>CM028129.1:720037500-730037500 GCA_016271365.2 Neoceratodus forsteri
CATCAGTGGGCGCTCTTATGGGCGATGGGCTGGAGGTTGGTTCTTCTGCCTGGCTCGGTTACCTCGGGCCCTTAGGCTCCTCCAGCGGTCAGGTAGGCGGTTGGACCTTCCTAGTCATGCGCGCCTTCTTGGTGCTAGCGACTCCGTGCTAGGTGTTTCCCCTCACATGGCTGCGGCGCAGGGCCTCACCGATCCCTTATCTCCTGGTTTTTCCTTCTCTTGCTTTCCAGGTTCCAGGGCTTTTCGGCGCCTTCTGAGGTCTGTAGCGTGTGGCGCCGTTTTGACCGCGGGCTCGCGGCGCGTTAGCGGTGCCGCGTGGTCTCCGGCACCGTTGGCGGCGCCGCGTGGTCTCGCGGCGCGCCCGCGGTACCCGTTGGATCTGGGCTTGATTCGCGGCATCGTCTGCGGTGCTGTTAGCGGCGTCGTCCGGCGGCTACGTTAAGCGCCGTCGCCGTCCGGTACGGCGTAATCCTGGCGCGCCAGGCGTTTACGAGAACCCGCGTGCCTCTTGACGCCGTGCGCCTCCTCGATGCCGTCTTCAACCCGTTTGCTTCGGCGCGGCAGCCTTGAGGGACTCTCCTTGTTTTCTCGCATTCCTCCTCTCTAATTTTCCTCCTTTCCTGTCCAAACAGTCTTTCTGGACCATCAGGAGATGATGTTGAGCCTGACCCAGACCTTGAGTTGGGTGATGAAGTGGAGGAAACAGGATCTTTCTTTGCTACAGAGCCTGTGGTGAGGACCTGTCCTTTAAGTCTCTGTTGAAGAACCTGGGATCCACTCTTTCTCTCCAGACTACAGACATCGATCCTGGGAAGATATTAAGACTCTCCAGTATCTTCATGCTTGGAGATCCCTCTGATTTGACTCCTCCGATTCAGCCTTCCTTCGAGGCGCTGTCTCAAATGGTATGGAATAACCCTGCTCTTATTCCCTCAGTGGCTAAATCCATTGATAAAGTATTCAGCTCCCAAGGATCGTCCATTTGGCATCCCAAGCCTTGCGGATCCTATTGTAGTCCTGGCAGAGGAATGACAAGGTCGTTCTTCCTCAAACTACTACAGCTCGACCCATTAACAAAGAGTCTCGTAAGATTGATACATTAGGTAAGAGTCTTTGCTGCCTCCACTCTAAGTATGCGTATTGCCAGTTATCAAGGCTATTTTTCTCCAGTATGGAGTATATCCTGTGGCACTCTATGAAAAGAATGGTTGAAGCTCTTCAGATTCGGTTCAAGTCAGAGCTTCTTCTGACCGTTATTAGAGGTATTGGATCAATAACCAACAGGTCAAAGCCGCCATGGACGCTTCGACACTGCTTCTCGCTCAGCGAGCAGGAGTTGTACTCGGTGCCATTCCTGGCTGCGTGCTTCTGGCTTCACAGATGATGCTCAGCAGCAGGTGATGGCGCTGCCTTTGATAGCTCCTTTCTTTTGGCCCTCAGGTGGAGCAAGCCTTAGGGCCACTCAGAAGACTAGATTGGCCATTAGTTGGCCAGACCTCCGCCTGCCCCTCTCGGGGCATGTGAACAGTCGCAGTTTCATAGTCGTCAGTCCTTTGAGGCAGAGGCAGGGAAGCTTCCAAAAGCCAACCTGCCCAACCTCAAAAGAAGGCACTAGCAGAAGCGCCAGGGACCTAAAGCTCCCAGCGCTACCTTATAGTCGTTGGCCTAAGTTCCATCCACTCTGCCCGAGGTGGAACTTTCTCCTCCAGTGGGAGGTCGTCTGATGTACTTCTACAACCAGTGGAAGTCCATAACCTCAGACAAATGGGTCCTTGGATAATTTCGAGATTATTCTCTCAATTTCTTGAAACCCCGAATTGTCCTCCCATCGACAACCCAGGTTGTCAGCCTCTCGATCAGATCCTCCTCACAGCGAGATCCAGGCCTTCTGAACAACAGGGCAATAGAACTGGTGCCCCATCCTGCGAAACACAGGTTCTCTCCCATTACTTTCTGGTTCCAAAGAAATCTGGGGGATGCGCCCATTCTAGACCTCAGAAAGTTAAACAAATTCCTCCCCAGGGAGAAATTCAAGATGATTTCCTAAAGCACCTGTTACCCTTGCTGCATCAACACGACTGGCTGGCCTCTCTGGATATGCAGGATGCTTACCAGCATATCCCGTCCACCCGACCCACCAAATTCCTCAGGTTTGTAGCTTTGGGTCAGCATTATCAGTTCAGAGTCCTGCCCTTTGGGCTATCCTCGGCGCGATAGTTTTACAAAGTGTTGTGCAGTTCTCACGGCGCATCTCAGGAAAATCCGGACTCCGAGTGTTTCCCTACCTGGACGATTGGCTTCTAGCAAAGCCCTTCCAGCCAAGGGACTTTGAAGCCGTGCAAGCGACTTCCTAGTCTTCTCACGTCCATGGGAGTTCTGCTGAATTTGAAAAATCGCTGCAACCCTCCCAGAGGCTCCTTTTCATAGGGATGCTTCTAGACACCTCTTCAGAAGGCTTTCCTTCAGAGGACAGAAGACTCGACATCCGCCGTGTGGCCCGTTACATCAGGGAGAACCAATCGGTTACAGCTCTCGATGCACTGTAGGTCTCATGGCGTCCTCGGTCTTCACTTCCCTCTGGCCCGACTGCACATGAGAACCACCCATTGGATGTCTCTCACTCAGTGGTCCCCGACCTCTCACCCCCAGTCTTATCCCATCAAGGTGGCGGGCCTTGAAGGTCTCTCACCTGGTGGTCTCAAGAGAGCAATCTCCTGGAAGGATTCCCCTTTGCTCCCCGGATCATCAGATCTCCATCACCACAGATGCATAGCTAATGGGATGGGGAGCTCATTGTCTCTCCCTCCACACTCAAGATGTATGGACTCAGTTCAAACTCATCTCCACATAAATGTCCTGGAGATGAGCGGTCCTCTATGCAATCCGAGCTCTGAAGGATGTCCTTTGTCACAGAACATTCTCCTTCAAGCGGACAACAAAGCAGTGATGTATTACATCAACAAGCAAGCGGTGCTCATTCTTATCCCCTTTGCAGGGAAGCAATGAGGGTGTGGGAGTGGTGCTTGGAGCACAAGTCTCTGATTCAAGCGGTTTATCTGCCAGGTATACAAACGACCTAGCAGATCCTCAGCAGAAGCGGAGGCAGACCCTCACAGTGGTCTCTCGATCCAGCCGTAGCTCGGTCCCTGTTCAAAGAGTGGGGACTCCAGACCTGGACCTTTTGCATCCCCTCAGCATAAAACTGCCTCTCTTCTGCTCCGAAATCCAGGGCCTGGCATTTTCTGTCAGGATGCGTTCAGGCTGCGGTGGACAAAGCGCTTTCTTTCGCCTTTCACCACTTCCTCTAATCCAGAGAGTACTCCTCAAGTTCGAGTCTCAGGGACCAAGATGATTCTCATTGCTCCTTCCTGGCCTCGGCAACTATGGTTTCCTCTACTCAACAGTATGTTGGCAGCCTCTCCGAGACCACTTCCTTTGCAAATCAGTCTTTTGACTCAGGGTTCGTTGGTCCATCCCAACCTGAAATCACTTCACCTTCATGCTTGGCTCCTGAAGAGATAGAAGTGAATCGGTTCAACGTCTCGTGAGAGTCTCAGACATCCTTCTGGCTGCTCGAAAGCCAGCCACCAAAACGTGACGCTCCAAATGAAGCGTTTTCTCTGGTGCAAAATCCTCTTGAATCCTTTTCCTGTTCTCCTGGCAAGGTTCTGGAGTATCTTTTGGACCTATCAAACTTAGGTCTTCAGTACTCCACAGTTAAAGTTCACTTAGTGCCATCTCAAGTTCCATGAGCGGTTTCTTCCTTAACTCTGGCTTAGTTACCTATGGTGAAGAGATTTCTTAGGGGATTCTCCATACCAGACCCCTGTTAGCGTCCAGTTGCAGCCTGGGACATTAACCTGGTGCTGGACATGCTCATCGGAAGCCTTTGAACCCTTAGCTACCTGTGAGCTAAAATTTCTTACCTGGAAGACTGCCTTCCTGGTGGCCATTACCTCAGCCTGAGGGTCTCTGAGATACATGCCTGATTACGGACCCTCCGTTATACTGTATTCCATAAGAGACAAGGTAGTTCTCCATACTCATCCTAAATTTCTTCCCAAGGTTGTGTCAGAATTCCATCTGAACCAACCTCTGGTACTTCCACACTTCGCTAATTTCCAAAATGAAGGGAGCGAGCTCTTCATTCCTTGGATGATTAAGAGCCTTGCGGTTCTATTTAGATAGAACCAAGGATGTCGCTAAGACTCAGCAACTGTTCGTTTCTTTCAGCGACACCCGGCTGGGTCAACCTGTCGCTATTAGATGTATCTCTTCATGGTTAGTGGCATGCCTTCGTCATTGCTATTCCATGGCTCAAGTTAAATTAGAAGGTAGGTGTCGCTCACTCTACTAGAGTGATCATGGCATCCCTAGCGGAAGTCGCCAATGTTCAATTGCAGATATATATGCAACGCCGCTACCTGGAGCTCAGTGCATACTTCGTTAAGCACTATGCACTGCATGTTCATGCCTAGGCGACATTCCGCATTGGCAGAACTATCCCTTAATGGGCTTCTATCTTAGGCAGCGTGAGCTCTGGCTCTCCTGCCACCCTTTTGAGGGATTATCAGCTTGGTACTCTCCCACTGAGTGTGAATGAGTGGTGGAGACTTATGTCCAGGAAGATAGGAAAATTACGTACCTACCGTAATTCTTGATCTTCTTGGCAGTCTCCACCACTCATTCTACCCCCACTTCCATCCCCCGAGCTCACGCTGTATTGGTCTTCCTCCTCAAATCTTTAGGCCGTGAGGACTTCTTTCTGACCCTTCTTACACGGGTCATACGGACTATCTTATGTCCGTTTTTAATATTGAGTTTACCCTTAACGTTAGTGCGCTGCACCTCCTTGGTAAAGGTACTGAGGCGGTTGGAGGGTGGGCAGCGAGATGGTCATTGCAGCTCGAGCCGCTGCTCATGGCGCTGTCTTGGTCGCCTGCTCTCTCGCCGACCCTCCAGCAAAAGTTTGCTCCGATGGGTCTTAGTGCCTCAGCGCCAATCCCACTAGTGTGAATGAGTGGTGGAGACTCGTCCAAGAAGATCAAGAATTACGGTAAGTACGTAATTTTCCTTTCTGCTCACTGGATCTACAGGATGCATTCTTCCACGTCCGGATCCGTCCAGAGGTTCCTCCGCTTCAGGATGGAGGAGCCTCTCTGAAGTTCAAGCCGTGCCATTTGGCCTGTCCCGTCCCCAGGGTCTTCACCAAATGCATAGCAGTGGTGGTGGCCCATCTTTGGCATCAGGGGTCAGAGTGTACCCTATCTCGGCGATTGGCTAATAGCTGATTCCTCCAGACTGGAGGTGGAGAGGACCAGGATCTGGCCCTCCATACCTCTTCAGCCTTGGCCTCCTGGTCAACGATGCCAAGTTGGAATTCGTGCCCTCACAGGTGATTTGCTTCATCAGGGCAGAGCCCGACTCTTGCCGAGCCAGAAAATGGCTCCTGGTGGACAGGGCAGAGTTCTCTCCTCCTTTGTCCAATCATTTCTGGTTTGGCACTTGCGCCTTCACGGGACTTCCTGCAACTTCTGGGTTACATGGTGGCCTGCACCACTGTGGTCCGATGGGCCCGTGGCATATCGCGCCCTTCAATAGAAACTGGCCAGCTAGTGGTCTCAGCGACCGGTCATTTGACCAGCTGGTCACTGTGACCCAGAAGATGTTGGATGCCCTCCAGTGGTGGACCGTCCTGGAACATCTGCAGGGACGGATCCCGTTTGTCTGCCGGGCCGACAGTCGTCCTCACAACGACGCCTCTCTCACGAGCTGGGGTGCCCACAAGGAGTCACAGAGTCCATGGGCTTGGTACCCTCAGGAATCCCAATGACACATCAACCTGCTGGAGCTCAAGTAGTCCGGCTGGTGCTGGCTGCCTCGCTCCCTTCCTTTGTGGTCAAATGGTCCGAGTCCAGATGAATAATACCAAAACCATGTACTACCTCAACAAACAGGCGACGCACTCCCGGACCCTCTGCAGGAGCGCCCCACATCTGGACCCTCGAGAGCTGACTGAGGCAGATCTCCTAGCCATTCATGTGGCAGGAGCCTCGAATCAGTTGGCGGATGCCCTCAGCCATGTGGTGAAGCGTCCCACAAGTGATCTTTCCATCTAGAGGTAGCTCGCAGCCTGTTCTCCCAGTGGGGCACCCCTCAGGTGGATCTATTCACCTCAGGAGAGCGCTAAAGCTGAGGCTGTTTCATGTCCGTCCCCTCAGCAGGGCTCGCTGCAGGGGATGCCTTCTCAAGGCCATGGATCTCAGGCCTCTTCTATGACTTCCTCCACTCCCTTGATCCATGAGGTGCTCCTCAAGGTCAGGAGGGACAAAGGCAAGATGATCCTGGTAGCTCCAGATTGGCCCCCACCAGTTCCGATATCCAGATCTCCTTAGCCTCAGCACCAGGCTCTCGAGGCATCTTCCAGCATGCCCGGACCTGTTGTCTGTCAATCAGGGGAAGGTATTCCATCTGGGCCTTCAATCCCTGCACCTGACAGCCTGGTTTCAGAGTGGCCAGAGTTCCAGGCTTTGGGTCTCTCCAATGATGTACTCAGTGTAGTTGAGGCATCTAGGAAGAAGTCAACCAGGAGGTGCTGTGCCTTCAAATGGAAGAGATTCTCCATTTGGTGTCAGGGCAAGGGTCTGGACCCTTTGTCCTGTCCAGTGGCTAACATCCTCGACTACCTTTGGTCCCTCTCCAAAGGAGGTCTTCGGTCTACGACCCTTAAGGTGCACCTGGCAGCCATCTCTGCTTACTGGGCTCGGGCCAGTCAGCAGACGGTGGCACAGGAAAAGGTAGTCTGGCGTTTCTTTAAAGGCCTTGACCACATTTCCCCTCCTGTGCATGAACCACCACCTCTGTGAGATTTACTGCTGATTTTGGCAAAGCTTATGGGCAAGCCATTTGAACCGATGCACAGGTGTGAGACGTCACACCTGTCGTGGAAGACTGCCTTCTTGGTGGCTGTCATGTCAGCAAGAAAGACTGGGGAACTACAGGTGCTCTCTGTTGAATCTCCCTATCTGGTCTTCCACAGAGACAAGGTTGTCCTGCGCCCTGACCCAAAATTCCTTCTGAAAGTGATGTCGAGTTTCACCTCAACCCGGTGTTGACTCTGCTTGTGTACTACGCCAGTTACACCTCGGAGGCTGAGTACAGGCTCCATACTTTGGACCTGAGATGAGTGCTCTCTTATTATAAGGTACAAACGGCTGAAGTTCTTGGAGAAGTTCTCCAGCTGTTTGTCACCTATGTTGAAGCCGCACCTAGCAGACCTGCAGCAAACGGACGATTGGCAGATGGATAACATCCTGCATTGATCTCTGCTACCGGTTGGCGGGCAAGGAGCCTCCCATAGGGCTAAAAGCTAATTCTACCCGCCATACTGCTGCATCGGTGGCTGCTTCTAGGGACGTCGCTATCAGGGATTTCTGCAGAGCTGCTACCTGGAAGTCAGCAAACACCTTCATTACCCATTACCATAGCGACCTAGAGTCATGTCGGAATTCTGATTTTGGGGCCTCAATTTTCCAGTCTGTGTTCCGTAATTACGTGGTGTGTGCCTTGCCTCCCTTCTCCCGCAGAACTGCTAGGAGTCTGCCAACAAGTGTGGATAAAAACAACATATCCATCCCTAGAAACACAGGTTACTCACCTGTAACAGTAGTTCTAGGAGTGGTATATGTTGTTCATCCACACTGACCCACCCGGCCTCCCCAGCTTCAGTGCACAACCTCTGCTTCCAGCGGGCAAGATCTGGTGTCATGGGGTGGAGCCGAGGCATATACCACCCGGGTGGGTGGGAGGAGCCAATCTTTAGACCTGGCAAGATTTATAGGGAAAGACATGCCAACAAGTGTGGATGAACAACATATACCAATCCTAGGACTTCTGTTACAGGTGAGTAACCTGTGTTTTCTACTTGGTCAGAACTAGAGAGTATAGGCAGGCATCCCAGCTGTTTAGCTCTTCTGATCCTAATCTAAAAGGACTACCTGTATCTAGTAAGTGCCTGTCCACTTGGATTGTAAATTGCATCTAGCTCTGCTGCACCTTGGCAGGAGTGCAGCTGGAAAGCTCTGTCAAGGCACACACTATCAAGCCATGGCAACATCTGTGATATCTCTTCGCTCAGTGCCCATTTAAGCAATTTGTAAGGCTGCCACATGGAGCATATGCCTTGACATTCATTTCAGTCAGTATGCAAACTTTGAGTTGTTTGTGCTGCAAGGACTATCTACTCTTCTTTTGCTTGGTTTTTTGACTGCTTGCTAGTCAAGACCAAAACGTGGGACTCGATGGTGAAGATTGATTCATGGAAGATAGAAAAATTACAGTACTTACTGATCTTACTTCGAGACACAGCTCTTGCAGCAGGTTACACCATTTGGACTGAAGCCGGCAGACGTCAGGACCCCACGGAAAAATTCTAGCTAGCTATCTTCAGCGGGGACCGCCCCCGACGTCGGTCCCGCCTCCAACGTCAGGCGTAGTACATAAGGGGTGGTCCGCCAGATTCCCCAGTTCTTTCCCGGCCAACTTGCACGCCTCTACCCTTGGTTCGGTTTCTAGCACACAGGTGGAAAGTGTTTTCCTACCGGGAATTTGTTCTCCGAGTTCAGTTTTTCTGATGTCCTCCCGACCTCCGGTCACTCCTCGGAATGCGCCTGTGGAAGCAGATCCCATTCAAGGATCCGCTTCTCGGCCTGTGTCGGTGCCTGAGCCAGACCACGACACCGGTCCTGCTCCTTTGCCAGGGCTTCAACAGCAGAACCCGGATCCGTCAGCCAGAAGGCCCTATAGGCATTCCTGTTAGAGGAGCAACTCAAGACCATGGCTTCCAAGGGGAATTCTTGGCAGAAGGCCCGCAAGCATGCTGAGAAGCACAGAGAGAAGGCCCCTTCCAGGTCCCCGTCTAGGGCCTCCGACTCTCGCAGCTGTGGCTCCAGGTCCGACCGCTCTCCTTCCCGGGCCAGCTCTTAGCCTCCCCCCTCTGCGGTGAGAAAATTTTCATCTTCTTCTCAGGCCAAGACTCCCAGGCCTTCCTCGTCCTCCAAGGCCCTGGCTAAGTCGGGGGATCGCCACCATCACCACAAGTCGGGTTCCCGCCATTCTGAACCCGACGTCAGGTCTTCTTCCTTGCCTCCTCCTCTTCACCGGAAAACCAAGGAGCTCACCTCACTTAAGAGGCTGCAGGACCCGACGCCGGTTCGTCCGACGTCGGCCTCTCGCCACAGGTCCCCAGAGCCGTCGTCTGCCAGGCCTACTCATCACTGGATGCCGGTAGGGGGACCGGCGCCCGCTCCAATTGAGAAGAGGACCCCGACGCCTCCGACCGGCGTCGGTCAGGAGACCATCACTGAGGAGGTTAACTCAGCCCGAGGACCAGGACAGGCGACCGGTCCTGTTGAGACTCCCAGGGAACCCTCGCCGCTACCCGAGCCCCCTGTGGAGCCGACGCGGGACCCGACGACCGACCACCGGCGCCCGGGCCATCGTCAGGCCTTTCTTTTCAGAGGTGAAGGAGCTTTTCACTTACTGGTGGGATACCATCAAAAAGGACATGGTCCCCACTCCACCTCCGCTTCCTCCTCCTCCTCCTACACCGGTTGCTCCTCCGGTTCCTGCGCCCCCGTCTCCGTCTGGGTCTGCAGGCCGGTTACCTCCTCCCGGGGAGCCCAGGACCCCTCCAAGGGGGAGACTAGATAAAAGGAGACCTCCGTCCAGATCCTCTTCTAGGTCACCCAGTCCCAAGAGACCCAGAAGACGCCGCCGTTCGCCTTCGACGGAGGACACGGGATCAGAGTTTTCTACATCCAGATCCCCATCTCCCCTCTCCATCCCTTCTCCGGACCCACGTGAGCTGCCAAAGTCTCCTCCGGATGACCCTTCGTTCTCGGATATCATGAGACACATCCAGGAGAACATGGGATGGGATGCGGAA
This sequence comes from Neoceratodus forsteri, assembly GCA_016271365.2. Taxonomy (NCBI): domain Eukaryota; kingdom Metazoa; phylum Chordata; order Ceratodontiformes; family Ceratodontidae; genus Neoceratodus; species Neoceratodus forsteri. The sequence goes on from CM028129.1 coordinate 720,047,447, forward strand.
GAGTTAGACCCTGAAAGGCTGCGCCTTGCGAAGTATCTTCGGCAGAAGGACCCCAAGCCTGTGGTGGTGCCACCCTTGGTAGACACTTTAGTGGACGTCACCAAGGCAGCGTGGAAGCGTCCACATTCGCTCCCGGTGATGCCGAAGAAAGCTGACCGCTTGTACAAGGCTCCAAGAGAAGACCAGTACTTGACCCAGCATCCTCAGGCCGACTCTCTGGTCATAACAGCCTCTCATGACCGGTCCCAGAGACCGCAACATCTGAGCACCCTGCCACCGGACCCAGTATCCAAGCAGCTGGACTCCATGGGTAGGCGCACGTATGCTTCCGCTACCTGCGCCATCAGATCCTTGAATTATTTGACCCACATGGTGCAGTTCCAAAATGCCCTGTGGGAGCAAGGTCTGGATGTGGCTAAGAAATTGCCGGAAGGTGAGCAGAAGGAGGAGATGTTGCAGCTCCTCCGTACGGGTTCGGACGTGGGAACCCAGGTACTACGAGCCGCGTACGACTCCGCGGACTCCTCAGCCCGAGCAGCAGCTTCAGGCGTATGCCTCCAGAGGCACTCCTGGCTCCGTGTCTCCGGTTTTACCCTGGACGTCCAGAAAAACATCATGGACGCCCCATTCAAGGGAGAAGTTTTGTTTGGTAAACCCTCAGGAAGATAATTACCAAACTCCAAGAGGCCGGGGAAGGCAGTGAGGTCCAGTTCAGGCCATGTACCGACCCAAGCTTAGTTTCCTTCGTAGGAACCAAAGCCAATTTCGTGGGCGGGACGCGAGAGACAACAGTCCCGCCCGTTCCACAACAGAGGGGCTCGGTTTCATAGAGCCCAGGAAAACAACCCGCGGGTCGGAGCCAGCGCACTCCTAAGCCAGTCCAGCCAGCGGGACCCTCACCGCCTGACTCCTTCCGGCCCCGCCCCTCAGGATCAACGGGATGTCATGATCGGGTCGCATTACGAATTTCCTGCCGGGATGGCAGGCTATAACCACTGACAGGTGGGTTCTACAGTTGGTCGGAAGAGGCCACTTTATAGAATTCGTGGAAAAGCCACCCTCGAGGCCTCCGTTGCTCTCCCGGTACCTGGATCAGCACAAGTCATTGATCAGACAAGAAGTGCTTGCGCTCCTACAAAAGGGAGCGATAGAGTACGTCCCAGAGAACCAGAGAGGACACGGATACTATTCCCACTTCTTCCTGGTTCCAAAGAAGACAGGGGACCTCCGTCCGATTTTGGACCTCAGCGACCTCAATTTGTCGAGTGCGCCTACAAAGATTCCATGGTAAATTTTCTGGGTCTTATTCCCATGCTGAAGCAGGGCCTTTTTTAGCGTCTCTAGATATGCAGGGACGCTTACCTGCACATCCCTATAGCTCAAGCGCACAAGAGGTTCCTGCGCTTCGAGTTTCTCGGCCATCATCTTCAGTTCCGAGCCCTTCCATTTGGGCTGTCATCGGCACCCAGGGTCTTTACCAAATGCATGGCAGTCGTGGCAGTGTCTCTAAGGAGACAGGACCATTATGTGTTCCCGTACCTGGACGACTGGCTTCTCATGGCCGCCTCCAGAGAGGCGTTGTTACGGGCGATCCAGAGCACCCAGGACCTGTTTCGATCTCTGGGTATCCTAATCAACCTCGAGAAGTCCCTCCTGGTACCGTCGCAGAAACTGCAGTTCATAGGCACAGTACTGGACACCGTTCAGGAAGAGCATTTCTTCCAGGCGACAGGCGGAGCGTCAGATCCCTCATCAGGGAGCTTCGTCGAACAAGAACCGCCCCAGCCAGGTTGGTCCTTCGCTGCCCGGACACATGGCTGCGGCCATTCCTACTGTCCTTTGCAAGGCTCCACATGCGGGTAACTCAGTGGATGCTCAAGGTGCAATGGGACCAAAGGCAAGACCACATGCAGCATCTGGTCAGAATCATGAATACGCGATTCGAGACTGGCAGTGGTGGCTAGACCCAGGGCACTCTCTTGGGCGTCCCGTTCTTAAGCGCCGTCCCGGAGGTAATCCTCACCACAGACGCCTCAGGTCTAGGGTGGGAGCACACCTGGGACGGGTGAAGTCCCAAGTACGTGGACCCTCTGGAGGCCACCTCCATATCAACGCCCTAGAGATGAGGGCGGTCCTTTATGCCCTGCAGGCCTTTCAGTCAGAAATCCCACCGAGTACTCTCCTGCTTCAGACAGACAACATGGCGGTGATGTATTACCTCAACAAACAAGGAGGCGCACACTCTTACCCCCTTTGCAGGGAGGCCATGAGGGTGTGGGATTGGGTAATCCGACACGGCGCAAACCTGATCACAGTACATGTTCCCGGGGTGGACAACACAATTGCAGACGGCCTGAGTCACTCCCAGGCCAGAGTCCACGAGTGGGAACTTCTCCAGGAGATAGCAGAGGATCTGTTTCTTCGATGGGGAACTCCAGAATTGGACTTGCTCGCCTCCCATCCAGCATAAAACTGCCCAATTTTGCTCGCTAGATCCAGGGCCTGGTGTTTTCTGGCGAGACACGTTGTCCCTCTCCTGGGCGGACAGATTCCTCTACGCTTTCCCTCCCTTCCCGTTGATCCAGAGAGTTCTTCTCAAACTGCGCAGGGAGCATGCAACAATGATCCTTTCTGGCCCAGGCAGATCTGGTTCCCTTTGCTAATTCAGCTGTCCCGGGAACCTCCGCTCCCGTTGCCATTCAGCTCCCACCTCTTGTCTCAGGAGAAGGGTTAACTGGTCCACCCGGACTTACGCTCACTGAACCTGCACACATGGCTCCTAGAGACATAGCCATCTTGCGTCACGGGGTCTCGCAAGAGGTTGCAGAAGTCCTTTCTGCAGCCAGAAAGCGACAACGCATGCGGCGTATGCCATGAAATAAGCGCGTTTTGTCTATGGTCGCCAAACACCACGGCCTTTCCCCTTTAGGTTGTCAGTGAAAGCGGTGTTAGGTACCTGCTCTCCCTTTTCCGTTGGTCTCTTCCTACTCCTCGATTAAGTGCACCTCTGTGCCATTTCAGCTTATCACCTCCCAGTGGGACAGCGCTGATGGCACTAGATGCCTGTCGAGAATTCTTAAGAGGGGTGTTACACCTTAGGCCGCCCATTAAGGACCCAGTGCCTCCTTGGGACTTGCTCTTTGTCCTGGAGCAACTCACGCTCCCCCCCTTTGAACCTGCTGGATTGCGAGCTGCGTTTTCTGTCGTGGAAAACGTTATTTTTGGTTGCTGTTACGTCAGCGAGAAGAGTTTCTGAGCTTCAGGCTCTCATGTGCAAAGAGCCTTATTTAATTTTCCACCGGGACAGAGTATCCCTGAGGACGAATCCTAAATTCTTGCCTAAGGTGGTCTCCACACTCACTCTCAATCAGGATATTGACCTGCCAGTCTACTTCCCTAATTACTCTAACAGAGGAGAGGCACTGCTTCACACCCTGGATGTTCACCACAGCTTAAGGTACTACCTGAGCAGAACTACAGCACCGTCTGGAGCAGCCGCCTCCTCTTTACCGAAAGGAGGAGGTCAACCAGTATCCAAACAGTCCCTGTCTCGCTGGCTTGTCCAGTGCATCTCTTACTGTTATGATATCAAACGAAAGCCCCTCCCAGGAGCAGTCCGGGGCCATTCCACTAGGGGTGTGGCCACATCCTTTGCAGCACTTCAAACGTCTCCACCTCTGCCATTTGTGCTGCAGCCACTTGGAGCTCTGTTCATACCTTTATCAGGCATTATAGCCTGGACATCGCTTCTCGGCGAAGAGCAGGCTTCGGCCTGGCAGTACTACAGGGTCTCCTGTCCTAGATTCAGGACCTGGAACGTTCTTTCTTATTTCCTCCTCCCAGAGTGTTTGCAAGCACTATTGCTTGGGAATCAGTCTAATGGTTGCAACCTGCTGCAAGAGCTGTGTCTCAGTAAGATAGTACAGTTACACAAGAACTTACCGTAAAGTAGAACTTTGAGAACAACTCTTGCAGCAGGTACCTTCCCTGGAGGAGGCATGGCTTAAGCCTTTAACAGGGATTTATACCCTTTTGTCTTCTGACTGTGGATCCTCGGTCTCCCATTTCAATGTCATCCTGCGGCGGAAGTCTCCGGTCGGAGAACTGGGAATCTGGCAGGACCGCCCCCTATGTACTCACTGGCGTGGGAGGCGGGACCGGACGTCAGGGGCAGTCCCGCTGAAGATAGCTAGCTAGAATTTTTCCGTGGGGTCCTGACGCCTGTCGGCTTCAGTCCAAATGGTGTAACCTGCTGCAAGAGCTGTTCTCGAAGATCTACTGTTACGGTAAGTTCTTACGTAACTGTACTTTACTGTAGATTTTCCAGATCTTCCCAAGAGTACCACTTTTCCATCCACCATTCTTTGGACTTACTGCAGTATTATAATGACCAAAAACTGGCCACCCTCCAGGCCTCTCCCATCTTCACAACCCTGGATGGCTCTCCACTAGAGAATGTTACTGCTTTCAAATATCAAGGGGTTTGGTTGGATCACCATCTGGACTTCTCTAACCACGTCAGTGCGATCTGCACTAAATTGCGCCCCAAACTGGCTGTTCTCTATCGACAGAAGGCCAGCCTCCCCCTCCCCAACCGCTGTGAGTTGGTTACCAAAATTATCCTTTCCGTCTTTGATTATGCCAATGCGATTTATGGTACTTAAGACTAGACACCCTCCTGAACTCTTTCTGCGCTTGAATAGCCTTCTCCCCCCCTTTACCCACCACTGTCTCTTGTAGTCCGCCCTCACACCCCTGTCCCACAGGAGAATGGTTCACTGTGCCTCCTTTGTTGCAAAATTCTGGTTTGGAACCCTCCCTACCTACCTACCTCTTTACCCTCCTCTCCCAAGCTGCTCCCTCTACCTACTCCCTTCGTCACCGGGATCCACGTACTTTTGCCATCCCATATTCCCTCTCTGCATCTGGCCAATCTGCTTTCTCCTTTCGTTTCCCTTCTCTCTAGAATAAACCCCCCTCCGACCTCAGACTGTCGTCCTCCCCCTTCTCACTTGGAAGAGCTACTCAGACATCTGCCTCACCCACAGTGCTCCCTGTGTACCCTAGCCCCTCCTCCTAAGCATTTGTTAACCAGTCACCTACAGTTGCAAACCCCTAACAGCCATATCTTCTTGTCCAGTAGGAACCCCATTGTTGTAATTTGTGCCTTGCTTTCTGTATTTCTTTTTGCCCTGACCCATTATTTGGTGCAACATCTTGTCCTGGACTGTGGTGCTATCTGTGGGTAAACTATTTTTTGCTTTTATGTTGTACTCCTGTACCTTGATGTTTCCTGCTGTTATGGGTCTTGTAACTGTGACCCTTGTTTCTTGGTACCGATGTGTTTTTTTTTGTCAGCTGTAAACATACTATTTTCCCATGTTGCCTTTCACCGGGTCGCACCTGGAAACGAGTCTTGGCTCATTGGCGCTTTTCCCGGTTATTAGTTTTTAAATAAATAAATAAATAAATTTCTCCCTCCTCGGACAAGGCCGGGCTGTGAAGACTTATGTTTAGAGTGTTTGTCCCTTCTTACAGGGACCACTGACTATGCCAGTGGCTGTTGTTATATAACCTAAACAGTTATTTAGTTATCAGCTCTTCTTCTCAGTAAAAAAAAGTTCTGAGGCATTGGAGGGTGTTAGTGCTGTACGCTATGGGCTGCATGCAAGGTCACTGATGTTGAATGTGGAGTCCCCATCATCGTTTATGATGCAGATGGGTGCAGACTGCTTTTGTGTCCTTTTCTTTGTTGGTCTTGTGTCTCCATCTCCCCTGCTCCCTACAGGCTAGATTTTGGATGACTAGTTTTGTAAGTGGACAGCTGTTATGTAACAGTAGCTCCTTCCCATGACAAAAGGAACAAGTTCTGATCAGAGCCAAATTGACTGCTAATACATTAACCTGAAAAGACATGGAATGAAAGTTGGACATGGTTTTATTTGTTATATTATTGTGATACTAAAATTCCACACTTTGATCACAATAATAGGAAAAAAAAAAAAGAGAAACAATTTATTTATTTATTTGTTTTTGTTAACCAGGTAGGCACACTAGACAACAAGTGCCTATTTTCAGGTGCGACCCGGGAGGATTACAATACAGAAGAGAAAAAAAATTATGGTACAGCAAATTACAAAACAGCAAACTAGGTACATTGTCATGGTAACACACGGACCCACGGAACATGTGGAGCCAGAATACATAGGTACATTGTCATGGTAACACACGGGCCCACGGAACATATGGAGCCAGAGTACAATATGGAGAAGCGGTACAGAATCAGAGATAGAAACAAGAAACAAATACAACTTGCATTAAATGGTAGAGAAGACAGTGGCATCATGCAAGATATAGTAAGGAGGACAAATTGAACACAAGGTTCCATGGAAGTTTGGGGAGGCAGGAGGTTAGGGTATGGGGGGGGCACCCACGACAGAGACAGGGCTCCGGCTGAGGGACGAGAACTGCCCCTAACGGTTGCATCCTAGAGGGCAAGACAAGGTAGCGTGGGGGCGTCTAAGTACTTACTAAGAAGGGAGCTAGTGGGTAAGGAGGTAAGTGCTGTAGTGGAGAGTGGCGGGGGCCAATTTCAGCCTGGGGGAGGGGTGTCATGGGTGAGGGAGGGTCATTAAAGGTCAAGATAATGTAGAAGCAGGTGCTGTTGTTGACTGTGGACATACAATACCCCCCTCAATACAGCCACACTTTTGCAGTCAGACACATAGCCACACACACGTGTGTGCACACAGAAGCACACACACAGAAACACATGTGTGCACACACACACATATGTACGTAGCCATTATAGTAGATCTTCAGATATCTCTTCCCTTAGGCCACACCTTTGAAGTATACCAGCATCAGTACTAGGACCACATGGAAACTTTTGCTAGCTGGGGCTGCCTGTGACAATGTCACACATTAACATCTACATAAATGTGGGGGGCCCCATCTCTACTCAGTTCTTTTCCTGCTGTCGACTGTACTAATCGCACATACTATGGAAACACCGACCAACTAGCCGTTGTCATTTATTATTTTATTCTTAATGAGCTAGTGTACTGCCAAAAACTAATATTAGTTTTTAAAAAGCAGTCAGCCATTACCTTTTATATCTCGGGTACTTTTCCTTTTCCCTTTGTTTAATCAGGAGATTGTGTACCTGATGTTAGTGTGCTGTGTGGAACAGCACTCTGCCTGGCAGCTGACATATCTAGCTCTGTTCCCTCCCATTACATATTCAGGCCCTTGTTAGTCGACCAGTGTCCACATTTCATCACCGAGTAGCCATTTTAATATCAAAGAACGATTGAAAATATACCCCTCATAGCCTATAATGGAGCACGTCACCGTGCTGTCCCTGAGCACACATCATAAATTTGCTGAGCGTGAGGCAGGACTTGAGCAGCTCCCAGAACCAGGAAGTGGAAGGGATTGGCTGTGCAGAAATTTACATTCTAGGATCGTGGATATGTTGTTCATCCACACTTACTGGCATGTCCTTTCCTTTAAGAATCACCGGAAGAGCTGGCTCCTCCACCCACCGGGTGGTATATACCTCAGCTCCACCCATGATGTCAGCTCTTCCTTCGCTGGAAAATTCAGGTTGCCACCATCATGCTCACGCATTTCGTAGGCCCTGGCTTTCAAACCTTCGGTTTAACCGAAATTAAAAATAGTTCGAATGAGCAGTCGCCTTTTTGCATCTTCGATTGTGGAAGAAAAATCTTTCCTCAGATTTCGCCGGTGTCCTTGCGGCCAAAAAATGTTGTATACTGATCCCCACCTCACGTGCATTTACTGGCTCAGTATCGGCTGTGACACCTCGTCCTGCAGCTTCTGCTTGACCTTCCATCCCAACGTCCTGGACGACCGTCTTGCACGTCTGAAACTGGGGACACCGGAGAAGAGGAAACCTTCAGTGAAGCCCAAGGAGGCTAGGTGGGTGGTTTCCACGGCTGTGGGATCCGCCGAGCAGTTGGAACGCATGCAAGCATTCGCGGAAGAAGCCGCTCATGCAGCGGCACTCAAAGCTTCTTCGTTCCACTCAATCTCTGCTCCACCTTCTCAGATTCCTTTAAGGAGTTGTGCCATTTTCTTCCCACCCGGGGAGAGGTGCCCGAGGGCTTGCACTCCTCACGATCCCGCAAGCGGGAGAAGGAACTGAGCAAGTCTTCGTCTCGTCGAAGGCGCTCTTGAGACCGAGAGAGGTCTCTGTCCCAGGAGCATGCGGTCATGATGTTGGTCGAGATCGCTTCTTGGCTGCCGGCTTCACGGATCTTCCGTCAGGCCAGCCGACTGAGGATGCAGCTAATGAGGTCGAGATTGCTCTCGACCCAATTGACCCGCTGTCGCCGACCCTGGTCGGTGACTCTTTAGAGAAGACTCCAGTCCTTGTCTTCCCCGATAAGGAGACACAGCCTGCTGGTGTCCCCATCGAGGACCCGGTTCCAGATCCCTGGGTATCACTGGGCCTGCTGGTGTCTCCTGAGTGACCAAGTCGGCCCGCCCGATCTCGGTCGAGGTCTAGAACCCCCTCGCCCGGAAAGCTGAGGAAGAGCCACAAGCGCTCCAAAAAGAGGCGATGCCATCAGTCGTCCTCATCCTCCTCAGGCGAGGAGAGGCTCCAGCGGAAACTCCATCAGCGCTATGAGGGCCTCATGTGGTTAACAGCTGATCTTGTCCGGGCACAAGCTGACTTCGACTCCTACCCCAGCCTTTACTTGGCTTTTGCCTCCAAGGATGAAGCCGACCCCTTGAACCCGAAACCTTGGTTCCTCTGCCTGCAGAGACGCGTGACTCGTGTTCGCCTAACCGTTCTCTCCACCGATCATGGTGGAACTGCCGCCTAAACAGCCTGTGGGTGGGGCTCCTTCCAGGAAGACCGACCAGTCACTGGCTTCCCGGTGTCTATCGGTCATGGTCACCCCTATACCATCCTTGGTGTGTTGGGTGATTTGGGCAACAGGCCGTTGTATCCAGACTCTGGTTGAGCGTCACGGGCTTCACTCTCATCCTGGGGATGGTGAGTTGTCCGTTGGCCTAGGGATGGAGAAGGTCCTTCCTCCTTCAGGATCCCGTCTCATCTCTAAGTCCACAGGGATGCCCCTGGAACCCATCCAGAAAAAGGCGGATGTACCCTCTCACGGACATCCTGAAGAGAGGATACCCAGCCGGAGCCTTTCAAGTGGCCGAGACCATTGTCGGCCTGGCCCTTGAACTATGGCAGTGCCCTACCTCTTGTCCAGCTCCGTCTGCCTGCATGGCCCGCAAGCACACGGTGCCCATGAGGTCCCTAGCGGGGTTCACAGAGCACCCTTCAGCTGAGAGCCTGATGACCACCTCTGTGTTCAGGCGTACTGGCAGTTCTGCCAATACTGACCGACTTCCTGATAAAGAGTCTAAGCTCTTGGACCATTCAGCCAGGAAGGTCTATGCGGCTTCCTCCTTGGGCCTTCGTCAGGCAAGCTCGGCCGTCGTCATGGCACACTTCTCTCACGCCCTTCTCGGGTCGTTAGACAAAGTCCTCCCACATCTCCCCACATACATGCAGACCACGGTCACGAAGGGGTGAAACCAGGGCCGAGCTGTTGCCAAACAGCAGCTCAGACGACCCTGGACATGAGGACTCCTGTGCCTGCACGATGGCGCCGCAGTTGTCTCACCACAGGGCTTGGCTGAGGCTGTCCTCCTTCCTGGCGGATTTCGGCACAAATTAGCTGATGTGCCCTTCCTGGGACCAACTTGTTCGCCCAGGAGTGGCCAGCCACCTTCAGTGCATAGAACAGTCCAATGCCACCTTAGGCGCACTTCTGCCAAGGGTTCTTGGGCAGAACCAGCAGAAGAAGAAAGCAGCCCTTCGGCATTCTTCGCCTGTGACTCAGCAGTCCTTCTTCCAAGGGGACAGCAGCACCAGCATCAGCAGCAGGCTCAAGCTTGGCGCCCTCGGCCTGGATCCCAACAGGCCCATAAAGGGACCCGAGGCTCAGGTCCTGGAGCCTTTCCTCCTCAAGCGTGCTCAGTGGCCGGGTTGGGGCTGCCACCCTACTTCTGTCACGACAGCTCTGGGTCCCTCCTGTGAGGGCTGGCTCTACCACTTCCTTTCCGCCTGGTCTGCTGTCACTTCGGACAGGCGGGTTCTCAAAGTGGTCAAGGACTGCCTTTAGAGTTCAAGCAGTACCCTCCCAGCCAAGCCCCTCGGGAGGAATGGATTTCTGCCCACACCCAGTTGGCTCTTCGAGACGATGCTGCTCAGCTCCTCCTCAAGGCAGCAATACCTCCCATGGCGGATCCTTCAGCAGACCCAGGTTTTGTCTCCAGGTACTTCCTGGTGCCCAAGCGGACGGGGGGCTGGTTCCCCATTCTAGATCTCCACGACCTGAATCAATATCTCAGGTCTCGCACCTTTCGGATGGTCACTCTGTCCCAGATCATTCCATCCTTGGAGGGAAACATGTGGTTTTGTTCACTGGATCTGCAGGACACGTTCTTTCACGTCCCAGTCCGTCCGTCCCATCAGCGCTTCCTCTGCTTCAGGGTCGAGGGGACCCTATACGAGTTCTGAGCCATGCCGTTTGTCCTGTCATTGGCCCCACGGGTCTTCACCAAATGCATTGCAGTGATGGCGGCCCATCTACGGCGTTGGGGGATCAGAATTTACCCTACCTCGGCCGGCACGCTGGCTTCTGGCAGGTCACTCCCTACAGGAGGTGGAGCGAGTCAGGGATCTGGCCCTCCAGACCTGCTCCCAACTCAGCCTCCTAATCAACGAGGCCAAGTCGGAACTCGTGCTTTCTCAAGTGATGGGCTTTATCGGGGCAGAGCTCGACTCTTGTTAAGCCAGAACTCGGCTTCTGGCGGACAGGGCGGAGGTTCTTTCCTCCTTTGCCCAGTCATTTCTGGTTGGGCAGTTGCACCATGCCTGGGACTTCCTGTGCCTTCTGCGTTACATGGCAGTGTGCGCCTCAGTGGTCTGTTGGGCTTGGTGGCACATGCGCCCCCTCCAGTGGGAGCTGGCTGCCCAGTGGACTCAGCGCCACAGTCAATTCGACCAGCTGATCACTAATCCAGAAGATGTGGGACGCTCTCCAAGGGTGGACCGCACCAGACCGATTGCAGGAAGGGATCCCATTTGTCCGCCCCAAGCCGGCAGTCGTTCTCACAACCAATGCCTCTCTCATGTTGAGGGGAGCCCACATGGGGGACAAAAGGACCCATGGGCTCTGGACCTCTGAGGAGTCCCGATGCCACATCAACCTGTTGGAGCTCAGAGCAGTCAGACTGGCACTGTCAGGTTTTGCTTCTCAGCTCCAGGGTCAAGTGGTTCAAGTCCAGATGGACAATACTACGACCATGTACTATCTCAACAAACAGGGTGGCACACCTCCCATTTGCTGTGCAAGGAGGCATTCCGCATCTGGACCTTCATGAGCCAGTTGGAGGCACATCTTCTAGCCATCCATGTGGCAGGGCCTCGAACCATCTGGCAGATGCTCTCAACCGCCTAGGCCAGACATCCCACAGTGGTCTCTTCATCCAGGGTAGCTTACAGTCTGTTCTCCCATTGGGCAAACCGATGGTGGACCTGTTTGCCTCCAGGGAAAACACCAAGCTGAGGCTGTTTCATGTCCGCCTACCTCAGCAGGGCTCGCTGCAGGGGGATGCCTTCTCAAGGCCATGGACCCCAGGCCTCCTCTACACCTTCCATCCATTTCCCTTGATCCACAAGGTGCTTCTCAAGGTGAGGAGGGATAAGGCGAAGGTGATCCTGGTAGCCCTAGAATGGCCACGCCAGTTCCGATATCCAGATCTCCTCAGCCTCAGCTGCAGGCCCCAGGAGCTGCTTTGTACATGCCCACAACTGATATCACTCAATCAGGGGAAGGTATTCCATCCAGACCGTCAATCCCTGTACCTCACAGCCTGGTACCTGAGCGGCTAGAGTTCCAGGCTTTGGGTCTTTCTGACGACGTCTACACTGTGGTGGAGGCATCTAGAAAGGAATCGACCAGGAAATGTTATGCCTTCAAATGGAAGCGGTTCTCCTTTTGGTGTCAGGGCAAGGGCCTGGCCCCTTTGTCCTGTCCCGTGGCTAACATTCTTGACTACCTTTGGTCTCTCTCCAAAGGGGGTCTATAGTCATCAACCCTCAGGATGCACCTGGCAGCCATCTCTGCTAACCAGGCATGGGCCGGTCAGCCGACATTGCAGGAGACAGTGGTCGGGCGCTTTTTCAAAGGCCTGGATCACATATCCCCTCTGGTGCGCGAACCTCCACCTCCGTGGGTTCTACTGCTGGTACTGGCAAAGCTCTTGGGCAAGCCATTCGAACCCATGCACAAGTGTGAGTTGTCACACTTGTCGTGGAAGACGGCCTTCTTGGTGGCTATCGCGTCAGCCAGAGGGACAGGGGAGCTCCAGGTGCTTTCGGTGGACTCCCCTTATCTGGTCTTCCACAGGGACGAAGTTGTCCTGCACCCCCACCCAAAATTCCTTCCGAAGGTGGTGTCAGAGTTTCACCTTAACCAGGTCTTCACTCTGCCGGTATACTACCCTAATTATACCTCGGAGGCCGAGTACAGGCTCCATACTCTGGACCTGAGACTTGCTCTCTCCTATTATAAGGAGAGGACGGTGGAAATTCGTGGAGTGGTTCGCCAGCTGTTTGTCACCTACGCTGAAGCTGCTTCTGGCAGATCTGCAGCGAAATGGACTATTGCAAGATAGATTACATCATGCATAGGTCTGTGCTGTGAGTTGGCGGGCAAGGAGCCTCCCAGAGGGATAAGAGCTCATTCTACCCACCATACTGCTGCATCGGTGGCTGCTTCCAGGGATATACCTATCCAGGAAATCTGTCGGGCTGCTACCTGGAAGTCAGCAAACACCTTCATCACCCACTGCCACATCAACCTTGAGTCACACCGGGATGCTGGTTTTGTAGCCTCGGTTCTCCAATCTCTGTTCCCTAAGTAGTGGGTGTGCACCTTGCCTCCTTCCTCCTGGAGAACTGCTAGGAGTCTGCCAGAGAGTGTAAATGAACAACATATCCATGCTCTTGGAAGAACAGGTTACTCACCTGCAGCAGTAGTTTTAGGAGTGGTATATGTTGGTCATCCATACGGACCCACCCGACCTCCCCGGCTGCGGACGCACAACACCTGGCTTCCAGCGGGCTAAGATGTGGCGTCACAGGGCAGAGTCGAGGTATATACCACCTGGGTGGGTGGGAGGAGCCAGCTTGAAGACTTCCGGTGATTCTTAAAGGGAAGGGACATGCCAGTAGTGTGGATGTACAACATATACCACTCCTAGAACTACTGTTACTGGTGAGTAACCTGTTCATCCCTTCCACAACTAAATTATGAAATGAATTTTGGCCATATTGTCGAGTTCACTTTAGGTAAAGGTAAGGCGCCACCATATGTGGTGCAAAGCCTTAACTTAGTGAATCTCTTTAATCTGTCAGCAGTGCTAAAGAGCTGAGTGTGCCGGTTCCTCCCAGCAGCAATCACCAATGAAAGGAACGCTGACTTTTTCAGGGTGATTACCCACTGATACGCACCATAGTGAGTTGTCGGCGCCAATTTGTCCTCTTCCAAGCAAGACCTCCACCAGCAACACTCCAAACTCTGCCCCTTAGTTTACATCCTCATCAACTCTGCATCATACCAGGGCAACCTGAGGCATGAAATCAAAGGGTACATGGACCAGTGCTAGGCAGTCAAAGCAGAAGAGAGGCTACATGATAACTCTCCATAGCTGCTTCAACTCCTATCACACAAGCTGTCTGCATTCTTAAGATGTCAAGTATCACCAGGATGCTCTGAGGCTAAAAGAATGGTACTTGCCATCTCCAGGGTGTTACATGGAGAGTCCCACAGAGAAGCTGAGCGACATGATGATCCAACCAATTGACTGGGTCAGCCTTGATATTACTAATGTCAAGACCTGTTGTGAAGACCAGACCCAATCGTGGCCATGCTGGTTGGTTCAGTGGCAATTTCTTGCACAAAGCCCAGGGATGACATTACCTGGAGGAACTGCATACCAAAAGAAGATGTTTCATCATCGACCCAGGCGTTGATGTCGCCCAGAACCAAAAGCTGGGGCGACTCCAACACCAGGTTGGCCATGAAAGTCTCCAATTCCTGCAGGAGTTCATGCCCACAACTGGGAGAATAGTAAATGAGCATGAGCCTTCAACTTCTGCCCAGTACACCTTTTATGGCCATGCATTCAAATGATCTAGTCTGTCCCAAGGGGTATGCCATCAGCTGCAAACTGGGTCTAAAACGGATGGGTATCCCACCCCCACTACGCTCCCGCCTAGAGCAATGCACCATGGAGAGACCTAGAAGAATAGTCGACTCGAGCACAAGACCCAAGTCATCCCACAACCAGGTCTCCATGGTGCTTAACAGGTCTGCAGAGGAGTCCGCAATGAAAGCCTCAATTATGGTCATTTTATTCCTGAGAGACCTGGTGTTACAAAGAACTACCCTAAGGGGAGAAGCCAAGTCAGCCGGTCCATTAGCCACCTGTTGAAGGAAAAACTCAGGAGCCCGAAGAACAGGAATAAGGCAGGGAGAGCCCCTTTCCAAATACCGTCTACTGCCCGGGTGCCTCCTAGATGCCACACTCCTGATTCTACCCCCAAAATCCACCTGCAGAGCAGGTCTACATTGTGAGCAGTGCCCCCGGAGGATCCCCAACCTCCTACAGTGTTTGAGCGCAGCTGCAGGCAAGGTACAGGGGACCCTCAGAAGGGTGACACTTTCGTAGCTGCTCCACTGAGTAGACAAAACAGGACTGATTAAACACATAAGAAAAGTACCTCAGCAATAAAGCAAAACCACCCCTACCCACCAAGCACTCAAACTAACTACCTGAAAAAACTACGAAAATAACCCATATGTAGTTGGGGGACTAGAGATAGACAATGTCAGCTGCCAGACTGAGAGCTGTTCCACACATCCAACACAATATTATCACATAAGAAACTTTCTAAGGAACAAAAAGAAAAATACTTCAGAAATAAAAAAGATACAGCTGACTACTTCTCAAAATGTATATAATTGTCCTGTCTGCCTGATGATCTCTGTGTCAGTCGTCACCATTCATCACCTTTGCGTATAGTGGCTGGAGATCACCACCCCGCAGGAACTTTTTTTAATTTTTTGGATGGGCAGAGTTGACGCACCATCGGCACCGCCCTCGAGGCTGATGCACTGTGTGGCGGTTGTCCGTTAGGTGTCGTCGATCCCGCCCTCCCGCTAGTTCTTTGTCTCCCGCCGTAGAGGTCGCACCTTGTGGAAGCTCTGCTGTGCAGAGGCCTGCTGTTTGTATCGCCGCCCGCTTCGTCGCACGACGCGAGTCCGCGTGACATCTCGTAGTATTCTCATCCTAATAATTTCCTGCCATTCTGCTGTCCCACCACTCAACGTCACCTGGTAAGACTGTTCCTTTTCTTTTATTTAGCGACGTCGAGTCTTGTTTTGGTTGTTATTTCCATAGGTCATATCTCGGTGGGGGCGCAAAAAAACTTCTAAGACGGGACGGGCCCCTATGTGTCGGTGCCTGTGCAACTGTAAGTACTCCATCACTGACCAGCATGACCGTTGCCTTGCGTGTCTTGGCCCACTACACGACATGGATTCGTGTGACGCCTGCTTCTCCATGGACCGTCGTGTCATCAAACAGCGTGCATGGAAAGTTGGACGAGCTCCACCGACTTTCGGGGGATGGACGCGCACTCTTTGGGCCAAGCCACGGTCTCTTGGCCTTTCCTCCGGGTCCCCTCCCAGTTTTATATGGACCGCAGTGGAGGGGGCTTCTGCTCCTAGAAGCCTCGCTGTTGCAGAAGCCCCTTCCGTGGTGCAGGAGACCCAGTCCATTCCCCTTGGAGGACGGGCAGGAGGGACCACATTGGTAATCGCCTCTTTGGGGGTGAAGGCTCCCCCGGTGTCGCTTCCTCGGCTCAGAAGGCCTGGGTTGGCTCGTCCTCGACGCCATCTGTCGGTGCCGTCTTGTGCCTCGATGCGTTAGCCCCTGATGGCACCTTTGTCAAGCGCTGATCCATACATACAGCGCCGATGGTGCTTCCAGCAGCACCGTCAGGAGAGCTCTATGACATCCTTCACTGTTCTCGTGGTTGAGCATGGTGCCGTGTCCAGCTCCGGTGCCACTTGCGGGCGCCCGGCGAGTACGCGGCACCATGGGAGTTTCTGATCTCTGCGCCGAGGGCATGGTCAGAGCCGTCATCTGCTCCGTCTCTGGCCTCAGCACCGCTTGCAGCACCATCGGTCAGGACAGTGCCGTGACTGGCCCCAGCCCCGATACTGCTGCTGTCCTCGGTGCCATGTCTTCTTCGTGCGCCATTCACAGTGCGGTTGAGGTCCTCGGTGCCGACTGTGGTGCAGTCACTCAATCTGGTGACCCATTCAGTCGGGATGGCAGCGGGCGTCCATGTACCATCTGGCACAGGACTTAGGTCTCCACCTCCTCAGAGGCGGAATCGGACTCTGGGGTCAGATAGGCAGTCTGACTCTTTGGAGTTGGCTGCTCATGTGGACACCTTGGTAGTGTCCTTGACAGACCGGAGCCAGCCCCCTCTGAGAAGTGGACAGTTGCTCCCAGGTCTAGGGTCAGGGGTGCTGACCAGCAGGCAGTGGTGCAGGCCACCATTGCTCTGCAGCCTGGCCTCAGAGGATTTTCTGGCCCCTCAGTGGTGGTAACCCCTAAGGTGGTGTGCCTGGATCGCCCAACTTTGGGGCCGATTGGAGCACCCACAGGAGGAGAGGGTGCTGCTCCCTGGATAGTCCCTTTGGAGGCTGACTAGGGTTGCCAGGTGCCTATAATGATTTTTGAGGAGAAGGGCTCTTTCAGATTCCATGGGGTAGAGGTTCGACGTGGCAACCCTTTTCTGGGACCCAACCAGGTTCCGGAAGGAGTCGTAGTGCGGATCTCCGCTCTTCCTTTTCGGTTTCCTTGAGAGGGCCCTGTTCTTTGGAGGTAGGGGACCATCCTTTTGGATTTTGACAGCCCCGATCACCTCACAGAGGGGATTCTTCAGGGCACAGCCTAGGCAGTTCCAGTATGGTTGACCAGCTGTCGGCTGTTGAGTTTTCCAGAGCTCCCTCTTCACTTGGGGCTCCAGGTGTGCTCTCTAGCCCAGGCGCAGGACAGCCTATTCCTGTTGTCGGCTCTGCCCCCTCTCCTCTGCCACTTTCTCCTGCTCTCCCAGGTATTCTTGGTCCGAGCGGCCCTCTCTAGTGGGAGCAGTTCAGAGCTGTGGCTGCTCGATTTTCCTCTTAGGTTAGGGCCATGAACAGACAGGTTTGCCAACCTCTGAACCTTTGAGGTCCTCCGACTCCTCATCCTCCTCTTCAAGAGGTGAGGAACTGTCTGTCCACACCTCCCCAGCTGCTGATCTCGCTGAGTATCAGCGTTTTCTTGTGAGGATGTTGGAGGACCTGCATATCACCCCACCCACTCAGCACAGTCCGGAGCATCCGACGTGCACCTTTTTGGCCGATTTCAGTGTGGACACTCTTGTAGTGCCCCGCTGGGACTGCTTCCTCTCGGGAGACGTCGATGCAGTTCTGGCAGAGACCCTTTTCCAGAGTCCCAGCCCCTAAGGATCTCCGCCAGAGGTTTTGTGCCTCTTGGTCTCCGAGTAGTCTGCCTCATCCTAGCTCAGGACTTACGCAACTGGATACTCCCGATGGGCTTCGCGCCCTTCACCTTGACCGGCCCCCAGATGCAGACTCCATGGATTTTGACTACTGGGGTAGGAGGGCTTTCTACTTGGCACGGTTGCTTCTGTCTATATCTGCACATCAGGCCCACTATGCTACCTATGACAGAGTCCTGTGGTTCAGGCTAGGTCAACTTCTAGCCTTGATGCCTGACACGGAGGAAACCAGACAAGCCATTGCACTCTGTATGTGGCATGGAGCTAGCAAGGCACCAAGCAAGGGCATCTTACAACGCCAGTGAGGTAGCATCCAGGGTCATAGGGACAGCGATCTGCACTAGGCGGACGGCATGGCTGCGTCTCTCCTGGTTGTCATCCATGGCCTGGCGTGGGGTGATTACCTCCGCTTACCAGAGAACCCACCTTTTCTCCCGTAGGGTGAGACGACGTCTGTCGGGGCAACTTCCTACCTGCTCGGAGGGGGGGGGGGTCCCGTCTCACTCTTCCCATTCTCAGGTGTCTCCAGACCAGTGAAGGTTCTCTCTCTCTCTTGGTGTGCCACCCACTGAGAGCTAATGGACTTAGTCCCTTAGGTTTAAGGCCCCCTTGGGGGGAGGTGGGGACTCGGCACTCACCCAAATGTGATGAATGCTGAAGATTGACACAGATAAGATATGAAAATTATGTACCTACCGTAATTCTGATCTTTCTGTGTATTTTCACCATTCATCACAATCCCTCCCAACATCTCCCTGGGGCCTCAGTCTCTGGGTCCCCCTTTCTCTCTGTGCCCTCTCCTCCACCCCCCTCCTTTCTGTTGGTCAGGAGTGGGGTGACCTTGGGCACATAGGGGGATGTTTTTCTCTAGGGGGAGAGTGGTCAGGATGGGGGGCGCTCCTTCCTCAGTGCCTCAACTCCACCCATGTTGGGTGGGGTTGGTAGGTTGCCCTCTTTTCTGTTCTCTCTCTCTTTCTCCCTGCCAGCTTTCCTTTGATTTCCTTGTCCTTTGGACACAACCTCAATTTAATTTAAGAAACTAGTTTTCTTATACCAAAAGTTTGATTTTTGGGGGGAGGTATTCCCTGTATCCTGTCTTTTCTTCCAGAATAGCCGATTCTGCTTATGTTATAGTTTTTGCCAGTGATTCTGTGCCTTGAATTCTCGCAGTTTAGCCTTCTGGCTACTCCTTCGCAGTTCCTATACAATCTGGAGACAGGTCAAGGTTCCAGTGTATGTTCCCTTCTCTCCCCCCCTCACATCCTTACTTCCAAATTCTTTTAACCCTCCCTCCTCCTCTTCTACTTCCAGAGTTTGGGGCCTCTAATCAATCCCCTAGTTTTCTAGCTTATTCTGTCATCTCAGTCATTTATTTCTCCTTTTAGTTTGTATAGCCTTTCCTTTATCTGTCCCTTGGACTCCATTGTCCCCCCTCCCAACCTTCTTATTCTACAGCAACTCAGAACTGGCGGGAGGGCGGGGTCGATGACACCTAATGGCCAACCCACGAGTGCCACACAGTGTGTTGGCCTCGGCGGCGCCGATGGTGCATCGCCTCCGTCCATCCAAAAAAAGAGCTTCCATGCAGGTCGTGACCTCCAGCCACTATACCCAAAGGTGATGAATGGTGAAGATACACAGAAAGATCAAATTACGGTAGATACATGAATTTTCATTTTGGTTCCATTAGCTCTTTAGTAATCTCTAATATTTTAGTGATTTCTGGGCGTAGATATGATGTATAATCCACACTTCTGGCTTTACCCTTTCCTTTAAATAACTTACCAGAAGGTCTTCAAGCTGGCTCCTTCCACCCCCGGGTGGTAACTCTGAGCACCGCCCTGTGCGTCAGGTCTTCCTATTCACTGGAAGAAGAAGGTTCCTGCTTTGTGCACTGCGTTGAAGTAGGCCCTTTGCTTTCTAAAATATCTTCAAGTTCAGTTTGAGTATCGTTACCGTCAGTATGAATGAAGCGAAGTTGGCGCCCGGTTTAAGAAGTGCAGCTGCAGGCAGAAGATGTCCCAGACAGACCCGCACACCTTGTCGTTTACTGCCTGGGCCATGAACCACCGATCCCAGGCCTGCAGCCTATGTCCGCCTTGAGTCCAGACACCTTGGAGGACTGGCACACTCTTCTGCTAGGATGTCCAGATGAACAGGACCCTCCTGTTCACTCAGAAAACACCTGCCGGGCGGTCGCTGTGGCTGCGGGGTCCACTGAACAACTTGTGGCCTTCAAGGAGGCGACTCAGGCTGTGGAGCATGCCTCTTTGGCTTCAGCTTTTATGCCGCTTTCCTTTGGTGCCACCTTCATGGGGACTTTCTGGGATTTGTGTTAGTCCCTTCCCACCCTTGGGTAGAGTCCTTCTAAAGGCACAAAATCTTCTAAATCTTCTAAAGAAGAGCCTAAAAAACGGTCTCGTCGAATGTCGTGGGATTGCAGGCGCTATTGGGCCTTGGATTCCTGCGCTTCTCTGGAGGTTTTGACTTCGGTTGATTCTTCAGTCCAGGCTGCTGACTCCACGGCCTCCCCGTTAGGTACATTGGCCAAGACACGCATCAGCCAGCTTGTTGACATTTTTCTTAAGCTGGTTGACACGTTGTCGCAGGATAAAGCGGGATACTTCCCTCTGTAGGACTCCAGTCCTACCCATCACCTCCCAGGGAGGGTCAGAGCAGCTTCCTGATCTAGTCTAAAACCCTTGGGATCCTGTTCCTCTGAGGAATCTTGGCATTTGCCAGCTCCCTCTCTTTCTCGATGTCGGGTTCCCCAGCAGTAGAGGTTGAGATCCCATAGCCCAGAGTCGAGCAGCCCTTGTCGGCATAGGCACTTCGCTCTTGGCACTTGGGCAAATGGCATCGCCACTACTCTTCCTCTTCTTCCTTCTCGGTTGAGGAGAGGCTCCAACACAAGATGTGCCGGGGCTATGAAGAGCTAATGTGGCAGCAGCTCATGCTCTCTGGGATTAAGCCAATTCTGGCCCCCACCCTGGCTCTTTCTTTGGTGCCATCACCAAGGCTTCAGCCTGTTCCAGCTCGGCCTTTACCAGCCTCCCCGCCTGTCAAGATGGAGCTGCCTCCTGTGCAGCCAAAAGAGGGTCCTCCTAAGGACGCTCATACTGCTGTCAGGTTTCCTTGTTGGCTGTCAGTCACTGTTACCCACGGTAGGCCCCGCAGAGTCAGTGGGGATTTGGGAGGTCGACCGCTTTTCATCGAATCCTCAAAGTCTGAGGACTCCTCTCTACATTCTCGCCCCTTAGATGTGGAATCGGGAGGGGGTTTGTCTACAGAGCACCATCCCACTTCTTTTGGGGGCTTACTCTGATTTTGGAATCTACCGGGATTCAGATGGAGCCCGTCCAAAAACGGGCAAAATATCCCTGACTGAAATCCTCAACCAAGATGACTCCCCGGGGGTCATCTTCCTGGTCGCCAGTGCCATTCTTGGCCATGCTCTGGAGCTTTGTCAGCATCCTCCCTCCTGCCCTGCACCATCAGCTCGTATGGTACGAAAGTATGCAGTCCCTATGGGTTCCTATTGGGTTCCCTGAACACCCTCGGCTGAGGTTTGGTTGCTGACTCAGTCTTTCGCGTTCCGGCAATGTCAGGACACCCGGACATGGATAAACCTCCCGACAAAGCCAAGAAATTAGATCACATGGCCGCGAAGGTCTATGTGGCCTCTTCTCTTGACCTCCGGAAAACAAGTTCAGCCCTTTTGATGGCCCATTTGCTCATACCTTACTGGGCACTCTCGATTAGATGCTTCCTGGCTCCGGCTGACTTATAGACCCGCGGTCAAGCAAGTCTGGGACCAGGGCTGTGCAGTGGCCAAACAGCATCTCAGGATGGCTGGTGGAAGAAACCCTCCACCAGGACAGCCTTGGCTCCAAATGGAAATATTTATCTGTTTGGTACTCTAGGAGGCCTCAGACCATTATTTCTGTCCTCCAGAATGGGTTTTGGAGTATATCATGAATATTTCTTAAACTGGCCTTAAGTGCTTGTCACTAACTCATTCACTCAGTAACTATCTGCAGGTGGCAGCAGAAAACACTACCCTTCACTTTGGTAGACTTCTGTAGTTTGCAGTAACTCACTCACTGTCCCTCCGGAAGACATCTGTGGACGTCTCTAGTTTGGATGTATATATTTATCCAGCCAATCAACTTTTGGGCTTATTTAAGTATTTCTAGGGGTACTTCACTCCCTGCTTATCATGTATGGATGCATAATTTGGTGTTGATATGTTGCATGTCTTCCACAAAAAAGAGTTTATGTTGCTTTTAAAAAATCATTTTTTGGGGTATTTTGGCTAGTAGATATATGTGTGTGTGTGTGTGTAGTTTATACTGGTTGCATACCACTGTTAAAAAAGTAGTTTTGTGCTGAACAACTTTGACACTTGTACTTTGTGTGTACATTTACGGTTCATGAGGTATTCGCACTTGTTTATGGTATGGTGTGTATGGATTCATTTTTGCTTAGAGAGGCCCAGGATGCAGTGTTAAGTATATAGAGGGCAGAAGGGGTAGAACTTTCAGAGAGCTACTGTGGAGTGGATGAGTTGAGGTGCACTTGTCTGCCATTTCAGCACTCATGTGTTAGTGAGTGGACTTCCAGTGACACAAGTTCCTTTTCAGGGGCTTCCGTGGGGGGTTATTCTTCAGATACCTCTAGTGAAGAGGCCTGTACCTTACTGGAGTCTCAGTCTAGTACTGGAAAGACTTAACAATAAACCTTTCAAGCCTGTTGTCATGTGGGTTGAAATTTCTCTCATGTATAATTGTTTTCCTGGCAGCCATCACCTTGACAAGCATGGTGTCGGCATTATTAGAATTGATGACTGATCCTCCCTACGAAGTATTCCATAAAGATAAGGTTGTTCTTCATGCACATGCTAAATTTCTGCCAAAGGTGGCGTCAGAGTTTCATATCAGCCCATGCTTAGTGCTGCCAACATTCTTCCCCAAAGCTAAGAATCCCAGGGAATTTTTACTCTAGTCTCTCAATGTCCGAAGAATCCTCAGCTTCTATCTCAAGAGAAACAAATAGCACAGTCATCTCAACTGTTTGTCTCTGCTCCAATTGTAAAAAAAGAGCGCAGTCGTCTGAACTATTTGTCTTCGATCCAAATTGTAAAGGACTCCTGAGTTCCAAACTGTCTCTGTCTAACTGAATTTTCAGTTGCATGCAACACTGATGTTCCCTGATGGGGAAGTAGTTGGAAGGTGCTGTTGGAGCACATTTCAGTCTAGCTATGGCCACATTTGTGGCTTCACTCAGATCGGTTCCTATCTCTGAGATATGGAAGGCCGCAACTTGGAGCAGTATTCACACATGCTTTCACAAAACACTATAGCCTTGGTGTATAGTGTGAAAGCGCTCAGGTTTTGGGATGACTGAACAGGGTTTATCTTTCTTTGCAAGTTCTGTGGTTTTCAACCTCCCTAGTCCAGGGATTGATACTGCTTGTCACTCGATCAAATTGTATGTCTCT
This sequence comes from Neoceratodus forsteri, assembly GCA_016271365.2. Lineage (NCBI taxonomy): Eukaryota > Metazoa > Chordata > Ceratodontiformes > Ceratodontidae > Neoceratodus > Neoceratodus forsteri. The sequence continues at coordinate 720,070,645 of CM028129.1, forward strand.
ATGGAGGAGATTGACTAGAAAGACAGGGAAGATACTTAATGGAATTCTTGAACTTCTATAGTATCTCCCCCATAGAGCCACACTTGCCCACCTACCATTCTCCTGGACCTACTGATCTTACTGTGTGTGGTTTTTTATTATTATTATTCTCCTCCCAGCAGGTGTATGGGCTGCAGGGTTAAATTGTTTTTCATCCTGTTTTATAGGAACGTGTAGCCTGTGTAATGTATTTCTGTGTTTCCTGAATTTCGTCTAAACTCGTCTAAAAAAAAAAAAATTGTTGGTAGCTTTTCACTCTTTTCCTTGGTAATTAAAGTACTCATGTAGGCAGTGTAGCACAGTGGTTGAGGGCAGTGAGCTGCAAACCTGGAGACCTGAGTTTGAATCCTGTCAGTCCCCACTTGCATACTGTGTGACCCTGAGCAAGTCACTTAACTTCCTTGTGCTCCCAGGTTGCACCTGGAAACAAGCTCTGGCTTAATGTGCCTTCCCTGGTTAAACAATTTCCCCTTTCCCTCGTGCAGTTAAGACTGTCCCACTTTATATGTTGTGGGCACCAGCTCCAAAAGTTATGGTCCTTGTAGGTCCTATTACGTTTATACCTAAGACCAAAGATAGTGGCTGTATGGCAAGGATGCTGTAGAAAGTCAAGAGTTACGGTAAGTATGATTCCTTTTCCTCCCCTTATATGACCCTTGATCCTTCCCCATGGCTGTACACAGATCAGTTTCTGTCTTAACTACAAACATTGTGCCCCTGACAAAATAGGCTAGTTAGCTCACTGCTGGAGGTCAGTGCAGTGTCAGAACACTTTGCCAACACTCCTTAGGCTGGCATGCACCTCCCAGGCCTGTTCCTGAACCTAGGTAGCCAGCATGGCAGCACATTTCATCAGGCTGCCCTAAAAATTCTGTTTTAACGAAAATGTCTTCAGTTTAAAAAAAAAAAAAAAAAGAACAAGAAATTTCTATTTTGACTGTGGCTGAGTTCCTCTGATACAAACTAGGTACTTCTTGAGAGTATGGCTATTTCTTTTCAGAGTATACAGCAGACAGAGAACAAAAACACGAGGAAATAGTTAAAAATGTATAATTTGTTCACTGCACAGGTCCCCATACACCTAACTAAATTTCATTTTTTTAAAGTGAATTCTATTAGAATACTTAAAATCCATTTTTTTCCACAGATTGAAGCAGCTGTAACAAATGCACAGTCTCGTTGCCTTCAGGAGTTAACTAGTTTTGCTGAATACAGAGCAAGTCTGAAAGCTGAGAAAGAAAAATGGGAAAAGAACATGAACAAGATGTTGTACAACAGGTGGTTTTAATATTTTATATACTCTTATTCTGGAAGGATTTTTGCCTTTCCTTTTTGTATCAATTTTTAGTCTAGAGAGGTAATGTATGTAAATTGGACATGACAAGAGAAAAACTGTACAGGAAACTTGCATGCCTTTATCCAGTTGTTAGTATAGAAAAGAAATGTCGAAAGTGATATTAACCTCGATTCATCCATTCCTTACTCAAGGAGACAACCAGAAACCATTCAATCTGTCAGTTTTGTGGTGTGCTCTGCCTCCTCCCTGACTTCACACACTATTCCGTCCAGCCATCAGATCTTTCTCTTCTGCCAAGGAGATCCGTCACACCAAGATTCCTCCATGTTCCTCAGTTTTCTTGTCAGTTCTAAGTACTGCAGTTTGTCATTTCTGTTCTGGCTTGATCCCTAGTTTGGTTCCAGCACTACTCCCACTAGTTTTAAAGCAGCAGTGCAACGAAAAATGTTTTCCAAAAAATTCTAGTTTCAGCTATAGCTAAGAAAAATATTATCATATCTGTCATATGTACTTGTCTAGGTACCTCCTATGCTGCACACCATGAGTCTTTTTTTATTTTTCGATCCTAACCTATGCCAGTTCTGCAGCCACATTTCTATGCAAAATGTGGTGGCTTTTCTTGAGCAAAAACTAAATTGAAACATTTTAAAATACTCAGATTTTGGTGGTGTTAGGACATTGTACAACCAAATAAAACTGGAAGATACCTAGGATCTTTTATGATAAAAAGGTAGGTCGCATTTTTGCCCTATTTGTTGCATTGCTGCTTTAAAGAACAATTAGAAGCAGTAGGTCAGCACTGCAGCAGTATTTCTACTTCCAGTGCCAGTGCCCCAGGTTCAGGAATGAACCCAGAGGGCTGATAGAGGGAGCAAGATTGAGTGTCCTACAGGATTCTTTCCTCCTTTGGGTAGGGAGGGTAGTCTGCATCGCTGCTTTACTGCCACCTGGGTGACTACAGGTGGCAGAACAGCAATATTTTCATAGAAACATAGAACATAGACTTTGACGGCAGATAAGGATCGCTTGGCCCACCTAGTCTGCCCATTTCCCTACTTATTGGATAAGCTGCAGATCCTAGTTAACCAACAGCCTACTTCCTCCTACCCCTCTAGAATTATCTTATGTCTGTCCCATGCATTCTTGAATTCCCCACTGTTTTGACCCAACCCGTAAGGAAGGCGGTTTCATGTGTGCACCATCCTCTCTGTGAAAAAATACTTCCTCACATTGCCCCTGAGCCATCCCCCTTCTGTCTTCAAATTGTGGCCCCTTGTTCTTACACATCTCTTTTTCTGAAAGATGTTACACTCTTGGACTTTGATTCCATTGAGGTACTTGAAAGTTTCTATCATGTCCCCCCTCTCCCTCCTTTCCTCGAGAGTATACATATTAAGCTCCTTTAGTCTCTCTTCATATGGCTTCTGGTGCAGACCATGCACCATTTTAGTTACCCTTCTCTGGACTGCCTCCATCCTGTCTATGTCCTTGCAGAGATGGTCTCCAGAACTTACGCAAGTACTCCAGATGGGGTCTCAACATCTGTCTGTACAGAGGGATAACAACTTCCTGATTTCTACTGGTGCTACCTCTCCTATGCATCCAGTATCCCCAGCCCTCCTTACTGCCTTCTCGCATTACTTGCCTACCTTTAGGTCATCTGATATGAGTACCCGGTCCCTTTCCATTTTGTTGTCATTAAGTACCCCCATTGTGTACTCTTCCCTGGGTTTTGTTTCCCAGGTGCATTTCTTTGCACTGAAACTAAGCTGCCACTTTTGACCATTCCTCCAACCTTGCCAAGTCCCTTCTCATCCTTTCCACCACCCCCTTGTATATCAACCCTGTTGCAGATCTTGTGTTTTCTGCAAAGAGGCATGCTTTTCCTTTCAGTCCCTCTGCAATGTCACCTATAAAGACATTAAGAGGACCGGTCTAATACTGAACCCTGTGGTGCCCGTTAGTAACCCTCCTTTCTTCCAGTGGACTCCGTTTACTATTACCCTCTGTGTCCTGTTGTCCAGCCAATTTTGTACCCAGGTTACCACCCTGGAACTTACTCCCAGGCTGGCTAACTTGTTTATTGATATTTTGTGTGGGACTGTGTCCCTTGCTAAAGTCTAGGTAGGCCACGTCCATAGCCCCTCCCTGGTCTACTACTTTGGTCACCCAGTCAAAGAAATCTGTTAGATTCGTCTGACATGACATTCCCACTGTGAATCCATGCTGCCTTGGGTCCTGTGCCCTACTGGCTTCTGGGTACTCAACAGTTCTTTCTTTCAGGAGTGATTCCAGGTCTGTAGTTTTCTGCCTGTGCCTTACTCCCACTTTTGTGAAGGGGAACCACATCCGCCCTCCTCCAGTCCTCAGGCACCACACCATCCTCCCATGATGTTTTAAAAAGGGTAGTCAGTGATGTCACTAGTTCTCCCTTTAGTTCTTTTAGAATTCTGGGATGAATCCCGTCAGGCCCCATTACTTTGTCCACCTTCAGTTTTAGGAGATCTTCCTGGACATAATGTCTCCACCACTCATTCACACTAATGGGATCTGTAGGTCCCAGCGGGAGCAAGCTTTTTTGCTGGAGGGTCAGTGCCACAGATGAAGCCCCAACTCGTGCGGTAATGACTATCTCGGCATCGACCCTCCAACCACCTCAGTTCCTTTTTTCCCCGCCGTCTAGTGCACTTCAGTGGCGGCGTCACTCGCCCGCCGGGAGTCAAACTTCAAACTAGCAGCATAGTTTTTCAGTTTTGTTTTGTAGTAATATCTCTATAAGTATCTCTTAGTTTATTTATTCTTATTTAACAAAGTCTCAGCCTACATTGACAGAATCAACCATGGCCGGGTCAGGTGGCGGTAGGGAGACTTATTGTAACTGTTCAGTCAGATGGGCTGGGTCCGGTCTGCCGCCTTCTCCGGAGGGGTCTGACAGCGGACAGTCCAATGCCGGGGTGAGCAGTCCCTGCAAGCTTATAAAGTGAGCGGTCGCATTCTTGGCACCGTTGACTCGGAAGCTCTTCTTGACCCACAGGTCAAAGAGGCATCACTGGGGTTGTCCTCTGATATATCTCTCGGCGTGGCGGTCAGTTATTAGTGCTAGTTGCTGGTCTCCTCCTTCCAGAGCCGCCAGTTTCAGTTTCTGGTAGCTGGCGTCTTCGACGCCAGACCCTACCCGCCCTCTGGTAGGTCTTTAGATGAGCAGTTTCATCAGTGGGCTGCTCTTATGGAGCAGTGGGCTCGGAGGTTGGTCAGTTGCCTGGCCCGGTCACTGAGGCCGGGCTTTGGGATATCAGGTAGGGTTGGGCCTCCCTAGTCAGCCTTTGACGTCATCTTCAGTGCCGTCGACTCCAGGCTTAGAGTGTTTTCCCCCCTCCCACGGCTGCGACGCAAGGGGCCACACCGATGCCTCTATCTCCTGGTATTCATCCTTCTTTCTCCTCAAATCCTGTTTTTCGGAGTCTTGGGATGTTTTCAACACCATTGGCGTCGATGACACGCTCGGCGCCATCTTCGGCGCCGATGTGTCTGTCGGTGCCGTTGGGGTAGTCAGCGCCTCGGCACTGTCCTGCGGCACCAGGTGGCTTCTGGTCGCGGCCTCTCAGCCGCCCGTCGCTTCTTGGCGCCCGTGTGCCTCGTCGGCGCCGGGTGGCTTCTCAGTGCAGCCTCTCGGCGCCATCCTCAGCCCACCGATGTGTCTTCAGGCGCCAAGACCTGTTAGGGCGTCATCCAGTCTTCAGGGCTTCTCTTCTTTGAATCCTTTTCCTTCCTCATTTCCTTCTGATTTTCACTCCTTTCCTGTTCATACAGTCCCTCCTGGGCTGTCAGGAGATGACACTGAGCCTGACCCAGACCTTCGTTTGGGTGGTGATGTGGAAGAGCAGGATCTATTCCTGCTGCAGAGCCTGTGGTCAAGGACCTGTCATTTAAGTCTCTGCTGAAAACTTGAATTCTAGGGACATGGATATGTTGTTTATCCACACTTATTGGCAGGTTCCTTGCGCTTTAAATCTTGCCGGAAGGTCTTCAAGCTGGCTCCTCCCACCCACCCGGGTGGTAAAACTCGGCTCCACCCCATGGCCTAGATCTTCCTTACGCTTGGAAGCTCAGGTTCCCTCCTTAGCGCTCTGCGTTTTCGACTGGTTCCTGAAAATTTTCGGTCTTCGAAATCAATTGGAAGTTTTCTGAAACTTCGATCCTTTCTTCTTCGCTGCGGCGATGGCTCATTCTTTTTCCGGCCCCGGGAGGCACCCGGTTAATTCCTCCAGGAGAGACCCGCACTCCACGTGCATTTACTGCCTTGACCTGGATCATGATCCTCAGCTTTGCGAGTTTTGTTATGCCCTTTCGGCCAACTCTCTGGAGGACCGCGCGGCCCGTTCGGGGCTCAGGCACCCGGTAGTTTTTCCCGCTCCGGAGAATCCCTCGGATCGTCGGGCAGCGTCCGCTTCGGCTATTTCTGAGCAGCTGATCTTCCTCCGCCCGGGAGGGTAGCTCCACCTCCCTCTTCCTCGGTCACCGGCGCTTATCCGCTGTCCTTGGGCTCTACTCATGCAGCCGTTCAGGAGCTCGCCGAGTCCCTTTCCTCAAGGAGAGGGACCCTGGGGACTTCCCCTCGGCCCAAGTCCAAGGTGCATGAGCAGGGGTCCCTTCGTCATTGGCCAGGCAGAAAAATCCCCACTCCCTGCTGCGGGGCGCGTCCGGTTGAGATCGCGGCGGCCACTGGCCTCACGATGTCCCGCGTCCAGGTCAGCCGTCCAGGACCCCGTCGGCGTGGCGAGCCTCTCGGCCCGTCATCTAGAGCTGTCTCCTGCTAGTGACGCAATCCCTAGCGGTTCCCCGGTGGGAAAGCTGAGTTCTGCAGTTGCCGGTCAGCAGTCCTCGGCCATTTTCTCCGAGCTGAAGGAGGAGGCGGGCTCTGCTCCCTCCCAGGCCCGCCCTCGGTTTCCCCGAGGATTCGGGTCTCGGTCTCGGTCCTCCTCTCGGTCTAGCTGCTCACGCCGACCTCGGCGTTCTCGGTCGGGGCACCAAGTCAAGTGGCATTGCCGTTCTTCCTCGTCCCCCTCCTCGGATGAGGAGTGGCCTCGATGCCGTTGGCGTCGATGTTACGAAGAATTTATGTGTCAGCAGCTGTTGTTGTCCGGGAATCAATCGACCCGGTTCATTCTCCAGCTAAGCAGCTGCCACCCGGTCGGCTAGGCGCGGCTGCTCGAGGCGGTCGAGGAACCCTCTCGGGGCGGTTGCTCGTCCGATCCTTGCTGCCCCGCCATCCTCGGCGGAACCCGGGCCGGGCCATGACCTGTCCAGCAGGTTACTCGGTCCCCTCACTCCCGCCCGCCCTCGTCGAACGAAGAGTGACTCAGGCCTGCACAGCTTTTTGCAGACCCCTCGGTGCCTGAAGTCGGCTCCGTTATGTTTCCTAGCAGGGAGGACCCATGGTCTTCCCTGGAACATTCCGTGGACGACAGCCCATCGTCCTTTATGGGTCTGCTCCAGCTCATCTCGGAATTCACCAGGATGCAGCTCGAGCCCGTTTCCTAATCGGGCACCCTACCCCTACGGAATTCTGGACGAGGGCTCTTCCCTGGAGGCCTTCCCAGTGGCTGAGGCAATCGTGGCCCCAGCCTTGGAGCTCTGGCGGCAGCCTACTCCCTGCCCTGCGCCTTGGCCATGGTGGCCAGAGTACCCTGTCCCTGTCGGTTCTCTGCCCGGTTTCTCGGAGCACCCTCGGCTGAAGGGTAGTCACCGACAATGTTTTCCAATGTTTTGGACGCTAGGAATGGATAGGCCCCTGACAAGGAGTCAAAGGATGGACTATGTCGAGGCGCAAAGTTCACCTTGCGTCCTCCCTGAGCCTCCGTCAAGACCAGCTTGGCGGCACTGATGGCACACTTCTCCACGCCCTTTTGGGCTCCCTGGGCCGAGGTCCTCCTTCATCTCCCGGCCGACCTGCGGACCACGGTCCGGCGGGTGCGGGACCAGGGTAGGGCGGTGGCGAAACAGCAGCTCCAGACGGCTCTGGATCTGGGCGACTCCTGTGCCAGATCGGTGGCGGCTGCAGTGGCCATGCCCCGAAGGGCGTGGCTGAGGTTATCTTCCTTCTCCTTGGAAACCCAGCACGAGTTGGCGGACATCCCCTTCTTGGGGACTGACCTTTTCGGCCCTGGAGTGGAGGGACACCTCCAGGGGCCCAAGAAGTCCGATGCCACTCCGGACTCTGTCACTCCCGCCCAGAGGGACAAGGGCAGCCGTCAGCCTTTGCATAAGCCCCATTGCCCCCGGCCCTTGCGGCTCGACCGGCCCAGCACGAGGGGACAGCAGGCATGCGTTGGGCAGCCTGTCGCCAGTCCAGCGTCTTCCTCAAAGGAAGCAGGAGGTAGGGATCCGAGCCCCCTCAGCCTCTTCCTCCGCCAAGCCTGCTCAGTGGCGGGCTGAGGGGCTGTCCCAGCCCGTCGCCCCTGCCATTTCCCGTGGGGGCTGGCTCCGCACCTCTTCCTCTTAGGTGGTGCTAAGGGTGAGTCCTGTCGCGGGTTGCGAGCAGGTTTCCCCTTGCAGGCCATTGCCCCCATGGGGATCTTGGGTCCACAGACTCCTTGATCGGCCCGCTGGGCCGACTTGTCCAGCCCTCTAATTAGGGTGATCAGGGAGGTGGTGGGCCTCCTTCTGACCCTGGGTTCGTGTCCAGGTATTCCTGGTCTCAATCGGACAGGGGCTTGCGCCCATCCTTCTGCAGCCGGATGGTCCCTCTGCAGATATCCCATCCTCAGATCGAGGCATACGGCTTCTTCCTGGGACTCCAGGACATGCCTACTCTCGTTCTGTCCGTTTCTTGGGAGACCCTCCTTTCCTAAGCAAGAGATCTCCTTACAAGTTCCTGGCCAGGCCTTCATTTTCTGCTCCGCGGTTTCTGTAGCATTAAAGGGTCGGCGTAACCCCACCGGATGGCGACCTGATTACAACCCTTCCAGGCTCAGACTGGTCTCCCTTTTCGAACCCACGTTGGAACTCGTGCCTTAGCGGGTGATGCTTCTTGGGACTAGGCTCGACTCTTGAGTCGAGCCCGGCTCGGCGGACAGGGCTGAGGTTCTTCCTCCCTTGACCCAGTCAGGTCTGACTGGGCAATTGTCCCCTGCCGGGACCTCCTGCACCTCCTGGGCCTCCACGGTGACCGGCTCAAGCGTGGTCTGTTGGACCCGCTGGTTCATGTCTCCCCTAGTGGGGGCAGGGCCAGCCAGCGGTCACAGTGCTGCGTTCCTCGGACCAGTTTGTGACTACAGCCCAGGAGTTGGGAATGCTCCCCTCGGACCCGTTCCAACTCCTGCAGGAGAACATCCTGTTACTCCGCCCTGAGCAGCGGTCTTCTCCGACCCGATGCTTCTCGGATGGGTGGGGTGCCCATCTAGGGGAATACAGAGTGCTTAGCCTCTGGTCTCTCGGAAGTCCCTGATGTCCTTCCTACCGCTGGAGCTCCAGGCGGTCCGCTTAGCTTGCACTGCTCGCTCCGTTTGTCGGGGTCTAGTGGTTTAAGTCCATGCGGACGGCACCACAACCATGTGCTACCTACCCGCCCAGGATTCGGTCGAACCCCTTGCCTCGGTGTAAGGAGGTTCTCCGTATTGGGTTTCGGCGCTGATGGGAGGCGGTTTCCCAGCCATTTTGATGGCGAGGCCTCCAACTCCTGGCTGCTGCCTAAGCCAGACATAAACTGCGCCCTACGGTGGTCTTCCTGCGGGGTAGCACGGGATCTTCTCCCTCCTCCTCCAGGGAGAATCACAGGCTGAGACTGTCTCATGCCCACCCCTCAGCTAGGTTGCTGTGGGGATGCCCGTCAGTCGCGGACCCCGGGCCTCTTCTCGCCTTTCCCCATTTCCCTTGACCTGCGGGCAGGCGAGGAGGACTAGGCGCGGGTGATGCTAGTAGCCCAGTCTGGATTTCCAGCTCTGAGCCTAGCTCTCTCAGTCTCAGCCCCCCGAGGCTCAGGCTTCAGTCCGCCCGGTCCTGTTCTCTGTTTTCAGGAAGGTTTTCCATCTGGACCTTCAATCCCTGCCTGAAGGCCTGGTCCCTGTGCGGCTAGGGCCCGGCCTTGGGTCCTTCGACAAGGTCCTCGGCGTTTGAGGCATCCTGCTAGAGTTAGCCAAACATGCTTGCCTTCAATGGGTAGAGTTCTCCATTTGATGAGGGGATAGGGCCTGCCCTCTCCTGTCCCAGGCGAGCATTCCGGACCATCTGTGGTCCGTTCTTTGAACTAGGGCTTCGGCCGACGACCCTCTAGGTGCTTCTGTTGTTCACCCCTGTCTTCCGGGCGCGGGCCGGAAGGCAGTCGGTGGTGCAGATAAGGTGGTCTGGCCCCTTTCTAGGCCTCGATCACACCTCCCTTTTGGGGGAGAGTATCCCCATTCTGGGGACCTGCGCTGGTATGGGCTTAGCTCATGGGCAAGCCGTTCAAACCATTGCACAGGTGTGAGTTTCCCCCACCTGTTGTGGAAGAACACCTTCTTGGGGCTACTCTGCCACCCGGAAGGAGAGGAGAGTTCAGGCGCTCTTTGAATCTCCTATCTGGTCTTCCACAGGGACAAGTTGTCCCACTCCCACACCAGTTTCTTCGAAGGCGCGGTGAGTCTTCCCTAACGGTATTGTCTCTGCCAGGTTCATCCCCATTCCACACCTCGGAGGCCGTATAGGTTCCATTGGACCCTATTTATCGCTCACCTACCCAGGGAGCGTATGGCTGAAGTTTAGGAAAGGTTCGCCAGCTGTTTGTCATCTACGCTGGAGCCGCACCTGGCAGACCTGCAGCCTAGCGGGCGGCGAGCGGGTGGGTCGCCTCCTGCATAGGTCTCCGCTATAGGTGGGCGGGCATGGAGCCTCCCAGAGGGATAAGTGCTCATTTTACCCGCCTTTCCGCTGCATCGGTGGCTGCTTCCGAGGATACTCCGGCCCAGGATATCTGCAGGGCTTCTGCCCGGAAGCAGGCTTACCGTTTCCCCTTCCACATCGACCTTGGGTCACGCCGGGATGTTGGTCGGGGCCTCGGTTCTCCAGTCTTTCTCTCTAAGAAGGGGGTGTGCGCCTTGCCTCCCTCCTCCCGGAGAACTGCTAGGAGTCTGCCAATAAGTGTGGATGAACAACAATCCATGTCCCTAGCAATACAGGTTTTCTGCCATTCTAAGGATGCCTTTTATCATTTCCTTGTCCATTTCCTACCCCTGAGACGGGGGGTCTGTATGCAATCCCCGTGTGGATTGTGGTGCCATTTCCTGTCTCCAGGGTGACCCACGGTGCCTCCTCTCTTCCCAGTTGACCCTTTAGTTCCATTGCTTTGATCTCTTCCCTTACATAGAGATCTTCTCCTCCTCCTCTTTTACTCTCCCATTGCCTCCTGTAGATTGTGTGCCCTGGTATGTTGACATCCCAGTCATGGTTCTCTGTGTACGATGTTTCTAGGAGCGTGGATATGTTGTTCATCCACACTCTCTGGCATGTCCCTTTCCCCTTTAAATGTTGCCGGAAGTCTTCAAGCTGGCTCCTCCCACTCACCCGGGTGGTAAATACCTCGGCTCCGCCCCATGATGCCAGATCTTTCTTTCTGCTGGAAGATTCAGGTTCCCTCGTGCTACTTTAGCAGTTTGTAGGCCCTGGATTTGCAACGTCGGTTTTCACCGCAAATCAGTCTAAAACTCGTCAGAGTTAACGACTCCGATTACAGCGCATTGGACATGGAGGACAAATCGTCCTCTGGATTTCGCCGGTGTACCTGCGGCCAGAAAATGTTGTGCACCGATCCCCACCTCTCGTGTGTCTATTGCCTGGGTGTCGGACATGACACCACGTCTTGTACTTTTTGTCTAGCCCTCCATCCCAACGTTCTGGAAGACTGCAAGGCGCGCCTAAAATTGGGAAGACCGGAGAAAAGGAACCCACCAGTGAAATCTAAAGAAGCAAGGTGGGCGGTTTCTGCAGCTGCGGGATCCGCCGAGCAACTGGAGCAGATGAAGGAATTTGAGGGGGAAGCGGCTCAAGCTTCGGCCAGTCAAAGCTTTTTTGTTCCACTCAACCTTGGCTCTACTTTACGGGCTCCTTTAGGGAGTTGTGCCAGTCTCTCCCCAGCAGGGGTGAGGCACCCACAGGCTCGCACTCCTCCTGCCCTCGGAAGAGGGATAAGGACCCTAAGTCTTTGACTAAACAGAGACGCTCCTGGGACCGAGAGAGTTCCGAGTCCCAGGAACATGCGGTCTCGACTTCGATCGAGATCGCTTCCTCGGCCACCGGCTTTACAGACCTTCCGTCTGGCCAAGGCACAGAGACCTAGGAAACGGCTTAACCAGCCGAATTTACGCTCGACCCTATCGAGCCTTTATCGCTGACTCCGGTCGACGATTCTTCAGAAAGGACTCCGGTCCTTTCCTTTCCCGATGAGGAGGCACTGCCCTAGGGTGTCCCGATCGAGGAAAATGTACCAGAACCTCGGTTTTCACCGACTCTGGTGTCTCCTGATCGACAGAACAGACCCTGTCGGTCTCGATCGAGAACTAGGAACCCTTCGTTGAACAGCTGAAAAAGGGCCACAAACACTCCAATGAGAGGCGCCGCCATAGATCCTCATCCTCCTCGGATGGGAGAGGCTTCGATGGAAACTCCGTCGACACTATGAGGATCTTATGTGGCGACAGCTGATTTTGACCGGGCTGAAGCCAGCCGCACCATCCATCACTTGACTTCTGCCTCCCAGGCTGACGCCGACCCCTCCGGAACCGAAGGCCTTGGTTCCATCGCCCGTGGGGCCAGCCCGTATCCCAGCTCGGCCTATTACGGTCTCTCCACCGATTTTGGTGGAGCCTCCGCCTAAGCAGCCTCAGGGAGGGGCTCCCTCAAAAGAGGACTGAGAAGACACCGGGCTTCCCCGACGTCTGTCGATTACGGTCGTCCCCGATGACCCTCGGCATATCAAGGGAGACCTAGGCAGGAGACCATTGTATCCCGACTCTTCGGACTCTGACGACACTGGTTTACACTCTCATCCTGGAGATGTTGTCATCAGTGGCAGGGTTGGAGGAAGGTCCTTCCTCCTTTCAGGGCATCCTCCACCTGATCTCCGATTCCACCGGAATGCCCCTGGAGCCCATCCAGAAAAAGGCAGAGTACCCCCTTACAGATATCCTCAAAAGGGGGGGATACACTGACGGAGGCCTTTCCAGTGGCTGAAGCCATCGTTGGCCCGGCCCTTGAGCTTTGGCAGCGTCCTGCTTCCTGCCCAGCTCCATCTGCCTGCATGGCCCACAAGTACACGGTGCCCATGGGGTCCCTGGTGGGTTTCACAGAACATTCTTTGTCCAAAAGCCTAGTGACTGCTTCTTTGTTCAGACGTACTGGTAGCTCAGGCGACACTGACTGACCCCCGAACAAAGAGTCCAAGAATATGGACCATTCTGCCCGTAAGGTCTATGCGGCCTCCTCCTTAGGCCTTCATCAGGCCAGCTCGGCTGTTAATATGGCACACTTCTCTCATGCCTTTCTGGGGTCATTAGATAAAGTCCTCCCTCATCTCCCAGTGGACATGCAAACTACAGTAAAGCAGGTCCGTGATTAGGGCCGTGCTGTTGCAAAACGGCAGCTCTAGACAGCCCTGGACATTGGAGATTCCTGTGCCAGCTCCTTAGCAGCCGCATTGGCCACTCGCTGCAGGGCTTGGCAGAGGCTATCCTCCTTCCCGGTGGATACCCAGCACAAGTTAGCTGACGTGCCCTTCCTAGGCACCGACCTCTTCGGTCCAGGAGTGGCTGGTCACCTCCAGCGCATACAACAGACCAGTGCCACCTTGGATGCTACCTCTGCAAAGGGTTCTTCGGGCAAGAACCAGCAGAAGCGCAAGAAGAAGCCTTTTCGGCACTCTTCCCCTGCGGTTAGGCAGCCCTCCTATCAAGGAGGTCAGCAGCAACAGCAGGCTCAAGCTTGGCGCCCCAGGCCCAAGCAGGGTCCTCAACAGCCCCATAAAGGAGGCCGAAGTGCTGGTCCAGGAGCCTCCTCCTCCTCTAAGCCTGCTCAGTGACAGGTTGGGGGTTGCCACCCCTACACCCGTCATGCCAACTCTGGGTCCTCCCGTGGGGGGCCGGCTCCGCCACTTTCTTTCCGCCTGGTCCGATATAACCTCGGACAGGTGGGTTCTAGAAGTGGTCGGCCAGAGACTGCCTCTGGAATTTGAGCAGTACCCTCCCAGCCGAGCCCTTGCCCCTCGGGAGGAAAGGATCTCAACTTGCACTCAGTCGGCTCTTCGAGATGACATTGCTCAGCTCCTCTGCAAGGAGGAGGTAGCTCTAGTGCCGGATCCTCCTACAGACCCAGGGTTCGTGTCCAGGTACTTCCTGGTGCCCAAGCAGACAGTGGGTTGGCACTCCATCCTAGATCTCCACGAGCTGAATCATTATCTCAGGTCTCGCACCTTCCGGATGGTAACTCTGAACCAGATCATACCATCCCTGGAGCGAAACATGTGGTTCTGTTCACTGGCTCTGCGGGACGCATTCTTTCATGTCCCAATCCGTCCGTCCCATCCGCGGTTCCTCCACTTCAGGGTCGAGGGGACCCTGTGCAGGTCCAGCCATGCCGTTGAGCTGTCATCGCCCTAAGGGTCTTCACCAAATACATTGCAGTGGTGGCAGCCATCTCACGGCATTGAGAAGACCGAATCTACCCTTATCTCAATGACTGGCTCTTGGCAGGTTCCTCCCTTCAGGAGGTGGAGAGATCCAGGGATCTGACTCTCCGAACCTGCTCCCATCTAGGCCTATTGATCAACAAGGCCAAGTCGGAACTGGTTCCCTCTCAGGTGATGGGCTTCATTGGGGCAGAGCTCGATTTCTCATCAAGCCAGAGCTCGGCTCCCGGCGGACAGGGCGGAGGTGCTTTCCTCCTTTGCCCAGTCATTTCTGGTTGGGCACTTGTGCCCTTCCCGGGACTTTCTGCGCCTTTTGGGTTACATGGCGGCGTGCACCTCAGTGGTCCGTTGGGCCAGATGGCACATGCGCCTCCTTCGATGGAAGCTGGCCGCTCAGTAGACTCAGCGCCATGGTCATTTCTACCAGTTGATCACTGTGACCCAGAAGATGTGGGACGCTCTCCAATGGTGGACCACCCCAGAACGGTTGCAGGAATGATCTTGTTTGTCCGCCCCGAGCTGACAGTCATTCTTACGACCGATGCCTCTCTCATGGGCTGGGGAGCCCACATGGGGGACAGCAGAGCCCACGGGTCCTGGAACCTCGAGGAGTCCTGATGTCACATCAACCTGTTGGAGCTCAGAGCAGTCATACAGGCGTTGTCAGCTTTCGCTCCTCGGCTCTGGGGTCAAGTGGTTCAAGTCCAGATGGACAATACCACGACCATGTACTACCTCAACAAACAGGGTGGCACGCACTCCCGTCTGCTGTGCAAGGAGGCGATCCGGATCTGGACCCTCGTCAACCGGTTGGAGGCAGATATCCTAGCCATTCATGTGGCAGGAGTCTCGAACCAGCTGGCGGATGCTCTCAGCCGTTTAGGCCAGACATCCCACGAGTGGTCACTCCATCCAGAGATAGCTTACAACTTGTTCTCCCATTGGGGCAAACTGATGGTGGACCTGTTTGCCTCCAGGGAAAACACCAAGCTGAGGCTGTATCATACCCGCCCCCCTCAGCAGGGCTCCCTGCAGGGGGATGCCTTCTCAAGGCCATGAACCCCAGGCCTTCTCTACGCCTTCCCTCCATTTCCCTTGATCCACAAGGTGTTACTCAAGGTGAGGAGGGACAAGCCGAAGGTGATTCTGTTAGCCCCAGTCTGGCCGCGCCAGTTCTGATATCCAGATCTCCTCAGCCTCAACTGCAGGCCACCGGAGCAGCTTTGTACATGCCCAGACCTGATATCTCTGAACCAGGGGAAGGTCTTCCATCCATCCAGACCTTCAACCTCTGCACCTCATAGTCTGGTACCTGAGTGGCTAGATTTCCAGGCTTTAGGTCTTTCCGAAGATGTCTGCACCATGGTGGAGGCATCTAGAAAGGAGCTGACCAGGAAATGTTACGCGTTCAAATGGAAAAGATTTTCCATTTGGTGTCAGGATAAGGGTTTGGACCCCTTATCCTGTTCTGTGGATAACATTTTCAACTACCTTTGGTCTCTCTCAAAGGGGTCAATAGTCTTGACCATAGGGTGCACCTGGCAGCCATTTCTGCTTACTGGTCAGCCGACTTTGGTGCAGGAGACAGTGGTCGGGCGCTTTTAAAGGCCTGGATCACATATCCCTCCGGTGCATGAACCTCCACCTCCGTGGGATCTACTGCTGGTACTGGCAAGCTCATGGGCAAGTCATTCGAACCAATGCACAAGTGTGAGCTGTCTCACTTGTCGTGGAAGACTGCCTTCCTGGTGGCTATCAAGTCTGCCAGAAGGACAGGAGAGTTCCAGGCACTTTCGGTGGACTCCCCTTATCTGTACTTCCACAGGGACAAAGTTATACTGCGCCCCCACCCGAAATTCCTTTCGAAGGTGGAGTCAGAGTTTCACCTTAACCAGGTGTTGACTCTGCCGGCATACTACCCTAATTACACCTCGGAGGCCAAGTACAGGCTCCATACTTTGGACCTGAGAGGTGCTCTCTCCTATTACAAGGAGAGGACGGTGGAAATTTGTGGAGAGGTTCGCCAACTGTTTGTCACCTTCGCTGAAGCCGGTTCTGGCAGACCTGCAGCCAAACGGACCATAGTAAGATGGATTACATCTTGCATAGGTCTATGCTATGAGTTGGCAGGCATGGAGCCTCCCAGAGGGATGAGAGCTCATTCTACTTGCCATACTGCTGCATCGGTGGTTATTTCTAGGGGCATCCCTATCCAGGAAATCTGTCAGGCTGCTACCTGGAAGTCAGCAAACACTTTCATTACCCACTACCACATTGACCTGGAGTCACGCCAGGATGCTGGTTTTGGGACCTGAGTTCTCCAATCTCTGTTCCCTAAGTAGAGGGTGTGCACCTTGCCTCCCTTCTCCTGGAGAACTGCTAGGAGTCTGCCAATAAATGTGGATGAACAACATATCCACGATCGTAGAAAAACAGGTTACTCACCTGTAACAGTAGTTCTAGGAGTGATCTATATGGTTCATTCACACGGACACACCTGACCTCCCAAGCTGCGGACGCATACAACCTAGCTTCCAGCGGGCTACGGTCTGGTGTCATGGGGGTGAGCCGATGTATATACCACCGGTGGGTGGAGGAGCCAGCTTGAAGACTTCCGGCAAGATTTAAAGGGGAAAGGGACATGCCAATAAGTGTGAATGAACAACATATGCCACTCCTAGAACTAATGTTACGGGTGAGTAACCTATTTTTTTTTTTTTCAGTCTCTATGTCCCTTGTCTCCCCATTCAGCAGTTGCAGTTTAGCTCCTTTAAGTCCATTCAACTCCCTATCCTTAGCAAGCATCCTGTTTTTGTAAATATCAGGCAGGAGCTGCTAGAAGACGATGTGCTTCTTGAGTTGAGGCTCCCTTTTGCACAGTTTTTGCAAAAGGCTTAATAATTGAACTCTGGTAACTTCTAGCTTTTTACAGTCATCTCAAATTATAATTATATACATTTCAAAAGTAATGCTATATGTTTTCCAAACACAAGGGATCCCAATATCAGTTACATTTCCATACAATGATTTGCACATATTTCATATCAGCAGATCTAGATATGCAAGGGAGAAAAAACAGACAGCAAGGGAGGGACTCACAGGAAAATGTAGTTGTGCAACCAGATAGAGAAGAGACAGAAGAGGAAAGATCCTTGCATTTAAACACTTTCTCCATAACAAATGGGACAGTGTCCTAGTCTACCCTGTCACAGAGTCGTGGTCTCCCGGCTCCTTCTGAGTGTCCCGTTGGTCCCTCCAGCGGTCAAGGACTAGGTATCGGTCATCTTCGTCCGACAGGTTGAAGAGAACTGACAAATGCCACTCTGGGTGTTCCAAAAAGCGGTGCCGCTGCTATTCATCCTTGGCCTCCTCAGAAGAGGAGAGGCTTCAGCAGAAGTTGCATTGACGCGGTGAGGATCTCGTGTGGCAACAGTTGGTGTTGGCCTGTCCAAAGTCGACCCCGGCCTCCACGCTGGCCATCACATGGCAGTCGCCCTCTAGGCTGGTGCCGATTCCTGCGGGGCCGGCCGACACCGTCCCTCCACCTGTGGAGCTGGTGAAGGCCCTCCTAGCTCGGCCGAAAACGGCTTCTCCGCCGATTATGGTGGAGCTGCCACCTAAACAGCCTCCCTCTGGGGCTTCCGTCAAGGAGTCTCGGCCGGCTAAGGGCCTTCCACACAGGCTGTCAGTCACTCTTTCTCCCGACCGCCGTGGTGGGTCGAAGGTGACGCAGGTGGTCGGCCAATCTATCTGGAGTACAAGGACTCCTCTCTGCACTCTCTTCTGCTCGATGAGGTTTTGCTTGGGGGGGGGGGTCACTCGATGGGGGAAGGTCCCACATCCTTCAGTAGAAGGCCCGAGTGTGGGGCCAAGACGCTAAGGGAGCTAGAAGGAGAAATGAACTCCAGCAGTTACGTACCCGTTTCCTGCCTATTATTTTACCAGGAGTGCAGATACAACACATGTAAATCCCACATCCTTTATGGGCATTCTCCGCTCCTCTCCGAATCCACAGGGATGCCTTTGGGCTTATAGAAATGGGCTCGATATCCCTGACAGACATTCTGGATAAAGGGTTCTCCGACAGAGGGCTTCCCAGTGGCTGAAGCCATTGTTGCCCCAGCCCTGGAGATTTAGCAGCACCCTGCCTCCTGTTCTGCACCATCAGCTCGGATGGCCCAGTATGCGGTCCCTATTGGCCCCTTTCAGGGTTCATGGCGCGCCTCGGCCGAGGGTTGGTGACAGACTCCGTGTTTCGGTGCTCAGGCAATTCAGGAGACACTCCGGACAAGGAGTTCAAAAAACTGGACTACTCGGCCAGGAAAGTCTATGCTGCCTCTTCGCTTGGTCTCCGTCAGGCAAGTTCGGCTGTCATCCTGGCACACTTCTCCCACGCCTTTTTGGGCTCTTTAGATGAGGTGCTTCCTCATCTTTCCCTGGACCTCCAGACTACGGTCAAGCAGGTCCGGGATCAGAGTCGGGCTGTGGCAAAACAGCAACTCCATACGGCTCTGGATATGGGAGACTCCTATGCCTGTTCAGTGGCTGCCACAGTAGCCATGCACCGCAGGGCCTGGCTGAGGTTCTCGACCTTTTTGGCAGACACCCAGCACAAATTGGCAAATGTACCCTTTCTGGGCACTGACTTGTTCTGTCCAGGGGTGGATGGTCACCGTCAATGCATTGAGAAGTCCAGTGCCACCTGGGATTACATTGATTAAACCCAGAAGGTATCTCAGGGTTCTGAGAAGCAGAAGTGCAAACCCTTTCAGCCTAAATCTGGGCAACAGGAGCAGGCTCAATGTTGGCACCCTCGGCCCAAGTCGGGGCTTCAGCAGCCCATAGGCCCAGAGGGAAGGGTTTCGGCGGTCCCCTGACTGGATCCTCCTCTTCCAGGCCTGCACACTGACAGGATGGGGGTGACCACCCCATGCCTGTCACGTCTCCACTGGGTCCTCCTGTGGGGGTCGGCTCCGCCTTCCTTTCACGCCTGGTCCACTGATACAGCGGACAGGTGGGTATTGGAGTGGTGGTCAGGGGCTGCCTCTGGAATTCAAGCAGTACCCACCTCGTTGAGCCTGCGCCCCATGGGACTAGAAGGTATCCATGAACCCTCAGTCAGTTCTCCGAGACAACATCGCCCAACTCCTCCGCAAGGAGGTAGTGGTCAGAGTCACGGAACCCCCTGTCAACCCAGGGTTCATTTCCAGGTACTTCCTGGTCCTGATATGGACAGGGGGCTGGCGCACCATTCTAGATCTGCATGACCTGAACAAGTTTATCAGGTCTCGCACCTTCAGGATGGTAACTCTGTCTCAGATCATGCCGCCTCTCGAGCAGAACACGTGGTTTCGCTCTCTGGATCTGCAGGATGCGTTCTTCAGCGTCACGATCCATCCATCACACCTAAGGTTCCTCCACTTCTGGGCAGAGGGAACCCTCTACGAGTTCAAAGCCATGCCGTTCGGCCTGTCATTGGTCCCCAGGGTCTTCACCAAATGCATTGCAGTGGTGGCGGCCCATCTTTGGCATCGAGGGGTCAGGGTGTACCCCTGGTTGTATGATTGGCTTATAGTGTGTCCCTCCAGACAGGAAGTGGAGAGGTCCAGGAACCTGGCCCTCCAGACCTTGATCTCCTGGTCAACGAGGCCAAGTCAGGACTCATGCCTTCGCAGGTGATCTGCTTCTTTGGGCAGAGCTCAACTCTTACCGAGCCAGAGCCAGGCTCCCAGTGGACAGGGTGGAGGTTCTCTCCTCTTTTGCCCGATCAGTTCTGATTGGGCACTTGTGCCCTGCCCGGGACTTCCTGCGACTTCTGGGCTACATGACAGCCTGCACCTCCATGGTTTGATGGGCCCGGTGGCATATGCGCCCCCTTCAGTGGGAGCACCCAGGGGCATATGCGCCCCCTTCAATGGGAGCACCCAGGGGCATATGCACCCCCTTCAGTGGGAGCTGGTCAGCCAGTGGACTCAGCAACTAGGTCATTTCGACCAGCTGGTCACTGTGACCCAGAAGATGTGGGATGCTCTCCAGTGGTGGGCCGTCCTAGAGCATCTGCAGGAAGGGATCGCATTTGTCTGCCCCGAGCCGATGGTCATCTTGACGACCGACACACCTCTCACAGTCTGGGGTGCCCACATGGAGGACAGCAGATTCCACGGGCTCCATTTCTTCGGGGTCAAGTGGTTCGGGTCCAGACAGACCATACCACGACCATGTACTGTCTCAACAAACAGGGAGGCATGCACTCCCGGTCTCTCAGCAGGGAAGCTCTCTGCATCTGGACTCTCATGAGCTGACTGGAGGCGGATCTTCTAGCGATTCATGTAGCAGGAGCCTCAAATCAGTTGACAGACGCTCTTAGCCATGTGGGCGAGGCGACCCATGAGTGATCTATCCATCCAGAGGTAGTAAACAGCTTGTTCTCCCAATGGGGCACCTCTCAGGTGGATCTGTTCGCCTCAGGAGAACTCAAAGCTGAGTCTGTTGAGACTAGCCCCCAGCAGGGCTCATTGCAGGGTGATTCCGTCTCAAGACCATGTACCCCAGGCCTCTTTTATGCCTTCCCCTCCACTTCCCATGGTCCACAAGGTGCTCCTCAAGGTCAGGAGGGACAAGGCACAGGTGATCCTGATGGCTCGGACTGGCCTCAACAGTTTTGGTACCCGATCTCCTCAGCCTCAGCATCACACTCCGATGTCTTCCAGCACGCCTGGACCTGCTCTCAGTCAATCAGGGAAAGTCCTCCACCGGACCTTCATTCTGCACCTGACAGCCTGGTTCCTGAGCTGCTAGAGTTCCAGGCTTTATGCCTCCGAAGATGTACTCACTGTAGTTGAGGCATCTAGGAAGGAATCAACCATGAAGTGCTATGCCTTCAAGAGGAAGAGATTCTCCATTTGGTGTCAGGGCAAGGGTCTGGTCCCTTTGTCCTATTCAGTGGCTAGCATTCTAGACTACCTTTGGTCTCTCTCAAAGGGGTCTTCTGTCAACAACCCTTAAGGTGCATTTGGCAGCCATCTCTGCTTACTGGGTGCAAGCCAGTCAGCAGTGATGAACTGGAGAAGGTGGTCTGGCGTTTTTCAGAGGCCTCGACCATATTTCCCATCCGTGTGTGAACCACTACCACTGTGGGATCTACTGCTGGTACTGGAAAAGCTCTTGGCAAGCCATTTGAACTACAGTGCACAGGTGTGAGATGTCACACCTGTATTGAAGACCGCCTTCCTGGTGGCTGTCACGTCATCCAGAAGGATTGAGGGAGTGGCAGGTGCCTCTGTTGAGTCTCCTTATCTGGTCTTCCACAGGGGCAGATTGTCCTGCACCCCAACCCAAGTTCCTTCAAGGTTGTGTCGAGTTCCACCTGAACCAGGTGATGCCTCTGCTAGTGATCTTATCTGTGTCAGTCTTCACCATTCATCACCTTTGGATTATTGGCTGGAGGTCATGACCCGTGGAGCTTTTTTTTTTTTTTTGGGATGGTGAGTCGGCGCGACCATCGGCGCTGCCTCGAGGCCGACGACTGCGCCGCCGCAGGTTGGCCATTAGATGTTGTCGACTCCACCCTCCCGCCAGTTCTTTGTTTCCTGCCGTAGAGGTCACCTCATGGGAAGCTTCCGAGCTACTTTGAGGCCTGCTTCTACTCAGTTTTGTTGCAAATGTTCGACTCTGTTGAATCCGTGCCGCAGTTCGTCGGCCCCGTTCTCCTGCCAGTTCTGATAGCTTACACGACGTCGCCTGGTAAGATTGATCTTACTTCAAGAAACAGCTCTTGCAGCAGGTTACACCATTAGGACTGAAGCCAGCAGGTGCCAGGACCCCATGGAAAATTTCTAGCTAGCAGTATTCAGCGGGGACCCCCCCCGACGTCAGGCATGGTATAAAAGGGGGTGGTGTCCCAGGAATCCCGAGTTTTTTCCTGCCGCCGGCTCGCCTGCATCGCATCACGGTCCCACGCTAGCATATGACCACTCAAGAACTTTACAGTTGACCACTAAATGTTGGCATCTCCAACTCCTTAAGAAAGACATCCTTCCAGTGTGCCTCATGGCAAACAGATCCCTTCAAGGATCCTCATTCGCCCTGCCTGCGGTGCTTAGGGCCTGAACACCACACCAAGGCCTGCTCCTTCTGTCAGGGGTCAATAGTCACACCAGGATCTGCCGCCAGAAGGCACTTCAGGGGTTTCTCTTGGAAGATAAGTTACAAAGTATGGATAAAGACCCTGCCTCCAGAGGTGAATCTTCCTCTAAGTCCCATAAACACCGGGACAAGCATCAGGAGAAGGCCAGGTCCAGATCCCCTCATCGGGCCTCGGAGTCGCGCACCAGCTCAGACCACTCTCCCTCCAGGGCTCGCTCTCAGCCCCCTCCAGTAAAGATCAAGTCTGCAGGCTGCACTTCAGCTTCTCTGCACCCAATCAAGACCTCCAGGCCCTCTGCTTCCTCGACACCTTCCCGGGCCTCATCGAAGTCTTCAGACCGTCACCAGTCCAAGTCTTCCAAATCTTCTTCCGAGAGACGCCGGGACCCTGACACCAGATCGGTCTCCCAGCCTCCCAGGGGTCCAGATCCCCCTCTTAGGAAGACTAAGGATCTGACGTCCTTGAAATGGACGACGGACCCGAAGCAGGCTTCTGACCCTCCATTGGGCAAACACCCATCGGACCCGACGTCGGTTAAGCACCCAACGTCTGCTAAGCACCCGACGTCAGTCAGACGTTCGCCAGAGCCGAAGACTTCCTCCCCATCACCGGTGGACACTGAATGCCGGGACTGCACAGAGGAGGACCTGACGTTGCCTGACGACCTGGCAGGTGACAATGAGGATGCCGGGCTTCCACAGGAGCCTACTCCAATTCCGGAGATGCCCTCGGACCCGATACCGGTGACAGACCACCGGCGCCAGGTCCGTCGTCCGGTGTGAACATTCCAGAGGTAAAAGATCTTTTTACCTTTTGGTGGGACACAATAAAGAAGGATGTGATCCCAGTCAAACCTCCTCCTCTTACACCTTCACCTCCTACTCCCCCTCCTCCACCACAGGGGCCAGCAGGAAGACCACCGACCCCCAAGGAGCACACTCCACCTCCTAGGGTAAGATCTAAACAACGTAGAAGGTCTCCCTCAGGATCTCCCAGTCCTAAGCGACCCAGACGTCGACGGTCCACTCCGCCAAGGGAGGATTCTAGACCTGACTCTTCTGATACCTCCAGGTCTCCTTTTCCACTCAGCATCCCATCACCTGACCCACAAGACCTGCCTAGGTAACCTCCGGATGATCCCTCCTTTTCTGAGATCATGAGCCACATCCAGGAAAACATGGGATGGGATTCGTAAGATCTTCCTGGACATAAAGTCTCCACCACTCATTCACACTAATGGAATCTGCGCCGGAGGCACTAGGACCCAGCGGGAGCAAACTTTTTGCTTGAGGGTCGGCGCCAAAGATGGAGCCACGAGGAGTGGCACCGCGAGCCTCAGCTCTTGCGGTAATGACTATCTCGGCATCGACCCTCCAACTGCCTCAGTTCCTTTTTTCACGCCATCGAGTACACTTCAGTGATGACGTCGCTTTTCCTCCGGGAGTCAGACTTCAAACTAGCAGCATAGTTTTCAGTTTTATTGTTTTGTAATAATATCTCGAATAAAGTACCGCATAGTTTATTTATTCTTATTAAAGAAAAGAAGTCAGCCTACATTGACGGAGTCGACCATGAGCTAGTCAGGTGATGGTAGGGAGACTTCGTATGAAAACTGTTTAGTCAGTGGGCTGGGTCGGTCTGCTGCCTTCTCCGGAGGGTCTGACAATGGTCAGTCAATGCCAGGCGGTCCTCAAGCATAAAAGTAAATGGTCGCACTCTCTGCACCGTTCGGCCTCGAGCTCTTCTTCGGCCCACAGGTCAAAAAAGAGACGGCATCACTTGAGGTCGCCACCTGATATGTCTGCACGTAGACGGTTGGTTATTTGGGCTAGTTGCCGGTCTCCTCCTTCAGAGTCGCCGGTTTCTGTTTACGGTCGCCGACATCTTCGACATCAGAGCCCTACTCCGCCCTCTGGTAGGTATTCAGATGAGCAGTTTCATCAGTGGGCTGCTCTTATGGAGCAATGGGCTCGGAGGATGGTCCAGCTGCCTGGCCCGATCACTCCGGGGCCTTCAGGCTTTTCGGGAGATCAGGTAGGGCGGTTGGGCCTCCCTAGTCATGCAGCGCCATCTTCGGTGCCGTTGACTCCACACTTAGGTGTTTTCCCCCCTCACACAGCTGCGGCGCAGAGGGCCACACTGATGCCTCTATCTCCTGGTTTTCATCCTTCTTTCTCCTCAAATCCTGTTTTTCAGAGCCTTGGGATGTTTTCGGCGTAACCCCAGGCGTTGATGGGCCTTCGGCAGTGTCTTTGGCACCGATGTCTGTTGGGCGCATCCTGAGTGCCGCTTGGGGTTTCGGCGCCTCATTGGTGCTGTGCAGCTTCTTGGCACCATCTTCAGTGCCATCGTCTTCTTCGGTGCCGAGGCCTGTTAGGCGTCATCCAGTCTTCAGGGCTCCTCTCTCTGAATCCTTTTCCTTCCTCATTTCCTTCTGATTTTCACTCCTTTCCTGTCCATGCAGTCCCTCCTGGGCTGTCAGGAGATGACATTGAGCCTGACCCAGACCTTCGTCTGGGTGATGATGTGGAAGGAACAGGATCTAATCCTGCTGCAGAGCCTGTGGTCGAGGACCTGTCATTTAAGTCTCTGCTGAAAAACTTGAATTCCACTCTTTCTCTCCAGACTACAGATATCGATCCTGGGAAACTGTTAAGACTCCAATACCTCCATGTTCCGGAGATCCCTATGGATTTGACTCCTTTGGCACAGCCCTCCTTTGAGACGCTTTCTCAAATGGTATGGAATAATCCTGCTCTAATTCCGTCTGTGGCTAAGTCCATAGATAGGAAGCATGCTGCTCCCAAGGATCAACCCATTTTAGCCTCTCAAGCCTTTACGGACCCTATTGTAGTCTTGGCAGAGAATGATAAGGTCGTCCTTCCTCAGATTACTACAGCTTGACTTATAAACAAAGAATCTCATAAGATAGACACTTTAGGTAAGAGAGTCTTTGCTGCTTCCACCCTAGGTATGCGAATTGCCAGCTACCAGGGCTGTTTCTCTCAATATGAGTATATTCTTTGGCATTCGCTCAAACAAATGGTTGAAGTTCTGCTGGAGTCGGACACTAATTCAGAGCTTTTTCAAACCATAACCAGGGGTATCGAGTCCAACAACTAGCAGGTTAAAGCAGCTATGGACACCTTTGATACTGCCTCCTGAGCGGCAGCGGTGAGCATTTGTACCCGCCGTCACTCCTGGCTGTGCACTTCAAGTTTCGCGAGTGATGCCCAGCAACAGGTCATGGTGTTGCCCTTCAGTGGTGTGTGTGTCTCTTCGGCCCTCAAGGAGAACAGGCTGTAGAGGCCACACAAAAGACTAGGTCAGCCATTAAATTGGCTCGACCTCCTCCCGCTCCCTTTCGAGGGGGTGTTAACAAACGCCAGTTTCATAACCGTCAGTCCTTTCAGGGCAAAATCAGGGGAGGTTTTAATAAAAACCAATCCCCTCAGCCTCAAAAGAAAATGCAACAGAAGGCACAAGGACCCGAAGCGCCTGGTGCCGCCTTCTGAGTTGCCCGAGGGGGACACTTCCTCACCAGTGGGAAGTCATCTGACTCACTTCTACAATTGATGGAAGTCCATAACCTCGGACAAATGGGTCCTCCGGATAATCCGCAAGGGGTATTCCCTCAATCTTTTAGAGACCCCTCCGGATCGTCCACCCAGACGACAGCCCAGGCTGTCAGTACTTCGGTTGGAACTTCTCGCCTCTGAGATACAAGGCCTTCTGAACAACAGGGCAGTGGAAGTAGTTCCGCTGGATCAACGGAACACAGGGTTCTACTCCCATTACTTTCTGGTTCCAAGAAAACGGGGCATGCGCCCCATTTTGGACCTCAGAAAACTAAACAAATTTCTTCCCAAAGAGAAATTCAAAATGATATTGCTAGGAACCCTGTTACCTTTGCTTCATCAACATGACTGGTTAGCCTCCCTGGACATGCAGGATGCTTACCAACACTTTCCTATTCACCCAAAGCATCACAAATACCTAAGGTTCGTGGCTTTGGGACAGCATTATCAGTTCAGAGTCCTGCCCTTTGTGCTATCCTCGGCACCACAAGTTTTTACAAAGTGTTGTGCACTTCTCGCAGCACATCTCAGAAAAATCGGAATACAAGTGTTCCCATATCTGGACGATTGGCTCCTAGCAAGTCCTTCCAGGCAGGGAACTCTAGACGCTGTAGCCATGGCTTCACACTTTCTCATGTCCATGGGAGTCCTGCTAAACCTCAAAAAAATCGCAGCTGCAGCCTTCCCAGAGGCTCCTTTTCATAGGAACTCTTCTGGACACCTCCTGTGCGAAAGCATTTCTTCCAGAGGACAGGAGGAGTGATATCTTTCAGATGGCCTGATACATCGGAGAGAGCAGCTCGGTTTCGGCTCTTTCGATGCAATGGATGCTAGGTCTCATGGCGTCCTCGGTGTTCACTGTACCCCTAGCACGCCTTCACATGAGAACCTCTCAATGGATGCTCAGTACTCAGTGTTCCCCAACCACTCAGTCCTTTCTCATCAAGGTGACAGAACCTCTGAAGAGATCACTCAACTGGTCGCAAGAGGACAATCTTCTGGAAGGGTTTCCCTTTGCTCCTCTGGATCATCAGATTTCCATTACCACGGACACATCCCTGATGGGGGTTGGGAGCTCACTGTCAGACTCTCCTCACTCAAGGTATGTGGACTCAGCTAGATTCCCAGCTTCATATAAATGTCTTAGAAATGAGAGCCATCCTTTATGCAGTCTGGGCTTTAAAGGACATTCTCTGTCACAAGAACATTCTCCTTCAAATGGACAACAAAGCAGTGATGTATTACATCAACAAGCAGGGCGGTGCTCACTCTTACCCCTTATGCAGGGAAGCGATGAGGGTGTGAGAATGGTGCTTCGAGCACAAGGCTCTAATTCATGTGGTCTGCCTGCTGGGGGTGCAGAACGAACTGGCAGACCGTCTCAGCAGGACAGAGCCAGATCCTCATGAATGGTCTCTCGACTCAGCCATAGCTCAGTCACTATTCGCAGAGTGGGGAACTCCAGACCTGGACCTTTTTGCATCCCCACTCAACACAAAACTGCCTCTCTTCTGCTCCAGAAATCCAGGGCCTGGCATTTTCTGTCAGGATGTGGTGGACAGAACTCTCTTTCTATACGCCTTTCTGCCTCTTCCTCTAATTCAGAGAGTACTTCTCAAGTTCGAGTTCCAGGGGGACAAAATTATCCTCATTGCTCCCTTCTGGCCTCGACAAATATGGTTTCCACTGCTCAACAGTATATCAGAAACTCCTCCGAAACTGCTTCCCCTTCAGACGAACCTTCTGACTCAGGGGCCTGTGGTCCATCCCAATCTGAGGTCGCTTCACCTTCACGCTTGGCTCTTGAAGAGATAGAAGTGAACAGGTTCAATGTCTCTCCCAGGGTTTCAGATATTCTTCTGGCTGCGTGCAAGCCAGCCACTAGAAAAACTTACACAGCCAAATGGAAGCGTTTTTTGCTCTGGTGTGCAAAATCCTCTTTGAATCCTTTTTCCTGCCCACCAGATAGTTCTAGAGTACCTTTTAGATCTTTTAAATTCAGGTCTGCAATACTCTACAGTTAAGGTTCACCTTTGTGCCATTTCAGCTTATCATGAGCCAGTACTTTCCTTGTCACTGGCTCAGTTACCTGTGGTTAAGAGGTTTCTTAAGGGAATTCTGCATACCAGACCTCCTATCAGACGTCCAGTCGCAGCCTGGGACATTAATCTTGTGCTAGACATGCTCACTCGAAAACCTTTTGAGCCTCTAGCTACCTGTGAGTTAAAATTTCTCACTTGGAAAACAGCCTTCCTAATGGCCATTATCTCGGCCCACAGGGTCTCTGAGATACATGCCTTGGTCACAGACCCTCCGTATACTGTGTTTCATAAAGACAAAGTAGTTCTTAGGACCCATACTAAGTTTCTCCCTAAGGTTGTTTCAGAATTCCATCTAAACCAACCTTTGGTCCTTACTACTTACTTTGCCAACTTCCAAAACGAAGGGGAGCGTTCTCTTCATTCCCTGGACATCAAAAGAGCGTTGCGTTTCTATCTAGATAGAACAAAAGATTTTTGCAAAGCTCAATAACTGTTTGTTTCCTTCAGCGAGACCCGGCTGGGTCAACCTGTCGCTATCGGATGTATTTCAGCATGGCTGGTGGCATGCCTTCGCCACTGTTATTCCATGGCGCCGGTTAAGCTGGAGGGCAGAGTGTATGCTCACTCTACTAGGGGGTTCGCGGCATCCCTAGCAGAAATTCGCAACGTGCCCATTGCAGATATTTGCAATGCAGCTACCTGGAGCTCAGTGCATACTTTCGTCAAACACTATGCCGTGGATGTCCATGCCAGACAACATCTTTCTTTTGGCAGAACCATCCTTAATGGACTCCTGTCCTAAAACTGTGAGCTCTTGGTCTCTCCTGCCACCCTCTTGGGGGATTATTAGCTCGGTACTCTCCCATTAGTGTGAATGAGTGGTAGAGACTTTATGTCCAGGAAGATATGTAAATTACGTACCTACCGTAATTCTTGATCTTCTTGGATGAGTCTCCACCACTCATTCACACGCCCACCCACCATCCCCCGAGCTCACCTCTGTTGTTGGTTTTCACTTCCTCAATCTTTAGGCTGTGAAGACTTCTTTGTTGACCCTTCTTATACGGGTCATCTGGACTATCTTATGTCCGGTTTTTGGTTAGGCTATCCTTCTAGGTTAGTTATGCTGCACCTCCTTGGAAAAAAGGTACTGAGGCGGTTGGGGGAGGGTCGACGCCGAGATAGTCATTACCGCATGAGCTGAGGCTCGCGGTGCCGCTCCTCGCGGCTCCATCTCTGGCGCCAACCCTCTAGCAAACAGTTTGCTCCCGCTGGGTCCCAGTGTCTGCGGCGCAGATCCTATTAGTTTGAATGAATGGTGGAGACTCGTCCAAGAAGATCAAGAATTATGGTAGGTACGTAATTTACATATCTCGACCCCGAGAGACAGCGCCTAGCTCGTTACCTTTGGCAGAAGGACCCGAAGCCTGTCTTATTGCCACCTTGGTGGGCGCCGTGGATGTCACCAAGGCTGTGTGGAAAACGCCCACACCTACCAGCCAGCGGTCAAGAAAGCTGACCACCTGTACAGGGCCCGGACAGAGGACCAGTACTTGGCGCAACAACCTCTGGCTGATTCCCTAGTCATTACGGCCTCTCATGACAGGTCCCAACGACCACAGCATCTGAGCACACAGCCACGGGACCAGGAATCCAAGCAGTTGGATGCACTGGGGAGGCGCATGTATGCGGCTGCTACATGCTCCATCAGGTCCCTGAACTATCTGTCTCGTATGGTTCAGTTTCAGAATGCCCTGTGGGAACAGGGTCAGGACCTAGTCGATAAACTACCGGATGGCGAGCAGAAGGTGGAGCTCTTGAACCTTCTCCGCACAGGGTCAGATGTGGAGACCCAAGTGTTATGAGCTGCATATGATTCTGCGGACTCGTCCGCCAGGGGAACAGCTTCAGGCGTCTGTCTCCGGAGACACTCCTGGCTCCGCATCTCTGGTTTTACCCCAGACATACAGAAGAGTATTCTTGACGTCCCTTACAATGGAGAATTCGTGTTTGGTGAACCCTCTGAAAAGGTCATCGCCAAGCTTCAGGATGCCAGGAAGGCAGTGAGGTCTGTTCAGGCCATGTGTCGATCCAAATCTGGTTCCTTTCGTAGGAACCAGAACCGTTTTCGCGGTTGACAACAACGACAGCAGCCATGTTCCGGACAGCAGCAAAGAGGCACATTGGCCCAAGCTAATTCTTCCCCAGGCAGAGGTCAGCGGTATACTAAACCGGCCCAGCCTGCATGAACCAACACTGCCACAGTATGACCCCTTCCCGGCCCCCGCCCCTCCTCTGGATCAACGGGAAGAAAAATTCAGGGGTCGCATCGCTCTCCACTTTTCAGCATGGCAGTCGATTACCACCGACCGGTGGGTATTTCAAATGGTCAGGAGAAGTCACTTTGTAGAATTCCTCGACCATCCACCGTCAAGACCTCCCTTGCTCTCCCGTTATTCATGTCAGCACGCACTGCTCACACAGCAGGAGGTGCTTGCGCTTCTAGGAAAGGAAGCTATAGAGCACATACCGGGGGACCAGAGAGGTACAGGTTACTATTCCCTCTTCTTTCTGGTTCCCAAAAAGACAGGGGACCTCCGTCCGATGCGGCCATTATAACAGTCCCCGCTAGCCCGTCTCCACATGTGGGTGACCCAGTGGATGTTACGGGTACAGTGGGATCAGAAGCAAGACCATTTGCAGCTTCCCATTCGGATCACGAATGCTGTCATCCAGGATTGGCAGTGGTGGCTAGATTCAAAGAACATGTCGGTGGGGGTCCCCTTCATTGCGCCGTCTCTGATTGTGACGTTCTCCACAGATGCCTCTGGGTTCGGTTGGGGAGCACACCTCGATGGAGTCAGGTCTCAGGGCTTGTGGACGCCCCAGGAAGCTCATCTCCACATAAATATTTTGGAAATGAGAGCAGTTCTTTATGCCCTGCAGACCTTCCAATCAGAGATCCCACCGGGTACTCTGCTGTTACAAACACACAACACCGCGGTGATGTATTACGTCAACAAGCAAGGAGGCACCCATTCCTACCCGCTTTGCAGGGAGGCCATGAGGGTATGGGATTGGGTTCTACAACACGGCTCAAACCTCATTGCTGTTCATGTCCCAGGAGTGGACAACGTCATCGCAGACAGCCTGAGCCACTCTCAGGCCAGAGTCCACGAATGGGAACTACTCCAGGAGGTAGTAGAGGATCTGTTTCACAGGTGGGGCACACCAGAGTTAGACCTTTTTGCGTCCCCATCCAACGCAAAACTGCCCAATTTTTGCTCACTAGATCCAGGGCTTGGTGTTTTCTGGCGAGACACGTTGTTCCTCTCCTGGACGGGCAGATTCCTCTACGCTTTTCCTCCCTTCCCGTTGATCCAGAGGGTCCTATTGAAACTCCGCAGAGAGCAGGTGGCCCTGATATTTATCGCGCCCATTTGGCCCAGACAGATTTGGTTCCCTCTGGTGCACCAGCTGTCCCAGGAACCTCTGGTTCCTCTGCCAATCAGCTCTCACTTACTGTCCTAGGAGGCGGGCTCTTTGGTCCATCCGGACCTCCGCTCTCTGAACCTGCACGCCTGGCTCCTAGAGACATAGCTATCATGCGGTACGGGGTCTCGCAAGACGTAACAGATGTTCTAGCAGCTGCTAGAAAACTGGCCACTCACGCCACATATACCATGAAATAGTGTAGATTTTGCCTCTGGGCTCAAGCTCGAGGTTTCTCCCCTATGGATTGTCCGGAAAGGTCGGTTCTGGACTACTTCCTGTCTCTCTTCCAGACAGGCTTGACCTACTCCTCTATAAAAGTACACCTTTGTGCCATCTCAGCCTATCATACACCTATAGGCCAACATCCCATAACTCAGTTGGACACAGCACGAGCCTTCCTGAGAGGTGTTCTCCACCTTAGACCTCCGATTAAGAATCCTATTCCTCCTTGGGATCTACCTTTTGTCCTGGAGCAGCTTACGCTGCCGCCTTTTGAACCAGCTGCGGATTGCGAGCTACATCTCCTAACTTGGAAGACGTTAATTTTAGTTGCCGTTACTTCGGCCAGAAGGATTTCTGAACTTCACGCACTGATGTGCAAAGAACCTTATTTGTTTTTCACCAGGACAGGGTGTCCCTCAGGACAAATCCAGAGTTTCTTCCTAAGGTGGTCTCAGCTGTCACCCTCAATCATTACATCGACTTACCAGTGTACTTTCCTAAATACTCTAATGGAGGAGAGGTCCTGTTGCACACTCTAGATGTGCATAGGTGTCTAAGATACTACCTGACCAGAACCAGGCACCACCGTAAATCGGATCAGCTTTTCATCTCCGTCGCCCATAGGATGATGGGGGCTCCAGTTTCTAAATAGTCGCTGTCAAGGTGGCTCATCCATTGTATCATGTTCTGTTACCAGAAACGGAACAAACCTTTACCGGGCTCGGTTAGGGGTCATTCCACAAGGAGGGGTGGCTACTTCCTTTGTGGCCATAAAGAACATGTCCTCTTCAGCCATCTGCGCAGCAGCCACTTGCAGCACAGTGCACACCTTTATCAGGCATTACAGCCTGGATGTGGCTTCACGGCAAAGAGCTGGTTTTGGTCTAGCAGTCCTTCAGGGACTACTATCCTAGGCTTCGGTTCAACTCGTAATCTCTACCTAGCCTCCTCCCACCTGCGAGGGATTTCCACTATTGCTTGGGAATCAGTCCTAATGGTGTAACCTGCTGCAAGAGCTGTTTCTCGAAGTAAGATAGTACAGTTACACAAGAACTTACCGTAACAGTAGATCTTCGAGAACAGCTCTTGCAGCAGGTAGTTTCCCTCCCACCATCCCCTCTGGAGGTAGAGTTGTTCCGATATCTCAGTTCTAGGGATTTGGTGTTTCTAACACCGTTTTGAATACCTTTTGATTGCGGATCCTCCGTCTCCACCTCTGATGTCATAGAACGGCCCGGAGTCTGCGGCAGGAGAACTGGGGATTCTGGGGGACCAGCCCCTTTTATACGATGCCTGACATCGGGAGCGGGAACGACATCGGGGGCGGTCCCCGCTGAATACTGCTAGCTAGAAATTTTCTGTGGGGTCCTGGTGCCTGCTGGCTTCAGTCCTAATGGTGTAACCTGCTGCAAGAGCTGTTCTCGAAGATCTACTGTTACGGTAAGTTCTTACGTAACTGTACTTTCCTTTATTTGTTTTAATTTTGCGACGTTGAGTCTTTTTTGGGGGTTTCTTTTCGTAGGTCGTGTCTCAGTTGGAGGGCAAGAAATATTCTAAGATGGGACGACCCCCCATGTGACGGTGCCCTTATGGCAGTAAGTCCTCCGTCACTGACCAGCACGACCGTTGCCTCGCGTGTCTTGGCCCACTTCACGACATGGATTCGTGCAATGCCTGCTTCTCCATGGACCACTGGGTCATCAGACAATGCGCGTGGAAAGTGGGGCGAGCTCCGCCGGCTTTCGGGGTCAGGCGCCATTTCGTTGGGCCAGCCGTGTTCTCACTCTTTCCTCCATGTCCCTCCGGTTCTGTCTGAACCAAGAAGAAGGAGCCTCGACCTCTAAATAACTAACCGTGGCGAGGCTCCTGCCAGCGTTCAAGAGGCCCAGTCTGTTCCCTCCGGGGGACGAGCGGGAGGCACCGCACTGGCAATCGCCCCATCGGGGGTGAAGGCTCCCCCGGTGTTGGACCCGTGTCTCGGAAGGCCTGGTTCGGCACCGTCCTTGACACCGTCTGTCAGCGCCGTCTTGGGCCTTGGCGCCGGTCGCAGGACCATGGGCCCTGATGGTGCCAGCGCCGGGTCCGTCGCTCAGCGCCGTTCGCGGAGCCAATCGTGCTAGCAGCACCGTGGGAGGTTATACACCGCCATCTTTGACTTTCTCTCGGCGGCGCCGAGGTTGAGCATGATGCCGTGTCCAGCTCTGGAGCCTTTCGCAGTTCTGGGCATGGACACGGCGCCGTGGCTGTTCTGGATCTCTGCGCTGAGAGTGCTGTCAGAGCCGTCGGCGACGCCATCTATGTCCTTGGCGCCGCTTGTGGGACTGGACAGCACCATGGAGGTCTCTG
The DNA here is from genome assembly GCA_016271365.2 of Neoceratodus forsteri. Lineage (NCBI taxonomy): Eukaryota > Metazoa > Chordata > Ceratodontiformes > Ceratodontidae > Neoceratodus > Neoceratodus forsteri. The sequence goes on from CM028129.1 coordinate 720,104,462, forward strand.
GCCTCGGCGCTAAGAGCGCTGTCAGAGCCGTCGTCGGCGCCATCTCTGTCCTTGGCGTTGCTCGTGGCACCGTGGGGCAAGACGGTGCCATGTCAGGCTCTGGCTCTGGGACTGCTGCCCTTGTTGGAGCCATGCGGAGGACACTGGTACCGACTCTGGTGCAGTCTCTGCTTCTGGTGCCCTATTTGGTTAGGATGGCAGCAGGCACCCACCCACTGTTTGGCACAGGACTTCGGTTTCCACCTCTTCGGAGGAGGAGTCGGACTCTGAGTCAGACAGGCAGTCTGGCTCTTTGGAGTTAGCTGCTGGCGTGGATACCCTCGTAGTGTCCTCGACAAGCTGGAGTCAGCCCCCCTCTGAGGAGCGGACAGTGACTGCCGAGGTCAGGGGTTCTGACCAGCAGGCAGTGGTGCAGGCCACCATTGCACTGCAGCCTGGCCTCGGAGGGTTCTCTGACCCTTCAGCGGTGGTACCCCCCTCATGTGGTGTGCCTGGATCGCCCAACTTTGGGGCCGATCAGAGCACCTACGGGAAGGGAGGGTGGTGCTCCCTGGATAGCTCCTTCGGGGGGGCCAACCAGGGCTGCCAGTTGCCTAGGCTGTGTCTCTCGAGGAGAAGGGCACTCTCAGATTCTGAGGGGTCGAGGGGCATGTGGTCTGTCCGGCGGCCTTTTTCTGGAACCCTCCCGGGCTCTGGGAGAAGCCGTAGTGCGGATCTCCGCTCTTCCCCTTTGGTCTTCTTGAGAGGGCCCCATTCTTTGGAGGTAGGACCAACCTTCTGGACCTACACAGCCCCGCCCCGTCACCTGTGGGATTTTCAGGGCAGCCTAGGCAGTACTAGTTTGCTGTTCAGCTGTTGGCTGTGGAGTCTTCTGGAGCGCCTTCTTCCCCTAGGGCTCCCGGTGTGCTCCCTAGCCCAGGCGGAGGTCAACCTATTCTCGTTGTCGGTTCTGCCCCTATTCCTCTGCCACCTCCTCCTGCACTCCCAGGCATTCGTGGTCCTAGCGGGCCTCTCTCCTTGGCGCAGTTCAGAGCTCAGGCTGCTCAGTTTCCCTCTTACATTAGGGGAATGGACAGACAGGTTTTTCAACCTCCTCCTGAGCAGACAGCTTCTGAACCTTTGAGGTCCTCTGACTCTTCATCCCCCTCTTCTGGGGGAGAGGAGCCATCTGTCCACATCTCTCCAGCTGCTGATCTCACTGAGTATCAGTGATTCTTTGTGAGGATGTTGTAGGACCGGCAGCCCTCCCCACTCTACACAATCCAGGCACTGGCGCCTTGCGCCTTTCTAAAGCGAGTTCGGTGAGGACCCATGTGGTGCCCCGGCCTGCTCCCTTTTGGGAGGCGTCATTGCATTCCTGGCAGAGACCTTTTCTGGAGTTCCTGCCCTGGGATCTCTGCCAGGGTATTATACCCCTGGGTTTCCAGGTTCCATGCTCTCATCTTTAGTCAGGATTGACACTACTGGATACTCCTGATGGGCTTTGCTCCCTGCACAGTGACCGGCCCCCAGATCAAGATTCCTCGGATTTTGACTTCTGGGGGAGGAGGACCTTCTACTCGGCACGGTTGCTGCTTTCTAGTGCAGCACATCAGGCCCACTATGCAACCTATGACAGGTTCTTGTGGTCAAGGCTGGGTCAGCTCCTAGCCTCCATGCCTGACACAGAGCAAACCAGACAAGCCATTGCACTCTCTGCATGTGGCCTGGAGCTAGCTAGGCACCAAGCGAGGGTGTCGTGTGACGCCAGTGAGGTAGCTACCAGGGTTGTAGGGACAACGATCTGCACTAGGCGGATGGCATGGCTGCGTCTTTCCCGGTTGTCAGCCTTGGCCCAGCGGAGGGACAAGTTGAAGAGCCTTGTCAAGGGTGCGACCAACTCCTTCAATTCCCTGATCACCCTGGGGTGTAACCCGTCAGGCCCCATTGCCGTGTCCACCTTCAATCTATCTAGCTCTGCCCTAAAACTATACACAGTGAATGGGCTCAGATCCACCCATTTGCTCTCCTTCCCATTCGACTTTAGCGCAGGTCCCCTACTGTCCTCCTCCTTTGTGAATGCCTAGCTAAAGTACTTATTTAATAACTCTGCTTTTTCACAGTCTCTTTCCAATTTTATTTCTCCTTCCCCCCTCAGCCTAGTGATCCTCTGCCTTGCCCTTCTCTTCTCCCTCACATATCTGAAAAAGGTTTTATCCCCCCCTTTTGGCCTTTTTTGCTGTGTTCTCCTCAGCATCTGCTTTTGCCCTTCTGATCTTCTTCCCTGCCATACTCCTCTTTTCCCTATACTCTTCCTTATCTCCGTCGCTGAGTGTCCTGTTAAATTTTCTGAAAGCCATCCTCCTTTCCCTGACTGCCCCTGCAACCACCTTTGTATACGAAAGCGGTCTCCTCCCCTTTTGCTCTTCCTAACCTTTTTTATGCACATTTTTGCAGCTTTCAGTACCCCTTCCTTGATAGCTTGCTACCCCCTGGTGACTGCTTCTTCATCACTGTTACAGTTTCCTCAGTTTCAGTAAACTGGCCATGACAGATCTGGTTTCCACTCCTACAGCAACTAGCAGTGGAGCCTCCGATCCCCCTGCCCCTGTGCTCCTATCTGCTCACTCAGGAGTAGGGCACCCTGGTCCATCCGGACCTCTAGTCTCTGCACCTTCATGCATGGCTCCTGCAGACTTAACAGCTGCCCGATTTAGGGTTTCTCCCCGAGTGGCAGACGTCCTAGTGGCAGCTAGAAAACCCTCCACTAGATCTACTTATGCTATGAAATGGAAGCGGTTCTGCATATGGGCCACCGCTCGTCATCTAGGTCCCTTTACTTGTCCGGAGAATCTCATTCTAGAGTTTTTTCTTTCTCTATTGGACTCGGGCTTGAGTTACTCATCGATAAAGGTGCACTTATCCGCCATCTCTGCGTGCCATGCTCCTATTGAAGGAAAGACTGTTGCCCAGCTCGATCTCTCTGCACTGTTCTGCGGGGCATACTGCACCTGAAACCTCCCATCCGGGATCCCGTTCCCCTATGGGTTTTTTGTTTATTTTAGAAAAGCTTATGTTGCCGCCCTTTGAGCCTGCCGAAAGCTGTGAGCTACGCTTTCTGTCATGGAAAGCGTTGTTTTTAGTTGCTGTTACTTCTGCTCGAAGAATTTCTGAGCTTTAGGCTCTGATGTGTAAAGAGTTTTATTTAGTTTTCCAGAAGGACATGGTGTCCTTGAGAACCAATCCTAAGTTTCTTCCTAAGGTGGTGTCTGAGTTTACTCTGGAATCAAGACATACACCTACCTGTGTGTTATCCAGAGTATTTGAATCCTGGGGAGGCCTAACTACATACTCTGGATGTCCACTGGGTGCGCCACTATTATTTGAACCGCACCCAAGCCATCAGAAAAACTGATCAGTTATTTGTTTCTTTTGCCTAAGAAAAGAAGGGACTTCATTTTCAAAATAATGTTTGTCCAAATGGTTAGTTAATTGCATTGTTTATTGCTATCACAAATATGACAAGCCTTTACTAGGCCCAGTTAAAGGCCATCCTACCAAGGGGTGTAGCTGCTTCATTTGTATCCTTCAGAAATGTGTCCATTGCTGATATCTGTGCAGTGGCCACTTGGAGTTCTGTCTACACTTTCATCCGGCATTACAGTCTGGACATTGCTTCTATTCACAGGGCAGGTTTTGGACTGGCAGTCCTGCAGGGCCTGCTTTCTTCAGAGCCTTACGCTGACCTCTGCCTCCTCCCAGCTGATCGGGGTCAGTCCTTTTACTGCTTGGGACTCAGTCCTAATGGTGTAACCTGCTGCAAGAGCCCCCTCGAAGTGAGATAGTACAGTTACGTAAGAACTTACCGTAACAGTAGATCTTCAAGAGGAGCTCTTGCAGCAGGTGCTGCTTTCCCTCCCTCCAGACCCTGGTGACTGCTTCTTCATCACTGTTACAGTTTCCTCTGTTTCAGAGGAACACCTTGGTTCTCCATTCACTGTGCTTACTGGGGTCTCCGGCAGGAGAACTGAGGTGGTGCTGGGGGGCCGCCCCTTTTATACCAAAGGCGGTCGTCGGGGATGGGCTGACATCCGTGGCAATCCCACTCTATATACTGCTAGCTAGAAGTTTTCCATGTGATCCTGATGCCTTCCAGCTTCAGTCCTAACGGTGTAGCCTGCTGCAAGAGCTCCTCTCGAAGATCTACTGTTATGGTAAGTTCTTATGTTTACAATTCGTTCCAATCTGTCATAAGCTATATAAATACCTTGTTCAGCAATTTCTGGTAAGACTAGAAATGCAACCTTTGGTATTTTTTCAGCCCATTTTTAGGGCTTTTGGTGGAACCTACAGCCATTTTGCCTCGTGCTCCTGGCTTGAGCCTACCGTGTGCCCAGCTTCAGTGGGCTTTTGAAATATACTCCCGAAGTCCAACAGGCTGGAACACTCTGCCATGCTTGGTTGCTTCAGAGTAACAGCCACACTATTTCAGCTGTTACTTCTGCATTCCGGGACAAGGGCTGCGCATGCGCACCTCACGCACATGCGCAGTTCCGCCAGTGCCAGCATCTTGGGACCGGCAGAATGCCATTCACCGCAGCTACGCATGTGTGAATGCCGTACATGCATAGTTGTGTCACCGCTGCCATCTTGGAGATGGCACTCGGTGTCTCTCACTCTCCGGAGCTTTACAAGCTCGCCACAGCCGAATCAACTCTAGCTAGAGATTGTTTAGGAGGTTAGCGTGGTATATCTTGGTAGGGTTTTTCCTATCGGGGGCCTTAGTCTCGTAGTTAATTTTACCAGTACGTCTAACCACTTCATAAGGTCCTTGCCACTTATTTAACAGTATAATTTCTGTAGTGGATAACAGTATCAAAAGCTTTTCACCTTGCTTAAAAAGTTTTCTTTTACCCCTATGGTCATAATACACCTTCTGCTGGTTTTGGGCCTTTCCCTGATTACTATGGGCAATTTCAACATATTTTGCCAGTTTCTTTCTCAGGGTGAACATATAAGATGTAATAGAGCTTTTCTTCTGGGGGTTATCTTCCCATGTGTCTTTTATTACATCTAGTGGCCCTCTAGGTTGTTTACCATACAGCATTTCAAAGGGTGATAAACCTGTTGATGCCTATGGCATTTCTCTGTAAACAAAAACAGGTAAGGTAAGTATTGGTCCCAGTCGTCCCCTTCCCTTTCACAAACCTTTTTAACATGCATTTTACAGTTTGATTAAAATGCTCAACAAGACCGTCTGTCTGAGGGTAATTAAGAGGATGTTCACATAGCAGTGATACCTAGTACTCGGTACAGCTCCTTCAGTAATGCAGCACCAAAATTATTACCCTGATCAGAAATAATCTCTTTAGTATGCCCACCCTGCTGAAAATTTTGGCAAGCTTTGCTGCAGCTTTTGGGGCTGTGACAGTACACATTGGAATTGCTGCTGGGTATCGAGTACCATAGTCACATACTAGCAAAATGCATCAATTACCCTTTTTACTTTTGTCTAAGGGACCAACCACATCCATTGTTATTCTCTCAAAAGGTACATCTATCAAGGGTAGGGGAACCAGGGGCATCTTGTCTTTTTTTAGTCACTGGGCTACTTTGTGTCATTCAGCACAGGAACTGCAACAGGTAGCAACATCCTCATGAATCCCAGGTCAGTAGAATCTGTACAGCAATCTGGCAAAGGTGCGGCCCCTCCGCAAGTGACCAGTCATAGGACTACCGTGTACTATCTGTAGCAACTGAGATCTTCCTGGACATTAAGTCTCCACCACTCATTCACACTATTGGGATCTCTGCTGGAGGCGCTAGGACCCAGTGGGAGCAACCTTTTTGCAGGAGGGCCGGCGCCAGAGATGGAGCTGCGAGGAGCGGCGCCTTGAGCCTCTGCTCATGCAGCAAAGACTGTTTCGGCGTTGACCCTCCAACCGCTTCAGTGACGACGTCGCTCGCCCGCCAGGAGTCAAACTTCAACCTAGCAGCATAGTTTTCAGTTTTCTGTTTTGTAGTATTTTTCGAATAAAGTATCACTTACAATAATTTATTCTTATTAAAGAAAAAAGTCTCAGCCTGCATTGAGGGAGTCGACCATGAGTGGGTCAGGTGACGGTAGGGAGACTTCGTATGAAAGCTATTCAGTCAGCTGGGCTGGTCCGGTCCGCTGCCTTCTCCGGAGGGAGTCTGACAAGCAGCGAGGCGGCCCAGTGCCGAGGAAGAGGCAGTCCCCTGGAAGCATAAAGAAAGCAGTCGCATTCTCGGCACCTTCGACCTCGAGCTCTTCTTTGGCCCGAGGTCAAGAAAGAGAAGGCATCACTCGAGGTCGCCTTCTGATATGTCTGTGCGTCGACGGTCGGTCATTGGGGTCAGTTGCCGGTCTCCTCATTCGAAGTTACTGGTTTCTGTTTCTGGTCACCGACCTCTTCGACATCGGAGCCCTTCCCTGCCTTCTGGTAGGGCTTCCGATGAGCAGTTTCATCAGTGGGCCACTCTTATGGAGCAATGGGCTCGAAGGTTGGTCCAGCTGCCTGGCCCAGTCACTCCGGGGCCTTCGGGTTCTTCAGGAGATCGGGCAGGGTGATTGGGCCTTCCTAGTCGTGTGGCGCACTCTTCGGTGCCGTTGACTCGGCGCTCAGGTGTTTCCCCCTCACATGGCTGCGGCGCAGGGGGCCACACCGATGCCTCTATCTCCTGGTATTCTTTCTTTCTCCTCAAATCCAAATTTTCAGGGCCCTGGGTTGGTGTTGGCGTCGGTGGGTCGCTCGGCGCCGATTTCAGTGCCGATGTACCTGCCTGCGCCGTGTGGTTTTTCGGCACTGTTGAGTTTCTCAGTGCCGTGCAGCTTTTCCGTGCCGTGTTCTTCTTCGGCGCCATCTGATTTGTCAGCGTTGTGCGGCCTTTTGGCACCGTGTTCTTCTTTGGTGCCAGAGCTAGGCTTTTCGTCAGCCAGTCTTCAGGGCTTGTCCTCTCCGAATTCTTTTCCTTCCTCTTTTCCTGGTGATTTTCATTCCTTTCCTGTCCATACAGTCCCTCCTGGACTGTCAGGAGATGATATTGAGCCTGACCCAGATCTTAGACTGGGTGATGATATGGAAGGAGCAGGACCTAATCCTGTTGCAGAGCCTGCGGTCGAGGACCTGTCTTTTAAGTCTCTGTTGAGAAATTTTAATTCCACTCTTTCTCTCCAGACTATGGACATCGATCCTGGGAAGCTTTTAAGACTCCAATACCTTCATGTTCCAGACATCCCCTATGGATTTAACTCCCCCGGTACAACCCTCCTTTGAGACGCTGTCTCAGATGGTATGGAATAGTCCTGCTCTCATTCCTTCTGTGGCTAAGTCCGTAGATAGGAAGTATGCTGCTCCCAAGGATCGACCTATTTTGTCCTCCCAAGCCTTTACGGATCCTATTGTAGTCTTGGCAGAGAATGATAAGGTCGTCCTTCCTCAGACTACTACAGCTCGACCTATAAACAAAGAATCTCGTAAGATAGATACTTTAGGTAAGAGAGTCTTTGCTGCATCCACCCTGGGTATGCGTATCGCCAGCTACCAGGGCTATTCCTGTCAATATGAGTATATTCTTCGGCATTCGCTCAAACAAATGGTTGAAGCTCTACTGGATTCGGACGTTAATTCAGAGCTTCTTCAAGCCATAACCAGGGGGTATAGAGTCCAACATCCAGCAGGTTAAAGCAGCTATGGATGCCTTCGTTACAGCCTCATGAGCGGCGGCGGTGGGCATCTGTACCCGCCGCCATTCCTGGCTGTGCACTTCAGGTTTCACAAATGATGCCCAACAACAAGTCATGGCGTTGCCCTTCGATGGTGTGCATCTCTTCTGTCCTCAGATGGAACAGGCTCTAGAGGCCACACAAAAGACTAGGTCAGCCATTAAATTGGCTCGACCTCCTCCCGCCCCCTCTCGAGGGGGAGTTAACAAACGCCAGTTTCATAACTGTCAGTCCTTTCGAGGCAAAGGCAGGGGGAGTTTCAATAAAAACCAAGCCCCTCAGCCTCAAAAGAAAATGCAACAGAAGGCGCAAGGACCCAAAGCGCCCAGTGCCGCCTTCTGAGTTGTTGGCCCAAGTCCCACCTCAGCTGCACAAAGGGGACTCTTCCTCACCGGTGGGAGGTCATCTGACTCGATTCTACAATCGGTGGAAGTCCATAATATTGGACAAATGGGTCCTCCAGATAATCCGCGAGGGGAATTCCCTCAATCTTTTAGAGATCTCTCCGGATCGTCCCCCCCAAACGACAGCCCAGGCTGTCAGTACTTCAGTCAGAACTTCTCGCCTCCGAGATACAAGGCCTTCTGAACAACAGGGCAGTGGAAGTAGTTCCACTGGATCAAAGGAACACAGGGTTCTACTCCCATTAATTTCTGGTTCCAAAGAAAACCGGGGGCATGCGCCCCATTTTGGACCTCAGAAAATTACACATTTTTTCCCAAAGAGAAATTCAAAATGATATCGCTAGGAACCCTGTTACCTTTGCTTCATCAACACGACTGGTTAGCCTCCCTGGACATGCAGGTTGCTTACCAGCATATCCCTATTCACCCAAGGCATCACAAATACCTGAGGTTCGTGGCTGTGGCCAGCATTATCAGTTCAGAGTCCTGCCCTTTGGGCTGTCCTCAGCGCCGTGAGTTTTTACAAAGTGTTGTGCAATACTCGGAGCGCATCTCAGAAAAATTGGAATACAAGTGTTCCCATACCTGGACGACTGGCTTCTAGCAAGTCCTTCTAGGCAGGGAACCCTCGACGCCGTTGTCACAGCCTCAGACTTTCTCACGTCCATGAGAGTCCTGCTAAACCTCAAGAAAACACTGCTGCAGCCCTCCCAGAGTCTCCTTTTCATAGGAACTCTTCTGGACACCTCCCGTGCGAAAGCATTTCTTCCAGAGGACAGGAGGAGTGATATCCTTCAGATGGCCCGATACAACGGAGAGAGCAGCTCGGTTTCGGCTCTCTTGATGCAACGGATGCTAGGTCTCGTGGCATCCTCGGTGTTTGCTGTACCCCTAGCATGGCTACACATGAGAACCTCTCAATGGATGCTCAGTACTCAGTGGTCTCCTACCACTCACCCTCAGTCCTTTCTCATCAAGGTGACAGAACCTCTAAAGAAGTCACTCACTTGGTGGTCACAAGAGGACAACCTTCTGAAAGGGTATCCCTTTGCTCCTCTCGAACATCAAATTTCCATTACCACGGACGCGTCCCTGATGGGGTGGGGAGCTCACTGTCAGACTCTCCACAGTCAAGGTACATGGACTCAGGAAGAGTCCCAGCTTCACATAAGTGTCCTAGAAATGAGGGCTGTCCTTTATGTAGTCTGTGCTTTGAAAGACATTCTGTGTCACAAAAACATTCTCCTTCAAACGGACAACAAAGCAGTGATGTATTACATCAACAAGCAGAGCGGTGCTCACTCTTACCCCTTATGCAGCAGGTCATGGCTTTACCCTTTGTCGGTATGTATCTGTTCGGGCCCCAGGTGGAGCAAGCTCTAGAGGCCACACAGAAGACTAGGTCTGCCATTAAGACAGCTCGACCTGCACCTGCCTCCTCCCGTGGGGTGCCAACAAGCATCAGTTTCACAACCGTCAGTCCTTTTGGGGCAGAGGAGGTTTTAACAAAAACCATAACCCTCAGCCACAAAAGAAAATGCAGCAGAAGGAACAAGGCCCCAAAGCGCCCAGTGCCACCTTCTGAGTTTCTGGCCCAGGTCCCACCTCAACTATGTGAGGGGGACTCCTCCTCAGCAGTGGGAGGTTGTCTGACTCAGTTCTACAGCGAGTGAAAATCCATAACTTCAGACAAATGGGTCCTCCGGATAATCCGCAAGGGGTACTCACTCAAGCTTTCAGAAGCCCCTCTGTATTATCCCCCCAAACGACAGCTCAGGCTGTCAGCAGTACAGTCAGACCTTCTTGCTTCCGAGGTACAAGGCATTCTGAACAACAGGGCAGTAGAAGTAGATCTTACTTCGAGACACAGCTCTTGCAGCAGGTTACACCATTAGGACTGAAGCCGGCAGGCGTCAGGACCCCACGGAAAAATTCTAGCTAGCCATCTTCAGCTGGGACGGCCCCCGACGTCGGTCCGGCCTCCGACGTCAGGCGTAGTACATAAGGGGGCGGTCCCGCCAGATTCCCCAGTTCTTTCCCGCCATCGACTTGCATGTCTCGACCCTTCGGTTCGGTTTCTATCGCGCGACGCGTGGTAAAGTGTTTTCCTACTGGAAATTCGTTCTCCGAGTTCAGTTTTTTTCTCTGATGTCCTCCCCAACCTCCGGTCACTCCTCGAAGTGCGCCTGTGGGAAGCAGCAGATCCCATGCAAGGATCCGCAGACTCGCCTGTGTCCGGGGTGCCCAGGCTCAGACCACTCACACCCGGTCCTGCTCCTTTGTCAGAGTTTCAACAGCAGAACCGGATCCATCGCCAGAAAGGTCTACAGGCATTCCTGCTAAGGAGCAACTCAAGACCATGGCTTCCAAGGGCATTCTTACATGAAGGCCCGCAAGCATGCTGAGAGAAGCACAGGAAAGGCCCCTTCAGGTCCCTGTCGGGCCTCCGACTCAGCGCAGCTGTGGCTCCAGTCCGACCGCTCTCCTTCGGGCCACTCTTAGCCTCCCCGCTGCGGTGAGAAAATCTTATCCTCTTCACAGGCCAAGACTCCCAGGCCTTCCTCGTCCTCAAGGCCCTGGCTAGAGTCGAGGTCGCCACCATCACCACAAGTCGGGTTCCGCCATTTCAGAACCCAGCGTCAGGTCTTCTTCCTTGCCTCCCTCCTCTTCACGGAAAACCAAAGACTCACCTCCCTTGGGGCCGCATGACCCGGCGCCCGGTTCGTCCGATGTCGACCTCTAGCCACTGGTCCCCAGGCCGTCGTCCATCAGAAGACCGTCGCGGCCGAAATGAGCGCTCATCACTGGGCGCGGTAGAGGGACCGGCCCGCTCCAGTGAGAAGGACCCGGCGCCTCCGACCCGGCGTCGGTCAGGAGACCATCACTGAGGAGGTTAACTCAGCCCGAGGACCAGGCAGGCGACTCGGTCCTGTTGAGACTCCCAGGAACCCTCCGCCACAACCCTCGCCCCTGTGGATCAATGCGGGACAGGCGACCCGTCCACGGTGCCGGGCCGTCGTCGGGCCTTTCTTTTCAGATGTGAAAAGAAGCTTTTCAGTTACTGGTGGGATACCATCAAAAAGGACGTGGTCCCCACTCCACCTCCGCTTCCTCCTCCTCCTACACCAGTTGCTCCTCCGGTTCCTACTTCCCGTCTCCGTCTGGGTCTGCAGGCAGTTACCTCCTCCCGGAGCAGGACCCCTCAAGAGACTAGATAAAAGGAGACCTCCGTCCAGATCCTCTTCGTCACCCAGTCCCAAAGACCAGAAGCGCGCCGTTAGCCTTCGACGGAGGACACGAGGATCAAGTTTTCTACATCCAGATCCCCATCTCCTCTCCATCCTTCTCCGGACCCGTGAGCTGCCAAAGTCTCCTCAGGATGACCCTTAGTTCTTGGATATCATGGGGACACATCCAGGAGAACATGGGATGGGATCGCGGAAGAGTTGGACCCGAAGGCTCGCGCCTCTGCAGTATCTTGACAGAAGGAACCCAAGCCTGTGGTGGTGCCACCCTTGGTAGACACTTTTCGTGGAGCGTCACCAAGGCAGCGTGGAAGCGTCCACGTTCGCTCGGCGTTGCGAGAAAGCTGACAGCTTGTACAAGGCTCAAGAGAAGACCAGTAATTGACCCAGCATCCTCAGGCCGACTCTCTGGTCATAACAACTCTCATGACCGGTCCCAGAGACCGCAACATCTGAGCACCCTGCCACCGGACCCAGAGTCCAAGCAGCTGGACTCCATGGGTAGGCACACGTATGCTTCCGCTACCTGCGCCATCAGATCCCTGAATTATTTGACCCACATGGTGCAGTTCCAAAATGGCCTGTGGGAACAGGGTCTGGATGCGGCTGAGAAATTGCCGGAAGGTGAGCAGAAGGAGGAGATATTGCAGCTCCTCCGTACGGGTTCGGACGTGGCAACCCAGGTGCTATGAGCTGCGTATGACTCCGCGGACTCCTCGGCCCGAGCAGCAGCTTCAGGTGTATGCCTCCGGAGGCACTCTTGGCTCAGTGTCTCCGGTTTTACCCCGGACGTCCAGAGAAACATCATGGACGCCCCATTCGAGGGACAAGTTTTGTTTGGTAAGCGGCTCAGAGAAATAATACCAAACTCCAAGAGGCTGGGAAGGCGGTGAGGTCGGTTCAGGCCATGTACCGACCAAGCTAGTTCCTTTCACAGGAACCAAAGCCCGATTTCGTGGGCGGAGGCGAACAACAGTCCGCCCCGTTTCACAACAGAGGCTCCGGTTTCGCAGAGCCAAGGAAAACAACTCGCAGGTCGAAGCCAGCGCACTCTAAGCCGGTCAGCCAGCGGGACCCTCAGCGCCACAGCCTGACTCCTTCCGGCCCCCGCCCCTCAGGATCCGCAGGGGCGTCATGAGTGAGGAGTCGCTAGTGAGCTTCCTGCCGGGATGGCAGAGGCTATAACCACTGACAGGTGGGTTCTTCAGTTGGTCAGAAGGCCACTTTATAGGTCCGTGAAAAACCACCCTCGAGGCCTCCGTTGCTCTCCAGGTACCCAGGTCCAGCACAAGTCATTGATCAGACAAAGTGCTCGCTCCTACAAAGGGAGCAATCAGAGTCGTCCGGAGAACCAGAGAGGACAAGGATATTATTCCCACTTCTTCTGGTTCCAAAAGCAGGGGACCTCCGTCCGATTCTGGACCTCAGCGACCTCAACGTGTCAGTCGCCTACAAAGATTCGCATGGTGACTCTTCGGGTCTTATTCCCATGCTGAAACAAGGCGCCTTCTTAGCGTCTCTAGACATGCAGGGGCGCATACCTGCATATTCCTATAGCTCAGGCGCTGAAGGTTCCTGCTCTTGAGTTCCTCGACCACCACTTCAATTCCAAGCCCTTCCATTCGGACTGTCATCCGCGCAGGAGGTCTTTACCAAGTGCATGGCAGTCGTGGCAGCGTCTCTGAGGAGACAGGGCCATTATGTGTTCCCGTACCTGGACGATTGGCTTCTCATGGCGCCTCAGAGAGCGTTGTTGCTGCGGTCCAGAGCACCAGGACCTGTTCTGATCTCTAGAATCCCTAATAAACTACGGAAGTCTCTCCTGGTACCGTCGCGGCTGCAGTTTATAGGGCAGTTCTGGACACTGTTCAGGAAGAGCTTTTCTTCCAGGCGACAGGCGGAGCAGCACAGATCCCTCATCGAGTTACTCGTCGAACATGACCGTCTCTGCCAGGTCGGTCCTTAGCTTGCTTTCGGACACATGGCAGCCATTCCTACCGTCCCTTTACGTGAGGCTCACATGGAGTAACTCAGTGGATGCTCAAAGTGCAATGGACAAAAGCAAGACCACTTGCAGCATCCGATCAGGATCCACGAACACCGTGATTGAGACTGGCAGTGGTGGCTGGTCCTGGGTCACTCTCCTCGGGCGTCCCCGTTAGTAGGCGCCATCCCAAAGGTAACCCTCACCACAGGCGCCTCGGGTCTAGGGTGGGGGAGCACACCTAGGCGGGGTAAAGTCCCAGAATGCGTGGACCCTGATGGAAAGCTCATCTCCATATCAACGTTCTAGAGATGAGGAGGCGGTTCTCTATGCCCTGCAGGCCTTTCAGTCAATAATCCCACCATGCTCTTCTGCTTCAGACAGACAACACGGCGGTGATGTATCCTCAACAAACAAGGAGGCGCACCTCTTACCCCTTTGCAGGGAGGCCATGAGGGTGTGGATTAGATGTACGGACGGCGCAAATCAGTCACTGTGCATGTTCCCGGGGTGGACAACACGATTGCAGACGGTCTGAGTCGGCTCCCAGGCCAGAGTCACAGTGGGAACTTCTTCAAGAGATAGCAGAGGATCTGTTTCTTCGATGGGGAACTCCAGAGCTGGACTTATTTGTCGCATCCCGTCCAACATAAAACTGCCAATTTTGCTCGCTAGATCCAGGGCCTGGTGTTTTTCTGGCGAGCAGCGTTGTCCTCCTGGGTGGACAGATTCTCTACGCTTTCCCTCCTTTCTGTTGATCAGAGAGAGTTCTTCTCAAACTGCAGGGCATACAATCATGATCCTGGTGGCCCGTTTGGCCCAGACAGATCTGGTTCCCTTTGCAGATGCAGCTATCCGGGGAACCCCACTCCAGTTGCTGTTCAGCTCCATCTCCTGTCTCAGGAGCAAGGTTCACCAGTCCACCGGACTTACGTTCGTGAACCTGCATGCATGGCTCCTAGAGACATAGCCATCTTGCGTCACGGGGTCTGCGCAGAGGTTGCAGAAGTTCTTTCTGCAGCCAGAAGGCCGACAGCGCATACTACGTCGCCATGAAATGGCGCCCGTTTTTGTTTATGGTCGTGAGCACGCGATTTTTCCCCTTTAGGTTGCCCAGTGGGAGTGGTGTTGGGCTACCTGCTCTCCCTCTTTCATTCAGGTCTAGCCTATTCCTCTATCAAGGTGCACCTTTGTACCATTTCTGCCTACCACCTTCCGGTGGGACATCGGTACAATGGCACAATTGGACGCCTCTCGGGAGTTTCTGAGAGGGTGTTACACCTTAGGCCGCTCATTAAGGACTCTTTACCTCCATGGGATTTGCTCTATGTCCTGGAACAGCTCACGCTCCCCCCCTGAGACCTGCCGCGGATTGCAGAAACTCGTTTTCTATCGTGGAAAAGCGTTATTTTTGTTGCTGTTACTTCAGCGAGAAAAGAATTTCTGAGCTTCATGCTCTCATGTGCATAGAGCCTTATTTAGTTTTCCACGGGACAGAGTATCCTTGAGGACGAACCCCAAATTTTTGCCTAAGGTGATTCTCTTCCTCACTCTAAATCAGGACATTGACTACAGTCTACTTCGAAGTACTCGAATAGGGGAGGCTCTGCTTCACACCCTGGATGTTCACGCAGCTAGGGTATTACCTCAACAGAACTAAACCTTTTCATAGTTCTGAGCAACTTTTTGTTTCTTTCTCTGAGAGGATGATGGGCCAATCTGTATCCAAACTGTCCTTGCCTCGCTGGCTTGTCCAGTGTATTTCTTACTGTTATGATATCAAACAAAAGCCCCTCCCGGAACAGTCCGGGGTCATTCTACTAGAGGTGTGGCCACCTCCTTTGCAGCACTCAGAAACGTCTCCTCCTCTGCTATATGTGCTGCAGCCACTTGGAGCTCTATGTATACCTTTATCAGGCATTATAGCCTGGACATCGCCTCTCGTCGAAGAGCCGGTTTCGGCCTGGGGGTGCTACAGGGTCTCCTGTCCTAGGTTCAGGACCTGGAATGTACTTCCTATTTCCTCCTCACGGAATTTCTGGCAGCATTACTGCTTGGGAATCAGTCCTAATGGTGTAACCTGCTGCAAGAGCTGTGTCTCGAAGTAAGATAGTACAGTTACGTAAGAACTTACCATAACAGTAGATCTTGAGAACAGCTCTTGCAGCAATCACCTCCGCCCACCTTCCCCCTTGGAGGAGGCATGGCTTAAGCATTTTTAACAGGGATTTACACCTTTTGTCTTCTGACGTGGATCCTCGGTCTCCCATCTCGATGTCAGCCTGCGGCGGGAAGTCTCCGCGGAGAACTGGGAATCTGGCAGGACCGCCCTTATGTACCACATACGAAGGACCGGCGTCGAGGCGGTCCCGCTGAAGATAGCTAGCTAGAATTTTTTTCCGTGGGTCCTGGCGCCTGCGGCTTCAGTCTAATGGTGTAACCTGCTGCAAGAGCTGTTCTCGAAGATCTACTGTTCGGCGGTAAGTTCTTACGTAACTGTACTTTACGTAGAACTTACCATAACAGTAGATCTCGAGAACAGCTCTACAGCAAATACTCCATCACCTTCCCCTTGGAGGAAGCATGGCAAGCCTTTGTTAACAGGGATTTTTTTCCGTTTGTCTTCTGACGATGGATCCTCGGTCTCCCATTTCAATGTCAGCCTCGGCCGGAAGTCTCCGGCGGAGAACTGGGGAGTCTGGCGGGACGCTTCCCTTATGTACTACCCTCCTGCGTCGGGCGCGGACAGCGTCGGGGTGGTCCCGCTGAAGATGGCTGGTTAGAATTTTTTCCGTGGGGTCCTGGCGCCTGCGGCTTCAGTCCTAATGGTGTAACCTGCTGCAAGAGCTGTTCTCAAAGATCTACTGTTACGGTAAGTTCTTACGTAACTGTACTTTCCGCTGGTCAACAAAACACAGGTTTCTACTCCCGTTACTTCCTGGTCCCGAAGAAAACTGGTGGCATGTGCCCCATTCTGGATCTCAGAAAGTTAAACAAGTTCCTTCTCAAGGAAAAGTTCAAGATGATATTGCTAGGTACCCTGCTACCTTTGCTTCATCAACACAATTGGCTAGCCTCCCTGGACATGCAGTATGCCTACCAACACATTCCTATACACCCAAAGCATCACAAATACCTAAGGTTTGTGGTGTTGGGGCAACATTATCAGTTCAGAGTCCTGCCCTTTGGGCTATCCTCGGTGCCTTGAGTTTTTACAAGGTGGTGTGCAATTTTCGCGGCTCATCTCAGGAAAATCGAAATACAAGTGTTCCCATATCTGGATGACTGGCTCCTAGCAAGTCCCTCCAGACAGGGAACTCTGGATGCCGTAGCCATGGCCTCAGACTTCCTCATGTCCATGGGAGTCCTGCTAAATCTCAACAAATCGCAGTTGCAGCCCTCCCAGAAGCTCCTCTTTATAGGAACTCTTCTGGACACCTTCTGTGCGAAGGCTTTTCTCCCAGAGGACAGAAGGAGCGATCTCTTACAGATGGTCTGATACATCAGAGAAAACAGCTCGGTTCAAGCTATCTTGATGGAATGGATGCTGGGTCTCATGGCCTCCTCGGTGTTCACTGTACCCTTAGCTTATCTCCACATGAGAACCTCTCAGTGGATGCTCAGTACTCAGTGGTCCCCACCACTCACCCTCAGTCCTTTCCCATCAAGGTGACAGAACCTCTGAAGAGGTCACTCGCCTGGTGGTCGCAGGAGGACAACCTTCTGGAAGGATATCCCTTTGCTCCTCTGGATCATCAAATCTTCATTACCACGGACGCGTCCCTGATGGGGTGAGGAGCTCATTGCTAGAATCCCCACACCCAAGGTACGTGGACTCAGGACGAGTCCCAGCTTCACATAAATGTCCTGGAAATGAGAGACGTCCTCTATGCACTCTGAGCCTTGAAGGACATACTGTGTCACAAGAACATTCTTCTTCAAACAGACAACAAAGCAGTGATGTATTACATCAACAAGCAGGGCAGTGCACACTCTTACCCATTATGCAGGGAAGCTATGAGAGCGTGGGAATGGTGCTTGGAGCACAAGACTCTAAGCCACGTGGTTTACCTGCCAGGAGTACAAAACAAGCTGGCAGACCGTCTCAGCAGAACGGAGACAGATCCTCACGAGTGGTCTCACGACTTAACCATCGTTCAGTCACTCTTCAAAGAATGGGGAACTCCAGACCTGGACCTTTTTTGTGTTCCCATTCAATGCAAAACTGCCTCTCTTCTGCTCCAGAAATCCAGGACATGGCATTTTCTGTCAGGATGCGTTCAGGCTGCAGTGGACAAGATGCTTTCTATACGCCTTTCCTCCTCTTCGCCTAATTCAGAGGGTACTTCTCAAATTCGAGTCTCAGGGGTACAAAATTATCCTCATTGCTCCCTTCTGGCCTCGGCAGATATGGTTCCCGCTGCTCAACAGTCTGTCGGAACACCCCCCCGCCCCGATGGCGCTTCCCCTTCAGACGAACGTTCTGACCCGGGGTCCTGTGGTCTGTCCCAATCTGAGGTCGCTTCACCTTCGGCTCCTGAAGAGATAGAGGTGAATAGGTTCAGTGTTTCTCATAGGGTTTCTGATATTCTTTTGTCTGTGCGTAAGCCAGCCACTAGAAAAACCTTCACAACCAAATGGAAGTGTTTCTCTATCTGGTGTGCAAAATTCTCTTCAAACCCTTTTTCCTGCCCACCAAATAAAGTCTTGGAGTACCTTTTAGACCTCTCAAATTCAGGTCTGCAGTACTCTACAGTCAAAGTTCATCTTTGTGCCATTTCAGCTTATCATGAGCCCGGTACTTTCCATGTCACTAGCTCAATTACCTCTAGTTAAGAGGTTTCTTAAGGGTATTCTGCATACTAGACCTCCTATCAGGTGTCCGGTCGCAGCCTGGGACATTAACCTTGTGTTTGACATGCTCACTCGAAAACCTTTTGAGCCTCTAGCTACTTGCGAGTTGAAATTCCTCACTTGGAAAACGGCCTTCCTGGTGGCCATCACTTCGGCCCGTAGAGTTTCTGAAATAAATGCTTTGGTCACAGACCTCCCGTACACTGTATTTCACAAGGACAAAATAGTTTTTAGGACTCATCCTAAGTTTCTCCCTAAGGTGGTCTCAGAATTCCATCTAAACCAACCTTTAGTCCTGCCTACCTACTTTGCAAACTTCCAGAATGAAGGGGAGCGTACCTTCCATTCTCTGGCTGTTAAGAGAGTGCTGCGATTCTATCTAGATAGAACGAAATAAATTTGCAAGGCTCAAAAACTGTTTGTTTCCTTCAGCGAGACCCGGCTTGGTCAACCTGTCACTATTAGATGCGTTTCAGTATGGCTGGTGGCATGCCTTCGTCACAGCTATTCTATGGCACAGGTAAAGCTTTAAGGCAGAGTGTACGCTCACTCTACTAGAGCAGTCGCGTTATCTCTGGCGGAAATCCGCAACATGCCCATTGCAGATATTTGCAGTGCGGCTACCTGGTGCTCAGTGCATACTTTCGTTAAGCACTATGCCTTGGATGTCCATGCCAGACAACATCTGTCGTTTGGCAGGACTATTCTTAACGGACTTCTGTCCTAAGTATGAGAGCTCTTATTTCCTGCCACCTGTCACGGGGGGGGGATTATTAGCTCTGTACTTTCCCATTAGTGTGAATGAGTGTTGGAGACTTTATGTCCAGGAAGATATGGAAATTACGTACCTACCGTAATTCTTGCTCTTCTTCGCCCACCCACCATTCCCTGAGCTCACGTCTCTGTTTTTGGTCTTCACTCCCTCAATGACTGGGCTGTGAAGACTTCATTGTTGACCCTTCTTACACGGGTCATTTGGACTGTCTTATGTCCGATTTTGTTAGGTTAGTCCTTTCTAGGTTAGTTACGCTGCACCTCCTCAGAAAAAAGGTACTGAGGAGGTTGGAGGGTCAACGTCGAGATGGTCTTTACTGTACAAGCTGGGGCTCGCGGTGCCACTCCTTGCGGCTCCATCTCTGGCGCTGACCCTCTTGAAAAGTTTGCTCCCACTGGGTCCTAGCGCCTCCGGCGTAGATCCCAGTAGTGTGAATGAGTGGTGGAGACTTCATCCAAGAAGATCAAGAATTACGGTAGGTACATAATTTCCATTTGTAGCAAATAAAGGCTTTGGGTGCAGATTTGCTACCCCCATCAGAGTTCTTATCTGATCTGGACTAAAATCGGGAAAAAGAGGGTCTTACCATTCCTCAGATGTTACTTTGCTGTTGCAGTATCTGTCTGGCAATCTGATAGTCCTCAGCTAAAGAAGCAGCCTTTTCCTCACTTTCTGATTAGTGTTCTTTACCCAGAACTGCACATCTCTGCTAAGGATGTTGATGCATTGCTCCATTACAAATATGTTGATGATCTGTGGTACTGTTTTGCCCTCTGGTTGGAGCCATTTAATGAGGGGTTCTCTGAGTCGGGTGAAGGCTTTTTGAGGTTTATGGACTGAGTTATACTTCAGGGACCCGAATCTCTGCCTGTAGGTCTCTCCTGAGATGTCATACCTTTTAAGGATTTCTCTTTTTTCAGTGTCATAGTTTTCTGACTGTGCAGTGTGCATATTTCTATAGGCACGTTGGGCTTTACCTGTTAGATAAGGTACCAGCATGAATGCCCATTGCTTTTTTGGCCATTGGCAGGCTCTGGCGACCCTTTCAAAAGTTGTCAGGTATGCTTCAGTATCATCTGAGGGACACTGCTTTGTAAATTTAATGTCTTTTGAGCTGTTTGTGTTTTGTTGATCTGCTGGATCAGTGCCAGGTCCTCCAGCTTTGATAGCTTGCAAGGCATCCATCCACTGCTGCTCCTTTCGCTAAATGTCTTCTCTGTTTTTCTAGACACTGCATCTGTTCTCCATACCTCTAGATGCTGCATCTTTTTTTTTTTTTTGTTCTGTTTTTCAATCTCTCTTGGTTGTATAGCTCACTGTTTGAAGAATGCAGACATGCTTTCGGGTTCTATCCTTCCCTGTTCTTCTTCCATCACTGATGCCAGCTATACAGTCTCAGTTTTGACTTTAATTTCTGCTTCTAGTTTGGCTGCCATTCTTTTGGTACTCACTCCTGAGTTTGCTGTTGTAGGATCCATACCTTTCTTCTGTGTTTCCCTGTTATGAGATCCAGTACCTATGCACAAAACTCCTGGCTTAGGGTATGCATGGTGTAAATCCTACTTTGACAGACACCAACAGTCATTGAGGCATAGGTCAGGAAGCATAGGCAGACCAGGAAACGTAAAATTCTCAAGTAGTGTTTTATTGTTATTATTATTATTAACAATAAAATAAAAAATAAAGGTGTACAGGATAGTGCTTCACAAAAGCAGTAAAATCAAAATCCTTCGTCTGAAGGTATCTCTAAATTTAAATCTCAGTCCCTCTAACTCTCTAAAGAAATATTGCTCTCTTTTTATAAAAGGTTTAACCTGACAATTAAATTCTGCATCCTTGTTAAGCTACATCTCCTGTTGTCATACAGTGTACCAAACTTTGTTGATTTCTTTTCTGTGACTAGTACATCCAGTTTTCTAAACAGGTGCAGCCAATTAAGGCATTCAGGCCAGAGCTGGTTTTCCTACTGACAGCTCTGCAAACAAGCTTATGGAAGATCAAAAGGTGTCTCAAGATCAACCGCCTGTGTTCCAGCTTGCTATCTTTTCTAACAAACCCAGCTTTCTGCACTTCATTTCAGCAATATAACTATATACATTTGCAAACCAAGGGATCTCAGTTTCACATAATGATTCACATATTGCTGCTGTTTTTGACAGAAGAGAACACTTTGATTTCAGAGCAAGATACAGCAGTCTAGAACTACAGATTTTTTATTGATAAAATCACTTCTATCTCTGCAGGAGTTAGTACCTGTTTGGATTAAGCAAACATATACTTTATTAGGAGAGGGGGGGTCTCATTTAAGTAAAAAAAAAAGAAGAAAGTCACTGTGTGTTTCTCTGAGGAAGGGGGCTGTATCAGCTTAAGATCTTACTTCGAGAGGGCTCTTGTAGTAGGTAATTACATATAGGACTGATGCCGGCTGGCGGCAGGACCCCACGGAAAAATTTCTAGCTAGCAGTCCCTGGTGAGGGACCACCCCCACGTCAGGTGACCGGCGTCAGGAGACGTCTGTATAAAGGGACGGTCCCTGATGCCCGCCTTCCAGTTCTTTCCCGCCGTTAGCTCATGCAGCGCCACGCGGAGAAGTTCGTGCTTTGTCAGCCCTATCTTCGCCGTTTTTTTTACCGAAATAATTGCTTTTTCAAACAACATGAAGTCTTGCTGTATTCTGACAATAGCAGTGAGTTCCAACCTTCGAACTGCGCCGGAGATGAAAGAGTTAACTTTCCATGCCATGCATGGAACGCTGAGCTCGAGCTCAGTTGAGACTCTGACTGTTGCTGTTTGAACTCAAACCGTCAGATTCTTTACTCCGCCTCACTGAACAGTTGCTCTGGAGATTTCTCCTTTGCTCAGTTCAATTTGTCGGTTAAAGTACCGCTTTTCTCGGTTTTCGACCAAATTTAAACCGCAACCTGTCGGTTCAGTCTCTGTCTGAAGTATTCGTGAGTACTAGATAGGTTTATATTGTTTTCTATTCTGTGTGGAACTTGTAAACGGTTCATCGGTTCGGTTTGAACCGATCAAGTTGTTAAAAAATCTTAATTTCTACTTTTAGATTGTGGTTGGTTACGGTTCTTATCAGTTCTAAAAAAACAGATTTTCTCGCTTTTTTCCATAACCCGACACGGTCAGGAACCGATAAGAGTGTCTTGCCTGGCGGATTGCCATTAAAAGGGTAGGTTTTGTTAGGACTGGCACCATGTCTGAAACCCAAAGAAAAACCGGGCCACTGGGTTTCAACACTGTAGTGTGTGTGGGAAGTCTTTGCTGAGCTGACCCCACCACCTGTGTTTATTGTCTGAGGTTTGACCACCGATTCAGACTGCCAGATTTATAAAAATTTTCCTGCAGCTACCCTAGAAAAGAGAGTTGGTAGGCTCAGGGAAAGGGAGGCCAAAAGTCCGCTGACCTGGATGGCCAGCCGGTCCAGTTCAAACGAACCAGAAGGAGTGCCGTCCTGACTAGAGCGAAACTTCTTGGGCAAAAGGAGAACCGATTCCGGAGTCGGTTCCAGTTAAGAGAACAAGAAGGAAAATCAGCTGGTGTGGATCCAAAAGTTTCTTCTCCAACCGCTGATGAAATAGCCAAAGCGATAAAAATTGTGCAGTCGCTTTCCCGGTTCCGACCGAACCGACACCATCAAGAAGCGCTCAGTTTGGCGGTTCCACCGGTTCCGGATTATGATTTGGAAGAATATTATGAACCGGAGGAGGAGGAGGAGGAAGAGGAGTATGAGGAAAGTGAATGTGGTTTTGAAAGTCTGGATGTGCCCATTGACCCGGACATCTCCCCAGACAGGCCTTCAGGAGTGTCTCCTCCTAGGCTTTCTGAGTCCCCCTCCCATTTCATGTTTTACAAGAAGGTGGCTGAAACCCTTCAGCTTCTTATGGAAGAAGCCGTGGATGACCAGGAGGAGCGTGACTATGTGGAAATGATGGATATCCCAGAGTCCAGGAGGCTGTCTATTCCTTACACAAGTCTTTTGGGAAACGGACATTTAAGATTTTAAAGACTCTAATTCTATACCTCCTGTGGATAAAAGAATGGACAAGAGGTATACTTTGTCAGGCTCGAATCACGAGTTCCTTACCCAACAATGCAGCCATGTTGGGTGGTGCAGGCTGCAGCCTGTGATAAGGCTAATATACCCGTGGCTTCACACCCCCCAGATAAGGACTTCAGGAGGATTGATGCCATAGCAAAGAAACAGTACATGGCAGCATCCCTGGGACTCAGGCAGGCCAATTATATGGCCTATACAGCTAGATATCAGAAATCTAGATGGGACACTATCATGGCTTTAGCAAAACAGGTCCCTGGCCAGCTTGCCAAGGAGCTGGAGCAGGTGGCTGCTGATGGTATTGAGGCATCCAAGGTGCAATTCCATGCTGCAGTGGACTCCAATGATGTTTCATCTAGAGTCATGGCTACATCTGTGGCACTTCGTAGAATGGCTTGGCTCAGATGTACTAGCCTTTTGCAGGATACCCAGACTAAGGCCATGGATTTTCCTGTTGTGGGTAATTCTCTGTTTGGGGAGCAAACAGAGAACTACATGAAGAAAATGGATGAATACAGGACCACCTATAGGAGTGCCCAGGCCAAGGAAAGGCAAGCCACTCCTCAGAGGCAGCATCCCAGGGGCAGGGGCAGGCCTTTTCATAGGCCTTTCTACCAAGCCCAGGCCTCCTCTTCTGCCTATGCTCAGAGGGGGTTCTTTAGAGGGAGAGGCAGAAGGGGTACAAGCAGGCCTGCTTCCACCCCTCAGCCTAAACCCCCTGCCAAACAGGCACCCTGATGGGTTTGCCAGGGCCGATTCTCCACCACCTGTAGGGGGCAGGCTGGCTTACTTTGTCCAGGACTGGAAGTCTCTAAGATCAGACAAATGGGTCCTGGAAGTAGTAAGCCAGGGACTGGTTCTCAGCTTCAAAAAATTCCCAAAGATGAGAACCAGATCCTTTAACCTGCAAATCCTTCAGAGGCACTTGCCCTAGAGGCAGAGGTCTCTTCCCTCTTGGCTCTCAGAGCTGTAGAAAGGGTTCCACCCCCTTCACTAAGGGAAAGGATTGTACTCCAGGTACTTCCTCACCCCCAAAAAGCAGGAGAATGACGGCCCATCCTGGATCTCAGATATTTGAACAAGCACCTTTTAAAGCCAAAGTTCAAAATGGTGACTCTGGGAATAATTCTACCCTCTCTAAGGCCAGGGGACTGGCTAGTCTCCCCTGGACCTCAAGGATGCCTATTTCCATATTCTCATCAGAAGTTCCCATCGAAAGTACCTCAGGTTCGAGCTGCCCTCAGGCCATTACCAGTTCAGAGCAATGCCCTTCGGCCTAACCTCTGCTCCAAGGGTGTTCACAAAATGCCTGGCAGTAGTAGTTGCTTCTCTAAGAAGGCAAAGGATTGCCATCTTCCCATACCAGGCCGACTGGCTCATAGTAGGCCAGTCCCCAGACCAAGTCAAGTTACACCTACAGATAACTCAGCAACTGCTCACCTCTCTAGGTTTCCTTCTGAATCTTTCAAAGTCAGTTCTAGAGCCTGTTCAGCTCCTCACCTTCATAGGCGCCAGAGCTAGATACAGGAAAGGCCAGAGCCTTCCTTCCCCTGGACAGGGCAAGGACTCTTATCACACTGGCCTCTTCATTCACCCTACAGGTGTCTCGACCAGCAAGGCATTTTCTTCAGCTCCTGTGGCACATGGCTGCTTCTACAGCAGTGGTGCAGGGAGCAAGATTTCAGATGAGGGACATTCAGTTCCATTTGAGAGCCTTTTGGTCTCAGAAAAAGGACCCTCTGACCAAACTGATACCAGTGACTCGAACCCTGATCCAGGCCTTGCAGTGGTGGCAGGATCAGAACAATCTAAGACAGGGAGTTCCTTTTGTCACTCAGTCTCACTCTTTAATCCTTACTACAGATGCCTCCCTCTTGGAATGGGGGGGCCCACTTGGGAGACCTGACCACCCAAGGGTTGTGGTACCCTCAGGAATCTCTGCTTCACATCAATCTGTTGGAACTCAGAGCAGTGTTTCTAGCACTTCAAGCTTTTTCCAAGTCTGTTCAGAACAAAGTTGTTCAGATCAGAACAGACAATACCACCACAATGTGGTATATCAACAAGCAAGGGGGCACTCGGTCTACGGCCTTGTGCACAGAAGCAATGAAGTTGTGGTCTCTGGCCTATTCCCTGAACACCTCCCTCACAGCAGTACACCTCCCAGGCAAGGACAATGTCCTGGCAGATGCTCTCAGCAGGATATCTCAGGGCCATCACGAATGGTCACTGGATCCCCTAGTTTTGGAGGTGATCTTCTCCAGATGGGGCACCCCACAGATAGATCTTTTGCAGCCCCAGACAATCACCAACTTCCCCTGTTTTGCTGCAGGCCCCCAGTGTTGGGCTCAGTCCCCCTGGATGCCTTAGTTCTCAGTTGGGAAGGGAAGTTCCTGTATGCTTTCCCCTTCCCTCTCCTGTTCAAAGTGCTAGTCAAAATCAGGTCTCAACCCTGCAAGGTGATCCTGATTGCTCCAGACTGGGCCAGACAGCCCTGGTACCCTCTCCTATTGTCCTTAGCAGTCCACCTTCCCCTGTCTCTTCCCAGGAATTACAACCTGTTAACCTGTGCTTAGGGGAGGGTTTGGTACCCGAATCTCAAATCTCTCAATCTCAAGGCCTGGCTCTTGAAGCGTTAAGAGTTTGCTGATTTACACCTCTCCCAAGGTGTTATGGATATTCTAAAGGCTTATAGGAAGCCTTCCACCAGAACTACTTATAATTCCAAATGGAAAAGATTTTCCATATGGTGCTCTGGGACGCATATTTCCCCAGAGTCTGCTGACCTGCCCACAGTCCTTGACTATATGGTCCATCTGAATAGCTTGGGACTCAGACCAGCTACACTAAGGGTGCATCTGGCAGCTGTCTCTGCTTTTATTTCAGCAGGTAAGCCCTCTTCTCTTTCAGCTCACCCTGTATTCTCCAAGTTTTTCAAGGATTGCTTCATACCAATCCGCCATTCAGGACCCTGCCCTGCTTGGGACCTTAACGTTTGCATTGCTCAGCTTATGCAACCCCTTTTGAGCCTTGTCCTCAGCAGAGCTTAAGTACTTGACTTGGAAAACTGTGTTCCTGGTGGCCATCACTTCTGCCAGGCGATAAGTGAGTTACAACCCTGTCAGTGGAGCCTGATTTTATCTCTTTCCATAGAGATAAGGTGGTCCTTAGGACTAACAGGAAGTTTTTACCTAAGGTGGTTTCAGACTTCCACCTTAACCAATCTATGTCTCTTCCTGTGTACTTCACTGATCATTCCTCCTCTGGTGAGAGGAAGCTGCACAGTTTAGATGTGAAAAGAGCCCTTAGCTACTACATAGAACGTACCAAGGGTCACAGGTTTGACTCCCTCCAACTGTTCCTCGCTTATGATGAGGTTGGTAAAGGAAAACCTGCCACTAAAAGATCCATTGCCAGGTGGATTGTCTCTTGCATTAAATTTTGCTATGAAAAACTAGGTAAGGTTCCACCCTCAGGCCTGAGGGCTCACTCTACCAGAGGTACAGCTGCTTCCCTGGCTGCTGCCAGGGATATTCCTATCTTAGAGATATGTCAAGCAGTTACCTGGAAAACAGTTCACTCTTTTAACAAGCATTACTGTCTGGATATCCAGGCTAGAAGTGATGCTCGGTTTGGCTCAGCTGTGCTTCAGAGCCTATTTCCTAAGTAGGTTCTGTCCCTCCTCCATGGAGGTACTGCTTGGTAGTCTGCAATTGTCAGATTACAGCAAGACTTCATGTTGTTTGAAGAAAAAATTACTCACCTTAGTAATGTTGTTTCTTCTAATGGAGTCTTGCTGTATTCTGACCTCCCCCCTTCCCCTCTCAGAACCTTTGTTTTTGGGATGTGGGTGGGCAGTAGCAGTGTTGGCACTCAGGAGGTGCCCCACCTTTTTTATTATCACCCTCTTTCTTTGGGTGAGTGGGTGTTGTGTTTATTTCATTTTTGGGGTTTCCTGACTTGAGTCTTTCTTTTGGGACCAAAACATTTTTTATTATGTTTAGTAGCCAGTTGGTTAGTGTAGGTTTACAGCTTCCACACAGGACCTCAGTGAGTTTAGCTCGTAAAGATCTGACAGTTTGAGTTCAAACAGCAACAGACAGAGTCTCAACCGAGCTCGAGCTCAGCGTTCCATGCCTGGCATGGAAAGTTAACTCTTTCATCTCTGGGACAGTTCGAAGGTTGGGACTCACTGCTATTGTCAGAATATAGCAAGACTCCATTAGAAGAAACAACATTACTAAGGTGAGTAATTTTTTCTTTTCGACTAACATCAGGTTCCATCGTTGGTATATGTCGTCCCCTACACCCTCTGAGCACAAAAATAAGTGCGATTCGTGCGGCGCGCAACTACCGCACAAGGACAGCCATTCCCTGTGCCTGTTCTGCCTAGGCCCCTATCACCCAGTGGAGAAGTGCCAGCACTGCCTCAGCTTCAACGCGGCTACCCGGAAAAGGCAGCAGCAATCCCTGGAAGCCCATATTCTGAAGAAGAAAATGAGTTCAATGGAAAAGGAGCTCAAAAAACTGAGGCAAGTGTCCACTTCCCCCGGAGGCCATCGGAAGAAGGAGAAGGAGAGGCACCAGGACAAGGCCTCCTCTACCGCGTCTCCTCAGGAGTCGCCGGAACATGGTAACGTCTCTCTGGGGTACTGCTCCTCGGCGACCGTGAGGTTTCCGGCGTCGGCCTGCCTGTCTGGCTCGCGCTCTGGCCTTGCGGGCGCCTCCGGGCAATTGGAGGCCTCCGCCCCTGGTTCGGTCGCAGGCTTGCGGCCTACCACTGCGGGCGACTCCAGTAAGTCGGGCGTCAGCTCCTCCGACGTCTGCCCGGAGAGGGCCGGTAAGACGCCCGACCCTTCGGGGCAACACGCGGCCTCCACTCCACCGGACCAGGCCGATGTTTCTACTCGACCTGCCTCCGGTGATGGCCCCCATAAGTCGGATGCCGGCGCCGGCCGGGATCTCGCCCTCAATCCACACGACGGCTCGTCTGACGTCCGGCTGGTGAAGGAACTGATGACAGACCCTCCCACGTCTGCCGTACCTGCTTCCCCGCAGCCTTCACTGCCGTCTGGGGACCTAGAGTCTCCCCAGCCAGACCCCAGGGATTTCTCCCCTCCATCCCCAGGCAACGCTGGGGACCTTCCTCCTCCGTCAGACCTCCCTGCACCTGGTGCGCCAGATCCGACGCCGGCCCCTCTGACATTGGTACCTCCAACATCAGGCCCTCCGACGCCAGTCCTACCGACTCCGGGAGACACCCCGCTCCCGTCGGGCCCTCCAATGTGGACCCGCCTGTGAGGCCACCGGCTGGGCCGTCTGCTCCGGCAGCCCCCCGGCTCCCGGGTACCCTCCGTCCTATCCGTCGCCGGCGTACCTGGGACCGCAGTATCCAGCGCCACAGTACCCGATCCCGGTTTTTCTGACGGCACAGTACCCGACGCCACAATACCCGCTTTTGAATACGCTCCTTACGGGTATAATCCGTATCCTTATCCCCCGCCTCCTCCTCCTCCACCGCCCTCACAGCCGCCGGTGGACCTGCAGGAGACTCTGGCCTCCTGGTGGGCTGAGGCCAAGGCTGAGCTCTCCAAAGAGGTCGAGTGCCGCCTTCCGACGACTGTGCCATCCCAGGTTCCCGTACGTCCGAGGCGGCACACTCCCTCACCACCTCCGGATTCAGGGCTCTTCCATCTGGATTCAGAGGGGTGGACACGCTTCCTGGGGCTTCCCAAGGGTCCGTTCCTCCCCCGGGTCGGGAATGTGAGTCTCTTTCCTCTTCATCCTCCTCTTCACCCTCGGACTCCTCAGATTCTTCTGACGGTTGCTCTGAGAGAGACGACGAGCCACGCTCTCTGTCGAAGTCCAGACCAAGGACTCCTCCGGAAGATCCTTCTTTTACGGAGTTGCTTAAGAAAATCCAGGAGGTTCATCGGTGGCACTCCCTGGAACCAGATCCTCAGCATCTGAAACTCGCTGAACATCTGGATCTGCCCATGACAGCTCCTACCTTAGTGCCACCCTGGATATAGCCTCACGCCGACCTCGCTCCCACCATATGGAAACAGCCGTCGGCTTTAGCTCCACTTCCTAGGAAGCCGAACAGGCTATATCAGGCTCCGGAGGGTGTTGATTTCCTGGATTCTCACCCTCGAGCCAAGTCGGTCGTGATTAGCGCCGCTCACAGCTGGTCGGCCAACCCCAAACATCTCAGCTCGTCACCATCTGATAAGGAATCACGCCTTCTGGACCAGTATGGGAGAGAGAGATCTACGCTTCCTCCATGCTGCGGATCAGGGCCCTAAATTATGTCCTCCATATGGGGGACTACCAGAAGGCCATTCTGACCCAGGTGGAAGCCAAATTGGACTCCCTGCCTGACTCCCAAGTCAAGCAGGAGTTGACTGATCTTGTCCGCTTTGCTGGTTTGGCCAGTCGACACATGCTTCGTGCGACATACGATGCAGTGGACACTGCTGGGCAGAGCTCAGCTTTCGCTGTAAGCCTACAGCATCAAGCTTGGCTCCGTGTGTCAGGGTTGGTCCCGGAGGTACAATCTGCTATCCAGGAAGCAGCTTTTCGGGGGTGATGTCAAAGACATAATCACCGATTTGCAAGAGAAGGGGACGGCACTGAAGTCAGTTGATTCCATGTACCATCCCCATCAGCAGCAGCGCCGTCCCTTTCGCAGACTGAACCAGCCCAAGGCAAAACCCAAGGGAAGGCGGGCCACAAAACACCGGGCCCCCACAGCTCCTAAGCCCCCCTGCCCAAAAAAGCAACGGGTGCTTCAGCTGCGACGCTGCCCCACACCACCTGACTCCTCCCCTCTCCCACAGCCTCCGGACTCCCCGGAGGAACCGGTAGGAAGGAGGTTTTCCCTCCACCGTCCGGACTGGGAGAGGATAACCACAGATTCTTGGGTGCTCCAGCTCATAGCAGAAGGACACGCGATAGAGTTTCTTCAGAAACCACCTCATCACCCCCCTCTGGTGTCGTCGTATTCAAGGGAACATCTTCTCTTGGTTCAGGTGGAAATTTCATCTCTCCTGCTGAAACAGACAGTAGAACCCGTCCCCCTCCATCTGCATGGGAGGGGTTACTATTCCCATTTCTTCCTGGTCCCAGAGAAGACAGGAGATCTCAGAACAATTTTAGATCTCAGTTCCCTGAATCTTTTCGTAGAATACAAAAGGTTCAGGATGGTCTCTTTGCAGAGCCTTCTGCTCCTCCTACGGCTGGGTCAATGGCTGTGTGCTCTGGATATGCAGGATGCTTATCTGCACATTCCCATTCGCCCATCCCATCGCAAATACCTTCGTTTTGCGTTCCAGGGGGACTGCTACCAGTTCAAGGCGCCCTGTTGGTCTATCCTGTCCCCCCGAGTGTTTACCAAATGCCTGGCAGTGGTGGCAGCCCACCTGCATACCAAGGGAGTGCAGGTTTTCTGGTACCTGGACGATTGGCTGCTGGCGGTCTCGTCCAGGGAGGAACTCTTGTGTTGCCTCTCCCTTACCCAGCAGGTTTTTGCCTGCCTGGGTATTATCATCAACCATTCCAAGTCTCATCCCAGAGACTACAGTTTATTGGGGCGATTCTCGATACAACCACGGGCAAGGCCTTCCTGCCTCCAGACAGGGTGTCCATCCTCCAGACCCAAATAAGTCTGCTGTCCGACCGCAGGACGGTCTCAACGAGGTCGGTCCTTCGCCTTCTCGGGCTCATGGCAGCTGCTATCCTGACAGTTCCTCGCGCTCAACTCCACATGAGAATTTCTCAGTGGACTCTACGCTCCCAATGGGACCAGCTAGAGAACGACCTAGATTACCCAGTTCTGGTCTCCTCGCCGATGCTTCAAGACTTGCAATGGTGGATGGTTCGAGAGAACCTGTTTTTGGGGAGTTCTTTTCTTTTGTCCTCCCCCCTCCCAGACTCTAACCACAGACGCCTCGGGCGAAGGTTGGGGAGCCCATCTAGGCCCTCATCGGACCCAGGGCTCCTGGTCCAAGCTAGAACAAACTCTCCACATCAGTGTGCTCGAGCTTCGGGCAGTGTTGTACGCCCTCCAAGCCCTTCACCAATACTTCCTTCCCGGCCACCTAGCCGTCCAGACGGACAACATGGGCGTGGTGTGGTACATCAGCAAACAGGGAGGGACTCGGTCCTACCCTCTTTGCAGGGAGGCCATGAGGGTTTGGGAGTGGGCAACACAACACGATCTTCACCTTATGGCAATTCACGTTACGGGAGTCGACAACACCCTGGCAGACAAGCTAAGTTGCTCTTCTGCTCTGACTCACGAGTGGGAACTGGACCAAGGGGCCCTAGACAACGACCTGTTCGAACCCCCTCTAAATGCAAAGCTTCCCATCTTCTGCTCGCTCGTTCCAGAGTGAGGCGCTTCCTGAAAAGACTCTCTGTCTCTAGACTGGAAGGACAGATTCGTCTATGCCTTTCCCCCAATTCCACTTATCCCACGAGTCTTGCAGAAACTAGCTGTAGAAGGTGCAAGAATGATTCTGATCGCTCCTTTCTGGCCCAGGCAAGTTTTGTTCTCTCTTCTACAACAATACTCAGAGGATCCTCCTCTTCCTCTTTCTCGAGGTTTACTGACCTAGGATCAGGGGACCCTGGTCCATCCAGGCCTCAAATCCCTTCAACTGCATGCATGGCTCCTGCAGACTTAGCCCAATCTCATTTTGGAGTGTCTCCCAAATGGCGGAGATTTTGGTGGAGGCCAGAAAACCCTCTACTAGATCCACTTATGCCATGAAGTGGAAAAGATTCACTATCTGGGCTGCTTCCAAGAACGCGGAACCCTTCTCATGTTCAGCGGGGCTTCTGCTGGAGTATCTATGTCATCTGTTTGACCTGGGTCTTAGTCATTCTTCGCTGAAGGTACACATGGCGGCCATTTCGGCCTATCATGTTCCCTTCGCGGACAAACCTTTTGCTCAACTGGAGGTCTCTAAGACCCTTCTCAGAGGGGTCTTCCATCTGAGGCCCCCCAGTTGTACTCCTGCTGCTCCTTGGGACTTGAACTTTGTTCTCAAGAAACTTACTCTCCCTCCCTTCGAACCTGCAGCTTCTGCGAATTTGAAGTTCCTTTCGTGGAAGACTCTCTTCCTGGTGGCCATTACTTCTGCTCGGAGAATTTCCGAGCTACAGGCCCTGATGTGTAAAATCCCATACTTGATTTTTCACAAGGAACGTGTTGCTCTTCACACGAATCCTAAGTTTCTCCCTAAAGTAGTAGCTGAGTCTACTCTAAATCAGTCCGTAGAGTTACCTGCCTTTTTTACGCAGTACTCTAATCAAGGGGAGTATTTGCTCCATACTATGGATATTCACTGGATTCTGAGATACTACACCAACAGGACGAAGGATCTCAGAAAGACTGATCAATTGTTCGTCTCTTTTGTTCATAAAAGGGAAGGCAATGCTGTTTCCAAGCAATGCCTATCTAAGTGGTTGGCTCATTGCATCACTTTCTGTTATGACAAATATCACAAGACCCTCCCGGGCCAAGTAAGAGGCTACCCCACCAGAGGAGTAGCTGCCTCAGCGGCTTGTTTCAAAATTGTCTGTGGCAGACATCTGTGCTGCCGCCACCTGGACTTCCGTCCATACCTTTACTAAACACTACAGTTTGGATGTTGCCTCTTGCCGTAGAGCAGGCTTCGGGCTGGCTGTTCTGCAAGGCCTATTATCTTGAGGCTTGCACAGCTAGAGCTGCTTTTAGGAGTAGTTTTCCTCCTCTCGGTGCCTCTCTTTGTTCCAGACTGCTTGGGATTCAGTCCTATATGTAATTACCTACTGCAAGAGCCCACTCGAAGTAAGATAGTACAGTTACGTAAGAACTTACCTTAACAGCAGATCTTCGAGAGAGGCTCTTGCAGTAGTAACCTACTCCGCCTCCATCCCCTAGGCTTTTCAGCTCCTTTTCCAGTGAGGGAATATTCGCTCCTCTCTCGTCCGGCCTTTCTGGCCCGTGACGGGAAAGAACTGGAAGGCGGGCATCAGGGACTGCCCCTTTATACCAGTGTCTCCTGACGCCGGTCACCTGACGTGGGGGCGGTCCCTCGCCAGGGACTGCTAGCTAGAAATTTTTCCATGGGGTCCTGCCGCCAGCTGGCGTTAGTCCTGTATGCAATTACCTACTGCAAGAGCCTCTCTTGAAGATCTACTGTTATGGTAAGTTCTTACATAACTGTACTTTACTGAGTCAGAGCAGAGGGTGAATCTAATTGGGGGTGTGGCTTAGCAGCACAAAAACAGCTGTCTCCAATTACAGCTTCCTGCTGTTTTTGACAGA
Organism: Neoceratodus forsteri; assembly: GCA_016271365.2. Taxonomy (NCBI): domain Eukaryota; kingdom Metazoa; phylum Chordata; order Ceratodontiformes; family Ceratodontidae; genus Neoceratodus; species Neoceratodus forsteri. Next base: position 720,137,834 of record CM028129.1, read on the forward strand.
AGAGAACACTTTGGTTTCAGAGCAAGATACAGCAGTCTAGAACTACAGATTTTTTACTAATTGCCCTGCTTCCCACCCACCCAAAGCCAGTTCTCCTTTTATAGCCACTGGATTTGACAGACAACAGGAACTTCCTGTTTGGCAGTAGGAAGGGAAGGATCACTGAGACACATTAGTTTCATCAACCTTGAAGGAACCTAAAAATAACAGTCCCCCACCCACCCCCGCTGCTGGAGGTCTGAATCCAAGCACGAAGAAGGAGACTTCTGAAGACTGCAGAAAGTTCCTGTCCCAGAACAGGAAGGGCGAGAGTTTTAAGGGCACATAGGCAGTAGGAAAGTAAGTGTAAAAATAAATAGAGGGAGGAGACAGTAAGCATACAAAGCAACAGGAGAGGGGACACAAAATAAGTCAAGATGGGAGTGGTGCAGTGCAATGGCTGTGGGGCAGCAGTGTTCTGGGAGACATTCTGGAGACTTCGATGCTGATTTGTTTGCAGGCACCTCTCTGGTCTGAGGGAGGAGGTTGCCCGTCTCCAGGCTGACCTGGCTAGGATTCGTGAAACCTCTTCCCCCACCCAGGGACCACCGGGGCCACCACCGTTACCTCAGAGGTTGCCAAGAAAGAGGAGCGGTTGGACCAAGGTGGTCTCAGGAAGGGAGAGGGTAGTGGAACAGATGTGCATCCCTCCAGTTGTACCTCTCCACAATTCATATGCTGTTCTGGCAAAGAGTGGTTCCTCTATGGAGGCGCCTGCAGTGGAGACCAAGGAGGATGCTGGGAACCTCCACAAAGGAGACCCACAGGAGGGTGGCACAAGACCCCACAGGGGGAGGAGACAACTGCTGGTGGGGGACTCAATCATTTGGGGTAGAAGTGGGGGATGAAGAGGATAGGGAGGTAAGGTGCCTGCCTCTCGCCACGGCTCGGAGGGACAGGAAGCGAATCCTCAGGATCGCGGGACTAGCTGCATGAGGGAGGGAGCTGGATATCATTGTCTGCCTAGGGACAAATGACCTGGCTGTTAATGGGATCAGAGCGGTGCAAGAGGAGTTTGTGGAGTTGGGAAGGGGCCTTAGACAACTAGCATGTATGGTAACCTTCTCGGAGGTGCTGCCCATCTATGGCAAGGATGATGCTAGGGTATTCCACACCATGGGATTCAATGAATGGTTGAAAAACTGGTGTGGAGCTCAGGGTTTTGGCTTCATTGGGGACTGGGGAGCCACCTGGAGGGATGCAGACTTATAGTGGCGCAGTGGTCTGCATCTGTTCGGGGGGGACCAGGATCCTAGGTGACAGGTTTAAATGCTTCATTGGCAAGCATTTAAACTAGCCGGGGAGGAGGTACTGAAAATGAGCAGGGAAATCCTAGCCTCCCCCCCACAAAACACAGTAGTTAGAGAGGTAAACAACAGGGTAGAGAAGTCAGTAGGGAGCAGGACAGGGATAAATGCAGAAAAAGGCGGTAAGGGCAGGGATGGGGCTAAAAGGGGTAAGGCCATAAAAAATACATGGAAGGTGATGAGTACCAATGCTCGCAGTCTGAGCAACAAGCTCCCTGAACTAGTGGCCTTGATGGAAGAGGGATGCCTGGATATTGTGGCAGTCACTGAAACATGGTACACAGAGAACCATGACTGGGATGTCAACATACCAGGATACACAGTCTACAGGAGGGACAGGGTGGGTAAAAGAGGAGGAGGAGTAGCTCTCATATAAGGAAGGATTAAAGCAACAAACTAAAGAGTAAACAGGAAGTTGATGAGTCACTGTGGGTCACCCTGGAGACAGGAAATGGCACCACAATCCGCATGGGGGTTGTGTACAGACCCCCATCTCAGGGGGAGGAAATGGACAAGGAAATGGTAGAAGGCATCCTTAAAATGGCCGAAAAAGGGGAGATATTGTTGATGGGGGACCTGAATATGCCAGATGTTAACTGGAGTACCTTTGCTGCAAGCACATCCAAGAGTAGGGTCATTCTTGATGCCCTATAGGGGGCATGCCTCAGACAGCTAGTGTTGGAACCCACTCAGGAGGGAGAAATCTTAGACTTGGTACTCTCAATTGGGGAAGGAGAAAGGATCTCAGATTAGAAGTGGGTAGCCATCTGGGAACAAGTGACCACCAAACAGTGTGGTTCACAATAAACACAGCCATAGAGTCAAGCCATACAAAAACAAGAGTATTGGACTTTAGGAAGGCTGACTTTGGGAAAATGAGAGAGTGCCTTAGAAAAGCACTAGCAAACGGGCAAGAAGGAGGAGTGGAGGAACAATGGAGAATAATCAAAATGGCCATCGTAGAGGCAACAAGCCTTTGTGTGAAGCAAATCAACAAAACAAAACAAAGGAAAAACCGCAATGGTTCTCAAAAGAGGTGGCAGGGATAGTTAAGGAGAAAAGGATAACAAAGGAAACACAGAAGGAGCAGGACAGAGAACTTTATCAGTTAAAGCAGAGGGAGTCATAGAAGGCAGTCAGAATAGCAAAGGCACAAACTGAGGAAAAGATAGCCAACTCTGTTAAGAAGGGGGATAAAACCTTTTATAGGTACATTAGGGAGCAAAGAAAGACCAAGGGAAGGATACAGAGACTTAATAAAGGGGAGGGAATGTGGGCAGAGGGTGACAGTGAACAAGCAGGGATACTGAACGAATATTTCTGCTCAGTATTCACAGCAGCAGAGGAGGAAGAGGTACCTAAACCAAATAAGGGAGAAACACTGAATAGGGGGGTCGATACCAGTCCATTCACAGAAGAAAGGCTTTTGAAAGAACTCTTGAAACTGAGAGTGGACAAAGCAATGGGGCCTGATAGGACTCACCCAAGAATTCTAAAAGAACTAAGGGTAGAACAAGTAACACCACTGACTACTCTCTTTAACAAATCATGGGAGGATGGGGTGGTACCTGAGGACTGGAGGAGGGCATATGTGATTCCACTTCACAAAAGTGGGAGCAGGGCAGAGGCAGGAAACTACAAACCAGTTAGTTTGACTTCAGTGGTAGGGAAAATGATGGAATCACTTCTGAAGGAAAGAATTGTTGAGTACCTAGAGGCCAGTAGGGCACAGGACCCAAGTCAGCATGGTTTCACAGCAGGAAGGTCATGTCAGACGAACCTAATAGATTTCTTTAACTGGGTGACCAAAGTAGTAGACCATTGAGGGGCTGTGGATATGGCCTACCTAGATTTTAGCAAGGCATTTGACAGTCTCACACAAAAGATTAGTTAGCCAGCCTTGGAGTGGGTCCTAAGGTGGTAGCCTGGATAAAAAACTGGCTGGACAACAGGACGCAAAGGGTAATAGTAAACAGAGTCCACAGTGAAGAAAGGAAGGTAACTAGCGGGGTACCACAGGGTTCGGTACTGGGACCGGTCCTCTTTAATGTCTTTATAAGTGACATTGGAGAGCACCTGGAAGGAAAGGTATGTCTCTTTGCAGATGACGCAAAGATCTGCAACAGGGTTGATACACAAGGTGGAGTGGAAAGAATGAAAAGGGACTTGGCAAGGTTGGAGGAATGGTCAAATATGTGGCAGCTCAGATTCAATGCAAAGAAGTGCAAGGTAATGCATCTGGGAAACAAAACTCAAGGGAAGAGTACACAGTGGGGGGTGAGTTAATAACAGTAACAAAAATCGAAAGAGACCTAGGAGTAATTATATCAGGTGACCTAAAGGTGGGCAAGCAATGTGAGAAGGCAGTAAGGAGGGCTGGGGGGATACTGGGATGCTTAGGGAGAGGCATCAATAGTAGAAAACAGGAAGTTGTTATCCCTCTGTACAGACAGTTGGTGAGACCCCATCTGGAGTACTGCATGCAATTCTGGAGACCCCATCTCCGCAAAGATATAGACAGAGTGGAGGCTGTTCAGAGGAGGGCAACCAAAATGGTGCAGGGTCTGCATCAGAAGACATATGAGGAGAGACTAAAGCAGCTCATTATATATTCCTTGAGGAAAGGAGGGAGAGGGAGGACATGACAGAGACTTTCAAGTGTCTCGAGGGAATTAACAAAGTACAAGAGGGTAGTATCTTCCTGAAGAAGAGTTGTGCAAGAAAAAGGGGGCACAATTTGAAGTTAGAGGGGGACGGCTCAGAGGTAATGTTAGAAAGTATTTTTTCACAGAGAGGGTTGTGGATGCATGGAACAGCCTTCCTGAGGAGGTTGTGGAGTCAGGAACAGTGAGAGAATTCAAGAATGCATGGGACGGGAATAAGGCAATTCTAGTGGGGGGTAGGAGGAAGTAAGCTGTTGATTAACTAGAATCTGCAGCTTATCCATCAGGTAGGGAAATGGACAGACTAGGTGGGCCAAGCGGTCCTTATCTGCCATCAAATTCTATGTTTCTATAGAGGTTTTAACCACAGAGAAGCAAGGGAAGAGAGAAAGAACAGAAACAGCAAGTAAAGGATATGAGATAACATGAGGAAATTGTGGGAACATCAGCGTGTGGCCAGTTCTGAGGTTCCACAAGGAAATTTTGATTGCACAATCAGACAGACATGAAATATAGACAAGTGACTGAATAGGACATGACAGAAAAATAGATCCTTCCTTTTAACTCTCTCTCTCTGTATGACAGATGGTCAGGATCTTATACAAACTTGTCACAGTGTCCAGGGCTCCAGGTCTAGTCATATAGTAATGCTGACTCTGTCTGGGGTGGTATAGCCGCATAATACTTCACAACAGGATGCAGTCACTGAACTGGCAGGCATACCACCACAAAGCATCCAGAAGCTTACATATGGGATATCCACAGGGTCTGTTCCTTAGGAACCAGACACCCCTGTCTCTAGGATATCCTGGCATGCCACATAAATTTCAACAACAAGAAATTACTGCTGCTGATTGCTGAAGGGAGACGGGAGGTGAAACTACCACTAGGCTGAGACAGTCACAACTTTCAGTTGTAGAGGGCCTAGAAGTCTTAATCATACTGGGGAAGACCAGGAACGTCTGGCTACTGGTGACATTTTTGCCCGTGAGGAAATGGTGCCCACTTTGGAGAATGACATGCCAGGGGACTACATGGTTTTGAGTAATTTTATATGGGGGGGGGCCGGGGGAGTGTGAAGTGGGGGGTAGATGGGTATGTTGTTTCATGACATCATTCTGCACTGTTTCATGGGACATATGGTAATTTACTGGTGGCTGTGAGACACTTAAGGGAAAGGGAACACTGCACGAGCAGGAAGGAGGAGTATAATAAGAGGGATACATGCAATATGAACTACACGTTCTTGTTTAAGTGGACCTTAATATAGGCAGATGGAATGTCGGGGGACTTAACTCTCATGTCAAAAGGAAGGTAGGCACTGACATATCTAAAAAAAAAACTTAAGGCCCAAGTTGCTTTCTTTCAAGAAACTAAGCTTTCTGTCCAGGATGCTGACAAACAAAAGAGAGATTGAGTGGGGGAAGAAATTCATAGTGTAGGTCCAACCAAATAGAGGGGTGTCTTGATACTCCTACATTAGAATTTGCAGTGGAAAATCCTCCACGTTCAAAACTGACAAGGAAGGCAGGTGGATTTGGGCCTCTGTTGACACTCCGGAGGACCCCATAATCTTCAGTAATATGTATGGCCCAAACTTAGATAGTCCTGTCTTCTTCCACTTGCTGTTTTAGGTACTAACAGAATGTCACCTGGATAACATGCATATTCTGATGGCGGGATTTCAGTGTCACGCTTAATGCTAATCTGGAAGGAGTACAGGCAGAGCTGAACCACGTGTCTGAGCTGCTAAGGCCATTGAATCCCTCATGTCAGAACATGCAGTCATAGATGCATGAAGGAACTGATATCCCTGAGACAGGGAATACACGTGCTTTTCATCCACGCACAGTATGGCCAGTTGAACAGATTTATGGCTCATGTTGCATTCCCTGCTACCCAAAATGGTAAAGACCCAGATGCACCTCATCATTATTTCGGATCACACTCTCCAGACCCTGACACTTCTTTGGGGCCCCATGCAGCAGCTCTCTTCATCCTGGTAGTTGGACCCACTCCTGCTGGAGAATGATGACTTCCAAGCATGGACTAAACAGGAAGTCAAAGCTTACTGGGAGCTCAGTGACACAGGAGATGTCTCAGACTCTACCTTGTGGTAAGCCTTCAAAGCTACCACACGAGGGATAATTATCACTTATGCCACCCACTGATGTAGGGTAAGTGAGGCTGAGCAAGTCAAACTTAAGCAGACAATCCAAGAGTTAGAGGAACAATATATATTTATTTATTTAGTTAAACATCAGTTTAGAAACCTTTGAGCCAGAGGCTCATTTACAAAGGTACCTCGTCACAAAGAGGACATCAGAACAGTAGTACAAGGGACACAGTACTTACAAACAAAAAAGATACAATTCAATTACAATTTTGTTTCAATAGAATACAATCTCCAACGAAGCAAAAGATAACAAAAGGTGCAAAACTTATGGTCGGGGGACAGCTGGTGGGAGTAGAAGGGAGGGAGGAATTAGTAGGGAAGGGGGGGGGGAGCCGCTCAGTGAGCATTGTCAAACAGAGTATATATATATATATATATATTTTTTTTACACTAGGCTAGCAGCAGTTGCATTTGCGAGAGCTAAGCAGGAAGTTTCTGAGCCTGGGCTTAAAGCAAGCTAAGGTTAGTGAGTTTGAGACACTGGCAGGAGGAGTTATACCAGTGGGGCGCACGGTAGGGGAATGCCCTCTGACCTTGAGAGGTCCTGGCTCGGAATAACTAGGGTAGCTCTTGGACGAGCTGCACGTGATCAGGGTCTGCAGTACGCTAATGGAGTTGGATAGGCTCATGGGCTGATAGGCCAGGCAGGGCTTTCAAGGTGAGCTGGCATGTCTGATACATGAGTCGCTTCTTCCAGGTTGAGTAGGGTAGCCAGGTGTACAGCTCACATGTGTGAGTGAGTCTGGGAGCACCAGTGATAAGTCTGCAGGCCTTATTAACTGTGAGGCGAACCTTGTTGAGGGCAGTCTGATCTGCTGAGCCATAGACCGAAGGCCATAGTCAATGAGAGACATGACAAAGGAGGTGACAGCCAGGCGGAGGGCATCAGGAGGGAGGCATTTCTTGTGCCAGTAAAGAATGCCTAGCCGTGAGTTGGCGACAGAATTTAGGGCAGATATATGTCAGTGGAATGAAAGTGCAGGGTCAAAGGTTATACCAAGATATTTATAGGACTGCACCTGGTCAATGACGAGATTGGGTGTGGAGTGGACAGCTAAGGGAAACTTGCTGTACTTATTTTGGGGGTGGGAGAAGAGCATCGTTTTTGTTTTCTTAAGGTTGATAACAAGTCGGTGCTCAGTGAACCAGGTAGCTGCAGAGTCAAAGACTAGTTGGAGGGAGTTCTGTAGCAGCATGGGGTCTTGTGGGAGGCAACGAGAACAGCATCATCAGCATAGAGAAGCATCTTACCCGCATAACTGCTGGGTAGGGAGTTAAGAAAGAGTGAGAATAGTAGGGTCCAAGAATTGAGCTCTCTGCACCCCAGAGCTTAATGGGGCATGTTTCAGAGAGAGTACCGCTGACTTTACACATCTGGGAGCGGATGGAGAGATAGCTGGTGCACCAGGAACATCAGGTCCTGAGGCAAAGCCTATTAGGTCGAGGGTGGAGAGCAAGAGAGGATGCGAAACGGTATCGAATGCTTTAGACAGGTCAATGAATATAGCACCAACCAGGGCACCAGAGTCCAAGGAGGCATGGAGGAAGCTGGAAAATTCCAGGAGTGCTGTATTGGTACTATGACCTGCTCTGAACCCGTGTTGTTCAGGGCAGAGAACATTGTACTTACAGAGGTAGTCAGAGACTTGGGACGCCACAATTTTCTCTAACGCCTTAGAGAGGGGGGAGAGGATTGAGATGGGTCGGTAGTTACCCGGAACAGTCCTGTCACCACCTTTATGGACAGGGGTAACTGTGGCAATCTTCCAGGCAGAGGGAAATTGTCCGAGACAGAGTGATTTGTTGAAAATGCACGTAATAGGTAAGAGGACCTGATCCAGGACCTGACGTAAAAGGCAGGGATCAAGTGAGTCATTACCGATGGTGTTACCTTTAGGCTTTTAGCAGTAAGGCTCAGCTTCTGCATGGTGACACGGACGCAGGTGGAAAGAGGGGCGGCAATGGGTGATGGTACAGATGGAGGAGGTGGACTGAAAGTTACCAGGAAGTACTGAGCTAAGGCTCTGGAAAGGAGTTATTGAGGTGGGTGGCAATGAGGGCAGGGTCAGAGGAGACGGTACCATTGATGTTGAGAAGAGAAGGAGAGGGGGACTGGGAGTGACCATTCAGTTGCTTGATGTTGTCCCAGAAGCACCTGGGGTTCCCCCAGGAGGAGGTAAGAGAGGCTTGGTAGTATTCCGCCTTTGCTTTGCGGATGGCCCAGGTGCACTGGTTGCGGGCGGCAGCATAGGACTGCCTGTCAGCTGAACGGCCAGTAGCAACAGCAAGGTGCCAAAGATTGTCACGTTGCTTAAGTTGCCACAGTAGGGCAGGGGTGATCCAAGGGGCATGTTTCACTTTGGACCTCCTAGCAGTTATGGGAGCAAAGATATCACAGGCAAAGTTGAAAGTGCTTACAAAGAAGGCCAGGGCCAAGTCAATGTTGGTTGCCCTCGTCAGAGGGGACCAATCAGTATAAGACAGCCCTCTCTGTACGCGCCCCCCCCCCAATTCCTCCTAGCCAATTTAATAAGTACCCGCACTAGGTTGAAAGCATTGCTGTCTAGGAAAGCCGAGGTAGCCCTTCGTCATGTTCGCCACACCTTCTGGGAGGGAGGGGAGATGTCAACTAAGCTACTAGCATACTGGCTAAAGTGCAGACGGGCTGCTCAGCTTATTCCTGGGTAGAGGAACACTGAGGATAAAGTTTATCATCAGCTGGAAAACATTAACTCTGTGATGAAAAAGTTCTACAAAGGATTGTATGCCTCACCCTTCCCGCCAGATCCTAATACAGTTAGACTATTTCTAGACTCCCAGCCTGTTCCTACACTATCCCCAAACCAAACTGTGATCCTGGATGCTCCTCTGTCGGACACTGAAGTTTAGCAGGCCATAAAATCCACTCACAGAGCACCCTGAGGAGACTGTATTCATGTGGACCTGTACAAGGTGACTAGGGATGCTGGGGGATGTAATCACGGCCTACTTAAAAAAGTGCATTTGGGGACTGTCCTTCGAACTGGTATCCTGCCCCCAAGTTTGAGGGACGCAGTGATCACAGTGCTTCCAAAGAAGGGCAAGGACCCCAACAATCCTGGTGGTAACCAATCCCTATCCCTAATCATTGCTAATGCCAAAATCTTGGCTAAGGTCCTGGCTGCCAGTTTGGAATCAGTTTTGTCTGACATCATCCATCCATCACGGGGTGGCTTTATTAAGGGCCAGCTTAGCTCTGATCTTTTAAGAGCACTATTCTCCCTTATTCATCTATCCCAAAATACAAAAAACCCAGTCACTACACTGACTGTGAACTACAAGAAGGCCTTTGTGTATGTCAAATGGCCCTATCTCATGGAAACAATGACCAAAATGGGTATCCGCCCAACCTTCAGAAATTGGGTCAACCTCCTCTGCACATGCCCCATGGCAATGGTCCTAACTAATAGTCTGAAGTCAACCTTCTTCTCCCTCCAAAAAGAGATGCAACAGGGATGTACACTCTCCCCTCTCATATTTGTGATGGCCATTGAGCCCTTAGCTATTGCTATCTGGGAACATCAGTATATTCAAGGGATTCAGGTGGGCAAGGAGGAGTACAAAACTTTCTTATACACTGATGATCTACTCCTGACCATACCCGACGCACACAAATCTGTCTGGAATGTGCTTCCCCTACTCCAACAATTTGCTAAGCTCTCTGGCCTCAAGATCAGAGAGTCTGAAAGGAATTTTTACCACTAAATGTGCACTGCTGTTCCAGCTATGTTACAGACCTTAGCTGAAGATGGACGGAGGAATGCATCACATATCTAGGGGTCCAGGTACACAGAAACCTCAAGAAAATGGTCTGCAGGAACCTAGAGCACCAATAGCATCCACCAAAAATGATATCCAGAGATGGCGAGTCCCAAACCTCTCCCTGGCCGGAATGATTGAAGCTATCAAATGGACTATTGCACTAAAATTCTTTCATCTCTTGGCACACCTTCTGATCCCTATTAAACTGAAATGGTTTAATAAAATAGATAGGGTCATAGGTAACTTTCTTCGGGGAAAACATCCCTCCAGATACAGCAGGGCTGAGCTAAGGGGCCACTGGAGCAGAGGGTTTGAGGAATACCATGATTTCAAGGGTGCCATATGGCATTTGTCTCACCACTAACAGCTCAATGGTTTTTCCCTCCCTCCCCCACCTTGGTGAAAGCCCTGTCTGGATTGCTGTTGAGTCTAGTCTCATGGGAGGTGCCTCTCAGGCCATTGCGATGTACTCCACCACAAAGCAGAATATATATTCTTCTTCCACTTTGAGAATATTGGCATGTTACTGGACTAAAATTTGACGATGGCTCGATGAGGACCCCACCCTGTTCAGATATGCCCCACTATGGATCAGTCCGAAGATATGGGTAGGAAGTGACACGATACACTGGAAGATAAGTGAATCACACAGTATACAAAGTGTTGGTGATCTATACCAAGCAGATACAGACCACATCAACACTTTCCTCTCGCTCATGAATACCAGAGACCTCGTAATGACCTCTGGAAATATTTCCAGATGATAAGCGCCATCCAGCTGGATTCGCTGAAGCTCACCCAAGAGAAGGGTTATAACACCATTCCAGCTACGGTAAGTTGGCATAAGCTTTCCACTGTGTGGGCTAACAGTATCTATCGAGCTATCTGCAATGCCCAACCTGAGCCCACTCAAAAAGGCCAGAGCTCAGTGGCAAACAGAACTGGGGCAACCCATCACAGACAAGCAATTGTAACATTGCTTTCCACCCCAAATATATTTATAGATCTCTCTAATGTATTTCAGGGAGTGGACAGCAATACCAATATACTATATAATGTGCTATTTGTATTGTATGTTGTCATGTTCTTGTTATTGTTCAATAAAAAGATTAACTTAAAAAAAAAAAGACTGCTGCTTTCAAATTTTTAGCTAACCAGAAAATAATTGGTTTAAGTTTACTATCTAAGATACATATTCTCTTTTTTCAGATATCAGTTGTACTGAAAGCAGCTGAAGAGAAATGGAAGAGTAACTACTTAAAGGAACTTGATAAAAGTGGAGCAAATGGTAAATCTAAAGAGATGCAAGAGCAAGTACTTGCCCTTAAACGAGAGTTAGAACTTAAGAAAGAAGAAGCAGCTGCACTTCTTAAAGCTGAGTTGGCCAAGGCTCGTGCTCAGTGGAACAAAGAAAAACAAGAAGAAATCAATAGGATTCATGACCTTAATGAAAAAGATTATCGTGCTTTTTTGGATGAGCACAGAAATAAAATCAATGATGTTCTTAGAGCAGCCAAGGAAGATTTTGAAAGGCAGAAAAGTGAATTGCTTATGCAAAAGGAAGCTGAAATGAACAAATCCCTCGAACAGAAGAAGAAAGAGTGGGCAATACATGAAGCAGAAAAATCTCAGCTTGAAAGAAAGCAATATGAAAATGAGATCCTAGCTGAAATAGAGTTCTTGCTAGGTGAGATCCAAGAGCAGTTGCTCAAGAATCCTGTTGGGGATTGCCAGAGGAAAGAAAAGCTGTCCAGCACTCCAAAGCAACTTCAGACAGTCTGTCACGAAAAATTAAGAACTTGTCTGCGGAAAGCTTGTGAAGGCCTTGTGTGTAAGGTGCTGGAAGCAGCCAGGAAGAATGGGAATGAGGTACAGTAATTAACATACAGTAACAGTAGAATCGGTATTTCAAGATAGCTTCTGACCATCAGTAAAACTGCAGTAGTAGAACTACATTATGCAACATTAACACATTCTATTTAAATGCATTCCATTTTTATTACTAAGGGAATTTATTTATTTATATTATTTATTTAATTGTAATACATTTCACCAGGTAAACAAGCAGTGTCCAGGTGGACTCATTTCCAGCTGCTACATGGGGGAAGGGGAACAACAAGGAAATGCAATACAGACATTACAATACATATATTGCAGTGAAGGCAAAGGAAATAAATATGTACAGATACAACAAATATCCAGAGTCACAGTTTACAGTGGTGAGAACATTAGCATTAAAAGAAGATCCGAGTCTTTTAGGGATTACGTAGTCCTCATGCTTCTTTCATAGCTGACTTATTTTGTAATAGAGCAGTAATTTCCATGGCAACATATTGTGATACACCAGTTTTGTTTCTGGTGGTTTTATTTTTAAAAATTTGCCTGGACCTTGGGTTAAACTTTTCTAGGAGCCAAGGTAAACTAATGTTGGGTTAACACTGGAAGAGCCAACGTTAGGCACCTTCAGTTCCTGCAGCTTTGGGAAGTCCCAGTACACGTATGGGGTTCAGGCTGACTGGGGGGAGGGGATCACATGAACCCACTTTTATAGGATCCAAGGTGAACTTATGTTGGATTAACACTGGGAGAGCCAGCATTAGGCGCATTCAGATCTTACTTTGAGGGGGAGCTCTTGCAGTGGGTTACACCATTAGAACTAAAGCCGGCAGACGCCAGGACCCCACGGAAAAAAGTCTAGCTAATAGTCTATAGTGGGGTCCGCCCCCTGACATCGGTCTGCTTCCAACATCCCCTGTGGTATATAAGGGGTGGTCCCTAGCATCACTGCAGTTCTTTTCCCATCGTTGACCCATGCACATTGGCTCCACGGACGCCTTCTGCTTCAGTCAACCGGCTTTTTTATTGCGTTTAAAACCCGCACTTTTTAATTTACTTATTTTCATTTATTCAATTTTAAGCAACTTCTTCATAGAAACAGCGCCAGATGAAGAGGTCTGGCGGCAAGCAGATGACTGCTTGTCTTCTGATTCTGCATAGGCCCGGACTACGATTCTGATGCCTGCCCACTCTCCCAGGACCTTCCCGGGGACCTCGCTTCCTCCACCAGTTGATCTGGAGAATTTTTTTCTGCTTCAACAGATGTTCAAACCGATGGTGAGGGTGATCCAGGGCCTTTACTTCTTCTGCTTCCTCGGGGAGTAGATGCTAGCTGCAAGCACTAGTTCTGGGAGAAGCTCCAGACAACTCACCAGTCTGCCTTCAGCTCTGGGTCCAGGTGACAGCCGTGGCAGCCTTCATCTCTCCACGGGCTTCCAGAGGTACAACCTCCCACCTTCATCGCAGTCCTCAGGCGGTGGTTCTTCAGGACACAGGCCTTCGTCCTCCATCTCTCCTTTCCCTGTCCCTTAGGCCCCCACTTCCACAGGGTCTAACACAGGAAGCTCGGCCAGGCCCTTCCAGTGGGGCGGCTGGTCTTTGCCCATCATCCCTCTGGCCAAGGCGTCGGCTAAGACGACTCCGACTTCAGGGTCTTACTCCTCGCAACGTCTGGGGTATGCTGTCACCTCCCCCGCGTGTGTGACACCTCTGCCTCTCTCGGAAGTCTGCTCCCTACGACAGGTTCCTCTCTCTGGGCAGACATTGGCTGTTTTTCTTTTACTGGCATCAGCCTATTCCTGTCAGATCGACGCCGGTTATGCCAGCGTTGACCCTGACAATGCCCTTCCGGACGTCCCCATATGCTCATCAGTGGTTGGCTAGCCTTATCGCCACTCAGCCGATGTGTGGGAGACTGACATCTCTTCTGCCAACACTCATGATCCTTATGATTCAAGGGCCGATGTCAGTGCACCCGGCCTTTGCTACTGACGTCCAGGTTACTCGTCCCCAGACGCTCCTCAGTCTTTGGCCGGCCTTATTGCCACTCGGCCGACACCTGGGAGACCAATGTCGCCTCAGCCGATGCTCGCGGTCCATGAGCCTCAAGGGCCAATGTCAGTGCACATGACCCTCCGCCACTGACATTCGAGTTACTACTACCCTGGCAATGCCTCTTTGATGCTTCTCAGCTGTCAGATCACCCTGTCGCCACCCAGCCGATGCCCAAGGGAACATCGTCACTTCAGATGACACTCTCTGTCCCTGTGCCTCCAGGGCCACTGTTAGTGTACCGGGACCTTGACCACGGAAGTCCGGGTTTCTTCTACCCCGGTGATGCCTCCATGGTCATCCCTGGATGTTCCTCAGTCGTCAGCCAGACATATAGCCACCTAGCCGTTGCCTGTGAGTCTGACGCCAGGTTTGCTGTCATCTTTTCAGCCAGCGCTTGCTACCCTGTGCCTTTCGGGCCGACGTCAGTGTAACAGGGCTTTGGCCACTGACGTCCAGGTTCCCCACATCGGTCCCAGATGTACCATCAGAGATTCTCGCTCTCTTTCCTTCTTGGTTGACTCATTTCATGGACACTTCAACGAAGCCCCACTTCCCCTCCTCAGCCTCAGGAATGGGGCCAGAGTTCTGGAGACGCCTAGAAGATCACCTCCACCTCTTTTGAGGGTACCTTCTCCTTAGCTGGTTTAATTGACACAGGCCATTGCAAGTCTCCCCAGAAGCAGCACGGCTGTTCGCCTTTCCCTCCCTCGGGCTCTGGTGAGTCCAGACACCAGGTCCTTTCTCCCCCTTCGGGGGCAGATTGACCTGCCTTCCAGTTCCAGAGGGGTCCCCAGCTAACATCAAGTCCCCTCCAGATGATCCCACCACTATGACCGCGCTGAGGCGTACTAATAGCTTACGAAGGTGGGACGCAAAGAACATGGACCTTATGAGGCATCTACTGGCAGTATACCCCCACCTGAAGGCACCGCTCTCAGGTGTTGTGCCACTGCTCATAGCCTCTTCGGAGACAGCCAGTATTTTTGAAAGAGAGAACCCTTCTACAGTCTTGGTGACGTTTAGGAGACCATTAGCCCTGTCAGGGCTCCTTGAGGTGAGCCCTCCTCTGCTGGACTTCCAGAGGAAGTCTCTACGGTCATTGTTTTCTTACCTTCTTTTTTTTAATTGGCATTTTGTGTTTTTGTGCCCCTGTTTTTGCCCCATCTTGATGCGAATATACACGCGGTGGAGGCACGCACACGCCACGCCACGAGATGCCTCTCCTTCATGTCTGCGTTCTCCTGGCCTATGCTCTTCACCGACCTCCACCCGGCGACAGAACTATGGGGAGGCGACAACCTCCCTGGGAGAGGAGGACTGCTGTTAGGTGACTCAATCCTACTCCCTCCCTCCCCCACCCGGATCACTGGCGTGGCACGAAAGGTCATTGTTTTCTGCCCATGGTTGCTTCTGGGACCCTAGGCCTCCTCGTCCCTTCCACCACCTGCATGGTTCAATTCCTGATTAACCTGTGGAATAAAATGACATGAGATGGCGCCGACCCTGGCTAATGCCCCTCACAGGGTACATCTCTTCCGAGTTCTCAAAATGGGCACAGTTCTGGGCACGTAGGTCCTCTAATCCTTCCACTATGCAGCCCCCTGTACTGGAAGGGCAACACCCTCGACTGTCTGTACCAGGCAATCCTTCTGATTGGGAATCTCAGGATTTGTCCCTGAAATTGTCACAATCCTGGATGCCCCTTTTCCAAGGGTTATCCTTTTAGGCAGGGACTCTTGAGTACATCCTTTTCTCGCCATCAGGAGTAGGGCATTGCTACTTGCATCCATTCCATGTATCGCTCCAGCTCCTACCCAGCGTCAATTCGCTGAATGCTCTTAAGTCTCTGGGGGTTCGGCCCTTCGAGCACCTTGAACCTCCCAGACCGCCATGCCAGCCTGCACTGCTGTGGCTTGGCCCCTTTGCATATCCTACCCTAAATGCAGCCATGATTCGGGCACTACAGCAGAAGCAGGCCATAGTACCTGATCTCACTTCAATGGGGAGCATTTGCAGCAGGTAACATCATTAGTAGTAAGGCCGCCAGGCATTAGGATCCCCAAAAAAATTGTCTAGCTAGCAGTCTGTGGTGGGGAACCGCCCCAACGTCGGCTCTGCCCCAACGTCAGACCTGGTATAAAAGGGACGGCCCCCCCGGTGCCACCTCAGTTCTTTTCCTGCCGTCGACCAGCGAACATCGGAGCTACGAACAGCATAGTTGCATTCAACTGCCTTTTTTCTCACGCATTGCAGTTTTTCTCGTTAAAAATAACTTTTCCTTGGCAGTTTTTTCGTCTGGTTAATGTCTTTATTGACACAGCAGTGAAAATTAAAGTGCGCGCGCGGGAAGCAGATCACGGCGAAGGACGGCCACTCTGCCTGCCTGATCTGCCTAGGCCCAGATCACCAGCCGTACGATTGCCCACACTGCCTCAAGTTCAACAATAAGACCTGGATTCACCATGCCAACACCTTGAAGGCCTATCTTCTCGAGCAGCAAGTGGCTGCCATGCAGAAGGCCCCATCGGGACACAGTTCGTCCTCTTCAACCAGGGAATCTTCCCCCCCAAGGAGAAGAGATCAGGAGGGAAATACCACCACTGGGAAAAGGAGAGAGCCAGGTCAGTGCCCCACCCAAAGTCGCCTCACTGGGCATCTATTACTACCACCTCCGGCTGGAGGTTGTAATTGGTCCCTCAAAGTACCAAAGCAACTTCCGGGGACAACCACATGAATCAACTGCCTCTACACAGGTGAAAGATAGGGAGTCTTCTTCCCAGGGATAACCATCCATCCAGATCCCCTTGGCCCACCGACCCCACAGACATGGGTCGACCAATGAGGGACAGGCGTTGGCTTCGGGCAAATCCAAAGAGCCCAGCACCTGAAAGCCTTCTGGGTCGTCCGAGAAACACAAGAAGCCAAATGAACCAGCAAAACGCCGGGAGGATGTCAGATACTGTACTCCTCCCCCACCCGAACACCGGGTGTTGTCTGCTTCCCAGACGACCGGACACTCTGACTCTGTGTCGGAAAAGTAGCAAGCACCTCCAGCAAATGAAAGGTTGTCTTCCCCGAAGGATCGGCCGTCGGCCCCGGTGTCCGATTCCCCTGACACGGGGGGTACCGGACACTCAGCAACCTTCATCAAAAGAACCGGACATCAGGCTACCAGACACTGAGGATCTGACGCTCGATGTACCTGTTGACAAAGTGCCACGAGGACCGGTCGCCGCCACCACCACCTCCAGACCAGACACTTGGACCCTCCGGCGCTCCGAACCAGACCTCTCCACAGCCAGTCGTTCCACTAGCTGAGGTGGGAGCACTATTTAATGAATGGTGAAATACCATCAAAGGGGATCTTCTCCCCAGACCCAGTGATCCATCCCCAGTGCGTCCTCCACTTAGAGCCCTCACTCCTGTGCGGCGTTTACCGCCAAAGGAGCTCCCGCCACCAGAAAAAGAAAACAGCAGACGCCTGGGTCAGCCAGCTGCAAAAGACATCCATCGTCCATCCCATCCTATAGCGGACGCCCACCGTCGTCTTCAGAGGATGATGCAAGAGACTCGTCTTTGGACTATTCCTCAGAGGATGAGCATCCCATTCCATCTCCAAATTTGAGGGACTTGCCGAGGTCACCCCCAGATGACACGTCCTTTTTCGGCATTATGTACCATATTCAGGCGCTATATCAATGGGACACTGAAGAATCAGACCCAGAAAGGTGCAGACTGGCCAGATTCTTGGGAGCCACAGACCCTAAGCCATTGGTCATCCCCCCTTTGGTGGAACCTTTTCAAGATGTGACCAGGTCCACATGGAGGCATCCAGCCACTACGACCACAGTACCTTGTAAGGCTGATAGACTTTACAAAACGCCTAAAGGGGAGCCTTTTCTGGGTGAACACCCAAAGGCAGACTCTATGGTCCTGATAGCTGCCCATGGCAGGGCATAACAACCACGCCACGTGAGTGCCCAGCCAGCGGACCCAGGATCTAAAAAGTTGGACCAGATGGGACGCAAGGTGTACTCCTCAGCAACTTACACTGTTAGGTCACTTAACTTCTTAGCCCACTTGGTCACGTACCAGAAATCCCTGTCGGCAAAGGCAATGGACCTGGCCAAGGCACAGCCAGATTCAGAGGGTAAGGTGGAACTCCTTGTCGTCATTCAGTCTGGCATGGATGTGGACAAGCACGTCCTCAGGAGCTCTTATGGCTCCACGGATAGAGCAGCAAGAGCATCAGCCACCGGCATTTGCATGTGGAGGCATGCTTGGCTCAGGGTTTCGGGTTTCCGACAGGATCTTCAGAATGCTATCCTGGATGCACCTTTCCAAGGACCAGTTCTGTTCAGTCAGGACACTGAAAAACGGGTTACTGGACTTCAAGATTCAGGCAAAGCTGTATCTGAATTCCACAGAATGTACCAGTCAGAGTCGCAATCCACACGCTGCCGTCCCTTTCAGAAAAATCAGGGGCAGCAAGGAAGGTGCCAGACACAACACAAGGGAAGCTTCAAAAGAAAAGGCCACCCTGTCCCTTCAGGCGCCCAGGGCCCCAAAAACCCCAAGGCACCCAGACCTCCCCTGCCTACACCCTTCAGCACAGCATGACTCCCTACCAACCCCCTCCTCCACCACAGTCAGTGCAGGGGGAGGTGGTAGGAAGGAGATTCTCCCTCTACCTATTCGGATGGTCCAGTATAACATCAGACTAATGGGTTCTCCAGATAGTAGAAAGGGGATACTCCCTAGAGTTCACCCAGTTTCCACCGGACAACCCACCAGTCCCCTCCCTCTGCTCACCCTCCCATGCACTCCTCCTGAGGGAAGAGATACAGGCCTTACTGGACAAAAGAGCCATACAGGAGGTTCCTTTTGCTCAAAGAGGCAAGGAATTTTATTCACATTTCTTTGTCCCAAAAAAGACGGGAGATCTCTGTCCCGTTCTGGACCTGAGTCATCTGAGCACCTTTATCGAATACAGACGGTTCAGAATGGTAACCCTGGCAAGCCTGTTACCAATGCTCTACCAAGGAGATTGGCTTTGCTCGCTAGGCATGCAGGATACCTACATGCAAATCAAGATCCTGCCATCCCACAGGAAGTATTTATGCTTCACCTCCCAAGGAGGACACTGCCAGATCAGGGCTCTGCCATTCGGCCTATCCTTGGCACCAAGGGTTTTTACCAAGTGCCTAGCAGTGGTAGCAGCAGTCCTCAGGAGAGGGGGGTCACTTCATATACCCCTAATTGGACGATTGACTTCTTACTGCACCAAAAGAAGCCCAGTTTAACAGGACCTTGGAGGAGACATTCAGCCTATTCCAGATTCTGGGCATCACCCTAAACCTGCCCAAGCCACAGCCATGGCCAGCTCAAAGGCTGCAATACATAGGAGTAGTCCTGGGCACAGTCCAAGGGAGAGCTTTTCTGCCCACAGACAGAGCAGTAAGGCTAAGAGAAGTCGCTCGCAGGGTACAGGACTCAGACTTGGTTCTAGCAAGAGTGGTTGTACAACTACTAGGTCACATGGCAGCAGCCATTGTTACAGTTCCACTCTCACGTCTAAGCATGAGGATCCTGCAGTGGCACCTCAAGATTCAATGGGATCAAGGTACAGACGAGCTAGAAGAGCCCATTCAGATCTCCAATGCAGTCCGACAGTCCTTGACCTGGTGGCTCACCCCGGCCCATCTCAGCATAGGGTTCCCCTTCCAGTGACCCAGTCCACAGCAGACTCTCACCACCGATGCATCGGGACTGGGATGGGGAACACATCTTGCTTCTGATCAGACAAGGGGCTCTTGGAACTTAACTGAACGAGCTCTTCACATAAACGGTTTGGAGACGAGATCCGTCGTGTACGCCCTTCAAGGGTACTCCTTCCCAGACCTCTACTGGTCCAGTCGGACAGTACCCCAGTAGTCTTCCATCTCAACAAGCAAGGGGGTACACATCCGTATCCCCTATGCAGAGAGACGATGAGAGTTTGGTCTTGGGTGGTGGATCACAAGCTGGACATCACGGCACTCCATGTTGCAGGCATCCACAATGTCCTCGCAGACAGCCTAAGTTGCTCTCTGTCTCAGAGCCACAAGTGGGAACTACAGTAAGAAGTCATAGATGACCTCTTCAAAAGGTGGGATCAGCCAGAACTGGACCTCTTTGCATTCCCACACAACGCCAAACTGCCCGATTTCTGCTCGCTAGATCCAGGGCCTGGTGTTTTCTGGTGAGATGCATTGTCCCTCTCTTGGACAGGGAGTATTCTGTATGCTTTCCCTCCCTTCCTTCTTCTTCAGAGGGTCCTGCTCAAGCTGCATGCAGAAGAAGCCAGAATGATACTGGTATCACCATTCTGGCCTCGACAAATTTGTTTCCCGCTGTTGTAACAGCTGGCATCGGAACCGCCAGATCTTGCTTCGAGAAACCGCTCTTGCAGCAGGTTACACCATTAGGACTGAAGCCAGCAGGCGCCAGAACCCCACGAAAATGTTCTAGCTAGCAGTAATCAGATGCCTGACGTCAGGAGCGGTCCCCCAGAATCCCCAGTTCTTTTCCCGCCGTCGACTCACCAGCATCGGCCTCACGGTCCCACTCTAGTGCACGACGACTAAGAACTTTACAGTTTTACCTACACTAAATGTCGGCATCTCCAACTCCTCCTTCCGAAGGACATCCTTCCAAGTGTGCCTGCGGCAAGCAGATCCCCTTCAAGGATCCTCATTCGTCCTGCCTGCGATGCTTAGGCCCAGACCACGACACCAAGGCCTGCTCCTTCTGCAGGGGTTTAACAGTCGCACCAGGATCCACCTCCAGAAGGCACTTCAAGGGTTCCTGTTGGAAGAGAAACTACACAGGATGGATAAGGAACCTTCCTCCAGAGGTGAATCTGCCTCTAAGGCCCACAAACACCGGGACAAGCACCGGGAGAAGGCTAGGTCCAGATCCCCTAACCGGGCCTCGGACTCGCGCACCAGCTCAGGCTCCATGCGCTCAGACTGCTCTCCCTCCAGGGCTCACTGTCAGACCCCTCCGGTTAAGGTTAAGGCTTCAGGCAGTACTTCGGCTTCCTTGCACCCTGTAAAGACTTCCAGGCCTTCGGCTTCCTCCACTCCCTCCCGGGCTTCTTCGAAGTCTTCAGACCGTCATCAGGCCAAGTCTTCTTCCTCAGACTGATGCCGGGAGCCCAACTCTAGATCGGTCTCCCAGGGGTCCGGATCCCCCGCCTAGGAAGACTAAGGACCTGACGTCCCTCAAGTGGACGACGGACCCGACATTGGCTAAACACCCGACATCAGCCAAATACCCGAAGTCGGCCAGACGTTCGCCAGACCCGAAGACATCGGCCAAGCACCAGACGTCGATAAGACATTCGCCAGAGCCGAAGACGTCGGCCAAATGCCCGACGTAGGTGACACGTTCGCCAGAACCGAAACTGCCCCCTCACCGGTGGACACCGTCACGGGACTCATGGAGGAGGACCTGGCGTTGCCTGAGGCGGGCTTCCACAGGAGCCTTCGCCAATCCGGAGGCAGCCTGACCCGGCGCCCGACCCAGCGACAGACCACCGGCGCCAGGTCCGTCGTCGGGTATGAACATCCAAGAGGTCAAAGATCTCTTAACTTTCTGGTGGGACACAATAAGGAAAGATGTGATCCCAGTGAAACCTCCTCCTCCCACTCCTTCACCTCCTACACCACAGGGGCCAGCAGGACGACCACCAACATCCAAGGAGCACACTCCACCTCGTAGGGGCAGATCCAAGGAACGGAGAAGGCCTCCCTCAAGATCTCCCTCAGGGTCTCCCAGCCCCAAGTGACCCAGACGTCGACGGTACACTCCGCCAGGGGAGGATTCTAGACCGGATACATCAGACACCTCCAGGCCTCCTTCTCCACTCAGCATCCCATCACTGGACCCATAAGACCTGCCTAGGTCACCTCTGGATGATCGCTCCTTTTCTGAGATTATGAGGCACATCCAGGAGAACATGGGATGGGATTCGGAAGATCTCGACCTCGATAGACAGCACCTTGCTTGTTACCTTCAACAGAAAGATCCTAAGGCTGTGGTAGTGCCACCCTTGGTGGACACTTTCGCGGACGTCACCAAGGCTGCGTGGAAGCGTCCGCACTCCACGCCTGCTGTGCCGAAGAAAGCTGTCCGCCTGTACAAGGCCCCGAAAGAAGACCAGTACTTGGCGCAACAACTTCTGGCTGACTCCCTGGTCATTACGGCCTCTCATGACAGGTCCCAACGACCGCAGGATAGGAGCACACAGCCACCGGACCAGGAATCCAAGCAGTTGGACGCCCTGGGGAGGCACATGTATGCGGCGGCTACATGCTCCATCAGGTCCCTGAACTATCTGTCTCATATGGTTCAGTTTCAGAATGCCCTGTGGGAACAGGGTCAGGACCTTGTTGATAAGCTACCGGATGGCGATCAGAAGGCGGAGCTCTTAAACCTCCTCCACACAGGGTCAGATGTAGAGACCCAAGTGTTAAGAGTCGCATACGATTCTGTGGACTCGTCCACCAGGGAGCCTTAAGCTTGAGCGTCTGTCTCCGGAGACACTCCTGGCTCCATGTCTCCGTTTTACCCCAGACGTACAGAAAAATATTCTTGACATCCCGTACAGCGGTGAAGTCCTGTTTGGTAAACATTCGGAAAAGGTTATCACCAAGCTTCAGGACGCCGGGAAGGCAGTAAGATCTGTACAGGCCATGTACAGATCCAAACCTGGTTCCTTTCACAGGAACCAGAACCGTTTTTGCGACCGGCAACAAAGCCAGTAGCCACGTTCCGGCCAGCAACAAAGGGGCACTTTCCATCGTAAATCCCAGTCCAAATCTTCCCCAGGCAGAGGTCAGCGATATACCAAACCGGCCCAGCCTGCGGGAATCAACGCTGCCACAATATGACTCCTTCCCAGCTCCCGCCCCTCCTCTGGATCAAGGGGTAGAAAAGGTCGGGGGTCGCATCGCTCACCACTTTTCAGGGTGGCAGTCGATTACTGCCGACCAGTGGGTACTCCAAATGGTCAGGAGAGGTCACTTTATAGAATTCCTCGACCACCGACCATCAAGACCTCCCCTGCTTTCCCATTATTCGGGTCAGCATGCACTGCTTATACAGCAGGAGGTGCTCGCGCTTCTAGAAAAGGAAGCTATAGAGCACATACCGAGGAACCAGAGAGGTGCAGGTTACTATTCCCACTTCTTTCTGGTTCCCAAAAAGACAGGGGACCACCGTCCGATACTGGATCTCAGTGACCTCAATGCTTCGGTTCTCTACAAACTCTTCCACATGGTGACCCTTCCCGGTCTGATACCCATGCTCAAGCAGGATGCATTCCTAGCGTCCCTGGACATGCAGTACGCTTACCTGCACATACCCATTGCCCAAGCGCTCAGGAAGTTCTTGCACTTCGAATTCCTAGGTCGCCGTTATCAGTTCCGAGCCCTCCCTTTCGGATGGTCATCGGCACCTCGGGTGTTCATGAAGTGCATGGCAGTCGTAGCGGCGGCTCTGAAGAGACAAGGCCACTATGTGTTCCCCTACCTGGACGACTGGCTTCTCATGGCACCATCTTGGGAGGCCCTGATATCCGCCATTCATAGTACTCAGTCTCTGTTCGAGTCGTTGGGCATCATTATCAATCAGGAGAAGTCACACCTGGTTCTGTCACAGAATCTGCAGTTCATAGGTGCAGTTCTGGACACTGTCCAAGGGAAAGCTTTTCTGCCCCAGAACCGAGCAGAACACATCAGATCCCTCATCAGGGACATTTTGGCAAAGAAGACCATCCCAACCAGGCTGGTCCTTTGCCTGCTCGGACATATGGCTGCGGGCCATTGCAACAGTCCCCCTAGCCCGCCTCCACATGCTGGTGACACAGTGGATGTTACGGGTTCAATGGGATCAGAAGCAAGACCATTTGCAGCTCCCGATCCGGATCACGAATGCCGTAATCCGGGATTGGCAATGGTGGCTAGACTCGAAGAACCTGTTGGCGGGGGTCCCCTTCATCGTGCCATCTCCGATTGTGACGTTCTCCATGGATGCCTCAGGGCTCGGTTGGGGGGCACACCTCGACGGCGTCAGGTCTCAGGGCTCATGGACAGCCCAGGAAGCTCATCTTCACATAAATATCTTGGAAATGAAAGCAGTTCTTTACGCCCTGCAGGCTTTCCAGTCAGAGATCCCACCGGGGTACTCTTCTGTTACAAACAGACAATACTGCGGTGATGTATTACCTCAACAAACAAGGAGGCACCCATTCCTACCCGCTTTGCAGGGAGGCCATGAGGGTGTGGGATTGGGTATTACCACACAGCGCAAGCCTCATTGCTGTTCATGTCCCAGGAGTGGACAACGTCATAGCAGACAGTCTGAGCCGCTCTCAGGCCAGAGTCCACGAGTGGGAACTACCCAGGAGGTAGTAGAGGATCTGTTTCACTAATGGGGCACACCAGAGTTAGACCTTTTCGCGTCCCCATACAACGCAAAACTGCCCAATTTCTGCTCGCTAGATCCAGGGCCTGGTGTTTTCTGGCGAGCCGTGTTGTCCCTCTCCTGGACAGGCAGATTCCTCTATGCGTTTCCTCCCTTCCCATTGATCCAGAGGGTCCTTTTGAAACTCCGCAGAGAGCAGGCAACGCTGATATTTATCGCGCCGTTTTGGCCCAGACAGATTTGGTTCCCCCTGCTACACCAGCTGTCCTGGGAACCTCCGATGCCTCTGCCAATCAGCTCTCACTTATTGTCCCAGGAGGCAGGCTCTTTGGTCCATCCAGACCTTTGATCTCTGAACCTGCACGCCTGGCTCCTAGAGACATAGCCATCATGCGATACGGAGTCTCGCAAGAGGTAGCAGATATGCTGGCAGCTGCTAGAAAACCGGCCACTCATGCTACTTACACCATGAAATGGCGCAGATTTTGCCTCTGGGCTCAGGCATGCGGTTTTTCCCTGATGGATTGTCCAGAAAGGTCGGTCCTGGACTACCTCCTGTCTCTCTTTGACAGGCTTGGCCTACTCCTTGGTAAAAGTACACCTTTGTGCCATCTCAGCCTATCACACACTGATAGGCCAACGTCCCATAACTCAGTTGGACACAGCACGAGCCTTCCTGAGAGGTGTTCTCCACCTTAGACCTCCGATTAAGGATCTTATTCCTCCATGGGATTTACTTTTTGTCCTGAAGCAGCTTACGCTGCCACCTTTTGAACCAGCAGTGGATTGCGAGCTACGTCTTCTTACATGGAAGACTTTATTTTTAGTTGCCGTAACCTCGGCCAGAAGAATTTCTGAACTTCATGCACTGATGTGCAAAGAACCTTATTTGGTTTTTCCACCAGGACAGGGTGTCCCTACAGACAAATCCTAAGTTTCTACCTAAGGTGGTCTCAGCTCTCACCCTTAATCAGGACATAGATTTACCAGTGTACTTTGCTAAATATTCTAACAGAGGAGAGGCTCTGTTGCACACTTTAGATGTGCATAGGTGTCTTAGATACTACCTGATCAGAACCAGACACCACCGAAAATCTGACCAGCTTTTCGTCTCCTTCGCCCACAGGATGATGGGAGCTCCCGTTTCTAAACAATCGCTGTCCAGGTGGCTTATCCATTGTATCACGTTCTGTTACCAGAAGTGTAACAAACACTTACCGGGCTCAGTTAAGGGTCATTCTACAAGGGGGGGTGGCTGCCTCTTTTGCGGCCATGAAGAACATGTCCACTTCAGCCATCTGTGCAGCAGCAGCTACTTGGAGCACTGTGCACCCCTTTATCAGGCATTATAGCCTGGACGTTGCATCGAGGCGAAGAGCAGATTTTGGTCTAGCAGTCCTTCAAGGACTACTATCCTAGGCTTCGGTCCAACTAGTGATCTCTACTTAGCCTCCTCCCAACTGCGAAGGACTTCCAATATTGCTTGGGAATCATTCCTAATAGTGTAACCTGCTGCAAGAGCTCTTTCTTGAAGTAAGATAGTACAATTATGTAAGAACTTACTGTAACAGTAGGTCTTCGAGAACAGCTCTTGCAGCAGGTAGTTTCCTTCCCGCCATCCGCTCTGGAGGTAGAGTTGTTCCAATATTCCTTCCCTAGGATTAGGTGTTTCTAACACCGCTCTGAATACCTTTTGATGGCGGATCCTCAGTCTCCAGTTCTGATGTCATCTAGCGGCCGGGAGTCTCCGGTGGGAGGACTGGGGATTCTGGGGGACCGCCCCCTTTTGTAAGATGCCTGACGTCGGGGTCGGGACTGACATCGGGGGCGGTCCCTGCTGATTACTGCTAGTTAGAAAATTTCCGTGGGGTCCTGGCGCCCGCTGGCTTCAGTCCTAATGGTGTAACCTGCTGCAAGAGCTGTTCTCGAAGATCTGCTGTTACGGTAAGTTCTTACGTAACTGTACTTTCCGTTGCCCCTCTCCACTCACTTGCTATCCCAAGAGCAAGGAATGTTGGTCCATCCGGCCCCTCCGGACCCTGCATCTGCATGCTTGGCTCCTGAGGACTTAGCTAGGGATGGGTTTGGAGTATCCCTCAGAGTGTCAGAGATGCTTGTGGCAGCAAGAAAACCCTCTACCAGGGTGACCTACACCATGAAATGGAAGCGTTTCTGCTTATGGGCGACTCCCCATTCTCTGGATCCCCTAGGTTGTCCGGTGGAATCTGTGCTGGAGTATCTTCTCTACCTGTTGGACTTGGGTCTCAGTTACTCGTCCATAAAGGTGCATCTCTGTGCTTTCTCAGCTTACCATGCATCAATAAACGGAAAGACTCTGGCACAGCTGGACATCTGCAAGAGCTTCCTAAGACGTATCTTGCATACTAATCCCACCATTAGAGACCCAGTGCCATCCTGGGATCTCCTGTTTGTTTTAGAAAACCTCACCTTTGCCACCTTTTGAACCAGCTACAAGCTGCAAGCTCTGCCTTCTCTCTTGGAAGGCATTATTTTTAGTTGCCATTACCTCAGCCCAGCAGACTTCCGACCTGCAGGCTGTGATGTATAAAGAGCCTTATCTTGTTTTTCACAGGGACAGGGTAGCCCTGCATACAAACCCAAAGTTTTTACCAAAGGTAGTGTCTGAGTTCACGTTGAACCAGGACATCCAACTACCAGTTTATTACCCAGAGTACTTGAACAAAGGGGAGGCATTGTTACACACTCTGGATGTACATGGAATTTTGCGTTATTATTTGGCCAGGTTTAGTTCTGCCAGAAAGACAGACCAGTTGCTTGTCTCCTTTGCCCACAGGAAACTTGAAGCACCAGTCACAGAACAAACTCTAAGTGGCTTGTGCATTCCATCACTTTTTGCTACCAGCACCACAACAAACCCCTTCCGGGACTGGTTAGGGGTCACTCCACCAGAGGGATGGTGACATCTTTCACTTCCCTTCTAAATGTATCTTCAGCGGATCTCTGTGTGGCCACTACTTGGAGTACGGTGCATACCTTTGTGAGGCACTACAGTCTGGGCATTGCTTCCAGGAGGAGAGACTGTTTTGGCCTAGCAGTCCTTCAGGGACTTCTCTCCTAATTACCCACAGTTTTTTATTGTCCTTCACCCTTTCGATCTGGGTCTCTCCTTTCGGTTCTCCGTCTGTTTTTTCAGCCGATCTCCAGTGGGAGAACTGAAGTGGCGCCAAGGGACCGCCCCATTTATACCATGTCTGACGTCGGGGCGGAGCTGACACAGACTGCAAGCTAGAACATTTTTCCGTGGGGTCCTAACACCTGGCAACCTTAGTCCTAATGATATTATGTGTTGCAAGAGCTCCTCTTGAAGATCTACTGTTACAGTAAGTTCTTACATAACTGTACTTTCAAACAACATGAAGTCTTGCTATATTATGACAATTGCAGTTTGTCCCACCATTAGAACTGCTCTGGAGGTGAAAGAGTTAACTCCCATTCTAAGAATGGAACTTGGAGCGCGAGCTCGGTTAGAGAAGCTCTGTCTGGGTTATTTCAAACCCAAACTGTCAGATTCTTTACTCCGCCTCACTGAACAGTCGCTCTGGAGATTTCTCCTACTGCTCGGTTCATTTCTCGGTTTAAACAGTGTTTTCTCGGTTCAAATCAACCAAGAATATTATTATTTTAACCGCAAAACCGATCGGTTCAAGCTCTGTCTGTGGTATCGTAAGTAATTACAGTTTATTTTCTGTGTGGAACTTGTAAATGTTATCGGTTCGGTTTTGAACCGATCAGCTTGTTTTAAAACTTGAAATTGAAGGTTTTAGAGTGCGGTTCCCTGTTCTTATCGGTTCTAAAAAAAACAAATTTCATTACGGTTTTTTCCAAGACCCGTGACATGGTCAGGAACCGATAAGGGTGTCTTGCCTGGCACTGCCGTTTAAAAGGGCAAGTTTTTGGTTAGGCTGGCATTATGTCTGAGAAACCCAAAAGAAAAACCGGGCCCACTGGGTTTCAACACTGTGATGTCTGTGGGGAAGTCTTTGCCAAGGCTGACCCACACACCACATGTGTATATTGTCTGGGGTTTGACCACCTCAATTCAGACTGCCAGATTTGTAAAAATTTCCCTGCAGCCACCCTGGATAAGAGAGTTGGCAGACTCAGGGAACGAGAGGCCAAAAAGTCCGCTGACCCGGATGGCCAGCCCATTTCGGTGTCAACCGAACCGGAGGGAGTGCCTCTGACCAGGGCGAGACTTCCTCGGGCAAACGTAAAGCTGACTCAGAGGAGCCAGTTCCAGTAAAGAAAGCAAGAAATCAGCAGGTGTGGAGCCCAAAATCCTTCTCCAACTGCTGCAGAGATAGCAAGAGCTATTCAGATTGTCCAGTCACTTTCTCCGGTTCCGTCCGAACCGCCACTGTCTGGTAAAAGGTCGGTTCGGTCGGTTCCACCGGTTCCGAATATGATGTTAAAGAGTTTTATGAACCAGAGGAGGGGAGGATGATTATGAACAGTATGAATGTGACTTGGAGGGTCTGGCGTGCCCATTGAACCGGACATCTCCCAGACAGACCTTTGAATCTCCCCTTCGCTTTCTGAGTCCCCTCTCACTTTATGTTTTACAAAAGTTGTTGAAACCCTCCAGCTCCCATTGGAGGAAGCTGTGGATGAGCAAGAGGAACCTGATTTTGTAGAAATGATGGATATTCCAGAGTCTAGGAGGTTGTCTATTCCTTGCATAAATCATTTAGGAAACAAACAATAAAATTTTAAAACTCCTAATTCTGTGCCTCCTGTGGACAAAAAGATGGACAGGAGGTACACTCTGTCAGGTCCTGATACAGAATTCTTTCACAGCAATGCAGTCACGTTGGTGGTTCAGGCTGCAGCCTGTGATAAAGCTAATATTCCTTGGCTTCACATCCTCCTGACAAGGATTCCAGGAAGATTGATGCCATGGCTAAAAAAAACAATACATGGCAGCGTCCTTGGGACTCAGGCAAGCAAATTACATGGCTTATGTAGCAAGGTATCAAAAATCTAGATGGGACACTGTCATGGCTTTGGCCAAACAAGCCTCTGGCCAGCTTCTAATGAGCTGGAACAGGTGGCTGCTGATGGCATTGAGGCATCTAAGGTGCAGTTTCATGCTGCTGTGGATTTTAATGATGTATCCTCTTAGAGTCATGGCTACGTCCTGTAGCTTTCAGTGGTTGGCCTGGCTCAGGTGTACTAGCTTGTCACAGGATACCCAGACTAAGGCTATGGATTTTCCTGTGGTTGGAAATTCTCTGTTTGGAGAGCAGACAGAGAATTATATGAAGAAAATGGATGAATATAGGACTACCTATAAGAGTGCTCAGGCTAAGGAGCGGCAAGTCACTCCTCAGAGGCAGACCCCCAGGGGTAGAGGTAGGCCTTTTCACAGGCCTTTTTACCAAACCCAGGCCTCCTCTGCTTATGCTCAGAGGGGGTTCTTCAGAGGGAGAGGCAGACGGGGTGTGGGCAGGCCTGCTCCCACCCCTCAGCCTAAAGCACCTGCCAAACAGACACCCTGATGGGGTGCCCAGGGCCGATTCTTCTTTACCTGTAGGGGGCAGGTTGGCTTACTTCGTTCAGAACTGGGTGTCTCTAACTTCAGACAAGTGGGTCCTGGAAGTAGTAAGCCATGGTCTGGTTCTCAGCTTCAGAAAGTTCCCAAAGATGAGAATCAGATCTTTCCCACCTGCAAACTCTTTAGAGACCTTTACTTTAGAAACAGAAGTCTCAACCCTCCTGGCTCTCAGAGCTGTAGAAAGGGTTTCTCCCCTACACCAGGGCAAGGGTCTGTACTCCAGATATTTCCTTACCCCAAAAAAGACAGGAGAATGGCGACCCATTTTAGACTTGAGATATCTGAACAAACACCTGTTGAAACCAAAGTTCAGAATGGTAACTCTGGCAATGATTTTACCCTCTCTAAGGCCAGGGGACTGGCTAGCCTCCCTGGACCTCAAGGATGCCTATTTTCACGTCCCAATCAGAAGCTCCCACCGAAGTACCTCAGATTCGAACTGCCCTCAGGTCACTACCAGTTCAGAGCAATGCCCTTGGCCTCACCTCTGCCCAAGGGTATTCACAAAATGTCTGGCAGTAGCAGTGGCTCATTTAAGAAGGCAAAGGATTGCTGTCTTTCCCTATCTGGACGACTGGCTCATTGTAGGCCAGTCCCCAGAACAGGTAGAATCTCACCTGCAAGTTACCCAGCAGCTGCTCACCTCCCTGGGCTTCTTGCTCAGTCTTCCAAAGTCAGTTCTGGAACCAGTTCAGGTGCTCACCTTCATAGGTGCAGAATTGGACACAAAGCAGGCCAGAGCCTTCCTACCCTTTGAGAGGGTAAGGAACTTGGTGGCTCTGGCCTCCTCCTTCACTCTGCAGGTCTCTCGACCAGCAAGACATTTTTTGCAGCTCCTGGGGCACATGGCTGCGTCCACAGCTGTAGTGCAAGGAGCAAGATTTCAGATGAGGGACATTCAGTTTCACTTGAGAGCCTTTTGGTCTCAGAGAAGAGACCCCCTTTCCAAGTTGGTCCCAGTGACCGAACCCTGATCCAGGCCCTCCAGTGGTGGCAGGATCAGAGCAATTTAAGACTGGGGTCCCCTTCATTCCTCTGTCTCACTCCTTGACCCTCACTACGGATGCTTCCCTCCTGGGGTGGGGAGCCCACATGGGCGACCTCCCACTCAGGGAGTGGTCCCTCAGGAATCTCTGCTCCACATCAAGTTGCTGGAACTCAGAGCTGTCTTTTAGCACTTCAAGTGTTTTCATGCCTGTTCAGAACAAAGTGGTACAAGTCAGAACAGACAACACCACAACAGTGTGGTACATCAACAAGCAGGGGGCACTCGGTCTTCGGCCTTGTGCACCGAGGCAATGAAGTTGTGGTCTCTGGCCTATTCCCTGAACACTTCTCTCATAGCAGTTCACCTTCCAGGAAAGGACAATGTCCTAGCAGATGCTGTCGGCAGGATTTCCCAGGGCCATCACGAATGGTCTCTGGATCCTCAAGTACTGCGGATAGTTTTTGCCAGATGGGGCACCCCTCAGATAGATCTTTTTGCAGCCCCAGACAATCACCAACTTCCACTGTTCTGTTGCAGGCCCCCAGTGTTGGGCTCAGTCCCCTTGGATGCCTTTCTCCTAGATTGGGAAGGGAAGTTTCTTTATGCCTTTCCCTTCCCTCTCCTATTCAAGGTGCTAGTCAAAATCAGATCCCAGCCTTGCAGGGTGATTCTGATTGCCCCAGATTGGGCCAGGCAGCCCTGGTACCCACTCCTTCTGTCCCTAGCAGTCCATCTTCCCCTGTGTCTCCCCAGGAATCATAACCTGTTAACCTGTGCCCAGGGGAGAGTTTGGTATCCGAACCTCAAATCCCTCAACCTCAAGGCCTGGCTCTTGAGGAGTTAGAATTTGCTGACCTACACCTTTCTCAGGGTGTTCTTGAAACTTAAAAGCTTCTAGGAAGCCTTCCACTAGGGCTACTTATAATTCTAAGTGGAAAAGGTTTTCCATTTGGTGTTCTGGGAAACATATTTCCCAGAATCTGCTGATTTGCCCATTGTTTTGACTATATGGTCCATCTTAATTCTTTGGGCCTGAGACCAGCTACCCTGAAAGTACATTTGGCAGCTGTCTCTGCTTTTGTGTCAGCAGGAAAGCCTCCTCCTCTTCCGCCACCCTGTATTTTCCAAGTTTTTAAAGGATTACTTCATACTAATCCACCTTTCAGGGATCCGGCCCCTGCCTGGGACCTTAATGTTTGCATTGCCCAGTTAATGCAACCCCCTTTTGAACCTCTGTCTTCTGCAGAGCTTAAGTACTTAACTTGGAAAACTGTTTTCCTAGTGGCTATCACTTCTGCCAGGCGCATAAGTGAGTTGCAAGCCTTGTCAGTAGAAACTGACTTTATTTCTTTCCACAGGGATAAGGTAGTCCTCAGGACTAACAGGAAGTTTTTGCCTAAGGTGGTTTCAGATTTCCATCTTAATCAATCTATCTCCCTTCCAGTGTTTTTCACTGAACATTCCTCCTCTGGCAAGAGGAGATTGCACAGTTTAGATGTTAAGAGGGCCTTAAGTTACTATAGAGAACATACCAAGGGTCACAGGTTCGAATCCCTCCAACTTTTTCTCACTTATGGTGAGGTCGGAAAAGGGAGACCTGCCACTAAGAGATCAATTGCCAGGTGGATTGTCTCTTGTATCCAATTTTGTTATCAGAAACTGGGGAAAGTTCCCCCCTCTGGCCTGAGGGCTCATTCTACCAGAGGTACAGCCGCTCTCAGCTGC
Source organism: Neoceratodus forsteri (assembly GCA_016271365.2). NCBI lineage: Eukaryota > Metazoa > Chordata > Ceratodontiformes > Ceratodontidae > Neoceratodus > Neoceratodus forsteri. The sequence goes on from CM028129.1 coordinate 720,170,490, forward strand.
TGCCAGAGACATCCCTATCTTAGAGATATGTCAAGCAGCTACCTGGAAAACGGTACACACTTTCACCAAGCATTACTCCCTGGATGTCCAGGCCAGGAGAGATGCTCGGTTTGGCACAGCTGTGCTTCAGAGCCTATTCCCTAAGTAGGTTTCTGTCCTCCTCCATGGAGGTACTGCTGTGTAAGCCTGTAATTGTCATAATATAGCAAGACTTCATGTTGTTTGAAGAAAAAATTACTCACCTTAGTAATGTTGTTTCTTCTAATGGAGTCTTGCTATATTATGACCTCCCCCCCAGCCTGCCCCTCTCAGAACTTCTACTTGGGTATGGGGTGGGCAGCCTAGTGTGGGCGCTAGTTATGCCCATTATATGTTTTCCACCCCTTCTTGGGGTTTTGGTGTGTGGTGTTTTTATTTTATCTTATATTATTGCTTATATTATATTATTACTTCTGGTCCCCTGACTTGAGTCTTTGTGTTGGGACCAGGAATATGTGTTAATAGTCAGGTAGCCAGTTGGCTAGTGTAGGTTACAGCTTCCACACGGACCTTGAGTGAGTTTTGCTCGTAAAGATCTGACAGTTTGGGTTTGAAATAACCCAGACAGAGCTTCTCTAACCGAGCTCGCGCTCCAAGTTCCATTCTTAGAATGGGAGTTAACTCTTTCACCTCCGGAGCAGTTCTAATGGTGGGACAAACTGCAATTGTCATAATATAGCAAGACTCCATTAGAAGAAACAACATTACTAAGGTGAGTAATTTTTTCTTCCTCTTCAACAAAAAGGTCGGGGATTTTATCCCATTTCTTCCTTGTCCCCAGACATCAGGTGTCCTATATCCCATCCTAGATCTTCGCCAGCCTTCCTCCCCAGTTGCACCTAAGGGATCAGCTTTGGTTGCTGGACATAGATGCCATTTCTCTCCTCATATAAGCCCCATAGAACGTTTCTCTTCTCTTGCCACTACGGGAAACCTTTAACAGTTTAAGACTCTGCCATCTTGCCTGTATTCGGCTAACACACATCTACACATGTGTGCTTTTCCGCATTGGCTGCGGCCCTAAGCCAACTGAATTCTACATCTTTCATTTCTCTGTTCTGACCTGCTTCCGCATGGGGATGCTCCATTGGATTCTTTCCTCCCATGGATCCTCTGCTCGGAGGATTCGGAGCAGCAGCTCCTCGTCTCCACTAAGTGGCTTAACTTCCAAAATGGTGATTGACCCCTGCTACTCTGTTCAAACAGGAGTCCACTTTTGATTGGGGTCACCTTGCGGCATTTGACCATGGTTCCGTTAGACCAGGGCTGGGACCTCCATCCTGTAGACCGTTGGACTCGGGGGGTGGGGGGGGGGACCTTTCCTCCTCAGGAGTGAAGCCACCAATTTACTTGCTTGGAGCTGGGGCTGTGTCTTTACCCCCAGTGAGCCTTTTTTGGCCATCCCTGTTCTCATGCCCTCTTTTCATCCAGATGGACTGTCAGGCTGTGGTCTTCTTTATAGACAAGCAGCTGGGTTCCCTCTCCCACCTTTTCAGGCAGATCATCCCTTTCGGGGATGGGGCCATACAACTCCTCTTGGAATCGACTGTCATTCAGGTTCCAGGTGGTCCAAGCACCTTCATCTGATGACCTTATTCGGTCTTGTTCACAAGCCCCGAGCGCAGGCTCCTTCTCTTAGTGGCCAAAATCCATTCCAACAAGAGGGGCTGTCAAGAGCTGGTCCACTTTGAATCCCCTCCTCACCACACTCCCCTTTTCTTTGTTCGCTCTAACACCTGGTGTTTGCCAGAACGACCCTTTCTTTCCTCTCCTGGACAGGGAGGTTGCTGCCTGCAACACCCCCCCCCCCCACACACACACACCTTTTTCCTTGGGTGCAGAGTTTTCTACTGTACTTGCAGTCATAAGGGGCTATGATGTCTCTGGTGGCTCCCTTCTGGACACAACAGCTTTTGTGCTGCGCCCTGCTTTCTCCGGAGCAGGGCGCCTGGGTCCTTCTGCATCTTAGGATCCTCCTTCTTTCTCAGTTCCTGATCATTTTACGGCTGCCATTCTTGGGGTCTCCCCCAAGTGGTGGGGGTTCTAGAGCCTGTTGGAATTCCCTCCACTAGTCCCTCTTTTGTTATGCAGTGGTAACGGTTCTGCCCGTGGGTTGCCGCTCATCAACTGGGTTTGTTTACTTGTCTGAAGAATCTGGGTTGGGAGTTTCTCCTTCAAACAACATGAAGTCTTGCTATATTATAGACATTAGCAGTTTGATCCAGCTCTAGAACTGCCCCGGAGTGAAATGGTTAAAACCATTCCAAAATAGAATTTTGGCACGAGAGCAGCTCTGTCTGTGTCATTTCAAACTTGAACTGTCAGATTCTTTACTCCGCCTCAGTGAACAGTCGCTCCGAGATTTCTCCTTCTGCTCGGTTCATTTCTCGGTTTAAAAATGTTTTCTCGGTTGGATTTAACCGAGAATAGTTTTATTTTAACCGCAAAACCGTTCGGTTCAAGCTCTATCTGTGGTAACCGTAAGTAAATGAAGGTTTTGTCTGTGTGGAACTTGTAAGTTATCGGTTCGGTTTTGAACCGATCAGTGGGTTTAAAACTCATTTAAAACTAAAAGTTACTATTTTAGAGTGCGGTTCCCGGTTCTTATCGGTTCTAAAAAAAACGGATTTATTATGTTTTTTTCCAATACCCGTGACACGGTTAGGAACCGATAAGGGTGTCTTGCCTGGCACTGCCGTTAAAAGGGCAAGTTTTTGGTTAGGCTGGCATTATGTCTGAGAAACCCAAAAGAAAAACCGGGCCCACTGGGTTTCAACACTGTGATGTTTATGGGGAAGTCTTTGCCAAGGCTGACCCATACACCACATGTGTTTATTGTCTGGGGTTTGACCACCTCCAGTTAGACTGCCAGGTATGTAAGAATTTCCCTGCAGCCACCCTGGAAAAAAGATTGGGCAGGCTCAGGAAACGAGAGGCCAAAAAGTCCGCTGACCCAGATGGCCAGCCCGGTTCGGTGCCAGCCGAACCAGAGGGAGTGCCCTCTGACCAGGGCCAGACTTCCTCGGGCAAAAGAAAAGCTGGTTCTGAGGAACCAATTCCAGTAAAGAAAACAAGAAAATCAGCAGGTCTGGAGTCCAAAATTCTTCTCCAACTGCTGCGAGATAGCAAAGCTATACAAATTGTCCAGTCACTGTTCTCAGGGTCCGTCCAACCACCACTATCTGGTAAAAGGTCGTTCGCCCAGTCCCAGTGGTTCAGGATTATGATATTGAGGAATTTTATAAACCAGAGGAGGGGAGGAGGATTATGAACAGTATGAATGTGGCTGGAAGGTCTGGGTGTGCCCATTGAACCGACATCTCCCCAGACAGACCTTTAGAATCTCCCTATGCTGTCTGAGTCCCCATCTCATTTTATGTTTTATAAAAGTTGCTGAAACCTCCAGCTTCCTTTAGAAGAGGCTGTGGATGAGCAAGAGGAGCCTGATTTTGTAGAAATGATGGATATTCCAGCGCCTAGGAGATTGTCTATTCCTTTACATAAGTCTTTTAGGAAACAAACAATTAAAATTTTAAAGTCTCAATTCTGTGCCTCCTGTAAATAAAAGATGGACAGAAGGTATACATTGTCAGGCCCTGATACAGAATTCCTTTTCAGCAATGCAGTCATGTTAGTAGTTCAGGCTGCTGCCTGTGATAAAGCTAATATTCCCTTGGCTTCACATCCTCCTGACAAGGATTCCAGGAAGATTGATGCCATGGCAAAAACAGTATATGGCAGCCTCTCTGGGACTCAGGCAAGCAAATTATATGGCTTATGTAGCTAGGTATCAGAAATCTAGATGGGATACTGTTATGCAATTGGCCAAGCAGGCCCATGGCCAGCTGGCTAGTGAACTAGAACAGGTGGCTGCTGATGGCATTGAAGCCTTTAAGGTTCAGTTTCATGCTGCTGTGGATGTTAATGATGTTTCTCTAGGGTCATGGCCACATCTGTAACTTTTAGAGGTTGGCCTGGCTCAGGTGTACTAGTTTGTCACAGGATACCCAGACTAAGGCTATGGATTTTCCTGTGGTGGGAAATTCTCTGTTTGGAGAGCAGACAGAGAATTACATGAAGAAGATGGATGAATATAGGACTACTTACAAGAGTGCCCAGGCTAAGGAGCCGCAAGCCACTCCTCAAAGGCATGCCCCCAGGGTAGGGGTAGGCCTTTTCACAGGCCTTTCTACCAGACTCAGGCCCTTCTGCCTATGCTCAGAGGGGCTTCTTCAGAGGCAGGGCAGACGAGGGTGGGCAGACCTGCTCCCACCCCCAGCCTAAAGCTCCCCTGCAAACAGGGCCGATTCTGCTGTACCAGTGGGGGCAGGCTGGCTTACTTCAGTCAGAATTGGGCTCTTAACCTCAGACAAGTGGGTTCTGAAGTAGTAAGCCAGGTCTGGTTCTCAGCTTCAAAAGTTTCCAAGTTGAGAAGCAGACTTTTTCACCTGCAAGTGCTTCAGAGACCCTCGCTCTGGAAACAGAGGTCTCATCCCTGTTAGCTCTCAGAGCAGTAGAAAGGGTTCCTCCCTGCATCAGGGCAGGGGTCTGTATTCCAGATACTTCCTTACCCCAAAAAGACAGGAGAATGGCTGCCCATTTTAGATCTCAGATATCTGAACAAGCATCTTTGAAACCAAAGTTCAAAATGGTAACTCTGGCAATTATTTTATTTTCCCTAAGGCCAGGGACTGGCTAGCCTCCCTGGACCTCAAGGATGCCTATTTCCATGTCCTAATCAGAAGATCCCATCGAAAGTACCTCAGATTTGAACTGCCCTCAGGTCATTACTAGTTCAGAGCAATGCCCTTCGGCCTTACCTCTGCTCCAAGGGTATTCACAAAGTGTCTAGCAGTGGCCCACCTAAGGAGGCAGAGAATTGCTGTTTTTCCCTATCTAGACGACTGGCTCATTGTAGGCCAGTCCCCAGAACAGGTAAAATCTCACCTGCAGGTCACCCAGCAGCTTCTCACCTCCCTGGGTTTTCTGATAAACCTACTAAAGTCGGTTCTGGAACCAGTCCAGGTACTCAACTTTATAGGGGCAGAATTGACACAAGCTAGCCAGAGCCTTTCTTCCCCAGAAAGGGTAAGGAATTTAGTGGCTCTGGCCTCTTTCTTCACTCTGTAGTGTCTCGACCAGCAAGACACTTTCTGCAGCTCCTGGGGCACATGGCTACATCCACAGCTGTTGTGCAGGGAGCCAGATTTCAGATGAGAGACATTCAGTTTCACTTGAGAACCTTTTGGTCTCAGAGAAGAGACCCCCTTTCCAAGCTGATCCCAGTGACTTGAACACTGATCCTAGCTCTCCAGTGGTGGCAGGATCAGAGCAATTAAGAGCCGGGGTCCCCTTCATTTCCCCTTCTCACGACTTGTCTCTCACTACAGATGCTTCCCTTCTGGGTTGGGGAGCCCACATGGGCACCTTTCCACTCAGGAGTTTGGTCCCCAGGAATCTCTGCTCCACATCAATTTGCTGGAACTCAGAGCTGTCTTTTTAGCTCTTCAAGCTTTTCTGCATCTATCAACGACAAGGTGATACAAGTCAGAACAGATAACACCACAATAATGTGGTACATCAACAAACAGGGGGGCACTCGGTCTTCAGCCTTGTGCACCGAGGCAATGAAGTTGTGGTCTCTAGCCTATTCCCTGAACACTTTCCTCATAGCAGTTCATCTTCCAGGGAAGGACAATGTCCTAGCGGATGCCCTCAGCAGGATTTCCCAGGGCCATCACGAATGGTCCCTGGATCCTCAAGTGCTGGGATAGTTTTTGCCAGGTGGGGCATCCCTCAGATAGATCTTTTGCAGCCCCAGACAATCACAAACTTCCTCTGTTCTGTTGCAGGCCTCCAGTGCTGGGCTCAGTTCCTGGATGCCCTTCTTCTGGATTGGGAGGGAAGTTCCTCATGCTTCCCCTTCCTCTCCTATTCAAAGTACTAGTCAAAATCAGATCTCAGCCTTGCAGGGTGATTCTGATTGTCCTGGATTGGCCAGGCAGCCCTGGTACCACTCCTTCTGTCTCTGACAGTCCATCTTCCCTGTGCCTCCCTGGAATCACAATCTGTTGACTTGTGCCCAGGAAGGGTTTGGTATCCGGACCTCAAATCCCTCAACCTCAAGGCCTGGCTCTTGAGAAGTTAGAGTTTGCTGATTTACACCTCTCAGGGTGCTCTTGAGATCCTAAAGGCTTCCAGAAAGCCTTCCACTAGGGCTACTTATAGTTCTAAATGGAAAGGTTTTCATTTGGTGTGCTGGGAAAATATTTCCCAGAATCTGCTGAATTGCCCATTTTGTTAGATTACATGGTACATCTTAATTCTCTGGTCTCAGACCAACTACCCTGAGAGTTCATTTGGCAGCTGTGTCTGCTTTTGTGTCAGCAGGAAAGTCATCCTCTTTCCTCTCATCCTGTGTTTTCCAAGTTTTTAAGGATTACTCCATACTAATCCTCCTTTGGGAACCGGCCCTGCTTGGGACCTTAATGTTTGCATTGCTCAGTTAATGCAACCCCTTTGAACCTCTTGTCTTCTGCAGAGCTTAAGTACCTAACTTGGAAAACTGTTTTCTAGTGGCTATCACTTCTGCCAGATGCATAAGTGAATTGCAAGCCTTGTCAGTGGAGACTGACTTTATTTCTTTCACAGGGATAAGGCAGTCCTTAGGACTAATAGGAAGTTTTTGCCTAAGGTGGTTTCAGATTTCCATCTTAATCAATCTATCTCCTTCCAGTATTTTTCACTGATCACTCCTCTTCGGTGAGAGGAGGTTGCACAGCCTGGATGTTAAGAGAGCTCTTAGTTATTATATAGAGCGCATTAAAGGTCACAGGTTGAATCCTCCAACTTTTCCTTACCTATGGTGAAGTTGGAAAGGCAAACCTGCCACTAAGAGGTCAGTAGCCAGGTGATTGTCTCTTGTATCCACCTTGTTATCAGAATGGGCAGAGCCCCGGGTTTGAGGGCTCATTCTCACCAGGGTACAGCTGCCTCTAGCTGCTGCCAGAGATATCCCTTTATTAGAGATTTGCCAGGCTGCTACTTGGAAAACGATACACACTTTTACCAAGCATTACTCCCTGGATGTCCAGGCCAGGAGAGATGCTCGGTTTGGCACAGCTGTTCTTCAGAGCCTATTCCCTAAGTAGGTTCTGCCCCTCCTCCATGGAGGTACTGCTGTGTATTCTGCTAATGTCTATAATATAGCAAGACTTCATGTTTTTGAAGAAAAAATTACCTACCTTAGTAATGTTGTTTCTTCTAATGGAGTCTTGCTATTATAGACCTCTCCAACCTGCCCTCTCAGAACCTCTACTTGGTGGAGTGCGGGCAACTTAGTGTGGGCACTACTTATGTCCTGTTAGCATTTTGTCCCTTTGGGACTTTGGGGTGTGTATGTGTACGCTGCGTGTGTGTTTTATTATACTTATGTTCCATTTTCATATTATTAGAATGGTGTTAGTATTTCTGGTCCCCTGACTTGAGTCTTGGGTGTTGGGACCATCAATGGTTGTTATTATTTAGGTAGCCATTTGGCTAGTGTAGGTTACAGCTTCCACACAGACCTTAGTGAGTTTGGCTCGTAAAGATCTGACAGTTCAAGTTTGAAATGACACAGATAGAGCTGCTCTCGTGCCAAAATTCTATTTTGGAATGGTTTTAACCATTTCACTCCGGGGCAGTTCTAGAGCTGGATCAAACTGCTAATGTCTATAATATAGCAAGACTCCATTAGAAGAAACAACATTACTAAGGTGAGTAATTTTTTCTTTTGTCCCGTTTCTCAGGGATGAGTTACTTATACTGTTAGGTGCTTCCTTCAGCCCTCTTTGCCTTCCTTGTATCTATCCAATGCAAGACATGTGCTTAGCTTAACCTCTTCTGGCACATTCTTGCGAGGTTTTTCTGATTTTAGACTCCCTTTTGCACCTGCCACTGGTTGCGATCTTCGCTTTCTATACCAGAAAGCGTCAGTTTCAGTGGCAATTTTTTTTTTTGCTCACAGGCTTTTATAGCTCCTGGCTCTGATGCGCATAAAACCTTTTTCCTTTTTCAGGAAATGTCCGGGTTATGCTGGTCAGGACACCTCCCTTCCTGCTTATTATCCAGAGTATTACTTCTCAGGGGAGACCGTCCTCCATACTCTGGTCATTCACCGGGTGCTTTGTTATTTTCCTTTCTGGAATGCACCTGAGTTTTCTGAATATCTGTTCTATTATTGTTTCCTGCACCCCGAGAACAGTGGAAACTTAGGTGTATCCAATGCCTACCCTACGGGTTAGCTTATTACTTCATTTATTGCTATTGCATATCCCACTGGCCTTTTCCGTCCTGGGTCAAATGCTCTTTCCACAAGGGGTGGAGTTGCCTCTGTTGCATCCCTCACTGACCCATGGCTGACATTTGTGCAACAGCCACCTGAAGCCAGCTCACACTTTCCTCAGGCTTTCCAGTCCGGATATTACTTCCAGGCGAAGAGCAGGATTTTCCCCTTGTCAGTCTTCACCATTCATTACTGCTGGGTGTAAGCTGGAAGTGCACACCTGCTCGGGTGTTTGTTTTTTTTTTTTTGTGGATGGAGTCAGCTCCAACGGCACCACCAACGAGGCCAACATACTGCGTGGTGCTCAAGGGTTGACCGTTAGGCACCACTGACTCCTCCTCCACCCCAGCTGTGTTTCTCCTGCCATCGAGGTAGCACTTGTTGTGCCAGTGATCAGAAAAGTTTTTTGCGTCAGAAGGCCTTCTTAGTTTTCGACACCGTTTTTTCCAGTTCGTCGATTCCTTTCATTTTTCTAATCATTCTTACCAACGGCGCCGGGTCTATTTTCCTGAAGTTTTTGAGTTTGTTTCGGTGTCATTTCAGGTCCGGGGGCTAGAAAGAAGTCAAAAGCAGGCCATGCCCCAATGCGTCGGTGCCCCTTTGGCCGGCATTACTCTGTTTCGGACCGGCATGACATCTGCCTCGCTGCCTGGGTCCCAACCAATGAATGGACAACTGCAACACCTACTTTCCATGGACTGCCAGATTGAAACTGCAGGTTTAAAGTTAGGCAGGGCCTCACGACTTTCAGAGGGTGGCGGTGTCCTAGGATGCCAAGGCTAGAACTTCTGACCCTGCCTCTAGTTCCCTCCTGGGTCTATACGGCCCGGTGAGGAGGAAACCTCCTCTTCTGATTCAAGCCTTGCCGTACAGGAGGTTTCTTCTGTGGTGCTGGAGGAATGGCTAGGTTCCCTGCGGAGCCAGGTTGGGAGCACTGCTATGGCAGTCACCTCCTCAGAGGTGTGGGTTCCCCCAGTGTTTTGTCCCACGGCGGTGCTGTTGGAAGGGGGAACCCGGGGTCGCCAGTTTGGTGGTGTGCGTGGTCTCCTCCTCTTTAGAGAAGGATGACCCACTGGCCGATCCAGATTGGTGACCCAATTCCTCGGAGTCAGGGAGGGCCCCCCGGACGTGATACCAGGTGCTCTGGTGTTAGTCCCTCGGCAACCCCAGAGGCCGTGGTCCCCCACGCCAGTGTCGGGGGCCCAGAGGCAGATAGTGGTTCTGAGGCCGCTGGGGAGATGGTTCTGGCAATTCCTGGTGCTGCCCTGGCTACTGCAGCTGGGATGGGGACCCTCTTTACTTCAGCCTCCCTCGGGGGGGCCAGCTGGATTTGGAGGCCCCTTAGCACTGGGCACGAGGAAGAGGGCGACCTCAGAGTCATAGGGGTTGAGGGGTCGGGATGAAGCATGGGGGCCCTCCTCCACTACTTTTTGAGGGGTTGGGGAGAAGCCACAGTGCCGAACCCCGCTTCTCCTCCTCTGAGACTGCGGAGGTGCCCATGGTGGGCGACGCTGGGGTTTGCCCTTCTGAAACCATGTAACCCCAATCGCACCACAGGGGAGAATTCCCCCTCAGGGCTCAGCCAAGATTTAATCTTGAATTTGCAGTGTCAGCTGACTGGGTCAACCACCAGATCCCTCCCATGCAGGAGGATCTACTGCGAGGTCTCAGAGTCCTGACAAAGGCCAGGCACTTTCTGTCAGGTGCCCTTCCCCAGTCCCTCTGCAGATACCACCTCCTCTCCCTGGCCATGTGGGTCCTAAGGGCCCTTGACCTGGGAGACATTCAGAGCTACTGCGGTGGCCTTCCCTAGGTATGTCAGGGCTATGGTCGAGCAGGTCTTCTGCCTATCCCCACCACCGCAGAAGGACTCTGAACATCCAAGCTCCTCTACTTTCTCCTCTGAGGAAGAGAAACTGCCGTCCTCCTCTCCTCCGATGCTGATTTCACTGAATATCAGCAGTTCCTTTTGAGGTTGGCTCAGGAGCTCCATATTTCCCATGTGGTAAGGTACAATACCGAATGGGAGACACACTCCTTCTTGAGCGAATTCAGTGCGAACCACCTTGTGGTCCCTTCCTGGCCTATTCTTTTCCAGGAAGCGTCGATCCGCAAGTGGCAGTCACCAGCCGCCTCATCCCCAGCGGACTGCAGGAGGAGGTATTGCGCTCCTCAGGAGTCCCTACCTTCAGGGTTGATGACCGTAGACACTCCTTCTGGGCTTCAGCACCCGGCACACAACAAACCACTGGATCCGGACTCTGCAAAGTTCGACCAGTGGGGAAGAAGAGTATTCTCTTTGTCTCGTGTGCTACTCTGCATTACCTCACATCAGTCCCACCACGCTGCCTACAACAGGCAGTTGTGGTCGATGCTAGCGCAGGTATTAGCATTGTTGCCTGACTCAGAGAAATCGAGGCATGCCATTGCCCTCTCTGCGCAGGGTCTGGAGCTTGCAAGGCACCAAGCAAGAGCGTCGTATGACACCAGTGAGGTGACTTCCAGACTGGTAGGGACAGTGATCTGCATTAGGCGGACGGCATGGCTTCACCTATCAAGACTGTCACCTGTGGCCTGGCATAGGGTGATTTCCTCCACTTTCAGGGGGACCCGTCTCTTTTCCCATAGGGCAAGGAGGAACTTGCAGGGGCGATTTCCACCCCCCGCCCACAGGGGACACCTCCTCACCCTGAACAGTCTTAGACGTGTATGACTAAAAGGGTCTCCCTCTTCTGTGTCTGCCCGGCAGGAGGCTGAGGGAAACTATTCCCTCAGGGAAGTGCCAGGTCCCCTCCGGGAGGCTTGGTACTCACCCAGTAGTAATGAATGGTGAAGATTGGCAGGGGGAAGATATGTAAATAATGTACCTACCATAATTCTTGATCTTCCCTTGTATCTTCACCATTCGTTACTGATTCCTGCCCACCTCCCACTCTTGGGCCTCAGCTTCTGGGCATCACCTCTACCCTACTCGCCCTCCCCCTCTACGAGGCCAATTGGGGGCAGAGTCCCCCTGGTACCTCAGGACCCTCTATTTCTTTCTCTAAAGTCACAGAGCGCCCAACCTAAGGAGGACAGCGAGTAGGGTCTTCGCCGTGGCCTTGGAGGGAACCCCCTGGGATTCTCAGTGCGGTACGCTGTGGGGTCCTTTCTGTGACTTGACACAGACCTGTCTGGTCCGTTGCCGACTCGAGAGGTGGGGACTTCATCAGCGCATCTCGTGGGAGGGCCCGTAGAGACTCGCCTCTATATTATAGGGGTTGTTCCTGGACAGGGTCCTCTCCTGTTTGGGGTCCCCCCCTTCTTTTGGCTAAGCACCTCAGGTGGTAAGCTTAGGAGGGCCATGCTCCAGAACTTTCATCCCGAATACGAATTTAGGGGGGGGAGGGCGCAGACACCGCCATGCTTTATATTCTCCAACACCATGTCAAACCCTCCTGTTCTGGACCTAGGTCCAGTGGGTTCTGAAGCCTGACTGGATCCTTGCACATGCGTCTTCATACCTCCCAGGTTTGAGAATAAGGATAAGCCAGTAGTCCTCTGGGTGAGCATGGCGGAGGTCTCTCACCTTCTCCCTCTCTATCTTCTATCTTTTCTGTCTTTTCCCATTTGTTCCCCTCTCTTTCTTTTTCTTTCTTGTGTTGCTGCCCAGGGGCTGGGGCCCTAAAATCCAGATAGTGAAATCTCTCTTTCCTTCTGTCCTCTGGCCGGCTTATTCCTTTTTCAGTTTATATCCTTTGGCTCCCTTGTCTCATTTTAAGATTCCTCTGTCTCCCTTTGTTTTCCTTCTCTCCGGCAGAACAGAACTGGGGTGGAGGAGGAGTCAGCGGCGCCTAACAGCCAGTCCTCAAGTGCCATGCAGTGCGTTGACCTCTTGGGCAATGCCGCTGGCGCCATCTCCTCCCACAGAAAAAAAAAGCTCCTGAGCAGGTGCTCGTCTCTGGCTTTCACCCATCAGTAATGAATGGTAAAAATACAAGGGAAGATCAACAATTACTGTAGGTACGTAATTTACATTTTTTGGACTCGCAGTCCTTCCAGGCCTCCTCTTGTGGTTCTTACACTGACTTCTGCCTCCTCCCGGCTGACAGGGTCAGTCCTTTCACTGCTTGGGACTCAGTCCTAACAGTGTAATCTCTGCTGCAAGAGCTCCCCCTCGAAGTAAAATAGTATAGTTACGTAAGAACTTACCATAACAGTAGATCTTTGAGAGGAGCTCTTGCAGCAGGTATTGCTTTCCCTCCCACCATCCCCCTGCTGTTTGTTTCTCCTTCCTTTCCCTTTCCTCAGCTTTTTAGAAATGCCTCGGTTCTCCGTGTTTCTTCTATGTTTACTGGGGTCTCCAGCGGGAGAACTGAGGCGGTGCTTGGGGACCGCCCCTTATTTACCAAAGGGGACGTTGGGGGCAGGTCGATGTAAGGAGGCAGTCCCTGCTACAGACTGCTAGCTAGAATTTTCCGTGGGGACCCCTGGCACCTGCGGCTTCAGTCTAACGGTGTAACCTGCTGTAATAGCGCCTCTCAAAGATCTGCTATTCACGATAAGGTCTTCGTAACTCTACATCTTACCTGTGTCCAGTCTTCACCATTCATCACTGTTGAGAGTCTGCGGGAGACTTTTTGGGGGCATTGGCACATCACATGCGATGCCGACAGATTATGTGGCGCTCGGGTGGCCAGCAACAGCCATTGGGTCCTCCTCCACCGCAGTTCTGCTTCTCCCACCATTGGGACAGCACCTTCAGCCACTCGAGACTTATCGCTGCCTAGTTTTAACGATGTCACAGTTCGACATTGTTCAGACCTTTGACTCGGCCTCAGTTCTGCTACTCGATGCCGCTCCAGACTGGTAAGATCTTTCCATTTATTTGTGTGCGGCATTGAGTCTTTGTTTATTTTTGGATTTTGTTGCCGTTCTGTCATGTCTGGTTCTCAGGACAAAAAGCAATGTAAAAAAAACAACTGGTCAGCCCCCTATACTTCGGCATCCCTGTGGCCGACAGATTTCTGTGACCGACCGACATGACGTGTGCCTCTCCTGTCTTGGACCCCTGCACGATATAGATTCCTGCAACGCCTGCTTCTCGATGGACCGTCAAGTTTTACAGCATCGTGCATTAAAAGTCGGTAGGGCCCCGCTGACTTTTGGGGGGGCATCATCACTCGTGCCGGTCCAAGCTCAGGACTCTTTCCTACCTTGGGTCCCTTCCCGGGCCTATGTGGTCCAGTGAAGAGGTGGCCTCCTCTTCTTCTAGCCTTGCTGTAGAGGAGGTCCCTACCGCAGTGCCGGAGGATCGGAGCCGGACCGGGAGCACCGCCTTGGCAGTCACCTCCTCAGAAGTGCAGGCTCCCCCGTTGTCGGGGCCCACGGCTGCAGGTCCTGACACAAGGCGTTTCTTTGGCGCCACCCGTCGGTGCCACCTTGGGTCCCGGAGCCGTGCATGGCACCGGAGATTGGGGCGGCGCGTTGAGGGGTGCAGGGCCGGATCGCGGCGCCATGACTGGGGATCCCTTGGAGCCGCCGATCCGGAGCCCTTCATAATTGTCTCCTCCTCAGAGGCAGATGATTCTGAGGCAGATTCGGATTGGCTATCTGATTCTTCCGAATCAGCGGGGTCCCCACGACCCAACACCCTTGCACTTCCCCAGGTGCCCCCTCCGGCAGCTCAGGCAACTGCGGCTTGTGCTGATCCCCCAGCCACTCCTAGCTTGGGGGCCAGTTGCGGCCTGGCGGTCCATCTGCTGCTGGTGTGGCGATCGGATTCCTGAGTGAGGGAGTGGCTGCCATTCCTGGTGCCATTCCTCCTCTCAGGATTAAGATTGAGTCCCCTCCTCCTGAGGCCCTCCTCTGGGGGCCTTTGGAGTCAAGGGAGCCTTCAGCACAGGGGTCGAGGAAGAGGGCTTCCTTGGAGTCCTCAGGGTTGAGGATAAGGCGCAAGGGACCACAGCACACTTCCGTGACCTTCCGGGGTCGGGGAAGGAGCCGTAGTGCTGAGCCCTTTTTTCTACCTTCGGGTTCTCCAACGGAGGTCTCTCTGGGTGGGGCTGGGGTCTGCCCTTCTGGATCCATGTGGCCCCGGTCACCTCATAGAGTAGCTCACCCTACCATTTTGATTTTCAGGATAGGACGGTGAATCAAACAGACCTGCGGTTTTCCTCTGATACTAGGCTCTCCTGTGGATTCTGCTAGCCCTGGCAGAGGCACGTCACATCAGGTGACAGGCTCGCCCGTGCCTCTGCGCCCAGCTCCCCTTCTCCCAGGCCACATTGGCCCTCTTGGGCCTTTGACCTGGGATCAGTTCAGGTCTCAGGCTGTGGCTTTCCCTCAATACCTTAGGGCCATGGACAAGCAGGTCTTCCGACCAGTTCCCCCGCCGGAGCCAGAGTCTGACTCATCAAGTTCCTCGACCTCCTTGTCTTCCTTCACTGGGGAAGAGGAACCTTCCGTCCATCTGTCCTCAGATGCTGATCAAGCCCAGTATCAGCACTTTCTGTGAGTTGGTTGGGACTTGCACATCTCCATTGTCACGAGGGACAATATCGGCGTGTGACAAGCCTTCCTAGGCTAACATGGGCATACCATTTGGTAGTCCCTCCTGGCTGGTTGGTTTCCTCAAGCTGCATCGTACAGCCTGGCAGTCCATATTCCTGAGCCAGCCCCTATGGACTGCCACAGGAGGTATTAGTAACCCGCGGGTCTCCAGGTGCCTTGCCTCATCCACCTTCTGGACCGACGCGGCTGGACACCCTGTTCGGGCTTCGACACCCGGTCCGCAACATGCCCCCTGAGACTGACTCTCGAGAGTTGGAATGGCTGGGGTGAAGAGTTTTCTCTTCAGCGTGGAGCCTGTTGGTGATCATATCACATCAGGCGCACCATGCTGCCTACAACAGGTACTTTGGGTGATGTTAGGTCAAGCTTTAGCTTCGCTGCCTGATTCGGAGGCTACCCAGCAAGCCATAGCCCTCTCCGCTATAGGCCTGGAGTTGGCGAGGCACCAATCAAGGGCATCATACGACACCAGTGGGGTCACTTTACGGCTTGCAGGGACAGTGACCTGCATTAGGCGGACAGCATGGCTTCACCTGTCAAGGTTGTCACCTTTGGCCTGTTGCAGGTTGCTGGCCTCCTTCTTCCAGGGCACCCTTCTTTTTTCCCGAAGGGTGAGATGGGAGCTTCAGGGGCGCCTTCCTTCCCCTAAGTTTCAGGGGACCCCGTCTCACTCTGACAAGTCCCAGCCTTAAACCCGCTAGAGGGTCCCCACATTCTTCTCCGGGGGACTGAGGAAAAGTTTTCCTCAGGTTATTGGGCCCCTTGGGGGTGCTCGACTCACCCAACAGTGATGAATGGTGAAGATTGACACAGGTAAGATATGAAAATTACGTACCTACCATAATCCTTGATCTTTCTGTGTATCTTCACCCTTCATCACTAAATTCCACCAACCTTACCCTCTCGAGGCCTCAGTCCCTAAGACGTGCCGCCTCCCTCTTGCCCCTTCCACCCCCTGGAGTTCTCCCACTCCCAACGGTTGTCGGGGGTGGGGGGTTGGTGGGGCAGGGTTGGGTTTGAGCAAATCTCGAACCCTTTGGGGTTTACTCCTTGGGTCTCGGGGGGAGGGCCCCTCCTCTTCTGAACTCCTTGCATGACCTGCTCAAATGGGTCTGTTCCAGTCTGGGGGTGGCACCTCTGGCCTCCCGAGACACCCTTCCCCTTTCTTCTTCCCCTGAGAAGGGTATGCTCCACAGTGTCGCTTTTCTCTTCCCCCTCCCACCCTGTTGGTGTTTTCGGGGGGGGGGGGTCAAGAACTGTTATACTTCCTCAAAATAGTTGGGATTGAGACTGGGTGGTGGCCTCCCTCCAGACACTGGTGGTGCAACCATTCTTTTGTTTTCTTGCCACTCTCTCAACCTCTGGGCAGTGTTGGCTCTGCCTTGGTCATTGGGGCACAACTGTGGAATTTCTTGCGGCATTCTACTCCGTTCCTTGCTAAAGTTTTTGGCACTTAAACCTTCCAGGACGCAGTTCTTCTGACCAGGGTTCATGCCCCGTTGTACCTGATTGGGGACAAGTCCCCCCCCACCAATCCCTCATCCCATACCTAGATTCTTTCTCTCTCTCTCTCTCCTCCTCTCTCCTTTCTCCTCCCTTGGTCACTCAGGAACTGGGGCCTCCTGGCCCACAACCCTCAGGCCCCTCCTTTTCTCTTACCTGCCCTCTTGTCAGCGTACTCTTTTTCAGTTTCTTCCTTTCCTTTTACTGTCTCTTGTGCTCCCTTGCCCCACCCTCCTTTCTCTTTACTTATTTCTTCTGTCTCTCCAACGCACAGAACTGAGGTGGAGGAGGACCCAATGGCTGTTACTGGCCATCCTGCAAGCGCCACGTAATAGGTCGGTCCCGTAGGTGGCTCCGGCCCCTCCTCCAAAACAAACAAAAAAAGTCTCCCACTTGGTGCCTGTCTCCAGCAGACACCCAGCAGTGATGAATAGTGAAGATACACAGGAAGATCAACAATTACAGTAGATACGTAATTTTCATTTTCCTGTAGCTGCGGGGAGTCCCAGTACTTATGTTGGGTTCAGCCTGACCTGGGGGTGGGGGAGTCGCATGGACCTGTGTGTGCTGTGTTATTGTCTGGGGAATTGTGGTCATGACTCCAGGAGAATCCCTCACTCATACGATAAGAGTCACGGGATCTTTAACTTCCATCTGGTCAGCCACCAGAGATAGGCAGAAGAGACCTTGGTGTAATGTCTTATCCAAAGGACAACACCTCGACAGTGCAGCACACCTGAATGCTGCACTACAGTATCACTCTGAACTCACTCTGGCAGAACTGACAATATCACATCAGACTGTTTTTTTTTTTTTTTTTTTTTGGTGCTGCTGCTGTTAATGATTCTGTTTATTCTCCTTGGCTCAGCTACAATATATACCCCGCATCAGTCTGCTGGGTCCCCACAGGGATCCTGGACTTCATGCTGGCATGATGTCTGCTACTCATTATCAAGGGTTTTTTCTGCTGTGTGTGGTGTCCCCCATGCATCTCCAAGGGATCCTTGATCGAAAGAGCAGTGATCTCTGCACATGGCCAGGTGTCATCCTGCCTAGCGTGCACCATCCACGCTTCTGAAGTCAGCCTGAGTAGGTAGGCTTACCTACTCCCAGCCATCGTTAGGGGTCAGAATGTTCCCTCCCGCCAGATCCCCTCCCTCCCCAGATGTAGTTTAGTTGATGGAGTTTATATAAGATCTGATCTTTTGTTTGCCTGTCCCGCTGTCCTCCCTGGGCTAAGTACAGTCACAGAGGATTGTATTTACAGTAGCACCTGGAGAAAAACAGAACCAGAAGACATCTGATTAGAAGTTATAAAAACTCTTTAACATGCACTGCAGTCTATTAAATCTCCCACTCGTGCCTACTGTTCTGATGTCAGCTGCAGCGGATTCTGGGATTTGCAGTATAAGATGTCAACCTACAAGTAAGCAAAATTAGACTGATACAATCTACTGTACTACAGTAAGTAGTAAGTAAACCAAAATGTTTTTGCACACAAAGTGCACACTGGAACCATCCCAACACTTGAGTGTGGGGCCCTTTTTGCTGACTGTTCCCCTTTAATTTTGATGAAGTCTCTCAGCTTGCAGCTGTTGTGTGAGGGAAGCCATAGTTTTGACATGGGAGATTTTTCGATTGTTTGTGCTAACCACGACAATGGAAGATGACTTATACAGCCTATGGGAACCCTCTACATGTCCCAAAGAGGAAAGGGACATATCATTTAAAGAGCTAGTGACACGTTCAGGAGAACTTTTAACAGACCCTTATATTTAGGCACAGTCCAGCCTGTATTTCCCATTAGTGCTTATTGCTTCTCCTCATTATTTGTTACTGAGGTCATTTGTATGAAAACAGGATCTTTGCTTCTAGAGAGTTTGTCTATCGCTGCTGCCTTCTCCCTACCTGAAGTCACAGAGCACTGCTTGTGGTATAACAGATCTTCCCTTGTCAATCTTCACAATTCATTACTGCTGGGTGTAAGCCGGAAGCGCGCACCGGCTACGAGAGTTTATTTATTTATTTTTATTTTTTTTGAGGGAGGAGTCTGCGCCAGCGGTGCTACCCACAAGAGAGACACACACCACATGGTGCATGAGGGGCGGACGTTAGACGCTGCAGACTCCTCCATCCCAGTTCTGTTTCTCCCACCATCAAGGCTGCACCTGCTGCATGAGTACAGAGTTTCGTAGTACGCCTTTAGGCCTTCTTTCAACGCCGTCTGTTTGTCGACGACTCCTCATCCTGGTTCTACATCTTGATGCCATTACTGGCCGGTAAGTTAGTTCCGATTATTTGTTTAACGGTGTCGAGAGCTTTTGTTGTGCTTTAGTTTATTTCGCATCATGTCTGGTTTGGAAGCCAACCGTAAATCGAAAGCGGGCCACGCCCCCATGTGTCGGTGCTCCTGTGGCTGGCATTTTTCCGTGACGGACTGGCATGATGTCTGCCTCCGGTGCCTGGGACCTAACCACGATATGGATAGATGCGACACTTGTTTTTCCATGGATCACCGTATTCTGGAAATCCGTGCATTCAAAGTCGGCAGGGCCCCGCCGACTTTCAGAGGATGGCATTGCTGTCGGGCTTCCCAGGCCACGCTTTTAGACCCTTCCTCCGGGTCCCCTCCCAGATCTATGCAGTCTGCTGAGGAGGAGGCCTCCTCATCTTCAAGCCTTGCCGAGGAGGAGGAGGCCTCTTTTTCAGAATCGGAGGAGCAGCATGGCCCCTTCCTGGGTCGCGTCGTCAACGCCTCCTCAGCAGTCACCTCTGTTGAGGTGCAGGCTCCCCCAGTGTCGTGGCCCAGTGTTGCTGGGTCCGGCACTGGCGGACCCTTGATGCTGCCTCGCGGCACCGCTTCGGATCCTGGTGCTGTTCACGGCGCCGGTTATCGGGCAGCGCCGCATGTGGCACCGTTTTGGTTCTAGGTGCCTCTGCATGACGCCAGGTGACCTGTCCCGACTCCAGGCGGCGCCATTTGGTCCCAGCACCATGCGCGGCGCCAAGGGCCCGCCAGGGCCATGGATGGGTCGGCGTTGGGTTCCGGGGCAGTGGGAATGGCTGGAGATGTCGGCGCTGTTCACGGCACCGTCCCTCAGGGTGTTCTCGCGGTGGCCAGTATTGAAGTCCTGCTGGTCGACTCCTCTTCGGAGAGTGTCGACTCAAATGTGGACCCAGATTATCTGCCTGATTCCTCGGAATCAGAAACCTCTATGGGGCACGGTGTCAGGCGTCCCAGCGCCCCCATTCCTGAATCTCCACAGCATTCTGCCTCTGAGGATTCCCATGCCGGGGGTGGCCTGGGGTCCATTGGGGAGGACGGGTTGGGGAGGGGATTGTTCCCTCGGGGTGCCACGACAGCTGCCAGCCTTGGTGCTGCTGTGCCCTCCCTGGGGGGATTGGAAGTCCTGGCTTCGGCGGGCCTCCCTCGGGGGGGGGGGCTCTGGATCAGGGAAATCCTTCACTGGGGTCGGGGAGAAGGGCGTCCTCGGAGTCTGAGGGGTCGCAGTGAGGGGCGGCGGCACTCGTCTGCCACCCCACAGGGTGCATGGAGGAGCCATAGCACCGAGCTCCGCCTCCCCTTCTCAGGCTCCAAGGTCCCCTCTGGTGGCACTGCCGAGAGTTGCCCTTCTGGACTCATGCAACCCCAGGTGCATCACAGGGTAGATTCCCCGTCTGGGCTTTTCCAGAGTTCACATTCCCAGGGTTCCGCCATGCAACCCGGTTTGATCTCAGGGATCCCTCTGGCTCGGGCACCGTTCTCTGGATTCCAGAGCCCTGGCAGAGGACAGCCACCTCCTTGCAGGTGCCCTTCTCCCATTCCTCTGCAGCCACCCCCCTCTCTCCCAGGCCACGTGGCTTCTACTGAGCCTTTATCCTGGGGGACGTTCAGAGACACTGCAGCAGCCTTCCCGTCATACGTTAGGTATATGCATGAATGGGTCTTTCGCCTGTCCCCACCGCTGCAGGAGTCTTCTGGACATTCAAGTTTTCCATCCTCATCAACTCCCTCCTCAGAGGGAGAGGAACCTACTATTCACCTCTCTTCCGATGCTGATTTCACTGAATATCAGCGCTTCCTATCAAGGATGATTTGGGATCTCCGTATTTCTTTCGTCAGACGGACAATACTGAGCGGGAGACACGCAGATTCCTCAGTAAATTCAGTGCCCAGCATCTGGTGGTGCCATCCTGGCCTATTCCCTTCCAGGAAGCATCTGTCCGCACCTGGCAGTCTCCAGCCGATCCTTTCCCAGCCCCGGCAGACTGCAGGAGGGGGTATTGTGCTCCATTGGAGTCTCTAGGTTCTCTCCCTAACCCTCTCTCGGGCTTGGTATTTCTAGTGACCCCTTCTGGGCGTCGGTGCCTGGTGCACGACCGACCACCAAACTCGGATTCCCTACAATTTGACCAGTGGGGTGAAGAGTTTTCTTTTCTTCTCGTGCGATGTTGTGCATTGCATCACATTAGGCACACCATGCTGCCTATAACAGGCACTTGTGCTCAGTGCTGGCTCAGGTGCTAGCATTGATGTCTGATTCGGAGCAATCTCGACAGGCCATTGCCGTCTCCGCCATAGGCCTGGAACTGGCAAGGCACCAAGCAGGGGCATCTTATGAATTCAGTGAGGTGGCTTCCAGGCTTGTGGGGACAGCGATCTGCATTAGGCGGATGGCGTGGCTTCATCTATCGAGGTTGTCACCCCTTGCCCAGCCTAGGATGATTTGCTCCGCATTCCGAGGGACCTGCCTTTTTTCCACCAGGGCTAGGAGGCTTCTGCAGGGGCTTCCTCCATCCCCTCCTCTTCAGGGGACACCTCCTAGCTTTCCTCTGCCTTAGGCTTCCAGTCTAGTATGGCCAGGGTCTCTTCTTCCTGTTTCCCACCAGCAGGAGGCTGAGGGTCCTGTTCCCTCAGGGTTGTGCTAGACCCTCCTTCAGGGGGCTTGGTACTCACCCAGCAGTAATGAATGGTGAAGACTGACAAGGCAGGGGAGAAGAGGGGGAGGAGTAGCTCTCTATGTAAAGGAAGGGATAAAAGCAACTGAACAAAAGAGTAAACAGGGAGGAGAGGAGGCACTGTGGGTCACCTTGGAGACTGGAAAGGGCACCACAATCCGCACAGGGGCTGTGTACAGACCCCCATGTCAGGGGGAGGGAATGAACAAGGATATGATAGAAGGCATTCTTAGAATGGCAGAGAAAGGGGAGATACTGTTGATGGGAGACCTGAATATGCCAGATGTTAACTGGAGCACATTTGCTGCAACCATATCCAAGAGCAGGGCCATTCTCAATGCCCTACAGGTGGCAGGCCTCAGACAGCTAGTTTCGAACCCACTCATGAGGGAGCAATCTTAGACCTCGTGACTTCAAACGGGCAGTGAGAGGATCTCAGATCTAGAAGTGGGTTGCCATCTGGGGACAAGTGACCATCAAACAGTGTGGTTCACGTTAAACTCAGCTACAGAGTCAAGCCATACAAAAGTGAGGGTACTGGACTTTAGGAGAGCTGACTTTGCAAGATGGGAGAATGCCCAGAAAAGTACTAGCAAACAGGTTAGAAGGAGTGTGGAGCAACAATGGGAATCATCAAAACTGCCATCACAGAGGCAACAAGCCTTATGTGAAGCAAATAAACAAATCAAATGAAAGAGAAAGCCACTGTGGTTCTCAAAAGAGGTGGCTGTGAAAGTCAGGAAGAAAAAGATAGCATTCGGAAATATAAGGAAACACAGAAGGAGCAGGACAGAGAGCCGTACCAGTTAAGGCAGAAGGAAGCAGGAAGGGAAGTCAGAATAGCAAAGGCCCAAACTGAGGAAAAGATGGCCAACTCAGTTAAGAAGGGGGATAAAACCTTTTATAGGTACATCAGCGAGCGTAGAAAGACAAAGGGAGGGATAGTGAGGCTGAATAGAATGAACTTTGGGTGGGCAGAGGGGGACAGTGAAAAAGCAGGGATACTGAACGAATATTTCTGCTCAGTATTCACAAAAGAGGAGGGGGAAGTGCCTAATCCAATTAACAGAAGCACTCTTGATAGGGGGGTCGATCCCAGTCCTTTCACAGAAGAAAGGGTTCTGCAAGAACTCCTAAAACTGAAGGTGGACAAAGCAATGGGTCCTGATGGAATTCACCCAGAATTCTAAAAGAATTAAGGGAGGAACTAGTGAAACCACTGGCTACTCTTTTAATAAATCATGGAGGATGGTGTGGTACCCAAGGACTGGAGGAAGGCGATGTGATTCCCTTCACAAAGTGGGACCAAGACAGAGGCAGGAAACTACAGACCTGTCAGTCTGACCTCTGTGGTAGGGAACGTGATGGAGTCACTTCTGAAGGAAAGAATAGTTGAGTACCTAGAGGCCAGTGGGGCACAGGACCCAAGGCAGCATGGGTTCACAGCGGGAAGGTCATGTCAGATGAATCTAATAGATTTCTTTGACTGGGTGACCAAAGTAGTAGACAAGGAGGGGCTGTGGACATGGCCTACCTAGACTTTAGCAAGGCATTTGACACAGTCCCACACAAAAGATTAATAGTCAAATTAACAGCCTGGGAGTGGGTCCCAGGGTGGTAGCCTGGTAAAACATTGGCTGCACAACAGGACACAGAAGGTAATTGTAAATGGAGTCCACCTGAAGAAAGAGGGGTTACTAGTGGGTACCGAGGGTTCAGTATTGGGTCCAGTCCTTTTAATGTCTTCATCAGTGACGCTGCAGAGGACTGAAGGAAAGTATGCCTTTTGCAGATGACACAAAGATCTGCAACAGGGTTGATACACAAGGGAAGGAAAGGATGAAAGGGACTTGGAGGTTGGAGGAATGGTCAGAAATATGGCAGCTAGATTCAATGCAAATAAGTGCAAAATAATGCACCTGGGAAACAAGAACCCAGGGAAGAATACACAATGGGTGGGAGGTAGTAACAACAACAAAAAGGAAAGGGACCTGGGGTAATCATATCAGATGACTTTAAGGTTAGCGACAATGTGAGAAGGCAGTAGGAGGGCTGGGGTATACTGGGATGTATAGGGAGAGGCATCAGCAGCAGAAAACAGAAGTTGTTATCCTCTGTACAGACAGTTGGTGAGACCCCATCTGAGTACTGTGTCCAGTTCTGGAGACCCCATCTCTGCAAGGACATAGACAGGATAGAGGTAGTCCAGGGAGGGTAACTAAAATGGTGCAGGGTTTGCAAGAGAAGCCGGAGGAGGAGAGACTAAAGGAGCTTAATATGTATACCCTTGAGGAAAGAAGGGAGAGGGGGACATGATAGAAACTTTAAGTACCTCAGTGGAATCAACAAAGTCCAAGAGGTAGCATCTTTCAGAAAAGAGACGATCAAGAACAAAGGGGACACAATTTAAAGATAGAAGGAGGGCGGTCTAGGGGCAATGAGGGAAGTATTATTTCACAGAGAGGGTAGTGGATGCATGGAACAACCTTCCTGAGGAGGTTGTGGGGTCTAAAACTGTGGAGAATTCAAGAATGCATGGGACAGACATAAGGTAATTCTGGGGGTAGGAAGAAATAGGCTGTTGGTTAACTAGGATCTGTGGCCTATCCTGTAGATAGGGAAATGGGCAGACTAGATGGGCCAAGCGGTCCTTATCTGCCGTCAAAGTCTAAGGGAAGATATGAAAATTACATACCTACCATAATTCTTGATCTTCTCTTGTGTCTTCACCATTCATTACTGAATCCTGCCCACCTTCCCCTCATTTCTTGGGCGTCTCCCCCGCCCTGCTTGCCCTCCTCCCCTTCCCCTCTTGTGACTGTTGGGGCCTAAATCCCCTGGTCTTCGGGACCTTCCGTTCTTCTCTCAGAAGAGCAGCAAAGTATTGGAGAGGGAGGAGAATGAGTAGAGCATCGTCTTTTCCTCCTGAGGGAACTCTTTCTGATTTTCCTTGAAGGTGTTCCCTTCGGGCACCTTTCCTTCAGGCCAAGTTAACTCAATCACCAGTCAACAGTGCTAGTTTCTTAGACGGTCCTCTTCATTCGGTTCTCGGACCTCGCTGGTGTCCCTGAATCTTGTCCTGTGTATGCCAGTCTGGAACTAGTTAATGTCTGTTCTAGCCCGATTTGAAAATTGCTCTCTTGAACTGGTGGTCTAGTTTTCTTTGGCCCCTGCCTCTCCCAGGAAGTCAGAACGAGTTTCCTTCTCTGTCTTTGTCCACCTTACCAAGAGGTGACCCTCTTTAGGGCTCCCCCACCCCAATTACTAACACATGTCAGTGTGCTAGTGGGGTCCTTTCCCTTTACCTAGTTGGGGTCTCTCCCTCCCGGAACAGATTGTTTGCCTTGGCAGTTTGTGAGCTCTCAGCTTGAGTGATGGGTACTGGGATAGTGGGATGTGTAGGGAAATCTGCTTTTCTTCTACTAAGCTGTGCAGAAGGTTCGGTCGAACCATCTAGTCCAGTTTTGTTTGAAGGGATCCTTGCTCCCTTGCTTTTAAGTTCCGGAGCTGATAAGCCTTCAAGCCAATTTAACTCACAAATTGTGGCCAAATTTTTCTCTCCTCCCAACATCCCCTTCTGTTCTTCCTCTCCCTTATCTGTTCCTCCCTTGGAGCCGCCCTAGGAGTGAGGTCCTACGGTCCCTTAGGGTAGGGTTCTCCTCTTTCCTGTCCTCCATCAGCTTATTCCTTTTTCAGTTTGTTTCCTTTTCTTTGTCTATCCCTCTGCTCTCTTGCCTTGCTCTCTTCTCTCAATCCTTTATTTCGCCTCTCTGGCTTACAGAACTGGGATGGAGGAGGAGTCTACGGCGCCTAACGGCTGCCCCTCGCACACCACGCGATGCGTCGCTCTCGTGGGGGTGCCATCGGCGCCGACTCCTCTCTCCAAAAAAAAAAAAAACTCCTGTAGTGGGTGCTCGCTTCCGGCTTACACCCAGCAGTAATGAATGGTGAAGATACAAGAGAAGATCAAGAATTACGGTAGGTACGTAATTTTCATTTACTCCCATTGCAACGGATTGTGATGTCACAACAGAGGATTATGTCTTGAAGTAGTGAGTAAGTTACAGAGGTAGATAGACTCTAAAGGAACTCTGAGAGATAAAGATCATATATTCATGCACATTTCCTTAGTAATAAATAATGGGGAGGAGGAATACATAAAATATAACCGTAATGCAGGCTGAATTGTACCTAATTATTGTTTTGTAAAGTTTTCTTTGCAGCGTCAGTAGCTTTTTAAAGGGTACTACACCCTCATATCTTGCAATAATGTAGAATCTGAAGTGTGCTGACACATCATGTTCTCATATGCTAATGCAGCTGTCCGGGACAGTGAGATTTCAGCAACCCAGAAAATGTAGACCCCCAGGATAGTCAGAAGGGACTAGTATGGACAGCACAAATAAACTAAAACATGAGCGTATATCCCCAGCAGCTGCAAGAAAATAGTGAACTGTTGACAAAGAAACAAAATTTGCAAGCTATGAGGGTATAGTAATCCTTTAAGGGCTTTAAACAAGCATATACTGTAGTGTACATAAGGTTTTTCATGCTCTCAGTAGGAACTCTGCTCCCTGTGCTAACCCAGGGAGACTGGCTGTATTTCCTGGACATGCAGAATGCGTAATGGCATATAAAGATTTGCTAACAAGAGTTTTCTATGCTTCCTTCTGGAGGACCTTTGTTTTTAGTTCAAAGTACTGACTACCTTTTGGGCTAGCCTGAAGGTCAGGTGTGTTCACAAAGTGATATGCTACAGTGGCAGCATTCCTCTACAGGGAGGAAGTACATGTTCTTCCATTTTGGATGAACACTTAGCATAAGGATTTTCCCCAAGAGTTAGACCTACGTGCTGTTCAGAGAGCTTTCTCAGCTGGGTGTGGTAATGGATGAAAAGAAGTCCCTGCTAGCCCCATGCCAACAGCTGTGGTACCTAGTGGTGGATCTTCCCTTGTCAGTCTTCACCATTCATTACTGCTTAGGTTAGTGCCGGAGGCGTGCACCCGCTACGGGAGTTTTTTGGTTTTTTTTGGAGTCGGCTCCAATGGCGCCACCCTCTGACGCTGACGTGCACAAATCTGTCTTGGCAGTGCCGTTAGGTACCATGGACTCCTCCTCTATCTCAGTTCTGTTTCTCCCGCCATCGAGGGCTGCACCTGCTCGCAGTAGTTCAAGTGTTTCTGCGTCAAGACACCTCGTTTCTCTCCAGTGACTCTCGCTTGATGCCGTCTCCCGGTGAGACCGTTCCTTTATTTTCTGTCGACGGCGCCGAGTGCTTTATTGCTGTTTTTTGCCTTATTTAGTTTGCATCCTGTCAGGTTCGGGGCCAAAACGTAAGTCGAAGGCGGGCCGTGCCCCTATGCGTCAGTGCTCCTGTGGCCGGCATTTCTCCATCTCGGACCGTCATGATGTCTGTCTCTGTTGCCTGGGACCCAACCACGATATGGACGCGTGCGACGCCTGTTTCTCCATGGACCGTCATGTCCTCGAAGTCCACGCGTTCAAGATCGGCAAGGCCCCGCCGACCTTCAGGGGATGGCGTCGCTCCAGGGATTCCCAGGTAAGGTCTCTAGGCCCTTCCTCCGGGTCCCCTCTCGGGCCTATACGGTCCGTGGAGGAGGAGGAGGAGGCTTCCTCCTCTTCTCTTGCCGAAGAGGAGGCTTCTTTTGCGGTGTCGGAGGAACGTCGTGGTCCCTCCGGGCCGCTGGTGGGACACGCCTCGGCAGACACCTCCTCGGAGGTGCAGGCTCCCCAGCGTCGGAGGCCCACGCCCGTCGGATCCTGGCACCGGGTGAACTTCAGACGGCACTGCTGGCGGCACTGTGCGTGGACTGCAGGCCTGGTTCGCCTCTTGGCAGCACCAGGTTGGGTCCCAACGCCGGGCGGTGTCTTGGGCCCAGCCAGCGCACTGGGGAGCCGGGCCGCTTAGCGGGTGCAGGGCCAAGGCCGCCCGCGCTGCTTCTCCGGGACCCCGGGTTGCTAGTATTGTGGTCCAGCTGGTCTCTTCCTCTTCGGAGGTCGATGACTCAGACGTGGACCCGTCCTGGCAACCTGACTCTTCGGAGTCGGGTTCCCCGGTGGCACGTGGTGCTAGGTCGGCACAGCGGGCCTCTCCACTGTCCCCGCTGCTGTCCTCCCCTGAGGGCCCTCGGGCTAGGGGTGGTCCTGGGTCCCTGGGGGGGCGATGGAGTGGGGGCGGAGGAAGGGGCTCTCCCTCCTGGGGGGCTCGTGACAGCTACCCTCCCTGGTGGTGTTGCAGCCACTCGGGGTGGGAGAACGCTGGAGTCGGGGAGGGCGCTCTCGGAGTCCGAGGGGTCGAAGGGCGGGGTGCGGTCGTCGCGGTCTCTGCCGGCCACCTCTCAGGGGGTGGCTAGGAGCCGTAGCGCTGGGCCCCGCATTTCCCTCTTGGACCCCGGAGTCCCCTCCAGTGGCGTTGCTGCGGACTGCCCTTCTGGATTCATGCAGTCCCAGGTTCGTCACAGGAGAGGATCTCCTTCTGGGCTCTTCCAGGTTTCGCTTTCCCAGGGTTCCGTTTTGCGACCTGGTCTGTTGTCCGGAATCTCGCCAGCTTGGGCTCCGTTCTCCGGATTTCAGAGCCCTAGCAGAGGACAGTTGCCTCTTCGTAGGTGCCCATCTCCCATTCCTCTGCAGCCACCCCCCGCTCTTCCAGGCCTTGTCGGTCCTATGGGCCCGTTATCCTGGGAGCAGTTCAGAGGATCTACCTTCGAGATACAGCTCTTGCATCAGGTAACACCATTAGGACTGAAGCCGGCAGGCGTCAGGACCCCACAGAAATCTTCTAGCTAGCGGTCTTCAGTGGGGACCACCTCCAACGTCGGTCCCTCCCCGACGCCAGACGAGTAAATAAGGAGGTGGTCCTGACTAGATTCCCCAGTTCTTTCCTGCCGCTTCACTTGCATGTCTTGACCCTCGGTCGCTTCTAGCGCCAGCGACGCCTGGTTAAGTTCTTCCTTCTGGAAAAGTTTGTTTTTCTGCTCAGCTTCTGTCTGATGTCCTCTCCAACTTCCGTTGAAGGCCATCTGTCGGCCGCCTGTGGGAAACAAATCCATTCAAAGACCGTGATTGCCTCATGTCCGGTGCCTAGGCCAGACCAACACCGGGCCTGCTCCTTCTGCCAGGGGTTCAACAGCTGAACCTGGATCCGTCACCAGAAAGCCCTTCAGGCGTTCCTGCTCGAGGAAAAGATTAAAGCCATGGACACAGCCTCCAAGGGGGAATCTTCTGACAAGGCCCGGAGACACCTCGAGAAGCATAGGGAGAGAGTGAGATCCAGATCCCCATCTAGGGCCTCTGACACCCGTAGCTCCGGCTCCTGGTCCAACCGCTCCCCTTCCTGTGCCCGCTCTCAGCCTCCCCCTGCAGCGGTGAAGACCTCTTCGGGTTCCTCTTCTCTTCCTCAGGCCAAGACCTCCAGAACTTCTTTGTCCTCGGCCACTAAGGCCCTGTCGAGGTCGGGGGACCGTCATCACCATCACAAGTCCGGTTCCCGCCATTTGGAACACAACGCCAGGTCAGTTTCTTTGCCTCCTCCTCCCCAGCGGAAGACCAAAGAACTGACTTCTCTCAAGAGATCGTTGGACCCGAAGCCGGCCCACCCGACGTCAGTCAAACACCATCGGTCCCGAGAACCGACGACCGCCAGACGCCCGTCGCCAGTTAAGCCTTCGCCTCCACGGACACCGGCCGGGGTACCGACGTCCGTGCCTACTGAGAAGAGAACCCCTTCGCCTCCCACCGACGTCGGTCAAGAGGCGATCACGGAGGAGGAGCTGACCCAGCCCAAGGACCAGACGGGCGAACCCGGTCCTGTCGCATCCCCCAGGGAACCCTCACTGGAACCTGAGACCCCTGGTGAGCCGACACCGGAACCCGACGACCGGCCATCGGCGCCCGGTCCGTCGTCGGGCCTCAGCATGTCCGAGGTCAAGGAGCTGTTTACTTACTGATGGGACACCATAAAGAAGGATGTGGTTCCCACACCTCCTCCTCCTTCTCCTCCTCCTCCTCCTCCACCTGCGACTCCGCCGGCCCCCGTGCCCCCTACTTCACCCAGGGATGCGGGCCGAGTACCTCCCCCCCAGGAGCCTACTGATCCTCCTAGGGGTAGAACAGAAAAAAGGAGACCTCCGTCCAGATCTTCTTTAGGGTCACCCAGCCCCAAGAGACCCAGAAGATGCAGCCGTTCGCCTTCGACGGAGGACACGGGATCGGACTTCTCGGACGGATCCAGATCCCCCTCTCCGATCAATGTCCCTTCTCCAGACCCACGTGAGCTTCCAAGATCTCCTCAGGATGACCCATCATTCTCAGAGATTATGAGGCATATCCAGGAGAACATGGACTGGGACGCAGAGGAACTAGACCCCGAGAGATTACGCCTTGCCAGATATCTTCGCCAAAAAGATCCTAAGCCTGTGGTGGTGCCACCCTTGGTGGACACATTCGTGGACGTCACCAAGGCAGCGTGGAAACGTCCTCACTCACTTCCGGCGATGCCGAAGAAAGCTGACCGCCTGTACAAGGCCCCTAGGGAGGACCAGTACTTGGCATCACATCCTCTGGCCGATTCTCTGGTCATTACAGCCTCTCATGACCGGTCCCAGAGGCCGCAACATTTGAGCACCCTGCCACCGGACCCAGAGTCCAAACAGCTGGACACTATGGGCAGGCGCACATATGCATCCGCTACCTGCGCCATCAGATCCTTCAACTACTTGACCCACATGGTACAGTTTCAAAACGCCTTGTGGGAGCAGGGACTGGATCTGGCGGAAAAGATGCCAGAAGGTGAGCAGAAGGAGGAGTTACTGCAACTCCTTCATACGGGTTCGGACGTGGGAACCCAGGTGCTGCGA
Organism: Neoceratodus forsteri; assembly: GCA_016271365.2. Classification (NCBI taxonomy): domain Eukaryota; kingdom Metazoa; phylum Chordata; order Ceratodontiformes; family Ceratodontidae; genus Neoceratodus; species Neoceratodus forsteri. Next base: position 720,200,745 of record CM028129.1, read on the forward strand.
GCCGCGTATGATTCCGCGGACTCCTCGGCCAGAGCGGCAGCTTCAGGCGTATGCCTCCGGAGACACTCATGGCTCCGTGTCTCCGGATTCACCCCGGACGTCCAGAAGAACATCCTGGACGCCTCGTTTCATGGAGAAGTTCTTTTTGGTGAGTCCTCGGAGAAGGTCCTCACCATTTCAAGAGGCCGGGAAGGCGATACGGTCTGTCCAGGCCATGTATAGACCCAAGCTTAGTTCTTTTCGTAGGAACCAAAGCCGTTTTCGAGGCTGGATGCAGAGACAGCAGTCCCGTGCCAGTCCTCAACAGAGGGGCTCCTTCTCCCGCAGAGCCCAGGGGAAGTCATCAGCGGGCCGAAGTCAACAACCAGCTAAGTCGCCCAGCCCGCTGGACCCTCAGCCACCACAGCATGACTCCTTCCCGGCCCCCGCCCCTCAGGATCAACGGGACACCAAGGTCGGGGGCCGCATTGTGGACCACCTGCCAGGGTGGCAGTCCATAACCACCGACAGGTGGGTCCTTCAGTTGGTCGAAAGAGGCCACTTTATAGAATTCGTGGACAAGCCACCCACAAGGCCTCCTCTGCTCTCCTGTTACTCGGGTCAGCACAGATCACTCATCAGGCAAGAGGTACTCGCGCTCCTGCAAAAGGGAGCGGTGGAGTATGTCCCAGAGAGCCAGATAGGATCCGGGTACTATTCCCACTTCTTTCTGGTTCCGAAGAAAACAGGGGACCTCCGTCCAATCCTGGACCTCAGCAACCTCAACATGTCAGTCGCCTACAAACGTTTTCGCGGTGACCCTCCAGGACTCATTCCCATTGAAAAACGACGCCTTCTTAGCGTCCCTGGACATGCAGGACGCCTACCTGCACATCCTAGTAGCTCAGCGCGACAGGAGGTCCCTGCGCCGAGTTTCTCGCCACCACTTTCAGTTACGGGCCTTCCGCTCGACTGTCTTTGGCCCCCAGGTCTTGTACTAAGTGTATGGCAGTCGTGGCAGCTGCCTCTGAGGAGTCAGGGCTACTACGTGTTCCCGCACCTGGACGACTGGCTTTCGTGGCCGCCCAAAGAGGCACTGTTGATGGCTATTCAGAGCACCCAGGACCTGTTCCAGTCTCTGGGCATTCTTATCAACTACAGAAGTCTCTCCTAGTGCCAGCCCTAGAAGCTGCAGTTCATAGGCGCAGTTCTGGACACCGTCCCAAGGAAAGCTCTTCTTCCCTACTTAAAGAGGAACACATCAGATCCCTTATCAGGGATCTTTCGCAAAAGACCGTCCCTCCCAGGTTGGTCCTCTCGCTTGTTCTGGACACATGGCTGCGCCATTCCAACCATCCCTTGGCAAGGCTCCACATGCGGGTAACTCAGTGGATGCTCAAGTGCAGTGGGACCAAAGGCAAGACCACATGCAGCATCCGGTCAGAATCATGAACGCTGTGATTCGAGACTGGCAATGGTGGCTAGACCCAGGGACACTTTCTGTGGTGTCCCGTTACTGCCATCCCCGAAGGCAATCTTCTCCACAGACACCTCAGGGCTGGGATGGGGAGTGCATCTGAACGGGGTGAGGTCCCAGGGAACATGGACCCCTCAGGAAGCTCACCTCCACATCAACGTGCTGGAGATGAGGGCGGTCCTTTACGCCCTGTAGGCCTTTCAGTCAGAAATACCGTCGAGTACCATTCTGCTTCAGACAGACAACACGGCGGTGATGTATTACCTCAACAAACAAGGAGGCGCACACTCTTACCCCCTCTGCAGGGAAGCTATGAGGGTGCAGGATTGGGTAATCCGACATGGCGCAAGCCTGATTGCAGTTCACGCCTCGGAGTGGACAACACAATCGCAGACTGCCTGAGTCGCTCCCAGGCCAGAGTCCACGAGTGGAACTTCTTCAGGAGGTAGCAGAGGATCTGTTTCTGCGGTGATGGGGCACCCAGAGTTGGACTTATTCGCTTCCCCATCCACGCAAAACTGCCCAATTTTTGCTCGCTAGATCCAGGGCCTGGTGTTTTCGCAGACGCTGTCCTCTCCTCCCATGGTGATAGATTCCTCTACGCTTTTCCTCCCTTCCTGTTGATCCAGAGAGTTCTTCAAACTGCACAGGGACTCAACAATGATCCCAGTAGCGCCTTTTCTGGCCCAGGCAGATTTGGCTCCCATGCTGATGGACTGTCCCGGAACCTCCAGTTCTGCCTTTCAGCTCCCACCTATTGTCTCAGGAGGAGGGTTCACTAGTCCACCCGGACTTACGCTCACTGAACCTGCATGCATGGCTCCTAGAGACATAGCCATTATGCGATACGGGGTCTCGCAAGAGGTGGCGGAAGTCCTTTCCGCGGCCAGAAAGCCGGCAACGCATGCGACATACGCCATGAAGTGTCTGCTTTTGCTTTTATGGTCGCAGGCTCGCGGCTTCCTTTTAGAATGCCCGTGAAAGGGGTGCTGGAATACCTCTTTCCCTATTCCATTCTGGGTCTCGCTTACTCTCCATTAAAGTGCACCTCTGCGCGATCTCTCATACTACTCGTGGGACAGCGCACAGTGGCACAGCTTGATGCCACCCAGACTTCCTGAGAGGGGTGTTGCACCTTAGGCCACCCATCAAGGATCCTGCTCCTCCTGGGACCTACTCTTTTCCTGAACAACCCACGCCCCTTGAACCTGCCATGGATTGCAAGCTGCGCTTGTCGTGGAAAATGTTATTTTTAGTTGCTGTCACGCCAGCAAGGAGAGTTCGAGCTTCACGCCTCATGTGCAAGGAGCCTTATTTAATTTTTCACCAGGACAGAGTGTCTCTGAGGACCAATCCTAAATTCCTGCCTAAGGTGGTCTCTGCCTCACTCTCAACCAGGACATCGATTTGCCTGTGTATTTCCTCAAGTACTCTAATAGAGGAGAGGCGCTGCTTCACACCTTGATGTTCACCGCCTCCTGGGTTCTACACTGAATAGAACTAAACAGCCTCATAAGTCGGAGCAACTATTCGTTTCCTTCATTGAGAGGATGCTAGGACAACCAGTCTCTAAGACAGACCTTTTCATTGGCTTGTCCAGTGTATTTCATTTTGCTACGACAACAAGCATAATCTCCTCCCTGGTATAGTCCGGGGCCATTCGACAAGGGGGGGTGGCTACCTCCTTTGCAGCACTGCGCAACATCTCCACCTCGGCCATTTGTGCTGCAGCTACTTGGAGCTCAGTGCACACATTTATTAGACACTATAGCTTGGCTATTACATCTCGGCAGAGAGACGGTTTCTGCCTAGCCGTTCTACAGGGTCTCCTGTCCTAGAGTCAGGACTTGTTCAAGATCTCTCCTAATTTCCTCCTCACAGAATGCTTTCAGACGCTATTGCTTGGGAATCAGTCCTAATGATAATTTGTTGCAAGAGCTGTATCTCGAAGTAAGATAGTACAGTTACGTAAGAACCGACCGTGAACAGTAGATCTTCGAGAACAGCTCTGCAGCAGGAACCTTCCTACCCACCATCCCCTTGAGGAGCACATGCTCACCAGGCCTTGGCAGGAGCTTTAGCTCTTTTTCTTCTGATGGCGGATCTCGTCTCCCTTCTGATGTCATCCGCGCCCAGAGTCTCCGAGGGAGAACTTAGGGAATCTGGGCGGACCGCCTTATGTACTAAGTCTGACGCCGGGGCGGGACCACGCCGGAGGCGGTCCCCGCTGAAGACTGAAGTAGCTAGAAGATTTCGTGGTCCTGACGCCGCCGCTTCAGTCCCATCGGTGTTACTCTGCCGGCTGATCTTCCTGGACATAAGTCTCCACCGCCTCATTCACACTAGTGGGATTAGTGCCGGAGGCACTAAGACCCATCGGGAGCAAACTTTTGCTGGAGGGTCGGCGAGAGACGGCGCTGGCGAGATGACGGCGCCATGAAAGCAGCGGTTCGAGCGGTAATGACCATCTCGGCACGCACCCCTCCAACCGCCAGTTCCTTTTTTCCCGCCCGTCGAGTGCGGCCAGATGAGTGACGTACGTCGTCATTTGTTAGAGTCAAACTCTCAAACTAGCTTACAGTTTTCTAGTTTGTTTTTTGTAATTTTATCACGATAAGTAGTATCGCTTAATTTTATTCTCTATTTTCGAAAATTTTCTTTAATATTTAAATTTTACTTGAAGAAGTCTCGCCTACTGGACGGAGCTCACTCATGAGCAGGTCAGGTGATTTTGTGAGACTTTTGTATGAAAGCTGTTCAGTCAGCCGGGCTGGGTCCCGGGTCACCTTCTCCTCAGCGGGTTCCGGCTAAACGTCAGTCCGGTGTCTGGGGATGGGCTACGTCCTACCGCATAAAAATAAACCCGGTCGTGATTCTCGGCACCGCTTCCGCCTCGCCAGCTCTTCTTCGCCCACAGGTCATAAAAAAGAGAAGGCATCACCGAGTCACCTTCTGAGTATATTCGTTAACACGCCGGGTTATCGCTGTTAGTTGCCGGTCTCCTTCTTCGAGTCGCCAACTCCGCAATCGCCGGCCCCCATTGGAGTCCCTCCCGCCTCATAGGTAGGACCCAGATGAGCAGTTTTACCAGTGGGTCGCCTATGTAGCAATGGCCTGAGGTTGGTTCTTCCGTGGCTGCTGCTCTGTGGAGCCCTCGGCCCCTCCGCGATCAGGTAGGGCGTTGATACTTCCCAGTCGCTGGGCGCCTTCTTCGTGCCAGCGACCTGGCTTAGGTGTTTCCTCACATGGCTGCGCAGGGGCCCCACCGGTGCCCTTATCTCCTGGTTTTTTCTTCTCTAGCTTCAGTTCCTGGGCTTTTCCGCGCTCCGCAGGGTCTGTTGGCTTGTCGCGCCTGCTGTGCCGCGGGTGTCTTGGCGGGCGCTGCTGGATAGGGCGGCCTGTCACAAGTGCCATCCGCGGCGCCGTGCATCTGTGTCAAGGTGCCGGGTCGCATGCTGTCATCCACGGCACGCTGGGCGCCATGGGTCACAGGCTCTCTGGGCGCCTGCGGCGCCTCAGTGCCGCCTTCAGGCCTGCTTTGGCCGCCTCCCTTGCCCTGCAGCCCTTGGGGACTCTCCTTTGCTTTTTGCTATTTCTCCTCTCCTGTTTCTTCACCTTTCCTGTCCAAACAGTCCTTTCTGACCATCAGGAGATGATGTTGAGTCTGACCCAGACTTCTGGTTGGGTGATGAAGTGGAGAAACAGGATCTTTCTTGCTACAGAGCCTGTGGTCGAGGACCTGTCCTTTAAGTCTCTGTTGAAGAACCTGGGATCCACTTTCTCCAGACTACAGACATCGATCCTGGGAAGATATTAGACCTATCTTCTACAAGCTCGGAGATCCCGCGATTCTGACTCCTCCGATCCAGTTCTTCTCTGAGACGCTGTCTCAAATGGTATGGAAATCACTGCCTTATTCCTCAGTGTCAAATCCATTGATAAGAAGTATTCAGCTCCCATGATCGTCCCATTTTGGCATCCAAGCCTTTATGGATCCTATTGTAGTCCTGGCAGAGAATGACAAGGTCGCTTCTTCCTCAAACTACTACAGCTCGACCTATTAACAAAGAGTCTCGTAAATTGATTACATTAGGTAGAGAGTCTTTGCTGCCTCCACTCTAAGTATCGATTGCCAGTTATCAAGGCTATTTTCTCAGTATGAGTATATCCTGTGGCACTCTATGAAAAGAATGGTTGAAGCTTCCAGATTCGGATTCCAAGTCAGAGCTTCTTCTGGACCTGTTATTAGAGGTATTGAGTCCATTAACCAACAGGTCAAAGCCGCTATGGACGCTTTGACACTGCTTCTCGCTCAGTGCAGCCGCGATTTAATACCGCGCCATTCCCTGGCTGCGTACTTGTCTTCATTAATGATGCTCAGCAGCAGGTGATGGCGCTGCCTTGATGGCTCCTTTCTTTTGGCCCTCAGGTGGAGCAAGTTTTCAGAGGCCACCTGAAGACCACAGATCGCCATTAAGTTGGCCAGACCCCTGCCCCCTCCGGGCATGTGAACAGACGTTATTGCCTCATAGTCGTCAGTCCTCGAGGCAGAGCAGGAAGCCCATAAAAGCCAACCTGCCCAACCTCAAAAGAAGATTTAGCAGAAAGCTTAGGGCCTAAAGCTCCCAGCGCGGTTCATGAGTCGTTGGCTCAAGTTCCATCCCACTCCTGCCCGTGGTGGAACTTTCTCCTCCGGTGGAGGTCGTCTGATGTACTTCTACAACAGTGGAAGTCCATAACTCGGACAAATGGGTCCTTCGATAATTTGGAGGTTATTCTCTCAATTTCTTGAAACCCCCTGACTCGTCCTCCCAGACGGCAACGCAGGCTGTCGGCCTCTCAAGCTGTGACCTCCTCACCGCTGGAGATCCAGGGCCTTCTGACAACAGGGCAATAGAACTGGTGTTTCATCTCGTGACACAGGTTCTACTCCTATTACTTTCTGGTTCCAAAGAAATCTGGGGGATCGCCCATTCTAGACCTCAGAAAAGTTAAACAAATTCTCCCCAGGAGAAATTCAAGATGATTTCCCTAGGTGCCCTGTTACCCTTGCTGTATCAGCACGACTGGCTGGCCTCTCTGGATATGCAGGATGCTTACCAGCATATCTCGTCCACCTCGACCCACATGAAGTTCCTCAGGTTTGTAGCTTTGGGTCAAGTATTATCAGTTCAGAGTCCTGCCTTTGGGCTCATCCTCGGCGCCCGTAGTTTTACAAAGTGTTTGCAGTTCTCTCGGGCGCATCTTGAAAAGTCGGACTCGGTGTTTCTCTACCTGGACGATTGGCTTCAGCAATCCCTTCCGGCCAAGGGACTTTGGAAGCCATGCAAGCGATTTCGTCTTCTCACGTCCATGGAGTTCTGCTGAATTTGAAAAAATCTCAACTGCAACCTCCCAGAGGCTCCTTTTCATAGGGATGCTTCTAGACACCTCTTCAGCGAAGGCTTTCCTTCCAGAGGACAGAAGACTGACATCCTTCGAATGGCCCGTTACATCAGGAGAACCAATCGGTTACAGCTCTCTCGATGCAAGCGATGTTGGGTCTCATGGCGTCCTCGGTCTTCACTGTCCCTCTGGCCCGACTGCACAAGAGAACCACCCAATGGATGCTCTCCACCAGTGGTCCCCACCTCTCACCCCAGTCTTATCCCATCAAGGTGACCGGAGCCCCTTGAGGTCTCTCACCTGGTGGTCTCAAAGAGCAATCTCCTGGAAGGATTCCCTTTGCTCCCCCGATCATCAGATCTCCATCACCACAGGCGCATCGCTACATGGGATGGGGAGCTCACTGTCTTCCTCCACACTCCAAGGTGTATGGACTCAGTTGAAACTCATCTCCACATAAATGTCCTGGAGATGAGCGGTCCTCTATGCAATCCAAGCTCTGGAGGATGTCCTTTGTCACAAGAACATTATCCTTCAAGCGGACAACAAAGCAATGATGTATTACATCAACAAGCAAGGCGTGTGCTCATTCTATCTCCTGGGAAGCAATGAGGGTGTGGGAGGATGCTTGGAGCACAAGTCTCTGATTCAAGCAGTTTATCTGCCAGGTATACAAAACGACCTGCAGATCACTCAGCCAGGAGAACGTGAGGAGCCCTCACGAGTGGTCTCTCCCATCCAGCCGTAGCTCGGTCCTGTTCAAAAGTGGGGACTCAGACCTGGACCTTTTTGCATCCCCACTCAACGCAAACTGCCTCTCTTCTGCTCCAGAAACCAGGGCCTGGCATTTCTGTCAGGATGCGTTCAGGCTGCGGTGGACAAAACGCTTTCTTCAGCTTTCCACGCTTCCTCTAATCCAGAGAGTACTCCTCAAGTTCGTCTCAGGGGACCAAGATGATTCTCATTGCTCCTTCCTGCCTCGCAACTATGGTTCCTGTACTCAACAGTATGTTGGCGCTCGGAGACCACTTCCTTTGCAAATCAGTTTTGACTCAGGGTTCGTTGGTCCATCCAACCTGAAATCACTTCACCTTCATGCTTGGCTCCTGAAGATAGAGTGAATCGGTTCAACGCCTCGTAGAGTCTCAGACATCCTTCTGGCTGCTCGAAGCCAGCCACTTGCATAACGTCGCTCTAAATGGAAACGCTTTTTCTCTCTGGTGTGCAAAATCCTCTTGGAATCCCTTTCCTGTCCTCCTGGCAAGGTTCTGGAGTATCTTTTGGACCACCTGTCAAACTTAGGTCTTCAGTACTCCACAGTTAAAGTTCACCTTAGTGCCATCTCAGCGTTCCATGAGCCGGTTTCTTCCTTAACTCTGGCTCAGTTACCTATGGTGAAGAGATTTCTTAAGGGGATTCTCCATACCAGACCCCCTGTTAAGCGTCCAGTTGCAGCCTGGGACATTAACCTGGTGCTGGACATGCTCACTCGGAAGCCTTTCGAACCCTTAGCTACCTGTGAGCTAAAATTTCTTACCTGGAAGACTGCCTTCCTGGTGGCCATTACCTCAGCCCGCAGGGTCTCTGAGATACATGCCCTGGTTACGGACCCTCCGTATACTGTATTCCATAAAGACAAGGTAGTTCTCCATGACTCATCCTAATTTCTTCCCAAGGTTGTGTCAGAATTCCATCTAAACCAACTCTCTGGTACTTCCGCATTACTTCGCTAATTTCCAAAATGAAGGGAACGATCTTCATTCCTTGGATGTTAAGAGAGCTTTGCGGTTCTATTTAGATAGAACCAAGGATGTTCGCAAGACTCAGCAACTGTTCGTTTCTTTCAGCGACACCCGGCTGGGTCAACCTGTCGCTATTAGATGCATCTCTTCATGGTTAGTGGCATGCCTTCGTCATTGCTATTCCATGGCTCAAGTTAAATTAGAAGGTGAGGTATGCTCACTCTACTAGGTCGGTCGGCATCCCTAGCGAAGTCGCAATGTTCAATTGCAGATATATAGCACTTGCCGCTACCTGAGCTCAGTGCATACCTTGTTAAGCACTATGCACTGGATGTTCATGCTAGGCGACATTCCGCATTGGCCTGAACTATCCTTAATGGGCTTCTATCTTAGGCAGCGTGAGCTCTGGCTCTCCTGCCGCCCTTTTGGGGGATTATCGGCTTGGTACTCACTAGGTGTGAATGAGTGGTGGAGACTTATGTCCAGGAAGATAGGAAAATTACGTGCTTACCGTAATTCTTGATCTTCTTGGACGAGTCTCCACCACTCATTCCACACTCCCTCCATCCCCGAGCTCACCACTGTATTGGTCTTCACTCCCTCAAATCTTTAGGCGTGAGGACTTCTTTGCTGACCCTTCTTACACGGGTCATAGGACTATCTTGTGTCCGTTTTTTTAATGTTGGGTTTTACTCTTCTGCGTTGAGTTTAGCTGCACCTCCTTGGTAAAAAAGGTACTGAGGCGGTTGGAGGGTCGTCGCCGAGATGGTCATTACCGCTCAAGCCGCTCTTGCTGGGCGCCGTGTCTCCGGCGCCGTCTCGCTTCGACCCTCCAGCAAAAGTTTGCTCCGATGGGTCTTAGTGCCTCGGCTAATCCCACTAGTGTGAAATGAGTGGTGGAGACTCGTCAAGAAGATCAAGAATTCACGGTAGGTACGTGAATTTTCCTTTCTCGAAGATCTACTGTTACGGTAAGTTCTTATGTAACTGTTCTTTCTCGCGGCCTTCCCTCATATGTCAGGTGTATGAATGGCGGTTCTTCGCCTATCCCACCGCCCGCAAGAATCTTCTGGACACTCGAGCTCTCCATCATCCTCGTCTCCTCCTCTGAGGGAGAGGAACCTCTGCTCATATCCCTCCGATGCTGATTTCACTGAATATCAGCGATTCCTTTCAAGGATGGTGAGGATCTTGAATCTCCCTCGTTAGGCGAGACAATACGAGCAGGCGCATTGCGATTCCTTGGAGAATTCAGTGCCCAGCACCTGGTGGTACCTTCCTGGCCTATCCCTTCCAGGAGGCGTCTATCCGTTCCTGGCAGTCGCCAGCCGCCCCTTCTCCAGCCCCGGCAGACTGTCGACGAAGGTATTGTGCCCTTTGGAATCCCTGGGTACTCTCCCCAGCCGCCCTCGGGTTTGGGTATACCTGGAGACTCCTCAGGCGCCGCCTGCGCTCGACCATCCACGGTTGATTCCCTACATTCGACCGGTGGGGGCGTAAGAGTGTCTTCCTCTCGTGCGATGGCTTGCATTGTGTCACATCAGGCTCATCACGCTGCTCACAGTAGGCATTTGTGGTTGATGCTCTCTCAGCTCTTAGCATCAATGCCTGATACGGAGCAAACCAGACAAGCTATTGCCCTCTGCTATAGGCCTGGAGCTGGCAAGACACAAGCAAGGGCATCTTATGACGTAATGAGGTGACTTCCAGGCTTGTGGGACAGCGATCTGCATTAGGCAGACGGCATGGCTTTGTCTATCAAGGTTGTCACCCTGGCCCGGGGGATGATTCGGCTCTGCTTTCCGGGGACCTGCCTTTTCCTCCAGAGCTAGGAGATTACTGCAGGGCTTCATCCGTCTCCCTGCCCTCGGGGCACCTCCAGCTCTTCTCCCTCATAGGCTTCTTTGATTAGCCCAGGGTCTTCCTTCTGTTTCTCACCAGCAGGAGGCTGGGGGTCTTGTTCCTCAGGGTTCTACCCCTTCTAAGGGGGGCCTTGGTCTCACTCAGCAGTAATGAATAGTGAAGATTGACAAGGAAGATATGAAAATTAGCATCTACGTAGTTCTTGATCTTCTCTTGTATCTTCACCATTCATTACTGATACCCACCCACCTTCCCTCAGTGGCCTCCTTCTGTGATGTCTCCTCCCGTCTCGCTTCTTCCTTCCCTTGGCCTTTATGCCAAAAAAAACAAAAAAAAAACACTTTGTTTTCCATTCTTAATGAATGGTTCCTTTTTTCCTCAAGCTAAAGAGGAACAAACACGGTTGTACTTTTCTCAAATTCTGAGGGAACTCTTTCTGACCGCCCTTAGGGTGCGATTCCTAAATACCTCTTCAGGTTATGCAGTTTCACAGCCCAAGAGGCCATGCTCTGACTTGGCCTCGGCAAAGTCTAGAATCCTCCTGGCAGGTATTATTTTGAGCTCTTCTAGCTGCTGATTGAACTTGTCAGCTCTGAGCGTCTGCTTGCCTTGCCTTAGGGAGTCTGATTGAGTTCCACTCTATCTTTCATACAGAACTGCCTTCGAGAAGGCATAGTCTTTCCCATACACTACTGTGTTAGCACTTAACAAGGTGCTAAGGGACTTAGTCCCCTTCCTGGGTGGGCGCTCTACCCGGAACAGGTTCTGCCCGAGCAGTCTAGGAGCCCTCAGCTAGGATGAAGGGACTCGGCATGTTGAGAGTTCAGAGAGTCTGCCCTCATTCGGATCTGTTCAGGTGGTTCGGTTGAACCTCCCTCAGTCCTAGCAACTGGGATTTGCTCCTTGTTAGTTTCGAGCCTATAAGCTTCTCTCAACCAATGCTCGATGGGCACTGTTCTCCCTCTCAACATGCCTCTTTTCTTCTTCTTCTTCTTCTACTTTCTCTTCCTTCTCTCTGTTCCTCCCCGAGCCGCTCGAAAAGGAGGCCCCTATGGGTCCCTTAGGGTAGGAATTCTCTCTTCTCTGTCTATTCTCTACCGGCTTATTCCTTTTCAGTTTATATCCTTTCCTTTTTCTGTCCCCTCGCTCTCTTGCCTCGCCTTTTTTCTTACCCTTTATTTTCGCCTCCGCTACCAGAACTGAGATAGAGGAGGAGTCTACTGGCACTTAACTGCCGCCTCGCCGCATGACGCAGTGCACGTCAAGGCTTGAGGGCGTGTGCCGCTGGAGCCGACTCAAAAAAAAAAAAAAAAACCTCCCGTAACGGGTGCGCGCCTCCGGCACTAACCCAAGCAGTAATGAATGGTGAAGATACAAGAGAAGATCAAGAATTACGGTAGGTACGTAATTTTCATTTTTAGTCACAGCTCAAACCAAAGCTTTCCTCCCAGAATATCATTCAGCAGTTTTAGTAGTGTAGGCACTGTTGACAAGCATGAGTCATTCAGTTTCATACTCGGGTTGCTAGGACTGATGGTGGAAGCTATTTTTATAGTACCCTTGTCCAGGTAGCACGTGAGAATCCCTCATTTGATGCTGTAGAAATAATAAACAAAGGCTCACCAAACCCTGGAGCAGTGGTCTAACATATGACATCGAGAATTCAATGCCAAAAAATAAGAAGCGATTCCCACTGAAAACAAAAATCTGCTGATAGAATATTATGTTAACAGGATCAAAGCAAGGAGGAAAGGAACCAAGGGGTTTTAATACACAACAGTTTGAAAGCTTCTTCGCACTGCAGTACAGTATGTTAAAGCTAATAGAATACTGGAATGTATCAGATGGGGTTTTTCTAGTCCCGAGAAAGAGGTGTTATAGGAGCGTGGATATGTTCATCCACACTCCCTGGCATGTCCCTTTCCTCTTTAAAACTTGCCGGAAGTCTTCATGCTGGCTCCTCCCACCCACCTGGGTGGTAAATACCTCGGCTCCACCTCATGACGACAGATCTTCCTTTCCGCTGTAAGATACAGGTTCCCTCGTGCTACTTTAGCAATTCGTAGGCCCAGGATTCGCAACATCAGTTTTTACCGCAAATCACTCTAAAACTCGTCGGAGTTAACGACTCCGATTACAGCGCATCGAACATGGAGGACAAATCATCTCCCGGATTACGCCGGTCTACCTGCAGCCAGAAGATAATAATAATAATAATTTTATTTATATAGCGCCTTTCAATATATCAAAGCGCTGAACAAATTAATATCATAAATTCAAATTTCAAACAAAACATAAAAATACATAATAAAATACATCGTAAAAACATAATAATTTAACTCTCCAAAAAGGCCAGTTTCCATAAATAAGTTTTTAATTTTTTCTTAAATATCTCCACGGAGGTGCACTCCCGTAACCGGCGTGGTAGAGAATTCCAAAGAGTAGGTGCAGCATGAGAAAATGCTCTGCTGCCCGAAGATTTTAAACTCACTCTTGGAATCTCCAGCAACCCCATGTAGGCCGAGCGGAGCGATTGGCCAGGGCAATAAGGAACCAGTAGGTCTTTCAGATAGGACAGACCCTGATCGCGAAGGGCTTTAAAAGTCAATAAAATGACTTTAAAGGTGATCGCACATCAGATAGGAAGCCAGTGTAGTTCTCAGCGAAGCACTGCATAGTGGACAGGACCTACTTGTCCCAGTCAAAACCCGGGCTGCAGTGTTCTGCACTAGCTGTAGGCGGCGGATTTCAACCCCAGAAAGCCCAGAGTAAAGGGTGTTGCAGTAGTCTAGGCGCGAGGACACAAAGGCGTGGACCAACGTTGGCAAGGAGTCATACGGAACAAGGTGCCTAACCCTGGCAATATTCCTAAGATGGTAAAAGGAAGTCCTGACGACGGCTGACACCTGAGATTGAAAAGTCAGCCTATCGTCAAGGATCACCCCAAGGTTACGCACCCGTTCAGAGGTCGGTAGTGACACACCGCCAAGAAAAATTCCAGAAGACGTGCCAGTACACGACCTCTCAGTCTGACCACCCGGGTCCACCACCAAAACCTCAATCTTCTCTGAGTTCAGCTTTAACCAACTAGATAGAATCCATCCAGTCTTGGATTTCCCCCAGACAGTTGTTAAACACTGAGAGAGCTCCATCCTGGTTGGGTGCAAAAGACAGGTATAGCTGGATATCATCTGCATAGCAGTGAAACCTCAGCCTATACCGTCTTATAATGTTTCCGAGGGGCAGCATATACACTGCAAATAACATGGGTGACAGCACAGAACCCTGAGGCACTCCACACAACAAAGAGACTGGGCCAGAGGAAAAAATCAACGACACAACTCTTTGTGATCTCCCAGGAAGGAATGAAGTGAACCATTGCAAAACGGTTCCCGACATTCCGCAGATTTGTCTCAGGCGTGTTAACAACACCACGTGATCCACAGTGTCGAAAAGTGAAGAGAGATCAAGGAGAACCAAGATGGAACGTCTCTTTTGATCCCTCGCCTCAGAAGATCATTAGCACCAACCAGCGCAGTCTCGTGCTATGTCTTTAAGGAAACCAGACTGGAAGGATTCAGGATACTATGGATGGTTAAATGGTCATCCATTGAGCAGCTACGACCTTTTTCAATAACCTTCCCAATAAAGGGAAGGTTAGAGATAGGTCTGTAGCTTGAAAAACAGTCTGGGTCTAAGGAAGCTTTCTTCAAGAGAGGTGTCACCACCGCCTCTTTCAGGGAGCTGGGAAACTCACCTGACTCCAAAGAACACCAGACTATTTGCGCCAGAACTGGACCAATGATATCAACACAACCCAAAATTAGGGTAGTCGGTCCAGGGTCCAAGCTACAGCTTGTGGGGCGCACACTATGGATAAACCTCATAATATCCACAAACTCGGGTCGATAAAAGGAACTCCAGGAGAATCAAGGCACTGTGTTCTCGCCCACTCCTACAGCATCACCCTTAGAGGTTGTCGGACACAGGTCCGCCCTGATGTCAGCCACCTTAGTTGCAAAGCATCGAGCGAGCTCATCGCACTCTATTTGCGAAAAAGCTTTTCAAACTTGCAGACAGGCTGGGTTGCACAGCCTATCTACAGTTCGAAACAGCTGAGCCGGTCCATTTTGAGCAACTGCAATCTCCCTGGACAGGAACTCCGCCTTCTTATGGGTGATTGCAGATTGATAGCTAGCACAATGTTATATCAATCTAAGGCTTCAAGGGCGGACCTACGCCAACAACGCTCTAACCTTCGCCCTTGTCTCCGCATCTCCCTCAGAGTCCCCTCAAACCAAGGGGCCCTGGGGTGAAGGGATAGGGGGCGCTCACGAACAGGAGCAATAGAATCCAGGGCAACTGTGATGGCCTCGTTATAGGCCAACACCAGTGCCTCTGGGTTACTGCTCACCAACACGGGAGATGATAGGTCAAGGACCGCCACTAGGCCTTGTGAGGTAACATTCCATAATGGGCGGTACCTGACCATCTCCACAGGGGATGGCCTTCTAAGGGGGGGTGCAAAAAGTGAACCTCACGGTGTAGTGGTGAGACCAAACGACTGGTTCCACCTCCACGTCGGATGCATCAATCCCTAGAAGGAAGACTAAGTCCAGAGAGTGCCCAGATTTGTTCGTAGCAGTGGAAACTACCTGTGTAAGGCCCAAAGAGGACATTAATTGGAGGAAGTGGTTACCAAATTGTGAGAGTTTGTCGTCGACCCAGGCATTGAAGTCACCCAGCACCATCAATCTGGGCGACTCAAACGACATGTCGACGAGGAAGTCTGCCACTTCCTGTAAGAAGCGCTTCCCATCACTGGGTGGATGGTAGATGAGAACGATTCAAACGCCTACACCTGCTACAACTGTACACTCAAAGGACTCAGCCTCCCTACTACTACATTCGTGAGGCCCAATTCAGTCTTAAAACAGACTGCAAACCCCTCCCCGCGGTCCAATCTTGGGCAGTGTATCAAGAGTACCGGGGAATCATGGCCTCTACTATAGGGCCAGAATTTTCATCCAGCCAGGTCTCATGATGCAAGCCAGGTCAGCAGAGCCAACAAGATCAGCAATAATGGCGGTCTTGTTCCTAACAGACCTGGCATTGCATAACACCGCCGAGTTGGACAAACCTCGGAGGTTGTCAGGCCTATCTGCCTACTGAATCAGTAGTGCCCTTCGGGTATGGATACCAGACAAGCAAACCCCGATCTGGATTCCATTTCGCCCCAGGGCACCTTCTGGATTTAATAACCCCAATACGATGGCCCCGCTTGTTCATCCTCCCTTGTTCGCGAACCCCCACACACACACACTCTCCCACGAGCAATCCCTAATGCTCTACACCGCTGGTAGATGTCAAAATGTAAGGGAGGAGCGAAGAAGGGAGGCTGAATAGCGCACCACCGTGGGGGATAAAGGCCAGCACATGATGCTACTTAACTAAAATAATAAACACTAAAATACAAAACACAATCTTATAACAATAAAAATTATCAAATAATCCCTAAACTTATCCAAAAATAAACAAAAACAAAACCCAACCCAAAATATAGAAACTAATCTAAACTAACAGTCCTACTAAAATAAAAAAAATTAAATATACAATTTCAATGACATACAAATTTAAACAAAAATAAATAAATTCCTGTATAATCCCTTCCCCCCAGTCCTCTCACCACCGGGGAAAGAGGATACAATGGCACTCTCACTGCCAAACCAACATGAAAACATACAATTTTAGACAAAAAAGGAAAATAGACTCCCCTAGTTCTCTCACAACTGGGGAGGAATGATATCAGTCTTTCTCACTGCTAGGAGAAAGATACAACCTATAAAGTCAAATAAACAAAAGGAAATTAAAACAACAGAAGTTTATGGACCAAGGGTCCTCTCACCACCCGGGTGTCCAAATCAGAATCTGGAAGAAGACAACAGTCAACAACCTCTTGCAGCAGATCCAAAAATCCACATAGGTTCCAAAAATCCAAGTCCAAGGAGGGCACCCAAGTAAACCCAAACGGTAAAAACAGTGCAAGGTGGAGATCCACAAGAACTCTATACAGCAGGATCAAAAATCCACGAAGAGATTTAGTCCGGAACACAATTCCAACCCCGCTACTCCCTGCCAAGTGCACACCAGGGCAGTTAATGCCACTCACACCAAAGGACCATGAGAAAAGCCACTATAGCAGCAGTGTCCATGGTCCAAGGGAGCGAGGCACTCCACTCAGTTCCCCAACTGGAAAATACCCCAGCCCCCCTGTGAAGTGGCAAACCCTAGAGCGCCCCAGCTAGAGTAGGTGAGTTGCTGAAATGTTCACCTGAAGTTTCAGGATAATCCAAGGGGACACCTACAATCTCCAACAAAGCCCCAGTCAAAAAATCCTCCGTCGACTCTTGCCAGCATTCACAGTATCCAAAACTCCTCCAAATACGCTTCCAGCTGATCAATAACTCCTCACCCTCCACACAATAAAAACATTTCCACTGGAGGGCACAGAGTACAAAACACAAAGTCCCCACCTCAGTCCGTGGAGGAGACGAAAAACTCAACTGGCGTCTCCTCTCCAAGGACTCATGTCAATCCACAGAAGAACAGCAAAAGAGAAGCCTGACCGGCATTTCTCTCCAGGTCCAAAACCAGGAAATAAAGCCCGCCCGGTGTCAAACCCCCGCGCCGAGTGGCAAAACAGTAAAATCCAGCATTCACAGTATCCAACAGTAAAATCCAAGGTAGGACCTGAAAATCTAAAAAGGAAGAACCGACCAGCGTCTCTCACGCTCCAAAAAACGGACCTGCTCTACACCTGGCAGCGGCCAAGCGATAACGTTTAAAACCAAAACCGAAAACCGGAATAAAACAGGAAACAAAAATGAACTTAAACAAATTTAAAACTAAAATAAATAGCAAAAATCAGAAACTTCGTTGAGAAAGTGACAGCAACGCGCCCAGCCTGGCAGCCATCTTGGAAACCTACATTACAGAAACAAGACCCAAGATGTCACGCAATGATCCCCACCTTTTGTGCGCCTATTGCCTAGGTGTCGGACATGACACCACGTCTTGTACTTTTTGCCTGGCCTTCCATCCCAACGCTCTGGACGACTGCAAGGCGACCTAAAATTGGGGAGACCAGAGAAAAGGAATCACGTGAAATCGAAGAGGCGTAGGTGGGCGGTTTCCGCGGCCGCGGGATCCGCCGATCAGCTGGAGCAGATGA
The DNA here is from genome assembly GCA_016271365.2 of Neoceratodus forsteri. Lineage (NCBI taxonomy): Eukaryota > Metazoa > Chordata > Ceratodontiformes > Ceratodontidae > Neoceratodus > Neoceratodus forsteri. The sequence continues at coordinate 720,218,422 of CM028129.1, forward strand.
AGGCATTTGAGGAGGAAGCGGTTCAAGCTTTGGCCAATCGAAGCTTTTTTGTTCCACTCAACCTTGGCTCTACTTTTACGGGCCCCTTCAAGGAGTTGTGCCAGTCTCTCCCCACCAGGGGTGAGATGCCCTCGGGCTCACACTCCTCCATCCCTCGTAAGAGGGATAAGGACCCTATGTCTTATTCTAAACGGAGACACTCCTGGAACCGAGAGAGGTTCGAGTCCCAGGAACACGTGGTCTCGACTTCGGTCGAGATCGCTTCCTCGGCCGCCGGCTTTATGGACCTTCCGTCTGGCCAGGGGACCTAGACCGAGGAAACGCTGAACCGACCGAGATTCCTCTCGACCCAGTCGAGCCTTTATCGCCAACTCCGGTCGACGAATTTTTAGAAAGGTCTCCGGTCCTTATCTTTTCCGATGAGGAGACACAGCCCTCTGGTGTCCCGATCGAGGAAACTGTACCAGAACCTCGGTTTTCACCAACTCCGGTGACTCCTGATCGACCGAACCTACCCGTCGGTCTCAATCGAGGACCAGGACTCCTTCGGTCGAATGGCCGAAAAAGGGCCACAAACACTCTTAAGAAGAGGTGCCGCCACAGATCTTCATCCTCCTCGGACGAGGAGAGGCTTTGACAGAAACTCCGTTGACGCTATGAGGATCTTATGTGGCAACAGCTGATTTTGACAGGGCAGAAGCTGGCCCCTCCGGCCGCCCCGGCCATCGCTTGGCTTCCGCCTCCCAGGCCGACGCTGACCCCTCCGGAACCGGAGGTCTCGGTTCCACCGCCCGTGGGGCCGGCCCGTATCCCAGCTCAGCCTATCTGGTCTCTCCACCGATTTTGGTGGAGCCACCGCCTAAGCAGCCTCAGGGAGGGGCTCCCTCGAAAGAGAACTGACCAGACTCCGGGCTTCCCCGACGTCTGTCGATCACGGTCATCCCCGATTGCCCTCGGCGTACCGAGGGAGACCGTTGTATCCCGACTCTTCGGACTCGGATGACACTGGATTACACTCTCATCCTGGGGATGACAAGTCATCCATGGCAGGATTGGAGGAAGGCCCTTCCTCCTTTCAAGGCATCCTCCGCCTGATCTCCGAATCTACCGGAATACCCCTGGAGCCCATCCAGAAGAAGGCAGAGTACCCCCTTATGGATATCCTCAAAAGGGGGGATACCCTGACGGAGGCCTTTCCAGTGGCCGAAGCCATCGTTGGCCCGGCCCTTGAGCTTTGGCAGCGTCCTGCTTCCTGCCCAGCTCTGTCTGCCCGTATGGCCCGCAAGTGTACGATGCCCATGGGGTCCCTGGCGGGGTTCATAGAACATCCTTCGGCCGAAAGCCTAGTGACTGCTTCTGTGTTCATACATACTGTTAGCTCAGGCGACACGGACTGACCCCCGGACAAGGAGTCCAAGCATATGGACCATTCTGCCCATAAGGTCTATGCAGCCTCATCCTTAGGCCATCGTCAGGCCAGCTCGGCTGTTATCATGGCACACTTCTCTCATGCCCTCCTAGGGTCATTAGATGAAGTCCTCCCTCATCTCCTGGCGGACATGCAGACCACAGTGAAGCAGGTCCGTGATCAGGGCCATGCTGTTGCAAAACAGCAGCTCCAGACAGCCCTGGACATTGAAGATTCATGTGCCCACTCCTTAGCAGCTGCAGTGGCCACTCGCCGCAGGGCTTGGCTGAGGCTATCCTCCTTCCCGGCGGATACCCAGCACAAGTTAGCTGACGTGCCCTTCCTAGGCACTGACCTCTTCAGTCCAGGAGTGGCTGGTCACCTCGAGTGTATAGAGCAGTCCAGTGCCACCTTGGATGCTACCTCTGCGAATGGTTCTTCGGGCAAGAACCAGCAAGAAGAAGCCTTTTCGGCACTCTTCTCCTGCCGTTAGGCAGCCCTCCTATCAAGGAGGCCAGCAGCAACAGCAGGCTCAAGCTTGGCGCCCCAGGCCCAAGCAGGGTCTTCAACAGCCCCGTAAAGGAGGCCGAGGTGCCGGTCCAGGAGCCTCCTCCTCTAAGCCTGCTCAGTGACGGGTTGGGGGTTGCCACCCCTACACCCATCATGACAGCTCTGGGTCCTCCCGTGGGGGACCGGCTCCGCCACTTTCTTTCCGCCTGGTCCGATATCACCTCGGACAGGTGGGTTCTAGAAGTGGTCGGCCAGGAACTGCCTTGGGAATTCGAGCAGTACCCTCCCAGCCGTGTCTGAGCCCCTCGGGAGGAAAGGATCTCAGCTTGCACTCAGTCAGCTCTTCGAGATGACATTGCTCGGCTCCTCTGCAAGGAGGTGGTAGCTCCAGTGCCAGATCCTCCTACAGACCCAGGCTTCGTGTCCAGGTACTTCCTGGTGCCCAAGAGAATGGGGGGTTGGCGCCCCATCCTAGATCTCCATGACCTGAATTAATATCTCAGGTCTCGCACCTTCCGGATGGTAACTCTGAATCAGATCATACCATCCCTGGAGCGAAACATGTGGTTCTGTTCACTGGATCTGCAGGACACGTTCTTCCATGTCCCAATCCGTCTTTCCCATCAATGGTTCCTCTGCTTCAGGGTCCAGTGGACCCTGTACGAGTTCTGAGCCATGCCATTCGGCCTGTCATCGGCCCCAAGGGTCTTCACCGAGTGCATCACAGTGGTGGCAGCCCATCTCCAGCGTCGAGGAGTTTGAATCTACCCTTATCTCAATGACTGGCTCTTGGCAGGTTCCTCCCTTCAGGAGGTGGAGAGATTCAGGGATCTGGCTCTCCGAACCTGCTCCCAACTAGGCCTCCTCATCAACGAGGCCAAGTCAGAATTCGTGCCCTCTCAGGTGGTGGGCTTCATCGGGGCAGAGCTCGACTCTCCTCAAGCCAGAGCTCAGCTCCCGGCAGACTGGGCGGAGATTCTTTCCTCCTTTGCCCAATCATTTCTGGTTGGGCACTTGCGCCCTGCTCGGGACTTCCTGCGCCTTCTGGGTTACATGGCGGCGTGCACCTCAGTGGTCCGTTGGGCCAGATGGTGCATGTGCCCCCTCCAGTGGAAGCTGGCCGCTCAGTGAACTCAGCGCCACAGTCATTTCGACCAGCTGATCACTGTGACCCAGAAGATGTGGGACGCTCTCCAATGGTGGACCGCCCCAGAACGGTTGCAAGAAGGGATCCCATTTGTCCGCCCCGAGCCGACAGTCATTCTTACAACCGATGCCTCTCTCATGGGCTGAGGAGCCCACATGGGGGACAGCAGAGCCCACGGGTTCTGGACTCCCGAGGAGTCCCGATGCCACATCAACCTGTTGGAGCTCAGAGCAGTCAGACTGGCGCTGTCAGCTTTCGCTCCTCAGCTCCTGGGTCAAGTAGTTCAAGTCCAGACGGACAATACCACGACCATGTACTACCTCAACAAACAGGGCGGCACGCACTCTCGTCTGCTGTGCAAGGAGGTGCTCCGACTCTGGACCCTCGTCAGCTGGTTGGAGGCGAATCTCCTAGCCATTCATGTGGCAGGAGTCTCGAACCAGCTGGCGGATGCTCTCAGCCACATAGGCCAGACATCCCACGAATGGTCACTCCATCCAGAGATAGCTTACAATCTGTTCTCCCGTTGGGGCAAACCGTTGGTGGACCTGTTTGCCTCCAGGGAGAACACCAAGCTGAGTCTGTACCTTGCCTGCCCCCCTCAGCAGGGCTCGCTGCAGGGGGATGCCTTCTCGAGGCCGTGGACCCCAGGCTTCCTCTACGCCTTCCCTCCATTTCTCTTGATCCACAAGGTGTTACTCAAGGTGAGGAGGGACAAGGCGAAGGTGATCCTGGTAGCCCCAGACTGGCCACGCCAGTTCTGGTGCCCAGATCTCCTCAGCTTCAGCTGCCGGCCCCCGGAGCGGCTTTGTACACGCCCGGAACTGATATCTCTGAACCGGGGAAGGTTTTCCATCCAGACCTTCAATCCCTGCACCTGACAGCCTAATACCTGAGCGGCTAGAGTTCCATGGTTTGGGTTTTTCCGAGGATGTTTATACCGTGGTGGAGGCATCTCAAAAGGAGTCTACCAGGAAATGTTATGCCTTCAAATGGAAAAGATTTTCCATTTGGTGTCAGGGTAAGAGACTGGACACTTTATCCTGTTCTGTGGCTAACATTCTCGACTACCTTTGGTCTCTCTCCAAAGGGGGTCTGTGGTCATCGACCCTTAGGGTGCACCTGTCAGCCATTTCTGCCTACCGGGCGCGGGCAGGTCAGCCGACATTGGTGCAGGAGACAGTGGTCGGGCGCTTTTTCAAAGGCCTGGCTCACATATCCCCTCCGGTGCATGAACTTCACCTCCGTGATCTCTTGCTGGTTTTGGCAAAGCTCATGGGCAAGCCATTCGAACCCATGCACAAGTGTGAGCTTTCACACTTGTCGTGGAAGACGGCCTTTCTGGTGGCTGTCACATCAGCCAGAAGGACAGGAGAGCTCCAGGCGCTTTTGGTGGACTCCCCTTATCTGGTCTTCCACAGGGACAAAGTTGTCCTGCGCCCCAACCCGAAATTCCTTCCGAAGGAGGTGTCACAGTTTCACCTTGGCCAGGAGCTGACTCTGCCAGTATACTACCATAACTACACCTCGGACACCGAGTACAGGCTCCGTACTTTGGACCTAAGACGTGCCCTCTCCTATTATAAGGAGAGGACAGCAGAAATTTGTGGAGAGGTTCGCCAGCTGTTTGTCACCTACGCTGAAGCCCCTTCTGGCAGACCTGCAGCCAAACGGACCATAGCAAGATGGATCACATCATGCATAGGTCTGTGCTATGAGTTGGTGGGTAAGGAGCCTCCCAGAGGGTTAAGGGCTCACTCTACCTGCCATACTGCTGCTCCGGTGGCCGTTTCCAGGGACATCCATATCCAGGAAATCTGTCGGGCTACTACCTGGAAGTCAGCAAACACCTTCATTACCCACTACCACATCGACCTTGAGTCACGCCAGGATGCTGGTTTTGGGGCCTCGGTTCTCCAATCTCTATTTCCCAAGTAGGGGGTGTGCGCCTTGCCTCCCTCCTCCCAGAGAACTGCTTGGAGTCTGCCAGAGAGTGTGGATGAACAACATATCCACGCTCCTAGAAAAACAGGTTACTTACCTGTAACAGTAGTTCTAGGAGTGGTATATGTTGTTCATCCACACGCACCCACCCGATCTCCCTGGCTTTAGGCACACCACCTTGCTTCCAGCAGGCTAAAATCTGGCTTCCGGGGGCGGAGCCGAGGTATATACCACCCAGGTGGGTGGGAGGAGCCAGCTTGAAGACTTCCGACAAGATTTAAAGCGGAAAGGGACATGCCAAAGAAGTGTGGATGAACAACATATACCACTTCTAGAACTACTGTTACAGGTGAGTAACCTGTTTTTACTCACTTGTAACAGGAGTTCTAGGAGTGGTGTATGTTGTTCTCCCACCCGACCTCCCCGGCTTCGACACGCAACCTGGCTTCCAGCGGGCTAGATCTGGCGTCATGGGGCGGAGCCAGGGGTTTTCCCACCCGGGTGGGTGGGAGGAGCCAGCTTGAAGACCTTCCAGCAAGAATTAAAGCGGCAAGGAACCTGCCAGACAGTGTGGATGAACAACGTATACCACTCCTAGAACTCCTGTTACAGGTGAGTAACCTGTATTTTTTGTGTTCCCACACAGCGCAAAACTGCAGTGTATTTACTGCGCAATCCAAGGCCAAGTTTTTTGGCAAGAGGTATTGTCCCTCCCCTGGAGGGTCAATTACAGTAGCTCATGACCATGATCCTAGTGACCCTGTGCAGCCCATGCCCCAGCCAAGAGCAGACCGGGACCCCCCTAACTTGTACCACGGACAAGGCAACAGGCCACAAGTTGGCAAAAACAACAGGCATCACCCCTAGCTCTGAGGTTAATACTCGGCTTGGCAGTCTAAGGGGGGGGTTTTAGGGTACAAAACGAGATTTATATTTACTCCAGGTTCTGGGAGAGAGGTGTCAGGGCTACGCTAGGTCTAACTTCTGTTGGGGCTCCATAACAATTCACTCTCAGGAAGCACATATGTAATTCCCACTACTGAAAATTGGGATTGTACAGTATGACTTTATTCACACAAGTTGGTAATAAATGCAGAACAGGGTGGTCCCCCAGGTTTGGTACTGTCTACACAGGAGCAAGGCTTTTCTTTCCAGAACAAGTGTTTATGAACATAGTTTGGTTCATAGTACTGTTATTAAGGCCATCTTTTCAGTTATTGGCTATTTGTCAGCTCAGTTTTCTCTTTTCGAAGACTGTTCTTAGTGACCATAACTTTGGCCACACACATTTCGAACTGTCCATTCCTCTGTGCTAGGAATCTCTGGACTTTACCTTTTCCAAAATAAATGTATACTGTGGTAGTTGCCACGCACTTAAATGCATTTCCCCTGGAGCCATGACATCTGTTAACATGCCCAGTTTAACCTGATGCCCGTACGTGAACCAGTTAGCCCTGACTGAGGAATCAAACTGGGGTGATGACCAACCCTACCCCATGCCCAGTCTCTGCCATTCCTTCTGGGTTACACCAAAATGGATCCTCCAATACACCTGGATTGCAGAGGAATCCCAGTCGTTAACTTGAAACATTCAGCACATTTTTGTAGTGAAACGGGGACCATGACAGGTGCACTCTAGCCTTATCTCTGGGCACATACACCTCAGACCAACCCCCAAGAATAGTCCAATGAACCTGTACTCACCCTTTAATACAGACATGAAAACATGAAGAAGAAAGCATCTCTTCCCGTCACGTAGCTTGTCATGGTTTCAACTGCACACACTTTCTCTCTGGGCAGCTGACACTCTTCAGGATCTTCAGGGGATTACCCCTTGGATCCACAGAAACACAGTCCAAACCACATTTTCTGTGGAAAATGACCCACTGGGGTCCTTCAGGCAAACAGTCTCCACCAGTTCTTCTGGTTCTGCTGGGTCTCACACACTAGGGTGAGAAACTGCCGGGGGTCCTTCACCCAGTCTCACAGGAAACTGGAAGGCATCCCCACACTCTGAGCACTGCTGCTGCTTAGAGCTCCACTTCACACTACTGCTGGCTACAGACTACACTGACTCCCATCTCAGCATTCTAAACCTCCCCCAGAGCCTCTGATTCCAAAGTGGCTTATGCTGCAGCGAGAATTCTAAATGGCATAATCAATTCCCTGCTCAGCCTAGCTGAGTAAACAATGATGTCATGTATAAAGAATTCCTAATAAGCTCCTTACACAGCTGCCCACTACCTTCCTATGGCTAATCTGATGGGATTCTAGTAACCCCAGGGGACTGGGTGGTTACATCTGTTTTGGTCCAAACTGATCTAGTTTCCTCTATTGCTGGACAACGGGATGTGGCTCAGATTCCAGGGAGGTAGCCTTGACACATCCGCTGGTTTGTAAACCAAGTCAGTTTTGGAATCTCAGTTTGGTTCATAGTACTGTTACTAAGGTCATCTTTTCAGTTATCAGCTACTTGTCAGCTCAAGTTTCTCTTTTCGAAGACTGTTGTGAGTTACCATAGCTTTGGCCAGCAGAGTCTCTTGAGTTATAATCTCTAGTTACTGATCCGAACTACAGTATTTGACCTTTCACAAGGAAAAGGTCACATTCTGGGTGCACTCCAGATGGTATCCAGATTCACTTTAAACTAGTCAGTCAGTTCAACTGTGTGTTATTTTTTTTTGTTTGTTTGGGTTTTTTTTCCCCAAAACCAGCAAAATCCAGGAGAAGTGCTCTTACAGCCCTTGGACATTTAAAGTAAATGTGTGATTTAAAGAAAAACAACATTTTGGGCTTCATAGCTCGCTACCCTGGGGAGACGATAGCCCCTCTTTGTAAAAACTATAAATTGTTACTCACTGTGTAAAGTTTGGGAAGGGATGGTAATTCTGGCCAAACTGCAAGCCAGCCAATCCCTTCCCACTTCCCGGTCTGCCTGCTCCCCTGTTTTGTGACGTGATACCAGGGAGAGTCTGGGGACATGCCCCATGCAAGACTATGGGGCTCATTTTCAGAACAATTTTTCGAAACTTTAAACTACCTTTTGATAAAAATGAAAGCCACCACTCAACTAATAGGGACCCTATTCTCTATTAGCCTTCTCCCAACTTCAAATTCTGTGTGATGTGCTACCAGAAAATCTCGTGGATGGACCCATACGTGTCTTGCCTCTAACTGTTTGAGGGCTGCACATGATGTTTTGGACTGCAGCTTGTGCCAGATGATGCTCCCTTCTTCTCTGGAGGATCGCATGGTCCAGCTTCTTCTCGACCAGCCACTCAGGACCAAAAACTTTGGCTGAAGGGCCACAAGAAGGCTTTCACTGTGGCGGGATCTACGGCCCAGCTTGTGGCCATGGAAGCACTGGCAGCTGCTGCTGTTGTGGCTGGCACCTAGTCAGCCTCAGTGTTGCCCCCAGTTGGGGTCAGCTTTGAAGCGCCCTTCACTGGTGAATTCTGAGTAATATATCAGTCCTCCCAGGCCTTCGGAGAGGGCCTTACCCACCACAGTAAGAAACACAAGTGCCGCCAGTGCCGGTTATGGGACTGTGAAAGACCATGGTCCTCTCGCTCCATGGACTTCTCTGATGGCTTGACTTTGGCTGAGCCTTCATTGGTCGAGGGCCAGGTCACAAACTAAACAGTGCCCCAGTCGGGCTTGTCGATCTTGATATCGGCCAGTCAGGTGGTCAAGATTTTTCTCGACCCTGTTGACTAGTTGTCAGAAAAGATCTAAGAAGATCTTGTTGACTGTGCGTTAAATTGCTTATTTTTGCATAACTGAACTTAATTGATATACTCTTTTACTGTGTAACTGTTGACTATGCTTTAGATTGCTTATTTTACATAACTGAATGTAATTGATGTACTCTTTTACTGTATTTACTGTATTAGACTTCTTGTCTAATTTCTTGTGTCAATGAATGCACTGTCAATGTACTGCGCTTCCCAGGTCGCCCCTGAAAAAGGACTGTCTTGTCTCAGAGGACCTAACCCGGTTACCAAAATTCAATAAATAAATAAGAAGAGTCGATCTACAAGACCCTGGTTGTCCTGGTCCTCTCAAAGGAAGACCTAGACTGCTCAATGTCCCTGACCGTCTGCACTCGGTAACAGCCACAGCCAGCGGTCGTTCCACTGAAGCTGGTGAATGTGGTTTGCAATGTACCATTGGTGGCTTCTTCTCAGTGTTGGCCCTCCGTTTAACAGTTGAGGTCAAGCTCTAGGATGAGGTGCCACTTGTGCTCTCGCTCAACCAGGAGATGACCCCAATAATATTCCTTGATCTGCTTGTCTTCAGACTAGGAGAGGTTCCACCGTCGAATGCAGCAGCTCTACGAGGAACTCCTCTGGCAGCAATGGACCACTACAGGGCAGGATTGTGCTGTACCCCCTGACACCTGTAGTTGACTGGCATGCCGACACCGGTCCATCTCCAACAGGTGTCCCCAATACTTGTCTCACCACCCTTGCAGGTGGAGCCGTCTCCACCACAGCCGTTAGTGGGAGCTCCAACAAAAGACTCCCATGCAGTAGCTGGCTTGCCAGGTTGGCTGTCATTGGAAATCTTCCAGTTGGATGATTCTCAGGTTGTCCACGGTGGCAGACGGTCAAGGGCAGTTTTTCAGGAGTCCTTTGATGACTTGGATGGCTCATCCATGCAGTTATCGAAGACGCATACCTTTGACCATATGTTGGCCAAGGAACTGACTACTTTACATGTACTGATGTCATTTGGGTGCTCTACTCTATCTCATTTTGGAGTCCATGTCTGTCCCCTGGAGCCTATTCAGAAAAGGGCCAAGTACCCTTTCACAGACAACCTTGATAGGGATGAATCCTCGTGGGTTGCATTTGTCATGGCAGAAGTAATTTTTGGACCAGCCATGGAGGTTTTACAGAATCCAGCATCCTGCCCAGCACCCTCCGCCCATGTAGTCCACAAGTACATGCTCCCTACTGGGTTTGTTTCCAGGTTCTCGGACCATCCCTCGGCCGAGAGTCTGGTGTTAGACTCAGGTTTCTGGAAGTCCGGAAACCAAGGGGACATGGACAAGCCCCCAGACAAAGAGTTAAAGAAGCTTGATCACATGGCCAAGAAGGTCTACCCCACCTCTTCTCTCGGTCTCTGTCAGGCAAGCTATGCCATGATGATGGCCAACTTTGATCACTCCCTGCTGGGAGTGCTAGATAATGTCCTTCCTCGCCTACCTGCTGGCAAGCGGATGCCAGTGAAGTTAGTCAGAGATCAGGATCAAGCGCTGGCTGAACACCAGCTCCAGACATCCTTAGACATGGGCGACTTGCAGTGGCCATCATAATGCATCGCAGAGCCTGGCTGATGCTCTCCACCTTTTCAGTGGACACTTGGCACAAGCTGGCCGATGTCCCTTCCTTGGCCACCAACCTCTTTGGCACAGGCGTGGGAGGTAATCTTACCAGGACTGAGATGTCCAGCACTAGCCTGGACTCTGTGGCTTTGTCCCCTGAGGTCCACAAACTGAAAAAGAAGGCTTTTAAGTTTTGGTTCTTTCAGCCACAGCTGCCTCAGCAGCAGCAGCAGCCCCAGCAGGGGCAATAACAAGCCTGTTGCCCCACGGTCAAGTTCTCAGGCCCGGGGCCCAAAAGAGGTAGGGGTAAGGGAAGGGGCCACAGCGGCTGATGCCCCATCCAGAGCTGCCCGCTAGTAGGTCGGGGGTGTATCTATCTTCCACCTGTCCAGTTCCTGACCCAGCTCACTGGGGAAGGGGGGGTTGGCTTCACCACTTCTGGCCACACTGGTCCATCATTGCTATGGACAAATGGGTTCTTGAGGTAGTCAGCAGAGGGCTGCTTCTGGACTTCGAGGTTCTCCCGCCCTACCAATGTCACGCTTCAAAGGAGTCCTCGGTGTCATAGGACATGCTGTCCACCCTACTGGAGGATGTCGCTTAGTTTCTTGCGAAGGGTGCTATAGACCATGTCCCAGATGCCTTGGCAAGTCATGGGTACATATCCAGGTACTTCATGGTCCCGACAGTGATGGAGGGTCTGGAAGCACAAGTTCCAGATGGTGAACCTGAACCATCTAATACCTTCCCTCAAGCAGGGCATGTGGTTCTGCTCCCTGGACCTCCAGGATACACTCTTCCACATCCCAGTCCATCTGTCCCACTGGCAGTACCTTTGGTTCTGCGTAGAAGAGGTTCTGTATCAGTTCCAGGTCATGCTCTTTGGCCTGTCATCCTCATCCAGGGTCTTCACCAAGTTCATGTCAGTGGTGGCAGCTTTCCTGCAGTGCAAGGGCATCAGGGTGTAACTCTACTGGGATGACTGACTGACTGACTGCTGGGCCATCCAAGGAGGCCATGGAGTGGTCCAGGGATCTGACCCTCCAGGCCTGCAGAGACTTGGGCCTCTTGGTCAGCCGGCCAAGTCTGAACTGATCCCCTCGCACGTGATTCACTTCATCGAGGCAGAGCTAGACTCTTGCGGGCCAAGGCCTGCCTCCCTGCAGACCAAGCACTGCATCTTACCTCCTTTGCCTGATCACTTCAGGTTCGGCGCTCAGGCCCTGCCTGGGACTTCCTGTGCCTGCAGAGGTCCACGGCATCTTGCATCAGCATGGTCCGGTGGTCCCACTGACAGATGCGGCACTTGCAGTGGGAGTCGAGCCATCAGTGGTCACAGTGACCCAGCCAATGTGGGATGCCATTCAGTGCTGGTTGTTCCTAGAACACCTGGAGGATGGAGTCCCATTTGTCCACCCAGTGCTGACCATCCATCACACGGCAGACATGTCTCTGGTAGGTTGGAGAACACACCTGGGGTACGACAGAACCCATGGATTGTGGTGACCCAGGGAGTTCCGTCACCACATAAACCTGCTGGAGCTCCATACAGTGAAGCCAGCTCTGACAGAATTCACACCTTCAGTCAGAGGTCAGGTCATCCAAGTGCAGACAGACAACACTATGACCATGTTCTACCTGAACAGGTAGGGCAGCGTGCACTCCCTTCCGTTGTGTCGGGAGACCCTCTACACTTGGACTCTAGTGGGCAGCCTGGGTGCGGATCTCCTGGGGATTCTTGTTGCCAAAGCAGTCAGCTGGCTGATGCTCTGAGCCAGGTGGGAGAGACATCGAACGAGTGGTCCCTGCCTCAGGAGGTGGTAAACTGACGGTTTTGCCAGTAGGGCACCCCTCTGGTGAATCTGTTTGCGTCCTGGAAGAACAGAAAGCTGAGGCTGTTTTGTGCCCATCTCCCACAGTTCAGGACACTGTTGGAGGATGCCTTTGCGAGGCCCTGGACCCCAGGTCTCATGTATGCCTGCTCTCCCTTCCCCTTGATCCACAAGGTGGCGGTCAAGGCCCAGAAGGCATGGATGATCCTGATAGCTCCAGACCGGCCCATACACTTCTGGTACCCAGATCTCCTCAGCCTCAGCAGCAAGCCTCCATGGTGGTTTCCTCTTCACCCAGACCTCCTGACTAGTCAGCAGGGGAAGGTCCTGCTCCCAGACCTTCAGTCCTTTCACCTCTTGGCCTGGTTCCTAAGCATCTAGAATTTCAGGCCATGGGTCTATCAGAAGATGTGCTCCACGTTGTGAAGACCTCCCAAAAAGTGTTGACTCGCTGGTGCTATGCCCTTAAATGTAAGAGTTTCTCCATTTGGTGCCAGGGAAAGGAGCTTGATCCCCTTACCTGCCCTGTGACAAGCATCCTGGAGTACCTCTGGTCCCTCTTTCAATTTGGACTGCGAGTGACAGCCACAAAGGTGCAGCTGGCAGCCATCTCTACATACTGGATGATGATTGGCATGCTGACAGTGGCCCAGGAGAAGCTGGTCAGGTGCTTTTTTCAAGGGCAGAGACCTCCTGCCCCCTCCAGTGCAGGAACCACCATCACCTTGGGACTTACTGCTGGTGGTGGCTATGCTCATGGGTAAGGGTCTCTCCTGTTGTGGAAGATGGCCCACTTGGTGGCTATCATGTCAGCCAGAAGGATCAGTGAGCTTCAGGTGCTCTCGATGGAGTCTCCTTTCCTGGTCTTCCACAAGGACAAAGTCGTCCTTTGTCCCCACCTGAAGTTTTTCCTGAAGGTAACATCGGAGTTTCTCCTTAACCAGGTGATGAACCTTCCTGAATACTTTTCTGAACCATCTTTGGAGGCTGATCGCAGGCTCCATACTTTGGACCTGTGGAGGGCATTTTCTCATTATAACGTGTACACGCCTGGAGTTCAAGGTGAGGCTCACCCGCTGTTTGTAACATACGTTGAAACCGCACCTGGCAGACCGGCAGCAAAGCAGGCAGTTTGCAGGTGGATAACATCCTGCATCAACCTGCTATAGGTTATCTAGTAGGGAGCCTCCCAGAAGGGGTTAGGGCTCATTCCACCAGACATATCGCTGCCTCGGTGGCAGCCGCTAGAGACATCCCCATACATGATATCTATAGGGCTGCTACCTGTAGGAAGGCACACACCTTCATCCCCATTACAGCATTGGCATCATGTCAAGTCCGGATGCTACTTTTGGGGCCTCAGTTCTCCAGTCATTGTTTGCCAGATAGGTGTGCTCACCTTGTCACCTTCTCCTGGAGAACTTCTAGGAGTCTACCAGAGTGTGGTTAGTGAATTATAGCCATGCCCTTAGAAATTTAGGTTACTCACCTGTAACCATAGTTGTAGTAGTATACAGTTCACATTCACACCACCCACTTGGCCTCCCTTGGCAAGTGGCACACGGATCTCTGCTTTTGGCTTGCAGAGATCTAACGCCACAGGTAGAGCCATGGATATACCACTCTGGTGGTGGGAGGAGCTTAGCATGAAGACCTCCGATGAATCGACCTGTTCCAATGGACATGCCAGGGTGTGGATGTGAAATGTATGCCACTCCTAGAAATAAGGTTACAGGTGAGTAACCTGTATGTATGCAACCTCCAAGAGACCCCTAACTTAGCAAGCATAAGCAGTTGGTGAGGAATTTTCTGCAATCAAAGCACCAGTCTCATCCTGTCAAAGTTCTTGAGCTGGAGCCTCGTGCTGTTGGAGAGGATGGGGTAAAGGGGTGACCTCTGAACCCTCCAAATCGATTTTATGAACTTGTCTGATAAATTTCAGAATCTGCTGTCCATCACCCAGTCCTAAGCAGATCATCAGAAGTGTTCACTGAGCACAAGATATGGCCTGAATATGCTTCAGTTTTATCCAGTAGGCCTTCTCCAATGGGGGGGGGGGTGCTTCTGTAGCTGAAAAATGTAACAGCTGCACAACTCACTGAGTTCCCTCTCTCCTGCCCCACTCTATGCCAACAATCCAGACATTATAGCTCCTCACCTAATTCTCTAGCATCTCCAGATGCTGTGATAGTAAGGTATTCTCTTTGGTCAACTTGGAGAAGGCATCAAACGCCCAGAGTACTGAGCCTTCCTGTCAGCTGGCTGTCTGCTTGACTGCATCCATCCTGGTCTCAAAGATGGTCACTCGAGGGATTAGTGTCAAATTGTTGATCAGGTTCAGAATAGTTTTAATTAATTGAACCAAAGTAGCATGAACAGTCTGTAAAGAAACTTCTTCCAACTGGAGGATGCTTGGGCCCAAGGGCCCTGTATGCTGCTGCTTTGAGTGTTGCTCAATGATTTGGGCTTTAAAAAATCTGAAGAGGCAAGCAGTTTTTTCGGTCTAAGCATATTTCTCACAAATATTTTCAGGAATACTCTTACCTACTTGTAGAAGGCACAAAGTTGTAGAAAACATGTAATCCATAAAATGAGATCTCTCCTAAGGAGCTCAAGCCAAACGCATCTGCTCCTGTTGGTTGCACAGCCATGGCTAATGGCCTGCTTTCATGGAACATAAAGAACTCCTTTGATCTGTTGTCCCGCACTCGGAGGGGTTAATAGAAATACTGGACTGAGGGCGCTGCTGAGCACCCAACATGGCGGCTGCTTAATTATTAGCTCTTAGCTTGTTGGAAACTAAAAGTTTTAATTCTACATACCATCTCCAGATCAGAAGTCTAAAATAACGAAGTCCGCTTTTGGAAGTCCTGGGAATTACAATATGAGTCCTAAAAAGGACCACAGACATGCTACTCAGAATCTAGATGTCTTTCTTTCCTCACCGCAAACTTCGAGGGGGACAGGACCGGGGCCACCGGCCATCTTCCTCTACAGACGCAAAGACAAGTGAAGCCCTGAATCCCCAGATTATGGCTCTGCTTCAGAAAACACAGGCCACAGGAGAAGAAACAAATCGCCGACTAGCTGCAGTCGAGGCTCGGTTTACCGAAATGTATGACGAAGTACAAGCTCATGGGGCAGATATCTCGGAGCTGAAATCGGAGAGAGAGCTCCAGTGCGCCAGGAATACCAAGTTTGTGCAGGATCTTACCTTTTTAAGGGCCAAAGTTAAAGTGCTTGAAAACTTTCAGAGGCAATCTAACATCCGTATAGTGGGCTTTCCACCGAGGTTTGCATCTACTGTGGAGATTCTGCCAGACTGATCTTCTCAGACTTAACACTGTTGCCTGCAGATTCCAGAATTACTGCGGTTAAGGCCTTCGCCATCCCCATGCGGTCTAGAAAAAGCCCAGGGAACGAGCGCCCTCTAACAGCTATTGTTACCCTGTCGGATCCTGAGGCTTGTATGGCCCTACTACGAGCTGCGAGACTCAGGGGTGACACAATCTGGGAAGGCAGCAGGATAGCGTTCTTTCCAGACATTTCATCGCAATCCCAAATAAAGAAAAAGGCCTTGCAGGTTACGAAGAAATCGCTCCTTGAAAACGGTATTGAGGCCCAGTTATTGTTTCCGGCAAAGCTCCAGGTTAAGAATGCGGTTAAAAAACATGTTTTTACTGACCCCGAGGCAGCGGCTGCTTGGGCAAACACTCTGGTAGAGGCCGAAAAAACAGCAGCCAAACAAGCGACTGCTCTGGACTCGGGTTCTGAATCGGACACAAATGACTAATTATGATGTTCCTAAGGGGATTTTTCCTTTCTCTGGTCTTGACTTACAGAGGATAAACGGTGCTTCTGTTTGATACCTACCGTCAAGATTGTTTACCATGCTGGGTTAGCCATGTTAGTGATCTTAAAATTACAGCCTGTTATTGATCCACCTGCCTAGTGAAGGATACCTTATCTTTTGGGAATTTTTACCCCACTCAATTTATGAACTGTTTGAATTCTCCTATTGATAATCTGTCTCCCTGTCAGTTAGCTGGGTGATAATAAGGGCAGGGGTGATACACAATTTAATTGAGTCAAGGCAATCTTAATAATATCTGTTTGAGTTTCCACTCATTAAGATGTTTCAGCCCTCCACTATTATTTAGGTATCCTACGAGGGGCAGAAATAGTGGTAAATTGGTGGTGAAATATATATAGGTGAGAGTGTCATAGCCTACATTATTATCTAGCCAGTGAATTAATCCTTCGATAAACTTGGTGATGTGAATCACATGGATTGAATACATATTATGGTATACTCCTATGTATAGTATCCTGAACTTAAATGTGAAATGTGATCTACGACAAATGTTTCATACTGTGATGTATGTTATATGGTACATGCTGTATTTCATATAATCCATAAATAAAAAGTGTAAAAAAAAGAAATACTGGACTGGAGGATCTCACTTCGAGGGGGCTCTTGCAGCAGGCAACACCATTAGGACTGAAGCCGTCAGGAGCCAGGACCCCACAGAAAGCTTCTAGCTAGCAGTATACAATGGAGGACCACCCCTGATGGTGGCCCACCCCGATGTCTGTCTGTGGTATAAAAGGGTCTGTCCCCATCCCAATCTCAGTTCTTTTCCCACCATCGACCCACACAAGTTGGACCTTCATGGACGCCTTCTGCTATAGTCGACTGCCATTTTCTCTGCGTTTACGCGCACTTTATTTTTTTACTAACATTCTTCATTTTTCAAGTATTTTCTTGCATGTCTTCTTCTCCAGCCTCCTCTTCAGAGTGGCGGCGGGCAAGTGTGCATGTGGCAAACAGTTTCCCCACAAGGAGGCCACACTTTTTATCTGCTGTGCCTAGGCCCAGACCGTGACAAATGGAGCCTGCCAGCATTTCCAGGACTTTAACCAGCGCGCCAGGCTACACGGCCAGAAGACCATAGAAGCCTTCCTGCTGCAGCAGAGACTATCAGCGACGGAGAAGGAGCTCCACAAAAGCATCTCTTCATCCCCAGCCTCCGTGGCTTCAACTTCCTCTTCATATCACAAGGAGACGTCATCCAGCAGAAAGTACAAACACCGGGAGAAGCATAGGGACAATCCCCGGTCAGCTTCCCACTCCAAGTCCCCACACAAATCGGGAACCAAGCCTGAGTCTTCCTCCCACGGGAGGTTGGCTCCTTCCACTCCAGCAGCCCTCACTCCCTCTGGGCTCCAGGTGGTAAAACCACCCGCTTTCATCATCCTCTCAGGCGATGGTTCTCCGAGGTTTGGGAATTCGTCCTCAGTCCCTGATGCTCAGACCCTTACGTCAGCCAGGTCCCCCTTGGGCAACGGGTCTTTGCCCATCATCCTCCCGGTCCAGGTGGCAGCTAAGTTGACCCCGACTTCGGGGACTGACGCCTCCAAGCGACGCCAGGGGCATGCGCTGACACCTCCTGCAAGAGGGACACCTCTACCCTGCTCGGGAGCTAACTCCCCAGGACAGGCTTCTCCATCGTGGCTGGCGCCAGCTGTATCACCAGACCAGCGTCGGCCCACACCTGTCCGGTCGATGCCGGCCACTCCAGTGTTGACTCCGGTAACGTCTCAGCCATCATCCCCTAACCCTCCACTGTCACCGGGCAACCCTGTCGTCACTAAATCGATGCCCGAGGGTCCTACACCCGGTCTTTCTACTCCTGTCAGACTGACGCTCCTGGGACCGACACCGTATAACCGACGCCCAGGTTACCAGAGCCTAAGGAACTGACGCTGGGGCCCTCTGATCCTACCCTACTGATGAAAGCTCCCACTGTCATGCCTCAGAATCCACCCACAGATCTTAATGCCCTTTTTGTGGCCTGGAGGACATACTTTAAGGACAAGGGTCCCCGAGGGAGCCCCCTACTCTGACTCCAAAGGACCCTCCTTCAAATCTGGCAAAGGACCAGGTCCCTTCTAGGAAGACTCCAACACCACCTCTTAAAGAACCTACCCCACAGCCTGATGAAGCTGGCGCCAGTCATCCGTGGACACACCAACAAAGACATCATCACTCACCCTATCCATCTCCAGACTCGGGGGAGTTGGGAGGATATTCTTTCTCCTCTTCTGATGAATCCGAGGGCTCTGACATGCCTTCAGAACCAGAGGAGCCCAAGAACACCTTTCGATCTCCTCCAGATGACCCTACTTTTATGGAGGTGATGAGGCACATCCAGTCCCTCATTGGTTGGGACACAGAGGAAGTGGTTCCCGAGCGACGTTGGCTAGCCATCTTTCTACGTAAAAAGGAGTCACTTCCCTTGGTCATTCCACTCTTTATTGATTCCTTCAAGGACGTCAATAGGGCTGCCTGGAAGCATCCATCTTCTTCTCCAGTGACATCCAAGAAGGCAGATCGCCTGTACAATGCTCCACGGAACAAGCCTTTTTATGGGGAGCACCCAGAGGCTGATTTGGTAGTCATTAACGCTGCCCATGGCCCCTCTAAGTGGACCAGGCATCTTAGCACTCGGCCTCCTGACAGAGACTCCGGACAGATAGACCAGTTTGGCAAGAAGGACTATGCCTCTGCCATCTACACTATCCGTTCCCTGAACTTTCTAGCCCACATGGTCCAATACCAGAATGCCTGTGGGAGAAGGCTTTGGAGGTAGCACAGCCTGATGCCCCTGGCAAGACTGAGCTGCTGCACATTCTCAAATTGGGCTCAGATGTTGGGACTCATGTTCTCTGAGCCGCCTACAACTCAGCAGACTCCGCAGGCAGAGCTGTGGCTTCAGGAGTTTGTCTTCGTCGCTACTTCTGGCTCAGAGTCTCAGGTTTTGCTCCAGATATGCAGTCCAAGATCCTGGATGCCCCTTTCAGGGGTCCTGTTCTGTTTGGTGAGGATCCCCAAAACAACATCACTCACCTACAGGAGTCTGACAACGCTTTGCATTCGTTACAAACTTTACACCGGTCTCAGCCTAAATCCTCCTAGTGGCAGTCCTTTCATTGCCCACCAAACAGCATTCCAGGGGCCAACAACCCAGAAGTGCCTTTAAGAGAAATGCCACTACCCAAGCCACTGGAGGTTCTGCCCCCAGAGCCTCCCAGGCCGTGTTGCCTGTCCTTCAGCCTGACTCCTTACCTGAGCCCCCGACCCTGACTGAAACCCTGGGGAAGACAGTGGGGGGTTGTTTTTCTCTCTGTGTAGAGGGATGGCAAAGAATAACCTCAGATCATTGGGTTTTTCAGTTAGTGGAAAAGGGGCACACTCCAGAGTTCTTGGAAGTGCCCTCTGACAAACCCACACTGCCCTCCCATTACCCTCAGGCCCATATCGCCCTCATCCAAGAGGAGGTCCTGGCACTCCTGGGAAAACAGGCCATAGAACCCGTCCCACCAGCACAACGAGGGAAGGGATTCTATTCTCTTTTCTTCCTGTTCCCAAAGAAAACCGGAGACCTGCGTCCCATCCTAGACCTCAGCCACCTGAACCAATACATAGACTACAAATGATTCTGGATGGTCACACTCCCCAGCCTTCTTCCCCTGCTTCATCAGGGGGATTAGATTTGCTCTGTGGACATGCAGGATGCATATCTTCACATCTTGGTCTTCCCACTCCACAGAAGGTTTCTTCGCTTCTGATTCGAAGGAAACCATTACCAGTTCCGGGCTCTGCCATTCAGTCTGTTCTCTGCCCTCCGAGTCTTTACAAAGTGCCTTGCAGTAGTGGCTGCCGCCTTAAGGAAGGAAGGCCATTATGTCTTCCCTTACCGGGACGATTGGATTCTGACAGCTCCCACCAAGAAACAGTTGCTCAGAACCATGGAGGCCACCTTCACTATGTTCTGGGATCTGGGGATCACTCTCAATCTCCCCAAATCCTCCCCCTGGCCAAGCCAGAGGCTTCAGTTCATCAGGGCAGTCTTGGACACCGCCCAAGACAAAGCCTTTCTTCCCTCAGACAGGGCAGAAAACCTTCAGGTACAGTGTCATCATCTTGCCAAGCCCTGGCCAGATCATTTCTAAGACTGCTCAGACATATGGCGGCAGCCATTGCAACGTTCCCCCTGGCTCGCCTGCACATGGGGATACCCCAATGGAACCTTTAGGTCCAATGGGATAAGCACACAGACGATTTGTAGCAACTGGTGTTGGTCTCCAACTCTGTGCGACAGACTTTGACGTAGTGGTTGAACCCCTCCAACCTCTCCAAACTGATCCACTTTCGGACAGAGTCATCTTGCCAGATCCCGACCACGGATATCTCGGACCAGGGCTGGGGCGCCCATCTGATAGAATGTCAGACTCAGAGGACTTGGTCCCCACAGGAGCAGCATCTCCACATCAATGTTTTGGAGATGCGGGCAATCCTGTACACCCTGCAAGTCTTTCAGACGAACCTGCTCCTGGGCTCTCTTTTGATCCAGACGGACAATATGGGCGTGGTCTTTTACGTAAACAAGCGGGGGGGGAGACACATTCTTACCTCTTCTACAGGAAGGCCATCAGAGTCTAGTATTGGGCCATAGAGCTTCACCTGAACCTGACTGCTGTGCATGTTCCAGGTGTTCAAAACACCTTGGCAAACAGCTTAAGCCAGTCTCGGTCCAAGGCTCACGAATGGGAACTTCTTCCCTCTGTGTTCGAAGATCTCTTCAACAGGTGGGGCTGTCCCGAGCTGGACCTCTTCGCATCCCTGTCCAACACAAAACTGCCCAGTTCTAGGATTGTGGATATTTTGTTCTCTCCACACTTCTTGGCAGGTACCTTGCCGCTTTAAGATGTGCCGGAAAGTCTTCAAGCTGGCTCCTCCCACCCACCCGGCTGGAATAATCCTTGGCTCCGCCCCATGACGTCAGATTTTCCTTTCCGCTGGAAAGTTCAGGTTCCCTCCTTAGCACTCCCATATGTAGTAGGCCCTTCTTCTCTCGCTACCACAATGGAAAACAAATCGGTTCCTGGATTTCCTCGGTGCCCCTGTGGGCAGAAGATGTCTCGCACCGCATCCACACTGCTGCATCTACTGCCTGGGACACTCCACCTCACGCATCTGCAGGCTTACATCTCTGTCAGTCCTTTTCACCTTCGGTTCTTGGTAGACCGCTGCCTGACTTCAGCTACACTAAAAGTATTACCTGTGGGTTAAACCAAAGATGCCTGTTGGTGGTCTCAGCGGCTTCGGGGTCCACCCAGCAGCTGGAACAGCTTAAGGCCTTCGAGGAGAAGGCAGCTCAGGCCGCAGCGGGCTCCTCTTTGGCTTCAGCCTTCATTCCGCTGCAACTGGGATCCTCCTATTTGGCTTTCTTCAAGGAGTTGTGCCAGTCTCTCTCTCTACCAAGGGAGAGGGCCCTTTGGGATTGCATGTATCTTCCTGGACTAAGTCTCCATCATTCATTCACACTAGTGGGATAGCACCAGAGGCGCTAGGACCAAGCAGGAGCCTAAAATTTTCTGAAGGGTCTGCACCGAGACTGGACCACGTATGTGCGGCACCGCGAGACTAGCTCGCACCTGTGTAGGCTATCTCGGCGTCGACCCTCCAACCGCCTCATTTCCTTTTCTCCCGCCATCGAGTGCGCTTGGATGTCGACGTCACTCGTCTGCTGGAGTCTTAAGTTTTCACTTATACGACAGCAGCTTTTAACATTTAATTTAGTATTTTAAGTAGTAATTTCTTATTTTACGAACAAGAAGAAGATTATGAAGAAGAAGAAAAAATAAATTCTTTCCTGCCATCAATGGAATCGTCCTTAGACGGTAGTGGTGATGGTAGGAGGACTTCGTTTGAAAGTTTTTATGGCAGAGGGGTTGTGTCCGTCCGCTGCCCAATTAACGTGGGGCGGGGTCCTGACTACGACAGTCCTGTGCTCGGGGGTCCTCAAGCACAAATCTAGCAGTTCTGGGATCCGGCTCATTACGCCGGAAAGCCCTTCCTGGGGAAGAAGAATCGTGCCGCCGAGGTTGCCCACAGGCTGTCTGTACAAGGATTGTCTGGCCGAGGGGCGATGGTCCCAACCAACTTTGGTGGGTTCCTCTTGGCCCCGCCCTAACGGCTGCATTTCGACTCCGAGCTCCAGCTCTGTCTTCGTGGAGCTCGTGGGCAGTTTCACCTCTGGGCGCTCCTATGGAGCAGGGGGTTTGACTTTCCAGTTTTCCTGGTTCTGTTCCTGATTTCGGGACCTCCGGGCCTCGGAGCCGTTGGACCGGAGCCGGGTCGATTGGATCACGATGGGCAAGGTGCCCTCTTGGTGTCTTTGCCATCGTTTCGACCCCTCGTGCCTACCCCCTCTCCCTTTTCCATGCAGGGGCCGGCACAGGCACCACCTTTTCCCTTATCCCCTTCTCAGGGTTTCCATTGTCATTTCCTTTGACACCATGGCTCGGTGCCTTGGTCAGTGCTGTGCCTTGGTCGGCGCCGAGTCTCGGTGCCTTGATCGGCACCGCGCCTCAGTGCCTTGGTCGGCGCCGTGCCTTAGTCGGTGCCGTGGGTCGGCGCCATCGCTCTGTGCGGTGCCGTGGATGCTCTTGTTGCTGCCGTTGGTTATCGGCGCCATCTGTGGTGCCACGGGTGTCTGGGTGGTGCTCTGCACCCGCGGGTGGCGCCAGGCACCAGCAGGCAGTGCCGCGGGCACCCACAAGTGCCATGGATGCCATGGGTGGCGCCAAGAGCACCCATGGGTGCCACGGGTGGCGCCGTGAGTGCCCATGGGTGCCACTGGTGCCATGAGTACTATGGGTGGCACCGGGGGACACCCGTGGGTGCCACGGGTGGCACCACAGGCGCCCATGGGTGCCACTGGTGCCCTTGGGTGCCATTCTTGCCATGGGTGTCGTGGGTACCATGGGTGTCGGGGTGCCCTCGGGTGCCATTGCTACATGGGTGCCAGGGGTGACTGCAGCGGCTGCCCTCGGGTATTGCCCAGTTTGGCATAAGCACTGCTTGGTGCCCTCCGGTACTAGTGGGTGCTGTATGGCAGAATTAGTGACACATTTTTCCTTTTCGGACTTCTTCTCCACAGAACTTGTGGCAGGATGTTTATCGTAGAATGAACTCCTGTTATGCGAATTATTTTTTCCACACATCTTAGTGAGTGGCAGTCTATGTGGGATCTTGTGTCATCCTGTGGTTTTCTGCTGATGGAACTCTGCTGTACTACTCTGCCAGCGGAATCTCATTCTGCTCAGCACTATCTCGGCTCCCTACGTGGTACCAAGCTCCTTGACATCCTTCCTGATTTCAGAGTCTCTAGTGGCTCTGTCCTAGACCTCTCTTGGTGGTCCTTCTAGGGTAGAAGTGCATCTAGATGGGTCTTTCCCTGTCCTTCTGGTCAGTAATACAGCAGACGACTCATTTTATATACTGAAGGGCACATCCTCTCTATCATCAGAGTCTGTGATGGAAAATATTTTCAGCAGTTCCTCAGTAATGGGGTCCACTATAGTATTTCACTCTACGTCTGTGGACCATACACTTCTGCGTCTAGACTTTTTCAGTCGTCAAGACAGTTACACTCTGTGGAACATTCTAATTTAATGGTCGGGAGCCGCTCTGGCTCTTCCGCTCCTTTGATAGGGGTATATAGCCCCCTTGTGATATTGCCCCTTCGGTGGCTTCTTCGGCACAGGTGGTTAACATCTCTCCAGCTGTGATTATTAGTCCCGTCATAATTTCAGTATGGACGCTCAGGTTCCTTCTGCACTCAGATGGAGAACATCTTCGTCATTTTGTGTCAAGACAATCCTTGCGAAATAGCAGCCTGAAAGCCTTGTTAGGCTCGGACTAAAAAAAAATAATTTTTATCACAGCACTAGCCGAAATTACCCGATACCCCCCTTTTTGGATCTGGTCAGGTTCCGCCTCAGCCCCTGAGGTGCTCGTCTCCAGAGTACGGTAAAGAGTACCTGACTTCTTCTTCCCCTAGGGGGAGTCCGATCCAGTGGCAGTATGGGTCATCTCTTTCTCTAAGAGTGATTTCTCTGATTCAGAGACATTTCCTAGACCTAGGCGACTGCCCAGTCTGTTAATCCCTTTCTTTTTATCAGGCTTTCTTCTCTGGAGCAGAGCCTTGCAGCAGCAGAAGCGACTCTCCACCAAGTCAGAACTCAGGTTCCTACTTCCTTGCTTGCTTAACTTAACAGGCGATTTTCTCCTTCTTGACGGAAGGTCAAGTAGGTCTTTTTTTACGAGGTAGCTTCTCAAATATTCACACCTTCGGTTCCTGCACACTGGTCCATGCCAGTCGCTCACGAAGCGATCCTCTTCAAGTGCGTGATGAAGTTATGTTTGTTTTTCAGCAAACAAACTAGAATCCTTTCCTACTCCCTTCAGGCAGGCCAGAGTGGGTAGTGCCTCACCGCATTGAGTCACTGCCTTTTTCAGTCACTTCAACAAATGGGTTAGCCCTAACTTGGTCCTGCTGTGTCCCTCCTCAAAGCACATCTGCCTCTATTTGTCTTAGAAATCCAGCCCCTGTTTTTTTCTGTCGGAATGTTTTTTCCCACAGTGGACACGTCCTCCTGTACACTTTTTCCTTTCTTCCCTGAGTTCAGAGACTGCTACTACAGTTGTACACACAGGGGCAGGATGATTCCCTTGGAATATGCAGTGGGTAGGATCTGGTTCTACTAGACCATCACGAGAGGCTTCTAAGTCGTGCTTGGCCTTCCATCAGGAAGGTTCCTGTGACTAAGTGGAGACCATTCTCCTTGATGGGCTAACCCCACCGGGACCTCCTTGCTCACCAAGTAAGGGGTTCAAGTGCTCCTGGACCTGTTGTTTACAGGTCAGCCATACTTGATAGTGGGGGTTGATATCTGCACTTTCCGGTCTAACCTGAACCAGTAGACTTTACCTCCGACTCTTTCAGTTCCTGAGGTCCCTTTATGTTACGTTAGTACATGTCTTTGACACTATTAATTTTGGTCCTAGACCAAATTGTGAGGCCAGGTTCTTGCCACTCTACTAGAGTGGTTGCGGTTTCCTGGCAGAATTTCATTTTGCATACATTGCAGTCATCTGCAAAGTGGTGAGTTTCAACTCAAGCGCTTATATTGTAGGCACTATGTTCTAGTTGCTCTTTACAAGACAGCTCTTTTTACTAGCAGGACAGTCCTTGGGTGTCCTTTCTGAGTGAACCCTATCTCCTACCACCCTACTCAGGGTTGTTGGTTTTAGCTCGCTACTCTCCCACTAGTGTGAATGAGTGATGGAGACTTAGTCCAGGAAGGTATGGAAATTACGTACTTGCCGTAATTATTGATCTTCTTGGACAGTCTCCATCATTCATTCACACACCCACCCACTATCCCCTGGGTTCACTAGTTTTCTTTCATGGTCTTCATGGTCCTATGGTTCAGACTGTGAGGACATTATTCTTTAACCTTTCTTGCAAAGGCCATCTGGGCCATCTCAGGCCCAGAAACTCAGGATGAGTTATTCTCATTAGTTACGCTGCACCTCCTCGGTCGAAAAGGTACTGAGGCGGTTGGAGGATCGACGCCGAGATAGCCTACACAGGCACGAGCTAGTCTCGTGGCGCCGCGCATGCGTGGTCCTGTCTCGGCGCCAACCCTTCAGAAAATTTTAGGCTCCCGCTTGGTCCTAGCGCCTCCGGCGCTATCCCACTAGTGTGAATGAGTGATGGAGACTGTCCAAGAAGATCAATAATTACGGTAAGTACGTAATTTCCATTCACGCTCTCAGAAGGAGTCGAAAAAGGACAAGTCGCAAAGTAGACTGTCTTGGGACCGGGAGCGGTCCCGCTCACAGGAAACCCCTGTTTCATCTTCAGTCGAAGTTGTGGCGAAGGCTGCTGGTTTCATAGTAACCCCATCAGACCAGTCGGCTGAGATGCCTGTCGATGCAGCCGAGATTTTTCTCGAGCCGATCGGTGGGTTGTCGTCCGATCCGCCTCAATGACCCTTTTGGACGCCGTGCTTCCGTGCCTCGGACGGGTCGGCTCAGCCTGCTGGGCAGGACCCATCCCCCAAGGAACCTAATCAGGAGGAGCCGCAGGTTTCCCCGACTCATAATGAGGTCCCCCGTCGACAGTCGAGGTCTCGGTCTCGTTCCTTGACTTTGACATCGGACAAGACTCACCTTCATCGCCAATCTCACTCCCGATGCCATAGTAAGCGGTGGCACCGCTCCTCCTCTTCGTCCTCCTCCTCCTCCTCGGGTGAGGAGAGGCTTTGGCACAAGTTGCGTCGCCTCTACGAAGACCTAATGTGGCAGCAGTTGGTCCTGTCTGGGTCGAAACCGATGCCGGTTTCTACCCTAGCCATTAAGTGGCTTTCGCCCGAGCGACCAACGTTGGCTGACGCCACCGCCACCAAGGTGCCGGTTAAGGCCCCCGCTGCTCAGCCAAAGACTGCTACTCCACCAATCTGGGTGGAACCGCCCCCCGAGCAACTAAAGGCCGGGTCTCCGACCAAGGAATCTCGGTCAGCCCAAGGTTGTCGATCACTCTTACTCCCGACTGCCCAAGGCAGGTTGAAAGTGACACGAGTGGTCGCCCGCTTCATGAGGACTCCTCGGAGTCTGAAGATTCCTCCATGGTTTCCCGTCCTGTTGATGCCAAGTCTCTTGGGGGTTTCTCCGTTGACAAGGGTCCTACCTCGCTGATAAGTATTTGTTGGCTCATTTCCAAATCCACGGGAATGTAGCTCGAGCCTATGCAGAAACGAGGCAAGTATCCCCTCACAGAGATTCTGGACAAAGGGGATACTCCAATGGAGGCCTTCCCGGTGGCTGAGGCCATTGTGGGCCCAGCCTTGGAGCTGTGGCAGCATCCTGCATCTTGCCCTGTGCCTTCTGCTCACAGGGCCCGCAAGTATGGGGTCCGTTTTGGTTAGGAGCACCCCTCTGTGGTGGGGTTTGGTGGCCGACTCCATCTTTCGGCGTTCAGGCAACAAAGGGGATGTGGACAGACCCCCGGACAAGGAATCCAATCAACTGAACCATTCCAGGAAGAAGGTCTATGTAGCCTCCTCCTTTGGTCTTCGTCAGGCCAGTTCGGCTGTTATCATGGCACATTTCTCCCATGCCCTCTTGGGCTCTCCGAATGAGGTGATCCCCCATCTCCTGGCAGACCTCCAGACCATGGTCAAGCAGGTCCGGGACCAGGGTAGGGCAGTGGCGAAGCAACAACTACAGACGGCTCTGGACATTGGTGACTCCTGTGCCCATTCGGTAGTGGCCGCAGTGGCCATGCACTGCAGAGTTTGGCTGTGTATCTCAACCTTTATGGCTGATATGAACACAAGCTGGCAGGTGTCCCCTTCTTGGACCTGTTCGAGCCCGGCGTGGAGGGCCACCTCTAATGTATAGAAAAGTCCAGTGCCACCTTGGACTGTACCACATCTGCCCAGAAGGACAAGGGCCCCAAGCATCAGAACCGCAGGCCCTTTCGTTCGTCCACTCCTGTGGCCAGACCAGCCCAGCAGCAGCAGCAGGGCCAGCAGGCTCAATGTTGGTGTCCTCGGCCCAAGTCCGTGGCCTCGTCGTTCAGGAAGCCTTGGGGGGGGGAGGTCCCGGCGGCTCCTCCGCCAGGCCCTCCTCCAAGCCTGCCCAGTGACGGGTTGGGGGGTGCCTCCCTCAATCCCGTCACACCTCCCCTGGGACCTCCCGTGAGGGGCTGGCTCAGCCACTTCCTTTCCGCCTGGTCTGCTATCACCATGGACCGTTGGATTCTGGAAGTGGTCTGTCAAGGCCTACCTCTGGAATTCAAGCAGGCCCCTCCATATTGAGCCCGTGCCCCACAGGGGGATCTGGTGTCCACAGCCTCTCAGTTGGCTCTCCAAGATGACTTAGCTCTGCTTCTCCTCAAGGAGGTGGTGCGCAGAGTAGTAGACCCGCCTTCAGACCTAGGATTCGTTTCCAGGTACTTCCTGGTACCGAAACAGACGGGGGGGTCTGGCGCCCCATTCTAGATCTGCATGACCTGAGCAAGTTCCTCAGGTCCCGCACCTTCTGGATGGTAACTCTGGCTCAGATCATACCATCCCTGGAGCAAGGCATGTGTTTCTGCTTCCTAGATCTTCAGGATGTGTTCTTTCACGTCCCGATCCGTCTGTCCCATCGACGGTTCCTCCGCTTCTGAGCCAAGGGAACCCTTTACGAGTTCCAAGCCATACCCTTTGGCCTGTCTTCAGCCCCCAGGGTCTTCACCAAATGCATGGCAGTGGTGGCGGCTTACCTGAGGCACCGAGGGGTCCGGGTGTACCCTTACCTGGACGACTAGCTGATAGCAAGTCCCTCCAGACTGGAGGTGGAGCGGTCCAGGGATCTGGCCCTCCAGAATTTCCTCGACTTTGGCCTGATCAACAAGGCCAAGTCGGAACTCATGCCTTTGCAGGTGATTCAGTTCATCGGGGCAAAGCTCGACTGCCGCCAAGCCAGAGCTCAACTCCCGGCAGACAGGGCAGAGGTTCTTGCCTCCTTTGCCCAATCATTTCTGGTTGGGCAAATGCGCCCTGCTCGGGACTTCCTGCATCTTCTGGGCTACATGACGGCCTGCACCAGCATGGTCCGTTGGGCCCTCTGGCATATGCATTCCCTGCAGTGGGAACTGGCCAGCCAGTGGTCTCAGTGCTCAGGTGATCTCAGTCTGCTGGTCTCTGACCCAGAGGATGTGGGATGGCCTCCAGTGGTGGCTCGTCCCATCTCACCTGCAGGAAGGAATCCTGTTTGTCCGCCCGAGCCAACAGTCATCCTGATAACTGACACCTCTCTGATGGGTTGGGGTGCCCATCTGGGAGAGCACAGAGCCCATGGGCTCTGGTCCCCCCAGGAGTCCCGATACCACATCAACCTGCTGGAGCTTCAAGCGGTTCGGCTAGCCCTGACCGCATTCGCTCCATTTGTCAGGGTTAAGTGGTCCAGGTCCAGATGGACAATACCACGACCATGTACTATTTCAGTAGGCAAGGCAGGACGCATTCCTTGCCCAGCTGCAAGGAAGCTCTCCACATTTAGTCCCTTGTGCTCAGCCTGGAGGCAGATCTCCTAGCCATTCACATGGCAGGAGCCTCAAATCAGCTGGCCGTTGCCCTCAGCCAGATGGGCGGGGCATCTCACGAGTGGTCTCTCCACCAGGAGGTAGTACAAGATCTGGTCTCCCACTGGGGCACCCCTCAGATGGACCTGTTCACCTCCAGGGAGAACGAGAAGCTGAGGCTGTATCATGCCTGCCCCCTCAGCAGGGTTCACTTCAGGGGGGTGCCTTCTCAAGGCCATGGACCCCAGGCCTCTTCTACGCCTTCCTTCCCCTTCTCTTGATTCGCAAAGTGCTCATCAAGGTCAGGAGGGACAGGGCGGAGGTGATCCTGGTAGCCCCAGACTGGCCCCGCCAGCTGTGGTATCTAGATCTCCTCAGCCTCAGCTCCAGGCTCATGAGGCAGCTTCCAGCACGCCCGGACCTGCTCTCCATCAATCAGGGGAAGGTACTCCACCTGGACCTTCAATCCCTGCACCTGACGGCCTGGTTCCTGAGTGGCTAAAGTTCCAGGCCTTGGGCCTCTCCAACGAGATCCTCAGCATTGTTGAGGCTTCCCGTAAGGAATCGACCAGAAAATGCTATGCCTTTAAATGGAAAAGATTCTCCATCTGGTGTCGGGGCAAAGGGTTGGACCCATTGTCTTGTCCAGTGGCTAGCATTTTGGACCATCTTTGGTCCCTCTCCCAGCAGGGACTTTGGTAGACGACCCTAAAGGTGCACATGGCAGCCATCTCTGCTTACCAGGCGCGGGCCAGTCAGCTGTCAGTGGTGCAGGAGAAGGTGGTCTGGCACTTCAAAGGCCTAGCTCACATATCCCCTCCGGTGCATGAACCTCCACCTCCGTGGGATCTACTGCTGGTTTTGGCAAAGCTCATGGGCAAGCCATTCGAACTGATGCATAAATGTGACATCTCACATTTGTCGTGGAAGACGGCCTTCTTGGTGGCTATCACATCAGCCAGAAGGACTGGGGAGTTACAGGTGCTCTCTATCGAGTCTCCTTACCTGGTCTTCCACAGGGACAAGGTTGTCCAGCCCCCCACCCGAAATTCCTTCCAAAAGTGGTGTCGGAGTTTCACCATAACCAGGTGATTACTCTGCCAGTGTTCTACCCCAGTCACACCTCGGAAGTCGAGTACTGGCTCCATACTTTGGACCTGAAACAAACGCTCAACTACTACAAAGAGCGAACGGTAGAAGTTCGGGGAGAAGTTCGCCAGCTGTTTGTCACTTATGCTGAAGCCACACCTGGCAGACCTGCAGCCAAGCAGACAATAGCTCAATGGATTACATCTTGCATTGACCTCTGCTATAGGTTGGTGGGTAGGGAGCCTCCCGTAGGGCTTCCAGCTCATTCCGCCTGCCATACCGCTGCATCGGTGGCTGCTTCTAGGGACATCCCTATCCAGGAAATCTGCAGGGCTGCTACCTGGAAGTCAGCATACACCTTCATTTCCCATTACTACATCAACCTCGAGTCATGCTGGGATGCTGGTTTTGGAGCCTCAGTTCTTCAGTCCCTCTTTCCTAAGTAGGTGGTATGCGTCTTGCCTCCCTCCTCCCAAAGAACTGCTAGGAGTCTGCCAAGAAGTGTAGCTAGAACAACATATCCACTATCTAGAAAAACAGGTTACTCATCTGTAACAGTAGATCTTCCACGGAATGGTCTCTTACAGTAACTCATTACTTCTGGGAGTTCCCGATAGGTGGCACTCCAGCACAGAAGTTTCTTCCAGCAGTCTCTATACCAAGGACCACCCACACTACCTCACTTCCTGGGCTGTACCTATAAAAGTGGGTGGTCCCTGGTAAGCTCCATTCATTTTCCCCGCCAGCTTCAGCTCTGGCAGCAACTCTTCTAGTAGCAGTCTACAACGTGGATTGAACCCATAGCCTAGGTGCATGGGCTTCATACTGACACCATATACCTACAATGGATGATTCCCTGTCACACACACAGGGTGCTCGACCGAAGGGCTCAGAAAACCTAGAGTCCTCTTCAAGAGATAACACTGGGAAGGAAACCCCTTCCCCTAAAGTCCTGCCTGACCACCTTTCAGCCATCGTGCCTCCATAACATGGATCATCAAGAAGATATTCATCATCGACGGGTGCTTCACCCCCATCAGCAGCAGGCTCTACTCCATGAAAAAAGGAAAGTTTCTCATCGACGGGGTGTCATTCCTTAGCTCCCCCATTGACCAGGCCTCCTGCACTATCGACGACAGAGGTCCTGCTGCCTTCCCCATCGACGGGGCATAACCCCCCATTGACGGGAGGTCTCTACAAGACAGCATCATCGATGAGAATGCCTCCTCCATCGACTGAGCACATCCTACATGCTTCCTTGTTGACGGGACATGCTCCCTGTGCTCCCCCGTCAACAAGAGGTCTGCCACCATCAACGGGCCATACATTCACACTCCCATCATCAATGACAGCATTTCCATCATTGACAGAGCATGTCTTCACTCTCCCATCGTTGACGATGGCACTCTCATTGTCGACGGAGCATGCATTCACTATCCCATCGTCGACGGAGCACCTCCCACTGTCGATGACGCATGCCCTGCCTTCCTTACCTTCAATGGAGTATATTCCACCGTTGACGGAGCATGCTGTTACTGACCCTTCACCTGTAAGACACAGTATATCTTCGACGAGACATGCTTCTCTGCCTCTCCGATAGACGGGACTGATGCCTCCATCGTCAAGACGATCTCTGCTGCATAGAACAACACCCTTTCCTGCATATAACCACTATGGATGATCCTTATGGCAGGTCGACCATGAAAAACTAAGAATATTCTCAAAAACATGTATTGGAAGATGCTTATGGAGCTGCATTTCTACAAAATAAAGAACTATGTGCTTCTGAACGTGGAGGCCCTCCAGTTCTCAAGATGTCGCCCTACATGGGGTCCACAAACCCATTGAAATGAGCAAAGACGCTAAAGAAACACCGGATCACTCTACCAGGAGGCGCAAATTGATCCCCTGTCCCCACGTATGCTGGACTCAGAACCTGCTTACATGACAATTCCATCGTCACAAGTTCCAAATATTGAAGAAATAGTGGACAGAGTACTGGATTTTATGGGTTTTGACCATAGTGTCACTCCGGGACATAACCCTCGAACAACAATGATATCTCCACCTCCATCAAAACAGGCACGCACAGAGCTAGAACGCTGCCCGGTCCTGCCT
This sequence comes from Neoceratodus forsteri, assembly GCA_016271365.2. Classification (NCBI taxonomy): domain Eukaryota; kingdom Metazoa; phylum Chordata; order Ceratodontiformes; family Ceratodontidae; genus Neoceratodus; species Neoceratodus forsteri. The sequence goes on from CM028129.1 coordinate 720,250,787, forward strand.
CCTCACGAATATTTAGAAGAATATTTTTCAGATTATCATACGAATCCGGACCTTCATAGGACCTATGATGGTGCCCCTGACTCAAGAGGATATGAATTCTTAGGAGGTGCCATCTTACTGGACAAAGGGCTGTTACAACCACGAAAAGGTCATTTCTCCATCGAGTGACCCTCTTATTCCTCAAATGATGCTACAAATATAAAAACAAGTTTGCTCACAATAGACCGGGACAGATTAAGTAAAGATATGGTGAATATCTGGGGCTCACCAGAGGACCCTGTCTGGGCTATCCTCCTTTTATACCCATATTCAGAAACGTTATTACTGAAGCTTGGAGTCGAACTAATAGCAGCGCAGGCGTTACTCCAGAAAGGCCCACGGGCTGCATCAGGCCCCTCCTGATTATCAATATTTAGCATCACACCAGCGAAGGATTCTGTGGTTAGCTTCGGCTGCTCAACTGCACCAGCAAGCCTAAACACATAAGCACATACCTCCAGAGAGACGCTAAACGCTTTTGATCAAAATGGAAGAGTATGTTTGTCTAAACACACCAAATATCAGGGTACTTAACTATATGGGCACATGCTGCAATACCCAGCACGGTAAGCACCTCTGTTGAAGATGTTATAAGCAGACTAACTGCATCCCCTGAAACAGAGCAACTTGCATCAATAAATAATACCGATACTTCACTGTCTCGATATCTACTAAGATCAGGGTATGATCTTGCCGATGCTTCGGCTCGAGCCTTTGCAGTCGGTATTCTTATACGCCGCCAAGCATGGCTCCATTCTCACGGCTAGCACCTGATATTCAACACAAAGTGGCTAATGCCCGCTTTTCAGGTGACCATCTTTGTGGCCCAGGGGCTCAAACAATACTGGAGAACCTACAAGCCTCAGACAGACAACTGAAAACAGTACAATACATGTACCATAAACCACACCCTCTGTATAATTATTCATACAAAACTGGATCTAATTATACCTCATGTGACACCTTTAAGGGCAGAGAACAAGTAACAAGGACCCCAGCGAAGCCGACCCGTGGCCACCCCTCCGGCTGCCGCGTGGCTTCTACCCCTCATTAAAGACTCCAGATTTCTGCCCCGTCTCCTCCTCTTGGCCTCGGGGACCTTTTGGGGCTACAAATAAGACTGAGGCCTTTCTCACATCGGCTTGATACATCCAGCTAATTTCTCAGGTATCGCTGTGTATAGACCATCACGAACATTCCATCAAGATGCCTCTTGACCTGTTTTACACTGGACATCCTGTCCCTCCCTTGGACAGGTCCATCCGCTATTAACTCACATGCTGAGACACAATCAGTCCTACTATTGACTATATTCTTCTCTCTTCTCTCTTCCACTGCTGTTCACAGCTTTCTCTTGATTATGAACAAAGATCATATCAAAAAGGGTGAGTACATATACAGAGATTATATGTTTTAAACCACTGCTTCATTTTGTTTGGTCACAGATACATTGTTTCATTTGCTACAGTATCTATTAATCCAGTATCCTACTTTTTGTCAAATTGATACATTCATTACTGGCTAGACAGTCTTGGGGGGGGGGGGGAGTCTTCACTTGCTACTTTGTAACACCTCTAAAGAATAACATTGTATTACTCAAGCTACTGTTACAATTCGTAACAAAGTTGCCTTTGCCTCAGATTGTGCTTTCTCTACTGATCACTGAAGCTCCATAATTGCTCAGTGCTTTTGACATATTCCTTCTAGTTTTTTAAAGTGCTTAACACAGTGAATCATGTATCCCTTTATTCCACTGCTATGCTATTTTAGCATTCATTGGTCCCATGACCACATTTTACATATGGCAGAATGCCATCTGTGGCCACCCACTGCCATATAACTGCTGGGGAATCTCCCAGAAGTAATGACTTACTGCAAGAGACTGTTCGTGGAAGATAGTGCAGTTACACAAAGACTTATGCTGTAACAGTAGATCTTGAATGTCTCTTGCAGTAAGTATTTTCCCTTCCTCCATCCCCCTGCCTAATGTAATAGGAAAAACGATGCAAGGATGGGAAGCTTCGGTACCTCGGTCCTCTTCCGAGCTGAAACCGGCGGGGAACAGAGCTTACCAGGGACCACCCACTTTTATAGGTACAGCCCAGGAAATGAGGTAGTGTGGGTGGTCCCTGATATAGACATTGCTGGAAGAAACTTCCGTGCTGGAGCACCACCTCTCGGGAACTCCCAGAAGTAATGACTTGCTGCAAGAGACATTCCTAGAAGATCTACTGTTACAGCAAAAGTCTGTGTAACTGCACTTTCTAGGAGTGGTATATGATGTTCATCCACACTGACCCACCCGACTTCGATGCACAAACCTGGCTTCCAGCGGGCCAAGATCTGGCGCCATGGGGCGGTGCCGAGGGTTGTCTCGCCCAGGTGGGTGGAGCGCGGTTGAAGACTTTCAGGTATCTTTTAAGGCAGGTGCTTGTTAAGAGGTGGATGAACAATATATACCACCCTAGAATTCACTGTTCTAGGGACATGGATATGTTGTTCGGTCCACACTTATTGGCAGGTTCCTTGCCGCTTTAAATCTTGCTGAAGGTCTTGGTTGGCTCCTCCCACCCACTCGGTGGTAAACCTCTCGGCTCTATGACGCCAGATCTTCCTTACTGCTTGAAGCTCAGGTCCTCCTTAACGTGCTGCTTTAAGACTAGTTCCTAATTCTTCAAAGTTCAAATCAAAAGTTTTTTGCTAAAAGACTTCGGTCTTCTCCTCTTGGCTGCGATGGACAAATCAACCCGGTTTTGGGTGCTCTTGTGGGCAGAAGATGTTCAGGACGGATCCGCACTCCATGCGTGCTTCACTGCCTGGGCCTTGAGCACCACCCGCAGGCCATGACTTGTGCTCTTCCCTTTCTGCCTACGTCCTTGAAGACCGTGCCTGATTACAACTGGGGCGCCTGAGAAAGAATTCCCACCGGTGAAATTTAGAGGCCCGACATGTGTCTCACAAGGCGAGGCCCATGTGATCAGCTCGAGCAGATGATCGCCTCGAAGAGGAGGCGGCGCGGGCGCTTACCTCACTGGCGGCATTTGTCCCGCCTTTCTCGGTGCCTTCGTACTCGCTTTTTATGAGCTTTGTCTGACCGCGACCAAAGGTGAGGGTCCAACCTCTTCGGGACCTTTTCCAGGTCCAAAAGAGCAAAGTAAGTCTCTCCGTCCGACGCTCTTGGAGCTGGAAAGATCCCCCCTGTCGACAGTCGACTCTGCCCACCCCTCAGCTGCCACTGGCTTCACGGTTCCCCGCAGTCGGGCTGGACCGAGACTCCCGGCCAACGCTGTCGTGATTTTTCTCGATCTGTTAGACGGGTTGTCGGCTGGAGAAGCTGAGAACTTTCTCCCGGTTCCCCCGTGTGGAGTTGAGGATCCCGTCGGCTGCCTGTGCCTCCGGTTCCGGAGCCTTCGTGGATCGTCCGAGCCGAGGGAGTGCCGATTTCGACACTTCTCCTCGCGCCTCCTCGGCCTAGTCGAGACCGGTCTCCGACATCCTCGCCGGTCCACAACCGATCCCGCCCGCCATAGGTGGTCTCGGCACCGTGGCAAGCGGCGCTGCCGCCTTCCTGACGAGGAGGCTTCGGCGCAAGTTGCGATCGGAGGCACGAGGAACTTGGTGGCAACAGCCTTTTGACCGGAATAAGCAGACCCAGTCGTCTTCCCCGCCATTAAGTGGCTGTCACCGGAGCAGCCGAAACAACCCCTCGTTGTAGTCGAGGAGCCTGTTCTCAGGCCGGTTGTTCTGCCAATTCCAGCTGCCCCACCGATTCTGGTGGAACCTCCACCTCCACAGCCATTAGTTGGGGCTTCGACCAAAAATTCTCGGTCGTGCTTGGGTTTGCCCCATAGGCTGTCTGTCACCCTCACTCCTGATAAACCTCGGCAGGTGGAGGGTGGCTCAGCCCGAGGCAGCTCTTTGAGGACTCTTCTGAGTCCAGTGATGGTTCTCCTCTTCTCCAAGCGCATGGACTTGAGTCCTCAGGAGGGCATTCAATGGACGATAGCCTTCGTCCTTCTTAGGGTTGCTTCACTCATCTCGGAGTCCACCGGATGAAGCTCGAACCTGCTTTCTAAACAGGCCAGGTATCCTCACTGGAGATTCTGGACTGAGATTCTCACGAGGCCTTTCCGTGGTCGAAGCCATAGTGGGTCCAGCCTGGAACTTTGGCAGTGTCCTGCTTCCTGCCCTGCGCCTTCAGCCAGGTTGGCCAGGAAGTATGCGGTCCCTACCGTTTCCCTGTCCGGTTTTTTGGAACACCCCTCGGCGGAGGGGTTGGTTACCGACAGCATTTTCCGGCGTGCCGGGAACGCTAGGATGTGGACAAACCTCCCAACAAGGAATCAAGAAATTGGATTATGCCGGGAGAGTCTATGCTGCGCTCTCTCTCAGCTTTCATCAGGCCAGTTCGCCGTCCCTCATGGCACATTTTTCTCACGCCCTGTTGGGCTTCCTAGATGAGTTTGTCCCTCATCTTCCCGCAGATCTGCAGACCACGGTCAGGCAGGTGCAGGACCAGGGCAGGGCGGTGGCCAAACAGCAGCTCCAGACTCGTCGAGACATCGGGACTCTATGTGCCAGGTCTGTGGCGGCCGCGAGGGCTAGGCGTCATCGGCTTGGCCGAGGATATCCACCTAACCTCAGATACCCAGCACAAGTTGGCGGATGTTCCTTTTTGGGACTGACTCTTGACCCTGGGGTGGAAGGTCACCTGAGGATCGAGAAGTCCAATGCTACCTTGACTCGGTCTCTTCCGCTCAGAAGGACAAAGGCTTAAGCCACAGCTTAAGCCCTTCGTCCTTCTGCGCCCGTAGCGCCCGGCCCAGCAACGTCCAGGGCCAGCAGACCTCGACCTTGGTATCCCAAACCCAAGCCGTCGGCTTCCTCCAACAGGGAAGCAGGGAGGTAAGGCCTGGGAGAACCTCGGTCGTCCTCCTCCAAGCCTGCTCAGTGACGCGGGCTGAGGTGTCGCCCCATCCCTGTCACTTCACCCTAGTTCCCCAGTGGGGACGCTCATACACTTCCTTTCCGCCTGGTCCACTGTTACCACGGACAGGTGGGTACTGGAGGTGGTGGGAAAAGCCTACCTCTTGAATTCGAGCAGGCCCCGCTTCAGAGCCGCTGCACCTCGGGGGCCTCGGGGTCCGTGAGCTCTCACTGGCGGCTCCGCCGAGCCGACATCACCTCCTCCTCCAAAAGGAGGTGATCACGGAGGTGGAGGACCCCTTCAGACCCGGGTTCATGTCCAGGTATTTCCTGGTTCCGAAACGGACGGGGGGCTGGCGCCCCATTCTCAACCTACACGACCTGAACAAGTTCCTAAGGTCTCGAACCTTCAGGATGGTCACTCTGGCGCAGATAATACCATCTCTGGAACATGGCATGTGGTTCTGCTCTCTGGAACTACAGGACGCATTCTTTCACGTCCCTATCCGTCCGTCACATCGGAGATTCCTCCGCTTTCGAGCGAAGGGATCCCTCTTCAAGTTCCGAGCCATGCCCTTCGGCTTATCTCCAGCTCCCAGGGCCTTCACCAAATGCATGGCAGTGGTGACAGCATTCCTGCGGTGCCGAGGGGTCCGGGTGTACCCTTATCTGGATGATTGGCTGATAGCAGCCTCCTCCAGACGGGAGGTGGAGCAGTCCAGAGATCTGGCCCTCCAGGTTTGCTCTCAAGTTGGCCTTCTCATCAACGAGGCCAAGTCGGAATCGAGCGAAACAGGTGATCCTGTTCATCGGGCACAGCTCGACTCTCTTGAGCCAGAGCACCGCCCCGGCGGACAGGGCCGAGGTTCTACCTCCTTGCCCAATCATTTCTGGTTGGGCAATCGCGCCTGCCCGGGACTTCCTGCGCCTTCTGGGTCTCATGGCGCGCCTGTACCAGCGTGGTCCTGCTGGGCGCTGGCACATCGCACCCTTCACTGGGGACTGGCCAGCCAGTGGTCACAACGCGCGATCCTTTGGACCAGCTAGTGATAGTGACCCAGGAGATGGGAACGCCGCGGTGGTGGACCGCTCCATTCCATCTGCAGGAGGGCATCCCATTTGTCCGCCCGGCCGACAGTCTCTCTATAAACCCGATGCCTCTCTGATGGGTTGGGGTGCCATCTGGGGAACACCAGTCTGTGACTTCTGGTCCCATGGGGAGTTCGATGCCACATCAACCTGCTGGAGCTCAAGCGGTCCGCCTAGCTCTCACCGCCTTTTTCCGCTTTCTCCGGGGTCAAGTGGTCCGAGTCCAGACGGACAATACCACGACCATGTACTACCTGAACCGCCAGGCGGGGCCGCACTCCATGTGCTTCTATGCAAGGAAGCTCTCCGCATTTGGTCACTCGTGGCAGCCTGGGGCCGGATCTCCCTGGCTATTCATGTGGCGGAGCTCCAACACCCTGGCCGATGCCCTGAGCCGGATAGGAGCTGCATCTCACGAGTGGTCTCTCCTGCCGGAGGTAGTACAAGATCTGTTCTCCCACTGGGGCACACCTTAGGTGGACCTGTTTGCCTCCAGGGAGAATGCGAAGCTGAGGCTGTTTCATGCCGCCCCCTCAGCAGGGCTCGCTGCAGGTGGGTGCCTTCTCGAGGCTGTGGACCCCGGGCCTCTTCTACGCCTTTCCCCCATTTCCTTGATTCACAAGGTGCTTCTCAAGCAAGGAGGGACAAGGCGGGTGATCCTGATAGCCCCAGACTGGTCCCGCCAGTTCTGGTACCCAGATCTCCTCAGCCTCAGCTCCAGGCTCCCGAGGCAGCTTCCAGCTCGCCCGACCTGCTCTCAGTCAGTCAGGGAGGTGTTCCATCCGGACCTTCAATCCCTGCACCTGACGCCTGGTTCCTGAGCTGCCAGAGTTCCAGGCCTTGGCCCTTCCTTCGCAGGTCCTCAATGTTGTTGGAGGCGTCCCGTGAGAGTCGACCAGAAAATGCTACGCCTTCAAATGGAAGAGATTCTCCATTTGGTGTCAGGGCGAGGGCTTGGACCCTTCCTCCTATTCTGTGGCAAGCATTTTGGACTATTTATGGTCCCTTTCTAGTCAAGGGCTTAGGTCGACGACCCTAAAGGTGCACCTGGCAGCCATCTCTGCTTACTGGCTGACCGAAGCAGTCGATGCAGGAAAGGTGGTCGGGCGCTTTCAAAGGCCTTGATCACATTTCCTCCGGTGCGAGAACCTCCACCTCCGTGGGATCTACTGCTGGCATTGGCAAAGCTCATGGGCAAGCCATTCGAACCAATGCACAGGTGTGAACTCTCTCACCTGTCGTGGAAGACCGCCTTCTTGGTGGCTATCACGTCAGCCAGAAGGATGGGAGAGCTCCAGGCGCTTTGCACGAGTCTCCTTACCTGGTCTTCCACAGGAACAAGAAGGTCCTGCGCCCCACCCAAATTCCTTCCGAAGGTGGTGTCGGAGTTTCACCTTAACCAGGTGTTGACTCTGCCGGTGTTCTACCCCAATCACACCGGAGGCTGCAACATAGGCTCCATACTCTGGACCCTAGAAGCGGCGCCTGCCATTGGCAAGGAGCCGCACGGGTGAAATTCGGGAGAGGTTCACCAGCTGTTTGTCACCACGCTGAAGCCGCACCTGGCAGACCTGCAGCCAAGCAGACGATAGGCAGGTGGGTCACCTCCTGCATAGATCGCTGCTATAGTTGGCGGCATGGAGCCTCCCAGAGGATAAGAGCTCATTCTACCCATCATACTGCTGCATCGGTGGCTGCTTCCAGGGACGTCCCTATCCAGGAAATCTGCAGGGCTGCTACCTGGAAGTCAGCACACACCTTATTACCATTACCACATCGACCTTGAGTCACGCCGGGTGCTGGTTTTGGGGCCCTCGGTTCTCCAGTCTTTATTCCCTAAGTAGGGGTGTGCGCCTTGCCTCCCTCCTCCTGGAGAACTGCTAGGAGTCTGCCAATAAGTGTGGATGAACAATATATCCATGTCCTAGAACACAGGTTACTCACCTGTAACAGGAGTTCTAGGAATGGTATATTTGTTCATCCACACGACTCCACCGACCTCCCCGGCTTGACGCGACAACCTGAGCTTCCAGCGGCCAGATCTAAGGCCATGTGGCGGAGCCGAGAGTTTTACCACCCGGGTGGGTGGGAGGAGCCAGCTTGAAGACCTTCCGGCAAGATTTAAAGCGGCAAGGAACCTGCCAATAAGTGTGGATGAACAACACATACCATTCCTAGAACTCCTGTTACAGGTAAGTAACCTGTATTTACAGGTGAGTAACCTGTTTTTTCTGCTCACTAGATCCAGGGTCTGGTGTTTTCTGGTGAGTCACGTTGTCCCTCTCCTGGACATGGAGGTTTCTGTACGCCTTCCCTCCCTTTCCATTACTGCAGAGAGTACTTCTCAAGTTGCAGTCAGAGGGGGCAGAGATGATCCTGATAGCACCTTACTGGCGACGCCAGATATGATTTCCACTCTCTTGCAACAAGCAGTGGAGCCTTGATTCCCCTGCCTCTGTGCTCTGATTTGCTGTCCCAGAAGCAGGGCACTCTAGTCCATCCAGACCTCAAGACACCGCACCTCCGTGCATGGCTCCTGCAGACTTAGCAGTTGCCTGATTTAGGGTTTCTTCCCGGGTGGCAGACATCCTTGTGGCAGCCAGGAAGCATTCCACTAGAGCCACTTACGCTATGAAGTGGAAGCGGTTCGTATATGGGCCACTGCTCATCACCTGGATCCTTTCACCTGACCAGAGAATCTTGTTCTAGAGTACCTCCTTTCTTTGTCAAACTCGGGTCTGAGTTGCTTGTCCCTTAAGGTGCACTTATCTGCCATCGGTGTGTACCATGCACCTATCAAAGGCAAGACTCTTGCCCAGCTGGACCTCTCCCACACCTTCTTGCAGGGCATTCTGCATCTGAAACCTCCCATCAGGGACCCTATCTATCCCTGGGACCTTTTGTTTGTTTTAGAAAAGCTTACCTTGCCTCCCTTTGAACCTGCTGGAAGTTATGAGCTACACTTTCTGTCACAGAAAGCGTTGTTATTAGTTGCTATTACTTAATGCTCGAAGGATTTCCGAGCTTCAGGCTCTGATGTGTAATGAGCCTTATTTAGCTTTCCACAAGGACAGGGTGTCCTTGTAGACTAATCCTAAGTTTCTTCCTAAGGTGGTGTCTGAGTTTACCCTGAATCAAGACATCCACCTGCCTATGTATTACCCAGAGTATTCGATTTTACGGGAGGCCTTACTGCATACTCTGGATTTTCACCGGGTGCTTCACTTTTATTTAGACACACCTGTACCATTAGAAAATCCAATCAGTTGCTTGTTTCTTTTGCCTCTAGGAAAGAAGGGGCTCCTGTTTCTAAACAATGTTTGTCCAAATGGTTAGTCAATTGTATTGTTTATTGTTACCGCAAATACGACAAGCCTTTACCGGGGCCAGTTAAAGGCCATTCTACCAGGGTCATGGCTGCTTCTTTTGCCTCCTTCAGGAATGTGTCCGTTGCTGATATTTGTACAGCGGCCACCTGGAACTCTGTCCACACTTTCATTCGGCATTATAGTCTGGACTTTGCATCTAGGCACAGGGCAGGCTTCGGACTTGCAGTCCTGCAGGGTCTGCTCTCATGAGACCTTTACACTGACTTTTACCTCTTCCCAGCTGACCGGGGTCAGTCCTTACATTGCTTGGGACTCAGTCCTAATGGTGTTGCCTGCTGCAAGAGGCCCCCACGAAGTGAGATAATACACTTATGTAAGAATTGACCGTAACAGTAGATCTTCGAGAGGAGCTTTTACAGCAGGCTCTGCTTTCCTGCCTTTCATCCCCCTGGTGACTGCTTCTCCATCTCCGTTACCTCTCTTTCCTCAGTGTAGAGGAACCACCTCGGTTCTCCAATTTCTGTATGTGCTGGGGTCTCCGGCGGGAGAACTGAAATTGGGCTGGGGGACCTCCCCTTTTATACCATAGGCGAACGTCGTGGGCAGGCCGACGTCAGGGACGGTTCTCCGTTGTATACTGTTAGTTAGAAGTTTTCTGTGGGGTCTTGGTGCTTGCTGGCTTCAGTCCTGATGGTGTTGCCTGCTGTAAGAGCTCCTCTCGAAGATCTACTGTTACTGTAAGTTCTTACATAACTGTACTTTCTGCTTCCTAATCACCCCAAAAGTCGAGCTCTGTTGAGGAGATATCTTCAAAAAAGATAGTAAAGCTGCTTACCGGTATCTCTAGAGCTGCAAGAGAATTCTCCGTAGAGCCGCTGTCCCACTCTCTGTCCCCCAGCAAAGGAAGTATGTTGGTGTGCATGAGAACTATTTCTTAATGGTTCCTAATCAGCCTTTCTGTCAGTAAAACATCTTCTGTGGCATCAGGCAGACTGATGGTATGATTGGTGATTGTATTCTGTCTGACCTAGATTTATTCACATGTGGCGCTGGCCAGGAGAATTATGTTTTAGTAATTTTATTGTTTTTGTAAATAATGTTTATTTTTTATCTAAACTGGAATCTGTGAGAGAGCAAGAAGTGATGGCTGAGATGCTTAACAAATACTTTGCGTCATTATACACCAAAAGACCCCTGGGGTAGGAAGATTATTTGGAGGGCTCATAACATCAGGGGTAGCCATGATGCATCCATTGTACATCATGCCTGCCCTGGTGGCTGACTACCTCACAAAAATCAACCCAGATAAGTCCCAAGAGATACAGCAGAGGACTATAGTAAAGCTAAAGAAACGATTGCCAGTACCACTTGCAATAATCTTTCAGGAATCTGTCTGTCAGATGTAGTGCCGGAGGACTGGAAAGAGGCCAGTGTGGTCCTCATCTTCAGAATCAGGCTGGGCAGGATCCTGGAGGTCCTTATCAGGAGACTGAATAATGGTGCACTTGTCTGATGCCAAGGCTCTGGCCCCTTCTTAGCATGACTTTATGAGGGGAAGGTCATTCCAAACAAGCTTGATCACCTTCTTTGAGGAGATAACCAGGAAAGTGAACAGTGGGCTGGGCTGTGATTGTAGTATATCTGGAGTTGAAAAAGTCCTTTGCTTTAAACCAGTGCAGTATACATGAGTTCATACATGCTAACAGGCCTGGGATAGAAAGCAGAGGGTGGTCGTGGATGGGCACTCCAAGTGGAGAAGAGTACTTAACGCTGTCTCTCAGGGATTGGTGCCAGGTCCACTGCTTTTCAACATTTTCATTAATGATCTAGAGGCTGGGATCTTCAGTTGGCAGCTTAATTTGGAGAATGACACTAAGCTTAACCAGGTTGTTTGACTCCCGTGTGGATGGGGCAAACTTCCAGAGGTCTTGAACAGGCTGGGCAATTGGTCTGACTCCTGTGGCCTCGGGTTCAATATAGCGAAATACAAGATGCTACACTTGGGAAGGAAAACAGGAAATAGGACCTACACACTGCGTGGGGCTTTTCTTGTTGCAGTTGAGGATGAAAAGCACCTGAGGGTTACAGTAGTATATAGGGCTCAACCAGGACAAACAGTGCACAGCCGTTGTCATGAGGGCCAGCAAAGTGTGCATCAAAAGCGGGGAGACCTTTTTTAAACAATTTCTCTCCCCATCCGGTATTATTCCATTTGAAACCCTACAAACAAAATTTGGTCTATGCAAGAACGATGACTTCAGATATACCCAGGTGACAAATTATCTTCTGCAGCAGAAAGATGTCACTTCTAAAATACCTGAGCCAATACCTATGGTCTGGAAATATTTAGAGGATAATATTAAAGGTCAGTTGTGGCCCCATCAGGTGGGTTTTCTTTATAAAATTTTAAGGGAGGGGATGGGTGATTCCTCAACTTCAATCTTGAATAGCTGGTGCAGGGACTTAGATGTATCAGAACAGGAGTGGCTTCGGGCATCCTCTCAGGCATGTAAAGTTACACATGCTACCAGGTGGCGTGAATTTGCATGGAAGTGCCATAGTCGCTTCTTTCATTCTCTAGCTATATTAACCAAATATCTTCCGCCTGCATTTGGGAAATGCTGGCGGAAATGTTTTTGCGACTTCGCAAATCACAGCCACGTTTTTTGGTCATGTCCACAATTAATGCCCTTTTGGTGTTCTTTACAACAAGAAATTTCATATTGCCTGGGAGAGAGGCTTGAACCTACAGTAGAGATGGTATTGCTCTCTATTTCCCACCCCCCCTCATAGTCCACCCTGGCACCGGACTCTGTTACCCATCTATATTTTAGCAGCCAAAAAGGCCATAACAAGACATTGTCGATCCCCTGTTGTTCCTACAATTAAAGCATGGAGGGAGCTGGTGGCAGATATTTATTATATGGAATCCCTTATGGCCACGCTCCATAACAAACAATCAGTGTTTGAACCATTGTGGAGGCCATGGGTGATATATTTTTCTGAGCATGACCCTGACTTTGTCCCCTGAGCCTCTCCATTTACCAGTATACAGGAACTTTGGGAGCGAGGGGGGCCTATTAGTGTTGGGAATGCGGGCACTTCTTTTGGGGACTGGGGCCTATCAGTGTTGGGAATGCGGGCATTTCTTTTGAGGACTGTCCCATTACCCTGGGGAAAGCTCCTTCAAAAAACTAGCTGGGAGCTATGTATCTCCACAGTTAACTTTTAGTCATTTGCTGAATGACCATGTACTTGTAGGGAAAATGTCAGAATGATTCTATCAGTGTTATTAATCGAGAAGTACATGTATCCAAACTATAATGTTTTATCTGTATGTCAATGACTGTATTAATCATACTTCTACCTGTCATCTCTATATAATAAAAAGAAATTAAAGACAAAAAAGGGTGACCAGCAGAGCAGTGGAATTCATCCTGCCACTTTACAAGGCCCTGGTCAGGCTCCACCTGGAGTACTGCATGCAGTTTTGATCTCCTCAATACAAAAAGAACATTGAGGTAGTTGAGGGGGTACAGCACTGGGCCAATAAACTGATTAACGGTATGGAGAACAAAAGCTTATGAAGAGAGGCTAGAGATCCTTAACATGTTCAAAAAACAAGAGAGAGTTTCAGCCATAGAGCCAGTGGTACTTCAAAGCAACAAAGACCTTCTTTTCTGGCCCCCTGAGAAAGAGGCATATGGTGCCCCGAAGAGCCAGGGAATGCTACTTTGCTTTATGGACATTGCGCTATGAAGGTAATCAGATATTACCATTAACTGTTTGACTACACCTCTCTTTTGTTTTTGTTTTTTGCATTGCTTCTGAAGTCGGCACCAAACTTGTCATTGCAGGCAATCCTTTCTGAAAAAATGAGGCTAAGAGGGGACAAAATTTTAGTCTTTAGCATACATAAGGGCATCAGAAAGATCCAACAGTCAGAGATGTTTAATATAGTGTTCTGCAGCAGGTCTCGGGGACACAACCTAAAGCTCAGAGATAGTATTTTCATGGGTAAAGGTAGGAGGCACTCTTCTCCTAGAGGACGGTAAACTGATGGAATTACTTACCAACAGAGACAGTTGAAATTTTATTTTTATTTTTACAATTTTTGGCCCGTGAAAAACACACTAAGCCGAGGCTTGTTCCCATGTGTGTCCTGGGAGCACAAAGAAGTTAAGTGAGTTGTTCATAGTCACACAGTATGCAAGTGGTGTCCATGGGATTCAAACCCAATTCCCCAGGTTTGCAGCCCAGAACTCTTTAACTACTATGCTGTACTGGCTCCCATGAAGGCAGTGTGGGTTCAGAATCCCTATTAAATGGCATGTGTTAGCACAGCATACTTACTTCATCCCTGCTTGTGAAGCAGTTGGGAATGGACATGATGGACCTAGAGTCCTTTCAGACATTAAATTACTATGCTGTCATTTTTTCTTAGCTTAGTAGTGTTTTTTAGTAGTAGTTGGAGACCTCTGTTTTTCTCCTGGCAAAACTGAGGCGGCTGGGCATGCTCGCACTAAATATCTGGCAAACGTGCACATGATGTCATATGTCAGTTGCCTGCCTATGTGGCGGGCAGCCAGAATTTTCTTCCGAAGTTCTGGCACCAGTCCAGAAAGTGTAGCTGTATGGAGGAGACTCTCCCAAAGAACTAGTTTCTGGTAAAGAACTTTCTTATTTCAGCAATTAATGTGTTCAGACCATCCATCACCTTTCATTAGCAGTAAAATTGACCACTTTACGTGAAAAGAGAAAAATAGCTTGAAAAGATTTTAGTTCTTACCGAATTCTAATGGCATTATCCATAATTGGATTTTGTAATTTGAACAAGATTTACATAAAGTTGACAGTTTCTGGTTTAAAAAAAAAAGTTATTTTTGTGTAGTTTTTAAAATATATTAATTATGTTAATGCCATGTACATTTCAGAAGAATGAAGAAAAAGTGAGTGGTGCTGCAAAAGAAGCAGAGCTGCAGCATGAAACTACACTGGAAAAAACGAATCATAAAACAGAGCATTTACAGCTTCAGAAGCACTCTCCCAAGCAAGAAAATGAAGGTACTTTTTTTTTTTTGGATTTTATTGGGTTAACTGTAGAACTCGCCTTACGGAAATAACATCATAAATGGGATAAGATAGACAAATTCCTAGATGTTGCATAAGGAAGACAGAAATCCAAAAAAGTAACACACACAGACACACACACACACACACACACACACAAACATATCAGACACCTATTAAAACAGAAGTGTAACAAATTTGGCTGCCCAGAACTTATTGGGATCCATTGCAGTTTGGCCCCATTTATTGCCACCTGCTGTGCTGTACTATTTGTAACATGCACTTAAGTGATACAGGGGTGGGTTTGCAGGGTAATGTGAATCTGTTTGCAGAGACAAAACTCTGTGGGAGGTTGGACAGCTAAGCACAAAGAAGTATTTTGTTTTATTTCGTTTTTGTTGACTGCGTAAGTGCACTAGACAAATTCTGCCTATTTTAGGTACGACCCCGGGAGATGAATGCCAACTGACCTTGAACCAGATTAAGCTGTTGGTGGTATTTTAGTGAATGTAGCATGTGAGGGGTTACAGAAGTGGTCTAGTATTTGGCAAAGGAAATTCAGTGCCAAGAAATGTAAAGTAATGCACAGTGGTGTCAGAAATATGCATACAGATTATTGCATCAGTGGGTTAGGGTAGAGCAGCAAGGCAAATGGGGGAACTAAAATAAAAAAGAAGACTGCTCCTTCACCCACAGCTCCATGAAGTCTGGCATATCCAGACTGAAGGCAGGTAAATTCACCAAGCTGGAGTGGAGGAGGTGCAAAAATAATGAATAAAAAAAGGGGGAACAGGACTAGGAATGGTAATTAGCAGTAGTCTACCAAGGAGGATGCTGGGAACCTCCACAAAGGAGACCCACAGGAGGGTGGCATGGGACCCCACAGGGGAAGGAAACAACTCCTGGTAGGGGAGGAAGGGGAGAGGGAGGTAAGGTGCCTGCCTGGCGCCATGGCTTGGAGGGACAGGGAGCGAATCCTCAGGATTGCCAGAGCAGCTGCACAGGGGAGGGAGGGAGCTGGATGTCATTGTCCACCTAGGGACATATGACCTGGCTAAGAAAGGATCAGAGAAGTGCAGGAAGAGTTTGTGGAATTGGGAGAGGCCTTAGACAAGTAGCACCATAGCAACCTTCTCAGAGGTGCTGCTGCCATCATGGCGAGAGGCTAGGGTGCTCCACACCATGGGATTCAATCAGTGGTTGAAAACTGATGCAGAGCTCAGGGATTTGGCTTCATTGGGGATCAGGTCCACCTGGAGTGATACAAGCCTACACTGGCATGATGAGCTGCATCTGTCCAGGAGGGGAACAAGGATCCTAGGTGATAGGTTTAAATGCTTCATTGGCAAGTATTTAAACTAGCCAAGGGGGGAGGCACTCAAAAGCAGCAGGGAACTCCTAGCCCCCCCAAAAAAGTCTCGGTAGTAAGTGCAGTAAACACCAATATAGAGTTGTCGATAGGGAGAAGGGCAGGGGTAAATTGAGAACGTGACAAAGGCAAGAAGGACAGGGATGGGGCAAAAAGGAGTAAGGCCATCAGGAAATGGAGGAAATGATTACCAATGCCCGTAGCCTGGGCAACAAGCTCCCTGAACTGGTGGCCTTGATGGAAGAGGGATGCCTGGATATCATAGCAGTCACAGAAACATGGTACACAGAGAACCATGACTGGGATGTTAACATACCAGGGTATGTAACCTACAGGAGAGACAGGGAGGGGAGAAGAGGGGGAGAAGTAGCTCTCTATGTAAAGGAAGGAATAAAAGCAACTGAACAAAAGAGTAAACAGGGAGGAGAGGAGGCACTGTGGGTCACCTTGGAGACTGGAAGTGGCACCACAATCCGCCCAGGGGTTGTATACAGACCCCCAGGTTAGGGGGAGGGAATGGACAAGGATATGATAGAAGGCATTCTTAGGATGGCAGAGAAAGGGGAGATACTGTTGATGGGAGACCTGAATATGGCAGATGTTAACTGGAGCACACTTGCTGCAGCCACATCCAAGAGCAGGGCCATTCTCAATGCCCTACAGGTGGCATGCCTCAGACAGCTAGTTTCAGAACCCACTCATGAGGGAGCAGTCTTAGACTTCGTACTCTTAAATGGGGACAGTAAGAGGATCTCAGATCTAGAAGTGGGTTGCCATCTGGGAACAAGTGACCATCAAACAGTGTGGTTAACGCAACTCAGCTACAGAGTCAAGCCATACAAAAGTGAGGGTACTGGACTTCAGGAGGGCTGACTTTGGCAAGATGGGAGAGTGCGTCAGAAAAGCACTAGCAAACAGGCTAGAAGGAGGGGTGGAGCAACAATGGGGAATCATCAAAACTGCCATCATAGAAGCAACAAGCTTTGTGTGCAGCAAATAAACAAATCAAAACAAAAGAAAAAGCCACTATGGTTCTCAAAAGAGGTGGCAGAGGAAAGTCAGGGAGAAAAAGATAGCACTCAGGAAGTATAAGGAAACACAGAAGGAGCAGGACAGAGAGCTGTACCAGTTAAGGCAGAAGGAAGCAGGGAGGAAAGTCAGAATAGCAAAGGCCCAAACTGAGAAAAGGATAGCCAACTCGGTTAAGAAGGGGGATAAAACCTTTTATAGGTATATCAGGGAGCGTAGAAAGACAAAGGGAGGGATAGTGAGGCTGAATAGAATGAACGGTGGGTGGGTAGAGGGGATAGTAAAAAAGCAGGATATGGAACGAATATTTCTGCTCAGTATTCACAAAGAGGAGGAGGAGGAGGTGCCTAATCCAATTAACAGAAGCACTCTGGTTGGGGGTCTGATCCCAGTCCTTTCAAAGAAGAAAGGGTTCTGAAAGAACTCCTAAAACTGAAGGTGGACAAAGCAATGGGGCCTGATGGAATTCACCCAGAATTCTAAAAGAATTAAGGGGAACTAGTGAAACCACTGACTACTCTTTTAACAAATCATGGGAGGATGGTGTGGTACCCAAGGACTGGAGGAAGGCGGATGTGATTTCCCCTTCACAAAAGTTGGACCAAGACAGAGGCAGGAAACTACAGACCTGTCAGTTTGACCTCTGTGGTAGGGAAAGTGATGGAATCACTTCTGAAGGAAAGGATTTTTGAGTACCTAGAGGCCAGTGGGGACAGGACCCAAGGCAGCATGGGTTCACAGCAGGAAGGTCATGTCAGACGTAATCTACTGGATTTCTTTGACTGGGTGACCAAAGTAATAGACCAGGGAGGCTGTGGACATGGCCTACCTAGACTTTTAAAGGCATTTGACACAGTCCCACACAAAAGATTAATAGTCAAATTAACCAGCCTGGAGTGGGTCCCAGGGTGGTAGCCTAAGAAACACTGACTGGACAACAGGACACAGAAAGTAATTGTAAATGGAGTCCACTCTGAAGAAAGGGGTTACTTGTGGGGTACCGCAGGGTTCAGTACTGGGTCCAGTCCTTTTTAATGTCTTTATAAGTGACATTGCAGAGGGACTGAAGGAAAGTATGCCTCTTTGCAGATGACACAAAGATCTGAAACAGGTTGATACACAAAGAGGCGTGAAAGGATGAGAAGAGACTTAGGTTGGAGGAATGGTCGAAGTATGGCAGCTAGATTCAATGCAAAGAAGTGCAAAATAATGCACCTGGGAAACAAAACCCAGGGAAGATTACACAATGGGGGGTAGTAATAAAATGGAAAGGGACCTGGGGTAATCATATCAGATGACCTTAAGGTTAGCAAGCAGTGTGAGAAGGCAGTAGGGAGAGCTGGGGGTATACTGGGATGCATAGGAAGAGGCATCACTAGCAGAAAACAGGAAGTTGTTATCCCTCTGTACAAACAGTTGGTGAGACCCCATCTGGAGTACTCCATCCAGTTTTGGAGACCCCATCTCTGCAAGGACATAGACAGGATAGAGGCAGTCCAGAGAAAGGCAACTAGAATGGTGCAAGGTCTGCAAGAGAAGCCATACGAGGAGAGACTAAAAGAGCTTAATATGTATACCCTTGAGGAAAGGAGGGGGGACATGATAGAAACATTTAAGTACCGCAGTGGAATCAACGAAGTCCAAGAGGGTAGCATCTTTCAGAAAAAGAGACATGCAAGAACAAGGGGACACAATTTAAAGATAGAGCGGGGGCTGTTCAGGGGCAATGTGAGGAAATATTTTTTCACAAAGAGGGTAGTGGATGCATGGAACAGCCTTCCTGAGGAGGTTGAGGGTCTAAAACTGGGGGAGAATTCAAGAATACATGGGACAGACATAAGGCAATTCTTGTGGGGGTAGGAAGAAATAGGCTGTTGGTTAACTAGGATCTGTGGCTTATCCTGTAGGTAGGGAAATGGGCAGACTGGGTGGGCCAAGCGTTCCTTATCTGCCGTCAAAGTCTACGTTTCTGTTCTCCCACTGGGGCAAACCTCAGGTAGACCTGTTTCCCTTCAGGGAGAACGCAAAGCTGAGGCTGTTTTGTGCTCGCCCCAACCCCCGGTAGGGATCACTGCAGTGAGATGTCTTCTCAAGGCCGTGGACCCAAGGCCTCTTCTATGCCTTCCCTCCACTTCTCTTGGTTCACAAGGTGATCCTCATGGTCAGGAGGGACAAGGCACAGGTGATCCTAGTAGTCTCAGACTGGCCTCGCCAGTTCTGGCATCCAGGTCTCCTCAGCCTCAGCTACAGGCCTCCGAGGCGTCTTCCAGTATGCCAGGACCTGTTATCAGTCAGTCAGGGGAAGGTATTCCATCCGGACCTTCAGTCCCTGCACCTGACAGCCTGGTTCCTGAGCGGCTAGAGTTCCAGGCTCTGGGTCTCTCTGAGGATGTACTCACAGTAGTGGAAGCATCCAGGAAGGAGTCGACCAGGAGGTGCTATGCCTTCAGATGGAAAAGGTTTTCCATTTGGTGTCAGAGCAAGGGATTGGACCCTTTGTCCTGTCCAGTGGCTAGTATCCTTGACTACCTTTGGTCCTTGTCCAAAGGTGGTCTTCAGTCCACGACTATTAAGGTGCACCTGGCAGCCATCTCTGCTTACCGGGTGCGGGCCGGTCAGCAAACTGTGGCACAGGAGAAGGTGGTCTGGTGTTTCTTTAAAGGCCTCTACCACATATCCCCTTCAGTGCGGAACCTCCACCTCCATGGGATCTACTGCTGGTACTGGCAAAGCTCATGGGCAAGCCATTCGAACCGATGCCCAGGTGTGTGATGTCACATCTGTTGTGGAAGACCGCCTTCTTGGTGGCTGTCACATCAGCCAGAAGGACTGGGGAGCTCCAGGCAGTCTTGGTGGAGTCTCCTTACCTGGTCTTCCACAGGGACAAGGTAGTCATGCACCCCCCCCCGAAGTTCTTCCCGAAGGTGGTGTCGGAGTTCCACATTAACCAGGTGTGAACCCTGCCTGAGTTCTATCCGAACTACACCTTGGAGACTGAGTAGTCTCCATACTCTGGACCTGAGACGAGTGCTCTCTTAGTACAAAGCGCAGACCGTGGAAGTTCAGGGAGAGGTTCATCAGCTGTTTGTCACCTACGCTGAAGCCACACCTGGCAGACCTGCATCAGAGTGGACGACTGGCAGATGGATTACATCCTGCATTGATCTCTGTTACTGGTTGGCGGGCAAGGAGCCTCCCATCGGGATAAGAGCTCACTCCACCCACCATACTGCTGCATCGGTGGCTGCTTCCAGGGACATCCTTATCCAGGAAGTCTGCAGGGCTGCTACCTGGAAGACAGCAAACACCTTCATTACCCACTACCACATCAACCTAGAGTCACACTGGGATGCACGTTTGGGGGCCTCAGTTCTCCAATTTCTGTTCCCCAAGTAAGTATAGTGGGGGTGTGATCCTTGCCTCCCTTCTCCCAGAGAACTGCTTGGAGTCTGCTTAACAGTGTGGATAGAACAACATAGCCACAATCTTGAAAAAGCAAGTTACTCAGCCGGCCCGGTCAGCGCAGCTGTTGGATTTCATGCGCGCCGCGACCTGGGTTCGGGAACGGACCCGGTCGCCGGAGGGTCAAGCCGGGGAGTAGGATTGAGCGTCCATTGGGCAGCTCTCCTACTCCGGGAGGGTGGGTTGCACCCGGTACGTTAGAGTCCTGGCGGAGGCCGGGAGTACTCGCGAGCCGAGGCCAGACGGGGAAGGAGGCGGACTTGACGCCATAGCCCCGCCTCCTCTGGGAGAAAAAGGAGGAAAGATGGCGGGCAGGACCACTCGATAGATGAAGCCCTCCCTGGAGAGCCTGCATTGCCACCTGCCGCTGCAGGACCCCAACCAGTTACAGTTCCGGGTCACGAGTGGCCCACGGCCCCAGCCTCCGGGGCAAGCTGGGGTGACCGAGGGTCCTCAGCAGCATTGGCGGTGGTGGAGGTCTCCGGGGGCCGTGACCAGGGCGGAAAGTGTACCGGTGGTCCTGCCAGGGGGAAAAAGCATAATAAATAAAGAAAAACGAGTTACTCAACTGTAATAGAAGTTCTAGGAATGGTATATGTTGTTCATCCACTCAAACCCCACCGACCTCCCCAGCTTCGACGCACAACCTATGCTTCCAGCGGGCATGATTTCGCGTCAAGGGGCGGAGGGATATACCACCCGGGTGGGTGGGAGGAGCCAGCTTAAAGACCTTCCAGCAAGATTCTTAAAGGGAAAGGACATGCGAAACAGTGTGGATGAACAACATATACCACTTCTGGAACTACTGTTAAAGGTGAGTAACCTATTTTTATAACCTCCATAAAGCCCAGCTCATAACTTTCTGGTATGAGCTGAAGGGCCACTGGGCACTTCAGCCCTGCCCCTAAAAACTGCACTTTGATGAAGCAAGTTAGGGAACAGGGCTGCAGGCGCTCTGTTGATACTGTAATAGGATCGAGGAGGGGGTGCCACCTAAATGTACTTAGATGTTTGCTGGCAGGTATACATGTATGGGGCTAATATGTAGCATATATTATAGCCCCATACATGTATACCTGCCAGTAAGAATTCTGCTGCATGGAAGAATTCTAAAAACCTTTCAGGCATTTTTCTTTGCTGTCTGTCAAAACGTTGATCAGTTTTTTGACTGATTGTGTGGCCCTTTTATGGTTACTGCTCTGTCAACTGCTGCAGCTTGGAATGGAAAAAACTCAGTTTTAAAATAGTGTGTTTGGTGTAGGCAAATAATATCTGCCACAGATGACCACAATACATGGGTCTTTTGCCTTGGAGCTCACCATGATGTGAAGAATTGTCCTTGTTGCCAGGCAGTGCAGCCTTTGTCCATCAACTAACGCAGGGTGAGCTTTCTCCAAAGTAGGCTTCAAGAAAAGATGCCAGGAAAGAAAGACTGGCACCAGAACATAGAGTGAATTCAGGCTTTATTTAGTGAAATTGCAAATTGCCATCCGCTCAGGCAGATGTTCACCTTGAACAGTTTCGCTTCAGCAAGCGTCCTCCGGAGGATCTGATATCTGATTGCACAAGCTACTTTTAAAATGAGCTGATTTATAGGGAAAGTGTGCTAAAATAGATGCACTAAATACAAAACCATATTAAAAACAGATCATTGCAATGTCAGTTGATATTGTAATCTTTAAATTCTCTATCAGTGCTAAATAATAATTATCCTGAATCTATTAGTACATAATCAAGGTAAAGGAAAATTCCAGTGGATACTTTTAACGGACAGCAGGGAAATAAGGTTTGGAAACCAAAAATGCAACCAAGAAGCCTTATTTCAATGCTGTCCATTAAAAGTATCCATTGGAATTTTCCTTTACCCTGATTATATATTAATAGATTCAGGATATTATTATTAAGCATTGATAATGACTTTAAATATTATAATATCAACTAACATTACAACAATCTGTTTTTAATGTGGTTTTGTATTTATTATATCTATTTTAGCATACTGTCTCTTTAAATCAGCTCATTTTAAATGTAGCTTGTGCAATCCGACGTCAGATCCTCCTGAGGATGCTTGTTGAAGTGAAACCAGTCAAGGTGAACATCTGTCCGAGCTGATGGCATTTTGCAATTTCACTGAATAAAGCCTGAATTCACTCTGTGTTCTGGTGCCAGTCTTTCTTTCCTGGATTATTAGTTTACTTCACCTGGCACGGAACAGCGGTTGGGAGCGGAGTTTGCTGTTGCATTCAAGAAAACAAGGCCTCAGTGGCCTCAAGTTCAGCACTCCAGCTTCTGCTGATGCAGGAAGAGGTGGCAGGGACCTCATCGGTCCTGGCTTTGGTCCCGGTGTAGCTCTTTTTGTCCATGCAAACTTTAGATGCAAGTCCGCCCTATCTAAATAAGTATAAGAAGCACCATTGCTGTTGATCATGAGAGGGGGAAAATTCCCTTTCCTGTCAATCCCTTGGTTACCTGAAGCCTTCAACTTTGGTTGAACCTGTCCCACTTGGGTAACAGGGTGATCTCCTGCAGTACTTCCAAAGGGGTTGATGACCGAGTGCAACCTGGTTGATGAGCCATTTGAGGTTGTTTGCGATCCAGTCAGCCCGGAGTCAGAGAGGGACGAGGCTTCTTCCCTCTCACACATCAGTGCTGCCAAGCCTTTGGTTAAGTAGCTGGGTAAGACCATGCCCCTGGCCGAGCCCTAACCTGTAAAGCTTCCCCCAGTGGTCCCCTGACTCTGCTCCCACCCATAGTGGTGCATCTTCTCCAGCAGGTGGTGTGTTCCAGTCCACCACAATTGGGTTGGTGTTGGCCTTCTGATCGATGCTTGAGATCAAGGTCTCAACCCTGATCTCACTCGGGTGGATGCTTCCACCATCATGGTTAGCAGTCGTCCAACTTGTCCTCTTTGTCAGGTGGGCACTGATGGTGTCTACTGTTTTGACAGTAAGAAGAGGCCGTGTGGCAACACTGCATCTTGGGGCAGAGGGCCATGGTCATCTGATCTTGATGGCCACCTCAACACCATTTTGGTTGCCTCTGTCAATGCAATCCTTGATGCAGTGTCTGGCGATCTCCCCCTCAGTTTCAGCGGTACTGCAACATCTGATTCTTGTAGCGCTATCCCTTCTGCAGCCACAGGAGCGAATTGTGGAGAAGGACTCTAGGCCTGAGTCTGGGCTACCTAAGCTTTTGTCTGTCATCGTCACCACAGCAAAGTAGATGGTGGTCCATACTCTTGAGTGGTGTTCTGAGCCTCTTTCCAGGACTGTGATTCGTAATCTGAGGACGTGTAGATGGCATCACACTGATGTGATTTGAATATCGACCCCTCGGACAACCAGTACACCCCTGTTCATTTGACGTCCTTCATATTGCTGTTGCAGCCCATGTCTGCATCCCTGGACATTCCTGTAGGCCCTGTCCACACTAAGCATGGTTTGTGAAAACATTTTCAAAAACGTTTTTATTTCTGTGCTTGAGCACGGTTGTCTGAGTGTCCAGATTGCGCTTTGACACCATGCTTCCCCTAACAAGATCCCAGGGATGATTGCGGCAATACTGCAAAGACTTGCAGGTACTAAAAGCATGCTGGGATCCCACCAGGCCCAGTAACCGATAATAGGGAAAAGTCGGCGTTCGAACTGTGAGCTCATTCTGAGTTTCTAAATGCCTGTAAATGATGTTCTTTCTCTTTTTATTCATCAGAAATAATAAACAAAGTGTTAACATGGTTGCCTTAAACCGTGTTACAGCATGGATCACATCTACACTGCTGTTAACGTGATATGAGGTAACCGTGTTCAGTTAAAACCATGCTAAAGCCTTACTTTGAGCAGGGTTTTAGACTTAGCATGGTTTTGAAACACGGTTTGTAATTTAAAAGTCCCAGTGTGGACAGGTCCTTAAAGGAGTTCCAGAAGCAGGAGTCTTACCCCTTGAGGATATCCTGGATCAAGATTCCCCACCTGGAGTGGCAGCCCTGGTCGCCATAGTCATTCTAGACCCAGCACTAAGCATCTTGCTGTACCCAGCCTCGTGCCCCTTGAGGATATCCTGGATCAAGATTCCCTACCTGGAGTGGCAGCCCTGGTCACCATAGTCATTCTAGACCCAGCACTAAGCATCTGGCTGTACCCAGCCTCATGCCAGTCACCTCCCTGCGGATGGATCGTAAGTATGTAGTCTCTATTGGGGTTCTCTTCGGGTTCTCTGACTACCCCCCTGCAGAGGGCCTATGGTTGACGTGGTCTTCTGCAAGGTGAAAGTGCAAGGCAAATCAGACAAACAGCTGGATATAGAGTACAAAAAGCAGAACTTCCTTGACCACAAGATATATTCAATATCCTCACTTGGGGTCCTGCTGGCCAGTTATGCAGGCCCTAATGGCCTGGTTTGGTTACAAGCTATTTGACAAGCTCACTGACACACGTCTGCTGCCAGCAGAGAGCCAACCACCCAGTTGCTTCAGGACTTGGCTCTGTCTCTCTCTGCCTAAGCACCAGTTGTAGATGGCTGTGTACTCGGCAAATTCGCCAACCTGTGCAGTGGCAGTGGTGAGGTCCTTGTGCAACAGGGCTTGGCTGCACATCTCTATGTTACCCTGGAGACCCAACACAAACTAGCCGATTTGCCTCTCCTGAACACTGACATTTTTTCCCCATGGTGGAGGATCATCTCACTCGGATCGAAAAGCCTAGTGTCACCTTGGATTTGGTGACATCTGCCCAGTAGGCTAAACAGCTGTCGAGGCTCAGGCTGCAAAGTTTCTTTTGAAATCCCTTTCATGGCTCCGGCTATCACAGGTAGCAAAGGCAGCTGTTCCAACAGTACTGTTCTGCAAAGCCTAACAAATCCAAGGTCAGAAAGAAGGGGGCAGTAGTGGTGCTCTGGATGGCTAGTACTCCAGAACCCCCTCAGAGTAAGAAGAGATAGGCTATGGGGAGCCATTCTCCTGCCTGCACGTACCCTGCTGCAGCTCACTCTCTGAAGGAGGGCGGCATACTCCTATGTCTCACTACTGTGGTCTGCCATAGCATCAGATAGGTGGCTCCTAGATATTCTGGAGTCTGTCAGTCTCTGTAGTTTGAGATGCTCCCTCCAGGTCGATCCCCAACACTGTTGAAGTTTATAGTGTCCATGACACTCTTAACTGCACTGCAGAGTGAAGGTGCTCAGCTCATAGAAAGCAGTGGTGTTGAGGTCATCCTGGATGCCCTAGCCTCACAGGGGTTTGCGTCTCATTACTTTTTAGTGGCTGCACTTTAAAACTGAAATAGAATTTTTAATAATTTTAATTGATTGTATTACTGTTTTAAAGTTATTGGAGTATGAATTTTATGTTGGATATTATGTGTATTTTTTGTAAAGGCGCCCTGAGCCTTGGAATGGCGCCTAATATAAATAAAGTGTTTCTTTCTTGCCTGCTAGTACTAAAACAGATGGGGAAGCTAGTGCCACATTCTCAACCTGCATGTCCTGAACAAGTTTGTGCAAAGGCAGATATTCTGTACGGTCACACTTAATCAGATCATTTCATCTCTAGAGCCTGGGGTTTGGTTTTGCTACCTGGACCTCCAGGGTATGTATTTTGACATTTCCATCCTCCTGTACCACCGGCGTTTCTCCGCTTTTGGGTTGATATGTTGTGCCAGTTCAGGGCAATGCTCTTCTGCCTGTCATCAGCACCCATGGTATTAACCAAATGCCTGTTGGTTATGGCGTCCTTCTTTCAGCACAAAGGCACCAGGGTCTTCCAGTACTAGAACCCTTTGTCTTCCCGTACCTGGATAACCGGCTTATCACGAGCAGTACAGTGAGGTCCTGAAACACTCGAGGGATCTGACCATCCTGGTCAGGATCTCGTTTTTCATTTCATTTTTATTAGGGTTATAACCACTGAGCAAAGCTCATTTGAAATGGTGACCCTTATTACTCAAACATACATACAGTTACACACAATATTTACAGTTAAATAATATGTGCAGTCATAAAATACAATAAACAACCAAATAGTCAATCATATAAATAACCACAACAGCACTTTTCTTGAGTTACATATGAATCCTACGTGGTCCTGATGGTCAGATCAACCAAGTCTGTGTTGGTACCCAAGCCAGTGATCCTGTTTACTGAAGTGGAGCCAGACTCCCTTCAGTACAGGACTCACCAACAGACCAAGTGGAGGATCTTATCTCCTTTCAGGTTGGGCAGTAGCACCCAGAATGGGATTTCCTCTGGTTGTTGTGGTTCTTGGTGTCTATAACAGCTGTGGTCCACTGGTGGATGCACCTCAGTCAATGGGAGCTGGGCTGCCTGTGGTTTCAGTACCACAGTCACCTGAACCAGCCAGTTCAGGTGAAACAGACAATGCAAGACGCTATTGTGTGGTGACTATGTCCCCATAACCTCACAGAGAAAATTCCCTTTGTTTGGGTCAAGCAGTCCCTCACATTAATGATGGCTGCTTCATTGGTGGGCGCTCATCTGTTAGACCACAAAGCCCACGAGTTCTGGTTGCTAAACGAGACCCAACAACATATCAACCTGCTGGAGCTCCAAACAGTGCAGCTGGAACTGATGATGTTTGCTCTACTGATACAGGGTCAGGTCGTGCAGGTCAGTACCGACAACACAGCCCTCATGATCTTACTTCGATGGGGAGCTCTTGCAGCAGGCTATAATCATTAGGACTAATGCCGTAGGCCTTAGGACTCACCGGAAAAAACTTAGTTAGCTGTACCCAACGGGGACCGCCCCTGACATTGGCTCCGCCCCAACGTCAGTTACGCTATAATGGGGTCTGACCCCGGCTCCACCTCAGTTCTTTTCCCACCACAGACCCGCTCCCGTTGGGAAAGCCTTAGCACAAGCTACAGCAGTTCCAGTGAAAAGATTTGGATTTTCTCTGTTTTTCTTCCTTTTTAGACCAGTTTTCGTCTTTCTCCCTTCTTCTGACCTCCGTTCCGGCATATGTCTTCACTGTCACCTGTCTCCTCCTCCGGTCCCAAGAAGACAAAGTGTGCCTGTGGCTACCAGATTCCATCCAAGGACGGCCACGAGAAGTGCGTCTTCTGTCTGGGTCCAGACTACGACAGCTCCACCTGCAAAATCTGCAAAGGCTTCACCGAAAGGACCCGCATCAGACGCTTGAAGGCCCACCTGTTGGAGCAGAAGATGGACGTCCTGCAAACCTCATGGTAAAAGGGAAAGCACCTGGACAAGTCTCGCAGCCGGTCCCACGCCATCGGTCCCACTCTGCGTCGTCGCCCGAAGGTCTCCTCTTCGGCTCTGGCGGGTCGACCACCGAAGCTAGAGGAGAAATCAAGCTGGAGCTTCCCGCAGAACACCGACACCAGTTAAAGGCGAAACCTCTTCGGACAAGTCGGCGAAGAAGCTGAGAAGTCACGCCTGCTGTCAACCTCCACTCCAGCAGAGTCCCCAAGGCCTCTTTGGTGCTTGCTTGCCCCACCAAAGAGGGCCTCGGCCAGTGGCCCTTCCTGGTTCAGGTAAGCCACCGAGCAAGGACCCGGGCTTCCAGGCTAAGTCTTCCACTGGGTCCCATCCCTCCAAACTAGCCAGTTCGGAGCCGATGCCGGCCAAGACACCGACACCGGCTGAATTGCCTAAGACCAATGGGGGCACCGGTGAACCTGCGCCAGTCAAGGTGCCATCACCGACCCTGAAATTCTTCGACTCCGGAGGGCTCTTCTATGGGTTCTTCCCCGAAAGCCCTGCCAGACCTCCCAGCTTCTCCTATCCCCTTGCAGGGGACGGCGGCATCATTGTTTTCTAAGGAGGAGTAGCAAGAGCTCTTCTCCTTCTGGTGGAGTCAGGTCAAAAAGGAGGAGACTCCACCGAAGCCAGACCCAACACCAGTTTCTGATGGGCCAGACAACCAAGAGCCCGAGGGTTTGCCCTTTGGATCACCAGTTAAGACCCCAAGGAGCTGCGCCAAGCCGTCTAGTCCCTCCCCCTCGGTTTATGCGTTCCGGTCCTCGGACCGCCCGGCTACCCTTCCAGATCGGGCAGCCGTCATCCATCTAGGCACAGGGCAGATCCGCAGCCACCATAGATCTTCATCTAGATGGGCTTGCTCCTGTACCGGCTTGGCCGGTGCAAGGACTGGCATCAGTCATCATCGCTCCATGCGTGGGTCCCAGAGCGGCGTTGGTCCGACAGCCACCGGCGGCTCGGGTGAGAGGTAGTTCCTACAGACACAGCTCGGACTCTTCCTGGTCCAGGGCGGTCTTCCCTCATCTTTCTCAGGAGTTTGGGGATTCTCCTGGTTACAAGGATCTACCCCACTCGCCTCCTGATGATCCAGCTTTCATGGACGTCATGAGGCACATCCAGGCCTCTAACGAGTGGGAGACAAAAGACCTGGATCTGGAACGCCGGAGATTGGCTCTTTACCGGAGGCAGAAGGAGCCCAAGTCTTTGGTGGTGCCTCCTCTGGTTGACACTTTCCAAGACCTTACTAAGATAACTTAGAAGCGTCCCGCCTCAGTCCCGGCAGTTCCCAGAAAGTCGGACAGGCTATACAAGGCCCCGAGGGATGAGCCTTTCCTGGTGGAAAACCCTCTGGCAGATTCTTCAGTGATAACGGCTGCTCATGACAAATCTAAGCAGCCAAAACATCTCAGCTCCCAGCCTCCAACCAGGAATCCCGTTACTTGGACCAGGTGGGCAAGAAACTATATTCTGCCTCCACCTGCTCGATTTGTCCCCTTAATTTCCACACGCATATGGTTCAGTACCAGAACGCGCTTTGGGAGAAGGGACAGAAGCTAGCCAATGCCTTGCCAGACTCCGCACAGAAGACGGAGCTTCTGGAAATCTTGAAGTCAGGCTTGGACGTGGGCACATATGTTCTTCATGCCTTGTACAACACTCCGGATACGGCAGCTAGGGCGGCAGCATCAGATGTCTGCCTCAGGCACCATGCCTGGTTGAGGGGCTCAGGATTTCACCAAGATCTGCAGTCCAGAATCAGGGATCTCCCATTCCAGGGTTCCGTGCTGTTTGAGCAGGAGACCAAGAGTCTTATGTCTCATCTCCAAGAATTGGGCAAATCTATCTGGTCCATCCGACAAATGTATAAGGTGGACCAGAAGCGTGCACGGAGACGGCTTTTTCATAAGTCCTCAGGCCAGTAAGCCCGTGGAAACCAGCAGGGTCGGAGAGGTGGCTTCAAAAGGAAGGCCAGTAATCAGCATCCCGGAGGCGATCCCTTTCGAGGCCCCAAGTCCTCCTTGGCGCCTCTGCCCAATGACTCCTTATCGACCCCCCCCTCCAGAGGAGTAGGTGCCAGGGGAGACAGTAGGGGGTTGCTTCTTCCTTCATCTGAAGGGATGGAGCTCTATCACCATGGACCAGTGGGTCCTGAACATCATAAGGAGGGGACATACGCTGGAGATCACCAAGATCCCACCAGAAACTCTACCAAGGTCCTCCAGATATCCTCTTTCTCACATTCCCCTTATAGAAGGCGAGATTCAGGCTCTCTTGCAAAAAAGGATGATAGAACCAGTTCCTCTGCAGTAGCGAGGAAGGGGGTATTACTCCCATTTCTTCCTGGTTCCAAAGAAAACGCAAGACCTTCGGCCCATTCTGGACCTCGGCTCTCTGAACAATTGTATGGAATACCAAAGGTTCAGGATGGTGACCCTTCCAGGTCTCATTCCTCTGCTGCGCCTCGGCAGATTTGGTTCCCACTAATTCAGCGGTTGCCTTCAGAACCTCCAGTTCCGCTGCCAATATGCTTGCAGTTACTGTCCCAGGATCAGGGCAGGCTGGTTCATCTGGATCTCTGGTCTCTGCACCCTCATGCATGGCTTCTGCTGATGTAGCTAAATCAAGGTACGGGGTCTCCCAAGAGGTGGCGGATGACCGCGTTTTGGCGAAGAAGCCCTCTACTCACTCCACTTATGCTATGAAGTGGAAACATTTTTGATTATGTGCTTCGTCTCACCATCTGGACCCCCTTACCTGTCCAGTGAACTCAGCATTACAGTACCTCCTCTCCTTATATCAGCAAGGCTTGAGCTACTCTTCCATCAAGGTGCATATGTGGGCTATTTCTACTTATCACGTCCTCTTTGGAAACGGGAGTTTGGCCCAGCTGGACGTGGCCCGCACCTTTTTACACGGCATTTTGCATTTGAGACCTCCCATTAGGGATTCTATCCTTCCCTGGGATCTCCTTTTTGTGTTGGAGAAGCTCACTGTCCTTCCCTTTAAACTTGCAGCAGAGTGTGAGCTGCGTTACCTTTCCTGGAAGGTTTGTTTTTTGGTTGCTGTTACTTCAGCTCGAAGGGTTTCCGAGCTTCAGGCCCTGATGTGTAAGGAGCCTTATTACATTTTTCATAGGGAAAGGGTTTCCCCTCAGAACAAATCCTAAGTTCCTTCCTAAAGTGGTCTCAGAATTGACCCTCAACCAGTCAGTTTACCTTCCACTTTATTATTCTACCCCTGCTAATAGGGGAGAGGCTCTCCTACACACATTAGCTGTCCACAGGGCACTGAGGTACTACCTCACGCGTACAGCGGTACACCATAAATTGGAACAATTGTTTGTGGCCTTTGCGCCACAACATCTGGGCAAACCGGTGTCTAAATAAACTATTTCCCGGTGGCTTGTCCACTGTATTGTGTTTTGTTATGACAAGCACAACAAACCTCTGCCGGGCTCGGTTAGAGGTCATTCCACCAGAGGGGTCTCTACCTCCTTCGCCTCCTTGAAGAACATCTCTATATGGGACATTTGTGCGGCTGCTACTTGGAATTCAGCACACACCATTGTTAAGCACTATAGCCTGGATGTTGACTCCAGGCACCATGCCAGATTTGGCCTGGCAGTCCTTCAGGGAATTTTGTATTAACCGTGCTGTCTTTCAGCCATCGGTTTCCGTCTTCGTCCTCCCAGGGTTAGTCACCTTCTTGGCACGGGACTGCTTGGGATTCTGTCCTAATGGTTATAGCCTGCTGGAGGAGCTCCCCCTGGAAGTAAGATAGTGCAGTTACGTAAGAATGTACTGTAACAGTAGATCTTCGAGAGGAGCTCTTGAAGCAGGCGCTGCTTTCCCGCCCTCCTTCGCCCTGGAGAGGTTTACAGCATATCTTCGACAAGCTTCACCTGGTTTGCTTGCTAGGGTCCATTCGTGGGTCTTGGCAGGTGAACTGAGATGGAGCCGGGGTCCGCCCCTTTATAGCGTGACCGACATCTGAGCGGAGCCGACGTTGAGGGGCAGTCCCGCTGGGTACTGCTAGCTAAGTTTTTTCCGGTGGGTCCTAAGGCCTGCGGCATTAGTCCTAATGGTTATAGCCTGCTGCAAGAGGTCCTCTCGAAGATCTACTGTTACAGTAAGTTCTTAAGTAACTACTTTCTACCTGAAGAAGTAAGGCGGGACGCACTCCTTTGCCTTGTGTCCAGAGTGCTCCACACCTGGTCCCTGGTATGGAGTCTTCAGGTGGATCTGCTTGCAGTCCATGTAACAGGGGAGGACAGTCAGCTGGTGGATGCTGTCAGTCAGGTGGGAGAGTTATCACATGAGTAGTCCTTACATCAGGATGCAGTGAAATACCTGTTTATCCGGTGGGGCACTCATCTGGTGGACCTGTTTGCCTCTTGGCAGAACAGAAGACTGAGGCTGTTCTGCACCCACAACCCTCAGATTGGAATGCTGATGGGGGATGCCTTCTCCTGGCCCTAGACCCCAGTTCTTCTGTATGTCTTCCCACTGTCTCCCTTAATCCACAAGGTGTTTCTGAAAGCATGCAAGAACAGGGTGAAAGTAATCACAATAGCTCCAAATTGACTATGGCAGTTCTGGCCCCGGTTTCTCCTTGGCTTTAGCAGCACAGCCCCATGACAGCTACTGCTGCGTCTAGACCCACTAATGAGTTCTCGGGGGTGGGGGGGGGGTCGTCAGGCATCCAGACCAGCAGTCCCTGCATCTGTCTACCTGATTCCCAAGTGGCTAAAATTTCAGGCTCTGAGCCTTTCAGAAGACGTACACCTTGTTCTGGAGATGTTCCGAAAGCAATCAACCTATAATACTTGCTCTTTTAAGTGGATGAGATTTTCAAACTGTTGTGCAGAGCCGGAGGCAGATCCCCTCATCTGTTCTTTGATGTGCATCCGTGACTACCTCTGGTCCCTGCCTCAGTCAGGTTTGTGAAGCACGTCCCTCAAGGTGCACCTAGCAGCCATCTCCACATATTGGGTACAGGCTGGTATGCTGATGGTGGTTCGGGACAAAGTAGTCAAGCACTTTTTCAAAAGCCTAGATCACCTGTCCCCTCCTATGTGAGACCCTCCACCACTGTAAAACCTACTTCTGGTGCTTGCAAAGCTGAGGTTACCAATTCAGGCCCATGGACAAGTGTGTGATGTCACACCTGTCATCGAAAACCATGTTTTTGGATGCCATCACCTCAGTCAGAAAAGTGAATGCGCTTCCGGCATTTTTGGTGGAGTCTTCATATCTGATTTTCCACAGGAACAAGGTTGCCCTGTGCCTTCAAGCAAACGTTCCCGACTAAGATGGTATAGGAGTTTACCTTAACCATGTGATATATCTCCACATCTTATTGCTACAGTTTAAAATTTGTCCCAGGTTATTTCTGAACCCACACGACTCAATCCCCATTCCTCCAACCACTACCTGTTGGATTGGGTTCTGTCCTCCAACCCCCACCACATTGTGGTAGCAGGTATTTTGCCGGATTCCTTCAGCAACCACTGTATGACATACTGTGTCAGGAAAATCCAGCGTCCCCCTTCAGCTCTGAAATATATCTGGTCCAGGTATCTCCAATCTTTGAACATAAATGCTTCCTTGAGCAACCTAGCTGCTACAGAGTGGTCAGCCATTCCGTTGGCCTCCAACATCAGTGTGGCCCTCTCTATCTTTCACTTCAGACTTTCCAGAGTCTGGGATTTGCATGCCCCGTGAAGATTCAGGCTCAGATCTTCCCATTTTCTCTGGTTCTCCACCGAAATAATTAATCTGTATAAACCCCATGATCTCGTCTGGGCACATTGTAAATTATTCCTCTCTCTTCCTGATCTTCTCTGGTACAGGACATTGAGAAATAGGTGTACTAAGGCTGTCCGGGCAGTGAAATTCCTTTATTTCAAAACAAATCTCCAGAATAACCTTGACACTCCTTCTAAATTCTGGTAGGTAATCCATTCCTTTTTTGACACCCCTGCCCAGTCTGCTCCTCCAATCCTCATGGCTAATGGTACACCCCTGTCTGACCCTGCCTCTGTTGCTGCTCACGTAACCTGAGTTTTTCCTCCACATGTGCTCTCCTCCTTCCTGCTGCTGATGGACCCACCCCCCCAGTTCCTCCTCAGGTTTCTATTTTCCTCGTCACCACACAAAAAACCCTGCTTGCCCTGCAGTCCCTCAACCCTTCAGAGTCCAACCCTGATGGACTGAACCCCAAACTCCTCCTCGTCTTGGCTCCTGTAATAGCTGCTCCCTTACCCATCTGCTCAACCTCTCATTCTCCCTCTGTTCCGTTCCTCAGTGCTGAAAGATTGCTAAAGTCCTTCCACTTCACAGTGGGGGTAACCCCTCTACCCCATGTAATTATCCATCCTCACCAAGCTCCAGGAGACGTTAGTCTACTCCAGACTCCTGGAGTTCCTCACCTCTTCCACTTTTTTCTCCCCATTCCAATGTGGCTTCCAGAAGCACCATTCCACTGTTTTCTCCCTGCTAGGAGTCACTGATTTCATCTTCTCAGGGATGGATCAGAGCACATTATGGCTGCCATTTTCATTGATCTAGCCAGAGTCTTTGACTCGGTGTCCCACCTGCTCCTCCTGAACAAGCTGAGCTCCGCTGGCCTCTCTGCTTCCACAGTTGGCTGGTTTCATTCCTACCTAACTGGTCATCAACAGTCGGTTCAGGTTGGTGGCATCTTATCGTCACCCCTTTCCATCAAGGCTGAGGTCCTGCAGGGTTCCATGTTAGACCCTATCCTGTTCTTAATTTTTCTGAATGACCTCCCATCCACCTGTGACAGCTTGCATATACACATGTATGCTTATGACACAGTCATCTTTACCTCTGGTCCCCCACTGCATCTGTTGAAAACCTACTTCAGCAGGATTCTCACAATGTCCTGCGCTGGTACTGCACCAATCATCTCCTGGTCAACACAAAAAAAATGGTTTCTAGGACTGTGGATATGTTGTTCTATCCACACTTCATGGCAGGTACCTTGCCGCTTTAAGATGTGCCGGAAAGTCTTCAAGCTGACTCCTCCCACCCACCTGGGTGGTATAGTCCTCGGCTCCACCCCATGATGCCAGATCTTCCTTTCCGCTGGAGGGTTCAGATTCCCTCCTTAGCGCTCCCACGTGTAGTAGGCCCCGGCTCTTAAATCTACAGATTCGCTTCCAAAACTGATTCTAAAACTCTCTCGATATCGGTCTTCATCTTCTTCTCTCACTCCCGTGATGGAGAAAAAGTCAGCCCCCGGGTTTCGCCGGTGCCCCTGCGTGCAGAAGATGTCTCGCACGGATCCTCACGCTATGCATGTGTGTACTGCCTGGGACTGGACCACGATCCGCAGGCCTGCGATCACTGTCGGTTCTTTTCTTCGAACGTGCTTGAAGATCGCGCTGCCTGACTTCAGCTGGGGCGACCGGAGAAGCGTTAGCCAGTGGTGAGATCGAAGGATGCTCGTTGGGTGGTCTCTGCGGCTGCACGGTCCGCTGAGCTTTTGGAACAGCTCAAGGCCTTCAAGGAGGAGGTGGCTCAGGCCATGGCGGGCTCCTTTTCGACTTCGGCCTTCATTCCGCTGCATCTGGGATCCTCCTATTTGGCTTCCTTCAAGGAGTTGTGCCAGTCTCTCTCTACCAAGGGAGAGGACTCTTCTGGGTCACATGTTTCACGCTCCAAGAAGGAGGAGTCAAAAAAGGACAAACAAAAGTCGACACGTCAACGTTCTAGGGACTGAGAGCAGTTCCTCTTACAGGAATCTCCTGTCTCGACTTCGGTCGAATTTGCAGCCGAGGCCACTGGTTTCACGGTACCCCCCCTTCAGACCAGTTGGCTGAGACACCTGTCGACGCGGCCGAGATCTTTCTCAAGCCGATCGGTGGGTTGTTGCCTGATCCAGCCGACGATTCTCTTTTTCGGACACCGGTGCTCCCGGTGTCCTCGGATGGGTTGGCCCGACCTGCTGGACCAAACCCGTCCACCAAGGAACTGGACCAGGAGACAAAGGTTTCCTCGACTCCTGTCGAGGTCCCACATCGGCCCCACCGACTGTCTCGGTCCCGCTCCTCGACTTCAACGTTGGGCAAGACTCACTCCCTCCGGCGATCTCGTTCCCGCTGTCATAGTAAGTGGCACCGCCACGCCTCGTCTTCGTCCTCCTCGGGTGAGGAGAGGCTTCGGCGCAAGTTGCATTGACGCGACAAAGACCTCATGTGGCAGCAGTTGGTCTTATCCGGGTCCAAACCGCTCCGGTTCGACTTGACCATTAAGTGGCTTCATGGGAATGACTAACCGCCATGGCCACCATCAGCAGTGCCAGTTCAGGCCCACCACTTCAAGCAAAGCTGGCTACTCCCGTTCGGGTGGAGCCACCCACAGCAACCGAAGTCTGGGGCTCCGACCAAGGATTCTCAGATCGACCCAAAGCCTGCCCCCATCGGTTGTCGGTCACTCTCACTCCGACCGCCCCAGGCGGGTGGACAACGGTGGCACCCACTCTGCAGGACTCTTTGGGTCCAAGGATTCCTCCTTGGTCTCCCGTCTGGTGGACATAGAGTCCTTGGGGGGGGGGGGGTCTCTCCGTCGACAAGGGCCCTTCCTCGCTAATGGCCATTTGTCGGCACATTTCCAAATCCACGAGAATGGAGCTTGAGCCTGTGCAGAAACAGGCTAAGTATCCCCTTACAGAGATTCTGGATGAAGGGGACACTCCTGTGGAGGTCTTCCCAGTGGCTGAGGCCATTGTGGGCCCAGCCTTGGAGCTGTGGCAGTGTCCGGCATCTTGTCCTGCACCTTCTGCCTGCATTGCCCGCAAGTATGGTGTGCCCAAGGGGTCCCTGTTGGGCTTTTTGGAGCACCCCTCTGCGGTGGGGTTGGTGGCTGACTCCGTGTTTCGGCTGTCGGGCAACAAAGGGGATGCGGACAGACCCCCGGACAGGGAATCCAAACAATTGAACAATTCCAGGAAGAAGGTGTACGCAGCTTCCTCGCTCGGCCTTCGTCAGGCCAGTTCGGCCGTTATCATGGCACATTTTTCCCACGCCCTCTTGGGCTCGCTAGATGAGGTAATTCCTCATCTCCCGGCTGATCTCCAGACCATGGTCAAGCAGGTCCGGGACCAGGATAGGGCGGTGGCAAAGTAGCAATTCCAGATGGCTCTAGATATTGGCGATTCTTGTGCCCGTTTGGTAGCGGCCGCAGTGGCCATGCGACGCAGGGCTTGGCTACATATCTTGACCTTTTTGGCAGATACGCAGCATAAGCTGGCAGATGTCCCCTTCTTGGGCACCAACCTGTTCGGGCCCGGTGTGGAGGGTCACCTCCCGCGCATAGAGAAGTCCAGTGCCACCTTGGACTCCACCACATCTGCCCAAAAGGACAAGGGCTCCAAGCGTCAAAACCACTAGCCCTTTTGGTTGTCCACTCCTGCGGCCAGACCAGCCCACCAGCAGCAGGGCCAGCAGGCTCAAACTTGGCATCCTTGGACCAAGTCCATGGCCTCCTCGTTTAGAAAGCCCGGGGGGGGTGCCGGCGGCCCCTCCGCCAGACCCTCCTCCAAGCCTGCTCAGTTGGAGGTTACCTCCCTCAATCCCGTCATGCCTCCCCTGGGACCTCCCGTGGGGGGCCGGCTCAGCCACTTCATCTCCGTCTGATCTGCTATCACCACAGACCATTGGATTCTAGAAGTGGTAGGTCGTGGCCTGCCTCTGGAATTCGAGCAGGCCCCTCCTTATCAAGCCCGTGCCCCATGGGGGGATCTGGTGTCTCAGCTTCTCAGTCGGCTTTCAGAGACGACTTGGCTCAGCTCCTCCACGTAGAGGACCAACCTTCAGACCCATGGTTCATTTCCAGGTACTTCCTGGTGCCGAAGCGGACGGAGGTTGACATCCCATTCTAAATCTGCACAACCTGAACAAGTTCCTCAGGTCTCGGATGGTAACTCTAGTTCAGATCATACCACCCCTGGAGCAAGGAATGTGGTTCTGCTCCCTAGATCTTCGGGACGCATTCTTTCACATCCCAATCCGTCCGTCCCATCAACGGTTCCTCCACTTCAGAGCCGAGGAAACCCTTTTCGAGTTCCAAACCATGCACTTCAGCCTATCTTTAACCCCCAGGGTCTTCACCAAATGCATGGCAGTGGTGGCAGCGTACCTGAGGTGCTGAGGGGCCCGGGCATACCCTTACCTGGATGACTGGCTGATAGCAGGTCCCCTCCAGGCTGGAGGTGGAGCGGTTCAGGGATCTGGCCCTCCAGACTTGCATAGGACTTGGCTTCCTGATAAATGAGGCCAAGTCGGAACTTGTGCCTGCGCAAGTGATCCACTTCATCGGGGCAGAGCTCGATTCCTGCCGAGCCAGAGCTCGGCTTCCGGCAGACAGGGCATAGGTTCTCTCCTCCTTTGCCCAATCATTTCTGGTTGGGCAATTGTGCCCTGCCTGGGACTTCCTACATCTTCTGGGCTACATGGCAGCCTGCACCAGCATGGTCCGATGGGCCTGCTGGCATGAGCGTTCCCTTCAGTGGGAACTGGCCAGCCAGTGGTCTCAGTGCTCAGGTCATCTCGACTAGCTGGTCTCTCTGACCCAGAGCATGTGGGTCGGCCTCCAATGGTGGCTGTACCATCCCACTTGCAGGAAGGGCTCCCGTTTGTCTGCCCCAAGCCAACGGTCATCCTGTCGACTGACGCACCTCTGATGAGTTGGGGGTGCCCATCTGGGGAGCACAGAGCCCACGGGCTCTGGTCCCCTCAGGAGTCCCGATGCCACATCAACCTGCTGGAGCTTCGACCGGTTCGCCTAGCCCTAACCACATTCACTCCATTTGTCTGGGGTCAAGTGGTTCAAGTCCAGATGGACAAAACCACAACCATGTACTATCTCAACAGGCAGGGTGGGACACGCTCCTTGCTCCTCTGCAAGGAAGCTCTCCACATTTGGTCACTTGTGCTCAGCTTAGAGGCTGATCTCCTGGTCATCCACGTGGCAGGAGCCTCGAATCAGCTGGCTGATGCCCTCAGCCAGTTGGGTGGGGCATCTTGCAAGTGGTTTCTCCACCAGGAGGTAGTACAAGATCTGTTCTCCCACTGGGGCACCTGTTTGCCTCCAGGGAGAACGCGAAGCTGAGACTGTTCCATGCCAGCCCCCCTCAGCAGGGTTCGCTGCAGGGGGATGCCTTCTCGAGGCCGTGAACCCCAGGCCTCTTCTATGCCTTCTCCCTTCTCCCCTTGATTCACAAAGTGCTCATCAAGGTCAGGAGGGACAAGGCACAAGTGATCCTGGTGGCCCCAGACTGGCCCCACCAGTTCTGGTATCCAGATCTCCTCAGCCTCAGCTCCAGGCTCCCCAGGCAGCTTCCAGCACGCCCGGACCTGCTGTCAGTCAACCAGAGGAAGGTACTCCACCTTGACCTTCAATCCCTGTACCTGACGGCCTGGTTCCTGAGCGGCTAGAGTTCCAGGCCTTGGGCCTCTCTGACAAGGTCCAAAACGTGGTCGATGTGTCCCGTAAGGAATCGACCAGAAAATGCTGTGCCTTTAAATGGAAAAGATTCTCCATCTGGTGTCAGGGCAAAGGGTTGGACCCCTTGTCCTGCCCAGTGGCTTGCATTTTGGATTATCTTTGGTCCCTCTCCCAGTAAGTGCTACGGTCAACGACCCTAAAAGCAAACCTGGCAGCCATCCCCGCTTACCGGGTGTGGGCCGGTCAGCAGTTGGTGGCGCAGGAGAAGGTGGTCTGGCGCTTTTCCAAAGGCCTAGATCACATATCCCCTCCAGTGCGTGAACCTCCACCTCCATGGGATCTACTGCTGGTCTTGGCAAAGCTCATGGGCAAGCCATTCGAACCTGTGCACAAGTGTGACATGTCATATTTGTTGTGGAAGACCGCCTTCTTGGTGGCTATCACGTCAGCCAGAAGGACTGGGGAGTTACAGGTGCTCTCCATTGAGTCTCCTTACCTGGTCTTCCACAGGGACAAGGTTGTCCTGCGCCCCCACCCAAAATTCCTTCCAAAGGTAGTGTCAGAGTTTCACCATAACCAGGTGATTACTCTGCTGGTGTTCTACCCCAATCACACCTCAGAGGCCGAGTAGAGTACAGGCTCCATACTCTGGACATGAGACGAACGCTCGCCTACTACAAAGAGCAAATGGCGGAAGTTCAGGGAGAGGTTCGCCAGCTGTTTGTTACCTATGCTGAAGTCGCACCTGGCAGACCTGCAGCCAAGCAGACAATAACTCGATAGATTACATCTTGCATTGACCTCTGCTATAGGTTGGCGGGTAGGGATCCTCCCGCAGGGCTTAAGACTCATTCCGCCTGCCATACCGCTGCGTCGGTGGCTGCTTCTAGGGACGTCCCTATCCCCAGGAAATCTGCAGGGCTGCTACCTGGAAGTCAGCACACACCTTCATTTCCCGTTATCACATCGACCTTGAGTCACGCCGGGAAGCTGGTTTTGGAACCTCAGATCTTACTTCGAGATACAGCTCTTGCAGCAGGTTACACCATAAGGACTGAAGCCGGCAGGCAGCAGGACCCCACGGAAAACTTCTAGCTAGCTATACCAAAAGATCTCCTCGTTCCCTACTCCCCAAATCGTCCCCTCTGATCTGCTGATGAGGGATTGCTAGAGATTCCCAGGGTTCATCTTAAAACATCTGGCGCACATGCTTTTTCGTTTGTGGCACCGACCCTGTGGAATTCTCTACCTCGTCGGTTAAGAGAATGCCTGACCATTACAAATTTTAAAACAATGTTGAAAACTTACTTGTTCTCATTAACCTTCCCTGATTAATTATATTATATGATGTTTATTTTAATATTTTCATATTGTGTTTAATGTATTTATGGTCTGTGTGAGCTTAATTCTGAAAAGCTATATAAACAAAGATTGATTGATTGACCAGACCGGAGCGACTGCACCAGCCCCGACCCCAACGTCAAATACATCATAAAAGGGCAGTCCCACAGCATACCTCAGTTTTTTCCACGTCGACTCACGCGACATCGGCTCCATGGGCGCCTTCAGCGAATGACGAGCGACAGAAAAAATTTTCTTCGTTTTTCAACGATTTCACAACAAAAACTGTCAAGAACATGTCTTCTTTCCTGACTCCTTCTACAGAAGGACACCCCTCTAAGTGCTCTTGAGGCAAGCAAACCCCCTTGAAAGACAGGCATTAGGCCTGTGTGAGCTGCCTAGGCCCGACTTGCCTGACCACGATATCAAGGCCTGCTTCATCTGCCAGCAGTTCAATAATAGAACCGGGATCCACCGCCAGAAAGCACTCCAGAGTTTTGTCTTGGAAGAGAAACTTAAGGCCATGGAAGAAAACCCATCTTCTCGAGGGGAACCTTTACATAAATTGGGAAAGCACAAGAATAAGCACTGGGACAAGGATAGGGATAGATCCCCCAACTGGGTCTCAGACTACCGGGCCAGCTCCAGCTCCACCCAGTCATACCGATCTCCATCCCGGGCTGGGTCTCAGCCCCCACCCCCCCCCTCCACCCCGGTTAAGATTAGGACCTCTGGGGCTCCGGCTCTGTTTCCATTTTCCATTGCTGAGAACCAAGCCTAAGGACAGCCGTCCCTCAGGAATTCGGCCACCAGGTCGGAGGCTTCCGACCACCACAAGCACAAGTAGGTGAATGAGGCTGCACCGGCCAGGGACCAATACCAGGACACCAGCGTTTGGTCTCCCAACCTCGAAGACCTCAGACATACCTCTAGAAAAGGAAACTGCGGAGCTCACATCCATAAAGCGGATATGGAGACTAAGCGATGCGGATCCATCGTCTGGTAGTGGCGCTCAGGAAGCCTTTACACCACCTCCACCCACTGGTCACGGGGGACGTCGAGGAGGGCGTGAGCTCATGCCGCCGAAGACCAGACGTCGGGAGAAACAGAAGACATCGGCCTGCCTGACGTCGGTCTACCAAAGGACCCGATGCCGGACCCAACACACCTCAACCGCCAGAGCCGGCCCCTAACAATGGGCAAGCACCAATGCCAGGCCCTTCGTCCGACCTTAGTTTACAAGATGTCAAAGATCTTTTCACCTTTTGGTGGGGACACCATCAAAAAAAATGTGGTACCCATCAAACCTCCCGAAGGGACCCCAACGCCCTTGTCAGCTCCCAGAGCAGTAACGCCTAAACCTAAGGACTCTACACCACCTCCCGGGGTAGGTCCAAGGACAAAAAGGCAAAGGCCAAGAGACCTTCACGCTCCAGGACTCCTTCAGGGTCCCCTAGTGATCATGGGCATAAGAGACCCCGATGAAGATCCTGCTCTTCATCAGGTGACAACTCACACCCGATACCTCAGATACCTCCAGATCTCCCTCCCCTTTTGGTACCCCATCCCCAGATCCTCATGACCTTCCTAGATCACCACCTGATGACCCATTGATCTTCTTCGAGATGCAGCTCTTGCAGCAGGTTACACCATTAGGACCTCAGGTGTCAGGACCCCACGGAAATTTTCTAGCTAGCAGTCTTCAACGGGGACCACCTCCGATGTCGGTCCCGCCCCCGACGTCAGGCGTAGTACATAAGGAGGCGGTCCCGTCAGAATCCCCAGTTCTTTCCCGCCGTCAACTTTGCATGTCTCGACCTCTCAGTTAGTCTAGCGCTCGACAACCAGGAAAACTTTCAATCCTTACAAATTCATCTCTCTTCAGTCGTTTTTCGTCTGATGTCCTCTCCAACTTCAGTGGAGGGCCATTCTTCGAAGTGTGCCTGTGGAAAGCAGATTCCTTTCAAAGACCCGCATCGGCCTCGCGTTCGTTCGTGGGCCCGAACCACGACACCCAGGCTGCCCCTTCTGTCAGGGCTTCAACAGCCGTCTGATCCATGACAGAAGGCCCTCAGGCTTTCCTCCTCGAAGAAAAGCTTAAGGCCATGGAACCTTCCTCCAGAGAATCTTCAGAAGTCACACAGGCACCATGAGAAGCACCGGGAGAAGGCGAGACCCAGATCCCCTTCCAGGGCCTTGGACTCCCGCAGCTCCGGCTCCAGGTCAGACTGCTCTCCGTCGAGGGCCTGCTCTCAGCTTCCCCCGGTTGTGGTCAAATCGGTCAGTGGTTCCTCTACTCTGCGGCCTGCCAAGACCTCCAGGCCCGCTTCTTCGGCTAAGGCCTCGTCCAGGTCTGGGGAGTCCCACAGGTCGTCCTCCCGGCATTTGGCCCCCGACGTCCGGTCAGTCTCCCTACCGCTGCCACCCCAGCGCAAGACCAAGGAACTGACCTCCCTTAAGCGGATGTCGGCCAAGGTACACAAACACTCCAGGGAGCCGGCGGCCGTCCGTCACCTGTCGCCGGTCAGGCAGTCGCCACCCAGGACGCCAGCGGGGGGACCAGCATCAGATACCGCAGTCAGGAGGACCACACCACCGCCTACCGACGTCGGTTGGGAGGCGGCCGGAGGAGGAGTCTACCAGCCGAAGACCAGGCAGGCAATCCGGACCGTCCGAACTCCCACAGGAACCTTCTCCGGAACCAGAGACTGCCGGGGCAGCGCCCGGCCCAGCGACAGAGCACTGGCGCCCGGTCCACCGTCGGGCCTAAACTTATCAAGTGAAGGGCTCTTCGCCTTCTGGTGGGACACCATCAAAAGGATGTGGTCACCACTGGCCTCCTCCGCTCCCGCTGCCCCTGGCCTTCACCCGTCCTTCACCCAGGGGTCAGCAGACGAGCACCTTCCCCAGGGCCGGCAGTACCTCCAGGGATAGATCTTTGGAGAAGAGAAGGCCTCCGTCTAGATCCTCTTCAGGGTCACCCAGCCCCAAGAGACCCAGAAGACGTCGGTATTCACCGTCCACGGAGGGTTCCGGATCTGACATCTCTGAATGCTCCAGGTCTCCTTCACCGATCAGCATCCCCTCTCCGGACCCACGCGACCTCCCTAGGTCTCCTCTGGATGACCCCTCGTTCTCTGAAATAATGAGGCATATTCAGGAGTACATGGGATGGGATGCCGAGGAGCTTGACCCCGAAAGACTACGCCTTGCCCGCTAC
Organism: Neoceratodus forsteri; assembly: GCA_016271365.2. Taxonomy (NCBI): domain Eukaryota; kingdom Metazoa; phylum Chordata; order Ceratodontiformes; family Ceratodontidae; genus Neoceratodus; species Neoceratodus forsteri. Next base: position 720,294,368 of record CM028129.1, read on the forward strand.
CTTCGGCAAAAAGACCCCAGGCCTGTGGTAGTGCCACCCTTGGTGGACACCTTTGTGGACGTCACCAAGGCAGCGTGGAAGCCTCCACATTCGACCCCGGTAATGCCGAAGAAGGCTGACCGCCTGTACAAGGCCCCAAGGGAGGACCAATACCTGGCTAACCATCCTCTGGCCGACTCCCTGGTCATTACAGCCTCTCATGACCGGTCTCAGAAACCGCAACATTTGAGCATGCAGCCACCGGACCCAGAGTCCAAGCAGTTGGATGCGCTGGGCAGGCGCACATACGCGGCCGCGACTTGCGCCATTAGATCTTTGAATTACCTCACCCACATGGTTCAGTTCCCGGAACGCTGGTGGGAACAGGGACAGGATCTGGCGGAGAAACTGCCAGACAGTAGCCAAAAGGAGGAACTCCTGCAACTCCTCCGTATGGGTTCAGACATGGGGACCCAGGTGCTCAGAGCCGCACACGACTCTGCGGACTCTTCAGCCAGAGCGGCAGTCTCAGGCGTGTGTCTCCGGAGACACTCATGGCTTCGTGTCTCTGGGTTTACCCCGGACATCCAGAAAAATATCATGGACGCTCCTTACTATAGCGAAGTTCTGTTTGGTGAAGCCTCGGAAAAGGTGATCACCAAATTGCAGGAAGCCGGGAAGGCTATTAGATCTATCCATGCCATGTACAGATCTAGACTTAGTTCCTTTCGTAGGAACCAGAGTCGCTTTTGCAGCCAGACCTAAAGGCAACAACCTCATTCCGGCCAGCAATAGAGAGGCTCCTTCTCTCGGAAAGCCCAGGCTAAGACATCCTCAGGAAGAGGCCAACCTGCAGGATCCAGTGTTGCCACAGCATGACTCCTTCCCGGTCCCCGCCCCTCCTCAGGATCAACGGGAAACAAAGGTCGGGGGTCGCATCGCGGACCACCTGGTCGATCACCACCGACAGGTGGGTGCTACAGTTGGTCGAAAAAGGCCATTGTATAGAATTTGTAGACAACCTCCCACAAGGCCTCCTCAGCTCTCCAAGATCGGTCAGCACGCCTGCTCATATGGCAGGAAGTGCTCACGCTTCTACAGAAAGAAGCCTTGGAACACGCCCAGGGAACCAGAGGAGCAGGATACTATTCACACTTTTCCCTGGTTCCAAAGAAAACAGGGGACCTCCGTCCAATCTTGGACCTCAGTGACCTCAATATGTCGGTCATTTACAAAGCGCTTCCGCATGGTGACCTTCGGGACTAATCCCCATGCTGAAGAAGGATGCTTTCTTGGCATCCTTGGACATGCAGGGCAGCTTACCTGCATCCCTATTGCTCAAAAGCGCACAGGAGGTTCCTCGCGCTTGAGTTCTAGAACGCCATTATCAGTTCGAGCACTTCCTCTCAGGCTGTCTTCAGCACCCAGGTATTCACCAAGTGCATGGCAGTCGTTGGCAGTCTCTGAGGAGACAGGGCCACTATGTGTTCCGTACCTGGACAACTGGCTTCTCATGGCCTCCTCCAAGGAGGCATTGCTGATGGCCATTCAGCATACTCAGGCCCTGTTTCAGTCTCTGGGCATCCTAATCAACTACGAGAAGTCTCTCCTGGTACCGTCCCAGAGACTGCAGTTCATAGGGGCAGTTCTGGACACCATCAAGGGGAAAGCTTTCCTTCCTGAAGACAGAGCGGAACGCATCCGATCCCTCATAAGGGACTTGTCAGCAAAGAAGATCATCCCAGCCAGATTGGTCCTTCGCCTGCTTGGACACATGGCTGCGGCCATTCCTACAGTCCCGATGGCAAGACTCCACATGCGGGTAACCCAGTGGATGTTAAGAGTGCAGTGGGACCAAAGGCAAGACCATCTGCAGCATCCAGTCAGAATCATGAAGGCCATGATTCGGGACTGGCAATGGTGGCTAGATCCGGGATCCCTCTCTGTGGGGGTTCCCTTCACAGCGCTGTCCCCGGTGATAACACTCTCCACAGACGCCTCAAGGCTGGGGTGGGGGGCGCACTTGAACAGGGTGAGGTCTCAAGGAACATGGACTACTCAGGAATCTCATCTCCATATCAACATATTGGAGATAAGGGCAGTCCTTTATGCCCTGCAAGTCTTCCAGTCGGAGATTCCACCGAGTACTCTCCTGTTACAAACAGACAATACTGCGGTGATGTATTACCTCAACAAGCAAGAAGGCACACACTCCTACCCCCTTTGCAGGGAGGCCATGAGGGTGTGGGAATGGACAATACGACACGGCCAAACTCATTGCAGTTCACGTTCCGGGTGGATAACACTGTCACGAGACAGCCTGAGTCGCTCCCAGGCCAGAGTCCACGAGTGGGAACTTCATAGAGGTAGCAGAGGATCTGTTTTACAGATGGGGCACTCCAGAATTGGATCTATTCGCGACCCCATCCAGCAAAACTGCCCAATTTTGCTGGTTAGATCCAGGGCCTGGTGTTTTCTGGGGGCACGTTGTCCCTCTCCTGGTAGCCAGATTCCTTCACGCCTTCCCTCCTTTCCGTGCTGATCCAGAGGAGTCCTTCTCAAACTTCGCAGGAGCACGCAATGCTTATTTTGATAAGCGCCTCTTTGGCCCAGGCAAATTTGGTTCCGGCTTCTGAATCAGTTGTCCGGGAACCTCCGCTTCTCCTTGCCAATCAGCTCCCACCTGTTGTCTCAGGAGGAGGTTTCACCTAGTCCACCGGACTTACATTCATTGAACCTGGGTGTCTGGCTCCTAGAGACATAGCCATGATGCGACCAGCGGGGTCTGCAAGAGGTGTTAGATGTGCTTTGCTGTCGCCAGAAAACCCTCAACATCACACAACATATTCTATGAAGTGGCGTGAGGTTTTGCCTATGGACTCAAACACGGTGTTTCTCGCCTCTTAGACTGTCCTGAGAAGCTGGTTCTGGAGTACCTGCTTTCCTTTTCGATCCGGGCTAGCTTACTCCTCGATCAAAGTGCACCTTTGTGCGATCTCAGCTTATCATGCCCCCATAGGCCATCGCATGGTGGCCCAGTTGGATGCTACTCGTGCCTTTCTAAGGGGGGTCCTCCACCTTAGCCGCCCATTGTGATCCCCTGCCTCCTTGGGACTTGCCTTCGCCCTGAGCAGCTTACACTGCCACCTTTTGAACCCAGCCGTGGATTGCAAGTTACGTTTTCTGTCGTGGAAAACGTTGTTTAGTTGCCGTTACTTCGGCGAGAAGAATCTCCGAATTACACGCTCTCATGTGCAAAGAGCCTTATTTAATTTTCCACCAGGATAGGGTATCCCTGAGGACAAATCCTAAGTTCCTGCCTAAGGTGGTTTCAGCCCTTACCCTTAATCAGGACATCGATTTACCAGTGTACTTTCCCAAGTACACCAATCGAGGAGAAGCGCTGCTTCATACCCAGGATGTTCACAGGTGTCTTAGATATTATCTGATCAGAACCAAACAGCACCGGAAAGCGGAGCAGCTGTTCATATCCTTCGCTGAGAGGATGAAAGGGGCCCCCGTTTCAAAGCAGACCCTTTCACGCTGGCTCATTCAGTGCATCTCTTTCTGTTATGACAAACACAGAAAACCCTTGCCAGGAGCGGTCAAGGGTCCTTCCACCAGAGGAGTGGCTACCTTCACAGCACTGAAGAATGTGTCCACTCAGCTATCTGTGCTGCAGCCACCTGGAGCTCGGTGCATACTTTTATCAGGCATTATAGCTTGGACATCGCCTCAAGGCGAAGGGCTGGTTTTGGCCTAGCCGTCCTCCTGGGACTTCTGTCCTAGGCTCAGAAGGGATCTTAATCTCGTCTTTCCTCCTCCCGATGGCTTTACAATGTCGCCATTGCTTGGGAATCAGTCCTAATGGTGTAACCTGCAGCAAGAGCTGTATCTCGAAGATAGAACGTACAGAAGAACTTATCATAACATTAGATCTTCGAGAACAGCTCTTCGCAGGTACCTTCCCACCACCATTCCCCTTGGAGGAAGTAGGGTTCTAACCTAACACCCATCCTTCAGATTGGAAGGTCTGTACTTAGTCTTGGCCATCTGATGGCGGGTCCTCGGTCTCCTCTTCTGATGTCATCCAGCGGCCGGAAGTCTCCGGCGGAGAACTTGATGTCTGGCGGGACCGCCTCCTTATGTACTACGCCTGACGTTGGGGGCGGGACCGACGTCGGAGGCGGTCCCCACTGAAGACTGCTAGCTAGAAAATTTCCGTGGGGTCTTGACGCCTGATGGCTTCGGTCCTTATGGTGTAACCTGCTGCAAGAGCTGTTCTCTAAGATCTACTGTTACAGTAAGTTCTTACGTAACTGTACTTTCTCCGACATTATGATGCACATTCAAGAGAACATGGGCTGGGAGACTGAGGATTTAGACCCCGAACGGCAATGCCTGGCACGCTACTTGAGGCAGAAAGACCCCAAGTCTGTGGTGGTTCCACCCTTGGTGGATACTTTTCTGGATGCTACCAGGGCTGAATGGAAGCACCCACACTCAACCCCAGCGGTCCCCAAGAAGGCTGACAAACTTTACAGGGCCCTGCTGGACGGTTCTTATTTGACTCAGCAACCTGTGGCAGACTTGGTTGTCATTACAGCCTTGCACAACCACTCTCAGAGGCCCCAACACCTCAGCACCCAGCCACCTGACCAGGAATCCAAACAATTGGATTCTCTGGGCCGCCGCATGTATGCGGCTTCCATGTGCTCTCTTAGATCCCTCAATTACTTGACGCACATGGTGCAATTTCAAAATGCAGTGTGGGACCAGGGGCAAGACCTATTAAAGGACTTTCCCGATGGCGAGAAGAAGGAGGAGCTACTTAACCTCCTTCGTACAGGCTCGGACTTTGGGACTCAAGTCCTCTGTGCCGCTTACAACTCGGCGGACTCAGCAGCAAGAGGTGCCTCAACAGGCATTTGCCTCCGGAGACACTCCTGGTTGAGGGTCTCCGATTTACTCCAGACATCCAGAAAGGGATCCTGGACATCCCCTACAACGGCTCTGTGTTATTTGGTGAAGACTCTGAGAGGGTCATCACCAGACTCCAAGATGCTGGGAAGGTGGTCAGAACGATTCAGGCCATGTATAAATCAAGGCCTGGTTCCTTTCGCAGACCACAGAACCATTTTAGTGGCTGACAGAGCAAACAACAACTTCGATCAGGCCAGCAGCAACACAGGGGCCACTTTGGCCATAAAAATCAGCAGAGATTCTCCGGAGGTCAGGGTCAGAGACGCACCAAACCTACCCAACCTGCTGGAGCCAGTACCGCCACAGCATGACTCCTTCTCGGCCCTCACCCCTCCCCCACCTCTGGATCAAAGGGAAGAAAGGGAAGGGGGTCGACTCACTTACCACCTGTCAGGGTGGCAGAGGATCACCTCCGACCGGTGGGTTCTTCAGCTTATCAGTCGAGGACATTCTATAGAGTTCCTCGACCACCTACCGTCAAGACCTCCCTGCATTCCCATTACTCGGGACAGCATGATCTGCTCATCTAGCGAGAGATCTTGGCACGTTTCTCCAAGAATGCCATCGAGGTCATACCGAGGAGCCAGAGAGAAGGAGTATACTATTCCCACTTCTTCCTGGTTCCAAAGAAAACTGGGGACTTACGCCCAAACCTAGACCTCAGTGACCTAAACATCTTCGTGATGGTCAAGCGCTTTTGCATGGTTTCCCCTTCCGATCTCATTCCCATGCTCAAGCAAGGCACATGGCTCGCATCCCTGGGACATGCAGGACACGTATCTTCACCTTCCCATCACCCTGTCACACAGAAAATTCCTGCGCTTCAAGTTTCTAGGATGCCATTATCAGTTCCGAGCACTCCCGTTCGGCTTGTAATCCGTGCCACATGTCTTTACCAAGTGCATGGCAGTCGTAGCAGCAGGCCTCAGGAGACAAGGCCATTATGTCTTCCCCTATTTGGACGACTGGCTCCTGATGGCCTCCTCCCCAGAGGCATTGGAGAAGGCCATTCACGACACCTGCTCCCTATTTCAGTCTTCCTTGGTACCGACCTCTTCGGTCCGGGAGTGGCAGATCACCTCCAGCCTATAGAGCAGTCCAATGCCACCTTGGATGCTACCTCTGCAAAGGGTTCTTCGGGCAAGAGCCAGCAGAAGTGCAAGAAGAAGCCCTTTCGGCACTCTTCCCTTACAGTTAGACAGCCCTCCTATCAAGGAGGTCAGCAGCAACAGCAGGCTCAAGCTTGGCACCCCAGGCCCAAGCAGGGTCCTCAACAGCCCCGTAAAGGAAACCGAGGTGCCGGTCCAGGAGCCTCCTCTTCCTCTAAGCCTGCTCATTGACCGGTCAGGGGTTGCCACCTCTACACCCATTATGCCAGCTCTGGGTCCTCCCGTGGGGGGCCAGCTCCGTCACTTTCTTTCCGCCTGGTCCGGTATCACTTCGGAAAGGTGGGTTCTGGAAGTGGTCGGCCAGGGACTGCCTCTAGAATTCGAGCAGTACCCTTCCAGCCGAGCCCACGCCCCTCGGGAGGAAAGGATCAGTAGCTCCAGTGCCGGATCCTCCTACAGACACAGGCTTCGTGTCCAGGTACTTCCTGGTGCCCAAGTGGATGGGGGGGGCGGCGCCCCATCCTAGATCTCCACGATCTGAATCAGTATTGCAGGTCTCGCACCTTCCGGATGGTAACTCTGAATCAGATCATACTATGTCTTTAGCAAAACATGTGGTTCTGTTCACTGGATCTACAGGACGCGTTCTTTCACGTCCCAATCCTTCCGTACCACCAGCAGTTCCTCCGCTTCAGGGTCGAAGGTACCGCTGTACAAGTTCTAAGCCATGCTGTTCGGCCTGTCATCGGCCCCTCGGGTCTTCACCAAGTGCCTTGCAGTGGTGGCAGCCCATCTTCGGTGTCGAGGAGTACGAATATACCTCTATCTCGATGACTGGATCCTGGGGGGGTTCCTCCCTTCAGGAGGTGGAGATGTCCAGGGATCTGGCTCTTCGAACCTGCTCCCAACTAGGCCTCCTGATCAACGAGGCCAAATCGGAACGCGTGCCTTCTCAGGTGATGGGCTTTATCGGGGCAGAGCTCGGCTCTCGTCAAGCCAGAACTCGGCTCCCAGCGGACAGGGCAGATGTTCTCTCCTCCTTTGCCCAATCATTTCTGGTTGGGCACTTGCGCCCTGCCTGGGACTTTCTGCGCCTTCTGGGCTACATGGCGGCGTGCACTTCGGTGGTCCGTTGGGCCAGGTGGGACATGCGCCTCCTCTAGTGGGAGCTGGCCACCCAGTGGACTCAGCGATATGGTCACTTCGACCAGCTGATCACTGTAACCCAGAAGATGTGGGATGCTCTCCAATGTTGGACTGTCCCGGACCGATTGCAGGAAGGAATCCCGTTTGTCCGCCCCGAGCCAATGGTTGTCCTGATGACTGATGCCTCTCTCATGGGCTGGGGAGCCCACATGGGGGACAACAGGGCCCATGGGTTCTGGACCCCAAGGAGTCCCGATGTCACATCAACCTGTTGGAGCTCAGAGCGGTCAGACTGGCCCTGTCAGCTTTCGCTCCTCAGCTCCGGGGTCAAATGGTTCAAGTGCAGACGGACAATACCACGACCATGTACTACCTCAACAAACAGGGCGGCACGCACTCCTGTCTACTATGCAAGGAGGCGCTCCAGATCTGGACCCTCGTCAGCCGGTTGGAGGCGGATCTCCTTTGCCATCCATGTGGCAGGAGTCTCAAACCAACTGGCGGATGCTCTCAGTCGCCTAGGCCAGACATCCCACGAGTGGTCTTTCCATCCAGAGGTAGCTTACAATCTGTTCTCCCGTTGAGGCAAACCGTTGATGGACCTGTTTGCCTCCAGGGAGAACACCAAGCTGAGACTGTACCATGCCCCCAAGCAGGGCTCGCTGCAGGGGGATGCCTTCTCGAGGCCATGGGCTCCGGGCCTCCTCTAAGCCTTCCCTCCATTTCCCTTGATCCACAAGGTGCATCTCAAGATGAGGAGGGACAAGGCGAAGGTGATTCTGGTAGCCCCAGATCGACCCCGCCAGTTCTGGTATCCAGATCTCCTCAGCCTCAGCTGCAGGGTCCCGGAGCGGCTTTGTACATGCCTGGACCTGATATCATTGAACCAGGGGAAAGTCTTCCATCCGGGCTTTCAATCCCTGCACCTCACAGGCCTGGTACCTGAGCAGCTAGAGTTCCAGGCTCCGGGTCTTTCCAAGGATGTCTACACGGTGGTGGAGGCATTTCGTAAGGAATCAACTAGAAAATGTTATGCCTTCAAATGGAAAAGGTTTTCCATTTGGTGTCAGGGTAAGAGTCTGGACCCCTTACCCTGCTCTGTGGCTAACATTTTAGACTACCTTTGGTCTCTCTCCAAAGGGGGTCTGCGGTCATCGACCCTTAGGGTGCACCTGGCAGCCATTTCTGCTTACTAGGCGCTGGCTGGTCAGCTGAGATTGGCACAGGAGACAGTGGTCAGGTGCTTTTCCAAAGGCCTGGATCACATATCCCCTCCGATGCGTGAACCTCCACCTCCGTGGGATCTCTTGCTGGTTTTGGCAAAGCTCATGGGTAAGCCATTCGAACCCATCCACGAGTGTGAGCTCTCACACTTGTCATGGAAGACGGCCTTCCTGGTGGCTATCACGTCAGCCGGAAGGACAGGGGAACTCCAGGCACTTTCGGTGGACTCCCCTTATCTGGTCTTTCACAGGGACAAAGTTGTCCTGCGCCCCCACCTGAAATTCCTTCCGAATTTGGTGTCAGAGTTTCACCTTAACCAGGTGTTGACTCTGCCAGTATACTACCCTAACTACACCTCGGATGCCGAGTACAGGCTCCATACTCTGGACCTCAGACGTGCTCTCTCCTATAATAAGGAGAGAACGGCAGAAATTCGGGGAGAGGTTCGCCAGCTGCTTGTCACCTACGGCGAAGCCGCTTCTGCCAGACCTGCAGCGAAGCAGACCATTGCTAGATGGATTACATCATGCATAGGTCTGTGCTATAAATTGGCGGGCAAGGAGCCTCCCAGGGGGATAAGAGCTCTTACCCATTACCACATCGACCTTGAGTCACACCGGGATGCTGGTTTTGGGGCCTTGGTTCTCCAATCTCTGTTTCCTAAATAGGGTGTGTGTGTCTTGCCTCCCTCCTCCAGGAGAACTGCTTGGAGTCTGCCAGAGAATGTGGATGAACAACATATCCACGCTCCTAGAAGAACAGGTTACTCACCTGTAACAGTAGTTCTAGGAGTGGTATATGTTGTTCATCCACATGCACCCACCCGACCTCCCCAGCTTTAGGTGCACCACCTTGCTTCCAGCGGGCTAAGATCTGGCGTCATGGGGTGTAATCGAGATATTTATCACTCAGGTGGGTGGGAGGAGCCAGCTTGAAGACTTTCCAGTGAATTTAAAGGGAAAAAGGACATGCCAGAGAGTGTGGATAAACAACATATACCACTCCTAGAACTACTGTTACAGGAGAGTAACCTGTTCATTTTGGGCTCCGGCCCGTGACCTCGATCCTCTTCGATGCTCTGAGAAGTCCATTTTAGACTACCTCCTATCCCTTTTCCAGTCGGGATTGGCATATTCCTCTCCAAAGGTACACCTCTGTGCCATTTCGGCATACCACACAGCGGTTGGCCAGCGTTCGTTAGCCCAATTAGACACTTCCCACGCTTTTCTGCGTGGTGTCTTGCATCTCAGACCCCCGATTAAGGATCCTATTCCTCCTTGGGACCTTCTTTTCGTTTTAGAGCCGCTTACGCTGCCTCCCTTTGAACCAGCCACGGATTGCGAGCTTAGCCTTCTCTCCTGGAAGGCATTATTTTTAGTTGCCGTTACTTCAGCATGGAGGATTTCTGAGCTTCAGGCGCTCATGTGTAAAGAGCTTTACTTGATTTTCCATAAGGACAGGGTGTCCTGAAGGATCAATCCTAAGTTCCTTCCCAAGGTGAATTTAGCTTTAACCTTAAACCAGGACATTGACTTTACAGTATACTTCCCAAACTATACGAACAGAGGGGAAGCCCTCTTGCACACTCTAGACGTGCATAGGATTTTTAGGTTCTACTTGGCCAGAACCTGTTCACACAGACAATCTGAGCAACTGTTCTTATCCTTCGCTCGAAGGATGTTGGGTGGACCCGTATCGAAACAAACTCTCTCCAAGTGGCTTGTTAACTGCATTGTCTTCTGTTACCAGAAATGCAATAAACCTTTGCCGGGGCCGGTAAAGGGCCATTCTACAAGGGGGGTGGCTACCTCCTTCTCTGCCTTGAAAAATGTAGCGACATCCACCATATGTGCGGCCACTACTTGGAGTTCATTGCACACTTTCATGAGAAACTACAGTTTGGACATCGCTTCCAGGCGTAGAGCAGGCTTTGGCCTGGCAGTCCTCCAGGGACTTTTGTCTTGGGAGGTTCCTTTCTACCTCAGTCTCTCCTATCCTTTTCCCGACTGAGTTAGCATTACACCCTTACTGCTTGGGAATCAGTCCTTATGGTGTAACCTGCTGTAAGAGCTGTATCTCGAAGTAAGATAGTACAGTTACGTAAGAACTTACCTTAACAGTAGATCTTCAAGAACAGCTCTTGCAGCAGGTAGGTTCCCTCCCACCTTCCCCTCAGGAGGTTTGGTTCTATTTCAAACCATCTCCGATGCATCAGAATTATTAGTCTTCCTCTGGAAGCAGATCCTCGGTCTCCCCCTTCTGAATCACATCTTTGCGCTGAGAGTCTCCGGCGGGAGAACTGAGGTGTGCTGGGGGACCGCCCCTTTTATGATGTATCTGATGTCTGGGGCGGGGCCAAAGTCAGGGTGGTCCCCCACTTGTTATAGCTAGCTAGAAGTTTTCCGTGGGGTCCTGCTGCCTGCCGGCTTCAGTCCTTATGGTGCAACCTGCTGCAAGAGCTGTTCTCGAATATCTACTGTTACGGTAAGTTCTTACGTAACTGTACTTTCTCCAGTCCCTCTTCCCTAAGTAGGGGGTGTACGTCTCACTTCCCTGATCCCAGAGAACTGCTAAGAGTCTGCCATGAAGTGTGGATAGAATGACATATCCACAATCCTAGAAAAACAGGATCTTACTTCGAGAGGGCTCTTGCACTAGGTATTCACATATAGGAGTAAGCCGACAGGCGTCAGGACCCCACAGAAAAATTTCTAGCTAGCAGTCTCTGGCAGGGGACCGCCCCCACGTTAGGTGACCAGCATCCTATGACGTTGGTATAAAGAGGTGGTCCTCCATGCCTGCCTTCCAGTTCTTTCCCGCCATTGGCTTGTGAAATTTCCTCGCGGTAGAACAGCGCTCATCAGTCATTCGTGGTCTCTAACTTTTCGACCCATTTTCTCTAATTCTCGGACTAAGGATCTCAGGAAGACTGATCAGCTTTTTGTCTCTTTTGCTCACAAGCTTGGCTTCTCGATTTCTCAGCCTACATCGACGCCATCCATGCGAAACTGTGGCCCACGTTGGGTGCCCTTTACCATAATAAAAACTGCCTTCCCCTGCTGGTCTGCCATAAGCTGCTCTTCAAAATGGTGTTACCAGTTTTCGAGTATGCTGACGTGGTCTGTGTTACTTACCCCTCTACTTCCCTAGCAAGACTGGACACCCTCTGGAATGCCTTTTGGCGCTTTGTGACAAACTCCCCTCCTCTACGTTCTCACCTTCTCCTTCTACTCCTCTCTTTCCATCATCCCCCTAATATCTCATCGTCAGTTACAGTGTTCCTCCTTCATCTCCAGATACTACTCACTTCCATCCTGCCTATCATCACTCCTTTTCCCAGTTGCACTTGCACCATGCTCATTCCACTTCCAGGACCAGTGGACCTTCTGCATTCCTCATACCCATTCCTGTGCTGGGCAGTCTGCTTTCTCCAGTCACCTTCCAGCTTTTTGGAACCAGCTCACCTTCCTCCCTCTGCCATTCCTTCACCTCGGACTCTTTTAGGTACCAGCTCAAACTCCTTCCACTCCTGACCTGCTCTTGTTTCCCCCTAAGAGGTTCTCCCTGTCTTACACTGGCAGATGTGGGGTCTGGTTTTCAGCCTATCTTATTATCTGCCTATTCTGCCTAATGCACTGCCTGTTATTTTTGCTCATTTTTTGTAATATTTCTATGGTATGTGCACTTGGCATGACACGGGTTTGCATATTCACACTTTCAACTGTTCCAAGATATACCTGCGTATTATTATATGTTGTTTTTGCAACTGCACTTTACTTCTGCACTTAATTGCACTGTAATTTGTTTGTTGTTCCTCCTGTTTCCCTCTCCTCCGGGTCGCACCTGGAAACAAGCCCTGGCTCAGTGTGCCTTTCCTAGTCACCAGTTTTCAGATACATAAATAAAGTCACACGCTTCAGACAATGAGTGAGCACTTCATACCCTAGAGGTACACTGGGCGCTCCTGTGTTTGCAAGGACTGCACAGCTGGAGTTTGTGGCAAGATTCACCAGCTGTTCCTTACCAGCACCGGAGCTGCTTCAGGCAGTAGGCAAACGAAGGCCCGATTGACAACCTCCTGCACTGATCTTTGGTACAGGCTGACCAAGCAGGAGTTGCCCACAGGTTTAAAGGCTCATTCTACCAGACATATTGCTGCGTCTGTTGCTTCTGCCAGGTGCATCCTGATCGAGGAGATCTGCAGGGTTGCTACCTGGTACATGGCGCATTCATTCATATCCCACTACAGCATCAACGTGCTCATTTGTCGCAATGCTAGGTTTAAGACTGCATTTCTCTAGTCTTCTTTACCTAATTTTGGGTGCACTCCTTCCTCTCCTCCCAGAGGGCTGCTTGGAGTCTGCCTAAGTATGGCTAGTGAGCTGAATCCAGGTTGGTAGAAAAAGAGGGTTCTAGGGACATGGATATGATGTTCTATCCTCACTTTCTGGCAGCGCCTTTCCCTTTAAGATTTCGCTGGAACATCTTCAAGCTGGCTCCTCCCACCCACTCAGGTGGTAGCGCCCTCAGCTCCACCCCATTACACCAGACCTTCCTTTTCACTGGAAGAAGCAGGTTCCCTCTGTAAGGTGCAGGCAAAATACATCCACACTCGGCAGGTAATTGTTGGTAGTATACTAGCAGAAGAAACACAGACAAGCAGTAAGTGCAATAATAAACATGTTTATTACAGAAAATATGCATTCACCCTCAATCAGAGTCTTACCAATGCACACACTAGGAGCCAGTAGTTTCCCAAAATACCCCAGGGTATGTATGTAATGGTCTCAGAGGGGATACATAATACAGTAGCTTATACCCCAGGGTGTGTAGTGGTCTCAAAGGGGATAAGTAATGCAGTAGCTTATATACTTCGATTATTGTCATGACAACCATTATATTTGCAGGCTAAATAGATACGTAAAACAAGCCTTACTGGCTAAAAGTTATGCAGCCCCACAATGTTGTCTACAGATATACAAAATTGTAAAGTCAGCTAAAACAGGAACAAAGAAGGCATACAAAATATAGATATAATTGCAATGTTACATAAATCCGCGTGATGGCAGTGCAGGCTATACAATAATTTCTCAGAAGAATACAACATGTACTCTTGGCTTGCTACTTGCATTACAAATGGTAAATATTATAACAGTAATATCCCTGGTCACTTACACTTGTACGGTAAGTGCCAAAGCCTTAAGTATTAGTGCTGATTATCATAACATATGCATAGATATATAGATTGTCTACGGTGTACAGTGGGTAGCCAATATGGGTGAGGGGACCAAACCTAACATCCCCCTCTTGTTGCCTAACTGAAAAGGCAACAACACTACGGGAAAGTAGTGAGAACAATCTCCATCACTTACAGACCCGGCGCACAAGCCTTGTAAAGGAACTTGAGTTGCTCACGATGTTGTTTTAACATGCGCATGAGATAGCAAAGAGTTAGTATCAAATAGATAATCAAAAACAGTTGAAAAATAGCAAAACCTTTCAATGTTAATTTCAACCATGTATTAGAAAGTGCCGTGCTTAAATCACCATCATGGATAAGGGTAATAAGTGCATCTCCTGCTTTGGAGATATTATTACTGATATAGATGAGATGAGCATCCTTTCTATCAAAGTGTCTTAAGATACAAAGTCAGGGGATCTATATGGACATTAAAGATAGGCAAATATTGAGATGGAACAAGCAAATATTCAGGGTCAGTATCAATAACATCAGGTTCCGGGATGGGAACTGGAGTAATCGCTGTATGTTATTAGTGATCACTGTATGACCAATAACTGTAGTTTGATGAGGTATAAAACAGAAATTAGGGTACTGAATTGCACAGGACTTAGAACCATATGCAAAGGATTTATGATTGGTTACTACACAGTACTGCCCATCAGAATTTTATGACACTCTCACTGTAGGAATCCTCCATTTCTGCAGATATATTGAGCAGTGAAAGATTGATTTGTGAGTCTTGTAGTGAAGCGATGCAGCTCTTCTGCATAATCTCGGTAGAGACGTTTAGTGTTGCCCACTGGTGATGACGTAGTAGATGATGATGCTGTTGCCCCGGGGGTACTAGTTTCATTTGATGCAATATCAGAGTCCAAAGTAAAAGACCAGTTAATGCTGTCCGGTGAGTAGCCACTCACTGACTTGATGATGTCAAACACATCACAGCAACATAAGTAGTGGTATCCCTTTTTGGCACAACAGTCTGTATGAGGAACCACCAAAGCATCCAGGGTGGGTTGGAAGACCAGAAGAGGTGGAAGGTTGATCCTCTCTCATAGATGTCCTCGTCGAGATGCCCAGTGGATTGAATGGAGACCAGTTGTCAAAAAATGCAGTCTCTGGATCAAAGCGTGGCAAGGAAACTGTGAAAGTCACAAACATGGTATCATGGATGGAGCAGCGACTGGAAGTGTAGCATGGACTCCTGTTAGGATGACATGTAACATACCCTAGATTTCTAGCGGCTGATAGTGGAAAATTTGCAGACCTAGACATACACATTGTGATGCAAGCAGTTGACCTACAATGTGGACAGTACCATTTAGCTAGTTGTCTATCATGAATGAAATCAGGAATACGTCCTGATTCCAGATCCTGGAAGAGATTATTGATAGTGGTTATGACATAAGAGGCACAAGCAGAGCATAAAAGTTCCCTGGCAATATATTGCTTGTCTGCCTCCTTGTTATTCTGGAAAACAAGTTAATTTATTTTGTCCTTAGTGTCATTAAAACTCTTAGCAATATCATGCATGTTGTGTACTGTGTACCTCTCTTCCTGACTGAGCCCATCTACACCATGCAATAGCGGTGGTAGAACATCATTTTTCGTGCCAGTCTGGAATTTAACTGTTTGGCTTTTAATAGCAGCAATGTCTGCCCTGTTCCAGATGGACATGCCAGATCCTAAGAGTCCGGATATGGTGCCAGCTGCACCAGTGACAGCAGTGGCACACCTCTTGCGTGATGCGGAATTTCTCTTGCTTTTGGGTCAGGTCTGGGCCTGAATAAACCTAAATGTTCAATGGTATGTGAACCAGCCACGGGATCCTGTGTGTGTGTGTGTCTGGTAGGCAGCAAGACTATCTAGGAACATAGTGCTAAAGAACTTAGAAGTGTTAGTTTTTGAACACATACCAAATTCTGCCATATTCCAGTGGGTGAGATTAAAAATAACAGGGACGTGCATGAACTGCACGATCTTACTTCGAGGGGGGAGTTCTTGCAGCAGGTAGTACCAGTAGGACTAAGACGCTAGGCGTTAGGACCCCACAGAAAACTTCTGGATAGCAGTCCACCTCCGTTCTTTTCCGGTCATCGACCCGCTAACATCAGTTTCACGGATGCCTTTTTTCACAGTCGACTGCTATTTTGAGCCTTGCGCAGTTATCGTGCATATACTGTTTTCCAACTGTTTTTTCTCCAGTTCATGTCTTCTTCATCTTCTCAGTGGCGTAAATAGAAGTGCGCGTGCGGTAAGCAGATCCTGGCGAGGGACTGCCACTCCGCCTGCCTGATCTGCCTAGGCCCCGACCACCGGCCACACGACTGCCCGCACTGCCAGAAATTTGACAAGACCCGCATCCACCGCCTAAAGATACTCAAGGCCTACCTGCTGGAGCAACAAGTGGTCGCCATGCAGAGCACCCATTCGGGACACAGCTCTTCCTCCTCAGCTAGGGACTCCTCCCCAAAGAGAAGAGATTGGGCGGGAAATATCACCACAAGGATAAGGAGAGAGCCTGGTCAGAATCCTGCCCTAGGTCCGTTCACAGGCCTTCTGCTTCTTCCACCTCCGGCGGGAGGTCGGAATCCGTTCCCCCAGGTTCAACAGCTGTTGCTGGGGCTTCCTCCAAGAAGACTACCGTCTCCACTCATTCCAAAGGTAAGGAGTCGTCAACTCATGGGCATTCATCTGCCCAAGTGCCCCTGGCACTCGTACCCCACAAGCATACGCATGGGTCGGCACCAGAAAGCAGACACTGCTGCCCGAGAGTCCTCAAGGTTGTCCAACAGACACAAGGGGTCGTACAATGAATCTAGACGCCAGGAGGTCGTCAAACACCAAACGCCTCCTTTACCTGAAGACAGAGAGACGTCAGCCTCAGTGGGTCAACAGAGTACGGGCCAATCTGACTCTGCTTACGAAATGGACCAGGCGCCACCACCGAAAAAGCAGCCATCTGGTTCAAAAGACTGGGAGTCAGATCAAACGCCCAGCACCTCAAAAGATAGGACACCCGGGCCGACGGATAACTGGCCACTCCCCTCCTCCTCCTAAGGAGTCGGACACCAGACTCCAAGGAAGTTCAGCACCACCGGATAAGGCCCCACTGGCCCTAACGCTCGAGGCACCCAAAGGCAGGGAGCCTCAGGACCAGACATCGGCACTCAGGGCGCCACAGGGTCCGACTCCAGGTCCCTCGAATGTCCCTACCCCACCATCAATACCACCAGTTGTCCCGATGGCAGAAGTAGGGGCTCTGTTTAATGCATGATAAAACACTATTAAGGGAGACTTGCTGCCAAAGTCAAGGGAGCTGTCTCCAGTTCCAATACCACCCAGGGAGCCATCGCCTCAGAGACCCAGGCAACCCCATTCCCCCCCAACGCCAGATCGCCCTTCATCTGGGGATGACGACCAAAGGTTGCCGGCTCCAAATGATTGGAAGAGACATCCTTCGTCCGTTCCCTCATCCGTGAGACATCTGCATTTTTCCTCAGGGGAAGATGCAGGGGACTCTGCCTCAGACTATTCCTCAGAGGACGAGCTACTCATACCCTCTCCGGATCAAAAAAGGAACTCCCCACGATCACCCCTGGATGATCCATCCTTACTGGATGTGATGAGACACATCCAGACCCTTAATCAATGGGATATGGAGGAGCTTGACCTGAAACGTCACCACCTGGCAAAATTCCTGGGGGCAAACGACCTGAAACCCCTGGTCGTCCCCCCACTTGTAGAACCCTTTCAGGACGTCACAAAGTTGGCCTGGAAGCATCTGGCTACCACTGCAGCCATGCCCAGAAAAGCGGACCGGCTCTATAAAACACCTAAAGGGGAGCCCACCTAAGTGAACAGCCGAAGACTGACTCTATGGGACTCACGGCAAAGCATGGCAGAGTGCAACAGCCAAGGCACATGAGCTCTCAGCCCCCAGATCCAGAATCGAAGAAGTTGGACCAGATGGGCCCCTAGGTCTATTCTTCAGCCACCTGCACTGTCAGGTTGCTGAATTTCTTAGCACACATGGTCACATACCAAAAATCCCTTTGGAGCAAGGCTGTGGATCTGGTGAAAGCTCAACCAGGCTCAGACAGCAAGTCAGAGCTCATGGCTGTCATCCAGTCAGGCATTGACATTGACAAGCATGTACTGTGGATTTCTTATTACTCAGCAGACATGGCAACCAGGGCAGCAGCAACAGGGGTATGCATGAGGAGCCATGCATGCTTGCGGGTCTCTGGTTTCCATCAAGACTTGCAGGATGCCATATTGGATGCACCCTTTCAAGGGTATGTCCTTTTTGGCACAGACACAGAGAAGCTCATAACAGGGCTTCAAGATTCAGGCAAGGCGGTGTCTGACATACACCGAATGTACAGGTTGGAACCACCAGCATCTCGGCACTGCCCTTTTTGCAAGAACCAAGGACAACAGGGCAGACGCCAACAGCAGCATAAAGGGGAATTAAAGAGAAGAGGCCCTCCCCTTGCTGCAGGTACCCAGGGCCCCAAAAGCGCCAAGACGGTCAGACCCCCTTTGCCCACCCCCTCCGCTACAGCATGACTCTCTGCCAACCTCCCCTCCTCTGGGGGAAGTGCAAGAGGAGGTGGAAGGAGGGAGGTTCTCCCTCTACCGATCAGGATGGTCCAGCATCACCATGGATCAATGGGTCCTCCAGATAGTTAAAAGGGGGTACTCTCTGGAGTTCACCCAGATTCCACCGGACAACCCACCCATACCCTTCCACTGCTCCCTCTACCACGAGACTCTCCTACGAGCAGAGCTACAGGCATTGCTCTAAAAGAGAGCTATTCAGGAGATACCCTGAGCTCAAAGAGGCAAGAGATATTACTCCCACTTCTTCCTAGTACCGAAGACAGAGGACCTCCATCCCATTCTGGATCCAAACCAGCTGAATACCTTCCTCAAATACAGAAGGTTCAGAATAGTGACATTAGCAAGCCTGCTACCCATGATCCATCAAGGAGATTGGCTCTGCTCCCTGGACATGCAGGATGCTTACATGCATATAAAGATCCTGCCATCCCACAGCAGGTATCTTTGCTTCACCTTCCAAGGAGACCACTACTAGTTCAGAGCACTTCCATTCGGCCTGTCATCAGCACCAAGGGTCTTTACCAAATGCCTGGCAGTAGTGGCAGCTGCCCTCAGGAGCAGGGGGTCATTGTGTCTACCCCTACCTGGACGATTGGCTTCTCACAGCATCATCAGAAGGCCAATTGTGTCAAATGCTGGTGGAGACTTTCAGTCTGTTTCAAAACTTGGACATCACTCTCAATCTTTCCAAGTCATGCCCTTTGCCTACCCAAAGGCTACAGTACATCGGAGCAGTCCTGGACACTGTCCCAAGGAAAGGCCTTTCTTCCCAATGATTGAGCAGTCAGGCTAAGGGAGGTTGCTCACAGGGTGATGGCTTCGAACCAGGTCCCGGCAAGAACGGTTCTGCAGCTCCTGGGCCACAGCCATAGCCACGGTTCCCCTTGCTTGTTTGAACATGAGGGTCCTGCAGTGGAACCTCAGAGTTCAATGGGACCAAGGCACAGACTATCTCAGTCAGCTGATTCGAGTCTCCAGTGTGCTTCATCAGTCCCTGGTTTGGTGGGTCACCCCAGCTCATCTAGACGCTGGGGTCCACTTCAAATGTTCCAGTCCTCAACAGATTTTGACGACAGATGCCTTGGGTCGGGATGGGGGGTACACCTGACATCTCATCAAACGAGGGGATCTTGGAACTACACGGAATGGTCTCTTCACATAAACATTCTGGCAATGAGAGCCATTCTGTACGCTCTACAAGCATTTCAAGGGGTACTCTTACCTGGGCCCCTGTTGGTCCAGTCAGACAATACCCCAGTAGTCTTCCATCTCAACAAGCAAGAGGGGGCACTCATTCTTACCCCCTATTCAGAGAGGCAGTGAGAGTACTGTATGGGTTTGGGCAGTGGATCACAGCCTGGATCTCACAGCAGTCCATGTTCCAGGGATCCAAAACGTCCTCCCAGACAGCCTAAGCCACTCTCGATCTCAGAGCCACGAATGGGATCTACTGCAAGAGGTCATAGACGACCTCTTCGGAAGGTGGGGTCGGCCAGAATTGGACCTCTATGCATCCCCACACAACGCCAAACTGCCAAGTTTCTGCTTGCTAGACCCAGGGCCTGATGTTTTCTGGCGAGACGCATTGCCCCTCTCTTGGACAGGGAGGTTTCTGTACGTCTTCCCACTCCTACAAAGAATACTGCTCAAGTTGCAGGCGAAAGGCGCTAGGATGATCCTGGTCGCGCCCTTCTGGTCTCGGCAGATTTGGTTCCCACTGTTACAGCAACTGGCATCAGAACTGCCCGTTCCGTTACTCCTGTCCACTCACTTGCTGTTCCAGGAGCAGGGGATGCTGGTTCATCCAGATCTCCGGTCCCTGCATCTGCATGCATGGCTCCTACAGACTTAGCCAAGGACAGGTTCTGAGTATCCCACAGAGTGGCAGAGGTTCTCATGGCAGCGAGAAAGCCTTCTAGGGCAACGTACACCATGATGTGGAAGGGTTTCTGCTTGTGGGCATTCCCCCGTTCTCTGGATTCCTTCACCTGTCTGGTGGAATCTGAGCTGAAATATTTCCTTTCCCTTTCGGACTTGGGTCTTAGCTACTCATCCATTAAGGTGCATCTCTGTGCGCTTTCAGCTTATCATGCACCTCTGGATGGGAAGACTCTAGCACAGCTGGACCTATGCAAGACCTTTTTAAGAGGAATCTTACATATTAAACTTCCTAAGAGAGATCCTCTTCCACCTTGGGACCTCCTGTTTGTGTTAGAAAAGCTTACCTTGCCCCCAACCCCGAGCCAGCCACAAGTTGCGAGCTACTCTTTCTCTCTTGGAAGGCGTTATTTTTGGTAGGACGATAATTGGCCGCAAACATTTCATCGCAAACAACTCAGCGCATCATTTTCAGCTAATCACAACATATCGCAATAATAATTTCATCGTAGCGCCATTTCATTGAATCAAACCAGAACAAGAACAATCAGGACAGAAGCAATCTGAGCACAAACCCCCAACATTTCCTAGACTTAATTTGAATCGAACGAATGAACTTTACATGCCGATTATGCCCATTATGTTCTTCCACTTACTGTCACTTCTTGATGACGTCATACGTCCACACAACGTCCATAGGAGAGTTCATTGTTGACCCAGGTTAATTTAATACGTAACTTTATTTTATTAAAAGAAGATTCCACGATAAAAAGGTATTAAAATTTATGCTGACTCAAGCTTTGTAGTCCTCCAATCGGTCTAAACCTGTAACTGGAAGTTATGAGCAACCCCCCTGAGGTAGTCTGCACAATTGGTTGTTCCATAGGAATCCACCACCAATGCGATACGTTTTCCTGTATCTCTGTATTTTTTTCGTGGAGCTGGGGAGGGGGGGCTATGCCTGACAGGTACTGTTCCATTTTCAATTCATTCATTCTCTGTTCACATTTTACGACACTTATCAATTTCCAAATGGTGGGGTGGCTTGCTCCAAGAAGACTATTGAAGCCTCTATACCACCCCTCTACAGAGTTATTAGTGCGCTGCAGACCTTCCTTAACTGCCATGTAGCAGTTCCAAAACTGAATGTCAAAATGTGGTCTACGACGACCAACTGGCCTCCCTATCCAGATATCTTCAATGTAGTCAATGAGAGGGGCCAGTTGGTCGTCATGAGTTCTGTAGAATTCAGTTTCTCTCAGCATTTCAAACACATTGATTACATCGTCTGGTGGAACATATGCTAATGCTGGCAGCATTCGTATTTGAAGTGCAAAATCAAAGTCTACTGTGTAGTTCTTTACAGTTTCATGATTTTCCTGTACCTTACGCCACACTGACTGACACAGGTGGAAAAAGCAGCCCCTTGTTACTGCGGTGGGGAACGCAGATAGAAATGCTTTAGAGGCTGCTAGTTCAAAGTCCAGCATAACAGTCTGTGGATTAAGTCCAGGGCATACATTTTTTAATTCAGATAGGACACGTACATAACTTCCATGTGTTTTGTTTGACATTAGAATAAAAACCGAGGGTATAACGGATGAGTGTTACACACCATGTATGGTGTACAATTGTGAAAATAAAGTCGGTGTAGCCTTGAATGTTCTGTCTGCATACCAGTGCATTGATTTGGTCATAAAATTAAGATTCTGCTTAGTCGAAAATATAATGAATCTTTCTGTGTCATCACAGCCTGAATCATACAACAGAAATTGTTCCCCACTGTCTGTTTCACAATATTCTGGTGGAATTTTAAGTTCAGTAAGTGACACAGGCTGGCTAGGAGCCACAGCTGCTGTTTGTCGTGCCCTTTGTGCACTTCTTTTTAAACTTGGTATGGATGGAAGTTTAGCACAGGCAGATTGACTTATTCCTGAAATGACAGTGGCTACTGTTTGCTGGGTGGTTTCCTGTGAGCTGCAGGCACGGTCCTTTAAATCATTCACCACTTTTCCAACCTCTGCATCAGATGGGTTAGGAACATGATTGTGTACCTTAATGTATTTCACTATGGCATCGTTTGCTTTGTGAATCCTTGCAGGACACTTAAAAGTGTCATATTGCTGACATTTCCAGTAGTCTTTCTCCCCATACGTTCTCTCCTTTCGGTATATGAAACCGTCGTGGGTCAGGAGAGGCTGTCCTCTGCTATTCCGCACACATTGAAGTGGCATCTCTAAACTGGGATGGGAGCAGCTAGGAAAGTGATATATTTAAGCTGTCAACCAGGCTACACTGCTCACAATCATTGGCTGACACATCGGAAATCATTTTTGAATAAAAAAGAGCTAACTACATTAACTAAATGACCGCAATGTAAAAGGGAGAGCTCACTACATTGCAATGTAAATGAACGCGATGTAAAAGGGAGAGCTCACTACATTGCAATGTAAATGACCACAATGTAAAAGGGATGCGATGTTAATGCAAGCGCTGAAATGTATGCGCTGTAAATGCTCGCGCTGAAATATTTTGCGCGCAATTGACGTGGAACCATTATTTTTAGTTGTCATTACTTCTGCTCAGAGGATTTCTGAGCTACAGGCTCTTATGTGTAAAGAGTCCTATCTTGTTTTTCACAGGGACAGGGTAGCCCTGCGCACAAATCCTAAGTTTCTTCCGAAGGTAGTGTCTGAGTTTACTCTAAACCAAGACTTACAACTACCGACTTATTACTCAGAGTACTCAAACAGAGGGAAGGCCTTGCTACATACTCTGGATGTACATAGAATTCTTCATTACTACCTTGATCGCACCAGTTCCTCCAGAAAGACACACCAGTTGTTTGTCTCTTTTGCCCGAAGGACAGTAGGGGGCACCAGTATCAAAACAGACACTGACCAAGTGGTTGGTCAATTGCATCACCTTCTGTTATCAGAACCATTGCCGACCCTTGCCAGGACTGGTCAAGGGTCACTCCACCAGAGGGCTCACAACATCCTTTGCATCCCTCCGGAATGTCTTGTCAGCGGACCTATGTGCAGCCGCTACTTGATGTTCGGTCCACACTTTTGTTAGGCATTACAGTCTGGACATTGCTTCCAGAAGGAGAACAGGGTTTGGCCTAGTGGTCCTTCAGGGACTCTTCTGAGGCGCCTAGGGCTTTGGCTTACACAGTCCTCCACCCTTCTGACCTGGGTCTCCCTTTTTTGGGGTATTGCTTGGGACTCAGTCCTGTTGGTATTACGTGCTGCAAGAGCTCCTCCCTCGAAGTAAGATAGTACAGTTACATAAGAACTTACCGTAACAGTAGCTCTTCGAGAGGAGCTCTTGCAGCAGGTGGCTTTCCCACCCACCTGCCCCCAGGGATCAGTATTTTTTCTTCTCTTTGGGGGATGGGAGATCCTCCTCGGTTCCCCATCTTTATCTCAGCCGGGTCTCCGGCGGGCAAACTGAGGTGGAGCCGGGGGACCGACCCCTTTATACCAGAGCTGACACCAGGGCAGAGCCAACGTCGGGGGCAGTCCCCTGCCATGGACTGCTAGCTAGAAGTTTTCCGTGGGATCCGAACGCCTGGTGGCTTAGTCCTATTGGTATTACCTGCTGCAGGAGCTCCTCTCGAAGATCTAGTGTTACTGTAAGTTCTTACGTAACTGTACTTTATTGGCAAGTGTACCTGGGAGTGAGGTGGCAGTCAAACCACTAGGTGGGACAGGTTCCATTGGGCGACATTCAGTAAGTTCTGCTTCAGTAGGGGGTACTACAGACAAAAACATAGCTTCTGTAGCCATGTAGTTATGAATACAGAAATCTTTTGCAGCATCTTCCTGATATTTCTCACAGAAGGTGGAATCTATCAAAGCAGTAAGGTTGTATAAACCAGAATGTCTATAATTAGCTTGGCAGATGGACAGTGTACCATTTGAGGTGATCCTGATATTGGGCCAACCTTGGAAAGTGCCTTTGTAGAGGCAGGCAATAGGAAGGGTCTGTCCATGACTGTCAATTTGTCATTCGATTTGGAGAGATGATTAATCAGGTGCCACAACCATGGCAGTCAGCTAGGCGTCCATGCCTTCCTGAACAGTGATCAATTTATTGGAAACATCTATGCTGACTCCTTCAGGGATAGTGATGGGTTTGTATGCTGGGGTCATGTGTCTTTCCTCAGGATGATCAAGAAGTGGAAGGAAACATAGAAACATAGAATTTGACGGCAGATAAGGACTGCCTGGCCCACCCAGTCTGCCCATTTCCCTACCTAATGGATAAGTTGCAGATCCTAGCTAACCAACAGCCTACTTCTTCCAACCTCCACCCCCCCAAGAATTGCCTTATGTCTCTCCCGTGCATTCTTGAATTCCACCACTGTTTTTGACTCCACAACCTCCTCAGGAAGGCTGTTCCATGCATCTACAACCGAAGGAGTTGCCTTAGACATTTGTTGTAGCCGGATATAGTGCTCATTTCTAGGGACATGGATATGTTGTTCATCCACACTGTCTGGCAGGTTCCTTGCCGCTTTAAAGCTTGCTCCTCCCACCCACCCGGGTGGTAAAACTCTCGGCTCCGCCCCATGACGCCAGATCTTCCTTACCGCTTGGAAGCTCAGGTTCCCTCCTTAACGCTCTGCGTGTAGACTGGATCTAATTCTTGGTTAGCGAAACGTATTTTTAAATTTTCAAGACCTCGGTCAAGTTTCTCCCTCAGCTGCGATGGACCGTCGACTCCGGATTTCGGCGGTGCCCTTGTGGGCAGAAAATGTCCAGGACGGACCCGCACTCCACGTGCGTCTACTGCCTCGGCCTAGAACATGACCTGCAGGCCTGCGAGTTATGCCGTTCATCTTCAGCCAACATCCTGGAAGACCGCACTGCCTGGTTACAGCTTGGTCGCCCCGAGAAGCGCTACCCGCTGGTGAAGTCTAAGGAGGCCTGTTGGGCGGTTACTGCGGCAGCTAGCTCGGCTGAGCAACTCGAGCAGATGATTGCCCTCGAGGAGGAGGCGGCACGGGCCACATCATCCTCTTCCTCGGTCACGGCATCTATCCCGCTCTCTCTGGGCACCTCATATTCAGCTTCTTTCAAGGAGCTTTGCCAGTCCCTCTCCACGAAGGGAGAGGGGCCATTGGAACATTCCTTTCGGTCCAGGAAGAAGGACTCAAAAGGTAAGTCCCATCGAGGTCCCCTTCCCTGGACAGTCGACACTCGACTTCGGTCGAGGTTGCGGCTAAGGCCGCTGGCTTCACGGTGTCCCCGTCAGGTCAGCCGGCCGAGACACCCGTCGACGCGGTCGGGATGCAGCTCGAGCCCATATCCAAGCAGGCCAAGTATCCCCTGACGGAGATAGTGGACCGAGGGGCTTCAACCACGGAGGCCTTTCCGGTGGCTGAAGTCATTGTTGGCCCAGCCTTGGAGCTCTGGCAGCGGCCTGCTTCCTGTCCTGTGCCTTTGGCCAGGATGGCCAGGAAGTATGCGGTCCCCGGCTCTTTGCCGGTTTGGAACACCCTCCTCCGAGGGTTGGTCACTGACAGCGTTTTCCGGCGTTCGGAAGCCCCTAGGATAATGGACAAGCCCCGACAAGGAGTCAAAAAGCTGGACTATGCTGGGCGCAAGGTGTCGCTGCATCCTCCCTTGGCCTCCGCCAGGCCAGCTCGGCCGTGCTGATGGCACACTTCTCCCACGCCCTCATGGGCTCCCTGGATGAGTGATCCCTCATCTCCGGCCAACCTGCAGACCACGGTCCGGCGGAGTGCGGGACCAGGTAGGGTGGTGGCTAAACAGCAGCTCCAAACGGCTCTGGACATTGGAGACTCCTGTGCCAGATCAGTTGCAGCCGCAGATCAGTTCAGTGGCCATGCGCCGCAGAGCATGGCTGAGGATATCCACCTTCACGGCGGATACCCAGCACAAACTGGCAGATGTCCCCTTCCTGGGGGCCGACCTCTTCGGCCCTGGAGTGGAAGGTCACCTCCAGCGGATCGAAAAGTCCAATGCCACTCTGGACACAGTCACCTCTGCCAGAAGAACAAAGGCCGCCGACAGCAGCAGCACAAGTCCTTTTGTCCTTCTGCGCCTGTGGTACGTCCGGCCCAACAGCACCAGCACCAGGGCCAGCAGGCTCGCGCTTGGCATCCCAAACCCAAGCCCGTGGTTTCCTCCAATAGGAAGCAGGGAGGTAAAGGCCCAGGAGGTCCCTCCTCTAAGCCTGCCCAGTGACGGGTTGAGGGGTGTCGCCCCCAGCCTCGTCACCCCCGGTTCCTCCCGTGGGGGGACGGCTCCGCCACTTCCTTTCTGCTTTGTCCGTTATCACCACGGACCGTTGGGTGTTGGAGGTGGTAGGAAAGGGCCTGCCCCTGGAGTTCGAGCAGGCCCCGCCTTTCCGACCCATCGCCCCTCGGGGGGCTATGGGGTCCACAGCCTCTCTGTCTACTTGCCGAGCCGCTATCGTCCTGCTCCTCGAAAAAGAGGTGATCAGGAAGGTGGCGGATCCTCCTCCAGACCCGGGGTTTGTGTCCAGGTACTTCCTGGTCCCAAAACGGATAGTGGACTGGTGCCCCATTCTCGACCTGCACGATCTGAACAGGTTCCTAAGGTCTCGGACCTTCAGGATGGTCACTCTGGCTCAGATTACCCCATCCTTGGAACGGGGCATGTGGTTCTGTTCTCTGGACCTTCAGGACGCATTCTTTCATGTCCAAATCTGTCCGTCCCACCAGAGATTCCTCCGCTTCAGGGCAGAGGGATCCCTCTTCGAGTTCCGGGCCATGCCCTTGCGCCTTTCCCTAGCTCCCAGGGTCTTCACCAAATGCGTGGCAGTGGTGACAGCATTCCCTCTGCGGCGCGAGAGGGTCCGGGTGTACCCCTACCTGGACGACTGGCTGATTGCAGCCCCCTCCAGAGCGGAGGTGGAGCGGTCCAGAGATCTGGCCCTCCAGGTTTGCTCTCAGGTTGGCCTCCTCCTCAATGAGGCCAAGTCGGAACTCATGCCAAAGCAGGTGATACAATTCATCGGGGCAGAGCTCAACTCTCTACGAGCCAGAGCATGGCTCCCGGCGGACAGGGCCGAGGTTCTTTCCTCCTTTGCCCAATCATTTCAGGTTGGGCAATCGCGCCCTGCCCGGGACTTCCTGCGCCTCCTGGGCCTCATGGCAGCGTGCACCAGCGTGGTCCGTTGGGCCCGCTGGTACATGCGTCCCCTTCAATGGGGGCTGGCCAGCCAATGGTCACAGCACTTCTATCCTCTGGATCAACTAGTGACAGTGACCCAGGGGATGTGGAACGCTCTCCAGTGTGGACCAATCCAGCACATCTGCAGGAGGGCATCCCGTTTGTCCGCCCCGAGCCGACGGTCTCTCTATCGACCAATGCCTCTCTGATAGGTTGGGGTGCCCATCTGGGGGAGCACAGAGCGCACGGCCTCTGGTCCCCTCGGGAGTCCCGATGCCACATCAACCTGCTGGAGCTTTGAGTGGTTCGTCTAGCCCTCACCGCCTTCGCTCCGTTTCTACGGGGTCAAGTGGTTCAGATCCAGATGGACAATACCACGACCATGTATTACCTAAACCGCCAGGGCGGGACGCGCTCCATGCCTCTGTGCAGGGAAGCGCTCCGCATTTGGTCATTCGTGTGCAGCCTGGAGGCGGATCTCCTCGCCATTTATGTGGCAGGAGCCTCCAACACCCTGGCCGATGCCCTAAGCTGGATAGGGGCTGTGTCCCAAAGTGGTCTCCCCTGCCGGAGGTAGTACAAGATCTTTTCTCCCACTGGGGCGCGCCTCAGGCAGACCTGTTTGCCTCCAGGGAGAATGCGAAGCTGAGACTGTTTCATGCCCGCCCCCCTCAGCAGGGCTCGCTGCAGGGGGATGCCTTCTCGAGGCTGTGGACCCCAGGCTTCTTCTACGCCTTTCCCCCCATTTCCCTTGATCCACAAGGTGCTTCTCAAGGCGAGGAGGGACAAGGCGCAGGTGATTCTGGTAGCCCCAGACTGGCCTCTCCAGTTCTGGTATCCAGATCTCCTCAGTCTCAGCTCCAGGCTCCCGAGGCGGCTTCCAGCCCGCCCAGACCTGATCTCAGTCAATCAGGGGAAGCTGTGCCATCCGGACCTTCAATCCCTGCACCTGATGGCCTGGTTCCTGAGCGGCTAGAGTTCCAGGCTTTGGGTCTTTCCAGCGAGGTCCCCAACGTCATTGAGGTGTCCCGTAAGGAGTCGACCAGAAAATGCTATGCCTTCAAATGGAAGAGATTCTCCATTTGGTGTCAGGGCAAGGGCCTGGACCCTTCCTCCTGTTCCTTGGCAAGCATTCTGGACTACCTGTGGTCCCTTTCTCAGCAAGGGCTTCGGTCGACGACCCTTAAGGTACACCTGGCAGCCATCTCTCTTGCAGGCGCGGGCTGGGAAGTAGTCGATGGCGCAGGAGAGGGTGGTCGGGCACTTTTTCAAAGGCCTTGATCACATATCCCCTCCGGTGCGAGAACCTCCACCTCCGTGGGATCTACTGCTGGTATTGGCTAAGCTCATGGGCAAGCCATTCGAACCAATTCACAGGTGTGACTTCTCTCACCTGTCGTGGAAGACCGCCTTCTTGGTGGCTGTCACATCAGCCAGAAGGATGGGAGAGCTCCAGGCGCTTTCCATCGAGTCTCCTTATCTGGTCTTGCACAGGGACAAGGTTGTCCTGCGCCCCCACCCGAAGTTCCTTCCGAAGGTGGTGTTGGAGTTTCACCTTAACCAGGTGTTGACTCTGCCGGTGTTCTACCCCAATCACACCTCGGAGGCCGAATATAGGCTCCATACTTTGGACCCTAGAAGAGCGCTCGCTTACTACAAGGAGCGGATGGCTGAAGTTCAGGGAGAGGTTCGCCAGTTGTTTGTCACCTACGCTGAAGCTGCGCCTGGCAGACCTGCAGCCAAGCGGACGATAGGCAGGTGGGTCACCTCCTGCATAGATCTCTGCTATAGGTTGGTGGGCATGGAGCCTCCCAGAGGGATAAAAGCTCATTCTACCTGCCATACCGCTGCATCGGTGGCTGCCTCCAGGGATGTCCCTATCCAGGAAATCTGCAGGGCTGTTACCTGGATGTCAGCACACACCTTCATCACCCACTACCACATCGACCTTGAGTCACGCCGGGATGCTGGTTTTGTGGCCTCAGTTCTCCAGTCTTTATTTCCCAAGTAGGGGGTGTACGCTTTGCCTTCCTCCTCCCGGAGAACTGCTAGGAGTCTGCCAGACAGTGTCGATGAACAACATATCCATGTCCCTAGAAATACAGGTTACTCACCTGTAACAGGAGTTCTAGGAATGGTATATATTGTTCATCCTCTGATCTCCACCCGACCTCCCGGCTTTGGCCAACCTGGCTTCCAGCGGGCTAGATCTGGCGCCGTGGGGCGGAGCCAAGAGTTTTACCACCCGGTGGGTGGGAGGAGCCAGCTTGAAGACCTTCCGACAAGATTTAAAGCTGCAAGGAACCTGCCAGACAGTGTGGATGAACAACATATACCATTCCTAGAACTTCTGTTACAGGTGAGTAACCTGTATATCCTTGCCATGGACAGAGGGGGAGTACTCCAGGTAGGAGGATCAAGTTCAAGGTAGCTATCTCCCATGGGTACCCGTAGAAAGAAGGAAAAATGTCAGAAGGTACTATTCCGCCCACTAGGGTTAGGGAAAGTAATTATTCTACTTGATACAGTTTCAATTGGTTTGCATGCAACCACTTGTCTGTAAGCTTCTTCTGTTGGAGGAGTCTTAACTTGGTAGACTGCTGAACTGTGTTTTTTGATGATGAGGTAGGGTTCTTCCCACTTATTGGAGAAGGGGTGAACAGGGTGTGCAAATCTGAGTACCATCACCTTATCTCCAACTTGCCAATCCACCTCTTGTGTGTGCTTGTCAAAGTGAACTTTGGATTGCTGCTGGGCCTTGCCCATACGATGTGCAACATG
This sequence comes from Neoceratodus forsteri, assembly GCA_016271365.2. Lineage (NCBI taxonomy): Eukaryota > Metazoa > Chordata > Ceratodontiformes > Ceratodontidae > Neoceratodus > Neoceratodus forsteri. The sequence goes on from CM028129.1 coordinate 720,324,505, forward strand.
CAGATGGGTCTTGATGATGTCATTTCTGAGTTTTGCGACATATGTATCCACAGACACTCGGTCTGCAGTGGGTGTGTTCAGGTCAAATAACAGGTGATCTTCCTGGACATAAAGTCTCCACCACTTATTCACACTAATGGGAGTATGCCTCCGGCGCTAGGACCCAGTGGGGGCCAAACTTTTTCAGGAGGGCCGGCGCCGAGGTGGAGCAATGAGGAAGCGGCAGCGCAAGCCTGGCTCGCGCGATATAGACTACCTCGGCGTCAACCCTCCAACCGCCTCAGTTCCTTTTTTCCCACCATCGAGTGCGCTTTAGTGATGACGATGCTCGCCCCCCGGGAGTCAAAACTTCTACTCTATACAGCAGCTATAGTTTTCAGTTTTATTGTTTTGTAGATTTTTATGAAGTACTGATTACATTTTAAAGTATATTTTTATTATTTGTATAAAAAAGAAATCTTCAGCCCTCCATTGACAGAGTCGACCAAGAGTGGGGCAGGTGATGGTAAGGAGACTTTGCATGAAAGCTGTTCAGTCAGCTGGGCTGGATATGATCTGCCACCCTCTCCAGAGGGGGGTGGTCTGACAACAGAAGGTCCAGTGCTCGGGGGAGGGGCGGTCCCTCCGAAAGCACAAAAAGAAATGGTCCCGTTCTCTGCACCATTCGTCCTCGAGCTCTTCTTCGGCCCACCAGTCGAAAAAGAGACTGCATCACTCGAGGTCACCCTCTGGAACGCCTGCGAGTAGACGGTCAGTTGTCTGGGTCAGGGGCCGGTCTCTGCCTCTTTCGGAGTCTCCTCTGGTTTCTGTCTCTGACGACTGGCATATTCGACTCCGGAGTCCCTGTCCCCACCGCTGGAGAGACTTCCGGTGAGCAGTTTCACCATTGGGCCGCTCTTATGGAGCAGTGGGCGTGGAGGTTGTCCCGACTGCCCAAACCAGTTAGTCTGTCGCCGGGGCCTTCGGGCCTGTCGGTTTTGGATCGGTAGGTGGGGCAGTTGAGACTTCCTGGTTGCACGGCGCCTCCGTCGGTGCCGTCGACTCCGCACTCTGGTGTCTATCCCCCTCACATGGCTGCTGGCGCAGGGTCCACACCAATACCTTAATCTCCTGCTCTTTTTCCTCCTTACCCTTAAAATCACAGTTTACAGACTTCTGTTGCAGTGCACATGATCTCTGGTAGCTTCGGCATACGCTCGGTGCTGGCTTCTCTGGCTCCAAGTTTGCTTGCGGCGCCATGTGTGGTATCAGCGCTATGCGCAGTGCCGTGGCCCCTGCCGGCGCTGCACTTGGAGTCGCATTCCCTGCTGGCGCCACGCTCAGTGCTGTTATCTGTGTCGACGCCGCCTCTGTACTTGCCGCCTCTCTCTTCAGGGGCGTCGGCGGTGCCACATGGATTTCAGAGGTTCTCGACCCCGATTCTATCTTCTCCTCCTCTTCCTCCTTGTTTTCATCCCTTTCATGTCTATACGGTCCCCTCTGGACTGTCAGAAGATAATATTGAACCTGATCCTGATCTTCGTCTGGATGACGATTTTGATGCCGAGTCCGCCTTAGGGGCGGGGATCAATCCTCCTACAGAGCCTGTGGTCAAAGACCTTTCCTTTAAGTCTCTGCTCAAGAATTTAAATTCTACCCTTTCTCTTCGGACCACGGATATCGATCCTGGGAAACTTCTGCGTCTCCAGTATCTGCATGTTCCGTAAATCCCTACGGATTTAACCCCTCCGGTGCAGCCCTCTTTCGAGACTCTTTCCCAGATGGAGTGGAGCAACCCGGCTCTTATTCCCTCTGTGGCTAAGTCCATAGATAGGAAATATGCCCCTCCCAAAGATCATCCCATCCTGGCCTCACAAGCCTTTGCTGATGCCATTGTGGTCCTGGCAGAGAATGACAAGGCTATCCTTCCTCAGGTATCTACAGCTCGTCCTATAAACAAGGAATCTCGCAAGATCAAGACTTTGGGTAAGTGAGTCTTTGTGGCTTCAACTCTGGGTTTGTGTATTGCTAGCTACAAGGGTTATTTTTCTCAATACGAGTCTGTACTCTGGCATTCGCTCAATGCAACAGTAGAAGCTCTGCGCAAATTAGAGGTTAACTCAGAGCTACTACAGACCATTACTAGAGGTATTGAGTCCAATAATCAACAGATTAAAGCTGCCATGGACGCTTTCGATACTGCCTCCAGAGCGGCGGCAGCTGGTATTTGCACCCGTCGCTGCCATTGGTTGCGCACTTCGGGCTTCACGAATAACGCCCAACAAAAGGTCATGGCCTTACCTTTCAACGGAATGTATCTGTTTGGACCTCAAGTGGAGCAGGCACTAGAGGCAACTCAGAAGACTAGGTCCGCTATTAGGACAGCTAGACCCCCTCCCGCTGCCTCTCGAGGAGGCAGGAATAAGCGTCAAGTTCCATAACCATCAGTCCTTTCGTGGTAAAGGCAGAGGAGGTTTTAACAGAAACCAAACCCCGCAGCCGCAAAAGAAAATACAGCAAAAGGCGCAGGGCCCAAAAGCGCCCAGTACCACTCTCTGAGTTTCTGGCCCAGGTCCCACCTCAGCTGTCCGAGAGGGACTCTTCCTTTGCGATAGGAAGACATCTGACTCATTTCTACGACCAGTGCAAGTTGATAACATCAGACAAATGGGTTCTCAGGATAATCCGTGAGGGGTACTTTCTCGACCTGTTGGAAACCCTTCCGGATCATCTTCCCAGGCGGCAGCCCCGGCTGTCTGCTGCGCAGTCAGACCTTCTTGCTTCCAAGGTACAAGGTCTTCTGAACAACAGGGCATGGTTCCAAAGAAAACAGGTGGTATGCACCCTATTCTCGACCTCAGAAAGTTAATAAGTTCCTTTACAAGGAAAAGTTCAAGATGCTATCATAGAAACATAGAAGTTGACGGCAGATAAGGACAGCAAGGCCCATCCAGTCTGCCCATTTCTTTTTTCTACCTTATGAATGTGCCATAGGCCTTTGCTCTGTCAATGGCCTATCTATTTATACCTATCTTTATTGCTCCCTTATGTCTATCCCATGCCTGTTTGAAGCCCTGCACTGTATTCATATCCACCACTTCCTGAGGTAGGCCGTTCCATGAACCCGCCCTCCTTTCTGTGAAAAAGAACTTCCTCACATTACCCCTTAATCAGCCTCCCTCTAATCTCATGCTGTGTTCTGCTGTTTGTCTTATATTGAAACATATTAGACTCTTTCACCTTGTTAATGCCCTTAAGGTGTTTGAATGTTTCGATCATATCACCTCTCTCCCTCCTTTGCTCTAGGGTATACATATTGAGTTCAATTAATCTTTCCTCATATGTTTTCTGATGCAGTCCCTGCACCATTTTGGTTGCCCTTCTCTGGACTGCCTCAATTTGGTTAATGTCCTTGTGAAGGTGTGGCCTCCAGTACTGCACGCAGTACTCCAGATGGAGCCTAAGTAGTGTCTTGTAAAGAGGTTATTACCTCCCTCTTCTGACATTTATACCCTGCTAATACACCCCAACATCCCTCTAGCCTTACCTACTGCTTTAGAGGTCTGCTTGGATGGTTTCAGGTCATCTGTGATGATGGCTTCCAAGTCCCTTTCTTCCCTTGTGACTGCCAGCAACTCCCTCCCAGCCTATAGGTGGCTTCAGGTTTCTCTTCCCTATGTGCATGATCTTGTACTTCTTTGTGTTAAACCCCAGTTGCCACTCTTCTGACCATTTTGCTAGTTTATCCAGATTTCTTCTCATTCTGCCCACCCCATCTGGATCATCTACTCTGTTGCTGATCTTGGTGTCATCTGCAAACAGACAAACTTTACCCTCCAGTCCATCTGCAATGTCACTGATGAAGATATTGAACAGCACTGGCCCCAGGACTGATCCCTGAGGTACCCCACTTGTGACTTGCATCTCTTCTGACTATACCGTTTACCACCACTCTCTGTTTTCTGCCCGTCAACCAGTTTGCCACCCAGTTGACCAACTTGGGACCCACCCCAAGCCTACCCAGCTTATTAATCAATCTTCTATGTGGAACTGTATCGAAAGATTTGCTGAAGTCAAGGTAGACAACATCAACTGCTCCCCATTGGTCCACCACTCTGGTTACCCAGTCAAAGAAATCTATGAGATTAGTTTGACAGGACCTTCCTTTTGTAAACCGATGTTGTCTTGGATCCTGTGCTCCTATGGATTCCAGGTGTTGCACTATCCTTTCCTTAAGGAGTGTCTCCATAATCTTGCCCACTACTGAGGTAAGACTGACTATCTGTAGTTCCCTGCCTCCTCCCTGCTACCACTCTTGTGGAGCGGGATCACATGAGCCCTTCTCCAGTCTTTTGGGACCTCTCCTGTGCTCAGAGACTCACTAAACAGTTCTGATAATTGCTCTGCTAGTTCCACCCTTAGCTTCTTTAGTACCCTGGGATGTATACTATCAGGTCCCATTGCCTTGTCCACCCTGAGCTTATCGAGCTCTTGTAGGACCCTTCCTTTTGTGAAAGGACTAGTGCACACCTCCCTCCCCCCGTGTCCATAGTGCAGAGCTGTGGGCCCTGCCCTGCCTTCTCTTCAGTAAACACTGAGCAGAAGTATCTATTTAGGATAGATGCTTTTACATGGTCCTCCTCCTCACACGCCCCTTATCCCCTTTGATCTTAGCAATACCCCCTCTGGACTTTCTCCTTTCACTAATGTATCTATAGAAAGTCTTGTCACCTTCTTTTACTGTTTGTGGTAGTGTTTTCTCGGTTTGGGCTTTTGTCTGCCTTACTACCTTTCCTGCTTCCCTTAGGGAAGTTTTGTATGCCTCCCTATCTTCATCCTGCTGCGTTCCCTTATATTTCCTGAAGGCCAACCTTTTGGTTCTGACCTTTTCTGCTACTGTGTTTGAGAACCAAATTGGTTTCCTTCTTCTTTTGCACTTCCTTTTCTCACTAACACAATGGGATATTGCTTCAAGTATTGTATCTTTAATGCTTGCCCACTTTGCCTGTACCCTCTCACCTGCATTTCTTTTTGCCAGGGCTAGCTTAACTCTGTTGGCCGTCTTATCAAAGTCAGCTCCTCTGAAGTCCCATATTTTTGCCTTGAAATGGGATGATTTTGTTCTAGTGGCCAAATTGAACCATACCATGTGATGGTCACTGGCACCCAGGTGACCTTCTACCTGGAGATCTGTGATCCTTTCCCTGTTAGTCAGTACTAGATATAGGATAGCCCTGTCTCTTGTGGGTTGTTGTACCAGTTGTTTGAGGCCCTCCCCCTGCAGGGAATCCACTATGTGTCTAGTTCTGGCAGATGTCCCTGCTAGTATTGCCCAATCTGTATCTGGCATGTTGAAGTCTCCCATTATCAGAACCTCCCCTTTAGCTGTCATGTTTTGTATATCTTCTAACAGTAACATGTCTATGTCCTCTCCCTGGTCTGGAGGCCTGTACACAACCCCAGTTCGTATGGCTGTCCTGTTTCCAGGGTGACCCACAGTTATTCTGACTCCTTATGTGTATTCTGAATTTCTGTAGCTTTGATATTTTCATTGACATAAAGGGCCACTCCATCCCCCCTTTTTTGTACCTCGGTCTCTTCTAAACAGTACATAGCCAGGTACTGAAGTCTCCCAAGTGTGGTTACTGGTAAACCATGTTTCGCTAATGGCTACTATTTCCAGTTTAGCCTCTGTCATTATTGCCTGCGGGTCTAGGATCTTGTTTCCCAGAATATTAGCATTTGTGTACATGATTTTCCATTGGTCAGATTTCGGTGTGTTAGTTGTTGGGCGAGGTCCGGAGTTTCCCCTGTGCATCATATTTGGGGAGCCGGACCTTTTTCTTTACCTGGTGATGCAAATGAACTACAAACATGCTGAACTCCTGTTTGACCAATAGCTGAGGGGTGAGGGGTGTTCTTCCCATTCGACGTCTCGGGTGCTGCACCCCTCTCCCCATTTGTTAGTTTAAATATTCTGCAAAGACATCAAACTTCTGGCCCAATGTACTGACTCCTTCCTTAGTCAGATGCAGTCCATCAAATTTAAAGAACTTTCGCTCCCAAAATTGTTGCCAGTTCCCTACAAATTTGTGTCCTTTTTCCTGGCACCAGCCCTTGAGCCATATGTTTAGCTCCCCTATCTCCCCTTCTCTGACCTTCCATTCATCTGTCCCCCTCTCCCAGACTGGCAGGATCTCAGAGGAGGAGATGCTGGACGAAATGGATGATAGTTTGTCACCCAGCCTGGTCAGGTGTTCCTTGGTCTCCACAACTGACTGGCTGGTGAGATCGTTAGTCCCTGTGTGTACCAGGACGTCAATGTTTTCTCCTGCTTCCTGAAAAATTTTAGCAATGCGGTCAGTGTCTCTCCATGCTGATATACCTGGGAGACACCTGACCATTACCCCTGGCTGGAGTATGTATCAACTCCCCAAATCATGGAGTCTCCTATGATCAGAGGTTTTTTTGATTTCCTTTTTGCTTTTTTTGTTTTGGCTCCTGTTTTGGGCTAGTTTTGTTGTGCTAGCTCCTGCTCTGCAGTGTCCTCTGCCCCTTTGTTTGAGTTTGGGGATAGAGGCAGATACCTGTTTGTAGTTTTTATATGGTTTGTGGAGGTGATATGTTGGAGAGCACTGAGTGATGGGGCACCCAATTTGCCCCTCCTAACCACCTGCCAACCTCCCAGACCAACTACCCTCTGTGGTCTAGGTGCTTCTGTTGGATGTTGGGGAAATGGCGGGCAGTTCTTATAATATATTTCCTCTTGAATATGCAATTTGAGGTGCGCAATCTCTGCCCATGCTGCCTAGAGCTGAGCCCTTAGATCTCCAATGGCCCAGCATGGAGGATGGTGTCCTAAATCCTGTAAAACTGCCCTTCTGAAAAATGTTCCTCAGTACCTGCAGTTAATGATATCCATTCCAGGTAAGTTGCTGGGTTTGTAACCTGGTCAGAGTATTAGAAGGAAGAAAATGAAAGCAAAAGTTTGATTTTGTGTTTTGTTTGATTGTTTTTGTATAACTTGTTATAACAAGTTAAATTACTAGTGCCCCAGTAAATGAGGTCACTGTGTGGATACCTTTCTGATCTGCCCCTTCCTGCTTTGCTACAGGAAATGTCATGATTGTGATACCCTATAAAAGGAGTGTAGTGTGGGGTGGTTGGGGATGGGGTGGGTGGCTGGGCCCTTCCCCTGCGGAAAAAGAACAACCACGGACAAAAGAAACAAGGAGGTAAGAGCAGAAACAATCAGCCAGCAACAAATGCAGTAGCCCTGAAAGTTTATCCTAATGACAGATAAAACTGTGAAACCTGTAAAGCACCACCTGTAATAATTTCACAGAAGATATACCCTGTGAGAAACACTTTGCTACAGAGAAAAATAAAGCAGCAACAGAAGATATACCTTGCAAAAGACAATTTGGATCAGAAGATTACAGCAGTAATCTGTAAACACACCCTGTAATAATGCAGCAGAAGGTATACCCAGCAACAACAATTTGAATCGGAGAAAAATAAAGCAATAAAATGTTAGCGACAAACAGTAACAATCCCTGTGAGTACAAAATAAAAATAACACACAGTAAACCTGCCTAGCCAAAAGAAGCCTTAATCCTTATTGTTGCTCTGGTAAGTTTCTTTGCTCTGTCCTTTCAAGCAACCTAGAAGAAAAGAGCTCAGGTGAAGCTAGGTGCCTTGGCCAGCAAAGCTAGCCTTCCACCTCCAAGATATCACTCGGTACCCTGTTACCTTTGATTCATCAACACGATTGGCTAGCCTCCTTGGACATGCAGGATGCCTATCAACACTTTCTCATACACCCAAGCCACCACAAATACCTAAGGTTCGTAGCTGTGGGTCAACACTATCAATTCAGAGTCCTGCCCTCTGGGCTATCCGTGGCGCCTTGAGTCTTTACAAAGTGTTGTGCAGTTCTCATGGCGCATCTAAAGAAAATTGGAATTCAAGTATTCCCATATCTGGACGATTGGCTTCTCTCAAGCCCCTCCAGACAACTGACTCTGGAGACTGTGGCTACCGCCTCAAGCTTCCTCACGTCCATTTGGAGTTCTTCTAAACCTGAAAAAGTCGCAGCTGCAGCCCTCCCAGAAGCTTCTCTTCATAGGAGTCCTTCTGGACACCTCCTGCGCGAAAGCCTTCCTTTCGGAAGACAGAAGGAGCAATATCCTACAGATGGTCCGCTTTGTCAGAGGAAACAACTCAGTTCGAGCTCTCTCAATGCAGCTGATGCTGGGTCTCATGGCATCCTCGGTGTTCACTGTGCTTCTGGCTCGTCTCCACATGTGAAGCACTCAGTGGATACTCGGTGGTCACCCACCACTCATCCTCAGTCCTTTCACATCAAAGTGACAGAACCATTGAAACAGTCACTCAGCTGGTGGTCTCAGGAGGACAACCTTCTGGAAGGATATTCCTTTGCTCCTCTGGATCCCCGGCTTTCCATTACCACGGACTCGTCCCTGCTGGGCTGGGGAGCCCACTGCCAGGATCTCCACACCCAGGGCACGTGGACGCAGGACGAGTCCCAATTCCACATAAATGTTCTGGAGATGAGAGCCGTCCTCTATGCAGTCTGAGCTTTGAAGGACATACTCTGTCACAAGACCATTCTCCTTCAAATGGACAACAAGGCAGTGATGTTGTCTATCAGCAAGCAAGGCAGTGCACACTCTTACCCCTTATGTGAGGAAACAGTGAGAGTGTGGGAATGGTGCCCAGAGCACAAGGCTCTGATTCAAGCGGTCTACCTGCCAGACGTAAAAAACAAGCTAGCAGAACAGAGATAGATCCTCACGAGTGGTCTCTCGTTTCAGCCGTCGTTCAGTCACTCTTCGATGAATGGGGAACTCCAGACCTGGACCTTTTTGCGTCCCCACTCAACACAAAACTGCCTCTCTTCTGCTCCAGAAATCCAAGACCTGGCATTTTTTGTCAGGATGCATTCAGGCTGTGGTGGACAAAACGCTTTCTATACGCATTCCCTCCTCTTCCCCTAGTACAGAGGGTACTGCTCAGATTGGAGGCACGGGGGGACAGACTGATTTCTCTTCGCCCCGTTCTGGCCTCGCCAGATCTGGTTTCCTCTAATCACCAGGCTATCGGAAACTTTCCCGAAACTGCTTCCACTCCAGACGAACCTTCTGACACAGGGCCCTGTAGTTCATCCCATCCTGAGGTCCCTTCACCTCCACGCTTGGTTCCTGAGGACATATAGGTGAACAGGTGCAGCATTTCTCACAGAGTTTCAGATATCCTTTCAGCTGCGTGCAAGCCAGCTACTCGGAAAACTTACACAGCTAAGTGAAAGCGTTTTTCTATCTAGTGTGCAAAATCTTCCTGGAACCCCTTTTCCTGCCCACCGAATAAAGTCCTGGAGTATCTCTTAGACCTCTCTAACACAGGTCTACAATACTCTGTAGTGAAAGTTCATCTTTGCACAATCTCCACATACCATGAGCTAGTACTTTCTATGTCTTTGGCTTAGTTACCTGTAGTCAAGAGGTTTCTTAAGGGCATTCTGCATACCAAACCGCCTATTAGACATCCACTTGCAGCCTGTGACATTAACCTCATGCTAGACATGCTCACTCATAAACCCTTCGAGCCCCTAGCCACTTGTGAGTTGAAATTTCTAACCTGGAAGACAGCCTTCCTGGTGGCCATTACTTCCGCCTGCAGAGTATCAGAAATACACGCTTTGGTCACAGACCCTTCGTACACTGCATTTCACAAGGAAGAGGTAGTTCTTAGGACTCACCCTAAGTTCCTTCCTAATGTTGTCTCGGAATTTCATTTGAATCAACCTTTAGTCCTTCCTACTTACTTTGCAAATTTCCAGACTGAGGGAGAGCATACCCTTCATTCCTTGGAGGTAAAGAGAGCTTTGCGGTTCTATCTAGACAGGACAAAAGAAATCTGCAAGGCTCAACAACTGTTTGTCTCCTTCAGCACGACCCAGCTGGGCCAACCTGTTGCTATCAGGTGCATCTCAGCGTGGCTAGTGGCATGACTTCACCACTGCTACTCCATGGCACAGCTCAAGCTGGAAGACAGAGTGTATGCTTACTCTACCGGAGCAGTCGCAGCATTTCTGGCCGAAATCCGCAACGTGCCCATTGCGGACATCTGCAGTGTGGTCACTTGGAGCTCCGTGCATACGTTTGTAGAGCACTGTGCCTTGGATGTCCATGCCAGACAACATCAGTCCTTTGACAGGACAACCCTAATGGACTTCTGTCCTAAGTGAGCTCCTCTCTCCTGCCGCCCATCTTGGGAGATTATTTTAGCTCGGTACTCTCCCATTAGTGTGAATGAGTGGTGGAGACTTTATGTCCAGGAAGATATGGAATTTATGTACCTACCGCAATTCTTGATCTTCTTGGACGAAGTCTACACCACTCATTCACACGCCCACCTGCTATCCCCCAAGCTTACTTCTCTGTTTATGGTCTTCTCTCCTTCAGTCGTTGGGCTGTGAAGACTTTGTTCTTTGATCTTTCTTACATGGGTCATTCAGACCATCTTATGTCTGATATTTAGGTTAGTCCTCTCTAGGTTAGTTATGCTGCACCTCCTCAGAAAAAAAAGTACTGAGGCGGTTGGAGGGTCAATGCAGAGGTAGTCTATACTGCGCGAGCCTGGCTCACGGTGCTGCTTCTTCTCGGCTTCACCTCGGCGCCACCTTCCTGAAAAAGTTTGGCTCCCGCTGGGTCCTAGCACCCTCGGGGTACTCGCATTAGTGTGAATGAGTGGTGGAGACTTCGTCCAAGAAGATCAAGAATTACGGTAGGTACGTCACTTCCATTTCAGATAATCTCATGGTTCTACCAGTCATCACTTCAAAGGGTGTCAGTTGGGTGGTGGCTAAAGGAGTGCCCCTAATTGCCATAAGGAGTAAAGGCAAAAGGGAAATCCTTGGGATTGTCGTCAATGAATTTGGATAGCATTTGCTTTATCCATCAGTTGGCTGTTTCTGCCTGACCTGAGGATTGAGGGTGGTAAGAAATGTGGAACTTCTGGTGTACACCAAGAAGCTCGAGTGTTTCTTGCATTATCTCACCTGTAAAACTGGTTCCTTGATCAGAGTCTACATTGAGAGGTAGGCCCCTCCAGGAGAACAGTTGTTCCACCAGGACTTTTGCCGTTGCCTTGGCCGTGCAATTTCGAGTGGGAAAGGTCTCAACCCACTTGGAGAATAAATCAGTGACAACAAGGACATACTTGTCGTTCCTGCTAGTTGTGGTCAGAGGGTCAATAAAATCGATCTGGATGGCATGCCAGGGCCCTGATTGTCTCTGAGGAAGTAATTCTGCATTTCTTTTCGCTGGAGCTGGATTGTTTTGTGCACAGATCAGGCAGTTGTCAATGTAACGTCTTGCATTTTTGGTAATGCCAGGCCACCAGCTGACTGATTTCAGTCTCTGGGCTGTATTTTCTACCCACTGGTGTCCACCAGTTGGGGTGTCATGAACCTGATGGATGAACTCCGATCGCAATGGCTGGGGAACTACCCATAATTTGTAGTTAAAGTCATCAGGTTGGTACCATATCAACTTGTTGTCACTTGAAAGGTGCAATTTGTGAAACAGAAATTGGAGGAATACTTTGCAAACAATGGGAATTTAAACTGGTGGTGGGGGGTGGCAAGTGGGCAGAAGTCCAGCAGGATCCTCCGGCAGGGAAGCCTAACAAGCTTACCGCCCATGATAGCAGCAGGAGACTTAGGGAGAGGTCAGGAGGGGGTGCAAAAAAGGGAGAGGGGCAAAGGAATCGGGGTGGAGGGTGGTAAACTTGAACGCTAGGAGTCTAGGGAGCAAAATAACAAAGCTACGGGCTCTCATGGCGGATGGGGAGGTGGATATGGCGGCCATAACTGAGACATGGGCCAACCAGTACCATGACTGGAACCTAGCAGTACCAGGGTATAGGATATTTCAGAGGGACAGGATAAAAGGGAGGGGGGGTGGCACTGAAGTGTGTCAGGGAGGAAGGCAACACAGAGTCTTTGTGGGTGCAGTTCCGGGACTCCAAAAATAGGACCCTGAGGATGGGAGTGGTGTACAGGCCACCATCTCTGACTGAGAAGTTAGACAGGGAACTAGCGGGGCAAATCACAAGGACCTGTGGAAGGGGCAGTACAGTGATTATGGGGGACTTCACCCTGCTAGGAGTAGATTGGGGCACCCCAGCCACCACAAATAGGAGGAAGCAAGTACTTCTGGGCACCTTTCAGGACAGCTTCCTATTGCAGATGGTCAATGAGCCAGCTAAGTTAGGAAATACCCTTGACCTAGTATTGACAAATGGGGAATTTGTGAGGGGGCTGAGGGTGGAGGAGCCACTGGCAGGAAGTGACCACCACTCGGTGTGGCTCAGGTTAGACATGGAGAAGGAGGGAGTAGGATCAGGAACATGGGTGTTATTGCAGATGGTCAACGAGCCAACCAGGTTAGGGAATACCCTTGACCTAGTACTGACAAATGGGGAATCTGTGAGGGGGTTGAGGGTGGAGGAGCCACTGGCAGGGAGTGACCACCACTCAGTGTAGTTCAGGTTAAACATGGGGAAGGAGGGAGTAGGATCGGGAACAAGGGTGTTAGACTTCAGAAGGGCCGACTTCAGGAGGATGAGGGAAATAGTACAAGGGTATCTGGCCAGGATCAGTCCAGATATGAGCACTAATCAGAGGTGGGAGGTCATTAAACGGGGTATTGAGGAGGCAACTGCAACATGTACAAGGGTCCAAAGTAAGAGGGCTAGGGCCGAGAAGCCTAGCTGGTGGAGCAGGGGAGTCAAGGAGAAAGTAAGAAAGAAGAGAGACACCTTTAGATGGTACAAAAGAACAGGGAAAGGGGAGGAAAGAGAGGATTACCTGAAGGAGTCAAGGGAGGCAACAAGGGCAGTGAGGGCAGCCAAGGCATCCCAGGAACTCGGGCTAGCACGGGGCATTAACTATGGAGAGAAGGACTTCTTCAGGTACATCAGGGAGAAGCGGTGCTGCAAGGACCAAATAGTAAGGATAAAGGGGCAGAAAAGGCAGAAGAATTAAATGAGTACTTCTGCTCAGTATTTATGAAAGAGAAAGGGGGAGTAATGCCCAAGGGTGTTTGGGGGGGGGGTGTGTGTGCACGGGAGGCGAGGAGGAGACAGACAGGGAAGTCCCAGTGGGCAGGGTACTGGAGGGCTTGAGAGCACTGAGGGTGGACAAGGCACCGGGGCCGGATGGCATACACCGCAGGGTGCTAAGGGAGCTAGCAGAAGTCCTAGCAAAACCCCTGGCCAACCTGTTTAATGCATCCCTGGAGTCGGGAAGTGTTCCGCAGGACTGGAGGATGGCACACGTGGTGCCCCTCCACAAAAGCAGCCCCAAAGATGGGGAACTACAGACCAGTAAGCCTCACGTCCATCATGGGAAAGCTGATGGAGACAATCCTGAAGGAGAGGCTGGTTTCCCTCCTAGAGGCTAATGGGCTGCAGGACAGCAGGCAGCATGGGTGTCTTGGTCAGATCCTGTCAGATCAACCTAGTGGAGTACTATGACTGGGTAACCAGGCAATTAGACAGGGGCCATGAAGTGAATGTCCTGTACCTGGACTTCAGTAAGGCATTCGATTCAGTGCCGCATGAGAGGCTAGGTAGTAAGCTGGAAGACACAGGGGCAGGGCAAAGATGGCAGGATGGGTAGTCAGCTGGCTGCAAGGGAGACAGCAGAGTGTGGCAGTGGGAGGGCAGCTCTTATCGCCTAAGGCAGTAACAAGCGGTGTGCCACAGGGCTCTGTACTGGGGCCGGTGTTGTTTGGGATTTTGAGCCAAAACAGAGGAGAAGAAGGATCTGTGGGTGATCATAATGGGAGCAATGAACAACTCCACATAGTGTAGAAAGGCGGCTGCAAAGGCTAACACGATGCTGAGTTATATTGCCAGAGGAATATCCTCCAGAAGGGGGGAGATGATCCTGATGCTATATAGGTCACTGGTTAGACCACACCTGGAGTGCAGTTCTGGTGTCTGTACCTGAAGAAGGACATTAGGTTACTGGAGCCGGTGCAACGCAGAACAACAAAAATGATCCAGGGGCTAGGGGACTTGCTCTATGAGAGTAGGTTGAGGGAATTGAGCATGTACTTCCTGGAGGAGAGGAGGGATAAGGGGGACATGATTGAAACCTTCAGGTACATGAAGGGAATAAATAAGACGGGCATGGATGGGCTTTTCCATTTAAGGAGGGGGAGGGACACCCAAGGCACAAGCTGAGATTCGAAGGGGGGAGGTTCAGGAGGGAAATGAGACACTTTTTTACGGAGAGGGTAGTGACAGGGTGGAACGCACTGCCAGAGGAAGTGGTATCCTGTAAGACAGTGGGCTGCTTCAAAAGCTATTCAAAAGATAAAGAGTCAGTATAGCACAGTGGTTTAAGGCCCTGAGCTGCAAACCTGGAGACCTGGGTTTGAATCCCACAGCCCCCACTTGCATACTGTGTGACCCTGAGCAAGTCACTTAACTTTCTTGTGCTCCTAGGTTGCACCTGTAAACAAGCTTTCAGCTTAGTGTGTCTCTCCTAGTAAAACAAAGGTTAAAAAAGGGGTGGGACAGGGTAAGGGAGGGTCATTGGGAGGGGAGGTAGGGAGGAGTATCTGCAGTATAAGGGCTGCTGGCTGCACAATCGAGCAGACTCGATAGACCAAAAGGCCTTTATCAGCTGGCAAGTTCGTTTGTTCGTATGTTAGCATGTTTCTTGTAGGGACTGTTGGTCGACAGTTCTTGTTCAGTTCCTTTGTTTAGGAATCTGAAGACTTCTTTCAGCTGAGGATCAGACTATCTAACTTCGAGGGTGGAGCTCTTGCAGCAGGTAATACCATTAGGACTAAAGCCAGCAGGTGTCAGGACCCCACAGAAAACTTGTAGCTGTCAGTCTGAGGCAGGGGACCGCCCCCAAAGTCGGTTACGCCCGATGTCAGCCGTGGTATGTAGGGGGCAGTCACCTGGCGCCACCTCAGTTCTTTTTCCGCCATCGACCCACGTAGTTTGGCTCCTCGGACGCTTTCTCTAGCAGTCGACAGCCAAAGAAACTAGCCCGTTGGCCGGTGCAGTTCTTTACTTTCTGCTACCAGCATCATAACAAAACTCTTTCGGGAACTGTCAGGGGCCACTCTACCAGGGCAGTGGCCTCCTCCTTCACGGCACTCAAAAACATCTCCTTGGCAGACATTTGTGCTGCAGCTACGTGGAGTTCAGTCTGCACTTTCATCAGGCATTACAGCCTGAACATTGCATCTAGAAGGAGAGCAGGTTTCGGACTAGCAGACCTGCGGGCCTACTCTCTTAAATGCCTTTTTCAGCTTTAGCTGTTTTCAGCATCTCTCCCTACCACCCTCTCAGACGTGGGTCTAACCTTGAGTACTGCTTGGGACTCAGTCCTAATGGTATTACCTGCTGCAAGAGCTCCACCCTCGAAGTTAGACAATGCAGTTACGTAAGAACTTACCGTAACAGTAGATCTTTGAGAGGAACTTTTGCAGCAGGTGGCTTTCCCACCCTCCATCCCCCAGGATTGTTATTTGGTTTTCATGTCACCAGACCATGGTGGGGACTTCCTGCTTGGTTCTCCAATACTGTTTCTAGCCGGGTCTCCGCCGGGAAAACTGAGGTGGCACCAGGGGACCGCCCCCAATATGCCACGTCTGACTTCAGGGGCAGTCTCCTGCCTCAGACTGCTAGCTACAAGTTTTCCGTGATGTCCTGATGCCTGCTGGCTTCAGTCCTAATGGTATTACCTGCTGCAAGAGCTCCTCTCAAAGATCTACTGTTACTATAAGTTCTTACATAACTGTACTTTTGTGCTGTGGACAAGTCCAAGGGCACAAAGGATTCAGATTTCTTCTTCACGGCAGCTATTCATGCAGTTGCTAAAGCTACAGGGTGAGCCATATCCCACGTGTCCCCCCCTCGAGCACCCTCTTTGGCAAGAGTGTCTGCTCAATCGTTGAAACAGTGGTATGGATCAGACTTGGAACAGGCCTTCACTTTGTGTATGAACAGCTTGCATTTAAACTGTTGGGTCAGAGTGTGGATATACACAAAGAGTGAGCTGTACTTGACATGTGTGCCATCAGAAGATGTGAAGTTCTTCTCCAAAAATGGTAGAAATTCTGTTAGTGAACAACAGACCCAATATGAGTCTATAAAGGTGATGGTATCTGTTACCATGGTGTATCAATTCAAGTGCACATGCCACAGCAGCCAGTTCTGCTTACTGAGAAGATGTAACACTGCAGCACTTAGAGGCATGGACATTGTTACCATTGGGACAGATGATGAGCACTCTGAGCACTCCAAATCCAGCTACCTGTTCTCGTTGATGATACGAGGCAGAGCCATCAGTAAAGACATGACATAGAGAGGTGTTAGCAAGGAGTGTTGGGGTAGCGGGAAGAAAGGGTCCTGGATCAGGCAACTCAGGACGCTGAAGTGAACAATCATGGGGCTCTCCTTGGTACAGGAGGCCGTGAGCCAGAATTGAGGACATCTTGGCAGTGTGGACCTGTATGTCACAGTCTTGGAGAAGAAGAGACCAGTGAGTCAGTCTGTTATTAGACTCTGGTCCGTCCTTCATTCTGTCTGACAACGGAAAATTTATAGAGGTGTGGTTAGTGTGCAGAATGATGGGCAAATACCCAATAATGTACAGAAAATGCTTCATAGCCCAGTAGGTAGCCAGAAGGTGTCTTTCACAAAAAACTGTACTTCTGTTCCACTGGGGACGACATCTGAGAAGCATAGGCAATACGTCTTAGAATGCCATTGACTTTCTGAACGAGCACTGCAGACATGGCTATGTCTGAAGTGGCTGTTTCCTGATGGAAAGGTAAGGCTGTATTGGGGTTGACCAGTGCTGGAGCAGAGGCCAAGGCCTGTTTCAATAGGGTCACAGCATTTTTGGGACCCCAAGTCCAGGGAACGTCCTTTTTCAGGAGCTCATACAGAGGGGTGGCCTTCTGTGCAAAATCACAAATAAAATCCATGGAGTAGTTGACCATTCCCAGGAAACGTTGTGAGTGTTGCCACACTGGTAAGAAGTGGCAAATCTTGTAGACCCTGGATCTTCTTCCAGGCCGGGCTTCTGCCTTGTTCTGTGATTTGCAGACCAAGGAAGATAACCTCTTTCTGGCACAATTGTGCTTTTGCAGGGTTGCACTTGAGGCCTACTCTATGCAAGAGAGTCAGTAGTTCGTCAAGGAGGTCAGAGTGTTGCTCCTTGGTAGTGGTTGTCACAAATTCACTCAGCAGGTCAGGCCCTCTACTCCCAAAGTGCCAACCTCTGAGCGCAGTCTTGTGAACAGTGTAACAGACAAGGTAACCCTCTTGTCTGTTTTTGTGAGTTTGGATCAACCTTTGGTCTCCAGTTCTGGAGGGATTCAAACTGTTAACCTATTGCTAGCATACCCAATGCACAGACTCAGATATATCTGTCTTCGGGGGGCCAGATATCTTTGCCTACGGGCACCTAACCAGGTATGCAGAAATGAACCCTTTAAAACTTTAATAAAGACCTCAGATTTAAAACGGTTCTCTTTCCAGTTTGGTACCACCATACAAGCTTATGTCTGCTATCTGCTATAACCACAAGTATTTCTTAGCAAAAGAAAGCAATTCAAAGACAGACCAGGTTTGCTCTAAAATTAGAGTTTTTACTAAAATATATAATAATACGTCAACCATACAATACAGAACTCTTATATCACAAGACATACATATCTTTAAACAAAACAAGGTTTAAAACAGTGCAATTCCTACAACAATATTTAGATTTTGTCTAGCTTTCTAAATACCTGTTTTCAGTGCTCAGATGTTATCTTGGTCAAAGTCAAATAAAAGTATCCCTGTAGTGAAAAAGAATAATCTTTACAAGCTGTATTTGCCAACCCCTTTTGGATTAGGTCATCCAGCTCTTCCTCTGTCAAAATATCTAAAAAATATATATTTCTATACAACTACAGGATGTAATTTCAAAGTATTTATTCTGCAACCTTAGCATAACTCAGGTTTCAAATGACACTTTCTTTGGTCTCATGCTGTACCCTCCTCACACAGGCTTCATATGAGCATTTACGACCTCTCACCTCTGTGTAATAACCTGTGTTTTCTCTTCACCGTCATAAACCTTTTTTTGATTTTCCCTCTTAACAAAGTTAACCCAAAACAACTCTGTAATTAACTCAGAGAAACAGGATCCTTGATTAAAGTCTTCCAGGTAACACACTGTCTCTAAAAACTGAGGCCCTGTCCACACACGCCTCCGCCTGGTAACGGATGCAATCCCGTTATGGCCAGGAGCGTGCAGTGCGCCCACACCGCTGCCGTGGTGTCCATTACGTGGACCGGCACAGGCGATCCACACCCGGGAGCCGGGCGACCATTCACAGCGGCGCCCGATCCCACAATGCAGCTCGGCGCTGCACCGTGCCCTGCAGTGGACCATTACCGCCTCCACACTGCCGCCGTAACGCGAACCATAGGGATCGTTTTATACCATTGTTGAAACCACATATATGGTTTCAACAACGAACTAAAACGCCTCCTGTAACATTACAGGTGTAAACGCAAACCGCTAGGTAACGGTTTGGGCACTCTGTAACGTTACAGAGCGCGTGTGGACAGGGCCTGAGTGTGTGATACATGCTGTCAGCAGTTCTCTTGCCTGCAGCTGTGAGCTGAAATCTGGGGGATGAGTAAGGTCATTCCTAGAGCATTTGATTTTTCAGCAGAGACAGTCATTAATACATTTTATATAAAAAAAATTATACAGCACTCAGAACGGGCTGTCTACGTCACAGTAGTTACCAAGAGTAAGTCATCCACATACTGCAGAAGGGATTGTGGAGCAGAGAAACCCTGTAAGGCGTCCATCATGTGTAGATGGAATACAGAAAGGCTGTTGTGAAAGCCCTGTGGGAGACAGGTCCATGTGTACTGTCAACCATCAAAGGTGAAACCAAACGTGTATTGGCTTTCCTGGGTCACTGGCAAAGACCAAAATCCATTGGAGATGTCAAGGACGCTAAACCACTTCCGATCTGGGGTTAGAAATTTAAGTGCATCTGGTGCTGAGGCTACTAAAGGGAAGCAGCTAGGAGAGACTTGATTTAAGTCTCCTGTAATCAATAGTGAGTCTCCAGGAATTATTGGGCTTCTTCACAGGCCAGATAGGGGAGTTGGTGGTCGAGACACAAGGCCTGATCACACCTTGCTGGAGGAGTGACTTGATAGTTTCCTGAGTGACAGCAAGGCATCAGCAGGAAAAAGGTATTGCATTTGCCTGTCATGATCAGGACCAGGAATTTCAATGACAGTGTACATTCTTCCACAGTCATGTTTGTTTATTGCAAAAACATCAAGATGTTTCTGCAGGATTGGCAACAGTTCTTTGAAAAACTCGTGTGTCTGGAATAGAGCTATGGCGTCATATTCCTTGTCATTGACAGCGGTGGTGGCAACCACATGAGAATCAGGGATCATGACCGTATGGTATTGCCGTCTGATTTGGATTAGAAGTTCTTTGGCCAGGTCCACTACACAGCCATGCAGTGCTAGGAAGTCAATTCCCAGGATCTGGGGTGGTGACGCAGTACCATGAGGTCAAAAGTGTGATTCATGTCAAGGCTGCCCAACAACACAGGCAGTACAGTAAATCAGTAGGTATGCAATCTAGTACCATCCACACCTTGTGCATTGGTCCGCCATCTGATGGATCAGGAGGAATTTGCTGGATCCTCATCCTGTAATACAGACACAGCCGTACCTGTATCAAGCAATAGAATAGCTTGGTGGCCCCCGGCCATGACCTTCATACAAGGCCTTCTGTTTGTGTCAATAAAAATATTGTTCATAATACGAACTGGGGCCTGTAATTGTCAATTTGAACTGCTACTGTCTTCTCCAGGTGGTTCCTGGAAACGTAGGCCAGTGGGGTCTCATCTAGCCTTTTTCAGATCCTGCATAGAATACAAGGAGGTCTGGGTAGTGATAGTGGCTGCAGTGGACAAGGTCTCAGGATTTGGGCCTGGTACGGCCTAGTCCGAGGAGGTTCCAGTATCTCCTTGGCCAACAGGGACTGGGTTACTGGAGCTAACGCTGCAACAAACTGCTTCAGTATGGACTCACCCACTGATTGGACCTTTCCCAGGAGTGTACGGAGGTTGTTGTTCTCCACCACTGTATCTTGATAGGAGGGGCCATGTCGATCATTTCGATTGCGCTAGTTGTCATTCTGATTGGAATTGGGGTTATTCCAATTTCTGTCTATTCCTGTTTCTGATGCTGTTCCCCCCCATCTTGTAGTTCTGCTTTTCATCAGAGGGGGTGGCCTTGGTGTCCTGGGCCTTGCCTTCCACTGTATAGTGGGTTATGGCCTTGCTGGTAGATCATACAGCGGCCACTTTGGCTTTTCAGCCAGAGTTTAGATCTGGGAGGTAGAGCTGATAGACGTGCTCTGTCTTCCTGAGAATGTCTGCAGATTTGTCCGTTCTGGGGAAAATCACAGGCTCAGCCTTGTCATGGACAGCCAGATCATGTTCCAAATGAAAAAGGTCTTTTACTCACTTTGGTCGATGTCTGCATCCTCCTGCGAAAGCGCTTTGCCAGTACGGTAGGCCAGCCATAGCCTTTGGTAGTATGATTTGGCAGCCTGTTTAATGGAATAGGTCAACATAACACCAACCATGCCTGGGGTGTGCGCAGCAATAAGTTCCACAGCGACATCGTCAAAGGTCTCATCTGTAGATTGGCGAACTGCTTCTGGGAGTTTGGACCAGAGGCTGGGGTCGACAGTCTACCGAAGGATCTGTACCTGGTAGCCTGTTGGTAGACTGAGCGTTTCTGATTTGGAACAAACCTTTTCCAAATGGCAACTGAGATTGTCATTGGGGTTCATGGGGCCTATGCTGTCAGCAATCTGCTGCACAGAGTGGGCCATCTGAAGGGGATTATTCTGAATCATGGGACACGTATCATGGAAGGGGTGTTAGTTTTGTGCACCATGAAGGGCAGTCTCCGCTGCGGCATCGGTCACAGAGCAAACTAGGGATGGCTGAGCAGCGACTTCTTTTAGCATGACATCTAAATGCTGCCTGAAGACCTGCCTTTCTTTCTCATTCATCTCTGTACGAGCGAGGGCGGCCTCAATCATTTGTTTGATCTCCCGTTTGTCCCCTTTATTCAAGTCGGCAATCGGAGGGGCTCCTTAGCCTTGACCCCCCATCATGGGGGTCGCCATCTTGGTGTCACACATGATAATCATTATCGTGCCAATGACATAGGGTTACGCCAAAAAAGTGTAGGGAAGCACCATCTTGGGAATAGCGGGGGTTGGAAACGTCACAGTGGAGGCATGGCTGGGTGCCATCTTGGCTGCTGTCATCACCGGATAACGCAAGGACGATGAGCGTGTAATGGAAACCACCCATCGCTTTGACGTGACCAGCCAGTACCTCTCGCTGATGACACAATTTCATTATTTTGGCTCTACACTGGATGTGACTAACTTTTGTATTGTTCTGACCAACACCTTTCAGGACCTTTTTCTGTAACACACTATACGTGGCGCTCAATTCGCAGATGTCTCTTGGCTCCCTATCCAACTCAAGACTTACCTGATCTTACTTCAAGTGGGAGCTATTGCAACAGGCTATTACCATAAGGACTATGCCGCCAGGTACTAGGACCCCTACGGAAATGTTCTAGCTAGCAGTCTTCAGCAAGGACCGACCCCGACGCAGGCTCTACCCCGACGTGGCCAATGGTATATCGGGGGGTGGTCCTCAGCTCCACCTCAGCTCTTTTCCCACCGCAGATCCATCTACTTCAGCTCTTCGGTTGCCTTCTAGATCTAAACTAGTGTTTTCGGTGAATTGGGAATATACTTTCTTATTTTTTCGAAGAAAAGTCCGCCTTTCTATAGCATAAATATTGTCTGCATGTCTTCTTCGCCGTCATCGGTTACTTCTACCGAGAAGAAGAGGACCAAGTGTGCTTGCAGTCGTCAGATCCCAACCAAGGACAAGCACGAGGCCTGTGTCTTCTGCCTGGGACCCGGCCATGACACCAAGGCTTGTTCCATCTGCAGTGGCTTTGCCAGACAGACTTGCATCCACCACCTTAAAGCACTAAAGGCATGCATTTTAGAGCAGCAGCTGGCCATCATGCAGAGCTCACCAGCCGAGAAGTCTGCCTCTTCTTCTCATTCCTCAAAGCACAAGGAAAAGAAAAAGGATCCGGACCAGTGTAAGTCCCGTGAGGAGGACCAGGGTAAGTCTAAGGGGCGTTTGTGCTCCTGGTCCCCACACCACAGAAAGGCCTCCAAGGGCTCGGATCATTCCTCCCGCCACTCTCTGCACTCTTCTGGGCAGCAGAACTCCTCCACTCCCTCCAAAACTCCAACGTCGGGGAGTGGAAAGCAGGGCTTGGGTTCTTCTACCCTGGCCTTGGTTACTCTGCAGGCAAAGGCCACACCCATGCGGTCACCCTCTGCCTCAGGGGTCGGAACCTCTTCTTCGACTTCCTCGGGGACCTCGGTCCCATCACACAAGGTCCCGACGTTAGTCTCTCCCAGGGCTCCAGGTAAGACTAAAGAGCACTGGGGTCGGGAGTCTCCAAACCGACCTCTGTTCACCGTACCGCAGTCCCCCAGACACCTACGTCCAAACCCACGACGGTCCACAAGGCAGACAGCTCCAGACCGTTGACGGTACCGACGAAGGGACGTATGTCGGACAAGGTGCCTCTGGACCTCACTTGTTCATCGTTCCATAGGCCTTCTACATCTGACGATCAAGGGGACTGGTCTACTCCCTCCCCCAGGGATCAACCAGATCTCACTTCTTCCCCTGTTGCTCCACCCACGCCGGACGGTCAAACACTTCGCTCCTCGACGGACACAGTGGTGCCTCGGTTTTCTAAGGCGGAACTGATAGAAATTTTCCAATTTTGGTGGAGCCAGGTAAAGCAGGATGTCCTTCCATGGCAGCTGGACGCTACCCCGAATCCGGATACAGATAAGGACCGGGGGACCATCCTCACGCTCCAAAATCTAAGTCCTGCTCGCACTGTCCCACCGACGTCGCTACCACTCGCCGAGCACTTACCGATGTCGCTTCTCCAGCCGTAGGTGTTCAGGCAGCCAACGTCAGTCGAATACCCGTCAACGGCGCTCCACCAGCTGCCGCCTGTCCCACAGCCATCGCCGGTCCTACAGCCATCACTGGTTTTCTAGTGGGCAGCTTTCATCTGAGAGGCGCAGGTCTTCTTCAGGTTCTAGATCTGCTACCACATCTTCTAGGGATCCCGGTTCAGACTCTAATGCATCAGGTTCCGACCATTCATCTTTGAGAGAAAGGCATACATCGCCAGAGGAGAAGAACAGACCTAGATCACTTCCTGACGATCCTGCCTTTATGGATGTCATGAGGAACATCCAGACCTCCAACAGATGGAGGACAGAGGATCTGGGTCCAGAGCGCCGGAGGTTGGCCAAGTACCTGAGGCAGAAGGAGCCAAAGCCCTTGGTCGTTCCTCCTTTAGTGGATACATTCCAGGACCTCACCTGGATTACCTGGAAGCATCCCTCTACCACTCTGGCGATCTCTAAGAATTCGGACAGGCTATACCGGGCGCTGAGGGATGAGCCTTTCCTGGCAGAACACCCTCAGGGGGACTCGATGGTTATCACGGCTGCTCACAACAAGTCAAAGAAGCCAAAACACCTCAGTTCGCAACCTCCTGACACAGAGTCCAGATTTCTAGACCGGGTGGGCAAGAAAGTTTATTCTGCCTCCACCTGTTCTATTAGATCATTGAACTTTCTCACACATATGGTCCAGTACCAGAATGCGATGTTGGAGAAAGGCTTAGAGGTTGCTCAGGCTTTGCCAGACTCTGCTCAGAAAACTGAATTTCTGGATATCCTTAAGTCTGGATCGGACGTAGGCACTCATGTCTTGAGGGCCTCGTACGACACTGCAGATACGACTTCTAGGGCAGCAGCATCCAGCGTTTGCCTTAGGCGTCACACCTGGCTAAGAGTCTCAGGATTCTCACAGGATCTGCAGTCTGGTATCCTGGACCTTCCCTTCTAGGGTTCCGTTCTTTCTGGGGAGGAGACAGAGAAACTAAACTCCCGTTTCCAGAAGCCCGGAAAATCTGTCTGGTCCAACAGAAGATGTACAAGGGGTACCAGAATCCTTTTCTCAAACGGCCTTTTCGGAAGCCCTCAGGGCAAAATACCCACAATCAGTTCCAGCAGAGGGGAGGCTTCAAGAGGAAAGCAGCAACCCAAACTCCTGGGAGCTGTGCCTCTAGAGGCCCCAAGACCTCCCAGCCCTCGCTGCCTGTTCCCGGATCTGCCCAGTGACTCACTATCTGCCCCCGCGGAGGCCATGGGGGAGGCAGTAGGGGATCGCTTTTCCCTGTATCTAGAGGGATGGAGAAACATCACCACAGACCACTTGGTGTTGGATCTAATCAGGAGAGGACATACTGTAGAGTTCCTTACGATCCCTCCGGACAAACCACCAGGCTCCTCCCATTATCCTCCTTCTCACATATCCCTTATAGAAGGAGAGATCCAGGCCCTTCTGCA
This sequence comes from Neoceratodus forsteri, assembly GCA_016271365.2. Taxonomy (NCBI): domain Eukaryota; kingdom Metazoa; phylum Chordata; order Ceratodontiformes; family Ceratodontidae; genus Neoceratodus; species Neoceratodus forsteri. The sequence continues at coordinate 720,349,139 of CM028129.1, forward strand.
AAATCAGGCAATAAAGCTGGTCCCTCCAGAACAACAGGGGCAGGGCTATTACTCTCATTTCTTCCTGGTCCCAAAAAAGACCGGAGACCATCGGCCCATTCTGACCTCAGCTCTCTAAACCTCTTTATAGAGTACAAGCAGTTCAGAATGGTCACTCGGCCAGGCCTCATTCCCCTCTTGCACCGAGGGAACTGGCTCTGTATCCTGGACATGCAGGACTCCTACCTGCACATAAGGGTGTTTCCTCCCCACCGGAAGTTTCTAAGGCTCCACTTCCAAGGGAGACATTACCAGTTCCGAGCCTTACCATTCGGCCTCTCCTCCGCTCCCCGAGTCTTCACCAAGTGTCTAGCAGTGGTAGCTGCAGCTCTCCGTCGACAGGGCCATTATGTCTTCCCCTGCCTAGACGACTGACTCCTGGTAGCTCCTTCCAGAGCTCAACTGCTTCGCACTCTTGGAGACAACCTTTACACTCTTTAGAGAGTTGGGGGTCACCGTGAACCTTCCAAAGTCATCCCCATGGCCCAGCCAGTGACTCCTTTTCATCAGAGTCAGAGTGGTCCTGGACACAGTTCAGGGCATGGACTTCCTCCCAGGAGACAGGGGAGATCACCTAAGGAGTTTAGTCCGAGCGGAATCCATGGCTCCCCAGGTCCCAGCCAGGACCTTCCTCAGACTTCTGGGGCACATGGCATCGGCCATTCCTACAGTTCCCTTGGCCTACCTCCACATGAGAGTTCCCCAGTGGATGCTCAGGGTGCAATGGGATCAGAGGTCAGACAATCTAGACCAGCCAGTCAGGATCTCCAACCCAGTCTGAAGGACTCTTTCCTGGTGGCCAGACCACTCCAACCTGGTACGAGGGGTCCCCTTCTGGCAGGAGCCCCCAAGATGGATTTTGACTACAGACACTTCTGGTTTTGGTTGGGGTGTTCACCTGGAGAACAGACAGACCCAGGGAACCTGGTCTCCAGACGAGCAAATGCTCCACATCAATGTCCTAGAGATGCTCGCAGTCTTGAACGCTTTACAGGCGTTTCAAACAGACTTTTCACCAGGCCCTCTTCTCATCCAGGCGGACAATGTGTCACTAGTGTTTTACGTAAACAAACAAGGGAGCACACATTCTAACCCCCTTTGCCGGGAGGCAATGAGGGTCTCGTATTAGGCACTGGAACACCTCCTAGACCTTACCGCTGTTCATGTTCCAGGTGTCCAAAACGTCTTGGCTGACAGTTCCAGAGTTGAACTTCTTTGTGTCTTCACTCAACGCCAAACTGCCCAGTTTCTGCTCGCTAGAGCCCATGCCTGGTGTTTTTTGGCCAGACGCTTTTTCCCTTTGTTGGACAGGGAGGTTTCTGTATGCCTTCCCTCCCTTCCCCATTCTCCACAGGGTTCTCCTGAAGTTACAGGCCGAAGGAGCAGAGATGATCCTCATCACTCCGTATTGGCCTCGGCAGATTTGGTTCCCACTACTTCAGCAGCTGGCAGTGGAGCCTCCAATACAGCTGCTGCTGAGCTCACACTTGCTATCACAGGATCAAGGCACCCTGGTCCATCCGGACTTCAAATCCCTGCATCTTCAAGCATGCCTCCTGCAGACTTAGTTAAGTCTAGGTATGGGGTTTCCCAGGAGGTGGCGGATGTTCTCAACACAGCAAGAAAGCCCTCAACTAGATCCACTTATGCCATGAAGTGGAAAAGATTTTGTCTGTGGGCTTCACCCCATCACTTGGACCCGCTTACCTGTCTAGTGAACTCTGTCTTAGAGTATCTCCTCTCCTTATCAAACCAAGGCTTAAGCTACTCCTCCATTAAGTTACATCTTTCCACGATTTCTGCTTACCACGTACCTATGGGGGGGTAACCCTCGCCCAGCTGGACGTGTCCCACACTTTTTTGCAGGGCATGCTACACATTAAGCCTCCCATCAGAGATCCTGTACCACCCTGGGATCTCCTATTTATGCTCGAAAAACTTACTCTTCCCCCGTTGGAGCCTGCCGCGGACTGCGAGCTTCACTTCCTTTCTTGGAAAGTGTTATTTTTAGTTGCTGTTACATCTGCTCAGAGGGTTTCCGAGCTTCAGGCCCTGATGTGTAAGGGGCCTTATTTAGTTTTCCATAGGGACAGGGTGTCCTTAAACACTAGCCCTAAGTTTTTTACCCAAGGTAGTGCCCGAGCTCACGCTAAATCAGGACATTAACCTACCAGTGTACTACCCTAATCACTCGATTGGAGGGGAAGCATGCCTGCATACTTTGAATGTCCACAGTGTGCTATAGTATTATCTTAACGGCACTGCTCCGCACCGTAAGACAGATCAGTTGTTTGTGGCCTTTGCACCCTGCTGTCAGTGTGCTTCGGTGTCTAAATAGACCTTATCTAAGTGGCTGGTAAATTGCATTGTCTTCTGCTACAACAAGTACAACAAGCCCCTTCCAGGCTCAGTAAGGGGTCATTCCACCAAGGTAGTGGCTACTTCCTTTGCATCGATGCATAATGCCTCAGTAGCAGACATCTGCGCAGCAGCTACCTGGAGCTCAGTGCATACCTTTGTCAAGCACTACAGCTTGGACAGTGCCTCTAGGAGAAGGGCAGGTTTTATCCTGGCAGTCCTTCAAGGCCCTCTATCCTAATGCCTTCTTATGGCTGTTGCACATCAGCCTCCTCCTGACCTATTTGATCCCTTTGTGGGATTGCTTAGGACTCAGTCCTCATAGTAATAGCCTGCTGCAAGAGCTCCCTCGAGCAAGATAGTACAGTTACATAAGAACTTACCATAACAGTAGCTTTTCCAGCAAGCACTGCTTTCCCTCCCTCCTTCTCCCTGGTGAGTCTCTGCATCTTTTTACAGCAAGCTTCCGCCCAGTCCACCTGCCGACCTTACTAACGAGTCTCCGGTGGGTGAACTGAGATGGGGCTGGGTACCGCCCTCGATATACCATTGGCTGATGGGCCGGGGGCAGTCCCCACTGAAGACTGCTAGCTAGAAGGTTTCCGTGGGGTCCTAGTGCCAGGCGGCATAGTCCTTATGGTAATAGCCTGCTGCAAGAGCTCCTCTCGAAGATCTACTGTTACAGTCAGTTCTGACGTAACTGTACTTAAGTCCTTGCAACACCCACTTCTTAACATGCATCCGTTTTTTCTGAAATGTTCTAGTATATTTCAGGCAGGTGCTGGCAGGAACTAATGTCCTAGAACTGAGGCCCCATCTCCACAGCTTCACATCTGTTAAGTACTTGCCCCAATTTGCTAAGGACAAATCTGCTCCAGTGTCACTCTTTCACGGCATTCCTTGCAGTATGACCTGGTTTATTACAGTTATAGCAAATAACGCCTTTTGAGCACAGGCTTATTACCCCAACCAGAGTTCTTATCAGACTTGGAGTTTAAATGGGGAAAAAGAGTGTCTTACTGGTGCTTGGCTGTTACCTTGTTGCTGTGGCGTCTGTCTGGCCATTTGGTAGTCCTCGGCCAAAGAAACAGCCTTTTCCCCACTTTCTGGTTGATGTTCCTTTACCCAAAGCTGCACATCTGTAGACAGGATGTTGATGAATTGCTCCATTGCAAATGCGTCAATGATCTGTGGGACTGTTTTGCCCTCTGGTTGGAGCCATTTTATCAGGAGCTCTCTGAGTCCGGTGAAGGCTCCTCGAAGATTGTCGACTGAGTTGTACTTCAGAGATCGAAATTTCCACCTGTTGGTCTCTCCTGAGATGTCATACCTTTCAGGATTTCGCTTTCACCAGGTCATAGTTTCCTGACCTGTGCTTCACGACCACTAAGGAGTCATTGGCTTTTTTAACAACATTTTAGTATCTCCTAATGTGCCCATTATATCCTGCCTTGTAACATGGGAATTGACCGTACCTGAAAGAGAGCAGCGCGATTGGTTGAAAACAAGCAGCTGATCAGTATCCAGCGGGTATTAATCCCACAGTAATGCCTGCAGCTGATATTCCTCTCTGAGCCACAGCAGGAAAAAGATGCACACAGTATTCACGCGTAGTGTAGTACAGCATACAAACCAGGAACAAAAGCGCTGTGGAGTCACCCAAAGAAAGATATATTCCGACCCACCCACCCAACAGCCACTGTAGCAGAAATACGGGTAGTGCAAGTCAGAAAACCAAAATGGAAACTGTAATATGTACAGAACGTTCTGCATTTGTGGAGTAAAAGGGATCAGTGGTTGGGTGGACAAGCAATATGGACAGAGAACGTTGGCAGCAGTTCACTATTCATGGCGCAGTTAAGTTTTGTGACGATGCGAGACACAGAGCTAGAGCTGAACTAAAATAACAGAAGCGGTAGCGAGAAACCCACAAAAGTGACTAGGGACAGAATGTAGATAAGTGAGATGAACATATATTTTTAAGTACCACCGTGAAATGTGCACAGATTCATATTATTGTATCAGTACAAAAGTGTTGTAGGTAGAGAAGAAAAGTTACCGACCGGCAGTGATGAAAGCATTCAAATCCTCGATCGTGGGTGCATCACAATATGCAAATCAAATAGCAAGCCATGTCAAGTGACGAGTAGCACAGAGGGAGTAAATCACAAAACGCTGCAAAATTACAGATTTTTGTACATGTAGATATAAAAAACAAGGGTCAGAGTAGTCATTGTCTGTGCTATAGATGAGGAGCGTGTTATTGTAAAAAAAAAAAAAAAAGACACCGCTATATGAATAAATATGGTTGGAGAAAAAAAAGTAGTAGACATTTTTGTTGAAACTATATTTTGCAAAGCAGTGAGTGTGTATATGTGTAATACATGAGAGGTAACAATACAGAAAAACTCCTTAGCACATTGCCCATGTTACAAGAGCATTAATTCACTCCAGAGCCGGGCTCTACGTAAGCATTAAGCCACGCCGAGTGTGCTGTAATGCTGGATTGATGCATGGGTGGGGCTGAGTTACCACCCAACCCCCATGCATCAATCGCATTAGAGCCCACCGACGGAGTGGCTTAATGCGCTTGTAACATGGGCCGCCCGACGAGACAGTCACCAGGAGCCCATTTTGCCTCTGTACCACTACATAACAGGGGGAGTCGGGGAGATCTGTGCACTGTAACGGTGCACTTACAAATCCTCTGAGAGAACGGCATTACGATGCTGATGTGCTGTACACACTATGTACCTGTACTAATAGGGACTAGAGCGGCTCTCAGGCTCGTGCAGCAGTTGTCCCAATGTGTCCGCCTGTTTCTCCAGTAGCACTGGTTGGATGTCTCCGGAAAGCGCCTCCGTCGGCGCGCTGTGCGCCCGCTCACAAATTTGCATGCAGGCTCCCTCACTTCCCGTTCCCTCTCTCAGGGTCCTCCGAAGATGCAACGCTTGCCTGCATGGAGTCTCACTCTGGGGCTGTGTAGCCTATCCCTCCTGTACGCGCCTGCTTCTCCCCCCTTCCATCTGCCTCCACATCGTCGCGCTGTTTGGCTGCCACGCTTCCCTCGTTCACCAACTCCTCCATCGCCGCCCCTCCTGCCAAACAAAAGCAGACCACCCTGTTTTGTACTGCCTCTCACCCTTGCCAGTTACACAGTCATGCACAGTGTGCCACGAGTTCTCGTCCCCCCGTCTGCCTTTCCTGCCTCGGATTGCTAGTGGGGCTCCCGGACCGCCGCTCTTACTCTCCCTTCCCCGCAGGACCCAGTGCTGCTAGGCTGGGGGTCTGGCTGGTCGCGGTACTGCTGAAGCGGGCACGGCATACATGCTGCGTTAATACCCGCTTCGGCTGCCGTCTCGTGACCGCCCTAGCCCTATCGCCTTGCTCCCTCAGAGGTGCACAATTCATGCCATGTTACAATAGGGGATTAATGCCTGGTTGGTGGTTGGAAGAACTCGGCCTCACCAAACCTCCCCCCCAAAAACCAGGGAATAATCCCCTAGTAGAGCCCTCCACTGTCGTGGATTAATTCTTACTTAGTGCATTCATTGCCCCAAGTAGCTCTTGCACCTGTGTTTGAGGATCTATATTAGGTACCCTTTCTTCAGATCAGTTTACTACCTGAATGTCCTATTTTTTCTGCAACGCTTGGGTGTCCTGCACCTTGTTGTCAAGGCATAGGTCAGGAAGTATAGGGAAAACCCAGGAGCAGTTGTAAAATTCACCAAAACTTTATTTATAATAGCAGTAATATAAAAAAATAAACTTGTTCATAATAACTATGTACAGAAGCAAAATAAAATAAAATCTTTCTTGTAATCTCCCTTGCAGTAGCAGTTTAGCTGTTTTATAAGTCTTTTCAACCTCCACCTTTGCAAACATCCTGTCCTTGTAAAATGTTCTGTTCTCATAAATATCAGGAGCTGCTAGATCACAGTATGCTTCCTGAGGCCCCTCGACCTTTGCAAAAGGCTTAGACATTTGCACTCAAGTAGCCTCTAGAGTTTACAATCGTCTCAAATTATAAATATATTTATGCAGCAGGCGTCAGGATAAATTCTGCTGCATAAAGGCATTTATTTAGCACACTGTACAGATAAATGACCATGACATAATCACTATGAGAATAACGTGAAGTTATTCTCATAGTGATTACATCACAGCCCATTAGTGACTATGTCACTAGTCACCTCCTCTCTTCCCCATCTGCTGGCACTACTTCTTTCATCAGACTTGAAACTATATAGCTGAAACTGCATAGTCATTTCATCCTGCCCTCTGACTCAGTCGCTCACTTATGCCCTCCCTAAGCCTTGCCATCATATTTAATTCACCACTCATCTTTCTCCTACAGCTCAGACAATAAATTGCAAATCAGCACCTCTGTTTGAGGTAAAATGAAACTACAACCACTCCAATTACTCACCACTCCACATCTGCATTTCTCCCCAACCTCCCTGAACCTTGGCCAGCTCTCAGTACTCGTTCCTTCTCCCACATCCCTTGCTACATGCAACTTCCCAGGAATTGATTTTCACACACACACACGCACACAAAAAAAAGTAAAGAAACAAACATCCGAAGTCCACAAACAGAAACCCACAATGTTCGCATACAGATTCGCTTCCCTCCTCGTTAAACTGAGCCACCATGTTTTCAAACATTTTTTTTTCAAATACTACTCTCATGCACCAATCAGCGATGACTTCTCTACATCAGCATACTTGACTCAAAAATCCCATTCATTAGACGACACCACCGTGGAAGATTACAGTCGCGAGGAAACAAAACCTCTGAAAATACTAAAATAACTTAAAATCAATATAATTTTCAATAAAACAATGTCCGTCATGCAGAGCATAGCATGTTGCATAATTAAATTTGTGGGGGCGCCTGTTGGATACTGAAGTTATTTGTACAGTAGCCTGTCACCTCCTAGTAAGAAACACCTCACTCGTGGCTTTGCCACCGTGAGGTTACTCGAGGTGAAAAGCTATGGTACAAATAACTTCAGCATCCAACAAGCTGCCATTGTGATATCCCCTATGTATTTCAACAGTAATACTATATATTTTCCAAACAAAAGTGATCCCATTATCGTTACATTTTCATACAATGATTTGCACATATTTTTATATTAGCAGATATGCAATGGAGGAAAACAGACAGCAAGGGAAAACTGAGAGACAGTGAGAGGCAAAGAATTGCTGGACTGTTCGGGTTGATCAAGTCTTAGGTCTCGCAGGGAAAATTTGGTTGCTCAACCAGATAGGGAAGAGACAGAAAAGTAAAGAATACATCCTTGCATTTAAACACTTTCTCCAAAACAAATGTTCTACCCTGTCACACATCTGTATCATTCAGTTAATTACTTTTTTCTGGCCTGCCCCAGTCCCGAGACCAGGAGTCTGTTGTTTTGCCTTTTCTCTTCCATTTTATACTCTTTTACATTGGTTGCAACATTTTCTTTGGTCTGGCTTATGTTTGTATTTACCATTTCTTTATTCTTGGTCCGCAATTTTTTAGGAGGCATATCTATTACTTTTGTTGTGGATTCTCTCAGCTTTTCTTCCCTCTGTCCCTTCCCCATATACAAGTAATTTAAAATGTTACCTTCAGTAGAATAGAATTTCCTCCTCTGTGGCGTTTCAGGTAGTGGGGAAAGTGGAGCAGAGTCAATTGTTAGTAAATTAGGCAGGCTTGGAGATAATAGGTTTGAAGGTCCTGTGGAGTCCATCATAGCTTTCTGGGGTCTTTTTTTTTTCTAAGAAATGGCCATGACTGATATCTTTCACCAAACGGACACTTTTTGACATTCCGCCAAGAAAATATTTTGTAAAGGAGCAGTGCCTTCTCTGCTGCAGGATCGGGGTTTAATTTATTGTAGTGCAGGCTTCCAGTGTTGTGTCACTTAGTATCCTTTCCAACTCATGCCAGTTGCTTGGGGTGGTGTTCCGATCAGACCACCATCTTGCCGAGTAGCGTCACATCATTTCCTCTGCTTGCAAAAGTTTCCATTTGGCCCTAGTGCCTGTCAGCTGTAAGTTCCATAGATGTGGCCTGATGAAAAATATTACGGTGAAGAGTACATAACTGTTCTGTTTGCTTAGAGGCAGCCACCTGGAAAGTTTCCAGTTGGAAACCATGGCAAATTTCTAAAAGGAAATGGGTATATTTAATCTAAGCCTTGCTAATCCTTAAATTTTTTATGTGAGTTATGTTTCCCCCACCCACTGATAAGGAAACACAATTTATAGTCTTTTTTTTTTTTCTTTCCAGTTTTTGTAGGGAGACCATATGAACCCAGGTAAGAGACATCACTTTCAAGAGTATTAAAGAAGGCAGCTGTAATATGTTGAATCTGGTGGCATTTTGTCAAAGTATTTTCATTTAAAGGAAAACTGTCCAAATTAGGGGGCTCCTGCTCTCAAAAGGCTTACCCTCCGGTTTAGCTTTGTACACTAAAAGCGGTGTTTTTCTCACACCGCAAGTGAGTTTATTTTACTTGTATTGAAGCGAGCAGTGTGATGCCGCACCATTATAGTTATTGGAGCCCCCCCCAATCCCCCAGCGTCCGTCATACTTCCGGGTTGCGGATTTTTTTCAAGTAAAATAAACTCAGTTGCGACACGAGAAAAACACGGCTTTTAGTGTACAAAGCTAAACCCAAAGGGTAAGCCTCTCGGGCGCGGGAGCCTCCTAATTTGGACAGTTTTCCTTTAAAGCAATTTTGGTCAATCCCTAAAACAGGGGAACAAATTATGGTCCCCCTTAATAAAGGAGCGGCTAGAGCCCTGTTTGATTTCATGGCAGGATGCATGCTAAACATTCCTAAAAGGGGTGACATTCCTACATACATCAGAGATCCTTTGATGAAAATCAAGTCCTGGAAACTAACACCCCAACAAGGGGAATCTTACTCAAGAAAACAGATTTACGAGTTAGTATTAACCCCCAACTTAGACTGGAATCAAATTTAGAGGGACACTAGCAACCCCTTTAGGCCTCAGTGTATCTCTCGTTTAAAAAACACATCTGATGATTGCTCATATTCTGTAGAATTTCTTGATGTAACTGGTCAGTTTTGTTTTTTTTTTAAGTGTAAAACAGACTGCAATATACTAGTGTCACCCCCACAAAAATGTATTTGTAGAGTGGAGGGGGTAGAAAGAGGGTGGATGGCAAGACAAAAGGAAACTGAGATAGCAAGAAAGACCCCAAACCAGAAATTGAGCATGAGGAAGGCATAATGTGAGGTGACTTTCTTCAAAAAAAAAGGGGGGAGAACTAGAGGGAGTAGTAATGAGTACAGGGAGGAGAGTTATGGGTATATCAGTAGATGGAACTGTACAGGGGCCGAGTCCGGGAAGAGTGGATTTGGGGGCAGCACTGTATACCTACCTCATCCCCATAGTTGAAGGCCGGGAAAATCATTTTTATAAGAATGTCTCGCTTGGTTAGGAGAGATATATAGACTTTATTTTTGTATACAGTAGTAGTGTGCTGAACTTGGGCAGGGGCTTACTATGGATGGCATCAATATGGACAGAGAAACCAAGGTAAATACAAGTCACATTTTCAAGTATTTTAAAGAGCAGACCTCTTTAAGTGGAAGCCATCCAGAGTTACTGAAATATATCTGCTTGTACCAAAACTAGGATTGGCAAGTTCTAGGGGCTGTGAGTTTGCATGTTATGCAGTCCAGCTGTGCAGTAAATATTCTACTTAAGGGGTCTTGAAAATGCTAGGCCTACGGTGCTTTTAAAGACTGCATAGGTTTTATCTTAATAATTAGCCTCAACTCCAAGTTCTTTTGAGCCTTAATTAGTCAAGTACAGTAATTTATGATGCATGGCACATATTATAATGCTCTGTATAAATCTGCTTGTTAATGATGCAGCTGGTCTGGTAACCAGAGCACTGGCTTAAAAACCAGACGACTCAAGTTCAAATCTCACCACAGCAGTTTACTCACTGTAAGACAATGAGCAAGTCATTTAACCTCTCAGTGCTTTAGTTTACCCAGCTGTCAAACAATGGGTGCAAACTGGAGCGACCCCATTGAAATTAAGATATTCCATCTCAGCTGGGCTATTATGATTTATATGTGGTGTTTGTATGTATTAGTACATTAATTGATAAGGGTACAACAGGAGCAGTGTAAAACATGAAGGAAAGAAAGAACAATTTTGTATTTTCCTATCAGCATTTATAAATGCAATGCATGCACCAGACACATAAAATGTAAGGGATATTGCTATAGACTGCATGTTGTATTTGACTTTTCTGTGTGTGAAGTCATCAGTTTCCCTTATAATAAATGTTTATAGTATTCTTCATAGCAAGATTCCAGTTGTGTTTTTGTATTCTGGGGTGTAAGATTTGAATGCTGTTAGATTTTTTAAATATGCACTTTACGTGATGGTCAGAATATGGTGTGGTGAATATATTGTAAATAATTATATATTTGTATACCTTTTAAACAGACCAAAGGTGTATAACAAGGAATCCTGACTCACATGAAAAACCTTCTAACCTCGGTACATCTCATCTTGAAAAATTACAGCAGGAATGCCGTGAGCTGAAAAGAAAGTTGGATAAAGCTTGTAGACAGCTTCAGCATACTGTGAGAGAACACAAAGCTCAGATACAGCAACTGCAAGGTTAGAATATCAAGTTAACTGTTGATCTTCTTTCCACAGGGACCTGGGTATTGTACTTGGCATAGGAGCATAGGAAGGTACGAGTGAAAGTAAGCCATGATGGCTTTTCTAGTTTGTCCGTCACTCATCAGCAGTAATAACTATCAGTTTCCATAATATCCATACACATATTTATCGAGCTGTGTCTTTAATGTCTTCATAATTTTGGCAAGGAATTCTGTAGCGTGACTACCCCTGCTTCAAGAAATGCCTCCTTCTTTCAGTATCAGGATGGAGCCCTAATAACTGAAAGTCATGGCTCCTTGTCAAGGAAATTGTGCCTTTCATATTTAAATGCAGACGCTCCATCAGATTCATGCTGCTTGTTGCTTTGTGTAACAGGAGCATGTCCCTCTCATTCTCCTTCTCTCCAAAGTGTACAGGTCTAAACCCTTTAACCTTTCATTATGTTTCATATCTCCCAGTCCCGTAGTCATTCTGGTGATCTATCTATGCAATCCTCCAGCAGATATGTAACCCCCGCTACTTTACACAGTTAGCTACCCCTGTCACCCATAACTGGGCACTGACTTCAGAAACATTTAGACAATTGGTAACACCCCTAGCTTTGGGAATGTATACCACGCTCATACTTCTAGAGATCAAGGGGTGGGGTGTACAAAAGCAATATGACCTATTAGGTATTTACAAAACCAGGTCCTGAGGAGAGAGCTTTTTGCTAGGGCTATGCTAGACCTATCTTCTGGAGCGGTACCCAGTAACTCCACACAGGAACCAATAACATAAATGTCCAAACCGTAGTTGAGGTTCTAGAGTGTGACTTTATTCCAAAAGATGTTCTCTAAAGCAAGGGTGGACCCCCAAGGTTTACACATTGTGGCACTAGGAACTTGCAGAACAACAAAACGACTGTATCTGACAGAAAACTCTTTGTATTTCCACACTGTAGGACATAGAACATCTTGCACTTTTATTTCCATATAGGACAGGACATTTCTTCCAGTGGCACCGGCCACAACTGAAAACACATTTTCTAACTGGAAACTTGCACTTTGTTTCCCACATGTTGTAGGACATTGAACATTGCTTCCCATGGCACTGGCCACAACTGAACACACAAAGATTTGCTAAGAACTTGCACAACCCACTTCTGGGGGTAAAATCATCTTCAGACATTGGTCTTGTGTCTAAAGTAACCATGCACCCTTACCGAACCTGTAGTCCTGAACTGGTTACTCCAGATGGGGGCCTGCCCACCCTTTGCTCCCAAATCCATACTCAGCCATTCTTTCAGAGTTCCACCTTAAACATTCAAAAATACACTTTGGAAAATGCTTACTCGAATGAAACTTTGGCATCCATCATTTGAATTACTACACTGGTAGTGGAAAATTAAAGTCCTGAACTATGTGATGTAGTCATACCTCTGGACATCACACAGTTCAGCCAACTTTAAATTAGAACAGTCTCAAACTTCTGATTTCACAGAAAAGTTGTGCTTTTCCCTTTTAGCCAGAGAACACAACAGCACAGACACTGCTTTCTGCAGCTAAAGTCAGATCCTGCTCACTGTTAGACATTTCAGGCAGCTTCAAAACATCCTGGATCAAAAAGGGTATTGCCCCTTGGATCCATCCACTAGCAGTCCTTTTCACCCCTCCAGGAATGAAAATCAGGAGATCCTGCTGTAGACAATGGTTTCCACCACTTCTCTTGGCAAACTGAAGAATTATCAGGACTAGGGTAAGAATGCAGGGCCCTCAACTGAGCAGTTCTCACTCCTCCTTCCAACTACAGACTCACACTGACTCCCGTCTCAAGATTCTAAACTACCTTCTCACAGCTGGCAAAGGCTTATGCTGCTGCGAGAGTTCCAAATGAGCTCATCACTTCCATCTCAGCTGGCGCCAAGTAAACAGACAAGTGAGCATGTGAAAAACTAATTTAATTAGTTAATCACCAGCTGCCTCTCCCTGCCTAGCACTGATACTGAGGGGATTCTAGTAACCCCAGGGGACTGGGTGGTTACACTCACCGCAGCCAGACAAATGACTGGCCGCAGTCATATCTCCATCCGGCACTAGGCCATCCTACCCCTCTCCGTGTTACCTACGAGGAGGCAGCTCTACTTCTCCCCTACCATGTGCCAGGCACAGACAGGGTAACACTAAAGGAACAGAGGCCGGCTGATGAAATTTCTGCCCCTATCCTACGATCGATCTATGAATTGTCAGTGGCTCCAAGAAAACTGCTTGAAGCATGCCCTGTAGACCAGTACTGAGATCAGGACCCCCAGTCTGTCTATCCCCCTAGCCTTCTAGGGAAAATCTATCTGACCATTACTACCTATCCCCCCCAAAAAAAACTTTCCAGGGTACCTGTGAACAACAAAAGGAAACATACACTACATTGCATTACATTTCCCAAAAATCACACATGTGAAGAAAAACATGTTAACACCTTGTTAACCATAAACAATTCTACAAACACTAAGAAAAGGGGAACCCAGATAAGTTCCAACATTCTCTTCTATTCTTCTTTTCTTCTTCAGGAACACCTGCAAGAGAAGAAAAGCACAAAAACACATTCTGCATTCCAAACAGTGCCTAAACCTCCACCTAACACTAAAGAACCCCAAAAAACATTTTTTATAAAAGTAACACAATGGAGAAAAGACGTTTATACAACACATTTGGGGATGGAATTCCCTAAAATGTTCCAAACTAGGGATCAGTGTCACTGGTGCCTGTAGGCATTGCCCATTAAAGAGTTTCCTAGGTTGAAGCCTGCTGAAGAACAGTCCTTGGACAGGACAGGGCCTGTATAGCACTGCAATCCATGGGGAGAGTCTTTGACAAAAACATTAAAGTTCCTTGGATAGTCTTCAAGTGTAAGATATGTTGTGCAAAGTCAGTTAATGTAAATAAAAAACGTTTCTTACCAGCTCCTTGAAGAATGAAAACAAAGGTTCATCTTACTTCTACGAGCTGAGGACCTTCTTCCTACAGACCAGATGGCATCTTCGGATACTGCTGGGTTGATGTCCTCTGGAAAAACAAATGATGACACAGGAAAACTGCTGGACTGATGTCCTCTGAAAAACAAACGATGACACAGGAAAACTGCTGGGTTGATGACCTCTGTAAAACCAAATGATGAAACAGGAAAAATGCCGGATTGATGTCCTCTGGAAGGCCTGATGATGGAACAGGAAAACTGCTGGGCTGACGAATCTGTATACACCTGAAGAAATCCTGGAATACCAGAAGAGCTACATCTTCCTCCATAGATACTGCTGCTTTAGATGAAAGACACTGGCCTGCCACTGCTCACTTCCTTTAGGCATGCTGGGCATATTCACAGGGAGTGGCACCGTAAAGGGTAGTACCACTCAGGGTGTGGGGAAAGGACTATGACCCCGTCCGGGCGTTCAAAGTTGATGTTGTGAAATGTCTCTTGCCCAGTCCCATCCACAATTCGCATGGTGTCCATAAACAGAGTCCTGCCCAGTCTACAGAATCTAAGTCGATCACTGATGATTTTGTCCCTTACACATTCTGCCGCTCCTGGGTGCAAATTCTTACTTGCCTCTTCCATTAGTCAGGATTGCCTGTTCTGTTCGATTTCCTCCCAGACTCTGTGAGGATAGGACTTCCCAAATGTGGCGTCAGCCCTCCTACGAATCAGTCTCTTCTCTTTACTACTCTTTAGTAGTCTGCGGCCCATGGCCTGGCTTGGGGGTGGCCAGTCCTGGTCGAGTCAGTGTCTCAAACTCAAAGAACGAAATAACTTGTCCCCCACTGTATCTGTGGACAAGTTGTGAGAGCCGTCTCAAACTGTCTCTCGTTCCTCTGAGGCAAGAGCTTGAGGCAACTCACAGTAGCCCTCAACATGAAGATACCCTTCTTCATCCTTCTCTTCCTTGTTCATTATCTGTGCCCAAGAGTGAGCAAATGTCCTCACTCCTGAGACATTCCATTCCTCAATGGGCACGGAGGTAGACACCTCCCAATTCAATGTCTCTTGCAATTCGTCCTCCCCCACTAGGCCAGGACTCGGACCCTGATTCCGTGGGGCCACTGATCCCTCTGTTGTACTTCAGTCTGAGACATAGGCATGGAAACCTCTCTCTGTTCTTGCCCTTGCAGTGGATTAACATCAGTTTTACTTGCTCCTTCTGTAACACACTCTGTAGAACTTTCTCCAACAGGTTCAACCTGGTGCTACATGCTGCTGCAGGCACGGTCCCCTGCCAGGGTCTACGTGGGAGCCAATCAAATGCTTGTTGCCATCTCTGGCGATGCAACCCTGCTCATTCCAAACTTCACAAGGCAGTCTGAGCAATGGGGTATCAGAAACACATCCCTTCCAGCCTTTAGACACACAAAGCATAGTCTCACTGGATAGCTAGGGATTGCTACATCGGTGGGTAACCTGTCACCATAGTAGGCTCTCTCAACCTCTCTTAGTCCTGCCACCTCCTCGGCAATCCTAGCTCGGGCATGAAGCAAACACACAAACTTTTCATTACTGAATTGCTCACTAGTCATGTATTGTCTCACAGAATGGCTCCCTGCTGCTGTGTTTACATTGCTGACCCCACCCTGTCATGGCATCTGTAACTTTTCTTCATGCATCAAAATCTGTTCAAGTTGCTCAAAACTGTGTTTCCGACCTTTCCGGCTACTGAATTTACTTTAAACCATAATCGATTGCTCTGCTGGTACATTTCAGCACATTCATACGGATTTTTAAACTGGTAATTTGACTTTGCGATCAGCATAGTTAAAAAAAAATATATATATATCTATTTACACATGCTCAAAGTCACTTGTAAGCCCCACAGTCTTTCTTTGCACAGGATTGCCTGTTTGCTGCATCCTCCATATACAACTCACAGTCCTGCTGCTTAGAACATTTACTGTTGCTGAACCCATGACTTAATTGCTCACAGTCTATGTTCAGAATTTTCTGTTGTGCCTGTCTTTACAACTTGCAGTCCTTTTTTGCACATAAATCACACTGCTTGCACACAGGTTTAGCTGGCTTGACATTCACACACAGTTAGTTTGCACAGTTTACTTGTTTACTCACTGAATTCAGTAGCTGGCCGGTAAATTTCTGCCTGCTGCTGATCCTAGGAAGGCCTCTGGGGTGAAATGGGCTGGCGGGTCCTGCTGATCGTAGCCACGAATGCCTCAGTCACTCTCAAGTCGTTTGGACAATGGGTTGAGTCCGAACTTACACTATATAAGTCTGTTTGCTAAAGTTTAGAATGCTCACAAGCCCCTCGATGTTTGATCCTGGTCTAACCAGCTCGCATGCCACTCTCTCTCCTTTGCGAACACTCTGCAGCACAGTCGCTGGCCAGGGACGGGACTGGATGCAGCTGCACCAGTCACTCAGTGCAATGCAAATGAGCCCCTTCCTCTTCCTTCACGGCGATCATCGACCAGGAGCAAATTTAAACTGCAGATTGTAACTTTTTTTCTCGGCTGCAATTTCAGCAGTGGGAGCGCCGTTTTGACCGTTTTTACCACGGTTTCTGGACAGTTTTTTTAGCAACTCCCCAGTTTGCACACTAAGCACATGAAACTTTCAGGGCACATATCTGGATGTGTTCCTCAAAGTTCTCAATACTTTGGGCACTTGAAAATTGCATTTTAAAAGTTCTTTAAGCACTTTTGATGCAGAGACCAGGACACGTACTTCAATGCTTTATTGTCCATTACAAGTTGAAAACACACAAGCAGCACTCTGTTCTTTTACTGTACTGGAAGGCACACAAGCAGACATTTGGGTGGCATTTTTCTGGGCACAAATCCTTGACCAAAGCATCCTTTCCATTTGAGCAACACTGCTACTAGACAGAAAGATGCTAGACATACTCTCAGCAACAATTCTGGTTCTCTCTGCAAATTAAGCGTCACTAGGCAGGCCCATTTTTGTAACCACCCCGCTACTTTACACAGTTTTACTGCTGGCACCCATAACTGGCACAGACTTTGAAACATTTAGACAATCGGTACCACCCCTAGCTTTGGGAATGTATACCAGGCTTATTCTTCTAGAGATCATGGGGTGGGGGTGTACAAAAGCAATATGACCTATTAGGTATTTACAAAACCAGGTCCTGAGGAGAGAACTTTTTGCTAGGATTATGCTAGACCTATCTTCTGGAGGGGTACCCAGTAACTCCACACAGGAAGCAATAACATAAATGTCTAAACCATAGTTGGGGTTCTAGAGTGTGCCTTTATTCCAAAAGATGTTCTCTAAAGTAAAGGTGGACCCCCAAGGTTTACACATCGTGGCATTAGGAACTTGCAGAACAACAAAACGACTGTATCTGACAGAAAACTTTCTTTGTATTTCTACACTGTAGGACATAGAACATCTTGCACTTGTATTCCCCATATAGGATAGGACATTTCTTCCAGTGGCACCGGCCACAGCTGAAAACACATTTTCTAACAGGACACTTGCAGTTTGTTTCCCACATGTCGTAGGACATTGAACATTGCTTCCCATGGCACTGGCCACAACCGAACACACATAGGTTTGCTAAGAACTAGCACAACCCACTTCTGGGGGTAAAATCGTCTTCCGACATTGGCCTTATAGCTAAAGTAACCAAGTGCCCCTACTGAACCTGTAGTCCTGAACTGGTTACTCCAGATGAGGGTCTGCCCACCTTTTGCTCCCAAATCCATACTCTGTCATTCTTTCAGACTTACACCTTAAATATTCGAAAATACACTTTGGAAAATGCTTAATTGAATGAAACTTTGGCATCCAGCATTTGAATCACTACACCAGTAGGGGAAAACTAAAGTCCCGAACTGTGTGATGTAGTCATACCTCTGGACATCACACACTTCAGCCAACTTTAAATTAGAATGGTCTCAAATTTCTGATTTCACAGAAAAGTTGCACATTTCCATTTTAGCCAGAGAACACAATAGCACAGGTACTTGATTTTTGCAGCAAAAGTCAGATCCTACTCACTGTTAGACATTTCAGGCAGCTTCAAAACATTATGGATCAGAAAGCGGATTGCCCCTTAGATCCATCCACTAGCAGTCCTTTTCACCCCACCAGGGATGAAAATCAGGAGATCCTGCTAGAGACGGCGGTTTCCACTTCACTTGGCAAACTGAAGAATTGCCAGGACTAGGGTGAGAATGCAGGGCCCTCAACTCAGAGCCCTCAGCTGAGCAATTCTCACTCCTTCCAACTACAGACTCACACTGACTCCCGTCTCAAGATTCTAAACTCTCTTCTCACAGCTGGCAAAGGCTTATGCTGCTGCAAGAGTTCCAAATGAGCTCATCACTTCCATCTCAGCTGAAGCCAAGTAAACAGAAGAGTGAGTAGGTGAACAACCCATTTAACTAGTTAATCACTAGCTACCTCTCCCTGCCTAGCATTGATACTGAGGGGATTCTAATAACCCCAGGGGAGTGGGTGATACATCCATCCTCTGGTGAGGGGCCCAGAACTGAACCCAGAACTCCCAAGTGCAGTCTCACCAAAGACCTGTAAAGTGGCATTATGATCTCTATTTCTCGACTGAAAAATCCACTCGTTATGCATCCAGTTATCTGGTGGCACATCTAACAACGAGTCCGGTAGTGATGCAGTACAAAAACTGCATCATCTCCACTCTTGAGATGTTGCCTCAAAGAATTGGAATGGTGCTGTGGAATCAGAACTCCATTTAAATGTTGCTGTGTGCTGATGCTTCTAGTGTTCTAACGTCACATTTGTTTCCCCCGCTGAAGAAAACATTCACCTCAGAGCCCTCTCCAAGTCCATCGATTAAGTCTTGCATTATTTTATTATTCTGAAAAACTCCTAGCATTTTTTATTTTGTTTCTCGATGTTTCAGTTAGAGAGGTACTGTTAGTTGGATTTGAATTATTTAGCTGTTGTCTCCATATGACAGGGTAGAATAGGACTCCGTCCCATTTGTTATGGAGATAGTGTTTAAATGCAAGGATCTTTCCATTTTCTGTCTTTTCTCTGGTTGCGCAACCAAATTTTCCTGTGAGACCTTGGACTTGATCAACCCGAACAGTTTTGCAATTCTTTGCCTCTCACTGTCTCTGTTTTCTCTTGCTGTCTGTTTTCCCTCCCTTGCATATCTGTTAATATAAGCATATATGCAAATCAGTGTTTGGAATGAAACTGATAATGGGATAACTTTTGTTTAGAAAACGTTTAGTATTACTGTTGAAATGTATATTAATTGATTAATTGTATTTTGACAAGTCTTGAAAAAGCTAGAGGTTACTTGAGTGCAAATGATTGAGTCTTTTGCAAAAGCTGGAGGAGCCTCAGGAAGCTCACTGGTCTAGCAGCTCCTGACACTTATGAGGACAGAACATTCTGCAAAAAACAGGATGCTTGCTGAGGATGGGGGTGGAAAAGACTTACATGAAAGAGCTGAGCTGCAGTGGCTTAGATAGAGATTTGTTTCTTGGAAGAATAAGAGGAGGATTACAAGAAAGATTGTATTTTTCCTGTGTACATAGTTCTTATGAACACATTTATATATAGTTTTTTTATGCTACTCCTACTATAAATAAAGTTTTGATGAATTTTACAACTGCTCCTGGGTTTTCCCTATGCTTCCTGACCTGTGCCTCGACGACACTCCAGTTCCTGATTGCTTCCTGAAACCAGAGAAAAGTCTTACTTTGTGGTTGCTGTTTTAGCATGGTAACCTTTCATTTTCAATAAAAACTTGTAAAGAACTGCTTATTTTATATATTTTATTTAGCAGTTTGCAGTATTTTAAACTAAGGATCCAGCAATAATTTTTTGGCTTTTGCACTCAATGCTGTGACTGAAATGCCTCCAGAAAAGGCATGATCTTTAGGATTTAAAAACTGAATCCTAAAATCCTGGTGAAGGCAGACCACCGTGATCTTCATTTTGACTGTTTGGGTTCTAACCACAATTATTTGAACTGTGAATTGTGTAACTTAGTTTGCCCTAAAACACAAAACAAAAAGGGCAAAAACCCAGAAAGTCTCAGTCTGCCTTCAAGTCACCTAACAGTTCTACTAAAAGAAAAATGCAGGAAAGTACCACAGATGGTGGCAAGCATGCATCAGTCAAGTACATCTCCACAAAATAAACACAAAGTTGACAGAAAAGCAACAGTTTGATCAAAGAGACATAATGTTACCAAGCCAACATCCAGCTGAGATAAAGAGCACAGGGTGACTGATGGGGGAACACTAATGCTAAAGATGGAAAAAGAAAAGAAGCAACAGATGATCTAGTGCCATCAACACCAGCTAAGAAAAACAAAAAAATGTATTTAATTGAACCCCCAAAAAAAAAAAAGGAACAAGTAACCAGCAGTAGAACAAAGAGCTGTGCCCTCAGCAGAGAACTTTACTAAAATATAGTAATTCAGCCTGTTTCAGCTATGGGTAACCTTGCCACTATTGCTTCCCACCACTTCTCAGCCATAGGCATTTTTCGAACCTGTGATGGAAAATAATGAGAATGAAGGTGAACCAACAGAACCAGAAACAACCCCCAAACAGGATTTTAGTTCACTACTAAGAGAGAACGAGGATTTCTCCTTATATTTCACTTCTGTGGGCATATGGTCAAGACTCTGGATATCCCCTCTGCTGATACAGAGGAGGGTATACAAGAGGCAGACTTTGAGTATGTTGGGTCTGACCTCGTCAAAAAGGCTCACATTACCCATTCACAAATCGTTTAGTAAAGCACTAGCAGAATTTTGAATTCCCCTAGTAAAGCCATTAGCAGAATTTTGAATTGCCCAATCATGCTCTTCCCGCTCCCTCGATTTCCTCCTTTCACTCAGCCTTGGTCAAACTCCCGTCAGTCAAGAGGCAGGTTGAGGTTCCCTTGGTAACTCCAACAGACCACTCGACCCTGACTCCAGTCAATAAGCCGGTCAAGATTTTGCTTGAGCCAGTCAGCCCTCTGTAAAAAGAGATTGACGATCAGTCGTCCATCTCCCAGACCTCGGTTCTCCCAGTCCTCACACAGAACTCAACTCGGTTGGTGGTCTCAATCAAACTGCTTTGGGAGGTGCCTATGTGGTTGTGCCTCCGGGGAAATCAAAGCCCCAGGTAGTCTCACTACCAAAGCACATGATCTGCTTAGAGCCTCAGGTGGACACTCACCGCTGTCAAACTTTGGATCGACAGTCGATGCACCTCTCGCGGTCTCAATCGCACTTGACCAGCAAACGTCAGTCTCAGTGTTGGTCAACCTCTCCCTCCTCTGGGAAACATTGACTTCAGTGCCGTCTTCAACATTGCAATGTCCTTATGTGGCAGCAGTGGTCTCTCGCAGGGAGGAGCAAGGCTGCGCTCCTGGGCCTGATGGCTCCATGGACACCTGTGGCTGTTCCACTGGTGGTGGTGCCCACTACACCACAGCCGAGGATTGGTCCCCCACTGTGGAGTCCTGTTCAGCTACCGGGCTTCCATGCCACTTATTGATGGAAGTCCCACAGGACTCTAGGGTGGTTCATGTTGAGAAGTGACCAGGGGTGTTCGTGGAGTCACTGGACTCTGAAGGTGAGTCCTCGATGAACTCGAGCAGAACTCAGCTCTTTGGCCGAGATTCCTCAGACAGTCGATCAGCCTTCTCGGACTTGACCTCCGTAGGAGCTTTGTTCCAGTTGATGCCAGAATCCATGGAGGACCCTTTGGAGCCAGTTTAGAAATGTGGGCTAAGTACCTGTTTATTGACATCCTCGACAGGGATGATTCCCAGGGGTCGCCTTCCTGTTGGATGTGGCCATTTTGGGACCAGCTCTTCAGCTTTTGCAGCACCCAGCATCTTGCCCAGTATCCCCAACCCAGATGGTCCATAAGTATTCAGTGCTCCACAGGCACCCTCTCGGGGTTCTCAGACCACCCTGCCATAGAAAGCCTGGTCTCTAACACAGCCTTTTGCAAGTCAACGGTCCAAGGGGACATAGATAAGCCACCCAATAAGGAATCCAAGAAATTGGATAATGCAGCCAAGAAGGGTCTACGCGGCCTCCTCTGCTGGTCTCTGAGAGGCCAGTTATTCTGTCATGATGGCTAATTTTGGCCACCCCCTCTTTAGGCTGGTTGGGTTCCTCCTTCCTCTGCATCCTACTGATAAGCAGCAAGTGGCCCAACAAATCCAAGACTAGAGATGCATGCTGGGTAAGCATCGGCTCCAGCTAGCCTTTAACATGGGCAATTCCTGTGCCCGATCTTTGGCTATGGCCATCACCATGCATTGTAGTGTCTGGCTGAGGCTGTCTGCCTTCACAGCGGACACTCAATACAAGTTTGCTGATGTCCCGTTCCTGGACACCGACCTGGCACGGGGAGAGAGACATCTCACACACATGGAGAAGCTCAGTGCCACCCTTGACTCTGTGGCTTTGTCCCAAAAAGATCTGGAGCTGCCTAAGAGGAAGGCCTTTTGGTTTCAAGGTTTTCGGCCACAGTACCCTCGGCAGCAGCTCCAGCAGGGACAGTTTCAGTACTTGCATCCAAAACTCAAGTTTGGAGGCCAGGGCTGGGGGGGTGGCAGGGCTGTGTGGTGCCCTGTCTGCTGGATCTCGCCCCCCCCCCCAAGGCTGCAGTTGCTGGCTGGCTATAGATCTAACTTTGTTGTATACATGCATCAAGCATGAACAGGGTACAGCTGCTAGCAATCATTTTCTTAATTCGGACCCAGATATGGCCCATGCGCCAAAGGAACTAGTTGTGCACTTGCTCGGATTTGTTCTGAGACACACGTATTTGTGCTTGGAGAACTCATTTTTCCTACAACATCAAGGAACAGCAATTGGGTCAGCCCTTGCCCCATCCTACACTAATCTGTTCCATGCATGGTGGGATCAGACAGTGACCATCGTTCTTTGGTATTCTTTTATTGGCGATCTCCTGTGTTTCTGGGATGGGAGTATGTGACTGTACTGTCATGATGGGAAAGATGGCCGCCAGGCTGGGCGAAGACGCTTGTTTGCAAAGATATATGTTGCAGTGAGCGCTTTTGTTTTTAAAGTCTAATTTGTTTTAGTAGTGCATTTTAGCCACTTCACTTTAAATCTTATTATTTTTTATCTACGTGCTTGGAGGTGCTGGTCTGCTAATTTGCTGGCCTTCCATCCCTGGATTCGGGTCTGAGGAGGATTTGTGGGCTGTAGTGTTTTCAGGCTGCCCCTCGCTTTTCTAACTGTGGCTGAGTATTAACACCACAATTTTATCTTCAAATAGAGACCGACCTGGTAATCGGTCAGGCATTCAGCCTGCTGGACTGATTTTGAGTGTGGTGTCCTGTAGGAACATCGGAAATGCTCACTTTGTAGCATAGGATGGATGGTTTCTTTTGTCGTCTGCTCATCCGATGGTTGAGGATTCAGTCACCTTTGATTCTACATGGAATGGACTTTGTTTGCTTGCAAACGTTTGAATTTACTGGTTTCCTTGGAATTTTTCCTCACCCTGGGTTGCTGTGATTTGGTGCCGTGAGTACTGTGGGCCGGGGTCTGTACTGGATTCTGGCCTGTTTCTGGTTTTTATGCCCTGAGTTCTTGCTAGTTCTGGGAAGGCTGTGGATTTTGATGAAGGTGGAATTCTCCTGAGTCGGTCTCTCAGTGGTGGTCTTGGACTACTCTCTGGATTTTGCCTGGATTTGGGGACTTTGGTGCCTGATTTCCCTGCTATTATTGCCCTATCTGGTTGGATCTCAGCTTCCTGGTCTGTAGCGATGCAGAGGTTGGGCATCCATCACTGGGGAGTCAGTGGGTAGTAGTCCTTTCCTCTAGGGAACCCCGGGAACCCAATTTGTTGGGTTCTCCTGTGGCCCAGTGGTAGGCTAGAGTTCGGCTTTTGGGTTTCTAGTCCTGGAATGAAGCTAGTCCTGAAGAAATTTTAGTTCTTCTTTCAGTGGATAGACTGCTCTGTGACTTGAAACCCCCCTCTCTGAATCATTGAGAGTGGTTCTGGGGTTCTTAGCTGCTGGATTTTCATCATTATCATTTTTTTTCATAAGGAGAATCCCTGTGCCTTTTGGAAGATCTGGCAGTGAGAGAGCCTAGGACTGGGGATTACCTGTTGTGCTTTCAGTGACTTTGTTTGAAACTTTTTGTGTTATCCTGATTTTGGTTTTGTTATTTTTATTACCTCTCTATTATTTTTCCAATTACATTTGGTAGTGAGAGTACCACTCGGTTTCTCCTGGCTACCATAGTGAGAGTATAGTGTAGTCCAGGGTTTTTTATTTTATTTGGTTCTTTGGTTTATTAGTTTGATTTTATTTAGTGGCACCAGTTAGTGAGAGTTCCTTGGGGGGGACGTATTTTACTAGTTATTGTTTTGTTTTATAGTTTGTTTATTTATATTTTTATTTTGTTTGGTTGGTTTTGGGATTGTTGGGGTGATGTGGTTTGTTTGCATTTTATTTCATGCTTTTAATATTTTTTAGGAGCTTTTTATATTTAGACTGTAACTTTATCATTGTTTGTTTTAGGAAACTAGGATTCTTCGTGTTGTTTTGCCACAGATTGTTGGCACTTTTGTGGAATGTGTCTGCTGGCTCCTCCAGTTCTGTGCTATTCGGCCTCCTCTCTCCGCACCTCCGCCTGTTCTCTCCCCACCTGCCTGCTCTGCCTACCAGCTGTCGGGTACTGGGATTGCTCACAGGGGAGGGGCAGGGGTCGGGGACATGGACATTGGAGCTTGAATAAGCTGGGTCTCTCCCATAAGGGTGATTAGGACCAGAAGACGCTCTGGGCAAAATGGTGTCTGGAACGTGGTGACCCATGTCTAGTCTCCATACCCAAGGGCACCTCCTTTTGGTGGGCAAGAGCCGGGATGGCTCATGAACACCGTCCAACCTGGGAGTTCTTATGCAATGCCAGATCCATTAAGAACAAAACTGCACATGTTGAAGATTTTGTTGGAACAGCGGATCTGGTTTGCATCACCGAGACTTGGTTAGATGGAAATGCTGCCCCAATTTTGGAGGCAGCCCTTCCTCACAGGTACTCGGTGATTCATCGCCCGAGGTTGGATCGTGGGGAGCGGTCTGCTTCAAGACCGAATTGGGCCTCACTGGTGTACCATTTGAGGAGGTCAAATCATTTGAGTGTATTGTGGTAACTGGTGTTGGGTGCAGTATAGCACTCATTTACCGTCCACCAGGGGATGAAAAGTCGTTCCTGCAGGAAGTAGCAGACTTTGCCTCTGACATGGCATTGGAGTCTCCCAGACTGATGGTTCTGGACGATTTCAATGCCTGGGTCAATGACAAATCCACGCTTTTTGGACAACACTTCCTCCAGTTGTTGATATCATTGGGCTTCACACAGGTTGTTTCCTCAGCTAGCCATAATGGTGGTCACTCTCTTGATCTGGTCTTCCTCTTGGGGATCGAGGCCTCCGATTTGGGGGTGGAACCTGTCGGTTGGTCCGATCACTACACCGTGAGGTTCAGTTTCAAACAACATGAAGTCTTGCTGTATTCAGACATAATGTAGTTAGCCCCAGCACTTGAACTGCCCCAGAGAGGAAAGAGTTAACTCTGTGCAGAAGCATAGAACGTTGAGCTCAAGCTCGGTTTTCAAACTTCTGTCTGTGGTACTTCCCAGTGTAACCGTCAGATTCTTTACTCCGCTTAACAGTGAAGTCGCTCTGGAGATTTCCTCTGCTCAGTTCGGTATAGTAAAGCGTTCGGTTTTAAAAAACATTTCTTTATTGTTTTTTCGGATTTCCAGCCTCTATCTACGGTACAGGTAGTGTTGTAGATAGGTAGTGACTGTGTTTTAATTTTATTTAACTTCGGATCTTTTCGGTCGGTCCAGTTAGAAACCAACCTTGTGAATTCTCTAATTTTAAATAATATCTTTCTGGAATTAGTGTGGTGTTCGGTACCGATCGGTTTCAAAAGAACCGGCTTTTTCTCGTTCTTTTCCAAACCCGTGACACGGTTGTTACCGATCGGTTGGTATTACCTGGCTTGAAAGCTTCTATAGGATAATTTTGGTAGGTTGGCCATGTCTGAGAAACCCCAAAAAAAAACCGGTCACACTGGGTTTCAACACTGTATTGAGTGGGGGAGGCTGCCAGGCCGACCCCACCTCTTCTGTGTTTATTGTCTGGGGTTTGACCCACTCCAGTCAGACTGCCAATTTGCAAAAACTTTCCCAAAACCACTCTAGAAAAAAAGACTGAGTAGGCTGAGGGAAAGGGAGGCCGAGAAGTCCGTGGATCCGGATGGCCAGCCCGGTTTGGTTGCGGCCGAACCTGAGGAGGTGCCTACTAACCTGGGCGATACCTCCTCGGGCAAAAGGAGAGCTGACTCTGAGGGGTCGGTTCCATCAAAAAAGAAATGAAAGTCTGCCGGTTCGGATCCAGTACCGCATACTCCAACCGCAGGTGAGATAGCCAAAAAGCGATTAGTATTGTCCAATCGCTTCACCTGGTTCCGTCCGAACCGGCACCGCCGGTTAGGCGGTCAGTTCGGTCGGAACTGGCTCCTACGGATTATGATCCGGATGCTTTCTATGAGGAGTGGGAGGGAGAAGAAGATTATCCTGACAATGATGGCGATGATGACGACCAGGGTGGTCTGGATGTGCCCATTGAACCGGACATCTCCCCAGACAGGCCCTCTGATATCTCTCCTCTCAGGCTCTCTGAGTCCCCTTCACACTTCTTGTTTTACAAGAAGGTGGCCCAAACCCTCCAGCTCCCTATGGTTGAAGCTGCTGAGGAGGAAGAAGAGCCTGATTTTGTGGAGATGATGGACATCCCAGAGTCCAAAAGGTTGTCTATTCCCCTTCATAAGTCCTTGGGGAAACAGACACAAAAGATTCTACAGACTCCTAACTCTTTACCTCCTGTAGATAAAAGAATGGACAGGAGGTATATGTTATCAGGCTCAGCTGCGGAGTTCCT
Organism: Neoceratodus forsteri; assembly: GCA_016271365.2. Lineage (NCBI taxonomy): Eukaryota > Metazoa > Chordata > Ceratodontiformes > Ceratodontidae > Neoceratodus > Neoceratodus forsteri. Next base: position 720,376,149 of record CM028129.1, read on the forward strand.
TTATTCACATTGCAGCCATGTTGGGGTAGTGCAGGCTGCAGCATGTGACAGGGCAAACATTCCTTTGGTTTCACACACCCCAGACAAGGACTCCAGGAAAGTTGATGCCATGGCCAAAAAAACTATACTTGGCATCCTCTTTGGGACTCAGGCAGGCAAATTATATGGCCTATACAGCCAGGTACCATAAGTCCAGGTGGGATACGGTTCTGAAACTGGCTCAACAGGCCTCCCCCCAGCTAGCCAAAGAGCTGGAGGAGGTGGCTGCAGATGGAATTGAGGCATCCAAAGTACAGTTTCACGCTGCTGTGGACTCCAACGATGTGGCATCCAGAGTCATGGCTACACCTGTGTCTCTCAGGAGGCATGCTTGGCTCAAATGTACTAGCCTATCACAGGACACCCAGGCTTAGGCTATGGATTTTCCTGTAGTTGGTAACTCTCTGTTTGGGGAGCAGACAGAGGCTTATGTGAAGAAAATGGACGAATACAGGACAACTTACAGGAGTGCACAGGCAAAGGAAAGGCAAGCCACTCCTCAAAAGCAGTAGTCCAGGGGCAGGGACAGGCCTTTTCACATGCCTTTTTACCAAGCCCAGGCCTCCTCTTCTTACCCACAAAGGGTTTTTTTCCGAGGGAGGAGCAGGAGGGGGATAAGGCGGCTGCTCCCTCCTCCTCTCAGTCCTAAGGCTCCTGCCAAGCAGGCACCGATGTGTCAGCCTGGGTCAGCTCCTATTTCCAGTAGGAGGCAGGCTGGCTTACTACTTCCAGGCCTGGAAGTCTGTGACCTCAGACAAGTGGGTCCTGGAAGTAGTAAGCCAGGTACTGGCCCTCAACTTCAAAAAATTTCCAAAAGGAAGGGCCAAGTCTTTTCCACCTGCATCAGTCTCAGAAACCCTTGCCCTAGAGACAGAGGTTTCCTCTCTTCTAGCTCTCAGAGCTATAGAGAAGGTTCCTACTCAGCACAAGGGAAAAGGACTGTATTTCAGGTACTTCCTTACCCCAAAGAAAACGGGAGTGGCGACCCATCCTAGACCTAAGGTATCTGAACAAACACATTTCAAAGCCCAAATTCAAAATGGTAACTCTGGGAATAATTCTTCCCTCTCTAAGGCCAGGGGATTGGCTAGCATCTCTGGACTTCAAGGATGCCTACTTCCATATTCCTATCGGGTGCTCCCACAGAAAATACCTCAGGTTCGAGTTGCCTTCAGGCCATTACCAATTCAGAGCCATGCCATTCGGTCTAACATCAGCTCCAAGGGTGTTCACAAAGTGCCTTGCAGTAGTGGTGGCTTACCTCAGAAGACAGGGTATCACCATCTTTCCGTATCTAGACGACTGGCTGTTAGTGGGTCAGTCTCATTTACAGGTCAAGTCAGCTCTTCAAACTACCTAGGACCTACTCAGCTCCTTGGGTTTTCTTCTAATTTTTCCAAAGTCTATACTCAAACCAGTTCAACTTCTCACCTTTATAGGCATAGAGTTAGACACTGTACAAGCAAAAGCCTTCCTTCCCCTGGCAAGCGTAAAGGCCCTAGTGGATCTCGCTTCCTCCTTTCGACCTCAGGTCTCCTGCCCAGCAAGTCAGTTCCTCCAGCTCCTGGGCCACATGGCAGCTTCCACGGCAGTGGTGCAGGGAGCAAGGTTCCAGATGAGGGACATTCAGTTTCATCTGAGGTCTTTTTGGTCTCAAAAGAAGGATTCACTTACCAAACTGATTCCAGTGACTCAGACTCTGGTCCAAGCTCTCCAGTGGTGGCTGGACCAGGACAACCTCAGACAAGGGGTTCCATTTCTCCCTCAAGTCCCATCAGTAGTTTTAACTACGGATGCTTCTCTCCTAGGCTGGGGAACCCACCTGGGAGCCCTGACAGCTCAAGGGCTCTGGTCTCCACAGGAGTCTCTCCTTCATATCAGTCTCCTGGAACTCAGAGCAGTTTTCCTAGCACTGCAGAGCTTCTCAGATTCAGTCAAGGGCAAGGTGGTCCAAGTCAGAACAGACACCACCACCTCAATGTGGTACATCAACAAGCAGGGAGGCACTCGGTCCTCGGCCTTGTGCACAGAAGCCATGAAGCTGTGGTCTCTGGCCTGTTCTCTTCAAACTTCTGTGGTAGCAGTTCACCTTCCAGGGAAGGACAACATACTAGCGATGCCCTGAGCAGAATTTCACAGGGACACCACGAATGGTCCCTGGATCCTCACATACTGAAGGTCATCTTCTCCAGGTGGGGCACTCCAGAGATAGATCTTTTGCAGCACTGGACAATCATCAACCTTCTGTTTTGTTGCAGACCTCCAGTCCTGGGGCGGTTCCCCAGGATGCTCTCTTTTGGACTGGAAGGGCAGGTTTTCTATGTCTTCCCTCTCCTTCCTCTGCTGTTCAGAGTTCTGATCAAGATCAGGACTCAACCTTGCACAGTGATACTGGTGGCTCCAGATTGGGCCAGACAGCCTTGGTATCCTCTACTGCTGTCCTTGTCAGTGTCCAGTCCCCTGTCTCTGCCCAGGACATACAATCTCCTGTCCTCCTCCCAGGGGAGGATCTGGTACCCCAATCTCCAGTCTCTCCATTTCAAGGCCTGGCTCTTAAAGAGTTAGAATATGCAGCTCTACATCTTTCTCAGGGAGTTCTGGATATTCTGAAGGTCTCTAGGAAACCTTCCACTAGAAAAACTTACAACTCCAAAGGAAAAGGTTCAGTATTTGGTGCTCTCAGAAAGGCATCCTGCCTGATTCTGCAGACGTTTCCACAACCTTAGACTATCTAGTTCATCTCAATGGTTTAGGCCTTAGGCCTGCCACTCTGAAGGTTCATCTAGCAGCTGTCTCTGCATTCCTCTCAGCAGTGAAGGGCTCTTCCCTGGCATTTCATCCTGTTTTCAGAAAGTATTTCAAAGGTCTGGTTCACATTAACCCTCCCTTTAAGGAGCCCACTCCACCTTGGGATCTTAATGTCTGCATAGCTCAGCTAATGCAGCCACCCTTTGAACCTCTGGCTTCGGCTGAATTGAAGTACTTGACCTGGAAAACTGTGTTCCTGGTAGCTATTACTTCTGCCAGGCGGATTAGTGAGTTACAGGCTCTGTCAGTGGAACCTGACTTCATCTCCTTCCATAGGGACAAAGTAGTCCTCAGAACCAATAGGAGGTTCTTGCCCAAAGTGGTTTCAGATTTTCATCTGAACCAGTCTATATCTCTCCCTGTGTTTTTCACTGACCATTCTTCTTCAGGTGAAAGAAGGTTACACAGTCTGGACGTTAAGAGGGCCCTTAGCTACTACATTGAGCATACTAAGGCACATAGAAATGACTGTCTTCAGTTGTCTCACTTATGGTTAAGTGGGAAAGGGTAAGCCTGCCACTAAGAGAACTATTGCCAGGTGGATTGTTTCTTGTATACAATTTTGTTATGACAAGTTGGGTAGGACGCCCCCTTCAGGCCTGAGGGCTCACTCAACCAGGAGTACAGCTGCTTCTCTAGCTGCAGCCAGAGATATACCTTTGTTAGAGATCTGTAAAGCAGCCAACTGGAAAACAGTACATACTTTCACCAAGCATTACTCACTGGACATCCAGGCTAGGAGTGATGCTAGGTTTGGTACAGCAGTACTGCAGAACCTCTTCCCAAAGTAGGTTCTGCATTCCCTCCTCCATAGGGAACTGCTTGGTAGTTTGCATTATGTCTGAATACAGCAAGACTTCATGTTGTTTGAAGAAAAAATACTCACCATAGTAATGTTGTTTCTTCTAATGAGTCTTGCTGTATTCAGACCTTCCTCCTCCCCCTCTCAGAACCTGGTTTTGGGAAGTGGGCTGGCAGGTACAGTGTGTTGCACCTCAGGGTGTACTCTTGTACCCTCCCTCTTGGGTGGGGTAGATGTTATTATTATTTTTCTGGTGTTTTACTAAATATTGTCACTACCTTTCCTTCTTGGGTTCTCGACTTGAGTCTTTTGTGGCCCAAGAAGATATATTTTGCCCTTTGGCAATATTTGAACAATTTCCATACTTTAGTTACTAGTTAGTTAGCTCGTAAGAATCTGACGGTTACACTGGGAAGTACCACAGACAGAGGTTTGAAAACCGATCTCGAGCTCAATGTTCTATGCTTCTGCATACAGTTAACTCTTTCCTCTCCGGGGCAGTTCAAGTGCTGGGGCTAACTGCATTATGTCTGAATACAGCAAGACTCCATTAGAAGAAACAACATTACTATGGTGAGTAATTTTTTCTTCTGTGCCCCCCTGGGTAGGTCTGCCCCTGTGGAGATGGTCAGTTACCTCCCTTTGCGGGACGTGGTCCCTGAAGACCTAGCGGTGGTGATAGACCTCTCGGTGTTCGATGAGACCAGCACAGGTCCACAGCAGTTAGTTGTGGCCTATAATAATCCTATTTCTACAGCTCTCGACCAGATTGCTCCTGTCCTTGTTCACCCCCTTCCGCTTCGCCCTCGGTCCCCATGGTTCGATGGGTCTCTTAGAGAGCTGCGGAAGTTGGGACGCAGGTTAGAACATCACTGGCGGAAATCCGCCTTGACTGCCAACCATCTTATTTTGTTAGAGCATTATGAACTCTATCAATCAGCAATTTCCTGTAAGAAGGCAGAATTCCTGTCCAGGGAAATTGCTGTTGCTAGGAACCAACCGGCTCAACTCTTCCAAACTGTGGACAGGTAGTGCAACCCAGCCTGTCTGCAGCTCCGTCGAGTTTTTTTCACAAATGGAGTGTGATGAGATCGCTCGATTCTTTGCGAATAAGGTGTCCGACATCAGGCAGGAGATCCGTCTGCCTGCTTCTATGGGGGATGTTGTTGATCGGTGCTTGGTCACTATGCCCGGTGTGTCCTGGAGTACCTTTGACCTATCGGAGTTTGTTGACATTATGAGGATTTTCCAGGGGGATGCACCCCACGTGCTGTAGTTTAGACCCGGGCCCTACTTCCCTAAGTTTGGGTTGTAGTGATATCATTAGCCCGGTCTAAGCTCAGATTGTCCAGTGCTCCTTGGAATCAGGTGAGTTTTCAAGCTCCCTGAAGGAGACGGTGGTGACACCTCTTCTGAAGAAAGCTTCTTTGGACCCGGAGACTCTAGCGAACTACAGACCCATCTCGAACCTTCCTTTTGTGGGAAAGGGTTATCGAGAAGGTGGTGGCAACTCAACTGGAGAACCATTTAACCATCCATAATTTATACGAACCTCTCCAATCGGGTTTTCGTAAGAGGCATAGTACAGAGACTGCTCTGGTTCAGGTGCTCAATGATCTCCTGATGGCAAGATATCGGAGAAACCGTTCCATCTTGGTACTTCTTGATCTCTCTTCAGCTTTTGACACTGTGGACCATGGGGTTCTGCTCGAGTGCCTGAGGTCCATCTGGGACAGTCCTCAGATGGTTTTCATCTTTCCTCACCGGTAGATCTCAGAGAGTTGTCTCGGGAATATTTTCATTCGAGTCTTTCTCTCTGCCTTGTTTGGTGCCCCAGGGCTCAGTGCTGTCCCCCATGTTGTTTGCAGTGTATATGCTGCCCCTCGGAGGCATTGTAAGACGGTATGGGCTGAGGTTTCACGGCTATGCTGATGATACCCAGCTCTACCTGTCTTTTGCCCCGGCCAGGTTAGTGCTGTCTCGGTATTTAACAGCTGCCTCATTGAAATCCAAGATTGGATGAGTTCCAGTGGGTTAAAGTTGAACGCAGGAAAGACTGAGGTTTTGGTGGTGGACCCAGGTCGCAGGATATAGGGGTTAAGGACTGATCTGCCCTCTGGTTTGTTTTTGGGGGGGCACTCAGATCCTTACCTCTGAACGGGTGCGTGACCTGGGAGTGATACCTGACGACGGGCTGATCCTTCATTATCAGGTGTCAGCAGTCATCAAGTTAGCCTTTTACCATCTTAGGAACACTGCCAGGATCAAACACCTTGTTCCGTCTAGTGATTTGCCCGCCTTGGTCCAGGCCTTTGTGACCTTGCGCCTTGTCTTTTGTAACTCCCTTTACTTAAGGCTTCCTGGGGTTGATAGTCACCGCTTGCAGCTAGTGCAGAACGCTGCTGCACGTTTATTGACTGGAGTATCAAGGAGATCACACATTACCCCAGTGCTGTGTGATCTGCACTGGCTGCCAGTTCAGTGGCGGATCACCTTTAAGGTAGGTTTGTTAACCTACAAAGCCCTACATGGACTTGGTCCTGACTACGTGAAAGAGCTTCTGATTCCTTACACTCCTGTGCGACAGCTCCACTCGGCTGACGAGGGGTTGGTGGAGATTCTGAAGGTTAGTTTAAATTCATCTGGGACTCGCACTTATATGTTTGCTGCCCCAACCCTCTGGAATTCTCTGCCACGTCAGCTACGGGAGTGCAGGACCGTAGAGAGCTTTAAGCAGGCACTGGAGACCTTTCTATGGAGCAAAGCTTTTCCTGAGTTTCTATGATTTTATTTTACTGATTGTATTCAGTGAATTTGTATTTACTTGTGAAGAGCCTTGGCATTTTGAAAGGTGCTATATTAAAGAAAGTTATTATTAATACCATGGAAACCTTTATGTAATAGATCACTGTCAACACACTGAATCTGGCATGTATGCATATGGTAGATAAGTTAAGCATTGAATACCTTAATGTGAAGCTGAGTTTAAGTGAAAATCACACGGTGGAGTGTACACCCTACAGAAAATCTGTCTCAGGTAACAGTCTGTTGAGGGCAGAAAGCTGTCGTCCTCGGAGCCGGTTTACAGCATACTATTTGAATAGTTTCTTTGTATTAAGAGAAACTGCAGTTCAAGCAAAATCTTTTTGCAGGAAGCTAGTATTCTGTCGACCAGGTTCATGGAAAGAAGACATCCAGCAGGGGTGGTTAGTAATGCTTTTGAAATGGTCTGTAATATAGACATGACCACACTCTTGCAGCTGAGAAACAGACAACAAACAAACCCTGAACAGAAAGTAACTTTTGTAACAAACTATAGTGGTGGTACTGTGGCCATCAGGGATGCAGTTAAAAAAAATTATGGTCTATTTTGGGACTAGATGAAGAACTTGGACCTTTTACGGGTACTGTGCCACATATTTCCTTTTGACGTGGCACTTTTTTAAGGGACTACCTACCTAGTAGTCACTTTCAACAAACTAAAAAAGCAGCTCCTGGGGAGATTTGTTGGAAAGGGTTTTATTGTTGCAGGAAGTGCAACGTGCTGTTTTACATGTACTGGTACAGCATTTGAGCATCCAGGTACTTCGAAGAAGTACTTTTTGAACTGCTTTGTGGATTTTCAGACAGAATTTACTGTCTATATGGAGTGTTTGTGACCTCATTTATGTAGGCCGCACAATTTGCTCCCTGAGGTGTTGCACAAGAAGCGTGTGAGAGCCATCTTCAACCAGAATATGGCTAGTGCTGTGGGCGCACACTTCAGGTGGACACACAACTACATTAAGCGATTTCAGACTTTGAGCTCTGGAATAGGTAGAACCACCACAAAGGGAAGGTGACTGGCTCAAAATCCTGTTGCAAAGGGAGGCCGAGTGGATCATGCAGTTAAATGCACTTGCACCTCATAGTCTCAAAGACCAGTTGGATTTGAAACCATTCTTATTATTTTCGTGGTATCTTGTGCTTTTTTCCAGATACATAAAGGTATGGTAAAGGTAAAATTCTATTGATTGTCAGTTAGACATTACAGTGTCTAGGTGGGACAAGTATCTGGTGGGAAAGGACAGGGCCTCCGAGAGTGTGATCTTAATAAAGAAATCCTGCCCATATGAAGTGGTGCAAGTGCTAACAAGGCAAGATAGTTGGGGGATCTATTTGTCGGGCACTTTGCTTGGTAGAGCAGTCTCAGTTGCATCCATATATGGGTCAACTCCCCCCGATCCTAAATTTTTCGCCTCAATAGAAGGGGATATAGCTACCCTTCCTTCACACTCACTTATCCTAGCGGGTGACTGGAACATCTGTCTTGATAACCAGGAGGATAGGATACCTCCACATAGCGGGCCGAAGACCAAGGCCCAGTTGGCCTTGGCTAGGTTTTTAGAGACAGCAGCATTGGTTGATCCAATTAAGAATCTTTCAAATAGGGGCAGCGACATGACATTTTATTCGGCAGCTCACAAGAGTCATTCTAGAATTGACTTCTTTTTGGTTAATAGAGAGGCACTTGCAGAGATTAGAGAAGCGCTGACAGAGGGTAGAACCCTCTCAGATCACTCTCTCATTCAGATGCAGTGGGAACCAAGACCCACACCGCCTAGACCTTACAGATGGAGGCTTCATGACTCGCTCTTGACAGAGGCCACGAGAAGGGATGAATTAGAGGGGGCCTTACAGGAGATCATTAGATTCCAGCTCCCCACACTGCGGGATAAAAGATTAGCTTGGCCTACCTGTAAGTTTTTATATGCGGGGGCAGCTAGGGACTCTAGCTGCAAGGGACAAGTCGTCAGAAGGGCCAAAGAGGAATTCTTGATCGGGCGATAAATTCATTGTCACGGCTAGAAGGATCCTCGGGGAAATAGACGTGAACTCAAAAGCTTGAGAAGGGAATTGTCAGAAATTGTTTATGGGAAAACAGAGTTCTGGCTAAATAAGATTAATGCCAAATTCTATTGCAGGTGACGCCCCAGCCTCTTAGCGGCTAAAATTAAAGAGTGGGAGGCAAGTAGGACAATCATATCCGTTCAGTATGAAGGGAAGCTTGTTACAGACCCACAAGAAATGGCTGAGGCCTTTGCATCATACTTCACAGAAATCTACCAAGCTAAAGACTTGGTGGGGGAGAAGGAGGCCAAGTGTTATCTAGAAGGAATCCAGTTACCAATTCTGGATCCTGCCCAAGCCAAGGAATTAGAAGCTCCAATAAGAGCATCTGAAATTATTGAAGTGGTGCAGTCTCTTCCTCTGGGTAAATCACCAGGGCCTGATGGCCTTACTGCTAAATTTTACCAGACCCATATTCAGACTATACTCTCTGTACTCCATGAGTTTTTCCTCACTATAATGAGGGAGGGAATTTACCATTCTCCACTCTACCAGGCGTATGTTACTTTAATACCTAAGCCAGACAAGCCTAGGGACGCATTAGGTAGCTATAGGCCTATAGCGTTAATAAACCAAGATATTAAGATTCTCACCAGAATCTTGGCAAATAGGATCTTGACTATTGCTCCTAGTTTAATCAGTCAGGAACAAGTAGGTTTTATGTCGGGGAGAGGGGCGAAAGATGCTCTCAGGAAAATCCATCATATCCTAAATTTTGCCCCAGACTCTCAGCTACCTTTGGCCCTGATTTCCCTAGACGCTGAAAAAGCATTTGATCGGGTCTCACATCCCTTTCTCTTTGCTACAGTGGAGAAAATGGGGTTCCCTGGGGGTCTCCTTAGAGGTATTAAGAATTTATACGCCGCTCCAACAGCTAGAATATTATGTAATGGTTATATCTCACGGGAATTCCAACTAAATAATGGGACTCGTCAAGGGTGTCCTCTTTCACCGATACTGTTTAACATCTATTTAGAACCCCTTCTGAGATCTATCAATAGGGATGTTAAGGTCCAGAGGATCAGGATTGGGGGAATGGAGCTAAAACTCTCAGTCTTCGCAGATGATATACTCCTTCATTTACAAGACCCAGTATCCAGCTTTGAGAGAGTAAGAGATTTAATAGACCGCTTTTCTAAGGTCTCTAACTACAAGTTGAATCTTACTAAGACACAAATCCTACCCTTGACACCACATGTATTTAGGGCAGATTTTCATCCCTGGGAGTACAATGGAATACAGACAAATTGAAGTATCTGGGCATTTGGATTACAGCAAACCAGGAGCTGGGACGATGCCAATCTGGGGGATCATATCTAGGTTAAGGGGATATTCTAAGATGGAATAACCTACCTTTGAATTTGCATGGCCTGGGCCTCATTAAGATGAATGTTTTACCGAGACTGCTATATCCGTATATTTAGCCCCATATAGTATCCCTACTAATTGGTTTAGTACAATCAGGAGGCTAATTTCAGGATTTCTATGGAATAACAAACCCGCCAGGATAAAGCATAATGTCTTGCCTTCGCCGATGGGGGGGAGGGGGCATCAGGTTGCCTGACCTCCATGTTTGCTATGTAGGTCAGTTAGGCCTTATGGCTCAATGGGCGGAAAACGATGAGGGGGGAAAATTACATACCTTCGTGGTTGCGAATCGAGAAGCAATTGTTAATGAGCTCTGGCCTCACCCCTGAATCGATGCTATATGCCAAGCCTAGAAACGGTTTATTTAGGGTGGGGTATGGGAACCCAATCAGAAAAACCACGGAGGCCTGGTGGTCCTTCCTCATTCCGGTACAACAGTGCTATCAAATGAAGTCCAGAGACCAGCCCATACTGGTAACCCTAATTTGGTTATAGGGGTCGGGTACTTGGACATCGGTGGTCCAATCATTTGTGGCTTAAGACTGAAGGACGGATGCAGGGAGATAAAATAGTCCTGCCATTACAATGCGAGGGATTGTCCTTCTTCCAAAGGTTACAGCTTAAACAAATGTTAGCAGGGTTTCGAAGGATGGGGACCCCATAGATAACTTTTTCGTGGGGAGTTTAAGGAAGCCTTCCAGAAAGCTAACCCACTTTCACAAGTTTATAAATTTTCTTGGACTTTCTGGGCCCAAATACTCCTACAAATCCTTTACTGGGACAAGGTGTTGGCCTCAGAAATCTTAGGTGGGAAACTATTTGAAGAGCACGAACTACAATGTGATTCCAATATAGAAATATGCAAATCTTTGTGGTTTACAAATATACTATACCCCGTAACGCTATATGCAGGAGGGTTGAGACAGACGGACCTGTGTTTCAGGTGCTAGAAGGAAGTGGGTGACCTGTTGCATGTAATGTGGGATGTAGCAAAATCTCACCCTTATGGAGGAGATTAAGCAGGGCATGGATCCAATGCTGGATTATACAGCTTTTATAACTCCAGAAATATGTGTTCTGGGTGACTTTTCTCAGATTATAGGGATCGCATCCAAATTCCACCTTTCTTTAACTCATTCTATCCTATTGTCACTTAGAATGTTCAGGTACCCTCTGCCTGCTGCTAGAACACCTGTGTGCCTGAAGGGGTTTTAGATCTGCAGCATTCATACAAACACGCAGTGCTTAAACCTACATATCTTAAAAACCATACATCCAATTTTAAAACTGTACGAAGAAAAGTTTTTCAGGACAAAAAGTTTTTGAAAATGAGTGAGGTTTGGTAATGTCTATTTAACTAGATTTAATGTTGTGTAAGGTTGTTTTCATTTTTTAATGAATTCTGTTGATTTTATCTAAATATAATTATGCTCTGTTTACTTAGTCATACAAAAATATTAAATATCTGTAAAATTGTTGATTAAAATTGTTAAAAATATAAAATAAACATCTGTCATTGTCTAAATATAAATTTTGCAAGTTTTTTACCACTTTTTGTAGTCAAAAATTAATATCTGAATGTCTTGTTATTACAGTTTGAGTTTTTTGTTCCACTCCACTGGTTGGAATTTTGCAGTATTTAATTCTTCTTACCCACTGATTTTAGTTTATGAATCTGATTATCAATTTTTTTGTTTTTCCACTACTTTAGTAAGAACATATTTACACATAACCTTAGAAGGACATATCAGAAAGTGATGCAGGAAGGAAGTGCTTTGTGAGGTCAAGTGATGTAAATAGGAAGAACACTTCCAGTGTAGGTCAGTGAGCTGACACAGGAAATGGATACATTTGTTAGTGCTGGAGGTCTCTCTATGATTAATTGCATATGTGCTGTAGTTAAAATGTGTAATTTCATTGAAATAAACTATTTTATTTTTGTAGTAAAATCACATAATAAGTATAGGAAACTATTTTATTTGTGCTGTTTGCTTTATCATACTGTAAATGAAGCATGATGTTGTTCATGTAAAGGTTCACAGTCTTTCAGTAAATATCATGTTACATAAATCTGTGTATTATTTAATTTCCTGGCATAGTTTATTTTTGGGGGGTTGTATTATGGGATGGTTTAAGGTGAGGGAATGACTATATGATGAAGCACTGTGTGTTAGTGGTGGTGGGGGTCCTGCATTCATTACACAGGCTCAGATGCACTTCATATGTTCTGGAGAAATGAGAGGGGCTGTATGCATATAATAATGGTGCTAACAGACACTGTAGATACATTACGGGTATACGTATAGGATGAAATTGCTGAAAAGGCACTGGTAATTTGGGGTATACTGTGTCATGGGGAAGGGGGTGGGTGTGCCTATACCAAGGAATGATGCTCATAGGCACTGCAGTCATGTTGTGTCATGAATTGGCACCCATCCTTGGGGTATACTTAGTTGTAGGGAAGCAGGTGGGGCTGCCTGCACCTGGTAATGGTGTTCATATCCCATGCAGAAACATTGTGGGTACACATGCAGGGTGATGGCATGGGCATCTGTAAAGGTTATGTACTATGTGCTGTGTCACATGGTTTGCCTGCATACACATGTGATATGTTTGCAGCATTCAGTATGAGCACTGTGTGGGTGGGAAGGAGTGTGGGTATGCCTGCACCATGGAGTAATGCTCATTGGTGCACATGTGTACTGTGTGCTATGTTTCATTTGAATGGACTGTATAAGTCATACACTGGCACTGATCACATCACAGAGCATCAGAGGTAAGGGATGGTCTGAAGCATTATGAGCACAAGGGACTAAAGTGGTTCTGGAGTGATTCGAACTTGAATAGAACATTACAGTGCATCTGAGGGTAGTGTTGGAATGAATCTTGATGTGCACAATAGACTACACCATGGTGACTTGAGGGATCCATATCAGTAATGCACATCACAGAGTGTCAGAGATAAAGGTTGGACTGAAGACTGATGAACAGATGGACTAAATCAGTGACACTGGTGGGATCTGAACCTGAACAGCACTTTATAGTGCAGTAGAGGTTGGGGCTGGACTGACACCAGATCAGTCAATGGGCAACACCATTGGCTGTGAAGGGATCTGAACCTGAAATGCACTTCATTGTTCACTACAGTTTGGAGCTCGACGGATGCATAATAAGGATATATTTTACAAGTGGCTGTGGAGGGATTTGAGCATGAGATTTTACAAGTGGCTGTGGAGGGACCTGAGCCTGAAGAATACTTTACGGTGCATCAGAGACTGAGGCTGAACTGATGTCATATGAATTGATGGGCTACACCAGTTGATGTGGAGGGTTTTGAACATCAAATGCACTTCACAGTGCATTATGGGATTGGTCTGGACTGATGCATGGTAAGTCGATGGACAACACCATCAGCTGTGGAGGAATCTGAACCTGAAATGCACTTCACTGTTCACTATAGTTTGGAGCTCGACTGAGACATGATAAGGAGACAGATCTTACAAGTGGCTGTGGAGGGATTTGAACCTGAAGAATACTTTACAGTGCATCACAGATTGGGGCTGAACTGATGTCATATGAATTGATGGACTACACCAGTAGATGTGGAGGGGTTTTGAACATGAAATGCACTTCACAGTGCATTTTGGGATTGGTTTGGACTGATGCATGGTAAGTCGATGGACAATACCATCAGTTGAGGAGGGATATGAACCTGAAATGCACTTCACTGTTCACTACTGTTTGGGGCTTGACTGATGCATGGTAAGGAGCTAGATCTTACAAGTGGCTGTGGAGGGATTTTAACCTGAAGAACACTTTACAGTGCATCAGAGGTTGAGTCTGGAACAAAGTCATACGAGTCGATGGACAACACCAGTGACTGTGGAGGGATTCAAAACTGATTTGGCCTTTACAATGCATCAGAGATTGGGGCTGGACTGATGCCAGATGAGTTGAAGGCATCACCATTATTTTTTCATTTTAAACAATCAGCAACTGTGTATTAGGGAGAAAACTCAAGTGCAGAGCATGAGACAAACATGCTACTGACCCTAACTCACTTATCATCCATAACGCAGGGAGCAACATGCCATATACATTTTAACATAGCCATAATCCGAACATAAACTCTTTAAAAAGTAACAAAAAGTGCTGAATTCATGTGACCTCATTTAGTACATGCACAAGAAACACTCTCCCATCAGGAATGCTAGCCGGATCCATAAGATGTGATCACACAGGATGACCAGAAATTATCCCAAAATGAACAAAGTAACAACTATGAAAACTTTTATCATAAATAAAAATAAAAACAAATAAAGTAAATACAGATTACAAATCGAGGTTTTGGCACCGAAATGAAGTGAGTATTTTAGGATGAGCGCAGCACCTCCATCTTGAATCTAAGTTTCCAGTCACCATGCTCTTCCTGCACTAGTGTGTGCTCTGACTGGTTAATGGAAATAGTGACGTGTACAATAAGCATAGAGCAAGCATGGCAACAGTGAGGATCAATATGACCAAACGGTGATGCACTACAGAGATAGGGGAGGTGTAGGTGAGGGCTGCGACCCCTAGCTAAAAACATTAAAAAAAAAAAAAATCACTGTACACTTCAGAGCCCAGAAAGCCACTTTCCCTCCAGTGACGGTTGTAAAAAAATACGAGTCCTTGCTTGAATGCTAAATAAGGATTTAGTCTAACGTTTCAGGCACACACATTGAATAGAATAGTGGCAGGCACAACAAAAGATATGCGTGCAGGTTCCCTGGTGCTTCGACAACTAAGACTTCATCAGGGGGATGATGCCTGCATCTAAGACAATCCCTTTATACCAATTAAATTTAGAATTGATGATGTCAGAAAATCCGACCAATCATAGAGCTCAATTTTTAAATACAGAAATATTCAGCTCCCTTAGTGGTGTAAATGGATTAATAGTTATAACAATCATGATATCAGTGACAACATGTTATTGTAGAAAATACCCAAAAGACAAAAAATACACCAAAGTGGTGCTGGCCAATCAGATTGCTCGAATAAAAAAATGTAGTTATGAAATTAATTATAGTGTCAACCTGATCAACTTAACATGTTTCACTAAAACAAGATGATTTGTTGTTACAATACAAACTAATGGCAGAATAAACATAATACATTTCACAGCACATGCAAAAATAGTAAATTTATTTATTTATATATTAAAGGCTTGTTTTCAAAAATAGCCAATGGGATCGTATATTATATTAGGTAAAATCAATAAAGGGTCGATGTCCCCTATTAGCTGGTACAACTCAATTCATCAAATGTAAACAAATGCTTGAGCTGCACCAAGAGAAGATGGGCTTGGTGCGTCATCAGAACTACAGCATATGATTTAGGACGCCATATCGTCATCAGGAAAAAAGTATGTTTTTTTATGGCGCCATATGGCGTCATCAGGAAGGAATTTAATGGTGTCGGTAGTTAATGCTCTTAGTAAAGCATTGGAGGGACGATCAGGTTTATGCATATGAACAATGGGTGAGAGAGCTTTGGGGGGTATTGGCCAAGATAAAGAGACATCTAGTCTCTGAGGGAGACAAGAGCTATACGTTAAAAGATGGGCAATATTAGATGCGATCTACCTCCAGCAAGTTACGAACACTGGAACACAGGTCTGTCTGTCAGATAGTGATTAGCAAAGGAAAATATGCTGGAGTGTTTAATGCCTATATTGCTTTGTGCCTACTTGTACTATGCTTTTCCTTTTATTATCCCCAATATTCTTGGTAATATTTGGACTTTAATAATTTCTAGATGGTCAAAATTGAGGGTGACTGGGTCCATTACTAAGATAAAAGGGGACTGGTTTTGGTCTGCAGGGGCTTAAGGGGCTGGGGACTCTCTCTCTCTCTCTCTCTCTCTCTCCAGGGACACATTAGGAAGCCGTCCTGCAGAGTCCATTCCTTTAGGGCAGTAGGATAAAATACTCTTACACAAGTGGATATATAAGGGAAGATTGGGTCAATGAAGGGAAGGGTGTACTCTAACATTGGTCAGCGTACTATATTAAGGCACTATTGATTTTGGAACTTGACCACAGTGTGATGCTCTAGTGTGCTTGTACATAGGGATGCTACAGTTTATGAGCCAGTTTTGGTTGTGTTCCTGGCTTGCCCAGGTATGTGTATGTTTGTTTGTCTGTCTGTTCTACTGAAAATGAATAAAGGTGTTTAAAAAAAAAAAAAAAAGACATTACAATGTTCTACATTAAATACATGAAATAAAATGCTGCTTTTATATTACATATATAAAAATCATCCTTGCATACAATTTATATAGGGTGTGTGTGTGTGTGTGTGTGTGTGTGTGTGTATAGGTATATATCTATATATGTAACCATCCAGTCCCCGGGGTTACTAGAATCCCCCAGTATCAGTGCTAGACGGGGAGGCAGCTGGTGATTAACTAGTTAAATGTTTTTCACCTGCTCACTCTTTTGTTTACTTCCTCTCAGCTGAGATGGAAGTGATGAGCTCATTTGGAACTCTCGAGCAGGATAACCCTTGTGCCAGCTGTTGAGAAGGGAGATAGAATGTTCAGACGGGGGGAGTGTCAGTTTGGAGTGAGGCTGCTGCCAGTGGGCTCTGAGTTGAGAGCCTAATCTCACCCTAGTTCTGGTATTCTCCAGCTTGCCAAGAGAAGCGGTGGAGACCTTTTCTACAGCAGAATTTCCTGATTTTCATCCCTGGAGGGGTGAAAAGGACTGCTAGTTGGTGGATCCAAGCAACAATCCCGTTTGATCTAGGATGTTTTGAAGCTACCTGAAATGCCTAACAGTGAGTGATTCCTGACTTTTGCTACAGAAAGCAAATACCTGTTCTGTTGTGTTGCATGCCCAGAGGGAAGGCAGAATTTCTTTTCCTGTAAGTACAGACATGCAGGACTGTCTTCGGAGTAAAGTTGGCTGAGATGTGTGATGTCCAAAGGTATGAGTATGCAACACACTGTTCAGGAATTTTACCTTTACACTAATGAGGTGGTGAATTTGAATTCTGAATGCCAAGTTTCATTCAAAAGCAGTTCAAAAGGTTTCCAAATGTCTAAGGTACAACTGAAAGAATGTCTGAGTATGGATTTGGGAGAAAAGGGTGGGCAGAACCCCATCTGGAGTAACCAATTCAGGACTAACAGGTTCAGTAAGGGTGCCTGGTTACTTTAGACAAATGGCCAAATGTCTGAAGAGAATATTTGTACCCCCTTGGCGTGAGTTACAGTTTCTTCTCTGGTTATGAAGAATGGTGCTAGTGTTAGCCAAATGTGCTTTTCACTTACTGACCAATATGCCACTGAAAGCAATGTTCTGTGTACTACTCATGTGGAATACAAGCCAGGTTGTTCTGTGTCCTACGACATGTGGGAATACAAAGTGTAAGTGTCCTGTGTCCTACTCGTGTGAGAATACAAAGAGTTTCTGTCAGATACAGTCCGATTTTGTTGTTCTGCAAGTTCCTAGTGCCAAGATGTAGTAACTCTGGGGTCCACCCTTGCTTTGAAGAACATCTTTTGAATAAAGTCACACTCTAGAACCCCAACTGTGGTCTGGACAGTTACATTATTGTTTTCTGTGTGGAGTTACTGGTACCCCTCCAGAAGATAGGTCTAGCATATGCCAAGCAAAAAATCTCTCCCCAGGACCTGATTTTGTAAATACCAAATAGTTATTCTTTTGTACACCCCTCACCCTTTGATCTCTAGAAGAATGAACCTGGTTGATTTCTAAACGTTCTGAGTCTGTGCCCAGTATGGGTGCCAGGGGTGCCTACTAAGTAAAGTGGGGGGGGGGTTACATACATATTTATAAAACTGGTAAGAAAAATCACTGAAAATCCAACCTTCTAATTGAATAAAACATGTCACATAACCATGCATTATTCCACAATGACCGCACACCTCTCAGGACGACCGCACACCTAAACTACTCTCCACACCTCAAAACCTTCTAACCGGCAGGAATCACTCCACAACTTCCACAGATAAGCTGCCACACACACACACACAATAGGTGGCACAATCGGGCTGCCACCCACAGGCATACGTGAAATTCATATACCAGTCCCACACTATAAACAGTCATGTGCTTGATCCTGTCGTAATTTTTAAATAAAAAGTAATTTGTCAATGCCTATGCCATACCTGCTTCTCCTTCAGATTTTCCAAACTGTGGAATGGCCTGCCTCCCTCTCTAAGATCTTCTGGCTCAATGTGCATGTTTAAATCCCATCTTCTTTCTTGATTCACCTCCAGCCTATGCAACTGTGTTCTCTGAACCTTTACCCCACCTCTGCCTGTTACTCGAGCAATAATTGTTTACTATTAATGCAAGGAATGGCAAAGAGTCTACCTGCTAAGCTTGCACACTGGCCAACAGTTTCACTCTTTTTCTTGTTGCATGACTGTATCTATTGTATTTAATACTTGAAACTGTACAACTGTATTATTTTCTCTGCACATACAGTATGTCACACCTCTTATCCTCCCCTTTATGAAGACTGCACTGTGAATACCTGAATATGCGTGTATATATATATATAGATATATATATATATATAATCTCTCTCTCTCTCTCTCTCTATATCTGTATATATATATATATATATATATATATATATATAGATATATATATATATATATATATATATATATATATATATATAGATATATATATATATATATATATTATAGTGCCACGGTAGAGGCACTATAGTTAGGTTGAGTAAGCACTTTAATGTTAAACCTCAAATTGTGCACTTTAATAACTTTGCCACTGTAAGATGGATGTGCCTGAAATTTTGCATGCATGGTCTGGTATGATAGATCTCTGGATATGGCTGGTTGTGTTATGGTTGGATGTACAGTTGGAGAGTTGCAGAACACCAAAAAATGAAAAAAAAAACTGACTTTGTGTGCATTTCTTTGCTCACACCCACAGAGCACACAATTTGTCCATTTGGTCTGAAATCTTCAGAAAAGATACAGTCTGGGTCACTGATGTGCCTTTTGAAGATTTGGTGAAAAAATATTAAACTGTTCAAAAGTTATTCAAAAAACTAATTTTCCATTATAGTCAATGGGAAAAAAATAGATGTGCCTCATGAAAGCTACCACCAGTACATTTTCCATTCACAAATGGACCATTCACGTTCATGCTGCCACCATCTTGTTTTCAGTTAGCAAGAGAAAAATGCCTGGTATTTAAATTTGGGACCCCCAGGTAAACAATGACTGCTGTGTTTACCTAGTTGGTTCTGAGGATGCCAGCCTATCTTTTGGGGGTAAACCCCCAAAATGCAATTTTTATTGTGAAAGAAATGGCCACGACACTTTCGCCAAACACAAAGCGTGTTGTGCTGTTTTTGTGAAACTTTCGCAATTTATGAAATAACTTTGCCCAAAAACAGCAAATCTTTGCCATCCCCTCAACAAAATGGTTGGGGCTTTTGAGCTGAAATTTGCAGGGTGGCAAACCCTGGTCCCACAAATGTGACTTTTGGTGGCTTGGTGCCAAAACATTCAACGGGCCCAAAGTTGCAGCATTCCGAAATTAAGAAATTTCCCATAGGATAACATTGCGGTGTCCATGACACCTTTTGGTGCCCGTATCTCAAAAACAAAGTGAGATGCAGATTTTTCACTACCTGCAGCTTAAATCTCTGCAGAAACAAGTTTGGAAATCATAGATTACACCAGCACTGGAATTTGTTTCCTACTTTCTATGGTCATGGAGACATTGGCAAATTAGTGTTACAAGGGTGCCTTTTCAGCACAGTTCGGTACCCCTATCTTGTACGTGATGTGAGATACAGATTTGGTTGAATTATCTATCATGGAGGTCTTGCTGTCATGATTGCAGTGACACTTTAATTTTTTTCGTAGCTGCTACAGTTGCTGAGATATTGGCAAATTAGTGTTACAAGGTTCCTTTCCCCATAGGATTGCTGTATGGCTCCGTAGTTGTGTGTAAGTGGGCCCGTGCTCCTACATACACATGACATTACACAAAAAATGGACACTATGAAGGGAGCACAGGGCATGGAGGGCCTGCGCTCCCACTACCACATACCAGTTACCAGTTACATTACACTTTCTCAAAAAGTTAATGCATCAGTTAGGGTTAATAACACAGCAACAAATGTTTGGAAATGTGATGTTAGGGTTCAAAACCCTACCTCCGCATTCCACCTCACACACACACACACACACACACACACACACACACACACACATATGCAAGACACATGCAAGACTGTAAAATACTATATGTGTCAATCACATTTGTAAGCACAATAATCACAGCACTACTCATTTCACATAACACTATGTAATGAAAAAACAAATACAGTATGATCGACTCTATACTGCCAGCACAGTAGATTACAAATTATTCCTGGCATATCTTCTTCATACAATAAAACATAGTCTGTACACATTTTCTAAATATTGGCTTTTATGTGTCATAATTCAACAATTGGCTTGCTGCAGGTATCATTGCTACCACATGTGGTAGCAGGAAAGATAGAGCTGACATATACAGTACATACTGTAGCACTTTTCAGATACTGCACAGGTAATGAAACTAGCATCATCACGTGTTGTTATACTGCTGTGTTACCTGGAAATACTCATTATTAACACGTTATGGTTAGCTTTGGATATTATAACTGTTTCTTTCACATGTTACTTGTAAACTATACTACAAAAAAAAAAATACTTTTATTATTACTACCGTTTGTTATTAGGACTGACTCACACTATCAGAAAAAAATGCAAACACCCAATGACTGTTGGTAGGGGTATCCAAACTTTCATTTCCAGTATAACTAGCTGTAGATAACATTCTGTGTGTTTCATCATTTGTTAACTATTGAAATATAAGCATTTGCTTAAATCTTGTTATTGATGTTTGTAACTCAAAAATGCTTGCTGTGGGCCATCACCCATGGTTGCCCAGCATACTTGTGTACCCCCAAGACACTTGGATGGCAGCAGAACTCATACAGTTGGTGGACTATGATGATGGATGTGTCTTGTAGTATGTTTAGAGAGTTACATGTTACTTCTGTTACCTGATGCTGGTTGTCTGATTGGTTGTGTTGCCTTGGCCGTTCCCCTGCTTGCATATGTGTGTGTGTGTGTGTGTGTGTGTGGGGGGGGGAGGATGCAGTATTAAGGTTTTGAACGTTAACATCACATTTCAAAACTTTGTAATTGTGCTATTAACCCTAACTGATGCAATGCATATGTATATATATATATATATATATATATTTATTTATATATATATATATATATATATATAATAATGGTAAATCATCTGGCAACAAATCCAAAGTTCTGATTGTATAAAACACATCACATGACTGTGCGTATATCAGAGCACAACACTCACTACTTTTACCCCCTCAAAACAATTTTGCCATTTTATAAGATAGATAACCAACTCTATGGTGTGCTGTTGCGCTTTGGTATATGCCCAACTTGGTGGTTGACGACTGGCCTGCGCCCTGTGCATATATCAGCACCCACATACCTAACAGTGGATTATCTATTACATTTATATATATATATATATATATATAGAGGCAAAAAACTCCGTTTAATGTATTAGTTAGGGTTGTTCCACAGTGACAAAAGTGAAGAAATTCGCTGTTAGGGTTGAAAACCCTAACTCCGAATTCACCCCCCAGCACCACACACACACACATGCAAGTATGGGGGAGAACCAAGTCAACACAACCAATGACAGACATCCAGCAGCAGGTGACAGAAATAACAAACATTTGTCTAAATGTAC
Organism: Neoceratodus forsteri; assembly: GCA_016271365.2. Lineage (NCBI taxonomy): Eukaryota > Metazoa > Chordata > Ceratodontiformes > Ceratodontidae > Neoceratodus > Neoceratodus forsteri. The sequence continues at coordinate 720,397,892 of CM028129.1, forward strand.
TACGAGACATCCCCACCCACCTGACCAGGTACTGCATGCTCAGTGGAGATCAACAGCAAAACTGAGGCCATGTACACCAAACGTACACATCCCTGATTGCAGCTGCACACAACGTACCACACTTAGTAATTGCATGGCCTTACTTACCGATACCCCACACCAGACCACACCACATGTGGTGGGCCACCTGAGCGATAGAGTTCGTCAAAACCAAGGAGTTGTACAGGTATAATATCTCTGATTATAACAAGGGTTTGAGAAATGCAGCTTTCTAATTGACTGTAAACATTGTAACACCCTTATGTTTAGTTTTTATTAACATACATGTAGAGCCTAACCATATGATGAACATGGTTTAATGTTTAAAAAACAGTTTTATTATGATAGCAATAAGCCACTCCCAGGTATTATGTTAATGGTCAGTTTATCACTGTCTAGCGACATGTGGCACTCGGCTATGCCTCATTCAACATTAAACCCCTACAGGGTGATTAACAGACCATTTAACATAACTGTTGGTCATGCCTTATTGCTTAATTGTCTTTATGAGTAGATACTCTCCCTCTGCTGGCACTGCAGCAGCTTTGCAACACAGTGTCCCACCCAGTTACACCATACACTGTCTAGTTACTGGAGAATGGCTGTGAATATGAACTCATGAAGATGAACAGTGTAACTTGATCATTACAGTCATCGAAACCTTAGTGTGATTATAACTGACAGAGTCAGTGATAGAGAATAACCCCTGCTATCCTAGTACATTTACCCCATTGTGAGTTAAATCAATATTAAAAGACATTCTGTTTATATCTACACCATACCTACTTGATTCCTGTTGTACCACAATTAACATAGTTATCACATTGATAGCATCAGTGACAGAAGTGTGGCAAACCCCAAACACTAGGCATACAGCCTGAGTATAAAACAACTGTTAAAAAAAAAATTACACTGTGTCCATAAGTGGCATAGATCACTCATTGCAACAATAGTAAATGTATTACTATTTGAATAAGTTAGTCATCACAAATGCAATGAGATTGTATTTATCAAGTACAATATACTCAGTAAGTGCCTACAGGAAAATCTATCCTATATACATCTCCGATACAGGTACGTCATTGTTGGCTCAGTAGTGCTATGATATTTAGAAGTTTCTTGGCCTGATCATGCAATTACATTGTTTCTTACAAAGAATACTTACTGCATCTTTAGTATTGAAACACACTGAAGGTCTATGTGGTACATCAGCAGTACACCTTCATCAGTAAGAATGCATCTGATACTGGCAGTATGAATTTCACAGCGTTGAACAGGCAATGCTTTCCATCGTTTACATCAGCCTCTCTATCTTGAGTAAACCGTTGCAGTAAATGTACTACTATGTAAATCACATACTAAGTGTAACACTACTTTTATCTTGAGCATGCTAGTGTCTTGTAGTTAATTTATGACTTCTCTTAATTAATGTATACTCACTAGTGTTAAACCGTTCTACAACTGTCATCATGCACCTTCAGCATTTATATTGACTAACGGCACAGTACCAGTTGTGGTGTGGTGTGGGGCATCGGTAGGTAAGGCCATGCAACTACTAAGTGTGGTACGTTGTGTGCAGCTGCAATCAGGGATGTGTACGTTTGGTGTACATGGCCTCAGTTTTGCTGTTGATCTCCACTGAGCATGCAGTACCTGGTCAGGTGGGTGGGGATGTCTCGTAGTACATTTAGACAATTGTTTGTTATTTCTGTCACCTGCTGCTGGACGTCTGTCATTGGTTGTGTTGACTTGGTCCTCCCCCATACTTGCATGTGTGTGTGTGTGTCTGTGTGTGTGTGGTGCTGGGGGGGGTGAATTTGGAGTTAGGGTTTTCAACCCTAACAGCGAATTTCCTCACTTTTGTCACCGTGGAACAACCCTAACTAATGCATTAAACGGAGTTTTTTGCCTCTAATTTCCCTTCTTTTTGAGAATGATAATAAGAAATAGTGAATGTAATGCAGTGGCGGCCCTCCTGCCACATGATGTCTTGTGGCATAGTAACAGGAAGAGCGACGCAAACAGAAGCGCTAACAGTGGCGCACATGGTAACGCAAGCGCAAATGACAACAGAAAGGGCAATGCACACGGTGGCATAGACGGGAATAGTCTGCCACGTGATGTGTTGTCACATAGTAACATGGTGCCTGCAAATGGAAATGTCAATGGGCATGGTGACGCAAAGTGAAACAGAAAGAGAAACAGTACTGTAGACACAAATGGCAAAAAATAACAGAAACACAAGCGTAAATGAAAACGCAAAGGATAACGCACATAGGGCCCTGCACTCCCGGCACTTAATGCAGCAGTGGGAACGCGGGGACCAAAGGGCCCCGTACTCCCACCACATGATGTCTTGTGGCATAGTAACAGGAACAGCAACGCAAACAGAAGCGCTAACAGTGGCGCACAAGATAACGCTAGCGCAAATGAGAACAAAAAGGGTAACGAACACGGTGGCATGGACGGGAATGGTGTGCCACGTGATGTCATGTCACATAGTAACATGGTGCCTGCAAACAGAAATGTCAATGGGCATGGTGACGCAAAGTGAAACAGAAAGAGAAACAGTACGGTAGACACAAACGGCAAAAAATAACAGAAACACAAGCACAAATGAAAACGCAAAGGATGACGCACGTGGTGGCGTATACGTCAACGGTAAGTGAAACGGGCATGGAACCACAAGCATAAAGGGCAATGGTAACAGTAATGTAAGCGCACAGGCTGGTTTGCCCCAAAAGCTGAATAGAGAAAGACAGTGATTACAAATAATGCGTGCATAATAATGGATATCGGAGCAGAAAATGAGGACTTGGAATACTAAATAGGTTATCAATCAATCAATCAATCAATCAATACTTTATTTTTAAAAGGCGCTTTTCTTCAACCAAAGCGCCTGTACAATTTCATAAAACAATAAATAAGCAAAATCTAATTTATTATAAATCATTAAAAGCTATATTAAAAAGGTGAGTCTTCAAGGCTCCTTTAAAACTTAAGACAGTCGGGCAATTTCGCACCTGACGAGGTAGAGAATTCCACAGGGTCGGGGCCATAAAACTGAATGATCTAGCCCCTGAAGTTTTCAAACAAACCCTGGGAATCTCCAGCAATCCCTCGTCAGTGGATCGGAGGGTGGGAGGGACAGTAGGGGCAAGGAGCTCTTTCAGGTAAGTAGGTCCCTGATCGTGTAGGGCTTTATAGGTCAGCAAACCGACCTTGAAGGTGATTCGCCAAAACACTGGCAGCCAGTGCAGTCCGCGGAGCACAGGCATTATATGACTGGATCTAGAAGATCCAGTCAATAACCTGGCCGCCGCATTCTGCACAAGCTGCAGAGGGCGAAGTTCATCCCCCGATAGCCCTAGGTACAGGGAGTTGCAATAGTCAAGGCGGGAGGTAACAAAGGCGTGGATCAACGTTGGAAGATCCTCTGGAGGAACCAGGTGCTTCACCCTGACGATATTCCTCAGATGGAAAAAGGAGGTTTTGACCACCGCTGACACCTGAGATTTAAGTGTCAAGTGGTCGTCAATTATTACGCCAAGATTCCGCACCTGATTTGAGGTTGTCAGCTGAACGCCCCCAAGCCATAAGCCTGAGGGCGATCCATCCGGCAAACCCGCCTCACAGCGACCTCGATCCACGACTAACACCTCAGTTTTCTCCAGGTTTAACCTCAGCCAACTCCCACTCATCCAGTCCTGGATTTCGGCAAGGCAGTTATTAAATACCGATAAGGCAGCATCCTGATCTGGCACAAAAGACATATACAGCTGGGTGTCATCTGCATAGCAATGAAAACCCAAACCGTATCGTCTAATAATCGCTCCCAATGGCAGCATAGACACCACAAACAACATAGGTGCTAAAATAGAACCCTGCGGTACCCCTCAAGATAGGGAGACTGACGTCGAGGAAAAAATTCCCGACACCACCCTCTGAGTCCTAACCTTGAGGTAAGATTGAAACCACCTGTGGACCACACCAGATAATCCACAGATGGACCGCAGACACTCCAGCAGCACACCATGGTCAACAGTGTCAAATGCTGCAGAGAGATCAAGGAGTACCAAGATAGAACAGGTCCTACGATCTCTCGCTATTAGGAGGTCATTTAGTACCCAAACAAGTGCTGTCTCGGTACTATGCCTTTTCCTAAATCCTGACTGGAGAGAATCATAAATATTGTTGTTGGTCAGATGATCATCCAACTGTACTGCGACCACCTTCTCAATAACTTTACCCACAAAGGGTAAGTTAGAGACTGGTCTGCAATTTGCTGAACAGTCTGGGTCTGGAGGATTTCTTTAAAAAGGAAGCAACTATGCCTCTTTAAGGGGATCAGGAAAGATCCCCTCTCTAAAGACTTCAGACTATCGAAGCCAGGACTGGGCCGATTTTCTCCACACAATCCACTAAGAGATGTGTGGGGGGCCAGGGTCCAAATCACAGTTGGTTGATGGCATGCGTTCAGATGACCATCACAATATTATCCAGTGTGGGAGGCTGAAGTCAGACCATACAAACTGAGTGTTCGACATCTCCAGCCGACCATCACCACTCCCATTGGAAAGGGAAGGATGGACATCCGACCTGATTTTGGCAACCTTATCTGCAAAGAAGAGAGCAAACTCCTCACACCGTTCTAGAGAAACTGCTCTTCTGGGCTGAAGACAGGCTGGATTGCACAGTCTGTCCACAGTCTGAAAGAGCTGAGCTGGTCTATTCTGTGCAGCCGCAATCTCTCTGGACAGGAATTCTGCCTTCTTATGAGAGATTGTGGATTGATAGGCCGTATAATGGTCCATCAAACTAAGTTTGTCATCATCCAGACCGGACTTCCTCCAACACCTCTCCAGCCTTCGTCCTACCCTCCTCAACTCCCTCACGGTCTCATCAAACCATGGAGACCTGGGGCGAAGAGTGAGAGGACGAACACGAACAGGTGCAATAGAATCCAGGGCCCCTGTCACTGCCTTATTATAGGCGTATACCAGGTCACCTGGATCCGAGCAATTCATCGGTAGGCCCGATAGGTCCAGCACCTCCATCAGGTCATCTGGGGACACACCCCTTAAAGGGCGGTATCGTACCATCTCCGAAGGGGCTGACCTAATAGGGGTGGCCTCAAAACTGAACCTAATGGAGTGATGGTCAGACCATCCAAGTGGTTCCACCACCAAATCAGATATCCCCATCCCCAGAAGGAATACCAGGTCCAATGAGTGTCCACTAGTATGAGTCGAGGTGGAAACAACCTGTGTGAAGCCCAGTGATACCATCAACTGGAGGAAGTCTTGACCAAAACATGAGAGTTCATCGTCGACCCAAGCATTGAAGTCCCCAGAACCAACCATCTGGGGACCCCAATGTCAGGTCGACAATGAAGTCTAGCGACCTCCTGCAGGAAAACATTCTCGCTCACCTTGTGGGCGTGTATAGGAAGTATCCTGCACCCCACACCCCCGACTAAGACACATTCAAAGGATCTGGTACATCCCACCGCACCTCCACCAGGCCCAGTTCTGACTTAAAACATATGGCAACACCCCCTCCCCTTCGATCCTGCCTTGAGCGGTGTATCACCGAGTACCCGGCTGGAACTGCTGCTGCTAAAACTGGCCCAGCATTTCCATCCAGCTAGGTCTCGGTGATGCATGCCAGGTCAGATGACCCAACAAGATCGGCTATAATAGCCGTCTTGTTTTTAATAGACCTGGCATTGCACAACACCGCCCGAGTAGGATGAGCCTCCGAGGATGACCGCCTTACCTGCTGATCATAATCAGAACCCTTGGGTATGGGCACCAAGCAGGGAGAACCCCTTTCCTGTGCCCATTTCGCCCCAGGGTGTCTCCTTGACCTCACTACCCCTATCCGCCCGCTCCTTTCCATTCCCCCAGGCCCGGCACCAGCCCTCCTCCTCCCCCTCACAATCCCCAAAGCCCTACATCTTCTATAAACTCTGGGTGACAAGGGAGGACAGGAGAAAGGACGAAGGTCCCTGAGCCTAGAGGGGGAGTAATACCCGACCATCCTATTTTCATTCCGACACATAGTTAATACCTCAATCCACAATAATAAACCCCACAAACTTATATAAAAAGTAAAACTAAAACACAGCACTCAAATACAAAAATACAAATATAACAATAAACAAAATTATACCTTATCAATGTGTTAGTATTTATGCTTTGAATTTATCAAAATATTTTATCCATCTATCCCCACCCCCAGTGCTCTCACCACTGCGAAGGGAAGGAGCTTTGCACCTATAAAAAACCCCTAACATAAAATGAACACAAAACGAGAGTCCAAAGTCTTTTTATGTCCACACTTATGTGCTCTCACCACTTCAGCATGGGCCAAACTTAATGAGTCTCCTCTCACAAGGCTGAAAAAGTTATAAGTGAACTCAGTTTTAAGTTCTTCCAGTAATTCTCACCCGCTGGTTACAACAAAAGAAAAATTCAAGTATACTTCATCAGTTCGAGCAGTCCCATAGTCTCATAGTGTGAGTTATATCTTAGGAACCGTACGATGTAGAAAAAAAATGTAAAAGTCATTATGATTTATGACTGTCCTGGCTAGTTTGTACTTAGTCCCTGCTAGAGGCTAAAATTTTCAACAAAAAGTCCATTATCTGCATACCGTTTCGAGATACAGGCCCTGGAAAGGCGCGAAGCGCCATAATGTTATCCTATGGGGAAAAAGAGAAGTTCGGAGCACCATAACTTTGCCTCCCTGTCATATTTTTTCACCAAACCACTGAAAGGCACATCTGTGGGCTGTTGGCTGTCTTCCCTCCAAATTTCAGGAAAAAAGACCAAACCGTTATTTTGCAGCAGGGTGCCAAGGATTCCTGTAATGCATTAGCGCCGTAATGTTATCCTATGGGAAAACTGTCAACTTTGGAGTGCCATAACTTTGCTGCCATGTAATATTTTTCAATTCAACACTGAAAGACCCATCTGTGAGATGTCAGCTGCGTTCCTCAAATTTCAGCCCAAACCCCAACTGTCCTTTTGCAGTGCAGTGCCAAGAATTGCTGTCAGTTTCACACAGACTAGAAAATTACTGTACTTAATTTGCAAAAGCTTTTGCAAACATTTCGCGACTTACTTTAAATGACATGAAAGTACTTTACTTGAAAGTACTTTTCCAGAAATCTGAAAACATATTTTCTGGGGTGTTTTACCAAATAAAGACTTGGCTAGCATCCTCAGGGTCCGACTAGGTGAATATAAAAAGAATTAGGTTGCTAGAGGGTCCCAAATTTAAATGCCAAGCATTTTTCTAATCACCAACTGAAAAAAAAAATGGCTGATTTGCGAAAGTAACAGGCCAATTTGCGAAAGTAAAAATGCATTTGCGAAAGTGTTGAACTTTTTGTTAACTTTTCCCATTGACTTATAATGGGATATTGTTTTTTGAATAACTTTTGAACCGTTAAATATTTTTTCACCAAATCTTCAAAAGGCACATTGGGAACCCTGGCCGCACATTCCCTGAAGATTTTGGGCCAGTCGCACAAACCGTGCGACCTGTACGCGTGACCGTAAAATTCCAGAAAAAGCGCAAACATGCGCGCAAATCATGCTTAATAACTCCACAGCTGTGTGTCCAACTGGTACAAAACTTGGCATATGCCAAGGCCTATGGTTCTTGATTGTATATTCCAAATTTCAGCCATATCTGTCAAACAGTTGCAAAGTTATTAAGGTGCAAATTTTTGGGGTTTAACACAGAAATGGCTCCTCAACCCTAACTATGGTAGCACTACTGTGCTACCATAATATATATATATATATATAGCGTTGCATGGCCACTTCTATGTTAAACCCAAAACTTTGCACTTTAGTAACTTTGCAACTGTTTTTTTGATTTGCCTACAACTGTGCATGTGCCATTTGGTCCCATAGATCTCTGGGTCTGGCATGTTTTGTTCTGGTCAGATGAGTGGTTGTGGAGCTGCTTAGTGCCAAAACATTTGAAAAATGGCACTTTTTGGCAAATTCTTTACTTGGGGCTGTGGCCCAAACAGTTTGGGGTTTGGTCTGAAATTGTCAGGGTGTATGGGGTCTGGGTCACTGATGTGTCTTTTGATGGTTTGGTGAAAAAATATTAATCTGTTCAAAAGTTATTAAAGTTTAAAGTTTCCCATTATAGCCTAAGGGAAAAAAATATGCCTGCCTTTTAGCACTTTTTGCTTTTGCGAAAGCACTTTTGACTGCCGTAAATGGGTTATGTCCTTTTATGCTGCTGCCATCTTGTTTTCAGTTAGCGTTGGCAAAAAACAAAGTGATTCAAAAAATGCTGCCCCTTGGTAAACACCAACAGTTGTGTTTACCTAATTGGGGCCTGAGGAACACAATTCTGACATTAGTTTTTCAAAATAGTGGCTGAAAATAGGCTTTCTGCATTTCAGCCATTGGTAGTGCCACCATATGTGGCACTTCTTTTGTGAAACTGCTGCAAATTGCAGAATTTTCACTCAACTACTGGCATTCACAAATGGGGGCACTGTTTTGAGAAAATTGCCACAATTTGAGGCAATACATCAATAAGAAAATCCCATTGGCCCCAGTAAGAAAGCCCTAAATCTTTTCTGACCACTTTTTAGGCCAAATAGGGTCAGAATCGTGTTCCTCATCCCCCCCTTTAGGTAAACACCTGTTGGTGTTTACCTAATCAATGGAGTTTTTCCTCTTTTACTGCCTCTAACGGGGCCAAGGCATGTGTTATTTAATTAAAATGTTTCTGCCGACATTGGGGTCCCCAATCCCTGGGTTGGTGGTAGGAATAACCCCCCACACACACACACACCTGCCACTGACTGTGTGACACTAGGCAGACAACTCCCAGTGTCCTGAAATGTTTATTTAAAAAAAAATGCTTCTTCTGACATCTGGGTGCTCAATCCCCATGTTGGCAGTAGAAATCCCCCACCCTCCACCCCCACCAATGTGGTACACTGGGGAGCCACTCCCAGTGTACTGAAATATCTCTTTTCCTTTAAGAGTTTTCTGCCAACATCAGGGTGCCCAATTCCCATGTTGGCATTACCCTCCTCCCCCGACAGTTTGGGACACTGTGTAGCCCACTCGCAGTGTCCCCAGTTATGAGTTCAAGTCTCCAGTATTTTGAGACTCTGAAGAGCCCATCCCCAGTGTTCTGATATATATTTGTACCTGTTAAAAAAAGAAAACAGTCTACAAAGTCTTTTTTTTTAACCTGAAAAGAAAATGGTTCTTCGTCATCTCCCCATCCCCCTCCCCATCCCGACTCTCCCACTGAACAACCCACCTCACCACACACACACACACACCCCTTGCTCTATCCTTACCACTGGAGGCCATCAACTGCCATCTCCTGTTGACTGAAACACATCTGCACTCTTCAAAGCCGAACCACCAAATGAAGAATCAAGGTAAGTTCCATATAATGGCTGTCATTGGCATGTTGAACTAATATTGATATCTCAGTCATTTTTCTACATTTTTGCACCAAGTTTTTAACATGGGCTTTCTGGGACCCCACCTCATGAACATTGACACTGTTGTTTTGTTACTCAGTCCCAAAAGATGATTTCGTGGTTGCTGTGCGAAATCACCTTTCAGGACCAATTAATGAAATGACACTGCCATTGTTCGTGAGGTGAGGGTCAAAATCATGTTGAAATGGTGCAAAAATATAAAAAGAAAAAACTCCCGTGTTACGAGCAGTCATTTAAATGTTTCTACGAATGCTCGTATCTTCAGCAATTTTTAATTTTTTTACTCAAAATTTTCAATATTGGCATTTTTTTCACACTACCTCATGAAAAGTATAGCTTTGTTTTTCACATCCTGCCTAAACATGTTTTCACTACTGAGGTGCAGAATGGCACGTGAGCTGTGCAAAATCACCATTTGGGGCTGATTAAGGAAATGACAGTGCCACTGTTTATGAGGTGAGATCCCCAAAAGGCCATGTTGAAAATTTTGTGCAGACATTCCTGAAAATGCCTGTGTTATGTGCATCTGTTGAATTAATTCTATGCATGCGCATAACTTTGGTACGTTTCCATATTTTGCCACCAGATTTTTGACATAGCCATTTTTTCACATCACCTCATGAATAGTACAGCTGTTATTTCCCACATCCTGCCTGAAATGTATTTTTGTACCAGTGGCGCAGAATGGCATTGCAGCTGTGCATAATAATGTTTTGCCTTGCATTTCACAATTTCTCTGCACTGAGGTACATGAGGTGAGGTGGGGTAATAAGATGGATTTTCTGACACTTTGGTCACTGTTGTTCAACACATGGAAGTGCAGGGCCCACACCTACACAATGTACATATGTGCATCTATGGCAGAATTGGAGTGCAGGGTCCAAAGATCCCTGAGCTCCCACAGTAAAATAAGGACACTTTTATACTATCTCTAAAAGAAGGGAAATTCATTGCAAAAAAGTTCATTAATGTATAAGTTAGGTGTTCTATTACAGTGACAAAAGTCTACAAATTTTGTGATATGGTTACCAGTCCTACTACCCCACCTCCACTCCCCTCCCTCCACACAGCAGCAAGCATTTGGGTGTGCCTTGGGGTCATTGGGCCTAATTCTCACCCCAGTCTCCTGTACTGTACCATCACAGCTTGTTTACACATGGAATGGGGTGAGAGTTGGTGTAATGACCCCAATACGCTCTGATGCCTATTGGTGTGTGGAGGGTGAAGTAGAAGGGTTAGTAGCTCTAACACCAAATTTCCCAACATTTATATATATATATATATATATATATATATATATATATACACTGTATTACTTGTTTAATTCCTGTAGCTGTTGTATGCTGCTTTATAAGACTATAAACCTTTTGATAGCAGACACAGCCTAAAGGATGTTCTGTGTAATACATAAATAAAAATAAACTCATACGTTAAAGTGTCGAACAAAGGACAATAGATAACAACATAGTGCTTAACATTGATAAACATGCAGTAATTCACTTAGGAAGAAATAATCCAAAATACACTTATCTACTAAATAATACTCTTGTATAAAACTGAACAAAGGAAACCATTAATAACACTTTGTAAGCCTCACACCACTGTAAAAATATCACTTAAACTGCAAATATGTTATTTAGCAATGTCAAACAGTCTTTTGTGAATAAATCAGAACAGTTCAGAATTCCATTATATTGTACTTATATTAGGCCCCAGCTAGATTTCTGCTCCCCATTCTGGAGCCCATATCTTAAACAAGATATACATTTGTTTGAACAGGTTCAACATACAGCCACAAAGATGATACCTAGCATTAGACATCTACCATACCATCATAGATTATTGAAAACTGGCTTGGTTAGTCTTGTAAACAGAAGATCTTTGGGATATGTTTAGTTGCTTTTTAAGATTTTACACATCCCAGACTTACTGTTTCAGTGCAGAATTCAGCTAGCAAAAAGGAAAACAAGCACAAGGAGCCATTATTGACAATTTGTGGTCCCAAAGGCTTCTACCAAAAAAGGGACAATTGCTTTACTAATAAGGCAAGTAAGGACTGGAATAAACTTCCAAAATTCAGTGACTTTGTAACTTTTAAATGTCAGTTAGACAAATATCACACTGGCAAAGAGGCACTAATTAATTAATATGCCCACACACCTATGGGAGAAATTCTGAAGAGGCACATGCCTTCTAATGTCTACAAAAACCTAATAATATATCATCTAATGCCTTTTGCTTGGGGCCTGAAGAAATAGCCAAATATTTTGCAGTGTAGTCTCTAATTTGTAAATATCTAAAAAAAATGCAAATTTGGTGATAAGAAATCATTTGTTTATGGTAATTAAATCTTTTCTACCTTTGTCATTAAATAATTTGCCTATTTCAACCAAGCATACCCAATACTAATGTGATCAACTGAAAAGGCCCCCATGTGGCACATCTCAGCTTCAGAGCATTTGTAGCCCCAGCAGGCTGCAGTGTGTGTGATGCCATGGCTTGAAAGCAAACCCCAATGCCCCTGGTCAGATGGTGGAACTACTGGGCCATCAGTGCAAATACTTTTAGCAGAATTTCTAACCAGTTTTTGAAGTCTCTTTGTTGTTTTTTTTTTGTTATTTCACCAGGAGAGACACACTAAGCTGAAAGCTTGTTTACAGGTGCGACCTGGGAGCATGAGAAAGTTAAGTGACTTGCTCAGGGTCACACAGTATGCAAGTGGAGGCTGTGGGATTCAAATCCAGGTCTCCAGATTTGCAGCTCAGAGCCTTAAACCACTGTGCTATACTGCCTACTCATTGATTGGGACTCAAATCCATATACAATAAACTTGGTTTGAACATGTCTACCATCTGTGATCTCCTTGTCCATTTTTTCTTTGTGTTCTTTAGTATGGAGTCCTTAAGCTCTGCATGTCTCATTGAATGACTCCTATACTCCAAGTTCTTCATTTAAGTGTGATTGTATATTTGTGCAGATTTGCAGTTGCTTGTGATGTTCATATATTTTGAAATTAAATGCATTCCTTTCCAATTATCTGTATTGTCTGATAACTTAATAAATTGCATTTTGTGTCTTTTTTCTTTATGGACAACTTTTTGTTCCATTCCTTTTTTGAAACCAGTAATTTGGAAGTAGTTTTGGCTAGTGCATGGATTCATGACTCTGACCACATGCCTATCAGAGCAGTGTTCAATATTCTTAGGCCATGCAGTGACATTGTCAAAACAGCTAATTTTGGGTTCCATGAAGAGAACTATAAAGAATGTTGTCCATAAATAGAAAAACACACTAGCAGAGTTTTCCGACTTTTTTTCAGCTACTGTTCAGTATGTATCATTTGGTGTAAGAATATAATTCTTCAAAACAGAAACATTACCAATAGCTACACAGTCACAAAAACATGTCCTTTTTCAGGAATGAAGTGACTTAAACTTGAGATGATCCATAACATTTTCTTACTAACACTTGCATCCTTCTGCAGTAACATATTGTCAGTCTCTCACCTTTTGGTAAATCTCATTTGCGGTGCTCAGTCATTCCACTGTGGTTTTGGAGATGTCTTTTAAATAACACTGAAGTGATACCTTTAATGATATTATCAGATTTTATTTGCTTTATTTGGTGATAATACTGTTTGTGTTTGTCTGCTTTAGGCAATAGTCCTGTTCAAATCTCACCCTAAGTTGAGGTGATAGGAAGAGTATTAGTCCAGCACTTACCTGATGGATATGTAGCAATAAAGTTTACTTTCTTAATTTCCATGCTTGGTGTGTGCACATAGCTTTTTTCTTTTGTTATTATCCTTTACATTGGCTTGTAAAATTATACTGGAAATCATGACTCCAAGGGCAATATAGCATTATTAAAATCAGCAGAGGAGCTAAAGTATAACACTTAACCAAAACAGTGTGTTCTAGCAGTTAAAACACTAATTGGGAACTGGATCACAGTTTCCAATCCTATTGGGAGCAAATACTCATTGTGTGACCTTGATCAAGTCACATAACCTCACAGTGCTTCACTCCACCCAGTTGTGCAAATGAGTAGAAGCAGGATCTCACTGGAAATGAGATGTTCCTGGCTAAATAATAAAAAAAAAAACAGTGAGTACACATCTTATCATGTATTCTAAATGGATGCATAAAAGGAAGCAAGTCAAATCAGCAATAAAGGAATGGTGATTGTTACCACCTGGAAAGAAACTTATTCAATATTAAAGTTTTTGTTTCCAGTTTTAGAAAGTACATTTTGTGTTGCAGTGAAAAGAGTTTTTTTTTGTTGTTGCATTGATTATTTTACCACAAATGAGACACAGTGTCTTATTTCCAGTGAAGTCCTTCTTTTACCAGTTGACACAGCTGGATGGAATAGCGCACTGGTAGGTTAAGTGACTTGCTTAGCATCACATAGTGAGTATTTAGTGTTAGTTGGGTTTGAGCCAATGATCTCCTGGTTCCTAAGCCAGTGGTTTGTCCACTTCAACACAATTCCCCTTACTTTCATACAACCAAACACATTCATATCACTGGAACAGTTTTAGAACGTTGTGTCTGATTTTACCTTATACTGTACCTCACTTGGCTGTATTACAGTTCAGAGTAGTTTTAATTGTGGCCTTTGAGGCCACTCTCATTTGTCATTTCCAAAATACAGCAGCATCATTATAGAATGCAAATCAGAAAGCAACAAGCCAAGAAATTAAAAGCCTTTGTTCTGACACTTTTATTCATTTTGGTAAATTCAGATCCATATCCTCAGTGCACATCAATATGTAGGATACAGTATGCATAATGCATATTTATATATATTGGCAATTAAAAGGATTTATATCACTGCACAGTGCACTTTGTGGCATTATTCATATAGCAAATGAAAGCAGTCTGCTTTTTTGATTTTTTTTATCAGCCTCTTGATTCATCCCCCTCCACAGCCATGGTAAAGTAATTCTATTACTGTGCCACTGCTCATTATATACTCTACATATGTGGGGTTTCCACTTGCTGTAAAAAGAGACACTTTGGGAATAAAGTCTTACTAAATCCTTAGTAAATACTAGCATGAGGCTAAGGTAGGCATAGTGCCATTCTGAAAAAAAAACATTTAGGAGTTGTGTGTTATTTTGGAAACACTTCAGTGAATCATCCACTCCTGTGACCAGGGGGTTTGTCAACCAGTCAAATCAGATTATCAAGCAATCCTGTGGCTAGGAGTTACATAAAAATATGGAAACATAGACAATACAAGTATATAAAGAAAACTTGCATGTCCAGTTAGTTCATAAATATATTCCTCTCTCACCCAGTAACCTAATGTCCTGAAGGGTTATCTATCTAAAGCCCTCCTCCTAAGTCCCCCACCTCACTAGCTCTTCCTCATGGAACTATTAGCCCCATAACCCTATCCCAGCTGTGTCTGAACCCCATTTATAATTCCTGTCCCTACCACTTCTGTTGGCAATCTGTTCCATGGCCTTAGCACACTCTCAGTAAAAGAGAGCATCCTCACATCACTCCCAAAGTTTCCACCACCTAGCCTCCATTCTTGTCTCCTCCTGACTGTTGTTGAATAGGTATTCACTGTTCACTCTGGTAATTCCCCTAAGGAACTTGTACAGTACCTATCATGTTGCCCTTCCCCATTCTGGCCTCCTAGTACTTGTTTAGGGTCTCCAGCCTTTCCACATAGGCACATCCCTACTGGCGCTACACTGACCTCAGCCTATCACTGTCTTTTCTCAGGTATGGACTCCAGAACTGGTCACAGTACTGTAGATGAGACATGTACAGTGGTAATATCACCTCCTTCCTTCTACTGCCAAATCCCTTCCAAATGCACCCCAAAATCTTTACTGCTTTGTTGGAGTGAAGCAACTTTTCTGGTATAGTGAGCAAGTGCATTTTTTTTGGTTTTTACTTTCTCTGCCTTGCCATAAGCCCTATTGCTCTGGCTAGCTTGATTGAAGGGGTCACTGATGATGACACCACCCCGGTCCCTTTCCTCAGTTGTTGTTTCCAGCCTACCCCCTTCCCCTATCTAGTAATCTGCACATGGTTCCTCCTTTATATGTGCATCACTTTGAAATCCTTAGCATTAAATCCGAACTGCTATTGTTTGGACCACTTTTTCTGTCTCTCCATATCCCTCTTTAACTCTCACATCTCTCCTTGCTGTCCACTCAATGCATATTTTTGTGTCTTCTACAAATAGACACATCTTGCCCTAAAGACCCTCCCCTATGTCACCAATAGACATAATGAATAGAACTGGTCCCAGGACGGACCCAATCATGCGACACACCACTCATAACCCCCATCATCTGATCTGACCCTATTAACAACCACCTTCTGCTGTCACCCCCTCAGTCAGTTCCCTACCCATGTGATCAATACCTTCTTCACTCCTAGGTCCTCTAAATTTCTTAACAACCTCCTGTATTTCACAGAATTGAAGGCTTGCTGAAATTAAAGTGAAGTACATATACTGCCTACCCTTTACCAACTGCCCTTGTGACCTAGTCAAAGAACATACAGTGTATAAACATAGACAATATCAGCAGAAAATGGCCATTGGTCCTTCCAGTCTTCCCTGTTAGACCCTATGTTGCCTTAGGAGTTTTTGTCTACACAGGGTTTACTCCCTTGCTTCCCCCCTTACCCTCTGCCTTACTGTTTGCCTTTGAGTAACTGTTAATCTCTTAACTTTGTCTCAACTGTGCCTGACACCATTGATGGGATTTTTATCCATGTCTTCACCTGGTAGGCTGATCCATGGCTCAGCCACCCTTTTTATACAATAAAACTTTTTCATGTCCTTCCTGAATCTCCCCTGTCAGCCTCCACTCATTTCCCCACGTTTTGACTCACCATTCCTGCTAAATAATTCCTCTTATTTCCCCTTACTCATTCCTATCCCAAACTTGAAGATGCGATCATGTCTTCTCTCTCCCTTCTGGCCTCCAGCAAGTACTACCTGTTCAGTGTCATTAGCTGTTCCTCCTAGGATCTGCCCTGTATTACTTTATTTTTAACCTAGACTGCACCATCTCCAGCTTTTCTTTGTCTTTCCTTAGGTGGAGACTCCAGAACTAGGCAGAGTATTCTAGAGCCAGACTTACTAGTGATCTGTATAGAGGTAGTATTAAGTCTTTCCTCCTACAATGAAACCCCTCCCAGTACTAACATTCAAGTTGCCTTGCGTAGAAAGCATCAGGCGTGGACAGTCTTGACCGTCGAAACAAGCAACCACAGAGTGCGCCTTAAAGCCTACAGCAGGTGCACCTTAAGGTACCCACAGAAGTTGAATAAAACTGTGTGAAAATTAAAAAGAAAAACTGAAAGGAACGAAATAAGAGTTTGGATCATAAAGTGAGTTGGAATAGTTGTCTGGATTGCTATATGTTAATGATTTAAAGGCACCTCTTGAGGAAGCCAACTGTGTTGGTGAAATGTCAAGGTTATAGGATGAAAATAAATAAATAAAGTATATTTTAAATATTTGGAGAGGACTTGTCTACATGTTTTGTGTCTTGCGCGCCCCCCTTCCACCCACTCTTAATGAGAGATAAGTGCTTGATTGAACACATCGAGAGTGGTAGCAGCATAAATAGTTATTTAAAGAGGATCATTTCCTGTGGATTATCTGGAACTTTGTATTTTGCCTTGCTGTAAGCCTTTTTGCATTGGGTGTAATTTTTAAGGAGTCACACATGATAATTCTCAGGGTCCTTTCCTCAGAAGTAGGACCCAGCATAACCCCTCACATTCAATATCTGGCCTGGGGTTCTTGTTTCCTAAATGTATCACCTTGCAGATTTTGGCAATGCATTTGAAATGCCAGATTCTGAAAGACCATTCTAACCTTTGCAGTTCCCCCTCACTCCTCCTGACAGTCTCCCCTGCCACAGAGATTAGTATCATCTATGAAGGGACACATCTTGCACTGAATTTCTTCCATGTTGCTCATGAACATTTTCAAAAGGACTGGTCCCAAGACTGACCTTTGTGGTACACTGCTTATGAACTCCCTCTCCCCTGACTTGATCTCATCCACCACCACTCTCTGTTGTCTTCTCTGAAGCAGCTTCCCACCGATGTAAGTCCAATACTGCCCCCATTCCTCTAACTGTCTCAGCAACCTTCTATGTGACACCAATTTAAAAGCCTTGACGTTGAAGTAGAGTAAATCCACTGATTAACACTTATCTATGACCCTAATTACCCAAAGAACACTATCAGAAAGGTCTGAATAGACCACCCCACCACAAACCCATGCTGGTAATATTATGGAACTCATTTCTGTCTTGTACGAGTTCCTCCTTGACTATTGTCTCCATCACTTTACCCACAATGGAGGTAAAGCTGATGGGCTTGTAGGTACCCCATCAATAATGTCCCCTCCATTGTGGAGTGGAAGCATATCAGCTACCCTATAATCATTTGGAACTGCCTCTAACTGTAGTGAGCTACTGAACTGCTCTGCCTGGAGTTCAGACAGCTTCAATGCTAGTTCTCCAAGCACCCTTGGTATAATCCATCTGGCTCTCTGGCCTTATCTACCCTGAGGGTAGTAAGCCCTTTTTTGACTCTTTCTCCTGACTACCACATGCCCCATTTCTAAGATCTCACTTGCAGAAGTCTTTGACAATTTCTTTTTTTTTTTCCTGCCCACGGCCGCCAGCACATCTGACCAGTCATGGACCCCTGAGTCCCCACTTCCATATTGGAAATGACTTCCCCAACACCCCCAGCTTTCCCCACAGGGTGGGGTTGTGGCACCAAGGCTAATGCCACAATTGTGAGACTTGGATTGGGGAGCCAGCCAGGAAGCTAATCAGGGCCAGGAGTAGGCTTCATTCATGATGGCTGTGAGCTGATTTTTTTTTTTTTAGGTTCCCGAGAGGCAGGGATGTGCAATGACATCCAGCATCTGCCCTGTCCCTCTCTTGGAATTTGGCACCAGTGCATGCTGTTCTCACTGGCCTCTGCCAGGAGTCATACATGTGCCAGGTACTCTCCCCAATCCTCCTCCTGGAGAAGGAGAGCAGTCCTGGGGGCCCTCCATCCTTCTCCCTGGCTGTCCCTCTGGCTCCCCAGTCATTCAAGGAACCCAGATCACTGGCATCAGAAGAGAAATTCCAACCACTGCGCAGGCAGGCTGGCTTTTATGACACTTTCTGTCAAGAGCTTACTATACTCCACAGTAAATATAGAGTAAAAGTAGCCAATAAATATAGTTGTCTTCTGCTCCTCTTTCTCTTCTATTACCCTTCATCTCCAGTCAACCATAAAATTACACCTCTTATCTTTCTTTTTTCCTCTAATATATCTAAAAAAACAGCTTTTACCTTCCCTTGACTGCCCTCTACAATAAGTAGATCTGTGTCCATTTTAGTTTCCATGACTGATTTTTTGGCTTCCCTCATCTTGACTTGGTATTCACTTTTAAACACATACCTCTGTTTCTCTTTGTACAGTATGTGATAAATGTCCATTTTGTGCCCTCACTGTCTCTCTGACACTTTTAGAGAGCCAGATTGCTTTCTTATGCCTCTTACTCATGGTAACCATTCTAAAGCATGCCCTAGCTACACAGTACCTCAAGTATGACTCCTTTAATTACTCCCTACTGCTCACTCACCACTCATTTAATCTACTGTAGCCAACTTATCCTGAACACATTTCCTCATTTTAGCCTTTAATGAGGGAAGACTGGTACCCTCTGCCTGTTCAAACCACATGGTGTCATGGTCATTAGACCCCCTTTGCTTCCCAACATGTACTCCTACTACCATTTTTGAGTTTGTTAATATCATGTTGAAAATGGCAGCCTATTGTGTGGGTTTCCTAACCAACTGCACCTGCAGACAGTCATGCATCTTATTTTGGGGGCTGTTCAATCCGTCCCTCTTCTGCAAAATTTGCAATTCACTACCTCTGTATGCTGGCTTGACAGATCATTGGTTCCCAAGTGTACAGGCATCTCAAACTCCCCCTCCTTCTCCTTAACCATCATTCTTATCCTAACCATATCCCTGATAGCTATTGCACCTGGAAGGCATCTAACTACCCCCATTCCCTCCTCCTACTAATAGCTTTTCCATACTTCTAATCATAGAGTCTCCTACCAATAAGATTCTCTTCATTACATTACTCCTACTCTCACCACTGGGTGCTACCAGGCTGTCTTGCTATCTCCTCTCAGCTTGCTCCAAGTTACCTCTGAGTTGTCAGGCTGACGTGCCTCCCCCAGTGATGCAAAACAATTTGCTGTTGGGATGGTGTTAGTTTGGACAACTGCCTAGTAATTACTTGTACCACCCTCCTCACAGCCTCTCAAGCTCCCCTGGCCAGTGGACCTCTGGGGGAGTGGGGCTGTATGTGGGTACCAGCTCAGCCAATGATGCAATAGGGCTATCTCCTTCCTTTCTGCCACCAGTTGTACCTGGTGCCCCACAAATTTCCTACATATGATGCAGTGTCTCCTTCTCCAGAGTGTAACCAGGGGCATGAGTGCCACACAATCACTGTAGCTATCTCCTCACTTTAACTATGATCCTTACTGTCTTTTGATTCTCTATAAACAATTCCTACTAGATCCTTCTTTGTAATGTTATAACTTTCTGTTACTAACCTTACTGTCTACCATCTGCCTGAAACTCTTTATTTACTCCATATCACACCCTAGTCTAGGATTAGCAACAAAACAAAATTTACACGGATTACACAGTTACACAGTTACACACTATAAACTAAAATATAGTATTATACTACCCAGAGAGGTTACAGAATCTCTAGGATCCCTTGTACAATTTCCCTTGCCAGTAACAACTGTAGAAAGAGATACCAATACCATTCATAGTTCCCTATGAACTAAATGCAGATGCCATGTAGATGCCTCTTTGGTACATATCAGACTCCTACTCTGTGACAATCACATGATGGGACACCATGTGATGGGATACTTTCCGGCACGGAGCTAAATGTGTCTCCTCTAAGAATGATTCAGAGCCTCTTCCTGTCATACACTTGTTTCACAGGTTGTAACATGAGTGTAGAGATCAGATTGATTCCAGCTAAACCACATAGGCCCTACCACCATCATCATCCATCTGGTTTGCTCATAGGGGTCAAGGGGTTTCACCTCTGGCTGCTTTGCCTGCTAGCCAGTCAGTAAAGGCATAGGTGGGAATAAGACTGGGCACCAGATTTGATTTGGGGCTTTGCTCTGCTTCTCACACAAGCTGCGGTATTTCCATCCAGCCAGTGAAAGAGCCACACAAGTGCAAAGGTTAGGTTAACTCCAGCTAACCCACAGAGCTCAT
The DNA here is from genome assembly GCA_016271365.2 of Neoceratodus forsteri. NCBI lineage: Eukaryota > Metazoa > Chordata > Ceratodontiformes > Ceratodontidae > Neoceratodus > Neoceratodus forsteri. The sequence continues at coordinate 720,418,756 of CM028129.1, forward strand.
AAAATCACCATCTGCCTCGTTTGCCCATCAGAACCAAGTGACTTCACCTCTGGCTGCCTTGCACACTAGCCACTCAGTAAAGACATAGGTGTCACTAGGATTTCACATTTATCTGAGACTGGCCCTGAGAAGTGGGCCTTTGTGCACTGGACTGGAGTTTCTAAGGTCCACAGGAATAAGGGCAAAAAGGAGTCTGCCTGGAGTCAGCCTGAGATTGGCTGTCGACCAGCAATGCTGCTCCTCTTAATCCCTATCCTTATGCTTATGCTCCCTAATAACCTTGGGACAGTTGAGTCTGTCAAGCAATCCTCCACCTAAGGTGACTATCACATTTCGTTTTGCCTGTTATATTGTAACCTCAGCCGTACTCTATCTAGGTATGTGTGCTCTCCATTTTGTGCCTGCTTATTTATCACTGTTTGCTTACTGCTTGCATTAGTAGTCTGTTTCATTGTTATCTAATTTCTGCACTACAGCATTTCTAGTGTCAGTTTTAATTCATTGCTAGCAGCTGCTCCATTCCATTTATGTACTGTAGATTGCTGCCTATAGTCCACATAGCCACACTTTTGCTGACTCCTAGAAAAATCTAATCTGGGTGCATTCCCTTTCAGCATTTTGTCTAATTATCAGTTTTTAGGGTAGCACACTGTAACTTAAGTAGTGTTAAGGTTTGGCTGTTTAAAAACCTGTAGGGTGCATCTGCGTTGCAGTCCTCACCTGCTTATTGCTTTACTATTTTGCAGTTACAGACCAGGGGCCTGGTTTTTGGTTGTTCTGGGACTTAGTCCCACACTGCAGCAACTTCTGCGTTACAACTTCTTCATACCTGCAGACATTTGTATCTTCAAACCATGCTTCACATGAGGGATGTTATGTCTCGTTCAACCAGGTGTAACATTTTGGCACAGCTGCACCAAAAAAGGCCATGAGCTGCCTAAAATTATGAAGCTGGTCATAAAGAAGCTCCAACTTTGAAAACAGAGTATCTGCAGGAAACACTATGGCTCCTCAAGTGAAAGCCCACTTGCACCAGTTTTCCCTACACCCGAGCCAGTTTTTGGGGGCTTGAAAATCCGGCCCCTGATCTGTTACCAGGCATTAGCAGTTGCTGCTGATCACTTGTCTAGCACACCTAATTTTATTAATCTGCCTAGCTGTATTTTTTTCTGCTACGTGAACTGTTTAATTACTGTGGTTTTTGATTCCCATTTTTGCTTTTGCCTCCCTTCTACTAGCCGCAATGTGGTTTGCACCCCTCTGCCTGCTGTATTTCTCCTTCCTCCTTCTCCTACTCCTACTCCCCTTCACCTTCTATCCATCCTATTCTCCTACCCTCCCCCATCACCCATCCCCATCTCTTCCTACCCATCTCTCCTCCACCTCCTCCTCCTCCTCCCCCCTATCCACCCTGGTCTCCTATGATCCTCTTCCTGCAACATGGAGTTTTTCCATTGTGCCCTCCTGTCCCCTCACTGCCCCCACCTCCCTATGCTCTAACCCACTCCAAGCTAGGAAGCCCCATTCTATCCTTCTCCTCATTTTCCTGCTCCTCCTTCTGTCTAGCAATGTGAAGCCCAACCCTGGTCCCTCCCTTTCCTCCCTCCCTCCCCCGCCACTACTGCTAAGGATCTTACTATCTTCCACTTAAATGCCAGGGGCCTTTTACCTAAACTCGACCTCCTCCCTGTCTTGGTCCAATTACACTCTCCTCATCTCCTCTGTGTTTCTGAGTACTTGCTCTCCTCCAGAACTCCAGACTCAAGCTTGTACCTTCATCATTACCATCTTTTTAGGCAGGACAGGGGAAAATGTGGGAGAGGTATTGCCATCTATGTCTGCCAGAGCTTCTCGTGTACTGGGGTCATCAGGGAGGCTATACGCTTCTCCCATTTATTTTTCCTAGTCAGGCTCTCATTCCCCTCCATTTATCTTTATTCGTTGGGGCTGTCAATGCCTCTTGTAAGATTTCACATTAATCCTTGCTTGACTATACTTCCTTCATCACCTCTGATTCATTCACAGGTGACCTCATCCTCTTAATGGATTTCAATGTAACTTGGCTTTCCCCATGGTCCAAATCTACCATTCACAGGACTGAGTCTCTTAATTTGTCCCAGGTTATTTTGGAACCCACACAGCTCAATCTCCACTCTTCCAATCAAACCCTTTTGGACTGGGTTCTAACTTTCCACCATGACCACATTGTTGCAGCAGGCATCTTTCTGGACTGATTTAATGACCATTGCATGACATTCTGCATCAGACAAATGTGTGTCTCCTCACCAAAATGCATTTGGTTAAGGTCTGCCCAATCATTAAACATTAATGCTCTGCTGAGTAAACTTGCTGCAGGAGACTGGTCAGTCCTTCTCTCTGCCTTGGATACTGATGTGGCCCTCACACTATTCCACTCTAAATTCTCCTTTGTCTGTGACAAGCACACCCTCCTTTCAGGAAATCCAATACAAATTACCTACCACCTTAGATTATTGCCAACATCATTGATCTGTGCAAGTCCTGAGACATTGCTTGGGCCCGCCAAGAATCCTCCTCCTCCTCCTCCTCTCCTGACTTCATCTCTTACAGGACTCTGACAAACAATTGTACAAAGGCTGTAAAGGTCACACAATTGTACTGTTTCAATGTCAACCTCCAGAAAAAACCTCAATGCCCCAGCTGGAGGGTGTAAGGGAACTTCACATGTCAATGTGGGGCAGTGGTCACACACTGTGGAAGTGGCAGTGCCTCTGTTGAAGTTGATGCTCCTTCTGAACCATCATCCTCAGCAGCACCCGAAAAGCCACCAGTTTATTCCTTTCTTTCTTTCTTTCTTTCTTTCTTTCTTTCTTTCTTTCTTTCTTTCTTTCTTTCTTTCTTCTTTCTTTCTTTTTTTTTACACAAACAATACACAACAAGGATTTCAGGGATTAAGTAGACACACACAAGATGTAACAACTCAGGTCATTATAACAACATTACTGTGTACAGAAAAAAATTGCTAAATTCAATCAAGAAACAAAAATGACATCAATATAGTCAAACTACAGTGACAAAAATCATTTCAGTAAAACATACCTACTGTAACTGTTCTACAGAACTAAAATTGCAAACCAAAGAAAACAGAAAAGAAATCACACAAAACACTGACTACAACAACACTAGAACTGCTAAGACAGAAAAAGCTGCATTACCTACCTTTTTCTTGCTGGATGTTTTCCCACCCAAAGTATTACCTCATGACACAATACAGAAAACAAAACTACACCTCTACAACTCTAAGCTACTAAATCACAAAATACTTTGGGGGGGTGGCTCAGAGGTAATGTGAGGAAGTATTTTTTCACAGAGAGGGTTGTGGATGCATGGAATGGCCTTTCGGAGGAGGTTGTAGAGTTAAAAACAGTGGTTGAATTCAAGCATGCATAGGACAGCAGTTTTTCTACTAGATAGATGAGACTAAGTAAGCAATAGGACATGGCACAGTGTGGGTAGTTATGTGGTTAATGCATATCTAGGTGCATTGTGTGGCATAAGGCATTTACACTGAGTGCCTTCAACACCTGGAAGTGTGTTTATCACATACCTACCCACTCTCTGAAGCAGTGGCATCACCAGGCTGTTTTGGGGGAGGCTGAAGCCCCCCTAATGTAAGCTCAAGCCCCCCTAATCATTTTCCCTGAAAAATTTAAAGACTTACAGCTTCACTGCTTGCTGAGGAAAAAAAGAAGCCATGGTTTAGAGTCAGCACTTTATAGCTCTACCACATGGAGTGCACTTTCCTTTTTCTTTGCCTGACCCAGGTCCACCGGATCCCACTGCGATCGTTGATGGTGCTAGTGGAGGAGGTCGGGGAGCTCTGCTCCCACTCAGTGCTTTGGTTTTCCCTGAACAGTGACAGGGCAGAACTTTAGTGGTACAGATGCAGGCTTCTGCCCAGGCACACTTTGCTGCTTCACCTTATGGTCCATCTGCCAAATCTTTTCCCCTCTTGGTGAATGCTGCATGGACTGCAATCAGCTGGGTGCCTAGGTCTGTGACTGCAGTGGCACTAATTTACTATGGAATGGTGGTGGGGAAGAGAGCTGAGCAGGGGAACTCTGCCACCAATGACCACCAAATGTCACTTCATTTGGAGGGAGGGGGGCTATTGTAGAAGGACCACAGTTGTGTTTCATCTCAGGGGACTGGAGCAAGAAAGGGGTTTGAGGAACCCACAAAACAGATAAACTTAAAAACAAAAGCATGGCAAAACTGATGGCAGAAAATAAAGAGGCCCCCCCCAAAAGGGCACCACACCCCACAACCAGAACAGAAGGTCAGACAAAGGGATGGGAAGCAACCTGGAGCCCCCACAAAGGGGAAGAGAAAGAAATTTAACAAAACAAAGAAGAGAAAAAAAATAACCACTTCAGCAAAGCTGGGCATGGCAATAGCTTGCCAACCAGCTAGTGGCACTAGAGGCAGTAAACAAAGGGAGAAGGACATGAGACTGCAATGGCAGCCCCATGTGTGGCAACACCCAATGTCAATGACAGAAAAAAAAAACAAGAAACAGCCAGCATACTGGAGAGGGGAGACAGGGGAACTGCAATGGCAGCCCCCAAAAACCACAAACCATGCCACTCTTATTCTGCAAAATAACAGGAAGCAAACTAACAGACTTGCCAAGCCATATTTTTATTCGAACAAAAGACAACCTTGGTGAGCATTACCCTCTTCACTTTGCATCCAAAATGTGATGCTTGTGCTGTGTGCACTATTAGGTACCCAGCATAAGGACACCCCAGAAAACCTCAATACAAAAACTGCAAACCAGGGGAACAGACAACAAAAGGGAGCTAACCCTATGGAACTGGCTGCTGCTGGCCATCAGGAGGACTGCTGGTTCTTTTCCAGAGCTAAGGTGTGACTGCTGCTGGAAACCTCTGAGGATCACTGGCCATAGAGGAGCAGCAATCCAGGAGCTACAAACCTGAGCTTCAGGTAAGCCTCCAGCCATCCATATTCCTGTGCTCTCTACTCTATCAGTCACCCAGACCAGAACTGCCACAGGCTAGCAAGGAAGATTCTTTCTAGCCTAGAGGTAGATCTGGCTTTTGGACAGATGATTGGGTAGCTGGGGCTAAGGCCAGCCCATTTGGTTGATTTATGGCCTGTTTAGGCACTGACTGGAGGCCTGGCCTGGCCAAGACAAAGGATCCAGCTCCAGAAGGCTCCAGGAGGGAAGGGGGATAGAGATAGGAAATGGTCAGCCAGCCAGTTTGGTCAACAAGCCAGCTGGCTGTGCATGGGGTGGGTGGGGAGTTACCCCTTTCCCTCCCTGAGTCCTCTTTGGTCTGCTTGCCTGGCAAACTTTGGGGCACTACACTCATCCACTCATAAGTCTGATGGAGAAAAAAGAAAGTAATTCTCTTGAGAGAACTGAGTGCACTGATGGCTGGCTGCTGTGTACTGTGCTGACGACAAAGAGAACATTGGGACAGGAGTCAAGACATCACCATGGGGGAGCTCAGAGCTTAGGGCAGGGATTTGTCATCATCGCACCCAGGTTAGTTGGATCCCAATCTGACAGGGTGCACCCGGGGGGGGGGTTACAACAAATGTGCCCTGCCTCCGCTAGCCTCTTGTTCAGTGGGTTCAGAAGCATGAGAGATTTAGCATGCCTTGCCTTGTAGAAGAGAAAACCTGGACAGGACTAGGATTGATTGACATAAATTGGGACCGGGATTGCAGTTACTTTTCCCTAACATCCTTTGTCATTATGAAAGCATTTTAGCAAAGGCTGCCATTTGGAGGTGCTCACATGTAATTCAAAGAAGGTTCCTGGATGTGGCAAAACTGGTGCAGTACTGTGTTGGGTATTGGTCACATGACTGATTACTGCTATACCACATTGACCCTGAGCCCTAAAGGCAATGAGCACTCAATGCTTACAGCCATCACGGCAACTGAATGGCCTCTCCCTTGGAAATTTATGAGGCCACCAGCAGCCTTTAAGTTAACTGCTCTCAAGGCAACTCCCCTCAAGGCAACCAATGACAAATAGACATTTCTTGTACACCACTTGTCATGTCTAACAGCCCTTGAGGCAAAAGGCCTTCAAGGCAATCACCCCTCCAGGTTGATGACCCTTGAGCCAACAATCCCGCGTATCTGATGGCCCCAAGGCAACCAGCCCACAAAGCTGAAGGTTCTCAAGGCAACCAGCCATTAAAGCAACCAGCACTCAAGACTGAGGATCCTCAAGCAACCAGCCCTCAAGGCTGAAGGTTCTCAAGGCAATCAGCCATCAAAGCAACCAGCACTCAAGACTGAGGATCCTCAAGGCAACCAGCCCTCAAGGCAATCAGCCCTCAAGGCTGAAGGCCCTCAAGGCAATCAGTCCTCAAGGTTAATGGCCCTCTACTCAACAAGCCCTCAAGGTTGATGGCCCTCCAGGCAACCAGCCCTCAAGGCTGATGGCCCTCCATTCAACCATCCCTCAGGGCTGATGGCCCTAGACTAAACCAGTTCTCAAGGCTGATGGTCCTTCAGGCAAGCATCACACAAGGCTGATAACCCTCGAGGCAAGCGTACCTCAAGCAGGGGTGTACAAATTGCATTACCCAATTCCCAAGGCCGACCTAATTTCAGAGTCGGGCCAACCCTTTGATATCCCCGCTCAGCCCTTAGACAAATGTTTTTTGTCTTTTTTTCCCTTGTTGTTCTGTGCATGCACACCATTCCCCCCCCACCCCGCTTTAGGTCCTTTCCTCTCCATTGTCTGCTCAAAACCACAACCCCCATCACTCCATCACCAGCCTGTAGTCCTTCTTTTTGTTTGTTTATACAGGCTGGTGACAGTGGTGTCGTGTCCTAATTGGCTACAGTGGCTGGAGGAAGAGGAGGAGACGACTGTGCATGAGGCTGAAAGACCAGTAGTGCAGTATGCCAGTACAGAAGTAAATGTGCCCGACTAGCTTTCCCTAACTACAATGCGAGTGCCAAGGCTCCTTCCAATGCCAATCTGATGATGATTGCCGACATTAAATGTTGTTAAATAAATAAATAGTTTGTTTCCCCGGCCCAGCTGATTGACTGCTATACCCTTGATCTCCCAGACAGGCTGAGGTCAGAAAAGGGGCAAGAAAGATTCTGAGACCCACCGTTCATGTTTGCTGCAAAGTGACTGGCAGAAGTGGCAGGTGGGTACACTACAGCTACTGGTCTACTCTGAAGTTAGTTGTTTAAAAAATCAAGACAGATTCAAGGCTATAGCTGGTGCCAGTGAGCAGGGCCGAGTGATATGGTATTGTAGGCAGTGCAGCACAGCAGGCAAGGGTTAGTCTAGTGTGTAAGATTTTTAGTTTAATTTTACTGTCGGCTGAACCAGAGCATACTCAAGTAACCCACATTCCATTATGAATTTGTGTTCTTAGTCAGAGTATACTCACTTAACCCACAGATTCACCCACAGATCTACCCTGTCATGTGCCACAACCCACCAGATGCAGCACGGCAGCTGCCAAGTGAGTCCTCCATGTCACCGTCTGCACAGTCAGTGTGTTTGCTTGCTTTAGGCTATACTGTGCTTAATACTTGCTTTTCTTTGTTACCATCTGGTGACTCTGACTTGGGGATCGAGTCAACCTTGTTGTAAGTAAAGACAGTATCACCTAGCTTGGAGAGACACGGTTGTTTAAAAAAATTGTTGGTGGTCTGCCGTCTGCATCTCAGCCTGTGCAGTACCTGCTAGAGGTCAGAGCCTGACAGAGCTAAACCCTTGGCTTAAGTGGCACATCATTGCACTGATTTTATTATTTTGTCCAGGCTTCCCCTCAGTTCTGCTGCCTGAAGAACAAACATGAAGCCAGGATAGGATGGAGGCTGCCTGACTGTGTCTGTACTACCTCTGTTGTTGTACTGTAACACAGATGGTGGATCGATTGTTGTATGTTTGCCTTGCTTGCTAGCTGATTGTGGTGCTGGTGGATTTGAAGGGTGACCTGGAGCAGTTGGAGGCAGAGGGAGGGAGGGGAAGTCGGAAGAAGGCTGCAGAGGATATTGTTGTCTATTGCCAGCTGCCTGCCCTGAATCCTTGGGGATGATCAAAGTTAAGTGAGTAAGTGCAGTAGTCGTACAGCAGAGGTGGTGCTGTGGCTGGGGGGTGGCGCAATGTCGGGGGTTGTTCACTGTGAATTGTGATGTGTCTTGTGATAAAGAAAATAAGAATTGTCCTCTCCTGTTCTCTGTCTCCTTGCTTGCAGCTGCCATGTTGTTTAAGTTAAGACAAGCCAGGGCTGAAGATGAAGCCTGCCTTAAGGGTTGACTGGAGGGTTGACGGTTGAGTAGGGGTGTGGTGGTGTGAGGTGTGTGAGATTAAGTGAGATTGCAAAACTGTGTGGATGATTTTTTTTTCCCAATTAATGGATGGGTCCAGTTGTCTTGTGGCTAGGGTAGCAGCACTTATTGTAGCCTAATCAGATAGGACTGAGGGATGGGGGGATGGGGTGGAGTCAAGTGGTGTGCCACTGGTGCAGTGCTTAGTCAAGTGGCCAGTGGGGGTGGGGGGTTGACTAACTGGGATGAAGATGAAGCTGTAGTAATATGCATGATTATGTTCATCAATCTGACTTTGTTTAGACTTGTCTCAAGTTAACTACTTTGTAATGCAGCTTTTTACTTTTTTTTCTCTTTACAGTCTCGTATGAAGACATGAAATGGGCTGACTCGTCCGACATCTTGGCTCATGATTGCAAGTAGTTGTGGTGTGTAGCCAGGTGGCATGCACTGTTTAGTGTAGTGACATCATCACTCATCAGAGCGACGAACAGGATATTACCAGGACATAGGCTAGGCAGGTGAGGAAGGTATTACTAGCTATAAATTATAACCTATAATTATAATTTATGTGCACAAGGGAGGCCCAGCCAAGCCAAGCACACATACGTACCCCACTAGTGTGAATTTATATTGACTGCGCTTGCTCCATCAGACTCATCATGCCAGCTCAATCTCAGGAAGTGGGTGGCGGTGCATGGGCTTCAGTCAGGGTAGTGGCCCACCTCAGGCTGTGCTGAGGCAGGGGTTTATACTAAGTATAATAGTATGCTTACACTGACTAGTAACAACTAGTAGCCATAGCCACTAGCCTGTGTATGGATGCAGTAGGCATGAATGAAGGTCATCACAGAAGATACGATGGATGGGTGGTTGGACGGGTGATGATTGCGGTGGCAATGCTGGGGAGGGGTGGTGGCCCAGGTGCATGTAGGGTTGGACGTCAGGGAGAACAGACAGGAAAAGTGAAGTCAAGAACTGTTTATATTTTTTATTAGTATTCATTTTCTTTTGATTTAACTTAAGCGGCAAGCCATTAGGAATATTTTTAATCCTCAGAAGGAATTAAGTGTTAAAAGTATATTGTTGGATTGTTTGTTTTCCTTTCTCGGAGTCATCATGATGAGATTAATAAAATAGTTTTTCCACCTACTACCACAGTAGTTAAAATGCTGGTTGGTTCAGTCTAGTCTAATAATGCATTGTTCCAGTCATTCTGTCTTTTGAGTGTGCTAGATAGATGGAAATGGAATAGAGGAAGGATGTGTGCTCTGCCAGTGGTGGGCGTAGATCTACATAGATACATAGATACATAGACACTGTCGGCAGATAAGAGCCTATGGCCCACCCAGTCTGCCCATTTGAGCTTGTAAGTTCAGTTTATGTTTTCCTATAAGTCTGTTGCCCCTTACCCCTGACCTCCAGAATTCCTTTATGTCTATCCCATGCATTCTTAAATCCCGTGATTGTTTCGGCCCCCACCACTTCCTCTGACAGATGATCATTCTGGCTGGAATCATGAATCTCATGAAAATATTGATTAACAGTGATTTATTATGCAACTAAAAAAAGGCTGTCAGAATCATACAGCAGCAGCCAATGAATCAATCAGATTGCAGCATTTCTGTGACCATTTATTTTTATAATTCAATATACTTTCTTTTCTTTTGCAGAGACTTGTCACTTGCTGAACTCGTTCAATACGTGCAAGAAATTGTGGTGCAGTGTTGTTTCTGTTCTTTAATTTTGCCGAAGCTAGAAGTGGCTAACCGCTAACCAGAATCACCTGCTCAGCTGTATAATAATAGCACAGAGTCACAGACGCAGGTACATTGTTGTGACATCTAATTTTGTTTTGCGATCATCACTGTAGTTAGGCGGTAGCACTGTCTATATAGCACAGCACAGACTCAACAGTCAGTCTACTGTCTTGACTTACTTGGTTGTGTAAAGTGTGATAGATGTAGTAGTAGGAAAATCACAGGTTGATATCCTGAACCTAGCCTCATGTGCATCATTGACACACTGACACATTGAATTGTGCGATTGTGTTGGCCACTGTCATGTCCTAGGCTTTGTTGGTATCCAGGGCAGCACTGCATATGAAGTGGCCTTTGGGAGGAAAATAACAGTAAAGGAACACTACACTAGCTGGCTTAACTCTGACTGCATGCATGTGTTTTTTTGCAATGGTACCACGTAAAGCTGTTTGCAGGTGATCTGTCTCTTCTTCATCATGACAACAGTATAGGCAGGTATATATTAGCATGGATAATGTATTGTTGTAATCAATGCTCTCAAATGGTGTTGTATATAATATATCCTCACTTACAGCCCATCAGATTGCAGCATTTCTGAGAACATTTTTATAGTTCTGTTGTTTTACTTTTACAGGAGGGAGAAGTCACAGTGACTTCAAGTTCTGTCTTCTGAAGAAAAAACAAAGATGTTGATCAGTTGATGCAGAGCAGCAGCAGAGTTGACTGGCTGGCACCCTGAAGATGTCTCCGTGATTGCTACTCATGTGGCAAGTATGGTAAGGTAGGATTTGTAGCACTGCAGCTGACAGCAGTGACAGCCCATCCCTTCTGCCTTTTTTGTTATGAAGACAGTGCAGTTTCAACAGGGTGGGGCGGGGGCCTCTCCAGTCTGTCTTGGGAGGAGAGTGTATATTGTTCAGTGCTTTTAATCATCACCTTGTTAGGTTATTTTACTGAAGTGCATAGCCTGGCAAAAGTAGGTGCCCAGTACCACGTGTCTTGTGATGTGGATGTGCCTCGCCCTCATGTACCTTTCACCCACACCCCTCACTACCACTACCATCTACAAGTGACTCAGTCTGACTTTAATTATTCAGGTCCTCTCTCATCTGTGTTTGCTAACAAATGGAGCAATGAAATGATGATCACACAACCTGATAGTTAGTGGGGCCTAGGACCCAGGGTCACATCAGCAAAACCAATAAAAAAATATAAGGGCATGTCACATGTCTGTGTGTGGCATTGTGGAAATGAACTATTCTCCACCTCTAGTCTCTAAGTCTAAGCTCCAACATGATTATGTTATATGGACCACAATCCTGCTACAGCATGTCAATGTCCAGGCTGTGATCAGGAGTGGGTGGGTGATTCAGGAATGGGAATATTGGGATGCTTGTTACTGTAACTCTTCCTCTTCTGTTAGGAAACACAGATGAGAGAGGACCTGCATAATTAAAGTCAGATTGGGTCACTCAGTGGTTGGAAGTGGTGGTGAGGGGTGTGGGTGGGTGAAGGGTACATGAGGGTGAGGCACATCCACACCACACGGGCACCGGGCACCTATTAGTGCCAGGCTAGGAAGTAACTAATAACACATATATTAATTACAAATAATTGGTAATAATATTGTGAAATATGAAAATAAATTGATTCACTAACACACACACACACAGAGTAGAACAACTCGTGTTGTTTTATTTTTTCAGATGATGTCATCAGACTCAGTCATGTGAATGTTGTTGAAACAAAATGGCAACACAGTGGATGTCTTCACCATATACAGTAGTGAGAGTACAGACCAAAGAAACATAGACAAGAAAGACAACAGTAATGGAATCAGTCACCACCAAGAGACTCAATAACGAAATGCATGAACTTTATATGAATATATATATATGATATATATATATATAGATATATATTATATATATATATATATCTATCTATATGTACTTAGTTTGATCAGATGAACTGTGGCGGTGGTGGCACTAACACATATTTGCACTGTAATCTAATTAGTCTGGGTTTACTTTTATGCAGTTTGCAATCATAGCCCCATTACACTGTCAATTTGAAGTGATTGTCTTACGTGCTGTTATTGTTAAATTGTTACTGGTTTACACTGCAAATTGTCTTAATTTTTTCTGAGCCTGCCTTCATTACGATACCGATGGATGTGCAGCACTGTAGCACTGCTTGTTCCATTACCATAAGCATTACAGTAAGATTTAAAACTGGGCCCCTGGCACTCAGTGAATGAATCTTTCTTCTTCACGTGACTCTTTCAAGGTATTTTTGACCCTGGCCTGGGCCTGTGCTTGGTGACATCCCATCTCCCATTGATTTGTCTAGTGAGCCCAGTGGTCTGGTCTGGACTACTAGTTGGACACAGCACAGTGACATGACCACCCTGTGTGACAGACATGCAGCCATGCCACAATTTGTTGCAAACAGGATTCTTAGTTATCTTAACACAACAGTTGGCTGTCAGCAACTCTTTATTCATACAATTTTTTGTATCGATTCTCTGACTACTGTATCTCTATTTAGTACAGTGGCCATCTACAGTTCAGTACATAACAATATATAACAAGGGATTAGGGAAGGCAGCATCTGTTGTATTTTAATATTTAATTCTAAATGTGTATGCTTACGTCTCATCAGACACTGGACATCGCTTACTCTAATGTAAGTAACAGACAGACTGATGCAGGGATAACTGTGCAGTGGCGGTAACAGTAGCAGCAGCAGCAACCACATTGTCAGTGGCACTGACTCATCTACTATACTACTCTGACTGGAAGATTCTTTATTGGCTGGCTGTGGTTCTTTCAGTAGTTAGCAAATTTGTCATTTCTGTGCACTGTTGTATATTGTATTATGACTGTGCTCTCTGGTATCGAGTCTCGAGTCAACAGTGCTTTTCATTGAATCTGTAAAAAATACTTGATTTGACTTCTCTTAAATTCTTCTCAGACAGTAGTGCTCAGTCATTCCATTTCTGTCTCGTTCTCACCTCACTCACACTCTCTCAGTCTTGTTAACAGGGAACGGGTGTGTTTTTATTTGAACACCCTTTACGGAATGTATACAGGACGTGGCAAGTAGTTGCCATACCAGGCTTGTTTACTGATAACGTAGGTTGAGTGGCTAGCTATATTGAACTTGTCACTTACTAGATTTGGATTCACAATAAAAAATACAGTGTACCCACACCTGCACCTGAGGCTCCACGTGGATGTGAGTGTGGTCATGCTCCTCCATCACCATCGACTCCTACGTCATTGACAGCTTTGTCACAATCAGAAAGTATTAAAAAGAAGAAGCTTAATAAGGGCAGCAGTACAAGCATTGATGCATTCAGTAACAAAGATGAGCGATATGACAAATTAAAAAGGAAACGTGTATATTTACACAACTGGGAGAACACTTGGCCTTGGCTTTTTAAGTCTGAGGATGATGGCTTAATGTACTGCAGGTACTGTCTTAAATTTCCTAATCTTGCAAACCGTGGTGGACTTTCTAATTCCTTTTGAAGGATGTGGTGTCTATAAAGTAGAGTCCATGAAAAGTCATGCAACCAGTAGAGCACCCTTGAATGTTCTAGTTACTACAGACATGGAGAAGCAACTGAATGCCTACAGTCAGTCAGCTACTCTGTATCCCCATCCCCTGCCATCAAGTGCAACCCCATCTTGTCTCTGTCATCTGAGTCACTAATTGTTAAAGCATTTACTCTAATATCAGAAGCACAGATGGAAAACTAAAATTATTTTTACTGTAGCTTCAAAACAGCTAAATTTGGAAAACCATTTTCAGACTATGAACTGGATTGCCAGTTACTACAGAAAATCTGGTCTTGATACAGGTATCAACTACATTAATCATAAGAAAGGAAGAGAGTTCATTGAAGCAATTGCTAAGGTGATTAGTCTGACTTGGCAAAATGATTAAAGAAACACGTTTCATTTCAATTCTTGCCAATGGAAGTACCTGACATAGCTATAATGGAGTAGGAAAATGTACTAATCTGTTGTGTAGTCAATGGTAAACCAACTACTGCCCTTATTGACTTGGTCAATCATGAACATGCACATGCACAGGGTGTTCTCACTGCAATTAAAAAGGCACTGTCATGTATTGGTCTTGAATTAGCCAGTCTGAGACCTGGATCACTGGTTGTGCAGTCTTCATCCAGTGAGCGTAGCAGCAGAAACAGTCAAGTCGAAGTCAGGAGGACAGTCAAGACCGACAAGTCATATCAACAAGCACTGAAGAATACTGGAGTTGAAGGAAGTGAAGAATCAGGAACATGCTGCTGCACATACATGCGATGTCAGACACTTTCTGCCACCACCACCACCACCACCACATCATGTTACAGTGTCAGCACCATCTATGAATATAGCAGCAACAGTACCATATCTGGTTAACTGCAACTTTGATGGTGCATCAGTTATGAAAAGTCGTGAAGGTGGAGTAAGTGGTTTATTGACCACAGATTTTCCTTGGCTAATCTCAAACACATTGCATTGCTCACAAATTGGAGCTTAGTATCCTAGATCACAGTGAAAGAAAATGTGGTTATTAAAGATTTAGAAGCTGCTGTAAAAGGTGTATTCAGATTTTATCAAAATTCTCCCAAACGTAAAGAGAAGTGTCAGCAATTGCTGAGGTCCTCAATTCCTCTCTTGCCCACATTCCAGATGTCAAAGATGTGCGCTGTGTTTCTAGTAAGTCTAGAGCTCTTAATGCATTAGAGACAAAACCTTCTGTTGTCACTATGCGCTTAGGAACAAGCTGCTGCATCAGGGATGCTGCCATGTCACAACCTGCAAAGAACATCCTTTCCAAAATCATAAACCCACACATCCTCAAAATGAATGTATATTATTATGATGTATTTGAAATAATCTGTAAGTTGTCACAGTTTTTCAGTCTGAGGAGCTGCTGATCATCGAGGTTGCTTCTGGTGGAGCTTGAGTGTAATGCCGCAGCCAACAGCACTAAACTATGAGCCCTGTGAATACCTGATGGAATTTACGGATGGGTTACAAACCAGATTCTTAAAGTGTTTACAACAACAAGAGGTCCTGAGATTAAACCTGAAAGGACAATGCCCTCAGTTACAAGACCCAGATAAAATGTTAAGAATTCTTGTACAGTCTTCATAAAGCTTCTTGGATTTATTGAGTTCTTCCAGGAACCACATAAAAACGTCACTACTGTGTTTGACTACAAACTTTGGCCACCTCAAAGCAACAGAGTGGTTTCTTGCAGTGATGGCATTGCAGTCTTAAAGATTATTTTAAATCAATTCCAGGCCTTTCTCAGAAGAAGGTGTCAAACATATTAAATGTGAATTTGGTTTTTGAACAGCTTTTTCATTCCTCCACCCTTAGCTGTGTAATGCTTATGGCAACTTAATCAAGTTCTTGCACCTGCCAATCCAATATCATCGGACTGGTGAATGACTGCGTGCTGCTGCTTAACTAAATGTGAATGAGTCTCTCTGTAATGTAGTTGGTGAAACCGGAATGAGGTAGTACTTCTTCACCAGTCACAGCAGTGGTGTTTGTGAATGTTCAGGGACCAGAGTTCAAAGACTTTGATCCAACAAAGACAACTGAGTTGTGGTTATCTGCTTTGCTTGGTTATAGACATTTGCATGGTCACTCATTCACCAGTGGTGCCAGCGCATCATGCTTCAGCTTAATCTGAAAATGCTTCAGAATCCTCCCTCAGACATCATGAATTTGAACAACATTTTGAAGACATCTCTGATGCTCCAGAACCAATCACTTTATGACAATGATAATGATGATTATCATCATGTGATGCAGTACACTGAAGAATAGCTGCTACATTATCCTCTAGGCATCTGTGTTTGTGCTGTAGTTCAGTGTGCACAGATATTCCCTGTATAAATTGTCAATCAGCATGCCTGATCAAAATGATTGATCAGTCAGATCATGACTGATTTCACTAAATTTTGAAAAACTGTGGTGTGCCAGCCAGCACACAGCCATGGCCTACATCCTGTCTCAGTGCTGTCATTACAGACTGTCAGGGCATACACCAACCAGGGCTGCTGAAGTCTTCTAGTGAGTCAAAGTCATCAAGATCAACACCAACACAGTAGAACGAATATGCTGATTGTGACTTGACTGGCAACTCAATCTGTACTGTGTTGATGTGCTCCACAAAGCAAAGTAGCGAGGTTATGCAGTCAAAACACAGGCAAACTGTCTTTTGTTTTGAGGAGGCTGGAGCACATTCACCACTGTGCGTGACTTTTCTATGCCTATTTGTCATATCTGGTCAATGTTTTTTTTTTGTAACGTGTCTGGTGTAATCAGCAGCTGAATAGTCTAGACCTAGGCTATACGACTATGACGATTTCTATTATAAATTTAGTGCAGATTATGCTAATCCATAATAACCAGATGATGATGTGATGGGTTGACTGGAGTTGTAGCATCATGTGTTGTGACAGCTTATGGGATAGTAAGATGTCGGGCAGATAAAACCACTCCATTGACTTGAACTTGTCATCTGTCATCTGCACTTAAGCATTACACTTTTACACTGGAAGAAATTTATTTGTTTACACTCTACAAACCTAGTACTATTGGTTCACCACGATTAGAAATATGGTGGTAGGCACTTTAATATTGATTAGCCGGAGGAGGGAGAGACAAGGCAGGCAGTACTTCTGGGATTGTGGTGGTGTGTTGGCTGGAAAGCATTTCTGTCTGAGCACTTTGACTGGCTCTGAAGTGAATTGCTCAATAAATAGTGGAAGCATAGTCTAGATATTCTCTGGTTCATCATGGGAGGTGCTAATTCCATTAGATAGGCTATTAGCATAAGCCCCTGCCCCACTGGCAATATTTGAGTTGTGTCTTCTGTAGCCTGGTTCTGTCACACAAATCACTCAAGATTATAAAACGTCTTTTTTTTAGTTTATTTTTTACTCTAAGAAAGATGTGTAAATCTGTGTACACTGTACAGAATAATGGCAGAAAATACACTGTTGTGACCACCTGTACTAGCAGCATAACATCTTCACCATTGAGTTATAGTATATGGTTAGGGCTTATTGTGGATGAAAAGCAATGGCTTTCCACAAGCTGTTTTTGGACAGTTCAAAGGTCAAGAAAAGTTGTTGTAGTATCGTTCTGATGTCACAACGATACTACAACAACTTCTCCCCCTTGAGCTGTTACCTGATTGGCTAAAGCAGCTCAGTGTTCAAAAAACAAACAGGGTAAAATGGCGGCACCGCTTTGCAAGTGGAGGGGTAAGCTTTTCACTAAGATAGTTTGGACACAAACTGCCATTGTTAGCTCCGTGTGTCCAAACTATCAGTCTGGCATTTTTCTTTTTTTTCTTTTTTTTAAATAACCGCGCTTTGAATATCTGGTGGTGAGCAGAACTGTAGCAGGATTGGAGGCAGAGAGGGACTGCAGCAATGACAGGGAGCAAGTGAGTGTGTGAACACAAAGTAAGAAACCTTGTATTTAAATTAAACAGTAAACATTTCTGGGAACCATATACTATATAAAACAGTATATGGTGACCAGACACAACAGAGCTTTGTTTCCATCTGGGATGCGATGATAACAATGGACCTTCGAGCTTGGCTCGAGGTCTGTATGACATCATCACATTCCCTTGATGGAAAAATAACCTTGTTGAGTATGGTCACCCATACACTATTCTATATGCTGTGACTAATTCTTCTGTTCTACATGGGAAGGTTTTCAACATGATGGAGGGAAGTACATGACTGCTCTCTGTGGTGCTCTCAGTAGTGGTGGTGATGGTGGTGGTGTTCGACTTTTGTGCTGGGCTGCCCTGCATTGCTGTTTAAGCTGAGCCACTTATGTGCAAACCAACAGAAACCCTTTGTGACAGCATCACTGACAGTCATCACAGCTGTAGTGCTCCTCACCCAGACATTTTGATCTAATGGACCTGTATTGTACTTGTACAACTGTGCTGTGAATAACCTTAGGTGTAAAGACATTGAGCGAGGACAACTTGCCTTTGAAACTGGCTGTCTGAAGTTAATTGAAAGTTTCGTATTTAATAAGCAATCAGTTCATATCTCAAGTATTTTTTCTTCCGTGTTTGCTAATTTGAAGATTTACAACCATCTGACAATAATGGGGTATCGTGGGAGGACTAGAAGAACTACTCCTTTATTTGGGGGGCAGCCGGGCATCAAAACTTACTGCAGTTCCAAACTTCCATCCAAACCATCCATACATCACCACCCCTAATGTCAGATGGTCAAAACATCTTCTAATTAGATTCACAAAAACATTGGGAAAACAAAATTCTTCAGATAAAAGGAGTAAGTGACAGTTGACTATATGTGAAATTAAATTTACTACTAATTGAAGGCAGTCAGTACACTACTTTGACTTTACTGTTTAGTTCTCATTATCCAAATAAGTTGCAAAAATCAAGCAGTGTCACATGACACTTACATGACATGTTGCTGCACTGCAGTAAATCTCTATATGTAACATACACCTACCCCATCCCCATCTGTATATTCTCAATTCAACCCACCATCCTAACTGACTGTGTGTACATCCAGGAATTATTCCAATGCAGTCTACTAGCTCACTTGTCCAAAATCTTCAGATGTTACCTTCCTCTTTGGTCTTTGTTTTGACTTGTAAATAATTGATAGAGATTGGCATATATTCAAAAAGAGTGATGCCACCATGTGGATGGACTGGGTATCAGCACTAACAAAAAAAGAACTCAAGGGTCAGTTCAATTCATATGACAACTTCTGAATGTACTTGTCTTAAGCACTTCCCGGCAGACAGTACACACTGGTCCTGGTCTCCTGATCCACGAGGACAAATTAAGATACTTCATAAAATATGATTGTATTTGTGTATGTAGTAGTCTCATGAGTTTCAGAATGATGAGACTTATCTTGAATGATGTCATAATGTTTTATGAGTTGATAATAGCAGTTTGACACAGCACATTAAAGTTTGAATCTTCTAGTACTTCTATATCCTTTTACTATGAAGGAAGTGTGTCAGACGGGCTTGTTTTAACACTTTAACAATACAAATGCATTGCCAGCATGGTGGCTTGTTTGTTTTTACATCATTGTATAAATGTTAAAAAGCTATATAGCTGTTTGTACTACTTGTCAACAAAAACACAAACAGCACTTTTGCTACTAGATATAATGTTCAACAGTTGCTTTGTTGTAATATTTACTAGTCTTTCTTGGCATTCACAATTCAGGATAATCCAGAACCAAATGGTTTGATATAGTTTACTGTACAGAGATGTAACAAAACAAAAAATGTGTATCATATAAGTCAAGACACAGACAGACCTTGATGTACATTGACTTTTTGCTGCTGCTGCTGCTGCTGCTGCCACTGCCAAACCTAAACAGGCATCATGATAATAACTCAACAACTGAACTGTAATTTGGCAAAAAAAGCTGTTTAAATAATGTCATGACTGTATTGATCTGTCTAAAATAATCTGTTCTGTAATCTTCATCTGCACTGCACTTCGTCATCTTTATACATTTTTTTCATTGAACATTGATTGAAGAATGATGCTGTCATTCATTGTCATTGTTGACTGACTGTGCTAATATCAAGACTGATCTCTCATTCTCATCTGTCACTGTCTGAACTGAAAATAAAACAAAAATAATGAATGATCAACTAAAAATTATCTGCATCTCTCAAGTCTGTAATGTTTAAACTAAGTACTGACAATCTGTATTTCAGACCAACTAAATAATATGCAAGGTTATAATGATTTTGTGTTTATATTACACACAGCACACTACAGATAAAGATAACTTATACTAGTCTGGGAGACTCAGTCTGCACTACATAACATAACTAGCTTTCCTTTCCAGCTTATACTTTGCTAAGCAGCTTATTCCTGAATACTTCAAGCAGCCAGGCCAAGCCCAGCACATTCCTTCAGCACTTTCTACTTGAGTCACTGTATACTGTGATGTAGATTACATACATATAAGCAAGGTAAGAACAAAATTCACCTTTTTCGGTCATTAGTGGTTGTAACGTTGTTTTTTACAGTGCAGTATCTTCTGTGGTAGGGCAAGTACAAGATATCATGGGCAAGTAAATTTTACGACATCACTTGCCCTTGGGCAAGTGTTTAAAAATTTAATTTGCACACCCCTGACCTTAAGGCTAATGGCCCTCCATGCAAGCAACCCTCTAAGCTGAAGGCCCTTAAGGAAACCAGCTCTCAAGACTAATGGTCCTCAAGGCAACCATCCCTAAAGGCTCCTTGCCCTCAAGGCAACTCGCCCTCAAGGCTCCTGATCCTCAAGGCTGATGGCCCTGAAGACAATTATCCCTCAAGGCTGAAGGCCCTCAAGGCAACCAGCCTCAAAGCTTATGGCCCTCAAAGCTGATGACCCTCAAGGCTTATGGCCCTCAAAGCTGTTGGTCCTCAAGCCAACTAGCCCTCAAGGCTACCAGCCCTCAAGACTAAAGGCCTTCAAGGCTGATGGCCCTCAAGGCTTATGACCCACAAGGCAACCAGCCTTCAAGGCTGATGGCCCTCACGGCAGCCATTTCTCAAGGCTGATGGCCCTAATGCAACCAGCGCCAAGGCTGATGGCCCTTAAGGCAACTGTACCCTCATGGCTGATGGCCCTCAAGGCAACTGGCCCTCAAAACTGTTGGCTCTCGACAACCGGCTCTCAAGGCTGATGGTCTTCAAGGCAACCAGCCCTCTATGCTTTTGTCCTCAAGGCTGATGACACTTAAGGCAATAAGCCCTCAAGGCTGATGGCCCTCAAAGGAACCCACCTCAATGCTGAAGACCTCAAGGCAACCAGCCATCAAGGCTGAAGGCCCCTCAAGGCAACCATCCTCAAGGCTGATGGCCCTCACTCACCAAGCCCTTATTGCTTATGGCCATCAAGGCAACCACCCTCAAGGCTGATGGCCCTCAAGGCAACCAGCCTCAAGGCAGAAATTCTCAATTCAACCTGCCCTCAAGACTGATGGCCCACTACTCAACAAGCCCTCAAGGTTGATATCCATCAAGGCAACCAACCCTCAAGACTGATGGCCCTCCAGCATCCAGCCCTCAAGGCAAGTAGCCCTCAAGACTGATGGCCTCTCAGATAACCAGCCTTCAAAACTGACAGCCCCGGAGGCAACTAAACAGATGTGGGTGATTGGTGAACACCAACAGTCCATTTGTGATTGGTTGCCTTGAGGGACACCTTTGCCACATCTGGTCGCCTTGTGTGAATTATTGGTGAGTGCCTCAAAAAGTTCACCTTACCTAAAATGCCTCAAAATGGCCTCCTTTGATATCAAGTCTCAAAATGGCTGCCTTTGCTAAAATAAATTCTCAAAATGGTGTCATTTGCTAAAAAAAAAGCTCTCTGAATGGGTCAGAATGATGCGGTATAGTGGTAATGAGTCATGTGACCCACAAGGCAACAAAACACAAATGGTGATTGGTATACACCACTTACCAGTGGTCAATTGGTATAAACCAATTGCTCTGCCTGATGGCCCTCAATGCAACAAGCCTTCTAGGCAACCAACAACAAATGGGTGCTAAGGCCTTTCACCATGATGCAATTTCACCATGATGCAATTTTACCTTGAGGGCTGTTAGGCGTAGTATTTGGTGTTCAGCAATCACCCATTGGCAATTGTTGTACACCAATAGTTCTCTTGTAGTTGGTTGCCTTGAGGCAAACCTTTGCCACATCTGTCACCTTGTGTGAAATATTGGTGAGAGCCTCAAAAATGGTAGATTATCTATAATGCTCCCAAATGGCCTCCTTTGATATAATGCTTCAAAATGGCTGCTTTACTAACAAATCCTCAACATGGCTACATTTGCTGAAAAAGCTCTCTGAATGGGTCAGAGTTGATGCAGTATAGTGGTAATCGGTCATGTGACCACTACCCAACATACTTCTGCACCACTGTTGTCACATCCAGGAACCCTCTCTGAATTACGGTGATCACTCAAATGGCCACCTTTGCTAAAATGTTCTCATAATGCCTAAGGGTGTCAGTGAGGAGTAAAGTCCTGGTATGGGGTTCAGTTGGGCTGTGGCTATGACCTCCAGTCCAGCTCTGTGCAATCTCCTGATGGCAACCGGGCATACGTGGACCTTGAACAGTCCCACTTAGGGGAATCCTATCACCCCACAAACACCAAGTGGTTGGTCCTGAGGTCATGGCCATAGCTCAGCTGAACCCCTTCTAATTGCTGTTACTTCTCCCTAACATCCTTAGTCATTATGAAAGCATTTTAGCAAAGGTGGCCATTTGGAAGTGCTCACATGTAATTCAGAGAAGGTTCCCAGATGTGGCAAAAGTGATGCAGTACTGTGATGGGTTGTGGTCACATGACTGATTACCGCTGCACCACATTGACCCTGAGCCCTAAAGGCAATGAGCCCTCAATGCCTATGACCTTCACAGCAACCGAATGGCCTCTGACATGGAAATTTGTGAGGCCACCACCAGCATCAAGTTGACTATCCTCAAGGCAAGCAATGACAAATAGATGATCCGTGTACAGCAATTGCCATGTCTAGCAGCCTTTAAGGCAAAAGACCCTCAAGGCAATCAGCCATCAAGGCTGATGGCCCTTGAGCCAACTATCCCCATATCTGATTGCCCTCAATGTAACCAGTTCCAAGGTCGAAGGCCCTCAGGGCTGAAGGTCATTAAGGCAACTATTCCCCATATCTAATGACCTCAAGGAAAATCAGCCCTGAAGGCTATCCTCCCTTAAGGCTGAAGGACCTCAAGACAACCAGGCCTTAAGGCTTATGGCCTTAAGGTTTATGACCCTCAAGACTTATGGTCCTCGGTCAACCAGCCTTCAAGGCTCCTGACCCCAAGGCTGATGGTTCTCAAGACCACCAGCCCTAAAGGCTGATGGCCCACAAGGCTGATGGCCTTCAAGGCAACCAGCCATCAAGGCTGATGGCCCTTGAGCCAACTATCCCCTGTGTCTGATGGCCCTTAATGCAGCCAGCTGTCGTGGCTGAAGGCCCTCAAGGCAACCAGCCCTCAAGGCTCATGGCCCACAAGGCTCCTGGTCCTCAGATTTATGGCCCTCAAGGCAACCAGCTTCAAGGCTAATGCCCTCAAGGCAACCATCCCTCAAGGCTGATGGTCTTTGAGGCAACCAGCCATCAAGGCTGACAGCACTCGAGGCAACCAGCCCTCTAGGCTGAAGGCCCTTAAGGCAACCAGCTCTCAAGGCTGATGGTCCTCAAGGCAACCAGCCCTCAAGGCTCCTGGCCCTCAAGACAACTAGCCCTCAAGGCTCCTGATCCTCAAGGCTGATGGCCCTGAAGACAATTAGTCCTCAAGGCTGAAGGCCCTCAAGGCAACCAGCCCTCAAAGCTTATGGCCCTCAAAGCTGATAACCCTCAAGGCTGTTGGCTCTTAAGTCAACCAGCCCTCAAGTTTACCAGCCCTCAAGGCTGATGGCCTTCAAGGCTGATGGCCCTCAAGACTTATGCCCTCAAGGCTTATGGCCCATAAGGTAACCAGCATTCAAGGCTGATGGCCCTCATGGCAACCACCATCAAGGCTGATGGCCCTTAATGCAATCAGCCCTCAAGGCTGATGACCCTCAAGGCAACCAGACCTCAAGGCTGATGGCCCTTAAGACAACTATACCCCATGGCTTATGGCCCTCGAGGCAACTGGCCCTCAAAGGTTTTGGCTCTCAACAACTGGCCCTCAAGGCTGATGGTCTTCAAGGCAACCAGCCCTCTAGGCTATTGGCCCTCAAGGCAACCATATCCCCAGGCTGATAATGTTCAGGCAACAAGCCCTCAAGGCAACCAGCCCTCAAGGCTGATGGTTCTCAAGGCTACATATCCTTATGGCAACCAGCACTGAAGACAACCAGTTCTCAAGGCAACCAAACACAAATGGGCTCCAACCAATATATGGACTTGCATCTCTCTAAGTAGACTTCAACAATCAGGCCCATTGTATTTTTCTTAGCTGTGACTATTTTATTTTCAATACAGTAAAGTTACTTGACAAATGTATGACAAAGACACCAGAGGTTAGTTTATTTTTATCTTTATTATTTTCAATTTTTTATTTACTCATTCACGTGTGATTTGGTAGTGCAATAATGCAGGTTGTTTATCTCTGCAGACAGGTTACTGACACTAATACTGCTCATTCTGTTCTGTGAATATCTTCTACCTGCATCTGTGAATAGGCTGTCAAAATAAATCTTTGATGATACCATCCAGATGGTAGCGAGAGAGAGACTAAGACTGCTGGGCAACAACAAGACCATTTACAGTAAGAAAATACGAATAAAGTGTTTTCCAGAACTCATTGTGGTTGTGTGTTCAGGCAGGGTAAGGGCAGTCTGGTAAAATAAACTTTTGATGATGCCATCCAGATGAGGGGGGGAGAGAGAGAGAGAGAGAGTCAGAGAGACAGAGAAACAGAGACAGATACTGGGAACAAAAACATTTACAGTAACAAAAATCATGAACAAAGTTTCTGGTGCAGTAGTGCTTGAGTGGGATGGAGGAGGGATGTAAACTTATCTGCAAGGAGATGACTGTACAGGTAGTCTGAGAAATGATACACCAGTAGGGAGGGCTCCATTTCTGCTCCTTCCCTTTGCAGCCTGTGTCCTGATTCAGCTACGGTTGAGTGGGACGGAGAAGGGGTGAGAGCTTGTTTAGTACGTGATGTCTGACCATGGCGTCAAGGGAGAAAGACACCAGCAGAGAGGTCTCTGTTTCTGCTCCTACCCTTAGCAACCCATTTTCTGATTCAGCAGTACTTCCGTGGATGGAGGAGGGTTGAGTTCTTGTTTGCTAGATGATGTCTGTCCAGGAAGTCAAGGGGTAGAGATGCCAACAGGGAGATCTCCATTTCTGCTTCTGCCCTCAGCAACCCATTGTTGTGG
This sequence comes from Neoceratodus forsteri, assembly GCA_016271365.2. Classification (NCBI taxonomy): domain Eukaryota; kingdom Metazoa; phylum Chordata; order Ceratodontiformes; family Ceratodontidae; genus Neoceratodus; species Neoceratodus forsteri. Next base: position 720,443,817 of record CM028129.1, read on the forward strand.
GCAGCAGCACTTAAGAAGGATGGAGGAGGGGTGCGAGTATATTTGTTAGGTGATGTCTGTCCTTGAAGTCAAGGGTGAGAGATGCCAGTGAGGAAGTCTGTTTCTGCTCCTGCCCTCAGCAACACATTATCTGGTGTAGCACCGCTTAAGAGGGACAGAGGAGGGGTGTGACCTTGTTTGCTAAGTGATGTCCATCCAGGGAATTGAGAGGGGGAGAGATGCCAGCAGGGAGGTCTCCATTTCTGCTCCTACTCTAAGGAACCCATTTTCTGGTGCAGCAGTGCTTAAGTGGGATGGAGGAGGGGTGAGAGCTTGTTTGCTAGGTGATGTCTGTCCGGGTAGTCAAGGGGTAGTGACGCCAGCAGGGAGGTCTCCATTTCTAATCCTGCTCTCAATAACCCATTTTCATGTGCAGCAGTGCTTAAGAGGGATGGAGGAGGGGTGTGAGCTTGCTTGCTAGGTAATGTCTGTCCAGGTAGTCGAGGGGGACAGACACCAGCAGGGAGGTCTCTGTTTCTGCTCCTGCACACAGCAACCCATTTTTTGGTGCAGCAGTGCTTAACAGAGATGGATGAGGGGTGAGAGCTTTTTTGCTAGGTGATGTCTGTCCACCCTGGTTGTCAGAGGATAGAGACACCATCAGGGAGTTCACCGTTTCTGCTCCTATACCTAGCAACTCATTTTCTGGTGCAGCAGAGCTTAACAGAGATGGATGAGGGGTGAGAGCTTTTTTGCTAGGTGATGTCTGTCCACCCTGGTTGTCAGAGGATAGAGACACCATCAGGGAGTTCACCGTTTCTGCTCCTATACCTAGCAACTCATTTTCTGGTGCAGCAGAGCTTAAGAGGGATTGAGGAGGAGTTTGAGCTCTTTGATAGGTGATGTTTGTCCAGGTAGTCAAGGGGAGAGGACATCAGGAGTTCTCCGTTTCTGCTCCCTGGCCTCAGTAGCTGATTTTCTGGTGCAGCAGCACTTAAGAGGGACAGAGGATGAGTGTGTGCTTGTTTGATAGGTGAAATATGTCCAGGTAGTCAAAGGAGAGAGATGCCAGCAGGGAGGTCTCCATTTCTGACCAGCCCTCAGCAACTCATTTTGTGATGCAGCAGCACTTAAGAGGGACAGATCGGGGGGAGAGCTTGTTTACTATGTGATGTCTGTCCAGGTTGTCAATGGGTAGAGGCACCATCATGGAGCTCTCTGTTTCTGCTCCTACACTCAGCAACTCATTTTCTGGTGCAGCAACGGTTAAGAGGGACGGAGGAGGAGTGTGAACTTCTTTGCTAGGTGATATTTGTCCAGGTAGTCAAGGGGGAGAAAAGGCAACAGGGAGGTCCCCGCTTCTGCTTCTGCCCTCAGCAACTCATTTTCTGATGCAGTAGCACTTAAGAGGGATGGATGATGGATGGGAGTGTGTTTGATAGGTGATGTCTTTCCAGGTAGTCAAGGGGGAGAGACACCAGCAGGGAGGTCTCCATTTCTGCTCCTGCCCTTAGCAACCTGTTTTCTAGTACAGCAGTGCTTAAGAGGGATGGAGTTAAGGGTGTGAGGTTGTTTGTTGGTGATGACTGTCCAGGGGAGAAAAGCCAGAAGGTTTCTGCTCCTGCACTCAGCAACCTGTTTTCTGGTGCAGCAGTGCTTTAGTGGGACAGAAGAGGAAGAGAGATCTTGATTGCTCAGTTATGTCTGTATAGGGAGCAAAGGGGTATATATGCCAGCAGTGAAGGCTCCGTTTCTGCTCCTGATGTTAGCAACCTGAGTCCTAGTTCAGCAGGCCTTGGGTGGAAAGGGGGATGTATGAGTGCTTGTCTGATAGGGGATGACTGAGCTCAAGACAAGGCCTACCTGTCGCCAGACAGGGCAGACCACTTGCAAGTGGATGACCAGGTTGTACTATATCAGCATCTCACCATATCAGAGCCAGAAAATTCCTACGGCTACTAAGGCACATGGCTGAGGCCATATCTATTGTACCATTGACCGTGATGGCAATCATGGATGTTTGTTATGCCATGACTTTAATGTTCTGGTATATTAATTTGTGCTTAGATACGTAATGGGATGAATGACCATGTAATACAGTGGAATGGAATGCACTATGTAATTCAAACGACTATAACCTTTTAATCACCATTGGTATAATGTCTTTAAATTTTATTTTTCAGATTGGCGATATAGGCCAATAGTCTTTAAAATGAACCACCCATTCAGAGAAATTTTAGCAAAGGTGGCCATTTTGAGACACTTTTAGAAAAGGCAGCCATTTTGAGGCATTTCAGCAAAGGCAGCCATCTTGAGGCACTCACCAGAGATTCACACTTGGTGTCCGGATATGGCTAAAGTATTTCAGTAGTGTGTCCAGAAGTGGTAACATGACTGATTACCACCATACCACATCAACCCTGACCCATTCAGAGAGCTTTTTAAACAAAGGTGGCTGTTTTGAAGTATTTTAGCAAAGGCAGACATTCTGAAGCATTTTAGGAAAGGTGGCCATTTTGAGGTGCTCATGAGTAATTCACACTTGGTGCCTGAATGTGGTAAAAGTGGTGCACTAGTGTGTCTCGAAGTCATCACATTGATTGATTGCATATTTCTTATTTCTCAGAGAACTTCTGTTCAACAAATCTACAGAAGTCACAAAATTACCCTTTTTGAATGACACTGAAGATCAAGACACTGCACTGATGCCACGTTACTACATTTTACATCTCAACTTCATATGATACTACTCAACTGATACTTTCTCTGATTAAGGTAAGAAACAAACTAGTTTGTCTAACAGGCTATGGAAACCTTGCAGTGTTAACATAAATCAACCTTGTAGACCTACTAGTATGCATTGCACCACAACAAACTTCTCCTTCACTGTCTCATCAGTTGGAATGAATGATAATGCTTACATAGAAACAAAGAAACATAGAATTTGACAGAAGATAAGGACTGCTTAGCCCACCCAGTCTGCCCATTTCCCTACCTAATGGATAAGCTGCAGATCTTAGTTAACCAGCAGCCTACTTCTTCCTACCCCCACCCCCTAGAATTGCCTTATGACCGTCCCATGCATGCTTGAATTCCACCACTGTCATTGACTCCACAACCTCCTCCATGGCCGTTCCATGCATCCACAACCCTCTCTGTGAAAAAATACTTCCTTACATTACCTCTGAGCTGCTCCCCCATCTTCAAATTGTGCACCTTTGTTCTTGCACACCTCTTTTTCTGAAAGATGCTACCCTTTTGGACTTTGCTGATTCCCTTGAGGTACTTGAAAGTTTCTATCATGTCCCCCCTCTCCCTCCTTTCCTTGAGGCTATACATTTTAAGCTCCTTAAGTCTCTCTTCATATGTCTTCCGGTGCAGACCTTGCACCATTTTAGTTGCACTTCTCTGGACAACTTCCATTCTGTCTATGTCTTTGTGGAGACTGGATCTCCAGAACTGTGCAGTTCTCAGATGGGTCTCACCAGCTGTCTGTACAGAGGAGAACAACTTTCTGTTTTATACTGGTGATGCCTCTCCCTATGCATCCCAGTATCCCCCAGCCCTCCTTACTGCTCCTCACATTGCTTGCCCACCTTAGGTCATCTGATATGACTACCCCCAGGTCCCTTTCCATTTTTGTTGTTGTTAGTATCTCACCCTCCATTGTTTACTCTTCCCTTGGGTTTTTGTTTCCCAGGTGCATTATCTTGCACTTCATAGCATTGAATCTAAGCTGCCATACATTTGACCATTCCTCTAACCTTGCCAAGTCCCTTCTCATCCTTTCCACCCCACCTTGTGCATCAGCTCTGTTGCAGATCTTTGTGTCATCTGCAAAGAGACATACTTTTCCTTCCAGTCCCTCTGCAGTGTTGCTTATAAAGACATTGAAGAGGACTGGTCCTAATACTGAACCCTGTGGTACCCCACTAGCAACCCCCTTTCTTCAGAGTGGACTCCATTTACTTTTACCCTCTGTGTCCTATTCATAGACAAGTTTTGAACACTCCAAGTGATGACTTCATGTGAGGGTGTGATACAATACTTTGGTTAAACTAAATATTACAGACTGTATGTTAACAGTTGATTAAATGGTGTAGCATAGGGCAAGAGCAGACACTTTTTTTTTCCCCTACAGGTCACAAGCATGAAAAGGATATATATAAAACACTAAAACATGTGAATCACAGTGTGTCAGTGTCAGTGGCTAAGTAGGTTGCACACTTACCTCCAAGGCCGGGAGATCATTAGGCTGTGGGTTCTAACCCTACACCAGGCACTTGGGTTAATATCCCAATACTGACACTGCAGTGCAGCATAAGGGTCAGTGCTGTACTCCTGAGATGCTGTCTTTTGCATTAAATTTTAAACTGAGGTCCCATCTGCCTGTTCTGGTGGTTCAGGTGGATGTTAAATATCCCATGGCACTTCTCAAAAAGAGTAGGAGAATTTTTATTGCAAATGAAATGAATACAAACTGGTACAAAAATAATCAGACAGAAAAAGAAAACCATATATAAATACAACAGATCATACAAAATCTCCAGAGTGCAGTACACAGTCTAATCCCATTCACCAGATAAACCTATCTTATTTAACCCTGTGACAAATCACTATTGCCATCACCAAATCAATCATCTAATAGTAAGATTCCATAGCACTTATCAAAAAGAGTTGGGGAATTTCCCCGGTGTCCTGGCCAAATTTCCCCCATCCACTAGAAATTCCACCAACAGCTTAATCTGGTTCAATTTCAGTTGGTTACCATCTGTATCCCCCTCCCCCAGGTCACCCCTGAAAAAGGGACTTCTAGTCTCAGTGAGCCTACCAGGTGAACAAAATTCAATAAATAAATAAGGGCATAGTTGCATAGGGTGAATTAGGAAAATAAAAGTCCAATTCAGACCAGTACAGTGATCTAAAATAAAACTAATAGTATAAGGCAATAGTAGTCGGTACTTTTTCCCACTGGTTGCCGGGAGGAAGGTGATAGATAGATATAGGGATAGATAGTTTTTTTCCATACAGGATCAAAATGGTGTGTTAGAAATGATTGGAAAACAAAGAGGGACTACATGACATGTCATACAATAGGGAAAGGATAGGCTTTTTCGTCACAGGTTTTAGAATAGGGAAAGGGTAGGGTTTTTCTCCACAGGTTTTATAATAGGGAAAGGGTAGGGTTTTTCTCCAAAGGTTTTAGAATAGGGAAAGGATAGGGCTTATCTTCCTGGACATAAAGTCTCCACTACTCATTCACACTGATGGGATCTATGCCAGAGGTGCTAGAACTCAGTGGGAGCAAACTTTTTTGCAAGAGGGCCAGTGCCATAGATGTAGCCACGAGGAGCGGTGCTGCAAGCCTCGGCTCGTGCGGCAATGACTATCTCAGAGTTGAGCCTCCAACTGCCCTCAGTTCCTTTTTTCCCCACTGGCCGAGTGCACTTCAGTGATGATGCTCGCCGCCTCTGGGAGTCAAACTTCAAACTAGCACCATAGTTTTCAGCTTATTGTTTTGTAATATATCTAGAAATAAGTAACGCTTACTTTTATCTTTACTTATTAAGAAAAGAATTCTCTTAGGAGTCACGTGATGCTAGCTCTGTGAATGCAGCCTAATCCGCCAGCTCCAGCCTCCTACCTCTCCAAAACCCACTTTTAATTAGAATTTGTGCAGCCAGTGACTCCAGTTTATCCCAGCAGGCTCCGTTAAGGTTCCTGGAAAGTTTTCGGTGCAGAACTGGGCGCAGATGGAGGTGGATATGCGGAGAAATACACCTAGACATACCCCGCCTGTCTCTCCAGCAAAGGCCTTACCGAAGAAAGCGAGGGTGTCTACGGGCGCTGGAGATCCTGAAAGCGAGAGTGCAAGTCAAGATAATGAGCCCCTGACTCTGGCACAGTTTCACGCAGAATTTAAACCCTTCTGCACAGAATTGTGCACAGTGACTGAGGAACTTAAAGCTGTGACTGTGGCTTTAGAGGATTTGTCACGTCGCACTGGGGATACTGAGGCGAAGGTCTCCTCGCTTGAAAAAAGAATGGCTAAGCAAGAACCTGAAATTGTAAACCTCAGACAAAAGTTAAATAAAATGGAGGCGAAAATTGAAGACTTAGAGGGATGGAGCAGATGGAATAACCTCGTCATTATTGGTCTCCCTGAGTGAGAAGAAGGAGCAGATCCAATTTTTTTTGCCCAGCAGTTCTTTAAAGAAGTAGTAGGCCCTACGCCCTTTGGAGATAAATTTACAATAGAGCGGGCACATCGGGCACTACGTGCGGCTCCACCATCTGGCTCTCCCCCGCGTTCCTTTATTGTGCGTTTTCTGAATTATCAAGAGCGACAACTTCTTCTGAATAAAGTGAAGGAGCTTAAAGAGGTTAAATGGAAGGGGGCCCCGATAAGGATTACACAAGATCTACCCTTGTCGGTCCGCCAAAGAAGAGCGGAATACCATTCAATGGTTTCTAAGCTGATACCTGCGGGCATTCGGTTTAGAGTGATTTATCTGGCCAAGTTGCAAGTCTCCCTTTCTGGGCAATGGTCTACATTTGAGGATGCTCCAACAGCACGAAAGGGGTTATCGGCTGCCCTCCCGGAGCTTTTTAAATAATGCTAGGAGCTTCAGTCGGGTGATGAGCGACCTGTGATCGGATAACAAGCTTCGGTTCTGTTTACCATTTTTATTGGGGGCTCATGATCTCCTTTCAAATATTTGCCATTGATGCAATTCTCTTTCTTCTCATTTTGGGGATGGTAGTGAGACGGGCAAAATATGTGTGCTCTCATAATTAATCTGCAGAGAACGGATGGCTACTGAGGGGCTTTACGGAGTTTCGGTCCCCAGGGAGAGCATGCAGGATGGACGAATAGCTGAGCCCCTGAGATGGCGGTGAGGGTCAAAATTAAGCGGCGAAGGAGAGTATGGCCCTTCAATAGAGTAGCAAGCTTGCATCAGAGGGGCCTTAGTTATGACTCTATCGGTAATGTTTCCCGTGGACTGTTTTTTTTTTTTTTGCTTCCGAGGCACTCTCTAACAGCAAATGGTACTTTTTAGTTTGCGGGTCTCAATTGCATGGAGGTCCGCTCAGTAATAATTGGCACGCTGTATTGAAACACTGTACCCGGCTGGTAACTTTATCCCGGCTCAGGAACGCAGTCTTCGGGACCTGGGCAGCCTAAATATGTTATTGGTGACCATGAGAGTCAGGGAGTGTGTTCACTAAAGGGACCTCGATTTATTGACTGGCTTTTATTGTATTTATTTTTTATATCTTCTGAAACCTTTGCCTGCATGACTCCAGTTCAGAGTGCTATGTTGGGCTTATATGTATTTTAGAGGAATCCTTATGTATCCAACATCTTTTATTTTACTGTACTGAATGTATTCAAGGGCAATAGTTATGGCTCCTTTGAACTTATTGTTTTGCTGGAATTTGGCAGGGGTTGTCCCCGAGAGGGTGCTGGGGCATAGGTGGGAATCGATTTACTTGGGAATGGCATGCTTTATCCTGGACTCATGCCTTCATGTTCTTTCTTATTTCATTTTCTTCTGTGGGTGATTTAATAGATATATAATGGGTTACTAGGAGGATTGTTTAGAGTGGGCTAGGCATTTAAAGGGTTCTGTAGGTGGGGAGGCTGGATGGTGGGGTCGGTGCTTATGGAGCTATGAATATCATGGGCCAAATGGCAGTGGGAGGGGGGTGGAGGGTGGGGGGTACTGGGGATGGTGTACCGGTGGGAGGCTAAGAGTTTTCTAAATATAGATGTTTGAGTTGGATGGTGGGGTGGGTCTATGTAAGGATAGGTTGGGATCTCAGGGGAGTGTTAGAGGGGTTGGGAGGAAGGGTTTAGAAGATCTGCTCACCTAATGGGCCTGGATGGATTCAGGAATGAAGTGATTGAGAGAGAGGTTTGATGGTTCTATGATGACTATTTTGTGAATGGGGAGTCTTTTTGATTTTATTACGTGGAATGTCAAAGGGGTCAGACAAAAAATAAAGAGATATAAGATATTAAAGCATCTGCAATTACAAAGAGGGCAGGTAATATGTTTACAAGAAACACATTTACTTGTGAAGGAATTGAATATGCTTAGATGTCAGTTTGTTGGGCAGGTATATGGGGCTGAAAATAGCACAGCAGGAAGGGGGGTGGCGCTCTTAATTCACAGGAGTCTGGCTTTTGTTTATGAGAATAAAATAGTGGATCCAGAAGGCCGTTACATAATTGTAATTGGGCTTTTGAACCAAACAAGATTAGTATTAGGTAGTATATATGGACCTAACGCAGAACACTCCTGGGTTTTCACAGACTTATTAAAAAGTTCTGAGCCCGTTTCACCACCTTCCAATACTGCTGGGGGTGATTGGAATCTACCATTCACTCCCAGACTTAGGCAAGGATAGTAAGCGAAATCAGGGTCTTTCTCCTGTGCAGAGAGCTATCAGGGATCTGTCCGATAACCTGGGTTTAAGCGATCCATGGAGGGTTTTATACCCTTCATGTAGGGAGTATACATTTATATCAGAAGTTCATAAATCCAGATCTCGGATCGATTATTTTTTGGTGAGCCGAGAACTGCTTTCTGGTCTGGAACATAGTAGTATTATACCGGGGATTTTTTAGGACCATGCTATGGTTCGCTGCTCCCTCACATTGGTCCCTAATACTCCCAGACAGACTATCTGGAAGTTAAATAATCAGTTACTTCGCTCTATGGAGATAAGGATTATATTGGTCATCGGATTAAACAGTATGAAGTGGAAAATAGCCAGTCAGCTGTTAGGGTGATATACTGTGGTCCACTCTAAAGTGTGTGTTGAGGGGAGTTTATACAGTTGGCGGTTCAGGAGGAAGAAGAAGAGGAAGATAGGGCCAGGCACTTGCTGGCACAAATCAGAAATATAGAGAAGGCTCTATCAAGGGGTACCCCTGATGAGACCAGGAGTTGTTGATTAAACTCGCGTCATGAGTATGAAGGGATATTGGGAGAGAAAGCAGAGTATGCACTTAATAAGACAAAGACAAAGCGTTGAATTTGGGCCAAGGTGAGAAGTCAGGGAGGCTATTGGCAATGCGGTTGAGGGCATCGGAGGCATCCAGGATAGTTCAGAGTATTACGTCTCGAGTAGATGGGTCCGATAAAACCTTGCCAACTGAAATTGTGGAGGAATTTGAGAGTTATTATGAGACTTTATATAGTCCCATGACCCCCAGACCTAGTAGGAAAGCGGTGGAGGAATATCTATCCGCTTGCAACTTGCCCCAAGTAACGGGAGATCAGAAAAGGGAGCTCTCACTTCCCATTTCTGAAGTGGAGATTTTGGATGCAATCCAAATGTTAGCAAATGACAAGGCACCTGGTCTAGACGGTTTGGTCAATTTTTATAAATGTTTCACTTAACCTGCTATGTCCTGGCTTACAAAGATTATTTCGAGTATTTTGACTTCAGACACAGTAGATGCATTATTTATTTGAGGCCCTGATAGTGCTTATCCCAAAAGAAGGGAAGGAGCTAGATAAAGTTACTAGTTATCGCCTATCTCCTGATTAATTGCGATATTAAGATCCTGGCGAAGATTTTAGCGACTGTTGTCCAAGGTCATGCCCAGTTTAATCCATCATGACCAAGTTGGGTTTATGAATGGCAGGCTGGCTTCGATCACCAGCGTAAATTATCTCATATCTTCTCTGTATCCAAGGACTGTAAATTTCATGTGGTTTGATGTCGGTGGATGCAGAGAAGGCTTTTGACAGAGTGGATTGGAGGTTCCTGTCTATTGCCATGGAGAAATTTGGCTTCCCGCCTCAATTTATTAATCACGTGTTTGCTTTATATAAAGACCCCAAGGCTAAAATATATTGTAACGGTGTTTTTTCCGCCAGTTTTCCCCTCTATTCTGGAACTAGACAGGATGTCCCTATCGCTCTCTTATTTAATCTATATTTAGAGCCACTCCTTACTAAAATTAGATTGGATCCCAGGGTAACGGTGTCAGAATCGGGCACAGGAACTAAAAATTTCAGCATATGCTGATGATATATTGTTATATGTTACCCAACCATGCAATTCAATTCGTGGTACTGGATATTACTGATGAGTACAGATTATCTAATTATAAGATTAATGTGGAAAACTCCTTTTTTCCATTAATTTGCAAATGCACAAATCGGAGGTGTTGAAATGGGCATGCAGTGGACTCCCTGCATAGTCTGAAGTATTTGGTATTTACTTGGCTAGATCCGACTCTAAACTAGTGAAACTCAATTTGATGCTACTAGGAATATTATCAAGCAGGATTTAAATAGGTGGGTCGGGTTGCTCCTCTTCTGGGGGCGGATTAACATAGTTAAAATGAACATTCTGCCCAGGATTTTTATCCACTTAACATGCTCAATGTAATGTTACCCTAAAATGGTTCAAAGAGTTACATTTGTCTATCTCAGATTTCATTTGAAGGGAGAATGCCCTTAGGGCCTATTGCAGCTAGGCTGCCCCAAGAGAGAGCAGGGCTGAGACTTCCACACTTCAGCCTATATTACTGGGCAAGTAATCTCTGTAAGTACTTGAGATGGTTAATACCCATGAGTAAACTTGAGTCTTTGCCCTATGTTCCCTCATGGGTTAGACTGGAAATAGAGGCGATAAAGAGGTAGGAATAGATCCGTAGCATTACTTTACTCCACTCCTAGGATACTGCCTCCCTGATTATACACCCCAATAGCAAAATTCCTCGTATTCATAGGCAATTATGTGTGAAGTTGGGTTTTGTCCCGACAGGGATAAGCATCAACCGATTCTGTCATAATCCCAATTTGAAGATTGGGGAAAATTATATTTGCTAATTGGCTTCCACAGCTTAAAGGATTACGGATAAGAAGATTTCATTGGGGACGAGCGGTCCTGCCAATAGAAGAGATTTTGGAAAGGCATACTATAGACCGTAGTAGGTGTTCAAGTTATGTCAAATAACTCATTTATTGGCGCAGGTGATGATCAAACTTAGAGCAGGGAGTATAAACGGTAGCTGGTTTGAATCGCTAGATCAGGTGGTATGGGAACCACATGCGTCTCCAGAATATATAACTCATTACTTGACCAAGTTCTTGTGGGCACTGATTATATACCCAGATATTGGACTGGTTGTATGGGGAGCAAGAGAGGGATTGGGATCGTATTTGAGTCATACATGACAGATATGTCAAACAGGACAGGTTGAGGGTGATGCAGTTTCATTTCCTGAACAATTTGTTTTGGACCCTCAAGTTATATAAAGTTGGTCACAGGCCTGACCAAAATTGTTTCCGTGCCACAAGGCGGTTGGGGATTTGTACCACATTTTTGGGAGTGCCCATCGATAAAACAGCTGTGGATGCAAATCAAGCATAAAGTGGATCCACTGTTGGGTATTGATCAGTATTTTACTCCGGAGATCTGCTTGATTGGATTACTTGGCATTAAGTTTAAGGACCGCAGATACTATATGGCCCTTGATCTCATGCTCGCTTAAAAGGTAGTATTGCGACATTGGATGACAGACACCTCGATCACTTATGGAGTGTTGCAGGAGATGTTATTCAACTTGAATATGGGGAAATTTGAGGCGGAAGGGAAAATCGGCTTCATCTATATGAAAAGATATGGAGTCGTTTCAGATGTTATACCTTCCCAGATGAGATTGTAGTTAGTAAGGTAGTTTGAAAGTGGATCATGGGTGAGCAGATCTTCCTTCAGGGGTCTAGGGTTGTAGTTTTTGGAGGGATGGGTTAGATAGGCAGAGGGGGAGGGGTGTGGGATGGGGGATGGGGGAGGGTAGAAAATGTCTATCTGATTTAATCATTAATTCAATTGTTACGAAAGTATAAAATGTTTTCTGTTATGTATTTGATCTTGGATGTGTGGTTTATCATAATAAAAGTTCGAATTTAAAAAAAAAAAGAAAAGACTTCTTCAGCCTACTTTGACGGAGTCAACCATGAACGGATCAGGTGACAGTAGGGAGACTTCGTGTGAAAGCTGTTCAGTCAGATGGGCTGGGTCCTGTCCGGCGCCTTCTCCAGGCGGGGGTCTGGCAATGGACGGTCCGAATGCTCGTGGGGAGGAGGCCCCTAAAGCATAAAAAGAAAATGGTCGCACTCGCAACATTCAGCCTCGAGCTCTTCTTTGGGCCACAGGTCAAAAAGACAGGCATCACTGAGGTTGCCTTCTGGTATGGCTCAGATCGACAGTCAGTTATTGGGAACAGGTGCCAGTCTCCTCCTCCAGAGTCACTGGTTTCTGTCTCCAGTGACCTACCTCTTCAACATCGGAGCCCTTCCCCGCCTTTTGAAAAGGCTTCCGATGAGCATCAGTGGGCCATTCTTATGGAGCAATGGGCTCGGAGGTTGGTCCAGCTGCCTGGCCCGATATGTCTGAGGCCCTCAGGCCTTTTGAAGGAACAGGTAGGGTGGTTGGACATACCTAGTCATGTGGTGCCCTCTTCGGTACCGTCGACGCCACGGTCAGGTGTCCCCCCCACATGGCTGTGGTGCAGGGGGCCACACCGATGCCTCTATCTCCCTGTAGTCCTCCTACTTTTTCCTTCAAATCTCAGTTTTTGGGGCCCTGGATTGCTTTTGGCGATGTTGGGGATGCTCTCAGCATTGATGGATCTCTTGGTGCCAATGTGCCTGTCGGCACTGCCCTCTGTGAGAATGGTGTTGTCGGTGCTGTCTTTGGTGCCATTGGTGTTGTCGGTGCCATCCTCAGCACTGTGCAGCCTTTCAGTGCCATACTCAGTGCCACAGGATCTGTCGGTGCCATCCTCAGTGCCACAGGATTTTTTGGCACCGTGGTCTTTGTTGGCACCGTATGCTGGGCTATTTCAGATGGCACCGACTCCCTTGCCTTCTGCACCGTGTTCTTCTTCAGCACCGAGGTTTGGTGTGGTGCCATCCAGCCTTCAGGCATTCTTGACTCCAGTTCCTTTCTCATTTTCATTTCCTGCTGACTTTCACTCCTTTCCTGTCTATACAGTCCCTCCTGGGCTGTCAGGAGATGATATTGAGTCTGACCCAGCTCTTCAGCTGGGTGATGATGTTGAAGGAGCAGGAGTTGATCCTGCCACAGAACCTGTGGTTGAAGACCTGTGTTTTAAGTCTCTGCTGAAAAATTTAAATTCTACTCTTTCTCTCCAGACTACAGATATTGCTCCTGGGAAGCTTTAAAGACTCCAATACCTTCATGTCCCGGAGATCCCTATGGATTTAACTCATCCGGTACAATCAACCTTTGAAATGCTCTCTCAAATGGTATGGAATAATCCCTCTCATCCCTTCTGTGGCTATGTCCACAGACAGGAAGCTCTTCTCCCAAGGATCGACCCATTTTGGCCTCCCAGGCCTTTGGTAATCCATTGTAGTCCTAGCAGAGAATGATAATTCATTCTCTCGGCCATCTACAGACTGACCTATAAATAAAGAATCTCATAAGATTACCTTACCTTAGGTAAGACAGTCTTTGCTGCATCCACCCTGGGTATGTGTATTGCCAGCTACCGGGGCTATTTCTCTCAATATGAGTATGTTCTTTAGCATTCTCTCAAACAGATGGTGGAAGCTCTGCCCAAGTCAGACACTAGTTCAGAGCTACTTCAGACCATAACCAGGGGTATCGAGTACAACAACCAGCAGGTTAAAGCAGCTATGGACACTTTTGATACTGCCTCCCGAGCAGCGGCGGCTGGTATTTGTACCCATCGCCACTCCTGGCTATGCACTTCAGGCTTCACGCGATGATGCCCAGCAGCAGGTCATGGCATTACCTTTGACGGTATGTACTGTTCGAATCCTCAAGTGAGAGCAAGCTCTGGAGGCCACACAGAAGACTAGGTCTGCCAATAAAATGGCTCGACCCTCCCACCCTTCTTGAGGGTGTCAACAAGTGTCAATTTCTTACACGTCTGTCCTTTTGAGGCAAAGGCAGGGAGGTTTAACAAAACCAAAACTCCTAGCCTCAAAGAAAACACAACAAAGGCACAAGGGCCCAAAGCACCCAGTGCTGCCTTCTGAGTTTCTAGACCAGGTCCCACCTCAACTGCCCAAGGGGGACTCTTCCTCAGCGGTGAGAGGATGTCTGACTCAGTTCTACAACCAGTGGAATTCCATAGCATCAGACAAATGGGTCCTCCAGATAATCTGCGAAGGGTACTCCCTCTACCTGTCAGAAATCCCACCAGCTCATCCTCCCAAATGACAGCACAGGCTGTCAGCAATTCAATCAGATCTTCTTGCCTCTGGGGTACAAGGCCTTCTGAACAACAGGGCAGTAGAAATAGTTCCACTGAATCAATGAAACACAGTTTTCTACTCCCATTACTTCCTGGTAATGAAGAAAACCAGTGGTATGCACCCCATTCTGGACCTTAGAAAGTTAAACAAGTTTCTTCTCAAGGAAAAGATCAAAATGATATCGCTAGGGACCCTGTTACCCTTGCTTCATCAACATGATTGGCTAGCTTCCTTGGACATGCAGGATGCCTACCAACATATTCCTATACACCCAAAGGACCACAGATACCTAAGGTTTGTGGTGCTGAGTCAACATTATCAGTTCAGAGTCCTGCCCTTTGGGCTATCCTCGATGCCACGAGTTTTTACAAAGTGTTGTGCAATTCTCACAGTGCATCTCAGAAAAATCAGAATACAAGTGTTCCCATATCTGGACAACTGGCTCCTAGCAAGTCCCTCCAGACAAGGAACTCTGGGCCGTAGCTCTGACTTCAGGCTTTCTCACATCCATGGGAGTCCTGCTAAGTCTCAAAAAGTAGCAATTGCAGCCCTCCCAGAAGCTCATCTTTATAGGAACTCTTTTAGACACCTCCTGTGCTAAAGCTTTTCTTCCGGAGGACAGAAGGAGCGATATCCTGCAGATGGCTCAGTGCATCAGAGAGAATAACTTAGTTTGAGCTACCTCGATGCAATGGATGCTGGGTCTCATGGCATCCTTGGTGTTCACTGTACCCCTAGCATGTCTCCACATGAGAACCTCTCAATGGATGCTCAGTACTCAGTGGTTCCCAACCACTCACCCCAATTCTTTCTCATCAAGGTGACATAACCTCTGAAGAGGTCACTCACCTGGTGGTCCCAGGAGGACAACCTTCTGGAAGGGTATCCCTTTGCTCCTCTGGATCATCAGATTTCCATTACCACAGATGCATCCCTGATGGGTTGGGGGGCTCACTGTCAGAATCTCCACACCCAAGGCACGTGGACTCAGGTTGAGTCCCAGCTTCACATAAATGTCCTGGAAATGAAAGCTGTCCTCTATTCAGTCTAGGCTTTGAAGGACATTCTCTGTCACAAGAACATTCTCCTTCAAATGGACAACAAAGCAGTGATGTATTACATCAACAAGCAGGGTGGTGCACACTTTTACCCTTTATAGAGGGAAGCAATGAGAGTGTGGGAATGGTGCCTAGAGCACAAGTCTCTAATTCGGGTGGTTTACCTGCCAGGAGTGCAGAACGAAGTGGCAGACCATCTCAGCAGAACGGAGACAGATCCTCACGATTGGTCTCTCAACTCAACCGTAGTTCAGTCACTATTTGCAGAGTGGGGAACCCCAGACCTGGACATTTTTGCATTCCCACTCAACTCAAAACTGCCTCTCTTCTGCTCCAGAAATCCACTGCCTGGCATTTACTGTCAGGATGCATTCAGGCTGCAGTGGACAAAACACTTTATATATGCCTTTCCTCCTCTTCCACTAATTCAGAGGGTACATCTCAAATTCGAGTCTTGGGGACAAAATGATCCTCCCTTCTGGCCTCGACAGATATGGTTTCCATTACTCAACAGTATGTCGGAAACCCCTACGAAGGTGCTTCCCCTTCAGATAAACCTTCTGACCCAGGGTCCCATGGTCCATCCCAATATGAGGTCACTTCACCTTCATGCTGGGCTCCTGAAGAGATAGAGGTGAACAGGTTCAATGTCTTTTGGAGACTTTCAGATATTCTTTTGGCTGCGCTCAAGCCAGCCACCAGAAAAACCTGCACAGCCAAATAGAAGCATTTTCTCTCTGATGCACAAAATCCTCTTTGAATCCTTTTTCCTGCCCACCAAATAAAGTCTTAGAGCACCTCTTAGACCTTTCAAATTCAGGTCTACAATACTCTACAGTCAAAGTTCACCTTTGTGCTATTTCAGCCTATCACGATGCGGTACTTTCTCCGTCACTGGCTCAATTTCCTGTAGTTAAGAGGTTTCTTAAGGGTATTCTGCATACCAGACCTCCTATCAGATGTCCAGTTGCAGTCTGGGACATTAATATTGTGCTAGACATGCTAACTCGAAAGCCCTTAGAGCCCCTAGCTACCTGTGAGCTGAAATTCCTCACTTGGAAAATGGCCTTCCTGGCAGCCATCACCTTGGCCCGAGGGTCTCTGAAATACATGCTTTGGTCACAGACCCCCTCCAAACTGTATTTCATAAGAACAAAGTAGTTCTTAGGACCCATCCTAAGTTTCTCCCTAAGGTTGTCTCAGAATTCCATCTAAACCAACCTTTGGTCCTACCTACTTACTTACGAACTTCTGAAATGAAGGAGAGCATACCCATCATTCTTTAGATGTTAAAAAGAGCACTGCATTTCTTTGGATAGAACAAAGAGATTCACAAAGCTCTACAACTGTTTGTTTCTTCAGCGAGACTGGCTGGGTCAACCTGCGCTATCAGATGCATTTCGGCATGGCTGGTGGCATGCCTTCACCACTGTTATTACATGGTGCAGGTTAGCTGGAGGGCAGGCGTGCCTCTACTAGAGCAGTCACGGAATCCCTGGTGGAGATCCACAATGTACTTATTGTGGACATTTGCAATCTCATGACTACCTGGAGCTCAGTGCATAGTTTAAATCCAAGCACTATGCCCTGGATGTCCATGCCAGGTGACATCTTTCGCTTGGCAGCACTATCCTTAACGGACTTCTGTCCTAAATTTGTGAGTTCTCGGTTCTCCTGCCACCCTCTCTGGGGATTGTTAGCTCAGTACTCTTCCCATCAGTGTTAATGAGTAGTGAAGACTTTATATCCAGGAAGATATGGAAATTATATACCTACCATAATTCTTGATCTTCCTGGGTGAAGTCTCCACCACTCATTCACATGCCTACCCTCCATCCCCCGAGCTCAGCTCTCTGTTGTTGGTCTTTACTTCCTCAGTGTTTAGGCTGTGAAGACTTCTTTGTTGAGCCTTCTTATATGGGTCATTCGGACTATCTTATGTCCGGTTTTTGTTAGGCTAATCCTTCTAGGTTAGTTGCACTGCACCTCCTCGGAAAAAAGATACTGAGGCGGTTTGATGGTTGACGCTGAGAAAGTCATTGCCTTACGAGCCGAGGCTCGTGGCACTGCTCCTCGCAGCTCCATCTCTGGTGCTGGCCCTCTTGCAAAAAAGTTTGCTCCCACTGGGTTCTAGTGCCTCCAGCGTAGATCCGATCACTGTGAATGAGTGGTGGAGACTTCGTCCAAGAACATCAAGAATTACAGTAGGTAAGTAATTTCCATTTCTCCACAGGTTTTAGAATAGGGAAAGGATAGGGGTTTTCTCTGCAGGTTTTAGAATAGGGAAAGGGTAAGGTTTTTCTCCACAGGTTTTAGAATAGGGAAAGGATAGAGATTTCAGGTATTACAGTGTCTGATGGAATGCTCTTTGTGTATGATGATCCATACACTTGAAAAAGTGTCACGTCGGCAAAATACCAAAGGTGAAATGTGGACCACTGATGGTACTGTAAATGCTAACAGTAATAAAAAATGGTAAACTATTTTGGTTTCTTTCCTATAGTACACTATATAAGATACTGCTTGGTGGCATTAATACACAACACTTTTCTTAAAACCTTTTTAATTTGCTGTCCTCACTGTAACCGTGAGAGACTGAAGAAACTAGTATTATTTTTCTATGGATTATATAAGACTCAGAGGTGACTTATATCTAACTTTTAGAGTGATCCGGAAGACTTTACTCTAGAAACAACTGGTCTGGGAAGACATACATATAAAAACAATAATAGCACCAGATCACATAACTTAACTTGATTGGCAAACAAATAAAACTGTCAAAGAATAATTACAACCTGGCATATTCTAAGACTATAGTTGAGAGTCAAAATATGAATACATTCAAAAAGAGACTTGATGAATATATGAGTAACAAAAAATTCTCCTTCCACCAATAGAACACTGAATGGTGGCAAGTTCACAAAAGGCCAATGGTCTACATAACTTGTATTTCATCTATGAACCTTAAGGTGAAGGTGTATCGTTGCTGTGTATTGATGACCTCCAACTATTCTATATAATGTATGGGGAAAAAACAAATAAAAACATGGGAATAAGGCATAGTAGGATAGGGTAAAATAAGAAAAATGTGTTCCTTTTCCAGGGGCAGTACAGTGATCTAAAAAATAATAGTATTGGGTAATAGTAGACAAGTATTTCCACAGGTCGTAGGCATTAAGGCGGAGACAGATATAGAGAAAGACAGTTTTTTTTCTTACAGGATTGTAATGGTGTATTTAAAAGAATATGAAACAAAGTGGACTACATGGCATGTTATATAATAGGAAAGGATAGGCTTTTTCTCCACAGGTTTTAGAATAGGGAAAGGGTAGGGTTTTCTCCACAGGTTTTAGAAGAGGGAAAGGGTAGGGTGTTTCTCCACAGGTTTTAGTATAGGGAAAGGATAGATTTTTTTCTCCACAGGTTTTAGAATAGGGACAGGATAGGGCTTTACTCCACAGGTTTTAGAATAGGGAAAGAACAGGTTTCTGGTATTAGTGTCGGATGGAATGCTCTTTGTGTATGATGATCCGTACACTTGAAAAAGTGTCACGTTGGCAAAATACCAAAGGTGAAATATGGACCACTGATGGTAAATGCTAACGGTAATAAAAAACGGTAAACTATTTTGGTTTCTTTCCTGTAGTACACTATATAAAATACTGTATGGTGGCCTAAATACACAACGCTTTTCTTAAAACCTTTCTTAAATTGCTGTCCTTACTGTAAGATTTTACTCTAGAAACAACTGGTCTGGGAAGACATAAAATCAATAATAGCACTAGATAACATGACTTAAATTGATTGGCGAAACAAACAAAACTGTCAAAGAATATTTATAACCTGGCTTACTCTACCTAAGACTATAATTGAGAGTCAAAATATGAATACATTCAAAAAGAGACTTGATGAATATATGAATAATAAAGATTCTCCTTCCACCAATAGAACACTGAATGGTGAAAAGTTCACAAAAGCCAATGGTCTCTATAACTTGTATTCCATTTATGAACCTTAAGGAGAAAGTGTATCGTTGCTGTGTTTTGACGACCTCCAACTATTCTCTATAATGTATGGGGAAAAAACCATATAAAAACATGGGAATAAGGCATAGTAGGATAGGGTAAAATAAGAAAAATGGGTTCCTTTTCCTTGGGCAGTACAGTGATCAGGTTTTAGAATAGGGAAAGGGTAGGGTTTTTCTCTCCACATGTTTTAGAACAGGGAAAGGATAGAGTTTTTCTCCACAGGTTTTAGAATAGGGAAAGGATAGGACTTTTCTCCACAGGTTTTAGAATAAGGAAATTATAGGGTTTTTCTCCACAGGTTTTAGAATAGGGAAAGGGTAAGGTTTCTCTCCACAGGTTTTAGAATAGGGAAAGGATAGGGCTTTTCTTCACAGGTTTTTTGAATAGGGAAAGGGTAGGGTTTTTCTCCACAGGTTTTAGAATAGGTAAAGGAGAGAGTTTTTCTCAACAGGTTTTAGAATAGGGAAAGGATAGGACTTTTCTCCACAGGTTTCAGAATAGGGAAAGGATAAGGTTTTTCTTCACAGGTTTTAGAATAGGGAAAGGATAAGGTTTTTTCTCCACAGGTTTTAGAACAGGGAAATGTTAGGATTTTTTCTCCAGAGGTTTCTGATATTATTTTATCTGATGGGAACGCTCTTTGTGTATGATGACCCATACACTTGAAAAAGTCATTCTGCTTCAACAGTGACTTTGATACTAAAACAGAATGACTTCCCATTCTTCTTTAGTATATACATCAAACTACAAGTGACCCTAACATCGCGGTATATGGTACGTCAGGCTGTCAAAGTGTCACATCGGCAAAACACCAAGGTGAAATGTGGACCACTAATGGTAAATGCTAAAGGTAATCAAAAAAAGTAAGCCATTTCAGTTTCTTTCCTATTATACACTGTATAAAATACTGTATGGTAGCCTAAATACACAATGCTTTTCTTAAAATCTTTACTTGCTGTCATCACTATAACCTTATTGTGAAAGTGTATCATTGTCATATATTGATGGCCTCCAACTCTTCTATATAATGTATGGGGAGAAAAAACATGGGAATAATAACAATCAAGGCATAGTAGGATAGGGTAAATTAAGAAAAATGTATTCTGTGTCCAGGGGCAGTATAGTGATCCAAAAAATAATAATATAGGGTAATAGTAGACAGGTATTTATTTCCACAGGTCACAGGGATGAAGATGGTAGATAGATATAGGGAAAGACAGTTTTTTTTTTCATATAGGACTGGCAATGGTGTGTTTGAAATAAATATAAAACAAAGAGTAGACTACATGACATGTTTTAGAAAAGGGAAAGGATGGGCTTTTCTCCATAGGTTTATGCTGTTCTAGCATCTGATGGAACACTGTTGTGTATAATGATACATACAAGTCATGAAAAAGTCATTCTGCTGCAATAATGCTGTCACTACTAAAACAGAAAGACTTCACATTCTGCTTTAGTATGTACATCACAATGAAAATGTTATAGTAGATGGGACTTTTTTTCCACCACAGGTGACAGGCATGATAGTTATAAGGTGAGATAGTTTTTTTTTTCCAAACAGGTACAGAAATGGCTTGCATGATTTGAATGTAAAACCAAGAGTTGAATAATAGACATGTTCTAGAATAGGGAAAGGACAGGGTTTTTGGCCACATGATAATGGTTTCATAGCTTATGATGGAACGCTGTTTTGTTGGCGATGCATACACTTGAAAATGTTATTCAGCAGAAATAGTGACATTACTAATAAAACAGAATGACTTTTCATTCTGCTTTACTACAGACGTCACTATGCAAGTGATCCCCTCATCTGTGTACAATAGGATGGTGACGGTTTAAGAGTCGCATGCGCAAGCTGACCAGAGTTGAAATGCAAATGCTTAATGATAACTGAAATGTACACAACGCACCTTATATGTAATTAGGTCCAATTCTGACCTTTCCTTCATGGTCAGTAATGTAAAATTAGTCATCAGAAACATAATCAAGGCCCCTGCAGCTGTAAGAAAGGTGTAATCCATAGACATTGAAAACTTGTATAATCTAGTTAGCCCAAGAAATGTGTACCTGAGGCAGTTTGATGCAGAAAATGACTGAACTGTGTCAGCCATTTTGTTTTTGGTCATGTGACCCACGGATGAAGATATGGACAAAACCTGGGCCTTGATTTACTGATTTTCTTCCTGTCATGTAAAACAGGCTACCTCTTACTTGTCTGTCCTTTATGTATTTATTGATGTATCCCACCATGAAATAGGTGGACACCCCATGGCAGCATGGGCATACCATGGGTGGTTTGGTATGGCACCGACTATATGCAGGTGGGTCTGTAATGTAAATTAGTGATCAGAAATTTTATCCAAGCCCCTGCAGCTGTAAGAAAGGTGTAATCTATTGACATTTACCACTTTTATAATGTAGTTATCCCAACAAACATGTAACAAGTAGTTTGACACAGAAAATGACCGAACAATGTGACCCAGGGGATGTAGCTATGAGTGCAATCTGAGCCTTGATTTAGTCATTCAATTCCCGTCATGTAAAACAGGCTATTTCTTACTTTCCTTTTCAAATTTATTGGTATGCACCCGTAATGCATTAGGTGGACACCAAATGGGCCAGAAAGGAA
Organism: Neoceratodus forsteri; assembly: GCA_016271365.2. Classification (NCBI taxonomy): domain Eukaryota; kingdom Metazoa; phylum Chordata; order Ceratodontiformes; family Ceratodontidae; genus Neoceratodus; species Neoceratodus forsteri. Next base: position 720,465,790 of record CM028129.1, read on the forward strand.
ATACCATGGGTAGTTGGTATAGCACACCAGCTATCTGCTGGTGGGTGTATAATGAAATTAGTGATCAGAAAGTTCATCCAAGCTCCTGCAGATGTAATAAAAGTTATAATCTATTGACATTTACCACTTTTATAATCTAGTTATCACAATAAATGTGTAACACAAGCAGCTTTACACAGAAAATGACGGAAAAAAGTAGCCATCTTGATTTGGTCATGTGATCCAGGGGATGTAGCTATGGGTACAATCTGGGACTTGATGTTCTCATTCACTTCCTTATCATGTAAAACAGGTTACTTTTTACTTTTCCTTTTTCAAATTATTGGCATGCACCCCATAATGCAATAGGTGGACACCCCATTGGCCAGCATGGGCATAATATGGGTGGTTGGGTATGGTACCACGGTTATCTGCAGGTGGGTCTGTAATGTGAAATTAAGGATCAGAATTTCATTCAAGCCCCTGCAGATGTAAGAAAAGTGTAATCCATTGACATTTACCACTCTTATAATGTAGTTATCCCTACAAACATGTAACAGATGCAGTTTGATGCAGAAAATGATTGAACAGTAGCCACCGTCTTAGTTTTGGTCATGTGACCCAGGGATGTAGATATGGGTACAGTCTGGGCCTTGATTTACTCATTCACTTCCCTGTCATGTAAAACAGGCTAATTCTTACTTTTTCTTTTTGAATTTATTGGCATGCACCCCATAATGCAATAGGCGGACACCCCATTGACTAGCATGGGCATACCATGCGTAGTTGGGTATGGCACCCCTACTATCTGCAAGTGGGTCTGTAATGTGAAATTAGGGATCAGAAATTTCATCCAAGCCCCTGTAGATGTAAGAAAAGATGTAATAAATTGTCATTTACCACTTTTATAATGTAGTTATCACAATAAATGGGTAACACAAGCAACTTGACACCAAAAATGACCGGAAAAAGGTAGCCATCTTGTTTTTGGTCAAGTGATCCAGTGCATGTAGCTATGGGTACAATCTGGGCATTGATCTACTCATTCACTTCCGCATCATGTAAAACAGGTTATGTCTTATGATTCCTTTCTCAATTTATTGGGATGTATCCCATATTGCAATAGGAGGGCCCCTCATGGGCCAGCATGGCCCTACCTCGAGTGGTTGGGTATGGCACCCCAGCTATATGCCGGTGGGTCTATAATGTGAAATTAGTTATCATAAATTTCATCCAAGCCCCTGCAGATGTAAGAAAAGGTGTCATCCATTGACATTTACCACTTTTATAATGTAGTTATCCCTACAAACATGTAACAGAAGCAATTTGATACAGAAAATGATCAAATGGTAGCTGCCACCTTATTTTTGGTCATGAGACCAAGGGGATGTAGATATGGGTACAGTCTGGGCCTTGATGTACTGATTCCCTTCCATGTCATATAAAACAGGCTACTTTTTACTTTTCCTATTTGAAGTTATTGGCATGCACTCCATAATGCAATATGTGGACACCCCATTGGCCAACATGGGCATACCATGGGTGGTTGAGTATGGCACACCGGCTATCTGCAGGTGGGTCTGCAATGAGAAATTAGGGATCAGAAATTTCATCCAAGCCACTGCAGATGTAAGAAAAGGTGGAATCCATTGACATTTACCACTTTTATAATGTAGTTATCCCTACAAACATGTAACAGAAGTTGTTTGATACAGAAAATGATCGAATGGTAGCCATCATCTTGCTTTTAGTCATGTGACCCAGGGGATGTTGACATGGGTACAGTCTGGGCCTTGATTTACTCATTTTCTTCCCTGTCATGTGAAACAGGCTATTTCTTATTTTTCCTTTTTGAATTTATTGGTATGCAGTCCATAATGCAATAGGTGGACACCACATGGGCCAGCATGGGCATACCATGGGCAGTTGGGTATGGCACCCCAGCTATTTGCAGGTGGGTCTATAATGTGAAATTAGTGATCAGAAATTTCATTCAAGCCCCTGCTGCAGTAAGAAAATGTGTAATCGATTGACATTTACCTGTTTTATAATCTAGTGATCCCAATAAATGTGAAAGAGAAACAGTTTGACAAAGAAAATGACTTAACAGCATCAGCCATCTTCTTTTTGGTCATGTGACCCAGGGGATGCAGTTATGGGTACAATCTGGGCATTGATTTACTCATTCGCTTCCCTATCATGTAAACCAGGCCACTTCTTACTTTTCCTTTATGAATTTATTGGCATGCACTCCATAATCCAATAGGTGGTCACCCCTTTTTCCAGCATGGGCATACCATGGGCGGTTGGGTGTGGCACACTGGCTATTTGCAGGTGGGTTTGTAATGTAAAATTAGTGATCAGAAATTTCATCCAAGCACCTGCAGAAGTAAGAAAATGTGTAATCTATTGACATTTACTTCTTTTATAATGTAGTTATCACAATAAATGTGTAACACAAGCAGCTTGACACAGAAAATGACCGAACAAAAGTAGCCATCTTGTTTTGGTCATGTGATCCTGGGGATGTAGCTATGGGTACAATCTGGGACTTGATTTACTCATTCACTTCCCCATCATGTAAAACAGGCTACTTCTTACTTTTCTTTATTCAATTTATTGGGATGTACCCCATAATGCAATATGTGGGCCCCTCATGGGCCAGCATGGCCCTACCTTGGGTGGTTGAGAATGGCACAACAGCTTTATGCTGATGGGTCTATAATGCGAAATTAGTTATTATAAATTTCATCCAGGCCCCTGCAGATATAAGAAGAGGTGTAATCCATTGACATTTACCACTTCTATAATGTAGTTATCCCTGCAAACATGTAACAGAAGCAGTTTGATTCAGAAAATGATCGAATGGTATCCACCATCTTATTTTTGGTCATGTGACCCAGCGGATGTAGATATGGGCACAGTCTTGGCCTTGATTTACTCATTCACTTCCCTGTCATGTAAAACAGGTTACTTTTTACTTTTCCTTTTTGAATGTATTGGCATGCACCCATAATGCAATAGGTGGACACCCCATCAGCCAGCATGGGCATAACATGGGTGGTTGTATGGCACCCCGGCTATCTGCAAATGGCACTGTAATGTGAAATTAGGGATCAGAAATTTAATCCAAGCCCCTGCAGATGTAAGAAAAGGTATAATCCATTTACATTTAAAATGTTTTTATTGTAGTTATCCCTACAAACATGTAACAGAAGCAGTTTGATACAGAAAATGATTGAACAGTAGCCACCATCTTATTTTTGGTCATGTGACCAAGGGGATGTAGAGATGGGTACAGTCTGGGCCTTGATTTACTCATTCACTTCCATGTCATGTAATACAGGCTATGTCTTCCTTTTCCTTTTGAATTTAGCATGCATCCCATAATGCAATAGGTGGACACCAAATTGGCCAGCATGGGCATACCATGGGTGGTTGGGTATGGCACCCTGTCTATCTGCAAGTGGGTCTGTAATGTGAAATTAGGGATCAGAAATTTCATCCAAGCCCCTGTAGATGTAAGAAAATGTGTAATCCATTGACATTTACAACTTTTATAATGTATTTATCACAATAAATGTGTAACACAAGCAGCTTGACATTGGAAATGACCGAACAAAGGTAGCCATATTGTTTTTGCTCATGTGATCCAGTGCATATAGCTATGGGTACAATCTGGGCCTTGATTTACTCATTCATTTCTGCATCATGAAAAACAGGCCACGTCTTACTTTTCCTTTGTCAATTTATTGGGATGTACCCCATAATGCATTAGGAGGGCCCCTCTTGGCCAGCATGGCTCTACTTTGGATGGTTGGGTATGGCACCCCAGCTATATGCTGGTGGGTCTATAATGTGAAATTAGTTATCATAAATTTCATCCAAGCCCCTGCAGATGTAAGAAAAGATGTAATCCATTGACATTTACCACTTTTATAATGTAGTTATCCTTACAAACATGTAACAGAAGCAGTTTGATACAGAAAATGGTTGAATGGTAGCCGCCATCTTATTTTTGGTCATGTGACCCAGGTGATGTAGATATGTGTACAGTCTGGGCCTTTGATTTACTCATTCACTTCCCTGCCATGTAAAACAGGCTACTTTTAACTTTTCCTTTTTTGAAGTTATTGGCATGCACCCCATAATGCAATAGGTGGACACCCCATTTTCAAGCATGGGCATACCATGGGCGAATGGGTATGGCACACCGGCTATCTGCTGGTGGGTCTGTAATGTGAAATTAGGGATTGCAAATTTCATCCAAGCCTCTGCAGAGGTAAGAAAAGGTAGAATCCATTGATATTTACCACTTCTATAATGTAGTTATACCTACAAACTTGTAACAGAAGCTGTTTGATACAGAAAAAGATCGAACGGTAGCTGCCATCCCGTTTTTGGTCATGTGACCCAGGGGGATGTTGATATGGGTACAGTCTGGGCCTTGATTTGCTCATTTTCTTCCCTGTCATGTGAAACAGGCTACTTCTTATGTTTACTTTTCGAATTTATTGGTATGCTCCCCATAATGCAATAGGTGGACACCACATGGGCCAGCATGGTCATACCATGGGTAGTTGGGTATGGCACCAAAGCTATTAGCAGGTGGGTATATAATGTGAAATTAGTGATCAGAAATTTCATTCAAACCCCTGCTACTGTAAGAAAATGTGTAATTGATTGACCTTTACCTCTTTTATAATCTAGTTATCCCAATAAATGCGAAGAAAGCGGTTTGACAAAGAAAATGACTGAACAGTGTTAGCCATCTTGTTTTTTTTATCATGTGACCGGGGATGCAGTTATGGGTACTATCTGGGCCTTGCTTTACTCATTCATTCCCTATCATGTAAACCAGACCACTTCTTACTTTTCCTTTTTGAATTTATTGGCATGCACTCCATAATGCAATAGGTGGTCACCCCTTTGGCCAGCATGGGCATACCATGGGCGGTTGGGTATGGCACACTGGCTATCTGCAGGTGGGTTTGTAATGTGAAATTAGTGATCAGAAATTTTATCCAAGCACCTGCAGATGTATGAAAATGTGTGATCCATTGATATTTACCACTTTTATAATGTAGATATCACAATAAATGTGTAACACAGCAGCTTGACACAGAAAAAGACTGAGGAAAGGTAGATATCTTGTTTTTAGTCATGTGAGCCAGGGAATGTAGCTATGGGTACAATCTGGGCCTTGATTTACTCATTCACTTCCCCATCATGTAAAGCAGGCTACTTCTTACTTTTCCTTTCTCAATTTATTGGTATGTACCCCATAATGCAAAATGTGGGCCCCTCATGGGCCAGCATGGCCCTACCTTGGGTTTTTGAGAATGGCACCCAAGCTATTTGCTGATGGGTCTATAATGTAAAATTAGTAATCAGACATTTCATCCAAGCCCCTGCAGATCTAATAAAAGGTGTAATCCATTGACATTTACCACTTTTAAAATGTAGTTATCCCTACAAACATGTAACAGAAGCAGTTTGTTACAGAAAATGATTGAACTGTAGCCACCATTTATTTTTGGTCATGTGACCCAGGGGATGTAGATATGGGTACAGTCTGGGCCTTGATTTACTCATTCACTTCCCTGTCATGTAAAACAGGCTACTTTTTACTTTTCCTTTTTGAATTTATTGGCATGCACCCCATAATGCAATAGATGGACACCCCATTGGCCAGCATGGGTATTCCATGGGTGGTTGGGTATGGCACCCCGGCTATCTGCAGATGGGTCTGTAATGTGAAATTAAGGATCAGAAATTTCATCCAAGCCTCTGTACATTTAAGAAAAGGTGTAATCCATTGACATTTACCACTCTTATAATGTAGTTATCCCTACAAACGTGTAATAGAAGCAGTTTGATGTAGAAAATGATTGAACAGTAGCCGCCTTCTTATTTTTGGTCATGTGACCCAGCGGATGTGAATATGGGTACAGTCTGGGCCTTGATTTACTCATTCTCTTCCCTGTCATGTAAGCAAGTTACTTCTTACTTTTCCTTTCTCAGTTTATTGGGATGTACCCCATAATGCAATATGTGGCCCCCTCATGGGCCAGCATGGCCCTACCTTGGGTTTTCGAGAATGGCACCCCAACTATTTGCTGATGGGTCTATAATGTAAAATCAATAATCAGAAATTTCATCCAAGCCTCTGTACATTTAAGAAAAGGTGTAACCCATTGACATTTACCACTCTTATAATGTAGTTATCCCTACAAACGTGTAACAGAAGCAGTTTGATACAGAAAATGATTGAACAGTAGCCGCCATCTTAGTTTTGGTCATGTGACCCAGTGGATGTAGATATGGTACAGCCTGGGCCTTGTTTTACTCATTCACTTCCCTGCCATGTAAAATAGGCTACTTCTTATTTTCCTTTTTGAATTGATTGGTGTGCACCCCATAATGCAATATGTGGACCCCCCACTGGCCAGCATGGGCATACCATGGGTGGTTGGATATGGCACCCCAGCTTTCTGCAGGTGGGTCTGTAATGTGAAATTAGGGATCAGAAATTTTATCCAAGCCCTAGTAGATGTAACAAAAGGCATAATCCATTGACATTTACCACTTTTATAATGTAGTTGTCACAATAAATGTGTAACACAAACAGCTTGTCACTGGAAATAACCGAACAAATGAAGCCATCTTGTTTTTGGTCATGTGATCTAGTGTATGCAGCTATGGGTACAATCTGGTCCTTGATTTACTCATTCATTTCAGCATCATGTAAAACAGGCTACGTCTTACTTTTCCTTTCTCAATTTATTAGGATGTACACATAATGCAATAGGTGGGCCCCTCATTGGCCAGCATGGCTCTACCTAGGGTGGTTGGGTATGGCACCCCAGCTATATGCAGATGGGTCTATAATTTGAAATTAGTGATCATAAATTTCATCCAAGTCCCAGCAGATGTAAGAAAAGGTGTAGACCATTGATATTTACCACTTTTATAATGTAGTTATCCCTACAAACATGTAACAAAAGCAGTTTGATACAGAAAATGATCGAATGGTAGTGGCCATCTTATTTTTGGTCATGTGACCCAGAAGAAGTAGATATGGGTACAGTCTGGGCCTTGATTTACTCATCCACTTCCCTATCATGTAAAGCAAGCTACGTTTTACTTTACCTTTTTGAATTTATTGGCTTGCACCCCATAATGCAATAGGTGAACACCCTATTGGCCAGCATGGGCATACCATGGGTGGTTGGGTATGGCAATCCGGCTATCTGCAGGTGGGTCTGTAATGTGAAATTAGGGATCAGAAATTTCATCCAAGCCACTGCTGCCATAAGAAAGGGTGTAATCCATTTGCATTTACCACTTTTATAATCTAGTTATCTCAATAAATGAGTCACAAGCAGTTTGACTCACAAAATGACTGACCGGTGTCAGCCATCTTGTTTTTGGTCATGTGACCCTGGGGATGTAGCTATGGGTACAATCTGGGCCTTGATTTACTCATTCACTTCTCTGTCATGTGAAACAGGTTACTTCTTACTTTTTCTTAATGGATTTAGTGACATGTACCCCATAATCCAATAGATACCCCCCATAGGCCAGCATGGTCCTACCATAGATGATCCGTTCTGGTCACTCTCATAATCTGTAGGTGAGAAACCAATGTGAAATTTGTGTTTATATAAAGAATTTGTAACCTGAAAGTGAAAATTAGTTACATTTTAGACAACAATTTTTATCCGTGATGCAACCGATTTTAATGTTTTTACAAACTTCAATATTTTTTGCGAATACAAATTCGCAAAAACAATTGAAATTTCACTAAATAAACATATATATCTCCAAATGCCTTAGTTGGAAAAGTTATGTTTTCACTTTAAATTATAGTTGTGTTACATTCTTACTACCCTGACAAAAAAAGTTTACCAGGGAATTAAGAAAAATTATGTAACATCGTCATAACCGATAGGTGTACAAACCCATTGAAAAAAACCTCTGGCAGCAGGGATATGCAATTTACAGAAAAACCCTAGCAGTGTAAGGTTAATCCATCACTACTTATCTTATTAGAAGAAATACACCTTTGGAGCCCTGTCAGGATACAAACTGAATAAAGCTAAATCTGTTATTTTAGAAATTTATTCTCCCAATTATTCAATAGATAAAAGACTGACAAAGGAGTTTACAATAAGCAATCAATGTAAATACTTAGGTATCTACATATCTGGGGATCAGACAGAGACTATTAAAACAAATTATAATGTGGCCAAAGGAAAAATAACATTACTATTGGAAGGTTGGAAAAAATTGTCTTTATCCTTATGGGGAAGGATCAAAACATTAACAAGCACTTGTCAATGCCGAGAGTTCACTGTTGGTATTGCTCTTGTACATGCCTCCCATATTTTCTCTGTATATTCCTCTGTCTTGCATTCTAAGGGTGGGTGTTATGGTTGGAATCCCTAACACCCTGGGTGTTCATTGGTATTTCTGCTCCAAATTTTCAACATGGGCTTTTGGGACATCACTTCATGAACAGTGCCAGTATCATTGTGTTACTCAATCCAAAAAGGTGATTTCACACAGCGAGTGTGCTATTCGGTGTCACAGGCATGAAAACACATTTCAGGTAGGATGTGAAAATTGACATCTGTACTGTTCACGAGGAGGTGTGAAGAAATGGCAATGTTGAAAATATGGAGTGAAAATATGAAAAAGTGGTGAAGTTACAAGCGTGCATAGAAACTGCACAATGTATGCTCATATCGCAGTAATTTTTTGGAATGTTGTCACCAAATTTCCAACATGGCCTTTTTGGGACCTCCTCTCATGAAAAGTGTTACTGAAATTTCATTAATCTGTCCTGAAATTTGATTTCACACAGCAACCGTGCCATTCTGTGTCACAGGTGCAAAAACACATTTTGGGAAGGATACAAAAAAGTACAGCTGTACTGTTCATAAGGGGGTACGAAAAAGTGACAATGTTGGAAATGTGGAGTGAAAATCTTAAAAAGTGATGGTGCTATGAGTGTGCATAGAAACTGTGCAATGGACGCTTGTAATGCAGTCATTTTTGGGAGTTTTTTCACCAAATTTGCAACAAGGGCTTTTTGGGACCCACCTCATGAACAGTGGCACTGTCATTTCATTTCATTAATTGGTCCCAAAAGGTAATTTCATGCAGTGACCACAAAATCAACTTTCTGGACAGAGAAACAAAATGACAGTGACTGTGTTCATGAGGTGGGGTCCCAAGAAACCCATGTTAAAAATGTGTGAACAAAACTCCCAAAAATGGCTGAGATATTAACCTAAATTGAAACTTCCCAATTCACTGCCATTATAGAACTTATCGGCATTTCTTCAGTTTGCGGTCGGCTTTTGAAGATTGCAGATGTGTTCCTGGTCCACTGACGATCACTGTTTCTGACCTCCGGAGGTAAGTGTGAGTGAGGGGAGTGCAGGGAGATGGGGTGCTCAGAGGGAGGGTGCAGGTTGGGTATGTTCCCACTATTGGTAAAAATAGATGGATTGCAAGAAGCAGGTTTTACACTTTTGTTGTATAACATAGGCATGCATAGTCAGTTCCTTTATTACTGGATAGTTTTATTTTATTTTTTCCTGGAGAATGTAATTTAAATGTTGATAGAATTTGAATATAGTGATTCTAATGGAGGGTCACAATAAATAATTTAATTTAATAAATTAAGTTATGAGGGGTGAGGATATGATCGGTATTATGAGTTTGAATCAGAATAGTGTATACTTCCTTATTGTTAAAGATAAGAATCTCAAAGCATGTTTTTGCTTTTATTGTAGAAGCACAGTGTGGGCTGGAGGAAGTGGTGGAGCCACGAGACTGTTGCCCCTGTTACTACATGTGCAAATAAAACAAAAGAAAAATTGAAGAAACTTTCAGTGTAGTTCATCCTATCTTTTCTTATTTTTAACTGTTTAAGGTGCCAATAGGATGATCCAGAATTACATTATATAGATATCCATAAGGCAGCCTGACACCATTTGCTTTGTTCATATCTTTCCAATAGATGACAGATCACAGCAATAAATTTTTAAGAGTCTGCTCCCCTTCTTGTCCACAGAGGGGTACCCCAGGGCTCTGTCCTGGGTCACGTACATTCCTAGTATATTTGAAAGATCTTGGACAACATGTAGGGCTGTTCGGTATCACTTATTCACCGATGACATCATCATCTATTTTCTCATTCCTCAATATCTGGTGTACAAAATACACTTCAGGCTAGTTTGACAACCTTCAAACTTATTTCACCAACTCAAGACTAAAATTAAATACATCAAAAACAAAATGTATGCTTTTGGGGGCAGAGTCAAAACTAAGAGGTGACCTAGAATTGAAAATTGTTGATGGTTCAGGAATTATTTTGGAATGTATTGATAGTTAAAAGTATCTAGGGTTTTGGTTAGATAGGTGAGGTTCAGGGGAACACCCATGTAGATAACCTTATAACTCAGGTGAGTAAGAGGGTGGGCCTTCTTTATAGACATAAAAATTGCTTTAACTCAGAAACATTAAACTTAATCGTAAAAGTTAAAATTTTTCTGTTAATAGATTATGGTGATATTTTGTACGACAGTGCAATTAGTGATAGGCTGTCCAGATTGGAAGTATTACAAAATAGGCTGGCCAGACTGGTGCTAAAATTTCCAAAACTTATGCATCACTGGGAGAGGTACAAGCAATTAGGATGGATACCCTTAGGTGATAGAAGGGAAATAAATACATGGGTATGTGCTTATAAAAGTGGGTTGGGTCATTTCCTTTATGTTTGAGCAATACTCTTAAGTTTTAGGAACATAGAAGCTTCTTTGAGGAATTTTAGAGCAGAGAAATGTTGTTTCCTTTTCATAAAACAAAGCTTTCCCAATCTTGTTTCAGTTATTATGTTCCAGTTCTTTGGAACAGTCTTCCTCGAGAATGTAGGATTCAAACTACAAAACCTCCCTCAGTTCTTACACTGAAAAAGTTTTTGTGGTTCTTGGAAAAGTTATGTAATTGATTTAATTAATTGTGTTCATTGTGCTGTTCTATTTATATTTATTGAATGTTTGTGTAATGTATGCATGGAAGGTCACCATTGTAAATTAATTTATACTCAATGGTCTTAACCTTGAAATAAACAAAACAATGCTAGGATCTCCCTTCTCCTGGCTGACCCTGCCAATGGTGTTTCACAGTCAGTCTCAGGGAGATTAAGGTCCTCCAGGTTCTCCATTGCATGCCATCTTCTGAACCACCTGCATCAGCTGTCTGTCCACCTCCTCATTCTGCGTCAGAGGACTGCAGAACACGTCCAGCCTCAAGGATGCCCCAGACCGCTTATTCAGCATGACCCACAGGACCTCTGCCTCCCCGTGTTCCTACTGCCCTTCTGCCACCCTGATGTCATCCTTGACATACAATGCTACCCCCCCCTTTTCTACCAGACATGTCCTTCCTAAAAAGTCTGTAACCCGGGATACCCACCTCCCATGTCTGGTGTTCCAACCACCAGGACTTGGTTATGGCCACAATGTCCAGGCCCTCGTCCACCATTATGGCTTCTAAGTCTACCATTGTGTTTCCCAAACTCCTGGCATTTGCACACAGTCCCTTCCACCAAATCCCTTCCTTCACCTTACTAATGCTTGCTACCCTACCTACCCCTCCCTCATGTGGAGGAGTACTAGCAAGGCTATCCCCTAATCCTGTAACCTTCTCCCTCTTTCTAGCTAATTACTCCCCCCCTACCAGTTTAAATCCCCACTCAAGACTGTATCTATCTAACCTTGTAGACCCCCCTCAGTACCCTTGCCCCCCTCTTGCTGAGATGCAGCCTGTCCTTCCAATATAGATCCTCATCCTCCCATGTGTCCTCCACCCACTTATACAGGCAAACTATTCTTGCCCAGACCATTCTCTAAGCCAGTCATTGAATTCTCTGATTCTTTGTTTTGAGACAGAGCTGGCACAGAGAACTAGCAAAACTTCTGAGAATACCAAGGATCTCGCCTCTTCTTGCAGCCACACACAGTACTCTGAACCTTCTCTGGACCTCTTCCACCTCATTACTTGACAGATCATTGGTTCCCAATTGAATGACCGGGTGCAGATTTCCCTACCCTTGCTCCCTCCCTGATTTCCTACATCGCCTACCCCACCTCCATCCCAGGTTCACAAAGACTGACCTCTTCTTATAGTTAATTCCTTCCTAAGCCAATGTATCCCTTGATAATTGAGTCCCCAAAGACCGTGACCTTTTCCTCCTCCACTGCTCTAGCTAGTGTCTCTGACCCTTTGCCTTGCTAACCTGACATCCGTCCCTGTACCCCCATTTGTATCCTTTGGCTGCACTGCCCTCCTGCCCCTCTGCGTGCCCCCCTGTCCCTCCTATTTCCCCTACCCTATGAGAGTGTCAGAAATTTTCTGATGTTCCCCACCCCAGTTCCTCCTTTCCTATATCCTGGCCTACTCAAAACACATTCACCCTTGCTTCCCATATAGCTCCTCCATGCATCCTCTCCCCCTGCCTGTGCCCCCTCTCCTACTGCCCTGCTTCCTTGTCTGGTTCCTCCATTCTCTACCTCACCCTTGCTGCAGCCCTTCTCTCATCACCCCGGTTGCTGCTCCTCCCTCCTTCCTTTCCCCTGTCTGTTTCCTGCCTTGCCAGTCCCCCTACCATCACCTCCCTCCCTTCTTTTCTGCTCATACCCATTGTTATCTGATACTAGTCTTGCCCCATCCCCCTCTTGAGCCCCCTTGCCCCTTCTGACTGATAAAGGTGCAAATCTGTTAGACACTGCAATCCTGTCCTCAGCGAACACTCTTGTGCTCCTAGGTGGCCAGGTAGTGCCATTGCTCTGAGCTGTAATCCCCAGAACCTCCTTCCCCTTCCTTCTCACCTCCTGCCATCCATTGTCTCCCTCACATCCTGGTCTGCCCTTCATTCTGTCCTGGCCCCAACCTTCTCCTTCCCTTTTCTGAGTGGTCCCAACACTAGTGACTTACAGTTCTAAGGTGAATCTCTATGGAGAGTCTCTCAAAATCTACTCTTACTTGAAGTCATGATACTGTCACAGCTCTGCACAAAAACAGTGACTGCTGTCTTTCACAGACAAAATATGTTTATATATAATATTTGTTAGTTTAAAAAAGTGCACTGTTTAAACACTGAGGTGCACAACAGGTTTGTTGTTTCACAGCTCTCCACAAATAACTTTAACTGTTGTATCCCATAGCCAAAAAAGAGTTTATTATATGATACTCCACCATAAAAAGAAAAACAAATCACGACCTACATAGATACATAGATACATACATACATAGATGGTGTCGGAAGATAAGGGCCTATGGTCCACCCAGTCTGCCCATTTGAGCTTGTAAGTTCAGTTTATGTTTTCCTAGAAGTCTGTTGCCCCTTACCCCTGACCTCCAGAATTCCTTTATGTCTATCCATGCATTCTTAAATCCCATGATTGTTTCAGCCCCACCACTTCCTCTGGCAGGGTGTTCCACTTGTCCACCACCCGTTCTGTGAAGAAATTCTTCCTCACGTTTCCTCTGAATCGTCCTCCTCCAACTTCATCCTATGCCTCTAGTCCTGGAACATCTGTTTCGCTTAAAATAGTGTATTCCTGCACCTGTTCCTCCCTGTATGGTACTTGTATGTCTCTATCATATTTCCTCTCTCCTCCTCACCTCCAGGAGTACATGTTCAGTTCCTTCAACCTGTCCTCATAGGACTTGTGATGCAATCCATGCACCATCTTTGTTGCCCTCCTCTGAACCTTCTCTACCCTGTCTATGTCCTTCCGTGAGGTAAGGTCTCCAGAACTGTACACTGTACTCCAGGTGGGGCCTCACTAGTGTCTTGTATAGTGGAATTATGACCTCCCTTTTCCTGCTGGTGATGCCCCTGCCTATGCATCCCAGCATCCTATTTGCTTTACCCGCTGCCTTGTCACACTGTTTCCCTACCTTGAGGTCATCAGAGATGATAACCCCAAGATTCCTTTCCTGCTTGGTGCATGCTATATCCTCACCCCCCAACTGATATATTGTGCCAGGGATTTTGTGCTCCATATGCATTATTTTGCACTTCTTTGCATTGAATTTCAACTGTCAAACCCATGACCATTCTTCAAGTTTCTTCAGGTCCCTTCTCATTCTTTCTACACCCTCTGGTGTGTCTACATTGTTACAGAGCTTTGTGTCATCAGCGAACAGTGAAATTCTGCCTTCTAGGTCCTGCGCAATGTCACTGATGAAGATGTTGAATAGGACTGGTCCCAGCACTGATCCCTGTGGTACCCCACTGGTCACTCTTCCCTCTGTGGAGTGACAGCCATTTACCACCACCCTCTGTGTCCTGCCACCCAGCCAGTTACCTACCCACCACACTGCTGTCCTGCCCACACCATATTCCCCAGTTTGTGTAATAGTCTTCTATGTGGCATGGTGTCAAAGGCCTTGCTGAAGTCCAGATAGGCCATGTCCACTGCCCTCCTGATCCACGTCCCTAGTCACCCAGTCAAAAATTCAATGAGGTTGGTCTGACATGACCTCCCCTGGTGAAACCATGCTGCCTTGGGTCCTGTAGTCCATTGACAGCCAGATGTTCCACCAATCTCTCCTTCAGTAGTGCTTCCATGATCTTCCCCACTACCGAGGTGAGGCTGACTGGTCTGTAGTTCCTCGCTTCCTCTTTGTTCCCACTTTTGTATAAGGGGACTACATCTGCTGTCCTCTAGTCTTTGGGTACCTCCCCTGTTTCCAGTGATTGGCTAAACAGGATAGTCAGAGGTTCAGCCACTACCTCTCTTAGTTCTTTACGGACCCTGGGGTGCACCCCATCTGGCCTCATTGCTTTATCAACTCTTATTACTTCCAGTTCCTTCAGGACCCTTTCTCGTGTAAAGGGACTTGTGTCCATTTCTGCACCATTCTCACCCCTTGTACTCCCTTCAGACATTGCCCTCCTCTTCCTCAGTAAAGACTGAGCAGAAATACCTGCTCAATATGTCATCTTTACTGTTGTCATCCTCCACTGGCCCCATCCTCCCTTCAGTCTCACTATCCCTCCCTTTGCCTTTCTTTTTTCACTTATGTACCTGTAAAAGGTTTTGTCCCCTCTGCCCACTGATTTTGCAATGTGTTCTTCTGTCTGAGCTTTGGCTTCCCTTACTGACCACCCTGCCTCCCTTTGCTTCTCCTGGTACTTCTCCCTAACCCCTTCTGCCTGAGTCTTTTTGTATTGCCTGAATGCAATCTTTTTGGCTTTCACATTCTTTGCTACCTCTTTGGAAAACCATAATGGTCTCCTCTTCCTTTTCCTCTTGCTAACCTGCTTAATGCATAATTCTGTTGCTCTTGTAATCCCCATTTTAAATACTGCCCATTGTTCCTCAACCCCTGATTCCTGCCCCATTGCTCTTAATGCCTCTTTCAAGTATCTCCCCATTTTCCCAAAGTCTGCCCCCCTAAAATCCAGGATACGTGTTTTTGTGTGGTTTGGTTCTGCTCTTTCTGTGATTTAAAACCACAATGACTGGTGTTCACTGTTCCCCAGGTGCTCCCCCACTGTTACTCCCATCACACTGTCCCTGTTTGTGAGCGCAAGGTCCAGTATTGCCTTCTGCTGAGTTGGTTCCGTGACCAGTTGCTTGAGGAAGGCACCCTGAAGGGAGTCCAAGATAAATCTGCTCCTAGTCGATGGTGCTGCTGGGATGCTCCAGTCCACGTCTGTAATATTGAAGTCTCCAACCAGTACTACCTCACCCTTGTCTGCCATCCTTTGGATGGCTAGCATTAGCTCCCTATCTGTTTCTTCCTCCTGGGCTGGTGGTCTATAGACCACACCTGTGCGGATGGCTGGCCCCAATTTCCTTTCCAGCTTAACCCACAGTATCTCTCCCCATTTTGTTCCTTCTGGATCTCTGTGGCCCTTATGTCATTTTTCACAAACAGTGCCACTCCTCCTCCCTTCCTACCTGCCCTGTCTCTTCTGAATATGTTGTAGCCAGGTATGGTGATCTCCCAGTCGTGGTTATCATTACACCAGGTTTCAGTGATGGCCACAATGTCCTGGTCTGACTGCACCATGACAGCCTCCAGATCTTCCATCTTATTGCTAAGGCTCCTGGCATTTGCACACATGGCTTTCCATGATTTGACCTCCCTAGACTGTTTCGCTGTTTTACTCCAGCCCCTTCCTTTGCTGTCCTTTATCCCTGGTTCTCCTTGCTGTCTGTCCTTCTGCTGAATGTTGTCCCTTTTCTACTTATCCACCTCTTGGGTGCTAATCTCCATCTTTTGCACACTGCTTTGTAGAGATAGCCACTCCTCTGGTTCACTGGTTCCACTGCTAGCTGTGGGGGGTGAGCAAGTAGGTACCCTCCTTGCTGGCCTGCCACCCCCCTTAGCTAGTTTAAATGCTTGTCAATGTAGCATTTAAACTTATCATTGAGTGCTTGGATTCCTCCAAGATGGATACAGGCCGTCAGGCTTGAACAAACCTCCATCCCTCCAGGTGGGTCCCCAGTCGCCAATGAATCCAAACCCTTCCTCACAGCACCAGTTCTTCAACCATGAGTTAAAGTTCCTGGTGCATGCACCCCTATGCTCTCCCTTGCCTCTCACAGGTAGTACTTCTGAGAAAGTGACAGAAGTAGCTACTTGCTTGAGACCCCTCCCCAATTTCCTGAACTCCTCCTGAACTTCCTTTGGCTCCCAATTTGCCAGGTCATTAGTACCTAGGTTTATAATGACATCCAGCTCACCCTCCCGTCTTGCCTTCCCAGTGAGCCCCAGGATCTTCCTTCCATCCCTCCATGCTGTGGCACCTGGTAGGCACCTCACCTCCCTGTCCTCCCCCTCCTGTGTTCCTAGCTGGATCCCTCTTATGATGGAGTCCCCTACCAGGATTCGCTTCCTCCTCCTCACTAAACACCGAGATGCACAGCATGAGTGTGGTTTCCCAACCTAAAACAAGTAACTGGCTGTTGCCTGGCACAACCCCAAAATTATTTGTTTTATATATTAACCAGTAACTACTTAGGCTATGTACACACTGCAGTAACAATTTTGAAACCATTCTAAAAAGTGTTTTCAAGCTCACCACGGTCATCCATCTGCTTTGGTAATCACCATGTTGTAATCCTGTGAAAACGTATCCACATGACAGGTCCTGTAATGTTTTTGTGAATGGTTCCATGGCTGCACTGTAGCACAGTTTTTGTTCAATTGCATGAGTTCGCCCACCAGCACCACAAGGTAAAACATTTTTGGTTTGAACCTGTGTTTAAAACCATTTTTAAGCCTAGGTCCCTTGCAGGGTTTGAGCACAGTTTTTAAACACCATTTCAAACCATGATAGCTGTGGACGCAAATCGTGTTTTGACTTTTTAAAACATTTTAAACCACAAGAACTAGGCTGAACTTTGAGACTAAAACTACCTTCTGGATAACCAAGGGGCATGGTTGATTTTCACCCCTTCCCCTTCTATTGTATCTGTTCCTTTTTTTCTTTTCACTTCCCCTTGAATGAATAGGCAGAAGAAGACCCATGGCTGGATTATTTTCCTTTCTTTTTGTCTTCTTTGTTCTTTAATTAAAGGCAGTCCAGCACACTGAAATGATTAACGAACAATGGTGAACTTCACCACAGGTAGATGGTGGGGTTGTAGGGGTGGGAGGATGCATTCAACATGAGGGAATCTGGGCTAACATGGTAGCTACATGGCATGCAAGGTACTCATATGCGCCATAAATGGTAATGCAAAGAAGTCATTAGGGTTAGAAAAGAGATGGCGCATCTGGTAGAGGGAGCAGCATATGAATTGATTCGACAAAAAGTCTGCAGCAGAGCACCAGCTAGCAAACTCAGTTGGTGTTGATGTGCTCCTCTCAGATGGAGAGAAAGATCACTTTGTCTCTCTCTAGGTGCCCCTTCCCCATGCACATATATAAGCAGGAAAGGAATGAAAGGTTAAACTACTAAAAATCCTGCTTACCATAACTGTAATAATTGTGTACTCAGCAGAGAGTTTAGAATGGAATGGATTTAGATGGCAAGGGGGATCTAGGAATAGAGCACCCAGAATTGTACTCTGAGGTAATTTCCCAACAGGTGGCACTAAGAGAATGTACCTGAAGTGGACGTGGAGGAGTAATGCTGTATGATCAACAAAAAAGAAAGGAGGGAAACCTGATCTGGGAACACAGGTACTCCTTCAAAATATTCAAGCTTAGCCAACATAGCCATTTTAATCTGCCTGAAGGCTTAACATGCAGGGAAAGACAGTGTGGGCAGTCCAAGTATGGACAACAGTGCAACAGTCCCCACAGCTGCAGATAAATAATTACGGATAAATCCACATTTTGTAGAAAGCTGCATACCCCCATATTTGCACCAGATGTATAATATAGATGTTTGTGGGAGCGGCCAGTAACAGTTAAGTGGTTGAAGTGAGATGCTATCCTACAACCTCCCCCCCATTTCACCCAGGGACCATTGCGGTACCAATGGAGGCAGTTGCCTGAAAGGCACAAACCCTCCCCACTCAACAGAACATTCTGAGTCAAAGGGCCCCGGACAAAGGGAGCCTCTGCTTAGGAAGATAAACATGTTACTGTTAAATGTTGTGTATATAGTTATGGAAATGTGATGGTTGTTTGATGTTTGTAGGTAGAGATATGTCATACAAGTCTATGGAACCAAAGTACAGTGTGAAGATATCACTGACAGGGAAACTAAGGAATATAAGATTAATAAAACAGTGAAAAAGGAGCGGGGAAACCTGACATTAGATGAGAAGTGTGACAGGAAGGCAAAGAAATGGAGGGCAATCAGGATGGATAACTACAAGATGCAAAAGAATACAATTAACCATGATGGGGACTAGAATGAATATTTATTATGCGAATGTAAATTGGTTTAACAACCCCATTAAAAGATCAAAGGTGTTCTCCATTATATGGAAGGAAAGGCCTGACCTGGTCCTGATTCAGGAATTACATCTGTCAAAGACAGAGTAGGATAAACTGATAAAATATGGCTACAACAAGGCTTTTTCCTCCTCCTAACATGGAAAAAGGAGGGGGGTTATAATCTTGATCTCTTGACAACTTTCATTTAAGGAAATGAAAGTCATTAAAGACAAAGAGGGGTGTAGTGGAATTGTACAGGTAGAAATAGAGGGGAGGCCAGTAACACTAGCCAGTATATACCTGCCACCAGGTTCAGATACCCTGTTTATCAGGAAAGTGCTAGATAAGGTGTCAGACAACACAGTTGGAACAGTAATCCTGCAGGGGACTGTATTATACTCATGAATCCCTCTAAAGATATGACGGCCATAGGCTGCTTATGATCCCCAGCATCACACACATTTTTAGAAGGTATATAACAAGCAAGGTGTGTGGAGAGAAAGGCACCCCAATAAATCTGAATACACCTACTATTCTGCCCCACATACTGCATACAGCAGAATCGACTACATATTTCTAAAACAGGAAGATATCTCCAGAGTGACATCCTGTGAAATAGAACCTATATCACTTTCAGACCATGCCCTGGTAAAAATGGGGATAGATTTGGGGGGGACAAAGAAAAAAACTCTGTGGAGATTAGACTCCTTCTACCTCCGAGATGAGGAGTTTGTAGATATGGTTAAAACCCAAATTAAGGATGTCACAAAAATAAATGATACCTCCAAAACCCAGCCTGCTATACTATGGGACACAATCAAGGCAGTGCTACATGGCCACTTGGTTACTTACGCAGCCCATAAACATAAACAAAGAAGGGCTCATGTCACAGAGCTAGATGCTACTCTTCGGTTTCTCCAGCAACAGTATCAACAGGGTACATTAGCAGATCCCAAACAAAATGATAATATAAACAAGAATTTAGATGACCTGGCCCTGGAACAAACTGAGAGAGACCTTAGATATCTGCGGCAAAAATACTACGATGGTGGCCCATAGAGTATAGGGATAAAGGAAAGGAGCAACAGTAATTAAAATTCAGCATCCAACAACCAGACAACACCAGGATAAAATACACACAAAAGCAGAAGCCTTTGCAGAATATTACATAAAACTATGTCAAAAAGAGTTGAATCAGCAGCCTGAGGCCCTATCAGAATTTTTCTTATCCCTACAACTCCCAAAAATAGGAGCATAGGCACAAGACAAGTCGCAGTGCCCAATATCACCTCTAGAGGTAGTCGCAGCTAAGGCTGCCTAAAGACTGATAAGTGCCCAGGCCTGATGGATTCACAGCAGAATTTTATAAAAAACTATCCACTGAAATACAACCACTATTGCTTACAGTCTATAATTGGATATTAAAAGGAAATAATCTCCCACCGTCATGGAACAAGGTCACAATCTCAGTGATTCCAAAACCTGGAAAACCAACAGACAAATGCAAGTCATACAGACCCATTTCTATACTAAATATTGACTGTAAAATTTTCACCTCTATTATAGCAAAGTGACTAGACAAAATTCTGCCCCAGATAATCCAGACAAACTATGCACAGCATCAAAAGATCCCTAGACATTATTCAGTAGTCCATAGCAATGAATACTCCATTGTTCGCCCTCAGCCTTGATGCTGAGAAAGCATTTGACATGGTGTCTTGGTCTTTCTTACAGGCCACCCTGCACCATTTTGCTTTCCCAGAGAAATTCCTTAAATTGATAAACCACCTCTACAAAACACCCACTGCACATGTTAGAGTCAACGGTCACCTATCTACCACAATGCAGCTCCAGAGAGGTACCAGACAAGGCTTCCCCCTCTTGCCATTACTATTTGCCCTATATATAGGGCCCCTTACCCAAGTCATACATATAAACCCACATATAAAGGGATATAGAGGACCAGAAGGAGGAGAACACTGCATAGCCCTTTACTCAGATGACAACATGTTATATCTAACAAACCCAGAGATAGATCTCTCCATAGTGTGGCAGATCATTAAAAAGTATGGTAGTTTATTAGGCTATAAACCTAATGAAAACAAAACAGAAGCACTAACCTTTCACTATACACCAGAGGGAACTCTAAAGACTTAATACCCATTTAAATGGAAATTAACACAGGTGAAGTACCTGGAGGTAACACGTACCACAGAGGTTTCTCACCTGTTTGAGGCCACTTTTGGAACCCTGCAAAAGCAATTACAAAAAGACCTAGAGGTGTGGACAATATTTCCATTAACACTAGAAAGATGAATCGCAGTGATTAAGATAGTAGTCCTCCCCAGGTTCCTTTACCTGTTCCAGAGCCTCACATCCCCATTCCCTTGGGAGCCTATACATGGTGGAACAGATGGATAACAGGGTTCCTAAGGCAGGGGCACAAGCCAAGAATAGCCCTTGCAACACTGACCAAACCTAAGAGATTAGGAGAACTAGCACTCCCAAATCTGAGACTCTATTATGAATCCACCCAACTGCAACCAGTAATGTGCTGGTTGAGAAATACTCCAGGACAGCAATGGGCACAATTAGAAAGCATGTTCCTCCACAGATCCCCCCTCCCAGAACTGGGATTGCTTGATACTAAGGGATTACAGAGCATACATAAATGTACACCTCCGCTGGTATACACCCCACTGCAGATATAGAAAAATTGGTTACAGAAAAGTAAAATAGAGAGGGAACTGTTGTGGCTGCTTCCGCTGCATTTGCACTCGGACTTCTTACCAGCAACTCTTGATGTAGGCTATAAAACTTGGACATGTAAAGAAAGCCACACCCCACTACAAATGATGGGAGAGGGAAGAATCAAATCCTTTCAAAGTTTAGTCCAGGAGTATGGACTGACCAGTAGGTAGCAGTTCCTCTACTTCCAGGTGAGAGCTTACTGCTCAAGATTGGATGATGAAAATAGCAACCTCAATATAGTACACCTACTCCTGGCTATGGTGGGGGAGGTGGTGTGGGGACAGAAGCAGCCACACTTGATAGCTAGAATGAATAAAGCTCTGCAGGATTTAAGTGAAACCCTGGGACATGGGGCATGGGGGAAGTGGGAGCAAGAGTTGGGTCACCGAATAGGACGCAAAGAGTGGGAAAAAGGGTGCCAGAACATCCATAAATTTACATCTTCAGTTATATGGAGAGAATTTAGTTGGAAATGTGTGATTAGATTTATCAACACACCAGTCCAGCAACAGCATAAGAACAGGGTACCAAACACCCATTGCTGGAGACAATGTAGGGAAACTCACGCTGACCATTTACACATAATACATAATATGTGAGTCTCAAGTCTTGCCTCTTACCTGAGTGATATAGAGGAAGCAATACAGGAAATTCTCTCACTACAAACCAGGCTAACAGCAGAGTTGGTATTGTTTCATATTTACCCTCCCACCCCCCAAGATAAATATTTATTAGGTGTATGCTTGGCTGCCATGAAGAAAGGGGTCACTCAAAAATGGCTTACCAACAAAATACCAAGTTGGAAAGACTGGATGGCAATACTAACATTTATATATATGAAATTTATGGCTTACAGGTTGAGAAGCCAGGTGGAAAAGGGCAACAATAAATTAAATCACTGGCTACTTTACACCTTGTCAAAAGATCCAGCATTTGTGCCTTGAAGACCCTTTCTGTCCAGGTAAAGGCAAGACTAGTCTCACTGCTAGTAAAGAGGCAGGTAAGAGACCCACTTGATAAAGGTGAGCCTGACCTCTGTGGTAGGGAAGATTGTTGAGGGTATCCTTAGTGAAGCCATAACAAATATTATGATAAGAAGGGGACAAATAAATAAAAATCAACATGGATTTGTGTCAGGCAAATAATGTGAGACTAACTTGATTACTTTCTATGATTATGTTAGCAAGTGTGTGGATGGGGGAAGTAGTGTTGATATGATGATGCTTGATTTTAGTCGAGCATTTGATACAGTCCCACATTGTAAAATCATTGAAAACCTGATATGTATAGGAACTGACCATACTGTTGTGAGATTGGTGGAACAGTGGTTGACCAACAGAAAGCAGCAAGTAAGAATACAGGGTCATCTTTCTGAACCATTGAGGGTGGGGAGTGGTGTACCCAAGGGGTCAGTGTTGGGACCATTGTTGTTTGGCATTTTTATAAGTGACCTGGGTATACAGAGCAAAAACAAGTTAATAAAATTTGCTGATGATATTAAAATAGGGGGAGTAGTGGACACATTCGATGATAGATTATCCTTTGGATAGGACTTTGTTCAGATTTCAGAATGGGCAAAAACAAATGGAATGAATTTTAATAAGGATAAGTGCATAGTAATGCATTTGGGCAGGCACAATATTCAATAGACCTATTACATGCAGGGCCTTAGGCTTAAGGTTTTAATGTGTAAGAAGGACTTGGGGGTTTGTATTCAAAGTGATCTGAAAAGTGGTGCTCATAGTAGAATAACATCAAATAAAGCCATGTATTTGGTAAATAGTATAAGAAGGTGGTTCCATTCTAGAGGTGGGGAGGTGTTGTTGACACTGTATAAAACTCTAGTTAGGCCCATTCTGGATTATTGTTCCACTGCATGGAGTCCCTTTTTTGTGAAGGATGTTATATTGTTGGAAAGGCCTCAGCGATCTTTCACCAGATTGATATCAGGTTGTGAGAGTATGCTATATGAGGATAGATTGAAGAAACTGGGATTGTTTTCCCTGAGTAATAAGAGGGCTAGGGGGGACTTATTGTTTTTGTATAAAGGCCTGAGAGATGAAGATGTTAAAATGGAGTTGGGTTTAGAAACTAGGAAAAAATCATATCAATTGAGAGATCATTATAGGCAATTGAGGGAAACAATGTGTAGGACAGAATTAAGAAGGAATGGATTTAAGTGTAGGGCAATTAAAATGTGGAATAGATTACCCCAAGAGGTAGAGGAAGCTGAAAATTTGAGTATTTTTAAAAACAGATTGGATAATTATCTTGCAGAAGTTGGTGACATCTGTTACTGCCTCTGAATTGCGGGGAAAGTACATATGGGCATTGCCTTCTTGTCTTTCCTATTCTTCCAGTATGCACTTCAGTATGAACTCTAGTATTCCCTCAGAAGTTAAGTTTTTCCAGAGGCAGAGATGAAATTTATTAACTATTGTACCACCAAACTTGTTGTTTTCTGTTTCACTGTACCATACTGTTATTGTAAAGTGTATGTGTGAAAAAACGTAATAAAATTATGCATATAAAAAAAATGTTTTAAAAAGTATAGTGTGTACAGGGCCTCTTATCAGTGATCAGTACAGTTCCTTAAAACAAAGAGCTGAACTGGAACATGTTTTAAACATTTTAAACATGTACTGGAAAAATACTGAAACTTGGATCTGACCTCCCCTTCCCCAGCAGATTCAGCTCACTTGGGGAATAAGCACAGTTAACTCTCTAATAGAATTGGCTAAACATGTTTTCTCTCTCTAATGAAAGGATTTCCAATCCCTTTGACAAAGTGTCATAACTCAAACTAAGAAAAACCTCTGCACTATTTATTTATTTTCTTTATTTAAATGTTTTATTAGATAAGACAGGCTGAGCTGTGATAGTATGTTTCCAAGCAAATCTGAGGGGGGGAGGGGTGAGGAACATGGACCTGTTTTATTGACAGGGTAAATGTTGGTCATGACGCTGGGAAAACTCCCCTACTCTTCTTCGATAAATACTAAGTGTGTATAACTTCTGCTTGAGCAGTGGCCAGGGAGGAATAAGAGGAACAAAGCACAGTCTGTGGTATACATGTGATTTACACAAGATGGACTGCTAACTGGCTTTGGGGCAGGAAATGACATTTGCTGATGGACATTGTCTACTCAGAGTAGAGATCGGTACTCAGCAGCAGCCCTCAGTGATTTGTGCTAGGGCTCCTGCTGTTCAACATTATCACTGAAGCTCTAGAACCTGGGGAATATAGTAGGCTTTTAAAGTTCAGCGTTGTCTAGTGGACTGACAGAGTGCAATAAAAGAAGTGTGACCAGCCAACCAGGGGACATAATTCTGCCACTTAACAAGGACCTGGTTAGGCCCCATCTGGAGTGTTATGTGGAATTCCTGGCTCCTAAACACAATAAAAAGGACAGTAAGGGGGTCAAATGAATAAAACACTGGTTCATGAAAATGATCTGGGGTGTGGGGGCAAGAACTTTGTAGGATGCAGGCCCTTAACATGTTCACTTTAGAGGAAAGGAGGTCATGGGGGTCATGATCCAGGTATTTCTATTGGAAATGTTTGATCTGATGTCCTTGAGTAGGACTCATGAGCACACCCTGAAGATCAGAGGTAGTAATTTCAGAGAAAATATTTGGTGTCACTTTTTCCCCAGAGGGTGGTGAACATATGGAACAGGCTACCAGCAGAGATAGTGGGCATGAAGAGAATTATAGGCTTTCAAGTTAAGCCTGGAACATTTCCAAGATGATAAAATGAGTAAAGAAACAAAATGTATTAGTTCATGTCTACCCAGCATACATTACTTAAACATAGAATTTTTCAGGAGAAAAGGACCGATTGGCCCATCAAGTTTATCCAGATGTTCTCTGTCTACTGTGTCTCTGCAGACCCTGCCTCTGGCAGCCCTTCATCCGCTCTGCCTGTTTTCTAATACACCCCGATATCTATCCCACACATATGTAAAACCCCACTATTGTTTTTTTCCTCCACCATTTCTACTGGCAGTCTGTTCCAGGCATCTACCACCCTTACAGTGAAAAAATATTTCCTCACCTCTGTCCTAAATTTCACCCACTCATGCTTCATCATATACCTCCTGGTCCTGATGCTACTTCTCATTTTAAAGAGACTTCACTCCTGCACCATATTCACCCTTGGGGCATACTTGTAGGTCTCTATCATGTCCCCTCTCACTCATCTCTTTTTCAGGGAGTACATTTTGAGATCCTTCAGTCTCTCCTCAGAGGGCTTCATGAGTAACCCCAGCACCATTTTAGTTGTCCTCCTTTGGACCACCTCTACCAAGTTTATGTCCTTTCTGAGGTGTGGCCTCCTCACCTCTCTTTCAGGAAGAACATTTTGAGATCCTTCAGTCTGTCCCTGGAGGGCTTCATGTGAAAACCCCAGCACCATTTTAGTTGACCTCCTTTGAATCACCTCTATACTGTTTATGTCCTTTCTGAGGTGTGGCCTCCTTACCTCTCTTTCAGGGAGTACATTTTGAGATCCTTCAGTCTCTCCTTGGAATGCTTCATGTGCAGCCCCAGCATCATTGTAGTTGCTCTTCTCTGGACTTCTTCTGTGCTGTCTATGTCCTTCCTGAAGTGTGGCCTCCAAAATTGAACACAATACTCCAGGTGAGGTCTCAGCAGTGAGAGATTCAGTGGCAATGCCACCTCACTTCTCCTGCTTGATATACCCTTCCCTTTGTACCCCACCATCCTACTAGCCCTACCCACTGCTTTGTCACACTTCCCTGCCAACTTGAGGTCATCAGATATTATAACCCCATAGTCCCTTTTCTGTTTCAATACTGTCAGTATCAACCCCCATCTTGTATGGGAGCAGTATAGAATAGTGGGTAAGAGCACTGAGCTGCAAACTTGGAGAACTTGGTTTGAATTTCACAGCCACCACTTACATGCTGTGTCACCAAGAGCAAATCACCTTAAATTCCCTGTGCTCCCAGGATGCACCAAGAAACAAGCCTATGCTTAGTGTACCTTTTGTGGC
Organism: Neoceratodus forsteri; assembly: GCA_016271365.2. Classification (NCBI taxonomy): domain Eukaryota; kingdom Metazoa; phylum Chordata; order Ceratodontiformes; family Ceratodontidae; genus Neoceratodus; species Neoceratodus forsteri. Next base: position 720,492,467 of record CM028129.1, read on the forward strand.
TAAAAATGGTAAAATAAAATTACTCAGCACCCATGTTCCTACTGTATGCCCTAGGTGTGTGAGTTTGTACTTCTTGGCATTGAACCCCATGTGCCAAGCTTTAGGCCACTTCTTGAGTTTCCTCAGATCCCTGTTCATTCTCCTCACCCCTTCCTGAGTGTCAACTCTATTGCAGATTTTGATATCATCTTCAAAATGACATATCTCTCCTTCCAGTTCCTCAGCAATGTCACTTATGAAGACATCAGAGAGAATCTATCCCAGCAGTGAGCTCTGTGCCTCCCACCTGGTCACTCCTCCATCATTGAAGTGAATGCAATTTATCAATACTTACACAGACTCCCAGATACTGTGATCCTTACAGCAAGGCAACACTTAGTATAATATTGGCCTCTACATTAGAAATGCAGTGAAATTAAATTTTGCAGGTGAAATTCCCGGTGAAATCACCAATTTCGTCTTGCGGAACCTTTCGCGAAATTATGACCTTGGGGTGAAATTTTGGCTATAGGTGAGGTGAAGTTTCACCTGTATAGTGAGGCAAAATTTTGCCTGTATTGTGAGGTGAAATTTCACCTGTAAATTTCACTTCCACTGGTAAGTTTTTGCCTTAGCGTTTAACTAAGGCAAAATTAGGAAGAAAGGCTTGTCACATGGCTTGCTCTCTGAAGCAGACTGCAAGTCACATGTGTGCCTGTACTCAGACAGGAAGCCACTGAATCTACATCCTGTTCCTGCAGTTTGTAGGCTAAAGACAGTAGCACAGACTGTGTGTGAGAGAGAGAGAGAGAGAGATTCTAAAAACTACCTAATTTTGTGAAATGTGAGTGAGAGTGAGAGTTTGTGTGAACTTCTATTCATCCCCTATTTCTTTATTTAACAAAAGTTTATCTTTCTCTTGTGTTCTATTTTTCTCTCTTTATCTTAGTGTGTGTGACAGTGTGTGTGTGTGTGTGTGTGTGTTTCACTCCCTTTTTTCAGTGTTTATTCAGTAGTTTCTTAATAAAATTTTTTTTTTAAATAAAGATGGAAGGGTGTGGGTCTAACTCTGGAGCTGGACAGAGTGGAAGGAGAGGATGATGAGTTTGCCGTAACAGTCATGTATTTATAAGTGAGCCCCCCCCCTCCAGCAGCAGGAGCAGTTGGCCCTGACCTTTGTCCCCCAGCAGCAGCAGGTGCTGGTCGTTGGCCCCTGAACCAGCAGGTTCCCGGTCTGCAGCACTGTCAGCAGAAGCAGCTTCCCCCTCACAGCTGCAGGATGTGGGCCCTGCCACAGCAGCCCAACAGCAGCATTCAGACTCAGAACACTTTGCCCCCCCCTCAGGAGGAGCATGTGGCTCTCACCAGCCCCCAGCATGGGCAGGATGATGACATAGAAGGAGAGGCTCCCCCCAGGACATCAGCTGTCATCCCCCAACCAAAAATCATCCGTTTGGGCATTTTTTACCACAAAGGCAGATGATATAAATGTGGTTGTCTGCAGCCTTTATGGTAAAAATGTAAAGAGGGGGAACCAGAGTTCTACTTTTGGGCTTTTGGTCAAAAAAGCCACCTGCAGCACCATCATGCTGTAGAGTGGCTCTCCAAACATAGAGAGACAGCAGCAGGAGGCAGCACTGAGGCTCGATGGCACCAGTCTGGGGGTGCCATACCTGGAGGAGGTCTAGTAGCAGGATACACCTGGAGCCAGAAGAGACAGAAACAGCATCCTTCACCCCCAGCAGTGATGCATGATAGCAGATCCAGCGATGCCACCACTGCCCTGAGCATTCTGCAGCCCTCCAAAGTCAGGTGGTGGTCACCAGTGCAGACCTGGAGGCTGTGTGCGCCAAGGTCCAAAGTGTCCATCAGGACATTGGCTAGCTCCACCAGGAGGTCAGGGGGGACCTCCAAAAAATAACGGCAGTCCAGAAGAAGGTCTTGGACTACCTAGTGGAGGTATGTGATGGTGGTGGCACAAGCAGCAGTGTCAAGTGAATGGACTGTGGCTGTGGTGAACCAGTGTTGTTTTCTTTTTCTTCTCCTTTCTTTGTTATTGTCATTCTTCTTCTTCTGCACCCCTTCCCTTAAAAAAGAAAAACCAAAAAAAAAAATTAAAAAAACAACAAAAAACAAATTTCTGTCCTCTTTCTCTTCCAATCTATATCCTCTTGTTAATTTTATCTTTTCCAGTTGTTAATGCTCCCTCCCTTTCCCATCCCCTCTCATGTATGAATAAATTTGTCATTCTGACGATGCATGTCCCCAGTTCTCACCTCCCCATCCCTCTGTTGTAGTACCATGCCCATAAACTGTGTACCTTTTTTCTTTTATCTTACTCCATTTTTTTATGTTTCCTCCTTCTATCCTATCCACAAATGTCAAGTATTTTAAATTCACTATGAACAAACATATTTTCCTAAGCTATATGAGAGTGAATCTTGGCTCTGCTCATATAAAACAGGGCCCTTAGGTAATGAAATGCTTCACAAAAAATGTTACATTAAAGTTAGACAGAAATCTGGTCTCAGCCAAGATGTTTTATGGTGCACCCCCGTCCAGCACCCAGGCATTAAAATGCTGTTTTGGTCACTGTTTACAATTGGTTTTACGCCACATCTTGTTTCTGCTATTGTAGCACAGGCAGTAAATGCCCAGCATGTTTCCTAAAAAAATGGTACATTAAACTCAGACAGAAATCTGGTCTCAGCCATGATGTTTTATGACACCTAAACCCCCAACCGGACCAAACGATGATCTTTGGTCCACTGTTTACAATTGTTTTAGGCCACATCTTGTTTCTGCGAGTGCAGCACAGGCAGTAAATGTCCAGAAATGTTGCAGGAACAATGGTACATTACATTTAGACAGAAATCTAGTCTCAGCCATGTTGTTTTATGGTGCCCCCCCCACCACCACCCAGAGATTAAATAGCTGTTTTAGGGCCTGTTTGCCAAATATATCTGCCTAAAACTCACTGCTGCTGGTGCCAAACAGGGCCTTCAAGTCCAGAAATGTTACAGGAAAAATGTTACATCAAACTGAGACTGAAATCTGCTGTCAGTCCTGAAGTTTTATGGTGCCCCACCAGCAATTTGACATTAAAATGCTGTTTTGGCCTCTGTTTACAATTGTTTTTAGGCCAAATCTTGTTTTCACGAGTGCAGCACAGGCAGTAATTGTCCAGAAATGTTTCTTAAAAAATGGTACATTAAATTCAAACAGAAATCTGGTCTCAGCCATGATGTTTCATGGCACCCAAGCCACCACCCGAACCAAACGTTGGTCTTTGGTCCACCGTTTACAAGTCATCTCATGCTGAATCTCTGCTCTGCGAGTGCATGACACACTGTACGTGTCCAGAAATGTGACACCAGAAATGGGAGATAAAACTGATAGTGAAATATGGTCTGAGTCAGGATGTGATGTGGCTTCCCTCCACCACCACCCAGACATTAAATAGCTGTTTCCTGGCCTGTTTGCCAAGTATTTCAGCCTGAAACTCACTGCTGCTGGTGCCAAACAGGGCCTACAAGTCCAGAAATGTTTACCAAAAAATGTTACATCAAATTGAGACTGGAATGTGGAATCAATCCTGATGTTTTATGGTGTGTCACCACCTCAGGGACCTGAAAAGGGGTTCCAACTGCCAACCCATGCAGAGAAAATTAATTACGTCTGCAAAAAGCTGCTTTTACTTGCAATTATTTCCTCCAGCTACTGCTGTTTCAATTGATTGAGATAGAAATATACAATTATCATTTCCCTATGCTGCTGTACTGATTGTCTAGCTGTGTTGACTGACTGATCCTGTGGTAGTAGCTTGCCTGGTGGTGGGGAGTGAATGACATTTTGGGGCAATGTAGATTATTGCCTGCTGCTGTCTCTGACTACTACTTGCCAAGTTGCCACAAGAACTACTGTTCCAAAAGATTAATGGTGGATTATCTTCAAACAGCCATACTGCTGCTGCTGAACATGTAAGTATCTGTCTTTATTTTTTTTTTTCTGTGCAAGATAAGGGTGTTGGTATTATAGTGTCTTGAGTTCTAATATGCTTGTACTTCTCTTATATTATTTTTCATTGTGCTGTGGATGACATCATTCATCATGCCAGGCTGGACCCCTGGAGGTCTATGGATCTTTGAACGCACTGCATTTCTCAGTTTCCCAATGCAGACAGTAAGTATCGGAATTTTCATTACTAGTGGGGTATGTCTGTTACTGCCATCTGGATGTTTGAGTTTGATAGTAATTAGGTTATTTTTTGCTTTTGTCAACATCAGGAATTCTGGTGAAGTGAAGTCTTTTTTCCATCCTGCTGCCGCTGCTGCTGCTGGCTGCTCAACCAGAACTGGGGGATTTATTTAATTGTGCGATGGTTCCACTTTCACAGTCCCTGAGGTAAGTATTTCTTCATTTTTTATGGTCTTCTGTGGTGGGAAGGGAGATGTTGGTGGTGGTGGTGCTGGGAGGGGTGGAGCTTTTTAACAATCCTCAAAATGTGTTCTTATTTTTATCTTATTTCAAGGCACACAGTGCTGATAGAGGAAGGGGAATGCCTGCTAGTGCTACTGTGCTTCATCATGGACCTTGGTCTGGAATCATGTGAACCACACAGCATGTTCCTGGGGACAACTTCCATAGTTTAATGACATCACAGGGTATGGTAAGTATACATTTTTTTTCTCTGCTTGTTCTTCCAACTTGCTTGCTAAAACCAGGTATGCAGACTGATGAGTATTCATCATTTTTATCTTATCTTTCGTTTTGCTTAGGTTATTTTCCTCTGTTGATGTTTCATTGTATCTTGATGACTACATCCATCCAGGCCCTGCAGGAACTGTGTTGTGTGGAAGACAGGTGTGGTGCTTGAACTTGATGTTGGCCACTTGACTGGTGTCCTTACCATTAATGAGTAATCACCACTGCCACCCACATACAGGGAGGAACTATATGTGGAAACAGATGGTTGAGATGTTATTTAGTAAAGAATTAGGTGGAGGGGACTAATTTCTTGTTTAATCAATGGAGGTTGCATAGCTGCAGTAAACATGAATATTTTAAATTCAAAGTGAGGACAAAAAGACCCTCCCCTTCCCTGCCCCCCACCCCTTGAACCATTACAGTTTTGTTACAAGAACCTTAACCTGGTAGTGTAGCATAAGTAACCTTTTTGGGGGAATTTAATATTGTAAGTTGTTAAGCCTCTTCATGATTACTTTTGTAATTAATTACTTGCTTCATTAAAGATGGCCACCATTCACAATTTCACAAAATGTGTTCAGCTTGTGGTGTTAACTGTTGAACAAGCATGTTACAGTCATATGCTACTTGTACTAGGAGTCAGGATTCTTGTACGTGTCAGTGATACTAAGTGGCAGAAACATTTTTTTTCAGTCACGGATGGAGTGCATGGCTGTGTCAGGTCAGGTAATGAGAGGGGACGGGGGTCTGTGTGGTATTTGCCATCATGGGCACTATTAAGGACATCCGGACAACATATCTTGCTGTAAGATAAGGTTGATGGTCAACATGAAAAGTAAGATATTTTTGGAAGGAAAACATTATAACTGTAATTATGCAATTGTAAAATCTTTATGGTTATGGTAGTTACATTGCTGCTGCTTTATATAGGCTTGGGGACTGGTGGTGAGGTGACTAATCAGTGGGTTATGGCAAACGGTGATCAAATGAAACTTATACACACTGCAGCAGATAACACATTACCATAACCAATCCAATGGTTCATAGCTAAAAATAAGGTATAGCACACCCCACCATGCTAAGCTGAAAGTTGTTGGGGGGGGGCGGGTGGCCTTGAATTAAACGCAGCCTTTTTCAACTTCCAATTCCACATCATCCAAGAAGCAGTCTCACAGTCTTCAAGACTGGAGATCTCACCAGGTGTGAATTCTCTCACCATTGCTGCTTCATCCACCTCGCTGCCGGTGGATGCCCTAGTTGAGGGATTGTCATCATCCTGACCACCGAGACATAGTTCCTGTGGCAACACCATTGACATCACTGCGTTGTGTGGAATGTGTTTTTCATTCATTTTGATGAATGTTAGCATGGACACATTCTTGGGTGACAAATTGGTCCTACGGTTACTCACAATTGCCCCAGCTGCACTGAACACCTGTTCCACAGTGACACTGGATGGTGGACAGCTCAGGTATTTCACAGTAACCGTTGTTAATGCTGGCTGGTCAGTCATTTTGCTGCTCCAGTACAGCAGTGGCTTGTCAGTAATGGCAAGGTGCTTTGGGTCCCCCATGTAGGCCTCCACCATTCGTTCTGCTGCCCGGAGTCCAGCTGCCTCGTCTGTCTCCTCCTCCTCCTTTTCTTCCATATCTTCCACTCCCACCTGAAAGAGAACATCCCAAATGGGATTGCTTGCTCTTTTCTGCTGTGCCTTGCCCATTTTCTATTTCATGTGTGCAGCATGTACCATTCTAATGAGGTTCTCTGTCTACTGTTGCACTCGCTGATGACCTCCTTCAATTATAGTGGGCAGGCCATGTTTGTAGCATGGATCCAGCAGGGTAGCGATTGCAAAGTCAGCTGGCTGTAAAATGCCAGATACATGGGTATTTGTGTCCAGCACATGGAGCATGTGATCCATTAGATCACAACTGCCATGATCCCCACTTGCCTCTGTCTGGAATCGCACATTAACTAGTGTTTGCCTCAGCACATGTATGAGGGGTATGGATTGACTTATAGAAGCAGTGTCAAAACTCACTGCCAGTGTAGCATGCTCAAATGAATGGAGAATGCATATTAACCCATCCATTTGGCACCACTGCTCTGTTGTTAGAGCGATGGACAGTCCAGCACTGTCATGGGTGGTGTGCAGCAGCAGGTATTCTGACACAGCCTTATATTGTTCATACAGCTGGTCAAGCTTGTACAGTATGGAGTTCCACCTGGTCACAACATCAAGCTTTATCCGGTGCTGAGGCAGATGGTTATTATACTCTAGCTCACATAGATGGTCACAGGCCTTTGCAGAACGGGTGAAGTGGACACAGATGTGACGGCCTACAGTAACTGTTTCCTTAATGTCTACATGGCTGAGAAACTGCTGGACAACAAGATTAAGGCAGTGTGCCAGGCAGGGCACTCGGAAAAAAACACCATCACTAATGCACTTCACTACACTGGTGCTATTATCACTTGCGATGAATCCTGCTAGAAGTGTCTGTGTGTGTAGCCACCCATCAATCTCATTCAGCAGAACATTAAGCATTTCCGCAGCCATGTGAGAACCTGTAACACTTGTCATATTCAGGGTTGCATGCTGCCAAATACCAGGTGTGTTGCTACCGCCACAATTTTGCTTTACGCAGGTTTTGCCAGGCCCAAAATCAAGTACTGCCCCAGGCAGCTCTGCCCAGTGTGCGGTTATGCATAGATATAAGCTTGCTGCTGTTTGTTCACCGGTCCATATATCCATGCTAAGATGGATATGTTGTGATGCACTATGCTTCAGTGCATGTCTAATGGAATCAGCAACTCTACCGTTTAGCTTTGGCATGGTACACTTAGTAAAATAGGTTTGTGATAGAACTTGCCATTTGGGAAAGGCTCAGGCCATCATCCTGTGGATTCCAGCATTCTTTATAAATGAGAATGACAACAGATCAATGGCCAGCATTTCAGCAGTGGCAGCATTTAACTCTTGTGCAGTAGCATGATTGGGGGAGGGTACTTTGTGTGCAAGGATGGTCTTCAGAGTGGCTGCATCTTTGGGGCTGTCCCACCAGAATGCTGTACTTGTGGCAGCAATGATTTTCTTTTAGGGGTAACACTTGACTCTTGGGGCTGTGTAGACCACATGAAACCAGTTATTTTGGTTGCTTGTGGATGTGGTAGGTACTTTTCAGACCCTTGGGACTGGGACTTGCACCGCCTCTGCTACGCTTACTATTTGAGAGCTCAAAGGATTGCTCACCCTCCTCCTCCTCCTCCACCACTGACCCACTTGGCCCTCCCTTCTCCTGCTCTTGCTCTACATTTAAGTTGCCAGCAACAGCTCTGGCATCCTTATGGTGTTGCTGCCATCTCAGTGGGTGCTTGTTTTTTAGGTGGGAGTGTTGGCCACTGGTGCCAATGTTGCTCCCCCCCAACTAACACGTGCTTGACAAAGTTGGCATATTGCTATGGTGTCATCAGCAGGATCAAGCACATAAAAGTTCCAAACTAGGGACTTTTGACCTCTGCTCTTCAGATGCTTCTGGGACTGTGATAATTCAGAAACAGATGTGGAAGTGTGAGTTTTTTGTGCAGCTCTCATAACTTCAATAAAACTACTTTTAGGAGGGGGATTACTTGACTGCTTGGAGGTTTGCTTCTAAACTTGGTGACAGACTGACCCATGGGCTGTGCCTCACCCTTTACCTTTTTTAATTCAAGCTCCCATGTGGGATCATCTCAGTCATCATCATCACCACCAATAGTGATGATGTCCTTGCCTTCCTCCTCCTCTTCCTCCTCCTTCCCCCATCACTGTCTTCTTGGAGCACATAACCTTTTTCTTTCTCTACAACCATCTCAGTGGGCTGACTATCTGTATCTCCAGGATGATCAGACTCTAGTTGAATACTCTCATCACCAACTCCTGCAGGAACATGGACAGTCACACTGACAGACTTATCACTCTCCTCCTGGACCACTGTTCCTGTGCTGGTGTCAGTGCCTCCCTTCTTTTCCCTGTCACCATCCCCCATTAGCATGGATGTAACAGTTTGAGCCTTAAAAAAGTAAGACACAGGTATGCCAGACCCAGTTCTGCTAAAAACTCCTTTGCTGGTTCCTGCTGCACCACCAGGGCCCACATCAGAAGACACTGATGTAGACATATGTGTGCTTTCACTACTATGGGTAACTGGAACTGAAATTGCTCTTTTTTTCAACAGACTTCTTAGCTCCCTTATCCCCCCTGTCACATTTCCCCTCTGTACAAGGCCACTTCTTAGCAGGAATTTTTGCTGGCTGCTGCTTCAAAGCTTTGCCTTTCTCTGGGAGTATTTGAAGAAAGGATGTATTACTACTAACTGTGTGAATAACACCTCACACGTGAAAGTCACACCTACAGGACTGACTTCCTTACAAGTCCAAACACAATCAGGACAGGTAAGAGCACTTAGAGTACAACTGATACCATATATGGTAGGTAGCCTATTCTAGTAAAAACCAAAAAGATAACTTTTTTCTTTCCCCAAACTGGAATTAAAGAAACACACACAAGGAAAAGGGGCACAAGTGATTGACTTTAAATACAGATCTCCTGTGTCTCTGGACAAATAAAGTACTGTGATGTGTTATTTCTTAGTACCACAATATTTAAGCAATAAGGCACGGCAGGGTGTGTGTTATCGTGCAATAACGTCACTCCTGGGGTGGGTTGAAGCACGAGGTGTAGCTGAGTGCTTCCACCACCAGGAGTGACGATAACATCTGATAACACCTCTGAAGTCTTATTGCATTCTAATGGCTTGGTGTGTTTCTTTTACTTGGATAGTTGTGTAATTAAGAGACATAGGCTGATTTGTTTCTTTTGCAATAATTTTACTTGTTGAATGTGTTTTCATAAATAATAGATAAAATAATCCCTTTTAAGTTAATGAAAGTGTTGGTTACAATTTGGAAATTGTTAAAACTGTTTAAAAACTGGTAACATATTTAAAACATATATTTCAAAAAACATTAAGTACTTTGCTTGGAACAAGTAATGGCATTTAATACCAGTGAACAGTTTAAAAATGAAGAAAAATGAACATTTAAACAAACATTTGTTTTACTGCAACGGTATGAGTTCATTATGTTCTTACTGTCGGTAGAAGTTGAAGACGCACATTGTGTTGCCTTGAATGTTGAAGCAGTCCTGGTTTAGAGGTGGTTGACTGCTTTGTTGAGTCGTGGTTGTGTGGGCGTTTTTTACGGTTGCAGATCAGGTGGGTTGTTCCGGGTCATCTTGTGCTTCCTGTGTGGCCATGCTGCTGCTTTGCTCGGGGGTTTCAGTTGCTGCTGTGGAGAGGATTTTACTCCAGTTCTGTTGGTCGGTGAGTTTGGCACCCCAATACGATTTCAGGTACATCTTGCTTTTGTGCCCAGTTACGGACATGATTTGCCTGTCTTCAAGTCCCACTTCAGTCAAGAGCAATACAGCAGTTGCTCGCAGGCTATGATTTGTGTATTTGTTTGTCACGCCTGCGAGCTTACAAATGCAGGGCATCATACTGGATAAATAATTTACACCCATGGGTTCGAGAGTGTACCATATGGGGTCTTCAGCGAGTTCATTTGTAGTTTTTTTTCTAGGGTTTAGGAAGAGGCACGGAGGATTAGGTGGCAGCTTGGATAGATAGAGTTGGAGACACCTGCCGGGACATAGCGGGTTTCCTGGGATCTCGAACATGGCACCACGAAGGTTTTCCCGGTCTTGCTCCATTATTTTACCATGGTTTTTTGTCTTTTCATTGAATGACATGGTAACGTATTTTAAGCCCTGTTCATTGTGTTTCACTGTGAAAGAGTCTGCTTTTAGTGCTCTCTGTCCCTCACAGCCCCTTCGGGCGAAGTGCAGTTGAAGTTCGAGCCACACTCTTTTGACAAGACCTGGTGCTGTGTTTGGGTTGAGGGCTTCCGATAGTCTTATTTTTTTTAAATCTGACTTAGTGATTGGTGGGTTGTGGGTTGCTATGTCTCTGCCTTGTCTCCTGATATTTTTGAGGTGACCGACGAATACGTTGTTGGCAGGTTGGAAGTCAGTGTCTGTCATAATGTTCAAGCAGCGGCTGTTGGGGGGCTCATTAATATATCTGTTTAGTCCAGCACGTAGACTAATGTAGCTGGAGATGCTGTATTGTTCTCCACTGCTGTTTCGTACACTGCTATAAAACTGACGTAAGATTTGGTTCAGATCTTTTGATGGGATTGTTTTAATGTCAAAGGAGAGATTTTTCTGACAGCCAGTCGGTGAATACGAGCAGCGCCCAAACTGTCTGGCGCTTTGTGTTCTCTTCGTTGCGGTCGGTTTTCTATTTTATCGATGTCCTCAGAGCCTATGTTTAAATGACGTGTTTTCTTCTTTTTGTTTGAGGTGCTCACATTGTCGTCTGGTGCCCGTGAAGTGGAAGGAATACCGCTCGATGAGTCGGCGAACATTTCTGTCATGGTCCTGTCAGCGAGGAGGTTGAAAGAGACTTCAGGGATGTTCATGACAGTTGTCAGGTGGGAGAAGTGATTTGTTTTGAGGCGGCAAAGCGGTCGGCAGCTGTCAGACCTAGATACAGTGATGTTATTGATTAATAACATCACTGTCTCTGGGGCTTGTCAGCCAATGAGATTTAAGCTATTTATTTCTGCCATTGTATAATTTTTTTTAATATATAAGGGCATAGACAACCCTAAAACTACAACAAAGGTGAGTACCACACAATATTGTAGTGATCTGGATGGGAGTGATCACCAACCACTCTCTTCAAAATGACTATATTAATACATAGTTTTTTTATAATGTGCTTGTTAGGTGTTAAACAAACAATGCCATAACAGAGAAAGGTTAAGGTAGGTAAGTCAACTAAAACAGGAACACTGTGCAAAGTCAAGCTCCAGCAATAACATACAGGGGAACAATTCAACAATGCAGTGTGGCTATAAATTGAGAAGTTCAAGTGATCAAGTAAAAGTACTTAAGTAAAGAAACAAAAAAAATATAGAACTGCTGATTTTCACAGTTTTAGTAATACAAGTTAACACTCCAGCAAACAGAACTAACCACAAACAAATAAAATAACAGATCAGCTCTGTGTGTTTAAAACTTTATAATTCACAATCATAGGTAACAACTAAAAGCAGAAGAAAGGTATATATAACACAGACTAACAGTGGCAGGAACTCTCTCAAACAGGATGGAGAAACTTTTCAGAGAACAAAATCAATAAGAAATAACAGTAAGTAAACAATTCACAATTTGTGAGTAATCCACTTGGCTAGAAATAGCCTGCTCTATTTTACACTCCTACCCTACAACACGCAACTCTTTCAAAGACAGAGGGAAAAGTAATACCTAATTTAAATTAAGTATTATGCAAAAATCCACAAAAGTAGAAAATGTTCCCTAGCAGCACTAGGAAAAAACTTTATATTTTGCAGCAATTAGCTCTCAAAAACAAGTTTTAACTATGTTTTCAAAGGCTTTATTGACTCTGATGCACCATAACAGACTGCTCTCTGACTCAACATGCAGCAAAATGAGCTGTAAACAAACTGCAAGTGATATTTGACCTATTTATCCACAATGCCATGCAAATTTCACCTTTGGAGCAAAATTTCACTGGCAAAATCAAAAGTTTTGCTGTTGAAATTATGCGACAAGGCTGAATTTGGAGCATCAATGGGCGAAATTGACAGACCAATGCATTCAGGCGAAATTTTACCATTGTGCAAAATCATGAAACCAGGCGAAATTTCACTTTGCAAAGGCGAAAAATTTCAGCAAGGCATTTTATGTGAAATTTTGCCATTATGTGAAATTAAGAAAACAGGCGAAATTTTGTTTTGCCTAGAAGAAAAATTTCCCGTAATTGCAGAATTACGTGAAATATTTCGCCAGGCAAAATATTTCAATTTCGCACATCACTGCTCTATATTAGAAGAGACCAGTGGTATTCTGTAAAGGAGAAACACATTAATTTTAAAGTGATGTTCTTGCACCCTCCTGTAGTCATGCATACTCTTTTGAACAGATTCTAAAGACAAATGTTATGTTTAGAGTGTGTCAGTTGGCTGTGGTAATGTCGTAAAAGTGAAATACAAGCAAAAGATAGTACCAGTTGACACATTTCATAGTCAGCTTACCCACACAAACAGCTTTATGTACCCATGATGCTTTGTAATGGGTTTGAGGCTTTTGACTGCATGTATGTCTACGTAAACCTCACAAAATCCAAAGTATCTGCCTTCTTATATCATTCAAGCATCCTACAACTTGTTCCTCCTTTGGATCAGCATTTAAATTACTTCATCTCTTAATAGTTTTGTTTCTATAAATGTGCACATTGCACCCTTGTGATTGAAAAATCTGTTAGCAAAGAAATGACTTCCATAATTTGTATGTTGATAGAAAGCTCAAGCAATTGTAGCTGTCAGTCCTTATGGGATTCTGCTTTAGCTGATTCTGAACTCACCAAAGTTAGTTGTGGTTAGGGGTTGCTTTTACCTTTGCCAAATATCATGTCTTTCTCGAAGATGAAGATGTGAAAATGTTGGTGCAGCCCTATTTCACAGTGGTCCCCTCACCCCACATACACACACTTAGACACAGAATGTAAAAACAAAAACAAGGTGCTGCATCAGCATGTGGTCTAAAAGCAAAACAAAATGGTTATATTAAATGCACACTGAAAATAGAAAATAGAGTTAGAAATCTATGTTTTGACCTTAGGTCTTCTTCAGGAAATATCTAAAGAGAATAAAACAAAGTTAGTGTGGAGGGGAGGTAAAATAAGGAATATATATAAGTGGAGAAAGAAAAAAGGGGAGGTTCAGGGAGAAGAAGTGATAAATGGGAAGATTAAGAGAGAATCTGTAAAACCAACAGGTGATGATGGGAAAGATAAAGCATAATAGGAGTGAAAGAGCTAGAGAAGTTCCTTGGTGAGGACTAATTAACAGGGCCTAGAAAGAAGGCTGAAATGTGACACATGTGGGGTAAGGAGACAGAGGTGGAGACTGAAGGTGAAAATGAAAAAGAAATTAATTGATACAAACAGACTTTAGGGAAAATAAGCGATGGCTGAAAGATGATAGTGGAAAATAAGTCTATCATTTAAACCAGAGGGCTGCTGGGAGCCAAGGTGGATGATCAGCTTGGCTTCCATGTGTTTTCTATGGTCAGAATCCCAGAAGCCCTGCTGAAGAATGCAAACAGAAAGGTTATTGACACTGTGGCCCCTGGAGATAAAGTGTTATACAATGGGTTTAGCAGTGTCACCATTCTGGACTGCTCTGTATTGTTCCCTGAAATGGTCAGCAAGGTGTCTCTCCGATGTAAATAGCTGTACACTTCCTACAAAGAATACAATATACCACATTAGTGGAGGTGTATGAAAACTCCCTGGTGATATGAAAAGCACCTGTAGGCCCCCGAATTTCAGTCACACTGGAAACAAATATGCAGGTGTAGCAGTGAGTCTTGATAAAAGGTTTGGTACCTGGTAGGGAGGAACAGTTAGGAGTAGGCAGGCTGCTTTTAACTAGGAGATTCCACAGGTTGGGTGGCCGGTGGTAGAAGGCAATAGGTGGTTCTGTAAAGGAAGCACTAATGTTAGGGTCAGTTTGCAAAATGGGAAAGTTACTGGTGATGATCCTGTGAAGAGAAGGCGTGCTCTGATGGAAAGGAAGCACTAGTGGAATTCACCATGGTGACAGTATCCTTCCTGTGGGGGTCAAGGTTACAGGGCATGTTACTGACCTGGGAGAGTGCTCTGTCCACTGTTCTTTTAGGGAATCCCCTTTTGATAAAAAAAAACTGCATTATTTGGATATACTCAGCAAACTCATCCTCTTCACTGCATATCCTGAGAAGTCTAAGAAACTGTGAATAAGGTAGGCAATTCTTGACATGTTTAGGATGGAAGGAGGTATGGAGGAGGAAACTGTGAGAGTCAGTGGGTTTGTAATAAACTGATGTCTTCAGACCAGTGTTCTGTACTGACAGTTGGATATCCAGAAAAGTCAGTGTAGAGGAGGATACTTCAACAGTGTATTGAAGGGAAGGATGGGTCATGGTAAACTTGTCAAAGAAGACTTGGAGGGTCTCCCTGGAGCAGGAGGTGGCCCCCACACAGTCATCTATGTAGCGTTTGAAGAGTTCAGGCACAGTACCTGGGAATGAGAGAAAAACACATTCCTCCACCCAAGCCAAAAACAGATTAGCAAGGCTGGGACCCATCTTGGTACCTATGTCAACTCCACTGACCTGCTGAAAAAAACTGTTATTAAAAGAAAAAGCACTGAGTGTAAGAACAAGTTCTGCCAGATGAGTGTGTGTGTGTGTGTGTGTGTGTTTGTGTGTGTGTGTGTGGCTGCTGAACTTCCCGCTTATTCAGGGAATGCTGCAAAGCTGTCAGACCATCATCATGGGGGATCACTGTGTAAAGAGATTGATGTCCATGGTGAAGATGAGCTGATGAGCGTCACTGAATCTGAACCTGTCAAATAACTGGAGAGCATGGTTAGTGTCTTTAACATAGGAGGGCTGGGATTCAACAAGGGGTCTCATGAGTCTGTCCAAAAATGCAGAGATGAGGGATATGGGGCAGGAGCAGGCAGACACAATACTTACACACAGCACTGACAGTGCCAAAGGATGTGTATTAGGTCAGTCCCAATTGCACTGCATCTCCAGCAGTAGTCTCCTTGGGACAAACCCATGGATTTTAGTTGGGTTGGGGTACGGTACCATAGGTGCATGCTTTGTTTCATATCAGAGTGCTGCAAGGTTCACTATAAGCATTGTGGGCGACACCCCAACAGTATTTCCATTGCTCATCAGTTATGATCAGATTCAGGGCCTTTTGCCATCTGTGTTTGGCCTTTAGGGAGAGATCAGGGGCGCTGTCCCTCATTATTTTTATAAACTATCCAAGCCAGGTCTTTGGTTTTCTTGGCCCAGAGCTTCAGGGGGGGAGTTTCTACCCTGTTCTGTACCTGTTGCCTTATATCTGGGACATGGACATCCTCTTTTAAGTGTGTCCTGGTATAAGTGCCTTAGTTGTAGATATTTCCAAAAATCTTTCTCTGGGAAGTGGCAGTGCTCTTTGAAGGAAGCAAAGGAGTCCAGAGTTTGAAGCCCAGCCATCCAAGTGTCTCTTAGCCTGGTGATTCCCCCACTTCTCCATTCTCTCCAGTTTAAGTGTTGATTTTCTATGAGCCACTGTGAGTTGTTCCTTATAGTGGTGAACCCTCCTAGCTCTAAACGTGATCTAGTGATTTGGCTTACCTTCTGTCAGGCCTTATGTGCAGCATATATTGCCAAACCTTTGAAGGTTTAGGGAGTGTGGCACTTAGGTAAGTGGTCAGGTTTGGGCCCTTTAGCACTTCTGTTTCTATGCCACTCTATGCTGTTTATCTGGTCCCAGATCCTGAAACATTTTGCAAGTGTTTGTAACTGAAAAAGCATATGCATAATGCTGAAAATGAGGGAGACCCAATCCTCCCTCATAGTGTGGTGCTCTTAGTTTAGCCCTGCTGTGTCTGGGGACGGTTACACCCCATATGAATTTTCCAATTATAGAGTCTAATTTTTGGAACCATTTTCTTGCTATCCCTACCGAGATGTGGGTTAGCAGGTAGAAAACCCTTGGGGTGAGCATCATTTTAATCATCGCAATGTTGCTCAGCATGGTTAGGTTAAGGTGTTTCCACCAATCCAAATCCGCTTGCAGGCTGATTAAGGATGCAAAATATTGATCAGCTGGTTTAGCCACCTTATGGGTTATCCTGACCCCTAGGTATTTTATTCCCTTACCAGCCCACCCTAAGTCCACCTTAGAGGCTATCTACGGTGTGGTCAGGTCATTCAGGGGCAGTACCTCTGTTTTACCTTTATTTATGCATAACCCTGATATGTCTGCAAAGGAGTTCAGTAGGTTAAGGATGTGTGGAGCACTCGCTTTAACATTTTGGGTAAGGATCAGACAATCATCAGAGTACAACATTGTGTGACATGATATGCCCCCTATTTCCAGGACTGGTATATGTGGATGCTCCCTTAATGGATTAGCTAGGGTCTCAATAGCGAGTACAAATAGCATTGGGGAGAGTGGGCATCCCTGTCTGGTCCCTCTGTGCAAGGCAAAGGGGTCTGACATTGTATTATTCATAAGACTCATTGCTGTGGGGCCCTTGTATAGTACCTCAACCCAGCCCCTAAATTCCTCCCTGAAATTGCCTCTGTGAAGTACAGCATGCAGGAACTCCCATTCCAAGGAGTAGAAAGCTTTTTGAAAGTTAATCGAGATGGCTGCAGCTGGGGAGGGCAGGGCATTCACACTCTGTATTAGTGTGGCTAGTGCTCTTTGGTGGTCTGCGCTAGACTGGCCTATGACAAAACCCACCTGCGAGGGGTGGATCAGCAAGGGAAGGATCTTCTCCAGGTGGGTAGCTAGTAACTTCACTAGGATGTTGGTGTCCACATTAACTGACATTGGTGTCAGTGGCTCAGTAGGTAGCACACTCGCCTCTGAGGCTGGGAGATCAGAGGGCTATGGGTTCAGTTCCCACATCTGGCACTTGGGTTAATATCCCAGCACTGACACTGTAGTGCAGCATTAGAGGGGTGCTGCACTTCTGAGGTGCCGTCTTTCGGATGAGATGTTAAACCGAGGTCCCATCTGCCTGGATTGGTGGTAGTTCAGGTGGATGTTAAAGATCCCATGGCATTTATCGAAAAGAGTAGGGGAATTTCCCCAGTGTCCTGGCCAAATTTCCTTCATTCACTAAAAAATACCACCAACAGCTTAATCTGGTTCAAGGTCAGTTGGCATTCATCTGTATCCCCCTCCACCGGGTCGTGCCTGAAAATAGGCAGGATTTGTCTAGTGCACTTACCAGTCAACAAAAAACTAAATAAAAATAAATTAATGAAATGGGCCCACAGCTGGCTGGTAGGGTGGGGTCCTTCCCTGACTTTGTGAGGATGGTAATGATGGCTTTCTGTATTGTTCCAGGTAGTCCTCCCTTTTCCAGAGATTCTGCCAACCTGTTTAACATAGAAGAAGCCACGGATTCCTTCACTACCTTATGAAAGTCTGACGGGAAGCCATATCCCTCTGGGGCTTTGTGGGACACCATGGTGGCAATAGCAGGGGTCAATTCCAGAGCACTAAAGGGGGCATCCAACATATCTTCCTGGGTCACTGAGAGCTTTCAAATTTTTAAGCCAACTGGGAAGGCTGAAAACTTCTGTTCGTCCCATGTTACGTGGGAGCTGTATAGTTTCTTATAAAATTCTTCTATGGCTAGGTTTATTGCTTTGGGAGTGGCTTGCAGTTCTCCCTTGCTATTTCGTAACAGTGCTATATGTCTTTCAACCTGCAACTATTTAAGTCCACAGGCCAATAATTTACCTGACTTCATCCCTTGGGCCCAGTATTTGTGCTGTGTTCTCTGGATTTGAAGCTCACTCTTCCTTGTGGCCAGAACATTCAACTTTATTCTCAGTGAGATTATTTCATAGACCAGCTCTTGATCCTTATTAGGCCCTGCCCTCTGCTTATATTGCTTTTCTTTCCCTTTTACTTGTTTTTCTAAATCTTTTGCCTCTCTTTCCCTTTGTTTCCTGCAGTGAGCTGCATACCTGATCATTTTGCCTTGCATAGTTGCCTTATAAGCCTTGCATATTGCTGCTGAGGATTCAGATTTTGATGGCTTATCTAAAAAATAATTCTTAGTTTCATTACTCAGCCATTTTGTAAATTCTGTGTCCTGCAGTAACAAGGGATCTAGCCTCCAGCTAGTTGAGTTGGGAAGAGATGGATTCAACGTCATAGTTAAAGTCAGTGGGGCATGGTCAGAAATGTATATGGGGGCTATGGTGACATCTATCACCTAGGGAGTCAGGTTTTTGGATGCAAACCAGTAATCCAATCTACTAGCTATATTGCTACCAACCAAGAGGTAAGTGAAGTCCTACCCAGTTGGGTGTTTTAACTGCTATGCATCCTGTAGGGTATGCAGGAGTACCATGTTTTTTAGGGTCTTAGTGGCCCATACATGGGGCTCAGGGTTAGCAGTTGAGTGGCCCATAAAATGGTCTAGGGCCAGGTTGCAGTCTCTTCCAACCAGGATCTCAGAGTCATCAGATGCCATGTTTACTATGGCTTGGGAATCTCCATTAAGTAAGTTGGGGGAGTCCTCATTGGGGGCATATATGTTTATTTATTTATTTATTTAGTTAATCATAGGGATTACAACCCTTTGAGTCATAGACTCATTTACAAAGGCTCTGCAACAGCATAGTCATACATTCAGAAACAGTACATTAATGGGACATCACATTTCAAGTAATTACATATAATAGCCAAGGTGGCTGAAAGTCTATACATGTAGTAGCTAGGGTATTGATATTATTACAGTGCAACAATTATAATACAAGTGCAGCCTCTGGGGCATTGTCGTATAGTAGTAACAGTGATCTATACAATAGTGAGACAACACAGTTTTAAGGAAGTATTTACATATAGTAGCCTGGGTGGCTGTTGACCTATACATTTAGTAGCTAGGGTATTGGTATTCATACAGGAGGTATAGTCACAGTGTAGGTGCAGCCACTAGGGCATTGTCATATAGCAGAGACAGAGATCAGCAGCAGAGATGTCCTTTGCTAACACTATGGGGCCACTTGGGGTATTCACTTTGGCCAAGACCCATCTTCCCTCTGTGTCCGATTTGTGTTCCAGTAGGGTCCATTTCAGCTGTTTATGACACAGAATTGTCACTCATCTTTTTGCTGTCCCTGCAGAGCTATGAACCTCCCACCCTACTCATTCCCTTACTAGTTTTTATCTTCCTTAACTATTACTTTAGTTCCATGCATAAAGGCAATCTGTGTCTTTAATAGTTTAAGTCTGGTGAGTACTTTTTTCCTTTTTATTAGTGAGTTAAGTCACGTTCCATGAGGTAGCTTTCAGAAGTTGTAGGTCAGCCATGACTATTTTCTGTTGTTTTAACATGTTCTACTCTCATGCTGCTGCTCACAGATTTCCTTCATGTAGTATTTGTAAACTGGACTACCTCCTTCCCTTCCTCTGCCCAGTATGCCTGTGCTCCCTAACAGAACCTTATATTCTTCTGTGTACTTTAGTTGTATAATGGCTCTTATTCGGAATCTTCATCTCTTTTCCCTTTTCTCCTGTGAGGGTATTCTCTCCCTGCCCTTTGCTCAAGCAGCAAAGTTTTCTCTTTTGTTCTGCACTTGTCGCTGTGAGCCATGAGCAGTCTGCATAACACTTCAGGTCATAACTCTGACCACCATCCTTACTTTCATTTATGAACATATAAACCATAGACAGTATTTTCATAGTAAACCAAACATGCAACCATCCGTTGTCTCCCCTTAATAACCAGGCTAGCCTTGCTTCAGTTTGCTCATGGTTCGGGAAGCCCCCTAGGGGTGGAAATAACATTAACATTAGAATTGACCATGTAAGGCAATCCTTACATGGTAACCAATTTATTACTTTACTTAGCATTTACAGTACACTCTGGGGCCCTTTCATGGCCTGAGACCTGAGCACAGGCCATTGTGTCACCACTTTGTGTCCTGCCTGTCCAAAGTCTGGGTTTCTACACTGCCCATTCTGTATTAGCCTTTGATATTACTTGTAGATTCCCCAGTTTGGTATGCCTTAGAGCTTGGCAAGCCTTGATTTTTTGAGGAAGAGCCAAGCCAGAGCCGAGCCAAGGGCCTGGTTTGGCTCTTAGAGATAAATCACGAGCCAAGACAAAGGGTAAGGTGGTCCAGCGGTAGTGCCACGCAGCCTTTGCCCTGTCAGTCAGCTTTATGTGCTCAGTTTTTCATGAAAAAGTATGATCCTAGTTAGAACAAAAAGTAACCTTGGAAGCATTTGAGAATAGCTTAAACAAATGTGATTTTCATGCATATCACCAGAATATGAATAAAGCCCAATACAGTTCTGTGCCAACTTAAAAAAAAGATACTATTTTCTTGAACAAATTCCAGTAGTTAATGGATAAATGAACATTTGGGGGTCCTAATTCATTACCATTAGAAGACTCTGCCTTCTGCAATTCTGTATCTCTGCTTCACAGAAGTATCTGCTGCTTTGCAAAGGACTGTTTATAATGTAAGACTTCCTATAAGGTATTGGACCAAAAATGACATTTCACATGCTGTCTATATACTTGGTCATCTGATTCAGCACCCCTAGGGCACACTTTTGTTTGTCAACATACAAATAAAATGACCAGGTTGAATTGTGCCTTGTTTTTGATCAGCTGTAACACTTTTTGTTGAGGACAATGATCTAGATGTCCATAAAATGAATATGGACAGCATAGTAATTAATTTAAATCTGTTTGTCTTGCACATTGGTAAGTTCATCAGAAAAAATAATAAAGTTATTTTCCTCACTTGTAAATTTGAGCTGCTAAACATAAAAAAAGTCCATTAAATATATAATCTGAGACAAGGCTGGGGCAGGCTCATGAAAGCCAAGCAATATTGACCCTTATGATAACCAAAAAAAAGTGTCACAGACTACAATAAATGATGCTGCATTCTCAAGCAGTGAAGTGCAAAGGCAGACCTTTGAGACACAAAGCATCTTCAAATGTGCATAAGAAATCAGAAATAATCCCATCTGAGATACACCTGCTAGTCTAAAACCCCAAACTGTTGCATATTGAACAAAGTAACTCTAACCCAAGCAGAAATAAGGCACGTACTGAGACTGAGTCAGATAATTATAGTGATGTGATTAACAATGTTTTAAAAAAAATAAATTGAAATATCGCAAACACCATGGTAGTCAGGGTCATTATAAAAGGCCTGGAGTCTGGAGGCCGACTAGGCCCCAAGAAGCTATAGGGTTTTTCGTGCTTTGTGGTGCATTTTGGGGGATATTTTGTTACATTTTTGGAATGCATAGGCTACCATCACAACTACACTACTGCAGAGGATGCCAGGTTGTCATTGGGGGCTCTTTAATGCATAAGCAGGTGCTAAGCTCAACAGGAGAGTAAAAGATAGTCTGGTGATCTGTGAATCCACTGCTGAAAGGAGGGTGAGCTCACAAATGGGAAGCTATTCCAACCTCTACCAACACCCCAAACAGGTGAGTGCATGCCACAGCGTGGCCAGTTTATTGCACTAGTGTGCTACTGTTGCCTGTTGGAGCTTATTATTCAAATATGCTGCATCAAAAAATTCTTACATTCAAGTGTCCCAAAATGTATACAGAAGACATAGAACTGCAGTATTGTGGTGATTCAAATGCTCATATGTATTCAGAACACCATACAGCAAACGTAGACAAAAACATGAGGAGCCAACCTCTGATTTTCTTTCTGCTGCAGCATATTTGAATAATAATCACCAACAGTAGCACACTAGTGCAACAAACTGCCCACACTGTGGATTGCACCCACTTGTTTGAGGTGTCAATAGGAGAGTACCCTGGAAGGATCTTTCATGCTCTCAGTCTTGCAAGCATATTAGCAGCATGACACAATGATATTGTGTACCTAGTACTGTGTCAGAGTGTACCAGTCAGTGTGCGGTGCCTGGACTTGGTCTCAGCCCACTTCTGGTTAATAAGCAGGTCTTTTACTTGAGTAATACCCAGTCACCAAGAGGTGGGACTTTGGGAAGAAAACAACTACTGTGCTCATCCCACCCAGCTGTGGTGCCTGAATTTCCAGGTCCCTGACCTCCACCTATGAATTGGCACTGTTCAAGACTTTGACTCCCTGATGACTGAGGAGTGAGTCCAGAACACTAGTGATTGCTAGTAGGTGGCAGGAAGTCAAAGGCAACCTCTTAAAACTGTACAAGTATATGGGATTGAGGGCAGACTGAAAAAAGGAGACAGGATAAATACAGCAAGTAATGAGAAAAAACAGAACTTGACCTCAGTTAGACCAAAAAAAGTTATTTATTTGCCTCCCATTTCAGGGCATACCTCGGTGCCCCACCCAGCACCCAAAAGCCAGCAATGGGAACAGGCTCCAGTCCATACCTTGGACATCTTCACCAAATCATTTAGCTAGATTGCTGAAGTAGAGACTGGGCACCAGCAGGAGGGCACAACTTTCTTCAGCACTTGCATGGCACACATTAGGATCATGACTGTATGCCACCAATGAAGGACATGAGTTGGATCTGCTACCCACGATGAGTAACTGTTTTGAAACCATGCCAGTGGGGTGCATTGATGGCTTGTGGCCAAATCTGCTTCCATGGGATAGAAAATGTAAACAATAACTGAAATATTTTTACCCATGACCCATGCAAGTGGCCAGCATAGGATCAGGGGTCACCAAGATACTTGCCTACAAACTGGAAGTCAATCAGTGGCGAGGTACCCTGAAGTACTGACATAGAGGCCAGTAGAAAGATTCTGGTACTGCGGATAGTGCAGAATGTCCATGAGTCCACTGACAAATAAAGGGCCTTCCTTTGTGTATTGCCAACCCCCTTGTTGGACAAGCCATTCAGGGGATGGATCTGCCTGCTGGGAGACTGCAGCTACAGTAAGGAAGGGTGAGATTAGTATTGGGAGGGGAAAGAAAGAGAACCCCTTGCATAGAGCTGGAGCAGAGCAGTCCAGCCAGTATGTTTTGAACTCGGTAGCTGCTGTACAAGGCCTATTTCTGCATGGAGCTGGAACCCAAACAGCAGAGATTGCAATTGCCAGGTAGTGACCTGGAGGTACTGCCGCCCAACCGATCACTGCTCAAGTCACCCTCACCCACAACCCACCACTGCAGCACCACCAGTAACCAGTCAGTCCTACCAGTTGTTGCTTGCAGCCTCTACTTTGAACAGTCCATATTCCTCTCTCCTCTCCTCTCCTCTCCTCTACTCTCCTCCCCTCTCATCACTTTTCCAGCCTCCAGGCAGACAGTTCCACATGCTCAGCCTGACCAGATGCTCTGAATGACCCCCACATTCAGTCACTTACATGCATCCGATCTGATAAGGACTCTCAGTCTGATCAACTCCCACATGAAGCCGGCAACTTGAGGCAAGCAAAGTAGCAGCTCCTCTGCAGCAGTGACCAGACACAGCATGGCCATCATGGTAGCATTCAAAAAGGCAGAGCAGGAGGGAAGTAAAGCAGCAAACATGACAACACCAATACCATTTCAATGCCAGCAGTCACTCTCCCTACAGCTGTTCCTGACTCATCGCTATTGGTGGTGGCACACACTTACGCTACTTCTGGGTGCAGCGACTGTGGTCCATCCTTTTCTCCATCCCTGCTGCAACTCACTCCTGCTCGTCCTGGTTCCGGCCAGGCCAGCTTGTGCACTGATGATCCCACCTCCCCCCACTGCTCTGACTGTCTGTCACTATCGTAGCTCTCTCTCATCTCTCCCAATGACACAGGACACACCAGTGAAACCTGCCCCCCTTCCTGGTGCTGCAGGCTCCTGAGTCCCTCAGCTGTGCCTGCTTTTGTTTTATTAGCTTTCACAGTTTCACCAACTTTCCGTTTCAAGGACTCGGAGTGCTGTGTTGCATCCTCTGACCTCTGCTCTGTTGTTTTGACAATGGAAGAGCGTGTGTTTGCAAGTGAGGTCCAGAAGCAGGTCAGAAAGGGGATACTGCAGAATTCAGTGTGACTAAAACTTTTTTCCATACTCTGGCTTGGCTCACTTATCAAAGCGATTTTACACTCTGCTTCTGGGCAGGCAGGCCAAGCATATCTTATTTCGAGTTTTACTGGAGCCCACGCCTTACTCAGCTTTAATATGCCTATGCGATGCCTGTACTGAAACTGTGTCTTTGCCCTTACTGACCTGAGGTAGGGAATGTAAGAGGTACACCAGTCTCCAGGCTTAATCCCCGATGTCAAAGCTGGTCCTTTTTTTTCCCTGTAAAAATCCTTTGGGCTCTCTGTCAGTTACTTCTATGGACATCCCCTTATTCCTCCACCCCCTTTAATAATTTAAGGTTAGGCTTCCCAATAGCTTCTGACCTCGAACAAGACTGGGCATGCCAAGTCACCTGTTGCTTTCGATCTCAGTGGGAGCATTGCATTGCTTCGGTTCCCAGGTGAGTCCAACCTATCTAGTTTTGGAGTATGCCGGTCATATGCCGGCATTGTTTGTTTAACCTGGGGTATTTGTGAAGCTCTTTTGGTGATTCTTGTCAAGGTTTTAACTGCCTTTGAGGTATCCTGTGAAAGTCAGCCCTCGGTTCTGGGGATGGTGCATGAATATGGGCCAGAACTTTAACCCTATTAACTAGGTTCCCTCTAGCAGGCAGCGTTAACTTTATTTGGGGTTTCTAGATTTTTGTGATCTTGTGTGGACTCCTAATTCCTTTTTAAACCTACTGAAGAAGCATTACAAACAGCATAGAAATCATCCATCTGATCAATCGAGTCCAACCAGAGAAAGAACTACATCTGATTACATTCATTATATTTTACAGGTTTGGCGAACAACATCTCTCAGGACTATGCCTTTGGCTACCTAGCACTAAGGTAAGTCCCTCAATTTTACATTATTTTGTGTGGGTCAATTGTAATGGGGTGATCTCTGTCTCTAAAGGCAGTTGCTCTTAAAGCTTCACACCTGACTCTATTATATAAGGAACAGTAGGGCTGATTGACTTTTTGAAATTGAACATTTTCATGTCTCGGTTAAGGAGACGCTACACTAATTATCCTGATTGCAGGTGCAGAGATCTTAGAATGTAAGAAGTTGTCATATCAGGTACCTATCCATAACAGGTGTTAGTTGTGTATGTATTAGTTAAGAAATAATATATATATATATATATACATACATACATACTGTATATATATGCTTTCTATCAGTGTTTTATGATGTTGGGGCATGTTATACCTATGGGCATGATGAATGGGCTTGTAGCTATTAATGGAAGCCTTGTAGTCAAATATTTTAGTGTTTCCAGGTTAAAATAATTAATCAACTTTAATTTATATAAAATATTGGGAAAATGATTTTGAAGTAACCCTCCCGATTAATTCTCCCTTCTTGTATGGGCTAAGCTTGTCTAGCTCAGAGTGGTTCAATAATTTATCCTGACACATTTCTTTACAGCACCTCATGAATGTGACACCTGCCTTTTTTCAACTCCAGCCCAAATGTGTTTTTGCATTCCAAAAGTTGATTTCACAGTCCCTGCATGAAATCACCTTTCAGCCATGAGTGCAATATTTGCTCTGCCCTTTTTCATGAGCAGGGTCATAATAAGGCTATGTTGAAAATTTGGTGTACACACATTACAAAATAAATTTATTAGCCTACGTTACATTTTGCTCATGCAGGCTCATCACTTTGGTAATTTATTTTAATATTTTTACCCCAAATTCCTCCCATGCAGCCCTTTTGGCTCTGGCCAGACTGTATTAGTTCAGCCATGTCCTGAAGTACTTTGTTTAACATTGCCATAATTTTCCCTAGCTCAGGTATTTGTTGTGTCTGTGGTGTAGGCGAGTTTTGCCCATCCATTTTGACTTACTGTGCCCCCTACCTTAGCTGGTGCCTCTGGAGCTTTTCTTCGAACCACTCGAAAGCTGAGGGCTTGGTGTCCCCATTTTAATGGCTTGTGTGTCCAGCTCTAGCTCTGAAATTGTTCAGACCATCAGCATCCCTATGCAGAGCAAGGGTAAATTTGTGTGTGATGCTCTTTGCACTATGCAACCTTCATAGCAGGCGTGAGGTATGGTCCAGCCTGATTTCTGCATTAGTTGTTTACTTAATTTCATCCCTCGACTTATGCCTTTCTTCCAATCTTACCTCATTTCCGCCACCAGACATGTTGTTCTGCTTCCTCCAGGTGTGCTTTTCCTTGCATCTTATCTCTGGTCCTCCTCCCCCCCGCCATGTCCATAGGTGTACATCTCTTGGGGATCATTCGCTTTGTCCTCTGCTTTGGGGGTGTCTCTCATGTCACTTCTACTCATTGCTGACTCTGTCTGGCCTGCTATCAATTTCTTTTGGGCATACCTACCATGAATCATATGCCACCTCATTGACCCTCGGCCCTCCTGGCGCATGTATCAGGTTCATGAATCTGGTCATCATTCACTCATCCTTACCTCATGGTTCATCTATTTCTATAGCTTCCTAGAGCATTCCTGTCATCAAATCCTATGCCATGCCTCCACTCAAAGCTTCACTACATCACCATATCCCTCTGGTTCCAGGCATGCTTTTTCTCATACCAGCCATCAAGGCTTCACTCCAATCATGGCTTCACTCTTCATCATCCATCGTCCATTTTGCTCCCATCGATAGCTCGATCTGAGCATATCCTCTGGTTCCCAGTCTGTCTTCTTGGCCTTGGAGTCTACTTATTGACATCGCTCTATTGAGCATACCTCTCATTGGGTCTTCAGCTACCTCATTGCACTGCTGCACTCTTGCGGAGATCATCATTATCTGTCTTCATCACCCTCAGTCTTTTCATGAACGCATCTGGATGCACCTTGCCCCTTTGACTTCTATATGGACCTACTCTTTCCCATTGACTACTCGAGCATACCCTTCTTGGGTCCATGTTGCCTCCTGTTCCTTCTTCAATCTGTGCTTTCTTTTGGGGTTTTTCCCTATCCCGTCATCATCTTCCCTATTTATATCCTTCTCTTTAGCAACATACATCCTTATATCAAACATCAGCAGCCTGGAGGGAAGGCGACTTATGCTTTGGATCCCCAGAGGTTTCCTCCTTAAAGGGGGGTTTTCCTCTCCTCTGTGCCAATGGTCATAATGTTAATTACGGTTACTGCTCTAGGTTAATTAGTTAGGTTCCAATATTGGATGGAGGTGGATGGTGGCCCCGGATGTCCCCCCCTCTCTCCTTAGGAAGTTTGCCCTTAATCATCTTCTCAGAATTCATTCATTCATCATCCTCGCCTCTTCGATGCCCAACACCCAATTGGGCATTCTTTTTGGGCTTCTTCCTAAGCAACCTTTAGCTGATGGAATCATTCCCATGGAACCTGTGGGAGAACCCCTCCTCTAGGGTTCCATGCATCATTGCTCTACAGGGTAGTATATCCCATGGATAGAGAGGTGGAAAGCCACAATGTAAATCAAGTCACACAAGCATCATCTCATCCAGTTGCATAAGCACAACTGAATAAGAGGGCTTTAAGCTTGAGGTTCAATGGTCGGAGTAACTATGTCACTCCCCCATCAGGCTTTATAAGGTCTCTCATACTGGGCTTTCCCAGGATTCAGTTCTCGTTGTCCCACCATTCACCCCTCCTCCTCCTCCTCCTCCAGTAGCTCATCTCTCTTACCTGTGGGCTTCTTCCTAAGCTACATTTAGCTGCTGGAATCATTCCTGTGGCACCTATAGGGGGCATCCTCCTCTAGGTTTCCTTGCATTGTACCTCCTACAGGGTGGTATATCCCATGGACAGAGAGGTGGAAAGCCACAACGTAAATCAAGTCACACAAACATCATCTCATCCAGTTGTGTAAGCACAACTGAAACAGTTTTATGTAACAAAAGAGCTAAACACAAATTAAGTAAGGAATCATAAATAAATAGGTAGCAAAAATAAGAATGATACATAAATAGAGTTGGTGAGGGGCAAGGTGGAGATGGCCCATCCTAAATGTACTAGCAAAGCTGCAAAAACTGGGACTTTAAGTATTTTATTTGTCCGTGTTTGAATCTGGTATAACTGGAGACCAGAATCACATCTCAGTGTTGTCTACTCCATAGTTTTTGGGGTAGGTACAGAAAATGCTTTCTGATTCATAGCTCCAGAGATAAGTGGTTCAGAGAGTAGCAATTTGGAGGAGGATCTCAGACCCCTACTGTTCATCTTAGACAAGCACATCTCTGATAAAGGGTGGTGTTCAGTGTCACTTAAAAGCTTGAACAACCCCTGAATAGAGATTCTATGTGCTTGTGGTGATAAATAACCCAGGTAATCAAATGATGGGTTCAATAGTTTACAGCCAGTAGAAATCAACAAATGATGTTTTAAACAGTGTAAAGGTTGTTTGTTTGTTTGTTTGTTAAGTCCAGCTGCAGTGACACTGCAGCAAACTAGGGATCAATATGCTAAGGTCAGTAATAAAGTACATTTAGCAATGGCCAGTGAAACTTGAGTAATGAGGCCAAGTTTGAGTCTGTACACGTCCCTGAATTTTTGGTTTCTAAATTTGCAGGTAATAGAGACATGTTCTGAATATTGCAGGCTAGAGTCCAGGTGAGCTCCAAGATATTGAAAAGTGTGGACATGATTATGGTGCCGTGCAGAAATTCAGGATGCAAAAGCTATCAGTCTCAGTTTTAACTGCACTGTAGTTTGGGATACATGAACAGAACAGCATGCCCTGATGTAGTGGAAAACAATACTGTTTTTTTTGGAATGTGTTCTTTGTTGTTGATTTTTTTATCATGATAGGTTCAGTCATGGCACACTCACCTTAATGCCACATGTGGGCAGTGGTGGTATGGGAGTCTTTTCTGTTTGCTTTACTTTTATTTTAATTGTGTGTTATATATTGTATTTCTGTTTAATCATTGCACATCATTGCAAAAGTGACATTAAAAATGTTTGGTACTCTTACTGCTGTGAAGTGCGTTGTCTCTTTGAAGAGGAGGACTGTGTCTGTGTTTATTGCAACCAGGTGCATATCTGATTTTATGGCTGGGTTCTGTGTAGCATAGTGCATAGGCTATGACATGACTTGTGTCACAGTCATATCCATGTTGGTGCATCGGCGCTATAGCCACACTTGCACAGAAAATCCCCCACTGTGGTTTGGGTTTAGTGCATAGGGCCTTTATAATATAGTTCCTACCTTTGTATTGTGTTCTTGGCTTGCATCTGGTGCTGTAGTAATGCAAATTGGTCCAAGTAGGGCCAGCAGGGCACTTACTCTCTGCTTCAATTCCTTCCTCCTCTATCTAGTGAACATTTGACTACACCAGTTACTACACACCCTAAATCTGAGCAGGTACTTAGAAGGAAATGAGAATGGGAACTGCAGGCAATAGAGAAATGTAAAATGATACAGTACAGTATGTGTGGAGAAGGTGGCAAAGTGATTTTCTTTAAAGGCAGGGTGGCAAAGCCAATATCTGACTGTTGACTTGGAGACTTTTGTTTAAAACTGTGGTTGATGGCTGACATGTTGACCAGAATGGGGGTATTGGTTAGCAATGCAGTTGGTGATTAAGCAGGGATTTTGATTCATGCCCTGGCTGTCAGTTGAATGGTTGCCTGACCACGGCATTTGTTTAATGATGCCCTTGGCAGTTAAAGTGTTTGCCTAAGCAAGGCTTTACTTTTAATATGAGTATTTTATTTAGGTTTTGCAATGTGAGTGAACAGGGGATGAGTGAGGTGGAGTGCAGTATGGCTGGTTGCTATGAAATGGATAAGAAGGCTTGCACTATTTAGCCTCAGAAGTCTGAGCAGCCAAATTACAGAAAGGCAGCAACTGTCTGGATTGGCAGATTAACTTATCAATTGGTACATTACCTGTGGGCTTCTGTGCTCCAAGGATGAGACAGGTAATTAAATAACATACCCTGGTGGTCTAGTGGACCTCGCCCCACCCCAGCAGGCAGTGCCCAACCACCACTCTCCCCCCATCCCATCCTCAAGCCAGCACCGGCACAGCTCTCCTCTTTTCACCACAGGTGGCCACCAACTGAGCTATCAAGGAGCACTTATTGTATACAATACCTGCTCATTGACTGACCGCTTGCTCACTGAGCTG
Organism: Neoceratodus forsteri; assembly: GCA_016271365.2. NCBI lineage: Eukaryota > Metazoa > Chordata > Ceratodontiformes > Ceratodontidae > Neoceratodus > Neoceratodus forsteri. The sequence continues at coordinate 720,522,932 of CM028129.1, forward strand.
TATACAATATGCAGTCCTTGACAGCTCAGTCAGCGGCTGACCATGGTGATGAGAGGAGGGCATTGCCAGCCACTGGCTTAAGGATGGCATGTGGGGGAGCTGGGTGGTGGGGCACTGCTTGCTGGTGTGGTGGGGGTGGGGGTCAACTAGACCACCAGGGTACATTATTTGGTTATTTCTGGGAAAATCAGGGATAGGGTGGGAGGTCCACTAGACTACCAGGGAAAGCTATTTCATTATTTATGGGAACATCAGGGATAGGGATGGGGTTCCACTAGACCACCAGGGAGAATAACATTTAAGGTATAGGGGGAGATTGGGGGTAAGGAGAGTAGTCCAGTAGACCACCAGGGATATGATTTGATTTTTTTAGTACAAGGGGATTGGGGTGCAGAGGAAGGAATGCTAGCCACCAGGGACATAAATTAATTTTATTTGTAAAGAGATCAGGGTTGGGGAAGGGACTGCTGGCCACCAGGGACATGCATTACTTTTAGTTGAAAGGTGAACAGGACTGGGTGGGGACCCTAGCCACCAAGGACTGCTGTCCATGGTGTTATTGCCACAGGGCCACCCTGTGGCTTGTGACACAGCTTCTTGATGTGCCGTTTGTTTGGCGCAGGACCACAGCTGCTGCAAGCTGCAGTACTTTGCCACCAGGACCCTTTCTGATAAGGAATCAGGCACAGGGTCCCAGGCACACTAGTAACTGGTGCAAGCTGCCTTCGGTACAGCTTGATTAGACCTTTGTGAATTGGGCCCAATGTGTGAGGTGTCCAGCATCAAGAAAGAGAATGGAGGGGGAGACCACGTGACGTCTATGGAGGTGTAGCTGCTGCTAACCGAAGCTCCCGCACCAAACCGGCAATCCTGCTGTTCCCGACCACCAAGATCACTTATATTTACCTTCCCGAGCTACGAGATCAGTGGTATAACGAGTTTAACATTTTTCCGGCGCTCCGATCGGGGGAGAAATGCAGGGCGGCGATCAGGAGTCAGAAGCGAAGCGGCCTGGCCGCAGCGCCTCACCATGTACCGAGGAAGAAGGTACTTCTGCCGGCAACATTAGCAGTGATCTAGCCATTATCAAGGAGGCCCTGTTTAAATTGGTAGATGAAATGGCTGATATTAAACCAGCCCTTACGCAGCTTGCACGCAGGGTGACAGATTCAGAGGCTCGCATATCGTCTGTGGGTGAGCGTTAGATAAAACAAACCCATGATCACTGAAAGCAAGAAAGCTGTGGCCAAATTAGAAGAAAAGTGGATGACCTTGAAGGCGCAGTCGGTGCAATAACCTGGTTTACTTGGTTTACCGGAGGGGGAAGGCACAAGCATGCTACTTTTTCTACAAAAATTGCTGAGGAAATCTGCAGGCCCTTCACCAAATGGGCCAGAATATATTATTGAGCGGGGGCACAGAGCCTTAAGAGCTAGACCATCAACGACAGAACCACCACGTCCCATTATCTTTAAACTGCTTAATTTCCTGGACAGGGAACACATTTTAAAAGAGACAAGGAAACTGTCTTCTTTTCAATGGGAAGGCAGCAAGCTTCGCCTAGTCCCCGACCTGACCTGGAGATGAGGCAGACCAGAGCCTCCCTTGCCCGTCACTGAGCTGTGGGCGGCGGGGATTCGCCACCGTATGTTATATCAGCAAAGCTCGAGGTCACCACTAAGGAGGGAGTGCGATATGAATCAGTGGAAGAAGCTCTGAACTCACTCGGAACATTGATGCCAGATTTGTTAGCAAAGGTTGAGCCACGGGACGTTTAATGCTGATCTAGTGGGATTAGATGCTCCAAGAGTCAGTACGATTAGACTGTCATGCTAATATATGGAACAGTGAGCTATATTAGGTTTAACTCGGTGTTACATAGAGGCTCCATGGGCTTTACTAAAAATTTTATTATATCTTACCATACCAGGATGGATATTTTAGTTCGAGCTGAACTGTTAAATGAATATCTGTTATATCAGTTTCTCATAAACAATTTATTTTGGTATTGCCCAGGAGGGGTTAAATTAGTGTTACACCGTTAGTGCACTGACGTTACAACAATTGTGGGGTTGCTGTAATCAGGCTTACTCACAGTTTACTGCCTTAACCATGTGATAAGTGGTCTGAATGGCCCCTATGTATATGGCAGGGCTGAGTAACCTCATTCTAGGAAGGACCAGCGAGTTGTTTGGCTCAGCCAAATAAAGGCTATCCCTCCCCACCCGCACTCCACTGAATTACTAGTCCCTTTGCTGTGCAATGTTTAATAAGCCACCGATGTTCCTTGTTGGACTATTATTTAGCCATCGTCTGATATGGTGGCATTTGTAGAGGGGGAGGCCTCAACAGGCAGGGATCTCCATATAATAGGGCCAGTTTAACCCTTCTGTTTTTCTGTTCCCATTTTATTCAGGAGCATTGGAGGAGATTATGCTTTTGAATGTTTAGTTTATATCTTCCATAAGATTTATATATGGATCTCCTATTGCAATGATAACCCTAATATATTAGTTTAATCTTGACAACTCAATAATTGTTTTGGGGTAAGGTATGTTAACCAATTCTTATTGGGGTCGTTCGTAGGTTTGCAAGCGTTTTATTGTTGCTGATTCAAGTTTAAGAGTGGTGTGGGAAGCCCGACCTCTATAGCACACTTTGGATCAGTGCAAGAGGAGTTGGCTTCGGGCCTGGGGGGTGGTTGTTTATGGGTTTAGTTGGGGGTTGATCTTCTATTGGGGATGTGAGGGGTTGGTGTTGGTTAGGTTTGGTTTTGTTTTGCTTTTTTTGGGGGGGAGGGGCAGCTATCCGTACATTGTTTCATGGACAAGTAACGACCAATGGCATTTAACCTGAATCTTCTGTCATGGAACATCAAAGGGGGGAAGGACAATTGTAAAAAATATGCAGTCCTAAACCATTTAGACCGTTATCAACCAGCAATTGTCTTTTTGCAGGAAACTCATGTCCTTTCAAGCCATCTTTCATACTTTAGGAAAAAATGGGTAGGCCAAGTGTTTGGGGCGGGGTACTCTTCCTCAAGCCGGGGTGTAGCTATTTTGATAGCCCGGGGGGTCCCCTTTGTACATTCGGACACAATTGCTGATCCGAATGGCAGATATATTATCGTTTCTGGCAAGCTTGGAGGAAAGCCCCTAGTTTTGGGATCAATTTATGGCCCCAATTTAGAGTCCCTTCCTTCTTTTCCCATTTGGCTGTGCTTTTGTCTCCCTTTAAGGAGTTGCCGCTTATTTTGGGGGGTGACTGGAACCTTGTTCAGTCGGATATACTAGACAGATCGACCTGTAGGAAATCATTTCCTGCTTTGGCCAAAAAGCATTGGCTGAATGTAAGTCTTTTCTAGGCCTGACAGACCCGTGGAGGCTACTCAATCCAACAGTCATGATTACACCTTTTTTCACCGATGCACAAATCCTTTCTAGGCTGGATTATTTTTAGTAAATTGCCAGGTTGTCCCGAGATAAAGAATGCTGAGCATCTCCCAAGAGTGATATCTGACCACTCTCACTTAAAATTGTTTGGACTTAGTCCTCTATCCCGAAGAGATCTTACACATGGGCCTTAAACAATAATATATTTAAAGATGCTCAGACACTAGAACGTTTCCATTATCTTTTGATAGAGTCAATTAAATTTAATTGGGGTACGATCCCAAATACTGACCAGGCCTGGGCTGCTCTTAAATCGGTATGGAGGGTGAGTTGATTAGAACAGCTCGTGAGGAAAGCCAAATACAATTCAAGTTGTCCAACTATCTTATAAGGATCAATCAATTAGAGGCTATACGGAGCCTATGAGGACTAGGGACCAGGAACAGGAGCTGGCGCTGTGAGAACATGCTATCGGGGCTCTGAGCGATAAGGTTGTTAGCATGTCAACTAAATCTAAGGCGTTATACTTGGGTCAGGGCAGTAAAGCCGGAAATTACTGGCATGGCAGCTAAAACGTAAGGCTGATTCCAGATGGGTTCCGGCCTAAAATCTCTGGACTCTGACAACCTGATTACCGACCCTAAGGGAATCCTACAATCATTTGTCTCCTTCTATAGAGACTTATATTCGACCCAGCCCCCTACCGCACTTATGCTATCACAGATGCGGAGGTTCCTGGACGGAATACCACTCCCTAACCTGCCACAAGACTCTAAAGCGAAATTAATATCTTCTATATCAAATGAGGAGATTATATCTGCCATTGATTCACTTAAAGCTGACAAGGCAGCAGGCCCTGATGGGTTCTCACCTCTTTTTTATAAATTATTTAAAGTAGAAGTGGCCCCATTGTTGTGTGAGTTATTTACCTTTTGGTTTGATCATGGAGTGAGGATCGTCTCTCTTGAAGCCAGAATAATTCTGTTACCTAAGCGGAAGTCCACCGACTCTGTTAGTAATTATAGACCAATATCCTTGCTGAATATAGATGTAAAAATTTTTGCTAAAATATTGGCAACCAGACTTAAGAGTGTCTGGCAAGATTTGATTAGTATGGAACAGGCTGGCTTCGTGGAGGGCGCACCTCGCAGACCATTTAGAAAGTTGTTTTATTTAATGTCAGCCCTGAAGTTTTTAATGAGGATGCATCTTTAATTTCGTTAGATGCGGAAAAAGCATTCGACCGCGTGGAATGGGTGTATATGTTCGAGGTTTTGGTTAGATTTGGTTTTCCCAACAATTCATACATCTAATTAGGATTCTCTATTCGTGTCCAACTGCTAGAATACAATGCAATAACCTAATATCTGATATTTTCCGTTGCTGAGGGAACCCGTCAGGGCTGTCCGTTGTGCCTTATCTGTTTAATTTGTATTTAGAGCCCTTATTAGGACAATTAAGATAGACAAACGGATTTTGGCATTAAAATTGGAGACCAGGAACACAAATTGTCAGCATTCGCAGATGACGTCTTATTACATATTAGAGATACAACTTTATCCTACCTAGAGCCCTCACTTTAATTGAAAATTTTAGTAGTTTTCGGTTTAAATTAAACCTCATAAAAACAACTTTTTCCCCTCTCGGCCACCCTTGTGAAAAGTTGGTGTATGTCTTTAGGCCTACAGTGGCAATCTAAATCACTTAAATATCTAGGCATTCAGATTTCTAAGAACTTAGAAGAACTGGCCAAAATGAACTTACTACCTGTCATTAAATCTGTTAGAGAAGATTTGGATAGATGGTCGAAACTGCCATTGTCTTTTTCTCCGAGAACCAATGTTGTTAAAATGGTGGTTCTGCCGAGGATTCTTTATCCCCTCCTTAACTTGAACATATATCTTCCCAAGTCTTTTTTTAAGAATCTGTGCAGGTACTGCTCAGATTTTATATGGAAATATAAACCTCCACGTAGAGCTTATCTTAAACTTTGTCGGTCACGTAAGTTGGGTGGCCTACAATTACGGACTTTTCAAATATTACTTAGCTATTCACGCAGCTAGAGCAGTTCTATGGTCCGGAAAATTAGTATTCCTGCCATAGGTCTTGAGTTAGACAGGGCTATAGTTAAAGGGTTAAAGTTAGATTTAGAGTCCCTCCTCTTTACCCCTTGGATTAAAATACCGAATAAAATTAGGAACACCCCTATAGGGTGGGATATTAGGGCTATTCATCAACTATACACCTGTTTAAAGATTAACCCCCGGTTTGACGTGTCGCAACCTCTTTTAAAGAACCCCAACCTTTTAATTGGCAAACAGCCTATACACCAATTTGCTTCATTATTCCCATCAAAAATTCGAATTACCGATTTTTATGTGGGCAATGCTTTGCTCCCACTTTTATCACTAGCAGTAAAATTTGGGGTTAGACCCCAAGCTATGTTAAATCTGGCTCAAATCAGAAGCTGCGTTCAGTCCTTTCTGAAGCATGGCAATGGATCTAACCTAGTGGGGACCTCTGGATATATCTATCCGATGCCTGTTTATCAGGTAAACTGGTTTCTAAACTTTACCAGGGCATCATCAAAAGACTGACCTTTATTCTTCTCCCATTCCCTTCCATTGGGCGGTTAGTATGTCTTTGAATTGGTCGAGTCAGTATGGGAAGAATCTGGACAGACATATATGCTTTTATTAAACAGGAAAGATTAAGAGAATCCAGTTTAAATTATTGCACAACATTTATTGGTCCCCATTAAGGTTGTCTCGTTGGAATAACAACTGCTCCTCAGCCTGTGAGAACTGTAATGGCTCTTTAGCTACAACTTTTCACAAGGTGTGGACATGCCCTAAAAGTAGGGAGTTATGGGAACTAGTTAAGTCGAGATTGAGACCTTTTCAAGATCTCTGGTTTTTGCCAGAGATTTGTGTGTTTGGGAGGTATGACCTTATCCCAGGCACTGCCTCTAGAGCCGGATGGCATTGGTGGTAATGGTTACTAAGCTGGTGATATTACGTCACTGGCGGAGATATGGACTCCTTCTTTTAAGGAATGGTGGGAGGTATTCATGAATGCACTACTTGCTGAAAGGACTGTCTCAGTGACCTCTGACATACAGCACAAGTTTGACAAATATTGGAAGGACTTTAACCAATGTCTGCGGGACAAGTTCCCTTTTACGGTAGTGGCATTGAGACACCCTTGGTCTTATAAATCCCAATTAAATAATGTTTTCCTCTAACAATACGATTTTCCTTCCTCCAATGTTGTCATTCCATCCCTCCCTTAATTGTTCATATTCCAGCTGAACCAAGGTTTTCAATATAATTTCACTTATTCCAGGTTTTATTCCAGGTTTTATCAATGTTACGGATAGCTGCGGGGTGGTGGGTGGGTGGGACTGTTTATATACTCCTTTCCATTATTTGGTTCCTTTTCTCTTTTTATTGTTTTAGTTTTCTTGATTAATTGAAAGACTATAATAGTTTTTGTATATTCAGTTTGCACCAACCTGTGTACCTCCTTCATTTTTATATTCATTACTCATTGGTGTAGTGATGCTGTCTCTATAATAATTAAAATAAAGTTATTGGCAAAAAAAAAAAGAAAGAGAATGGAGAGGGAGAAGTACAGTGACCAGTGGTAGATGTGTGAGGGGACAGTCCTGGGAAAAGTGGCAGAAGGAGTGAAAGAGGGAGTCTAATCTGGCTAGGGTGGAATTGGGAGCAGACTGTAAACAATGCCACTATAGTTGAATATGGGGAGTATCATCTTCAAGATGATCTTTGTTGGGGGTCATAGCTGAGTGGGTGAAGACTGTGTACACCTAAAGGCAAGATTTTCCAAAGGATGCTCAGGATCTCATTGATATCAACAGCATCCAATACTGAAAGACTGAAACATTAATGTAACTTGAGAGATCTAAGGGTGGAGTATGGCTAAAGCTCAGAAAAAACAGTCACAATTTAACTTTAGCAGCCCAAACAAGAGCTTGGTTGCAGTGGTACCATGCATGAGAGTGGAAAGCATGGACATCAAATGGGAGAGCCAATCAAGCCCAACCAAGACACCTCTTTGCAAATGCTCATCAATACAATGCAGCAGGAAATGAAGGCCAGATTTGTCAGTATTTATATATATATATATATATATATATATATATATATATATATATATATGCTCAAATGGTACATCTGCAGGGTTTGGTGGAAGATCTCAGCCAAATTTCCATGGCACATGCCAGAAGACTCACAGAGCTGGAGGCTCAGGTGAGTGCATCAGAGGACACCTTGATAGACTGCAGTTGGGAGAAAATGACACTAATGCACCTGGTGCACCAGATGTGCCATGAATTGGATGCTCAGGAGAATCTGTCTTGGTGGTATGAGATACAAATTATTGGCACTCAGGAAGGTCTTGAAGGTAGTGACTCTGAAGCTTTAATCCAGAAATGAATCAAAGAGCATCTTGAGTTGGAAGGGACAGGCTACATGTTCGAGCTGGAGTGGGTCCACAGGGCACCAAGTCACTGTCCATGTCCTGGAGACAGATCATGGCATTTCTTGTAGAAGTTCAACTGCTATCAGGACAAAGAGGAAGTCCTGAGTGTGATAAGAGCAAAGAGTCAGATTGTTGTGAATAAAGCCAACATCTTAATATTCCTAGATTATAGTAGGGAGCTGCAGAGGAAATGCAGCTCTGTGACAACATCAAGGTGAGGTTGCAACGCCTATGTCAACAACACCAGCTCCTCTATCTAGCCAAATTGAAAGTGCTCAAACTGGGAAATCCTTTATGAGTATTTGTATGCTGGAGGAGTTCCTAAACAGGGATGAAGCAGCAACAGCAGGGCAATCAGCAGTAAGAGAGACAATGTCAGTCAAGTGAAGAAAGTCATCAGCTACCAGCAATAAGGTACTGTAAAGGTCCAGAGAAATAGTTCCCTTAGGTCCCCTTGCCCCTACCTTTAATGACCTTTGTTGAGTCAGCTATCTGGTGAAGCAGGGCTTATCAGATATTGGTGTGAAGGTGAGACTGAGGAGGGAAGGTGGATGCTGCACCTCATAGTGACAGCAGTTCACGCTGTATTAACTACAGTAGTATCCACAGACATGGTCAGATATTTCCAGATATTTCATGACATTTCTAGAGTTTCTCTCTGTTGCCCCTACTGTGGAAATGCAGAAAGCAGGAGATTTCTTTAGAAATATCACAGAAATTTCAGGAAATATCTGACCATGTCTTTGGCTGTGACTGTATGTACCAATAACAGTCTTTATGTCATGCTGGCAGACAACAACCCTGATCAAGTCACAAGATCTCTAGAACTGTTTTAAAAATCAAGACTAAGCCAGCAAGGGGGAGTAGCCATGCTATGGAGGGTCAAAAGTCCCTTGCAAATGGCAGAGTTAACATCAATATTTTACTTCACTACTTGCAGCGTCACAACCACAAAAGGATCTATTCAGCAATGAACAGGAGATTAAGTGGACAGTTTGCATTGAATTTTTCTGTTTTGTTTTTATAGTGATTACCTTTGCATACGTTGAAAAGTGGGCTGATTAAATATGTGTTGCTACCACTTGTGTAGCCTTTCTTATAGTTGATATGTACAGTAAGATCTCATTCCAATCAGTAATGCCAGCTTGGCTGGCTGGGTGGTGACTGGGTGGAGCAATGACACCGAGAGTGAGGAGGACAATCTCCAGTGGGCTTGGCAAGCATTTGAGGCAGCTTGGCACTGGTAGTGGGTTGTATAGGTAGCAGAAGACCACAATTAGGCATGGCTAGCAACGTGCTGTGAAGTTGCCTTGCTCTCTGACTGAGCAGAGGCCATGGGTGGGTCTATTGTACAGGGTCTGTTGCACAGCTGAGTTCAGCTGACCAAGTGTTGTGAGCACATGGAGTGGGATAGGGTGGAATGCTGCACTCTTAACTCATCATTCAAGGATATGTTACCTTGGCATGCAGCTGAACAAGGCTATGGTGGGGAAAATGAAGTGGTTTGGGGAGGGAGAAGATCATACTGAGTTGGTGTAAGGAACAATCCACCATAACTGAAGGAACGTGAGAGGTGAGATTGGGGTGTTGAAATTGCGGTAGGGTGGACTTTGGCAGGGAGGAAGATGGGGAGGAAGGAGCCACAGTTGGGGTAAGGCAGACTCTACAGAAGTAGAGTACAGCTGTGCAATGTATGTACAATACTGTATATAGTAATTCTCCTTTAGTGGCAATCAGGTGATATACCTCACTTGAACAAAACAAGAAAATTAAAGTCTCTTTAATGTATAAACCAGTTCATATGGCTGAGTCACTGAGAATTATGTCATGGAATGTCAATGATGTAAAAACTCAGATTAAGAGGAAGATGGTCCTGGAGATGAATAAAAAGTCAAACCCTGATATAGTCTGTCTACAAGAGACTTACACTGCACAATCAGAAACACAGCACCTATAGAAAAATTAGGTGGGATGGTGGATGGGTGTCACCTTTAACTTCAAGTCTCGGGGCACCACAATTTACATAAGGCTGCATATTCAAGCAGAAGTACTCAAAACTGTTGATGACCCTAATGGCAGATTCTTGCTGATGCAACTCAAGTTGAGCACAAGGAATAAAAATTGCAGTGAGCTCATTTTTGGTCCTGACTTTGATACATCAGATTTCTACACAACATTGTGATTAGAATGGTTCCTGAGGGGAGATGCCAACTGTGTCCTGGATAGGGTATTAGACTATTTATTGAGAAACCCCTACAGAGTGGTCAAAAGTGACAATGCACTCTGTGTCATAATCATGGACCATAGGATGGTGGATGCATGCTGTCATAGAAACCCCTCCGCTAAGGAGTATGCTTTCTACTCCTATGCTCACCAATCCTATATCAAGAGTGATATGGTGCTGGCAAGCCAGAGTATGCTGCAGGACTCAGTAGAAGCAACCCACAGGAATATAATTGATGACTATCATGCTTTGGTTCATGCATGGGTGGGGATATGGGCAGTGGGCTGTTGCCAACTTAGCCCTAGCAGTGAAGACTAGACCCAACACTCCTCAAAGATGAGGGGTGCAGAGCTTCCAGTATTGTAACTATCAGGGACTTTCTAACTCATAACAAGTGGGAGACAATTCAAACACTGTGCAGTGAGAAACCCTTAAAGCCATTATTAGTGGACAACTAAAATCACATGACAGCCACAAAAACAAAATGCATCAGACCCAGTTAGGGGATTCAGAATTTCAAATATCCAGTTTATAGAAAGCACACGTGGTGATCCAAGACCCTTTGGTTTATGCCAAACTCCAAAGAGCAAAAGTAGGATTTAATACTATTAATACTAAATTGATAGAGGGGCAAATACTGAACATGAGAACAGCTGCTTACTTCGAAGGAGACCATTCAGGAAAGTAGTTAGTATGTCAGCTTCAAGCAAAATAGGGAACAGCCTTTATTCCAAAATGAAGAATACGGGGTGGGAAAACCTCTACCAGGTCATCCAACATACAAAGGAAAGTTTGCAGGTATTATAAAATGTCGTACTTCTCTGAACATGACACTTCACAGAGCAAGCGGGACAGGTTCTTCTCCAGGGTCCCAATTAAGTCTATAACACATCAACACAGGTCTGCTATGGATGCCCCATCAGAATGTACTGAGGTCCAGAAAGCACTCAAGGACCTGCCAGGGGGCAAGGTCTTATGGCCGGATGGCCTGCCCAATGACTTTAACAAACTCTGTGGGGGAGTTACAGATGCCCCTCATGGACATGTACAGGGAAACTATGGTAGTTGGAATACTGCCCACTGTACGTGGTCATCTAATATGATCGTTCTCCCCAAACCAGGGAAGGATCCCCTACTATTCTCCTCCTATTGCCAGATAGCCTTTATGATGGCAGATGGCAAAATCCTGTTGTAGACTGTGGCAACTCGCCTGAAGACAGTTCTTTCAGAAGTTATTCACCCTGACCAAGCAGGATTTGTGAAGGAGAAACAGGGCAAAGGAGACATCTGGAGAACCCTAACTGTGGTTTGGAGATGGTGGTGGGGGCGAGGAGGGCGAACAGACTGGTATAATCTCATTACAAAATGAAAAGGCATTTGATTACATGAAGTATGTGTATGTGCAGTGCACATTTGAGCATTTTGGACTGACAGCAACTTATAGAAGTTGGGTGTGCCTTTTGTATACAGACCTTTTAGCACATGTCACAGGCAACAGTGTGCCATCAAACCCCTTCAGCCTGAAGCATTGGACCAGGCATGGCTGCCCTCTTTATTTCCCGCTTTACTGTATGTGATGCTCTCTGGAGCCCCTGGTGGTAGCCTCCAGGCATAATACTGTGATAGATGGATTAATAGCAGGTGCAGGTGTCCACAAGCTGTCCCTTTTTGTAGACAACCTCCTTCCATATGTCAGAAGAGCATGAAAGCCCTACCCCTTATTGCTGACACACTTAAGGAATATGGGAGCCTATCAGGCCACAGGATTAGTTGGAGAAAACATGAGATGATGTACCTGGAGAAGACTGAGAAGTGATGGGGAACTCAGGTTTAGGTTACAAGGAGGTGGAGACCCTGAAATACCTGGGAATTAAAATCCCAAAACAGCCATCTGGAATCTATGAAACCAACTTCCCCCCGCTTTTCAAAATAATGAAGAATAATCTGGACAGATGGGTTAAACTTCCTCTGACACTCATAGGAAAGGTGAATACAATCAAATCCTGCTTGTTTCCCCAGCTACTTTACCTCCTCCAGGTGCTGCCTATTAGATTCCAAGTAGAATTCTTTAAACGAGTCAACAGTATGTTCCACACCTTCTTATAAGGGGGTGAACCTGCACAGATCAGAGCTGCCTCAATGCAGGGACTGGGAAAAAGAGTGTTGATGGATCTCCCAAACATGCAATATCATTACTGGGCTGTACAAAATGGTGTTCCTGGGACAAGAGGATGTTGGGCCTTGGAAGAAATGAAAGAACACTGCACAGGAGGTGAGCTGCTTCTGAGAGGTGTATTATACCCTTTACTGGGGGGTCCAAAAGGCATGCAGTTTAAGGAAACCCATCACCAAACTAACATATATTTGGCACAAAACCCATGGTTTTCTGGGTCACACAGGGGGTTTCTTTTTGTCAGCCTCACTAACTCAGCATTTTAAGGGAGGAAAGGGAACACAGTTTCTATGTACCAATGCATGATGTGCTGGCAGAAGGTTGAGATCCAAACAGGAGATTTATAAATGGATGGGGAGATCATGGCCTCTTTCCAGGAACTAAAGAAAAGATTTAGTATGCCCCCAGACACCTTCTTCATCTATTTATATATGAGATGGGCAAACTTACATGTCCCAAGGCCTCCCCAGTGAAAGAGGTAGCATTGTCCCATCTTCATGACTAGAAGCCCCTCTTACCATATTACAAATTGTTAAGAGGAAGTACTCATCAGGAGACCAGAGATTTTGAGATGCCTAGACCACATACCTGAATATCCCTGTTGCTCTTCAAGTCTGGCAAAGAGCCACAAACCACACATCAAATTGTACTAGATCCAATAGACTCTCCAAAATTCAAAACAGTTTCTTGTATGGGACATATCTCCCATCAAGACAGATGTACAAACTACAGTCAGGAGTAAGTGAACTGTGTAGCAAGTGTAAGGTCGACAAGGGTACCTACATACACTTGGTATTAGAGTGCCCCCAAATCATAAGTTTCTGGAAGTGAGTATACAGCATTATGAAAGTTATTCTAGAGCCCAGTCTACCAAGCTCACCATTGGAGCTCCTCATGGAGGCAGAGAGCACTTCAGGCAAGTGGGCAAGTACACATTATGGCATTTGGCACGTGTCAATGTCAAGAAAATTCTGTTACAGTATTATAGGAAAGCAGACCCACCATCCCTGGCACACTGGAGTATGAACCTGTTAGAAGGCCTTAAACTTGAAAGAGCCCAACTGCTAGTAAATGGGGAAGAGGCAAAATTCAGTGCCATCTGGCAACCCCTGGTTATAGCCGTGGGAGAGGAGGGCTACATTTCTTAAGATTGACTCTGTAGCCACTGACAGTATTATGAACTGGTTTAATACACCAGGGAATCTGGGAAAATGGAAGCAGGGGAGATATATCAGAGGCCATGTTGACCCCGCTGTTTTACAAAAGGTGTAATAGCTTGTACAGCAAAGCGTAAGGGCATTTTCATGTCAACCATTGTAGGCAATGATGTAATTCATATTGTAATTTGTAAAATGCACTGCAATGTATGTACACTCTTCATAAACTTACAAATAAAGTGTAAAAAAGATGATCTTTCTACAGGAAGGAAGTGGGATACATGTTCTAACATTGTTTTTTTAATGTATTATTCTTATGGCTGGCAAACCTGTAAGTGTTTGCATTTGCCTTTTTTTTACTTTTTTTAAGATGCAGACTTGATTAGAAATACATATCAAGGGCTGTGGTTTCAAAAGTCTTGATACAGGCTGAATTACCAGTTTTGAGTTATATACCTACATTTAAATATACACACCAAAATGTCTGGATTATGTTTTCAAATATGTTGACATAACAATGAAAGTTGTACCTGCTTTACATAAAAACAAATTATGCATGCATTATTTATTAATGCATGCATCACTTTTTGTTTTCTGCTGCAAATGGCAGTGGAATTCTTCAATCTGTAGCAATTACACCAGAATGTTAGATAACCATCTAGGTGATTATTTTGTTATATGTTGCAGAGTTGCACTAGGAAAGTGATGCCTATCCAGAACCACTTTTTAGTTCCCCTCATGCCCACTGCTTGCTGAATTATTTTTCTGCAAAGGATTGGTTAAGTCTGCTTGCTGGCTGTGGAGAAGATTTATGTAATTTTTGCTATTGTTTTTTAAATTACAGGAGAGAAGGATTTATTAATTCTACTTGCTGTTGGGGAAGTTAATGTATAGAGGATTTTTGTAAGTTTTTATATTGTTTTATTTTCTTTTTAATTTAGCTTAAAGTAGAATTTTAGCTTAAAGGCTTCTGTGGCTGGAGTGAGTGCACAGGACATACCCAGACTTGCCCACCCACATAGCCTTTAAACTCTGACTGAGCCGTCAAACTGCAGGGGAGAAGGATTGGTTAAGTCTACTTGTGGCTGAAGTGACTGCACAGGACATGCCCAGACTTGCCCACCCAGAAAGCATTTAAATGCTGACTAAGACATCAAACTGCAGGGGAGGAGGATTGGTTAAGTCTGTTTGCTGGCTGTGGAGAATATTTCTGCAAATGTTACTATTGTTTTTTAAACTACAGGAGAGCAGGATTAGTTAATTCTACTTGCTGTTGAGGGAGTTCATGTATAGAGGATTTTTGTAAGTTTTGATATTGCTTTATTTTCTTTTTAATTTAGCTTAAAGTAGAATTTAACTTAAAGGCTTCTGTGGCTGGAGTGACTGTAAAAGCCCTCCAACCCACCCCTTCCACCATCCTTTCTTAAATACTGAAATACCGCTGGGGTTGGGTTTAAAGGCTGTGAGGGAGAAGCTTGGGGAGCTGAAAACTGATCTGAGCCCTCAGAACAGGCCAGGAAGGAGGAAACAAGGAACAGCCATATAAGCTAAATCTTAAGGACATATAGATATACAAAACTTGTGAGTAGATCTATAGTCCTTATGAGTAGGATTGTGGTTTCCAGTTAGTACTGTAGTTGACTGTCTTATGTTGCACGCAAGGGCATTTAGGATAACAATTTCTGTTAGAGGCTGGGCTAGGATAAGTTAATCCTACTTGCTGTAGAGAGAGAGGTGTGAAGAGGCTGTATAGGTAGTGTGGACCATGAGTAGGATTGTAGGGTGCAATAGTTGTGGGGCAGCAATGCAGATGAACATACTGTGGAGGCTAGGAGAGTGTCCAATATGCCACAGGCTAAGGAGGCTTAAGGAAGAGGTTCAGTGGCTTGGTAGGGAGCTGGGGAGGTTCATGGAGGAGGGGAGGATTGTGTCATTAAGAGGGCTGACATCTGAGAGTATTGTGGGTGCACCACAGAGAAGGAACAGTGGGGCAAGGGAGAGGTCAGGGGGAGGAGGCACAGTAGGCAGGAAGTCAGTTGATGAAGGGTAGACTCAGTATGACCTAGAAAAAGAGGAGCAGCAGTAGGCAGGAGGGAGGAGCAAGCACATAATAAGGCAAAGGGAGGAGGGAACATGTTTGCCGTACTAGCAACACATGGGAAAGAGGACACAGAAGGAGATTGCACAAGGGATAGTACTCACAAAGAGCAGGGAGAGGGGGCATTACTAGTGGAGAGACCAGGGGGAGGGAGAATACTCAGAGAGATGAGGAGGGAGCGGAAGGTTGGCAGTCAAACAGGAGGAGGAGGAGGAGTCTCAATTGAGAAGGGCAGGGGGGAAGACACTGGGACACACTGTAAAGGCACCATCTTGAGTGGCCCCAGAAATGAGAACCTGGGTGGGGGGGTAGTGACGGGCACAAGGAAAGAGGAAGGAGGTATACTAGTGTTGGGGGACTCCATACTCAAGGGGATCAGATGGGGCAGCAAGGGGGAGAGGCACAGTCAGATATGGGTGGAGTCCATACCAGGATTAAAGGCAGACAAGGCAGGACAGGCAATCCTAAAGTGCATTAGGAGGGGTAGGAAGAAACCACACATTGTGGTACATGTTGGGCAAATGACTTAGCAGGGGAAACGGTGGAGGTAACAAAGGAGAGGACTGAGGAAGTGGGAAGGTTGTGTGAGGAGACTGGGGAGTCTGTGGCATTCTCTGAAGTGCTCCCAGTACCCTGCACAAACACAGTGAGAAAGGAGAGGATTAGGAAATTGAACACATGGTTGGTAGAATGGTGTCAAACAAAGGGATATGGGGTTGTGGGTGGCTGGGGCAGTACCTGGGATAATAACAATCTGTTTGCAAGGGATAGGCTGCTCCTGAGTGGGGAGAGGAAGGAGGTATTAAAGCAAAGACTGGGGAGGTATATTGTGACAAAGGTGGATTTAAACTAGATGAGGGGGTGGCAAGTGGACAGCAGGTAGCCAGGGATCTGATAGAGTGGAACCTACCCCCTGGGCTAGCAGGGAAGGACTCGGGGTGGCCAAAAAAGGAGGGAGTAGAAGGAAGGAAGGAAATGGAGGCCAATGAAGGGAAGGGGGCAGGATGGAGGGTGGTCTCTCTGAATGCAAGAAGCTTAGACAACAAATCTGCTAAGCTACAGGCACTCTTAGCAGTGTGGAGGGTGGATATTTCAGCTGTCACTGAAATTTGGGCAGCTGAGCACTGGGACTGGGATCTGGCAATCCCAGGATACAAAGTATACAGGAAGGACTGTAAGGAAGGGAGGGGTGGTGGGGTGGCAGTCTATGTGAGGGACACTATCAAATGCATAAGGGATGAGGGGTAAGAAAGGAGAACAGAGGCAATCTGGTTGCAGCTCCTAGACTTGAGGGGTAGGAAACTGAGGTTTGGGGTGGCATACAGGCCACTGTCCCAGTATAAGGAGCTTGACAGGGAATTAGCAGGACAAATCAGAAAGGTATGCAGAAAAGAGAAGGTGGTCATTATGGGGGATTTCAACTTGCCAGGGGTTGACTGGAGCATTTCAGTCACCTCCAGTGCTAGGGAGCAAGTACTCCTGGATGCAATCCAGGAGGGTCTCTTGGCACAGTTGGTTAGTGTACCTACTAGGCTAAAGAGAGAGAACTGAATATATACACCCTAGAGGATAGAAGGGATGGGGGGGGCATGACAGAGCATTCAAGTATCTGAGGGGAATAAATAACGATGGGGCAGATGGGGTCTTTAAGTTAAGGAGGGGGATGGCCACTGGGCCATGAGCTAAGAATGGGGAAGATTTAGGAGCGAAATGAGGAGACACTATTTCACAAAGAGGGCGGTAGCAAAATGGAATGCCGTTACAGAATGGGTGGTATCATGTAAATCTGTGAACAGTTTTAATAGGGCATTGTACAGGAACAGGAGGGAGGGAGTGAGGGTGGGGGAGGTGGGTCGTGGCAGTGGGATGACAAATGGGAGGGGGTGAGGCAGCTGCAAACTATGGGTGCTAGCTGCACACATGAGCAGACTTAGATAGACTGGGTGGTCTGTTTCTGCTGGCACATTTGTATGTTCATAAGTTTGTTTACTTCCTTATTTTGATAAGTAGGTTGGCTCAATGGAAAAAGGCCCTTTTTAGAGGCACACTTAATTTGTTATTTGGAAGTCCTCAGTTAGAGGTAACAATTTTCATTAGAGCAGAACTTGAGGGTAACAATTCATCAAGTCCAGAAAATTCCACAAGTGTGAACTGCCAAAAACATGTCAAAGTAATGTACATTTTTTTTCTCTGAATGCAAAAACAGAACGCCACAAAAGTTTACCAGAGGACTGTTTATTGTGCCCACCTCTTGGTGTCCAGTGTTGACCCAATCAAGATACAACTGGTTGACTGTAATGTCTTGTCATGTTACAATTTCATATAATAGGCCCCAGAACTGAAGACTGAGGATGTCAAGGAACATTCACCATGTAATTCATTGAGTAGTGGTTAATGGTGAGATTTCAACTTCTGGGTCACAGTATTTTCAGTACTAGTGTACCACGTTAGAAATTACAAATATAATTGCAGTGGTGGAGAATGTATCTGAGCACATCTGGTTTATATCTACTGTACATGCCATGTGACGTAATGTTTAAACCATGCGATTGAGAATAGAGGTGTTGAAGATTTTTCATTTACAAACAAATTTGCAGCAATGTGCAGAACTTTACATTTCATGCAGTTTATGCAAAGTCATCACACTTAGAAAATTGCTCAACCTCTCAGAGTTTTTGCATAATGTATGAAAACAATCCTCACTTTGCTATTTATTCTGCAAAATGTTTTTTTCCCCACAAAATGAGCACTGTGGGAAGCATGCTGTCATTGAAGAGTGCAGCAATTGTTTATTTCATTTTGTGAAACAAATTCCTGAAGCTTCACATATCATCACTTTTGACTTAGGATACCCTGGTTCCAATCCTCCAGAACAAATTACTCACAGTGCAATCCTAAATAAAGCATTGAACCTCCATGTGCTTCAGTCTTTCTAGCAGTAACCTTGGATAAGCAAGACACCAATGAAAATGAGAAGTTAATTTCATCCCTCTGAACTGTTCTGTGAAATAAATTACAAAAAAAGAGAGCATGCTAAATTTAGTAACATAATACACATAAACAGTGAGGTAACTAGGGTAACATATTGGGGATGAATATTTTTGTTGACTGCATGTTAAACAATGCATTCCCAGCACAAGTCAATAAAACCTATGAACCAGTAGTTATCATGGCAGAATATAGACCCCTTAATCAGACGAGTGAGTCAAATGCAAATGTGAGGGACAGAATGATGTTTGTGCTTTGTACAGACATTCTGCTCTGTGAACCCTTTGATGGGAACATTGGCACCAGCACAGAATAGAGAACTATATGAGAATGTTGTTGGACGACCATGACCCCATGTCATCCTTGTAATTACAATTCTGTAGACATAGTAAGACATTCTGGTGCTCTCTAGTACAGTACCACCAGGTGGCAACCATTTATTCATGGCATTACTGAACAATGGCTGCACATCCTTAGCTCACAGGTTTGATAATGTGTTGTTTTTTCCCCCTACAAATATCACATTAAACAATATCCATCACAGTCTACAATATTACAGTGTTGCCTGAACACAAATGATGGATAGAAAATGCACATGCTTTTCAAAGATATATTCTTAAAACATAAACAAAAACTAGTTTGTCTTAAAACAGAAATGAAAACTAGTTTATTAATTATTGGGAAATGTATAAGTGTTTATGTCATTTGAAATTTAAATAAAGTGGTGGAATTTGTGCAATACGCTATTTGTTAGGAGAGCTTTACTATACCGTTTATATTCAAACTGAAAAACTTACCATGTCAGTTTTACATAATGGCAAGCAACATTGCAGCACTACATATAAAACTGTAGGATATAAAAATGAATCCATTCATAGATGGGCAGAGCATTAGTGATTTGAATTATACATTTACAAGTCCCAGAAAACTACACTTCATCAGTGTGCTGTATCCTACCTCCATCTCATATTGCTGTATGAATCAAAATAGAGCACTTGTGCCAGCTAACCCATTTCAGTTATTTCATATACAGTATATAAATTATTGGTGAGATGAGGAAATCTCTCATGGGCATAAGGATTTTCCTTGACATTTTGCAGAGTGAAAGAACTGAGAAGCACTGCTGAGTGTTTTGGCTGAACAAAGAATGCATGGTTACTGGGGTTTTAAGAAAGTTAAGAGATAATTTCAGTGTACCTATTAATAAATTGTCATTTAAAATCATTTTAATATTTTAATAGGATACACACTATTTTTAAAATGCTTTAAATGAGAACCTTGTTGAGATCTGCATCAATGACAGCAATAAAAGAAAAAAGGCCCAGACATGGCATCTTGGCTCAACAGGGAAGTACAGTAAGACAAGCTCACACTAAAAAAAAAGTCATTGCCCTCTGGAAAGAGATGGTTGCCTCCAGGCCAGAAAACAGTACAGAGAAGCACTGTGGAACTACAAGACAAGATCTGAAACAGAAAAGCCAAGGAAGGTATGAAACCCAGGATAGCACTGGTAGTTGTGTAAAACACTATCATCTTCTTCCAGTACATAAACAGAACATGAAATGTGATGGAATTATTAGGGCTGCAAGTTCAGTTTGACCTTAACCTGAAAAAGTTCCCACCCCAAATGTTTGCCTAGGCGAAAACATCCACAAACTTGTTGCCACTTTGTGTGAACAGTGGTTTACTCTGTATACTTAAAAAAAATAAAAATCTGTCCTTTTATTTAATCAAATGGCCCCTACAATGAATGTTTGAGATGGTGGTTCAAGGTGGGTGGATGTGGGGGTTGAGTAAGAGATGCTCCAGCCCACTCTCCACATCCTGCACAGCACTCTTCCCATTTGTGCTTGTAGCCACCCCCTCTGATCCAACCAAACAATCCCTAGTCATTGATTAGATGCAGCTCATGATGGAGACAACACTGCCAGTTCAGCACCAAAAGTGACACTGTGCATGGTAGAATTTTAAGTGCAGCATCTGGTAGGTTGAAATTGAATCCCTTTCAGAACCCCTACTGTCTGACTTGATGTTGTTGGGTTACAGCCAGGCATGAGAGAGAGTTTCAGAGTGAAGTTGGAGCAGCTGTGGGAAGGGATTACCAGAGGCAGCATTGAGCATCATCCTCCAACTCTCCTTTCAAGCTGCCAGTGAGTGAAGGAACTGAGGTTGTGTGAAGGTCATTCTGTTGCAGTATGGGCAGAAAGTGATGAGTTGTTCTTGTTGTTGTTGTTGTAGTAGTAGGAGCTGGTGCTGTTTGTTAAAACCCTCCTCAGCAGGCTCGAAGCAGTTTAAAATGGATGAAGCATGCAATTGCATGATTGAGTTATTCCTGTATTTTATGGTGGGGTGCTTAACAATATGTCCTTTCTGCCCCAAAAGCTCTAAGCTGAGTTGATATGGTGTCACCATTTTATTATAAATCACATTATATTATATGTTTAAAAAATTGTTGCTTTGCTTCTGATATTGTGACAAAGATACAAGGTGCTACTTGAGTGGGCAAGGGACAAGGCTGGCGAGATATTATCTAAGACCAGGGGCATGGGTACAAGGGCCAAGGTAAAGGGGGGATGGATGAGGGCCGGGGGTAGTTAAACATTTCCTATATTTCCTTCAACACTTCAATGGCATAGTGTGGCCTTTTGTTTTGCATAGATCATAATGTAAACTGAATTTGTGTAAGCCACAGGAAATTCTGCAGCCAATCAGCAATGAGCTCCATGCACTGCAGTTTTAATTCCAGATCTCTCATAGAATTACTGAGAGCTTCATTGGAAAAAGATTGATTTGGGGGCCAAAATGAAATAAATTGTCTGGGCATTGTTAAATACTACTATATTTAGGTAGTGTAGTCTCAATATGGGCAGGCCAGTAATTCATGTGCTGTTGCAGAGATCAGTACAGTGCAGTGTGTGCTTCCTGCAGATAAAACATAAAAGCACAGAAAAAATATTCTCAGCAACGTGCTGAAGGGCAGGGACTCAGCAGCCCAGCAGGTGACAGGGATAGGAAACAGAATTTTGCTGACTTTATTTTATGGTTAATTTCAGTTTTACTGACTTCTGATGGTGTAGGTGCAGTAGCCTTCTTTTTATTTTTTACCTGTGCTTGAGTCATCTACTCGGTGAAGTTTAGTTTATTTAAGGGTATTTACTGGGTTAGCTCAATGGAAGCAGCTTTAGCCTTTTTAGGAGTAGTTTGGGCAAAACATTTTGCAAATGTAAGAATAACATTAACAACATCATAGAAATGTAAATACATACAAAACAGCTTGAAGTTATCTGTGCAAATCAAAAACAAGTACAGTTCAATAATGTCATTAGGTGTTTCTTATTTTCTGGTCTAAAAGCAGTTGAAACAGCTGATGTTTTTAAGTGACATGGTCAATTTGCTCCATTGAACAGATGTATGGCATCTAAAGGAAAGCTGTCCCATTAAGTTTGCATAAATAGGACTTTTGAACAACTTATCATTAGATGACCATCATTTGTAATTATAGACATCAACAGTCAAATGATTGACTTATCACTGAAGTATTCTCCCTTCCAGGAGGCTATGGCCTGGATACTGGATGGTCATTAGGGGCCACTGAACAGGATATCAACTTGCTAACACCACTCAGCCTCTGCACAGAGGTTTAGAAATTGAAAATGCCACATAGCATGGCATGTTTAATGAGTCACTGACCCATTTATGAGCAGTTGAAACATATAACAGTTCACCTATGAAAATCAGCTAAATGCACCTTGCTTATAGGCAAACTGGTATATTATTAAATTTGGTAAGGTAGTAGCTAGCCTTTAGTGACTCAGTAGTTACTACCCCCCAAACCAGGTATTATGGCTGGCTCTTTCTAAAGCACCCAATACATTACCTGCCCAGTAACCAGGGCATGGACGCTGCTGTACATTGGCACATGTGGTGAGCTGAGTGGCTGTTAGCCCTTAGTTGTAGAAATACTTCTATTGTATATAAATATTTATTTTTTTACATAAATCTGTGTACAGTATGTGTGCATGCCAAGACATGACAGTGTCAGCACAAAGGCACCTAGGGAAAAGACTAGATTTTTTAAAAAGGGGTTGACCTTCTTTTAATCTGTAGGCCAGCCTTCCTTGCCAGGAAAATTACAAGTTATTGTCAAAACGCTTGTGGATAGCAGATCAAAGAGTCTTCATCTAAGGGAAACAGAAGTAATAAAATGTCAGGAGATAGCCCTTTTCACTTCAAGAAAAACAGAATGCTTTGATCCCAGGAAACTGTTAATAGTACACTTCATTTTGTGAGGTAATAGGAAAGAACACATCCTTCTAGCAGAACTGTGTGGAATTCCCTTCCAGTGTTTCAGTTGTGAAACTGTATTAACTAGAGGAACACTGACTTCAAAGGGCTTAAAACTCTCACTGCCATATTATGAGTCAGGACTTGATTTTTGGAAACAGCGGAACAGTGACATCTCCTGGACAAGTGGAGTAGTTTTTATGAGCTGGGGAAAACTGATGACACTGCAGATTATAGACTGGGATGGCTATCCCTATAAAAATCCCCAGCTCAGGGCATTTTCACACACATTTTCATCTGGACACCCTGCTTGACACACACCAGGAGCCAAACTGCTGAGACCAAGTTTGGCTGCCAAGGACTAAAGGAAACTGAAAACCTTCATCCACTATTTCTGGACTTCAGTCCACGCAATTATCAGGTAGACTTAGCTAACAGTTTTAGTGCATTTCACTGTACATTTTTCAATTTTTGTTTCTGTATACTGTAACTCAAATTAGTATTTTCTTTTTTTAGTTGTAACTGTATTTAAGTATTTTAGTAAAACATTTGTTTTCCTAAAGAAATCTGCCTGAATGATGTTTATCTGTACTTGTGTGTGAATTGTGGTATGGTATTAATAAGCTGTGACAACTGTAAATTGCTTAGAGGGGTCACCAATAGCAACTGGAAGGAGAGAGAGAATACAAAAGTCTCAAGGATGAGTCTGCAGGGATTTTGATCCAGACTGTTGCATTTCCTATAGATAGAAGGCCAAATCAGGCTTACACTGCTACCCAGAAGAGAGTGTGAAATCTGGTTCTTCCTCCTTTGTGTAATAGCAAAGGAAGGGTTCCTATTTGGCCACAAGACTCAAGACTGGTATTGTGCCCTTATCTACAGTTAGCAGGATGCCATGAATCCTCATGGCAGAGGTGCAGTCATGACCTCAGCAAGCATTCAAAAAGGACGAGGAGGAAATCCCTGTTCCCCCCCCTTATAGACTGAACTTAAGGGTGGGCACTGTGAGCTCAGTGGACCTGATCCCAGGTGTGGATTTGTGACAGTAAACTCATCCTCCTGAACACCTCCCTTTCTTGAACAATGAAAAGATTCTGGTATTCTAGTGTGGCCCCTCACCTGATAGCCTCTCTGAAAATAAATCTACACCACCTGTTGGTCTAGTGTGGTCCCTTCCCCATGATAACCCTCATAAGTGTAAATCCATACCCTTATGTGGTCTTGTGTAGCCCCACCCATTGCCTACACAGCTGCAATAATATCTGTCCTTGTCTGTTTAGTGTAGCCTCTGAAAGAATAAACAACCCCACCCCATCCCACCCACTCAGTCCCCACTATCACCATCACTCTTGGCCCCTTATTCATCATAGTAGCCCCCACCCCCCGTGTTGATGGTGACCAACACAATTCCTCTGATTCACCACTTCAGATGACAACCAACTGAATGACAGGGTTCAATCATGCACCTACTGTAGAAGCAGCTTTTTCTATACTACTGTAAGTGCATAATCACCCCTATCATTCCTGACTTTGCATCAATTTTGCTTGCAAATTAAAACTGTGCAACATCTCTAATCATAGTACCACTTCAGCTTTACTCCTGTGGTTCTGTGATGTCACAAGAATTGCTTACTTTCCTAAATCATGTTCTTCACAGTCATAGTTAATCTTTCTATATACCGTATGTTATATACTTGTTTAAATCAATTCTAAACAGAATTAGTAAGCTCAGTAAGTTGTTTTAAAGTTTTAAGAATCTATTAAAATTACAATTAGATTAGAAATATATTCCTTTCAAGACACAAAGAAAAAAAAAAGGCTTTTAATACAAGCAGCAGCTATTCATCACCACAGCTGTTGGTTTGAATTTCAGCTCATGCCACATAAAATATATACAGCAGTTACAGCATAGCTCAGTTTCTTATGGGTAGAATTCATTCCTATAAATCAGTACACACAAGGGGGTCAGATTTCTAATGGGCCCTTAGAGCTTTCCAGCAGCTTGCATGTGTCTCAGGGTCTCATCCTTGTGTCTCAGGGAACCTGCATCTGATTTTAGTACAGGTGGGGGTCCATCCTGCTGCCAATGTTGCTGTCACAGCCACACCCACTTCCCTGCACCAGAGAAATGGTGCACTGGTGCACAGTAGGGATTTGATGGAAGCAACTGACAGCCCCTGGCCATGGCAATGATGGCCCAGACAACCAAAGTGAGCACAGTAGAATGGGTGCACATAGTGGACAATAGCCAACCAAGGACACATGGACCACTGTACAACAGGAGAGATGGCTGATACAGTGGCAGCTGTGTTCCCAAGGCATGTCCATCAATTGTAGGCAGCTGGGATGGACAGTACACATGTCCCATTTTCCACTGCCCACCGCCTATCCCACTCAAGCCTGTTGGCTTGTGAATACGGGCAATAGTAGCAGTCTTACCTGAGTGAGATTCTGAATCACAGGCAGCACACCTCTGCTGGACATTTACATGAGCACTCGACTTACCCGACAGTGCATGGTACTTCACAGGATTGCAGATGGTAGGTGCATTGTGGCAGTGGGTGCCCTGTGGCAGACTCATGGTGTGCCAACTGCATGCATGTGAGCATGCCTACAGAGGACATCCAACAGTGCTTTCCAAACTCCATTTGGATCCTACCAGTTCACAGGAAGCAGCATGTGCTGCATCAAGTCCTGATGTCTCTCAGGCCATGGACTGTACACTGACCTGCTGAACACCAGCTTGTGTCCAGTGCTCCCATTATGATGGCCACAAATTCATCTCTGTGCCATCACTGTGTGACCCTGCTGCCTATGGATGTATGAATGTCACTTTCCAGCTACCTGCACTCTGCTGTATACTGGCCATTTAGCTCACTAACACTGTTCTGGGACTGCTGGTCATGCACACACAGCACTCAGACAAGGGTATAGGGCACAGAAATATGCTTGCTGACAAGAGAACAGGAAACAGCAGTTTGCTATGTTTTGCCTTACTGTTTCATCCTCTCAGTGGTATCTTTTGGGTGTGTGGGGTGCATCGGGGACAGTCCCAGCCAACAAATCCTTGACCATGACAGGTGTGGGTATCCACAGGGCTACAGGGGCACCTGACCAGTACCACTCAGACTCCATCCACTGTTACCAACCTGTTCCATACTATGGGGCTACCCCCGTGTAAGGCTGGTCCTGGTGATAGGGTAAATATGCTATATATCTGGGATGAATGTGGCACTGGCAACCATGCAGATGAGCTAGACATGGGAGCTAGAGTAGGCACAAAGGTCTGTTAGGCCAGCTCTGGCTGGTCTAACCACTAGCACATCTTGCAGACTATGGGGGCTTTTGGGAATAGCACATTCTTCAGATCAGGGTAAGCCCAGTGCATGGCAGTTGGTGCAGCGGGTTCTGCTGGTGCTGCCAGCATCATTTCAAAATCAGGTCTGACCCAAGGTGCATTGCAGTGGGCTTTTTGCGTCATGTCATTCTGATCCAAGCACCTTGCATCAGTCCCAACCCTTTGAAAACTGAGCCCAAGTTTTCATGATATAACAGCTTTGATGAAAAATGTGAGCAATACTAGAAAGCCTGCATTCCACCTACCTGCTCAGTTCTGGAAAAAGAGATTTAGCTGTGGATTGCAGAGGGATTTCTTAGGTACATAGAAAAGGAAAACAGGGGGGATAATTAAGCTAGCTGAGGATGGAGGGTAGTGGAAGATGACAAGCAGAAGGCAAATGCTCTAAATATTTGCTTCTGCTTGGTAGTCAGGGTAGAGGACAGTAGTCCTTGCCAGACAATGATATCAAGGCTGCCACACTGGGTGTTCAGGAAATGGGTGACGTATAAATCATAGTTTACAGAGTTAAAAATGGTCTAAAATTACTCAAGGCAGGCGCGGTACCAGGTTCCGATGGCCCGCATCCATGGGTACTTATGGAACAAGCCACAGAACCAGCCATACCCTTAACATGTCTATTGAATGACTTACTGAAATCTGGAGTGGTGCCAGTGGTTTGGAGATGTAGTATGACACCACATAGGGGTCAATAAGGATCCAGGCAACTACAGGCCTCTCAGGCTTACCTTCTTGCTAAGAAAGTTGATGGCGACCATGGTCAGTGAAACCTTGGTGGCCTACTTAGAGGATAATGGACTACAGGACAGCAAGTAGCATGTATTTGTATCAGGGAGGTAATCCTAGACCAAACTGATACTGTTTTTTAGATTGGATCATCAAGGCAATAGTCAGTTGATTTGCTCTATTTTGACTTCAGCAACACCTTTAATTCTGTGCCCGTCAGAAGACTGCTGAAGAAGCTGAAGGACTTGGGAGTTGAAATGGGTTTAGTTATATGGGTAGGAAGTTAATAATAATAATAATAATAATAATGATAACTTTATTTCTAAAGCGCCTTTCAATATATCAAGGCGCTGAACATATCAAAAACCACAACATACAATACCAATTAATAAAACATATAAATACAATGATTTCATCACAACATCACATATTAAAAACAAACAATAAAATATCCCATAAAATCAAAACACAATATTTGCATTCAAATTACATTAATCCTTTGAATAAGCCATATGCCACAGGTAAGTTTTTTAATTTTTCTTGAATACCTCCACGGAGGTGCACTCCCTTAACCAGCATGGTAGAGAATTCCATAGAGTGGGTGCAGCATAAGAAAATGCTCTACTGCCAGAAGATTTTAAACTCACTCTTGGAATCTCTAACAACCCCTCATCGGCTGAGCGGAGCGATCGGCCGGGGCAGTAATGCACCAGAAGTTCTTTCAGATAAGTCGGACCCTGGTCATAAAGGGCTTTGAAAGTCAATAAAATGACTTTAAAGGTGATCCGCCATGGTATTGGAAGCCAGTGCAGTTCGTGCAGTATCGGGGTAATATGACTGGATCTCCTTGTCCCTGTCAAAACCCAGGCTGCAGCATTCTGCACCAGCTGTAGGTGATGGATTTCAACCCCAGAAAGTCCAAAGTAAAGGGAGTTGCAGTAGTCCAAGTGCAAGGACACGAAGGCGTGGACCAACGCTGGCAAAGAGTCAGACGGAACAAGGTGATGCACCCTGGCAATATTCCTAAGATGATAAAAGGAAGTCTTGACAACGGCCGACACTTGAAATTGAAGTGCCAGCCTGTCGTCTAGGACAATCCCAAGGTTGCGCACCCGTTCAGAGGTCAGAAGTGACCCGCCAGGAAAAATTTCAGAGGGCGTGCCATCATGCGACCTCACTATCTGACCACCCGGGTCCACCACTAACACCTCTGTCTTCTCTGAGTTTATCTTTAACCAACTAGAATCCATCCACCCTTGGATTTCTTCCAGACAGTTATTAAACACCGAGAGAGCTCCATCCTGGTCAGGTGCAAAAACATAGAAACATAGAAACATAGAATTTGATGACAGATAAGTACCGCTTGGCCCACCTAGTCTGCCCATTTTCCTACCTAACAGATAAGCTGCAGATCCTAGTTAACCAACAGCTTACTTCCTCCTACCCCACTAGGACTGCCTTACGCCTGTCCCATGCATTCTTGAATTCCCCCACTGTTCTTGACTCCACGACCTCCTAAGGGAGGCTGTTCCATGCATCCACAACCCTCTCTGTGAAAAAATACTTCCTCACATTACCTCTGAGCCGCCCCTCTCTATCTTCAAATTGTGCCCCCTTGTTCTTGCATATCTCTTTTTCTGGAAGATGCTACCCTCTTGGACTTTGTTGATTCCCTTGAGGTACTTGAAAGTTTCTATCATGTCCCCTCTCTCCCTTCTTTCCTCAAGGGTATACATATTAAGCTCCTTCAGTCTTTCTTCGTATGTCTTCTGGTGAAGACCCTGCACCATTTTGGTTGCCCTCCTCTGGACAGCCTCCACTCTGTCTATGTCTTTGCGGAGATGGGGTCTCCAGAACTGCACACAGTACTCCAGATGGGGTCTCACCAACTGTATGTACAGAGGGATAGCAACTTCCTGTTTTCTACTATTGATGCCTCTTCCTAAGCATCCCAGTATCCCCCCCAGCCTTCCTTACTGCCTTCTCACATTGCTTGCCCACCTTTAGGTCATCTGATATAATTACCCCCAGGTCCCTTTCTATTTTTACTGTTGTCAGTATCTCACCCCCCATTGTGTACTCTTCCCCTGGGTTTTTATTTCCCATGTGCATTACCTTGCACTTCTTTGCATTGAATCTAAGCTGCCATGCATTTGATCATTCCTTCAACCTTGCCAAGTCCCTTCTCATCCTTTCCACTCCATCTTGTGTATCAACCCTGTTGCAGATCTTTGTGTCATCTGCAAAGAGACATACTTTTCCTTCCAGTTCCTCTGCAATGTCACTTATAAAGACATTAAAAAGGACCGGTCCCAGTACTGAACCCTGCGGTACCCTGCTAGTAACCCTCCTTTCTTCACTGTGTACTCCATTTACTACTACCCTTTGCGTCCTGTTGTCTAGCCAGTTTTTTATCCAGGCTACGAACTTGGGACCCACTCCAAGGCTTGCTATCTTATGTATTAATCTTTTGTGTGGGACTGTATCAAATGCCTTGCTAAAATCTAGGTAGGCCATGTCCACAGCCCCTCCCTGATCTACTACTTTGGTCACCCAGTCAAAGAAATCTATTAGATTCATCTGACACGACCTTCCCATCATGAATCCATGCTGCCTTGGGTCCTGTGCCCCACTGGCCTCTAGGTACTCAACAATTCTTTCCTTTAGAAGTGATTCCATCATTTTCCCTACCACTGAGGTCAAACTAACTGGCCTGTAGTTTCCTGCCTCTGTCCTGCTCCCACTTTTGTGAAGAGGAATCACATCTGCTCTCCTCCAGTCCTTGGGTACCACCCCATCCTCCCATGATTTGTTAAAGAGAGTAGTCAGCGGTGTCACTAGTTCTACCCTTCGTTCTTTTAGAATTCTTGGGTGAATCCCATCAGGCCCCATTGCTTTGTCCACCTTCAATTTTATTAGTTCTTTCAGAACCCTTTCTTCTGTAAATGGACTGGTATCGACCCCCGTCTTCAGAGTGTTTCTCTTGTTTGGTTTAGGTAACTCCCTCTCCTCTTCCTTTGTGAATACTGAGCAGAAATATTCGTTCAGTATCCCTGCTTTTTCACTGTCACCCTCTACCCACATTTCCTCCC
This sequence comes from Neoceratodus forsteri, assembly GCA_016271365.2. NCBI lineage: Eukaryota > Metazoa > Chordata > Ceratodontiformes > Ceratodontidae > Neoceratodus > Neoceratodus forsteri. Next base: position 720,552,927 of record CM028129.1, read on the forward strand.
CTTTATTAACCTTCAGTATCCCTCCTTTGGTCTTTCTTCGCTCCCTAATGTACCTATAAAAGGTCTTATCCCCCTTCTTAACAGAATTGGCTATCCTTTCCTCGCTTTGGGCCTTTGCTATTCTGACTGCCTTCCCAAAAGACAGGTATAACTGGGTATCATCTGCATAGCAGTGAAACCTCAGCCCATATCGTCTTATAATGTCTCTGAGGGGCAGCATATACACTATGAATAACATGGGTGACAGCACTGAACCCTGAGGCACCCCGCACAACAAAGAAGTTGGCTGGATGAATGAACCCCCGACACAACTCTTTGTGATCTCTCAGTAAGGAATGAAGTGAACCATTTTAAAACAGTTCCCGACATTCCACAGATTAGCCTCAGGTGTGCTAACAACACCAGGTGATCCACAGTGTCAAAAGCTGATGAGAGATCAAGGAGAACTAGAATGGAACGTCTCTTCTGATCCCTCGCCCTCAGAAGATCATTAAGCACCCGAACCAGCGCAGTCTCGGTGCTGTGTCTTTTATGAAAACCAGATTGGAAGGATTCGTAGACATTATGAATGGTTAAATGGTCTTCCAATTGGGCTGCCACTACCTTCTCAATAACCTTCCCAATAAAGGGAAGGTTAGAGATAGGTCTGTAGTTTGAGAAACAGTCTGGGTCCAAAGTAGCTTTCTTTAAGAGGGGTGTCACCACCGCCTCTTTCAGGGAGTTAGGAAACTCACCTGACTCTAAGGAGCACCAGACTATTTGCACCAAAACTGGACTGATGGTCTCAGAACAACCCAAAATTAGGGAAGTCAGTCCAGGGTCCAAACTACAGCTCATGGGCCACACACTATAGATGATCCTCATAATATCCACGACCTCAGGTCGGCAAAAGGAACTCCAAGAGAATTGAGGTATTGTGAACTCACACTGTTCCACTGCATCACCCTTAGAGATTGCCGGACTCAAGTCCTCCCTGATGTCAGCCACCTTAGTTGCAAAGAAATGAGCGAGCTTCTCACACTCTAATTGCGAAAAAGCTTTTCGAATTTGCAGACAGACTAGGTTGCACAGTCTGTCTGCACTCCGAAACAACTGAGCCCATCAATTCTGTGCAACTGCAATCTCCCTGGACAGGAATTCTGCCTTCTTATGGGTGACTGCAGATTGATAGATAGAATAATGTTACATCAATCTAAGGTGGTAGGCATCAAGGGTGGACTTACGCCAACAATGCTCTAACCTTCGCCCCTGTCTCTGCAACTCCCTCAGTGTACCATCAAACCAAGGGGACCTCGGGTGAAGGGATAGGGGGCACTCACGAATAAGAGCAATAAGATCCAGGGCCACCATAATGGCCGTATTATAGGCTGACACCAGTGCCTCTGGCTTACTGCTAGCCAACACAGGGGATGATAGGTCAAGGACCGCCGCAAGGCCCTGGGAAGTGATATTCCATAATGGGCAGTACCTGACATCTCCACAGGGGAAGACCTTCTCAGGTGGGTGCAAAAATTGAACCTCACAGTGTAGTGGTCGGAGCAAGTTGACTTTAGGGAGGCAACAGAGGTTAATAGTGAACAGGACTAAATCTGGAGACAGTGAGGTCATCAGCGGTGTGCCTCAGAAACTGATCCTAGGACCTGTCCTATTTAATATGTTCATAAGTGAAATGGGGAAGGTAACCAAGGAAAATCATGTTTCTTAGCTGACTACATAAAGTATGCAGCATGGTGGATCACAAGGAATGGGTGCTGGATCTTTAGAAGGACCTAGATAAACTGTAGAGATGGCCTGAGATCAAGCAGTTCAGAGGCAATGTCAAGAAGTGCAAGGTAATGCACATAGAGAGATGAAATCCATGCATGGAATACTGAACGGGAGGGGTTATACTGGCTACTTCAACAGAAAAGGAAATGAGGGTCATAATCTGTGACTCTCCAAGAGAACAATTCAATGGGACAAAGCACACAGCATGACATCAAGGATACTGGGCTGAACAGGGAGAGATTTTGACAGTGGGAGAAGTGAGTGAATTCTGCCATACAGATTCATGGTAAGGCCTCACCTGGAGTACTGTGCCCAGTTCTGTAGTCCTCACTTGAGAAGATACACTGACAAACTAGAGTCAGCACAACAAAGGGTCATCAGGATAATTGAGGTCCAACAGGACACATACTATAAAAATCAGTTGGAGGCCCTAAATATTTGCTCTCCAGAGGTCAGGTGGGAGTGGGTGGACATTATTGAAACATGTAAGTTTCTCAGTGTTATAAAGAAGTTGAATAGCAAGGACCCTTCTGTAAGAAATAGGGATGCGGTCACTAGGGAGCATGACTGGGTGCTGGTGGGAGCAAGTTCAAGAACAGCATGAGAAACTTATACTGCACTAAGAGGGTGGAGAGAGCAGTGGAACAGACTACTGGAGGAAATGGTAGGGGTAGCTGGCTGTGGATCTATAACAGCCGGTCAACAATTTATTTTTTGACCGATGTTACAGCAACTCCTTTATGCTGACCTCATTTGCAGTTGGCATAAAGGGAGTCACTTTTGATTGTGTTTTTTCCCCATGAGGGTGGCTCTACCTCCCACTCCCCCACTACTTAATTAATCAACTCCAAGTCAGAGTTGCTTCGTAAAGGGGGTGCAACACCCCCAGAAATTAGTGCCTGGGTTCCGCACTGACATTACTGCAACCTAGCACTGTTGTCGCTGTAGTGTTGGGCTCAGTAAAGCTGTTGCTGTAGTGACAGTATACCACTAGCCATAATGGGTTTAAACACTGTTCAGACACTGCAAAGGCACTTGTAGTCCACAAGGGGTGGGACAAGGTTTTGAGGGGCTGGGGAGAAGGGAACAGCCCACCAGTTTAGTAGTTCAGTTTGGTGAAGTAATATAGTAAGTGCAGAGTGGATGGACATTCAGTCTCTCCAGCTGCCATAAAAGTCTATGATTCTTTGTTTAATCTTCACATCTTAAAAATACCATGAATATTTGCCATTTTAGATCAAATATTTGTATTTATTTCACAGTTTTGGCCAGGAAAGTACACTAAGCCATGTTTTTTTCCCCTGGTGTAACCTGGGGAAGAGGGAGATGAAAGGGATTGGTAGTAGCACTGACAAAGGAAAGCAAGCATTGGAGTGTAGGGTATATATATACTAGACACAAAATGTTATATACTAAAAACACTGCAATGTTTAAAATATATTAAATATCAACAACATGATAATACATACTTTGTATAGGCATGGACATTTGATTGAAATATGCAGTTTAATTTTTGTGAGCGATGTGTATGACTATATCTATAAAAATGGAACAGGCTACATAAGTTGTCAACCAAAGCAGGAAAAAAAGCACACAGAAGGTTGAGTTCAACCTGTAGATTGAAGATTTTATTCCATAGCATTATGCAGATCAAAATAAAAAAATGCTCTGGCTCCCCCCAATGAAGCATTTTACATGCAAAGCACCAGGGAACTTTGGCTTTGAGTTTTCTGACCTCTTTGTTTTTGACCTACAGTATGCCATTGAATAAAATCCTCAAGTGTGAGGTTTTCACTAAATGCATCCTGCATTTGCTATTCTGTTTTAGTGGAGTAGCACGAGCTGTGTTTTTTTAAGGTAAGTTTACTGAGCTTTCTCTAAAGGAAGATCACTGGCTGTAGAGCGAGGTGAATGAGCAAGTCAGCAGCTTCAGAAGTGTTGATGCAAGCCTGAACGAGGGTTGCTATAGCTCCTGCCCCTGAAGCTCATTTCACCAGCACAGTATCTCAAAGCACTGCCCCCTAGGGTAAAGGCTAGCATTACACACATTTCTTTTTTTTTTCTTTTTTGACTCCACATTTTAAAGACAGTCATTTTATGACTCCCACTTATAAACTTGACATGTGGCATTTACAGAATACTGTCCAAAATGTAATTTTGCACCACAAAGGCAAAAACATGGCTCATTCACTTTTTCAAAAATGACACCTATCACGTTTATGCATGGTGTGAAAAAACTGCTATGTTGAATGTTTGGAGTCAAAATATTGAAAATCAGAAAACTTAAGAGTGTACGTTGAAGTATTCAATTCAATAGGTCATTCAAGTTCAATGTTCACTCATAACTTGGTCATTTTACCATATTTTACCATCGCATTTTCATCATAGTCTTTATATGATCCCAGCACATAAAACTGATGGGTGAATATTTTCAAATCCTGGCAGAAATATGATTTTGTGGAGCAACTTAGAAATCATCTTTTGACATTCATTTGAAAAGTTTCACCTGTGTTTTTCATAAGGTGGGGTCCCAAAGAGACCCTGTTGAAAGTCTGGCATAAATATATTGAAAAATCAGCACAGTTATGAGTTAACATTGAAATATTTCAATGTTCACACATAACTTTGTAAGTGTATCCCTTGCTGTGCTGTGGACTGTTGTATCAGTCCAGAATACCTATGTGTTCTAAATGTTTTGGCAGCCCAAGGGTTAACATATTTTTCCACCACATTTTCTACATAATCTTCTAATTACCCTCACCTTATGAACTGGATGAAAATTGTCAAGTCCTGCCAAAAGGTGATTTCACGGAGAGACCATGAAATCCCCTTTTGGGATGGTTTTGAAAAAATTCACCTTCTATGTTCATTAGGTGGGGACCCAAAAAGGACATGTTGAAAATCTGGTGTAAAATATTAAAAAAAAACAGACTTGTAAATTCAAAATGTATTGAAATACATTAAACAGATTTATCTTGTTTTCTCATCTTGCAGTCACTGGTACCAGCAGCAAGATGTCTTTTTGATCAGAGAGTGGATCTATGTCAAGGGACACTTTTAAGTGAGGGTTTGTGGGGTTGGTGTATGATGGTGGGTGCAGTGTGAGGGGTTGAGGTGTGATGGGTGGGAACATGAGGGGGCCATATCAGGGAAAAAAAAGATCAATGAGGGATGGTTTTGTTTATTTACAGAAGGACCAAAGATGACATTGGAGATTGGGCACCCCAGTGTCACACCGGGAGAGGGTACCCTGGTGTTGCCATCTATTTTTTGGGGGGGGCATCCTGGATGGGAGGTGAGAGGGTAGAAAGAGGTTCCACTGTTATTCTATGAATTGGGAAGGTGGTGTGGATGACTGATAGGGGAGGGGTGTAGAAATAGTTGTACTGCACATGGATTAGCACCTCAGTGCACTTAACATAGTTAGATATATAGGAAAGATAGATAGATAGATAGATAGATAGATAGATAGATAGATAGATAGATAGATAGATAGATAGATAAGTCAGATGGTACTCAACAGTTGGAATAGGCCACAGCTCACTAGACCACCGTCTCACTGCTGCCACTCAAACCAACAGCACTACTCAGTCTGTGGCTATAGAAATCAAGAAAATCCTGCTATTCTCATACTCAAAGGTGGGTGAATGGCTCCCCTCACTAAGCTGGGCACCTAGGATTTTCAAGTGCCCAGAAATCTTATTTCCAGTGTCATTATCAAAAAACTAAACCAGAGACTAACTAAATAAGTCCCATTTACCAAGGTTCAGGTGTTTTATCTGTTATACCCCTCTGTGCCAATCAGCCCCATCCTTTGGTCTGCCCAACCCCAGGTGTACCCCCAAGGCTTCTTCCTCTGGTGTGGTCAACAGGGTCCCCAATTCCCCACCAGAGACAGGATCTGGTCCACTCTGACTCTCTCCTGGACAGCCAATGTAAAGCCTGTGGCAGACCGGTGTCATCCTACCCATTGGTGCCATGTCCCATTTTCTGTGGAGGTGTGGATGTGCAATGCCATCATGACACAAGTTGCACACTCCTGCATAACATACATCAGTGACTGCTGCACCTCCCATGCCACTCATCAACCTGGCATACCAACCTCTGGTTTCCACCAGGTGTCAGGCATCTGCCAGGATCTGTTTCCACCACTCCCCGGCAGAGGACAGCAGTACATCAGGTACTTAATCCTACTCCCCCTGGGTGGCTCTCCATCTCCCAAGCTCCCTACTGAACTCAGGTCCTCAGTGTCACAGGTGGTAGTGTTGCCCATTGGGCCAGCTAAGTGTTTCTTTTTTGAAAATATATCATTTTTATGTATTTTCAAAGTTTCTTAGTTGTAAAAGACAAAAGCAAAAACAAAATGGTGGCTGTCACAAATTATATTTATTCTCTCAAACAATAAATCACTAATTTTTTGACAGATAAATGCACACGAAAGGTAACTGTATTTTTGTTTCAGAGGGTTATCCAAAAAGCCCACTGAGCCTGCTCAGAAAAACAAACTTTATATCCTTATAAATCTGTAACTGAGTAGTATTTATTCATGGAACCTTCGACAGGCACTACCTTAGCACAGGCTGCTTCTACCCTGAATGTTTTGGAAAGTACCATCTACACTGTACATATAAACTGATGGCAGATAAGGACTGCTTGCGCACCTAGTCTACCCATTTTACTTACCTACTATAATACTGCAGAATCTACTCGATCTCTGGCTTTATCTCCCCTTTCCTAACCACTAAGGTTCCCTTATGCCTATCTTATGCATTTTTTCATTCCATTACCATTTTGGCCCCCACCACCTCTAATGGGAGGCTGTTCCATGCATCCACCACCTTTTCAGTGAAGAAGTACTTTCTCACATTTTCCCTGAATCAACCACCTCTCTCCAGCTTCATAGTATGACCCCTTGTTCTTGAACACCTTTTTTTCTGAAAAATGCTTTCCTCCTGTACCTTATTTATACCCCTGTGGTATTTGAAAATATATATCCTATCCCCCCCCCGACCCTCCTTTCTTCCAGAGTGAACATATTGTGGTCTTTTAGTCTCTCCATATAGGGCTTTTGATGCAGACCCTGCACCATTTTAGTTACCCTTCTCTGGACCTCAGCATCTCTGTCTATGTCCTACCGGAGATGTGGCCTCCAGAATTGGAAACAGTACTTTAGGTCTCACCAATGATTTGTACAGTGGCATTACCACCTCCTTCTTTCTTGTGATGATACATACTAAGGATGGTAAGGAGCCAGTAGGCAATTGCCCATATATGCGCCTATTTTCCACTTTAATAATACTTTAAACTTCCACCTCCCAGTATGTAAACATCCAATTTCTCCTTAAATTCCCTTTTAGTTTTACTAATCACCACCTCCAGTGGCAAACTATTTCAAACATTCACCACTCTAAGTGTGTAAAAATATTTCCAATTCATATGTGAAAACTTTTTTTCCCTTGATCTGTAATGGATGACCTCGTGTTTGCATATAGGTGTCTTTATATTCAATATTTCATTCAATAATAAGTGCTATATCCTGCATAATGTCATACAATAACAAGACATCCCCCTGTATACACCTAGTAGAAATGGACATTAGATTTAATGGTCTTAATCTTTTTACATAACTAAGCCTCTCCATCCCCTTTATGCTTTTAGTAAATTTTCTTTGGACTCTCTCAATTTTATTTATTTCATACTTCCTAAAGGGATTCCATAATTGACTAGCAAATTCTAAATGTGGGTGCACATAAGCCCTGTATAAAGGCATCATCACATCAGCAGTTCTTGAGGTGTTGTTCCTTTTTATTGCCCAAATAATTCTAGTGGCTTTTTTTTATTGCTTCTGTGGTTTGTGCTAAGCTATCAAACGCATTGGTAATTTGTATACCCAAATCTCTCTCTCTCCCCCCCCCCCACACACACTTGCATCTGGAAGTATAAAATTTTGAATATGATAATCAAATGTAATATTGTTTTTCCCCATATGTGGAACCTTACACTTATTTAACTTTAGTCTCATTCCCCATTTCTGTGTCCAATTAACAATTCTATCAAGATTATGCTGAATACTTTCCACTTCACTTTTTGTACTGGATGAGCCTCCTATCTTAGTGTCATCTACTTATTTTGATACCCAACTATCCAAGTTCTGTGACAAGTCTGCAATAAAGATCTGAAAAAGCAATGGGCCTAGTGCAGACCCCTGTGGCACCCCACTAATAACAGCTCCCACTCCAGACAAGTGGCCATTCACTACCACTCACTGGGTATGACCATATAACCATTCCTTTATCCAGTCTATATAGACAAGGTCCACTTTTAGGTTATTAAGTTTTTCAATAATTTTCCAATGGGGAGTAACATCAAAAGCTTTTGCGAAATCAAGGTAAATAACATCACATGGAATATTTAAATCAAGGGTAGAACTAACTTTATAATAAAAACACAACACATTTGTTGTACAGCTTCTACCTGATTTAAACCCATGCTGAAAGCTATTGCAGTCCCTCACAGATGTAGATAAACAATCTTTAATTATAGATTCTAAAATTTTACAAAAGACACTAGTAAGGCTAATAGGTCTATACTTTTCTTCTCTTGCTTGATCCCCTTTTTTATAAATTGGCACAACATGGGCTATTTCCAATCCTGTGGTATAGTACTTGTGGCCATGGATTGCTCAAATAGGATCTGTAATGGTTTTGTAATATAATTAATCATAATTTGTAGTAATCTTGCTGACATTTTATCTGGTCCAGGGGAAGAATTGCTTTTTAAGCATAATTTTTTTTTTTTTTTTTATTTCTGCTTCATCTATTATAATGCCATGTTTGATTAATTTATTAACTTCTCTTTGCTTTGAATCCTTAATGTAAATCTAACAAAAATAATTATTAAATATGTCCAATATTTCTTTATTATCTATTGTAATTTTATTGTTATGTATAATCGGCCCTACTCAAGATTGTGGTTTCTTCAATGATGAAATGCATGCAAAAAAATTCTTTAAGATTATCTTTATTTGCATTACTGGCTATAGAAACCTTCATTTTAAGCTTTGCCCTCCCAATTTCTGTTTTACACCTTTTTACACTATTTTAATAATTACGGAGCGTAATTACTGAAGGGTTATTTTTATATAATTTATACAATTTATTTTTCCTTTTAATAAGTTTTCTAATCTTTCTATATAGCCATGTTGGTCTTTTAGAACTATTTCTTATTTTTTCTGATTTTAGGAATGCATTCATCTGCAGTAGTAAGAATACATGTTCTAATAATATACCACATTTCCTCTATATTTTTGTTCATTAACAATAGATCCCAATCAATGTTTTCTAATTTAACCTTGATGTTCTCAATATTTGCTTTCTTGTATAGGTAAATTTCTTTAATACAATTTTGTGGGATAGATTCAAATTTCACTTTAAATCTTACAGAATTGTGGTCACTATTAGCGAGGGGGGGGGGTGTCCCACCCTACAGGATTCAATTTGAAGTGTATTTGAAAAAATTGCTAAATCTAACATATGAGCATTTCTTGTAGGTTCCTGAGCATGTTGTTTCTAATTATTTCTAACACAACTATCCAAGAATTGTTTTGCTATTCCAGAAGATGCAATTTCCTTGACCAAGTTAATTTCCCTCATATTTACATCTCACATGATGATAACATTACCTAATTCACAGGCTTTTTCTATCTCCAATATAATGGCTTTTGTTTTCTCAACTACACCATTCGGTGGATGACATATAATACCTAATATGATATATTCACTACACCCCCTTCAATTTTTAACCAAATGGATGCATTACATTTCTCCACCCTAATCTTATCTGTAATGTCTCTAGTCTTCAATTGGTTAGTAACATACAGAGCAACACCTCCACTTTTTTATGGAGCCTATAATGCCTATATAATTGGAAACCCTCAATATTAGTTCCCCAAATATCCTTATCAACATTCCACCAGGTCTCTGTTAATCCTATTATTTGTGGGTGGATACTATCTAGAACTGCAAGTAGCTCATTTAACTTATTATTCATACTCCTAGCATTTAATTGAAGTATATTGATTCAATTGATGTTCAGATTGTTATAACAGTATGTTTTTGATTTATTAACCTTAGTTTTTTTAACAGATAATGAACAGCTTATCCCCATCTTTCTAGTTTAAATTAGTACATTCCCAACTATTTAGAAAGTTTGTTGCCAGTACTTCAGTCTCATTATTATTGAGATGAAGCCCATTATATCAATATAATTCAAACTTGTTGTTAAAATTAGACAAATTATCTATAAATGTAATACCCTTATCAATAAACCAATTTTTTTGCCTAACATTAATTCTATTATTCTTTTCTCTGTGTGCCCTAGGAATTGGGAGGTCCTGAAATTGCTCCCTGGACTCCGTCAATTTTCAGTTGTTCAGCTAACTTAATCAGATTAAAGTAAATGTCCTTTTCATGCTCATACCCCACATAATTTGTACCCACGTGCAGTATAATAGATGATTTTTTTGGCATATGGATTTTTTTAATGTTATCCCTGATGTTATTAATCCTTGCTCCAGGGTAACATAATAAAGTAGTATTCTCCTTATCTGCCCTACATACATATGAGTCTCAATATTTAATTATAGAGTCTCCAATAACAAACTTTTTGTGAGTACTACCTGGAGGCTCCTTACTATTGGTATCAATTTGCATGGCATCTTGAAGCAGAGTGAATCTATTTGTCAATCGAATTGGGTCAGAATCCCCTGTACTATTGGTATCAATTTGCATGGTATCTTGGAGGAGAGTGAATCTATTTGTTAATTGGATTGGGTCAGAATCCCCTGTAAACAATGCAGTTACTTTTTGTTTTCTCCTAATATTCACTTATTTCCTATTACCACCTTGATCTAAAGAGTCTTCTTTACATTTTTTGTGGCCTGGCATTCTCCACTAGGGCTCATCGGTCTCACAGTTTTTTCTCGTCCTGTAATGATCCCTGTGGCACCCATTTGTCACCCTTCCCTCCTCAGAGTGAACTCCATTTACCACCACCTTTGGTCACCTATATCTCAACCAATTTCTTACCCATTTTACCACCTTAGGGTCCCCTCCCAGTCTGCTCAGCTTGTGTATTAATCTCCTATGTGGAAAGGTGTCAAAGGCCTAGCTGAAATCTAGGTGCGGTAGGCCACATCCACCACTCCATGCTGATCTAATTAACTGGTCACCCAGTCAAAGAAATCTCTCAGATTTGTTTGACATGACCCCCCCCCAGTGAATCCATGCTGCCTCAGATCCTGTGAGCTGCCAGATTCAATATATTCCACAATCCTTTCCTTCAGCAGTGATTCCAACTATTTGCCTACCACTGAAGTCAGGCTGACTGACTTGTAGTTGCCAGCATCCTCCCTGCTCCCTCCTCTAGTCCTCTAGAACCACACCCATCTCCAGAAAGTGGTTGAACAGAACTATCAGTGGTGCTGCTAGCACCTCTCTAAGGTCAATCAATATCCTTGGATTTACCCCATCCAGCCCCATTGCCTTGTCCACTTTCAGTTTTGTGAGTTCGTTCAGGACTGTCTCCTCGTAACTGGACTGGTGTCCACCTCCCATCCACTGATGCTCCTGCACTTATCTGTGGCCCCTCTCCTTTCCCTTCTTCTATGAATAATGAGCAAAAATATTTGTCTAGGCTGTCTGCTTTGTCCTGGCCTCTTTCCACATACTCCCCTCCTTCCCACCTTAGTCTTGCAATCCCTCTCTTTGTCTTTCTACTTTCACTTATGTACCTGAAAAATGCCTTGTCCCCTTTCTATGCTGCCTGGGCTATTTTCTCCTCCATTTGGGCCTTTGTGTACCTGACAACTTCCCCTGCCTCCCTCTGCTTTACCTGATACAATTACCTGTCCTCCTCCCTCTGAGTTTTCTTATACCTCCTGAATGCTAACTTTTTTGACCTTACCTTCCCTGCCAACTCCTCTGAGAACCATGGTAGTCTTTTTTTCTCTAGTTGTGTTTACTTGCCTAATGTATAGGTCTGTTGCCTTCATTATAGCTCCTTTTATTTTTGTCCACTGTTCCTCTACTCCACACCAGTTCCCCCACCACACCCCCAGACAGGACATCCCTGAGGCATTCCTCCTTCCTTGTAAAGTCAGCTGTCCTGAAGTCCAGAACTCTTGCCTTCTTTTGTTTGGCTCCTCCACTGTTGTTATATTAAACCACACTGTTCAGTGATCACTGTTCCCCAGGTGATCACCCACTATGTCTGTCTGTAACACTGACCCCTGTTGGTGAGTACTAGATCCAATATTGCTGCCTCATGAGTGGGATCTCTTCCTAATTGCCTGAGGAACATGACAGCAAAAATATATATATAACTTGCATTAAGTATAGGAAAAAACACTGTAATTCATTAAAAACTGACATTCCATATCTTGGAACCCACTCAAGATGCAGTCCCAAAACTGTTAAGTTTTGAAAACCTGACAGGCTGACCCAGCATGCCAAATTTTGGCTTGTTTAGTTAAACACCACCAAAGTTATTAAGGTGCAAAAATTATGGTTTAACAATAAACACCTTACTCAACCCTAACCATACTTGTGCTACTAGATATATTTATGTTCTTTACAAAAAACTATGCTAATAAAGCAACGCAAAGATCACTCCACTGCTCAGTGACTCCGGTATGAACAAATAAACTGCAAACAAAAAGCAAACACTGGCACCACTGCACTGCAATAAAAAGACTTTATTTGAATATGCAAATATAAACAGCCATCCATACAGACATAACTCATTAAAATGGTCCCCATCCAGTTTCACAGATCACTACATTATCAGGAGGATGGGGGAGAGATGAACAAACAGGGTGCTTTAAACAAATAATATAAAGAAACAGTACATTATACTCACAACATAAAATACATAGTATATAATATCTAAAAAACACACAATTTAAAAAGTACAATATAGGAAGCACTACAGAAAGTACCAGAAGAAAGAATACCACACATAGGTATAGAAATATACATACAAATATAAATGCAGATTATATTATTTTATAAACCCTTCAGCCAAAAAAGGTACAGAAAAAGGAAACACCACTATATATTGAGTAAATATATTCAAATATTAATAGTACTATTGATATCCATAAATGTTCAAAAGCTACAAAGCAAATTGGGGGAGGAAATCCAGACACATTCCGATTTATAGTTTCAAGTTCTCATGGTGCTGAGGGTCATGATTCTTCTTGCCTCTGTACTCTAAAGAACTAAAGGAAAAAAAATGAAGAAAAAGCACATCAATACATACATTAATGTCTATCAGTTTTTATTGCATGGAATCAAATTGATCCTATCATTCAGTCCAGAGACTCTGAGTGTCCCAAGTTAAAAGTCCAGTATGGCTCTGTTCTGAACAATTTACTATCCAAGTCACCACCCCTGGGTCCCAAAGTGACTTTTTCTACCACACAGAATTTAAAGGTATGTTTAGCATTAGTACATTTGTTAGCCGTACAATGATCTGCCAGAGCAGTATAGGGATCCTCATTTGCAATGCTCATCAAATGTTCACCTACACATAACTTCAAAGACCTAGTGGTCTTACCCACAGAAAATGAGCCACATTCACACACGGCCATATAAACCAGGCCTGTGGTACTGCAGAACTATTCACTATTTAATCTCCGTCATTACTGCAGTTTCTACGGACTCTCAGCATTTGAGCTTTGGGAATATTATGTGTTTGATGGTGTGTGTGGCAACTAGAATCATATAGAAGTGAGTTTCTATTAGTAGCCTTGTGGAAGAGATCTGTCTCAATAGATACTGAATTAATATAGGACTGCAAAAAAAGTGCAAGGATAACCACTTAGTCGAAAGTGTGGAATGAATTACAGCAATAGGGGCATAATAGTGGTAGGAAACTACTGCTATCCCTATCACTCACTAGAAACTGGAGGAAGGGCTGAAGAGGCCACAGGTGCTGTGCTTGGTTTAGCCACTCCTGTGGTGGAGTGGCTAAGGCACAAGCACCTGATGCAGTGGAGACCTGGGGATCTGGGTTTGATTCCCCATCTCCCAATATGCATTTTGTCATGTCAATGGTGGTGGGAGAGGCAATACTGTTTTGAAACATTACAAGAAGTTTCTAATTTAGCCAGCACAATGTTTTCTCCCTGTCAGGCTGTTTCTGACCTACATTCAGTGGCTCCAGGGTTGCTGGATGCTATTTGGAGTGCTACTATACTGTGCCTGTTAGGAAGTTGTATTGCTACTAGTATTGTAATGTTGGCAATTTCACTGCTGTTTGTCAGTGCCTGCTTTACAATAAGTTTAAATAGGGGCTTTATATGTGTTAATTCCTACCAGGGGTGAAAATATTATTTCATCCCCTGCAAGTCTCACACATTTTGTGGGAGCCTACCGCATTCTAATGAAACTCTCAGATCTCACACAAGCATAAAATCAAGGCACCCTACTGTGCTGGAGAGCAGGACCTCCTGCCAGTTTTTACTGTTCTGCATTCTATGTATATTGCAAGGCAAACTGCATTGCATAGCCACTGAATAAACTGGCCATGCCATGTGAAATCCCAGTCATAGCTCATGCAGCATTAACAGAGTTGACTGATTGGGTCTATCTTTAGAACCGCCCATTAGTAGTGTCAATCTGATTGGCACCTATGTGGCCAGAATGAGCTACTGCACCAGGAAATTGCATGTGGTGTGATGTCACAGCTCCTCAGTTGTTTCAATACAGTATTGCCATGGATGGCAATTAGTTGAGTTAGCTCTTAGCTTTGACAGGATAATTGCCTTGAAAACTTCTTCAGGGTTACTGAGTGTTGTTGTGGCAGTCACAAACTATTTGGTTTCAGCTTGTCATCATAGTCAGCCCAAGCGGCTGCCTTACACAATAAATATTTCTGTCAAAGACCTCATCCCTCTCAGTCTAATCTCTATCTGGCGGGTAAGTTAAAGATCAGGCATCTGATGTAATTTTCAGAAGAAGTAATACAGTGAGTAGTTGGACTTAAAAAGGAATTTTGTGCCATGTTTATCTACCTGTTCTGAGGCATTTTGGTTCTACTTACCAAAATTACTTCAGTTTAGCTTGTTTTGTTTACAGCACAGTTTTTACATGATGACAGCAGTCTGACAATGAGAGTCAGAAGCACCAAATTAAGAGCTGTCACTATCTTCCTAGCATTTTCCGGCTATTACATTCACTGACAGTTAATATGTCTGCTACTTACTTTGCTTTATGTTAATATTTCTAGTTGTCCTGAATGAGGGATTTTGCAGGGTTCTAAATAATGTAATCCCCACCCCCACTGCACTCATCCCCTTGCTGCCGTCCTCTGTAGACGGTCCTGTCACTTTAACTTCTCAAACATTCATTTAATGTATTCTCTCATCCTATGGTCTACCGAAGTATACTCATTTTTATGTTTGCTTGTGCCCCTCCCATTTGTTTTGTGCCAAGGGGGTACCCAATCCCAATCTGCTCAAGTGCTCCCCATACCCCCAGCACACTGTATGGCCAATGGGGGTGCCCAATCCCCGTCAACTCCAGTGACCCCCCAAACACCCAGGTGGCATGCTGGGAGCCCACCCAGGCATACGCAGATGATACAATCATCTTTGCCTTGGGCCCCTCCTTCAACAATATCCTCTCCATGCTCCAAGATGATTTTGACAGAGTCCAATCCTGATTCCAGGATGACCTGCTCACACTAAATGCAAAAAAATGATCACAATGGTCTTTGGCTTGAGACAGAAGCTGGCCTCCCTCCCCCAGCCCCCTTGCTATCACCACCACAGACAGCTCTCCCATGGAGCAAGTCTCCGCTTTTACATACCTGGGAGTTTGGCTGGACAGCCACCTCAATTTCTCCACTCACATTGAGGCACTCTGCACAAAGTTCCGGCCTAAACTCACCATCCTCTATCGCCACAAAGAGTGCCTTCCAATCCCCACACGTTGTGAACTGGTTCATAAAACTATCCTACCAGTTATTGACTATGCAGACATAGTCTATGGAATGGCCCCAGCCTCCTCTCTCTCCAGACTTGACATACTCCTAAATTCCTTCTGCCGCTTCGCTACCGCCTCACCCCCTCTCACTCACCATTGCCAGCTCTACACTCCCCTATCCCTGGCTCCGCTCTCCCACTGGTGTATCATTCACGGTGCCTCCTTCATAACTAAGTACTGGCATGGGTCCCTTCCCCTCTACCTCACCTCCCTCCTCACCCCAACCTCCTCTCTAAGCTACACTCTCCACCAAAGCGACACTCGTACTTTCCACCTCCCTCGCCCTCACTCGCAAACCGGCCAAGCTGCCTTCTCATGCCACCTCCCCCTTCTCTGGAATAACCTCCCTCCAAACCTTTGTCTGGCCCCTTCTGGTTCCGTTTTCACTTGACTTATCAAGCACCAACCCACCCCTCAATGCCCTAAATATTCAAATGGTCACAAAACGATACCAAAGCACCACCCATTACTCACCCACCTACACCAGCCTCTTAGAACTAGCTGATTTCATCTGCTTTCTCCCTTTCCACTTGAAATTGTTAAACTGTTTTAACCACTGAGTCAGTGTATTTTAACTCTTGTAAAATGTTGTTCAAACTGTCTGTATCTTGTATAAACTACTACTCTCTGTATAAACAGTACCCGGGTCACACCTGGAAATGAGCCTCAGCTCAGTGTGCCTTTTCTGGTCATCAAATTTTAAATAAATAAAATAAATAAATACAAAAGTGTCCTGTAGTCTTTTTTATATGTTTTAATCCTGTAAAAAAAGAAAATGGTGCCTTGTCGAGTCCCGTGACCCCTTCCCCAACCTGCACCCACCTTCTGTGCACCCACCTCCCCACACCCCCCTCACCAAATACTTACCTCTGGAGCTCAGCACAATGATGTTCGGTGGACCAGGAACATGTCTGCACTCTTCAAAGCCGACTGCAAAATGAAGAAATGCCAGTAAGCTGTAAAATGGCATAAATGTTTTTTTTTTTCAACTTATGTGGATATCTCTGTCATTTTTTGGACTTTTGGCACCAAACTTTCAACATGGGGTTCTTGGGACCCCTCTTCATGAATTCAGTCACTTTCATGGTGTTATTCAGTCCAAAAGGTGATTTTGCTGTCACTGCATGCAATCACCTTCTGGACCAATTAACGAAACAACAGTGTCAGTGTTCATGAGGTGGGCTCTTAAAAAGCCTATGTTGCAAATGTGGTGAAAAAATTCCAAAAAATGACTGCATTACGAGCATGCATTGCGCAGTTTTTATGCATGCTCATAACTTTGCGAATTTGTAATATTTTCACTCAAGATTTTCAACATTGGCATTTTTCCACATCTCCTTCTGAACAGTACAGCTGTGATTCTTCACATCCTGGCCAAAATGTGTTTTCGCATTTCTGGCACAGAATAGCGTGGTCACTGTGGGAAATCAGTGTTTGGGATAGATTAAGAAAATCACACTGACACTGTTCATGAGCAGAGGTCTTAAGATGCCTATGTTGAAAATTTGGTGACAAAAGTACATAAAATGAATGTGTTACGAGTGTACATTGCTCAGTTTCCACACACCCTCATAATTTTGTGCATTTGTAATATTTTCAGTCCAGATTTTCAATATTGGCATTTTTTCACACCTCCTTATGAACAGTACAGCTGTCATTTTTCACATCTGGCTGAAGTGTGTTTTCACACTTCTGGCACAGAATAGTGTGTTGCTGTGGGAAATCAATGTTCGGGACAGATTGAGAAAATCATAGTGAAAGTGTTCATGAGCAGAGGTCACAAAATGCCTCTGTTGACAATTTGGTGAAATAATTCCACTAAATGACTGTGTTATGTGCATGTGTTGTGCAGTTTCCATGTACGCTCGGATGTTTGAGCATTTTTAATATTTTCACTACAGATTTTCAACATTGCCATCTCTTCACACCTCTTTATGAATGGTATAGCTGTCATTCTTCACATCCTCCCCGATCTGTGTTTTTGCACATCTGGCACAGAATGGCACAGTCTCTGTTGGAACTCAAAGTTCGGGACACATTAACAAATTCACAGTGCCGATGTTCATGAGAAGAGGTCCCAAATGCTTTCATGAGGTGGGGGTCACAAAAAGGCCATGCTGAAAATTTGTGGTTCAAATACCGACGAACGACCAGGGCATTAGGGTTTCTAACCATAACGTCCCACCCTGTACAGACTGACAGGTATCAGAGTGTGCCTTTAGATCACCAGCTATAATGCTCAGGCCATTCCACCCCCACCCTGAAGCCATTGACAGGCACTGAGGTGTGCCTTGGACTCTTCAGCACCAGACTTCCCCCCATTCTCCCATATTGCACCCATTTCAGTGCGTGTCCTTATGAAATGGGGTGACTGTGAAGCCGAACACCCCAAGGCAGACCTCAACACTTGTCAGTGTCTACAGGATAGGGTGCGATGAAATGCCATGAGCATTATGGGCAATGACCCAGAGGCACACCCCAATGCCTGTCCATATCTGCAGGGTGGAGGTGGGGTTGGCGTGAGCTCAATACTTCACTGCCATTCCTGTTCTGCATCTAACTCCTGCATGTCCAATGCTAATATCAGCAAGCAAACATTCAGCATTGACAAATGCTTGTTTAAGTTTTATCTTTAATTGGTGTAAGTGTAATGATTATGTCCTTTTTCCCTCCTGTCTTCATGACTGCCACAGAGGTTCTTGATTGTCTTTTTTTTGTTAATAAAAAACTCTTCAGTTTTTCTGCTACAATCCAAGGTGCAGAAGTGACAAGCAGGATTTTGGCTTTTCTGTAGTATCTATCGTTCTTGTCGACTGAAATGAAAGGGACTTGAGGGGGATACCCCTTTTGGTAGTGCAAGTTGGAATGCACTACCAGAACAAGGGGTGATATCATGCAAAAATATGGCTGACTTTAAGAATGCTTGGGATAGGGTACTGAGTGGGTAAGGGTGGGTGAGAAGGATAACAATGGGAGGTTAAGGGGGTTGGGGGAGAAGCAGCTGCCAGTTAGGGAGTTAGCTCCACAACTGAGCAGACATTGATAGACTGCTAGGTCTGTTCTGCTGGCACCTTCATATGTTCGGATGTATGCATGTAAATACTTTTTTATTATTTATAAATTTTGTTCAGTACAGTACAAAATGTACCAGATTCAGAGAATCTCAAGTACATCAAAAGCATTACAAAATTAGGTACAGGACAAATGCAATAGTCCCCTAAGATTATGACTTTTAGATTTAGGGTAGTGTCAGTGTCATACATCTGACCATTTGTGAGTAGAATGTTGGCATTTTTTGTAATAATTACAGTGCATGCATAAGGTTTCAGATATATAGATACATAGAAATGTGACAGCAGAAAAGGACCCCCAGGCCAACCTAGTCTGCCCATTTGTCTAGCTATCTGCTAAGACATGCCCCTCGCACTCACCCCCCACCCTCAACAATCCCTTGTGTCTGTCCCATGCTCTTTTGAAGCCTTCCACTGTTGTTTCTCCAATAAACTCCTCTGGGAGCCTAATCCAGTTATCCACCACCTTCTCTGTGAAACAGTACTTCCTAATGTTACCCTTGAACTGTTCCCCCTTAATCTGTAACCCATGCCCTCTTGTCCTCTAATACTCTCTTAGCTGGAAGATGCTTCCCTCTGGCACCTGGTTTATACCTTTTAGGTACTTGAAGGTCTCAATCATGTCTTTCCTTTCCCTCATGTTCAACTCCCCTATCCTTTCTTTATAGGACAAGTGGCTGAGGCCCTTAACCATCTTTGTTGCCCTCCTCTGAACTCGCTTCAGAATCCCCACATCCTTCCTGAGATATGGCCTCCAGAACTGGACCCCATACTCCAATTGTGGCCTATCTAGATGGGTGTACAGGGGTACTGTGACCTCACTCCTCCTACTGGTAATCCCCCCTGCAATACAGCCCAACATTTTGCTGCCCCTAGCCACTGTTCCCTTGTATTGCTTTTCCACCTTCAGTTCCCATGCTATAGTGATGCCTAGGTCCCTTTCCTGTTCTGTTACGTCCAGGTCTTGGTCCCCCATACAGTATCCTGTCCTCTGGTTTCTGTATTCAAGATGTATGATCTTACACTTGTCCATGTTAAATGATAGTTTCCATGCCCTTGACCATGCCTTGAGCCTCTCCATATCCCTCTGCATTCTTTCTACACTACCTGAGTGTCCACCCTTTTGCAGACTTTAATATTGTCCACAAACAGACTCACACCCTCTTCAAGGCCATCTGCGATGTCTCCTATGAATAGATTGAACAGTAGTGGCCCTAACACTGACTCCTGAGGGACCTCACTGTTGACCATGACCTCTCCTGATGCCACCCCATTTATAATGATTTTCTGTCTCCTCCCCCCCCCAGCCAGATCTCAGCATTTATTTTTACTTTTTCTTCTAGCTTGTTGCTCTGTTAAATTCTGCCAACTCTGGAAGTGTTGGACCAATGTATTTATATATACTGTGTATATATATATATATATATATATATATATTTTTTTTTTTCATTAAAAAGAATAGCTCTCATAATAGATTTTTTTTTATTTTCTATTTTTTTTTTAATATTGCTCAACATTAAGCAGTCCTGCATTGCTAGGGTGATGCTGTATTGAGTTGTTTGTTGCTAGGGAACATTGACCTTTTGTTTTATACACAAATGGTAGCAAGAGAGTCAAGAAAATGCTGGGTGACAACAGTTATATATTATTTAACATTAGTGTCTGCCATACACTGCTGTCACAGTTGTTCCATCAGTACTAATAGTGGAAATGTTGAAGAAAAAGAAATAGAAATGCTGCCAAACAGGTTTCAGTGCGGGAGAGCAAATGCGTACCAGTGTTTGTAAAGCTGGATTGGGCTGGGAGTTGATTTTTATTTCTAAACTTGATGGTACATAACTTTTACACTTTGTAGACTTTAAAAAAAAACTTGAGGTTTCTGATGTTATGAACTTTATCAATTAGGCAATATAATGTGTTTGCTGATTGTGGGTTTTTGTTTGTTTTTGAGGGTGGGAGGAATTTTAAACGTGGATTCATAATGGGGCTGACTGGTACTGTTCCCTGTTACTCATTCCATGATTTACTATAGGTAAATTATGTCAGTCTTCCAATCATGTTCCATAATTTTAAAATAAGCAATAAGGCATAACCAGGAGTTGGATTATCAGTCTTTTAAATCACTCCATAGGGATGTAATGTGGCACAAGGCACAGCATAGTCCCATATTGCTTCTAGGGGGTGACTGACTGTTTAGGCAGCAGTGCAAGAATCTGGTGAAAATTTTGACCTATACTTTTTATACTATTTGAGATTGCCACTTACCTCCTTACTTGTATGATACCCTTCTGTCAACAATCTGAGTCTGCTTTGGTGCAGTACTTTTATTCAGATTTGAAATAATAAAACAAGCGCTCCTTTTAATATGGCTTTGACCAGGTTGTCATCAATATGTGCAGCTATATTGATCACCTATTGTTCCATAAGGTCAGAGAGCAGTGCCTGCTGCAAGATAATTCATTTTAGTAACAACAGAAGTGAAATTTAAACAACTGATGGACAAAAACTGCTAAGAATACTGATGCAGACCTGGTCTGAGCAACATTAAAATGAACACTCATTTTAATATTTCAGACATGAAAAAAAGCATTAAAGCAGACTCAGATTGTTTCATACAAGACATGAGGGAAGTAGCAATCTAAAATAGCATAAGAAAGTATAGGTCAAAATTTTCACCAGATTCTTGCACTGCTGCTTTAATCTATCTTTAGTGAGTGCCTTATTGTTGTTATACAAAAAAAATTCCAAAATAATACTATACTTTTTGAATGTTTCCATTATTTAGAGGGAGTTTTTTTAATAGAATAGTTTAAAAATGCTGGTTCAGAGTCAGAATCCACCGTTCCAGTCATTAGGCAGTGCAACAGGAAGGAGTGCTGGCAGGAAGACACCAAGTGCCATGGTTATCAGGCTGTACATGACATTCTAACATGGATTAATGCAAGGCTGTTGGAATGCTAACAACCGATCAGATTGCAGAATTTCTTAGACCTATTTTTATTATACTTTATTCACAAAGATAAAAGATGGAAAAACACAGTTACATAGGTAGAGGCATTTGAAACATACAGTATATGGGTGTTTTCATGGTGTAACCTATCTCCCACTCCCTACTACCACCAGCATTAAAATAAGCAACCTGGCAGGTGTAAAGATTTGACCAAATTTCCATTATGAAACAGTACTTCTAAGGATTTATAAATGCAAGGTAACATGATTGTTTATTTTGCTTTCTTGTAAAAATGTGAGCCACAACTAACCCCTCCCCCCAACCCCTATTACCAGAGTAGGGACTCTTTTTTTGAATTCAGATTTAAAATGGATGCATATGTCTATGAAAGGTCCAATTTTTAACTTTTAAATATACTTCTTATTTTGTTCATTCTATGTCATATATTTACATACCATTTTATAAAAACTATAAGACACTCCACGGTGTCCATTATGGGGTACTAATCAAACTTATCAGGTGCATTTGATGGCACGCTGCTGTGTCTTGTACCTGTCCATGCGCCAGAGGGGTGCAACTATTTCTCTATAATGCACACTCTGTCATGTCTTCTTGCATATTTAATGTGTATGTTACAGCCCTTCTTCTGTATCTTAGCCTGATACTGAAAATAGGATGTTAATGGGAAAATGTCATTTCATAAGTTATGTATTTTAATTGATCATAGCTTCAGTTTTGTACAAATTTCACCTATTTTTCAGGTCAGCTGTATTTTTTTGTAACTTCAGTAACTAAGATCTAGCAAATAACTGCAAAATTGGATTTCCTCACCATAAACACTAAATTTTTGAGAAAAGTCAGCTTCTTGAGCAACTGAGCTTTTACTGAACAACTCTACAAAGTATAACATATTGTAGGAACTCTTCAGCAATACTTGAATTGTCAGGGACTAAACTGCTTGTAGTGTCACCATATTAGAAGATAGCATCAAGTGACAGCGATCGAAAGAGTGGACCTTCCATACCTAAGAAGGCAAAATTGCAAGTAGTGAAATATTCTGTTAGACAAAGTTCAGACCTAAAATTAGTCACCAGTATCCATGCATCATAAAAAGGAGTTCAGACTATGAAGCGAAGTGTACAGTTTGTGACAAATGTTTTGGTGTTGGGCACCAAGGAAAGAGAGACATAGAAAGGCACCTGAATAGTGCAAGTCATATTAAAAAGTGAAGGAAAAAGAAGAAAATACTTCAGTCACTCAGTGTTTCAGGCCACTTAATGATGCAACAGACAGACAGGTAAGCATCTAGCAGCTAGATTGATCTATGTACCAAAGTTCAGTAGCTATATTTAATTGTGAATGAGAAACTACATAAAGACCTAGTGGAGCCAAAAAAGGCAGACAGGTAAATAACACAAATTTTAAAAAGGGATCAGGTGTAGCATTTTTAACTATGAACTAGAAGTAATTTTTCCTTATTTGCTAAGTAGAAGGACTTGTATGTAATAATATGATGTTGGATGTGTGAAACAGCTCCTAACCTGACAGCTGTCATATATAGTTCCAAGAAATATGACAACAGAAAAGGACTGCCAGGCCCACATAGTCTGCCACTTGCCTAGTTATCTGCAAGAACATGCCCACCCCCACACTCAACAGTCCCTTGTGTCTGTTCCATGCTATTTTGAACCCTTCCACTGTTGGTGCTCCAACCAACTCCTCAGAGAGCCTTTTCCAATTATCCACCACCTTCTTATAGTACTTCCTAATGATCCCTTGCACTGTTCCCCAACAATCTGCAACCCATGCCCCCTAGTCCTCTGATTTCCTTTCAGCTGGAAGATGCTCTCCAATGACACTTGATTTATACCTTCTAAATACTTGAAAGTCCCAGTCATGTCCCCCATTTCCCTCCTGTGCTCCAGAGAGTACATGTTCAATTCCCTTAACCTTTCCTCATAGGATAGGTGGCTGAACCCCTTTGCCATCTTTATTGCCCTTCTCTGAACTCACTCCAGCCTCCCCCATCCTGTCTGAGACATGTCCTCCAGAAAACCATCACAGTTCTGTCTCTGCCCCCCCCAACTGCATTGACACACACCAAACATGTTGGTACCAGGTCAAGAAATGCAAGCAAGCCCAATCAGTTGCTTATCAAATGGCACTAGAAATATACTGTACCACTTCATAAATCCTCAACATTTTTAGTATTCAACTATGGCATCAAAGCAGCTCAGGAATAGTCACTCAACAGATGCAAGGCTGGTTACTTGTATATTGGCAAAGTGAGTGACACTATAATGTTGAGGTAATATGAAGATGAATACATCTAGATATGGCACCTGCCAGATAAATCAATGCTAATCACAGCATACATACAGTAATACTGACTTAACATTTTACTGTTGGCTAATCTTGTTGCTACCTGCACTTTAAGGACTTGTACTACATTAACTTAGCTAATCTGTAGATTTGTGATAGGTTTACAGTTAATTATATTTATTCTGGTTTCAGGTTATGAAAGCTGAAGTAATGTTCTTAGGATTTCTTCTGGAGCACAACCTCCCATTTCAAATTTCTGTCCATGCAGGAAAATTATTTAGAAGCATGTTCTCAGACAGTAAGATAGCCAAGGAATTTAGCTGTGGACATACTAAGTCATCTGTATTGATTAACAATGTGATAGGTCCAAGCACTGTAGAACCTGTTGTGAATTTTGCATGTGACACTCCTTTTTCTATTGCCATATATGGTGGAAATGATAATGATATAAAGAAGATGTACCCTGTGTCGGTTCATATTTATGATGAGAACAGAGGAAAAGTTTTCCTCATGTTTTGAAAGTTGCCATGGCAGCTGGTGCTACAGCTCAATATACAGTATTTTCGATGCTGTCGATGGTGTGATGGACGAGCTCAGTATACCTTGAAATGATTGTGTTGGGCTGGCATGTGACAACACTAGTGTCAACACAGGAAAAAATAATTAGCTGATGACAAGGGTGTTAGCAAAGGCATCACATGTGTAAATCAATGGTTGTGCATGTCATATGGCACATAACTGTTGCAGACATGCATATTTACAGTTCATGTCCAGTACAAATTTTTACTTGAATGATTTCCTCACCGATATCTTTTTTTTGTTTCACCACTCATCAAGAAGGAAGGTCTGCTTGAATGAATTTTATGAATTTTGTGACATTGAGAGTTGAAAACTATTAAAGCACATGAACACAAGATGGATGAGTATGTAGTCATATGTTCAGCATGTTTTAAGTGTCTTTCCAGATCTGATGTCATACTTTAAATCTGAATCTTTCAGAGAAGCAAGGTTTAAATGTCTACAGGCTTCTTTTAAAGATGACATGACAGAGGTTTACCTTCTATTTATGAGGTCTGTTTTTTCCTGCATTTCCTAGTTTTATTTTAGCTCTTGAACATGAATCACCATGCATTTTTATGCTGAAAGGCTTTTCTACTGAACTGATCTGAAAAATCATAGGAAACTTATTTAAACTGTCAGAGCTTCAGACATGTAATCCAATTGAGTTTCACTATGAAGAACACATCAATCAAGTTTCTGATTCTCAGTTGTTCATTGGAATGACCACAAAACAGTTACTTAGAAAGCTGACAGTAAGTGGTGATGTTGACATATAAAAAGTAGACCAGTTCTATGATGCAGTAAAAGCATTCTATGTTGATGCTGTTTACTATTTTAAAAGAGTATTTCCATTTGATGATCCTGTATTAAATCATGCAGTATTTGTTGACTACAGAAGAAAACACTGTATTTCTTTTGACAATGTTGAGTACTTTGTAAACCAGTTTTCAGAAAACTTACATGTTGACTTAGATGCCTTACATGAATAATTTGTGGAGTACAGCTTGTTCTCCTTGCCACCTCACATTAAAAACCAGGTAACAAATGAGGGGATCATTGATCCATTTTCCATGGATCTATTATGGCATTTATTAGGAAACCTGAAAACATGTTCAGGAGAGCTAACCTTTCCAAACCTTGCTCAAGTGGTCAAGCTGGTACTTACACTACCACATTCAAACGCTGAAAGTGAAAGGGTATTTAGCATGGCTAAGAAAAAATAAGACCACTATGTGCAACAGTCTAAAAGAAGAGACACTATCTAATATTCGTTGTGCAACAATCAATTTATTTTCAAAAACTGCTTGCCACAACTACCAACCAACAAATGATTTTTTGGCTAAGGCCAAGAAAGCTACTTGGTGTTATAATAAGCTACACATGCAGTGGCCAGAATAATAAGTTTGATACCAGAAAGCCCAAAGGCAATTTCACATGTTGCTCCTTCTTTTTGTCCTTCTATGTGTGACAGTTCAATGCACATCAAATTAGTACATCATTTGCACCCTGAGCAGTAGTTTAATTATTTTCTATCTTCACCTTTTTTTCATTACTTTCTGGAATCCAAGTTGCCACTGTGCTAACAAGGTTAGCATGTTGCATGACTGTTTACTTTATAAGAAAGGTCCAAAGGTTCCCTTTTATAATTCTGCTTTTGCTTGACAGGTCTTGGATGTAAGCATAATTGGGTGGCAGCACATTAGGGATGGTGATTTGTAGGCATTCCACCTACCTCAATTTCCATGTATTTTAGTAAATGTGAAACACAAACTTAAATATCCCAAATATACTATGGGCAGGTGTGTAAAACACTTTGGCCCAGATATTCAAACTGTGCCCAAAAAGTGTGCAACAGCAGGAGCAAGCACAAGTCCACTGCACCCATGCACAAGAAGCAAGATATTCAAAAACTGAGCAGGCCAATATGTGCCTACGGCTGACAACTGAATATCACACAACCTGCACCATGGTGCAACTAGGGATGTGAAGCTGAGCATATCTGATGCACCATAACGCAACAAGGAATGCTCAGCAGAGCAGTCTAGACATGCCATAGTGCAACCAGGGATGTCCCCTGCAGCAGGGCAGAAATGCAACAGCACAACCAGGGATGCAGGGGCCCACCACCCATGCCACAGATGGGCAGAGGAGCACATAGCAGAACAGACATCATCCCCCACAACCCATGCACTGCACAACTGGGTGAGAGCTGGAATAACCACCGGCCAATGGATACCAGCAACCAACCCACAGCTGGGCAATGGTGCCCCAGCAAACCCCCTGGCAAGCTGTGACCAGCACACAAGGAGGGCTGACCACCCCATGGCACCCCATCCCACCAATGCAGAGCACACCCTGCACCACAATCACCATACACCCTTCCCAGGAGTAGCACCCAACAGTACAGGACATGTTCTGCATGCCACCACCCCCACTGTGACAATGCAACCCTGTGAACCATGGAGCCATGCAAGGCATCCTTACCATGTGCACCCTACTGTGGGTGGCAGAAGACAGCAGTGCAACAACAGCATACACAGTGCCACCCTGCATGTCCCCTCTGAGGTACAGCTGAGAGACCAACCATGCGTTGCCACACGAGGTACCCCACATGCAACAGGGCATGCCCTGGACCCCACCTCCAGTGGTACAGTATCCTGCACACCCTCCCAAGGACACATCCCATCCCAGCACTGTCCACAACAGCCAGCACAGACAAGCACAGTGTAGCATGGAAGCATGCACCACACAGGATGCAACACAGTGCATGGACAAACACCCACCCATACCCAAGGGCACACCAACACAGGGATACAGTAGCAGGTCAACCAAGCCACTGGCGTGTGGCCACTGCTGATGTGTACACACAGCCAGCACCCCTACATTGTACAGGTGTGCCAGCCACCCTGCGCAGGCACCATGAAGCTGTATGCCACCAGCATGCCACCAGAGCACAGGTGACAGACACTGGAGCACATCCCCTGCAACAGACACAAGCGACAGCTTGGGGGGGGACAACAACAGTGCCACCGGAGGCAGAAGTGCACCATACTGGTGATGGAAGGCAACCTGGCATTGTGCCCGGGTACAGTTGTTATCCAGCATGGACAGCCACCACTGACACGCCATCAGACCGTGCATACCACAGACATGCAAGGGTGTCAGCTGCACAGGCCATCAATGGTCTGACAGGGGTGCCATGCACACAGTGCAGGCCCTGTGGCCACTGCACACAGGCATCCAATGCACAGAGTACAACACACAAGCCACAGACAGTGACTGATCCCCCTGCCCACATCATAGGTGGTTCACCTCTGCACACACACACACACACACATATGCGTGTACCACCCCTGGCATGCATGCACACCACTGCAGCTGAGCACCTGTAGCCTGCTGCAAATCAGAGACCACCACACTTGTCATAACAAAATGCTTATATTTAAAAGACGCAACAAAACCTATATACAACTATTTACAAGAGGGGGGGAAGGGCCACATAACAGATGGGGGCGAGTAAGGGGCAGGGGAGAACATATGGGAGACAGAAGAAGGGGTGTGAGGGTGGGTCAAAGGGGGAAGGTGATAGCAGGGGCATGGAGACATTAATGTGCGTCCCGGTCCTCCTCCACATGGCGCCGATGTCTGCCGCTCCTCCTCCTCACCTCATGGCAGTGAATCCTCTGTAAAAGCTCCAGTGTCACCCTCACCACCTGGAGCAGCTCCCAAACACTCCTCTCCAGCGCCTGGAGTCACCGTCCACCTAGGACAAGGGAGCAGAGTCAATAAGTGTGACTGTCCATCCCCCTTCAGCCTACCCATTGTGCATGGCATATGGCCATGTGCCACGCCCCTGTGATGGTGTGCGACCACCCACAGTGATTGTGTCCACAAGATCTGCCTACCCAGGCAGCCACAGCCATGTGAACCACTGCACACACCCACTGCCCATGTCCTGCACAGCACCACCACGGCTGTACAGTGACTTGGCTATGCGGTGTGAAGGCAATGCCACAGCCATGTGCCCAGTGCATGCATGGACCACCACTGACGCACTCCCAGACATGCAGTGCCACTGGATGGTGCTGACTGTAACAAGCTGCATGCATGGCAGTGGTGTCAATGGATGGTGGCCATGCCCCACTGCCTGCCCAGTTATACAGCATGCAATAGTAATCATGGATGTAAGGCACTCACCATCATCAGGCTGGTCCACATGCAGCTGACCACCTTTATCCCTCCTGCCCTGCTGCTCCTCCAGGTGGCACCTCCGTCCTCTGGCCTGCTGGCGTGCTTCGGGCCCTAAGGTGCAAACATGGAGAGAGGAACATCAGTACAATCCGGTAGCAAAGTCCCCCCACCCCATGTATGTGCAATCCCACACAGCCATACCCATCCACCCCACACCCTGATACCACCACCACGGCCAACACCGGACAGCCCCCCCCATGTGCCGGACACATGCAACCATGATACCAGTATGGATGATAATAGTGTATGGATGTGGCACCTGCCTGGCAGTGGCACCGTGCCCCTCCTGGCATGTGCCTGCAGGTGGGCAAGCAGGTCCAGATCCCTGCACCTCAGGTTCCCGTAACGGTGGCGACACTGCTCCGCCATGCGCCCCATACCGGTGGCCTCCTCCAGGCTGTCAGCCACCTCTTGCCACACAGCACTCCTGGTGCTGTCCAGGGGTGCCTCTCCATACAAAGCCCCGGCATGGGGCTCAACTATTGCCACCAGGTTGGCTAGCTCAACCTGGCTCCACATTACCGCTCGCCTCCTCGCCATCTCTGCAGTGTGGTGGATTCAAAATGGCACTCGGCAGCGTGGTCCTGCCATGTGCAGATGCTGTGCAGTACAGCTCTGCCATTCCCTATCACACTGTCACCGAACAGCGCGATAATGGTGCACCCATGCCTGATGCATGGTGCCTAGGGGGCAAAGGTCAGGCACAGGGTCAAGGGTCTCTGGTACACAGACAGCCACAGCACAATTGGAACCCAATGCATGTAGCACAATTGGGTGCCTGTGTGCCTCCTCCTGTAGTGGCCTACAGCACTGTTGCCCCAGTGCGCCTATGACGCCCCAGTGCCACAGCGCCATATATGTGAACAGCGCTGTAGCACCAACTGGCATAATGGTGGCCATGCCCTGCATTGCCTCCCGTGCACAGCACATCAGCAGTGCGGCAGGCACATGTGTCATCAACCCGGGCATGCACAGTTAGGTGTGTACTGCGCATGTCACAGAACTGCGCCCTTGGTTCAGCACATTCAACACAATTGCGCAAAGTGCAACAGCGCGATATTCAGCCAGCATATGCAAATCATCTAATCAGCTATTCAATGGTGCAGTCACTGCATTTGCATCCACTTAAAGATGCGCCTCACCTCGTTTGCATGGGTTGCGCTATAAAAATGCGACATTGGGCTGCACTGGCCATAGTCAGTTACTGCAATCTATTGCGGTGAGTTGCATGCTGTTTGGAAGTGTGGACTGTGGTGTTTGGGACATGCATGGGACTGCACAGTCACAGATAACACCTGTCATTCTCACAGGATGAATCATGACCAATCGTGAGGTGGAAGAAGAGGAACAGAGACGTGGGAGGAAGAGGAGGCCAAACTTCAAAAAGGCAGAGACAGATGCCCTGTTTGAGGCCTACCTTGACCAGGAGCCACTGCTCAGCGGATGCCAGAGAACACCATAGGCCCGTGCTGCTGCATGGTAGGAGGTGGTGCGTGCTGTTAACCTGCATGGCAGCCACCAGCACTCCGTGCAGGAGTGCAAAAAGAAGATGGGCATGGACAGGCAGAGAATTAAAGAGAAGGTGGCTGCCATCAGGCCAGCATGGTCTGCGACTGGTGGGGGACAGCCAGAGGTGCAACGCCTGACCCCACAGGAAGAGCGGGTTGCTGGCAGCATGCAGTGTTGCGCCATCGAGGGTGTTCTGGGTGGTGGATTCCAGATGGGTGGTAGCCTGTCACTGCATGGTAGGTCATGGTCTGTCAATTGGGAGGGGACAGGGTAGGTCACATGCAGTAAAGTTACTGTTTTTCCCTTACAGCTCCTGAGCATCTACATGGGTCAGTGGTGGAGGGCTTCTCCACTGAGGGCAGTAGCATGGAGATGGAGGAGGGCCCGTCCACCTCTACAAGCATACGGGGGTCAGGATGACAGTGGGCCCACCTGGATGTCCGGACTGATGTTGGTGGAGCAGGTGCAGAGGAGGCCCTGCCCGTGTCCCAGCATGCCAGCGTCCATGGATGCCAGCATGCTGAGACTCAGGCTGGTGCCGGATCCATCACCAATGATGATGGTGCTAACGTCATGGGCAGTGAGACGTGTGGGCCATAGGATGGCCACACAGTAGGTGACATCACAGCCATGGCTGTGGGTGGTGCTGCCATGGAGGACTGCGTGACATCACAGTCCCAGCCTGTGCCTGTCTGCACCAGTGGGGCAGCACTGGTGTGTGTGTGCAGGACAGTGGAGCTGTTGCGGCCACTGTGGCACCACCATTGAGCCCTGGAGAGTGGCAGTCGGAGGGGCGGTATCAGCAGTCAGCCAATGGCCATGGGGGTACAGTGTCAGGGGGTGGCATCAGTGCACCACCTGTGGACATGCCCAGGCCTGGCCCTGGTGTGCAGCACCCACCCTCAAGGGGTGATGAGCATCAGGGCCACGAACACCATGAGGGACAGCATGCCGATCAGGCAGATGACCTCTTAGATGAGCACACCCACATACTGCAAGCATCAGTCAATCAGCAGATGCGGCTTGTGTCGGCGGTGGATGCACTGAGTGCGGCTCTGTGCCAGGCAGAGGAGCGGCGCAGCAGAGACACCACTCAGCTCCTGGCAGGGATGGACCAGTTGCGGGAGGATGTCAGGCATTCACAGCTGTAATGGCCAAAATAGGCACACAGTTATTTGCCCATGCATCGCAGACACTGCGCAGTGCAATGTCCACCCCCCATTCCCGGTGTCGTGTGACACCATCCTTGTCAACACCGGGTTCAGCTGTGGCATCCCGAGCACGCCTGGCACTGGCGTGTTCAGTGTGCTGCAGACCCCTGAGCAAGCACAGTCACATTCACCCAGTGGAACCCCTGGGGGACTGTCGGTGCCACCCCCTGAGGCCAGTGGTCAGTCTGTTACTGCTGGCGGGTCTTGTCGGGGCTGCCATTGCATCTGTGGTGGCCATGGCACTGTGGTGCATGACTGAACTGTCTCCCAGCATGGCTACTGTCTGATGCTGCCCTGTGTTCATTGTGTCGTTCAGCAGGCAATGCATGGGTGGGGTACCCGGCCCTGCACACACGCACACACACGTTACATCTGCACACTCTCCTGGCTGCTGTCCGCTGTGGTGTGTGCATGATGATGCCTGCATTGCACTGTACACCACTGTGCAATGATGCCCAGCGTCTGACACACGCACAATGACAGGCAGTGGGCGTGGTGGTCTGTGGACGTGTGTGTGGCTAGGGGTGACAGTTTGTGTGGCCATGCCTCCTACCCTTTGTAAGCATTGCTGTGATGGGGTCATGGGCTGCCTGTATGGTGTGAGCAGCCAGGGACAGAGTGGGTATCCACTGTCACCTGTGTGTAGAGGGTGGAGATTAGTTTGGTGATCAGCGTCGCCCTGCCTTGGGCCATCTAGGCCAATACCCATGTCACCTCTGACCATGCCCCTGCCAAGCTCTATGTTTTTTCTGCGTGGTTTGCATACTCACCCACTAAGTGGCCAGTGGGGATGTCCCCACTCTTGAATCTGTGGCACAGTGCAGACTGATGCCCGATGAAGGCATCATGTGCTCCCCCAGGGTGCGTGGCACAGACATTGATTATGCACCCCCTGGCATCACACACCACCTGGTAGTTGATGCTTGCATAGCCCTTCTGATTGATATATGCGGCCCCTTCATGGCCAGGTGGTGTGCGGATGGCCACATGGGTGCAGTCTATTGCCCCTAGCATGCCAGGCATATGTGCTACCATGTGGAACTCCTGTATTTTTGCTGTGCGCTCCACGATTTGCTGGGGAAATGGATGTTCTCTGCAGCATGTGGCAGCAGTGTGCTGAGGAATTGGGTGAGGTGGCGTGACGTGGCCGACTGGGTTATGCCTGTGGTGTCCCCTGTTGGTCTCTGGAAGGTACCTGTGGTGAGCAGGCACATGCAAGCTGTCACTTTTGTCTCCACTGACAGAGCATGGCTCTGTCGTGTGAGAGTCTGCATCACATCACTGCACAGCTCACAGGAAACCCTCAAATTGCCGATTCAGGCGGTGCCCGGCCCTGATCCAGTGTCGGCACAGCTCATGCTGGGCGCGGGCTTGGTACTGCCTTGTGGGGGCATACCACCAACAGGCCCTTCCATGTCTGTGCCCCCCTGCTGCCTGCCTTCTCACCCCCTCATTACTGCCCCCATCTGGATGGTGGCACTGGCCATGTCCATGGCTTGTGTTCCACCCCGGCAGCTGTTTCCATGTTCCCCACGCTGTCCTGACTGCTACTTCCCCTGCACCGGGAACACCTTCCTCTGGAGGCCTCAGTGCTGTGTGGCACATCCCCCTTCTGCACTCTGTTTGGCTGTGGCTCCCCACACCTTCCCTGTGCCTGTGGGTTCAGGGTGCCTTTTCCCTGTTCTGCCCTGTATGTCTGTCCTGCCCTGTGTGTCTGGCTAGAATTCAGCCACATGTGCCTTCCCTGTAGCGTTCTTGCGCCTCTCCTTTGTTCTTTTTTATTTTGGCTCATTTCCGCTATCGAGCAACTTCCGCTTGCTCCCCTATTACGCATGGCGCATGTTGTTGAATATCGCACTCGCCATTTATGCATGGTTCCTCCCCTTCAGTTGCACATGCATTCATTATCATTTGCGCTCTTTGAGCAGATTTGGGGGGGCATCTGTCGCTGAATATCGCAGAATGGCACATTTTCGGACCTGCGTGGAGCAACCCTACTGCGCATGACGCAACCCTTTTGAATATCTGGCCCTTTTAATCTTTTCAAAATCACAGTGTAAGGGAGTGCTGACTGCCATGTAGTCATCGATATTGGCCTGATGTTAGCAATGAGGAGCTACATTTTCAAATGCTTGTATCAATTTGTGGCACAGCTTTACAAGAAACACGTTTTACTGGAAATAACTTGAAACAGTGAATATAAATATGGTTAACATATACAAAAAAATGGAGACAGAGAGAGAGAGAGAGAGAGAGAGTGAAGGAAAGCATAATTGAAAAACAATGCCACAAAACAATATATCAGAGTGAAAGAAATATGTACTGCGAAAAAAATACAAACTTGCAGAAAACACAAATTGAAACATAAAAACAAGCCACTGCCAGTAATTCAAATTTAACTGTCCTGCCAATGCACTTGATCATGAGCAACTGACTCTGTTTAATGATAATGCCAGTGCATGAACCTATGTGTTCAAAGCATCTTTAGTTTGTACAAACATAACAAAAAAAAAAAAAAAAAACTTCAGTTTACAAAAAGATAGCCTGATATTAGAAACATTCCACTGTATACATCTCCTCTAAGAATGTTTACTCTAGACCTCTATGTGGCTGTTTTGTACATCAATTAGTTTAGAGCAGAGTTCCTCTGTTGTGTTATCTTGCACTTGTGTTGAAAGAATATATCTCTTGAATGAACTTTACAGCTTCAGCCATTTTTTAAACTCATTTTTATTGTGGCTAATACAATACCAAACAGTGTACAGTTCATATTTTAGTGTCTTCAACAACTTCATACATTTTTATGTTGATTGCGCACATGCACAAGAAACATGTTGCGGCAGCTTTCTCCACAAGCTGGTTGTGGAGGTGTGGCAGTGTTGTGGCTAATGCTCCCACAGCCTGCAAAGGCTTGTCCCACATCCCCCAATGCTGTGGCACGCTGCTGCTGACACTAGTTCAGCCAGCATGCCACAACCTTCTAAAAAATCAGCCGCTGCAATCCAGGGGCCGCCTCATCATTGCAGCATCAGCCATCCGCTGCAATGAGGGAGTGACCCGTCATTGCAGGGTGGGAAAGTAAGAACCCTGATATTGTTTGTGAACATGGCGGTGGCTTGCGCCATATTCACAAACAATATTACAACAAGGTTTATTTGCCATTGAGAGGCCCTTCCCGTCGGCATAATCTCAACCAGGTTTTATTGTCTGCCGATGCGGGTGCCCAAAGCCAAAAGAATCCGTTGGCATGCTGGGAGGCC
Organism: Neoceratodus forsteri; assembly: GCA_016271365.2. Classification (NCBI taxonomy): domain Eukaryota; kingdom Metazoa; phylum Chordata; order Ceratodontiformes; family Ceratodontidae; genus Neoceratodus; species Neoceratodus forsteri. The sequence goes on from CM028129.1 coordinate 720,587,877, forward strand.
CACCCCAGTGTGCCACATGCCCTTTGTTGTCTGCTGATGGGGTGCTCAATCCCCATCGGCAGAAAAATCCCCTTTTGTTGTTGGCTGATGGGGATGCCCAATCCCCCTTAGCTACAGTTGCCCCCCCAAAGCAAGACTCCAGTGGCATGCTGGGAGCCCACCCCAGCATGCCACATGCCTAAAATTAAAAACAGTCCTGCAGCATCTTTTTTACCCCTGAAAAGGAAACTGTCCTCGGAGGTCTCTGTGCCCCCACCAAGAACCCACACCCAACCGATTGTGCACTCTGCCTCCCATACCTCCTTCACCCATACTTACCTCCAGAGTCTGGCACCACGATCTTTGGTGGACAGGGAACATGTCTGCACTCTTCAAAGCCGACCACGAACTGAGGAAATGCCGGTAAGCTGTATAATGGAATGAATAGGGTTTTTTCAACTTTGATGGATATCTCAGGCATTTTTTTGGAATTTTGGCACCAAATTTTCAACATGGGGTTTTGGGACCCCTCCTCATGAATTCTTGAACTGTCATGGTGTTAATTGGTCCTGAAAGGTGATATTGCAGTCACTGAACAAAATCACCTTTCAGGGCTGATTAATGAAACAACAGTGCCAGTGTTCACGAAGTGGGCTCTCAAAAAGCCTATGTTGCAAATTTGGTGGAAAAAATCCAAAAAATGACTGTTTTATGAGCGTGTGTTGCGCAGTTACTTCGCTTGCGCTCATAACTCTCAATTTGCAATATTTTCATGCCAGATTTTCAACATTGGCATTTTGTCACACCTCCATGTGAGCAGTACAGCTGTCATTGTTCACATCCTGGCCGAAATGTGTTTTCGCACTTCCGGCTCAGAATAGAGCAGTCGCTGTGGGAAATCACTGTTCAGAACAGATTAAGAAAATGACAATGATACTTTTCATGAGCAGAGGTCCTAAAATGCCTATGTTGAAAATTTGGTGATGATAGCCCATCAATTGACTGTGTTACAAGTGTGCGTTGTGCACGTTCCACGCACCCTTGTAACTTCGCAGAGTTGTAATATTGTCATACCAGATTTTAAACAGTGCCATTTTTTCACACCTCCTTATAAGCAGTACAGCTGTCATTTTTAACATCCTGACCGAAATGTGTTTTCACAGTTCCAGCGCAGAATAATGTGGTCACTGTGGGAAATCAGTGTTCAGGACAGATTAAGAAAATGACAGTGGCATTATTCATGAGCAGAGGTCCTAAAATCCCTATGTTGAAAATTTGGTGTCGAAACTCCATAACATGACTATGTTACAAGCGTGCATTGAACTGTTTCCATGCACCCTTGTAACTTCACAAATTTGTAATATTGTCATGCCACATTTTCAACAGTGGCATTTTTTCACACCTCCTTATAAACACTACAGCTGTCATTTTTCACATCCTGCTAAAATATGTTTTTGCACTCCTGCCGGAGAATAGCAAGGTCACTCTGGGAAATCAGTGTTTGGGACAGATTAAAATCGATTGAGTGGGGGGAGGAGTGACCAAGCTCAACTGAGCTCAGTCAGGACTGCTGCAGATTTGTTTGTGGGCAGACAAAGGCCCCAACACAAGAGCCCAGTACAAAACGGCAGCCTGCAGCACTGGGAGAAACAGAACGAGAGAGCAAGTGAGGGAGGGGGGAGTGAGCGAACAAACCAAAACGCTGTCAGGACTGCTGCGGATTTCTTTGTGGGTAGAAAAAGGCATCAATGCATTCAGGGGCCCAGTACAAAAGGCTAGCCTGCAGTGGTGGGAGAAACAGTATGAGTGAGTGAGACGGGGGACTTAGTGAGCTCAATGGAACTCTATCAGGACTGCTGCAGATTACTTTGTGGGCAGAAAAGGCGCCTATGCAGGCAGGATCCCCATACAAAAGGGCAGCTTGCATCACCAGGACAAACAGAATGAGCACATGAGTGAGGGAGACTGAGCGACCTCAATGGAGCTCTGTCGGGACAGCTGCAGATTTCTTTGTGGACAGACAAAGGTGCCAATGCAGCCAGGAACCCCATACAAAAGCGCAGTCTGCAGCACCAAGAGAATCAGAATGAGCGAGTGACAGAGTGGTAGTGAGCGAGCTCAACTGAGTTCTATTGTGACTGCTACGGATTTCTTTGTGGGCAGAAAATGCTGTAACACAGGCAGGAGCCCAGTACAAAAGGCCAGCTTGCAGTGCCAGAAGAAACAGAATGTGTGAGTGACAGAGGGCGAGTTAGTAAGCTCAATGGAGCTGTGTTGGGACTGCTTCAGATTTCTTTCTGGCCAGAAAAAGCCACCAATGCAGGCAGGAGCCCAGTACAAAAGGGCAGTCTGCAGCACCAGGAGACACAGAATGAGCGAGTGAGGAAGGGGGAGTCAGTGAGCTCAACAGAGCTCTGTTGGGACTGCTGCAGATTGGTTTGTGGGCAGAAAAAGGCAGCAATGCATGCAGGGGCCCAGTACAAAAGAGCAGCCTGCAGTGGCAGGAAAACCAGAATGAGTGAGTGAGCGAGCTCAAAGGAACTGTATTGTAACTGCTGAAAATTTCTTTGTGGGCATAAGAAGGCAGCAAAGCAGGCAGGAGCCCAGTAGAAAATGTCAGCCTGCAACGCTGGCAGAAACGGAATGAGCGAGTGAGAGAAGAGGAGTGAGTGAGCTCAACAGAGCTTTGTCAGGACTGCTGCAGATTTCTTTGTGGGCAGAAAAAGGCACCAACAGAGGCAGGAGCCCAGTACAAAAGGGCAGACCACAGCGCCAGGAGAACCAGAATGAGTGAATGAGACAGGGGAGTGAGCGACCTCAACGGAGCTCTTTTGGGACAGCTGTGAATTTCTTCCTGGCAGAACAAGGTGCCGACACAGGCAGCAGCCCAGTACAAAAGAGCAACCTGCAGCACTGGGACAAATAGACTGAGCCAGTGACAGAGGACCACTGAGCGAGCTCAACAGACCAACACAATCAACATTCGGCATTGACAAATGCTTGTTAATAATGGTTCAAGTTGCTTTAACACATTGTACTTTTCAATTTTCAGTACTGTTTAAACTGTTTAGAAACAGAGCAATACAATTGTTTTATGGCACTACTCTGAATTCAAGCTATTGTAAATTCCTTTAAAAACTGAGTACATTTAAATATATGTATTCCATAACTAATCAGGCCCTGGCCACAAAATGACTACTGACTACATATACTTTTACTTACTCTTGTTGGATTCTCTACACCCCCCCATCCCCCCCAAAAATCCTATGCTAAACAGAAGAAGAAATGTTTATAAATGTGTTATTGTTAGGGTTTGATAACTGCATATAAGGGTTCACTCATGTTTAGTAGTTCATTTTAAATATCTTCAGTGTACTGTTTAAAATTATTAATTTGTATATTTATTTTATGAGCCTAATTTCAGTAGAGATATATATGTCTCTTGATTATGTTTTCAGTCTTATTATTTTTATTGAAAAACTATACTTTCCAGGTATAAAATGAATATATATATATATATATATATATATATATATATATATATATATATATATAGATATACCATATATATATATATACACACACACACACACACACACTGTCTAAGCTGTCAACAAAACAAATGGAGAAAAGTTTGGAATGTGTAATATCAGCTTTCATAATGTGTGTGTGTGTGTGTGTGTGTGTGTGTGTGTGTATACAGCAAGATAAGACAGAATTACTGACTCTGTTGAATAAAATTGACATTTAGAGAACCATGACTGGGATGTCAACATATCAGGGTACACAATCTACAGGAGGGACAGGGAGGGAAGAAGAGGAGGAGAAGTAGCTCTCTATGTAAGGGAAAGGATCAAAGCAACATAACTAAAGGGTAAACAGGGAGGAGAGGAGGCACTGTGGGTCACCCTGGAGACTGGATATGGCTCCACAATCTGTACAGGAGTTGTATACAGACCCCTGTCTCAGGGGAAGGAAATGGACAAGGAAATGATAGAAGGCATCCTTAGGATGGCAGAGAAAGGGGAGATATTGCTGATGGGGCACCTGAATATGCCAGATATTATCTGGAGCACCTTTACTGCAGCCACATCCAAGAGCAGGGCCATTCTCGATGCCGTACAGGGGCATGCCTCAGACAGCTAGTTTTGGAACCCACTAAGGAGGGAGCAATCTTAGACATGGTACTCTCAAATGGGGACAGAGAGAGGATCTCTGATCTTGAAGTGGGTAGCCATCTTTGAACAAGTGACCACCAAACAGTGTGGTTCATGATAAACTTAGCTGTAGAGTCAAGCCACACAAAAGTAAAGGTACTGGATTTCAGGAGGGCTGATTTTGTCAAAATGGGAGAATGCTTCAGAAAAGCACTAGCAAACAGGCAAGAAGGTGGGGTGGAGCAACAATGTGGAAATATCAAAACCGCCATCACAGAGGCAACAAGCCTTTGTGTGAAGCAGATAAACAAATCAAAACAAAAGAAAAAAAACACTATGGTTCTTAAAAGAAGTGGTAGGGAAGGTAAAGAAGAAAAAGATAGCATTCAGGAAGTACAAGGAAACACAGAAGAAGCAGGACAGAGAACTGTACCAGTTAAAGCAGAAGGAAACGGGGCAGGCAGTCAGAATAGCAAAGGCCCAAACTGAGGAAAAGATAGCCAACTCAGTTAAGAAGGGGGATAAAACCTTTTATAGGTACATTAGGGAGCAAAGAAAGACTAAGGCAGGGATACTGAGGCTGAATAAAGAGGAAGGTAGTTGGGCAAAGAGCGACAGTGAAAAAGCAAGGATACTGAATGAATACTTCTGCTCAGTATTCACAATGGAAAAGCAGGGGGAAATACCTAATTCAGTCAATGGAAGCACTCTGGATAGGAGGGTTGATATTATTCCCTTCACAGAAGAAAGGGTTCTGAAAGAACTCTTAAAACTGAAGGTGAATAAAGCAATGGGGCCTGATGGGATTCACCCCAGAATTCTAAAAGAACTAACGGAAGAACAAGTAACACCACTGATTACCCTTTTTATTAAATCACGGGAGGATGGTGTGGTACCTGAGGACTGGAGGAGAGCAGATGTGATTCCCCTTCACAAAAGTGGGAGCAAGACAGAGGCAGGAAACTACAGACCTGTCAGTTTGACCTCTGTGGTAGGGAAAATGATGGAATCCCTTCTGAAAGAAAGAATTGTTGAGTACCTAGAGGTCAGTGGGGCACAGGACCCAAGGCAACATGGATTCGCAGTGGGAAGGTCATGTCAGACAAATTTAATTGATTTCTTTGACTGGATGACCAAAGTAGTAGACCAGGGAGTGGATATGGCCTACCTAGACTTTAGCAAGGCATTTGACACTGTCCCACACAAAAGATTAATAATCAAATTAGCCAGCCTGGGAGTGGGTCCCAGGGTGGTAGCCTAGGTAAAACACTGGCTGGACAACAGGACTCAACGGGTAAAAGTAAATGGAGTGCACGGTGATGAAAGGAGGGTTACTAGTGGAGTACCGCAGGGTTCAGTACTGGGGCCGGTACTTGTTAATGTCTTTATAAGTGACATTGCAGAGGGACTGGAAGGAAAAGCATGTCTCTTTGCAGATGACACAAAGATCTGCAACAGGGTTGATAAGCAAGGTGGGGAGGAAAGGATGAAAAGTGACTTGGCAAGGTTGGAGGAATGGTCAAATGTATGGCAGCTTACATTCAATGCAAAGAAGTGCAAAGTAATGCACCTGGAAAACAAAAACCCACAGGTAGAGTACACAATGGGAGGTGAGATACTGACAACAACAAAAATGGAAAGGGACCTGGGGGTAGTCATATCAGATGACCTAAAGGTGGGCCAGCAATGCGAGAAAGCAGTAAGAAGGGCTGGGGGGGGATACATGGATTCATAGGAAGAGGCATCACCAGTAGAAAACAGGAAGTTGTTGGTCCTCTGTACAGACAGTTGATAAGACCACATCTGGAGTACTGTGTACAGTTCTGGAGATCCCATCTCCGCAAAGACATAGACAGGGTGGAGGCTGTCCAGAGGAGGATAACCAAAACAGTGCAGGGTCTGCACCAGATGACATACAAGGAGAGACTGAAGGAGCTTAATATGTATACCCTTGAGGAAAGGAGGGAGAGGGGGGACATGACATAAACTTTCAAATACCTCAAGGGAATCAACAATGTCCAAGAGGGTAGCGTCTTTCAGAAAAAGAGATGTGCTAGAACAAGGGGGCACAATTTGAAGATACAGCGATTATGGCTCAGAGGTAATGTGAGGAAGTATTTTTTCACAGAGAGGGTTGTGGATGCATGAAACAGCCTTCCTGAGGAGGTCATAGAGTCAAAAGCAGTGGGGGAATTTAAGAATTCATGGGACAGACATAATGCAATTCTAGTGGGGGTAGGAGGAAGAAGGCTGTTGGTTAACTAGGATTTGCAGCTTATCCGTTAGGTAGGGAAATGGGCAGACTAGGTGGGCCAAGCTGTCTTTATCTGCCATCAAATTCTATGTTTCTATCACCACAAGGTAGAATTTGTTATGAAGAAATGAATAGCACCATGTGTGAAGTGGGTAATAAAATAGATCTGCAGAGTACTACCAACAGAATTACATAAAGAACAGACAAATGATTTACATGGAGCAAGGTATGGTGGCAGTACTGAACAGTAGTGCATTTTACATTCAAAATAAGCTCTTAATTGCACCACAAAGCATCTAAAACCCCAGAGCTTCTGTGTCCTGGCGCCCCTCAGACCCCCGGCATTTATAAATATTTTCTCCATCATAATATGTAAATCTCCAACAAAATTACTCAAATTGTCCAGCAAAGCTGCAAAGCTACCTTGAAGGGTCTGTTATCTCTGGTAAAATAATCATTTTGATTTAGAGTAGAACATAGTTGAGCCTGAATGTAGATCAAAACAGCCTGACTGGGAGAAAACATTGAGCTGGCAAAATTAAAAACTCCTAGTAAGCCAGCTCGTCGGTGCAGCGGCTGGATTTCCACTTGCGACGCCGGTGACCCGGGTTCGGGAACGGACTTGGGTCGTCGGAGAGCTGGCCAGGAAGAAGGTTGGAGCATCTGTAGACAGCTCGCCTTCTCCAGGTTTGAGGGTGGGGATGTGATCCAGGCACCTGCTGGCCCCTGGTGGAGGCCGGGAGCATGGCAGAGTGTTAGGGCTCAAATTTCCGGGGGGGTAGCCGGACGTGGTGTTCGCCTTGGACGCTATGGCACGCCACCTCCATGGGAGAAAAACAGAAAATGGCTCTCTGGCGAGCCAGATGACAGCTCTCCAGTCCCCTCGCTGCCATCACGGCCCCACGACCTCCCACCCAGCAGCACCTGGAGCTGATGCCACAATGCGCTGGACGATCCCCACCGGTGCCTTCCCTCTCAGAGGAGGGGGACCCACCCAGCGAAGGGTTATGCCGGGCTACCTCCAGGGGGCTGTGATCTGGGGTTGAGGCAGGTCCCGGGGATGGCAGACAGAAAAGGACAGGACATTGAGGGTCCGAAGGAGGTGCTCGCCAGATGGAGCAGAGGAGCAAAAAAAAAAAAAAAACTCCTAGTAATGTTTCAAAACAGCATTACCTCTCCAACCCCCATTGACAAGGAGATGGAATAATTGTTTGAAAGTGCCATCCTTAAAAATTGCTTTAATTGAATGATAGGTGTGAATGAGCTCAGCCTTTTACCACATCAGAAACTTATTTAGTCTGCAAACCTCACAACAGTGTGCTATGGCCCAGCATCCAGCAACAATGGAAAAAAGGTTCACAACAAAAAGGCACCCCACAAAGAATGTTTAGCATTGTTATAAAACTTGAAACTCACATACTTTTTAAAGTAATGTTTATTGAATGGTGCTGCCTGTTTTACTTGTGAAAACCATTGCACATGATCATTAAAACTTTGGAGAAACAGGTCCTATAAGCATGCTTACAAAGAGTGCTAGACTCTAAGTTCCTGAGGTGACATCATCAGCAGCTTTTCACTGAAACAGGATTTTTAAACAGGTAGTGAAATCAGGGTTACATAATAGCTCATAACTTTAAAATGAAGTAATGCAGAAATCTAATTTTTGGTATGAGATTTACTGGAGTATGTTTATTCTAATTCTGCAGTGTAGCAGAAGTGTCAGTTGCTCTTTAAGTTTTATATTTTTTATTTTGATATCCTCCCTTTGTGTACTGTATTTCAGTTTCTTTTCATACACAGCAAAATCTGGGTGTTATTTAAATAAAAGTACACACTCCTCTTTGGCCTTAATACTAGCTAACACCTCAGGCTGTTGTCTCTCAGAGTTCTTAATTATAGCTCTCATACGGGCATCAGTATCAAGCTGTAAAGCTGCTTTCCTTTCAAACATAAACTCATCAATTTCATCACCATAGCTCAGTGTTTTCAGTAGCTGTAATGGGGAGACCTTTCAACTTTTAAATAACCTTTAATGGTTAACTCACCCCAATAGTGTCTTTTGCCTCTAAAAGTCACGTTCTCCAAATTTAAAATTGCTGTCCTGATGTCCACAGTTTCATCATACTTTGTGCTAGTTGTTGATTGCTCTGCATGGACACCATCCACCTGCAGAAAATCAATAAACAGGTCAGCTTCACCTGCCAAGCTAAACACACTCTCTGATAGTGAGTTGCTCCTTCCCCCAAGTTTAAATCACTGTACATCTTGGATGACATAACCAGATATAAAACGGAAGCCCTGTCTGACCAAAATTAGTCACTGGTAGGAAGTCACAAATCCTTATCCCAATTGTGGTTCACACTGCCAAACTTAGCACTGAGATCAAATAAAGAAAAGACCAAGGGGGTTGGGGGGAGAAGATAGGGCTTTACCAACAAGCTGTATGTCATACCTCCCAACTGTACCATATTACGAGGAATTTTCCTCATTTTACTTCACAAAAGCTCCCTGTTCCACACTGTCAGGACTTGTTCCACATTCAAAGTTTACATTTTAAAGCAAACATCCAGAGTAAATGAAACAAAAAATATATTATTCAATTAATAACAGACTTTCTGAACATAAATACAACATTTTAACAGTGTTTTGAGCTTCTTAAGTAAATATTAGATTAAGTGTTCCACATTTTGACAGGCAATGTTCCACATTTGGGGACAAAATGTTGAGAGGTATGTTGTATGTGGACTGGTAAGATAAACTGCTTAAACAGTGTGCAGTGAGCAAGTATCCAAAAAGCATAAAAAAAAAAAACCAAGGCAAATACTGTTCCACTGCTCAGTGTGCCCGGTATGAAACAATGAAACTGAAAAAGCAAACACCAGCACCACTGCACTACAATAACAAGCATTTGTCAATGCCGAATGTTGATTGCGTTGGTCTGTTGAGCTTGCTCAGTGGCCCTCTGTCACTGGCTCAGTCTGTTTGTCCTGGTGCTGCAGGCTGCTCTTTTGTACTGGGCTGCTGCCTGCATTGGCACCTTGTTCTGTTGAGGAAGAAATCTGCAGCTGACCCGACAGAGCTCCATTGAGGTGGCTCACTCCCTCTCTCACTCGCTCATTCTGTTTCTCCTGGTGCTGCAGGCTGCCCTTTTGAACTGGGCTCCTGCCTGTGTTGGTGGCTTTTTCTATCCACAAAGAAACCTGCAGCTGTCCCAACAGAGCTCCGTTGAGGTTGCTCACTCCCCCTGTCTCACTCACTCAGTCTGGTTCTCCTGGCACTGCGGTCTGCCCTTTTGTACTGGGCTCCTGCCTCTGATGGTGCCTTTTTCTGACCACAAAGAAATCTGCAGCAGTCCTGACAAAGCTGCGTTGAGCTCGCTCACTCCCCTTCTCTCACTCGCTCATCCTGTTCTGCCAGTGCTGCAGGCTGCCCTTTTCTACTGCTCTCCTGCCTGCATTGCTGCCTTCTTATGCCCACAAAGAAATTTGCAGCAGTTACAATACAGCTCTGTTGAGCTCACTCACTCACTCATTCTGGATTTCCTGCCACTGCAGGCTGCCCTTTTGTACTGGGCACCTGCATGCATTGCTGCCTTTTTCTGTCCACAAACAAATCTGCAGCAGTCCCAACACAGCCCTGTTGAGCTCACTGACTCCCACTCCCTCACTCGCTCGTTCTGTGTCTCCTGGCACTGCAGGCTGCCCTTTTGTACTGGGCTCCTGCCTCCATTGGTGGCTTTTTCTGGCCAGAAAGAAATCTGAAGTAGTCCTGACACAGCTCCACTGAGCTCCCTCACTCCCCCTCTGTCACTATCGCATTCCATTTCTGCCGACGCTGCAAGCTAGCCTTTTGTACTGGGCTCCTGCCTGTGTTGCCGCATTTTCTGCCCACAAAGAAATCTGCAGCAGTCGCACTAGAGCTCCGTTGAGCTCACTCACTACTGCTCTGTCACTCGCTTGTTCTGTTTCTCTTGGCGCCGCAGAGACTGCACTTTTGTATGGAGCTCCTGGCTGCATTGGCACCTTTGTCTGTCCACAAAGAAATCCACAGCTGTCCTGACAGAGCTCCGTTGAGGTCGCTCAGTCTCCCTCTCTCATCACTCATTCTGTTTGTCCTGGTGCTGCAAGCTGCCCTTTTATATGGGGCTCCTGCCTGTATTGGTGCCTTTTTCTGCCCACAAAGAAATCCCAGCAGTCCTGATACAGCTCCATTGAGCTCACTAAGTCCCCTTGTCTCACTCGCTCATACTGTTTCTCCCACCGCTGCAGGCTGGCCTTTTGTATTGGGCCCCTGCCTGTATTTATGCCTTTTTCTGCCCACAAAAGAAATCTGCAGCAGTCCTGGCAGCTCTTCGGTGAGTTTGATCACTCCCCCTCCCTCACTCGCTCTCTTGTTCTGTTTCTCCCAGTGTTGCAGGCTGCCCTTTTGAACTGGGCTCTTGTGTTGGGGCCTTTGTCTGCCCACAAACAAACCTGCAGCAGTCCCAACAGAGCTCAGTTGAGCTTGGTCACTCCCCTCTCTCACTCGGTCGATCTTAATCTGTCCCAAACACTGATTTCCCAGAGTGACTGTGCTATTGTCCGGCAGGAGTGCAAAAACATATTTAGCCAGGATGTGAAAAATGACAGCTCTAGTTTTCATAAGGAGTTGTGAAAAAATGCCACTGTTGAAAATGTGGTATGACAGTATTACAAATTTACGAAGTTACAAGGGTGCGTGGAAACAGTTCAACACACGCTTGTAACACAGTCATGTTATGGAGTTTCATAACCAAATTTTCAACATAGGGATTTTAGGACCTCTGCTCATGAACAGTGCCACTGTCATTTTTTTAATCTGTCCCGAACACAGACTTCCCACAGTGACCATGTTATTCTGCGCCGGAACTGTGAAAATACATTTCAGTCAGGATGTTAAAAATGACAGCTGGACTGCTTATAAGGAGGTGTGAAAAAATGCCACTGTTGAAAATCTGGTGTGACAATATTATAAATCTGTGAAGTTACAAGGGTGCGTGGAAAGTGCACAATGCACACTTGTAACACAGTCAATTGATGGGCTATCATCACCAAATTTTCAACATAGGCATTTTAGGACCTCTGCTCATGAACAGTATCATTGTAATTTTCTTAATCTGTCCCGTACAGTAATTTCCCACAGCGACCACTCTATTCTGGGCCAAAAGTACAAAAACACATTTTGGCCAGGATGGGACAAATGACAGCTGTACTGTTCACAAGGAGGTGTGACAAAATGGTAATGTTGAAAATCTGGCGTGAAAATATTGTAAATTCGTGAAGTTACAAGCTTACGTAGCAACTGCGCAATGCACGCTCATAAAACAGTTATTTTTTGGCTTTTTTCCACCAAATTTGCAACATAGGCTTTTTGAGAGCCCACCTCATGAACACTGACACTGTTGTTTCATTAATCTGCCCCGAAGGGTAATTCTGCACAGTGACCTCAAAACCATCTTTCAGGGCCGATTAATGCCATGACAGTTCAAGAATTCATGAGGAGGGGTCCCAAAAACCCCATGTTGAAAATTTGGTGAAAAAATTCCCAAAAATGCCAAAGATATGTACTAAAGTTAAAAAAAAACCCTATTTATTACATTATACAGCATACCGGCATTTCCTCAGTTCACGGTCAACTTTGAAGAGTGCAGACGTGTTCCCAGTCCACCGAAGATCATCACGCTGAGCTCCAGAGGTAGGTATGGGGTGAATGGGGTGTGGGATGCAGGGTGCTCAGTGGGTGGGTCACGGGTTGAGGTGGGGGCAGGGCGAAAGTTAAGAGACAGCTTCTTTTTTCAGGAGAAAAAACAAAAGACATTATGGGACCATTTTCCCTTCATTAGGGCATATGGCACACTGGGGTGGGCTCCCAGTGTGCCAGCAGAGGCTTTCAATTGGGCATCCCCATCGGCAGGAACAAAACTGGGGGGGTATCATTATGCAGATGGGGATTGGGCACCCACGTCGGCAGGAACAAAACCGGGGGGGTATCATTATGCCAACGGGGATTGGACATCCCATTAGCAGGAACAAAACCGGGGTGGATATCATTGTGCCGACGGGGATTGGGCACCCCATCGGCAGGAACAAAAGGGGGGGTTACAGAATGCCGATGGGGATTAGGGCCCCCGGAGGCAAGTAAACATGGTGGAGGGGGAGGGGTTATATTGTTTGTGAACACGGCGGCAACCCACCGCCATGTTCACAAACAATATCAGGGGTTTAACATCCCGCCCTGCATGACAGGTCGTTCCCTCATTGCAGCGGATGGCTGGCGCTGCTCCCTTATTGCAGCGGGCTACTTTTTTAGAAGGTTGTGGCACGCTGGCTGAACTAGTGTCAGCAGCAGTGTGCCACTGCATTTTGGGATGGGGGACAAGCCTTTGCAGGCTGTGGGGGCATTGGGTACAACAGTGCCACACCTCCACAACCTGCTTGTGGAGAAAGCTGACACAACATGTTTCTTGGGCATGCGCACAATCAACATAAAAAGGCTTTATTTGAATATGCCAATATAAACAGCCAACCACAGTTCTTGTCATGATGGACATATAGTCCTTGTACACAAGCATCCCCCATGGAGATGGCCTGGAAGCAGTTCATGATTCATTATATGAAAACACACTTTACACATCAGCATTCATTGAATTTTTGTTATCATTAACTGAAAAGGTACTGACTTTTAACTGTTTTTTTATTTAAGAATCATATGTATTTACAAAAGCAGGGGACTGCTATGGGGGTCTCTATAGCCCTGAATTATGTGATATTATATATGTCTCAGTGGGAAAAGAAAGCAAACTATAGCAAATCAAATTCCTTTTTGGTAAAGATTAATTTTTATAAACATTTCCTCAACAACCTATTTTTCATTTCCAAATGGTCTGAGAAAGAATTGAAGGATTTTGTAAAATACTTAGAATCGATTAATCAGAACCCCAGATTAACAGTCATTTATAATTTTTGTTCAGTTAACTTCTTAAACTTGGTGATTAGAGAAACAGTAGAAAGGGGTCTAATTACCGATCTCTATAGGAAAGCAACTGATAAAAATGTATTCCTACCTTATGAAAGTTGGCACCCTAGATATATTAAAAGATATAAATGGTTAAGAAGGGAGATAAAACTTGTATAGGCACATTAGCATGCGTAGAAAGACAAAGGGAGGGAAAGTAAGGCTAAATAGAAAGGACGGTGGGTGTGCAGAGAGGGATAGTGAAAAAGCAGGGATACTGAAGGAATACTTCTGCTCAGTATTCACAAAAGAGGAGGAGGAGGGGGAGGTGCCTAATCCAATTAACAGAAGCACCCTGGGGGGGGGTCAATCCCAGTTCTTTCACAGAATAAAGGGTTCTAAAAGAACTCCTAAATATGAAGGTGGACAAAGCAATGGGACCTGATGGAATTCACTCCAAAATTCTAAAGTAATTAAGGGGCGAACTAGTGACACCACTGACTACCCTTTTTAACAAATTATGGGAGGATGGTGTGGTACCTGAGGACTGGAGGAAGGTGGATGTGTTCCCCCTTCACAAAAGTGGGAGCAGGACAGAGGCAGGAAACTACAGACCTGTCAGTTTGACCTCTGTGGTAGGGAAAGTGATGGAATCACTTCTGAAGGAAAGAACTTTTGAGTTCCTAGAGGCCAGTGGGGGCACAGGGCCCAAGGCAGCATGCGTTCACAGAGGAAAGGTCATGTCAGACAAATCTAATTGATTTCTTTGACTGGGTGACCAAAGTAGTAGACCAGGGAGGGGCTGTGGACATGGCCTACCTAGACTTTAGAAAGGCATTTGACACAGTCCCACACAAAAGATTAATAATCAAATTAACCAGCCTGGGAGTGGGTCCCAGGGTTGTAGCCTGGGCAAAACATTGGCTGGACAACAGGACACAAAAGGTAACTGTAAATGGAGTCCACTCTGAAGAAAGAGGGGTTACTAGTGGGGTACCAAAGGGTTCAGTACTGGGTCCAGTCCTTTTTAATGTCTTTATAAGTGACATTGCAGAAGGACTGGAAGGAAAAGTATGCCTCTTTGCAGATGACACAAAGATCTTCAACAGGTTTGATACACAAAGAGGCGTGGAAAGGATGAGAAGGGACTTGGCAAGGTTGGAGGAATGGTCAGATGCATGGCAGCTTGAATTCAATGCAAAGAAATGCAAAATAATGTGCCTGGGAAACAAAAACCCAGGGGAAGATTACACAAGGGGGGGTAGTAACAACAACAAAAATGGAAAGGGTCCTATGGGGTAATCATATCAGATGAGATTAAGGTTAGCAAGCAATGTGAGAAGGCAATAGGGAGGACGGGGGGATACTAGGATGTATAGGGAGAGGCATCACCTGCAAAAAAATGTGAAGTTGTTATCCCTCTGTACAGACAGTTGGTAAGGCCCCATCTGGAGTATTGCATCCAGTTCTGGAGACCCCATCTCTGCTAGGCCATAGACAGGATGGAGGCAGTCCAGAGAAGGGCAACTAAAATGGTGTATGGTCTGCAAGAGAAGCCATATGAGGAAAGACAAAAGGAACTTAATATGTATACCCTTGAGGAAAGGAGGGAGAGGGGGGACATGATAGAAACTTTTAAGTACCTCAGTGGAATCAACAAAGTCCAAGAGGGTAGCATCTTTCAGAAAAAGAGATGTGCAAGAACAAGGGGACACAATTTGAAGATGTAGGGGTGATGGCTCAGGGACAATGTGAGGAAGTATTTTTTCACAGAGAGGGTGGTGGACACATGGAACAGTCTTCCTGAGGAGGTTGTGGGGTCTAAAATTGTGGGAGAATTCAAGAATGCATGGGCCAGACATAAGGCAATTCTTGTGGGGAGTAGGAAGAAATAGGCTGTTGGTTAACTAGGATCTGCAGCTTATCCTGTAGGTAGGGAAATGGGCAGACTAGGTGGGGCAAGCGGTCCTTATCTGCCATCAAAGTCTATGTTTCTATGTTTCTATGAAACATCCCAGTAGGGCAGTTCATGAGAGCAAGACAAAATTGCACCATACAGACTGATTATATAGTGCAGGGACAAATTCTTACAGACAGGTTCTTGACAAGGGGCTATAATCCAAATGTTTTTACAAAGGCAAAAGAAAGAGTCAATGCTTTATCCAGAGATTCACTTCTAGTATCAGGAAATGGTAGAAATATGAGGTCAAGAACAAATAGAACACCAGATTTTATCACCACCTTCAACCTTCAAGCACATTTGGTTAGTACTATCATTGAAAAGAATTGGGAGTTAAGTACAGAAAGAAAATTGAGCAAAGCAATAGCGAATACCCCTAGAATGTTTTTTAAAACAGGACCTAATTTAAGAGATCATTTGGTTCACAGTACCTATTGGGAAAAACAGGGGAGTCATGCCAAATACAAACATTTACATGAAGGTAACCACAAATGTAGTAATTGTTCTTTTTGCAAGTATATTACAACTAGAAAAAATTTTCAAAGTCCATCTTCTGATAAGAAATATTTTATTTGGGATTTCATTACGTTACACAGAAAATGTATATTTGGCAACATGTAAAAAATGCCCTGCCTTTTACATAGAGAAACCAAAAAGAAAATTAAAAGAGTGCATAGGGGAATATATGAGAAGGAATCAAAAACTTGATGGAGTGAATGCGCAGACACAACATTGCCAGAAAAAAGGTAGTGATCATCAATTTAATTTTCAAGGTATAGAAAGGATTTATGAAAAAATTATAGGTGGTGATTTGGATACAGTACATGTTTGTTGCAGAGAGAAACATTTTGGCAATTTAAACTTAAATCAAATGGATTTCCAGGGTTAAATGATTATTTTCAATTGCCCCCTTTTCTTGAAAAAATTATAACATAAAAATGAAATTTATGAATCTGATATTGCCAAGATGATTGTTAACATCATATATATGATGGTAGTGATTATGCACTTTATGGGCTCTGAATTTTTTGATTATTATATTTTTTTAACTTTGTTGTATTTGGCAAATGATGTTATTTATATGTATTTAATGTGTTGTTTTATTGACTTAAGGGCCCAGATATTCAAACTGCACCAGGCTGTGGTGCAAGCTTGGGTGCAGCTCAACTTGGCTACGCAGGGGTGTGGACTGGGCGATATTCAACAGAGCTGCGCCATGGCTCAGCAGCATTGAATATCACACCCTGGCCACCCGCAGTGTGCATGACGCAGTGGCACTGCACCAGTGCAAGTGGCCAGAGTGGAGCATGGGGATGTGCTAGCGCAAGTTCCATTGTGCTATGCACAGCAACTGCGATATTCCAAACTTGACATTCAAATGGGGCCATAATGTATGCAAGGTGCACATGGGGCCATTTGCGTGTCATAATGGCCCCATTTGCATGCAGGTGCGCTGATCCCCGACGACTTGCGCCTGGCGCCCTGCCAGGCAGCAGCCATCAGGGACCGATGCCCCCCCTACAGCTGGCAATGTGCTCCACAGCCCAATTGTGGGCATTTGTATAAAAAATAGAACTATGTCCAATATCCCTGGTGGTTCAGTGGACCGCTTCCTGCCTGATCGCGGGCATTAGTAATAAATAAAAATAGCCCAAACTCCCTGGTGGTCCAGTGGACCGCTATGTGCCTGATCGCGGGCATTAGTAATAAGTACAAATAGCCCCAAACTCCCTGGTGGTCCAGTGGACCGCTGTCTGCCCAATCATGGCATTTGTAATAAAACTAAAAATAGGTCCAATATCCTGGTGGTCTAGTGGTACCCCCACCACCCACTGAGCCCCACCGCCCTCCTCCCGGTCAGCCGGTGGGTGGCAACACCCATTCACATATCTGGAATGTGATGCAGGTATGGTCTGCAGCCATTGGCTCATGCTGTGGACCAATGATATACAGCCCACTCGACGGTGTCAGTCGGTGGGCGCCGGGGCATGTGCCAGGTAAGTGGCGATGCACATTGACACCCACTCTCATGTGTATTTCAGGCAACACCAGTGCCCATGTGTGTGTGTGTGTGTGTGTGTGTGAGTGTGTGTGTCTGTATGTGACTGTGTGTGTGTGCATGTGTGTGCCACTCTGCATGGTGCTTGAACACATGTGGCAGGGGCGGGGCCTCACATGATGGCACCCTAAGGGGGCGTCCTGGTACAGGGTGTGTGGCAGTGCACACATTGGGGGCACGGTGCATGCTGTGGCCATGGAGTGTCACGGGTGAGAGTGGCTGCTTGGGACATGGTTGGTGGTGGGTCTTGGTGCAGCTCCATGGTGCAGGGGACCTGTTCCTGGCAGCCTGCTGACCATCACACATGGGTGTGCAGACCATTGCATGACTGCTGCAACCAGCACTGTTGCACCACTGCACCGCTTTAATGACATGTCGTCTGTACCTGGCAAATACTCCACTGGCCAAGATGCACTCTGTGTGCGTGTCCTCCATGCCACTGACCATGGGCATCCCTGTGTGTACAGTATTGTTGGGGTTGCATGTGCATCTTGCTGTGCTGCACATGGTGTATGCTGTGTCATGCTCTAACACCAATGTTTCACCTGTCCTCTGTACAGCACATCGAGCAGCCCATGGCCGGTGGAGGGGGCCAGAATGTGACCCAGGAGCAGTGGAGAGGCAGCCCAAGGGTGCCATCCATGCTGCAGCGGGCACAGGAGAGCAGACCTGAGTGCAGTGGCGTGTTGCATGAGTACCGTCTTATTGCTCTGTGCTGTTTCACTGTGCTGTGTGTGTCTCATTATGTGTCCTGCCACTGAATGGTCTGGTGGCATGGCTGCAATGGGCAGTGGGCCAGTGGCATTGTGGCACTGTGCTGTGCTGCACACCTGTGTTGCACACCACAGCCAGGTGCTGGCAGTTTGGCCCTGGAGGGCGGGCAGTAGGGCACTGTCGGATTGCACTGGTGTCAGGGTGCCAGATGGTGGTGGGGCTCTGGCAGTGGGTATTCAGTGGGGCTCACATGCTGTTGGTTGCCATGCCCACACCTGTGATGCAGTGTGCTCTGTCCCTCTAGCCCTCCCTCACAGAGCGTCGGCAAGTGCACAATTGACATTACCTTGCTGTCCTGGTGCTTCACTGGACAGGCCTGCATAGTGCCACCCGTGTGCCTGTTGTGGCTGCGGGACACCATGACCCATGCCTTCTAGGCATACCTCTCATCCCTTTGTCCACCAACCGTGGAACATTGCCTTTCATACTGTGGTACATATTGGTGATGTGTGGTACACGTAGTGGAACTCTTACCTGGGTATCTCATGCCACTGTTACTGTGTTGCATTTATGTTCCAAGGGTCTGTTTTCACTATACTACTACATTATGTGCATTGTTTACTATGGAGCACTGCATTACATTATTGATCTTGGCTGTGGAACATGCCCTCACAGGGTGGAACAGGGGCTTTTGCCCCATGGCTTGGGGAACCTTCCTTGTACTGTGTTACAGTTGTGAGCTATGCTTTCAGTGGCCTTGCTTGGTGGCATGTGTCAGCCCTTCACTGCCAGAATCTGTGCCTGGCTGCCTGTTTTCCTCTGGCCTGAGTTGGTCATTGGCAGGCCACTGTCATAGTTTAGTACTGCTCCAGCATGTCTTTAGTTGTTGTTGTTGCTGTGCTCTGCATTATGGTACATTTCTATCTGTCAGTGGACATCATGTCTCGATGTGTGGGTGCCTTTGTGCATGTTGTGACCCTTACATCCAGCTTTCTGGGGGTGCGGCTGTGTGTCTACACTGTTTCGTGTGCTGTGCCGGGGTGGGCAGTGTCACCTGTACCCTGAGGCTGTCGGGATTGTTGTCATCATGTATGTTGGGGTTTGGGTTGGTGCATGGGTCACCCAGGACTGCTTTGTGGGCACCTTCCAGGTTGGCCTACCGGTGCGGCACTCACCTCCACTCAGGATTGTCCATTGGGACATGCTGTCCATCCCTGTATGGCCACCGGTGGCTGCTGTCTGCCTCCTGGCTGGTGTCCCATCCTCATGGTCTCCCCCTTCCTCTTGTAGGTCCACTCCAGGCATCACTGTCTGTGGGCGACCAGGCCAGGGGAGTCGGAGGGGAAGAAGGACCTGCTGCGCTGCATCATCAGCCAACAGAGGACTCTGATAGAGCAGCAGACCATCTTGATAACAGAGATGAGGAGGGTGGCAGCTGTGCTGGAGGCTCAGCTCCCAGATACAGTGGGCAGCTAGCCATGCCCTTCATCCTGCCTTGTGTTGGCTTCACACCCCCCCTTACTGGACATGATATTATTTCCTGGATTGTACTCCTGTGTCCCTGTGTGCATCCTCCTCCCCTTTGCACCCTTCTCCTGTGCCTTATTGTACATTCTGTTATTATTTGTACATACTGTATGTTTGCCATTTAAATCTTTGCTTTGCCTATTGTATGTTCCTGTTGTTCCCGTAGTGGGCTTATTGTTGCTTGGTTTGTGTGTTGGGGGGGGGCTTGTCATGTTGCTTAGTGGGATTTGTTCTGTTGTCTTTCTTTGTTGTGGGGTGGGTTGTCCAGTGGTGATCGGGGCATTGGTTGTTCTGTGTTTGGTTTAGTCTTTAGTTTAGTATGGGTTTGCATCACTGTTCTGCTCCCATTACCTTTCATTTTGATTATTTGATATTACATTGCATTTACTACATTATACTGTGTCCTGTGTCGTTCTTGGGTGCTGGGGTTTCACTTGGTTTGTACTGTTCCTTGGGTTCTCTACATGGGTCCAGGTTGTTGCTTGCCATTCCCATGCATGTGTGGCATCCTTCAGGATGTGCACTGTGGTCTGCTCCTGATACCTCTTTCCTGCCTGTGTTTCATTGCATGTGTCCAAGGGTCAGGATGTCTTAACTCTACACTGTGTTCCATTGTGTGTTTGTACTGCCTGCCTGGGTGCTATATTCAGCGCTGTCTTAAGTGTTATATTCAGTGCTGTCTTATTCCTGGGCTGTTTTTGCCCTGCACTCCTGACCCTGTTTGCCTGGCTTCCTTTGCTTGCTATATTCAGCCGGTTTTGCACTGGGCTATTCCTTTTGAATATAGCTGACATTTTGCTCCGGGCTATGTTTGCACAACGGGCAATGCTACCTTAGCCATGGGGTAAGGTTTTGAATATCTGGCCCAGGTGTCTAATGTACTCAAGAAGTGACAGTATCCCATGATATACCACATCTTGGAGTGCATTATTTATATTATGAACTAAATTCCAATTTTGATAAGAAAATATTTTATAAAAATAAAAAAATGGCAAAAGATGATGTTTTGGAGGTATCATATGAGTACATTTGTGCAAAATAGTTCTGTGCGGGTTGTGGTTAGAATTATGTTCAGCAAGTGGCACTGTTGCTATAAGAGCCAAAAGCAGGTATGACAGTGTGATTTCTGTGTGTGTTTTATTGGTGCTGGTACTGCTAAAAAAAATGTCCATCTGCGTGCTCCCCTCCCAAGCAGGCAGAAGTGTTTATTTTTTGTAATGATCTGTGGATAAAGTAAAGCTATTGTATCTGTTTATCTGTCCCCACCCCACCCACAAAGCAGATAACAGCCTTCGCTGTTGTTTTTATTGAAACGCAACTGATGTTTAATAAAGCTACAGTAAGTAACCTTGACCACAAACTTGC
Organism: Neoceratodus forsteri; assembly: GCA_016271365.2. Lineage (NCBI taxonomy): Eukaryota > Metazoa > Chordata > Ceratodontiformes > Ceratodontidae > Neoceratodus > Neoceratodus forsteri. The sequence continues at coordinate 720,608,864 of CM028129.1, forward strand.
AAGCATGCCAGTTGATAACGCTCATGTGTTGCAATCAAGCAGGTGTGAGTGAGACAAGCTTTACAATGACTGGTGTGTGATTTTGAGGTGGTTGTCAGTAGGAGTGAGTTGTGGAAAAAATTGTTCAGAGTGGCAGTCAGCAGCAGTTGCAGTGAGTGAGAATATAAAAAAAAGTTTGACCCTGGTGGAGGGGCTGGTGTTTGCCGTAAGGAGACTGGAGCACTGCTTATGTCACAGCTGGTGGGGGGATCAATATGCCGCTGAAGTTCTGGAGGAGGGATTTTAAATTAGTAAAAGATATTTTGGCTGGCACCTTTTCTTACCTGTGATTGTGTTGTGGATTTTAATTATTGGCAAGGAGAGGGCTCAGCCAAACAGGTTGCTGTATTTTTGGCAACCAGTTCTTAATGAATGTTGTGAATACATATTATGAATGCTGTGTTTACACGAACTGGAGTAGATATTCCAGTTAATATTCTGAATCCTCAGCTGGGAGGCTCAAATCTACATCCAGCAAACAGCAGTTAACCACCAGCAGCACCTCCCCTTTTCTGTAATTTTGCCAATGATTTCCAGCAGTACTTTATCAATCTCCTCCCCCTGTGACAGAGGTCTGTAGATCATGGCAGTGTGAATAGTGGCTCCATTCACCTACTACAGGATGACCCATAGTACCTCACCCACCCTTGAATTCCCTGTATCTCCTTCACAAGCTTAAATTTGTGACATGAATGTTCATGGCTCATGATTCAAGAATTGGCCTTTTCAGTAAACTGACAGCCAAAGTCCAAAAAATATTTCTGGCATGTTTTTGGAAAAAAAAAAAACAGCAGAATCTTGCTTAACAGGTCCAGTTTAGCAAGCTTCATGTGTGTGTTTTTTCAAATAACTCATTTTTTTGTATTTTCATATATTTTTGGTCCAGATAAAAACATGATGGCAGTCTTTGCAGCATGAAAACCTTCCCTTGCAATAAGAAAAATATTCATTTTGAAAAAGCATAACAGCTCATGAAAGGTACTGTAAATTTATGTGTCGTATCAGAAGGTTATACTAACTCCCTACTGAGCATGCTCAGAAGACAAATTTCAAAACCTTATACATCTGAAACTAATTAGTATTTTATCACAAAACCTTTGAAAAGCACACCCTTGGTGGGGTCCCTTTCATCCCTAAAATTTTCAGAACAGAATTCCGTATCATCTAGGCTGTAGGTGAGAGCAATAAATGGCCAAAAAGGGCCAAAAGGTATGTTTTTTTGTATTTGGATCTCAGACTCCAAATTAACAGCCATCACAAAGCAACAACTTCTTGAGAAATGGCATCCCAGCCCATGCATGACATATTGAGGCAATTTCATCAAACACCACCAAAGTTATTAAGGTGCAACGATTTGGGTTTAACATTGAGACCTTTGCTCAAACCTAATTATATTTGCACTACTTCATAAGTATAATAGATAGATAGATAGATAGATAGATAGATAGATAGATAGATGATAGATAGATAGATAGATAGATAGATAGATAGATAGATAATTCTCACAAAAATGTAAGTAAATGCAGACATTAGTGTTCATGAACCTGAAGCAGGAAATGAAAAACAGGGTTTGGAGGCCTGGGAGTTCTGGCAAAACTGGTGTTGTGGTGTTCATTGTGGTTGTCAACCTAAATGCCCTCCCTCTACACCCAGCCCATAGACTCCTATCTGGTACAGCTCAAAGCCAGTATCGTATAGCCATATATTCTTTGGAGGTAGAGAAGTATGTCTCTGCAAATGTGGCTAACAGTGGCCAACAAAATTAGCCAGAGCTTTCTTTACGCAGGCTCTTCCACCAGGCAAAACCCTGATGTTCCATGCTTGTTCATGAACACAGGTCTCCATCATTGCAGGCAGCACCACTGCCACTGCATTGACAAGCCAGCCTTGGAGCGGTTATTTCTGACTAGAGTAGGGGAACTGTAATTGGTAGTGGCATTATGTGAAGGTGAAATGAAGGAAAGCAGAGTACTTCTGAGTCATATATGGTGGTTTCTTCAACATATGCACTGGACGGCTTGCTGGGAAGGCTGCTTGCAATGGGTGCAGAACAAGTGTGCTTTTGGAAACTAGGGAATCAAGATTTCCTTGGTCAGACTGTAATCATGAATTGATCCCTATTTCTCACAGCCCCATGACTCTTACTCCCAGAACCACCATATCCATCTTTCTTCACCAATTGTTTCAGAACATGTAATTGGTAGAATTGGCACCGTGCAACCTTTGTCTGCAACATCCACCCCTACTCAACCTTTCTTCCTGTTCTTTTCCTCATCTTTTCTACACAAACACACACTAGATGATTTGTTGTTTCCGACTTGATGTACACATACCAGTGCACTGGTGATATGAGAGAGAATTCAGGGAGATGAGCTACAGCCTCATCACCATGCCACACTCCATTGACATAGCCTCACCCTCACACTATCTCAATGAGTGACACTGAGAGACCTGGGGGGACTTCATAAGGTAGAATGCAGATGCAAATGCATGCTGAGCACAGTTTTTATAACCCCAATGTACCTTTATGCTATTTTCAAAAGATATGCCCCTTTGTGACAGGAAGTCATGATTTGCGTCTTTCTTTTGGTATGCAACATTTGGGCACTGTTAGACCATCTAATATATGGTGTAACAGTTTGGATGCATTTCTAGTTTGAAAATAGCAGCACAAAGAAAATGGATATATCCTTTTAAAAATCCTGCTCCTAGAGTCTCAAACAGCAGTTACTTCACTTTTTCAGCCACTGAATAACTGGCTGGCTGATACACAGGCACAAAAAATAAAACGATGGATTGATGTGCCCTGCACCACCATCAATCAGTAAAATAAAAATTATGTATTAAATTAAATCTTTACAAATCCCCACTGGCTCATTCACCTTTCCTCTAAACTCATTACCTAGAAGCAGAGCTGTAACAGCAGCAAGCAGATGCTCCTCTCCTCTCCTCCCCTCTCCTCCCCTCTCCTCTGCAGCAACACATGATTTTAGTGTTCTCCTGCCTGTCTAAAAAAGTAGTTGATGTCTAATGGAATAATGGCAAAGATCAATGTTTTCTCAATGAAATTAAAAGCTCTTAAGACCCACATCCTTCATGATAGATAGCTGACAATGTCACTAAGGCACAGGCCTTGTGAGGTATTCTTGATCTGTAGCATTGCTGATTAGCTGTTGCAGCTCATACGACTTGCATGTACTCAGTGAGTGATCCCTGAAAAAAATGTTACATTGTGATGTTGAAGTGCCAGAATTCCAAAATGAAGTCAAGTCACACTGGGCCTGCTGCATCAGTGTCAATTGTGCTGGTTGCCAGCACTTCCGCTGATATCCTTTTTGACTTTAACTCAGTCTCATTTGGAACAAAAAAAGTATATAGTGTAATGGAGTGCATGATTAACAATGGAACTCAGTGAATTCCCAATGTTGTTGTACCATTGTAGTGACATCAAGAGGTTGCTATACCCTCTTGAGTACATCACTACAATGATACAGCAATTTCAAACGTCTGCACGGGCTGATGCCGCTGCTTCTGATCATAGTGCCGTTGTACCAAATCATCACCTTTTGCTGTTTTTTTTTCTAACTGTGGCAGTTATTCAGCCTTTGTGATGGAGACTCAGTACAGGTGGTTTAGGACAGAGAAGAGACAGGAGCAAGTAGGAGTGCTGTCTTGCTGACGAAGCGCAGAAAGAACAGAGTGGTGCTTCATCGGGGGGGGGGAGTTTAAAACAGCCACACAATGATGTATTAAACATATTTCTCTCCGTTCACTTCCACCTCTTCTGTGATCCATTATCTGCACCCAAGGAAAACATCAGTGACATAAAATGGTACATTGAATGAGTACGATGACATCGCCTTGGGGACTGGTCTGACAGTGAGTGCCATAGATGCGGTAGGGCCCTGGAGGTCTGTTAGAACTGGGGAATATTTGAGGAGTGTGGAACATAATTGGAATGCTGTTTACTGTTTTTACTGGTTTACTTGTGCCCATATACTATATAAGACAATGGATGGGCAACAGTAAACAGCAACTCTTCACTCTTGAGGTCTACTTGGTTGTCATGGCAACCTCTCGACATGAACACAGCATTATTCATTGTTTCCCATCCATTATCCTCCATATTTTTTTCTGCTAAACTGTCCAGAAAAAAGAACATATGTCAGAGGGAGACCGGCCAGTTTTGACTTGAGTTAAAAAAAAAATTCCATTACAGAAATCTAGATCTCTTAGAGCTGAAAATGCCATTCAGCTACAGGAAAAGGATTTAATCTATAGTCTGGTTCCTCATATGTGGTGAGAACCCAAGGGGAGTGGCTGCAAAAAATTGTTGATACTAGCCAAGAGAAAAATGTGGCTCATAAAATTCTCCATCTGGCTCAATATTACCAAACATTTTATGGACTGCTATGTTGGTTGAAATGTAGATATCTACTACACACGTGGTAACCAGGATGGACAATACTATATGGGTAATAAATTTGTCAGTGATTGTGAACAACAATTGGTTTGTATCTTCCCCAAGAGTCAAATTTCATACTTCCAAGAGTCAAACAGCAGTCAGTAATTTGAGGATGATAAATGTTAGTCTTCATTCAAAACCAAGATCTCCCAAGTGGTAGCACAGAATCATACTCTCTTTTTTTTATAATTTATTCTCAAGCTGCAGAGTGGTCCTCAATGGTGTTATCTGCCCAGTACAGTACTCTGGTTGCTCTGTTGCTTATATCCAGTATAGCTCCTGCCTCCCCGAGACATCTAAGGGCAAAAAGAAAACACTGATGGCCCGGGGTTGGGGGTCCACAACATAGATTCTCTCCATTCAGCTCCAATAAACAAATAAATAATTGAAGAAGGTCTTACCAGTCAGATGAAGGCCCTTCGCCCCCTCCCCAACCTGCAGCCCATTTCAGAATTCATTTCAAGATGGCACTCACTGGGTTCGCCGGCACCTCAAAACTCTTGAAGGGGAAAACTGGAACTTCATTAAAAATACCCTGGGGGACTACGGCTCATGGATAAATCTAAAACTAAGCCATAATTTCATTAGTGACCAGAAAACCAAATCAGTCACTGAGACTCTAAAAATGAATAGAATTTATTCTCTTGAGCCCCAATGATCTAGGGAAACCCAGGGGTCCCATTTGTGTAAAGCACAGAAATCTTACAATTCCAAGGGGCTAACTTTCTACAGTCATCACTACGAGGGAGATATTTTAGGGGCAGAAATACATTAAGCAGGCAGAATATGTCTCATCTCAAACTGCAGCTGTTACCTGGGCCAAATGATTTTCTTCCAGAAGCGTGAAGCTCCCAACCCACTGGCACTGGTAAGTACCTTCTTCATGAACATCACTCTTTTCCTTGAGGCCTCCACAACCCTGATCATCACCCAGAGCACTCCTCTGAAACACCTGATCCACTCCATTGCCCTTGAGAAGTGAGCAACTTCTCATTATCATTCCCTAACCCTTTCTTACCCCAGGGACGTGGAAGGTGCAGCCTAATACCTACACTGCCACCCCGGCACCAAACACACTTCTTGGCTTCTTCTTCTTCTTCTTGTTTGCTCACCTGCCTTGCTCTCAAAGCTCTCAGATCACAAATTTCAGCCCATCCCCTTACTGCTGCCTGAAACTTTCTTACAGCAGTATTTTCTTACCCTGTGGTTCATTCCCTCGACTACAGCAGAGTCCCCACTAACCCTTTCTCTTTCTTTCTGTGCTCAACTGGAGCTAACTGGCATGGATAGAAACACTCTAAGGCACTCTGTGGCCTGTCTGTCACATCCAACTGCCAAAGGCCTGTCCCTCCAAACAGGCCCTAAAAACTGGTAGAGCTTCCCCCCCAGCCTCATCTCTGGCCTGCCCGAGCTACCCTGCCAACCAGAAAAGTGGAGGACCACTGCCACCAGTCCCCTCCTGCAGGAGCTGTGCCACAGCCCCCACAGTCCTGAGAGCTCAGACACCTAGTCTGCCTCCATGAGCCTCCAGAATGTCCCCCGGGGCCTACTTACCACCTACTCCCCCCATGGAACCCAGGGAACAAACAACTGCAAACTGCGGCTGCCTACCACTACCTATGGGAAGCTCCAGCCCAGGACCCAGCACCTTCAAGCTGCATGGCCATCCGTTAATGGCCATCCTATCTAACGGAAGAGGGGAACCTCCCCCTTCACACTGCCCTGAAGATGTTGCCCGATGGTCTCTCTCCCTCCAAAGACCCAGACACTTCCTGTCTCCCTGCGTATATCCTTCCTAACACCCTTATCTCTGCTGCCACCAAATGGCAGCTAGCAGAAATTGCACTCCACCAGAGTCCCTTACAAAATTCTAAACCCTGGAGGAGAGGAAGGGGGACCCTAAGGTGAGCAGTAAGCCCTGCTCGAATGAGAAGAGGCTTCACTGTCCCCCTAGCCAGAGAAATCATTCCTTCCTGAGAATGATGGCAAAGGTCCACCCAAACAGCCCCTTGCTAACGCTCCTGGTATGCACACTCCCAGGATTGCCAGCAAGACTGCCAGAGAAAATGAACCAAAAGGGAAACCTTTCCTGACACTACCTAAACCTGGAAAATAATAGAAAATCTAACCTATCTTACCAGTGCCAGGAGTTTCTAAATTTAAAGTACACAGTAGCAAGGCAAAGAGTATAACAATTGTAACCATTTTTAAACAGTAAGATCGGCACTTATATGCACAGATTGAGGTAGATATTAGTTAGAGTAGATGTTATTCCCAAAAATTATACCACCCACCAAATTCCCAAATGTTATTGTAATAAGATGCTACATTGACAGTCCACACACTCGAGCACGCATACACTGTCCAGACATACTGTAACTAGGCAAAGGCAAAAGATTTTGTAAACAGTTCAACTTTTGAAATTCAGCATCAAGTCATTGCTGTTATTTAATCATTAACTGTAAGCAACCAGAATGGCTTTATATTATCTGTTACTCAACCCTGCTCCGAGGAGCATCTTTCTGGCACAGTTCCAGAGTCCTTAAAGGCTTTTTAAGTGACAGGTCCACCTCAGGGTGGAAAATAGAATTCAGGATCTGGTTTAGTAGTAATTTTCCCCAGAGTCTTATGCCACAGTGTAATAATTCAAATGGGACCCAGCCAAATGCTGGACCAGTACAAAATGTTTAAACAACGTCAATCTGGTCCATGGGGTAGTGTGGTAGATAGCACAAGCTTTTTTGGAAAAGTTCCTGGGATGTACATCCTCCAGCTCCAGGTCGGTATTTCAGCCACTGCAGTTGCTCTTTGAAAATCCATTCAGCATGCATTTCCTGTATGATGTCACATATCTGCTCCGACACATATGGATAATCCAGCTGTGGGTACTCTACACGCAGCCTCCTCTGCACCCACCTTTCTGCCTGACTCAACTCAGGCAGATCCAGGACACTGGTTCTTTACACCATACCTGGTACCAGCCACATTTTTCTGCAGTATGCTTTATTTAATGGTTTGCTACAGTTCAGTCCATCCTGAGTGTATTTGATCAATCTGGGAGATGAGGACTGCAGTCTGATGTGGTGATGACAGGGCAATTGTATGGCTTTGGAATAGCTCTGTAAACTTCATAATCTGCAAACTGAAACTTTAGCCCGATCAGTCTTGCTTCATCCACCTCATCATCTCCTAGCACTGCTGTTTCATCCATGGTGGCACTAGAGCCACCTCCCTGCTTAGACAATGATTTTACTGAAACTGAGGAACCTGGCTTTACATCGACCACCGCGAGCTGTCCCCACATAGTGACTGAACTGGAGACCCCCTGGGTTCTGGGGGGGGTCACCCACTGGTTAAGTAATGCCTTTGCCCCTAACTCTGCCATGGGGATAGTAAGCAGTGGGCAAAGAAGGGCTAGGCAGATGTCTGTGCCCTTCTTTGCATTTTTGGTTCTCTTCCTCAGCGCTACCCTCCTCCCATACTTCTTCCACCTCTACATCAGAGGAGGGTTCAATCAGCTTCTCCTTTACTAGTGAACAGTCTTCCAGGGAGAGCTTTTCAAATAACCCTGGATCCACACTCCACTGAGACCACACTGAGGCTGGCCCTTCAGAGATGCTAGGGGAATTTCCCCAATAGAATACTGGTAGAGCCCAGTCAAATATGCCTCCAAGGGCAGAACTGGAGCAAATGCTGCAGACGGGCAACCTGGTAATGCCCTCCCCCCCCCGTATCCACATTGGATGCATCACTCATTTGCACATCCTCTCCCTGAACTTTCCCATAACTAGGCGAGAAGCGATGAAGGAACAATGGACATAGGCTCCTGTGAGGGAGGCACATCTTCCACATACTCTGACTTAAACCCTCTGCCAGCGATTCTATAAAAGTTCATAAGACAACAACCCTCTTTCACACTCCACACACCAGTACCAAGGGGAAAACCGAATGTAATGTCCTTTACCTGTGGCCTAGGTCTCTCTGCTCGACTTGCGGCTTCAAACTCCCACCTCACGACTGCTCTCTCCTTCCACCAACTCAAAATGCCTCCTGTTCACCAGGTTGAGTCCCCCTCCACGGGGGCTCAGCCATTTGGAGTGCCGCTAGCAACCACCTGACCTGCAGTCATGCATGACAGCACCAATGAAAGAGAGTCTGAGCCTAGCACCAGAAGGGCCCCACACCACGCCACCCGCCATCTTGTTATCCTCTTTTTCTTTTCCTTCTGTGCCACATGGTCTGGAAAGGGCAGAAAAGGACCTGCCAGCCCTCTGGTCTGGGGCCTAATTAATCCAACATCAGGAGAGGGCTAAGAAACATCCCAGATGAGCCCCCACATGTAGCCACCCCCACTCCTCAAAATGCTTAGGGCCAAAAAGAAAACACTGATGGACTGGGAAGGGGTCCCACAGCATAGATTCTTTCCATTCAGCTCCAATAATTAAATAGCCAAAGAAGTCTTACCGGCAGATACAGGACCTTCACCAAGCCCCCGACTCTGGCAAGTCATTTCAGAATCCATTTCAAGATGGCACTCACTGGATCCACCGACACCCTGGAACTTGAAGGGGAAAACTGGAGCTCCCTTAAAAATACCTTGGGGGAATAAGGCTCATGGATAAATCTAAAACTAAGGAATAATTTTGTTAGTAACCAGAAACAAATCAGACACTGAGACTGGCTCTAAAAACAAATCAAATTAATTCTCCTGGGCCTCAATGATCTAGGGAAACCCAGAGGTTCCATTTGCATAAAACACAGAATTCTAGCAGCTCCATGGGGCTAATTTTCCACAGTTGTCACTACAAGGGAGATATTTTAGGGGCAGAAACACATTAAGCAGGCAGAATATTTCTCAGCTCGAACTGCAGCAATCAGCTGCTATCTGGGCCAAACAATCTTCTTCCAGAAGCGTGAAGCTCCCAACCCACTGGGACTGGTAAGTACCTTCTTCATGAACTTCACTCTTTTTCCTTGAGGCCTCCACAACCCTGATCTTCACCCAGAGTGCTCCTCTTAAAACACCTGAGCCACTCCATTGCCCTTGAGAAGCGAGCAGCTTCTCATCACCGTTCACTGACCCGTTCTTACCCCAGAAACAAGATGGGTGCAGCCTAATACCTTCGCTGCCACCCTGGCACCAAACGTACTCCTTGACCTCTCCTTCTTGTCTGCTCAACTGCCTTGGTCCCAAAGCTCTCAGGTCACAAATGTTAGCCCATCTCCTTACTGTTGCCTGAAACTTTCTTACAGCAGTATCTCCCTTACCCTGTGGTTTATTCCATGGACCACATCACAGTCCCCACTAACCCTTTCTCTTTCTTCCTGTGCTGTATTGGAACTAACTGGCATGGGGGAAACACTATAAGGCACTCTGTGGCCCACCTGGCACATCCAGTGGCCCCATGGCCTGTCCCTCCAAACAGGCCCTAAAAATGGATGGAGCTCCCCCCCCCATGGCCCCATCTCTTGCCAGCCCGAGCTGCCCTTCCACCCGGGAAAGAGGAGAAAGAGGAGGACTGCTGCCACCAGTCCCCTCCTGCAGGAGCTGTGCAACGGACCCCACAACCCTGATAGCTCAGGACCTAATCTGCCTGCATGAGCCTCCAGAACATCCCCTGTGGCCTGCTTATCACCTACTCCCCCAGTGAACCCGGGGCCCAAATGACCGCAAACTGTGGGCACCTACCACCACCCATTGAAAGCTCCAACCCAGGACCCAGCGCCTAGATCCTGCATGGCCTTCCTGCCTAGGAAGGGGAGACCCCCTTCACACTGCCCTGAAGATGTTGCCTGATGGTCTCTCTCCCTCCCTCCAAAGATCCAGAAACTTCCTGTATACCTGCTTATATACTCCCTAACACCCTTATCTCTGCTGCCACCAAATGGTGGCTTGCAGAAATTGAACACCTCCAGAGCCCCTTACAAAAACCTGAACCCTGGAGGAGAGGAAGGGGGACGTTAATGTGAGCAGTAAACCCCTCTCAAATGAGAGGGGGGCTTACACCAATATGAACCCCAGGCTTACCATCAATGCAGACCCCTCCTGACTGGAGGTAAGGTCAGAAGAGCATTGATTCATCTTCACATAGAGACCTGCAAAGCAGAGAAATGGCTATTTAGCAGAGTCCAGGTCCAAGAATATCCCATCATCCAGCCCTCTTGGGATGTTTCCATGCCCTTGTTCCTCCCCAACTATATGTAACCCAGCATGCATGTGCGCATATTAATGCGTTTAGCTGCATGACACTTGGCTGGCAACTGCCCCACCTTCTGGGGTGTTCTCTGCTGCACTACCACCTGTTGTCACCTTGGTGGCAGTGTGGTAGCAGGGGCTGTGACCCACCCACATCAAGGAAGGAGAGCATCCTGTGGGATACTCAAACCTTCCTCCACCATCGACCATCACATGACTTAGGCTGGACAACGGAACACAGAGGGTAATAGTAAACAGAGTCCACTCTGAATAAATGGGGATTACTAGAGGGGTACCACAGGGTTCAGTACTGGGTCTGGTCCTTTTTAATATCTTTCTAAGTGAAAATGAAGAGGGACTAGAAGGAAAAGTATGCCTCTTTGCAGACAACACAAAGATCTGCAACAAGGATAAGAAGGGACTTGACAAAGTTGGAGGAATGGTCAAAAGTATGGCAGCTTAGATTTAATGCAAAGAAGTGCAAAGTAATGCACCTGGAAAACAAAAATCCAGGAGAAGAGTACACAATGTGGGGGGGGGGGAGGTATTAACAACAACAAAAATTGAAAGAGATTTAGGAGTAGTCATATCAGATAACCTAAAGGTAAGCAAGCAATGTGAGAAGGCAGTAAGGATGGCTGGGGAGACACTGGGATGTATAGGGAGAGGCATCACCAGTAGAAAACAGAAAGTTGTAATCCCTCCGTACAGACAGTTGGTGAGACCCCATCTGGAGAACTGCATGCAGTTCTGGAGACCCCATCTCTGCAAGAACATAGACAGGATGGAGGCAGTCCAGAGGAGGTCAACTAAAATGGTGCAGGGTCTGCAAAAGAAGCCATATGAAGATAGACCAAAGGAGCTTAATCTGTACACCCTTGAGGAAAGGAGGGGGGGACATGATAGAAACTTTGAAGTACCTCAAGGAATCAACAAAGTCCAAGAGGGTAGCATCTTTCAGAAAAAGAGATGTGCAAGAACAAGGGGACACAATTTGAAGATGTAGGGGGGACGGCTCAGGTGCAATGTGAGGAAGTATTTTTTCACAGAAAGGGTGGTGGACACATGGAACGGCCTTCCTGAGGAGGCTGTGGAGTCAAAAACAGTGGGGAAATGAATGCATGGGACAGATATAAGACAATTCTGGTAGGGGGTAGGAAGAAGTAGGCTGTTGGTTAACTAGGATCTGCAGCTTATCCAATTGGTAGGGAAATGGGCAGACTCGGTGGGCCAAGTGGTCCTTATCTGTCATCAAAGTCTATGTTTCTATCTTTCTAGGCTCATTCCTGAACCCAGATCACTGATGTCTCAGTCAGTATCACTACTACTGCTGCACCGATGGACCACCTGACAAATCTGTTCTCTCAGCACTGGGCTATCCCTCAGCGTCTCTATGAGTGTCTAGAAAATTGATAATCACTCTGTTATCTGTAGTTGTTCTCTAATTCTTGCTGCAAACATTTCACACAGCCATCAAAACCAAAGTGCTAGCTGAATACTAATTTGCACTTAAGGTAATTGGCTAAATACTAATTTGAAAAGGACACTTCTTTGATTTACGTGTAAGCTAGTTAAGAACCCCATTTTGTTAATCAAGCAATAATACGGAACAGGTGGAGTGGTATTGAGCAATACTGGACTGTCCAGGGGTGTAATTACAGCCCCTGGAAGGTCCAGTATTGCCCAATACTGCCCACCCTGTCAGGTATTATTGCACTTGGAAAATGGGCCATTTGTGACATTTTTTGTTTATAAAATAATTTAAAAATGTCACAAATGTGTTTAAAAAATAGTATAAATTAATATGAATTATTTTCTTGTAAAGTAGTCCCTCTACTGGTACAGCTGCCAGTAGAGGACGCTTTGGTTTTTAATACACTTTTTTCTGTGCCTTTATGCATGCTTGACAGCTAATCTTCTTGCTTCTTTCCTTGGTAGTAAGATCCATTTCATGATTTTCTACCTGGTTCCATAGTTTTCTCTCTCACTTTGTCTTTTCTTTCTTTAGAGGGACTGTGATGGGGTGAGATTTTAAGTGTGAAGGAGCAGTCAGAAGACTGGTGCTGTTTAGAGCAGTTGGAAGAAACCATTTCTATTAGCATTTGGGAGCAGGACCATACTGAGGAGCTGCTGTGTGCTGTAGTAGAAGATGGCATGCTGTGCATGATCAGGCAGGCCGCAGTTGGGCAGCCATTGGCAGCAGAGAGGTAGACCCAGGCAGGAGTATTTTATTTGCACTAACAATCATGGTATGATATTAAAATAGTCTAAAAACTGTTGGAACCACTGAATTTAAAGGGTTTCATTATGAATGACTAGCGGGGGGTGGAGCAGAGCAGTGTACCTCGAATGTGTGAGTGAGGCCAACTGTGCAGCAATTTTAATAGAAGAGTTTCAGAAGACAGAAGCAGTTGGGGGAAAAAGTGTGCTATCTATTAACATGGCTAAGCTTCCTAAACATTACAATTCAGTTGCAGCGAGGTGGTGGGGGGGGGGGGCTGACTTGTTGCTTCTCTCACTAAGTGAGCAGGACAAAATGGTGACTTCTGAACTTTCAAATTCAAATTGGTACAAGAATACGAGTTTCACACTGAGGCACAGCAGGCTAGCACTTTTTATTTCCCATGTGTCTATTGTAAGTTTAGGTACCCCCCTGGCAGGGGTACCAGCCAGTCAGAGACCAAGAAATTAAAAGCCCATTTTCTAAAAGTGTATTTGACTGTTTATCTTGTTTATACACGCACTAGTGTTTAAGTATTCCGTTCAGTTTCTTAATCAATTCTAAGGCAAAGGCTTCCTTGAATGCTACAAGGACATGATATAAACTAAACAGCTGAATATGAAACTCCTTTTTACTGTTTAAAGTTACCTTCAAGAATTGAACATTGTTTTTTTGCTGACTTCAGAAAATAGAGTACACACTGAGTTTCATAGTCAGCACTCATTGGTTTTTTAAAGCCTTTGGGAATTTTTGGTTCAGTAAACAGCAATTATAGGTTTGTCATTGAGGGCACATTTAGAAGTAATAATAAAATGTGTGCACTCAAGATATCCAAGCAAGACCCTTTTAACATCATATTGAACTACAAGAAGTGTGTTGTAGCTTATCAGTTAAGATGCAAAGCATACAGTTGCACCATGACACAGGAATAATGGCTCATTGTAATTTAATTCATTGCAAAGTGTGTAAGTGTTCATCCTTTTTGTAATGGTGAATATGCATATAGACTGGATTACCTTTATAGCTGATTTGCTTCTGAGATAGAGATGAGTCAAACTCAAAATTGGTTAGGCTGGAGCCTGCTAAAAAATAGTAATTCCCCCTTTGGAAAAGGGGTGCAAAGCTTGTGGCACTTCAGAGTCACTCTGGCCAATCAACTTATTTTAAAAACACTGTAGTTTTCCCAACATGACCAGAAATAGTCCTTTAGCACACCCACTCCCCACTTTAGCCTCTCCCCAACCCCCACCACTTTCTCATTCTCCCAGACTTGTTGGGAATGCACTAGGAGTTGGCAATGACTGTTTTATTCATTTTTTCGCTGATGTCATGGTCATATACATTGCTAGGCCTACCCTGGAGCAGACCTGTATAGACCTACTGGGGGACTTTAATCAGCTGCAGTTAAACTTACTTTTTCAAAAACTAATTCTAAATGCAAAACAAACAAAGGCCATACTTTCCTCACCTTCTGCCATAGGGCAAAAACCTTCCCTACATAGCTTAACTCTGCAGATTCTATCTGTTCTGGGAGAACCTATTGAATATGTGACAAAATGTAAATATCTGGGGCTTTGGATTAACCACAAGCTTACATTCTCTGACCATATGGAGGAACTATGATGAAGCTACGGCAGAGACTGGGGCTGTTCTTCCAGATCAAGCATCTTCTATCCCATGATGCCAAAAAAAGACTGGTCCAAACCATCTTTCTATCCTTATTGGACTATGCCAACTTCCTCTATGGCCAAGGGTCTGCCTCTGCACTCTCTAAACTTGACTTGCTCTATCACAGAGCTTTGAGAATTATCTCCGGTCTACCATACTTCACCCACCACTGCTCTCTGTATGCAGCAGGAGACTGGACATTCTTCAAGTTCAGAAGGAAAAGAAATGCCACCTTTTGGACTTTTAGAGCTATCACACATAAGCTTCCCCAGTATATCTCTGACTGCTTGCCCCTATGTACTGTAGTCAATTACTCCTTGCACTCCTCTTATTTATCTCCTTATACATTCCTAAAGTTAATTCATGTTTTGGTAAAGCATCTATAAGCTATGTACTCCCTCACCTATGGAACAAACTACAAAACAACTCTGAAGCTGGCTGCTCCGACTACCTTCTCCTCCTTCAAAAAGCTATTCTCTCATTTCTTTATAGAATCCTGTAACTGTCCCCCCCCCCACCCAGGAGGCCAGTAAAATAAGTGGCGGATATTTATCCCCAGGCCTTGTGAATCCCTGTTTATCACTTCTTCTCCCTATCACCCCTCCTATCCCTTTTCCTGAACTGTTTATGTACATACTGTATAATTCTGTATATTGACAATATTTTTTTTTAGCCTCTTGCATATTTGCATGTATAGACCTTGCCTAATACTGTACCATGTTCTATGTCCTCTTCCACATTGTATTCCTTGATTGTACACCCATCTTTTTTCCTTTGTATATTGTTTACTTTTGTGTACATTTCTCCAGGTCCACCTTGCAAATGAACTGGTCAAATAAAGATTGATTTACTGATTGATTAATTATGATACTTGGAGAACTGGAAGGGGACAGGATCAGTTGTGTTCCAGGACAGTAGCTGCTGCTGTTGTTTTCATAGGGTTCTTGTGGATTTTACTTGGTAGGTTGGTTCTTTTCTTTCTTACTTCTAAGGGGCTAGCAGGGTATTGTTTGGGGTGCTGCTGGATGTTTGTAAACTGATTTGGTGGCTGTAAGGGGGGGCTCATTTTGTGGAGGTTTCACTGTGTAACAGGCTGCGCTGGTAGAGGCCTATTTCTTCTGATTTAAAACCTATTTGGTGGGATTTGCTTGGGCCTGGTTCTTTGGCTGCTGGGCTTGGAGGGGAGACACAGGGCTGATACACTCTCTCACGAGTCAGGTGTCTGCCCAGGACCCGCCCTCCCCACCCCTCCCTCCCAGAAGTCTGCAAATTTATAGGGGAACACCTGCCCTGCAATTGGAGGAAAAGGCTGCAGGTGCAGCTCATGTAGTTCTAGTTCTAGCCACTGGGGGTAGGATTTAAAGGCTGGGAGAGAGGAGCTTTCAGAGTTGTTCATTTCCCTTATAAGTTTAATGTGTTGTACTGCACCTAGTAACAGGGTTACTGGTGTACAGTGGGACTGTCTGTAAGATTAGTGGGTGACCTGATTAGGCAGTAGGGGTATCTTGGACTAGGGGGGAACCTGGTGGCTCACCCAAGGAAACCTATTTGGAAGGGGATGGAATCACACATCATTAGGGCCGGCATCTTTGGGAGGGTGGTGGGGTGCACAGGGTGTGGAACAGCCATGATACTGGACTGGGCTTGGAAGTTCGGTGGTTGCCCAGTGTGCTACCAGCTAGCACAGCTTAGGGAGGAGGTTGCGGGGATTAGGAGAAAGCAGGGGGAAGGGGGGTGGTATGGTTGGAGAAGGGGGTGGAATCTCCCAGAGGTTGCACCAAGCACAGGGGTGGGGGCATAGGGAAAGGAGTGCAGGGAGAATACTCAGGGTCACATAGGGAACCTGCCAGAGGGGTCAAAAGGACACTACCAAGGAAGCAGGTGCACTGGGGGCCCTCACAAAGGGGGGACGGAGGGACAACATTCTCAGGGAAGTAGGCAGATGGCCAGGGCTGGACAGAAGGAAGCAAGGCGGGGAGGTGGATCAGACCTTACACTCTGTAACCGCTTCAATTCTCTTCTGCTCAAGGATGAGGGGGGTGATGTAGCCATGACAGGGGTAGTTAGAGATGGAAAGGGAGTGGGAGTGGGAGGCAGAAGGCAGGGGCCAGATAGCAGGAAGAACAGGGGACCTGGAATGCAGGAGAATGGGGAGAGCAGTGAATCAGAGCAGGAGGGGCAGGGGGAAGAGGAAGGAAAGCGCAAGGAGAAGGACCAGTTGGGAGGAAAGGTAATGGAGAAGGACCAGAAGTACAAGGAGGATTCAGTAAAGGGAGCTGAGGGTTTAGGCCAGGGGAGCACGACTAGAAAGGAGGAACTAAATGGAGACAGGAAGGAAGGGAGGATGAGCCAGGCTAGTTTAGCAGATGGGGAGAAGAGGACTAGTTGCGAGCAGTGAGGGGAATTAGCAAGGAACAGAAGGATACTCAGGAGGAGGAGAGGCATAGGATTGGAGGGAGGGTGGCCATGGTAAATAAGGAGGGTTGGCATGTGGCACCCAGAAGGGAGGAACACAGAGCCGGCTGGGTGGAGGGGCCTGTTGAAAGGATGAGGGACATGGAAGGGGGATGGAGGAAAGGAGTGGTCAGAATGCTCCTGCTGGGGATTCTATGATCAGGGGTATCAAATGGGATAGGGAGGAAGAAGCCTGGCCAGTTAGAACAAGATGCTTCCCTGGACTAACGGTGCACAGGGCTAAGCACGAGGTATATCAGCTGGCAAAGGATTGTGGGGGTTCCCCAGACATACTGGTCCACCTGGGTACAAATGACATTGAGGGAAATAGCGAGCTAGAGATACAGACAAGATTCAGGGAGCTCGCCAGGGTCTGTCATGACATAGGATGCACAGTTTCCTTCTCAGAAATCCTGCCAGTGCCAAGGGCTAGTGGGGAACACAAAAGAAAATTAGGGAGATAAACCAGTGGCTCAGGGAGTGGTGTGAGGCCAGAGGGTATGGGTTGATGGGGGATTGGGGGGAGACCTGGGAGGATAAGGAGCTGTATGCTAGAGATAGACTACATCTCAATTTGGAGGGGAGGGGAATCCTTAAGTTGAAAATAGAGGGGTTCATTGGTGAAAAGTGGGGTTTAAACTTGTGAAGGGGGTGGCATGGGAGAAAAGGCTGTCAAGGGGGTGCCAATAAAGGAGGGACTCTGTCTCCACCCCCCTGGGGACCAGGAGGATTGCAGGAAAAGGCCAACTGGCAAAGTGCAGACCAGGGGAAAACAGAATCCCCATGGGAACACGAGCAGGGGAAATGGAACTATAGGGAAAGGGTGGAAGGTAGTCCTGCTAAATGCCAGGAGCTTGGGCAATAAAATGCCTGAGCTCCAGGCGATGCTAACTGAGGGAGCAGTGGATGTGGCAGCGGTCACTGAGACTTGGGCCACTGCAAGACATGACTGGGACCTGAACCTGGAGGGATACACTATGTTCAGGAAGGACAGGGGAGAGAAGGGGGAGGGTAGCAATGATAGTCAAAAACTGCATTGGCATAGGGGGAGTAGAGGAGGTGGAGGGAACCGTGGAGGCGATTGGGTCACCTTGATAACAAGGGGACAAGAGGGTAAAAATAGGAGTGGTGTATAGACCCCTGCCCTGGCGGAGGAGCTGGAGGACAGTCTGGTGGCAGATGTTAGGGAGACACTGCAGACTGGGCAGAGGACAGTGGTGGTGTTGGGGGACTTAAACATGCCAGGAACAGCCTGGGAGACTATGACATCCTCTGTGACCAGGAACAGAGGTTGTTGGATGTCTTTCAAGACGCATTCCTAACTCAGCAGGTGAGGAACCGATCAGGAGGCACGGTACTGGATGTGGTCCTGGCAGACAGTGACCAGATTGGGGGCCTGGAGGTAAGGGACCCATTGGCGGGAGTGACCATGCCACGGTCTGGTTCTGCCTGGACCTAGGAGGGAAGGCTGCACAAAGACGGAAGTAACCGACTTCAGGGGTGGATTTTAAGGAAATGGGAAGGATCCTTAAGGAGCATTTGGATGGGATTGGGTCAGACATGGCGCTGATAGTAGGTGGGAAATCATCAGGAGAGGTGCAGGATGCTACCAGCACCTGTGCAAGAGTAAGACGAAAATGTGGTAGGGCCCAAAACCCTGTTGGTGGACCAGGGAGGTCCAGGAGGTGGTGTGGGGAAAGAAAGCAGCCTATAAGCAATTCAAGTGCTCAAGGAGTGAAAGGGATCGAGGGAGCACGAGTGATGGCTGAAGGGCCACTAGAGTGGTGAGGGCGGCTAAGGCAAGGAAGGAGCAGAACCCGGCCAGGAAATTAGGAGAGGAACAAGGGTTCTTTAGATACATTGGGGAAAACGAAGGGTGAAGGGCAGATTAGCAGGATTAAATCAGGGAGAGATGGGCACAAGACCCGGGGAACAGGCTGAGGTACTAAATGAGTACTTCACCTCAGTTTTCACCAGGGAAAATGGGGTGCTGCATCATACATGGGAGGAGACAGAGATACTGAGGAGGGGACCCTTACAGTCAGCAGGTCTGGGAGAGGGAGGCATCACTGGCAGGTGGGAGGAGGGCTAAGCAGGGATAAGGGGTGCCGGAAGTGGAAATCACAGCAGAGAGAGTGAGGGAAGCCGTCAGCTCCCTTAAGACGGAGAAAGCACCGGGGCCGGATAAATTACATCCCAGAGTGCTGAAGGAACTTGCAGATGTCCTGGCGAAACCCCTGGCAGAGCTTTTCACCATCTCTCTGAGGACAGGGTGGGTGCCCCAAGACTGGAAGGTGGCACATGTGGTGCCTATCCACAAGGGGGGATCAAGGGAGGTGGCAGGGAACTACAGGCCTGTCAGCCTGACCTTGGTGGTGGGCAAGGTGATGGAGGGCATTGTCAAGGAGAGGCTGGGAGGGACCTGGAAAAGTCAGGGTGCCTGGACGATAGACAGCATGGATTCATCCCAGGGAAATCGTGTCAGACAAACCTGGTGGAGTTCTATGACTGGGTGACAAGTGCCTTGGACCTGGGTAGACCAGTGGATGTCCTCTTTCTAGACTTCAGCAAGGCATTTGACTCTGTTCCTCAATGGGCCTGTTGGATAAGCTGGGAGAAATGGGGTGGGGACCAGATGATCAGATGGATAGGCAATTGGCTCCAGGACCGGACCCAGAGGGTCGTAGTTGAGAGATAGTCTCATCTCCAAGGAGGGTCATTAGTGGGGTCCCACAGGGATCAGTCCTTGGGCCCCTTCTGTTCAATGCCTACGATCGGACATAAGGACAGGAATCAGGAGTGAGATAAGTCTCTTTGCAGATGACTCGAAACTGGGGCGGTGGTGGATGGGGAGGAGGGAGGGTGGCCTACAGGGGACCTGGAGGCTCTGGAAAGATGGTCTAGAAAGTGGAAGCTGAGGTTCAATGCAGGAAATGCAAGGTACTTCACCTGGGCCAGAAACCCAGGTCAAGTGTACACCCTGGGAAATACTAAGTCTCGATGGCTGAGAGGGACCTGGGGGTGGTGGTGGATGTCAAGATGAACAACTCTGAGACTTGTAGGAGGGCAGCAGCCAAGGCCAACAGGATGCTGGGATGCATCGCTAGGGGATCACCTCCAGAAGGAGGAAGTGATACTCCTCTGTATAACTGCTTGGTGAGGCCGCACCTTGAGTACTCATGTGCAGTTTTGAGGCCACACTTAAAGCGGGACATTAACCTCCTGGAGAGGGTCCAGAGGAGGGCAACCAAAATGATTTGGGCTTGGGGACAGGACCTATGAGGAGAGGCTCGAAGAGCTAAATATGTACACATTGGAAGAGAGAAGGGACCACGGGGACATGATAGAGGTCTTTAGGTACATGAAGAGGGTAAATAGGGGAGGAACAGTTGGGGTGCTTCGAAGGAAGGAGGAAGGGGCCACTAGGCGGCATGGCTGGAAGCTGGAGGGGGGAAGATTCAAGGGAGAAAGGAGAAGGTGCTACTTCACTGAGAGGGTGGTGGAGCCATGGAATGCACTGCCTAGGGGGCTGGTGGAGGCAGAGACAGTGGAGGGGTTCAAGAGGGGGTGGGACAGGTACAGGGGAAGGGTTCTGGAAGCAAAATCCAATGCAGCAAGAATATCCGGAACTGGGAAGGGAGAAGCCAGAGAAGGCGAGGGGGACAGCAAGGTCAGCACCCAGGTTGGGAACTGACCAAACGAGCAGACACGAAAGACCGTTAGGCCTATTCTGCTGGCATTTTAGTATGTTAGTAGTATGTTAGTATGATACTTCCCTCCCTATGCCAACCACACTCAGTAACCCAAATGGTCAAACTTTAAAGACTGGTCACTCCTGTCCCAAATCCATGCTTTTATAAGGCTCATTTAGTAGTTAAAATCAATTCTGTCACCTCTCCCACCCCCTTGTCACTTCACTGCACCTACACCAAAGCATAAGCAGTGGTTGGAGCAAGCAAGAGTGATTCCAGTGGGTATGGGTGCAGATGGTAGCATAATTGATGACAACGGGCATACTGACCAATAAGTTGGCTTAGCATCCTCAGTGATAATGCTGCTGTGCCCCCACTCCTCTTGGTCATGTGCCTGTTTTCTCTAGTCGCTGTCTATACTTAGACTAAAGCAGGTACACTGGGGGAGAAAGATGACCAGTCTAATGGGATTTTAACTACTAAGTGCCACAATGAGCATCACTGATGAGGGGATAGGAGTGAGACCCGTCTTAAAAATGTGACCATTTTGGTCTGGGTTCTTTCCTTAGGTGTGCACAGAGCAGACATGCTGACTATGTATGAATAAAAGTCAATAAGGAGAATATTGGAGAAATACAAAAAAAAAAAGAATAAAATGAAACAAGACAGACTACTGATATAAGAAATACATCAGAATCACATTTTTGATAAATTGAAATTATTTTGCACACCACGTCACCCTAAAGAAGCCCCTTTAGAGGGTGAAATGTTGGGGTCCTTGTTCATGGCGTGATGATCTATATGCAACATTCAATGAAATAATAGAAAATCAAAGATATTTGCTATGGAGTTGCCTGGATTTCTGCATACTTCCTCACAAGTTTAGTCCACACCAGTCCCCAACCTAATCACTGTATTGAACAGCTGCTACAAATATTGGGAGGGTACCTAGGAGACTATCTTACTCTTTAGCAGTTGCTGCACCTGTCACAACTCTTTTAAGAATCAGAGCAAATTCATATTCATTAGAATTACATATTCATATTCAGCCAGAATCACATTTACCTGCGGAGTACTTTCAGGCATTTACCAGGCAGTCACAAATTACATTGTAAAACAGCTCTAAAGGACTTGGCACCCACAAGATAGCCTAAACCTGTCAGCTTTCAGAACCCTCGAAGAAATCCTACAGAAATGGCAGTTTTTTGTGACTTATCTGTCTGCCCCCTAGATCAGCTGCTGGTGTCTGTCATTAGCTACATTTTGCTGAAAACTGATTTCGAATCAGACATTTACAGCTAGAGATAACACCAAGTGAAGTTTCTCCCTTCATCAGTTCCCTCACCGTCTGACAGGATGAATCTCATTGATACCAACTCTTCAGCATCGACCTTGGCGGGGATCAAAGAAATGTTTGAGGTACTTATGGGGCAGATCAACAAGCTGGAAATTGCTACTCAACGGACTAATTTTGACATATTTCAACTAGGGGATCGGCCAAATATAGCTGAGCATGGAATAGCCCTCACAGAGATAAAAACTGACACACTGCAGGTGATCTGGCTCCTTTGGGACAAAGTGGATGATCTAGAAAATAGAGGCCGGAGGAAAAGCCTCCCATTTGTGGGGTACCCTGAGGGGTGTGAAGACAAACATCCCGTCTCCTTTCTACAAAAGGCACTGCAGGAACTGTTTCCTCAGACCTGCTCTGACTCTTGAAGCCCAGTGGTAAAGTTAAAGTGCAAAAACAAAAAGCAGCAAAAGAAAAAGGACTAGGCAGACAGTAGGAGGAGAAGTGGTGACTCACTCAAATCATCAGATGTTCATTCCCCTAGCCTCCATGGCAATCAATATGCCCCCCTGCTCCAGTGTGATGTGGAAGCCCAGGATACAGTCTCCTTTGCAGCTGAATCCCTTAAAGCAGAACAATCCAGCACAAGGCCCAAATCATGGGCAAATACTGCTAACCTAAAATCCTGCTGTCACCAGGCTTCCAACCAGTGAGTCGTCCAGCCCTGAGATGGCCTGTGGAACCACAAATCACTCCCCTTAGCTTCCCTCAGTCTCTACAGATCCTCCTGGGCTGCTCAGCCAAACCACTCAACTGACTCTTCTGCTCATGTGTGAAGTCTCTCTATGCCTGAGTCTTCTAAACTTTCACATACTTTCAGATCCTATCAGTTTTTGCCAGCAACCAAGCTACATTTCTTCTTAAAATGACTATAACCTCCTTAAGCTCCAGACATTTCCCCTCAACTAGACTGAATTTCTCCAATGTATTGCATAACTATTCTCAGCAATAAGCTTTGGGGGTGGGTTATGTCTAGAAAATTTGGTGTCTGGGAATGTAGGGTAACCGGTTGAGCAGCCATTTGCTCAGTGCTTTATGAGGAGTATGGGATGTCACAATGAGGAGGACTCGTTGTTCAGTCTGCAGTATGGACTTTAGCAGGTAAATTTACATAATGTGGGGTGACAGTTGGGTTGGGATTACTGTGATGGCTCTCTCCTTAACTACTGTGGTGTGGCCCCCTTCAGACTTAATCCTTGTATTGCTCTTCCTATTGATCCCCCCTTCTACTGTTCACTTGAGGCAGCCTTTTGAGGAGGGACTGATAGGGTTTTTGGGTCATTAGTAGGCCAGTGTCATGCCTGAAGTCCTATCAGAAGATGGGATACAGGGCTGGTGTGCACTGCTTCAGGGCTTCCTGCAGTTTTGCGGTTGCTATCAACCACCTAGAATATGCATAACTTTACTCTTGCTCACAGGTATGGTGGGGGGGGGATTTGAGCATGTACATGTCCTTTAGCACTCAATTTGCCTCACAGCATTCCTCTCAGCTCTGCGACACTGCAACTTGGGGGAGGTTGGGCACACAGTCAATCATGCAGCTTCAGATGTTCAATCTAGGCATCAAGGTGTTTTTACACATGCTCTTCAGTTATGGTGCAAATATTTTGTGGGGCTCACAGAGGGACACCAACTATGTCAGTACTACGATTAGCCAACACCTACAGTAACTAAGATGGATGTATCATCTATATTCTTACTGGTCCCTGTCTCTTACCAAAGGTTATTCATTTCAAAGACTGGGTTTTAGGGTACTGGATCCCATATGGCAATATCCCATGCCATAGTGCTCAAAGTCCACCCATGACTCATCTCGTTTTACTTGATGGGCAGACATATTCAGGGTCCAGGGCACTGGGGATTGCGAGGAACCCACTTATCCAGCTCATCACTCTTTCAATGTGGGGGAATCTGGTTGCTGTGTGTGCCTCTGTTGAGCTTTTTTTAGTGTGTTTGGCTTTAATGTTTGTAACAAGGTATCTGCTCAACCCTGCACAGGGGGATAATGTAAGAGAAAGGGGTACACCCTTACAGATTTTACAGTGGCTACCTAAGGACTCTATGCTCAGTTCAGGGACTAGTCCCTTGCTACCGTCCACAAAAGTTATAGTAGTTCTTACACATAGTTATGGGTGATTTCCACACTGTATCCTGGAATGTGTGGGGTCTCAACTTCCCTGTAAAATGGAAAAAATTTTGAACCCACTTGCACTGCTATCAGACCCCGATTGCATTCCTCCAAGAGGCCTACTTAACTCATGCAGAGGCCCTAACACTTAAGAGAGAATGGGTGGGCCTGGAAGCACACAGTGCAGCTTCAGTCAAAAAAATGAGGCATCTCCATTCTAATACATAAGAGCTTGCACTAGTCCATAGACCACACAGCCTCTGATAAGTATGGGCGTTGGCTCATGGTGCAAGCATCCACACCTCACAGGCCTCTTGTCATGGTCAACATTAATGGGCCCAATGTGGATGACCCCCATATTTCCAGTTGGTCATCCAAGCTATGTGTACCTTTGTCCCCTCCAAACCCCTATTTTAATGGGAGCAGATTTTAACCTTGTTATGGATGCTATCCTCGACTGCAGCGCAGGACAGCTGGAATGGCATGTGCGAGCCAGTGTGGCACTAGGAGAACTCCTAACAGAACATGCCCTTTTGGATGCCTTGTGGTTATTTAAACCCAGATAAAGGGATTTTACTTGCTTCTCTACAGTACATGGATCCTCAAACTGAATAGATATGTGGTTCACTTCCCCTGAGTTGACCATGAAAGATCTCCTGACTCCCTACACCCCCAGTCATCCTCTCCGATCCACCTATGAGGGATTGCTAGAGATTCCCAGGGTTCTCTTAAAAACATCTGGAGCTTGTGCTTTTTCCTTTGCAACACCAACCCTGTGGAATTCTCTACCTCATCAGTTAAGAGAATGCCTGACTGTCAGCAGTTTTAAATCCATGTTAAAAACGTATTTATTTTCTCTGGCATTCCTAGACTGAATTTTAAAATTTTATATTGTTGTATGTTTGTACATTGTGGTTTATACTCTGTACAGCGCCTTGATATTGAAAGGCACTATATAAATAAAGATTGGCTTGACTTGACCCAGAATTTGATATCCACCAACATCTTCCTCATAGTCATTTCTGATCATGCTTCCACAGCTCTTACAGTAATGTGGGGATGTCCTCCTCCTAAATAGAGGAATTGGTGCCTGGACCCTCTACTGCTTAAAGATCCCAACTTTGTGCAGTGGTTAGGAGATGAAACAGTAACCTTCATGCACCACAACCAAGCTGGGGAAACCACCAATGCAGTGGTTTGGGAAGCTTATAAAGCCACTATGTGAGGCAAAATAATTAGTTTGCTGCGCACAAGCATAGCGAAAGGGAGGCAGAGCTTTGCTCCTTGGAGGCAGACCTTCTTGCTTTTGAACATGAATATAAACAGCAGGCCCATCCCTCCAGCAAGACCCTAGTTCACCTCACCAATCTCAGGATGCGCCTTAATGAACCACTCTCAGAAGGCCAAACTGGCCCTCTTCCACATGAAGCACAATTATTGGGGGTGAGAAAGCTGCAAGAGTCTTTGCCTATAGACTTGAGAAGTGACAGGCTGAATTTTATATCTCCAGTCTCCGGGACACCAAGGGCATAGTGAACTCAGATGTCATTTCCATTAATGATATTATGAAAACTTTTTATCAGGCTTTATACTCCTCGCATGGCCCTTCCACACTGGCACAAATAGACTCTTTCCTTTCTGACCTTCCTATTCCCCAGGTCTCTCCCCCAGAATCCAGAATCCTGGAGAACCCTGTTACCCTACTGGAGGTTAAACAGGCTATGAAGGCCCTTACCAAGAGTAAAGCACCTGAGGGCGATGGCTTTCCTGCTGATTACTATCACACTGGTTGTGAAGAGGCTGCCCCCACCCTTACTGAGGGTCTTTCATGAATCCTTTATTTCTGGGATGTTACTCATGCCATGACTGAGAGTGTTATCACAGTACTGCCCAAGAAAGGGAAGGATATATTCCTACTTAGCAGTTACAGACCCTTCTCCTTGATCAATGCAAATGCTAAGATTCTTACCAAGATCCTAGCCTTGAGATTTGAGGCATTTCTTCAGGGACACATACCTTCTACCCAGGCATGTTTCTTCAAGGGGCAACAAAGCTCCAAACACCTTCGCACTGCACTTCATCTCATGCATTCTACCAAGAAATCAACCACTCCTGCTGTGGCCATTGCTGTTGACTTTGAAAAGGCTTTTGACTCAGTACAGTAGAGTTATCTTTGGTATATGCTGTCACACATGGGGTTCGGGGGCAACCTCCTGCAATGGGTTCCATTGCTGTACACCTCCCCATCAGCCTTTGTGCTTACCAATTGTCTTTAATCTGCCCCATTTGTACTTCAGTGTGGAACAAGGCAGTGTTGCCCCCTATCCACACTGTTTTTCATCCTGGCCATTGAACCCTTGGCTAGTGCCATCCACCACTATCCCACTCTCCATGGGATGCATTGTGGAAGCAAAGAATATCACACTCTGGTGTACGCAGATGATCTTTTAATCCTTAAGCAGGATGTTCGGGTAGCCCTAGACACCTTCCTCAATTGATCCATACATTTTTGGGGTTGTCAGACTTATGTGTCAACCAAGACAAAACAGATGTCCTTCCATTACATCCTACTGCTCCAGCAGCTCCTTTTCAGACCAAAGGACTCAAGTGGTCCCCAAGTGGAATCAGCTATCTAGGGATAACTATTCATCCCTTCACCTCTAAAATGATTCAATAAAATACTTAACCGGCTTTGCAGGCTGCTAAACACGCGCTGACTAGATGGATGCTGCTAAACTTATCACTAGCTGACAAGACTTACGCTTTTGAAATACTATACTCACCCAAGCTTACACACTTCTTATCCCACCTGCCAATCCTCATTGCCTTGATCTGGTTCCACAAGATTGATAAAGTGGTGAGAAAGTTTCTGTGGGCAGGGAATTTCCCAGGTTAATAGGACCAAGTTGTGGAATCACTGGTATAGAGGAGGATGGGGTTTGCCTTGGTTCCAAGGCTACCACCTAGCCTTCACCACTGCCCAATCTCCACAAGGACATAGACAAGATGGAAGCTGTCCAGCGGTGGGCAACTAAAATGGTGCAGGGTCTGCACCGGAAGACATATGAAGAGAGACTAAAGGAACTTAATATGTATAGCCTCGAGGAAAGGAGGGAGAGGCGGGACATGACAGCAACTTTCAAGTACCTCAAGGGAATCAACAAAGTCCAAGAGGGTAGCATCTTTCAAAAAAAGAGGTA
Source organism: Neoceratodus forsteri (assembly GCA_016271365.2). Classification (NCBI taxonomy): domain Eukaryota; kingdom Metazoa; phylum Chordata; order Ceratodontiformes; family Ceratodontidae; genus Neoceratodus; species Neoceratodus forsteri. The sequence goes on from CM028129.1 coordinate 720,636,278, forward strand.
TGCAAGAACAAGGGGGCACAATTTGAAGACAGAGGGGGTGTGGCTCAGAGGTAATGTAAGGAAATATTTTTTCACAGAGAGGTTTGTGGATGCATGGAATGGCCTTCTGGAGGAGGTTGTGGAGTCAAAAACAGTGGCTGAATTCAAGCATGCATAGGACAGTCATAAGGCAATTCTAGGGGGTGAGGGTAGAAAGAAGTAGGCTGCTGGTTAACTAGGATCTGCAGCTTATCCATTAGGTAGGGAAATGGGCAGACTGGGTGGGCCAAGCGGTCCTTATCTACCATCAAATTCTATGTTTCTATGCTTCTCTCAGGCAACCCAGAGTTCACCCTCCTGGTCAGTCATTGAGCAGAATCTCAGCCAGTCTTCAGTGGCTGCAGTGGTCTTGTATAATTGAAGGCTGGCTATCACTGGGACAACCCTATGATTATCGGCTCCGTAACAATGTGGAGGCGACTACATAAATACCTGAGATCTTACCCAACACATCTCTTGTGGGAACCTATACAGAGCAATGACAACATCCAAATAGGATGTTCCCATCTTTGTTGGCTCACTTGGGTGCAGAGGGGGATTCTTCTACTGTAAGACTTACTTACAGTGGATAAAGGCCATAATAAAATTTCTTGTCTCTCCAACTAAAATATGATCTTCTGAAACATGTCTTCTGGTGGTATCTCCAGATTAGGAGTGTGGTCACTGCCAAGCTGCCAGGGGCCTCTCAATGGAACCAGGATCCCTTGGGGAAATGCTAACCAGGATGTCTCACATGCCACAGGGCAGGAAAGGCCAGTGGGTTTACCGTTAGAACAGCAACTGAATTTTGTTGCCACAATTAGGGCACAGCAATAAGTGCGATCTTGATTTTTTATTGCCCTTTGGTCATGCTGCCCTTTGCGCCCACATAAACTTTGCCACCTCTGTGGCATGCTCACTCCAGAGGAGGTTATATTTGGTTGTAGGCAGAGTGGGAGATGAAGCCCTCCATAAAACATCACTATTTCCTGGGATGGGGCTCTGGTGCTCTCCGTCCTGGGAGCTGCAATGCCTGGCACAGACATACTGGGTGACATATTGCTTACACCAATGCAGGTGTTGACAAAATGACTGTAGAAACAATATGGGTGAACTGGGCCAGTGCACTCTACAGATCACTCTGCGATGCTTTCCCAGACCCATATTTACCTGCCAAAATGCCATAGGAAGAAGAGCTCTACATCCACATTCCAAAAGCAGAATTTACCATATGCCTGAACAGGACACACACAGCTTGATGCAATGGCAACAGTCGACTTACACAAAATTAGGTTCTTCTCCAGTGATACTGCACACTGGCAGTCCTCTACTAGCTTGGTCTAAGAGCTGATGATAGCTGTTGGCAGTGCTCCCTTCCCAGAGCCCACTACCTACACCTATCATATGAGTACCCTTCTATCGCTTCATTCTGGGATGGCATCAAAGAAGTGTGTCAGAGCATCCAGGAAGAAGACATCCCATTAGATGGTTTGGTCCTTCTGCTGGGAAGAACCAGCATCCCAGTGTCAGCACAGCCTTCTACACTTAAATGGATAGTCTCTGTAAGCATCATGGCCAAACATCTCCTTCTCTGTAAGCAGCTATCCACCACCATCCCCTCTGTATCTGAGTGTCTTTGGTTGTCGGTGAACTAGCTTTACTTGAGAAAATGTCATATAGGATTGCTGGCGCACTTCCTCAATATGAAAAAATATGGGAACCCAATTTATCTTCTGACTTCTGCTCTCCTCAGGCCACCGACTTGCAGCATCTGGCTCATACTCGATGTATCAAATCTAGGCACAAGGCCTATGTTTTTCTGCTACACTCTGGGTATATCAACCTTAATCTCTGCATGTTCCAGATCTCAGTGCATGAGTCCTTCAGGGTTAGCATATGAAAAAGGGCTAATGGCTCATATGTTTACCCAATAAGCAAAGGTTTAAATAAATAAATAAATCAGTATGACATTTTGAAAGCTCTGTTCCCAGTTTCTGTGATGCTTTCATCCTCTGAATATGTTATCTACATTTTTTAGTGTGCTAGTATTTACTGGGTAAAAACACTAACGTTACTGAACTATAAAGGTATCCAATTAGGTGTGTCCTCTATAGCTGTTGTAATGTTCCCCTTGCTCTTGTTGCTTCCCTGGTTTCTTTTGTGTTTTATTTTCTTGATCTATTTGCTCTTCACATACAATTTGATTTTTTATTTGGTGTATTTAAACATTTTAATAAAATGATTAAAAAACCAGCAGTAAAGAAGGCAAAGGGTGGGGCTATACATTTTGTACATCACACATTTGGATAAGTGCATCAACACATGGACATTTTTCTCAAACTACATGCTAGGTCACTCACTTTATCTCAATCCCAACAATTTAATCTTACAATAAAAGGATAGTACAGGAAAGTTGCATTTCTCAGTGCCACTGTTATGAATGGGCAGCTCCCTGTATTCGACACATGCAACACCCTTGATAAGTAAATATTTGCAAATGGATTAGGAGCTGAAATGACCAAGCAAGATAATGGCTTTAATATAGTAAAGGCATTCTGTGAGAGTAACAACGAGGCTGGAAAAATAAATACCTACTGTATTGCAGCACACATACATTAAATGTAGTTGCCTGAGCCTGACTTTGTCTCTTTTTGTTTCCTGCTTGAAGTAGAGAAAATGCACCACATTCCAGTTACTTAAAAGCACCACTGCTGCTACTAGGTTCCTCATGGTTTTGTGGTACCCCATCACTGTCACTAACAGCTATGCTAAATACTCTAGTAAAAATGAATTGCTGTTGACACTTTGGGCTCAATTTTCAAATGGCCTGTTGGAGTGATGCAGCCTGCACCCAACACCGAATTGCAGCAATGCTTGGTACACCAGGTATCCTATGCCTGATTTTAATACAAGAGTGGAGCCAGCATCAAAGTTCCTAAGGCTGCTTGAGTGAATCCTTGTGTTGTACAAGTGGTGCACAAGATGGGATTGATGGAGGCTACTGTCAGCTGCTGCCAGCCCCAGGGACTGGCGTGAACACCATACGGATGCTGACACAAGTATACATGATTGGAATGACTGTGGAGCATAGCCATAGAGGGCAATAATGTAGTGGGTACACTAGTTGTAATCCATTTGCACAAGTGGGTCTGCAGGAGATGCATGTCCAGAACTTATACAGACCACAGTCAGAGAGGCTGAACCACATTGTGCTGGTACACTGGATGCTACCAGTTGTTGGTCTTGGCCCAGTGACATCGACCACATTCTGGGCCTACTGACTGTATGCCTGGAGATAGAGAACTGTGACAGAAGCTGAGATGCGATGCCCCGACTGTAGTAGGGACGGGATGTCCTTTACTGTATCTACAATGGCATCATGTTGGACAGGTTCTACTTGAATAACATCAAAAGCCAAAAGGTGATTGTCGTTATCTTGAAGTTAAGAGTGCCAAAGTAAATTTTCAGCACTCTGACACCCCGGCACACAGCAAAAGGACACTGGAGACTTAGTTTGTTAATGTTTTATGTTGGGGGCTGTGCGCCCTGCACACCACACCCCCCCCCTACTTAAGGATTCTAAGCTCCGGGGGGGGGGTGAGTGGCGGGGGAGGTGAAAATATAAAAAAAACAGGTTTGGGCCGGGCACAACAAAAATGCACCAGCACCCAGACCTGAACCCGTACCCTGGCGACCAATGCCGTGAACCCACCCACCACACCACAGGATCAGCTTGGCAATGCACCACTGCACCACCCCTCACATTCCCTCCCACACCTCACTGTGCATGCCCACTCCCCCTTCCCTCGTGCGTTTGTATAGTGACATTCTGTCACTATATTCACCCACTCCCCTATCTGGCTGCTCTACACTCCCATAGCCATCCCTGAAATGCGCTGGGGAGTGGGTCGTTGTTATTCTAGGTGGCCATTCCCCCAAAGTTAATATCACAGGCTACCCAGTAGGCACTATCAGGCTGGCCCAGCATCTTTCTCCTCATCAGAGGTGCATAGGAGTACCATTTACCATCCGCTATGATATACAGTCGCCTATGACTCACCATGCCACACTCTGTGCTACTGCTGAGTGCTTGCATTACATGATTGGCATTGCACATTACACAGTTGTGTTGTACTTCAGGAGAGAGAGATGGTGACATTGGTGCTGTCATCCCATTGGTGTTTTGAGTTGGCTCTGCCTTGTACCATCAGCAAGTCATTCAATGTTGGAAATGTACTGGAGGACCACACAGTGGACCAACAGCCAAAGAGAGCTACCTGTATGGTGACACACCAACTACAGCAAAGTATGGCAGTGGTACCACCTGCAGATGATATGCATTGATATGGGATAGACTGGTAGTCGATCACTGACTGTTGGGTGCCACAGCACTGCCAGCAACAGTGCACCCTGCCAGGACTACCTCTTATGATGGATGTGCTTTGTCAATACCAGCTTGTCAGACCTGCAGATGCATGGCATTGTGGTGGTGCATTACAGTCATACACTCCCAAGATTACACACAACCCACGCACCCCAATCAAGCTCACAATGCACAGGTATTTTGACTGCTGGCTGTGGCATTGTACTACTAGTGCTGCTCACCAGGGACCATCCTTGTCCTATGGATGTGCCTTCATCCATGCTCTAATGTCACACTCCCCACAGTGCCATGACAGTGGATGACAAATGGACATACAGTAACAACAACCCACACCCCATGAGGTTTTTCCACTGCATTATGGCACCCGCAAACCATCCTGGCCTACTGTATGATCTCTTTAGACATCCCTCAGTTGGGGATGGTGTCAGTACATGGAGTTGGTAGACTAGATCTATCTGGTTTAATCCCTGGCGGGATCTGTGGCCTTTGGGGGCTTTGTAATCCCAATGTAGGGGATGCTGCAGCACTGTGGTGGTGCAAGTCCCCCTCCACCATAGCACATCCATACATTAGCCGTGACCATGGTGCAAGCCTGACTGGTGCAGGTGACTCCCGCTTATGTTACTGGCTGTACAAGAAAATCAGGACTGACACACGGTGTGGTGTATGGTACCAATTGCAGCATTTTTTTTTGGCACATGCACCGTGTTTCATTCCCCCTCCTTTGAAAATTGAGTCCAGTTTATGTTTAGAAAGATTCTTTGTGTTGTTAACATGAATGTTGTCACATTACAGAAAATATTACATATCATAGGAGAATATTAGTACTGTACTGGCAAGTCAGATATTTGAAAAGTATACATATTGATGCAATATTATTTATTACATATATTAATATTACAAACAATAGATCATTATGAAAATGCTTTTTACTTCATCAAAATTATTTTTATTACTTTATATTAAGCCTTATGTTGTATAAATCTTACAGTGCTTTAGTATTTTCTTTTTGTTGTGAATTATTGCCCAATACTTATGCAAAATGGTTGTTCATGTCATGATTCAGAAAAAAATATCAGCAATTGGCATACTGCAGTGCTAGTGATTTAACCATATCAAGGTACATGGATACTTAAAAAAAAGATCAGGTAGGACAGAGAAAGACTAAAAGCCCATCAAGTCTGTTCTGTTTTTCCTGCCTAGATTTTTATATACAGCATTTACTTGTTTACTTAATTTCAAACTGGGAGAATACAGTAAAAGACTAAATGATGATCAAAACAGATATGAAAGACCATAACAAAGTATATAAAGTGAAGCACAACATAATAAAATACAATAAATATATTCAGTATAAAGGTATATAAGCAAGTAACATACAAGCTGTTTGCAAATTAAGCTGTATGAACTTAAACCCGATGAGGGTGGGGTGGGGTGTTAGGGTTGGAAACCCTAACGCCTCATTCCTCCTTTTGTTGCTATAGCACTCACCGTAAGTGATGCATTAACAAGTGTTTACAATGAATATATATATATATATATATATATATTTAGTGGTGCTGTAGCATCACTATAGTTAGGGTTGAGTCCTCAGTTTAATGTTAAAGCTTAGTTTTTGTACCTTAAAAACTTCCCAACAGTTCAGCGAATTTGTATGGGATTTTGTATGTATTATTTTGTTTGGTACTTCTCTTGATGTGCCAAATATCCTTTGAATCACATGTATGGTTTCTGAGATACAGGGTGTTAAAAATACAGAAATATCCATGTTTTTTGTTGTTTTTATGTCCACCTGTATCTCAGAAATTATTTTAAATTGTTGTTTGAAATGTTCAGGGTAGAAAGGCTTTACATTACAGATGTGCCTTTGTCTCATTTGGTGAAAAAATATTAATCTGCTCCAAAGTTATTGAATGTTGAAGTTCCCATTATTTTTGATGGGACATTATAGATGTTCAGCATGAAAAAGGATCCTTTGTGGCAGGCACTTAGTCCTTTCTCACAAACGGGGCATACTGTGTCAGATGGGAAATCCTTTTTCAAGCAGTTAACGAGAGAAAAAAAAAAAAAAAAAAAAGAAAATGTTGAGTTTAATATAAAGCAAGACATGTAACTTGCTTATCAGAATCCCCTCAGGTGGATTTGTGTAGTTATGTGTGGTGGAAATGGCTTTTTTCCCATTGTGTACTACATATAAATTTTCCGTAGTGTAGCAGTCCCTTCCACCTCCCCAGTCACTGACCCCATATGAAGTTCCCTGGTAGTCTAAGAATCCCTCCTCCAATATCCAATCTGCATCTTAGTAGAAAAGAAAATGAAGTTGGCAATGTAGCGGACCCTAACTCCTCTTCCGATGTCCCATCACCATCCCCGTATAAAAAAAGGCCCTAGTAGTCTAGTGGTCCCTCCTTCCTCCCCCGATATCTGGTGGCCATCCCACTTAGATAAAAAATTACCTGGTAGTCTGGGGGTCCTTCCCACCTTCCCCCAATGTCTGATCGCCATCCTCATAAGGGAAAAAAAACTGGTAGTCTAGCAGTCCCTTCCCCATCCCCATGATGTCTGATCACCATTCCCATAAAGGAAAAAACAAGCATTTATCAATGCCTAAGTTCACTATTGGTACATGTATTAGTATTGTACTGGGTGGGGCAGAGCTATATGTCCCAGCACAGGCATATTTATATGCAGTTGAGTAGCATAATTTCTCGCCAACAATACAAGGTTCTTATTTATTCCCCAAGTAACTTTCTATTGTCTGTGCTTCCTGTATCCTCAACCCTCCATGCTCAGGTGCTGACTCCTCATTGTTGTCCCTCCCCTGCTCTTAGGGCAGGAGAGGTCCCATTAGGCAGCCCCGAAAATCAAGTACCATGACTTGGGAGGGAGGGTGTCTTGCCTGCTGCCCCCTTTCTCAGTGTTGAATGGCACAAAATTGAACAAAGTGACAGGGAAGGGGGGCTGTAGGACTACAGGCAAGGGACTGGAAGGCAGAGGGACAAGGAGGAAAGAAAATCCCATGTTGGGAAGACAGTCCCCATTTTGTTATTATGCCCCTAACTTTGGAGTACTACATTGGCAAGGCAGGTGTGGGGGGGTCGTACCATATGAATAAAAGCCCCCCTCTGGGCTTGTGGGGCTGAGATATCAGGCAATGTGGGGGAAAACAGCCAGAATGTTAAAAAAAAAAACACTGGCTTCTCAGGCAGACCCCCAGATCTTGGGGGTCTGGGGCAAAAGTCCTGGTTGTCCCCCCATGATTGTGAGAGTGGAGTAAGGAGGAAGCAGCGAGAGTGGAAAAGGCTAGACCGGTGAGGTAAGGGACCGGTGAGGGGTGGATGTTAGGCTGATCAGGATGCAAACAGCTATTTGCTGGGCGGTGACCTTCAGACTAAAGGAAAAAGCTGCCTCATGATTGGTGTGGCTTTTTCTTTTCAAGTGCAGACCATCTCAGATAATACATGGTCATGATCAGCCTGGCTGATGATTGGTGTGGCACAGTCGAGCCCCTTGCAGAGAACCCTGCATTGGACAGACAATGTCACACCCACTCAAAAGCAACTAATTTCAAGAAGTTCACTGCATGTGTGCACGGTGAACTTACAAAACACTCATTAGTCTTAACTACATGCTGAATTAGCCTTCAGACCAGTACAGCAACAATCAGAAATACCAGTTTTAGGATACTTAGCTGAATGTAAAATAATTGTATTGAAACCAAATGGATCCATTCCAAAAATCCATGACAGGTGAGATTTTTGCTGGCACCAGAATTAAGAACAGTAAATAGTGTTAGAAGGCACTATGGTACATGAAAGCAACTGCAAATGTGGCCTGGACCACAAACACTAGAATATAACTTTTTTTTGTGGGGCGATTTGATTCCAGTAAATTAATTATTATTATTATAATACTGAATAACATAGGCTGGAAACAAACATTATTTTAAAGAATCTTGCCTCCATTACTACACATGATGGAAAGTAAAGTGCTTTATTTCTTCATTAATGTTTAACAATGAACACAAAATAAATAAACAGATTGGGGCACGAGAATTCCACACTTCAGCAGTTCTGTGCTGATTGGGTTATTGCTTTGATGAGGGTGAGGCAGTTCAGCATATTGGTTAGAGCACAGAGAAGTGAACCTGAAGAGCATTTCTTCTGTCCTACTACCTTCATTCATTCACTGTCTGTGAGACTTTAAAGAGCTAGTGTATCAAGCATGTCTAACCACTTTGAGCTTACTGGAGTATTGAGTTACTTTCGTTCTCAGTGTTATTTAATTTTATGTTTATTGATATTTTAGTTCTAACACACAAGTCAACCCCCAGGCTGCAAGTATTTGTTTCAGCTCTAGCAAGTACTGTTAGTCTTGAGTGCTAGCCTGTAGAAAGGAAGTGACGTAGTGGGGGGCAAGCTGCCTGATATTTTTGAATCCCAGTACACAGCATAGAAGTTCTATGGCCAGGGAACTAAATGTCCATGCTATTCTCCTTCCAACAGTCTGGTTGATAGCGACCATCCCCTTCCCTCCTCACACTGGGTCTCATCTGCTCCTACACATTTAACTCACACCTCTAAGGCATCAAGCTAAAGCTGGTTGTGGTTTTGCAGCATCTGTTTAATGTGAGCACAGCACTGTTCACTAGTCTTGATAATGTCTTAGTACTAACTAGCCTAAATTGCTAAATGTGTAATAGGACAATCTCTTGACCAGAGTGGCGGCAGTTTCAAAAGAACACCAGCAGCAGTGGGTTTGAAAAGACAAGCAGCTTTCTTGACAGAATGTGCTGCAAGCAGTGTCAGCTCTCTTTCTCCTCTTCACTGGAGTGGCATGAACAGGAAACTGGAGATGGGGATTTGTGTATCGGCTTTGAGAGACAAACTGCTTTCTTGACCATGGTGCCAGATAGCAGTTGGAGATCTAAATCGTAGAGCACAAGAGATTATGATTTGAGACATGTAGGATATCCTCCTGGAAAAAATTAACCATGCATACAAGTGAATTAATGCTGTACAAGATAACTTGAAACCCCACCATGTTTGAAATAAGCTTGCACAGTATTTTATCATTAGTTGCAAATGAGTTATGGTATTCCCATTCTCTAGTGTACCCTTTTTTTGTTAATGCAGATCCCCACCACTGCTGTCTGGCACTGTAGTCAAGAAAGCAGACCATCACTCAAACCCCCTATACAAGTCCATTCTGCAGTTTATAGAGGTGGTACCCTCATTTACTGTAGTAGCTTTTGTTCTATACCACTTGCCAGCTAGCTACTGCTGTTAGGATCTGGGACTGCACACTGCCATGAAAGCTACTTTAAACTCTCAAGTTGCAACTTCCACCAAGGGCACTGCTGGCTACAGTCTCTGACCACATACACAGTTAATTACCTCTGGGACACACCGAGCAAAGCCATGTGATGTAGATGGGGAGGGAAGGTTTGTGTAGCTGCTATGTTTTTATTGGGAGTCAGAACTATGGGCAGGCAGACAGGAGAAAAAAAAACAAGGAGGGGTAGGTTGCTTGGGCATGTGAGATCGGGAGCCAAGTCATGCAAACCTCTTTCCCTTTCAATAGGAAACTAAATAAAAATCTGAACACCCACATAACAGAAAAAGCTGGACTGGCTTCACTTTGCACAAAAAAAGGCCACCCAGGTAGCTAAGTAACACGATCTTCACCAGGATCATTTCCTCCTAGGACCTCACTTCCAGTGTCTTAGGTGACCCAGCTCCACAAGCCAGTGATGTACCAAACTATTACAATATTTAACAAGCATTTATCAATGCCGAATTTTGCTTGTGGGTATTGGCATTGGTAGTGCAGGAGTTAGAGAGATGCATAATTGGAATGGCAGTGAAGTATTGAAGTAAAGCCAATCCCCACCCACATGCTGCAGAGAATGACAGGGGTTGGGGGTGTGCCTTTGGGTCATCGGCTATAACACTCATGCCATTCCACCTCACCCCACCCTGCAGACACCGACAGATGTCGCAGTGTCCCTTGAGGTCCTTGGTCCTTATGCTCACCCCATTCCATAAAGAAATAAGCTGAGATGGGTGCAGTATATGAGAATGGGTTGAACGTTAGGGATGAAGATCCCAAAGCACACCTCAATGTCTGTCAGCGGCTGCAGGGTGGGGGTGGGGGTGGAATGGGATGGCAGTTATGGTCGACAACCCCAAGTCACACTCCCGATGCCTGTCAGTCTGTACAGGGTGGATGTTGCAGCTGGAACCCTAACGCCTCGGTAGTCTATTGGTATTTTTGCTCCAAATTTTCAACATGGGCTTTTTGGGACCCCACCTCATGAACAGTGGCAGTATCATTTTGTTACTGAATCCGAAAAGGTGATTTTGCACAGCAAGTGTGCCATTCAGTTCCACAGGTGTGAAAACACATTTTGGGCAAGATAGCAAAAATGTCAGCTGTAGTTTTCATGAGGAGGTTTGAAGAAATGGCAATGCTGAAAATCTGGAGTGAAAATATGAAAAAGTGACGAAGTTATGAGAGTGCATAGAAACTGCAGCACACGCTCATAACGCAGTCAGTTTTTGGAATGTTTTCACCAAATTTTCAACATGGCCTTTTTGGGACCTCCCCTCATGAACAGTGGCAATGGGATTTCATTAATCTGGCCCAAAAGCTGATTTTGCACAGTGACTGTGCCATTCTGCGCCACAGGTACAAAAACACATTTCAGGAATTATGCAAAAAATGACAGCTATACTGTTCATAAGGGGGTTTGAAAAAATGGCAATGTTGGAAATTTGGAGTGAAATTATTAAAAACTGATGAAGATACAAGTGTGCATAGAAACTGTGCAATGGACACTCATAATGCAGTCATTGTTTGCAGTTTTTTCACCAAATTTGCAACAAGAGCTTTTTGGGACCCCACCTCATGAACAGTGGCACTGTTGTTTCGTTAATTGGCCCTGAAAGATGATTCCATGCAGTGACTGCAAAATCACCTTTCAGGAATGAGAAATGAAATGACAGTGACATTGTTCATGAGGTGGAATCCCAGGAACCCCATGTTGAAAATGTGGGACCGAAACTCCAAAAACTGGTTGAGATATCAACCTAAGATGAAACTCCCCTATTGACTGCCATCATAGGGCTTACTATCATTTCTTCAGTTCTAGGTTGGTCTTTGAAGAGTGCAGACGTGTTTCCAGTCTACAGAAGATTACTGCTCCTGACCTCCAGAGGTAAATATGGGTGAGCAGGATGCGGGGAAGTGGGGTGCACAGAGGGGGTGTGGGTTGGGGGAGGGGGCTGGCGGGAACGACGAAGGACTGTATTCTTTTTTTTTCAGGTTTAGAAAAAAAAGACCTTGTGGGACTGTTTTCTTTTTTAAAGGTGAAATATTAATAAAACATATTTCAGCACACTGGGGTGGGCTCCCAGTGTGCCAGAGTTCTCAATGATGACCCAGGGATTGGGTACCCCGAGGTCGGATGAGAACATAGGGGCATGGGGGGGACTGCGCATCTGACACTAGGAGTGGGCATCCTGATGTCGTAAACATCAAAGAGGTAGTTTTTTTATGCACTGTGGTGGGCTCCAAGTATGCCACATTAATGGGGGGAGTGGCAATACATGCTGACATAGGAATGGAGCACCAAGATGTTTGCAGGGGGGATCAGTGCTGATGTGAGGATTGGGCTCCCCGAAGTCAGCTGAGAGGGGATACATGCTGATACAGGGATTGAGCATCCCAATGTCCACTAGCTCTTTAAGCATGTTATTCAATTTTCTATGTCTCTCATGGTGGGCTGCAGTTGCAGCCTGTCCCTCTAGCATGATCATGCATAAGTGAAAGTGCCTTCAGGCACTGTGAACTTCCAGCCCATACAGAGCTTAGGATGTGGCCTACTCCACATGTCCAACCACCCACCTCTACCCTATACATACAGGGCAACAATATATAAGCCCCCAGCGAAGTTGCCTCAGCTTTCAACTCCTTCTTTACCAATTGCACCAAATCTCTTCTAGATAGCCAACAATTCCACACACCCACAAACAACCCTCTCACAATACCCCAGCCTACCCCACACGTGACCTCATTCTCTTTTCGCCCTGTCTCCTCAGCTGAAGTTCTAGCCGCCCTATGCTCCCTTGACCCTAACAAAGGCAAGTGCCCTCTAGGACTGGACGCCAAACTCCTCTTCTTATCAGCCCCTGCAATAGCCACACCCCTAGCTGACCTCTTGAACCGCTCTTTTTCCACGGGAAAAATTCCAGCAGCCTGGAAGGAAGCAGTAATCATCCCGCTACCAAAAGGAGGTGATCCATCTGCGCCTGGCAACTACCACCTAGTCTCTCTCCTACTGGTTCTGGCCAAGCTTCAAGAACACCTAGCCCTCTCCCAACTCACACATTTCCTCGACTCCACCTCCTTCTTTACCCTGTTTCAGTCAGGCTTTTGTAAAACACACTCCACCATCACAACACTACTAAGGCTCACAAATGACATTTCCTAGGGAATGGACAAGGGCCATATCACCTCGGCTATATTCATTGACTGGGCCAAAGCCTTTGATACTGTATCCCACCCAAAGCTAATCACAAAATTGCAAGACGCAGGCCTCTCTTATCTCTCCACCAGCTGGTTCCAAGCCTACCTGTCAGGCAAGAAGCAGGCAGTAAAAATTGGCCCTCATGTCTCCACCTCACTCCCAGTTAACATGGGGTTCCCCCAGGGTTCGGTCCTGGGCTCCCTGTTTTTCTCCATATTTTTAAATGATCTACCTCAAGTCTGCTCCAACTCAGCCATACAAATGTATGCAGATGATGCCATACTGTACACCTCTGCCCCCTCCATCGGGGACACAAACTTTACTCTTCAACGGGAATTTGATGCTGTTCAAGCTTGGCTTAGGTCCAACCAACTTGTCCTAAATGCAAAGAAAACCATCTCCCTAACTTTCGGCACTCATCCGAAACTATCCAGTCTAGAAGCCCCCCCCCCATCTTCCACATGGATCCATCCTGGAATCCTGCACCTCCTTTAGGTACCTGGGGGTTTGGCTCGATCGACACCTTGATTTCTATACCCACACTGACTTGCTACAGAAAAAACTACACCCTAATTTAGGCACACTATACTGCAATAAAGGCAACCTTCCAACCTCAGTCAAGAGAGAAATAGTGCTCAAAATGATCCTCCCCATTTTTGACTATGGCGACGTGGTCTACAGCGCAGTCCCCCATCCACCTTAGCCAGCCTGGACCCCCTCTTTCATTCTTTCTGACGGTTCGTCCTAGACTGCCCACCATCCACCCATCACTGTGACCTGTACAGCGCCTTTGCCCTCCCATCGTTGGAGTCTCGGCGTAAACTGCATTGCACTAATCTCATAGCCAAATACTGGTCCAATGCCCTCCTTCCCTATCTCAGCTGTGTACTAGCAACTCAACTCCCCCCCCCCGGCATACTCTCTCAGAGGCTCGGATTCAAAACAACTCCAAGTCCTTTTCATGCGCACTTCAAAGGGCCAATTGGCCTTCAAACATCGGCTGCCCAAACTCTGGAACGATTTACCTGCAGATATCAGACTCTCCACCTCCCCTTGGCTTCTCAAACCACTTCTACTTGCCCACTTCTCAGATGTACACAACTGCTACCTACAGCCTAGACCTGCCACCAGGGGCATCCAAGCGGTTCTTAAATTATAACTAAAGCAACAAGCCTAGAATTCCTGCTGTGTCACTATATTTATACTGCTTTACCGTTTCACCCGGTAGTCTATGCCTAACCATGCCACAACAAACTATGCTCTCTGTCCTGTGGACCAAACCTCATCATTTACAATTACTGCTCAACCTAGCCCCCACCTACTGTACATGTAAATCTCGCCCTGTATGTATCCACTCTTATCTGTTGACATACCACTGTTAATCTCTCCCTGTTTGTATCAACTCTCAGCTGATTGACATACCTCTGTATTGTGTTGTCTACTGAACCTGCTGTCTAACCACTATAGTACTGTGCATTCTGTACCTATCTCGACCTATGTAACCCCCAGATTGCATCTGAAAACGAGCGGTCCCCACTCAGAATGCTTATCTGGTAAATCTCTTAAATAAATAAATAAAATAAATAAAAAGGAGCAAAAGGAGTCAGCGGGTAATGGAGGAGGCAGAGAAGGAAAGTGCCTCCTCCCGCCTTTCAGAATTGCCAATCCCGTGGCACTATTGTGAATTGATTTATGCCCTACAGGGCTTAAGGTGTCAGGCAGGGGTGCAAGGGGCTGGAGAGGGGAGGGACAAGTGGGGTGGCGAAGTGGGGTTGAGATGTCAGCCAGGCTGATCAGTACATAAACAGCTGTTTGCTGGGCAGTGACCTGCAGTTGAAAGGAAAAAGCCGCCACATGATTAGTGTGGCTTTTCCTTTTCAAGTGCAGACCATGTCAAGCAAAACAGTATCACAATCAGCCAGGATGATGATCGGTGCGATATTATCAAGCCCCTTGCAGAGTACTCTGCTTTGGAAAGACAGTGTCACACCCCTCAAAAGTCACTCATCACAAGAAGTTTGACATACATGTGCAAACTTAAAAACTGGTATTCTAGTGGTCCCTCCTCTGCTGATGTCTGCCTGAAAGGTGATTTGCAGTCAGCTGGAAATTCACCTTTGTTGAGGGATTTGAATTTGTTTTCCTGACCTTGTTTATGAGGTGGGGTCATAAGAAGGCTAAGTTGAAAATTTGGGGTCAAAATATGTAAAAATGGCAAAGTTACGCACATTCATTGCAGTTTTGATATGCATGCTCATAACTTTGGAAATTTTAAATATTTTGACTCTACATTTTTAACAATGACTTCTGATTGCCCCACCTCATGTATGTCATAGTTGTAATTTTTCAAATCATAGCCAAAATGAGTTTTCGAACCTGTAGCACGGAATGATATTGCAGTGACGCAAAATAATGTTTTGCTGGGGATTCAGAAATGTTCTGTACTGGGTACATAAGGTGGGGTAAAAAGAAGGCTTTGCTGACAATTTGGTCACTGTTTCCTATAAATTGAAGTGCAGGGCCTGGAGGGCCCAGTGCTTTCACAGATACATACATATACACATCTATGGCAGGTTGGGAGAACAGAGCCCAAAGGGCTGTGTGCTCCCACAGACAAATAAGGATACAGTTATACTAAGAAAGTACAGAAATAAATTTCAAAAAAACTTTATTAATGCATCAGTTAGGTTGCAGTAATAAAAGTAGGGAAATGTGGCATTAGGGTTTCCAACCCTAATACCCCCTCCCACCCTGCACACACAAACAGACAGTGGAGGTGTGCCTTGTGGTCATCAGCCCTAAAGCTCACTCCATTCTCCCATACTGTACTCATCTCAGCTTATTTACTTATTTAATGGGGTGAGCGCTAGGGCTGATGGATCCCAAGGCATCACCCCCAATGCCTACTTTTGGTGCTGCAACCTTAACCAAAGCATTAAAGACATTTTTTTTGCAATATATATATATATATATATATATATATATAGATATATATATATATCCACAGTACTGGCAGAATAGTTAGGATTGCCCAGCAAACTTCTATGTAAAATCCAAAATTTTGCACTTTAATAACTTTGCAACTGTATGGCAGATCTGCTTGAAATTGTGCATGCGCGGTCAGATAGATCTCTGAATCTGGCAAGTTTTGTTCCTGTTGGATGTGTGGTTACAGAGCTGTGGAACACCAAAAAACATGTAAAAAAACACTTGCTGGCTTATTTCTTTGCTCTGGGCTACAGCCCAAACGGTTTATCCATCTGCTCTAAATTTTCAGAGAATATGCAGCCTGGGTCACTGATGTGCCTTTTGGAAATGTGGTGAAAAAATAGTTATTCAGATTGAAAGTTTTCCATTATAGTCAATGGAGAAAAAAATATATGTACCTCATGAAAGCTGCCGCCAGTACATTTTCCTGTTGAAAATGCCCTCTGTAGTGTCATGCCACCTCCTTCTTGTTTTCAGTTAGTGGTGGAGAAAAAAGGCAGAATTCAAAAGTTACTGCCCCTAGTTAAACACTGACAGTTGTGTTTACCTAATTGGGGCATGAGGAACACAATGCTGGCATCAGTATTTTAAAACTCCCCACAGAAATATGTTTTTAAATATCGTACCCCGAGTACTGTCATAAATTGAGAAAGAATGGATGCAACACTTTCGCTCTCGTTCTTTCGCAAATTTTGTGAAATTGTCACAATTTGAGGCAGTACTGCACCACAAAACACCATTTCTTTGTCAACTCACTGAAACTAAATGGTTAGGTCTTTTGGTCTGCAATAGGGTGGCAAGCCCATGCCCCATAGATGTGCCTTTTGCTGGTTTGGTGAAAAAAACTACATCGGTTCCATAGTTAGCGTGCTCCAAAGTTGAGGAATTTCCCATAGGATAACATTGTGGTGCCTGTAGTGCCTTTCAGTACCCATATCTCAAAAATAATGTGAGGTACTGATTTCTCGCTCTGGGTATCTTAGTTCACCTCTAGATGAACTAACCATTTGTGGAGGTTTCCAAGTTGTGATTACAACTGCAGTGGAATTTTGTTCATAGTTGCTATGGTTACTGAGCTATTGCCAAATTAGTGTTACAAGGATTCCTTTTCATGACTCTAGGGCTGCGGTATGTCTCAGTACTTATGTGTAACTGGGAGCACAGTGCCCAGATGGCCCATGCTCCCACATATGCATACCATTATGCAAAGATGAACAGCATGAAGGGAGCTCCCACAACCACATACCAGTTACCAGTTACATTACACTGTCTCAAAAAAAGGGAAATTAATTCCAAAAAAAATCCATTAATGCATCAGTTAGGGTTGATAGTACAGCAACAAAAGTCTGGAAATTTGATGTTAGAGTTCTCTTGCCTAAAATCCCACCCCTACTTCCTCCACCTTCCCCACGCCAACAGGCATCGAGGTGTGCCATGGGGTTGTCATGTCTGACTATCACCCAACCTCATATACTGTATCATGTCAGCTTGTATACACATGGAATGGGGTGAGAGTTGAGCCTCACGACCCATGGCACAGCCCGATGCCTGTTGATGTGTTGAGGGTGGGTGGGGTGGGGTGGAGTAAGGGTGGGAACACAAACATCAAATTTACAAACTATCAACCCTAACTGATGCATTTAATGGAGCTTTTCTGCAATGAATATAAATAGATAGATAAATAGATAGATAGATACAGTGAAGCTCGTCAGGATGAAACCCAATTCTGCAGCATTTTGCAGTACTCTGCAACATGCTGCAGCAGAGTTACTGTGGAAAACAATGTAATTTCAATGCCAATTAGTCCCTTTTGTCATGCAGGAAACTGTGGCATTCATGTCATCCTGGCAGCGTCACATTTTCCTTTTTCCTGCATGACAAAAGAGATTAATTCCCACTGAAATTAGATTGTTTACTGCAGTAACTTTGATGCAGCATACTGCAGAATGCTGGCTGTAAAAGTGTATATATATATATATATATATATATATACACACACACACACACACACACACACACACACACACATACATGCAATCTTCTACACTTGGAACAGTTCACCCTGCACAAACTTAAATGTGTGGTACTTCATAATTATGAATGTTTCAGTGTCCTCACGGGTTGTTTAAATAAACACCTTTCTTTTGCAATTTATTGAGTGTTTATTATTTTCTTGACGTGAGTGCCACTTCAGTGTGTCTTTTGCCTGAGAAGATTGGGATCTTTTGCTCCTAAGCAAGCACCAGCACAGCATTCTTGAGAGCACTATAAGTTTGTGTCTGCTGCCTAGAAATTACCTTTCACTTAAAGTGCTGCTGACTTGTTCCTTTCATGTCTTTATTACCTTTGGGCTGAACCCATGTTCTGTTTTGAGTCTGATTTGATTAAAAATGCCAATTTCAGTGGAACAACTGAACTTGAGTTAAGAATTACATTTTTTAATTGCTTTTGTTTTTCCATGCCTCTCCTAATTAAATTAGCAAAAATGAATTAGTATCTCAATAGCTCAAAAGCTGTGTTCCAATGAAGTGTCTTAACATTTTTGACATTGTGCTGTCAGTGCATCCTATGTGATAATGCTAAGCATAACATTAATATGGTAACATTATCAAAATGTTATGGCCTTAATTTTCTACATAAGTAAATAATTTGTTGAGAAAACTTTGTCCCTCAGTTCAAATAAACTACAGCAGAAGCTGCATTTACAGCATAATCAAGTTGGGCATTTTATTTCTGCTGTCAGAAGCAATAGCAGACTTTAAACGGTCACCCTAAGCTGCAAATGACTTACCAAGTCCCAAGGTTTTCTTATGAAAACCTAGCAAACTGAAATGCCTTGTTGTTTATTGATGTGTTACTGTGCTGTAAAAGCAGTACATCAATAAACAGCTTTAGTTAGGAAATCGAGGCCTGAAAGCAAGTGTTTAGAGTCTAGCAGGGCATAAGGACTTCAGAAAAAAAAATCATTTCTTTTGAGAAAGACATTCAGTTCTGAGAGGAAGACATGAGAACTAATATGACATTGGGGCATGTAGAATGTCACTAGAGGTCTGAGAAAATATATATTATGATTCAGGATAGGGCAGTGGATTTATTGAGGGAACTAAGTAGATCTTCATCCAGGAATTTCTTGCATTAAATTAGCATTTATTTTTTTCTTATATTATCTTTTATTTGATTTGTATGCATAGGGCCAGATATTCGAAACTTTACGCCGGGCAAAAACCGTTTGCACAGGTTTAGCGCTGGATTAGCGTGGGTCTGCTATATTCAAAAGGTCAAATAGCATGAGCAAACTGCATTAGCGCCGGGCAAAATCGTAATGTATGCAAGGGACAAACTGACACGAATACAGGTGCAATGCTATATTCAGCGATTAGCGCCACACAAAGTAGTTTTACGCGACTTAGCATGACACTTAGCGAGGTGCACATTACCGCCCAGCAAAAGCTTGTCTTAACCCTGGGCAATCAGCATGGCATGACACTATGGCTTTGCGCGGTGTTTGCATGGGTTTTGCACAGGTTTTTCAAGACCCTAACAAATAAATATGACACATAGCAAAAGGCAAACATAGAGGAAGCATGCTGCTAACTGATGGCATCACAATAATGCCATCATCTGCAACCAGTCCCAGCCATGCCAGGCAGTAAGTGGTGACCCTGGAGCCAGTGGACAGCATGGCAGTGTGGACATACAGCACACACCTGCAGACCACACTTCTGTGGACACCAACAGATGCCAGCACACACATGCAGCACTGTGGGCATGGAGGATGTTGAGGGGAGAATGTATGGGTGGTCAGGCTGTGCCACAGACCAGTTGAGGCTACAAGGCTGGGACACATCATGCAGTGTACAAGGACCAGTATTGGGCATACCCCAACACCGCTGTGCCTTTCTGATGATACATGCCCCCCCGGCCACATACCGCACAGCTGTACAACTGCCACAGCACACAAATCCGGACATGTATATGTCACTGTGAGCATCCCATGCCAGAGGTGCAGCATCTGTGTGTCACAACAATGTAACAGTAATGTCCACTGTCAGTAAACACCTGCAGGTTTGGCCTCTCACTGTGTATAGTGCAGTCATCATCACTGCATCACTGCCCTACACGCCATAGGCATTGCTGTGTCCACACACTGCTGGCCCCCTTGCTACTGTAGTGTATGCTGTGCACTGTAGCATGACCTACAGTGTGACAGCTGCATGCAGCCCCACCACCATCTGTGCCTATGCTGTGTTGTCCCAGTACAGCTGCAGGCAGCAGCACATGTGGAAGCAGTGTTCAAAATTGTATAATATTCCCCAAGCTGTTTGTGCAGCACTAATACGTTTGTATGGGTTTAGCACAGGGCTAAACCATTGGCCCGGTGCAAACAGCATGCAAATCAGGGCATAATGAGATGCTAATCTGGATGTTTGCCCAGCGACTATGTAAGTAGGCTTATTTGCATGTCACTTTTGAATATGGCAAGTTTAGCGCGGGCAAATGTGTTTAGCGGGCCTAATGGTTAACCCTCGCTAAACCTGCGCAAACATGTTAGCGCTGCACAAACAGTTCGGGGAATATTTTACAGTTTTGAACACTGTACTTTCACATACGCTGCTGCCTGCAGCTGTACTGGGTCCAAATATTTGCTGGCACATGCATTGGCTACATAGTTCACCTCTACCTACCTTCACATCGCTGTGCACTGTTTTGCTGTTGTGGTTTGCACTTCCTGGTAGCCATATTCAAAGCTGTCTTATTCCAGGGCAAAGTTTGCCCTGCACTCTCAGCCCAGTTTGCCCGGCCTCATTCCCATGCTATATTCAGAAGCTGTTTGCCCTGGGCTATTCCTTTTGAATATGGCTTGCCTTGTGCTCTGGGCTAAGTTTGCCCACTGGGCAGTGCTAATTTAGCCCCGGGGCAAAGTTTTGAATATCTGGCCCCTAGTGTATTTCTAAATTGAACTTCCTTTTAACCTGAATAGAACACACACAGTACTAGTCTATGCTACAAGGCCCCTCCATTGATTTGATTGTCCAAATGCAAGCTCTTATATTTTGGAGCAAAAATAATACAATATTTTGTTTGGTCAACTGTATTGATCAAGTGTTTGAAAGCAATATAGTACAGTGATGTGATAGCAGTACATGAGTTACAGTTAAATTGTACATCCTAAGTTAAATCACAGTTTCCATACACTTGCAACCTAGCTGTGTTGAGACCTAGGGTTATGAACAGTAGTATGCCAATTCCTTTCAGCTGGATCTACAAACCTACTAAGTTTGGTAAAATGCAGGCAAGTTTGGGCTGTAAAATACATAGCAAAATATAGGTTTTAAGAAAGTGTATTTACTAGTTGGCAAAAAATAATCTTTACATACTTTTAGGGCAAAAATAAATGTCTAATATTAGTTTCATGCTCAGTATATTTTTAGTTTACTCAGAAAGTGTTAGAAAGCTTTTATAGCTAATTTTGTAATTAATTACTAGCACCATTAAAACTGGCTGCTACTCACAATTTGTTTTTCAAATACTAAACTTTATTGATTTTGGAACAAAAAATAGACAAAGACAGTACAGACATAAATTAACTACAAAGGTTACATGGGCAAAAGTGAAAACTGCATGATCTCCCTTATCCTGGGAGGACAGGAAGCAAACAGGGCAGTCAGTACACTAGAGGAGAGAGACCCACTACAATCATCCATTCAATATGAAATGTAGACAGCTCAAAGCAACCCAGGTCACTGTGCAATATGCTAAACACAATAGTCATCTATGCCTCAGCTAATATACAAGCAAGATGGCCTCAAGTGAATCCCACCTCATATGGTACTGGGGTACATGATTCTGGAGGGAGCTGATCATTTTTTCTATCTTGAGGGCCTCTAATCTGGCTTTTTGACATTCTTGGTGGGCCAAAAAGATCATCGAGCCAATGTCTCAAGATGATTTTCTTGGTGATAGCAGCAACAAGGGATATGTGGTATTTCAGATACCAAATACTTGATCCATGTTTAGACCCAGTAAGTAGATCTCAGAGGTGAAGGCAGAGTCCACACCCAGAAGGGTGTCCATAAGGTTTTGGATGGAGATCAGAGTGGTTTGGATTTGTGGCAGTCCCAGAATATATGTTTCCAGGACCTGTTCTCTTGGTTGTATCTAGTACAAGAAGGTGACTGCAAATTATCCATTTTGTGTAGTTTGGTATGGGTAAAGAACAGATTGTGGGCGATCTTGAACTGCATAAGTTTGAGACTGTTAAATTTGAAGTGATTATATATGTTTACCCACACAGCCCTCCTTGTAAGCATGTCCTTTAACTCTGGGAATATGCATCTCCAGTAGGTCTTGATCATTCTATGTGGTTAGCATAAGCATCCATTTGTATAGGAGGGAGAGAGGTGGAGTGATGTTGTGTGGCCACATGGGCTAACTCCTCCCATGCAGTGTATTCTGAAAAGGACCAGTATCTTGGCCCAAGGGCTTTGGCTATTGTGCGTCTTATTTCAAAAAAGAAGAAGGGAAATATGTTCAGATCAGGATGTTATTCAAGAAGGCTGTCATAGGAGATGAATGAGCCCTCATGAATTAGTTGACCTAGGTGTGTCAGCCGGTGGTTTTTGATGAAGTTGTCTGGGATTGGCCGCTGTTGGATTTTAAAATTGGGGTTGCTCAGTATTGGTTGGTCTAGGTGAGCAACGGTGCAGTTTTCAGGAGTCTATGAAGTTGTTGGCTGACCAGATGGGATGCCACTACTGGTGTCTGCTTAAGGAGAGGGGATAGTTGGGAATTGAGAATGTGGAGGAGGACTCTGATGTTGAGCTTAACCATTTGACAAAGATCCACTCAATCTTCTGCCATTGTGTGGAGTATGCTTGTCATGGGTTGTTAGGGCCCTTACTGCACCATAAAAGGAATTTCCCTGCATGCAATGCCAAGTAGTACATGTAGAATTCTGGAGGTTGCAGGCCTCCCTGAGTTTTAGGAGGCGTAAGCTTGTGGTAGGCCCTGCGAGGGGTCTTATTGCCCCAAAGAAAGGTGGTTAAAGTGGTTTTCAATTTGGTGAACCAGTGAATGGGTATGAACATGTTGGACATCCCTAATGGGTATAGGATTCTTGGAAGGATGTTCATTTTGATAATGTTGATCTTGGACCACAGTGCCAGAGGCAGGGCCAGCCTTCTGTGAAGATCCTGTTTGTTGTAAGAAGAGTATCCAGGTTAAGAAAAAAGAATTGTTTTTTTGCTGGTAGTTATCTTTATCCCCAGATATGTAGTAGTGGTGGGGGACCAGGTGATGCCCCACAATAATGTCTGTGATTTGGTGACCCAGTGATGAAGGGGCATTATGTGTGTTTTGTCCAAGTTAAGCTTGTACCTGGAGAGCCTCCCAAATTCCTGGAGAAGGGCTAAAGCTGAAAGGATTGAGGTGGATGGATCCTTTAGGCATAACAGAATGTTGTCCTCATATGTGGAGATTTCGTAGCTCACGTTCCCTGCCTGAATCCCCCTAATACCCTTATAAAGGAGGATCCTTCTCTTCAAGGGCTCCAGGTATAGGTTACATAGATAGGGGGACAGTGAGCAGCCCTGGCAGGTCCTCTGTAGAGGCAGAAGGGGCAGGAGCTAGCGCCGTTGCATCTGATGGAGGCTGAGGGATTTGAGTAAAGAAATTGAATCCAGGTGATGAAAGTGGATGGGAGACCGAAGTGCAAGAGGGTTACCATTAAAACATGCCAGAAGACTCAGTCAAAGACTTTCTCCGCTTCCAAAGACATCAGAACAGCTGATTGGTTAGAGTCCCTTGTAGTAGAGATCAGATGTAGGACTTTTCAGAGATTGTCACACGAAAGGTGACCCTGCATGACACCTATTTGCTCGGGTCCTGTAAGGGAGTCCCAGACTCTGCTGAGTCATGTTGTCTGGACCTTTGTCACTATCTTATTGTCTGTGTTCAGGAGCGAGATTGGACGGTAACTGGACATGCATTCTGGGTCTTTGCCTGGCTTTGGGATCAAAGTGATGATCACATTCTGTAGGTAGGGGTCAAGGGTCTTGTTTTCATAGGCTGTGTTGTAAAGGGTGGTCCATGGGCCTGCTAATTGGCATGCAAATGTTTTGTAGAAGTTGGATGGTAGTCCATCTGGATCCGAGGCTTTGTCCAGTTGAAGCTCAGCGATGACATATTGGATCTCCTCGAGGGATATGCTGGCTTCCAGTATTTTTTCTTTCTCCTGGGGGAGTTGGGGAAGATTAGCCACTTCGAAAAACTGATGGATGTGGGGGTCAAGTGCCGGTGAATCGGTGGTGTAGATGGACTTGTAAAAAGAGGCAAAGGTGGATGTAATGTCTTTAGGGTTGGTTATTAGATGGGAGTTAAGGGATGACTGGACTCCCTTGATGGCCCTACTAGCTTCCTGCTGTTTTATCCTGAAGGCTAACAATTTTTCTGCCCTTTCCCCTTGGACTACATAGCAGGTTTTAGCCCACAGGATCATGACTTCAGCTTGCTCTCTTACTAACTCCTCATATTGAGCTCTAAGTGCATTAAACTGTGTCCAGTCTGCTTTGGATGAGGTGTGTAGGATGAGGTGTGTAAGATCCCTTTTTCTTTAGAGTGGATCTCCTTGAGGAGGCACTGGGCTTGTTGTTCTCTTCCCCTATTCCTACTGGTCACCAGGGGATAAGTTCCCCATGGATATTGCATTTGAAAACAAACCATACTTTGTTATAGTTTTTGACTGAATTATGGTTGTCTGTGAAGAAGTTTTCAGTATGTGATGTCGATTTGTTGACTAGTTGTGGGGTCATTGAGTAGGCTGTTCTGTAGTCTCCAGATGCTTTTCTTGCCAGGAAGGGCTATGGAAGAGAAGGTGAGGAGGACAGAGGCATGATCCAATACCACTTTAGGCAGGATCTCACAGTGGGTGGTGTTTGGGAGTATCTCAGGGGAGGTGAAGAAGTAATCGAGGTGAGAGGCCCTGTTGTGGACCAGAGACCAGAAGCTGTAGCTCCTGTCTCCCAGATGTAGGACCCACCATGGCTCAATGAGCATGAGTGAGCTCTGAATCTCATGGAGGGCCCATTGATTTGGTGATAACCCTCATTTGTGGGGACTTAACCTATTGAGTGAGGAGTTCAGGACTGAGTTCCAGTACCCTACCACAATTAGCAGACTGTGACAGTGTTTTGACAGATCAGAGAGGAGATGACCTGGGGTTCATCCTTGTTTGGACCATAGACGGCCACTGTAACTATGGGGGGTTCTTTCCAGGGATCCTGTGTCTATGATGTATCGACCAGCTGGATTGAGGACTAATTCCTTTAGCTGAAAGGGGGTGTTGCAGTGGATCAGGAAAGCCTTGCCTGTTTTTTATTGCTGGCTCCAGCCGTGTAAGTTTGGTGCACCCTTTACCTGTGCCACAAATTGGCTTGGAATGTGGGTGTATGAGTCTCCTGAAGAAGGGCTATGTTAGCACCCATGCATTTGAGGTGGTAAAGGACCTGATATCACTTTTTTTTGGTTTGGGCCCCTCTGATGTTCCTGGATTTGATTGTATAGTAGCGCAGGTTAGCCATTGTGCAGCCCAGTAGGGGTGGTTTCAAGGTCGGTTGGACCCATGAGGTGTGATGTGGTTTGGAATTTTTTCAGACGGTGACGTGAAAAGGGTGTGATTGGGTAGAAAAGGGACAGAGGTTGGGTTGGGAGGTAGTCTGTTGTAGATGAGCGTGAGGCAATAGCTCACCTTGCACAGATTGGATACATGTTCTTTGCTGTAATAGTTTGGTAAAAAATGCTGTCAAAAGATAAATAGAAACACACATCATACTAGTTTCAGTACATAACTAAGAACAAGTACTAACATACTGGTAATAGAAAGTAAAAAATAAAAGTAGCATAAACGGTACTCGCTGGAGTCTATCCCTCCTATCCAATTGGATGGGGGGCTCTGACAGGCAGGGGTGAACATCTAGCATGCTAGATCCGAACAGGGTCCTTGTGAGAGTGCCCCTCCATCCATAATCCAAGTGACGAGCAGTTCAATAGGATAACATACCATCATTCTACTGTGGGTAGCCAGGGATGGCTGACCAAGGTATAGACTTTGACCATTCAAACAGTGTAAACAAAACAGAACAAAATAAAATATAACAAAATATGACCACAGTATAACATTGGCAAGTCTTCAATCCCCCCCCCGCCCCCAGAAGGCTGCTAAGTGGGGGCTAACAATCCAGTTTGGTCACACAACCCTTTCAAGCATGGGTGGAAGGGCCACTTCAGGACCCCCCCTCCCACTGGTAATCCCACGATGGATGGAGGTAGCATCCCCATGGTATGCTCCCCCCCCCGTACTCTGCTGCCAGTTGCCTGTTGCTTGTTGCCTCTGTTGGACTATGCTCTGTGGACATTCATTATTTTCCTGCATGGTGGTTTAAGTGGTTTCAGTAAACTGTAATGTGAGACCACAGTATAGTAAGGGACCTACTTGGCTAAGCAACATTAGAAGCATGAGACAGGACACCTATGAGGGTGGGATTCGGGGACCAGCACCCAATGTGATCTCCATCCCAACCAGTCCATGCAGTCATACATTATGATTGTCTACAGCAATTAATATAAGCAGTATAAATCTAATATAACATGCAAAGGGTGAATAGGGTAAGTTACATTGTCCATCCCACACACATGATCAGCTGTGTACACATAGCACCTGCATACTCTTTCCTTTTTGATAAGTTTAAAATTCCAAAGAGGTAGGAAGTAGAGCACTGGCTGTTGGTTTGTAGGTTTGCTGGTGATCTCAACATGACCCCATACTTGTGATTTGCGGCCACTTAGTGCGTTTTTTACCCACACAATCTGATATGGAGAAATGTCACTGTCCTGGGATCAGATTTGGTGGATGTAAGCTGCCCCTGTATAGACTGTCTGCCTGTCAGTTGCCATCATCTAATAGGGCTAGGCATGTGAGGTAAGCATTGGTGGCAATTATTAAGATGTGATTATTCCAATAAGCAGGTATATTAGACACTGAGGTAGTTTGTTCTGGTTCACTGTGACCATGTTGCTTGGGATGTTGTTGGGTTGCTAATCTGAGTCTAGAGGGAGGCTGTACAGTCAAATGGAGGGGCTGTTATTATGAGTGGATGTGTGTAACTGTGAAGTAGACCCTGTTACTCATAGGACACCATTGAGATACAGGATATGAATATGAGTGAACACAGTGGTGGGACTTGTAGCTTCATTGTCATGTAGGTTGGGTGTGGTTTGGATGGCCACAGTGAGCCAAAGTGGGATCTGTGGGGCATGAGGCTGAGAATAAGTGCTTGGAGGCTCTAGAAAACTGATCTAATCTCCCACAGAGTAAGTCTGAGCCCAGAACAAGACTTTCCTTAGATCTTTTGTGATACAGGCTCAAAACACCTATGCAATCTGTGAGCAGCTAATCCAAGTAGAGTTTAAGATGGGGGGAGAGGTAGGGTTCCGTATGTAATCAAAAGTCACTGATTTCTTTATAATGTCTCTGTTATAACGATGTGCTGGGTATATGTGCACAGAGATCTGTATAATTAAAATTAAATGATGGGTAAACAGCAATGATGTCCTACTCGCAGATGGAGATATGAGCATGACAAAGTGACAGTTAATGAGTGAATGGCTGTAATCCAAGCACAAACAAAGGGAAGACCAGGCTGGACAGTCAGTGGCAGGAGAGTGAAAGGTGATCTGGAAGGAGAAAAGCAATACAACTTCTGTTCTGTCACCATGTTTGGGCTAATTTGTAGTATCATGACCCTCAAGTGTGAAAGGCAAGAATGCCATGCTGGCCATAATTGTTTGTCCTTGCAATCAAAGTTGGGACCCAGAAAAGCTTAGATCCTGAATGACTAGTCCTGCTCAGTATTCAGAAAAGAAGAGAAAGGACAGGGACCACAGTTAGGCAGTAGAAACATGCATTAAAAAGAGGTAGACACTAGTTCATTTATAAAGGAGAGAGTCCTAAAGGAACTCGCAAAACTGAAATTGGACAAGGTAATGGAGCCAGATGGGATACATCATAGAATACTGAAAAAACTCAGAGAGATGCTGATTGGACCACTGACAGCCCTATACAACAAATCACTGGAGGAGGGAATGGTTCCAGAGGACTGGAGAAGAGCGAATGTGATACCCCTCCACAAAAGCGGGAGCAAGGCAGAAGCTGGAAATTACAGGCCAGTCAGTTTGACCTCAATGGTGGGGAAAATAATGGAATCAATGTTAAAGGAAATGATTATGACATACCTTGAATCCAGCAGGGCACAAGACCTATGCACATGGATTCACAGCAAGAAGGTTTTGCTAAACAAATCTGATAGATTTCTTTGACTGTGTGACCAGGGTAGTTGATCAGGGAGTGGTGGTCGACGTGGCCTACCTAGATTTTAGCAAGGCCTTTGACACTTTCCCACACAGGAGGCTAGTAAGCAAGTTGGGCAGTCTGGGAGTGGGACCGAAGGTTGTAAACTGGGTCAGAAATTGACTGAGCAATAGGACACAGAAGGTGGTTGTAAACAGAGTCCAATCCAAGGCCAGGGAGGTAATCAGTGTGGTGCTATGGAGATCAGTGACGGGAACTGTCCTCTTTAATGTCTTCATAAGCAACATTGCAGACAGGCTAGAAGGGAAGGTATGCCTCTTTGAGGATGACATTAAGATCTGCAATAGGGTTGACACTCCGGGGAAGGGGTAGAAAAAATGAGAAGAGACCTAGGCAAGATGTAGGAGTGATCAAGAGTGTGGCAACTTAGATTCAATACAAAGAAGTGCAAAATCATGCACTTGGGACACAGGAATCCGGGGGAGGAATACACATTGGGGGAAGAGGCACAGATGACAACCAAGCTGGAAAAGGACCTGGGGGCAATCATAACAGATGACCTAAAGGTAACAACACAATGTGAGATGGCTGTGAGGAGAGCAGGAGAGATGCTGGGATCAATAGGGAGAGGCATCACCAGTAGAAAACAGGAGGTGGTGATTCCACTGTACAGACAATTAGTGAGACCTCACCAGGAGTACTGTGTCCAGTTCTGGAGGTCACATCTCAGAAAGAACATAGAGTAGAACCAGTCCAGATAAGGGCAATGAAAATGGTGCAAGGACTGCAACATAAACCATATGAAGAGAAACTGAAAGTACTCAATATGTATTCCCTGGAAGAAAGGAGGGAGAGGGAGATATGACAGAAACTTTCCAGTACCTGAAGGGGATAAACAAAGTACAAGTAAATAGCATCTTTCAGAAGAAAAAATGTCCAAGAACAGGGGGTCACAATATGAGGCTGGGGGCGGTATTAGGGCAACATGAGAAGTATTTTTTCACAGAAAGGTTGGTATGCGCATGGAACAGCCTCCCTGCAGAGGTTGTAGGAACAAAAATGGTAAGGGAATTCAAGACTGTATGAGACAGTGGGTGTGGCTTGCAGTAGAACATGGTGGCAGCAGATTAGCCAAGCTCCTTGGGTACAACCATTGAAAGTGGCTTAAACAACACCAAAATCTTCACTCCATTTTTCAGCTGAAGACATATCGACTTCTCAAACCAAACAGTAGCCGGGATAAGAAAACATAAGCAGTCAAAGCTGAACTCTGAAAGTGTAGAAGCTCCTGGAGATCATTGAATAGGATCCGAACCCAGAACACACCAGCAGGCCCTCACAGCCACGTGAGGAGAGTGCGCATGTCTGAATTCGAAAGGTCACTGGCTGGAGTGCCGGGGACCCTTGCTAACATGCAACTGCAGATGCAAGTGGGGTTCAACAATATCACAGCTCAGATCACACACACCTGCAAAGTGTGGTTACTGGGTTCTCGGAGTCATCGGAAGCACACGCTTCCAAAATTACTGAATTAGAGAGCCGAGTGAGTGAGCTGGAGGACTCTCTCTTGGGTATTACCTGGGGCAGGAATTATTATAAAGAGACTGTACTGGATTTGCAGTCTTGCATTGATGACCAAAAGAATCGGTGAAGCAGATCCAGTCTTCAGATTGTCAGGTTCCCTGAAGGGACTAAAGGAAGGAATGCAGCTGAGGGGCTACAGTGGTGGATTGTTAAAAGCTTAAAAATGGCACCAGAGGCAGAGACGTTTGAAGTGGAGTAAGCTCACTGAGTGGGTCCCCTGCCAAAGCCAGGCAAGAGGCCTTGACACAGTTTAATTAAGTATCTTCGATTCCGTGACAAAGAGCAGGTTTTGTCAGCAGCCAAAACTCAAGGACCCATCCAGTGTGGCAACACTAAGGCATACATATATCAGGATTACAGCAGAGAGATGCAGACAAAGCAGAAGAAATTTAATAAAGTCAAATCTCACCTGCACTCCCTGGCTGGACATTTGCCTTCTTCTATTCAGCCAAGCTTCGCATAGAGAGACCAGGCAAACAACCGAGGATCTTCATCAACTACCTGGAGGCTGAGCATTGGGTGGAGAAGGAGAACAGCATGCCATGAGGAGGAACAACAGCTCCAGCTTCTTAAGCGCTCAGATGAGTATCTTTTAAAAATCACAAAATTCACTAAAATGCTTTTATGAGCCTGCGTGGGAGGGGGGACAACCGGCCACTCTACTATTCCTGGGTCCAAGTCGGAATACTTAAATGGGGCTTTTGCAGGAGCATGTTTAGATATCAGAGCAGGATGAACATGAGCACTCCTGCATTTCATCTGCGACATTGGGCAGTAAAGGCCGCATAGTCTGCCACAAGTGGGCCAGAACGTGTGGAGTTTTACTTGAGCCAGACAGGGGATCTTACTGACAGCAATAGTGAATACTGACCAATCGATTGTACCCGACTTGGACTGGGATGGCTCACATCCCATTGAAATTAGAATGGCCCAGATACATTGTGACTGCTGCTGCACCACTGGGCAGGGGAATGCAGAACTGCTTTGTGGTTTGCCCTGGAAAGAACCTGACTCGGTGCCCGGATTGGTGATTTCCCCACATGTGTTGCCTGACCATGTCTGGGGACATGGGTTATGATGGGTCGGGGCTCCAAATTTGATTTGTGACTGAACTTATGGTAACTAGGCATATGGAGCCTCACATAGGCCCTTCTGTACGCAGGACTCAATTACAGATCTGTTTGAAATGTGTGTTTAGGTCTTGAAATGTGGCTTGTTCTGAGCAATTAAGGTGTTAACTATGTTTGCAGCATCCATAGAGGATGATGCATTTTTCAGGGTTTACTGTTGGGGGTTGGGGGGACGGGGTTAACTGAATCAGTATTAAAGAAATGGAGAGTGTAAAAATGCCCCTAATGGGGGGACAGAGGGTCAGAGGGGGAGTGGACTGTGGGTGGGGGCAGCCCCCAGTGTGCTAGCCTTCCACCATGGGCTTGCCATGGTCCACCTTGACCTCTCTGTCAGGTGTAATGTACTCCAAGGGCCTCGGGTCCCAGTTGTCACACCACCATGCCCCCTTCTATTTTCTTTGTGTCTTTGCTATCATTAGGGGCAGTTAAAACTGGTTGACAAATCGTTTTCGGAGAGTCAGAATTAATTATATCTTGTCTGATTCTGGTAGCGTGACAAGTGGTGTACCACAGGGGTCGGTCTTGGGACCAACATTGTTTAACCTCTTTATCAGTGATTTACAAACAGGGCCAAATAACTTCATAGTTAAATTTGCAGACGATACTAAATTGGGGGGCAAGGTTAATAATCAAGAAAATATTTCTGCATTAAAGAAGGATTTGGAAAAATTAACACTTTGGGCAAATGAAAATCATATGCAGTTTAATCAAGACAAATGTTTAGTAGTGCATTTCGGTGTAAAAAATCCAAAAATTATATATCATATAAACAGACTACCACTTCACTCATCAAATTGTGTAAAAGATTTAGGGATATATGTTAATAATAAACTTACATCAAATGATCATTGTGTTAGAACTGCATGCATGACCAACAGATTTTTGAGACAAATAAAACACACTTTTGTTAATCGCACTGAACAATGCCTTATTCCATTGTATAGGGCATACATTAGATCCTATCTAGACTATGGCTCCCCTTTCTGGAATCCAAACCAAAAAAAAAGACGTAGCAATTCTTGAACAGGTTCAAAGGAGAGTAACTAGAATGATTCCAAGATTAACAAACTTGGATAATCAGAATAGATTAAAAGCTACTGGTCTCTTCTCTCTTCAGACTAGAAGATTAAGAGGTGATATGCTTCTGGTTTTTACTTTAATAAATTCACCAGATCTAATGGGAAAATGTGGTCTAACATTCTCCAAAAGGAGGCATGTTCTGAGACTGCATAATAAACAGCTTGAAGTAAAAACTTATAAAACCAGCAAAAGGGGAAACTTTTTTCCAATAAGAGCATCCATTGTATGGAACACCTTGCCACAAGTATTAGTAGAGGCAACTAGTGCCACTGTCTTTAAAAACAAATTAGATGTTTGGTTGAGGGATAATAGATAAATAATGTCCCACATAGTGTGGGGAACAGTCTTAATGGGCTCTGGCCTTCTTCTGTTCTTTCATACCAAGTAATACCAAGTAAGTAAGCAATAAAGCTTATGTAAGGTGACAAGCCATTGCATATTCAGCACACAAGAAAAAG
This sequence comes from Neoceratodus forsteri, assembly GCA_016271365.2. NCBI lineage: Eukaryota > Metazoa > Chordata > Ceratodontiformes > Ceratodontidae > Neoceratodus > Neoceratodus forsteri. The sequence goes on from CM028129.1 coordinate 720,668,814, forward strand.
CTATCAGAAAAGGAAATAGAGCAGCTCAGGACAAAAATCGAGGCATGTGAGGCGGCTCATGTGACCTGACCTGGACCTTCTCTCTACAGGGTTCTACAGAATCTTAAGTGGCAGTTCAATAACCTGAGCACTGGCCAGGTGGAGCGAGCCATCTTACTTGCAAAGGCGGGCTCATACTTCGATGGGGACAAAGCTGAGAAATTCCTAGCATGGCAACAGAGACAGAGGAAGGGGGAGAGGACAATAGGCCAAATCCTGACTCGAGAGGGTCAAAGTAATACATCCATCGCCCAGACAGGAGTTGAATTTAATGTCTTTTACAAGGCTTTGTATAACACAGAGGGCTCACGTTTGGAACAACAGTTTGAGTCCTTCTTTGAGAAGGCACCTGTGATGACTCCGGGTCAGGAAGAGGCAAGTGAGCTGGAGGTCCCGCTCGGGGTGGAAGAAGTGAGAAGGGCCATAGGGATGTTGAGGGTCGGAAAGGTCATAGGGCATGATAGTCTCCCCATAGACTTTTTTAAAGCATTTGTCCATATTTTAACAGCACCCTTGTATGTTATGTTAACAGAAAGCTTGGAAAGTGGAATGCTACCCCCCTCCACATGGTCTGCCATGATCACAGTGCCACCCAAAAGGGGGAAGGATCCCCGACTATGCGGCTCGTACCATCCTATTTCTCTTTTAATGGCTGATCATAAAATCATTGCAAAAGTAATCACGAGCCGATTCGAACTGCTGCACCCTTCGCTGGTCTATTCTGACCAAGTGGGGTTTATTAAAGGTAGACAGGGAAAGCACAACATTAGGTGCACACTTAATATTATTCATGCTTGGGAACGTACGTCTAAGAAGCATGGGGCAGCAGTGCTGGCATTGGATGCAGAGAAAGCTTTTGACAGTGTGAAGTGGAGATATATGTTTGAAACTCTATGACACATTAGGGTGACAGACATAATGTGTAGCTGTATCAGAATGCTGTACACATCTCCCATGGCCCAGATAGTGGTAAATGGAGAGTTAAACCCCCCTTCAACCTAAGTCGAAGGACCCGACAGGGTGCCCCCTATCCCCCCACCACTATATGTTCTCTCCTTAGAGCTTCTGGTGGTGGCAGTGAGAGCTCACACCATTATTCGGGGATTTGTGGGAGGGGGTAGAAAGCACAAGGTCACCCTATACGCAGATGACCTGTTGATGTATCTTCAGAACCCTGCACAGGATCTTCCAGTAATCCACTCTCTACTGAAGGAGTATGGAGCACTGTCCGGGCACAAAGTCAACTGGACAAAAAGTGAGATCCTCCCTGTGGGCAGACAGGATAGATCACTGCTAATCGACAATCTCTGGGGCCTTGTGATGGTAGACCACCTGAAATACCTTGGAATATATCTAACAGACAAAGTGAGCTACTTGAATAGTTAGAATTACAAACCACTGGTACACAAGCTGATGGAGGACTGTGCCAGCTGGAAAACGCTACCATTGTGAATACTGGTTTGAGTCAACATAGTAAAAATGATGATGCGCCCAGGTGTTTATATCTATATCAGTCGCTCCCAATCCATGTCCCCAAATGTCACTTCCAACAGCTTAACTCTGTCATCCATAAATACACGTGGAGGGGAAAATTGGCCCATGTAAAATGAATTATACTACAAATGCCACCCACACTAGGGGAAGTGGGACTTCCAACCTTCCAACATTACTATTGAGTGGCACAGCTGGCGTATATGCATGGAGGTTGGGAGAGAGAGAGAGAGACCCCTGCATGGATTGGGCTGGAGGAGGAGGCAGTCTTGGGCAGCCCTCCCACACAACTGCTGTCAGCATCGCTGCACACCCATGCACAGGTAATGGTAGCTAATCACTTTTAAAGGGCCTCCCGCAAGGTGTGGATAACCTTGCACAGGTATGTGGGTGCCACACCCGCATGTTCAATGCACATGGACCTAACAACAGTGATTAAGGATAGGGGACCATTCATGGCACAGGTACATCTGCGACTGCTGGTATGGAAATGACTGGGGCTCTACCAGGTTGCACAGCTCTTTGAAGGGGGAAGAATTAAGGAGTTCAGCACTTTGAGACAGGACTGGAAAGCAGATTCCGTGGACTACTTTGTGCATCTTACAGTCAAACGTAAATTGGGGGACGTGGCAGATAGCACACATGAATGGGCACAACCAACCCCCTTTGAGGAAGAGTTATACTCACCCCATCCATGCCAGAAACCACTCAAAATATACTACAAAATCCTGCAGGTGGTGAATAGTTATGCCAGTGAACTGATTATACATAAATGGGAGTGTGGTCTCTCTGTAGGGATTGATCAATCCACATAGAAACTAGCCATCAAGTAACTGGTTACCTACTCTTGAAGTAACAAACTTCATCAAGTCCACCTTAATTTTATGTATAGAAGCTACCTGACACCCAGTAAACTACAGATTATGAAGCCATCCTCTCCTGACAACTGCCCTAAGTGCCTCGGAAGTAGGGGTGGACTTTCTCCACATGGCAATGACCTGCCCCAAATTTGCACCCTTTTGGCATGGGGTGCAGAGTATCACTGGATTTACTGGGTAGAGTAGGACAAAAGAAGGCACAAAACTCATTGAGATTGTCCACCTGCAAAAGAGGGATATTACACAAGGTTATTATGCAATAGCCAGGAATAGAGATTGGATTTAAAAGAGTCAAAGCTAACTGCATCTACAATAGATTGTGGAAGAGAGTTCCAGCATTTTGCTGTTCTTTTGTTGAAACAATTGTCAATTTTTTTTGTATATTGGCCCATTCAATAGTTAATTGCTTAGAATGAAGTCCGCCTACAATTCTCTTATTGGCCAGTGTTAATCCACATTTCTTGAACAGACTCGGATTATGCACTAGTTTGTACATTAATAACAAATGACCTTTTGCCTTCTGAAACACAGTGGATGAAGTTTAATTTCACTAAGTCCAGTATCATAACATTTTTTCTAAGTCTGGGAATAGATTTAGTAAGCCTCCTTTGTACCTGCTCAAGTAGCTTTATATCAGTTTTAAGGCAGGGATTCCAGAAGGGGATCCATAATCCAGATGTGGCCTGACATAAGCTCTATACAATGGAATTAAACAGTGCTCAGATTTACTGATGAAGGATTTGTTAATCAGTCGCAGGATAATATTATATGTCCTGTCTACTTTGCTGCAGTGGTCACTAGATGACAACTTAGTATTGATCATAATACCAAGGTCTCTTTCGTAATTAGATGATTGAATTTCTTGGTTATTTAGATAGTATTTATGAGCAGTGTTATTCCTGCTGAAGTATAGAATCTTGCATTTATCAATGTTGAAAAACATTGAGTTTTTATTAGCCCACTGCTCAATAGAAGATAAATCATGCTCAAGGAGTTGAATATTAGTTGTAGTGTCAACTCTGCCTCCAAGTTTGTATCATCAGCAAACTTCAACAGATAGTTATTAGAAATGATGCCCATATGGAGGAGGTCCTGAGGTACAGATTGTCTAACTCTCCACTTGAGTTTATGTTGGGTGCTGAACCAAGTGGCTCACAGGGAAGACAGAAAAGCCCATTGTGGCCCCTGGCTGTGGTCAATGCAAAAAAGACCATTGCACAATTCTGGATGGCAGTGGGGACTCCCACCATCCAACCATGGGCTAACAACATGAAACAATGCCTAACCCTGGAAAGGATCCAGCTCATGGCCAATGGGAAACAGAATGTACTTGATCAGCTGTAGGGTCCTCTAATCAGAGCAGTGAATGAGTGTACCTTCCCAACATAGTGGTCATCCCAACGGCAGTATAGTCATAATAGGCCATGACTGGCAAAAATGATTATGAGCAGCCAGTTATTTGCAGTGGAGGCCCCTATCAGCTCTGGCACTGACTAGCCTCAAGCTGATAAAGTATGGCTATTGTTTACCATCAGTGTTTAATCTATGCCTTACCTACCAGCATACGGTCATCACCGCTGCTCTTGTTCAGTTCTAATGAATGTAACAACTGTGTTTCTCTGTCATTATGCTTGAATATGGTATTGGATATGTATAAGCTCTGCCTGCTCTCAATAAAAATAGTTTACAAAAAAAAAAAAAAGACTGCATGAGACAGACAGAAGGCAACCCTAGTGTTAGGAAAGAGGGGGTAAGCTTCAGCTCAGTAAGGATCTGGAGTGTAAGAAGTAGGTAGGGAAATGAGCAAACTAGGTGGGACAAGCCATCCTTATCTGCTGTCAAATTCTATATTTCCTTAGATAAACTAATTGCTGGACTGTGTTATGACTGACAGAGTACTGGAAATAGACACTCTTGTGTTGTGCTAAATCTCCAACTCACATGACAGTTTTTATGTGTAGTAAGGTTTTAGTGACTGTTGCTTCTGCCAGATAAAGAAGACTGCAACATTTATTAAGAGTACACCCCAAAGAGGCAGGATGCTACATGGCATGTAGGAAAACTGATTTCAGAGTAAGATTTGTTTTAATGACGATCACCCATAATCATCATAGCAGACTGTTAAGAATTACAATTTATAGTAAGTGGGCGATCAGACTTGCATCCTTCTTTTGATCAAAATCCACCTCAGAACCTGTAACAAAGAATACGGTCCATTGCTGTCTGTTGTATTGCTGTCCCATCTCCCACACCTCTCAACTCTTTAGCACTGAAATGAGAGATGCACATGCTCAAAATGAGGGGCAGTGTGAATATGTCATTAAGGGTCCTCCAGGACAGGCCATGCACCAACACAAAATCCAAGTTGTAGGATTGCTCCACTAGCTGCTACTCCTGCCCTCTACCTTGTCCTTGGCACAAGTAGATCCTCTGGGATCTTATGGTTAGGTTACAAATGAAATTGACAGTACTTTTATCTAGTTGGTGAGACAGCGATAAGGGTTTCGGATACTAAGGAGATCTCAGAGTTGGGATTCATAACATTTGTCTTGTTCTGTCACTCCGACAGGTGCCCCTCCTTAAATTTCCATTTTCTAGTGTACTGGTGGGAGGTGGTACTGGGGGAGCAGGCACTGGCCAGCAGCAGTCTTGCAATCTTGCAAAGGGGGGGTGTCACTAGACACCAGGGAAACGGCAGCATTAAGCATAACACAAGAAAGCAGAGTTTGCTTTTGAAACATTATTATGCAAAGGAAAAAGTTTTAAAAAAGTGTGAATTCTTATACGAATCAGGGTCTGGATTTTCAGAGCATTTCTGAGCTGCCAACAGCACAGAGTGACCTGGGTGTGAGTGGAAACTCCATAAGGAATGATGTACAGCACCAATATTGGGTGTCCCATGCACAACATGTGGGTTCAAGTTCAAGTTCAAGTTCAAGTTTATTGCATTAGCTGGTGGCAATTACCAGGGTATTGCTGGCTGTCCTGGTGCTAGGGGTAAGTAACATTATCTGTGTTGAGTTTCTGTCTGGATGTAGGAGATGCCACGTGGTGCTACAAGTGGCAGTCTTGATTCATAGGATGCTCATTAATCTGATATTCCCCCTATAATAATGTTTTCCCTGGTGTCTAGTGGCACCCTCACCTGTCATTCGCTGTACCTATAATAAGATGTTTTCCCTGGTGTCTAGAGGTACCCCCAACCTGCCGTTTCCTGTTCCCATATTAAATATAAGTTTTTCATTGGTAGTCCAGTGATCCCTCCCCCCTTCTGCGATCGTCATCCGTGTTCTAACGTTTGTCTTTGGTGTCTGGTGGCACCCCCTACCATCACGATCAGTCCCCAAATAAAAATTAAAATGGCCCCTCAATGGTTTTTTTCCTGCAAAATAAAATGGTCACCTCAATGATCAGCCCCCCCACACCCTCCTCCCACTCAGCACCCACCACCCCACACCCCTCTGTACACCCCCACACACCTTCATTCACCAGAACAGATTCCAGGTTTGAGATCTACCCTCTAATCGAAGACACATCTTGCTGCTGGAACCAGTGACTGCAATTTGAGAAACTAAGATAAATGCGGTTCAATGTATATCAATGGGAGTTTCAACTTTTATGCATAACTTTGCCATTTTTGACAGTTTGACATCAATTTTCAACATGGTCTTTTGGGGACCCCACTTCATGAACAATATGACTTTCATTATACAACTACTTCCTGAAAAGTGATTTATCAGTTGCTTGGTAAATTCATCTTTCGGACAGGATTCGGATTTTGTTTCTGCCCTTGTTCATGAGGTAGGGTCAATAAGAAGGCTACATTGAAAATTTGGTGTCAAAATATGTAAAAATGCACAGTTATATCAATTTGTTGCAAGTTTGCTATGCACGCTCGTAACTTTGGAAATGTTAAAAATATTTTAACTCCAAATGTTCAAGTATAGCCTTCTTATTACCCCACTTCATGTATGACACAGCTGTAATTTTTCAAATACTGGCCACAATGTGTTTTCGCACCTGTGGTGTGGAATGCGCATTCCCCTACACTTCAAGCCTATATATCTTGCTCCTTTTAACTTACACACAGTTTATAATTAGCTCCTTTAGCTATATATTTAGCTTATTTTAACCTGCAGACAATCTCTCCTATCCCACTTATTTTTTCTGTTGCCTTGAGCACCTTGGCTTAATTTCCCCAATCCTATTTTATTTCTTACCTTTCATCACTGTCTGCTTATCATCCTTTCTCATCTGTACTTGGCTGCTGGCAACTCGCCCATATTTTTGCCTCCAAGTCCCCAGGCCATACTGCCTATTTTTTTTACCAACCTTTCAGACTTTTCTGTACCCCCCCCCACTCCTTGGCACCATGAAGCTACTACTTTTCACCTTATTGGCTGTTTCCCTGCCAACTACTCTGCTTCTTATTGTCTCCTGTGCCACTGTGCTTTCCCAGGATCAAGAATCATTAATCTTTTTCAGGGTCACCTACTTCCCCAGTTCCACATGTCCCCTCACCCCAATTGGGAACTGTCCCCCTTCTGGACTATCAGTCTCTGCTTTCTCTCCAGCTTCATTCGATTTCTTCTTGGCAACTACCTATCCTCTTGCTTATAGACTCCAAATGCCCCCCTTTTCCTAACCCTCCTACTTTTAGCTGGAGACATCAAGTGTAACCCTAGTCCATCCAACTCTTGAATCACCTCCTCCTCTAGTACCTGGGCAAATGCTGCATGACTGAAAATAGCTCATATTAATATCTATAGCCTCCCCTCTAAGTTCCCTGACTTGGAAGCATGAGGTACTACTTCACAAGCTAGACATGCTGGGACTCTTGGAAACCTGGTTAAAGCCTCACCTATCTGACACCCTGTATCAGTTACCTGGATACACTTCCATCCACCTTGACAGGCCTGGCACAAGAAGGGTGGAGGTGTAGCATTGTTCCTCAGAGAACCCCTCTCTGCCATTATTGTCCTCCACTCAGATCCCACCTCCCCTAGCGAATGGCTCCTCGTCGAGTTAATCCTGGGCTCCACTAAAAAAATCTTCATCGGCTGCTACTATAACCCTCCAAATGCAGGAACAAATGATTTGAACAACTTCCTAACTGGTTTCAGCTCACTTTTTCCCACCAGAGACACCATCCTCCTTGGTGACTTTAACTTAAACTGGTTGAGTACCAACCAGTCAGACTATCAGTTTAACCTTACTCAGACAATCATGCTACCCACCAGGCAAATCAACATACAGTTACACAAACCCTCTTGGACTGGATAATCACAAACAGGGATGACGGCATATTGCAAGCCAGTATAATGGCTGATTCCATTAGCGACCACTCCCCCGTGTTTATCCTCTGGTCTACTAAAACAAAACATCCCCCTCCCAAATACCTATCCTTTCAACACCACCCTCCAGCTGAGTGAAGCTTGGTCATTGGACTGGTCCTCTCTTCACTCACAGATGTGTCCTCAGCAGTTATTTCCTTCACTCAGATCTTGCTGGATCTGCAAGAAAGGCACTTCCCTATCACCATATGGAGGGTCAGAGGTGGGTGATCCCGCTGGATCACCAAAGATCTACTCACCCGCATGAAGGCAAGAGATTGTGCCTGGTCAGCATTCAAGGAATCCCCTTCCCCTGCCCTCTGAGAAGCCTATAGGTGCCAGAGAAACCAGTACAAGCACTTTGCTAAATCCCTGAAAGAGTGCTATTTACGTAACCTTCAGAAGGATAGTCTTGGTGATCCTAGAAAATTCTGGAAATCTATCGGCTCCCTTCTAAACCCCCAAACAGGGATGTCTGCCTCACAGATCCATTCCTCCTCAGGTCTGGTGACCAGTCCTCTGGAAGTGGCCCTGTCTTTCAACAATAAATTCAAGGACCTCTCTGCACTGATCTCCAAGCTACCAAGTGGCCAGCCCAGTGGTTTGGTCTACTACCTTAAAGATGACTCCTCTTTCTCTCTCTCTCTCTCTCTCTCTTTCTCTCTCTCTCTCTCCCTCTCCCTCTTCCCCCCCTCTCTCTCTCTCTCTCTCTTTCTCTCTCTAGACCCCCTCATCCTCTATTCCCCCTTTTTATTTTAAGGCTGTCTCAATTCTTGAAACCACCAAGCTCCTCAATTGCCTCCCTAAAGAGGGCTCCCCCATGTCTGATGGTCTCTCACAAATCTTCCTTAGACTCATCTCCCCTGCCATTGTCATAAATCTCACCTTCATTTTTAACCCTGCCCTGTCCACCTCCACCATGCCCGACCTATGGAAAACTATTAAAGTTATCCCTATTTTCAAAGCAGGTGACCTCCACTCCACCAACAATTACCAGCCTGTCTCCATCATTCCCCACCTAAGTAAGCTCCTTGAGAAAGTCATCCACCACCAGCTCACCAAGCACATCCCAAAGTACAACCTCCGGTGCAGCCAGCAACATGGCTTTCATAAAAATCATTGTTCCTCCACTGCCCTTGCTCTGCTGACAGACCACATCCTCACAAACATGGATAAAGGCAAGCCACTGGTGCAGTTTTTGTCGACTTCTCCAAGGCCTCTGACCTCGTGCACCATACCATCCTCCTCTCAAAGCACCATCTCCTAGGATACTCCCACTTGGTAACTAACTGGATCAGGAGTCACCTCTCTAGCTGCTCCCAATATGTCTGTGTAGGCCCTGCTTGCTCCTCAACACTGCCAGTCTCCACCTGAGTACCCCAGGGCTCCATTCTGGGCCCCCTGCCTTTCTCCTTATTCACAAATTCCTTTCCCTCTGATAGTCTTACATGTCACTCCCTCCTCAATGCCAGCGACCTTGTCCTTTTCTTCAATGATAAATCTCTTTCCCACATCTCCTCTGTCCTCATCCAAAACTACGGTGCTGCCTACAATTGGTTTGCTTCCAACCTCCTCCTGGTTAATGTCAATAAGACCAAGTCCATGCTGTTCGCATCTAAGCCCTTCCTAGCTAAACTTAAATCTCCTTCCCCCCATCAATATAGTATCCCCTGATGGCCAGGTTTTCAAAAATGTTAAGACCTTCAAGTATCTAGGTATCCTGTTTGACCCCTCCCTCTCTGAGCACATGAACTCTGTGGTCAGCTTGATACAGCAAAAGCAGGATGCAGTCTGCAGATTCAGACACTGCCTCATCCCTGAGGTCTGACTAGCCATAGTCCAGGGTAACTTACTCCCCATACTTGATTACTGTTCCACCATATATGCTAGGTCATCCTTCACCCTCATGGCCAAACTCTGCACTGCCTACAATAGTTCCTGTCGCTTCGCCTTACTGGCCACTTTCTCCACCCACCATTGTGTCCTTTATCAGTCATTGGGGTGGCTCCCACTACAAGGCCACTTTGACTTCACCCTATGCTGCTTGGTTGACAATGGAACCTGCACTGGCCAAGAATCTCCTCTTGCAGAGATCTTTAAAGCTAGAGCTGTGAATTGCTGTCTGCGCTATAACACTACCCCCTCATGTTTCCAGATTATCTACCAACATGAGCAGGAGACCCCTGTCAGGTGCAGCCCCCTCATTATGGAATCAGCTGCGTGCCAAGCTCCATGCCCTGGACACCCACTGGCTGTTCAAATCAAGCCTCAAGGACTGGCTCCTATCTGACTCCTGCTGCCAGTGCTTCCTGGGTAGTGTTTCCCCATCACAGAATGCTGTGTTTTCCCTTGAGTCTGCTCTGTTATCCTCCCCATCTCTCTACCCTCTCTCCCTCTCCTAGCACTTACCCTCCCCTTGTTTGTCTGCCCTGGTTATCTGCACCTTGTAGCTTTGCTGTTTTTTTATCTTATTTACCATGTATCTGTACCCAATTATTATAATGGGCTATTGCTGTATCTTTCTTCTACCATTCATTTTTGGACATTCCTTGTGTAACTTGCCTTCCATATTCTGTGTACAATGCTTTTGTTGCTCCTGTGCCATTATCTTGGCCCGAGTCATGCCTAAAAACGGCCCCTGGGATCAGTGTACTTACCCAGTTATCAACGTCATAAATGAATAAATAAATAAATAAATAAAATGACATTGCAGTTGCACAGAATTACGTTTTAGTGGGGTCTCAAAAATGTTCTCTACTGGGTACATGAGGTGGGGTAATATGATGGCTGTGTTGTTAATTTGGTAACTGTTGTCATACAGGTGGGAGTGCAGGGCCCAGAGGAAACTGTGCTTCTGCAGCTACATACATATACACAGCTATTGAGGAATGGTAGCGCAGGGAGTGGCAAATAAAGATTTGATTATACCATCTCATAAAGTAAAGAAGTAAATTGTAAAAAACATTGTTTATGCTCTAGTTAGGGATAAAGTTAAAGTCACAAAAGTAGAGAAATGTGGCATTAGGGTTTCCAAACCTAACACCCCACTCCCACACTGCACACACCAACAGGAGTCGAGGTGTGCCTTGGGGGTCATCAGCCCTAATGCCCACCTTTCAGGTGTGATTTTTCCTGACCTTGTTCATGAAGTGGGGTCATAAGAAGGCTATGTTGAAAATTTGGGAACAAAATATGTAAAAACAGCAAGTTACCACCATTTGTCGCAATTTCGCTATTCATGCTCATAACTTTGGAAATTTTAAATATTCTTACCCCAGATTTTCAACATAGCCTTATTATTATCCCCCCTCATGTATGTTGCAGCTGTCATTTTTCAAATCCTGGACAAAATGTGTTTTCACACTTGTGGTGTGGAATGGCATTCCACTTGCACAGAATTACGTTTTGGTGGGGATTCAGAAATTTTTTGTACCGGGTATATGAGGTGGGGTAATACGATGGCTATGCTGATAATTTGGTCTCTGTGGTCCTGTAAATTGAAGTGCAAGGCCAGGAAGTGCTCTGTGCTCCCACAGGCAAATAAGGATATGATTATATTTCCTCAAAAGGTAAGGGAAATAAATTCCAAAAAAGTCATCAATGCTCTGGTTAGGGTTAAAGTCACAAAAGCTGGGAAATGTGTTGTTAGGGTTTTCAAACCTAACACTTCACCCCAACGCTACACACACCAACAGGTGAGAAAATCCCTAAAAATGACTGCGTTAAGAGTGTGCATTGCACAGTTTCTATGCACGCTCTTAACATTGCCAATTTTTAATGTTTTCACTCCAGATTTTCAACATTGCCATATTTTACCACCTCCTTATGAGCAATATAGCTTTCATTTTCCATATCTTACCCAAAATAAGTTTTCGCACCTGTGGTGTAGAATGGCATTGTCGCTGCACAAAATCAACTTTTTGGAAAGGATTAGCAACATGATAGTGCCACTGTTCATGAGGGAAGGACTTATAAAGCCCGTGTTGAAAACTTGGTGAAAAAATTCCCAAAAATGACTGCTTAAGAGCATGTAATGAGCATTTTCTATGCACACTTGTAGCTTTGTCACTTTTTAATATTTCTACCCTAGATTTTCAACATTGCCCTTTTTTCACACTACCCTATGAACACAATAGCTGTTATTTTGCACATCCTGTCTGGAATGCTATTTCGCACCTGTGGCGCAGAATAGCATGGTCGCTATGCAAAATCAACTTTTGTGATGGATTCACAAAGTCACAGTTGTAGTGTTCATGAGGAGAGGTTCTGTAATGTTAATGTTGAAAATTTGATAAAGAAATTCCCAAAAATTAGCATGTTATGAGCGTGCATTTCGCAATTTCTATGCACACTTGTAACTTTGCAATAGTGTCCCATTTTTTAACACTTGTTGTACTATATGGATGGATGGATGGGAACACAGGGTCTGAAGGACCCTAGCTCCCACCATGACATATGGATACTGTTGTACTGTCTTGATGGTGGGATCCTGTGCTCACCACCATGACATATGGACACTGTTGTACTATCTGGATCATGGGATAGAAGCGCAGGGTCTGAACAACCCTGCGCTCACACCGTGATGTATGGGCAGTGTTGTACACCTCCTCATGAACCATACAGCTGTCATTTTTAACATCCTGCTTGAAATGTGTTTTCAAATCTGTGCTGCAGAATAGCATTGCTGTGCGATTTCAAATTTTGGTATGGATTAACAAAATCACAGTGCCACTGTTCATGAGAAGAGGTTCCAAACAGCCCATGCTGAAAATTTGATTAAAAAAATCCAAAGGGGAACTGAAGTTCTATGCAAAGAAGTACAAAGTAATGTGGCTGGGAAGAGGAAACCCTGGGAAGCGCTACGGGATGGGTGCGGAAGGTGCAGATGATCAACAAAGAAGAAAAAAACTTTAAAGTTCTCTTTTCTGATCACCTAAAGGTATCAAAACAAGGGAAGGATGATAAGGCACTTGGCATATGGAGACAAGCCTATCCTAATTTTAAGCTCTCTCTTTTACCTGTAGAGAAATATAGTTCATTTCATGAAAAAAGAGGCAATTAAATGCAAAAAACTTAGTTCATGAACCAGTTAGGGTTTCTGTCATGCCTTTGATAAGATGGAAATATCACGTTAGGGTGTAGAATCATAACAGCACACCCAGATTCACAACACAGTTACATACATGGCTAACATACAGAACTATAACCACAACACTTACAACAGCTTATGTTACACACACTCATAAGGGTTAGCACTCTTAAACCAACTCATGCCCTAACTCTCAGTAGAATAGGTAAGAATAGGAAGTCTGCATTACAGCTGTGATTTCATATAACTGACTAATGTGTTCTACTGAGCCTTAGGGCATGAGTTGGTTGACATCATAGAGACATCAAAAACAAAGCTCAAGAGGTATCTATGATGGCATCGCTTCCCAAGATGGAAACACAGCCTTAGTTGTGGATGGCCACCCATCCGCAGTTTTATATAGTGCATGGTTCATGATTCAATATCCTGTGAATAGTAATGGTGCTTGTGTATGCTGATAAGCATTGGCTTTTATCTATTCCCACCCTTGGTAGAGAAGCTGGGTAGTGTTCAGGAAATAGAGGGCCCAGCATCAAGGATTAGCAGAGTGCCAGAGCAGGAGGAAGGGGAAGATGGTGGGTGTTGCAAAACAAAGTATGACCTGCTGTGAGAGGCTGCTTTTTATTTGGCATATGGGAGGAGCTATTCCCCCACATTGAACCTCTGGCTTCAGCCCTCCCTTTCAGTGTTTTGTGAATAGTAACAGTGGTTGTGTGTACTGTTAAGCTCTGGCCTTCCTCTGTTCCCACCCTTGGTAGAGAGGCTGGACAACATTTAGGAAATAGAGGGCCAAAAAAAGAGATTACCTCCTCCAACACACAGACAGTGTGACCAGTAGCAGGCAGGAGAGAAAAAAAAAAAACCTGTGGAGGAACCCTCTGAGGACCCATGACTACTGACCTGCCCATCTTCTGGGCAAGCTAAGAGGAAATGATCCTAAATGCTTGTCTGATTTCTGTTTCTGGATTAGAGATGTATGATTCAAAGGATGACTGAGTCCATCTTCTGAGTCTCTTGATGATGTGTGCAGGAATGTTGTTTTTGATGCTGAAGAAGCTGCTTCAGTCTGAAAAGAATGTCATGAAAAGGCACATGGATTAAGCCCAAGCCATTTAAGAAGAGTTCTAATGTGTTCCAGAAACTATTTTGTCATCACAGTTGTTTGCTTGTCAGAGTTCAAAAGAGGATAAGATGGATATGCACATGACTGGAATAGCATGAGATGCTCTAAATAAGCTACCAGGCACCAGTTATTATACAGGGTCGGGTAACAGGTTAATTGTACTCCTCTATGTAATCGGTCAGTCTTTGAAGAAGGAAGTGACAGGCTATAATGATCAGCTTATTTCTTTAAATTGGTGACCTTAAGGAAGTTAACAGAGGAGGAGGATGCAATAATGAATTCTTCAGGCTGCAGAAAGGTTAGTCAAATATCAGAGGTGACCATGGTTTTCAAGGTAGTATCAAATGGAACTGAACTCTGTAGGTCCAACAGGTTTCTCATTATGACATTACTGATAGGGAGACAACAAAGAATTTTGGTGCTTGATGCTCTCTGGATGCCAAGCAGAAGTTTAATGGAGGAATTAGAAAATAGTGAAGGTGAAGATGGAGTAGGCTGTGATGAAAATAACTGGATACCTGATAGGTATTGCTTGATGGTCCAGTATGATAAGTTCAAGGTTTGGTGGCAAAAAGTTAGGAATGCAAGTACATGATCTATATGGAAAGAAATACTCTGGATGGATAGCAGTGCACAGAATTAGGAATACTTTTTCCATGCTGTAGTAAAAGTAGCTCGGGTAGTTGGAGCTATGGTTGTCCACATGATAGTGGTGGTCTGCTGGCCATAAAATTCTAATTCATAATGAGGTCACCAAATGGAGGAGGTTGAGTCATGACTGGGTCTGCTGAAAGATGGAGGTGATGAAAGATCTGAAAGTGGAATTGAGAGAATGAACAAGTTGCTTCTTTGCATAGTCTGGAATGTGAAAACATTTCAGTGTAAACTTGTAATAGAGAGACAACTGAGTCAGCCTTTGCATGAAGAGCATGATGCAATGGGATGAAGACCTACCCTTGTTGATGATATCTACTGTAGGCTGATTGTCAGACAAAACAGAGAACATGTAGAAGGACCAGGGATATCCCCATAAGAAGGCAGCTGCTGCAGTTGGGTGAACCTCGAAGAGAGGAGATGTACAAACATAGAAACATAGAAAGTTGATGGCAGAAGGAGACCAATGGTCCATGTAGTCTTCCCATTGGTTTGCAGGGACCCCTACTGGGCCCTTGAACCTGTCACTTTAGAATTTGTGTCCCTTCCCAATTTGAACTAAGTGACCTTTTTGGCCTCCACTACTTCAGAGGGCAAACCATTCTAAGGTATTACCACTCGCTCTGAGAAAAAGTGTTTCCTGATATCGTGCTTGAAATTGCCTCCTTGAGCTTCTAGCTTTGTCCTCTCATATTAGTGTTATTGGACCTAGTAAACAATTCTGAGTAGGAAACTTTGTTGATGCCTTTTAGGTACTTGAATGTCTCGATCATGCCCCACCTCTCTCTTCTAGACTCGAGCCAGAACAGATTCAGCTCCTTCAGACGTTCGTTGTACGGCAGGTTGTGTAATCCTGATGTCATCTTTGTGGCCCTTCTCTGAACTGTCTCCAGTTTATTGATGTCCTTCCTAGGGTGTGGTCCCCAAAACTGGACACAGTACTTCATATGAGATCTCACCAGTGATCTATAAAGAGGTAGGATGATGTTTCTGTTCCTGATGTTGAAACTTCTGCCGATGCACCCCAACATTCTGCTGGCCTTGCTGTATGCAGAGTTACATTGATTGGCTACTTTCAGGGTTTCTGAGATTAACAGTCCAAGGTCCTTTTCTTCAGATGAGGTGATGAGTTTGACTTCTTTTAAACAATATTCAGTTTGGGAGTTATTTTTGTCAAAGTGCATCACCTTGCATTTGTTTGTATTAAAGTTCAGTTGCCATTCTGTTTACCGTGTTTCAAGCTTTTTTAGATCAGCCTGAAGACTACTGATATACTCTTCAGTGCCCACTCTGCCTCCCAAATTTGTATCGTCTGCAAAGAGTGCTAATCTACCATTTATATCCTCCCTGATGTCACTGATGAAGATGTTGAATAGTACAGGACCGATAACAGACCCCTGTGGGGAACCCCGCAGATAACTTCTCCATTTTTTGATCTGATTCCATTGAGTACCACCATCTGACTCTGCCCTGGAACCATGCTTTTATCCAGTTGATGATGTTTTACACTATGTCTGTGTGTTTAAGTTTAGTATGCAGGTGATTGTGTAGAACTGAGTCAAAGGCTTCCACTATGTCTGTGTGTTTAAGTTTAGTATGCAGGTGGTTGTGTGGAACCGAGTCGAAGGCTTTACTATAGTTGAAATACAGCAGGTCCACTGGGTGCCCCATGTATATTTCTGTAGTAACCCAATCAAGGAATGATATGAGATTTGTCAGGCACCATCTACCTACTGTGAAGTCATGCTGCCTGGTATCCTGGAGATCATTTTTCTCCAGGTATTCTACTATGTCCTGTTTTATTAGTGTTTCCATCAGATTAAACACCACTGATGTCAGACTAATGGGCCTGTAGTTCCCAGCCTCTTCCTTTCTCCCACTCTTCTGCAGAGGAATCATGTCTGCAGTTTTCCAATCATCAGGCACTGCTCCAGTCTTGAGGGAGAGGTTGAATAGTATGGACAAGGGTTGTGCTAATTCCTTGGCTAATTCCTTCAGGATTCTACTGTAGGTTGTATGCCATCAGGTGCAAGTGATTTATCTTGGTTTAGTCTCTCAAGTGATTCCAGGACTCTTTTAGTGGTAAAAGCAGGAGGAGCCATTGCTTGAGCCTCTTTTGTAAGAGGTCCAATACCATTAATTGGCATGGGTCCATCTTGTTCTCTGATAAAGACTGAGCAAAATAATTTGTTCAGTACCTCCGCCTTTTCTTTGTCGTCTTGTATTATTAAATCCCCATCCTTAATTCTAACCACCCCTGCTGTTTACTTCTTCTCTCGGATACACCAAAAAAACTGCTTGTTGCCTGATTTGACATTACTTGCTATGCTGAGTTCTGTGCTTGCCTTAGCTATTTTGCTCATCTCTAGATACTCTTCCCATGAGATTTCAACAGGGTCTTTTTTGTGTTTGAGAAAGGATCTGAGCTTGTCTCTGATAGCCATCCTGACTTGGGTGTTAAGCCATATAGGGTTTTTTTGTTTGTTCTTCTTGATGGATGTCTTCACATAGGTCATTGTGGTTTCCATGATTACTTGTTTGATTTCCAGCCAAAGTTCTTTGACACTGGAATATTGCTTGATTTATTCTAACCACTTATGGATGAACTCCCTCATCTTGACAAAGTGTGCCCCTCTGAAAGAGTACCATAGCCCGGGATTGGGAATAAAAAGCTCCTATGTGTACAGGGAACCATACCGTGTTGTGGTCACATTTTACGAGGGGTTCCCTGACCGATGTAGTGCTCACCAGGTCTGAATTGGTAAGGACTATATCTAGGATGGCCATAAGTATAGTGGGTTCATCTAGCAACTCCTTAAGGTGGCAGTCCAACACTTCATCTATAATAGTTTGGTTCCTTGCATATCTGGCTGCAGGGAATGGCCTGTCAACATCTAGCATGTTGAGATCCTCCATTATGATAGTATCCCCATTATATGCCATGCCCTTAATTTCATCAATAAGGTAGCTGTCCAGAGCTTCTGATTGCCCAGGAGGTCTATAGATTACCCCTATATAGACCTTCCTACCAGAGGGAGAGTCAATTTGAACCCATAGGGTTTTTTGAAGAGATCAAACAATGTTGCCCTTAAATCTCCTCTTGTGCATAGTGCAACCTCCCCCCCACCCCGCTTAGAGCACTTTCTGTCTACTCTGAAGAATGAATATCCAGGTAGGGTGAGATCCCATGTATTAGAATCAGAGGCCAAAGTTTCTGTGATTGCCACTATGTCCAGCTCGGACTCGGCAACCAGTGCTTGGAGCTCACTAACCTTGTTTCCCAAGCTTCCTGGCATTAAGGCTAAGCACAGTCCATTCATCCTTGGTTCCCTTTGTGGATTGTGGAATCACTTCATTTGCTGTAGGTGCACTGATAATTACAGGTCTCTCTGAATTGTTTATGTTAGATGCTATTAGTGGTGTGATATTCTTTTCTAGGGGAACTGCGACTAAGGTCCCATCTGATGAGAAGGGGCAGATGGGTGTCTCTATCACTTGCCTCCCCCCAATTTAAATGACTAATATGCACATCAATTTTCTGTCCAAGAGCACTTACACCTTCTTTTGAGTGATGAAGACCATGAATAGCCTTCTCTCCCAGAAATCGTTTTAGTGCCTGATGGTGTAGAAGCCCTTCTTCTTGCATCAAAAGTGGAGCAATGCATTAAACTCCCTTATCCCTTCAGATCTGACCATGGAGTTGTTGTCCTCCTTTTCCCATACTAGGAGGATGTCTGAGAAGGACAGATTGGCTGTCCTGGTCTCCAGCTGGTCACCTAATTTCTTAAAAGTTCCTTTTACCTTCTCTATGGTTTGGTTTGCCAGATCATTTGTTCCAATATGGATTACCAAGTTGGGTCAGTCAGAGTATTTGCATATGATCATATTACATAGAAACATAGAATTTGGTGGCAGATAAGGACTGCTTGACCCACCTTGTCTGCCCATTTCCCTACCTGATGGATAAGCTGCAGATTCTAGTTAATCAACAGCTTACTTCCTCGTATGCCCACCACTACAATTGTCTTATTTATGTCCCATGCATTCTTGAATTCTTCCACTGTTCCTGACTGCACAACCTCCTCAGGAAGGCTGTTCCATGCATCCACAACCCTCTGTGTGAAAAAATGCTTTCTAATATTACCTCTGAGCCGTCCCCCCTCTATCTTCAAATTGTGCCCGCTTGTTCTTGCACATCTCTTTTTCTGAAAGATGCTACCCTCTTTTACTTTGTTAATTACAATGAGATACTTGAATGTTTCTATGATGTCTCCCCCTCCCTCCTTTCCTCAAGGGTATACATATTAAGCTGCTTTAGTCTCTCCTCATATGTCTTCTGGTGCAGACCCTGCACCATTTTGGTAGCCCTCCTCTGAACAGCCTCCACTCTGTCTATGTCTTTGCAGAGATGGGGTCTCCAGAATTGCACACAGTACTCCAGATGGGGTCTCACCAACTGTCTGTACAGAGGGATAACAACTTCCTGTTTTCTGCTGCTGATGCCTCTCCCTATGCATCCCAGTATCCCCCCAGCCCTCCTTACTGCCTTCTCACATTGCTTGCCCACCTTTAGGTCATCTAATATAATTACTCAGAGGTCTCTTTCGGTTTTTGTTGTTGTTATTAACTCACCCCCCCCATTGTGTACTCTTCCCTCGGGTTTTTGTTTCCCAGATGCATTACCTTGCACTTCTTTGCATTGAATATGAGTTGCCATATATTTGACTATTCCCCAACTTTGCCAAGTTCCTTTTCATCCTTTCCATCCAACCATGTGTATCAACCCTGTTGCAGATCTTTGTGTCGTCTGCAAAGAGACATATTTTTCCTTCCAGGTGCTCTCCAATGTCACTTAGAAAAAGTATTAAAGAGGACCGGTCCCAGTATCAAGCCCTGCGGTACCCCACTAGTTACCCTCCTTTCTTCACTGTGGACTCTGTTTACTATTACCCTTTGCATCCTGTTGTCCAGCCAGTTTTTTATCCAGCTACCACATTGGGACCCACTCCAAGGCTCACTAACTTGTATATTAATATTTTGTGTGAGGCTGTGTCAAATACCTTGCTAAAATCTAAGTAGGCCATATCCACAGCCCCTCCGTGGTCTACTACTTTGGTCACCCAGTCAAAGAAATCTATTAGGTTAGTCTGACATGACCTTCCTGCTGTGAAATCATGCTGCCTTGGGTCCTGTGCCAAATTGGCCTCTAAGTACTCAACAATTCTTTCCTTCAGAAGTGATTCCATCATTTTCCTTGCCACTGAGATCAAACTAACTGGCCTGTAGTTTCCTGCCTCTTCCCTACTCCCACTTTTGTGAAGTTGAAGTACATCTGCCCTCCTCCAGTCCTCTGGTACCACCCCATCCTCCCATGATTTGTTAAAGAGAGTAGTCAGTGGCATTACTAGTTCTACCATTAGTTCTTTTAGAATTCTGGGGTGAATCCCATCAGTCCCCATTGCTTTGTCCACCCTCAGTTTCAAGAGTTCTTTCAAAACCCTTTTTTCTGTGAGTGGACTGGTATTGATCCCCCTATTGAGAGTGTTTCTCTTGTTTGGTTTAGGTACCTCCCCCTCCTATTCCTTTGTGAATACTGAGCAGAAATATTCATTCAGTATCCCTGCTTTTTCACTGTCACCCTCTGCCAACATTTCCTCCCCCTTATTAAGTCTCTGTATCCCTCCCTTGGACTTTCTTCACTCCCTAATGTACCTATAAAAGGTTGTATCCCCCTTCTTAACAGAGTTGGCTATCTTTTCCTCAGTTTGTGCCTTTGCTATTCTGATTGCATTCCCTGCCTCCTTCTGCTTTAAATGATAAAGTTCTCTGTCCTGCTCCTTCTGTGCTTCCTTATATTCTCTGAATGCTATCATTTTCTCCTTAACCTTCCCTTCCACCTCTTTTGAGAACCCTAGTGTTTTTTTCCTTTATTTTGTTTTGTTGATTTGCTTCACACAAAGGCTTGTTGCCTCTGTGATGACTGTTTCGATTATTCCCCATTGTTCCACCACCCCTCCTTCTTGCCCATTTGCTAGTGCTTTTCTGAGGCACTCTCTCATTTTCTCAAAGTCAACCCTCCTAAAGTCCAATACTCTTGTTTTTGTATGGCTTGACTCTATGGCTGTGTTTATTGTGAACCACACTATTTGGTGGTCACTTGTTCCCAGATGGCTATCCACTTCAAAATCTGAGATCCTTTCGCCTTCCCCATTTGAGAATACCAGGTCTAAGATTGCTCCTTCCCAAGTGGGTTTCAACACTAGCTGTCTGAGGCATGCCCCCTGTAGGACATCAAGAATGACTCTGCTCTTGGATGTGCCTGCAGCAAAGGTAATCCAGTTAACATCTGGCTTATTCAGGTACCCCATCAACAATATATCCCTTTTTTCTGCCATTTTAAGGAGGCCTTCTATCATTTCCTTGTCCATTTCCTCCCTCTGAGATGGGGGTCTGTACACAACCCCCATGCGGATTGTGGTGCCATTTGCTGTCTCCAGGGTGACCCATAGTGACTCATCAACTTCCTGTTTACTATTTAGTTCTGTTGCTTTAATCCCTTCCCTTATATAGAGTGCTACTCCTCCTCCTCTTTCACCCACCCTGTCCCTCCTGTTGATTGTATATCCTGATATGTTGACATCCAAGTCATGGTTCTCTGTGTTCCATGTTTCAGTGACTACCACAATATCCAGGCATCCCTCTTCCATCAAGGCCACTAGTTCAGTGAGTTTGTTACACAGACTGTGGGCTTTGGTAGTCATCACCCTCCATTTTTTGATGGCCTTGCCCCTTTTAGCCCCAGCCCTACTCTTACTGCCTTTTTCTGCATTTACACCTGTCATGCTCCATACTGACTTCTCTACCTTGTGTTTACCTCTCTAGCTACTTTGTTTTTTTGGGGGAGGATGGGATTTCTCTTCTCCTTTTCAGTGCCTCCCCCCTTGGCTAGTTTAAATGCTTACCAATGAAGCATTTAAACCTATCACCAAGGATCCTGGTTACCCCCCCGGGCAGTGTACCAGGGAGACACAGGATGGAACTGAACAATCGGTGTTGTTAGACAAGTGAGGGACAATATTCATATCATTGAGTCCCCCAGGATAATTGTACACTTCTGCTATTGGTGCTTTAGAACCAGCCTGTTGCTGATAGTAATGTGGGTAATGTCCTTGACATCTGATGCTGTAGTTGTGGCTGAACCCTCATTGGGGGGAGGAATAGACTTTGTTGTGACTCCAGAGGAGCATACCTGTTACTGGTTGGTAGAGATTCTGATACCTGCATATTCCTGCATGATTCCTAGCCCTTTACCCACCACTTTCCAACCACCACTGGTGATTTCCCTTTGAGGCAGCAGGGTTGGGGTGAGTGGTGGAGAAACATACCAATCTATACTGTATATTGCCTCAGAGAAATAATTTCTTCTCTGGCATCAAATAGCTGGGTACTAAGGGTGGCTAGCTGCCTGTATACTAGACAATGGCTGCCACATTATTGAAAAACCTTGAAGAGTTGTAATGTTTGGAGGCCAGGAAGCAGTGATCCAGGACTGCTCAATGATTTATTTATTTATTTATAGATACTAAGATTCACAACCTATAAGCTAAAAGCTCATTTACATAGGTTACACATCATGTATAGTCAGTAGTTACAAAACAACAGATAGAAATGTTACAAAAAAGAACACAATGATTTGAAATAGATATTACATACATTGCATATGTTTACACACATTTCAGAAAGTTTCATAGGATATTTGGTAGATTGTGAAATTTTCTAAAGTCAAAGGGAGTCCGACATTCTAAATTAGTAATCAGGAGAGACCAGGGGTGTAGGGAGAGGGCAAGGGAGCAGAAAAAAAGCAAGCCTTGTCAGGGGGTTTGGAAGGAACAATTGGGAAGGAGGAGGAATGGCACCTAGGTTGGAAGGGTATAGAGAGCAGTAATTTGAGGGGGGAAGTAAAAAATATGGGAAAATGGAAGAGTTAAGGAGATTATAAAGAGATACTAGCCAGCTGTGAGTGTTTCAGGTGAGTTAGAGATTAAAGTGCACCAATCAGGGGTGGTAGACAACCACAGTCACACTTGGAGTTGTAGACTATGAGATGGACCACAATCACACTTGGAGTTGTTGCCTACTAGATGGGCCTTCAGATTCAATTTAAATTTTCCTAACTTGGTACAGGACAAGGGGTTAGTGCTAAGTGAGTTTAGCCAATGATAGCAGCACAGCCATGCATTTTAGATGCATTGGTGTATATTCTAGTGTGTCAAGAGAAGGGTCTTTGTAAAAAGTTGAACTGCCATTCCCATAGGCTACAAAACGGGACCACAGATCTAGATCAGATTTTGCAGCAGTTGTGATTTGGATATGATGGTGCAATTTGGAAACAGATGATGCCAATATCAGGAAGTAGGAAATATAGGATTGATCTTGAGGAATTATCCTCATTGCAAAGTTGAGGTATCCCAGGAGGGTAAGACATTCACATTTTGTGCAAAAGAAGTGGGTTGAAAAGGACTCCATGAAAACTTGTATCCAGTGATGTTTATCAGGAGGTAACCTGGCTGCCATACATTTAGTATACAATACTACATCAAGGGATTCAAGGGACGTCACTGGACATGAGGTTTTCTCTTTGGACAGAGGAACTGCTAGCTTTTTTTCCAGCTGGGCAAGAGCAGTAATACCAGCCACAGGGGGAGAATCTGGTGGATCTATCAGGAGGACATTATTTAACAGATGGATAACTGCTGGATGGAGACAAACATTAAGTAAAGCCCAACAATGAAATTCAGAGAACATGTCAAAAAGCTTTGGACTACTTTTGCAGCCAAAGGTAAGAAGAACTGCAAAGTAATAGCTGTCCTCACGAACATACTATAACGATTCCAGAGAGAAGGGTGAATGGGTGATAAAAACATCTGTGATATCAGCTTTTGAGAGTCAGGATCCAAGGCCGATGCATTTAATAACTGTTATTGCATTCCTGATATGAACATAGGATAAAGAGTATTTGTCAGAGGGAACCAAGGAACTGATGCTAGGAGAGGATGAAGATTGAGGTGCGGATAAGTCAATAATGAGGTTCTTCTTGTCAGAAAATCTTCAAGTGGCACACTTGTAGGGTTAATTTGATAGGTGGAAAATGCCATGTGCAGAAAAGGACCCAGGAGGAATCTCTTTTGTAGTTCTTTTTGCAACAGCTGCTGGTCTACTGTAGGACCCTTTACCACAGACTGAAGATTACGACATTGGAAGGTATCAGAGGGGAGCACTGCAATGCCAATGTGGAATCCCTGAGTGAGACGAAAAATATATGCTGCACCACTGGACAAGAAGGATGAGAAGCCTGAACCTTGGATAAAGCTTGTAAGTTGATTGGAATGGATGGATGAACAAATTGACATTGAGGAAGTGGGGGGGATTTTCAAGCAGATATAGCAAGTAAAGGCATCACTACAGAAGCTGCAGATGTGGAGGAATGTGCAGCCAGATCCAAGGTAGTCTGCATCATTAAAGTTGTTGCAAATTGGTTTCCTTCCAATTAATTTAATGAGCCTGCCTCAAATGTCCAGTCAGGCATGAGGAGCTTGAAGATTGGAGATAGTAGGAGTTAGCCTTGGATAAGAAGAAGGAGTCAAAGTTGATGGACGATCGAGTCTTGATGGAATGGTGGATGAAGAGGTCTCAGATACTGTTAGAGGACAAAGGCAGCAAAATGGGTAAAGGAGCCACACAGGGAGCAGGAGTGAGTGCGCTGCCCAGCATAGTGATGGCAAAAGAGCTCATTATAGAGAACTGTCCCGTTCAATTTTGTATTGTGATGTGCTAAGGCTGCTGTGGGTTTTGTGGACAAGGATCGATGGTAATCGTAAAAATGAGTTCCTCCATAATGAATGCTGAAATCAACTATGAGATTGAGATAAGAGTCTAATTCCTCACATTTCAAAGGAAATGCAGAACAGATCACATCACAATAGAGGTTGAATACTAGGATGAATTCGGGCACAGTCAGTTTCTTTAGGAGTCTTGGATCTTTAGACTTCAATATCACAGAAATATCACTGCAGTATACGATTCTGTTTTCAATAGTCTCATGAGAAGAGATGAGCAGGACTATCAAGTAAACATCTTTCTCATCGATAATGAGCAAATGGAGACATGAGAGAAAGCATTAAGGAGCGAGAAATGGAATGGCAGCAAGGGCAAGGCAGGTAAGGAGTGCATAGTCACACAGACCATGCAACAGCCCAGAGTGTTTCAAAACACACTAAACATGGGCTGCTGGGAGAGGTTGCTTTTTATTTGGTATGTGGGTGAAGCAACTCCTTCACGCTGAGCCTTGGGCTTCAGCTCTCCCATAAAAGAAAAAAGACACAGTTCAGGTCCTCTTCTTTTTTTTTCCCTAACTATCTTTATGCACCTTTGGTCTGCGGCATCTCTCAGAGCTGCCTACTCAACCTCAGCCCTGCTACTTCCTGCAGAGACTCCTCCCAGTGGCCCTTCCTACAGAGACTTCCCAGTGCCCTGGATCACCCCACCCCAGGGGGAGGGCCCACCACTCCTACCTTGCGATGTCTTTTTGCAGTTAGAGGGTCCATCTCTGCAGGTGGTGCCTGGGAACCACTGGATTAGCAGTCTGGCACTGGGGATATGCAGCCTGGGGCCCTTATCCCTTCCCCAGACATCTGGGGATTTTTTTTGTGCTGTCCCCAGGAGCACAGACATGCCACGATGTCAAAACACAATGTGCCAATGTTGTGTCCGCCAATGCTCCTCCCCTGCATTGCGGTACCACATCCCTCCTGAGCACCCCCAGGAGCAACTAGAGAGAGACATGAGTCTCCATCCTTGCCTAGGGAAGGGAGAGCTGCCCTATGGATGCTCAATCCCTTCCCTCCCCTGCCGACCCCTGATGGCCTGGGCTTGTTCTCGAACTCGAGATACTGGCTTGGCACGAGGTGTGGAGTCCAGTGCCTCAACCCTCAGCACCACCAGCCAGGATTTCAGGTCCTTTTTTAAATTTTAACTTATCTGCATTTATTTTCAATCATGTTCATTTCTCCCATTGGCTCTGGCACATCACAGCTACTCCACTGTAAGCCCTGACTGTATTACGTCACTCCTGCTTATTTGTGGTAACAGTGTTAATTTTTAGAAACAAAACAGAAATCCTAATAAGCCAGTTCAGTTTGGTAACACATAACTGTTTATGGCTGGCTGTATCCAGACTGAGTCGATACACCACTCAGAGCTCACTAACTGCCACCACCATTTCCCCCAAGTTTTCTTCTATGAGATGCATCTTCAGCCAAGGATGTGGCAGGGCAAGACTGAAAATTTGTTATGGTATTATTTATGATGCCAGAATGCTACCATAACAACCTTTTATGACCTTTGCACCCAACCATAACAAGAATATTATGTGTATGGAAATCCATATACAGTAGGGTAACCACACATTATAATTGCAATTGCAACTGTGATTTGTTATTGTTTTCCTTTTTTCTTTTTTTGCCCCTGCACTTTAAGTATGCTTGTGCTGCTAACCACCATGTCAAAAATGGAGACACCTGTGCCCCTGCAACAGAGGTGGTGGGATGTATGAGGCTTGCCTATGTCATGATCCTAACAATTGTCCCCACCAAAGGTCCACCTGTCATAGCTCATAGGCCAACATACCAATAGCTATTCAAACTGGTATGAGGGTAGATGTGCCATCTCCAAGTTGGCATAAAGACAGCACATACACTGACTGCAAAACATATGCACCTAGTACACCTTCCAAGACAACAATAAATGAAGTTGGCAGGCTGCCAGTTGCCACTAAGACACTGGATTTGGCTTCCAGATTTTAACTAGCTGACTCTGTGGTGCTGAGCATAAAAGGGATACATTGCATGCTGGCAACCAATATTCACTCATGAGCACAGGATGCTAGTCATCAAAAGTGGCAGTGATGGATCAGAGCAGCCAATCAGAATTTCTCCTCCCTCATTGGGGGTAGATATGTCCTCGCTGCATTAACAAGTCCTGTGGTGCACAGCTCCAACATTCTTGACTCTTCAAGTAACCAAAGTAGGGCTGGCTGACCCAGCCCACAGATGCTGAGACTACATGATGAAAAAATAGACAGTCTCTTGAACCTGGCTGTCTCATAAGTGCACACTGACTGGTACTCTACATCATTAATTTATTTAGTTTTTGTTTACCGGGTAGGTACACTAGCCAGAAAGACTGTTTTTAGGCACGACCCAGGAGAGTACAGAGACAAACTTCCAAAGAACGTCATAATACACAGTACAAAGTGCTGGAAATTATGATACATAGTACTGACTACATAACAGCAATAATGTGACAAAGAAATATAGGTAGTTTGATCAAAATAAGCTCTTAAGTTAAATTAAGACAACATACAGTTAGGTCAGTATAAGAAAATTGAGGTAGAAATATCAAAGTACAGTAATTAATATTTACACAAAAAGTATACAATAAGGTCGAAATTATGCAACCAGAAACTGTGCAAGTGATTAAGAGAAAAAGGAGTTGTGAGAGTGATAGCCATCAAATCATAGATTGATAAGGGAGAAGCTTGGGAGAAAGGTGGAGATGGATGATAGGATAACCTGGAGGGGAGAGAAGGAAGTGGGGTAATGAAGTGAAAGAAATGAAGAAGTGAAAGTGAAGAGAAGGAGTTTCACAGACAGGGGTGGGCTCTGGGATCCTAGATGATGACAGGCTGGGGGTAGGGTTAGAAAGCAAGAACTAGGGTGGTTTGAAATAGGAGCATATGTAGTAGGAGCGGAGATAATGTTGGAGTTCTTTCTTAAAGGAGTTGTGGGATATAGATTGGCACGTTATAGGCAGTGAGTTCCAGTAGTGAGGTGCATGACAGGCAAAGGCATGACCACCTTTATTTGTGTGATGTCTCGGGATGAGGACAGGGATGTTTGCCGCAGAGCGCAGCACATAATGGGTTTTCTGGTAGGGAAGGAGACAGGCCAGTGAATTTAGGATACGGGACCTGATAATGTTATCGTTAATGGACCCAAGCACATAGGACCTTAGTTCAAGTGGTGGAAGCCATCCTAGCTCAGAGCAGAGGAGACAATGATGTTTGAGCTGGGGGGAGCTGGATGCAAAGCGACAAATGTTATTATAGGTAATGTTCCATTTAAGAAGACTCGAATTGCTGGCGGAGACATACGTAGCAACCCCATAGGTGAGAGAAGGAAGTAATATTCCAAGGGCTATAGTGAGTCTAGCTGAAGGAGTGAGTGCATAGCTAGTTTGGCAGGCAATCCCAAGTTTGGAGTTAACCTGCTTACAGATATTATGAATGTGGAGGTCAAAACTCAGTGATGAGTCAAGAGTGACCCCAAGATACTTGAATGAATTTACCACTCCAACAGACGAGCCATCCACAGAGGAGACATGAAAGTGTGTTTGGGAGTGTTTGAGCTTGGGACTGGAGCCAAATAACATAGCTTGTGTCTTAGCTGAGTTTAAGACTAGTTTGTGATTTTCAAGCCACTGTTGTAAAAAATTGGTAATCACTGGAGAGTTTTGTATTAATATCTGTGATGTTATTTGAGCTGCAGTACAGGACAATGTTGTCTGCATATAGGAGGGGAGGAGATATTGAGGAGATTCGTAGTAATACTATTAATGAAAATGGTGAAAAGCAGAGGACCTAAAATAGATCCTTGATGTACACCAATGTTGATGGTAGCCTTATCAGAGAGGGTGGAATTGAATTTCACATATTGAGACCTATCAGACAGGTAACTCTCAAACCAGTTTACAGCATTTTGCACTAAGCTAAGAGAGTTTAGGGTAGCAACGAGGAGTGAGTGGTCAAAAAGGTCAAATGCCTTGATCATGTGAATAAAGATGGCCCCGGTGAGCCTGCCAGAGTCCATAGCAACTAAGGTGTCAGATGTGAGTTTGAGTAGGGCAGTGATGGTACTATTACCCTTGTGGAAACCATGTTGGGCGTCAGTTAAAAGGACGTGTTTCAGTAAAAAGTCGGTGGTCTGTGTAGCAACGATTTTCTCAAGAATTTTACTGAGATCAGATAGGACGGCAATAGGACGGTAGTTTAATAGGTCAAGTGGGTTGCCTTTTGTGAACACAGGTAATTCTGGCCATCTTCCAAATATCCGGGACGGTACTTTGACACAGATAGAGGGTAAAGATTTTAGCAAGGGGAGCAGCTATGTGGGAAGCAGCCAATTTTAGGAGCTTAGGTTCTAGGTTATCAGACCCAATAACGGTGCACTCTGAAATGTTTCTTAGGAGATGGAGAACCACATTGGTTGGGACGGACTTGAAAAGGAAAGCATGCTTGGGGGAGTTGGCAGGTGGGATGGGGTTTAATGAGGTAGGGAAAGTGGAAGTATATTGTGTGAGGTCAGCAAATTGACTGTTAAAGAAGTTTGCAATAGTGAGGGGGTTGTTACAATGTATGCCATTTAGAGTCATATCATTTGGAGGGGATGACTGGTTCGAGCCCAGGAAGAACTTAATATGGGACCAACATTTTTTGGGGCCCCCCTGGGAGTCTATTAGAAGGTTATTGCAGTATGAGCTTTTTGCTTGTCTGATTTCTTTCTTACAGGCATTTCTTAATGCTCTGTATGTGTTAAGGTTTGCAAGATGACCTGTGTTCTTATGCCGAAGCCAGATTTTGTCCCTTTGTCTTAATTTAGATAATAAGTCAGATTTTAGAAAGCACGTCTGCCTATTTCTAACCCACCTATTAACAAGTTTACAGTGGATTTCTTGCAGTTCTAAGAATCTTGTCAGAAGATATTTAGGGCTGTCTGAACATCTACTGTGCTGTAGAGAGGGGATCAGTCAATGCAAGCTACATCAAACAAGAAAGCCTGTAAGTCAAAGTTTGCAAAATTGTGGAAAGTAATAAAGCAGGGCTTAATAAGTTCAGGCCTACCATTGCGCCAGGCACAGAAAGTGGGGGAATGACCTGTAATGGTGTCAGATAGAATTCCTACATCTACAATATTCTCAGGGGCATTTGTCATGATCCAGTCCACCAAGGTGCTAGTATTTGAATGAGGGCAGTTCTGGTGGGCAATGGGCTAAGTTGATGTAGATGAAAACTCTGTAGTCTAGTCAGTGCTGTCATGTGTGAGCTACCAACCAGTTTAAATTGATGTCACCTAATATAAGGACTCATAGTTTCCAGAGAGAATAGCAGTTTTATCAATACATAGATACACAGATACATAGACAGTGTCGGCAGATAAGGGCATATGGCCCACCCAGTCTGCCCATTTGAGCTTGTAAGTTCAGTTTATGTTTTCCTAGAAGTCTGTTGCCCCTTACCCCTGATCTCCAGAATTCCTTTATGTCTATCCCATGCATTCTTAAATCCCGTGATTGTTTCAGCCCCCACCACTTCCTCTAGCAGGGTGTTCCACTTGTCCACCACCCGTTCTGTGAAGAAATTCTTCCTCATGTTTCCTCTGAATCATCCTCCTCCAACTTTATCCCATGCCCTCTAGTCCTGGAACATCTTTTTCACTTAAAAATAGTGTATTGTTGCACCCTGTTCCTCCCTGTGAGATACTTGTATGTCTCTATCATATCCCCTCTCTCCTTCCTCTCCTCCAGGGAGTACATGTTCAGTTTCTTCAACCTGTCTTCATAGGACTTGTGATGCAATCCATACACCATCTTTGTTGCCCTCCTCTGAACCTTCTCTACCCTGTCTATGTCCTTACATAGGTATGGTCTCCAGAACTGTACACTGTACTCGAGGTGGGGCCTCACTAGTGTCTTGTATAGCGGAATTATGACCTCCCTTTTCCTGCTGGTGATGCCCCTGCCTATACATCCCAGCATCCTATTTGCTTTACCCGCTGCCTTGTCACACAGTTTCCTACCTTGAGGTCATCAGAGATGATAACCCCAAGATCCCTTTCCTGCTTGGTGCATGCTATATCCTCACCCCCAACTGATATATTGTGCCAGGGTTTTGTGCCCCATATGCATTATCTTGCACTTTGCATTGAATTTCAACTGCCAGACCCTGACCATTCTTCAAGTTTCTGCAGGTCCCTTCTCATTCTGTCTACACCCTCTGGTGTGTCTACTCTGTTACAGAGCTTTGTGTCATCAGTGAACAGTGAAATTCTGCCTTCTAGGTCCTGTGCAAGAAGCTCATCCAGTCCTTTTAGGCCATTGGTAGGGGGATTGTAGGCACAGACAATATGCAGTTTCTTTGTATCAAGGTAGAGGAGGGCGTAAAGTGCCTCACAGTGGTTCATGGGGGCTGAATTGATTTTAGAAAGCTTGAGGTGTGATTTATAATAGATGGCTGCCCCCCCCCCACCTTTTAGGGGCTGATCTGTCATTCCTCAGCAGATTATGGGATGGTAGAGCGCACTGTGAGTTAGGGGTGGATGGCTTCAGCCAAGTTTCATTAAGGCACAGTATATCAGGCTTATATAGTGCAGTCCAGGATTCGAGTTCCACAAAATTCCACCCAAGGCTCCTGTTATTATGGTGAGTAATACATAGGCCTGATACATTTGAGATAGGGGCAGCTGTCGAGGTTTGGGGTCCAGGGTTAAGCTGTATATCCCTGGAGAGTAGGATGGCCAGTATGAGGAGGTACCATAGCTTATGATGCAGGAAGGGTGAAAGGGTACTGATTTGCAGGGACCTGGAGTTAAAGGCAATGGCAACTAGGTGAATACAGGCCTTGCTTAAAAGTAATGGTGTGGGATCATGGCATACTACTGGAGTTACCAGTAAATTTGAGAAGGTAAAGTCGTGGGGTTGATTGTGTGTGAGAAAAGTTTAGGCAAGGGGAACACCAAAGACAGATAGGTGCAACAGAAGTGGTGCAGATATGATTATCATCATCCCACAGTTAAAAGGGGGAATCATCAGGGCCCCAGCACTCAATGAAATGGTGCAGTAGATTAACCAAGCAACTGAATCTACTGAATTGTTATCTATCTCCAACCTGGAAGATGTCCACTGTGAGGACCTTCAAGTGCATTGCCATAGAAATCTCTTGCCTCAGACACAGCTCTTCCATGAGCTGGAGAAGTTTGAGGGCAAGAGAATCAGTGAGATCCTTAGCATTGAAAACCCCTAGTGCAATGGTTCTTGGGACATTCAGTGCCAAAGCTAATAGTTTTTCAGCAAACTTTTGTAGAAAGTTACATCCACCACCAGTAGGGTTATATTTTATTTATTTTATTTTATTTAGATTTTGTTGACCAGGTAAGCCCTCTGAGACCAGAGATCCCTTTTTCAGGGGTAACCTGGGGTTGAGTACACCAACCACTTTACATTTGGTGAGGATACAGTAAGACAGTTTCAGAGTACATACACAGTCAGTAGGGTACATGTAGACAGAGTTGGAGAGTACAGTTACACTGCAACAGGTCTACAATGACATTAGCGTTTGCTTTTAGCTGGTCCAAGGAGAGCGAGATATTAGTCAGTTGTCAATTAAGAGGGGTTAGGTTGAGTACATGATCTAGGGTTACAGCCACAGAGGCCCAGCTCAATAAGGTACAGATGAGAATAGTCATGCTCCTCAAGCCAGTCAAGCACTCCACAACTAGATATTAAAATGGCCCAATTGATTTGATAGGAGACACCATGTACAGTATTTCAGTCCTGATATAATGCAGATGGCATGCCACCACTCCTCTGCTTTATTCTTGGGTGATATACTATGGAAAAACACAGTGTGATCATCTCCACCATTAAAAGACCAACAAAGTTATTTAGGTCTTTGTGCCTCATACTAGAGTGGCACAAGAATCAGAGATAATATCTCTGATAATTGCTGTTTTATTCACCACTGATCTGGTATTGCAAAAAGATGAACAAAGTGGTGAATATGATCACTTTTATGGCACCAAAAAATACAAGATTTAAGGCTGCACATAGCCCTTCATAAGGCATAGCAGCTAGGTTCTACAGAAAACAAACTTCTTTACTTATGATAGTTAAATCTACTGGTAAATAAACTTTTACACTTGGGCACAACAGTTCTTTTGATAAGAAAGTATTCAGAGATAAAAAAAGAAAGATAGAAAGGTACTGCAAAGAAATATCCAGAATAAATGGATCTGATGTGTTCACCCATCAGAGATCGTCTGTAAATTGCATTTCTTCAGAACTGGTGTTTTCAAAAAAGATTTCTACCCATGGCAATCTTCTGAGCAATATGTGTTTTGGCCTTGGCACAAACAGCATGAGGCCCTTCTTCCAGCAAAGCCCTGTACCCCATCCTTGACAAGGTAATACAAAGAGCAAAACATCTCTGGACAAAAGCTGCAGGTAGGGAGGGAAAGAGTATAGTTCTCAAAGGGATGAAAACACCAAAGGTTTAATCAGGAGTAGGCTTATACTTCTTTACAAATGCAGTAGACCTCTCTTCCTGTTTTTGTCACAGAAGTGGAACATGCTTTTGTTTTGTTTCTTGAGGTAAAACAGGTGAGGGTAAGTTGTGGTGAAATTTATTGGAATTGGTGCATATTATTGACTGAGGGGTAGATCTGAGACCAGCCATTGAAGTTCATACTCAAGGACCATATTAAAGATATTAAGGAACTGTGGCTGCACTGTAGTTATGGGGAGGCTTGATAACTCTCTAGCCTGGGGCCTCCTGCAGTTGATAATTAGAGGTGTGACTGAGTTACATTTCTGACTGCAGGTTGTTTTTGTCTTGCTGGCAGGACTATCCAGGAAGCTCTGACTTGGGGATACATTTGACCACTCACTCAGCATGTCCATTCATGCTCATTTCATATCACATCCGTGGGACAAAGCAGTAGTTGAGCATCTGTCTTAAGGGACCTGCACCATCTGAAGATAGTCTGCAGTCTGCAGGAGACTGCAGGAGAGACACCAGATCAAGATATTAGGAAAAAAAGCATTATTGATTACAGTGTACTGGAACAATCAGTAACAGGGAAGGTAGCTAGAGATTTGTAAGTTAAGGTCAAGGTAGGTACAGGTAGGAGGGTTAGAAATGGGAAAATAAAAGGCTCCCTAGCTAGGGTAGGGTAACAACTAAGCAACAAGCAAGCAAAGGGATAGGGTAAGAAATAAAGATCAGGCAAGTGAGTAAGAGTAGAAGTCACCCCGGACAAAATTGGTATAAGTAGGTGTGTTAAAAAAAGGAAATCACACGGACTTGATGTAAGCAATCTCAAAAGTGATCTGCTCTTTTGGTAAGATCATTGCACAATGAGATTCTTATTTGGGCCCCCCTGGTAGTCCTTCCCTTGTGGAGATGGTCCACTACTGCCCTTTTGAAGGGGTTGTCCCCAGCAGGACTTCTGGTGGTAATGGACCTCTCGGTTGTGAGGGTTATTTTTGGGGCAGGTTTGGGTGAGGCAGTGGCAGCCTACAACAGAGCTGTTGCCTCAGCACTCGATTCTGTCACACCTTCTCACCTGAGATCCCCATAATTTGGTGGGAGCTCAAGAAGATGATAAACAGGCATCCGAGGTTGGTTTGCTGTTGGCAGAAGTCTGGATCAGGGCCACATATACGGGCTTTGAGAACACACTATGCTGAGTATCAAAGAGCAATCTTCCATAAGAAGGCAGCATTCTTGTCATGGGAGATGGCTTCAGGGAAGAACAGATCGGTTCAGCTCTTTCAAGCTGTGGACAGGTTACTCCTCCCAACCTGTCTGCAGCCAAAAAGAGAAGTTTCAGCCACCATGTGCAATGAATTTGCTCAGTTCTTCTAAGGTTCATACTAAGGGCTGTTGGAGCTGAGGATGCAAGCAGCCCATAATTATCTCATTTGTTAGTAGTATCTCATTGTTTTATTCATTATAAGATTATCAAGTCTTTTTTGAAATTCATTTTTTGGATCAACTAATTATTATATGCAAGGATAGAGAGTTCAAGATGTTTACAACTCTGTTGGTGAAGAAATATTTTCTTTTTGTAGTGCAAGCGTATTTTCCTACAATTTATTTTGGATGTCCTTGCGTCTCAGTTGCAGTAGGTTTAAATGTAATGTTGTCAGTAAGCAATGAGGAGTCATTTATTATTTTGTACATTACCAATAAGACTCCAGTAAGTCTTCTCAATGAAAGTGTCATTAATTTCAAAGAACATAATCTTTGTTCACATTAATTATCCAATATGTTTTATATTAATTTGATAGCCCTGTGCTGGACCCTCTCAAGTACATTTTTTTGTCCCACATTATGTGAGCACAAGAACAGGGTGACATAGTCCAAGTGTGAGCAAACATACAGTAGGCTCTATAAATATAAATTACATTGTTTTGCCACAGAGTTATATTTCTTTTTATTGACCAAAGAACTCAGTTGGCCCTGTCTATGACTTGATTACATTGTGTTTTGTGAGTCAAAGTCAAATGTTACCAACAGTCCTAGACCTTTCTCACATGTGTTTTCAGCCAGTTCCACATGGCCCAGTGTGTATGGGTACTTAGGATTATTGTCACAAATGTGCATCACCTTGCAGTTGTCACTCCTAAATTGCATTTCCAAGCATTTGCCCCAAATAAATATGCTGTCTAAATCATCCTGAATGTTTTGAGATTGTATAGTGGTGGCAGAGGGCCACCCTATTTTGAAATAATTGGAAAGTTTACAAGCCCAGCTGTTCAAATTACTGGTTAAATTGTATATCAATATGTGAAAAGTTAGCTGTCCCAACACAGATCCCTGTGGCACTCTGCTATTGACCCTAATTGGTTTTGACTCATAGCTACTAATTTTCACTTTCCGGATTCTATCCTGTCACCCTTCCATTATCCGTTTTACCAGAGATGGTTCAATATTCTCTTTCAGCATTTTCTGAATAATTAGCCTGTGAGGGACCAGTTTGAATGCCTTGCTAAAGTCAAGAAATATAACATCACACAGAATACTGGTATCTAGGGAAGCACTTATAATTTCATAGAAGCAGAGTAAGTTAGTGATACAGGATCTTCCTTTCTTGAAGCCAGGTTGAGTATTGTCTAAGTTCTGTATCAGACTGTTAATAAGGTCTTTAATAATTCTTTCCAATTTTTTTTCTGGGACTGAAGTAAGGCTGACAGGTTTATAATTTCCAGCTAGATATTCACTTCCCTTTTTAGGGCCATAGTGGGCGTAGCTCTGCAGACTTCTTGCTATCAGAAAAGAACTCAGTGCATTCCTTCTAACTAAAAACATGTTAGAGTTGCAACACAGTGACCTCTGTGTCCATGAAGCACTCCAATTACTGTCTCCATTGGCAGGCACACTGTACTACTTTTAGTCTTTTGGTGGTCACAGTGGAACATGGCACATTCTATTATGTCCAAGATTGTCACCAAACTGTATTTTGCATGCATGACTACTAGCACTTGCACAGTAGAGAGTGAAGTCCATCTTGGACACGGTGGGGGTGTGTTGTGTTCTGCTGTGACCACAGATTTTTTTAAAGTATGAATATCCCATCACCTGACCCTCCCTCAGCACCCTCCCATAAAAACAGAACAATGACACTCGGGGGTGTTCAGTCCATCAGTGTCATGATCATGTTCTGCTGTAATGGTCCCTTTTTTAAATATATATTTCTTCTCCCCACCCAACCTCCCTCTCAGCACCCCCCACCCTCAAAACATAACAGTGACACTGGGATGCCCAATCCCCAGTGTCATGACCTGGAATGGTCTGTAATGTTTTGTTTTTCACCTGTAAAATGAAAACTGTCCATTGATGTCTTTTGCAGCCATTCCTCATCCCCCACCCAGCCCTCCCATTCAGTACCCACCATCCCACATCCCTCAAGCCCTTACTTACCCAATGCCATAATCTTCTATGGATCCTGATATGTCTTCACTCTTCAAAGCTGGACAGGGAACTGATGAAACAGGTATGCAGGTCAATGTATTTCAATGGGGTTTTGAACTTAGTGGCATAACTTGGGCATTTTTGCATGTTTTTGATCTGAATTTTCAGCATGCCTTTTTTGGTACCCTGCCCCATGAACATTGCACTGACATTTGGCAAACCTGTCTTGAAAGTTGATTTTGCGCTCCCTGCACAAAATCACCTTGCAAGCAGGTGTTGAACATTTTCTCTGCCCTTATTCATTTGGTGGGGTCATAATAAGGCTATGCTAAAAATTTGGTGTAAAAATATTTAAAACCAATAAAGTTATGAGCCTACATTGAATTTTGCGAATGCAGGCTCATAAGTTTGGTAATTTTCAGTAGTTTACCCCAAATTTGCAACATAGACATATCTTCACAGCTCCTCATGAATGTGACAGCTGTCATTTTTCAAATCCTGAACAAAATGTTTTTTTACATCCCAAAAGGTGATTTCACGGTCCCTACTCAAAATCACCTTTTGGACAGGAGTTTAAAATTTTGTCTGACCTCATTTATGAGGTGGGGTCATAAGAAGGCTGTGTTTCAAATTTCGTGTAAAACAAAAAAGTTATGAGCTATGTTGAATTTTGCAAAAGCAGGCTCATAACTTAGGTACTATTCAATATTTCTACCCAAAATTTTCAACATAGCCATTTCTTGACAGCACCTCATGAATGTAACAGCTGTCATTTTTCAACTCCTGACCAAAATTTGTTTTTGTATCCCAAAAGTTGATTTTACAGTCCTCTCACAAAATCTCCTTTAGGTCAGCAGTTTCACATTTTCTCTGCCCTTCTTCATGAGGCGGGTCATAACAAGGCTATGTTGAAAATGTGGTGTCAAAATATTAAATAAATGAATTTTCAATATTTTTTTTACCCCAAATTCCTTTTCTGCAGCCCTATTGGCTGTGTCCAGAATTTGTTTATGAATTGGTGTTATAGCTGCACTTTTCCTGTCAGATGGTGTACTTTCTGTAAGTATGGAATCTTGAAAAATATTGTACAGTGATTTGCTAATATAGATTCACGTGATTTTTAACATGCTGCCTGAAATGACAACGGGTGCAGTGGGAGACTGTATATTTACTTGCAATATTTGTTTCTATAATTCCTGCATTATCAATGAAGTCATAAATCTGCATGTTGCTGGAATCCATGGCCCTTTTATTTTAGGAGCATGTATAGATCCAGTGCAGTTATTAAAGAAATTAACCATATCAGTAGGTTCTGTAATTACTCTAGCATTTTTCTTTAGTGGGCCTACTGTGTTCTCTGTTTGTTTTTGTTAGAGAGTTTATGTAGCCATAGGATTGTTTCCCATTATATTTGTTGGCATTTCTGACAAAATTGGACTCCATTTTCATCTTAGCTTTCCTTATGCCATTTTAGTGCTGCAGTGATTGAAGCCAAGCAGACCTCTTGTGATCAAAAAAGAGCTTGCACTTCGACTGAACAACATGTAGGAGTTACATCACAGTTGCCTCCACAGTCCATGAAGCACTCTGCTGTGTCAGTGCAGTCTTCTCATATGTACTATTTTGCTGCCATCCAGAGGACAGCATTGCACAATTTTATTCAGTCTGTGGTTTTGGCAGAACACAGCACAGTCTACCATTTCCAAGATAGCCGCCAAGCTCTACTGCACATGCACAACTACTTGCACATGTGCAGTATAGTTTGGAGGTCAGTTTGGACATGGTGGACTGTGCTGTGTTCCACTGTGACTGCTGCAAAAGTTTTATGTCTATAAATTTTTCCTTCTGCCGCTGGACCCTCCCTCTCAGCACCCACCCCCAGAAACATAACAGTGACACTGGGAATACCCAATCCCCCAGTGGCACGATAAAGATTTCCCCCCCCCCACCAACCCTCCCTCTCAGCACCCTCCACCAGAAATGTAACAGTGACACTGGGGGGGGGTGCCCAATCTCCCAGTGCAGGAATCCTCAGTTGTTCTTTTTTTTTTAACCTGTAAAAAAAATATCTATCGATGTCTTTCAGTGACATTGTGGAGTGTCCAAATCCTCCTGTGCAGGACTCCTTAGTTGTTTTTTTCTTTAACCTGAAAAAAAAAATCCATCTATGTGTTTTGTGACCATTACAGTCCCCCCCACCCAACCATCACACTCAGCACCCACCACCCTGGACTGTCCCAAGCCCTTACTTACCCATTGAGGTTCCAATGCCGTAATCCTCTCTGGACTGCAGACACATCTTTTTTTTTTAATATGTACTTTATCCTTCTTCCACCTCCAGCTGCCCCCTTCTGACTGAACCCCCCCAGCCCCATCGCCCTGGTATCACCAGGACTTATACCAACCCAGTCACCAGGTGCGGAGCCTGCAGGAGGGTAGTCATCATCCACAGCCAGCAGTGTTTTTCCTCTTTTTCTCCCTTCCTCATTGCTAGGGTGCACACCCCAGGATGTTTGCACATAGAGGCAAGTGTGCATCCGGAGAAGTCCTGCAGCACCCTCCCTTCATTGGGCCCCTCTGACCCACACTACCCTCTGGCCTCCACCTGGGAGTAGTCATTCGTTGGGAGTTCCAGTCCTCCTTCCCTGGGAGAGGAGAGCTGTCCTTTATGTGCTCAATCCTCTCCTTCCCCTGCCAACCCCCGATGGCTCATGCTCATTTTCAAATATGGGTCGAAGGCATGGCATGAAGTGTGGCATCCAGCACCTCAACCCTCAGCACCACTGGGCGTGCTAACACATCTTCACTCTTCAAAGCTGGACTGCAATCTGAAGAAACATGAATGCAGTTCAGTGTATTTCAGTGGGGTTTTGAACTTACTGTAGTAGCATAACTTGGCCATTTTTGCATATTTTTGGCCCAAATTTTCAACATGCTTTTTTGGGACTTGGCTCATGAACAATTTCACTGACATTAGACAAATCTGTCCCAAAATGTGATTTTGTGGTCCTTGTGTGAAATCACCTTTTGGACAGGAGTTGAAAATTTTTTCTGCCCTTGTTCATGAGGTGGGGTCATAAGAAAGCTATGTTGAACATTTGGTGTAAAAATGTTAAAAAAAAAACAGCAACGTTATGAGCCTACATTTAATTTTGCTAATGCAGCCTCTTAACTTTGATAATTTTCAATATTTTTACCCCAAATTTACAACATAGCCATATCTTTATGGCCCCTCAGGAATGTTACAGCTGTAGGAGTCATGTGATGTGGCAAGCCATCTAGACACACCTCGCCTGGGCTCCGCTCACCTGATCGCAACTAACATCTTTACAGACTACAAACCCAGCATCTTATTGTTTTTTTCATGACTAACAGTTGCAAGAACCCTCCCAGCACAAAGTAAACCAGATATGAGATGATATGGAAGTGGAGATGTGGCAGGCTGGCCCAAAACACACTTCACCAGTCACGCCTGAAAAAATGGTGAAAAGATCCAGAGCTCAGTCACCGACCTCAGGCCGTACTTCTATGGGAACAGCTCTATAGCCAAATATTTCAGAGCAAATGCCACTGACCCTAGAGAGATTTCTCTCGGAGTTCCATCCATTTAAGGAAGAGATTAGATCCATAGTGGCTGATGTAAAATCTCTAACAGAAACAGTGAAGGATGTGGTGAGGAAACTGTCAGACACTGAAACCAGAATCATTTTGGCAGAAAAGAAAATAGACAGATCAGAGGCAGCGATTACCATCAATCAGCAAACTATTGAAAAACTGGAAGCCAAAATCGAGGATCTTGAAGGGCACAGCAGGCGCAACAACATAGTGATTATTGGCATCCCTGAGAAGGAAGAAAACACAGATGTCGTCACTTTTGTCCAAAAGTTGTTTTGCAAACTGGCAGGTCCTAGCCCATATGGGCCTACCTACACAATAGAGCGAGCTCACCGAGCACTTCGCCCCCTGCCACCGCCAAATGTCCCACCAAAACCAATAATACTCCATTTTATTTTCTCAACTATCAGGAGAAGCAATTTATTTTGGAAAAGCTAAAAGAGATACAAGAAATTTTGTGGGAGGGAAAGAAACTACGAATCACCCAGGACTTACCGGCCACTGTGCGTTCCAGAAGATCAGCCTTCCATCCTATAGTTGTAAAGTGTATTGCTGCAAGTATACAATTTTGAATGATTTGTACAGCCAAATTGCAAATCTTACTAGATGGCACTTGGACAACATTTGAAGAGGTCGATGCAGCTCTAGAGTTTTGTGGGCAGAAATGCCCATCGCTTTTTGCAGATCACTAAATAATGGGTAATAGTTGGTTATTATAACATTATCACCTAGCAACAAGCAAGTACATCTTTTCTTTGGTTTCTCCACTGAGGCTCTGGTGAGACTTTTATGGTTTTGTCTGAGCACAAATCTATGATCATATTTGTTCCTAACAATCCTGATCTTAGGAGACAGTATCATCTGTTTTATTTTGCTGAAGTCTGACTACACGGACAATATCTACCAGCCGTATGGTCTTCGTAATCCATGAGATTTAATTTGTTCTATGTGTAACTTTGGGTAAACGGAGCCTTAACTAACTCTCCAGACTGTTCTCCAATATAATTGCTACCTACATACCCACTTCACGAGTGGCTAACTGATGAAACAAGCCCAACGACTGTTTGTAATTAAGAAATTACTTGATTTTTGATCTTGCTGTTTACTTTTGTTTAAAAGAGATTTGTAGCCTGGCTTACAACATATAATCATTTGTTGAGTGATTGGGGGTGCAGGGGGGGCAGGAAGCATCTGGGCAAGCTGATCACCACGGACTGGCTAATGGGGGGAAGGGGAGTTCCTTTTTCCATAGGATTTTATGTCTTAGTCTGTATGGAACTTCATGTTCCTCAGTTAATTAATAGAAAT
The DNA here is from genome assembly GCA_016271365.2 of Neoceratodus forsteri. Lineage (NCBI taxonomy): Eukaryota > Metazoa > Chordata > Ceratodontiformes > Ceratodontidae > Neoceratodus > Neoceratodus forsteri. The sequence continues at coordinate 720,710,149 of CM028129.1, forward strand.
AAGATAGCATGTACCTGAATGGGTCTTATTTTCCTAAGGGGATATAGTTATGGGGATTTTGAGGTTAGATTAGCTATGGGGTTTAATAGGATTCAGGATAAAAAGCACTTTCTGGATTACAATATAAGGTGTGCACAATTTTATCTTTTCTCATCATTCATGATTGAAACTGTTATTTATACCTTCTATCCAAATGGCACAGAAGCTTAATGTATGTTCATGGAATGTGAAGGGCCTCAGACATCCCCTAAAGCGAATAAAAATTCTTAAACATTTCAAAATCTTGAAAGGAGGTGTTGCTTTAGTGCAAGAAACTGATTTATTTGAGGCTGAAGGAATCTTGCTTAAATGACAGCACGTGTGCCAGGTTTTCACCTCAGGAGACAGTAAGAATAAAAAAGGTGTAGTGATATTATTCTCCAGAAACTTCCCCTTTGTGTGTGAAAATTCCATAAGTGATGAGCTGGGTAGACATATTCTGGTGAAAGGGAAAATATGTTCAACTGATATTTTATTTAGTTCCATATATGGTCCCAACCAAGACACACCCACTTTTTTTATGGAATTGGTCTCCAAATTAACACCCTTCTTGAACATATCGCTTATTATCGGAGGAGACTGGAATTTCCCATTTGACCCTTTCCCAGGTAAATCGGGGAACTCAAGGTCCAAAGAGCTGTCTCCTGCTCAGAGGGCGATAAGAGACATGATCGATCATTTGAATCTATGCTACCCATGGAGGCCGTTGCATCCTGGAGATAGGGAGTTCACCTTTTTTTCGAAACCGCACAGTTCCACTTCCAGAATAGATTATTTTCTAATTAGTAAGTCACTTTTGTCTGGACTTCAGGTCAGCTCAATAAACCCGGGACCTAGCTTGGATCACTCACTAATATCTTGTTGTCTCTCACTCTCACTTAACTGGGGAACGGATAGAACTTGGAAGTTGAATAATCAACTGTTGAAAGATAAAATAATTGTACAACAATTAACTGCATCCCTAGAGAGTTTCAGGGCAGTGAACTGGAACTCTATTTCATCCCCAGTGATGGAATGGTGTACCTTAAAAACATTTATGAGAGGGGAACTTATCAAGTTCGCTTTATACAAAAAAAAAAGAGAATCAGGAATGTCTTAAACTTTTGGCAGAGATCACGGATAAAGAGAAGTATCTGTCTGCCCAGACTTCAGAGGCGGATAGCAACACCCAAATAATATTAAAAGCCAAATATTTAGAATTATTAAGGGAGAGAGCGGAATAGGCTCTTATTAAAACCAAAGCTAAATATGTCGAACATGGGGATAAAGCAGGGAAACACTTGGCTTTAAGACTTGAAAAGGAGGACGCATCAAGATCTATAGCGGCTTTAAAATTGAATCCCCAACCCCCCTTAATAACCCAGCCTGAGGAAATTGCAAAGGAATTTGAACAATATTACAGTACTCTATATGCCCAAATGCAACTGAGTCCTTCATTAATGACAGTTTCCCAGTATTTAACTACTATTTCCCTCCCTGTCTTAAATGATACCCAAAGATCTAACCTTATAGTCCTGATTACAGAAGATGAGATTTTAAAGGTCATACAATCCCTTTCCCTAGATAAATCTCCAGGCCCAGATGGCTATTCTGCTTATTTCTATAAAAAATTTGCTAATCAGCTGCTTGCTTGGCTAAAATGACTCTTCACTTCTATGATGAATGGAGATCCTATTGATCCTAGTCTACTAGAAGCCACCATTGTGGTTCTCCCCAAGCCTTATAGAGATCCAACTAAAGTCTCGAACTACCGCCTATATCTTTTCTTAACTGTGATGTTAACATTTTTGCTAAAATTCTAGCTAATCTACTTAGCCACATAATGCCCCCCTTGATTAGTGGAGATCAGGTAGGTTTCATGCAGGGTAGATCTTCAACAGACCATCTCAGGAGACTAGCCTATGTTTTTTCTATCTCAGGGAACTCTCGTTTAGCCATGGCACTAGTTTCCTTAGATGCAGAAAAAACATTTGACCATGTCGATTGGCAGTTCTTATTTTCAGTTTTAGAAAGACAAGGTTGCCCTTTGTCCCCATTATTGTTTAATTTATATCTAGAACCCTTGTTATCTCTTATTAGACATTCTCCAGGAATTATGGGGATTAAACTAGGATCCCAGGTTGAAAAATTCACCGCTTATGCGGATGACATATTGCTACACATTACTGAAATAAATGCCTCACTAACTACTCTCTTGAATTTGATAAAAGAGTATAGTGCATTTTCGAACTACAAATTAAACAAGGACAAGACTGCTGTGTTTCCATTGAATTTTAAAGTGCTAAAACAGGAAGTCCTAGATCTGGGATTAACCTGGGCACCAAAACAACTAAAATATCTAGGACTCATACTCTCAACTAATAAAAATAGAATGCACAAAGTGAATCTGGATTCATTATATTCTAATATTCAGGCGGACCTTACATGATGGTACTCTCTCCCTTTAACCTTCTGGGGAAGAATAAATATTGTAAACATGAATGTTATCCCAAGATTATTTTACCCCCTTAATCTGTTTAATAATTGGATACCCAAGAAGTGGTTCAATAAAAGCCATGCTGGTCTATCAAACTTTATTTGGAAAGGTAAAACTCAGAGAAGAGCATACAACAAACTAGCTGCTCCCAAAATTTTACGCGGTCTTAGACTTCCCCATTTTGCTTTTTATTACTGGTCCAGTCATATCAATAAATACTTGAAATGGCTTTTCCCCATTGACTCTGATACCTGGACCATATATAACCAACATGGGTTAGAGTAGAGCAACAGTTACTCCTGGAATCAGGGATTAACCCAGTAGCTACTCTTTTTTGAACCCTAAAAAACTCTCCTCTGATCCATGTTTTTCCCTGCTTGTTCAATTTATTCAAACCCATTCCCAACTTTATACTATTATTAAATATGCCTATTTTCACAACTTGGTTCGACCAATTTTTCAAAACCCTAATCTCCTAATTGGAGGACGTATGATACCATACAACTGGCTGCCATTGCCCAAGGATATTACAGCACAAATATTCCTCCTCTCAGGAGGATGGCTAACCATTCAAGAAATTCTCACAAAATTTGATCTTCCTATGCAATATTCCATCAACATTTTTCAACTTAGACACATGCTACTGTCTTATTTTGGTGTTAATCCTACTCCTATTGACAAAGGAGATTGGGTGCAGAAGTGCTTGGATTTAACCTTGGTTCCGCATGCTGTCTCTAAAATATATGTACTGCTTTATCAGATAGTTTTCCCAGAGGTAACAGGTATCAGTAGATACTGATCAGACAAATTTATCAATATAATATCTGACTGGCCCCAAATTTGGAATAACTGTCACAAATTTTTAACTAAGGACAGATTGCGTATAATGCAACTTCAAATCCTACATGATATGTACCTAACACCATATAAATTACATAAAATGGGCAAATCCCCAACTTCTCTTTGTAACAGATGCATGCAAGATTTAGACATTTCAATGCATATCTTTTGGGAGTGCCCAAAGTCACCCCTTATGGGATTCTATCAAAGCAAGAGTGACTCCTTTATTGGGCCTCCAATCTGTATTTTGGGAGATTTCTCTGGCCTACCGTTGATAGACCGCCATTATCATATAGCCATTATTTCAGCTTCTGTTAAAAAAGTTGAGCTTACACATTGGAAAGATTCAATACGTCCTTTCTACACAGAATGGCTTAATGAGCTTCTTTCCAACTTGCGTATAGAAAAATCTATGGCTAGTATTTTCAATCATTTGGGAACCTATCGGAAAAGATGAGAAAAGCTTCATGTATTGTATACCACAGATAATGATTCCTAAAAAAAATGATGTTTATGGCACTGAAGGCTACACCTGTGCTAAATTGTTGCTAACTTTTCAGAAGAAGTGCTTGGAAATGGGGGTGAGGGTAGGGTAGGAATTTGTAAGGGTGGGGGTAATAGGATATGAATATAATTGAAAGATCCATGGGGAGGGGGTAATGGGGGGAGTTAGACTTAGGTAAAAGTTCATTGTATTAACTTCTGTCATGTTATTCTGTCAATTGTACTGTATAGTACTGTTGGAAGACTAATTAACTTTGAATTATAAAAAAGGAATGTTACAGCTGTCATTTTTCAAATCCTGGCCAAAATGTTTTTTTTTTTAAACATCCCAAAAGATGATTTTGTGGTCAGTGTGCAAAATCACCTTTTTCGGCAGGAGTTGAAAATTTTCTCTGCCCTTGTTCATGAAGTGGGGTCATAAGAAGGCTATGTTGAAAATATGGTGTAAAAATATATATATATAAAAGTTATGAGCCTTCATTGAATTTTGCGAACACAGGCTCGTAACTTTCATAATTTTCAATATTTTCACCCCAAATTCCTTAGCTGCAACTCTATTGGCTCTGTGATCAATTTCCTTGTAACTAGCCCAATTCCTTTCTATGCTGCTTTTTTTTTTTTAAGTTTACATATGCCCTTTATTGCTATCAGTTGTTTGATAGTAGTAATCAACCATTCTGGTCTAATTCCTTTACTCGTGATTTTTTTTTTAAATTTGGGAATGAATTTATCACTGGTTGATATTATGCTTTCTTTTAGGAGCTGCCATTTATCTTCCATGATTTTATTAGTGAAGAGTGTCCCTGTTTATTCTGCTCAAGTGTTCATTTATCTCCTAGACCCTAACTTTTCCATATTGATAAATTTCAATAGTTCTTTGTTCAAAGGAATGTTCTGTTAGGATATTAAAAAGTGTAGTGCTGTGGTCATTATTTCTAATAGGTGCCATAATATTAACATGTTTAATGATTTTTCTCTGACAGACTGTCCTCTATCTGATCAGGGACTTCTTCAATGGGATGACTCCAGCCCTGCAGTGGTAAGATGGTCATCACTAGGAGCACTCCTCTCTTCTGGAGTGAGTTTTGGCCAGTGTTGGTGAAAGAGTTCTATGAGGTGATCTCAAAGATGTAGCCCATTTACTACAAACTGGAGCAGATACCAACCCAATCCCAATCACAAAGGATGTCTAGATCCTGTGTGGCTGGCTGTGTGTGTTTGTCTCTGTCAGTAGTTTAGTTTTTGTGGATTTTCATGTGTTTCTGCTTGGAGGAACTGGACCATTCTTGGACATAACATCTATGAACATTTTCTGGACTAAGAAACTGCAAAACATCACCACCAGGTATTGGCATTCTCGTCATAAATCAACTTTTTTGGAAGCCATCAAAGCCAAAAGTAAGGTCAGTAAATATTTTATACAAGCACTGAGTTGTGGAGTGCTGCATTGAATCCACATTTCCGTCTGATTTGTGCTTAGAGGGTGTGCCCTTGTCTTTGAGGTCTATTCACAACCATTTTGAAGAACAAAGACTAGATACTAACAAAAGATTTTTACATCCTGCATATGCCCCAGGCCAATGTTCATCACCTTTAAGAATTTAACCCCTTCAGGAATTTATCACATTCTGGGTCTTTGAGCTACAATAACAGTTTTCTGGTCCCCGATAGTTCACCATTTCCTGTGGATTTGATTACTTTTCATCTATCACGTGGCACCTCTGAGAACATGGCTTTATAAATTGTGCTCTGCAATATCATGGGGTAAACACAGACCAGCAAGGCCAAGAGGACTAGATGCCCTACAACAAAACTAGTCTGCAAAATGATTAAAGCGTACCTTCTTAGGATACTACTTATGCTACTTCTGATATCTGGAAATGTTCATCCTAACCTGGGGCCTTCCGGCCGAGCACCCCATGCCACAAAAAGGTGGGAGGGGTCCCTCACATTAGCCTCAATCAATGTCTGCAGCCTCCTTAACAAACTTGACATCTTGCAAACCTGGGTCCAGCAACATAGCCCTGATGTACTCTCTGTTGTCGAAACATGGCTTAACCCCAAGATACCAGATGCTGCAGTCGCCATACCTGGATAATCTATATTCAGGCAGGACAGGGTTTCCAAATGAAGTGGAGGCTGTGCCATCTACCTGAGGAATTCCTATCTGGGTCAAGTCTTCCTGTTCTCAAACCCTAAACCACCCTCGCAGGTTCTCGCTATTGAAGTTCTACTTGGGGCGCACAACAAGGAGCTCATCATTGCCTCTGTGTACCTACCCCCTAAAGATCAGCCCAATGGATTTATGAGCATATTGGAAAGCCTACAGGGATTACGCCATAACTCTGAACTCATAGTACTAGGCGACTTCAACATAAATTGGCTATCGCTGGAGGCCAGAAACTACAAGGATGCTGTCACGTCACAGAAGATCACTCAGCTTGTTACCACCCCCACCAGATGCAACTATAGGACAGGGTTGCACACACTTCTGGACTGGATCCTTACTAATCACCCTGAATGAATCTCAAAAGTCTCAGTGCCCCCTGATGGGATCAGTGACCATTCACCGGTCACATGTGCCTGGACAAACAAATTCATTAAGCCCCCTCCTAAAATAATACCACACCAGAGTGTTAAAGCAGGGGTACCTTGAGCTACTAAAGACACATCTAAGCCACCTGGACTGGACACCAATCAACTCTGCCATTGATGTAAACCAAGCCTTAGACCTTTTCATCAGCCACTTCACTGCAGCCTACAATATCTTTGCACCTCTTAAAAAGCTGAAGGTCAGGGGCAGAGCTAACGCTTGGATAACCCCTGATCTAATCACTTTACTCAAACATAGGGATCATCTCTGGCACTGTGCCCATGCAACATCCAAACTTGGGGATATTCATAAGTATAAAGCTGCCAGAAATGAGTGCACATGGGCAGCTAGGAGTGCCAAAAGCAAATACTTCAAGGAAGCTCTCTCCAACTCCTGGGGTGATGGAAAAAAATTTTGGAGTAACTTGAAAGACCTTACAGGCAAGGACCCTAAGTCACCACCCACCATGCTCAACATGAATGGAACACCAACATCTGACCTGTACACAATCACCAACACCTTTAACAATGTGTTCTCCAACTTGGATAGTGTCCTTCCTTCTAATTTCTTTGATACCTCCTCTGGTAGTAACCCTCCTGCAACTACTCCTCTCCTACACCCTGCCCCACAATTCTACTTCAAGGAGATCCCAGTGCATGAAGCCAGAACCTATATTCAGAAGGCCATTCACAATGCAGGCTACAGCGGTGACTCTCTGGACCTGAAGTTGTTAGCACTTGTCCTTGAAGAAGTCCTTGAACCCTTGACAAAGGTCCTCAATCTATCACTAAGGATGTCCCAGTTCCCATCTAGCTGGAAACAGGCAACCATCACACCGGCACACAAAAGTGGAGACAAATCACTGCACTCCAACTAAATACCTATCTCCATCCTCCCTCCACTGTCTAAGGCCCTGGAGTGCATCGCCTCAGACCAACTAGTCAAGTACTTGGAAAAATACGACATCCAGTGTTCTGAGCAACATGGTTTCCAAAAAGGGCACAGTACCACCACTGCACTATTAGAATTCACGGGTTTCATCCATACCATGCTCGATCAACATAACTGTGTAGGGGCAGTATTTTTCGACCTTACAAAAGCCTTTGATACTGTGAACCACCCACTCCTACTTAAGCAACTATCAAACATTGGGCTTTCCAATGAAGCGCTGCTCTGGTTTTCAAGCTACCTTGGGGAGAGGATCCAGCAGGTTAGGATTGCTGGTGTCACCTCAGAAGAAAAGCCAGTCCTTTCAGGGGTCCCCACAGGGATCCATCCTGGGGCCACTACTCTTCAGCCTCTTCCTCAATGACCTTCCAGTGTCTGCCACCAGAAATTACTGCTCTACACTGACGACGCAGTCATGTTCACCAGCCACCAAAACGCAGAGCTCCTTGAGAAACAATTACAGCTTGAATTCATGCGCATCGAAGAATGGTTCAAGTCACACAAACTGGTCATGAACTATAGCAAAACAAAGGTTATGACCTTCTACAATGCCAGGAGCAAGTACAGATCCCATGACCTCACCATCCTAAACCAAACAGGGAACTTACTTGAACACGTTCCTGATTTCAAATACCTAGGTGTCACATAGAACAGCTCACTCTCCTACCATCATCACATAGACTCTGTCACCAAAGCCACCAACATCCGTATAGGCCTGCTGTACAGGCACAAACACTGCATGACTCCTGATGCTCTCTGGTTGGCTATCAACAGCTCTGTCACCTCCATCATCGATTACGGGCTAGCAATTTATGGCTCTACCTCCACCTCTGCCCTCCGCAGAATTACAGTTGCCCTCAACAAAGCATGCAGGCTGCTAACTGGGGCTGACCGACTTACACACACTTGTGACCTGTACACTCGGGCAGGATGGCTTCCTCTCATCAGCCGGATACAGTATCAAACCTGCCTCTTAGCCAAAAAAGTCCTCCTCGGGGTCATGCCCCCAGGCATTGAAAAGCTCCTCATTGACCACCACAGCACCCAGCAAACTAGAAGTTCACAACAACTAACCTTCCTTGTCCCCAGATGCTGGACTACCATGGGCCAGAGGGCCTTTGCCCACAGAGCACCACAGTGGTACAATACTCTCAACAAAGGAACTCTTACTGCTGCTGCTCTTGGCCGTTTTAAGAGACAACTCTGACTTCATCTCATTTCAGCTAGTCATTGTGACTGCCTCGCCTAATCAGGGGCCCACCACTCACTGCCCTCCACTTCAGTCTTGACAGCTACCTCTCCCCGCCTTGTCCCCTTCTACCTGCCTACCCCCTTGCCCCTCTCCCTTTCCTCCCCGGCATTTCCTGACTTTATCCCTCCTCCCTTCCTCCCTTTTCAGTTCTTACCCTCACCCTCTACCCTCCGACAATGGCCTTCCTGCCTGCATACCCCCTTCCCTCTCACCTGCAGTGCTTATTTCTAAGATTGCCCTTGGCTGGTATGTCATGCTTCCTAACATTTGGCACATTTTGAATTACTGGAATTTCCTAAGCCTCAGTCTCTTACTTCTTTTTATTGTGTAACTAAGTATTATTATGTTGACCTTTGTATGTATGTATACCCCCATTCCTTCGACTTGGAACCTTTGTGTTCCTTTTCACAGGCTTTTGTAATCCTAGATTTCAATAAAATAAAAATTAAAAAAATAAAAAATCTCCTTGGGGGCTGTGAGGAGTCCATCAGTCCAGTGGTCACTGAGGTTGTCCAGTGTTTGTTCTAAGATGAGTAATTCCCTAGTACTGAAAGAGGCACTAGGTAAGCCCCCTTCTGAAGAAACCATCCCTCGACCTGGTTTGCTTGGCGAATTATAGACTACTTTAGACCACTTTACCTCCTTCCCCCTACTTCTTATCCTTTCCCTTCTGCCCCCCTTCCACCCCCCTCCTAGCCCCACTTACAGCACTTCTCTGTTGTGTTGATAATCACCTCTGGCAGCTCACATCCCCCACTGTTCCCTCCTGTAACCCCTTGTACTCCCTCCCCTTCCTGCCTGTATTAGGTAAGGTAAGTTTGGTAAATATTTATTTAAAGACACCCATTCCTGGACGCTCTGGGTGCTGTACAGATAAAGAAACACATATTCATAATACATCAATAAAACATAAGAAAAAAGTTATAAACATACATATATTTATAAAAAAAACATCAACCATGCTACTTAGATCAGAAATCATAAATCAATAACTTAATCTAAAAATGCCTGGGTGAATAGGAGGGCCTTACGGTGGGCCTTGAAAACCTCCAAGGTGGGGGCCTCCTTAACCCCAGAGGGAAGCGAGTTCCATAGGATGGGAGCAGTGATACTGAATGCCCTAATGCCAGCTGCTCTCAACCTCGACCTAGGAACCGCTAGGAGGCCTCCGCAGGAAGAATGGAGGGAATGAACTGAGATAGCCGGAACCAGGAGGTCTAACAAGTAACCAGGGCCCTGACCGTGTAGGGCCTAATAGATGGGAAGACCCACCTTAAAGAGGATCCTCCACCTGAACGGCAGCCAATGCTGCACACGCAACACTGGTGTAATATGGCAAAATTTCAGCTGCCCAGTAAGTGACCGGGCAGCTGCATTCTGCACTAGCTGCAGTCTGCAGAGAGATCCTCCCATGAGCCTGAGATAGCGTGCATTACAGTAGTCAAGCCTTGATGCAACCAAGTCATGCATCAAAGTGGGAAGGTCCAGAGGCAGAACAAGGGGCTTTATCTTGGTGATATTTCTAAGATGGAAGAAACAGGAGAGTATGACAGAGGAAATCTGAGCCTCCATAGTCAAACTCCTATCAAGAATAATGCCAAGATTTCACACCTTTGAGGAGGCCGTCAATGAGACAGAGCCCAGAACAAGTCCAGTCTCTGAATCAGGGGCCAACCTATCATGCACTCTGTTGGACTCCACCACCAATACCTCTGTCTTATTGGGGTTCAGTCGCAACCAGCTAGATGCCATCCAATCATTGATCTCATCAAGGCAGCTGTTTAACACATTCAGCGCGTTGGATGTTCCGGGGGAAAGGATAAGTATAGCTGGGTATCATCGGCATAGCAATGAAAACCCAAGTCATACTTCCTAATGACCCCCCACCAAGGGGCAGCATATACCCTTCAAACAACACTGGGGCCAAAACCAAACCCTCAGGAACTCTGCAAGAAAGGAGGCTAGGAGAGGAGAAGAAATTCCCCATCACAACCCATTGCCTCCTATTGGTTAAGAAGGTCTCAAACCAGCAGATGACAGTGCCGGTGAGTCTGCAGAGTTCCCTGAGGCATTTAAGCAACACACAATGGTCTACAGTGTCAAAAGCTGATGAGAGATCAAGGATAACAAGAACTTTCCTTTCTTCTCGATCTCCAGCCCTGAGGAGGTCATTCTACACCCAAACAAACATGGTTTCCATGCTATGCCTTGCTCAAAACCCTGACTGGAACTGTTCATACAGCTCATGAGTCATGAGGCGCTCCTCCAACTGAAGCGCCACTACCTTCTCCACAACCTTCTCTAAAAAGGGAAGATTGGAGATAGGTCAGTAATTTGCCCTGACCTCCAGGTCAAAAGATGGTTTCTTTAAGATTGGTCTCACCAGTGCCTCCTTCAAGGCATCAGGAAAGACCCCCTCAGACAAGGAACACCGGACATAGAAACATAGAAACATAGAATTTGACGGCAGATAAGGACCACTTGGCTCACCTAGTCTGCCCATTTTCCTACCTAACAGATAACTGCAGATCCTAGTTAACCAACAGCTTACTTCCTCCTACCCCCCTCTAGGACTGCCTTATGTCTGTCCCATGCATTCTTGAATTCCCCCACTGTTCTTGACTCCACAACCTCCTCAGGATAATCAGAGTAAACACCGGGCCAACAGTGTCAATGCATCTCATCAAGAAACACATCAGCACCAGATCCAGTTCACAAAAAGTGTGCTTCAGATTGGTTTCTACCCCAATAACATCACTTGCATCCACTGGTATAAACTCCCCCTAACCGGAGGAGCACACTTAGTAACCCTCTGGTGACCACTACCAGCTATAACATTGTTGACTGGAGAGACTCCCTGCCGAATATTGGACACTCTGTCCGAGAAGAACCAAGCAAACTCTTGACATTCAGAATTTGAAAAAACCCTTCTTTGGCTGCAGACAGGCAGGATGGAGTAGCTTGTCCACAGTCCAAAAAAGTATAGTAGGTCAGTACTTCCTGGTGGCAATTTCCCTGGATAGGAATGCTATCTTCTTATGGTTGATTGCCCCCTGGTAAGCATTATAATGCACATGCAGGGCCAGTTTGTCTACATCCAGACCGGACTTCCTCCAGCAGTGCTTTAACATCTGTCCCTTTCTCTTCATCTCCCTGAGGTCCCTATCAAACCAAAGGGACCTGAGGTATGAAGATTTTGGTCATACATGGAAAGGTGTGAGGGAGTCAATGGAATCTGATAGAACTCTATCATACAAGCCCACCATGAGACCAACGCCTTCAACGCATACATTTCCCACATCAGATAGATGAGCTGCCACCAAAAAGCCCTCCTGGGTCAATCCCCACAAAGGGTGATAGCTTGTCATCTCTGTAGGGAGAGGGCATCCGGTGGGAGCACTGAATATGAACTGCCCCGTGCAATGATTGGACCAAATCACCTGATCAATCCTGAGTATGCATTGTATTATTGAGAAATGGTGTGTTTATTCTGCCTCATACTGTATTTGCTCTGTCATGTTTCTGTTGTAATGTCTCCAACTGACGTGGAACCTTTGTAAAAGAGCCTTGGCTCAAAGATACTTGTAATCTTAGAATTAAAAAAAAAAAAATAGACCAGTGTCTAAACTTCCCTTTCTTGGAAAGGTTATTGAGAAAATAGTGTCTCTGCTGTTCATGGCACATCTCACAGCCTTTGGCATGTATAAGCATCTCCAGTCAGGATTTAGGTCTAGACAAAGTACAGAAACCACATTGGTCAAGGTGCTTAATGACCTTCTCAGGGCTAGAGATAGAGGGGAATGGTCAGTTCTTGTTCTCCTCAATCTCTCCTCATCATTTGACACCAAAGACCATGGTGTATTGTTGGATTTCCTTAGGGAGTGCTGTGGACTCACTGGCCTGTCATCAGCTGGTTCAAGTCCTTTCTCACAGGTAGGACACAGAGGTTGGTGATAGGAAGTTTCTCCTCACTCCCAAAGCCCCTATCATGTGGTATTCATCAGGGCTCAAGGCTCTCACCTATATTGTTCACAGTGTACATACTTCACCTGAAAGAGATTATCAGATACATTATAGCATGGGGTTTCACTGCTATGCGGATGACATTCAGCTATATTTGTCCTTTGCACCCAGATACATATCACAGTTAAAGTACTGAATTGACCAAGATAAAGTACTTGATGTCATCTAGCTGGCTGAAGCTGAACCTGGATGAGATGGAGGTGCTGGTGCTTGAGCCTGGTCATCAGCAGGGTGCAGAGGCTGTAGGGGAGATAACTGGTATGATGCTTGGCTCCTTCCCACTTGCTGCCTCTGCTAAGATGAAGAACCTGGGGGACATTCTGGATGATAGATTGACACTTGAGGCTCAGGTGTCATTAGTTGACTGGAGTGGCTTCTACCATTTTAAGATTATCATCCGGGTTAAAGTCTTAATCCTGCCTAATGACTTACTCCGACTAGTGCAATGCTTTTGTGTCTTCCAGACTCAACTACTGCAAAACTCATTACCTTAGGATAAATTGAGGTGTCTTGTGTCACCTGCAGAGAGTGCAGAATAGGGTGGCCAGGTTATTGATGTGCCTTGCAAGGTCCTGTCATGTGATGCAGTTCCCCATTATCTGCATTGGCTGCCAGTGAGGTGGAGAATCACCTTCAAGGTCAGTCTACTGACCAATAAAGCCCTACAGAGACTGGGCCCTGGCTAGGTACATAACCTTCTGACTCCCTACTACACCTAGCACCCTCTCCATTCCTTTGAGGGGGGCCTCCTAGTAGTTCCCAGGATCCAGCTCAAATCATCTCGGGAACATTTGACTGAAGTGGTAGGACCAGCCCAGTGGTACTTACTTACAAGATCCTCAAAGATGATTCCCTCATTGGATGCCTTTAGGTGGGGTCTTAAGGAATATCTTTTTAAGGAAGCCTTTGGAGTTCAGTTAAGCATCCCTTACATCGGTTGCTGATTTGATGGTTTTAGATTGAATTCACAGTTCAGCTATATTACTTAATTTATATTATCTATTTTACATAGAAATCTAGAATTTTGATGGCAGATAAGGACTGCTTGGCCCACCCAGTCTGCCCATTTCCCTACCTAATGGATAAGCTGCAGATCCTAGCTAACCAACAGCCTACTTCTTCCAACCTCCACCCCCTAGAATTGCCTTATGCCTGTCCCATGCAGTCTTGAATTCCACCACTGTTTTTGACTTCACAACCTCTTCAGGAAGGCTGTCCCATGCATCCACAACCCTCTCCATGAAAAAGTACATCCTCACATTACCTCTGAGCTGTCTAGCCTCTAGCTCCAAATTGTGCCCCCTTGTTCTTGCACACCTCTTTTTCTGAAATATGCTACCCTCTTGGACCTTGTTGATTCCCTTGAGGTACTTGAAAGTTTTTATCATGCTTCTCCCTACTCTCCTCAAGGCTACACATTTTAAGCTCCTTAAGTCTCTCTTGAGATGTCTTCTGGTGCAGACCCTGCACCATTTTAGTTGCCTTCCTCTGGACTGCCTCCATCCTGTCTATGTCTTTGCAGAAATTGGGTCTCCAGAACTGCACGCAGTACTCCAGATGGGGTCTCACCAAGTGTCTGTACAGAGGGATAACAACTTCCTGTTTTCTACTGGTGATGCCTCTCCCTATGCATTCCAGTATCCCCCCAGCCCTCCTTACTGCCCTCTCACATTGTTTGCTCACCTTTAGGTCATCTGATATGACTACCCCTCAGGTCCCTTTCCATTTTTGTTGTTGTTAGTATCTCACCCCTCATTGTGTACTCTTCCCCTAGGTTTTTGCTTCCTAGGTGCATTACTTTGCACTTCTTAGCATTGAATCTAAGCTGCCATACATTTTATCATTGCTCCAACCTTTCCAAGTCCCTTCTCATCCTTTCCACCCCAACCTGTGTATCAACTCTGTTACAGATCTTTGTTCTGACTGCAAGCAGACATACTTTTCCTTCCAGTCCCTCTGCAATGTCACTTATAAAGACATTAAAGAGGACCGGTCCTAGTACTGAACCCTGTGGTACTCCACTAGTAACCCCACTTTCTTCAGAGTGGACTCCGTTTACTATTACCCTCTGTGTCCTGTTCTCCAGCCAATTCTTTACCCAGGCTACCATCTTGGGATGCACTCCCAGGCTGGCTAACTTGTATATTAATCTTTTGTGTGGGACTGAGTCAAATGCCTTGTTAAAGTCTAGGTAGTCCATGTCCACAGCCCTCCCTGATCTACTACGTTGGTCACCCAGTCAAAGAAACCTATTAGATTCATCTGACATGACCTTCCCACTTTGAATCCATGCTGCCTTTGGTCCTGTGCTCCTCTGGCCTCTAGGTACTCAACAATTCTTTTCTTCAGAAGTGATTCCATCATGTTCCCAATCACCGAAGTTAAAGTAACCAGTCTATAGTTTCCTGCTTCTGCCCTGCTTCCACTTTTGCGAAGTGGAACCACATCTGCCCTTCTCCAGTCCTCAGATACCACCCCATCCTCCCATGATTTATTAAAGAGGGTAGTCAGTGGTGTCTTTAATAAATCATGTTTAGGAACTTGTGTAAGCATTTGTCAATATTGGTTTATTCATGATGTACTCTCCTCACACTGTACAGCACCTGCTACCTCAGGGAATGGGTACTTAACAAAAAAGTTTGACATACTTACTTAAAATGATGGTCACCTTATCTAGGGTAGGATAAATAGGTTTCTGTTAGGCAAAAGGGAGAGGCTGGGATAAATGGAAGTAGAAGGGAGGCAGAAGGTAAATGGAAGATTAAACAGGCAAATAGTAAAGGAAGGACCGCTCATGGGAGTCATGTATAGAAATGGATGTGGGGCCACGATCTTTCCAACACATTTTGGAGACTGGGGTGATGCTCAATTTGTACTTGCATTTCAGGGTTAGGGGAAGAAGTTGCTGAACTTTGGGCTGCACTGTCAAGGGTACAGACAACTTTGTGCTCCACCCAGAGACCATCATGTCTACTACTGCATCCCTGAAGGATGCCTAGGCTGAGGCAATGCAGTTGGACCCTGGTGGGCTTTATGTGAATGGGGGTGGTGGGATGGGCACATGCTCCTCAACCTGTACCACAGCAGAATTCCACTGCACTGGCAGAATGTGCATCCAGGAGGAGGCACCCATAGCAGTTGGAAGGGAGGAAGTTGGGGGCATCAGGTGGGGAGGCCGCAAGTAGGGGTGAAGAGGCCCCAGCTAAGGAGGAAGCCTGCTAGTGTGAGACTCTTTTGTTGAGGGAATAGACTTGGGAGTGGAGGAGGAATGGAGAGGGAGGTGAGGTGCCAGAGAAGGGCTTCAGCATGGAGGAATGGAGAGCATATCCAGAGGATTATTAAGTCAGCAGAAGATGGGAGGGAGCTAGATGCCATTGTCCACTTGGGAACAAATGATGGTCACTGTAAAACTGTGGATAATGTGAACCAAAAATACAGAGACTTTTTGCAGAAATTGTTGGGGCTCACTATACATCCTCCGTGTTCCTAAATAAATCTTTAATTGTTTGCTGCAGCATGAACTGATCACATAAATTGTTAGATAAATATATTGCTACCTGTATATATATATATATATATATATACACACTACTGGTCAAAAGTTTTAGAACACCCCCATTTTTCCAGTTTTTATTGAAATTTATGCAGGTTAATGTCTCAACGTACTCTGAAATTAAAGCATAGAACAAATAAACAATTGGAGATAAAAAAGAAATCATAGAATCATTTTGTTTAACAAAATTTAATCTAAATTTTTGACTCATCAAAGTAGCCACCTTTTGCAGATATACTGTAACCGCCAAACACACTCGTGGCATTCTTCCTACAATGGACATCAAATATTGTTCAGGAAGTTCTTCCCAACACTGCTGCAGAAGTTCCCACAAATGTGTTGCACTTGTAGGTTGCTTTGCTTTCACCCTTCTGTCCAGTTCATCCCAAACCAGCTCGATGGGGTTTAAGTCTAGAGACTGTGCTGGCCATTCCATGATTTGAAGCCTACCGTCTTGTTCTTTTCCTCGAAGGTAGTTCTGACATAGCCTGGAGGTATGTTTTGGGTCATTATCTTGCTGTAAGATGAACCACTGACCAACTAGGCATAGACCAGAGGGTATTGCATGGCGCTGCAAAATGCTGTGGTAGCCCATTTGGTTCAGGGTGCCAGTCACTCTGTTGTCCTGTGAGCCGCCTATCACGCAAGCTGTTGACTCTCAGAAACTTGTCTTCTGATTCTGTTGTGGCTTTGGGTCTGCCAGACCTCTTCCTGTCAGAGTTTCTTCCAGTTTCCAAGTGCCTTTTGATGGTGTAGGAAACTGTATTCACTGACACCTTGGCTTTCTTTGCAATTTCTCTAAAGCAGTTTTTGCTAACCTAAACTTTTTTTTTTAACCTCTAGCAGTTTACGGCTTACCTTTGTACTATTTCAGGTTATTCACTGGACTTGAATTGCTTAAATTTCAATAAAAACTGGAAAAATGTGGGTGTTCTAAAACTTTTGACCGGTAGTGTATATTATGGTAGCACGGTAGTGCTACCATAGTTAGGGTTGAGGAGCCATTTCTATGTTAAACCCTCAAAGTTTGCACCTTAATAACTTTGCAACATTTTGACAGATTTGGCTAAAATTTGGAATACACAATCAAGAGCCAGAGGCCTTGGCATCTGCCAAGTTTCGTACCAGTCGGATACACGGCTGCAGAGTTATTAAGCGTGATTTGCGCATACGTTTATGCTTTTTCTGGAATTCTACGGTCGCGCGTACAGGTCACACAGTTTGTGCGACCAGCCCTAAATCTTCAGGGAACATGCGTCCAGGTTCCCCAATGTGCCTTTTGAAGATTTGGTGAAAAAATATTAAACAGTTCAAAAGTTATTCAAAAAACAATTTCCCATTATAAGTCAATGGGAAAAGTTAACAAAAAGTTCAACACTTTCGCAAATGCATTTTTACTTTCGCAAATCGGCCATTTTGTTTTCAGTTGGTGATTAGAAAAATGCTTGGCATTTAAATTTGGGACCCTCTAGCAACCTAATTCTTTTTGTATTCACCTAGTCGGACCCTGAGGATGCTAGCCATGTCTTTATTTTGGGGTAAAACACCCCAGAAATATGTTTTTCAGATTTCTGGAAAAAGTACTTTCACAAAGTACTTTCGTGCTCACGAAAGTGTCGCAAATGTTTGTGAAAGCTTTCACAAATTGCGACAGTAATTTTCTAGTCTGTGGGAAAATGACAGCAATTCTTTGGCACTGCACTGCAAAAGAACAGTTGGGAGTTTTGGGCTGAAATTTGAAGGGAACGCAGCCGACATCTCACAGATGTGCCTTTCAGTGTTGTATTGAAAAAATATTACATGGCAGCAAAGTTACGGCACTCCAAAGTTGACAGTTTTTCCCATAGGATAACATTACGGCGCCCGATGCATTACAGGAATCCTTTGGCACCCTGCTGCAAAATAACGGTTTGGTCTTTTTTCCTGAAATTTGGAGGGAAGACAGCCAACAGCCCACAGATGTGCCTTTCAGTGGTTTGGTGAAAAAATAATACAAGGAGGCAAAGTTATGGTGCTCTGAACTTCTGTTTTTTTCCCATAGGATAACATTACAGCATTCGCCTCACCTTTCAGGGCCCGTATCTCGGAAACGGTGCGAGATACAAACTTTTCGTTGGAAAAATTCTTAGCCCCCTAAAAGAGGCTAAGTATGAAACTAGCCAGGACAGTCATAAATCATATGACTTTTAAATTTTTTTTCTACGTCGTACGGTTCCTGAGATATAACCTATTTAGTATTCCAAGTACTCATTTTCTGCTCCGATACCCATTATTATGCATACATTCTTTGTACTCACTGTCTTTCTCTATTCAGCTTTTGGGGAAAACCAGCCTGTGCGCTTACATTACTCTTACCATTGCCCTTTCCGCTTGCGGTTCCATGCCTGTTTCACTTACCGTTGGACGGTACGCCACCACGTCGTGCCATCCTTTGCATTTTCATTTGCGCTATGCTTCTGTTATTTTTGCCATTTGTGTCTACAGTACTGTTTCTCTTTCTGTTTCACTTTGCGTCCACCATGCCATTGATATTTCCGCTTATGGGTACCATGTTACTATGTGACAACACATCATGTGGCAGACTGTTCCCGCCTATGCCACCGTGCATTGCCCATCTGTTGTCATTTGTGCTTGCGTTACCATTGCGCCACTGTTAGCGCTTCTGTTTGCATTGCTCTTCCTGTTACTATGCCACAAGACATCATGTGACGGGAGCGCAGGGCCCCATTACATTCACTATTTCTCATTATCATTCTCAAAAAGAAGGGAAATTAGAGGCAAAAAACTCAGTTTAATAGGGTTAGGGTTGTTCCAGAGCGACAAAAGTGAGGAAATTCGCTGTTAGGGTTGAAAACCCTAACTAATTCACCCCCCCCAGCACCACACACACACACAGACACACACACACACACACACACACACACATGCAAGTATGGGGGAGGACCAAGTGAACACAACCAATGACAGACATCCAGCAGCAGGTGACAGAAATAACAAACAATTGTCTATATGTACTACGAGACATCCCCACCCACCTGACCAGGTACTGCATGCTCAGTGGAGATCAACAGCAAAACTGAGGCCATGTACACCAAATGTACACATCCCTGATTGCAGCTCACACAACCTACCACACTTAGTAGTTGCATGGCCTTACCTACTGATGCCCCACACCACACCACAACTGGTACTGTGCCGTTAGTCAATATAAATGCTGAAGGTGCATGATGACAGTTGTAGAAAGGTTTTAACACTAGTGAGTATACATTAATTAAGAGAAGTACATAAATTAACTACAAGACACTAGCATGCTCAAGATAAAAGTAGCGTTACATTTAGTATGTGATTTACATAGTAGTACATTTACTGCAACGGTTTACTCAAGATAGAGAGGCTGATGTAAACGTATGGCAAAGCATTGCCTGTTCAACGCTGTGAAATTCGTACTGCCAGTATCAGATGCATTCTTACTGATGAAGGTGTACTACTGATGTACATACATAGACCTTCAGTGTTTCAATACTAAAGATGCAGTAAGTATTCTTTGTAAGAACTGTAATTGCTTGGATCAGGCCAAGCAACTTCTAAATATCATAGCACTACTGAGCCAACAATGACGTACCTGTATCGGAGATGTATATAGGATAGATTTTCCTGTAGGCACTTACTGAGTATGTTATACCTGATAAAGACAATATCATTGCATCTGTGATGACTAACTTATTCAAATAGTAATACATTTACTATTGTTGCAATGAGTGATCTATGCCACTTATGGACACAGTGTAATTTTTTTTTAACAGTTGTTTCATACTCAGGCTGTATGCCTAGTGTTTGGGTTTGCCACACTTCTGTCACTGATGCTATCAAAGTGATAACTATGTTAATTGTGGTACAACAGGAATCAAGTAGGTATGGTGTAGATATAAACAGAATGTCTTTTAGTATTGATTTAACTCACAATGGGGTAAGTGTACTAGGACAGTAGGGGTTATTCTCTAACACTGACTCTGTCAGTTATAATCATACTAAGGTTTTGATGACTGTAATGATCAAGTTACACTGTTCATCTTCGTGAGTTCATATTCACAGCCATTCTCCAGTAACTAGACAGTGTATGGTGTAACTGGGTGGGACACTGTGTTGCAAAGCTGCTGCAGTGCCTAGCAGAGGGAGACTATCTACTCATAAAGACAATTAAGCAATAAGGCAAGACCAACAGTTATGTTAAATGGTCTGTTAATCACCCTGTAGGGGTTTAATGTTGAATGAGGCATAGCCGAAGTGCCACATGTCGCTAGACAGTGATAAACTGACCATTAACATAATACCTGGGAGTGGCTTATTGCTATCATAATAAAACTGTTTTTAAACAACATTAAACCATGTTCATCATATGGTTAGGCTCTACATTTATGTTAATAAAACTAAACATAAGGCTGTTACAATGTTTACAGTCAATTAGAAAGCTGCATTTCTCAAACCCTTGTTATAATCAAAGATATTATACCTGTACAACTCCTTTGTTTTGCTGAACTCTATTGCTCAGGTGGCCCACCACATGGTGTGGTCTGGTGGGCATCTGTAGGTAAGGCCATGCAACTACTAAGTGTGGTACGCTGTGCAGCTGCAATCAGGGATGTGTACGCTTGGTGTACATGGCCTCAGTTTTGCTGTTGATCTCCACTGAGCATGCAGTACCTGGTCAGATGGGTGGGGATGTCTCGTAGTACATTTAGACAATTGTTTGTTATTTCTGTCACCTGCTGCTGGATGTCTGTCATTGGTTGTGTTGACTTGGTCCTCCCCCATACTTGCATATGTGTGTGTGTGTGTGTCTGTGTGTGTGGTGCTGGGGTGGTGAATTCAGAGTTAGGGTTTTCAACCCTAACAGCGAATTTCCTCACTTTTGTCGCTGTGGAACAACCCTAACTAATGCATTAAATGGAGTTGTTTGCCTCTAATTATATATATATATATATTTTTTTTTTTTATTTAGTTTTTTAACCAGGAGTAGCACGCTAAGCTGAAAGCTTTTTACAGGAGCGACCTAGGAGTACAGGGAAGTTAAGTGACTTGCTCAGGGTCACACAGTATTCAAGTGGAGGCTGTGGGATTCAAACCCAGGTTTGGTCTGCTGGATGTCACCAGATTTGCAGCTCAGAGCCTTAAGCCACTGCACTATACTGCTCTCCATATATATATATATATATATATATATATATATAGCTTTCAGAATGAAGAAAGTTTTTTTTTTAATGAGTAGCTGATTAATCATTACTTAGGATACCTTCTAAAATCTAAAGACATCTACCTCATGCAGTGTTAACTACTGTAGAATTTATTTAGTGATTCCCAGTTAGTCATTATTGAATAAATCCAGCAACAACATATTTTGCTAGTTTCTAGATGTAAAATAATAAAGCCTGTTTAACAACTAACTACTTTGGTGTGAGAAAAAGAAATAGGCAGATAAACAGGGTGTCTAATCAAGTTCTATTAAATACAAGGTTTATTTTGGTAAAATAATTGCTGTTCTTAATCAGCACTGTAAGTATAACAATTTTAAAATCACGTGATAAAAGTATCAAATCATACCAATAACTTTGCACAATGTCATACAATAGCTTGTAATGCATGGCACTTTTGTAATTCTTTGCAATGATTTTTGTTCTTAGAAGGTGAAAAAGGGGAGATACTGTTGATGGGGACCTGAATATGCCAGATGTTAACTGGATGACATGTACAGCAGCCACATCCAAGAGCAGGGTCATTCTCGATGCCCTGCAGGGGGCAGGCCTTAGACAGCTAGTGTTGGAACCCCTCGGGAGGGAGCAATACTAGACCTGGTACTCTCAAATGGAGAGAGGATCACAAATTTAGAAGTCAGTAGACATCTGGGAACAAGTGACCACTGCACAGTGTGCTTCACAATAAGCACAACCATGGAGACAAGCCATACAGAAACAAGCATACTGGACTTTAGAAGGGCTGACTTTGGCAAAATGGGTGAATACCTGAGGAATACACTAGCAAATGGCCAAAAAGGAGGGGTGGAAGAACAATGGAGAAAAATCAAAACTGCCATCATACAGGCAACAAGCCTTTGTGTGAAACAGATAAAGAAAACAAAGCGATTAAAAAAACACTATGGTTCTCAAAAGAGGTGGCAGGGAAGGTTAAGGAGAAAAAGGCTGCATTCAAAAAGTATAAGGCATCATCACAGAAGGAGCACGACAGGGAACTGTATCAATTAAAGCAGAAAGAAGTGGGGAAGGCAGTCAGACTAGCAAAAGCCCAAACCGAGGAAAAAATAGCCAATTCAGTTAAGAAGGGGGATAAAACCTTTTATATGTACATTAGGGAGCATAGAAAGGTTAAGGCAGGAATAGTGAAGATTAATAAGGGAGAGGGGAGGTGGGCAGAGGGAGACAGTGAAAAGGCAGATATACTGAATGAATACTTTTGCTCAGTATTCACAAACGAAGATGAGGAGGAGTTACCTAAACCAGACAATAGAAGCACTAGCAGAAGTAGGGGATTGACACCAGTCCATTTACAGAAGAAAGAGTCCTGAAACAATTCCTAAAACTCAAGATGGACAAAGCAATGGGGCCTGATGGGATTCACCGCAGAATACTAAAAGAACTAAGGGAGGACCTAGTGACACCACTGACCACACTTTTTAACAAATCATGGGAGGATGGGGTGGTACCTGAGGACTAAAGGAGGGCAGATGTGATTCCCCTTCACAAAAGTGGGAGCAAGGCAGAAGCAGGAAACTACAGACCTGTAAGTTTGACCTCAGTGGTAGGGAAAATGATGGAATCACTTCTGAAAGAAAGAACTGTTGAGTACCTAGAGGCCAGTGGGGCACAGGACCCAAAGCAGCATGGATTTACAGCAGGAAGGTCATGTCAGACAAATCTAATAGATTTCTTTAACTGGGTGACCAAAGTAATAGACCAGGGAGGGTCTGTGGATATGGTCTACCTAGACTTTAGCAAGGCATTTGACACAGTCTCGCACAAAAGATTAATAATCAAGTTAGCCAGCCTGGGAGTGGGTCCCAGGGTGGTAGTCTGGGTAGCAAACTGGCTGCACAACAGGACACAGAAGGTAATAGTGAGTGGAACACATTCTGCAGAAAGCGGGGGTCACTAGTGGAGTACCACAGGGCTCAGTACTGGGTCCAGTCCTCTTTAACATCTTTATAGATGACATTGCACAGGGTCTGGAGGGAAAGGTATGCATCTTTGCAGATGACACAAAGATCTGTAACAGAGTTGATACACAAGGGGGGTTCAAAAGGATGAGAAGGGACTTGACAAGGTTGGAGGAATGGTCAGACATATGGCAACTTAGACTCAATGCAAAGAAGTGCAAAGTAATGCACCTGGGAAACAAAAAAACAGGAGACTAGTACACAGAAGAAAGGGAGGTACTAACAACAACAAAAATGGAATGGGACTTGTTGGTAGTCATATCAGATGATCTAAAGGTTGGTAGGCAATGTGAGAAGTCAGTAAGGAGAGCCAGGGGGATACTGGGATGCATAGGAAGGGGCATCACAAGTAGAAAAAGGGAAGTGGTTATCACTCTGTACAGACAGTTGGTGAGACCCCATCTGGAGTACTGTGTGCAGGTTTGGAGACCTCATCTATGCAAGGACATAGACAGGATGAAAGCAGTCCAGAGGAGGGCAACTAAAATGGTGCAGGGTCTGCATCAGAAATCATATGAAGAGAGACTGAGACAGCTTAATATGTATACCCTTGATGAAAGGAGGGACAGGGGGACATGATAGAAACGTTCAAGTACCTCAAGGGAATTAACAAAGTCCAGGAGGGTAGCATCTTTCAGAAAAAGAGATGTGTAAGAACAAGGGGGCACAATTTAAAGATAGAGGGGGGATGGCTCAGGGGTAATATGAGGAAATTTTTTTTCATGGAGAGAGTGGTGGATGCATGGAACCGCCTTCCTGGGGAGGTTGTTGGGTCTAAAACAGTAGGGGAATTCAAACATGCATGGGACAGACATAAGGCAATTGTAGTGGGGGGTGGCAGGAAGTAGGCTGTTGGTTAACTAGAATCTGCAGCTTATCCAGTAGGTAGAGAAATGGGCAGACTGGGTGGGCCAAGTGGTCCTTATCTGCCGTCAAAGTCTATGTTTCTGTTTCCATGTAACTGTTCAAATACTTCACCAGTATTATCAGTGTGTTTTCAGAAATGTTAGTAAGTTTTTTTTTTTGTGGGCTTTGTATGTGAACAAGTAGGTGTGACAGATTATCAAGCAAGGAATCACTGTCACCAACTCCCTCAAAGCACATTCAAGTTTATATTCAGAAAGGCCATCCAAATTCCTCAAAGATTTGAATCAAAATCCATTCAGAATGAAAGTGTATATACAAGAAACACCCATTTTATCACTCCAAAACAAGCATTCAGTTTGCATCTTTTCTCATACCTATTGCTTCAGTCTCTGTGGCAGCAAAATGTTTTCTGATAGTCTGCTTCAATTCAGATTTTAAGTGCTTAAGTGTGCATATGCATGGCCAGAGAATTTTGAAAACAAACAAAGAAGTGAATCAGATAAAAGCAGAGTAACACTGGATTCCTCCTCATCTCGCACAGTATTGCTTTAGCCAAATCCAGGTCTGACAAAAAAATTGTTAGCATGCTGAATTTCTTTTCTTGAGAATTTACATATTTTTGTACAATTTCAGTAAACACTTCAATAAATTTCAGGAAATTGTGGATTTTGTTTGGACAATGATAACAATGGTGGACACTGCAGTAAAATTGCAGGTGCATTTTTCCAGTGTCCCTGCAAATGATCTTACAAGCGACAGGGTTATGGTAGTACAGTGAAATTTCAGGGAGTTGGGGAGGGGCCTCAAGCTGGTGACATGCACAGTGGCTTTTGCCAGTGTGTTAACTGTATATGGCCGGGGAGAGGAAAGGGCACTGTGTACCAGGGCATTTAATAACTGATGGAAGGCATGGTGCATGAAGGAGGACTTTGGGTACATTGGGGACTGGGGACCTACCTGAGAGGCTATGGGCCTCTATAGGGAAAATAGCCTACATCCTTCCAGGAACGGGACTACAGTCCTTGGGGGTAGGTTTATATGCTAGTTGGATGGGCATTTAAACTAAGCAGGTGCCGACCAGGTGGTGCAGAGGGTTGAGGCGCTCATGCATTACCTCAAGCCACATTGGTGACCTGGGTTCGGGAATGGAGTCGGGCACTGAAGGGGTCGGCAGGGGAGGAGAGGATCGAACATCTAGAGGACTGCTCTCCTCTCCTGGGTTGGGCTAGGGAGATGTCTCAATATGTAGTGGCCCCCGGTGGAAACCAGGAGCACTACAGATGCGGCTCAAGTGGGGAAATCAGAGGAAACATCAGAAAATGGTGTCTTAAACTGCCGGATGAGAGCCTCCCTGACCAGCGCCTCTGCAGTACTCCATAGATGCCGACCTGACCTGAGCAGCAACCAGGGCCAACGCTGTTGTCCATCAGGCCCTTTCTCCCAAAAGGGCAGAAACCACCCAACGAAAGGGTTACTTTGGGTTACCCTGTGGTGGCTGTGATTTGAGGTTGGGGATGGGCAATGGAGCCCCGGAGGCAGAGTCCTTGGCAATGGCCTAAAGGAGTGGCAGGATGAGGTGTGGGGGAGATAAAAAAGATACTGCAAAAATAAAAAATAAACTAAGCAGGTGGTAGACTGTAAAACCAAGGGAACCAACAGTTGCTCCCCAAGATGATGGAGCAGGAGGGAGTGAAGGCCCAAGGGGAGTAAAATACCCTAGGGAAGGGGCACAAGAAACAAGGGTGGCAACAAGGTAGACAACAAGGAGGTATAAATCAGGCAAACAAGAATAAAGGAGTAAAGGAAACAGGTAACAAATAAAGCAAAAAGAAAAGAGGTGGTAAGGGGGAGCTTCAGGGAACAGCACAGGCAGGAGGGAGGAAGCAGGGAGAAAGGCAGGGAGGGAGTAAGGTATGGAGAGTCAAGTGTGCCTGCCAAGACGAGGAATCTGGGGAATGAAATTCTAGAGCTGGAAACCATCATAGGATAGGCTAGCCTGGATTTGGTGCTCATAACAGAGTTGTGTTGCACTGATTGCCATGACTATTACATGGCCATACCAGATGGTACTCTATTCAGGAGAGACAAGGTAGGAAGGAGGGGGTGTACTTCATATGAGGGAGGAACTCAAGGCCACAGAAGTACAGGGGCACCTAGAGGAAACACGAGGGCTGGAGGTGCTATGGGTCATCCTTGAAATAGACTCTGGGGCCATTACTTGTACAGAGGTAGTACTGTATACAGATCTCCAGCACAAGGAGAGGATTTAGATAAGACACTAGGGAAAGCCATCATCAGAGTGGTAAGTAGGGGGGAGGTGATTTTAGTGTGTGACTTCAATCCGCCAAATGTGGCGTGGAGCCTTCTAACTACAGATTTTTCCAGAAGCAGATCAGGGCCATCATTGACTCCATACAAGGGAGATTTCTGAGGCAGCTAGACAAAGAACCCACTAGGGATGGGGCAGTGATTGACCTAGTGCTTACAAACTGGGACAACAGTGCATATGTCACAGTGGGCAGTCCCCTACATACTGGTGATCACTGTACAGTGTGGTTTAACATTAACCCAGGAACAAAAGCTAACCACCTGAGGATGAGGGTTCTGGACTAGGAGGATGGATTTTAAAGAAATGGTACACTGCATCAGAACCTGACTCATGGAGGGGGGTTGCCCTTGAGGAGTAGAGGCACAATGGGTAAAAATAAGGGAGGGCATAATTAAGACAATCAACCTTTATGTGAAGGAAGTAAGTAAAACCGGAAGGAAAAAGACTGTTATGGTTCTCTAGGGAAGTGACGAAGGTGGTGAAGGAAAAAGGATGGTATTCAGGAGATAAGAAAACATAGAGGTAGGAAGACAGGGATGCGTACCAAGTAAAATGGGGGAAGAGGAAAAGGAGGTGAGAGAAGTAGAGATGCAGTGAGAGGAAAGGATAGCCATATATGTATCTAAAGGGAATAAGTCTTCTAAGGACGTGATATGTTGTTCTAGTCACATTTGTTGGCATAGTCTTTCCCCTTTAAGAAGCATGGGAAAGTCTTCAAGCTGGCTCCTCCCATCCACTCAGGTGGTATATCCCTCAGCTCCGCCCCATGATGATAGATCTTCCTTTCCGCTGGAAGAAGCAGGTTCCCTTCTTCTCACTCCTGCATTGTAGGTCCTAGCACTTTTCATCCATTTGGATTGCTTTAAAAAAACTTTGCTACCATTCGGTATTTGTTCTTTGAGCTTCCAGACCGCAATGGACGACAAGTCCGCAACCAGATTTTGCCCAGGTGGGCAGAAGATGTTGTGTATGGACCCCCATGCCATGTGAGTTTACTGCCTCAGCCATGAACATGATACCCAGGCCTGCGATATTTGCAGGCCTTTTTATGTGACGGTCCTCAAGGACCACCTCGCTGGCCTTATGTTGGGCTGTCCAGAAAAATGACATCCACCAGTCAACTCTAAAGATGCCTGTTGGGTGGTCTCCATGGCTGTGGGGTCCACCAAGCAGCTGGAACAGCTTGAAGCCCTCGAAGAGGAGGCGGCTTGTGCCACCACTCAATCCTGTTCAGCTTCTGCCTTTGTGCCACTCCAATTGGGCCTAACCTTTTTGGGCTTCTTCCAGGAGCTATGCCAGTCCCAGGTCAGGGTCCTTCTGGATCTCACAGATCCTGCTCTCAGAAGATTGAGAAGAAAGAGTCAAAGAAAGAGAAGACAAATCATTGACACTCCTGGGACCGGTAGTGTTCTCAGTCTCAGGACTCCTAGGTTTTGACCAAGGTAGAATCCGTGGCCTTGGCCGCTGGCTTCACGAAGACCCCATTGGGCCAGCTGGCTGAGACACCGGCTGATGATGCGGCCAAGATGTTTCACAAGCCAATTGACTGATTGCCCTCCGAAGAGGCTGACAACTCTCTTTTCAGGACTCTGGTCCTTCCTGTGACCTTAGAAGAAGTTGCTCAGTCTGCTGATTAGAACTCTCTGGTCACCGACCCAGATCAGAAGGTGCCATGAGATTCCCTGGCTCCCTTCAAGATCCCTGGCAGCATCTCTGGCAGCCGAAGCCAAGGTCTAGGTCCTCCTCTAGTGAGTCAAGCAGCTCTCACCATCTTCAGCATTCCTATTCTCGGCACTACAGGAAGCAGCACCACCACTATTCCTTGTCTTCATCCTCCTCAGGTGAGGAGAGGCTCCGGCACAAGTTGCATCAGTGCCATGAAGACCTAATGTGACAACAGTTGATGCTGGCCAGTATGAAGCCAACCCTAGTTTCCACAAGGGCCATCACTTGGCTGTCACCCGAGAGGCCGACATCGACTCCCCCTGTGGGATCAGTTGAGACCATCCATCCCCTAGCGGAGCCGGTCAAGACCATCTTGGTTTGGCCAAAGCTGGACTCTCTTCCAATTGTGGTGGAGCCACCACCCATGCAGTCATCAACCAGCGCTCTGACTAAGCAGTCTCAGCCAGCCAAGGGGCTTCCCCATTGGCTGTCGGTCAATATCACACCTGACCACCCACGGAGAGTTGAATGTGACATGGGCGATCAGCTGCTTTATGCGGTCTCCTTTGAGTCTGAGGATTCCTCACTGCATTCCCGTCCAGTTGATGAGGAGTCCATGTGGGGCTCTTGATGGAGGAAGGGACCACCTCCTTCCTGGGTATCTGCCACCTCATCTCCAAGGGGATGAAAATGGAGCCCGTCTAGAAGCGGGCTCGCTATCCCCTTACAGAGATTCTGGACAAAGGGGACTCTCCAATGAAAGCTTTCCCAGTGGCCGAGGCCATTGTTGGCCTAGCTCTGGAGCTTTGGCAGCTCCCAACATCCTGCACTATGCCCTCTGCTCAGATGGCCCGCAAGTATGTGTTGTCCATCGGTACCCTCTCGGGATTCATGGAGCACCCCTAGACTGAGGGGCTGCTAGCTGACTCCATGTTTTTGTGCTCGGGCAATATCGGGGATGTTGACAAGCTACTGGACAAGGAGTCGAAGAAACTGGACCATGCAGCTAAAAATGTCTATGCTGCCTCCTCACTCGGCCTCCATCAGGCGACTCAGCCATCTTGATGGCATACTTTTCCCATGCCCTCTTGGGCTCTTTGAATGAGGTGATTCTTCACTTGCTTGCGGGCCTCCAGACAACAGTCAAGCAGGTCCGAGATCAGGACTGGGCTGTGACCAAGCAGCAATTGCAAACAGCTCTGGATCTGGGGGATTCCTGTGTCCACTCAGTGGTGGCCACAAGTGCCATCCACCCTAGGGCTTGGCTGAGGATGTTGACCCTCACAGCAGACACTCAGCACAAGCTGGAGGATGTTTCTTTCTTGGATAATGACCTGTTTGGGCCCAGTGTGGAGGGTTGCCTCCAGCACATCGAGAAGTCCATGCCACCTTGGACTCTGTAACATCCACAGAGAAGGATCCCAAAGGCTCCAGGCAACAGAAGTGAAACCTCTTTCAGTACTCCACTCGTGCAGCAAAACCAGCCCTGCATCAGGATGGCCAACAGGCTCTGTCCTGGGGAACCAGGCCCAAATCAGTGGCCTTGGTGGTCCTTAAGCCCAGAGGGAAGGGACCTGGTGGCTCCTCAGCAGGGTCCTCCTCCTCCAAGCCTGCTCAGTAACGGGATGGGGGGGTGCCACTCTCATACCCATCACACCTCCCCGGGTCCTCCTGTGGGGGGCCGGCTCTGCCACTTCCTTTCCGCCTGGTCCACTGTCACCATGGACAGGTGGGTTCTAGAACTGGTTGGTCAGGGTCTGCCTCTGGAATTTGAGCAGGACCCTCAAAGCCAAGCCCATGCACATGGGAGGACTTGGTATATACAGACACTCGGATGGCTCTTTGAGATGACATAGTTGAGCTCCTCCACAAGGAGATCATTGTCAGAGTGGCGGATCCTCCAGAACACTCAGGATTTACCTCCAGGTACTTCCTGGAGCCAAAGCAGATGGGTGGCTGGCACCCCATTCTTGATCTGCATGACCTGAACAAGTTCCTCAGGTCACGCACCTTCAGGATGGTAACTCTGTCTCAAATCATACCATCTTTTTTCTTTTTTTGTTTTCAAGTTTCTTTATCACCTTCAGGAACCTGGAACTCTCTCAGGCCACAACACATCCCCAGCTCTACCACCCGCTGTGGCCTCCACCTACCTCAGAGATGTTACGGTACCTATGGAGCCCCTGGAACTAAGCCCCACAGGTCATTGAAGGTCCAGCACAGGATGTGTGGCCGGTGGATCTGCGGGCCATCACCTGTCCAGGCTGAAGGAGGTTTTCCCCTTATATGCCCTTCTCTCCCCCTCCCCTGTGCATGGTGCACATCCCGATATTGCGGCACATGACAACCTTGCCTGGCTTGGACCACACTGTCTATGTGCGGTCCAGCAATCTATAGCACCCCTGGACTCCACCGGGAGCCACTAGAGAGCTAGACATCCCAATACCTTCCCCCGGGAGAGGAGAGCAGCCCAGCAGGTACTCAATCCAATCCCTCCCCTGCCAACCCCTGGCACCCGAGCTCGCTCCTGAACCCTGTTCACCAGCGTGGCGCGAGGTGTTGTGTCCAGTGCCTCATCCCTCGGCACCACTGGGCTGGTTAGATCATACCATCTTTACAGCAAGACATGTGGTTTGCTCCCTGGATCTTCAGGATGCATTCCTTTACATTCCTTTCCTTCTGTCTCACCATAGGTTCCTCCTCTTTCGAGCTGAGGGAACAATGTACGAGTTCTGGGGCATGCCTTTCGGCCTCTTCTTGGCCCCCCAAGGTTTTCACTAAATGTATTGCAGTGGTGGCAGCTTACCTGAGGTGCTGAGGGGTCCAGATGTACCCCTATCTGGACAACTGGCTGATTGCAGGTTCCTCCAGGCAGGAGGTGGAGTGGTCGAGGGACCTAGCCCTCCAGACCTGCACCTCCCTTGGCCTCTTGGTCTATGAGACCAAGTTGGAACTCTTGCCTTCACAGTTGATCAGCTCCATTGAGGCAGAGCTCAACTCTTGATGAGCCAGAGCCTGGATCCTGGCAGACAGGGCAGAGGCTTTATCCTCCTTTGCCCGATCATTTTGGGTTGGGCAATTGCATCTTGCCTGGGACTTCCTGTGCCTTCTGGGTTACATGGCAGCCTGCACGAGTGTGGTCCAATGGGCCCATTGGAATATTCACTTCTTGCAATGGGAGCTGGCCAGCCAGTGGTCTCAGCACAAAGGGGTTCTATGTCATAACAGCGACCGCTGAAAGGTGATCACTGTTACAGCGAAGTCACAGAGCCGAAAATCTATTTCAGGGCTGTGACTCCCCTGCACACAGTAAAATGGTGCTGGGGACTTTCATTTTAATGTTTCATGTGGGGCTGTGCCCCTTTCATAAAACTTCTCAACTCCAGGTGTGCATGTTTGGGGTGCAAAATGTTAAAACAAAATTGGGGCCGGCGCAACAAAACGTCACCTGCACCCAGACCCGAATCCAGCACCCTGTCCACCCAAGCAGCGCACCCACCCACCACACCATGGGGCCAGCTCAGCAGCCCACCGTGGCCTCACCCTCAAAACCCCTCCCACACCTTGCTGAGCGTGCTCGCTCCCACCCACCCTCGTATACACGTACGGGTAGTGACATCCTATCGTTACATGCACAAACCCACCCTATTCGGTCACCCTACCTCATCGGCAGCCTCCATAACATGCGCTGTGATTAAGTCACTGTTTTGCAGTTTGCTCAATCGCAGTTGCACATGTCACAGGCTACTGCACAAAGGTTACTTCAACCAGCTGGTCACAGTAACTGAGAAGATGTGGGGCTCCATCCAGTGGTGGCTAGTCCCAGAGCATCTGCAGGAAGGGATCCCATTTGTCTGCACTGAGCTGATGGTAATCCTGATGACCAATGTCTCTCTCACGTGCTGGGGTGCCTGTCTGGGGGAACACAGAGTCCATGGGCTCTGGACCCTGACTAGTCCCGATGGCACCTGCTGGAGCTCCCTGCAGTTTAGCTGGCACTGACTACATTCGCTACATATATTCGGGGTCAAGTGGTCCAAGTCCACACAGACAATACCACGATCATGTACTACCTCAACAAGCAGGGCGGAACGCACTCCCTGCCTCTGTATAAGGAAGCACTACACATTTGAGCCCTTGTGAGCAGCCTGTAGGTGGATCTCCTAGCCATCCATGTGGCAGGAGCCACCAGTCAGCTGGTGGACGTCCTCAGCCAGGTAGACAAGGTGTCTAATGAGTGGTCCCTCCATCAGGAGGTAGTTCACAGCCTGTTCTCCTAGTGGGGCACTCCTCAGGTGGATCTGTTTGCCTTCAGTTACTTCTTTTAACAGTTTTATTTATTTCTCCTAACTTATATTCTTGTGACTTTGTATTTTAACACTTTGTCCGATCAGTCGTATTGGTTCCATAGTAGATTCATTATATATTGCATTAAACGTCAAACAAAGATCTCCCCTAATTTTTCTATACTCCAACGAGTACAGTTCCAGTTCACCCAGCCTTTCTTCATACTTTAGGTTCTGGATATGTTTTACCCTTTTCGTAGCTCTTCTCTGAACTTTCTTAATCATTCTTTTCCCTTCTATGGTTTGGGGTGCACAAAAAGTGGAGCGGTAGTCCAGATGAGACCTCACTAGTCTGGAATACAGGTGGATGATTACTTCTGTTTCTCTACTTTTGGTGTTTTTAAGTATACACCCTAGTATTCTCTAACATTTTTTAACTGTAACTTTCATGTGTTATTCAAATGATAGATTATCTGAGATGGTTATACCCATATCTTTCTCATTCAATGTTACCTGTAGAACCGTGGTGTTTAGTTTGTATGTCATTCTTTTTTTTTTTATTTCTATTTAACTCCCCTAAGTCCTGCAGATCCCAACCCTTCGGGACAGTCAAGGAGTCATCCTCCTGCCTCTCTCGCCCTACCCGATACTTACCTCCCAGTCCCCATGGAGCTGTGGCTCCCTCCTGAATGGGGCCGAGGTGGGGTAGCAAGCACCCCAATACTGTAAGTGGCATCAAACCAGAGGTAGTCAGGCAGGCAAGGGTATATAGGAGGAACACTCTGGGTGCTTCTTCTTCCTGGCATCCACAAGCATTTTTGTGTTATCCTGTAGAGGAGTGGCATGCACCCCACACCAAGGCATCGCTGCCGGCGTCGCCTCTCCCCATCCCTCATTGTCAACTCTGTGCTTGCCATGACCCAGCTTCTGCCAAGGGCTAGTCAAGCACCAAGTGTGTACCCCCCTTCCTCCTAGGAGAGGAGAGCTGTTCTCCAGATGCTCAAGCCTCTCCTTCCCCTGCCGACTCCCGATGGCCCGGGCTCGCTTCCGAACCCGGGTCACCGGCGTGGTTCAAGGTGTGGCGTCCAGCGCCTCAAACCTCAGCACCACTGAGCCAGCTCCGTTTGTATGTCATTATTGGATTATTATGTTCTAGGTGCATAACTTTTCATTTTCTGTCATTAAATGTAATTTTGTTTTCTATAGCACATTTTTCTAAGTTTGTTATATTTTCTTGAAATCTTTGCCCTGTCAATTGGTTATTGACTATACCACTAATTTTACAGTCATCTGCATATTTACATGACTATGCGCTGTTTGCTGTCTGCATTGTGGATACCAGGATATTGAATATAGTGGGCCCCAGGACTGAGCCCTGTGGGACCCCACTCATAACTTGCCCCATGTCAACATGTGTCTCCTAATCCCTACTCTCTGTTGCATGTCTTCCAGCCAAGAGTTAATACAAGCTATTATATTGGGGTAAAGTTGTATTTTGTTCAGTTGTTCAACTAATAATTTGTGTGACAGTGTCAAATGCTTTGGAGTAGTCTAAGAAGAGAATATCCATTGGCATGCCCTTATCCAAGGCTGCATGAACTGGCATGAACAAATGCAACAAATTAGTCAGATATGATCTTCCAGGGTAAAAGCCAGTTTGTGTGATATCAGTCAGGCCTTTTTGTTTTATGTGTGATGTTCTATGCTCCTGTAACAGCCTTTCTAGTAATTTGCCCAAAACTGGTATCAGGCCTATTGGTCTGTAGTTCTGTATATCCTTATTACTACTTCCACTTTTGTATATTGCAGAAACTGTAGCTTCTTTCATTCTGGTAATGTTTTACCTTCCTTTAGGTATGCATTAAATAAACGTATGATTGGTGCCAGCAGTTTCCCCGATAGTTCTTTAAGTAACTTAGAATGAATACCATCTGGCCATTCTGAGCTATTTTGTTTTATTGACTTAATTACCTGCAATACTTCTTCTGTATTGAAAGGTATGCATTTATCTATACATAATATGTTATTACTATGTAGTTGTTCTTTTGGTGTGTATATACTTAAGAAGTATTTATTCAGATCTGTGGCCATCTCAACCTCATTGCTTGCTATCCCTCTTTGTGTTTCAAGAGGTCCAACTCCCTTGTGAGTTCCTTTCATGGATCCCACATAGTTACAGAAGTTTTTCTCATTATCTTTTATTGATGTTGCAAGTTGAATTTCTAGTTTTTATTTTTATTTTTTAATAATATATTTTGCTTTGTTTACTGCTTTTTTATACGGCTGGTAATTACTTTAAGGAGGATTTTTTTTTTTATATTTGGTGTATATTTTTTTTCTTTTTTCTATTATTACTTTTACTATTATTGTTCCACCATGGAGGCACCCTACGCTTATTGTTTTCTTTTTTTTATTTCAGGCACCCAACATTCAATACATTGGTTTAATTTTTGTTTAAATTTTTCACAGATTTTACTCATCCCTAAGTTACTTAATTCTGTTTTCCATTCCCATGTTGTTAGAAATTGTCTCATTCTGTTGTAATCTGATTAGTAATTGTTCCTCATTTTAGTCTTTTCATTTATATGCTCAATGTTTAATTTGATTTCTACTTGTACAGTTCTATGGTCACTGTCTCCTAAATGCATAGATACATTGGGCTCATCTACACATTCTTCAGTATTACAAAAACTAGGTCCAGTATGTTACTTTCTCTAGTACTCTCCTTTACCAGCTGCTCCAAATTGTTTTGAATAATTTATCCATAAATCTATTTTTCAAGTGTTCTATTCCCTCTAACATTGTCCAATTCATTGAAGGAAAGTTAAAATCCCCATTAGTATGTAATCTCCTTTAACCGACATATTCTCTATCACAGAGAGAAATGTGTTATTCTCCTCGGTATCTAAACTAGAGGAGTGGTACCCAACACCCTCAATAAGTTTTTTAGTTGGAAGCTATTTATGCCCTTATTAATTCATTATCATTATCGGTTGTTCCTATCGGTTGATTGACTTCATGAACCTTGAATTTCTCTTCTGTATTCAGTGCTATGCCTCTGCCTCATTTAGCATTACAGTTTTTAGATATCTTCATGTATCCTGATATTTCAGTACACCAATCATCATCTCTGAACTAGGTCTCAGTGACTGCACATATGGCAATCTCCTCTGCCTCAGCAACAGGCTCCCAAGGCCTCTTAAACTCTGCCTGGACCTGTTCTCCATCAATCAGGAGGAGGTACTCCAACTGGACCTTCAATCCCTGCATCAGACAGCCTTGTTCCTAAGTGACTAAACTTCCATGCTTTGGGTCTTTCCGAAGATGCCCTCACGGTGGTGGAGGCATCTAGAAAGGAATGACCAGAAAATGCTATGTCTTCAAATGGAAGAGATTCTCCATTTGGTTTCAGGATAAGGGGCTGGACCCTCTGACCTGTCCAGTGGCCAGAATTTTGGACTACCTGTGGTCCCTCTCCAAAGGAGGACTTCAGTTGACTACCCTTAAAGTGCACCTGGTAGCCATCTCTGCTTCCTGGATGTGGGCTGGTCAGCAATTAGTGGCATAGGAGAATGTGGTCTAATGCTTTTTCAAAGGCTTAGATCGCATTTCCCCTCCAGCGTATGAACCACCACCACCATGGGAATTGTTGCTGGTTTTGTCTAAGCTCATGGGCAAGCCATTGGAACTGATGCATAGGTGTGACATGTCTCACCTGTCATGAAAGACCACCTTCTTGGTAGCTATTATGTCAGCCAGAAGGATCAGCTATCTCCAGGTGCTTTCAATGGAGTCTTCTTACCTGGTGTTCCACAGGACAAGGTTTTCTTGCACCTCAACTTACAGTTTCTCCTGAAGGTTGTGTCAGAGTTTCACCTGAATCAAGTGATGACTCTTCCAGTGTTCTTCCCGAATCACACCTCAGAGGCTGAAAACAGGCTCCATACTCTGGACCTGAGGCGAGCACTCGCTTATTACAAACAGCACACTGCTGGAGTTCATGGAGAGGTTTACCAGCTGTTTCTAACCTACGCTGAAGTGGAACCTGGCAGACCTGCAGCCAAGTGGACGATTGTCAGGTGAATCACTTCCTGCATTGATCTCTGTTATACTGTAGGATGATGGGTAGGGAGCCTCCCAGAGGGCTACAGCTCATTCCATACATCATATCACTGCATTGGTGGCTGCTTCTAGGAATGTCCCTATCCAGGAACTCTGCAGGGCTGCTACATAGAAGTTTACACACACCTTCATTTCCCATTGCCACATTGACCTCAAGTCATGCCGGGATGCTGGTTTTGGGACCTCAGTTCTCCAATTTCTGTTCCCTAAATAATGGGTGTGTGCCTTACCTCCCACCTCCCAGAGAACTGCTAGGAGTCTGCCAACAAGTGTGGATTGAGCAACATATCCAAATCCCTAGAAACAAAGGTTACTCACCTGTAACAGTAGTTCTAGGTGTGGTATATGTTGTTCATCCACATGGACCCACCCGACCTTCCCTGGCTCAGGTGCACAACCTCTGCTTCCAGCAGGCAAGATCTGGCATCATGGGGCTGAGCCAGTGAATATACCACCTGTGTGGGTGACACTTCTTAAAGGGGAAAGGACTATGCCAACAAGTATGGATAAACAACATATACCACTTCTAGAACTACTTTTACAGGTGAGTAACCTGTATTTTCTTAAGGTACATATGTGAGAAGAGGAAAACAAGGGGATGGACAGTGAGGATTAGGAGGGCAGCAGGTGGAGACAGTGCAGAAGAGGAACAAGAAAAAGATGCCCTCCTGAATAGGATTGTATGCTCAGTTTTCAAGTGAAGGAGGAGACAGACTACCAGGGAGCAGCAAGAACAAAGAGGGGGAGAGTGAGGCATAAGTCTATTTTCAGAGTCCTTAAGGGACTTGCAGCTCTGAAGGTGGACAAGGCTAAGGACCAGACAGGATATACCCAAGGGTACAAAAGGAAATAAGGGAGGTGGTAGCTGACCCACTGACAGCCTAATTCAACAGTTCACTGGAAACAGACATGGTTCCAGAGGACTGGAGGAGAACAGCCATGGTCCCTCTAGATAAGAGCAACAGCAAAGAGGAGGAAAAAGGTGTAGAATGCTATACAACTCTAAACTTCACCAAAGTTCAAAAAGTATATGAAAACCTAGGGGGCAGTGAAACTCCCTATATAGGGTAGGGTACAGGAAGGGTAGAAGTGTAGTACCTATACAAAGCTAATCCACACCAGAGATCAAAAAGCTAAAAAAACCTAGGGATCTTTAAAAAACCCTATATAGGGTTGGGTAAATAAGGGAATTTCAAAGGGAATTAACAGTGGTAGCAGATAAGATAGAATGAGGGGAGTGGTACAGTACAGTGGCTGTGGGGCAGTAGTCTTCAGGGAGACGTTCTGGAGGCTATGTTCCTGTTCCATCTGAGAGCACCTCACTGTGCTGATGGAGGAGGTGGCCAGACTCAAGGCTGAGTTAGCTTGGGTTCAGAGGACCTTCTTCCCCACCCAGGGACCACCTAGTCCACCACCCCTATTGCAGAGGCTGCTGAGAAAGAGGAGCAGCTGAATGACAGTGGGCTCAGTGAGAGTTAGGGTGGTGGAGTGTAAGCACATCCCACAACCAGTTCCAATATAAAACTCCTATGCCACCCTGGCAGAGTGGGAAGGTCCCACCAAGGCATGCATAGTAATGTCTGGGGTGGATATGGGATTCCTTCACAGAGGACAATCCAAAGGGGTGACAGAGGACCCCAGAGGAGGAGGAAGGGAATCCTGGTGTCAGACTGCATAGATAAGGGAGATAGATTTGGGAGAAGGTAGAAGTAAGGAAAGGGAGGTTTGGTGCCTTCCCGGAGCCACAGCAAGCAGGGATGGAAAGTGGATCCAAGGGATCACTGTGGCAGCAGGAAGGAAGGGAGAGCTAGATGTCATTTTCCATCTAAGGACCAATGGCCTGGCTAGAAATGAGACAGCTGTATTGCAGGAAGATTTCAAGGAGTTGGGGAGGTGTCTCAAGCAAGTCGCACAATCTGTGACCTTCATGGAAGTGCTACCTGTCTATGACAGGCAGAAGACAGGATTCTCCACACCAGAAACTTCAAGGCATAGTTAAACAATTGGTACAGAAAGGAGGGTTCAGTTTCACGGGGGACTGTGGCCCCACCTGGAGTGATAAGGGCCTGTACAGGGGTGACAGCTTGCATCCATCCAGGAAGGGAACCGTAGTCCTCAGTGAATGGTTTAAATGCTACATGGGCCAGCATTTAAACTAGCAAAGAGGGGCAACCTGAATATAGCAGGGAGACACAATCTGTCCCCCCAGAGACCGGATGCAATGAAAACCAGGACTGGGATATGGCCATACCAGGTTATACTCTGTTCAGAAAGGACAGGGTGGGTACAAAAGGCGGATGAGTAGCTCTGTAAGTAAGGGACAACATAAAAGCTATGGAAATGCAATGATAGCGGGGGAGTGGAAGTACAGTGGCTCACCCTGGAAAAAAGGAAAGGGGCAGTTATTTGCACATGAGTGATCTACAGACCTCCAGCACAGGGGGAAGAAGTTGATGGGGAAATGATGAAAGCAATCCAAAGGATGACTCACAAGGGAGAGGTGTTACTAGTGGGATACTTCAATCTATAGGACATGGATTTGAGTCTCCCAGATATGATGACAGCCAGGAGTAGGGACATCCTGGACTTCTGCAGGGGGAGTTCATCAGGCAACTTGTAATGGAACCCACTCGAGGTAAAGCATTACTGGACTTTGTACTGACAAATGGAGACAGTGTGACTGATATCCCAGTGGGGGACCACTTGGGGACCAGTGACCATTGTATGGTGTGGTTTAATATAAGAACTGCGTTACAACTGAACCACACGAGGACAAGGATCCTGGACTTCAGAAGGGCCAATTTTAAGAAAATTGGAAAATGCCTTAGGGATGCCTTGGCAGGGATAGAGAAACTAGTGAGAGTCGAGGACCAGTCAGCAAAATTAAAGAGGGCATTAAAGAAGCTACAAATCTCTGTATCAAGCAAGTTAGCATTGGCAAAAGAAAACAGAAACCACTATGGTTCTCTAGGTTAGTAGCGGCAAAAGTAAGAGCAAAAAAATTGACTTTTAGGAAGTATTAAAAAAAACGAAGACAGAGGAGGATAGGGAGAGTTATCAGGAGAAACAGAGAGAGACAGGGAAGCGCAAAAGTGTAAACAGAGGAGAGCATTGCCAAAACAGTGAAACAAAGGGGACAAGACATTTTTTTAGATACATAAGTGAAAAGAGAAAGACCAAGGGCGGGATAGTAAGACTGAAAGGGGAAGGAGGGGCTTGAGTGTAAGCGGACCTCCAAAAGCAGACCTACTGAGCAAATACTTCTGTTCAGTATTTACAGAGGAGGGGATAGATAGCAGGCCAAAGATAAAAGACAAGTGCATTAAGGGAAGAGAGGTGGACACTGGCCCTTTTACAAAGGAAAGAATCCTAAGAGAACTGGTACAGTTAAAAGCAGAGAAGGCAATGGGACCAGAAGGGGTGCACCCCAGGTTATTGAGAAAGCTCAAGGAGGAGCTGGCGGCTCCTCTGATGGCCCTGTTCAACCTGTCACTATGAACATTGGTGGTACCGGGAGACTGGATGAGGGCTGATGTGTTCCAGCTCCACAAAAGTGGAAGCAGAAAGGAGGCAGGAAACTGGGCCTGTCAGCATGACTTCAGTGGTGGGCAAAGTAATGGAATCACTACTGAAGGAAAGAACTGTGGAATACTTTGTTACCAGTTGACAATAGGATCCGAGACAACATGGTTTCATGAGGGGAATGTCTTGAAAGACCAACCTGATTGAGTTCATTTATTGGATAACCAAGGAAGTGGATCAAGGTCGAGCAGCTAATGTGACCTACCTGGATTTCAGTAAGGCCTTCAACTCCATTCCACATAAAAGGCTGGTGAACAAGCTGAGAAGACTTGGGGTGGGTCCTAAAGTACTAAGATGGGTAGACAGCTGGCTAGGCAATAGGAGTCAGAGGGTGAAGGTAAATGGAGTCCACTCTGAAGAAGGCAAGCTGACCAGTGGGGTGCCACAATGGTCAGTGCTATGCCCAGTCCTCTTCAATATCATTATTAGTGACATTGCAGAGGGACTGGAAGGGAAGGTGTGCCTGTCCGGGGATGACACAAACATCTGCTACAGAGATGACACACTGGGGAGGGTGGAAAAAATTAGCGAAGATATAAATAAGCTGGAAGAATGGTCACACGCTTGGCAGCTGTGTTTCAGTGCAAAAAAGTGCAAAATCATGCAGTTGGGGTGCAGAAGCCTGGGAGCAATGCACCAACTGGGAGACATACTAGCAGTCACAAAACAAAAAAGAGACCTGGGGTAATCATTACTGATGAGCTGAAGCTAGACCAACTATGGTACAAGAGAGGGGCTTGACTTGACCAGGTAAGATGGTGGTTGCCTTTCAGAGTTGCTCCTTAGGGCACCGAGATATCATCAGCTATAACTCAAATTAAACAGGTGTTTCAGCAACTTGCAGTGAATATCTACATGCACATGGCTCATGGCATCACAAAAATCAAAAAAGAAAAAAACAGACGCTGATTAATTTTGAAGCAATCCCATCTCCACAAAGTTCTGTTGGTGGCCCGCAGCAGGGCCACACCCATACTAGAGGTATGGCATCAGGCAGGAATCAGACTATTGAACAGAATGACCATTCGGTTGTAGCCTTAATTTGTAATCTCCAAAATGAAATGAAAGCAGGATTTGAAAATATATCAGCTCAGATCATCCATGTTCAAATACTGTTAATCACTCTCTGATAGAGTGACCATGCATGCAATGAGACTTGCAGAGGCTAAACAGCGCATCAGCAACTTGGAAGATAAGGTACCTGACATTGCAAAGGATTGGAACACATTAAAGGCTTCTGTTACTGATCTGCAAATGAAGATTGATGAGCATGAAAGCCACAGTTGGGGATCAAACTTCAGGTTGCTGGGACTTCCTGAGGTAATGGAAGGATCCTGGCCCTGCCATGCAAAAATAGATCGTAGAGAAACTTGGCATGGGGTAGAGCACTGGATCCTATGAAATCGAGTGTTCTCACCGCGTGGATCCCTGTGCTGGTATTAATGACAGGCCAAGACACTTTCCTCTAAAATACCTCCGGTACACGGGCAAGGAGTCAGTCTTGAAAGCAGCTAAATCACATGGACCTATTGTACTGGAGTCTCGATGGGGGAATATTTTTCATGACGACAGGAGAGGCTTACAGATCAGGAGACAGCAATTCAATGAGGTAAAAATCTGTGATGCATGCCAAGGGGTGGGAGTTTGCCCACCTTTTCCCATCAAGTCTATAAATCCCTCATCCAGGTCAGCCACCTAGATTTTTCACGGATCACTGAGAGGCTGAAAACTACATTAATACAAAAAAAGCTGCTCTGGAAGGCAGAAGAGGTACGAGGGATACAGGACCAGTGACCTGACCCTAGAATCCAAGGTGTTGCAGTAAGTAACCATGGGACTGGGCCCCTGGGAGATAGGGATGTTTCTACATGGCATAGTTAAGGCTCTGACATTTTCACATTTAATCTTTGTATTGTTTATTGTAAACTTCTCCATCTACCTTGGGCACAATATATGTTTCTATGCATAATCATACTCCTGTTTCTGTCTAGTTCTGGAACAGGTGCAACTCGATCCTTGGTCTGAGTGCATGGTGCGCTGCTCAAGAGGGGCCACCAATGTCAGCTAAGGCAGTTCCCCAAGTTCCATCAACCCTGAAGCATCATGCATAAGTTTGGGGTAACTGACTTTCAGTGGGGGTTGGTTTACCATCTACTGCCTTTTATGTTACCATTTTGTGAGCCACCAACACCATCATGTTCCATTGACAGGTGACCTTTGTGCTCAAAATCCATGTACGTGCTTTGTTGTTCTATGTTCTTCTAAGGGATGACAGGAGTTTGCACCTGTTGATGTGTTAACTTTATTGCTGTGACCGTCCCCCAGTGTACCCGCACATTGATGTGTGGTATATTCATAGAGGGTGCTCTGTGCTTATGAGCTCTATTAAAGCTCTCAGTTTGGGAATGTTACCAGTCTGTGCTCATTTAGGGGTGGGATGCAACCTTCACCTTAATTTTCTAACTTATGTTTATGAAACTGTTTGTCTGGACTGAGTCAATATAACTTGCAGCACTGTAAATATGGCTCAGCAATAACATACTCAATGACATTGCCTTTCCATCATGTATTACCCCCCAACCATGAGAAGGTAGCATGTATGGTTTGTGGGTTGCAACAGGGTGAACCCTTCTGTCTTTGGATGTATTCTGCTCAGCTC
The DNA here is from genome assembly GCA_016271365.2 of Neoceratodus forsteri. Taxonomy (NCBI): domain Eukaryota; kingdom Metazoa; phylum Chordata; order Ceratodontiformes; family Ceratodontidae; genus Neoceratodus; species Neoceratodus forsteri. The sequence continues at coordinate 720,753,112 of CM028129.1, forward strand.
TGTGCTGTTTGTGCATAACCAAGTTCTCAGTGCTCGGTGGTAAATCTGACAATGTGGTGATACATTAGCCTGGACTACACTTCACTGCTTTTATACACTATTTTGCAGTTAATTTCTTTCAGAAATGTTCATGTTAATGTTGTCATTATTTTAGGTGACAGGGTCAGCATTTGCCAGCTCCTATTGCTAATGTGCGGACAATTGTGCCTGCCAATGCACTTCTTAGAGCTTTACATCTGTCATAAAACAAGTATGCAAGCATTATCATCAATAATATGGGCGAAATCCAAGGGCTAGATGGCAAGTGCTGAGTCATGTTTGTGCCACACAAGTACAGAACTGTGGCAAACTGATCTCACATTTCAGTAGGTACAGAAGGTGTGGTACAAGTAGCTGCCCATTATCCCATTGTCCATTGGGCTGTGCTCCCCTTATCTGAGGTAGATTTTGGGGGGGCTCAGTATTTCTTTTGATCACTTTGTTGGCATGATGGGCTAGACAGGAAGCAGGCAGTCCTTACTAGTGTCAACACACTGTGTGCTGTAGGCTGGATTCATTATTTGATTATATGGACATCCAATATTGTCCATTTCTTAAGATGCACCTCTTCTCCACCGTATGGGGCAGGAGATTAATTTTGAAAGCTAATATAACTGTTTCAGAGATAGTTTTTGATAATTTTGAATACAGGTGCCCGGAAAAAAAAAAATGGATTAACAAAATCCACCAGAGTTGTTTGTTGAGGAACTTGGTCCAGGCAAGGCGGAGCCCAGCCAGGGAAGGGAGGGAAGGGGGAACAAAGAAAAGTCTTGAATATTTTTAAAGTTCTGTATTTGCTACTTGTTGTGGGATTTGGGGCATATGGGAGGTTTTAGGTTTCTGAAAGGAAAAAAGATGAAAATTATGGAGATTTGTTGCTTTCATGCAGACGTCACTGCAATCTGCAATAGTACTGTTAAACAAAGAAGTGGGATCTACAGGGTACGAAGACTTTAATGAGAATGAAATTTAACAATTGATAATAACTGACAGCATAACTATGATTACCTGGAATGTTTATGGGTTAAAAAGTGTGGTTAAACTCAGGAGAGACCAAGCTAGAGCCCGGAAACTTAAAAGGGACATATTAGTATTACAAGAAACTCATATGATTGCTGGCGAATTTACAAAAACTGCAAGGTGGTGGGGAGGGACTTTGTATGGCTCCTGCCTCAATACCAATGCTTGTGGTACAGCAGTTTAGCTTAGAGCAAATTTCCCAGGGGCAGTCACCAAAGTCAAAGATGACCCTAATGGGTGGTATACCCTGATCCACATAAGAATGGAATGGGTTTTTTGGTCAGCTCAGTGTATGGACCTAATATTTATGATCCTTCCTTTTACCCCAAGTTACAGCTGGACATAGCTGGCTTACCTGGACCATGGACACTGGGGGTGATTTCAACTGTGTCCTGGATACAACCCTTGATAGGTCCAGTCCAGCCCTGGTTCCCAGAACTAGATGTGTTAAGGCACTGGAGGCTTTAATGAGCATGAATAATTTGTCAGACTGCATGAGGCATGGAAACCCTACATCCTGGGTTTACAGCTTGTATTCCCATGCTCATGCATCATAGGCTTGGATTGATCAGTTATCAATTGTTGCATCCCTCCTGGGTACAGTAGCTGACACCCAGTACAAACCCACTATCATATCTGATCACTCCAACCCCCATCTCCTTTTCTCTGGAGGAGGTATCCCACAACCACCAAAGTCCTGGCATCTTGATGCAATACGTTTGAAAAAGCTTGAATACTAGAGGATTGTCTGCAAGGGGATTACAGAATATTTAGGGCATAACAAAATGGGAGATACATTTCATTCTACCAGATGGGAGGCCCTCAAATCAGTTATCAGAGGCTTGATGACTGCATTTTCCAGCCATCAGCAGAAATCACAGATAGTGGAGCAGAAAGCACTTGAGGCAAAAATAGAGACCATGGAAAATGACCACATGGCAAACTCCTCTATACCATTATACTACAGATTATAAACATTGAAATGGCTATATAACACCATAGCCACAGAACAGACAGAAAGAGCAATACTCTTAGCTCAAGAGGGGCAGTTTTTTGATGGAGATAAAGTGGGCAAGCTGCTAGCATGGCAATCAAAAAACTTGAGGGTGGGCTAGAGCTATCCAACAAATTTTAACAGAAAATGGGGCTATCAGTGCAGACACTTAAGTTATTGGAGAGGCATCTGCCACTTCTGTGTGGCGCTGTATTCACAAAAGGCATGCCCCACTGAGCAGCAACTTGTCAGTTTTTTTCTAAAGCCCAATTAAGTCCAGTTGATGGGGATACAGAAGCCATGCTGAATGAGCCCATAGTTGAGCCTGAAATCAGGGATGTGATTGGCTCTCTTAGGGGCAGTAAAGCCCCAGGCCCTGATGGCCTTCATACTGAATTTTATAAAATGTTTGTTAATGAAATGATGGAACATTGTCACATATGATACATGAAAGCCTGCATAGTGTTACTCTGCCCTCTCCATGTGGTCAGACACAATCACAGTACTCCCGAAACAAGGTAAGGACCCTTTGAAATGTGCCTCTTACTAGTCAATTTCCCTGTTAACTTCTAATTACAAGATCAGAGCAAAAATCTTGGCCACTAGGCTGAAATCAGTGATAGAGAAAGTAATTCATAGTGGTCAGGCAGGATTCATCAAGGGCAGGCAGGGGAAAACTAGTGTTAGGAAAGCTGTAAACATAATTCATAGATGGTCCAGTACCATAACAGAGCATGGCGCAGTGGTCCTTATGCTGCATGCAGTAAAGGCTTTTGATGACATGAAGAGGGGGTACATGTTTGTAACCTTGGGCAGATATCGTATTGGTACCCAGTTCACAAAATGGCTTGTCGCCTTATATCATGCCCCTCAGGCTCACATTCTAATAAATGGTGGACTGACCCACTTCACCCCTATGTGGGGTACTCGGCAGGGATGCCCAATCTCCACCCTCCTTTGTGTGCTCACCCCCAAACCCCTGGCTAAGGCAATCAGGCAACATCAAGGATCCAAGGTTTTGGGCAAGGTGGTTATTGTGAACATAAGCTTGTGCTCTTTGCCAATGACATCCTCTTAATCCTCCCAAATCCTGCTTCTGATGTTCTGGAACAACATGATTTACTTAAGGAATATGTGCTACTCTCTGGAAAAAGGGTAAACTGGTCAAAAAGCAAGTTGCTTATGGTGGGGAAGTTCCACCGTAACTCTCTTGCTCCCAATCCAATGGGTATTCAGGTTCTTAATACTATTAAATATCGGGGCCTCTACTTGTCTTGCTCTCCTGTAGACCTTTATTAGAATAATTACAAACCATCACTAAACACATTGAAAGTGATTGTGCCAGATGGTGTAAATTGTTCCTGTCTGTGCTGGGTAGAGTCAATGTGGTCAAAATGTGTATGCTGCCTAAATGTCTGTATATGTTCCAAAACCTATCCATTTGAGTTCCGACAGTGTTTTTTAAATCTATTGATGCTTTGGTTCATGGCTTTGTATGGAATGGTAGACCAGCTAGAATAAAGAGAGCTACGCTACAGAAACGGATGAATGTGGGTAGATGTGTTATACCCCATTTTCACTATTACTACTGGGCAGCAGAGTTAGCTTAGGTGGCCTCTGCCCACAACACTCAATGCCCAATTTGGCAGTCCCTGGAGAAGGATGAGTTAGGGGTCACGCTACAAAATGAGTTGTTATCTCTAGCAGTACTGGGTAACCCCCTCTCACAAATATTTAATCTCTAGACAAGGAACCTATTACAAATTTGGCTCAAGGCCCATCACCATAAACACCATCCAAATACTGTGTCACCATATGTTACATTGATCAGCAAATTCAAATAACAAAATACTTTTTTTGTTTTCCTGTTGGTGAGACAATGGCATAGTGCTCTCACCATCACGGGGAAGGGTTCTACACTGGAGGAATTGATCTGTCAGCCCCCCCATGGTAAAATCACTGCAGCCTTTTATAAACTTTTCTACCCCTAATGATAAATGTTAAGGCAAAATGGGAGGCAGATCTGGGCCACTGAATTATGGATTGTGTTTGGAGGATAGAGTAAGATATTTATAAGATGGGGGCCCAGACCAATTGCCTCCATCAATCCAACTTTTCTTTATGCGTCACGTACATCTAATATCTAACTCCCTAAAGATTGAACAGGTATGGTCCCAGTAAACTCAGACTTGCCCCAAATGCGGAACAGAGACAGGAGACTTAATTCATATGCCCTTATCATGTGTTCACATAGCTAGATTCCAGACAGAAGTTCACAGAATCATGCAATGTGTCCTACACCATTTCCTTTCAAATTCCCCGTTGGAGATGCTACTAGGAGCTAATGTACTCACTTACTTGCTGCCACAACTCAGGGAGCTATGGGACCTAGCCTTAATATTTGCCATCCAAAGTGGGAAATTTGGTAAAAAAAACATGAAAATGTGATTAATTAGATGGCTATATTTTAAAAACTATGCAGAGTTTAGTTTAGTGACTACCCTCATTGTAAAGGTCTTTTTGTCATGAACAACTTTGCTGCTGGGTGCTTTTGTGCAGCTTGTAAAGTTTTCAAGATATTTAGATTTGTTTGGCATGTGTGCAGATGTGCTTACAAACAGCAGATGCTTTTTTTTTCTCTCTGAGTGAACACTGAAGTAGACATGCCAAACAAATATAAACATCTTGAAAACCATAAAAGCTAGTCATCCAACCAGTGTTAAAATGGTTCACAACAAATAGACCTTTACAATGAGGGTAGTCACCAAGCTGAACTCTGTATAGTTTTTAAAATATAGCAATCTCTGCTGTTGTATTGTAAAGCAGTGCTTGTTGCTGAATCTGGGCCCAACTACATCACCGTCACATGAGACAGGATGCATTGTAGGTACAAGAAAAGCAATAAAGTTAACTGAGATGGTGATCCCCAGGGGTCATAAAACTACCATTAAGCTAGCAGGCTAATTTAGGAAAAATGGCTAATAGCAGACAGAGCAAAGGACACACTAGGACTTCACACACAAATCAAAACACTCTGCACAACATTTGTTTCATGATGAGTGTAAAGCTAAGATGGATAAACTGAGCCATCAGTGAGAGGTTTCGGCTGTCCACGTTAAGGCAATGGGAGGCGTAGCCCCTGCCTTTCACTCGTCATCAGAAGGGGAGCTATCTGATGATGACACCTCACAGTACAACGCCCAGTCATGCCGCTACTATGGCCCAGATTCCCCACCCAGCCATCCACAGTATGGCGGGTCCCCGCCCACTACTCCCCAGGTCACACGTCGATGACGTCGTGATGCTCATCATGGGAAACGCCATCATGGCAGCGCCCATGATGGGGGGGAGCAGGCCCAAGCCTGGTCCTGACGGCGCCTCCGGTAGCTGTTATTAGTGTGGAAGACAGGCAAGAGATTGAAACCATGATTGATAGAGCATTAGGTAACGTTCCCCTTCCTGAAAGAAGTATGAAAGCCATTAAAAGTCAGATCCGACAAATTTTCCAAGAAGCTGGCACTCAGGAAGGTGTTGTTCGTACTGCGGCTGAAGCTGCAGGTCGCGCAGCATTGGATGGTGCGCGAGACGCATTACCTCTGCCAGATTGACCACCGACTAATCCCCTACAAATGGCCTACTCTGTTCAGCAAATTGCTGACAGCATTGGTCGGATGAGCCCGTCCGACAACCTCAGCTGCCATTTGGAAAAGGTGCACTCCAAATGCGAGATGCTTAGCCTCGCCACAGAATATCAGGTCCAAATACTATGCCAGACCATCGATCCTGGTTTATGGGCCAAACTCCCCAAAGCAGTTCACCAGGATGGAAACGCTATCTTTGACGAAGTCGCAGCTGAGCTCATCTCCGCTCATAGCCCTGGTGTGGTTGGAGTAATGCTGGCATACCCCATGAAGCAAAATGCTAAAGAAAGTCCAGCGACCTACCACCAGAGACTCTGGATGGCCTACCGAGCAGGGAAGTATCTGGCACAAGAAGCTGCGGATGTAGATCTTATTGAATATAAGACCATGTTCCTTAGGAACATGATCCCAGCTGTAAGAGAGAAGGTAGAGCCAACCACATACCCAAATACGGATAGGTTTGCCAATATTCTTCAGAAAACCGAGATGGTGTATCAACTGTACATCCAAGATTTGGGTTCCGGTTCCAAAACGTTTGCCGCCGTGGAACCCGCTTCCGGGACCACGACGCATTACACCGTGGAAGGGCAGGCCCAGCAACAGCAGTCTAAACATCCATCAGCCCCTCCAGCTAGCACCCAGCAAAACCCCCAACAGGGCCAACAACTACAACAGTGGGGTGGGAACTGGAATTGGCCTGAAAACAAAGGCACAAGGGCAGAGGGAAACCATTACAAAGATTGGGTCCCTCATACAAGGAGATAGCTGAAGAAAATCGAAAATTTCGAGAGCTCCTGGGGCAAGTACACTCCATAGCAGATGCTGTTCCCGCACAGACCCTTGCAGCAGTACAACCAGTGACCCATGCCACCACTGGTCATGGAGACACAGGAAGTACGAGCTCTCAGGCCCACATAAGCCTGAACCCAGAAGCTCCTCCCTATATTGCATCAGTGCAACACTGTGAAGTCATCCATGCAAGTCAAGCCCAACCTCTGCATGCCTCCAGCAATATGGATTGACAATTACAGGCCCCAGTCCGCATTGTAAACAAGCTGGTCTTGGATATGAACGGAAGGCCCTGCACCGAGGCCGAGGTCGGGGGCCGCCAACTGATTGTTTTGTTAGATAGAGGTGCAGCTGTATCTGTGTTACACGATGAACACCCGGACACGTCTCCTTGGTCTACTGGACGGAAGACCAATATGTCAGGAGTTGATGGTACTAGGCTACCTGCATACCGTTCTCTACCCCTACCGGTAGAGTTAGGCCATTTAAAGGCCTCACATGCTTTCCAACTGATGGTGCTGCATGATCATCCTAGTATCATCGGGATTGACTTCCTTGCACCGCACGGCTGTGTGGTGGATCTAGCAAATATGTTGCTAATACAGATTCAGGGTCAATACCATACTGTCTTAATTCCTTACTCACATGCTGTGGCAACAATATCTATCAACAACAAAGAGTATGACGTCATAGATTTGTTCAAGAACCACAAACTTTTCCCAAAACTCCTATCTATTCTGCAACGACATTTGGAAGCGTTTGCAGTTAACAAACATGATTGTGGCAGAATGCATACTATTATTGAGGTGCCAGGCCCGGCACATGAGAGACAAAGGCAATATCCGTTTCCCACTGAAGCCTTACCCTCTCTCTGAGAAACGATCAAGTCACTCCTTAAACAAGGAGTAATCAGAACCTGTGTCTCCACTGCCAACTCTCCTGTCTGGACTGTGAAGAAACCCACAGGCACCTGGAGACTTACTATTGACTACAGGAAACTGAATCAGGTTACTCCCAGTTGTTCCCCAACTGTGGCGTCGGCACCAGATGTGCTTCAACTTTTAACACCAGATCAGAAATGGTTCAGTGCCCTGGATATCTCCAATGGTTTTTGGTCATTACCATTGGCCCTCAAGAGTCAATATAAGTTTGCCTTCGCCTTTGAAGGATGACAGTACACGTGGACTTGCTTGCCACAGGGATTCCATAATAGCCCATCCCTCTTCCATCTCCACATGATGGATGTCCTACAAAGTTTCTCAGCCCCCAATGTCTCTTACAGTACTTAGATGACCTGTTGTTGGCCACTGCCACACAGGAACAACATCTGGATCTCTTGGACGAACTACTGACTCTCATTCAGAGAGCAGGTTTGAAGTGCAACCCAGCAAAAGCACAATTATGTCAGAAAGAAGTACTCTTTCTGGGTTTGAAAATAACTGACCAAGGCCGGAGCCCTACTTGGAAAAGATTCAGAGATTACAAGACTTGCCATTACCCACCAGTGGCAACTCTTGAAAGGTTTCTAGGTATGGTAAACTATTCCAGAGATTTTATTTGTGATTTTTCTCAGAAAGCCGCTCCTCTGTATGATCTACTCAAAAAGGACGTTCCATGGAATTGGGGCCCTGTTCATACCCAGGCTGTGATGTCACTGAAGCAGGCTTTGGCCTCCGCCCCAGCACTGGTAAACCCCAACCCAGCACTACCATTCCATCTGGAGTGTGCCACCTCTGACATCGCTATGTCAGCAGTGCTGGCCCAGAAGGTGCATGGCACCTTGAGACCTATTGCATATGCATCACAGCTCTTGACCCCAGTGGAACAGAAGTACGGCCTTTGTGAAAGGAACCTTCTGGCCACCTACTGGGCTGTCAAGCACTTCCTGTATATCATTGGGTACTCACCACTGATTCTTAACACTAACCATGCGCCCACTACCTTTCTGCTCTCAGATAGAGTGAAGGATGGGTCAGTCTCCAACACCAGGCTGACACATTGGTCACTTCTCCTCCAGGATAGGGAAATCCAGGTCCACCAGACCAAAGTTCCATCTCTGCTAGCTCATGGTCTCCTTTTTCAGGGGGAACCCCATGCCTGTACGCTGCAGTCACCTGACCTCCCAGATCTGGGTCCATTCCTCCCTGCCACCCCAAAGATACTAGAAAGTGCCTCTTTATGCCGTGTTTTCACTGATGGTTCAGTATCGTACTATCAGGGAGAACAGATTGCAGGGATGGGTGTTTTGGTGCTGTACCCTTATGGGAACACTGTCAGGATATCTAAACGCTGTAGTGTAGCTTCATCGCAGTATGCAGAGATGGCAGCGGTAGCCTGTGCACTTGAGTTTATCCAACATGGAACTCAGGATACCATCATCTTCACAGACTCTAATTGGGTTTGTTGTTCCCTTACAGAATTTCTTCCTTTCTGGCAGAAGAACTCCTTTCTCTCCTCTGATGGAAGTCCAGTGAAATACAAAGAATTGGTAGTCTACATACACGCATTAGCACAGAAACACCCACACAAACTTTATGTGCACAAGGTTAAAGCTCACTCCCTACATGATCCCTATCATGCATTCAATGATACAACAGATAACCTTCACAAGGAAGGGGCCCAGGGAGACGTCTGGATGATGGATCATCCAGAAGCCAATGCAGCTGTACATGTTGCAGCTCTCAAAAAGAAATCTGAATCTTTTTCCCCCTTGGACCTCTCAGCAGCCCAGCATTTGGACACTGAACTCAAAGAAGTGTTCAGATTCCTTGACAAAGGTACTGAAGAAAGACTCCCTACACATAATCCATATCACAGACATGAAGGTAAGTTACACTTATCCCATGATGATAAACTCATTTGGTTCCAACCAGAGGATACTACCACCAAATTGTGGGTAGTCCCCAGACATTTGAGATCTGAATTTTTGCACCAGGTACATGACACTCCTACTGGTGGACACCAGGGGGCAGAAAATACCCTCCAACATCTCAAGACCACCGCCTGGTGGCCTGGTATTACCAAAGATGTTAAACAATACATTGACAATTGCCTTGTTTGTGCACAAAACAATCCCATACCTACAAAACGAAATGCCAAACTTTTACCACAAAGACACACTGGCCCTTGGCATGCCATTCAAATTGATTTCATTGGTCCTTTGACCAATACCAACAGAAACAACAAGTATGCACTTGTGGTAACCGATTTATTCTCTAAGTGGGTTGAGGCTTTCCCCACTAAGACATGCACTGCAAAAACAACTGCCAAAATCCTGGTAGAATAGATTTTCTCCAGGTGGGGCCTGCCTCTCAAGGTAGACTCTGACAAAGGAACCAGTTTTACAGTTGAGTTGATGAAAGAGTCCCTTGAGCTCCTTGGGGTTCAGCAAAAGTTCCACATACCCTATCACCCTCAATCCTCAGGTCAAGAAGAAAGAGCCAACAGACGGATTAAGCAAATGCTTTCCAAATTCATTGAGGACAATCCCAAGACCTGGGATTCCCTATTGCCTTTACTCCTTATGGCAATTAGGGGTACACCCTCAGCCACCACCCAGCTTACACCCTTTGAGGTAATGACTGGAAGACGAATGAGATTGCCTGAACACTTGCTCTTTGACCTACATACCCCCACTGCAGACCGTGTGTCTGTGGATCAGTATGTGGAAAAGCTCAGAAAAGATCTCATACACACGCAGTTGTATGCTGCAAACTGCATGGGCAAAGCCCAGCAACAGTCCAAAATACAATTTGACAAACATGCACAAGAAGTGGATTGGCAGGTTGGAGATCAGGTAATGGTACTTCAATTTGCACATCCCACCCACTCCTTCTCCAATAAGTGGGAAGGCCCTTACCCCATTGTCAACAAGCTCAGTCCGGCATTCTATCAAGTTAGACTCCTCCACAACAATAAATTGACTGACAAATGGTTACATGCAAACCAGTTGAAACTGTACAAAGGAACTTAAGCTTACTTTTCCTAACCCCACTGGGCGGAATTGTACTAATGTACTAATCTTTGATCTTCCTTTTCAGACACATTGACAAGATGGCTATCTTGTTCCTATCTCTCCTCCTTGCAGGAGTGATCCCTTGCACCCAAGGCATGGTACCGGACCTCCTTCGACACCTGGATCCTCCAGCACCCCCTACAGAGGGAGTTTCCATCAAAATACCAGATACTATGATTACTGTCCAGGAAGGTTCCGATGCATACCTCACTGCCTCGGTCGTTGCTCCCGACAAATCTACCCTTCAAATTGAGTGGCAAACCACATCACAAGGACAAATTCTCCTGGTGGCCAAACTCTCCAAAGGAACTTTTCAGGGCTGGCCCAACGCTAAATTATCCCCAAATGGTTCACTGTCCTTGTTACAAACTGCATTAAGACACTCTGGTTTGTACAACATTACTGCTCTGATTGATCCTTCCTATTGTAATCTCTCTCCCAGGATTCTGCCCGAGATTCTGTGCTGTACACCACCACCGCCTCTGCAGCCACGTATCTCTCTGTGTTGCCTCCTACTGAAAAACAGCTTTTGGAATGTCCAAAACATAACCCTGGTCCCCGTAGTGGTCTCACAGCCACTGCCCTCCCAGGTTCTTTGATTAATAATTTACAGTTCATGCATATACCTGTTTTGTTTAACCTTACTTACTGGAATATGAAAGAATTTGGTATGAGTCACAATACCAATACATCTGCATTCTATAGTACATTATTGCTTGACAGTTTAGCTGCATTTCAGATTCGTACTAAGGATCCCTTTACTGGGGTTTATTCTACTGAACACAGAGGTAATTTTAGGAGGAAAACCCCTCCTGGTACTCTTAATCATAAACGTAGTAAACGTGAAGTTGACAGTTCTGATGTTACAGCTGCTACAGGTACTGTCACAGGTCTTTTTGGTACTGCTATGTCCATTTGGAACAAAGCAGACATTGCTGCTATTAAGAGTCATTCTGCCAAGTTCTCCACTGGTTTGGTTAATAATGTTTTACCACCATTATTGCATGGTGTGGATGGCCTTAGTCAGGAAGAAAGATACACTGTATACAACATGCACGACATTGCAAAAGCCTTCACTGATTCGAAAGATAAGATTAACGCACTCATACAACAGAACAATAGAGAAGCTGAAAAACAATACATTGGTAGAGAAATACTTTGTTCTGCATATGGTTCATACATACTCACTACCATCAACAACCTCTTCCGTGGATTTAGAAACTGGAAGAATCCCTGACATAATACATGACAGACGCATCTCTAAATGGTATTGTCCTAAATGTAAACTTTCAACTTGTGTTTCTTTATGTATGCAGCAGACTTTGTCTATTCCTCTCTCCACAGTGAGAAACTTGGGGTTTGTGACCAGACACCCTAATACTGGTCCTTGTTTTTCTACTAAGAAATGTTCCATAACAGATACCATGACTGTCTCTTTTACTGTCTCCTTACCACGTTTTGATCCCACCACAGCCTTGTTCGACAAGCTGGCACTGGCGCATTTGATTGGGCATTTGGATGACAACATCTACAGAGAACGCCTAGATCTACCACCTCTTCTGGTCTACCATTCTTTCCTGGATGCCTGGGTGGCACCGCACACGGACTGCTGTGCGAAAAGCAGTATATCTACTTAGCCGATGTGATGTGTTTGATGTCATACGCCTGTTTGTGGCTACTCTCAGACAGCATTGATTGACTTTCACTATGGATGATGACATCACTGAGAATGACACCAACTCTTTTGAATCAATGCCGTTACCAGATCAGCTCTACCAGTCCTATCGTGAGGAAGCTCATCGCCTGTCAACACGGATCTCGAAGACGACCTACACATGCCCTGTTCAGTTGCAAAAATGGAGACTACCTACTGTACGTTCACAGTATAACTCTGACGGAGAGTACTGTATAGTAACCAATGTTAAATCTTATACATATGGTTCTGTTACTTGTTCAATTGATTACCCCAACTTTTGTTTTGTTCCCCATCAGAAAACTGTTATTGGACATACCGTAATAACCTCTGTTCCCCTTATGGATGCAGACATTATTGATGATAACCCAGATTATTTACTCACACTCTCAGAATACCTGCCATACTTTAATGTACACATAGATCCACTTACACTGACACTAAAATCCCTTTTAGATAGAAAGGACACACACCTCATCCACATCAGCAATAATATAACCAAAGCCAATAAAGCTGTTCTTGACTTGATCAACGATGGAGATATGAATAACGCATTGACTAACACCTGGTTAGAAATCACTTTTAAAGGTTTTGTTATAATACAAGCATTTTTAATATTCACTTTGATTATTATGCTTTGCTGCCTATGACGTACACTGTGCCAACACCGTGAGCAGCTTGAGTTCCTTTACAAGGCTCACGCGTCAGGCTTGTAAATGGCCACTGCTCCTGTCCATTCCTTGGATTTGCCTGTGTTGCCCTTGGAGGCAACAAGGAGGGGAATTGTTACACGAGGTCCCTGCACCCTAATTGATACCCTCAGGGGTACACCGTAGACAGCTAATGGTTAGGCATAGGCTATACTAATATATAGGGCTAAAGGCATCTACCGTACAAGAGTAGATGTCAGGATATGAACGCATATTATTGTAACCCACTTTGCTTGCTAATGCACACACATTATGCCATGTATTTTCTGTTTATTTCTTACTTGTCAGATGCCAAGACACCTGTCCTTGAAGTAATAGTAATATGTAAGGCAACATTGCCATCCTTTGGTGATGTGCACCACTTCACCTTGTTATATAAGACTCTGTATAAGAACATCTTTGTTCTAAAACTGATGACTCTACAGAATTATATAATGTTATCTTGGACCGTGGAGCCACCTCTAATTTAGCCAATAGGGCTCATCTCTGTAACTAGAAATGTTTCTATCTTTTAGTAACCATAGTAATTATCACAGGTATATAATGTTATGCACAGGCATTGCACCTCGGAGACGAGAGATCCCAAGAGACTACAGAGAAACCTCGAGGTGTAGGAAACGCTTACCACTGGCTCCCGGTTCGTATTGGTAAGAACTGCTTAGGGCAACTGTGATTTATTCCTTTTGTAGTAATAAACTTGTTTATTACTCGAATGCAACTTGTTTGTGATTATTTGCATTCCCAATATTGCCAAGAACCTGAAGGTGAGGTTCCGACCTCTTACATGGTATAATATACATAAACTGTGGGATGACAGCTGTGAGGAATTTCATTCCATAGTTTAATCCATAATTTTGCAATGCATGTAATCATTCCACAGTTCAATGACTAGTTCTGCTTAATTTCTTTCCACAGTTTAATACATTAATCTGCAATTCATTTCTTCATTCCATCATTCTAAGTCAGAATTTCCACAAAAGTCACCAAAGTGCATTCAGAAGTTTCACGGAAGCGAAATTCCAACTTTTGCAGAAGATCAGCTAGTGGATTTTTTTTTAAATATCCTCATCTTTCGACCAACCTTATACTTTATCCTGCTAACATTCCACCATTTTGCTGGTTCCACAGTGGGATGAAATAAATCAGCATATCTCCTGGGATCAAAGGCCAGGATGCCAGTCTCTGTGCTAGACTTAGATATCAAATGGACCAAAATTCTAGTGCCTACAAGATTGTGTCCAGGTCCTGCCAGGCTCTGCTTTCTGTTTTCCTGTGAATGGGCTCCTAGGTATTGGCCAGAACTTGTAGTGGTAGGAGTAGCAGTAGTAATATCTGCTGTCACTTTATAGTTCTTTCCTGCCTCTATTTCTGGAATGCTAAAAACAGAGACACCTGACGGGTTGTCAGTAGTTGCATCTAAATCCAAGGGAGGCACTTTAAGAACTGATACTCTGTATTGCTTTTAAAAAGCACTGAGCTCTGAGTGAAGTCAAAACTGGCAGGAATTTTTAAACTAAAGGACAAGATCAGTACCTGAAGTTCCATGACTAAAACCATCACCAATTCCTGTGGATGAGTCTGTACCTCATTCGATACTGATTTCCATTGTGCTTGTGCCTCATGACAGTCTGCCGGTATCCACTCTTCTCCTTCTGGTGTCCACTGCCATCCTACCTTAATCAAGGCCTCTTACATACTGAGAAGAGAGAGTGGTGGATCACCTTTTCCCACTGTACCTCTGCTTCTCTGCCATTCACTTTACTGACACTGTGGCAGAGATCCAGAAACTCTACTCATCTGTTTGGCTGAACGGCTGGCATCACCTGAAAGGCTGGTGGTAATAGCATTAGAACTCACCACCATAGCTTAGCTGTCTCACTTGTGCTGCTCCAAATTAAGCTGCAGTTTCCTATGCCTGCACTTCTATTCTTCCTCTGTGAACATGAAAAGAATGCATTATTTATTTTTCCTCCATTCTTCATCTATGCAGCATTGAGAAGTAAGACTGTCACATGTCTGGTCACTTAACCTTTCTTTCCCAGGGAGGATGATAAACCAAATAGGGTTGATCATCAAATTACCAGTCTAGTGGTAGGAATATTATAGAGCTGTACAGTGGTAGGAATACCTCCTGACTTGTTTTGTTGCCCCCCGATGCATTCCAATATCCATCTTGCCTTTCCCACAACTTTGTTACAGTGTGCTATGTAGCTCAGGTTTTCTGATATCAAGACCCCTAAGGACTTTCTTTCCCTGATGAATTTTCGCATTACCAGTCCCTCATTTTGTACTGATCCCTTGGGTTCCTTTCTTTCTTTTCTTTTTTTTTATTCAATATACTTTATTAAAGTTTGTGCAGCAATCAATGCAGGTTATCTCAAGAACATGACAGAAAGCTGCTAAAATACAATCAGAAACACAAGACGACAAACAAGAACAAGACAAAACACAAACAATCCCCACACTCCAAAACCTGTTCATCACTCCACAGAAAGGAATGAGAAGGGTGGGTTATGTGGGTCCAGAAAATGGAAAGGACTCTGATTATGGGTGCCAGTAGGAAAGCAGGGTCAAGAGGGGTTGCCAAGTGGCCTGGAAGAAGTGAAATCTATGCTGCATACTTGCTATATGCTTTTCCAATTGGATAGCTAGCAGGGTCTCATGATATCATTCTAACACTGATGGGAGGGGGCCTTCTCTCTAGTGCCTTAACATTACCAAGTTAGCCATGGCCACCACCAGTGCCAGGTGTGCTTTTCTTATATTGGGCATCCCAGAGGGGTACACAGCTAGAAGACAATATTCTGGGGTGAATAAAGGCTCCAGGCCCAAACCTGGATCTAGGATTTGCTTTATGGAATTCTAGAAGACTTGTGACTTCGGGCAACTCCAGAGCAAATGATAGAAGAACCCAGGGGCATCTCCACACCTTGTACATAAGGGAAATGTGAATGTACCTATTTTGTGAAGTTTTATGGGGGTGTAGTACAAGTTATGCATTACATTAAACTGAATCATATGGAGTCGGTCTTGTTTAATATATTTGTAGATGGCCAGCCAGGCTTTCCTCCAGAAGACTGTGTCCACTGGGAGAGATAGCTCTTGGGTCCAGTAGTAGCGAATTCCAGTGGGGAGAGGCAAGTCTAGGGATGGTAGGTATTTGTAGATGCAAGACACTGCATGTGGCTAAATTGCCACCTGTAGCAGGGAAGGTAAATCCTCCAGCAGTGAGGGATTCCTAGGCTTATGTCCCAGAAAAGAGAGCATCACATTCTTTATCTGCAGAAATTTTAATATGTCTGTGTTAGTAAGCTGTAATTGGGCTTGGAGAACAGGGTAGGTGACCAAATCTTCCAGGTTCTTTTATTAAGTGTACATTACTCTGCAATGTTTTGTATTGACACATAGCTACCAGATCTTTGACTAGTTCTCCAAATCTGCCTGGATCCTCCTTGAGTTCTTTTATATATTCCTCCATGTCAATACCTTCATAGATGTTATTTTTCTTTTATAATAGTTGGTTCATTTTTGAAAATAAGTCCCACAATGCATGATGTTTTCATATATCACATCATACAATAAATATAATGGCTCCTTAAGTTAAATTTCATAGGTCTATGGTAGAAGGTTCAAGTCACAATTTTTTAGCACTCATATATTGAAAAATCAAAAACAGATTGACAGTGAAGCACACCTTTGCACGATTCGAAAAAAGAAAAGCAGTAATTGCAGATTCAGAGGCAGGTGGCTACAATAATTTTCCTACTCTGGGAAATAGTTTGTTCCTACTGAAATATGGTGATGAGTATAAGAACGGTATCCCTGAGGCCTCCCAAGAAGCAAATCCATCTTAAGTGAAGACAGACTATATCCTCTGATGCTTATGGATTTCAAATCTGCATGACCAAATTTATGGAATATAAAAAATCTCACACTGGTCTTGTGGAAGGTAATCCCAGCTTCTTAAGGCACATTTATTCTTTTTAGTTGTCAGCAGCATAGTTGTTAGCACCTACTGGGGTTATGTGTACCCTTTTGTACAATTAGTCAAGTTTAAAGTTACATTAAGTATGAGTGATTTGGTTGCATGATGCCACTGATGATGTCAGCAAAAGGGTTTTTAGGTCTTAGCAAAGGGATTCTGACCAATTCAAGCATGGGTATGATCCACTGTATTGTACATTTTTTCTTTCTTTTTCACAACAAATTTTGTTGTTTGAGATAAATTGTTAGATTTCATTGCATATGCAGTGAAAGGTTTCAGCAGAGATAAATTATACACTTTCAGATAACTTAACTTAGTTCTACTGTATGTTGTAGTCAATTAAATTAGTCCCAGCTCTGATTTGTCTAGGTTTGAATACAATTTGAGGCACCTATTTTGCAGATGATGACATATCCATTTCACCATAGGAACTGTAACTCACTTAGCAATAGCTAAGCGGCACACTGAATATGCCTTTGCTCAGTAAGCAACAGATCTGTATTTCAAATCCAGGCAGAGACATATTTTTTTTTCATTTGCTTGTTTAATGGAAACTCACTTGAGTAGCAATTCATTTGTGATGTGGAGTTAAAATAGTAAATGATACGAGAAGTAAATTTTGCAAAAATCAACAATTTGTGAAGATAATTCATATGATGGGATTAGATTGCCAGTCAACTGTTTTGCAGGTTGTAACATAACCTCTACACCATAGGAAATGCAACTCACTTATCTGCAGTTCAGTAGTGCACTGAATGTGTGTTAGCTTAAGTACTAAAGAATCAGTAGTTTAAATTCATGCAAACATAGTCTGACTTCTGGCAGGAACTTGTAATTTTTTTCAACTTTTTTGTAAGATGGAAACTCACTTGAAAAGTAATTCATGAGGCTGTGGACTGGAATAGTACATTATATAAGAAGTAAATTTAGACAAGAACAATAATTTGAGAAGGTAAATCACTTGCTCAGATTAGAACCCCAGTTGAACGATTTGAAGGTTTTGACATAACCTCTACACCATAGGAAAAGCAACTCACTTACCTGAAGTTCAGTAGCATAATGAATGTGTTCACTTAGTAAGCAAAGAATCAGTGACTGAAATTCAGGCAGACATAGCTCGAATCCTGGCAGAGACTAAAACATTTTTTTCAACTCTTTTGGGAAGATGGAAACTTGATTGGCAAGCAATTCATGGTGGTGTGGAGTGGAATAATAAATTACTTGAAAAGCAAATTTAGCTAAGAATAACAATGTGTGAAGGTAAATTGCCTGTTGGTATAGATCCCCAATTGCCTGTTTTGCAGATGCAATATAAACTCCTCATTATAGGAATTTCAACTTAATTACCTGCAGTTCAGCAGTGCATTAAATGTGTGTTTGCTCAGCAGGCAAAGGTTCAGTGGCTCAGATCTGAACAGGGACATAAGCATTTTCCTCAATTGTTTTGTAAAATGGAAACTCACCTGAGTGATCATTCATGATGGTGTGGATTTGGAATGGTAAATTATAAGTACATTCAGCTATGAAAAACAATTTGTGAAGGTAAATTGCCTGCTGGGATTAGAGCTCCAGTCACCTGGTTTTTGCAGATTGTAGAATAACATCTGCATCACAGGAATTGCAATTCACTTATCAGCAACTCAGCAGCACACTGAATGTGTCTTTACTTAAAAGGCAAAGGATCAGTATTTCAAATCCTGACTGGAACTTAAATATTTTATAAGATGGGAACTCATGTTAGAAGCAATTCTTGGTAGTGTGGGACTGAATAATAAATTGTATGAGAATTAAATTTTGCTAAGAACAATGGGGCCTATGCACAAAAAAATGTTGCCTTCATGCCACGTATCCAAGGTGCATAGGCAACCCTAAGTCAGAATGCCGGGCAGCTAGGGCCCCACTGACCCCCAGCAGCATTCACCATGGGCATGCAAGACATGTATGCATCCAATCCCCTGGCTACATGGTCAGTAACATGCCCAGTGCATGCAGGAGGCGTGCCTGCACTATGAGCCATTCACAAAGGCATGTAGTGCTGCTCACAGGGGGATGGAGGAAGGTGCAGGTTATTACAGGGGGGACCCAGCCATAACTTCTGTACATGCCATGTGCACACAGTCAACTGCCCAGTCCAGACAGACAGCCCCATTCCCCCACACAAGAACCCCTGCACCCATCTCCTATGCCTGCCCACCCACCTCAGCACACAACTGTGGCCCATCCTTGTCAATGAAGATCCCACCCCTGCATAGAGTTGACCACTGTCCACAAACATGCAGTAGACCCCACACATCAAAGCCCCCTCAGCATCTATGCAGAACCCTCTGACACACATAGAGGCATCAGCCCCATGACTGCAGTAATCCCCCCAAAACACATAAGGGCACTGGCCCTGGGAATGCAGTAACCCCACACACATAGGGACACCAGTCCCATTCATGCAGTAACCCCCCACACACAACTATGCCCCATCCTTGTATAAGTACACAGATACCCCCCTGACCAGGACGTCACAACCTGACCACACCGACCCGCAATCTGGGCCCCTCCAGCCCCTCATCGGTGTTCAGTGGACCCCACACACTCCCTGTGGCACTAAAACACCACCCCATCCCTGTACCTGCCTGTCAGTGCTGCAGCTCTGGATGGCCAGCAGCACAGCCTCCACTCACCTCCGCTGACCATCCAACCAAAACTGGGAACATGCTGTATGTGTGTGTGTATATATATATATATATATATATATATATATATATATATATATATAGTGGCACGCTCCCAGCACCACTTGGCTGGCCAGTGGCTGAGGAGGTGTGAGGAGGGCTGTGCTGCTGGCCATCCATGGCCACAACACTAACAGGCAGGTATGGGGATGTGGATGGTGGTATTGTCAGTGCCACGGGGTGGGGAGCCACTGGTCACCAATGCTGAAGTGGGATACTGGGATCAGGGGTTGGGTTTGTTTGACTGGGACACCTTTGTGTGTGTGGGGGAATCTGCTATTACTTCACCAGGGATGGGGCATACATGTGGTGGGGGGGTGGGTCTGCTTTTACTTTGGGGCATGGCCACATGGGTCAGGGTGTCTGCTTAGCACCCAAACCCATGCCTTCATGTGCAAGTGATCCACTATGGGACCAAGGGTGGGGCATCCAATTAGATGCAAGCCTGTGTCTGCAACTTTGACCTCAGCTGCCCTGTGCAGTTGTGCATGCCAGGGAGGTAGGGCCATGGACTGGTGCCCCACAGGGTCATACAGTAGTGCATACAATGCACTCTGCACCTGTCCAGGGTCATGGAGTTACGTGGGTGGGGTACATGCCTTTGGCACATACCTTCTGTCCCAATAGTGCATAGCACCCAATAATTTGTGAATGTAAATTATCTGCTGGGATTAGATCCCAGTCACATGTTTTGCAAATATGACATAACCACCACAACATAGGAACAGCTGCACATCAGCCTGAGGATCTGTGGTACACTGACTGTGGGTTTGCTTAGCAGACAAAGGGTCAATATCTCAAATATGAGCTGTAATTTAAATATTTTTCTCCATTTTATTTAATTTATTTTTTTTAAGATGGAAACTCACTTGAGTGATGAGTAATGGTGGTGTGGAGTTGGAATTGCAAATTTTATAAGTATATTCAGCTAGGAACAACAATTTGTGAAGGCAACTCACCTGCTGGGATTAGATCCCCTGTTGCCTGGTTTCCAGTTTGTGGCATAATCTCTACATCATAGAAACTCATTTCCCTTACCAGCAACTCAACAGTGCACTAATTTTGTGTTTGCCTGCTTAGCAGGAAAAAAATGGATCAGATATTCAAATCCTGGCAGGAACTTAAAGATTTTTTTAAGCTGGAAACACACTTAAGTGATGATTCATGGTGAAGTGGAGTTGGAATAATAAATTATATGAGAAGTAAATTTAGCTAAGAAAAACTATTTGTGAAGGTATATTGCCTAATGGAATTAGACCCCAGTCACCTGTTTTGCAGGTTGTGACATAGCCTCTATGTCATAGGAACTGCAACTCACTTACTTGCAGTGGCACACTGGATGTGTCTTTGCTTAGCAGGCAGAGGTTCCATGGTTTAAATTCAGATAGACACATTCTGAAGCCAGGCAGGTTCTTACATTTTTTCAACATTTTTTGTAACATGGAAACTTAGTCAAGTAGTGATTCATAATGGTGTGGAGTGGAACTATAAATCATCTGAGAAGTAAATTTAGCTAAGACCAACACTTTATGAAGGTAATTCACCTGCTGGGTTTAGACTCCAGCCACCTGTTTTGCTGGTATAACCAACTTTACATCAGATGAACTGTAGCTCACTAACCTACAGCTCAGCAGCACATTGAATGTGTGTCTGCTTAGCCGACAAATCATCAGCAGTTTAAATCCTGACAGGGACTAAAGTGTTTTTTTTTGTTTGTTTGTAAGTTGGAAACTCACTTGAATCATGTCTCATGGTGGTGTGGAGTTAGCATCATAAATTATATGAGAAATACATGCAGCTAAGAAAACCAATTTGTGAAGGTATATTGCCTGCTGGAATTAGATCCTCAGTCCCCTACTTAGTCGGATGTGACATAACTTCTACATCACAGGAACTGTAATTCACTTACCTCCAGCTCAGTAGCACACTGAATGTGTGTTTGCTTGTATTGCTAATGGTTAATGCCTGGCAATGTGTGTACTTCATCTCTTAATAAAGCTAAGTTTAAAAAATTAGTAGTTCAAATACAGGTAGACACATTTTGAATCTTGCCAGGGACTTTTTATTTTAAATATTCTTTGAAAGATGGAAACTCACTTAGTAAATTATCTGAGAAGTAAGTTTAGGGAAAAAAAAACAACCCAAAAGATCAAGGTAATTCATCTGCTGGGATTAAATCCTTAGTTATCTGTTTTGCAGGTGTAACAACCTCTACACCATGGAAACTGCATCTCGCTTGCAGCTCAGTGACACAGTGATTGTTTGTTAACTTATCAGGCAAGGGGTCAGTGGTTCAAATCCTAGCAGGGACTAAATTATTTGATGCATCATTTTTATAACATGGAAACTCTCTTGAATGGAAATTCATGATGGTGTGGAGCTGTAATAGTAAATTATATGGGAAGTACATTTAGCTAAGAACCACAATATGTGAAGGTATATCATCTGCTTGGATTCAAAATCAAGTTGCCTGTTTGTAGGTTGTGACATACCTTTAGAACACAAGAACTGCAACTCACTAACCTGCAGCACAGTAACACACTGATTGTGTATTTCCTGAATGTGCAAAGGATCAACAGTTCAAATACTGGCAGAGGCTCAAACATTTTTTATATTTTTTGTAAGATGGAAACACACTTACATTTTTGTAAGACGGAAACTCACGTTAGTGGCAACTCATGGTGGTGTGGAGTTGGAATAGTAAATTATATGAGAAGTAACTTCAGATAACATCAGTCTCTTGGGTCTGTCCAAACAATTGAAGGGTGATAACCTCAAGCAATATCTGCAAAACTGTCTACCAGAAATGCTGGGGCTGGATGCCCCAGTCCAAGTGAAGAAATCATACTGAATTAGACCCTGTAGCAGCTAACACTTTCCAGGCTGTTCTAATTGTTCTTGCCAGCTCCGAGGAATATGATATGATCTTATTCAAGATGAAACCAACTGAAAATATTGAACAGGGGGACATCCTTTTGAAAATCTTTCCTGACCTCAGCATTAGTACGCACAACAGAAGAAAAGACTTTGACAGGGTCCAGATGGACCTTAGAGAGCTAAGAGTGAATAATTACCTACTTGTGCCAGCCCAACTTTAGATACACCATGGAAGAAAGACATATATTTTCTTCAAGCCAACTGATGCAGGTAAACTAGCAGAGAAGATACGAGCAAAATTTTCATCAAGAGGGTGAAATGGGGACTCAGAGAATGACTCTGCTGAAAAAATCTTTAGAAACTTGGACTGATTCCTTAATGTCGTTGCTATAAGGGGGTGCATATTAAAAAGTTTTGCCATTCATGATGTGCTTGTTATAATTTATGTATGGTGGGGCAGGTGGGCAATGTGAGGCTGCCTCAGAAAAAGAGGGGCATATATTGCCGCAGGGTATAGCTAGAATTATAGCAACACAGAAGTATTGCAGTGCCAAAATGCCACTACATGTGCCATCTGTTTCTGGAGTGCTCCCATCCCCCCCATTCTCCCTCTCTAGTGTGACATGGATTCCCATGCTAGCTGCAGCTAATTACTTTGAATAGGATTCTCCATTCCATAGTGGAGACAGGACAATTAACCAGTGGATTACAGTTCCAGTATTCATTCATTTCCTAGGCTACACTTGTTTGAGGGTTTCAACAGTTTTATAATTTAAACAGTCTGTTATTCTGAAACAGAATATTCTCAAATTGAACTCTGATCTTATAGTACAGTATATAATGATGGCATTTGGGGTATTGTCACCTCTCCTCTCCTCTCAACAGTGGTGCTATAGTTATCAGAGACAATGATGTCTGCTTTTCTAAAGACTTTGCTATAAATATTATCTTTTGAACTTTACAGACTAGTTGGCAATAAACCAATCATTTGGAGGAATGTTATACTGCACACTTCTATGGACTTTTATTGTGCCTTGCATTGAGTAAGCCATGGGCTTTATTTTACATAATCTTTGTTTTGGTTCTCAATCAGTTAATCTCTTTATAAGGAGCTAAGTGAGGTCACCATTTGGTATATACCCCAAATGCTACAACTTGACATAAGACATGCTGTAATTTACCTGTTTAAGACATTTTCACATTTTAGAAAACTGTACTTCATCTCTTGAGATACAATGCTTCTACTTTTTATTAAAATAATACAAAGAAAAATATAAAAACAAGATGTAAATTAGTTAAGATCAATTAGTGAAGGTAAATCTCCTGCTGGTATTATATCCCAAGTCACCTGTTTTCCAGGCAGTGACTTTACCTCTGCTCCACAGAAACTGCGGTTCCCATGTCTGCAGATGAGTGGCACACTGAATGTGTGTTCAGAAAGCAGGCAAAGGATTAGTGGTTTGAATCCCAGTATGCACACAGTATACAGACAGAGTGATAGATTTGTAAATTATACTAACATTACATTAGGAATGTGGCTTAACAAAAATCTTCCTTAGAAAAATAAGACAATTTTTCATGTAATTTGGACATTTTAAGAATGTCTTCAGTGACAATGAGCTGCATTATGTATACTGCAACTGCATTGCCATTTTTAATGTTATGATATCTGCATGAATCTGTTTATCTAGCTTGTGTTGACTTTAAAAATAGGGTTATGTAATTCTGCCAAACAGGACATTTCTATGAAATTTCAACACCAGTAATTGTTGTGCACTTTGTAAAGGTTAGTTTTGCATTTATTTATTTGATATTTTGTATACCACTTTTATCTACACTGTATTCAGTTTTTCAAGCAAACATTTTGACAAACTCATCAAATGAAAGCAGTCAACCAGTCCACCAACCACTGTCATCCTCAGCAGCTGTCATCAGATCCCATGACTAAAGACTTAATGTTAACCCTGGAGAACAAACTGGTCCTGGAAGTTTAACTTTATGGTCATGTCCCTCACTGGCTTCTTTTCTTGTATAAGATTTACTGCTACCTTGGCATCCTAATTTTGCTAGGTGGGGTCCCACTCCAGTTCCCTGTGAACCAGGAAGATGCAGAGAATACCAGGCTTGACCTCCTCCTCCTCCTTAGGAGGGTGGAATCTATGTAATGTAGGTGGATCTGGAATGGAAAAAAAGATAGGTGCCCATCAGTCCACATAGTGAGACACATAACCTCACACACAGTCAGATATGGCCTTTCTATAATAAGGAAAGGGGTAAGTGCAACAATTAGCCTGGTTGTGGGGTTGACCATCTTCCAGTGTCTCTCCTTGTAATTCAGTACCCATTATCATCATGGGTCAGGGTGCTTGGGTTAATGATAAAGTACTCTTGCACCACCACTTTGGGTTTGCTCATTACTGTTAATCAAGTGTAGGATTTTGCAGGCAGGATGAGATGATATAAACAACACTTTGATTTCATGACTGGCCAGTCTATAATAGGCTGGTTTTGACACAGGCAGATGTTGTTGTGAAATACAAACTATGTACTGGGGACAGTGGTATGTCAGTAGACAAAGTCTGTTATACCACACCCTGTCACCACTGGCAATTGGCACTGGATACTATGATGTAACAAGCTTGAGTAACTCAAAATTTAGCTGGTGGCATTGGCCACAGGCACAGACATGATAGGGCAAGTAGCCCAGTATAAGCATTAACTAGATGGGCAGCAGCTGGGCCATAAGAAGAAGGGTACTAAACTCAATGACTGATGGCAATAGATACAACTATTGGCAAGATAAGCAACATAAGCTAGAATATTAAGTGGAAATCACAGACAGCTGATGAATGTCAGGATGGCACATCATGGAGGAGGTCTGAAGGAGGAGAAATCCCTAACCCCATATTAGATCAAGATGTAGCAACAGCTAAGGAGATGCATCACAAACTGAACCAGGAGGGATGGATGTCATCACCTAAATAACCTTCAAGGAGGACAGAGAAAGTCACCCACTCCCTCCCAACCCAAAGAAAAAGGCCAGGATATTCAAAGGTCCTTGTCAGTGCTCATTATGAAATAGGCTGAGACAGTCCCTGAAATTGATTGAGAACCCATGCCAGCTATGTTCATTTTCAAGTTTATAACATGGTAAATAACAACTGCCTGCACCCACGAACCCAATTATAAAAAATATCCTTGTGCTACCCTTCCTGCCACCTCCTTCATGCCTCCTGTTTCTGTCATCATTCTTGCATGGCGGAAATTATAATCAAAAAATACAAAAAAGATGCCTATTAAAAAGCAAATAAATACAGTATGTTAATATTAAGAAACCAATGCCTTTACCAGTTCTGAAGATTGTGGTCCGCACCCATGTCACATTGCTCTCTTGTTCTTTTTTCTGAATAGGTCACAGTGTGGCAGCTGGCACTTTTACAATACATGCTACTGCAGATGGAAGCATTCTTCGGGCAAGACCACAAGAAAATTTCAGTCTTGCTGGTGGCCTACTGACCCACATTGGTCACTCTTTATAGCGATCTGGAAGGTCACGTGTGAATGAAAAGAAGTGTTCAATGGGAGAGAAAACTGCACAGAATAGAAATGTTTCTCCTCATGCTCACTCTCTCCTACCCCAAGTACTGTGGCTAGTCCATTTTAATGTCCTTATAACTGACATTGCGGAGGGACTGGAAGGAGAAGAATGTCTCTTTGCAGATGACACAAAGATCTGCAACAGGGTTGATATGCAAGGTGGGGTGGAAAGGATGAAAAGAGACTTGGCAAGGTTGGAGGAATGGTCAAATGTATGGCAGCTTAGATTCAATGCAAAGAAGTGCAAAGTAATGCACCTGGGAGACAAAACCCAAGGGGAAGAGTACACAATGGGGTATGAGATACTGATAACAACAAAAATGGAAAGGGACCTGGGGGGAGTCATATCAGATGAACTAAAGGTGGTCCAGCAATGTGAGAAGGCAGTAAGGAGGGCTGGGGGAATACTGGGATGCATAGGGAGAGGCATCACCAGTAGAAAACAAGAAGCTGTTGGCCCTCTGTACAGACAGTTGCTAAGACCACATCTGGAGTACTGTGTACAGTTCTGGAGACCCCATCTCCACAAAGACATAGACAGGATGGAGACTGTCCAGAGGAGGGCAACCAAAATGGTGCAGGGTCTGCACCAGAAGATGAAGAAAGACTAAAGGAGCTTAAGATGCATAGCCTTGAGGAAAAGAGGGAGGAGGAACATGATAGAAACTTTCAGATACCTCAAGGGAATCAAGAAAGTCCAAGAGGGTAACATCTTTCAGAAAAAGAGATGTGCAAGAACAAGGGGGCACAATTTGAAGATAGAGAGGTAATGGCTCAGAGGTAATGTGAGGAAGTATTTCTTCACATAGAGGGTTTTAAATGCATGGAACAGCCTTCCTGAGGAGGTCATAGAGTCAAAAACAGTGGGGGAATTCAAGAATGCATGGGACAGACATAAGGCAATTCTAGTGGGGGGTAGGAGGAAATAGGCTGTTGGTTAACTAGAATCTGCAGCTTATCTGTTAGGTAGGGAAATGAGCAGACTAGGTGGACCAAGTGGTCCTTATCTGCCATCAGATTCTATGTTTCTATGTTTCAGCCCCAGCAGTTTTGCTCTTCAGTTCTCCTGCTGACATTTAGGTGGAAGGACCATTTTGCTCCAGAAAAAAGAAAAACTTCTTACATATTTTAATTTCTTTAAAAGTTACAATATTTCTCAACATATACCAACTTTAGGAGCACAATAGCACACACTGGGGAGTGATAAATGCACTTCCAGGAGTAGTATGGTACATGGCCTGCAGCCTCATGCCTCACTATGCCCCTATGCATGCATTTATCAGATCATAATCCACACTCCATCGTGTATTATTGATTACTTTAAAATTTGCTCTATGAGCATATTAGTGCCTAGAGCAAACCATAGATATATTGGAACATGCTAATGCACTTTGTGAGCACTAATGTCATGTTCCAATATTACACCAGTCAGGTGCTATCCAAATTATGATCACAAATCCCAGAACCCTATTTGCTACAGAAGGTACATGGTCAGTAAGGTACTATGGGGACTGTGAGTTCAGTCTGGCTGTTTTGACCCACTAATGCCTTATTTGCACCTTAAGATGCAAATGCCCCCATTGAACTATCATGGCACTATGAGCTCATTTGCATCTCATAAGTGCCTCTGTACAGGCCCAGACATGAACTTTTTGTGACCCTTTCTGAGCACTACTCAGGGTTGCTGATCATGGAATGCGGTACCCATCACTTGTGTCCAGTGGTTCCTTCCACCCATCGATCACCTGCTCATATTAAAAAAAAATTCCCTGGTGTCCATTGGTCCCCACCTCCTGATCACTTGCCATTATTAAATCATTGAATTCCCTTGTGTCCAAAAGTCTCACTTACCCCCAATCACCCACTCATATTAAATTGCAGAATTCCCTGATGTTCAGTGCCCCCCCCCCACCATGTAGGAATGTAGAAACAAGGTCCCTACCCCAACCTGTTCACCTCATCCCCACTTTGACCACTACCACTACCCAGGTCTCCCTGTCTATAATAGAGATGTCCCTCAGCCACTCACAGCAACTGACACAGACCCTAAACTCACCACCATGAATGGATTGACTGATAGTCCACAATTATGTGCCTACTATAGAAGCAACTGTTTACAGCAGGTGCATGATGGAAAACAGTCAGTAGGTGGCCGGACACTGACTGGAGAGGAGGGTCTGTGTTGGATACCGATAGTGCATGAAGGGTGCCTGTATTGCAGTTAGGAGGCTGGGGGTCATGGTGGTGGTGGGGCAGATGCTGATGAGATGGGTGGGTGGGTGGGCTTTACAATTACTGTGGTGAGGAACCATGGCACACCAGGAATTCAGAGATTTAATAAGGGTGGGTGATCAGTGGTGGAAGATCCACTGGACTCCAAGAAATGTAGCTTTAATATGGGTGGGTGATCAGGGTGTGAGGTGTGGTGGTTAAGGAGCACAGTTTTTGAGACCTGTTTTAGGAAGGTGGCAAGTAGCACAAATGACTACTAACCACTTCCCTAAACCTACCAGCATACCAGAGCCACTATTTGCAAGGAGCAATCAGCTACTTTGGATATGTACACCAGCATGTTTTAAGGCTGGTCGCAAATGGGTTAGTGACTTACTAATCATGAAATTCAATATGGCATTTTGTGATCCTTCCTTGCTTTGGGGTTGCAAAGTGATGTCGCTAGCCAGCTTTGCCATTGCTAATGCCCTTCCAATATCCAGATAAAAGTCTTCTAATTCAATTCTGTGTTGTTTTTTTTTTGCTATTCATCATCACCAACAAGGAACTCAGCTAAACTATAGAATAGGGTAAGGGAACATATTTTTATCTATTTTTTCTTAAGAAAATAAGTAAAGCTCATTTTTGTAGCTCTGAATAAAATCTTGTATCTTAAAAATGTTACAGTTTCTGTGGCAGAAAATTGGTCTCTGAATAGTAGGATGTTCAAGCAATTGAAATGCAAATTCTGTTGGGAAAAATATATTTACATTTTAAAATGTAAAAGTTATGTTCTATTTTGGGTTCATCAAACACTTCCCCATCTTCATGCTGTGTCTCTGTATCAAATTAATTCACCAGCTGAAATACTAAACATCCTTTGAAACTGAGTTCAGAAAATTGAATGCTTAAAGATAAATTTCACAGAGCTTAACATATTCAAAACTGTTTTGTTGGCTAGAAAGACCCATTTTCATGAATCTTGTATCTGTCAAACAATATTTAATTGTCTATTTAAATGTCTAGTATTGATTTATTTTGTTGATGTATACACTGCTTTTCAGCTTTTATGCAAGTTATTGTAAATTTGCATTAATTGGTGTACTTTGCACAACCAAGTTCACTATTATAAATAACCTCTGCTCAATAGTTTCCCCTCTATTAATTTGAATAAACAGTATAAATTGTGTTCCTCTATTAACTGAATAATTAATTGTTTAATTAATTTGTAATTCTTGGCCAGGAAAGTAACACTTAGCTATATCAGATCAGTTCCAGGTGTATCACCGAGGTTGGGTTACATGGGCTTATCTTATGGATAGGGGCAATG
The DNA here is from genome assembly GCA_016271365.2 of Neoceratodus forsteri. Classification (NCBI taxonomy): domain Eukaryota; kingdom Metazoa; phylum Chordata; order Ceratodontiformes; family Ceratodontidae; genus Neoceratodus; species Neoceratodus forsteri. The sequence continues at coordinate 720,782,736 of CM028129.1, forward strand.
TTGTCCAAGATACTGGTAAAAAAATCCCTATTCTTAGGATAAGTGCCATGTGATCTTTAACTTCCAATTGGAAAACCACCAGAGATGGGCCAAAGGTACTTTAAACATAGAAAAACAGAATTTGTAGGCAGAAAAAGATCGCTTGCCCCCCCCCCCCTTCCATCAGCCCAGTTGTTCCCTGCCTATTCTGTCTCAGTAGATCCTAACTGGTCTCCCCACCCCCTTTTTAGTTACTAGTATTCCACTATGCCCATCCCATGCATATTTAAAACCCCTCACTGTTTTTGCCCACACTAATTCTAAAGGCAGGCTGTTCCAGATGTTCACTGCTCTTTCAGTGATGTAATATTTACTCATATCCTTTCCAACTGTCCCCACATCTAGTTTCATTGCACACTCTTTTGTTCTGTTGCACTTCTTCATTTGAAAAAGGCTGTTCACCCCCATGAGGTACTTGTAGGTCTCTATCATGTCCCCTCTTCCTCCTCCTCTCCTCCAGGGGTACATTTTGAAATCATTCAGTCACTCCATATATGGTTCTCATACAATCCCTGTACCGTTTGAGTTACCCTCCTCTGAACTACCTCTACCCTGCCTATGTCTTTTCTGAGATGCAGCCTCCTGAAATGTACATAATATTCCAGATGTGGTCTCACCAGTGATCTATACAGAGGTAGAACCACCTCTCACCTTCTATTTATGATACTTCTCCCTAGGCACCCCATTATCTCACTGGCCCTCCCATTGCCTAGCCATACTGTCCTGCAACTTTGAGGACATCAGATATTATAACCCTAAGATCCATTTCCTGCTTAGTGACTGACTGTACCCCTGCCCCATTTTATACTCGGCTCTTGGATTTCAGTGCCCTAGCTGCATGATTTTGCACTTTTTGTCATTGAACCCAGCTTCCATATCCTTGATCACTCAAGTTTTCAAAGATCCCTACTCATTTTCTCCACACTCCCCTGTGTATTGAGCCTATTTCAGATTTTGGTGCTGTATGTAAAAAGGTATAACTTCCGTTCAAGTTCTTTTGCAATGTCACAGGCCTGCTCCCAGTATTGAATCCCATGGCACCCTGCCAGTCACGCTCCTCTCATTAGAGTGGGTGCCATTTACTACCACCCTCTAACTCCTACTCATTAACAATTTTGTTTATCCAGTTTTTTACTTTGGTTTATAATCTCATTGAAAGTAAAGATATTAAATATTGTGTTACCACATTTGTTCCAGTGTTGTTATAGTAATACAAAATAAAACAGTTGGAGCACTAGCAACTATCAAATAGGGGATGTGCAATAGCCTTACTCAAAAGCTAATATATACTGTATCTTCATTAGTAAGGGGGAGGGCCTCATCTCATCATGAGTTATGATAATGTTTCTTACAAATGATGTTAAAATGGTATGTTTTGAATAAGACCACTGTGTGTCTAGTTTATTTCATATCTATATATATATATATATATATATATACACACAGTATATAGAAGGCAGTATACTGTAGCTCCACTGTGATGTAATCAAGCATTCTTTCAGCTGTTCTTCCATTTGTTAAGTACAGAATTATTGTATATTTAGCCTATGTTATTTTGTTTGTGACATATCTGCAGTATTATTAAGATAAACATTTTCATTTTGATGTTACATTTTTGGTTAGCCTAAATAATCCTATATATCTGGCAAAATGCACCCTCCCTGGTTTGGTATAAATTAAAATGTTCCTTTAAGTCTGACTTAATCTTGCTGCATAATACATCTGCATGAACCTGTTAGGAAGATCAGTTTGTGCATATGTGTGTATGTGGGGGGTCCTTCATTCTGGCACCCAGAATAACTTAAAAGAATACTACACCTTCATATCTTGTAAATTTTATTTGTTTCCATGTCAACATACAACTCTTTTCTTGTAGCTGTTGGGGATATGTGTGTTTGCTTTAGTTTGTTTGCACTGCTCATTCTAGTCCCCTATAACTATCCTGTGGGTTTCCATTTATGGGTTGTTGGAATCTCATAGTCCATAGAAGCGGTATTAGCATATGAGAACATGATGTGATGTATCTCTATGCTCACAGCACAAATACCTAAAAAAAAAAAAAACTCTCTGAAAGCACACAAATTGAATGAAATTTAAGGGAAAAAAGTTGCATTACAATTCAGACTGCTTGCAAAGCTAATTGAAGGTAAATGTGATATTTCACACCTTGTTGCAACTTGTTTTGTTGAACTCTTGTTAAACCGACAGGCATTCCATGGAGTCTAAAAAGTGCTAACACATCTTGTTCTCATATGCTAATGCTGCAGCTGTCAGGAACAATGAGGTTTCAACCACCATAATAGTTCTGAGGTAGCTTTACATATGATTACTCCATCCCCATTTGATTCTTAAACCCTTGTTGTTAACATGCCTTAGCATCTCCCGTAAAGGGCATGGTAAGTCAATAAGTAGTTTCCAAAGCTCTAGTAATATAATTAAATATTGCAAATGGTCTAATAAAAAACAGTCTATTAATAATTAAGCAGATCATCTTGCTACTACTAATTTGCTAAGACAACGTGGAACTAAACCCTTGTTTACCTATGCTGAGCCTAACCCTCACCGACTGTGCCAATATGAAGGAGTTAAAATGTATGACACGCAGAGAAAGGCAAACCTAACAATCTATGTATCTTACTCTTAATTGAAGCTTGGCTTAATAATAATATTGATTCCAGTGTAGTTTCTTTACCAGGGTACGAGCTATATAGAATACTGTAAATAGGCCCACTCAGGGACATGGAATTATCAAAATCAAAAGCTATCTTTTACTGTGATCACTTTTATGTCAAAACCAGCAGAATTTGAGTGTTTTGTAGTCACTGTTGACCTTTCCAGAGTTGGATCCTTAAATATGATGGGTTGCTATAGGTCTCGTACATGTGACACAGAAAAATTCAATTACTTCTCTAAAATTGGGTACTCTAACAACAAATTCTGGTCAAAGTCCTCAAGGCTGCAATTGCACTTTAAGAGTGCTCAAGAGGCCACCATAAAAAAGAGCTCAATGAGCTCATGGCAGAAAAGGCTATTGTGTCCAAAATGGCCATGATGAAGCCGCATATATGCACAGAGCTACAGTGACTTTATTGAGCATGGCGGACATTTCCGTGAAGTCACGCATGAGCACCAAGCTACAGCAGAAATCTTGGGCATAGCAGACATTTCCCCCCGTGACCTACTTGAGCATGTGCAATGATGAACTCCAGCAGAAAGGGCTGCAAGGGAATGGAGCAACCTTGGAGGGGGGAGGCTACTGCTTTAGTGGAGGGGAACTCTGGCTGCAGAAGGGAGGGGCAGGGGAAACACTACATACCACCAATGAGTGGAACACTGTGGACAAATGACTGCTGCACTGTAGAAGAGGACTGGGACAAAATTCAGTCACCATCCTTTTTCTCTTCTACAGTGATAGCAAAACATCTGCAGGGATCTGCCCATGCAGCTGTAAAAATACAGCCATCCTCATTGGGATCTAAAATTCTGTCTGTCTCCCAGATGAAGAAACATCAAGTCATTGAGTGATGGTCTGAGCCTAATCCAGCTTGATTTAGAGCCTACTAGTTACCCAATCCCAGCATTCACTAAAAATATCCATGTTAGATATCATCTTTACCACTGGACCACAGCAAATATGCCTAACAACTGTGCCTGATAGTAGTTTCAGTGACAATCAGTGACAATAAAGCAGTGGTTTGTGTCAGGGGACAAAAAATTCTGAATAGCTGCCATCATTTTTCTACAAGAGACTATGACATGGTTCAATGAATCAGACTTCAGGCATGACTTTACAGTTATTAACTGGTAGACTTTTTATTTGGCCCCCTAAATGCACACAGCTGCTGAAATTTTCAGTCATCAACTATTCATTGTCATAAACAGTCATGCACTCCAAGTGAACTACAGGGCAAAAAAGAGAATCTGCCCCTGGTTTACCCATAAACTAAAACAGCATTGAGGGATAGAGATACAGTACACAGTGAATTAATGTCAAGTCTTCTAAATCACCACATGACTGATTGATTTTCAGTCTCCTGGGCACAAGGTGGATTTTCTACAGGAAATCATGGATTTCATTGCTGACAGGGAGTTGCAGTTCCCTAGATGGCTTATTCTGGTAGATTTCAATGCTTGGTTTAATGAAAACTCTAGCAGTTTGGTCAAGATTTCCTCCAGGGTATGGAATCCATGGACCTTGCAGAAGCTGTTACTTATGTGACTAGTCAACACGGTCATGCCTTGGACCTGATATTCTCCTGGGACTTGAGGTTGAGGCTGAGGATCTTGCAATTGATGACATAATTTGGCCAGATCACTGCGCAATCAGGTTCTCCTTCAGGGCCTCCTTGTAGTCCATCCCCTTTTGAGATGGTCCAGTACCACTCTGTATGTGGGCAACAGCTAGATGGACTACTGCTGGTGCTGGCTGAGTTGGGTGTGGTGGCAACATGCACAGTTGGACCAGAGGAAGTGATGGTGGTGGCCTATAATAAAGTGTTAGGATGACTTTCGATCATGCAATGCCTACTCATAGATGTTCAATAGTTTCATGTCTTTGTTCACCATGGCACAATGGTGGGCTGTGTGAGATGGAGGCAAGGAGGTGAATGGTGGAGAATTCATGGAGGAGATCCAGGGTCCAGGAAGAAAGGTTTACTTTAAATATTCACTATGATGAATATCAAAGGACAATCACCCAGAAGAAGGCCATCTTTCTGCTAGAGATATTGCTGCTACTGTAGGAAGATTTGACCCACTCTGCTTTTTCAGACTATCAAATCAAATCAGTGAACTAGCTACTTCATCCAGCCTGTCTGGAGTCTGTGACATTTTTTTTGCCTGCTAAATGCAAGAACTTTCCTCGATTTTTTCTTAGATAGTGTATCCTTTATTTGGGCCATGATCTCTCAAAGAGGGCTATTGCAACTCAGCAGGGTGGAGCCTAAATATCCCAGATGCAGTTAGTGGTCATGGGGAGAGTTTACTCCAGTGAAGATTGAAGAGGTGAGTGGTGTGATCTCTGAGTTGAGGCCAATATATTTTGAAGTAGATCCAGGCCCAACAATACTACTGGTGAGTTATGTTGGACAGCTGGGCCCAGTGTTTTCTGGGATTGTTTGGTGCTCCCTATCAGAAGGGGTCTTCCCAGCTACATTGAAATATGCACTGGTGAGAACTCTTCTGAAAAAAAAATCATCTTTGGACTGAGGCATCCTAGCTAATTACCAACCAGTCTCTAATCTGCCCTTTTTGGGCAAGGATAATATGAAGTTGATTGAGTGAGCCGACCTGGTGGTGCTGAGGGCTGAGGCACTGGTCACCTTACCTCGTGCCACACCGGTGACCAGTGTTCAGGAATGAGCATGGCCACTGGGGATCGACAGGAGAGGAGAAGGACTGGGCACCTGATGGACTGCTCTCCTTCTCTAGGGAGGGGAGTCCACAGCTGTCAGTGCCCGTTCACCCCCTGGCAGAGGATGGGGGAACAGGACACATGCAGCCATATTGGGGAGGAGCTGAGGCAGAGGCTGGGAGGGAGCATGTGGCAGAAGCATGCATGGTCCACTCTGCCTGGTCTCACTGCATGTGTCCAGATCCAGGGCTAAAAGAAAAATGGAAAATGGAAGGTACCCTGATTGTGGTTTGATGGCTGTCCACACCTTCGTTGGCTCCTCTGCTCCTAGACTGGATCCATACCGGGTGGGAAGTTGGGGGCTCCCCGCCACCCCCGCTGTGGGGGGTAAGCCACAGGGTTTCAGGAGGCAGCTTGGAAGCACAGTGGAGATGGACAGCAGCTGGAATCCCTCTGAGATGAGTGGAATAGGGGAGAGATGATCAGGTAGGAGGGGCAAAAAAGCAATAGCCCCCAAAAAATTAAGGTGGTTGCGCAGCAGCTTATAATGCCCCTCACTGCATTTGGCATCTATTAGCCTCTACATTCTGGTTTTAAGTATCGACATAGTATTGGTACCACACTGGCAGGATGCAAAATGGGCTGCTCAGGGTGAAAGATAGAGAAAAAAGTGGCCAATTCTCTTCCTCTTCAATCTCTCTTCAGCTTTTGATACAGAGGACTATGAGCTGTTATTAAACTACTCTCGGGAGTACCAAGGGCTCACCAGCAAAGTTATCTACTGGTTTGAGTCCTATCTCAGGGACAAGACACAGAGGGTGGTTTGGGGAAATGTCTTTTATCCCCTGGTGTCACTTCCCTGTGGTGTATGCCAGGGCTCAGTCCTTTAACCCATGTTGTTTGCAGTGTACATGCAAACCCGGTGAGGTATTATTAGACAGAGGGTTTCAGTTGTATGCTGATGACGCCCAATTCAGTTATTTGCACCCACGGTGCTGGGTGTGGTTGATGTGCTAAATAAATGTCTGTCTGAGATCCAGGACTGGATGTCATCAAGTTGGTTAAGACTCAGCCCTAACAAGACTGAAATACTAGTAGCCAAGCCAGCTGAAAGGGGGAGAATGGAAGCTACTGAGAGATAGATGGGACTTTGGCTCAGTTTCCCTAGGCTTTGGCTATCACTAAGGTGAAAAATCTTCAGGTTATTCTGGATGAAGGGCTGACATGTGAAGCACAGGAGTCAGCAGTAGTCCAGAGTGGCTTTTACTATTTAAGGCACATCTGCCTGATTAAATCCCTTATCCCCCCACCCAGGCCTGTAGATGCTGGTACATGCATTTGTGATGTCAAGGCTAGACTAATGCAATGCTGTCTACCTTGCCAGCAGTGAGAGTACACTGTACCTCCCACTGTTGATGCCAAGCTCAGCTGCTAGGCTGCTGACCAACCTTTCTTGTATGTATCATGCCTCCCCAGTGCTGCATGAACTACACTGGCTGCTGGTAAGGTGGTGTACTTTCTTTAAAGTTGGCTTGCTAACTTATAAGGCCCTACAGAGGTTGGGCATAGGCTATCTGACAGATATCCTGTACCCTTAAATGTCCTTGCACCCCCACCACTCCACTGAGGCAAGTCTCCTTCCTGTTCCAAGGACAGGTAAAAACCTTTGGTAGACTGGATCTTTGAGGTAGCCAGCCTGGTCCTTTGGAATTAGCTTCAGATTGCTCTGAGGAAGGTCCCCTCAGCAGAGGCCTTTAAGAGGGTCCTAAGACCTTCTTGTTTAACCAGGATTTTGAGGATTAACAAACTCCTCTATCAAGCGGACATCCCAGTTAATTTATCTTTCTAATTTTATACTGAAGTTTTATAGCTGTGACTTATTTATTCTGTTTATTTTGTTAGTTTGTTTAGTGGATGCTATTCTTGCAATTTATGTAAGGCACCCTGGGCCTTCATGAAAAGGTGCTAAATACAAAAACTCTGCTGTAGTACTGTTGCTATTTATAAAATGGCAAGAAAAACGTTAGAAATGTCATTGGCCAAGAGATGTCACTTGACCATGCATTAAATCTCCATAAATGCATGGTCAGGTGCCAAATATCAATTTCCTCTCCAAAAAAACTTCTTAGAGCCATTTTATCAGTGTAAAAAGCCTCTCCATGGTGTGAATAATAGGCTTTTAATGCATTTCCATGTGCGGGACACTTGACCTTCGGCCTTGTGCCTTACTACAACCCTGGGTCATGTATTAACAATTTATAATGAGCACCTTGTTGTGGCTTAGTAGTTACTTAACCTACCTCTTTAACTTTTCAATCAAACACAATGAAATACCTCCTTCCTGAAGATGACTCACATAATGCCTTTGTTTAAGTCAGATGATAAGGCTTCCTTAAATTGGCACAGGTCTATCTCCATTCTACCTGTGCTGGCTAAAATTTTAGAACAACTAGTTAACAAACCAATGAGAAAAACATCATGCAGAGTGGGTTACAGGACTTGAGACAGCATGGATTAACGGGGTTGGGGGGGTCTTTTCAAATGAATCTAAAAGATTTATTTGACTCGGTGTCCTAGGAACTGGATTTGGATGGAGTGGTAGATATGGCCTACCTAGATTTTGGCAAGGCCTTCAACACTATTTCACAAAGGAGATTAGTAAGCAAGCTGGGTAGCCTAGGAGTGGGACCAAAGGTGGAAAACTGAGTAAGAAATTGGCTATGGGATAGGAGATAGAGGGAGGTGGTAAACGGAATTCATTCCGAGGAAGGGAGGGTGACCAGTGGAGTACCACAGGGATAGAGATGCAATGAAGTTTTAATTCACTGACCAATTTCCAGCAAAGTCACCAAATTTGCCTCCATAGATCATTTTGTGAAGTTTTTCTGTTTAACAGGAAACTCGCCATTTGTAACTTTGCCTTGCTTTTGTTTGTTTTTTAAGTGGAAATTGTACTTAAAAAAAAAAAAAACAAGGTGAAGTTATAAATGGTGAACCCCCTGCTGATCACTGACCTGATCTTTTACTGGTGTCAAGTTGCCCCCCCACACTGATTGCCAGCTTGATGTAAAATAAAATAAAAATAAAATTCCCTTGTGACTAGTGCCCCCCCATCCCTGGCCCCGTGTAAAATTAAATGCCCTTGGGTCTAGTGGCTCCCTTCTACCAATCGCTCGACCGATGAAAAATTATATTCCCTACTGTCTAGTGACCCCCCCCAATGATCACTGACTTGATGAAAAACTAAATTCCCTGTTGTCTAGTGGTCCCTCCCCCGCCAATCACCAGCCTGATGCTGAATAAAATTATGCTATCCTAGTGTGTAGTTGGCCCCCCTCCCTATCTCTTGTCCCCAGAGGTTGTCCATTCCCTTGGGTCTAGCGGACCCCACCACTCTGAGGGTAGTGCCCCACCATCCAGCCCCCCTACTCGACCCTGAGTGGGTGACCGGCAAAGCCCTCTGGTCTACACCATGGTCAACCAGCCGAATGAGCTGTCAGTGAATGAGTGAGGACTCCACTGGTTGTCTGTAATGCCTGATTAGATGTTTGTAAGAGCTCCAGGACCCCCCAGGATGCCTGTAATGCCAATTTAAAATTTCAGTCACCCGTTACTCAGCCCATTACACATGTTCACAGTACCCAACCTGCAAAGTACACTGTTATGTTGGATAGGGTAGTAAATTACCCAAACTACCTTACCTGGCAGAAAAACACTGATACCCGACATACCTGCTCCATCTACCCGACAGGTAGCCTATTCCTACCTATAAATACCTCGGGGGGAGTGAATAAAGTACAGGAGGGGAGTAGTTTTTTCAGAGAAGAAGGTCATGAGAACATGGGGGCATGCAATGAAGCTGGAAGGGGGGATTTAGGAGAGACGTGAGGAAGTACTTCTTCACTGAAATGGTGGTGAATGCCTGTAACAGTCTTCCTGCAAATGTAGTGGGGTGAAAACAATGGTGGGCTTCAAGCATACACAGGATAGTCACAACATAATCTTGATACTGAAGCAGGCAGAGAGGAAGGAAGAGGTAGTCAAAGATCAGGTGAGGTCTATGGTAACAGGATAGGCAGAGAACTATGGCTGGCTGTGCCAAATGGTCCTTATCTGCTGACAAATTCTGTGTTTCTATGTTTTATATGTTTTGTTCAAGGTACTTATAGACTCACAAAATCGATCCACTGTGCTTTACTTAGTCTTCACAGGACAGTAAATCTATGCTTTTTTTTTGTGTAGCCTTCACAGTGAATGGGATGGGTAGGGATTTTACATTCTTAAAATGTAGAAATTACTAGTAAAGTCCATTCTACTTCACAAAGTGTGTAGCCCAAAAAAAGTTACTGTGGGTGATTTTCTGTGCAAAAGGATGGTCATGTGGTACAGGCTGCAGTAAAATGTGCTCAATGAAAAACACAAAAGCTGGGCACTCACCACCTCAAATGAAACGGATACCAGAGATTTGAGCAAAAAAAGCAACTTTATTATATAAAAATGCCTGACGTGTTTCGGATTGTATAAATCCTTTATCGAAGGAAAATGTGCTCCACTGTGCCCCATGCTTTTGCACTCAGAATGAGTGCAAAAGTAGTCAGATGTGTCTCTGAGTGCTAAACACAAATAATAATATAAAGCTGAAAAATCATAGTTGCTGTAGAAATATTTGCTCATTATGTTGGTTTGCCACACTTGCGCGCAAGTCAACATCTTGCAGTAGTGCAGCTTTGGAGGCGCGGCCGCTGTTGGGCGAATGCAGGGCACGCATCAGTAGGTGCGTCCCTCATTCCCCAATCAGTGGCACCACACCATCCATGCTAATGTGGCGAGCACATCTAAGGAAAGGTCCGCTGCAATCCAAGCAAAGCTCATCACATGCAGCAGACCCTTCCTGCGTGCTTGCCACATTAGCAGCATGGCGGGCGGCCGCCCAACAGCCGACCTCAGGAGTGCCCAATCCCCCAGCTGGCTTACTGTGGCCACACAAATTTGCTGATGGGGGAGCCCACTCCCAGTCAGCATACAGCAGCCCCCCCCATTTCCTATATGCTGAGGGGGGTGCTCAATCTCCCTCGGTTCTTGCCCCCCCCCCGCTTTCATCGTGTGCCGATGGGGGATCCCACTCCCCGTCAGCATAAATCAGCCCATCCTGCATTTCTTATATGCCAAGGGGGTTCCCAATCCCCCTCGGCTCTTGCCTCCCCCCCGGCTGTCATTTTGTGCCGACGGGAGTGCCCAATCCCTGCCGGCATAAATTCACCCCCAAGCCCCCATTGTCTGCCGACAAGGGTGCCCAATCCCCCGTCGGCTGCAGCAAGCCTCCACAAAACAGTTAGGTGGCACGCTAGGAGCCCACCCCAGCATGCCAAGTCCCCTGAAAAAAAAACTGTCCTGCGATGTTCGTTTTTTTTCCTTCCCTGTAACAAAAAAAGGTCCCTCATAGTCTCCTGCCCCCCACCCACACCCAACCACTGCGCATCCTGCCTTCCCCACACCCCTTTAACCCCCCCACCCCATATTTACCTCCAGAGTCAGCGTTACGATCTTCGCTGGACCGGGAACACGTCTGCACTCTTCAAAGCCAACCGCAAACTGAGGAAATGCCGGTAAGCTGTATAATGGAATGAATAGAGTTTTTTCAACTTTGCTGCATATCTTGGGCAGTTGTTGGAATTTAGGCATCAAATTTTCAACATGGGGTTTTTGGGGCCCCTCCTCATGAATTCTAGCACTATCATGGCGTTAATAGTCCTCAAAAGGTGATTTTGCAGTCACTGCGCAAAATCATCTTTCAGGACCCATTAAGGAAATGACAGTGCCAGTGTTCATGAGGTGGCCTCTCAAAAACCCTATGTTCCAAATTTGGTGGAAAAAATCCAACAAATGCCTGTTTTACTAGCGAGCGTTGTGCAGTTGCTACACAGGCTCGTAACTTCATTGAATTTGCAATATTTTAATACTAGATTTTCAGCATTGTCATTTTTTGTATACCTCCTTGTGAACAGTACAGCTGTCATTTTACACATCCTGCCCGAAATGTGTTTCCTCACTTCCGGCGCACAATAGCACAGTCGCTGTGGGAAATCAGTGTTTGGGCCAAATTATGTAAATGACAGTGACACGGTTCATGAGCAGAGGTCCTAAAATGCCTATGTTGAAAATTTGGTGACGATACTACATAAAATAACTGTGTTACGAGCGTGCGTTGGCAGATTGCATGCTTGCTCGTACCGTCGTACCTTTCTGATATTTTCACTCTGGATTTTCACCATTACCATTTTTCCACACCTCTTGATGAACAGTACAGCTGTCATTTCACATATCCTGCCCAAAATGTGTTTTCACACTTCCGGCGCAGAATAGCATGGTCGCTGTGCGAAATCACTTTTTGGCACACTTTGAGGAAATAACAGTGACACTGTACATAAGCAGAGGTACTAAAATGCCTATGTTGAAAATTTGGTGCCGAATGCCCATAAAATGGCAGTGTTGCAAGCGTGCGTTGCATATTTCCCATGCACCCTTGTAACTTCACGAATTTACTATATTTACATGCCACATTTTCAACACTGGCATTTTTTTTTTACGCCTCCTTATGAACTGTACAGGTGTCATTTTTCACATCCTGCCCAAAATGTTTTCCCGCATTGCACTACCAAACACCCAAAGGGACACCCTAATGCCTGTCAGTCTCTGTAGGGTGGGGTTGGGTTGGCATCAGTTCAATACTTCACTGCCATGCTTATTATGCATCTCTCTAACCCCTGCACTACCAATGCCAATGCCAGCAAGACAACATTCGGCATTGACAAATGCTTGTTTTAAATACTGGGACTTTGTAATAAGGATTTCACTTTTTTTTTTCTTAACAGGGAAAACATTCTGGGGCATTTAATATTCTGATGTTTTTACTCTACTGTTGGAACTACCCCCATAAGTGTTGTAAAGGTGGCACGCAGCTATATTTTGCGTAGGCAGAGTGAAGTACATGCTATACATGAACATATGCACAGGACAGGTGGAGGCAAAGGTGGTGTTGTGCAGATGTGCTCAGGGCTGAGCAGAGCCCATCCCAGGCAGGCCAACAGTACATGGCACTGCCTCTTGACCCTGCCATATATTAGACATCCATACCACAACACACAGAAATGCAGAAGTGAATATTTTAATGGACAACAGGTGGCCATGCAGTATCAGAGAAAAGAAAAGACATGCCTGAGGTACTCGGTCCACAGCCATGACCCGATGGCATACATCATGGCCACACAGAGATGCAGGGACAAGTCCAGACATGCTATTGTGGCTGGAGATGGACCACCAACTTCACTGGCAGACAGAAGGTAGCCATGATTGCAGATACATGCAAGTGCTATGCCATCTTCTATGGATCTGAGTCCATGAAGGTGCTGGCCAGGGACAATGCTCATTTGTGGCTAGACATACAGGCCACTGTTAAGGTTGATGGTTCTGAAACACACACACATGGCCATAAAACATAAGTGGTGTGACTTTCAGTCAGTTGTCAAGTGTATGTGGCCATGACCAGGAAGTCATATATAATCACAGGAGGAGGGCCACTCACACAGAAGCACAGTCTTACCCTACTAGAAAGGGTGGTGGCATAGACCCTCACTGAGGTGTCCTGGAAGGGGAAGAGGAGGGCACAGATGCACTGCCAGTATGTAGTACATTGCAGGAACAAGGGTGTTGTCCACACCCCACAGACCCTGAAGTGGGGCACACCCCCAACAAAAATGCTGCAACCCCCATGGAATCTGTCACATGTCTGGAGACCCACACTGGCAGTCTGGGAGAGAAAGATGGTGCAGGTAGATGGTAACCTAAGCAGTCCACAGCACACCCTGATGTGCCTGCAGCATTAACATAGCCTCTAACACCTGATCTGTCTCTTGCACTCACATACATTGCAAAAGCCCATGGACATGGTGGATGAGTAGTATGTACTGGAGGATACATACACAGAGACAGTCAAGGATACAGAGATGGATGATTAGGAGATGGACACCACCACTATTGATAACCAACCCGCAACCACCACAGATGCATATTTTTTGCCACAGTCGCACCCTGGGCACCTGCCCAGGAAGTCCCTCAGGGCACCGATGACACTGCCGTGCAGTCACATGTGGTGGGCCTGCCACCACAGCCTGCCAGCATCATCAGGCAGACACGGAACACAGGTGGTACAACCATCTGAGGTGGCCAGTAGACCACTGAGAGCACCAATGGGGAACACACAATGCTCCTTTAACAGTGCAAATGAGGTCCCATCAAGCTGTATGACCCACAGGACATGGAGGGTGCTTACCTGGTGTATACTACATACCTGTTGGCAAGAGGTGGAATATGACTGGCTCCAGGCACAGTGAAACAACACCAAGGATCTTAAGGAGCTGACCTTTGATGTGAGGGGGCCATACATAGGTAAGGACTGCAATGGGGACATGCACAAGAGGCTTACAGAACACATGTGAGCCGGAACCTACATTGCCACACGGCCTATCCCTAAGGTCTAACTGGAGGCTCCGATTCATTCTACACATGCCAGCCCCAGTGGTCTGGAAGAGAGGGAGAACAGCTAAAAACAAAATGAATAAAGCACACAGCCAGATAGGTGGCAACATGGTATGGGAAAAGCAATGGCCAAGACCCATCATCTTGGCACATCCGTGTAATCATGGTTAGGGCAGTAGCTGGCTGAGAAGCTATGATGCCTGCAACCCCCTGACATTAACAAAGAGTGATACTAAAGCACAGAGTACACATACCATGGAGCACCTACCCCAGCCACAGATACCTCCACCACATAGTACACTGCCAAAGATACCTCCATGTTATGGTACTACACCACATATACCCCCACCAAATAGTACACCACCACATATATTGTATCTACATGCATCCCCAAGCATGGAGACCAATGCCCTCCCCCCACCATGGGTGAAATGGCACTCAGTGTGGGTCATCATCACTGTTCCATGCTGTCCCACCCCTTTTTGGTGAAATGACACCTGCATGAACGTGAGTTGTCACCCATCCAGAAAGGGACTTTGCACCCAACCCCTGTCAGGCCCCTCTACCTCCATCTCCTGGAAGGAAATACCCTTGTCTCTCCCATAGCATGGGTAGCCAGAACCAAACAGCCATGTTTTACAGCATGGTACATGCTCTGAATACTCTGCATGTCTTCCCTGGGGCAAGCATCATCGTGCCACCAGTCATCCAGGCATCTGAAATACATTTTCAGGAGCCCTATTGTCCTTTCAGTCATGGACCATGTTTTCTGTGTGCCTTGTTATGTGCCTTCTCCTCTGCACCATGTAAATCCAGGTATGGGGTCATCAGGTATGGCTGTAGTGGTAATCTGCTAACATCTATTTGCTGGGTAAACCACAAGGGTTGTAACATGCTGTGGAAATGCATCCACCAGTATAACACCTGTGCACAGTACGAATACTTGACTTGACTTGCATACTCACCTATCAGACATCCATCCCTGCTCCCAAGTGCACCGAGGAGGGCACTCATCCTGGACCCACTGAAGATGTAGGAATCATGACAAAACCTAGGGTACTTTGCACATATATTAGTGATGTTACAGTACCAGCAGCATCAGAGAATATCTGGCAGTTTATGCTGTGATTCCCCCTTGAGGTTTCTGTATGTCTCCTTTTCCACCAACAGTGCATGGATTTCCATGTGTACAGTTGATGGCTTTCAGTACATTGGACATGCAATGCATGGCATGGATAGTCCCACTTGTGGACCAAATGTTGGCCTCTGCAATGAGGAATGCTATATGCTCATGCACATGCAGTAGCAGGGCATCGCTGACCTTGTGCAGTGCCCTAGAAATGGAGGACTGGCTGACACACATGATGTCACCTGCCACTCTCTGGGAGGGCCTTGTGGCATAGTATGCCATTGCACATAGCACATTTGTCATCAAGAATATTGCCCACAACTGTCAAATATGTAGGGCCACCTGTACATGGACCATGTCACACAACCATGTGATCATGTTGTAATCCTGAATCTCGCAAGGCAGTGTGTGTCCCGCAGTATACCAGCGTACAGCTGTGGTTATAATACACATGACTATGGGTGTATCCTCAAAGCCTGCTCATGATCCCACTCATCATCCAGCAGGAGGAAAGTCAGCAGTAGCCCTGGGCACATCATATGTATCCCTGTGGTGCTGTCTTATGGTGTGTGTTAAACGCATGTCTGAATTACCTGACAGGAACCCTGTCTGGGATGCTGCATAGGTGTTTGACGTTGACAGGATCTTCTTTAATAGGGCATGTACCTGACACACTGTTAGGGTGACATGGCATGCAAGGGCATCACAAGGTCACTCTAGCCCTGACAGTGTTGCTTGATGGCAGCAGCAGTGAGTACAAGCATCTTGGCAGCAAGACTGGGGCATGTGTGGCCTTCCTGGGAAAGTTGTGGAGGGTATTCTTCACAATGTATCAGGACACACCATATGGTGGCGAGCTGAAGCAGGTGACGGATCCAGGTGAGGTACAGTAAGTATCCACCTGTCATGGTTATCCAGTACATGCAAGCCTTGTGTGTAGTGTGTTGTGACACTGATCTTGTTCCCCCCTTATGTCTCTGTAGGACTTCCGTGGATACCTGTGATGGATCATCCTAGAAAACATCAAGCAGCCAGACCGGGCTGCATTCCTTATGGTGGCAAGGTGAAGGAGGTGGCTTCTCTGTCTACCCTATTTCCTGTTCTGTGGGGTGGGCTCCAGTGATGCCTACTTTAAGGATGATGTGGATGAGCTATGGCACTGGAGGAACCATCTAAAGTACGTACTGGGGTGGCAATGTGTGGTGGGGGCAACTGTCTGATGGTTGTGTCCCATTGTGGCCCTGCATGTGCTGCCTAAGCATGACTGTCCTCTGTGTTCTGAGTTGTTTCAGAGGTATCATGGCCCACTGAGGAGGCTTGTACTGGTACAGAGGGACCACAATGACACCAAACATGATGGATCCAGCAGTGACTCCCAGGAGGAGAAAGATGACAGAACATGGAGCGAGTGACGGACTGCAAAGGACAGTACAACTGTCATGCTACAGTCTTCCAGTGCCATTCTTGTCTGTTGACTGAAGGTCATGTTTATATGTTTTTTATATCGATTAACATGTATAAGTGGTATAGAGGTGTCAGTCCCATCTGCTGTTTTTGTAATAAATATTTTCATACTACATTTCTCTTGTTGTTATTCTGGTCAGCAAGGCCACGACAGCTTCCAGGACTGTTTGCCCCGGTGGGGCACCTCATTGTCCCTTGCTGTCTCCCAGTATCTCTGTGCCATGACTTTATACTGCATGTTTCACTGTGTTACACTAACTGGTTTCAGACCTCCATGTTGCTATGACACAAGCATGGTGGTGGGTCTTCTGGTTATATTACCATGGGACAATGCTCTACAGGCATTATGTTATCTCCTGTATGCCCAACCTGCATGCCTACAATTTACAGCAACCCTCCACATGGTGTAGTGCTGCATCTGCTGTACTGCACCACATGCTGGGGTATTGTATTGCACATCATGAATACATGTACATGTGGGGCACATGTGTTGTTACATGACTATGCCCCTCTGCCAACACATAGTTATGTCACAGTGGAGCTATGTGTAGGATGAATACGTGTCCCTTTGCATGCCCTTGCCCATGCTGCATGGCTGTGTCATGTGTGTTTTAGAATTGAATGACCTTACGCATCCCTGTTGCATGCCATGCAGCCATTGCATTTCCTTGCTGCATAGGTCAAATTGTGATGCGAGAATCAGCTTCCAGTTTCAGTTGTGTTTGTCTAAATGTTTTAAACAATTGATGTTTTTTTCAAAGTATTTTTTTGTTTTATGGTCTGTGATCTGACCACTCACTGTGAGTGGCCTCTGCTCTTCTGAATGCAATAATAAATGTGTCAGACAGGCATAACATTTAAAAAGCTGGTAACTTGCCATGTGAGCTTCTGAATCTACTTTTCTGCCAGCAACAAAAGACATGCCAGACAGGCATCAAATTTTGAGACAATCACATCGTGTGCCAGGGGTCTTCTGTGAGTGCCTACATCATCATGACACCAACATTTAAATGCCCTTAAACTTCAGATCAGTTTCAGTTCCTATTCCAGATGCTAGTACCAAAATGGTACAGTTAGTGGCCCCTTATTCATTATGGTTCCTGACATGCACTAGTAAGGGTGCATACCAGGCTGTGCAACTGTGCCCCACATACCTGGCCTCTGCAAGACTCACAGGGCTGGGATTCACATACCCTAACTGGCCCAATACATGACTGCATAGATCTGCACATGGGGCAGGGCCAGCTGGGGGGGGGGGCAAACCTGGGTTTGACCAAGGGTTTGCAATCTGAAATCTGGGAAAGCCCCACAGTAAGTACCTTCTCTACTGTCCAAGTATGGACTTGTATGTATAGCAGTTCAAGTAGGGATTGCCATGTCCCCAATCCTATACCAGTGACTTACCGGTAACCTGCAATTGGTGCCGCACTGTCAGCATTCACATTCCAGCCCTGAGTGACTTCGTAGAGGGCTGGGTACCATGGCTGAAGGATGGAGTCAGGACCCCTGGATGCCACTGTGGGGGGGGATGGGTATCCATTATGGCAGCCCTCTGGCTGGCACAAAAAATAGCCCTGACAAAGCCCTGGTGGAGTATATCTGGCATCACGCATATCACACTCTGCCAGCTCAATGCAGGCACACCCACACACCACACCTGCCTGGATTGGCTGTGTAGATGCACAGAAATGGTGCAGATTGTCCAAGGTGGGAATAAGCAATGGGCACAGGGCATTTGTGCATCTACGGGTGTCCTTTGGACACCAACAATGTGGATATCCTAGCCCTTATCACCAAATATCATGGAATATATGGCCTCAGATCCTATTTGCACTAACACAGAAACATAGAATTTGATGGCAGATAAGGACTGCTTGGCCCACCTAGTCTGCCCATTTCCCTACATAACGGATAAGCTGCAGATCCTAGTTAACCAACAGCCTACTTCCTCCTACCCCCCATTAGAATTGCCTTATGTGTATCCCATGCATTCTTGAATTCTCCCACTATTTTTGACTCTATGACCTCCTCAGGAAGGTTGTTCCATGCATCTACAACCCTCTCTGTGAAGAAATACTTCCTCACATTATCTCTGAGCCGTCCCCCCTCTGTCTTCAATTTGTGCCCCCTTGTTCTTGCACTGAGCCCAGTATTTGTAAAAATATCTATGTTAAACCCTTTCATTGAAACCCAACTCACTTACAAAAACAGCTCAGGGTACTGTGATTAAGCAAAGTATAAGTGCACAAATATCTTTTCTGTAAAATATTTTTAAATCATTTCGCTTGCATCTTATTTCCAATCATACTTGACAGTGGTGCCCAAAGTAAGGTTCCCTTACATCTACTTGCGTACATATATTGTATACTGCTTTTTATCAAGCTTTTTGTCCTCCACTACCTTCTGTCCAGTCTCTGGGCCTGGGGCCATACCCACTTTGTGACCATCATTAACCCAACTGCCACTAGCCTCTACCTGCCTGATGATGGGAGATGCATAAGCTGTATCCTAGGCAGCTGCCAGCCGGCATCATGATGGAAACATGGGTTTTAAGCCTTGCTTTTCTCTCATCCATCTCCCCTGGTGTTAGCCAGTGCCTCTGTTTCTCCTGGCCTCCAACATTACAACATGCCCAGGGTGCTGCCACCAACCCTTACAAGACATCATATTCCCCAACCCACCCGAAAGGGATATTGTGATGTTAAATCCTAGATGCCTCCCTCCTTGGACTGGCTCATACTGCACTCCCCAGTTCTCCTCAGTCCTGGATGAACTGATAAAACAAAAGTAACTGGACTCACTCCGGAGTCAAACAACCTGGAAGACTGAACAGGCAGAAGCGTTGCAACAAAAAGTTGCTTTTAATTCTATCAAATATCCTCTTTCAAAAACTATATAATCAGAGCAAAATCAATGTAGTGCAAAATCGCTTATTCCTACTACCAAACTCCCCATCTATTTGACCCCTGCTGGGTCTTTATCAAGGGCCTCCTGATGCAAGCTGATGAAGCACTGAGGTGTTTGGTAGGAGACTTATGAGATGTTGAACTTCAGTATACTGACCTTGCACTTATGCATTTTGTGGATTGAGCTATTCGATATAAATAAAAAAGTTCATCTTAAGCCTGCCAAGTTTTCGGACTCTGAGGTGAGCACAGTTACGTTTGTTGTTGTGCCTGTATTAGGAAACAGCACCCCTGTAACTGCACCACCTTCATTTTCTAATTGCAATGTTGTTGGCATTCTGACTGTACTTATCACAACTCAGTGAATCTGCTTCCAGACATTGGCCACTGGCATGTAAGTATGAGAGTCTTCCACTGGGCTTGGTGTGACCTCATCAGTTAGCATCTCGCGTGAAAAACTATCAATATTAATCAAGGCCATCACTTTTCACTTGTCTGTCATTTTGCAATTTATCAGACAAGTAGAGCTAACAAGCTAAAGGGATTATGGAGGCATGCGCATATACAGTACATCACAGTTTCTGGACAATGCCACCTGATAACTAATAATCATCCCTGCAGATAACACAATATATTTACAGCATATAAACACAGTGACACCAAGCACTACAACTAGTTGTGACTGAGTCCTGAGACAGCTGCATCAGGTTATCATTAGTTATAAAGGATACTGGGTACTACTGTAGGAGCACTCCAAAGACAGACTATTAAAAACTAGCAAGATTAACTGAAGCACTGTTTCTGTTTCCATCTGAAGTTATTCACAGCATAATATAGGCACATCGTACTCCTTCCCATAACAGGCCAGAACTGCATCTTGTCACATGCTTACTTGGTTACATCCATGTGCTGTCTGTAGCATGGTAGGCATGTGGTCAGCCTTTTGCACAAAATGTGACATGCCCAGCTAGCCAACCTTCATGAAAAACAAATGACATTACTGGGGAGGTGCATTGTAGTTTCATAAGGTATTTGCAGGAGTTGAAGTGCTTGACATCACTGCATCTTCGAAAACAATTTTGCAACATCTCAAGTGCTTATTTAATTTAAGCTTGAAGGTTCAAACACTGTTGACTGATACTCCTTATTCAAGCAGGCTGTTGCAAGTGTTTGCCACTCATTCTCTGAAGTAATTCTTTTTGCATTTCACTTGAATTTCCCTTCTTTCAAAGGCATTCAGTGCAACTATGTTTTTTCACCTTTGTACATCTGGGAGAACTGGATTTAGTTTTAGCCCTTCCATCTGAATTCTGTAATCACATCACCCCTTAGTCTCCTCTTGTCTATGGAGATGGAAGGAACTGGGCAGAAAGGATAGACCAGGGGTCTTTTTCTGACAGCAACTTCTTTATGTTTCTATAGGAACAGTCCCAGTTCTGTCAGTCAGTTTCTATAGCTGATGTTTTCCAAGCCTTCATTCAATCTCCTCTATATGTCCTCAGTCCTGCTATTACTGTGTTTAGATATGGGGACCAGTACTGTACTTTGTACTATTTTTAAGATGGGTTCTGATTAGTGATGTGCACAAGCACATTACAATATCTCTCAGGCTTCTTATAAAGTGTCTCTTAAAGCATACCAGCTTCTGGCCCACACAGTGCCCCATTTAAAAGTTGATTTTGCTCATTACCCCATAGCCTTTTTATGTGTTAAAAGCATCTTGCGCATAAGGAACATCTTGCAACAGTGTGCCTTTTGGAGTGTGCCCTCCTCCCCAATTCAGTGCTCTGTGTAGCAGGTATTCTAGGGGACCAATACATGCCAAGCTGTGTATGGCAGCAGTTTGGCTGTGTTGGTCTTCACTTCAACAAAGGTCCATTGCAATCAGCGGTGGTAGTGTGTATGCAATTAGCATACACGTCAGCCCGAACTACTGTCATGCACAGCTCAGCTTCAAACCTCCACTTCCTCCCTCTGCTAATGTCCTCCCCATCCCTGTTTTTCCGGACCCACCTTGTATACTGAAGGGGGTTCCCAATCCCCTTGGCTCATGCACCCCTCAGCACACTGTGTGGCCAGCAGGGGTGCCCAATCCCCTAGGCTGCAGCCCCCACCCCAAAAACAAGCAACCAGTTGGCACGCTGAAGCCCACCTCAGCGTGCTCGTACTCCACCCACACACACACACTGTATGGCCATTGGGGTGCTCAGTCTCACCAGCTCAGTCCCCCATGAAACATGTGGGTGGCATGCGGGAGCCCAACCCAGCATGTCAGCAGTGTCTGTTTTTGTCCTTCACCCCATCCAGCAACCCGCGCCACTCTCTGTTCTCCACCTCCCTACACCTCTCTTCACCTAGGTGGCATGCTGGAAGCCCACCACAGTGTACCAAAAGCCCCATTTTCTTTTTTCTTTTTTTTTTATCTTGTAAAACAAGAAAACGGTCCCTTGGTGAGTCCTTGGCCCTCCACCCACCAACCCACGCCCACCCTCTGTGCATCCACCTCCTCAACCCCCACCACATACATAACTCTGGAGACTGGCTTGATGATCTTCGGTGGACTGGGAATGCGTCTGCACTCTTCAAAGCTGACCGCGAACTGAAAAAATATCGGTAAGCTGTATAGTGGCATAAATAGGGTTTCTTCAACTTTGGTGCATATCTCGGCCATATTTGGGAATTGTGGCACCAAATTTTCAACATGGGGTTATTGTGACCCCTCCTCGTGAATTCAGTCACTGTCATGGTGTTATTCATTCCCGAAAGGTGATTCACAATCACTGCGCAGAAATCACCTTTCAAGACCGATTAACGAAATGACAGTATTGATGTTCATGAGGTGGACTCTCAGAAATCACTGTTTCATGATCGTGCATTGCACAGTTTCCATGCACACTCATAAGTTCATGAATTTGTAACATTTTCACTCCAGATTTTTAACATAGGCATATTTCCACACCTCCTTATGAACAGTGCAGCTGTCATTTTTTACATACTGCCCGAAATGTGTTTTCGCACTCCTGGCACAAAATAGCATGGTCGCTGTTGGAAATCAGTGTTCACTACAGAGTAAAACAATCCCAGTGATACTGTTCATGAGCAGAGGTCCTAAAATGCCTATGTTGAAAATTTGGTGGCAAACATCCATAAAATGGCTGTGTTTTGAGTGTACGTTGCACAGTTTCTACATGCACTTGTAACCTCGTGAATTTCTAATATTCCACTCCAGATTTTCAATATTGCCATTTTCCCACATCTTCTTATGACCAGTACAGCTGTCATATTTCACATCCTGGCCGAAATGTGTTTTTGCACTTCCAGCACGGAGTAGTGCGATTGCTGTGGGAAATCATATTTAGTACAGAGTAAGAAAACCAAAGTGACACTGTTCATGAGCAAACATCCTAAAATGCCTGTGTTGAAAATTCAGTGCAAAATTCCAAAACATGACTGTTTTATGAGTGTGCCTTGTGCAGTTTTCCAAGCGCACTTTTAACTTCGCAAATTTGTCATATTTTCACTCCAGATTTTCAACATTTGCATTTTCCCACACCTCCTTATGAACAGTACAGCTGTCATTTTGCACATCCTGGCTGAAATGTGTATTCACACTTACAGTGCAGAATGCGTGATTGCTGTGGGAAATCAGTGTTTGGTAAACAGTAAGAAAATCATAGTGACAGTGTTCATGACCAGAGGTGACAAAATGCCTATGTTAAAAATTTGGTGAAGTAATTCCACTGAATGACTGGGTTATGAGCAGGGGTTGCACAGTTACCACGCAGGCTCATACCCTTGAGCACACCCAGGGTGTTAGGGTTCCTAAGACAGACACTTAAGAAGCATGAAGGTGAAATTTTGATCCAGTGCAAGAGAAGTTGCAGAGAGGTACTCTGTTGGGAGATGGATGTTAAAGGGACATGGATACAACTGGAGGGGGGGCTGCATAAATGCCAAACACCAATGCAAATACCTGCAAGCGAACATTCGGCATTGACAAATGCTTGTTCCTTCTGAGATTTAGCAATCTCAGTTTTAGTTAGGTAGTATTATGCTTTTATATTATTCTCAAACAACCTCCTTGGCACTGGCATAAGGTTGGGTGACAAACACTTTCCTGGCTCAGCTCTGGAGCATTTTATAATAAGGGCTCTGGGACAAAGATTGTATACACATTTTTTTTCTTTGACTATTAAAATATCTGGTTTGTGAGGTCATACTGTCTTTCTGGAAATTATGTTGACCATTGTTTTGTCATTAATAGCCGTCTGTTGGCAGAAACAGAATCCTGAGAGGTTTGATGTAATTGTGACTGAGAAGTCAAAAGAGATGCTAGGTTGTCTGGGCTACCAAGGATAGACAAAAGGAAAATAAATTAACATTTACAGAATTTACACAATATACTGTGCAAACACTAAAGGGGGAAATAAAAAACACAGTAAGGGAATCAAAATAAGGATTTTACATAAAAGAAAATGTAATTACAGGGAAAAAGGCTAAATCGTTGTATACTTACAGTAAGTCTACAGGCTGGATTTTCAGTAAGTTGTAGCATGATTTAGCCACACATATGGTATTTGTCTGATAGATCAGATATAATGTGTCCTGTCATCTTGTCACAGGTGCTGCAAGTTTTGCTGTGCACCAGAAATGACAAGTGTCCAATATTTGATACATCATTTATCAGTCACACATCGTGCAAAACGTTGCAAATGCATCAGTATTAAAAAACTGTACACAACCATTCTGATGCATTTACAAGGATGTACTATAGCTGTGTCATTACAACTGCCACAAGTGCTGTGTCCAGAGTCCAGGCAATTGAAAATAGAGGTTTAAATCTTCACCTTACTGGTTGTTATTTGAACATAGTCTTGTCACTTCCAGCACTTTACTTCTCCAATAGGACTGCACATAGATTTTGAAGAAGGCTCTCTCTTCTTTGTTACAGACAGGACAGCAGTGACACAACACTGTCCCTGGGAGCAGCTTAACCTCTAAGAGAAAAGAGAATCACTTCCTTGCCTCTCCAGACACAGAAGCTAGGAGCTCCCTTGATGCTACAGGGCAATGAGATGCCATCTCTCAAACTACTCTCTTTTGTTTCAACTGGCTTGCGGCACAGCAAGGAGCAGTGATTTGCCCTAAGAATTCGAGACAGAACAGTATCGCTTGTGACATCTTGTAGTCAGAATGACACGTCTGCTCTCATTATTGTTTTGCTGTCAAAAGAAGGCCATCAAGGGCAGAATAATGGCCTATAATATTTCCAGTAAACCAGCTTGTCCCCATACAGCAGATACTGTATATTATTAGTCAATAATGTAAAAAAAAATAAATCTGCATCCCCAAAATATGAAATAGCATGTCTTTTGTACCCAAAAAAGGAACTTTTTGTATGTGTGCGGTTAGTTAGAGCCACATAAAAGTTGTTAATACCCACTCTTTTTTTATAAAGCCTCAGTTTGCTGCACTTTACTACCAGTCTGGACAAATTCCCCTTTTTTCCCTTTCAAACAGGGTTCCTAACTCCTCATCTGAGGCCATTAGCCAGCTTTACCATTTAAGGACACATGCACATGCACCTCTGACAACTCTGTTTAACCTATCTCTAGAAACAGGGAAAGTTTCAGGGGGACTGGAGGAGGGCAGATGTGGTCCCACTGCACAAAAGTGGAAATAGGGAGGAGGTAAGAATTTACAGATCATTCAGCCTGACTTTGGTAGTAGGTAAAGTAATGGAATCGTTACTGAAGGAAAGGGTTGGGAAATACTTTGTAACCAGTGAATTACAGGATCCAAACCAACATGTTTTCACAGGGGGAGGTCTGCCAGGCAATCCTGATCGAGTTCTTTGACTGGGTGACAAGAAAACTGTATCAGGGAGGAACGGTAGATGTGACCTACCTGGATTTCATTAAGGCCTTCAACACTGTTCCATATGGAAGATTGGTGAGCATGCTGAGCAACCTAGGAGTGGGTGGGTCCAAAAGTAGTAAAATGGGTAAGAAGTAGGCTAAGCAACAGGAGTCAGAGGGCGGTGTTAAATAGGGTCCACTCTGGAGAAAGCAAGGTGACCAGTGGGTTGCACATGGGTTCAGTAGTAGGCCCGGTCCTCTTCAATGATTTTATTAGTGATGTTGCAGAAGGGCTGGATGGGAAAGTATGCCTTTTCAGGGATGACACAAAAATCTGCACTAGAGTGTACACACCAAGTGGACATACCGGGGGGTGGAAAAAATAAGGGATCATCTGAAAAAGCTGGAGGAATGGTCAAGGGAATGGTAGCTGGGTTTCAATGCAAAAAAGTGCAAAATCATGCACTTGGGGCTCAGAAACCCAGGGGCAATGTACCACTTAAGCAGGGAGTTATTAGCAACCAAAAAAACATGAATGTGACCTAGGGGAAATCATTTCTGATGACCTGAAGGTGGTCAAGCAGTATGATATGGCAATGAGAAGACTAGCAGGATGCTTGGGTGCATGGGAAAGGGCATCACCAGAAGAAAGAGAGGCAGTATTACCCCTGTATAGATCACTAGTAAGATCCCACCTTGAGTACTGTGTCCAGTTCTCGAGGCCCCACCTCTGGAAGGACATGGATATGGTGGGGGCAGTGCAAAGGAGGGCTACCAAAATGACGCAGGGCCTGCATCAAAAGCCCTATGAGGAAAGACTCAGGGGACTGAATATGTACTCTCTAGAGGAAATTAGTGAAAATGGGGATATAATAGAAACATTCAAATACCTCACAGTGTTATTAAGGTACAGGAATGTTATTTATTTTATTTTATTTAGCTTTTGTTGACTGAGTAAGTGCACTAGACAAATCCTGCCTATTTTCAGGCACGACCCGGGGGAGGGGGATACAGATGAATGCCAACTGACCTTGAACCAGATTAAGCTGTTGGTGGTATTTTTAGTGAATGAGGGAAATTTGGCCAGGACACCGGGGAAATTCCCCTACTCTTTTCGATAAGTGCCATGGGATCTTTAACATCCATCTGAACTACCACCAATCCAGTCAGATGGGACCTCGGTTTAACCTCTCATCCGGAAGACGGCACCTCAGAAGTGCAGTGCCCCTCTCATGCTGCACTGCAGTGTCAGTACTGGGATATTAACCCAAGTGCCAGATGTGGGAATTGAACCCACAGCCCTCTGATCTCCCGGCCTCAGAGGCGAGTGTGCTACCTACTGAGCCACTGACACTGACAATGTAGCATGTTCTATAGACAAAAGATGCTTCAGGACAAGGGGTCAAGTTATGAAGCTGGAGTGGGGAGGCTTAGAGGAGATGTGAGGAAACACTTCTTCACGGAGAGGGTGGTGGACATCTGGAACAGCCTCCCAGCAGAGGTTGTGGGTGCTAAAAGGATAAAATGGTAACAGGATTCAAGCATGCATGGGATAGTCACAAGGGGACCTCAGAAGTAAGACAAAGGGGCAAGCAGGCCGGCAATCAAGAAGGGTCTGTGGTGGTACAGTTGGTAGGGAATATAGGACAGATGAGGTGGGCCAAGAGGACTTTATCTGCTGACAGCTTCTATGTTTCTTTGTTTAAGAAACCCTATAGGTTGGTTGCCTCAGCAGGGTCTCTAATGTACCAACATGGTTTTTGGCCATTCAGGAATAACATGGTCTTCCTGTGAATATGCCTCAAAAACTGCAGCAACTTACTTATCTCAGATGACTGCATCTGTCGGCTGTTCAGAGAGTGTTATGGTATCCACTAAGAATCCTCTTTAAGCTTCACTGAGGAGCTATTCCATTGGGTGCTTCCCTTTCTTCTCCACTTGATACAATAGCTGAATAATGATATGACTGTTTACTTTATGTTGTGGTAATGTTTTACCATGTTCATGCAAGCTACATCATTGACCTTTCTTACCATGGACCATAAACCCTTCCAGGCTGCCTGAAATCTATTTTGTCTGACAGGGATGAACAACATCATGCCTTGTTCAAACCTGTACTCCCAGACTGTGGCTCCATTGTCATATCAGGTTTTCTGTCACTGTTGTGCAGTGGCTAGGAGATCCTGGACAGTCTCCATAAACTCCTTGAGCCATGACCTGAAGGTCAGGATGTACTCCTCAACAGACTTCCCTTGGGAAACAAGCTCACCCTTACATCCATCTCACGCTAGATCTGGGGTCCCCACACCTGCAGCCAAACAAGCACTTGAAGGGAGAAACCCTGTCAACTCCTGAGTGACCTCAAATGGAAACATAGAAGCTAACATCAGATAAGGACCACATGGCCAATCCAGTCTGCCCTTTTTGCTGCATTGCTTACAATGGAAACCCCTCCAGGTCTATGGAACTTTTTTGCCAATCCCTTACATATCCCTTAAGACTATCTTTTGCTTATCCCAGGCTTTTTTGAATCCTACCACTGTTTTCAGCCATACAATCTCTGTTGGAATACCGTTCCAGGCATCCTTCACCCTTTTTGTGAAGAAATATTTCCTCACATCTCTACTAAGCTTACCCCCTACCCTTCATATCTTGGCCCCTTGTTCTGAAGCACCCTTTTCTCTGAAAAATTACTCCCACTTTTACCTTATTCCCCCCTTGTGAGGTATTTAAAGGTCTCAGTCATATCCCCCTCTCCATCCTCCCTTCCAGGGTGTACATGTTTAATGCCCTTAAGCTTCTCTTTATAGGACATTTGATGTAGACCCTGTATGACCTTGGTAGCCCTCCTTTGGAGGGCCTGCATCCTCTCTATGTCGTTCCTGAGATATGGCCCCCAAAACTGGACTCAGTACTCCAAGAGGAGTCTTACTAAGGACCTACAGTATATAGTGGCAACACCACTTCCCTCTTCCTGCTGGTAATACCCCTACCTATACATCTCAGCATCCCTCTAGCTCTCCCGATTGCTTTGTCTGGCCACCCTTATATCATCCGATATGATTACCCCCAGGTCTGTTTCCTGCTTGGTGTCTGCTAGTATCTCTCCCTCCATTTTGTACTGCACCCCCAGGTCTCTGTGACCCAAGTGCATTATTTTGCATTTTTTTTGCATTAAATCTTAGTTGCCAAACTTTTGACAACTCCTCCAGTTGTATCAAGTCTCTTTCCATCCTTTTTACCCCCTCCGGAGTGTCCACCCTGTTGCAGATCTTGGTGTCATCCACAAAGAGGCACATGTTCCCTCCCAGTTCTTCTGCTATGTCACTAATGAAGTCATTAAAAAGGACTGGCCCAGTACTGACCCCTGCGGTACACCACTGGTTACTCTTCCCTCCTCAGAGCGAACTCCATTTACCACCACCTTTTGCCACCTGTTCCCTAACCAGTTTCTTACCCGGGTCACCATCTTATTGCCCAATCCATACTACCCAACTTACTTAGCAGACTCTGATGTGGAACGGTATCAAATGCCTTGCTAAATTCCAAGTAGGCCATGTCCATCCCACCCTCCTGATCCAACACCCTGGTTACCCAGTCAAAAAACTCTATCAGATTTGTTTGGCATGACCTCCCCTCTGTAAAGCCATGCTGCCTTGGGTCCTGTAGTACATTGGATTCCATGTGTTCCACAATTATTTCCTTTAATAGTGTTTCCTTCAGTTTCCCTAGTACAGATGTCAAGCTGACAGGCCTGTAATTTTCCACCTCCTCTTTGCTGCCACTTTTGTGAAATGGAACTACATCCACCTTTCTCCAGTCCTACAAAACCATGCCAGTCTCCAGTGAACTGTTAAACATGTCTTTCATGGGTTCAGATAGCACCTCCCTGAGTTCCTTTAACACTCTTGGATGCACTCCATCTGGCCCAATGGCTTTGTCCACTCTCAGATTAGCAAGTGATTTCCTGACCCTCTCCTCAGAAAAGGGACTGGTTTCCATTTCCCTCTCCCCATTCTTGTGGCGCTTATTTGTGGTCCCTCCCCTTTCACCTCAACTATGAAGACTGAGCAGAAATATTTAAGATATTTGTATTTTCTTGGTCCTCCTTAGTATAGCCCCCAGCCTGCTTTATTAACCATGAAATTCCTCACTTGGTCTTCCATTTCTTACTGATATATCTGAAAAGTGTTGTGTCCTCTTTTGATACAGTCTGGGCTGTTCTTTCCTCAGCTTGCTCTTTAGTGCTCCTTACTGCCTTGCCTGCCTAACTCCATTTCCCCAGATACACTTCTATGTCCTTCTCTCTCTCTCTCTCTCTCTCTCTCTCTCTTGCTCTCTGTCTCCTTGTACCTTTTGAATGCCACTGTTTGTGCCCTTACCTTCTCTGCCACTTACCTCGAGAAACATAATGGTCTCCTCCTGCTTATTTGCCTGCCATACGAGTTTGAAGCCTTTACTATGCTCTCTTTTATTCTGGCCCATTTTCCCTACACCCCCCTCCCAATATCTCCCCCTGCCAGGTCTTCTCAGATGCATTCCCCCATCTTTGTAAAGTCAGCCATTCTGATTTCCAGGACCCTTTCCCTTGCGCAGCAGTATTCTACTGTTGTTCTTATACTAAACCATACTGTGTGATGGTCATTGGTCCCCAGATAACTCTCTGTTGTTGTGTCCGTCACACTGTGCCTATTTGTAAGTGCTAGGTCCACTATTGCCCCACACTGAGTGGTTTACTGACCAGCTTCCTGAGAAATGCCTCCTGCATGGAGTTCAAAATGAATCTGTTCCTAGCTGATACTGCAGCAGGCAGGCTCCAAACTATATTTAGCAGATTAAAGACCCCACCAGCACCACCTTCCCCTTTTTAGTCATTATGCCAATGTCTTCCAACGTTGCTTTGTCTATTTCCTCTCCCTGTGTCGGAGGCCTGTATATGACTCCTATGCAAATGGTGACTCCATTTCTAGATTCAAGGTTGACCCACAGCACCTCAACCCCCCCATACTACCTGTACCTTTGTTACTTTTATGTTTTCCTTAACATAAAGCAACACTCCCCCACCTTTCCTTCCTACCCTGTCCTTCAAAACATTGTGTAACAAGGTATGAACATTTCCTAGTCATGGTTGTTTGGACACCATGTTTCAGGATGGCCACAAAATCCAGGCTTGCCTCAGCCATGGTGGCCTCTAGGTCTGGTATCTTATTTCTCAGACTTCTAGCATTGGCACATTGACTTTCCAGATTTTGTTAGTCCTAGTCTTGTCCCTTCTCATGTTGTCTAGTCATTCCCCCTTCTTCTCCTTTGCATACTGCCTGCTTCTCTTCCGCCCTTCTTCCCATGCTGATCCGCTGCACACTTGGTTGTCCTTCATTTTGGTGGGAATCCTTTCCCCCAGAAATTCTCTACGCTCCATCAATGCCTTGGCGGGGCAGTTTCTGCCACTCCTTTGCTTTCTGCCACTCCCCTTGGTTAGTTTAAATGCCTATCAAAGTAACTCTTAAACTATCTACTGAGGACTGCCACTCCCTTCCTGGATGGATGCAGGCCTTCCCCCCCGATGCAAGCCCTGATCCCTACAGGTGGAGCCGCAGTCCCAAATGTAGCCTTACCCCTCCTTTCTGCACTATTCCTTCAGTCATGAGTTGAAGGCCTTAGAATGGTGCTCCCTCTTCTTCCTCCAGTTGTATACTGGCAGCACTTCCGTAAAGGGTACAGCGCATGCTACCTGCCTAAGACCCATCCCCAATTCCCTAAACTGCTCCCGCACTGCCTCTGTCCCTTCCAAAGCTAGGTCATTCATCCCAAGGTGGACAATGATCTCCAGCTCCCTCTTCTTTCCTATAGCTCTTGCGATCCACTAGATAAGCTTTCAGTCCCTTCACGTTGATGCACCAGGTAGATGCCTAATCTCCGTTTCTATCCCCTTTCTACCCCCTTTCCTTCCACCAACTATATCCCCCTGACTATAGAATTGACTTCTAGTAGTTTCTTCCTCCTGCTTTTGGGGTCTCCTTCCCTCCTCCTGGGGACTCAAGTTTAGGCATTCCCCCATATCCTCACTGTCCACCACCTCGAGTACCCCTTCATAGCAGTCCCGCTCCATCAGAATGGGGTAGGATTTTCTTAGCGCACTAGATGAGGAGAGTGCCTGTGACCCACTCTCCCCAGCCTTCCTGATTCTACCACACCTGCCCTCCTTGAACCCACCTTAGTCCAACTGCTTCTTCCTTTTGGCAACCTTTGAGTTAGCTGTGTCTGGCTAAGTGGTCCCAGGGTGGGAGAAATAGTCCCTCGTCTCCTTGCTAATACAACCTTGAGTTGTGTGACATTCTCCTGACTTTCTGCCAGCTCTGCTTGGAGCCTTGAGACCTGTTTTCTCCACCTACAGAGGCGCACACAGATGGGGCAGCACCACAGCTTTCAGAAGGTGTCCCTGTAAACAGCCACCCCACAACCACTGTATTGCACCATTCCCAACATTTCCTTTTCCCTGTTCCTCTAGTCCTTCCCAATTTTTTTGTTTTTATTTTTTTGTCCCAGACCCAGCCAGGCTATTCTATTACCATCCAGTAACTATACACCCTGAAATCCTGAAGCTCACTAATACCTAGCAGGCTTTTTAAGGAAAATCCCTAGACCCTAGTATATCTAGCAATACCAATTTACAAAAAAAGATGGGTTAAAAACTTGTCCAAATCCCTCTTGTACTAGTCAGGGACACTTTTAGGATTGCTTTTAATATCACCATATAGCATTTAACTAGGCCATTAACCTCTGGTTAGTGCAGTTGTACCACTCGTCAGGTT
Source organism: Neoceratodus forsteri (assembly GCA_016271365.2). NCBI lineage: Eukaryota > Metazoa > Chordata > Ceratodontiformes > Ceratodontidae > Neoceratodus > Neoceratodus forsteri. The sequence continues at coordinate 720,814,832 of CM028129.1, forward strand.
CCCACTTGTCAATCAGTATCTTGAGTGAAGAACAGTCAAGAACAGTAAAGGGAATGTCTTTGCCCTTTGCAAACTTTCTGCAATTTCTCAACTGAATAATAGAGCCCACAAGCTAAAGGGCTTGTAGAGGCCCAGAAATCTGTACCATTGCCTCTGAACAATGCCACCTGCTGACTGTTTAACAACCCCGTAGATGATGATTTGCAATGTAGCCCACCAGGGTGCAATATGTATCACAGTTTCCTACATGATAAAAGAAATTAACCGCCTTCGAAATTACCTTGTTTCCTGCAGTACTTCAGTTGCAGAGTTCTGCAGTACTCTGTTGCATGCTGGTGGCACCACTGTATGTTCTTTAGCATTCAGAAACAGTGACACCAAGAGACACCATAAATTACAACTAGTTGTGACTCAGGACATGGTGAAAGCAGTATCCAGACATCTTTAGACATAATGAAACCTGAGGCTGTGCACTATTGGGTTTGCAGGTGCTAAGCTGCCACACCCTGCAATTCTACCACTGACATGTCATAGGGGCTGACATAAAATTTGTGCCATGGTTAGGAGTAATGCAATGTTTTGGTTTGCAGCTAAATTGTTGGCCAAGTGCCAAAATTCATGGTATGTATACGCAATATAAAGTTGGCATTGTGCCAGCAGTCTACTGGGCAATGTATTGAAACTGTGATAATTGAAAAAAGAAATGTTCCCCTCCCCCATCCTCTGCAGAACTACAAAAAAACAGCCTCTGTCCTCACCCAGTCCCAAGAAGACACATCAAGTAAATAATCCAATAGCCACAATAGAAACTGTTAGATATTTTCTGAAATTTCTGTGATATCATTCAAGATATTCAATGCCGGATGCAGTACCGCAGCAGACTATCAGAGAAAATCTCTTTAGAAATATAACAGCATATCTGGAAATATCTGACCATGTCTAATGCTGTAAGTGTATTACCCCGTCCCCTCAGTAACTCAGAAGTACCGTGCTCTCTCCCCACCCCACTCCATGGAAAGATTAACATTAATAAAATGTAACCCACCTTATCGGTCTACCCACTCAGACACTGTCTGGGCTGTGCCCACCTCCTCCCTCATAGCCCCACAAAAAAGATGCTCCCCTCCCCCACACCCACACAGCACCCACTCACCTCCCACTGCCCATTACCCTCAGCTTGGCAACCATTTCAAAAAATAACAAACTCATCTGTGGCTCCTCCAGATAGTGATCGGCACTGGCCCATCTGACACTACTTCGACTGGCCACCATCTTGATAAGTGGGAGTGCAAATGTGTAGTAAAACCAACTGACTTTACTACGATCACACTCAATTTTATTTAGATAGCAAACAACTAAGGTGGTGAGAGGAGTCTCTGTGCCAGTCATCATCCAAAGGAGCTTGTTCTTTTTTGGATCAGGTGCCAGATGGGGGGCAGAGGAAGTGGGTGGGATTAGTATTTTTCTGGGGTGGGGCTGAGGGGGAGAAGGGTTGGTGCAACCCTGATTGTTGATGATTGTGTAGGCCAGGGAGGGAAGTTATATGTTTAAATGTTAATATTTCTGGTGTGGCAGATAGAGGAAGAAGGGTACATAGCACTGTTGAGGAGGAGGGAGAAGAGGTAGTAGTATTTATGATCTGGGTGGGGGCAGAGGGTTGGTTTTCTTGATCTTTATAAAATGGGTCTGGAGTTTTCTGTGTCTTGGTTGGCTGAGAGGTACCTGTGGTCATGTCCTTATTAGGGCAAATTGTGCCAACCGGCACCTCTTCAGCCACACAGGTCACAGCAGGAGAGAGAGATCATGGTGCCAACATTGTGGATCTGTGTGGCTGAGCTGAAGCCCCCCTCCCCCCAGCAAGACAACATCTCTTACTCCACAACCCCATCATTATTATTGGGATCACTGAGCAAAATCATTTCTTATGTCTTGCCCTGATTTAAAAAGTAAAAGTCTGACCTATGCAGAAGCCACCCCAATCCAGTGAGTGTCGTGTACATTTGCGATCTGGTAACCCCCCAACTTGTTTGAGCACACGCGTACATGTTGCTTCAGTCCTGGCTACCTCCTTATCTAATGAAATAGGAACAGAGCCACAGTACTGTGTGGCCTCAATACTAAAACAATAGTCTTTTCAAGATGGAGTGACAATATTGCTCATACAACAGTGCTGTGCTTTGGGAAAGCCATAGTAAAGAAAAGTGCTAACTATGGCAGCCGCTATGGGACATGCTTGCTACTGCTCACTGTCACTCAGATTGGCTGCACAGTTAGTCACTCATTACAAAACTGTGACAAAGTAAGAAATGTCCTCCCCAAAAAAGTAAAATAAGCATATTGTACAAGACTTTGTGTGTATCTGATATGGGGGGGGGGGCAAACATGCTCTCTCCCACTGGAAATGTCTGTAAAAGTCAGACTCAGAAAACCCAGCCACAAAACATAGTGAAACTAAAAATATATAAAAAAATAAATAGAAAGCATGTTGTACATGGTTTTGAGTGTGTGTGTGTAGAAGGGAGGTGGAGACAGTCAAACACCACAGCCCACTAGTGACTTTAATACAAGTACTATTTTCTTGTTTCTGCTGACATGATCATATTTTTTTTACTCTTTTTATGTTGCTTTTATGTCCTTTTTTTTAATTAACTTTTTACAGGGTGACCCATTTTATAAGCAGAATAAGGCACTTTGAGATGTGGTTTTTGGAATGATAAGAGCACTTTCCAGATGCTAAAGGCACGCTGCGCAAGTGCCTCATGGCTCATTATGCACCTGAGGCATGCCCTTATCAGGCAATAAACCACACCTCACCATGTCTGATTTCTTACTTAAAGTAGGCAGATGATGGGGGAGTATTACAGAATACCAAAATGCCATTGCCCAATACCTGGAGTCCGACAATTATATTTGGACAGTCGGTATCCTGACAGTTAGAAATTGCCTGCAACGGAGTTGGCAATCAAAAATAAGGGTGGTGCAGGAGCTGAAGCCCCCCAAAACATAGGTAAAAACTCCATCACGGACAATTTCTGACTGTCAGGATACCGACTGTTGGGATATAATGTTCCAGCTCCTGGGTGTAAGGCAATTGCATGTTGGTATTCCATAGTAAATCTAATGAGGGAACAATATTTTATTAGGACAGCCAGAGTCCATGAAGTCAAACAGCCCTTTCTACAATATGCACACAGTTGCTTCTGTCATTGAGATGGCAGATGGCCGGGGTGGTGACCCGCGGCCTGTGCAATTGCCATCTATGCAGAACTGTCAGTGGTATAGTAATTCCTTGCATGTCTGAGTGAGTCAGGAGTGAACAGAGGTTGTGGATGGAGGTGGTGGTGGGTGTTTAATGGTGAGGTGGAGGGTGGATTATGACATTTTGAAAAGGTATCCTGTGGAGTAGTACCATTAGGCTACCAGGGATTACTATTGCATTCATGCACACCTGTACTCAATAATTGGACAGGAGTGGATCATTAGGCTGTGGGGTATGTTATCACAAGGCTCGAGCAAATGGTGTGATGGCTTAGGTTCTGCATAATACCTAAATTCATTTCTGCACAAAAGCCTTGTGCAGAGCTGATAATGTATACATCATTAAGTGATAACATCCAGCGAGTTGGAGTACACTTGCAATAACCAGCTTCTGTGGATGATTAAATGCCGATGCAAAGCCGAGGCATTTACTCCCCACAGAAGCCAGTTACTGAGAGTATACTGCAACTAGTTGGATGTTTTACTATTATATGAGTTGGAGTGAATTTTATAGTTTTTTTTTAATAACCCGGGTCAGTGTCAGTCGGAGCAACATAAATTTAAGCAGCCAGGTCAGTGTCAGTGGAAACAGCAGAAGCATGTACCTTCCTGTTAAGAGTTAATACAAGTCAGCTCATGCAGCTGTTGGGTCCTGCCTGCTAGCAACTGAGAAAGAGAGAGAGAGAGGTATTTCAGAGAGACCACCAGTAGTCAACTAATGTGTTGTACCAGGCAATAAGAATCTGGTGAGTGTGAGCTGGTTGGCTGGCCTGGGGACTGTTATGAGAACTGAGTGCAGCATTGTTGCTTTCTCTTCTTCTGTTAGAGTTTGGATCCATGTTTTGGTCAGTTTGGGCGCTGTCAAGGTGGACAGCTGTTCCAACGCCATTTTTTATTTCTCTTGAGATGGTCAAGGTATTATTAAACAACTGTTGCCGTGGTTTTGGTGCCATTAAATGACTGTGGGAGGTGATTTTCTGAATAAATGACTGTCCAAATATTTGTTAAAGCTTGTGCTGGTATAACTGACAGTGGTTCTGCATTCTGATTGGCTGACAAATGATACCTCTCGTAAAATGACAGGTAAATGACCCTGTAGTGCCTGCATGTCATATCTAGTCATTAGCATGCTGGCCCTGAATATGGCTCTCTGGACAAAAAGCAGTATCCCTTTTGGGACACACTATCTCCCTTTGTTCCTCAGAGTCTGTTGCCACTGTAGTGCCCCACATATGCACTTTGCATGGTGCTATTACTGTTAAATATTCTTACAGGCAGTGCACACCAGACAGAGTGTGCTTCCAGTACAAGTATTGTACCCTGGCAGCTGTGCACTACATTTTGCACATTACTGATTTAGCATGGTGCAAACAGCCATTTCTGAATATTGCACCCTTAAAGCTCAAATGCAATGTTTTCCTTAGTTCATGTCAAACTCTAGTAGCATACACATGTCCACGAAAATCAGACTTCCTGTAGTACACATTTTGCCTCTTTAACAAGGAGAAGTGCATTTTTTTTACTTTTTGACTGCCAAGGGGAGTGCTACATCCTTTTAGGAGTAAAGTAAAATGAGAAACCCCTGAGGATTAAATTAACTGGCAATTAAGCTCATTCATACTTTGGTATGTAGAAACATTTGGGCAATTTTTAATAGGAATTATGGCAGGAGGTTTTAGGATAATCTTTTAACCCTCTTTTTGGGGTTCACAAGTAAAAATATTCCTTTATTGCTCCTGTGTTAAATGGGCACTTCCTTTTTTTTTTTGTATTGTATATAACTGTTTATTTTCTTTCTTTCGTGTATCCAAGCACTGAAGTCCTTTTTATGGATTAAGTCATTTGGGGATGGTGACGACATGGATTGATGGTATTTGTTTTATTGATTTTATCATGATGTCTTACTGTGAAGTGATTTTAATTATGTACTGCGCCTTCATTTTTGAAGGCACTATAAATAAAGATTATTATATAGATTATTATATCCTTAATTTTCAATATTTGGTATAGTTTATCTTATTTCATCATTTTTATGGCTGTAGTTGGCAGGTCTTGTAGTCATATTACTGTAACTGAGAAAATGGGAAACCAAAGAGCATAACTTTGGAGTTGCACTACCCTTCTGCAGCTCTAAAATCACTCTGCTCATCCCATAGAACTCAATGGGCCAGATATTCAAAACTTTGCCCCGGGGCTAATTTAGCACTGCCCGGCGGGCAAACTTAGCCTGGAGCAAAAAGCAAGCTATATTCAAAAGGAACAGCATGGTGCAAAACCAACTGAATATAGCAAGCAACGGAAGCTGGGCAAACAGGGCCAGGAGTGCAGGGCAAAAATAACCCGGGAATAAGACAGCACTGAATGTAGCAACAGGAAAGTGCACACTGCTACTGCTGCTCATTAGATCCTGGAGAAAGCCAGTGTTGCAGGTGGAGAACATTGTGTGGGATTGCACAGAGATGTCTGACATCTACTGCAAACAGTAATGTAAGCCACACACTGCAGAACTGTGCTATGCTGAAATGAGGTTTGCCCATGGATAACCTGAGTGCACAGTGCTAACACATTAGCCTGGTGCAAACTGGTTAGCCCGGGGCAAACGGGAGCAATATTAAAAGCTCCCATGCAAATGAGCCTACTTTGGTAATCTGTGGGTAAACAGGTACATTTGCATTTCATTACGTGCTGCTTAGCATATATTTACCATGCAGTTTGCCCGGTGCTACTGCATGGAGCACAAAGCTTCCCCTTTTGTTCGGAATGGAAGTACAGGTGGGATGCTGCAGGCCACGGCATGCCCACAGCATCCCTTGTTGGTCGGAATAGAAGTACAGGCTGGAAGCAGCAGGAACCATGTGCTGCCAGGCACAGTCAGTGCATACATACCTCACAACCCCTTGCCTCCTGAATCAGGGACAAGGCTTAAACAAATCAGAGACAAAGGCCCAAATCCAGGGACACAGTTTCAAAATTGGTGATATCCACTCAGGAAGCTGGCAGAATAAGGGACTCAGTGCAGAATATATTTCCTGAAGAATAAGAGATCTGCAACTTTATTGATTGACATAGTTGTAGTCTTACAATCCCCACTGCTTAGTCATGGGAACACACATTTTAGGAGGGACAGAGTAAACGTTTGAGGTGAAATCAGGGATGTCCCTGGAACTCAGGGCCAGTTGAGAGGTATGCTGTTCTATCATATAAAAACACGTTGTACGAGGGACAGAGGAACATGTGGAGGCTAAATCAGGGAACTCCCTGAAAAGCAAGGACAGTCAGGAGGTATGGGTGCATACAACGCACCCATGCATATGTGTGCCTGATACACACAAGTGACCCTGATAGTCTAGTGGTCCCCTCACCCCCAGCATGAATCTCGACCCCGTTCACATTAAAATTAAAAATCGTTTCCCTGGTAGTCTAGTGGTCCCCCCACTCCCCTGCATGAATCCCAACCCCGTTCACAATAAAAGTAAAAGCCATTTCCCTGGTAATCTAGTGGCCCCTCCACCCCCCAGCAGGAATCCCAACCCGTTCACAATAAATGTAAACTTTATTTCCCTGGTAGTCTAGTGGTCCCCCAACCCCCTGCATGAATCCCGACCCATTCACAATAAATGTAAACTTCTTTCCTGTAGTCTAGTGGTCCTCCACCCCTGCATGAATCTGACCCATTCACAATAAATGCAAACTTCATTTCCATGGTAATCTAGTGGTCCCCCACCCCTGCATGAATACCAACCCTGTCCACCATAAAAGGACTGTTTCCTGGTAGTCTAGTGGTCCCCCACCCTGCAGTGACACCCCCACTCAGCCGAGGAGCAATTCATGAATAGAGCCAGCGACCTGCTCAGCCCTCCTCTCACCACCATGGCTGGTTGCCAACTGAGATACGAATGAGTTCTACTGGGAGTGGGGGACCACCAGACTACCAGGGAAATGATGTTTACTTTCACTGTGAATGAGGTCGGGATTCGTGCAGGGGGGTGGGGGGACCATTAGACTACCAGGGAAATTAATTTTTAATTTTACTGTGAATGGATCAGATTCATGTGGGGGTGGGGGCACCACTAGTCTACTAGGATAAGGACTTTGTAATTGTATTGAGAACGGGGTCAGGATTCATGCAGAGGGTGGGGGGACCACTAGACTACCAGGGATATGACTTTTAATTTTATTGTTAACGGGTCGGATTCATGCAGTGGGGTGGGGGGACCACTAGACTACCAGGGTGATTACTGTACTACCGCAGCTATGGGGGTCCACAATGTGGAGGGGGACACTGCAGCATTACCCCCAGCCTTTTTCCAGTGGAATCTAGCACCACACTACAGGTCATGCTAATGCCTGCAGTGTGGCTCTATACCTTTGAAAATGCCACGCTGCTGGCAATCCTGGGCACTCCCCTAACCCTGCCCCTGCATACCATTGTATATTAGCATCGGCGATACCACACAATGCCGGCTCTAATAGGGCATTTGAATATTGCAGCCTCATGCAAATCCAGCACTATTGCAGTGCTACGGTTTTGCACTAGGCACAATGGTTTGAATATCTGGCCCAATGTCTCACCCTTCCCCCCCAGTGCACTACTTTTCCTTCTCTCTCTGGTTCTGTCTCCATGGTAAATTTATTTCCCCTACTGTATATATGCGGGTGGACTCAGTGCTGCTGAAATAAATTTCAAGAGGATTTTAAATTCACAAAAATGCTGAGAACCACTTGATATTAGATGCTGAAATCTGACCATAGTAATAGGTATCTTTAGCACAGTTTGAGTTTGTTAGCTTATCTATATTTATTAGAATTTTGTTGAAAATAAAGTTTGAAAGTATGAAAACTAAGGTGGAAAGGTAACTGTTAAGACGTTACAGTGTGGAAATTCACCAAAGGAGCAGACCTCACGAGCATACCAGACATAGCGAACAGACAGCAACACATAAAAACACTGTACTATGTAAGATATTACTTGTTAAAATGTCTTATTGGGAAAGTAAAAACTGAAATAAAAGCCTGACTAAGTTATTTTTCTTGAAGCCATGGTCTGTAGTTTCATTAATTGTGTATTGATATTGGCTGTTATAATACCTGCTGGCTTTCATAACGCTTTCATAATGCTGAGTTCAACATTATATTTCACAATCCCAAATCAGATGCTGCTTAAGTATGTATCATACTTGGTAGAGTGTTTCTTGGGAGGAGGTGAAGTCGTGATCAATTCCTGTATAACTGACACAGAAAATCTTATTGAGTCCAATGCATTTTGATTTAGACTTGCAGGATCAAGCAGCTCACCAACGCAGATTATGTATCACTTTACTGCAGGCTTCTTTTGTAACTGCTGCACCAAACACATTTTCCATAACCATGTTTCAAGTCAGTACTGATATCAATGTCAGAGTACAGAAAAAAAATATGTCAAACATAGAAACATAGACTTTGACAGCAGATAAGGATCTCTTGTCCCACCTAGTCTGCCCATTTCCCTACCTACAGGATAAGCTGCAGATCCTAGTTAACCAACAGCCTATTTCTTTCTACCCCCCCCCACAAAAATTGCCTTATGTTAGTCCCATGCATTCTTGAATTCTCCTACAGTTTTAGACCCCACAACCTCCTCAGGAAGGCTGTTCCATGTGTCCACCACCCTCTCGGTGAAAAAATATTTCCTCACCTCTATCTTCAGGTTGTGTCCCCTTGTTCTTGCACATCTCTTTTTCTGAAAGATGCTACCCTCTTGGACTTTGTTGATCCACTGAGGTACTTAAACGTTTCTATCATGTCTCTCCTCTCCCTCCTTTCCTCAAGGGTATACATATTAAGCTCCTTTAGTCTCTCCTCGTATGGCTTCTCTTGCAGACCCTGCACCATTTTAGTTGCCCTCCTCTGGACTGCCTCTATTCTGTCTTTGTCCTTGCGAAGATGGGGACTCCAGAACTGGACACAGTACTCCAGAGAGGGTATCACCAACTGTCTGTACAGAGGGATAACAACTTCCTGTTTTCTGCTGGTGATGCCTCTCCCTACACATTCCAGTATCCCCTCCCTACTACCTTCTCATATTGCTTGCTAACCTTAAGGTCATCTGATATGATTACCCCCAAGTCTCTTTCCATTTTTGTTGTTGTTACTACCCCCCCATTGTGTAATCTTCCCCTGGGTTTTTGTTTCCCAGGTGCATTATTTTGCACTTCTTTGCCTTGAATCCAAGCTGCCATACTTCTGACCATTCCTCCAACCTTGCCAAGTCCCTTCTCATCCTTTCCACGCCTCCTTGTGTAACAACCCTGCTGCAGATCTTTGTGTCATCTGCAAAGAGGCATACTTTTCCTTCCAGTCCCTCTGCAATGTCACTTATAAAGACATTAAAAAGGACTGAACCCAGTACTGAACCCTGATAAACCCCATTAGTAACCCCTCTTTCTTCAGAGTGGACTCCATTTACAGTTACCTTTTGTGTCCTGTTGTCCAGCCAATGTTTAACCCAGGCTACCACCCTGGGACCCACTCCCAGGCTGGTTAATTTGATTATTAATCTTTGTGTGGGACTGTGTCAAATGTCTTCCTGAAGTCTAGGTAGGCCATGACCACAGCACCTCCCTGGTCTACTACTTTGGTCACCCAGTTAAAGAAATCAATTAGATTCATCTGACATGACCTTCCTGCTGTGAACCCATGCTGCCTTGGGTCCTGTGCCCTACTGGCCTCTAGGTACTCAAAAATTCTTTCCTTCAGAAGTGATTCCATCACTTTCCCTACCACAGAGGTCAAACTGACAGGTCTGTAGTTTCCTGCCTCTGTCTTGGTCCCACTTTTGTGCAGGGGAATCACATCCACCTTTCTCCAGTCCTCAGGTACCACACCATCCTCCCGTAATTTGTTAAAAAGTGCAGTGAGTGGTTTCATTAGTTCTCCCCTTAATTCTTTTAGAATTTTGTGGTGAATTCCACCAGGCCCATTGCTTTGTCCACCTTCAATTTAAGAGTTCTTTCAGAACTCTTTCTTCTGTGAAAGGGCTGGGATCGACCCCACTATCCAGAGTGCTTCTATTAATTGGATTAGGCATCTCCCCCTTCTCCTCTTTTGTGAATACTGAGCAGAAATATTCATTCAGTATCCCTGCTTTTTCACTGTCCCTCTCTGCCCACCCACCATCCATTCTATTCAGCCTCACTGTCCCTCCCTTTGTCTTTCTACACTCCCTGATGTGCCTATCAAAGGTTTTATCCCCCTTCTTAACCGAGTTGGCTATCTTTTCCTCAGTTTGGGCCTTTGCTATTCTGACTTTCCTCCCTACTTCCTTCTGCCTTAACTGGTACATTTCTCTGTCCTGTTCCTTCTGTGTGTCCTTATACTTCCTGAATGCTATCTTTTTTCTCCCTGACCTTTCCCTCCACCTCTTTTGAGAACCATAGTGGCTTTTTCTTTCATTTTGATTTGTTTATTTGCTTCACACAAAGACTTGTTGCCTCTGTGATGGTAGTTTTGATGTTTCCCCATTGTTGCTCCACCCCTCCTTCTAGCCTGTTTGCTAGTGCTTTTCTAAGGCACTCTCTCATCTTGCCAAAGTCAGCCCTCCTGAAGTCCAGTACCCTCACTTTTTATGTTTGGAAGTTGTTATAGTGAATTGAACAGGTTTACAGGATAACTGTAAATGGATAATTGATTGCAATTACCTGAAGCTATTTGTAACTGTTGTAGCTGTCACGACTGTCAGGACCAATAATAATAATAATAAGCACAGACTAACAGCAGACAGCAAACAGTTTTTAGAAGATGACAGCTCATGCCGGTTGCCAGAGCACTAACATACGATTTCAATAGTAACTCGACTGGGACTGCACCTGCAGAAATAAGAGGGCATGAAAATAAGGGGTTAAACAGTGATATATTAATATTGCTCTAACTTCACACTTTCATTAAAAAAATGTACTAGTTCAGTTCAAGAGTTACAACCTTTCAAAGAAATTATATCTAGAGCTACAACCATTTTGGAAAGTAACTATTTTTTGTTCCTGAAAACTTGGAGTCAGGGAGTTGTTGGTAGATACTGATGGCATTCTGTAAAGGAAAGCCACTTGCACCAAGATTCTGTTTGTTCTGAATGTTGATCTCTTTATGGCAATCTTACACCACAGATATTCTTCTTTCTGTAAAAGATGGGAAGTGCTGCTAACCTTATTAACAATTTAGGGCTGTCATGTTGTTCCCTTTTTCTTGTGGTGCCATTTCACATTTTTTTTAATTTTTGGAAGGCCTCCCCCCCCCATGTTTGGAGTTTGGTAATATTTATTTAGTTAGTCAGACATTCCAGAGTTTAGGAGATCCATTATGTAGGTTTATGTCATGTTAGGTCCACCCATAGTTGTCCTATCTGTTATATGTAATGTGTTGGTGCAGGTCATGTGGGAGGGGGGTGGAATTTTTCTTTTTCATTTTTGTTTATATCGTATTTCCTTCCTTTTCTTCCAGTTTCCTTATTGATTTTTATTGCTAATGACTGTATTTAAAAAATTCACAATAAAGTATATTTAATAAAAAAAAAAGAAGAGCCACCCCCTTTTTTGTTTTATATAACATCTGTTTGCACATCAGCACTGTGATGTACTTTTTATGACTGCAGTGGGGGGAGCCTACAGCTGCCTTACTGTAACTGAGAAAATGGGATACCAAAGAGCACAGCTTTGAAGTTGCAATTCACTTCCACAATTCCAAAATCACTCTGCTCATCTCATAGAACTCAATGGTTCGCCTCTCCATGCGTGTACTACTTTTCCTGCCACTTCTGGTCCCATATCCCATTTCCCCTGTTTGCTCATCGCCACTTTGGCTGTAGTCCCTGATGCTCCCTAAGTCTCTGTCTGGCCTCAGGTAATGTTTTTCCTTCTAAACAGGGGCCAGAGGAGCAGAGATGTAGAACCACTAGCAGCCACACCAAGAATGTGCAAGCTGGCAGTCCGTGCATGAGTGTAGGTGTGAATCTGTTTTTTTGCAGTGATAGCAGCGCATCAGAAGCTCCGCTGGAGCTGTCCTGGTGCTTCTGGACCCCGAGATCAGTTAAATGGGGTCTGGAGACATGAAGGCTGTGGTGAAGAAGCCACAGAATAATTTATTTAAAGAGCACCAATGAGCATTATGGGACTGCATTTATACATATTAATGAACTCTTCATAAATATTAATGAAACATGCCAGTCTTCTGCATATTGGTGCTCTTTAAATAAATACTTTAACTTCACAACCACAGACCTCATGTCTCTGTACCCAAACTAACTGATCTCTGGTCTGGGATCACTGGGAGGAGCTCCTGATGTGCCGCTTTTCTGGCAGGAAAATGGATGGGCACCACAGCACATGCGCAGACCGCAAGCTTGCACATTCTTAGTGTAGCTGCAAGTGGTCCCACATCTCTGCTCTTTTGGCCACTCTTTAGAAGGAAAAATGTTACCTGGGGCTGGATGGAGACTTTGAGAGCATCAGGGAATTGGGCCATAGTAGTGGTGAGCAAACAGGGAAAATGGGGCCTCCGAAAGCTTGGCTGCTCTAGCCAGAGCTTATAATTGTATTTACTTATGACTTTAGCTGTTGCAATAAAAACAATTTGATTACATGACTGGTTTATTATTTGATATTGTTCTCTGGAAGTAGAACACCTATGTAAATGATTTTTACTATCTGATATTAGAATGCCTAAATTTGTACATAAACTCTTAAAGACAAATGCTTTAGGCACACAGTATTGTTTTTTTTTTTTTTTTCCAATACTCTAAATTTGCTAACTAGTTTAGTCATGCATGAATAATCGCTGTGGTGGTGTCTCCGGCATGTTTTTCGAACTTAGCTGGAATCACTACCTTGGCTATTACTGAGTGCCTATAATATACAATATTGACTTATATAAAATCTGTACAAGAAACAGAGTTTTTTATTTAAGTGTAAGCCTGCATGTGCTCGTCATCATGCCTGCTCCTTATGGTGATTCTTAGTTATCAAACTTTGGCCCAGACAAGGAAGCTGGGAGGAGATATTTACAGACAGAGAGAATGAAACAGAAGGCTTCAACTTCAAGCATCAAGGTAAAACTGAAAATTGGTATAGGGTGAGACCTAACCAACCGGGGTTGATGTAGAGATGGTGGTTAGGCTTATTCAATTCCTTGCTGAAGTTTGATAACTAAGAATCCCTATTTAAAGCATAAGCAGTAGGAATGATAATTAAAATACAAGCCCTCCATTACAGGCCTTTCAGGGCAGTTTCGGGGGCAATGCACCTTATCTGTTCATTGATACTAGCTACAAACATAATATAACTGAATTGATGAAACAAGCCCAAGTTGAGAAGATCACACTTTTAATTTGTGGTAAAAACACTGGTAAAAAACACTGACAGCCAGTCAGGTCTCTTTCTTCTTAAGACCCAGAGCATAACTTATTTCAAGAAAGCGTTTTCTATAATAGGGATAATGTTCTTTTAGTTATGATTGGATACATATGCATACTCAAAATTGATCACAGTTATTGATGTAGGAAGAAGGATGGACAGACAGACAGATGCAGTTCAGTTGGCCAGGATGTAATGCAGTGTTTTGAGTTACTGCATGACAAAAGGAATTAGCTGCCATTTAAATTATTTTGTTTACTGCTGTAACTCTTCTACAGTTTGCTGCAGTTGTGCACTGCATCCTGACCTGTTCCACTGTAAGTAGACTTTAATATATGTAGTGCATTTCCTGGACAACTTGCTTAACTACAAATCCAGATCACATTGGAGGAAGTGGATCACATTAGAGGAGGTGGAAGGGCAAGAACACAGTTAGCAAAGGGTGAAGTGGGTGAGGAACACATAACAAGGGTATGTGAAGGGGTGCACAAAGAGGGGATAATTGTGCATAAATAAATAGAGGGAAGAGAAGGAAGGCCAGATTCTAGGTGGAAGGTGGTGTCTCTGACTGCATGGAGTCTTGGAAATATGATGGAAGACCTGCAGGCACTGTTAGCAGACAGGAAGGTGGACATAGCTGCAGTAACCAAGACTTGGACAACATCACACCATGACTGGGACCTTGTGATCCCTGGATATAAACTATGGAAGGGGGTGGCAGTTTATAGTAGGGTCGGAATAACTTGCACGAGGGAGGAGTCAGAGGAAGGTGAGGTGGAGGCATTATGGGTTCAGTTAAGGTCCAGTAGAGGGAGAAAAGTGAGACTGGGGTGGTTTATAGACCACCCAGTCAAGATGAGGAGAGGGACAGGGAACTGAGCTCACAAATATCAAAAAATGTGGGGAACGGAGAGGTGGTATTTGTGAGGGACTTTAACTTGCCCAAGGTGGACTGAAACATATCATCCACAACATGTTCTAGGGGTCAGGTGATCCTGGAAGGACTGCAGAGTGGGTTCCTGACTCAGGGTGTCACTGAACCAACAAGAGCTGAGGCAATTCTTGATCTGGTGCTCACAAATGGGAGCATGTACAGGAAATAATGGTCAGGGAGTCACTGGGAGGAAGTAATCATTGCACAGTGTGGTTCCAGTTGGATATGGGCAGGGAAAGCTTCCTAACTAAGACCAAAATCTTGTATTTCTGGAGGGTGGACTTCAGGAAAATGGGCGAAGTGCTAAGAAGCCATTTGGTGAGAATCAGAGCAGATATGGGGGTGGACCAAAGGTGGTCTATCATTAAGGATGGAATACTGGTTGCCACAGATTAGTGTATTAGGCTCAGGGGTAAGAACACAAGGGCCAAGGCATTTAGGTGGTCCAGTTCTGGGGTTGCCCAGGAGTAAGGGAAAAGAAGTTGGCCTATAGAAAATTCAGGAACCAAAGAGAGGTGGATAGGAAAATTACCTAAGATTAACTAGTGAGGCAAGTAAGAAAGTCAGGCAAGTAAAGGCACAGAAGGAGCTGCAGATAGCTGAAGGCACTAAGAAGGGGAGAAAGCTTTATATCGCTATATAAGTGAGAAAGGGGACAAGCAGCAAGGGATTGTTAGGCATAAGAAAGGGGTGCCTTCAGGAGGGATAAGAGGAACGGGGAGACTGGGGGGAGGTGAACACAAATGTGGTGATAGAAGAGGATAGAGTGAAGGAGGGGCTGCTAGTATTGAAGGTGGACAAATCACCAGGCCCAGATGGAGTACATCCAAGTGTACTAAAGGAACTGGCTGAGGAGCTGGCAGGGCCACTGGCAGACCTATTTAATAGTTCACTGGAGACAGGCATAGTACTGCAGGACTGAAGAACAGCACATGTAGTGCCACTCCACAAAAGCAGTCCCAAGGATGACCCAAGGAATTACAGACCAGTCAGTCTGACCTCCATTGTGGGCAAGCTCATGGAGACCATACTAAAGGAAAGGTTGGTGGAATATCTAGAGGAGCATGGTATCCAGGATGTGAGGCAGCATGGGTTCATGGGGGAGACCATGTCAAACAAATCTGATTGACTTCTTTAACTGTGTCACTAAGACAGTAGATTGGGATGAAGTGGTAGACATCCTCTATCTTGATTTCAGCAAGTCCTTTGACTCTGTGCCCCACAAAAGGTTGATCAGGAAGTTGGTGGATCTTGGGGTTGGGGAAAAGATGGCCAAATGAGTGGAAAACTTGCTGAAGGATGGAACCCAGAGGGTGGTTATGGGGGGAGAGTTATCTGGCACAAGACAGGTAACCAGTGGGGTCCCACAGGGCTCGGTGCTGGGGCCGGTGTTGTTTAATGTCTTCATCAATGACATTGGAGATGTTATTAAAGGCAAAGTGTGCCTCTTCATGGATGACACCAAGTTCTGCGGGAGAGTGGACACAGCTGAAGGGATACAGGACCTACAGGAAGATATGTCAAAGCTAGGGAGGTGGTCCAGGATCTGCCTGCTTGGCTTCAATTCCAAGTAATGCAAAGTTATGCATATTGGAGTCAAGAATCCTAGGACAGAGTACTACCTGGGTGGAGTCCGAGTTTCTGCGTCAGAGGAGGAGAAGAACCTGGGAGTGATGATAACTAGAGACCTGAAGCACTCCATGCAGTGCAAGAAAGCAGCAGCAAAGGCAAACAAGATGCATATCTCGGGGGATCAGTAGCAGGAGAGAGGAGGTTATACTGCCCTGTACGGTCACTGGTAAGGCCGCATCTAGAGTATGAAGTTCAGTACTGGTGCCCACACTTCAAAAGGACATTAACCTGGCTGGAGAAGTCCAGAGGAGGGTTACAAAAATGATAGCTGGTCAGCAGGGTAAGGCATACGAGGAGAGGATGAGGGCACTAAACATGTACTCCCTGGAAGACAGGAGAGAGAGAGAGAGAGAGAGAGAGAGAGAGAGAGGACATGATCAGGACCTTCAAGTACCTAAAGGGGATAAATAAGGTTGACAAAGAGAGTCTCTTTAAGCTGAATGGCAACTGTAACATGAGGAGGCACTGTCTTAAGCTGGAGGGTGGGAGGTTTAGAAGGGAGGTCAGGAAGCACTTCTTCACAGAGAGGGTGGTGGACTCTTGGAATGCACTGTCAGAAGATGTAATCTCATTGAAGACAGTGGGCAGCTTTAAGAGAGGCTGAGACAGGTATAGGGGAAGGGTAAGGGTCATGGGTAGGAAGGATGGGAAGAATGGGGAAAGTGGGCAGGGACAGTAGCTCAAGCTGTGAACCCTGCAACATGAGCAGACTTGATAGACCATATGGCTTTCTTCTGTTGGCTTCTTTGCATGTTTGTATTAAAGAAATTGAAATAAAGAGTAACAAAACACACTTTAATTAGTTAAGACATCAGTCTCCAAAGAAAGAAAACCCAAAACATTAGGTATTCAAGTGAGATTTGAAAGCTTTTTTCTGATGAAGCAGTACATATGTTCCATAAGAACAAAGTTTCAAAGCTTAGGGACTGATACTTTAAATGCTAGGTCTCTAGCAGATCTCTACCTTAAAGGGACACTGTCAGCATGTTGAGGATTTTTTATTCAAAGAATGTTGATGGTGCCTTTTGCCAGCATTATTTCAAGAGAATGTAATCTGGGTTCCTGATTTGTATATATTTTTATTAACTCTCTGAGTGCTGAGTGTGTCTAAATGTATATAGATTCAGGGTGTATGTATACTCCCGCAGTACTATAAAAAATACCATCCATCAATCAATCAATCCAATCAATCTATTAATCTATCATTATTTAACCAGGTGAAATACCATTGAGTGAGACTCATTTACAAAGTGGGCCTGATCAGCTCTGCAATGCTGAGATATGTCAACTGAGAAAATACAAAGACAAGGCAAAAACTAGCAGCAGTAACAGCAACAGTACAAGAATATAATTTTTTACAATATTTACAAAATATACAGTTTTCAAAGGCCTGTGTCAACTGTACCCTAAGTGTAGTTGGGAGTGATGGATCAACAGCACACCAGCATAAGGTAACAAAGGATCGAGGAGATGGATGGGAGGAGAAAGGAAGCAGGGAGGTAGAGATGGAAGTAGTTGTGAGGGCAATTTTGGTAGAGTTAGTGGTTGTGTTGGCAGGAGAGGAAGTATGAGCATATCAGCTGAAGGAGTAAGCATAAACACCTGGTGTGTTAAGTGAGGGGTTAGGAGTAACAGTTACAAGAGTCTCTGATATATTGTCTTAGCAAAGATTTGAACGTTGCCAATTTAGCAAAGGTGGATTGCCTCAGGACATTCTGGAGGTTATTACATAGGGCTGGCAGGGCATAGCTTAAGGATGAAAGCCCACAATGAGACCTACATCTAGGGATATCAAGTGAAAGGTAAGAATGTTTTCTAAGCGATTAGCATCCAGGGGTGCTATTAAAAAGGATTGAAATGTATTGGGGAGATTTCCAATTAGGGCTCTGTAAGTCCATGTAGCAGCATTTATGGTTCTCCTAGTTTTAGTGACTGCCAGCCTAGCATTCCATGAAGAGAGCAGTGGTGTGTTCTGAATGGGGCACTAGTGATGAATCTCAATGCCCTATTGTATAGGGTGTCAAGTTTTGCCAATGTCGTGCTTGGACCATGTCTATACCGAAAGTGGGCATAGTCTAGAAGGGGGAGGAATGTGGACTGTACTAGTCTCTGTTTGGCTTCAAGGGTTAGGAGGTGTTTAATCTGGAATAATAATCCTAAATGTTGCTTCAGTTTTTTTTCAGTTCCTCTATATGCATCTTATAAGAGAGTTTATGCTCAATCAAAAATCTTAAGTATTTGAACTTGACTACGGCTTAGATAGGCTCCCCCAACAGGGACATTATTTGATGAGTTGTGCCTAGGGGTGGACAGTTGTCTGTAATAGATGTATGGAAGAGAAACATAGCTTTTGTTTTATTGGCATTAAGCAACAATTCAGGGCTCAGAAGATTTTGCTGTAGCTGATTGAATTCATGTTGCAACATGCTGCAGGCAAATTCTAGGGTTGGTTCAGTGACATAGAGAATTGTATCATCCACAAACAGACACTTGCTTGGTTGATGCCTTCATTGATGTTATTGATGGATGTTGTAAACAGTAGTGGACCCATTATTGAACCTTGTGGCTCACCTCTGAGGATCATTTTTAGTGGTGATAAGTACCCCTGGGCCTTAATATGCTGTTGTTTTCCACTGAGGTAGCAGGTAAAACAATTGGTGGCAGTGTCATTGATGCCAATACTTTGTAGTGTGGTCAACAGAAGATCATGGTCCACTGTAGCTAAGGCCTTAATGAGGTCGAAGAATAAGGCACTCACATGAAGTCTGAAATCAATGGCCAGGTGCCAGTCATAAGTTACACTGGCTAATGTAGATACTGTGCCGTGTTTTTTTCTGAAACCAAATTGAATGGGATTTAGCAGCTGAAGTGAGTTGAAATAGTTCCTGATTTGCATGTTTACTAGTTTCTGGAGGAGTTTGGACAGAACTGGCAGGAGAGATATGGACCTGTAGTTGTGGAAGTCGCTCGGGTCGCCATATTTGAAGAGTGGGACTTCATGTACCTCATTCCATATAGAGGGAATTTCACCATATACCAGGGATAGCTTAAAGAGATATGTGACAGGATCAGTCAATACACGATACCCCTGTTTTGGGAAGTAATGTTCCAGTTTATCTGCACTAGCAATTTTTTTGGTGTCTCAGCCCAAAAGTAAATCCTCAACTTACTTGTACGTGACAAGGCTGAAGGAGAATTTGCCTCCTGTGCTGGAGCCTTTGTGATGGGACAGCCCATAGCAGGGTTATTGAACTGGTGGTGGAGTTTGCTAGCTGCAGAAATTTTAAAAGTAAGACTAGCTGTGGCAAAATGGCTGTTTGATAGGTCAAGAATGCAATACCTGTCCATAGTACTGATGCCACCAGAGCTGATCTTGGTAGGGAGGGTATTATCTAAACAATGCCCTTCTATTTCCCTTAAGGTTTTCCAGAACTTGGCAGAGTTGTTAGAGAGGAGGCCAACCTGAAATGGTAATAGTTTGCTTTGGCAGCCCTGATTAACTTAGTGCACTGTTTTTTTGCTCTCCGGAAGGCAGTCCAACCTTATTGCAACCTGACATTTTGCCTGCCACTAGATGCTACAGCATATTGTGGGAGTGCATTCATAAGCTCAACATAGCACAGAGACACAGCTAAACACATGTAGTCAGGCTTTGAACACTAAAGCCATGACTCCAGGAATGCTCATCAGTGTCAATGGAGTCGCAGCTTCAGTTTTCAATGCATTTTTTCACTGGACTCTTCGGTAACGTTCTCATGAACAGGTGACTGGCCACTTGAATGACATACATTTATCATGCATTGCTTAAAAAAGAAGAAATTGTGCATGCACAAGTTTAGCAATGCCTCCGAGCCATGTTGAGCTTATGAACGCACAGTGTCCTTCTAAAAGAGTGACCAACAGGAGTCCTGGGTAACCAAGCAAGGAACTCTGTTACCAGTAATCTTCTCTTTGCAAGTGATAATCAGTTCACAAATACAGAGAAGGCCCTGTCCTTTTATGGAGCTAGACAATAGCAGCAGAATTTTAAACTCAACCAGCTACCTACCCAGCTTTTATTGCAGACCAGAGTGCACAGGGTAGGGGTAATATGTTAACGTCCCACTACACCACTTAAAAAGCCTACCTTATACATTCTGCACAGCTATAGATGGTAGAGGAGAGTGGCTCAAAGGCCATATTTGTGTGCATTGCAATAGTCTATTCACAAGGTGATGAAAGCTTACACTAGTGTCTGTACGTCAGCATCGTCACAGTAGGGACACAAACCTGAAAATGCTCTTCAGATTATAAACGCAGTCCAGATAATGGATGCCATCTGAGTATTCAGGGTAAGCCCGCTGCCCATAATAATACCAAGGTTGCAAACCTTCCCCAGCACCTCTGTTTGGCATTCATCTTCTGGGAGGCTGGAGGTATTGCTTAACTGTTGACAAGATGTGAAAAACACACACAACTCAGTCTTGCTGGGATTGATTCTCAACTAACTAACTGTCATCCACAGTCTGATTTCCAGAATGACATTCCCATTTATAGACATCACATTGTCCTGACTGAGTTTAAACAACATGAAGTGCTGAGTATTTTTTATATAACGTAGCAGTTAAAATTCATTCTGTACTGTTGCATCACCTTTCCTAACTAAAAATATCTAAGCTGTTTAAGCAATGCTACAGCCAAGCCACAGACGCTCCTCAGACACTTAATCAGATCCAGTAGTCTACAGTATGAAATGTTGATGACAAGTCAGTGGAAACATTAACCAATAGAAGTTTACTCCAGTGTGTCACTGTAGGTGCCTCTGAGCTGGATCAATATTGAGCCACAGTTCTTCTGGCATTGATGAAAGCCAGGTCACAAAGGTCCCTCACTCTAGGCTATGTGAGTCATTTAGGGTCTGCTCCCAGCATGAGTCCCTGAGTGGATTCAGGCAGCTGGAGGCCTATAACCACTTTCATGAATTTGTGCACTTTCTCCAAAAGAGGATGATTTTGTCACACGTAAGTGCCATGTGCAGAAAGGTCCCCTCTGACAATTGTCATTTGGGACCCATGGAGGAAATTCCTTCTTAAAATGCTTTTGTTTAGGAATGATATACTGTATGTTCTACAAATAAAGTTTAACTGAATTTGTTTTAGGCAATTGCTATAGGAGCAGCTTGAGAAATGTGCTACTGCAGATTTCTAAATTTAAGGAATGAGACTTGTACATGTCTAGATCTGAACCTCACGTTTTTCTAATATTGGGTGTCAGATCCTCACTTCCTCCCAGTGCAAACTTGTCTTGCTATAGAAGGTTAAAGGTTTAGAGTTGGGTAGGGGTCAGTACAGAATAGTCTCACCTGGGGACAGGTTCTGGATAGTATAATTATGGCTCCAGGGACCTGCATCCAGTGTTGAACCTGTAGGTAAGAAAAGAAGTCTATCACCTGAATATTACTTTTGTCTCAAGTAAGTGAAGGATATTAGCTGCTACCTTCATACAGATCCCCAATTGTCTGGATACCCACTTTGCCCCACCTCAGTAAGGCCTGCTGAGTGAATACACTATATCTGGGGAGGTCCTTCAGTGATTCAGTAAGGAGTAAAGCCCTGGAAATGTCTGGCTGTTGCTGTATGTAATTAAGTATGTTACACCAAGCATTCAACATTGAGGATGTAAAAGGTTTACATATCTTTATCTGGTGATTCTTATTAAAGGAAGGGCAAGCAGTACTTCTGTGGTGAGCACACCCAGATCATCCTCTTCTATCTCAGTCCATGTAGGCCTAATTAAATTACCAATAATCAGATTTGGTAGGAATTCCTCTTTGCTGCCCAGTAATATAGGTTAAAGATGCCCTGCCCTCTCTTGGTGTCTGCTGCAATATAACCCAGCGAATACGAGCTGGTTTCCCCTCAACATATGAACCTGTGCATGAACCTGTGGATGATAGTTATGTGGTATATTGACTGGCAAAATCTGAAACAAGTATAGGCACTTGGGTATCATGCACAACATAATCACATTGGCCTGTCCTAAAAGAGTCAGAGATAGGGGGCCTACATATCACATTCCTCCCTAATTTTGCTGAGAAGGGGTTTGTAGTTAAGTTTATATAGTGCAACATCCAAGCTTGATAGCTGCATTTCCAGATATTTTCCCATCTAATGTAATTCTATTGCATCATTAGTTATAAAACTTGCTACTCTGATATGGAACCTTTGTAAAACAGCACTTGTGTTCAAAGGTACATCTGAATCTTCTGTTTTACCACTTGCTCCACCTATATCCTATGGAGTTATTTATATAGTTGGGCCCTATTTAATTTCTTTAGAGAGCATAGTTCCCTTTTGCTCTAGTGCATCTTGTGTTCTGCTAGGGAGCCACCTTCTTCAAGCAATTGTTTTACTTCTTGGAGGCCCTCAACAGTATCAAACAAGTAGAGAAGCACATCTACAGCAAACAAGTATATCTTTTGTTCTTGTGCTTACTTCCCCAGCCCCCCATTCTTAGGCTTCTGCTATTAGGATTTGCTCTGTTATCTGCAGATAGTGGTTCAAAATCTATAATGTACAGTTGGGGATATAGGGGGTAATCCTAATGTGTGCCCCGGTTAGGGAAATCTCTGCTGATAGACCACCATTTATTGAAATCTGTGCTTGATAGAATGTACCCACCCACTTCCTAAATTGGATGCCCATGTTATACCTATGCATCATCATGAACATATATTGTACCACCACCACACACAGTCAAAGGCCTTCTTGACATCCAGTATAAGGATGGTGGCCCCATGTTTGACCAAAGTTCGTGCCCACTGCTGTATCACATTAAGTGTGTGCCTAACATTATTTTTATCTTTTTAACTTTTGACAAACCCTGACTGAACCAGGTGAATAATATTAGGCAGAGCAACTTACAGCTGGGAGGCCAGGACTTTTGCAATTATCATATTGCTGGCAGTGATCAAAGATATTGGCTGATAAGATGCACAAAGGATGGAGTCCTTACCAGGCTTGGAAAGAACAATGATGGTTGTTAACTATGTGGAAGTGGTAGGTAATCAGCATCCAGGCTTTGCAGAGTCATGTTATGGATGGGGTTCTGCCAGCCCATCATGGAAAAGCTTTAAAAAAATCTATCAGCAGCCAATTTGGCTTTAGAGCATTGCCAACTTTCAGCATTTTAATTGCTACCTTAACATCAGATTTGCCCAGGGGTAGATCTAGGGTAGAAGAAGTTTTTCAACCTACTGGTGTAGGGGAACTTTATCAAGAATTCTGAGTATCGATTAGGAATGGGGTTGACTTCAGACACATAGAAATCGCTATAATATTTGCTTAAAGAGTTTTCAAGAGCAGTTCTGCTGGAGGCCAGTTAACCATCTGCTTGTTTAATATTATCTGTGGTGCAGACTCCTACCCTACTTTTTAATTGACAAGCTAAGGGTTTACCTTCCTTTTCACTGTCAAAATATTGCTCTGCTCAAGTTACTGTAGTAGGATTTTCCTTTCTAAAGTAATGGTGTATAGTGTGTTGTACTCCCATTTCACATTTTGGAGGTGGTAATATAACTCCCTATTAGAACTGGTTATGTCGTTCCTCTCCATTATGCAATTTTCTTCTCCCACTCCTGAATTTTTGCTATCTGCTCTTTCTTATAGAAGCCAGTAAAGGAAAGGATCTGATCCCTTAAGAACACCTTCAGGGCCTCCCAGCAGGTGAAGTGTGATATGTCTCCCACTTTATCAGAGGCCAGAAAATGATGAATGGCATCAGCAATAAATTGTTTAAATTCAAGATTAGTGGGTAACACTGGATCTAAAGTGCCACACCTTGGGTGGAGGCACCTGTTCCCTACATCACCACCATATAGGTCGATCCATGGTCCAGATTGGCTTATATGCAGTTTAAGAGAAGACTCACACAGCTATGGCCAATATCAAGAATGTATCTATGTGTGTATACAATGCATGGGCATGTGTGTAAAAGCTATAAACTCACGTCACAGGATTGTAGTGCTCCATATATCAATGAGTCCATATGAATTAGCCAGTTCACCCAGGATGTGGCAAGGGGTAATAGTGACACTGGTACTGCATTGGAACTATCCATTAATGTGCTGGCAGCACAACTGAAGTCTGCTCCTATGTGCCAGGGCTCCAAGAAAGTTGACATGTCCCCCTCCAGTCTGCTGTAGAAAGCATTATCATCCACATTAGGACCATAATTTAAGCCCACACAGAAATGCATCCAATCCTGCAGTTTGATCTGGGAGAGGACGTATCTCCCATCTCCATCAATTTTGGGTGCTATTATGCTACCTGAGAACCAAGGTTACAACCAAATTGCAGTGCCCCTTGACTTCGTGTTGAAGCAGGTACTCTCTCATTCAATGCCCCTCCCCCAACATTTAGTTGTTTTAAACTGTTTCTTTTCTGTCATGTAGGTTTCTTGGAGTAAATAGCACATCTGTGGCAGTTTTCAGATTCTACCAAAGCCCATCCTGTGTTTAAGAACATTTTTTAACCCCATTAAAATTACATGATGAGAAACACAGTTTGTCAGTCATAGCCTCTGTTGGAAGAATGTGCTCAACAGAACTACAAATTACTGTTAACTGAAGCTCAATTCTGTACAGGCTTTGTATAAGTAACATATCACATGCAGTACTGAAATTCTTTCCATTTGTAAAGAACAAGTTGTTTAACTTGCTGAACATGAAAACAATTTACCCCAAACTCCAGTGCAAACCACCCATGCCAACTTCCTCCCTCTTGAACAGAGATAAAACTTGCACACAGTAGACTTAACAACCAAGTTCTGTAATGAATCCTTCCTGCTGTAACAAACTCATTAGCCACAACAAAGAATCTTTGCATAAAGACAACCTTGTGGCATCACAGTCCCCCAACCCCAACCCTCGCTGAGCTACAGTGCACTCAGACCATCTTCCCCTGTAAACTGATATGGACTGACAGGCTGTATTGGCAAGTCTTACATTAGTTAACAAACTCAGTTTCTCAAGTATGGCTATATGTTCTTCTACCTGTGCGAGGGAGTGGAGGCACTTACACTTTTTTGAAATAAGTAACCTACTATCAAAAACCATGCTGCAGGACATTGCCAGTGACTGCTGCACATATAGTGGTTTAAACACCTTATTGTACTTTATTAGTGTCCCCAAGAACTCTACATTTGGCATATTTGATTAACATCTGCATGGTGAGGGCTCCTTAGATCAAACTAGGGGTCTGCACCATATGTTCCTAAGGAACAGAAGTCATTGTTATTATCAGCTGCTATACCCCTCACTGATACCTCCATCCCCTGAAAGCTATCATATAATCCATTAATGATGTTGACAAAGAGCCCGTAGTCCATATATTGATTCATTATTCAACTCGGGCAGACTTCTAGGACCCAGCACCTTCATGTAAAAGAAAAATAGCTCAACCCTTCATTCAGTAGGTTAGTGCTGTACCCATGCATGGCTGATTCTCAGAAAAGAAAAAATATAGAGGCACTGTTCCTTCAAGCTGTAGGTAGGCTTGAGGTACAGTCTATCTCTTCCCACAACTCCAGACCAGGCAACACATGACCCATGCTGAACTGATGTGGACTGTGCCCCAGACAGAGTGTTCCTGGACCAAGGGAGAGTTTCATGAGAACTATACAAATATATGCATTCAAAGCCATGACTATCAGCAATGGCACATATCAGTGCAAACTTTCTGCCCTAGGGAAGAGGTGGTGACCACATAAAGCACTCTCTTCCACATCTAAAACATTGTCTGCTAGAGAGGATAGTTTTTTTTGGTTTGTTTGTTTTTTGTGGGGTGGACAAGCTTAACTGTGACTAGCACATAGTGTCAATCTTGGGCTCTGACATAAGACCTATAGATCTTTAGGGTTGAAGTAAGTGAAAAAGGGCAGGATCAGTGCATTCAGGCACATGGTCCAGGGCTCAGATATTAATTTTACAGAAGGTTCACATTAAATACTCATGTCATTAGGCAAGTAGAATGAGTCAGTTGGCTCCCTTCAGCATTTGCATATTCAAGGTTCACAAATTCTTCTGCTTCTTAGAGGCTGGTAAAGAATTGAGGAGAGCATCTGGGCCTTGAGATTCAGAGGTGAGAAGGATAAAGATGGGTGAACTCCCAACCTCTCCTGCAGAGCTTTGCCTTCAGTTCTGCAAACTGCCGCCATTTTAATTATATGGATTGGCTGTAGTCCTGAAAGACAAGAACATCCCTTTGCCCATGGATATAGGATCCTGGGCCTTCATTGCCACAACACTTCCACCTTGTCTGGGTATTGAAGGTATTTGACCAGAAAATGCCTCAGCCTATTGTAGGACATGGTTTAGGGCCTGCCCAATGGGCACATACTATTTCAAATTTGGTTGCTATGAGCCCCAACTTCAGCTGTTCCACAAGTCACTTTTGTATCCCTCTAACCACCGATTTTCTCTTCAAACCTTCAGGCAGTCCTATGATTTGAAGGTCGGAGCAATATGCCCTGTTCTCCTGGTCATCCTTCCTCTCATTTAAGTCAGTAGCCAGCTTTTTGAGAATGTCCCTATCATCAAGTCTGTCATCATGTGCTCCAATCTGCCCAGGCGCCATTGGTGCTCATACAAGCAAGAAATGTTTATCAAAGAGGGTTCTGTGAATTCTGACAATATGCCTCTAGATTGAGGCTCAGGACATTGATATTTTGAAACCTGCCTTAACCTCATGCTGAAGATTAGTGATCACTGCAGGTAAAGAGAAAATGGCTTTGTCCATATCTTCCTTTTGATCCTTACCTCCTATGGCAGCCATGCTTTTGGATCTTGTTCAGCCCTCGGGGACTGCCAGAACATGATCTTCACTCATTGAAGCAGTTGGCATGAACGGTAACTGGATCTGCTGTTTCTGGATGGCCATGTGCTCTTGCAAACTCAGCTACCCAAACTGCTCATCTTGCAGAGTTTTAAGAATAGATTTTAGCTGTTTAAGACATTTGAATTGTGGAAGCTAGGCTATAGCACATCTGCCATGCTGCTTTGTCAGGTCATGCCCCCTCATATTAAACTTTCTTGCATTACAAATTGGAATAATTGCCATAGAAACACCTTGTGTTCTACTGTACTCTACAGTGGTATACCATAGCCTCAAGTGACACCAGCACTCTGAAACCCCCTGTGCCTATATTGGCAGCAATGGGGTTTCATCAATATTCTAATTTGTATTTGGGTAAATGTCTAACTCTACCGTCTGTGTGACATGGAGTTAGATATCTAAAGTAACAGGATCACCCCCTGCATGGGGAGTGTGGAGGGGGCACAGCTCCCCAACATGGAGCCTCACTGTGTTGCCAGTCATTCGGGGAATGTGCTGGGGTTTGGGGGTAGCGACAGGTTCCTGGCATGGTCGAGGACGTCAGTGTATCTTCTGTTGTGCGGTGTCATGGATCATTCTACAGCATATCACTTGCAGGTACTATAATAAGAGAGCTGAATTCTGGCAGCCTGCAGTGCACTTATTGAACCCTGCTTGTGAGGTGAAAAAGGGGGACCTGATATACCTAAAGTTCCAAGCGACCTTAGATTACATTGTTTAAATGTATAGTATGTAAATATACATGTATTCAGACAAAAAAAATTTAACTTAAAATATGAGTAGCACAATAAAGTATTGCACCTAGAATGCAAAAGAGGCACTAACAAAGGAGAAACATTACAAGATATTAAAGCACTTGAAAAAACTAAACAGTGAAATAACATTTCTCCAGGAAATACACCTAAAGACAGATCAAGTGGCCCTTCTATGCTGAGAATGGGTAGAACAGTATTATGGAGCTGGAGATGACACAAAGAAAAAGGGGGTGACCATATTATTTGCTCATTTTATAGAATTTCAGTTACTCCAAGAGATAGGGGACCCTACAGGGCAATACATTCTGTTAAGGGGGTGCTGTGTCAAAAGGAGTGGTACTCGGTATTACTCGGTGTGTAAGGTTGAAGAAGGCACTAGGCCCATCGGGACTTCCTCCCACTTCTAGATGGTGTATTATACTATATTCCAAACAAATACCTATCCAGTTCATGCTTAAATTTATTAAAGTCATGGATATCCACAAAGTACTGTGGTAAATTGTTCCGTAACCTACAGACCCTAACCGTAAAATAATTGTCCTTTGCTAGCTAGTGCCCAACAAGCTTGTCATCATTTGTTAGGTGATCTTAGGTTTGTTTGTCTTAGCAGTGGTGTATTGTTAAAGTGCTCACTTAACTCTTTGTCATGAAGGACATTGAACAACTTAAGTAGATCTCCCTGCCTCTTAATTAGAGATTGTGAGTTTAGTGCACATTAAGTCTGTATGTATGCCCTTCCTTCAACCTCGGTCTAGAGCATGTTACACATCTTTGGACTCCATCCCACATTTTTTTATCTTTAAATAAATAAGGTGACCAAAAAGATGCAGCATAGTCTAACTGTGGTCTAATGCATGTCCTATACAGTGGTATAATTCAAGCTTCAGATCTAGTTATGAAATAATTTTGTATTGCTCTAATGAGTCCATTGGCAGTCTGAGTAGATTTCCTGCATTGACTGCTGACTGTAAACTTTTGAGTTGATAAGTATTCCAAGGTCTGTCTCCTTGTCCACATATTTTAATGGATGCCCATTCATGAAAAAAGTTTTATGTTGATTTTTTTTACCCAAATGAAGGGCTGTACTTTTGTCCGCATTAAATAACATTCCATTTGATTTGGCCCATATTTCCATGGTATACAAGTTGTTAGCCAGGGATAGATGTTTAGCTTCACTGTTGACCTCTGCACTTATTTCAGAATCATCCACGAATTTCAGAATGTTATTGCAGACATTTTGATTATGATCACTAATAAATATCCCAAACAGTGTGGGTCCCAAAAAAGAGCCGTTTGTGACCGCACTGGTGACAGGTGATTCTTCTGAAAGTGTATTGCCCATTTGTGGGCCCAATATAGATGACTCCCAGTTCTTTGCAGGGATCCTAAACATATTTGCACTTTGGGTAGCACTTCTGACTGTATAAGCAGGAGACTATAATATTGTCCAGGACTCGGACACAGATAGCTTGGGGAGAGTGAGAAGGGGGTTAATCCCGGGACAGAGGACACTACAGGAACTAGTTGATACACCAGGCATGATGGATCCATGGATGGTGCTCCAACCCGGCCAGAGTGAATATAACTTCAATTCAGCACCACATAACTCCTTTTCTGGAATAGATTTTTTTCTTGTAGGGGTGGAGTACAGCCATGGCATACATACCTGCAAACATGTGGACAAGGTTACCTCAAACCATCACCCAGTATGACTACAGCATAGTTTCACACAGGCTAGTGATGCAGATACACATTGGCACATAAATAACCATCTGTTAAAGCTTTAAGAAACAATGGAACACTTGCAGGATTATACTGTAGTAACCAGATTGGTGCCCAGAATAAAACCTTGGTGTCAAAGGCAGATGTCCTAGGGGCCACCTTGAAATACAGTTTGAGAGAAGAGATTATAAGAATAATGTATCTTTCAAAAGGAAGAAAATCGGGGAGCAGGACTCTTATCCAAAATTAAAACCATAGAAAAAAAAACTTGTCCAAAACAGAGGAGTCAGTCTGGATCAAACTGAATATCCTTAGTGTCAAGTACAACAAATTAATTAGATAACGAGTGGAGCATGGAATTTATCAGTCTAACTCAAACCCTTTGATCAGAGTGAGAAGACAAGCAGATTGATGGTGCTACATCTCAGGTAACAAGAAATGGCCAGCATGGTTCAGAGCATATCTACTGTATGTTCCAAGAGGACACTGTAATTAAACCCAGAGAAATAGTGGTGAGTTTCACCAGTTTTATCAAACCTTATACAACCCTGAAGAACCCACACCAACCAATGAGGCTATAGAGGCCTTTATGCAGGGTGGCCAATTACTCCATCTGTCAGAGACCCAAACCATATGCTGAGTGGTCCCATATCCATGCCTGAAATAACCGCTGCAATAGAGGCCCTTAAGCTGGACAATGTGCAAGTCCAGATGGCTACTCACCCAATTTCTATAAGGCTATACTGCTAGTGATTGCCATCGTATTAGCAGAGACTTACCACTGTATGTTTGCACAAGGGGAATCAGATGCCTCCCTTACTGAAGCTTTAATTGTTATATTGTCCACGTCAGGCAGAGACCCCACAAAGGCTGGCAATTACAAACATATTTTAATTAACCTCAACTTTAAAATACTAGCTAAAATATTGGCCACAAGTCTAAACCGGGTATGGGATTAGTTGATCGGTGGGAAACTAGTAACATCAGGCTCACAAATGGTGTTTTGAGGAAACACTCCCCATACAAAAGAACTGCATTGTGGGTATGCAAATAATCAATTGTCTGGTATCACTGTCGTGTGTTATGCGATACCAGGCATTTAGGTATTTGCATACCCATGCTGAAGTGCATTCATATGTGCTGTGTTTCCTCATAAAAATTTAAAACTTCAAAACTGATACTATAGAAGAGATGTTCCCACATTATAAAGGAGATGTTCCGACACTTG
Organism: Neoceratodus forsteri; assembly: GCA_016271365.2. Taxonomy (NCBI): domain Eukaryota; kingdom Metazoa; phylum Chordata; order Ceratodontiformes; family Ceratodontidae; genus Neoceratodus; species Neoceratodus forsteri. The sequence goes on from CM028129.1 coordinate 720,845,611, forward strand.
TTCTCTGCCTAACTCTGACATGTTTTAGCCATGACAAATATTTTTGTCCCCACTACTGACCCTATGCATGACCCCTCAGAGTGACTATGCGCCATGTAACTTGGGTAAGTAGCCACTCTGTACCCTTGCCCACATGGGATGTACAAATAGGGGTGCGAGACTCAATGCCCTCGATTCCTCAGGCCTGCTGATTGCAGCGAGCCGGGGTGGCAGGGCATGCCTGCACTATGCGTCATGCACTAAGGCGCATACTGCTGGCAGTGGGGGGGGGTGTAGCAGGGAGCAGGGTATGCCAGGGAGAACCCTGCTGTAGGCTCCCTATGTGCCCCGCACACACATCCTGACTCCACCCGGACGGGGTGGGTTAGCTCAAAGTACCCCTAGGACCAATGCGGCCAGAGCCCTCTATTGCAAGCGGGCATCTCCACCGAAACATACAATGGTGTGTGGCCCCTACCAACCTCCCCCACCTGCACATGCAACAGGGCATCGGCCCAGAGATGCTGCCCCCCACCGGCACCATCAGCCCACACCCACCATGAGTTTTGCCAGGCATTTGTTGGGGCACTGTGCCCCTCCAGCACCACCAGCAGACTCCTCCACCATCTCGTCCCTGCTCTCATCTCTAGTGCCATATAGGGCCAGCAGCTTTGCCCTCCTCTCACCTCTACAGCCACTGGCCAAGGTTAATCTGTGAGGCATGCTGACAATATGTGCCCTGCAGCATAGGAGATCCATTCGTGACCTGGTCCAGATGTCTGATTGGACACGCTGCTGGGTCTGCAACTCCACCCCTGGTTGCCCTGCGGTGTCCTGTGTGCCAGGAGGCAGGTCTGCAGACATGTGGCTGGTGGTCGTGAATGCCACTGGTGCGCTCCTGTCTACAGGTGCAGAACTCCATGGATGGGGTAAGCGCCTCTGGTGCTTAATTCCCTCCCATTAGTGCATAGGCATCAATATTAGTAAATAAGGTTTTTATATGAAACTAAGCTTATGCTACTTCAGTTGTAAGACATCAAACTCTTTTGGTAAGATGTGGTCATGTGTGTGCTTGGACTTCATACAGTGATGTTATACTGAGAAAACATCACTGTCCCAGGCTCACACTAACCAATCAGAGCTCAGGTTTTTTTTTGCCATTGCATAATTTTTTTTTTTTTGCCTGACATAAAGGTCCATTTTACTACACGGGGAAGATCATTTTTTTTGATGATGACTACTCCCCATTACTTCTGTCAAATCAGCGAGCTTATGTCCGAATTTTACACCTGCTATGGGAACATAAGATAAGATTTACAACTCCCTATCCTGTGTGTCTATGGGTGAACTTTCCAGATGGCCTGTGTCTCTGTGATGACATGGATTCAGCCCTTCAAGACCTTCACAGCAGAAATCTTCTAAGATCTGAAGAGCAAATGGATCTGGATATGACTTGGGGAAATGCATACCCTTCAGAGGGATCAATGGCACAATGCCCCCACACAGCAAGAAGTGTCAACAGGAGCAATCCCTCACAGACATCAAGGCTTTTCTGCAGGCATTCCAATGGGAAGAACCATCCTAACAAAGACATCTGTATGTTTGGACTATCACTATAGACCGCTACTGCTGTGATCACTATATTTCCTTTGTATGCTGAACTCAGAGACTGTGAAGCCATAGATAAAATAGTTTTTGTATAGTCTTCCCTTACTGCTTTGTTGGATGCCTTCTAGAGACTTTGGGTCATGTGCTGCTTTTATTCTTGCCAGCTGTTCTACTTTGCTGTTTCTCTGGTAAAACCTTCTCTCTCTCCTATCTCCTCTTTCCTATTACTTATTTTTTCACCCTCTTTAGTTATTTTTTCTATTGTATCTTTGCTGTTTTCAGATGTCACTTTAGTTTACTTTTTGGTACCAAGGGCTTATAGTAGAGGCATTGCTGGTGCTGTTCTTTTCTTCTTTTCTTCTTTGTTTTAAGCATTTATTGTTCTTTTCTACTTGGTTTCCCAACTCCCCTTTTAATGTATTCTCCTGTTTATTGATTGTCCCTCTTTTCCCAGTGGTGACTCTCTCCTCTCTTAATTCTGGTTCCTCCTTTAAGACTTCTTATGAATCTTATTTTTCTCTGTTTATTTCATCACGGTAGTTTTTACTACTCTTAAGAAGTGTGGAGTGATGCCCTAGCTTATTTGTTCCTTTCTATTCTATATGTTCTAGTAGGGAGAATGAGTGGAAGGAGGGTCTTGATGCACAACCTTTTTCTTGACTCTTTACTTCATTTTTGCAGCTTCCCTTCTACAGTGCTTAAAATGATCATTTTATGTCTCATGTCTCCATCATATGGCATGTTTTGGTACTGCATCTTCTCTGGGTACCTCCACCTTTTTATTCCTTTCTTTTCCATTGTTTCCCAGGCTTTGGTTCATGTTTTGTTTTCAAGGGTGCTTTTCAAATTTAGTTTATAGACTATGATTATTTTATTCTACTCAACTCCCCTCCCCTTTTTTCCCTCATCTGTGGTTCTACTTTGGGGATTATAATATATATATATATATATATATATATATATATATAGTATTTTGTATTGTGTTTTGTATTATTGTATGTGTTTGGGAACTGTTTTCATTTTGGTTCCTACTGGGGGAAAAAACCTTTGGGCATATTTTCTCATTTGGGTGGGTGTGGGAACCCTTCACCTTGTAATTGTCTTCTTAGTGTTATCTATAAGGAACATTTTGGTTCTTGTTGAACCAGGGGGGCTAGGCTGATTCCGCTATTCCGCCTCCTTCCCCTGCAAAGCTAGGAAATTTCTTGGCCTCGCTCAGAATTGTGTTTGATTTTCACACTCCCTACCTTGGAAGTCATCTTACTAGGTTTTCTCTCTTTTGACTTATTAGCTATGTTTTTCCTGTCCCTCATTCTCAGGCTGTGTTATATTTTATTTGTTCTTTTTTTCAGACCGTCTGTCTCAGGTTTTCTTGAAAAGTTTGTTTTTATTGTATATAGTTCTGATTGCTTGTTCTAGGGGATTATACTTTTTGTGGGTTTGGGGTTTGGGGGACTGGGTTGGGGTATTGAATAGTTTATTAAATTTTTGGCCTGGCTGGTGATTTGTATTTGTTGTTCCAACCTGGCCTACTGGATTGATGTTAATCTTCATTTTTCTATGTTTCAAGTATTGTTTCTCAAATTTCAATTTCTGATTATACGTTTTCAAGCCTATTTGTTTATGTATAGGCTCTTTAGGGGTGCTCTTCCAATTTAGTTTGTCAGGTTATGTTGATCATTTGTGAGAGGCAGTTTGGTTATCATAGACTGTGTAACATGTTTTTGTTATAAATATGACTGCTGTTTTCAGTTTCATAATGCATCTTGTATTTACAGTAGTCTTATATATGGACATCAAGGCCCAGATAGTCAAACTGGCCCAAAATGTGCTCAACAGCAGAGAAGGGCATAAACTAATTGCGCATATGCATTATTAGGCGCGATATTCAAACATGGAGCAGAACAAAATTGTGCAAGCAGCCAATGTCTTGAATATCGTATATACCGCGCCTATAGCGCAACCAGGAAGGAGAAGTTGAGCAGAAAGGTTAAGGAGGCACAACCAGGGCAGCCCTGCTGAGCAGTCCAGAGGTGCCATAGCGCAAGCAGAGCCCCCCAGAGCAATGGAACTGCACATCCAGGGAGGCAGGCTGGGGCCCACCGCCAGCCATGCCACACATGGGCACAGAAACACACTGCAGAACCAACAAGACACCTGCACACCCCAAGCACAGCATCACTGGGGGTGGGACGGATGATCTACTGGCCCATGGGGACAAGCCAACAAAGCACAGCAGAGCCATGATGCCCCAGCACAACCACTGGCAGGCTGAGAGTGCCACACACAGGGGGTTGACAACCACAGTGCACATCAGCCCCCCATACGCACAGCACATCCTGCACCATGACCCCAAGACACCACCCATGTGCAGTGACTGGCACTGCAGGAAACCATGCATCCCCCCCAGCACACGTCAACCCCGTGCAGCAGAGAAGCATACAAGCCAGACACACCCTGTGCACCCAGCAGTGGGTGGCAGCAGACGGCGAGACCAACAGAAAGTCACTGCCATGCTGGAGATACCTCCCCATGCACACACACACACACACACACACACACACACACACACCCAGGACCATACCACCCCAGATGGCATGTACACCACTGCAACTGAGCAACCATAGCCAGCTGCAAATCAGAGACCAACACAGTATTCATATCAAAATATAAATGTATTATCAAAATGTAAAGCACAAAACAATCAACCATAACTATTTACAAGGGGGGGTATGGGTACAAGGTAGGGGTGGGCAGGCCATGTCTATGGATGTCACTGAGGATGGCCTGGTTGTCTAGGGAGACTTGTGTCAGCCCACGTATCTCCCGCTGTATCCTCCTGAGAACAGTGAGGCCTAGGAAAATGGGAACACAGTCAATGGCTGTGACTGACCACAACCCTGAACACCATCCAACCTGCAAGCCATATAGCCCAATGTCCCGCACCTGTGATGGCATGCACCCACCCACAGTGAACATGCACATGGCCATCACAAACAGGCGGCACCAGCTATGTGCACCACTGCACACACACACTGCCCATGTCCATCACAGCACAAACAAGACTGTCAAGTGACGTGGCAACGTGGTGCAATGCCAGTTACACAGCTATGTGCCCAGTGCATGCATGGACCACCAGTGACGCATACACAGACGTGCTGTGACACTGGACAGTGATGCATGTCGCCTGTGTCATGCATGGTTGTGTTGTGCATGGCTGGTGGTCTTGCCCCCACCATGCAATAGCATCCATGAAGTAATGATACTCACACCTCAAGCAGCTGGGTCTGCTGCTACTGCTGCTGGTGCGCACACCCACAGCACCACCGACCGGCACCGGGGCCCTGGCACGGCCCTCCTCACCCCATGCCTGCATCCTCACATCCCGGCCTGTGGGAGACATATGTTGAGAAAAACATCAGTGTGACTCCAAAGCAGACTGCCCCTGCCCCAGTGAGAGTGCCTCGCCACACAGCCAGACCCATGCATCTCACACCTGCACACACTGACACAGCCAACCATGGCAGAGCCATCACCCTATGCACAGCCACCAAAACACACTCACACCCCTACAGAGAATACAGGTGCATAGATGGTACACCCACCTAGCCTAGGCACCACGCCCCTCCTGGCACATGACCGTAGCCACTCCAGAAGATGAGGATCCCTCCTGCAGAGGTCACTGTACCGGTGCTGGCACTGCTCAGCTGACCGGCAATGCCCAGTGACCGCCACCAGGTCACTGGCCACTTGCTGCCAGACCTGGGTCCTAGCAATGGTGAGGGTCACCTCACCATACAGTGCCCTATAGTGGGGCTCCACCAGGGCCACCAAGTTGGCCACTTCTACAGGGCTCCACTGCACTGCCCTCCTGCGTGCCATGGTACCAACTTTACAGCAGGCAATATGGTGCCCGCTGCACGTAACCACATGGAGATGTTGCGCCGGAACCATTATAGGTTCACTTCACATAGCGCTGTCACCAGACAGCGCCAATAGGAGCTTGATACACATGGCAGCCGAACAGCCTAGGGGGCAAAGGTTGGACACCAGGTCATGGGCAATGACGCAAGGCCACACACAGCGCCATCTCGATGTATAATCTCTGTTGACTCCGCCACCGCGTACCAGTGCCACAGTGGACTATTGCGCAGTAGTGCCACAGCGCCATATAGTGCCCAGTGCTGTAGCGCCACTGGCACAATGGTGGCCATGGCCTGAATTGCCGATCACGCACAGCACGTCAACAGCACGGCAGATGCCTGCGTAAGCTATCAGGGCATGCGCAATGCAGTGTACCACACAGTCACAGATCTGCGCCATTGGCTCAGCCGACTCAACCGTATTGCGCAAAGTGCAACTTCGCGATATTCAGCCGACACATGCAAATCATCTGATCTGCCATTCAAAGGTGCAGTGGCGCGATTTGCATCTCATTATAGTTGCTCCACTTCTAATTTGCATGCATTGCACTATAAATGTGCGACATTGGGCTGCGCTGGCCAGATTCTGGTACTGCAGGTGAGAGGTGAGTTGCATGCTGTGTGATGTTCTGGACAATGGTCATGGGAAAATGCTGTAGACTGCACAGTGACAGGTGTCCACTTCCCCCCATACAGATCGCCATGACCGAGCAGAGATAAGGTGAGGGTGAGGATGGTGGGCATAGGAGGAGGCCCAACTTTACCCCAGCAGAGACAGAGGCCCTCTTCCAGGCCTACCTAGAGGAGGAGCCACTACTGAGTGGACGGAGGGGCACCCCTCAGTCCCGTGCGGCTGCATGGGAGGGGGTAGCTCGGGCCGTGAACCTGCATGGAAGCCACCAGTGCTCCGTGCAGGAATGCAAGAAGAAGATGGGACAGACCACAGGAGGTTGAAGGAGAAGGTGGCAGCCTTCAGGACGGCACGGCTGGCACTGGCGGGGGCCAGCCAGCGGTGTTGGAGCTGAACCCGGCTGAGGAGAGACTGGCTGCATCAATGCAGTGGAGCGCTATTGAGGGCGTACCAGGAGGTGGATTCCAGACAGGTGGAAGCCCATCACTGCACGGTATGACATGGTGGTGGTGTTGGGGGGTGGGGGAAGGTTGTTCACATGCACTCACATGTACTCTCTTTCTGTTACAGATCCTGTTCATCTTCAGGAGACGGTGGTGGTGGGTCCAGGCAGTGATGATGACCTGCTGGACATGGAGGAGGGTCCATCCACCTCTGTCACCAGCCAGCATGCACTGCAGCAGCATGCACGCTGGGCCGCCAACTCTGGTGTCGGTGATTCGTGTGTGGGGAGTGCACAGCCTGTGTCTCAGCAGTCTGGCATGCAAGCATGCCAGCATGCTGTGACTGTGGCTGTAGCACATACCTGCACCATTGATGATGCAAGGACTGCAATGGGCAGTGATAGGTGTGTGTCCCATGACGGACACACATCAGGCCAGCACGTGCCCCTGGGCCTTTCTGGTTCCAACTTGTGCACCAGAAATGTTGGCACAGTCCCAGGCTGTGCCTGTCAGCACCAGTGGGGCAGCACCGGTGGCTGTGCAGGTGTTTGGCACTGTTGCGGACACAGCGGTGGAACGGGTGGACCCTGGGGCACAGCGGTTGGAGGCAACAGCAGCAGTCACCCACCAGGTCTGGGGGTACAGTGTCAAGCGGTGGCACATGTCCGCCGCCCTTTGATCCGCCCATTCCTGGTCCTGGCGAACAGCACCCACCCTCAAGGGGTGTTTTGCATCAGGACCTTCCACACCCTGGGGGACAGGATGCCATTGGGGCACAGTACCCATTGGACGAGCACACCCGCCTGCTGCAGGAATCAGTACAGCAGCAGAGGCGGGTTGCAATGTCCGTGGAGACACTGTCTGTGGCTGTGGAGTGGCACAGCAGGGAGTGTGCTCTGGACCATGCAGAGCTGGTTTGTATGCGGATGGATGTGACCACCACCATTGAAAGGCTAACCCAGGCAGTGGTCTCTGTTGTGGACGCATTAGGCACACAGTCAGGTGCCCCTGTACCGCACACCCCACACAGTTCACTCTCCACTCCCCATTCCCGGAATCACCAGGCCTGTTGACACTGGGTTCTGCTGTGGCCATCGCGAGCACCCCTGGTGTAGGTTTGTTCGGCATGCTGCAGACCTCTGTGCGGGCAAGGTCGCGTTCGCGCAGTGGGACCCCTGGTGGTCCAACAGTGCCACCCCATGTGGCCCCTGCTCAGCCTGCCAGTGCTGTTGGGTCACGGCGGGGCTGCCCACGCATCTGCGGTGGCCGTGGGACAGTGCTACATGACTGACCTGTCTCCCAGTGCGGGCCCTGTCTGGTGCTGCCCTGTGTGCAATGTGTGTCATGGTGGGCAGTGCACTGCTGGGTGCTCTGCTCAACACGCCGACACACGGACCACCTGCACACCCTCCCAACTGCTGTCCACAGGTGCGTGTGCATGATGATGCCCGCGTTGTACTGTACACCAAGGTGCAAGGGTGCCCGCATCATGACCATGCACTTGGGCAGTACAGGTGGTGGGGGTGGTCAGTGGTTCTGTGTGTTAGCAATGTCGGTTCTGCTGTGCTGTGCATCTGCCCATGTACGCTCTGTGCCTGGTGTGTGTGTGTGTCCATATGAGTGTTCACCCCTTCCTGATGGTATGTTTGCATGCCTGGACCTTTCCACTCTCCTGGCCATCATGCACCCCTGGTGTGTTACCCTGTGTGCCTGTGGTTTGCGCATGGACAGTGTTGGTTGCACATGTCCCCTTGACTTACCTGTGTTCTGCATAGTGCTCCTCTGTGATGGTGTCCCGGTGCAGCTGGGCCTGCCGGATCAGTCGGGGGTCCCGCCGTCCTGGGGATGCTGCTCATCACCATCAACACTGGCGCCACTGGCGTCCCCATCGCTGTCCCCTTTCAACCTGTAGGCTATCCCATAGTCTTTGGCCATGTTGTGCAGGATGCAACAGGCCAGGAATATCCCACAGGCCTTTTGGGGCTGTACTGTAGGGCACTGCCGGAGGTGTCTAGGCATCGTAAGCGTGCCTTGAGCATCCCAAACACCCGCTCTATGATGTTGTCTGTGGAAGCATGTGCTTCATTATAGCGTTGCTGTGATGGGGTCATAGGGCGCCGGTATGGTGTGAGCAGCCAGGGACAGAGTGGGTATCCGCTGTCACCTGTGTGGAGATAGTGGAGATCAGTCTCATGTTCAGGTCCATATTGCCCATATCCCTGTGTGCCACTACCATGGCACCTGTGGCATTCCCACCCTTGCCCCGAGTTTGCATTCCATACATGCATACTCACCCACTAGATGGCCTGTGGGCATGTCCCACTCTCTAATCAATGGCACAGTGCGACTGATGCCATATGAAGGCATCATGTGCTCCACCAGGGTGTGTGGCACAGACATTGATTATGCGCCCAGTGGCATCACACACCACCTGGAAGTTGACACTGGAGAAGCCCTTTCTGTTCCTATATGCAGCCCCATCGGGGCCAGGTGGTGTGTGAATGGCCACATAGGTGCAGTCTATGGCCCCTAGCACACCAGGCATACGTGCTACCCTGTGGAACTCCTGCATGTTTGCTGTACGCTCTGCCGCGGTGCTGGGGAAATGGATGTACTCCGCAGCATGTGGCAGCAGTGCACTGAGGAATTGGGTGAGGATGCATGACATGGCCGACTGTGTGATGCCTGTGGTGTCCCCTGTTGGCCTCTGGAAGGTGCCCATGGCGGGCAGGCACATGCAGGCTGTCACCTTGGTCTCCACCGACAGAGCGTGACTCCATCGTGAGGGTGCCTGCATCACATCACTGCACAGCTCACAGAGCCATCTCAGTATTGCCCTGTTCAGGCGGTACCTGCCCACGATCTCTACATCTGTGTACAGCTCAAAGCTGATGCGGGCACGGTACTGCCTGTTGGGGGCATACCGCTGACAGGCCCTTCCACGGCCATGTCCCCCTGCAGCATGCATTCTCATCCCCCTTATTACAGCTTCCATGTGGAAGCTGGCACTGTCCATCTCCCTGGCTTTTGACCCCCCCTGGCTGGTGTTGCTGTGTTACCCCCACTGTCCTCACTGCTACTTCCACTGCACCGGGCACCCCCCGCTGGCCTCTACAGCCTATGGCCCACGCTTGCCTTGCCTGCCCTAGCCTGTCACTGTCTGTCTGTCTGTCTGTCTCTCTCTCTCCCCTCACTTGGCATCCTTGTAGCGTTCTTGCGCCGCTTCCTTGAGCCTTTTATTTTGGCTCATTTCGCTAGTGCGCCAATTTCCGGTATTCGCTGTTGCGCATTATGAATCTTTGGAATCTCATTGACGCTTTTTATGCATGGATCCACCCCTGCCGTGTATGCCTTCATTTGCATTGCGCTGTTGCTCAAGCATGTTTTCGGTGGTGCAACTGCCTCCTTCTGAATATCGTAAAATGGTGCATTTTTGGACTTGCTTGCGCAACCCTTTGAATATCCGGCCCAAGTATTTAGCCTATATCTGTTATGGATTTTTTTCTCATTTTTTCATTGTGTAGGGTATTACCTTTTTTATTATTTTACCACGGCAAACTTATTATTAGCTTGGTTTGAATTTGACTTGGGTAATCATGTTTTCTTATATAGTTTTAATATTGTTCTTTGATTTTTTGAAAGCCTCTCTTATTGGTGTCTCTTACTTGATTTTCTACTTTATTAGTAATTTATGTGTTTTTCTAGGCTGGACCAATTCCCTGGATGATCCATAACATTTTCTTCATAATTTATATCCCTCTTTTAGTCCGATTTTTGTTTTGGTTTTTTTCTAGGGTATTACATTTTTTTCTATTTGATCTACCATGTAGAGTATGGCCTTTAAGATTTAAATTCTGTCCTATAAGGTTAATGGGGTGAATAATCCCATAAAGAGATATTGTTTACTTCAGTATTTTAATCAGTAGTGTGCTGATATAATTTTTTTTACAAGAAACTCATTTATCTGTAGAGAAGCATTTAAAATGTTTAAAATTAGGATTTGACCATTTTCTTTCTCTACTCATAAGTCTGGTCGACAGAGAGGCGTTATGGTTATGTGCCACTGTAATTTTCCTTTTACTCCTCAGCAGGTTGTTACTGAATCAGCAGGTTGCTGTCTTATTATATTAGGTAGATTGTATGGCAAGACCTGTACTTTAGTTAATACTTATTTTCCTCCAGCTACAGGGTGTAAAATAGTTTATACATTTATTTTTTCTCATTTGTTAGATTGTCAACAAGGTTATTTATTCTGGGGAGGAGTTGTAAACCTTACTTTATTTCCAGACTGGGATACCTCTGAGCCCAAGGCTTTTAGATTTTAAACAGTTAACAAGTACAGTATCTTAATAAGCAGTTGCAGGCCTTGGGCATTGTAGATACTGGGCAGCAGTACCATCCCAAACAAAGGGATTATACCTATTATTCTCCCAGACATTGGAGTTTTGCCAGCTTAGACTATTTTTTTATGTAAGTGGAGAAAATAGAAATTGTCAAGTGGTCCATTATTTCTCTCTAATCATTCTCCTGTGGTGATAGCATTGTATCTCAGAAACTCCTATCATAGACCATTCTGGTGACTGCACCCTGATCTCCTTCATGATGCTTCTTTGTTAAATAAATTAGGGGAGCAGATTCCCCTGTTCCTTCATGATAATGGTATGGGGATGTTTCCCTGGTATTTCATGGGATACCCTCAAGTCTGTTCTTCGGGGTATGATTATTGCCCACTCTACAGCTCTTCACCAAGAATGGGAGAAAAAGCTACAATATCTTTATTCCTACCTTCATTCTCGTCATCATGCTGGATGCTGGAGGATACTTCAATTTGCTCATCTATTTGGGATACCCAGGTTCAGATTCAGCAAATGATGGATCAGAAAATTGAGCATGTGCTGTTTTACCTTCATCAGCGTTTATTTGAGGGTGGCCCTTGAGGTGCTTGCCACTTAGCTAGATGTTTTAGAGCTTCTCGAGTTGCTGCTATATTATCAAACTTTGGTCCTCATGTTTAGTAATTTTAATGTATAAAGGCCCTGAAATGTATCTGTTTTTTTGGGTTATTATTCTTCTTTATATACTTCTGATACATTCTCCCCTCCCACTCCTCTCATCTTCTCTCTACTTTCTTGGCACAGGCAGGCCTTCCCCGGCTTACTTCCAATCAAGCACAAACTTTATTATTACCTATTACGACCTCTGAAATTCTTCATTCTATTCACATAGCTAAACCTGGTAAAGCTCCTGATATACATGGTTATCTGGCTGAATTTAATAAGTCACCAAATCTTATTCCTTTGATTCAGCCATTACTGTGTCAACTGTTTTGGGCCCTTCAGGAAGGACATTCTCTCCTCCTCTTGCCACTATGTGATTATTTCTCCCATTCCTAAACCAGACAAAGACCTTGCTCTTCCTTCTTCATTTCACCCAATTTCAATATTAAATGCACATTACAAACTATTTATGTCTATTTTGGGCATCGTGATCGGAGACCCTTCTCCCATCCTTGCTAGACCAGGACCAAGCAGGATTCGTACGTACGTGTCGGGTTCATGATAATATATGATGCACTATGCTTTTATTAGATCATATAAATCAATGTTCTACAGTACAAATCACATTAAACTGTTCCACCAATGAGTTGGTTTAGAATTGTTTTTTAAAGTTGGCAGTGCAATGGCAACTCATATTGAATTACTTTTCACTGTTTAACCAGCTAAACAGCAATGTTTTTAAAACATGTTTGCCACTCAGTTCTAGTGCATCAGCAGTCCAGTCATAATGCAATGCAAAACTGAAGTTTTAAATTTAAAGAAACAGTTTGTGGTGGGCTTTGTGCTGGATCCAGCAACACTTATGCAACTCAATTGGCAATGCTGAAACAACTCATTGGAGGAAGAGTTTAATGTAACTTGTACTGTATTTCTATGGTCCTGGCTAACTTGGATGCAAAGGCTTTTGACTGGGTGTCATGGTCTTTTCTAAGGTGTATTATCAAATGTTATGGTTTCCACCCAAATGTATCATAATGTTGCAACACATCTATAATACTGGTCTGGCTATGGCTAGAGTAAATGATCTTTGTCCTTCCTCTTTCCATACAGTAGAGGTACCAGGCAAGGCAGTCCTCTATTGCCAAGATTATTTGCTTTATATATAGAGCCCTGGCAGCTTTTATAGGGCAATCTTCTTTAATACATGGAATTCATTTAGGAAGCCGGGAATATAAAACCTCTCTTTTTGCAGATGATAATTTATTAACTTTAACTAACCCTGTGAATCTATTTCAGTGATATTACATTCAATTGACCAATTTGGAGATTTGTTGGGGTTCTATTTTAATAAAGAGAAGACAGATCTTCTGGCATTTAACTATGTTCCATTACCCCCATTCAGGCTTTATTGCCTGTATTCTGGAATACAAATTCTTTAAAATACCTTGCTGTTCATCTCCCTAAGAATTTAGACCATCTTGAACTTTTTAATTTGGATCCCTTAACACAAGCTATCACTGCAGATTTATCCCATTGGTCAACTTTCTGCTTTTCTTTTCTTCTGCTGCTGGCAGTTATCCATCTTAACATCCTGCCCTGTATTCTGGTTCTTTTTTTCAAACTTTGCCTTTATACCCTAGTTCTTTTTATATTCAGGACTGGCATCAGCTCCCATCCTGCTTTCTTTGGTGTAGCCATTGCCCTAGGATTTGTTTAAAGGTTCTGCAACTACCGGTGGCTAAGGGAGGATTACATTTTCTCAACCTTCATTAGTATGCCTTAGCATGTCATTTTCAGGTGGTTGGTTATTGGCTCTTGTCTGCTTATTATAGTCATTGGAAGGATATGTAGTTTGCATTGATTTGTATGATAGGTACATCCAGATTACTCTTAAAGTTTGGCATATCACTCAGCATAGCATACCATCCCCTGAACTGTTTTATTTAAGGGCAATGAGATGGGACAGTCGGAATCCTCTTAATGTCCATGACATTTGTTTGCACCATTGTGCTCTTTTAGGTATTTTATATTACCACTAGATTCTTGATGACAAAGGGGTCTGACATTTCTTTGATCTCTCTTCTAGTATTGGTTGCTGCAATCAGATCTTTATCACTACTTGCAGCTATGAGACTATATTCATTCCCTTCCCTTGGAATATAGGCAGCTTTCTACTACCCTATCTCCTATTACTAATTTGATAATTATTCACCAGAAACATGGCCTACAACAGCATTTAATTGGAACCAGTCACTCAATATTTCACTCTCTCTCTGTCTCTTCTGACTCTACATCTTACAGTATGTCCTTGCTTGCTAGAATGCTGACTAACATACGGCTTACACGTTTCAGGACTGGGAAAAATATTCCCTGTTGACTTATAAACTAACAATATCTCTGTATTTAAAAGAATTTGCCTGGAAGTGTTGTATGCATTTTTTCTGGACTCCTTGTATTTCAGCTCAGATGAATAGCGATTATTCTAGTTCTTGCTGGAGAGGTTGCGGGGAGACCATGGCTGACCATGCATATGTACTTTTGTTTTGTCCACTCCTTTGTCCTTATGGGGAACAGATCACTCAGGCTATTACAGTACTACTTTACTTTCTGACCTTTCCTCACCATTACCCCACCCCCCTTAGTGCTATTGAATATGTTGGCTGAGGCTATATCAGTGTGTGGTAGACAATTTCAATTACTGATAATCCTTTTAGTTTCAGCTAAGAAGCTTATTACAAAACTCTGGCTGACCCCCTGTTTGGCACTCTTTCTTCACTGGGTACAACTGACTGATTCCATTTACCATTCAGAGAAAAGTGCATATCTGTATTTGTACCGTGAAGCTTTTTTTCAAGATATTTGGCAGCACTGGGTTACATATAGGATTCAGATAGATTCCCTCATTCCTTCCCTCATAAATATAAGAGATGTTTGATATTTTTCTATTTTACTTATAATCTATAGTTTTGGGGGAGTTCTACTAATTTATTCTGATAACTGTCTTTTTGATGGGGTGGGGAGACAGTTCCGGGATGAGGCCTGTTCCCAGATTTATTCAATTTCTTCAATATAAAAGATTTTAGATTAGTTTGGCATATTTTTCTGTTTTGGTCCTTTAGCTGTGTTTTATTATATTGTTGTCATATAGATATTATTTTTATTATTGTGTTATCTTTGCCACTGTATTATGTTGATTCTAATCTGTGTTTCTTAGCTTAGAGTACCCTGGAATAATGGTATTTACTCTGTATATATATTTATTAATTTCTGACTGTTTAAAATTGTCATAACATTTCAATAAAGAGGTCATTATAAAAAAAGTGGAAGGCTCCTACTGATATGTACGATATGTACCCAAGCACTTTATTGCATATCTTGTGGGAATGCGAGTAGGCCCAGTCACTCAGGAAAAATATCCAAGACAAGATTGATCTTGTTCTTGGGTTGGATATTGCCTTTCACCCAGACATTTGTATAATCAGGGACCTTAAAGACACCTAAACAACATTTTGCCGACAAACTATTCTAAAATTAAAATTCATAAGGAGCTAAAGAAAAGGCTGCTGTTTACTTTGATGCTAACATTGCATTTATGTGAATAATATAAAGTTTTGTAGCATCTGAAAAAGTAAGCATCAGCCTTCCAATTTAAAACAAAAACTGCTCTGCCTGATCCCTAATATGGCTGCCAAATGTGTGAAGTGATGACATCATTGGAGCTAGAGGCAGAGGGCTACATGGCTCTCTATAGTGCTAATTAGTTAGGTTTCCCCCTTTATTTAGAATTGTTTTACCAAAATGATCAAAACCATGACTTAACATGTGGGTTACAGTATTTTGATCAATTCACATATTAGGGTATGATTATTTTTATTTTGTTTACTTTAATGTGCTGAAATTGTGTTGTAATCCAAAATACTTTCTCTTTGGCAAACTGCAGTACAGTACGACTTTTCAAATACATGGTGATCTAACAGTTATGTGATGCTCCAATGGCTGCAGCAAAGTTCTGGTCTGATCCAGTGTCAATGATCATGCTTTGTTGGCAATCCAAAATATTCTTCCTTATAGTCTCTTTTCCTTATGCCCCCCATCAGCTAACCCACCAGCCATCAAACAGTCAGTCATTAACACTCTGTCCTTAATACTGCCTGGGGCCACATATGAGCTTTCCATTCCACAAAGAGAATATCACACTTCAGATCATAATATTGTGCCTCAGACAGTAGTGCACACCTATACCAATACGCTTCATTGACTACTGTTAAGTGATGCCTCCCAAATCATTCTCCAGTCCTCTTTCATCAATGTTTCACTTCTGTTCCCACAATAAACATGGGTTAGATCACCACCCTTTGAACAATGAAGACAGTGTGTACAGTCACTCATTTTTTCTGTCTCATTGACCAACAACTACATCTTCCTGAAGAGCCAAGCAGTAAGTACCAGAATACACCATAAAAAGTGCTCATACCTTCATAAGGGCTGAACTTAATATGGATAAACATTATTATGCAGGGAGATGTACTGATGTCTTGATTGAATCCTCCTGACCTGCAGCATTGATCTACTCCTTACCTGTGATCAGCAGAACCTGACAGGACAGTCCTCAGCAATCATCTTGCAATCCTTCTCCATGCCCTTGTTACATGAGGTCCCTGCACCCTAATTGGTACCCCCAGAGATACACTGTAGACAGCTAGCATCTAGGCATATGTTATACTAACATATAGGGCAAAGGGCATCTACCGTATCAGAGTAGATATCAGGATATGTATGCACATTATTGTTACACACTTTACTTTCCAATACATACATGTATTTCTTGCTTACAAGATGTTAGGACATCTGTGTCTTTGTAATGATTATAATGTATAAGTCGGCATTGCCGTCTTCTGATGATTTGTATTATTACACAGCTATGTATAAACTGTACCTCTTTGTTTCTACAAAGTGATGACTACCACAAAATGTATATTGTTATCTTGGACTGTGGATCCACCTCTAACTTAGCCAATAGGGCTCATCTCTGTAACTAGAAATGTTTCTATCTTACAGTAACCATGGTAATTATCATACGTATATAATGTAAGATATTACATCTTATACCTCGGAGACCCCAGGAGACATGGAGATTCCTGGAGGTATAGGGATTGCTTAGCATTGGCTCCCAGTTCCTTTTGGTAAGAACTGCTTAGGGCAACTGTGATTTTCCTTTTGGTAGTAATAAACAAGCTTTATTACTCTTGAGCAATTGTCTGTGATTCCTTGCATGCTCATTATTGCCAAGAGCCCAAGAGTGAGGTTTAGACCTCCTCACAAATGATGACTGTGAGCAGGCAATATTTGGTGTTTGCAAAGTTTCACTTGTTGCTTAAACTATTTCCTTCCCAATGGGGACTGTAGGTGTGTATTCCCGAACAACCTCTCCTGTTTTTCACCCACTTTGTAATTACTTGCAAAGTCTGGTCTCCTACTGGGTGTGATTGATGCTGACTCAACCTACCCCACAGCAGTTCTGAACTGCATGCTTACAAGTGCACAGTAGCCCGACTGTTGACAACTACACCTGCTGTAGATCAATACACAGCACAGCACCTTTCCATACTTTGATTTTTCATTCCTTCCCACACAATGACCACTATATCAAATATCTGCACAGACCTGAGACTCGATGTCTCAAGCTTCCTTGCCTGCCATGGAGGATGGGCTGACTTCACATGGGATGCAAGTCAATCTGACAACCCTATACTGGGGATTTCAACCCAGTACACGGAGACAAGACAAACAGTCAGAAAGTAAGACACTAAAGGGCTGTTGGTTGCGGCTTTCTATGCTGCTCTGGAAGCCTCCAAAGCGAGGTTTTGCTCCCTTGAAGTGCAAATCTCATCTCTTAAGCAGGAGATGGGATTGCAGGAAACTGAATGTGTGAAAAGAGAGCAGTATTTGTAGTCTGAACTCCAAACTCTGTGAAATGAAAAGGATTCCCTTTTGCATCATTCTGCTCAGGCAGGATAGCAGGAACTTTGTATATTGAAGCAGGAGTGTGAAAGTTTGAGACAGGATAAGGGCAGGATTTGCAAATGAATGACTTGTTAAGTAGAATGAATGAACAAATGCGTTATGAGTTGGAAGAGTTACAGGACAAGACAAATCTGATATGTAATGATTTAGGTTAACTACCAAGGACCATCGCAAATTGAACACTACATATAGAGTGTTACAGAAGCAGATGCAGGATGAAGTGGATCTGAATGTTGCAAATGTGAGTTATGGTGAATGTGAATCCAAAATGATGAAACTATGCAACCAGTGAGAGGTGTTGGCTGGTCAAGTCAAGGCAATGGAGGTGTAGCCCCTACTTGTCAATATCATCTGAAGGGGATGTATCAGATGATGACATCTCTCACAGTACAATGCCCAGTCACACCCTGCTATGGCCCAGACACCCTCCCTGCCATCCACAACATGGCGGGCCCTCGTCACATGACACCCATAACCTACATCATCAATGTCATGATGCACATCATGGGCGATGCCAATATGGTGACCCCATGATGGGGAGCAGGCCCAGGCCTATTCCCTATGGCACCACTGATTGCTGTTATTAATGTGGAAGACAGGCAGGAGATAGAGAACATGATTGAGAGTGCCCTAGGCACTGTGCCCATTTTGAGAAAAATAAATGGGTTCTCAAGACCCAGATTTGGCAGCTTCTACAGGAGGCTGGTACTCAGCAGGGCATGGTCCATACTGTGGCAGAAGCTGCAGCTCAAGCAGCCCTGGATGGTGCCCGAGGTAATCTACCTCTACTTGATTGTCCCAATAATCCCCTACAAATGGCCTACTCTGTTCAGCAAATAGCTGACAGCATCGGTCAGATGAGCCCGTCTGACTACCTCAGTTGCCACTTGGAAAAGGTGCTTGCTAAATATGAAATGCTTAGTCTCACTGCAGACTACCAGGTCTAGATCCTACACCAGACCATTGATCCTGGACTGTGGCCAAAACTCCCCGATATCATCCGTCAGGATGGCCACGCCACCTTTGATGAAGTAGCAGCTGAGCTCATTTCTGCACACAGTCCAGATGTAGTAGGAGTAATGCTCACATATCCTGTGAAACAAAATGCAAAAGAAAGTCCAGTGACTTTCCAACAGAGTCTCTGGATGGTCTACCGAGCAGGAAATCATCTTGCGGGAGAAGCTGCAGATGTGGACCTCATTGAATACAAGACCTTGTTCCTTAGGAACATGATACCTGCAGTTAGAGAAAGGGTAGAGCCAACCAACTATCCCACCACAGAGAGGTTTGCCAATATCCTTCGGAAAACTGAGAGAATTTATCAACTCTACATCCATGATTCGTGCTCCGGTTCCAAAAAGGTAGCTACTGTGGAAGCCAGCCAGGAGGCCACGACACACTACAAGGTGGAGGGGCAGGCCTAAGAGAAGAAGCCCTTCCCCACAGACAACCAACACTCCCAGAAGGCCCAACAACAACAATCCTGGGGTGGGAACCAGAATTACCACAAAAACAAGAAACACCAGAAGAATAACAAGGATAAGCCACAAAAACCAGGCCCTTCATATATGGAAATAGCCAATGAGAACCAGAAGTTCCGAGACCTTCTCAGACAAGTGCACTCTGTAACAGATGCCATACCAATTCAGGCCCTTCAGCGATACAGCCAGGAGAATGGGACTCAACAGGCTGTGGAGACACCGGAAGTTTATGCTCTCAGGCCCCTACAGGCCTGAACCTGGAAGTGGCTTCCTATATAGCATCAGTACAGCATGGAGAGATGGTTCAAAGGAACCAGGCCCATACTCTCTTTCAAGAACTCCCCCATGCTTCTACTGGTACAGATTGACAATTACAAGCCCCAGTCCATATCGGAAACAAGCTGGTCTTGGATATGAATGGAAGGCCCTGCACTGAGGCTGAGGTCGGGGGCCGCCTACTGACAGTACTACTGGATACAGGCACAGCTGTGTCTGTATTACAGGATGATCAACCAGATACATCACCTTGGTCCACCAGATGGAGAACCAACATGCCTGGTGTAGATGGAACTAGGTTGCCTGCATACCATTCCCTGCCACTACCTCTGATGCTGGGACCCCTGAAGGCCTATCATACCTTTCAGCTGATGGTATTGCATGATCACCCTAGTATAATCGGAATTGACTTCCTCGCACTGCATGGCTGTGTGGTAGACCTAGCCAAAATGTTACTGATATAAATTCAGGGACAATATCACACCATTATGATCCCGGACTCACATGTGGTTGCAACAATATCTGCAAGCAACAAACAGTATGATGTCATAGATTTGTTGAAGAACCACAAGCTCTTCCCAAAGCTCCTCCCCATTCTACAAAGACATTTTGAGACATTCACCACCAATGAGCACGATTGTGGCAGGATGCATACTGTCATTGAAGTGACAGGCCCAGCACATGAGAGGCAACGGCAATAAACCTTTCCACATGAGGCCTTGCCTTCTATTATGAAAACAATAAAATCACTCCTCAAGCAAGGTGTAATCAGGACATGTGTTTCCACTGCAAATTCCCCAGTGTGGCCTGTGAAATAATCCACGGCTGCCTGGAGACTTACTATTGACTACAGGAGACTGAACCAGGTCAACCCCAGTTGTACCCCAACTGTAGCATCAGCACCAATTGTGCTGCGACTACTGACCCCTGACCAACAATGGTTTAGTGCCCTGGACATCTCCAATGGTTTCTGGTCATTGCCATTTGCACCCAAGAGTCAATATAAGTTTGCCTTCACCTTTGAAGGCAGGCAGTACACATGGACATGCTTACCATAGGGGTTCCACAACAGTCCCTCTGTGTTCCATTTACACATGATGGATGGCCTTGAGGGTTCTCTACTCCCAGTGTCTCTTGCAGTATGTGGATGACCTGTTGTTGGCAACAGCCACACAGGAACAATGCCTAGATCTCTTGGACAACCATCGCCCTTATGCAGAGGGCAGGCCTCAAATGTAACCCCAAAAGCACAACTATGCCATAAAGAGATACTCTCTTCTGGGTCTGAGGATAACAGACTAAGGCCGAAGCCCTACCTGGAAAAAAGATACAAGGATTGCAAGATTCTGCCACTGCCCACCAGCGTGGCCAATCTTAGAAGGTTTCTAGGTATGGTAAATTATTCTAGAGATTTCATTTGTGATTTTGCTAAGAAGGCTGCCCCTATATGAATTACTGAAAAGGACATCTCCTGGAATTGGGATCCCATACACCAAGCTGTGACATCACTGAAACAGGTCTTGGCCTCAGCTCCAGCCTTGTTAACCCCAATTCAGCATTGCCATTCCATATGGAGTGTGCCACCTCTGACATTGCTATGTCTGCAGTGTTGGCCCAGAAGGTTCATGGCACCCTGAGACCCACTGCATATGCATCACAGCTCTTGGCTCCAGTGGAACAGAAGTACAGCCTTTGTGAAAGGAATCTTCTGGCCACCTACTGGGCCATTAATCACTTTCTGTATATCATTAGGTACTCCCCCCGATTATAAACACAAATCACACCCCAACAACCTTTTGCCTATCAGACAGAGTAAAGGATGGGTCAGTCTCTAACACCAGGCTGATGCACTGGTCCATTCCTCAGCAGGACAGAGACATTAAGGTCCACCCAACCAAAATGCCATCCATGCTGGCACATGGTCTCCTCTTTCAAGGAGAACCCCATGACTGTACACTGTAGCCACCTGATCTACCATACCCAGGTCCTTTTCTTCCTGCTACACCACAACTACTTGAGAACACCTCATTGTGTCATGTCTTTACAGACAGCTCAGCTTCCTACTACCAGGGAGAACAGATAGCAGGAATGGGCATATTAGTCATTTGCCCTTTTGGTAACACTGTTAAAATGTCTAAGCATTGCAGTGTGGTATCCTCACAGTATGCAGAGATATCAGTGGTGGCCTGCGCCCTTGAGTTCATTCAGCATGGAACCAAAGGATACCATCATCTTCACAGACTCTAAATGAGTTTGTTGTTCCCTTACAGAATTTCTCCCTTTCTGGCAGAAGAACTCCTTTCTCTCCTCTGATGGCAGCCCAGTGAAACACAAGGTACTGGTAATATACATTCATTCACTGGCACAAAATTTGCACACAAACTCTATGTACACAAAGTTAAGACCCACTCCATACATGACCCCTATCATGCCTTCAATGATACTGCTGACACTCTTGCAAAGGAAAGGGCCTGAGGGGGACACCTTGATGATGGATCATCCATAGGCCAGAGCGGCCGTACACATTGCAGCAGTCAGGAAGAAACCTGAACCTTTTTCCCTTGGACCTGTCAGAAGCCCAGTGTGCTAACTCTGAACTCAAAGATGTGTTCAAATTCCTTAACTAAGAGTACTGAGAAGAATTTACCTACCCACAACCCCTACTGAAGGCATAAAGTTAAGTTACACCTGTCCCCTGATGGCAAGCTCATCTGGTACCAACCAGATGACACCCCCACCAAATTGTGAGTGGTTCCCCATCATCTTAGGCCCAAATTCCTTCACCAAGTGCATGACACCCCCACTGGTGGACACCAAGGAGTGGAAAATACACTCCAAAGGCTTAAGACCACCACCTAGTGGCCTGGTGTCACCAAGGATGTCAAGTAGTACATAGAGAACTGCTTTGTTTGTGCACAAAATAACCCCATCCCTACCAAATGAAATGTCAAACTGCTACCACAAGGGCATCCTGGCCTTGGCATGCCATATAGATAGATTTTATTGGTCCATTGACTCAATACCAGCAGAAACAACAAGTATGCCCTTGTGGTCACTGCTCTCTTTCTAAGTGGGTCGAAGCTTTCCCTACTAAGAATTGTACTGCTAAAACCACTGCTAATATTCTGGTGGAAAAGATTTGCTCCAGGTGGGGTCTACCTCTCAAGGTATACTCAGACAAAGACCCAGTTTTACAGGTGAGTTGATGAAAAGCACTTGAACCCTTGGAGTTACTCAGAAGTTCCACATACCTTATCACCCACAATCTTCAGGTCAAGTAGAGAGATCCAACAGATGGATTAAGCAAATGCTTTCAAGTTCATTGAGGACAATCCCAAGGATTGGGATTTCTATTGCCATTACTACTTATGGCAATTAGGCATACACCCTCAACTGCCACCCAGTTGACATCCTTTGAGGTGATGACTGGTATAAATATAAGATTACCTGAACACCTGTTGTTTGACCTGCACACCACCACTGCAGACTGTGTGTCTGTCATAGAAATATAGAATTTAATGGCAGATAAGGACCGCTTGGCCCACCTAGTCTGCCCTAGTCAACCAGTATGTGGAAAAACTTAGACAAGACCTCATAAACACTCATTTGTATGCTGCTAATGGCATGGGCAAGGCCCAGCAACAGTCCAAAATTCAGTTTGACAAACACGCACAAGAAGTGGATTGGCAAGTTGGGGATCAGGTAATGGTGCTCAGATTTGCACATCTCTCACACTCCTTCTCCAGTAAGTGGGAGGGACCCTACCCCATTGCCAACAAGCTCAGTCCAGCAGTCTATTAGGTTAGACTCATGCAAAACAACAAACTGACTGACAAATGGTTACATGCAAACCAGCTGGAACTGTATAAAGGAGTATAATTATTTTCCTCACCCCATTGGGTGGGATAGTACTAATTCAGTAATGTTTGATTTTCCTTTTCAGATATACTGACAAGATAGCTATCTTGTTCCATTTTCTCCTAATCTCAGGAGTTATCACTTGCATCCAAGGCACAGTAAAGCACATCCTTCTTCACCTTGATCCACCTGCATCTGCCCTAGAAGGAGTTTCCACCAATATTCCCGACAATTTGATTACTGTCCAGGAAGGTTCATATGCCTAGCTCACTGCCTCGGTTGTCACTTCTGATAAAGCTACTCTAGAGATTGAGTGGCAAACCACATCTCATGGACAAATACTCTGCATGGCAAATCTCTCCGAGGGAACTTTCCATGGTTGGCCCAATGCAAAATTATCCCAAAATGGTTCTTTGTCCTTGCTCCAAACCTCTCTTAAACATTCTGGTTTATACAGTATTACTTCCTTAATTTATCCCTCATATTGTAATGCCTTGTCTAAAGATTCTACCAGAAAATTTTAAAACTAAAAAATACGGTATTTATTTGTGTCGATGTGACGTATTTTATGTTATTATACCTGTATGTGGCTATTCCACAGACAGTATTGATTGGTCCTTTTCCATGGATGATGAGATCACCACTAATGGCACAGAATACCAGGACTCAATATCTGCTCCAGATGGTTCCAAGGTCTACCAATCTTACTGGGAGGAGGTTCAACGCCTGTCAACAAGTATTTCAAAACAGACTTATACTTGCCCAGTACAGTTGCAAAAATGGAGCTTACCTACAGTGAAAATGCGATATAATTCAGATGGCGAATATTGTATAGTTACAAATTATAGGTCATATACTTACGGTTTAAAGAGTTGTTCTACTGATACTTCAAACTTCTGTTTTGTCCCCCACCAGAAAACAGTTATTGGGCACACAGTTATTACCCCTGTTCCCCTTATGGATGCTGACATCATTGATGGTAACCCTGATTATCTGCTTACTTTTTCAGAGTATTTACCTTACATTAATGTACACATTGATCCTTTAACTTTGACATTAAAATCCCTTTTAGAGAGAAAAGACACCCACCTCATCCACATCAACAATAATGTTTCCAAAGCTAAGGAAGCTGTCCTTGCTGTTATTAACAATGGTGATATGAATAGCGCACTTACTAACACTTGGTTAGAAATTACCTTTAAAGATTTCATTATTATACAAGCATTTTTGATATTTTTTCTCATTATTATGCTTTGCTGCCCATGGTGCACATTACTCCAACACCATGAGCAGCTGGAGTTCTTTACAAGGCTCAGGCATTGGGTCTGTAAATGACCCTGCTCCCTATCCAAGTCCTTATTCCTTGCTGTGTTGCCCTTGTGAGGCAACAAGGGGGGGATGTTACATGAGGTCCCTGCACCCTAATTGGTATCCCAAGAGATGCACTGTAGACAGCTAGCATCTAGGCATATATTATACTAGCATATAGGGCTAAAGGCATCTACCATATAAAAGTAGATGTCAGGATATGTATGCACATTATTGTTATACACTTTACTTCCCAATATATACATGTATTTATTGCTTACAAGATGTTAGGACATCTGTGTCCTTGTAATGATTTTAATTTATAAGTTGGCATTGCCATCTTCTGATGATTTGTATTATTAAATGGCTATGTACAAACAGTACCTCTTTATTTCTCAAAGTGATGACTATTACAAAATTGTATAATGTTATCTTGGACTGTGGAACCACCTCTAATTTAGCCAATAGGCTCATCTCTGAAACTAGAAATGTTTCACAGTAACCATGGTAATTATCATAGGTATATAATCAAAGACATTATGTCTTATACCTCGGAGACCCCAGGATACATGGAGATTCCTAGAGGTATAGGGAATGCTTAGCATTGGCTCCCCATTCATTTTGGTGAGAACTGCTTAGCGCAACTGTGATTTTCCTTTTGGTAGTAATAAACAAGCTTTATTACTATTCTGCAATGTGTCTGTGATTCCTTGCTTGCACATTATTGCCAAGAACCCGAGAGTGAGATTTAGACCTCCTGACACCCCCCTCCACAATGCTAGTTGCCTTGCTAACCAGTCTTCTTAATCTTGAATCTGGTATAAACAATCTCTTCAGTACTGTCTCAACAAACCTTGACACCCTCCCCAAAGGAAATCTCAGTACACTGAATCCAGGCACCCATTTAGGCACCACAGTGCCACTCCCAAGTGTCTATCATGCTGCCTGTTGTCATCCATGGTCAGATATCGATCATGGTATCTGTAGCCCACATCTTAGATCTCTCAGTGACCTGTTCATCTTCTCACATCCCTTAATATAGCTGTACCATACAGAATTGCCTCCCTCAGTCTCCCTCTGGTATTCATTCTTCACTCCTTCTTCACATCAAAACTGGTGAGCTCACCACCCTTCCACATCATGATTGCTATTAGTACAGTCCCTTATTTTTTTGACATATCAGAAATAAACCTAATCTTTCCTGTAAACTAGGCTGATAGTAGCAGGGCACAAGGGGGGAAATGGTCTTTCTTACCATTTTAAGATTATTAAGGCTACCTTTGATTAGGCAACATTAAATGATAGGTGCATGCATCATTATGCATGTCATTTAACAGTCCCTAATCATTGGTAGACCTAGACCTTATAAGGGTAGGAAAGACCATGTTCCCCTTGCACCCTGCTACTATTAGTCTGACTTACTGGAAAGGTCATGTTTATTACTGAGATGACAAAAAAATGGGAGACTGGACTAACATGATATGGAAGGGTAGTTCACTCACAAGTTTTTGATGTAGGGAGAATGAGTGATGAACAATTGCCAGAGGGGGACTGAGAAGACCATAACTGCAGAATACAGCTTTATTCAGGGTAGGGGGAAGATAGGAGGAGGGACAGCTGAACAGATCATTGTGAAATCTGTAATGTGAGGCAGCCAGCACTGCAATCACTACCTGGCCATGGATGAGAGAAGGCAGCAACAGCAAATACTTGGGAGTGGCAAGGCAGCACCTAAATTGTTACCTGGATTCAATGTAAGGAGATTATGCTTGAGGGTTTTGTTGAGGTTTGTTGTGACAGTATCCAGGGGACTATGTATACAGCATTCAAGTTTTAGAAGAGTGGTGAGCCAGCTAACTCACACTGTGAAGAAGGGCAAAGAAAAGGACTGGATGAGGATTGTCGAGGACTGCCCTATAGGGTTCTACACATCTCAAGTAAGGGAGTCGACTGACAATGGAGGTCGTGTGGATATGTTCAAGTTATTAGTATACCTCCCCTGCCTAATAATGTTGTTATCCATAGCAAGTCCTGCCTTATGAGGGTTTGAGCAGCAGTTTTCCCAGTGTGTCTCAATGCATCTTTCTTGGCTCCCCAGGAAGACCTGGATGTTGGTTAGTGAGGCAGGAAAAAGTAAAAACAGGGGGACTGTACATACTGCCTTTATTGTGCACAAGGGTGGTGATCCACCTGATGTTTATTGTGGGAGCAGAAGTAAAACACTGATGAAAGAATACCAGAGAGGGATTTGTGAGGCATCATTTAACAGTGCCAGTCAATGAAGCATATTGCTATAGATGTGCACTACTCTCTGAGGTACAGGATTATGATCTGAAGTGTGATAATTCTCTTTGTGGGACTAGGAAGCTCATATGCAACCCCAGGCAGTAATAAGGACAGAGTGTGAACAGTAGACTGTTTGATGGCTGGTTGACTAGCTGCAGAAGGGAGGCTTATAAGGAGAAACAAGACTACAAGAGAAGCATATTTTGTGGACTACCAAGAAAGCATGAACTTTGGCATTGGACCTGACCAGAACTTTGCTACAACCATCAGGATAAAAAATAACCACTAGACCACCAGGTATTTGAAGAGGTATACTGTACTGCGGTTTGCCAAAGAGAAAGTATGTTGGATTACAACACAATTTCAGCATGTTAAAGTAAACAAAATGAATAAAATCATAGCCTAACATGTAAATTGATCAAAATAATGTGAATTTTAAGTCATGGTTTTGATCATTTTGGTGAAACAATTCTAGCCAAAGAGGGAAAACAGAACTAGTTAGCACTATGGACAGCCATGTAGCTCTCTGCATCTAGCTCCAATGATGTCATGAATTCACATTTGGCAGCCATCTTAGGGAACAGACAGAGCAGGTTTTTCAAAGTGGAAGGCTGACGCTTACTTTTCAGATGCTACAAACTGCATTTATGTTATTCAGATAAATGCAATGTTAGCATCAATGTAAACAGCAACCTTTCCTTCACCTCTCTATGAAGCCAGATTTTTAAATTGTTTCTTTCTAAAACGAGGTTGTTTAGGTGTTTTTTAAGAACAAAGTGAAAGAGGGGCCAAAAATATTATATCAGCTTAAGAGTAGCATCTGCCAAAAAAATAAAAATCATTCTGAGACACTAGCGAGGTACCAAAACTCCCACTTACTGTATGTAGAATGGCATAGGGAAATATTGTTTGTGCAACAAGCTGAGAACATGGTAGCCAGCATGAACAATTAAATAAAAGTGTGTAAGAAAAGATGGCACTAGTTAAAATGTGTTGCTTTTATTGCCTGACTAGGAATGTTGTCAGCACTGTGTTTTAACTATTGGTGATTACTGTTATTTTGTAATTATGAAATAGGATAATGTCAAATCCTGTACTACAAACTATAACTCTGTTAAGATGAACTGACATTATGATGGGAATGGGGAGACAGAAGAAAATGTTGATCAAATATCAATGATATCACCTGTAAAAATCCTAAGGTATCTCCTACAATGCTGAACCTTGATGGTACCCCACCCTTGACCCTCTTAAAATTGCAAAACACTTTTAATGATGCTTTCACCAATCTGAGCAGTGTCCTTCCACAAGATTTTTTGATGATAACTGCAAATACATCAAGTCACTATGAGGTAAAGATCCCTGAGCCCCCTTATTTCTACTTTAAGAAGGTCTCAATAACCCAGGTTAGAAAACTCCGAATTAAAGTGTTGGGAAAATCGAGACATAGTGGAGACTCCCTAGACCTCAAACTTATTGCATTCACCCAGAGGAAGTATTCCTTTCCATAACAAAGATACAGTACTTAACCTCTCAGTAACCCTGTCACAGTTCCTGCAAGTGAAAACTGCCCTGGTTACCCCAGTGCATAAACCAATCCAATCCATCTTTTTATAGTGCCTTTCAAAACCAAGGCACTGTACAAACTATAAATACAATAAAATACCATAAAACTGATTTATAGATATATAAAATCAATCATTGCCATCCAGCACTAATTCGGGAAGGCCAATGAAAGCAAATAGGTTTTCAACATTGTGTTAAAACTACTAATGGTCAGGCATTCTCTTAACTGACGAGGTAGAGAATTCCACAGGGTCAGTGCTACAAATGAAAAAGTACAGGTGCCAGATGTTTTAAGACGAACCCTGGGAATCTCTAGCAATCCCTCATCGGTGAATCGGAGTAGACAATTGGGGGAGTAGGGAGTCAGGAGATCTTTAAGGTAGTTGGGTCCCTCTTCGTGTAGGGCTTTAAAGGTAAGCAAGCCTACCTTATAGGTAATCCACCACTGAACTGGCAGCCAGTGCAGTTCAAGCAGGACAGGTGTAATATGACTGGACCTGGAGGTACCAGTCAACAACCTGGCCGCAACATTCGCACCAGCTGCAGGGCAGATATCAACCCCTGACAGCCCTAGGTAGAGGGCATTGCAGTAGCTGAGATGGGTGGTAATGAAGTTGTGGACCAGTGTTGGAAGGTTGCCTGGGGAATCAGATGTTTCACCTGGGCAATATTCCACAGATGAAAAAATGAGGATTTGACAACAGCCGACACCTGAAACTTCAGGGTCAAGCCATTATCAAAAATAACACCCAAGTTCCACATCCGATCTGAGGTGACGAGCTGGGCATTGTCACGCCGAAGGCCAGACATTTGCCCAGCACCAACACCCGCCCCCAGGTGACCTGGTTCCACCACCAGCACCTCAGTCTTATCCAGGTTCAGTCTTAGCCAACTGGCACTCATCCAGTCTTTGATTTTGGAGAGGCAACTGTTTAGAACAGAGACTGCATCAACTTGTCTGGGTAAAAAGGACATATACAGCTGAGTATCATCTGCATAGCAGTGAAAACTCAAGCCTTAATGTCTAATGATTTCTCCTAAGGGCAGCATGTACACTGCGTAACAATGTGGTGCCAAATGGAGCCCTGGGGCACCCCACAAGTCAGGGAGAGGGCATCATAGGAATAAATTCCTGTGACCACCCTTTAAGACCTGCCTGTCAGGAAAGATCAAACCATTTGAGGACTGTACCTGACAGTCCACAAAGTAGTGTAATTCAGAAATAACGTGCCTCAGTCTTAATGACTAACATAAGTATATCAAACAAAGACCTAGGACTGGATTCTCAAAACAATCTAAAGGTGCAAAATCATCTGCAAGTCCCTAAAAGTTCTGCAATTAAGGAAAACGGGGGAAATTGTGCTGAGTGGTATACATAAATCTTCTGTAACTGTGGAAAAATACACTGGGGACTGTGGAAAAAAGTGTAGCTGCAGAAGTTCTTGAGGAAATAAAAGCCACTGAAAAATATGGCATATCCCCTTAAAGGCTATTCTTAGCCAATGTTTTTCACAGATGCTGAAAAAATGTTGCACACATGCTGCTCCACAGAGAGTGAGGCATAACTCTCCATGAGCAAAATGCAGTGTTCCAACAATTGGGATACAATTATTGTGGAGGTTCAGGCACCAACCAACAGCAAACCAGTGGGTGTATAGTAGTTTCAGTTGTTACAACAAAAATAGCACACATTTTCATTGAAAGGCAACAAACCACTACCATTTGACCCAGTGCAGCCCATAAAGTAGCCCCACAGGCAGTAGAGGCAGAGCTGGTAACAGCCTGCAGTGAGTGCTACTGAAGCAGGCTACATAACACCCCAAGGAGAGACACAGCCATCAGTTCCACCATCAGTTGCAGATAGCCACTCTGGTGCATGGTCCTGCTTGTACCAGTGGTGTTGCAGTGGTCCCAGTTGAGGGGCTGGCTGCTGGTCTCTCTGTGAATACTTTCTGCTGTATCTATGACAAGACTGTCATAGTCTGCTGCTCCAGTTAACATGGATCACCTATTGTTGTGCCTGTTGAGCCATTTTCTCAGCTGTGGATCTGCACCTGCACATTTTCAGCAGCTGTGGGAAAAATGTTATGGATTTTCAGTACTTGACGAATTTCACAACCTCTGTTTTGCGACTTTCTGCAGCTGCAGAAATTTCCTTTGTGAATATGCCACAACTAAGTTTCCACAGTCCTGTAAGCCATTTTTCCACAACTACAAAGTGTTTGGCCTCTTTAAGAATCCAACCCTTAGTCCTTAAAGAAGAATATGGAGGAGAGGCAATTTTCATTTCTGTTACTAATTTAATTAGCTGAAACTTATTGGTGAATGCAACAGGAACAAGTTAAAAGATTAATCTCACAAGATGCAAAAACATCAATTATATACTGCAGAGCAAGTTAATATTAATGCAAATTTAATCTCGCTATATTTATGTTTCCATTGAAAACATGAAGAAAAGACATCACAATTAATGAAAGCAATCTTTGTTAAATCACATCTAAAACAGCATTTAAAACACAGCAACTATCCATAATTACAACAACATTTAAAACAAAGCGCTATCCACATTATCACCAGTTGTAAAGACACTTTCGTTCAGAACAGTGTGTATTTCCTTGGTGAGAAGCTTCATAGTGTTGATAGCAGTATAAAGAGAGGCTGTCAACAAGAAAGAAAATAAAGAAAATAGAGAATAATGGATAGGTAAGTGTGTGTTATGAATTTTTTTCACACACCTGAGAGCAAAGCTAGAGAGGTTTATGTGGTCATCACACACCGAGGGTGTGTGAAAAAATCCATAACATCAAACTTACCTACCCGTTATGTTTTATAATTGTTGGTGTGGAGGTTTAGACTGTATTTCTAAAGAAAAAAAAATACATTTTTTAGCTAGAGTGCAATTTTATTTTTGAAGAAATTGATCTGTACATGAATGAAAACACAGTTGATAATACTGCAGTTGAAATGCTTTTTGTAAAACAATGGAAAGCAACAGTTTTAAAGTCTTTTCTTTGGGGAATGTTATATCAGCCGGATTTCAGGTTATTATGAAGTGTCATATCAACCGGATTTCAGATTATTATTGCCTTTGGAGTATAATAACCTGAAATCTGATTGATATGCATTTTTAACAAAACAGTAATCTGGTTGAAATTTATGGTCACCAGTAATTATACCATTATAACCTAGGAGATTTTTTTATCTTTAACATCAAAAAAATACTGTACTATAATACTTACCATAGCAGCAATGTAGCATGTGCCTCCAATATCCCTGCTTGATCGTAACTGCATATGGCATCCTCTTTCTGCCCTTCAGTCTCTGTAAAGCAGTCACAAACCACTGTAAGTGTTTATCTTTCAAAGTGGTCATTCTAAGTTCCATGTTAATGTTTGGGGCTGGTGTGCCTTTGTTTAAAATAAATGATCTGTGATCAGTGTTGCATACCACTTTGTGAAAAGAGTCTTACGTTTGTCTTTGTAGAACTTTGTCTACTTTGACTTTATCAGGTCCAGGGGCTGCAACTGATCAGTGCATGAGGCTGGAATAAAGGTCAGTATGATGTTACACTGATCTAGTTTTTCAAGAACTGGTTTAGTTGTATGTGCTTTATACATAATGAGCATTGATCATTGTTTATCTGGCAGCTGACTTACTTCTTTTATTTGGCTTTTATAGGGCATAAGGATGCCCTCTAGGTACTCAACCATAATGTGCTCATTCACCCAGTGATTCTTGGTGTGGGTAATGATCCAAGTATCAGGAAATTCAAGGTTGGGATGGCAGTTTGGTGTTTTTCCCTGGTAGATGACTTGAGGTGGCAGGTAATTACAGATAGGGTTACTGACATAGTTATGGAGACCTGATGGTTATCCTCAAGTCCTGCCACCCCGACCTGCTTTGAGCCACTTACTTCCATTGTCCATTTAGCACAGGGTATAAGACTGATATCTATTTCTCCATGTTTATAATTAGTTTAGTAGGAATCAGTTCTTGCATGGATGCATTGGCAATTATATAAAAAAAAATACTTTTTGAGCTCTGGAAAATTATGTAGTGTTTTTCTTCCATCCTTAGTGCCCTTTCATTTACAGGAACCCATCGGGTTAAAAAACTGCCATGCCCACTGCCTGGTAAAACTCAAATGTCCAACATACTTGGCTGGAAGCAGCGAGTTTGAAGCTTTAACAGCACTAACTGCCACAGCTGCCACAGCCCAATGGAAAGATGTCCTCCACAAGGAGAGTTGGTTGTCCCCTCAGTTTGGTCAGCAAGACAGGAGTCATTTTGGTGGGATCTGGAACATTCTTTAATTTTTCAAAGTAATCCTTCTCAGATTTTCTAAGAGTGCTATTTATTGGCCAACTGTACTTGGCAGTGTAATAATGCACAGCCTGCATTACACCATGCACTGCTGCATACCGCCCAACTTCAAAATGGACCTCAACCGTAAACGAGTGTATTCAGTTCTCCTTCACTTAGCTGGTGGAGGGCAGTTTGTAATTCTTGTACCACACTTTCAGCCACCTTCAGGAATACACCTGTACACTCACTTTGCCCATTTGGTGTAACCTCACTAAGTATGACAAGGTCCTGTTTCACTTGTTTAGGATGCTGCACCAGGAGTACATTGAAATCTTTGCCAGGCAAAGCAAACAAACCAGACAAACTGAACCAAACACTATGCTTAAGTATGGTTGTCATTTTGGATTTCAGCTTCACTGAAATTGATAAAGCCACCCCACTCCCAGCTGATTAGAACCTCCGAAATGTCAGAACACAATCACCAGGGGCACTGGAAAATTGTACCTGCAAGTTTTATTGTGGAATCCACCATTTTCACCATTCTCTGCAAAAACTGACATGTTTCACAATTTCTTGCAATCTTTGAGTTTTCGCTTTGAACTGTGTAAAAGTATTAACATTTTAATAAAATACCCTCAAATATATTGACAGTTTTGCATGCAGATTTGGGTTTGGCTGAAACAATGTAGTGCAAGGTGGAAGACTTTATGTGGCACTGCTTTCTTTAGAATCCTTGTCTGGTTTGGTTTCAAAATCCACTGGCCAAGAATAAGTACACCTAGACACTTAATATTTGGTTTGTGTTGAAGCAGTCTGTCTGAAAACATTTTGTTGCCACAGAGACTGAAACAGCAGATGAAACATAGAAACATAGAGGTTGATGGCAGATAAGGACTGCAAGGCCCATCCAGTCTGCCCATTTCTTTTTCTACCTTATAAACGTGCCATCAGCCTTTACTCTGTCAGTGGCCTATCTATTCATACTCATCTGTATTTCTTCCTAATGCCTATCCCATGCCTGTTTGAAGCCCTGCACTGTATTCATAGCCACCACTTCCTGAGGTAGGCCATTCCATACATCCACCACTCTTTCTGTGAAAAATAATTTCTTTGGGAGAAAAGGTGCAAAGTATCCCATTCACCTAAATGGGGTGCTAGCTACTAAGCCATTTTTGTAAGTGGTAGGCAGGTTTTTCTTGTGAGCATACTTTCATTCAAACTAGCTTTGATTCAAACAGCTGAGGATTTGGATAGCCCTGCTGACTATAAACTTGAATAAGCTAGTTGGTAACAGTGATCTTGCTCTTAGCAATCTACAACTTAGATGCTCCTCATGCAAAGACTACAATAAAACCTGACCTAAGTCTGAAAATAAACTTATAAAATACAAGAAATGTATCTGAACATTGATCTTTAACTAAACAAAATCATTGCAGCCAGAGTAAAACAAAGATAAATTACAGGGTACCCTGACTTCTGTATGATGCAGTAAAATATATTGCTATTTTTATATATATATTCTTTGGTAACTGATAAGGCCTCTAGGCACAAGTGCCTGTTTTTAGTGGCAACCCAGGAGCACTGGGAGGTTTTGTGCCTAGGTCAGAGTCACAGAGTATGATGCAAGTGGAAGTTCTGGAAATCAAACCCAGGTCTGCTACATGTGCTCAGCTCATTCACAATTTGTTAATCTAATCTCAAGGCTATACTGCTAGCCCCAATATCCCCCAGATTACATTTTAATATGTTATTTCAAAAATAGTGTACAGAACAGTACCTACAGTGCAAATTATGAACATTATATGCTTTAATAACATTTTAAAAAAATGTAATTATTTGCCACTTTATTTGTTTATTTTTTCTTGCACCAAGGTGGGTGAATAGTTAACAGAGCACTGTACACAGCTGTTGATCAGGCTTCATTATTCTACATCCAGAAAGAGAAAAAAATGTTCCTTCTGGATTTAGTTGCTATTGATATGTTGTGGCTCATTAAATATAATTAATTTAGGTGCTGTATGAGGCAGATGTTTTTAAATTTTGGAAGATAGGTGACGCATTTATCAGCTTAGTATTCATTTTAGAAACATATACTTTTCTTTATGTTTAAAACATATGCAAGTGGCAGTGTATTCATTTGCCAGCTTATACTGACTAATATATGCTGTAGAAAACAGTAATAGATTTATTGTGAAGCACTCAGGGTCTATAGTAGAATTTCCACAATGTTTTTCAAAATCTCTGAAAGTTTGGGTAACTTTTCTGCAATTGTCCAGTGGCCCTGACACCAAACAGTGTGCTAAAATGAAGTTGTGTTTGTGAATCTCAGCTTAATTGACACTGAAATTGATAATGCCTCCCAGCTTCCAGCTGATTAGAACCTCCTCACTGTCAAAACACAATCACCGCTAACACAGCAAATTGATTCATGGCTGACCCTGCAGTGACCTGTCTGAAGAGTGAGCTGCCATATGAGATGGCTACTCAGTTTAAAAATAGAAGGAGCTGTCACTGATGGCGTTTTCAATACAGTATGAAGTTAATATCAGGAGGGGGAGAACAGATGAATACAGTGTCAAACATCACAAACTAATTTGTAGAAACATAGAAATTAATGGCAGATAAGAACTACTAGGCCCACCCAGTCTGCTCCTATTCAAACCACCTGCTACCTCACAGCTGACCTGCAGTGACCTATCTGAAGAAGTGAGCTGTCATGTGATCTGTCAATGATGGCAAAGTTAAGATTAGAAAGGGAGAAGAGATTAGCTGTCATGATAATGCCGCCCCAATGCCCAACTGATTAGAACCTCTGCAGTGTCAGAATGAAATCACCACTAACTCCACTGAGCTGAGACTCATTTCTAGGGGCAACAGAGGGGAAGGGAAACAGGAGGAAACATAATACAGTGCATTAGACTGTATAGTAATAAAAAGTGCAGGCATAATTACAGTATATAAATACTTCACAAGTACATGCACGGAACAAATTAAAGTGCGATTTTATGGTCAAGAGTCATGCAAAAGTCTAGTGCAAGATATGTCAATAAATATGTTATCAATGATCAACACCGTGCACTTGGGAGAAGTATTGTCAAGGAGAATACCAAAATTCTGTGCTACTTCAATCAAACGGGAAAGGCCTGTTATGGGAGACAAGTGCAATTGGGAGGTGGGGGAGATTCAGCAAGTGCTTGAAAGAGCCAGAGGAGATGGAATGATGGAAGGATGAGGAGAGCTGCTTCCAGAGTGTTGGAAAGCAATAGAAGAAGGCAGATTGCTCAGCAGAGAAATATGGATGAGGCGTGGAGAAGGTTTGCTGGTCCCTGAGGTGGAGATAGCATGGAGCAAGGGTAAATGTGGAGAACAGTAATGAAATGTAGAAGGGAGAGGAACAAAATCAGTATTTGGAAATGAAGGAATACATGAGACTAGCTGCATGCATGTATGGGGGTGATGGATAGTGATGAGTAAAGAGAGCAATGGTGAGTACGAGGAGGAGAGTTTGTTGCAAAGTGACAAAAGGCATTGCAGATGGTCTCCAGTCTGACTTATGACCTGCATTCTTAAAGTTGGTTCTTGATTTGCCTTGCCTGAGATAATATTGTCTCTTAGCATAGAACATACAAGGGAAGCTGAGGATTCAGTTTTATTTCAGGCAGCAAGCAATTCTTTTTAAATAGTTTCAGTTTTCACCTCCATGCCTGCCATTAGGCATTCCATCCCATCATGCCACACCACACCATGCCACACTACACCACAAGAGAGTTAAACATCTCATCAAATTTCTGGATTACTTGGAGCAAAACTTGATAAGGTTCACGCTGGTGAAGGAACCTAACTCCTGAGGGAGGGCTTTTTAAGGTGTTTGTATCACTGGCTCAGTAAATGCAGAATTAAACAGTTTTTTGGGACTGGGACTTGCAGCAAAAGAGCTGCTTGTCCCAGGACTACCTGAGATTGCAGGGGATAGAAACATGCCCAACAGACCCACCCGTTCCCCTTTTATCAGGTATAGCTGTGTTTGACAAAGACTGAGAGTTACTCAGTTTTTTTCTCTTCTCTTCACTTCCTTTCTAGTATTTATTTCTTTCTTTTTTTACAGGCCTTGCTCAGTTCAGTATCTGCCACTCCATGAGCAAAATGTAGACTTTGAATATACTTAGTACCACTCAGAAACACAATTTGCAATGAATAATTGTAGAGCAGCTCAAGCATACAGATGCCTGGTGTTGGCCATCTTGCCCACCCTCATGTTTTTTTTTTATTTAACTGGAATCCTTCTTTAGTTCTAACACAATAGACAGATAGACAGACAGATGGACAGTGAACAGGGCTAGAAATTCATTTTAAAAAGTGGTGTTCCCCATGGAATGCCATTTCACAAGGTTTGATATTCCATCGTGAAAACTGGTATACTAACACTGTTTTTTCAGATACCACTATTCAGTTGTTTTTCATAGCATGCAACAATTAGAATAGAATCATTTCTAGCCAAACTGCACAATTCAGCTAAATCACATAAGATTTTTGGAGTGAGTAAAATGCCCTTAGTTTGAAGTAAGATGAGTAAAACCAAATTTGGGAGCATAAAAGTGACACAGTTCTTAGACTGTTGAATACATTTAGTTAACTGTCTATTTTTGGCAATGAAATAAAACTAAACAAATTATTTGTGGGTCTGTCTTTTTACTTACACACATGCACTCACATGTGTGTGCACACACACACACACACAATACATGAGATGTTTGTATTCATCTGGACTCAGTTTAATGGGTCGCACCTGAAAACAGGCACTTGGCTGTCTAGTGTGCTTAACCGGTTAACAAAAGCAAATAAATAAATAAATGGTTTATGAGTCAATATACACTAATCTTGACTTCAGCACTTTAGCACAAACAGATTCTCTAGACAAGCCACCACTCAAACAAAGCAGTACTGTCAGTGACCAACAACACACACATTTTCTTTCACATTATTAATTAGACAAAAATGGCTAATGTAGGCTTCCTCTCATTCCTGGTAAAGAATTAAATCAAGCCCTTTTTTCTTTAGAAAATCTCATGGATCAGAGGGTCTGTGTCTTTTGTTTTAAATATATCATCATTGACTACAGCGCATTACAAAGTGGTTACCCCTAACCACAAAAAAAAAGCATCCAACATTATTTTGCTTTTTGAAAGATAATTCTTTCCAAGCTAAATGCACTAAGCTGGTGCCATTTTTTGCTCCTTCATCAGGTAGGAAAAAATGGGCAGACTGGGTGTAATAATCAGCACTTATCTGTTGTCAGATTCTATGCGTCTATGTTTTTCCCTGCCAAAGTAACAATTTAATGGAGCACCTGGATGTTAAAGGGAGGCATTTGCTAATTGCTTGCCCACCATCAGTCATCTACTTAAATGCTTGCTTCCACTTTTTGCAACCTGGTCTTACTGCCCTGTGCTCTGCTTTACCACTACATCTTGCTTTGTGATCATGATGGTGGTGACTTTTCTGCTCATTTCTTCTTTTCCTCCCTTACAGCTCACCAGCTCTTTTGTTTTCCAAATGATAGGCATGTGCATTGCAGTGGAAGGAAGGGAGCATATATTTACAGGATCCAATGAGCCTACAGGCATAGTTGTGAAAAAGAAAGTCTTCTGATCCATTCAACAAACTGGAAGGCAGTACCATAGGGACAAAGGAGGACCAACAGGAACATATTGGGAGCTAGGAACTCCAGGAATGTGGGGCTGTTTGGAGTAGAAACAAAAATAATATCTGGACAGGAGCTTCAGCTAAATGCCCAAGTAATTTTTAAGCAACTTGCTACCAGACAGATATGTACAGTACATGTTACCAAGATTAACAATGTTGGGAAAAAAAAAAACATCTCTCAACTTGGGCAGCCACTTGAAATGGGAGCTAGAAAACGGTATACATCCTAGGTTACCAGTTGACAGTATTTGGTGTTCTGTGCATGATTTTTTATATGTATGGAACATGAAATAACAATGAATTTCAAGCCCTGGAGAGATACAGTAAATTGCAAAATAGACAGAGAGGCAGACCGTTTATTTTGAAACCCTTTTCCAGTGTTCGAAGTGCTCTAAACATTTGAAAAATTTAAAATTGGAGCAATAAACAGCTGAAAATACAGTAGCAATTAATGAAACTAACAAGCCATCAGGAACGAACACGTTTTTGAATTGTCTTTTTTAAGTAAATTATGCCATGCAATGTAAAACTGGTTTGTAACACATAGCCAATAGGTTTTGCTAGGCTTTGTCCTAGAACCTGAACACTTAAGTAACTCATTGAGAAATGCTTAAGCAATTCACCGGTCTGACAGTACAATTCAAATTGTACTGTAGCTTTCTCTCTCTGAAAGCACAACTCTGTGCCCACACCTGCCAGGCCTTCTATTGCACCTAACCCTCTCCCGTGTTCCCAACTACTACTCCCTCATCTACTGCTCTTCTGACCCTTCTTCACTTCACACAATTCTCCTTTGCCCTGACATTTGAACTTGCATGCCACATATTTTCCCCCTAGTGCATGTTTAGTCCTGGTTTCACAAAGCTATCATATTTTTACTTCAGTTGTAATAAGCTTTGTTGTACTTGACTTGTTTTAGGACCATGCTGCATTACATTCCTGTTAAACACTGCCCCACAATGTACATTCTGTACCTGCCCTGTTCTGGGATAACTTGTTCTGCTTTTCTGTGCTACCATTTTCCTTTTCTATATAAGCAATAATACCTGACAGGGTGAGGCGTTATTGATGCTACCAGACCGCCTAGGGGCGTAATGAGGCCTGATGCTGCAGGCGGAGGGCCTTATAGCCCTGGAAGGTCTGGTATAGCCTACACGCTGCACCCTGAGGGTGGTATTATTGCACTTAGAAAATGGGAAAAAAAACTCAGACACTTTTTTTTTAAGTTTTAAACATTTAAGTTATTTATTTAACTTTTATTACATTTTTGTGAGCTTTGAGATAAAGTAGTCCCTTTTTAAAGTGGGTGGGTTAAACTGAAAAACACTGAATTGAGCACTGTGCTAAATTACTGCTGAAAACCCAACAAATAACAGTAACCACTACTTGTTTGTGGAGATAAGTTAAAGATAAAATGCAGGCCCTTTAAATTTCTTGCTGGTGGGTTCTGGTGTCTGCTCAACTTTGTTGTCAGTTTCTGAGAACAAGCAATTTACTGTCTCTTCAGGTGGCATGTGGAATGTGCTTCTCAGGAGATGTGACATTTTTATTCCTTTTGTGTGGTTTCTGTTACTTTTGCTTTGCTATGGCAGTTTTCATTACTTCCGAAAATATGGATTAATGCGAGTGTGTGCGTGACGTGCCTGCTCGTGCTGCTTCAGGTCTGATTTTCACCTGTGGAGGTGAGAAATGCATTTTTTTTATAATTCTCATTTGTTTTGCTTATCTTTGGGCTCTTACCACAGCTACAAGCACTAATTTTTACAATCGCTGGAGAGAGAATGCTTGCTTGCATTGCTTCTTGCCTTTCTGCTGTTTCACAGGAGGATTGTGTATTGTTTTCGAGAGTGCCGGTATTTCCTACTTCTACCATGCTGCATGTGCGCTTTCAACTGCGGTAGGGAGATGTACGGAAATACTGATGCTCTCATGCTCGGTTTTATGCTGCCAGGGTAGTTACAGGGGCGGGTTGAAACAACCCCTGCTTTGTGGGTCGGAAGGCATTTTTCGGTTTCTATGTGTGTGCTAGCTATTGATTTTATCTCTACACTTGTTGTTCTTTTGAACTTGGGAGATGACGGCCTGGACGCTGAGCACTGAAATCACTTGCTGTACAAGAAAAGATGGCTTCTGGAGTTTGTTAACATTCTGGGTGCTCAGTGATTAGTCTGGTTATATGGGCACAGCGAGTAGGCTCTCGTTTTCATGTGGGCTCTATAGGAAAATAAATGAATCTCTATCTCAATGCTTTGACCAATGAGATTCATTTATTTTCTTATGACATTTTCTAAACAGTATTTTGTATTACTGTGTTGTTTTATTGTATTTCTTCACCTGTACCTGCTACCAAGATGCCTTTGGAAGGGAGCTGTTTGTACTCAATAACCCTGTT
This sequence comes from Neoceratodus forsteri, assembly GCA_016271365.2. NCBI lineage: Eukaryota > Metazoa > Chordata > Ceratodontiformes > Ceratodontidae > Neoceratodus > Neoceratodus forsteri. The sequence goes on from CM028129.1 coordinate 720,886,391, forward strand.
CTGAAAACAAAATGATGAAATAATTATCGGGTCTCAGTTCACTATTCAGTGATGGCAGACCCCAGAAGGAGAAGATACTAGCCATGTACTTACTACAAAAAGACAAGAGTGGAAGAAAAAGGTACCAAAATAAGAGCTCTATGACTCAGCAGGACAATTATGTAGTGGGAAATTAAAGTTTATGCATCAGATCAGATGCAGTGCTACTCAGTAACAAGTTCCTCATGCTACAATATGCCAGTCAGTAACTCCCATGGACTCCTGTTGACAATAGTTAATTCTATCTACTTGACACCTATTTAACACATAGTGATTTCTAGTGTTGTAACTATTTATGACTAGGGACAACATGATAATAGTATCAGTATATCTTTAGTTATTGTGGAGCTTATGAACGAGCAACAATGTAGCAGCGTAGCAAATCTCAGCAAAGTGAATATTTCTGGCTGCAACAACAGAGATAGCGGTTTGTTATGTAGAGTGACTGTAGAACTCAGCAAGTGTCCCCTTGCCAGCATATGTGAAGCAAAGACGAATGCTGGATGTGATCCACCTGTAAAGTATCAGCTTACCTGCTTGTCTGTAACTAGTACACATCACATAAAACAGTAACACCAACAAGCAAAACCACATTTTTGGGGGTTTATCAGAACACTTGGCAATATTTCAGAATCTGGTCTGCCTGCACACTGGTATAAAAAAATTAAAATAGATAAATAATAATGGAATTTGGTATTTTATACAAGATCAGTGAATCTATGGAACTTACATTTTTCTTTCATTATTTCCTGTATTTGTTCCATTTTGCTTTATTTAACTTGCTGTAAAGGAAAATGAAAATAGTATATAGTAAGTTATTTAAAGAAAAAAAACAGTTCTGTAGAGTCACTAACCTGACATAAAATGCCTACTTGTGAAGAAGAAGATGAGAAGGTTTCATTTACAGTTTAGCTGGTCATGATACAACACAAAACTGCAGCATACTGCAGCACAGGTCCTGCAGTTAACAACACAATTTCAATGGCAGTTAATCCCCTTTATTATGCAATGTCAAAGGATACTGCATGGCATCCTGACATTCTCTTTTTCTGACTATATACACATACTATAAGACTTACAGTAGATTCTCAGAAAAATCCTGACATTAGACTAGCAGTCACCAATGTAATCCTGGAATTTCAAATCTCAAAAGTGGAATTTCATTACTTCAATTACTGCAAATCAGTGGCCTTATCAATGGGTTTCTTCAGCATTTCTCAGTGGGTTGCATGTACATTGCTCAATGTAGCACAAACATTAGCAAAATGTGTTGCCTTAGAGTTGAAACTCAGTTTTGCATTCTGTTGTAACAGAGCTTCAGATGTGTTCCATTTCTGAACTGTGTCTCTTGAGTTTCTGTTGACAAACAACATCATGTGAGTTGCTAGTATATTGGCACATTAAAAATTATGCAAGTTCAACTTATTGTCATGGTAATTTAATATAAATAGTACTGAATGTTATGAACAGCTTGTATTGTATACTATATGTCATAACAAACCCCTGTCATAAACTCTGCATAAAACAGGAGTACACTGCATAAAACAGGAGTACATTGCCGATATCAAATTCATGCAGAGCATGTTCTCTGTCTATATCTTGCACAAAGGTGGAAGCAAGGAGAAGGCAGGAAATCACCACCTGGTCAGCTTGACACCTCAGTGATGGGTAAAATCATGGAGACACTCATTATAGAAATAATAGTTAACTTTCTAAAAGAGACAGGAAAACTCAACCCCAAACAACATGGATTTACTGCAGATAGATCATGTCAGATTAACCTGATTGAATTCTTTGATTGGGTGACCAAAGCAGTGGACTGGGGGGGCAGTGGACATGGTGTACCTGGACTTCAGCAAGGCCATTACTACCTTTCCAAACAGGATGCTGATTAATAAACTTGAACACACTGGTGTCTGTCATAAGAGAGTAAGCTGGGTAGCACACTGGCTGCAGTACAGAACTCAAAAATTCACAGTAAACAATGGCATGTCCAATGAGGGTTTTGTGATCAGTGGAGTCCCTCAGGGATTGGTGCTGGGTCCAGTCCTCTTCAACATATTCAATGACATTGCTGATGGTTTTGAGGGTAAAGTCTGCCTGTTCGCCAACAATACAAAACTATGTAATAGGGTGGACAATCATAAGGGAGCCTCCAGTATGAAGGAGGATCTCAAGAAACTTGAACAGTGGTCCAATGACTGGCAACTTAGATTTAATGCTAAAAAATGCAAAGTGATGGACCTGGGAAAACAGAACCCAAGAACTCAATACTTCTTAGATGGACATTGACTTGAAAAGACCAGGGCTGAATGGGACATAGGCTTAATCATATGGGAGAACCTTAAAGCAGGGAATCAATGCAAAAATGTATCACAGAAAACAAGCAGCATCCTTGGATGCATAGACAGGGGAATAACTAGCAGGAAACAAGAAGTGATCATTCAACTCTATAGATCCCTAGAGTGGCCACACTTGGAGTACTGCATCTAGTTCTGGAGGCCCCACCTGAAGAAGGATATAGAGCACCTGGAATCAATTCAGAGATGGGCCACAAACATGGTGCAGGGTCTCCATCACAAGTCATATAAGTCTAGCCTCCAAGACCTAAACTTGTACTCCCTAGAACAGAGAAGGGACAGAGGGGATATGACAGAAATGTTCATATTCATCAAGGATATAAACACTGTTCAGGTATACAAACTCTTTCATGCAAACTTAGAGGCATGTACAAGAGGGCACAACCTACGCCTGAGAGGGGAAAGGCTCAGAGGCAATATCAGGAAGTACTTTTTTACAGAGAGGGTATAGACATGTGGAACAGCCTACACCCAGAGGTGGTTTCAGCAAAGATGGCAATGCATTTAAACATGCATGGGACTGGCACTACAGTATAGACAAAAACATCACAATATAGGGGAGGGCATTAGGTTCATGGGCAATCTAGATGGGCCACTCATTCCCCATCTGCCATCAGATTCTTATGTTTTGCCAGCCTAATGGTGTTGAGGACTGAGACACTGGATGCCACACTCGCCTCTGCACCGGTGATCCAGGTTCAGGAATGGACTCAGGTCATCTGGGGTTGGCAGGGTAAGGAAGGATTAAGCATCCTATGACAGCTCTCCTCCTTCAGGGTGGGTGAGGGACATGCACTGTACTGCAGTGACTCCCAGCAGAGGCTGGATGCTCTGCAAGGTGCAGGCACTCATAAGGGAGGAGTGCGGTGGCGTTTGCACGTTGGTGCACTGATGCCCTTGCACATCTGGCTCCTCTGTGGGGAAATAATTAGGAGGAAAAGGTGGGCAACCTCAGTGGCTGATGGCCAGCCCTGCGCCTCTGGAGTTAAGAGGCTTTTTGCCAGCTCAGTGCAGGTCCCTTTGGGAGGGGGATGCTGCCATTGGCGGACAGTGCGATGGGGTATATTGATTAGCATGTAAGACTGACTCCAGGGGTGTGTGCCCAGTGACCAGAGGCAGGGGTGAAGCCAGGGATTTCAGATCTGCACACTAAGTGGACTCACTGCTACCTCTCCCCACTTGTTAGGGTGTGCTACCCCCACCGGTGTAGCTAGACAATACACAAATGTACACCAGGACGGTGTTTGTTGCCTCATTTGACATAATAAATACAACTTTTGTATCTCATGACAGTGGTTGCTGCCATGCATGGGTAAATACAAATGCCATTCATTGTCCTCAAGACACCTACATACCAGCCCAGAGCCTGTAGTTGTATTGTCCTTGGGATGCAAAGACAATATTAGTGACCAGTTCTTCTAGTTTTAACTCCTATGAATAAAATTACAGAAAGGTTCAGCATTTTCTTTGTTAGTTTCCATGGAAAAAGGAAGCAGTTCAGGGCCTATTTGCTACCCCTTAAATAAAATTGCACACCATGGAGTACTTGAGTATCCCTGGCTGCACCCATGACCAGAGGTTGTAGGGGATCAGTCTGACCAGGAGGGAAAAACACAGCCGTGATAAAAAAAATTCTAATGTTCTTATCTATGTCATTAGGCTCTAGGAAGAAAATAGGCAACTACAAGGAGTGGTTCACAAGGAAATTAATAGGAAAGCAAAACTAGCAAGAAATAACCTGATGAGAGTCAACAAGGACCAGCTAATAGAGTTAAGGAAAAAATACAAAAGATTACTGAACAAAAAAAGGGAGACATATAGAAATTCCTTATGGGATGATTTTGAGAATGCAGTAAGAAATAAAAATGATAAGAAATTCTGGAGAATGTTAGCCAAGGGATGGGACTCTTTTTCTGAGGATATAGAATGTTATCAACACATACATGGAGGGTTATTATGCTAGACTGTTTTTAGATCCAGACAGTAGAAGAAAGGATAATATAACAGGGGATTGGATACCACTGAAGGAAGAGATTAAAGAAGAAGAAATTGTAGAAGCCATTAGTTTGGCAACAAGACATGAAGCCCCTGGTCTGGATGGTAATCCAGTAGATATAGTACTAAATGATTTAAACTTATGGGTACCTTTGTGAAGAAAGTTATACAATCATTTTACAAATTATGGAGAAATTTTGATACCTTGGAGAGAGAACATAATTATTCCGATTTTTAAAAAAGGGGAAAATCAAACTCCAGTGATTACAGACCAATTAGCTTATTGGACACTTCACAAAAAATATTCACAAAAATCATCCAGAGAAGAATTATGGAATGGGTACAAGGGCTGGGAATAATAGATGAAGCTCAGGCTGGATTTATGCCAGTTCATTTCACAGTGGACCAATGTTCTGTTTTATCTTATATAATAAATAAATACATCAATATAAAGAAGTAGCAACTATATTGCATTTTGTTGATTTGAGAGCTGCATTTGACAGGGTTAAAAGAAATTGAATTATAGAATGTATTAGAAGTCTGTGGACTGGATCAATCAATAATTAACATAGTTTTCACCTTGTATAGGAAGAATAGAACATGTGTGAGATATAATAAGAAAGGGGATAAGACCGAGAAATTTGACTCTAATTTAGGATTAAGACATGGGTGTATTTTGTCTCCCATCCTATTTAATCTTTACTTGAATAAGATATTAGAAGGGCTATATGATGCTGAGCTGCATATGCCAAAAATAGGTGAAAGATATTGTCCTTTTTTGGCCTATGCAGACTATGTGGTCCTAATGTCTACCAGTTATATAGGAATTAGAAATTATAGAAACATTTCATGTAAGCTGCCAAAATGTAGCTCTGGAAATAAATTTCAAAAAAAACAAAATACATAATTTGTGCACGACATATAGCGAGAAAAGGAAGTGACTTAAAATTAAGATGTGACAAACGTTATTGAGACAGTTCAGAAATTCAGTTATTTGGAGATTAATTTCATATATAATTTGAAATGCAACAAACATAAAAGTTACATTGTAAACAAAATCAAAAGGTTTACCCCAGCTATTGAAAGATTTGCACATAGAATATGAAGTCACTCTATTAAAAGTTGTATAAAGGCATTGAATGTTAAAGTAAAGAGCCAATTAGTGGGTTCCAGGGTGGTAGCCTGGGTAAAACATTGGCTGGACAACAGGACACAGAAGGTAATTGTAAATGGAGTCCACTCTAAAGAAAGAGGGGTTACTAGTGGGATACCACGGGGTTCAGTATTGGGTCCAGTCTTTTTAATGTCTTCATAAGTGACATTGCAGAGGGACTAGAAGGAAAAGTATGCCTCTTTGCAGATGACACAAAGATCTGCAAAAGGGTTGATACACAAGGAGGCGTGGAAAGGATGAGAAGGGACTTGGCAAGGTTGGAGGAATGGTCAGAAGTATGGCAGCTAGGATTCAATGCAAAGAAGTGCAAAATAATATACCTGGGAAACAAGAACCCAGGGGAAGAATACACAATGGTGGAAAAGGTAGTAACAACAACAAAAAAGGAAAGGGACCTGGGGATAATCATATCAGATGACCTTAAGGTTAGCAAGCAATGTGAGAAGGCAGTAGGGAGGGCTGGGGGTATACTGGGATGCGAAGGGAGAGGCATCAGCAGCAGAAAACAGGAAGTTGTTATCTCTCCGTACAGACAGTTGGTGAGACCACATCTGGAGTACTGCATCCAGTTCTGGAGACCCCATCTCCACAAGGACATAGACAGGATAGAGGTAGTCCAGAGGAGGGCAACTAAAAGGGTGCAGGGTCTGCAAGAGAAGCCGTATGGAACCGTAAAGGAGCTTAATATGTATACCCTTGAGGAAAGAAGGGAGAGGGGGGACATGATATAAACTTTTAAGTACCTCAGTGGAATTAACAAAGTCCAAGAGGGTAGCATCTTTCAGAAAAAGAGATGTGCAAGAACAAAGGGACACAATTTAAAGATAGAGGGGGGGCCATTCAGGGCCAATGTGAGGAAGTGTTTCACAGAGAGGGTAGTGGATGCATGGAACAGCCTTCCTGAGGAGGTTGTGGGGTCTAAAACTGTGGGAGAATTCAAGAATGCATGGGACAGACATAAGGCAATTCTTGTGGGGGGTTGGAAGAAATAGGCTATTGGTTAACTAGGATCTGCGGCCTATCCTGTAGTTAAGGAAATGGACAGTCTAGATGGGCCAAGCGGTCCTTATCTGCTGTCAAAGTCTATGTTTCTATGTTTCTATGTTACTGTATGGAGCAGAGATATGGGGTTCAGTAAAGTCAGATACTTTGGAGACATCAATGAATAAATGCTACAAGCGGCTTTTGGGCCTCCCTCATGCGGCTTCCTCAGCATTAACAAGGCTGGAATTAGGACAACTACCGGTAAAATGTTTATAGGCACAGAGTTAGTTATGTACTGGTTAAAAGTGTATAGGATGAGTGAGGAAGGATTGCTAGAATTTGTATGGAGGAGACAATAGCATTTATGGATAGGGCTTTGTATGCCCCAATATGTATACATTAGAAACATTAACAAAACCTTTTGGTTTACTATACTGCTTGGTTGATAATTATAATAAATCATTAGAATTTATAAATTTAGAGGCTAAAAATAGAATTAAGGACATTTATATCCAAAGGGAATTTAATTTGAGTAATAACCCCAAAATAAGCAATGGCTTGGTTTAAATAAAAAAAATAGAAAGTTTGGGATGGAACCCTACTTAATTATAATAAAAGACCTGAATAAAAGAAAAAGTATAACAAGATTCCATTTTGAGTATAATGCTTCACAGAGGCTGAATGGAATATATACGAAGCAAAAGGAACCAAAATGTGGATGCGGATTGGGGATAGATAATAATGTTCATTAATTAATATTGTGTCCTCTGTATAAATTTGACTGCACACAATACTTGGGAAATATTGTGACTACTTTGGACATGGAACCTAAATATCAAGCAAATTAATTACTTAAAACAATGAAGGGTGAGATTCTTAATCAACTAGCAAAATTTTGTAAAATTGTTGAAGCATAAAAAGATATATACTGCCAATTGAGAAGATAATGGTTGGGGACATACCCAATAAGGCATGAGGTTTGATGAAGTGCAAATAAGGAGGTAGCATTTATGTTAGAAGCTATGGTCAATCCTATTTTTTAGTTGTCCATAGGTACTATATAAGTATTATCTTAACCGCACTGCTCCGCACCGTAAGACAGATCAGTTGTTTGTGGCCTTTGCACCCTGCTGTCAGTGTGCTTCGGTGTCTAAATAGACCTTATCTAAGTGGCTGGTAAATTGCATTGTCTTCTGCTACAACAAGTACAACAAGCCCCTTCCAGGCTCAGTAAGGGGTCATTCCACCAAGGTAGTGGCTACTTCCTTTGCATCGATGCATAATGCCTCAGTAGCAGACATCTGCGCAGCAGCTACCTGGAGCTCAGTGCATACCTTTGTCAAGCACTACAGCTTGGACAGTGCCTCTAGGAGAAGGGCAGGTTTTATCCTGGCAGTCCTTCAAGGCCCTCTATCCTAATGCCTTCTTATGGCTGTTGCACATCAGCCTCCTCCCTGACCTATTTCGATCCCTTTGTGGGATTGCTTAGGACTCAGTCCTCATAGTAATAGCCTGCTGCAAGAGCTCCCACTCGAAGCAAGATAGTACAGTTACATAAGAACTTACCATAACAGTAGCTTTTCCAGCAAGCACTGCTTTCCCTCCCTCCTTCTCCCTGGTGAGTCTCTGCATCTTTTTACAGCAAGCCCGCCCAGTCCACCTGCCGACTTACTAACGAGTCTCGCGTGGTGAACTGAGATGGGGCTGGGTACCGCCTCGATATACCATTGGCTGATGGGCCGGGGGCAGTCCCCACTGAAGACTGCTAGCTAGAAGGTTTCCGTGGGGTCCTAGTGCCAGGCGGCATAGTCCTTATGGTAATAGCCTGCTGCAAGAGCTCCTCTCGAAGATCTACTGTTACAGTCAGTTCTTGCGTAACTGTACTTAAGTCCTTGCAACACCCACTTCTTAACATGCATCCTGTTTTTTTCTGAAATGTTCTAGTATATTTCAGGCAGGTGCTGGCAGGAACGTAATGTCCTAGAACTGAGGCCCCATCTCCACAGCTTCACATCTGTTAAGTACTTGCCCCAATTTGCTAAGGACAAATCTGCTCCAGTGTCACTCTTCTTACGGCAATTCCTTGCAGTATGACCTGGTTTATTACAGTTATAGCAAATAACGTCTTTGAGCACAGGCTTATTACCCCAACCAGAGTTCTTATCAGACTTGGAGTTTAAATGGGGAAAAAAGAGTGTCTTACTGGTGCTTGGCTGTTACCTTGTTGCTGTGGCGTCTGTCTGGCCATTTGGTAGTCCTCGGCCAAAGAAACAGCCTTTTCCCCACTTTCTGGTTGATGTTCCTTTACCCAAAGCTGCACATCTGTAGACAGGATGTTGATGAATTGCTCCATTGCAAATGCGTCAATGATCTGTGGGACTGTTTTGCCCTCTGGTTGGAGCCATTTTATCAGGAGCTCTCTGAGTCCGGTGAAGGCTCCTCGAAGATTGTCGACTGAGTTGTACTTCAGAGATCGAAATTTCCACCTGTTGGTCTCTCCTGAGATGTCATACCTTTTCAGGATTTCGCTTTTCACCAGGTCATAGTTTCCTGACCTGTGCTTCGACGACACTAAGGAGTCATTGGCTTTTTTTTAACAACATTTTAGTATCTCCTAATGTGCCCATTATATCCTGCCTTGTAACATGGGAATTGACCGTACCTGAAAGAGAGCAGCGCGATTGGTTGAAAACAAGCAGCTGATCAGTATCCAGCGGGTATTAATCCCACAGTAATGCCTGCAGCTGATATTCCTCTCTGAGCCACAGCAGGAAAAAGATGCACACAGTATTCACGCGAGAGTGTAGTACAGCATACAAACCAGGAACAAAAGCTCGTGGAGTCACCCAAAGAAAGATATATTCCTACCCACCCACCCAACAGCCACTGTAGCAGAAATACGGGTAGTGCAAGTCAGAAAACCAAAATGGAAACTGTAATATGTACAGAACGTTCTGCATTTGTGGAGTAAAAGGGATCAGTGGTTGGGTGGACAAGCAATATGGACAGAGAACGTTGGCAGCAGTTCACTATTCATGGCGCAGTTAAGTTTTGTGACGATGCGAGACACAGAGCTAGAGCTGAACTAAAATAACAGAAGCGGTAGCCGAGAAACCCACAAAAAGTGACTAGGGACAGAATGTAGATAAGTGAGATGAACATATATTTTTTAAGTACCACCGTGAAATGTGCACAGATTCATATTATTGTATCAGTACAAAAGTGTTGTAGGTAGAGAAGAAAAGTTACCGACCGGCAGTGATGAAAGCATTCCAAATCCTCGATCGGCGGGTGCATCACAATATGCAAATCAAATAGCAAGCCATGTCAAGTGACGTAGCACAGAGGGAGTAAATCACAAAACGCTGCAAAATTACAGATTTTTGTACATGTAGATATAAAAAAAAACAAGGGTCAGAGTAGTCATTGTCTGTGCTATAGATGAGGAGCGTGTTATTGTTCAAAAAAAAAAAAAAAAAGACACCGCTATATGAATAAATATGGTTGCGAGGAAAAAAAAAAGTAGTAGACATTTTTTGTTGAAAACTATATTTTGCAAAGCAGTGAGTGTGTATATGTGTAATACATGAGAGGTAACAATACAGAAAAACTCCTTAGCACATTGCCCATGTTACAAGAGCATTAATTCACTCCAGAGCCGGGCTCTACGTAAGCATTAAGCCACGACGGAGGTGTGCTGTAATGCTGGATTGATGCATGGGGTGGGGCTGAAGTTACCACCCCCCATGCATCAGTCGCATTAGAGCCCACCGACGGAGTGGCTTAATGCGCTTGTAACATGGGCCGCCCGACGAGACAGTCACCAGGAGCCCATTTTGCCTCTGTACCACTACATAACGGAGATTCGGGGAGATCTGTGCACTGTAACGGTGCACTTACAAATCCTCTGAGAGAACGGCATTACGATGCTGATGTGCTGTACACAGTATGTACCTATACTAATAGGGACTAGGCGGCTCTCAATTCGTGCAGCAGTTGTCCCAATGTGTCCGCCTGTTTCTCCAGTAGCACTGGTTGGATGTCTCCGGAAGCGCCTCCGTCGCTGCGCTGTGCGCCCGCCACAAATTTGCATGCAGGCTCCTCACTTCCTGCCTCTCTCAGGTCCTCCAAGATGCAACGCTTGCCTGCATGGAGTCTCACTCTGGGGCTGTGTAGCCTATCCCTCCTGCACGCCTGCTTCTCCCCTTCCATCTGCCTCCACATCGTCGCGCTGTTTGGCTGCCACGCTTCCCTCGTTCACCCACTCCTCCATCGCCGCCCCTCCTGCCAAACAAAAGCAGACCACCCTGTTTTGTACTGCCTCTCACCCTTGCCAGTTACACAGTCATGCACAGTGTGCCACGAGTTCTCGTCCCCCAGTCTGCCTTTCCTGCCTCGGATTGCTAGTGGGGCTCCCGGACCGCCGCTCTTACTCTCCCTTCCCCGCAGGACCCAGTGCTGCTAGGCTGGGGTCTGGCTGGTCGGCGGTACTGCTAGGCGGAGCCGGCATACATGCTGCGTTATTACCGCGCTCGCGCTGCCGCCTCGTGACCGCCTCTAGCCCTATCGCCTTGCTCCTCAGAGGTGCACAATTCATGCCATGTTACAATAGGATTAATGCCTGGTTGGTGGTTGGAAGAACTCGCCTCACCAAACCTCCCCAAAACCAGGGAATAATCCCTTAGTAGAGCCCTCCACTGTCGTGGATTAATTCTTACTTAGTGCATTCATTGCCCCAAGTAGCTCTTGCACCTGTGTTTGAGGATCTATATTAGGTACCCTTTCTTCAGATCAGTTTACTACCTGAATGTCCTATTTTTTCTGCAACGCTTGGTGTCCTGCACCTTGTTGTCAAGGCATAGGTCAGGAAGTATAGGGAAAACCAGGAGCAGTTGTAAATTCACCAAAACTTTATTTATAATAGCAGTAATATAAAAAAATAAACTTGTTCATAATAACTATGTACAGAAGCAAAATAAAATAAAATCTTTCTTGTAATCTCCCTTGCAGTAGCAGTTTAGCTGTTTTATAAGTCTTTTCAACCTCCACCTTTGCAAACATCCTGTCCTTGTAAAATGTTCTGTTCTCATAAATATCAGGAGCTGCTAGATCACAGTATGCTTCCTGAGGCCCCTACGGCCTTTGCAAAAGGCTTAGACATTTGCACTCAAGTAGCCTCTAGAGTTTACAATCGTCTCAAATTATAAATATATTTATGCAGCAGGCGTCAGGATAAATTCTGCTGCATAAAGGCATTTATTTAGCACACTGTACAGATAAATGATTATGACATATCACTCATGAGAATAACGTGAGTTATTCTCATAGTGATTACATCACAGCCCATTAGTGACTATGTCACTAGTCACCTCCTCTCTTCCCCATCTGCTGGCACTACTTCTTTCATCAGACTTGAAACTATATAGCTGAAACTGCATAGTCATTTCATCCTGCCCTCTGACTCAGTCGCTCACTTATGCCCTCCCTAAGCCTTGCCATCATATTTAATTCACCACTCATCTTTCTCCTACAGCTCAGACAATAAATAGCAAATAGCACCTCTGTTTGAGGTAAAATGAAACTACAACCACTCCAATTACTCACCACTCCACATCTGCATTTCTCCCCAACCTCCCTGAACCTTGGCCAGCTCTCAGTACTCGTTCCTTCTCCCACATCCCTTGCTACATGCAACTTCCCAGGAATTGATTTTCACACACACACACGCACACAAAAAAAAGTAAAGAAACAAACATCCGAAGTCCACAAACAGAAACCCACAATGTTCGCATACAGATTCGCTTTCCCCCTCGTTAAACTGAGCCACCATGTTTTCAAACATTTTTTTTTCAAATACTACTCTCATGCACCAATCAGCGATGACTTCTCTACATCAGCATACTTGACTCAAAAAATCCCATTCATTAGACGACACCACCGTGGAAGATTACAGTCGCGTAGGAAACAAAACCTCTCGAAAATACTAAAAATAACTTAAAATCAATATAATTTTTCAATAAAACAATGTCCGTCATGCAGAGCATAGCATGTTGCATGAATTAAATTTGGCGGGGGACGCCTGTTGGATACTGAAGTTATTTGTACAGTAGCCTGTCACCTCTCGTAAACCTCACTCGTGGCTTTGCCACTCGTGAGGTTACTCGAGGTGAAAAGCTATGGTACAAATAACTTCAGCATCCAACAAGCTGCCATTGTGATATCCCCTATGTATTTCAACAGTAATACTATATATTTTCCAAACAAAAGTGATCCCATTATCGTTACATTTTCATACAATGATTTGCACATATTTTTATATTAGCAGATATGCAATGGAGGAAAACAGACAGCAAGGGAAAACTGAGAGACAGTGAGAGGCAAAGAATTGCTGGACTGTTCGGGTTGATCAAGTCTTAGGTCTCGCAGGGAAAATTTGGTTGCTCAACCAGATAGGGAAGAGACAGAAAAGTAAAGAATACATCCTTGCATTTAAACACTTTCTCCAAAACAAATGTTCTACCCTGTCACACATCTGTATCATTCAGTTAATTACTTTTTTCTGGCCTGCCCCAGTCCCGAGACCAGGAGTCTGTTGTTTTGCCTTTTCTCTTCCATTTTATACTCTTTTACATTGGTTGCAACATTTTCTTTGGTCTGGCTTATGTTTGTATTTACCATTTCTTTATTCTTGGTCCGCAATTTTTTAGGAGGCATATCTATTACTTTTGTTGTGGATTCTCTCAGCTTTTCTTCCCTCTGTCCCTTCCCCATATACAAGTAATTTAAAATGTTACCTTCAGTAGAATAGAATTTCCTCCTCTGTGGCGTTTCAGGTAGTGGGGAAAGTGGAGCAGAGTCAATTGTTAGTAAATTAGGCAGGCTTGGAGATAATAGGTTTGAAGGTCCTGTGGAGTCCATCATAGCTTTCTGGGGTCCTTTTTTTTTCTAAGAAATGGCCATGACTGATATCTTTCACCAAACGGACACTTTTTGACATTCCGCCAAGAAAATATTTTGTAAAGGAGCAGTGCCTTCTCTGCTGCAGGATCGGGGTTTAATTTATTGTAGTGCAGGCTTCCAGTGTTGTGTCACTTAGTATCCTTTCCAACTCATGCCAGTTGCTTGGGGTGGTGTTCCGATCAGACCACCATCTTGCCGAGTAGCGTCACATCATTTCCTCTGCTTGCAAAAGTTTCCATTTGGCCCTAGTGCCTGTCAGCTGTAAGTTCCATAGATGTGGCCTGATGAAAAATATTACGGTGAAGAGTACATAACTGTTCTGTTTGCTTAGAGGCAGCCACCTGGAAAGTTTCCAGTTGGAAACCATGGCAAATTTCTAAAAGGAAATGGGTATATTTAATCTAAGCCTTGCTAATCCTTAAATTTTTTATGTGAGTTATGTTTCCCCCACCCACTGATAAGGAAACACAATTTATAGTCTTTTTTTTTTTTCTTTCCAGTTTTTGTAGGGAGACCATATGAACCCAGGTAAGAGACATCACTTTCAAGAGTATTAAAGAAGGCAGCTGTAATATGTTGAATCTGGTGGCATTTTGTCAAAGTATTTTCATTTAAAGGAAAACTGTCCAAATTAGGGGGCTCCTGCTCTCAAAAGGCTTACCCTCCGGTTTAGCTTTGTACACTAAAAGCGGTGTTTTTCTCACACCGCAAGTGAGTTTATTTTACTTGTATTGAAGCGAGCAGTGTGATGCCGCACCATTATAGTTATTGGAGCCCCCCCCAATCCCCCAGCGTCCGTCATACTTCCGGGTTGCGGATTTTTTTCAAGTAAAATAAACTCAGTTGCGACACGAGAAAAACACGGCTTTTAGTGTACAAAGCTAAACCCAAAGGGTAAGCCTCTCGGGCGCGGGAGCCTCCTAATTTGGACAGTTTTCCTTTAAAGCAATTTTGGTCAATCCCTAAAACAGGGGAACAAATTATGGTCCCCCTTAATAAAGGAGCGGCTAGAGCCCTGTTTGATTTCATGGCAGGATGCATGCTAAACATTCCTAAAAGGGGTGACATTCCTACATACATCAGAGATCCTTTGATGAAAATCAAGTCCTGGAAACTAACACCCCAACAAGGGGAATCTTACTCAAGAAAACAGATTTACGAGTTAGTATTAACCCCCAACTTAGACTGGAATCAAATTTAGAGGGACACTAGCAACCCCTTTAGGCCTCAGTGTATCTCTCGTTTAAAAAACACATCTGATGATTGCTCATATTCTGTAGAATTTCTTGATGTAACTGGTCAGTTTTGTTTTTTTTTTAAGTGTAAAACAGACTGCAATATACTAGTGTCACCCCCACAAAAATGTATTTGTAGAGTGGAGGGGGTAGAAAGAGGGTGGATGGCAAGACAAAAGGAAACTGAGATAGCAAGAAAGACCCCAAACCAGAAATTGAGCATGAGGAAGGCATAATGTGAGGTGACTTTCTTCAAAAAAAAAGGGGGGAGAACTAGAGGGAGTAGTAATGAGTACAGGGAGGAGAGTTATGGGTATATCAGTAGATGGAACTGTACAGGGGCCGAGTCCGGGAAGAGTGGATTTGGGGGCAGCACTGTATACCTACCTCATCCCCATAGTTGAAGGCCGGGAAAATCATTTTTATAAGAATGTCTCGCTTGGTTAGGAGAGATATATAGACTTTATTTTTGTATACAGTAGTAGTGTGCTGAACTTGGGCAGGGGCTTACTATGGATGGCATCAATATGGACAGAGAAACCAAGGTAAATACAAGTCACATTTTCAAGTATTTTAAAGAGCAGACCTCTTTAAGTGGAAGCCATCCAGAGTTACTGAAATATATCTGCTTGTACCAAAACTAGGATTGGCAAGTTCTAGGGGCTGTGAGTTTGCATGTTATGCAGTCCAGCTGTGCAGTAAATATTCTACTTAAGGGGTCTTGAAAATGCTAGGCCTACGGTGCTTTTAAAGACTGCATAGGTTTTATCTTAATAATTAGCCTCAACTCCAAGTTCTTTTGAGCCTTAATTAGTCAAGTACAGTAATTTATGATGCATGGCACATATTATAATGCTCTGTATAAATCTGCTTGTTAATGATGCAGCTGGTCTGGTAACCAGAGCACTGGCTTAAAAACCAGACGACTCAAGTTCAAATCTCACCACAGCAGTTTACTCACTGTAAGACAATGAGCAAGTCATTTAACCTCTCAGTGCTTTAGTTTACCCAGCTGTCAAACAATGGGTGCAAACTGGAGCGACCCCATTGAAATTAAGATATTCCATCTCAGCTGGGCTATTATGATTTATATGTGGTGTTTGTATGTATTAGTACATTAATTGATAAGGGTACAACAGGAGCAGTGTAAAACATGAAGGAAAGAAAGAACAATTTTGTATTTTCCTATCAGCATTTATAAATGCAATGCATGCACCAGACACATAAAATGTAAGGGATATTGCTATAGACTGCATGTTGTATTTGACTTTTCTGTGTGTGAAGTCATCAGTTTCCCTTATAATAAATGTTTATAGTATTCTTCATAGCAAGATTCCAGTTGTGTTTTTGTATTCTGGGGTGTAAGATTTGAATGCTGTTAGATTTTTTAAATATGCACTTTACGTGATGGTCAGAATATGGTGTGGTGAATATATTGTAAATAATTATATATTTGTATACCTTTTAAACAGACCAAAGGTGTATAACAAGGAATCCTGACTCACATGAAAAACCTTCTAACCTCGGTACATCTCATCTTGAAAAATTACAGCAGGAATGCCGTGAGCTGAAAAGAAAGTTGGATAAAGCTTGTAGACAGCTTCAGCATACTGTGAGAGAACACAAAGCTCAGATACAGCAACTGCAAGGTTAGAATATCAAGTTAACTGTTGATCTTCTTTCCACAGGGACCTGGGTATTGTACTTGGCATAGGAGCATAGGAAGGTACGAGTGAAAGTAAGCCATGATGGCTTTTCTAGTTTGTCCGTCACTCATCAGCAGTAATAACTATCAGTTTCCATAATATCCATACACATATTTATCGAGCTGTGTCTTTAATGTCTTCATAATTTTGGCAAGGAATTCTGTAGCGTGACTACCCCTGCTTCAAGAAATGCCTCCTTCTTTCAGTATCAGGATGGAGCCCTAATAACTGAAAGTCATGGCTCCTTGTCAAGGAAATTGTGCCTTTCATATTTAAATGCAGACGCTCCATCAGATTCATGCTGCTTGTTGCTTTGTGTAACAGGAGCATGTCCCCTCTCATTCTCCTTCTCTCCAAAGTGTACAGGTCTAAACCCTTTAACCTTTCATTATGTTTCATATCTCCCAGTCCCGTAGTCATTCTGGTGATCTATCTATGCAATCCCTCCAGCATAGATATGTAACCCCCGCTACTTTACACAGTTAGCTACCCCTGTCACCCATAACTGGGCACTGACTTCAGAAACATTTAGACAATTGGTAACACCCCTAGCTTTGGGAATGTATACCACGCTCATACTTCTAGAGATCAAGGGGTGGGGTGTACAAAGCAATATGACCTATTAGGTATTTACAAAACCAGGTCCTGAGGAGAGAGCTTTTTGCTAGGGCTATGCTAGACCTATCTTCTGGAGCGGTACCCAGTAACTCCACACAGGAACCAATAACATAAATGTCCAAACCGTAGTTGAGGTTCTAGAGTGTGACTTTATTCCAAAAGATGTTCTCTAAAGCAAGGGTGGACCCCCAAGGTTTACACATTGTGGCACTAGGAACTTGCAGAACAACAAAACGACTGTATCTGACAGAAAACTCTTTGTATTTCCACACTGTAGGACATAGAACATCTTGCACTTTTATTTCCATATAGGACAGGACATTTCTTCCAGTGGCACCGGCCACAACTGAAAACACATTTTCTAACTGGAAACTTGCACTTTGTTTCCCACATGTTGTAGGACATTGAACATTGCTTCCCATGGCACTGGCCACAACTGAACACACAAAGATTTGCTAAGAACTTGCACAACCCACTTCTGGGGGTAAAATCATCTTCAGACATTGGTCTTGTGTCTAAAGTAACCATGCACCCTTACCGAACCTGTAGTCCTGAACTGGTTACTCCAGATGGGGGCCTGCCCACCCTTTGCTCCCAAATCCATACTCAGCCATTCTTTCAGAGTTCCACCTTAAACATTCAAAAATACACTTTGGAAAATGCTTACTCGAATGAAACTTTGGCATCCATCATTTGAATTACTACACTGGTAGTGGAAAATTAAAGTCCTGAACTATGTGATGTAGTCATACCTCTGGACATCACACAGTTCAGCCAACTTTAAATTAGAACAGTCTCAAACTTCTGATTTCACAGAAAAGTTGTGCTTTTCCCTTTTAGCCAGAGAACACAACAGCACAGACACTGCTTTCTGCAGCTAAAGTCAGATCCTGCTCACTGTTAGACATTTCAGGCAGCTTCAAAACATCCTGGATCAAAAAGGGTATTGCCCCTTGGATCCATCCACTAGCAGTCCTTTTCACCCCTCCAGGAATGAAAATCAGGAGATCCTGCTGTAGACAATGGTTTCCACCACTTCTCTTGGCAAACTGAAGAATTATCAGGACTAGGGTAAGAATGCAGGGCCCTCAACTCAGAGCCCTCAACTGAGCAGTTCTCACTCCTCCTTCCAACTACAGACTCACACTGACTCCCGTCTCAAGATTCTAAACTACCTTCTCACAGCTGGCAAAGGCTTATGCTGCTGCGAGAGTTCCAAATGAGCTCATCACTTCCATCTCAGCTGGCGCCAAGTAAACAGACAAGTGAGCATGTGAAAAACTAATTTAATTAGTTAATCACCAGCTGCCTCTCCCTGCCTAGCACTGATACTGAGGGGATTCTAGTAACCCCAGGGGACTGGGTGGTTACACTCACCGCAGCCAGACAAATGACTGGCCGCAGTCATATCTCCATCCGGCACTAGGCCATCCTACCCCTCTCCGTGTTACCTACGAGGAGGCAGCTCTACTTCTCCCCTACCATGTGCCAGGCACAGACAGGGTAACACTAAAGGAACAGAGGCCGGCTGATGAAATTTCTGCCCCTATCCTACGATCGATCTATGAATTGTCAGTGGCTCCAAGAAAACTGCTTGAAGCATGCCCTGTAGACCAGTACTGAGATCAGGACCCCCAGTCTGTCTATCCCCCTAGCCTTCTAGGGAAAATCTATCTGACCATTACTACCTATCCCCCCCAAAAAAAACTTTCCAGGGTACCTGTGAACAACAAAAGGAAACATACACTACATTGCATTACATTTCCCAAAAATCACACATGTGAAGAAAAACATGTTAACACCTTGTTAACCATAAACAATTCTACAAACACTAAGAAAAGGGGAACCCAGATAAGTTCCAACATTCTCTTCTATTCTTCTTTTCTTCTTCAGGAACACCTGCAAGAGAAGAAAAGCACAAAAACACATTCTGCATTCCAAACAGTGCCTAAACCTCCACCTAACACTAAAGAACCCCAAAAAACATTTTTTATAAAAGTAACACAATGGAGAAAAGACGTTTATACAACACATTTGGGGATGGAATTCCCTAAAATGTTCCAAACTAGGGATCAGTGTCACTGGTGCCTGTAGGCATTGCCCATTAAAGAGTTTCCTAGGTTGAAGCCTGCTGAAGAACAGTCCTTGGACAGGACAGGGCCTGTATAGCACTGCAATCCATGGGGAGAGTCTTTGACAAAAACATTAAAGTTCCTTGGATAGTCTTCAAGTGTAAGATATGTTGTGCAAAGTCAGTTAATGTAAATAAAAAACGTTTCTTACCAGCTCCTTGAAGAATGAAAACAAAGGTTCATCTTACTTCTACGAGCTGAGGACCTTCTTCCTACAGACCAGATGGCATCTTCGGATACTGCTGGGTTGATGTCCTCTGGAAAAACAAATGATGACACAGGAAAACTGCTGGACTGATGTCCTCTGAAAAACAAACGATGACACAGGAAAACTGCTGGGTTGATGACCTCTGTAAAACCAAATGATGAAACAGGAAAAATGCCGGATTGATGTCCTCTGGAAGGCCTGATGATGGAACAGGAAAACTGCTGGGCTGACGAATCTGTATACACCTGAAGAAATCCTGGAATACCAGAAGAGCTACATCTTCCTCCATAGATACTGCTGCTTTAGATGAAAGACACTGGCCTGCCACTGCTCACTTCCTTTAGGCATGCTGGGCATATTCACAGGGAGTGGCACCGTTAAGGGTAGTACCACTCAGGGTGTGGGGAAAGGACTATGACCCCGTCCGGGCGTTCAAAGTTGATGTTGTGAAATGTCTCTTGCCCAGTCCCATCCACAATTCGCATGGTGTCCATAAACAGAGTCCTGCCCAGTCTACAGAATCTAAGTCGATCACTGATGATTTTGTCCCTTACACATTCTGCCGCTCCTGGGTGCAAATTCTTACTTGCCTCTTCCATTAGTCAGGATTGCCTGTTCTGTTCGATTTCCTCCCAGACTCTGTGAGGATAGGACTTCCCAAATGTGGCGTCAGCCCTCCTACGAATCAGTCTCTTCTCTTTACTACTCTTTAGTAGTCTGCGGCCCATGGCCTGGCTTGGGGGTGGCCAGTCCTGGTCGAGTCAGTGTCTCAAACTCAAAGAACGAAATAACTTGTCCCCCACTGTATCTGTGGACAAGTTGTGAGAGCCGTCTCAAACTGTCTCTCGTTCCTCTGAGGCAAGAGCTTGAGGCAACTCACAGTAGCCCTCAACATGAAGATACCCTTCTTCATCCTTCTCTTCCTTGTTCATTATCTGTGCCCAAGAGTGAGCAAATGTCCTCACTCCTGAGACATTCCATTCCTCAATGGGCACGGAGGTAGACACCTCCCAATTCAATGTCTCTTGCAATTCGTCCTCCCCCACTAGGCCAGGACTCGGACCCTGATTCCGTGGGGCCACTGATCCCTCTGTTGTACTTCAGTCTGAGACATAGGCATGGAAACCTCTCTCTGTTCTTGCCCTTGCAGTGGATTAACATCAGTTTTACTTGCTCCTTCTGTAACACACTCTGTAGAACTTTCTCCAACAGGTTCAACCTGGTGCTACATGCTGCTGCAGGCACGGTCCCCTGCCAGGGTCTACGTGGGAGCCAATCAAATGCTTGTTGCCATCTCTGGCGATGCAACCCTGCTCATTCCAAACTTCACAAGGCAGTCTGAGCAATGGGGTATCAGAAACACATCCCTTCCAGCCTTTAGACACACAAAGCATAGTCTCACTGGATAGCTAGGGATTGCTACATCGGTGGGTAACCTGTCACCATAGTAGGCTCTCTCAACCTCTCTTAGTCCTGCCACCTCCTCGGCAATCCTAGCTCGGGCATGAAGCAAACACACAAACTTTTCATTACTGAATTGCTCACTAGTCATGTATTGTCTCACAGAATGGCTCCCTGCTGCTGTGTTTACATTGCTGACCCCACCCTGTCATGGCATCTGTAACTTTTCTTCATGCATCAAAATCTGTTCAAGTTGCTCAAAACTGTGTTTCCGACCTTTCCGGCTACTGAATTTACTTTAAACCATAATCGATTGCTCTGCTGGTACATTTCAGCACATTCATACGGATTTTTAAACTGGTAATTTGACTTTGCGATCAGCATAGTTAAAAAAAAATATATATATATCTATTTACACATGCTCAAAGTCACTTGTAAGCCCCACAGTCTTTCTTTGCACAGGATTACCTGTTTGCTGCATCCTCCATATACAACTCACAGTCCTGCTGCTTAGAACATTTACTGTTGCTGAACCCATGACTTAATTGCTCACAGTCTATGTTCAGAATTTTCTGTTGTGCCTGTCTTTACAACTTGCAGTCCTTTTTTGCACATAAATCACACTGCTTGCACACAGGTTTAGCTGGCTTGACATTCACACACAGTTAGTTTGCACAGTTTACTTGTTTACTCACTGAATTCAGTAGCTGGCCGGTAAATTTCTGCCTGCTGCTGATCCTAGGAAGGCCTCTGGGGTGAAATGGGCTGGCGGGTCCTGCTGATCGTAGCCACGAATGCCTCAGTCACTCTCAAGTCGTTTGGACAATGGGTTGAGTCCGAACTTACACTATATAAGTCTGTTTGCTAAAGTTTAGAATGCTCACAAGCCCCTCGATGTTTGATCCTGGTCTAACCAGCTCGCATGCCACTCTCTCTCCTTTGCGAACACTCTGCAGCACAGTCGCTGGCCAGGGACGGGACTGGATGCAGCTGCACCAGTCACTCAGTGCAATGCAAATGAGCCCCTTCCTCTTCCTTCACGGCGATCATCGACCAGGAGCAAATTTAAACTGCAGATTGTAACTTTTTTTCTCGGCTGCAATTTCAGCAGTGGGAGCGCCGTTTTGACCGTTTTTACCACGGTTTCTGGACAGTTTTTTTAGCAACTCCCCAGTTTGCACACTAAGCACATGAAACTTTCAGGGCACATATCTGGATGTGTTCCTCAAAGTTCTCAATACTTTGGGCACTTGAAAATTGCATTTTAAAAGTTCTTTAAGCACTTTTGATGCAGAGACCAGGACACGTACTTCAATGCTTTATTGTCCATTACAAGTTGAAAACACACAAGCAGCACTCTGTTCTTTTACTGTACTGGAAGGCACACAAGCAGACATTTGGGTGGCATTTTTCTGGGCACAAATCCTTGACCAAAGCATCCTTTCCATTTGAGCAACACTGCTACCAGACAGAAAGATGCTAGACATACTCTCAGCAACAATTCTGGTTCTCTCTGCAAATTAAGCGTCACTAGGCAGGCCCATTTTTGTAACCACCCCGCTACTTTACACAGTTTTACTGCTGGCACCCATAACTGGCACAGACTTTGAAACATTTAGACAATCGGTACCACCCCTAGCTTTGGGAATGTATACCAGGCTTATTCTTCTAGAGATCATGGGGTGGGGGTGTACAAAAGCAATATGACCTATTAGGTATTTACAAAACCAGGTCCTGAGGAGAGAACTTTTTGCTAGGATTATGCTAGACCTATCTTCTGGAGGGGTACCCAGTAACTCCACACAGGAAGCAATAACATAAATGTCTAAACC
Source organism: Neoceratodus forsteri (assembly GCA_016271365.2). Classification (NCBI taxonomy): domain Eukaryota; kingdom Metazoa; phylum Chordata; order Ceratodontiformes; family Ceratodontidae; genus Neoceratodus; species Neoceratodus forsteri. Next base: position 720,909,035 of record CM028129.1, read on the forward strand.
ATAGTTGGGGTTCTAGAGTGTGCCTTTATTCCAAAAGATGTTCTCTAAAGTAAAGGTGGACCCCCAAGGTTTACACATCGTGGCATTAGGAACTTGCAGAACAACAAAACGACTGTATCTGACAGAAAACTTTCTTTGTATTTCTACACTGTAGGACATAGAACATCTTGCACTTGTATTCCCATATAGGATAGGACATTTCTTCCAGTGGCACCGGCCACAGCTGAAAACACATTTTCTAACAGGACACTTGCAGTTTGTTTCCCACATGTCGTAGGACATTGAACATTGCTTCCCATGGCACTGGCCACAACCGAACACACATAGGTTTGCTAAGAACTAGCACAACCCACTTCTGGGGGTAAAATCGTCTTCCGACATTGGCCTTATAGCTAAAGTAACCAAGTGCCCCTACTGAACCTGTAGTCCTGAACTGGTTACTCCAGATGAGGGTCTGCCCACCTTTTGCTCCCAAATCCATACTCTGTCATTCTTTCAGACTTACACCTTAAATATTCGAAAATACACTTTGGAAAATGCTTAATTGAATGAAACTTTGGCATCCAGCATTTGAATCACTACACCAGTAGGGGAAAACTAAAGTCCCGAACTGTGTGATGTAGTCATACCTCTGGACATCACACACTTCAGCCAACTTTAAATTAGAATGGTCTCAAATTTCTGATTTCACAGAAAAGTTGCACATTTCCATTTTAGCCAGAGAACACAATAGCACAGGTACTTGATTTTTGCAGCAAAAGTCAGATCCTACTCACTGTTAGACATTTCAGGCAGCTTCAAAACATTATGGATCAGAAAGCGGATTGCCCCTTAGATCCATCCACTAGCAGTCCTTTTCACCCCACCAGGGATGAAAATCAGGAGATCCTGCTAGAGACGGCGGTTTCCACTTCACTTGGCAAACTGAAGAATTGCCAGGACTAGGGTGAGAATGCAGGGCCCTCAACTCAGAGCCCTCAGCTGAGCAATTCTCACTCCTTCCAACTACAGACTCACACTGACTCCCGTCTCAAGATTCTAAACTCTCTTCTCACAGCTGGCAAAGGCTTATGCTGCTGCAAGAGTTCCAAATGAGCTCATCACTTCCATCTCAGCTGAAGCCAAGTAAACAGAAGAGTGAGTAGGTGAACAACCCATTTAACTAGTTAATCACTAGCTACCTCTCCCTGCCTAGCATTGATACTGAGGGGATTCTAATAACCCCAGGGGAGTGGGTGATACATCCATCCTCTGGTGAGGGGCCCAGAACTGAACCCAGAACTCCCAAGTGCAGTCTCACCAAAGACCTGTAAAGTGGCATTATGATCTCTATTTCTCGACTGAAAAATCCACTCGTTATGCATCCAGTTATCTGGTGGCACATCTAACAACGAGTCCGGTAGTGATGCAGTACAAAAACTGCATCATCTCCACTCTTGAGATGTTGCCTCAAAGAATTGGAATGGTGCTGTGGAATCAGAACTCCATTTAAATGTTGCTGTGTGCTGATGCTTCTAGTGTTCTAACGTCACATTTGTTTCCCCCGCTGAAGAAAACATTCACCTCAGAGCCCTCTCCAAGTCCATCGATTAAGTCTTGCATTATTTTATTATTCTGAAAAACTCCTAGCATTTTTTATTTTGTTTCTCGATGTTTCAGTTAGAGAGGTACTGTTAGTTGGATTTGAATTATTTAGCTGTTGTCTCCATATGACAGGGTAGAATAGGACTCCGTCCCATTTGTTATGGAGATAGTGTTTAAATGCAAGGATCTTTCCATTTTCTGTCTTTTCTCTGGTTGCGCAACCAAATTTTCCTGTGAGACCTTGGACTTGATCAACCCGAACAGTTTTGCAATTCTTTGCCTCTCACTGTCTCTGTTTTCTCTTGCTGTCTGTTTTCCCTCCCTTGCATATCTGTTAATATAAGCATATATGCAAATCAGTGTTTGGAATGAAACTGATAATGGGATAACTTTTGTTTAGAAAACGTTTAGTATTACTGTTGAAATGTATATTAATTGATTAATTGTATTTTGACAAGTCTTGAAAAAGCTAGAGGTTACTTGAGTGCAAATGATTGAGTCTTTTGCAAAAGCTGGAGGAGCCTCAGGAAGCTCACTGGTCTAGCAGCTCCTGACACTTATGAGGACAGAACATTCTGCAAAAAACAGGATGCTTGCTGAGGATGGGGGTGGAAAAGACTTACATGAAAGAGCTGAGCTGCAGTGGCTTAGATAGAGATTTGTTTCTTGGAAGAATAAGAGGAGGATTACAAGAAAGATTGTATTTTTCCTGTGTACATAGTTCTTATGAACACATTTATATATAGTTTTTTTATGCTACTCCTACTATAAATAAAGTTTTGATGAATTTTACAACTGCTCCTGGGTTTTCCCTATGCTTCCTGACCTGTGCCTCGACGACACTCCAGTTCCTGATTGCTTCCTGAAACCAGAGAAAAGTCTTACTTTGTGGTTGCTGTTTTAGCATGGTAACCTTTCATTTTCAATAAAAACTTGTAAAGAACTGCTTATTTTATATATTTTATTTAGCAGTTTGCAGTATTTTAAACTAAGGATCCAGCAATAATTTTTTGGCTTTTGCACTCAATGCTGTGACTGAAATGCCTCCAGAAAAGGCATGATCTTTAGGATTTAAAAACTGAATCCTAAAATCCTGGTGAAGGCAGACCACCGTGATCTTCATTTTGACTGTTTGGGTTCTAACCACAATTATTTGAACTGTGAATTGTGTAACTTAGTTTGCCCTAAAACACAAAACAAAAAGGGCAAAAACCCAGAAAGTCTCAGTCTGCCTTCAAGTCACCTAACAGTTCTACTAAAAGAAAAATGCAGGAAAGTACCACAGATGGTGGCAAGCATGCATCAGTCAAGTACATCTCCACAAAATAAACACAAAGTTGACAGAAAAGCAACAGTTTGATCAAAGAGACATAATGTTACCAAGCCAACATCCAGCTGAGATAAAGAGCACAGGGTGACTGATGGGGGAACACTAATGCTAAAGATGGAAAAAGGAAAAAGAAGCAACAGATGATCTAGTGCCATCAACACCAGCTAAGAAAAACAAAAAAATGTATTTAATTGAACCCCCAAAAAAAAAAAAGGAACAAGTAACCAGCAGTAGAACAAAGAGCTGTGCCCTCAGCAGAGAACTTTACTAAAATATAGTAATTCAGCCTGTTTCAGCTATGGGTAACCTTGCCACTATTGCTTCCCACCACTTCTCAGCCATAGGCATTTTTCGAACCTGTGATGGAAAATAATGAGAATGAAGGTGAACCAACAGAACCAGAAACAACCCCCAAACAGGATTTTAGTTCACTACTAAGAGAGAACGAGGATTTCTCCTTATATTTCACTTCTGTGGGCATATGGTCAAGACTCTGGATATCCCCTCTGCTGATACAGAGGAGGGTATACAAGAGGCAGACTTTGAGTATGTTGGGTCTGACCTCGTCAAAAAGGCTCACATTACCCATTCACAAATCGTTTAGTAAAGCACTAGCAGAATTTTGAATTCCCCTAGTAAAGCCATTAGCAGAATTTTGAATTGCCCAATCATGCTCTTCCCGCTCCCTCGATTTCCTCCTTTCACTCAGCCTTGGTCAAACTCCCGTCAGTCAAGAGGCAGGTTGAGGTTCCCTTGGTAACTCCAACAGACCACTCGACCCTGACTCCAGTCAATAAGCCGGTCAAGATTTTGCTTGAGCCAGTCAGCCCTCTGTAAAAAGAGATTGACGATCAGTCGTCCATCTCCCAGACCTCGGTTCTCCCAGTCCTCACACAGAACTCAACTCGGTTGGTGGTCTCAATCAAACTGCTTTGGGAGGTGCCTATGTGGTTGTGCCTCCGGGGAAATCAAAGCCCCAGGTAGTCTCACTACCAAAGCACATGATCTGCTTAGAGCCTCAGGTGGACACTCACCGCTGTCAAACTTTGGATCGACAGTCGATGCACCTCTCGCGGTCTCAATCGCACTTGACCAGCAAACGTCAGTCTCAGTGTTGGTCAACCTCTCCCTCCTCTGGGAAACATTGACTTCAGTGCCGTCTTCAACATTGCAATGTCCTTATGTGGCAGCAGTGGTCTCTCGCAGGGAGGAGCAAGGCTGCGCTCCTGGGCCTGATGGCTCCATGGACACCTGTGGCTGTTCCACTGGTGGTGGTGCCCACTACACCACAGCCGAGGATTGGTCCCCCACTGTGGAGTCCTGTTCAGCTACCGGGCTTCCATGCCACTTATTGATGGAAGTCCCACAGGACTCTAGGGTGGTTCATGTTGAGAAGTGACCAGGGGTGTTCGTGGAGTCACTGGACTCTGAAGGTGAGTCCTCGATGAACTCGAGCAGAACTCAGCTCTTTGGCCGAGATTCCTCAGACAGTCGATCAGCCTTCTCGGACTTGACCTCCGTAGGAGCTTTGTTCCAGTTGATGCCAGAATCCATGGAGGACCCTTTGGAGCCAGTTTAGAAATGTGGGCTAAGTACCTGTTTATTGACATCCTCGACAGGGATGATTCCCAGGGGTCGCCTTCCTGTTGGATGTGGCCATTTTGGGACCAGCTCTTCAGCTTTTGCAGCACCCAGCATCTTGCCCAGTATCCCCAACCCAGATGGTCCATAAGTATTCAGTGCTCCACAGGCACCCTCTCGGGGTTCTCAGACCACCCTGCCATAGAAAGCCTGGTCTCTAACACAGCCTTTTGCAAGTCAACGGTCCAAGGGGACATAGATAAGCCACCCAATAAGGAATCCAAGAAATTGGATAATGCAGCCAAGAAGGGTCTACGCGGCCTCCTCTGCTGGTCTCTGAGAGGCCAGTTATTCTGTCATGATGGCTAATTTTGGCCACCCCCTCTTTAGGCTGGTTGGGTTCCTCCTTCCTCTGCATCCTACTGATAAGCAGCAAGTGGCCCAACAAATCCAAGACTAGAGATGCATGCTGGGTAAGCATCGGCTCCAGCTAGCCTTTAACATGGGCAATTCCTGTGCCCGATCTTTGGCTATGGCCATCACCATGCATTGTAGTGTCTGGCTGAGGCTGTCTGCCTTCACAGCGGACACTCAATACAAGTTTGCTGATGTCCCGTTCCTGGACACCGACCTGGCACGGGGAGAGAGACATCTCACACACATGGAGAAGCTCAGTGCCACCCTTGACTCTGTGGCTTTGTCCCAAAAAGATCTGGAGCTGCCTAAGAGGAAGGCCTTTTGGTTTCAAGGTTTTCGGCCACAGTACCCTCGGCAGCAGCTCCAGCAGGGACAGTTTCAGTACTTGCATCCAAAACTCAAGTTTGGAGGCCAGGGCTGGGGGGGTGGCAGGGCTGTGTGGTGCCCTGTCTGCTGGATCTCGCCCCCCCCCCCAAGGCTGCAGTTGCTGGCTGGCTATAGATCTAACTTTGTTGTATACATGCATCAAGCATGAACAGGGTACAGCTGCTAGCAATCATTTTCTTAATTCGGACCCAGATATGGCCCATGCGCCAAAGGAACTAGTTGTGCACTTGCTCGGATTTGTTCTGAGACACACGTATTTGTGCTTGGAGAACTCATTTTTCCTACAACATCAAGGAACAGCAATTGGGTCAGCCCTTGCCCCATCCTACACTAATCTGTTCCATGCATGGTGGGATCAGACAGTGACCATCGTTCTTTGGTATTCTTTTATTGGCGATCTCCTGTGTTTCTGGGATGGGAGTATGTGACTGTACTGTCATGATGGGAAAGATGGCCGCCTAGGCTGGGCAAAGACGCTTGTTTGCAAAGATATATGTTGCAGTGAGCGCTTTTGTTTTTAAAGTCTAATTTGTTTTAGTAGTGCATTTTAGCCACTTCACTTTAAATCTTATTATTTTTTATCTACGTGCTTGGAGGTGCTGGTCTGCTAATTTGCTGGCCTTCCATCCCTGGATTCGGGTCTGAGGAGGATTTGTGGGCTGTAGTGTTTTCAGGCTGCCCCTCGCTTTTCTAACTGTGGCTGAGTATTAACACCACAATTTTATCTTCAAATAGAGACCGACCTGGTAATCGGTCAGGCATTCAGCCTGCTGGACTGATTTTGAGTGTGGTGTCCTGTAGGAACATCGGAAATGCTCACTTTGTAGCATAGGATGGATGGTTTCTTTTGTCGTCTGCTCATCCGATGGTTGAGGATTCAGTCACCTTTGATTCTACATGGAATGGACTTTGTTTGCTTGCAAACGTTTGAATTTACTGGTTTCCTTGGAATTTTTCCTCACCCTGGGTTGCTGTGATTTGGTGCCGTGAGTACTGTGGGCCGGGGTCTGTACTGGATTCTGGCCTGTTTCTGGTTTTTATGCCCTGAGTTCTTGCTAGTTCTGGGAAGGCTGTGGATTTTGATGAAGGTGGAATTCTCCTGAGTCGGTCTCTCAGTGGTGGTCTTGGACTACTCTCTGGATTTTGCCTGGATTTGGGGACTTTGGTGCCTGATTTCCCTGCTATTATTGCCCTATCTGGTTGGATCTCAGCTTCCTGGTCTGTAGCGGTGCTGAGGTTGGGCATCCATCACTGGGGAGTCAGTGGGTGATCGTCCTTTCCTCTAGGGAACCCCGGGAACCCAATTTGTTGGGTTCTCCTGTGGCCCAGTGGTAGGCTAGAGTTCGGCTTTTGGGTTTCTAGTCCTGGAATGAAGCTAGTCCTGAAGAAATTTTAGTTCTTCTTTCAGTGGATAGACTGCTTTGTGACTTGAAACCCTCTCTGAATCATTGAGAGTGGTTCTGGGGTTCTTAGCTGCTGGATTTTCATCATTATCATTTTTTTTCATAAGGAGAATCCCTGTGCCTTTTGGAAGATCTGGCAGTGAGAGAGCCTAGGACTGGGGATTACCTGTTGTGCTTTCAGTGACTTTGTTTGAAACTTTTTGTGTTATCCTGATTTTGGTTTTGTTATTTTTATTACCTCTCTATTATTTTTCCAATTACATTTGGTAGTGAGAGTACCACTCGGTTTCTCCTGGCTACCATAGTGAGAGTATAGTGTAGTCCAGGGTTTTTTATTTTATTTGGTTCTTTGGTTTATTAGTTTGATTTTATTTAGTGGCACCAGTTAGTGAGAGTTCCTTGGGGGGGACGTATTTTACTAGTTATTGTTTTGTTTTATAGTTTGTTTATTTATATTTTTATTTTGTTTGGTTGGTTTTGGGATTGTTGGGGTGATGTGGTTTGTTTGCATTTTATTTCATGCTTTTAATATTTTTTAGGAGCTTTTTATATTTAGACTGTAACTTTATCATTGTTTGTTTTAGGAAACTAGGATTCTTCGTGTTGTTTTGCCACAGATTGTTGGCACTTTTGTGGAATGTGTCTGCTGGCTCCTCCAGTTCTGTGCTATTCGGCCTCCTCTCTCCGCACCCTCCGCCTGTTCTCTCCCCCACCGCTGCCTGCTCTTACTTACCAGCTGTCGGGTACTGGGATTGCTCACAGGGGAGGGGCAGGGGTCGGGGACATGGACATTGGAGCTTGAATAAGCTGGGTCTCTCCCATAAGGGTGATTAGGACCAGAAGACGCTCTGGGGCGAAATGGTGTCTGGAACGTGGTGACCCATGTCTAGTCTCCATACCCAAGGGCACCTCCTTTTTGGGTGGGCAAGCAGCCGGGATGGCTCATGAACACCGTCCAACCTGGGAGTTCTTATGCAATGCCAGATCCATTAAGAACAAAACTGCACATGTTGAAGATTTTGTTGGAACAGCGGATCTGGTTTGCATCACCGAGACTTGGTTAGATGGAAATGCTGCCCCAATTTTGGAGGCAGCCCTTCCTCACAGGTACTCGGTGATTCATCGCCCGAGGTTGGATCGTGGGGAGCGGTCTGCTTCAAGACCGAATTGGGCCTCACTGGTGTACCATTTGAGGAGGTCAAATCATTTGAGTGTATTGTGGTAACTGGTGTTGGGTGCAGTATAGCACTCATTTACCGTCCACCAGGGGATGAAAAGTCGTTCCTGCAGGAAGTAGCAGACTTTGCCTCTGACATGGCATTGGAGTCTCCCAGACTGATGGTTCTGGACGATTTCAATGCCTGGGTCAATGACAAATCCACGCTTTTTGGACAACACTTCCTCCAGTTGTTGATATCATTGGGCTTCACACAGGTTGTTTCCTCAGCTAGCCATAATGGTGGTCACTCTCTTGATCTGGTCTTCCTCTTGGGGATCGAGGCCTCCGATTTGGGGGTGGAACCTGTCGGTTGGTCCGATCACTACACCGTGAGGTTCAGTTTCAAACAACATGAAGTCTTGCTGTATTCAGACATAATGTAGTTAGCCCCAGCACTTGAACTGCCCCAGAGAGGAAAGAGTTAACTCTGTGCAGAAGCATAGAACGTTGAGCTCAAGCTCGGTTTTCAAACTTCTGTCTGTGGTACTTCCCAGTGTAACCGTCAGATTCTTTACTCCGCTTAACAGTGAAGTCGCTCTGGAGATTTCCTCTGCTCAGTTCGGTATAGTAAAGCGTTCGGTTTTAAAAAACATTTCTTTATTGTTTTTTCGGATTTCCAGCCTCTATCTACGGTACAGGTAGTGTTGTAGATAGGTAGTGACTGTGTTTTAATTTTATTTAACTTCGGATCTTTTCGGTCGGTCCAGTTAGAAACCAACCTTGTGAATTCTCTAATTTTAAATAATATCTTTCTGGAATTAGTGTGGTGTTCCGGTACCGATCGGTTTCAAAAGAACCGGGCTTTTTCTCGGTTCTTTTCCAAACCCGTGACACGGTTGTTACCGATCGGTTGGTATTACCTGGCTTGAAAGCTTCTATAGGATAATTTTGGTAGGTTGGCCATGTCTGAGAAACCCCAAAAAAAAACCGGTCACACTGGGTTTCAACACTGTATTGAGTGGGGGAGGCTGCCAGGCCGACCCCACCTCTTCTGTGTTTATTGTCTGGGGTTTGACCCACTCCAGTCAGACTGCCAATTTGCAAAAACTTTCCCAAAACCACTCTAGAAAAAAAGACTGAGTAGGCTGAGGGAAAGGGAGGCCGAGAAGTCCGTGGATCCGGATGGCCAGCCCGGTTTGGTTGCGGCCGAACCTGAGGAGGTGCCTACTAACCTGGGCGATACCTCCTCGGGCAAAAGGAGAGCTGACTCTGAGGGGTCGGTTCCATCAAAAAAGAAATGAAAGTCTGCCGGTTCGGATCCAGTACCGCATACTCCAACCGCAGGTGAGATAGCCAAAGCGATTAGTATTGTCCAATCGCTTCACCTGGTTCCGTCCGAACCGGCACCGCCGGTTAGGCGGTCAGTTCGGTCGGAACTGGCTCCTACGGATTATGATCCGGATGCTTTCTATGAGGAGTGGGAGGGAGAAGAAGATTATCCTGACAATGATGGCGATGATGACGACCAGGGTGGTCTGGATGTGCCCATTGAACCGGACATCTCCCCAGACAGGCCCTCTGATATCTCTCCTCTCAGGCTCTCTGAGTCCCCTTCACACTTCTTGTTTTACAAGAAGGTGGCCCAAACCCTCCAGCTCCCTATGGTTGAAGCTGCTGAGGAGGAAGAAGAGCCTGATTTTGTGGAGATGATGGACATCCCAGAGTCCAAAAGGTTGTCTATTGCCCTTCATAAGTCCTTGGGGAAACAGACACAAAAGATTCTACAGACTCCTAACTCTTTACCTCCTGTAGATAAAAGAATGGACAGGAGGTATATGTTATCAGGCTCAGCTGCGGAGTTCCTTTATTCACATTGCAGCCATGTTGGGGTAGTGCAGGCTGCAGCATGTGACAGGGCAAACATTCCTTTGGTTTCACACACCCCAGACAAGGACTCCAGGAAAGTTGATGCCATGGCCAAAAAAACTATACTTGGCATCCTCTTTGGGACTCAGGCAGGCAAATTATATGGCCTATACAGCCAGGTACCATAAGTCCAGGTGGGATACGGTTCTGAAACTGGCTCAACAGGCCTCCCCCCAGCTAGCCAAAGAGCTGGAGGAGGTGGCTGCAGATGGAATTGAGGCATCCAAAGTACAGTTTCACGCTGCTGTGGACTCCAACGATGTGGCATCCAGAGTCATGGCTACACCTGTGTCTCTCAGGAGGCATGCTTGGCTCAAATGTACTAGCCTATCACAGGACACCCAGGCTTAGGCTATGGATTTTCCTGTAGTTGGTAACTCTCTGTTTGGGGAGCAGACAGAGGCTTATGTGAAGAAAATGGACGAATACAGGACAACTTACAGGAGTGCACAGGCAAAGGAAAGGCAAGCCACTCCTCAAAAGCAGTAGTCCAGGGGCAGGGACAGGCCTTTTCACATGCCTTTTTACCAAGCCCAGGCCTCCTCTTCTTACCCACAAAGGGTTTTTTTCCGAGGGAGGAGCAGGAGGGGGATAAGCAGGCTGCTCCCTCCTCCTCTCAGTCCTAAGGCTCCTGCCAAGCAGGCACCCTGATGTGTCAGCCTGGGTCAGCTCCCTATTTCCAGTAGGAGGCAGGCTGGCTTACTACTTCCAGGCCTGGAAGTCTGTGACCTCAGACAAGTGGGTCCTGGAAGTAGTAAGCCAGGTACTGGCCCTCAACTTCAAAAAATTTCCAAAAGGAAGGGCCAAGTCTTTTCCACCTGCATCAGTCTCAGAAACCCTTGCCCTAGAGACAGAGGTTTCCTCTCTTCTAGCTCTCAGAGCTATAGAGAAGGTTCCTACTCAGCACAAGGGAAAAGGACTGTATTTCAGGTACTTCCTTACCCCAAAGAAAACGGGAGTGGCGACCCATCCTAGACCTAAGGTATCTGAACAAACACATTTCAAAGCCCAAATTCAAAATGGTAACTCTGGGAATAATTCTTCCCTCTCTAAGGCCAGGGGATTGGCTAGCATCTCTGGACTTCAAGGATGCCTACTTCCATATTCCTATCGGGTGCTCCCACAGAAAATACCTCAGGTTCGAGTTGCCTTCAGGCCATTACCAATTCAGAGCCATGCCATTCGGTCTAACATCAGCTCCAAGGGTGTTCACAAAGTGCCTTGCAGTAGTGGTGGCTTACCTCAGAAGACAGGGTATCACCATCTTTCCGTATCTAGACGACTGGCTGTTAGTGGGTCAGTCTCATTTACAGGTCAAGTCAGCTCTTCAAACTACCTAGGACCTACTCAGCTCCTTGGGTTTTCTTCTAATTTTTCCAAAGTCTATACTCAAACCAGTTCAACTTCTCACCTTTATAGGCATAGAGTTAGACACTGTACAAGCAAAAGCCTTCCTTCCCCTGGCAAGCGTAAAGGCCCTAGTGGATCTCGCTTCCTCCTTTCGACCTCAGGTCTCCCGCCCAGCAAGTCAGTTCCTCCAGCTCCTGGGCCACATGGCAGCTTCCACGGCAGTGGTGCAGGGAGCAAGGTTCCAGATGAGGGACATTCAGTTTCATCTGAGGTCTTTTTGGTCTCAAAAGAAGGATTCACTTACCAAACTGATTCCAGTGACTCAGACTCTGGTCCAAGCTCTCCAGTGGTGGCTGGACCAGGACAACCTCAGACAAGGGGTTCCATTTCTCCCTCAAGTCCCATCAGTAGTTTTAACTACGGATGCTTCTCTCCTAGGCTGGGGAACCCACCTGGGAGCCCTGACAGCTCAAGGGCTCTGGTCTCCACAGGAGTCTCTCCTTCATATCAGTCTCCTGGAACTCAGAGCAGTTTTCCTAGCACTGCAGAGCTTCTCAGATTCAGTCAAGGGCAAGGTGGTCCAAGTCAGAACAGACACCACCACCTCAATGTGGTACATCAACAAGCAGGGAGGCACTCGGTCCTCGGCCTTGTGCACAGAAGCCATGAAGCTGTGGTCTCTGGCCTGTTCTCTTCAAACTTCTGTGGTAGCAGTTCACCTTCCAGGGAAGGACAACATACTAGCAGATGCCCTGAGCAGAATTTCACAGGGACACCACGAATGGTCCCTGGATCCTCACATACTGAAGGTCATCTTCTCCAGGTGGGGCACTCCAGAGATAGATCTTTTTGCAGCACTGGACAATCATCAACTTCCTCTGTTTTGTTGCAGACCTCCAGTCCTGGGGCGGTTCCCCAGGATGCTCTCTTTTGGACTGGAAGGGCAGGTTTTCTATGTCTTCCCTCTCCTCCCTTCCCTCTGCTGTTCAGAGTTCTGATCAAGATCAGGACTCAACCTTGCACAGTGATACTGGTGGCTCCAGATTGGGCCAGACAGCCTTGGTATCCTCTACTGCTGTCCTTGTCAGTGTCCAGTCCCCTGTCTCTGCCCAGGACATACAATCTCCTGTCCTCCTCCCAGGGGAGGATCTGGTACCCCAATCTCCAGTCTCTCCATTTCAAGGCCTGGCTCTTAAAGAGTTAGAATATGCAGCTCTACATCTTTCTCAGGGAGTTCTGGATATTCTGAAGGTCTCTAGGAAACCTTCCACTAGAAAAACTTACAACTCCAAAGGAAAAGGTTCAGTATTTGGTGCTCTCAGAAAGGCATCCTGCCTGATTCTGCAGACGTTTCCACAACCTTAGACTATCTAGTTCATCTCAATGGTTTAGGCCTTAGGCCTGCCACTCTGAAGGTTCATCTAGCAGCTGTCTCTGCATTCCTCTCAGCAGTGAAGGGCTCTTCCCTGGCATTTCATCCTGTTTTCAGAAAGTATTTCAAAGGTCTGGTTCACATTAACCCTCCCTTTAAGGAGCCCACTCCACCTTGGGATCTTAATGTCTGCATAGCTCAGCTAATGCAGCCACCCTTTGAACCTCTGGCTTCGGCTGAATTGAAGTACTTGACCTGGAAAACTGTGTTCCTGGTAGCTATTACTTCTGCCAGGCGGATTAGTGAGTTACAGGCTCTGTCAGTGGAACCTGACTTCATCTCCTTCCATAGGGACAAAGTAGTCCTCAGAACCAATAGGAGGTTCTTGCCCAAAGTGGTTTCAGATTTTCATCTGAACCAGTCTATATCTCTCCCTGTGTTTTTCACTGACCATTCTTCTTCAGGTGAAAGAAGGTTACACAGTCTGGACGTTAAGAGGGCCCTTTGCTACTACATTGAGCATACTAAGGCACATAGAAATGACTGTCTTCAGTTGTCTCACTTATGGTTAAGTGGGAAAGGGTAAGCCTGCCACTAAGAGAACTATTGCCAGGTGGATTGTTTCTTGTATACAATTTTGTTATGACAAGTTGGGTAGGACGCCCCCTTCAGGCCTGAGGGCTCACTCAACCAGGAGTACAGCTGCTTCTCTAGCTGCAGCCAGAGATATACCTTTGTTAGAGATCTGTAAAGCAGCCAACTGGAAAACAGTACATACTTTCACCAAGCATTACTCACTGGACATCCAGGCTAGGAGTGATGCTAGGTTTGGTACAGCAGTACTGCAGAACCTCTTCCCAAAGTAGGTTCTGCATTCCCTCCTCCATAGGGAACTGCTTGGTAGTTTGCATTATGTCTGAATACAGCAAGACTTCATGTTGTTTGAAGAAAAAATACTCACCATAGTAATGTTGTTTCTTCTAATGAGTCTTGCTGTATTCAGACCTTCCTCCTCCCCCTCTCAGAACCTGGTTTTGGGAAGTGGGCTGGCAGGTACAGTGTGTTGCACCTCAGGGTGTACTCTTGTACCCTCCCTCTTGGGTGGGGTAGATGTTATTATTATTTTTCTGGTGTTTTACTAAATATTGTCACTACCTTTCCTTCTTGGGTTCTCGACTTGAGTCTTTTGTGGCCCAAGAAGATATATTTTGCCCTTTGGCAATATTTGAACAATTTCCATACTTTAGTTACTAGTTAGTTAGCTCGTAAGAATCTGACGGTTACACTGGGAAGTACCACAGACAGAGGTTTGAAAACCGATCTCGAGCTCAATGTTCTATGCTTCTGCATACAGTTAACTCTTTCCTCTCCGGGGCAGTTCAAGTGCTGGGGCTAACTGCATTATGTCTGAATACAGCAAGACTCCATTAGAAGAAACAACATTACTATGGTGAGTAATTTTTTCTTCTGTGCCCCCCTGGGTAGGTCTGCCCCTGTGGAGATGGTCAGTTACCTCCCTTTGCGGGACGTGGTCCCTGAAGACCTAGCGGTGGTGATAGACCTCTCGGTGTTCGATGAGACCAGCACAGGTCCACAGCAGTTAGTTGTGGCCTATAATAATCCTATTTCTACAGCTCTCGACCAGATTGCTCCTGTCCTTGTTCACCCCCTTCCGCTTCGCCCTCGGTCCCCATGGTTCGATGGGTCTCTTAGAGAGCTGCGGAAGTTGGGACGCAGGTTAGAACATCACTGGCGGAAATCCGCCTTGACTGCCAACCATCTTATTTTGTTAGAGCATTATGAACTCTATCAATCAGCAATTTCCTGTAAGAAGGCAGAATTCCTGTCCAGGGAAATTGCTGTTGCTAGGAACCAACCGGCTCAACTCTTCCAAACTGTGGACAGGTAGTGCAACCCAGCCTGTCTGCAGCTCCGTCGAGTTTTTTTCACAAATGGAGTGTGATGAGATCGCTCGATTCTTTGCGAATAAGGTGTCCGACATCAGGCAGGAGATCCGTCCGTTCCGTTCTATGGGGGATGTTGTTGATCGGTGCTTGGTCACTATGCCCGGTGTGTCCTGGAGTACCTTTGACCTATCGGAGTTTGTTGACATTATGAGGATTTTCCAGGGGATGCACCCCACGTGCTGTAGTTTAGACCCGGGCCCTACTTCCCTAAGTTTGGGTTGTAGTGATATCATTAGCCCGGTCTAAGCTCAGATTGTCCAGTGCTCCTTGGAATCAGGTGAGTTTTCAAGCTCCCTGAAGGAGACGGTGGTGACACCTCTTCTGAAGAAAGCTTCTTTGGACCCGGAGACTCTAGCGAACTACAGACCCATCTCGAACCTTCCTTTTGTGGGAAAGGGTTATCGAGAAGGTGGTGGCAACTCAACTGGAGAACCATTTAACCATCCATAATTTATACGAACCTCTCCAATCGGGTTTTCGTAAGAGGCATAGTACAGAGACTGCTCTGGTTCAGGTGCTCAATGATCTCCTGATGGCAAGATATCGGAGAAACCGTTCCATCTTGGTACTTCTTGATCTCTCTTCAGCTTTTGACACTGTGGACCATGGGGTTCTGCTCGAGTGCCTGAGGTCCATCTGGGACAGTCCTCAGATGGTTTTCATCTTTCCTCACCGGTAGATCTCAGAGAGTTGTCTCGGGAATATTTTCATTCGAGTCTTTCTCTCTGCCTTGTTTGGTGCCCCAGGGCTCAGTGCTGTCCCCCATGTTGTTTGCAGTGTATATGCTGCCCCTCGGAGGCATTGTAAGACGGTATGGGCTGAGGTTTCACGGCTATGCTGATGATACCCAGCTCTACCTGTCTTTTGCCCCGGCCAGGTTAGTGCTGTCTCGGTATTTAACAGCTGCCTCATTGAAATCCAAGATTGGATGAGTTCCAGTGGGTTAAAGTTGAACGCAGGAAAGACTGAGGTTTTGGTGGTGGACCCAGGTCGCAGGATATAGGGGTTAAGGACTGATCTGCCCTCTGGTTTGTTTTTGGGGGGGCACTCAGATCCTTACCTCTGAACGGGTGCGTGACCTGGGAGTGATACCTGACGACGGGCTGATCCTTCATTATCAGGTGTCAGCAGTCATCAAGTTAGCCTTTTACCATCTTAGGAACACTGCCAGGATCAAACACCTTGTTCCGTCTAGTGATTTGCCCGCCTTGGTCCAGGCCTTTGTGACCTTGCGCCTTGTCTTTTGTAACTCCCTTTACTTAAGGCTTCCTGGGGTTGATAGTCACTGCAGCTAGTGCAGAACGCTGCTGCACGTTTATTGACTGGAGTATCAAGGAGATCACACATTACCCCAGTGCTGTGTGATCTGCACTGGCTGCCAGTTCAGTGGCGGATCACCTTTAAGGTAGGTTTGTTAACCTACAAAGCCCTACATGGACTTGGTCCTGACTACGTGAAAGAGCTTCTGATTCCTTACACTCCTGTGCGACAGCTCCACTCGGCTGACGAGGGGTTGGTGGAGATTCTGAAGGTTAGTTTAAATTCATCTGGGACTCGCACTTATATGTTTGCTGCCCCAACCCTCTGGAATTCTCTGCCACGTCAGCTACGGGAGTGCAGGACCGTAGAGAGCTTTAAGCAGGCACTAGAGACCTTTCTATGGAGCAAAGCTTTTCCTGAGTTTCTATGATTTTATTTTACTGATTGTATTCAGTGAATTTGTATTTACTTGTGAAGAGCCTTGGCATTTTGAAAGGTGCTATATTAAAGAAAGTTATTATTAATACCATGGAAACCTTTATGTAATAGATCACTGTCAACACACTGAATCTGGCATGTATGCATATGGTAGATAAGTTAAGCATTGAATACCTTAATGTGAAGCTGAGTTTAAGTGAAAATCACACGGTGGAGTGTACACCCTACAGAAAATCTGTCTCAGGTAACAGTCTGTTGAGGGCAGAAAGCTGTCGTCCTCGGAGCCGGTTTACAGCATACTATTTGAATAGTTTCTTTGTATTAAGAGAAACTGCAGTTCAAGCAAAATCTTTTTGCAGGAAGCTAGTATTCTGTCGACCAGGTTCATGGAAAGAAGACATCCAGCAGGGGTGGTTAGTAATGCTTTTGAAATGGTCTGTAATATAGACATGACCACACTCTTGCAGCTGAGAAACAGACAACAAACAAACCCTGAACAGAAAGTAACTTTTGTAACAAACTATAGTGGTGGTACTGTGGCCATCAGGGATGCAGTTAAAAAAAATTATGGTCTATTTTGGGACTAGATGAAGAACTTGGACCTTTTACGGGTACTGTGCCACATATTTCCTTTTGACGTGGCACTTTTTTAAGGGACTACCTACCTAGTAGTCACTTTCAACAAACTAAAAAAGCAGCTCCTGGGGAGATTTGTTGGAAAGGGTTTTATTGTTGCAGGAAGTGCAACGTGCTGTTTTACATGTACTGGTACAGCATTTGAGCATCCAGGTACTTCGAAGAAGTACTTTTTGAACTGCTTTGTGGATTTTCAGACAGAATTTACTGTCTATATGGAGTGTTTGTGACCTCATTTATGTAGGCCGCACAATTTGCTCCCTGAGGTGTTGCACAAGAAGCGTGTGAGAGCCATCTTCAACCAGAATATGGCTAGTGCTGTGGGCGCACACTTCAGGTGGACACACAACTACATTAAGCGATTTCAGACTTTGAGCTCTGGAATAGGTAGAACCACCACAAAGGGAAGGTGACTGGCTCAAAATCCTGTTGCAAAGGGAGGCCGAGTGGATCATGCAGTTAAATGCACTTGCACCTCATAGTCTCAAAGACCAGTTGGATTTGAAACCATTCTTATTATTTTCGTGGTATCTTGTGCTTTTTTTTCCAGATACATAAAGGTATGGTAAAGGTAAAATTCTATTGATTGTCAGTTAGACATTACAGTGTCTAGGTGGGACAAGTATACGGAGTGGGAAAGGACAGGGCCTCCGAGAGTGTGATCTTAATAAAGAAATCCTGCCCATATGAAGTGGTGCAAGTGCTAACAAGGCAAGATAGTTGGGGATCTATTTGTCGGCACTTTGCTTGGTAGAGCAGTCTCAGTTGCATCCATATATGGGTCAACTCCCCCCGATCCTAAATTTTTCGCCTCAATAGAAGGATATAGCTACCCTTCCTTCACACTCACTTATCCTAGCGGGTGACTGGAACATCTGTCTTGATAACCAGGAGGATAGGATACTCCACATAGGGGGCCGAAGACCAAGGCCCAGTTGGCCTTGGCTAGGTTTTTAGAGACAGCAGCATTGGTTGATCCAATTAAGAATCTTTCAAATAGGGGCAGCGACATGACATTTTATTCGGCAGCTCACAAGAGTCATTCTAGAATTGACTTCTTTTTGGTTAATAGAGAGGCACTTGCAGAGATTAGAGAAGTGCTGACAGAGGGTAGAACCCTCTCAGATCACTCTCTCATTCAGATGCAGTGGGAACCAAGACCCACACCGCCTAGACCTTACAGATGGAGGCTTCATGACTCGCTCTTGACAGAGGCCACGAGAAGGGATGAATTAGAGGGGGCCTTACAGGAGATCATTAGATTCCAGCTCCCCACACTGCGGGATAAAAGATTAGCTTGGCCTACCTGTAAGTTTTTATATGGGGCAGCTATGGACTCTAGCTGCAAGGGACAAGTCGTCAGAAGGGCCAAAGAGGAATTCTTGATCGGGCGATAAATTCATTGTCACGGCTAGAAGGATCCTCGGGGAAATAGACGTGAACTCAAAAGCTTGAGAAGGGAATTGTCAGAAATTGTTTATGGGAAAACAGAGTTCTGGCTAAATAAGATTAATGCCAAATTCTATTGCAGGTGACGCCCCAGCCTCTTAGCGGCTAAAATTAAAGAGTGGGAGGCAAGTAGGACAATCATATCTGCTCAGTATGAAGGGAAGCTTGTTACAGACCCACAAGAAATGGCTGAGGCCTTTGCATCATACTTCACAGAAATCTACCAAGCTAAAGACTTGGTGGGGGAGAAGGAGGCCAAGTGTTATCTAGAAGGAATCCAGTTACCAATTCTGGATCCTGCCCAAGCCAAGGAATTAGAAGCTCCAATAAGAGCATCTGAAATTATTGAAGTGGTGCAGTCTCTTCCTCTGGGTAAATCACCAGGGCCTGATGGCCTTACTGCTAAATTTTACCAGACCCATATTCAGACTATACTCTCTGTACTCCATGAGTTTTTCCTCACTATAATGAGGGAGGGAATTTACCATTCTCCACTCTACCAGGCGTATGTTACTTTAATACCCAAGCCAGACAAGCCTAGGGACGCATTAGGTAGCTATAGGCCTATAGCGTTAATAAACCAAGATATTAAGATTCTCACCAGAATCTTGGCAAATAGGATCTTGACTATTGCTCCTAGTTTAATCAGTCAGGAACAAGTAGGTTTTATGTCGGGGAGAGGGGCGAAAGATGCTCTCAGGAAAATCCATCATATCCTAAATTTTGCCCCAGACTCTCAGCTACCTTTGGCCCTGATTTCCCTAGACGCTGAAAAAGCATTTGATCGGGTCTCACATCCCTTTCTCTTTGCTACAGTGGAGAAAATGGGGTTCCCTGGGGGTCTCCTTAGAGGTATTAAGAATTTATACGCCGCTCCAACAGCTAGAATATTATGTAATGGTTATATCTCACGGGAATTCCAACTAAATAATGGGACTCGTCAAGGGTGTCCTCTTTCACCGATACTGTTTAACATCTATTTAGAACCCCTTCTGAGATCTATCAATAGGGATGTTAAGGTCCAGAGGATCAGGATTGGGGGAATGGAGCTAAAACTCTCAGTCTTCGCAGATGATATACTCCTTCATTTACAAGACCCAGTATCCAGCTTTGAGAGAGTAAGAGATTTAATAGACCGCTTTTCTAAGGTCTCTAACTACAAGTTGAATCTTACTAAGACACAAATCCTACCCTTGACACCACATGTATTTAGGGCAGATTTTCATCCCTGGGAGTACAATGGAATACAGACAAATTGAAGTATCTGGGCATTTGGATTACAGCAAACCAGGAGCTGGGACGATGCCAATCTGGGGGATCATATCTAGGTTAAGGGGATATTCTAAGATGGAATAACCTACCTTTGAATTTGCATGGCCTGGGCCTCATTAAGATGAATGTTTTACCGAGACTGCTATATCCGTATATTTAGCCCCATATAGTATCCCTACTAATTGGTTTAGTACAATCAGGAGGCTAATTTCAGGATTTCTATGGAATAACAAACCCGCCAGGATAAAGCATAATGTCTTGCCTTCGCCGATGGGGGGGAGGGGGCATCAGGTTGCCTGACCTCCATGTTTGCTATGTGGCAGGTCAGTTAGGCCTTATGGCTCAATGGGCGGAAAACGATGAGGGGGGAAAATTACATACCTTCGTGGTTGCGAATCGAGAAGCAATTGTTAATGAGCTCTGGCCTCACCCCTGAATCGATGCTATATGCCAAGCCTAGAAACGGTTTATTTAGGGTGGGGTATGGGAACCCAATCAGAAAAACCACGGAGGCCTGGTGGTCCTTCCTCATTCCGGTACAACAGTGCTATCAAATGAAGTCCAGAGACCAGCCATACTGGTAACCCTAATTTGGTTATAGGGGTCGGGTACTTGGACATCGGTGGTCCAATCATTTGTGGCTTAAGACTGAAGGACGGATGCAGGGAGATAAAATAGTCCTGCCATTACAATGCGAGGGATTGTCCTTCTTCCAAAGGTTACAGCTTAAACAAATGTTAGCAGGGTTTCGAAGGATGGGGACCCCATAGATAACTTTTTCGTGGGGAGTTTAAGGAAGCCTTCCAGAAAGCTAACCCACTTTCACAAGTTTATAAATTTTCTTGGACTTTCTGGGCCCAAATACTCCTACAAATCCTTTACTGGGACAAGGTGTTGGCCTCAGAAATCTTAGGTGGGAAACTATTTGAAGAGCACGAACTACAATGTGATTCCAATATAGAAATATGCAAATCTTTGTGGTTTACAAATATACTATACCCCGTAACGCTATATGCAGGAGGGTTGAGACAGACGGACCTGTGTTTCAGGTGCTAGAAGGAAGTGGGTGACCTGTTGCATGTAATGTGGGATGTAGCAAAATCTCACCCTTATGGAGGAGATTAAGCGGGGCATGGATCCAATGCTGGATTATACAGCTTTTATAACTCCAGAAATATGTGTTCTGGGTGACTTTTCTCAGATTATAGGGATCGCACCCAAATTCCACCTTTCTTTAACTCATTCTATCCTATTGTCACTTAGAATGTTCAGGTACCCTCTGCCTGCTGCTAGAACACCTGTGTGCCTGAAGGGGTTTTAGATCTGCAGCATTCATACAAACACGCAGTGCTTAAACCTACATATCTTAAAAACCATACATCCAATTTTAAAACTGTACGAAGAAAAGTTTTTCAGGACAAAAAGTTTTTGAAAATGAGTGAGGTTTGGTAATGTCTATTTAACTAGATTTAATGTTGTGTAAGGTTGTTTTCATTTTTTAATGAATTCTGTTGATTTTATCTAAATATAATTATGCTCTGTTTACTTAGTCATACAAAAATATTAAATATCTGTAAAATTGTTGATTAAAATTGTTAAAAATATAAAATAAACATCTGTCATTGTCTAAATATAAATTTTGCAAGTTTTTTACCACTTTTTGTAGTCAAAAATTAATATCTGAATGTCTTGTTATTACAGTTTGAGTTTTTTGTTCCACTCCACTGGTTGGAATTTTGCAGTATTTAATTCTTCTTACCCACTGATTTTAGTTTATGAATCTGATTATCAATTTTTTTGTTTTTCCACTACTTTAGTAAGAACATATTTACACATAACCTTAGAAGGACATATCAGAAAGTGATGCAGGAAGGAAGTGCTTTGTGAGGTCAAGTGATGTAAATAGGAAGAACACTTCCAGTGTAGGTCAGTGAGCTGACACAGGAAATGGATACATTTGTTAGTGCTGGAGGTCTCTCTATGATTAATTGCATATGTGCTGTAGTTAAAATGTGTAATTTCATTGAAATAAACTATTTTATTTTTGTAGTAAAATCACATAATAAGTATAGGAAACTATTTTATTTGTGCTGTTTGCTTTATCATACTGTAAATGAAGCATGATGTTGTTCATGTAAAGGTTCACAGTCTTTCAGTAAATATCATGTTACATAAATCTGTGTATTATTTAATTTCCTGGCATAGTTTATTTTTGGGGGGTTGTATTATGGGATGGTTTAAGGTGAGGGAATGACTATATGATGAAGCACTGTGTGTTAGTGGTGGTGGGGGTCCTGCATTCATTACACAGGCTCAGATGCACTTCATATGTTCTGGAGAAATGAGAGGGGCTGTATGCATATAATAATGGTGCTAACAGACACTGTAGATACATTACGGGTATACGTATAGGATGAAATTGCTGAAAAGGCACTGGTAATTTGGGGTATACTGTGTCATGGGGAAGGGGGTGGGTGTGCCTATACCAAGGAATGATGCTCATAGGCACTGCAGTCATGTTGTGTCATGAATTGGCACCCATCCTTGGGGTATACTTAGTTGTAGGGAAGCAGGTGGGGCTGCCTGCACCTGGTAATGGTGTTCATATCCCATGCAGAAACATTGTGGGTACACATGCAGGGTGATGGCATGGGCATCTGTAAAGGTTATGTACTATGTGCTGTGTCACATGGTTTGCCTGCATACACATGTGATATGTTTGCAGCATTCAGTATGAGCACTGTGTGGGTGGGAAGGAGTGTGGGTATGCCTGCACCATGGAGTAATGCTCATTGGTGCACATGTGTACTGTGTGCTATGTTTCATTTGAATGGACTGTATAAGTCATACACTGGCACTGATCACATCACAGAGCATCAGAGGTAAGGATGGTCTGAAGCATTATGAGCACAAGGGACTAAAGTGGTTCTGGAGTGATTCGAACTTGAATAGAACATTACAGTGCATCTGAGGGTAGTGTTGGAATGAATCTTGATGTGCACAATAGACTACACCATGGTGACTTGAGGGATCCATATCAGTAATGCACATCACAGAGTGTCAGAGATAAAGGTTGGACTGAAGACTGATGAACAGATGGACTAAATCAGTGACACTGGTGGGATCTGAACCTGAACAGCACTTTATAGTGCAGTAGAGGTTGGGGCTGGACTGACACCAGATCAGTCAATGGGCAACACCATTGGCTGTGAAGGGATCTGAACCTGAAATGCACTTCATTGTTCACTACAGTTTGGAGCTCGACGGATGCATAATAAGGATATATTTTACAAGTGGCTGTGGAGGGATTTGAGCATGAGATTTTACAAGTGGCTGTGGAGGGACCTGAGCCTGAAGAATACTTTACGGTGCATCAGAGACTGAGGCTGAACTGATGTCATATGAATTGATGGGCTACACCAGTTGATGTGGAGGGTTTTGAACATCAAATGCACTTCACAGTGCATTATGGGATTGGTCTGGACTGATGCATGGTAAGTCGATGGACAACACCATCAGCTGTGGAGGAATCTGAACCTGAAATGCACTTCACTGTTCACTATAGTTTGGAGCTCGACTGAGACATGATAAGGAGACAGATCTTACAAGTGGCTGTGGAGGGATTTGAACCTGAAGAATACTTTACAGTGCATCACAGATTGGGGCTGAACTGATGTCATATGAATTGATGGACTACACCAGTAGATGTGGAGGGGTTTTGAACATGAAATGCACTTCACAGTGCATTTTGGGATTGGTTTGGACTGATGCATGGTAAGTCGATGGACAATACCATCAGTTGAGGAGGGATATGAACCTGAAATGCACTTCACTGTTCACTACTGTTTGGGGCTTGACTGATGCATGGTAAGGAGCTAGATCTTACAAGTGGCTGTGGAGGGATTTTAACCTGAAGAACACTTTACAGTGCATCAGAGGTTGAGTCTGGAACAAAGTCATACGAGTCGATGGACAACACCAGTGACTGTGGAGGGATTCAAAACTGATTTGGCCTTTACAATGCATCAGAGATTGGGGCTGGACTGATGCCAGATGAGTTGAAGGCATCACCATTATTTTTTCATTTTAAACAATCAGCAACTGTGTATTAGGGAGAAAACTCAAGTGCAGAGCATGAGACAAACATGCTACTGACCCTAACTCACTTATCATCCATAACGCAGGGAGCAACATGCCATATACATTTTAACATAGCCATAATCCGAACATAAACTCTTTAAAAAGTAACAAAAAGTGCTGAATTCATGTGACCTCATTTAGTACATGCACAAGAAACACTCTCCCATCAGGAATGCTAGCCGGATCCATAAGATGTGATCACACAGGATGACCAGAAATTATCCCAAAATGAACAAAGTAACAACTATGAAAACTTTTATCATAAATAAAAATAAAAACAAATAAAGTAAATACAGATTACAAATCGAGGTTTTGGCACCGAAATGAAGTGAGTATTTTAGGATGAGCGCAGCACCTCCATCTTGAATCTAAGTTTCCAGTCACCATGCTCTTCCTGCACTAGTGTGTGCTCTGACTGGTTAATGGAAATAGTGACGTGTACAATAAGCATAGAGCAAGCATGGCAACAGTGAGGATCAATATGACCAAACGGTGATGCACTACAGAGATAGGGAGGTGTAGGTGAGGGCTGCATCCCTAGCTAAAAACATTAAAAAAAAAAAAAATCACTGTACACTTCAGAGCCCAGAAAGCCACTTTCCCTCCAGTGACGGTTGTAAAAAAATACGAGTCCTTGCTTGAATGCTAAATAAGGATTTAGTCTAACGTTTCAGGCACACACATTGAATAGAATAGTGGCAGGCACAACAAAAGATATGCGTGCAGGTTCCCTGGTGCTTCGACAACTAAGACTTCATCAGGGGGATGATGCCTGCATCTAAGACAATCCCTTTATACCAATTAAATTTAGAATTGATGATGTCAGAAAATCCGACCAATCATAGAGCTCAATTTTAAATACAGAAATATTCAGCTCCCTTAGTGGTGTAAATGGATTAATAGTTATAACAATCATGATATCAGTGACAACATGTTATTGTAGAAAATACCCAAAAGACAAAAAATACACCAAAGTGGTGCTGGCCAATCAGATTGCTCGAATAAAAAAATGTAGTTATGAAATTAATTATAGTGTCAACCTGATCAACTTAACATGTTTCACTAAAACAAGATGATTTGTTGTTACAATACAAACTAATGGCAGAATAAACATAATACATTTCACAGCACATGCAAAAATAGTAAATTTATTTATTTATATATTAAAGGCTTGTTTTCAAAAATAGCCAATGGGATCGTATATTATATTAGGTAAAATCAATAAAGGGTCGATGTCCCCTATTAGCTGGTACAACTCAATTCATCAAATGTAAACAAATGCTTGAGCTGCACCAAGAGAAGATGGGCTTGGTGCGTCATCAGACACTACAGCATATGATTTAGGACGCCATATGGCGTCATCAGGAAAAAAAGGTATGTTTTTTTATGACGCCATATGGCGTCATCAGGAAGGAATTTAATGGTGTCGGTAGTTAAGGCGTTCTTAGTAAAGCATTGGAGGGACGATCAGGTTTATGCATATGAACAATGGGTGAGAGAGCTTTTGGGGGTATTGGCCAAGATAAAGAGACATCTAGTCTCTGAGGGGAGACAAGAGCTATACGTTAAAAGATGGGCAATATTAGATGCGATCTACTCCCAGCAAGTTACGAACACTGGAACACAGGTCTGTCTGTCAGATAGTGATTAGCAAAGGAAAATATGCTGGAGTGTTTAATGCCTATATTGCTTTGTGCCTACTTGTACTATGCTTTTCCTTTTATTATCCCCAATATTCTTGGTAATATTTGGACTTTAATAATTTCCTAGATGGTCAAAATTATGGTCGTACTGGGTCCATTACTAAGATAAAAGGGGACTGGTTTTGGTCTGCAGGGGCTTAAGGGGCTGGGGACTCTCTCTCCTCTCTCTCTCTCTCTCTCTCCAGGGGACACATTAGGAAGCCGTCCTGCAGGAGTCAGGCTCCTTTGGGGGCCGTAGGATAAAATACTCTTGCAAGTGGATATATAAGGGAAGATTGGGTCAATGAAGGGAAGGGTGTACTCTAACATTGGTCAGCGTACTATATTAAGGCACTATTGATTTTGGAACTTGACCACAGTGTGGGGCGGCTCTCTAGTGTGCTTGTACATAGGGATGTACATAGTTTGCGCAGCCAGTTTTGGGTTGTGTTCCCTGGCTTGCCCAGGTATGTGTATGTTTGTTTGTCTGTCTGTTCTACTGAAAATGAATAAAGGTGTTTAAAAAAAAAAAAAAAAAAAGACATTACAATGTCTACATTAAATACATGAAATAAAATGCTGCTTTTATATTACATATATAAAAATCATCCTTGCATACAATTTATATAGGTGTGTGTGTGTGTGTGTGTGTGTGTGTGTGTATAGGTATATATCTATATATGTAACCATCCAGTCCCCGGGGGTTACTAGAATCCCCTCAGTATCAGTGCTAGACGGGGGAGGCAGCTGGTGATTAACTAGTTAAATGTTTTTTCACCTGCTCACTCTTTTGTTTACTTCGCCTCAGCTGAGATGGAAGTGATGAGCTCATTTGGAACTCAGTAGCAGGATAACCCTTGTGCCAGCTGTTGAGAAGGGAGATAGAATGTTCAGACGGGGAGCAGTGTCAGTTTGGAGGAGAGCTGCTGCCGTGGGCTCTGAGTTGAGAGCCCTAATTCTCACCCTAGTTCTGGTATTCTCCAGCTTGCCAAGAGAAGCGGTGGAGACCTTTTCTACAGCAGAATTTCCTGATTTTCATCCCTGGAGGGGTGAAAAGGACTGCTAGTTGGTGGATCCAAGCAACAATCCCGTTTGATCTAGGATGTTTTGAAGCTACCTGAAATGCCTAACAGTGAGTGATTCCTGACTTTTGCTACAGAAAGCAAATACCTGTTCTGTTGTGTTGCATGCCCAGAGGGAAGGCAGAATTTCTTTTCCTGTAAGTACAGACATGCAGGACTGTCTTCGGAGTAAAGTTGGCTGAGATGTGTGATGTCCAAAGGTATGAGTATGCAACACACTGTTCAGGAATTTTACCTTTACACTAATGAGGTGGTGAATTTGAATTCTGAATGCCAAGTTTCATTCAAAAGCAGTTCAAAAGGTTTCCAAATGTCTAAGGTACAACTGAAAGAATGTCTGAGTATGGATTTGGGAGAAAAGGGTGGGCAGAACCCCATCTGGAGTAACCAATTCAGGACTAACAGGTTCAGTAAGGGTGCCTGGTTACTTTAGACAAATGGCCAAATGTCTGAAGAGAATATTTGTACCCCCTTGGCGTGAGTTACAGTTTCTTCTCTGGTTATGAAGAATGGTGCTAGTGTTAGCCAAATGTGCTTTTCACTTGCGGCCAATATGCCACTGAAAGCAATGTTCTGTGTACTACGACATGTGGGAATACAAGCCCAGGTTGTTCTGTGTCCTACGACATGTGGGAATACAAAGTGTAAGTGTCCTGTGTCCTACTGCGGTGAGAATACAAAGAGTTTCTGTCAGATACAGTCCGATTTTGTTGTTCTGCAAGTTCCTAGTGCCAAGATGTGTAAACTCTGGGGGTCCACCCTTGCTTTGAAGAACATCTTTTGAATAAAGTCACACTCTAGAACCCCAACTGTGGTCTGGACAGTTACATTATTGTTTTCTGTGTGGAGTTACTGGGTACCCCTCCAGAAGATAGGTCTAGCATATGCCAAGCAAAAAATCTCTCCCCAGGACCTGATTTTGTAAATACCAAATAGTTATTCTTTTGTACACCCCTCACCCTTTGATCTCTAGAAGAATGAACCTGGTTGATTTCTAAGCGTTCTGAGTCTGTGCCCAGTATGGGTGCCAGGGTGCCTACTAAGTAAAGTGGGGGTTACATACATATTTATAAAACTGGTAAGAAAAATCACTGAAAATCCAACCTTCTAATTGAATAAAACATGTCACATAACCATGCATTATTCCACAATGACCCTGACACCTCTCAGGACGACCGCTCACCTAAACTACTCTCCACACCTCAAAACCTTCTAACCGGCAGGAATCACTCCACAACTTCCACAGATAAGCTGCCACACACACACACACAGGTGGCACACCGGGGCTGCCACCCACAGGCATACGTAAATTCATATACCAGTCCCACACTATAAACAGTCATGTGCTTGATCCTGTCGTAATTTTTAAATAAAAAGTAATTTGTCAATGGATGCTGCCATTTTCAAACTGTGTTAATGCAGAACCCCTTTCACTTTTTTGGCTGTAATGTAGCGTGACCGAGCACTGGCAATAGTGGTAGGTGACATGCAGGCAGACCTTAAAATAAACCTCTGTCCTCTTCCCTCCATCTCTCATTTGTAAGAAGCGGAGGAAGAGTACTCACGAAAATAGTAGGAACTGCCAACCAAAACATTGCGGGAACATATAATACTGAAAAGGGCACTGCGCTCTGGGAAGCATACTTTAACTTTAAGGAAACAAATTACTTTTAAACAATAGTATTCCAACAGATATGAACTGGGAAAGTGAATGATACAGTGTTTCTCACTGATGAAGGACTTGTGTCTGAAACGTTTGGGAACTGATACAGACACTGTATTCCAGCTTTACTTTTTGATGTGTGCAATAAATATAATTTTGATTACACTGAGTTTGTCTATTTGATTTGAAGTGCCTTGATTGGTAGAGAGCTACTCCCTTAAATATATATTCTTTTGTTTACCGAGGTTGGCTGAACTGGATACCACACTATCAAAATTCCACAACACCAATGCCAGAAAGGGCAAGACTGTTGCCAAATCCCTTCCTGATGGTGCCCAGAAACAGGAATTGTTCCAGTGCTTCCAAACTGCAGAGAATGTTGAGAGGCATCTTCTAAGAGCCATCTACGATTTATCTGATACTGTGCCAGGGCGGTAGCCACTGGCATCTGCCTCCATAGGCATTTTTGGCTCAAGGTTTCTGGGTTTGCTGTTGATGTGCAAAACAAGGTGCTGAACGGCCCTTTTAATGGCACTAAACTCTTTGGTCCGGATGTCCAGAACATCGTTAACGATCTGCAGGTCTCAAGTACAGCCATTAAGTCCGTCCATTCCCTCTACCACACTCAGCAGCGTGGTAGGGGGCGCCCTATTTCTCGTAAGCAAGTTAACAGACTAGGCTCCAGCTCCCTCCCAAAGGGCAAACGCAGAGCCCAGCGCTCCTTGTCTACCTCCTCCCATGCCGAAGCAGCAGCCAAGCATCCAAGGACTGAGGGTCCAGCCTCTTCCACTGGCCCTGCCTCAGCTTGACTCCTTGCTTAACCCCCCTCCTCTAGTCCAGGCCCAGGAGATGGCAGTCGGAGGTCAGTTCTCCCTCCATTTGAATCAGTGGAGAACCATAATATGAGACACCTGGATCCTGCAGATCATAGAGTGCGGTCATACTCTGGAGCTCGTCCAGCAGCCTCCAGATACCCCCCCCCACCTCCCTCAAATTACCCCCACTGACTCATCTGTCTGTTCTCCAGGAGAAAGTGCAGTCTCTCCTGCCCAAGCAGGCGACAGAACTGGTGCCGCAGAGGCAGAGAAACCAGGGGTTCTATTCAAGATTCTTTCTGGTTCCCAAAAAGACTGGAGACCTGAGGCCAGTCTTGGATCTGAAAGACCTCATTCTTTATGTCCAGTACAAAAAGTTCCAAATGATAACCTTACCAGGTCTGTTCCTCCTCCTCCTCAAGTCCGGGGACTGGATCTGCTCACTGGACATGCAAGACGCCTACCTGCACATCGCGGTCTTCCCTCCTCACAGGAAGTTTCTCCGCTTTGCCTTTCAGGGAGAACATTACCAGTTCAAGATATTGCCCTTTGGCTTATCTTCTGTGCTGTGTGTCTTTACCAAGTGCTTAGCAGCGGTCGCAGCTGCCCTCAGAAGAGAGGGACTGTATGTCTTTCTGTACCTGAATGACTGGCTTCTCAAGGCCCCGTCCAGGGAGCAGCTGTTGTCCACTCTAGACCGTACTCTTCAGCTTTTTCAATCTCTGGGCATAACGGTCAATCGGCCCAAATCTGTGCTAGTTCCGTCCCAAAGACTATGGTACATTTGGGCAGTCCTAGACTCCTGGCAGGGGAAGGCCTTCCTACCCAAGAGCAGGGCAGAATGCCTCATATCCCAAGTGCAGGAAGTGAAGTCGCCCAGAGTCGATACATCCTTGCCAGGCTGTATCTGTGGCTCCTAGGTCTCATGGCCGCAGCTATTGCTACGGTTCCGCTAGCCATACTCCACATGAGCACCCTGCAGTGGACCCTCAGGGTGCAGTGGGACCAGCGGACGGATGAGTTGAATCAGATAGTCCTGGTCTCCTCCCCAGTATGCAAGGTACTTCAGTGGTGGATGGTCCCCTCAAACCTCCTTTAAGGGGTCCCTTTTGAGCTTCCCTCCTCGAGTCAGATCCTAACCATGGATGCCTCGGGTCTCGGCTGGGGAGCCCACCTGGGTCCCTTCCAAACTCGGGGATCCTAGTCCCAGTGGGAAGCTGCTCTGTATATCAGTGTTCTGGAGATGAGAGCGGTGCTCTATACCATGCAGGCCTTCCAGGATCACCTGGCCCCCGGTCAGCTGTTGGTGCAGTAAGACAATCTGAGTGTTGTCTACTATAGCAACAAGAAGGGTGGGACTCACTCGTACCCCTTTTGCAAGGAGGCCATGAGAGTGTGGTATTGGGCACTTGACCATAATTTGACACCATCTGTCATACACGTGCCAGGCTTTCTAAACACCCTGGTGGATAGCCTCAGCAGGACTCAGTCCAGCATGCACAAATGGAAGCTTCTCTCATCCGTAGCAGAAGATCTGTTCGACAGATGGGGTCATCTAGATTTTAACCTTTTTGTGCCCCCACACCATGCAAAACTGACCAATTTCTGCTCACTAGATCCAGGGCCTGGAGTTTTCTGGTGAGACACGTTGTCCCTCTCTTGGAGCGGGAGATTTCTGTACGCATTCCCTCCGTTCCCACTAATATAGAGGGTGCTGATCAAATTGCAGATGGAGGGAGCCAACATGATCCTGGTGGCTCCATTCTGGCCCCACCAGATATGGTTTCCTCTGCTTCAGCAGCTGGCAGAGGAAACTCTGGTCCCTGTGCCTCTTTGCAGAAATCTGCTGACCCTGGTCCATCCCAATCTGAGGTACTCCATCTGCATGCGTGGCTCCTGTGGACATAGCCATCACCAGGTTTGGCGTCTCCAGCAGAGTGGCAGATGTCCTACTGGCCACTCGTAAGCCCTCCACTCATGCCACTTATGCCATGAAGTGGAAACAGTTTGCCATCTGGGCTGCCAGGTGTTCCCTGGATCCCTTCACCTGCCCAGTGAAGCATGTCCTGGACTACCTGATCTCTTTGTCTGACTCAGACCTCCAGTATTCCTCCCTCAAGGTTCATCTTTTGACTATTTCTGCCTTCCATGAGGCCGTGGGTGACTGTACTATTGCTCAGTTGGATGTCTCCTGTACCTTTCCCGGGGGCATCCTACATCTGAAACCCCCAATCCATTCCCCTTTCCTGGCTTGAGACTTGAATTTTATTTTTGGAAAAGTTGACCCTGTCTCCTTTTGAGCCAGTCGTGACTTGCGATTTACGCTTTCTCTCTTGGAAAGCGCTCTTTTTAGTTGCAATTACCTCTGCTCGAAGAATTTCAGTGCTTCAGGCCCTCTGGTGCAAAAAGTCTTATTTGATTTTTCACAAAGGGTGTCTTTGCGCACAAGTCCTAAGATCTTCTTCGAGGTACAGCTCTTGCAGCAGGTTACACCATTAGGGCTGGCGGCGGGCATCAGGACCCCAATCTTGCTGTGAGCGTGCTTGGGGATCGCCGGACGTCGGTTCCGCCCCGACGTCCAGGCATAGTACATAAGGAGGCACCCGCCAGAATCCACAGTTCTTTCCCGCCATCGACTTGCATGTCTCAACCCTCCGGTCACTTTCTAGTGCGCAACAATAGGAAAACTTCAAAAATCGTTTCTTCTTCAAGAAATACCTTTCTCCGGATTTTGTCTGTTATCTGATGTCCTCCCCAACCTCTGTGGAGGCCCATCCGTCCAAGTGCGCCTGTGGGAAGCAGATACCTTTCAAAGACCCCCACTCGGCCTGCGTCTGGTGCCTGGGCCAAGACCACGACACCCAGGCCTGTTCTTTTTGCCAAGGATTCAACAGCCGGACCCAGATCCGCTGACAGAAGACTCTCCAGGCTTACTTGTTGGAAGAGAAGCTGAAGGCCATGGAACCTTCCTCCAAGGGGGAATCCTCAGAAAAATCCCACAGGCACCATGAGAAACACAGGGAGAAGTTGAGACCTAGATCCCCTTCTAGGTCCTCGGACTCCCGCAGTTCCAGCTCTCGGTCCAACCGCTCTCCGTCTCGGGCCCCCTCTCAGCCTCCCCCAGTCGTGGTCAAGTCTTCCAGTGGTTCTTCCACCCTGCGGCCTACCAAGACCTCCAGGCTTTCGTCTTCTTCGTCCAAGGCATCGTCGATGTCAGGGGATCACCATAAGTCTGCTTCCCAACACTCGGCTCCCGACGTCCTGTCTGTCTCCTTACCTCCTCCACCCCAACGTAAGACCAAGGAGCTGACCTCGTTGGAGCGGACGTTGGACCCAACATCGGCCCGCCCGACGTCGGCCAAGCATCACAGACCCCGAGAACCGGCGAAAGCCTGACACCCCATAAGCCGGTTAGGCCCTCTCCACCAGTTCCGGCGGGGGACCGGCGCGCCCGACCCAGCAGCTGGAAGAACCCACCGCCACCTACGGCGTCAGCCAGGAGGCGTTGATGGAGGAGGAATCCACCCAGCCCGAGGACCAGGCGGGCGACCCCAGTCCTGTCGAGCCCCAACGGGAACCCTCCCCAGAACTGGAGACCCCCGGGGAGCCAACGCCGGGACCTGACGACAGGCCACCAGCGCCCAGTCTGTTGTCGGGCCTTAACATTTCAGAGGTGAAGGAACTATTCACCTTCTGGTGGGACACCATCAAAAAAGATGTGGTCACCATGCAGCCTTCTCCTGCACCCGCGGCCCCAAAGGGGCAGCAGGCCGAGTACCTTTCCCCCAGGAACCCGCTGGACCTCCTAGGGGCAGATCAGTGGATAAGAGAAGGCCTCCGTCCAGATCCTCTTCAGGGTCACCCAGCCCCAAGAGACCCAGAAGACGTCGTTACTCACCGTCTACGGAGGACTCCAGGTCGGACATCTCGGATGGCTCCAGGTCTCCTTCTCCCGTCAGCGTCCCCTCTCCGGACCCATGTGAACTCCCTAGGTCTCCTCCGGATGACCCATCATTCTCTGAGATTATGAGACATATCTAAGAGAACATGGGGTGGGACGCAGAAGATCTCGACCCCGAAAGGCTACACCTCACCCGTTATCTTCAGCAGAAGGATCCTAAGCCTGTGGTCGTACCACCCTTGGTGGACACCTTTGTGGACGTCACCAAGGCAGTGTGGAAACATCCACACTCGCTCCCGGCGATGCCGAAGAAGGCTGACCGCCTGTACAGGGCCCCAAGGGAGGACCAGTACATGGCTAATCATCCTCTTGCCGACTCCCTGGTCATCACAGCCTCACACGACCGGTCTCAGAGGCCGCAACATCTGAGCACCCAGCCACCGGACCTGGAGTCCAAGCAATTGGATGCACTGGGAAGGCGCACGTACGCAGCCGCGACCTGCGCCATCCGGTCCCTGAACTACCTTACCCACATGGTTCAATTTCAGAACGCTCTGTGGGAACAGGGACAGGCTCTGGCAGAAAAGTTGCCAGACGGTAAGCAGAAGGAGGAGCTTCTCCGCATGGGTTCAGATGTGGGAACCCAGATGCTATGAGCCGCGTATGACTCCGCGGACTCCTCGGCCAGAGCGGCAGCCTCAGGCGTATGCCTCCGGAGACACTCATGGCTCTGTGTCTCCGGATTCACCCCGGACGTCCAGAAGAACATCCTGGACGCTCCTTTTCACGGCGAAGTTCTGTTTGGTGAGGCTTCTGAGAAGGTCATCACTAAATTACAAAAGGCCGGGAAGGCCGTTAGGTCTGTCCAGGCCATGTACAGACCTAGACTCAGTTCCTTTCGTAGGAACCAGAGTCGTTTTCGCAGCCGAGCTCAGAGGCAGCAGTCTCGTTCCGACCAGCAACAGAGGGGCTCATTCGCCGGAAAAGCCCAGGGCAAGCCATCCTCAGGCAGAGGCCAACGTCCCACCAAACCAGCCCAGCCTGCAGGACCCTCTGCCGCCACAGCATGACTCCTTCCTGGCCCCGGCCCCTCCGGATCAACGGGAAACAAAGGTCGGAGGTCGCATCGCAGCCCACCTGCCAGGGTTGCAGTCGATCACCACTGACAGGTGGGTGCTACAGTTGGTCAAAAGAGGCCACTATATAGAGTTCGTAGACAAGCCACCCACAAGGCCTCCTCTGCTCTCCCGTTATTCAGGTCAGCACACAGCGCTCATCAGGCAAGAGGTGCTCACGCTTTTGCAGAAAGAAGCTGTGGAGCACATCCCAGGGAACCAGTGAGGAGCAGGATACTATTCCCACTTCTTCCTGGTTCCAAAGAAAACAGGGGACCTCCGTCCAATCTTGGACCTCAGCGACCTCAACATGTCGGTCATTTACAAACGCTTCCGCATGGTGACCCTCCTGGGCCTAATACCCATGCTGAAAAAAGGATGCCTTTTTGGCGTCCCTAGACATGCAGGACGCTTACCTGCACATCCACATTGCTCAAGTGCACAGGAGGTTCCTGCGCTTCGAGTTTCTCGGCCACCACTGTCAGTTCCGAGTGCTCCCTTTCGGGCTGTCATCGGCCCCCAGGGTCTTTACCAAGTGCATGGCAGTCGTAGCAGCGTCTCTGAGGAGACAGGGCCACTATGTGTTTCCATACCTGGACGATTGGCTTCTCATGGCCTCCTCAGAGGAGGTACTGTTGATCGCTATTCAGCAGACCCAGGCTCTTTTTCAGTCTCTGGGCATACTAATCAACTACGAGAAGTCTCTCCTGGTACCATCCCAGAAATTGCAATTCATAGGGGGCAGTTCTGGACACCATCCAAGGGAAGGCTTTTCTTCCCAAGGACATGGCGGAATGCATCCGGTCCCTCATAAGGGACCTATCGGCAAAGAAGACCGTCCCAGCCAGACTGGTCCTTCGCCTGCTCGGACACATGGCTGCAGCCATTCCAACAGTCCCTATGGCAAGGCTCCACATGCGGATAACCCAGTGGATGCTCAGAGTGCAATGGGACCAAAGGCAAGACCATCTGCAGCAGCCAGTCAGAATCACGAAGGCCGTGATTCGGGACTGGCAATGGTGGCTAGACCCAGGAACTCTCTCTGTGGGGGTTCCTTTCACAGCACCGTCCCCAGTGATAACACTCTCCACAGACGCCTCGGGGCTGGGGTGGGGAGCACACTTGAATGGGGTGAGGTCTCAGGGTACATGGACTTCTCAGGAGCTCATCTCCACATCAACATATTGGAGATGAGGGCAGTCCTTTATGCCCTGCAAGCCTTCCAGTCGGACATCCCACCGAGTACTCTTCTGTTACAAACAGAAAATAGGCGGTGATGTATTACCTCAACAAACAAGGAGGCACACACTCCTATCCCCTCTGCAGGGAGGCCATGAGAGTGTGGGAATGGGTAGTATGACACGGCGCAAACCTTATCGCTGTTCACGTTCCCGGAGTGGACAATACCGTCGCAGACAGCCTGAGTCGTTCTCAGACCAGAGTCCACGAGTGGGAACTCCTACAGGAGGTGGCAGAGGATTTGTTTCTTCGATGGGGCACTCCAGAATTGGATTTGTTTGCATCCCCATACAACTCAAAACTGCCCAATTTTTGTTCGCTAGATCCAGGGCCTGGTGTTTTCTGGCGAGACGCGTTGTCCCTCTCCTGGGCGGGCAGATTCCTTTACGCCTTTCCTCCCTTCCCGTTGATCCAAAGAGTCCTTCTCAAACTTCGCAGGGAGCACGCGACGCTGATTTTGATAGCGCCTTTTTGGCCCAGACAGAGTTGGTTCCCGCTTCTGAGTCACTTGTCCCGGGAACCTCCGCTTCCTTTACCAATCAGCTGACATCTACTGTCTCAGGAGGAGGGTTCATTAGTCCACCCGGACTTACATTCACTGAACCTGCATGCTTGGCTCCTAGAGACATAGCCATTTTGCGACATGGGGTCTCGCAAGAGGTGGCGGAAGTCCTTTCTGCCGCCAGAAAACCGCAACCTTCGCTTCATCGCCATGAAATGGCGTAGGTTCTGCCTATGGTCTCAAGCACGCGGCTTCTCCCCTTTAGACTGCCCAGAAAAACTAGTTCTGGAATTCCTGCTCTCCCTTTTCCAATCAGGGATGGCCTACTCCTCTATCAAGGTGCACCTTCGTACGATCTCAGCCTACCATGCCCCTATAGGCCAACGCATGGTGGCACAGTTGGATACTTCTCGGGCCTTCTTAAGAGGGGTGCTCCACCTTAGGCCACCCATCAAGGATCCCGTCCCTCCTTGGGACCTGCTTTCCGTCCTGGAGCAGCTTACGCTGCCACCTTTCGAGCCTGCCGCAGATTGTGAGCTGCGTTTTCTGTCATGGAAAACGTTATTTTTGGTTGCTGTTACTTCGGCGAGGAGGATCTCCGAGCTACATGCTCTCATGTGTAAGGAACCTTATTTGATTTTTCACCAGGACAGGGTGTCCCTGAGGACGAATCCCAAGTTCTTGCCTAAGGTGGTATCAGTCCTGACCCTAAATCAAGACATTGATTTGCCTGTGTACTTCCCCAAGTACACTAATAGAGGAGAGGCTCTGCTTCACACCCTGGATGTTCACCGGTGTCTGAGATATTACTTGACCAGGACCAAGCGGCACCGCAAAACGAAGCAGCTGTTCGTCTCTTTCGCTGAGAGGATGTTGGGCCATCCAGTCTCGAAACAAACCCTTTCTCGCTGGCTTATCCAGTGCATTTCCTTTGCTACAACAATCGACAGAAACCCCTTCCGGGTGCAGTTAAGGGCCCTTCGACGAGGGGAGTGGCTACTTCCTTCGCAGCACTTAGAAATGTATCCACATCGGCCATATGTGCTGCAGCCACCTGGAGCTCCATGCACACCTTTATAAGGCATTACAGCCTTGATATCGCCTCACGGCGCAGAGCGGGTTTCGGCCTTGCTGTCCTGCAGGGTCTCCTGTCCTAGAATCAGGACATGTTGGGATCTCAGTTTTTTCGCCTCCTCCCTATGACCTTTCTAGGCGCTATTGCTTGGGAATCAGTTCTAATGGTGTAACCTGCTGCCAAGAGCTGTACCTCGAAGAAGATAGTACAGTTACGTAAGAACTTACCATAACAGTAGATCTTCGAGAACAGCTCTTGCAGCAGATACCTTCCGCCCTCCATTCCCCCTTGGAGGAGGTAAGTTCCAGCCTACGCTCAGCAAGATCGTTTTAGTCTTAGCCATCTGATGGCGGGTCCTCGGTCTCCCTTTCTGATGTCATCCGGCGGCCGGGAGTCTCCGGCGGGAGAACTGGGGATTCTGGCGGGACCACCTCCTTATGTACTACGCCTGACGTCGGGGCGGGATTGACGTCGGAGGCGGTCCCCGCTGAAGACTGACAGCTAGAAGATTTCCGTGGGGTCCTGACGCCTGCCGGCTTCAGTCCTAATGGTGTAACCTGCTGCAAGAGCTGTTCTCGAAGATATACTGTTACGGTAAGTTCTTACGTAACTGTACTTTTCTTCCTAAGGCAGCCTCTGAGTTTACACTCAGTCAATCCACCTTCCTGTTTATTTTCCTGAGCCTGCCAATCCAGGGGAAGCACTGCTCCATACTTTAGACGTGCGCAGAACTTTGAAGTATTACCTACTCAGAACTAAGGAGTCCAGAAAGTCTAAGCAGTTGTTTGTTTCGTTTGCCCCAGGTAGAGAGGGCACTTCAGTTTCTAAGCAGTGTTTATCCAGATGGTTGGCAAATTGCATTGTGTTCTGCTACAGTAAGCACGGCAAAGTATTGCCGAGTGCTGTCAAATCTCACTCCACCAGAGGCATGGCTACCTCTGTGGCTTGTTTCAAAGGGGTCTCAGCTGCTGATATTTGTGCTGCTGCCACCTGGAGTACAGTTCACACCTTCACCAAGCATTACAGTGTGGACATCGCTTCTAAAGCCCATGCAGGATTTGGCAGGGCTGTTCTGCAGTGACTCCTGTCTTAAATTTATGGAGCTCCTTGACTGGTTGTTTTCAGTGTCTTTTGTCTTAAGTTTAAGAAGCTCCTTGACTGGGTAGGTTGTTCCACCTCTCCTGTCTTAAGTTTATGGAGATCCAGCCTCCCAGACTGTCCATATATATGACATTTATGCTGCTGCCACCTGGAGTACAGTCCACACCTTCACCAAGCGTTACAGTCTGGTCATTGCTTCTAGAGCTCGTGCAGGATTTGGCAGGGCTGTTCTGCAAGGACTCCTGTCTTAAGCTTATGGAGTTCCTTGACCAGTTCAGTTTTCAAGGTCTTCTGTCTTAAAGTTTATGAAGATCCTTGGCTGGGTAGCTTTTTTCAATTGTCCTGTCTTAAGTTTATGGAGACCCAGCCTTGCAAACTACCTATTCCTCCTGTCACTGCTTGGGACTCGTTCCTACGGTATAACCTGATGACTGAGATACCCTCGAAGAAGATAGAACAGTTACGTAAGAACTTGCCGTAACAGTAGATCTTCGAGGGGATCTCAATCATCAGATCTATTCCCTCCCACCATCCCCCTTTTTTGGGGCTCCTATTCAGAACCTGGCTGTCTGCTGTTTCCATCATTTCTCTGAGAGCCGGGTCCGTTGCTCTCCTCAGGTCCCCAGGGTGTCAGCCTTGCTCCCTTCGTCTCTGAAGGGAAAGAGCTGAGGAGGGCGCAGGCCCGCCTACACTGTTATAGGGTTGGCAACGTCGGCTGACTAATTCGTGGGCGGGCACAATTTTACTGCTGAAAATCTTCCATGTGGATTCCCCATTCACCAACAGTGAAGTTCCTACGATGTAACCTGATGACTGAGATCCCCTCGAAGATCTGCTGTCACGGTAAGTTCTTACGTAACTGTTCTTTTTATCCAGTACACTAGCTCTTTAACTTGGCCACTTGTTCTTGTCTATGTCCATCAGCCTCATTTTTACCAAAGGGCTATAAGAAACAACCACAGTAATTGTTTGCTTTGCCCACTACCATAAGTAACTCATACCCAGACTGTTCAATTATTTTTTTAACAAAATCAAGCCAGTATATATTACAGCACTGTCGGAGATAGATATCCATTTTTCCCATGTTAAACAGGCATTGGCTAAACCATTTGAGTTCTGCAAGTATAACCAATAGATCTTACTTTGAGAGGGCTCTTGCAGTAGATAATAACATGTAAAACTGGCACCCTCTGGCATCAGAACCACATGGAAACTTTTGCTAGCATAGTCTGACGGGGGACCGCCCACCGGACATCACGACTGATGTCAGCGTGATCGTATATAGTGGGCAGTCTCCACGTCTGCCCTCCAGTTCTTTCCCGCCATCGACCTGCGCAACGTTGGACCGACTGGAGCTTGTCGCTGCAGTATAGAACGCCTTCCGATGAGTATTCATTTACTTTTGTTATTTACTAGTAGTTTGTGTGTTGTCCTCTCCATGTCCGCATTAAAACAAGTGCGGTTCATGCGGAGTACAGCTGCTGCACAAAGATCAACATTCTTTGTGTCTCTCTGGCTCGGGCCTAGCCACAAGGTCGAGGAGTGCAAGGGCTGTGCCCACTTTAATCAAGCCATGCCGAAATGATGCCAGCAAGCCTTCGAGGCCCACATCCTAAAAGAAAAGATGGTTTCAATGGAGCAGGAGTTGAAGAAATTAAAGCGCTCGAACCCAGAAAACAATAGGGAACAGGAGCATTTCATCCTGCATCGAAGATGCCCGCGGGCCCTTCGCCGGAGGACCAGCCTCCTTCTGGCCAGAAGGTAAGTGCCGCGACCATGCCTGTGCTCCCGCCAACTAGGCAGGTCTTGTTCCCCCCACCGCCACTGATCTTGGTGACGGTGAGCCCCTCAGATTCTTCCATGGCCGCTGCCGCTCTTAGGCCCGTTACCACCTTGGGCTCTAAAACAGCCGGCGTGGCCAATAAGTCGGGGAGCCGGCTCCTCTGACTCCCAAGTGGCCCAAGTTGATCAGCCGATCGTCGGCCCTTCTGGCGATCGTCTGACTGCTTCGTGTCTGTCAGGCCCTGACGTGACGCTACCGGACGTTGGAGTCGTCCAGACTGGAGATCTGGGTTCTCCAAGGGGTACTCTTCCTGAGCCCCCATCGCCTGACCCGTCAGAGCTTCCCCCGCTTTCGCCAGAACTGCAAGCTGCAACGCAAGTCCACCCGTCGCTGGGGGTTCCTGATGATAGAAGGCCAACCAGCCTTATTGTGGCTCCTGCGCCACCTCTGGTGACAACTGACCCAGCTCCTCAATGCCTGCAGGTCCCCTTACCTCCTTCTAGTCCACTGTCAGGCTTCCCACTATCAGGTGCTCCTTCTCACGTTCCTCGGACAGGACACCTCACGGGGGCCCCTTCGTCAGGGATTTCTGTCCTTTCAGGGATAACGGCAGGCCTATCAGGTCTTCCTCTGTTGGGACTGCCATCTGGTCTTACCCCGTCAGGGCTGACGTCAGACTTCCCTCCGCCGGGGCCGCCGACTGGCTATCCCTCAGTGAGACATTCTTCTGGCTATCCCATGTCAGGTATTTCAGCCTTTCCTCCGTCGGGACCACCGTCGGGTTACCCGCTGTCAGGCCATGTGTCCCTCCCTCAGTACGGCCTCACACTGGGTTTTCCGTCTTCAGCCTATCCTGCGTCTGTCCCGATGCCAGATACTTTTTCTTCAGCCTACTCTTACCATGACTGCCCTTGTTCTTATCCTTTGCCAGGTTACCCTCATTATCCCCCCGAACACACACACACCTTTTGGAGGGCAGGGTCCTGGATTTTCTAAACATCCACCTCCTCCCACTCCACCTCCACAACAGCCACAGGTGAACTTCCAGGAAATTCTTAATTCATGGTGATCAACGACCAAGAGTCAATTGGTCTCTGAACTGGACAGCAGGCATCCTGCGCTGCCGATTGTCAGCCGCCTGGCTCCTCCGCCTAGGGCGCCTTTGCTGGTGGGCATTGGTCCTCCCACGTTAGATCATCCGTCTGAGCTGACGTCTCACCCGATGCCGGAAGTTGTCACCAGGGAGCCACCCCACTGTACCACCCCCACAGCAGCCAACCCCCACCCCCCATCCTGGACACCCCTGTTTTTCCATGGCACCCACCTCCAACCAATAACCCCTTCCCCCCGGGACACCCTGAGCCCACCCCTTCCTTGCCATACCTACCCGCCGCATCCTACCCATCCCTTGTACCCCCACTAGTAGGACCTCGCATCGGTACCTGGCTAAGGGTCCTGGTCGCCACAGACCACTCATCAGATTAATTGCTCTACTCCTTCTGCTCTCTGGGAACATACACCCCAACCCCGGGCCGTTGTCAACTAGCCTCCCCACACCCCACTCTGGTACTGGCCTCAGCATTGCATCCATGAATATTTGCAGCCTCCTAAAAAAATCCGCCGCTCTCCAGTGCTGAGCTGTACAACACTGTCCTGATGTTATAGCACTAGTCGAGACCTGACTCTCGAGAAAAACTCCCGGCTCGGTTATCTGCCTCCCTGGCTACACTCTGTTCAGGGAAGACCGTATAGGCAAATGTGGCGGCGGGTGTACAGTCTTTGTGCGTGACACACTTTTAGGCCATGCTCTTCCTGCCCCCAAGCTCTGTTTTAGTGCTCAAGCCCTCACCCTCAAGGTTAACCCTGACCCAGCCAGGGGCTCTCTTTTTCTCACAGTCTCTTACATACCCCGAGGGACCAGCTGTCCATTCCCTCATTGATTACCTCACCACACTCCCACACAAGGCGGAGCAGCTCATCCTAAGTGACCGTAATGTCAGTTGGCTGAGTACCACTGCCCCCCATATCAGGGACTCTTTCGCTACCCTAGATATGACCCAACTAGTTACCTCACCCACTAGATTTAACTCGTCAGGTAGCTCCAGCACCCTCCCAGATGTAATTCTGTCAAACCGCCCCCATAAAGTCAGAGATATTAATGTACTACCAGACTCTCTTAGTGACCACTCTCTTGTCCTCTGCCACTGGTCATCCCCCACACCAAAACCAGTGTCCCAGGTCACCTCACACCGGCGCCTTCACCCCGGGGGTCTCAGAAAGCTAAAAACGCACCTAGCCCAGCTTGACTGGTCCCCAGTCCTACTTGCAACGGATATTGACTCTGCCCTAGCCTATTTCTCCAGTGCCTTCATCAAGGTCTGTGACCTTTTCACCCCCTGACCAGAATCCATACCAAGAAACACAACGCCCCATGGATCTCCCCATCCCTCATCCAGACACTGAAACAAAGAGATAATCTCCGGCATATTGCTGTCGAGACAGGCAAACTGGTTGACAGACAAGCCTATAATGCAGCACGTAACAAGTGCACCTGGGCTATAAGGCAGGCTAAGGCCAGATATTATCAAGCCACCCTTGAAGCCACTTGGGCTCATCCTGTGCCTTCTGGGACAATATGAAAGAGCTCAATGAAAAGTCCTGCTCCCCCCACCATCACTACTCTCCATAGACGGTACCGTCACTACTGATCCTCCCCGCATAGCTGAGTGCCTCAATATGGCTTTCTGAGATCTAAGCTCTGTCCTCCCCAACTACTTTTTCGACCCTATCCCTGCCTCCACCCTTCCCACCTCGGATCGCCTCCCTTTCTAACTGCATGCCATATCACCCCTTGAAGCCAGGCCTCATCTGCAAAAATCCTTAGCTAGCAACAACCTCAGCTGTGATCCCCTGGGCTCCGGGATTCTCTGATTAGTCCTAGATACTGTACTAGCCCCTCTCACCAACCTTTTAAACCGGTCATTATGTCTTGGTCAATTTCCCAGTGCCTGGAGAATTGCAGAAATCACCCCTATCCATAAGAGTGGAGATAGAACCTCCGCTAACAATTTCAGGCCCATCTCCATTCCCCCCCCAAAAGCACTAGAAAAAATAGTGGCCATTCAGCTCTCCGACTATCTGGCCAAATATGACCTGCTGTGTCCGGAACAACATGGATTCCGCCCTGGACACAGCACCACTACAGCCCTCCTGGAGTTCTCCCAGCACCTCGACTCTGGTCATGTTGTGGGTGCAGTGTTCATTGACCTCTCCAAGGCCTTTGACACTGTCACCCCCTCCTACTTGACTCCCTCCACCAACTTGGCTTCTCCTCTGGCCCATTGGCTTGGTTCACCAGTTACCTCTCTGCCATATCACAGCGCATGAAGGTAAACGGCACCCTGTCCAATACCCTGCCTGTTCGCTCAGGGGTCCCCCAGGGTTCCATCCTGGGTGCTGTTCTGTTCAGCCTATTTCTCAATACCCTCCCCAGCTCCTGCTCGGGCAATATGGTACTCTGTGCTGATGATTTGGTTCTCCTTGCCGCCAACCCTGACCCTGCATCTTTACAGGAATCTCTGCGGCACACATTCAACCAAGCTGAAAAGTGGTTCCTTGACCACCGACTGGTCATTAACCTAAAAAAAAAACAAAAAACAAATCTATGCTTTTTACGCATCACTAGAATAAGGCCAAAAATGCCCCCCCACCCCCGCATTCTCCCCAGTAATGCTCACCCTCTCGAGCAGCTGTCATCCTACAAGTACCTAGGCATCACACTTGACTCGGCTCTTACATTCCACACCCACATCAATAGCCTATCCTCAGCCATAAACTCTATCGCCACATAGATTTCCTCCCCCAAACTGCTCTCTGACTAGCCGTCAACTCCTCCGTCCTGTCCCTAGTGGACTACGGCCTACCTAGCTACACTGTGGCCGACAATACCGCCCTCACCAGAATCCAGACCTCGATAAACAAGGCCTGCAGGCTCCTGACCGGTGCATCCCTCCGCACCCATACTTGCCTGCTCCATAACTGACTGCTGCTTTGTCAGAGGCCAGATACCGTTTTCCAAACCCTTCCCCCCATTCTTTTATGGGGGACCATTTGTCATTCGGGAACACTTCTAAGGGTCAGTACCCCTTTTCATCTCCTGTTCCTAGGTTTGGGGGCACCTCTTGCTCCTGTCAAGCTCAGAAGGTCCACCTCTCTGCAGTCTCTGCACTTTACTCCTCTGTTGTGAGTAAGACTGGGGTCCTGTGAAGGGTCTCTCACTTCTTTCAAGGGGTCACCCTCTGTAGGTGTCATCCTGCTTCCGGCAGCGGTCCCTGCAGCTCGGAGGACTTCCAAAACCTTTAGGCTCCAGGGTACTCAGAGACCTA
The DNA here is from genome assembly GCA_016271365.2 of Neoceratodus forsteri. Lineage (NCBI taxonomy): Eukaryota > Metazoa > Chordata > Ceratodontiformes > Ceratodontidae > Neoceratodus > Neoceratodus forsteri. The sequence continues at coordinate 720,953,049 of CM028129.1, forward strand.
GTTTTCTTTCTTTTACAGTGTCTTGATGACTTTGTGTTTCCTTTCTCAGCCCCTACCCAGGCTAGGACCTGTCCCTTTCCTGTTCCAGACTGTGCCTTTACTGGCAATCTGTTGGGAGTATTCTCTTCAGGGGGATGCGCCTCTACATTATCTTCAAGACAGGTGCAACCTTGGGCTTATATGCCCACCAGACTAGGCCAATTGGTAGTCCACTAGTCTTTTTTTTTTTTCTCCTTCACTCCCTGAGGGGAGCCGCTATGGTTGCTGTGCTAGGCTGGTCATAGGGATCATAACTCTGCCCCTCGTTTAGCCCTCTTTCCATCATCTGCCCCCTTCTCGGGGTTGTTTCGGGCCACTCCTTTGGGAGTTCAGCCACATCTTTTGCAGACTTCTAGGCCATGTCTGCCGTAGCTATCCACCCAACAGCCTCCTGGGAGTTTGCCCTCCCTTGCTTTAGGCAAGGCAATCGGGGGGGCTACTTTCGGCACTCAGGGCTGACGTTGGACTAGCGGACCTCCTGGGCCTTCTGTCCTTTTCTGCCTACTGCAATCCATTGCCCTCCTCCCAAGGGTTTTCTCTTTCCTTTCAGCACTACTTGGGACTCAGTCCTAACAGTGTTGCATACTGCAAGAGCCCCCTCGAAGTAAGATAGCAGAGTTATGTAAGAACTTACCCTAACAGTAGATCTTCGAGAGGAGCTCTTGCAGTAGGCAGGATTTTCCCTCCCTCCATCACCCTGCTGTCTGTCTCCATCTCGGTCTTTCTGTGGCTCCAGAGGTCCTTTCTCTCCCCTGTCGGACCTTCTCACAGGTCTCCAGTGGGATAAATGAGTTGGGCTCGGGAGACCGCCCCTCTTATACTATTAGCGGACGTTGGTGTGCCAACGTCAGGGGGTGGTCCCCCGCTGTAGACTAATAGCTAGAAGTTTTCCATGTGGTCCTAGCGCCTGGTGACTTAGTCCTAACGGTGTTGCCCACTGCAAGAGCTCCTCTCGAAGATCTACTGTTACGATAAGTTCTTACGTAACTGTACTTTCTTCTCCCGCCAGTCATCTGAGCTTGGATTGTTCAGGAAATAGCACTACATGTTGCCGCCATTTTATTTCTACAAGTAATGTGATTTTCGGTGACCTGTTTGTTGTCAAAAGAACCATCTAAACTTTTCCGGTACTCTGAGTGCAGAGAAAAAAATCTATACCAGCAGCTCCCACGATGTCTGTGTCTGCTGCCTAGGCCTACGCCACAGTGTGAAAGCCTGCAAAATATGCCAGGGGGTTAATTCTGCAACCGGGCGATGCTGAAAAGAGGTTTTGGAGAAATTCTTGCTCCAAAAGACCATGGAGAAGGAGCTCTAGCAGAAGTCTGCATTGCCGGCTCCATTGACTGAATTGCAGTAGTCGAAATCCTGGGAGAAATCATCTGGGAGTCACAGACACAGGCACGGGGACAAAGGGAAGGCTCTCCTAGTGCATTCCAGGTTGCACCTGTGTCACACAGGTACGACCTCCTCTTTGACACCCTCCACTCTGGCAGTGGTGTTGATTCCCCAACAATGGAGGGAGGTCACCACAGATTACAAAGCAAGGCAAAGTTTATTTAAACAGCACCCAATCCAAGTGGTCTTTTCAAGCTTTAAAGAGTCAGACAACAATCATAACATCAAACTCATTAAAAACTATATCAATATAAAATATGAAACATCAATAAAATGAAATAGGAAAAGCTTGATTAAATGAAAAGGTTTTCAAGGAGGCTTTAAAGACCTCCATTGTGCTGGCCGTACGACTGTAAAAAGGGAGCAAGTTCCATAACATAGGAGCAGCCACTCCAAAAGATCTGTTGCTTAAAGATTTTAACCTGGATGAAGAGACAGCTAGAAGGTCAGCATCAGTGGAATGGATAGGGTGGACTGGGTGGTAGGGAAACAGGAGCTCTTTCAAGTAGTTTGGTCCCGAACCACTTAGGGCCTTGTATGTTAACAAGCAAATCTTGAAGGTGATGCATGAACGGAAAGGCAGCCAATGCAGTGCTCACAGAGCCAGTGTGATGTGGTCACTCTGTGAGGAGCCCACTGGCGTCCAGGCAACAGCATTCTGCACCAGCTGCAGTTGATGCATCAAGCCTCCAGATAGCTGTAGATAAAGTACATTACACAAGTCCAATCTAGAGCTGATGAAAGCATGGATGATTGTCACTAGGTCCTCCTGGGCTAAATAAGCCTTAATCCTGGTGATGTCCCACAAATGATAAAAGCTGGATCGGATGGCAGCAGACACTTTGTTCAGATGTCAGTCTGTCATCAGAAATTATCCCCAGGTTCCTCACTATATTGGGTGCTGTGAGAGAGCGGCCATCCCCTACAAGGAGAGCCAGTCCATCCACAGCAGACAAGCTCCAGTGACCAAGTTTGATCTCCATGACCTCTTTCTTACCTGGGTTGAGACATAACCAGTCAGTAGCCATCCCATCATTAATTTCGGCCAAACACAGACTCAGCGCCGAAGTCACAGAAACATCGTCAGGAGAACAAGACAGAAACAACTGGGTATCATCTGCATAGCAGTGAAACCCAACATTGTACTGCTAATGTTCTCCACCAAAGGCACCATATATATAGAGAACAGAATGGAGGCGAGGATCAAACCTTCTGGAACTCCAGAGGACAACGCAGATGCCTCCGAGGTCAAATTCCCCAGGGCAGCCTGCCACGTTCTCCCATTTATGCAGGACTCAAACCAGCACAAAACTGCACTGGTGAGACCCACATAGTTCCTCAGGTGATCCAAAAACACCCCATGGTCCACTGTATCAAATGCCAATGAGAGATCCAAGAGCACAAAGACTGAACATTGCCCTCTGTCCCTCGCAAGAAGATCGTGGGTCACCCTGACGAGAGCGGATCTTACTTGTATGTATCTTCACCATTCATCACTGGTGGGTATACACCGGAGGTGCTAGGACCCTATGGGAGCTTATTAGCTTAGAGGTGTTTTTCTAGGAAAAGGAGCCGGCGCTGGGATGGTGCTACCCTCGATGCCAACTCCTCCCCCTCAGTTCTACATTTCCCACCATCAAGAGTGCATCTCCTTGTTGAAGCTGAAGAGCCATTATTCGACACCGGAGACTGCAAACGGGTGAGACCATTCTTTTTCCTTTTTTTATTGTATTCAAACAGCATGAAGTCTTGCTGTATTCTGACATATGCAGTTAGGTCCTGCCTTTCAACTGCCCCGGAGAACAAAGAGTTAAACTTTCCATGTCCAGCATGGAATGTTCACCTCAAGCTCGGTTGAAGCCCCTGTCTGCTGTTGTTTAAACTCCAACCGTCAGATTCTTTACTCCGCCTCACTGAACAGTCGCTCCGGAGATTTCTCCTTTGCTCGGTTCAAAAAAATTGGTTAAAGTGTCGTTTTTTGCTCAGTTTCTACCGAATTGCTGCTTCCGATCTGTCGGTTTAAGTCTCTGTCTGTGGTACCGTGAGTACTAGATAGGTTTTCTATATAGTTTCTGTGTTGAACTTGTAAATTGTGGATCGGTTCGGCTGAACCAATCAGTTTCAGGTAAAAAAAAAGTTTGTGTATTTACTTAGAGTGTGGTAACCGGTCCGTATCGGTTCTAAAAAAAAAATGGATTTTTATTACGTTTTTTTCCAAGACCCATGACACAGTCAGAAACCGATAGGGAAGTCTTGCCTGGCGGATTGCCGAAAAAAGGTTAAGTTTTGGTTAGGATTGGCCATGTCTGAGAAACCCAAGAAAAAAAAACGGGCCCAATGGGTTTCAACACTGCAGTGTGTGTGGGGAAGTCTTTGCCAAGGCTGATCCCCACAGCACCTGTGTTTATTGTCTGGGGTTTGACCACCTCGATTCAGACTGCCAAATTTGTAAGAATTTTCCCAAATCTACCCTGGAAAAGAGATTAGGTAGACTGAGGGAAAGGAAGGCGAGAAGTCCGCTGACCCCGAATGACCAGCCCGGTTCGGTTCCGACCGAACCAAGAGGAGTGCCCTCTGACCAGGGCGATACTTCTTCGGGCAAAAGGAGAGCCGATTCTGAGGAGTCAGTTCCGGTAAAAAGAAAAAAAAAGGTAAATCGTCCGTTTCGGACCCAGAAATTCATACTCTGACCACCAATGAGATAGCCAAGGCGATAAGAATAGTGCAGTCGCTTACTTCGGTTCTGGCCAAACAGGCACCATCTGGCAGGGGTTCGATTCAGTCGGTTCCCCCGGTTCCGGATTACACCTTGGAAGAATTTTATGAACCGGATGAGAAGGAGGGAAAGTATGAGGATGATGATGGTGATTATGAAAGTCTGGATGTGCCTATTGACCCAGACATCTCCCCAGACAGACCTTCAGGTGTTTCTCCTCCTACGCTTTCTGAGTCCCCTTCTCACTTTGTTTTACAAAAAGGTGGCTGAAACCCTCCAGCTTCCCATGGAGGAAGCAGTAGAGGATCAGGAGGAGCCTGATTTTGTTGAAATGATGGATATCCCAGAGTCTAGGAGACTGTCTATTCCCCTCCACAAATCCTTTGGGAAACAGACACATACAGTTCTTAAGACTCTTAATTCCATACCTCCTGTGGACAGACGAATGGACAAGAGGTATACTCTTTCAGGCTCAGACACGGAGTTCCTTTCCCAGCAATGCAGCCATGTTGGGGTAGTGCAGGCTGCTGCCTGTGATAAGGCAAATATCCCCTTGGCATCACACCCCCCAGATAAGGACTCCAGGAGGATTGATGCCATGGCTAAGAAACAGTACATGGCAGCATCTTTGGGACTCAGGCAGGCTAACTATGGCCTACACAGCTAGATACCAGAAGTCCAGGTGGGACACTGTGCTGGCTCTGGCTAAACAGGCCCCTGACCAGCTTGCCAAGGAGATGGAGCAGGTGGCTGCAGATGGGATGAGGCATCCAAAGTGCAATTTCATGCTGCTGTGGACTCCAGTGATGTTTCATCAAGAGTCATGGCTACATCTGTGGCTCTTCGGAGGATGGCTTGGCTCAGATGTACTAGCCTATCACAGGATACCCAGGCTAAGGCCATGGATTTCCCTGTTATTGGTAATTCTCTGTTTGGGGAGCAGACAGAAACTACATGAAAAGATGGATGAGTACAGGACCACTTACAGGAGTGCTCAGGCCAAAGAAAGGCAAGCTGCTCCTCAAAGGCAGCAGTCCAGGGGCAGGCCTTTCCAAAGGCCTTTTTACCAGGCTTAGGCCTCCTCTTCTTATTCTCAGAGGGGGTTCTTTAGAGGGAGAGGCAGACGGGGGATGAGCAGGCCTGCATCCACCCCTCAGCCTAAAGCCCCTGCCAAGCAGACATCCTGATGGGTCTGCCCAGGCCGATTCTCCAATACCAGTAGGGGGCAGGCTGGCTTACTTTGTCCAGGATTGGAAGTCTCTGACATCAGACAAGTGGGTCCTGGAAGTAGTAAGCCAGGGACTGGTTCTCAGCTTCAAAAAATTTCCCAAGATGAGAACCAGATCCTTTCCACCTGCAAATCCATCAGAGACCCTTGCCTTAGAGGCAGAGGTTTCTCCTCTTAGCTCTCAGAGCTATAGAGAGGGTTCCCACCCTACAAAAGGGCAAAGGATTGTACTCCAGGTACTTTCTAACCCCCAAAAAGACAGGAGAATGGCGGCCCATCCTGGATCTAAGATATCTGAACAAACACCTTTTAAAACCAAAGTTCAAAATGGTGACTCTGGGAATAATCCTTCCCTCTCTAAGGCCAGGGTACTGGCTAGCCTCCCTGGACCTCAAAGATGCCTATTTTCACATTCCCATCAGGTGCTCCCACAGAAGGTACCTCAGGTTCGAGTTGCCCTCAGGCCACTATCAATTCAGAGCAATGCCCTTTTACCTAACATCAGCCCCAAGGGTTTTCACAAAGTGCTTGGCAGTAGTGGTTGCTTTCCTAAGGAGAAAAAAGATCTCCATCTTCCCATACTTGGACGACTGGCTCATAGTAGGTCAGTCTCCAGACCAAGTCAAGTCACATTTGCAAATAACTCAGCAGGTGCTCACTTCCTTAGGGTTCCTTCTCAACCTTCCAAAGTCAGTTCTCGAACCAGTACAGCTCCTCACCTTCATAAGGGCGGAGCTGGATACAATAAGGGCAAAAGCCTTCCTTCCCCTGGAATGGGCAAGGACCCTTATGGAACTGGCCTCTTCATTCACCCTACAGGTGTCTTGACCAGCAAGGCATTTCCTTCAGCTTCTGAGCCACATAGCAGCTTCCACAGCAGTGGTCCAGGGAGCAAGATTCCAGATGAGGGACATTTAGTTCTACTTAAAAGCCTTCTGGTCTCAAAGAAAGGATTCCCTTACCAAACTAGTCCCAGTGACTCGAACCCTGATCCAGGCATTGCAGTGGTGGCAGGATCAGGACAATTTGAGACAAGGAGTTCCTTTTGTCACTCAGTCTCATTCAGTGATACTCACCACAGATGCTTCCCTGCTGGGCTGGGGAGCCCATCTGGGGGATCTTACCACCCAGGGGCTGTGGTCACCTCAGGAATCTCTGCTTCATATCAATCTCTTGGAACTCAGAGCAGTGCTTCTGGCACTGCAAGCCTTTTCCAAATCTGTACAGAACAAGGTGGTCCAGGTCAGAACAGACACCACCACCACCACATGGTACATCAACAAGCAGGGAGGCACTCGGTCTACGGCCTTGTGCACAGAAGCAATGAAGTTGTGGTCCCTGGCCTATTCCCTGCAAACCTCTCTGATAGCAGTTCACCTCACAGGGAAGGACAGTGTCCTAGCAGATGCCCTGAACAGAATATCCCAGGGCCATCACGAATGGACCCTAGATCCCCTAGTTTTGAAAGTGATTTTCTCGAGATGGGGCACTCCACAGATGGATCTTTTTGCAGCCCCAGACAATCGCCAACTTCCTCTCTTTTGTTGCAGACCCCCAGTCTTGGGCTCAGTCCCCCTGGATGCTCTGATCCTGAATTGGGAAGGGAAATTTCTTTATGCTTTTCCCCTGTCTCTCCCTGTTTTCTTGACTGACCATTCCTCCTCTGGAGAGAGGAGGCTACACAGCTTAGATGTTAAAAGGGCCAGCAGCTACTACTTAGAGCGCACCAAGGGTCACAGGTTTGAGCCCCTCCAGTTGTTCCTCATGTATGGAGAGGTTGGTAAGGGCAAACCTGCCACTAAGAGATCTATTGCCAGGTGGATTGTTTCTTGTATACAATTCTGCTATGAGAAGCTGGGTAGAACTCCACCCTCAGGCCTGAAGGCTCACTCTACAAGAGGTACAGCTGCTTCCCTGGCTGCTGCCAGGGACATTCCTATCTAAGAAATCTGTCAAGCAGCCACCTAGAAAACAGTCCATACATTCACCAAGCATTACTCTCTGGATATCCAGGCTAGGAGTGATGCTCGGTTTGGCACAGCAGTACTTCGGAGCCTATTTCCAAAGTAGGTTCTGTCCCTCCTCCATGGAGTACTGCTTAGTAGTCTGCATATGTCAAGAATACAGCAAGACTTCATGTTGTTTGAAGAAAAAATTACTCACATGGTAATGTTGCTTCTTCTAATGGAGTCTTGCTGTATTTAACCTCCACTCCCCTCTCAGAACCTAGTTTGGGATGTGGGTAGGCAGGAAAGTGTTGGCACCTAGATGTCCCTTTTCACCCTCCTTTATTTTGGGTGAGTGTTGTGTTTTGGGATGTGTTTTGTTTTTTGGGTTTCCTGACTTGAGTCTTTGCTTTGAAACTAAAAAACCCTTTTATATAGATATAGTTGCCAGTTGGCTAGTTTTGAGTTTTACAGTTTCCACACAGAACTTCTACTGAGTATTGCTCGTAAAGATCTGACGGTTGGAGTTTAAACAACAGCAGACAGGGGCTTCAACCGAGCTCGCTGTGAACATTCCATGCTGGCCATGGAAAGTTTAACTCTTTGTTCTCCGGGGCAGTTGAAAGGCAGGACCTAACTGCATATGTCAGAATACAGCAAGACTCCATTAGAAGAAACATTACTAAGGTGAGTCATTTTTTCTTCTATGGCACCAAGTCTTTTTCTATGTTTTTGTGTTATTTTGTGTCTCAAATGATCATGTCCGGTTCGGGGCCTAAATCTAAGACTGGACGTGCCCCTATGTGTCGGTGCCCATACGGGAAGTCCATGACCATAATGGATCAGCATGACTATTGTCTTACCTGCCTGGGCCCTCGGCACAATATGGACAATTGCAATGCTTGTTTTTCCATGGACCGCCGGATCCTAAAAACACGTTCATTGAAGATGGGTCAGGATCCTCCCACCTTGGGAGGATGTCATCGGTCCAGGTATTCCAAGGCAAGGATGCTGAACCCTTCCTTGGGTCACCCTCCAGTACTATACGTACCGGGAGGGACCAGGCCTTGGCTGGTTCCAGTCTCACTGAGAGAGCAGGCCTGCCAGAGGGGTCAGGTGGACAGTCGGCCTCCTCCGGGAGGTAATTTGGGCACCCCTCTTGGTCCATCGCTTCTTCGGAAGTGCAACCACCCCCGGTGTCACAGTCGCAGCTACATATTGGCCTGACTTGGCAAGATCCTTGGCGCGTCTGTTGATTCTGCTCCGGCTCCTGATTCCACGCCCAGAATCAGTGAGCGGAGTGGTGTCGTGGTATGTACTAGGCCTGTCTCCAGTGCCGCCAGTGGCACTGGGAGTGGCAGGGTTATGGGGGGTGGCCTCTTTGCTGGTCTCCCTGATCTCTTCCTCTTCGGAAGAGGATGATTCGGATGATCTGTAGTGGCTGCCGGACTCTGCAGAGTGCCGTCGACTGGCTAGGCCTAGCCGTGGGGTTCCCATGGTAACATCTTCGTCTGTTCCCTCGAAGGGCCCTGCCCCGGGCCCAACTCCTCTGGGTCACCCAGCGCCGTTTAAGGTGCTGGGGACTCTCACGGTGCCGATTCTGGCACTGGAGAGGAGGGCGGTGCCAAGTCATGGGACAGCACCCGGTCTGGGGATGGCACCATGCTCAGAGCTGGATTGGACTCTGGTGCCAGATCTGGTGGCGATGCTGAGGGTGACACCGAATTAGACTCGGATACAGGGTTGGGCTCTGGGATGGGCTCGGTCGACCCTTCAGGTGCTGAGACCATCTCGGAGCCCTCCATTTTGTATCCTGGGGAACAGCTGAGGAGCAGGTCCCTTTCTGAGGGGGAGAGCTTTTAGGGGGTCTGCAATGGCACATAGGCCCTCTTCCAAAGCTGCTGGTGACTCAGAAAGGAGTCATAGTGCTGACCCCTCACTCCTTCACTCTTCTCAGCAGGAAGGGCCTGCAGCAGATGGTGCTAGGGGCCATCCGCAAGAGGTAGACTGGCTCCAGTCACCTCATTGTGGGATCCTTTCTTTAGGGCACCACTTTGGACAGTTCTATACGGTTGGGCGAGCTACAGTGGGCACTTTGTGCAGTCCCCCCCCCTCCCGGAAGGGTGCCCTGCGTGATCCCATAGCCCTAGCAGGGATCCTGCTCTGGCTCGCCAGACCTCCCCCACCCCTTCGGATCCTCTGCCTCCCTCTTCTGCTCTCCTAGGCATCTTGGGCTCTTCAGGACCTCTGACCTGGGATCAGTTCAGGTCTTCTGCAGCTGCGTTTCCTCACTATTTAAGAGCCCTGGACCAGGTCATCTTCTAGCCAGAACCCCCTGCAGCCCCAGAGCTTGAACCAAGCTCCTGTGCCTCCTCGTCTTCCTCCCCAGAGGAGGAGGATTCCTCGGTCCACTTGTCCTCAGACGCTGATATCACCAGCTAACAGCGATTCCTGTCATGGCTGTTGTAGGAGCTCCATATCTCCCATTTTGTTAGTCGCAACCCTGTCCATGCGACGTGTGGTCTCTTTGGAGAGTTCAGCCTGGAGAACATTGCTATCCTTCTGTGGCCAGTTCCGTTCTCGGAAGCATTGCATCAGGTCTGGCAGACCCCCTCTGCCCCTTCCCCAGCCCTGAGAGACTGCCAGTGCAGGGATTACGAACCTCAGGGATCACCAGGTTCCATGCCTCACCCTTCTTCCAGGATATAGCTCCTGGACACCCCTTCTGGGCATTGTCGCTCAAGACACAGCCGCCCCCCAGGGTTTGACTCATCCGAGTCTGACCACTGGGGGAGGAGAGTCTTCTCCGCAATACGCCTTCTTTTATGTGTCTCTGCTCATCAGGCACATATGGCCGCCTACACTAGGCACCTCTGGACGGTGCTGGGACAACTCCTAGCAACCTTGCCTGACACAGAGGCAACCAGGCAAGCCATTTGCCTTTCTGCAAGGGGCCTAGAGTTAGCGAGGCACCAGACAAGGGTGTATTATGATGCCAGTGAAGTAACTTCTAGGCTGGCAGGAACTGCAGTCTGCATTAGGTGGATGGCATGGCTTCCCCTCTCCCAGTTGTTACCCTTGACCCAGCATAGGGTGATTGCCTCCCCTTTCCAAGGAGCCCACTTTTTCTCCCGCAGGGTGAGACGGGAGTTAGGGCACCTTCCCTGTCCCAGGCATCAGGAGTCTCTGTCTCGCCCTGACCAGTCACAGGCCTAAAGAGGGCTGTAAGGAGCTTCTTCCTCCTCCTGTGTTCTTTCCCAGAGTAGGCTGCGGGAAGTTACATCGCTCAAGGAGATGCCAGTGCCTAAGGTGCTTGGTACTCACCCACCGGTGATACATAGATACATAGACAGTGTCGGCAGATAAGGGCCTATGGCCCACCCAGTCTGCCCATTTGAGCTTGTAAGTTCAGTTTGTTTTCCTAGAAGTCTGTTGCACCTTACCCCTGACCTCCAGAATTCCTTTATGTCTATCCCATGCATTCTTAAATCCCGTGATTGTTTCAGCCCCCACCACTTCCTCTGGCAGGGTGTTCCACTTGTTCACCACCCGTTCTGTGAAGAAATTCTTTCTCATGTTTCCTCTGAATCGTCCTCCCTCCAACTTCATCCCATGCCCTCTAGTCCTGGAACATCTTTTTCGCTTAAAAATAGTGTTTTCCTGCACCCTGTTCCTCCCTGTAAGATACTTGTATGTCTCTATCATATCCCCTCTCTCCCTCCTCTCCTCCAGATGAATGGTGAAGATGCATACAGGTAAGATATGAAAATTACGTACCTACTGTTAATTCTTGATCTTCCTGCATTTCATCACTGCTTCCCACTCACCATATACTCTTGGGTCTCTGCCTCTGGGCAGTGCCGCCTCCCCCTCTCCCCCCAATTGAGGTCAGTTGTGGGCCGAGTCCTGCTGGAACCTCCAGGTCCACTGATCCTTCCATAAATGACAAGGACTCCCCTATGGGGGAGGGCAACCAGGGGCACTTGCCCTCCTCTGATAGGGGCTCCTCGGAGCTTCTTCTTTGCGATCCTGAAGGGGAACCCCTTCTGGTCTGTTTGCCCCCTCTTCTGAAGGGGTAAGGATTCAAATCCTGATCCTGATTTGACCCCAGAGAACCTCATCTTGGTTATTGAAAGGTAGAAGGGCTCCAAGAACCTCCAGCCCCCATCTCTTCCTGGAGCCTTGGCTCCTGCAGTTCTAGTTGACCTGTCTAGGTTAACCTGGGCAGGCCCCCCCCCCCCTTTTATCCTCAAGAGGGACTCCTCTCGGACACCTTTCTCTTCTCCTACCATTCCTGGCTCAAGGTGGAAGATGTCCTTACTCTGAAAGTTTAGGCCCATTCTGTGGAAGAGTCTTAAATTATGGGGGGGTCCTGTCCCCACTCCTGTCTTATTTCAGGCACAGGAATGAGAGACTTATGGCCCCCTTCCATTTCTACTGGTCCAGGAGGGTACACCTTCAAGGTTAATGCCCTGCCTTTCACTGCTCTGCTGGATCTTGGCGTTCAGCCTGCACGACTTCTTGTCTTGCCTTCGAATTCTGTCCAGCCAGAGGCTCCTGTACACTCTTCTCTGTCATCCCCCGTTCTGGTTATTGTGGGAGCGGAGTCAAGCAGTAGGTTCCCATCTGGTCCCTAGGGAGTCACTTGGCATTTCTGCTGGGGGTACCATTCTGTCTCTCATTTCTCTCTTTCTTTCTCTCTCTCTCTCTCTTTCCTATTCTTCTATCCCTCTCTTGACCTGCCTAGTGGTTGGGGGCCCTGTCCCACACCCCTAGGTACCTTCCCCTCTTTATGTGCCGGCTTTATTCCTTTTTCTGGTTATATCCTTTTCTTTTATTGTCACTCAGGCTCCCTCCTTCTCTTTCTCTATCTTTTATTTTCCACTCTCCCTGGTGTGCAGAACTGAGGCGGAGGAGGAGTCGGTGTCGACTACTGGCCAACCCTCGAGGCACCATGTGAATGCGCTGGTCTCGGGCGGTGCCATCACGGCGCCGGCTCCTCACACTAGAAAAAAATCTCTAAACTAATAAGCTCCCACGGGGTCCTTGCGCCTCCAGTATATACCCACCAGTGATGAATGGTAAAGATATACAGGAAGATCAAGATTACCGTAGGTACGTAATTTTCATTTCTCACCCCAGTAATACTCAGGTATTCATAACTTTATGCAGTCAGCCTTCTAAGTAGAACTGCCCAGAGAATGGAACTATATGTTAATGATGGAATCATTGGCACATGACAATTATTCAAACTGCTGCCCTCATCTGCTGCACGTTCTATCAACGTCTCAGATTTCTTACTCCACCTCACAAGTCTTGATGCCCAGGAGACTCCCTCAGGTCGATGTTGGCTTACTGTGAAGTATAATTGTTTAATTATACATAATTTTCTTTTTTCTGCCTTCATTTATTGTTATTTTTTTAGTCTAATATCTAGTTTATTTAAGTTTAGTTAGATTTAGTGTTTATTTCTCGGTTCCTCATGGTTCAGTATAACTGTTGTGGAACCGAGTAGTTTTATATTAGTTGCAGAGTTTTTCCACTTTATTTTTTTTAAAATGTTATTGTGTAAAGTGTATTTTAACATTGTTTGAAGCCGCTAACCCGGTATTTTTTCTAAAGGCTAACCCGGTTACTGTGAACCATTGAATTGGTTCCGAGAACCGCCGGTTCCAAGTTCAAAAATTCATTGGTTCTTTTGGGGCTTAATTGGTTCCTGAACCGACTGGGGAAAAAAATATATATATGTTTTTTGCGGTTAAGGTTTTTCTCCTGGAAATGAAGCATACTGAAAAACCTAAGAAAAAGACTGGTCCCCCAGGTTTTAAAAACTGTGTCAAGTGTGGGGAAGTGTTCGCCAGAGCAGACATGCATGACAGCTGTGTGTTCTGCCTGGGAACTGAGCTTTTAAATACTGACTGTGAAATCTGCAAATCATTTCCACAGAAAACTGTGGAAAAAAGAATGGAGAGGTTGAACAGAAAGTTGGGCGGTGCCTCAGGCTCTAACCAGCCAATATCTTGAAAATCAGTGGGTGAAACCGCAGCTTCTTCTTTTACCACCCCTGATAAGGGTGAATCAACCTCCTTAAAAAGGCTGAGTGGGCCAGCTGACTCTCCGGTCCCCTCCAAAAAGGCAAAGAAGACCAAGCACGTCAAACCCCAGGCAAAACCAACAGCGGATTCTTCTGCGCCTCACAGTCTGCCTACTGCTGAGGAGATTGCCTGGGCTATTAAAGTCATCAAGGTAATTCAGGGGTTCATACCTTCTCCAACCCCTCCTCTTCCAGGGGTTCAGGGGATTACTGCCTCCTCGGATCCTCCGTCTCAGGAGATAGATACTGGGGAGTTTGATATACCAGAGGAGGATGATGATGGTGAGCCCTTGAACTGGAATTCTCACCAGAGCAGGAATTTGGCTCTCCTCCCAGGCCTGAGGATTTTTCCTCTCACTTTTCCTTTGTAAGGAAAATAGTAGTTACCCTTGACCTGGCTACCACAGAGGTCATAGAAGATGAGGAGGAGGCAGAATATATGGAGATGATGGGGTCAACACCCACTAAGAAGATTTTTCTGCCTATTAATAAATTCTTCAAGAAGGATTTATTCACAGTCCTGCAGAACCCTAACTCCATCATGCCTCTGGATAAGAAAGCTGACAAGAAGTACCAGTTGGACAGGAAAGGGGCTAAATTCCTCTGTTCTCACCCTGATCATCAGGGTATAGTCCAACAGACATCCTGTGAGAAGACGAGGGTTCCTTTATCCTCTCACCCTCCTGAGAAGGATTCAAGGAAAATGGACAGCATGTCAAAAAAAGGGTACTTAGCTGCCTTCCTGGGGGTCAGACAAGCTAATTACCAGGTCTACGCTGTACAGTATCAAAAAATACTGTGGCAGTCTGTTTTGGCCATGTCAGAGAAGGTTCCCTCCCCATCTCTGATGACCTAGCAGAAACAGCTAGGTTTCGACTAGAAGCATCTAAATACCAATTCCAGATGGCAGCAGATGCCAGTGATAATACTGCTAGGATTATGGCTCTGACTGTAGCCCTGAGAAGGTTTGCTTGGCTACGGGCTACAAATGTAACACAGTACATCCAGGCTAAGGCCATGGACTTCCCTGTACAAGATCGTTCTCTTTGGAAAAGAAACCGAAGACTATATGAAGAAGGTGGATGAATACAAAGCCACCTATAAGAGTAATTCATCTAAGGGCAGGCCTTCTACTTCTTATAGGCCTTATGGAAAGGGAGGTAGAGGAAGGTCCTATGGTAGGCCCTTCTATCAACCTCAAGCTGCTCCACAGCTGCAGCCATACCCACAGCAGACTGAGTATTATAGGGCCAGAGGTAGGAGGCGCTCTAGGAGGGGTTCCCAATCTGCCCAGGCTCAGGCCCAACCGAAAAAAATCCCTGACTCCTTTGCCAAGGCCACCTCCCTAATACCAGTAGGGGGCAGACTGGCTCATTTCTTCCAGGCCTGGCAGGCCATAACTACGGACAAGTGGATATTGGAATTAGTGAGCCGGGGATTGCCTCCGAGTTTCAAATCTCTCCCTCCTCTGAAGTCAAGGCTGTTCAAACCAGCCTCTCTTCTCGAAGAACAGCTCCTAGAAAAGGAGTTTCAAACCCTGCTCAGCATAAAAGCAGTGTAGCAGGTGCCAAACCTTCAGAGGGTTTTATTCCCGGTACTTTCTTTCCAAAAAAAAAAAAAATGGGGAGTGGCGGCCTGTTCTCTACACCTAAGGCATCTGAACAAATATCTGGTTCAAACAAAATTCAGGTTGGTGACCCTATCTATAATTTTGCCTGTCATCCAGCGGGGAGACTGGCTGGCATCTCTGGATTTAAAAGATGCCTATGTCCACATCCCCATAAGGGAGTCTCACAAAAAATATCTCAGATTCAGACTCCCTTAAGGTCACTACCAGTTCTCAACCCTGCCCTTCGGTCTCATCTCAGCACCAAGGGTATTCACAAAATGCCTGGCAGTGGTAGTGGCATTCCTGCGAAAGCTAGGAATTACAGTTTTCACTTATCTCGACGACTTGCTAGTCGTGGGAAAGTCATTTCAGCAAGTGCACACACACCTGGAAATAAAAAATCTGTTACATTATCTGGACTTCCTGTTAAACCAGGAAAAGTCCATTCTCACACCAGTTCAAGTCCTGCATTTCATTGGAGCAGAACTGAATACCTTAAAAGGAAGAGCTTTTCTTCCAGAGGATAGAGTTCAGTCTATTCTGCAACTGATTGCCTCATTCGAGCTGGGAAAGCCATGTCCAGCAAGAAGATACTTGCAAATACTGGGCCACATGGCTGCAGCAACAGGAGTGGTCTTGGGAGCAAGACTTCGAATCAGGGACATTCAGTTTCATCTACAGGCACACAGGTGCCAAAGAAAAGACAATATGTCAAAATTGATTCCTGTAACAAAATGTGTGATCCAGTCCCTTCAGTGGTGGACATATGTCCACAATCTAAGGGCAGGAGTTCCCTTTCAGAGGGAAAATCCTTCGGTCATTCTTACAACAGATGCTTCTCTGTTAGGATGGGGTGCTCATATAGGAGAGCACACTACCCATGGCAATTGGTCAAGTGTAGAGTCTCTCCTCCACATAAATCTGCTAGAGCTCCAAGCAGTGTTTCTGGTTCTAAAAAGTTTTTCCCAGTTGATATAGGGCACGGTGGTGCAGGTCAGAACAGACAAGACCACCTCAATGTTCTTACAGGTGGCAAGCCTTGATTTTCTGAGGAAGAGCCGAGCCAAGGGCCTGGCTTGACTCTTAGAGCCAAATCACGAGCCAAGCCAAGGGGTATGGTGGTCCAGCGGTAGGACTGTTTCCCTTCACCCTGCTGCAGTCTTCACACATTGAACCACTCTTACCCTCACACATGAGAAGACTGGTTTTCCACCTTTTGTTACACACACTAATTGAATGTAAGCAACAGCAGCTACAGCTTAGGCAAGGCAGAGCCCGCAGACTGCAAGTGAGGTACCCCCAGCCCATTTTCCAGCCTCTGGGATGACATAGGAGCTACATTTATTTAGGGACTGCCCTGGAGATATATTTCCTTGCCATCATTATATTTCTTTAAATGGTGGTGGGTGGTGGGTGGGGGTGAAGAGAGAATATGCACTCAGTAGAGATGGTTTAGTACAGTAGAAGTCACTTAATTGGGACACTACAACCTTTTGTCCAAATTAAATGGCTATCCCATTTAACAGAAGTCTATTTAAAAGACATTGTCTCAGCACTCTGCTATGCTATACTTAACTTTCACTCAGGTATACGTTTCTCACAGTGAATACAGTACTGTGTTTTAGTTACCTCCCTCTGACTCAGTCAATACTTTGATGGCAGTAAACATTATAAACTGCACAGTAATATAAAAAAAATTATAAATAATAAATTAGAGTCATTGCTGGAGTTGTCATGACATAGGAAGTCCAAAACAACTGATTTCCTCTTGACTTTTGACGTCCTCCTGCCAGATGCAGTACAGAACAGATATGACAGGATGGAGTGCCAGGGGACTGAGATGCTTGCTAACTACACTTTTTATTTGAACTACAGATTTAATAAATCTGTTTTTCGAACACTGCATATACATTAAACCACTTAGACTGTTGTGATAAAAAAATAAAACTACCCATATCAGTTTATGGGAAACTCCAGTTAAGGCTCATGTTCAACATTACAAAATATATATATATTTTTTTAAATTCCAAAATATTGTACTACAGTATGTGTAGCAGTGTAGGAAAAGACATACAACTTGAACAAGGGGATGCCAGAAAAAGATAAGAACATAATCCAGCACAGCAGTGCAGCACCAACTCTCAACAGGTTATAGAAATCAGTATTTATTATTACATAATTACAGAGGTGAGGGTCCAGGCAGGAAGGGAAAAAACAGTGGAGGCTTAGGTCATCATCCTTGAGCCTGGGCTCTTTTCTGATGGCTGGCTCTGTGGCTCCCTCCCTGTATCATAATCCAAGTTCAGTCATAAAAGCAAATCGTTTGGAATGTGAACCAAATAGGATCAGTTTGCCACTGTCCCTCCCTATATAGAAAAATATATATTTTCCATATATGGCCAAAAATGCATTTTAAATATACAAAAATGTGGCCCCTTTATTAGATATATATATATATATATATATATATATATATATATTTAAAATGTATAAAAAAAGTAGGAACATAGAAGCCATATATATGATTTGTGAATGGGCAACATGTGGAAAATGCATTCTCAATGGAAAATGTGGTCCATTTATTGTCCATGCATGTCTCATATATACACCATATCTTTTCCTACTTTTACACATATTTTAAATATATAAGAAAAGGAGCCAATTTTTGTATATTTAAAATGCGTTTTTGGCCATATATGAAAATTATGTTTTTTCCATATGGGTCAGCCCCGTGTTTTGCATCTTACTTTGTTTCCCTATTGACATCTCCTCCTGCCTAATCTTAAGCACCTCTTATATTGTCCCATAGATCTAAAGTTTGTAAAGGATAAGTGATTATTTGCTCTGTCTATGAGCTTTGAAGATGCAAAACTGAATTTATATTTCAAAAATGCAACAGTGCTTTGCAACCCCTCCTTCCACACATACAACACTGCTGTTTTGGAATTCAGACAGTTCAGGGCCCAGGGGCTTTTGAATGTGTGGCTGTAATATTGATTGTAAGCTTATAAAATTATTCTGTGAGAACTTAACAGCAGCTCTTCCTTTTTTCATCCATTTTACCCCCAAAAAGATTAAGAAAAAGTGGTAACATAACAGGCACGCACCCCTCACCAGTCACACACCCTGCTGCCTTGACCTTACTGCTGCTCCCCCTGCAAGTCTGCTGCTGCTAATCAGTCAGTGTCTTTAAAATCGGCAGATGATACGGGCTTCCTTCTCCAGTTCTACTGCCTGCAGCTGCTGCAAATAGTATAGAGCAGCACACAAACACTAAATAAGTGCCGACTGCCCATGACCGTTACGGTCCAACCGACTGGTGGAGTTCCAGTCTTCTAGAGCAGGCTTCTCCCGCTTAGATGTACCATTGGTTTCACGTCATCCCGTCCCTTGGCCCCTGGCCGTTTCCCCACAATATGGTGCAACTAGCATGGTAGCGCTATGGACACTGGGACTTTGAGTTTAGCAGGAGGAGTCAGAAGGAGTCAGAGAATGGACGGTCCACACACTGCGCTGCTGTAGTATGCATGGTTGCCAGGGGGGGTGCAGCGGTAAGTGGGCGCTGACAAGCTTGGGGCTCTTAGCTGCAGCGGTAAGTGAGCTGGTGCTGAGTGCATTTTTCTGCCCTCAAATGGCGTCCCTGGCTCGGCTTGTGGTCGGCTTAGGATTTTTACTGCTGCGGGCGAGCCCACGTCTTTTGGCTCGAGCCCACACTAGTTCGCGCAGCTATAAATGTTCTGCATAAACAAGCAAGGTCGGATCCCCTGTGCACAGAGGCCATGAAAATCTGGGAACTGGCTTACTCACTAAAAGCTTGCTTGCAAGCCATTCATGTACCAGGAAAGGACAATACCCTGGCAGATGCCTTAAGCAGTATCAACCAGGCACATCATGAATGGTCTCTGAACAGACAGGTACTGGACTCAGCGTTCAGATGATGGGGCACTCCAGAGGTAGATCTCTTTGCCTCTCACGAGAATCACATGTTGCCCTATTTTGTTGCAGGCCACTAGTCGGGGGTACAATTCCCCTGGATGCTCTAGCCCTGGACTGGTCAGGAAGGCATCTGTATGCCTTTCCTCCCTTCCCTCTCATCTTCAGAGTGCTACTGAAACTCAGGTCACAGCCTGCGTCCATGATACTGATAGCACCAGACTGGGCCAGACAGCCATGGTACCCCCTTCTGATGTCAATGTCAGTGTCCAGACCAATCCTCCTACCCAGGCGGCACAGTCTATTAACTTCCCACCAAGGGAAGATCCTGTACACGAACCTCAGGCTCAAGGCCTGGCTCTTGAGGACTTAGAGTCTGCAAACTTACAACTTTCTCAGGCTGTTCTGGATATCCTAAAAGGATATAGAAAACCATCTACTAAGAAAACCTATAATGCAAAATGGAAAAGATTTTCTATTTGGTGTGATGCCAAGCATATTTCTCCCTCCCTGGCAGAAATCCCAGTGCTGTTAGAAAACCTTACCGAGTTACACTCACAAGGTCTGAAACATACATCTCTGAAGGTGCATTTGGCATCAGTTTCAGCTTTTATTTCTGCAGGAAAAAATGTTTCCCTTGCATCTAATCCTATTTTCAAAAAGTTCTTTAAAGGGCTATGTCACTTACATCATCTTATTAAAGAGCCAGTCCCTGTTTGGGATCTGAACATTTGCATTGCTCAGCTCCTGAAACCTCCATTCGAGCCAATGTCATCAGCACACTTGCAGTATATCATTTGGAAAACTTTTTGGTGGCAATCCCTTCTACTAGGAGAATAAGTGAATTGCAAGCATTATGTGTGGAAAAGGGTTATTTATATTTTCATAATGATAAAGTAGTACTTCGAACTAATAGGAGGTTTCTTCCAAAGGTGGTTTGTGATTTCCACTTAAATCAGTCCATGACACTGCCAGTCTTCTTCACAGAACATGCCAGTTCAGGAGAGCGCAGACTCCATAGTCTCGATGTAAAAAGGGCATTGAGTTATTATTTGGCCCACACCGAGGATCACAGAGGTGATAAACAATAACTTTTTCTCACTTATAGGGATGTGGGAAAGGGCACCCCAGCTTCCAAGAGATCACTGTCTCGCAGGATAGTTCAATGCATTCAGTTTTGTTACACAAAATATGGGAAACAGGCTCCAGCAGGCCTCGGGCCCACTGTACTAGAGGCACAGCTGCCTCTATAGCAGCTTCTAGAGATATCCTTTTTTTTTTTTTTTTTGCATACCTCTTTTTTATTAAAGTTTTTTTGCACTCTTACATACATATAACTTAAATAAAACTGTATACAGAAATACAAACAAATTAATCTAGAGATAACAATCAACAATATAGATAAAAAGATCAAACTATGTACAGTACATTGGTCCAAATCCATAAGATCCAGTACAGAATATTAAAATCACAGTATGTCTCTGTTTAACCAGAATAATTAATTATCACTGAGTATCACAGGGTACAGTACGTAAATTAAAATATACCTTACCACTGAACACCGGTGGTAGTTTTCCTGTCCTCTCATCCATCTGTAAAGACCACCAGGGCTTCATCTGCTCTGAGTGTTTTCAGGAAGGGGTCCCATAGATTCATGAAGCTATCTGACCTGTCTTTCACCTGAAAAGAGCGTCTTTCCATAGTTAAAGCTTTTAGCACTAGGGTGCGCCATTGTGTTGTAGTAGGAAGGTCCCCTGAAACCCATGTGTTCAGTATAACTTGTCTAGCCTGTGAAAGTAAGATCCTTACCCATCGTTTTTGTAGTCCCCATTCCCCTTCTTCCCCTTCTACAATGCCAAAAAGTAATCCTAGTGGTAAGTTATTCAGTGAACTACCCATCATACTGGCTATCTCTTTTGCTACTCTCCCCCAGAACCCCTGTAGACTTGGACATAGCCAGAAATAGTGGAAATATGTCCCTCTGTCCTTGCCACATCTGCCACAAGTTTCCGGGACCTCCGGTCTGGACCTATGGGTAGTTACAGGGGGGCAGTACAACCTGTGTATCAGTTTGTAGGCCGCTTCCTTCTGTTTGTTGCAGGATAGAAAACCCATGTGTGATTCCAAGATGAGAGCCCAGTTCTGGTCATTTATTTGTATTCCTAAATCTCTTTCCCAAAGTTTCCTAATTCTGTGGGTCATATCTTTCATACGGTTGCGTAAGAGGTGCGTGGCTGCCCTAGTAATACCTTTGGGATCTCTTCTAGCCTTAAAAATCAGGACCTCCATTTGTCCCAGGGGGAGAATCTGTTTCCCCACTTCTCTTGATTGCTTTTACAAAATTCCTGACTTGAAAATATCTGAACAAGTGGTTATTCAGGAGACCCATGTTCTTCTTTAGGTCCTGAAAGGAATGTAACATCCCTCCCCATACAGATCCCGTATACTCTGAATACCTCTCTTCTCCCACAGTTCAAATTCAGAATCCCCCATACTAGGTATAAAAAAAGGGTTTCTGGCTACCAGTAATAGGGTGGTTTCTTCCCCTCTCGTCCGGAGGGTATTTTTAATCTGTTGCCAACTGCTAAGCACCTGTACTACCAGAAGATAGGGATTATCTTGGGCTCCGTATACCCTCCTGCCACCTTTCATCAGATAGGCAGTTAGTCTGCTTTTCGCTCCCATTTCCTCCAAGTCTAGCCAACTGGCCTCCGGAGGTTAGGCTATCCAGTCCTTGACAAAACGGGTCTGTGCCGCCAGGAAATAGTCCCTCAGGTCAGGGAAGTCCAGGCCTCCTGCCTTCATGTTTGTTTTAAGTTGTTTTAAACTAGTTCTGGCTCTCTTCCCCCTCCAGATAAAGTCTGAGAAAGCCCTCTCAATCTTTATTATGTCTCTTTTCACTAACCCCACCGGAAGCATTTGCAGAGGGTATAGGAGTCTAGACAGCACGTTCATTTTTATAAGGTTGATACATCCCAACCAGGATACCAGCAGTTCCTGCCATCTTCTGAGTTCCTCTGTAATCTTCTTAATTATAGGGGTATAGTTCAGTTGGTATAAATCAGAGATATTCTTCCCAATGTATATCCCTAGATATTTAAAGGAGATCTGCACTTCTCTAAACCCCCTCCCAGCCATTCTCGTAGGGCTTCCTTGGCCAAGATATAAAATCTCTGACTTATCAATGTTTATTTTATACCCCGAGAAACCCACAAATCTCGAGATCAGAGATATAAGAAGTAGTATCGAACTTTCTGGCTCTCTTAAGTATAGTATCATGTCATCCGCATATAGGGGTAGTTTGTGATGCTTCCCACTTGTCCCCATCACTCCCTGAATTTCCGGGCAGTCCCTTATTGCTATGGCCAGGGGCTCAATTGCCAGGGCAAAAAGCGTTGGAGACAGGGGACATCCCTGTCTTGTTCTACAGTGTAACAGGAAGTTTTCTGATAGGGATCCTTTCAGCAGCACTGAAGCTCGTGGGGAAGAGTATAACGTCCCTATCATTCTAATAACCTTCTCTCCCAGCCCAAATTTAGCTAGAACCTCAAAAAGATATTTCCATTCGATTCGGTCAAATGCCTTCTCGGCATCTAATGGCAGTACTGCTGTTAAGCCTGGACTCAGAGAGGAACATCAGATTACATTAAGGGTTTTCCTGACATTATGGTAAGAATGTCTCCTTTGCATATAACCCAGTTTGATACGGATGTGTTAGGTTTGGGAGTATTCCGTCCAACCTGGTTGCCAAGACCTTTGCATAGATCTTGGCATCCGAGTTAAGGAGGGATATTGGGCGGTATAAGGCGCAGTCCTTAGGGTCCCTGCCGGGTTTGGGTATTACACATACAACAGCCTCCCCCATAGACCTCGGAAGTATGCCTCTTTCCCTAGCCTTTTTGAAAACCTCCCATAGAGCGTTCACCACCTTATCCTCTGTAGCTCTATAAAACTCCACAGGGAAACCATCAGGGCCGCTTGCCTTAACAGTCTGCAGCTGATGAATGGCAGATTTAATTTCCCCCTTGGTGATCTCCCTGGCAAACATTTGTTTGCTGGGGGGGCAATTTAGGAATTTTAATCATGTCTAGAAATGTTTTCACTTTTTCCAGGGATCCACCACCCTCTGATTTGTACAGCTCCTGGTAAAAGTGTCTAAATCTATTTTTTATTGCCCCTTGGTCTTTAACTGGATTTCCTCTGCTGTCCCCCACCTCCAGGATCCTAGATGCCCCCGCCTCCCTTTAATAAGGTTTGCCAGCAGTGGCCCTGGCTTGTTACCCCATTCATAAAACTTGTGTCTGAGGTAAAAATAGTGTTTCCGAGCCTCTTCATAAAGGGTGCTGTTAAGGGCCTCCCTCGCCGCCACCAGCAGTTGTAAGACCTCCTCTCCCTCACCCCTTGCTGCCCTGCGTTCCAATTCCTGAATTTTTAATCGTAGATCCTCTTGTTTTTTTCCTTTTGTCCTTTTTGTACCTAGCCTCAAAGCTTATGATGGCTCTCCTAAGGTATGCCTTCCCCACATCCCAGAGCATCTGTTTGGAAGGTGCAGATTCCTCGTTTAAATCAATGTATGATGCAAACTGATCTTTAAGGTATATTCTAAATTCCTCTGAGCCCAACAAGTACGTAGGAAAACGCCAAAAGGATTCCCCCTGCCTCTTCATATCCAGTTCCAGAGTAGTCACGACCATAGCATGGTCCAAGATATGTATAGGCCCATGCCTAATATTAATTAGCTTATGGTACCACCCCGCCTCTATGTAGATATGGTCAATCCTGGACCATGTTTTGTGTGGGTTAGAGAAGAAGGTGTATTCCCTAGATGTTGGGTTGGCAGACCTCCAAGCATCCAACATATTTAGCTCTATCAGTTCCTCCCTTCCTCCCTCCCTCCATTTTCTCATGCAGTTTCTTCCCTTCTCCCTACCTCTGAAGTGATCCAGGAGCGGGTCCAGGGTGCAGTTGAAATCTTCCCCTAAGATAAGCCCCCGAAATTGTTCTTTTACTATGATATCCAGGATGTCTTGGTAGTAGGCCGGATCAAAATCTGCCGGCGCATACACACTGCCAAAAGTCATCGGGGTATCATACAGTGTTCCTTCTACAAAGATATATCTACCCTCCTTCAAGTCTTGTACTATCCTAGACAGTTTAATGGGAAGGTGTTTGTGTATCAATACAGCTACTCCCCTCTTGTGAGAGGAGTATGAGGCAGTGTAGCATGCACCCACCCAGTTCCGGACTAGCTTCTGGTGTTCGGTGGAGGTAAGGTGCGTTTCCTGAAGTAGGGCCACCTCAACTTGGGCCTTCCTCAGTGCTGTCAGGACACAGGCCTTTTAATTGGATTGGAAAATCCCCTAACATTCCACGAAATAATATTCAACTTTTCTTTATTACCCATTATTACTGGTCTGTATTTCTATAATTGTCTAAATCCCCCTTCTTAGTATTATAATACCAGCCCCAAAAGATTCGTATAAATTACTTTTTCTTTCTGTAGAGAAATGGACCCTAAAACAAAAATTAAACAGACATTTAAATTTGTGTATCTTATGACACATTGTATGCATCAGCATCTTAACAATATCTGCTATGAAATGAACAAGTATCCTCAATAACAGTGTAACAATACTGTCTAACAAACTATTTACATCAACCTCCCCTTTAGTAACATACAGTACTCTCATTGGGATCATAGTATGTACTGTCCCCTGTTAGAAAAAAAATAAAAATTAGAGCCTTGTGTCTTGGCGTCTGTCGTGTGTGCCCAAGCTCGTCCCCCTGCCCCCGGTTCATCCTGTTAGTTGCTTTTTAAACCTGTTAGCCCTTCGCCCATAATGACCATTCATGAGCTAGAAAGGCCCTCTCGCCCACTTTAAGAATATGAACCTCTCTCTGTCTCTCCCCTCTCGGTTTAGTGCTGCTGTGCAGGTGTAAATCTGGGCATTCCCCAGGAGATTCGACTGCAATTTCCCTTCTCCCTCACACACACCCCTTCCTGGACCCAGTATCTGCCTCATCCAAGATTGCACAAGGGAGTGAGAGTCCAAAGAGCAAACAATCAGTTTAGTACAATTACCTCTATCACCCTCCCCAGGTAACCAGGCAATCAATGTTTCTACTGTGCATGAATGGCAGGATCTAGACTACAGACATTCTCACTGCCTGCATGCATGGCCGGCTCTGCAATTCAAGTAACACACAGACCCGGCCCGCGTGCCCACGCTAAATTATGACACAACCTAATGTCGACAGATATGCGAGAGCGACAAAAAGAAATAAAGAAGAGGAGGACTCCTGTGTGTGCAGGGTAGGCCGCGCCAACCAAACATCACACACAGATCCGCCATACACACCAGTCCTACCTACCTCCCCGTCTGTAGCATCGCGAATCCCCTTAGCTTGGCGCTCAGGATGCAGCATTCATTTAATTCCCCAAATTGTCTCTCAGCACAATCCAAACAGTCACAATCCCATTCTGCTTATGTAGCTGTTAAGTTTCCGGGAAGACTCTTCCCTCCCTTTCCCAGCAAGACCACCACAGAGGTAGTCCGGCTCGGCCTCAGTTAAACAAAGTACCCGGAAGGTCACTAGGAGTGAAAGTCCATATTCAGGTAGTCCAACAGAAACGTAGAAATCCAGTCTTACTCAGTCCAGGGTCGCCCATCTTGACTTAGTTGCTCTTCTCCTCCTATCTCCTCTGACGTGCTCTACAGAGAAGAGTGAACAAAAACAGCAGAGCACTCATCCCAGCTTTTTCTTTGGCTCTGCCATGAACATTGCAGCTTTATCTGCATCCCAGAAGCTGTAGGAGGCACCCTCGTGTTGGATTTTCAATGTAGCAGGAAACACCATGTACCATTCCAATTTCAGCTTTTGGCACTCTGCTATTATTTCATTAAAAGCCCTCCTTTTCTTCCCAATCCGAGGGGAATAGTCCTGCGACAAGTAAAGCCTTGTGCCCTCGTATTGCAGAGCCGAGGCACTTCTGTATGCATTCCATACCTCCTGCCTATCTTGGAAGTTGTGGAACCTGAAGATAACTTGGTGAGGGGGCTGGCCTTCCAGCGGTTTAGGTTGAACCGCCCAGTGTGCCCTTTCTAATTTGTAGCGCGCCCCTTTTGGCGATATGCCGAGAAGGCTCGGCAAAGTCCTCACACAGAAGTCGAGTATATTGTTTCCCTCCTTACCCTCAGGGAGGCCCCTCAATCGGAGATTGGCTCTCCGGTGATAGTTTTCTTGGCAGTCCAGGGCCTCCCTGAGTTCTGCGATTTCCTTTTCTAAGGCCATCATCCTCCCCGGTAGGGGCTCCAGAGTGTCTTCAGCGTTTGATATTTGGGTTTCTGCCTCTTCGATTCTCCCCTGCTGCAGGGTAATCTGCCCATCCAGCGCTGCCAGCCGACGATTGATCTTCTCCTCGAGACTCTCCAATCTAGGAGAAAGGACTCCAAAGGGGGTCTACGGTCATCGACCCTTAAGGTGCACCTGGCAGCCATTTCTGCTTACAGGCGCCAGACCCGTCAGCTGACATTAGGCGCGGGGACAGTGGTCAGTGCTTTTTCAAGGCCTGGATCATATCCCCTCCAGTCGGTGAACTTCCACCTCCGTGGATCTACTGCTGGTATTGGCAAAGCTCATGGGCAAGCCATTCGAACCAATGCACAAGTGTGAGCTGTCACACTTGTCATGGAAGACGGTCTTCCTGGTGGCTATCACGTCTGTCAGAAGGACAGGGGAGCTCCAGGTGCTTTCGGTGGACTCCCCTTATCTGGTCTTCCACAGGGACAAAGTTGTCCTGTGCCCCCAGAATTTCACCTTAACCAGGTATTGACTCTGCCAGTATACTACCCTAATTACACCTCGGAGACCGAGTACAGGCTTCATACTTTGGACCTGAGACGTGCTCTCTCCTATTATAAGGAGAGGACGGCGGAAATTCGGGAGAGGTTCGCCAGCTGTTTGCCACCTACGCCGAAGTCGCTTCTGGCAGACCTGCAGTCAAACAGACCATAGCAAGATGGATTACATCATGCATAGGTCTATGCTATGAGTTGGCAGGCAAGGAGCCTCCCAAAGGGATAAGAGCTCATTCTACCTGCCATACTGCTGCATCAGTGGCTGCTTCCAGGGACATCCCTATCCAGGAAATCTGTCGGGCTGCTACTTGGAAGTCAGCAAACACCTTCATCACCCACTACCACATCGACCTTGAGTCACGCCGGGATGCTGGTTTTGGGACCTCAGTTCTCAATCTCTGTTCCCTAAGTAGGGGGTGTCGCCTTGCCTCCCTCCTCCGGAGAACTGCTAGGAGTCTGCCAAACAGTGTGGATGAACAACATATCACGATCCTCGAAAACAGGTTACTCACCTGTAACAGTAGTTCTAGGAGTGGATATGTTGTTCATCCTATTCTCTATCAGGACGCTGACTGCTTCAGCGGGCTAAGATCTGGCGTCATGGGGTGGAGCCGGTATATACCACCCGGGTGGGTGGGAGGAGTCAGCTTGAAGACTTCCGGCAAGATTTAAAGGGGAAAGGGACATGCCAATAAATGTGGATGAACAACATGTACCATTCCTAGAACTACTGTTACAGGTGAGTAACCTGTTTTTTCAGATGGTCACGCTGAATCAGACTGTACCATCTCTGGAGCAGGGAATGTGGTTCTGCTCCATTGACCTCCAAGACGTGTTCTTCTGCATCCCAGTTCATCCCTCTCACCATCGATACCTCAGGTTCTAGGCAGAGGGGGTGCTATACCAGTTCAGGCTATGGCATTTGGCCTCTTGTTCATGCTGAATTTATTCACCAAGTGCCTGACAGTGGTAGTGGCCTTCCTTTGGCACAGGGGCATTAGGGTGTACCTATACCTGGATGACTGGCTGCTGGTCGTTCTGTCCATGGAGGCAATGGAGCGGTCCAGGAAGCTGGTCCTCCAGACCTTTCAGTACTGGGGCTTTCTGGTCAATACCACCAAGACAGAACTGGTCTCCATGCAGTTGATAACGTTCGCCTGGGTGGAATTGGACTTCCTTTGGGCCAGAGACTGCCTCCTGTGGACAGGTCATCAGCTTTTATATCCTTTGCCTGATGATTTCTGGTTGGGCATTCTAGCCTGGCCTGGGATATCTTATGACTAATGTAGTTTATGGGGACTTTGGTCAGTGTAGTTTGTTGGGCTCACAGTGGATGCACCCTCTACAGTGGAAATGGAGTGGTCTATGTTACCAACACCTATGTCATTTGGACCAGCCGGTCCTGGTGACCCATACGATGTGTAAGGCCAACAAGTGGTGGCTGTATCCTCAGAACCTGAAGGAAGAAATCCAGTTTGTCCACCTGGAGCCATCTGTCACTCTGATGACAGATGCGTCCCTGATGGGGTGGGGAGCACACCCAGGAGACCACAGACCCCACGTTGTCACCTGGGAGTCCCAGTACAACATCACCTTGCTGGAGCTCTGTGCAGTGCATCTGACTCTGACAGAATTAGCTCAGCTGATTCAGGATCAAGTCATTCAGGTCTAGACGATCAAAATTACCACTGCGTTCTACCTAAACAGGCAGAGCAGGAACTCTGCACCTGGGCCATCTTGTGTAGCCTTTAGGCTAGTCTCCTGGCGATCCATGACGCAGATGAGAACAGCCAACTGGTGGACGCTCTTAGTCAGGTTGTAGAGTCACTGCACGAGTGGTCCCTGCATCAGGAGATGGTAGATCACTGGTCTCCTAGTGGGGCACCCTTCAGGTGGATTTGTTTACTTCATGCAAAAATAGAAAACAGGCTTTTTGCCCACCCCTCTCAGTCTGGGACACTGCAGGGGGATGCCTTCTCTCTGCCCCAGACCCGGGCCTTCTGTACACCTTCCCTCCCTCCCTCCCTCCTCCCCTTGATTCATAAGGTGGTGATCAAGGCCCAGAAAGACAAAACATGGATAATCGTGATAGTTCCTGACTGGCCCGGACAGTTCTGGTATCCGGATCTCTCAGCAGCCGGCTGCCATGGCAGTTGCCTCTCTGCTTCAGCCTGCTGACGAAATAGCAGGGGAATGGGTCTGCACCTGGAGTTCACTCCCTGCACCTCTCATCCTAATTCTTTAGTATCTAGAGTTCCAGGCCTTGGGCCTCTCGAAAGATGTCCTCCACATTGTGGAAGCATCCTGAAAGGAGTCAACTTGCAAAACGTATGCGTTCAAATGGAAGAGATTCTTTCTCTGGTGCCAGGGTAAGCAGCTTGATCCCCTTCACTGCCCAGCAGCTGTGATTCTTGAATACCTCTGGTTCCTGTGTTGGTCAGGAATACAAGCCACAACCTAAGGGTGTACCTGGCAGCCATCTCTGCATACCTGGCTTCCTGGGATACCCCAATTGAGGAGATATGCAGGGCTGCAACCTGGGCTTATGTACACACCTTCATCTCTCACTACAGCACTGATGTGCTGAGATGTCCCAGTACTACTTTTGGGCCCTCAGTCCTTCACTCTTTGTTCAGCAAATAGGGATGCGCACCTTCCCCCTCCTCTCGGAGGACTGCTTGGAGTCTGCCAATGTGGATAGCAAGCAGTATCCATGGTGTTAGAAATATAGGTTACTCATCTGTAACTATAGATCTTACTTCAAGGAAGGCTCTTGCAGCAGGCCATACCGGTAGGACTAAGCTGCCAGATGCTAGGACTACACGGAAAACTTCTAGCTAGCAGTCTACCACAGGGGACCGCCAACTGCCGACATCAGTCAGCTGACATCAGCCTAGCCTATATAGGTGGGCGGTCCCCTCACACCTACCTCAGTTCTTTTCCCGCCATCGACTCACGCACATTGGATCTTAGCGGATACCGCAGCTACTGTTGACTGCCATTTCCCGTGCTTACCGCTTTTTTATTTTTCATTTCTATTTAGTGTAAAACATTGAATCTTTGATGTTCTTGTCAATGAGTTTGTCTTCTCCACCAGCCTCGTCTTCCGACCAGTCCTCGAAGTGTGCCTGCAGCAAACAGATCCCTGAAAAGGACTGCCAGTCTGCGTGTCTCATCTGCCTAGGCTCCCCCCCCCCACACCACAGGACCACCAGAACCCAGACCGGGCTGGTCCGAGCGAACCCCACACATCGGGGTCCTCAGGGGCTCGGCCCCTGGCATCAATCCAGGACATCTAACATACTATTTGCCAGCAGATTAGGCCTTACGATCTATCAAGTCTGCTCGAACCTTAGATCCTTAGTTGGGTGCCCAGACCCTCCCATCCCTTGTGCTCCAGAAACCCCTATCATCCATCCCCACCCCACTGGGACAGGCCATCATCTGATGCATCCACTTTCTGTGTCTGTCCCACCCTCTCTTGAAGCCCTTCACTGTGGATCTCTGAACCAGCTCACCAGGCAGTGCATTCCAAGGGTCCACCACCCTCTCAGTGAAAAACCTTCTCCTCTTTTCCCCCCTCACCCTTCCAACTTCAAACCATGCCCTCTGGTGATACCTCCCTGCTTCTGGTGAGACTTTGGATGGGGATGACCAGGCTAAGGAGGTACCCAAGTCCCCACGACGATCCATCTTTCATGGATGTCATACGTCACATCCAGTCCATTAAAGGCTGGGAAACAGAGGAGCAGGACCTGAAGAGAGACTGTTTGGCCATCAGTTTCCGTGAGTGAGATGCCATTCCTATGGTGGTGCCCCCTTTGATCGACTCCTATTAGGATGTCACTAGGGCGGCCTGGAATCACCATTCTACCACCCCTCCTCTGCCTAAGAAGGCGGACCGCCATTACCATGACCCATTGGGCAAGCCTTTTTTGGGGATTCACCCTAAGGCAGATTCCGTGGTGATTAGTGTAGCACATGACCGTACTAAGAAGCCCAAGCACCTTAGTACTTTTACCCTGGACCAGGAGTCCAGGCAGCTAGGTCACCTTGGAAACTTTTTTTTTTGCCTCTACTAACCTGGCTATCTGAGTCATAAATCATCTGGCCCACATGGTCCCATACCAAAATGTTCTTTGGACCAAGTCAGGGACCTGGTGGAGACCTTACCAGAGGACTCCACCAAGGCGCAGCTCTCACAACTTATACAGTTGGACTCAGACATTGACAGTCATGTCCTCCAGGCAGCTTATGATGTTGTGGACGCCTCTGGGCATGGGACAGCTGCGGGGGTCTGTCTCCGGCGCCATTCTTGGCTCTGGGTATCCAGTTTTGCCTTAGACATACAAGCTAGCATTTTGGATGCCCCCTTCTGGGATTCGGTCCTTTTTGCAGGGATATCCAGGATATCATTTCTACCCCGCAAGAGTCAGGGCGGGCCCTTAAGTCGGTCCATTTGCTCTTATCACACCCAACCTAGAGCAGGCCAACGTCAGCCCTTTCACTGGTCATCCCGCAAGCAGTCTCAGAACCAGCCTGCCAAGGGCCAACAGAAGCATAAGGTCACAGCAGCTCCTGCTGCTGCCAGGGCCCCTACAGCCTCCCTGCCTGCATCTGCCCCTACCTCATGACTCCTTAGCTGACCCCCACCCCTTCTGGCCAAGCATCCAAGGGAGGCAGTCCGGTATTAGTTCTCCCTCCACCTAGTGGGGTGGAAGGGACTGACCACAGACAACTGGGTGCTCCAGATCATAGAACACTGTCACACTCTGGAGTTCCTAGAATGGCCTTCAGAAACAACCCCCACATTCACTCCACTTACACACACATCCCACATGTGTCTCTGGTTTGGGAAGAAATTCAGGCTCTTCTTCAGAAGTGAGCCATAGAACCTGGCCCTCAGGCTAAACGGGGAAAGGGGTTTTACTCCCAATTCTTCCTCGTCCCCAAAAAGATTGGGGATCTTTGACCCATCCTGGACCTGAGTCATCTGAATCTGTACATCAAGTACGAGCACTTTCGAATGGTCACCCTCCAGGGGCTCTTACCCCTTCTGCACCAGATGGACTGGCTCTGCTCTCTGGATATGCAGGATGCCTACCTGCACATCCAGATCTTTCCTGCCCATCATCGCTTCAGTCAATCAAAATTTGGCCTTTCCTCTAATATTGGTGGAGTCCTCAGTAAAGTCTGTACCAGGTTCCTGGCTTGGACCAAAGAACATTTTAGTATGGGACCGTGTGGGCCAGATAATTGTAATTTAAATGCCTGGCAGTGGTGTCAGATGCATGGGGGAGGCAGGGCTTCTGTGTGTTCCCCTACCTGGACGACTGGCTGCTCGCAGCCCCCTTCAGGAACCACTTAGTTCTGACCCTGGATTACACCTTCCATCTCTTCTAGGCCCTGAGGATCACTATAAATCTGCTGGAGACCTGCATTTCCACTTGCAAGCACCGTCAGTACATAGGGGCGGTCCAGGGCACCAGCCAGGGCAAGGCTTTTTTGCCTGAGGACAGGGCAGAGCGACTGATGGAGCAGGCCCGTCTGGTTTCCTCCAGCCCGCAGGTCCCCACCACGGTTTTCTTGCGCCTTCTGGGCCACATGGCAGCGGCAGTTGCCACAGTTCCTCTGGCCCACCTGCACATGTGGATTCCTCAGTGGACCTTGAGGATCCAGTGGGACCAATGCACAGATGACTGGGACCTGTTGGTCCTGGTCTCCGACCCAGTCCAGAGGGTTCTGTCATGGTGGCTGGATCCGGCCAACCTCCTTTGTGGGGTCTGTTTTCAGCTCTCAACCCTCTAGCAGATTCTCACACAGATGTATCTGACCTAGGATGGGGTGTTCATCTGCCCGATCACCAGACCCAGGGTACCTGGACGGACGTAGAATGGGGTGTTCATATCAACGTCCTGGAGATGCGGGCAGTTCTTTACACCCTGCAGACCATTCAAACTCATCTCCTTCCTGGTTCACTGCTAGTGCAGATGGACCACATGTGTGTGGTGTATTACATCATCAGATTGGTGGGGGGGGGCCATTCATACCTTCTGTTTCAGGAGGCGATGATGAGAGTCTGGTTATTGGGCCATCGAGCACGATCTGGCGCTCTCAGCGGCACATGTTCCAGGCATTCAGGACATCTTGGTCGACAGTCTCAACTGCTCCAGGTCGCGGGCTTACGAGTGGGAGCTTCTAACCTCGTGGTGGAAGATCTCTTGGACTGCTGGGGCTGTCCAGAGTTGCACCTCTTTGCGTCCTCACTCAACGCAAAACTGATTCTTTTTTGCTCCATTGATCCTGGGCCTGGAGTTTTCTGGTGAGACACATTGTTGCTCTCTTGGAAGGGGAGGTTTCTATACACCTTCCTGCTCCTGCAGAGGGTTCTGCTGAAGCTCCAATTGGAAGGGGTGGAGATGATCCTCATAGCCCCCTTTTGGCCACGCAAGAATTGGTTCCCCTTGTTGCAACAGCTGGCGGTGGAACCTCCAGTGCCCTTGCCTCTCCGTGCTGACTTGCTCTCCCAGGATCAGGGCACCCTGGTCCATCCGGACCTAAAGTCCCTGCATCTCCATGTGTGGCTCCTGTGGACCTAGCTATTGCCCGCTTTGGGATATTCGCTAGGGTCGCAGATGTTCTGGTAGTGGCTAGGAAACCCTCCACCAAGGCCACATGCTATGAAATGGAAGCTCTTCTCCATTTGTGCCGCTGCTCGCCATTTGGATCCTTTCACCAGCTTGATGAATCAAGTTTTGGAGTACCTCCTTTCTCTGTTGGATTCAGGCTTGGGGTATGCCTCACTTAAGGTACACATTTCTGCCATCTCTGCGTACCCTGCACCTATTGAGGGCAAAGCTGTCACCCAGCTTGAAGTGTCCTGCACATTCCTGCGGGGCATTTTGCAACTGAAATCTCCCATTCAGACCTGGTCCCTCCATGGGACCTCAACTTTATGTTGTAGAAACTAACTTTACCTCTCTTTGAACCAGCCGCGAGTTGTGAGCTGCGCCCTCTGTCATAGAAAGTGCTCTTTTTAGTTGCTGTTAGTTCTACTTGAAGGATTTCGGAGCTACAGGCTCCTACGTGTAAGGAGCCTTATTTGGTTTTTCACAAAGACAAGAGTGTCTTTGCATACTAATCCTAGGTTTTTACCTAAGGTGGTGTCAGAGTTTACTTTGAATCGATCCATCCACCTTCCAGTTTATTTTCCTGAGTATTCCAATCAGGGGGAGGCATTGCTCCATTCTTCGGATGTGCATAGAATTTTGCAGTACCACATGAACCTCACAAAGCCTTTCAGAAAATCTGAAGCTTTGTTTGCCCCAAGAGAGAGGGCACTCCTGTTTCCAAACAGTGTTTATCTAAGTGGTTAACTAATTGCATTGTTTATTGCTACCGCAAGTACAACAGACCCCTTCTGGGGGTGGTCAAAGACCATTGCACCAGGGACATGGCTGCCTCCATGGCTTGCTTCAGAAATGTGTCTGCTGCGGACATCTGTGCAGCTGCCACCTGGAGTTCTGTCCACACCTTCACCAAGCATTACAGTCTGGACATCGCCTCTAGGCGCAGGGCCAATTTCGGCCTAGCAGTGCTTCAGTGCCTTCTCTCATGAGCTCTTAGCTGCTTATCTGTCCTCCTCCTAGTGTTATCCTGGTGATACTTAGTATTGCTTGGGACACAGTCCTACCAGTGTGGCCTGCTGTAAGAGCCTTCCTCGAAGTAAGATAGTACAGTTATGTAAAAATTTACTGTTACAATAGATCTTCAAGACAAGCTTTTGCAGCAGGCCCTGCTTTCCCTCCCTCCTTCCCCCTGTTGCTCTTTTCCTTCGCACTGCTTCTGCCTTTCTTTTGGCTCTCAGGGAAACCTCCTCAGTTCTCCTTTAGCTGCCTGTACAGGGTCTCCGGCGGGAGAACGGAGGTAGGTGTGGGGGACCGCCTACCTATATAGGCTAGGCTGACGTCAGCTGACTGATGTCAGTGGTGGGTGGTCCCTCATGGTAGACTGATAACTAGAAGTTTCCTGTGTGGTCCTAGTGCCTGGTGGCTTAGTCCTACCGGTGTGTCCTGTTGCAAGAGCTTCTCTCGAAGATCTACTGTTACAGTAAATTCTTACGTAACTACTTTCTAATAGTGGTATACAGTTCACATCCACAAAACCCAACTGGCTTCCGTGGCAAGTGGAACCCAGATCCCTGCTTCCAGCATGCAAATATCTGACATTGTGGGGTGGAGACAGAGGATATACTACGCAGGTCGTTGGAGGACCTTTGCTTCAAGACATCTGATAACTCAGCTGTACCTAGCAGAACTGCCAGTTTGTGGATGTGAACTGTATACCACTATTAGAACTACAGTTACAGGTGAGTAACATGTATTCTAGGGACATGGATATGTTGTTCATCCACACTGTCTGGCAGGTATCCTTGCCGCTTTAAATCTTGCCGGAAGGTCTTCAAGCTGGCTCCTCCCACCCACCCGGGTGGTAAAACTCTCGGCTCCTCCCCATGACGCCAGATCTTCCTTACCGCTGGAAGCTCAGGTTCCCTCCTTAACGCTCTGCGTATAAGACTGGTTCCTAATTCTTCGGTTTTCCGAATTTAAAAGTTTTTTGCTTATAGATTTCGGTCTTCTATCCCTCTCGGCTGCGATGGACAAATCGACTCCTGGTTTACGGCGGTGCCCTTGCGGGCAGAAGATGTCTCGGACGGATCCGCACTCCACGTGTGTGTACTGTTAGGCCTTGAGCATGACCCGCAGGCTTGCGACCTGTGCTCTTCCTTCTCAGCCTACGTCCTTGAAGACCGTGCTGCCCGTTTACAACTGGGGTGCCCCGAGAAACGTTTTCCTCCGGTAAAGTCTAAAGAGGCCCGGTCGGCGGTTTCCGCGGCGGCGGGCTCGGCGGATCGGCTAGAGCAGATGATCACCCTCGAAGAGGAGGCGGCGCAGGCCACATCTTCCTCGGCCGCGCCATTTATCCCGCTCTCCCTGGGTTCCTCTTACACAGCTTCCTTTAAGGAGCTTTG
The DNA here is from genome assembly GCA_016271365.2 of Neoceratodus forsteri. Classification (NCBI taxonomy): domain Eukaryota; kingdom Metazoa; phylum Chordata; order Ceratodontiformes; family Ceratodontidae; genus Neoceratodus; species Neoceratodus forsteri. The sequence goes on from CM028129.1 coordinate 720,988,899, forward strand.
TCTGTCCCTCTCCACTAGGGGAGAGGGACCACGGTCTGCTGGACCTTCTTCTTGGTCCAAGAAGAAAGACAAGGGTAAGTCTCTTCGTCGGCTCTTGGGAGCGGGAAAGGTCCCTCTCCCGAGTTGTCGGCCATCGACTTGGTCGGTCGTTCGACTTTGGCCACTGGTCTCCACGGTGTCCCGTCAGGTCAGTTGACCAAGACTGCCGTCGGCGCAGTCGAGATCTTTCTCGACCCGTTGGGCGGGTTGTCGACGCGGTAATCCCCCAATCTCTCCCGGTTCCCCGGTGGGAGTTGAGGATCCGTGGGCTTGCCAGTGCCTCAGTTCGGAGCCCTTGGGTGTTCCCTCCGAGCCGAGGGAGGGCCGGTTCCACCCGTCCCTCCCGCTGCGTCCTCGGAAAAGCCGGGTTCTCGGTCTCGGACTTCTGGCGGTCCAGCCGATCCCGCCATCATAGGCGGTCTCGGTCTCGGCACCGCGGTAAGTGGCGCCGCCGCTCGTCCTCATCCTCCTCCTCGGATGAGGGGAGGCTTCGACGCAAGTTACGTCGATGATACGAGGACCTCATGTGGCAACAGCTCCTTCTGACTGGGAACAAGCCTGCGTCGCCTTCCCTGGCCATTAAGTGGCTGTCACCGGAGCGGCCGAAACAACCCCTCGTTTTACCCGAGGAGCCTGTTCCCAGGCCGGTTGTTCGGCCAAAACCAGCTGCCTCACCGATTCCGGTGGAACCTCCGCCTCCACAGCCGCTGTTTGGGGCTCCGACCAATAACTCTCGGTCGGCTCAGGGTCTGCCCCATAGGCTGTCGGTCACCCTCACTCCCGATCGCCCTCGGCAGGTGGAGGGTGGCTGAGGCCCGAGGCAGCTCCTTGCGGACTCTTCTGAGTCCGACGACGATTCCTTCTTTTTCTCCAAGCGAGTGGACTTGGAGTCCTCTGGAGGTCAGTCGCTGGACGACAGCCCTTCGTCCTTCCTGGGGTTGCTCAGACTCATCTCGGAATCCACCAGGATGCAGCTCGAGCCCGTATCCAAGCGGGCCAAGTATCCCCTCACGGAGATATTGGACCGAGGGGATTCCCCTACGGAGGCCTTCCCTGTGGCTGAGGCCATTGTGGGCCCGGCCTTGGAGCTCTGGCAGCCCCTGCTTCCTGCCCTGTGCCTTCAGCCAGGATGGCCAGGAAGTATGCGGTCCCTACCGGTTCCCTGTCCGGTTTCTCGGAACATCCCTCGGCCGAGGGGTTAGTTACTGACAGCGTTTTCCGGTGTGCCAGAAACGCTGGGACGTGGACAAACCTCCCGAAAAGGAGTCCAAGAAATTGGACTATGCCGGGCGAAAAGTCTACGCTGCGTCCTCCCTTGGCCTTCGTCAGGCAAGCTCGGCCGTGCTTATGGCACATTTCTCCCATGCCCTGTTGGGCTCCCTCATCTCCCGGCTGACCTGCAGACCATGGTTAGGCAGGTGCGGGACCAGGGCAGGGCAGTGGCCAAGCAGCAACTTCAGACTGCTCTGGACATTGGAGACTCATGTGCCAGGTCAGTTGCGGCCGCAGTGGCTATGCGCCGTCGGGCATGGCTGAGGATATCCACCTTCACGGCGGATACCCAGCACAAATTGGCGGATGTCCCCTTCCTGGGGACCGACCCCTTCGGCCCTGGAGTGGAAGGCCACCTCCAGAGGATCGAAAAGTCCAATGCCACCTTGGACTCGGTCTCATCCGCTCAGAGGGACAAGGGCCGCAGACCGCAACCCAAGCCCTTTCGTCCGTCTGCGCCCCCGGCACGTCCGGCCCAGCAACACCAGGGCCAGCAGGCTTGCGCTTGGCGTCCCAAACCCAAGCCTGCGGCTTCCTCCTCCAGGAAGCAGGGAGGTAAAGGCCCAGGTGGTCCCTCGGCCGGTCCCTCCTCCAAGCCTGCACAGTGACGGGTTGAGGGGTGTCGCCCCCAACCTCGTCACCTCACCCCAGGTTCCCCCCGTGGGGGGACGGCTCCGGTACTTCCTTTCCGCCTGGTCTGCTATTACCACAGACAGGTGGGTGTTGGAGGTGGTAGGAAAGGGCCTGCCTCTGGAGTTCAGGCAGGCCCCACCTTCAGAGCCGTCGCACCTCGGGGGGCCTCGGGGTCCGAAGCCTCGCTGTCAGCTCGCCGAGCCGACATCGCTCTCCTCCTCGAGAAGGAGGTGATAAGAGAGGTGGCGGACCCTCCCTCAAACCCAGGGTTCGTGTCCAGGTACTTCCTGGTTCCGAAACGGACGGGGGGCTGGCGCCCCATTCTCGACCTACACGACCTGAACAAATTCCTAAGGTCTCGAACCTTCAGGATGGTCACTCTGGCTCAGATAATACCATCCTTGGAACACGGTGTGTGGTTCTGCTCTCTGGACCTACAGGACGCATTCTTTCACGTCCCTATCCGTCTGGTCCCATCAAAGGTTCCTTCGCTTTGCGGAGGGATCCCTTTCGAGTTCAAGCCATGCCCTTGGCTTATCTCCAGCTCCCAGGGTCTTCACCAAATGCATGGCAGTGGTGACAGCATTCCTCTGTGACACCGAGGGTCGGGTTTACCCTTACCTGGATGATTGACTGATAGCAGCCCCTCCAGACAGGAGGTGGGCGGTCAGAGATCTGGCCCTCAGGTTTGCTCTCAGGTCGGCCTCCTCATCATGAGGCCAGAGTGGGAACTCGAGGCGAAGCAGGTGATTCTTTTCATCGGGGCAGAGCTCGACTCTCTTCGAGCCAGAGCACGGCTCCCGGCGGACAGGGCCGAGGTTCTTTCCTCCTTTGCTCAGTCATTTCTAGTTGGGCAATTGCGCCCTGCCCGGGACTTCCTGCGCCTCCTGGGTCTCATGGCGGCCTGTACCAGCGTGGTCCATTGGGCCCGCTGGAACATGCGCCCCCTTCAGTGGGGGCTGGCCAGCCAGTGGTCCCAACGCTGCGATCCATTGGACCAGCTAGTGACGGTGACCCAGGGGATGTGGAACGCTCTCCAGTGGTGGACCGTTCAGTTCATCTGCAGGAGGGCATCCCGTTTGTCCGCCCGAGCCGGCCGGTCTCTCTATCGACCGATGCCTCTCTGATGGGTTGGGGTGCCCATCTGGGGAACACCAGCCTCGGCCTCTGGTCCCCGGGGAGTCCCGATGCCACATCAACCTGCTGTAGCTCAGAGCGGTCCGCCTAGCTCTCACCGCCTTTGCTCCGTTTCTTCGGGGTCAAGTGGTCCGGGTCCAGACGGACAATACCACGACCATGTACTATCTAAACTGCCAGGGTGGGACGCGCTCCATGCTTCTATGCAAGGAAGCTCTCCGCATCTGGTCACTCGTGCGTAGCCTGGAGGCGGATCTCCTAGCCATTCATGTGGCAGGAGTCTCCAACACCCTGGCCGATGCCCTAAGCCGGATAGGGGCTGCATCCCACGAGTGGTCTCCTGCCGGAGGTAGTACAAGATCTATTCTCCCATTGGGGCACACCTCAGGTGGACCTGTTTGCCTCCAGGGAGAATGCGAAGCTGAGGCTGTTCCATGCCGGCCCCCCTCAGCAGGGCTCACTGCAGGGGGATGCCTTCTCGAGGCCGTGGACCCCAGGCCTCTTCTGCGCCTTTCCCCCGTTCTCCTTGATGCACAAGGTGCTGCTCAAAGCAAGGAGGGACAAGGCGTAGGTGATTCTGATAGCCCTAGACTGGCCCCGCCAGTGACTGGTACCAGATCTCCTCAGCCTCAGCTCCAGGCTTCGAGGCAGCTTCCAGCTTGCCGGACCTGCTCTCAGTCAATCAGGGAAGGTATTCCATCCGGACCTTCAATCCCTGCACCTGACGGCCTGGTTCCTGCGGCTAGAGTTCCAGGCCTTGGGTCTTTCCGGCGAGGTCCTCAACGTGAGTTGAGGCGTCCGTAAGGAGTCAACCAGAAAATGCTACACCTTCAAATGGAAAGATTTTCCATTTGGTGTCGAAGCAAGGACCTGGACCCTTCCTCCTGTTCCTTGGCGAGCATATTGGACTACCTGGTCCCTTTCTCAGCAAGGGCTTAGGTCGACGACCCTTAAGGTGCACCTGGCAGCCATCTCTGCTTACCGGGCGCGGGCCGGGAAGCAGTCGGTGGCACAGGAGAAGGTGGTCTGGCGCTTTTTCAAAGGCCTTGATCACATTTCCCCTCCGGTGCGAGAACCTCCACCTCCGTGGGATCTACTGCTGGTACTGGCAAAGCTCATGGGCAAGCCATTCGAACCAATGCACAGGTGTGAACTCTCTCACCTGTCGTGGAAGACCGCCTTCTTGGTGGCTATCACGTCAGCCAGAAGGATGGGAGAGCTCCAGGTGCTCTGCATCGAGTCTCCTTACCTGGTCTTCCACAGGGACAAGGTTGTCCTGCGCCCCACCTTGAAATTCCTTCCGAAGGTGGTGTCGGAGTTTCACCTTAACCAGGTGTTGACTCTGCCGGTGTTCTACCCCAGTCACACCTCGGAGGCGAATATAGGCTCCATACTCTGGACCCTGAAGGGCGCTCGCTTACTGGCAAGGCGCTTGCAGCTGGGGAGAATTGGGAGAGGTTCGCCAGCTGTTTGTCACCTACGCTGAAGCCGCACCTGGCAGACTCTGCAGCCAAGCGGACGATAGCAGGTGGGTCACTTCCTGCATAGATCTCTGCTATAAGTTGGCGGGCATGGAGCCTCCAGAGGGATAAGAGCTCATTCTACCTGCCATACTGCTGCATCGGTGGCTGCTTCCAGGGACGTCCCTATCCAGGAAATCTGCAGGGCTGCTACCTGGAAGTCAGCACACACCTTCATCACCCATTACCACATCGACCTTGAGTCACGCCGGGATGCTGGTTTGGGGCCTCGGTTCTCCAGTCTCTCTTTCCCAAGTAAGTATCGGGGGTGTGCTCCTTGCCTTCCTCCTCCTGGAGAACTGCTAGGAGTCTGCCAGACAGTGTGGATGAACAACATATCCTTGTCCCTAGAAATACAGGTTACTCACCTGTAACAGGAGTTCTAGGAATGGTATATGTTGTTCATCCCATATTCTCCGACCTCCCCGGCTTCGACGCACAACCTGAGCTTCCAGCGGGCCAGATCTAGCGTCATGGGGCGGAGCCGAGAGTTTTACCACCCGGGTGGGTGGGAGGAGCCAGCTTGAAGACCTTCCGGCAAGATTTAAAGCGGCAAGGATACCTGCCAGACAGTGCGGATGAACAACATATACCATTCCTAGAACTCCTGTTACGGGTGAGTAACCTGTATTTTCTTGTCGCTGTTACTTATACTCAGAAAAAATTCTGAGCTGCATGCTCTGGTTTCTGAGCCTTCGCATTTGATTTTTACCCAGGCTAGGATTTCTTTGAGAACCTATCCTCGTTTTCTACCTAAAGTGGTTTCTGATTTCACTTTGAATCAGACCATTTACCTTTCTGTGTATTATACTTCACACTCTAATAAGGGTGAAGCTTTGTTGGATGTTTATAGAACCTTACATTTCTGTATTAACTATACTAAGGACTGTAGAAAGTCCTGTCAATTTTTAGTTTGCTTCACTCCTAGTAAAAAGGGCTCCCCTGTTTCTGACCAGTGCCTCTCGAAATGTTTGGCAAATTTCATCACTTTTTGTTACAGAAAGTATGGTAAGGTGCTTCCTGGTGCTGTTTGTGGTCATTCTGCATGTAGCATGGTCACTTTTGTGGCTTGCTTTCATAACTTCTTTGCAGCTGACATTTGTGCTGTTGCTGCCACAGCTACTTGGAGTACTGTTCATACCTTCGATAAACATTACAGTCTGGAGATCTTCCCTTACAGACACGAGGCTTTGGCCTTGCTGTGCTTCAAGGCTTCTTATCCTAACGCCATGCATAAATGATACTACTCTCCTTTCCAGTTCCTTTTTGTACTGCTTGGGAATCATTTCAAAGTTATGGCCTAATGGAGGAGATATCCTCGATGAAGTAGTTCAGTTACTTACTGTAACAGTAGATCTTCAGCAGAATCTCTTCCTTTGGGCCACAGCACACCCTCCCTCCTTCCCCATTAAACTCATTACGGGATAACAAAGTTGCTCTCTGTACTGCTTGTTGTCTTATGTGGAGTATTCATACATCGCCTTTTTCAGGCTTAGTATTCCAGTCTGTCACCGCTCTGGTTTTTCTGGTTTTTGGTTCTGGTATCCAGGTTCCTGCCGTATGAATATCCTTCGAGCTTGTCTCTGACGGGGAACCGAGGAGATGAGTGGCCACCTATGTTATATAGGCAGCATCGACATACTGTATTTCATTGAGGACAGTCCCTGACTAGCAAATATTTCCAGGGTGTCCTGATGCCGATGGCTTACAGTTCCAAAGGTGTGACCCAATTAAGGATATTCTGTCAAAGAACTACTATTAGGGTAAGTAACTACTTTCTACTACAAGTGATTAATTCACATCCACACAACCCACCCTACCTTCCCTGTCAAGGTTTACTTTGGATTCCTGTTCAAGTGTGCAGATCTGAGTGCAAGGGTGGGCAGCACTGAAGGGCCACCTGGTTGGGCGGTAAGAAGGGTCAAGCTTGAAGGCTGTTCTGGTAACTGAGCACGCTGAGTGGAAGACTCAGTGTGGGTGCAAACTGAACACTAGTGGTAGAACTATGGTTAGAAGTAAGTAGCCTTGCAGGCTGGTATCTTGTAAATCACACTGTTACAGACTGAAAGAGATGCTGTTTCAGGACTCGAGACCCATTCTGCCAGGAGTACAGCAACCCACAGTATATAGCAGCTTTAAGGGATATTTCACTATTGGAAATTTTGTGCATCTGCAACATGGTCTTCTACCCATACAGTATCTTCACATCCCACTACTAGATTGATATCCAGTGAAGGACGTATGCTAGGTTTGGGGCTTCTATAGAACCTATTCCCCAAGTACAATAATCCTAGAGTACTCAACCCCTTGTGGTACTGCCAGAAGCCTACCTGAAGTGGTAAGCAGATAAAAACATTGATGTTTCTCAAAGAAAAAGTTTACTACCTTCTACCTTATGACCATACTGTAATTTTTCTAATTAGTGTTATCATCTGATTACCCCAACCCTCCCTCACCTCACAAGACAGGTATAGATTTTTCAGCATTTATTTACATGGTTACTGTATATGCCTAGCATAGTATTTGGTTTGTAATTTTCTGTTTGTATGTTGTATTTGGAAAATTTCTTTTAAAAGAATAGTGAAATTTAATACAGCATTTATATTTTTTCCTCAAGTCTGGCCTTCTGTCTTTACTGCTAAATTATCTGGTAGGTAAGGTTCTGGGGTTGCATGATCAGTACTTGGAGTAGTTCAAACTACTTGAAAGTTCAGGGGCAGAAAGCAGAGACAGGGTACAGTATCTGCTTAAAGTGGTAATCAGAGGAAAACATGGCCTAGAAGAACAATAGTTATAAGGTAGGTAAGTTTAATTTTCGCCTTCATTTGTAATGCAAGTTTTCACTGCTGCTGTTAATGTATACGTTTTGTTTGCCCATGTACCCTTCCCCCAGGATGCCATTGGAAATGAGTTGTTTGCAGCTCAGTAGGTTTTTTCTAGTAAAACCTTTAACTAAATTATTGAATAACATTTTATTATTTTAATAGAGGAACACAAAACAACTGTACAAGCTGTTGAAAAGGAAAAGGATAACTTATTCAGAAAACTTCAAGAAACGGAGGCATCTCTCAGCAAAATAACAAGGTATATCTATTTGCTGTTAAAAAAAAAATAGCTGTTTTCAAGTGCAGCATAGTTGCCACACTGCACGCAGGTGACAAATTTGTGTCCTGAGCCTGGGCCAACAGGTAGTAAAAACAGCATTTCATTCATTACCTCCAGGGTGAGTGGGATGCCTGTTCTCACCAAGCACCAGCAGAGTGGGGGGGGGGTGCAGGTTCCAAGGGGTGGCCAGCTCCGGCTTCATCACAAGAGAGCCGGCAAATGGAGCTGCACACGATACCAGATTGCAGCTTACATATTTATTGTACACATTTCTACAAACTCTTAGCTCACCCAACCCATGGGATGTCCCAGACTGCCCTGCCACTTCACTTGTAATAGCTTTGTCAGGGGGCACGGAATGTGAGCTGTAGGTTGCCTTAAGTACTTAGTAGCTACTACGGAAAACATACAAACGTACCGTAAAGTGTCTAAAAAAGTGACCAACAACAAAGAAGTGCATGTAGTTTAAATTGTACAGATTCAAACATAAAGACGTAAACCCACGTATTTACAAGATGGGACAAATGTACTGTACAAATTTCAATTCTGGTGCAAGATTCAAAAAATAGTTATTGCTGAATTTTAAGTAACTGGTGCTGCCATGACCTCTATTAAGTAGTGTACCAAAGTTTTAGGAGACCAGCTCCACAGATTATTTGGACAGTACAGTTACTTTCAGGAAAGCTATAATTTTTTGATAGGACAGTTTTGCAGAAAAAAGATTCAATGATTAATCAAATGGGTATTACTAATGATTAGCTAGGGACTAATAAAGTTATGTCAGCATACATGTAAATGTATTATTGCTATACTAACAGTTCTGTGTGGGTCTGCTACATGAGATGGAGCTCCTGCACAGGCATGTCTTCATTTTACATATACCCAGGAAAATTAATATCACAAAATATTATAATCGGTAGGTCAGAAAGAAAAGGTAGAAAAAACCTTCTGTGTATCTGCTATGATTCACAACTATTTCTTGAGCCGTTTCAAATGCATTCTGGTGTGGACCAAAGAAGGCCAGTATTCCAGAGATGGATACAAGAGACATATGAAAGAGAGTATTTTCCAGCATATTACAAGACCTACAAGAGAAAAGAGATAAGCAGTATTAGTTCTGCATATGAGAAATCAGTCACAACTTAAAAAACGTGATATCAGTTGCTTCACTGTGTATGTTTTATGTAGAACTTTGAGAAATGGCCTAAAAAGTTCAAAATGTCATTGAGGCCATTAGGTTTAAGAGATCTTTTTCAAGGATATCTCTTTCATCAGGCCACACCTGTGGAACAATAGCTGCCAGGTACTAGAACCACACAGTAACTTTTTGCTAGCAGTCTATCAGGGGCTGCCCACGACGACACATCAGACATCGACATCCCACTGTATATAGACATGGGTGGCCCCACTCCCTCCTCAGTTCTTTTCCCACTGTCGAAAATACTTGCTGGACTCCACAGAGATGTCATCATTAGTCAACTGTCAGATCTTTAAATCTTTATTATTTTCATCACCCTAGTAGGTATCATTTTAGTTCTAAAATGATTGCCATCACCGTATATGTCAAGAACGAAAGACACCGCTAAACTCTTCTGTTACTGCGAGTGCAGTGGCAAAATTTACATCAGCGACTGTCTGTGTGTGCTGTCTCAGGCTGAGCCACAATGTCAAGACTTACAAATTCTGCTTGAAGTTTAATCAAGCTGCCCGGCGATGCCATCAAAAAGCCTTGAAAGCCTTCCTGCTCGAGCAAAAGGTATCCCGAATGGAGAGAGAGCTCCAGGGGAAGAGTTCCACCCCGTCGCCAGCCCGCTCCTCAGGATAACAGTCCTCTAGTGCCCGAGAGAAAGCTTCAGGGAGGCACTCTCACCGGGAGAGGGAATGGAGCAAGGATAACACACACACACACACTTGTGCTCCCGGTCACCGCTGCCTTTAGCACCATCCAGGGTAGCGCCGTTGTCAGGTCCCTCAAGGCCAGCTCTGGCAGTGAGTTCCATTGACCCTTCCTTGGCCAGAGACAGCCCGTCGACACTGGCACTGTCTTCAACGGCGCAAGCCCTGCCACTCAAACCTCAGGAACTGCAAGGTCTGGGTGCAGTGAGCTCCACCAGGCCTTCCATGGCCGACAGTGGTCTGTCGACATCAGGGTTTCAGCTGTGGCAGTGAGTTCAACCGAACCTTCCTCAGCTGGCGAAGGCCCGTCGACACGCTGGCTGTCCTCATCGATGGCACAAGCCCTGCCACTCAGACCTTAGGAAACGCAAGATCGACGTGCAGTGAGCTCCACTGGACCTTCCATGGCTGGCAATGGTCCATCAACATCGGGGCTACAACCACCCCCTCAATGCCACAGGGCGCTCCAGCAATGCAGGCCACCGTTGATGTTCAGATGGTGCTCTCCTCCTTCGTGGAAATAATACAGAGGCTTCTACCACATCCTCCTCCCATACCGAATACGACGACAGGACTGCTTAGACCAGTTCACATGTCAACGCTTGTTCTCTAGAACGTAGATGTCCTCACTCCCTTCTCTGATACCTTCAGATCCTGTCGATGAGGAGCAGGAATATAATCCTGACCTCATTCCACAGGAGAAGGAATATATGGATGAGAGAGTGATCTGGTCCACCATTTCTTCCAGGAATGAGGACTCCAAACAGTATACCCCGATGTCCCTTTCCTCTCTGTGACGAAACAGCTCCAAGCTACTATGAGGTTTGATGCTGAGGAGGAAGATCTCACCAAGAGAAATTTAGTAGAGTTCCTGGAGATACAGAATCCCCACCTCTCATCATTCTCCCTCTATTGGAAGCACTAGAGGGTGCCACCTTGGCCTACTGACGTACACCAAGCATAATCCCTGCCATGCCCAGAAAGGCAGACAAGCTATACCAGGCTCCCTCAGGAAAGCCCTTTTTTGCAGACCAGCCTGAGGCTGATTCAGTGATGATAAAGGCAGTCCATGATGGGTCCAAGGTGCCCAGACACCTCAGTTCTCTCCCCCCAGACAAAGCGTCGAGGAAACTGGATCTCACGTGAAAGAGAAGCTTTTCCTGTGCCACACTGGGCCTCAGAGTAGCAAATTATCAGGCCCACATGGTCAAGTACCAGAATACCTTCTGATAAAAGGCCAAAGTAGCAGCTCAGTCCCTCCCAGCGGTTCCCCAGAAGAAGGAGATGCTTAAAGCTCTTCCAACTGAGGCTGATGTAGGTAAGCACCTTTTAAGGTCTACCTATGACATTTCGGATGCCTCGGCTAGGGCAGCTGCAGCTGGCATCTGCCTAAGGAGGCATCACTGGCTAAGGGTGTCAGGATTTGCTGCTGATGTTCAACAACCCAGTTTGAATGCCCCATTCAGAGTATGCAAGCTTTTTGGGGTAGATATGCAGGATATCCTCAATGACCTACAAGCCTCTGGGAGGACTCTTAAGGTCCATCCATTACCTCTACCACAAATAACCCAGAAGTAGACAGAGGGTACCTTTTGATAGGGCCTCTCACAAACCAGAGTCAGGCGTCAGACAACAGAGTAAAAGCACAGTAGGGTTAGACTCGCCAGCCCCAGCCTCCCTCACAGGTGCCCCGTCCAAAGCCCATAGATGTGGAAGTGTGACCTCGGCTGCTGGATCTGCTACCGCAAGACTCCCTCCTGGACCCAACCCCACCCCCAACCCTGTACTAAATCAGGAGGAGGTGGTGGTAGGGGGTCGTTTTTCCCTCCACCTAGAGCAGTGGAGGGAACTTACTACAGAATATTGGGTCCTGCAGTTAATAGAACAGGGCCATGCTCTAGAATTTCTGGAGTTGCCTCCAGACCTGCCACCTGTTCCCTCAACTCATCCTCTAGATCACATACCTGTGCTACTAGAGACAGTACGTACACTGTTACAGAAGAGGACCACAGAACCAGTTCCCTGGCAACTAAGGAACGTGGGGTTCTACTTTCATTTCTTTTTCATCCTCAAACCCACAAGGGACTTGAGGCCCATTCTGGATTTCAGAAATCTCCACTCCCGCATTCAGTACAAGAAGTTCAGAATGGTCACTCTGCAAGGCCTGCTGCCAATCCTGAAGTAAGGGGACTGGATATGTTCCCTGGACATGCAGGATGCTTACCTGCATATCAAGATTTGCCCCCTCACAGGAGAATACCTCAGAATCTTACTTTGAGAGGGCTTTTGCAGTAGGTAATTACCTTGAGGAGTGCACCCCCTGGCATCAGGACCACACAGAAACTTTAGCTAGCAGTATCTGGTGGAGGACCACCCACCCGACGTCACATGACCGACATCAGCGTGACACTATATAATGGGCTGTCCCCATGCCCGCCTTCCAGTTCTTTCCGGCGTCGACCTATGAACATCGGACCTTGCAGAGATTGTCGCTGCAGGTCGACCGCCTTTTTTCGGATGAGTATCCTTCCTTTCTTTTCTTTATTGTTCCAAACCAGTTTTGTGCATTTCTTCTCTGTCTTCCATCAAGTTGCATAAAAATAAGTGCAATTCTTGCGCTACACAGCTCCCACACATGAATTTCCACTCCCTTTGCCTCTTCTGGTTGGGCCGAGAGCACAAGACCAAGGATTGTGAGGCATGCCTCAGCTTCAAGCAGGCCACACTGAAGAGCTGCCAGCAGGCCCTCGAGGCCCATCTACTAAAAAAGAAGATGGCTATGATGGAAAAAGAGCTGCAGAAGCTCAGGAGTGAGGCATTCTCCCCTTCGGACTCTCACAAGCACAAGAAAAAGAGGGACAAGGAGAAGCACAGGGACCATGATAGGTCCCCCTCTCACCCACTGCCACCCTTGGGTGATCAGCGGCCCTCTTCCTCCGGGATGATCACTGCTGCTGCCAAGTCTGCTCCACCTTCTCAGGAGCAGCCCTTGGTTCCCCCGCTGCCACTGGTCACAGTGGTTGTGGGCGCCTCAGCCAAGTCCGAGGCCTCCACCACTCTTAGCCCCAGCCCCAGCCCCACAGTGGGGTCTAAGCAGTTAGGCGGGGCCAATAGGCCAGTCATCGGACCCTCCGGCAGCCACCCGACCGACACGTGCCAGAACCTGACAGCTTCCAGCCAGACGAGAGCCAACTGTCAGTCTTACGCAGCCTTCACTGGTTGGGTCTTCCCACCAGATTACCCCCTCCTCTTCCTTCATGGAGCTTCCTCCGCCTTCCCCAGATCAGGGGGAGACAGAGGATGGGGGTTGTCCGATCTGGTGACATTATTGCTGGGTGCCTCTGGACCTCATCTGACCTCCAGGCAACTTGCTGGACCCCTCCTGCCGGTTCTTATGGCGGGGTGGTTGATGCCGACTCCAGGCTTACCATCCATTGGTCCCGCTCCTGACTCTGTTCTTTCGGGTCCTCCTGGGCCAAGTTTCAGGCCCCTTCAGGGTCTCCCGTCGGGTCCCTCGGCACCGCCATCGGGGCCTCCATTGGGCTACCCTCCGCCCAGTTACCTGGCATCTCATTACACAACAGGTTACCCTCCGTCAGGCTGCCTGACATCAGGCTTTCCGATGCAAGGGTATACGCCTACCTACTGTACTCCTTACCAGGTTACCTGACGTGCAGGTACCATACGTCAGGGTACCCGACGCCGGGGTTCTCTTCAGGGTTTTAGCTTGTCTGTCAACCCCCTTCTACCACCTCCTCAGCTGCAGGCAGATTTTCGGGTCACAGCTCATCTCAGAGCTTTACAGACGGCACCTGGCGAGAGCCTTTACCCCGGTTTACCGAGCTCAGACTCCCAGATCATCCTCTCTGCTGGACCCAGGCCTGTCTACGTTGGGCCTGACGAAAGGTCCTTCCACTGGACCGGCGTTGGACAGTATCCCTCTTAGGTCTCAGGAGGTTTCTCGTCCTATCTTCGGGCCTTCAGATTCCTCGGATTCAGAATCCAAGTCCGGGTCCTTGTCATCGAGGCAGAGGTCAGGAAGCATAGGAAAAACCACAGCAGTTATAGAATTCGCAAAAAGTGTTTATTAGTACTAGCAGTAACATAAAAAAAAAAAATTGTTCAAAATAACTATTTACAAAGGCAGAATAAACAGAGAAGATCCATCTGAGTTTTCATTCAATCTCTGTGTCTCCCAAAATATTGCAGCTCTCTCTCATATACGTCCTTACAACCTTCCTCCTTAACAAGGATCCTGTTTTTTTCTAAAATGTTCTTGTATATTTCAGGCAGATACAGCCAGAACACAATGTCCCAGAACTGAGGCCCGGCCTCCATAGCTTCTGGAAAGGGCTTAAAAACTGCTGTCAGGTTAACCCCTTGATTTCCCAATAGCTTTTTGCAGTCATCTCAAACTATAATTGTATACAGTAACACTATATAATTTCTAAACAAAGAGATCCTAATATCAGTTACATTTCCACATAATGATTTGCATATATTTTTATACCAGCAGCTATGCAAGGGAGGAAAAGACAGAAACAGCAAGGGAAGACTGAGAGACAGTGAGAGGCAGAGAACTGCAAGACTGTCGGGGTGATCAAATCCTAGGTCTCACAGGAAAATTTGGTTGCGCAACCAGACAGACAAGAGACAGGAGAGGAAAGAACAGAACAGATCCTTGCATTCAAACTCTCCATAACAACTGGGACAGGGTCCTATTCAACCCTGTCACAGTCCTCCTCCTCCTCCTCAGTTTTAGGTTTTGAGACTCTCTCTCACCAAAGCAGACCAAGCCCAAGGAGTCCCCCAAATCGCCTCCGGAAGACCCTTCATTCGCAGACCTCCTGAAACAGATAGCTGAGGCCTACGAATGGAAAACTGACATGCAGGATCCCAAGCGACAGACACTAGCTGAGCACCTGGATATACAGGAGACAGCACCTATCCTTACCACCCACCTCCACCCCCTTGGGTAGAACCTCATAAAGATCTGGCTTCTACCATTTGAATTATGCCTTCCGCCATCCTTGCGGTGGCAAAAAAGGCCGACAGAACACCAGAAGGGAAGGATTTAATTATATGCAGGTATGATCTAGCTAACTTCGGACAAATAAGGCAGGACCTGGCTAACTGGAATTGGGAAGCTGATTTTGAAAATGAAACAGTCACCGGGATATGGAATAAATCGGAAAGTATGTTTAATTTATTGGTCCAGAAGCATGCACCAATAAAAATAAATACAACGGGGCTAAAAAATCCTTCCCACCTTGGATGGACTATCCCAGTTAAAAAATTAAATGTAAAAACAAGGCATATCAGCAGGCAAGGCATAGTCACAAGGAAGCTGACTGGGAAACTGATAGAAAAAGCCTTAAGCTTACAAAAAAGGGCATAGATCTGGCAAAAAGAAATTACGAACATGCTTTGGCTACCAGAGTCCAGGATAATTACAAAACCTTCTAGTCATATATTAATAGCAAAAAGGGGAAAAATAATACTGTCGGGCCCTTAAATGCACAGGATGGTTCACTTATAACAGAGAATAGAGAGCAAGCAGAAGAATATAATAAATATTTTTCCTCAGTGTTTAACAAGGGGTCACACATAAGGAGGAAATGGGACTCTGAGCACAAGGGCCCCAGTTTAATGATAGTCCCAACTGAAGTGGCTAAAAGACTAAAAAATATTAATCACATTAAGGCTCAGAGACCAGACAACATCCATCCTAGGTTAATCAAGGAGATGGCAGAATTATTGGCTGGTCCTGTTTCCTAGCTGTTCCAAAAATCACTGGATACAGGAGAGGTTCCTGATGCATGTAGACAAGCATTGGTTATCCCTATACATAAGAAGGGTTCCAGACAGGAAGTCGCAAATTATAGGCCCATTAGTCTGACTTCGGTATTGGGGAAAGTATTGGAAGGTATAATCAAAGATTATATCATAGAATTCCTAAACATATCAGGCAATAAAGATATAACACAGCATGGGTTTACCAGCGGGAAGTCATGTCAAACTAACCTTCTGGATTTCTATAGCAGGGTTAGTAATTCCCTGGATTCAGGTAATTCAGTGGATATCGTTTTCGTGGATGTAGGAACTGGTTAATGCCCTAATAGATCTGGGTTTTCCTATCTGGATTTCTCAGTGGGTGGAGGCATGGTTAAATGAAAGACGTCAGGGGGTTTGTATTAAAGATGAGTATTCCGGTCATGTCAAAGTGACTAGTGGAATACCCCAGTGCTCTGTCTTGGGTCCCTGTCTTTTTAATATATATATATTTCATCAATGCAGGTACAACCTGAGGTTTGGCTCTCTAAATTTGCGGATGATACCCGTATTGGATGTCTAATAAATAATGAAAAAGATCAACAGACTCTGCAACTGGCACTTGACAACTTGGAGTCATGGGCCTCACCTAAAAAAATCTATTTTTAATAATAATATAATGCATCTTGGTAATAACAATAAGCAATTCAAGTACTCACTGGGTGGTAGCACATTAAGAGCTGTTAAAGAAGAAAAGGATTTGGGGATATGTATTAATAATGATCTCAGCTTTATAGTTTGCAGTGCAATAAGACTGTAAATAAGGCAAGCAGTATTATGTACTGCATTCAGAAGCACATTGAGTGTAGGGATAGAGAGGTTATGATCCCACTGTATACAGCATTGGTGCACTCTCCTGTGGAGTATTGTGTGCAGTTCTGGGCTCCATGTAAAAAAAAAAGGGGATATCAGAGTCCTGGAGAGAGTCCAGAGGAGGGCCACCAAAAGGATTAAGGGTACTTCTGGACAGAGTTATGAGCAAAGGCTGAAATTTTTGGATATGTATTCCTTGGAATACCATCGACTGAGAGGGGATATGTGCCTGATTTATAGGGCCTTGACTGATACACTTGTGGGATCTGTTGGGACTGGTACTAAGAGACCAATTATACAGTACTAGGGCACACTGTTTTCAGCTGGTTAAAAGTAGATATAGAACTAATAAAAGGAAATTCTGGTTTATTGTTAGAGTGACTCAAATCTGCAATACCTTACCCTGCGAGGTTGTGGAAAGCAAGACTATGTTGGAATTCAAGACAAAACTCGACAAATACTTTATAAGTAGGGACATACAAGGATACCTTTGAGAATATAAATGGCGAGCTAATGGACTAATGTATTTAAATGCTCTGTAATATCTATGTATGTAATCACCTCAGTGTCCACCCAAATGCAGACTCATTGCTCATTACGACTGCTCATGACAGGTCCACCAAGCTGAGACACATGAACACCTCCCCCCTCCTGACTAGGAGTCGAGGCAGCTGGACCAGTTTTGGAGAAAGTTTTATTCTTCTTCCACACTGGCCATGCGCGCCCTCAATTATGTTGCACACCTGCATATCCTGGTTTTTCAGGCCCATCGCTGCTACCTCAGATTCTCTTTTCAGGGGGAACATTATCAGTTCAAGGCCATCCCCTTCGCCCTGTCCTCGGCACCCTGGTTTTTTACCAAGTGCCTCGCGGTACTGGCGGCGGCCTTGAGATGCCAGGACCACTATGTATTCCCCTACCTCGACGACTGGCTTCTGTCAGCTCTGTCGAGGGAGCAGCTGGAACTTTCCCTTTCCGCTACCCTGGCCCTTTCACGCAAGTGGGGATCACAGTCAGCTACCCCCAAGTCCCTACTTGTACCCTCCCAGCGTCTCCAGTTTATTGGAGCAGTGTTGGATATAGCCCAAGGTATGGCTGTCCTCCCATCAGGACAGGGCGGAAACCTTATAGAAGTGGGCTCGCCTGATAGCCTTTAGCAAGCGGGTTTCGGCCAGGTTAGTTCTCCAGCTCCTTGGCCTTATGGCAGCAGCCATCCCCACTGTTTCTCTGGCCAGGCTTCACATATGTGTTTTGCAGTGGACGCTCAGAGTGCACTGAGCTCAGAGGTCAGACGACCTAGACCTCATGGTCTCCAATTCAGTGCAACAGAGTCTCCTGTGGTGGCAGGATCTCAGCAACCTTACCAGGGGGTCGCCCAGCCCATCCCCCCCGTCCAGACCCTGAGTACAGATGCTTCAAGGATGGGTTGGGAGGGCTCAGCTGGAGACCCACAGGACTCAAGGGCTGTGGTCTCAGCCAGAACTCTCCCTACACATAAATGTCTTGGAGATGAGGCAGTGCTGTATATTCTTCAAGCCTTCCAGCACTAATAGTCCAGTCGGACAATATGTGTGTAGTCTGGTACACCAACAAGCAAGGGGCCACTCACACGTATCCCCTCTGCAGGGAGGTGATGCGGGTGTGGAATTGGGCAATTCTGCATCAAATTCACCTCACAACGGTTCACGTTCCAGGCAAGCAAAACATCCTAGCGGACAGTCTCAGCCACACCATTGTACGAGCCCATGAATGGGAGCTCAAGCAAGCAGTGGTCGAAGATATATTCGACCTTTGGGGTCGTCCAGATCTGGATCTGTTCGCCTCCCCATACAACGTAAAACTACCCAGGTTTTGCTCACTCGCTCCCGGGCATGGTGCTTTCTGATAAGATGTGCTATCTGTTTGCCGGACGGGGAGGCTATTGTACGACTTCCCTCCCTTTCCGGTTCTGCAGAAGGTGCTTCTCAAGCTTCAGATGGGGAGGGGGCTCACATGATTCTGATCGCCTCGTATTGGTCTCACCAGATATGGTTTCCGCTTCTCCAACAGCTTGCAGTGGAACCTCTGGTTTCTCTGCCCCGATCTCCTGACTCAGGAGAGAGGCACTCTGGTCCATCCAGGACTGATGTCCCTTCACTTTCACATGTGGCACCTTCTGACATTTATTTATTTATTTATTTGAAATAATCAGAATTTCAATCCTTTGAGTCATAGACTCTTTTGCAAAGGCTCCATATCAGGTAAAATAACAAAACAAGACACGATACAGTTACATGTACAGAAGTGAATAAAATGCAGGTTAAACAGTCAAGGCTTCCGTTAACATAGCAGGAAACATCAACTGGGAGCTTGGGGGAGCCCCCGGGAACAAAGTTAAGGCAGTATACAACTTTGTAGAGTCATGAGGGGCCCAGGGTCAAATACCTGCATAATGGGAAAGGTAAGATTGGGAGCCTTGGGAGGTAGGCACGTACCAGACAACTAAAAGAGAATGGGGTTACTGCAACCGAGTAGTTCCAAGGTAAACTGACTCAGGAGATGGAGAAAATGAGGGATAGGACTGGGGGGGGGAGGGTTAATTACAGACACAAGCTCAGGAGTCGAGGAGTAGGGCTTTGAGACTTGACTTAAATTGGTTGAGACTGTGGGTAAAAGAGATGGAGGGCGGGAGACTGTTCAGCCAGAGAGGGGCCCGGTAGTGGAAGGATCTTTGACCGAGAGATGTTCTACAGTGAGGGATGATCAGGTTGGGGTTAGATGCGTGTCGTTGTGTCCGCCTATGGTGGGCTGTGTGTAAAATCGGGTGGAGGCCGATCGGGGATAGTTTTAGTTGTATCTTTTTTGCCATAAGGCAGGTGAAATATTTAAGTCTGCCTTGGAAGTTTAGCCATCCAGTGTGCTCACAGAGCTCACAGGTATGGGTTAACTTGTCACAGCCTGAGACTAACCGGCAGGCTTTATTAAGGGCGAGGTTGATGCTGCGCAGGGCAGTTTGATCTGCAGACCCGTAAATGACTATCCCGTAGTCTACCAAGGATAGGATTGAGGAGGATACAGCTAGGGGCATGGCAAGGGGGGGTAGGCAGTACTTGTGTCTAAAAAGGATGTTGATAGAGGAGGAGACCTGTTGGATATGGGTGTGGAAGGAGAGTTGGGTGTCTACGGTGAATCTGAGATATTTAAAACAAGAGACCTGCTCCAAGGCAGAGCCATGGGTGTTTGTTATTACTAGGGGCGCCTGACAGTGTGGGCTTTGGCGGTGTTCGAAGATCATGTACTTAATTTTGTTGTAGTTGATAATAAGGCGGTGATTCGAAAACCAGGTTTCTAGCTCCCTGAAGTGACCCTGCAGGGCTAGTTGAAGAGAGTTGGGATGTGGGTGTTTCCAGTAAACTACTGCATCATCAGCATAGAGCAGTAAGTGACCACTGCAGGATTTAGGTAGGGAGTTAAGGAAGAGGGTGAATAGCAGGGGGCCTAGTATTGACCCCTGCGGGACTCCAGCATGAACTGGCTTGCATGTGGAGATAGTTTTGTTAATCTTGACTTGCTGCGTCCGACATGAGAGGTAGTCCTTGAACCAGGCGGTGACCTCTGGGGAAAAGTTAAGGGATGGGAGGGTATGAAGTAATAATTTGTGACTGACAGTATCAAACGCTTTGGTCAGATCAACGTAGACAGCCCCCGCAACAGATCCTTGATCTAGGGCCTCATGAATATAGGTAGTGAATTCATTGAGGGCGGTGGAGGTGCTGTGGCCCCTCCTGAAACCGTGCTGTTCGTGACAGAGTAGGTCATGTTTGGATAGGTGGTCGGTAAGCTGATCCGAAACTATTTTTTCAAGAGCCTTAGAGAGGGGTGGGAGGATTGAAATTGGTCTATAGTTGGTAGCTGCCGTGGGGTCCCCGCCCTTTAGTATGGGTGTTATCACTGCTCCCTTCCAAGCCGAGGGGAATTGGCTGAGGCATAAGGACAGGTTGAGGATTTTGGTGAGAAGGGGGAGAGTCACATCCAGGGACAACCTTATGAGTTTGAGGTCCAGCGTGTTCAAGCTGTAGCGAGAATTTGCCAGAGCTTTGGTGAGGTAGCGTTTTGCCTCATTACAGGAAAGTACTCTTAGCCTAAAGGGTGGAGGGGTGTTGCTGGCCGAGGTGATGGTGGGGTGAGGGGAGGTCAGGTCAAAGAAGTTAGGTGGGAGGATATGTGAGAGGTCAGAGAAGGAGATGTTGAGGGCTTCGGCGATAGCTGTGGGGTCAACAGAAACGTACACTTTGACGGCAGATAAGGACCACTTGGCCCACCTAGTCTGCCCATTTCCCTACCTACAGCATAGGCCGCAGATCCTAGTTAACCAACAGCCTATTTCTTCCTACCCCCCCCCACAAGAATTGCCTTATGTCTGTCCCATGCTTTCTTGAATTCTCCCACAGTTTTAGACCCCACAGCCTCCTCAGAAAGGCTGTTCCATGCATCCACTACCCTCTCTGTGAAAAAAATACTTTCACATTGCCCCAGAACCACCACACCCCCATCTTTTAAATTGTGTCCTCGTTCTTGTAACGCCTCTTTTTCTGGAAAGATGCTTCCTTGGACTTTGTTGATTCCACTGAGGTACTTTAAAGTTTCTATCATATCCCCCTCTCCTTCTTTCCTCAAAGGTATACATATTAAGCTCCTTTAGTCTCCTCACATTATCACTTCTTGCAGACCCTGCACCATTTTAGTTGCCCTCCTCTGGACTGCCTCTATCCTGTCTGTGTCCTTGCGTAGATGGGGTTTCCAGAACTGGACGCAGTACTCCAGAACCAACTGTCTGTACAGAGGGATAACAACTTCCTGTTTTCTGCTGGTGATGCCTCTCCCTATGCATCCCAGTATACCCCCAGCCCTCCCTACTGCCCTCTCACATTGCTTGCTAACCTTAAGGTCATCTGATATGATTACCCCCAGGTACCTTTCCTTTTTTGTTGTTGTGGGTCCTGGGTAGTAATCCCATTTACTGTAATCTGGGTTGGGGAGGGGAGACAGGATTCACACAGAGCTCCTTGATGTTACTCCAGAAAGTTTTCCCGGAGCCCCAGGTGGTGGTGAGGGTGCGTTTGTAGTATGCAGCTTTGGCTTGCCTGATGGCCCACGTGCATTTGTTACGAGCCTCTCTGTACAGTTGCCTGTCATGCAAGAGCTGAGAAACAAGGGCTTTATGCCATAGGTTATCCCTGTGCTGCATTAGATCTAGCAGCGATTGGGAGATCCAAAGGGTGTTTCATATTTTGACTACTTGTTTAGCGAAGGGTGCGAATATATCACAGGCTGCATTGAAGGTAGCTATGAAGTAGGTGAGAGCTGCGTCTACAGATTGCGCTGTATGTATTGGGGACCAGTCGCGGGATGATATGTAAGACTTGAAACGTGATAGGGCACCTTTTTTTAGACGTCTGTGTTGAGTGACACTGGGGGAATTTTGGTGGACCATAGGCAGGTCACAGGTGAGCGGTCACTAATTGAGTCTGGGAGCACAGTGACTTGGGAGATGTTACTAGGTCTGTTAGTGAAGATGAGGTCTATTAGGGTTGCAGTCCCAGTTCTAGCGTCACATCTGGTCGGGGAGTTGACGACCTGGGTGAGGTCACAGGCAAGGGCAGCATCCTTGCTGGGGGATGAAGTGGATGCCAGCCAGTTGACATTGAAGTCTCCTAGTAAGATGACTTCACTCCTAGGAGGGAGGTGGGAGATAGTGTCCAGTACTGACTCAAAAGCGAGCTTTTGGTTGCTAGGGGGAATGTACACCGCTATAATGTAAAGGGTTTTACCCGGGTTGCCCAGATTGAGCTTGACTGTCAGGGTCTGGGCTCCATGCATAGGTGGCGGTGTGTTGATCTCAAGGGATCGAAAGGAGGATTTTACGTAGATGGCACAGCCACCTTCCCTCTTGCTAGCCCTGTCTGCTTGGTAGAGGGTGTAATCACAGAGGGTGACCGCCCCGTTAGGTATCTTATCCGAAAGCCAGGTCTTGGATAGAGCTAAGACATTGGGTGAGTGTTGGGCTAGCCAGCCTTGGAGAGGGGTGAGTTTTCTTGAGAGGCTGCAGATATTAAGAGTTGCCAGTAGGAGGCTGCCATGGTTGTTGTGTGGCGAGACAGAGTGAGGTGGTCCAGGGTTGGGGTGTATATTACCTGAAAGCAACAGGAGGAGGAGAGCGTGACATAGAAGGGCTAGCTTGAGCATTTTTGGAGTGGCTCGGTTAATCTGGGAAAGAGTGGGTTTTCTAATGTGCGTGGTAGGGATAGGGAGGGTGCGTACAAGGTGTGTTATCAAAGTGACAGGATGGGGGGTACCTGGGAGATCACTATCCGGAGGATAGGGGGGGCTGATGTTTGAGGGGTATCAGAGTAGTTGTGCAGCTTGAATTGCATGCGTGGGGACTGGGTATAAGGGCTGGGATGGAGTAGGAGCACAAGGGGGCATGTAACTTGGGGGGGGGGCATGTGTGTAGTCAGATTGAGCAAGATATGGTCAGACCAGGTAATTTTGGTGTGGTTGGTAGTGTAACAGCCGTGTTCCAGTTGTGCCACCGTTGGGGGTGGGAGAGTTAGGTGGGGGAACATGGAGGCAAAGGGTTCAAGCATCACTAGTAGTGGGAACATTATGCTATAGGGGAGGTTTGAAAGAATGAGAGGCCACTAGTGGTGAGCTGGTATAAGCTGCTGCTGGAGAAGTGGGCTGTTAGGTAAATTTTGTCACGTGATCACAAGACAAGATCCTATATAAGTGCGAGCTGACCAAGGGTGGTGGTGGGGAGCCGATTGCATAGCGTTCGACGGGGCGATCCTCACTGCATCTGTGTGAGCGCGTGTAGCAATGGTCGCAGCTTTCAGGGGCAGTGCAGATCACCGTACCTGGGGAAAGTTTTCGGTTCCTGCTGGGCTGTGGGGGAGAGCTTGCAGAGCCCTCACAACCTCCGACGACTTCGGGGACAGCTGGGGAGGAAGGAGAGGGAGAAAGCAGGTTAAATAGGTAAGGGATGGGAGGAGCAGATGGATTGAGCTCTCGCTAGGGGGTTACAACAGGGGGCTGGGTTACAATGTGAAAGTTTTGCTTAAGGCATGAAAAGAAATTACACTGAGAGCAGGGCATATAAATCAGATAAATGCAGTTTTAACTGGGAGCAGTACTTTAAATAGCATGCAGTGATCAGGTGCCTGTATAAAGTAATTTTTCGGTTCAAACAGCAGGGCATATGGACCTGATAAATGCAGTTTAACTGGGAGCAGTAATTAAATAGAATGCAGTAAACAGTATATTGAGGCTGTAAAAGTCTGAAACCTGATGAAAAGGAAAAGAAAAAACTATCGCCACATGTACGCAGAACAATAATGACTTTAACAGAAAAAGGCACCAAGATTCTGTTTTTCAAAATCCTCACTGCATCTGTGTGAGCGCGCGTAACAACAGTCGCAGCTTTCAGGGGCAGTGCAGATCACCGTACCTGGGGAGAGTTTTCGGCTCCTGCTGGGCTGTGGGGGAGAGCTTGCAGAGCCCTCATGACCTCCGACGACTTTTGGGACAGCTGGGGAGAGTTTTGGGCTCCTGCTGGGCTGTGGGGGGAGAGCTTGCAGAGCCCTCACGACCTCCGACGACTTCAGGGACAGCTGGGGAGAGTTTTTGGCTCCTGCTTGGCTGTGGGCGAGAGCTTGCAGAGCCCTCACGACCTCCGACGACTTCAGGGACAGCTGGGGAGAGTTTTTGGCTCCTGCTGGGCTGTGGGGGAGAGCTTGCAGAGCCCTCACGACCTCCGACGACTGGGGGACAGGTGGGAGGTTTTGGCTCCTGCTGGGCTGTGGGGAGAGCTTGCAGAGCCCTCACGACCTCTGACGACTTCGGGGACAGCTGAGGAGAGTTTTCGGCTCCTGCTGGGCTGTGGGGGAGAGCTTGCAGAGCCCTCACGACCTCCGACGACTTCAGGGACAGCTGGGGAGAGTTTTCTGCTCCTGCTGGGCCCTGGGGGAGAGCTTGCAGAGCTCTCAAGACCTCCGACGACTTCGGGGACAGCTGGGGAGAGTTTTCGGCTCCTGCTGGGCTGTGGGGGAGAGCTTGCAGAGCCCTCACGACCTTCGACGACTTCTGGGACAGCTGGGGAGAGTTTTCATCTCCTGCTGGGCTGTGGAGGAGAGCTTGCAGAGCCCTCACGACCTTCGACGACTTCGGGGACAGCTGGGGAGAGTCTTCAGCTCCTGCTGAGCTGTGGGGGAGAGCTTGCAGAGCCCTCACGACCTCCGACGACTTCAGGGACAGCTGGGGAGAGTTTTCGGCTCCTGCTGGGCTGTGGGGGAGAGCTTGCAAAGCCCTCACGACCTCCAACGACTTCGGGGACAGCTGGGGAGAGTTTTCAGCTCCTGCTGGGCTGTGGGGGAGAGCTTGCAGAGCCCTCATGACCTCCGACGACTGCATGCTTTGGAGTCTCCTCCAGAGTGGCTCAAGTCCTGGTGGAGGCTAGTAAACCTTCCACGAGGACAACCTATGCTATGAAATGGAAGCGTTTCTTCATTTGGTCCACTTCAAAGGGTTGGGACCCTTTCTTGTGCCACGTTCCTCATGTCATGGAGTACTTGCTGCATCTCTCCGACCTGGGCCTGAGTTACTCTTTGCTGAAGGTTCATCTGTCTGCAGGATTGAGAGATTCTAGCTGATAAATTTGTGACTGTGTGGTTTAATTGCTGTGTCTGAATTTTTTAAGTGCAGGCATCATATTAACGGATTAATGTAGTTTGAATGTGAGGTCTTAATTGCCATTTCAGTGTGGTTCTTCATTTAGCTTGGATACAATTGAGATTCTAGCTGGTGAGTTTGTGACTGTGTGTTTGTCATTAAATTTTAAGTATTTTCATAACTGCCATTTCAGTGTGCTGTTACATTTAATTTGGGCAGGTTTGAGGCATTCTAGCTGATAAGTTTGTGACTGTGTGTTTGTCATTGGCTGTGTCTGGGTCACGGTGAGTGGAGTGAGGAGCCACTGCCATAGGACTCCTTGGCTGATTATTTTTGGACACAGCCTGTGGTATAGTCCCACCCCAGGGCTCGCCCTGCATTTATAGGGTAGATCCCATAGGGCCTTGCAACATCCTGCATCCATACAGGAAGTAGCGAAGAGAGAAAGCATAACAAAAAACAAAAGAAAAACACAAATATTTGGGAGATAACAAATAGCCGTCTTAAGCAGGCAGTAGACTGGGGAGGGAAACGGACATGATGGGAGTGGTGCAATGCAGTGGTTGTGGAGCAGCTGTATTCAGGGAGACGTTCTGGAGGCTGCAATGCTACCATATCTGCAGGCGCTTCTGTGGGCTGAGGGGGGAGGATGCCTGTCTCCGAGTTGGCCAAGCTGAAGGCGGCATCCACCCCCACCCAGAGACCTCTGGGTCCACAACTTGTACCTCAAAGGATGTCAGAGAAGAGGATTGATTGGACTATGATGCGCTCAGGGAGGGGGATTGAAAGCACATCCCCCAACCGGTCCTGCTTAGTAACTCCTGCACTGTTTTGGAGGAACGGAAAAGCCCCATTCAGAAACCCGAGGATGGGAGGGTCCTTCAGGATGGAGCCCCAGGGAAGGGAGGCAAGGTACCTCGGAGGAGGGGGAAGTGGAAATGGAGTTAGGGACACCTAGCAGGAGAGAGAATGAGGTCAAGTTCCTCCCAGGATGCACTGCATGGAGGGGTGGGAAGCGGATCCATAGGATTGCTAAGGCAATAACTAGGAGGGAGCAGCTGGATGTAATTGTCCACAATGGGGACCAATGACCTGGCCAGGAGAAGGGTGGAGTTAGCCAGAGTCCGGGAGGATTTCAGGAACCGGGGGAAACCTGAAACAGATAGCACGCTCCGTCTCATTCTCGGAGGTGCTACCTGTCCAGGGCACAGGGGAAGGTAGGGCACTCCACATCCATACCTTCAACTCCTGGTTGAAGGATTGGTGTAGAAGGGAGGGTTTTGGCTTCATAGGGGACTGGGACCTGACCTGGGCAGATGCGAGCTTATATATGGAGGATGGCCTGCATCTGTCCGAGAAGAGGACCTTGATCCTTTGTGAGAAGTTTAAACACTTCAGCTGTGAGCATTTAAACTGGTCGGGGGGAGGAGCCAAGAGAGTCAGGAGGCTTAGGACCCCCCCATGGGAACATGCAGGAACATAAGTTGACACAGGAGCAGCTAAAGCAGGGAGGGGCAGGCAGGTGAAGAAAGTATAATGAGTGATACCGGGGGGGAGCACATAGGAAAGGAAACCAGGGTGGGGGGAAGACGCTGGAGAGGGAGAACAAGAGCAGAGGGAGGGCAGACTGTAAAACATGAAAGGTCGTGCTAACAAATGCCCGTAGCCTAGGAAATAAGGTTCCAGACCTGGAGACCTTGTTGGCAGATGCAGACCTTGACATAGCAGCAGTAACAGAGATGTGGTACTCTGCTAATCATGGCTGGGAAGTCAGTGTACTAGGCTAAACACTGTTCAGGAGGGACAGGAAGGGTGAAAAGGGTGGGGAAGTGGCCCTGTACATCAGAGATGGTATAAAGGCTACAGAAGTTCAGGGAAGCCGAGGTAATGTTGGTCACCCTGGAGCCAGGGAATGGAACAGCAATACACACAGGGGTGATCTACAGACCTCCGGCACAAGGGAGGAAGTAGACAGGAAACCAGTGGAGAACATACATGACATGGCAGCTAAAGGTGAAATCCTGCTACTGGGGAATTTCAATATGCCAGATGTGGATTGGGCCACCCAGGTGGCTGCTTCAGCCAGAAGCACAGCCATCCTAGAATCCCTGCAGGGTGTTGGATTCAGGCAGCTGGTGCATGAGCCAACCAGGGACAAGTCAGTTCTGGACCTGGTATGAACCAGAGGAAACAGAGTCGAAAAAATACAGGTGGAAGGGCAGCTGGGGTCCAGTGACCACCACATGGTGTGGTTCAGCATGGAGACATGGACTCAGTTAAGCCACACAAGGGCAGGATTATTAGATTTCAGGAGAGTGGATTTCACTGAAATTAGTAGATGTATACAAGTAGTCCTAGGGAAGGGAGAGGTAATTGAGGGGGTGGAAGAACAATGGGAGAAACTGAAAGGAGCCATAGTGAATATAACAAACCAATGCATTAGGATAGTGGCCAAAGGGAAAAGAAGGAAACCACTATGGTTCTCCAAAGAAGTGAGGGACAAAACCAAGGCTAAAAGGCTGAGTTTCAGGAAATATAAGGGGAGTCAAAGGGAGGAGGACAGGGAGGTGTACCTTGAATGTCTAAGGGAAGCAGGGAAGGCTGTTAGGAGGGCGAAGGCGCGGACAGAAGAGGGATTAGCAAGGTCTGTAAACAAAGGGGATAAGGCATTTTATAGGTACATCAGTGAAAGAAGAAGAAAACACGGGGGGGGGTTGTGAGGCTTAGTGGGGAGAAGGGAGAGTGTAAGGAGGGGGATCTGGACAAGGCAGAAATACTGAACAAATACTTCTACTCAGTATGCCTGGAAAAAACTGTCCAGACTCGATTCCACCCCAACCTTTACTAGCCTCACTGGTTCAACACTAGATGATGTCCCCTCCTTTAAGTAATTTGGACTATGGCTAGACAAACACCTTGACTTTGGAGTCCACATTGACCCCATCCACAAAAAACTACTCTCCAAGCTCAATGCTCTGTACAGGCACCGCAGCTGCCTTCTTCACCGTGCCAGGAGAGAAATCATTCAAAAGATGATTGTCCCTGTCCTCGACTTCGGGGACATAGTGTACAGTTCTGCCCGTAAAACCACCCTCTCCAGACTGGACACCTTCTTCAGTTCCTTCTGTCGCTTTGTTCTCAGCTGCCCTTCACTTGCTCACCACTGCAATCTTTATTTATTTTGCTTTTGGTAACCGAGTAAGTGCGCTAGGTGTAGAGATGCCTATTTTCAGGCATGACTTGGTAGGGTACAAGTTGGAGTACATAAAAACATACAGTAATACCAGTACAACAATGGGTACAACAGAGAGCTGACATGTCCAAAGTACAAATCGTTAGTGCATACTCTTTTCCCTTCCTGTACGCTAGACACCTTTCACACAGCGCTAATTTGATTGGAAAGTTCTGGCTTGGTTCTCTCCCTTCATACCTTTCCTCCCTCCTATCAACCCCTTCCCCCCACTACACCCTCCGTGCTTCTACATACAGAACTCTTGCACTGTCCCCGTGGCATACTTCTTCTGGTTGCGTGGCATTCTCGTACAAGTTCCCTAGTATCTGGAACTCCCTCCCGCTCAATATTCACTCCGCTAGCTCCCGTCACTCACTTTCGCTCCTCCTCTAGAAGCACACTGTTCATTGTTGCAGTTGCACTTAACCTGCATCCCCGCTTCGCCCCCCCCCCCCAGGACTTACAATGTCTGCTGCTCTCCCCCACCCCTACTCACCTCATGCCCCCATTCCTGGCACTCTGTCTCTCTCTCCTCCCTCCAGTCCAGCACCGGACCGACCTCACCTCCTTGCAAGGTTCTCTGCATCCTGGAGGGTGCTTGTTCTCAACATGTCTTTCTCCCCAAAAAAAAATCCCTATACTCAATGCTAAGCCTTTCCCTTGCAGGGTTCTCTGCATCCTGGAGGGAGGTTGCTCAGAATGTCTTTCTTTCCTCCTTACTTCTCTCCTTCCCCTGCATTCAATGCTGGGCCTATCCTCACAGGGTTCTCTGCATCCTGGAGGGAGGCTGTTTTTCAGCATGTCTCTTCTCCTCTCTTCCCCTTTCTCACCCCCCAGGATTCTCAACATCTGAAGGGGTGATTCTAGTTGTCTCCTTCAGCTGCCCCCAACTCATTTGCAGGCCCTTATCCATCGTGGGGATCCCAGTATCTATGCCTTCCCCGTCGCCCCCCCAACAATTCCCTTTTTCTCTGTCTTCTAACTAGAATACCTAAGCACTTCTTCTCCCCTACACCCAGTCTGTCCCGTCTGGCACTTTAAGGTATACTCCTGCAGCTGGTCAATACCTTCCTAGTTATGTTTGTGCCTTGACGCCTATGCCCTGTATGGAACAAGTAATTGTCCTGTATGCTTCAGCTATCTGTCTAGTATAGTAATCCACTGTTCCGTGTGTGCGCTTTTTGTATATATGCCTAAATAGCCTGTATACGTACCTGGTTGTATATTACCTGATTTTGTTACCTGATTGTATACTGCCAGATTTTGTTCTACTTACTCTCCCCACTATTTAACCCCACCACCACCACCCCACCCCTGATGCTTCTGAAAACGAGCTGTTTGCAGCTCATGTTGTCTTTCTTGGAGAAACCTTTTCAAATAAATAAATAAAATCCATTGGGGGATCGTGGACCACAGTTGGGTTGCAGAGGCAGTGGGGGGGGGGGAGTGGATACCAGTCCATTCACAGTGGAGAGAGTTCTGGAAGAACTCACAAAGCTGAAGGTGGATAAGGCCATGGGGCCAGACATCATCCACCCGAGGATATTAAAGGAGCTGCGAAGGGAACTAGCAGCACCTCTGGTGGCCCTCTTCACAGAGTCACTCAACATGTGTGTGGTTCCAGAGGACTGGAGGAGGACATATGTGGTCCCACTGCACAAAAGCAGCAGTACGGAGGAGGTAGGGAACTACAGGCCAGTCAGCCTCACCTCAGTGGTGGGAAAGATCATGGAGACACTGCTGAAAGAAAGGACAGTGGCATATATATGGAATCCAAAGGTGCTCAGGATCTGAGGCAACACATATTCACAGCAGGAAGGTCATGTCTAACAAATCTAATGGATTTTTTTGATTGGATGACTACAAAAATAAATCAGAGAGGAGCAGTAAACGTCGCCTACCTAGATTTCAGCAATGCCTTTGACACCATCCCACGTAAAAGGCTGATTAACAAGATGGGTAGACTGGGCATGGGAGACAAGGTGGTGAACTGGGTTAGGAACTGGTTAACAGACAGGAAACAGAGGGTGGTGGTAAATGGGGTGCAATCTGGTGAGAGGGGGTAACCAGTGGGGTACCACAGGGATCAGTACTAGGACCAGTCCTGTTCAATGTCTTCATTAGTGACATTGCAGAGGGGCTGAAAGGAAAGGTCTGCCTGTTTGCAGATGACATCAAGATCTGCAACACGGTGGATACTCAAGAAGGGGGTTCAGAAAATGAAGAGGAACCTGGAGAAGCTTGAAAGATGGTCGGAGATGTGGCAGCTGAGGTTCAGTGAAAAGAAGTGCAAAATAATGCACCTGGGTAGCAGGAACCCTGGGAGAGCTACGGGTTTGGGGGCTGACTGTCACCAAAGAGGAAAGAGACCTAGGGGTTATCATCTCTGATGACCTTAAGGTATCAAAGCGGTGCACAAAGGCAGCAGAGAGGGCCAGTGGCATGCTGGGGTGCGTAGGCAGGGTATCACTAGCAGGAGGTGGTGATGCCATTGTATAAAACATTGGTAAGGCCTCACCTGGGGTACTTTGTGCAGTTCTGGAAGCCACACCTGCACAAAAACCTAGATAAGGTGGAGACTATCCAAAGAAGGGCAACAAAGATGGTGCTGGGCTTGCACCACAAAACATATGAGGAGAGACTAAGGGACCTCTGTATGTACTCACTGGAGGAGAGGAGACAGCAGGGGAACATGATTGAAATTTTTAAGTACCTGAAGAGCATAAACAAGGTGCAGGTGGGGGACTTTTTCCAATGTAGAAAAAGTACTAGAACAAGGGGGCGCAAGGTGAAATTGGAAGGGGTAGATTAAGAGGTAATGTGAGGCAGTTTTTCTACACAGAAAAGGTAGTTGACGCTTGGAATAGTTTGCCACAGGAGGTAGTGGGGGCAAGCACAGTGAAGGGGTTTAAGCATGTCTGGGACAGGCACAAGGGAAGCTTGAGGGGGAGAGAGTGATGAAAAGCCATTGATCACATAGGGTCAGTGGCCAAATACAATGTATAGGGCCTACAGGCAGACTGGATGGGTCTAGTGGTCCTTATCTGCCTACAATTTCTATGTTTCTATGAAACCTCTCTCCAGATAAACATAGAAACATAGACTTTGACGGCAGATAAGGACCTCTAGGCCCATCTAGTCTGCCCATTTCCCTACCTACAGGATAGGCCGCAGATCCTAGTTAACCAACAGCCTATATCTTTCTGCCCCCCACAAGAATTGCCTTATGTCTGTCCCATGCATTCTTGAATTCTCCCACAGTTTTAGACCCCACAACTTCCTCAGGAAGGCTGTTCCATGCATCCACTACCCTCTGTGAAATAATACTTCCTCACATTGCCCTGAACCGCCCTCCTTCTATCTTTTAAATTGTGTCCCCTTGTTCTTGCAAGTCTCTTTTCTGAAAGATGCTACCTCTTGGACTTTGTTGATTCCCTTGAGGTACTTGAAAGTTTCTATCATGTCCCCTCCTTCTTTCCTCAAGGGTATACATATTAAGCTCCTTTAGTCTCTCCTCATACGGCTTCTCTTGCAGACCCTGCACCATTTTAGTTGCCCTCCTCTGGACTGCCTCTATCCTGTCTATGTCCTTGCGGAGATGGGGTCTCCAGAACTGGACACAGTATTCCAGATGGGGTCTCACCAACTGTCTGTACAGAGGGATAACAACTTCCTGTTTTCTGCTGCTGATGCCTCCCTATACATCCCAGTATACCCGGCCCTCCCTACTGCCTTCTCACATTGCTTGCTAACCTTAAGGTCATCTGATATGATTACCCCCAGGTCCTTTCCTGTTTTGTTGTTGTTACTACCTCCCACCCATTGTGTATTCTTCCCTGGGTTCTTGTTTCAGGTGCATTATTTTGCACTTTTTGCATTGAATCCTAGCTGCCATACGCCTGACCATTCCTCCAACCTTGCCAAGTCCCTTTCATCCTTTCCACGCCTCCTTGTGTATCAACCCTGTTGCAGATCTTTGTGTCATCTGCAAAAGGCATACTTTTCCTTCCAGTCCTCTGCAATGTCACTGATGAAGACATTAAAAAGGACTGGACCCAATACTGAACCCTGCAGTACCCCACTAGTAACTTCTTTCTTCAGAGTGGACTCCATTTACAATTACCTTCTGTGTCCTGTTGTCCAGCCAATGTTATTTCAGGCTACCACCCTGGGACCCACTCCCAGGCTGGTTAATTTGACTAATAATTTTTGTGTGGACTATGTCAAATGCCTTGCTAAAGTCTAGGTAGGCCATGTCCACAGCCCCTCCCTGGTCTACTACTTTGGTCACCCAGTCAAAGAAATCTATTAGATTCGTCTGACATGACCTTCCCACTGTGAACCCATGCTGCCTTGGATCCTGTGCTCCACTGACCTCTAGGTACTCAACTGTTCTTTCCTTCAGAAGTGACTCCATCACTTTCCCTA
Source organism: Neoceratodus forsteri (assembly GCA_016271365.2). NCBI lineage: Eukaryota > Metazoa > Chordata > Ceratodontiformes > Ceratodontidae > Neoceratodus > Neoceratodus forsteri. The sequence continues at coordinate 721,021,512 of CM028129.1, forward strand.
CCACAGAGGTCAGACTGACAGGTCTGTAGTTTCCTGCCTCTGTCTTGGTCCCAGAGATGAGGGCCGTTCTGTATGCTTTGCAAGTCTTCCAGAACCATCTGCGCCTGGGACCTCTGCTGGTACAGACAGACAACATCAGTGTGGTATATTACATAAACAAGCAAGGGGGGGGGAGGACTCATTCTTACCCCTTGTGCAGGGAGGCGATGAAAGTTTGGTACTGGGATCATGAACACAGTCTAGAACTGTCGGCCATCCATGTTCCAGGCACTATAAACGTCCTGGCAGACAGGCTAAGCAGGTCGCAGTCCAGAATGCACGAGTGGGAGCTGCTGACCTCAGTAGTAGAAGATCTGTTTGACAGATGGCTCATCCAGAATTGGACCTTTTAGCAACTCCACTCAACACAGAGCTGCCACTTTTCTGCTTGCTCGATCCAGGGCCTGGAGTTTTCTGGCTAGTTGTGTTGTCCCTCTTTTGGAAAGGGAGCTTTCTTGAGCCAGCATGGTGGTGCTGCGGGTTGAGGTGTTGGAAGCCACACCTCACGCCATGCCAGTGACCCGGGGTCGGGAGCAACCTTGGGTTGCCAGGGGTCAGCACAGGAGGCAGAGGACTGAGCATCCAACAGTGTGCTGTCCTCTCCCTGGGAGGGGAGGGTTGTCATCCCGCTCCTTGGCTGCCCCCTAGTGGAGCTCAGAGGGAGGCACAGAAGCACGGGAATATGGTGTGCACATGCCTCCATACACTCAACCAATGGAGGGGGGACTGGCAGGCTTCATGATGGCTTGGCTACATCCTGATTGCAACTCGGCATCCTTCTCCCCCCTGTTGGCCCTCCAGCGACCTGAGTCTGTTCCCGAACCCGCATCGCCGGCGTCACAAGCAGAAGTCCCACCGCTGCGCCGACGGGCCGGCCCCTAATATCCGTGAATTTAAGATCTTTTGGGTTTTGAATTGTGTTTCTGCAAGAAATGTCTGCCTATTGGTGCGTCAAATTTCTTATTAACAACAGAGCGTACATGCTCCTGCACTCTTATTTGCAGGCTTCCCACCTAGGAGAGTCCACATGTACACCATAGCAGGTATATCACAAAACTGGTGTCACAGATAAAAAAATCTCTTATTGCACCTTTCACACCTCTGCTGCCAACAAATTCTTTACCACGGACAGAATACTTGCACACGCTACACCTAGAACATTTAAAATATCCTCTTTGATTTTAGGGGTAGCCAAGAAAATAGGCATTTTTTGTCTAGTGTGCTTACCCAGTCAACAAAAACGAAATAAGAGAGGATGTTATTTGGGGATGAAAACTGGCTATGTACCAGTCTGTGATAAAGGCTTTTAGCCTTTTTAAATGACACTCTGGACTTGTTGTCCAATGCTTTCCCATGGCTGGATCCCTTTGTAGTATAGGCCAGTTTCTAAATACTGTATTTCCTATATGGCCTGCCCAACTTGTTGCAAGGCATAAATTAGTGTTGGAGACTTGATTAGCAGCCTTTGCTATTCAAAGTAAAAAATGTTTAGCAATTGGCCGAAGTTGATTAGTAATTACCAAAAATTGATATTTTTGCTCAGAACCCCATAACATGTACTTATCTTGCTCTATATTGATAAAATACGCATTTACACAAGTTTCTGAGACTGATACTGTTTTATTTAGCCATTTCCAGAGAAATACAGCGAAATGTGCAGCAGCACATATATTTTAAGAGCCGAGATAGGATGTCTGCCAAAGCAGATCATGAATTAGTGAGCATGATCATGAGCCGTGACAAATTAAACGTAAACCCCTGCCCCAGCATAACTGGGACCGTGATCGACCACACAGTTACCAGCAATGATTGGGTACGATCTATTTTGCTACTGTTCTCTACCAGGCATGTAGCCGGTAATTCTGGCCTGTTTTGGGAGGGAGGGACCTGGGAGTGGTCCACCATCCTCAGCTGCCAAATCACCAGGACGTCTTGGTTTAGCACTAAAAAATATGTCTACAGCCGTGTCTGGGTTGAATTCAGCTGGAAGGGGGCCCTGCTTTTTAATGTGAATCAATGTTTCTACAGTATCCTCTGCCAGACTTGCTCTCCAGTCAGTTTTTACCTTGTTCATAGTTGTAAAACACCTTTCTACAATTGCATTAGGCACAGGAAATAACGCTCAACACATTGACAAGCTTCAACAGATTTGGATAAGAATTTTGGAAATCATATGACAGCTTTGACCAGATAGCAGAGACAGAAAGATTGATGAAATTGGTTTGAGCAAAAATCTTAAAACTCTTGCCATTATGCAAGTAGCAGAGTGCTGTCACAGTCAGGCTGCAAAAGTGCTGAACAGTGGTCAGCTACTGCAGTAATGTCACTGTTACCATACAGCTGCAGTTCCTTTCTGTCTACAATTGCTGGTCGAAGTCTGGTATCCGACACTTTTGCACGGTTATAGATATTACTTTAACCAGTCAAACCGAATCTTTGTTCACAACAGTTCTCAATGTTCATAATGTATTTCTTAGTTTGCTGTTTAAAAGTTTTAACAACTTGGCCACTAAAATGTGTTAATTTCACACCCTTGTATGTGATTTGAGCACATGCTCCTGAAAGAACATCAGACCCATTTTTTAAGACAATGTCAAGTTCACTGCCACCTATGGGACCACTCTGCTTAGCATGGTCAAGAGTTTCTCAAAGTTTCAACAGAGCTAAGTAGCTCTGGCATTTCAGCTACTTCTTTTTGAAGTGCTAGTGAGAACCTGGCAAGTGGTTGAAGCAGCTGTTCAAAATACAAAAGGTGTGCTACCATTTGGAATTTAGTCATAATTTGCAGTATTCCATTGGCTTTGGCGTGGCCATGAGTTTGGTCTGTGGCCATAGATTCTAAATGGGCACAAATTAACGGGGAATGATTTGGTAACAGCACAGGTGGCAAGTTTATGCTGCACCCAACGTGTGCCATGGGCCTTCTTGGGCTTTTCAACTGACATCTCCATGGCCTGGGCAAGGGTCCGTAACTCTCTGAGTCTCTTAGGACTTTTCTGATAGAGATAAAACAGTTGGGTCAGAAAGTTTGAAACATCGTTGAAATAGGTGTTATTCAAAGCATCTTTTATGGCCAGTTCTAATCTGTGTGAGAAACAATAAACACCAACTAACCACTGTATGTCTTTCCTTAAAAGAGCATCAAGACCCCGTCTTATACCCATGTTGACAGATGCCCCATCAGCCCCAAACCCAACCATGTTTTTTTTTTTATATTAAGGCCACACTCTGTAAAAATGTGTAAAAGGAGATTTTTCAATCCCTGAATTGTGCCATCAGCTTTCATTCATAAAAACTTAGTCTCCACTTGACCATTGATTGGATTTACATAAATTACGTAAACCAGTTCCTTTTCAATTACACCACTGTCAGTACTACCATCCATAAGCACTGAAAAATAATTTTAATTTTTTACAGTTGCCAACAGGTTTTCTTCTAGGTGCTTGTCAATATACATTGTGAGTTCTTTCCCACTAACAGCGTTAATGTATTTATTGCCCAAGTGAACTCCATGGCACTTCTCTTGCTCTGCTATTGCTTCAAACTTTTTAATAGGGATGTCCTCTTTGGCCATCACATACAGGATCTCCATCAGCCTGCCTAAAATCGTTCTATGCTGTTCCTCTGCATTACTGAAAGCTCTCCCTGCAAATAGATATGTTTTAAGTCTTGGTCCAAACCCCTAACACCCCACCACTACCATTTTAAACTTACCAATTGTGGTATGTTGATATATATCAAGTGGTGACCTTGTTCTACCAAATTTGAAAATGTTAACAGCTTTCTTGTGCTGCTCTGTCAGAAGATGTTTCCAGATGGTGTCAATTTTTAGCTTGGGGCCTGTAATCCCTGCAATTAATGCCTCATTAAAGTTCCTCAACTCACGTAGCTCATCTCTGTACTCACAGCACAATTTGCAACTAACACGCACTGCACAGTCTCCCTCACTGCTAATCTGTAGCCCGATTTGTTTTTCTGGATCATATTTTTAGCACCATCCCTCTGCAGTTGCTAATTTAACTCCAGCCACGTCGGACTGCAATTAAAATGTTTGAAGTTAGCAAAACAAAAGTCTGTCAAGCCGTGAATTTAACACATCAAGTTACTGTAATCTGGCTACTAACTCTCTCTGTAACAAACAAGCATTTGTCAATGCCGAATGTTTGCTTGCTGGTATTAGCATTGGAAATGCAGGAGTTAGAGTGATGCAGAATAGGAATGGCAGTGAAGTATTGAACTTCTCGCCAAGCCCACCTCCACCCTGCAGAGACAGACAGGCATTGGGGTATGCGTTTGGGTCATCGCCCATAACGTTCATGCCATTTCACTTCACCCTATCCTGCAGACACCAACACGTGTTGAGGTCTGCCTTGGGGTGTTCGACTGTACAGTCACCCCATTCCATAAGGACATACGCTGAAATGGGTGCAGTATAGGAGAATGGAGTGAACTGTGGGGCAGAGGAGTTCAAGGCACACCTTGGTGCCTGTCACTGGCTGCAGGGTGGTGGTGGAATTGCATGAGCATTACGGTCGGCAATCCAAAGGCACACCCCTGATGCCTGTCAGTCTGTACAGGGTAGGATGTTATGGTTAGACATCCTAACACCCCGGGCGTTTGTTGGTATTTACACTACAAATTTTCAACGTGGCCTTTTTGTGACCCCTACCTCATGAAAGCATTTGGGACCTCTTCTCATGAACAGTGGCACTGTGATTTTGTTAATGTATCCCAAACTTTGAGTTCCCACAGTGATCGTGCCATTCTGCGGCAGATGTACAAAAACACAGATCAGGCAGGATGTGAAGAATGACAGCTGTACCATTCATAGGGAGATGTGAAGAGATGGCAGTGTTGAAAATCTTTAGTGAAAATATAAAAAATACTCGAACTTCCAGGCTTATGTGGAAACTGCGCATCGAATGTGCGTAACACAGTCATTTAGTGGAATTTATTCATCAAATTTTCAACATAGGCATTTTGTGACCTCTGCTCATGAACAGTGTCACTATGATTTTCCTAATCTGTCCCGAACATTGATTTCCCACAGCTACTGCACTATTCTGCGCCAGATGTGTAAATGCATATTTCGCGCAGGATATGAAAAATGACAGCTGTACTGCTTATAAGGAGGTGTGAAAAAATGCCAGTGTTGAAAATCTGGAGGGAAAATTTTACAAATGCGCGTAATTACAAGCTTGCGTGGAAACTGGGCAAAGCATGCTCGTAACAGTCATTTTATGGACTTTCATCACCAGATTTTCAACATAGGCATTTTAGGACCTCTGCTTATGAAAAATGTCATGGTGATTTTCTTAATGTGTCCTGAACACAGATTTCCAACAGCGACTGTGCTATTCTGCGCCGGTAATGCGACAACACATTTCGGTCAGGATGTGAAAAATGACAGCTGCACTGTTCATAAGGAAGTGTGGAAAAATGCCAAATATTGAAAATTTGGAGTGAAAATATTACAGATTTGCGAAGTTACGAGCATGCGTGGAAACTGTATAACGCACTCTCGTAAAACAGTCATTTTTGGGATTTTTTTTACCTGATTTGCAACATAGGCTTTTTGAGAGCCCACCTAATGAACACTGGCACTGTCGTTTTGTTAATTGGTCCCGGAAGGTGATTCCGCGCAGTGACCTCGAAATCGCCTTTCGGGACCAAATAATGCCATAACAGTGCCTGAACTCATGAGGAGGGGTCCCAATAACCCCATGTTGAAAATTTGGTGGTGAAATTCCCCCAAATGCCTGAGATATGCACCAAAGTTGAAAAAACTGAATTTATGCCATTATACAGCTTACTGGCATTTCTTCAGTTCGCGGTCGGCTTTGAAGAGTGCGGACATGTTCCCGGTCCACCGAAGATCGTCGTGCCAGGCACCGGAGGTAAGTATGGGGTGAGGAGGGTGTGGGAGGTCGGAAAGCAGTGGGTGGGTGCGGGTTGGGGAGAGAGGACGGCGTAACGGCGTGGGGACCGCTTTCCTTGTTTCAGGGAGATTAAAAAAAGATATTTGGGAATATTTTTTTCCTGGCTTGTTTCCAGCCACTGGAGGGCTCCCAGTGCCAGTAGCCTTTTTGAGGTGGGGGTATTTAAGCCGACGTGATTATGCCCTCGTTGGCAAAGAGTGACTGTTTGAGGGGGCCATGATGCCAAGGAATTGGGCACCCGCACACAAATAAATTGGGGAGGGGTTACATCATGCTGACGGGAGTGGGCTCCCCATTACCAGATTAACTGGGTCGGGGCTGCCGATGAGGGGATTGTCCACCCCATTTGGCTTTCATGGGGCTGCGAGGTGGTGGCAAGCCTCCACCATGTTTACTTTACTTGTTAGACTTGGGAAGGTACCGCCCTGCAATGACGGGTCGCTCCCTCATTGCAGCATAATGGCTGACGCTGCAGTGACGAGATGGCCCCTCATTGCAGTGGCGAAAACATTTCAACTTGGTGCCAGTTTTGGAGACCAATGTCATCGGCACACTGTGCCTCCATTGGTCCACCAGTGCCAAGCCCCCAAATTCAGTGCCTCCGTTGGCTGCCACAGTGCCACACATCCCACTTCTCTCCTAAGCTGCTGCATAATGTTTCTTGTGCATGCGCGCAAGCAAACATTAAAAAAAAAAAAAAAGATAATGGCAGCTGCAGATTTGCTATGATCCCTGAGCCCCCCTCCCCCAAAATGTCCCCATCTCTGCAGGCAGGGCACACACTTTGTTTCAGAGCTGTGAACAGAACACTTCCCAAAGTTCACTGCTGCAGGAAAGCTGGCAGCAGGGCATTATGTTTAACTTGTCCCTGATCTCTGCCATAGGCAGGGCACACACTTAGGTTTCAGAGCCAGCTGTGAACAGAACACTTCCCCTTACTGCAGGAAAGCTGGCAGCAGTCTTACTTGTCCCCTCTCTGCCATAGGCAGGGCACACACTTAAAGTTTCAGAGCTGTGAACAGAAACAGACTTGACTTCCCCAAAAGTTCACTTGCAGCAAAGCTGGCTGCAGGGCATAAAAGTCTTACTTTTGTCCCCGATCTCTGCCAGATAGGCAGGGCACACACTTAAACTGTTTCAGAGCCAGCTGTGAACAGAACACTTCCCCTTAGCTCACTGCTGCAGGAAAGCTGGTAGCAGGGCACAGTCTCACTTGTCCCCAATCTCTGCCATAGGCAGGGCACACACTTAAAAGTTTCAGAGCTGTGAACAGAACACTTCCCCTTAACTTACTGCTGCAGGAAAGCTGGTAGCAGGGCATAGTCTCACTTGTCCCCAGTCTTTGCCATAGGCAGGGCACACACTTAAAAGTTTCAGAGCTGTGAACTGAACACTTCCCCAAAGTTCACTGCTGCAGCTATTAGCTCTTAGCTGGCAGCAGGTCTAGTGCTTAATTTGTAATGTCCCCTCAGGTCCAATGGGCAAGGCAGCACACACGAGTACAACTTCCCCAGTGCAACAGAGCAGGTGTATTTTTGTTTTTGTCCCCTTATCAAGTCTAAAGCAGGGCAGGCACAGATACAAATTTTTTACTACTTTGTTTCCGTCTCCCCGAGAACTCTGGAAAAACCAGGACACAATTCTTAATCATCATTGCTGCAAAAAAGGGCTGGCTGGGCACAAAAAAAGCAGGCAGGACGGGCAGAGATGACCACTCATTGCCCTTCATCTTTGCCAAAAGCAGGGTACATTTTACTTAATGTCAGAAGTTTTTGTTTGCTTCCTCCCCTTCATAAAAGTCTCTGGAGTAAACCAGGGCACAGTTCTTCTTGTTCTGTTCCCAAAAATTTCTGCTATTGCAAATCAATACAATTTGTTTGCTTATCCCCCATCATTGCTGCAATAAGGGCTAGTCACATTTTAAAGCTGGGCATGAGTATAAGGTTTAACTACTAGTTGCCCCTTCATCTCTGCCAAAAGCAGGGCAGGCACAATACAATAGTCCTCAGAACTCTGTGGAAAAACCAGGGCACAATATTTGTTTTCTGTTCCCAAAGTTTGTAAGAGCACAGTATATTTTCCCCCCATCAGATCAGTCACTGGCATTCGATTCGGCTGGGCACAAAAATAAGACTGTTTACACACTAGACCTGTTCACTGAGTCTCTGCCAAACAATAGAGTTCACATTTACTTTGTTGTTTCCTCTCCGTTAATTTTTGCCCACGAGTCACTCGGTGCTCGCCTTGCTGACCGTGCCGCCCCCCCAAATCATGCCACTGCCCTGCCGCATGCCCTCCCATTCAGTTCACTCCTCCAGGCTCCCCGGACAAAAATAGAAAAGTTTGACTTGGTTTTTTGGGGGTTTTTTTGTGCTTTTTTTGTTTTTTGTAGAGGCTCCTCAATTGCTCAGCTCTGCACGCTACTCCTGCTGCTTGGCTGGGTATCTGCGTCACTTTTTTTTTAGTTTTTATTTTAAACATTTGTTTATCGGGTAAGTACAATGAGCCAAAGGCCCATTTTCATATACGACCCGGGGACCATAAATATACAGTCAAGATGTTTACAATTACAAAAAACTCACATCAAGACAATACAACATTAAACATACATTACCAAGTACAAATAAATATATATAAAATAATTACTGAAAACAGTAACAATGCAATTTGGCAAGAAAATAATTTCTTAACCTAATTTTAAAAGTATGATGACATACATTATCATATAAAACAATAGGAAGCTCATTCCAGTTTTTAGCAGCAGAGTAAATAAACGAACCATCCCCCATTTTAGTCTTAGTTTTTGGGACCTTTAACTTAATTTGTTGATCAGAACGAAGTTCCCGTGTATTTATTTTAATGTGTAGAAGTGAATGTAATGGAGAATCTGTACCTTGACGAAGAATAGAATCTGTTAATAAACATAGACTGTATAGACAACCCATCCTGGGAGGAAGCCAAGCAGATAGTCTATACAGTTCACAGTGATGAGTAGAATAGGACAACTTAAAAGTAAACCTACAAATACCGTGAAATACATTAGTAAGAAGAGATAAATCTCTATTTGACAGATTAGTAAAAAGAAATGAATTATAATTCAACTGTGGTAATAAACACCCTCTGCTGTTGCACGTCTTGCTGGTAAAGTCAACAGGGATTGAAACTTGAATAATACACCAAGTCTCTGATTTATCTTACGAGAGATAAATTTTACATGATCAGAAAATTTTAAATGTTGATCTAACAAAACTCCCAAGATATTTAAATTGTTTTACCTGCTCCATCCCATTACCCAACAAATCAGAGATAGACAAATTCTGAGATCCATTTAATCTAATCCTAGATCCAAACAGCATACATTTTGTTTTTGAATTATTTAATGCCAAACAATTCCCATTTAACCACTCACATAGAATAGCAAAGTCCTTATTTAGGACTTATTTATAAGTTCAACAGAAATTGAACTTTTGTACAGAATAATATCATCTGCATAAATCAGACAATGTGTATCATTCAATAAAGATGGAACAACATCTACAAATACCATAAACAACAAAGGGCCCAAAATGGACCCCTGAGGCACCCCCTGTGACAAAATTTTACTAGTTGAAAAAGCTCCATTTAATCCGACTTTAAGTGGACAATCAGACAAATAACTATGAAACCAATCAACAGCAATATCTGTCATACCATAACTTCGGAGCGTTCTAATCAGCAAAGGATGGCTTACAAGATCAAAGGCTTTGGACAGGTCCACGAACACAGCACCAGTGAGCAAACCCTCATCCATAGCTACACTGGTGTGGTTCGTGAACCTGGCCAAGGCCGTCCCCCGTCCCCATGATACTTACTTAAACCCTGCTGATCAGGAGTCCTAAGACCTTTGTCTTGTAAATAGGCAGTAAACTGCTCATTCACAATTTTCAAAGATTTTTCCCAAAGGTGGCAAAAGAGAAATAGGTCGATAATTATCCATGTCCATTCTGTCACCAGATTTATAAATAGGTTTGATTAGTGTCTGTTTACATCAGGGAAACATCCAGTAAGCAAAGACAAATTAAATAGAAGTAAGTGGATAAGTAATATATTCAGAAATCAATTTTAGAAACCGGTTTCAAGCTCACATGCACTTGAACAAATTGGCATGTGTTTCAAAATAATAAACCCGATATGGTTCAATAGGAGAAAAGGAAAAAGAACCAAATTCAGAAACATGAGATTGTCTATCCATACACAGGTCCTGCGTAAAGGCCTGCGTATACCTAGACAAATCAAGGAATCTATCCAAAAAAGAATCACAGATAATCTGCACATCTGAAATCATCTGACCATCCTTACTAAAAGCCCCAATAGATTCTTTTCTTGATGGATTAATTAAAGAATTTATAGAAGACCAAAACCTTTTCGGATTGTTTAAACTAGAAGTTTGTAATTTTTGAAAATAACTAGATTTACTCTGCCTAATTTTTATTTTACATTCATTTCAGAGCTTCCTATAAGTATTAAAATCTGTCATTAGCTTAGTTACCTTGTAGAATTTCCAAGCAGCATCTCTCAATTTAATTAAATGTAACAAAGGGGCAGTAATCCATTTATTAAGGGAGCCTCTAACTCTCCTAACCACTCTAGGAAAATATTTATTTTGTAACCCCAAAAGAGTGGAAGTAAAATAATCAATAGCAATATTTACATCCGGAATTGCATCCAGATAAGTCCAATCAATATTCTGCAAATCAGTTAGGAGATCACCACTAACCTCATTAGCAAACTTACGATATGATATAAACCTAGGAGGCAATTTAGGTCTTTTAGATCTCCATATGCAATAAGTGGCCAAATGGTCACTTATTACATCGGTAAAACACCAACACCAGAAATGTTTACCTGTCTATTAACAAGAACCCAATCCAAAATTGTATGATTCTGACTATTCATATTCATACGAGTGAATGAACCAATAAGCTGAGACAATCCAACATTAGTCAATAATGTCTCAATAGAAGGATCATTTATAGGATCCCAATGGATGTTGAAATCTCCAGTAATCAAAAGATCACTACCTGATTGAATGGTTGCTACAAACTGTAAAATATCATCCAGCCCTTTCCTAGCAGTTTTTGGTGGAATATAGACTGTACAAAGTCGCAACTTTTGACAGCCACCCAACTTCAATTCCAGTAACAGCCACTCAAAATCAGAATTATGTTTATAATCAGGAAACATTTCTACTAATTGTAATTTAGATTTATAATATACCATTATACCCCTTCCTTTCTTTTTTCCAGTCCTGTCTTTCCGTATTACATTATAACCTTCAAAAGCAACAAGATTATCTAATACTGAAGGTTTGAACCAGGTTTCAGTTACACTAAATATATCTGGGTCATAAGTAGTGAGCCAGGCCTCAATTTCAGCTTGTTTAGACATAAAGCTTCTAACATTCAAATGGGTTATTCTCAAACCTTTGGTTTGCCAATAGTTATCATAATTTCCTTCATTTGAAGTTAAGGGCCCAGGGTTTGTTTCCACATCACCAGATAAAAGTAGAATACACCACATAGTACCAAGTAACAAGGAAACAAACAAAGTTTTCAAACTAGATGTTGAACAAAACAAACCCATTTCATACACGTTTCTCCTACTAAGAGTACCCAAAGTACTTACAGTTACAGAATGGCTGGAAATAGAAACACTTAATAAATTTGACAATGTATAGTCGATAGATGAATAATCATAAACATTTACCAATGTAGGATCAGTACAGTATATGAGACCATAATCTAACAAATATAACCCCATACCACAACACATCAAAACTATCTGAAAGCCCCGCATATTGAGACTAAAATGACAGTAAATCACCTATGATAATACTTGCAGTAATATAAGTAGACACAACACAGACTATCTAAACTGCAATCTCCCCGCTGTCTCCTTCCGTTGACTCCCGAAAGTGACTCCACCACTCCTGCGTACTTCCACTCACGCATACAGCCACTCCGCGGATAGCCGCTTACAATGGTGCAAATATATTGCAAATCAATTAACAGACTCCTCCACCAATTAGCCGTCTAGCCCTTTCGCCGCCGGTAGCTCTCACTTACGAAGACTGGCAAAAGTTGAATCAGGCGTCTGATCGAACTCAGGGCACAAGTTCTTTCTCCGTAGAAAGTCACAAACGTCTCACATTAGCTGCAGGCAGGTAGAACAAGAGAAACAAGGTGCAGCGCCTGCTCGCCCCGCCACAATGCTTCACACGGCTCTCTGGTGTCCAGGTCCCCTCTCGCGCCGTCTCGGCCTCCTTGGCTCCCCAGCTCCAGTGCAACTCCTCCCTGCAAGACACACAAAAAAAATGATTACCGGACACCACCAACGAGCAAAAAAAAAAAAAGGAAACTGGAACCTACCTTAAGTTTTGCTCCGGCTGGAGCTTTTGGACCTGCTAGCTCTTCTCCTGGGGTCACACTGCAAGAGGACATGTTTCTCCCGTGCAGAGACTGGTGGGGGGGGGGTCACTGGCCAATCAGGAGGGGCACTGGGGAGGAGGACAGGAAAAAAATGGATTTTTTTTTTTTTTTTTTTAAAGAAACATGGCCCAAAATGCCAAAAAGGGCATTTTTAAAGGACCCAGGGCCAGTTCAGAATGATTAGCAATGACTGCTAATCATTCCACAAGTTGACTCGCTTTTTCCCAATCTTGGGTCGCAAATTGCGATGTGAACCCGCTTATTTTATGCCTTGTGTTGTATTCTGTTGAAAATGTTACTGGACCAAACTCAGTTTTTTTATTTCTTTGTTTTACTGGTTTCTCTTTTAAGAGGTCAGATCTGTTTAGACTTCTGACTTTGTACAGTGTGTTTTCCAGTGTTTCATTACTGTAAGCTCTGCTTCAACCTGTTCATAAGTTCTAGTGCTTGATTCTCAGTCTTTCATATTTTAACAATCCCTTGACTGTACGGAACTGAATTTATTAGAGTTGGAGGGTGTGCACTGTCTGCTCAGAGAAGAGAGATTATAACAGTATCTTTGCTATGTCCCTTGGTAGTTACTTTGCTGAAATTGTTGGCATATAGAGTGAGGCCTAGGCAAGTGACTGAATTTGTGTTGCCATTAGATACATCTTATTTTTAGATAATTGATATTAAGCCACTTCATGGAATCCTCAGCCTCTTCTACTGTACCCTTCCGAACGCAGATGACATCATCAATAAAGCGGTACCAATGCTTTATTTTGTCTCTGTACATGTTTGCTGTAGGGTACAGTACTGCATTCTGCTCCCAGATCCCCAGAAACAGGCTAACGTGATGGGACCGTGGATGCTCCCATTGCTGTTCCACAGGTTTGCAAGTAATAATTCTCACTCAAACCTGTTATGTGTCAGTATGAAGTTTAACATGGACAGTAGCAAATCTACAAGGATCACATTTTTATGTTTGTTGGCCAGTAAAAACTGTGTACTGGCTGAAATCCCATATCCATGGCGAACAGATGTGTACACAGCCTCCACCTCAATATTTAACCACATAAAGTCCTCTTCCCATTCTCGGTTGCTCAGATTTCCTAAGCCCATCACCAGTGTCATTTAAGTATGCTAGGAGGCTCTTTACAAAAGCTTGAAGAAAAAAAAAATTCACAAATTTACCTGCTTTATTTGGGAATTGGTCCCCGATATTTTTGGTCACCCTGGTGGGTTAGACAGGTGTTTTTTTGATTTTGAGTAGCACATAATAGGTGGGTGTGGCTTGATTCTAATTCCACAGGTAACTGACATCTTCTTGTGAAATGTTATTACCCCATACACCATTTTGCAAAATTTGCATAAATTCTTTTCTAAACACAATCGCTGGATTATTTGGTAGTCTTTTGTAATTCACACTATTTGTAAGCAGTTGCCTTGTCACTGTATTGAGAGCTGTCTTTTCTGTTCTGTGACTATGTTTTTGTTGTTAGCAAGGCCTTTCATGGCTGCTGTTTCCTGAGGCATAACATTGTGGTGACCGTTTTAGTTAGCATTCTGGATTAACTCATTAACTTGCCTAAATTTTTTTTTCTTCTTCATACAAAGCAGTAGCATCATTGCTGATTACAGGACTAAAATCAGATTTGCCTTTAAACAGCACTTTTTCAAGTAGTGTAAATTCTGTATCATAAGGAACTGCCCTACCTCATGTTGTTATGATGGGCAGTATAGCCTAGAGGTTAGAGGAATGAGGTGTTGAATGAGCTTAATACATCCAGCAGACCAGACCCGAGTTTGATTCTCACAACCTCCACTTGCATACTGTGTTACTGTGAGCAAGTCACGTAACCACCCAGTGCTCCCAGGTCGCCCCTGAAAACAGGCACTTGTGCCTAGTGGGCCTTACCCGGTTACCAAACACTAAAATAAAATAAATCAGCATCCTGTAAGAGCTCATGCAAAGTGTCCAGATTAATTTGGTCCAAAACACCATTGTAATCTCTGTCATGGTCCATTGTACTAATCCCATCACTGTTGTTAGATGCAAAATTTAACCCATACCCTGGAGTGGGGTTAATCCTCTTATAACATGGGTAACGTTATATTAGAGTTCTGCCTAAAGAAACAGTAAAATAAAGCCCTGTGAACATGCAGCTGTGGGTATATCAGTGATTACTCAATGGTCAGGTGACCTGTTTGGACGACTCAGAAGAAGGTATTTTCAGAACCCATGTTATAAATATGGTTCACTTATCCACACTCTGGCAGTTCCACTGGAACAGTGTTATTGGTTGGACGTCATTAAGCTAAAATCCTCCCACTACCAGGGCAGCGCATCCCTTGGCTCTGCCTCGTGGCACCCAATATTTTTTCCGCTGGGAGAATAGGTCACCTCCTTCATGACACCCACTTGGGTTCTTTGCCCCATATCCGAACGTCAGTTGTCAAAGTTTTCGATATTTCTCTAAACTTGTTTCATGGCTCCTTCAACTCTGGCTCTGGGCCAGCGATGGACCAGCAGAAAACAGGTTTCAAATTTTGCGTAAGATGCCAACAAATGATACCGGTCAGCAATCCACAAGACACCTGCGTGTACTGCCTGCACGGGCAACATGACGAGGACAGGTACAGCCTTTGCAAAAGTATGCTTCCAGAGTCCCTCGAGGACAGGAGACTTTGGCTTTCGCTGAGTCGGCCTTCAGAACAGGATCCAAAGGACCACACTAAGGACCACAGGAAGGCCTCAGCTTCTTCCAGGTCAGTTGAACAGCTTGCGGCCCTTGAGACAGAGGTAGCTGCTACCATAGTGGGCACCTCCTCGGTCTCAGCACTGTTCCCAGGGGGCAGCGTTGGAGGGTCTTTCACAGGAGAATTCCGTGATATTTGTTTGGCCCTCCAAACCTTGAGGGTGAGCCTTGCCTCCTGTGGTGCTAAAAGCAAGCACCGGACTGGAAGCGATCAAGATCCTCCCAGTCCCTCAACTCTCCTGACCACTCGACAGCTGTCGAGCCCTCCTCAGCTGAAGGGTAGGTTGAGGGCTTTTCAGTTCCCCAGAATAGCCGGTCGACTTTGACTCCAGTCGAGGAGGCAACTGAAATTTTTCTCAAGCCTGTCGACCAGCTGTTGGAGGAGGTCGAGGACTTGCTGTCACAGACTGCAGTGCTCTTGATCCTCACCCAGGAAGAGGTTCCCCTCTGATCCACCATGGGATCAGCCCCCCCGGGTCGGGTTTTTGGCACCTGTATTGCTTAATGTGGGCAGACACATGGTCAACAGTGACCCACCAGAAGATTCTTCTCACTGTTGACTGGCCGGTCGAGGTCGTGGTTGAGGCACACTGGCTCTCAATCCCACTACACCGGGAGGCATCACTTAACGATTTTCCTCGACCATTTCATCCTCAGGTAAGGAGAGGCATTGCCACAAGGTGTGCTGGTTCTACAAGGGCCCTATGGCAACAGTGGGCAATTGCAGTGAGGCACTACCCCCATACACACACACACACCTTAGGCTTCCTGGCCGCCACCAGTGACCATCCTGCAGGTTCATGTCATAAGGTTGAATAGGACCCTGTGTGACAACCCACCTCTCCCTCTGGGCTGAAACAGCTTTTAGAGAGGTGTCTGTCCTCGGGTATTTGCTGCCACCAGCCGGACTTTCCTTCCGGCACCTCTTTCAAGTGTACCAACTTGAATAATTAAACTTGCAATAGCACAAGTTAAAGTCTGGTAGTGTGTCTCTGTCGGGTGGCGGATGCTACACAGAGTTTACCTCAGCCAGTGGAAACCAAATATTACCTTAGAAAAATGACATCACAGTCACAACTGTTGAGCAAATAAATAGCTTTTACTTAACAGAAAGTGCACTGAGCATTTACAGGATATATATTTACAACACAAGAGAATAACACTCATACAGGAAAAGTAAACAAATGTTTTTAAATAACAGATGGCAAAAGAAGAAGGCTGTTACTGAAATATGCTGTCACTAAACTTAGCCTTCCCTGTCCTTACAAGAGACACTGGACCCTGTTCTAACTGCCAGCTCCCATGGACATAGCTACAAGGTAGGCTCCAAACTTATGTTTCCCCTCCCAGCTTCCAAAGTACAAGAGAGCCTTCTCTGCCTTTCAGAAGGTTATATACTCTGTGGAGAATAGGTCATTCCTATTCTCCCTTTAAATGCACCAACTAATTAACATGTATGTATTTAATTGTCCCAATCAGAGTGAACCCCTATCAGTGACCAATTATATTCCTTTTTCACCTTAAGTTTATTTTTGAATGATCCAATCCATTCAAACTGCCCTGTGTCCATGTCTGCAGGTCTGTGTGTGTGTCTGGAGATGTCCACTCGAGATTTATGACCCAGCTCTTATCTAGCAGCTAGGAATTCCACAAGCTGGATGCTGCTGGACAGATGGTTTCAGCCTGACTGTATTTTTTCCAAACTGCTAAAAAAATAAGGCACCTATAGAATCCAAGCCATTAACTCTTTCCTGCCAATTTCTGTCACACCCTGTTCCAGTTGTTATGGAGAGTTTGAATGCAAGGATCAGTTACGTTAGTTCCTTCCCTGTCTCTCATATGTTTGGTTGTGCAGCCAAATTTTCTCATGAGTCCTAGGATTTGATCACCCCAACAGTCTCGCAATTGTTTGCCTCTCACTGTCTCTCAGTCTTCCCTTGCTGTTTCTGTCAGTTCCTCCCTTGCATGTCTGCTGGTGTATACAATTTATGCAAATCATTATGTGGAAATGTAACTGATATTGGGATCCCTTTGTTTAGAAATTATATACTGCTACTGTTGAAATGTATATACTTATAGTTTGAGATGATTGCAGAAAGCTATTGGGAACTCAGTGGGTTAACCTGAGAGCAGTTTTTAAGCCCTTGTTCAGAAGCTGTGGAGAAGGGGCCTCAGTTCTGGAACATTGTGATCTTACCTGTGTCAGTCTTCACTATTCATCATCTTTGGGTATAGTGGCGAGGTCACAACCCTCGGGAGCTCTTTTTGGGGAGTTAGCGCTGTTGGCGCCGCCCTTGAGGCTGACGCACTTCGTGGCACTCGCGGGTTGGCCGTTGTCGACCCCACCCTCCCGCCAGTTCTTTGTCTCCCGCCGTAGAGGTCACACCTCGTGGGAAGCTGTGCTGTGCAAGAGGCCTGCTGTCTGTTTCGAAGCCTTTGGCTCCATTTTTGCTTGATGCCGAGTCCGTCGACTACATAGTATTTCAATTTCTATCATTTCCTGCCAGTTCCGCTGTCCGCCAACACTTGACATCACCTGGTAAGACTGTTCCTTTTTATTTATTTAGTGACGTCGAG
This sequence comes from Neoceratodus forsteri, assembly GCA_016271365.2. NCBI lineage: Eukaryota > Metazoa > Chordata > Ceratodontiformes > Ceratodontidae > Neoceratodus > Neoceratodus forsteri. The sequence goes on from CM028129.1 coordinate 721,039,275, forward strand.
TCTTGTTTTGGTTGTTTTTTCTGTAGGTCATGTCTCGGTTGGGGGCCAAGAAAACTTTGAAGACGGGACAGCCCCCTATGCGTCAGTGCCCGTGTGGCCATAAGTACTCCGTCACCAACCAGCATGACCGTTGTCTCGTGTGTCTTGGCCCGCTACACGACATGGATTTGTGCGACGCTTGCTTCTCCATTGACCGTCATGTCATCGAACAACGCGCATGGAAAGTTGGGCAAGCTCCGCCGACTTTCGGGGGTTGGGCGCGCACTCATCGGGCCAAGCCACCATCTCTTGGCCTTTCCTCTGGGTCCCCTTCCGGTTCTATACGGACCGCAGAGGATGGGGCTTCTGCTCCTAGTAGCATCACCGTTGCAGATGCCCCTTCCGCTGTGCAGGAGGCCCAGTCCGTCCCCCTTGGGGGACAGGCAGGAAGCACCGCATTGGCACTCGCTCTTCGGGGCGTAAGGCTTCTGGTGTCATTTCCTTGGGTCGGCACTGTCCTCGATACCGTCTGTCGGTGCCATCTTGGGCCTCGGCACCGTTCACGGCGCCATGAGCCCTGATGGCACCATTGGCAGTGCCGTCTCTGCTGTCGCGCTGTTCACGGAGCCGGTGGTGCTGACGCCGCTGTGGGAGGCTGTATGGCATCGTCTTTCACTGTTTCTCGTCTCGGTGCCGTTCGCAGCACTGTAGTTGAGCATGGCGCCGTATTCAGCTCTGGTGCTGCTTGTGGTGCCAAGCAAGGCTATGGCGCTGTTCACGGCACTGAGAGCGCAGTCGGGACTGTTGGTGCCATCTCTTGCCTCGGTGCCACTTGCGGTGCCGTGGGTTGGAACGGCACTGTGACAGGCCCTGGCCCCGATACTTCTGCCGTCCTCGGCACCATGTCTTCTTTGCGTGCCGTTTGCGGTGCGGTTGAGGGCCTCAGCGCTGATTCTGGTGCAGTTTCTCGAACTGGTGCCCCATGCAGTCGGGATGGCAGCAGGCGTCCACGTACCGTCTGGCACAGGACTTTGGTCTCCACCTCCTCATGGGCGGAATCTGAGTCTCAGTCAGATAGGCAGTCTGACTCTTGTTGGCTGCTCACGTGGACACCTTGGTAGTGTCCTGTACTAACCGGAACCAGACCCCCTCTGAGGAGAGGACAGTTGCTCTCTGGTCCAGGGTCAGGGGTGCTGACCAGCAGGCAGTGGTGCAGGCCACCATTGCTCTGCAGCCTGGCCTAGGAGGGTTTTCTGACCTCTCAGTGGTGGTACTACCTCAGGTGGTGTACCTGGATCGTCCAGCTTTGGGGCCGATCGGAGCACCCACAGGAGGGGAGGGTGCTGCTCCCTGGATAGTCCCTTCGGGGACTGACCAAGGTTGCCAGCTGCCTAGGCTGGCTTTTTCAAGGAGAAGGGCTCTTTCGGACTCCTAGGGGTCGAGGGGGTAGGGGTTCGACACGGCAACCTTTTTCTGGGACCCATCCGGGTTCCAGAAGGAGTCGTAGTGCAGACCTCCGTCCTTCCTTTTCGGTTTCCTCGAGAGGGCCCCGTTCTTTGGAGGTAGGGGGCCATCCTTATGGACTTTCTCGGCCCCGGTCACCTCACGGGGGATTCTTCAGGGTGCAGCCTAGGCAGTTCCCAGTATGGTTGACCGGCTGTCGGCTGTTGAGTTTTTCCGGAGCTCCCTATTCCCTTGGGGCTCCAGGTGCGCACTTTAGCCCAGGTGGAGGACAGCCGATTCCTGTTGTCTGCTCTGCCCCCTCTCCTCTGCCACTTCCTCCTGCTCTACCAGGTATTCTTCGTCCGAGCAGCCCTCTCTCCTGGGAGCAGTTCAGAGCTGTGGCTGTTCAATTTCCGTCTTATGTTAGGGTCATGGACAAGCAGGTTTTTCAACCTCCCCCTGAGCAGCCAATCTCTGAACCTTTGAGGTCTTCCTATTCTTCATCCTCCTCTTCAGGAGGAGAGGAACGGTTTGTCCACATCTCCCCAGCTGCTGATCTCATTGAGTATCAGCGTTTCCTCGTGAGGATGTTGGAGGACCTGCATATCACCCCACCCACTCAGCACAATCCTGAGCATCCAAAGTGCGCCTTTTTGGATGACTTCAATGCGGACACTCTTGTAGTGCCCCCCTGGCCTGCTCCCTTTCGGGAGGCGTCGGTGCACTTCTGGCAGAGACCCTTTTCCGGAGTCCCAACCCCTAGGGATCTCCGCCAGAGGTATTGTGCCCCCCCCGGAGTCTGCAGGTAGTCTGCCTCATCCTAGCTCAGGACTGACGCAACTGGATACTCCCAACGGGCATCTCGCCCTTCACCGTAATCAGCCCCCAGATGCAGACTCCATGGATTTTGACTTCTAGAGTAATAGGACTTTCTACTTGGCATGGTTGCTTCTCACTATATCTGCATATCAGGCCCACTCGGCTACCTATGACAGGTTGCTGTGGTCCAGGCTAGGTCAACTCTTAACCTCGATGCCTGACACGGAGGTAACCAGACAAGTCATTGCACTCTTTGCACGTGGCCTGGAGCTAGCAAGGCACAATGCAAGGGCATCTTACGACGCCAACGAGGTAATTTCCAGGGTCGTAGGGACAGCATGGCTGAATCTCTCCCAGTTGTCACCCATGGCCCGGCATAGGGTGATTAACTCCGCTTACCAGAGAACCCACCTTTTCTCCCGTAGAGTGAGATAACGTCTGTCGGGGCAACCTCCTACCCCCTCCGGGGGGTCCCAATCTCACTCTTCCCACTCTCGGGCCTCTCCAGACCCGTGAAGGTTCTCTCTCTTGGTGTGCCACCCATTGAGAGCTAAGGGACTTAGTCCTTTAGGGTTAAGGCCCCCTTCGGGAGAGCTCGGCACTCACCCAAAGGTGATAAATGGTGAAGATTGACACAGATAAGATATGAAAATTATGTACCTACCATAATTCTGATCTTCTGTGTATCTTCCCCATTCATCACAATCCCACCCACCATCCCCCTGGGGCCTCAGTCTCTGGGTCCCCCCCCTCTCTGTGCCCTCTCCTCCATCCCCCCCCCTCCTTTCTGTTGGTCAGGAGTGGGGTGACCTTGGGCACATGGGGGATGTTTTTCTCTACGGGGAGAGTGGTCAGGATAGGGGGCACTCCTTCCTCAGTGCCTCGGCTCCACCTCTGTGGGGTGGGGGTTGGTGGTTGCCCTCTCTTCTGTTCTCTCTCCCTCTCGCCCCATCAGCTTTCCTTTGGTTTCCTTGTCCTTTGGACACAACCCTCAATTTAATTTAAGAAACTAGGTTTCTTATACTAAAACTTGATTTTTTGGGGGGGTGGGTATTCCCTGTATCCTGTCTTTTCTTCCAGAATAACCGATTCTGCTTATGTTGGAGTTATTGCCAGTGATTCTGCCCCTTAAATTCTGGTAGTTTAGCCTTCTGGCTACACCTTCGCAGTTCTTATACAATCTGGAGACAGGTCAAGGTTCCAGGGTATTTCCCCACACACACACACACACACACACACTTCCTTACTTCTAAATTCTTTTGCCCCTCCCTCCCTCCTCCTCTTCTACTTCCAGAGATTTGAGCCCTTCCAATCCCCTTAGTTTTCCAGCTTTATTCTGTCCTCTCAGTCATTTATTTCTCCTTTTAGTTTGTATATCTTTTCCTTTATCTGTCCCTTGGACTCCCTTGCCCCCCCCCCAAACCCCAACCTTCTTACTCTACGGTGACTCAGAACTGGCGGTACGGAGGGGTTGTTGACACCTAATGGCCAACCCGCGAGCGCCACACAGTGAGTCGGCCTCGTGGGCGGCGCCAATGGTGTATTGACTCTGCCCATCCAAAACAAAAAAAAGAGCTCCAGCGGGGTCGTGACCTCTGGCCACTATACCCAAAGGTGATGAATGGTGAAGATACACAGAAAGATCAGAATTACGGTAGTTACGTAATTTTCATTTCTTGCTGCACCTGCATGAAATTTACAAGAACATTTTAGAGAAAAACAGGAGGGGGTTGCAAGGACTTATGAAACAGGGCTGCGATTTCTTGCAAGAGAGAGCCACAAACACACAGAGATTGAAGAAAAACTCAGATGGATCTTCTCTGTTTAGTCTGCCTTTGTAAATAGTTATTCTGAACAATTTTATTTTTTTTATGTTACTGCTAGTACTAATAAATACTTTTTGCAAATTCTACAACTGCTCCTGGTTTTTTCTATGCTTCCTGACCTGTGCCTCGACAACAGTTCACACCACGCAGCTGCAACCCACAGCTGCTTCTCCACCTCTTTGTGTGGATCTACCACCATTACAGCGAAAGGTGGGCACTCCGACCAAAAAGACTGGCTGCTCGGCAACCGGCTTGCCAGGACAGTTTTCCATGGGGATCAGTCTGGGAGAGGCCAGTGACAAGAAGTGGCACAGAAACGTTTTTGAAGAGTCATTGGATGACTCTGATCATGAGTCCATGGTCTGCTGTAAGACTTCACTCTTCGACTGCAGCTTGTCCGAAGAGCTTTCCACAGAGCATGGCCAGGTTTCTTTTAGTGCGCTTCTCTGACTTATTTCGGAATCCATGTTGGTCCTGCTTGAGTCAGTCCGGAAGAGGGCTATTTACTCTCTCATGGAAATTCTGGGCCGAGAGAGATCCCTGGGGGTTGTCTCCCCTGTGGCTGAGGGTATTTTGGGACCATCACTGGAGCTTTGGCAGCATCTACCATCCTGTCCTGCACTCTGGCACCCTTTACCTGTATGGCCTGTAAGTATGCAGTCCCCACATGCTCCCTTTTGAGGTTTTTGGACCACCTCTCTGCGGAGGGACTGGTCATGGTTTCGGTGTTTCATAAATCCAGACGCCGGGGAGACGTGGACAAGCCTCAAGATAAGGAGATTCATAAGATTGACCATGCCACTAAAAAAGTGTGTGCTGCAGCATCTCTAGGTCTCCAGCAGGCCGGCTATGCCGGAATGATGGCTAACTTTGGTCACTCCCTGATAGGAGTCTTTAATGTTGTCTTCCTTCATCTCCCTGTTGTGCAACAGCTGGCGGTGAAGCTCATCAGAGGCCACGGTCAATCGCTGGCTAAACACCAGCTCCAGACAGCTTTAGACGTGGGCGATTCTTGTGCTGGTACCATGGCAGCAGCAGTCTCCATACATCACAAGGCCTGGCTGTATCTGTCCACCTTCACGGTGAACACCCAGCATAAGCTGGCCGATGTCCCATTTCTGGGCACTGACCTTTTTTTGATCCCAGGGTGGAAGGAAGGACATCTCACTCACATCGAGAAGTCCAGTACCACCCTAGATTCTGTGACATCGTCCCAGAAGAACCAGAAAAAGAAGCCTAAGTAACAGACTTTCCAATACCAGCCTTTTCAGTCACAGCCTCCCCAGCAGCAGCCCGAGTAGGGGCAGTTCCAGGCCTGGCACTCCAAGGAGAAATCCGGGGGCCAATGGGGGCGGGGCTGTAGTGGTGCCCCTCCAGCAGCAGCTGCTGGTGCCTCCACAAATGCTGCCTAATGATGGGTTGGGGGGCGTCATCCCACCACCTGTCCTGTCCCTGAATACTCTCCGTGTTGGAATCTGGCTATATCACTTCTTACCACGTTGGTCCACAATCACAACGGACAAGTGGGTGTTGAATGTAGTGGACAGAGGAGTGTCTCTAGGCTTCAAGGCTCTCCTGCCTTCCCACCTCCACATACTTAGAGAGTCCATGGTTTCTCAGGACACATTGTCCACTTTAAGGATGGACATTGATCAGCTCCTTGCAAAAGGGGCCCATGTTCTAGACACCTGGGCAGTATGGGTTATGTGTCCATGTAGTTCCTGGTCCTGAAATGGATGGGGGGCTGGCACCCTATACTGTATTTGCACAAACTCAACCAGTTTGTGTGGCAGTGCAAGTTCAGGATGGTCCGTCTGAACCAGATAATACCATCCCTGGAGTGGAACATGTGGATCTTCCCGGACTAAAAGTGTCCACCACTGATTCACACTAATGGGATTACGCCGGCGGTGCTACGACCCTGCGGGAGCCAAAAATCTTCAGGAGGGCCGGCGCCAGGATAGGACCATGCATACATGGTGCCACTAGACTAGCTTGTGCCCTATAGGCTATCTCGACGTCAACCCTCCATCTGGCTCAGTTCCTTTTCTCCCACCGTCGAGTTCGCTTCAGTGACAATGATGCTCGCCCACCGGGAGTCAAGCATTCGTGTATACGACAGCAGCTATAGCCATTCAGTATTCGTTTAACTTACCATTTTTAGTGTTCTTTTGTTATTTAAAAAAAAATGATAAAGAAGAAGAAAAAATTCTCAGCCTGCCATCGACGGAGTCAACCTTTAACGGTAGCAGTGATGGTAGGGATACTTCATTTGAAAGCTGTGATGGCAGTGGGGCTGTGTCCAGTCCGCCGCCCTTTGCAGAGGGGGGTCCGATCACAGGCAGTCCGGGGGGGAGGACAGTCCACCCGAAGGACAGATGTAGCGGTTCCGGGACTCTGGCTCCGCTTCACCTTGAGCTCTTCTTCCTCCTGTCTGTGGAAGAAGAATCAGTACGGCTCGAGGTTGCCCTCTGGCACGTCTGTTTGGGGATTGTCACTGGTGGAGAGCTGTAGACCTGAACCAACTCCAGTGGGGTTCCTCTGTGGCTCCGCTGTTAACGGCTGCAATCTTCGACACCAGTTCCCATCTCTGTCCTCAATGGGGTTCCAGTGAACAGTTTCACCTCTGGGCCACTGTTTTAGAGCAGGGGGTTATGGCGTCTTCCCAGTTGTCCTGGTCAGTGGACCTTGTTCCGGGGCCTTCAGGCCACTGCCAGGTCAGTCAGACCAGAATGTGCCCGGTGCCAACGTCATCGACGCCAACTCCTTGTGCCTACCCCACTCCTTTTTCCCTGCAGGGGCTGGCACAGGTACCACTTTCCTTCTCCCCCTTTTTCTTCAGGTCCAGAAGTGGTTCTGGCACCGCGCATGGTTCCAGTGCCATGTGGCACTGTGTCTGGCACCGTGTGGCATTGGCACTGTGGCTGCCGGCGCCGCGGATGGTGCTGAACTCTTCACCGATCCAGGTGGTGGCATGTCCCATGTTCCTGGTCTAGACCTGCCTTTTGGAGGTTATTCAGGGGTAGAAGTGGATCTGGATGAGTCTCTCCCTCATCTGCTTTGTCGAAGACGCAGCGGATGGCTCATTTTATGGGCTGGAATGCAAGTCCTCTGTATCAGTGTGATGGAAGATCTTCTTTCCAGTTCTTTTTTTCTCAGGGATATGGGGTCCACCATAGCATTTCACTATTCACCTGTGAACCAAAGTAGACTTCTACATCTTGAGTTCCTACATTCCTCAGTATGAGTACACCCTATGGAACACACTCAATGCAATGGTCGAGAGACTCCCTAAAATCTAACGCTCCATTGCTAGGGTCATGTAGCCCAATAATCATCTGAAAGCTTTTATGGACACCTACGTCTCTGCCGCTTGCAGCAGGTGGTTAACATCTCCTTGACGGTGCTTATCTGTTCGGCTAGAGGCCACTCGGAATAACTGAGCTGCCATTTAAACCACACGACATCCTCGTAACAGGTAGTCCTGTCAAGGTAGAGGCCTAGGTGCTTTTTTCAGGAAACAACCCCTCAGCCACAAAGATAATGGAGTAGAGGGCACAGGGTCCGAAAGCACCCTATACCAGCCTGTATGGATCCAGCCCAGGTCCCACCCGAGCTGTCTGTCTGAGGGGTGCTACCTCTTGGCAGTAGGAGGGGCATCTAATTTGGTTTTACAACCAGTGAAAGTCCATTACAGCAGACCTATAGGTCATCAGAATTGTCCGAGATGTATACTCTCCCAATTTCGCAGCTTTCCCCAGACCTTCCACCCAGATGGCATCCCAGTCTGTCCGCCTTACAGTCACATATACTCTGCTTCTGAGATACTTGGCCTCTGCGGGAACTGGGCAGTAAAAGTTATTCCATAGCGGAACGGAGCACAGGTTCCTATTTCCATTGCTTCTGGTTCCAAGTTAACAGGTGGCATCCGCTCATTTGTCGACCTTGGAAGGTTAAAAAAGTACCTGTTCAGGGAAGAGTTCACTAAATCTTGGCGTTCAAGTCTTCATTTCCTGGACATTTGGTTCCTAGCCAGCCCATCCAGTTAAGAGACTCGGGAAGCAGTCACCACAGCTTCTCAGTTGTTCTCTTCAGGTTTGGGGAAGGTGCCAGCTCATCCTACCAACAGCTCCTCTTTTTAGTAGTCCTCCTAGATACCTCCAAGGTGTCAGTTTCGTTCCAGAGGTCGGGAGAAATGACATCTTCAGATGGCTCATTACATCACGGAAAATTACTCTATTCAGACCCCTTTTTGGTTGAGTGGATGCTGGGACTCAGGTCGTCCTCCACAGCAAGCAGTGGTCTCCGACCATGCATCTGCAATCCTCCATACAAAATGACAGAGCCTCAGACAAAATTCATAGGGGTTCACTGTCAAGGCCTCCACACTCAGGTGTGGAGCCAGGAGGAACCTTATATTGTCATAAATTTCTTAGAGATGAGAGTTAATCTTATAAGCAAGTCCTGGAGGATGCCTCCTGCCACGAAGTGTTCCTACTTTGGACAGATGACAAAACTGTGATGTATTACATCAGCAAGCAAGGTGGGGCATCCCCCTACCCTCTGCAGTAGGGCCGTGAGGTTGTGAGAGTGGTACCTCGAGCATGATGCATTAGTTCAGATTTTGTGCAGTCGCTTTTGATGAGTGGGGCAGTTCGGACCTGATCCTTTTGTGTCCACTCTCAACGCAAAACTGCCTCTAACCTGCTTCAGAAATCCAGACCCTGGTGTTTTCTGTCAGGATGTGTTCGCTGCAACAGGCAAGATGCTCCCTGTACATTTTTCTCCTCTTACCTTAATTCAGAGGGTGCTGATCAAGTTGTATGCACAGGGGGGCAGGATGATTCTCATCATCACAGATTGGTCTCGACAGATATGATTTGCATTGATCTACAGTTTGTCAGAAGTTCCCCCAAGGCGACTGCCTCTACGAGCGTATCCTCTGATACAGGGACTTTAGTCCATCCTAGCCTGTGCTCCCGTCATCTCCATGCTGGGCCCAGAGGAGATGGAAGTGGACAAGCTCTAGGTTTCCCAGACCATCGCGGACTTCTTCTAAGCCGTGCATAGGCCTTCCACCAGGAGGGCTTACATGGCTAAGTGGAAACCCTTCTCCATCTGGTGTGCAGTTCCCATCTGGACCCTTTGGTTGCCCACCAAGTAAGGCGTTGGAGTGTCTCTTGGACCTGTCGAATTCAGGTCTGCTGTACTCGGCAGTGAAGGTACACCTCTGCGCATTTTCAGTCTATCTTGGACCAGTAGACAACATGTCACTGGCTTAGTTACCTTTAGTCAAGTTTTGCTTTGTTAACTCCAGAAGGAAGGAGAGTGCTCCCTTCATTCTCTGGATGTTAAGACGGTTCTGGGATTCTACATCGACAGAACGAAGAGACACGCATCCAAGCAACTATTGTATCGTAAGCATGCCTCGGCTAGGTCAGTCTGTTGCCATGAGATGTTTTCTGCTTGGTTAGTAGCATTTATAAAATGGCAAGAAAAAATCTAGAAATCTCTTTGGCCAAGACAAAGCACCTGACTGTACATTAATTCTCTGTATACGCACAGTTATCCTGGTCCTAAACCACATTACACAATGACCATATCAGTCCTCCTACAACCAGAACTATCTTGCATCAGTCTCCCTACAACCAGAACTGATCTTCCACCACAAACATGGCCGCTACCTTTACACTGTAGAAACCTTCAACTGGGCCCTAAAATTAAAATTATCTTAAATATAAAATAAAACAAATTAATTAAATGTTGTTTACCAGATTGTCACACTCTCCTTACACACATAAACAAATTAGAAACATTAAGTATTGTTTATAGTTTTCATTACAACTGTTTGTTTCCTAACAGTGAAAAATCCCCCTTCTGTCTTTACCTGCTCATCAGGGAAGTCTCTTCTGCTTTCCCTGACAAATGAGATATAGAGGATTGTGTATGAGCAAGCATACACAACAAGGTAGTTGTGATCGAGAGGTTTCTGTGGTAACCAGAGACCTCGAGAGCGTAGCTCGAGAGGTCCGTTACCATGGAAACCTCAAGATCTTACATCTGCCTTGTTTGTGTATGCCTGCTCATACACAATATTTTATAGTGTATGGGCAAGCATAATCAGCGCTCCGTGATCCCCCAAACAAGTCTGCCTCTTAAAATAAGGCTTACTTCAGGATGTGTAGCAGCGCACCGACTTCTGCATCGCTGTGGGCTGCTCAATTGCGCATGCACGAATGCGTTCGATCTTGTTGTGCTGCACCGATGACGTACTCAGTGCAGCACAACAAGATAGGACGCACTGAGGCAAGCACAACAACGCTGTTGGGAGCATGGATTTCCATGCTCAACAGCATTCTACCATACACTATAATTGAGTCTCTGGCTCTAAAACAGGCTTTTGTTGTCTGTGTGTACAGTATGTTAGTAGAGGAACATTCTGCTAGTAGAACTGAGCAGAATTTTGAATCCCTGTATTCTGTGGTAAACACTCCATGATAAACATTCCATTTCTTGAATGTGGGGAAACCTAGAGGGGAGAAAAAAAACTGAATGAAGAAAATAAGCAATAATACTATTTAAACAAAGAGAAAAGGTGGTAAATGACTCACCTTGCTGTTTATCTTTTAGAACAGAGCAAGCAGTTCATGATGCTGTCAGTGAGTGTGGCAGTTTTGAACCACGCTCATGCTTGCAGCACTAGGGAACTGAGAAGCCCCTGTTATGGCTTCCTTTTAGTTTTGTCTACAGAGTGAGGAGAATGAAATAAAATAAGGGGGCTATGTGTCATACTTAGAATGAGAAAAAACAGCATTTGTGAATTGTTGTAGCTGGCAGGGGAATATGAAGCTTAAGTGGGCAGGGAGGCACACACTGTATAACACTACTTTAATCTAGAACCAATAGGCGGAAGGACTATTTTATGTTAAAAGCACAGATTCACTTACATTTTACTTATTTAAAAATGTGTTTAAAAATAGAAAAACTGCTTCTAAAAATAAAGGGACATTTTATAAGCGCAATAAGACACTCTGGGGTTGTGCATTACGGTGTGATAGCCGCACTCCTAGGGACGACCGGCCTCATGCCTAACTATGCCCCTAGGAGTGCGGTTATCACACCATAATGCACATCCCATTGTGTCTTATTGCTTATGTCTTCAACACTACTAATTCATGACACAGGCTAAGTTGGAAGGCCGGGTTCACACCACTCTGTCGGAGTGAGCGGCTTTCGAGGGTTTACTCCCCACCCACCCTTCCTCACCCCACCCGCCCCAAGCGACAACTTCCTTTAATAGCAGGGCTCTGACATCACTCCTCAAAACTGCTAACAACATACACCTGTTCATATCCTTAAAGGCACAGCACACTGAATAGGGGGTAGAAACATTCACAAGCTTGTACACACTAAAACAAGAACAAAAACCAAAAAAGCATCTGTAACTGGAAGGGACACAGACGTGGGGAGTGGTGCAATGCACTGGCTGTGGAGCAGTAGTCTTCTGGGAGACATTCTGGAAACTGCGTTGCTGTCCTATTTGCAGGCACCTCTCTGATCTGAGGGAGGAGGTTGCTCGTCTCCATGCTGACCTGGCAAGGATTCGGGAAACCTGCTTCCCCACCCAGGCCACCACCACTACCTCAGAGGTTGCCAAGAAAGAGGAGTGATTGGACCACAGTGGGCTCAGGGAGGGTGAGGGTGGTGGAACAGAGGCGCATCCCTCCAGTTGTGCCTCTCCACAATTCATTCGCCACTCTGGCGCAGCATGGTTCCTCTATGGAGGAACCTGCAGTGGAGATCAAGGAGGATGCTGGGAACCTCCATAGTGTAGACCCACTGGAGGGTGGCCCAGGACCCCATAGGGGAAGGAAACAACTCCTGGTGGTGGACTTATTTGTTAGGGAGATAGAACTGGGGAAGGGAGGGGAAAGGGAGGTAAGGTGCCTGCCCGGCACCAAGGCTTGGAGGGACAGGAAATGAATCCTCAGGATCGTGGGAGCAGCGGCAAGGGGAGAGAGTTGGATGTCATTATCCACCTAGGGACAAATGACCTGGCTGAGAATGGGATCAGAGCGGTGCAGCAGGAGTCTGTGGAGTTGGGGAGAGGCCTTAGACAAGTAGCACACACTGTAACTTTCTCGGAAGTGCTACCTGTCTATGGCATGGATGAGGCTAGGGCACTCCACACCATGGGATTCAATGACTGGTTGAAAAGCTGGTGCAGAGTAAGGGATTTGGCTTCATTGGGGACTGGGGCTCCACCTGGAGAGATGCAGGCCTATACAGGCGCGATGGTCTGCATCTATCCTGGAGGGGAACCAGGATCCTAGGTGATAGTTTAAATGCTTGCCACTGAAGCATTTAAGCCTAGCCATGGGGAGGCACTGAAGAGGAGAAGGAAATCCAGCGACCCCCAAAAAAATCTGGGTAGTTAGTGAGGTAAACACCAAAATAGAGCAGTCAATAGGAAGAAGGGCAGGGTAAATGGAGAAAAAGACAAAGGCAGTAGGGACAGGGATGGGGCAAAAGAAATAAAGCCATAAAAAATGGAGGGTAATGAGTACCAATGCCCATAGTCTAGGTAAAAAGCTCCCTGAAATGGTGGCCTTGATGGAAGAGGGATGCCTGGATATTGTGGCAGTCACAGAAACATGGTACACAGAGAACCATGACTGGGATGTCAACATACCAGGGTACACAGTCTACAGGAGGGAAGAAGAGGAGGAGGAGTAGCTCTCTATGTATGGGAAGGGATAAAAGCAACAGAACTAAAGGGTAAACAGGGAGGAGAGGAGGCACTGTGGGTCACCCTGGAGACTGGAAATGGCTCCACAGTCAGTACAGGAGTTGTATACAGACCCCCGTCTCAGGGAAGGGAATGGACAAGGAAATGATAGAAGGCATCCTTAGGATGGCAGAGAAAGGGGAGATATTGTTGATGGAGGACCTGAATATGCCAGATGTTGACTGGAGCACCTCTGCTGCAGCCACTTCCAAGAGCAGGGCCATTCTCGATGCCCTACAGGGGGCATGCCTCAGACAGCTAGTTTTGGAACACACTTGGGAGAGAGCAATCTTAGACCTGGTACTCTCAAATGGGGATGGGGAGAGGATCTCTGATCTTGAAGTGGGTAGTCATCTAGGAAAAAGCGACCACATAGAAACATAGACTTTGACGGCAGATAAGGACCGCTAGGCCCATCTAGTCTGCCCATTTCCCTACCTACAGGATAGGCCGCAGATCCTAGTTAACCAACAGCCTATATCTTCCTGCCCCCCACAAGAATTGCCTTATGTCTGTCCCATGCATTCTTGAATTCTCCCACAGTTTTAGACCCCACAACTTCCTCAGGAAGGCTGTTCCATGCATCCACTACCCTCTCTGTGAAATAATATCATCACATTGCCCCTGAACCGCCCTCCTTCTATCTTTAAATTGTGTCCTCTTGTTCTTGCAAGTCTCTTTTCTGAAAGATGCTACCCTCTTGGACTTTGTTGATTCCCTTGAGGTACTTGAAAGTTTCTATCATGTCCCCCCTCCCTTCTTTCCTCAAGGGTATACATATTAAGCTCCTTTAGTCTCTCCTCATATGGCTTCTCTTGCAGACCCTGCACCATTTTAGTTGCCCTCCTCTGGACTGCCTCTATCCTGTCTATGTCCTTGCGGAGATGGGGTCTCCAGAACTGGACACAGTATTCCAGATGGGATCTCACCAACTGTCTGTACAGAGGGATAACAACTTCCTGTTTTCTGCTGCTGATGCCTCTCCCTATACATCCCAGTATACCCCCCCCCTACTGCCTTCTCACATTGCTTGCTAACCTTAAGCTCATCTGATATGATTACCCCAGGTCCCTTTCCTGTTTTGTTGTTGTTACTACCTCCCCACCCATTGTGTATTCTTCCCCTGGGTTCTTGTTTCCCAGGTGCATTATTTTGTACTTTTTTGCATTGAATCCTAGCTGCCATACGTCTGACCATTCCTCCAACCTTGCCAAGTCCCTTTTCATCCTTTCCACACCTCCTTGTGTATCAACCCTGTTGCAGATCTTTGTGTCATCTGCAAAAAGGCATACTTTTCCTTCCAGTCCCTCTGCAACGTCACTGATGAAGACATTAAAAAGGACTGGACCCAATACTGAACCCTGCAGTACCCCACTAGTAACCGCCCTTTCTTCAGAGTGGACTCCATTTACAATTACCTTCTGTGTCCTGTTGTCCAGCCAATGTTCTACCCAGGCTACCACCCTGGGACCCACTCCCAGGCTGGTTAATTTGACTATCAATCTTTTGTGTGAGACTGTGTCAAATGCCTTGCTAAAGTCTAGGTAGGCCATGTCCACAGCCCCTCCCTGGTCTACTACTTTGGTCACCCAGTCAAAGAAATCTATTAGATTCGTCTGACATGAATTTCCCGCTGTGAACCCATGCTGCCTTGGATTCTGTGCTCCACTGACCTCTAGGTACTCAACTATTCTTTCATTCAGAAGTGACTCCATCACTTTCCCTACCACAGAGGTCAGACTGACAGGTCTGTAGTTTCCTGCCTCTGTCTTGGTCCCACTTTTGTGAAGGGGAATCACATCCGCCTTCCTCCAGTCCTCGGGTACCACACCATCCTCCCATGATTTATTAAAAAGAGTAGCCAGTGGTTTCACTAGTTCCTTCCTTAATTCTTTTAGAATTCTGGGGTGAATTCCATCAGGACCCATTGCTTTGTCCACCTTCAGTTTTAGGAGTTCTTGCAGAACCCTTTCTTCTGTGAAAGGACTGGGATCGACCCGTATCAAAGTGCTTCTGTTAATTGGATTAGGCACTTCTCCCTCCTCTTTGTGAATACTGAGCAGAAATATTCGTTCAGTATTCCTGCTTTTCACTGTCCCCTCTGCCCACCCACCGTTCATTCTATTCAGCCTCACTATCCCTCCCTTTGTCTTTCTACTCGCTGATGTACCTATAAAGGTTTTATCCCTTCTTAACTGAGTTGGCTATCTTTTCCTCAGTTTGGGCCTTTGCTATTCTGACTTCCCTCCTGCTTCTTTCTCCTTAACTGGTACAGCTCTCTGTCCTGCTCCTTCTGTGTTTCCTTATACTTCCGAATGCTATCTTTTTCTTCCTGACTTTCACAGCCACCTCTCTTGAGAACCATAGTGGCTTTTTCTTCATTTTGATTTGTTTATTTGCTTCACACACAAGGCTTGTTGCCTCTGTGATGGCAGTTTTGATAATTCCCCATTGTTGCTCCACACCTCCTTCTAGCCTGTTTGCTAGTGCTTTTCTGAGGCACTCCTCATCTTGCCAAAGTCAGCCCTCCCAAAGTCCAGTACCCTCACTTTTGTATGGCTTGACTCTGTAGCTGAGTTTAACGTGAACCACACTGTTTGATGGTCACTTGTCCCCAGATGGCAACCCACTTCTAGATCTGAGATCCTCTCACTGCCCCTGTTTGAGAGTACGAGGTCTAAGATTGCTCCCTCACGAGTGGGTTCCGAAACTAGCTGTCTAATGCCTGCCACCTGTAGGGCGTCAAGAATGGCCCTGCTCTTGGATGTGGCTGCAGCAAATGTGCTCCAGTTAACATCTGGCATATTCAGGTCTCCCATCAACAGTATCTCCCCTTTATCTGCCATTCTAAGAATGCCTTCCATCATATCCTTGTCCATTCCTTCCCACCAGTGTGGATCACGATAAACTTAGCTGTAGAGTCAAGCCACACAAAAGTGAAGGTACTGGACTTCAGGAGGGCTGATTTTGTCAAAATGGGAGAGTGCCTCAGAAAAGCACTAGCAAACAGGCAAGAAGGTGGGGTGGAGCAACAATGGGGAAACATCAAAACCGCCATCACAGAGGTAACAAGTCTTTGTGTGAAGCAAATAAACAAATCAAATCAAAAGAAAAAAACACTGTGGTTCTCAGAAGAAGTGGCGGGGAAGGTAAGGGGAAAAAAAGATAGCATTCAGGAAGTATAAGGAAACACAGAAGGAGCAGGACAGAGAACTGTACCAGTTAAAGCAGAAGGAAGCGGGTAATGCAGTCAGAATAGCAAAGGCCCAAACGAGGAAAGATAGCCAACTCAGTTAAGAAGGAGGATAAAACCTTTTATAGGTACATTAGGGAGCAAAGAAAGACTATGGCAGGGATACTGAGGCTGAACAAAGAGGAAGGTGGTTGGGCAGAGAGTGACAGTGAAAAGGCAGGGATACTGAACGAATACTTCTGCTCAGTATTCACAATGGAAAAGCAGGGGGAAATACCTAATCCGGTCAATAGAAGCACTCTGGATAGGGGGGTTGATATTAGTCCTTTCACAGAAGAAAGGTTCTGAAAGAACTCTTAAAACTGAAGGTGGATAAAGCAATGGGGCCTGATGGGATTCACCCCAGAATTTTAAAAGAACTAAGGGAAGAACTAGTAACACCACTGACTACCCTTTTTAATAAATCATGGGAGGATGGTGTGGTACCTGAGGACTGGAGGAGGGCGGATGTGATTCCCCTTCACAAAAGTGGCTGCAAGACAGAGGCAGGAAACTACAGACCTGTCAGTTTGACCTCAGTGGTAGGGAAAATGATGGAATCACTTCTGAAGGAAAGAATTGTTGAGTACCTAGAGGCTAGTGGGGCACAGGACCCAAGGCAGCATGGGTTCACAGCGGGGAAGGTCATGTCAGACGAATCTAATTGATTTCTTTGACTGGGTGACCAAAGAGTTAGACCAGAAAGGGGCTGTGGACATGGCCTACCTAGACTTTAGCAAGGCATTTGACACAGTCCTGCACAAAAGATTAATAAACAAATTAGCCAGCCTGGGAGTGGGTCCTAGGGTGGTAGCCTGGGTAAAACAGTGGTTGGACAACAGAACACAGCGGGTAATAGTAAATGGAGTACACAGTGAAGAAAGGAGGGTTACTAGTGGGGTACCACAGGGTTCAGTACTGGGGCTGGTCCTTTTTTAAGATCTTTATAAGTGACATTGCAGAGGGACTGGAAGAGCAAGTATGTCTCTTTGCAGATGACACAAAACTCTGCAACAGGGTTGATACACAAGGTGGGGTGGAGAGAATGAAAAGGGACTTGGCAAGGTTGGAGGAATGGTCAAATGTATGGCAGCTTAGATTTAATGCAAGGAGCTGCAAAGTAATGCACCTGGGAAACAAAAACCCAGGGGAAGAGTACACAATGGGGGGGGTGAGATACTGACAACAACAAAATTGGAAAGGGACCTGGGGTAGTCATATCAGATGACCTAAAGGTGGGCCAGCAATGTGAAAAGGCAGTAAGGAGGGCTGGGTAGATACTGGGATGCATAGGGAGAGGCATCCCCAGTAGAAAACAAAAGTTGTTGGCCCTCTGTACAGACAGTTGGTAAGACCACATCTGGAGTACTGTGTACAGTTCTGGAGACCCCATCTCTGCAAAGACATAGACAGGGTAGAGGCTGTCCAGAGGAGGGCAACCAAAATGATGCAGGGTCTGCATCAGAAGACATGTGAAGAAAGACTAAAGGAACTAAAGATGTATAGCCTCAAGGAAAGGAGGGAGAGGGGGGCATGACAGAAACTTTCAAATACCTCAAGGGAATCAACAAAGTCCAAGAGGGTAGCATCTTTCAGAAAAAGAGATATGCAAAAACAAGGGGCCACAATTTGAAGATAGAGGGGGGACGGCTCAGAGGTAATGTGAGGAAGTATTTCTTCACAGAGAGGGTTGTGGATACATGGAACAGCCTTCCTGAGGAGGTCGTAGAGTCAAAAACAGTGGGGGAATTCAAGAATGCATGGGACAGACATAAGGCAATTCTAGGAGGAAGTAGGCTGTTAGTTAACTAGGATCTGCAGCTTATCCATTAGGTAGGGAAATGGGCAGACTAGGTGGGCCAAATGGTCCTTATCTGCCGTCAAATTCTATGTTTCTATTCGTAATATACCTGTTGCAGACATCTGCAAGGCAGCGAGTTGGAGCTCAGTGCATACCGTTGTAAAGCACTCTGTTCTGGATGTCCATGCCAGACGGCTCTCTTTCTTCGGCAGGACAGTCCTTATGGACTTCTGTCCTGAGTGAGCTCTGTCTCCTACCGCCCTGTTCAGGAGGGTTTATTTTTAGCTCAGTACTCTCCCATTAGTGTGAATGAGTGGTGGAGACGTTTAGTCCAGGAAGATATGGAAATTACGTTCTTACCGTAATTCATGATCTTCTTGGACGGAGTCTCCACCACTCATTCACACGCCCATCCACCATCCCCCGAGCTCACTCATTCTGTTTTTGGTCTTCACTACCTGTTATTCAGGCTGTGAAGACATTGTTCAATTGATCCGTCTAATATGGGTCATCCGGGCCTTCACATGCCCGGAAGTTAGGGTTAGGTTTTCTTTCGTTAGTTTACACTGCACCTACTCGGTCGAAAAGGTAGTGAGGCAGTTGGAGAGTCGACAACGAGATAGCCTATATGGCATGAGCTAGTCTCGCGGCACTGGCCCTCCTGAAGATTTTTGGCTCCCGCGGGGTCCTAGCGCCTCCGGCATAGTCCCATTACTGTGAATGAGTGGTGAAGACTCCATCCAAGAAGATCAAGAATTATGGTAAGTATGTAATTTCCATTTCTGCTTCCCTGGACTTCCACGATGCATTTTTCCATTTTCTATCTGTTGATCCCACTGCCGGTACCTTTGGATCCGTGCAGAAGGTGTCCTGTAGCTGTTCCAGGTCATGTCCCTCGGCCTTTCCTCAGGATCTTCACTAGGTGTATGATAGTGGTGGCAGCCCACTTGCGGCACCTTGGGGTCCAAGTGTTCCCCACCTGGATGACTGACTGTTGGCTGGTTCATCCACAGAGGCTTTGGAGAGATCCACAGATCTGGT
Source organism: Neoceratodus forsteri (assembly GCA_016271365.2). Taxonomy (NCBI): domain Eukaryota; kingdom Metazoa; phylum Chordata; order Ceratodontiformes; family Ceratodontidae; genus Neoceratodus; species Neoceratodus forsteri. Next base: position 721,058,204 of record CM028129.1, read on the forward strand.
TCACCAGATTTGTGGAGACTTGAGCCTACTGGTCAACCCGGGCAAGTTCAAACTGGTACCAAAGCAGGTGATCAAGTTCATTGGGGCAGAACTAGACTTCCTGCAGGCCTAGTCCCACTTCGCTGCAGACCAGGCACTGGATCTTTGCTCCTTTGCCCGATCATTTCAGGTTGTTCTCTTGCTCCCTGCCTGGGATTTCCTGAGGCTGCTAGGGCTCAGGGTGTCCTGCAGCAGCATGGTCTCTTGGGCCCTCTAGTGGATGCCCCACCTTCCCTGAAGCTGGGCCGTCAGTGGTCCCAGCACCTAGGTCATTTTGGACCAGCTGGTCGTAGTGACCCCAGCCTATGTGGAATGCCATCCAATGGTGACTAATACCGGAACACCTGGAGAAAGGAATCCTGTTTATCTGCCCAGAACTGACCGTCACACTCATGACAGACTGTCTTTGTTGGGATGTGGAGCACACTTGGGAGACCGAGACCACAGAGCCCAAGCAGTGTCGTAACCTCATAAACCTGCTGGAGCTCTGTGCAGTACACTTGGCTCTGAGGGAATTTTCTCCACTAGTAAGTGGTCAAGTCATGCAGGTCCAGGCAGACTGTACCACACCCGTGTTTTACTTAAACAGGAGGGCAGAATTTGTTTCCCCAGTGTCGGGAGGCACTTTGCATTTGGACCGGTGCAGATCTTGTGGCAGTCCACATTGCGGGAGAGGACAGTCAGCTGGTGGATGCTCTCAGTTGGGTAGGAGAGACATCGCACGAGTGGTCCATGCATCAGTAGATGGTGAACTGCTGTTCTCTCTGTGAAGCACACCCTCGGTGGACCTGTTTGCCACCTGGGAGAATGCCAAACTGAGGCTGTTTTGTGCCTGCCCCCCATAGTCCAGGACACTGCTGGGGGATGCCTTCTCATGGCCCTGGACCCTAGGCCTCATGTATGCCTTTTCTTTCTTTCCTTTACCTTGATCCACACGATGGTGGTCAAGGCCCGGAAGATAGGACGCAGATTATCCTGAGAGCTCAGACTGGCGTCCGTGAGCCTGGTACCCAGATCTCCCCAGTCTCAGTAGCAGGCCTCCGTGGTGACTGCCTCTCCACCCAGACCTGCTGACCAGACTACAGGCGATGGTCCTGCACCCAGCCTGTTTCCTGAGTGGGTAGAGTTTCAGGCCTTGAATCTTTCAAAGGATGTCCTCCAGATTGTGGAGTTATCAGGTAAGAGTCAACTTGCAGATGCTATGCCTTTAGATGGACAGGATTCTCCATTTGGTATCTGAGCAAGGGACTGGATCCCCTTGTTTGTCCTGTGGCTAGCATCCCGGATCTTTCCCAGCGGGGACTACAGGCATTGACTTTTAATGTGTAACTGCAGCCATCTATTCTTACCAAGCATGGGCTGGTAAATCAGTGGTGGCCCAGGACAAGGTGGTCAGGTGCTTTTTCAAAGATCTGGAGCACTTGTCTTCTCTAGGGTATGTACAGCCTCCACTGTGGGACTTCCTGCTGGTTTTGGCAGTGCTCGTAGGCAAGCCTTTTGGACCAATGCATAGGTGTGAAACATCACACCTGTCGTGCAAGACAGCCACCCTGGTGGCCATTACATTAGCCAGATGGATCGGAGAGCTTCAGGTGGTGTCGGTGGATTCTCTCTACCTGGTCTTCCACAGAGATAGGGTTGTCCTTCACCCAACCTGAAGTTCCTCCCGAAGGTGGTATCAGACTTTTGCCTGAACCAGGTGATTAATTTACCGGTTTATTTCACCAGCCCATCATCAAGGCTGACCACAGGCTTCATACCTTGGACCTACAGAGGGTGCACTCATATTATGTGGACCGCACGGCTGGAGTTCGGGGGCAGGCTCCCCAGCTGTTTGCCACCCATGCTGAAGCCGCACCTGGCAGACTGGCAGTAAAGCTGACGATTGCAAGGTGGATTACTACTTGCATCGACCTCTGCTATAGGTTAACTCAGGGCTGTCCAACCTTTTTTGGTGTGGGAGCAACATCTGGACTTTTAGGACATGCAGAGAGCAACATCACCATGCGTGATGTGCGCACAGCATATAACTGACATTTTTAAAATTTTAACATGCATATATATTAAGTATATATAGATACATGATGTAAGCAATAAGACCACGACAGGGTGTGCATGGAACATATTTTACACATACGGCCAGGGGTGAGCCGCGGGCCTTGGCGGTGCTCTTTGCTTACTGTCTGTTAAAATATGTTCCATGCACACCTGGAGTGTCTTATTGCACTTATAAAATGGGCTATTTTATTTTTTTAACAATTTTTTATGTTAAAAACACATTTAGATAGGAATACACTGACATAAGTTAGTGCATTTATAGTAAAATAGTCCTTCCGCCTTTGTGTTTGGTAATTGCTGTAGTACATTTGGCCTCCATTGGGATACATAGTTATACTAAGATGAGGAAGTGGGCAAGATTTTTTTTCTGATTAATTTAAGCTGCAACCGATAGCAGAAGTATGGAGTGGGGAGAACTGAATTTAGTCTGGGGACGGGCGAGGATGGCAGGACAAGAAAGCACTTTTTTTTAAACGGAGCTGGCGAGTAACATTTTTTTTAAACGGAGCGGGCGAGGATAAAAGCTGCAACCGATAGCAGCAGAAGTATGGAGTGGGGAGAACTGAAGTTAGGTCTGGGGACGGGCGAGGATGGCAGGACAAGAAAGCAAAATTTTTTTAAATGGAGCGGGCGAGGATCACAGCACAAGCAGTAACATTTTTTTAAACGGAGCGGGTGTCCCGTAATCCCAAGCAAACTACTACAGCAGGGCTCATTTTGACACTTTTGTCAACAGCACAACGCTTTTTTACATTCAGCCAAAGTGGCTGTGTTAAAATCCTCTCCATCTCCTCATCCGACATGCTATTAAAATCCACTTTGTTTGCTCTAAACATCGTTCCGTTTTATAAAACGGGTAGGCTGAATAATTCAACTCGGTTTTCCTCACGCTTGTCAAATACAAAGATGGCAGACAGTAAAAATGGCAACGTTCCATGGCTTATGGATATTGGCCTTTTTACTGCCAGACCCTTTTTTAACCCATGCATGGAACATAGTTCATGAATGGGTAACTAGTCAATCACATTGCTTCATTTAGCCTACCCATTTTATAAATATACATAATGACACCAGTCAGTAATAATTTTGTAATTAACTTTTAGTTTTTTTTAAAAAAAACATTCTGATTTCAAAAATAAATATGCATGATAATTTTATCAATTCTAATGTGAGTTTTCTGTGCTTCCCCCCCAGAAATACATACTTTGCACTTTTGTCATTTAGAAAAGTGTTATGAACATTTAGTTTACTTTGAGATATGTCTTTTATTCAGAGTCAACCTGCCCACAATGTACAGCTCAGGATATGATGCTCAGGTTCCAAACTATGCGGCAGGTATATCTGAGAAAAAATTCACTGCAGGGTGCTACCAGCAGAATTAACAACACAGCGAGCTCTGTTCTAGGGGGCCTGTCAAATACTCAAGTAGCAGCCCTCAGCATTTCATAGCGCAAACTACACACCAGGAATCAAAGAGAAAAAATTCACTGCAGTGTGCTACCGGCAGAATTAACATCACAGTGAGCTCCGCTCTAGACTGTCTGTCTCAAATACTCAAGAAGCAGCCCCCAGCATTTAGTCGCGCAAACTACTGAATGTTCTCAGCTGTGTTGTCAGTTTCACCTGATGGTTATTTAAAGTCCCACAGCAGCGCAACACTCTGAGTCATCAGAGCATCAACACCTCATTATCTAAAAAAATACAGAGACATGATCGCGCTTTAAAAAAAATGTAGATTTTTGAACCAGCATGGCGAGCAACACTAAAAGGCTTGGCGAGCAACATGTTGCTCACGAGCTATGGGTTGGACAGCCCTGGGTTAGCTGGTAGGAAGCTTCCAGTAGGGCTTAGGGCTCTTTCCATCAAACATACCACTGCCTTGTTGGCTGCTTCTAGGGATGTCCCAATACAGGAGATCTGTATGGCTGCTATGTGGAAGTCAGCACACACCTTTATTTCCCACTGCCACTTCAACCTGGATTCATGGACGCAGGTTTTGGGACCTCGGTTCTCCGGTCTTTGTTCCCCAAGTAGAGATGCACACCTTGCCCCTTCTCCTGGAGAACTGCTAGGTATCTGCCGGAGTGTGGATAAGTGAACCATATGCACACCCCTAGAAAACTAGGTTACTCACCTGTAACCGTAATTCTAGAAGTGGTATATAGTTCATGTGACAGGGTTGAATAAGGCCCTATCCCTTTTATTATGCAGAAAGAGTTTAACGCAAGGATCTGTTCTGTTCTGTTCTGTTCTGTCCTCTCCTTTTCTGTCTCGTCTGTCTGGTTTCACAACCAAATATTCTCGTGAGACCTAGGAACTGATCACTCTGACGGTCTCACGATTCTCCGCCTCTCGCTATCTCTCTGCCTTCACTTGCTTTTTCTGTCTTTTGTTCCCCCTTGCATATCTGCAGTTATAAAAATATATGTGAACGTGGGAGCCCTTGGTTTGAAACTGTATATAGTTATACTGTTGAAATGATTGCAAAAAGTTATTTGGAATTTAGGGGTTTAACCTGAGATGCAGTTTGAGCTTCTCTCAGGCTTGTTTGCAAACTCTTTTGCAGAGCTGCCAGCAGGAAGCCATTTTAGGACACTGTACTATTTGCAAGCCTGCTCTGCAAAGAAACTGACAAGAACTCTGATACATTTTCTGAGAAACAGGATGCTCTCTTAACAAGTTCCCAGGCAAAGACTTATAAAAAGAGCAGCAATACTTTTGCTAGAGTGAGACAGAGACTGAGATTTGGAAATTAAACGAAACCCTCAGATGAAGAACTTTGTTTTCTCTGTTTGTACTGCCTGTGTAAATAGTTCAACTGAGCAATTTTAATTTTTTATTATTAATAATTAAACACTATTTGCGAATTTTACAACTGCTCATGGTCTTACTATGCTTCCTGACATGTGCCTCGACGACAGTTCACATCCACACAACTCACCTGGCCTCCCCTGGCTAGTGGTACGCGGGTCATATTTCCAGCATGTAAGATCTGACGTCAGTGGGCGGGGTTGAGGGATATGCCACCCAGGTGGTGGGAGAAGTATAGCTTAAAAACATCCGGCCATTAATATTGTTCCAGTGGAACTGCCAGAGTGTGGATATGAACCATATACCACTCCTAGAACTACAGTTACAGGTAAGTAACCTATTCTTCCTCGAACAGGTAGTACAGAGATGCTGCCATTAATTTATTAGTCCCTAGTTAATCATTAATAATACCCATTTGATTAGTCATTGAATATTTTCTCTGCAAAATTAATTGTCCTATCCAAAATTATTGCTTTTTTGCAAGTTATTGTACTACCCAAATCATTTATGGTGCTGGTCTTCTGAAATTATGACCAACTACTTAATAGAGTGCATACCAGCACTAATTATTTCAAATAGATCAATAGTTGGTACAACGATCTTCCCAGCGACATCTCATCTTCACTATCGCTCAGCACTTTTAAGACTCGTCTCCGCCTAACACTGACTGCCTCCAACCTCTGTGACTGTTGTGGCTAAACATATCTTTTGGTTCCATAGCTGAAGATGCCCTTTTGGACCCACATCTACTCCTGCACTTTACCAGCACCCCCAATCTTCACCTCCCTGCTGGCCCATGACAAACTGCCACCCAGCTGCACTACCTCTATTCTTATCCGCCTTCCACCTCTCCTTTCTCTGTCCCCCCCAACCTACCTCCCCTTCTCTCCCATCCACTTAGTCTCCCTGATTTCACCCTCCTCCTTTCCCTTTCCCTTCCCCAAGTTTCACCTTATTGTTCTTTTTTCATCTACAAGACTATGTGTTTTTTTTTTTTTTATTATTTTATAAACTGTTATCTTTGCTTATGATTGTCTCAATTGTACCAATGACGTGGAACCTTTGTAAAAGAGCCTTGGCTCAAAGGTAATTGTAATCCTAGAACAAATAAATAAATAAAAATAACTTCTTTTAATCTTGCATCTAAATTGAAATCTGTACAGTATATTGGTCTTTTCTTTTAAATATCTGGGTCTACTTTTGTGTGTTTGAGTCTGTGTAATTTAAACTATGTGCACTTCTTCATTGTTTGTCACTTTTCTAGGCACTTTACAGTATTTTTGTATGTTTCATCTAGTAGCCACTAGAGTACATAAGGCAACCTACAGTTCACAAACCCTGCCCCCTGATGAAGCTTACAAGCAAAGCTCAGGGACATTTTGGGGCATCCCATGGGTTGACTGAGCTGAGTGTCTGTAGAAATGTCTACAGTAAATATTTAAGCTGCAATCCTGTATTGTGTGTGGCTCCGGTTGTTGGATCTGTTGGGTTGGATGACTGACTTATGTTCCAGGACAGTTGGTACTGGAAGTTGATCAGCATGGTTATGAAGAAGAGACCTTGAGACTTCATTTCATGCTTGTCTCCAGGCGTGTGTGCGGGTGGTGGGGTGGAGGAGTCTTTAAAAAAAAAAACAATAAAAACTGAAAAAGGACTGTGCCTGATGGATGAAACCCCTTTCTTTCTCCTAGCACATAGATTTGCTCTTAACTGGTATGGTCATGACTGGGTTGGCGATGCCAGTGTCATAGGATGTTAGCTGTATGGTGTGTGAGCTAGATGCAGGCAAAGCATGATCTAGCTACATGACCAAACTAGGAAGGAAGGGGGGTTGATTGAGATACGGAAGGGTTTGAGAAGTGCCAGAACCCAAAGTAAGAGGATATAAATAAATTGTTAGATGGCAAAACAATGTTACTAAAATTTAGTTGGCAAAAAATAAATACATATCATCGCAGGTTTAAAATGTGATGTACTTTAAAAAAAGAAAATGTCATTTTAGTTTACAGAAAGAAAGCAATCCTGAAGATTCATGTAGGCTCTGTTCTGGAGGGCTAGCAGAATTGCGCGATCAGTACATCAAAGCTGTGGGCAAGATCAGAGGTAAGTTCTTAGGTGGAAGTTGACAGTTTGACAAGTTTACCATTAAAATAATACCAGATGACCTTGAACCCCCCCCCTTCCAGTTCATAAACTGTCTTCATTTTTGAGCTATTAATTGGAACAAGAATTTACTAAAAGAGGGATGTTAGAGCCAGCCCGGTGGCCAAGAGGGCTGAGGTGCTGGGTGCCTTACATCCTGCCACGCTGGTGACCTGGGGTGGGGAACAGACTCTGGTTGCTCGGGGGCTGGCAGGGAACGGAAGGATTGAGCATCCGTACAACAGCTCTCCTTCCTCTGGGAGGGGAGTTAGTGTGGCATGCTGCTTGCCTGACACCTAGCGGCAACTGGCTGCTAGCACACGCGATGCTACCAAGCAAGGGAAGAGATCTATGTTCAGTACACTGGGGCCGTCTTCATGGAAGTGGAGCTCGGACATTGCATCCATTGTGCATCCATGGGCCCCAGAGGAGAAAACTTTTAGAAAATATAGGGGCGGGGCTACATGAAGCCTTCCCCGACAGACAGCACCAGTGGCCAGCAAGGGGGGGATCGGGACGGCCGGTGCTCACGAGACAAGCTGATACAGCTGTCCAGCCTGTCAGTAGCAATGGAAAAAGAAGAGGGATGTTACCTGCTACAATGTGTAGGCACAAATTGAACAGTTACATTGTAGTAAGAAATGTAATGCTGCATCTTAAAGCACTTTCCACTCATTGTGTCTCAAAGCGCTTAGGAAAGCAGTGAATCACTAGTAGTGTAGTGTCTATACAAAGGCAAATGGATCAGTCATTGTGTGCTCAAGTACTATGTGTCCCACATGGAGTCTGGTTTTATCATCTCATGACCGCAAAGATATTGGGGGAGGGCTGAGATGTGTGTGACAGCATTAGAGCTTTAACAGTTACTTAACATTATTGTACATTACATTGAAAATGTACTTATACCCTTTTTCTATTACTCATCATTGTCAATTGGTATTTCTTACAACATGGGTATGTTTGTACCCAGACACGGGGCTCACTGGTACAGCTATTGCTTTAAGAGCCGTGCCAGCAGCATGACATTCTGGGAATATGAGTGGCCCACTTGCTTCTCTCAGATAAGTCTTTTTACCAGTGAGCCTAAGTAGAGCAGAGCTTCTGAGAAGCTCCTCAATTGACTGGTGAGCTATGCAACTTTTATTATTTTTCTCTTCTTACTAAGATAACTCCAACAGATGAGGGCTATTTGTTCTGCAGGCAGTTTCTCTAAATTCAGTTGTGTCAGTTTTTGAATGAAAGAAAGTGTTTACTTTAGAAAGTTTGCATATTCAAGATTCTGACCTATTCTGCTAGAGCCACCTAGCTTCCAGCCCGATGCAGCGTTACCATTCCTAGCAATGCTGTATGCAGTCTGAGCATATAAGACACTTCAGGTAAATGTTTTTGCATTCTGTTGATGTCTGTTATTACAGTGTTCTGGCCCTTCCTCCCAGCTTCCCTTCAGGGAGCCTAGAGGTGCTATGGTACACTGTGTCTCCAAGATCCTCCCTCCAGGGCAAAGATCGCCTCACCAGAGCCAGTCTACTTAGTGTTACCAGTTCAGAATTTGAGAGATTTCCTCTTGCAGCAAGTTTCTTCTCCGATTCTCTTGCCTTCATTCATGCCATTCCCCCTCCCCACACAACTGCTGAGGATCAAAAATTCTTGAGTGGATCCTAACTGTTGCTTCTGTCCTCTGTAGTTTCAGCAATATTCAAATACAGTTTTAGGAAGCTTGTTAACACAGGTGATGTTACACTTGCTTTTGAGACTTTCAGAGCACTGGTGACGTTTCCCAGGTGACATTTGTAACGCAAGGTATCTTCCTGACTGGGATTCAGAACTTACCAGTTTTGTCCTCCTGTGTCTCCAGGAATCAGATTCCTCTCCCTCTATTGGTTGGGGGCTGGGGTTCAAGCCTGCTCAGCTAGTTTACTAAGCTTTTTTGTTTCTGTCATGTATGTTAATGTGCACAGGGATTCTTTTCTCTGTCTGTTGTCCCTTACATATGGAACTCTCAGGTCATTGGGGGTGTTTATCTTTTCTCACAAAGGGACACACCAGCCTTCTAAGCAAGTCTCTTGTACTACAGCCAGCTAAAATTGTAAAACTGGTGCTCAAGCAAAAAGGCAAGAATGAGTACTCACAATGGCTCTGCTCACAGTCCAGGAATACAGGAATGAAGCACTCCAGTTGCGTTGCAGGATAATAATCTTTACTCAAAGAAAATAGTGAGCAGCAGTAATGGCTACAACACCCCCTCCCCCTCGGTTAAATGTGTTCGCGCCAAAACTCTATTGCTACCTCAGGACCTCTTCTCCTCCTCCTGAAGAAGCTCTGGAGTTTTGGCGCAAAAAGGTTTGACTGAGGTGGAGGAGGAATTGTAGATCTACCTGGACATAAAGTCTCCACCACTTATTCACACTAATGGGATCTACGCCATAGGCACTAGGACCCAGCTGGAGCAAACTTTTCGAGAGGGTCGGCGCCAGAGATGGGGCTGCGAGGAAGCGGCACCGCGAGCCCTGGCTCATGCAGTAAAGGCTGTCTTGGTGGTGACCCTCCAACCGCCTCAGTCCTTTTTTCCCGCCATCGAGTGCACTTCAGTGACAACGTCGTTCGCCCGCCGGGAATCAAACTTCAAACTAGCAACATAGTTTTCAGTTTATTGTTTTGTAACTTATCTTCGAAATATGTACCGATTATATTTAATTTTACTTGTTATAAGAAAGAAGTCTTCAGCCCTCCATTGACGGAGTCGACCATGAGCGGGTCAGGTGACGGTAGGGAGACTTCGTATGAAAGCTGTTCAGTCAGCCGGGCTGGGTCCAGTCCGCCGCCCTCTCCGGAGGGAGGGAGGGTCTGACAACAGACGGTCCGATGCTCGTGGGAGATGGGCGGTCCCCCAAAAGCATAAAAGGAAATGGTCCCACTCTCAGCACCGTTCAGCCTCGAGCCCTTCTTCGGCACACAAGTCGAAAAATAGAAGGCATCACTCGAGGTCGCCTTCTGGTATGTCTGCACATCGGTGGTCGGTTATTGGGGCCAGGCGCCGGTCTCCACCTCTGTCGGACTGCCCGCTTTCTGTCTCCGGTGGCCGACCTCCTCGACATCGGAGCCCGTCCCTGCCTATTGGAGAGGCCTCCAATGAGTAGTTTCACCAGTGGGCTGCTCTTATGGAGCAGTGGGCTCAGAGGTTGGTCCAGCTGTCTGATCTGGTCACTCCGAGGCCTTTGGGCCTTCAATGGAATGGGTAGGGAAGTTAGACCTTCCTAGTCACGCAGCACCTTCTTTGGTGCCGTCAAGTCCGCGCTCGGGTGTTTTCCCCACTCACATTGCTGCAGCGCAGGGGGCCACACCGATGCCTCTATCTCCTGCCAATTTTCCTTCTTTCCTCAAATCGCAGTTTCAGACCCATGGGACACACTCGGCTCTGTCCGCGGCGCCGAGGATGCTCTCAGTGCCAGGGAGTCTGTCGGCGCCGTCCCTGGTGCCGTGGGCTCTGTCGGTGTCATCCATGGCTCCGCGGGCTCTATCGGCGCCAGGTGATGTGCTGTTTCCGATGGCGCTGACTTCCTTGTGTTCGGCGCCGTGTTCTCCATCGGCTCCGAGGCTTGGTGCGGTGCCGTCCGGCCTCCAGGGGTTCTCGACTCCAATTCTTTCCTCTTCTACTTTTCCTACTGATTTTCACTCCTTTCCTGTCCATACAGTCCCTCTTGGACTGTCAGGAGATGATTTTGAGCCTGACCCAGATCTTTGACTGGGTGATGATGTTGAAGGAGCAGGGATCAATCCTGCTGCAGAGCCTGTGATCGAAGACCTTTCCTTTAAGTCTCTGCTTAAAAATTTAAATTCTTCTCTTTCTCTCCAGACTACAGAAATCGATCCTGGGAAGCTTTTAAGACTCCAATACCTGCATGTCTTGGAGATCCCTATGGATTTAACTCCTCCGGTACAACCCTCTTTCGAGACTCACTCTCAGATGGTATGGAACAATCCTGCTCTCATTCCTTCAGTGGCTAAGTCTATAGATAGGAAGTACAGTATGTCCCTCCCAAGGATCACCCCATTTTGGCCTCGCAAGCCTTTGCTGATCCCATTGTAGTCTTGGCAGAGAATGATAAGACCGTCCTTCCTCAGGCATCTACAGCCCAGCCTATAAATAAAGAATCTCCCAAGATAGACATCTTAGGTAAGAGAGTCTTTGCTGCCTCCACCCTGGGTATGCATATTGCCAGCTACCAAGGCTATTTTTCTCAATATGAGTATGTTCTTTGGCATTCACTCAAACAAATGGTAGAAGCTCTGCCCGAGTCGGAAACTAATTCAGAGCTACTTCAGACCATAACCAGGGGTACTGAGTCCAACAACCAACAGGTTAAAGCTGCAATGGACGCTTTCAGTACTGCTTCCCGAGCAGCGGCTGGCATCTGCACCCGTCGCCACTCTTGGCTACGTACTTCGGGCTTCACGAATGATGCTCAGTGGCAAATCATGGCTTTACCATTCGATGGTATGTATCTGTTTGGGCCCCCAGGTGGAGCAAGTTCTGGAGGCCATGCAGAAGACTAGGTCTGCCATTAAGATGGCTAGACCCACACCTGTCTCCTCCTGAGGGGGCACCAACAAGCGTCAATTTCGCAACCATCAGTCCTTTCGGGGCAAAGGCAGAGGCGGTTTTAACAAAAACCACATCCCTCAGCCACAAAAGAAAACACAGCAGAAGGCACAAGGCTCCAAAGCGCCCAGTGCCACCTTCTGAGTTTCTGGCCCAGGTCCCACCTCAGCTGTCTTAGGGGGACTCCTCCTCAGAGGTGGGAGGACGTCTGCCTCAGTTCTACAACCAGTGGAAATCCATAGCATCAGACAAATGGGTCCTCCGGAAAATCCGCGAGAGGTACTCCCTCAGTCTTTCAGCAACCCCTCCGGATCATCCCCCCAAACGACAGCCCAGGCTGTCAGCAGTACAGTCAGACCTTCTTGCTTCCGAGGTACTAGGCCTTCTGAACAACATGGCAGTAGAAGTAGTTCTGCTGCATCAACGAAACACAGGTTTCTACTCCCATTACTTCCTGGTCCCGAAGAAAACTCGTGGCATGCGCCCCATTCTGGATCTCAGAAAGTTAAACATGTTCCTTGTCAAGGAAAAGTTCAAGATGGTATCGCTAGGTTCCCTGCTACCTTTGCTTCATCAACATGATTGGCTAGCCTCCCTGGACATGCAGGATGCCTACCAACATATTCCTATACACCTAAAGCACCACAAATACCTAAGGTGTGTGGCGTTGGGTCAACATTATCAGTTCTGAGTCCTGCCTTTTGGGCTATCCTCGGCGCCTCGAATTTTTACAAAGTGTTCTGCAATTCTTGCAGTGCATCTCAGGAAAATTAGAATGCAAGTGTTCCCATATCTGGACAGCTGGCTCCTAGCAAGTCCCTCCAGACAAGGAACTCTGAACGCCGTAGCCACGGCCTCAGACTTCCTCACGTTCATGGGAGTCCTGCTGAATCTCAAAAAGTCGCAGTTGCAGCCCTCCCAGAAGGTCCTCTTTATAGGAACTCTTCTGGACACCGCCTGTGCGAAGGCCTTTCTCCCAGAGGACAGAAGGAGCGATATCTTATAGATGGCCCGATATATCACAGAAAACAGCTTGGTTCAAGCTATCTCGATGCAACAGATGCTCGGCCTCATGGCATCCTCGGTGTTTACTGTTCCTTTGGCACGTCTCCACATAAGAACCTCTCATTGGATGCTCAGCACTCAGTGGTCCCCAACCACTCACCCTAGTCCTTTCCCATTAAGTTGACAGAACCTCTGAAGAGGTCACTCGCCTGGTGGTTACAGGAGGACAACCTTCTGGAAGGATATGCCTTTGCTCCTCTGGATCATCTGATTTCCATTACCACGGAAGCATCCCTGATGGGATGAGGAGCTCATTGTCAGAATCTCCAAGGTACGTGGACTCAGAACGAGTCTCTGCTTCACATAAACATCCTGGAAATGAGAGCCGTCCTCTGTGCAGTCCGAGCCTTGAAGGACATACTCTATCACAAGAACATTCTCCTTCAAACGGACAACAAAGCAGTGGTGTATTACATCAACAAGCAGGGCGGTGCACACTTTTACCCGTTATGAAGGGAAGCTATGAGAGTGTGGGAATGGTGCCGGGAGCACAAGGCTCTTATCCATGTGGTTTACCTGCGAGGAGTACAAAACAAGCTGGCAGACCGTCTCAGCAGAACGGAGACAGATCCTCACGAGTGGTCTCTTGACTTAACCTTCATTCAGTCACTCTTCAAAGAATGGAGAACTCCAGACCTGGACCTTTTTGCGTCCCCACTCAATGCAAAACTGCCTCTCTTCTGCTCCAGAAATCCAGGACCTGGCATTTTCTGTCAGGATGCGTTCAGGCTGCAATGGACAGGATGCTTTCTGTACGCCTTTCCTCCTCTTCTCCTAATTCAGAGGGTACTTCTAAAATTTGAGTCTCAGGGGACAAAATGATCCTCATTGCTCCCTTCTGGCCTCGGCAGATATGGTTCCTGCTGCTCAAGAGTCTGTCAGAACCCCCGAAGGCTCTTCCCCTTCAGACGAACCTTCTGACCCAGTGTCTCGTGGTCCATCCCAACCTGAGTTGCTTCATCTTCACGCTTGGCTCCTGAAGAGATAGAGGCGAATAGGTTCAATGTTTCTCGTAGGGTTTCAGATATTCTTTTGCCTGCGCATAAGCCAGCCACTAGAAAAACCTACACAGCCAAATTGAAGCATTTCTCTATCTGGTGTGCAATGTCCTCTTTGAACCCTTTTTCCTGCCCACCAATTAAAGTCCTAGAGTACCTTTTAGACTTTTCATATTCAGGTCTGCAGTACTCTAGAGTCAAAGCTCATCTTTGTGCCATTGCAACTTATCATGAGCCGGTACTTTCCATGTCACTGGCTCAGTTACCAGTAGTTAAGAGGTTTCTTAGGGGTATTCTGTATACTAGACTTCCTATCAGACGTCCAGTCGCAACCTGGGACATTAACCTTGTGCTAGACATGCTCACTCAAAAACATTTCGAGCCTCTAGCTACTTGCGAGTTGAAATTCCTCACTTGGAAATCGGCCTTTCTGGTGGCCATCACTTCAGCCTGTAGAGTTTCCGAAATACATGCACTGGTCACAGACCCCCCCATACACAGTATTTCATAAGGACAAAGTAGTTCTTAGGACTCATCCTACATTTATCCCTAAGGTTGTCTCAAAATTCCATCTAAACCAACCTTTAGTCCTTCCTACCTTCTTTGCGAACTTCCAGAATGAAGGGGAGCATACCCTTCATTCACTGGATATGGAGAGAGCATTGCGGTTCTATCTAGATAGAACGAAGGAATTTTGCACGGCTCAGCAACTGTTTGTTTCCTTCAGCGAGACCCAGCTGGGTCAACCTATTGCTGTCAGGTACATTTCAGCGTGGCTGGTGGCATGCCTTCACTGCTGCTATTCTATGGCACAGGTCAAGCTGGAAGGTACGCTCACTCTACTAGAGCAGTCCCGGCATCCCTGTCGGAAATCCGCAATGTGCCCATTGCAGATATTTGCAATGCGGCTACCTGGAGTTCAGTGCATACTTTCGTTAAGCTCTATGCCTTGGATGTCCATGCCAGACAACATCTGTCATTTGGCAGGACTATTCTTAACGGACTTGTGTCCTAGGTATGTGAGCTCTTATTTCCTGCCACCTGTCTCGGGGGGATTATTAGCTCTGTACTGTCCCATTAGTGGAAATGAGTGGTGGAGACTTTATGTCCAGGAAGATATGGAAATTACATACCTACCATAATTCTTGATCTTCTTGGACAAAGTCTCCACCACTCATGCACATGCCCACCCACCATCCCCCGAGCTCACTTCACTGTTTTCGGTCTTCACTCCTTCAGTGGCTGGGCTGTGAAGACTTAATTGTTGACCCTTCTTACACGGGTCATTCGGACTATCTTATGTCTGTTTTTAGGTTAGTTACGCTGCACCTCCTCGGAAAAAAGGTACTGAGGCGGTTGGAGGGTCGACACCGAGATAGTCTTTACCACACAAGCCGGGATTCACAGTGCCGCTTCCTCACGGCCAAATCTCTGGTGCCGACCCTCTCGAAAAGTTTGCTCCCGCTGAGTCCCAGCTCCTCCGGCGTAGATCCCATTAGTGTGAATGAGTGGTGGAGACTTCGTCCAAGAAGATCAAGGACTACGGTAGGTACGTAATTTCCATCTATTACTGCGGCTCACTGTTTTCTTTAAATAAAGATAATTATCCCGCAGCACAGCTGGAGTGTTTAGTTTCTAGACTGTAAGCCGAGCTGTTAAGAGTACTTGGTCTTCTAAGCAAGCCTTCACAACAAAATAATGCTTCAAAAAGCTGTGTGTTTCTCAGGTAGGTTTCTTACAGAGCTTTCCTATTTCTTTTTTCCTCAGGGAAGCATCTGCAGTCTTTCAATCTGGGGTGGTCAGTTCCCTAGTTTGTACACTGCACAAAAGTCAAAATTCTTCAGATGGATCCTAGATTGGTCATACAGTTTTAAATGCCTCAAAGGGTTATAGGAAAGTGCCTGAAATTACACTTCCCCAAGGTAATAAGTAATTTTATGGTGCTAGTTTTCTTTGCTACCAGCACTGTCACTCTAATTTTATGGATTGAGCGTTTCTACTCTGGCTAGAACAGTATTCTTGCCCTAGGAGATGAAAAAAGCTCCTGGTTTAATCCAGTGAATGGCAGTTACATAATCAAATGTCTTCGCCTTGTGTGAGTTTACTGACTAACATTATAGGTCAGCAGTGGTCGCCGTTAGTCTGGGGGGCTGCAGAAAGTTTTCTTGACTAACCACATTTTTTGCCTTCGGGAATATAGGCTAGTCAGTTCCCCTCTCTCAATCTATCCCAGTCTAGTACCATATGAGAACTGCTTATTAGAATTAATGTTGTATGTTATTCCTATTGACAATGTGGAGTGGAACAGAAAGAAGTCATATCAGACTTACTATAATTTCTTTTTCTGTTGGCTCCATCAGTGGGACCCCACCTGAGAGTTGCTTGTAACTCTCCTGGAGAATATTGTCCAATAAATGCATCTATATAGCCCCATATTTGTATGTGTATCTTGAATTAATTCTGAAATGTTAGTGATCAGATTATCATTGCTTTATCAGAAGCACTGGCTTAATCTTGTCTTATAGCCTATAGAATCTCTCAGTTCCTTCTCAGGTAGACAAAGTGTCATGGTGCTATTGACAAAATTATAACTGATGCTGATGGGTGAATGTTCAACATCAGCTGGAGGGAAGGTTTGTGGGAAGCAAGATGAGTCAGTGGCCTATTACACTAGCGATGATAAGTGACTTATCAGTTTTTATTCACTTAAGGTATTGTAAAACTTTTTCATTTCTTGTGTTAGGATTTGTGGTTTGATCATATTGCACAGCG
Organism: Neoceratodus forsteri; assembly: GCA_016271365.2. Classification (NCBI taxonomy): domain Eukaryota; kingdom Metazoa; phylum Chordata; order Ceratodontiformes; family Ceratodontidae; genus Neoceratodus; species Neoceratodus forsteri. Next base: position 721,074,689 of record CM028129.1, read on the forward strand.
TAGGGGCTTGTGGATGTTTGGGCATTTCGATCTTACTGCAAGGCAATTTCTTCTGACTGTCTGACAGCAGCAGTTGGAGCACTCATTCCCAGAATTCTGTGCTGCAGACACGACTCCTAAAGCTATAGCTATACCAGAGGGCCACTGTTTGGGGGTGCATATATACCTGTGTTGCAAGTAATTTCCATTGGCAATGCTGGAGCTAACAGAAAAAGAAGTCACAGTAAGTCTGATAGATTCTATCATAGAATTGCTTCTGTTTTCCTATTTTATAAGATGGTCTTTTTTCACAATTTTGTATGTAATGGAGCACTTACCTTTACATTTTGTCTTTTTCCATGTGTATCCTGAAATGAAACACATGGAGGCCACTGCTTCAGAGGTTGCCAAAAAAGAGAACCAGTTGGACCACAGTGGGCTCAGGGTGGGTGAGTGTGATGGAACAGAGGCACATTCCTCCAGTTATACCCCTCCACAATTCGTACACCATTCTGGCAGAGTGTGGTTCCTCTATGGAGGCACCCGCAGTGGATATCAAGGAGGATGCTAGGAACCTCCACAAAGGAGACCCACAGGAAGGTGGCATGGGACCCCACAGAAGAAGGAAACAACTCCTGATGGGCGACACCATTGTTAGGAAGGTAGAACTGGGGGGGAGGGAGGTAAGGTGCCTGTCTGGCACCATGGCTTGGAGGGACAGGGAGCGAATCCTCAAGGTCGTGGGAGCAGTTGCACGAGGGAGGGAGCTGAATGTCATTGTCCATCTAGGGACAAATGACCTGGCTGGGAAAGGGATCAGAGCAGTGCAGCAGAAGTTTCTGGAGTTGGGGAGGGGCCTTGGACAAGTAGCACGCACGGTAACCTTCTTGGAGGTGCTGCCTGTCTATAGCATGGTTGAGGCTGGGGTGCTCCGTGTCACAAACTCGCTTAGCCGATCAGCCCTCTACTCCCAAAGTGCCAAACTAAAGTGCCAAACTCTGAGCGTATGATTTGTGAACAGAACAAGGTAACCCTCTTGTCTGTTTTGTGGGTTCAAGTCACCTTAGTCTCAAGTTCTGGAGGGATTCAAACTGATAACCTCTTGTTAGCTTACCCAGTTATCAGGCTCAGATAATTCTGTCTTCGCCGGGGCCAGATATCTTAGCCTACGGGCACCCAACCAGGTCTTTCAAATGAACCCTTAGAACCCTATGCAAGACTTTAGAGAACTCTATCCATTTCCCAGTTTGGTATATCAATAAGTCCATACACAGTGTTAACTGTAACCTTGTAAAAGCTCCACGTAAATAAAAAGAAATGTCAAGGCACTCCAGGCAGTTTCCGTTTTAAAATATAGCTTTACTTTAAAATATCAAAACAGAACAATAAATATAGAACAAATATCCCAAACACATACAATCTTAAAACCAAAACAGGTTTTTAAAGTACAAAATAAGCTCTCTTATCCACACAATACTTATCTCCTACAGTGCTGATGTTGTCCTTCTTCTCTCAGTCAGCAATAAAATAAAATGTGTCTCTCTAAGGCTTGCTCAGTTGGATAAAAGCAGTCCTGAGCCGGCCTCATCTCTGAGGTCATTAAACTCTGCCTTGGAGTATTAAAAGTTATATTTTACAGCACAGGATGTTCCAACAAGATTTAAAAAAAAATAAGTGCCATACTCAATTTCTCTCCTCAGGTTAACTAGTCAGAACTGTTTTTTGTTCTGCCACATACACATAAACAGTTTCTGTGATGTCCTTCCAAAGCATCGTGGGAATGTGTATTGGACCTTCCAAATTCGTCTGGATCCCTGTTATCTATACAGCAAAGGTCTTTCTGATTTAATTCAAGGGCTCCTTGAGACACCCCTCCCAACACAGGTTCTTCCTGGCAACTATTGCAAGTCAAAGGATCTCCCTGAGGGCATTATAAAGTGGATACTTTGGTTCCTGCCTTCAAAGAAAATTTAACAAAGAAATTGCATTTTAAATAGCTGCAGATTTAGCTATGTCCTGTTCTTTGAACTTATCCCTGGGGGGTTTTTGGACATGTCAGTTCAGCAAGACTGTGGGTCTTCTGACTGTCCTTCCCGTACATAAATTATATGTAATACAAAAAAAAATTGATACATGGATCAGAATCAGTGGTCCAAGTGTGACACTCTGCACCATGGGATTCAATCAGTGGTTGAAAAACTGGTGCAGAGCTCAGGGTTTTGGCTTCATTGGGGACTGAGGTTCCACCTGTAGGGATACAAGCCTATATTGGCGCGATGGTCTGCATCTGTCCAGGAGGGGAACCAGGATCCTAGGTGATAGGTTTAAATGCTTCATTGGCAAGCATTTAAACTAGCCAAGGGGGAAGGCAGTGAAAAGGAGGAGGGAAATCCTAGCCCCACCCCCCCAAAAAAAAAAAAACAGGGAGGCGAGGAGGCACTGTGGGTCACCCTGGAGACCGGAAATGGCACCACAATCCCCATGGGGGTTGTATACAGACCCCCGTCTTGGGGAGGAAGTGGACAAGGAAATGATAAAAGGTATCCTTAGGATGGCAGAAAAGGGGGAAATATTGTTGACTGGGGACCTGAATATGCCAGATGTTAACTGGAGCACTTTTGCTGCATCCACATCCAAGAGCAGGGTCATTCTTGATACCCTACAAGGAGCATGCCTCAGACAACTAGTGTTGGAACCCACTCGGGAGGGAGCAATCTTAGACCTGGTACTCTCAAATGGGGACGGAGAGAGGATCTCGGATCTAGAAGTGGGTAGCCATCTGGGAACAGGTGACCACCAAACAGTGTGGTTCACGATAAACACAGCTGCAGAGTCAAGCCATACAAAAGTGAGGGTACTGGACTTTAGGAGGGCTGATTTTGTCAAAATGGGAGAGTGCCTCCGAAAAGCACTAGCAACTAGGCAAGAAGGAGGGGCGGAGGAACAATGGGGAAATGTCAGAATTGCCATCATGGAGGCAGCAAGATTTTGTGTGAAGCAAATAAACAAATCAAAATGAAAGAAAAAAACACTATGGTTCTCAAAAGAGGTGGCGGGGAAGGTTAGGGAGAAAAAGACAGCATTCAGGAAGTATAAGGAAACACAGAAGGAGCAGGACAGAGAATTGTACCAGTTAAAGCAGAAGGAAGCAAGGAAGGTAGTCAGAATAGCAAAGGCCCAAACAGAGGAAAAGATAGCCAACTCTGTTAAGAAGGGGGATAAAACCTTTTATAGGTACATTAGGGAGCGAAGAAAGACCAAGGGAGGGATAGTGAGGCTTAATGAAGGGAGAGAGGGTGGGTGGGCAGAGAGGGACAGTGAAAATCAGGATATTGAACTAATACTTGCTCAATATTCACAAAAGAAGAGGATGGGGAGGTACCTAATCCAATCAATAGAAGCACTCTGGATAGGGGGGTTGATTCCAGTCCTTTCACAGGAAGAAAGGGTCTTAAAGAAAACCCCAAAACTGAAGGTGGACAAAGCAATGGGGTTTGACGGATTCACCCCAGAATTCTAAAAGAACTAAGGGGAGAACTAGTGACACCACTGACTACCCTTTTTAACAAATCATGGGAGGATGGTGTGGTACCTAAGGACTGGAAGAGGGCAGATGTGATTCCCCTTCACAAAAGTGGGAGCAAAGCAGAGGCAGGAAACTACAGACCTGTTAGCTTGACCTCACTAGTAGGGAAAATGATGGAATCGCTTCTGAAAGAAAGAATTGTTGAGTACCTAGAGGGCAGTGGGGTACAGGGCCCAAGGCAGCATGGATTCACAGCAGGAAGGTCATGTCAGACAAATCTAATAGATTTCCTTGACTGGGTGACCAAAGTAGTAGACCAGGGAGGGGCTGTGGACATGGCCTACCTAGACTTCAGCAAGGCATTTGACACAGTCCCACACAAAAGATTAATAAACACATTAACCAGCCTGGGAGTGGGTCCCAGGGTGGTAGCCTGGGTAAAAAAATTGGCTGGACAACAGGACACAGAGAGTAATAGTAAATGGAGTCCACTCCGAAGAAAGATGGGGTACCACATGGTTCAGTACTGGGTCCTGTCCTTTAAGGTCTTTATAAGTGACATTGCAGAGGGACTGAAAGGAAAAGTATGCCTCTTTACGACAACACAAAGATCTGCAACAGGGTTGATACATGGGGGGGTGGAAAGGATGAGAAGGGACTTGGCAAGGTTGGAGGAATGGTCAAATCTATGGCAGCTTAGATTCAGTGCAAAGAAGTGCATAGTAATGCACCTGAGAAACAAAAACCCAGTGGAAGAATACATCATGGGGGGGGGTATTAACAACAACAAAAATGGAAAGGGACCTGGGGGTGGTCATATCAGATGACCTAAAGGTAAGCAAGCAATGTGAGAATGCAGTAAGGATAGCTAGGGGGATACTGGGATGTATAGAGAGAGAGGTATCACCAGTAGAAAACAGGAAGTTGTTATCCCTCTGTACAGACAGTTGGTGAGACCCCATCTGGAGTACTGTGGTCCATTCTGGAGACCCCATCTCTGCAAGGACATAAAATGGTGCAGGGTCTGCAACAGAAGTCATACAAAGAGAGACTAAATTAGCTTAATATGTAAAGCCTTGAGGAAAGGAAGGAGAGGGGGGACATGATAGAAACTTTCAAGTACCTCAAGGGAATCAACAAAGTCCAAGAGGGTAGCATCTTTCAGAAAAAAAGATGTGCAAGAACAAGGGAACACAATTTGAAGATAGAGGGGGGATGGCTCAGGGGCAATGTGAGGAAGCATTTTTTCACCGAGAGGGTGGTAGATGCATGAAACGGGCTTCCTGAGGAAGTCGTGGGGTCAAAAACAGTGGGGGAATTCAAGAATGCATTGAACAGACATAAGGCAAGATTGGTGGGGGGTAGGAAGAAGTAGGCTGTTGGTTAACTAGGATCTGCAGCTTATCCCATAGGTAGTTAAATGGGAAGACTAGGTGGGCCAAGCGGTCCTTATCTGCCGTCAAAGTCTATGTTTCTATGTTATTATATATTGTATGTTACTACAGTATTACTGCTGTGCTGTGCTATTCTGTTGGCTGCTATTATCCTTCCCGGGAGCCCTATGACAACAAAATGCCCTATCTGTTGGTGTTATCCCTGTTAGAGTAATTTCAAATAAATAAGTAATTGTAACCCCAGGCATTTATCAGTATTGTTAGATATTTTTGAACATCTACTGTCCTATAATGTTGGGGAAGCAGTGTTTGTCACATGCTACATCTTCTTCGAGGACATCGCCTTTCATTGAGCCACACCTATGCAGCTGTAAGCTTTCGGCATCAGGACCACTCAGAAACGTTTGCTTACTGGGACCGCCCATGTCAGTGCATATTGGTGCTGTGTATATAACGTGGGTGGCCCCAATTTCTGAGTTATTACTGTCATCCGCAACCTCTCGTAAGATCATCGAGAATCAATGCTAAAACTCACCTTTGCTGGTGTTTTTCGGAATTAGCTTTTATTATGTTATTATTTAGTGTGTATGGTATACAACTGTTGAAGGATTAAAAGCCTTTACTGGGGGCCCGGTGGTGCTGATGGTTGAGGCGCTGGACACCACACCTCGCGCCGCGCCGGCGACCCGGGTTCGGGAACGGACTTGGGTTGCCGGGGGTCGGAGGGGAGGAGGAGGATCGAGCGTCCCAACGGATGCTCTCCTCCTCCAGGGGTGGGTTCCCGGGGTGCTATATGCACCCGACGCTCCGGGGCCGGTGGAAGCACGAGCACAGGCGGCCAAAGAGCCGGGAGGGAGGACGTTGAGGGCACTTTGACAACAGCGCAAGGCCAGCACGCCTGTTCGACGAACGCCAGTCCTGTGTGCCGACGCCTCAGGGGGGAGAGGGAGAAAAAACAGAAAAAAAACCCTCGGTGGTCCTAGATGAAGACGGCTCCACCCAAGACCACCAAGCCCAGAACAGACCCCAATGTGCAGAAGGAGGGAGGAGAGAGGCACTCTAGGGGCAGATCCTGGTAAGTGGTGTAAGGGGGATGAGCGGTCTGAAGGAGTGGACACCAGGGGTAGGAAAGGAGGTTAAAGAGGAGGGTTAAAAAAAAAAAGCCTTTACTGACATAGAGGCAGGATAAAAATTTACAAGGATGATGATAAATAGCCTGGGCTGGGACCAAATTTAGTTAGATGAGTGAACAACTGGCAAGAAGATAAAAGTCAGAGGGTGGTAGTAAATGGTTTGCACTCCGAGGAAGACAAAGTGACTAGCAGGGTGCCACAGGGGTCAGTGCTAGATCCAGTGCTCTTCACTGTATTTATCAGTGATGTTGCTGAAGGGCTGGTAGGGAAGTTGTGTCTGTTTGTGGATGATACCAAAATCTGCAGCAAAATGGAAACTCCATGCGGTGGGGGCGGGGTGGAACAGATGAAGGAGAATCTTAACAAGCTGGAAGAATGGGCAGGGGTCTGGCAACTGGGCTTTAACGCAAAGAAGTGCAAAATCATGCACCTGGGTCACAGGAACCACACGACTAAGAATCATCTTGGGGGACTCACAGTCACAAGGCAGGAAAGAGACCTGGGCATAGTTATCTCTGATGACCTGAAAGTGGCTAAGCTGTGCAACAAGATAGTGGGGAAAGCTAGCAGGATGCTGAGATATATAGGTAGAGGGATCACCAACAGAAGGAGGGAGGTCATAATACCCCTGTACAGGTCATTGGTGAGAGACCTCACCTTGAATACTGTGTACGCTTCTGGAGGCCCTACCTTCCAAAGGACGTAAACAGGGTCAAAAGGGTTCAAAGGTGGACAACCAAGATGATGCAGGGCCTGCACCTGAAGCCCTACGAGGACAGACTCAGAGAATTAAACATGTACTCTCTGGAGGAGAGGAGGGAGAGGGGAGACATGACAGAGACATTTAAATATCTCACAGGTACAAGAAGGGAGTATCTTTTTTTTTTATATATATATATATATATAGATTTTTATCCCTCCGGAGCCCTGGCAGGTGGCTACAGCCCCCTCCTGCAGGAGGGACTCTCTCTCTCTCTCTGGTCCCATCGCTCCCACACTTGCCAGTCCCCGGTAATTCCCACGCGGCAGGGCTGGGAAGGAGGCTGACTGCTTCTCCTCCCTCCCGGAGACCCAGTCCAGAAGCCAGGGACGGCCCTCGGGAGCGGTGGACCATCACAGAGCCTGCCAGACTCTTTACCTTCATTTTTCTCCTGTTCCTCCTCCCCAGCCGACATAAGGATGTGGGACCGTGCCTCCTAACCCGTACTGCCCTCCATCCACCGCCAGAGGGCAGTCAATGAGTGGGACAACAAGTCTCCCTACCCCGAGAGAAGAGAGCAGTCCTCCAGATACTCAATCCTCTCTCCCCCCGGCAACCCGGGCTCGTTTCCGAACCTGGGTCACCGGCGTGGTGTGAGGTGTAGCGACCAGCCTCCTCCAGCTCCACCAGGCTAAGAAGGGATTATCTTCTGGAGATGGAGTTGTGCAGGAACTAGGGGACACACAATGAAGCTGAAAGTGGGGAGACTGAGGGGGAATGTCAGGGAGTTTTTCTTCACGGGGAGGGTGGTGGGAGCTTAGAACAGACTCCTGGAGGAAATGGTGGAAGCTAAAACAATCACAGGCTTCAAGAATGCATGGGATAGGCATAAGGGAATCATAGCACCAAGACAAACATGGGGAAAAACTGAGCACTCAAAGAGACAAAGGGGTTGATGTGATGTTATAGAAAGGATCAGCAGGGCGGACTGGGTTGGCCAGATTGTCCTTCTCCGCCAACAGCTTCTGTGTTTCTATATGTTTCTGTTATACACTCTTTGTCTGTTTCCTCTGCCTCTTCAGTCCATGTCAACAGCTGTGCCATATCCAGGACTTTAACCAGGTCACAAAGAGACACCAAAAGGCTTTAGAAGCCTTACTCAAGAATGTGGAGAGGGCATAGGTTCAAAGCCAGCTGCAGCGCCAGTTTCTTTTCTACTGGGTGTGCATCTTCCCTGTCCCACTGATGGCCTTGGTGACAGACAAGAAATCTCTACCACTGACATTGAAGCCAAAGGGGAAATTGAAGGATAAGCCTTTGACTGATACACAGAAGCATCAACCCCAGGGGAAACCTAAGGTTTCCAGGTTGGCGACTTCTCCTGCCAGCTCCCCTTTGAAATCAGGAGACAAAGGTAAGTCAGGCTGTGGCTGCAACCTCAGATTTGGCTGCCCCCAAACTGTCTTTGAGACACCAATACCACTGGCTCTGTTGCTGATAGTGGATCTCAGCCAGGTCTGATGTCAGGCTTCAGCCCACTGATAGGTTCGTTGTCAAATACTGCTATGGGTGACCTTGACATGCAGGCCATGTTACAGATCATGTCGGCTCTGTTTGTGCAGCTTTTGCCTATGGCCCTGCTGTCAATGCTGGTTTTAATTCCAGCAAGTTTGACTTCAATCATTGACCCCATGTCTTCTCCGTCAGTACCTTTGTCATTGATGTTACCTCCCTATTTGGGGCCCTTTACAGCTTCCCTTTCCTGATGATGATGAAGATGATGATGATAAGTGTAATCCTGACCTCATGCCTATGGAGGAGTATTATGAGGAGATGAGTGACCTGCCACTGCCTCATGGCATTGGCTTGGGCTCTACCCTATCTCCCAGTAGTGAGGACAGGGTAGTTTATACCCCACGCTTTCCTTCTGCAGATGCCTCATTTCAGGCTCTCTTCAGCTTAGTGCAGGACTCCCTTGGCTTCATGGCCAAGGAGGAAGAGGTTGCCTTCAAGCAGAACCTGCATGAATTCCTGGAGGTTCCTGTTGTGCCTACTGTGATTATTCTTATACATCCTGCTCTTGAGGATGCCACTGTGGCTGCCTAGCGCAGGTCTAGTGCCCTTCCTGGTGTACCCCAAAATGTGAACAAGAAGTATCTGGCTCCAACTACTAAAGCCATTTACTCATCTCAGTCAGAGACTCATTCTGTGGTCATAATGGCTACCCATGACAGGCTTAAAGCACCATGCCATATGATCTCCCTTCCTCCTGACAAGGCTTCTAGGAGGTTGGATTTTATTTATTTATTAAAAGTTGCATAAATCATAGGAAAGGTTCTAAGAGAAACAAGTTTCATTTACAGAACGTCCCAAGTCAGTAGAAACAAGATACATAAACTGACATAGAGACAATTAATTAAAGCAATTACAAATAGATTGTTCTTGCAACATTTGTTTTAGATCATATTTAAAAATATTAAGCGTTGATGAATTTCTTAGCTGAGGAGGGAGATTATTCCATGAAAGAGGAGCAGCATAAGAAAAACATTCTCTCCCAAAGTGAGTTTGAAACTTGAATAGTCAAAGACCACGTTGGGTACATCTCTAAGATTGTAGTTATCGGTGGGAACTGTAAGCCTTTTGGTATGGTAAGCAGGGGTCTGCTTGTTTACTGTTTTATAAACAAGGATAACCAGTGGAAGGTGCATGTGGAAGAAGGGGACAACCAGTTTAACTCATTGGGTCTGGGTGGCCATTTTGGGTCAGGTTCAGCAATGGATGGTTCTGACGCCATATGGCGTCTACTGGACCCAGTGAGTCAATTGAGGTAGTAGGGTACAATGGTGTTCATTCCATTTAGACTTTAACATGAAATGAAGAAGCTGATAGTAAACAGTATTCAGTGGGAGAAAGTTTGAAATATTGGCATGATGGCAGATAATATCACCATAGTCTAGAATGGGGAGGATGACTTGGGCAATAATATTATCACGATTCGTTATAGACAAACAGTACCTGGCACTTTTAAAAAAAATATATTTATTGACACGCTTTTGAAACAATTTTGTCAGTGTGGTATTTAAAAGTTAAAGAAGAATCAAAAGTGAGACCAAGATATTTAATTTCCCTCACAAGCTCAAGCGGGGTATTGTTTAAAGTAATGGAAAAAAGAATTTGCCTGAGACTGAGTGGGCTGAGGCCCAAACAGCAAGGTTTGAGGTTTTTTGCTGTTTGAAACCAGTTCATGACTCTAACTCAGTCGCCCTGTAAAGTGGAGGAAAGAAAGGAAGCATCCTTCTGAGCATAGAAAAGAACCATATCACTAGCGTAGAGTTGGACTGGGCAATGATCCACAACAGAAGATAAGGGATTTACAAAAGGATTGAAAAGACTAGGACCAAATATAGATCCTTGAGGAACCCAGTAGAAATGGAAGGAGGAGAAGAAAGACAACCATTTCAGAACACATTTTGATTTCTCTCATATAAGTAGGAAGAGAGCCATGTGATAGCACTGGTGGAAAAACCATAAGAAAATAAGACAAAAGCAATGAATGGTTGATCACATCAAAGGCTTTAGGCAAATTAATAAAAACAGAACCAATAAGATATCCTTTGTCCAAAGCCCTGGAAACAGAATCGTGGAAATCTTTCAGTGCTGTTTAGGTGGAGTAGCATGGTCTAAAGCCCAACTGAAAATTAGAAAGAATCTGGTAAGTGGCCAGATAGTCAAATCTGACAACAGGCAATTTTTCCATGAGTTTGAAAATAACAGGGAGCAGAGAGAAATGGGATGATTATTCTCTGCTTAAGTTTTGTCCCCACCTTTGTGTAAAGGGATAACTAAGGATTGCTTCCAAGCTGAAGGAAAAGTTTGGGTGGTAAGGGATAAGTTGAAAATATGAGTCAAAAGAGGGGCTAAAATAGCTCAGGATTTATGTAAAAGATTGTCTAGATTATCAATTCCCTTAGCTGTATCCTCTTTCAGTGAGTACAACAATTTGAAGACTTCTTCAGATTTAATATACAGTATTTGAAGTAAAATTTAGGCATTGAGAGAGAGGGAGTTGGTAGGGAATCAGAAAACAATCCAGGAGTAGATAAACCAGTTTTTTTTCAATAACTGATCAGGAGCCTCAGGAAAAAAATGTGTCAAACATATCAGAAATACTTTTTTTTTTTTTGGAGTACGCAGTGGAACCAGCATATGATATGTTTGTGATGGAGGATGCAGATAGTACCCTCCAAACAGAGTCAACCAAGTGCCAAAATTCCTTAGACTTGTTTCTCACATTAGTCAGATTGGTTTTATAATAAGAGGATTTGGATTTCCTTGTAATAGAAATGCAATAAAACAGGTTACTTGCCTGTAACAGGAGTTATAGGAATGGTATGTGATGTTCATCCACACTTCTGGCAGTTGCCTTTCCATTTAAGACTTGCTAGAAACATCTTCAAGCTGGCTCCTCCCACCTACCCGGGTAGTAACTCCCTCGACTCCGCCCCATGACGCCAGATCTTGCTCGTTGGAAGCAGTTGTGTGCACCAAAACTAGGCGAGATCGGGTGGGTCCGTGTGGATGAACATCATATACCACTCCTAGAACTACTGTTACAGGTGAGTAACCTGTTTTTCTAGGGACGTGGATATGATGTTCTATCCACACTTCTGGCAGACTCCTAGCAGTTCTCCGGGAGGAGGGAGGCAAGGCGCACACCCCCTACTTAGGGAACAGAGATTGGAGAACTGAGGCCCCAAAACCAGCATCTCGGTGTGACTCAAGGTCAATGTGGTAATGGGAATCGAAGGTGTGTGCTGACCTCCAGGCAGCAGCGTGCAGATTTCTTGGATAGGGATGTCCCTAGAAGCAGCCATCGACGCAGCGGTATGACTGGTGGAATGAGCCCTTAGCCCTCCAGGAGGCTCCCAACCCGCCAACCTATAGCAGAGGTCAATGCAGGATACTATCCACCTGCCAATCGTCTGCTTGGCTGCAGGTCTGCCAGGTGCGGCTTCAGCATAGGTGACAAACAGCTGCCGAACCTCTCCCCGAACTCCAGCTGTGCGCTCCTTATAATTAGGGATGTAAGTTTGTCATGGATGAGGTTTTAATGACTCATTGTTTGTTCATAAAATCATTAGTAAACAGTAGTAAATGTTGTGGCACTGTCATCATTGCTACATTCTGACGACACTAGTGAAAGTCATGGAAGTCCTGAATAAAGATCAAACGTCATGGAATCAATGACGTGTATGACTGCCATGAGAAACTTACATCCCTACTTATAATAGGCTAGCACTCACCGCAGGTCCAAAGTATGGAGCTCTGCTCAGCCTCCAAGGTGTGGTTGGTAAAATACACAGGAAGAGTAATCACCTGGTTAAGGTGAAATTCTGACACAACCTGTAGAAGGAACTTTGGCTTGGGGTGCAGGACAACTTTGTCCCTGTGGAAGATCAGGTAAGAAGACTCCACCGAAAGCACCTGGAGCTCATTGATCCTTCTGGCTGACATGATAGCCGCCAAGAAGGTGGTCTTTCACGACAGGTGAGACATTTCACGCCTGTGCATAGGTTCTGATTCCTTGCCCATGAGCTTTGCCAAAACCGGAAGCAAATCCCAATACACGCAGTGGAGGGGAAATATGGTCAAGGCCTTTACAAAAAGCACCAGGCCACCTTCTCCTGCACCACCGACTGCTGACTGGCCCGCACACGGTAAGCAGAGATGGCTGCCAGATGCACCTTGAGGGTTGACGACCGAAGGCCTGACTTAAAGAGGGACCATAGGTAATCAAGGAAACTAGCCACTGGACAGGACAAAGGGCCCAACCCCTTGCTCTGACACCAAATGGAGAATCTCTTCCACTTGAAGGCATAGCATTTCCTGGTCGGCTCCTTCCAAGATGCCTCCACAACAGTGCGGACATCTTCGGAGAGACCCAAAGCCTGGAACTCTATAGCCGCTCAGGAACCAGGCTGTCAGGTGCAGGGATTGAAGGTCCGGATGTAGAGCCTTCCCCTAATTGATGGAGAGCCGGTCCAGGCGTCGAAGAAGATGCCGCGGGAGCCTGCTACTGAGGCTCAGGAGATCGAGGTACCAAAACTGGTGCGGCCAGTCCCGAGCCACCAGAATCACCTGTGCCTTGTCCCTCCTGGCCATGAGGAGCAACTTGTGGATCAAGGGAAGTGGAGGGAAGGCACAGAAGGGGCCTGGGGTCCAGGGACTCAAGAAGGCCTCTCCCTGCAGCATTCCCTGCTGAGGAGGGCGGGCACAAAACAGCCTCAGCTTTGTGTTCTCCCTGGAGGCAAACAGGTCCGCTTGAGGGGTGCCTCACTGGGAGAACATACTGTATGCTGCCTCTGCATAGAGAGACCACTCGTGAGATGCTTCGTCTGCACGGCTGAGGGGGTCCGCTAGCTGGTTGGGGGCTCCTGCCGTATAGATGGCAAGGAGATCTGCCTCCAGGCTGCTCATGAGGGTCCACTCATGGAGAGCTTCCTTGCACAGAGGCAGAGAGTGTATCCTGCCCTGTTTGTTGAGGTAGTACATGGTCATGTTGTTGTCCGTCTGGACCTGAACCACCTGACCACGGCTTAGAGGAACGAATGAAGTCATTGCCAGCTGAACTTCTCGGAGCTCCAGCAGGTTGATGTGGCCTCGGGACTAGAGCCCGTGGACTCTGTGTTCGCCCAGGTTGGCACCCCAGCCCATGAGAGAGGCATCGGTCATCAGGATGACTGTTGGCTCTGGTCAGACAAATGGAATCCCTTCTTGCAGATGCTCTGGGACTAGCCACCACTGGAGGGCGTCCCACATCCACTTGTCCACAGTGACCAGCTGGTCGAAATGACCCTTGCACTAAGACCACTGGCTGGCCAGCTCCCACTGCAGAGAGCGCATTCTCCAGCTGGCCCATCAGACCACGCTGGTTCAGGCCGCCATGTAACCCAGCAGGCTCAAAAAGTCCCAGGCAGGGCGCAATTGCCCAACCCGAAATTACTTGGCAAAGGAGGAGAGAACCTCCACCCTGTCCACCGGTAGCTGGGCTCTGGCTCTGCAAGAATCAAGCTCTGCCCCAATGAAGCTGATCACCTGCAAAAGCGCGAGTTCTGACTTGACCTCATTGACCAGAAGGCCAAAGTCAATGCAGGTCTGGAGGGCCAGGTCCCTGGACTCTCTACCTCTTGCCTGGAGGGACCTGCGATCAGCCAGTCATCCAGATAGGCATAAACCCAGACCCCTCAGCACCTCATGTAAGCTGCCACCACTGCAATACACTTGGTGAAGACCCTGGGGTCTGAGGAATCGCCGAATGGCATGGCCTGGAACTCACAGAGGGTTCCCTTGGTTCTGAAGCAGAGGAACCTTCAGTGCGACGGGCCGATCGGGACATGGAAGAACACATCCTAAAGATCCAGGGAGCAAAACCACATGTTCTAGGGACATGGATATGTTGTTCTATCCACACTTACTGGCAGGTTCCTTGCCACTTTAAATCTTGCCGGAAAGTCTTCAAGCTGGCTCCTCCCAACCACCCGGGTGATAAAACTCTTGGCTCCGCCCCATGACGCCAGATCTTCCTTACTTCTTGGAAGCTCAGGTTCCCTCCTTAGTGCTCTGCGTTTTAGGCCTGGATCCTAACTCTTCTGTTAATCCGAAACTCATTTTAAAGTTCAAAAGACTTCGGTCTTCCTTTTCCCTTGCAGCCGTGATGGACAAATCGACTCCCGGATTTCAGCGGTGCCCTTGTGGGCAGAAGATGTCTTGGACCGATCCACACTCCACGTGCATTTACTGCCTTGGCCTCGAACATGATCCGCAGGCCTGCGAATTGTGCAAGTCCTTTTCGGTCAACGCTCTCGAAAACCGTGCTGCCAAGCTTCAACTTGGGCACCCCGAGAGACGATTCTCCGGTTAAGTGAAGGAGGCCCACTGGGTAGTATGTCTGCAGGGCTCAGTTGAGCACTTTGAGCAAATGATCGCCTCGAGGAGGAAGCAAGCAGCTCAGGCCACATCTTCTGCTTCCTCGGTCGCGGCATTTATCCTGCTCTCCTTGGGCTCCTCCTACTCGGCTTCTTTAAGGAGCTTTGTCAACTCTTCTACTAAAGGAGAGGGGCCATCGGGACACTCCTCTCGGTCCAAGAAAAAGGACTCTAAAGGTAGGTCCCACCATCGACGTTCGTGGGAGCGGGAAAGGTCCCCTTCCCCGGATAGTCGACACTCGACTTCGGTCGAGGTTGCGGCTAAGGCTGCTGGCTTCACGGTGTCCCCGTCAGGTCAGCCGGCCAAGACACCCGTCGATGCAGTCGAGATTTTTCTCGACCATTTGGATGGGCTGTCGACTGGAGAAGCCAACAACCCATCTTCACTGGTTCCCCTGGTGGAAACTGAGGTCTTGCCTGTGCCTCCTGTGTTGGAGTCCCCAGTTAAGGTCCCTGAACCGGGGGAGGAACGGGTTTTCCCTGCTCCCTCCCAGACCCACCCTCGGAAACACCGAGGATCTCGGTCCAGCCGATCCCGCCGACATCAGCGGTCTCTGTCTCGGCACCGAGGGAAGCGGCGGCGCCGCTCATCCTCGTCCTCCTCGGAGGATAAGCTCCAGCGCAAGTTGCGTCAGCACTACGAGGATCTTATGTGGCAGCAGCTCTTTTGTCCGGGAGCATGCCAATTCCATCGCCTTCCCAGGCCATTAAGTGGCTGTCACCCGAGCAGCCAAAACAACCCCTCATGGTCTTCGAAGGAGCTGAAGCCGGCGCCGGATGTTTGGCCGAAACCAGCTGCACCACCCATCGTGGTGGAACCCCCACCTCCACAACCAAAAACTGGGGCCCCGACCAAGGATTCTCGGTCGGGTCATGGGTTGCCCTATCGGTTGTCGGTCACCCTCACTCCCGATCGCCCTCGGCAGGTGGAGGGTGGCTCAGGCCCTCGGCAGCTGTTTGCAGACTCCTCGAGTCTGACGATGACTCTTCCCTGTTCTCCAGGCCTCTCGGCGTGGAGTCCTCTGGGGGACAGTCGGTGGACGAGAGCCCATCCTCGTTCATGGGATTACTTCGGCTCATCTCAGAATCTACTGGGATGAAGCTCGAACTGTTGTCTAAGCGGGCCAAGTATCCCCTCACGGAGATACTGGACCGAGGGGATTCTCCTACAGAGGCCTTTCCTGTGGCCGAGGCCGTTGTTGGCCCGGCCCTGGAGCTGTGGCAGCGGCCGGCTTCTTGTCCAGCTCCCTCGGCCAGGATGGCCAGGAAGTATGCCGTTCCCACCGGCTCACTCTCTGGATTCTTGGAGCACCCCTCTGTGGAGGGGTTGGTGACCGACAGTGTTTTCTGGCGCTCCGGAAACGCTCGGGACGTGGACAAGCCACCGGATAAAAGTCCAAGAAACTAGACTATTCCGGGCGTAAAGTTTACGCTGTGTCCTCCTTAGGGTCTTCGTCAGGCCAGTTCGGCCGTACTGATGGCACACTTTTCCCACACCCTTTTGGGCTCCCTGGATGAGATGATTCCTCATCTCCCGGCTGACCTCCAAACTATGGTCAAGCAGGTACGGGATCAGGGAAGGGCGGTGGCAAAGCAACAGCTCCAAACTGCTCTCGGCATTGGAGACTCTTGTGCCCGGTCAGTAGCGGCCGCAGTGGCCATGTGCCGCAGAGCTTGGCTGCGGATACCCAGCACAAGCTGGCAGACCTTCCCTTCCTGGGTACCGACTTGTTCGGTCCTGGGGTGGAGGGTCACTTGCAGAGGATCGAGAAGTCCAATGCCACATTGGACTCTGTCACTTCTACCCAGAAGGACAAAGGCCGCCAGCAGCCTTCTGCCCCGTGGCACGTCCAGCCCAGCAACACCAGCGTCAGGGCCAGCAGGCTCGCACTTGCCAAGCCTGCAGCTTCCTCCAGCAGGAAGCAGGGAGGAAAAGGCCCAGGAGGTCCCTTGGGCGGTCCTTCCTTCAAGCCTGCTCAGTGACGGGTTGAGGGGTGTCGCCCAGCCTCGCTACCCTGCCCTCTCTGTGGGGACGGCTCTGCCACTTCTTTTCTGCCTGGTCCACTATCACCGCGGACCGCTGGGTGTTGGAAGTGGTAGGGAAAGGTCTGCCTCTGAAATTCGAGCAGGCCCCACCCTGTCGGGCCATCGCCCCACGGGGGGCTATGGGGTCCGCAGCCTCTCTTTCAGCTCGTTGAGCTGACATTGCTTTGCTCCTCTGAAAGGAGATGATCAGGGAGGTAGCAGATCCTCCACCAGACCCAGGGTTTGTGTCCAGGTATTTCCTGGTCCCAAAACAGATGGGGGGGGGGGCTGGCGCCCTATTCTAGACCTACGTGACCTGAACAAGTTCCTAAGGTCCCGAACCTTCAGGATGGTCACTCTGGCACAGATCATTCCATCCTTGGAACGAGGCATGTGGTTCTGTTCTCTGGACCTCCAGGACGTGTTCTTTCACGACCCAATCTGTCCATCCCACCAGTGATTCCTTCACTTCAGAGCGGAGGGGTCCCTTTACGAGTTCCGGGCCATGCCCTTCGGCCTCTCTCCAGCTCCCAGGGTGTTCACCAAATGCATGGCAGTGGTGACAGCATTCCTGCAGCACCAAAGGGTCCGGGTGTACCCTTACCTAGACGACTGGCTGATTGCAGCCCCCTCCAGGGTGGAGGTGTAGCGGTCCAGGATCTGGCCCTCCAGGTCTACTCTCAGATTGGCCTCCTCATCAACGAGGCCAAATCAGAAATCGTGCCAACGTAGGTGATTCAATTCATCGGGGCAGGGCTCGACTCTCTTCGAGCCAGAGCACGGCTCCCGGCGGACAGGGCCAAGTTTCTCTCCTCCTTTGCCCAATCATTTCTGGTTGGGCAATTGCACCCTGCCCGGGACTTCCTGCGCCTCCTGGGCCTCATGGTGGCCTGCACCAGCATGGTCCAATGGGCCCTCTGGCACATGCGTCCCCTTCAGTGGGGGCTGGCCCGCCAATGGTCACAGCACTCTGGTCCTCTGGACCAGCCAGTGGCGGTGACCCAGGAGATGTGGAACACTCTCCAGTGGTGGATCGTTCCAGCTGATCTGCAGGAGGGCATCCCGTTTGTCCACTCTGAGCCGACGGTCATTCTAACGACCGATGCCTCTCTGATGGGTTGGGGTGCCCATCTGGGGGAGCACAGAGCGCATGGCCTCTGGTCCCCTCAGGAGTCTCGATGCCACATCAACCTGCTGGAGCTTCGAGCAGTCCAACTAGCCCTCACTGCCTTCGCTCCGTTTGTACGGGGTCAAGGGGTCCAGGTCCAGACGGACAATACCACGACCATGTACTACCTAAACCACCAGGGCGAGACGCACTCCTTGCCCCTATGCAAGGAAGCACTCCGCACTTGGTCCCTCGTGAGCAGACTGGAGGCGGATCTCCTAGCCATCTATGTGGCGGGAGCCTCCAACACTCTGGCCGATGCTGTAAGCCAGATAGGTGCTGCGTCTCACGAGTGGTCTCTCCTGCCGGAGGTAGTACACAATCTGTTCTCCCACTGGGGCACACCTCAGGTGGACCTGTTTTCCTCCAGGGAGAATGCGAAGCTGAGGCTGTTTCATGCCCACCCCCCTCAGCAGGGCTCGCTGCAGGGGGCTGCCTTCTCGAGGCCATGGACCCCGGGCCTCTTCTACGCCTTTCCCCCATTTCCCTTGATCCACAAGGTGCTTCTCAAGGTGAGGAGGGACAAGGCGCAGGTGATTCTGGTAGCCCCAGACTGGCCCCGCCAGTTCTGGTATCCAGATCTCTTCAGCCTCGGCTCCAGGCTCCCGAGGCAGCTTCCAGCCCGCCCGGACCTGATCTCAGTCAACTGGGGAAGGTACTCCACCCAGACCTTCAATCCCTGCACCTGACGGCCTGGTTCCTGAGCGGCTAGAATTCCAGGCCTTGGGTGTTTCCGACGAGGTCCTCAACGTCGTTGAGGCATCCCGTAAGGAGTCGACCAGAAAATGCTATGTCTTCAAATGGAAGAGATTCTCCATTTGGTGTCAGGATAAAGGGTTGGACCCTTCCTCCTGCTCCTTGGCCAGCATTCTGGACTACCTGTGGTCCCTTTCTCAGCAAGGGCTTCAGTCAGCGATACCTTAGGTGCACCTGGCAGCCATCTCTGCTTACGGTGGCCGGGCCAGAAAGCAGTCGGTGGCAAGGAGAAGATGGTCGGTTGCTTTTCAAAGGCCTTGATCACATATCCTCCGTGCGAGAGCCTCCACCTCCGTGGGATCTACTGCTGGCATTGGCTAAGCTCATGGGCAAGTTATTCGAACTGATGCACAGGTGTGATATCTCCCACCTGTCATGGAAGACCACCTTCTTGGTGGCTATTAACTAGCCAGAAGGATGGGAGAGCTCCAGGCGCTCTCCATCAAGTCTCCTTATCTGGTCTTCCACAGGGACAAGGTTGTCCTGCACCCCCACCCGAAATTCCTTCCGAAGGTGGTGTCGGAGTTTCACCTTAACCAGGTGTTGACTCTGCCGGTATTCTACCCCAATCACACCTCGGAGGCCGAATATAGGCTCCATACTTTGGACTCTAGAAGAGCGCTGTCTTATTACAAGGAGCGGATGGCTGAAGTTCGGGGAGAGGTTCGCCAACTGTTTGTCACCTACGCTGAAGCCGCACCTGGCAGACCTGCAGCCAAGCGGACGATAGGCAGGTGGGTCACCTCCTGCATAGATCTCAGCTATAGGTTGGCAGGCATTGAGCCTTCCAAAGGGATAAGAGCTCATTCTACCCGCCATACCGCTGCTTCAGTGGCCGCTTCCAGGGATGCCCCTATCCAGGAAATCTGCAGGGCTGCTACCTGGAAGTCAGCACACACTTGTATTACCCATTACCACATCGACCTAGAGTCAAGCGGGATGCTGGTTTTGGGACCTCTGTTCTCCAGTCCTTATTTCCCAAGTAGAGGGTGTGTGCCTTGCCTCCCTCCTCCCAGAGAACTGCTAGGAGTCTGCCAGTAAGTGTGGATAGAATAACATATCCATGTCCCTAGAAATACAGGTTACTCACCTGTAACAGGAGTTCTAGGAATGGTATATGTTGTTCACCACACAACCCACCCAACCTCCCCGGCTTCGACGCACAACCTGGCTTCCAGCAGGCTAGATCTGGCGTCATGGGGTGGAGCCGAGAGTTTTACCACCCGGGTGGGTGGGAGGAGCCAGCTTGAAGACCTTCCAGCAAGATTTAAAGTGGCAAGGAACCTGCCAGTAAGTGTGGATGAACAACATATACAATTCCTAGAACTCCTGTTACAGGTGAGTAACCTGTATTTCTGCTCTAGAGATGGTATGATCTGAAACAGAGTTACCATCCTGAAGGTGCTCAACTTGAGAAACTTGTTCAGGTCATGCAGATCTAGAATGGGGCGCCAGCCCCCCATCGGTTTTTGCACCAGGAAGTACCTGGAGACAAACCCTTGGTGTTCCAGAGGATCCGCGACAGGAACCACGACCTCCTTGCGGAGGAGCTGGGCTGCATCATCTCTGAGAGTTGACAGAATGTCTGCGGATACCAAGTCCTCCCATGGGTTGCAGGCTCGGCAAGGAGGGTACTGCTTGAATTTCAGAGGCAGACTCTGACCCACCACCTTGAGGACCCATCTGTCCGTGGTGACAGCGGACCAGGTGGAAAGAAGGTGTTAGAGCTGGCCCCCAACAGGAGGACCCAGTGGAGGTGTGATGGGCATGAGGGAGGCACCCCTCATCCCGTCACTGGGCAGGCTTAGAGGAGGAGGAGGCGGGTCTGGCCGAGAAGCCTCCAGTGCCTCTACCCCCAGGTTTACAGACGACCGAGGCCACTGACTTCAGCCGATGTCGTCAGGCCTGGGTCTGCTGACCAGCCTGGGGTTTGGCTGCAGGAGTAGAGATGGACCGAAAGGGCTTACTTTTCTGCTGCTACGTGGAGCCCTTGGGGTCCTTTTGGGCAGATATCCAAGGTGGCGCTGGACTTCTCGATGCAGGTGAGGTGGCCCTCGACCTCGGGCCCGAACAAGTCAGTGTCCAGGAAAGGAACATCTGCTAGCTTGTGTTGAGTGTCTGCCATGAAGGTCGAGATCCTCAGCCAAATCTTGTGGGGCATTGCCACTGCAGCTGCCACAAAGTGGGCAAAGGGGTCCCCAATGTCCATAGCTGTCTGGAGCTGTTGTTTTGCCACAGCCCAAACCTGGTCACGGACCTGTTTGACCATGGTCTGGAAGTCTGCTTGCAGATGAGGAAGCACCTCATCCAGAGCGCCCAGCAGGGCATGGAAGAAGTGGGCCATAAGGAGGGTCGAACTCGCCTGGCAAAGACCAAGCGAGGAGGCAGCGTAGACCTTCTTACTACGTGGTCCAACTTTTTGTAGTCTCTGTCAGGCAGCTTGTCAAAGTCCCCAGTATTGCCCGTGCACCTGAACACTGAATCAGCCACCAGTCCCTTGGCCGAGAGGTGTTCAGTGAATCCCAACAGGGAACCGGTAGGTACCACGTACAGTACTTGCAGGCCATCTGGGAAGAGGGCACAGGGCAGGAAGCTGGGTGTTGCCAGAGCTCCAGGGCAAGGCCAAGAATGGCCTCTGCCACCAGGAAGGCCTCCCTAGGAGAGTTCCCGCGGTCGAGGATCTCGGTCAGCAGGTAAGGGGCCCGTATCTGGACGCGCTCCAGTTTAAGACCCGTGGACTCAGAAATCAGCCGAAGAAGATCCAAAAAGGAAGTAGGGCATTCTTCCGTCGAGAGATCTCCCACTGACTCCTCGTCGACCGGATGGGAGTGCAAGGAGGAACCTACAGACTCTGAAGAGTCATTGAAAAGTGGTCGGCCACCAGAGTCCCCACTGACCCTCCGAGGACAGTCAGGGGTGACGATGACCAACAGCCAATGAGGAAACCCCTTGGCCGGCCGAGACTCCTTAGTTGGAGTGCCGGCTGACGGCTGTTTAGGCGGCAACTCCACAGGAATCGGTGGAGACACCGGGACCGTCTTGGTCGGCTCCTTAGGCAGAGAAGGCACCAGCCTGTCGAGCGAAAACCAAGTGATGGCTAGTGTAGAAACTGGGGCCGGCTTCATATCAGTGAACACCAGCTGTTGCCGCATGCAGTCCTCATAGCGTCGTTGCAATTTGCAATGAAGCCTTTCCTCACCCAAGGAGGACGAGGAGTAAAGGTGGCACCGCTTCCCATGGATTTCGAGAGTGGGATCGCTGACGTCGGCGGGAGCCACTCAACTTATAGGAATAGGACTGAGACTTCTACTGCCGGGAGGACCAGCGGCGGGTCTTAGAGGGAGTTGGCAAACACCAAGGCTCCTCCTGGTCTTGGTCGGATACCAGAGGTGGTGGGTCAGCGGACTTATCCGTCCCTCCAGCAGTCTGAGTCTGGACTGGAGTCCTGGTCAAAGAAGTGTTGGCCTCTTCAGTCGACAGTTGGTCGATCGGTTCAGGAAAAATCTCGGCTGGGACTTCAGCCAATATCTCGGCCAACTGGCCCAATGGGGTTACCGAGGAGCCGGCGGCCAGGGCCGAGAATTCGACTAAAGTCGGATCCAGAGAAGTACAGGAATCGGAAACTCTCGAACGAGAGTGCTTCCAATCCCACGAACTACAGTGAGTCCTTTCTTTCTCTTTTTTAGACTCTTTCTTGGATTTAGATTTGTGCCCAGAGGGTCCCTGCCTGAGGGTCAGCAGGGACTGACACAATTCCTTGAAGGACCCCGTGGAAGTTGAGCCTAGCTGGAGCGGCACGAAGGGAGAAGCCGAAGAGGAGTAAGCTGCGGCCTGAGCCGCCGCCTCCTCAAATGCCACAAGCTGTTCTGCAGACCCGGCAGCCACAGAGACCACCCAGTGGGCATCCTTCAACTTGACCAGCGGGTTCCTTTTGCCTGGGTGGCATAACTTGAGTCAGGCAAGGTGGTCCTCGAGAATGGATGAGTGAAACGAGCGACAGAAGTCACAGGTCTGGGGATTGTGTTCATGCCCCAGGCAGTAGACACACTTGGAGTGTGGCTCCATTCTGGACATCTTCTGCCGGCAAGGGCACCGGCGCTGCCCAGGAGTGGACTTGTCATCTATCACAGTCGCAATTGAGGATCGAGTTGAAGACAAACTCTGAATTGAAATTTGAAAGTAAATCCAAAGATTTTACAGCAAAGGGCCTCTTCAGCTCAGCATGAGAGCAGTAAGGAGGGAACCTGCTTCTTCCAGCGGAAAGGAAGATCTGGTGTCATGGGGCAGAGCCGAGGGAGTTACCACCCAGTTGGGTGGGAGGAGTCAGCTTGAAGACGTTTCCGGCAAGTCTTAAAGGGAAAGGCAACTGCCAGAAGTGTGGATAGAACATCATATCCACGTCTCTACAATTATGTAATTTGGGAAAAGTCTGCCTTGCCTCTGGGGTATCTAGTTTCTTGGCCTTTTGATAACGTTTGTCTTAGGACTTCAGCTGGGAAATGATAAAAAGAGTCACCTAGGGGACATGTTTAGATTTAGCCCTTTTTTTCTAAAAATGGGGCATGTTGATTAGAAAGCAAATTGAACTGTTGAAAGAAATAATCCCAGGCAGCATCTACATTATGGAGGGAGAACAGCTCCCCCCCCAGTTGGTCATAAGCAGGCCAGAGCAAAAAGCTTCTAAACTGAAATGCTTGAAACAACTAAACGTAATAGTATGAGGGTTAAATTTGGCAGAAGGAAGATTTATCATGCAATAAATAAAGGCATGATCACTGAATAAATTTACCTGACAAGCAGAAGAGCTAGTTGGGAGTTCAGGGGATATAAAAATCAAATCTAAGATAGTGAAAATGCTTCTAGCTGAATCATAATGGGTGGGATCTTTAATTATTTGGTTTGAACCAAACGGGGCAAGGGAGGACTTCAGTTTAAGCCCCCTGCTAGAGGGCCAGTTTGCATTAAATCATCCATATTGAACCTCGCCCAGGATTAAATCAATGAATACAGCTGTAGGAATTTAGTTGGTTTAAGTTTTGGGGAGGGGGGCAATACATGCTGGCAGCTAAAATCTCCTTCCAGATACAAACACAGCATTAATCAAGCTGCCTAAGGTGTCAGTTTTGAGAAGTGAACATGGTATGGAGGAGCAAATAAATACAGAAGAACCACTGCCATGTCTATTCTTATCTGATCTAAAAACTGTATAATTTGGGAGATTGATGTCAGAATCAGGACTAAAGGAATCCAGCCTAGTCTCAGTTACAGCAAGGATGGAAGGACGCGATGAAATAGACCAGCTTAACAACAGGTCTCTTTTGGGGAGAAGACTTTGAACATTGGAATGAAAACTATTTAAATTGTGCAGAGCAGAGTCAAGATGTGTTTCTCTGTCACCTTCAACTACAAGAGAAGGTACCTAGAGTTTTTTTTGCCAACATAGCCATCTAGGGGTAAAGGAAAAAGAACTATGGGAACAAAATTTAATACCTCTTAAAACATCATCATTTAAGTATTCCACAGAGAGAATGTCAGACCAGGGTTAACACAGGGGGACATGGAGATAAGTTTCCCATCCTGAATAACTCCTAAATTAAATGCTAAAAAGTGCAAGGCAATTAGAAATACCTTCTAGAAACAATAATTTGTTATAAGTAAGAATTAAAACTCGAGTGAAACCTAATAAGAGTCTTGGGCATCTAGAGAAATATAAAACAAATATGAACTGAAGTACAAATTTAACAAAGTATAAATAACAAATGCAAAAGGATCAGAACAAAGCAGTACAACAATTAAGAAATACTATAAATAAAAAGCAACTAAAATTAGTATTCAAAAGCAAAAAGCAAACAAACAATCTTTAGTTGGATAACTTGGTGAATAGGAAATGAGATATAGTCCCTCTGGCTCTCACCCAGGGGAGGTTATAGGCAACAGGATCCATGATTTGGTGCCCCTTGACCCTCGGATTGCTAATTATTAGGTTTACGTGATAAAATATCACAATAGCCAGTGAAAGTCCATCTCGATTGTGGCTGACAAGCTGTCTGATGGACCAACTGAAATGGAGGTCCAGCAGACTATTGCCCATGACCTAAGTGCTGGGAACCATCTTCTGCGGTCTGTCTGTGATGCATCTGATACTTCCAACCATGCTTCGGCCCCTGACATTTGCCCCGGACGCTACTCCTGGCTTAGAATGGCTGGTTTTGCTACTGATGTTCAGCATTTAGTGCTTGTTGCCCCTTTCTGTGGTACAAAACCATTTTGCCACAACTTGGACATGACCTTATGGGATCTGCCATGCTCTAAGATGAATCTGCACTCCCTGAAGGCTCAACACCCTCATCTTCGTGGTTGTGGTGTAGATTTCTTTAGTAGACCCTACTCTCCTCCAGTCCATGTCTACTTACTACCTACCCAGTGACTTGGCTTCCAGCTTACCCCTACCCCTTCTCCATTGCCCCTTGCTGCTTATGCCAGGTCACCAAATAGGTACTGTTGGCATCCCTACCACCCCTGGAACATTCAGACTCCCTTCTGCCTCTTCCCTAATCCTTTCAAAAGATGACCCAGGGATTCTGGTGGGAGGCTGCATCTCCTGCTTCCTGCTAAAGTGGAGTGAGATCACCATGGACTTATGGGTCCTGGATATTGATCACCAAGTGCAGTGCATGAGGTGCATAATCGGAAGCTGCTGTCTACTCATCAAGTTCACCCCCCCCCGGTCATTATTCTTCAGGTCACCTGCCTGTCCAGTTGGAAGAAGTTCAGATATTGCTGCACAAGAGGGCCATAGAGTCAATGTCTACTTCAGAAGTCAACCAGGATTATTATCACTGGAAGTTTTTGGTTCTGAAGTGGTCAGGCAATCTGTATCCTGTCCTAGACCTCAGGGGTTTGAATCTGGACATTGAATACAAAGAAGTTGTATGGTAGATATCTCTTCAGTTCCTACTCCCTCTGCATCTGCAAGGGGATTGGATGTGCACCATGGATATGAAGGATGCTTACCTCCATATCAAGGTACTTTGCAGTCATAGTACCTAAGCTTTATGCTGGAGGACTCTCATTGCCAGTTTTGTGTCTTGCCATTTGGCTTGTCTTCAGGGCCATGTTTTCACCAAATATTTAGCAGTGGAGGCAGCAGTGCTCAGGAGGGAAGGACTATATGTGTTCCCACATCTAGGTGATTGGATTTTGAAAGCTCCATCCCAGGACACAGTCCTTCACACCTTGTTTCGGATGTGCCAGCTGTTTGATCAGCTGGGTATCCCTGTCAGTGAACAAGAATTTGTTCTGACCCCCTGTAAGCACCTTCAGTACAACACTGCTGTCCTCAACGCATTTGCTGGCTGAGCCTTCCTTCCCAAGGACCATGCCACTGCTCTGATTGTCCAGGCACAGCTGGTGTCTTCCAGGCATTTTAAGTTAGCAAGATGCCTTCTCAGATTGATTAGGCTGATGACTGGGGCCATCACTTCTGTCCCTGTGAAACGTCTGCACTTGAGGGTTCCTCGGAGTCCAGTCATCTCAGCACTTAAGTGACCTGGAGTGTCTCATTCTGGTTATGTCTCCTCTTAGTCATGCCCACCTCTAGTGGTTTGACAACTCCAACTTTGATACAGGGTCTCTGTTTCTCCACACCATGACCCTTATGGTCTTGACGACCGATGCCTCCTGCTCAGGCTGGCTGCTAATCTTGGGACAGGATACAAGTTTTTTTGGTTCTGGTGGATGAGGGCTGTTCTATTTGGCTTGCAGGTATTTTCTGTCCTTCTCCAGGGTCAGCCTGTGCTAGTTCAGACAGTTAGTGTTACAGTGCTACATCACATCAAAAAACAAGGAGGCAATAAAGCAGTGGGACCAGATGGGGTGCACCCCAGGGTCCTAAAGGAACTAAGAGAGGTGGTGGCTGAACCTCTGGCAATCCTGTTTAGCCGATCACTGGAAACAGGGGAGGTACCCAAAGACTGGAGAACAGCAGATGTAGTTCCCTTATGCAAAAGCGGGAACAAAGAGGAAGCAGGGAACTACAGACCAGTCAGCCTGACCTCAGTTGTGGGGAAGATCATGGAAGCATTACTGAAAGAGAGATTGGTGGAACATCTGGTTGCCAGCGGACTACAGGACCCAAGGCAGCATGGTTTCACTGGGGGGAGGTCATGCCAGACCAACCTCATTGAATTTTTCGACTGGGTAACAATGGAGGTGGATCAGGGGAGGGCAGTGGATGTGGCCTATCTGGACTTCAGCAAGGCTTTTGACACCGTGCTACATAGAAGGCTATTGAACAAACTGGGGAATATGGGAGTGTGCAGGACAGTAATGCAGTGGGTAGGTAATTGGTTGGGCGGCAGGACACAGAGGGTTGTGGTAAATGGCTGTCACTCCACAGAGGGAAGAGTGACCAGTGGGGTATCACAGGGATCAGTGCTGGGACTGCTTCTGTTCAACGTCTTCATCAGTGACATTGCACAGGACCCAGAAGGCAGAATTTCCCTTTCGCTGATGACACGAAGCTCTGTAACGAAACACCAGAGGGTGTAAACAGAATGAGGAAGGACCTGCAGAAGCTTGTACAGTAGTCAAGGGTTTGGCAGTTGAAATTCAACACAAAGAAGTGCAAGATAATGCATATGGGGCACAAAAACCCTGGAACAACATATCAGTTGGGGATTGAGGATATAGCTTGCACCAAGCAGGAAAGAGACCTTGGGGTTATCATCTCTGATGACCTCGAGGTAGGGAAACAGTGTGACAAGGCAGCAGGTAAAGCAGATAGGATCCTGGGATGCATAGGCAGGGGCATCGCCTGCAGGAAAAGGGAGGTCATAATTCCAATATACAAGACACTAGTGAGACCCCACCTGGAGTACAGTGTACAGTTCTGGAGACCTTACCTACATAAGGACATAGGGTAGAGAAGGTTCAGAGGAGGGCAACGAAGATGGTACGGGGATTGCATCACAAGTCCTGTGAGGACAGGCTGAAGGACTTGAATATGTACTCCCTGGAGGAGAGGAGGGAGAGAGGGGATATGATACAGACATACAAATACCTTACAGGGAGGAAAAGAGTGCAGGAATACACTATTTTCCAGTGAAAAGGGTGTTACAGGACTAGTGGGCATGGGATGAAGTTGGAGGGAGGGTGAGTCAAAGGAAACATGAGGAAGAATTTCTTAACGGAAAGGGTGGTGGACAAGTGGAACACCCTGCCAGAGGAAGTGGTGGGGGCTGAAACAATCACGGGATTTAAGAATGCATGGGATAGACATAAGGGAATTCTGGAGGTCAGCGGTAAGGGGCAACAGACGTCTAGAAAAATGTAAAAGGAATTTACAAGCTCAAATGGGCAGACTGAGTGGGCCATAGGCCCTTATCTGCCAACAGTGTCTATGTATCTGTATTCACTCCTGTCCCCTCTGCAGTCAAGCAAGTGGGTCTGGCATTGGACCATGGAACACAAGGTGTTTCATGTGGCCGTGTTTCTACCTCACACCCTCAGTGTCCTGGTAGACCATCTCAGTTGGTTCTAGGCTCAGTCCCATGAATGAGAACAGGACTGCATCATTAATGACCTCTTCAACAGATGGGTTCATCCAGAGCTGGATCTTTCTGCATCCCCACACAACACAAAACAGCAGTATTTTTGCTTGCTCACACTAGAGCCTGTAGTTTTTTTGCAAGTCATGTTGCCCCTCTCCAGGAAACAGAGGTTCCAGAAGTGGAACTGTTTCATGATATGGTGTGCCTCCAGTGGCCTGGGCCCATTTACGTGCTGAGTGAGTTATGTTCTGGACTACCGCCCTCTCCCGTTTGGAATTGGGTCTTCCAGTATACTTCTTTGGAGGTGCATTTGGCTTTTGTTTTAGCCTTTCATGCCCTCACAGATATTAAGTTGACCGCCCAACATGAGATTTCCTGATGATCGTCCCCTTGTCAGTCTTCACCATTCATTACTGTTGGGACTTTGAAACTGTCAAACTAGTGGTCTTTTAGTTTGTGGTGGCAGTTAACCTTCTCTTTCCCCCACCCTTTACCCCCTCTCTCCTTCTTTTCTGTCTTTCCTTTCTATCCTTGTCTTCTCCTCTCCCTGAGACCACCCAAGGATTGGGGCCCTATGGCCTCTTAGGGTAAGGTTCTTTCTCCTGTCCTGTATCCGGCTTATAACTTTTTCAGTTTATATCCTTTTCTTTACCTGTCACTGCCTCTCAAACTCCATGTGCTCTGCATTGGTGCTATTAGCCACGCAGAAGCTGCCAACCCCCAAAAAGGAGCCGCTACCTGAAGGATTGATTACGACATTGTTGGGTGTAAGCTGGAGGCGCACCTGCCGTGGGAGCTTTTTTGGGGATGGGGAGTCGGTGCTGAACCCTACCCTAAGTGGCCATAGGGCCCCAATCCTTGGGCATTCTCAGGCAGAGGAGAAGACAAGGATAAAAAGGAAAGACAGAAAATAAGGAGAGAGGGGGGTAAAGGGTGGGGGAAGGAGTAGGTTAACTGCCACCACAAACTGGAAGACCACTGGTTTGACAGTTTCAAAGTCCAAACGGGGCTTGAAGACAAGGGAGCAAGGATCCCACCAGTTAAGGGCTACTAACCCAAGGTCAGAAAGGGACAAAGGTCTTTAGAGGCTTGGTGAAGGCAGACTTCTCTTCCCCCCTCCTTTATCTGGTAATTTAAAGAACCTAGAGCCTAAGACTCACCAACTGTCCCCTGAAGGGAAAACAGTCTAAACCAGAAGAAAAGTGAGTCCTGACTTGGGAGTAGGGAAGAAAAAAATCTTTTGGAAAGAGTTTTTCCTCCCCACGAAAGGACTAACATAGTTCTCGCTTTAGGAGAAGAGAACCACAGCCCATCCATGTCAAGGAAGAAGAGGAAGAGAGAGTTCCCACGGACTCTTTTAGGGCTGTAAGAAAGAGAGACAGCCAAGGACTCACTAGAGGGTATCCTGCATATTCATCTTCCGATCCATAGACCAGTTCCAGTGTGGGAGCTTCACATGGTTCTGGAAACTCTTACGGCGCCTCCTTTCAAACTGGATGCTACCTATGAAATGTGCTTCCTCTCCAGGAAGACACTGTTAATGGTGGCCATTACATTGGCACAAAGAGTGTCTGAATTGCAAGATCTAGTTCTGGAGCCCCATTATTTGTATTTTCAACAAGGTTCGGGTGGCTTTAAGGATCAATCCTTGTTTTCTCTCAAAGGCTGTTTCTGGCCGGCCCAGTGGCATCGAGGGCTGAGGCATCCATGCCTTACCTCCTGCCATGCTGGTGACCCGTGTTCGCGGGCCACTGGAGGTCGGCTGGGGAGGGAGAGGATCGACCGTTCGGAGGACTGCTCTCTTCTCCTGCGGAGGGTTGGGATGGTGTTGCTGCTTGACTGACCCCTGGCGGTGGCTGGGGGCTGGTGCAACGGACCAACAAAATAGGGGGCAGACACCTGGCATGCGGCTCGGCCATTGACGTCATTGCACGCCTTCTCTCCACGCTCGGTGATGGGCAGAAACAGGACAAAGGAACCACGACCAGCGGGATGATGCAGACCTCCCACAGGCGCC
The DNA here is from genome assembly GCA_016271365.2 of Neoceratodus forsteri. Lineage (NCBI taxonomy): Eukaryota > Metazoa > Chordata > Ceratodontiformes > Ceratodontidae > Neoceratodus > Neoceratodus forsteri. Next base: position 721,104,923 of record CM028129.1, read on the forward strand.
GCACCAGGCACCTTGAGAAGCAGAGGTGAGTCCGGTGGATGCCGGGGTGACATGGCTGGGAAGGCCGGCAGAAGGGGCCAGTTGGGAGAGAAAGAAACCAACTTAAAAAAAAGGCTGTTTCTGGGGGACGTGGCTTAGCAGCCAGGAATGGTGGACATCTTCTAGACAGGTTCCTAACAGCACCAAAATTATCACAGCATAAAAAGTATCCTCATCCATCAGGCAGCCAATTTTAACTGCATCCTTGATTAGTTTAGCCAATGGCAGCACTTCAACCCACCAAAAAGCAAACTACAATATCTTTTGAGCCTCCTGTCAATTCTTCTGATATTGCCAGGGAGGCCTGCACCCAACTTCAAAGCATGATAGCTGAAGCGGAAAAAGAAAAGGACAGACCGGCTCAAGATAAGTCACTCACTTCATTAATTTTTAAACTTGCACCAAGAAATTAAAGCCGGTTTCGAGAATGTCACTGCAGAAATAACCCACTTAGAAAGTCCAGTTACTGGACTAACTGAGACATGGATGACTCATTCCTGACAACTAGATGAAACGGAAAAATGGATCAGCGAGCTGGAGGATCTGGTGGCTGATTTAACCAGAGATAGAAACAAGCTCCTGGAAACCGTAAATTCCCTTAGTGAAAAAGATGAAAATCAAGAAGATTGAGGGAGAAGGTCTAACATAAGAATTGTCGGGGTACCAGAAAACTTTGAGGGGAAGGAGGGTGGCAAAGCAGTCCAACGAATGCTGACGGAGAAACTAGGGCTTGGCCCAGAAGCAGCAGCAGCATACAAGATACAGAGGGCACACTGCACTAGACCAATGCCACGCACCAGAGACAGACAACAGCACTGTTTGGTAAAATGTCTCTGATATCCTGAAAAGGAACAGATGCTGCGAGTGGCTAGGTGGCAAGACCCCTTAGATGTGGAAGATACAAGGGTATACATATTTCAAGATTTTAGCTATCACCTCCAATCCCAAAGGCAGAAGTTTTCCAGGGTAAAAGAAATGTTACACGCACTGGGTTCTGAATTTGTGCTGTTATGCCCAGCCAAACTAAGGATCCACTGCCCGGGGCACCCTCTGAAAATGTTTTCAAAACCACTGGATACTGAAGACTATGTAAACAATATGGAGGCTGTGAAGGAAGGTAGATCTAATATCAGAAAAAATCAACCTTTCCGCTGAATATCAACATGGCAGAGCTGGCATGAAGGAGGTAACCAAAAAAAGGAAATGCACTACTCAGTGGTTTCTTTATTTAAATTCAGACTCCTGGTCTGTCTGTATTGGGAGTTTCTATGTACCATATGAATGTGTACTTGGTTTCAAGGAGGTCCTGCTTTGGGGAAGCTGCCTGGCACTGATCGCATTTTATGTTTGGTTTAATGTATCAGCCAGGTTGCGGACAATTTAGACACAAGCTGCTGCCTTGATAAGCAGACCTGCCATTTACATTTTATTTGGTTTAAATCCTACTGCATTTTCAGCTTTTTTTTTTTTTTTGTCTCGGCTGTCGGGACCAGGAAGTACAGCATTGTCACTTTCCTGGGGGATAGCTCAAGCAACCTTGTTATTTCCACTGCCACAAGGTGTTCTACACGAACATGCGAATTAGGTTGACACGGCAACTACATGTCAGAATGTGTTTTAGCACAAATTCATCATTACAGCACATGGTAGCAGAAAATGTATTTCACTTGTCTGTGGATCGACTGTGGTCAGTGGTCTCGCTTGGATGAGGATCAGGCTTAACTGGTTCTCTGCAATACACAATGTCCTGTGTAGACTTTAAGTTGAGCCCCTTGGTTTGAGTCCCCTCACTCCATCCCTCTGACTTCAGCTGGGGCTGTTGGTACCGACGGAGGCGGGGGATCGAACCGTTGACTAATAGCATGGATCAGGGGATGGAACTTCCCAAATCAAGATTCTGCATGAAAGCTAACCATCGATATTCGATCTGTGACATCTCTCTTTCTGTGGTGGGCATGTTTCCACTCCATAAATGTGAACAATGGGCTTGAAAAATCTAAATTTTTGATCTGAAACCTTACACTGCTTGATCTACAGAACTGTCTGAGAGCTATAACTTGATTGCATTGTATTGTGACAAGCTGTGTTTCTTTATTAAGCAGTCCTGCAGCTTATTGATATGTTGGCTTTTTTTTCATTATTTTTTTTATTATTCTCTTTGAACTCGCATGCATTTATTTAAATGTGTCAGATAACCTTGGTGACAGTATCTCCTTTGAGGATCAGCTCTGGTGACCCTGTTGTCTCTTCACGGCCAGAAGGCAATCTATACAATTACATGTTTTTAGTTGCTATGGCAACTGTCAAAAATATCATCAGACTAACTTTGCCATTCAAGTGAGTGAACAATGGGACACACTCTAAAATGATTCATCTCAATCTTAAGACTACTGCAGGTAGCAATGGTCGGACCTAACATATAATTCTGCCAGCCAAGTGTATCCTTTTCCTTTGCTCTAACAAATGCAGTTTGTGTCCCTTCATTCCTTCCCTCCAGCTGCAGCAGGGACTGTATGCATCAGCGGGGGGGGGGGACTTGTAATCTTGACTTTGGAATCGATACCTGATACCGCTCACCCTGTAAGAATGTTTGAGAACTGCAGCCTGATTTCAACTAACTTGTGCAAGCTGTGTTTCTTTATTAAGCAGATCTGCAGCTTCCTGTTGTCAGAACTTGTTTTCTTTTATTTTTTTTTCTTCATTTATTTTTATTTTCTGCAACTCGCAGGCATTCGTTTGAATGTGACAGGCAACCATCGTGACTATATCTCCCCTGGGGATCACCTAGGGTTGTTGTATCTTCCTGGCCACAGGGCACCCTACATGATCAATGTGCATTTATTTGCTATGGCAATTAACTGTCAAATGTATCATCAGATTGGCACTGCCACTCCAGTAGAAGAACACAGGCACTCAAAACCGAGGAAATGGGCTTACCCAAAACGCAAGTTAAAAAAAATGTTTGATGTGCATCTCATTAGACTAGTGCATGTGCTTAACCAATGACAGATTTATAAAAGCTATATAGGTCAGTTTTCTATCTCCCGTAGTTTATTTTATTTATTTTTGAAAGTCGGATTTGCAACCTTTGAGTCAGGGACTCATTTACAAAGGCACCTCATCGCAAGGAGGAGCGGTTTGAAGGAGGCAATCTCTGTGGCGATAGAGAAGACCAATCTGAGAGTTTATGGCTGAGAACAGGGTATTGATGTGGGTGTGAAATGTAAGAGCCGAGTCAAAGGTGATGCCCAGGTACTTGTAGGATGAAACTTGCTCGAGAGGGTGAGCATTACTGGGGAGAATTTAGAGGGGACATTTTTGGCCTTATTCTAGTGATGTGAAAAAAGCATAGATTTGTTTTTGTTTTTTTTAGGTTAATGACCATACAGTGGTCAAGGAACCACTTTTCGGCTTGGTTGAATGTGTGCTGCAGGGATTCCTGTACAGACGTGGGGTCAGGGTGGGAGGCAAGGAGAACTGCATCATTGGCATAGAGTACCATATTGCCAAGCAGGAGCTGGGGAGGATATTGAGAAATAGGCTGAACAGAACGGGGCCCAGGATGGAACCCTGGGGGACCTCTGAGCGAACGGGCAGGGTATTGGACAGGGTGTCGTTTATCTTCACGCGCTGTGATCTGGCAGAGAGGTAACTGGTGAACCATGCCAATGGCCCAGGGGAGAAACCAAGTTGGTGGAGGGAGTCAAGTAGGAGGGGGTGACAGACAGTGTCAAAGGCCTTGGAGAGGTCAATGAACATGACCAGAGTCGAGAGCAGAGTGGAGGTGCTGGGAGAACTCCAGGAGGGCTGTAGTGGCGCTATGTCCAGGGCGGAATCCACGTTGTTCTGAACACAGCAGATCGTATTTGGCCAGATACTCGGAGAGCTGAATGTCCACTATTTTTTCTAGTTCTTTGGAGAGAGGGGGAAGAATGGAGATGGGCCTGAAATTGTTTGGGGAGGTTCTGTCTCCACTCTCCACTATGTCTGGGAAATTGACCAAGACATAGTGACCGATTTAAAAGGTTGGTGAGAGGGGCTAGTACAGTATCAGTAGTTAGGGATATGCTTTATGAATAATATACATAAATAATGTATTACTATAATGGGTGAACGTAAGGTGGAGAAACCCTCGTCACAGAATTATCTACTGTATAATTACTACAGTGACATAAGGTTGGTGGGGATCTGTATGAGACCTTGACCCGATGTATCAGTACAATGGCACTCTCTTGATCTGCACTGACTCACTATCTGACCCACTTTCTCAATGGAGCATATCACTGAACATTAACATGTGGGGTGAAGAAATAAGATTTCTTCTGCAGGTTGGTGCTGCTACCCACATTGCCTGATGGCAACTGATGCACGGGGTCTGGCTCCCCGCTGTACATGGGCAGGAGGGTGCAGACTCTGGATGTCCTGCTAATCACATAAAAAAATTGCTGCACCTACTATCCAAGTTTAATCATCGATGTTAAATTAGGTGCTTTGTCCTGTTCTAACCATCATCCACCAACAGACCTGGTGGGATGCTGCACTATTTAAGTGCAAAGGGAAGGGGGGTAAAAACAAAGTTCTGACTACAGTTTTCCTATTCAGTTTATTTGTTATATCCAAGTTTCTTATACCAAAGGAGGCTGGTAAAAGTGGGATGGAGTTAATGTGTGAGCATAACTTCGGCACCTGTGTAATATGATCTTACTTCGAGAGGGCTCTTGCAGTAGGTATTAACAGGACTAAGCCACCAGGCGCTAGGACCACACGGAAAACTTTTAGCTAGCAGTATCTGGCAGAGGACCACCCTCTTACGCCACGTGACCGACGTCAGCATGGTGCTATATAGGGAGCGGTCCCCACCTACAACCTCCCTGCTCTTTCCCGCCATCAACCTGTGCTCGCTGGACCTCATGGAGAACTTTGCTTCTGTCAACACCATTTTGGATGAGTACATCTTGCTTAATTTATCGAATTAATCACTAAATTTAACTTTTTATTTTCTCACAGAGAGTGTATAGTTACAATTTTCATGTATGTCGTATGACTTTTTTGTCTGGGCCTGGACCACATGGTCAAGGAGTGTGAGATTTGCCAGGGTTTCAGCCAGGCCACTCGGAAACGCCATCAGCAGTCTCTGGAAGCCCACCTTTTAAAATTAAAAATGGCTTCCATGGAGAAGTAGCTGCAGAAACTCAGAAGCTCTTCTTCCTCACCCGAGGGCCATCGTAAGAAGTAGAAGAAGGACAAGGAGAGACATTGGGACTGGACAGAGTCCCCTACAAGGCCGTAGCACCCTCCTGGTGTCATGGCCAAGGAGGTGATTTCCCCCTTGGGGAAGACACCTTCATCCACGGCTGTTTCTGTGGTGGCAGTTCAGCCTTCGCCTGCCGGGCTCAGGCCCACGAGCCTCCGGGGGAAAGGAGACACTGACTTCCATAAGGACCACTTGGCCCACCCAGTCTGCCCATTTCCCTACCTACTGGATAACCTGCAAATTCTAGTTAACCAACAGCCTACTTCCTGCAACCTCCCACTATAATTGCCTTATGTCTGTCCCGTGCATGTTTGAATTCCTGCACTGTTTTAGACCCAACGACCTCCTCAGGAAGGTGGTTCCATGTATCCACCACTCTCTCCGTGAAATAAAATGTCCTCACATTACCCCTGAGCCGTCCCCCCTCTATCTTTAAATTGTGCCCCCTTGTTCTTACACATCTCTTTTTCTGAAAGATGCTACCCTTTTGGACTTTGTTGATACCCTTGAGGTACTTTAAAGTTTCTATCATGTCCCCCCGTCCCTCCTTTCCTCAAGCGTATACTGTACATATTAAGCTCTCTCAGTCTCTCTTCATATTGTTTCTGCTGCAGACCCTGCACCATTTTAGTTGCCCTCCTCTGGACTGCTTCCATCCTGTCTATGTCCTTGCGTAAATGAGGTCTCCAAAACTGCACACAGTACTCCAGATGGGGTCTCACCAACTGTCTGTATAGAGGGATAACCACTTCCCTTTTTCTACTTGTGATGCCCCTTCCTATGCATCCCAGTATCCCCCTGGCTCTCCTTACTGACTTTTCACATTGCTTACCCACCTTTAGGTCATCTGATATGACTACCCCAGGGTCCCTTTCCATTTTGTTGTTGTTAGCACTCCCCTGCACGTACCTTCTCCTGGGTTTTGTTTCCCAGGTGCATTACTTGCACTCTTTGCATTGAACCTAAGTTGCCATATGTCTGACCATTCGGTCCAACCTTGCCAAGTCCCTTCTCATCTTTTCTACCCCTCTTGTGTATCAACTCTGTTACAGATCTTTGTGTCATCCGAAAGAGGCATACCTTTCCCTCCAGATCCTCTGCAATGTCACCTATAAAGATGTTAAAGAGGACTGGACCCAGTACTGAGCCCTGAGGTACTCCACTAGTAACCCCTTTCTTCAGAATGTGTTCCATTCACAATTACCTTCTGTGTCCTGTTGTACAGCCAGTTTGCTACCCAGGCTACCACCCTGGGACCCACTCCCAGGCTGGCTAACTTGATTATTAATCTTTTGTGCGGGACTGTGTCAAATGCCTTGCTAAAGTCTAGGTAGGCCATATCCGCAGCCCCTCCTGGTCTATTACTTTGGTCACCCAGTCAAAGAAATCGATTAGATTCGTCTGACATGACCTTCCTGCTGTAAATCCATGCTGTTTTGGGTCCTGTGCCCCGCTGTCTCTGGGTACTCAACAGTTCTTTCTTTCAGAAGTGATTCCATCATTTTCCCTACCACTGAGGTCAAACTTGCAGGTCTGTAGTTTCCTGCTTCTGCCTTGCTCCCACTTTTGTGAAGGGGAATCGCATCTGCCCTCCTCCAGTCCTCAGGTGCCACCCCATCCTGCCATGATTTGTTAAAAAGCGTAGTCAGTGGTGTCACTAGGTCCTCCCTTTGTTCTTTTAGGATTCTGGTGTGAATCCCGTCAGGCCCCATTGCTTTGTCCACCTTGAGTTTTCGGAGTTCTTTCAGGACTCTTCTTCTGTGAATGGACTGGTGTCAACCCCTTACCTAGAGTGCTTCTATTGTCTGGTTTAGGTAACTCCTCCTCATCTTCTTTTGTGAATACTGAGCAAAAGTATTCATTTAGTATCTCTGCCTTTTCACTGTCTCCCTCTGCCCACCTCCCCTCTCCCTTATTAATCTTCACTATCCCTCCCTTAACCTTTCTATGCTCCCTAATGTGCCTATAAAAGGTTTTATCCCCCTTCTTAACTGAGTTGGCTATTTTTTCCTCGGTTTAGGCCTTTGCTATTCTGACTGCCTTCCGCACTTCTTTCTCCTTTAATCGATACAGTTCCCTGTCATGCTCCTTCTGTGATTCCTTATACTTTTTGAATGCAGCCTTTTTCTCCTTAACCTTCCCTGCCGCCTCTTCTGAGAACCATAGTGTTTTTTTTACTCTGCTTTGTTTTCTTTATTTGTTTCACACAAAGGCTTGTTGCCTCTATGATGGCAGTTTTGATTTTTCTCCATTGTTCTTCCACCCCTCCTTTTTGGCCATTTGCTAGTGCATTCTTCAGGTATTCACCAATTTTGCCAAAGTCAGTCCTTCTAAAGTCCAGTATCCTTGTTTTTGTATGGCTTATCTCCATGGTCGTGCTCATTGTGAAGCACACTGTGCAGTGGTCGCTTGTTCCCAGATGTCTGCTGACTTCTAAATTTGTGATCCTCTCTCCATTCAAGAGTACCAGGTCTAGTATTGCTCCCTCCCCAGTGGGTTCCAACACTAGCTGTCTAAGGCCTGCCCCTTGCAGGGCATCGAGAATAACCCTGCTCTTGGATGTGGCTGCAGCACATGTCATCCAGTTAACATCTGGCATATTCAGGTCCCCCATCAACAGTATCTCCCCTTTTTCAGCCATTTTGAGAATGTCCTCTCTCATTTTCTTGTCCATTTCCTCCCCTTGAGACGGGGGTCTGTATACAAACCCTGTGCGGATTGTGATGCCATTCCCTGTCTCCAAGGTGACCCAGAGTGCCTCTTGTCCTCCTCCTTTACTTTTTAGTTCTGTAGCTTTGATCCCTTCCCTTATGTATAGAGCTACTCCACCTCCTCTTTTACCTTCCCTGTCCCTTCTGTAGATTGTGTACCCTGGTATGTTGACATCCCAGTCATGGTTCTCTGTGTACCATGTTTCCGTGACTGCCACAATATCCAATTGTTCATCTTCCATCAGGGCTACTACCTGAGGAAGCTTGTTTCCCAGACTACGGGCATTGGTACTAATTGCCCTCCATTTTATGTTGGCTTTATCCTCCCCCATCCCTGCTCTTATTGCCCTTGTCTATTTTTCCATTTACCCTGTCCTGCCCTGTGTTGAGCTCTGTACCTCAGTGTTTACCTTACTACCTGCCATGTTTTGTAGGGGGAGGCTTGAAATTTCCTGCCTTTTATCAGCACCTCCCCCCTTGGTTAGTTTAAAAGCTTGCCGAGGAAGCATTTAAACCTGTCACCTAGGAGCTTGGTTCCCTTCATGGACAGATGCAGACCATCGTGCCAGTATAGAGCTTTAGGGGAAAAAAATGAAACTTTTTGTAGAAAGCGTAGCTCCCCTTCTTAACAAGTCCCCAACAATATTATGCCTTACCAGGTTTCCAGGTCCTAAACGGAGTTATAGTTTGTTCTTTGCAGTGTAGCAAGGTTCTCAGCTTCCAACAGGCAAATCAAAGTCAGTCTGACTCTGGTGGTTCCTCCAGTTTCCCCACTTCCTGTGGATCCGGAGGAGGGAGATGGCCCGCCATCAGGGATTGTTTCAACCCCAATGCCTCAGGTACCGCCGGATCTGATGAAGGACGCGCCAGTTCCTCTTGTCCCATTGACCCCCCAGGGGCCGACGCCCGGCCCATCACTAACACCGTCGGGACCCTTGGGGCTCCCTCCCTCTATTCCAGACCCCCCCGTCGGGACCTTCTGCTCCCCCGTGAGGGCCTCCTCCGGAACCTTCAGCCCCGCCATCGGGCCCAATTCCAGGGTCGACGCCGAGCAACTTGGGCAACCTCCCAGGTTACCAGACGCCGCAATACCCCATACCAGGTTATCCAGTGCTGCAGTACCCTTCGCCGGGGTAGCCATTGCCGGGATTCAGCTACCCCTACTATACAGGATACCCAGGGTATGTTAACCCTCCACCTCCACTGCCCCAGCCCCAGGTTGACCATCAGGCAATGCTGCGGTCTTGGTGAACTGAGGCAAAATCACAGCTCACGTCAGAGCTAGAGAAACGACTGCCCTTGTCGGCCCCGACACCAGCCCCTAGGGCTCCAACACCTGCACCCATCCCACTGTCAGCCCCCTGGCAGATGACAGGAAGACCAGTAGAGCAATCAGATCTCCCACGAACCACTGAGTTCGTGCGACCTGTAGACATCTCCAGACTGATGGACATCGCCTTACCAGGGCTCAGTTCACCCAACGAGAGCCATCCGTTGGATTCGGACAGTGACTTGGCTCATTCCGGCTCTGACTATGAGTCTCTGACGCCTGATGAGCCAAAACCCAGTGAGTCACCTAAATCTCCACCTGAGGACCCCTCCTTTACGGAACTTCTCAGAAAATTCCAGGTGGCATATGACTGGCATACAGAAGCCCAGGACCCGTAGAGACAGAGACTGGCTAATCATTTAGAATTGTAAGATCTGTCCCCTTCACTCATCCCGCCCTGGATAGGGCCGCATGAGGATTTAGCTTCGACAGTTTGGAAACAGCCAGCCTCTTTAGCACCTGTGGCTAGAAAGGCAGACAGACTGTATCATACTCCAAAGGGCAAAGACCATCTGAGCATTCACCCTAAGGCAGATTCAGTGGTCATCAGTACCGCCCGTGACAGGTCAGCAAAACTGAAGCACCTTCGCACTTCCCCACCGGACAAGGAATCTGAGGTCGTTGACCAGTATGGGAAGAAGTTCTACTCCTCTTTCACTCTAGCCATCAGTGCACTGAACTGCACGGCTCACATGGGGGTCTACCAGAAATTTGTTCTGGGCCAACTGGAGTTTAAGATTGACACTCTTCATGACTCCCAGTTAAAAGAGGAGATGGCAGGCTTGGTCAGGTCAGTTAGCAGACGCACCCTGAGGGCCACTTATGATGTAGTGGATGCCTCTGCTAGGGGAACAGCCACTGCCATCAGCTTGCAGAGACACGCATGGCTGTGGATTTCAGGTCTCACTCCAGAGGTCCACACAGCTATCCAAGACACTCCCTTTAGGGGCCCGGTCTTGTTCTGAGGGGACATTAAGGATATCATTACTGATTTACAGGACGAGGGCAAAGCCTTGCGCTCTCTCCAGTTCATGTATAAACCCCCTCAGAAACAGAAGCAGCAGCCATTTCCACGGCAGCAGTGTCGCCAGCAAAAGCAGTCTCGTAACCAACGTCAGAATAAAGGTCAGGCCTCTTCGACAGGCACAGCCCCCTCCCGGCCAAGTCCCATAGAGCCTCGGGACCCACAGCCTCCTGACTCCATGGACCTCCTCCCTCCTCTGCAGAGAGTCACAGAGGAACCGATAGGGGGAAGATATGCCAAACACCTACCGGGATGGGAGGACATCACCACAGACTTATTGGTACTCCAGCTGGTGGCTCAAGGCCACACAATAGAGTTCATTAAAGGACCTCTCACAAATCCTCCGGGTCACTCCTTCTACCCACAAAGCCACATCTCTTTGGTGAAAGAGGAAATACGCTCCCTGCTAGCAAAAGCTGCAATAGAGCCGGTTCCCACAAATCAGCAGGGAAAAGAGTTCTACTCACACTTCTTCCGGTGCCCAAGAAGACAGGCGATCTTAGGCCCATTCTGTATCTGTGCTCACTAAATCTCTTTGTAGAATACAAGAGATTCAGGATGCCATCTCTACCAAGCTTGCTTCCTCTCTTACAGAAGGGCCATTGGCTCTGCGCACTGGTTATGAAGGATACTTATCTACATATCTCTGTTTTTCCGACACACCGCAAGTTTCTCAGATTCTGTTTTCTGGGAGAGCATTTTCACTTCAAGCCTTCCCTTCAGCCTTCCGGCACCGGAGTGTCTAAGCAAATGCCTAACTGTGGTGGCGCGGAACTGCGCAGACGGGGGGGGGGGTGTACCCGTACCTCTACGATTGGCTTCTGTCGGCACTGTCGAGGGACAGTTTGGTCAAGTCCCTGACCATAACTCTGGACCTTATTCATCAGGTGGGCATTGCGGTAAGCTATGCCAAATCCCACCTTTCTCCTACCCAGCAGCTCCAGTTTATTGGGGCAGTTTTGGATACGGTCCAGGGCAGGGCCTTCCTGCTATTCGACAGAATGGAAACCCTGCAAAGACAGGCACATTTGGTAGTCTCACAGAGAAAGACGTCGGCAAGATCGATGCTTCACCTTCTGGGTCTTATGGCTGCAGCCATCGCTACAGTCCCCCTGGCCAGACTTCACATGAGTCACACAGTGGACTCTCAGGGTTCAGTGGGACCAGAGATCTGATGATCTGAACCACAAGATCCTGGTCTCCAACCTGATGGCTCAGGACCTATTGTGGTGGCCGGACTCAGATAACCCTACTCAAGGTGTCTCATTCCGCACAGAGCTTCCATCTCAGACCCTGATGACCGATGCCTCCGGGTCAGGTTGGGGAGCCCACCTGGGTGTCCACAAGACTCAAGGCTCTTGGTCCAACAATTAAGTCACTCTCCACATCAATGTGGTGGAGATGAGGATAGTTCTGAATGCGTTACGAGCTTTACAGCATTTAATTCAGCCAGGACAGCTCATGATCCAGACAGACAACATGTGCATTGTCTGATATACAAAACACACATGGCGGCACATGCTCGTACCCCCTCTGTCGCGAAGCAATGAGAGTGTGGTATTGGCAGTCAGCTACAACCTTCATTTGACAGCCGTACATGTCCCTGGCATTTAGAACATCCTGGCAGATGCACTCATTCGCACTTGAGCCAAAGCCCACGAGTGGGAACAGAGACAGTCAGTGTTAGACAACATCTTCGAGAGGTGGCGAAGACCAGACTTAGATCTGTTTGCATCCCCATCCAATGCAAGACTGTGAGCTTTCTGTTCACTCGCTCCAGGGCGTGGTGTTTTCTGGCGAGACACGCTGTCTGTATTTTGGAAGGGGAGGTTCATGTATGCCTTTCCTCCACTTCCTCTGCTGCAGAGAGTTCTATTGAAGCTGCGGGCAGAAGGGGCACGAATGATTCTGATCGCTCCCTTCTGGCCCAGACAGATTTGGTTCTCTCTACTCCAGCAACTCTCAGTGGATCCTCCAATACCACTGCCAGTTTCTCAAGACTTACCGACACAGGAACAGGGGACCCTGGTCCAACCAGGCCTCAGATCCCTGCACTTGCATGCATGGCACCGACTGACATAGCTGCCGTTTGCTTTGGGGTTTACCCGAAGGTAGCCCATGTTCTAGTGGAGGCCAGAAAGCCATCCACCAGAACCACTTACGCCATGAAGTGGAAGAGATTTTCCATATGGGCCACTTCGAAAGGGTTTGGAACCTTTCACATGTTCTGTCCCAAAGGTCCTGGATTACCTTCTGTACCTCTCGGACTTCGGGCTTAGTTAGTCGACCTGGAAGGTCCACTTATTTGCTATTTCTGCCTACCACATCCCTGCAGGTGGCAAACACTTAGCTCAGGTGGAAGTCTCCAAGACTTTCTTGAAGGGGATCCTTCATTTGAAACCCCCAGTGAGGAGTTCTGCTCCTCCCTGGGATCTGAACTTCATTCTGGAAAAACTCACGCTGGCTCCATTTGAACCAGCAATGAGTTGCAACATGCACTACCTTTCTTGGAAAGTACTCTTCTTAGTTACTATTACTTCAGCTTGAAGAATTTCTGAGTTTCAGGCCCTGATGTGTAAGGAGCCTTATTTGATTTTTTACTGGGACTGGGTGGCTCTGCGTACACATCCCAAGTTCTTGCCTAAGGTGGTTTCAGAGCACACCTTAAATCAAACTCTTGAGTTGCCAGATGTGCATAGGATTCTTCATTACTACACGTACAGGACGAAGCCAGTCCGTAAAACTGACCAGTTGTTTGTTTCCTTTACGCCCAAAAGAGAGGGCGCTGCAGTTTCAAAACAGTGTTTATCAATGTGGTTGGCAAACTGCTTCACCTTTTGTTATCAGAAGTATAACAAACCCTTTCCGGGGGAGGTTAAGGGTCATTCAGCAAGAGGCATGGCTGCTTCTACTGCTTGTTCCAGGAATGTCTCAGCTGCAGATATTTGTGTGGCTGCCACTTGGAGTTCTGTCCACACTTTTACTAAATATTACAGTTTGGACATTGCTTCTAGGGGCAGAGCGGGCTTTGGCCTAGCTATTCTTCAGGGTCTCTTATCTTAAGATCCCTGTGTATTGCAGACTTTTCTACTGCCTCCCGTGTCTCAGACTTGTCTGAATTTGACTGCTTGGGACTCAGTCCTAACCATTAGTGCCTACTGCAGGAGCCCTCTCGAAGTAAGATAGTACAGTTACGTAAGAACTTACCGTAACAGTAGATCTTCGAGAGAGCCTCTTGCAGTAGGTACTGCATTCCCTCCCACCTTCCCCCTGAGTTTCTTATACTTTTTCTCCTATCATAGCTTTTTAGCTCCTGGAGCCCACTCCTAACTCCTGTCGCACCTTTCTAGGTCTCCGGCGGGAGAACTGGAGGGCAGGTGCGGGGACCGCTCCCTCAATAGCGCCACGCTGACCTCGGTGACGTGGCATCAGGGGAGCACTAAAAGTTTTCCATGTGGTCCTAGTGCCTGGCAGCTTAATATTAACTGTTAGTACCTACTGCAAGAACCTCTCTCGAAGATCTACTGTTACGGTAAGTTCTTACGTAACTACTTTCTTCTTGCTTTCTAAGTACACCTGGTCATGGGGCATGTCTAGAAATTTGAAGGGCTGGGGTTGGAGAACAGGAGGGCTACTCAAGGTGGTGTTGGAATTGTTAATGTGTACTGTTGAGGGAAGGGGGTTAAGGGGATGAGTTTCTACATTTGGTTTGATATGTTATTATGTGTTGGTTTGTTTAAATATTTTCATGTTCACTTACTGAAAAAAGGTACTTGCAAAATTGTTACTAAAATAATTTTGATAGTTTCAAAGATGTTGGTTAATCAGATTGAGGTTTGCCAAAAATATGGCTAATGACTCTCTACACATTCGGTCCTGGAATGTTAATGGTCTGAAATCCCATATTAAGCATAAGACGGTACTTTCCAAACTAAAAAGTATCAAATCTGAGGCGTGCACGAAAGAGAATTAGGGTATTTATATGCAAAGGAACTGAGGGGGGGTGAATGGTCTGGATCTTACTTCTCCGCCAAAGCTTGGGGAACTGCAGTTTGGTTCAAGCCTCAATTGCCAGGTGTAATCACAAAAGTGAATGCAGACCTAGGGGGCAGATATACACTGGTGCAGGTCCTCATGAATACTGGTCACAAGATAGCTGTGGGTTTCATATATGGACCTAATGTTAACTGCCCTGGTTTTTTCCATCGGCTTTCGCTCCCCATGGCAGATTTTGAGGGTCCATGGATTCTGTGTGGTGACTATACTTGTGTTCGTGACACAGTATTAGATCCTCTAAGTCTATTACTTCCATGTCCAGTAACGTTAAAGTACTTATCCAGCTGATATCGGACCATGTTCCAACCCCAGTGAACTGCCCGGAGATATGGAATTATATGCAAATTATGGAACTCTCAATTGGCTCATGCCACTTTCAAACTGCTGCCCTAGCAACTGCTACACTCTGAGTGCTTCAGATTCTTTACTCCGCCTGCCTAGTAAGGACGTCCCGGAGAACTCTCCTTGAACTGTCTTCAGACTAAAGTTTATCTGTTGATAAGTATACATTTTTAGTTTAATTTTAAATTGCTGCCTTAGAACATTGTTTAGTGTAGTTTATTTAGTGTTATAGTTTTTTTTTTTATTTCTATTTTCGGTTCCCTCACAGTTCCTTGGAACCAAGGGTCCCACGTCTATTTGTGAGGCTTTTACCTCAGTTTTCTTTATAAAATATATATTTAGCAGTCGGTTCCTTGAACCACTTTAGTTTTGTTTAAATTTAGTGTAATTCTCAGTTCCCTTTTCTTTTGGGAACCGAATAGCACTCGGTTCCAGGAACCATTAGCGGTAGTTATTTAAAAAGAAACCTCTGGTTCCGAGGTATTTTGAATAACGGTTTTTGGGAAAGTGATCTTTTGTCTAGCTTCAATGTCAGAGGTCCATTTGGATAAACCTAAAAAACGCACAGGACCCACTGGTTTTAAATGTTGTGAGTCTTGTGGGCAACTTATAACAAAAGCAGATAGACACTCTGTGTATTTTTTGTTTGGGTACAAGTCATATATTTGCCAATTGTGATATTTGTAAGACCTTTTGTCCTAAAACATTAAAGAAAAGGTCTAAGGCTGAGGACATTGCTAAAGCCTTACAGGTTTTACAAGCCCTACAGGGTGCAATCCCAGTTCCTATACCTGCTGCCCCAGTTCCTACTCTGGCTCCTGCAAGACAGGAATTGCTGGAAGTGTATGATGAGGAGGATGAGGATGGCTTTGAAGGGGAACCTATAGATCCAGAAGTCTCCCCAGAGCAAGAGTTTGGGTCTCCTCCTAGGGGTCCTGAGGAATATTCTTCCCACTATGCCTTTGTTAAGAACATGGTGGAAACCCTTTACCTTCCTCTTCAGGAAACAGAAGAGGATATGGAGGAGGCAGACTTTTTGGATATGATGGGGTTAACCTCCACGAAATGTCTGCTTCTGCCCATGCATAAGTCGTTAAAAATGCCTGCATTACAGATTTTTAAAGCTCCAACTTCTATCCCTGGTGTGGATAAGAAAGCTGACAAGAAATACCAGCTGGATAGAACTATAGCTGACTTTCTGTTTACTCATCCTGATCCTGAAGGAGTAGTCCAGGCTGCTGCCCATGACAAAGCCAGGATCCCCTTGGCTACCCATCCACCAGACAAAGACGCAAGTAAAATGGATGCCATGGGAAAGAAAGGTTACATGGCTACCTCTTTATTAGTTAGGCAGGCCAATGACATGGCATATGCAGTACAGTACCAGAAGGCTCTCTGGAACACTGTTATAGTTCTGGCTGATTAAAGTGCCAGGTGAAGTGGCTGTAGATTTGCAGGATGCAGCATGGGCTGCACTTGATGCTACCAAGTACCAATTTCATATGGCAGTAGATGCCAATGATACTGCATCCAGATTAAAGGCTTTGTCTGTTTCGCTTAGGAGGTTTGCATGGCTTAGAGCCACTAACCTGACTTTAGACACTCAGGCCAAAGCAGTGGATTTTCCCCTTGAGAACAACTCCTTGTCTGGAGATGAGACTGAAGCATACGTGAAGACGGTGGAGGAATACAAACCAACCTATCGGAGCAATTACGATAAGCCTTCCACCTCTTATAGACCCCAGAGAAGGGGAGGCAGGGGTAGGGGTTTTTACCCCAAACCTTTCTTTCAAGCACAGGCCTCTCAGCCTCAACAGTAGGCCAGAGGTTACTTCAGAGGAAGGGACACGAGAGCTATGAGAAGAGCTGCTCCTGCATCACAAGTTCAGGCACAACCCACACAGAACCCCTGATGGCTAGTGCAGGTCACATCCCCTATTGTAGAACCACCACTAGGTGGCAGGCTGGCTCACTACCTTCATGCTTGGCATTCCATCACCTCAGACAAGTGGGTGTTGGAGGCAGTGAGCCAGGGCCTGGAACTCAGCTTCAAATCATTCTCAAAGCCGAGAACAAGAATCTTTGCTCCAGTAACATCTGCAGACAGGATTCTGTTGGAAGCAGAGGTAAAGCATCTGCTGGCAATCAAAGCAGTGGAGTTAGTGCCTCTAATACACATGGGAAAAGGTTTTTATTCCAGGTACTTCCTCATAAGGAAGAAAAATGGAGATTGGCAACCTATTTTGGATCTAAGACTTCTGAACAAGCACATTTTGAAACCAAGGTTCAAAATGGTCACTCTTGCAATAATCATTCCTTCATTACAAAAGGGAGACTGGCTAGCCTCCCTAGATCTAAGGGATGCTTATTTTCACAATCCCATCAGGCCATCTCACAGAAAATTCTTGAGAGTCAGGCTGGCTTCAGGCTATTATCAGTTTGCAGCACTCCCTTTTGGACTAACCTCGGCACCAAGGGTTTTTACAAAGTGCCTATCAGTGGTGGTAGAGTTTTTGAGAAAACAAGGTGTAACGGCCTTCCCCTACCTGGACGACTGGTTAGTAGTAGGACAGTCTCTGCAGCATGCAGTACAGTCACTGGCACTAACAAAATCTACACTGGAGTCCCTGGGATTTCTTATAAACGAAGAGAAATCTCAGCAGGTGCCACTTCAGGTGTTGGAGTTTATTGGAGCAGAACTAAACACCAGACAGGGCAGAGCCTTCCTGCCACAAGAAAGGGTGACAAGCATTCTGCAGATTGCAAGATCCTTCGTGTCAGGGAGACCTAAGCCAGCCAGAGAATTTCTCAGGCTACTGGGCCACATGGCATCTGCCACTGGTCAGACGTATGGCAGCTTGGATTCAATGCAAAGAAGTGCAAAATAATGCACCTGGGAAACAAAAACCCAGGGGACGATTACACAGTTGGGGGGGGTTAGTAACAACAACAAAAATGGAAAGGGACCTGGGGGTAATCATATCAGATGACCTTAAGGTTGGCAAGCAATGTGAGAAGGTGGTAGGGAGGGCAGGGGGGATACTGGGATGTATAGGGAGAGGCATCACCAGCAGAAAACAGGAAGATGTTTTCCCCCTGTACAGACAGTTGGTGAGACCCCATCTGGAGTACTGCGTCCAATTCTGGAGACCCCATCTCCGCAAGGACATAGACAGGATGGAGGCAGTTCAGAGGAGGGCAACTAAAATGGTGCAGGGTCTGCAAGAGAAGCCATACGAGGAGAGACTAAAGGAGCTTAATATGTATATCCTTGAGGAAAGGAGGGAGAGGGGACATGATAGAAACGTTTAAGTACCTCAGTGGAATCAACAAAGTCCAAGAGGGTAGCATCTTTCAGAAAAAGAGATGTGCAAGAACAAGGAGACACAATTTGAAGATAGAGGGGGGACAGCTCGGGCAATGTGAGGAAGTATTTTTTCACAGAGAGGGTGGCGGATGCATGAAACAGCCTTCCTGAGGAGGTTGCAGGGTCTAAAACTGTGGGAGAATTCAAGAATGCATGGGACAGACATAAGGCAATTTTTGTGGGGGGTAGGAAGAAATAGGGTGTTGGTTAAATAGGATCTGCAGCTTATCCTCTAGGTAGGGAAATGGGCAGACTAGATGGGCCAAGCGGTCCTTATCTGTCGTCAAAGTCTATGTTTCTATGTAATGGGTTCCAGGTTTCTAATGAGAGATATTCAGTTCCACCTCAGACAGTACTATTCTCAAAAGGACAGATGCTCTGTCCAATCTGGTTCCAGTCACAAGAAGCTTAGTCCCAGCATTGCAATGGTGGCTGGACGAGCACAACCTAAGACTGAGCGTACCTTTTATAAGGGAACAGCCCTCTGTAATCCTCACAACAGATGCCTCTCTTCTAGGTTGGGGGGCACACATGTTGGAGCACACAGCAAGTGGCACAAGGTCCCCCCATGAGTCTCTGTTGCACATAAATCTTTTGGAGCTCAGGGCTGTCTATCTGGCTCTAAAGGCATTTGCTTCTTACCTTCAAAACAAGGTGGCGTAAGTCAGAACAGATAACACCACAACCATGTATTACATCAACAAGCAAGGGGGTACCAGGTCAACTGTACTGTGCACAGAAGCAATGAGACTGTGGTTCCTGGTATACTCCATGGGAGTATCCTTGTCAGCCATACACCTTCCAGGGAAGGACAATGTACTGGCAGAATTTCTCAGCAGGATAAGTCAGGATCACCACAGGTGGTGCCTGAACACTCAGATACTCAGTACAATTTTCAGGAGATGGGGCACTCCAGAGGTCGATCTCTTTTCCCCCGCTGAAAACCACCAGCTACCAATGTACTGTTGCAGGCCTCCTCTAAGGGGCTCAATTCCCCTGGATGCGATGGCCCTGGATTGGACAGGGAAATTTCTGTATGCATTCCCTCCACTTCCTATGATATTCAGGACCTTGCTGAAATTGAGGTCCCAACCAGCAACAGTGATACTGGTAGCTCTGGATTGGGCGAGACAGCACTGGTATTCTCTTCTGCTGACTCTGTCAGTAGTTCCCCCAATTCATCTGCCCAGGAGGCACAACCTGCTAAACTCGTCTCAGCGCAGGATCCTGTACCCCAATCTCAAATCACTAAGGCTCAAGAGGACTTAGAATTTGCTAACCTTAACCTAGCAGAGCAGGTGCTGACAGTGCTTAGGGGTTCCAGGAAGCTTTCTACTAAGAAAACATATTCTTCTAAGTGGAAGATGTTCTCCATATTGTGTACAGGTAAGGGTGTGAACCCCTCCAGGGCTGATTTGGCTATTCTCCTGGATTACCTTACACATTTACATTCCTTAGGCCTGAAGCCTTCAACCCTCAAGGTCCACTTGGCTTCAGTCTCTGCTTATCTGTCAGCTGGTAAGGAGAGATCCATGGCCTCTCATCCAGTATTCAGAAAATATTTTAAAGGCCTTAACCTTCTGCACCCTCCCCCTAAGGGAACCGGTCCCGGGCCTGGAATTTAAATATCTGTATTGCTAAGCTCATGGAAGCACCATTCGAACCTATGGCAACCGCAGATTTGAAGTATATCACTTGGAAAACTGTCTTTCTGGTTGCTATTACTTCAGCCAGAAGAATCAGTGAATTACAAGCCCTGTGTACAGATGTGGACTATATCTCCTTCCTCAGGGATAAGGTGGTCCTCAGGACCAATAGAAAATTCCTTCCCAAAGTGGTATCTGACTTTCACTTAAATCAGTCTATCACTCTACCTGTCTTTTTTTTTTACAGAGAACTCCAGTTCTCCAGAAAGGAGGCTTCATTCCCTTGATGTCAAAAGGGCACTTAGCCAAAACATTGACAGAACTAAGTGTTACGGATCAAGTCAAACACAATTCTCTCCCATCTGTGGTGAAGTTGGTAAGGGCAGAGATGCAACAAAACGTACAATTGCTCGCTGGATAGTGGCATGTATACAATTTTGTTATAGTAAGATGGGTAAACAGGTACCTCTGGGCCTGAGAGCGCACTCCACCGGGGGCACAGCTGCTTCAGTGGCAGCTTCAAGAGAAATTCCACTACTGGAAATCTGCAAAGCAGCTACATGGAAAACAGTGCACACCTTCACAAAGCATTACAGCCTGGACTAGCAATCCAGAGGTGATGCTAGATTTGGTACAGCAGTACTGCAGATCCTGTTTCCAAAATAGGTTCTCTGCCCAACCTGCAAAGGTACTGCTTGGTAGTTTGCATCAGTTTAATCATAATGAGGTATTCCTGGGGTTGGAAGAAAAAATTACTCACCATAGTAATCTTGTTTCTTCAAAGGGATCACTCATTATGATTAAAGACCCTCCCTGCCTCCCCTGCTGCAACCTTTAGAAGTTGCTTTGCATCCCTGCATTAAGGTTTTTTTCCCCTGTATAAGTTAAGGTAGAGACTCACTGTGTTTAACCAGTTGGTGTCAAGGTGATCTCCAGTTTCTTAGGTTTGTTTATTAAGGATATTTGTCCTGAAAGGACAAAAATATTATTTTTAATTATATTAGTTTCAGCTAGTGGGTCTTATACCCAGTTAGGCTCCATAAGAATCTGAAGCACTCAGAGTGCAGCAGTTGCTAGGGCAGCAGTTTGAAAGAGGCATGAGCCAATTGAGAGTTCCATAATTTGCATATAATCCATCTCTCCGGGGCAGTTCAACACAGGAGGCTGACTGTATCAGTTTAATCATAATGAGTGATCCCTTTGAAGAAACAAGATTACTGTGGTGAGTGATTTTTTCTTTTAGTTGATTTATGGAGACATATGGCCTCACAGGGCAGAGAATATACATACTATTCTCACTCGGCCAACAATTATGCCAGACTGGATGACATTCTGTTATCCCAGAAAATATATCCTTCTGTGCACTCAGTAATGCATGACTTAATAATTATTACTGATCGTGCTCCTGTGCTGCTCAGTTTGCAGAGATGGGAAGCCCCTTCAGTAGATTATGTACGGAAACTAGACCCAACACTCCTGAAGAAACCAGAGTTTCCATTACACATTAAGGAACAGATACAAATATACCCTGCACAGAATAACAAGGGTGATATGTCTACCGCCACTAGATGGGAGGCCATGAAACCTTTTTTGAGAGGGGTAATAATTATTTCTTTCTCTAGCCACCCAAGGAAAATAGAACCCAAAACTTAACCTTAGAGCAACAAATATCCCAACTTGAAAAACGTAATATGTCTAATCCTTCAACTATGGTCTATCAAGAACTACAAAAATTGAAATGGGAATACAACAGTCTGTCCAGCTCTAAAATAGAAGGAGCCATACTACTAACCCAGACCACAAATTGTTTTGAGGGGACGCTGGAGGGAAATTATTAGCTTAGCAGTTGAAGCACAGAGAAAGTATTAAAAATATAACCCAAATCAAAGACCAAGATGTAGTTACAAAATGCACTGATGAGGACATAGGGGATTGTTTTAACAGGTTCTATCAAGGTCTATATACTTCTGAGGCTCAACCATCTGAGGAAGAGATCCAGTTTTTTTTAAATAAAGCTAAAACCCTCATGATTGGCCCAGGGAGTGAACAAACTATGGAGAGAGACTCTTTGTGGGAGGAAATTTTAACAGCTATACGACACCTTAAGGGGGGATGGCACTAGGCCTGGATGGCTTCCCAATAGATTTTTACAAGTTTTTTAGCAAGGAATTGCATGAACAGCTCTGTGATATGATATTAGAGTTTCTGGAGCGTGACATGTTGCCCCCATCTATGTGATCTGCCACAATTACTGTTCTCCCCAAACCAGGTAAAGACCCAGCGCTCTGCGGTTCTTACCGACCAATTTCACTGCTCACAGCAGACTGTAAAATCATAGCTTGGGTACTAGTCTGCCGACTGGAGCCAGTTATTCCAACAATTATTCACACTGATAACGCTGGCTTTGTACAAAGATGTCAAGGCAAGAATAATGTGTGAAAGACGATGAATATAATATGACGATGATTGGTAGGGCAGTCCAACCCTGAGGCCTCAATACTGGTCCTAGACACCAAGAAGACCTTTGATTGGGTGGAGTGGAGGTATATGTTTGCTGTTCTCAAGAAATCTGGTTTGTGGGAAAATATGATAAAATGGATCTCAGCACTGTACCAGTCACCTACGGCTCAAGGTTCACCCACAGCGGTGCAACATGAATCTGGTCGCCGTAAATTAGAATGCCATAAACTTATCGCCTGCAGTGACAATGGCCCCACATTCTGCCACAACACAGCTAAGCAGCCAGTGGACAGTAGTAGAGAAGAGTTAGTTTTTGCGAGGGTCTTCGCTCACCGTACCCCCCAACACTAATTATAATCACCTCCGTGTCCAGGCATGAGTGGAAGGAAGGAAAATGGTGTGGACGGCAAAAACGTCATGAGTGCAGGGCACTGTGAAATCCAGAACACCCCTGTCACTCATGACCTTTTTGCCCTAATTGTGACGCCCACCTAATGGTGTACCATGGCTCAGGTCCTAGTAAATGGCAGACTTCCAAAATAATTTTCTCTTTTTAGAGGAACCAGGCAGGGATGCCCCTTATCCTCACTGTTATGTATATTGTCTCTGGAGCCATTGGCTGTGACAGTACAGGCTGACCCTCAAATAATAGGCTACAAATCTGGCCATTACCACTATAAAATATCACTTTTCACTGATGACCTTTTGATATATTTGGGTAAGTCCAGTGAGGGCATACCTAGAGTCCATCAAATTCTGAGTATAACAGAATTTATTGGACCAAGAGTGAGGTTGTGCCAGTGGGCTCTGGACTGAATGCACACCTGGTACACAACTCTTTAAATATGAAAATGGTCCACACGATAAATATTTAGATGTAAACATTACGAATAATAGATACAACATGTTTCATGCTCATTATACTAAACTGCTTAACTCCATAAATTCTGATTGTGAGCATTTGGTAGGACTACCACTTAGTCTTGCAGGCAGGATAAATGCTATAAGAATGAACATACTACCCAAATGTCTATATTGCTTTCAGAACTTACCAATTCGGGTCCCTGGAAAATGCTTCAAATCATTTAATGGGGTTTTTACATAGTTTTCTCTGGTAGGGAAGAATGCCCATGTATCTAGAAATATTTTACAGCTTCCTCTGAGTAAAGGTGGGTTAGCATTGCCCAAGATGAAATGTTACTACTGGGCAGCACAACTGGCACTGTTGGTGCAGGGGGGTGGGGGGAGAACTCCAGACTTGCTGGCACTTGAAGGTGAATGCCATGAGAATGGTTTCCTCCAGGGTCGCATGCTACCAGCTCCTCTTAAAATGTCCTCTCCCACTTCGAAAGGGAATCCGTATACTAGACAGTTAGTACGAATCTGTCTGGGTGCCCATACATTTATTGGTTACTTAAATAGAGTTTCACCCCGGGCAGGCCTAATGGGGATTTGCAAATAGATGAGAGGATATAACATCCCCCTACATCAAGCATTGTCAAGGTGGCATAAAAGAGGGTTATGTTTAGTGAGGGACCTATATACTATAGGCATGTTGAAATCCTTCGCCGATATTAGAATGAAATTTTCTCTGCACACTAGAGACTTTTTTGCTTACCTTCACATCAGGCAGTATCTATCCCAACATAATAGAGGATCTTCACCCATAAATGAAATGCTCTTTGGACCTCAACCTAACTCCAGCTCCCATACAGTGCTTTACATATTGATGGTGGGAGCGCCCACCTCCCCATGGGAGCGATGGTCCAGAGGTTTAAATATGGTAAATGGGGGTGAACAAGTGGCAAGCAGCAATTAAACATGTTCTAGCTCAAGTAAATTAAGAAACATAGGTTTTGATGGCAGATAAGGACCGCCTGGTCCGCCTAATGTGCCAATTTCCCTACCTACAGTACTTAACTCCTCTCTTTCCTATCACTAGGGTTGCCTTCTATCTATCCTATAAATGCTTGAACTCACCAATCATTTTAGCCTGTATGACCTCCGCTGGGAGGCTGTTCCATGCATCCACCATCCTTTCTGTGAAAAAATACTTCCTCACATTTCCCCTGAGTCTTCCCTCCCCACCCCCCCAGCCTCATATTGTGACCCCTTGTTCTTGCACATCTCTTTTTTTGAAAGACGCTGCCATCCTGGACCTTGTTGAGTCCCCTGAGGAACTTGAATGTCTCTATCATACCCCCCCTTTCCTCCAGGGTATACATATTGAGGTCTTTAAGTCTTTCCCCATATGATTTTTGGTGCAATCCTTTCACCATTTTTGTTGCCCTTCTCTGGACTGCCTCTGTTCTGTCTTCTGGAGATGCGGTCTTCAGAACTGAAGACAGTGTTCCAGATGTGACCTAACCAGTTGTCTGTACAGGGGTATCACCAACTGCTGTTTTCTGCTGGTGATGCCCTTCCCTAAGCACCTCAGCATCCCTCCCCACCGCCATTTCATATTGCTTGGCTATCTTCAGGTCATCCGTTATGTTTACCCCTATGGCCCTTTCCAGTTTTGTTGTTGTTAGTATCCCACCCCCACCCCTCATTTTGTATTCCTCTCCAGGATTCCTGTGTCCCAAGTGAATTAAGTTGAACTTCCTCTACAGAACTTTCAGAAAAACCCATCATGAAGGATTCAGTTGAACTTCTACTACAGAACTTGCACAACACTACAAAAGCTTTATCAGTACTAGACCTCATATAGTGCAAATTGTCCTAAATGTATTATAACAGAGGGGAATTTCATACATATGGCACTAACATGTCCTAAGATTGCACCGTTTTGGATTGATATGCATAAAATAATGGAATTGATACTGGAGTGCCTACTTCCCAAAAGTCCCTCAGAATTTATGCTGGGTATAGATGGTTCACAGGCACCTGATAATGGCAGTGGAATCAGGCACCGATTGTGGAGAATAGCATTAATTAATGCAAGAAAAACAATAGCCATCCCCACCCACTATGGCCCACTGGTTGAACAATCGATTACTTTGCATGAAATTGGAGAGCTATCACTTTAATGCTAGGGGCCAGGAACACGGGTTCCACTGTACACTGGAATCTTTGCTCAGTGGTATCCGCCGATCAGATGTGCTCACCCCTTGTCATAGAAAGCTAGTGGAGCTAAACTGACTATGAGGTTCTCGATTCACCACTAATTTTGAACAAAGTTCTAACTGTAATATCATTTTGTTGGTGCACAAACTTCCGCCACCTTGCCGATATAGCTACATGTTCTCGTTATGGCTTAATGGAGTTTTGTGAATGTAAATTTGTGCACGAGACTAGTTAACATCTCTGTATGTATTCTGTAAAACCTTCTAGTTCCACCACAGCGGTTCGGCAGGAAACTTGTCGACTACCTTTACAGCGACAGCACAGTGCTGACAGTCAGCAATACACCTGCACAGTAGAGGATTTGGAGGAGAAGCGCTTCGTTAAGGTTATTTCAATAGTTTATTCTATGTCCCCATTCAGACTGCATTATTGCTCCAGAGCACTGTCGCTCCACTGACATAATCGTGCAAGCATGTAGCAACCATGTTAGGCAGCTACTGAAGTGCGGTGTTTAAACATCAACCGGGGATTTGTTTACAACTCACGGAGACATTCGCAGCATAGCGATTATGGATTTACCCACATTGTGAGGCAAACGGACCACAGCATTATGTAGGTACAGTAAGCCTTTGTCTTACAGTATTGTGTTTTTGTAGGGCCGACTCTAAAAGCTCTGTTTGAGTCCTTTAATGGTAAAACTGCGTTTATATTATTAACATAAATACAGTTTCGTAGCATTTGAAAAATGTAAACCATAGCCTTTCCTTTTCAAAAAAAACCCATGTCAGATCCCTAAAATTGCCACAAAATGTCCAACGTGATTAGGTCATTGGAATGAGAGGCAGAGAGGTACTTTGCTGTCTGTAGTCTAAGTAGTACTATGTGTTCTGCCCTTTCTTTTGTATTCTTTCACCAAAATGATCAAAATCATGACTTAACATGTATATTATTTTTACAAATATACATGTTAGACTTTGGTTTTGATTATTTTGTCAAGTTTGCCGAAATCATATTCTAATACCGTCTGTCTCTCTCTCTCTCTCTCTCTCTCAAATATGCCAGACCGAGTCATGAACAATATAACTGGTGAAATACCTGATGTTCTAGTGGGTATGTCCTGATCCCTGTGTCCAGGCGTTGCTCTAGTCCAAATGCCAACGTTAATCCTTTATTAATAGTCATGTTTAAACCCTTTTTCTAGGATTGGTATATGTTGTTCATCCACACTTATTGACAGAGTCCCTTTACCTTTAAATTAGCTGGAAAGTCTTCAAGCTGGCTCCTCCCACCCACCCGGGTGGTATAACCCTCGGCTCTGTCCCATGACTCCAGATCTTCCTTTCCGCTGGAAGATTCAGGTTGCCTCCTTCATGCTCTCGCATTTTGTAGGTCCTGGCTTCAGAACCTTCGGTTATTCCGAAAATTTGCCTTGTTCACGTTAGCAATTGCAATTATCTTTCTTCGATCATGGAAGACAAGTCTTCCCCCGGATTTCACCAGTGTTCGTGTGGCCAAAAAATGTTGTGCACTGACCTGCATGCCGCATGCGTTTACTGTTTGGGTGTCAGCCATGACACCATGACGTGCGAGTTTTGCCTCGCGTTCCAACCCAACGTCCTCGATGGCCATCTCGCATGCCTTAAGCTAGGGAGGCCCAAAAATTTAACCCACCGGTGAAATCCAAGGAGGTCCAGTGGACGGTTTCCGCAGCCGCGGGATCCTTCGAGCAATTGGAGCGCATGCAAGCCTTCGAGGAGGAAGTAGCTTGTGCCGCGGAATCTTCCTCTCAGAGCTTCTTCATTCCACTCAACCTGGGCTCCACCTTCTCAGGTTCCTTCCAAGAGTTGTGCTACTCTTTCCTGACTAAGGGTGAGAGTCCCGCGGGCATCCACTGTTCACGGTCCCGTAAGCAGGAGAAGGACCCGGAACCGTCTTCATCTCAATGGAGACACTCTTGGGATCGGGAGAGATCTCAGTCCCAGGAACCGGCCATTTCGACCTCAGTCAAAATAGTCTCTTCAGCCGCTGGCTTCTCGGCCTTGCCGTCTGGCCAGTCGCCGAAGTGTCAGTCGATGACGTTGAAATAATTCTTGACCCAATCGACCCTTTGTCGCCGACTCCGGTTGATGACACTCTCTCTCGGACTCCGGTCCTTGCTTTCCCCGACGAGGAAACCCAGCCTGCTGGGAATCCCACTGAGGAAGTGGTCCCTGACCACGGGATGTCATCGGTCCCGCCGGTGTCTCCCAAGCGACCAAGTCAGCCCGTCTGATCTCGATCAAGGTCTCTGACCCCCTCGACTAAAAGGCCAAGGAAGGGCCATAAGCGCTCGAAAAAGAGGCAACGCCATCGGTCATCCTCATCCTCCTCAGATGAGGAGAGGCTCCAGCGACGCTACGAGGACCTCATGTGGCAACAACTGATTTTGACCTGGTACAAGCCTTCCCCAGCTCCTACCCCGGCCATTACTTGGCTTTCGCCTCCCAGGCTGAAGTCGACTCCTCTGGAGCCGATTAAGTCAGTTCCTCCGCCCGCCGAGCCGGTGAAACTTCCGGTTCAGCCTAAACCGGTCTCTCCACCGATTTTGGAGGAACCGCCGCCCCAAGCAGCCTGTGGGTGGGGCTCCTTCTAAGGAAGCTAGACTGGACACCAGGCTTCCCCAGCGTCTCTCGGTCACTGTCACCTCTGACCGCCCCCGGCAGGTCGAGGGTGATGTGGACAGTCGACCACTGTATCCGGATTCATCGGATTCGGATGAAACTGGTGGGATAGAGACAGAGGAAGGTCCTTCATCCTTTCAAGGCATTCTTTGCCTCATCTCTGAGTCTACAGGGATGCCCTTGGAGCCTATGCAGAAAAAGGCAGAGTACCCTCTCACTGACATCCTCAAAAGAGGGGATTCCCCGATGGAAGCCTTTACTGTAGCTGAGGACATTGTTGGCCCGGCCATACAAATTTGGCAGCACCCTGCTTCTTGTCCAGTTCTGTCTGCCCCTATGGCCCGCAAGTATGCAGTGCCCATGGGGTCCCTTGCGGGGTTCACAGAGCACCCTTCGGCCGAGAGCCTTGTGACCGCCTCTGTGTTCAGGTGTACTGGTAGTTCTACCGATACCGACAGACCGCCTTAGAAGGAATCCAAATATTTGGATCACTCTGCCCAGAAGGTCTATGCGGCCTCGTCTTTAGGCTTCCATCAGGCAAGCTTGGCCATCATCATGGCACACTTCTCCCATGCCCTTTTGGGGTCCTTGGACAAAGTCCTCCCACATCTCCCCACGGACGTGCAGACCACGGTCAAGCAGGTCTGGGACCAGGCCGTGCTTTTGCCAAACAACAGCTCCAGACGGCTCTGGACATTGGGGACTCACGTGGCTATTCGTTGGCAGCTGCAGTTGCCTCTTGCCACAGGGCTTGGTTGAGGGTCTCCTCCTTTCCAGTGGATACTCAGCACAAACTAGCTGATGTGTCTTTCCTGGGCACCGATCTCTTCGACCCTGGTGTGGCTGGTCACCGTCAGTGCATTGAGAAGTCCAATGCCACCTTGGACACCACTTCTGCTAAGGGTTCCTCTGGTCCTAAGAAGCAGCAGAAGAAGAAGAAGACTTTTCGGCACTCTTCCTCTGTGGCCCAGCAGTCCTCCTTTCAAGGGGGCAGCAGCAGGCTCAAGCTTGGCACCCCCGGCCCAAGCCCGGACTCTCCCAGGCCCGTAAGGGAGGCCGAGCTTCAGGCCCTGGATCCTCTGCCTCTAAGCCTGCCCAGTGACGGGGTGGGGGCTGCCACCCCTACTCCCGTCACGCCAGCTCTGAGTCCTCCCGTGGGGGCCCGGCTCTGCCACTTTCATTCCGCCTAGTCCGCTGTTACCACAGACAGGTGGGTCTTAGAAGTGGTCAGCCAGGGACTGCCTCTGGAATTCGAGCAGTACCCTCCAAGCCCAACCCGCGCCCCACGGGAGGAGAGGGTATCCACCTACACTCAGTCGGCTCTCCAATGCGACATTGCTCAGCTCCTCTTCAAGGAGGCAGTAGCTCCAGTGGTAGATCCTCCAGCAGACCCAAGCTTCATTTCCAGGTACTTCCTGGTTCCCAAGCAGATAGGGGGCTGGCCCCCCATTCTAGATCTGAATGACCTGAATCAGTATCTCGGGTCACGCACCTTCCGGATGGTCATTCTGTCCCAGATCATACCATCCTTGTAGCAAAACATATGGTTCTGCTCACAGGATCTCCGGGATGTGTTTTTTCACGTGCCAATCTGTCCGTCCCACCAGCGGTTCCTCCGCTTCAGAGCCGAGAGAAAGCTACATAAGATCTTACTTCGAGAGGGCTCTTGCAGTAGGTATTTACATATAGGACTGACCCGCCAGGCGTCAAGACCCCACAGAAAAATTTCTAGCTAGCCATCTTTGGCGGGGGACTGCCTCCACATTAGGTGACCGACGTCATGCGACATCGGTATAAAGGGAAGGTCCCCCATGCCAGCCTTCCAGTTGTTTCCCGCCGTTGACTTGTGAAAGCTCCTCGCGATAGAGTTCAACACTCGTCAGTCATCCGTCGGTTCAGTTTTCAAACCTTTCGACCGCTTTTTTCAATATTTTCTCTCTTAATGCACCGTGTGTGTCGTCCCCAACTCTTTCTGAAGCACTTAAAAATAAGTGTGACTCGTGCGGTTCCCAACTGCCGCATAAGGACGGCCACTCCCTGTGCCTCTTCTGCCTAGGCCCGGATCATCCTGTGAAGAAGTGCTAGCACTGCCAGAAATTTAATTCAGCTACCCGAAAATGGAGACAGCAGTCCCTGGAGGCCCATATTTTAAAGAACAAAATGGCATCCATGGAGAAGGAGTTGAAAAAGTTGAGGCAGGCATTAACTTCTCCCGAAGGCCACAAAAAGAAGAAGAAGAAGCACTGGGACCGGGAGTCGCGGTTCTGAAGGTAACGTCCCCTCCGGGGGACAGCTCCATGACGACCGTCTTGGTGGTGTCCAAGAAGGTGTCACCCCTCCCGTCGGGCTCGCACCCCTCGGGTATCTCCGGGGTAAAGGAGGCCTCGGCTCCCAGGAAGGCTGCGGCCCTCAGGTTCGAGCAGGTCCGCTAAGTCGGATGCCGGTGCCACCGACGGGCCTCGCCTAGACAAGACTGGTGTCGCTTGCTCCTTCAGGGAGGGGCGACAGTCGCTCTTTTCTCACCCTACAAGGCCGCATTCCAGCGCAGCTCTTCTTCGAGCAAAGGGTCTGATAAGTTGGACACCGACTTCTCCAACGCCCACCCGGATCCAGCTCATAAGCCGGACGTCGGCCCCTCCGATGACCACCCAGCCAAGAAGCCTGCGTCGGACCCCTTTGACCAGTCCAACACCCCAGGCTCCCTGCAGTGCTTGGTGTTGCCCTCTCAGGTCTCTGCGTCTCCTCTACTGAACCTCAGGGATTCCAACCTCCCTCCCCGGTTATCATGGAGGACCTGGACACGCTGCCATCAGGGCCCCCTCCTGCTGGGCTAGACACCCTGACGCCGGACTCTGACGCCGCCCGGCGCCGCTTACCAACACCAACCAATGTCCCCTTACCGGACGGCGCCCCACGCCAGGCCTGACGCAAGGGGCCACTTTACCTGGCCCGCCAGCTGGAACTCTGTTAGGTCCCTCTGCTCCATCAGAGCCCCTAGTACTCGGGTATCTGACACCAAAAAACCTGGTGCTGTCTTACCCAGCACCACAGTATCCGACACCACAGTACCCGATGCCTCACTACCCGACGCCGGGCCCACCATCGGGTTATGGATACTTGATATACGGATACCCTCGGTATCCATATCCCCCTCCTTCTCCTCTGCCGCCCACACCTCAGCCACCGGCAGACTTGACAGAGACTCTAGCTGCTTGGTTGGCTGAGGCCAAGGCTCAACTCACCAGAGAGGTAGAGAGCCGTCTACCAGAGCCGGACCCAGTGCAGGATCCCCTATGCCAGAGACGGGAGACTCCTTCCCCCTTACCTGACACCAGAGGTGAACCCTTGGGTGCCAGAGGTGGGGAGGATACGCATCCTAGAGGGCTTCCCAAAGGGACCATTCCTCCCCCACGTCAGGAGGAGTCTTCCTCTTCTTTGTCGGAGACCTCTGACTCTGACTCAGGGGGATGCTCTGACCCGGATGATGAGCCTCGTACTTCAGACCGACCTAGGCCAAGGACCCCTTTGAAGTCTCCTCTGGAGGATCCTTCTTTTCTGGAGCTACTGAGAAAGATCCAGGAAGTTCATCAGTGGCAATATCTGGAGCCAGATCCACAGCGTAGAAAGCTCGCTGCCCACTTGGATCTGCTCAAGGCCGCTCTCCTACATTGATTCCACACTGGATAGAGCCTCACACGGACTTGTTTCCACTATTTGGAAACAGTCATCCGCATTAGCCCCCCTTCCGAGGAAGGCAGATCGGCTATACCTGGCTCCTGAGGAAGTAGATTCCTTGAATGTACACCCCAAAGCGGACTCGGTCGTAATTAGCGCCGCTCACAGCCGCTCCGCTAATTCCAAACATCTCAGCTCATCTTTGTCTGACAAGGAATCTCGGCTTCTGGACCAATATGGAAAGAAGGTCTTTGCGTCTTCTACCCTGCGTATTAGGGCCCTGAATTATATAGCTCATATGGGGGATTACCAGAAGACCATCCTTAGTCAGGTGGAATCAAAGTTAGACTCCCTTCCTGAGTCTCAGACAAAACAGGAAGTGGCAGATCTTGTCCATTCTGCTTGTTCGGCCAGTCGGCACATGCTTCATGCCACTTACGATGCAGCTGGATGGAGATCGGCTTTCGCCGTGGGACTTCGGCATCATGCCTGGCTCCACGTGTCAGGATTGGTACCCTGAAGTGCAATCTGCTATTCAGGATGCACCCTTCAGGGGTTCGGTGCTGTTCGGCGGTGATGTCAAGGACATCATTACCGACCTGCAAGAGAAGGGCACCGCGCTCAAGCCTGTGGACTCTTTGTACAGACTCCCTCGGGGCAGCGGCACCCTTTTCATCGACGTAACCAACAAAAACCAAAACTACAGGGCGAACAGGCCAACAAGTGTCGGGGCCCTCCAGCAACCAAGACCCTCACAAAAGCCGCGGGATCACTTGAGGTGCACGCCGCCATGTAACCCAGAAGGCAATAGAAAGTCCTGGGCAGAGCGCTCCATTCTGGCCAAGGCAAGTTTGGTTCTCTCTTCTGCAACAGTTTTCGGAGGAACTTCTGCTTCCTCTTCCTCTGTCGCAACACTTGTTGACCCAGAATCACGGGACCCTTGTCTATCCAGGTCTCAAATCCCTTAATTTGCATGCGTGGCTCCTGCAGTCGTAGCTAAGGCCCGCTTCGGGGTTTCTTCACTCATAACAGACATTTTGGAGGAGGTCAGAAAGCCTTCCACCAGGTCCACCTACACTATGAAGTGGAAACGGTTCTCTATTTGGGCCACGTCAAAGGACTTCAAACCTTTCTCTTGCCCAGCCAACAGAGTCCTGGACTGCATGCGTCATCTCTTCAATCTGGGTCTCAGCCATTCCTCTTTAGAGGTCCACATGGCAGCGATTTCAGCCTACCATGTCCCCTTCGGAGACAGGACTTTCGCTCAGTTGGAAGTCTGTAAAACATTCCTCAGAGGGGTCCTCCATTTGAGACCCTCCATCCGCATTCCTGCTCCTCCTTGGGGCTTGAATTTTGTTCTCAAGAAGCTTACTCTGCCCCTTTTCGAGCCAGCAGCCTCAGCAGATTTAAAGTTCCTCTCTTGGAAGACTCTCTTCCTAGTGGCCATTACTTCAGCTCAACGAATTTCTGAGCTTCAGGCCTTGATGTGCAAAATCCCATATTTGATTTTTCAGAAGGAACATGTACAATGTTCCCTCTAATTTTTAGTCTCTGTGGGTGCTTAATCGAGTGTGTGCTACTGCAGCAAAAATGTATTCATGTGCGCAAATTGGGTGGCCCAAGCAAGTGTTATATTTTATTACCAGTAAACAGTAGAAAATATAGCCAAACACTCAAATACGCAATGCAAAGTATAAATATACATTCTAACACAGTCGGAAGCTTGGATGTGCATTGTGCGCCATAACAGTATGAACTGGAAACATGTGTAAACTATGTACATTTTAAAGAGTCTTGCATGCATCTAAAAGGGGTGCTGCGGATGATGCATTGCTAAGAAATCAACATTTACTGTTTTTCTCTCCTGTCTTTCCCATTCTTCCAGTGGACTTTTATTTTATTAAGATCCATTTTTCCACCAGACGTTAAAAACAGTTTTGTTCGTATCAGCATATCTAAATGCCTTTCTTCCAAGCGGTTTCTTTGTTTGCCCTTAATGCAGTTCATGAAGCTGAATCCTCTTTCACGGTCAGCACTAGAAGCTTGGAATGTAGTAGCAGTAGTAGTAGTAGTAGTACAATTTATTGTTCTGCATAAGGCAGTTACAATATTCTAAAATCAGGACAAAATACATAGTAAATATAAATAGACAATAAATAAATCGACAAGGAACTTAAATATCTTTACAGTGCAATTCAATTTAACAGAGTATCTTTTCACATAAAAAACCTTCACAGAACTTCAAGTCCCCCTAATAAACTTTACAAATGAGTTGAGATGAAGAATCTTGCAAAGTTCTCTTCCATGTTTTTCTATTTCATTGTAAACAAATATTCCAAAAGATCCTCCAGGGGGAGTCCGAGATCACCCAGCAGTTTTTTCCTAGTTGATTCGTACCTAGGACACAAGAGTACCACATGTTTGAGATCTTCTATAGTCCCCACTCCACATTTACAATATGGAAAAGGACCCCCTCTCTTTTGTCTGAAATGAATGCATTGAGCATTATAGTTTTCAGTTCCAAATCTTGTATAGATTCTTCTTTGTTTAGGAAAGGTTAAAAAAGAGAGATATGGCTCATATCTCCATGAAATCTTTACTTTTTTATAAAATCCATATAGCTTAAGCTTGGAGAGTTGAACACAGAAAGAATTTATGTCTTAAGTCAATAAGCTTCAATTTGACATCCTGCCTAATCTCCTTAAATGGTCTTGTGTAAATTTTATACAAGAGGTGGCCCAATCCGGCCGGCATTATGGTTTCCTTAATAAGTTGAATAAAGGGATGCACATATCCCATGCTGGCTAATTTGATGGCTTCCACTACACACATTCTGGGATATCTTTGTAGGGCAAAAGAAAGTTTCAACAGAAAGAGTATCTGTCATTCACAGATGAGAGAAGTCAAGGAAAGTTGTCCTACCTCCAAGGCAAGAATACAGCTTGGAGTTCCATTTAAAAATAATAAGATGTATCTATAGAGTTTATTCAGAATTATTTCTAATTCTCTAACATTAGTATAACCCCAGATTTCATAGGCATATAACGTGATCATTCTTATTTTGGCATTAACAACTCTTAATACCCCATTCACCGATGACATCCCCATCTTGCTGTTAAACATTTTTAGGGCATTTACAGAAGACCCCATTTTAAATTGAATAGCCTCCAAATGTTTGGTCCAAGATAGGCTATAGGCAAAATGGGCACCTAAATAGTCATAACACTTAACAGTGTCTATATGGTTACCGTTTAGTCTAAAGCCTACCGTATTCTTGGTTTGAGAGCCAAAAACTACAATGTTGGTCTTGCCAGATTAACTTTAGTTTCCTTAAGAGAACAGAGAGATTCAAAGTGAGCCAGTTTCCTTTTAAGACCTAGGACTGAAGTAGAGAGCAAGACTAAATCATCTGCATATGCTAAACATTTAATCCTTTGATCATTAATTTTTGCAGTATGGAAATCTGGGTTACCTAGCTGATCCAAGACTGTATTAATGTAGATGTGAAATAGAGTGGGGGGGCCAAAATACACCCCTGTCTGTCCGTCACATTTGTCTCATATCTATCAGTTAGATGACCATATTGATTATACTGGACCCGTGCCCACATATTTTCATAGAGTCTATTAATAACATCAAGAAGTGAGGCCTCCAACTTCAGATCCCTTAATGTAGCCAAAAGGATTTTTCTACTAATGCTGTCGAAGGCCGAGGAGAAGTCCACAAAACAGCAAAATAATCTGTTTTTTCTCACTTTAATATACTTCCAGATCAGGTGCTGAAGCACATAATAGTGTTGTACTGTAGAACAGTCCTTCCAGAAACCATTCTGTGTCTCATTCAATACTGAGTACTTCTTGACCCATGACAGCAATCTGCCCAAAATTATCATAGACAAAATCTTCTGTGAAACATCTATCAAACTAATAGGCCTATACATCCTTGGGTCATTCGGATCCTCTTTTTTAAAAATTGGGAAGATAACACTACCTGCCCAACTGGCAGGGTAAGAGTACCCCTGAATCAGGCCATTAAACAGTAAAAAAAGAAAAGGAATCCATCAGTTGGTAAAAACCATATAGAGATCACCTAGGACCCCACCTGGCCCTGGTGCTTTATTTGCTTTAAGGCCAATCAGTGCCATCCAGATTTCATCCTCTGTGATCAAGATAAGCCTTGGAAAAATTTCATCCTCCTGTATTTTGAAAGCATCAGGTGTCTCCTGCTCTTCATGAGAATACTATAGCTTGGAGAAATGAGATGCCCAGACTTCAGGTGTAATA
Organism: Neoceratodus forsteri; assembly: GCA_016271365.2. Taxonomy (NCBI): domain Eukaryota; kingdom Metazoa; phylum Chordata; order Ceratodontiformes; family Ceratodontidae; genus Neoceratodus; species Neoceratodus forsteri. The sequence continues at coordinate 721,140,836 of CM028129.1, forward strand.
TAGGCTTCAATCTTATTGGCATATCTGTTACATCCCTGGGCAACAATATTTCAAATTCGCCTTCCATCCCTATCCAAGACACCTGCCTCAGTTTTTCCAAAAGTCCCTGAGTATGTTTATGTCTCTCCCATTCAAGAATGTTCTTATATTTTTCTCTTTCAGTCTTTAGCAATTTAAAATCTACTGCAGACTTATTTCTTTTCTTCTTATGCTGTCATAGTTTTCCTCCAAACTCTTTCTTTGCTTGTAGGCATACCATATTAAACTAAGACTTTTTATAAAGGGACCTAGGATGGTACGTTGTTTTACATCTAGGTCCAAGTAAAGAATGAATATTTTCCCAATTCTCCAAAATATTAAAGGCCTTACTTTTGTCCAGGACCAACTCGTAAATATTACCTAAGATTCCTGTACTAACAATTTCTTTGAAACTAGCTTGATGAATCGGCTCCCATCCAATCCGTCTCTTGTTTATGACTTCCAGACTCTCTTCCTGTTGTGCTTCACTCCCTAAAGTTCCAAAAGGGCATCTGATGTTAATTAAAATGGCACAGTGTGCTGATTCCAATCTATCCATGACTTCTAACTTTTGGATCAGCTTTACTGCTTCCAAATTGGTCCAGACCTAATCAGAGGTTGAAGAGCCAGTAGGTCCTCTACACGGTAAGGATCCGACTAGATCAACCTGAGTTCTACCATTTAAAATACAGAAATTTCTACTGGCTAAGCCCGCTAGCAATTCCTTACCTCTGAGGTTAGATTTTAGATCCTCAGCAGTCCTAGTATATGAGATATTTGGATTAATTATAGATATTTTATAGATCATATCTGAATATACATCCTCCAAGAAATTAGAAGGAATTCTGGCATTAAAGTCTCCCCAAAATAATTATAGGAAAAGGTATACTGCTATCTGACAATTCGTCAAGTGCCATTTCAGATCCTATTTGAAAAGGTCAGCTGGAACAGCAGATCTACTGCGAGGGGGCAAGTATAAATTGCAGAGAGCCAAAATACCCTTTGACTTAGTAGAAATATTAGTGATCTGAAAATTTAGCAAAGTTTTGATAAAAAAAGGAAATAACCCCTTTAAACCTTCCAAACTTTTTATCTTTAGTTGCTGGCAGAGTAAAGACAGAATATCCAGACAATCTGGGAGTTACATGTTCTGTACACCATGTTTCTTGCAGTCCAAAAATATCAAAGTTATTCAGAAATCTCACTACTTCATGGTCCATTATTTTTGAAGATGGATGCCTCAATATTTCACGAAAGCAAAGAAAGGGCATCCACATCTCGATCCCCAGCTCCCTTATCCAAATCCAGCTGGCATTCAGAGTTCATTTGTTTGATATTATCTACAGGCTGCATCTGTCAGGCTTAATCAGTAATTGTCAGCGGTGAGTAGCTATTAGGATCAATTAGGTTTCCAAAGTCAGTCGGGGTTATCTGTCTCTAAGATTGATTCTGGACTATCATTAGTCTGTTTAAACCATGAAAATACTTCACCCAAGTCTAATGTGTTAACTAAATGTATTTCCAAACAATTCAGCTTACTGGCCAGAGAAAGCAAGCTGCTAGCTGTATGAGGATTTTTAAATGTAATATCAATCTGTGTTGTGGGCTCAGGATCTCCGTATAACTTTATGGACTCCGCCATGTTTCTGGAGATATAAAATCCTAATGCTCTTTCCAAGAGCAGCAACAAATCTTCCCTAACTTTCCTATGAGAATCTTTGAGTGAAACCTTCCACCCAAAGATAGTTATGGTCTTACTCAGCCATACTTCTCTCTGCTTCAGTACGTGATCCTCTATCACTCCCAAGATTTTTCTCTGTGCTATCGTATCCTTCTCACTCTGCACCTCCCTATGGAGACTCTCTTCTGGGGAAGGATAAGACTGTGTAGGAACCTCTCTACATGATAGCTTCATGTTTAGCTTGGAATATAGCACATACACCAATAAGTTTAGCCACCATGCTGCACTGCACATTAGTCAAAGCAAAGTGGATCATGTCAGTAAAGGATTTTAATGATCCTCCCTTTATTTTTTTAGCAACTATAAATCTGAAGTCATTGTACTGGCTAACAATTTCTGCCTGGTCCACTGATGAAAATAAATAATCCTGATATTTGCTGTACAGTCTCTCAATATTTGGTAAACCAGACTCAAAGCTGCAATATGGCACTGCTGAAAAATCAAAGGCAGATCAGTCAGAAAGTTCACCTGCAGGAAATCAGCTGTCCAGATGGTCACATAACAGGCCAATGAATTGCAAAATTGCTGTTGTGCTTACTTCAGCTGTGCAATTAGCCAAAAGCAGTTTTACTGGTGGGCTCCAGTAGACAATTTCACCCAGGTACTGGCTTCTGAACTTTTTTATTTTTGCCCTAGCAATCTGTACAGCTTCAACTCGTTAGACCACTTTCTGAAACATCTTAGACAACTCTGCCAACTCCAAAAGTACATAATTTAATACTGTTATGGCAATGTGGTATTCAGGTTTGGACAGCTTCTTAAAGCAGTACTTAGCAATGGGATCTTTGATGGATGCATGCAAAATTGTATGTAATGTCATTTACCCTAGGTATGGTTTACAATAACTATGCTGGGTATTGTCAAGCTCAGTGGGGGGTTTAAAATGTGTTTTTGCAATGTAGTGAGTGAGTCAGTGTGATATATGAGAGGGGATGCATTTAGGACACTGTAATTCTCTTCCATTCTGGATCCATACTAAGAGCAGTCTGAATTTATGAAATTAAATGAAAAGGGCATTTGTTGCACTGCTATTTCTTATTGCCCATTTTAGAATTACTATCCCCATGTAGCCAACATGGGCAACCTTTTACAAGCACTGATTCATTGAATCTCAAATCTGTGTATAATGTGAGACCCTGTTTTAAAGAGAAGCACAATCTCATCTCTCTAAACATATGTACAGTCTTGTACTGAAAAAAAATGAACTCACTTTCAATGGTGAGGCTTTAAATCCATTATAAACACATTTTATACGTGAGACAATGCTTGGGGAGGAGACAGATTACACTGAAGTTGTACAACTTTAAAACTGAAATAATATAATATACACCCTATGTCAGAGAATCTCTCGCATTGCTTTGTTGGGGGGAATCTACCAAACAAATAAAACATGCCATTTCTGTGAACAGCAGGGGAGTACTGTTCATTACCAAGTACTGTCTTACTGAAAAGAGGTGTCAAGCCAAAAACATTGCTGTAACTGCAAAGCCAATTTGTTGGAATTTTGCAGAGCGGTTCCATTGTTCAATAAGTGGAACAAGAGCGAGATGTCTGGCTTGTTAACTGCTGGTTTGTTAAAGTTAATGAGTTGTGGCCTCTGAGGTGGGCATACAATGTTTCTTTCCCATTCACTTTCATGTCCTGCTGCCCGAGTCTTAAATCTGAGTGATGACCGTAGTCACTACTTCATGAACATGAGGATCCCTGTCAGCTGCTTTGTGCGCTGCTACTAAAGCTGTGTGCGGGTTATTTCTGACTGCTGTGCGGGCGCACATGCGCAGACCTTAGGGGGAACGTAGCTCTACGCACCAACCCTAAGTTTCTCCTTAAGGTGGTCGCGGAATCTACGCTGAATCAATCCATTGAGCTACCCGCTTTCTTTACGCAACACTCCAATCAAGGTGGGGTACCTCTTGCATACTTTGGATGTTCACAGAATATTGAGATACTACACCACTTGGACTAAGAATCTCAGGAAATCTGATCAGATTTTTGTCTCTTTTGCTCACAAAAGAGAGGGCAATGCCATTTCCAAGCAATGCCTATCTAAATGGTTGGCTCATTGTATCACTTTCTGTTACGACAAGTACAATAAGACCCTGCCGGGTCAAGTCAGAGACCACTCCACCAGAGGAGTAGCTGCTTCTGCGGCTTGTTTCAAGAATGTGTCAGCGGCAGACCTCTGCACAGCCGCAACTTGGACCTCTGTCCATACCTTTACGAAACACTACAGTTTGGACATTGCCTCTCACTGTAGAGCAGGCTTCGGGTTGGCTGTGCTTCAAGGTCTTCTTTCAAAAGACCCATTCAGCCGGAGGCTCCGTACCATGGATAGTTTTCCTCTTTCCGAGTGCTTTTCCTTGTTCCAGACTGCTTAGGATACAGTCCTATATGTAAATACCTACTGCAAGAGCCCTCTTGAAGTAAGATAGTACAGTTACGTAAGAACTTACCATAACAGTAGATCTTCGAGAGAGGCTCTTGCAGTAGGTATTGCCTTCAGGCCTTACATCCCCCTTAGCTTTTTTAGCTCCTTTTCAATGAAGGGAAATATCTACTTCTCTCTCATCTTGCCTCTTTTGGGCCCTTGGCGGGAAAGAACTGGAAGGCGGGCCTGGGGGACTGCCCCTTTATACTGACGTCACATGACATCGGTCACCTGATGCGGGGGCGGTCCCCCGCCAGAGACTGCTAGCTAGAAATTTTTCCGTGGGGTCCTGACACCTGGCGGATCAGTCCTATATGTAAATACCTACTGCCAGAGCCTCTCTCGAAGATCTACTGTTACGGTAAGTTCTTACGTAACTGTGCTTTCCCAACCACCTTTGGGGGACGGGTTACTATTCCCATTTCCTTCTAGTTCCAAAGAAGACTGGAGATGTGAGGCCTATTTTCAACCTCAGTTCCCTGAACATGTTCGTGGAGTACAAACGCTTCAGAATGCTCTCCCTGGAGGGCCTTCTTCCTCTTCTTCAGCAGGGACTGTGGCTGTGCGCTTTGGACATGCAGGATGCTTACCTACATATCCCCATATGCCCCTCACACCTCAAATTCCTTCGATTTTATTTTCATGGGGACCACTACCAATTCAAGGCCCTCATTTCGCCCCCCCCCAAGTATTTACCAAATCAATCAATCAATCAAAACTTTATTTATAAAAAGGCGCCTTTCTAAAACCAAGGCGCCTGTACATCACATAATAAGACAATATTACTTAAAAACAATAAAAATTAACCAAGCTTAATAATACTTAAAAATCATTATACGCTTGTTTAAAAAGATAAGTTTTAAGTGCTCCCTTAAAAGTTTGGATGGTTGGGCAATCTCGTACCTGACGAGGTAAAGAATTCCACAGGGTCGGGGCCATAAAACTAAAAGATCTGGCCCCGGAGGTCTTCAAACGAACCCTGGGAATCTCTAGCAATCCTCGTCAGTGGATCGGAGAGAGCGGGGGGGACAGTAGGGACGAACGAGATCTTTCAGGTAGCTAGGTCCCTGATCATGTAAGGCCTTATAGGTCAGCAAACCAACCTTGAAGGTGATACACCAGCATATTGGCAGCCAGTGCAGTCCACAAAGCACAGACGTTATATGACTGGTCCTAGAGGAACCAGTCAATAGTCTGGCTGCCGCGTTCTGCACTAGCTGCAAGCGGCGAATATCAACCCCCGGTAGCCCAAGATAAAGGGAATTGCAGTAGTCAAGACGGGAGGTAACGAAGGCATGGACCAGAGTAGGGAGATCGTGGGAGGAACCAGGTGCTTCACCGGGCAATGTTCCTCAGGTGGTAAAGAGGCTTTGACAACTGCCAACACCTGTGATTTAAGTGTTAAACAGCTGTCAAAAACAACGCCCAGATTCTGCACCCAGTCTGAGGTAGTTAGCTGGACACCCCGAGCCATAAGCCCGAGGGAGATCCAGCCAACAAACCCACCTCCCGGTGACCTGGGTCCACGACCAACACCTCAGTTTTTCTTGGATTCAACCGCAGCCAACTCACATTCATCCAGTCCTGGATTTCGGCAAGACAGTTATTAAAAACCGAGAGAGCGGCATCTTGGCCAGGTACAAAGGACATGTACAGTTGAGTATCATCTGCATAGCAGTGAAAACTCAAACCGTACCGCCTAATGATCGAGCCCAACAGTAGCATGTACACTGCAAACAACATGGGTGCCAAAATGGAGCCCTGCGGTACCCCACAGGATAGGGGGAATGATGTCGAGGAAAAAATCCCAGACACCACCCTCTGTCCTACCCTCGAGGAAGGATCGAAACCAACTGAGGACTGTACTAGACAGTCCACAGATAAACCGCAGGCGTTCCAACAGCACACCATTGTCCACAGTGTCAAATGCCGCAGAGAGATCAAGAAGGACCAAGATAGAACAGGTCCTTCGATCTCTCGCTATCAGGAGATCATTTAGTACCCAGACCAGAGCTGTCTCGGTACTATGTCTCTTCCTAAATCCGGACTGGAGAGAATTATAGACATCGTGGCTGGTTAAATGATCATCCAACTGCGATGCGACCACCTTCTCAATAACCTTTCCCACAAAGGGTAGGTTAGAGACGGGTCTGTAGTTAGCCAGACAGTCCGGGTCCAAGGAGGGCTTCTTAAGAAGGGGCTGAACCAAAGCCTCCTTCAGAGGATTTGGAAAATTCCCCCTCTCCAAAGACCTCCAGACTATCTCAGCTAAAACCGGGCAGATTTTATCTACACAGCCCACTAGGAGACGTGTAGGGCCCGGATCCAGACCACAGTTGGTCGGACGCAATAATTGGATGACCATCACAATGTCATTGATTGTGGGAAGGCTGAAGTCGGACCACACAAAACCAGTGTCCGACATCTCCTGTCGACCATCACAACTCCCACTAGAGAGTGTCAGGCGGATGTCGGACCTGATTTTGGCAACCTTATCTGAAAAGAATTGAGCAAGCTCCTCACACCATTCTTGAGAAAAGGCCCTTCTGGGCTGAAGACAGATTGGATTGCACAATCTGTCCATGGTCCGGAAAAGCTGAGCTGGTCTATTCTGTGCAGCAGCAATCTCTCTGGACAGGAATTCTGCCTTCTTATGAGAGATTGCTGATTGATAGACCACATAATGGTCCATCAATCTAAGTTTGTCACAATCCAAGCCCGACCTCCACCAACATCTCTCTAATCTTCGTCCAGCTCTCCTCAGCTCCCTTAAAGTCTCATCAAACCTAGGAGACCTAGGGAGAAGAGTGAGAGGACGAACACGAACAGTTGCAATGGAATCCAGGGCCCCTGTCACTGCCTTATTATAGGCAAATACCAAGTCCCCTGGATCCATGCAATCACTCGGAAAACCCGATAGGTCCAGCACCGCCATCAGGCCATCTGGGGAAACACCCCTCAAAGGGCGGTACCAGACCATCTCCATAGGGGCTGGCCTACTAGGGGTGCCTCAAACTGAACCCAATGGAATGATGGTCAGACCATCCGACTGGTTCCACCACCAAATCGGATATCTCCATCCCCAGTAGGAACACCAAGTCCAATGAATGACCTCCAATATGGGTCGGGAGGAAATAACCTGTGTGAAGCCCAGTGAAATCATTAATCAGGGAAGTCTTGGCCAAACTGCAAGAGTTCATCGTCGACCAGGCATTGAAATCCCCAGAACCAACCATCTGGGGATCCCAATGTCAGGTCAACAATGAAGTCTGCGACTTCCTGCAGGAAAACATTCCATCACCTGTTGGACGGTGAGCAGGAAGAATCTCGCCCCACACCTCGCCCATAATACATTCAAAGGAATTGGTAGTACCCACTGGTACTTCTACTAGGCCAGTTCTGATATAAAACAGATGGCAACACCCCGCCTCCTACTATCCATCCTAGGGCGGTGTATCACCGAGTACCCGGCTGGAATTGCTGAAGCCAAAACCGGGCCAGCATTTTCATCCAGCCAGGTCTCGGTGATGCACGCAAGGTCTGATGTTCCAACAAGATCCACTATAATAGCAGTCTTGTTTTTAATGGACCTGGCGTTACATAACACCACCTGAGTAGGATGAGCATCCGAGGATGACCGTGCTACCTGCTGACTACCAGCAGAACTCTTGGGTATGGGAACTAGCCAGGGAGAACCCCTTTCCTGGACCCATTTCGCCCCAGGGCGTCTCCTTGTCCCCACTATCCCTATCTGCCCACTCCTTTCCAATCCCTCTCCAGGCCCAGCCCTCGTCCTCCCCTTTTTCCTGGTAATCCCCAGAGCCCTACACCGTCTATATACCTGTGGTGACAGGGGAGGACAAAAGAATGGACAGAGGTCTCTGAGCCTGAGGGGAATAATACCCGACCTCTAATATCATCCCAACACATATTTACTGTGCTAACTAAATCCAGAAAACAATCCCAAACTGCAAATTCAGCCTAAATCTAAACCCAAATAAACAATAAAAAAAAGAAGACTATAAAATCAAATAAATACCCCCAAACACCTACCCATACAAAAGAAAAAAGAAATATAAATGCAAAATAACTTAAGTCCAAAAGTATGAAGTTTATAATGAAAAATATAAAAACAAGACAATTCTTTTCTTCTGCCGCCGAAGGCCCTCTCACAGCCTAAGGAGGCCAGTAGAGCACAGGTACTCTCACTTCCTGAGCCCAAAGAACCTTTTACTTTTAATTTACAATTTTAACCCCTGAGCACTGTCACTACCAGGGGACCAGGGAGGCACTCTCACTGCCAATCAGATGTAAAAATAAAGTTATTTCCTTCATCTTGAAGTTTAAGTGGGACTGTTTAAAAAGAACTGGTCTCAGTACAAGATAATCGGAGGATGAAGAAAATCCTGAAGATGGGCCCAGTATATACACTAACAGACCAACAACAAGTGAGGACTCCCCCACCACCACCACCACCACACCCCAAAAAAAACCCTAATCAGACTACACCACACAGGACCCATGAGCCACAGATACCAAGAGGGCAGACTAAAAAGGCCAACCTCGGATACCTTAGAGTACCCCAAAACCTCTAGCTCCCCAGAGGTAAAATGAGGCAACTCCTGCTCAGTCCCAGGCAGCGCAGTCCATGATCACCCAGGCACAATGGGGGTAGAGCCCATCAGCCAATACACCGTAGAGGCCTGCTTCCCCAAATTTAATGCTGAACACTCCAATTAAAAAGTATATAGTCAGAAAAAATAATAAGATCCCAAAAACGGAGGGCAACCGATCAATGAATCGGATCCCCCCACTCACAGTACTTCAGAGCAGAATCAGCAGTTCAATCCATCAGCTTCCTGGCCCTTCAGTCCCAGACAACCCTGTCAGGCCCTCCGATCGTTAAAAGACCAGCAGATGATAATCCGGATAACGAAAGTCAGAAGTAAATCCAACAAATCAAATCGTGACACCAGTCCAAAAAAATGAGGCTTTAAACTCCACGATCAATACACGGCGAAAATCTGCAGTAAATATTAAATCCAGTCGACTGAGCCCACAAACGACAGCAGATAGAAGTCAGATAAAAATCAGCAGCTCCAAAATACACCACACAGGAGCCAGGAAATCCCACTGGCAGCGCCTGCAAGCTCAGCACACTCTCCCGCTGCGTTGCTGAAGGCAGATAAATACAATACACCACTCGGGATATCACCAGCAATATCACTTGCCAACTCAGCTTATTCCTTCGTTGTACTAATTGTACCTGTTCTCTAAACCCTCACTCCAGTACCAATGAGAGCTCGAAACTGCGAAAAACCGATTTGTTTAATCGATGGAGTTTTGAAAAGCGCAGTAAGCTAAAAATAAAATAAAAGGCAGGGGAAACAATAAGGAAACCCAAAACACTAAACTAAACAGCTGACAACACGCCCAATGGCCATCTTGAACAACTAATGCCTGTCTATGGTGGCCCACCATGCGTACCAGGGAGTGCAGGTATTCCCACATACCTGGATGATTGGCTCCTGGCAGCCCTGTCCAGGGAGGAACTCCTGTACTTCCTTACCCTGCATGTTTTCACCAGCCTGGGTATCACCATCAACCAGGCAAAATCCCATTTGGTCCCTTGCCAACTGCTCCAATTTATAGGGGCGATCCTGGACACGACCATCGGCAAAGCCTTTTTGCCTCCGGACAGTGTGAACACCCTTCAGACTCGGGTCCGTCTTCTGTCCAGTCACAGAAGGGTCGGAGCCAGGTCAGTCCTTCGTCTCCTCAGGCTAATGGCAGCTGCCATTCCAACAGCCCCACACACTCGGCTCCATATGAGGATTTCTCAATGGACACTTCAGTCTCAATGGGACCAAACACTGGACAACGTAGACCAGGAGATACTAGTTTCCGATCCCATCATCAGGGCTTGCAATGGTGGATGATACAAGAGAACCTTTGCCAGGGAGTTCACTTCAATATCGAACCCCCCTCCCAGACGTTGATAACAGATGCCTCAGGAGGGGGCTGGGGAGCCCATCTTGGGTCTCACAGGACTGAGGACAGCTGGTCCCGGTTCGAACAAAATCTGCACATAAATGTGCTCGAATTCGGAGCAGTCCTTTATGCCCTCCAGGCCCTGCACTCCTCCATACTTCCCAGTCATCTCCTCATACAGACAGACAACATGTGTGTAATCTGGTATCTCAACAAACAGGGAGGAACTCATTCCTACCCTCTATGCAGGGAAGCAATGAGAGTGTGGGTCTGGGCCACCCAGCACAACCTTCACCTGACGGCCATTCACGTTCCGGGAGTGGAGAACACACTGGCAGACAACCTCAGTCAGTCCTCAGTCAGGGCCCACGAATGGGAACTGGATCAAGAGGTCGTAGACGACATCTTTTTGCAATGGAAACCCCACAGGTAGACCTGTTCAAACAACATGAAGTCTTGCTGTATTATGACAGTAGCAGTTTGTCCCACCGCTAGAACTGCTCCGGAGGTGAAATGGTTAATACCATTCCAGAATGGAACTTTGAGCACGAGCTCTAAGAAGCAGCTCTGTCTGTGATATTTCAAAACTGAACTGTCAGATTCTTTACTCCGCCTCAGTGAACAGTCGCTCCGGAGATTTCTCCTTCTGCTCGGTTCATTTCTCGTTCAAACAGTGTTTTCTCGGTCCGATTCAACCGAGAATAGCTTTATTTTAACCGCAAAACCGCTCAGTTCAAGCTCTGTCTGTGGTAATCGTGGGCAATTTAAAAGGTTTTGTCTGTGTGGAACTTGTAAGTTTATCGGTTCGGTTTTGAACCAATCAGCCGGGTTTAAAACTCATTAACTTTAAAGTTTAGCATTTTAGAGTGCGGTTCCCGGTTCTTATCGGTTCTAAAAAAAAACAGATTTTATTACGTTTTTTTCAAATACCCGTGACACGGTTAGGAACCGATAAGGGTGTCTTGCCTGGCAATGCCGTTTAAAGGGCAAGTTTTTCTAGTTAGGCTGGCATTATGTCTGAGAAACCCAAAAGAAAAACCAGGCCCACTGGGTTTCAACGCTGTGATGTCTGTGGGGAAGTCTTTGCCAAGGCTGACCCACACACCACATGTGTCTATTGTCTGGGGTTTAACCACCTCCAGTCAGACTGCCAGATATGTAAGAATTTCCCTGCAGCCACCCTGGAAAAGAGATTGGGCAGGCTCAGGGAACGAGAGGCCAAAAAGTCTGCTGACCCGGATGGCCAGCCCGGTTCGGTGCCAACCGAACCGGAGGGAGTGCCCTCTGACCAGGGCGAGACTTCCTCGGGCAAAAGAAAAGCTGGTTCTGAGGAACCAGTTCCAGTGAAGAAAACAAGAAAGTCAGCAGGTTTGGAGTCCAAAACCCCTTCTCCAACTGCTGCAGAGATAGCAAAAGCCATACAAATTGTCCAGTCACTGTTCAGGTTCCGTCCAATCGCCACTATCTGGCAAAGGTCGTTCGTCTGGGTTCAGTGGTTCAGAATATGATGTTGAGGAGTTTTATGAACCAGAGGAGGGGAGGATGATTATGAACAGTATGAATGTGGCTGGAAGGTCTGGTTGTGCCTATTGAACCGGACATTTCCCAGACAGACCTTTAGAATCTCCCCTATGCTATCTGAGTCCCCATCTCATTTTATGTTTTACAAAAAAGTTGCTGAAACCCTCCAGCTTCCCTTGGAAGAAACTGTGGATGAGCAAGAGGAGCCTGATTTTGTAGAAATGATGGATATTCCAGAGTCTAGGAGATTGTCTATTCCTTTGCATAAGTCTTTTAGGAAGCAAACAATAAAATTTTAAAAACTCCTAATTCTGTGCTCTGTAGATAAAAAGATGGACAGGAGGTACACATTGTCAGGTCCTGATACAGAATTCTTTCTCAGCAATGCAGTCATGTTAGTAGTTCAGGCTGCAGCCTGTGATAAAGTTAATATTCCTGGCTTCACATCCTCCTGACAAGGATTCCAGGAAGATTGATGCCATGGCGAAAAAACAGTATATGGCAGCCTCTTCTGGGACTCAGGCAAGCAAATATATGGCTTGTCTAGCTGGGTATCAAGAAATCTAGATGGGATACTGTTATGGAATTAGCTAAGCAAGCCCGCCAGCTGGCTAGCGAACTAGAACAGGTGGCTGCTGATGGCATTGAGGCTTCTAAGGTACAGTTTCATGCTGCTGTGCATGTTAATGATGTTGCCTCTAGGGTCATGGCCACATCTGTAGCTTTTAGAGGTTGGCCTGGCTCAGGTGTACTAGCCTGTCACAGGATACCCAAACTAAGGCTATGGATTTTCCCTGTGGGAAATTTCTGTTTGGGGAGCAGACAGAGAATTACATGAAAAAGATGGATGAATATAGGACTACTTACAAAAGTGCCCAAGCTAAGGAGCGGCAAGCCACTCCCCAGAGGCATACCCCCAGGGGTAGGGATAGGCCTTTTCACAGGCCTTTTATCAGACTCAGGCCTCCTCTGCCTCATGCTCAGAGTGGGCTTCTTCTGAGGCAGACGAGGGGTGGCAGGCCTGCTCCACCCTCAGCCTAAAGCACTTTAAGCAGGCACCCTTGGATGGGGTGCCCAGGGCCGATTCTCCTTACCGGTAGGGGGATGTTGGCTTACTTCAGTCAGAACTGGGCTTTTAACCTCAGACAAGTGGTTCTGGAAGTAGTAACATGGTCTGGTTCTCAGCTTCAAAAGTTTCCCAGTTGAGAGCCAGATTTTTCTACCTGCAAGTGCTTCTAGAGACCCTTGCTCTGGAAGCAGAGGTCTCAACCCTGTTGGCTCTCAGAGCAGTAGAAAGGGTTCCTCCCTGCACCAGGGCAGGGGTCTGTATTCAGATACTTCCTTACCCCAAAAGACAGGAGAATGGCGCCCATATTAGACCTCAGATATCTGAACAAGCATCTTTTGAAACCAAAGTTCAAAATGGTAACTCTGGCAAAGATTTTACCCTCCCTAAGGCCAGGACTGGCTAGCCTCCCTGGACCTCAAGGATGCCTATTTTCACGTCCCTAATCAAGCTCCCATCGAAAGTACCTCAGATTGAACTACCCTAGGTCATTACCGGTTCAGAGCAATGCCCTTCGCCTACTTCTCTGCCCCAAGGGTATTCACAAAGTGTCTGGCAGTAGCAGTGGCTCACTTAAGGAGGCAAAGGATTGCTGTTTTCCCTATCTAGATGATTGGCTCATTGTAGGCCAGTCCTCAGAACAGGTAAATCTCACCTGCAAGTCACCCAGCAGCTTCTCACCTCCCTGGGCTTTCTACTAAATCTACCAAAGTCGGTTCTGGAACCAGTCCAGCTACTCACCTTTATAGGGGCAGAGTTGGACACAAGCTAGCCTGAGCTTTTCTTCCCTTGGAAAGGGTGAGAATTTAGTGGCTTTGGCCTCCTCCTTCACTCTGCAGGTCTCCGGCCAGCAAGACACTTTCTGCAGCTCCTGGGCACATGGCTGCATCCACAGCTGTTGTGCAGGGAGCAAGATTTCAGATGAGAGACATTCAGTTCACTTGAGAACCTATTGGTCTCAGAGAAGAGACCCCTTTCCAAGTTGGTCCCAGTGACTTCAACCTTGATCCAGGCCCTCCAGTGGTGGCAGGATCAGAACAATTTAAGATTGGGGTCCCTTCATTCCCCTGCTCACAATTTGACCTCACTACAGATGCTTCCTTCTGGGTTTGGGAGCCCACATGGGCACCTTTCCTCCAGGGAGTGTGGTCCCCCAGGAATCTCTGCTCCACATCAATTTGCTGGAACTCAGAGTGTCTTTTTAGCTCTTCAAGCATTTTCTGCATCTGTCCACAACAAGGTGATACAAGTCAGAACAGACAACACCACAACAATGTGGTACATCAATGAAACGGGGCACTCGGTCTTCGGCCTTGTGCACCGAGGTAGTCGGTGTTGTGGTCTCTGGCCTATTCCTCTGAACACTTCCCTCATAGCAGTTCACCTTCCAGGGAAGGAAAATGTCCTAGCGGATGCTCTCAGCAGGATTTCCCAGGGCCATCACGAATGGTCCCTAGATCCTCAAGTGCTGGGGATAGTCTTTGCCAGATGGGGTACTCCTCAGATTGATCTTTTTGCAGCCCCAGACAATCACCAACTTCCTCTGTTCTGTTGCAGGCCTCCAGTGTTGGGCTCAGTCCCCCTGGATGCCCTTCTCCTGGATTGAGAGGGGAAGTTTCTTTATGCCCCTCCTATTCAAAGTATTAGTCAAAATCAGATCCCAGCCTTGCAGGGTGATTCTGATTGCCCCGGATTGGGCCAGGCAGCCCTGGTACCCCTCCTTCTGTCACTGACAATCCATCTTCCCTTTGTCTCCCAGGAATCACAACCTATTAACTTGTGCCCAGGGAAGGGTTTGTTATCCGGACCTCAAATCCCTCAACCTCAAGGCCTGGCTCTTGAGGAGTTAGAGTTTGCTGATTTACACCTCTCTCAGGGTGTTCTTGAAATCCTAAAGGCTTCCAGAAAGCCTTCCACTAGGGCTACTTATAGTTCTAAATGGAAAAGGTTTTCCATTTGCGTGCTGAGAAAAATATTTCCCCAGAATCTGCTGATTTGCCCATTGTATTAGATTACATGGTCCATCTTAATTCTTTGGTGTCAGACCAGCTACCCTGAGAGTTCATTTGGCAGCTGCTCTTCTTTTGATTCAGCAGGAAAGTCATCCCTCTTCCACTCACCCTGTGTTTTCCAAGTTTTTAAGGGATTACTCCATACTAATCCACCCTTTGGAACCGCCCCTGCCTGGGACCCTTAATGTTTGCATTGCCCAGTTAATGCAATCCTTTTGAACCTCTGTTTTCTGCAGAGCTTAAGTATCTAACTTGGAAAACTGTTTTTCTGGTGGCTGTCACTTCTGCCAGACGACAAGTGAGTTGCAAGCCTTGTCAGTAGAAACTGACTTTATCTCTTTCCACAGGGATAAGGTAGTCCTGAGGACTAATAGGAAATTTTACCTAAGGTGGTTTCAGATTTCCATCTCAACCAATCTATCTCCCTTCCAGTATTTTCACTGATCACCCTCTTCTGGTGAGAGGAGGTTGCACAGCCTGGATGTTAAGAGGGCTCTTAGTTATTATATAGAGCGTACTCAAAGGTCACAGGTTCGAATCCTCCAACTTTTTCTCACCTATGGTGAAGTTGGAAGGCAACCTGCACTAAGAGATCAATTGCCAGGTGGATTGTCTCTTGTATCCAATTTTGTTATCAGAAGCTGGGCAGAGATCCCCCTCTGGCTTGAGGGCTCATTCTACCAGGGTACAGCCTGCCTCTAGCTGCTGCCAGAGACATTCCTATATTAGAGATATGCCAGGCTGCTACTTGGAAAACGGCACACACTTTCACCAAGCATTACTCCTGGATGTCCAGGCCAGGAGAGATGCCTCGATTTGGCACAGCTGTTCTTCAGAGCCTATTCCTAAGTAGGTTCTGTCCTCCTCCATGGAGGTACTGCTGTGTAGTCTGTTACTGCTCATAATATAGCAAGACTTCATGTTGTTTGAAGAAAAATTACTCACCTTAGTAATGTTGTTTCTTCTAATGGAGTCTTGCTATATTATGACCTCCCCCCCAGCCTGCCCCTCTCAGAACCTCTACTTGGGTGGGGTGCGGGCAATTTAGTGTGGCCACTATTTTTATGCCCTTTTAGCGTTTCTCACCCCTTTTGGGGGGGTGTTTTATTATCCTGTTGTTTTATTCTCTTGTTGTTAGAATTGTATTAGTAGTTCTGGTCCCCTGACTTGAGTCTTGGGTGTTGGGACCAGCAATGATTGTTAATATTTAGGTAGCCATTTGGTAGTGTAGGTTACAGCTTCCACACAGACCTTAGTGAGTTTTGCTCAGAAGATCTGACAGTTCAGTTTTGAAATATCACAGACAGAGCTGCTTCTTAGAGCTCGTGCTCAAAGTTCCATTCTGGAATGGTATTAACCATTTCACCTCCGGAACAGTTCTAGTGGTGGGACAAACTGCTACTGTCATAATATAGCAAGACTCCATTAGAAGAAACAACATTACTAAGGTGAGTAATTTTTTCTTTGTGTCTCCTCAAAACACAAAACTTCCCACCTTCTGCTCGCTCGCTCCAGGGCGAGGTGTTTTTAGGCGGGATGCTGTGGCTTTCGATTGGAGGGACAGATTCGTCTATGCCTTCCCTCCTGTTCCCTTAATTCTGAGGGTCCTGAACAAACTCAGATCAGGGGGGCACGAATGATCCTCATCGCTCCATTCTGGCCCAGGCAAGTTTGGTTCTGTCTTCTACAACAGTTGTCAGACGAACCTCTGCTTCCTCTTCCTCTGTCGCAACACTTGTTGACCCAGGATCAGGGGACTCTAGTTCATCCAGGTCTCAAATCCCTTCATTTGCATGCGTGGCTCCTGCAGAAGTAGCTAAAGCCCACTTCGGGGTTTCCTCGCTCGTAGCAGACATATTGGTAGAAGCCAGAAAGCTTTCCACCAGGTCCACTTATGCTATGAAGTTGAAACGATTTTCTATTTGGGCCACATCAAGGGAATTCGACCCTTTCTCTTGCCCAGCCAACAGAGTCCTGGACTACATGTGCCATCTCTTCGGTCTGGGTCTCAGCCATTCCTCTTTAAAGGTCCATATGGCAGTGATTTCTGTTTACCATGTCCCTTTCAGAGACAGAACTTTTGCGCAGCTGGAAGTCTCTGAGACATTCCTCAGAGGGGTCCTCCATTTTAGACCCCTCATCCGTATTCCTGCTCCTCCTTGGGACTTGAATTTCATTCTTGAGAAGCTTACTCTGCCTCCCTTCGAGCCAGCAGCCTCAGCAGATTTAAAGTTCCTCTATTGGAAGACTCTCTTCATAGTGGCCATTACTTCAGCTAGGCGAATTTCCAAGCTTCAGGCCTTGATGTGCAAAATCCCGTATTTCATTTTTCACAAGGAATGTGTGGTTCTACGCACCAACCCTAAGTTTCTCCCTAAGGTGGTGGCTGAATCTATGCTGAATCAACCCATTGAGCTACCCGCTTTCTTTACGCAACACTTCAATCAAGGGAAGTACCTCTTTCACACATTGGATGTTCACAGAATACTGAGATACTACACCTCTCGGACCAAGGATCTCAGGAAATCTGATCAGCTTTTTGCCTCTTTTGCTCACAAAAGAGAGGGCAATGCCATTTCCAAGCAATGCCTATCTAAATGGTTGACTCATTGTATCACTTTCTGTTACGACAAGTACAACAATACCCTGCCGGGTCAAGTCAGAGGCCACTCCAGCAAAGTAGTAGCTGCCTCTGCGGCTTGTTTCAAGAATGTGTCAGCGGCAGACATCTGCGCAGCCGCAACTTGAACTTCTGTCCATACCTTTATGAAACACTACAGTTTGGATATTGCCTCTCGCTGTAGAGCAGGCTTCGGGTTGGCTGTGCTTCAAGGTCTTCTTTCATAAGACCCGTTCAGCCAGAGGCTCCATACCATGGATAGTTATCCTCCTCCCGAGTGGTTTTCCTTAGTTCCAGACTGCTTGGGATTCAGTCTTATATATAAATACCTACTGCAAGAGCCCTCTCGAAGTAAGATAGTACAGTTAGATAAGAACTTACTGTAACAGTGGATCTTCGAGAGAGGCTCTTGCAGTAGGTATTGCCCTCCATCCCCCTAAGCTTTTTAGCTCCTTTTCCAGGAAAGGAAATATCCGCTTCTCTCTCGTCTTGCCCCTTTTGGGCCCTTGCTTGGAAAGAACTGGAAGGCGGGTGTGGGGGACCGCCCCTTTATACTGACGTCGCATGACATCGGTCACCTGACGTGGGGGCGGTCCCCTGCCAGAGACTGCTAGCTAGAAATTTTTCTGTGGGGTCCTGACGCCTGGCAAGTCAGTCCTATGTGTAAATACCTACTGCAAGAGCCTCTCTCGGAAGATCTGCTGTTACGGTAAGTTCTTACTTAACTGTACTTTCCTAGCCATGCCATTCGGCCTGTCATCGGCCCCACGGGTCTTCAGCAGATGCATTGCAGTGGTGGCAGCCCACCTTGGGGGGGGGGAATCAGAATTTACCCCTACTTCAACGATTGGCTCTTAGCAGGTTCCACCCAGCAGGAGGTGGAGAGGTCCAGGGACCTGGCCCTCCAGACCTACTCACAACTTGGCCTCTTCATCAACGAGGCCATGTTGGAGCTCGTGCCTTCTCAGGTGATGTGCTTCATCGGGGCAGAGCTAGACTCTCGTCAAGCCAGAGCTCAGCTCCCGGCAGACAGGGCAGAGGTTCTCTCCTCCTTTCCCAAATCATTTCTGGTTGGGCAATTGCGCCCCTGCCCGGTACTTTCTGTGCCTTCTGGATTACATGGCGGCATGCACCTCCGTGGTCCGTTGGGCCTGGTGGCACATGCACCCCCTCCAGTGGGATCGGTCCGGCCTGTAGACTTAGCGCCATGGTCATTTCAACCAGCTGATCACTGTGACCCCAAAAATGTGGGATGCTCTCTAGTGGTGGACCGTCCCAGGCTGATTGCATGAAGGTATCCATTTGTCCGCCCCGAGCCGACAGCCATCCTTACAACTGATGCCTTTCTCATGGGCTGGGGAGCCCACATGGGGGACAACAGGGCCCATGGGTTCTGGACCCCCGAGGAGTCCCGTTAACACCTCAACCTTTTGGAACTCAGAGCAGTCAGACTGGCACTGTCAGCTTTTGCTCCTCAGCTCTGGGGTCAAGTGGTTCAAGTCCAGACGGACAATACCATGACCAGATACTACCTCAACAAACAGGACGGCACGCATTCCCGTCTGCTATGCAGGGAAGCGCTTCACATCTGGACACTCATGAGCCGTCTGGAGGCAGATCTCTTAGCCATCCACGTGGCAGGAGCCTCAAACCAACTGTCGGATGCTCTCAGCTGCATAGATGAGACATCCCACGAGTGGTCTCTCCATGCAGAGGTAGCGCACAGTCTGTTCTCCTACTGGGGCAAACCACTGGTGGACTTGTTTGCCTCCAGGGAAAACACCAAGCTGAGGCTGCTTCATGCCCACCCCTCTTCAGCAGGGCTTGCTGCAGGGGGATGCCTTCTCGAGGCTGTGGACCCCAGGCCTGTTCTACACCTTCCCTCCATTTCCCTTGATCTACAGGGTGCTCCTCAAGGTGAGGAGGGACAAGGCATAGGTGATTCTGGTAGCCCCAGACTGGCCACGCCAGTTCTGGTACCAAGATCTCCTCAGCCTCAGTAACAGGCCCCCAGAGCGGCTTCCAGCATGCCCAGACCTGATCTCAGTCAACCAGGAGAAGGTGTTCCTTCCGGAATTTCAATCCCTGCACTTCACAGCCTGGTACCTGAGCGGCTAGGCTTCCAGGCTTTGGGTCTTTCCGAGGATGTCCTCACAGTGGTGGAGGCATCCAGAAATAATTGACCAGAAAATGTTATGCCTTCAAATGGAAAAGTTTTCCATTTGGTGTCAGGGCAAGGGCCTGGACCCTCTGTTCTGTTCTGTTCAGTGGTTGACATTCTCGACTACCTTTGGTCTCTGTCCAAAGAGGGTCTTCAGTCATCGACCCTTAGGGTGCACCTGGCAGCCATCTCTGCTTACCGGGCGCAGGCGGGAAGGCCGACGTTGGCGCAGGAGACAGTGGTCAGGCGCTTTTTCAAAGGCCTGGATCACATATCCCCTCCAGTGCATGAACCTCCACCTCCATGGGATCTACTGCTGGTACTGTTAAAGCTCATGGACAAGCCATTCGAACCGATGCACAACTGTGATCTGTCACACTTGTCATGGAAGATGGCCTTCCTGGTGACTATCACGTCTGCCAAAAGGACAGGGTATCTCTAGGCACTCTCGTTGGACTCCCCTTATCTGGTCTTCCACAGGGACAAGATTGTCCTGCGCCCCAACCCGAAATTCTTTCCGAAGGTGGTGTCAGAGTTTCACCTTAATCAGGTCTTGACTCTGCCGGTGTACTACCCCAATTACTCCTCGGAGGCCAAGTACAGGCTCCATACTTTGGACCTGAGACGAGCTCTCTTCTATTATAAGGAGAGGACAGTGGAGATTCAGGGAGAGGTTCGCCAGCGGTTTGTCACCTATGCTGAAGCCGCTTCTGGCAGACCTGCAATAAAGCGGACGACTGCTTGATGGATAACATATTGCATTAGTCTTTGCTGCAAGTTGGCGGGCAAGGAGTCTCCCAAAGGGATAAGAGCTCATTCTACCCACCATACCGCTGCATCAGTGGCTGCTTCCAGGGACATCCCTAGCCAGGAAATCTGTCGGGCTGCTACCTGGAAGACAGCAGACACCTTCATTACCCACTACTACTTCGATCTTTAGTCATGCCGGGATGCTGATTTGGGGGATTCGGTTCTCCAATCTCTGTTTCCCAAGTAGGGGGTGTGCGCCTTGCCTCCCTCCTCCCGGAGAACTGCTAGGAGTCTGCCAAAAAGTGTGGATGAACAACATATTCACGATCCTAGAAAAACAGATTACTCACCTTTAACAGTAGTTATAGGAGTGGTATATGTTGTTGATCCACACGACCTACATTCGACCTCCTCGCTGGCGGACGCATAAACCTGGCTTCCAGCAGACAAGATTCGGCGTCATGGGGCGGAGCCGAGGGTTATACCACCCGGGTGGGTGGGAGGAGCCAGCTTGAAGACTTTCCTGCTGATTTAAAGTCAAAGGGACTCTGCCAATAAGTGTGGATGAACAACATATACCTCTCCGAGAAATACTGTTACAGGTGAGTAACCTATTTTTTTTTTCTGTTCCTGTATTCCCAAGATCAATGCGAAACGCTCACTCCCCTTGTACCCAAGCCAGCCAAATCATCCGCCCTCATCGGCGCACACTGCTTCTGTCCGCTGCTACCTATCCATAACTGATTGGCATATGTCCGGTGAAGATGCACTCTTGATTATCTTCTCCATCAGAGAGTGCGCCTGCGTTCACCGGCACACTTACCATCCCGGCTGGCACTAGTATATGACGCGCAGACATGTCATTATGCACCTCATTTACTAGGGCTGGTGCTCTCTCTGATGGAGAAGACCATCAAGAGTGCATCGTCACAGGAGAGATGGCAGCCACTTGTGGACCGAAGCAGTGTGCAATGATGAGTGCGGGCAGTCTGACTGGTTCTGACGTGGGGGGAAGGGGGGACCGTTTCACATTGATTTTAGGAATACAAGAGCAAAAGAAAAAGGGTTTAGAAACATAGATAATGATGGCAGAAAAAGACCCATGGTCCATCCAGTCTGTCGAGATCCCTATTTAGCCCTGGGACCCAGTGTCCTAGCCCTCCCCATTCTCCTCCCAGTTTCTACCGCCTCGAGCAAGCACTATACCGTTCATTCTGTCCCAGCCATGCTTGAAACCACCAATGTGTTTTGCAGTTACCACTTCGGTTGGTAGACTGTTCCACAGCTGCACCACCCTTTCTGTAAAATAATACTTTGTCATGTCCCTCCTGAACCTTCCTCCTGTTAGTTTCCACTCATATCCACGTGACTGCAAGCTAGTATTCAAGCTAGTTACCGCAGTTCACTGTGTAAATTCCTTTTAGGAACATGAAGGTCTTTATCATATCTCCCCTCTCCCTTCTGTCTCCAGTGAGTACATGTTCAGTGCCTTGAGGCACTCATAGGACCTGCCCTGTTGGCCCTGAATCACTTTTGTCATGCTGTGCTGCACTGTCTCCTCTCCAACCTATCCCTGTCTTTCCTGAGGTGAGGACTCCAGAACCGGGAGCAGTTCTTCAGGTGTGGCCTCAGTAAGAATCTTTTAAGGGGAAGCATTTCCTCTTCCCTTATACTGTCAGTACCCCTCCCAGTACATGTCATCATCCTACTCTGCTGTGTGCCTTGTTGCACTGACTGTATTGTTTTGGGAAGCTACGAATGATAACTCCAAGGTCTTGCTCCTCAGCCGTAGTGCTAAGTCTCACCCCAACTATCTGTGATGCTTGGCCAGCTGGTTATGATTGTTCTATGATATTTGGAATATAAAAATATAGTGTGTGATTGTCTCACATAAGACAGCTGTGCAATGGGTGCTGGGTGCTCCTCCCCCCCAGGTTTCAGAGAAGCTACAGGATATATTAACCTGAAACCAGGAGGTAATTAAAAGACCAGAGAGACTTAATTAAGGTTCTCCTTTTTTTTTTTTTGTTGTCTTAATTAGAACTGACCCAGCTGCCAGGATATAGGGCTCGTAAACATTTATGACGTCTTAGAGGAAAAAAATGTTATATTACCATAGTGTGAAAAGTTGTAAAATATTTGACCTGCGTTGGAAACAGGAAGCCACACAAGATTAAAAGAAAGGCTTGATTAAAGACTTCATAATTTTGGAAATTAGTTTTTGCTGAAGTCACAATATTTTAAATATCTCCTGACAGGAAGATCATTGTTTGTAAATTTTTTATATTCTAAAAGGAGGAGCTAGATGACATCATAGAAGGGGCGTGGAAACAGAGAGTTTTAAACTGTATTCTATGTTTAAAATGAGTGACATATCTTTTTGGACTCTTAAGAAACAAGATCTCCGATCTAACTTAAGCACTATAAAGAGGTAATACATTAGATAGAAAAAGTCTAACTGTATGTTGGTAGGAGTTTGTAGTTTCCTTTCCTTTTCTTTTAAGTGATTGTATGCTCTTTGATATATTGTTCTGTATTTACATTTTTCATATTTTTCATCATCTTTAGTAAATATATTATTTGAAAGACTGCCTTGGGTTGTTGGCCAGTTCTTTTTGCATGTGAAGTATAGATGATTAAGTCTGACAAAACTGTTTAGAAGCTTGATGATGTTACTAAACTGGAAAAAGGTAAGAACATACCTAAGGTCTTTTATAGCGTTTTAAGGGTTCATTTTGGATACCTGGTTAGGTGCCCCTAGACGAAAGATATCTTGCATCGCCTCAAAGAGAAGATTATCTGAGCCTGTACTTTTGGGTACGCTAGCATAAGGTTCACAGTTTGAATCACCTTAGAACTTGAGACTAAAGGTGATTCGGACCCACAAGCAGACAGGAGGGTTACCCTGTTACCTGTTCACAATATTGCGCTCGGAGGTTGGCACTGTGGGAGCAGAGGGCCTGACCTGCTGAGTGCATTTGTGACAGATTTGGTTGGCAGCGGTGCGGATAAATTTGGTAACACAACTCTTAACTGTTCATTGTGTCAGCGTAATACTGTACAGCTCACTTGCAAATTAAGGCAGTGATTTATTTTTAAAAAGGAAACCGAACTATATAATTTTGCTTACAGTCAAGTTCCTACCTGTTTTATTTTATTTTTTTCAAAGTGCAAGTTAGAGTAGCCGTAGTTAGGGAAGAGGATGGCTTCCAACTACAGTGGGCACACTGCAGACTACTTGAAGCAGTTGGACAGAGGAGTCCTGTACTAGGTGAGAGCCACCAAGCAGAACCTCGAGGATACCCTGATGGCAGTAGACGCCCAGAGCATTGGGTCACAGACTGAGCAATCAGGCTGCAGATTGAGTTACGCAGAATGGAGCTGGAGTTTCAGAGAGATGCTGAACGAGAGAAACGAGCCGCAGAGGAGAAGAGTGAGCGAGAACAGTGAGAGGCTGACCGTGAAAGCGTGAGCATCAGCGAGCTGCAGAGGAGGCAGGGCCGAGAACAGTGAGAGGCTGACCGTGAAGAGGCGTGGCGCCAGTGAGCCATAGGAGAAGATGGAGTGAGAACAGCAGGAAGCTGAGCGTGAACAGCGAGAGGCGGACCAAGAGGGAGCATGACGCCAGAGGCTTACATGAACTGAGAAGTTACTTACTCCAACCACACGCAAGCACCAGAGCAAGTAAGGGTTTGGCTCTAACTGGAACTTCAGGACTGGGTTACAAATTGAATTTCAAATTGATAGCTGAATTTAAAGAGGGGGAGAATATGGATACCTTTTTAAATTTCTTTGAAAAAGTTTGTATTCAGTCTAAAATTCCTAGAGGGTCCTGGAGCTTCCAGCTATCCCCACTACTTACCGGGAAAGCTCGGGATGCATTGGGTAAAATAGACAATGAGGACAGTAATGATTACAGCAAACTTAAAGCTGCACTTTTAAAAAAGTTTGATTTAACTGCAGAAGCCTACAGAGCTAAATTCCATAAGCTAAGGTGAAGCCCTGACATGAGCTATGAGGAGCTAGCCACGAAACAACGTCAGTGTTTAAAACGTTGGTGGGAGGGAATTGAAGCAAACTCTGTAGATAAAATTGAAAATGCTATTTTGTTGGAACTGTTTTTTTGGGCATGCCTAGCAGAGCTGAAAACCTGGCTAGAGGACCGAGATCCCAAAACAGTGCAAGAGGCTGCTGAACTCTCGGACCGCTATGCCAAGAGCAGACCTGCTCTGAGAGCGAATGGGGAGGGCGTGGCAGCGCAGAATGGGAAAAGCGCACCTTCAGGGCAGCTAAAACCCTCACTGCCTCCAACAAAACCAGTTAGCCTCAGGTTTCAGAGAAAAGATTTCTCTGAGTAAAGAAACGAATGTTGGGTCTGTAAAGAAACTGGGCATATTGCCAGACAGTGTCCCAAAAGGGCGAGCAATACACAGAATGGGGCTAGTAAAAAAGTGGGTTGTTTGTGTGTCCCTGGAAGCATGCCTGTGAACATGAGGAAACACATGCACTCAGTCTCGGTGAATGGGGTATAGACACGAAGGTTAAAGGACACAGGGGCATCCCTGATGCTGGTTAAAGGGGATGTGGTAGAGCCCGGTCAGCTTATACCAAATGAATTTGTAACTGTACAAGACTTTACTGGTGAAGAGAAAACATTGCCACTCGCTAGTGTTCTCCTAGACTGGGGTGAAACAGGGGGAACTGTGCAACAGGTGGCTGTAGCCAAAACTTTAGCAGTTGACATCATCCTTGACAACAGTCTTAAACAGGAGATGGTGTATGCAGTTACCCATAGCCAAGTGGGAAGGGGAAATTGTAGTTCCCTGGTCCCCACAGAAGCCAGTGTGGAAATCACTGGGAGGCTGATTCCCCAGCCTGTGTCTCCTGATATGGAGACTAATGAAAAGGTGGTAGAAATTTCCCCAGTAGCAGTTAACCACACATCTACAGAGGGTTACTCCGAAGAAGGAGGGGTGACTCATTGTCAGAGGGTTAGGGATGGCAGTGATCCTGAGTGCCCTGATGCTAGTGCTAGGGACCCTAGTTTAGAGACTGAAGGGGACCTGTCCCATGCCTTGGGAATATGTAAGGAGTTTGCTGCTTCTCAGAAAAGTGATCCTAGTCTAGAGAAGCTGAGGGCTTGGGCAGACTCTGACGGAGCACAGGGAGGTGACGGTAAGCATAAGGTTTATTGGGAAAATGGACTGATGTATACACAGGCTATGAAGACAGAGGGAAGGGTGATAGACAGG
This sequence comes from Neoceratodus forsteri, assembly GCA_016271365.2. Taxonomy (NCBI): domain Eukaryota; kingdom Metazoa; phylum Chordata; order Ceratodontiformes; family Ceratodontidae; genus Neoceratodus; species Neoceratodus forsteri. Next base: position 721,166,396 of record CM028129.1, read on the forward strand.
CAGCTTGTCGTTCCCCAGGGTTATCGTGAGCAGTTGCTCAAGATTGCACATGATATTCCCTTGTCTGGGAATCGCGTTCACTATGCAGCGGTTGGCCCAGAATTTCTATTGGCCCAACTTCACCCAGCAGGTGAAGGAGTATTGCAGGTCTTGTCACCGGTGCCAAGAAATAGGGAAGGCAGGTAAGAAAACCCAAGCCACCCTAATTCAATTGCCCATAGTGGAGGAGCCATTCCAGAGGGAGGGGAGGGGAGGGAATGGATATTGTGGGGCCTTTAAATACCCCCAGCTCCTCCGGGAAACGGTTCATCCTGACTTTGGTGGATTATGCCACCCAGTATCCAGAGGCAGTCGCCCTATCCTCACTGAGGACAGACAAAGTGGCAGATGCCTTACTTGGGATTTTCTCCCATGTTGGGTTTCCACAGGAGGTTATCACCGATCGAGGGGGTTCCTTCATGTCGGACCTGATGAAATGTTTGTGGGAGAAGTTTGGGGTGGTGCAGAGGTGCATGACACCTTATCACCCTCAAGCCAATGGGCTTGTGGGTCCGAATCACCTTTGGTCTCAAGTTCTGGGACGATTCAAACTGTGAACCTTATGCTAGCGTGCCCAAATGTACAGGCTTAATTTAATGGTTCCCTGAAGTCAGTGCTCCAAGTGTTTGCTGAGCAGCATGGGAGGGACTGGGAGAAATACCTTCCCCACCTGTTGTTTGCATACAGGGAGGTGCCCCAAGAATCGACAGGATTTTCCCCCTTCAAGCTCTTATATGGATGCCGGGTATGTGGGACCCTAGACTTGATCCGAGAGGACTGGGAAGGCAAACACGCCACCCAGGGAACTCCCATAGTGGATTGTGTCCTGAGGTTTAGGGAAAGGCTGAAGGAGCTTATGGGGACCGCCCAGAGCAACCTGGCAGCTGCCCAACAGAAACAGAAAGTGCGGTATGATCACAGAGCCAGAGCTCGCCCATACACGGTGGGTCAGGAGGTCATGGTCCTGATTCCGATACGGAAAGACAAGCTACAGGCTGAGTGGGCAGGACTGTACACAGTAGTTCGGAAGGTAAAGGACATGAACTATATCATAGAGTTACCCGACAGAAGACAGACAGAAAGAATGTACCATGTCAACATGATGAAGCCATATGCTAATAGAGCTGACATGGTGTTTGCAGTATGTAGTCCTGGGGAGGGGACTGACGAAGGAGACCCCCTTCTGGACTTGCTGAAAGAAAGCAAGCGGGAATCCTCTGTGGAGGCAGTTGAATTGTCTCCCCAGCTGGCCCCAGACAAGATCCAGGAAGTAAGGGAGGTTTTAGCAGACTTTGTCCCACTCTAGCACTAAGCCTGGACTAACCCCCTTAGCGACGCACAATGTGGAGACAGAGACACAGACGCCCATACAGTGGACAGCATATCGGGTGTTAGAGGCTGTCTAAAAGGACATTAGAAGGGAGGTGGAGGAAATGCTGCATTTGGGGTAATCCAGAGATCCCACAGCCCCTGGGTCTCACCTGTAGTTTTTGTGCCCAAGCCAGATGGCTCTAATCATTTCTGTGTGGACTGTCATGGACTGAATGCAGTCACGAAGTCAGATGCCCACCCGATGCCCCAGATGGACAAACTCCTGGACAAGTTGGGAAGGGCGACCTACCTTACGACTGTTGACCTGACCAAGGGGTATTGGCAGGTAGAGTTAACGGACATCGCTAGGGAGAGGTCAGCCTTCATCACTCCGATAGTCTTATCTGAATTTAAAGTAATGCCTTTCGGAATGAAGAACACCCTGGCCACTTTCCAAAGGTTGGTGAACCAAGTGTTAAATGGTGCTGAGGAGTACACCGTGGCGTACCTGGATGACATTGCCATCTTTAGTGCCAGCTGGGAGGAACACCTGTCCCACCTTAGGGAAGTGCTGGGCAGGATACAGAGGGCTGGGCTCACTGTCAAAGCTGAGAAGTGCCAGGTGGCCATGGCTGAAGTGGCATACGTCGGGCATGTTGTAGGCTGGGGACAGCTCCATCCTAACCAAGTAAAAATAGAGGTGATCAAGGCATGGCCCAGACCAGAAATACAGAAGCCGGTCAGGAGTTTTCTCGGGACAGCAGGGTACTATAGGACATTTGTACCCAATTACAGTGTCCTGGCTGCTCCCCTATCTGACCTGGTAAAGTAAAAGATGCCTAAGAAAGTTACGTGGGAACCAGCCTGTGAAAAAACCCTTACCAAACTGAAAGAGGCACTGTGCAGTGCTCCTATGTTGACAGTCCTGATTATGGCAGTACTGAGTCAGACATCCAACCAAGGGAAAGATCGCCCTGTAGTGTACCTGAGTAAAAAGTTACCTCCCAGGGAGCAGGCTTACTCTACTGTGGAAAAAGAATGTCTTGCCACAGTGTGGGCCCTAAAGAAGTTAGAGCCATGCTTATATGGGCACCATTTTGAGGTACAAACGGACCACAACACCCTGGTTTGGCTGACACAATTGGGAAAAACTAAAGGTAGACTATCAAGATGGAGTCTTGCCTTGCAAGGGTATGACATGACAATCTTACATAAGGCTGGAGCGACCATTCAGAACGCGATGGCCTATCGCGTCTGTATGAGGAGTGAACTGATTTGGGAAGCTCATCCCATGCAGGGGATTGAGCCCCCAAATTCAGTCTAGGTTGGGAGGAGTATGATGCTTGGCCAGCTGGTTATGATTGTTCTATGATATTTGTAATATAGTAAATGTAGTGTGTGATTGTCTCACATAAGACAGCTGTGCTATGGGTGTTCCAATCTCCCACCCTCAGGTTTTAGAGAAGCTACAGTATATATTAACCTGAAACCAGGAGGTAATTAAAAGAACAAAGAGACTTAATTAAGGGTCTCCTGTTTTTTTTTTTTTTCTTAATTAGAACTGACCCAGCTGCCAGGATGTAGGGCTTGTAAACTTTTATGACGTCTTAGAGGAAAAACATGTTATACCACCATGGTGTGAAAAGTTGTAAAATCGTTGACCTGCCTTGGGAACAGGAAACTACACAAGATCAAAGAAAAGGCTTTATTAAAGACGGTCATAATTTAGGAATTTTTTTTTTGCTGAAGTCACAGTATTTAAAACCGAGTGACATATCTTTTTGGACTCTTAAGAAACAAGATGTCTGATCTAACTTAAGCACTATGGAGAGGTAATACATTAGATAGAAAAAGTCTAATTGTATTGTGGAAGGAGTTTATGTTTTGTACTTTAACCTTGTTCTTTTAACTGATTGTATGCTTTTTGATATAGTGTTCTCTGTTTACATTTTATGTATTTTCATCCATTTTAGTAAATATATTATTTTGAAAGACTGCCTGGGTGTGTCTTCAAAGTTCTTTTTGCGTGTGATGTATAGAGGGTTAAAACTGACAAAAAACTGTTCAAAGCTTGATGGTGTTACTAAACTGGGAAAAGGTAATAATATACCCAAGGTCCTTTATATAGTTTGAAGGGTTCATTTTGGATACCTAGTTAGGTGCCCTTAGGCAAAAGATATATTGCATCCGCCAAAGAAAATTTTATCTGAGCCTGTACATTTGGGTACGCTAGCATAAGGTTCACAGTTTGAATCTCCCCAGAACTTAAGACCAAAGGTGATTCAGACCCTCAAGCAGACAGGAGGGTTACCCTGTCTGTTACCTGTTCACATTACTGCGCTCGGAGGTTGGCACTGTGGGAGCAGAGGGCCTAACCTGCTGAGTGCATTTGTGATACCATCCAGTGCTCTATCCTGGGATTCTTGTTCCCTAGGTGCATTACCTTGCACTTCTTAGCACTGAATTTCAACTGTCAAAACTCAGACCACCCCTCTAGCTTTGTGAGTCTGTATGCATATCCCCGATTCCCTCATCGCTATCCACCCTCCTACAGAGCTTAGTGTCATCCATAAAGAGATACAACCTGCCCCGGATTCCTAAACCAATTTTGCTGATGAGCATATTGAAGAGGACCAGACTCAGGAGAGATCCCTGCGGTACCATACTCGTGACCTCCCTCTTTTCTGATTTAACCTCATTAACCACAAACCTCTACTGCCTGCACTTTATCCAGTTGCCTACCCAGTTTACTATGACATTAGCCATACACATCTTCTCAATCTTCTTCAACAAGCATCTTTGAGGCATCAAGTTGAACGCCTTACTGAAGTCAAAGTGGAGCAAATCCACAACGTGGCTCTGTCCTATTCCCTTGTTACCAGAAGAAAACTAACAAGACTTTGCCACAAATTGGTGCTGTTTACTATCCCAGAGCCTGTTGCTCTCTTATCCATGAGGTCCTCTTTGACCAGTGACCCCATCAGAGTCTCTACAATAGAGATAAGATTGACAGGTCTGTAGTTCCTTGCTTGTCCCCACCCCCCCAATACCCGCTACCCTCCAATCCTTTGGAACCCCCGCCAGCCCCAGTGAGCTGTTGAATAGACCTACGAGGGGTTCCTCCAGTTCTGCTGCCAGTTCTCTGAGTAGCCTTGGATGCAACCCATCTGGTCTCGAACCTTACCTGTCTGTAGGGCTGCCAGCTCCTGGACCCTTTCACTTGTAAATGTTGGCTGCCTCGTCTCCTGGACCCCCTTAAAGGCTGCCTTGACATCTCTGTCTGGCAAGGGCACGCCATCCTGTCTAGTGAAAACTGAACAGTAGTAAGCATTGAGGACAGCTGCCTTTTGCCCGTCCTCCTCTATCACCCTGCCCCCTCAGCTAGCCTTCCGATTCCCCCTTCCTTTCATCCTTTTTTGCCTAATCTATCGGAAGGACTGTTTTTGGTTTTTTTTTCTGCTCTTGATCCTCTCCACAATACACAGCTCTGTGTCTGCTTTTGCTCCCCTAACTGCCTTCTTTGCATTCCTGTCTTTCAGTAAATATTCTCCCCATTCTTCCTCCCCCAGTAAATATTTTTTAAGAATATGATTATCATATCATAATATGAATATGATTTCTCCCATTTTTCCTCCCCCTGACTTTTTTTCATACTTGTAGAAAGCCTTTTTCTTGACCCTCACTGCTTCCTTGAGCCTTGCTGAGAACCATAACAGTCTCTTGAACCTGTTCTTTTTGGTTACCTTTCTCATGCATAGGTTAGATGCCTCGAGAATACTCCTCTCAGTTGCCTCCCTCTCTCTCCTACCCCACCTATGTTGTCCACCCCTGCTAACATTTCCCTGACCAACTCCCTCAGCCAATTGAAGTCCCCCCCCTTCCAAAATCAAGGACTTCTGCACTCAGTTGGGGTTTTCTGGACCAAGAGACCAGTTTGAACAAAATGGAGTTATGGTCACTGTTCCCCAGTGGCCCCCCTATTTGCACAGGTCCTACAGTCTGTGAGTTGGTGAGCACCACATCTAGAATTGCAGTCTGCCTGTGGATTCTTTCACTCTACCAGTAGACAGTCCTGAAAGGCATCCAGTGTGACCTGACTTCTTGTGCTCATGACCACTGGAACACGTCAGTCAATGTCTGGCAGGTACAGGTCGCTCACCACAACTATTTTCCCTTTGCCACTCCTCATTCAGGTTCTTCCAAAAGCTCTCTGCCCTTCTGTTCCTGTTGCACTGGAGATCTGTATATCACCCCCAAGCGCAGTTTCTTGTCTGAGGCTGCTGTGAGTTGCACCCACTGTGACACTGTCTCCCCCTTACTATCTCTAATGCACCTATCTTCTGCCATTTTGATGCCATCCTTGACAAAAATGGCTCCTCCTCCCCCTCAACCTGTTCCTACCCAGGGACCGTCAGTTCCTAATTGTTATTTTCCAAAGCCCACATTTATTTTTTTATGTTACTTCTAGTGTAAATAAATATTTTTGGTGAATTCTACAACTGCTCCTGGTTTTCCCTATGCTTCTTGACCTGTGCCTCGACAACACATCTGTTCTGCAGCCACTTGGAGTACTGTTCACATGTTCACTAAACATTAAAGTCTGGTTAGTGCCTCTCATAGACATGCTGGCTTTAACCTCGCTGTTTTGGAAGGCCTTCTATCTTAGGGTCATATTGATCTTTCCTGCCTCCCACAGTGTCTATTATACTGGTTGGGAATTGTTCCATAAGTGCGGCTTGTTGGGGGAGATGTCTTCATTTTGCCAAAGGTAGGAAGCAGTGAGAATCTGACAGGGGGAAGATGATTAGGGTACAAAATAATAAAGAAATCAGGGTAGTAGAAAGGAGAGGGGATGGAAACAGAAGCAGTGAAAACTGTAGGGGGGACTAAAAGGAAAATAGAGGAGGTAATAATCTAAGTTGTAGCAGAATGTAGAAGGCCATACGTGCAAATCTTAAAGGTCTAGTAAATAAAACTCCAGTCCTAGAGGCCATATCATGGCAGAGAACGACCTGGATATTGTAGCCATTACTGAGTCATGGTGCACTGAAAACCACAACTGAGACATGGCCATACCAGGCAATACTGTGTTCTGGAAAGACTGGGTGGGAAGAAAAGAGGGAGGGGGAGTCGTGCTTTATGTGAAGGAAAGCATAAAAGTGACAGATACAGGGAATACATGGGGGGAGCGGAGGTATTGTGAGTCACCTGGGGAAGGATAATTGCCATTGTTCACACTGGTGTGATGTACAGACCTCCAACACAGGGGGAGGAATAAGATAAGGTACTGATGGAAGTCACTGGCAAGATGGAAGATAAGGGGCAGGTGCTGCTAGTGGGGGACTTCAGTCTGCCAGGTGTAGACTGGAGCCTTCCAGCTACAGCTTCAACTTGAGGCAAGGACATCCTGGACTCCCTTTCAGAGGATATTCCTCAAGCAACTAGTCAACGAACCCTCTCATAATGAGGCTATACTGGACGTGGTACTCAGTTTAACAGGAACAGTGTTGCAGATGTCAAGGTAGGAGGCCACCTGTGGACAAGTGATCACAATATTGTGTGGTTCAACACAAGGACTGCTGCAAAATCAAACCACACAAGAAGAGCAAGGTTCCTGGACTTCAGGAGGGCAAATTTTATAAAGATGAGGGAAGGCCTCAGGGATGACCTGGTAGGGGGAGAGGACCTGCATGGGGTGGAAGAACAATGGGCGAAGCTAAAAGGAAGCATAAGTCGGCTCTATGGTACCGAGTGAAGGAGTTCGCTTGGCATGCCGGTGACCTGGGTTTGTGCTTCGAGCCTGGGTGTCAGGAGTGGAGACCGACAGGGAAGGAATCCAGAGCATTCATTGGACACTACCCTCCGGGTGGGTGGGCAGGGCCTTGGCACCTAGAGGTGGATTGGGCGACATGCAAGCAGCATGAAGCCTCGACACGCCCCCGGACGTTACCACCTCAGGTTGCCGTCCTCACATAGGCCCAATCAGTGTGGAGTGAGAGGGCAAGAAAAACAGAAAATTGCCCCCAATCAACCAGATGATGGCCGCCGGTCCCCGGGAGAGTGGGAGAAGCTGGGTCAGAAGGAAACTCTGTCTCGTCAGTGAACAAAAATAAAGAAAGTTGAAGGGGGGAGATTTAATAGTCAGGTCTTCAAATCAAAAGTTTTAATCAAAACATCTGATGGTTTTTGAAAAATTGCATGATTTCATTATTTACCTTTTTGTACAAAAACATTGATGCGTCTTTATAAGCATGTACATGAGATGTTTTTTTATGCTGTTTTCTAAAATTTCTAACAGGAGATATGCTACGTTATGTCCATGAAAGCAAGGAGCGTGCTGCTGAAATTCTTAGAAAAGAAGTATTAAGAGAACGTCAAGAGACTGCCCGTAAAATGCGAAAATACTATTTGATTTGTCTGCAGCAGCTTCTGACAGACAATGGGAAGGATGAAGGGTGAGGGTCACGTTTGCATTTGCTTTTGACGGGAATTTAATTATATTTAATTAATGTGCGAATAACCAGAGTAAAAAACAAATGACCTTATTTACTAACAATATACAACTCTTGATAGTGCTGATAAAAAAATCATGAATGCTGCTAGCAAACTTGCTGCAATGGCTAAGGTGCTGGAAACGCCTGTCCCGAACAGAACCCACAAGAATACCAACACAGGTACGGATCAGTTTTGTTTTTCATTTGCTTTGTTTTCATCTGTTTGATGCACAAAATATGTTAGTAACCACACTCCTCAAAATAAGTAAGTAAACTACCTTTCTCACCCCAGGAATTCTTCAGCATGTATTGACAGGTGCAGTATGCCCGCTGGGTTAAGCTGCCCCAGGGAGGCGGAGTCAGTGCAAATGAGAAAGGCATTGGCCAATCAGGATAGAAAGAGAGGAGAGGAGAGTGCTGCTGTAGTCAGCCTGAAGAACCTCAGAACTTTTTCTCAGCTGAACTGGCAACACTGCCCCGGAGCTCTCTCTCTCTCTCTTCAGAGACCTTCCTGTGTGATATTTCTTACTTTTGAGTGCTGCCTTTGAGGTATTTACTTTATTTTTACCATTTTTAACATGGCTGCATCTGGTTCTACACAGTCACAGGATTTTTAACGTTTTTCCCGCTTCGGCGATTATTTCTGAAATAAAAGTTTACCGTGTGCACGATAAAATTGCATTGTTTTATTTTATTTGATAGTATTTATCTGTAAGCTTGTAATTTTATCGCACTTGAGTCAAAATTAGTGTTTTATTCGCGCATTAGCGGTAATTGTTTCCCCGCATTAGCGCTATATCCTGGAATCACTTTTTTGTACATTTGATATACTATAACATTGTTTGATGGGTGATTCCCTTCTTTTCTTTGGGGTAAAACCTTCTTTTTATTGTGTAGTGGGCTACTGTCGGCAAAAGGTGTGGAGGTGGATCTTCCTGGACTCAAGTTTCCACCACTCATTCACACTAATGGGAGTACGCTGGAAGTGCTAGGACCCTGCGGGAGCCCAAAATCTTCAGGAGGGCTGGCGCGGGATAGGACCCGGCGCATGCGCATCCGCAGTAAGGCTAGCTCACGCCGTACAGGCTGTCTTCGTGTCGACCACTCCAACTGCCTCAGTTCCTTTTCTCAGCAGTCGAGTGCGCCTGATTACAATGGCCAGCCGCCTGGAGTCTAGTCTTCATCTATACAGCTATATAGCCGTTCAATATTCGCTTAACTTACCATTTTTTGTGTTTTTATTTATTTAACCAAAAAAAAAAGAAAAGAAAATGAAAAAGAAGTTATTCTCAGCCTGCCTGTAAAGATCCCTAGCAGATTCCTGGGGCAACCCCCTTAATTCTGCTAAGTGGAAGAAAAGCTGCCTGTTTAGTCCATGATTTATTTTGGAAGATGGAAGATTTGTGAGTCGCCTGTGGGGCACCTGCAACTTAAGGGTGAGTGTCTGCTCCGGCTAAAAGGGCATATGTTTTCTTCACCCTGGGACTTGTGTGAAAATCTAGGGATTGAACTACATATTGGGAAGCCTAGAGAAATGGGCCAAGCAAGTAAAAGTAGTGTCAAATCCCAGAGAGTTGTGAGATGCAAATAATATGTAGAGGAGATGTGACAGACTTCTACCCTTAATCTACATTTAGAAGTTCAGCAAAGGAATTGTTCAGTTTTCCAGAGAAATGGCTGGGTATGGGCTGTGGGAGCTGGAGGTGGGTGCCCCCATCTTTAGTGACCAGGTCCACCTCTACAGTTTCTGCTGTGGTTTTCTACTTTGCCTCAGGCACTTGCCAGTGATGTAGGAAGTACCCAGGCATTGGGATTGTAAGGAAAATTCTCTCTAAGAGTCGCAGACTCTAGTGTGATGTGGGGAGCCACGACATGATAATTGGTTAATTCTTCCAGTGGACTGCGGATCAAGTGGCCGGCAGGGGAGCCAGGCCCGTGGGGAAAACTCAAGTGTGTACAAGTCTGGCTGTGTACCCAAAGCTGCGTGCCTGGTGGGTTCAGAGCCTGAGGGCTGGAAATAATTGGTTCATTCCTCAAATGGACCGCGGGTCAAGTGGCCGGCAGGGGAGCCGGGCCAGTGGGGAAAACCCAAGTGTGTACAAGTCGGGCTGTGTACCCAAAGCTGCGTGCAAGTCCGGGCTGTGTGCCTGGTGGGTTCAGAGCCTGAGGGCTGGAAATGGTGATAAAGTGTTCTGTAGTCTCTAATCTGCATTACCAGGAAATGTAGCCCCATGGGGTCCGTCTATCTTTGTTTGTTCAGCTAGTATGTGAATAAAGCCACACTGAAGAATCACATTCCTGGTTCTGGACATTACAGTTGTGCTTCCTGTGTTGAATTTACTTGGGTGCCCTGTGCAGAGTAGCCAAACCCTAGGTCCCCCTGTGCTGAGTAACCTCATTCTCCCCGAACCCAGGTCCCCACCAGGTACTGCTGTCAGCTTCAACAGCATGCCACCTGTCATTTTGGTAAAAAGGCAGGGGTGAGGGGTTACAAAAATCGCAGCGTCCAAGTCTTCACTTCCTGGACAGTTGGCTCCTAGCCAGCCCTTCAGGTTAAGAGACACAGGAAGTAGTTGACGCAGTTTCTCAGTTATTCTCTCCAGGTTCGGGGAAGGTGCCAGTTCATCTTCCCAACAGCTCCTCTTCTTAGGAGCCCTCCTGGATACTTCCAAGGCGTCAACTTAGTTCCAGAGGCCGGGAGAAATTACATCTTTAAATGGCTCGTTACAATGCGGAAAATGACTCTATCTATTCGACCTCCTTTTTGGTTGAGTGGATTCGGAGATTCAGGTCATCCTCCGCAGCAAACAGTGGTCTCCAACTGCACATCCGTATCCTTCATACAAGATGACAGAGCGTCGGATAAAATCCGTGGGGGACTCACTGCCTAGGCCTCCACACAGGTGGCCATGGGGGACTCACTGCCTAGGCCTCCACATTGGTGTGGAGCCATAAGGATCCTCATCTTGTCATAAATTTCTTAGAGATGAGAGTTATCTTATCAGCAAAGTCCTGGAGTATGCCCCCTGCCACGAAGTGTTACTGCTTCGAAAGGATGACAAAGCTATGATGTATTACATCAGCAAACAGGGTGGGGTGTCCCTCTACCCTCTCTGCAGTAGGGCCGTGAGGTTGTGAGAGTGGTACCTCGAGTACAGTGCGTCAGTTCAGATTTCGTACAGACGCTTTTGACAAATGGGGCAGTTCTGACCTGGTCCTTTTGCGTCCTCTCTCAACACAAAACTGCCTCTATCCTGCTTCAGAAATCCTGACCCTGGTGTTTTCTGTCAGGATGTGTTCACTGCAATATTCAAGACGCTCCTTGTACATTTTCCTCTTCTTCCCTTAATTCAGAGGATGCTGTTCAAGTTGTATGCACAGGGAGGCAGGATGAGTCTCATCATCCCAGACTGGCCTCGGGAGATTGATTTGCATTGATCTACAGTCTGTCAGAAGTTTCCCTGAGGTGACTGCCTCTACGAGTGGACCCTCTTACATGGGGATTCAAACAACATGAAGTCTTGCTGTAGTCTGACATAATGCAGTTGCCCCTAGCACTTGAACTGCCCCAGAGAGGAAAGAGTCAACTCTATGCAGAAGCATAGAACGTTGAGCTCGAGCTCAGTTTTCAAACCTCTGTCTGTGGTACTTCCCGGTGCAACCGTCGGATTCTTTACTCCGCCTAACAGTGAAGTCGCTCCAGAGAATTCCTCTGCTCGGTTCGTTAAAAGTAAAAGCATTCAGTTTTAAACTGTATATCTTTGTTATTTTTGGATTTCCAGCCTCTGTCTACGGTACAGGTAGTGTGTAGATAGGTAGTGACTGTGTTTATTTCTAAAAAAGTTTGAAAAATGTTCTTTTCCTCAGTTTCTTTCCGGTCAGTCCGGTTTGGAACCGACCTTGTTACACCTTCTGTTTTTATTTTTACTAATTTCTGGGAATAGAATGGTGTTCCAGTACCAATCGGTTTCAAAAGAACCGGTGATTTTTCTGGTTCTTTTCCAAAACCCGTGACACGGTTTGTAACCGATGGGTGTTTCATTACCTGGCTTAAAAGCTGCTATAGGGTAATCTGGTAGGTTGGCCATGTCTGAGAAACCCAAGAAGAAAACCGATCCCACTGGGTTTCAGCACTGTACTGAGTGTGGGGATGCCTTTGCCAAGGCCGACCCCCACCTCATGTGTGTTTATTGGGATTTGACCACCTCAGGTCAGACTGCCAAATCTGTAAAAACCTTCCTAAATCCACTCTAGAAAAAAAGATTGAGTAGGCTGAAAGAAAGGGAGGCCGAGAAGTCCGTAGATCTGGATGGCCAGCCCAGTTCGGTTGCGGCCGAACCTGAGGAGGTGCCTACTGACCTAGGCGATACCTTCTCGGGCAAAAGGAGAGCCGACCCTGAGGGGCCGGTTCCGTCAAAAAGGAAACGCAAGTCTGCCGGTTCGGATCCAGTACCGCATTCTCCAACTGCGGACGAAATAGCCAAAGCGATTAGTATTGTTCAATCACTTCGCCCAGTTCCGTCTGAACTGGTACCGCCAGTTAGGCGGTCTGTTCGGTCGGATCCATCTCCTTCGGATTACGATTCAGATGCTTTCTATGAGGAGTGGGAGGGAGACGAAGACTATCCCGACGATGAAGATGACGATGATGGCCAGGGGGGTCTGGATGTGCCCATTGAACCAGACATCTCCCCAGACAGGCCCTCTAATGTCTCCCCTCCCAGGCTTTCTGAGTCCCCTTCACATTTCTTGTTCTACAAGAAGGTGGATGAAACCATCCAGCTCCCCTTGGTTGAAGCTGTTGAGGAGGAAGAAGAGCCTGATTTTGTGGAAATGATGGACATCCCAAAAGGGATGTCTTCCCTTTTCATATGTCCTTGGGGAAACAGACACAAAAAAAGTTTACAAACTCCTAATTCATTATTTCCTGTGGACAAAAGAATGGACAGGAGGTATATGTTATCAGGCTCAGGTACAGAGTTCCTTTATAATCATAGCAACCATGTTGGGGTAGTGCAGGCTGCAGCCTGTGACAGGGCTAACATTCCTTTGGCTTCACACCCCCAGACAAGGACTCCAGGAAAGTTGATGCCATGGCCAAAAAACAATATTTGGCATCCTCTTTGGGACTCAGGCAGGCAAACTACATGGCCTACACAGCCAGGTACCAGAAGTCTAGATGGGATACTATTCTGGAACTGGCTAACAGGCCTCCCCAGCTAGCCAAAGAGCTGGAGGAGGTGGCTGCGGATGGAATTGAGGCATCTAAAGTACAATTTCACACTGCTGTGGACTCCAATGATGTGGCATCAAGAGTCATGGCTACATCTCTCTCTCAGAAGGCATACGTGGCTCAGATGTATTAGCCTTTCACAGGCTACCCAGACTAAGGCTATGGATTTTCCTGTAGTGGGTAACTCTCTGTTTGGGGAGCAGACAGAGGCTTACATGAAGAAAATTGATGAATACAGGACCACTTACAGGAGTGCACAGGCCAAGGAGAAGCAAGCCACTCCACAAAAGCAGCAGTCTAGGGGCAAGGGCAGGCCCTTTCACAGGCTTTTTTACCAAGCCCAGGCCTCCTCTCCCTTCCCACAGAGGGTTTTTTCAGAGGAAGGGGCAGGAGAGGGATTAGCAGGGCTGCTCCCACCTCCCAGTCTAAGGCTCCTGCCAAGCAGACACTCTGATGTGTCAGCCCGGGTTGACTCCCCAATACCAGTAAGGGGCAGGCTGGCTTACTACTTTCAGGCCTGGAAGTCTGTGACCTCAGACAAGTGGGTCCTGGAAGTAGTAAGCCAGGGACTAGCCGTCAGCCTCAAAAAGTTCCCAAAAAAGAGGGCCAGGTCTTTTCCACCTGCATCAGTGTCAGAAACCATTGCCCTAGAGGCAAAGGTTTCCTCTCTTCTAGCTCTCAGAGCTGTAGAGAAGGTTTCTACTCAGCACAGGGGAAAAGGACTGTACTCCAGGTACTTCCTTACCTCAAAGAAAACAGGGGAGTGGCGACACATCCTAGACCTAAGGTATTTGAACAAACACATTTCAAAACCCAAATTCAAAATGGTAACTCTGGGAACAATCCTTCCCTCTCTAAGGCCAGGAGATTGGCTAGCATCCCTGGACCTCAAGGATGCCTATTTCCATATCCCTGTCAGGTGCTCCCACAGAAAATACCTCAGGTTCAAGTTGCCTTCAGGCCATTACCAATTCAGGGCCATGCCATTCGGCCTAACATCAGCTTCAAGGGTGTTCACAAAGTGCCTTGCAATAGTAGTGGCCTACCTCAGAAGACAGGGTATCACCATTTTCCCATATCTGGATGACTGGCTGATTGTAGGTCAGTTTTCACACCAGGTCAGGTCAGCTCTGCTCTGCAAACCACCTAGGACTTGCTCAGTTCCCTGGAGTTTCTTCTCAGTCTTCCAAAGTCTTTCCTCGAACCAGTGCAACTTCTTACTTTCATAGGAATAGAACTGGATACTACCCAAGCAAAAGCATTCCTTCCCCTGGCAAGGGTGAAGGCCCTAGTAGATCTTGCTTCATCTTTTCGACCTCAGGTCTCTAGTCCAGCAAGACAGTTCCTCCAGCTCCTGGGCCACATGACATCTTCCACAGCAGTGGTACAGGGAGCAGGATTTCAGATGAGGGACATTCATTTCCACCTAAGTTCTGTTTGGTCACAGAAAAAGTATTCCCTCACCAAACTGATTCCAGTCACTCAGACTCTGGTCCAAGCTCTCCAGTGGTGGCTGGACCAGGACAACCTCAGACAAGGAGTCCCATTTCTTCCTCAAGCTCCCTCAGTAGTTCTTACTACGAATGCTTCCCTCCTAGGTTGGGGAGCCCACCTGGGAGCCCTGACAGTTCAAGGGGTCTGGCCTCCACAGGAGTCTCTCCTTCATATCAACCACCTGGAACTCAGAGCAGTGTTCCTAGCCCTTCAGTGCTTCTTAGATTCAGTCAAGGTCAAGGTGGTTCAAGTCTGAACAGACAACACGACCACAATGTGGTACATCAGCAAGCAGAGAGGCACTCGGTCCATGGCCTTGTGCACAAAAGCCATGAAACTGTGGTCTCTGGCCTATTCTCTTCAGACTTCCCTAGTAGTAGTTCACCTTCCAGGGAAGGACAATGTACTGGCAGATGCGCTAAGCAGAATCTCCCAGGGACATCACGAATGATCCCTGGACCCTCTCATCCTACAGGTCATCTTCTCCAGGTGGGGCACTCCAGAGATGGATCTCTCTTTGCAGCCCTGCACAATCATTAACTCCCTCTGTTCTGTTGCAGACCTCCACTCCTGGGGACTGTGCCCCAGGATGCTCTTATCTTGGATTGGAAGGACAGGTTTCTCTATGCCTTCCCTCTGCTGTTCAGAGTCGTGATCAAAATCAGAACTCAACCTTACACAGTGATACTAGTGGCTCCAGATTGGGCCAGACAGCCTTGGTATCCTCTGCTGCTGTCTCTGATAGTGTCACGTCCCCTATCTCTGCCCAGGAGATACAATCTTCTGTCCTTCTCCCAGGGGAGTATCTGGTATCCCAATCTCCAGTCTCTCAACCTCAAGGCCTGGCTCTTGAAGAGTTAGAATATGAAGGTCTGCATCTTTCTCGGGGAGTTCTGGATATTTTGAAGGTTTCTAGGAAACATTCTACTAGAAAACTTATAACTCCAAATGGAAGAGGTTTAGCATTTGGTGTTCTCAAAAAGGCATTGTGCGTGATTCTGCAGGCATCTCCACAGCCTTAGATTATGTGGTTCACCTCAGTGGTCTAGGTCTTCGGCCTACAACCCTGAAGGTTCACTTAGCAGCTGTTTGTGCATTTCTTTCAGCAGAGAAGGGCTCTTCCTTGGCTTCTCATCATGTTTTCAGTAAGTTTTTCAAAGGACTGGTTCATATTAACCCTCCCTTTAGAGAACCAACTCCTGCTTGGGATCTCAATGTCTGCATTGCACAGCTTATGCAGCCCCCCCTTTGAACCTATGGCTCGGCCCAAGTTGAAGTACTTGACCTAGAAAACTGTGTTCCTGGTAGCTATTACTTCTACCAGGCGAATTAGTGAATTACAGGCCTTGTCAGTGGAACCTGACTTCATATCCTTCCATAGGGATAAAGTGGTCCTAAGAACCAAGAGGAGGTTCTTGCCCAAAGTGGTACCAGATTTTCATCTGAACCAATCTGTGTCTCTCCCTGTGTTTTTCACTGACCATTCTTTTCACATCTTAAAATTTATAAAAAAAAAAATACTGTTTTTATTGACCGGAATACTGTTTAACCTTTCTTTGTTCTCAGTTCCGTTTTTTGTGGGAACCAAGATGCACTTTGTGGTTTTTCAGTATGAAAACATCTTTTGAGGTAAAAATTATATTGCAGTTCTCTTTCTGAGGAACCAAACCGCATTTATTATTAAAGCCCTTATACAAACTCTATGGGATTATTTAAATATTTGGTATTTTTTTAATTGGGAACTGAGAAAATTTTTAGGGTCTCCAGTGTTTGGCATGACTGACAGACCCGAAAAGAAAACAGGACCTACATGCTTTAAAAACCATACAGTTTATTTTCAGCTTCTGGCAAAGGCAGACTGCCACGAACTGCGTTTATAGTGTTTAAGTCCAGACCACAAGTTTATCAAAGTGACCTCTGTAAAAAGTTTTGTCCTGAAATGCAAAGGAAAAAGGGCTAAAAACTTATAAGATTTTATGGCTTCTCAATCTGCCTCCATGTCACCAAAAAGCTCAGAGGAGGGTCCAGCCCTTCAGAGTAAGCAGCAGGCCTTGTCAGAGGGGACAGGAAAGAAAGATCTTACTTTGAGAGGGCTCTTGCAGTACGTAATTACATATAGGACTGAAGCCGGCAGGCGTCAGGACCCCACGGAAAAATTTCTAGCTAGCAGTCTGTAGGCGTGGGACCACCCCATCAGGTGACCGGCGTCCTCGCGACATCAGTATAAAGGGGTGGTCCCTGCATACACCTTACAGTTCTTTCCACCGTGAACTTGTGAAAGTTCTCCATGGTTAAGTTCCTTCATTCGTCAGTCTAGTTTACCGATGTTTTTTCCGACCATTTTTTTCGTGTTTTTCCACTTATATCGGCCATGTATGTCATCTCTGACGCCCTCCGAATCCTCATAAAAATAAGTGCATCTTATGCGGTTCCCAGCTGCCGCAGAAGGACCGTCACTCCCTGTGCCTCTTCTGTCTTGGCCCTGACCACCCCATGGAGAAGTGCCAGCACTGACAGCAGTTCAATGCAGCCTCTCGAAAACGGAGGCAGCAGTCCCTGGAGGCCCAAGTTCTGAAGAAAAAGATAGCTTCCATGGAGAAGGAGCTGAAGAAACTCAGGCAGGCTTCCACTTCTCTTGATGGCCACAAGAAGAAGGAGGAGCACCAGGACTGGGACTCCACCTCCATGGCTCCTGCGACTCCGCCCGGAGTCGCAGTTCTCAAAGTAACGTCCCCACCGGGGGACCACTCCTCGACGGCTGTCTTGGCGGTGTCCAAGACTGTCTCACCCCTCCCGTCAGGCTCGTGCTCGGGCTCCTCAGGTGTCTACGGGGCAAAGGAGGCTACCGCTCCTTGGAAGGCCGCTTCCATGTGGCCCTCTGGGTCGAGCAGGTCTGCTAAGCCGGACGCTGGTGCCACCGATGTCTGCCCAGACAGGGCCGATAAGACGCCAGCTCCTTCATGGGTGCACGGTCCCTCGCACACCTGTCAAGGTCGTCTCCCCATCACAACCCCCATCAGGCCAGGGTTCCGATAAGTCAGACACCGGCTCCTCTGACACATGCCTGGATCCCGCTGGTAAGACGGACGTTGGACCCCTTGGATCAGTCCGACGTCCCAGGCTCACCACAACGCTTGCCCTTGCTAACCGAGGCTCCCGCGTCTCCTCTGCTGGACCCTGGGGATTTTAACCCTCCATCCCCGGATGTCACGGAGGACTTGGACATGTTGACGTCAAGCCTCCCCCTATAGGGCCGGATCCTCGGACACCGGCCTACCCGATGCCAGACGACGTTCCTTAACCGGATGTCACTCCAACGCCGGGCCTGACACCCGTAGGGCTACCTTTACCTGGGCTGCCTGCTGGGCCTCTTCCAGGGCCTTCTGCGCCACCAGAGCCCGGCACCCGGGTATCCGACACCGCTTAATCCAGTGCCGTCCTACCCGGTACCACAGTATCCGACGCCGCAGTACCCGGTGCTGCTTTGTCCGATGCTGCAGTATCCAGTGCCGCAATACCCAACGCCAGGCTTTCCACCATCGGATTATGGATACTCTCCCTACGGATACCCTCAGTATCCATATCCCCCTCCTCCTCCTCCTCCTCCTCCACCCCCACCACAGCAGCCGGTGGATTTGAAGGAGACTCTGGCTGCCTGGAGGGCCAATGCCAAGGCTCAGCTCACCAGGGAGGTGGAGAGCCATCTCCCGGCACCGACCCTGCACAGGATCCCCTACGCCAGAGACGGGAGACTCCCTCCCCTTACCCGACACCAGAGGTGAACCCTCAGGCACCAGGGGTGTGGAGGAAACGCTTCCCAGAAGGCTTCCAAAAGGGACCATTCATCCCCCGTGTCAGGAGGAGTCTTCCTTCTCTTCATCGGAGACCTCTGACTCGGGGATGCTCCGATCTGGATGATGAGCCACGTACTCCAGATTGACCCAGGCCAAGGACTCCTCCGAAGTCTCCTCCGGAGGATCCTTCATTTTTGGAGTTACTGAGAAAGATCCAGGAAGTCCATCAGTGGCAGTCTTTGGAGACAGATCCACAGCGTAAGAGACTCACTGCCCACTTGAATCTGCCCAACACCGCTTTGACCTTGATTCCACCCTGGACTGAGCCTCACGCAGACCTTGTTTCCACTATTTGGAAGCAACCGTCCGCGTTAGCCCCCCTTCTGAGGAAGGCGGATAGGCTATATCAGGCTCCTGAGGGTGTAGATACTTTGAATGTACACCCCAAGGCAGACTCTGTCATGATTAGTGCCGCTCACGGCCGTTCTGCCAATCCAAAACATCTCAGCTCCACCTGACAAGGAGTCCCATCTTCTGGACCAGTCTGGGAAGAAGGTGTATGCTTTTTCTACCCTGGTGATTAGGGCCCTGAACTATGTTGCTCATATAGGGGACTATCGGAAGACGATCCTGAATCAGGAGAAATCCAAATTGGACTCCCTTCCTGAGTCCCAGACCAAACAGAAAGTGGCTGATCTTGTCCGTTCTGCTCGTTCGGCCAGTCGGCACATGCTTCATGCCACATACGATGCAGTGGACGCAGCTGGTCGGAATTCGGCTTTCACCGTAGGTCTTCGGCATCGTGCCTGGTTCCGGATGTCAGGATTGGCCCCTGAAGTGCAATTCGCTATTCAGGATGCATCCTTCAGGGGTTCGGTGCTGTTTGGTGGTGATGTCAAGGACATCATCACCAACCTGCAGGAGAAGGGTACTGCACTCAAGTACTCAAGTCCGTGGACTCTCTGTACAGACCCCCTCAGGGACAGCGTCGCCCTTTTCGCAGACGTTCCCACCCTAAAGTGAAACTACAGGGCAAGCGGACCAATAAACGTCGGGCCCCTCCAGCAACCAAGACTCCCCCACCCAAAAAGAGCTGCGGGAGCCTCGGCCACTGCGCGGCCCCACACCTCCAGGCTCATCCCCTCTTCCACAGCCTCTGGGCCCCACAGAGGAACCAGTAGGAGGGAGGTTCTCCTTCCATCTACCAGGTTGGGAAAGGATCACATCAGATGATTGGGTGCTCCAACTGATAGCAGAAGGACACTCAATCGAGTTTCTTCAGAAACCATGAAGACCACCCCCAAAGTCATCTTACTCCCCGGAACATCTTCCTCTGGTCCTGAAAGAAATTTCCTCCCTTCTCTTGAAGGCGGCGATAGAGCCAGTCCCCACCCATCTTTGGGGGACATGTTACTATTCCCATTTCTTCCTAGTTCCAAAGAAGACGGGAGATGTGAGGCCCATTTTAGACCTCAGCTCCCTGAACATGTTCGTGGAGTATAAGCACTTGAGAATGCTCTCTCTGCAGAGCCTTCTGCCGTTTCTTCGGCAGGGACAATGGCTGTGCGCTTTGAATGTGCAGGATGCCTACCTGCACATCCCCATCCGCCCTTCCCACCGCAAATTCCTTCGGTTTTCTTTTCAGGTGGACCACTACCAGTTCACAGCCCTCCCATTTGGTCTTTCTTCGGCTCCCCGAGTGTTTACCAAATGCCTATCAGTGATGGCGGCCCACCTGCATACCCAGGGAGTGCAGGCATTCCCGTACCTGGACGACTGGCTCCTGGCGGCCCCATCCAGGGAGGAACTTCTGCGTTCCCTTTCCTTTACCCTGCAGGTTTTCACCAGCCTGAGTATCACCATCAACCAGGCCAAGTCCCATCTGGTTCCTTGCCAAATACTCCAGTTCATCGGGGCGATCCTGGACACGAACATCGGCAAGGCCTTTCTGCCTCCGGACAAGGTGGACGCCCTAAAGGCTTAAGCATGTCTGTTGTCCAGTCGCAGAAGGGTCGGCGCCAGGTCAGTTCTTTGCCTCCTCTGTCTCATGGCAGCTGCTAGTCCCACAGTCCCTCACGCTTGACTCCATATGAGACTTTCTCTCAGTGGACACTTTGGTCTCAGTGGGACCAGACACTGGACGACCTAGACCAAGAAGTTCTAGTTTCCGATCCCATGGTCAGGGACTTGCAATGGTGGAGGGTGCTAGAGAACCTTTGCTGGGGAGTTCCCTTCAGTGTCGAATACCCCTCCCAAATATTGCCAATGGGTGCCTCAGAAGAGGGCTGGGGAGCCCATCTGGGGTCTCTCAGGGCTCCTGGTCCAGATTCAAGCGGACTTGACACATAAATGTGCTCGAGCTCAGAGCTGTTTTGTATGCTCTGCAGGCTCTGCACTCCTACATTCTTCCCAGTCATCTAACCATCCAGACAGACAACATGTGCGTCGTCTGGTATCTCAACAAACAGAGAGGAACTTGTTCCTACCCTCTGTGCAGGGAAGCAATGAGAGTTTGGAGTTGGGTGGTTCAGCACAACCTTCACCTGATGGCAGTTCATGTTTCGGGAGTAGACATTACGCTGGCAGACCACCTCAGTCGGTCTTCAGCTGAAGCCCATGAGTGGGAACTGGATCAGGAGGTAGTAGATGACATCTTCCTGCGCTGGGGATCCCCTCAGATAGACTTGTTCGCATCTCCTCAAAATGCAAAACTTCCTGCCTTGTGGTCGCTCACTCAAGGGCGAGGCATTTTCTGGTGGGACTTTCTGGAGGGACAGATTCGTCTATGCAGTCCCTCCCATTCCCTTAATCCCGAGGGTCTTACACAAACTCAGTACAGAAGGAGCCCGGATGATCCTCATCACTCCATTCTGGCCCAGGCAAGTTTGGTTCTCTCTTCTGCAACAATTTTCAGAGGAACCTCCACTTCCTCTTCCTCAATCTCAACACTTGCTGACCCAGGATCAGGGGACCCTGGTTCATCCAGATCTCAAATCCCTTCAGTTGCGTGGCTCCTGCAGATGTAGCTCAAGCCTGATTCGGGGTTTCTCCACTCGTAGCAGATATCCTGGTGGAGACTAGGAAGCCTTCCGCTAGATCCACCTACGCTATGAAGTGGAAATGTTTTTCGATTTGGGACTCTTCAAAGGACTTTGAGCCTTTCTCTTGCCCTGTCGAGAGAGTCCTGGACTACATGCATCATCTCTTTGACCTGGGTCTCAGTCATTCCTCTTTGAAGGTTCACATGGCGGCTATCTCAGCTCACCATGTCCCTTTTGGAGACAGGACAATCTTACTTCAAGATACAGCTCTTGCAGCAGGTTACACCATTAGAACTGAAGCCGTCAGGCGTCAGGACCCCACGGAAATTTTCTAGCCCGCAGTCTTCAGGCTGGACCGCCCGACATCGGGTCCCGGCCCCTCACGCCAGGTTTAGTACATAAGGAGGCAGTCCCGCCATAATCCCTAGTTCTTTTCCATTGCCGACATCGTAGCATCAGCCTCGGTCATCTTCTAGCACGCGACGACTAGGAAACTTCAACTGTTCTTTTCTCACTGGATTTCATCTGATGTCCTCTCCAACTTCTCTGGAGGGCCATTCATCGAAGTGTGCCTGCGGCAAGCAGATCCCTTTCAAGGATCCTCACTCGGCCTGTGTATGCTGCCTGGGCCCAGACCACGACACCCAGGCCTGCTCCTTCTGCCAGGGCTTCAACAGCCGTACAAGGATCCGCCGCCAGAAGGCCCTTCAAGCTTTCCTCCTCGAGGAAAAACTTAAAGCTATGGATCGAGACCCTTCCTCCAAAGGGGAGTCGTCGGGGAAGTCCCATAAGCACCGCGAAAAGCACCGGGAGAAGGAAAGACCCAGATCCCCCTCCAGGGCCTCGGACTCCCGCAGCTCCGGCTCCAGGTCTGATCACTCTCCCTCGAGGGCTCGCTCTCAGCCTCCCCCGGTTCTCGTCAGATTGGCTAGTGGCTCCTCCTCTCTGCAGCCTGTTAAGACCTTCAGGTCTCTATCCTCATCCACTCCGTCGGCCGGGGGACCAGCGTCGGCTACTGAAGAAGGAAGGACCACACCACCGCCTACAGACATCGGTCGGAAGGCGTCGGAGGAGGAGGAGGACTCTACCCAGCCCGAAGACCAGGCGGGCAACCCCAGTCCCATCAAGCTCCCAAGGGAACCCTCCCCGGAACGGGAGACCCCCGGGGACCCGACGCCTGACGACAGGCCACTGGCACCCGGCCCGTTGGGCCTAAATTTGACAGAGGTGAAGGAGCTCTTCACCTTCTGGTGGGACACCATCAAGAAGGATGTGGGCACCACACAACCTCCTCCTGCACCTGCTGCCCCTCCAACGCCTGCGCCCCCTCCACCGCCCAGGGAGTCAGCAGGATGGGCATCGACCCCCCAGGAGCCAGCATCCCCTCCTAGGGGCAGATCTTCGGAGAGGAGAAGGCCTCCCTCGAGATGCACTTCAGGGTCACCCAGCCCCAAGAGACCCAGACGGCGTCGGTATACCCCATCCGGGGAGGACTCCAGATCTGACACCTCTGCGTGCTCCAGATCCCCTTCTCTAATCAGCGTCCCTTCTCTGGACCCACGCGACCTTCCCAGGTCCCCTCCGGATGACCCCTCGTTCGCCGAGATAATGAGGCATATTCAGGAAAACATGGGGTGGGACGCTGAAGAACTTGACCCCCGAGAGACTACGCCTTGCCCGCTACCTTTGGCAAAAAGACCCCAAGCCTGTGGTAGTGCCACCCTTGGTGAACACCTTCGTGGACGTCACCAAGGCTGTGTGGAAGTGTCCACATTCGACTCCGGCAGTGCCGAAGAAGGCTGACCGCCTGTACAAGGCCCCAAGGGAGGACCAGTACCTGGCGAACCATCCTCTGGCCGACTCCCTGGTCATTACGGCCTCTCATGACCGGTCTCAGAAACCACAGCACTTGAGCACACAGCCACCAGACCCGGAGTCCAAACAGTTGGACGTCCTGGGCAGGCGCACGTACGCGGCCGCGACTTGCGCCATTAGGTCATTAAATTACCTCACCACATGGTCCAGTTCCAGAATGCATTGTGGGAACAGGGACAAGACCTAGTTGAAAATTGCCAGGCGGTGGCCAAAGGAGGAGCTGTTGCAACTCCTCCATTCAGGTTGAACGTGAGGACCCAGGTGCTTAGAGGCCGCATACGACACTTCATGACTCTTCGGCCAGAGCTGCAGCCTCAGGCATAAGTTCCTCGAGACACTGTGTCTCCGGGTTTACCCTGACGCCCAGAAGAACATCATGGACGCCTTACCATGGCGAGTTCTATTCTGGTGAAGCCTCGAGAAGGTGATCACCAAACTGCAGGAAGCCGAGGAAAGGCGGTTAGATCTGTCCACGCTATGTACAGGTCTCGACTTAGTTCCTTTTGCAGGAACCAAAGTCGTTTTCGCAGCCAGACCCAAAGGCAACAACCACGTTCCAGCCAGCAACAAAGGGGCTCCTTCACCCGAAGAGCCCAGGCTAAGACATCCTCAGGCAGAGGCCAACGAGCCACAAAGTCAGCCCAACCTGCAGGACCCAATGCTGCCACAGCCTGACTCCGTCCCGGCCCCTGCCCCTCCTCAGGATCAACGGGAAATGAAGGTCGGGGGTCGTATCGCGGACCACCTCCCAGGGTGGCGGTCGATCACCACCTACAGGTGGGTGCTACAGTTGGTCGAAAAAGGCCATTATATAGAATTTGTAGACAACCCGCCCACAAGGCCTCCTTTGCTTTCCCGCTACTCGGCTCAGCATGCCCTGCTTATACAGCAGGAAATGCTCACTCTTCTAGAGAAGGAAGCTTTGGAGCATGTTCCAGGGAACCAGAGAGGAGCAGGATACTATTCACACTTCTTCCTGGTTCCAAAGAAAACAGGGGACCTCCATCCAATTTTGGACCTCAGCGACCTCAATCTGTCGGTTGTCTACAAGCACTTCTGCATAGTGACCCTTCCAGGTCTATTCCCCATGCTGAAGAAGGATGCTTTCTTGGCATCCCTGGACATGCAGGACGCTTACCTGCACATCCCTATTGCTCAAGCGCACAGGAGGTTCCTGCGCTTCGAGTTTCTCGGCCGCCATTATCAGTTCCAGGCGCTTCCCTTCGGGCTGTCATCAGCACCTCTGGTATTTACCAAGTGCATGGCAGTCGTGGCAGTGTCTCTGAGGAGACAGGGCCACTACGTGTTCCCGTACCTGGACGATTGGCTTCTCATGGCCCCTTCCAAGGAGGCATTACTGATGGCCATTCAGCGTACCCAGACCCTTTTTCAGTCTCTGGGCATCCTCATCAACTAAGAGAAGTCTCTCCTGGTACCGTCCCAGAAACTGCAGTTTATAGGGGCAGTTCTGGACACTGTCAAGGGAACAGCTTTTCTTCCCGAGGACAGAGCGGAACGCATTCGGTCCCTCATAAGGGATCTGTCAGCGAAGAAGACCGTCCCGGCCAGACTGGTCCTTCGCCTGCTCGGGCACATGGCTGCAGCCATTCCAACAGTCCCGATGACAAGACTCCACATGCGGGTAACTCTGTGGATGTTAAGAGTGCAGTGGGACCAAAGGCAAGACCATCTACAGCAACCAGTCTGAATCACGAAGGCCGTGGTTCGGGACTGGCAATGGTGGCTAGATCTGCGAACCCTCTCCGTGGGGGTTCCCTTAACAGCGCCGTCCCCGACGGTAACTCTCTCCACAGACGCCTCAGGGCTGGGGTGGGGAGCACACTTGAACGGGGTGAGGTCTCAGGGAACATGGACAACCCAGGAATCTCATCTCCACATCAATATATTGGAGATGAGGGTGGTCCTTTATGCCCTGCAAGCCTTCCAGTCGGAGATTCCACCGAGCTCTCCTGTTGCAAACAGACAATACTGCGGTGATGTATTACCTCAACAAACAAGGAGGCACACACTCCTACCCCCTTTGCAGGGAGGCCTTGAGAGTGTGGGAATGGGTAATACGACACGGCGCAAACCTTATTACAGTTCACGTCCCAGGGGTGGACACTACTGTCGTAGACAGCCTGAGTCGATCCCAGGCCAGAGTCCACGAGTGAGAACTTCTACAGGAGGTGGCAGAGGATCTGTTCCACAGATGGGGTACTCCAGAATTAGATCTGTTCGCGTCCCCATCCAACGCAACACTGCCCAATTTTTGCTTGCTAGATCCAGGGCCTGGTGTTTTCTGGCGAGGCGCGTTGTCCCTCTCCTAGGCGGGCAGATTCCTCTATGCCTTCCCACCTTTCCCGTTGATCCAGAGAGTTCTTCTCAAACTTCGCAGGGAGCACGCGACGCTTATCTTGGTAGCACCTTTCTGGCCCAGGCAAATCTGGTTTCCGCTACTGCATCAGCTATCTCGGGAACCTCCGCTTCCTTTGCCAATCAGCTCCCATCTGTTGTCTCAGGAGGAGGGTTCACTAGTCCACCCGGACTTACATTCATTGAACCTACATGCCTGGCTCCTAGAGACATAGCCATGATGCGGCACGGGGTCTCGCAAGAGGTGGCAGACATACTTTCTGCCGCTAGAAAACCGGCAACACACGCAACATACGCCATGAAGTGGCGCAGGTTTTGTTTGTGGGCTCAAACGCGCGGTTTTTCGCCCTTAGACTGTCCTGAGAAGCTGGTTCTGGAGTACCTGCTTTCTCTTTTCCAATCTGGGCTAGCTTACTCCTCGAGCAAAGTGCACCTTTGCGCAATCTCAGCTTATCATGCCCCCATAGGCTATCGTATGGTGGCTCAATTGGACACTGCTCGTGCCTTTTAAAGGGGGGTTCACCACCTTAGGCCACCTGTCAAGGATCCTGTTCCTCCTTGGGACTTGCCTTTTGTCCTGGAGCAGCTTACGCTGCCCCCTTTTGAACCAGCCGCGGTTTGAGCTACGTTTTCTGTCGTGGAAAACGTTGTTTTAATTGCGATTATTTGAGAGAAGAATCTCCGAATTACATGCACTCATGTGCAAAGAACCCTATTTAATTTTTCACCAGGATAGGGTATCCCTGAGGACAAATCCTAACTTTCTGCCTAAGGTGGTTTCAGCCCTTACCCTTAATCAGGATATCGATTTACCAGTATACTTTCAAAGTACTCCAATCGAGAGAAGCACTGCTTCACACCCTAGATGTTCAGCGTGTCTCAGATATTATCGACTAGAACCAAACAGTACGGAAAGCAGATCAGCTGTTTGTCTCCTTTGCTGAGAGGATGAAGGAGCCCTGTTTCTAAACAGTCCTTTCCGTTGGCTCATTCAGTGTATCTCTTTCTGTTATGATAAGCGGAACAAACCCTTGCCAGGTGTGGTCAAGGGTCATTCTACTCAGAGGGGTGGCCACCTCTTTTGCAGCGCTGAAGAATGTTCCACTTCAGCTATTTGCTGCTGCTACCTGGAGCTCGGTGCATTCCTTTATTAGGCATTACAGCCTGGATATAAGCTTCAAAGGCGAGGGCAGGCTTCGACCTAGTCGTCCTCCAGGGACTTCTGTCCTAGGCTCAGACAGGGTCATAATCTCCGTCTTTCCTCCTCCCGATGGCGTAAAATTGTGCCATTGCTTGGGAATCAGTCCTAATGGTGTAACCTGCTGCAAGAGCTGTATCTCGAAGTAAGATAGTACAGTTACGTAAGAACTTACCGTAACAGTAGATCTTCGAGAACAGCTCTTGCAGCAGGTACCTTCCCGCCCACCATTCCCCCCTTTTGGAGTAGATAGGTTATAGCCTAATTTCCATCATTCAGGATGGAACCATTTTCTTCTAGTCTTGGCCATCTGATGGCGGATCCTCGGTCTCCTTTTCTGATGTCAGCCAGCGGTCGTGAGTCTCCGGCGGGAGAACTGTGGATTATGGCGGGACCGCCTCCTTATGTACTATGCCTGGCGGAAAGGCGGGACCGGCGTCGAGCGATCCGCTGAAGGCTGCTAGCTAGAAATTTCGTGAGGTCTGGCGCCTGACGGCTTCAGTCCTAATGGTGTAACCTGCTGCAAGAGCTGTTCTCGAAGATCTACTGTTACAGTAAGTTCTTGCGTAACTGTACTTTCGCACAGTTGGAAGTCTCTAAGACTTTCCTCAGAGGGGTTCTCCATTTGAGACCCCCGTCCACATTTCTGCTCCTCCTTGAGATCTGAATTTTATTCTCGAGAAGCTCACTCTGCCTCCTTTCAAACCGGCAGCCTCAGCAGACTTGAAGTTCCTCTCTTGGAAGACTCTCTTCCTAGTGGCCATTACTTCATCTCGATGGATTTCAGAGCTTCAGGCCCTGATATGCAAAATCCCTTATTTGATTTTTCACAAGGAACATGTGGCTCTGCGCACCAGCCCTGAGTTTCTCCCTAAGGTGGTAGCAGAACCTACGCAGAACCAATCCATTGCACTACCTGCTTTCTGTACGCAACACTCCAATCAAGGGGCGTACCTCTTGCATACCGTAGATGTTCATAGGATACTGAGATTCTATACCTCTAGGACAAAGGATCTCAGGAAAACGGATCAGCTATGTGTCTCTTTTGCTCACAAAAGAGAAGGCAATGCAGTTTCCAAGCAATGCCTATCAAAGTGGTTGGCTCATTGTATCACTTTCTGTTACAACAAGTACCACAGGACCCTGCCGGGTCAAGTCAGAGGCACTCCGCCAGAAGTAGCCACCTCTAGAAGCTTATTTCATAAATGTCACTGCAGACATCTGTGCAGCTAACTTGACTCCTGTCCATACCTTTCGAAACACTACAGTTTGGATATTGCCTGTCACCATAGAGCAGGCTTCAGACTGGCTGTACTGCAAGGTCTTCTTTCTTAAGACTAGTGCAGCTGGGGGTTACATTGTCTGGTTAGTTTTCCTCCTCCCGAGAGCTTTTCCTTTTTCCAGACTGCTTGGGACTCAGTCCTCTATCTAATTGCCGACTGCAAGAGCCCTCTCAAAGTAAGATAGTACAGTTACGTAAGAATTTACCGTAACAGTAGATCTTCGAGAGAGGCTCTTGCAGTAGGTAGTACTCTTCCCACACCTCCATCCCCCTTAGCTTTTCAGCTCCTTTTCCAGGAAGGGAATCATCCGCTTCTCTCTCATCTTGCCTTTTTGGCCTTTGGCGGGAAAGAACTGGAAGGTGGGCATGAGGGACCGCCCCTTTATACTAATGTCGCATGACGTCAGTCACCTGACGTGGGGGCGTTCCCCACCAGAGACTGCTAGCTAGAAATTTTTCCGTGGGGTCCTGACGCCTGCCGGCTTCAGTCCTATATGTGGTTACCTACTGCAAGAGCCTCTCTTGAAGATCTACTGTTACAGTTAGTTCTTATGTAACTGTACTATAAAGCTGCTAAAGATTGTTAAGAACTCAGAATGTCTGGAAGGGGGAATCTAATAAAACAACCTCTGAGCAGACACCGGAGACAGTGCCTGCTAAAAAGAAAAAAACTTGTTACTATCCCTCCTTCTGAAGAAGGAAAGAAGGTGCCAGTGGATTTAAAATGCCCTCATTAGAGGACATATCAGTAGTATGGTATTTCCTTCGGGCATTCCAGTCTGTGGGCACTTTCATGAATATGCCCCCCATCCACCAGCCCTGGTTCATTTCCAGTGACTGTGGATGATCTGGTTGAACTGTACTATGAGGATGAGGAGGAAGAAGAACCCATAGAACCAGATGATTCTTCTGAGCAAGAATTTGGCTTTCCTCCTAGGCCCTCAGAAAACTACATTTCCCACTATACCTTTGTATGATCTTTGGTAAGTGCCCTCAACATCTCCTTCCACAAGACTGAGGAGGAGGATGAGGATGAGGTAGAATTCATGAATATGATGGGCTTAGTACCCTCAGATGCTTAACTACTATGAGGTTAATGCTTCCAATACGCAAATCCCTCAGGAAAACCACATGCAAAATCATGTCAGCGACCACCTCTGCTGCTGGCATAGACAAGAAAATTGAGAAAAAATATCAGGTGGACAAATAGGGTGCTGAGTACCTGTATTCCCACCCTGATCATGAGCAAGTTAGTCATATTGCAGCTTGTGAAAAGGCCAAAGTGTCCCTTTCCTCCCATCCTCAAGAGAAAGATTCAAGAACTTGGATAGTATGGCCAAAAAAGCTTACATGTCAGCATCCCTGCTCCTAAGGCAGGCAACTTTCTTGGCTTATGCAGCCCAGTACCAGAAAGCCTTATGGAATTCCATACTGGCAGTGAGTGAAAAGGCTGTAGGAGACTTGGCTCAGGAGATGACTGATGCAGCAAGATGAGTCATGTATGCCACAAAGTACGAGTTCCATATAGCACTGGGCACAAACAACACTGCATCTATGTTCATGGCCCATGCAGTGTCCTTTAGACTTTTTGCCTGGCTTAGAACTACCAACCTATACAGGACACTCAAACAAAAGCTACGGACTTCACCTGTGAGGGGAAATTCCCTGTTCTAGGAATGTGGATATATAGTTCACTATCCACACATTGGCAGCTCCAGTGGAAAGTGCAGATTTGCCAGAATGTCTTCAAACTAAGCTCTGCCACCACCCGAGCAGTATATCCCCTGTGACGTCAGATCTTCCTTTCTGCTGGAAGTGTTCAGTCACCATTTTTCTGAGCTCTGCATGTTCTAGGACACCTAAAGTGTGCCATTGGCAATTTTATTGCTTTTTCAGAGTTTCTTTGGTAATCAGTATTTCTTTGGTTTTGCTCCTGCCTCGGTGATAGAAAATGGAAAACAAAGAAGTGAAGCTAGTTCCAGGCTTTATGTTCTGCATCACGTGCCATCAGAAGATGTTGTGGAGAGACCCACTCTACTGTCTGGGGGCTGCACACAATGTCTCGGGCTGCAGCCTGTGTCAGACAGTGCTCCCTACTTCCTTGGAGGATCGCGCAGCCCAGCCTCTCCTAGGCCAGCCAGCTGATCAGGACCTGAAACTAAGACCAAAAGGCCGCAAGAAGACCTTGACTGCAGCAGGGTCTGCGGCCCAGCTTGCAACCATGGAAGAGGCAGCAGCCACTGCTGCCCAAGCACCTTGTCGGCCACGGGATTGCTTCCGGCTGTAGCCAGCATCAGTGCATCCTTCACAGGCAAATTCCAGGAAATGTGTCGGACCCTCCAGGCCTTCGGAGAAAGCCCCGGCTGCTACGATAAAAAACACAAGTGCCGCCAGTGCCAGTTATCAGACCTGGAGAAATCACGCTCCTCCCTATCCCTCAACTCCCCCAAGTGGTCAACTTCGATCAAGCCTTCCTTGGTTGAGGACCAGGTCGCAAGTTCCACGGGGCCCCCATGGGGCTTGTCGACCTCGACACCGGCCGATCAGGTGGTCGAGATTGCTCTTGACCGAGGCAACCATTTGTCAGAGGAGGTCGATGAAGAGTCTATCTCCAGGACTCCGGTGTTCCTGGTCCTCACTCAAGAGGACATGGACCAGTCAGTGTCCTTGACCAGCTTCACTTGGAAACAGCCTGCACTTTGAAGTTTGTAAATGTTTCTTCTCACTTGCCATGCCCACGGTGATTAAACTAGGCATCTTGGTGTGATGTTGTGTTGTTTACTATCTGAAACATGTGCTAGTACCATCCTAATAAATGCACAGTAGGAGTCTGGTATATACGGTTCAAAACTAACCTCAGGGAAAGAGATTTTTAAAGATTTACAGTGGCAGCCATCTTTATTGACTGGACATAATTAGTTATAAAATCTGTTTTAAACATATCTAAAGAAATTTAAATGCACAGATGATAAATTTAAGGATGTCAGAAATACATTTCTAAAAGAAAAAAAAAAAACACTTTATGATAAATGCTATTTCTGCCAATCAACAAACAGATACTGCTGATCTTACTTCAAGGAAGGCTCATATAGCAGGCCAACACCAGTAAAAA
The DNA here is from genome assembly GCA_016271365.2 of Neoceratodus forsteri. Taxonomy (NCBI): domain Eukaryota; kingdom Metazoa; phylum Chordata; order Ceratodontiformes; family Ceratodontidae; genus Neoceratodus; species Neoceratodus forsteri. The sequence goes on from CM028129.1 coordinate 721,197,645, forward strand.
CTAAGTTGCCAGGACCACACAGAAAACGTTTTTGCTAGCAATCTACCATGGGGGACCACCAACATTAGCCGCTGTCGTCGGCCTATCCTATGAAGACGGGTGTTCCCCCACACCTACCTCTGTTCTTTACCTGCTGTCAACCCGCACACGTTGGACCTTAGCAGACACTGCAGCTGCAGTCAACCACCATTACTCGCGCTTGCTGTGCTTTTTTGTTTTCCTTTTTTCTCGAGTTTATAACATTGAATTTTTGGTGTTTCAACCATCAAGTTTTGTCTTCTCCACAGCCTCATCTTCCAACTGCTCCACAAATTGTGCCTGCGGCAAACAGATTCCTGAAAAGACGGCCACTCTGCATGTCTCATCTGCCTAGGCCTCACCCACGACACCAAAGCCTGCCAGATTTGCTAGAAATTAAACAGGCAAATAAACAGATACCATATATATACTTGGAGGACAAATATTAAATACTGTGGAACAACAGAGTGATTTGGGTATTATGGTTACAAACGATCTATCACGTAAAATGCATTGCAATTCAGTTATTAAAAAATCGTGGTATTTTGCACTGTATAAATAAACATATTACATCTAGAAGTAGGGATGTTCTACTGCCCCTTTATACATCATTGTTGAGGCCGCATTTGGATTACTGTGCCCCAGTTTTGGTCACCCAGTGGAAGAACCGAGATAGTGGCACTTGAGAGAGTTCAGGGAAGAGCCACTCAAAATATACAGGAGGTTAAAGGTCATGATTATCAAAAGAGGCTAAATATTCTGGGTTTATATTCCTTGGAATATAGGCGTTTAAGGGGGGATATGTGTTTAATCTGTAAAGCCACTATCGATCCAGATTTATGGGAACTACTGGGTTTGAGGTACAGGGAATTGTCGGGTAATACTAGATCACACCCTCTACAACTATATGTGGAATGTCCAAAAACCAAAAAAAGAAAATCCTGGCTCACGCTGAGAGTTACCAATATTTGGAATAGGTTGCCATTAGAGGTGGTGGCTAGTGTAACTGAACGCATTTAAAAACAAACTAGATAGCTTCTTACTTAAGCATAATATTCAGGGTTATTAATAAATGGCGAGCAAAAGGACTAATGTCTATATAGCTCTGTACTTACCTATGAGACCTAAATTCGACCAGGCCACTCGGAAACATCGTCTTAAGACTGTGGAGAGCCATCTGATAAAGCAGAAGCTGGACATCATGGAAAAGGAGCTGCAGGCCAGAAGCTCTTTGGCCTTGCTGGCACAGTCCTCTGCAGCTTCAGAATTCCAGTGGGAAGCACAAACACCGGGACCTGGACCGGTCTGCTTCCTGCTTGTGGTTGCCACATAAACCCTCGACCGCGTCAGTGTTGTCCTCCCACAAGGGTGTCGGCCACTTCAGCCCTAACAGCCCTTTCTTCTACCAGGCTCCCAGTGGCTCAGCCGCTCGCCTCATTGCCATTTTGAGTAGCGGCTCCTCAGAGCCGGGGACTTTGACTCCTGTCTCCCAGCCCCTGACACTCAGGCCCATTTTATCCACGGGCTCTCAGCCAGACAGCATGGCTGGTATTTGTCTCTCGGGCGTCGGTTCCTCCATCATCGCCCTCCCTCCTTGGCCAAAGCACTGCCTATGTTGATCCCCTCCTTGGAGACCAAGTCAACCCTTCAAGGCAGCACCTGAACCAGGCTACCACCGCTCCTTCTACCTCATCGATGCCTCTACCTTCGTCTGGGGAGGTCTCCTTCCCCCCAGGTGCCTGCTTCTCCAGCTAGGCCTGTGCCGGCAGAGCCGTCCCACAGACACCCCCAGCTGACACTCACTGGGTCACCACCAGTACTGCTTCAGCCCCAGCCTGTGGGCCCAGCTCTGGCGTCGCCTCTTCCACAGCCCACGCCGCAGCTGACACCCGCTGGCCCACCACCGGATCCTCAGCCAGTGCTGGGTGGTCCTTTTCCAGGGTACCCTACGCCGGCCCCACCACTTTCATACCCTTATCTGGCGCCTTCTTGTCCCTACCCACTGGTATATGATCTTCCACCTCCAGTGAACTACAATGTCCTATTCACAGCGTGGTGGTCTTTCATCCAGAGGCAACCCCCTGCTCCTCAAGGACTGCCGCTGGCATCCTCCCAATGTCTCCCTGCCACCCAGGTTCCGGGCCAGACTGGACCCAGCACCCCCCAAATGTTGGGGTCCTCCAGGTCTCAACCCAGCATCGGCTCTGGCTCTTGCCAGGGCGAGCGCCTGCCGCTGCCGTCTGACCAAGACAGCGAGACCAATGAGGATGACTCGGATTGTTCTGGGTCTTCCTCCTTGCCAGGGGAGTCTTCAGATGGTGAAGATCCCCATAGGGTGTTTCCTAAATCTCTCCCCTCCCCCGACAATCCCTCTTTTATTGATGTCATGCACCACATCCAGTCCATTATGGGCGGGGAAACGGAGGAGCAGGATCCAGCGAGGTGTCTCCTAGCCATTTATTTAAGGCAGCGGTATGCCCTCCCTGAAGTGGTTCCACCCCTTCTAGGGACGTGGATATGTTGTTCTTCCACACTTCTTGGCATGTTCCTTTCCCCCTTCAATTCTTGCCAGAAGGTCTTCAAGCTGGCTCCTCCCACCCACCCGGGTGGTATACCCCTCAGCTCCACCCCATGACGCCAGATTTTCCTTTCCACTGGAAGATTCAGGTTGCCTCCTCTCCACTACCGTGTTTTGTAGGCCTTGGCTTCAATTTCTTAGGATCCTCTGAAGATTAAGCTTGTTCAAGCTAGCGATTGTGACTTTTGCTGTTCGATTATGGAAGATAAATCTTCCCCTGGTTTTCACCAGTGCCTGTGCGGCTAGAAAAAGTCGTGCACAGACTCACATACCATGCGCGTCTACTGCTTCGGTGTCGACTATGACACCCAGGCATGCGAGATGTGTCTCGCTTTTCACCCAGACATCCTCGATGATCATCTTGTACGGCTCAGATTGGGCAGGCCCGAGAAACGGAATCCACCAGTGAAATCTAAGGAGGCCAGGTGGGCGGTCTTCACGGCTGCGGGCTCTGCCGATCAGTTAAAACAGATAAAGGCCTTCGAGGAAGATGCGGCACGGGCCACAGAGCTCTCCTCTCAGCCAATTTTCGTTCCACTCAGCTTGGGCTCCACGTTCTCGGGCTCCTTTCGGGAGATATGTCTCTCTCTCCCCACCAAGGATGAGGGACCTTCGGGCTCACATACCTCCCAGTCCCTTAAAAAGGACAAGGAACCAGGAGATTCTTCGTCTCGGCGAAGACATTCTTGGGATCGAGAGTGATCTCGGTCACAGGAATCTCTGGTCTCAACTTCAGTTGAGACTGCTTCTTCGCTTCTCGGCTTTGCCGACTGGTCAGCCGGCCAAGGTGTCAGTCAACAATGCGGTGGAGATCACTCTCGACCCTGTTGATCTGTTGTCACCCGACGAGGTCGACAACTCACTTACCAGGACCCCGGTCCTGCCTCTTCCTAATGAGGAAACCCAGCCTGCTGGCAATCCCGTCGAGAAACCGGTCCCTGATCCGGGGAAAATCACTGGTTCTCCCTTAGCCAGTCCGATCAATGTCAAGATCACAGACTCCCTCAACAGAGAGGCCAAGGAAGGCGTATAAGCATTCTAAATAGAGGCAATGCCACCATTCATCTTCATCCTCCTCGGATGAGGATAGGCTTCGGCGGAAACTCCATCGATGCTACGAAGATCTAATGTGGCAACAGCTCATTCTGTCCTGGCAGAAGCCTTCTATGGTTTCCACCCTGTCTGTTACTTGGCTTTTGCCTCCCAGGCCAAAGCCAACTCCATTGGAACCGGTAAAATCGGTTCCTCCACCCACGGAGCCAGTAAAACCTACCCTGGTTCAGCTAAAATCGGTCTCTCCACCGATAGTGGTAGAGCCACCACATAAACAGCCATCGGGAGGAATTTCGGACGGTTCTGGGTCTTCCTCACAAGTTATCGGTCACCCTCACGCCTGACCGCCCCAGGCGTGTAGAAGGAGACCTTGGCGACCGACTGATTTATCCGGATTCCTCGGATTCTGGCGACAGTGACCTCTACTGTCATTCGCTGGATGATGGGTCAGTGAGTAGTCTGTCGATGGAGGAGGGCCCTTCGTCATTTTGGGGAATTCTCCGCCTTATCTCTGAATCCACGGGGATGCCCCTGGACCATGTCCCGAAACGGGCGGAGTACCCTCTTACAGATATTCTTAAAAGAGGGGATACCCCTACGAAATCCTTCCCAGTGGCCAAGGCCATTGTAGGCCTGGCTTTGGAGTTCTGGCAGCATCCTGCCTCCTGCCCAGCGCCATCTGCCTAGATGGCCCACAAGTATGCGGTGCCCATTGGGTCCCTCTCGGGATTCACGGAACATCCCTCAGCGGAGGGGTTAGTGACTGCTTCTGTGTTCAGATGCAAAGGCAGCTCTGCTGACACTGATAGACTTTCAGACAAGGAGTCCAAAATTAGACCACTCTGCCATCAAGGTCTGTGCAGCCTCCTCTCTAGGCCTCCATCAGGCAAGCTCGTCCGTCGTCACAGAGCACTTCTCCCATGCCGTACTGGGCTCCTTGGACAAAGTTCTCCCGCACCTCCCGGCAGACCTTCAGACTACAGTCAAGCAGGTCCGGGACCAGGGCCGAGCCATTGCCAAGCAGCAACCTCAGATGGCCTTGGACCTCGGGGACTCCTGCGCCCGTTTGGTGGCAGCTGTGGTTGCCATGCGCCGCAGGGCTAGGCTGAGGCATTCCACTTTTATGGCGAATAGCCAGCACAAACTCACTGATGTTCCTTTCCTGAGTACCGATCTCTTCGGCCCAGGTGTGGATGGTCACCTTCAGGGAGTCAAGCAGTCCAGTGCCACCTTCACTCTGCTAATTCTGCTCAAAAGGACACCCCTGACTCCAAGAAACTGCAAAAGAAGAAGCCTTTTTGGCACCCTGCTCCTGCAGCCAAGGAGCCCTCCTTCCACGGTGGGCAGCAACAGCAGGCACAAGCTTGGCGCCCTCGGCCCAAGTCCAGGCCTCCAGCGGCCCGCAGACAGGGAGGGAGGTCGGGGTTAAGGCAGGATTCAATCTGGACCCTCTTCGTCCAAGCCTGCCCACTGACGGGATAGGGGCTGCCACCCCTGTTCCCGTAACGCTAGCTCTGGGTCCTCCCGTGGGGGGCCGGCTCCGCCACTTTCTTTCCGCCTGGTCCGCTGTTACCATGGACAGGTGGGTCTTAGAAGTGGTCGGCCAGGGTCTGCCTCCAAAGTTCGAGCAGTAACCTCCCTGCCGAGCCTGCACCCCACGGGAGGAGAGAGTATCAGCCCACACTCGGTCGGCTCTACAAGACGACATAGCCCAACTCCTCCTCAAGGAGGCAGTGGTTCAACTGGCAGATCCTCCAGTCACCCCAGGGTTCGTTTCCAGGTACTTCCTGATCCCGAAGCGGACGGGGGGCTGGTGTCCCATTCTAGATCTGCACGGCCTGAATCAGTTTCTCAGGCCACGCACCTTTGGGATGGTAACTGTCACAGATCATACCATCCCTGGAGCAAAACGTGCTTCTGCTCACTGGATCACCAAGACGCGTTTTTTTCACGTCCCAATCCATCTGTCTCACCAGTGGTTCCTCTGCTTCAGAGCAGAGTGAACACTATATGAGTTCTGAGACATGCCATTCGGCCTGTCATTGGCCCCACGGGTCTTCAGTAAATGCATTGCAGTGGTGGCAGCCCATTTCAGGTGTCGAGGGGTCAGAGTATACCCTTACCTCGACGATTGGCTCTTAGCAGGTTCCACCCAGCAAGAGGTGGAAAGGTCCAGGGACCTGGCCCTCCAGACCTGCTCTCAACTTGGCCTCCTCATCAATGAGGCCAAGTCGGAGCTCGTGCCATCACAGGTGATGTGCTTCAGCGGTGCAGAGCTTGACTCTTGCCAAGTCAGAGCATGGCTCCCAGCGTGACAAGGCGAAGGTTCTCTCCCCCTTTGCCCAGTCATTTCTGGTTGGGCACTTGTGCACTACCCAGGACTTTCTGTGCCTTCTGGGGTACATGGTGGCCTGCACCACTGTGGTCTGAAGGGCCCAGTGGCATATGCGCCCCCTTCAATGGGAGCTGGCTGCCCAGGGGACTCAACACCACAGTCACTTGACCAGCTGATCATTGTGACCCAGAGAATGTGGGAAGTTCTCCAGTGGTGGACCATCCTAGACCATCTGCAGGAAGGGATCCCATTTGCCCACCCCGAGCCGACGGTCATCCTCATGACCAGTGTCTCTCTCACGGGCTGGGGGGCCCACATGGGGAACAGCAGGGCCCACAGGTTCTGGACCCTGAGGAATCCCATTATATCCACCTGTTGGAGCTCAGAGCAGTCAGACTGGCATTGTCAGCATTCGCTCAGCAGCTTTGGGATCAAGTGGTTCAAGTCCAGACGGACAATACCATGACCATGTACTACCTCAACAAACAGGGCGGCATGCACTCCTGGCTGCTGTGCAGGGAAGCGCTCCACATCTGGACACTCGTCAGCCGACTGGAGGCAATTCTCCTAGCCACCACCCAGATGGCAGGAGCCTCAAACCAACTGGCAGATGCTCTCAGCCACATAGGCGAGACATACCACAAGTGGTCTCTCCATCCAGAGGTAGCTCACAGCCAGTTGTCCCACTGGGGCAAACCGGTGGTGGACCTGTTTGCCTCAAGGGAAAACACCAAGCTGAGGCTGTTTCATGCCCGCCACCCTCAGCGGGGCTCGCTGTAGGGGGATGCCTTCTTGAGTCTGTGGACCCCAGGCCTCTTCTACGCCTTCCTTCCATTTCCCTTGATCCACAAGGTGCTTCCCAAGGTGAGGAGGGACAGGGTGAAGGTGATCCTGGTAGCCCCAGACTGGCCCCACCAGTTCTGGTATCCAGATCTCCTCAGCCTCAGCAACAGTCTCCCAAGGCATCTTCCAGCATGCCCGGACCTGATCTTAGTCAATCAGGGGAAGGTATTCCATCCGGACCTTCAATCCCTGCACCTGACAGCATGGTACCTGAGCGGCTAGAGTTCAAGGCCTTGGGTCTCTCTGAGGATGTACTCACAGTAGTGGAGGCATCCAGGAAGGAGTTGACCAGAAAGTGCTATACCTTCAAATGGAAAAGATTTTCCATTTGGTGTCAGGACAAGGGCCTGGACCCTCTGTCCTGTTGCTAGCATTTTAGACTACCTTTGGTCTCTGTCCAAAGGGGGTCTTCGACCCTTAAGATGCACTTGGCAGCCATCTCTGCTTACCTGGCGCGGGCCAGTCAACAGACAGTGGTACAGGAGAAGGTGGTCTGGCATTTTTTCAAGGGTCTAGATCACATATCCCCTCCGGTGCGTGAATCTCCATCTCCGTGGGATTTACTGCTGGTCCAGGCAAAACTCATGGGTAAGCCATTCGAACCAGTGCACAGAGACATCCCTATCCAGGAAATCTGCCGGGCTGCTACCTGGAAGACAGCGAACACCTTCTTCACCACTACATCGACCTTGACTCACGCCAGGATGCTGGTTTTGGGGCCTCAGTTCTCCAGTCTCCATTCCCTACGTAGGGGGTGTACACTTTGCCTCCCTCCTCCCGGAGAACTGCTAGGAGTCTGCCAAGAAGTGCGGATGAACAACATATCCACGTCACTAGAAAAACAGGTTACTCACCTGCAACAGTAGTTCTAGGAGTGGTATATGTTGTTCATCCACACTGACCCACCCAGCCTCCCCGGCTGCGACGCACAAACCTGGCCTCCAGTGGGCTAAGATCTGGCATCATAGGGTGGAGCCAAGGGTTATACCACCCGGGTGGGTGGGAGGAGCCAGCTTGAAGACCTTCCGGCAAGAATTAAAGAGGAAAGGGGCATGCCAAGAAGTGTGGATGAATAACACATACCACTCCTAGAACTACTGTTACAGGTGAGAAACCTGTTGTTTTTTTACTCCTATGAGGACATCACCATGACCTGATGTCTCGTGGACAGGGCGAGGCGACTGATTGAGCAGGCTCGTCTGGTTTCCTCCAGTCGAGTCCCCACTAGGGTTTTCCTGCGCCTTGTGGACCACATGGCAGCAGCCATTGCCACAGTCCCCCTGGCCCGCCTGCACTTGCAGGTTCCTCAGTGGACCTTGAGTGTCCAGTGGGACCAATGCACAGACAACCTGGACCAGTTGGTACTGGTCTCCAGCCCGTTCCGGAGAGTTCTGTCATGGTGGCTGGAACCGGCCAACCTCCTTCGGGGAGTCTCCTTTCGGCTCTCAACACCCCCTTCACATTTTCATGACAGACACATGTTGACCGTCTGCACCAGCAGCGGATCAGGAAAGAGATGAGTGTGAAAGGCCTGTAGAGCATAAAAGACCACTTGCATGTCCAGGACTTTAATATGGAGACCCTGTTCCAGTTCTGTCCTGGTACCCTGGGTCTGGTGGTCGGCCAGATGAACACCTCATCCCAGGCTGTTCGGGCATCGTCCAGTCTTCAGCGCTCCTCTTCTCTGAATCCTTTTCCTTCCTCATCTCCTTCTGATTTTCACTCCTTTCCTGTCCATGCAGTCCCTCCTGGGCTGTCAGGAGATGACATTGAGCCTGACCCAGACCTTCGCCTGGGTGATGATGTGGAAGGATCTCATCCTGTAGCAGAGCCTCTGGTCGAAGACCTGTCTTTTAAGTCTCTGCTGAAAAATTTGAATTCCACTCTTTCTCTCCAGACTACAGATATCGATCCTGGGAAGCTGTTAAGACTCAAATACCTCCATGTTCCTGAGATCCCTATGGATTTGACTCCTCCGGTACAGCCCTCCTTTTAAACGCTTTCACAAATGGTATGGAATAATCCCGCTCTCATTCCTTCTGTGGCTAAGTCCATAGATAGAAAGTATGCTGCTCCCAAGGATCGACCCAAGAAGTGATATGCCGTCAAGGGGAAGAGATTCTCCATTTGGTGTCAGGGCAAGGGGTTGGACCCTTTGTCCTGTTCAGTGGCTAGCATCCTAGACTATCTATGGTCTCTCTCCAAAGAGGGACTTCGGTCAACGACCCTTAAGGTGCATCTGGCAACCATCTCTGCTTACCGGGCACGGGTCGGTCAGTAGTCGGTGACACATGAGATGGTGGTCTGACGCTTTTTTCAAAGGCCTCGATCACATTTCCCCTCTGGTGCGTGAACCACCACCACCGTGGGATCTACTGCTGGTACTGGCAAGACTCATGGGCAAGCCATTCAAACCAATGCACAAGTGCGAGATGTCGCATTTGTCATGGAAGACCGCCGTCTTGGTGGCTATCATGTCAGCCAGAAGGATCAGTGAGCTCCAGACACTCTTAGTCGAGTCTCCTTATCTGATCTTCCACAGGGACAAGGTTGTCCTGCACTCCAACCCGAAGTTCCTTCCGAAGGTTGTGTTGGAGTTCCAGCTGAACCAGGTGATGACTCTATTGGTGTTCTACCCCAGTCACACCTCAGATGCTGAATACAGGCTCCATACTTTGGACCTGAGGCGAGCATTTGCTTACTTTAACTAGCACATGGCTGGAATTCGGGAAGAGGTTCACCAGCTGTTTGTCACCCATGCTGACGCCACACCTGGCAGACCTGCAGCCAAGCTGACGATTGGCAGATGGATTGCATCCTGCATTGACCTATGCTATAAATTGGCGGTTAGGGTGTCTTCCGGAGGGCTACAGGCTCATTCCACCCGCCACACTGCTGCAACGGTGGCTGCTTCTAGAGACATCCCTATCCAGGAAATCTGCAAGGCTGCTACCTGCAAGTCAGCAATCACTACATTTTCCACTACCACATCAACCTAGAGTTACGCCGGGTTGCTGGTTTTGGTGCCTCAGTTCTCCAAGCTCTGTTTCCTAAGCAGGGGGTATGCGTCTTGCCTCCCTCCTCCCACAGAACTGCTAGGAGTCTGCCAAGATGTGTGGACAGAACAACATATCCACGTCCCTAGAAACACAGGTTACTCACCCGTAACAGTAGTTCTAGGAGTGGTGTATGTTGCTCATCCACATGGACCCACCCAACCTCCCAGGCTTTGACGCACAACCACTGCTTCCAGCGAGCAAGATCTGGCATCAAGGGGTGGAGCCGAGGGATATACCACCCGGGTGGGTGGGAGGAGCCAGCTTAAAGACTTCAAGCTGATCTTAAGGGGAAAGGCAACTGCTAAGACGTGTGGATGAGCAACATATACCACTCTTAAAACTGCTGTTACAGTTGAGTAACCTGCGTTTTCTGCTCGCTCAATCCTGGGCCTGGAGTTTTCTGACGAGATGCATTGTCCCTCTCCTGGAAGGTGAGGTTTCTGTATGCCTTTTCCACTATGTGGATTTCCTATATGGCCATAATACTAGCACACCAGGATGACAGCCTCCGGTATACTTTGCCCCAGCGCAGCCTCAAGTCATGCTCCCAGTGCCAGATGAATGCTCCAGGGGCAACCGTCCACTCCATCCCCCTTAGGAAGACCCAACAGTCGAAGCACATGGGTTTCTGTTGGTTACCTCACAGTGCTCACATTACTCGCTATTAGTAGGTTGTTTTAAGGCAGAAGTAGGCACTAGGCCCATCGGGACTGCCTTTCCCACACCGTACTGGGGAGATTTAGCCATCATTACCCGTGAGGTACCAATCCAGTTCATTTTTAAACCTCTGGAAGTTGGTGATATTTACTAAATGTTGGGGGAGAGCATTCTGCAGTTTTCAGGGTCTGATGGTGAAAAAATGTTTTCTTTTATTGGTTGCACCCATTTGGATATGCAATTGTTTGTTGTGGCATCTCATGTTATTTTGCTTTGGAGCTTTGATTATATTCCATTCATTGATTAACTGGGTATCCTGCAGTATGCTAAAGAGCATTAATAGGGCACCCCATTCCTACGTTGCTGTAAATCATAGAGGCTGAATGATTTTACACTGTCTTGGTATGATAGCATCCCTACCCTTGATATTAATTTGGTCATCCTTCTTTGAATGCTCTTGAGCATGTTTTTGTCCTTGAATAGGTATGGGGCCCAGAAGGCAGCGGCATAATCTGAAGTGCGGCCTAATAAAAGATTTATATAGCGGGACTATACATGTCTCACTCCTTGTGACAAATGCTCTGCTGATTGCTGCCAGAAGCCTATTTGCCACAAGTGCCACCTTTCTGCATTGATCCCCTGGTGATAGCACATTATTTACCACAATACCCAAGTCTGTTACAAAACGGACAGGTTTTATTATGCTACCATTTAAACTGTACTTAGTTTGTGGGTTTCTTAGTTCTAGGTGGATAACGGAACATTTGTCCATGTTGGAGGCAATTTTATTACTACGTGCCCAGTTCTCGATATGTTCCAGATCTTTAGATAACAGGTTAATTTTTGTAGTAGTATCCAACTCTGAACTAATTTTCATGTTGTCTGCAAACTTGCTCAACATGCATTTGACTTCCTTGTGCAAGTCACTAATAAAAATTCCAAACAAAGATGGTCCCAACACGGAACTCTGTGGAACCCCACTCGTGACCTTTAGCTCATTTGAAAGTGTCGGAAATTCTCACACTCTGGCTTCTGTCAAGTAGCCATTTCTCTACCCATTTTATTGTGTAAGTATTTAGTCCTAGATAGATCATTTTATCTACCAGTATTTTATGTGAGACTAGATCAAATGCCTTGTTGAAATCCAAAAAGACAATATCCACTGGTGTTTCTTTATCGATACTTCTCTTAACACTTTCATAAAATGAGATCAAGTTCATTGTGCACAAGCGACCTGCTATGAAACTGTGTTGAGTTTGATCTTGCACGCCCTTTTATACTATTTCATTGTCCAGTCTGGTTTTTAGTATTTTTTCCATGATTTTGCAGACAACAGACATCAGGCTAATGGGTCAAAAGTTACCTGTAACAGTTTTGTTACCCTTTTTGAGTTCATCGTGGCACACAGGTGCAGACAAACTCATTGCTATAGGAGGTACTGTACAGGGGTGTGCCCAATGGAGAGCTCCGTTTCTAGGGGCAGGTCAGTGGCAGGTGGATCAGTCAGCAGGCTGGTGATGACTCCTTTTCAGCTGTTGGGACAGAGTTGGACAACTTTTCAAAGGACAGAGCCGCACCAATAGTGGCATGGCTCAGTCCTTTGATGTTGCATTCCTGCATTGCATTCCTGGTTGCGCATTCAAACGCGCTGAGCCCAGGCTGTCGGAAGCCCTCTCGCCATTAAAAATAAACAAACCGATGGGGTGCCCAATCCCCTGTCAGCATGCCCTTCCCAGTTCATTTGCCGATGGGGAGCCCACTCCTAATCGGCATAATGTCCCCTCAACCCAGTTTGTTGTGTGCGAGGGGGTGCCCAATCCCCCTCGGCTCTTGCCCCCAAACAATCGGTATGTCTAATGGGGTTCCCATTCCCCCGTCAGCTACAGCCCCCGCCTAACAAACACTCAGGTGGTACGTCAGAGCCCACCCTAGCATGCCAAATGTCCCTATGAAAAAAACCTTCCTGCAATGTTTTAAAATTTTTTAAACCTCTAAACAAGAAAGCGGTCCTCGATTGAGTCAGTGCCCTCCCCAACCCACACCCACCCTCTTCCACCTCCCCCTTCACCCCATGCCTCTGGAGCCCAGCGCAATGATCTTTAGTGGAGCGGGAACACGTCTGCACTCTTCAAAGCCGACCGCGAACTGAAGAAATGCCGGTAAGCTGTATAATGGCATGCATGGGTTTTTTTCAACTTTGGTGCATATCTCGGCCATTTGTGCAAATTTTGGCACCAAATTTTCAACATGGGGTTCTTGGGACCCCACCTCATGAATTCAGTGACTGTCATCTTGTTATTCGGTCTCGAAAGGTGATTTCGCAGTCACTGTGTGGAATCACCTTTTGGGATCGATTAACGAAATGACAGTGTCACTGTTCATGAGATGGGCTCCCAAAAAGCCTATGTTGAACATTTGGTGAAAAAAGAATTCCGGAGGGCTAATGAGCTAGCTTCAACACAATGATCGCGTTTCTCGCTCGCTCCGTCTGGGCAGCTGTTGAGTAAGGATAAAATCAAGGAATACCTTACCCCGGAGCGGTAAAAACTGTATCATCGGTTGGAGGAGGGCACGATGGATGAATTTTTAACCCCCATGCCATCTAAGAGTCAACGGGCATCCGGGAAAACAGGAAAGAAGTGTGCTCCGGCCTCTGTAGGGGAGAATGCAGGCCTAGTCTCGCTCTCGGCTGCCGAGGTCGCGGCACTAGGGAAGGAGCTAACGGGCCAAGTAATTGCAGCCCTAGAGCCGCGCTTAATAAAGTTGGAGGACAAGTTGGATTGCAGGCTGCAGGAGGTTCTAGAGCAGCAAGCACAGCAAGGTACTAGGCTGAGGCAGAGGAAAGAATCTCTAGATTGGAAGACGAGGTGCTGATGGTCCCTGGGCAAGTTTGAGCCCTCTAGAAGGAGCTGGAGGAATTCAAGGAGGCATATAATTACCAAGAGAACTACCACAGGCAGTTGAACCTGCGCCTGAGAGGACTCCCAGAGGGCCAAGAGGGGAACGATGCCCTGGACTTTTGTAGCAGGGTTTTACCGGAGCTGCTGGGCCTCAGTACGAAGAATGGCCGAGTGAAAACGGAACGAGCACACCAAGCAGTCATGCCATGGCCGCTGGCGGATCAGCCTCCGCGCCAAATCATCATGCAGTTCCATAACTTCCAAGACCGGGAGGCGACCCTGAAGGCGTACCGGACAAAGGGCTCTTTGAGTTTTGAAGGTCACAGGTTGTTCCTCTCGCAGGATTACTCGGCGCGCCTGCTGAAGAAGAGGAAGGCATTTAATGGGCTCATGGCTCAGCTGAGGAGTCTAAAGGTGGAACATTTTCTTGTATACCCTGCCACACTCAAAATCAAACATGAAGGGGCGACTTACTCCTTCTGGGAGCTTGAGAAAGCAGAGGAATTTGTGAAGGCCCTAAGGAGAAGAGTGAGCTGAAAGACAGTATGACAGTTGGGAAGAGCTAGATGGCTGGGCTGGAAGGAGCCTGTATATTTGTGCTTCATTCCTGTTGGTTCCTGTTATAGTTCGAAATTTGTTAAATGTGAACTGTTGGAACTGTTGCGCCCTATCCACTTGAAGAGTCTGCGAATGAGAAGGGATAGTCGTTGGTCTGGTCGACACCGACATCCATTGGACAGTAGGAGGCAGGGATAGCCGGAGACGGGGCCCTGGTGTGTCTCCCTTTGCCTCCCCATTGGACCTCTGTTGACTCATGGATCTTGGGAGTTCGTGGGGAGGATGAGACTGTGGAGAGAGAGGCCTTTGGGTCAAATACCCAATACCAGTAAGGTAGGAGCGGGGGTGGGCCTAGCGCGTGCAATTTGATGGCGCGGCCTAGCCCTCGTGTCCTCGGTGTCCCTTTGTACCTCATCCCTTTATCTGCTCCTGTTAATTTGTGATTTGGGGGGTTGTGGGGTAGTAACACAACTAAGAAGGAAGAGTCTGGGGATATGAACTGCTTAGTGGAATCGAGGGCCGGGGGGGTGCTGAGTCTGCATGGCTGGATACTGGAAGTAGGCGTTTGCTCCACGAAAGCATGTTATAAGGGAAAATAAAGTCCGTGGTGCTCTGTTATGCCTCTGGGGTCCCCACCGTCTGTCTCTTGTATCTCTTGCCCTCGCTATCATACACGCCCCCGGGGCGTCTCAGGGGGATGAGGCCGTGGAGCTCGGAGCTGGAGGCCTGGCACTTGCAGGAAGGGGGCAGGAGCAGACTGGGCGCATTCTAGCAGGTAGCGCAGCCTGGCCCCTTACTGCCCTTAGTGCCTCCTAGCACTGTGTACTATCATGCACTTCGTCTCTCTTCTGAGTGGGAGGGGGGGTTGTGCAGCGGGGCGAATGGGGAGAACAGCTATAAATCTGCCTTCGCTTCGAGCTGGGGTGAAGTGCCTATCCTGAGGGGCTACACTGGGTGGGGGGACATAGTGAGGGAAGAGTAGATGAAGTATCTTCTCTCCAGTGCGGGTTAGCGATCGGGGGGCAGGGGACTGGCTCCGGGGAAGATGGTGGCAAGGAGATCGAAATAGGCAATGGGCTGTTGCCCCTCACCCTTTGGGGGGTGTAAGAGCAGCAGAATCTCCAGGGGAAAGTAGGTTGCCTTATAGAGCGATTAATCGGGGGTGGCACGGGGAAGCTGAGGGGTCCATGGCTAAGAATTATAAAACAGGGCCCAGAAGAATGGGGGAGACGCATGATTGAGTACTTAAAGTGGGAGAGGAGAGGGGGAGAGACTGGTTGACGGGAAGCAGATGGGAGTGAGGGATGGGGGGGGCAGCAGAGATGACCCCAGGGGGAAAAGGTGGGACAGACTGGTGTCTCGGGCCTTCGTTCTGTTCCGATGGGGCCATGTGGGGAGGTTTCCAGGAAGGAGGGAACTTGGCTGATGGGGGGAGCGGCGAGACGCGCATCTCAGTTGTGGAGGAGTACATCTGATTGTTTGTTTTTTCTAAATATGCACTTGTGCTATGTTAGCAATTAGTGTAGATAAGGGGGGAGAGGAAGGGAAGAGCGAGCGAGGAGGGTAGAGAGGAGGGAAAGGTGGGGGGGAGAATGTATCAGGGTTGCAAAGTTAAAAATGTTATTCTAGATAGGATTACTACTGTTATTGTTACTGTAGTTATGTTGTTATTTTTCTTTAGATGCAATTGACTGTGTAGAAATCAAAGACAATGTGCAAGCCTGTTTCAAAGTGTTCTGACAAAATGGAAGTGTGCAGAGGAATGCCAGGTGGAAATGGATTGGAATTTGAAAAGATGCTCAGGGTGGGATGGGTGATGCAGTAAACCTCAATGTTATCTCTTGGAATGTAAAAGGTATAGCGAGCCCAGTAAAGAGGACAGCACTTTTGACTGCACTGAGACGGAGGGGGGCACTGGTGGCATTGTTGCAAGAGACCCACCTGACAGACTTGGAGCATGTCAGGTTGGTACGGAACTGGGTGGGTAAGTGCCTAGCGGCATCTTACTCCTCTCATAAAAGGGGGGTAGCGATACTTGTGCATAAGAGCCTGCTCTTCGAGGTGAAAAGAGTAGTGAGAGATCCAAAGGAGGGCAGGTATATTTTTGTCACTGGAACGTGGCGGGGGGAGACACTTAGGTTTGGCTGTGTGTATTCACCGGCGTTGTATGACCCGCAGTTCTATACCTCTTTGCTGGGCTTATTATGGGAGAGGATTTCAATTGGACCATGGACGCATGCATGGATCACTCTGCAGGAAAATTAAGAGAGGCTAAGTGAGCCAGTGGCAAATTGGGATAGCAGATCTAGATATGGTGGATAGCTGGAGAGCGGTTAATCTCAGTGCGAAAGAATATACTTTTATTCCAACCCTCACAAGACCTGGTCCCGCCTAGACTATATCTATTTACCCAGAGGCTGGGTTGGTAGGATAAGGGAGATAGTCCACAGCCCCATTTTCATCTCAGACCATGCTATGGTTGTGCTAAAGGTGTCGGGGGGTTTGACAGCAGACCTACCACTTGGAAATTCCCTACGTATCTAGCCAAAGACCGGGCATTCAGGGAGTATTTAGTAGCACAGTAGAAGTTATACGAGGAGACGAACTCATCGAGTGAGATCTCTGGTTCCATTTCCTGGGAGGCAGGAAAAGCCTTCATGAGGGGAGCTATAATAGCCTACGTAGCCAAAATTAAGAAACAGAGTAGGGGTAAGAGGGAGGAACTAGAGAGGCAAGTGAAGGAGTTGGAGAAGCGGGTAGGGGAGGCGAAGGGGGAGATGCCACCAGATTGTTAATAACGGCGAGGGAAGCTCTCAACACTTTACTAGGAGAGGAGGCCAGGAAAGCATGGTTCTATTGTCAAAGAAGGGTGTTCGAGTGGGGGAATAAGCCAGGGCCCATGCTGGTGAGGTTGATGAAAGGGGGTAGGTGCCCAACACAGATACTGAGGGTTAAGGGTGCGGAGGGGCAGGTCCTTACCAGCTCAAAGGAAGTAACAGACTGTTTCAGGAGCTTTTATGAGAGGTTATATAGAGCAGAATATATTGGGAAGGAAGAGTGCATATGGGAGTTCTTAGATGGAGTGCCTCTGCAGAGGGTTACAGACGAGCAGAGGGAGTTGCTGGGTCAACCCATCTCAAGAGTGGAAGTCCTAAGTGCTGTACAAAAGTTGCAGGAGGGTAAGGCCAGTGGGCCAGATGGCTTTCCTGTTGAGTATTATAGGATTCTTGGGGGGCAGTTGGCCGATTCTCTGAGTAGGGTATTTGAGGAGGGAGAGGAAGGGAGGGTCCTGGAGCTACGTGACTCATGTTATGAGGCGAATATCTGCTTAATACACAAGGGGGGGACAGGATGAGCTAGATTGCACAGCTTACCGACCTATTTCCCTCCTCAGTGTAGATATGAAAATCTTGGCCAAGGTCCTGGCCACCAGATTGGAGAATATTCTACCGGAGGTGATTCACCCAAACCAGACCGGGTTCATCAGGGGGCGTCAGTCCTATCATAATGTGCGAAGATTGCTAAACGTCATATGGCGGGCTGGCCAGACCCGAGGAAAGATGGGAGTGATCTCCTTGGACGCTGAAAAAGCATTTGATAGGGTGGAATGGGAGGACCTTTTTGAAGTGATGACCCGGTTTGGTCTGGGGGATTCGTTCATAGGTTGGGTCAGGGCTATGTATCTCAGACCGAGTACGCGTGTTATGGTAAATGGGTGCCTTTCCAGGAAATTCGGGTTGGGGAGGGATACGAGACAGGGGTGTCAGTTATCCCCTCTGTTGTTCACTTTGGCGATCGAACCCTTGGCGACGGTGATACACCAGCATAAAGGCGTAGTGGGTGTAGGGGATGTGGAGGGGAGAGAGCATAAGGTGGCGCTATACACAGACGACATGCTGCTGTTCCTGGGAGACCTACATAGTTCCATGGGGCATTTGATGAACATTATTGAGAGGTTTGCAGGTTTCTCCGGGTATAAGATTAATGTCAGGAAATCTGAAGTCATGGGATTCCCAGATGCTGGCCAAGAGGCGCAGTGAATGGGATTTAAGGTGGTCCAGGTGGATTTTAAATATTTAGGGGTCCGGATAGGGTGGAGATGGGAAGAGTTATATAAGTTGAATTATTATCCCCTGATTAAATCAGTCTTGGTAGATCTTAAGCGATGGATGCAGCTGCCTGTCTTGGATTGGGAGGATCAATCTCATAAAAATGAATATCATGCCCCGCATCCTATATCCCATGCAAATGTTGCAGGTGAGGCTAACAATGGGGGATGTGAAACGGTTAGAGAGGGGGGTTTTCGGATTGTATTTGGTAGGGCAAGAAGCCCAGAATTAGCTTGAAAAGGCTCAAGGCGGATAGGACTAAGGGAGGGCTTAATTTCCCGGATCTGGGTACTTACTACAGGGCAGTGCAGACTGGGTTCATAGGCCAAGGGGTGGCCAGCTGGGTAGAACTGGAACAAGGGGGGACCCCAGGGAGACTTACAGCCTACCTTCATAGTAAGGGACTATGGGTATATAGAGACCTGGGGAGTGGTAACCCGTTAGTTAGGGAGACATTGGAGGCTTGGGACCACCTGTGGCGGCGGAAAGGATTGGCTGAGAGGGAGACCGTGCTACTCCCAATCGTGAAGAACCCCTTCTTCGTGCCTGGGATGGAGGATAGGGGGTTCCTAGAATGGAAAAGGGGAGGAGTGGCCTATGTAGGTGTGTTATTGGAGAAAGGGGAGCTAAGTGAGTTTGACAGGATTAGGTGAGATATGAGGTTGGGGACATCCCAATTATTTCGGTACCTGCAAGTGAAAGCATTCGGAGGGAAGATGGGAATGGGAGATAGGGGAGGGCTGCACCCAAATAGGATAGAGCAGATGGTATGTCAGGCTAAGAAAGATCCGAAAGGATTTATAGGGAAAGTGGCTAAACAGGATAAGCAGAACCTACTGGATCTAACGGGTGCTACAAAGGCTCTTTGGGAGAGGGATTTAGGGCAACAAATATCGGAAAAGAACTGGAAGTTAGTCCTAGGGATGCCAGAGGGGATCATGGTGTGTAATAAGTTTAAGGAGGCCTTCTATAAATTTCTGCATAGAATATACTGGCCCCCAGTGGCGGTTCATAGAGCACATCCTGCAGTATCACCACTGTGCTGGAGATGTAACAGGGGGTTGGGCACCTTCTTTCATTGTTTTTGGTCATGCCCGGTCTTGGTTAAGTTTGGGGGGAGGTAGTACAAGAGGTGAATAAGGTGTTAGGAGGGCGACTGTCTCGGGACCCCCTGGTTTGTCTATTTGGGGTGGAGATAGTGGAAGGGGAGGAGGAGTGGCTGCCACTGCCTAGATGGACAAGAGTTCTGTTAGTATTGGCCAGGCACTCTATTCAGAACACATGGGTCACCGGGAATGGGCCTATGGTAACTGAGTGGCAGAGAATGGCTATCCGCTCTTTAGCATTGGAAAGGCTTACGTGGTTTGTAAGAGATAGGGAAGAGGCGTTTTTGAGGGATTGGGCTCCCTTTCTGGCGTCCTTGAGCATATCTGAATATCTAATGCTCCGCACAGGGTTGAATATCTAAACTCCAGAATAAATGCCAGCTCAAGGGGAAGAGCTCCTCTCGTTAGCTGTTCACTGATTGCCTATTAGATGCTTATGGTACTTTTATCTTGTACAGAATGAAATGGATTTCCTGGATATTATGTGGTTAACTGTGAATACTTGAATATGTCTGATAGTATAGATTGTAATGCACACTTGATTGCATCTATGTGTTAATATGTGATATGTATTATTAGTCTGCTTGGGATGTTAGTTTTTGTAGCTGTCTGTTGTATGTCATACATGTACTGTTTGTAAAAGAAAATTCTTAAACAGTATTCAAAAAAAAAAAAATTCCAAAAAATGACTGTTACGACCGTGCGTTGCACAGTTTCAATGCACACTTGTAATGTCGCGAATATGTAACATTTTCACTCCAGATTTTCAACATTGGTATTTTTTTACACCTCCTCATGAACAGTACAGCTGTCATTTTTCACATCCTGGCCAAAATGTGTTTTTGCACTTCCGGTGCAGAATAACGCGGTCGCTGTGGGAAACCAATGTTCGGGACAGATTACAAAAATTACAGTGACACTGTTCATGAGCGGAGATCTCAAAATACCTATGTTGAAAATTTGGTGACAAAAGTCCATAAAATGACTATTTTACGAGCGTGCGTTGCGCAGTTTCCAAGTACACTCGTAACGTCAAGAATTTGTAATATTTTCACTCAAGATTTTCAACATTGCAGTTTTGCACACCTCCTTATGAACAGTACACTGTCATTTTTCACATCCTGCCCGAAATGTGTTTTCACACAATGGCTCGGTCGCTATGGGAAATCAATGTTCGGGACAGATTAAGAAAATCATAGTAACAGTATTCATGAGCAGAGGTCATAAAATGCCTGTGTTGAAATTTTTGTGAAATATTCCAATTAAATGACTGTTACGAGCGTATGCTAGCAGTTTCCATAACGCCATACGCTCGGTATTTTTAATAGTTTCACTCCAGATGTTCAACACTGCCATCTCTTCACACCTCCCTATGAATGGTACAGCTGTAATTTTTCACATCCTGTCCGAACTGTGTTTTCGCACATCTGGTGCAGATTGGCACGGTCGCTGTGAGAAATCAACGTTCGGGACAGATTAACAAAATCACAGTGCCACTGTTCATGAGCAGAGGTCCCAAATGCTTTCATGAGGTGGGGGTCACAAAAGGCCATGTTGAAAGTTTGTAGTGCAAATACCAGCAAACGCCTGGGGCGTTAGGGTTTCTAACCATAATGTTCCCCCAACCCATGGTGGGGCTCCAGTGCCCTCATCTTCTCTGAACCGCAGACACATCTTCACTCTTCAAAGCCAGATCACGAACTGAGGAAACAGGTATGCACTTCACTGTATTTCAACGGGAATGTGAACTTGGTGGCATAACTTGTTCTTTCTGCTGGGAACTGTAGTCCTGCCAATCTGTGCGTACCAACATCAATTCCAATGACAAACTTCGGCATTCATTGACAAATGCTTTTTGTGTATTGGAACAACTGTTGCTTTTTTCCAGTCATCTGGAATAATACCTTCTCTGTATGATTTGTTAAAAAAATATTTTTGGGACTGGGTTATCTCATCAGTAGTTTCTTTAATAAAGTATGTATTGATGTTGTCAGACCCTGGTGAAAAAATTATTTTTAGGGTTTGTATGGCTGTATTTACCTCTTTATTGGTGATATCAATGTAACTAGTCTCATTGGGGCTTTCTGATTTTATTTGGTCTTTTTCTGTAAGCACCAACCCAAATAATCTATTAAAGGCATTCACTACCTCCATTTTCTCCTGTATTTCTACCTCATTATCAATGATTGATGCTATTGTGCTGTCCCATTTTTTGTTGTTATTGATATAAGCAAAGAAAGCTTTTTGGTTGTCTTTTATGACTGATAATTTGAATTCTATTGTTCTTACTTCCTTTCTGATAAGAGCTTTGGTTTTCCTTAATTCGATCTTATATAAGGCTTTATTTTGTTCAGTAGCTGATTTTTTTTCAGTTTTTGGAATGCCCTGTCTTTCTTTTTTTATGTGTGTTCTGATTTTCTGAGTTAGCCATGGTGGAATCTTGCCCTTGCTATTTCTGCTTTTTTTTTTTTTGTAGGTATGTATACGCTTTCTAGTTTAATGATTGATTTGAACAATACCCAAAACTTAATAACCTGTAGGTCATCCAGTAGTGAGGAGTCACAGTCACATGCATGTAGTGTAGACTTTAGCTTTTTGTAGTCCCCTTTAACATAACTATATCTCTAACTTAAATAACCTAGATATGTTTTTTGTCTATCAGTGGTGAATACCACATAGTTATGGTCACTGTTCCCTATGGGGGCAGTTGCTTCAAGGTTAATTATATCAGTGGAAAGTTGCACAATATCTAAGATACTGCCACCCCCTTGTGGGTTCCATTACCATCTGCTGTAGGCCTGCCATTAGGATAGTATCCAAAAGTAGGGACTCAGTGGGAGTACCTGCTGTCGGGCAGTTCCAGTTAATTCCTGGCAAATTGAAATCGCCAACTAGCACTACGTCTGAGTTCTTAGCAAGTTCAGAAAGCAGTTTGGTTAGGTTCTTATATTCCATAGCTGCAGACGGAGGCCTATAGAAATTACCAGATACCAGCTTTTTACCCTTCTGTTATTCTAGATGAACACATACTGCTTCGATCTTTCATTACTTATACTGAGAGTATATTCTGATGATTCTAGGGTGTTTTTAACAAAAATACATACTCAACCTCCTTTTTTGTTATTTCTGTTTCTATAGTACAGGGTGTATCCAGGGATAACATTATGCCATGATGAGGCCTAATCCCACCACGTTTCGCTTATGGCGGCTATATCAGTTTGTTGTTGTAGTAAAATACTGCCTAGCTCACTGACTTTGATTAAATTTAAACTTCTTGCATTTCCTATATCAGTTTGTTGTGGATTTACCAGATAAGTGTCCAGTTGCCCCCAGCTAGCTAGTTTAAATGAACATCTGTTGTTCTGGCTAAGGTTCTCCCTAGAACGGTGCTTCCTCTCCTACTCAGGTAGGCCATCCCAGCTAAATAAGCTTTGGTCATTTAAAAATTTTTCCCAGTGCGTTATACAAGTGATATTTTTCCTAAGCGGCCATTTTCTTAACCATTCATTTAGTTTTTTAAACTAGTTTTGTTTTGCCCTGTTTGCTCTGGGGACTGGCAGGATTTCAGATAGACATATTTCACATCCTCTTTTCTCTAGGGTTGTAACTAAGGATATAAAGTCCTTTTGGAAATGAAGTGAGAATCTGTTGATATCGTTTGTTCCTGCATGAATTACCGCCAGTGGTTTCCTGGCTGCATTTTTAAGGATGCTTGGTGCCATACATTCTATATCCCTGAGCCATGCTCCTCTAAAGCTGAACAAGTACGCTTTTCCTTATCCTGATTACATATGTAGCCATCTCTGTATTTTAAAATGGAATCCCCTAGCACGATTACTTGTCTGACTTCCTCAGTAATGCTGCCACCTTCAGTTTGATCATGTGATGGATCAGTTTCCATATGTACCTCAGCAATGATTTCATGAGTGTTGTTCCTTCCAGGGGGTCTCACTTATGTCATTTGTTACTTGATTTACCACCGTAGCTGTTAAGATAATTAACTCTTTATTGGCCTGGATTGGTGTATCTGAATGAGTGCTAACCTCTTGCTCAAGACTGATCAAGGGGGCAAAACTATTTTGAAGAGGTATTTCAAACTCCATTG
The DNA here is from genome assembly GCA_016271365.2 of Neoceratodus forsteri. Taxonomy (NCBI): domain Eukaryota; kingdom Metazoa; phylum Chordata; order Ceratodontiformes; family Ceratodontidae; genus Neoceratodus; species Neoceratodus forsteri. The sequence goes on from CM028129.1 coordinate 721,220,966, forward strand.
CTGTGCCACCTTTCTTATTTTTATTTTCAGTAATGACTGGGCTCCATTCTGACTCCTCCCCACTGTCTTCCTCTCTAGTTCTTTTTAGAGATTCTTCACTTGGCTTATTAATGACTTTCCCTACTTGTGTCGTATTCAGACTAGGAGCACTGTTGTGAACTGTTATTTGTCCTTTGGTTGTTTTTAGCGCAGTTTTCTCTTGTTCTAATTCTTTAATTATCCCTCTTATATCTTGGCTTTCCCTGCACTGATTGCATTTCAACCCCGCAAACCCAGTGTCAGTCTCCAGAGTAAAGGTGTTACAGATTATGAAAGTCATGGCTGCCTCACCTGTACTCAGAGTTACAAATCCTTCATTTATGTCCATGCTGTATTTATAGTTGTGCACCTCTTCCCAATATGGTTACTTAAGCGATTTACCTGTACCTTATTGCCTTTTATCCAGTGTCCCAGTTGTCCCCAGGGGACACAGCAGACATGCACAGATGCGCTTGTCTCTGCGCGCGTCTCCACGCACGCTCGCTACAGAAGAGCAGATATAACGCTACAACTAGAAGTTATTTGGCTTCCTGCTTCTGGTTCAGCATTACCTCAAGCCCAGTGAAATACTCTTAAAATGATTAAAATATAACAAAGAAATACCACCATATTCGGTGGATTTGATCCCAGTGTCCAGCGTTTATGTGCTGAACTGTGTCAAGGCTCCAGGCCCCACTGGAAATTAAGAAGTTAAAAATGAGGGCAGAGACAGATTACCAGTGTCCCACAATGCCTTATACAAGGTCACCAAGTGCCTGGATAGGAGAGGTCAGGTTCCACCCACCTCATTCCACCTCATGCTACAGTGTGCAAATTCCACAATTTAGCTGCCTGTGCAACGGAATCTGTAACTGCCTCTCACCAGAGGCTGGCAAATACTCCAACTGACTTGCCAAATCTTGTTTGGAAATTTGTTCAACCTTGATATAAATAAATATTTTTTACCTGCAACTTTCTGCTTGTTTTTTTTTTTTGAAGTTTCTGTTTATTGTCATTCAGTAAACATAAAGTTAATACTCCGGAGGCAGTACCTACGGAGACGAGTTTAAAGAAATCCACATGAGGGCGCCACCCCTCTTAATACAAGCAGGTTAAAGTTTTATCTGCTGCTTTAATTAGATACCTCATTTGGGGTAATCAGTAAGTACATTTCAGTCCTTTAATAATTACAGACTTTCAGTGCTATTTCAACAAGCCCATGAGCTGCATGATAACGTAAACCACTAGAGGAGAAAACAATTTACTTTTGAGAATTATGTCTTCAATAGAGCAAAAAGGAAAAACAAATTATCATGTTATCCCGCTTTTTAGGAACCATAATGGTATCCTTTTAAAAAAAATTAAGGGTAAACGTCTCTTTAAATTCAGGCTTTTAAAGTGTTCAACCAAAATTATTGGAGTAATCACAACCTATTAAAGCCAAACATGTTTTAAGGAACAACATATTCCTAAGAGTACACATTCCCAGCCTCATAACAAAACTTCCTTTCCAGCCACTTTTTTTATTTTAATTTTAATATGTCTGGAGTTATGAGAAGACAAACATCAAGCCCCTAAACAGGGAACAGTTATAATCAAAAATGTGTCCAACACAACATCATCATGAGTATCGCCAGTTCAGGCTATAATTCTAGCTTGAGTAACGCAAACCTGAGGCCAGTCCATTAAGGTGATAATCAGGTCTGTCCTTCATCCGATTCATCCTGGTCAGAGGAAACAACTCGAGCAGGTGGTGTTGTGTGTCTCTGGGCCCACTTCAGGGCTTCACCAGACTCCGAGAAAATAAAGACCTTGCTGGCATGGGTAATCCGCAAATGTGCACGGAACAGCATATTATGGGCTATTCCTTAAAATGGCCCTGACTCCATTAAAATGTTTTTTCTTCTGCCTCGTAGCATAACTGAGGTCTGGATAAATTCGAACCTGGGAGCCATCATGAAGCAGCACTCTTTTCTGCCATGCTAGTGCCAGAACTTGGTCTCTTGAGCCCACTCCATCCAGAATCGCGACTATTGCCCTAGGTGCATCCGAGTTGTAACTGACCCTGGATATCACTCGATATGCCTTCTGTATTTTAATCTGATACTCCGAGAAGGTTTCCCCCAGTTGCTGTTCCAACCATTCGTGTAGGAATAGGGCCAGATGGTCTCCTTCACTTTGTTCTGGGATACCCACTATTCGGGTGTTGACCGCTCGGGCTTGATTTTCTAGCGCCTGTAATCTGGAGCAGAGATGCGTGTTTTCCTTTACCAACAACGAAGCCGTACCCATGCCCGTCTCATAGCTCTTTTGCGAATCTCCGTATTGCCCTGTTTCATAGTAGTCATCTTTGTTTCAAGGTTGGTCACCCTGTTTGCCATTGTGTCAAATTTTTCTGCCAAACCCGACACAGTGGATATAAGCAGATTGATCTTAAAACCCAGGGATTCTAGGGTTTCCTCTCCAGTGCCAGGCTCTTCACTAATAGTGCGGCCTTGAGTCGACTGCGTAGGGGGACCCGAGGGATTTTTGCTTCTTGCTCCTTCTTACTGTTTTTTTTTCTTTTTTAGGGTTGCCCATTTTTGTTGCTTAGTTATTCCTGTTATATCTGATCGTATACCTCCAAAACTGCAACACAAAAGTATATTTATTTTAGGTTGTTTTCCGTTTTTAGTAAGAGCTGTAACACTTCTCATCCGATTAGCTCGGGCTCAACAGCCCCCCGGCCAACGTTCTGCTTGTTTTTGTTCATTTGGGAGTGCAACCTTTAATAACTTTGTGGCTGTTTCAGCAGGCTGGTCACCCTGGTTTGCACCCCAACTGTCTCCGGTTGGACACGCAAGCCTCAATGAATCTGTTTGATGCTTAAAACTGAAGGGGGGGGTGAGGGTGAGTTCCGATTGCGGCGATAGCACCAAAGATCTTAGTGAGACATTGATCTGTGGGGCTGTCTATGTTTCACCCCACTGGAACTCCAATTATTTTTTTTAAACTGCAAAGCAGGTGCAGCAGGATTGGGGCATTTTGAAGTGTGGACAGGTATAAAGAGGCTGGTATGAAACCCTGTATTGGGATGGGGTGTGTAGATACTGTGTTTCTCCGTGGTGCGATTTGCAAACTGAAAAAAATCATCACTTATGCATTAGTTTGAATAAAATCTAGACTGGGATGATTGTTTTACCCTTTTTAACAAATTGGAAGTAAAGTTAAGGGAGAACAGTGTCCTGCTGCCTAAAGGGCTGCTATAACACTTGTTTATCCTGATTGGACTCTCTCTCCATTGAGGTAGTCACTCACATCAACATGTCAGTAGCCATTTTAGTGAAGAAGAAGATGGTAGATTTAAATCGAGAGAGGCTGTTGTTTACATTTTTTTAAATGCTACAAAACTAAATTTATCCTAATTAAATAAATGCAGTTTCAGCATTCATGTAAATTGCAGCCTTTCCTTTAAAGGACTATGATGCCAGATCTTAGAAATGTAATCTGTTAAATTTATGAATTTAGGTATACTTTAAGTGGATGAGGTTTTTGCACTGGTGTATGGGACAGGAGATCGATCCACTCACCTGCCCTGTGTGTGCATCTTTGAATAACTTCGGTCCCTGTCTTAACCAGGGTTATGAGCCATGTCTCTCAAGGTATACCTGGCTGTCATCTGCATACCAAGTGTAAGCTGTTATGCTGATGGAGGTATACTGATACTGCAGCGACGCCCCGACCACGAAGACTATCACAGCGACAGGATTTAGGCAAAATGTGCACGTCGCTGTGATGGTCTCTGCCAGACACCGAGACAGCCTTGCAGGGTTTATCCCTCCCGCCAGTCCAACTCAGAGTTAGAATCCTAGAAACCGGGGGGTGTGGGGGGCAGAAGCCCCCGCATGGGGTGTTCTGGGGGGTGCAGCCCCCCGGTGGAAACACGGAGGCATCCCTGGCACCGCATTGCTGACACTCTGCACTGTCGCTGTCTGTGATGTCTCTGTGGGTGATGTTGCTGTAGCGTGGTAAAACCATTGATGGAAGCCAATGAGAAAGTGGTTGAGCTATGTTACAAAGCTGATGGGAAAACCATTCAAGCCCATGGACAAGTGTGAAATATCACACTTGTGGAAAACCACATTTCTAAGGGTGTGGATACAGTTCACTATCGACACTCTAGTAGTTCCACTGGAATGGTCTGCTTCATCAGACGTCTTAAGGCTAAGTTCCTCACCCCACATGGGCAGTCATATCTTTCTTTCCACTGGAAGGGACAGATGTCCTCCTTCATAGCTCAGCGTTCAAGGATTTTCTTGTGAGTTAATGCTTTTGGTGAAAACTACAACTTTTTTTAACTTCGATTTATATTCTTCTGCTTGTTCCAGCTCTGCCTTTTATGGCAAGATCTTGGCATGAAAGAGGGGGAAACTGTCTCAGGGTTTTAAGTTCTGCGTGACTTGTCAACAGAAAATGTCAAACACCACCCCCCATGTGTTGTGCCTGCACTGCCAAGGAGGAAAGCACAACGTGGAGGGCTGTGGCCTTGTCAGGCGATTCTTCAGCATCACTGGAAGATCAGAGGGCCAGACTTGTCATTGGTCGACCCTCTGAATGGGCCCCCAAGGATTGACATAAGAGCCACAAAAAGACCCAGCAGCTACCTAGTCCACTACTCAGCTTGTGTCTCTTTAGAAGGAAGCAGCTGCTGCAACGGTGAGTGCCTCACCAATCTCGGTGCTGCCTCCAGCTGGGGCTTGTGTTGGAGGTTCCCTCACAGAAGAGTTCCATCAAATAACCAGGTTCTTCAAACCTTTGGAGAGAGCCCTTCTAACCGGGGCAGAAAGCATAAGTGCCGCCGGTGAAGGTCATGGGGCCAGGAGAGATTGCAATCCTTCCATCAACTTGATTGTGGTCAAGCTGCTTTCGGTCAAGGGTTTGGTCAAGAGCTCCTCAATACCCCCATCAGACTTGTCGACCTTGACATCAGTTGAGCAGGCCGTCGAGATTTTTCTCGAGCCTGTCAGCTGTCTGTCGAAGGAACTCAAAGATGAGTCGATTTACCAGACCCCACTATTTCCAGTCCTCACTCAGGAGGATGTGGCCTGATCTCCTGGGACCAGCCTCAAATTGTGGTCATGTCTGAGAAGTCAGTGCTTCTGAACATGGCATGGCATGTTGTCTAGCACAACCCTCTGGATACTTACCCTTGACATCGGCCAACAATCGAGGTTGAAGCACCATTCACACTTTTCTCTCTCTTAACATATCTGCAAGATGTGATAGTGCTATGAAGAGCTCCTATGGCAGCAGTGGACCATCATGGAGTGGGGTGGGGCTCTACCCTCTGGACCCTTGGTCAACTGGCAGCTGCCTGTCATGCCTTTGCTGGTCCCTCCCTGGTAGATGCCCTCAACATCTGCTTTTCCACAAAAGGTGGAGCGCCACCACCACCACAGCCCTTGGTGGGAGCCCCAACTAAGGACTCCTATGCTGCTGATGCTGGCTTGCCAGGCCAGCTGTCGGTGGAGGTCATACAGTCCGATGACACTTAGGTGGTGCATGGTGGCAAACAGTTGATGGACATTTTTGAGGAGTCCTCGGACAACTCCGAGTGATCATCCATGTTGTTGTCAAGGACTTGCACATTTGACCATGACTTGGTCAATGAGCGAGCATGGATCATGGGCCAGTGTCATTTAGAGCTATCCTGTGCTGTATCATCAGAGTCCATGAGTGTACTCTTGGAGCCAATACAGAAGAGGGCTAAGTACTCCTTCACTGGCATCCTGGACAGGGACAGATCCCCAGGGGTTGCCTTTCCCATTGCTGAGGCTATCTTGGGATTGACCCTGGAACTTTGGCAGCGTCTACCATCCTGCCCAATGCCCTCCACCCATATGGTCCTTAGTGAACAGTCTCTACAGGGTCCCTTTTGGGGTTCCCGAACCACCCTTCAGCCAAAGGGTTGGTCTCAGACATGGCCTTCCAAAAGTGCAGTGGCCAAGATGACATGGACAAGCCCTCCAACAAGCAGTCTAAGAAGCTAGACCATGTGGCCAAGAAGTTCTATGCTGCTTCTTCTCTTGGTCTCCATTGGGCAAGTTATGCTGTGATGATGGCCAACTTTAGTCACTCCCTGTTGGGAGTGCTGGGTAATGTTCTCCCTCACCTTCCTGCTGACCAACAGCTCGAGGTGCAGTTGGTCAGGGACCAGAGTCAAGCACTGGCTAAGCACCGACTGCAGATGGCTTTGGACATGGACAACTCTTGTGCCTGTGACATGGCATCAACCGTTGCAGGGCCTGGCTGCAGCTTTCCACCTTCATGGCAAATACCTAGCACAAGCTGGCTGATATCCCATTACTTGGCACCAACCTCTTCATCCCTGGGTTGGAGGGACATCTCACCAGAACAGAGAAGTCCAGCGCCACCCTTGATTCGGTGGCATCATCCCAAAATGACCATAAAGCTCAGATGCCTAAAAAGACAACCTTCTAAAACTGGTAATTTCAGCTCCAGCAGCTTTGGCAGCAGCCCCAGCAGGGGCAATACCAAGTCTAGTGTCCGAAGCCCAAGTTTGTCAGCCAGCGGCCAAAAAGAGGTGGGGGAAGTGGTGCCCCTCTGGCCCCAGCAGCCGGTGCCCCCTCCAAAATTGTCCATTGATGGGTAGAGTGGTGTCATCCTTCCACCTGTTCAGTCCCTGGCCCAGTTCCCAATGGGGGGGTCGGCTACGCCACCTCTGGCCACATTGGTCCATCATTACCACAGACAAGTGGGTACTGGAGGTTGTAGGATTGCCTCTAGATTTAGAGGCTGTCTTGCCTTACCAACTCCATGCTCTTTGGGAGTCCTCGATGTCACAGGACATGCTGTCCACCCTCAGGGAGGATGCTGCTCAACTCCTTGTGAAAGGGGCAATAGCCCATGTCTCAGATGCCCTGGCAAGTGAGGGGTATGTGTCCCGGTTCTTCATGGTCCTGAACCAGGAGTGGGGAGGGTGGGGTTGGTGACCCATGTTAGATCTGCATGACCTGAAACAGGTTACGTAGAAGCGCAAGTTCCAAATGGTTACTCTGAGCCAGATTATACCATCCCTGGAGCAGGGCATATGGTTCTGCTCCCTGGTTCTCCAGGACATGTTCTTCCACATCCCAGTCTGTCTTTCTGTCCCACTGGTGGTACCTACAGATCTTCTTTGGGGTATTTCAGTCATCAGGTACCACCATAGGAACTTCACCGTCAGTGAGTACAACTGGGGCCGTCGAAGTCAGCCGACGTCACCAACCCTATATAGACATATGCTGTCCAGCTCCCTCCTCAGTTCTTTCCTGCCGTCAACTTGTAAGCACAGTCTCTGCGGAAGAGTCGTTGCAGTGTTCGCGTCTTTTTTGGCCTACGGCCTTTTTTTCATCCAATCCTTACCTGAATCTCTTTTGGAGATTTATTTTTCTTTTATGTCAAGAGTTAAACCTTCTACATCTATCTTCCATCGCTGCCGCTGTGGAAAGAAGATTGCCTCAGAGGACGAGCACTCCGTTTGTGTCTGCTGTCTTGGGCCTGACTACGACGTTTAGTATTGTGAGCTCTGCCAACAGTTTAATCCAACCACTGTTAGGCAATGCAGGAAGGCTCTAAAGATCTTTTTGGAACAACAGGTAGCCAACTCCAAGTCGGTGTCCTCCGGGGCACCAGTCGTCCTCCATTTCCAAGAGCTCCAAGGCCTCTCAGGTCAAAGACAAGTTGTTGGGGAAAAGTCATAGAAAAGATCGGGACTGTGACCATTCTCCCCGGCGGCAATCCCATTCCCCATTGGCTTCACCTTCTTTGGGGGGGGGGGGGCTCCTCATCATCGGCAGCCACCGCAACAAAGAGATCAGCTGTTTGGTTCTCAGTTCACTCCAGGCCCATACCAACAGCACCTCTGCCTGACACCCAGGGCACTCGGCCATCGACCTCTGGGTTCTCCTCCGTCGATGACTACCCCTTCGAAGCCTGCTCCTTCTTCTCCAAAGGCTCTGGGCTGGTTGGGTCAGCCAACCGGGTGGCTGGCCACTGTGCCGCCGGCCACTCCTCCATTGTCAGCGTCAGACTCAAACAATGTTCTTGCCTGTTTTTCTAATATGCTGGTCCAACAGTTTGCGGCCTTTACCAGGCCCTCGTTGCCGGCTCCTTCAACTCCAGCATCGTCGTCAACACCTGTTCTTCGGCCCAGGGACTGTTGGCATATACACTGGCAGATCCTGAGGAAGATATCAACACAGAAACACAGAATTTGACAGCAGATAAGGACCGCTTGGACCACCTAGTCTGCCCATTTCCATGCCTGATGGATAAGATGCAGATTCTAGTTAATCAACAGCTTACTTCCTCCTACCCCCAACTAGAATTGCCTTATGCCTGTCCCGTGCATTCTTGAATTCTACCACTGTTTCTGATTCCACAACCTCCTCAGGAAGGCTGTTCCATTTATCCACAACCCTCTCTGTGAAAAAATGCTTTCTAACATTACCTCTGAGCCGTCCCCACTCTATCTTCAAATTGTGCCCCCTTGTTCTTGCATATCTCTTCTTCTGAAAGATAGTACCCTCTTGTACTTTAATTCCCTTGAGACACTTGAAAGTTTCTGTCATGTCCCCCCCCCCTTTCCTCAAGGGTATACATATTAAACTGCTTTAGTCTCTCCTCGTATGTCTTCTGGTACAGACCCTGCACCATTTTGGTTGCCCTCCTCTGAACAGCCTCCGCTCTGTCTATGTCTTTGCAGAGATGGGGTCTCCAGAATTGCATGCAGTACTCCAGATGGGGTCTCACTAACTGTCTGTACAGAGGGATAAAAACTATCTGTTTTCTACTGTTGATGCCTCTCCCTGTGCAGCCCAGTATCCCCCCAGCCCTCCTTACTGCCTTCTCACATTGCTTGCCCACCTTTAGATCATCTGATATAATTACTCCTAGGTCTCTTTCGATTTTTGTTATTAACTCACCCCCATTGTGTACTCTTCCCCTGGGATTTTTGTTTCCCAGATGCATTACCTTGCATTTCTTTGCATTGAATCTGAGCTGCCACATATTTGACCATTCCTCCAACCTTGCCAAGTCCCTTTTCATCCTTTCCACCCCACCTTGTGTATCAATCCTATTGCAGATCTTTGTGTCATCTGCAAAGAGAAGTACCTTTCCTTCCAGGTGCTCTCCAATGTCACTTACAAAGACATTAAAGAGGACCGGTCCCAGTACCGAACCTTGCAGTACCCTGCTAGTTACGCTCCTTTCTTCACTGTGGACTCCATTTACTATTACCCTTTGCGTCCTGTTGTCCAGCCAGTTTTTTATCCAGGCTACCACCTTGGGGCCCACTCCAAAGCTGACTAACTTGTATATTAATCTTTTGTGTGAGACTGTGTCAGATGCCTTGTTAAAATCTAGGTAGGCCATATCCACAGCCCCTCCCTGGTCTACTACTTTGGTCACCCAGTCAAAGAAGTCTATTAGGTTCGTCTGATATGACCTTCCTGCTGTGAAACCATGCTGCCTTGGGTCCTGTGCCCCACTGGCATCTAGGTACTCAACAGTTCTTTCCTTCAGAAGTGATTCCATCATTTTCCCTACCACTGAAGTCAAACTAACTGGCCTGTAGTTTCCTGCCTCTGCCCTGCTCCCACTTTTGTGAAGTGGAATCACATTTGCTCTCCTCCAGTCCTCAGGTACCACCCCATCCTCCCATGATTTGTTAAAGAGAGTAGTCAGTGGTGTTACTAGTTCTACCCTTAGTTCTTTTAGAATTCTTGGGTGAATCCCATCAGGCCCCATTGCTTTGTCCACCCTCAGTTTCAAGAGTTCTTTCAAAACCCTTTCTTCTGTGAATAGACTGGTATCGACCCTCCTATTCAGAGTTTCTCTCTTGTTTGGTTTAGGTGCCTCCCTTCCTCTTCCATTGTGAATACTGAGCAGAAATATTCGTTCAGTATCCCTGCTTTTTCACTGTCACCCTCTGACCACATTCCCTTCCCTTTATTAAGTCTCTGTATCCCTCCCTTGGTCTTTCTTCGCTCCCTAATGTACCTATAAAAGGTTTTATCCCCCTTCTGAACAGAGTTGGCTATATTTTCCTCAGTTTGTGCCTTTGCTGTTCTGACTGCCTTCCCTGCCAGCTTCTGCTTTAACTGATAAAGTTCTCTGTCCTGCTTCTTCTTTGTTTCCTTATATTTCCTGAATGCTATCCTTTTCTCCTTAATCATCCCTACCCCCTCTTTTCAGAACCATAGTGTTTTTTTCCTTTGTTTTGTTTTGTTGATTTGCTTCACACAAAAGCTTGTTGCCTCTGCGATGGCTGTTTTGATTATTCATCATAGTTCCTCCACCCCTCCTTCTTGCCCATTTGCTAGTGCTTTTCTGAGGCATTCTCTCATTTTCCCAAAATCAGCCTTCCTAAAGTCCAGTACTCTTGTTTTTGTATGGCTTGACTTTATGGCTGTGTTTATTGTGAACCACACTGTTTGGTGGTCACTTGTTCCCAGATGGCTGCCCACTTCTAAATCTGAGATCCTTTTTCCTTCCCCATTTGAGAGTACCAGGTCTAAGATTGCTCCCTCCCGAGTGGGTTCCAACACTAGCTGTCTGAGGCATGCCCCCGTAGGGCATCAAGAATGACCCTGCTCTTGGATGTGCTTGCAGCAAAGGTACTTCAGTTAACATCTGACATATTCAGGTCCCCCATCAACAATATCTCCCCTTTTTCTGCCACTCTAAGGATGCCTTCTATCATTTCCTTGTCCACTTTCTCCTCCTGAGATGGGGTTCTGTACACAACCCCCATGCGGATTGCGGTGCCATTTCCTGTCTCCAGGGTGACCCATAGTGACTCATTAACTTCCTGTTTACTCTTTAGTTCTGATCCCTTCCCTTATATAGAGAGCTACTCCTCCTCCTCTTTTACCCACCCTGTCCCTCCTGTAGACTGTGTATCCTGGTATGTTGACATCCCAGTCATGGTTTTCTGTGTACCATGTTTCAGTGACTGCCACAATATCCAGGCATCCCTCTTCCATCAAGGCCACTAGTTCAGGGAGCTTGTTGCACAAACTGCGGGCATTGGTACTCATCACCTTCCATTTATTTTTTATGGCCTTACCCCTTTTAGCCTCATCCCTGTCCTTACTGCCTTTTCTGCATTTATTCTGTCCTGCTCCCCACTGACTTATCTACTTTGGTGTTTACCTCACTAACTACTCTGTTTTGGGGGCTGGGATTTCCTCTCCTTTTCAGTGCCTCCCCTGTTGGCTAGCTTAAATGCTTGCCAATGAAGCATTTAAACTTGTCACCTAGAATGATGGTTCCCCCCGGACAGATGCAGACCATCGCACCAGTATAAGCCTGCATCCCTCCAGGTGGCTCCTCAGCCCCCAATGAAGCCAAAACCCTGAGCTCCACACCAGTTTTTCAACCATTCATTGAATCCCATGGTGCGTAATGCCCTAGCATCATCCTTGCCTTAGACAGGCAGCACCTCCAAGAAGGTTACCGTACATGCTACTTGTCTAAGGCCTCTCCACAAACTCCTCTTGCACTGCTCTGATCCCATTCACAGCCAGGTAATTTGTCCCTAGGTGGGCAATGACATCCAGCTCCCTCCCTCATGCAACTGCTCCCGAAATCCTGAGGATTTGTTTCCTGTCCCGAGTCGTGGTGCCAGACAGGCACCTTACCTCCCTACCCCCTTCTTCCCCCACTTCTACCCCCTAATGATCGTGTCTCCCACCAGGAGTTGTTTCCTTCCCCTGTGGGGTCTCGTGCCACCCTCCTGTGGGTCTCCTTTGTGGAGGTTCCCAGCATCCTCTTTGGTCTCCACTGCAGGTGCCTCCATAGAGGAACCACTCTTTGCCAGAACAGCATATGAATTGTGGAGAGGTACAACTGGAGGGATGTACCTCTGTTCCACCACCCTCTCCCTCCCTGAGCCCACCTTGGTCCAACCGCTCCTCTTTCTTGGCAACCTCTGAGGTAATGGTGGTGGTCCCTGGGTGGGGGAAGAGATTTCATGAATCCTAGCCAAGTCAGTCTGGAGACGGACAACCTCCTCTCTCAGACCAGAGAGGTGCCTGCAAACAGGGCAGCATCGCAACCTCCAGAATGTCTCCTGGAACACTGCTGCCTCACAGCCATTCCACTGCACCACTTCCATCTTGACTTATTTTGTGTCCCCTCTCCTGTTGCTTTGTATGCTTACTGTCTCCTCACTCTAAGTATTTTTACACTTACTTTCCTACTGCCTATGTGCCCTTACAACTGTTGCCCTTTCTGTCCTGGGACAGGAACTTCCTGTAGTCTTCAGTAGGTCTCCTTCTTCCGTGCTTGGATTCAGACCTCCAGCAGCTGGGGGGGGGAAGAATTATTTTTTAGGTTCCTTCAAGGTTGATGAAACTAATGTGTCTCAGTGATCCTTCCCTTCCTACTGACAAACAGGAAGTTCCTGTTGTCAGTCAAATCCAGTGGCTATAAAACTAGAACTGGATTTGGCTGGAAGGGTTGAGGGGTGGGAAGGAGGGCAATTAGTAAAAAAAATCTGTAATTCTAGACTGCTGTTTCTTGCTCTGAAACCAAAGTTCTCCTCTGTCAAAAACAGCAGGAAGCTATAATTGGAGATACCTGCTTTTGTACTCCTAAACTGCTAAGCCACACCCCAATTAGACTCACCCTCTGCTCTGACTCAGTAAATTAAGCTGATACAGCCCCCTCCCTCAGAGAAACACACAGTGACTTTCTTCTTTTTTTTTTTTTTACTTAAATGAGACCCCCTTCTTCTAATAAAGTATCTGTTTGCTTACTCCAAACAGGTACTGACTCCTGCTGAGATATGTGATTTATCAGTAAAAAATCTGTAGTTCTACACTGCTGTTTCTTGCTTTGAAACCAGCGTTCTCCTCTGTCAAAAACAGCAGGAAGCTGTAATTGGAGACACCTGCTTTTGTACTCCTAAACTGTTAAGCCACACCCCAATTAGATTCACCCTCTGCTCTGACTCAGTAAATTAAGCTGATACAGCCCCCTTCCTCAGAGAAATGCACAGTGACTTTCTTCTTTTTTTTACTTAAATGAGACCCCCTTCTTCTAATAAAGTATCTGTTTGCTCAATCCAAACAGGTACTGACTCCTGCTGAGATAGAAATGATTTATCAGTAAAAAAAATCTGTAGTTCTAGACTGCTGTTTCTTGCTCTGAAACCAAAGTTCTCCTCTGTCAAAAACAGCAGGAAGCTGTAATTGGAGACACCTGCTTTTGTACTCCTAAACTGCTAAGCCACACCCCCAATTAGATTCACCCTCTGCTCTGACTCAGTAAATTAAGCTGATACAGCCTCCTTCTTCAGAGAAACACACAGTGACTTTCTTCTTTTTTTTCTTTTACTTAAATGAGACCCGCTTCTTCTGATAAAGTATATGTTTGCTTAATCCAAACAGGTACTCCTTCTGAGATAAAAGTGATTTATCAGTAAAAAATCTGTAGTTCTAGACTGCTGTTTCTTGCTCTGAAACCAAAATTGTCCTCTGTCAAAAAAAAAGCAGGAAGCTGTAATTGGAGACACCTGCTTTTGTACTCCTAAACTGCTAAGCCACACCCCCAATTAAATTCACCCTGTGCTCTGACTCTGTAAATTAAGCTGATACAGCCACCTTCCTCAGAGAAACACACAGTGACTCTTTTTTTTTTTTTACTTAAATGAGACCCCTTTCTTCTAATAAAGTATCTGTTTGCTTAATCCAAACAGGTACTGACTCCTGCTGAGTGATTTATCTGTAAAAAATCTGTAGTTCTAGCCTACTGTTTCTTGCTCTAAAACCAAAGTTCTTGTATGTCAAAAACAGCAGGAAGCTGTAATTGGAGACACCTACTTTTGTACTCCTAAACTGCTAAGCTACACCCCCAATTAGATTCACCCTCTGCTCTGACTCTGTAAATTAAGCTGATACAGCTGCCTTCTTCAGAGAAACACACAGTGACTTTCTTTTCTTTTCTTTTTTTTTTTTTTTACTTAAATGAGACCCCTTCTTCTAATAAAGTATCTGTTTGCTTAATCCAAACAGGTACTGACTCCTGCTGAGGTAGAAGGGATTTATCAGTAAAAAAAAATCTTTAGTTATAGCCTGCTGTTTCTTGCTCTGAAACCAAAGTTCTCCTCTGTCAAAAACAGCAGGAAGCTGTAATTGGAGACACCTGCTTTTGTACTCCTAAGCCACACCCCCAATTAGATTCACCCTCTGCTCTGACTCGGTAAATTAAGCTGATACAGCCCCCTTCCTCAGAGAAACACATAGTGACTTTTATTTTACTTAAATGAGACCCCCTTCTTCTAATGAAGTATCTGTTTGCTTAATCCAAACAGGTACTGACTCCTGCTGAGGTAGAAGTGATTTATCAGTAAAAAAGCTGTAGTTCTAGACTGCTGTTTCTTGCTCTGAAACCAAAGTTCTCCTCTGCCAAAAACAATATTGAGGAGGAGTACCACCATGACCTCATCCTTCAAGAGGAGATAGTAGAAGAGGAGGAGGACCAGTACCTCACTTCAAACAAGTCCACTGCCTCTTCAGTCAGTGAAGACTCTGTTACGCATACCCCCAGGTCCCCACCTGAGGATGCTACCTTCTTCAACATCATGAAGCAGCTTTCTTCCACTATGGGGTTTCAGACAGAGGAGGAGGATGCCACCAGAAAGGATCTGGCGGATTACCTGGAGATCCCAGAATCTCACCCTAAAAGTATTCCTCCCTTGCTTCCAGCACTCAAAAATGCTACCATGGCAGCCAGCTAAAACTGACTCAGTAGTCATTAAGGCAGCACATGACAGGTCTAAGATGCCCAAACACCTTAGTTCCTTTCCCCCAGACAAGGAGTCCCGTAGGATTGATCTTTGGGGAAGAAGAGTGTATGCCGTATGGGCTGGCGGTATAGCCTAGAGGTTAGAGTAACAAGTTGTGAATGAGCTTGGTACCTGCAGACGTGGATTTGATTCCCACAGCCTCCACTTGCATAATATGTGACTCTGAGCAAGTCACTTGATCAGCCGAAAGCTCCCGGGTCGCCTCTGAAAACAGGCACTTTTGCCTAGTGGGCTTTACCCGGTTAACAAAGACTAACTAAATAAATGTCTTCTCTACCCTAGGTTTGAGGATTGCCAACTACCTGTCACACATGGTAAAATACCAGAACACCACTTGGAGAAAGGACAGGGCTGCCACCCAAGCCCTTCCTGATGGTGCCCAGAAGCAGGAGTTACTTCAGTGCTTCCAAACTGGTGAGGACATTGGCAAGCATCTCCTGTGAGCCATTTGTGACTTGTCAGATACTGTGGCCAGGGCGGCTGCCACTGGCATTGCCTTCATAGGCATTCATGGCTCCGAGTTTCAGGTTCGCAGCTGATGTGCAAAGCAAGGTGCTCAATACCCCTTTCAATGGCACAAAGCTTTTTGGTCCAGATGTCCAGGACCTTATTAACGATCTGGAAGCCTCAGGCATAGTCCTTAAGTCTATCCACTCCCTCTACCACACTCAGTCGCATTGTAGGAGATGTCCTAATTTTCGTAGACAGGCCAATAGGCCAGGCGTGGGCCCCCATACCCAGGGTAAACGTAGAGCCCAGTCTTCCTTGCCTGCCCCCTCCAGTTCTAGAGTGGCAGCCAAGCGTCCCAGAACTGCAGAACCAGCTTCCACAGCTGGGCCCGCCTCAGCTTGACTCCTTGTCAGACCTCCTCCTCAGGTTCAAGCCCAAAAGGTGGTGGTCGGAGGTCGGTTCTCCCTCCATCAGTATCCAGTGATAACAGCGCCAGAATATGGGCGACCATCAAAACAGTGACTCCATATTCGGCATTACGGAATGGGCCACAAGGGTAGCGATTTGTTCTACTGCAAGGGTAGGGGAAAGCAACAGGAAAAAGGGGAAGGGGCAGGATGGGGAAGAGGGTTATTTACAGGAACTGTCCCTGCTGCCACTGAGCAAGCTGTGTGGTGTGGTGGTGAGGAAGGCTGGCTCTGGCACAGCAGGTACTGGGTTCAGGGCTGGGGACGGGAGGGACTAAATTATGCCGCATGCAGTGGCTCCCGGACTTAAATTTTTTTGCGGCCGAATTTGTGCCCCGTCCCTGAAATCCCCTAAGAAAACATTTTAGGTTGCTTGGTTTCGGTTCACCGTAAGTATATACGCCGATTTGCTTTTCGGTTATATACACTTGCCATAATAGCAATCGGTGATCACTATTATGACATAGAACCCCCTCCATCTGAATCAGTGGAGAACCATAACTTCAGATGCGTGGATCCTACAGATCATGGAGTGTTGTCATACCCTGGAGCTCATCCAGCCTGCCTCCAGACACCCCACCACCACCTTCAAATTACCCCCCAGCTCATCTATGTGTTCTCTGGGAGGAGGTTCAGCCTCTTTTGTGCAAGCAAGCAATAGAACTGGTACCAAAGCCACAGAGAAACCAGGGATTCTGTTCCAGGTTTTTTCTGGTCCTCAAAAAGACCGGCGATCTGAGGCCCATTTTGAACTTGAAAGACATCAGTCTCTTTGTCCAGTACAAAAAGTTCCAGATGGTAACTTTACCAGGCCTCTTGCCACTCCTCAAGTCCGAGGACTGGCTCTGCTTACTGGACATGCAGGACGCTTACCTGCACATTGCAGTCTTTCCTTCTCACAGGGGATTTCTCCACTTTGCCATTCATGGAGAGCATTACTAGTTCAAGGTATTGCCCTTTGGCTTATCTTCTGCGCCGCATGTCTTTACCAAGTGCTTAGCAGTGGTCGCAGCAGCCTCAGGAGGGAGGTACTGTATGTCTTCCCTTACCTGGACAATTGACTTCTCAAGGCCCCGTCCAGGGAACAGCTGTTGTTAACTCTGGAGCGTATTCTCCAGCTCTTTCAGTATCTGGACATAACAGTCAGCCTGCCCAAGTCTGTTCTTGTACCATCCCAAAGACTGCAGTATATCAGGGCAGTTCTGGACTCTGGGCAGGAAAAGGCCTTCTTATCTAAGAACAGGGACAAATGCCTTATATCTCAGGCTCAGATAGTAGCTCAGAGTCGCCACATTCCTGTTAGGCTATACCTCAGGCTCCTGGGCCTGATGGCCACAGCGATTCCCACTGTACCACTGGCCAGGCTTCATATGCACACCCTTCAGTGGAACCTTTGGGTGCAGTGGGGCCAGAGCTCACACGAGTTAGATCAACTAGTCCTGATCTCCTCCCCAGTTCACAAAGTGTTGCAGTGGTAGATGGACTCCTCAAACCTCCTTTAGGGAGTCCCTTTCCAAATTGCCTCACTGCATCAGGTTTTAACCACGGATGTGTCGGGTCTCGGCTGTGGGGCGCATCTGGGTCCTTTTCAAACCCAGGGCCTCTGGTCTCAGTGGGAGGCCGCCCTGCATATCAATGTCCTGGAAATGAGAGCGGTGCTCTATGCCATGCAGGCCTTTCAGGAGCACCTAACTCCTGGGTCAACTGTTGGGGCAGTCTGACAATCTGTGGGGTGGGACTCATTCGTATCCCCTTTGCAGAGAGGCAATGTGAGTGTGGTATTGGGCTCTGGAGCACAGTCTAATGCTCTCTGCAGTCCATGTGCCAGGTATCCTAAACACGCTTGTGGACAGTCTCAGCAGGACACGGATGGGAGCTTCTCTCATCCTCAGCAGAAGATCTGTTCGACAGATGGGGTTATCCAGAGCTTGACCTTTTTGTGTCCCCACACAACACAAAATTGCCCAATTTTTGCTCACTAGATCTAGGGCCTGGAGTTTTCTGGCAAGATGCATTGTCCCTCTCTTGGTGCAGGAGGTTTCTATATGCATTTCTTCCATTTCCACTAATACAGAAGGTGCTGCTCAAGCTGCAAATGGAAGGGGCCAGCATGATCCGGGTAGTTCTGTTTTGGCCTGCCAGATATGGTTCCCTCTGTTTCAGCAGCTGGCGGAGGAGCCTCTGGTTCCCCTGCCTCTCTACAGGAATCTGCTGCCCAGGATCGGGAACCCTGGTCCATCCAAACCTCAGATCCCTCCATCTGCATGCGTGGCTCCTGAGGACGTAGCCAATGCCAGGTTCGGGGTCTCTAATAGGGTAGTGGATGTACTAGTGGCTGCCCGCAAGCCTTCCACCCATACCACTTACGCCATGGAGTGGAAGCTGTTTGACATCTGGGCTTCCCAGCATTCCCCTGACCCTTTCACCTGTCATGTTAAACACGTCCTGGACTACCTGATTTCTTTGTCCAGCTCGGTTCTCCAGTATTCCTCCTTCAAGGTCCACCTTTCAGCGATTTCAGCTTTCCATGAGCCCATAAGTGACCGCACTATTGCTCAACTGGATGTCTCCTGCACCTTCCTTAGGGGCATCCTGCATCTAAAATCCCCAATCCGTTCCCCAGTCTCGCATTGGGACTTGAATTTTATTTTGGAAAAGTTGATCCTGTCTCCTTTTGAACCAGTTGCGACTTGGGATTTGCACTATCTCTCTTGGAAAGCACTCTTTTTAGTTGTCATTACTTCCATTCAAAGAATTTCAGAGCTTCAGGCCCTCTGGTGCAAGGAACCTTATTTGATTTTTCACAAAGACAGGGTATCTTTTCGCACAAATGCTAAGTTTCTTGCTAAGGTGGTTTCTGAGTTTATACTCAATCAGTCTGTCCACCTTTCTGTTTATTTTCCCAAGCGTGCCAATCCAGGGGAAGCACTGCTCCATACATTAGATGTGCGCAGAACTTTAAAGTATTATCTGCTCAGGACTAAGGAGTCCAGAAAGTCTAAGCAGTTATTTGTTTCTTTAGCCCCAGGTTGAGAGGGTGCCTCAGTTTCCAAGCAATGTTTATCCAAATTGTTGGCAAATTGCATTGTGTTGCGCTATAACAAGTACGGTAAGGAGTTGCCTGGAGCTGTCAAAGCCCATTCCATCAGAGGCATGGCTACAAGTGACTTGTTTCACAGGTGTCTCAGACGCTGATATTTGTGCAGCTGCCACCTGGAGTACAGTCCACACTTTCACCAAGCATTACAGTCTGGAAATTGCCTCTAGAGCCCATGCTGGTTTCAGTAGGGCTGTACTGCAAGGACTCTTGTCTTAAGCTTATAGAGCCCCTTGACAGGTTCAGTTTACAAGGTCTTCTGTCTTGAGTTTAAGAAGATCATTGGTTGGGCAGGTTGTTTCAACGTCTCCTGTCTTAAGTTTATGGAGTTCCAGCCTCCCAGCTTATCTATTCCTACCTGCCACTGCTTGGTACTCATTCCTACAGTAGTACCTGATGACTCAGATACCCCCGAAGAAGACAGAACAGTTACGTAAGAACTTACCGTAACAGTAGATCTTCAAGGGGATCTGTCATTAGGTATGCTTTCCCTCCCACTGTCCCCTTTCTAGGGGCTCCTGTTCAGGACCTGGCTATCTGTTGTTTCCATCCTTTTATCTAGAGCTGGGTCCCTCTGTCTCTCCTCGGTTCCCCAGTCTGGGAGTGTCATCGAGGCACAGGTCAGGAAGCATAGGAAAACCAGGAGCAGTTGCAGAATTCACCAAAAATAATTTATTTACACTAGCAGTATCATAAAAAGAATAAACTTGTTCATAATAACTATGTACAGAGGAGAAAATAAAGTTTCCTTTCAGTCTATGTGTCCCTTGTTCTTCTAATCTTTTTTGCAGTTGCAGCTTAGCTCTTTTATGTCTTTTCAACACCCATTCTTAGCAAACATCCTGTTTTTGTAAATATTCTGTCTTGTAAGTTTCAGGAGCTGCTAGAACAGTGTGCTTTCTGAGGCACCCTACAGCTTTTGCACTCAAGTAACCTCTAGAGTTTACAATAGCTTTCTGCAATCATCTTAAACTATAATTATATGTATTTCAATAGTAACACTATACATTTTCCAAACAAAAGGGATCCCAATATCAGTTACATTTCCATACAGTGATTTTCACATATTTGTATATCAGCAGATATGCAAGGAAGGAAAAACAGACAGCAAGAGAGAACTGAGAAACAGTGAGAGGCAAAGAACTGCAAGATTGTCGAGGTGATCAAGTCCGAGATCTCACAGGAAAATTGGTTTGCACAACCAGACAGAGAAGTAGACAGGAAAGGAAAGAATAGATCCTTGCATTTAAACTCTCCATAACAACTGGGACAGGGTTCTATTCCACCCTGTCACAGGGAGCCTTGCTCCCTTCGTCTCCTGAGGGAAGAAACTAAGGAGGGTGTGGGGTCGCAACACCTATATAGGGTTGGTGACATCAGCGGACGTCGACGGCGTGAGCGGCCCCAGTTGTACTGCTGAAAATCTTCCATGTGGATTCCTCAGTCACCGATGGTGAAGTTCCTACAGTGGTACCTGATGACTAAGATACCCTCGAAGATCTAAGTTATGGGAAGTTCTTACAGAACTGTTCTTTACTGTCACAGCAACACACTTTGATGTCACAACAGAGGATTATGACTTCAAGTAGGGAGTAAGCTGTAGAGGCAGATGAACTGCAAGGGAACTCTGAGGGATAAAGATCATGTAGTCATGCAAATTTACTCAGTAATAAATAATGGGGAAGAGAAATATATAGAATATATATGGAATACAAGCTGAATTGTACTTAATTATTATATTTTTCAAAGTTTTCTTTGAGGCGTCAGTAGCTCTTTAACATCTTGAGGAAGGAATCCTGTTTGTCTGCCCAGAGATGTGTGTCAGTCTGTCATGCTTACAAAGGATGTGTCTCTGGTGAGTTGGGGAGCACACCTGGGAGTCCACAGAGCCCACAGGTTCTGGTCACCCCGGGAGTCCTGTCACCACATCAGCCTCTTGCTGTGTGTTTCTTCCAGCAATTAACTTCTGATGGCTGCCTCTCTGCTTTCAGAGCAAGACAGCTGTGAAAATGAAGCTGCACCTGTTTCCTCTGCTCGTTTCCTTGCCATGACTCACATTTCCGTGTTGCTCATTTTATACACACAGAGGATAGTGCGTCTTTAATATTGCTATGGCTGTTATAGTTGCTAACAGCAAATGTTCCAAAACACAGCCTGTCAAATTGTGTCTTATTCTGTTAACAACCAAAATCAAGTTGCTAGAAAGTGTTATATGCTTACCAGTGCACCAGGGCTTTTGGCGTGGGGCTACTAGCAGGAAAATGGAGTCTTCACTCCCGTTGCAAGCAAACACAAAGAGCACTGCACTCCTCAAAGATCTGGCGGTGCTGCCAGCCAAAAACAACAAACCTGGAAGCAACAGAAAGGCGGTACACTAAACAGCATATTACAAAAGGCTCTGGCCTCCAAATAAGTGCTCAAAGGATTGTATTCATCATAATGGATTCCAGTATAAAAAAAGACGTGCTAAATAGCAGGTAGTATTGCCTATCTCTTCGCCTCTTACCCATGAAGCTTCGTCAGGGGGACTGTTTTTCTACTTGTAAATAGCTAAAAAAAAATTCCCCACTATTTTCACTTTGTTTAGACTGTATCTGTCACAATCTCGCTCAGCCGGTCAGCCCTACTCCCCCAAAGTGCCAACCTCTGAGCGTATGATTTGTGTACAGTGAACAGACAAGGTAACCCTCTTGTCTGTTTTGTGGGTTCAAGTCACCTTAGTCTTAAGCTATGGAAGGATTCAAACTGATAACCTCTTGTTAGAATATCCAATTATCAGGCTCAGATAATTCTGTCTTCGGGGGGCCAGATATCTTTGCCTACAGACACCCAACCAGGTCTTTCAAATGAACCCTTAGAACTCAATGCAAGCCTTTTAGAGAACACTATCCATTTCCCAGTTTGGTATACAATAAGCCCATACACAGTGTATTTATAACCTTTAAAAGCTCCACTTAAAATAAAAAGAATTGTCAAGGCACTCCAGCAGTTTCGTTTGTAAAAAAATATCTTTACTTTAAAAATATCAAAACAGAACAATAATTACAAAACACAAATATATATATATATATATATATATCCCAACACATAGAGCCTTAAAACAAACAGGAAAGGGTACAGTTCCTACAATACATACATTTAGACTGGTCTAATCTTACTCTTTCTCAGTGCTGTGATGATTCTCCCTCAATCAGATAATATTCTCTTGTGTCAGTCAGAAATATTTTCTTGTATCCCTCTGTCAGGTTCTTTCAGCACTTAAACACACTTTTGAGCCGGCCTTCTCATGAGGTCACTAACTCCGCCTTGGTGAATCAAACTCAAATTTACAGTACAGGGTCTCCAAATAAAATATTTAAAAAAACATATGAGATGACCTCACTGACTTTCCTCTCCACAGGTTAACTGGTCAGAACTGGTTTGTGCTCTGCTACACACACACACACATAAACAGTCTTTTGATGTAGTCACTGTATTCAAATCAGAAGTGTATTTGACTCCTAAACCTCGTCTAGGCCCTGGGTATCTACACATCAAAGGGTACTCATGTAATTCAAGGGTTCCCTGGAAATGTATACTGGACCTTCCAGAATCGTCTGGGTCCTCCCTGGCTCAGACATCAAACTTCTTCAGTGTCCATTCTGGCCTCTCTTTGACACCCCTCCATACAAGTCCTTCCCTGGCAACTTTGCAAGTCAAAGGATCTCCCTGAGGGCATTATGAATGGGTAAAAGACAAAGAACCTCTATGCGCAAACACTGAGGCAAGGGTTACTCCAAAGGGCATTTGGCTGGGAAGCCAAGTTTCAAGAAAATACAAAATCACACATGCCCACACAATGCAACCCATCATGGGCTGCATATGCAAATCACCACAGAATGTTACGCTGGTTCACAATGGGTAATCTTATTTCCTGGGATGAAAGCAAATTGACAAGGTGATTGCACCCCGGATCTCTGCAGTTTAAAATACCTCCTGTCCTTTGAACTTATCCCTGGGGGGTCTTGATGTGTCAGTTCCAGTAAGACAGTAGTTTCCTCAAACTGAGTTTTACCATCACATATTTTTTATGTAATAAAAAAATTAATACAGCACTCAAGCACTCAGAGCTGGCTGTCTACGTCACAGTATCGTGGTCTATTCGCTGATGGTAACAGCAGCTTAAAGTGAGTATTTGCTCCCTTTTTCCTTGTTTATGGGCCGAATGTTTTTTGGATGCAGTACTCCTTCGAAACAAACTAATGAATTATTCATAATTACCTTGTTATTTAAACTGGGTAGGCCTCAGCTGCTTTGTCCCTTCCCCCTGATGAAGCCTCATAGGCAAGAGCTGAATGGCTGGGGATAGCTATACTCACTGCTCCTGGGCATTTCCTTTTTATACTGGAGTCTGGTATGCTGAGTAAAATATCTAGAACACTCATTTCGAGGTCAGAGACTTTGTAATATGCTGTTTAGTGCACTGCCTTTCTGTTGCTTCCAGGTTTGCTGCTTGACTTACCAGCGACGATCACAGCATTGTTGTCAATGGTTCCCAACCTGCTGACATCTGTTGATACTGCCCAAAGCACTTCTGAGATTCCTCTTACACAACCTGTTGTCTCTTCCTCTGGGGCCTCCTGTGGACATTCCCGTCGACAAAAAGGAGTATAATCCTGACCTCCTTAACATGGAGAAGGATTTGGAAGTTGAGGAGGAGGCTTTAGATGTCCTTCTGCATCAGACTGGATCCAGTTCTACTTTACCCTCATGCTGTGAAGGAACTGTTATATAACCCTAGTTCTCCTCTGAGGAAGCATCATTTCAGACTTTGCTTAGTAAATACAAGATTCCACAGGGTTTTGCTGCTGAGGAGGAAGACTCCACTAAGCACAGCTTATTTAATTTTTTGGAAGTCTGTACTGCACCTTCCATTTTTATCCCTGCCATATATCCTGCACTGGAGGATACTATAGTGACTGCTTGGCATAGGCTTAGCACTTTGCCTGTGGTGCCTAGTAAGGCAGATAAACAATATCCTACCCCTACTTCTACTCTTGTGCTTCACAACCAGAAACAGATTCTGTAGTGACTGTTGCAGCTCATGATAGGCACCACGCCACATGAGCTATACCTCCTGATAAGAACTCCAGGAGGCTGGATGTTATTGTAAAAAGAGCATATGCCACTGCTTCTTTGGGCCTTAGGGTTGCTGATTACCAGGCCTGTATGATTAAATATCAAAATAGCCTGTGGAACTCCTCTATGTCCAGTATTTCTGCCCTCCATAAGGTTTCAATAAAATATGAACTTTTCAAAACTGCTAGAGTAGGTTTAGAAGCCGGGAAGTATTTATTAAAGAGCTCCTGACACAATTGAGACAACTTTGAAAAAATATAATATTTAGGCACAGTGTAGCTTATATTTTGTATTTTATTATGTAATTCTCACCTTTATTTCCTTATTACTAAGGGTGTTTGCATTAATACAGTATGTTCCTGGACTGTATCTTCACCATTGATACACACTGATGGTTCTGAGCCAGAGGCGCTAGGACCCTGCAGGAGACAGAACTTTTCAGGAGGGATGGCACTGAGGTAGGCTCTGCGCATTCCTGGCACCGCAAGACTAGTTCACACTGCATGGCTTACCTTGACACCGGCCCTCAACAGTTTCCGTTCCTTTTTCCCCACCGTCAAGTGCGCTTCAGTGACAATGTTACTTGCCCTCCGGGAGTCAGATCTTCACGTCTATACGACAATAGCATTTCAGTTCATTCAGTTTCTAATTCTTAGCTAGTGTTGTTATTTTTGTATCAGTTTAGTTAAAAAAAAAAAAAAATTCCTGTCAGTTTCTCTCAGCCCTACTTACTTACGGCCTAGACCATGGACGGTGACGGTATGGAGCCTCTTCAGGCGTGCTGCTCTGGCAGCTGGGCCATGTCCAGTCCACTTCCCTCGCCAAGGGAGGGTTCTGATGCTGGGCGGTCCTGTGTTTGGGAGGGAGGGCAGCTCTCCCATAAACACAAAAAGAAGCAAGCCCGTTCCTGATCTCTGTCGGGGCCCAGCACCACTTGGCCTCGAGTTTGCCCTCTGGTAGGTCTGCCACGAGGTCTTAAAGTGCTGCCAGTTTCCCTGGCGACTCCTCGCAGTCATTCTAGGGCTCAGAACCCCTCTCTGTCCTCTTGTGGGGATTCCCATTGGCAGTTTCACCACCCGGCAGCTCTTATGGAGCAGTGGGTACAGCTTCTGGCTAACTTGTCCTTTCCTGCAGAACGGGTTCCTGGCCCCTCGGGGCTAGGGACTTTGATGATGCAGTTGGGACATTCCAGCCAGGTAAAGCGTTTGGCTCCATCAGTGGATCCTGATCCCTTGTCGATGACCATGCCGCTGATGCCAGTTCCATTAGCCATACCCCCTTGCAGTGTCATTGTGCTGGTACAGGCCCGGGTACCTTCTCTGGTCACTACGGTGCCAGCTGGACCTTTGTTGGGGAGCAGTGCCAGGTTCAGCGACGGGGTCAGGCCTCCTGGGGCCTGTCTCCTGCACCCAACAACACCTTTGATGTCAAGGGTTTTCTTGGTACCAGGCTGTCTCTCTGTGGTGCTGCCAGCTCCTTCAATGCCAGGGCCGGCACCGGCTCCTGTTGGGCCGGTGCAGGTTCCTGTGCTGGTGCCAGTGTCGCCTGTCTTTCGGATCCCCAGAGCTGGGCTAGACATCACTAGATCAACTCCTTTCCCTTCCCCTCTTCCCGGAAGAGTTGGAGGAGTACGAGTCTGACATGGACTTCATCATTTCTGAGGGCAGTGACAAGGACTCCTTTTACAGCCTGGATACCCCTACTCCGGGTGCTCCTCCTCTTCCATAGTAGGGCCTTTCTTTCCAGGTTTTGCTTCGCAGTATGCATGCAGCTCTTGCTGTCAAGACTTTTGCCCTGGATCCGGTAAACAGCTACGTGTGAGTGGCTCCATGTGCCCATCATTCTAACCCCATGTATTCTTCTCACATTCATAACTCTCTGCAGTTAGCCTGCTCAGTAGAACTGCCCGCCCAGAGAATGGAACTGTATGCTAATGATGGAATCTTTGGCATGTGACAATTATTCAAACTGCCGCCCTCATCTGCTGCATGTTCTATCAACGTCTCAGATTTCTTACTCTACCTCACAAGTCTAGACGCCCAGGAGACTCCCTCAGGTCGTTGTTGGCTTACTGTGAAGTATAATTGTTTAATTATACATAATTTTCTTTCTGCTGCCTTCATTTATTGTTATTTTTTAGTCTGTCTAGTTTATTTAAGTTTAGTTAGATTTAGCATTTATGTCTCGGTTCCTCACAGTTCGGTATAACCGTTGGGGAACCGACTAGTTTTATATTAGTTGCGGAGTTTTTCCACTTCATTTTCTTTGCAATTTAATTGTGTAAAGTGTATTTTAACATTGTTTAAAGCCACCAACCCGGTTTCTTTTCTAACCACTAACCCGGCTACTCTGAACCGTTGAATCGCTTCCGAGAACTGCTGACCCGGTTCCGAGTTTAAAAATGTATCAGTTCTTTTGGGGCGTAATCGGTTCCTGAACCAACTGCAAAAAAAAAAGAAAGAAATTATTTTTAGCGGTTAAGGTTTTTTTCCTGGAAATGGAGCATACTGAAAAACCTAAGAAAAAGACTGGTCCCCCAGGTTTTAAAAACTGCGTCAAGTGTGGAGAAGTGTTCGCCAGAGCAGACAAGCATGACAGCTGTGTGTTCTGCCTGGGAACCGAGCATTTAAATACTGACTGTGAAATTTGCAAATAATTTCCACGGAAAACTGTGGAAAAAAGAATGGGGAGGTTGAACAAAAAGTTGGGATGTGCTTCAGGCTCTAACCAGCCAACACCTTCAAAATCAGCGGGTGAAACCGCAGCTTCTTCTTTTACCACCCCTGATAAGGGTGAATCAACCCCCTTAAAAAGGCTGAATGGGCCAGCTGACTCTCTCCGGTCCCCTCCAGAAAGGCAAAGAAGACTAAGCACGTCGAACCCCAGACAAAACCAACAGGGGATTCTTCTGTGCCTCACAGTCTGCCTACTGCTGAGGAGATTGCCAGGGCTATTAAAGTCATCTAGGCAATGCAGAGATTCATACCTTCTCCAACCCCTCCTCCTCCAAGGGTGCAGGAGATTACTCCTTCCTCGGATCCCCAGTCTCAGGAGAGAGATACTGGGGAGTGTGATATACCAGAGGATGATGATGGTGAGCCCATTGAACCGGAAATCTCACCAGAGCAGGACTTTGGCTCTCCTCCCAGGCCTGAGGATTTTTCCTCTCACTTTTCCTTTGTAAGGAAAATAGTAGATGCCCTTGACCAGGCTACCACCGAGATCATAGAAGATGAGGCAAAATATATGGAGATAATTTGGTTAACACCCACTAAGAAGATTTTTCTGCCTATTAATAAATTCTTCAAGAAGGATTTATTCACAATCCTGCAGAACCCTAACTCTGTCACACCTCTGGATAAGAAGGCTGACAAGAAGTACCAGTTGGACAGGAAAGGGGATGAATTTCTCTATTCTCACCCTGATCATCAGGGTATAGTTCAACAGGCAGCCTGTGAGAAGGCAAGGGTTCCTTTATCCTCTCACCCTCCTGAGAAGGATTCAAGGAAAATGGACAGCATGTCAAAAAATGGGTACTTAGCTGCCTCCTTGGGGGTCAGACAAGCTAATTACCAGGTCTGCGCTGCACAGTATCAAAAAACACTGTGGCAGTTTGTTTTGGCCATGTCAGAGAAGGTTCCTTCCCCTATCTCTGATGACCTAGCAGAAGCAGCCAGGTTTGGAGTGGAAGCATCTAAATACCAGTTCTAGATGGCAGCAGATGGCAGTGATAATGCTACTGGAATTATGGCTCTGACTGTAGCCCTGAGAAGGTTTGCTTGCCTAAGGGCTACAAATTTAACACAGGACACCCAGGCTAAGGCCATGGACTTCCCTGTACAAGATCATTCTCTCTTTGGCAAACAAACCGAAGAGTATATGAAGAAGGTGGATGAATACAAAGCCACCTATAAGAGTAATTCATCTAAGGACAGGCCTTCTACTTCTTATAGGTTTTATGGAAGGGGAGGTCCTATGGCAGGCCCTTCTATCAACCTCAAGCTGTCCCTCAACTGCAGCCATACCCACCGCAGACTGGGTATTATAGGGCCAGAGGTAGGAGGGTGTCCAGGAGGGGTTCCCAGTCCGCCCAGGCTCAGGCCCCACCAAAACAAAATACCTGACTCCTTTGCCAAGGCCACCTCCCTAATACCAGTAGGGGGCAGACTGGCTCACTTCTTCCAGCCTGGCAGGCCATAACTACGGACAAGTGGGTATTGGAATTTGTGAGCCAGGGACTGTCTCTGTTTCAAATCTCTGCCTCCTCTGAAGACAAGACTGTTCAAACCAGCCTCTCTTCTCAAAGAACAGCTCCTAGAAAAGGAGGTTCAAACCCTGCTCAGCATAAAAGCAGTGGAGCAGGTGCCAAACCTTCAGAGGGGCAGAGGGTTTTATTCCCGGTACTTTCTTACCAAAAAGAAAATTGGGGAGTGGCGGCCTAGTCTAGACCTAAGGCATCTGAACAAATATCTGGTAAAACCAAAATTCAGGATGGTGACCCTATCTATAATTTTGCCTGTCATCCAGCAGGTAGACTGGCTGGCATCTGTGGATTTAAAAGATGCCTATTTCCACATCCCCATAAGGGAGGCCCACAAAAAATATCTCAGATTCAGACTCCCTTCAGGTCACTACCACTTTTCAGCCCTGCCCTTCGGTCTCACCTCAACACCAAGGGTATTCACAAAATGCCTGGCAGTGGTAGTGGCATTCCTATGAAAGCTAGGAATTATAGTTTTTCCTTATCTCGATGACTTGCTAGTCGTGGGAAAGTCATTTCAGCAGGTGCAAACACACCTGGAAATAACAAAAAATCTGTTATAGTCTCTGGGCTTCCTGTTAAACCAGGAAAAGTCCATTCTCACACCAGTTCAAGTCCTGCATTTCATTGGAGCAGAACTGAATACCTTAAAAGGAAGAGCTTTTCTTCCAGAGGATAGAGTTCAGTCTATTCTGCAACCGATTGCCTCATTCGAGCTGGGAAAGCCATGTCCAGCAAGAAGATTCTTGCAAATACTGGGCCACATGGCTGCAGCAACAGGAGTGGTCTTGGGAGCAAGACTTCGAATCAGGGACATTCAGTTTCATCTACAGGCACACAGGTGCCAAAGAAAAGACAATATGTCAAAATTGACTCCTGTAACAAAATTTGTGATCCAGTCCCTTCAGTGGTGGACATATGTCCACAATCTAAGGGCAGGAGTTCCCTTTCAAAGGGAAAAATCCCTCAGTCATTCTTAAAACAGATGCTTCTCTGTTAGGATGGGGTTCTCATATAGGAGAGCACACTACCCATGGCACTTGGTCAAGTGCGGAGTCTCTCCTCCACATAAATCTGCTAGAGTTCCGAGCAGTGTTTCTGGCTCTAAAAAGTTTTTCCCAGTTGATACAGGGCAAGGTGGTGCAGGTCAAAACTGACAGCACCACTGCAGTGTTCACTGTTCTACATAAACAAGCAAGGGGGAACAAGGTTGGATCCCCTGTGCATAGAGGCCATGAAAATCTGGGAACTGGCACAGTCTCTAAAAGCTTCCTTGCAAGCCATTCATGTACCAGGAAAGGACAATACCCTGGCAGATGCCTTAAGCAGGATCAACCAGGCACATCACAAATGGTCTCTGAACAGACAGGTACTGGACTCAGTGTTCAGACAATGGGACGCTCCAGAGGTAGATCTCTTTGCCTCTCACAAGAATCACATGTTGCCCCTATTTTGTTGCAGGCCACCAGTCAGGGGTACAGTTCCCCTGGATGCTCTAGCCCTGGACTAGTCAGGAAGGCATCTGTACGCCTTTCCTCCCTTCCCTCTCATCTTTAGAGTGCTACTCAAACTCAGGTCACAGCCTGCGTCCATGATACTGATAGCACCAGACTGGGCCAGACAGCCATGGTACCCCCTTCTGCTGTCAGTGTCCAAACCAATCATCCTACCCAGCGGGCATAATCTGTTAACTTCCCACCAAGGGAAGATCCTGCACCCGAACCTCAAGTCTCTCAGGCTCAAGGCCTGGCTCTTGAGGACTTAGAGTTTGCAAACTTAACTTTATCAAGCTGTTCTGGATATCCTAATAGGATATAGAAAACCATCTACTAAGAAAACCTATAATGCAGAATGGAAAAGGTTTTCTATTTGGTGATGCCAAGCATATTTCTCCCTCCCTGGCAGAAATCCCAGTGCTGTTAGAATATCTTACTGAGTTAAACTCACAAGGTATGAAACATACAGCTCTGAAGGTGCACTTGGCATCAATTTCAGCTTTTATTTTTGCAGGGAAAATGTTTCGTTTGCATCTAATCCCATTTTCAAAAAGTTCTTTAAAGGGCTATGTCACTCACAGCCTCCTATTAAAGAGCCAGTCCCTGTATGGGATCTGAACATTTGCATTGCTCAGCTCATGAAACCTCCATTCAAGCCAATGTCATCAGCACACTTGCAGTATATCACTTGGAAAACGGTGTTTTTGGTGGCAATCCCTTCTACTAGGAGAATAAGTGAATTGCAAGCATTATGTGTGGAAAAGGATTGTTTATCTTTTCATAATGATTAAGTAGTACTTCAAACTAATAGGAGGTTTCTTCCAAAGGTGATTTCTGATTTCCACTTAAATCAGTCCATGACACTGCCAGTCTTCTTCACAGAACATGCCAGTTCAGGAGAGCGCAGACTCCATAGTCTGGATGCAAAAAGAGCATTGAGTTATTATTATTTGACCCACACCAAGGATCACAGAGATGATAAACAATAACTTTTTCTCACTTATGGGGATGTGGGAAAGGGTACCCCAGCTTCCAAGAGATCAATCTCTTGCTGGATAGTTCAATGCATTCAGTTGTGTTACACAAAATATGGAAAACAGGCCCCAGCAGGCCTCAGGGCCCACTCTACTAGGGCACAGCTGCCTCTATAGCAGCTTCTAGAGATATCCCTTTAGTAGAGATCTGTAAAGCAGGTACCTGGAGAACAGTACACACCTGTACTAAACATTATAGTTTGGACTTGCAGTCCAGAAGTGAAGCCAGGTTTGGCACAGCAGTCCTGCAGAGTCTCTTTCCTAAGTAGGTTCTCTGCCCACCTTCAAAGGAACTGCTTCGAAGTCTGCAGAGAGTTATGAATATGAAAAGAATACATGGCGTTAGAAGAAAAAATGACTCACCTTAGCAATCTTGTTTCTTCCAATGTGTTCTTCCATATTCATAACTGTCCCTCCCTACCTCCCGTTCCAGAACCAGAGCCTCTGAATGGTCTTCTTACCTGGCAGTCCCAAACACAGGCACACTAACCTTTAATCCTGTGGGGTTTTATCTTACCTTTCTTTTTCCCAGGTGATTCTGGTCATTTTGAGGTAGAACTGATACCATAATCATTAGTATCAGCTTTAGTATATAGGCATAGAGTATAGTTATGCTGTATCAAGCAGCATTTAAGCTTGAATATTTTTAAATAGGTTGCCTTGTGGGCTTCCTAGAAATCTGAGACGTTGATAGAACATGCAACAGATGAGGGCAGCAGTTTGAATAATTGTTACGTGCCAATGATTCCATCATTAGCATATAGTTCCATTCTCCGGGCAGTTCTACTGAGCAGGCTAACTGCAGAGAGTTATGAATATGGAAGAATACATTGGAAGAAACAAGATTACTAAGGTGAGTAATTTTTTCTTACGGTCAACCTCACACCTCCTATTCCTCCTGCTTTGAGACTCTCTCAAAGGCGGTGTGGGCCAGACCTGTTTCCATTCCTTCTGTCTGTAAGCAGATAGACCATAGCTATACTGCTTCTCAGGACTGACCTATTCTGGTTTCCCAGCCTATTGCTGATAAGATTGTCATTCTGGCTGAGAATGACAAAGCCGTCCTTCCTCAGGTAGTTACCGCACACCCCATCAGCAAGGAGTCGCGTAAAACTGATACAGTGGAGAAAAGAGCTTTTGCTGCAGCAACCTTGAGTATGCAGATAGCTAGCTACCAGGGGCATTTCTCCTAGTACGAGTATGTCCTTTGGACCTCTCTCAAATCACTTGCTGAGGCCTTGCCAGAATCTGGCATTAAGCAGAAAATCCTTCAGATTGTTACCCATAGTATAGAGTCCAACAGTCACCAGTTGAAGGTAGATATGGATGCATATGATACTGCTTTCTGCTCTGCTGCCACAAGTTATCTGCCTTAGGAGACACTCCTGGCTTCAGATGTCCGGTTTTTCCAATAACACCCAACAAGTCATGAATGTCCCTTTTGATGGCTCTTATCTGTTCAGCCAACAAGGGGAACAGTCCCCTGAGGCCTCTCAAAAGACTAGAACAGCCATCAAGACTGCTTGGCCTGCCCCAGCTCACCCTTAAAAAAGGAGGGCCGGGCCAGCCCATTGGCACCGGGGCAGGATGCCGACCTGCGACGCTGGCAACCTGGGTTCGGGAATGGACCTGGGTTGCCGGAGGGCTGGCCAGGGGGGAGAGGGATTGAGCATCTAGCAACGGCTGTCCCTCTCAAGGGGGGAGGGTGGTGGAGTGTTTGGCGTTACAGCGACACCTGGCGGAGGTCAAGTGTACCGTAACAACGCCAACACATTCAGGGGGCGGGGCAGATGCTGGTCGTCATTACATGTCCCTGCCCCCCTACAGCAGGGGGGAAAAAAATGCAGCAACCAACCGCCTTCATGATGCCCACCCTCTACTCTAATCGCTCTCAGGCCGGTTCCCGGACCTATTCTGGCATTTGCGGCAATATGAGGGCCAGTGCCATGACCCCACCCTGGGGAGGCAAGCCAGGGGGTATCCAGGAGCCATGGCTAATGTGGGACGTGGGAGCAGGAGGGCCCATGACCGGGTGGAGGTCTGGCAAAGGTGCAGCTGCAAAAAAAAAAAAAAAGGGAGGGGCAGAGTCTTCTATCATAATAAACAGTCCTTTCATGGCAAAGTCCCAGCCTCCTCAGTCACAGAAGGTACAGGCCCTAAAAGCGCCTAGTTTCACCCTCTGAAGCTCTGGCCCCTGTTCTGCCTCAGCTGTCTGATTCAGTTTTACCAAGTGGGTCTTGAGGATGATCCGAGAGGGATGCTTACTGAATTTCTCAGAAATCCTTCGGGACTATCTGCCCAAGAAGCAGCACCCCCTGTCATCTCCCATGTCGGACCTTCTTGCCACAGAAATGCTGGGCCTTTTGAGCAACAGGGCAGTGGAAGTAGAGTCAGAGCGCAGTACAGGCTTCTACTCCCACTATTTCCTTGCTCTGAAGAAGTCCGGGGGAATGCATCCCATTCTCGACCTCAGAAAACTGAACAAGTTCCTGCACCAAGAGACGTTCAAGATGGTCTGTACCCTGCTGCCACTTCTCAAGTCCCAGGACTGGTTGGCCTCCTTTGTCATGCAGGATGCCTACCAGCATATTCTGGTCCATCCCAGCCACCATAAACTTCTTTGTTTCATGGCTGTGGTTCAGCATTACCAGTTCCCAGTCCTGCCTTTTGGGCTATCCTTGACACCTTGAGTCTTTACAAAGTGCTTTGCAGTTCTCGTAGCGCACCTTCGAAAGCTTGGACTTGAAGTTTTTCCCTGTCTGGATGACTGGCCACTAGCCAGCCCATTCAAGCAGGGAGCGGAGCAGGCAATAATCACAGCAGCTCAGTTCCTCACCTCCATGGGGGTTCTGCTAAATATGGCAAAGTCGCAGCTTCAAACCTCCCCTCAACTCCTCTTTATTGAAGCCCTCTTGGACACTACCAAGGCGAGGGCCTTCCTCTCAGAAGACAGAAGGAAAGCCATCCTCCAGATGGCTCCCTTCGTCATGGAAAACAAGTCCGTCTGGGCTCACTCCATGCAGCGTATGCTACGTGTCATAGCCTTCACTGTTTTCACGGTGCCTCTAGCGCATCTGCACATGAGGACAACTCAGTAGATGCTCAGCACTCAGTGGTCTCCAACTGCGCATCCCCAGTTTTACCCTGTCAAAGTGACAAAGCCTCTGCTTCGATCCCTTGCATGGTGGACACAGGAGGGCAGTCTCTTCCAAGGTCTTCCCTTCTGACCTCCAGAGCCCCAGATAACCCTCACCACAGATGCCTCTCTGTCGGGGTGGGCAGCCCATTGTCAGGGCCACCCACCACACTCAGGGAGTCTTGAGCCTGGTGGAATCTCATCTCCACATCAATATATTACAGATGAGAGTAGTTCTTTATACCCTCTGGGCCCTAGTGGATTTTGTCCATCACAAGGTGGTCCTCTTGCAGACAGACAAAAAGTCAGTCATGTACTACATCATGAAACAGGAGGGAGCACACTCTTACCTTCTTTGCAGGGAAGCGATTAGAGTGTGGGAATAGTGTCTGGAGCAGAATGCTCTGATTCAGGTGATTTACTTGCCAGGGCCTCAGAACAGTCTGGCAGACCGGCTCAGTCGGACGGACGCAGAGCCTCACTAGTGGTCCTTAGCACCAGACGTCTTGCAGTCTCTCTTCGACAAGTGGGGAACCCCAGAACTGGACCTTTTTGCATCCCCACTCAATACTAAACTGCCTCAATTCTGCTTCAAAATTCCAGAACATGGCATTTTCTGTCAGGATGCATTTAGGCTGCGGTGGACAAATCGCTTTCTGTATGCATTTCCTCCTGTTCCTTTAGTTCAGAGGGTGCTGCTCAAGCTGGAGGCACACAGGGGTGAGATGATTCTCATTGTACCATACTAGGCTTGACAGATGTGGTTTCCTCTACTCAGGAACTTGTCAGTTGCCCTTTCGAGACATCATCCCCTCAGAACAGACCTTCAGAGGTCCCTGGTTCATCCCAGCCTGCACTCCTTTCATTTCCACGCCTGGTTCCTGAAGAGATAGAAGTGAGCAGGTACAAGGTCTCTCAGAGAGTCTCTGAGATTCTCCTGGCCGTTCATAAACCCTCTATCAGAAAGACTTCCACGGCCAAATGGAGACATTTTTCTGAGTGGTGCTCTAAATCCCATATAGATCCGATTCTTTGCCCACTGGATACAGTATTGGGAGTATGTGCTGGACCTCTGTGATGCAGGATTACAATACTCCTCAGTTAAGGTCCACGAGCCAGATCAGAACCTCACCCTAGCACTGCTACCCCTTTTTAAGAGGTTCTTGAAAGGTATCTTGCATAAGAGGCCTCCAGTCAGAAAACCTGTCGCTGCCTGGGATCTCAACCTTGTGCTGGACGTGCTCCTCCGTAAGCCCTTTGAACCCATGGGTATGTGTGACCTCAAGTTCCTAACTTGGAAAACTGTGTTTTTTTGGTGGCAGTAACCTCTGCTGTCAGGGTCTTTGAGATACAGTACGTGCTTTGGTCACAGACTGTCCAAATATTGTCTTTCATAGAGACATGGTAGTGCTCCGCACACTCCCCTCCCCAAGGTTTTACCTAAGGTGGTGTTAGAGTTCCCCTTGAACCAGCCTTTGGTACTGCCTACATACTTTTCCAACTTCCAGAACAAGGGGAAGCACACCCTCCACTCTCTGGATGTTAAGAGAGCCCTCAGATTCTACCTAGATAGAATTAAGGACTTCAGCAGTCCAAGCAGCTCTTTGTCACTTTCTGCCCCAATCGGCTGTGTCAGCTGGTCATGATTAAATGCATCTCCGTATGGATCGTTGCTTGCCTCCACCAGTGTTATTCTATGGTGCAGGTTAAGTTGGAGGGCCAGATTCATGCCCGTTCCACAAGAGCGGTTGCTACGTCCTTGGCAGAGATTGACTCTGTTCCTATTGCTGATATTTGTAGGGCTGCCACCTGGAGCACAGTGCAC
Organism: Neoceratodus forsteri; assembly: GCA_016271365.2. Taxonomy (NCBI): domain Eukaryota; kingdom Metazoa; phylum Chordata; order Ceratodontiformes; family Ceratodontidae; genus Neoceratodus; species Neoceratodus forsteri. The sequence continues at coordinate 721,256,725 of CM028129.1, forward strand.
ATTTTTAATAAGCACCATGCCCTGGATGTCCATGCCAGGCAGCATGGCTCTTTTGGCAGGACAATCCTCAATGGACTCTTGTACTGAGTGAGCTCCGGCTCCAGCCACCCTACCCAGGGGGACTTTCATCTGAGTGTGATACTCTAATCCATTAGTGTGAACCAGTGGTGCAGATACAGTCCAGAAAGATATGGAAATTATGTACTCACCGTAATTCTTGATCTTCTTGGACCATCTTCACTATTGATTCACATGCCCACCCCCTATCCCTTGGGCTCACTCTTCTCTGTTCAGTGGTCTTTCCTCCCCTTATTTTTGGTTTGGGCTGTGAGGACACTGCTTTCTTGTTTTTGTCCCTTCTTCTTGGGTCAAAAGGGCTATCTTATGCTCTTTTAGGTTAGGTGTTTTATTTAGATTACACATCTCCTCGGTAAAAAAGGTACTAAGGCGGTTGAGGGCCGGTGCCAAGGTAAGCCATTCAGCGCGAGCTAGTCCGTGGTGCTGTGCATGCACACCGCCTACCTCAGCACCACCGCTCCTGAAAAGTTCTGGCTTTCGCGGGGTCCTAGCACCTCCTGCTCAGAACCTATCAGTGTGAATCAATGGTGAAGATGGTCCAAGAAGATCAAGAATTATAGTGAGTATGTAATTTCCATATATCTGCCCTCTTCGCTCTGGCTGCTTGCCTACACCTGACATAATTCTGTTTATGACATCAAAATATGTTGCTGTGGAGATAATTATGATGTCATAAACGGGATGGTTATGTCTTGTGTAGAGACGCACCCAGAGTAGATCTAGTCTAGGTGAAGGAGATCTTGTTCTCATGCAGCTGTTTTCAGTCATAAAGAAAGTGGGGAATTACTTAGTGAAAATATATGAAGTAATAGAGAAAATGGGATGGAGTTAAATATTTTTCAGTTTTCCTAATGCAGTCTGGGGTTCTTTAAGATCTGCAAATAATGCATCTGTTGTTTCTGCCAGGGCTGCCGCTTCTGCTGTTTGCCTTCTGTTATGGCTCAGGGTAGCTGGATTTGCCACTGATGTTTAACAGAATGCCCTAATGGTGGATCCCTGTCTTCCCTTCTGTGCCTTGCTAGCCTTCATTTTTAAGGGGTTTCACCCCTTGTTTTCTTTGTTTATTAAAAGGGGTACTAACTGCATCATCTATGTCAAGCTTTTGTTTGTGTCATTTTACATACTTCACCAAGAATTCAATGTCTCAGAATAGTCTTCTATTGCCTTTTCTCTTTTCCCTATTACCCTGGGGAATAAAAAAATAGCTGAACTTGCTGCAACTTTTAGACAACTCTTTTTTTTCCAGAGAAGGCTTCCTAGCTGGGAATTTCTTGGTGTTTGAGACGGATAGTTTTATTTTTCCTCTATATGGGGATATTGTTCTGTGTGTGGCACAGTGCATGTCCTGGTACCACTCAGGGGGCAGCTGCCTGGAGTTCTTACCCTTTAAAGGAAGGGAATATCTTCCCTTCCTTCTGTTATGTTGGTAGTTGGCTTGTATCCAGTTGTTTAGTTCCACTTCATACAGTATATATAGAATAGTGTATGGGAGCTCATATGCAACAAGCCTATTCTTTCACCATGTGGTTGCCAGGATGACAAGGACCTCGAGAGTGTTTACCCTTACCTGGACAACTGGCTGATTGCCGGGCCATCCGTGGAGTGGTCCAGGGATTTGGCTCTCCAGAACTCTTGGTCAGCCCTGCTAAGTACAAACAGATTCCCTCGCAGGTGATTCACGTCATGTGAGAACAGCTACACTCCCTATGGGCCAAGGTCTCCCTCCCTGCAGACCAGGTACTGCACCTTACCTCCTTTGCCCGATCCTTTCAGATTGGGTGCACATGCTCTGCCCAGGATTTCCTGCATCTTCTTGAGTACATAGTATCCTGCACCAGTGTGGTCCAGTGGGCCACCAGCAGATGCAGCACCTGCAATGGAAGTTGGGCCATCAGTTGTCCCAGCACATAGGTTACCTGAACCAGCTAGTCACAGTGACCCAGTCAATGTGGTATGCCATCGTGGCCCTCAGGGTGCTTCTCTGCCTAATCTTGGAGTCCATGTCTGGAGTCCATGTCTGGAACGCCCGCCCAGGCTCCCTCCAGCGTAGCCACGGATACCCCCGGCCAGCGGGCAGCTGGCGCCACCTCAGCCGCTGCTCGGATCCACAGCCCCGGACTCCTCGGCCAGAAAAGTCGGCAACTGCTGCAACCAGTAAGACGCGGCGCCTTTGCAGGCAGCGTCCGTGTTGGTCCCTGGAGAAAACGTTTTTACTCTGAAATTGCCTCAAAATTAGACTGTAATTGCTTAGGATTTTATTGTTAAGACCGTCTGCTGCATATTCTGTCTCTTTGTGAAAGTCAAGGGTTCAGGATTAAGTGTTTACAGCTTTTTTGTTGACCCCTTGTACTGGCTTCAGACTTTGGGCGCCAAAAGAATACACATTTCATTGTGTAGCTTATTTGATCCCTCTGCTGCCTGTCTGCCCCTTTGTCCACAGCCCTACTTAATTCTGCTCTCCACTCTCCTTCCAGCCGTGGAACGCCCTCCCAGGCTCCCTCCAGCGTAGCCGCGGGTACTCCCGGCCAGCGGGTGGCCGGTGCCACCTCAGCCGCCGCTCGGATCCACAGCCCTCGGCCAGAAAAGGTACGGCAACTGCCGCAACTTTTACGCCCACCCCCACCATTTATTAAATACTCTCACTTCCCGCCCATTTTCCTAGAAACGCCCCTCCCTATCTGCGCTCACCAATCACACCACTCTGTGCCCAGTCTCGGCATACCACATCCCAGTTTCAATACTATAAGGGTACTGTGTCTATAGCCAAGAAAAATCTCCGCCAGGCTCACTGCCCATCCCCTTAGCCCTGTCTTTCTGATACTTCCATTGCACTAACAGCCCATCTCCTTGTACTCTTAGGCAGCCAGAGCATAATACACTACCTCCGAGCCCCAAAATGTGGGGTCTCCTACGGCTTTCTATATGGCCTCTCCTACTAGGAATTCCAGCCGGTCTCTATATGCCCAACGGCCCGGCACCTTGCTTGGGCTATACTCCTACTCTGTGCCTCATGGCTAACGGCTCCTTCTCGCTTGCTTGCCCCTGCGAGTCCAAAGATACTAGCCTGCACCACTGTAATTGGGTATCCAGCCCAAGTGGCACATACTCGATACTACATTCACAGAGTACGATCCCTTACTCACGGTATACCTGTACTGCCAGGTATCACTCACTCCGAGTTCTGCTAGCTGCATCTGTAGGAAGTGCTTTCCTCAATAGGAATATCGTATTGCACAACATCAACAAGCATAAACCGAGGGTCAAGACCAGGTTTCCTAAAATGTCCTCTGCTGCACTCAGAAAAATCCTTTTTCTCCTTCTTCTATGCTCAGGTAATGTAGAGCTAAATCCTGGTCCCCCAGCACCAATCTTCTCACCCTCAGACCTGCCCTTGTTAAAAGGCTTGAGCTTTATGCATATTTATGCATGTAACCTACTAAAAAAATTCACCTTCATCCAAGCTTGGGTATCTCACATTTCTCCTGATATATTAGTGATCTCTGAATCGTGGCTCAAACCATCAACTACTGACGCAGAAGTAAACATCCCCAGCTACGCCTTATTCAGGGCAGATAGGCACACCAGAGGAGGTGATGTGGCCATATGTATAAAAGATAAACTCTCAGCCTATTGCACTAGTGCATCTTGTGTTGCTAATGAATACGAATGTCTTACCCTCAAAGTGGAAATTAACCAGACGTGTGCTGTCCAGCTAATAGGATGCTATAGGCCCCCCTCTGCCAGCCTAAAACTTCTATCTCATCTTAGCGATACTTTGGAACAAGGATCATTCGAACTCATCATCCTTGGTGACATTAACCTTGACTGGTTATCCAAAGCAGCTGCTCCACTCGTCATCTTTTGCGATGCCTGTGGCTTGACCCAGCTTATCAACGAGCCAATCCGCCTCAATAATAAAAACCCAGAAAAAAGCACCATTCTGGATGTACTACTAGTAAGCAAACCATACCTCATCTCTCAGGCTGGCACCTTCTTTTGAAAAGGTTCCAATCATTATGTGTGACATCAGTGACCATTGTTTTATCGGAGGAATAAGGTCGTCTAACAAACCTCACGCTGCATCTAAATTTTCTCTGAAGAGATCAAGGCGTAACTTCAACATAGTTGCCTATATTACTGACCTCAAATTCTCCCTGCACTGGCAGGAATTTTATTTAGCTAAATCGATCACTGCTGCCTATGACATCTTTCATGACATTCTATCAGGGGGCCTTAAACAAATATGCCCCCCTGACCAAAGTCCGCACAAAGAACAAAAACAACAAATGGTTCTCCCCCGAAGTCATATCTCTGCTTTTCAAGAGAGATAAGCTTTGGAAAAGGGCTCGTAAACTAAACACACATAATGATTGGAACCTTTTCAGAAAGGCACGCAACCAATGCACTAAAGCGATCAAAGAAGCAAAGGCTTCCTTTTACCGTTCAGAACTCGATGATGCCTCATTGAATCCCTGTAAGTTCTGGAGCACTATAAAGGATCTGATGGGACACTCTACAGGCAATTCCCTCCCGAACAAGATAACCCATGGCAATACCACGCTTAACGAAAGGAGTGAGATCCTAGATTCCTTCAACAACCATTTCGCCACTGCAGGTCTCGCATTGAATAACTCCCCAGCCTGCAAGATATGCTCCACGTTAGATTACTCACCCCAATTACCCGCTGTTACATCAGCCCTATTTAAGCTCTAACCCGCCTCACTAAAAGAAATTGAAGACCTCCTATTACACCTGGATACCAGAAAAAGTGCAGGCGCAGACTTACTGGACCCCTGCTTCCTCAAAATTGCCTACCACATCCTTGCCATCCCCATCACCCACCTTTTCAATTTATCCCTCTCACAGGGCATCCTGCCGCCCATCTGGAAAACCGCGCATGTCATCCTGCTCCTCAAATCAGGTGATCCAAGTGATCTCAACAATTACAGGCCCATATCTCTCCTACCTGTGCTCTCCAAACTTTTGGAGAAAATTGTGAATAGACAGCTAAGGTCCTTCCTTGAGTCAACAAATTTACTGAACCCTATGCAATCTGGATTCAGAGAGCAACACAGCACTATATCAGCTCTGGCTAAAGTCACAGACGACTGGCTGAGAGCCCTCAACGCAAAGAACTTTATCTGCATGGTCTTTTTAGACCTAAGCAAAGCCTTTGACACCGTCGACCATACCCTACTTCTCTCCTCGCTGCACACCATTGGAGTGGATTCTGCCTCCCTGCCATAGTTCTTTGACTACCTGACAGGACAATTCCAACAAGTCAAAGCTGAAGGCGAGCTGTCCCCCCTCAAACTTCTCTTACGTGGAGTACCCCAGGGATCTATCCTTGACCCGCTTCTATTCGCAATCTACATAAATGACATTGACCACAATTTCCACCTATTCGCAGATGGACATGGTCCTTTACATCAGTCAGCCCACGCCAGAGGCAGCCTGCAAAGACCTACAAACTGAATTCAACCTCCTGCAGAGCCAGCTAATCCACAAAAAATTACTTCTGAACGCCAAAAAAACAAAAGCTATGCTCTTCTCTCCGCTTGCCCATGCACCCAATCCAACAGCCTGTGTGTCTTGCCATAAAATTAGTACATTATTAGGAGAAGAGCCGGAATTTGTAACCAGATTTAAATACCTGGGAGTATGGATCGATAACAAACTCGCCTTCTCTGAACACATCGAAGACTTACTGAAAAAATTACTTTTCTATAGGCTGAAACAATTCCTGACTACAGATGCCAAATAAAGACTGGTCCAAACCACCTTCCTATCCCTGGTGGATTATGCAGATTTTTTGTATAGCTATGGTCCCACCTGCCAACTGGCCAAACTGGACACGCTGTACCACTGTGCAGTTAGGTTTATTACGGATCTCCCTAATTCTACCCACCATTGTGCCCTGTACGCGGCTGTGGCGTGATCTCCTTACACTTAGACGCCACAAAATGCTGCTTTCTGGCCTTACTGCGCTTATAAATAAACTACCCCATATATCACTGGCTGCCTACCTCTTAGCTGCTACAGGAAAGTGCACGTAGTCAAGCTACTCCTATATCTCCCTCATACTCCAGAATTAACTCCCAATTCGGTAAGGCGGCAATTAGCTTCACGTTGCCCACCCTGTGGAACTATCTGCAAAGGACACTTAAACTGAGCGTTCTTACCTCTTTTCCTAATTTTAAGGTGCTATACGCGCGAGCAGTGACCAAAGTATGCAATTGCTTCGTCCATCCCCTTCCAGCCCCGAACTCGTTCCCAGCCCGCGCCCAAGCCTGAATCCTGTTCGCAGCCTCCTCCAAGACATGAGCGCAATTTCACCTAATAACTAGTGTGAAGCAGATTGACCATCTGATGTGTTAGCGTTGCACTTGTTACTCCATACCCCTCAGATCGCTCCTTCTGCTGTACGCTACCGCATCCTTCTCCTATTATACAGTTATGGCCCTACTTATCTTCGGGGTCTGTATACCATATTTTTTATGTCAACCCTTGTCTGGTGTCAATTGTGCTTGTTATTTGTTTTATTGTCCCTGTATAATCCTCTATGTGGGCAGCGCCCAGTCTGTACAATGTATTATCCTTACTTTTCGTATGGAATCTATGTATGTATGTACTTGAAAAACAACAGGTCCTCCTTGTAAATGAGTTCTGCTCAACGGTGACCGCCTGTATAAATAAAGACTTTGATTGATTGAGATCTGTCCCACTTGAGCTAGTCCAGAAGAGGCCTAAGTATCCCCTTTACAGACATTTTGGAACAGGACAAATCCACAGGAGTTGCCTCCTTCATAGCTGAAATCATTTTGGGACCAGCCCTGGAGCTTTGACAGCATCCAGCATCCTGCCTGGCACCCTCTGCCCTTATGGTATGCAAGTACGTGGTCCCTATGGGGTTCCTTTCTGGTTTCCCAGACCACCCCTCTGCAGGGGGGTTGGTCACAGATTTGATATTCCGCAAGTCCAGACACCAGGGGGATGTGGACAAGCTTCCAGACAAGGAGTCCCATAGGGCTGACCACATTGCTGAGAAGGTGTACACTGCAACATCATTGGGTCTCCATCTGGCTAGTTGTGTCTTAGTGATGGCCAACTTTGGTCACTCCCTGATGAGGGTCTTCGATGCAATCCTCCCTCACCTCCCTGCTGATCAGAAGTTGGCAGTGATGGTCATCAGAGTCCAGGGTCAGTCACTGGCTAAAAAACAGCTCCAGATGGCCTTGGACATGGACAACTGGTTTGCCCGTGCCATGGCAGCAGCTGACTCCATGCATCGCAGGGCCTGGCTGCATCTGTCCACCTTTAAGGTGGACACCCAGCACAAGCTGGCTGGTGTCTCTTTTCTGGGCAACAACCTTTTTAGCCCTAGGGTGGAAGGACATCTCACCCGTATCGAGAAGTCCAGTGTCACCTTGGATTCTGTGGCATCATCCCAAAAGGACCTGAAAAAGAAGGCTAAGAAACTTGCTTTCCAGTACCTGTCCTTTCAGTTACAGCCTCCTCGACAGTAGCCCCAGCAGCGGCAGCATCAAGCCTGGTGCCTCAAGCCCAAGCCCCAGAGCCAGGGTCCTAAGACAGGAAGGGGCAGGGGTAGTGGTTCCCCTCTGGCCACAGCCTCCGGTGCCCCTGCAAAAGCTGCCCAGTGACAGGTCAGGGGGTGTCATCCCTCCACCCATTCTGTCCCTCTCTGCACTTACCATCAGAGGTTGGCTACATCATTTCTTGCCACACTGGTCTGTTATCACAATGGACTAGTGTATTTTGGAGGTAATGGGTAGAGGGTTGCCTCTGGACGTAAAGGCTGTCCAACCTTTCCACCTCCACATGTCTCAGGAGTCTAGGGTGTTACAGCACATCCTGTCTGCCCTTTGGGGTGACATTGCTCAGCTCCTCTTGGAAAAGGGGCAATATCCAGTGCTTCAGATGCCCTGGACAGTCAGAGTTGTGTATCCAGGTATTTTTGGCGCAGAAATAGATGGGTTGCTTGCACCTAATACTGGATCTTCACAGTCTAAATCAGTTCATGCAGAAATGCAAGTTCCGGATGGTCACGCTGAATCAGATCATGAATCGCTGGAGCAGAATATGTGGTTCTGTTAACTAGACCTCCAGGATGCATTTTTCCGCATCCCTGTCTGTAAGTCCCACCTCCCATACCTCCAGTTCTGAGTAGAAGGGGTTTTATATCAGTTCCAGACCATGTCCTTGGCACCCAGGGTCTTCACCAAATGCATGGCAGTGGTAACTAGTTACCTGTGGTGCCTAGGGGTCAGTGTGTACCCCTACCTTGACGACTGGCTGTTAATTGGTCCATCCAGGGAGGCCATGGAGAGGTTCAGAGATCTGGCTGTCCAGGCTTGCTGAGGCTCGGGCCTGTTGGTCAACCTGGACAAGTCCGAACTGTTACCAAAGCAGGTGATCGAGTTCATTGGAGCTGAACTAGACTTCCTGCAGGCCAAGGCCAGCCTCCCTGCTGACTGGGCACCGGATCTTACCTCTTTTGCCTCATCATTTCAGGTTAGGCTCTCACGTCCTGCCCAAGATTTCCTGAGGCTGCAGGGGTACATGACATCCTGCAGCAGCAGCATGGTCCGTTGGGCCAGTCGGCGGATTCACCACCTCCAGAGGGAGTTGGGCTGTCAGTGGTCCGGGTGCCTAGGTAACTTAGACCAGCCAGTCATAGTGACCCAGCCAGTGTGGGATGCTATTCAGTGGTGCCTGGTCCCAGAATACCTAGAGGAATGAATCCCCTTTATCCGCCCAGAACCGACTGTCACACTCACGATGAATGCATCTGTGATGGAGTGGGGAGTACACTTAGGTGACCACAGAGCTCACGGGTTCGAGCAGTTGGCGGACATTCTCAGCTGGGTAGGAGAGAAATTGCATGAGTGATCTCTGCATCAGGAGGTAGTGAACCACCTGTTCTCCCAATGGGGCACTTCTCTAGTGGACCTGTTTGTCTTGGTGTCCTGTCAAAACCGTATCAGCAAATATGCGTGGTCAAAAAGCGTGCAGTCATAAAAGTGCTGCGTGGTTTTGGAGTTAGTATATCTAATCTAGGGTGATTTTGGACTGCACAGTTTTGTACTGACCACACGGTCCAGTTATTGACCACTCTGTTTTTAACAGCGCGGTCTTGACACAGCACTGTTTATTTTCATGGAGAAAGCCAAATTTAAGCTTTTTTGTGCCCACTCACCTCCACCACCACCACAATCCAGAAAATTGTTGAAGGATGCTTTTGTAAAGCCCTGTATCCTAGCCCTCATATATGCCTTCCCTTCTTTCCCCTTGATCCATAAGGTGGTGGTCAAAGCCCGGAAAGGTCAAGACACGGATGATCATGATAGCTCCAAACTGGCCACAGCACTTCTGGTACCTGGATCTCAGCAGCAGACCTCCTTGGCAGCTGCCTCTTTGTTCAGATCTGCAGACCAGACTTCAGGGGACAGTTCTCCATCCGGACCTGAAGACCCTGTACCTTATGGACTGGTTCCCGAGCAGCTAGAGTTCCGGTCCTTTGATCTCTTGTGTAGGCCTCCCGAAAAGAGTTGACTTGCAGATGCTGTACCTTTAAATGGAAGAGATTTTCCATTTGGTGTCAGGGCAAGGAGCTTGATCCCCTGGCCTGCCCTGTGGGTAGCATCCTGGACTACCTCTGATCCCTTTCTCAGGTGGAACTGTGGGTGACAACCCGTAAGATGCACTTGACAGAGCTGGCCCAGTGGCACAGAGGACTGAGGCGCTAAGTGCCTTGCCTCTCACCATGCCGCCTACCCAAGTTCAGGAACAAGCACGGGTTGCAGAAGGTTGGCCGGGGGATCGAGCATCCGATGGAATGCACTTCTGGAGAGGGACGCCATATCGCTCCTTGGCTGCTAGGTGGCAGCGCTGGAGTTTGAGCAGCGTAGAAGGGAGGAGCCTTGGTAATGTAGCGTGTGTGTGCCTCCACTCGTACACACTTACATCCCTCCTCAAGAAGAGGAGGGGGGAAAACAGTGGGAAAATGGCAGTCACAGGCTATATGAAGCCTTGCCTGCCTGCCCTTGACCCGCGCCTTCGCCGGCTCGCTGACCCACCAAATCTGGACGCAGTGTCTCCAGGTGGGAGGAGGACAGCCCTCCGACCAGTGCCACAGGGGGCAGTCTGTGGGAGATATGAGGCTTGGCAGACCAACCCCTGGCAAGTGGCCCACAGATCCCCGCTTCCAGTGTGCAAGATATGATGGGGTGGGGTCGGGAGATAAAAAATATGCTCAACCCCCCCTAACCGTGACTGCTGATGATGCCCCCCCCCCCGGTTACTGTAACTAATTTCAAGTACCTCAGCATCACGCTTGATCCCTTCCTGGACTTCTCCTGTCACATACTAGCTGTATGTAAAGCACTCAGCTCCAGCCTAGGCATCGCTTACCACGCTAGAAGTAATTTCTCACCCTCTGCACGCATCACAGTTGCTCACTGCCTCCTTCTACCTAAGCTGTCTTATGGACTACCAGTGTTTGCCCACTCCTCTAGTCTTCTCAGATGTGTATGGGCAGTATGCTACAGTAACATCTGTAGATTTGCTCTATCCTGCGATCGCCTCACCCATCACTGCCTACTCTACTGCAATTTAGGTTGGCTCCTCTCCCTGACCGCCCTGCTCGGCTCCTCTCTCGTAAAAGTAGTACACAATATCCTTTCCACACAGAAACCACCTTCACTATCCTCCTTCCTGGTGTCCAACACAAACCACTACACCCTTAGGTCCTCTGGAGTTGGGCAGCTACTTATCCCCAGATCAAAAACCAAATATGGCACCATGACGACCTCCTCTGCAGCCCCTACTCAGTGGAATAGCCTCCCTACTGATGTATGCTCTTGCATAGAACCTAACACCTTCAAAGGGCAGCTTCACCCCCTCCTGCTGCACCGCTCAATATGCGTATGTCCCTAATCATCGCAACACCTCGCACTTATCCCTATCATATTTCCTTTCTACCCCCTCCTCCACTCCCCACCCTCTGTACTTTTCCTGCCCCATCTAAGCACTCTTGCCACTCTCTTCTCGCATCAGCGCCTATGCCTTTCTCTCCCTGCTTGCTACCTCTGCGCTGATAGTGGTATCTCCATGTAACATTGTATTGTCCAGACCTGTGAGATTACTCTTTTAGGGATGTGGATATGTTGTTCAATCCACACTTACTGGCAGGTTCCTTGCCGCTTTAAATCTTGCCGGAAGGTCTTCAAGCTGGCTCCTCCCACCCACCCAGGTGGTAAAACTCTCGGCTCCGCCCCATGACGCCAGATCTTCCTTACTGCTTGGAAGCTCAGGTTCCCTCCTTAGCGCTCTGCGTTTTAGGCCTGGATCCACACTCTTCGGTTAAACCGAAACTTATTCTAAAGTTTAAAAGACTTCGGTCTTCTTTTTCGCTCGCGGCTGCGATGGACAAATTGACTCCCGGATTTCGTCGGTGTCCTTGTGGGCAGAAGATGTCCCAGACCGACCCGCACTCCACGTGCATTTACTGCCTAGGACTCGGACATGACTTGCAGACTTGCGAATTATGCAAATCCTTTTCAGCTTTGGTCTTGGAGGACCGCGCTGCCCGACTGCTTTTGGGGCGCCCTGAAAAATGTTATCCTCCGGTTAAGTCGAAGGAGGCCCGTTGGGCGGTGTCTGCGGCGGCGGGCTCGGCAGACCAGCTGGAGCAGATGATCGTCCTCGAGGAGGAGGAGGCGGTCCAGGCCACATCTTCATCTTCCTCGGTCGTGGCATTTATCCCATTCTCCTTGGGCTCTTCTTATACAGCTTCTTTTAAGGAGCTTTGCCACTCCCTCTCCACCAAGGGAGAAGGACCATTGTGACATTCCAGTCAGTCCAAAAAGGACGACTCCAAAGGTAAGTCCCACCGTCAACGTTCGTGGGAGTGGGAGAGATCCCTTCCCGGATTAGTCGACAGTCGACTTGATCGAGTTGCGTCTAAAACGCTGGCTTCCCTGTGTCCCGTCCAGGTCAGCGGCGGGGCGCCCGTCGATGCAGTCGAGATTTTCTCGACCAGTCGGATAGTTTGCACGGCTTGAGAAGCCGACAACCCTTCTTCACTGGTTCCCCGTGGAAACCGAGGACTTGACTGTGCCCCTGTGCGGGTCCCGGTTAAGGTCCCTGAACCGAGGGAGGGCGGGTTTCCCCTGCCCCTCTCTGACCCACCCTCGGAATCCCGGAAGGTCTCGGTCTCGGACCTCTTCCAGGTCCAGCCGGTCCCGCTGTCGGCGGTCTCGGTCTCGGCACCATGGAAAGCGGTGGCGCCGCTCATCCTCGTCATATTCTTCGGAGGATAGGCTCCGGCGCGTTGCGCCGGGCGCTGTGAGGATTTACGTGGCAGCAGCTCTATTGTCTGGAACAAGCCGACTCACGCTTTCTCCAGCCATTAAGTAGCTGTCACCTGAGTCGCCAAACAACCTCTCGTAGTGGTCAAGGGCCGAAACCGGCACCGGTTGTTCGACCGAAACCGGCTGCACCACCCATTGTGGTGGAACCTCCACCTCCACAACCGAAGACTGGGGCCCCAACCAAGGATTCTCAGTCGGGTCAGGGTTTGCCCCCTAGGTTGTCAGTCACCCTCACTTCCGATCGACCTCGGCATGTGGAGGGTGGCTCAGGCACTCGGCAACTGTTCGCAGACTCCTCGGAGTCTGACGACGACTCCTCCTTGTTACAAGGCTGCTTGACCTGGAGTCCACTGGGGGACAGTCAGTGGACAAGAGCCCATCCTCGTTCTTAGGAATGCTTCGACTCATCTCAGAATCCACTGGGATGAAGCTCGAACCCGTTCCAAAATGGGCCAGGTATCCCCTCACGGAGATACTGGACCGAGGGGATTCCCCTACAGAGGCCTTCCCGGTGGCCGAAGCCATTGTTGGCCTGGCCCTGGAGCTGTGGCAGCAGTCAGCTTCTTGTCCAGCACCTTCGGCCAGGATGGCTTGGAAGTATGTGGTCCCTACAGGTTCACTCTCCGGTTTCTCTGAGCACCCGTCTGCGGAGGGGCTAGTGACCAACAGCGTGTTCTGGGAACACTCGGGATGTGGACAAACCACCCGATGAGTCCAAGAAGTTGGACTACTCAAGGCGGAAAGTATATGCTGCTTCCTCCCTAGGCCTTCGTCAGGCTAGCTCGACTGTCCTGATGGCACACTTTTCACACGCCCTTTTGGGCTCTCTGGATGAGGTGATTCCTCATCTCCTGGCTGACCTTCAAATGACAGTCAAGCAAGTGCGGGACCAGAGAAGGGCGGTGGCCAAACAGCAGCTCCAAACTTCGTTGGATATTGCTGACTCATGTGCCTGGTCAGTAACGGCCGCAGTGGCCATGCGCCGCAGAGCTTGGCTGCGGATCTCCACCTTTACGGCGGATACCCAGCACAAGCTGGCAGACGTCTCTTCCCTGGGTACCGACTTGTTCGGTCCCGGGGTGGAGGGTCATCTCCAACAGATTGAGAAGTCCAATGCCACCTTGGACTCTGTCACATCTGCCCAGAAGGACAAAGGCCGCCAGCAGAAGCGTAAGCCCTTTCGTCCTTCAGCCCCTGCGGCACGTCCGGCCCAGCAATACCAGCATCAGGGCCAGCAGGCTCGCACTTGCACCCCAAAGCCAAGCCTGCTGCTTCCTCCAGCAGGAAGCTGGGAGGGAAAGGCCCAGGCAGCTCCTCAGCTGGCCCTTCCTCCAAGCCTGCCCATTGACGGGTTGAGGGGTGTCGCCTCCAACCTCATCTCTCCCCCCCCCCGGGTTCCCTCCGTGGGGGGACGGCTCCACCACTTCCTTTTCAGCTGGTCTGATATCACCACGGACTGCTGGGTGTTGGAAGTGGTAGGCAGGGGTCTGCCTCTGGAATTCGAGCAGTCCCCATCCTATCAAGACGTCACCCCACAGGGGGCAACAGGTTCCTCAACCTCTCTGTCAGCTCATCGAGCTGACATTGCCCTGCTCCTCCAGAAGGAGGTGATCAGGGAGGTGGCAGACCCTCCTCCAAACCCAGGGTTTGTGTCCAGGTACTTCCTGGTCCCAAAACAGACGGGGGCTGGCGCCCCATTCTCAACCTACACGACTTGAACAAGTTCCTAAGGTCTCGTACCTTCAAGATGGTCACTCTGGCTCAGATCATTCCTTCCTTGGAACGAGGCATGTGGTTCTGTTCTCTGGACCTTCAGGACACGTTCTTTCATGTCCCAATCCATCCATCTCACCAGCGATTCCTCCTCTTCAGGGCGGAGGGATCCCTTTACGAGTTCCCGGCCATGCCCTTCGGCCTCTCTCCAGCTCCCAGGGTCTTCACCAAATGCATGGCAGTGGTGATAGCATTCCTGCGGCGCCAAGGGATCCAGGTGTACCCTTACCTGGATGACTGGCTGATTGCAGTCCTCTCCAGGTTGGAGGTGGAGCGGTCCAGTGATCTGGCCCTCCAGGTCTGCTCTCAGATTGGCCTCCTCATCAACGAGGCCAAATCAGAACTCGTGTCATTGCAGGTGATTCAGTTCATCGGGGCAGAGCTCGACTCTCTTCGAGCCAGAGCACGGCTCCCGGCGGACAGGGCCGAGGTCCTTTCCTCCTTTGCCCAGTCATTTCTGGTTGGGCAATTGCTCCTTGCTCAGGACTTCCAGCGCCTTCTGGACCTCATGGCGGCCTGCACCAGCGTGGTCCGTTTGGCCCGCTGGCATATGCGTCCCCTGCAGTGGGGTCTGGCCCGCCAGTGGTCACAGCGCTCCTGTCCTCTGGACCAGCCAGTGACAGTGATCCAGGAGATGTGGAACGGACTCCAGTGGTGGCTCGTTCCAGCTCATCTGCAGGAGGGTATCACATCTGTCCGCCCCGAGCCGACGGTCACTCTGACGACCGACGCCTCTCTGATGGGTTGGGGTGCCCATATGGGGGAGCTCAGAGCTCACGGCCTCTGGTCCCCTCAGGATTCTCGATGCCACATCTACCTGCTGGAGTTTCGAGCGGTCCGACTAGCCCTCACCACCTTTGCTCCATTTATACGGGGTCAAGTGGTCTAGGTCCAGACGGACAACACCACGACCATGTACTACGTCAACCGACAGGGCGGGACGCACTCCTTGTCTCTGTGCAAGGAGGCTCTCCGCACTTGGTCTCTCGTGATCAGCCTGGAGGCGGATCTCCTAGCCATCCATGTGGCAGGAGCCTCCAACAGTCTGGCCAATGCCCTAAGCTGGATAGGCGCTGCATCTCACGAGTGGTCTGTCCTGCCAGAGATAGTACAAGATCTGTTCTCCCACTGGGGCACCCCTCAGGTGGACCTTTTTGCCTCAAGGGAGAATGCGAAGGTGAGGCTGTTCCATGCCTGCCCCCTCAGCAGGGCTCACTGCAGGGAGATGCCTTCTCGAGGCCGTGGACCCCGGGCCTCTTCTACGCCTTCCCTCCATTTCCCTTGATCCACAAGGTGCTTCTCAAGGCGAAGAGGGACAAGACGCAGGTGATTCTGGTAGACCCAGACTGGCCGCACCAGTTCTGGTATCCAGATCTCCTCAGCCTCAGCTCCAGGCTCCCGAGGTGGCTTCCAGCCCACCCAGACCTGATCTCAGTCAACAAGGGAAGGTACTCCACCCGGACCTTCAACCCTGCACTTGATGGCCTGGTTCCTGAGCGGCTAGAGTTCTAGGCCTTGGGTCTTTCCGATGAGGTCCTCAATGTCGTTGAGGCATCCCATAAGGAGTCAACCAGAAAATGCTATGCCTTCAAATGGAAGAGATTCTCCATTTGGTGTCAGGGTAAGGGGTTGGACCCTTCTTCCTGTTCTTTGGCTAGCATTCTGGACTACCTGTGGTCCCTTTCTCAGCTAGGTCTTCGGTCGACGACCCTTATTAAGGTGCACCTGGCAGCCATTTCTGCTTACCAGGCACAGGCCGGCAAGCAGTCCATGGCACAGGAGAAGGTGGTCGGGTGCCTTTTTAAAGGCCTTGATCACATATCCCCTCCGGTGCGAGAACCTCCACCTCCATGGGATCTACTGCTGGTATTGGCTAAGCTCAAGGGCAAGCCATTCGAACCGATGCGCAGGTGTGACATTTCTCACCTGTCGTGGAAGACCGCCTTCTCGGTGGCTATCACGTCAGCCAGAAGGATGGGAGAGTTCCAGGCGCTTTCCATCGAGTCTCCTTATCTGGTCTTCCACAGGAACAAGTTTGTCCTGTGCCCCCACCTGAAATTCCTTCCAAAGGTGGTGTCAGAGTTTCACCTTAACCAGGTGTTGACTCTGCCAGTGTTCTACCCCAGTCACACCTCGGAGGCCGAATATAGGCTCCATACTTTGGACCCTAGAAGAGTGCTCTCTTATTATAAGGAGCGGACGGCTGAAGTTTGGGGAGAGGTTCGCCAGCTGTTTGTCACCTACGCTGAAGCCGCACCTGGCAGACCTGTAGCCAAGCGGACGATAGGCAGGTGGGCCACCTCCTGCATAGATCTCTGCTATAGGTTGGCTGGCATGGAGCCTTCCAAAGGGATAAGAGCTCATTCTACTCGCCATACCGCTTCTTCGGTGACTGCTTCCAGGGACGTCCCTATCCAGGAAATCTGCAGGGCTGCTATCTGAAAGTCAGCACACACCTTCATTACCCACTACCACATCGATCTTGAGTCACGCCAAGATGCTGGTTTTTGGGACCTCGGTTCTCCAGTCCTTATTTTTTAAGTAGGGGGTGCGCGCCTTGCCTCCCTCCTCCCGGAGAACTGCTAGGAGTCTGCCAGTAAGTGTGGATTGAGCAACATATCCACGCCTAGAAATACAGGTTACTCACCTGTAACAGGAGTTCTAGGGTGGTGGTGTTCATCCACACAACCAACCGACCTCCCGGCTCGACCGCAACCTGGTTTCCAGCGGCTAGATCTGGTGTCATGGGGGAGCTGAGAGTTTTACCACCCAGGTGGGTGGGAGGAGCCAGCTTGAAGACCTTCCGGCAAGATTTAAAGTGGCAAGGAACCTGCCAGTAAGTGTGGATGAACAACATATACCACTCCTAGAACTCCTGTTACAGGTGAGTAACCTGTATTTTTTTGACAATGTCTGCCTACTGCTCGTTCTTTGGTTGCCCAAGGTTACATGTATTACTGTATTAATCTTGTTATGCTGCTTGTTGCTTTGCAGATTTGTCCATTTTGTTGTACTGTACACTCCCAGGTCGTTCATGAAAATAGGCATGTGTATGCCTAGTGTACCCTTCCTGGTAAACAAAACCTAAATAAAATAAAATATACCGCCCAGGTGGTGGGAGGAGTGCAACTTAAAGACATCTGGTCAATTAGACTGTTCCAGAGGCAATGCCACAGTGTGGATATGAACTATATATACCACTGTAGAACTATGGCTCTTCCAAGAATCAGTTTTCACTGGTGGGTCTGTGCCGGAGGCACCAGGCCCCATGGGAGTGTATGCCTTTAAGAACTTTTGGAGGAGGGGTGCTGACGTCGGGGACAGCGCTGCCCACAAGGCAGACATATGATGTGGCACTAGTGGACTGACCAGTAACGACGCTGGCTCCCTCTCTCCCTCAGTTCTGTTTTTCCCGCCATAGAGGCTGCATCTCCGAGAGAGTGTTCTGCCGAAAACTGCATCACAGTTCGTTCACTGCCATTACGTGACACCATACACCTTCATTCAACGTCGGTTCTTTATTTTCCGGTCCCTTTGTTTGGCGTTGGATACTATTTCTGCTGCTTTTTGTTATTTATTTTTTTCCATATGTACTTTATGCTTTTCCCCCGGCTTTCTCCCTGTAATTCCTGGGCCCCAGCAACACAGCAGTGTGCACGTGGAGGTACACGCACTCAGCATCACCAGCTCCTTCCCACCCCACTCCTTGGCTATCACTGGCTCCGCCTGTAGTCCGGAACTGCCATCCGTCCTCCATTGGGTGGCAGCCAAGGGCCGGGGAAAGCCCTCAGCCCTCCCCAAGAGAGGAGAGACACCTCACAGCAGCTCAGTCCTGCTCCTCACCCCCCTTCCGCCCGCCAATCCTTGACAACCCGGGTTCATTCCTGAACTTGGGTCGCCAGCATAGCACAAGGAATGGCTATGACAGAAAGGGGAAGGAAGGAGTTAATAGCTTGGATTTTTCTGGCCGCCTGAGAAAAGGCACACTAGGATTTCACCACCTAGCAGCTTTGAGATAAGGTGATGGTCTAGGTTGTAAATCTTAGAATGACCAAGAGGGGGAGCAGGCACACACACTTACATACACAGAGTTTGAAAGGATTAGACCAGTAGTTCTCAGACTTTGTCACAGTGAGCCTCCCCAAATCCATGGAAAAGATTTTGAGCCTCCCCCAGAAAGTGAAATAATCTTGGGACTCCCCAACGAAAAATAACACACTGTACTTTGAACAGTACACCATGAATAAACTGAAACCCCTTTGAGTACTTGGCTCACATTCAGTTCTTTTTCTTATACTGACTTGGAACTTTTGAAAAAGAGCTCATCTGCTCAAAGGTGTTATCTGAATAACAAATAAATAAAATAAATATAATTATTCAGCTTATTGTAACCCCCCCCAACACACACACACACACACAGGCCAACCTACTTGCTCTGCTATTTTCATTCTTGAACCATTGTTCCCCTTTGTTGCAGTACCTTCATGGGTCAGACTACTTTCTCTGTTTTCTCTCTGCATGAAATAAACTTCCTACATACTTTGCCTCTTCTCGGAGGTTACTTTGCTCCTTCCTGCTATTGCTCTTAGCACTTCTATGCTCAGCCCTTGTATCTGGGCTGTTCTGCCATCAGTTTACAAATGGATCAATTACCACCATTCATTATTAATTTATTGTTCATATTTATTTACACTATTGCTCTTTGTATATTACTTGATTGTTTTGCAGTTACCGTTTGAAATTTATTCACTCCCTACCCTCCTGGTACACTTGAAATGAGCATTGCTCATTCACCTTCCCTTTCACCTATTAGTAAATAAATACATAAAATTCACCTACTGTTATTATTCTCTTTCAGTTTGCTTCATCTCTTCACACAAAATATATAAAACCCAAAATTTAAATACAGTACCCAAAATTTAAATACAGTACTTTTTCAGACTTGCTTGAGCCTCCCCTGGAACAGGTTGGGGCCTCCCCAGGGAGGCTGGCCTCACCATTTGAGAACCCCTGGATTAGACCACTCAAATATAAACTGGATGTTAAATTGATCTACTTGGATATCTGTAGGGCTGTTCAAACTGATTGGAACAATTAAACAGATACATGGTAAATGGTTTTTGCATTCAAAAGGGCACAATAATTACCTATTCAAAGGGGGACTATAAGATGCTGTAAGACATTTACATCAAGGCAGTGTTCTGAGGAGAAGATTTGAGCCTACTGCTCTAACTATGTCTGTGGGAGCTGACAGCAGAGGAATTCAGTCTCTCTAAGCGTAGTAGAGGGGTAAGACAGAACAGCATACCTTAGTTAATAGCCTTTTTCTTTTGTCATCTGTTATTTAAAACCATTTGTTTACTTTTCCTGTAACAGTGTTCTTCTCTTGTGTTAGACACACACACACACACACATATATATATATATATATATATATATATATATATATCCTGTAATGCAACTTTTCACCTTCTTTAAATAAAAAGATGACTAATTTACACAACAGTCATGGCTGTGTTTTAAATTATTTCTAAAGTATTTTATGGTTTCCACTGGCAAAGGAAAGCTGTTAGCATCCACCACCCAAAAGGCACACTACCAGACTTTAATCTGTGCAATTGCAAGTTTGGCCTCCCAGTTCTGTGCAAGGGAGGTGATTTTTCCTGGTGAACCCAGCTGGTGGCAGTGAATAAACAGAGACAGACACCTTTCTGAAAACTGTTACAGTCCAAAGAGGTTTGTCACAGTGGCGTCCAGCGCCTCAACCATCATCGTCACTGGGCCAGCTGCTTTTTGTTATTTTCCATAAAGTATGGTCATGTCTGGTCCGGGGCCTAAAAAAGAGTCTGACAACAGAGCCAATCTTCCCCCTATGTGTCTGTGCCCCTGCAGGAAGAATATGTTCACCCATTACCGTCATGACCGCTGTTCGATCTGCCTGGGTGCTGACCACGACATGGATTGTTACGATCCTGCTTCAGTATGGACTGCCGCACCCTCAAGATCTGTGCAGTGCGATAGGGATGAGATCCTCCCACCTTTGAAGGCCGGCATCACACCCGGAACTCCAAGGTCAGGTTTCTGGGCTCTTCCCAAAGTCCCTCCCCGGTACTATACATACCAAGGGAGACCAGGCCTCCACTGTTCCACATCTTGCTGAGACGGGAGGCCTGTGGGAGAGATCTGTGGGAGAGCGGGTCCCCTCTGGGGGACCGACTGTGCACCCCTCCCAGTCTGGTAACCCCGGTGGCAGCGTCGCAGCTATAAGCTGGGTCTGCAGTGGCAGTTTCCTTGGCGCACTGGTCCTGTGTCACTTTGGCTCCTGACTGTCAGGCCGGTGAGCGGGGCGATGCCGACTGCACAACTGTGTCCCCTCCTGCTGCTGTGCACGGCACCAGGAGAGGAAGGGTCCCTGGGG
Organism: Neoceratodus forsteri; assembly: GCA_016271365.2. Classification (NCBI taxonomy): domain Eukaryota; kingdom Metazoa; phylum Chordata; order Ceratodontiformes; family Ceratodontidae; genus Neoceratodus; species Neoceratodus forsteri. The sequence continues at coordinate 721,277,386 of CM028129.1, forward strand.
TAGCTTGGCTAAAGATCTCTCTCATCTCATCCTCTGGTTCGGAGGATGAGAATCAGGATGATCCCAACTGACTCTCCTGTTCCAGTGAGCATAGGGACTCTTCTAGGCCCAGTTCTAGGCCTTTGATGTCAGCAGGTCCTGGGAGTCCTCCTCCTGGTGCCAGTCGCAGCGCCACCTCCCCTGCCTCCCATGGTGCCACTTGCGGCACTGGGGAGGCTTCTGGTGCTGATTTTGGCACCAGATGAGGTGGCGCCGCTGGGTCCAGTGCCAAGTTGGGATTCAGTGGTGCTTCCGGTGCTGAGTCCGATTCCGGTGCTGTTCGCGGCACCAAGGGGGAGGGGTGTTGGTGCTGCTCACAGCTCCGCATCTCTCTGTCTCTTCCTCTTTCTGGCTCTGCTTCTGCTGTTTGACCTTCTCCAAGGGGCAGTGCTCTTTCTGGTGAGGCTGGGGTTGGGAGGTCGGGGTTGGCACTGCGCTCCATGGCCAGAGTAGTTGTGATCTCGGCAAGGAGTCACAGTGTCAACTTGAGTCTTCTTTCCCCACCAGAACTGTCCTGGCCTGCAGTAAGTTTGGACAGGGGCCGCCTTTTGGGACCTGCACGGCGCCGTCCTTCCCACCGGGGGGTGTCTCCTCGAGACACCATCCCATCGCCCCTCTGTGGGTGGGTCCTTAGGATGGAGTGAGAACAAGCCAGTTCTTCTGACACACCTCCTCCTAACCGAAGGCATGGGTCCTCTCTGTCTGTCTCTCCCTCTTACTCTCCTCTTTTTCTCCTTGACCTACCCAGTTGTCCTGGTCATCCTTGGCCATCCTAAAGTCCCTCTGCCCAGAATTTCTCTCTTCTTCTGGTCAGTTTTTATTGATTCGTTCAGTTTACATCCTATATCCTTTTCCTTATCCCTTGGGCTCCCTTGCCGCACCCTTTCTATCTTCTTACCCTTTCTTCCTCTACTAGGTGGACAAAACTGAGGGGGAGAGGGAGCTGCATCGGTTACTACTAAAGGTTGTACGGAGCTTAGAAGGCAGTGTGCCCACAATTGCTCCCATCTCATATCCATAATAGAGTTCAAGACCATCCAAAATGTGTTTATTCAGTCGACTTGAATTCCTGTTTATTTCTACTTATTATTATGCCAGTAGGCAACTTAATCCACATATTTATAATACACTGTGTGTAAAATTGTTTTCTCCTATGTGTGTGGCATTTAAGAAGTCTAATTTTCATAGGGTTCCTCTAGTGCAGATATTGTCATCCTTGAATTCAAGATTGCGCTCAATAATTAGATATTCATCTTGCATAATATCAAAACATAAACATAGATCACCCCTTTTCCTTCTTGTTTCCAATGTCATCATATTCAAATGCTGAAGCCTATCAAAATAGCCAAGATCTTTTAATGTAAGCATAATTTTTGTCGCTCTGCACTGTACCCTCTCCATTTTCTGTATATTTCGCTTATCTAGTGGGCACCATACTGGGCTGCCATAATCTAATAAAGGTCTCACATATGCTAAATACAGAGGCAAGATAGCATCCACCTTCCTACTTTTAACATTTCTTTTAATTGAGTGTAATATTTGATTTGCCTTCCCTATTTGTGTTATACAATGGTTTGTAAAATGAAATTTATTATTAATTGTTACTCCTGGGTCTTGTTCTGATGTTGACTCCATAAGGGTCTTATTCCAGAGTTTATAATTAATCTTTTTAACTTGTTTCCCTAGGTGCAATACACAGCATTTTTCAAAATTAAAGGACATCCCCCTGTTTACAGCCCAGTTATATATACTGTCTAGATCAGATTGAATAGGGGACCTTACTTATGATGTATCTACTATGCCTGCTATTTGCGTGTCATCGGCATATTTACATGTCTAGTTTTCTGTTTTCTTGCACTATAATGTATACAAAAGTTCTTTTTTTTTTGTCTTTTTTTTCTGTATCATAACTAGTATTGTTATCCCGAGTCGCCCCTGAAAGAGGGACCTTCGGGGCTCAGTGGGCATACCCGGTCACCAAAATTTAATAAATAAATACTGTATCTGACATGAAGAGTTGAAATAATGTAGGTCCCAAAAAGGATCCTTGTGGAACACCACTCATAACAGATCCGATAGATGAAAGGTGCCCCTTTATGAATACTCTGTGTCCTATTTTCAAGTTATCCCTTGATCCATTTAATAATACACGGGCTAATATTAACATCCATCATTTTATCGATTATAGTGCCTTGAGGTACAGTGTCAGATGCTTTTGAGAAGTCCAGATATAAGCAATCTATATTTTTGCCTTTATCTAGTGCTGCTGATATCTTCTCATAAAAGCAGAGCACCGTCGTTAGGCATGACCTCCCAAGGGAAAAACCATGCTGTTCAGTATCAACCAAATTATCTTGTTTAAGATGTTCAGTTATGCGATCTTTAATGATGCCTTCCAAAAGTTTACATGGCACCGATGTTAGGCTGATGGGCCTATAATTTTTGTAATCTTTTTTTTTTTTTTTCCCCTTTTTTATATATAGGAATAACTGTTGCTGATAACCATTCTTTAGGGATGTCACATTTAATCAGGGAAACCTCGAATAAATATTAAAGCGGCTTGACGATTGCAGTCCTCATTGACTTCAGAAGTCTGGTCCAGATATTGTCTGGGCCAACAGAATTAAGGGTTTTCATCTTTTGAATTCTACTTATGTCCTGTTCAGTAATTTCAATGGGAACCATTGTTATCTGGAATATTTCCCATGTACTGTCTGGATCTGGGGGAAAAAAAATAAAATGTTGGTTAAATATACTGTATCTGCCATTTTACTCAGGTCATCAGTAGTGAATTCGTCGTCTTTTATAGAGAGGAGACTGGTATCTATATTTCGAAGGGAGTTTATGTAACCGTATAAGTCCTTGAGGGAAAGGGAACATTGTTTAACCAGGGGTAGCATACTAAGCGGAAGCTTGTTTCCAGATGCGACCCGGGAGCACAAGAAAGTTAAGTGACTTGCTCAGGATCACACAGTATGCACCTAGGCGGCTGTGGGAATTGAAACCCAGGGCTCCAGATCTGCAGCTCAGAGCCTTAACCCACTGTGCTATACTTTATTTTATTTATTTATTTGTACATCGGTTTACAACCTTTGAGCCAGAAGGCTCATTTTCAAAGGTACCTCGTCACATTGAGGACAAATACATAAACAGACTTCTTAAAGACTGAGATTGTGTCTTGTGGTGTTTCTTACTATTTTAATTCAGATTTCCTTTTGGACCTATTTATAATATTTTTACATTGTCTCTGTATCATCCTATAGTTATTCTAGGAACGTTCTGATCTATCACTAAGGTACTTTTTGCATAGTTTGGTTTTTTTCTTTATTGATTTTTTATCTGACTTAGTAAGCCATTTTTTTAATTCCGTGACTATATTTTTAAATTTTCTTAATATGTTTATTACAAACATTAAAAATGGCACCCTTTATTTTAGCCCATATTTCTTCCACAGGTTTGTTTTCTAATTGTTTATCCCAGTCAATGTTATTTAATTCCTCATTAATAGCTTTTACATTTCCTTACTTCTCCTCACTGTGGTGTATGATTCCAAACATCTAAATGTGATACTGTTATGATCACTGCTGCCTAAAGGTAGTCCCACTTTACAGTCCACTATATTGATATTTGGGGGACTTAGTAATATGTCTAATATGTTTGGTCCTCTTGCAGGTGTATTCATGTGTTGGATTAACGTGAAATGCTCTTGGGTCTTCAAGAATTCCTTACTATTTAAACTAGTAGTATGTTTAATCTCCCAGCATATGTCTCCGTAGTTTAAATCCCCAAGGAAAATTATCTCTCCCAGGTCACGGGCTCTTTCATTTTCATGATTAATACTGTTACTAATCAAGTGGCAGGAATTGGGAGGTCTGTAGCACAGTCCAGATATTATACTTTTGTTGGCATTGTTACTTTGATCCATAGTGTTTCAGTCTTGCCATTAGACTTTCATTTTTTTGGAGATGTCTGCTGCCAGTGTTTGATTTGCTAGAAAGATGGCAACTCCCCCACCTTTTTTTGTCTTTTCTATCTAGTCTGAATAAGTGATAACCTGGTATAGATTTGCCCCAAGTATCTACCTCGCACCACCATGTCTCAGTTATAAAGGCTATATCAGTATTCTTCTCAACTCCAAGTAATGCCTCCAATTCAACCATTTTATTGTTGAGAATCCTGGCATTGCATATGTAAAATTTGATCTCCCTTGCCATGGATTTATTTAGAATCATAGAAATCCAGTGGCATAAAAGGATCCCAGCGGCCCATCGAGTCTGCCTCTTCCTCTCCCCTACTGATCTCCTTTTCCATGGGCCCTCCCTTCCCCCCATTTACCAACTCCATGGGTCTGTCCCATGCCCTCTTGAATCCCTCCACTGTTTCAGCCCCCACCATCTCCTCTGGTAGTTCAAGGCCCCACCACCCTCTCCGTGAAGAATCACCTCCTCACATTGCCTCTATAGCTTCCTCCCACCAATCTTAGGCTATGTCCTCTAGTTTAAGCCCCCTCCTTCCATTTAAATAAGCTCCACTCCTTTACCTTATTGATCCTAAAGGTTTCAATCATGTCCCCCTCTCTCCCTTCTGATCTCCCATTGGTACAAATCCAGTTCCTTACACCTCTGCTCATATGACTTCCCCTGCATACCATGCACCATCTTGGTTGTGCTTCTCAGAACCCTCTCTATCCCATCTATGTCCTTGCGTAGGTGCAGTCTTCAGAACTGGACCCCATACTCCAGGAGCGGTCTCACCATGGCTTTGTAAAGAGGCAACAATACCTCCCTCCTTCTGCTAGTTATGCCCCTCCCAATGTATGCCAATATTCCATTTGCCTTCCCCTCAGCTTTGCTGCATTGGCTACCTACCTTAAGATTGCTTGATATTATAATCCCCAGATCCCTCTCTTGCTCTGTTTTTTTGATTTGTTGATTGTTTTTGATTTCCTCCTCCCCTGAGCGTAAGCTGCTCGTGGGTTTTTAGGCCCCAAGTGCATCACAGCACAGTTGCCAAGTTTCTGACCACCCCTTGAGAATCTTCAGGTCCTGCCTCATGGCCTCCACCCCCCTCCCCGGGTGTCCACCCTATTGCAGATTTTCGTATCATCTGCAAATAGGCACACCCTTCCCTCCAGCCTGTCCGCTATATCACTGATGTAGATATTAAAAAGGAGGGGTCCCAGTACTGACCCCTGGGACACCCCACTTGTCACCCCGCCACCTGGGAGTGTACCCCATTTACCACCATTCTCTGGCTTCTGCCCGCCAACCAGTTTTTCGCCCACCTGGTTATTTACCGTCCTACCCCTAAGCGTTCCAACTTATTTACTAGCCTCTGTGAGGGACAGTGTCAAAGGCCTTACTAAAGTCCAGATAGGGTATGTCCACCGCCCCTCCCTTGTCAATCACCTGTGTCACCCAATTGAAGAACTGTAGCAGGTTTATCTGACGTGACCTTCCATTCATGAAGCCATGCTGTCTATCGTCCTGCAGGCCGCTATCCACCAGGTAGTCCACCACCCTTTCCTTTATTAGTGCCTCCATCACCTTACCCACCACTGAGGTGAGGCTGACCAGGCAATAATTTTCTGCCACCTCCTTACAGCCCCCCTTGTGTAGCAGCACCACATCCACCCTCCTCCAGTCCCTTGGCACCCACCCTGTATCCAGGGACAAGTTAAACAGTCTCGTCAGTGGGGCAGCCAGCTCTTCCCTCAGTTCCCGGAGTACCCTCAGATACAAACCGTCCGGCCACATTGCTTTGTCCACCTTTAACCTGCCTAGTTCCTCCCTAACTCTGTCTAAGCTGAACAGGCTAGGAGCCACCTGTTTTTCTTCCCTACCCTTCCGCCTCAGCTCAGGTTCCCAAACCCCTCCCCCACCCCGTGAAGACCGAGCAGAAGTAGCTATTCAGCACCTTTGCTTTCTCAAAGTCCCCCTCCAGTTGTAGTCCTCTCTCCCCCATCAACCATACTATCCCCTGTCTTCCTTCTTTCCCCCACATACCTAAAAAAAGGTTTTATCTCCCCTTTTGGCCTGCCTAGCTGCTTCCTCCTCAGTGTCAGCTTTAGCCCTCCTTATCTTCTGCCCTGCTATCCTCCGCTTCTCCCTATAAGCCTCCCTGTCCTCCTTCCTTTGTGTCATCTTATATTTTTTGAATAGCGCAGAGGTTTAGGGCTCTGAGCTGCAAACCTGGAGACCTAGGTTTGAATCTCACAGCCCCCACTTGCATACTGTGTGACCATGAGTAAGTCACTTAACTTCCTTGTGCTCCCAGGTTGCACCTGGAAACAAGCTTCGGCTTAGTGTGCTTTTCCTGGTTAAACAATTTACCCTTCCCCCATTCCCTGACTGCCCTGCTACCTCCTTGTAAACCAGAGTGGTGGTCTCCTTTTGTTCTTCCTCACTTCTTAACGCAAATTTCAGTGGCTTGTGTAAACCCCCATAGTTTCCCATAACCCTCCACATCCCCTATATTCCCCTTCCTGCCATCTCATCCCTAAATATCCTCTTCATTCTGTTAAAGTCAGTCCTCCTATAGTCCATAATCCTTGTGCTGGTCCGATTTGACTCCCTCCCCGTCCTTACACTGAACCTTACAGTCCTGTGATCACTGGTACCTGGACCATCACCCACCACCACCTCTTCCACACTTTCCCCATTTGTGAAGACCATGTCCAGCAGGTCATCTCCCTTGGTCTCAATGATTTTTTTTTTTATTTTCGTTTGTCAGTGGTAGTCGTTTTGTCTCCCTCTCTCCCGCTAGTTTAAACTGTCTCTTGGGAGTATTTTTTTTTTAATAATTTTCCTAAGCTACTGGTTCCTTCTCTACTTAGATATAACCCATCTTTGTCATACAGATGCCTTTTGCCATAGAAAGACTGCCATGTATTTAAAAATGACATCCCATCCCTTTGACACCAGTTTTGTACCCTAGTGTTAATGCATTTGATTGTATTATTTTTGTCCTAATGTCCCTTTAGAACTGGTAGGATACCTGAAATTAGAGCTATTTCCCCTTTTTGTTTTATTTGCCTTCCTATTTTAATCATTTCTTTGCAGGTATCATTTTCGTGGTCCCTGACCACATTATTAATGCCCACGTGTAATGCCGCAGTTTGAGTGTGTCCACTGTTTTTTAGTAATTTGGGTAGTCTGGTAAGGATATCATTTGTCTTTGCTCCTAGTAGGCATATTACCCTCCTATACTCCTTATCTGTGCCACAAATGTGTGTATCGCAGTCTCTGATGATTGAATCTCCAATTACTAGCACCTGTCTTTCTTTCCTTGCTGCTCTGATCCCATATTGGAATTAATAGGAGATGATTCTGTTTCATTTTGAAGTGGTTGATACCTGTTTGATATTTCTGTTTCTTCTTTTCCTAACACCCTTCTACCTTTTTTGCCAGCGTTGGTTTTAACTAAACACCACTCCTCATTTTCCGTGTTTCTTCACTGATATTTACCCCATTCCAAGGGGATCCTTCTTCAGAATCCAAATGACCACTTACTTTCCCTTGTCCTCTTCCTGGTATTGCTTTGGTCCTTATTATCTATATTTGAGAAGAGTGTGTTTAAGTTTAACATCTGTTTATTGGTGATAACTTGAAGCTGTTTTTTTAGAATTTGTAACTCTTGCAGGAGTTTGCCCTGTTCAGTACACTTAGTGCGGATATAGCTAGTTTGTTGCAAATCATGTTCCATTTTTGCATACATTAAACAGCTACAACGTTGTACTACAGAACCTCCAGTGCACAGGATTTCTAAGAAAACTTCAGTAGGATTTAAAAATTCCATGTTAAGAGAACAAAGAACAAAAACCGGAATGTATACTACAAGAAATTGTACTTGGTTATGCTTACTTATGCAACAGATACTGGAGCATGGCCTGATATTACAAGCCTTAGGGAAACTCTGGTTTTATATCTATTATGTACATAGCTATAGAGAAGTTTTTACCAACCTTGATGTTCCCCTAAACAGACTGCTTTGGCCCACTGCCCCATCTGTCCCCACCTAACACACTCAACACGCGACTGCAGCATCTCCACGCGCACACCACTCACTAAGGGGGTAAGATTTAAGCCCCTTAGACCTGGAAATCTCCTCCACAGGTCATGTGACCAACTGGCTCAGCTGTACTAGTCCCCAAGATAAACGTTTACAATATAATAAAATATTAGGGAATATCCCCAGCTGTTACTAAAGGGACGTGCCCCTTAACTCAGCAAATACCACATTCCACAAAGTAAGGTTTTGTTCTCCTGGGCACTCCCCATGTAGTTCTCAGGGTTCACTGAGACACTACACCTACCAGCATGCTCCTAGTGGTTTCCTGGCAACTGTGAACACCAGAACACTGCCTGTCTGCTACGGCTCCAAAACCACTGGTGCACTAAAAATAGCTATTTGTTTGCTCGTTCTGTTTTCAGGTTGTGAGGGACTGCCACCAAACGCTTACGTGACAGACCCTCACTCTCCCAAAATCAAACTGAGCTCTGCTCACTAAGGGGCAAGATTTAAGCCCCTCAGACATGGAAGACTCCTCTGTGAGTCACGTGACTACCTGGTTACTGGCCAGTCCACGCACACCACTTCGTACATCTGCCTCATGGGTGGTGCCGTCCCTGACATCGGCTCCCCTCCTTCAAAAGTTCTTAAAGGCATACGCTCCTGTGGGGTCGGGCACAGACCCACCAGTGATGAATAGTGAAGATGTTCTGGAAGATCAAGAATTGTGGTGAGTACGTCATTTTCATTCACAGGTGAGTAACCTATTTTTCTTTCCTCCTAGTTAACCAAAACTAAAGAAACAGAATGTTTCAAAATAGATTATTCTGCTGTACTGTGTCATGCATGAAAAATTTGTGCTATTTTGACATTTCATCCATCCCTGATGTTCTTATGACTCAATTTGCTAGACTGGGCATACAGCAACATCTGTTGCTTCACTTAGGAGCATCCTTTTGGTTAAAATCTTTAGGACTGTTGCCTGTATTCCACTCATGCCTTTATATCCCTTAATTGTATAGACCTAAAGTCCAACAGGTGTGCTGCATTTTGTTCCTTAGTTCTCAAGAGCATGTTTCCTCCGTGAGCTCCAAATCCTACCTCCTAGGCATTGCTATCACAAATTACTGAACTGTAACTGTTCCTCTTCTAATGGTATTCATTTCACATCTCAGTGATCCCACACTTTCTTCCCTGGCTTCACCTATATCAGTGTTTTGTTTGACTACTCCTTTTAAGTGGCCAGGATCTGAAGCTGGAGGAGACAGCGACTCATGGTTATCTGGCAAGTCTTATGTAATGGGTCTAGGCCAACAGACATTCCATGGATTGTGTAAGCACAACAAAGTCTGTGAAAATGTGGATGTGGAATGGATGCCATTACCAGAACAGCTGCATATCCATTCTTTAGCTAGGTCACAGGGTGTGCTTTAAGTGCTTGTTTTTGAAGTTTTGATGTTAAATGCTGAATGTTTTTATTCATAATTTAGAACATTCATCCCTATAGGTTTCAAGTTAGCAGATGGATTTGTGTTCATTTAATTTTCTTGAAGCTCTGCAGAAGTAAAACAGAATGATACACTAACATGTTGCAAGGATGCAAAATGAAAAAAATTCATCTACAGAAATGTAAAACTTAGAACATACAGTATATCCACCATCATGAATTGTATTTAAAGTATCTTTTCCACTTACTAAACACTGCACTGTTAACATATTTTAATTGTTTGTATGCTGCAGTTAAAGCCTAGTTTCTATTATTTTTAACTCCTTACTGTATTAACAGTTATGTGACTAATTTAGTTTGTTTCTTTAAATATTTTCTTTCAGCATTACTGTTAAATAAAAGCCTGGGACCTTCTACTGTTTCTGAGGGCAAGGACAGAGATGAAATTGTGCAACCACTTTCAGAGTATGACGAAAGGAAGTTGTGTGTCAAATCTAAAGACTCAAATGTTTGTGAACAATTAAGCAATCAAGCTGACAAGGAAAATCTACTTTGTAATTTCACACAACAAATTACAGATGCCACATCTACAGAAAATAAATCTGCAGTTTGTGTAGAAATGAACAAAATCAATGAAAAGCTTGCTTCTATTAGAAAGCAAGGTAACAGTTTGTCAAAGGATACTACCACTATCTGCCGTCATAGTAAAGAAGGAGAAGAAATAAATTATGGTCTTGCAATTGAAGCTGAACGAGTAGGTCTGATAAAGTCTTTTAGTACTGCACATCTCCAGAATTCATTAGCTCTGGGAGGAAAGTACACTTTTAGCACTGCTGATAGCCTTTCTGACTCTTCATCAGATCATGTAACTTTTCGGAAGAAAGGTCAAGAAAAGATTTTTAAGAGTCTTGAACATGGCTACACGGAAGCATATCACTGCACCAAGTCTGAGTTTGCTAATTCATTTGCTGTTAGAGAACAACCTGTTAAAGATAAAGATGGTCCTAGGGACTGGAGTTCTCTTGGTGTAGATTTTAAACTGAACAGCAACTGCGAGCCTTCTTTGTGTCCAGCACACAGAACAGTGCCTTCGAGAGATCACACCACAAAGGTGCCTTCCCCTGTCCAATCCATAGCTTCAGAGACGAGTTCACCATCTGATGTTAAAGAAAGTAGGGATATATTTGGCAAGAAATACATGGATTCATCAGAGAGGCAGAAGGATGAGATTAATGGTTCTAAGAGGAACATTTCAGGTTACAAAAAAGACCAGTTTAGTCAGGTTAATAAGCATAAATCTCAGTCTTGTGTCAATCCAAGTTCAAGTGCCTTTGGTTCTGTTGGAAAAACAAACATTGCTGTGCAGAGTTCAAACACAGGGAATGTCTCCAAGTCATACGCAAGAAAATTCGTGCTGGATCCCAGACTTACTCAGCAAGACAGTGGGTTTGATAGCCCACTCAGTTTTAACCAATTGCCTCATTAGAAAGTTTTTAAATGTGTGAACAGTACCCTCAGCTTTGATATAAAACAGCTCCTTAAGATTGCAAGATGATTCTGTGGCAGAAAATATATTCCATCCATATTTTAGGATACTGTACACTGTTTATGAACCTTTAATGAATAGTACAGGATATGCCTATTCAATGACGGTTTCTATCGCTGCTTCCTGTCCTACTTAAGCACTTTATTTATGATAACATGTCACAATAGGCTCTCTCACTGTCCATAGAGAGGTTGCTGAAGGTGCATGTAAACATATTGAATAACTTAAAAGTTGTACAGTCACATCATTGATATTGTTGCTAGATCCTAGGGTATAATTAAAGGGACACTACCCCATCAGTTCTCAGATTGTCCCAGGTTTGAAAAATACATTTTGTGATAGCTCGCCATCTGTAGAATTTGTTGATGCATAGTGCTGTCCACCAGGATCAAGTGTTGTGTGTGATGTAATTACCATTGGATTACACTGAGTTCCTGCAGTATCCTGCAAGATATCCTGGCAAAAACTGTGATGTTGCACTTGATCTTGACCTAGCAGATGGCACTGTAACAGGCTGATCTGTATCTCCATTCTTTTTGTTAATACAAGTGAAAAACTGTCCCCCATATTGGTGTTACTACACAAAAACCTCTTTGTTTACTGCCCTTGATAAACTTCCATTGCATCCTTTCTGAAACTAACAGTCTAGCCCCTCATGATGTAGTGGAGGAGACTACTGCATCAGGAGTGAGTGTGCTGTGTGTGGGCATTCCTGCAGTTCAGTAAGTATGCAGTAAGAGGAACTCGGGTGTTTGAAACAAAACACATTTTGTGATGTATATACCAATTGCATATTTTTCTGTTTTATTAAGAACAATAAAACAGATAAAATAAAATCAGCCGGCAACATCAATGACTTCTACTGAAGGTAAACTGTGCTTGTTTTTCAACTAGAAAACAAATATGCCAAAAGGGCTGACCTTGCCTCATGAATTTCATTTTATACAGTACTTGAAATTTATACATGTATCCAGTGACAGCACTAGGGGTTGTAAAACGTGGGTCAAATTAGACCCACTGGTGTAAAGGATGTGGGTCAAAATGAGAAACAACTGGGTCAAAACTTAATCAAAGTTACAAATTTCACCAGTACAGAAGCTAAAACTTGTCAAGAAAAATACTTTTCTACTGTTCATCTTTCAGCTATAGTTACAGACCAGGTGCACTACTGTGGACCCACCGTCAAGTGAAAAGTGGGTCATTTCTGGACAGGCTGCAACTTTTTCCCTTTCTGCCCTATCTAGCGCTGTCCCTGCATGTATCTTATTCTTTGTAATGTGCATATGTTTGTTTGTTGTTTTATTTAATATCCAGAGAGTTGAGTGTACTATTTTTATACATTTTTGTTTACTTACAAATCTATTTTTATTTGTATATGATTGGATGCTGTGGCATTCTGTGTTGTTTTTAAAATTGTAAGTTAATAGCTCAATAAATAAAAATGTGTTACTATTTTTTTTTTTTAAATAAAGGTTTTTATTCTCCTTTTGTGGCCGGACAGGATAGGGCTCCTTTCAGTTCTGCCCCGACTATATCATCACCCCACCCCACCCCCCATGACAGGGTCAGGAGATGGAGCCCCGAGGCACTCATATGTAGCCGAGTTCTGCTAGCAAGGCAAGTGAGGGATTGTTGGGCGGGACATCATTCTCAGCCTAACCACCATCATTTTCCACCAGTTTTGTCCCCATTCCCCATGTTGGGGCATGCACACCAACAAGCACATGTGGAGGCATGCACATGTAGCACAGGCCCGCAGCACCACCCTTTCTCTGCTGTTCCTTGCCCCGCAAAGCCATGTGGCCTCTGCCTCATGGCAGTCATTCAGTGGAGGCAGTAATCCTCCCTCCCTGGAAGAGAAGAGCAGTTTTCTGGACACTCAATCCTCTTTCTTCCTGGCCAACCACCAGCAACTCATACTCATTCCCGAACACGAGTCACAAACATGGAGCATGGTGTGGCATCCAGCAGATCAACAGGGTTGGCAAAATGTGTTAATATTTAAAATGTTTGGATAGTATAGGTACTCTTATTTAAGAAAAAAATTTTGTGGAATAAACTCTTTCACAAACTACACATCTGCAACAATACCAGAGCACCTCTCACACCGATATACTTAGCCTTTGTTGGGTAGCGGGACCAGCAACCAGCAAAACTGAGCATTAAATAGTTCTGATAAACTCAGTCTTCCGCAGCTCATCCCAAGCCATGATGTCACCCACAGAAGATTCTAGGATGCACCCAAGCTGTGCTGTATCTGAACTGCCAAGCAGGAAGAACAGCAAGATCAAACAGATTATATATTCATTGCAAGAAACTTTGTTAATGCATCAGTTAGGGCTAAAGCAACAAAAGTAGGGAAATGAGGCATTAGGGTTTCCAATCCCAATACCCGCCCCAACCCTACCACCTCACCCTTTCTGCACCAACAGGCATCGGGGTGTGCCTTAGGGTCATCGGCCCTAGCTCTCACCCCATTCCATGTGTAAGGAAGCTGAGATGGTACAGTATAGGAGAATGGGGTGACAGGCCCAACAACCCCAAGGCATACCCCAGTGCCTGCTAGTGTGTGGAGGGTGGAGGTGGGGTGGTAGAGTTGGGGAGGGCATTAGGGTTGGAAACCCTAATGCCTCATTTCTCTACTTTTGTTGCTTTAACCCTAACTGATGTATTAACTAAGTTTTTTGCAGTGAATTTCCTTATTTTTTGAGAAAGTCTGATCTTACCCTTATATGTTTGTATTGCATCCCATCAGTCTGTAGTGTGTTGTGGATGCACAGCTCTCATGCATGCATACTGTATAGACATTAAAATTAACCACCATCTCCCTGTGGAAGCGCAGGGTCCATCATTCCGTAATGGAGTCTATTTGTGGGAGCGTAGGGCCCTAAAGTCCCTGCGCTTCCATCTATCCATAAGTGTAGAGACATTGTAATGAACTCTCCTCTCCCACTACTGTGTAATGGAGGGCCTGGCACTCCCATTACTGCATAATGGTATCCATATATGGGCCCTGTGCTTCCATCTACCCATAATTGTAGAGACACAGCGCAGGCCTAGAGACATTCCAAGTAACCCTTGTGCTACAAATGGTACAATATCTCAGTAACCGTAGGAACATTGGAAAAAATGCCACCGCAGTTGTAATCATGGACTGGCAACCTGCATCGTTGTTTAGTTAGCTGCATTTTGTGAAAAATCTGTATCTTGAACCATTTTCGAGATATAGGCACCGAAAAGTACTGCATCCACCACAGTGTTAGCCTATGGGAAATTTCTGAACTTCAGAATGTTATAAGTATGGAAGCGATGTAAATTTTATCACCAAACCAGCAAAAGTGACATCTTTGGGGCAAGCCCTTTCTACCCTGCAAATTTCAGCCCGAAAGTCCTAACCGTTTCTTTGCATTGAAGTGACAATTTTTTCCTCATCGCCTTGCACCCAGATGGCATGGAGTTTTGTTTTGATTTTTTATGGTAGAACTTGGGAAACAGACTGCCACTGTTAGTTTGGTGCAAACTGTTGCAAATTTATTAAGTTTTTAAGCTCCCATTATATCCTATGGGAAATTCATTTTTCAGGATAGGTATAAAAAGTTTGACAAAGAATTTGATCTCGCAAAAAAGGAATAATTATTACGAGATCTGTTCCTCATTCATGAAAATAAAAAGTGGAAAATACATAAAACTGTTGCGATTTTTAAAAACAAACATCAGAACCTAGCTGAACGGGACCCGTTTCGCTAGATTCTGATGTTTGTTTTTGATAATTTGCCCAAAAATGCCTTTTCTGGGCACCCATACTCCCGGGTGCACAGCTTAGCGAGAGGAGCGCTCCCCATCATTCTTTGTATGAGAACACAGGAAAAATCCTCATCTCTGTGTAAACAAAAAAAGGCCATTTTTAGCTTGTTAAATACACAAAACATATAGAAATACAGCTAATAAGTCTTACGATCACCCTTTTTACACTCTCCTTTACGTCTGCTGGCACCTTTTTACATTTGTTTTCATCCTGCTGCTCCGCATTCCCAGCTCCCCCATTCAGTGTAGTTCAGTGTGCGAAGAACTAATTTCACCGATGGTAATCACTCTGTATAATAATCATTTTTGTAATCACTCTTGCATACTCATTTAAATCTGCTGCCACCTTTTTACATGGGTTTTCATCCTGCTGCTCCAGGCTCCCATTCCCGGCTCCCTGGTTCAGCAGAGTTCAGTGTGGGGAAAATAGATTTCGCCCATATCAGTTGGTCAGTCTCCCTAGCACACTGACCTTACATCTCCTGCCACCATTTTTGTATTTGATATTATCAGACCCAGCTTACCATTCATTCATCCTGCTAAATTCGGCTCGTTATCCTTCATTCAGTGACCACCCATTCCAACCCGGTACAAAAACAACACAGTAAGCAGGCTTGATGATCGAAGATCTTAGGAGGTGAGTGAGCATGATTGAAAAAGATACAGCTTTCAGCTAAATGCAAAAGGCAAATGTGAACTTCAGGAGCATTATTTTTAAGGTTGGGGGAACTGGTAGCGTTGTGGGGGGGGGTTGCTAAATAGAAAAAAAAATTGAGGCTCTTACCTTCAGCGCAACTTCGCAAAAGCAGAGGTAACAGGACAGCAAACTCCTGCCAGGGTATGGAAAGACAGGGAACCTGCCAACAGGATTAGCCACAGAGCCAACCAGAAATTAATGTCCATGCCGAGCCATTCCAAGTCCTCTGACACATCTAAAGAGTTCCATCCCTTCCTGCCAGCAAGACACCAAATCTGGAGTGAGCTACTGCTCTGGCGGGGAGAAATTGTTGAAATTGCGTCTGCTTGCCCTGCCTTTGTTTATTTTGGAGGTGTAACTTCTGACCATAGTATTGATAAAGGGTTATGGTTCTTATTGCATCCGACTTCTGGTGTGTGTCTGTGTGTTTGTGTTGGATCACAGTAGCAGTGTCGGGGGAGGGGGGCCACATTAGCAAACAAATTAACTGTTGCACAAACCATCCCAAAAGGTATTATCCCTTTTACTGCCATATAACTCACGGCACTGATAGTAGCCAAAACCGAAGGACCCACCAAGTTTTACAATTCACTATTTTTTTGTTTGTTTGTTGGTTCCCTATTAGACAACTCTCTGAGGTGCAGGCAGTGTTATGATTTTCAGTTCCATCAAAGGAGACCATTCCTTAATGCTCAGCTCCTCAGCTGATGATTATTAAACTAAAACAGAACTCAGTTAAGTGATTTAAAAAAAATAATGATTATTAATTTGCAATGGCTACTTCATTAAACATTTACAGATATGGATCAAAAAGGTGAAGTTCTGCTTTTTGTTTAGATTAATGTATTCACATGAGCTAAGCATGTGGATGACAGTTCGCCCCTCAGAAGTTGCCTAAATGAATGACAGCTAATGTGATGCATAGCAGGATGTTGAAAATACTATAGCTGATGAAACAGACATCTGCAATAAGTAAACTAAATTAATCTGTGAGTCTGCTGGTTTTGTGAGTGAACTGCATCACTATGTAACTATCTCACAAAATGAGTGAGACCATCGCACCATATGAAAGAAAGAAAGAAGTAAAAAGTTAACTGCTAGTAAAAACACTTGCGTGACAATGATGGAAAAAACATTTTTTTCATGAGAACACCACTGTTAGACTACGATCCACATAACCATAATTAATTATTCAGGTGTGGAGTGAATAACCCCGTGATCGAGATTGCAAGGCATTTACTATGGACTGCTATAGAAAAGTTGAATCAGGGGAATGAAAACACCAGAAAGGAGATGAATGACAGAAGAACAAACACCTTATTACAGGGCAGCTATTTTACTCATTTGGGCAACAATGCACACACAAAATGTAGATTTGATACACAATGCAAAGAAGTGCAAAGTAATGCACCTGGGAAACAAAAACCCAGGGGAAGAGTACACAATGGGGGGTGAGATACTGACAACAACAAAAATGGAAAGGGACCTGGGAGTAGTCATATCAGACGACCTAAAGGTGGGCCAGCAATGTGAGAAGGCAGTAAGGAGGGCTGGGGGGATACTGGGATGCAAAGGGAGAGGCATCACCGGTAGAAAACAGGAAGTTGTTGGCCCTTTGTACAGACAGTTGGTAGACCACATCTGGAGTACTGTGTGCAGTTCTAGAGACCCCATCTCCACAAAGACATAGACAGGGTGGAGGCTGTCCAGAGGAGGGCAACCAAAATGATGCAGGGTCTGCATCAGAAGACATATGAAGAAAGACTAAAGGAACTAAAGATGTATAGCCTCGAGGAAAGAGAGAGAGGGGGACGTATAGAAACTTTCAAATACCTCAAGGGAATCAACAAAGTCCAAGAGGGTAGCATCTTTCAGAAAAGAGATGTGCAAAAACAAGGGGCACAATTTGAAGATAGAGGGGGACGGCTCAGAGGTAATGTGAGGAAGTATTTCTTCACAGAGAGGGTTGTGGATACATGGAACAACCTTCCTGAGGAGGTCGTAGAGTCAAAAACAGTGGGAGAATTCAAGAATGCATGGGACAGACATAAGGCAATTCTAGTGTTGGGTAGGAGGTAGTAGGCTGTTGGTTAACTAGGCTCTGCAGCCTATCTGTTAGGTAGGGAAATGGGCAGACTAGGTGGGCCAAGCGGTCCTTATCTGCCATCAAATTCTATGTTTCTAGGACATTTCTGTATTCTGTATTGATTTTTAAATGGGCATTGCTGAAAAAATATCTATAAATGATGTGAAGTTTAAAGATCTCTTTCTAGGATCGTGGATATGTTGTTCATCCACACTTATTGGCATGTCCCTTTCCCTTTAAGGATCGCCAGAAGTCTTCAAGCTGGCTCCTTCCACCCACCAGGGTGGTATATCCTTCGGCTCCACCCCATGACGCCAGGTCTTCCTTTTCGCTGGAAGATTCAGGTTGCCTCCTTCGTGCTCCTGCATTTTGTAGGCCCTGGCTTCTAAACCTTCGGTTATTCTGAAACTTCATCTAGTTCGCATTAGCGACTGCAACTGTTCTGCTTCGATTATGGAAGACAAGTCTGGATTTTGCCGCTGTTCGTGTGGCCAGAAAATGTTGAGCATCGACCCCAACACCGCGCGCATATTCTGCTTGGGTGTCAGCCGTAACACCTCATAGCACAACTTCTGTCTTGCATTTCACCCTAACGTCCTCGACGACCGTCTCGCACACCTGAAGTTGGGGAGGCCAGAAAAACGGAACCCTCCAGTGTAATCAAAGAAGGCTCAGTGGGTAGTTTCTGTGGCCACAGGATCCGCTGAGCAATTGGAACGCTTGCAAGCTTTTGAGGAGGAAGCGGATCGGGACGCAGAATCTTCTTCTCGGAGCTTCTTTGTTCCACTCAACCTGGGTTCCACCTTCTCGGGTTCTTTCCGAGAGTTGTGCCAGTCTCTCCCAACTAGAGGAGAGGGCCCTGCGGGCACGTACTCCTCTCGGTCACATAATCGGGAAAAGCACCTGGGATCGTCTTCGTCTCAGCAAAGACGTTATTGGGATCGGGAGGGATCTCGGTCCCAGGAACCATCAGTCTCGACTTCAGGCAAAATTGCCTCTTCGGCCGCCGGCTTCTCGGCTTTGCTGTCTGGCCAGTCTACTGAAGTGTCGATTGACATGGTCGAAATAGTCATCAACCCGATCGACCTATTGTCGCCGACTTCGGTCGCCGATTCTCCCAGTCGGACTCCGGTCCTTTCTTTCCTCGGGAAATCACCATTCCCCCCGGTGTCTCCTGAGCGACCGAATCGGCCCATCCGATCTCGATCACGGTCTAGGACTCCCTCAACCGACAGGCCAAGGAAGAGCCACAAGCGCTTGAAAAAAGGCGATGCCATCGGTCGTCCTCAGATGGGGAGAGGCTCCTGCGGAAACTACGTTGGCGCTACAAGAACCTCATGTGGCAACAGCTGATTTTGTCCAAGCACAAGCTGATCCCGGCTTCTACACTGGCCATTACTTGGTTTTCGCCTCCCAGGCCGAAGCCAACTCCCTCTGAGCCGATTAAGTCAGTCCCCCACCCGCGGAGCCGGCGAAACCTCCAGTTCGGCCTGTTCTGGTCTCATCACCGATTGTGGTGGAACCACCACCCAAGCAGCCTGTGGGAGGGGCTCCTTCTAAGGGACATAGACTAGACACCTGGCTTCCCCGGCGTCTTTCGGTCACTGTCACCCCGGACCGCCCTCAGCGGGTCAAAGGTGACCTGCGCAGCCGACCGTTGTATCCGGATTCCTCAGATTCGGGTGAGACTGGCCTACATTCTCATCCTGAGGATGACGAATTGGCTGGTGGGGTGGAGACGGAGGAAGGTCCTTCATCTTTTCAGGGCATTCCTCACCTCACCTCTGAGTCTACAGGGATGTTCCTGGAATCTATCCAGGAAAAAGGCAGAGTACCCTCTCACAGACATCCTCAAGAGAGAAAATACCCCGATGGAGGCCTTTCTGGTGGCCGAGGCCATAGTTGGCCCGGCTCTAGAACTTTGGCAGCACCCTGCCTCTTCTCCAGCTCCATCTGCCCGCATGGCCCGCAAGTATGCGGTGCCCATGGGATCCCTTGCGGGGTTCACGGAGCACCCTTCGGCCGAGAGCCTGGTGACTGACTCTGTGTTCAGGCGTACTGGCAGTTCTGTCGACACTGACCTCCCTCCCGAGAAGGAATCCAAAAACTTAGATCATTCGGCTCGAAAGGTCTATGCAGCCTCATTTTTAGGCCTCCGTCAAGCAAGTTCGGCCGTCGTCATGGCACGCTTCTCCTATGCCCTCTTGGGGTCTTTGGATGAAGTCCTCCCTCACCTCACTGCGGACATGCAGACCACGGTCAAGCAAGTCCGGAATCAGGGTCGTGCTGTTGCCAAACAACAGCTTCAGATAGCCCTGGACGTTGGGGATTCTTGTGCCCACTCGTTGGCAGCTGCAGTTGCCTCTCGCCGCAGGGCTTGGCTGGGACTCTCCTCTTTCCCAGTAGATACTTAGCACAAACTAGCTGATGTGCCTTTCCTGGGCACCGACCTTTTCAGCCCAGGTGTGGCTGATCACCTTCAGTGTATTGAGCATTCCAGTGCCACCTTGGACGCTACTTCTGCTAAAGGTTCTTTGAGTAAGACATAGCAGAAGAAGCAGTCTTTTCAGAACTCTTCCCCTGTGGCCCAGCAACCCTCCTTTCAAGGAGGGCAGCAGCAGGCTCAAGCTTGGCACCCCCGGCCCAAGCCCGGGCCCTCCCAGGCCTGTGAAGGAGGCTGAAGTTCAGGTCCTGTATCCTCCTCCTCCAAGCCTGCTCATTGATGGGGTGGGAGCTGCCTCCCCCTCTCCCGTCATGCCAGCTCTGGGTCCTTTTGTGGGGGGCTGGCTCCACCACTTCCTTTCTGGTCTGCTATCACCACGGACAGGTGGGTTTTGGAGTTGGTCAGTCAGGGACTGCCTCTGGAATTCGAGCAGTACCCTCCAAGCTGAGCCTGTGCCCCACGGGAGGAAAGAGTATCCGTCGATACTCAGTCAGCTCTCCGAGACGACATCGCTCCGCTCCTCCTCAAGGAGGCAGTAGCTCCACTGCAGATTCTCCAGCAAACCCAGGCTTTGTCTCCAGGTACTTCCTGGTGCCCAAGAGGATGGGGGTTGGCGCCCCATTCTAGATCTGCACGGCCTGAATCAGTATCTCGAGTCACGCACCTTTCAGATGGTCACTCTGTCCCAGATCATACCATCCTTGGAGCCAAACATGTGGTTCTGTTCATTGGATCTGCAGGATGCGTTATTTCACGTCCCAATCCGTCCGTCTCATTGGCGGTTCCTCCGCTTCAGAGCCGAAGGAACCCTATACGAGTTCCGAGCCATGCCGTTCGACGTGTCATCGGCCCCACGGGTCTTCACCAAATGCATCACAGTGGTGGCAGCCCATCTCAGGCCTCGGGGGCAGAATTTACCCCTACCTCGATGATTGGCTCTTAGCAGGTCCCACCCAGCAGGAGGTGGAGAGGTCCAGGGACCTGGCCCTCCAGACCTGCTCCCAGCTCAGCCTCTTGATCAACGAGGCCAAGTCGGAACTCGTGCCTTCTCAGGTGATGTGCTTCATCGGAGCAGACCTCAACTCTCGTCAACCCAGAGCCTGGCTCCCGTTGGACAGGGCGGAGGTTCCCTCCTCCTTTGCCCAGTCATTTCTGGTTGGGCAATTGCACCCTGCCCAGGACTTTCTGTGCCTTCTGGGTTACATGGCGCCGTGCACCTCCATGGTCCATTGGGCTCAGTGGCACATATGCCCCCTTCAGTGGGAGCTGGCCACCCAGTGGACTCAGCGCCACGGTCATTTTGACCAGCTGATCACTGTAACTCAGAAGATGTGTGACGCTCTCCAATGGTGGACCTCCCCAGACCAGTTGCAGGAAGGGATCCTGTTTGTATGCCCCGAGCCAACGGCCATCCTGACGACTGATGCCTCTCTCATATGCTGGGGAGCCCAGATAGGGGACAAAAGGACCCACAGATTCTGGACCCCTGAAGAGTCCCAATACCACAGCAACCTGTTGGAGCTCAGAGCAGTCAGACTGGCACTGTCAGCTTTCGCTCCTCAGCTCCGGGGTCAAGTGGTTCAAGTCCAGACGGACAATACCAGGACCATGTACTACCTCAACAAACGGGGCAGCATGCACTCCTGTCTACTTTGCAGGGAGGCGCTCTGCATCTGGACCCTCGTCAGCTGTCTGGAGGCGGATCTCCTAGCCATTCATGTGGCAGGAGCCTCAAACCATCTAGCGGATGCTCTCAGCCATTTAGGCGAGACATCGTTTGGTCTCTCCATCCAGAGGTGGCTTACAGCCTGTTCTCCCACTGGGGCAAACCGATGGTGGACCTGTTTGCCTCCAGGGACAACACCAAGCTTAGGCTGCTTCATGCCCGCCCCCCTCAGCAGGGCTCACTGCAGGGGGAAGCCTTCTCGAGGCCGTGGACCCAGGCCTCTTCTAAGCCTTCCCTCCATTTCCCTTGATCCACAGGGTGCTTCTCAAGGTGAGGAGGGACAAGGCGAAGGTGATTCTGGTAGCCCCAGACTGGCCCTGCCAGTTCTGGTATCCAGATCTCCTCAGCCTCAGCTGCAGGCCCCCGGAGCAGCTTCCAGCACGCCCAGACCTGATCTCTCTCAATCAGGGAAAGATATACCATCCGGACCTTCAGTCCCTGCACCTGACAGCCTGGTACCTGAGTAGCTAGAGTTCCAAGCTTTGGGTCTTTCCAAAGATGTCCTTACCATGGTGGAGGCATCCAGAAAGGAATCAACCAGGAAATGTTATGCCTTCAGATGGAAAAGGTTTTCTATTTGGAGTCAGGGCAAGGGCCTGGACCCTCTGTCTTGTCCAGTGGCTAACATTCTCGACTACCTTTGGTCTCTGTCCAAAGGAGGTCTTCAGTCATCGACCCTTAGTGTGCACCTGGCAGCCATCTCTGCTTACCAGGCATGGACCGGTCAACCGACATTGGCACAGGAGACAGTGGTCGGGAGCTTTTTCAAAGGCCTGGATCACATATCCCCTCCAGTGCGTGATCCTCCACCTCCATGGGATCTACTGCTGGTACTGGCAAAGCTCATGGGCAAGCCATTCGAACCAATGCACAAGTATGCATTGTCACACTTGTCATGGAAGACTGCCTTCCTGGTGACTATCACGTCTGCCAGAAGGACAGGAGAGCTCCAGGCACTTTTGGTGGACTCCCCTTATCTGGTCTTCCACAGGAACAAGGTTGTTCTACGCCCCCACCCGAATTTCCTTCCGAAGGTGGTTTCATAGGTTATCAGAGCAAAAAAAGACAGAGATCCATATAGCTCGCTAGGAAAATTTAAGTATAACCATATATTGAGTTTTTACGTAGATAAATATCTAATCTTGACTTGAAAATGTCCATTTTATCACTAGTTACCACATTTATGGGTAACTGGTTCCAGACACTAGTGACTCTTATCGTAAACCAGGAGCTCCTTTTCTTTGTTTTACAACATTCTCCCATAAGTTGGAAGGGGTGAGACCGAGTTTCATATGGATTATTTCTTATAGTTAGTCCCAATTTAGCCCATAAACTGTCATCATGAAGAGCTTTAAAAACCATACAGAGGTCCCTCTCATTCTTGATATTCTAGGAATAAAGTCCTAACTTGTTTAAACGATCATCATAATTTAGATCTTAACTCGTTCATTTTCTTTGTTGCTTTTCTCTGAATTTTTTCCAGAGCACGTTTTGAGCCCTGGTCTTGTGGTGACCAAAACTGAGCACAATACTCCAAGTGAGGCCTCACTAAAGAAGTATATAAGGGGGGAGTAACACTCTACTACTGTTACTTTGAATGTGCTTGTTTATACAGTGAAGTATTCCTCCAGCTTTTTTAATGACTTGTTGACAATGTAGTTTAGGACTCAAATTATTTTGTACCCTTATACCCAAGTCCCTTTCATCTTCCACCACATTTAATAATTTGCCTCCCAACTTATATTTGGCTAATAAGTTATTTTTCCCAAAGTGCATAACAGTACACTTATCTATATTAAAATGTAACATGTTTTTGTCTGCCCAATTTTCAAGTTCACCAAGTGCATGCTGTAGAGTATTTGTATCTTCAACATTATTTACAGTATGGCCTATGCGAGTGTCATCTGCAAATTTGGTTAGCCATACACCAACTGACGTGCTTAATGAAGCAATATATATATATATTAAAGAGACATGGGCCAAGCACAGAGCCTTGTGGAACACCACTGGTCACTTGTTCCTTACCTGAATAAGAACCTTTTATACAGACTTTTTGCGTTCTATTGGTCAACCATGATTCCACCCATTTGGTAATATTACCATTTAAACCCATTTCAATCAAAGTGTCTAACAATTCGCCATGAGGGACCTGATCAAAGGCTTTAGAGAAGTCCAGCAAAATGACATCGACTGCCTCATTTCTATCTAGAGCCATACTAACTTTGCCGTAAAATTCCAGCAGATTTGTCTGGCATGATCTGCCCTTAACAAAACCATGCTGGGAATAATCAATATTAACTATTTCCCCTAGATATTCCTTGATGATTCCCTCTAGGATTTTGCTCAAAATAGACGTTAAGCTAATAGGCTGGTAGTTAGATACTTCATGTTTTGAACCCTTTTTATAAATAGGCACAACATTAGCTTGCCTTCATACATCAATTACTTGTTCTTCATTGATAGATCTAATAAATAATGCTGTAATTGGACCAGATAAGGGAATGGCCAGTTCTTTGAGAATGCGAGGGTGAACACCATCCGGGCCTGGTGATTTAACAGAGTCCAACCCTAATAGACGCTTTTGAATGTCTAATGCTGTAATAAGGTGCGACCCAGGTATTTTATGTGGGTTATGGTTTTTTTTAGGCAGGGACTTTTTATTAAAAACAGAGGTAAAGTATTGATTACATAGCATTGCCATATCGGAATTCTCTAAAATCATTTTACCAGTTGAATCCTTTAATGGGCCTAGGGTAGGAGTGGCACCCCTTTTATTATTTACAAATTTGTAAAGGACTTATAGTTATCCTTAACCCTTGTTGCCAAGTTTACCTCATAATCCTTTTGGCTTTTTAACACAACTTTTGTTTTTCAGTACATTTTTATAATATTCCCAATTTGAAGGTGTACCACTAAGTTTTGCTTTTTAAATGCCTTATTTTTTGTCTTATCAGTTTTTAACTTTGGCATTTATCCAGGAGTTTACATTTAACTTGATCTCCTTTTTCATTTGAGGGATATACTTTAATATTCCTGTAGATAATTTAGTATTGAATATAGACCATATTTCAATCAGTGACTTGTTCGTAAATTCCTCTTCCCAGTCCCACGATGTCAACTCTTTATTAAATTCCTGGACATCAGCTTTTTTAAAATTATAGATAACTGCACATTCTGTGTCAGAACCATAGATACCTTTATATGTAAAGTTAACCATAGAATGGTCACTAGTTCCAAGGGGGTGGGAAACATTACAGTTAGTTATACTGTCACCCAGATTATGCAAAACTAGGTCAAGTATATTATTTCCCCTAGTATTCTGTTTCACTATTTGCTCCATATTATTTAGCAAAAAGGATTCAAGGTAAGTATTTTCAATTTGGGTAATAGTGCTAAGAGTGTTCCAGTTTATCCCTGGGAGGTTAAAGTCACCCATGAGTAAAGCATTTTTTTCGGAGGAAATGCTATTTATATAATCCAATAGCAAGGAGTCTTCTTCCACAGTAACTGAAGGTGGCCTGTAAATTACTCCTAGATTTATACAATGTGATGTTTTTAAGTATATTTTAACCCATAAGACTTCTATTTTAGGCCATTTTAATAACTCAACATTTTCAACTTTTATGCTATTTAAGATGAATAGTGCAACTCCTCCACCCCTACTAATGGTTCTATCCTTATGAAATAAAGTATACCCAGGGATATTTTTGTCCCAAGGATCATCCTCCTTCCACCAGGTCTCTGTAACTGCACAGATATGGACATCCTGCTGTTTTAGAGTATATAATAACTCATCGTATTTATTGTTTAAGCTCCTAGCATTTATAAGAAGGATGTTCCAGTCGATATGTTTATGTGGGCTATTTATATTATGTTTAACCAAAGGTGAAGTGGCAACATCCCCCCCAAAATTTAGTTTAAAATATTTTCGATTTGCTGCCTAAGTCTATTCCCAAAAATGCGCTTTCCCTGTCTATTTAAATGTATTCCATCTCTGGCATACAATGTCTGGTTTATAAAACCTTCCCAATTACTCATGAAAACAAAATTTTCTCTAAGGCACCATCGCTTTAACCAACCATTTAATGTTATTATGTCTTGCCTTTTTTGACGATTTGCTCTGGGAATTGGTAATAATCCAGAAATGATCAAGTCACCACCTTGATTTTTAATTGTGTCCCTATAGTTTCAAAAATCTCTGGATTTCTAGCAAAGATCTTTTCCCTAGATCGTTTATTCCAGCATGAATTAAGGTGATTGGGGTCAGTGTGTGCTCCTGAAGGCCTGGAAGGAGTTGCTTAATATTATTAATACCAGCACCTGGTAAGACACTAACTGTAGTAAAGGGATTCCTGTTTTTACATATTATGTGATCTGTGTAACGTAACATTGAATCACCTATTACTAATACATCCCTTGGCATTTTCATTGTTTTAGGACTGGTAGGATCAGTACACTTCCTATCACTTAACGGTGGTGGTGTGTCCAAATTTTTTGGGGGGGAGGGGATGAAGGACCCTTCCTTTATTGTACTATCATTCTCATGCATTGGTTCAATACTTGGGTCATTTTGGAGTAGACTAAATTGATTTGAAGTTTGAATGTTTGAGCTACCCCCTATATTTCTTCTCCCCTTCTTACCAGTCTTTTTTTGGACCAAAAACCAAGTGGTGTCAGAGTTTCACCTTAACTAAGTGTTAACTCTGCCAATATACTACCCTAATTACACCTCGGAGGCCGAATACAGGCTCCATACCCTGGACCTGAGATGAGCCCTCTCCTATTATAAGGAGATTACGGCGGAAATTTGGGGAGCGGTTCGCCAGCTGTTTGTCACCTATGCAGAAGCCGCTTCTGGCAGACCTGCAGCAAAACAGGCTATTGCAAGGTGGGTTACATCTTGTATAAGTCTATGCTATGAGTTGGCGGGCATGGAGCCTCCCAGAGGGATAAGAGCTCATTCTACCCACCATACCACTGCATCAGTGGCTGCTTCTTGGGACATCCCTATCCAGGAAATCTGTCAGGCTGCTTCCTGGAAGTCAGCAAACACCTTCATTACCCATTTCCACATCGATCTTGAGTCATGCCAGGATGCTGGTTTTGGGGCCTCAGTTCTCCAGTCTCTATTTCTCAAGTGAGTATTTTGTGGGGGGTGCGCCTTGCCTCCCTCCTCCCGGAGAACTGCTAGGAGTCTGCCAGTAAGTGTGGATGAACAACATATCCACGATCCTAGAAAAACAGGCTACTCACCTGTAACAGTAGTTCTAGGAGTGGTATATGTTCTTCATCCACACGGACCCACCCGACCTCCCCAGCTGTGGAAGCACAAAGCTAGCTTCCAGCGGGCTAAGATTTGGCGTCATGGAGCGGAGCCGAGGGTTATATCACCCGGGTGGACCCCGCAGAAAAATTTCTAGCTAGCAGTCTCTGGCGGGTGTCCGCCCCCACGTCAGGTGACCAACGTCAGTATAAAGGGGCGGTCCCCCATGCCCACCTTCCGGTTCTTTCCCACCGTTAGCTTGTGCAACGCCTCGCGGTTAAGTTTTCTGCCTTGCAGTCAAGTTGGTAGTTTTACCACCTATTTTTCAACTTTTCGTCAGCCTTTACCTCAGCTGCCGTATATGTCATTCCCGACTCCTTCCAAGCACAAAAATAAGTGCGATTCTTGCGGCGCCCAGCTCCCGCCTAAGGACGGACATTCCCAGTGCCTCTTTTGTCTAGGCCCTGATCATCCCATCGAGAAGTGCCGGCTTTGGCAGCTGTTTAACGCAGCCACCCGTAAGCGGAGGCAGCAGTCCCTGGAGGCCCACATTCTTAAACAAAAAATGACCTCCGTGGAAAGGGAACTGAAAAAACTTTGGCGGGCTTCGACTTCTCCAGAGGGTCACCACAAGAAGAAGCACCGGGACTGGGACTCCTCATCGGTCGCCTCAGCTGGGGTCGCGGTGCTGCAGGTAACACCTTCCCCGAGAGGCAGCTCCGTGGCGGCCGTCTTGGAGGCGTCCCGTCGGGCTCGCGGTGGGGCCCCTTGGTAAGGTTGCCGCCGTGCAGCCTTCTGGTTCGAGTGGCCCCGATAAGTTGGACGTTGGCTCCTCCGAAGGCCGCTAAGACGCCCGACCCTTCAGGGCAGTGCACGGTATCCAAAGCGCCCGCCAAGGCTGCCCCTCCTTCACGGCCTTCATCGGGTGCTGGGTCCAATAAGATGGACACCGGCTCCTCCAACGTCTTCCCAGATCCTGTCGATAAGACGGATGTCAGCTCCCCCAGTGTCCGCTTGGCACTAGAGCCGACGCCGGACCCCTCGGGCCTATCCGTCGTCCCGAGCTCGTCGCAACAATCGTTGCACTCCGAGGTGCCAGTGTCTCCTCTGCTGTATCCCGGGGATGATAACCCTTCTTCCCCAGGCAACACGAAGGATGTTTGTACACTGCCATCGGGTCCCCCTTCCGCTGGGTCGGATGACCTGATGTCGGATCCTCGGATGCCGACACCAGATTACCCGATGCCCAACAATATCCCATTGCCAGACGCCACCCCTCCGCCAGCCTCCTGCTGGGCGGTTTTCAGGGCCTTCTGCTCCTGCAGACCCCCCGGTACCTGGGTATTTGACCCCATCCTATCCGACGCCGTCATACCCAGGCCTGCAGTATCCCGCACCTCATTACCCGATGCCGCAGTACACGGTGCCCCAGTACCCGACGCCGAGCTTCCCACCGTTGGGGTATGGATACGCACCTTACGGATACCCTCAGTATCCGTGTCCCCCTCCTCCTCCACCACCGCCCCCTCAGCCGCCGGTGGACCTGAAGGAGACTCTGGCTTCCTGGTGGGCTGAGGCCAAGGCTCAGCTCACCAGGGAGGTAGAGAGCCATCTTCTGACGCCGGTTCCGGACCCCCTACGTCGGAGACGAGAGACCCCCTCCCCACCCCCAGATACCAGAGGTGAGCCCTCCGATTCCAGGGCAGGGCAGGACACGCTTCCCCGAGGTCTTCCCAAGGGGTCTGTTCCTCCCCCGTGTCGGGAGGAGGAGTCTTCTTCCTCTTCATCATCCTCGGAGACCTCAGATGACTCTGATGGTCGTTCCGACCCAGATGACAAGCCATGCACTCTGGACAAGCCCAGGTCAAGGAGCCCTCCGAAGTCTCCTCCCGAGAATCCTTCCTTTACGGAGTTGCTTTGCAAAATCCAGGCAGTTCATCAGTGGCATTCCTTGGAGCCGGATCCACAGCGTAAAAAACTCACTGCGCACCTGGATCTGCCTGAGACCGCTCCTACCCTGGTGCCACCCTGGATTGATCCTCATGCTGACCTTGTTTCCATCATTTGGAAGCAACCATCGGCATTAGCCACCCTTCCTAAGAAGTCGGACAGGCTTTATCAGGCTCCGGAGGGTGTTGACTCTTGAAATTCACACCCTTGAGCCGATTGGGTCATGATTAGCACTGCTCATGGCTGGACAGCTAACCCCAAGCACTTGAGCTCGTCACTACCTGACAAGGAATACCGCCTTCTGGACCAGTACGGGAAGAAGGTCTACGCTTCTTCCACTCTGGGTATTAGGGCTCTGAATTATGGCAGTCATATTGGGGATTACTAGAAGGTGATCCTTAGTGAGGTGGAGGCTAAATTGGACTCCCTTCCTGAGTCTCAGACGAAGCAGGAAGTGGCAGATCTAGTCCAGTCTGCGCGTTCGGCCAGTTGGCACATACTTCGTGCCACGTACGACACAGTGGACACTGTTGGTCAGAGCTCAGCTTTCGCCGTTCGTTTGTGGCGTCATGTCTGGCTCCGGGTGTCAGGTTTGGTCCCGGAGGTGCAAACTGCTATCCAGGACGCGCCCTTCAGGGGTTCAGTGCTGTTCGGTGGCGATGTCAAAGACATCATCACTGACCTGCAGGAGAAAGGTACTGCACTGAAGTTGGTTGACTGTTTGTACAGACCCCCTCAGGCTCAGCGTTGTCCCTTTCGCAGACGTTCTTGGCAAAAGGCGAAACCTCACGGAAGCGGGCCAACAAACATTGTGCCCCTCCGCTGCCAAGCCTCTCAAAAAATAGCAGCGGGGCTTCAGCTGCACGCTTCACACCTCCTGACTCCTTTCCTCTCCCACAGCCTCTGGGCCTTCCAGAGGAACCTGTAGGAGGGAGAGTCCCCCTCCATCTACCAGGTTGGGAGAGGATCACTACCGACACTTGGGTGCTCCAGCTGATCGCAGAAGGACACTCAATAGAGTTTCTTCAGAAGCCTCCTCAAACCCCCCCCCAGGTCGTCTTACTCCCCAGAACATCTTCTTCTGGTCCAGGAGGAAATATTCTCTCTTCTTCTGAAGGAGGTGATAGAGCCCGTTCCTCCCCATCTTCAGGGAACGGCTTACTACTCCCATTTCTTCCTGGTCCCAAAGAAGTCGGGAGAGGTGAGGCCAATTCTCGACCTCAGCTCCCTGGATGTGTTCGTGGGGTACAAAAGGTTCAGGATGCTCTCCCTGTAGAGTCTCCTGCCCCTTCTTCGACCGGGACAGTGGCTGTGTGCTCTGGACATGCAGGATGCTTACCTGCATACCCCTATTCGCCCTTCCCACCACAAATACCTGCGTTTTGCATTCCAGGGGGACCACTACCAGTTCAAGGCCCTCCCATTTGGTCTTTTCTAGGCTCCCCAAGTATTCACCAAATACCTTTCGGTGGTAGCGGCCTACCTGCGTACCAAGGGGGTGCAGGTTTTCCTGTACCTGGACGAATGGCTTCTGGCGGCCTCGTCCAGGGAGTAACTCCTGCGCTTCCTTTCCCTTACCCTGCAGGTTTTTGCCTGCCTGGGTGTTACCATCAACCAGACCAAGTCCCACCTGATCCTGTCCCAGAGGCTCCAGTTTATCGGGGTGATCCTGGACACAGCCTCCGGCATGGCATTCCTGCCACTGGACAGGGCGGCCTCACTCCAGGCTTAGGTCAGCCTGTTGTCCAGCCGCAGACGGGTCAACACCAGGTCGGTCCTTCGCCTCCTCTGGCTCATGGCAACTGCTATTCCGACAGTCCCTCACGCTCGGCTCCACATGAGAATCTCTCATTGGACCCTTCGGTCTCAGTGGGATCAGCTGGCAGATGACCTAGATCAACTAGTTCTGGTCTCCAATCCCATGACTCGGGACTTGCAATGGTGGATGATTCAGGAGAACCTTTGCCGGGGAGTTCCCTTCTGCCTTGCTCCCCCCCTCTCAGACGCCGACTACA
This sequence comes from Neoceratodus forsteri, assembly GCA_016271365.2. Lineage (NCBI taxonomy): Eukaryota > Metazoa > Chordata > Ceratodontiformes > Ceratodontidae > Neoceratodus > Neoceratodus forsteri. The sequence goes on from CM028129.1 coordinate 721,308,412, forward strand.
GACATCTCGGACGAGGGTTGGGGAGCCCATTTGGGGTCTCACAGGACCCAGGGCTACTGGTCCAGGCTCAAGAGAAAACTCCACATCAATGTGCTCGAGCTTCGGGCCGTGCTGTATGCTCTTCGGACTCTGCATCTGTATCTGCCCCCCCCCCGGGCATCTGGCTGTCCAGACGGACAACGTGTGTGGTCTGGTACATCAACAAACAGGGGGGAACTCATTCCTACCCTCTCTGCAGGGAGGCGATGCGAGTTTGGGATTGAGCAGTGCAGCACAACCTTCACCTCACGGCAATTCACGTCCCAGGGGTTGAGAACACGTTGACAGACCACCTCAGTTGGTAGTCTGCTCACGTTCACGAGTGGGAACTGGATCAGGGGGTAGCAGACGATATCTTCCTACGTTGGGGAACACCACAGGTAGACCTGTTCGCGTCTCCTCACAACGCAAAACTTCCCAACTTCTGCTCGCTCGCTCCAGGGCACAGCATTTTTTTTTAGAGACGCTCTGTCTCTAGACTAGAAGGGCAGATTCATCTATGCTTTCCCCCCCGATCCCCTTGATTCTGAGGGTCTTATAGAAACTCAGCTCAGAAGGAGCTCGCATGATCCTAATCGCTCCTTTCTGGCCCAGGCAAGTTTGGTTCTCTCTACTGCAGCAGTATTCAGAGGAACCTCCTCTTCCTCTGTCACATCTTTTGCTGACTCAGAATCAGGGGACCCTGGTCCATCCAGGCCTCAGGTCCCTTCAGTTGCACGCATGGCTCCTGCAGACGTAGCTCAATCCCGGTTTGGGGTTTCCCCGCTGGTGACTGAGATTCTGGTGGAGGCCAGAAAGCTCTCCACTAGATCTACCTATGCCATGAAATGGAAACGGTTCTCTATTTGGGCCGCTTCCAAAGATTTCGAGCCATTCTTTTGCTCTGTTGGATGGCTTTTGGATTACTTGCGACACCTCTTTGAGCTGGGTCTCAGTCATTCCTCTCTGAAGGTTCACATGGCGGCCATCTCGGCTTACCATGTTCCTTTTGGGGACAGGATGTTTGCGCAGCTGGAAGTCTCCAAGACTTTTCTTAGAATGGTCCTCCACTTGAGACCCCCAATTCAGGTTCCTGCCCCTCCTTGGGATTTGAATTTTATCCTTGAGAAGCTTACTCTGCCTCCTTTTGAGCCGGCAGCCTCAGCAGACCTAAAGTTCCTCTCTTGGAAGACTCTCTTCCTTGTGGCCATTACTTCTGCTCGAAGGATTTCCGAGTTCCAGGCCCTCATGTGCAAAATTCCATATTTGATTTTTTACAAGGAACGTGTGGCTCTGCTTGCCCTAAGTTTCTCCCCAAGGAGGTAGCGGAACCTATGCTGAATCAATCCATGGAGCTGCCTGCTTTCTTTACGCAGCACTCCAATCAAGGGGAGTACCTCTTGCATACTTTGGATGTTCACCAAATTCTGAGATACTACACCACCAAGATGAAGGATCTCAGAAAGAATGATCAACTGTTTGTCTCTTTTGCTTGTAAAAGAGAAGGCAATGCTGTTTCTAAGCAATGCCTATCTAAATGGTTGGCTCATTGTATCACTTTCTGATCTTACTTCGAGACACAGCTCTTGCAGCAGGTTACACCATTTGGACTGAAGCCGGCAGGCGTCAGGACCCCACAGAAAATTTCTAGCTAGCTATCTTCAGCGGGGACCGCCTCAGCGTCGGTCCGCCTCCGGCGTCAGGCGTGGTACATAAGGGGCGGTCCGCCCGATTCCCCAGTTCTTTCCTGTACGACTTGCATGTCTCACCCGTCGGTTCAACTCTGGCCATGCACGCGTGGTTAAGTTCTTTCCTACAGGAAAATTGGATTTCTGCAAGCAAGTTTTCATTGATGTCCTCTCCGACCTCCGGTCACTCTTCCAAGTGTGCTTCGGGAAGCAGATCCTTCCAGAACCCCCACACGGCTCCGTGCCCGTGCCAGGCCCAGACCACAATACCTGGGCCTGCTCCTTCTGCCAGGGGTTTAACAGTAGAACCGGATCCGATGTCAGAAGGCCCTCAGGCTTTCTTACTGGAAGAAAAGCTAAAGACCATGTCTTCCAAGGGGGAATCCACTAAAAAGTCCCACAAGCGCGCTGAGAAACGAAGGGAGAAGGCCCCTTCCAGGTCCCCCTCCAGGGCTTCGGACTCTCGCAGCTCCGGTTCCAGTTCCGACCGTTCCCCCGGCTGCGGTCAGGAAGTCCTCTTCTCAGGCCAAGTCCACCAGGCCGTCCTCGTCTTCGTCCTCCAGCGCCTTGGTGAAGTCTGGGGATCGCCATCACCATCATAAGTCGGGTTCCGGCCCTTCGGAACCCGACGTCAGGTCAGCTTCCTTGCCTCCCCGCAAGACGTTGGAGCTTACTTCTTTGAAGAGACCTCAGGATCCGACGCCGGTGTGTCCGTCGTCGTCCTCTCGCCATACATCCCTGAAGCCGCCGTCGGCCAGACGACCATCGCCAGCCAAGCCAACACTTCAGCGGACACCGGTAGGGGGACCGACGCCCGCTCCTCCTGAGAAGAGAGCCCTGACACCTCCGACCGATGTCAGTCAGGAGACCTTAACCGAGGAAGAATCGACGCAGCCCGAGGACCAGACGGGCGACCCCGGTCTTGTCGAGACGCCCAGAGAACCCTCGCCGATACCCGAGCCCCCTGTGGAGCCGACGCCGGGACCCGACGACCGTCCACTGGCGCCCGGACCGTCGTCGGGCCTTTCTTTAGCGGATGTGAAGGACCTCTTCACTTACTGGTGGGACACCATAAAGAAGGACATGGTTCCCACTCCTCTTCCTCCTCCTCCTTCCTCCTACACTCGGTTCCTGCACCCCCTTCGCCATCGGGGTCGGCAGGCCGTTTACCTCCTCCCCAGGAGCACGGAACCCCTCCCAGGGGGAGATCAGAAAAACGGAGACCTCCGTCTAAATCCTCTTCTAGGTCACCCAGCCCCAAGAGACCCAGGAGACACCGACGATCGCCTTCGACGGAGGCCACGGGATCAGAGTTCTCAACATCCAGATCCCCATCTCCCTCTCCATCCCTTCTCCGGACCCACGTGAGATGCCGAAGTCTCCTCCGGATGACCCTTCGTTCTCGGATATTATGAGGCATATCCAAGAGAACATGGGATGGGATGCGGAAGAGCTAGACCCCGAAAGGATACGCCTTGCCAAATATCTTCGGCAGAAGGACCCCAAGCCTGTGGTGGTGCCACCCTTGGTTGACACTTTCGTGGACGTCACCAAGGCAGCGTGGAAGCGTCCACATTCGCTCCCGGCGATGCCGAAGAAAGCTGATCGCTTGTACAAGGCTCCTAGAGAAGACCAGTACTTGACTCAGCAGCCTCAGGCCGACTCTCTGGTCATCACAGCCTCACATGACCGGTCCCAGAGACCGCAGCATCTGAGCACCCTGCCACCGGACCCAGAATCCAAGCAGTTGGATGCTATGGGTAGGCGCACGTATGCTTCCACTACCTGCGCCATCAGATCCTTGAATTATTTAACCCACATGGTTCAGTTCCAAAATGCCTTGTGGGAACAGGGTCTGGAAGCGGCTGAAAAACTGCCGGAAGGTGGGCAGAAGGAGGAGATGCTTCAGCTCCTCCGTGACGGGTTCGGACGTGGAACCCAAGTGCTACGAGCGCGTCACGACTCCGCGGACCTCGGCCCGAGCAGCAGCTTCTGGCGTATGCCTCCGGAGCACTCTTGGTTCCGGTGTCTCGGCTTTACTCGGACGTCCAGAAGAATATCATGGCGCTCCATTTCGAGGAGAAGTCTTGTTTGGTAAACCTTCAGAGAAGATTATTAACAGACTTCAAGAGGCGGGAAGGCGGTGAGGTCGGTCCAGGCCATGTACCGACCCAGGCTTAGTTCCTTTCGTAGGAACCAAAGCCGAATCCGTGGACGGATGCAGAGGCAGCAGTCCCGTTCCGCTCCACAACAGAGGGGTTCCGGTTTCCAGAGAGCCCATGGAAACAGCCCACGGGCGGGGCCAGCGACTCCAAGCCGGCCCAGCCAGCGGGCCCTCAGCCACCACAGCCTGACTTCTTTCCGCCCCGCCTCAGGATCAACAGGAAATCATGGTCGGGGGTCGCATTGTGAACTTCCTGCCGGGATGGCAGGCTATAACCACCGACAGGTGGGTTCTTCAGTTGGTCGGAAGAGGCCACTATATAGAATTCGAAGAAAAGCCACCCCCGAGGCCTCCTTTTCCCTCCCGATATCTGGGTCAGCACAAATCTCTGATATGGCAAGAAGTACTCGCGCTCTTGCAAAAGGGAGCGATAGAGTTTGTCCCGGAGAACCGGAGAGGACAAGGTTATTATTCTCACTTCTTCCTGGTTCCAAAGAAGACAGGGGACCTCCGTCCGATTCTGGACCTCAGCGACCTCAACGTGTCGGTCGCCTACAAGAGATTCCGCACGGTGACTGTTCCGGGTCTTATTCCCATGCTGAAACAAGATGCCTTCTTAGCGTCTCTAGACATGCAGGACGCATTCCTGCATATCCCTATAGCTCAGGCGCACAAGAGGTTCCTGCGCTTCGAGTTCCTCGACCACCACCTTCAATTCCGAGCCCTTCCATTCGGACTGTCATCCGCACCCAGGGTCTTTACCAAGTGCATGGCAGTCGTGGCAGCATCTCTAAGGAGACAGGGCCATTATGTGTTCCCGTACCTGGACGTGGCTTCTCATGGCCGCCTCAGAGAGTGTGTGTTTCGTATGATACAGAGCACCCAGGTCCTGTTCCGATCTCTGGGCATCTTAATCAACCACGAAGTCTCTCCTGGTACCGTCATAAGCTGCAATTTATAGGCGCAGTACTGGACACCGTTCAGGGAAGAGCTTTCTTCCAGACGACAGAGCGGAGCGCATCAGATCCCTCATCAGGAGCTATAATCGAACAAGACCGTCTCGCCAGGTCGGTCCTTCGCTTTCTCGGACATGGCTGGCGGCTATTCTACCGCCTCCTTTCTACAAGGCTCCCACATGGGTAACTCCAGTGGATGCTCAGGTGCAATGGGATCAAAGGCAAGACCACATGCAGCATCCGGTCAGAATCACGAACACTGTGATTCGAGACTGGCAGTGGTGGCTAGACCCAGGGTCACTCTCCACGGGCGTCCTGTTTGTAGCGCCGTCCCCGGAGGTAATCCTCACCACAGACACCTCAGGTCTAGGGTGGGGGGCACACCTGGATGGGGTGAAGTCCCAGGGTACGTGGACCCCTCTGGAGGCTCATCTCCATATCAATGTTTTAGAGATGAGGGCGGTCCTTTATGCCCTGCAGGCCTTTCAGTCAGAAATCCCGCTGAGTACCCTCCTGCTTTTCAGACAGACAACACGGCGGTGATGTATTACCTCAACAAACAAGGAGGCGCACACTCTTACCCCCTCTGCAGGGAGGCCATGAGGGTGTGGGATTGGGTAATCCGACACGGTGCGAATCTGATCACTGTACATGTTCCCGGGGTGGACAACACGATTGCAGATGGCCTGAGTCGCTCCCAGGCCAGAGTCCACGAGTGGGAACTTCTTCAAGAGGTAGCAGAGGATCTGTTTCTTGATGGGGAACTCAGAGTTGGACTTGTTCGCATCCCCATCCAACGCAAACTGCCCAATTTTTTCGCTAGATCCAGGGCCTGGTGTTTTCTGGCAAGCGCCGTTGTCCCTCTCTTGGGCGGACAGATTCTCTATGCTTTCCCTCCCTTCCCGTTGATCCAGAGTTTTTCTCAAACTGCGAGGAGCATGCAACAATGATCCTAGGTGGCCCTTTCTGGCCCAGACAGATCTGGTTCCCCTTGCTAATTCAGCTATCCGGGAACCTCCTCTCCGCTGCCGTTCAGCTCCCATCTCTTGTCTCAGGAGGAAGGTTCACTGGTCCACCCGGACTTACGCTCATTGAACCTACATGCATGGCTCCTAGAGACATAGCCATCTTATAAGCGAGGGTCTCGCAAGAGGTTGCGAAGTTCTTTCTGCAGCCAGAAAGTCGAGTAACGATATGCACGCGTACGCCATGAAATGGCGCCTGCTTTTGTTTATGGTCGGGAGCACGCGACTATTCCCCTTTAGGTTGCCCGTGGGAGTGGTGTTGGTCACCTGCTCTCCTTCTGTCGGGTCTCAGCCTACTCCTCTATCAAGGTGCACCTTTGTGCCATCTCTGCCTACCACCTTCCGGTGGGACATCGTACAGTGGCACAATTAGACGCCTCTCGGGAATTTTTGAGAGGGGTGTTACACCCTAGGCCACCCATTAAGGACCCAGTGCCTCCATCGGATTTGCTCTTTGTCCTGGAACAACTCACGCTCCCCCCCTTCGAACCTGCCGCGGATTGAGAGCTACGTTTTCTGTCGTGGAAAACGTTATTTTTGGTTGCTGTTACTTCAACGAGAAGAATTTCTGAGCTTCACGCTCTCATGTGCAAAGAGCCTTATTTAGTTTTCCACCGGGACAGAGTATCCCTGAGGACGAATCCTAAATTTTTGCCTAAGGTGGTTTCTTCACTCACTCTTAATCAGGACATTGACCTGCCGGTCTACTTCCCGAACTACTCGAATAGAGGAGAGGCTCTGCTTCACACCCTGGATGTTCACCGCAGCCTGAGGTATTACCTCAACAGAACTAAACCTTTTCATAGTTCTGAGCAACTTTTCGTTTCCTTTTCTGAGAAGATGATGGGCCGACCTGTATCCAAACAGTCCCTATCTCGCTGGCTTGTCCAGTGTATTTCATTCTGTTATGAGCTCAAACAGAAGCCCCTCCCGGGTTCAGTCCGGGGCCATTCCACTAGGGGCGTGGCCACCTCCTTTGCATCGCTCCGGAACGTTTCCACTTCTGCCATATGTGCTGCAGCCACTTGGAGCTCTGTGCATACATTTATCAGGCATTATAGCCTGGACATCACCTCTCGGCGAAGAGCCGGTTTCGGCCTGGCGGTGCTACAGGGTCTCCTGTCCTAGATTCAGGACCTGGAATGTTTTTCCTATTTTCCTCCCCCGAATTTTCGGCAGCGTTACGCTTGAAATCAGTCCTAATGGTGTAACCTGCTGCAAGAGCTGTGTCTCTGGAAGATAGTACAGTTCGTAAGAACTTACGTAACTGTGGATCTTGAGAACAGCTCTTGCAGCAGGTACCTTCCTCCCACCTTCCTTGGAGGAAGCATTGGCTTCCTTTACTTTGATTTGTTTCCTTGACTTCTGACGGTGGATCCTCGGTCTCCCATTTCGATGTCAGCCTGCGGCGGAAGTCTCGGCGGAGAACTGAGGAATCGTGGCGGACCGCCTCTTATGTACTATCGCCTGACGTCGGAGGCGGACCGACGCCGGTGGAGGTCCCCGCTGAAGACAGCTAGCTAGAAATTTTCCGTGGGGTCCTGACGCCTGCCGGCTTCAGTCCAAATGATGTAACCTGCTGCAAGAGCTGTTCTCGAAGATCTACTGTTACGGTAAGTTCTTACGTAACTGTACTTTACAAGTACAACAAGACCCTGCTGGGTCACGTCAGAGGCCACTCCACCAGAGGGGTCGCTGCCTCTGCTGCTTGTTTCAGGAATGTGTCAGCAGCAGACACCTGTGCAGCTGCAACTTGGACTTCTGTCCATACCTTTATGAAACAGTAGTTTGGACATTGCCTCTCACCGTAGAGCTGGCTTCGGGGTGGCTATTTTGCAAGATCTCCTTTCTTAAGACCTTCTCAGCCAGAGAGTCTACATTTGGGTAGTTTCCTCCTCCTGTTTGCTTCTTCTTGTTCCAGACTGCTTGGGATTCAGTCCTATCTGTAATTACCTACTGCAAGAGCCCTCTCGAAGTAAGATAGTACAGTTACTAAGAACTTACCTAACAGTAGATCTTGAGGAGGTTCTTGCAGTAGAATACTTCCACCCTCCATCCCCTAAGCTTTTTCAGCTCCTTTCCAGGGACGGAAACATCCGCCTCGTCAGCCTTGCCTTTTTGGCGGAAAGAACTGGAAGGCAGGCATGTGGGACCGCCTTTATACTGACATCGGTCACCTGATGTGGGGCGGTCCCCCGCCAGAGACTGCTAGCTAGAAATTTTTCCATGGGGTCCTGACTCCACCGGCTCGGTTCTATCTGTAATTACTCACTGCAAGAGCCTCTTTCGAAGATCTACTGTTACGGTAAGTTCTTACGAACTGTACTTCATAATTTTGTTATTTTTATGTTAACAATTCGCAACATGGCCTTTTTTCAGCGGCCTTGATCGCTGACACTGAATACTGCTAATCAGGCGCGGAAGGTGATTTCACGGTTGCTGCACGAAATCGCCTTTTGGCCCGATTAACAAAATGACAGTGCCAGTGTTCATGAGTTGGGGTCCCAAAAAGGCCATGTTGAAAATTTGGTGAAAAAATTCCTAAAAATGGTCAAGTTATGAGCGCTCGTTAATGTTTTTCTACGTTCACGCATAACTTTGGTAATTGTCAATATTTTGAGTCCAAATTTTCAACATAGCCATTTTCTCACACCACCTCATGAACAGTACACCTGTCATTTTTTGCATCCTGTCCAAAATGTGTTTTCACACCTGTGGTGTGGAATGGCATTTTGGCATGGATTTAAACATTTTCACTGATGGGGTTTATGAGGTGGGGTCATAATAAGATTATGTTGAAAATTTGGGGTCAAAATATGAAAAAATGGCAAAGTTATGACGATTCATTGCTATTCCGCTCGTAAATTTGAAAATGTTAAATATTGTGACCCCAGATTTTCAGCACAGTCTTCTTATTACCCCACCTCATGTATGTCACAGCTGTCATTTTTCAAATCCTGCCCAAAATGTATTTTCGCACCTGTGGCGCGGAATGGTGCTGCAGTTGTGCAGAATTACATTTTGGTGAGGATTCGAAAATTTTCTGTACCAGGTACATGAGGTGGGGTAATAAAGTGGGTATGCTGACCATTTGGTCACTATTGTTCTATAAATGGAAGCGCAGGGCCCAGAGGACCCTGTGCTTTCGCAGCTTCATACATATACCCATCTATGGAGGGATGGGATTGTAGAGTCCAAAGGACCCTGTGCTTCTACAGTAAAATAAAGATACTATTATACTATCTCAAAAAGTAAGTAAATAAGTTGCAAAAAACTTTGTTAATGCTCCAGTTAGGGTCAAAGCGGCAAAAGTTGGGAAACGAGATGTTAGAGTTTCCCTAACACCCCACCCTCCCAAACCAGGCAGGAGAGCAGGTGTGGGGTGTGCCTTGGGCTTCTCAAGCCTAACGCTCACACCCATTCTATCTGTAAATAAGGTCAGATGTGTAGACTTTGTGAGAGCGGGTGAGTGTTAGGCTTGAGAAACTTAAGTATACCCACCCTCTCTTGCCTGAAGAAGGAGTTAGGAAATCCAAACCTCATTTCCCAACTTTTGTCACTTGACCCTAAATGGAGCATTAAAAAGTTTTTGCAATATATATATATATATATATATATATATATATATATAGAGAGAGAGAGAGAGAGAGAGATGGATGTATATCACAATTGAAAAAGGTGAAATGTTTTGCTTTTAAAGCGCTAAGTGAGGGCTAACCTTTCAGTGATGATTTTCCCATTTAAATCTAGGAAACTTCAGCCTGTGTGCTTCAGCTAAAATATTGCTTCAACAACACCTCTTTAACTTTATTCTATTCCCAACTGTCCTGTTCTTTCATTTTGGAACATCAAGGGCCTTTTCAAAAAATAAAGGGGTGAGACTGAGGGCCCCGTTCCCACTGTCCAATTAGTTTGTATACACATTTTCTTTTCAGACAGCCAAAGGAACACATGTAGATTGTTTCCTTCTAAATGAAATGCATAAACATTTTAGAATTTGGTTTAGGACTGTGCGTGCTCACCCCCCAAAATTCTCATCCCCATATATAACTCCAATGGTTGTTGAACTAATTGCATCATCATACTGTAAGTTCATATCTGCAATAAGCTTCCGCCTCGGTTCTGTCAGCTCTTACAGCTTCATACCGTGCCTTTCTTTCCATCAACATCTTTTCCATCTCTTACTACATTCTCAAGCTCTCCAGCTCAGGATTAGTTGCTCAAACCAGCATAGCTGCTCTCAGACTGCCCTGCTGCTGCTGAGTAGCGGCTCCAGTAGCTGTTGATTACCAGGGTACAGGGGAAGAACAGCAGCTGGCAGACAGCGCAACAGTACAAAGTGCTCATATTGTTCCTATGAGGGTAGCTCTGCATGACATGGGGCAGCAACTGGGGTACAGCATTTTCTTACCAGAGCATGTGCCCTGGTGTAGAACCATCACTATTAATGATGATGCTTCCTCTGCTGCTTTGGCTGCCGCTGTTGATCTTATCTGTGTCACTCTTCACCATTCATCACTATTTGGGTACTGTGCGGAGCCAGACCCTAGGGAGACTTTTTTTATTGGCCGGAGCCGGTTAGGCTGGCGCTACCGAGGTCACGATGTTCCACGTAGCACTCAAGGGTTGCAGTTAGCCATTGCCCACTCTGCCCCAACCCCAGTTCTTTCTCTCCTGCCGTCAAGTGTGGATCCTGTGTGAGACTGTGACTTATTTGCAGCCTAGTCCGTCATGCTTGACCTGTTTCTTTGCCTTGGTTCTGCTCGCCTACTCGACGTCACTTTGAGATACCGGTAAGATCTTTCCTTTTTATAAGCGGCGTCGAGTACTGTTTTATTTACTTTTCCATTTGGTCATGTCTCATCCGGGGGGCAAGAAGACGTCGAAGACAGGGCGGCCCCCTATGCATCGGTGCCCCTGTGGCTGCCTTTATTCTGTAACGGACCAGCATGACCACTGTCTTTCCTGCATCGGCCCCGAACGTGATATGGATAACTGCGATATTTGTTTCTCCATGGACCGCCATGTGATTGAAAACCACACGCTGAAGGTCAGACGTGCGCCGCCAACTTTAAGAGGTCGACTTCGCAGTCACCAGGCCAAGGCAAGGATTCTCAGCCCTTCCTCCAGGTTCCCTCCTGGTCCTATACGGCCCATGGAGGAGGGGAGCCCCCGCCTCTTCTAGCCTTGCCACGGCAGAGGTTTCTTCCATGGTGCAGGAGGCCCAAGCTGGCCCCTGGGAGTCCGTCGAGGCACCGCTGCAGTTGCTACCGCATGCAGGCCTCGCGTGTCATGTTCCGGTCCTTTGGGGACTGGGCCGGCGCATCTCATTGCGTCGCTTTTGAGTGCGGCGCCATGGTCAGCGTCGGGCCTGCTTTCGGTGCCACCTTCTTCTCTGATGCTGTTCGCAGTGTCGTGGTTTTCGGCGACATCGGGTTAGGTAGTCTGGAGGTTTCTGGGCCTGACTCTGGTCCCGGCGCCATGCATGGCTCTGGGGCAGGAGCCGGCGCTATCCCTGTTAGCGGTGCCGGGGATGGGGTCAGCACCGCAGTAGAGGTCGATCCTGTCTTCGGCACCAGAGTGTTGTGCGGCGTCATGTTCGGGGCCGCCCCTGGCCTTGGTGCCACTCGCGCCACCAGGGTAGGTGTCGGAGTCGAGCGCAGTGCGCATTGGGTTTGGCATGTCACGGTGCCAGGGGGGAGCGCGAGACCGTGCTCAGGGTCGCGCCCGACTCCGGAGCCGTTCACGGTACCGGGGTGGGTGTCGGCATGGGACTATGCTTCCTTCTGGTGGCGTTGGCGGCGTCAAATCACAGGGTGCCCGACCTCTGAGTCCGGGAACTGGAGGGGTCCGTGGGGTTGTCTGGCATCGGACCTTGGAGCCTGCCTCTTTGGAGGCAGATTCTGGGTCCAATCCAAACTGGCTCCCGGGTTCTTCAGAGTCTTCAGACCCCTCTGTCTCCAGCACCTCGGCCCCCACTCAGCCTCCCCCTGGGACTCAGCTCTCACCAGTGGACCTCAGGGTCAGGGGGTCTGACCAGCCAGCGGTGGTCCCTGTTACTACTGCTGTGCAGCCTGGGGTCACTAGCGTGACTGTTTCCCCAGTTGGGGTACCCCCCCTCCTTGGTGTGTTTGGACAGCACAAGTTTGGGGCAGCCCAGGGTGCATCAGGAGGGGGAGGGTGCGGTTCCCTGGGTGGACTCCTCGGAGACTGCTCAGAGGTGCCAGCTACCTAGGTTGGTGGCTAAGAGGACAAGGTCCCTCTCTGACTCTGAAGGGTTGAGAGGTAGAGGTGTGGTGCAACAAGCCCTTCCTAGAGCCCAGCCTGGTTCTGGTAGGAGCCAAAGCGCAGTCCCTCGCCTTGCCCAATTGAGTCCCCGAGGGGCACTCTTACTTCTGAGGTCAGGGTCCGTCCTTCTGGACTCACGCGGTCCTGGTTACCTCACGGGGGGATTTCTTCCTTTGGACACAGCTCTGACAGTTCCGACCTGGTTGAACGGCTATTAGCTGCAGCGGCCTTAGGGTCCCCCTCCTTGCGAAGAGTTTCCTGTTGGCCCCTTTGCCATGACAGAAACCGTTCTCCTGTTGCCAGGAGCCTGTCCCCTGAGCCTCTGTCTCCTTCCCCGGTGGCCCTAGGTATTCCTGGTGCTTTCGGACCTCTTACCTGGGAACAGTTCAGAGGTTCGGCTACACATTTTCCAATTTACCTCCATGCCCTGGACCAGCAGGTGTTTCATCACGCTCCCATGCAGCCGGACTCTGAACCTGGGAGCTTGTCTTCCTCCTCTTCTCCATCTACTGAGGGAGAGGAACCTTCGGTCCACATCTCCCCAGCGTCTGATCTGCCCTCCTATCAGCACTTCCTTCTGAGGATGCTGGTTGAGCTTCACCTGACCCCGGTCCCAGTCAGCAATCCCGAGTATGTGTCGCACGCTTTTTTGGGCGAATACAGTGCGGCCCACTTGGTGGCTCCCACCTGGCCTGTTCCTTTTCAGGAGGCGTCACATCTGCTCTGGATACGTCCCTTTTCCACAGTAGCAGCCCCAAGGGACCTACGCCAGCAGTATTGCACTCCCCCTGGGTCTCCAGGTTCTCTGCCTCATCCCCCTTCGGTATTGACCTCCTTGGACACCCCCTTAGGGCCTTGCGCCCCTTACCGTGACTGCCCTCCAGATTTGGACTCTGCGGATTTCAACTTTTGGGGGAGACGAGTGTTCTGCTTGGCACAGATCTCTGTCAATTTCAGCACATCAGGCCCACTATGCAGCCTATGACAGGTTCTTGTGGTCCGGGCTAGGACAATTCCTAGCCTCCATGCCTGATTTGGAGGAAACCAGGCAAGCCATTGCCCTCTCTGTGCAGGGCCTGGAGCTAGCAAGGCACCAAGCAAGGGCATCTTACGTTGCCAGTGAGATAGCTTCCAGAGTAGTAGGGACAGCGATCTGCCTCCGGCGGACAGCATGGCTTCGCCTATCTCGGTTGTCACCCCCGACCCGGTGTAGGGTGATTTACTCCGCCTACCTGAGAACCCATCTCTTCTCCCAATGGGTGAGACGGCAGCTCTTGGGGCGCCTTCCTTCCTCCACTGGGGGATCCTCGTCTCACCCAGACCAGTCTCAGACCTCTCCAGGCCTGTAAGGGTTCTCTCCTGCAGTGTCTCACCCACTGCGTGCTAAGGGCTTAGTCCCTGAGGGTGCTCAGGGACCCCCTCTTGGGGGGGGCTCGGTACTCACCCAAATAGTGATGAATGGTGAAGATTGACACGGATAAGATATGAAAATTACGTACCTACCGTAATTGTTGATCTTTCTGTGTATCTTTAACATTCTTCACTAAATCCCACCCCACCCTACTTCCCCTGGGGCCTCAGTCTCTGGACTCCTCCCGTCCCCTGTGTGTCCTACCTTTCTTCACGCTCCTCTACCTTGGGTGTAGGTGGGAGAAGCTGTGGAGATGCATAGGAGTGGATTCTTTGAGCTTATAAGAGGTCGGAGGGGACCTCCCCTTCTATTCTCCCTTCTTAGGGAGTCTCACAGTGGGGAAGGGGCATTCTCTTTTCAAACAACATGAAGTATTGCTGTATTCTGACAATAGCAGTGAGTCCCAACCTTTGAACTGCCCCGGAGATGAAAGAGTTAACTTTCCATGCTAGGCATGGAACGCTGAGCTCGATCTCGGTTGAGACTCTGTCTGTTGCTGTTTAAACTCAAACTGTCAGATTCTTTACTCCGCCTCACTGAACAGTCGCTCCGGAGATTTCTCCTTCTGCTCAGTTTAATTTGTCGGTTAAAGTACCGCTTTTCTCAGTTTTCGACCGAATTTAAACTGTAACCTGTCGGTTCAGTCTCTGTCTGTGGTATTTGTGAGTATTAGGTTATATTTTATTCTTTCTGTGTGGAACTTGTAAACGGTTCATCGGTTCGGTTTGAACCGATCAAGCTGTTAAAAATCTTAATTTGTACTTTTAGAGTGTGGTTACCGGTTCTTATCGGTTCTAAAAAAAACTGATTTTATTACGTTTTTTTCCACGACCCGTGACACGGTCAGGAACCAATAAGAGGGTCTTGCCTCATGGATTGCTATTAATAGGTAAGTTTGGTTAGGATCGCACAATGTCTGAGAAACCCAAAAGAAAAACGGGCCCACTGGGTTTCAACACTGTAGTGTGTGGAAGTCTTTGCTAAGGCTGACCCCACACCACCTGTGTTTATTGTCTGGGGTTTGACCACCCCAACGCAGACTGCCAGATTTGTAAAATTTCCTGCAGCTACCCTGGAAAGAGAGTTGGTAGGCTCAGGAAAGGGAGGCCAAGTCCGCTGATCCGGATGGCCAGCCGGTTCGGTTCAAACCAAACCAGAAGGAGTGGCCTCTGACCAGGGTGAGACTTCTTCGGGCAAAAGGAGAGCCGATTCTGAGGAGTCGGTTCCTGCTAAGAGAACTAGAAAAGAAAAGTCAGCTGGTGTGGAGCCAAAACTTTCTCTCCAACGCTGAAGAAATAACCAAGCGATCAAAATTGTGCAGTCGCTTTCCAGTTCCGACTAAACCGCACCTTCAGGCAGGTGCTCGGTTCGCCGGGTTCCACTGTTCAAGAGTATGATTTAGAGGAATTTATGAACCGGAGGAGGAGGAAGAGGAGTATGAGGAAAGTGAATGTGGTTTTGAAAGTCTGGATGTGCCTATTGACCCGACATTTCCCAGACAGACCTTCAGGAGTGTCTCCTCCAGGCTTTCTGAGTCCCCATCCCATTTCATGTTTTATAAAAAGCGGTGAAACCCTCCAGCTTCCTATGGAAGAAGCTGTGGATGACCAGGAGGAGCCTGACTATGTAGAAATGATGGATATCCCAGAGTCTAGGAGGCTGTCTATTCCTTACACGAATCTTTGGGAAACAGACATTTAAGATTTTAAAGACTCCTAACACTATACCTCCTGTGGATAAAAGAATGGACAAGAGGTATACATTGTCAGGCTCAGATACGGAGTTCCTTACACAACAATGCAGCCATGTTGGGGTAGTGCAGGCTGCAGCCTGTGATAAGGCAAATATTCCCTTAGCTTCACACCCCCGGACAAGGACTCCAGGAGGATTGATGCCATGGCAAAGAAACAGTACATGGCAGCATCCTTGGGACTCGGACAGGCCAATTATATGGCCTATACTGCTAGGTATCAAAAATCCAGATGGGACACTGTTATGGCTTTAGCAAAACAGGTCCCTGGCCAGCTTGCCAAGGAGCTGGAGCAGGTGGCTGCTGATGGTATTGAGGCATCCAAGGTGCAATTCCATGCTGCAGTGGACTCCAATGATGTGTCATCTAGAGTCATGGCTACATCTGTGGCACTTCGGAGAATGACTTGGCTCAGATGTACTAGCCTGTCACAGGATACCAAGACTAAGGCCATGGATTTTACTGTTGTGGGTAATTCTCTGTTTGGGGAGCAGACAGAGAATTACATGAAGAAAATGGACGAATATAGGACCACCTATAGGAGTGCACATGCCAAGGAAAGGCAGGCCACTCCTCAAAGGCAGCATCCCAGAGGCAGGGGCAGGCCTTTCCATAGGCCTTTCTACCAAGCCCAGGCCTCCTCTTCTGCTTATGCCCAGAGGGGGTTCTTTAGAGGGAGAGGCAGACGGGCTACAAGCAGGCCTGCTTCCATCCCTCAGCCCAAAGCCCCTGCCAAACAGGCACCCTGATGGGGTTGCCAGGGCCGATTCTCAACTACCTGTAGGGGGCAGGCTGGCTTACTTTGTCCAGGACTGGGAGTCTCTAACATCAGACAAATGGGTCCTGGAAGTAGTAAGCCAGGGACTGGTTCTCAGCTTCAAAAAGTTTCCAAAGATGAGAACCAGATCCTTTCCACCTGCAAATCCCTCAGAGACACTTGCCCTAGAGGCAGAGGCCTCTTCCTTCCTAGTTCTCAGAGCTGTGGAAAGGGTTCCACCCCTACACCAGGGCAAAGGGTTGTACTCCAGGTACTTCCTTACCCCAAAAAAGACAGGAGAATGGCAGCCCATCCTGGATCTCAGATACTTAAACAAGCACCTTTTAAAACCAAAATTCAAAATGGTGACTCCGGGAATTATTCTACCCTCTCTAAGGCCAGGGGACTGGCTAGTGTCCCTGGACCTCAAGGATGCCTACTTTATATTCTCATCAGAAGCTCCCATCGAAGTACCTCAGGTTCGAGCTGCCCTCAGGCCATTACCAGTTCAGAGCAATGCCCTTTGGCCTGACCTCTGCTCCAAGGGTATTCACAAAATGCCTGGCAGTGGTAGTTGCTTCTCTAAGAAGGCAAAGGATAGCCATCTTCCCTTATCTGGATGACTGGCTCATAGTAGGGCAGTCCCCAGACCAAGTCAAGTTACACTTACAGATAACTCAGCAACTGCTCACCTCTTTGGGTTTCCTTCTGAATCTTTCAAAGTCAGTTCTAGAGCCTGTCCAGCTCCTCACCTTCATAGGCCGCAGAACTAGACACAAAAGGCCAGAGCTTTCCTTCCCCTGGACAGGGCAAGGACCCTTGTCTCTCTGGCCTCCTCATTCACCCTGCAGGTGTCTCGACCAGCAAGACATTTTCTGCAGCTCCTGGGGCACATGGCTGCTTCCACAGCAGTAGTGCAGGGAGCAAGATTTCAGATGAGGGACATTCAGTTCCATTTGAGAGCCTTCTGGTCTCAAAGGAAGGACCCTCTGACCAAATTGATCCCAGTAACTCGATCCCTGATCCAGGCCCTACAGTGGTGGCAGGATCAGAACAACCTGAGACAAGGGGTTCCCTTTGTCACTCAGTCTCACTCTTTTTAATCCTTACTACAGATGCCTCCCTCTTGGGTTGGGGGGCTCACATGGGCGACCTGACCACCCAGGGGTTGTGGTCCCCTCAGGAATCTCTGCTTAACATCAATCTGTTGGAACTCAGAGCAGTATTTCTAGCACTTCAAACCTTTTCCGAATATGTTCAGAACAAAGTTATCCAGGTCAGAACAGACAACACCACCACAATGTGGTACATCAACAAGCAAGGAGGCACTCGGTCTACGGCCTTGTGCACAGAAGCAATGAAGTTGTGGTCTCTGGCTTACTCCCTGAACACCTCCCTCACGGCAGTTCACCTCCCAGGCAAGGACAATGTCCTGGCAGATGGCTCTCAGCAGGATATCCCAGGGCCATCACGAATGGTCACTGGATCCCTTGGTCTTGGAGGTGATATTTTCCAGATGGGGCACCCCGCAGATAGATATTTTTGCAGCCCCAATCACCAACTTCCCCTTTTTTGCTGCAGGCCCCCAATGTTGGGCTCAGTCCCCCTGGATGCCTTAGTTCTCAGTTGGGAAGGGAAGTTCCTGTATGCTTTTCCCCCCTTCCCTCTCCTGTTCAAAGTGCTAGTCAAAATCAATTCTCAACCGTGCAAGATGATCCTGATTGCTCCAGACTGGGCCAGGCAGCCCTGGTATCCACTCTTACTGTCCTTAGCAGTCCATCTTCCCCTGTGTCTTCCCAGGAATTACAACCTGTTAACCTGTACTCGGGGGAGGGTTTGGTACCCGAATCTCAAATCTCTCAATCTCAAGGCCTGGCTCTTGAAGAGTTAGAGTTTGCTGATTTACACCTCTCCCAAGGTGTAATGGATATTCTGAAGGCTTCTAGGAAACCTTCCACCAGGGCTACTTATAATTCCAAATGGAAAAGATTTTCCATATGGTGCTCTGGGAACCATATTTCCCCAGAGTCTGCTGATCTGCCCACAGTCCTTGATTATATGGTCCATTTAAATAGCTTGGGGCTGAGACCAGCTACACTGAAGGTGCACCTGGCAGCTGTTTCTGCTTTTATTTCAGCAGGTAAGCCCTCTCCTCATTCAGCTCACCCTGTATTCTCCAAGTTTTTCAAGGGATTGCTTCACACCAACCCTCCATTCAGGGACACTGCCCCTGCTTGGGACCTTAATGTTTGCATTGCTCAGCTTATGCAACCCCCTTTTGAGCCTTTGTCTTCAGCAGAGCTTAAGTACTTGACTTGGAAAACTGTGTTTCTGGTAGCCATCACTTCTGCTGGACACATAAGTGAATTACAAGCTTTGTCAGTGGAGCCTGATTTTATCTCCTTTCATAGAGATAAGGTGGTCCTCAGGACTAACAGGAAGTTCTTGCCTAAGGTGGTTTCAGATTTCCACCTTAATCAATCTATGTCTCTTCCTGTGTATTTCACTGGCCATTCCTCCTCTGGCGAGAGGAGGCTGCACAGTTTAGATGTGAAAAGAGCCCTTAGCTACTACATAGAGCGTACCAAGGGTCACAGGTTTGACTCCCTCCAACTGTTCCTCACTTATGGCGAGGTTGGTAAAGGGAAGCCTGCCACTTAAAGATCCATTGCCAGGTGGATTGTCTCTTGTATCCAATTTTATGAAAAACTGGGTAAGGTTCCACCCTCAGGCCTGAGGGCTCACTCTACCAGAGGTACAGCTGCTTCCCTGGCTGCTGCCAGGGACATCCCTATTCTAGAGATATGTCAAGCAGCTACCTGGAAAACCAGTTCACACTTTTACCAAGCATTACTCCCTGGATATCAGGCTAGAATTGATATTCGGTTTGGCACAGCTGTGCTTCAGAGCCTATTCCCTAAGTAGGTTCTGTCCCTCCTCCATGGAGGTACTGCTTTGTAGTCTGCTATTGTCAGAATACAGCAAGACTTCATGTTGTTTGAAGAAAAAATTACTCACCTTAGTAATGTTGTTTCTTCTAATGGAGTCTTGCTGTATTCTGACCTCCCCCCCTGCCTGCCCCTCTCAGAACCTCTGTTTTTGGGATGCGGGTGGGCAGTGCAGTGTTGGCACTCAGTAGGTGCCCACCTTGTTGTTTTCACCCCCTTTTCTTGGGGTGAGTGGGTGTTGTGTTTTTCATTTTTTGGGTCTCCTGACTTGAGTCTTTGTTTGGGACCAAAAATGTGTTTTATATTTAGTAGCCAGTTGGCTAGTGTGGGTTTACAGCTTCACACAGGACCTTAGTGAGTTTGGCTTGTAAAGATCTGACGGTTTGAGTTTAAACAGCAACAGACAGAGTCTCAACCGAGCTCGAGCTCAGCGTTCCATGCCTGGCATGGAAAGTTAACTCTTTCATCTCTGGGGCAGTTCGAAGGTTGGGACTCACTGCTATTGTCAGAATACAGCAAGACTCCATTAGAAGAAACAACATTACTAAGGTAAGTAATTTTTTCTTCTCTTCCCCCCCCTTCTCAATTTTATTATTTGTGGGCTTGAAAATTGATCCCACATATTTTTCACCCAGCTTTCGGCTGCTAAAAATATTTTTACCCCTTTCTTTTGGGCGGGAGGGGGAGAGTTGAGAGACACCCTCAGTCCGCACTTCTTAGTGGTTTGTCATCAGACCTAGGCTGCTTCAAATTCTGTCCTACAGCTGAACTCTTAGTCCAGACGCGGACTTATCCCTAAAAAGGCTTATGTGCGATTCTGCTTCTGAGGCAGTGTGGCTCTTTTTTCCCCCACTCCCTCCCCTAATTTTTCCTTCCCTTATTCCTGCTGCTCTTCTCCTTCCAGAGATTGGGGCCCCCTTTTCCCCAATTTCCTTTTGAAGTCTCCTTCTCTCTGTCGCCTTAGTCGCTTATGTCTCCTTTTGGTTTGTTCTTCTTTTCCTTTTGTCTATCTCTTAGGCTTTCTTGCCTCAACCCACCATCCCTTCCATACACTCTCCGGTGTGTCAGAACTGGGGCTGGGGCAGAATCAACAATGGCTAACTGCCAACCCTCGAGCACCACGTGGAACATCGTTCTTGAGGGCGGTGCCAGCCCTATGTTGGCTCCGCCAATGAAAAAAAAAATTTAAAAAAGTCTCCTGCGGGGTCCCGGCTCTGGCACAGTACTCAAATAGTGATGAGTGGTGAAGATACACAAAAAGATCAACAATTACGATAGGTACGTAATTTTCATTTCCAGCTTCACTGGATTCTCAAGCTTGTATTCTGGCCCCTCCTCTTGGATGTGATCCACTGTCACTGGATGCCAGTCACTGATCAACACGTGTGGCCCTGGTTCCATATGGTTCTTCATATCCTATTTGCCCCTGGCATCTATGAGTGGTCTTCTGTTCAGTGGCTGACAAATCTTCAGGAGGGCTGGAACCGAGGTAGGGCCGCATGGAAGTGACCCTGCGAGACTGGCTCATGCTATATAGGCTGCCTTGGCATCAACCCTCCAACCGCCTCAGTTCCTTTTTTCCTGCCGTTGAGTGAGCTTCAGTGACAATATCGCTCGCCTGCCGGGAGTCAAATCTTCACGTCTATATGACAGCAGCTTTAGTAGATCAGTTTTGATTTGTAGTATGTATTTAGTGGAAAAAAAAAAGAAGACGGTTTTCATTTTTTCTTCGAAAGAACACAGAAGTCCTCTTCAGCCCACCTTCGACAGAGTCGACCATGAACAGGGCCAGTTAGGGTAGGGAGACTTTTGCATGAAAGCTGTGTTTCCAACAGGGCTGGGTCCAGTCTGTCGACCCTCTATGAAGGGGGTTCTGACTACGGACAGTCCAGTGCTCAAGAGGAAGGGTGGTCCTCACAAAGGCACAAAAAGAAGCAGGCCCATTCTCTATCTTTATCGAGAACCTGTCATCACTAGGCCTCAAGCTCTTCTTCATCCCATCAGTTGAAGAAGAAACAGTACCACTCGAGGTCGCCCTTTGGTATGTCTGCACGTCATTCGTCGTTATTGGGGGACAGAAGGCCAACTCCATCAGGGTCACCTGCAGCCTCTTTTCCTAGTGGCTGGCATCCTCAACTCTAGTCCCTCCCGGCCCCATGGGGGGTCCTCTGGTGAGCAGTTTCATCATTGGGCCGCTCTTATGGAGCAGTGGGTTCATTGGCTGTCCCGACCATCCAAGCCTACGGAGTGGGCCCCGGGGCCTTCAGGCCTAGGGGCTTCAAACCCCCAGGCAGGGCAGTTGGGTTTACCTAGTCGCGCGACACCTTCTCCGGTGCCATTGGCGCCGCGCTCTTGTGCTTCCCCCCCCTCACATGACTGTGGTGCAGAGGACAGCACAGGTACCATTTTCTCCTACTCATGTTTTGAGATCTTCTTCCTTGGGTGCACCAAGAGTTGGGTTGGGGTCTCCGGGCGCTCATGCGGTGCCGCCTTCGACTCCGGTCTTGCCGGCGCGGCGCCCGCTGCTGGCACAGTTTTGGAGCCGCACCGCCAATGGGTGCCGGATTCTTGACTCTGATTCAAGGAGCACCTTCTCCTCCTGCTCTCTTTCCTTCCTTTTCTTTATACATTATCCCTCCTGGGCTAGTAGGAGACAAAACTGAGCCTGATTCTGATCTGCGATTAGGAGACAACTTTGATGAAGATTTATCTCTCGAAGTAGGAATTAAGCCCTCTACATCAGCGGAGCTTCTGGTCGAGGACCTGTCCTTTAAAGGACTGATAAACAGGTACTTCATAGAAGCGCTCCAGAAACACTGCCTCATAGGTCAGGGGCTTACCTAAATAATCCTGTGCTCCGTTTTGCTCCGCAAGTTTGTTAACCAATAGTCGCTAATTCTGAAACGTCCTGCCGACATGTAAACAAACCCCCAGCTCCTGTTTAAACCCCCCCGCAGTAGCTGCCTAAGATGGCCACTACATGTGTGTGCGATGACATCATCTGAGCGACAGAGCCCCGAAGCGATAATACAGGCTGAATGGGGACTTAAAAATAAAGTGTGAAATAACCTCAATGAAGCGCTTCCCCTCCAAATCATTTACCTGTGCAGGTGTGAAATCATGGCCACACCTGCAGAGGTAAACTATTATTTGAAGGGGAAGCGCTTCATTGAGCTTATTTCATGCTTTATTTTTAAGTCCCTATTCAGCCTGTATTATCGCTTCAAGGGCTCTGTCGCTCAGATGATGTCATCGCATATGCACGTAGCGGCCATCTTAGGCAGCTACTGCAGTAGGGGGTTTAAACAGGAGCTGGGGGTTTGTTTACATGTCAGCGGGACGTCTCGAAATGAGCAACTATGGGTTAACAAACTTGGAGAGCAAAACGGAGCACAGGATTATTTAGGTAAGCCCCTGACCTACAAGGCAGTGTCTTTGGAGCGCTTCTATGAAGTACCTGTTTATCAGTCCTTTAAGTCTCTACTGAAGAATATGAATGCCACCCTCTCTCTCCAGACTTCGGAGGTTGACCCGGGGAAGTTGTTGCGCCTTCAATATCTGCATGTCCCAGAGATCCCTGTAGAATTGATTCCTCTGGTACAACCCTCTTTCGAGACTCTCACAAATGGTGTGGAATAATCTGGTGCTTATTTCTTCTGTGGCTAAGTCCATAGACAGGAAGTACGCTCCCTCTAAGGATCGACCAATCCTGGCCTCTCAAGCTTTTGCTGATGCCAAGTGGTCTTGGCAGAAAATGACAAAGCCGTTCTCCCTTCAGGAGTCTACGGCCCATCCAGTAAACAAAGAATCTCATAAGACTGACACATTGGAGAAGCGAGACATCGCCGCCGCTCCCCTAGGTATGTGTATTGCTAGCTATCAGGGCTATTTCTCACAATATGAGTATACTCTCCAGCATTCACTAAAAGCCTCTGTGGAGACTTTCCTGGAGTCTGACATTACTGCAGAGCTTCTCCAAACTGTCACTAGAGGTGCTGAGTCCAATAATCAGTAACTTAAGGCTGCTATGGACTCCTTTGACACTGCTTCTAGAGCAGCAGCAGGTGGGCTATGCACCGACGCCACTCGTGGTTACGAACCTCAGGGTTCACAAATGATGCCCAGCAAAGGCTCATGAATTTTACCATTTGATGGTGCTTATCTGTTTGGCCCACAGGAGGCAAATATCTTACAGGTGGCACTGGGGGAGTTGGAGGAGTGGGCAAATTATTATAAACTCACATTTAATACGGAAAAGTGTACTGTGGTGCATCTTGGAAATAAAAACAGTTAATTCAAATATACCCTGGATGGATCAACATTGAGAGAAGTTATAGATGAACGAGATCTTGGTATTAATATCAGTAACGACCTGAGCTTCAAACAGCATCGCAATCAGGTGGTTAAAAAGGGCTAGTAACACATTGTGCAACATCAGGAGACACATTAAGTGTAGAGAAAGAGAGATCGTGCTTCCACTGTACACATCTCTGGTGAGACCGCATATGGAATATTGTGCCCAGTTTTGGTCATCTGCAGGCAAAACAGAAGTTAAAGCTCTTGAAAGAGTTCAGAAGAGAGCTACATGCATGATGAAGGGTGTAGAGGGTATGGAATATGAGGAGAGGTTGAAGGCTTTGCGTTTATATTCCCTGGAGTATCAGAAGTAAAGGGGGACATGTGTCTCATATTTAAGGCCATAACAGATGCAGGACTATGGGAACAGCTTGGGCTGGTTTTCAGGGAACAGAAATACTGCACGAGGTCCATCCATTACAGCTAGCTAAAGAAATACCATACTAACAAAAGGAAATACTTGTTTAGTTTCAGAGTGGTGAAGGTGTGTTACAAATTCCCAGTGGAGGTGGTGGCCAGTAGCAAAATGTCTGACTTTAAAAGCAGACTAGACGAACATCTGATTGGTAATAAAATCATGGGGTATAGCTAGATCATCTGGCGAGCTAAAATTGACTTTAGTCTTTAAGAGCTCTGTATAGACCTATGAGGTGGAGCAGGCACTCGAGGCCACACAGAAAACTAGGACGGCTATCAAAATGGCCAAACTGGCCCTTGCTGCCCCTCAACGGGGCAAGAACTGCTGGTAGTTTCATAACTGTCTGTCCTTTCATGGCAAAGGCAGGGGGGCTTCAACAAAAACCAAGCCCCTCAGCAACAAAAGAAAATGCAGCAGAAGGCACAGATCCCAAAAGCGCCTAGCACCCAGGTCACTCCTCAGCTGTCCGAGGAGAACTCTTTGGCAGTAGGGGGCGTCTGACTCAGTTTTACAATCAGTGGAAGTCAGTCACTTCAGACAAATGGGTTCTCAGGATAATTTGCAGGGGTTATTCCCTGAAGTTTTCAGATACCCCTCTGGATCATCCACCTAAACAACAGCCCAGGCTGTTGGTTTCTCAGTCAGACCTCCTTGCTTCCGAGATTCAAGGCCTTCTGAACAACAGGGCAGTAGACATAGTTCCACAGGAGCAATGGAACACAGGTTTCTACTCCCAGTACTTCCTAGTTCCAAAGAAAACGGGCGGTATGCGCCTTATTCTAGACCTAAGGAAGTTAAACAAGTTTCTCTTCAAGGAAAAATTCAAGATATCATCACTCTGTGCGCTTCTACTTCTGATTCATCAAAACGATTGGCTGACCTCCCTAGACATGCAGGATGCCTACCAACACGTTCCCATACACCCAAGCTACCGCAAGTGTCTTCGATTTGTGGCCCTGGGTCAGCACTGTCAATTCAGAGTACTTCCCTTTGGGCTGTCCTCGGCACAGCAAGTTTTTACAAAGTGTTTTGCAGTTCTCACAGTGCTCCTAAGAAAACTCAGAATTCAAGTCTTCCCGTGTCTGGACGATTGGCTCCTAGCTAGCTCCTCCAGACAAGGAACACAGGAAGCAGTGACCACAGCTTCCAGGTTCCTCACATCTATGGGAGTTCTGTTGAATCGCCGCTACAGCCCTCCCAGCAACTCATCTTTCTAGGGCCATGGATATGTTGTTCAATCCACACTTCATGGCAGGTTCCTTGCTGCTTTAAATCTTGCCGGAAGGTCTTCAAGCTGGCTCCTCCCACCCACCCGGGTGGTAAAACTCTTGGCTCTGCCCCATGACGTCAGATCTTCCTTACCGCTTGGAAGCTCAGGTTCCCTCCTTAGCGCTCTGTGTTTAGACTGGATCCTAACTCGGTTAAACCAAAACTTATTCTTAAAATTTCTAGACTTCGGTCTGTTTCTTCCTTCGTGGCTGCGATTGATAAGTCGACTCCCGGTTTTCGGCGGTGCCCATGCGGGCAGAAGATGTCGCGGACCGATCCGCACTCCACGTGCATTTATTGCCTCGGGCTTGATCACGATCCACAGGCCTGTGATTTGTGCAAGTCCTTCTCGGCCAATGTCCTCGAAGACCGTGCTGCCAGACTCCAACTTGGGCACCCCGAGAGACATGTTCCACCAGTAAAGTCAAAGGAGACCCGTTGGGCAGTGTCTGCGGCAGCGGGCTTGGCTGAGCAACTTGAGCAGATGATCGCCCTTGAGGAGGAGGCGGCCCTGGCCGCATCTTCATCCTCCTCAGTCGCAGCATTTATCCCGCTCTCCTTGGGCTCCTCCTACACGGCTTGTTTTAAGGAGCTTTGTCAATCTCTCTCTACAAAAGGTGAGGGTCCATCGGGACACTCCTCTTGGTCCAAGAAGGAGGACTCGAAGGGTAAGTCCCACCATCGGCGTACGTGGGAGCAGGAGAGGTCCCCTTCCCCGGACAGTCGACACTGAACTTCAGTCAAGGTTACGGCTAAGGCCGCTGGCTTCACGGTGTCCCTATCAGGTCAGCCGGCCGAGACACCCGTCGACACGGTCGAGATTTTTCTTGACCCGTTGAATGGGCTGTCGACTGGAGAAGCCGACAACCCTTCTTCACCGGTTCCCCCGGTGGAAACCGAGGACTTGCCTGAGCCTCCTGTGCCAGAGTCTCCGGTTAAGGTTCCCGAGCCGAGGGAGGAACGGGTTTCCCCCGCTCCCTCCCAGACCCACCCTTGGAAACACCGATGGTCTCAGTCTTGGACCTCTTCTCGGTCCAGCCGATCCCGCCGACACCGGCGGTCTCAGTCTCGGCACCGAGGAAAGCGGTGGCGCCGTTCATCCTCGTCTTCTTCTTCCTCCTCGGAGGAAAGGATTCGGCGCAAGTTGCGTCGACGCTACGAGGACTTAATGTGGCAGCAGCTCCTTCTGACTGGGAACAAGCCGACCCCGTCACCTTCCCCGGCCATTAAGTGGCTGTCACCTGAACGGCCGAAACAACCCCTTGTGGTTGTCGAGCCCAAACCGGGGCCAGTTGTTCGGCCAAAACCAGCTACGCCACCCATTGTGGTGGAACCCCCGCCTCCACAACCTAAATCTAGCCGACCAAGGATTCTCGGTTGGGTCAGGGGTTACCCCATCGGTTGTCGGTCACCCTCACTCCCAACCGTCCTCAGCAGGTGGAGGGTGGCTCAGGCCCTAGGCAGCTGTTCACAGACTCCTCAGAGTCTGATGACAACTCTTCCCTGTTCTCCAGGCCCCTTGACCTGGAGTCCACTGGGGGACAATCGGTGGACGAGAGCCCATCCTCGTTCATGGGTCTGCTTCGGTTCATCTCAGAATCTACTGGGATGCAGCTCAAACCCATGTCCAAGCGGGCCAAGTATCCCCTCACGGAGATACTGGACCGAGGGGATTCTCCCACGGAAGCCTTTCCGGTGGCTGAAGCCATTGTTGGCCCAGCCTTGGAGTTATGGCAGTGGCCGGCTTCTTGTCCTGCTCCTTCGGCCAGGATGGCCAGGAAGTACGCGGTCCCCACTGGTTCACTGTCCGGTTTTTCAGAGCACCCCTCTGCGGAGGGGCTTGTGACCGATAGTGTTTTCCGGCGTTCCGGGAACACCAGGGACGTGGACAAGCCTCCCGACAAAGAGTCCAAAAAGCTGGACTACGCCAGGCGTAAGGTGTACGCTGCATCCTCCCTAGGCCTCCATCAGGCTAGTTCGGCCATACTGATGGCGCACTTTTCCCATGCCCTTATGGGCTCCCTGGATGAGGTGATCCCTCATCTCCCGGCTGATCTCCAGACTACGGTCAAGCAGGTGCGGGATCAGGGACGGGCAGTGGCGAAGCAGCAGCTCCAAACTGCTTTGGATATTGGAGACTCTTGTGCCCGGTCAGTAGTGGCCGCAGTGGCCATGCACCGCAGAGCTTGGCTGCGGATCTCCACCTTCACGGCAGATACCCAGCACAAGCTGGCAGATGTCCCCTTCCTGGGTACCGACTTGTTCGGTCCCGGGGGTGGAAGGCCATTTGCAGAGGATCGAGAAGTCCAATGCCACCTTGGACTCAGTCACGTCTGCCCAGAAGGACAAAGGCCGCCAGCAGCAGCGTAAGCCCTTTCGGCCTTCTGCCCCTGCAGCACGTCCGGCCCAACAACACCAGCATCAGGGCCAGCAGGCACATAGCACCCAAAGCCAAACCTGCAGCTTCCTCCAACAAGGCTGGGAGGAAGGCTGGGAGGTCCTCGGCGGTCCCTCCTCCGAGCCTGCCCAGTGACGGGTTGAGGAGTGTCGCCCAGTCTCATCGCTTCCCCTGGGTCCCCGTCGGGGGACGGCTCCACCACTTTCTTTCCGCCTGGTCCACTATCACCACGGACCGCTGGATGTTGGAAGTGGTAGGAAAGGATCTGCCTCTGGAGTTCGAGCAGGCCCCGCCCTTCCAAGCCGTTGCCCCACAGGGGCTATGGGGTCTGCGGCCTCTCTGTCGGCCCGTCAAGCCGACATTGCCCTGTTCTTCCAGAAGGAGGTAATCAGGGAGGTGATGGATCCTCCACCAGACCCAGGGTTTGTGTCCAGATATTTCCTGGTCCCGAAACGGACGGGGGGCTGGTGCTCCATTCTAGACCTGCACGACCTGAACAGGTTCCTAAGGTCTCGAACCTTCAGGATGGTCACTCTGGCTCAGATCATTCCATCCTTGGAACGAGGCATGTGGTTCTGTTCTCTGAACCTCCAGGATGCGTTCTTTCATGTCCCAATCCATCCGTCCCAACAGCAATTCCTCCACTTCAGAGCAGAGGGATCCCTTTACGAGTTCCGGGCAGTGCCCTTCGGCCTCTCTCCAGCTCCCAGGGTCTTCACCAAATGCATGGCAGTGGTGACAGCATTCCTTCGGCACTGAAGGGTCCGGGTGTACCTTTACCTGGACGACTGGCTGATTGCGGCCTCCTCCAGACTGGAGGTGGAGCGGTCCAGGGATCTGGCCCTCCAGGTTTGCTCTCAGGTTGGCCTCCTCATCAGTGAGGCCAAATCGGAACTCGTGCCAAAGCAGATGATTCAATTCATCGGGGCAGAGCTCGACTCTCTTCGAGCCAGAGCACGGCTCCCAGCGGACAGGACCGAGGTTCTTTCCTACTTTGCCCAATCATTTCAGGTTGGGCAATTGCGCCCTGCTCGGGACTTCCTGCACCTCCTGGGCCTCATGGCAGCCTGCACCAGTGTGGTCCGTTGGGCCCATTGGCACATGCATCCCCTACAATGGTGACTGGCCAGCCAATGGTCACAGCGCTCCAGTCCTTTGGACCAGCCAGTGGCAGTGACCCAGGAGATGTGGAACGCTCTCCAGTGGTGGATTGTTCCACCTCATCTGCAGGAGGGCATCCCGTTTGCCCGCCCTGAACTGACGGTCTCTCTATTGACCGACGCCTCTCTTTAAATTTGATGGACTGCATCTGACTAAGGAGGGAGTCAGTGCATTGGGGAAGAAGTTTGACATCTTTGCAGAATATTTAAACTAGCAATTGGGGAGAGGGGTGCAGCACCCCATACGTCGAATGGGAAGAACACCCCTCCCCCCTCAGCTATTGGTCAAACAGGGATTCAGCATGTTTGCAGTTCATTTGCATCACCAGGTAAGAAAAAAGGTTTGTCTCCCCATACGACGCACAGGGGTAATGCCAAACCTCACCCAACAAACACACCGAAAGCTGGCCAGTGGAAAATCATGTACACAAATGCCCACAGCCTGGGAAATAAGATCCCAGACCTGCAGGCAATAATGTCAGAGGCTAAACTGGACATAGTAGCAATTAGTGAGACGTGGTTTACCAGTAACCACACTTGGGAGACTTCAGTACCTGGCTATGTATTGTTCAGAAGAGACCGAGGTGCAAAAGGGGAGGAGGGCCCTGTATGTCAATGAAAATATCAAAGCTACAGAAATTCAGAATACACATAAGGAGCCAGAAGAACTGTGGGTCACCCTGGAAACAGGAAATGGAAGCCATAAGAACCGGGTTGTCTACGGCCCCAGACCAGGGGAG
Organism: Neoceratodus forsteri; assembly: GCA_016271365.2. Lineage (NCBI taxonomy): Eukaryota > Metazoa > Chordata > Ceratodontiformes > Ceratodontidae > Neoceratodus > Neoceratodus forsteri. The sequence continues at coordinate 721,337,758 of CM028129.1, forward strand.
GACATAGACACATTACTGTTAGAAGATATACAAAACATGACAGCTAAAGGGGAGGTTCTGATAATGGGAGACTTCAACACGCCGGATACAGATTGGTCAATACTAGCAGGAACATCTGCCAGAACTAGACACGTACTGGATTCCCTGCAGGGGAAGGGCTCAAACAACTGGTACAACAACCCACAAGAGACAGGGCTACCCTAGATCTAGTACTGACTAACAGGGAAAGGATCACAGATCTCCAGGTAGAAGGTCACCTGGGGGCCAGTGACCATCACATGGTATGGTTCAATTTGGCTACTACATCTAAATCATCCCATTCCAAGGCAAAATATGGGACTTCAGAGGAGCTGACTTTGATAAGATGGCCAACAGAATTAAGCTAGCCCTGACAAAAAGAAACACAGGTGAGGGGGTACAGGAAAGTGGGCAAGCGTGGGATGCAATACTTGAAGCAACATCCCATTGTGTTAGACAGAAAAGGAAGTGCAAAGAAGAAGGAAACCACTTTGGTTCTCAAATACAGTAGCAGAAAAGGTCAGAGCCAAAAGGCTGGCCTTCAGGAAATATAAGGAACACAGCGGGATGAAGATAGGAGGCATACCAACCTGCCTAAGGGGAAGCAGGGAAGGCAGTAAGGCAGACAAAGTCCCAAACTGAGGAAACACTAGCACGAACAGTAAAAGAAGGTGACAAGACTTTCTATAGATACATTAGTGAAAGGAGAAAGTCCAGAGGGGGTATTGCTAAGCTTAATGGAGAAAAGGGAGCATGTGAGGAGGAGGACCCTGTAAAAGCATCTATCCTAAATAGATACTTTTGCTCAGCATTTACTGAAGAGAAGGTACGGCAGGCCCACAGCTCAGCACCATGGACACAGGGGGGAGAGAGGTGAGCACTACTCCCTTCACAAAAGAAAGGGTCCTACAAGAGCTTGCTAAACTCAGGGTGGATAAGGCAATGGGACCTGATGGCATACATCCCAGGATACTTAAGCAGCTAAGGGTGGAACTAGCAGAGCCATTAGCAGAACTGTTTAGTGAGTCTCTGAGCACAGGAGAAGTCCCAGAAGACTGGAGAAGGGCTCATGTGATCCCGCTCCACAAGACTGGTAGCGAGGAGGCAGGGAACTACAGACCAGTCAGTCTTACCTCAGTAGTGGGCAAGATTATGGAGGCACTCCTAGGAAAGGATAGTGCAACACCTGGAATCCATAGGGCACAGATCCAAGACAGCATGGGTTTACAAAAGGAAGGTCCTGTCAAACTGATCTCATAGATTTCTTTGACTGGGTAACCAGAGTGGTGGACCAAGGGGAGCAGTTGATGTCGCCTACCTTGACTTCAGCAAAGCTTTTGACACTGTTCCACATAGAAGATTGATAAATAAGCTGGGTAGGCTCGGGTGGGTCAGAAGTTGGTCAACTGGGTGGCAAACTGGTTGACGGGCAGAAAACAGAGAGTGGTGGTAAATGGTATACAGTCAGAAGAGATGCAAGTCACAAGTGGGTACCTCAGGATCAGTCCTGGGGCCAGTCCTCTTCAACATCTTCATTAGTGACCTTGCAGATGGACTAGAGGGTAAGGCTTGTCTGTTTGCAGATGACACCAAGATCTGCAACAGAGTAGATGATCCAGATGGGGTGGGCAGAATGAGAAGAGATCTGGATAAACTAGCAAAATGGTCAGAAGAGTGGCAACTGGGATTTAATGCAAAGAAGTGCAAGATCATGCACATAGGGAAGATAAACCCTGAAGCCACCTATAGGCTGGGAGGGGAGTTGCTAGCAGTCACAAAGGAAGAAAGAGACTTGGGCATCATCATCACTGATGACCTGAAATCATCCAAGCAGACCTCTAAAGCAGTAGGTAAGGCTAGGGGGTGTTAGGGTGTATTAGTAGGGGTATCACAAGTCGTAAAGGGAGGTATAATCCCTCTACAAGACACTGGTTAGGCCCCATCTGGAGTACTGTGCAGTATTTGAGGCCACACCTTCACAAGGACATTAACCAAATTGAGGCAGTCCAGAGAAGGGCAACCAAATGGTGCAGGGACTGCATCAGAAAATATATGAGGACAGATTAACAGAGCTCAATATGTATACCCTGAGCAAAGGAGGGAGAGAGTGATATGATCGAGGCATTCAAACACCTTAAGGGCATTAACAAGGTGAAAGAGTCTAACATGTTTAAATATAAAAAAAATAGCAGGACAAGAGGACACAGCATGAGATTAGAGGGGCTGATTAAGGGGAATGAGGAAATTCTTTTCACAGAAAGGGTGGTGGATGCATGGAATGGCCTACCTCAAGAAGTGGTGGCTATGAATACAGTGCAGGGCTTCAAACAGGCATGGAATAGGCGTAAGGGAGCAATACAAATGAGTATGAATAGATAGGCCACTGACAGAGCAAAGGCCGATGGCACATTTATAAGGTAGAAAAAGAAATGGGCAGACTGGATGGGCCTTGCGGTCCTTATCTGCAGTCAACTTCTATGCTTCTATGTTTTTATGATGGGTTGGGGTGCCCATCTGGGGGAGCACAGAGCGCATGGCCTCTGGTCCCCTCGGGAGTCCCGATGCCACATCAACCTGCTGGAGCTTCGAGCAGTTTGTCTAGCCCTCACTGCCTTCGCTCCGTGTGTATGGGGTCAAGTGGTCCAGGTCCAGATGGACAATACCATGACCATGTACTACCTAAGCTGCCAGGGCTGGATGCTCTCCATGCCCCTGTGCAAGGAAGCTCTCCGCACTTGGTCCCTCGTGCGCAGCCTGGAGGCAGATCTCCTAGCCATCCATGTGGCAGGAGCCTCCAACACTCTGGCCGATGCCCTAAGCCGGATAGGGGCTGCGTCTCATGAGTGGTGTCTCCTGCCGGAGGTAGTACAGGATCTGATCTCCCACTGGGGCACGCCTCAGGTGGACCTGTTTGCCTCCAGGGAGAAAGCGAAGCTGAGGCTGTTTCATGCCTGCCCCCCTCAGCAGGGCTCGCTGCAGGGGGATGCCTTCTCGAGGCCGTGGACCCCGGGCCTCTTCTACACCTTTCCCCCATTTCCCATGATCCACAAGGTGCTTCTCAAGGCGAGGAGGGACAAAGCGCAGGTGATTCTGGTAGCCCCAGACTGGCCCCGCCAGTTCTGGTATCCAGATCTCCTCAGCCTCAGCTCCAGGCTCCCGAGGCGGCTCCCAGCCCACACGGACCTGATCTCAGTCAACCAGGGGAAGGTTCTCCACCTGGACCTTCAATCCCTGCACCTGACGGCCTGGTTCCTGAGCAGCTAGAATTCCAGGCCTTGGGTCTTTCCAACGAGGTCCTCAATGTTGTTGAGGCATCCCGTAAGGAGTCAACCAGGATATGCTATGCCTTCAAATGGAAGAGATTCTCCATTTGGTGTCAGAGCAAGGGGTTGGACCCTTCCTCCTGTTCCTTGGCAAGCATTCTGGACTATCTGTGGTCCCTTTCTCAGCTAGGCTTGTTGTGACCCTTACAGCACCTGGCAGCCATCTCTGCTTACTGAGCTGGTCAGGAAGCAGTCGGTGCGCAGGAGAAGGTGGTCGGGCGCTTTCAAAGGCCTTGATCACATATCCTCCGTGCAGAACCTCCACCTCCATGTGATCTACTGCTGGTATTGGCTAAGCTCATGGGCAAGCCATTTGAACCGATGTACAGGTGTGATATCTCTCACCTGTCATGGAAGACTGCCTTCTTGGTGGCTGTCATGTCAGCCAGAAGGATGGGAGAGCTCCAGGTGCTTTCCATCGAGTCTCCCTATCTGGTCTTCTACAGGGACAAGGTTGCCCTGCGCCCCCACCCGATATTCCTTCCAAAGGTGGTGTCACAGTTTAACCTTAACCACGTGTTGACTGCTGGATGTTCTACCCCAATCACACCTCGGAGGCTGAACATAGGCTCCATACTTTGGACCCTAGAAGAGCGCTCTCTTATTATAAGGAGTGAACGGCTGAAGTTCGGGGAGCGGTTCGCCAGCTGTTTGTCACCTACGCTGGAGCAGCTTCTGGCAGACCTGCAGCCAAGCAGACGATAGGCAGGTGAGTCACCTCCTGCATAGATCTCTGCTATAGGTTGGCGGACATGGAGCCTCCCAGAGGGATAAGAGCTCATTCTACCTGCCATACCGCTGCTTCGGTGGCTGCTTCCAGGGACATCCCTATCCAGGAAATCTGCAGGGCTGCTACCTGGAAGTCAGCACACTCCTTCATTACCCATTACCACATTGATCTCGAGTCACGCTGGGATGCTGGTTTTGGAACCTCGGTTCTCCAGTCCTTGTTTCCTAAGTAGCGGGTGTGCACCTTGCCTCCCTCCTCCCAGAGAACTGCTAAGAGTCTGCCATGAAGTGTGGATTGAACAACATATCCACGTCCCTAGAAATACAGGTTACTCACCTGTAACAGGAGTTCTAGGAATGGTATATGTTGTTCATCCACACAACCCACCCGGCCTCCCCGGCTTCGACGCACAACCTGGCTTCCAGCGGGCTAGATCTGGTGCCATGGGGCGGAGCTAAGAGTTTTACCACCCGGGTGGGTGGGAGGAGCCAGCTTGAAGACCTTCCGGCAAGATTTAAAGCGCAAGGAACCTGCCATGAAGTGTGGATGAACAACATATACCATTCCTAGAAATTCTGTTACAGGTGAGTAACCTGTATTTATAGGAGCCCTCCTGGATACCTCTAATGCAAGGGCCTTCCTCCCGGAGGACAGGAGGAAAGATATTCTCCAGATGGCTCACTTCATCATAGAGAACGACTCAGTCCAAGCTCTCTCAATGCAGTGGATGCTGGGTCTCATGGCGTCATCAGTGTTCACGGTGCCTTTGTCTCGTCTTCACATGAAGACCACTCAGTGGATGGTCAGTACTTCAGTACTCAGTGGTCCCTGACCACACATCCCCAGTCCTTTCACATCAAGGTGACAGAACCTCTAAAACAGTCACTCACCTGGTGGACTCAAGAGAACAACCGCCTGAAAGGCTTTCCCTTTGCCCCCCTTGAGACACAGATCACCATCACCACAGATTCATCACTACTCAGATGGGAAGCTCACTGCCAAGAATTTCACACCCAAGGTCTGTGGGGTCAGGACGAGTCTCAACTCCACATAAATGTTATGGAAATGAGAGTTTTCCTGTACGCAGTCCGAGCCCTGAAAGATATCCTCTGTTGCAAAATAATTCTCCTTCCGATGGACAACAAAGCAGTGATGTACTACATCAACAAACAGGCCGGGGCGCACTCTTATCCCCTGCGCAGGGAAGTGATGAGAATGTGGGACTGGTGCCTAGAGCACGAAGCCCTGATCCAGGCAGTCTACCTGCCTGGAGTCCAGAACGATCTAGTGGATCGCCTCAGCAGAATGGAGGTGGATCTTCATGAGTGGTCTCTCGACGCAAACGTTGTGCAGTCACTCTTCAAAGAGTGGGGCACACCAGACCTGGACCTTTTTGCATCCCCATTCAATGCAAAACTGCCTCTATTCTGCTCCAGAAGTCCAGAACCTGACGTTTTCTGTCATGTTGCATTCAGACTGCAGTGGACAAGATGCTTTCTTTACGCATTTCCTCCTCTTCCCTTAGTTCAGAGGGTGCTGCTCAAGCTGGAGGCATGGGGGCAGAATGATTCTCATCGCCAAAATTCTGGCCTTGTCAGATTTGGTTTCCATTGATCAACAGATTATCGGAAATTCCACCGGGACAACTTCCACTTCAAATGGACCTTCTGACCCAGGGCCCAGTGGTCCATCCCAACCTGAGATCCCTTCATCTCCACGCATGGCTCCTGAGGAGATAGAAGTGGGTAGATCTGATGTCTCACGTAGAGTCTCAGACATTCTCCTAGCAGCACGCAAGTCAGCTACTAGGAAAACTTACTCGGCAAAGTGGAAGAGTTTCTCTGTCTGGTGTGCAGAGTCCTCTCGGGATCCCTTTTCTTGCCCACCAAAGTCCTGGAGTATCTACTAGACCTGTCAAATACAGGGTTACAATACTCAACCATGAAGGTCCATCTCTGCGCAATCTCAGCTCATCACAAGCCTATACACTCTATGTCTCTGGCTCAGTTACCCTTGGTTAAGAGGTTCCTTAAAGGTATACTCCACACCAGACCTCCAGTCAGGAGACCGGTAGCCACTTGAAATATAAACTTTTTGCTAGACATGCTCACCCGTAAACCTTTCAAGCCTCTAGCAACATGTGAACTGAAGTTCCTGACCTGGAAGGCCGTCTTCCTCATAGCCATTACCTCTGCTGACAGAGTGTCTGAAATACACGCCCTGGTCACAGACCCTGCTTATACAGTATTTCACAAGACAAGGTGGTTCTCAGAACTCATCCTAAGTTTCTCCCCAAAATAGTCTCAGAGTTCCATCTAAACCAGTCCTTGGTTCTTCTGACCTACTTCGCGAACTTCCTGAATGAGGGAGAGCGTACCCTACATTCTCTGGATGTTATAAGGGTTTTGCGGTTCTACATAGATAGAACTAAAGAAATCCACAAGTCAAAGCAACTCTGTCTCATTCAGCATGGCCCGACTGGGTCAGCCTGTTAGCGTCAGGTGTATTTCAGTGTGGCCGGTGGCATATTATTGCCACTGCTATTCCATGGCACAGGTTAAGCTGGAAGGCACGGTATACACCCATTCTACCAGAGCAGTGGCAGCATTTCTTGCAGAAATACAGAACATGCCCATTGCAGACATATGCAGTGCAGCTACTTGGAGCTCCATGCACACTTTTGTGAAGCACTACGCTTTGGATGTCCATGCCAGACAGCATCAGTCCTTTGGCAGGACAATCCTTAATGAACTCCTGTCCTAAGTGAGCTCCTCTCTCCTACCGCCTTTCTTGGGGGATTATTTTAACTCGGTACTCTCCCATTAGTGTGAATGAGTGGTGGAGACTTTATGTCCAGGAAGATATGAAAATTACGTACCTACTGTAATTCTTGATCTTCTTGGACAAAGTCTCCATCACTCATTCACACGCCCACCCTCCATCCCCCGAGCTCACTTATCTGTGTTTGGTCTTCACTCCCTCGATGGCTGGGCTGTGAAGACTCTGTTGTGTTGACCCTTCTTATACGGGTCATTCGGACTGTCTTATGTCCAGCATAGGTTAGTTTCACTAGGTTAGTTTACACTGCACCTCCTCTGTAAAAAAAGGTACTGAGGCGGTTGAAGGGTCGATGCCGAGGTAGCGTATACGGCGCGAGCTGGTCTCACGGTGCCGGCCCTCCTGAAGATTTTTGGCTTCTGCTCAGTCCTAGCACCTCCGGCATAGTCCCATTAGTGTGAATGAGTGGTGGAGACATCATCCAAGAAGATCAAGAATTGTGGTAGGTATGTAATTCTCATTTCTTGCAACTGCTCCAGTTTCAGCTTACTGTAGTCTTCTGGCATTTTTTTCTATACTTTACAACTCATTGCACCTGAAAATAAAGGTTTAACAAAAGAAAATATGTTTCCTATGCAGCTTGTTCTGTTACGGGATAGAAACTAGAAACATAGAATTTGATGGCAGATAAGGACCGCTTGGCCCACCTAGTCTGCCCATTTCTCTACCTAACGGATAAGCTGCAGATTCTAGTTAACCAACAGCCTACTTCCTCCTACCCCCCCCCCACTAGAATTGCCTAATGTCTGTCCCATGCATTCTTGAATGGATAAGTATTTTGTGTAGTCTCTGTGAATTTGCTTCTAGGTATCATTGTGCTTTACATAACCCCTTTCCTTTCAAGTAACCTCCAAGCACATGCCTGCTTCTGGCTGGTTCTTTCACACTTTACTCCTGTCCCTTCCTCTGTCACCAGATATCCTAAACGGCGGGTTCGTAACATCGCCTTTGCCACTCTCACAATAGTATGTTGCAGACTTACACCCTAGTTTGCCCTGTTTCATGTCCTATGCCTACACTCACCCTTCATGTAGTTGGTGCCACAGACACCTGGACCAAAGAGACCACTTTTCAGCCCCTGGATGAGTCCAAAACCAACTGCCTGAACCACAAGTGAATGTGGTTTGTTTTATACTCTGCACTTTGTCTCTTCCCAATATCAGGAAAAACCCCTTTGTTCAAATTAGCTATGATAGTGCATCTTTCAGTAGGATGGATATCGCAGAGAAAAATACCATTTCGCAATGCATGATTAGATCTTACTTCGAGAGGGCTCTTGCAGTAGGTAATTACATATAGGACTGACATCGGCAGGCGGCAGGACCCCACGGAAAAATTTCTAGCTAGCAGTCGCCCCCACATCAGGTGACCGGCGTCAGGAGATGTCGGTATAAAGGGGCGGTCCCTGACGCCCGCCTTCCAGTTCTTTCCCGCCGTTAGCTCGTGCAGCACCTCGTGGAAAAGTTCATCTTTCGTCAGCCCAATCTTTGTCGGTTTTACCGAAGTAATTTGTTTTTTTCGATTAACGTCAGGTACCATCGTCGGTGTCTGTCGTCCCCTACACCCTCCGAGCACAAAAATAAGTGCGATTCGTTCGGCGCCCAACTACCGCATAAGGACGGCCATTCCCTGTGCCTGTTCTGCCTTGGCCCTGATCACCCGGTCGAGAAGTGCCAGCACTGCCTCAGCTTCAACGCGGCTACCCAGAAAAGGCAGCAGCAATCCCTGGAAGCCCGTATTTTGAAGAAAAAGATGAGTTTTATGGAGAAGGAGCTCAAAAAACTGAGGCAGGCATCCACTTCCCGCGAAGGCCATCTGAAGAAGAAGGATAAGGAGAGGCACCGGGACAAGGGCTCCTCTACCGCATCTCCCTCGGGAGCCGCCGGGACACAGGTAACGTCCCTTCCGGGGGACCGCGCCTCGACGGCCACCTCTGAGGTTTCCAAGGGGGCGTCGGCCCACCCATCTGGCTCGCGCTCAGGCCTTTCGGGTGCCTCCGGACAATTGGAGGCCTCCACCCCCCGGTTCGCTGCAGGCTCATGGTCTACTGGCATGGGTGACTCTGGTAAATCGGGCGTCGGCTCCTCCAACGTTCGCGCAGAGCAGGTCGGTAAGACGCATGACCCTTTGGGGCAGTGCGCGGCCTCTCTTCCATCGGACCAGGCCGATCCTTCTCCTCGGTCTGCCTCCAGTGAAGGCTCCCATAAGCCAGACGCAGGCTCCTCCGGCACCCGCCGGGATCTCGCCGTTAAGCCGGACGTCGGTTCGTCCGATGCCCGGTCGGTGACGGAACCGACGACGGACCCTCCCCCGTCCATCGTTCCTGGTTCTCTGCAGCTTTCACTGCCATCCGGGGACCCAGAGTCCCCCCAGCCTGACCCCGGGGATTTTTCCCCTCCATCCCCGGGCAAAGCTGGGGACCTTCCTCCGTCAGTCCTTCCCCCTGTAGGTGCACCGGATCTGACATCGGCTCCCCGGACGCCAGCCCCGACGCCAGTACCTCTGACTCCGGGGCCCCCGATGCCGGCTCTACCGACTCCGGCCGACATCCCGCTTCCGGATGTCCCCCCACCACTGGGCCCTCCGTCCTCCGGGCTCTCCAACGTGGATCCGCCCATGAGACCGCTGGCTGGGCCATCTGCTCCGGCAGATCCCCCGGCTCCTGGGTACCCTCCATCCTATCTGACGCCGACGTACCCAGGATCACAGTATCTGGCACCACAGTACCTGACGCCGGTCTTTCTGATGCCACAGTACATGACACCGGGCTTTTCGCAGCCGGGTTTTGGATACTGTCCATACGGGTACAACCCGTATCCTTATCCCCCACCTCCTCCTCCTCCACCGCCCCCACAGCCGCCGGTGGACTTGCAGGAGACTCTGGCCTCCTGGTGGGCTGATGCCAAGGCTCAGCTCACCAGGGAGGTCGAGAGCTGCCTACCGAAGACGGTGTTGTCTCAGGTTCCCGTACGTCTGAGGCGGCACACTCCCTCACCACCTCCGGACTCCAGGGCTCTTCCATCTGGGTCCAGAGAGGGGCAGGACACACTTCCTTGGGGGCTTCCCAAGGGGTCCGTTCCCCCCCCTGGTCAGGAAAGGGAGTCTTTTTCCTCTTCCTCCTCCTCTTCACCCTCGGACTCCTCGGATTCCTCTGACGGTTACTCCAAAAGGGACAACGAGCCACACTCTCTGTCGAAGCCCAGGCCAAGGACTCCTCCAAAGTCTCCTCCGGAAGATCCTTCTTTTACGGAGTTGCTAAGGAAAATCCAGGAGGTTCATCAGTGCCACTCCTCGGAACCAGATCCTCAGTGTCTGAAACTCACTGAACATCTGGATCTGCCCGTGACCACTCCTACCTTGGTGCCACCCTGGATAGAGCCTCATGTCGGCCTCATCACCACCATATGGAAACAGCTTTAGCCCCACTTCCAAGGAAGTCGAATAGGCTATATCAGGCTCCCGAGGGCATTGATTTCCTAGATTCTCACCCTCGTGCCGACTCGGTTGTGATTAGGGCCGCTCACGGCCGGTCAGCCAGCCCAAAACACCTCAGCTCGTCGCCACCGGACAAAGAATCCCGCCTTCTGGACCAGTATGGGAAGAAGATTTTTGCTTCCTCCATGCTGGGGATTAGGGCCCTGAATTATGTTGGCCATATGGGGGACTACCAGAAGGCCATTCTGACCCAGGTGGAAGCCAAATTGGACTCCCTGCCAGACTCCCAAGTCAACCAGGAGTTGGCTGATCTTGTCTGCTCTGCACGTTCGGCCAGTCGACATGCTTCGTGTGACATACGATGCAGTGGACACTGCTGGACGGAGCTCAGCTTTCGCCGTAGGCCTCGTCATCATGCTGACTCCATGTCAGGGTTGGTCCCGGAAGTGCGATCCGCTATCCAGGAAGCGCCCTTCCGGGGGTCGGTGCTTTTCAGTGGTGATGTCAAGGACATCATCACCGATTTGCAGGAGAAAGGGATGGCACTGAAGTCTGTCAACTCCATGTACTGCCCCCATCAGCAGCAGCACCATCCCTTTCACAGACGGAATCATCCCAAGGCAAAACCCCAGGGAAGGCGGGCCACAGAACGCCAGGCCCCCACAGCTGCTAAGTCCCCTGGCCCAAAAAAGCAGCGGGTGCTTCAGCTGTGGCGCTGCCCCACACCACCTGACTCCTTCCCTCTCCCACAGCCTCCGGACTCCCCAGAGAAACTGGTAGGAGGGAGGTTTTCCCTCCACCTTCCGGGCTGGGAGAGGATATCAACAGATTCTTGGGTGCTCCAGCTCATCTCAGAAGGACACTGAATAGAGTTTCTTCAGAAACCACCTCACCACCCCCCTCTGAAGTCGTTGTTTTCAAGGGAACATCTTCTCTTGGTCCAGGAGAAAATTTCATCTCTACTGCTGAAACATGCAATAGAACCCATCCCCCTTCATCTGCAAGGGACGGGTTACTATTCCCATTTCTTCCTGGTCCCAAACAAGGCAGGACATCTCAGACCAATTCTGGATCTCAGTTCCCTGAATCTCTTTGTGGAATACAAAAGGTTCAGGATGCTCTCTTTGCAGAGCCTTCTGCCCCTCCTCCAGCCGGGTCAATGGCTGTGTGCCCTGGATATGCAGTATGCTTACCTGCACATTTCCATTCGCCCGTCTCACCGCAGATACCTTCATTTTGCATTCAAGGGGGACCACTACCAATTCAAGGCACGTCTGTTTGGCCTATTCTCGGCACCCCGAGTATTTACCAAATGCCTGGCAGTGGTGGCAGCCTACCTGCATACCAGGGGGGTGCAGGTTTTCCCGTACCTGGACAATTGGCTCCTGGCAGCCTCGTCCAGGGAGGAACTCCTGCGCTGCCTTTCCCTTACCCAACTGTTTTTTGCCTGCCTGGGTATTACCATCAACCATTCCAAGTCTCACCTGATCCCATCCCAGAGACTACAGTTTATTGGGGCAATTCTCGATACGACCACGGGCAGGGCCTTCCTGCCACCGGACAGAGCGTCCACCCTCCAGACTCAGATAAGTCTGCTGTCCGGCCGCAGGTGAGTCACTGCAAGGTCGGTCCTTCACCTTCTCGGGCTCATGGCGGCTGCTATCCTGACAGTTCCTCGCACTCGATTCCACATGAGAGTTTCTCAGTGGACTCTACGCTCCCAATGGGATCAGTTAATGGACGACCTAGATCACCCAGTTCTGGTCTCCTTGCCGATGCTTCGAGATTTGCAATGGTGGATGGTTCAAGAGAACCTGTTTCGGGGAGTTCCTTTCTTTCGTCCTCCCCACTCCCAGACTCTAACCACAGATGCCTCTGGCGAAGGTTGGGGAGCCCATCTAGGCCCTCATCGGACCCAGGGCTCCTGGTCCAAGCTCGAACAAGCTCTCCACATCAATGTGCTCGAGCTCCGGGCAGTGTTGTACGCTCTCCAAGCCCTTCACCAATATATCCTTCCAGGCCATCTAGCCGTCCAGATGGACAACATGTGCGTGGTTTGGTACATCAACAAACAGGGAGGGACTCGGTCCTACCCTCTTTGCAGGGAGGCAATGAGGGTTTGGGATTAGGCAACACAACACAACCTTCACCTCACAGCAATTCACGTTCCGGGAGTCGACAACACCCTGGCAGACAAGCTAAGTCGCTCTTCTGCTCTGACTCATGAGTGGGAACTGGCCCAAGGGGTCCTAGACAATATCTTCCGACTTTGGAGAACACTACAGGTTGACCTGTTCGCATCCCCCCTAAACGCAAAGCTTCCCGTTTTCTGCTCGCTCGTTCCAGAGTGAGGCGCTTTCTGGAGAGACGCTCTGCCTCTAGACTGGAAGAACAGATTTGTCTATGCCTTTCCCCCAATTCCACTTATCCCTCGAGTCTTGCGGAAACTAGCTTCAGAAGGAGCATGAATGATTCTGATTGCTCCTTTCTGGCCCAGGCAAGTTTGGTTCTCTCTTCTACAACAATACTCAGAGGATCATCCTGTTCCTCTTCCTCTATCTCGAGGTTTACTGACCCAGGATCAGGGGACCCTGGTCCATCCAGGCCTCAAATCCCTTCAGCTGCATGCATGGCTCCTGCAGACTTAGCTCAATCCCATTTTGGGGTGTCTCCCCAAGTGGCGTAAATTTTGGTGGAGGACAGAAAACCCTCCACTAGATCCACTTATGCCATGAAGTGGAAAAGATTCACTATCTGGGCCGCTTCCAAGAATGCGAAACCTTTCTCCTGCTCAGCGGGGCTTCTGCTGGAGTATCTACGTCATCTTTTTGACCTGGGGTCTCAGTCATTCTTCTCTAAAGAGACACATGGCAGCCATCTTGGCCTATCATGTCCCCTTTGCAGACAAAACTTTCGCTCAAGTGGAGGTCTCTAAGACCTTTCTCAGAGGGGTCCTCCATCTGAGACCCCCTATCTGTACTCCTGCTCCCCCTTGGGACTTGAACTTTGTTCTTGAGAAACTTACTCTGCCTCCCTATGAACCGGCAGCTTCTGAGGATTTGAAGTTCCTTTCATGGAAGACTCTCTTCCTGGTGGCCATTACTTCCGCTTGGAGAATTTCTGAGCTCCAGGCCCTCATGTGTAAAATTCCATACTTGATTTTTCACAAGGAACATGTTGCTCTTCGCATGAATCCTAAGTTTCTCCCTAAAGTAGTAGCAGAGTCTACTCTAAATCAGTCCATAGAGTTACCCGCCTTTTTCACGCAGTACTCTAATCAAGAGGAGTACTTACTCCATACTCTGGATGTTCACCAGATTCTGAGATACTACACTAACAGGACGAAGGATCTCAGAAAGACTGATCAATTGTTCATCTCTTTTGCTCATAAAAGGGAAGGCAATGCTGTTTCTAACCAATGCCTATCCAAGTGGTTGGCTCATTGCATCACTTTCTGTTATAACAAATACAACAAGACCCTCCCGGGCCAGGTAAGAGGCCACTCCACCAGAGGAGTAGCTGCCTCAGCGGCTTGTTTCAAAAAAGTGTCTGCGGCAGACATCTGTGCTGCCGCCACCTGGACTTCTGTTCATACCTTTACTAAACACTACAGTTTGGATGTTGCCTCTCACCGTAGAGTAGGCTTCGGGCTGGCTGTTCTGTAAGGCCTCTTATCTTGAGGCTTGCACAGCTAGAACTGCTTCTTGGAGTAGTTTTCCTCCTCCAGGTGCCTCTCTTTGTTCCAGACTGCTTGGGATTCAGTCCTATATGTAATTACCTACTGCAAGAGCCCTCTCGAAGTAAGATGGTACAGTTACGTAAGAACTTACCGTAGCCAGTAGATCTTCGAAGAGGCTCTTCACTGATAAATGTCTCTCCAGCCCTCCATCCCCTAGGCTTTTTCAGCTCCTTTTCCAGTGATGGAAATATCCGCTCCTCTCTCGTCCGGCCTTTCTGGCCTGTGTCGGGAAAGAACTGGAAGGTGGGCGTCAGGGACCGCCCCTTTATACCGACAGCTCCTGACGCCAGTCACCTGACGTGGGGGCGGTCCCTCACCAGGGACTGCTAGCTAGAAATTTTTCTGTGGGATCCTGCCACCTGCCGACATCAGTCCTATATGTAATTACCTACTGCAAGAGCCTCTGTCGAAGATCTACTGTTACGGTAAGTTCTTACGTAACTGTACTTTATTTTTTTATGCAACATAATGCAGAGTAAACACGGTTAAAAATGCAGATATGAAAAAATGAAAAAGGTAGTGAAAGTAACCGCAAGTACGTAACTTTATACTGATTGCAAGTTAGAAAGTTACATTAGCAAGAAATAAACATTCTAACCTCAGTAATACTCAGGAATTCCTAACTTTCTGCAGTGTGCCTTTATGCCAGAACTGCCTGAAGAGGATAGAACACATGCAAATGATGGAACTCTTTGCACATGACAACTGTTCAAATGCTGCCTTGAACTAACTGCCTTAGTTCTAAAACCCCTCGGATTTCACTCTCTGCCTGTAAAGTCTAGTCGCTCGGAGTCTCGCTCTTCAACTTGTTCCTGTGACATGAAGAAACTTACAAAAACATGTAAGTATCTTTTTTCTTTCATTTGCTGCCTTTTACTATTTGTTATTGGTAATTAAACCTAGTTTAGTGTTATTTTAATACTTTTTGTCAGTTCCTCCTGGTTCGGTATAACTGGTGAGGAACCAATATAGTTTAGTTATTTTCGGGGTTTTCTGACTAAAAAACCCTGTTAGTTTACTTTAAAAGTTATATTAAATATTTATTTTTGTAACCGCTTTATCGGTTACTGATCCGGTAGTCTCTGTTCACTTTCTTCATTGGTTCCGTTTCCCATCGGTTCGGGAACCGACCGCGACTGCTAAATTTTTTGTATAAACATTTAAACAGCTTAGCAGTTAACTTTTTTATCGGTTACCAATAAAATGTCAGAGAAACCTAAAAAGAAAACCAGTAAACCTGGTTTTAAAAATTGTTTTGATAGTGGGGAAGTGTTTGCTAAGGCAAACAAACAAAGTCTGTGTGTGGTTTGCCTTGGATATGATCACCTTAATGAAGAATGTGATATTTATAAAACCTTCCCAGAAAAAAACAGTGGAGAAACACCTGGAATGGCTAAGAAAAAACTTCCTCCACCTAAGGATCCCTCTGGCTCTGACCAGCCAATACCCTCTTGTGCTGTGGGTGCAACCACATCTCAACCCCTGAGACGGTGACAAGGGCACTAGGAGGCTTGCTGAACTGGCTGACTCCCCGGTTCCTTCAAAAAAGACAAGGAAAACAAAGCACACAGAACCCCCAATTGAAAAAGGAAGACTTCTGTGTGTGCTCTAGTACTACCCTCTCCTCTTGAAATTGCTCAGGCCTTCAAAGTGGTCCAGGCCTTACAACATTTTTTTCCCACTGTCCAGCAGCCACCTGACCCAGTCCCAGCTGGACAGACTGGCAACACTGGTAAATCCTCTTTTATTGAGGAAGAAGATTATGATGAAGAGGAGTGTGAAGGAGAACCCATTGAGTCTGAGCAAGATTTTTGTTCACCACTGAGGATTATTCCTCACATTTTACTTTTGTGAGGAAAATGACTGATGCCTTGGACATCGCCACAAAAAAACAAATAGAGGATGAAGAAGAGGTGGAATACCTCAAAATGATGGGGTTAACACCCACAAAGACACTTCTCTTGCCTGTCAATAAATTGTTCAAGAAGGATACCTTGAAGATTTTACAGACCCCTAATTCTGTCCCCCCTCTTGCTAAGAGGTTGGATAAGAAGTGCCAATTGGAAAGGGAAGGGGCAGAGTTTCTGTTTTCCCACCCTGACCATCAGGGAGTGGTGCAGGCAGCTGCCTGTGACAAGGCTAAGGTGCCTTTGACTTCTCATTCACTGGATAAGGAGTCCAGGAAGATCGACAGTATGGTCAATAAAGGATACTTGTCAGGTTCTTTGGCTATTAGACAGTCAAATTTCCAGGCCTTCGCTTCCCAGTACCAGAAGTCCTTATGGCAGTCTTCTGTACTGGGCATGGCACAAAAAGCCCCTTCACCCTTGTCTGATGATGTGGCAGAAACTGCCAGATTTGGCGTAGAGGCGGCCAAGTATCAGTTCCAAATGACTGCTGATACCAATGACAGCAGCCAGATGGATCGCAAACACTGTTGCTCAGAGAAGGTTTGCCTGGCTAAGAGCTACAAATCTTACCCGGGATACCCAAACAAAGGCTCTAGACTTCCCCTTGGAGTGAAATTAACTTTTCGGAGAATCAAAAGTGGCTTATATGAAGAAGGTGGATGAATACAAAGCCACCTTCAAGAGTAACTCTGCTAAGGGAGAAAGCCTCTCCTTCCACCAGATCCTATGGAAGGGGAGGCAGGGGCAGGTCCTTTCATACTAGGCCCTTTTTCAACCAGTGACTACACCCCAATACCAATAGTACCCCCAGAAAGGCTACTTCAGAGGTAGGGGCAGAAGGGGCTCCAGGCGGGGATCTCAAACCCAGCCTCAACCCCAAAGCAAGCAAACAGCCTGACATGTCTTCACAGGCTGCCTCCTCTCTACCTGTCTGAGGCAGACTGTCTCACTACCTCCAGGCTTGGCAAAGGATCACCACAGACAAGTGAGCCCTGGAGGTAGTGAGTCAGGGACTGTCTCTGAATTTCAAATCCCTTCCTCTTCTGAGAACCAGGGTGTTGAGTTCACCCTCTCTCACAGAAAAGAAGCTGCTGGAGGCAGAGGTTTGAAACCTGTCCCAGTTCAGCAGAAAGGAAGGGGTTTCTAGTCCAGATACTTCCTTACTACAAAGAAAATGGGGAGTGGCAGCCTGTCTTGGACCTCAGGGTACTAAACAAGCATTTAAAAAAAACAAAGTTCAAAATGGTAACTTTGGCACTGATTCTGCCAACACTCCAAAAAAGGAGACTGGTTGGAATCACTGGACTTAAAAGATGCCTATTTCCTCAGACTCCCATCAGGTCACTATCAGATCTCAACCCTGCTATTTGGCCTAACTTCATCCCCAAGAGTATTCACAAAGTGCTTGGCAGTGGTTGTGGCACACCTTTGAAGACGGTGTCATGGTGTTCCCATATTTGGACGACTAGCTGATGGTAGGAAAATCACCAGACGAGGTCAGACAGCATCTGCAGACCACCCAGGAGCTTCTAGAGTCTCTGGGGTTCCTAAGAAATCACAAAAAATCAGTCCTCCTACCTGCACAGGAGTTGCAGTTCATAGGAGCAGAGATCAGTACCCTGCATGGCAGGGCCTACCTGCCTCTGGACAGAGTAAGAAGTCTCTAGTTGAGGGCAAACTCATTCAGCCTGCACAAGAAAAAAACTGCAAGGCAGTTCCTACAACTCCTGGGCCATATGGCCGCAACCACAGGCACAGTCCTAGGATCTAGGTTTCAAATAAATCCAGTTCCACCTAGGGACTCAATGGTGCCAGAGAATAGGTTCCTTCTCAAAGCTGATTCCAGTAACAAAAACTTTGGTACAAGCACTTCAGTGGTGGAAAGAGGAATCCAACCAGAGGGAAGGGGTTTCTTTCCAACGATAATCTCCATCAGTTGTTCTCACAACAGATGCATCTCTACTAGGGTGGGGTGCCCATCTAGGCAACCACACAACCCAGGGTAGTTGGTCAGGTGCAGAGTCACTCCAGCACATAAACTTACTGGAACTCAGAGCAGTGATCATCCTGGACATAAAGTCTCCACCACTCATTCACACTAATGGGAGGTCACCGGAGGCACTATGACCCAGCGGGAGTGAACTTTTTTCAAGGGGTCCGGCACCAGAGATGAAGCCGAGAGGAAGCAGCACCTCGAGCCTCGGCTCATGCAGTAAAGACTGTCTCGGCGTTGACCCTCCAACCGCCTCAGTTCCTTTTTTCCCGCCATCGAGTGAGCTACCAGTGACGATGTCGCTCGCCCACCAGGAGTTAAACTTCACTGTCAGCGATCTTTCAGTTTGTTATTTTGTAGTTTTATTTCGAAGTACGGATTATATTCTATATATTTAAATTATACATCAAGAAGTCTTCAGCCCTCCTTTGACGGAGTTGACCATAAGCAGGTCAGGTGACAGTAGGGAGACTTCGTATGAAAGCTGTTCAGTCAACCGGGCCGGGTCCGGTCCACTGCCCTCCCCGGGGGGGGCAGTCTGACAACAGACGGTCCAATGCTCAGGGGGATGGGCGTTCCCCTTGAAAGCATAAAAGGAAACGGTCCCATTCTCTGTGCCGTTCAACCTCGAGTTCCTCTTCGACACATAGGTCAAAGAGAAAAAGGCATCACTTGAGGTCGCCCTCTGATATGTCTTCGCGGAGACGGTCAGTTGTTGGGACAAGGCACCGGTATCCACCTCTGTCAGAGTCACCAGTCTCTGTCTCCGATGTCCAACCTCTTTGACATCGGGGCCCCTCTCTGCCTTTCCGGGGAGCTTCCAATGAGCAGTTTCACCGGTGGGCTGCTCTTATGGAGCAATGGGCTCGGATGTTGGTCCAGTTGCCTGAGTCGGTCACTCTGACGCCGAGGCCTTCGGCCCATTCAGCTCTGGGGGGATGGGTAGGGCAGTTGGGCCTTTCTAGTCGCATGGCGCCTTCTTCAGTGCCGTTGACTCTGCGCTCCGGTGTTTATCCCCCTCACATGGCTGCGGTGCAGGGGTCCACACCAATGCCTCTATCTCCTGCCATTTTTCCCTCTTTGTCATCAAATCGCAGTTCTTTGACCTCTGGGACACTCTTGGCACCATTAGCTCATTCGGCGGCATGCATGGCGCCATGGGCTCTGACGGCGCCGAACAGTGCCGAGGATTCTCTCGACACTATGCACAGCATCAGCGCCTGGGGTTCTGTCAGCACCATGCATGCTGTCGACTTCATCCTCAGTGCTGTGTGGGCTGTCGGTGCTGTGTGGGATGCCACTTTGGCAGGCGCCTCCCTCCTTTTTCTCGGTGCCGGGGGCTAGTGCAGTGCCAACCGGGGTCTTTGACTCTGATTCTTTCCTCTTCTGATCTTCATCCTAATTTTCACTCCTTTCCTGTCTATGCTGTCCCCCCTGGACTGTCAGGAGATGATTTTGAGCCTGACCCAGATCTTTGTCTGGGTGATGATGATGATGATAATGCCCTCGGAGCAGGAATCAATCCTTCTGCAGAGCCTGAGGTGGAAGACCTATCCTTTAAGTCACTGCTCAAAAATTTAAACTCTTCCCTTTCTCTCCAAGCTTCAGAGATTGATCCTGGAAAGCTTTTACGACTCCAATATCTTCATGTCCCAGAGATCCCTATGGATTTAACCTCTCCGGTACAGCCCTCTTCCGAGACTGTCTCTCAGATGGTGTGGCAGAATCCAGCTCTCATTCCTTCCGTGGCTAAGTCCATCGATAGGAAATATGCTCCACCCAAGGATCGTCCTTTTTTGGCCTCATAAGCCTTTGCTGATGCCATTGTGATCTTGGCAGAGAATGATAAAGCCATCCTTCCTCAAGGATCTACAGCCCTACCAATAAACAAAGAATCTCATAAGACAGACACCTTAGGTAAGAGAGTCTTTGCTGCCTTAACCCTGGGCATGCGCATTGCCAGCTACCAGGGCTATTTTTCTCAGTATGAGTATGTACTTTGGCATTCCCTCAAAGAAATTGTGGAAGCTTTACCTGAATTGGAAGCTAGCTCAGAGTTGCTTCACACCATAACTAGGGGTATCGAATCCAATAACCAACAGGTAAAAGCTACAATGGATGCCTTCGATACCGTCTCCTGGGTGGCCGTGGCTGGCATCTGCACCTGCTGCCACTCTTGGCTACATACTTCCAGCTTCACGAACGATGCCCAGCAGTAAGTTACGGCTTTATCCTTTGATGGTATGTATCTGTTTGGGCCCCAGGTGGAGCAAGCTCTGGAGGCCATGCAGAAGACTAGGTCGACCATTAAGACGGCCAGACCTACACCCACTCCCTCCAGAGGAGGTGTGAACAAGTGTCAGTTTCACAACCATCAGTTATTTCGCGGCAAAGGCAGGGGAGGTTTTAATAAAAACCACAACCCTCAACCACAGAAGAAAGCGCAACAGATGCACAAGGCCCCAAAGCGCCCAGTGCCACCTTCTGAGTTTCTGGCCCAAGTCCCACCTCAGCTGTCCGAGGGGGAATCCTCCTCAGTGGAGGGAGGATGTCAGACTCAGTTCTACAATCAGTGGAAATCTATAACATCAGACAAATGGGTCCTCCAGATAATCCGTGAGAGGTTCTCTCTCAATCTTTCGGAAACCCCTCCGGATGACCCTCCCAAACGACAGCCCAGGCTGTCAGCAGTACAGTCAGACCTTCTTGCTTCCAAGGTACAAGGCCTTCTGAAAAACAGGGCAGTAGAAATAGTTCCGCTGCACCAACAAAACACAGGTTTCTACTCCCATTACTTTCTGGTTCCAAAGAAAACTGGCGGCATGCGCCCAATTCTGGATCTCAGAAAACTAAACAAGTTCTTTCACAAGGAAAAGTTCAAGATGATTTTACTACGTACCCTACTACCTTTGCTTCATCAGCATGGTTGGTTAGCCTCCCTGGACATGCAGGATGCCTACCAACATATTCTCATACACCCAAATCACCACAAATACCTAAGGTTCATGGCATTGGGTCAACACTATCAGTTCAGAGTCCTGCCCTTTGGGCTATCCTCGGCGCCTCGAGTTTTTACAAAGTGTTGTGCAATTCTCACAGTGCATCTCAGGAAAATCAGAATACAAGTGTTTCCATATCTGGATGACTGGCTTCTAGCAAGTCCCTCCAGGCAACAGACTCTAGAGGCCGTGGCCATGGCCTCAGACTTCCTCATGTCCATGGGAGTCCTGCTGAATCTCAACAAGTCGCAGTTGCAGCCCTCCCAGAAGCTCCTCTTCATAGGAACTCTTCTGGATACCTCCTGTGCGAAGGCTTTTCTTCCAGATGACAGAAGGAGCGGTATCCTACAGATGGCCCGATACATCAGAGAATGCAGCTCGGTTCGAGCCATCTCGATGCAATGGATGCTGGGTCAATTGGCATCCTCGATGTTCACTGTACCCTTAGCTCATCTCCACATGAGAACCTCCCAGTGGATGCTCAGTACTCAGCGGTCCCCAACCACTCACCCTCAGTCCTTTCTCATCAAGGTGACGGAACCTCTGAAGAGGTCAATCAATCAATCACTTTATTTAACCAGGCATAAACACCATTGAGCAAGCTCATTTTCAAGGTGGTCCTGGGCATTAATACAATACAGTACACTTCACAAGATTACAATTACGGTGGACAACGGTGCAAAAAAAAAAAAAAAAAAACATTGCGAAGGTGCCGGTCAATATGGGCCTATACATACCGGTCAACATAATTAACATGCAAAGGTACATAATGATAAGCTTTACTGAAATGAGAAGAGACAACAATCCCATATAGTCTCCGCTATGTAAGAGCTCAGACCGAAATGATAAAAAATAAGGAGGTGTTAAGGAATAGGGTAGAAATTGGGGTGAAAGAGTAGGCAGCCAAAAGGGAGGCCAGAATAGGTAAAAGGTAGAGAATAGGCAGGGCCATCTTGGATTAAGGGAACTAGGCTTGTAAGTCCTAGGTTTCTGTTGTTAGGAATGTGGGGTGGATGAGATACTTAGGCGTAGGATTTGAGAGTGGCACCCAGGGCTTAGGGGTCATCAGCATCTGAAACAGTTGCATGATTCCTTCAGATAATCCATTAATAGAGTTTTGAATGTGAAAATGCTTGGAAGTGAGGATAATTTTAATGAGTCTTGCATAGTGTTCCAGAGTGATGGAAGTGAGAAGTTGATTGCTGCTGAGCCAAGGGTAGTTTTCACTCTAGGAATCTGGAAGCAGGTTAAGGAGAAGCGCCTCAGGCCATAGGAACCTTTAGCCCGTTTGAAGATGTTCGAGATGTATGCAGGGAGGTTATCAGATAATGCTCTAAAAAACCATCCTTTTTCTTCTAGTTGAGAGTGAGGTCCATCCCAAAACCTGGTATAGACGACAGTGATGTGTACTACGGGGACGATTTAAGATAAATCTTAAAGCCCAGTGGTAAAGGGTGTCCAGTTTGTTTAGCATCGTTGATGGGCAATGACTGTAAAGGAAGTCAGCGTAGTCCAGTATAGGTAGGAATGTAGTTTGTACTAGTATCATTATGGCTTCTAACGAGAGTAGGTGTTTAATGCGATAGAATAAACCTAATCCTGTCTTAGTTTTTTCGAGGTTTCATTTAAGTGGCACAGAAAGTAGAGCTTGTTATCCAGCCAGAACCCTAGGTATTTAAAGGTATCAACTACTTCAAGGGGTTCATCTAAGAGTGTTCGGATCTGTGTGATATGTGGACATCCGGAAGTAGACTTTGGTGAGAGAATCATTGCTTTAGTCTTTTTGGCATTGAGGAGGAGCTTATGAGTGAGAAGGTTGTATTGGAGGGTGACAAAGTCTTTCTGTAAGTACTCATGGGCCAGATCCAAGGATGAATTTGTGGTATAGAGTACAGTATCATCTACGAATAAGTGCACATTTGCTGTGGCCAGCTGCGAGTCCAGATTATTGATGTATATTGTAAAGAGGATAGGGCCCAGGATGGAGCCTTGTGGGACTCCTCATAACAAGGATTTTTGTGGGGATAGATCTCCCATGGCTTTGACTTGTTGTAACCTATTGGTTAGGTAGCTGGTGAACCATTTAATGGCAGAACTATCAAGTCCGATGTTAGTGCAGTAAGCATGATGGTATGATCCACAGTATCGAAGGCCTTACTTAGATCAAGGAAGAGGGCAAATACATGCTTCTTAGAGTCCAAAGCCATTTGCCAGTCTGTAGTTACTTTGGCAAGAGCCGATACTGTACTGTGTTTGGCTCTGAAGCCGGACTGAGCCGGGTTTAGCAACTTTTGTGAATCCAAATGTTCTCTAAGTTGGGTGTTGACAATTTTTACAAGTAATTTAGAGAGGACGGATAGTATAGAAATAGGCCGGTAATTGTTCAGATCACTCGGATCCCCAGTCTTGAATAATCCTACAGATGGCCCGATACATCAGAGAATGCAGCTTGCTCACCTGGTGGTCCCAGGAGGACAATCTTCTGGAAGGATATCCCTTTACCCCTCTGGATCATCAGATCTCAATTACCGTGGACGCATCCCTGATGGGTTGGGGAGCCCACTGCCAGGATCATCACACTCAGGGTACGTGGACTCAGGACGAGTCCCAACTCCACATAAACATCCTGTAAATGAGAGCCGTCCTCTATGCAGTCCGAGCTTTGAAGGACATACTCTGTCACAAGAACATTCTCCTTCAAATGGACAACAAAGCAGTGATGTACTACATCAACAAACAGGGCGGTGCACACTCTTACCCTTTATGCAGGGAAGCGATGAGAGTGTGGGAATGGTGCCTGGAACACAAGGTCTTGTGATTCAGGTGGTTTACCTGCCAGGAGTGCAAAACGAGCTGGCAGACTGTCTCAGAACAGAGACGGATCCTCACGAGTGGTCTCTCAACTCAACCGTCGTTCAGTCACTCTTCAAAGAATGGGGAACTCTGGACCTGGACCTTTTTGTGTCCCCACTCAACACAAAACTGCCTCTCTTCTGCTCCAGAAATCCAGAACCTGGCATTTTTTGTCAGAATGCGGTCAGGCTGCAGTGGACAAGACACTTTCTGTATGCCTTTCCACCCCTTCCTCTAATGCAGAGGGTACTTCTCAAATTGGAGTCTCAGGGGCAGAATGATTCTCAGTGCCCAGTTCTGACCTCAGCAAATATGGTTTCCACTACTCAATAGTCTATCGGAAACTCCCCCGAAGACGCTTCCCCACCAGATGAACCTTCTGACCCAGGGTCCCTTGGTCCATCCCAACCTGAGGTCGCTTTACCTTCATACTTGGCTCCTGAAGAGATAGAGGTGAATAGGTTCAATGTCTCTCATAGAGTTTCTGATATCCTTTTGGCTGCGCGCAAGCCAGCCACTAGGAAAACCTACACAGCCAAATGGAAGCGTTTCTCTTTCTGGTGTGCAAAATCCTCTTGGAATCTTTTTTCCTGCCCACCGAATAAAGTCTTGGAGTACCTCTTAGACCTCTCAAATACAGGTCTGCAGTACTCTACAGTCAAAATTCATCTTTGTGGCATTTCGGCGTATCATGAACCGGTACTTTCCATGTCACTGGTTCAGTTGCCTGTGGTTAAAAGGTTTCTTAGGGGTATTCTGCATACTAGACGTCCTATCAGACGCCCAGTAACAGCCTGGGACATTAATCTTGTGCTAGACATGCTCACTTGTAAACCTTTCGAGCCTCTAGCTACTTGCGAGTTGAAGTTCCTCACTTGGAAAATGGCTTTCCTGGTGGCCATCACCTTGGCCCGTAGAGTTTCTGAAATACCTGCATTGGTCACTGACCCCCCGTACACTGTATTTCACAGGGACAAAGTGGTTCTTAGGACTCATTCTAAGTTTCTCCCTAAGGTTGTCTCAGAGTTCCATCTAAACCAGCCTTTAGTCCTTCCTACCTACTTTGCAAACTTCCAGAATGAAGGGGAGCATACCCTTCATTCACTGGATGTTAAGAGAGCATTGCAATTCTATCTAGATAGAACGAAAGAAATTCGCAAAGCTCAACAACTATTTGTTTCCTTCAGCGAGACCTGGCTGGGTCAACCTGTCGCTATCAGATGTATTTCAGCATGGCTGGTGGCTTGCCTTTGCCACTGCTATTCTATGGCACAGGTCAAGCTGGAAGGCAGAGTGTATGCTCACTCTACCAGAGCAGTCACGGCATCTCTGGCAGAAATCCGCAACGAGCCCATTGCAGATATTTGCAATGCGGCTACTTGGATCTCCGTGCATACTTTCATTAAGCACTATGCCTTGGATGTCCATGCCAGATGACATCTGTCATTTGGCAGGACCATTCTTAACGGACTTCTGTCCTAAGTATATGAGCTCCTTATCTCCTGCCGCCCGTCTCAGGGGATTATTTAGCTCGGTACTCTCCCATTAGTGTGAATGAATGGTGGAGACTTTATGTCCAGGAGGATATGGAAATTACGTACCTACCATAATTCTTGATCTTCTTGGACGAAGTCTCCACCACTCATTTACACACCCACCCTCCATCCTCCAAGCTTACTTCTCTGTTTTTGGTCTTCACTGCCTCAGTGGTTGGGCTGTGAAGACTTTATTGTTGACCGTTCTTACATGGGCCATTCAGACCGTCTTGTGTCCAATTTTTAGGTTAGTTATGCTGCACCTCCTCAGAAAAAAAGGTACTGAGGCAGTTGGAGGGTCGACACCAAGATAGTATTTACCGCATGAGCCGATGCTCGCTGTGCTGCTTCCCCACAGCTTCATCTCTGGCGCCACCCCTCTTGAAAAAGTTTGCTCCCGCTGGGTCCTAGCACCTCTGGCGAACTCCCATTAGTGTGAATGAGTGGTGGAGACTTCGTCCAAGAAGATCAAGAATTACAGTAGGTACGTAATTTCCATTTTTGTGCACCAAAGGACTTTACAACACTGGTACAAGGGAAGGAGGTACAGGTAAGAACAGACAATACCACCAGAATGTACTACATAAACAAGCAAGGAGGCACCAGGTTGGGTCCTTTCTGCACAGAGGCCATGAAAATATGGAGCCTGGCTTACTCCTTGGTAGTTTCCCCTGCAGGCAATCCACCTGCCAGGGAAGGACAACACCCTGGTAAATGCTCTGAGTCGAATCAACCAGGCCCATCATGAATGGACTCTGAACAGGCAAGTGGTGGGAGTAATCTTCAGGAGGTGGGGCATCCCAGAGATAGACTTGTTCACATCCCACCAGAACCACCACCTGCCTCAGTACTGTTGCAGACCACCAGATCAGGGCACACTACCTCTGGATGCTCTGGTTTTGGACTGGTCAGGGGAACACCTATGTGCTTTTCCTCCCTCCCCTCTGGTGTACAAGGTACCGCTCAAGCTCAGGTCCCAGTCAGCATCAATGATCTTGATAGCCCCAGACTGGCCCAGGCAGCCATGGTACTCTCATCTGCTCTCCATATCTGTAGCCAAGCCAATACATCTCCCTCGGAGGCACACCTTGTTAACCTCCAACCAGGAGAGACTTCTATAGCTGAACCTCAGGTCTCTCAGTCTCAAAGCCTGGCTCTTGAAGACCTAGAATATGTAGGTCTACACCTCACTGAAGCTGTTTTGGACATCCTGGGAAGTTACAAGAAGTCTTCCACTAAGAAAACCTATGCCTCAAAATGGAAAAGGTTTGCTGTCTGGTGCTCAGCCAGGGAGCTAGTACCAACACAGGCTGGGGTTCCAGCTGTTCTTGATTACCTCTCTTATTTATATTCCCTGGGGCTGCATCCCAGCATCCTTATGGTACACCTGGCTGCAGCATCTGCTTACATTTCTGCTGGAAGAAATGTAACAATAGCTTCAGACCCTATCTTCAGGAGGTTCTCCAAGCACTTAACCCATCTGCATCCCCCTCATAGGGAACCGGTGCCAGCATGGGACCTTAATGTGTGCATAGCTAAGCTCTTGGGACCTCCTTTTGAGCCCATGTCCTCTGCTCATCTGAAATATGTCACTTGGAGAACAGTTTTCCTAGTGGCAATTACTTCTGCAAGAAGAATCAGTGAGCTTCAGGCTCTCTGCATTGAACAGGACTACATTTCATTCCACAGGGATAAAGTGGTCCTGCGCTCAAACAGGTAATTTCTCCCTAAAGTGGTTTCTGATTTCCACCTGAACCAGTCCATCACCCTACCTGTCTTTTTCACTGAGCATTCCACTTCTCGTGAAAGAAGGCTTCAGAGTCTGGATGTCAAGAGAGCTCTCAGCTACTACGTGACAGCCACTAAGGACCATAGGCAGGACAGGAAACCACTGTTACTGACTTATGGGGGTGTGGGAAAGGGTAACCCAGCATCTAAAAAGTCCATTTCTGGATGGATAGTCCAGTGTATCCAGTTCTGTTACACTAAAGCTGGAAGGCAGCCTCCAACAGGATTGATGGCCCATCCCACAAGAGGGACAGCTGCTACTTTGGCAGCTGCCAGGGATGTTCCACTAGTTGACATCTGTAAAGCAGCTACCTGGAAAACAGTACACACCTTTACGAAGCTCTACAGCCTGGATATTCTCTCCAGGGGGATGCTAGGTTTGGCACAGCAGTCCTGCAAAGTCTGTTTCCAAAATAAGGTTCTGTGCCCACCTCCAAAGGTACTGCTTAGTAGTCTGCAGAAAGTTGGGAATACCTGAGTATTACTGGGGTTAGAAGAAAAAATTACTTACCATGGTAATCTTGTTTCTTCCCAGTGATACTCAGGTATTCATAATGTCCCACCCTGCTTCCTCTACCAGAACCTTTAGCCTCTGCACTCCTGCATACTGTGCTCTCAGGGGTATACATGCCACTTTCTGACACAATTTGAATAATCAAGGATCTTACTTCAAGAAACAGCTCATGCAGCAGGTTTACTCCATTAGGACTGAAGCCAGCAGGCAGCAGAACCCCATGGAAAACTTCTAGCTACAACAGGGGACTGCCCCCATTTGTTATTTTTCTCTCACAAGTTCGATTTTCTTATCTACCTTCACATGTCATCTTCCCTGACGTCCTCTGTCGAAAAGCGCTCCTCCAAGTGCGCGTGTGGCAAACAAATTCCTTTTAAGAACCAGCACACGGCCTATGTCAGGTGCCGAGGCCCAAAACATGACACTAAGGCCTGCTCCATTTGCCAAAACTTTAACAGCCGCACGAGGATCCGCAGACAGAAAGTTTTGGAAACTGTCCTTTTAGAAAGATTAGCAATCATGCAGAGAAGTTCCTCTTGGGAGGAGTCATCACACAGATCAGGGAAACACAAGGAAAAAAGGAGGGAGAAGGAGAAAGAGCACTCCCTATCCACGTGGATGTCCGACTCAAGGGCTAGCTTGGACACTGCCTGCTCCACCAGATATCCCTCTTGGGCAAAGGCCCAACCACCGCTGGCAAAAGTCCAGACATCGGGTGGTACAGAGAAGACATCCACCCTTCGGCCTCTTAAGGTCCAGCTGAAAGACTCGTCACATAGCCGACCTTTGGGCTCTTCAGGCCAGTTTGCATCGACAGATTGCCCGCCCAAGGCGTACTCCAAGTTGGCTGCTACTGCAGGCTCCAGCTCCCTGGACCAGTGCTGGGACATCAACCACAGCAGGTTGGCCTCCCAACCCCCTAGAGGTTCTAGAGGGACGTCCGTTAAACGGACCACTGATCTGACGTCCCTCAAGTGGACCTCAGACCAGAAGTGGATGTCAGAGCAGACACCCACCAAATGTCTCAAGTACCAGTCAGAAGTCCTCACTTGCCAGAAGAATGTCACCTCATCTGTACCGGACGTCAGGCATCCAGGATGTTCGGACGAAGACGGTACTGATGCCAAGGACGACCAGGCATCAGGAGACAGGGAGGAAGTAAATCTCCCACATTACCTGACGTCACCCAAGGACCAGTTGACAGGTGCATCAGGCCACAAAAAACCTGTTATGGGCGACAGGAAGACACCTAGAGAGGAACCGACGCCAGGTCAGTTGTCGGGCCTCAACATAAACGAAGTAAAGGAATTGTTTTCCTATTAGTGGGAAACCATCAGGAAGAATGTAGTTCCCACAAATCCTCCAGTGAAGAATTTACCTCTTTCAAAAGACAAAAGCCTGGACAGACCACCCCCTAAAGAGAAGAGTCCATACCTAGGGGCAGATCCAAAGATAAAAGGCTTCACAAGGATAGAAAGTGGCCAAGGTCTCCCTCCCAGACCCCTTCCCGCTCTCCTAGTGCACATAGGCCTAAGAGACACCATAGGAGATCAGACTTTTCATCGTTGGATGAGTCTCACTCCTCATCTTCTGAGTCGTCCAGGTCAGCATCGCCCTTTAGTGTCCCTTCTCCAGACCCACGGGATCTTCCAAGGTCGCCCCTGGATGACCCAACATTTATGGATATATTATGCGACATATCCAAGACAGTATGGGTTGGGACACCAAACACTTAGATCCCGAACAATGGCAACTGGCAAAATACTTAGGACAAAAGGACCCCAAGCCAGTGGTGGTCCCGCCATTAGTGGACATTTTCCAAGACGTAACGAAAGCTGCTTGTAAGCACCCCTTTTCCTCTTCTGCAGTCCCCAAGAAGGTGGATCGCCTATACAGGGCTCCTCTTGAGGATCCTTATTTAGGAGAACAACCAGTGGCAGACTCTGTGGTCATAACAGCTACTCACAACACATCTCAAAGACCACATCTCAGTACACAACCCCCAGACCAAGAATCAAAACAACTTGACTCCATGGAGAGAAAAATATATACATCAGCAACCTGCTCCATACGATCACTTAATTTCTTGACCCACATGATGCAATTTCAAAGTGCCTTGTGGGAACAATGCCAAGACCTAGTAAAGGACATGCCGGAGGTAGACAAGAAAAAGGAGCTAATAGAACTCCTCCAAACAGGCTCTGACATGGGAACACAGGTACTCAGAGCAGCTTATGATTCTGCAGACTTTGCGGCCAGAAGTGCGGCATCAGGAGTCTGTCTCAGAAGACACTCTTGGCTGAGAGTCTTGGGTTTTACACCTGACTTCCAGAAAGGTATCCTAGACATCCCATTCAAAAGCTAGGTTCTCTTTGGTGAAGAGTCCGAGAAGATAATAAAATTGCAGGACGCCGGAAAGGCTGTCAGATCAGTACAGGCAATGTACAGATCTAAACAGAAGCCATTTCAGAGGCAACAAAACTGATTCAAGGGCAAACAGGGTTAACAACCCCAATTTGGACAACAGCAGAGAGGTGGCTTTAATCAAAAAGGTAACCTCACTCTACCGGAGGTGCCAGGAACACAAAAACTCCTCAGGCTACCCTCCACTGCCTGCCTTACTGCAGACCCCTCCTCCCCCTCTGGTTCAAAGGGAAGAGAAGGTCGGGAGTCGGTTCACAAACCACCTGCCAGGGTGGCAACAAATCACTTCAGATCAGTGGGTGCTCCAACTCATTCAAAGAGGGCACTCTGTCGAGTTCATAGGACAACCACCATCCAAACCACCACTGCGTTCCCAGTATTCGGGCCAACACGCCACACTAATTCAAGAAGAGATAGCTTCCCTTCTCAAAAAAGAAGCCATAGAAAAAGTCCCATGGATCCAGAGAGGGAAAGGGTATTATTCCCACTTCTTTCTGGTACCAAAGAAGACAGGAGACCTACATCCCATCCTAGACTTAAGCAATTTCGGCACCTTCATGGCATACAAATGCTTCAGGATGGTCACCTTACCAGGCTTGATCCCGATACTACGCCCGGACGCTTGATTCGCATTGCTGGACATGCAAGATGCCTACCTTCACATTCCAATCGCGAAACATCATCGGAGGTTCCTGCGATTCAAATTCCAGGGTCGCCACTACCATTTCAAACAACATGAAGTCTTGCTATATTATGACAATTGCAGTTTGACCCAGCCTTCGAACTGCTCCGGAGGTGAAAGAGTTAAGTTCCATGCCAGGCATGGAATCTTGAGCGCGAGCTCGGTTGAAAACTCTGTCTGTTGTGCTTCAAACTGTAACTGTCAGATTCTTTACTCCGCCTCACTGAACAGTTGCTCCGGAGATTTCTCCTACTGCTCGGTTCATTTTGTCGGTTTTAAAGTATTTTTTCTCGGTTTTCAAACCGCATTTGTCTAAAATTAAACCGCAACCGGTCAGTTCAAGCTCTGTCTGTGGTATCGTAAGTAATAGATAAGTTTTACATTTTATTCTGTGTGGAACTTGTAAACGGTATTATCGGTTCGGTTTGAACCGATCAGGTTGTTGTAAAAAACTATTTTAAATTGTATTAGAAGTGCGGTTCCCGGTTCTTATCGGTTCTAAAAAAAACGGATTTCATTACGGTTTTTTCCACGACCCGTGACACGGTCTGGAACCGATAAGGGTGTCTTGCTTGGCTAAGGGCCGTTAACGGGCAAGTTTCTGGTTAGGCTGGCATTATGTCTGAGAAACCCAAAAGAAAAACCGGGCCCACTGGGTTTCAACACTGTAGTGTCTGTGGGGAAGCTTTTGCTAAGGCTGACCCACACACCACATGTGTCTATTGTCTGGGGTTTGACCACCTCAATACAGACTGCCAGATTTGTTTGAATTTCCCTGCAGCTACCCTGGATAAGAGAGTTGATAGGCTCAGGGAACAGGAGGCTAAGAAGTCCGCTGACCCGGATAGCCAGCCCGGTTCGGTTCCTACCGAACCAGAGGGAGTGCCCTCTGACCAGGGTGAGTCTTCCTCGGGCAAAGGAGAGCTGACTCGGAGGTCAGTTCCAGCTAAAGGGACTAGGGAAATCAGCAGGTGTGGAGCCAAAAGTCTTTCTCCAACTGCTGCAGAGATAGCCAAAGCGATCAAAATTGTCCAGTCGCTTTCCCGCCTCAATCGAACCGGCACCATCAGGTAAGCGGTCGGTTCGGTCGATTCCCTCGGTTCAGGAATATGATATAGAGGATTTTTATGAACCGGGGAGATTATGAGTGAATGTGATTTTGAGAGTCTGGATCTGCCCATTGAACCGGACATTTCTCCAGACAGACCTATAGAAGTGTCTCCCCAGGCTTTCTGAGTCCCTTCTCATTTATTTTTATAAGAAAGTGGCTGAAACCTCCAGCTTCCTATGGAAGAAGCTGTAGATGACCAAGAGGAGCCTGACTACGTAGAGATGATGATATCCCAGAGTCTAGGAGACTGTCTATTCCTATCCACAAATCCTTCAGGAAACAGACAGTAAAAATTTTAAAAGCTCCCCATTCTATACTTCCTGTGGATAAGAAAATGGACAGGAGGTACACTTTGTCAGGCTCTGACATGGAGTTCCTCTCACAACAATGCAGCCATGTTGGGGTAGTGCAGGCTGTAGCCTGTGACAAGGCAAATATTCCTTTGGCTTCACACCCCCCTGACATGGACTCCAGGAGGATTGATGCCATGGGAAAGAAACAGTACATGGCAGCATCTTTGGGTTTCAGACAGGCAAATTATATGGCTTACATTGCAAAATATCAGAAATCCAGATGGGATACTGTTATGGCTGTAGCAAAGCAGGTCCCTGGCCAGCTTGCCAAGGAGCTGGAGCAGGTGGCTGCTGATGGTATTGAGGCATCCAAGGTGCAATTCCATGCTGCAGTGGACTCTAATGATGTATCTTCGAGAGGCATGGCTACATCTGTGGCTTTTCATAGAATGGCTTGGCTCAGGTGTACTAGCCTGTAACAGGATACCCAGACTAAGGCCATGGATTTTCCTGTTGTTGATAACTCTTTGTTTGGGGAGCAGACAGAGAATTACATGAAGAAAATGGATGAGTATAGGACCAACTATAGGAGTGCACAGGCCAAGGAAAGGCAGGCCACTCCTCAGAGGCAGCTTTCCAGGGGCAGGGGCAGGCCTTTTCACAGGCCTTTTACCAAGTCCAGGCCTCTCTTCAGCCCACGCCCAGAGGGGTTCTTCAGAGAGAGGCAGACGGGCACAAGCAGGCCTGCTCCCACCCTCAGCCTTAAAGCCCCTGCCAAGCAGGCACCCTGATGGGATGGCCAGGCCGATTCTCCACTATCTGTAGGGGCAGGCTGGCTTACTTGTCCAGGACTGGAAGTCTTTAACATCAGACAAGTGGGTGCTGGAAGTAGTAAGCCAGGGACTGGTTCTCAGCTTCAAAAAATTTCCAAAGATGAGAGCCAGATCCTTTCCACCTGCAAATCCATCAGAGGCTCTCGCCTTAGAAACAGAAGTTTCAACCCTCCTGGCTCTCAGAGCTGTAGAAAGGGTTCCTCCCCTACACCAGGGCAAAGGATTGTACTCCAGGTACTTCCTTACCCCAAAAAAGACAGGAGAATGGCGGCCCATCCTGGATCTCAGATACCTAAACAAGCACCTTTTAAAACCAAAATTCAAAATGGTGACTCTGGGAATTATTTTACCCTCTCTAAGGCCAGGGGAGTGGCTAGCGTCCCTGGACCTCAAGGATGCCTACTTCCATGTTCTCATCAGAAGCTCCCACCGAAAGTGCCTCAGATTCGAACTGCCCTCAGGCCATTACCAGTTCAGAGCAATGCCCTTCGGCCTCACCACTGCCCCAAGGGTATTCACAAAATGCCTGGCAGTAGCAGTTGCTCATTTAAGAAGGCAAAAGATTGCCATCTTTCCTTACCTGGATGACTGGCTCATAGTAGGCCAGTCTCCAGCCCAAGTCAGACTACACCTTCAGGTTACCCAGCAGCTGCTTACATTTCTAGGTTTCCTTCTCAATCTCCCAAAGTCAGTTCTAGAGCCTGTTCAGCTACTCACAGTCATAGGCGCAGAACTGAACACACAACAGGCCAGAGCCTTCCTTCCTCTAGAAAGAGCAAAGACCCTGGTTTCTCTGGCCTCCTCCTTCACTCTGCAGGTCTCTCGACCAGCAAGGCATTTTTTGCAGCTCCTAGGGCACATGGCTGCTTCCACAACAGTAGTGCAGGGAGCAAGATTTCAGATGAGGGACATTCAGTTCCACTTGAGAGCCTTCTGGTCTCAAAGGAGAGATCCTTTAACCAAACTGATCCCAGTAACTCGAACCCCGATCCAGGCCCTACAGTGGTGGCAGGATCAGAGCAATCTGAGACAAGGAGTTCCCTTCATCCCACAGTCTCATTCCTTGACCCTTACTACAGATGCATCCCTCTTGGGGTGGGGAGCTCACATGGGCGACCTCACCACTCAGGGGTTGTGGTCCCCTAAGGAATCTATGCTCCACATCAATCTGTTGGAACTCAGAGCAGTTTTTCTAGCACTTCAAGCTTTTTCCACATCTGTTCAGAACAAAGTGGTACAAGTCAGAACAGACAACACCACTACAATGTGGTACATCAACAAGCAAGGGGGCACTCGGTCTACGGCCTTGTGCACCGAAGCGATGAAGTTGTGGTCTCTGGCTTATTCCCTGAACACCTCCCTTATGGCAGTTCACCTCCCAGGCAAAGACAATGTCCTGGCAGATGCTCTCGGCAGGATTTCCCAGGGCCATCACGAATGGTCTCTGGATCCCCTTATCCTGGAGGTGGTGTTTGCCAGGTGGGGCACTCCTCAGATAGATCTTTTTGCAGCCCCGGACAATCACCAACTTCCTCTTTTTGCTGCAGACCCCAGTGTTGGGCTCAGTCCTCTGGGCCTTCCTTCCTTCTCAACTAGGAAGGGAAGTTTCTCTATGCGTTTCCCCTTTCCCTCTCCTTTTCAAGGTGCTAGTCAAGATCAGGTCTCAACCTTGCAAGATGATCCTGATTGCTCCAGATTGGGACAGACAGCCCTGGTATCCACTTCTTCTGTCCCTAGCAGTCCACCATCCCCTGTGCCTTCCCAGGAATCACAATCTGTTAACTTGTGCCCAGGGGAGAGTTTGGTACCCGAATCTCAAATCTCTCAATCTCAAGGCCTGGCTCTTGAAGAGTTAGAGTTTGCTGACTTACACCTTTCTCAGGGTGTACTCAATGTTTTGAAGGCTTCGAGGAAGCCTTCTACCAGGGCTACTTATCATTCCAAATGGAAAAGGTTTTCCATATGGTGCTCTGGTAAGAGTATTTCCCCAGAGTCTGCCGGCTTGCCCACAGTTCTGGATTACATAGTGCACTTAAATGCTCTGGGTCTGAGACCAGCTACCCTAAAAGTGCACCTGGCAGCAGTGTCTGCTTTCTTATCAGCAGGTAAACCCTCTTCTCTTTCAGCTCATCCAGTATTCTCTAAGTTTTTCAAGGGATTGCTTCACTTCAACCCTCCATTCAGGGATCCTGCCCCTGCATGGGATCTTAATGTTTGCATTGCCCAGCTCATGCAACCTCCTTTTGAGCCCATGTCTTCAGCAGAGCTTAAGTACTTGACTTGGAAGACTGTGTTTTTGGTAGCCATCACTTCTGCTAGGCGCATAAGTGAACTACAAGCATTGTCAGTGGAGCCTGATTTTATCTCCTTTCATAGGGATAAAGTGGTCCTCAGGACTAATAGAAAATTCTTGCCCAAGGTGGTTTCGGATTTTCACCTGAATCAATCTATGTCTCTCCCTGTGTACTTCACTGACCATTCCTCCTCTGGTGAGAGGAGATTGCACAGTTTAGATGTCAAAAGAGCCCTTAGCTACTACATAGAGCGTACCAAGGGTCACAGGTTTGATTCCCTCCAACTGTTCCTCACTTATGGTGAGGTAGGTAAAGGGAAACCTGCCACTAAAAGATCCATTGCCAGGTGGATTGTTTCTTGTATCCAGTTTTGTTATCAAAAACTGGGTAGGGTTCCCCCTTCAGGCCTGAGGGCTCACTCTACCAGAGGTACAGCTGCGTCCCTGGCTGCTGCCAGGGACATTCCTATCATAGAGATATGTCAAGCAGCTACTTGGAAAACAGTTCACACTTTCACGAAGCATTACTCCTTGGACATCCAGGCTAGGAGTGATGCTCGGTTTGGCACAGCTGTGCTTCAAAGCCTATTCCCTAAGTAGGTTCTGCCCTCCTCCATGGAGGTACTGCTGTGTAGTCTGCAATTGTCATAATATAGCAAGACTTCATGTTGTTTGAAGAAAAAATTACTCACCTTAGTAATGTTGTTTCTTCTAATGGAGTCTTGCTATATTATGACCTCCCCCTACCTGCCCCTCTCAGAACCTCTGTTTTGTTTTTGGGATGTGGGTGGGCAGTGCTATGTTGGCACCTAGTGTTTGCCATTTTTGTTTGCTGTTGTATTTTCATTTCCTTGGTCCCCTGACTTGAGTCTTGCTTTTGGGACCAGAAAATGTGTTAGTATTTAGTAGCCAATTGGCTAGTGTAGGTTTACAGCTTCCACACAGAACCTTAGTGAGTTTTGCTCGTAAAGATCTGACAGTTACAGTTTGAAGCACAACAGACAGAGTTTTCAACCGAGCTTGCGCTCAAGATTCCATGCCTGGCATGGAACTTAACTCTTTCACCTCCGGAGCAGTTTGAAGGCTGGGTCAAACTGCAATTGTCATAATATAGCAAGACTCCATTAGAAGAAACAACATTACTAAGGTGAGTAATTTTTTCTTCTGAGCCCTACCTTCCGGCCTTTCATCGGCACTGAGGGTATACACCAAATGCCTGGCAGTGGTAGTGGTGGTACTCAGGAGAAAGGGCCACTATGTCTTCCCTTATTTGGATGACTGGATCCTGACAGCCACATCCCAGAGAGAGTTAAACCATGCTCTACGAGACAACTATTCAATATTTGACTCCCTAGGTGTCACGATCAGTCTGGTGAAATTGACCCTCACACCCTGCCAAAGGCTTCAGTTCATTGGAACTGTACTGGACACCAGCAAGGGAAGGGCCTTTCTACCAGAAGACAGGGCAGAATGGCTATGAGCCCTGATAAGACACATCAGAGCTCAAAGTCAGGTTCCAGTGAGGACCATGTCGCACCATCTGGGGCGTATGGTGGCCACGATAGCCACAGTCCTCCATTCACGTCTCCACATGAGAGCCATTCAGTGGACACTCAGGGTCCAGTGGGACCAATGCCAAGATGACTTGGACAGCTAGTCTCGATCCCCAACTCTATTCTCAGAGTCTTGCAATGGTGGATGGTCCTGGAACACCTCTCAGTAAGGGTTCCCTTCCTGTCTCCTACCCACTCACTGATACTGACCACAGACATGTCGGGATCAAGTTGGGGTGCCCATTTGGGCGGCAAAAAGACTCAGGGACAATGGTCAGGAACCAAAGGAGCCCTTCACATAAATGTCCTCGAGATGAGGGCAGTTCTTTATGCCTTGCAAGCCTTGCAAACAGACATAACCCCAGGACACTTACTGATCCAAACAAATGACATGTCAGTAGTGTTCTACATCAACAAGCAGGGAGGCACTCACTCCTACCAACTCTGTCAAGAGGCCATGAGAGTGTGGTACTGGGCAATAAAGCACAAAGTCACACTGTTTGCAGTGCATGTTCCCGGATTACAGAACACGCTGACATATCTGTTGAGCAGATCTTGATCCAGTGCACACAAATGGGAGCTCCTACAACCAATGGCAGAAATGCTTTTCGAAAAATTTGGAACGACAGATTTGGATCTGTTCGCCTCCCCTTACAACGCAAAACTGCCCAGTTTCTGCTCACTAGATCCAGGGCCTGGTGTTTTCTGGTGAGACGAGTTGTCTCTCTATGGGACAGGCAGGTTCCTCTATACCTTCCCTCCATTCCCTTTGATCCAGAGGGTCCTGCTCAAACTACAGGATGACGGAGTAGTCATGATTCTGGTGGCCCCATATTGGCCCAGACAGATATGGTTCCCTCTTCTGCAAGGGCTAGCGAGCAAACCACCACTTCCTCTTCCATTCATCTCACACTTACTGTTACAAGACAATGGGTCTCTGATTCACCCAAACCTCAGATCCTTGCACCTGCATGCCTGGCTCCTAAGGACCTAGCAATGTCTCGCCACGGAGTATCATACAGTGTGGCGGACGTCCTAGTGGCAGCAAGGAAGCCCTCTACTCGTGCCACATATGCCATGAAATGGCACCGGTTCTGTCTTTGGTCATTGGCCCGTGACCTAGACCCACTATCTTGCCTGGTAAAATCAGTTTTGGAGTACCTCCTTTCCTTGTTGCAGGCAGGGCTGAGTTACTCTTCAGTAAAGGTGCATGTTTGTGCCATATCGGCATACCATGCACCATTCGGGGACAAATCTTTGGCCCAACTAGATTTGTCACGCACCGTCTTGCATGGCATCCCCCACTTGAAGCCACCCATTAGAGATCCAGTCCCTCCTTGGGATCTGCTCTTTGTTTTAGAACAGCTCACACTACCTCCCTTTAAACCAGCCGCAGATTGTGAGCTACGTCTTCTCTCTTGGAAGGTGTTATTTTTAGTTGCAGTTACTTCAGCAAGGAGGACTTCAGAGCTCCAAGCACTTATGTGCAAAGAGCCATATTTGATTTTCCACAAGGTTAGGGTGTTCTTAAGAACCAATCCTAAGTGTCTTCCTAAGGTAGTGTCCGAATTAACTCTTAACCAGGATATAGACCTACCGGTCTACTATCCAAGGTATACCAATAGAGGAAAAGCTCTCCTACACACATTGGATGTACACAGGATTCTCAGGTTCTACCTGACCAGGACCAGACCACACCGACAGTCTGACCAGTTGATTTTGTCCTTCGCCCACAGGATGTTAGGTACACCAGTGTCTAAACAGACACTCTCAAAATGGTTGGTGAACTGCATCGTGTTCTGCAACCAGAAGTGAAACGAACCCTTACCGGGACCGGTAAAGGGACATTCCACCAGAGGGGTGTCAATCTCTTTCACTTCCCTGAAAAATGTTTCAGCACCTACCATTTGTGCAGCAGCTACTTGGAGTACAGTGCACACATTCATCAGACACTACAGTCTGGACGTTACCTCTAGGTGCAGAGCAGACTTTGGCCTGGCAGTTCTGCAGGGGCTTCTTTCAAGAGGGGTTCCCTTCATCCTTCTCTTATCCTCCTCCCAATTTTAGGGGTATTACCTGTCACTGCTTGGGACTCAGTCCTAATGGTGTAACCTGCTGCAAGAGCTGTTTCTCGAACTAAGATAGTACAGTTACGTAAGAACTTACCATGACAGTAGATTTTCGAGAACAGCTCATGCAGCAGGTACTTTCCCACCCATCTTCCCCTCAGGAGGTCATCTGCATTTGCATTATCATCAGTAATGGTCTTCCTCTGGAAGCGGATCCTCGGTCTCCCCATCAGAATCACATCGCTATGCCAGGAGTCTCCGGCGGGAGAACCGAGGGATGCTGGGGCACCACCCCTTTTATGATGTATGTGATTCTGGGGATGGGGCCGATGTCAGGTGCAGTCCCCTGCTGTATGTAGCTAGCTATAAGTTTTCCATGGGGTCCTGCTGTTTGCCGGCTTCAGTCCTAATGGTGTAACCTGCTGCAAGAGCTGTTCTCGAAGATCTACTGTTACGGTAAGTTCTTATGTAACTGTACTTTCATGTTGTGTTTTCCCCCTTCTTTCAGGTGACTCTGACATTTTTTGGGGGTATCTGGTGTTTTTTTCCCTCCAGTTGGAGGGTTTATTTAGGGGGTTATGGGTTTTGTTTTTTTATCATTATTATTATTAACTTGGATTATTATTGATTCCTAATACCATTCCGTATTCATGGTTCTTGGTGGCCTGCCTTTCCAGACGTCCAGCAAATCTGTGGGGTTTTAGAACTAAGGAAGTTAGTTCAAGGCAGCATTTGAATAGTTGTCATGTGCAAAGAGTTCCATCATTTGCATGTGTTCTATCCTCTCCCGGCAGTTCTGGCTTAAAGGCACACTGCAGAAAGTTATGAATACCTGAGTATCACTGGGAAGAAATAAGACTACAATGGTAAGTAATTTTTTCATCTGTTCTTACCACTGGAATTTAAAAAAAAACCCTCTCTTAGCCAGCCTAGTGGTGTTGAGAGTTGAGGGGCTAGTGCCTAACGTGCTGCCTCACTGGTGACCCAGCTTTGGGAATGGACTCCAGTTGGCCAGGTGAGGGAGGAATGAGCATCCAGAGGGCAACTTTCTTTCCTTGAGGTGGGAGGGATGAATCTGTGTCCTGCTCCTCGACTCCTACTTGTCAGAGGCTTGGTGGCAGTGCCATTGGGAGCAGCAGAATGCAGGGGGTTGTCGGCAGGCACTCCACATCATTGCACTCTGATGTCCGAGGGGCGAAATATGGAGGAAAATGTTCCCGGGCACCCGATCTCCCCCACAGACCCTGCATGATCCTAAGTGGCAGACCACTCTCTGGGTTGTTAACCTGTAAGTCCATCAGATGGGTCAGTGCTGGGTCTGAATGGTAGTCACTGATTGGAGGGAAGTAAGGAGGAAAAGTACTGATGGAAGTCCCTCTATCAACACACCCACTAGTTAGTCTGACAGTCTCAGTGAATGCTCCTCTAAACTCTTTGCTCTGTTGCCATGCTTTCTCCTCTCTGTGCATGTATAGAATTAGCTGTTCTTATGCTCAAAAGATCAAAGGGTCTCTCATTCAAGAAACACTGGCTGCACGTGCTCTCAGGTCAGAGTGGGTACTTGCCTAGAGAAGCCAGTAACATAGAAGTTGTTGGCAGATAAGAACCTCTTGGCCCACCTAGTCTGCAATATATTGCCTACCTGCTATGTCACTGCAGACCCTACTCGACCTCCGGTCTTCTCCCCCTTGCCTTACTTCTAAGGTCCCCTTGTGTCTATCCCATGCATGCTTGAATCCTGTTACCATTTTAGCACCCATAACCTCTGCTGGGAGGCTGTTCCAGGCATCCACCACCCACTCCGCTGAGAAGTGTTTCCTCACATCTCCTTTGAGCCTTTCCACCTCCAGCTTCATAACATGACCCCTTGTCCTGGAACATCTTTTCTTATGGAAAATGCTACCTTCCTGTACCTTAATACCTGTGAGGTATTTGAGTGTTTCTATCCTATCCCCCGTTCCCTCCTTTCCACTAGAGAGTACATATTCAGTTCCTTTAGTCTTTCGTCATAGTGCTTTTGATGCAGGCCCTGCACCATTTTGGTAGCCCTCCTTTGTGTACCACCTCCACCCTATCTGTGTCCTTCCAGAAGTGGGTCCTCCAGAGCTGGATACAGTACTCAAGGTGGGATCTTACCAGTGATTTATACAGGGGTAATGCTACCTCCCTCCTCCTTCTGGTTTGGCCCCTCCCTATGCACCTGAGCATCCTGCTAGACTTCCCCACTGCCTTAGCATACTGCTTGGCTACTTTCAAGTCATCAGAAATGATTACCCCTAGGTCTCTTTCCTGTTTTGTGGCTGCTAATACCTCCCTGCTCAATTGGTACATTGCCCCTTGGTTTCTGTGCCCCAAGTGCATGATTTTGCACTTTTTGCATTGAAATCCAGCTGCCATTCCCATGACCAATCTTCCAGCTTTTTCAGATCATCCCTCATTCTTTCCATTCCCCTTCCCCGATGTATCCACTATGTTGCAGATTTTTGTCATCCGCAAACAGGCATACTTTCCTCTCCAGCCCTTTCGCAGTGTCACTAATAAAGACTTTGAAGAGGACGGCCTAGTACTGACCCCTGTAGCACCCCGCTTGTCACCTTGCCTTCTCCAGAGTGAACCCCATTTACCACCACCCTCTGACTCCTATTGCTTAGCCAAATTCTTATACATTTTACTACTTTTGGACCTACTCATAGGCTGCCCAGCTTGCTCTCTAGTCTTCTATGTATAACGGTGTTGAAGGCCTTACTGAAATCCAGGTAGACCACATCTGCTGCTCCTCCCTGATCCACTTCACTGGTCTCCAATCAAAGAACTTGATCAGGTTTGTCTGGCAAGACCTCTCCTCTGTGAACCCATGTGACCTCGGATCCTGTACTCCACTGGTTGCAAGGTATTCCCCAATCTTCCTTCAGTAGTGATTCCATTACTTTATATCTACTACTGAAGTCAGGCTAACAGGTCTGTAATTTCCTGCCTCCTCCCTATTTCCACTTTTGTGTAGTGGGACCAGATCTGCCCTCCTGCAGTCCCCCAAAACATCCCCTGTTTCTAGTGATAGGTTGAACAGAGCTGTCAGAGATGCAGCCAACACCTCTTTGAGTTTCCTCAGTATCACAGGGTTCACCCCGGCTGGTCCCATTGCCTTGTCTACTGTTAATTGTGCCAATTCATTGAAGATTCACTCCTCTGTAAAAGGACTAGTGTCCACCTCCCTTCCTTTAATGCTCTTGTTCGTTATCTTTGGCTCGTCACCTACCCTTCCTCCATAAATACTGAGCAAAGTAATTGTTCAGTATGTCTGCTGTTTTGGTCCTCTTCTCCCAACCCCCATTTAGTCTTCATATCCCTCCTTTGGTCATTTCTTCTTGCTTATATATCTAAAGAATGTTTTATCCCCTTTGTTACTGATTGGGCAATATTCTCCTCCATTTGTGCCTTTGCATTCCTAACTGCTCTCCCTACCATT
This sequence comes from Neoceratodus forsteri, assembly GCA_016271365.2. Taxonomy (NCBI): domain Eukaryota; kingdom Metazoa; phylum Chordata; order Ceratodontiformes; family Ceratodontidae; genus Neoceratodus; species Neoceratodus forsteri. The sequence continues at coordinate 721,380,157 of CM028129.1, forward strand.
CTTTGTTTCTCCTGGTAACTCTCCCTATCCTCCCCCTTCTGTGTCCTCTTATATCTTCTAAAGGCTAATCTTTTTGCCTTTACTTTCTCCACTAATTCTCTAGAGAACAAAAACACTGTGGCAGCAGTTTAAGATAAGCAGAAAAAAAATGAAGCTTGCAAGTTAGTAGGTTTTGCCATCTAGTGTATTTCAGTCAATCAAATGAGACACAACATGAATACCCTGCCACTTCATGTCATAAGCATGACGCTTTGTCAGAGGGCTGGGCTACAACATAGAGGTCCACAATTTATTCTCTCAGTTTAAAGATACAGGCTGTGAATTACAGCAAAGAACCGACAAGTGTAGCAAATTGAAACACATACTTAAAATGAGTATGCTTCAAAAGATTTGCAATAAAGTGCACCGTGACAAAAAACAAAACTTTGTGAAACAACTTGGAGCATACAGTATAAATGCTTTTCCAAAAACACCAACTAGAGAAAAGGAGATGGGGAGGAGGGATCAAGCTAATGAGAAGAAAACTAAGACCATGGTGTTTGGAACAAGGCAAAGGCTACACGATAACACTATGAAGACAGTGGTGGAAAATGATGTAAGTTTGGAAGGGGTGTTGACTTTCAAGTACTTGGGAGTGACACTAGATAATACATTAATTTTAAATGAACACATTACTAAAGTGACAAAAAAGTAAACAAATTAGCTTATTTGTACAGAAACAAAAGCAGTTTATCTGCACAAGCTAAAAGGATAATAGCACACCAGGTGTTATTACCAGCTTTGAAATAAAATTCAATATTATTAATGAATGTGCCAGACTTACTGTTACAAGTATATACAGTAACATTTAATAATATTTTGAGATTTGCAACTGGCTATAGAAAATGGAAACATCATTGTAAATAATACCAGAACTTTGGGATTATGCCACCTGACCAGAGAATACTACATGCAGTACTGATGTTTATGCATAACGTTTTGATATCAGAAACTCCAGTAGTACTGCATGATATATTTAAACAGAATAATAAAATAAAGACATTACGAGCAACATCAGTAAGATATTTTCAGGAAAATATGACCAATATAAAGACGGCTAAACATTCAGTGACTAATTACTGTCCCAAATTACTAAATAATTTTAATAAAAATGAGGATAAAAGTGGACACAAAGAAGAATATATTCAAAACCAGTGTGAGAGATTACTTGGAGGCCCAGTCAGTTTGTTGCTGTTATGACATCACTTGATGATTGAAGATTTACATTGTAGACTTACATGTAGACCATACTCACATACTGTAAATACTGTAATGAGACCATATTTGTAAATTGTGTATTTTATTATATTTTTAATGTTTTTTATGTAGTAGAAAGTATTTGTATTACCATTGTCTTTCCCTTTCCCCAGGCGTGGCTGAAAACAGGTCTTTGATCAGTCCACTTTCCTGGTAAATCAAATAAAAATAAAATGAAGAGTAAAAGACAAACAGAACAGTAAGAAAGACAAGGAAAAGAGAAGGTAATACCATAAATAGCAAACAGCAGCAAAAGTAATCACTGGCTGGTGTATGTAAAGGGGGGAGGCAGGAAATGGGTAAAGAGAAGTGAAAAATGACATAAAAAGATAAATACCATGCGGTGCAAACAGCAGCAAAAAAATAAGCGCCCACACTATGGGATTTGAAAGAAAGAGAAGAGCAGGTTCTCTTTACAGCAAAAGATCAAGGTCTGTATTGCAAAATACAAAGTCAAAGAATGAAAAAGAGGTGCTAGCTGCACATTCGAGCAGACTTGATAAACCTGTAGGCCTTTATCTACTGGCAAATGTTGTATGTTCATAAAAGGTTAGAAAGGGGAGGGGGAACAGTGAGAGTAGACCGAGCAAAAAGAACATATACATCTAAAGGTGACATGCTAGTCATAAAAGATTGAAGACGAAGTCACAATATTGTAAACGGCTGCATTGTACGAGGTATGAAGAGCAAATCTCTTTACATCAAATAGAGCAGCATCTGTAAAGTAGAGATACCTAAAGAGGCAATGGTAAAACAAAAAGGGGGGAGAAAAAAAGCAAATGAGAAAGGAAGGAATGAACAGTAAATTAAAAGGTTGTTAGGCTGTTGGTTAACTAGGATTTGCGGCCTATCCTGTAGGTAGGGAAATGGGCAGACTAGATGGGCCTAGCGGTCCTTATCTGCCGTCAAAGTCTATGTTTCTATGTTAATTTGATAAAGGACTGCCATAATGACAGATTCACAGTTTTCTGTAGAGAAATACATTGTATGAGACAAGAAGCAGTACTCACTGAAATTCAGTCCAAAGAGGGAATGGTCCTGAATTCAACAATCTGGAACAAAGAGAAAGCACATTGGAGAAATGAATTAATAGCAATCTTTTCATTCAGACTTAAAGGGCAGAGAGAGCTCTTAGAGTGTAAATCTACTTGGATTCACATTGTAAAAGACATTCCAGGGGTGTAGATATGGATCACTAGCTACACTCTGGCAGTTCCATCGGAATGGGCTAATTGATCAGATGTCTTTAAAATAAGCTCCTCCCACCATCCAGGCAGTATATCCTCTGACTCCACCCCGTGATGTCAGATCTTTTTTCTGCTGGAGAAACAGGTCATCTCTTTTACGGCTTCCATTTAGGTTTTTTGAGGTGTTAGTAACTTTCTCCATGTTCCTTCAACTCCTCTCAACAATCGACGATGGAGCAGTGGAATCTAGTATTTAAATTCTGCATTGTGTGCCACCAGACGATGTCTGTCACCTATCCACACAACATGTGCATGTACTACCTGGCGGGTGCCATGACATGGCCGGGTGCAGTCTATGCTTAAGCATGCTTCCTGAGTCCCTTGAGGACAGGAAGCTGTGGCTCTTACTGGTTCAGCCTTTGAAACAGGAACTGAAGGACCACCGTAAGGGCTGCAAGAAGGCCTCGGCTATGGCTAGGTCATCTCAGCAGCTTGCAGCTCTTGAGATGGAAGCTGCCATGGCAGTCACTTCCTCAGTCTCAGCATTGTACCCTGGGCCAGCATTGGAGGGTCGTTTACCAGAGCGTTACTGACAATGTGCCTAGCCCTCCAGACCATGGAGGAGAGCCCTGCCCACTATGGTGCTAAGCACAAGTGCCACCAGTGCCAGTCATCGGACCAGGAGCGATCAAGCTCTTCCCAGTCCCTTGACTAGCCTGACCTGCCCCTCAGCCGAGGGGTACTCTACACCCCTTAGCTGAGTGGCAGTTTAGGCTGGTTGAGGGATTTTTGGTTCCCCCATCGAGCCAGTCGGCTTCAACTCCAGTTGAACAGAAGAGGATGTGGTCTGGTCGGTGTCCCCATCTGGCCCTTGACGGGAGCAGCCTCCACTGGCAGTCAAGTCTTCCATGCCCATGTTAACTCAGTGTGGGCAGGCATGTGGTTTACTCTATCTTGCCAGTAGATTCCCCTTGAATGGCTGGTCAACAGTTGAGGTCGAGATCACAGTCAAGGCATTCCTGCTGTCAATCCCATTCAACTGGGAGGCATCGCTGTCAACATTCCTCGTCCTCTTTATACTTGGGTGAAGAGACGCACTGTCGTAGGATGCACCATGTGTTACAAGGAGCTTCTCTGGCAACAGTAGGCCAACAGGGGGCAAGGTAGGTCTCTACCCTTTGGACTTTTGGTTACCTGGCCCCCACCAGTGGTAACCCCTGCTGGTCCACACTGTACAGGTGTCCCCCCTGCACCTGCTTTTCCACTTCTTAGGGTGGACCTGCCACCACTTCAGTTGAAGGTGAACATTCTGATAAAGGAGGCCCATGCAGCTATGGGCTTGACAGGCCAGTTGTCATGAAGATCACCCCGGTGCAGCATAGCCAGGAAGTCCATGGTGAGAAATAGTTAAGGGCCATTTTCAAGGAATCCTCAGACAGCTCCGATCACAAGTCTATGGTTTCCTCTGGGGCTTCCCTCTTTGACCGTGGTTTGGTCAAGGAGCTGACCACCAAGCATGGCCCGGTATCCTTCAGTGTGCTTCTCTGACTCATCTCGGAATCCATATTAGTCTTCTTGAGCCAGTCCAAAAGACAGCCAAGTACCCCTTCGTGGATATTTTGGAACAGGACAAATTCCAATGGTCTGCCTTCTCTGTGACTGAGGCCATCTTGGGACCAGTTCTGAAGCTTTGACAGAATCCTTCCCTGCACCCTCTGCCCACATGGTCCACAAGTCTGTGGTCTCTAAGGGTTCCCTTTCAGGATTCTCGGACCAGCTCTCCGTGAAGAGGTTGGTCATGGATTCGGTGTTCCACAAGTCTGGACACCAGGGGGATGTCGACAATCCTCCAGATAAGGAGCCCCACAAGATTGACCACACCACTAAAAAAGTGTACGCTGCAGTGCCACTGGGTCTCCTTCAGGCTAGTTATGCCATGATAATGGTCAAATTTTGTCACTCCCTGATGGGAGTCTTTGATGCAGTCCCCCTCACTTCCCTGTGGATCAACAGTTGGTGGTGACGGTCATCACTGACCAGTATCATTTGCTAGCTAAACACCAGCTCCAGACAGCCTTGGATGTGGGTGACTTGTGTGCCCATGCTATGGCAGCAACCTTCTCTATGCATCGCAGGCCCCGGCTAAATCTGTTCACCTTCACAGCAAACACCCAGCACAAGCTGGCCAATGTCCCTTTCTTGGGCACCGACCTAGTCAACCCTGGGATAAAGGGATATCTCACCAGTATCAAGAAGTCCAGTGCCACCCTGGATTCTGTGACGTTGTCCCAGCAGAACCAGAAAAAGAAGTTTAAGAAACTGACTTTCCAGTATCAGTCCTTTCAGTCACAGCCTCCTCGACAGCAACCCCAGCAGGGGCGGCACCAGGCCTGGGGCCCCAAGTCCAGGGGCCAGGGTCCTAAAAAGGAGTGAGCAAGGGTAGTGGTGCCCCTCCAGCTGCAGCTGCCAGTGCCCCCGTTAATGCTGCCCAGTGATGAATTGGGGGCGTCATCCCTGCACCTGTTTTGTCCCTACCTGCTGCCCCTAATGGAAGCCAGCTATACCACCTCTTGCCACATTGGTCTGCAATCACAACGGATAAGTGGGTTTTGGATGCAGTGGGCAGAGGGTTGTCTCTGGACTTCAACGCTCTCCCCCACTACAGCCTCCACATGCCTCAGCAGTCCAGGGTGTCGCAGGACATGCTGCCCACCCTAAGGGAGGACATTGCTCAGTTCCTTTCAAAAGGGGCAGTAGCCCATGTCCTATATGTCCTGGCCAGTCAGGGTAACATGTCCAGGTACTTTCTGGTCCTGAAACAGGCCAGGGAGGGGGCTGGCATCCTATACTGGAGCTGCACAATCTGAACCAGTTCCTGTGGAAACGCAGGTTCTAGGGAAGGTGGATATGGTGCTCTATCCACACATTGGCAGTATTTCTTTCACTTTAAATCCATCCGGAACGTCTTCAAGCTAAGCTCCTCCTACCCACCTTGGTGATATCCTCCTCAGCTCCACCCTGTGACGTCAGATCTTCTTTTCCACTGGAAGATGCTGGTCTCCTCCTTCACAGCTCTCTGCACACAGTGTAGCCCCAATACTTCTATTCTCGTCTTCAGACATGGTAGTGCAACAAACTCCAAACCATGTCATACACCGACCCTCATGCCTCGTGCTTGTGTATTGCTTGGAGGCAGAGCATGACCCATAGGCATGCAGCCTATGCAAGATCCTGCTTCCCACCTCTCTTGGGAACAGATATACCTGTCTGCTCCTTGGCCAGCCGGATGAGCAGGATCCTCCAGTCTGATCCAAGGATGCCGCACCCAGCACTACTCCCGGTGCATGCCTCTATGGGGGCTTCCTTTTCAGGATCGTTTCGGGACATATGCCAGTCCCTCCAGACCCTCAAGGATGGCCCTTCCTGAGGAGATTGTTCCTCTTAGTTGAGGCTCAAGATGTCCTGCAGTAGGCCATGGGACAAGGAACGGGCTTGCTCTTCCAGCTCTCTTGACTCCTTCGGCCACTCGACAGTCATCAAGCAATTGGCTTTGGACGATTCTCTCCCCCACCCTGGCAGAAAGGCAAGCCACTAGCTTCATGGTGTCCCCATTGGATTTGTTGGCAGAAATGTGGGTCAACCAACCGGTCAAGATTTTTCTCGATCTGGTCGACCCGTTGTTGGAAAAGTTTGGGGGATGACTCTCTCCAGGATGCCAGGCCTCTTGACCCACTTCCAAGAAGGACAGAAAAGTTGGCTGATCTTGCTATCTCTTCCCAGGAGATTCCCCCTTTTGAGGTTTTATGGTAGGATCCGGTCTGTGTGGTTTACACAGCCCCTCCTCCTGCATCCCCTCAACAGCGGTAATCTTGGCTCCGATCGAGGCCCAAGTCAACGACCCGATCTCGGGATTTGGGTTGTTCATGATCTCTACCTCCCCGGAAGTGCCGCCGATACTCCTCTTCATCTTTGGATAAGGAAAGGCTCTGCCACAAATTGCAGTGGTGGTACAAGGAGCTCATGTGGTAGCAGTGGGTCCTCGGGTAGGGCCAGTCCTTCCAGCAGGCCCCTGCACTTCCGTGGTCTACCCTGGTGAGGTCCAGAGCAGCCCCATCTGGTTGAGCCTTCCCCGGCTTCTCCACCAATTTTAGCTGAGCCTCTGCCCATGCAGCCCTTGCACAGGGCTCCATCCAAGGCTGCTCAGCTGGCGTCCCCAGTCGAATGTTGGTGCAGATACCCATTCTGACAAATCCAGAGTGTTTCATGAGGACAGGGGACTGATGGTAGTGTTCGAGGAGTGTCAGACAAGGACGGCTTCTCCATGCATTCCTCTAGCACCCAAGGCTTTGATTGGGAGTCTTCCGAGAACCTCGCCTCCGACCAGGGTTCCAATTCCTTGGGGATCTTGCTCTGATTTATCTTCCAGTCAATGGAGATTCCACTGGAGCCAATCTAAAAGCAAGTCAAGTACCCCCGATGGAGATTCTTGACCAGGATATCTCCCCAAGAGTGGCCTTTCCAGCAGCAGAAGCCATCCTGGGGTCCCGCCTTGGAGTTCTGGAAGCATCCAGCTTCCTGCCTTGTGCCTTCTGCCTGTGTGGTCCACAAGAATGTGGTTCCAACTGGGTCCCTTCCTGGTTTTTCCAATTACCCCTCAACCAATCGGTTGGTGGCAGATTCTATTTTCTGTCAAATGAGTAATGTCGGGGATGCCTCCCCAACAAAAGAATTGAAGAAATTGGACCACGCAGCCAAAAACATGTACACTGCATCCTCCTTGGGCCTCAGTCAAGTGAGCTCCACTGTTATGATGGCCAACTTTGACTAAGAGCTTTTGGGGGTCCAGACCACAGAATTTCTCATCTTTCTGCAGACTTGCAGTCTGCGGTGAAAGTGGTCCATGGCCAAGGCTACACTCTTGCTAAGCATCAGCTCCAGATGGCCTTGGACATAGGTGACTCCTGTGCCCAGTCCGTGGCGGTGGAAGTGACTATGTGCCATAGAACCTGGCTTCGGATCTCCACCTTCATGGCGGATACCCAACATAAGCTCGTGGATGTCCCCTTCTTGGGTACCAACCTCTTTGGATTGAGTTTGGAGCGCCACCTTACCCGAATTGAGAAGTCCAGTGCCACCCAGGACTCCATCACGTCCTCACAAAAGGACCCCAGGGGCCAGAGGCTGAAGAAGAAGAAGAATCCCTTTTTGTTTTGACTCTTTCAGCCCCAGCAGCCTAAGGAACAGCGACCCCAGTTGGGGCAGTCCCAGGTCTGGCCACCCAAGTCGGACAACCAGGTCCCCAAGAAATCCAGAGGTCAGAGGACCAGCACTCCCCCGGCAGCTAGTGTCAGATCCTCTTCCTCCAAGGTTGCTCAGTAGCAGGTTAGGGGGTGTGCCTCCCGCCCACCACATCCCTACCACAGCTTCCAGTGGGGAACATCTTCACCATTTCTGATACGCCTGGTCTGCTGTTATATTACGGATAAATGGGTGCTGGACATGATGGGTCGAGATTTGCCTCTCGACTTCGAGGCTGTCCTGCCCTTTCAGGCCCATGCCACACAGCATTTCATGACTCTCCAGGACATGCTGCCCCCCCCAGAAGAACCTTGCCCAACTCCTCAAGAAGGGTGCTGTGGCCTGTGTCCTGGATGCCGCAGCTGGCCAGGCAGGGCATTGTGTCCAGGTACTTCCTGGCCCCCAAATGGGTGGGGGGTTGGCACCCATACTGGATCTGCATGACCTGAAACCAGTTCTTGAGGTGGTACAAATTCAAGATGGTCACTCTGAACCAGATAATCCCATCTCTGTAGCAGGGTATGTGGTTCTGCTCTCTGTACCTCCAGGACGCCTTTTTCTACATCCTTGTCCATCCACCCCACTGGCAGTACCTTCAGTTCCGCATGGAGGGAGTGCTGTACAGGTTTTGGGTCATGCCTTTCAGCCTCTCCTCAGCCCCCAGAGTCTTCACCAAGCGCATCACAGTGGTGGCAGCATTCCTGAGGTGCTGCAGGGTCCAGGTCTAGCCATACCTCGATGGCTGGCTGATTGCTGGTACATCCTGGGAGGCGGTGGAGTGGTCCAGGGAGCTGACCTTCCAGACTTGCTCAGCCTTGGGTCTGCTTATCAACCTGGCCAAGTTGGAAATCAACCCCTCACAGACCATCCACTTCATTGGAGCTTGACTCTCTCTAGGCCAAGGCCCAACTCCCAGCGGACCAGACAGCAGTCCTTAACATCCTTTGCCCTATTATTTCAGGTTGGGCACTTGTGCCCTGCCTGGGACTTCCTGCAGCTGCTGGGGTACATGGTATCCTACACCAGTGTGGTCCAGTGGTCCCACTGGTGGATGCACCCTCTGCAGTGGGAGCTGGCCCTCCAGTGGTCTTAGCGCCTCAGTCATCTGAACCAGTCAGTCGTATTGATGCAGTTGATGTGGGATGCCATCCAGTGGTGGCTGATCCCAGAACACCTGCAGGAAGGAGTCTCATTCATCCGCCCAGAACCAATGGTCTGTCTGACAACCGATGTGTCTCTGGTGGGCTGGGAAGCCCATTTGGGAGACCACAGAGCCCATGGGCTCTGGACCCTCAAGAAGTCCTGATACCACATCAGTCTGCTGGAGCTCAGTGCAATGCATCTATTTCTGAAGGTATTCACTCTATTGGTTCAGAGTCAGGTCATGCAGATCCAGACAGACAGTACCATGACCATGCACTACCTCAGCAGTCAGGGCAGAAACATTCCCTCTGGCTGTGTCAGAAAATGATCCACGTGGCTGGAGCCTCCAATCAGCTGGCATATGCCCTCAGCCGGGTGTATGAGGCATCTCACGATTTGCCTATTTATCAGGAGGTGGTGAATCATCTGTTCTCCCAGTGGGGCACTCCCCTGGTTGACCTGTTCACCTCCTGGGAGAATGCAAAGCTGAGGCTTTTCTGTGCCCACCCCCCACAGTGCAGAACACTGATAGGGGATGACTTCACAAGGCCCTGAACCTGGGCCTCTTTTGTGCCTTCCTTCCCTTTCCCCTGATCCACCGGGTACTGTTCAAGGCATGGAAGGACAAGGTGCAGGTGGTCCTCGTAGCCCCAGACTGGTCACTCCAGTTTTGGTACCCTGATCTCCTCAGCCTCAGAAGCAACAGGCCTGTGTGGCATCTGCCTCTACACCTGGACCTGCTCTCCTGTTGCAAGGGGAAGGTCTTACTCCCAGACCTTCAGGCCTTGCACCTAACAGCCTGGTTCCTGAGTGGCTAGAGTTCCAGGCTTTGGGTCTCTCCATGGAGGTTCTAGAGGTTTTGGAAGCCTCCCAGAAAGGGTCGACCAGCCAGTGCTATACCTTTAAATGGAAGTGCGTTTCCATTTGGTGCCAGGGCAGGGAGCTAGATCCCTGGTCCTGCCCACTGGCTAGCATCCTGGACTACCCGTGGTCCCTCTCCCAGTTGGGCCTGAGGTCGAGAACCCTCAAGGTGCACCTGACAGCCATCTCTGCATACCAGGCATGGGCTGGTATGCCAACAGTGGCACAGGAAAAGGTGGTCAGGTACTTATTTAAAGGTCTTGACCACCTGTTCCTGCCGGTGCATGAACCACCACCACCATGGGACCTGTTGCTGGTCTTGGCAGTGCTCATAGGTGAGCCATTTGAACCAATGCACGAGTGTGACATCTCTCACCTGTTGTAGAAGACCACCTTCTGTCACCACTGCCAGAAGGATCAATGAGCGCCAGGCGCTGTTGGTGGAGTGGTGGAGTATCCTTACTTGGTGTTCCACAGGGACAAGGATGTCCTTGGCCCCAACACGAAATTCCTCCCAAAGGTTGTTTTGGAGTTTCATCTTAACCAGGTGATCAATCTCCAGGAATAGTTCACCAATCCAACCTCGGAGGCTGAGCAAGGGTTCTATTCGTTGGACCTAAATCAAGCACTCGCTTATTATACGGAGTGCATGGTTGGAGTTTGGGGAGAGGTTCAGCAGCTCTTTGTCACATACAGTAAGCTGAAGTTGCACCTGGCAGACCAGCAGCTAAGCGGACAACTGGCAGGTGGATTGTATTCTGTATTGACCTCTGCTTTACGTTGGCTGGTAGGGAGCCTCTCATAGGGCTTAGGGCTCATTCCACCAGACATACCGCTGCCTTGGTGGCTGCTTCCAGGGATGTCCCTATCTAGGAAATCTGCAGGGTTGCTACCTGGACAACAGCACACACTTCCATTTCCCATTACCACATTGACCTTGAGTCACGCCGGGATGCTGGTTTTAGGTCCTCAGTTCTCCAATCCCTTTTTCTTCAAGTAGGGGTGTGTGCTGTGCCCCCTCCTCCCTGAAAATTGCTAGGGGTCTGCCAACGTGTGGATAGTGCACCATATCCACATCTCTGGAAATGAAGATTACTCACCTGTAGACATAGATCTTCCACGGAGTGGTCTCTTGCGGTAGGTAATTCTTTTGAGTATCCAGCAGAGGTTGCTGTGGTGCACAGCAGCTCTTCTAGCAGTTTTTCACCAGGGACTGCCCACATGTGACATCAGCTAACTGTTTCCTATATAAATGTGAGCTGTCCCTGGTATCCTTAGTTCATTTTCCCCACCATCTTCAGCTCACGCAGCAGTTAGTGCAACTTCTGTGTAGCGGTCATCGGCAAGAAACTTGGAACTAAGATGAATGTGTACTGATTCTTCAACTAAACAAGCTTTATTTCATTCCTGTTGTTGCGGTGGAAAGTTATACCACTTTGACAATCACACACTTTTTGTAAGGTGTCTGGGACCCACACATGACACCAATTCCTGCAGTTTATGTCAGGATTTCAATCAGGCAACACGTTGATGATGGGGTTGCTTGAAATTCAATGACTTTTGATAGAGCAGAAAATGTCTCTCTTGGAGAACCAGGGGGCTCATACCAAGGGCTCCCCCTCTACTGGTTCCCATTCCAGGCAGAAAAAGAAGAAGGAGAAACCCTCCTCACATTCCCTACCTCAATGTCTGTCGACGGCCACCATTTCTGGTGTTCCTCCATCAACAGGACGTCCTTTAAGCGCTTCTTCATTGACAGCACTTTGACTGCAGTCCCACTAGTGACTGCTCCATCGACGGAGGCGTATACCCTCTCATCAACGATGCTTCACATGCAGCAAAATATACTGCTGCTCCATCGATGGGAGCTCCTCTCCCATCAACGGCATCTGGCAATTTAAGTGGAAATAACTCCTTTTCCCCTGCGGGCTCGTTGACAGGATCCCACATTCCTCAGGGGAAATCCATGGCTTATGCCTTATTGACTGCCCCTCTGCCTACTCAGGTGGCTTCTTATAGGGGTCAGGCGGACAGAGATCGGGACCCTGGTCTTTACTACCCAGGGCAAGACCTGCTCAGGCTACCTGTCTCATTCCCTCTATCACCCCTCTGGTTTCCCACCATGCCCCCCCTTCTCACCCTCTCCCCTTCCCAGGAAAGGGACCTCACCAATGTAGTCCGACATGTTTTGCATGCCATACGGCACTCTCAGCCCTCTGAAGGGCTGGGTGATCTCACCCGATCTCCTTCCCCTCCTCTGCCTAAAAGATTCCACAGTGACCAGGATACCATACCACCCTGGTCTCCTCCTCCATTTATAGAGGACTGTTTGTCAGATGACCAAGAATTGCCACCTGATTTCACCAGTGATCTTGTGGATGAAGAGTTTCAAGATTTGGATTTCCCTAATCCGGAATCCCTCTATTCAGAAATCTCTCCCCTGGATGAGGATCTGCCTTTGCCTGTGGCGGCCTCTCCCCCAGATGACCCTTCCTTTAGTGAAATGATGGTTCGAATTCAAAAAGTCATGGGATTCTCCACTATGGAACATGACAAGCAACATAAGGATATGGCAGAATACCTTGAGTTACCTGAGGAGCCTGTTTTAGTGTTTCCACCACTAATACCAACTTACCAGAATGCCATGCTGGCTGCTTCGCATCAACCTTCAGCTATTACAGCTGTTCCCTGCAAAGTGAATCATCTATATCAGGCTCTTCTGGACCACTCCTTTTTGGCTCGTATTCCAGAAGCAGATTCTGTGGTCGTTACTGCCGCTCATAACCATACCAAAAAACCCAAGCACATGAGCTCCTTACCTCCTGATAAGGAATCCCAAAGAATTGACTATCTGGGGAAAAACGTATTTTCCTCAGGTGCTATGAATATCAGAATTTTGAACTATATGGGTCATGTGATTAAATATCAGCATACTCTGGGGTCCGCTGCCATTGAGCTTTTCAATAAACTGCCTCCCTCACAGGAAAGGATAAATTATTGGCTACAGTGACAACTAGTAATTGAATTTCCAGTCACCTTCTCAGGTTGGGATATGATGCTGTTGATATCTCAGCCCGACTATCAGCCACTGGTATCGCTCTGCGTCGCCATGCTTGGCTTTGCATTTCAGGCTTTGCATCTGATATACAACATAAAATAGCTAATGCCTATTTTAATGGGTCTAAGCTGTTCGGGCCAGGTACTCAAACTTTACTGGATGACTTACAGGCATCAGGCAGAACCCTCCGTATGGTTCATGGCATGTATCATATTCTAGCTACAACCTACCGTACTCAACAGTCCTCTTATTCCAAAAGAGGTGGCCAGTACAGAGGTAATGACAAAGGCAGCTTCAGAGGTCATGCTGAATCCAACAGAGACAACACCTCTACCTCCCGGGGTGCCTACTCCCACCCTTAAGGTGGGGCTGCACAGCCCACCTCCCAGTGACCCATGAGGACTTTCCCCCTGCCTCCTCGACCAGGCCTCCATCTGGAGACCTGGCAAATGATCACTTCTGACAGCTGGGTACTTCAGATTATACAGAAGGGTCATACATTGGAGTTTCTCTCCACCCCACATCCTTGGTGTCCACGCAAGATTCATTATCCTCCAGAGCATATACCCATCTTACAGGAGGAATTAACGGCCCTTTTGTCCAAACAGGCCATTATACCTGTGCCCCTTCTGGAACGTCAAACAGAATTTTACTCCCACTTCTTTCTGGTGCCCAAATGTACAGGAGGTCTCAGACCAGTACTGGATTTCAGACAACTGAATCTTTACATTCAGTACAAACGTTTCCACATGATCACCCTACCTGCCATCATGCCGATTCTGAAACAGGGCGATTGGCTTTGCAGCCTGGACATGAAGGATACCTACCTTCATATTCCCATCCACCCTGCCCACCACAGATTTTTATGCTTCCACTTACTGGGTCCTCCCACATGGGCATTACTGCTTGGGATTCATCCCAAAAGTATTACCTACTGAAAGAGACTACTCCGTGGAAGATAGTACAGTTATGTAAAAACTTACCATAACAGAAGATCTTTGACGAGTGTCTCTTGCAGTAGGTTTGTTCCCACCCTCCATCCCCCTCCTTCTCTAAGAGAGCAAGTTCTGGTCCAATGACTAGGGCTGGGACTCCTTTGGTACCTCGGCTTCCCCTATGATCCTGCCGCTGCCCGAGCAGATGGTAGGGAGGGCAGGATACCAGGGACCACCCACACTTTTATATAGGAAACAGGAAGCTGATGTCACGTGTGGGCGGTCCCTGATGAAAAACTACTAGAAGAGCTGCTGTGCACCACAGCAACCTCTGTTGAATACCCAGAAGTATTACCTACTGCAAGAGACACTTCTCAAAGATCTACTGTTATGGTAAGTTTTTACGTAACTGTACTTTCTAGGAGTGATATATGTTGCACATCCACACAACCTACCCAACCTCCCCTGGCAAGTGGCACATGAATCCCTGCTTCCAGCATGCAAGATCTAATGTCACAGGTGGAGCTGAGGAGGATACCACCTTGGTGGGTGGGAGAAGCTTAGCTTGAAGATGGTCCGATGGGATTTAAAGGGAAAGGAACACTACCAATGTGTGAATGTGCATCAAATACCAATTCTAGAACTGTGGTTACAGGTGAGTAACCCTCATTTCCGGATGGTCACTCTCAATCAGATTATCTCATAATTGGAACAGAACATATGGTTCTGCTCCCTAGACCTCCTGGATGCATTTTTCCACATCCCTGTCCATCCATCTCTTATGTAGAGCGCACAGCTGGAGTTTGAGGATAGGTTCACCAGCTGTTTGCTACTTATGCTGAAGCCACACCTGGCAAACTGAAAGCAAAGTGGACAATTGCTGAGTGGATCACATCTTGCATCAACTTCTGCTATACGTTGGCTAGTGGGTAGCCTTTCATAGACCTTAGGGCTCATTCTACCAGACCTACGGCTGCCTTGGTGGCTGCTTCCATGGATGTGCCAATCCAGAAAATCTGCAGGGCTTCTACCTGGACGTTGATACACACCTTCATTTCCCACTACTGCAGTGACATTCAGTCATGCTGGGATACTAGTTTTGGGACCTCAGTTCTCCACTTTTTGTTTGCCAAGTAGGGGTGTGCGCCTTGCCCCCTCTTCTTGAATAACTGCTAGGAGTCTGACAGAGTGTGGATAGTGAAACATATCCACACCCCTAGAAAAATACTGTAGGTTACTTACCTGTAACCATAATTTTAGGAGTGGTATATGGTTCACATTCACACAATCCACTCGATCTCCCCGGCAAGTAAACATGGATTCCTGCTTCCCACATACAAGATCTGACATCACAGGTGGAGTCGGGGGGAAGGGGAGGTATACTTCCCGGGCAGTGGGAGGAGTCTGGCCAATGAGACTGTTCTGGTGAACCTGCCAGAGCGTGGATGTGAACCATATACCACTCCTAGAACTACAATTACAGGTGAGTAACCTATTTTTTCTGTCTACTGCCACCTCAGAAATGAATGGTTATTTGTTCTAGCCCAGTGAATTTGAGGCCAGTAGGACTGCTACCATGGAATTTTGAAAAAAATACATGCCAACTGGAGTATCAGGTTCCGCTTTGAAAATAGAGCGCAGGTGCTCTTGTATCCTTCTCCTTGAGAGCATGTATTGTGCACCCCACGTATATCTCTGAGCAAGGACAGATTTAAAACCTAAACCACAAAAGACGTGGTACAGTTTATGAATTGGCAAATGGACACAATTTTGTCCATGCCCAGATTACAGTTGGCAAATGGACAGAATTTTGTTCATGCCAGGATGTACAAAGGATTTATCCTGGATGCAGTAGCAGCATAAAGTACACTGCATCTTTCACAGCAGAAGCAACCTATTGGACGAGGTGGCAACCATTCTGGGCAAATCTGGGTGCAATAGGGCCTTTCAAATAAAAGCTACAGGTAATAATATCACTCAGACTTTCACCTCTTCTACATGAAATTCTGGGACAGTCACCTACCACAAGTTTAAGTTCCGGATCACCATCCAGAACACTCTAATGTTTGGTGACAGTGAATGAAGTTTGAGGTGTCAAATGATTGTATTTAGTTACAAAGGTAATTGGTTACTCACATAAGTTGTTTCATTTTTGGTGTAAGGAGATCTGATTAAGATGTCTTGCCCAGTTTATCCCGTCATCTAAGATGACTTCTGTGTAGCCACCGAGACCTGGCTGGATGAGAATGCTGGTCCAGTTTTGGACATGGCGGTTCCAGCTGGGTTCTCGGTGATACACCGCCCGAGGTTGGATCATGGGGGGGTTGCCATTTGTTTTAAAACTAAATTGGACCTGATAGATGTACCAGTGGGGGAGACCTGACCCTTTGAATGTCTCTTGGGCGCAGGTATGGGGTGCAAAATTCTTCTCATCTACCGTCCACCCGGGGATGGGAAATAATCTTTGCAGAAAATCATGGACTTCATCGTCAACATGGTGCTGGAGTCTCCCAGAGTGATGGGTGACTTTGATGCCTGGATCGACAGCGAACTCTTACTTTTTGGACAAGATTGCCCCCAATTGATGTAGTCTTTGGGTTTCATACAGGTTGTTTCCTCTGCTACCCATAGTTTTGATCACTCATTGGACCTGGTCGTCCTACTGGGTATGGAGAGTGCTGATCTGGTGTCGAAACTGGTCAGATGGTCTGACCATTGCACTATCAGGTTGAATATCCAGGTACCCCCTTATAGGCCTGCCTCTTTGGAGATGTTCCAGTACCTCCCATTAAGGGGGTTTGACCCTAGAAGGTCTGATTGTGGTCCTGGACCTTTTGGAGTTCCCTGTACAAGCTTGGACCCGCAGTATGTACTTCAGGCCTATAATAAGGCCATGGTGGAGGCTCTGAATTCCATTGCTCCAGTCCGTGTTCACCCTCGCGCCACTCACCCCTGCACCCCATGGTTTGATGGGACCTTGAGGGAGATGAGGAGGGATGGGCATAGGCTGGAGCATTGCTGGTGGAAATATGGCCTAGATGCTGACAAGCTTAGATTGACAGCACATTATGAAGACTGTTCAGTTTCTTCCAAAAAATAAAACAAGCACCAGGTTCTCTGATGAAACCCCCGTGTGTGGGGGTAAAACGTAAGGAGCAGTGGTGTTTTCCACTGCTATGTTCCTCTTCTCTTCACATTTGGTGAACTTTTGGTGGATTTAACATGCTACAATAAATGAAGTTTGAGTAAGCAACAAGCTCTGCCATCTCTCTGTCGAGAAGTGGGTGCTGCTGTATATTATTTTGTAGAAATTATGAAGACTATCAATCTGTGATCTCATGTAAGAAGGCAGAGTTCCTGTCCAGTGAGATTATGGCTGCACAGAATTGGCTGGCCCAGCTCTTCAGAACTGTGGATAGACTGTACAATCTGCAGTTATGGAGATCTTTGTCACAGGAGAAGTGTGATGAGTTTGCTTGCTTCTTTGTAGATAAGATTGCCGACATCAGGTCAGAGATCTGCTTAGCTTGCTCCAGTGGGAGTGGGGGTGATCAGCACAAGGTTGCGGCACCTCGGGATGTTTGGTCGACTTTTGATCAGGTGGCAATCATGGATGTCATGATGGTCATCCAGAAAATGCAGCCGACCTATTGTGGTTTGGACCTGAGCCCAACATGTCTCCTTGTGGGATGTGTTGAGGTCATCACCCTGGTCCTAGCTGAGATTGTCCAGTGTTCATTAGAGACCAGGGTGTTTCCTGAGTCCCTGAAGGAGGCATCGGTGACTCCATTCCTCAAGAAACCTCCTCTTGACCCAAATTGTCTCGCTAACTACAGGTCGGTCTCTAACCTTCCCTATGTAGGGAAGGTTATGAAGAAAGTGGCTGCGCTGCAGCTGGAGGAAATCTTGCCATCCATGACATCTATGATCCCTTCCAGTTGGGATTTAGGAAGAGGCATAGCACCAAGACTGCTCTTGTTTGGGTGCTCCATGACCTCCTTATAGCGAGAGATCGGAGGAGTCATTCCATCTTAGTCCTCCTTGATCTTTCCACGGCATTTGACATCGTGGACCACGGGATGTTGCTATAGTGATGGCGGTTTATCTGTGGACTGTCGGGTACAGTCCTCAGGTGGTTTCAATCATTCCCCACTGGCAGGTTTCAGAGAGTGATCTCAGGAATTTATTCCTCTGACCCATTATCCCTGCCATGTGGGATTCTGCAGGGTACTGTGCTGTCTCTCATGTTGTTCACAGTGTACATGTTGCTGCTGGGGGGACATTGTAAGGCAGTACGGGCTGAGTTTTTACTGCTATGCAGTTGATACTCAGCTGTACATGTACTTCGTGCCTGAACAGGATACAGCGGTCTCTGTATTTAACAGCTGCTTAACCGAGATCCAGGGTTGGTTGAGTGCTAACTGGTTGAAGTTGAATTCAGACAAGACTGAGGTGCTGGTTGTGGATCCAAGTCAGCAAGCCAAGGGGGTCTTCTGCAGGTCAGTTAACTAGTCTTGTATTAGGCTGAGGGCCGCTGAGTGGGTGCAGAGTCTGGGCATTATTCTTGACAAGGGTCTGACCCTGAAGGCTCAGGTGTCATCTGTTTTCAAGACCTCATTCTACCATCTGAGGAATATCACCTGGATTAAACATCTGGTTCCACCCAACAACTTGCTGACATTGATCCATGCCTTTGTGACATCCAACTTGGATTACTGCAACTCCATGTACCTAGGGCTGCCGGGGGTTGACGTCCACTGGCTGCACCTAGTACAGAATGTGGCAGCCAGGTTACTGACTGGCCTTTCTTGATCTAGCCATATTACACCTGTGCTATGTGAGCTGCACTGGCTGCCAGTACGGTGGAGGATCACCTTCAGGGTCTGTTTGCTGGCCTACAAAGCCCTACATGAACTGGGACTGCACTACCTGCAAGAGCTTCTGCGCCCCTATTGCCCCTCTCACCCACTCTGCTCCACCGACAAAGGATTGTTGGAGGTTCCCAGAGTTCATTAAAGTCATCTGGTGCTCGGGCGTTTGATTATGTAGCCCCTACCCTGTGGAACTCTCTACCTCATCGGGTTCGGGAGTGCCTGATGGTGGAGAGCTTTAAAGCTACACTGAAAATGTACCTATTTAGTCTTGTCTTTTGTAATTGAGGAATGAATCAGAATGGATTTTAGTATTACTGCCTATTTTAATCATTTATTGATCTGTTTTAACTCTGTTTATTTTTGTAAGGCACTTTGATAATCTGAATTGTGCCAGAGAAATAAAGTTTATTATTTATTATTATTATTAGTCTCTTTCTAAGAAGCATTGTTTCAGCTCCATAGCCTGAATGTCAAAATTTAAAAGATTTGTGCAATTTTGTTGAATACAAACAAATTGTCCTTATGGTGTACCCCTTTTGAACACTGGAAGCACGAAGTAACATTTTGACAGACAAGGCTGTCTGAAGGTTTCTGCTTGGACTGGTTTCCCATACACCCTACTCAAATGAAAATCAATAAACATAATAGTACGTGGATTGTGTGAATGAGTGAAACTCAGACCCAGTTCATTCTGATTGTGAAACTCAACAAATGATGGCGCTGAAGCACTGTCATTACACCATATAATAATTACATCATCAATAAATATGCCTCACATGAAAATGTGGGGCAGAAATGGACTTGTGTCATGGTTGAACACAATGCCCCCTCACACCAGGCCAAAAACAAGTTGGCATAGGAGGGAGCCATCATGATCCCCCTGGCAATCCCTTGTGTCAGAAGATAAAATTTATTGCAGAAAATAAAATAATTGTTTGTGAGGATAAGTCTGGTAGCCTCAATAAATTCAACCGGGAAATGTTTAGCATTAGGGATATTCATAAGATGCTACTCAAGAGCCATGAGACCAAAATCATGCCGGATGCTTGTGCAGAGACTTACAACGTCCACAGAAACCCAGGTAAATTCCGAGGACCAGACTAACCCCTCTGGTTTAGATAATGTATCCATGGATTCCCATATATAGGAAAGCTAGATGTGGACCAGTTGTTTTTAAAAATGGTTCACAAAGGTAGATATCTTTTTCAGTAAGTTAGCCACTTCCAGAAATTATAGGGCTGCCAGGGGGTTGGTCTTGTCCATGTGAATTTTTGAAAGGACATAGATAGTGGGCACTGTAGGGAAATCAACCTGCATGAATTGCATCTCAAATTTGGTAACTATTCCCTGTGCAGATGAGTCCTGGAAGAATGTATCAATTCTGAGTTCAGGTCCCTTCATGGGGTCTTCCAGAAGGCATCTGTAACTTTCGTTGTCACTAAGTTGTTGTTGAATCTCATTCTGATATTGCTGCTTGTTAATGACCTTAATCGTATCACCTTTATTTCATTATGATGATTGCATTTCAGTTCCTGGATGGCTGTTTGTTCCTCTGGAGACAGTTTGGGCTGATGATATTGCCATCTTGATGAAAACGTTTTATCTATGTCCCGCATCACAAGATTTTGTAAGTAGCAAGGGCTGATGAATTAATTGCTGTCAAGTTAAAAGTGGAACGCAGTCTGAATGTGGTAGCTCTTGGTAAACGATCAATCTGTTGTTGCAAAAATGGCTGTGTAGCATGCTCAAAATCCATGGATAGACGATCAGGATCATCCCAATGGCTTCAGTATGGTCTGATTCAGTAAGGAGGTCAGTAAGTGCCTGTAGGTCCACTTCAGAGTTTGAAACAGTTTTCAAATTGCCAAACCCAATTGTGGTTTTGTTGCAGTAAAACATTTTAAGGTTTAACATTCAAAAAATTTTTTTAGATCAATAAAGGTTTAAAATTCATTAACCTTGAGGTCAGGAACAAAAGTTAAGCCTCGCTTTAGTACTTAAATTTGGATAGGTGTTAGTTCTACATCAGAAAGGTTGATTATTTTGGTGTTGAGCTCCTCAAGTTGTCCAGGAGGGATCTATCGATGTCGTCTTCTCCCTCGCCTGCCTCTACATGTTTTGCGTTTTTGTTTTTTTGCCTGTTGCTGGCTGGGGCTTGCTAGTTGCCATTTGCTGGACTAAAAATGTCCCTTGGTGGTTCTCTTTCACTATGAGGGTTTGTGGTTTTGCCCATGTTGGATTCTTTGTTTTGACAACTCTGTGTCTTGAGTTAGATCTTTTCCTGGATCTTCCTCTGCTCACAGATTGACTGGATCATTGGCAAGTAATCTCATGAGTCACTTTTCAATTTGTTCTTTTTTCATTGTTGAGATCTCTTTATCATATATCATCAACTTTTTTTGCAAGTTCCCTTTTAGTGCTTCAAGATTGGATGGTCTTTGAGGGGAAAGAAGTTTGTCTTTTACTTGGTCAATCTCTTCTGAGACTGTATAATAGACGTCTTCATCCTGATCGATTAGAATTCATACTAGTGAACTGGAGCAAGTGAAGAGTGCCTTTTCCCACCTAATTTGATGAATGTATTTAACAAACCCACCAGTGGGTGTGTTTTTTGATCTTTAGACCTCTAGGAGTCCAACTTTTGTCACGATATTCAGATAATGAAGATTAATTATAATAAAGATTTATTTCTTTGAATTTCAGCTTTTTCATATTTTTGAAACAAGGCTTTGATGTCTGAATCACCGTTAGGCACTGAAACATTGATTGATGTTGCTGCAACTGCCAAATGGTGTCTTGCCAATGCTGCTGTGCTTTTAAAGCAGGAGAAGTTGGTAGCTTGTGTTGGGTCATTGCTCAAATCTGTGACTCCACTGTTGCTCAGAATAACTAGCTGCTATCACTATTATACAGGTGGTCACTGGGAATATAAACATTTCGTGCTAAAAAAGTTAAACTTCTGTAAGGAGTGGCTAAAAATTCAAACCCTGATCAGAATAAATGTGTACTTATGCTCAAAAAATCAAAGGATCCCTCAATCAGGTGTTATGATTGCGTCTTACATTATTTGATTAACACAAGGTGTAACTCATGTCCTGTCTTGATCACACTACTGTGTCGTCATCCCCCCCTACACACACACCAGTTCAGGCGGGAGACTGGGTTTATAATAAAATTCACACTTAAAGGTGATAGGAAACAGTTACTTTGTTTGTTTTTGTTGACCAGGTAAGTGCACTAGACAATTGAATGCCTGTTTTTAGGCATGATCTGGGAGGTTACATAGGGTCAGGGTCAATGAACAACAAATCACATTACAACAACAGTTAAGTGACATTGACAACAGCATATATAACATATTGCTTAGCAAAGGCAGTACATAGATAAGCAAAGAAGGTTAAAATTACAAGGCACTGGAGGAGAAAGCTAACTACCTGTTAATGAGACCTGACAAATATGAACAGTTTATCAAGCATCTGCAAGGCAAGTCTTGCTAGAATGGGCAGACTAACATTAGAGATGAAGGTGATTTTCTTAGAAACTCCCCAGACTATCCACCCAGAAGGCAACACGCTTTGTCAGCTCATGTTGCAGAGCTTCTGGTGCAGGAGATTGCAGGCCATCTGAGCAACAGGGCAGTGAAAATGGTGCCAGAGTCACAACAGAAAACAGGGTTCTACTCTCACTGCTTCCAGAGAATTCAGGGGGCATGCACCCTATTCTCAACCTCAGAAATCTGAACAAATTCACGGACTGAGAAAATTTCAAAATGATTTCGCTGGGCTCCCTACTATCTTACAGGAAGCCTCAGGACTAGTTAGCATTCCTGGATATGCAGGATGCATGCCAGCACAAACTAATGCACCCCAGCCACTACAGATAGCTCTGTTCCATTGGCCTGGGATAGCATTACCAGTTCAGACCTGTCCTTTGGCCTTTCCTTGATGCCAGGCATCTAGAAAGTGCTTTGCATTACTTACTCACAGTGCACCTGAGAAAGGTCGGACTCCAAGTCTTTCCATACTTGGACAACTGGCTCATCTGATGCCCTTTCCAAAAAAGAAATGAAAAAGGTAGTAGCCACCGCCTCTTGGTTCCTAACCTCCATAGGAGTTCTGCTGAACTTCGAAAAGTCTCAGCTCGAGCCTTCCTGGGAACTGTTGTTTATAGGAGCCATTCTAGACACCACCCAGACCTGAGCTTTTCTTTCAGAAAGCAGACTATGAGCAGTCCTGCAGATGGCATACTACTTCATGGAACACAAAACTGCAAGCCCACTCCATGCAACACATGCTGGGTCTAATAGCCTCCTCAGTGTTCACAGCGCCCCTGGCATGCCTACACATGAGGACAACTCAGTTATGCTCAGTGCACAATGGTCCCCAGCATCACACCCTCAGAGTTACATCTTTCAGGTGACCAAACCTCTGGTAAAGTCCCTCAGATGGTGGTCAGTGGAGGAAAACCTCCACAAGGACTTCCTCTTCTCCCAACTAGAGTCAGAGGTGATTCTCACCATGAATCCCTCCCTGCTGGGGTGGGGAGCCTGCTGCAAGGGCCTCCAAACACATGGTGTTTGGGATCCATTAAAGCCTCATCTCCACTTCAGTGTTTTGGAGATGCAAGCAGTTTTGTACATTCTGAATGCCCTAGTGGACATAGCCACAAAACAGTCCTCCTCCAAACAGACAAGTCTGGTATGTACTGTATGAACAAACGAGGAAGGGGCACATTCTTAGTCTCTGTGCAGGGAGGCAATGAGAGTGGGAATGGTACCTGGAGTAAGGGGGTCCAGAACACTGGCAGATGAGCTCAGTTGAACAGAGGATGATCCTCACAAGTGGTCACTAGCTCCAGACGTTGTGAGATTGGCATTTTACAAGTTGGATACCCCAGACTTAGAACTTTTTGCATCCCCACTCAATGCCACACTGTCTTGATTCTGCTCCAGAAGTCCAGGACAAGACATTTTCTGTCAGGATGCATGCAGACTGCCATAGAAAAATCTGTTTATGTGTGCTTTCCCTTCAGTCCCTCTCATTCAGAGTATTACTTAGATTGGAAGTACACAGGGCAAGATGTTTCTAGTGGCCCCTGATGGCCTCAACAGATATGGTTCCCTCTGTTGAACAGACTGTCAGTCAGCAAACTGAGGACTCTACCACTCAGGACAGGCATGCTGATGCAGGGTCAGCTGGGCCATCCCAGCCTCTGCTCCCTTCATCTTTAGGTCTGGTTCCTGAAGAGATAGAAGTGAACAGGTGCAAGATATCTCTCTGCAGTACTTTTGTCTTCATGTAAGCTTTCCACTACAAAGACATACACAGGCAAATGGAAAAGATTTTCCATCTGGTTCTCCAAAACCTACATGGACCCTTTTCAGTGTCCACCCAACAAGGTTCTGGAGTACTTACTAGACCTTTCTGATGCTGGCCTGCAGTATTCTGCGGTAAAATTCCACCTGTATGCAGTTTCAGCATATCACAAGTCTGTTGGTTCTCTCTACCGAACACAGCTGCTGCTGTTTAAGAGGTTCCTCAAGGGCATTCTACACACAAGGCCTCCAATCAGGTAGCCAGTAGCTCCCAAGGACATCAACCTTGTGTTGGACATGCTCACCTCTAAGCCCTTTGAGGCTATTGCAACATGTGTCCTGAATTTCCTAACTTGGAAAGCAACATTTCTGGTGGTTGTTACCTCTGCATGCAGAGTATCTGAATTCCATGCTTTTGTCACAGACCCTCAGTATACTGTTTTCCATAAAAACAACCTAGTTCCAGTTACACACCACAAGTTTCTACCAAAAGTGGTATTGGAGTTCCATCTTAACTAGGCCTTAATCCTGCTTGCCTACTTTTTCAGCTTCCAGAATGAGTTAGAAAGGACTCTCCCATCACTGGATTTTAAGAGGGTCCTTAGGTTTTATTTAGACAGGACTAAGGACTTCAGACAATCCAAGCAACTGTTTTCTTCAGTCCTAATCAGAAGAGATAGTCTGTTACAAGCAAGTGCATTTTTGCTAGAATTATGAATTGCCTTTGCCACTGCTATACCATACTTCAGGTTAAATTGGAGATCAGTGTATGTGCCCAATCCACCAGCGTGGTTGCCACGTTCCTGGCAGAAATGCACTCTGTGCCTATCAGGGAAATTTGCAGAGCTGCAACTTGGAGCACAGTGCACACAGTTACCAAGCACTGTGGTTATGCTGCTCACCTGCTCAGTAAAAAAAGGCACTGAGGTGGTTGGGGGCTGGTGATGCCCAGCGCATGCATTGGCACAGATGCTGTGCCTACCTTGTCACCATCCCTTTGAAAAATTCTATGTCCTAGTGCCTCTAAGATACTCTGGAAGATAAAAAATTACAGTTAAGAGTGTCATTTTAATTTCCAGAATTTCCAGTCGAACGTTTTCGCTCAATACCCGCACTTTCTCAAGACTAAAACTTTTAGTCTTGAGAAAGGGTGCGTATCACGCGAAAACGTTCGATTCTTGGGGAGGGGCATGTTTTGGAGCTTCATGTTGGTGCTTCATTAAATCTTTATATTTTTATCCTTCTACATCTGAGTGGATTTATCTTTTTGGGACAGGACGGTGCAACCAATCTGTATCTACAAGTTGTGTGAGTACTTTACTACTGTGTACGGCTTGGTCAATTTTCCTTATTGAGCTGCTTTCTTTTGTATCTGTCTATCTGTCTGGAGCAGGGCATGTGGTTCTCCCTGCACCTCTAAGACACGTTTTTCCACATCCCAGTCCATCCATCCCATTATCAGTACCTGTGGTCTGTGCAGAAAGGATCTTGTAACAGTTCAAGGCCATGCCCTTTGACCTCTTTTCTGTGCCCAGGATCTTCAAGTGCATGGCAGTGGTTGGCAGCATTCATGGGGCGCAAGGGCTTCCAGATGTATCCCTACCTGGACAACTGGCTGATAGCCCGGTTATCCAAAGAGGCCATGAAGAGGTTCTGAGATCTGTCCCTCAAGACCTGTCAGCACTTGGGCCTTCTGGTCAACCCAGCCAAGTTCAAGCTAGTCCACTCACACATGATCAAGTTCATTGGGACAGAATTATACACCCTGTGGGTCAAGGCCCACTTCCCTGTGGACTGGGCATTGGATCTTACCCACTTTGCCCAATCATTTCAGGTTGGCTCTTGCGTGCCATCCAGGACCTCCTGCAACTGTTTGGGTGCATGGTATCCCCCACCAGCATGATCCATTGGGATCATTGGTGGATGCACCTTCTGGAGTGAGAGTTGGGCAACAGTGGTTTCAGCACCTAGGTCACTTGGGCCAGCTAGTTGTAGTGAGCAGCTGATGTGGGATGCCATATAGTGGTGGCTTGACCCACTGCATTTGGAGGAGGGAATCCCATTTGTCCTCCCAGAACCCTTACGGATGCGTCTCTTGTAGGATGGGGAGCACACTTGGATGATTACAGAGCCCATGGGTTCTGGTCACCCCGAGAGTCCCCTCACTGCATCGGCCAGCTGGAGCTTCATACGGTGCATCTGACTCTGACGTAGTTTTCACCATTGATCCAGGGTCAGGTAGTGCAGGTCTGGATGGACAACACTGTGACCATGTTGTACCTGAACAGGCAAGGCAGGATGCACTCCCTTACACTGTGTTGGGAGACTCTCCATACATGGGCACCCATACGCAGCCTAGGTGCAGATCTTTTGGAGGTCCATGTCATAGGAGAGAACAGTCAGCTGGCAGAAGCTTTCAGTCAGGTTGTAGAGACGTATGAGTGGTCCCTGAATCAAGAGGTGGTAGACCACCTGTTCTCCCAGTGGGGTACTCCTTTGTTGGACCTGTTTGCCTCATAGAATAGAACAGAAAACTGAATCTGTTTTGTTCCTGCCCCCTACAGTCCAGGACGCTGTTGGGGATGCCTTCATGAGGCCCAGGACCCCAAGCCTCCTGTACACCTTCCTTCCCTTCCCTTCCCTTCCCCTTGGTCCACAAGGTCATTGTCAAGGCCCAGAAGGACAAAGCATGGATGATCCTGATAGTCCCAGACTGGCACAGGCAGTTTTGGTATCTGGATCTCCTTAGCTTCAGCAGCATGCCTCCACAGAGGTTGCCACTCCACCATATTCTGCTGACCAAACAACAGGAGAAGGTCCTGCAACCAGGCCATCAATCCTGTACATCTCTGATTGGTTCCTGAGTGGCTAGAGCTCCAGGCTTTGGGTCTTTCAGAAGACATTATCCTCACTGTGGAGGTGACTTGTAAGGAGTCGACCTGTAAATGCTATACATTTAAGTGGAAGAGGTTCTTTATCTGGTGCCAGGGTAACAGGGCTTGATCCCGCTTACCTGCCCTATGGTAAGCATCCTGGACTCGCCATGGTCCCTCTCTCTCAGTCTTGGCTGCAAGTGACAACCCTCAAGTTGCACCTGGCAGCCATTTCTGTATACTAGATGTGGGCTGGCATGCCAACTGTGGCCCAGGAGAAGGTGGTTGGGTGCTTTTTCAAAGGCCTGGATCACTTGTCCCCTCTGGTGCACGAACCTCCGTCTTCATGGAACCTATTGGTGGTTCTGGCAATGCTCATGGGCAAGTAGTGCTAACAGGTGCACCAGTGTGAAATGTCACATCTGTCATCAGAAGACTGCCTTCCTGGTGGCCGTCACTCAGAGAGAAGGATCTGTGAGCTGCAGGCCCTCACTGTGAAGTCTCCTTACCTGGTCTTCCACAAAGATAAGGTCATCCTTTGCCCTAACCGGAAGTTCCTCCCGTTGTATCAGAGTTCATCTTAACTAGGTGATCAACCTTCCAGTATACTTTACCATCCAGAACTCAGAGGCCAGTCTTAGGCTCCATACTCTGAATCTGTAGAGGGCACTCTCGCATTACAAAAAGCACATGGTTGGAGTTCAGGATGAGGCTTGCCAGCTGTTTATAACATATGCTAAAGCTGCGCCTGGAAGACCCTCAGCAGAGCTGGCAATTGGCAGGTGGATTGCAGCCTTCATACATCTCTGCTCTAGGTTGGCTGGTAGGGAGCCTACCAAGCGGCTTAAGGCTCATTCTACCAAATATACTGCTGCCTCTGTGGCTGCTTCCAGTGGCATCGCCACTGTAGAGCTATGCAGGGCTGCAACGTGGAGTAAAGTGCACACCTTCATCTCCCATTACAGCACTGACATCATGAGTCATCGGGATGCTGATTTTGGGTCCTTGGTTCTTCAGTTTTTGTTAGTCAAATAAGGGTTCACACCTTGCCCTCTCCTCCTAGAGAACTGCTTGGAGTCTGCTAGAGTGTGGATGTGAACTGTATCCACAGTGTTAGAAATATGGGTTACACACCTGTATCTGTAGTTCTGCTAAGTGCTATACTGTTCACATCCACACAACCCACTTGATCTCCCCTGGCAAATGGCACCCAGATCCCTGCTTCCAGCGTGCAAAGATCTGACATCGTGGGGCAGAGCTGAAGGATATACCACCCAGGTGATGGGAAGAATTTTGCTTGAAGACTTCCAATGATAGCTGTTTCCAGGAAGGCTGACAGGCTGTGGATGTGAACTGCATACCACTAGTAGAACTACGGTTACAGGTAAGTAACCTTATATTTGCCGTACAATTTATATTCTCAGCCATTGTGTTATTTGTGTATTTTAGGTCAAGCCATTGTGTATTCGATTTATACATCAGTTATAACTTTTAAATCAGCTGTTTGTGTGTTGATTTATCTGTTCTCTTAATTCAGTAGCTGACTTCAGGGCAGTACAGGATTATTGTGACATCATTAGCATTGTAAAAGTTACTTGAAGTGTTTCTTAGGTTGAGGATAATGATTCTGATATAGCTAACTTCTAGATAAATGTTTATCTGGAGGTTAGCTGGTGGGATAAATTTATAAGAGCAGATCTATCACTATTGGTGGTGTGTATACAATAGGATGGCTCAACATATGCAGTTTATCTTCTCGTGTGAGGAGGCAGGACCAGAACTCACTCCTGGTGGAGCACAGGAACAGTTTTTAAGCTTGGCTTCTCCCACCTCCCACTGTCATCCTTCAGCTCTGCCTCGTCTGATGTCACATGTATCTTCCTGCTGGAAGGGACAGATCTCCTTCACAGTTTCTGCCATGTGAGAGGTTTCAGACAGAAGTTTTCAAGCGTATTATTTCGCTTTTTCTTGATTAAAAGTTTCAGTTTTCAATTGTGAGGTTATCTTCTGGTTACTGCTCCATCAAATATCTATCTCAGATAGGCATGATACATAAGTCTGTTACCAGAGTTGGGGGGTACTTACCATAATTTGGGAAATTTTCAGTTTTGTCAGGTGTTGCGTTCTTCTTCCATCTGTGAGCCTAGGCTATGCCATAGTTTCTTCAAGGTCTTCAAGGCCTCAGAAAAGGAAGGCCTCTACAGCTGCAAGTTTGGCAGTGCAGCTACAGGTCATGGTAGAACAGGGGACAGCAGGGGCCTTAAGGACTCTGGCTTTGGTCCAGGTGATACTGACCATGAAACACAAGCTATTCCATGATCACCTGGATTTTCAGGAATTATTCCTTCAGTGTAAAAACTTTAGACAAAAGCCTTCCATATCGAAAGAAGCACAAGAAGTGCCACTGAAAGGGCAAAACCAAGGCAGACATCATCTGCACGGTATTGAATAATAAGTGGCACGTGGAGAAACTCAACAAACCTACTATATGGCAACTACGGAGGTTGATTTCTGCAAAACTTTTAGGGCCACCTTCACTCAGTACTGGCAGCAAATGGTTTTGGTCCTTGGTTCATAAAATAGAAATGGAAACATAGAATGTGTCGGCAGATGGGGACAGCAAGATCCATCAAGTCTGCCCTTTTCCTCCTACCTCCCCCCTTAGTTTGTTTTATTTTTGAGGGCACCCTTATGCCTATCCCCTTGCTAGTTTAAATTTCCTTACCGTCGTCGTACCCACAACCTCCTGGGGTAAGCCATTCCATGGGTCCACCACCCTCTCTGTGATAAAGTACTTTCTTCCATTATTCCTGAATCTACCTCCCTTGAGACGCATATCATGTCCTCTAGTCCTGGTATAGGTGCTCGCCTGAAAAAGATTCTGTGTCAGAGCCTTGTTGATACCCTTCAGATATCTGAATGTCTCTATTATGTCCCCCCGATTCCTACGCTGATCCAAGGAGTACATGTTTAGACTATGTAGCCTTTCCTCATATGGTTCCTGATGCATACCTTGCACCATTTTCACTGCCCTTCTCTGCAACGTCTCCAGTTGATCTTTGTCCTTCCTGAGGTGTGGCCTCCAGAACTGGATGCAGTACTTGAGACATGGCCTCACAAGTGATCTATACACTGGCGTGATTTACCCCTCTTCTCCTACTAGTGATTCCTCTCCCTATGTGACCCCGGATTCCACTAGCCTTTAGTGATGCCTTTTCACATTGTTTGCTTACCTTCATGTCATCTGAAATGATGACCCCTAAATCACACCCATTTTTTGTCAACATTAGCTGTTCCTCTTCCATGAAGTACATTGTCCCCGGGTTATGTTTTCCCAGGTGCATGACCTTGCATTTTTTCGCATTGAATTTCAACTGCCAGTTTCTCGACCATTGCTCTAGTTTCCTGAGGCTGGACTCCATCTGGTGTATCTACTCTCTTGCAAATCTGCATGTCATCTGCAAACAGGCACACCTTGCCCAGCAGATCCTCTGCAAGGTCATTGATTAATACATTGAAGAGGATCAGTCCCAGCACTGATCCCTGTGGCACTCTGCTAGTGACCATACCCTCTTTTGACAGGGTGCCATTCACTAGTACCCTCTGAGTTCTCCCACTTAGCCAGTTCTACACCCAGCAAGTTATTTTATGCCCCACTCCCTTGTGTCCCAGTTTACTGACCAACCTCCTGTGTGGCACAGAGTCAAAGGAAGTCCAGGTATGCCGCATCAACTGCACCCCCTAGTCTGCAACCCTAGTAACCCAGTCGAAAAAAATCGACCGGGTTTGTTTGGCAGGACCTTTCTGCTGTGAAGTCATGTTGCTTTGAGTCTGATTGATCGCTTGTTTCTAAAAATTCTAATATCCCCTCCTTTAATAGGGATTCCATCAGCTTACCCACCACTGAGGTGAGGCTAACCGGGCAGTCATTCCCTGGCTCTTCTTTGCTCCCATTCTTGTGAAGTGGCACCATTGTAGCCCTTTTTCAGTCTTCTGGAACCTCCCTGGTCTCCAATGACATGGTAAAGAGTTTTGCTAGTGGTGCTGCAAGTCCTTTTCCAAGCTCTGTTAGAATTCTTGGGTGTAGTTCATCTGGCCCCACTGCTTTTTCTACCTTCAGATTGTTGAGTCCTTCCAGAACCCTTTCTCTGTGAAGGGACTCGTGCCCACCCCATCTGTAAGGCTAGGTTTTTTTGCCTAGTGAAGGTCTGTTTCCCTTTTCTTCCTTTGCGAAGACTGAACAGAAGTACTCATTTAGTACCTCTGCCTTTTCTCCGTTATTGTTAGCTGCCCATCCCTTTTGTGGAATTCTGACTATACCTCCTGTTTTTTTCTTTTTTTCCTTATGTATCTGTCAGAGGTTTTATTTCCATTGTTTGTTCCCTGTGCTGTCTCTTTTGTTTGAACCTTTGCAATCCTTATTGCCCTCCCTGCTTCTTTTAGTTTTTCCTTGTACTGTACTCTAGCACTGTCCTTTTTTGAATCCTTGTACTTTTTGAAGGCTCTTTTGTCTGTCTTTGGTTGCCACTTCCTGGGAGAACCGAAGTGGGTTTCTTCTCTTCTCTGACTTGCTAACCTGTCTTGTGCACTGTTATGTGACTAACATTAATGCCCTCTTTTGCCCGGCCCAGTATTTTGCTACATCCCCTTCAGCTAGTCCGCCTAGATTTTCTCTTAGGCTCTCATCTTATTGAAATCTGCTTTCCTGAAATTAAGGATTTTCAGTTTTGAGTGCCTGGTGTCCTCAGATTTGTTTACCCTAAACCATACAGTGTGATGGTCACTTGTTCCTAGATGGTTCCCAACTTCGATGTCTATCACCCTGTCATTGTTGGTGAATACTAGGTCCAGTATTGCTTCTTCCGTTGTGGGAGATTTCACTAGCTGATGAAGTCCTGCTCCCTGGAGTGCAACAAGAAACTCCCTGCTTCTTTCAGATGCAGCTGAGAGGAAGCTCTAATTTATGTCCAGTAGAGCTGTACCAGCACTACGTCCCTCTTATCATATAGCCTTTGAATGGACTGTAGGATCTGCTTATCCTTTGCCTCTTCCTGGGAAGGGGATCTGTAGACCACTTTTACCCGGATGGGTGCTTTGTTACCAGCCCCAATTCTGATCCACAAGGCCTCTGCTTCCCCTTGTGCCCCCTTTATCTCTGTGGCATTTATATCCTCTCTTATGTAAATAGCTACACTTCCACCCTTCCTCCCTTACTATCCTTTCTAAATAAGTTGCAACCTGGGATAGTTGTTTCCCTAGTATGGTGATCATTGAACCAAATTTCAGTTATGGCAACCCAGTCGAGTCCTGCCTCAGCTATTGTGGTGGTTAGGTCTGGATTTTGTTTGCCAGACTGCGTGCATTTATGCACATTGCTTTCCAAACCTTTATATTTCCACTGCCTTCCCAGTTGCCCCTACCCTGCTGATATTGTTTGTAACTTTTTTGTAGCCATCTTTGGACCCTTCTTGAATCATTCTTCTTCCTTCCTCTGTGATACTCTCACGATTTTGTTTTGTATGTTTATTGCTAGCTAATAGGGGAAGAGACAACTTGTTCCCTGAGATTGGATATGGGTTCTGCCACTATCCCCTATTTGCTAGTTTAAATGTTTCGCGTGGACATTGAATTTTGGCCCCAGTGCCCTTCAAGGCATGGTTCTGTGCCCTATATCATACTCTTACAGCCAAATCATAAAATCTCTTCCCCTTCAACTTGCATACAGGAACACAGCAGCGGTGCCCCCTCTTCCCCATCTATTCTTATTGGCACTTGACCGCTAACCAGAAAACTCCTGAGCGAGGAGAAAATTTGAGGGTTACAAGTGTGGGGAGGAGAATACTTGAACAGGGGATGGCTGACTACATTCAAGAAAGGTGGGGTTTAAACTTGTGAGGGGGGGAAGGGATAAGGGAGGGGCTGACCAGAAGCCCTCTCCTCCAGATGAGGGAGTAGTCTTCAAACCCAAGGGGAAGGGGAAACAGACTGGGGTGGAGGGTTTCAGGAGGAGCAGAGGGAGGATGGAAGTATGAGAACCTGGGTGGAGTTCGACAAAGGGATCAGGGATAAGGGGTGGGGTTAGTGTTAGTAAATGCCGGTAGCTTGGGAAACAAGTTGCCAGAGTTCCAAGCCATGCTGTTCGAGGGGGGGATGTGGCAGTGGTCATGGAGACGGGCCAACAAAAACCATGACTGGGGAATCTAAATGTATGGGGTATACCATGCTTAGAAGGATAAAGGAGGGCAGAGGTGGAGTGGCTATGTTCATTAGAGATGATATAGAAATTGTTAGGGTAGAGGCAGAGGAAACATGGAGGCTTATGGGTCACCTTGATCCCCACCAGGAGATAAGGTCAAGCTAGATTGTGTGTATAGGCCCCGGGATGGGTGATGTTCTGGAGGATGGTTTGCTGGACAACATCATTGCCCAGTGTGGACCAAAAGGGAAGGAGTGGTGTTGATGGGGGCCTAAATGCCAGGTACAAACTGGGGAACCATGTCCTCTAAGGTGGCCAGGAGCAGAGGCTGCTGGACGGCTTCCAGGATGTGTTCTTAACACAGCATGTGATGGAGCCACAAGGGAGGGGCATGTCCTGGATGTGGTTCTGGCAGATGGGGATCTGGTAAGGGACCTGGTTGTAGAGGATCCCTGCCTGGGATCGACCACAATACTGTCTGGTTTCAAATAAGCATGGGGAAGGGGGGGTGAGATCTAGGACACTGGCAGTGGACTTCAGGGGGGCAGACTTTGTGGGCATGGGAAATATTCTTATGGATCACTTGAAGGGGATTACATCAATGACAAATGTGGAAAGGAGATGGGAGGTCATAAACCGGGGACTACATGAGGCAGTCAGGACCTGCACTAAGGTGAAACATAAGGGAGCAAGGTCACATAAACCATGCTGGTGGTCCAGTGAGGTTCAGGTAGCGGTCAGAGAAAAGAAGGCGGCCTACAAAAAATATAAAACAACAAGAGGGGATAGGGATAAGGAAATGTACCATCTTGCATCTAGAAAAGTTACCCGGATGGTGAGGGGGCAAAGTCCAGTAAAGAGCAGTGGCTGGCACAGGGGATACATGGAGGGGAAAAGGGGTTCTTCCGGTACATTGGGGAGCGGAGAAAAACTAAGGGCCATCTCAGCATATTGAGATCAGAAGGAGGGTGGGTGGGTGGAAGAGGTGAGGGGACCAGGCAGAGGTATTTAACGAATACTTTGCCTCTGTGTTCACTAGGGAGGGGGATGGGATATCTACAAAGCAAGGCACGATGGGGAAAGAAGTGGCAGTGAGTGGGATTAGGGGAGCAACAGAAATGGAGCAAGAGGGAGGGAGAGGTACCCCAGGGGTGTCACATCAGGATAAGGATAAAAAGGCCAGTAAGGTGGAGGGGACGGATGATGCTATCTCCGCCAAAAGGGTGTGGTTAGCCCTCAAGGCCCTAAAGAAAGACAAATCTCCTGGGCTGGATAGCATTCATCCGACAGTACTATGGGAATTGGCGGACATACTGGCTGCACCCCTGGCGGAGCTCTTCAACAGGTCACTTGAGACAGGGAGGGTACCTAGGGATTTTCGAGAGGCATATGTGGTGCCAATCCATAAAGAGGGGTCGAGGGAAGTACCAGGTAACTATAGACCCATCAGTTTGACCTCGGTGGTGGGAAAATTAATGGAGAGTATACTAAACAAATGATTGGGGGTGTACTTGGAGGAGGTGGGAGGTCTGGATAGTCGGCAACATGGGTTTGTGCCAGGTAGATCATGTCAAACCAATCTTGTGGAGTTCTACGAATGGGTAACATCAGAACTGGACAGGGGAAAGCCTGTGGATGTATTATTCTTTGACTTCAGCAAGGCATTTGACTCTGTCCCCCACAATGGTCTGGTGGAGAAACTGATGGGGTTGGGAGTAGGCCCTTTGATGGTCAGATGGATTGAAAACTGGCTAGCTGGATGCACCCAGAGAGTAGTGGTCAGTGGGGAGCTCTCAAACCCTAGAGAGGTTGGTAATGGGGTACCACAGGGCTTAATCCTGGGTCCGATCCTGTTTAATGCATACATATCGGACATCAGGGAGGGTATAGGGTGTGAAATGAGTCTCTTCGCTGATGACTCCAAGATGGGAGCAGTAGTTGAGGGAGAAGAGGGGAGGTTGTCCCCGCAAGGGGACCTGGACACCCTGGAAAGCTGGGCTCACACATGAAAATTAAATTTCAATATCACCAAGTGCAAGGTGTTACATCTTGGGCGGGGAAACCCTAAACACAGGTACACCCTAGAAGGGGAGGCGCTGGAGGCCTCAATAGGGGAAAAAGACCTAGGGGTCATGGTGGATGCATGTATGAATAACTCTGAGCAGTGCAGGAGAGCTAGCCAAGGCAAACAGGATGTTGGGATGCATCGTAAGGGATCACCCTAGAGCAAGGAAGTGATTCTGCTGCTGTACAATGGACTGTTAAACCATACCTTGAGTACTGTGTATAGTACTGGAGACCACACTTGAAGAGGGACATACAGCTGCTGGAGAGGGTACAGAGGAGGGCAACTAAGATGATACAAGGACTAGGGGATTTGACGTATGAGGACAGACTTGAGGAGCTCTGCCTGTTTTCATTGGAGGAGAGGAGAGACAGGGGGGACATGATTGAGGTCTTCAAGTACCTCAAGGGAATAAATAGGGTAAACATGGAGGGGATCTTTAGACTAAAGCAGGGAGGTATCACCAGAGGGCATGGTTTGAAGGTGGAAGGGTGAGGGGGGAAAAGAGGAGGAAGTTTTTTACTGAGAGGGTGGTGGACCCTTGGAATGCACTGCCTGGCGAGCTGGTTCAGAGATCCACAGTGGAGGGCTTCAAGAGAGGGTGGGACAGACACAGAAAGTGGATGTATCAGATGATGGCCTCTCCCAGGGGGGTGGGGATGGATGGTAGGGTTTTCTGGAACACAAGGGGGGGGAGGGCCTCGGCACCCAACTAGGGATCTGAGGTTCGAGCAGACTCGATAGACCATAAGGCCTAATCTGCTGGCAAATAGTATGTTAGTATGTTAATAGTTATGCAGATAATCTGCTTATAACCTTTTCCAACTCCAAATCCTCACTGCTGCAAGTCATGTCCACACTCTCTTCCTTTGCTACCAACTCAGGGCAATCAGTGAACTGGAGAAAGACCAGTCTATTCCCCCTTACACCAATTGTGTGCGGTTTCATGCTGCCAAGGGACAACCATAAGCTGAGTAAAAAGATTTCACTTATTTAGAAACAAAAATAATTTCCAAGTGGTCAGATACAATCCCTGCTAGCTAGATACTGCTGCTGACTGATGCAGAACATGAGACGAAATGATGGCTAAAATTAAATCTCACACTTGAAGAGAAAGTGGAAGCCATTCGCATGATTATGCTACCTAAGTTCTCATACATTTTCTATCACATCCTGCTGGAGGCAGAAGACAAATACTTCTGAAGAAAAGATTGACTAGTGAGTCTTTTTCTTTGGGAATGGAAGGCACCCAGGCTAAGCAGAAACATGCTAAGGGCACAGTGGTCCAGAGGTGGCCTGTAGCTGCTTTGGTTTCAGGGGTATACAATAGCTTATATAATGGTACCAGCAATCAGATGGCTATAGCCCCATCTCCATAGTCACTCAAGTGGATAAGCCTTGAAACTGAAGTGACTCAGTCTCTGTCTCCTCCTGAGCCCCAGTGGAGGCAAGAAATTGCTCTCACATCCCATCATCTTAGACACCAGGAAAGACTGGCTTAGATATATGGCTATGACCACAGTACCCAGGAAGAACAGGATCCCACCATGTTCACTAACTTACCTCTGGTGCAATGCACAAATACAGATTGGACGCAAGCCAATCTATTGGAAATCACTGGAGCAGACAGGTATCAAGACAGCCATGGGCTGGCCCATTGGTACAGGGGTAGTGCTACCACTCGCGATGCCAAGAACCTGAGTTTGTGAATGAATGTGGATTGTTGGAGACCAGCTGGGGAGAGGAGTGAGTGAGTGTCCCAAAGGATGCTCTCTGGGGAGGATGGATCACTGTTGTTGCTGCAGCACTGCCACTTGGGTGACCACAAGTGGCAGTGCCGTCAAGGGCACCAAGGGAGGAAAAGACACAGGCTGGAGGTTAGGTGCGGCAGCTTGCTTGATGTGCACATAAGTCTAGGATCTTCCAAGTGTGCCTGTGCCCATGCGGATCAGGAGAAAACAATGGAAAATGTCCCCACTGACTGAAGGACAACAGACCCCAGTGGACCATAGAAGAGTGGTCCTAGACCCCACAGCCAGCCACCTGATGAAGACACTGCAGTCTGAGGAGCACAGCCCCTCTACGTCACCCTGTGGGCACAACCGAGGCAGAATGGAAGTAAGCAGCTGGTGGAGGGAGAGGGTCCAGCAGAGCCAGGCACCTAGGGGTTTCTGAGAGAGTTTGGGCAATGGTGTGTGTAAGGCAGCATAAACAAAGAATGAAAAAAAAAGACAGTCATGGACATTTCCATCCCTGGATCGACCATCCTGCTGTCGTTTCAGCAAATGCAAGATGAATTCAACCTCCTGAGGTCAGACTTCTGGAAATTCCTTCAGTTAAGGGTGGCTCTACAGACTCTATACAGCTGCTCCAACCAAATACACTCCTGGTCATTGCTACAACAGGCAGTAATACCTTCTTGTGGTGAGGTTGTAGCAAGCAGGGTGTACCACACTATTAGACATACTCAACCCGCAATACTGGGCACTCCAAAGTGGACTGAGAACAAGAGTTAGGTACTGATCTGCCCAAGACATTTGGGAAGAATACATAAAAGTGGTTCAGTATGCATACAAGGACACCAAAGGGCAGTTAATGCAAATAAAAATACCACACAGATGGCACAGAACACCAACACCACAGGACCCACATAAGGCCACTCCAAATGTTGGAGGTGTTCACAGCCCAAGGCAGGCATGCTGCATGTCCTCTGACAGTGCCCTTCTATTCATGCCTACTGGGCAGGGATCCTAGAGGACTGCTCCTAAAGTATTAGGCAAAGTTATTCCTGAATGCCTGGATCTAGTGTTGCTAGGTAACAGTACCCCAATAAAAGACATGTCCCATCCACACCAGAACTGGCTTTCAGCAGCCCTGCTGGAGGCCAAGAGGGCAATACTCATGAAATGGCAACAGCCCCCCCCCCCCAATAATGGCATGCCTTTCTGGACAGACCCATACTGTCAAAAGATTTTCCTCAGCAGCTGCAGAAAAACTGAAATGGGCCCTTTTTTTAGTTCCCATCTCTGTTCACTTCCTACCGCACTTATGAATTGGCCAAAGCATGTAAATACACTTTGATAGATATAATGAAAAGTGCAGTATTTTGCTAAGTCACACACACTGTGACCTTTATTTATTTTCTTTTGGTAAGTGCACTAGGACAGGATTGCCTATTTTCAGACACAACCCAGGAGACGACGGTTCAAACAAGTTACAAACAATAGTACAGGGAGGAGCTGATGCAATGCAGTACATAAAGAGATTAACAACCTTACATGACAGTAGAATTATTTAGCACCAAAGTGATGGCATACATAGCATAAGCATTACAGTACAAAAATAAAAACAGCTTGCAGAAATCAGTAACGTAAGTGCATAACAGCAGTGCTGGTGACATAGGACGAGGGTATGGGACAGGGAAGGGGATAGTAGTGCACCGGCAAGTAAAAAGGTATGTTCCATGAGCTAGAGCAAGTAAAGAGGTGTGACACATGAACAAAGACATTTACATGCGTCTAGGGAGGTGAGGTAATTAAAACGTGCATGCTTGAAGGCAGGGTGAGAACTAGAGCTTCTAAGGGAAAATGGAAGGGAGTTCCAGAATTTGGGAGCATAGACGGAGAAGGCAAGTTCACCCATTTTGGTGGAGCAATTAGAGACGGTGACCAGAGCTGAAGTCAAGGACCAGAGGAGTCAGGGGCAGTCCACTGGGGTGAACATGGCTGCAAGGGAGGAGAGGAGAGAAGACCAAATTATATTGTCAGTCAGGCAGCCTATGGAATATAAACGCCAGGAGGAGGGGGATAACCAGTGGAGGTCAGAGTAAAGTGTGCAGGGGTGTTTAAGCCAGTGGGCAGACAAGGCAAATCTGCAAACATTATTATAAGCAACATCCCACGCTTGAAGGATGTTTGCCCATACTTGAGTGAAGACCGGCAGTGCATAGCAAAGACCAGGGAGCAGAAGTCCTTGGGCAATGGAAATCCTAGTGGCAGGGGGCAGGGTGTGGCGGACACGATAAGCCAGCCCAATTTTGGCATTGACAGACTTGCATACTGCATTGACACGGAGAGAGAAACTGAGACACGGATCCAGAGTGACTCCTAAGTATCTGAAGGAGTCAATAACTTGTATGGGGGAGCCATCGAGACAAGAGACCAGAAATGAGGGGTTTAGTGCACTGAGCTTTCTGTGGGACCCAAAGACCATGGCCTGGCTCTTGGCAACATTTAATACGAGGTGGTGAGATGTGAGCCATGTTTGGATTCATTGCAGATTGGAAGAAAGGTGGGAATTTATGTCAGAGATGGAGCTAGAGGAGGCATAGAGGACCAAGTCATCAGCGAAGAGTAAGGTGTGACAGTGGGCGGGAATGGTTGGTAGTTTGTTTATAAATACAGAAAAGAGCAGGGACCCAAGGCAGGGTTGTACCAATTAATACATGTTATTAATGCATTAAATTAATTCAACATCTAGGCAATTACATTAAATTAATGGTACCTCAATTAATAATTAAATTAATTAATAGCTATTTTAATAGCTGTTTTTATTTGTTCAATATTTTAATACTTATACATAGGATTTGATAAATTACACACCTAGTCTTTCAGCAACTGAGGTATTTAAAAAAAGGTATACCAAGTCTTTGGGTAACTGCTATGAACAAATTTCTTTTGCAAAAGAGACATATTTAATTTGTATTTATCTCACCAAGAATCACACATCAACCACACATCCATTCTATTGAATTGGCTTTTTTAGTAACAGTAGGCTTTGTTGCATTTTGTAAATATGAGGCATTCAAATGTCTCATCTAGCATGCTATTTCGCTTTGGTGGCAAAATGTGGCCTCTAACACTAAAAACTCATTCGACAGGAGCTGAAGAAGCGGTCAGGCAAAGTACGTTCATTGCTATGGTAGACAGCAAAGGGTATGTTCTTGTTTGCTCCTTCCAGAAACTTAATGGGGCACAGTTTTCTGGAGCGAGATCATCACTCGGGTATCGATCAAGCTCCATGCAGATGTTAGAAGAGTTATTAAGTGGAGGCTTTCGTTCTTTATTTGCTGCTGTGCCACTTTTCATGAATGAAAAGAGTTTGGATTTTTTGTTGGAGGCTCTAACACTTCAGTGGATGTGGCATCCTCCTGAGAAGCTGCAGTTTCCTCTGGCAAAGTGTCAGATGACCGAATATAGTATTGATGAATGAATTTAACAAGCACAGTTTTTTTTCAGCTGATTCCATCTCATCCCTGACCCAGTTCAACTTAAATCGTAGGTCAAGTATCGAACATGCCAGAAAAGTTTCACTTCCCTCATATTTAATTGAACGTTTTTCCAGTGACTGTTTTAGTCCATTTAACAACCGAGAACAGTAACATGAAGTATAGTTCTGGAAATGGTGCGGCACTCCTCTGATGCATGGTATTACATACCCAGCTGTTGGAATGTTTTGCCTTTGTGTCATGTCAGTAGCATCTTCACATGGCTTTAGTATTTTTAGCATTTCCTTGAGCACAGCTGTTTCGTATGATGACAGCTTAACATTTGATACACTGTCTAGCTGATCTTCACTGAGTGCTAAAATGGAATGAATCATCTTCACCTGAGACTTCCAGAATGTGGCATTAGAGCACACTAATGTTTTTCTTTAATCTCACGAAGAGCATCTGACTTGATTGTCAAATATCTTACATCACTCACAATAGATGAAGCTTTGGCCAGAGTATTGTTTAGCAAGGTTGCCTGTGTAAGACCATCTTTAATTACAAGCTGAAGGGTGTGAGCAAAACAGGGTAGTCGTGTTGGCAGCAGTCCAGTAAGGTTGCCTAAGTCATCACCTGAGATTGCAGTACCGTTCGAATCAGCAACCCCATCATCAGTTTCAAGCTCCTTATTCAGAATGCCTGATGGAGAATTGTCGCCTGAGCCTATTCGAAATTCAGGTAGTGAGACTTTAAATGCTTTGACCGTATTGGCTGCATTGTCAGTAACCACGTATTTTACCTTACCAGAAAGACCAAAAACCGTGACAGCTTCAACAAAGACACTTTAAATACCCCAGAA
The DNA here is from genome assembly GCA_016271365.2 of Neoceratodus forsteri. NCBI lineage: Eukaryota > Metazoa > Chordata > Ceratodontiformes > Ceratodontidae > Neoceratodus > Neoceratodus forsteri. The sequence goes on from CM028129.1 coordinate 721,421,325, forward strand.
TAGCTACGTCATCATGTACACTAGGAACAAGTTTACAAAGAAACGAAAGTTAGAAATACATGAGGATTGCAATCGTCTTCTCAATGTTGTCACTGCTGAGAACAGTGATCATGCCTCCCAATGTAGTAATCCCCCTGGTAGCCATAAATATAACGCATCAGTATAAATGGACAGCTGTCCCACAGGAAGTGAATAGGAGTAGTGAGCCATTCCTTTCTCTTGTGGGTTAGCGTTTGCAGATTGTGGCTTGTGGATCAGTTGTGGAACACTGGTTCAGTTGGGTGACATTAGAAAAACAAACTATTATGGGGGAAGAGTTCATCCACATGCAATGCTGAAGGGTAGAAATCACAAACCTGTGCAGCTGGGGATCTGACAGCGATTGGGTTGTGGAGTACCTGTGCAGTATGTTGGACTGGTGTCTTATGCCTTAAATTTCAGCAGTCCCATTTCTGGGTTAGTTTGTGAGTATCTGAGTATTGTCATGTCTATGCAACACGTTTATAATGCAGAATAGAGAGTGGGAGAAACTGGAAAATACAGAGTGTAGTCAATATGAAAAAAAAACACTTGTATTAATTCAATTATTAATGCATTAATCCACAAAAAAACTCAATTAATAGGGGTCCAATTAATAATTAACTCGAAATTAATGGGGTCCATTAATTAATTAAATTATCATTAATGGAAAAAATGGCTCAATTAAATTAATAATTAAATTAATAATTAACAATTAACGAACCCTGGCCCAAGGATGGAACCTTGTGGAGCACCAGTGGATAGAGGGGCAGGGGAGCAGAGGACTCTACGGTAGGAGACAGACTGGGTGCAACTGTGCAGGTAGCTGGAGAACCAGGCAGTAGTGGACTGGGAGGCACCCAGTGAACCTAGCTGATGCAAGAGCAGTGAATGGTTGATCGAGTCGAAGCCTTCGTTACGTCAATAAAAATAGCCCCCATAAGTTGGCCTCTATCCATGGTGGTTGAGGTGCCGTTAGTGAATTGTGCTAGGGCAGTCGAGATGCTGTGGCCTGGTCTGAAGCCATGCTGAGCAGGAGATAGCAGGTCATAGTTGGCTACAAAGTCTGACACCTGATGATGAATAAATTTCTCCAGAAGTTTAGTAAGGGTGGACAGGAGTGCTATAGGGCGGTAGTTCGTAGGGTTACTAGGGTCACTATTTTTAAAGACAGGTATAACCCTGGCTTGTTTCCAGGAGCAGGGCACGGTGCCAGAGCTAATGGACAGGTTGAAGAGGAGCAAGATAAGGGTGGCAAGAATGGAGGCGCCAAGCTTGAGAATTCTAAGTTCCAGACCGTCAGGACCAGCGCTGCCATGAGGAAACATAGTGTTGAGGATCCATAGGACATCAGTTCTACAGACGGGGCTGAGAATGGAGGGGGGATGGGACAGAGGGAGGCTTGGGGAGGGAGGGATGGAAGGAATGGCTGCGTTGGAGGTCAAAAAAGGAAGGGAGGTAAAGAGTGAGTTAAAGGCGTTAGCTATGGTGTTGGGATTGTCACAATGGACATAGTCAATTATCTGTCATGAGGGGCTTGAGAAGCATTGCAACCCAGAATGTTGTTGATATGTGCCCAGTACCTTTTTGGGTAATGGGTAGAGGCATGGAGAAGACCTCTATAGTAATTGCATTTGACAGCGCGGCTTGCTTTCTTGCATGAGTTCCTAAGGGAGTGATAGGCAACAAAGTCGGAAAGAAGGGAGGAGGCTTTCCACCTGGCCCAGAGCTTGTCAGAGATTTAAGCAAGCAGAGAAGAAGACTGGTCAACCATTTGGTGGGAAGGCCACTAACCCTGTGCATAATGTAAGGAATGTGCTTGGACTGCAGTGAATGCAATGTGTTAGAGAAATACTTCACCACCATGTCAGTGTTGTCTGTGATGAAAAGGGGAGTCCAGTCAACCTGCTGGAGATCGGTTAGAAAAGCCAAGGGATCGAAGGCAGAGAAGTCGGCCACGAAGATAATTTTAGGCAGGAATGAAGGGGTGCAGGCATCCCAGACACAGGTTACAGGAGAATGGTCGCCTATGGAGTCAGGCAACACAGTGGGTGAGGAGATCCTGTCTGGCCTATTGGTGAGGACCCATTCAAGCAGGGTGTGACTAGTGCCACTGCTGGAGTGCCTGGTAGGTTCAGTGACAAGCTGAGTTAGATTGGTTTTGGCCATGCTAGTGATGAGGATAGGGGGGCTTGGGCCAAGCCAATCCTGATTGAAATCACCTAGGCAAAGTACTTCATTACTTTTGGTGGCATGGGGTAGAAATTCCTCAAGTCTCTGTTTATTGGATGCAGGAGGAACGTAGGCACATACAATGTGCAGCTTCTTGGTATTACCTAATAGAAGCAGGGCATGAAGCACCTTGCAGGATGCAAGTGGGGGCAAGACTGAAGGGTCAGGTTTAGGCGGGACTTAGAGAAAAGTGCCAGGCCACCACCCCTTTTGAATGAGGCCCGATCAACCCGAATCATATTGTAGCCAGGGAGGGTACACAGAGAGTCAGGGAGAGAAGGCCTAAGCCAGGATTCTGTTATTCCTTGGAGGTCAGGCTTATTTATTGAAATGTTTCACCAGGAAGGTACACTGAGCAACAAGTCACTCACCTCCCCATGCAACCTGGGGGGAAGGGGTACAATAGGAACGAGACATTAAACATTCAGGTTACAATATCAACATTAACATACAGTTGTAAGGCAGGTGTTACAGTGTTATAACAGTGTTACGCATAACATGTAGAAAGAGTGGACAATAATAAGTGCCGGGTTAATAAGTAAACAAGTGCTACGTGAAAAAAAGGGGAAGGGAGGGAGGGTGAGGTGGGGGAGGGAAGAGTCGTGTCCCTGGAGACCCCCTCAGGATGCGAGGAACCCTACAAGGGGACTGGTGGGACCAGAGAGAAGAGGATAAGGCAGTGTCCCAGAGAGACCCCTTTAGGATGGTGGGGGAAGGGAGTAGATCAGAGATACAAGCCCCTTGAGGTGTAGGAGAGGGACCCATGGAGAGCATTCTGGGTCCTTTACATTCTGTGAGAGATCAAGGGAGGCCAGTAAGAGGGAGCAATTTGGAGGAAGGAGGGCTAGAGATTTGGGGGGTGGGTGTGCACAGGGTAAAATGAAGGTGAACGTAGAGAGTTAGGGTTTGTCTGGGGCTTAGAGGAGGGAATTAGGGAGGGACATTGCAGGAGCAGCTAGGTGCAAGGTAATTATTGAGGGCAGAGCTGATGGAGTAGGCAGAGGATGAGTGCCGGATTTGAGGTGGGAGGGAATTCCAAATGTTTGGTAGGTGGTGAGAGTAACTAGATTGGTGGATCTGCGGGAGACAACTAGGGTACGGGACGGTGGGGGGTGTTATAAAGGAGGAGGTGCGGTAGGAAGGGAGCTCACCTAACCAGTGCTTGGAGGTGAATTTAGCACAATGGGAGAGTCGCCTATCTGTAAGAGAGGGGAAGGATAGGGCACAATATAGATTGCAGTGATGGGTGCAAGGGGGGGGCATCCAGGGCAAAGCAGCAGAAGAAATTGAAGAGGGTGTCCAGTTTGGTCAGGGAGGTCTTAATGGCAGCACCATAGACTACATCACAGTAGTCGAAAATGCAGTATCATCTTTTGAACAAGTTTACGCCTAGCCGTAGGAGAGATGCAACTACAGTTCTTGAACAGGGCACCAAGCTTGGGGTGCAGTTTTTTCTGGATGGTGTCAATATATCCAGAGAAGTTTAGATGTTGGTTCAACCAAACACCTAAGTACCTGAAGCAGGATGTGTCCTCAAGTAAAGTCCCATCAAGGGTGTGGAAAGTGGGTAGGGAGGGAAGCCTAGAGAGTCTCTGCCTTGTGCCAAAGGTCATTGAGACAGTCTTCTTGGCGTTGAGGAAAAGTTGATGGTTAGCAAACCAGAGCTGCCTTGTTGAAGTCTTGCTGAAATCTGATTGTAACCTCATCAGGACAGGAGCCGGATGCATACAGGACTGTATCATCGGCATACATATGTATAGTGGGAGGATGGGGAGCAAACAGAGGAAAGGTCATTTAAGAAGATGGAGAATAGGAGGGGCCCTAATACCAAGTTCTGGGGGACTCCAGTGCTAATCGGGATGGGAGTGGAAGTGGCGTCTAAGATCTTAACTAATTGGGTTCTGCCAATAAGGTCGGCCTTGAACCAGTTTGTGGCAGAGGGAGATAGGCCAGCTACCATGAATGAGTTGAGGAGAAGGGAGTGAGAAATGGTGTTGAAGGCCTTGGCCAGGTCAACAAAAATGGCAGAGGTAATTTGGCCATTTTCCATCCTAGCTAGGTTGGAGTCTATAAGCTGTAGGAGAGTGGTGGTGGTTGAGTATTTTTTCCTGAAACCAGAGTGGAAAGGGGTGAAAAAGGAGGTGTCAGATAGAAAAGAGGTGAGTTGGGAGAGGACATTGGGTTCTAGAAGCTTGGCAAGGGTAGGGAGGAGAGAAATGGGACGATAGTTGCCAGGGGATATGGGGTCACCCCCTTTGGGTAGAGGGAGGACCACAGCATGTTTCCACGAAGAGGGGACCGAGGCAGTAGAGAATGAGAGATTTAAGATTATTGAAAGGGGGTAGGCAATGGCTGAAGCAGAGAGGGAGAGGAGTTTTGGGTCAAGGCCATCAGAGGAGGCACCTTTAGAGGGGTTGGTAGTGAGGAGGGCACTTAGGGCATTGTTTGGGGTTACAGTAGCAAAAGAGAAGGGTGGGTGGTGGAGGGGGCACACCGGTAGAAGGTGGGGAGGGGGAAGGGCAGGAGGGGAGGGATTTCAGAAGCTCAGTGGCGCAGGAGGTATAATAGGAGTTAAATTCCACAGCTACAGCTGGTGGGTCAGACACTAGTGAGCTATTTACTTTAAGTACAGGGGTTGGTTGGTGAGAAGAGGGGGTAAATAGGGTGTGGACCATCTTCCAGAACTTTGAAAGGGAATTTATGTTGGTGATGAAGACATATTTGAAATATTCGGACTTGGCTAACCTTGTAGCCCTGGTGCAAGCATCTCTGAGCATGCGATAGTTCGCAAGGTCACTAGGATGCTGGGTAGCTTTATGATGCTTCCAGGCTCAATCGCTAGCCCTGAGGCAAGCCAGAAGTTCAGGGGTTATTCAAGGTAAGTGGTTACCTCTGACTCTGGTTTGTTTGAGTGGGACAAAGGTATTCCAGTTTACAAGAAAGACTTCTTTGAAGTAGGCAAGGGCCTTATCAACTGAGGGAAAGGAGGTTGGAGGGCCAGTCAGAAGTGGTAAGGTTACTCAAGAGAGGTTCAAGGTCAAAAGACTTGAAAGAGCATAGTTGTATGGTTTTGTGTGGTGATTTAATTCTGTGGACTTTCCTAACTATGAATATTGGGTTATGGTCACTGAGAGCATCGGGGAGGATGCCAGAGGTGATGACGTGGTGGGGGTGGGAGATAAGGGCCCAGTCAAGTAGGAAGTGGTGTTGTGTCTTGTGGTTTGGGCGGGTGGGTTCGGAGATCAGTTGGGAGAGGTTTACAGCTCTGATTTCATTTTTAGTTTTGGTAGTTTTAGGTGACAACCAATTTATATTGAAGTGGCTTATGGGTGGCAGCCCAAGCCACCAGGTCAGCATGATTTGCCACAAGGCTTCTTATGTTTAGTTGGGCAATCTTGAGGCCACTGGGTTGGGGCCCCAGAGAAAAGCTAGCCTGAAGAGGTGGGAGCCTAAATGCCACTGGGCCTAGGTTGGTCTCAGTATCACCTGAAAGTGATAAAGGGAGGGTCATAATCCATGTAGCCACAACCAGGAATGCAAAAGTAGTCCTGGCTTGAATGGTACATTTAGATTGGACAAGGTACCTGCAGAGTTAGAAGCACAGTTTAGGGTGTGGATACGGGGCGGTAACAGGGAGATGCTGCAGAAGAGGCAGCAAGTTGGAGAATGAAAAGTCTGTCAGGTTGGTTACAGGGCCAAGGGGAATGATAAGTTGAAGGGTAAAGCAGTCCAGTGCGATAATACAGCAGATAGGGATCATGAGGGCTAGGAAATAGGGGGAAGGCTGCATGATGAAATGAGAGATCAGGTAAGATTGGAAGGAACAAAGGAGGAGAGAGAGAGAGAGCTGCTGAAGGGCAGGGGGCTGAGAATAGCAGTGGAGGTAAAATTTCACAGAGATTGATCCCACCCCCTAACTGCAGGGATTAGTCAGTAATACCAGTGGGTGGGGCAAAGGTGTATTTAATAAAGGCAGGAGGTGGGGGTGGGGGTGGCAGCCACAGAGTTCTATAATAATCTTGAACTAATTGGGGCAAGAATAAATTATTTAAACAGGCAGTAATACAGTGGCTAACTGGCAGTACATTAAACCATAAGATTGTATATTAAACAGAATTAAAGATGCAGTAAGTAAGAAAAAAACCCAAGCAGCAGAGAGCCGGAGCACAGGGAAAGCAGCTACAGTTTTTTAAACAAGCAGCTAAGAAAAAAGGTGCCAAGAATCAAATGGGCTGCTCAGTGAGCAGAGCACTGTGGCTTCACCGAGACCCATACCTGATGTGGGCTTTTTTTGGAAGTGACTGATGCAAGGGCTGGGGAGAGCTGGAGAAGTCAGCCCTCAAACCCTGATGTGAGCTTTTTTGGTGGCGGCTGATGCAAGGGCTGGGGAGAGCTGGAGATGTCAGCCCTCAAACCTTGACAGGCAGCAGGATACTGCTACAGCACAGCTAATTAATCAGCTCTCTCATACCCACTGGTAAAATACTTGATATAGATGAAGTCATCAATTGAAAGTTGTGTCCTAAGGTCTTCAAAAAGTGGGTCTAAATCGGCCTTTGTAACAGACTGTATGTCCATCATTGTTCTTTCGCCCGTAAATTGTTTCACAACCTTGCAATGCAGGTTGTGACGGGGGCCCCTTTAGTGTAAAGTTGGACCTTTAATACCTCACTGCACTGCCTGTTGTGGGTGTTGGATATACCTCAGGGAACAAACAACACCTGGGCCAATAAAGAGAGAGAGAGAGGCAGAGAAGTCTATGGGTTTTAGTAACAGGAGAGGCTGAACTGAAAAAGAGGGACAACGAAAGGAGCTGGCTTGAGTTTTTTTTGTTTTGATGATTCTGAATGCTTCAAGTAACCTTATTTTGTTGAGCTGAGCAGTTGCAAGTTCCAAGCATACCTTATGTTGTTGAACTGAACTACTACAAGCTCAGGTAAAGGGAATTTTTTTAACTGAACACGTGGGTCTCAATTTTCAAAGCCCAAATGTTGACTCAAGGAGCCTGCGTCAAACAGAATTGCAACAAGTGGCTCCACCAAGCCTGATATTCTAATGTGGGCAGCATCCAACACCGGACCCCATGCACCAAACAGGCCCTGTGCCAGGATTGCATCCAACATGGGGGTGCACCATGGCACCAGGGGGTTTGCACCATGGTGGGGCTGCAATATCCCCTAATATGGGATTCTGGAAGCTGCCCCACATGGGCACATGGAGCCTGCTATTAAGACTAGCCCAGAGCTCATCTAACCTACTGTGCACCAATGCTGCAGCCTTGGCTGGGGGAATGACCCAGTGGCCCCTTGGGGAAGGCACCCATACATCCATGACACCTGCAAGATCACCCTTGGAGTGGCCAGTGGTCTGTGGTAGGTTGGACTCCAAAGTCCCCCCCCATGGTGGTGGTGGTGGTGTTTCCCCCCCCATCTGTCCATGATGTTCAGCTATTCCCCAGTTGAGGGCAGTTGTCACCCTCTCTCCCAGTCTGACACATCCCACCTCCCCAGGAGCATTGACATGCCTAAGATAACCTGCCAGTCACCAGGGTGACTGGCCGGCGGGTCGCCATCACTGTCACTGGTGCAGCAAGCCCATCCTGTGGCTTGCAGCATTCCTGTCAGTTGTGCCAAGTCTCTGCCGCAGCTTCAGGAAATCCAGAGCCACTCAGTGGGATGGGTGCCAGTGACAGTAGTCAGAACCAGGGAGAAAAAAGTCACAGCACTCCTACTTAGAAAAGAATCAGCAGTCTGAAGCTTGAAGTTTACCTTTTATTGTGATACAGGTCTGAAAAACACATACAAACAATACCGGTCCTCCTGGAGCAGGTGTTCATCCTAACGTTTCACTGATAGGCTTTGTCAAAGGAATAGTACCTCCTAGTGAGTAACAACCTTTATAAGAAAATATCCAGCTGACAATAATTTAGTTAGCAATTAGTTCACAATTAATTCACAGATGAAGTGCTGAATAGAAACCTATGTTGCTGTTTTATAAAAAACACACACTACCACTGTAGCACTATAAACACCAAAACTTGTAAAAAAAAACAGCACAAAACTAAGAGAAAGTTCTTCATTTTTATCTGAATTACCACAAGAACAAGTGGCTAAGTATACCACATCAATAGTGTCACAGTTTATGAAATGTTGTATGTTAATCAGTTGGTGATGAATGGAGGTCAACTTGTCTGGCTGCCGATCCACCACTGGCGACATAACCTCCTTTGTTACTCTTCTGCAGCACGTCTGTGTCTCTGGACATTCCCCTGAAGGAAGTCCAAAAGAGGGAGACCTGGATATCCTTAAACAGGGTACCTCACCTGGGGTGGCGTACCTGGTTGCTGATGCCTTTCTGGGCCTCCTGCTAAGTATGTTGCAGCATTCAGCTTCCTGCCAAGCCACTCCCCACTGTATGGACCCTAAGTATGTGATCCATGTGACAGGGCTGAATAGGACCCTGTCCCAGTTGCTATGGAGAGTTTGAATGCAGCGATCTGTTCTGTTCTTTCCTTTCCTGTTTCTTGTCTGTCTGGTTGTGCAACCAAAATGTTCCCATGAGACCTAGGATTTGATCACCCCGACAGTCTTGCAATTCTTTGCCTCTCACTGTCTCTCAGTCTTCCCTTGCTGTTTCTGTTTTTTCCTCCCTTGCATATCTGCTGGTATAAAAATATATGCAAATCAGTATGTGGAAATGTAACTGATATTGGGATCCCTTTGTTTAGAAATTATATAGTGTTACTGTTGTAATGTATATAATTATAGTTTGAGAGGATTGCAGAAAGCTATTGGGAACTCAAGGGGTTAACCTAAAAGCAGTTTTTAAGCCCTTTTGCAGAAGCTGTGGAGAAGGGACCTCAGTTCTGGGACATTGTGTTCTGGCTGCACTTGCCTGAAACATACAAGAACAAACATTTTAGAAAAAACAGGATGCTTTTTTTTTGGGGGGGGTTGCAAAAACTTATGAAAACAGAGCTGCAATTTCTTGCAAGAGACACACAGAGATTGAAGGAAAACTCAGATGGATCTTCTCTATTTATTCTGACTTTGTAAATAGTTCTACTGAACAAGTTTTCTTTTTATGTTACTGCAGTACTTATAAACACTTTTTGCAAATTCTACAACTGCTCCTGTTTTTTCCTATGCTTCCTGACCTGTGCCTTGACGACAGATGGTGTCAGCCTAAGTGGGATTTACACTGTGCATACCCTTAGACAGGAGTTTTTTGCGTGGGTACTGGACCTAGTACCAGGGAAGCATAGAGAAAGGTATGGATTCTGCAGCAGCAAGCCCAGGAGTGGTTACCAGGAGAATGGCAACCAAACTAGCAGAGACAGAAATCCAAGATGAGACTGTACAGCCAGCACCAGTTATGGAAAAAGAACAGGCAGTGACAGAACCTGAAAGCCTGACTGCCTTTTTCAAATGGTGGCCTATAGAACAAAAATAGACGGAGAAGCAGAGAGAAAAAGAGCTTCAACATTTAGAAGCACAGAGAAAAGAAGAAATGCAGCAACATGAACAGCAGAGAAAAGAAGAGATGCAGCAACAGGAGCAGAAGAGAGAAGAGATGCAGTAACAGGAGCAGCAGAGGAGAGAAGAGATGCAACGGCAGGAGCAACAGATGAGAGAAGAGATGCAGTGACAGGAGCAATGATGGCTGGATTCTTGCAAGCTATCAAAGGCAGAGGATCTGGCACAGATCCAGATGAGCAACAAAACACAAGCAACTTAAAAGCAATTAAACTTATAAAGTTGTGTCCCTCGGATGATAACGAGTCATACCTGACAACTTTTGAAAGAGTTGCCACAGCCTGTCAGTGGCCAAAGCAGCAATGAGCAATCAGACTGGTACCCTACCTGACAGGGAAAGCCCAACTTGCCTACAGCAATATGGACACTGCACAGTCAGAAAACTATGACCTGGTGAAAAGCGAAATCCTGAAAAGGTATGATAGCTCAGGAGAGACCTACAGGCAGAGATTTTGATCTCTGAAGTATAACTCAGTCGACAATCCTCGAGAAGCCTTCACCCGACTTAGAGAACTCCTTATAAAGTGGCTCCAAACAGAGCAAAACAGTCCACCAGATCATCGACACATTTGCAATGGAGCAATTCATCAACATACTGCCTACAGATGTGCAGCTTTGGGTAAAGGAACATTGACCAGAAAGTGGGGAAAAGGCTGGTTCTTTGGCCGAAGACTACCTAATGGCCAGACAGATGCCACAGCAGCAAGGTAAGAGTCAAGTACCAATAAGACACTCTTTTTCCCATTTAAACTCCAAGCCTAATAATAACTCTGTTGGGGGTAACAAATCTGTGCCCAAAGATGTTATTTGCTATTACTATTACTAGTCAAGTCATATTGCTAGAAATTGCCTTAAGAAGAGTGACACTGGAGCAGATTTGTCCATAGCAAATTGGGGAAAGTACTTAACAGATGTGAAGATGGGGGATAAGACTGTAAAGGGACTCATTGATTTGGGTAGCATATAGACTCTAGTGTATGTTGAAGTGCTGGGAAAACACTGTACAAAAGGACCAGGTACTGGTGTCATCTGCATCCACAGGGACACTTTATACTATCCCACCACCAAAGTGACTCTGACCATTAAGGGTGTGTTGCACCAAATGAAAGTGGGGGTAGTACCTTAGTTACCTGTACCTGTGATTATTGGAAATGACTGTCCAGGATTTACTGATTTAATCTCAGAGGAACTGAACCCTGAAGTTTCAGCAGCAGTGGTAACAAGAACTCAGACAAAGAAAATCTCAAATGGTGAGGACACTTTTCCTTTCAGACTTGTTTGAGAACAACTCCAATATCAGGAAGTCCAGGAAAGAAGGAAGACGTCTGAAACAACAGTGGCAACAAAAGACTGATGGACATAAAGGGTTAAAATATGAAAATGTTGAAGCTAAACTGATGACTGATTGTGATTTTGTTTCAGAGCACACACACAATGTTTCTCTCCAGGGTTATTTTAAACAGCTTGGGTTGAAACCAAAACAGGGCAGACCAATGTTTAAAAAATGTAAGGGGTTACTGTACAGAGTTTGGGTTAAACCTCAAACACAGGAACAGACAGAACAATTGGATATACCACAGAAGTATAAAACCGAGTTGTTACAGATGGCACATGATAGTCCTATGGCTGGTCACTCAGTGAGGTATCGCACCCTTGCCAGATTGCTGTATAGATTTTACTGGCCTGGAATTCATGAAGATGTTGCTACCTATTGTAATTCCTGTGCTGAGTGTCAGAAAGTAGCCCAAGTCACTAGAAAATACAAGGTGCCCCTGGTGCCCCTACCCTTGATAGATGTGCCTTTTGAGAGAATTGCAATGGATGTGGTTGGCCCTTTAGACGAAAGTAAAAAGGGTAATAGATTTATCCTGGTAGTATGCGACTATGCTACTCGATACCCAGAAGCATTTCCAATGCGTACTGTCACAGCTTCAAAAGTGGCAGCAGAGCTTGCAAAAATTTGCAGCAGAGTGCACAGACCTAAATAAATTATTACTGATCAGGGTAGTAATTTTGGCACTGCAGTACTTAAGGAGCTGTACAGACTACTAGGTATCACTGCTATATGAACCTCTCCCTATCACCCTCAGACAGACGGTCTTGTTCAGCATGTTAACCAAACCCTAAAATGCATGTTAAAAATGTTTGTAAAAGGGAAAGGGAAAGATTGGGACCAATACTTGCCTTACCTACTTTTTGCTTACAGAGAGAAGTGCCACAGGCATCAGCAATGTTTTCACCATTTGAAATGATGTATGGTAGGATGCCAAGAGAGCCACTGAATGTGATAAAAGAAACGTGGATGATAACCCCACTCAGGAACAATCTATAATGTCTTATATGTGTGCCCTAAGAAAGAAGCTGGAAATGTATAGAACTATAGTTTGAAATGATTGCAAAATGCTATTGGGAACTCAAGGGGTTAACCTGAGAGCAGTTTTTAAGCCATTTTGCAGAAGCTGTGGAGAAGGGAGCCTCAGTTCTGGGTCAGTTCTTGCTGCACCTGCCTGAAACATACAAGAACACTTTAGAACAAAACAGGATGCTTGTTAAGGTGGTGGTGGTGGTGGTGGGGGGGGGGTTGCAAAGACATAAAAACAGAGCTGCAATTTCTTGCAAGAGACACACAGAGACTGAAGAAAAACTCAGATGGCTCTTCTCTATTTATTCTGCCTTTGTAAATAGTTCTACTGAACAAGTTTATTTTTTTATGTTACTGTTAGTACTAATAAACACTTTTTGTGAATTCTACAACTGCTCCTGGTTTTTCCTATCCTTTCTGACCTGTGCCTTGATGACAGTCCCCATCGGGGACTTCCTGGGTCTCGAAGTACCCCTCTACAGGAGGGCTGGTTATGAACTCTGTTTTCTGTAGAACAACACAGAGGCAACTGCTGGAGAAGTAAAGAGTGGAGCCACTAGCCACAGGTCTTAACAAGCACCGGGCCAAAGAAAACAACCACTGGGTTGCAGATAATTTTAAAAAGATGTATTCCATACTCACACACCCAGATGCATGACCCTGCTTTCCGTAAGTTGGAGATGCAGGGTGATGCAGACAAGCACCAGACAAGGCATCCAAAAAGCAAGATTTCCTTGATCCCAAAGTACATGCAGCAGCTACCCTTCGGGTCCGTCACGCCAGCTATGCAGCCTTGATGGCCTGTTTTGTTCACTTTGACAAGCTCACAGATATGATAACTTTGCTACCGGCAGATAGCCCGCCCAATGCTTGGTCGCGTCAGGAGTTGGGGCATTCGCTGTCTAAAAGTAAAAGTTTCGTACTCACCATAACGGTAGATCTTCGAGATGATCTCTTGCAGCAGGTACTACTTTTGGGAGCCCGCCAGAGGGCACTCTTCCAGATGGTAGTTTTCACCAGCAGTGCATAGCAGGGGCCTCCCACTCATGATGTCATCACTCCTTGCAGGTATAAAGGAAGCGGGCAGCGTCCAGTATACTCAGTTCTCCGCGGGCTATCAGGCTGAGCATGACTCCGAGGGAGAATCGAGGAGAGTAGTGGTGCCCTCTCTGTGTAAATAATACATAAAAACTTGCTGTCTCCGAGAAGGAGGGGGAAGGAAGATACCTGCTGCAAGAAATCCTCTCGAAGATCTACCATTACGGTAAGTATGAAACTGTACTATCTTCATCAAGGGTATCTCTTGCAGCAGGTACTACTTTTGGGATGATTCCCAAGCAGTCCCAATAAAGAAGGGAGGCAATAATGAGAGGAGCCCCTGTAGCATGGCCAAAAGTGGCAAGGCGCCTGGAGGCAATATCTATACTGTAATGTTTTGTAAAGGTATGTATAGTAGACCATGTAGCTGCATCACATATGTCCAAGATAGGTACCCCTCAGAAGCAGGCAGCTGAAGTGGAAAGGGCTCTAGTGGAATGTGCATGTACAGTGCCTGGTAGTGGTCTGTGGACTTTATTATAATAATACGTGATACAATGCACCAACCTGTCAGACAGTGTCTGTTTAGTCACAGGTTGTCCCTCTTTGCCTGGAGCAAAGGCCACAAAGAGCTGTCCCCCCCCTTGCCCTCCGCTCTCCCATTCTTCGGGAGTCGCCAGTGGCCTGTTGCGCCCTCGCTCACCTGTCCATCCTCCGGTGCAGTCCATCCCCCATGGAGCTGTGGTTATGCCCCCCAGGTGGGTACAGAGTGAGGACCCTTTCACCCAGCCGTGTCTTTTTACTTCATTGGGATGCTGTCTCCAGTGATGACAGGTGCTTTGTGGGTCGGGACCTTGGCACTCCATCTACTGGGAGGCAGCAGGTGTTTTTGTCCGGTGTTCTGGGCGTGCCGTGTGCCCCTGACGTCAAGGTGCTATGAGCGCCGATGTCTCACACGCCTACCCCCTTTAGTCCACAGGCCTGCTGTACCTTGAGTCTCCACTCAGGGTCACCCAGGCACCGGGTCCAGTGCCCACCCTCCTCCCGGAGAAAGCAAGCCGTCCTTAGGACGCTCAAATCTCCTTAGCCCTGGCCATCCCTCCAGCTCCTGGGCTTGTTCCCGAACCCAGGTCACTGGTGTCGCAAGTGGAAATCCAACCACTGCACCGGTGGGCCAGCCACAAAGAGCTGTTTTGATTTTCTCTTAGGCTTAGACCTTGCGAGATATATTTTCAGGATACGGTGTACATCCATGGTGTGCAGTAATTGTTCCCCAGGATTGGTGTAGTTAGGAAAAAAGACTGGCAGATGTATGGACTGGTTTAATGTAAAGTCTGTCACCACTTTTGGTAGAAAGGCTGGATTGGTGTGCAATGATACCCTGTCTTTGTGAAAGACTAAATAGGATTCCAAGCACATGAGAGCCTGTAGTTCTGAAATGCAGCGAGTGGATGTGATAGCCACCAGGAATAATGTTTTCCATGCTAGGTAGCATATATCTGAAGACTCAATCAATTCAAGTGGTTCTGCAGTGAGTTGTTCAATCATGAAGTTGAGGTCCCAAGGTGGGATTGGCCTGCCAAAGGGGGGATTTCAAATGAAGAATCCCTTCTAAAAACATTCGGGATAGGTCCATCTGGGCTATTGTTTGATGCCCTATGGGTTTATGGAAAGCTGAAATTACTGCTAGATGAAACTTAATAGAGGAATATCCCAACTTTTGTGTGGACAGTTCAGTGAGATATTCCAGTATCTCTGGAAGGGGGCATGAGAAAAGATTTATGGATTTCTTGGCTGCCCAATGGGTGAATAGTTTTCATTTAACTTGAAAACACTTTCGTGTGTAAGGTTTCCTTGTGGTCAGTAGAACTGGGCCACTTTGTCAGAAACCCTATAACTGTTTATGAAGATGTTTTCAGGAGCCAGGCATGCAGGTATAGGGATCATGGATTGGGATGGAGTATGAACCCTTGACAATGGGTCAGAAGGTCAGGTGTTAATGGTCGGGGAATAGGTTCCTTGTTCACCAATTGTTGCAGTAGTGAGAATCAGATCTATCTGGGCCAGAAGGGTGCAATAAGTATAATTTTTGCCAGTTCCCTCTGTAATTTTAGGAGGACGTTTTGGAGAAGTGAGGCAGGGCGAAAGGCATATAAAAATATCCCCGTCCATGGTAGGAAAAGAGCATCTATAGTATGTCCCCTTTTGTCTGGTAAAACGGAACAAAATTGAGGTAACCTGTGGTTCTCTGGTGAGGCAAAGAGGTCCACCTCTGGCATGCACCAATGATGCAATATGCTCTGCAGAAGGGATGCCTTGAGGGTCCACTCATGGCCCTGTGAATGTTGGCTGAGGTGGTCTGCCAGGATATTTTATGCGCCTGGGACATGAACCACTATGAGCGTCAGCTGTTGTTGAAGAGCAGAATGCCAGACCCAGGTTGCCTCACGGCACAGAGTTTGGGACCTGGTACCCCCTTGTTTGTTGATGTAGTAGGCCACTACTGTATTGTCTGATTGTATCAGTAGAGGGCCTGGGGACAGGTATGGTTGGAAGGTCTTGAGTGAGAGTCTTACTGCTCTCATTTCTAGAGTATTAATATGAAGCCTGGCTGTGGTTGTGTCCCACTTGCCTTAGGTTTGGTACTGTTGATCCAAATGGGCACCCCATCCTGTGGATTTGTCTGTCCACCATTGTAGAGCTTTGCGTAATACAGGGGTGACCATAATCTGGTCTTCTAAACCACCTGTGTGTTGGTGCCGCTGGTTTCTGAGGGCCCATTGAATCGGTCTCATACAACCAAGCGTCAGGGACAGTAGAAATGGCTGCAGCCACGTGGCCCAAGATTTTTAGGATTTGCCTTGCCGTGATAGATGTGACCAAACTGTACTGAGTGGCCAGGGATATTAGGGTCTGACTTCTTTGTTCTGGCAGGAAGGCCTTTCCTGCAGTCGTGTCCAGGACGGCTCCGATATAATGGAGTTGTTGTGAAGGATCTATTTGAGATTTGGGCAGATTTGCTGTTATGCCCAGTTGTTTGAAGAGTTACAATGTTTATTGGAGTGACTGGATCAAGCCTGGTTTGGTGGATGCCTTTATTAGCCAGTCATCTAGGTAGGAGAATACAAAATGGCCTCTCTTTCTTAGGGTGGCTGCCACTACTGCTAGGCATTTCATAAATACCCTGGGTGCTGATGAGAGGCTGAATGGAAGTGCCCTGAACTGATAGTGTTCTCCCAGTTGTCTGAAGTGCAGACACCTGCGGTGGGCCAGATGGATGAGAATATGAAGGTATGCGTCTTTCATATCCAGGGCACAAAGCCAATCCCCTTGATGTAAGAGGGGGAGGATGGTGGCTAAAGTCACCATTCTGAAACATTTGTATTGTATGAATTTGTTGAGGTTTTGTAAGTCGAGTACCAGATGTAGATCTCCCGTCCATTTTGGAATTAGGAAAAAGTGGGAGTAGAAACCTTGACCCGGTTGTTCGATGGGGACTAGCTGTATTGCCTTTTTCACATTGAGTAATTGCAACTCTTCTAACAGGATGGGAATATGATCCTGTGGGTAATTTACATGTAGCAGTGGGTGTGTCGGTGGACAATCTATAAGTTCTAATGTATGACCTAATTTTATAATTTGTAGCACCCACTCGTCGGACGTGATTTGTGTCCAGGCCTCTAGGTGGCACAAAATACGACCCCAGCCCTCTGATGCCTGCATAGGAGGGCTTGGGAGGGTCGGGAATTAGTCAGATGGACGTGGTGGAGGCTCCCACTGCTGCAGGGGTGGAACAACCACCACACGAGGCAGAAGAGATAGGTCTATTAGTCAATTGTGGCTGTTGTATACCTCTGTAAGACTGTCTGCCTGTCCCTCTTTGATGTCCCATGCGCTGAAACTGATAGGGTTGAGATCATCATTTCTGGCCGGAGGGTTGGGGAGTATGGCATATGCCTTGTGCCGATCTCAAAGTGTGGCCTGAAGCTTGCAGGTCATCTAAAATGGTTTGCGTGGCGGATCCGAATAGCTATCCCTGTTGAAGGGTACGTTCAGGAACTGCTGAACATCTGGGGTAAACCCCAAGACTTGGAGCCATGCATGATGTTTTAGATTAATGCCTAAAGCAGATGATCTTGCTGATGTGTCTGCAACATCATAGGCTGCTCTTAGCAGACGGTGAGATAGACTGGTGCCTGTGTTGAAAGTGGCCAACAGTTGGTCCTTTTCCTCGGACTGAGATAGTTTATTCACCACCTCAGCTGCTGCTGTCCAGAATGTTTTCTGGTATTTTATCATATGGCCTATGTAATTTATGGCTTTTAAACTGAGTGTAGCCCCTTGGTACATTTTCTTTCCCATTTGGTCTAGACATCTAGACTCTTTATCAGACAGTAAGGAGCTGAGGTCTTTTGGTCCTGTCATAGGCCGCATTGATCACTACAGTATCTGCCTGTGGTGCTACTGCAAAGCATGAGTGATCTACAGGAGCCTGGTAAAGGCGGTCAGTCTTTTGAGGCACCAGAGGGATAGCTGAAGGTCTTTGCCAGGCGGTCAGTACTGCATCGTGATATGAAGGGATAAGAAGAGGGACCACTATGGCTGGGTCTTCTGGGAGGTCCAGGTAGTCCACTAGATTTTTGCTGTTGTTTGTCCAGCTCCACTGCAGTAAAGTTCATTACCTTTGGTATTTGGGCTATGATCTCCAAAAAAGTAGGCTCATCAGTGGGTGAAACCAGTGTCAGGTGGTCCTGATCCCCTTCTAAAGATGATATGGTAGAGTTAGCAGAGGGGGGTCTTAAGTCATCCCCTTCATCGTATTCTTCATCATAGTCCTCTTTCTCCTCCTCCTGAATGAAACCCTCTACCAAGGAATAGTAAGAATGGAGACAGAGAAGGGTCCCTTGATGGGACATTGGTGGCCTCCTGATGAAAACATTTAGGTGGAGGAGAAGGGAAAGAGGATGGTGCCAGTCTAACTGCCTTAGTGTGCTGCTGAGGCTGGAGACCTTGCATGACCTGCAATACAGTCTGTACCACCGTAGCCACATCCATGGTAGGTGGAGTGGTCATCTGCAGAGGAAGTGGCACAGAGGGCTGTGGTACTGATGCCTGTGAGCTGAGGGGTATTATGGATGAAATGGGGCATGATTGTGTATACAGCTGGGCCCTTGGCAGAGGCTGACCAGATCCCTTGGCTTCCATGTATGTACCCCTGTGTATCGCCATCTGAGCAGGAGGTGGAAGCTTTGGCAGGGCCATAAGGGAAAATCCCTTTTCTTTAATAATGAAGCCCTGTTCCATTGACTGTCTTGTTGACGGAGATTGAAAGGGCGAAGTATCCGAATAGTGAAATGAAGGCGTCGACGGCATGGCAGAGCGGTCCTTCCTCGAGGAACGGTGTGCCATCGACAAGTGGCTTAGAGGTGATAGGTGAAGTGACTACAGCCAAGGCAGCATCGAGGATCATCAACGACAGGACTAGTAGTGCCATCGTCAACGGAGTTCTAGTTCATTCAGTGTAAGGTTTTGAAACCATCAACTACGGCCCAGAGGATGATGCTGTCGATGAGTGAGACCTTTTGCTGTCTGAAGATGGAGTTTTGTCTTTATGCTTATGTTTAGAGCCATATCTTTGTGAGGTCTGGGAGGTTTGAGAAGGTGATGAAGAAGCATGGGGGCAGGACCCCTTCTCGAGCAGAGCAAGTTTTTGTTCCATGAGATAGGATTCCATCTCCTGGAATTGTCGTCGACGAGTTGCCTGGTTAAAATCCCTGCAGATGGAGCAGTCGAGAATGTTGTGGGCAGCACCTAAGCACCTGGATGTTTGTTGTAATGGTATATTTTTCTGCCACAAGAGCACTTTCTGAATAGAGCTTCCGATTGAGACATTCGGAAATTAAACGTATTGAAATAGAACAACAAGCCGTTCAGGGTGTTCTGTCGTCGTCGTCGATGCACTGGAGCTGGAGAGCTAACATGCTGCCAGCTGATAGACGGCAGGAATAGAACTGAGGATACTGGGGGCCGCCCACTTCCTTTATACCTGCAAGGAGTGATGATATCACGAGTGGGTGGCCCCCACTATGCACTGTTGGTGAAAGTTACCATCTGGAAGAGCGCCCTCTGGCAGGCTCCCAATAGTAGTACCTGCTGCAAGAGATACCCTCGATGAAGATCACCAGTTACAGACCTCTCTGCAATTTGTGTGCCTGCACAGCAGCAGTACTGGTGTCCAAGTGCAGGAGGGCCTGGCTTCATCTCTCAAACTTTACACAAGAGACTCAGCACAAACTTGTGGCTTTGCCCTTCTTGGGCACTGACCTCTTTGGCCCTAAGTGGAGAACCATCTCACCTGTATTGAGAAGTCAGATGTCACTCTAGAATTGATGGTACATCACAGCAGGCTAAAAAGCAGCCCTAAGCCCAAGCCAGACTCCTTTCAGAGGGCCTTATTAACCTCCAGATACCAGCTTGCATCTGGAAGTCAGTCCTCTTTAGCTCCTCCAAGGGTAAAAAATGATTGGTTGTAGGGAGCCATTCCCCCTGCCACACAGTCCCTGCTGCAGATTCTGGTCAGTGTTCTGTTCTCCCACTTTTTCCACACTGGTCTGCCATCATGTCGGATGAGTGGGTTCTGGATGTAGTGGGGTCTATTTATTCCCTTCAGGTCTGTGAAGGTTTCTATCATATCCCCCCCCCCCCGCCATCTATCCTCTCCTCTGGGGAGTACATTCTCAGGGCTCCCAGCCCCTCCTCATAAGACTTCTCCTGCTGTCCCCCTATCATCTTGGTTGCCGTCCTTTGGACCCTCTCTAACAAGCTGATGTCCCTCTTATGATATGGATTCCAGTAATTTACCTCATATTCTAAATGCAGTCTTATCAATGACCTGTACAGGGGCATTAAGACCTCACTTCGCCTACTGCTGAATCCCCTGGCTACGCATCCCAATATCCTGTTCATCTTCACTGCTGCCTTCTTGCATTGCATGGAGTGTTTCAGATCACTGGTGCTCACTGCTCCCAAATCTTTTTCTTCCTCCAATGCTGCTACCTGGCCCCCCCCAGGTTATACTCAGTCCTAGGATTTCTGGCCCCAATGTGCATCACTTTGCATTTCTTGATGTCAAAGCCAAGTTGACAGATCCTAGATCATCTCTCAAGTTTCCAGAGGTCTTCCCATAGGTCCTGTATCCCTTCAACTGAATCCACCCTGCCGCAGAGTTTGGTGTAATCGGCAAACAGAAACATCTTGCCATTTATGCATTTCCCAATGTCGTTTATGAAGACATTAAACAACACCAGCCCCAGCACCAGTCACTGTGGGTCTCCACTGGTTACCTTCTTGGTACGTGATAACTCTCCTCCCACCACCACTCTGGGTTCTGTCACTTTGCCAGCTGGTTACCCAC
The DNA here is from genome assembly GCA_016271365.2 of Neoceratodus forsteri. Classification (NCBI taxonomy): domain Eukaryota; kingdom Metazoa; phylum Chordata; order Ceratodontiformes; family Ceratodontidae; genus Neoceratodus; species Neoceratodus forsteri. Next base: position 721,441,924 of record CM028129.1, read on the forward strand.
ATTGTCAGTTTCTCCCTGACCCCCAGATCTCTCAGTCTGCTGATCAATCTCCTATGCAGCACTGAATGGAAGGCCTTGCTAAAGTCCAGGTAAATGATGTCTACCGCTTTGCCCCCACCCACCTCCCTGGTGACCCAATCAAAAAAGTAAATCCGGTTCATCTGACAGGATCTTCCCTCCAGAAACCCATCCTGGAGACCATTCTCCTCTATGTACCTTACCAACCTCTCCATGAGTATGGTCTCAATGAGTTTGCACAAATCGATGTCCGACTTACTGGCCTATAGTTCCCCAGATCCTCCTGGGGCCTGCTGTTGTGGAGAGGCACCACATGTGCCATTCTCCAGTCTTATGGGACCATTCCCAACTCCAGGGGTGCATTGAAGAGGCCCACCAGCGGTCCCACAAGCTCTTCTGCTAGCTCCCTCAGTACTGTTGGGTGTATGCTGTCTGGTCATGGGGACTTGTCTGTCTTCAGTGCCAGCAGTCCTTCCCTTACTCTGTCTGACTCTGTAACCATATCTGTAGCCCCTCCCCCAGTGGAACTGGCCCATATTTCTCTCTAGTGAAGACAGAGCAGAAGTACTCATTCAGTACCTCTGACTTGCTCACTTCTTCCTCCACGCATCCATCCCCATTCCTCAGTCTAACTATCCCATCCTTCCTGTCCCTCTTCTCATTTATGTAGTGAGAGAAGACCTTCTCCCCAGTCTCAATCCCTTCTGCTATTTGCAATTCTTTCTGTGCCTTTCTTGCTGTACCACTTTGCCTGCCACATTAGCTAGCCTCAGGTATTCCTGCTTATATGCTTCACTGTCAGTCCTCATATCTCTTGTAGGCTGCTCTCTTGCCCCTCACTACCCTGGCAACCTCATAGGTAAACCAGATGAATGATCTGGCCCCTGATTTTTTCCCTCTAAGCCTAGCACAATCCGTTTTAGCTAATAGTATGGCATCTCTGATGATGGCCCATTGTCTGTCCACCCCCATATGTGCTTTGATGTCCTCCAGTTGCTTTCTTAGCACCTCCCCCATTTTCCGGAAATCTGCTCTCCTGATTTCCATGGTTTTGGTCTTGGTGTGGATGCTTTTCTTTCCCATATCCAAACCAAACTGCACTGTGCTGTGGTTGCTACCTTTCAGGGGTTCCTTGATTATTATCTCATGTATGTGCTTCCCATTTGTTAGCACTTGACCAAGGATTGCCCCCTCCCTTGTGAGCTCCTTAACTCCCTGGGTCATGAATCCTCCTTGAATCACTTCCAGGATTGTTTGACTCCTTGCACAGGATGTGGCTGATGTACCCCAGTCCACCTTAGGCAGATTGACGTCCCCCACCACCACTACTTCCCCCCCTTTCCTGCTGCTTCCAACAATTCCTAACACAGTTCCCTGTCCCTTTCCTCCTCTTGGTTGGACAGTCTGTAGACCACCACCGACCTGACTTTCTTCCCCTTGTTGGTCTGGAGCTGGATCCATAGCAATTCCACTTTTCCCTGTTCATTCTCCTCTCTAGTGCATATTATCCCCTCGGTATGCCATCACCTTCCCCCTCCTTTGCCTACCACTCTGTCCCTTTTGTACAGCTTGTACCCCAGGATCAAGAGGTCCCAGTCATAATGTACTGAAGCCCAGGTCTCAGTAACTACTGCTATGTCTACCCTCCCCTCTCCTCTGCTAAGAGCACCTACATGTCTGCCATTTTGTTACTAAGACTGCGATCATTAAGTGACACCACCCTTCATCTTGACCCTATGTCTCCCTATTTCCTGTCTTCTTCTTCTTGATCTGCCTATCCCCTATACTCCCCCCTTCACCCCCTGCCCTTGGATGTCCTCCCTTGCCCCTATGTCTTCCCACCTGATTGTTTACTTGGTTTCAAAGGACAAAAGAAGGCTATTGCCCATCGAGATTGTCCCCCACCACATTGGTGGGATAATTATACCTTGTAGTTGTTAAACTTGAGCCAGCAATCCAGCCCTTTTTTGAAGACTGTATTGGAACTACTGTCTTGGAACTACTTGTTACTTCCTGTATGGGGGAGGTCCAGAGACCTCCCTGCCCTGAAGTTTCTGTGCCTGCTGGACCACCTCTCCACCCCTCAGCAGTTTAAGCCCAGATCTTTTTCCATATATTCTCTCAGATTGTCCCTGTGTATATCTGACTCCTCACAATTTACATGCAGCCTATCCTTCGAATACAGTCCCTTGTCCAACCACCTGTCTCCCCATTCTCCAATACAATCAAACCCTTCCACCTTGCATCAGCTCCTCAGCCAATCATTAAACTCCTCAATCCTCCTTTTCCTGACTGTGCTAGCTCTGGGGACAGGAATTACCTCTGAAAAGGCCAACAAGCTCACTTAATCCCTGCAGTTCCTTTCTAGCTCTATGAACCTTTTCTGTACCATCCTCACCTCTTCCCCTGCCAAATCATTGGGTCCCATTTGGATGATCAAGTGAGGCTGTCCACCCACCCATCCTTACAATTTCCCTGATCCTAGGTTCTGCCCTCCCCACCTCCATCCCCAGTAAGCAGACAACCACTCTTCTCTTTCTTGGGTCCCCCTTCCTTCCCCAATGGATACCCTTAATTTTTGATTCCCCAATGACAATCACCCCTGCATCCTCCACAGGCCTTGTATTCATCCTTCTGTACACTCCTGGTGAACAAGCCTTCCTCCCACCCCCTTTGTCTGCTCACTGTCTGTCTTGGCTGCATTTCCGTCTGTACCGGCTCTGCTCTGTCCTGCTTCTTCTCCAGTCCCCCCTGTTCCCATCCCTCCATGGCTACCTTTGCTTGCCACCACACTACCCTTCTTATTCTCTCCCCTAACTCCACCTTCTCCCCCATCCTTCACTCCACCCTGAGGATCTTACCTCCTTTGCCTAATCATTTCAGATTGGGCATTTGCACCCAGCCTGGGAATTCCTCTGGCTGTTAGGGCTCAAGACTGTTTTGACAACAATGGTCAGTTGAGCCTGCTAGCCAATGTACCCTCTTCAGTGGGAACTAGGGTGCCAGTGGTCTCAGTGTCATTGCCAGCTGAACCAGACAGTTCAGGTGACAGTCAATGCGGGATGCCATTGAGTGTTAGCTGTGCCATCAGAACTTCTCAAAGGGAATTTCCTTTATCCAATCCAAGCCCTCCCACACATTAATGACTTATGCATCTATGGTAGGGAGGGATGCTCACCTCTCACAGGTTCTAGTCACCAAAAGAGAATTGCCAGTATATCAACCTATTGGATCTCCAGGTAGTGCACTTGGTACTGACAGAATCTGTGCCACTGATTCTGGGTCAGGTGGTGACGACCAACATCGACAACCCAACCATTATGTTCTACCTGAACAAATAAAACAGGATGCACTCCTTTCCCCTTTTTTCAGAAGACACTCTGCACCTGGTCCATGGTGTGCAGCCTGCAGGTGGCTCTCCTTGCAGTACACATGCCAGGGCAGTACAGTCAGTTGGCAGACACTCTTAGGAGAGTCGGAGAGACAACTCACAAGTGGTCCTTGCACCAGGATGTGGTGACTCAGCTGTTCGCATAGTGGGGCACACCTCTGGTGGACCTGTTTGCCTCCTGGGAGAACAGAAAACTGAGCCAGCCCAGTGGTGCACAGCACTGAGGTGTTGCACATACCTTACCTTTTCCCACAACAGCAACCCAAATTCAGGAATGAGCTTGGGTTGCCCGGGGTCAGCCAGGGTGGGAGAGGATCGAGCGTCTGAAGTACTGCACTCCTCTCTTGGGAAGGGAAGGGATGTCAGCCCAGTCTACAACTGCCACTAGGTGGATGCCTGGTGGTAGTGCAGCTCGGGCAGCATGAAGGGAGGGAGCCAAGGAACATTCTTCATGTACTCCTCCATGCACACACTGGATGTCCTATGGCAGGGGCAGGGAGAAAAAGTGGAAAAGGGTTTGGGGGCTTAATGAAGGGATTGGCGCCATCACCTGGGACCGTGCCTTGGTCCACTCTGGATATGTAAATTGGGGGTTGGGGAGGATAGCCTCCTCTCTCTGATCCTGCCACCAGGGGACATTCGTGGAAGATCTTCTGACTGAGGTAGGTCACAGGGGAGGCGGTGGCTAGCTCAGGGGAATGGGGACAGGTATGAGCAGCCGCCTCTGGACTAGGGTAGAAAAAGCTGTTATTGCAACAAAAAAAAAAGAGAAAACAGAAAACTAAAGCTTTTCTGTGCCCACCCCCTCAGTTGGGAACACTGGTGAGTGAAGCCTTAGAAACACAGAGGCAGAAAAGGAGCTCTTGATCCACCCAGTCTGCTCAGATGGCCCCTGCCTAGTCTGTCTCTGCAGACCCTAACTGGTCTCCAATGACCCTCCGTCCTCCCTGACTATGTTCTTATATTCCCTATGTCTGTTCCACACATATTTGAAGCCCCCTACTGTTTTCACCTTTGCCACTTCTGCTGGCAGTCTGCTCCAGGTGTCTACAACGCTTTCAGTGAAGAAATACTTCCTCGCACACCTCTTAACCCCCCACCAGCTTCATCACATGCCTCTGGTCCTGGTGCTCTTTTTCATTTGAAAGAGACTTGCCTCCTGCATCCTATTTACCCCCATGAGGTACTTGTAGGTCTCTATCATGTCCCCTCTCGGTCTCCTCTCTTCCGTGGTGTAAATGTTGAGATCCCTCTGTCTCTCTTCATAGGGCTTTTGGAGCAACGCCTGCACCATTTAAGTTGCCCTCCTCTGCTGCCTCCAGGGTTAGAAATAATTTTTTTGTGGATGGCTGTCCATGGGATAGGTGCAATATTCATTTTAACTGTCTCACATAATTTGTACCTGTCCTGTTAATTTTTGTTTACTAAGTTTATATTTCTGTTTCCGAATACAAGTTAATGATAACTAGTGTGCCACCTGGCTGGCACAGTGCCCTGAAAAAGGCTTAATTACTAATGGTGCCCATTGTAAGGTGCCCTAAAAAGGGCTACTAAATATTGCCCACAGGCTGCTACATGGCCCTGAAAAGGACTTAACAAAGTGTGCCCCCAGTTCATGGTCCTGACAGGGGCCAAGGGACCTTAACTCCCTTCTGTTCTGCCCTGACAAACAGATCAGCTTCCTCTACTCCTGTGTATAACACAGACACTAAATGTCTCTCTCTACTTAGTAACTCAGACAAGGGCTTTTAACCAGCCTCATCTCCTGTTTGTGGAGCCATTCCTGCCCTGACAGGGTGTTTTAAGTGGCTGTCTCAGTCCTTTAAGCTCTTCTCCTAATCTCTAATACAGAGTCTCCCCCCTTTCTGCCATGATGGTCTGCACTGAAAAGGGTTTTCAAATACGGTTTTCTAGCCCTTACAAAGGCTTTTAGTTACCCTAACCCAGGCTCCCCTTAGTTAGAAGATAGCCCTGAAAGGGGGTTTTTAATTTGATTCCCCAAAACTCTGCTGCCTATAAACAAAAGCTTGTCCTGGGCTGGTACTGCAAATGCAGCATGCAGAGAAATGAGGCATGCCATGCATAAAGCACAAGCATGATGACACGGAACACGTGCACAGTCTAGTCCTACTGCGGCACTGTTTTCATTTCTGCTACTTGACAAAAATGCCGACCACACAGAAGAGCCTATCACTGGACGTTGTGTTGAATAAGCATCTCTCAACGTACAACACCGGGATGCCGTGACATCCATAGCCCAGCTTCACAGGTGGCAACATCTCCTGGGTCCTAGTACATGCTAATGCTTTTTCACTTGGTGCATGTCCCAGGGACAGGCAGCGAGATGAAACCAGCTGTCCCTGGAGAAAACTATGTGCCTGGGACAGGCAGACAGGTGGTTATTTTGACCCCTGACTGCCTTCATCCTGTCTATGTCCTTTCTGAGGTGCTGGCCTCCAAAACTGGACACAATACTCCAGGTGGGGTCTCACCAGAGAGCAATACAGTGACAACCCCACATCCCTCCTCCTGCTGGAGATACCTCTCCCTATGCATCCCAGTGTTACACTGCCCTGACATTTTGAGATCATCAGATATGATAACCCCAAGTTCCCGTTTGTTGTGTCAGTGCCTCTCTCCCATCCTATACTCAGTTCCTGAGTTCCTACGCCCTAGGTGAATGATTTTGCACTTTCTGGCATTGTACCCCAACCGCCATACTCTTGACCCTCCTCGAGTTTCCCAAAATCCTTCCCATTTTCTCCACCCCCTGCTGAGTGTCCACCCTATTACAGATTCTGCTGTCATCTGCAAAAAGGCATACCTTCCATTCCAGATATTCTGCAGTGCCACTAATGAATACATTAAACAGGACTGGTCCCTATACTGAGCCCTGCAGCACCCTGTGGGTCACTCTTCCATCATGAGAGTGAGTGCCGTTAACAACCACCCTCTGACTCCTATCCATTAACCAGTTTCTAACTCAATTCATCACTTTGGATCCCACCCCTAGGCTGCTCAGTTTCTTTATCAGTCCTCTGTGTAGCACAGTGTTGAAGGCCTTGCTAAAGTCTAGTTAGGTCACATCCACTGCCCTCCCCTAACCTATTTCCCTGGTCATCCAGTCAAAGAAATCAGTCAGATTCGTATGTCATGACTTTCTCCCATACATCCATGCTATTTGTGGTCTTGCTGCCCATTAGATTCAATATGCTTACCAACCTTTCCTTTAACAGGGTTTCCATTAATGTCCCCAACACTAAGATGAGCCTGACTGGCCTATAGTAGCTGGCCTCCCCACTTCTGCTGCTCTTATATAGAGGGTCCACGCCTACTATCCTCCAGTCCTCTGTAACCATGCCTGTTTCCAGACAGCTGTTAAATAAGGCCATCAGTGGGGCAGCTAGCACCTCGCTGAGTTCCTTTAGTACCCTTGGTTGTATCCTGTCTGGCCCCATAGCCTTGACCACTTTCAGAGCTGAAAGTCCCTGACTTTTCTGTTTCCCTCTCGCTTACTGGGAACACCGTCCTGTCTTCATCCCTCTGTGTTTCTTTACACCTCCTAAATGCTGCCATTTTTTCCTTCACCAGCTTGGCAACTTCCCTAGAGAATCATAACAGTCTCTTTTGCCTTCTTTTGTTATTTCCTTCATGAGGAGGCTGATTTTCTTAATTATGTCCTCCCTTATTTTTCCCACTGTACCTCTTCCTCTATGATGCAGTTTCTGAAGTGGTCTCCCATTTCTTTAAAATCCAACCTCCTCAGGCAGGCCCAGTGGCTCTGAGGGTTGAGACACTGGATACCACACCTCACGCCATGCCAGTGACCCGGGTCCAGGAATGAATCTGGCTCGTCAGGGGGTCGGCTGGGGGGGTTGGAGGGCTGGAGCTGGAACTGGATCGAGCTGGGCGTGTGGCAGCTCTCCTCTCCCAGGGAAGAATGCTGTCACTCCTGCCGCACAACTGCAACCAGGTGGAGGCATGGGGGCTGTGCAGAATGGAGGGTGGCATGAAGGGAGGGTGTTGCGGGACTACAGCATGCACGCACCTCCACACTTGTGCATGCATCTGCAACAAGGAGAAGGGAGAAAATAGAAAATGGAACTGGCAGGCTGCATGATTGTCCTGGCTGCAATGCCAGTGATTGGGATGCAGGCCGTGGATGAATGCAAGCTCCTGGGGGCGGAGCCCTGCCTGTTTGCCAGCTCTGGGAGGAGGAAAAACACAATACAGAAAAAAAAATCCTCCCTCCTAAAGTCCAAGATCCTCATCCTCATGTGGTTTGCCTGAGTTCCTGTCAATGTTAAACAACACTGTACGGTAACCACTGATGCCAAGGGGATTGCCCACCGTGATGCCAGCAATTCTGTCTCTGTTTGTGAGCACCAGGTCCAGCACTGCCCTGTCCCTAATGGGTTGATTGACTAGCTGCCTAAGAAAAGCCCCTTGTGGGTAGTCAAGGATGGCCCTGCTACATGGCAAGACTGCAGCTGGAAGGCTCCAATCCATATCTGACAGACTGAAGTCACCAAGTAGAAGCTCCTCCCCCTTACTTGCCATCTTGATGATGGCTTCCCTAAGTACCTTATCCAACTCCTTTTCCTGTGCTGGAGGTCTATATACAACCCCTGTGTGGATACTAGCCCTAGCACCTGTCTCCAGGATGACCCACATCACCGCCAGACCTTTCTTTTCCTCTGAGTACCCCTGCACTTCTGTGGCTTTGATTTCCTCTCTTATATATTGTACAGCCTCTGCTCCCTTCCCTGTCTCTACTGAACAGAGAGTAGCCCAGTATGGCCATGTCCCAGTCATGGCTGTCAGTGCACCACCAGTCCGTTATGGCCACCAAATCCAGGTTAGCCTACAGCATGATGGCCTCCTGGTCCGTAATTTCATTTCTCAGACTCCTTGCATTGGTGCACATGATTATCTATACCTTACTCCCTCCCTCCCTGCCTGCTTCCTCCAACCTGTGCTGTTCCCTGATGCTCACCTGACCAACCTCTTCCTTTACCTTCTCAGTTACCTGTCTCCTTTACTTCTTCCTTCTTGCTTCCCTAATTTATACTCTTGTCCTCTGCCTTGTCTTCCGCCCCCCAATTTTCTTGCACCAGTGCCTGGGGAGTTTATTCCCCTTGGGCTCTCCTTCCCTCCCTGCTACTTCATCATCGGGGGGGAGGGGCAGTTGTTGCCTCCCTTAGTTCTACAGCTTCTGCCGCTGGCTAGTTTAAATGCTCATCCAAGTAGCATTTAAACCTTCCACTAAGGACTGTGGTTTCCTTCCTAGAAGGATGTAGGCTGTCTCCCCCATAGAGGCCCATATCTTCCTAGGTTGGCCCTCAGTCTCAAGTGTAACCAAAGCCCTCCTCCATGCACCATGCCTTCAACCAGTTGTTAAAAGCCCTGGTGCAGAGTAGTCTTTCCTCTTCCTGGTCATGTGCAGGTAACACCTCTGCTCTGCTCCCTGGACTCATCACTGTACAGGATAATTTTACATTGCATTGCACTCGTACTAGACTCCACAAATTTAATAACAAGCAGCTTAATTAATATATTCGGAGACTTGCAATGATATTACTGTTACTATCAGGAAACATACATCCCAACCCCAGACCACCTCAACAGCAATCTGCCCCACTGAAGAATTTTGAGTCGCCTACATTTGCATCACTTAATATCTGCAGCCTCCTCCTAAGTTAGACAGCTTGCAAGTCTGGATTTACAGCACAGTCCTGACGTTCTCTCCATCATTGAAACCTGGTTTACACCCAAAATACCAGGTACATCTATTTTGATACCGGGCTACACTGTTTTCAGACAGGACAGGCTAACAAAGAGAGGTGGTGGCTGTGCGATCTACCTCAGGGACAACTTACAGGGTCTTGCTATGCAACTACTCGGCACTGATGATAACATGCAAACACCCACCATTAAAGTGCTTCTTAATGCCCACAACAGTGCAGTTACTGTGCTGTTTATATCCCACCTAGGCAGACGACCCTAGGCTTTGACTCACTCATGAACTACCTAAGTAGTATGAGTCTAAATTCGGAAGTCATTTTGCTGGCTGACTTCAATATGAACTGCCTCTCCTCTGAAGCAAACTCCTTCAAGGATGCAGTCTCTGCAGTCCACTTCACCCAGCTTGTTGAGGCACCAACAAGAAAGAACAACAAGACCGGTACTTGTACCTTATTAGACTGGGTGCTTTCTAATCACCCTGCGCACATCTCCAATACCACAGTTCTCCCCGATGCAATCAGTGACCACTCTCCCATCTTGTTCAGTTGGTCAAATAACTTCACCAAGCCCCCTGCCAGAACAATAACTAATAGGGTCCTCATTAAAGGTCACCTTGAGCTTCTGAAATCAGGCCTTTGCCACCTGGACTGGTCTACAGTCTACTCAGCCTATGATGTTGGTATCGCTCTGGAACAGTTCATCTCCAAATTTAATGCAGCATGTGACAATCATCCACCGATAAAACAGCGTCAAATAAAAGGCCTGTGTAATCCATGGATCACCCCTAACCTTATTGGGTGCCTTCAACTCAGGGACCATCTTTGGCACAGGGCCCGTGCCACGGGTAAACAAACGGACCTACAGGCCTATAAAAAATCAAGAAATTACTGCACTAGGCCTATTCGAGCAGCAAAAAGCCAGTACTACAAAGAAGCCCTATCTTGCTTATGGAACAATGGCAAACGGTTCTGGAGCAACCTGAAGGAAGTCACAGGGAAATATCCCAAGTTAGCTCCCACAATGCTCAGTATCAATGGTGCCCCTTCCCTTGACCCAAGTCTCATTGCTAACATGTTCAACAACGCATTCACTGATCTCAGTGGTGTTCTCCTCCGGACTTCTTCTCCTCCAGCACTACAAACGACAATGCCAGGAACCCTAATTGTGCCCCACAGCACCTGCCTTTCCATTTTAAAGTCATCGCACAAAACCAAGCCAAAAAATATTTCCTTAAGGTGGTTGGGAAAACTAGACTCAGTGGGGATGACCTTGATCTCAAATTTGTTGCCCTTACTCTTGATGAAATCCTGGCCCCGCTTACCCATATAGTCAAACTATCTCTTAGGTACTCATAGTTTCTACAAAAGTGGAAGTCAGCGGTTGTGACACCAATGCATAAGAGTGGAGACTGTGCCCTGCATAGTAATTACAGACCCATTTCCATTCTCTCACCTGCTTTCTAAAGCCCTGGAATGAATAGTAGCTGACCAGCTGGATGACTACTTGGAAAATACCAACATCAATGCCTGCAACAACATGGGTTTAGGCACAGACACAGTACCGCAACAACATTACTTGAGTTTACAGGCATCATACATAACTCTTTCGATCACGGTCATCTCGTAGGTGCAGCTTTTATTGTTTTAACGAAAGCCTTTGATACAGTGCATCATGCCCTCTTGCTTGACCAGCTTGCAGCTACTGGTCTCTCCCACGATACCTTAGCTTGGTTCAGAAGCTATGTACACAACTGAACGCAGCAAGTAAAGATTGGGACAGTCCTCTTGGACATTAGACCTGTCCGCTCAGGAGTTCCACAAGGGTCCATTCTGGGACCACTCCTGTTTAGTATCTTCCTCAATTCACTCTCGATCTAAGCTGCAATGGTCAAATGTATGGCAGCTTAGATTCAATGCTAAGAAGTGCAAGGTAATGCACCTGGGAAATAAAAACCCAGGGGAAGAGTACACAGTGGGGGGTGAAATACTAACAAGAACAAAAATGGAAAGGGACCTGGGGGTAGTCATATCAGATGACTTAAAGGTGGGCAAGCAATGTGAGAGGGCAGTAAGGAGGTCTGGGGGGATACTGGGATGCATAGGGAGAGGCATCACCAGTAGAAAATAGGAAGTTGTTATCCCTCTGTACAGACAGCTGGTGAGACCCCATCTGGAGTACTGTGTGCAGTTCTGGAGACCCAGTCTCTGCAAGGACATAGACAGGATGGAAACTGTCAGAGGAGGGCACTAAAATGGTGCAGGGTCTGCACTGGAAGACATATGAAGAGAGACTAAAGGAGCTTAATATGTATAGCCTCAGGAAAGGAGGAGAGGGGGACATGATAGAAACTTTGAAGTACCTCAAGGGAATCAACAAAGTCCAAGAGGGTAGCATCTTTCAAAAAGAGGTATGCAAGAACAAGGGGCACAATTTGAAGATGGGGGCGGCTCAGGGTAATGTAGGAAGTATTTTTCACAGAGAGGGTTGTGGATGCATGGAGCGGCCTTCGGAGGAGGTTGTGGAGTCAAAAACAGTGGTTGAATTCAAGCATGCATGGGACAGTCATAAGGCAATTCTAGGGGTTGGGGGTAGAAAGAAGTAGGCTGCTGGTTAACTAGGATCTGCAGCTTATCCATTAGGTAGGGGAAATGGGCAGACTGGGTAGGCCAAGTGGTCCTTATCTGCCGTCAAATTCTATGTTTCTATGAACACCTCCTAGGCTAACATCCTATTATATGCATGTGACGCTGTCATCTTTGTCAGTGATTCTTACCCCAAGGCCCTTGAGACCCAACTACAACACTTCACTGAAGCTGAAAAATGGTTCTGAAACCACAAACTCATCATGAACTATAAGAAGACAAAATCAATGTTATTCACCAACCCCCAAAATAGGCACAGAACCTACCCACTTACTATAAATAATGCTGCAGGCTCCTCCTTGGAGCTAGTTCCACACTTTAAGTACCTGGGGATTACTATAGACAGCACCTTATCTTATGTTCCCCACATTGACAATATTACCAAGGCAGTTAATATGCAAATAGGGCTACTCTATAGGCACAAGCATTGTCTACCCCCAGAAGCTCTTACCCTTGCTATCCATAGCTCATTTGTCTCAATCATTGATTATGGTCTGGTCATTTATGGGGCAGCCTCAGACACTGCCCTCTGTCACATTAAAGTTGCTCCAAACAAAGCCTGCCGCCTCCTAAATGGGTCTGTGCATTTGACCCACACTTGCGACCTGTACACTCAGGCTAATTGGCTCCAGCTCAAGGGCAGATTCATGTACCAAACCTGTCTACTGGCAAGAAAAGTCACATTATGTCTTATGCCACCTGGGGAACAGAAACTCCTCACTACCTCTGACAACCAGCATCATACTAGAAGCTCATATAGCATAACTTTTAAAATCCTTTGTTTCCGTACCCCTCAAAGCCAAAGGGCATTTGCTTATTGAGCCCCACTTTGGTTTAATTCACTCAGTAGTGCTATATCCTTAGCTACCACCCTGGGCTCATTTAAGAGGAAATTACGGCAACAACTTGTAGCGGATGCCACCTGTGACTGCTTCCAGTAATCCAGTACTATCCTCAACAGTTATTCTACCTATTCATCCCTCTTCTCCTCTACCTGATTTGTTGCACTTCATCTTGCTCGTCATTCTCCTCCCCTCTCCCACACTCCCACTCCTCTTTCAGCTCTCTCTCAACCTCCCTCCCTGTTTTAACTGGACTGTTTGCACTCCCATCTGCACTCTCATTTTGCTCCTCCCTCCTTTTGCCTCCCACTCCCTATTTCTACCCACTTCACCTTCCCCTGTATACTCTGCCTATGTGGCCTCAGGTATACCCTCTCTTCCCTCTGTTCTATTTCCTGCCTCCCTGTCCACCCTATTTGCTATTTTGCACTTACCCGTATGTGTCAGACAAGGCCTCATGGGCTGATTCCTCTTCGGTATTGTAGTCTTCTGTATCGTATAGTCAAAGTTTCTGAGTGTTTTTTGTATTTACTATTCTATTTAGCCCACATCCGATGCTATTGTTGTTTTGTTGTACTTGTTGCTATTGTAACTGCTATCTTCCCTTAAACTTTGTAACGGTATACCCCCCCGACAGCAACACCAATACAGTGACCTACCTTGCTGCTGATAAAATCAACAGTTCATCGACAGGCCGCTGTATTGCTGCTCCCGAGACAGGGGCACACTGTCTCCTGGTCCTGCACCCCTTCCCCAAATCAACTCCAACTCATAGTTGATTATAATTACAATGGGGGGGTGCAAGGGAGCAGAGCCCCCACATTGGGGGTTCGGGATGAAGCCCCTCAATAGAAAAATGGACCAGAGCTGCCAGCCTGCTAGCACAGCAGTTGGATTTACGCTTGTGATGCCGGTGACCCGGGTTTTGGAATGGACCCGAGTCATTGGAGGGCTGGCCGGGGGTAGAAGAATGGAGCGTCCTATGGATGGCTGTCCTTCTCTGGGGGGGGGAGTGCCTGGTGCACTGAAGACTCCTGGCAGAGGCCAGAAGATACTCACGCTCCAGTGCTCGTTTCATGGGAGCCAGGGCAGAAGCCGGCATCATTGCACATCCCCGCCTCCAAGAATAAAGGAAAAAGATGAAGGTGGGCAGAGGCCACTGTCTCAGTGAAGCCCTCCTCTGGGCTTCAATTAGCCATCATCACCACTCCCCTGACCAGTCACTAGTTCCGTGGCACGGATTGGAGACCATTGCTGTAGCCCCACCTCCGGTGGGGGGGGTAAGCCGGGGGTAACTGGGGGAGTCAGCAGCAAATAGATGACGGTGGGAGTCCTGGGGGTCATGACCAGGGCTGAGGATTGACAGTGGCCTGCCAGGAAAAATAGAGAATAAAAAAAAAAAAAAAAATGGATCGGGATTTATGTCGACCGCAACTTGCAGTTGACATAAATTCCGTCGCTGTGATGCCGCTTGACAAAATTGTTGTAGAACCGGCATCATAGAACCTTTTGTAAATGTTGTCAGCTGTCCACTGGCCACATATCCTTCCCTCTTTGTAACTCACCTGACGTGGAACCTATGTAAAGAGCTTTCAGCTCAAAGGTATTTTCCGAGATCCTAAATAAATAAATAAAAAATCCACCATGTATACAGTGCCACCTGTTTGAGTCCCCTCTCCAGCTCCCTGAAATTTCCCTGCACTACCTCTACCTTTTCCCTTGCCAGGTCTTTGTCCCCAGGAGGACAATAACATCTAACATTTTCGCCTGGGGACAAATGACCTCCTAAACAATGTTACCTCCCATCTCTGCCCTAGCAAACCTCTGGATCTGCTCTCAATCCCTCCTGGCCCTGAAACCCAGGCCTTCTGTATGCCTTTCCCCTTGATACACATGGTGGTTCCCAAGGCACACAGGGACAGGAAATCTGACCCTGATAGCTCTAGACCCGCCATGGCGATGTTGTAACAAATTGTTAATTATAAATATTTAATAGTATTTAGTTATAGAGCATGGTTATTTGGGTATTAGGTGATACTGAGACATTGATGACTTGTTTAAACTCCAAATAATTATTTACCTGAATGGACTCAAAAAAGCCAACACATGGCACAAAGTGTCCCTCTAGCAGAAAGGACCCCCATGGATTTCAGTGTGAGCTGAGTACAGACTAACACAGAAGTCAAAGGTGTGAATTCTAGCCAGAGAAGTGATATATTGTCATGGCAACTTGCCTTGCAAGCTGCTACAGAACTGATAAGATCTGGTTACAGATGGACTTAATGCTTGGAAAAAAGGACTTAATTTTCTTTAATGCTGGACATGTATTTTTGCTTATTTCTATGAAACTAAAGTTGCTGCAGGTATGAAAATAACACAGTCTGATAGCATATGTTTCCATTTGATGAAACCCCAATGTTTATGAGAAACCTCTTCATATGAAAGGAGTTATTTACAGAATTATCCTGTGCTAACGGTTTGAAAGTTTAAATATTCATGTTTGGATTCTTTTTATTGCTCACATCATGCAACATTCGAATATATGTCTTTTGTGTGCCTGCGTGGTTGCAGAAATAAGTTATGTGGTTTAAAAATTCTGCTATAGCTGCTTACAAGTTTTGCAACAGTTTACAATCTGCCATGCTTCAAGAGTTTCAAACAAAGGAAAGTTTTACTCAGAAGAGATTATGTGTCTTCTAATCTATTTTCGAAAGATTTATTTGGAGTAAAAATATCTCATTTTAAAGTACAGAAAATGAGGATTAAGCAGTTATATTTTTTTTATAAAGATATCTGCTTGAAAACAATGTTTATGAACTATCTTATGAACTATGGACTTTAGGGACATGCAGTTTACATCACAATGTACAAAATTACATGTTTAATGCAGAGATCTGTGTGTTGACACCATATATCTGGCAGCCTCCAGCTATTAAAGAGAAGAATAACTTTGATTTTATATTTCTTTTCCACTAGACACTGTACCGGACAGGGGTGGTGCCAAGGACAGGAATTTGCCCCCCCTTTTGCAAGGTCCTATTAGAGTTGGTAAACCAGAATACGTGATGTCATAATTATGAAAATGTGGCTAGTTTATAAATATCAGACAAACTGAAATTTGGTGAGAATCCCTTCAAGCCAGCTGTTATCAAGGTACACATTGCTGTGTTCAAGCTGAAAAGTAATTCAACAAGAGCTCAAACTTGTGTACCAGATGTTTGCCGTGTCCTTGTGAGAAGAGCCAGCACCCTCAGAGTGACATCAACAGCAGAGAAGCAGATTCTCCATTCAAACAACATGAAGTCTTGCTGTATTCTGACCATATGCAGTTAGACCGACCAGTTCAACTGCCCTGGAGAACCAAGAGTTAAACTCTATGCGAATGCATAGAACATTGAGCTCAAGCTCAATTTTCAAACCACTGTCCTCGGTACGTTCTAGTAACTGGTCATATTCTTTACTCCGCTCACTCAGAGATTTCTCCTCACTGCTTTTGGTCTAGCATAGTTTCAACGGTTTATTTCAAACCGCTTTGTTGTTTTATTTCAGTAATGTTCTCAAACCGCTGTCTTCGGTATAGCTCATGTTTCCTAGGTTGGGTAAGTGTTCGGTTTCCGATTGGTTCCACGACCGTGAAGGGGCTGAACTTCTAAATTCCTCTGTTTATCTAAATTTTCACTGTGTTGGGATATCGGTGCAAAGTCCTGACCAGAGCCAGGGGCCCTCGGTTCATTTTTTGGCTGGAACTAAACCGTTGGCCGGTTCGGACTTTGTCTTCTCTATTACCCAGCCTAACTAAGCCTTCAGGGATAATTTTTCTCTTTTCTTCTATTTCTTTATCCTGGCCTAACTAAGCTACTATGATTAAAGTAGGTATTTGATTCTTGCTTAACTGGCCTAACTAAGCCACTGGGTTAAGCTCCAGATTTTAGGGTTATGTCACAGAAACCCAAGAGAAAAAATGGTCCCACTGGGTTTCAGCATTGTACTGAGTGTGGGGAGCAATTTGCAAATGCTGTTCCACATTTGGTTTGTCTGTATTGTTTGGGTTTTAACCACTTACAAACAGACTGTGATATTTGTAAGAATTTCCCTCAGTCTACTTTAGACAGGCACCTCAGTAAACTGAAGGAAAGAATGGACAAGACTGCTGAGGCCAGGTCCGGTTCTACTGAACCTTCTGATCTGACAACCAACCTTTCAAGCCAGGGTGAACCGTCGATGGCCAAACAACGCTCGGAGTCAGTTGCTGAACCTGCACCATCGAAGAAAGCCAAATGCTCCAGTTTGAAACCGTATAAGCAATCGGTCTTGGTTCCAACCGCGGATGAAATTGCAAAGGCCATCCGAATAGTGCATTCTTTGCAATTTGGATTTGGCAAACCGTCGCAGGTACTGTCTGGGCAGCCAACGGTTCCGGATACCGGTTCAACTCCTTCAGGACACCTTGATCCTGAGGAGTATTACTTTTCTGAATATGAGGAGGAGGATGAGGAGCAGGATGAAGGGGAGCTCATTGAACCTGAGGTCTCCCCTGACCATCCTCAGTATGAATCTCCTCCTAGGCCTGTGTCTGAGGCTACCTCCCATTTTGCTTTTATGAGGCAGGTGGCTGAGGCCCTGCAGCTCTCTGTACAAGAGGCCAGGCAGGAGGATGATGAGGAAGAGGATTACAAGGAGATGATGGATCCTTCTGTATCCCAGGGACTTTCGATTCCCATTCACAAGCCCCTAAAGAAGCAAACTTTAAAGATCCTCCAAACCCCTAGTTCTCTCCCTCCTTTAGATAAGAAGATGGACAGGAAGTACCTTCTGGCTGGCAATGGCACTGACTGTTTAGCTAGCCATTGTAGCCATGTAGGGGTAGTTCAAACTGCAGCCTCTGAGAAGGCTGGCATTACCCTAGCCTCTCACTCCCCTGACAAGGATTCCAGGAAGGTGGATTCTCTTGCCAAGAAAGGGTACCTGGCATCTTCCTTGGGTATCAAGCAAGCCTCCTATATGGCTTATGCCTCCAGGTATCAAAATACCCTTTGGGAGGCTGTTGAATAACTAGCTAAAAAGGCCCCTCCTGAATTTTCTGCTGACCTTCAGGAGTTGGTCAATGAGGGGGTACAAGCATCTAAATCCCAGTTCCACATGGCTGTGGACTCCAATGATGCAGCTTCTAGGGCTATGGCTTCTGCGGTATCCTTCAGGTGTTTTTCCTGGCTCAGGTGTACTATCTGTCCCAGAACACACAGAATAATGCCATGGATTTTCCCCTTGTCCAGAACTCTCTGTTTGGGGAACAGACTGAGGCATATATGAAGAAAATGAATGAGTACAGAGTTGCATACAGGAGTGCTTCAGCAAAAGAGAAGACTGCCACTCCTCAGAAGCAGCAGGTCAGGGGCAGGGGCAGACCTTACCCCAGGCCTTTTCACCAGGCCCAAGCTTTTCCCTCTTACCAGCAACCCAGGGGGTTCTTTAGAGGGAGAGGCAGAATGGGTGCTGGCAGGGCCACCTCCACTCCACAGTCTGCTACCCCAGCCAAACAGACACCCTGAAAGCTCTGTTCAGACTGCCTCCCCATATCCTGTTGGGGGCAGGCTGACCCACTATCTCCAGGCTTGGCGTTCCACCACTTCAGACAAATGGGTTCTGGAGATAGTGGGTCAGGGACTTGCTCTCACTTTCAACGTGCCCCCCAAACTGTCATCAAGAATTTTCAGACCTTCCAGCACTGTAGAAACAGCCCAGCTGGAGGCAGATGTTTCCACACTTCTTCAGTCAAGAGGAGTGGAACCTGTGCCACATCAGTACAGGGGAAAAGGACTGTACTCAAGGTACTTCCTGGCACCAAAGAAAAATGGGGAGTGGCGGCCCATTCTGGATCTCAGATTCCTGAACAGGCATCTTACAAAGCGAAAATTCAAAATGACAATCCTGGCTACCATTCCACCTACTCTCAAGCAAGGGGATTGGCTGGCATCCTTAGACCTAAAGGGTGCATACTTCCACATCCCCATCAGAGAGTCTCACAGAAAATATCTCAGGTTTTGACTGCCTTCAGGCCACTACCAATTCAGAGCTATGCCCTTCGGCCTGACATCTGCACCAAGGGTGTTTACAAAATGTCTGGCAGTAGTGGTGGCATTCCTCAGAAGACAAGGGGTTTCAGTTTACCCCTATCTAGACGACTGGCTGTTGGTAGGTCAATCCCTCCAGCAGGTCACAGAAGCCCTAAAACTCACTTAGGATACTCTTCGATCCCTGGGGTTTTTGGTAAATCATCAGAAGTCTGTCTTAACCTCAGTACAGATACTAGACTTTATAGGGGCAGAGCTGGATACCATTCAGGCAAGAACCCTTTTGCCTTCTGATAGAGTGCAGGACCTCATAGAGTTTCCTTTCGGGTTCAAGTTCCTCGTCCGGCGAGGTACTTTTTACAGCTTCTAGGACACATGGCCTCCACCACAGCTGTGGTTCTGGGGGCCAGGTTTTAGATGAGGGACATTCAGTTCCACCTCAGATCCTTCTGGTCTCAAAAAAAGGATTCTCTGTCCAAACTGATTCCAGTGTCTCACACCCTTCTGTTAGCTCTTCAGTGGTGGCAGGAGATGGACAACCTCAGAGTGGGGGTTCCTTTTCTCCCTCTGGTACCCTCTCTGGTGCTGACAATGGATGCTTCTCTCCTGGGCTGCGGTGCCCACCTGGGGGAATCACACAGCACATGGTACATGGCTCCCTCAGGAGTCTCTCTTGCACATCAATCTTCTGGAACTCAGAGCAGTGCTCCTTGCTACTCAGGAGTTTGCCAGTCTTCTACAGGGCAAGGTGGTACAGGTCAGGACAGACAACACCACCACCATGTACTACATCAACAAGCAGGGGGGAACAAGATCCTTCCTGCTTTGCACAGAATTCATGAAGATTTGGAAGCTGGCATATTCTCTCAACATGTCACTGTTAGCAGTTCACTTGCCAGGCAAAGACAATGTACTGGCGGATGCTCTCAGCAGAATCAGCCAGGGCCATCATGAATGGACCTTGAGCAAGCAGGTCCTTCTTTCAGTATTCAGGAGGTGGGGGTTCCAGAGATAGATCTCTTTGCAGCCCCAGACAATCACCAGTTACTGCTGTATTGTTGCAGGCCTCCACTCCAGGGCTCAGTGTCACTGGATGCTCTCCTTCTGGACTGGTCAAACAGGTTCCTTTATGCTTTTCCTCCCTTTCCTCTGATAGCCAGAGTCCTGGTCAAGTTGAGGTCCCAGTCTGCCACAGTGATTCTCATAGCCCCAGACTGGGCCAGATAGCCATGGTATCCAATGCTGTTGTCACTGTCAGTGACCAAACTGATTTCTCTACCCAGGAGGTACAATCTGCTGACATCCTCTCAGGGCAGGATAATGTACCCCAGTCTTCAGTCCATTCACCTCAGGGCCCGGTTCTTGAGGACCTAGAATATGTAGATTTACACCTGTCTCAACCTGTCCTGGATATCCTGAAAGGTGCCAGAAAGTCTGCTACCAGAAAAACCTATTCCTCTAAATGGAAAAGATTTTCCATCTGGTGTGCACAGAAGGATTTAGATCCTCAGCAAGCTGCAGTTACACAGCTTCTGGACTATCTGGTCCACCTTCAGTCTCTGCATTTACAGCCATCTACCCTGAAGGTACACCTTTCTGCTGTCTCTGCTTATCTTTCAGCAGGGGAAGTATCTTCACTGGCTGCAGACCCAATTTTCAAAAAGTTTTTCAAGGGGTTGTTGCATCTTCATCCCCCATATAGGGAATCTACCCATGCATGGGACCTGAACATATGTATAGGTCAGCTTATGCAGCCTCCTTTCGAACCTATGTTTTCTTCAGAACTCAAGTTTCTCACTTGGAAAACTGTTTTTCTAGTGGCTATCACTTCTGCTAGAAGAATCAGTGAGCTTCAAGCCTATCTGTGGAGCCCAACTACTGTATACTTCACCTCACAGGGACAAGATTGTGCTCCGAACCAACAGGAAATTTCTCCCTAAGGTGGTTTCTGAATTTCATCTGAACCAATCCATTACTTTGCCTGTATTTTTCTCAGATCACTCTAGTTCAGGTGAACGCAGGCTGCACAGCCTGGATGTTAAACGAGATATTAGCTATTATATGGACAGGACAAAAGAGCTAAGGAAAGATTGTTCCCAGCTTTTTCTTACTTATGGGGACGTTGGCCAAGGTAGGCCAGCTGCAAAAATGACTATAGCCAGATGGACTGTGGCCTGTATCCAGTTCTGCTACAGTAAGCTAGGTAAGGACCCACCAGCAGGTCTTAGGGCCCACTCTACCAGAGGCACTGCAGCCTCCCTGGTGGCTGCCAGGGAAGTCCCCTTGCTTGAGATATATAAGGCTGCCACCTGGAAGTCTGTCCATACATTTACTAAGCATTATAGCCTGGATATTCAGGCAAGCAGTGATGCCAGGTTTGGCACAGCAGTACTGCAGAGCTTATTCCCCAAATAGGTTATGTGCCCACCTCCTGGGCTTTATAATCTGCATATTGTCAGAATACAGCAAGACTTCATGTCATCTGAAGAAAAAATGACTTACCATAGTAATGTTGTTTCTTCTAATGGTGTCTTGCTGTATTCTGACCTCCCTCTCTACCTCCCCTTCAGAACCTGGGGAAGGGTGGCTCTTCTGCAGCAACTTTAGGAAACCATCAGTGGTAATGGTTTTCTCTGGGAATCTGTGACTTGAGTCTTTTATATGCCCTTTGGTTTTTGTTTCCTGATGTTGCCTATGTTGGGGTCCTGTTTAGGCTTAGTTTTGGCCATTACACACATATTAAATTAGTTTGCTTCATAGAATCTGATCAGTTACTAGAACATACCAAGGGCAGTGGTTTGAAAACCGAGCTCGCGCTCAATGTTCTATGCATTTGCATAGAGTTTAACTCTTGGTTCTCCGGGGCAGTTGAACTGGTCGGTCTAACTGCATATTGTCAGAATACAGCAAGACTCCATTAGAAGAAACAACATTACTATAGTAAGTAATTTTTTCTTATTGTTGCATCATGAGGAAAAACCCACATCTTGTACAAACTCCAAGTGTCTAAGTAACACTTTAATATTTTTATATTTTAGTGTATCTTAAAAAAAGGGGTGGTTACATAAGGGAAATCTAGCATATGTCACATACAGTATATTAATATGCAAAGTAATTATATATATGTGTATATATACATATATGTGTGTGTGTGTGAAAACACAATTGCACATACCCCAATAATACAAAGCATCATGGGAAATGTATGCAAATCCCCATGAGAGAATTTGGACAGGCTCAACTTTAAGCAGAATTGCATGGTGCCAAGAAGTCTCACATTACAGTCAGCAAAGGCTAAGAACAGCAGACACATACATGTGTTTCATCTTCATTTGGACTCATCAGTGTGCCATATCTGTGTCTTAGCCCAGGGAGAGAGAGAGAGAGAGAGAGAGAGACAGCCACCCCTTAAGGGGGGATGTTATTTGTTTGGGCCATGGGGACCCCAAAATAGAGAAGGAAAAGAATTGCAAAAGAACCCCAGAGCAAATGCCCCAAGGCATGGGTTATCCCAGAGGATATTGGCCTTACAGTCAAATTTTAAAGAAAACACAATTGCACATACCCCAATAATGCAAAGCATCATGGGAAACATATGCAAATTCCCCATAAGAGAATTTGGACTGGCTCAACTTTAAGCAGAATTGCATGGTGCCAAAAGGTCTCACAGTACAATCAGCAAAGGCTAAGAACAGCAGACACATACATTTGCTCTGGGGTCTTATATATAATATATATATAGATATAGATATAGATATAGGCATGGTCCACCCCTATAGTTAGGGTTGAGTAGGCACTTCAATGTTAAACTCAAAATGTTGCACTCTAATAACTTTGCAAACATTTAACAGATTTGCACATCATTTGGTATGCACTGTCCTGTGGGGTAGACCTCCAGATGTGGCAAGTTATGTTCTGGTCAGATGTGCGGTCTCCGAGTTATGGAGAGGTGAAAAAAAAAACATGTTTTCACTCATTGACTTTGCTGGGATTTTTCTTTGAACTCGCCTACAGCCCAGACCATTTGTTTTTTTTCGACTGAAATTTTCAGGGCAGAAAGGGACTACCCCACAGATGTGCCTTTTACTAGTCTGGTGAAAAAAACAATAAGCAGTTTTTAAGTTATTGCAATTTAAACAGGTAAAAAAAATCATTTCTGAGCATGCTCAGTAAGCACTACGAGATAGCTATATGAAATGAAGAAGGAATCCTGCTTTGTATGGGAAAATTCCTTCTTCGTATGGCCGCCATCTTGTTTTAAGTTTTGCCTGAAAAAGTCACACTTGGAAACCTCCCAAAATGATATTCTGGAGAGGAACCAACTTTGCTTATTGGGACCCCTTAGGTGCATTCTGCACTTTACTTCTAGAAAAATGCCCTTAAAATGTGTTTTATTTAACATTTAAATTCTTTGCTTGTATCAGCATCATATGAATTAAGATCTTGATTTGTATACCGACTCACAAAACAAGATCTTCTTTTGTATTTGGAAACACCCCAAAATTATATTCTGGGCAGGAATCAACACATGTAGCTTGTTTATTGGGACCCCTTAGGTGCATTCTGCACTCTACTGTTCGAAAAATGCCCTTAAAATGTGTTTTATTTAACACACTGAAATTCTTCTTTCGTATCGGCATCATACAAAGTAAGATCTTGTGTATTATGCAGATTCACAAAGCAAGATCTTCTTTCGTTGGAAAATCAATGTATTTCAATGGTATTTTCAACTTTGGTGCATAATTTTGCCATTTTTGCATATTTTGACACCAAAATTTCGCGATAGCCTTTTCAGGACTCCACCTATGAACACTATGACTATTTCTATGCAACTCCCACCCAAAAAGGTAATTTTGCAGTCGCTTAGTGAATTCACCTTTCAGGTGGGATTTGCCCCCCCAAAATAAAACTTAAAAATGTTGATACCCTCACAGATCTCCTTTCAGATTTAATAAAGGATAAAATGGTAGTTATTACAGGGGATTTTAATGCAGATGGGAAATGGGTGAGAGGTTTAAGGCTTAGGAATAATTTTGTAGTTCTGGGACTGGAACAGAGAATTGAAAAACCCACCAGAACTACTCCCAATGGTGGCCGGGGGGGGGGGCTATACTTGATCTTTTGTTTGCTTCCCAAGACTTGGACATTAAAAAAAAATGGGATGTATTGCCAATAAACTTGAGGGATCATAGTCCCATTACATGTAATATAAATCTTTCTATCCCACCAGTGCAACAAAATAATGTTTATTGGGTTAGGGACTTTAGCAATTTTAATGAAGTTCATTTTAGAAATACTCTTAAAGAATTTAATTGGGATAGATTATTTTTGATTCCAGTTATTGATCTAGCTGTTCAGGAATTCAATGAATCTTTGATATCTATGATAAATAATTATGCTCCAAAATACAGAAATGCAAGAGAAGACCAATGGATAACCGATAAATTAAAGAAACAGATTAGGATTAGAGATAGAATATGGAAAAAAGCTAGGAAAACAAAA
The DNA here is from genome assembly GCA_016271365.2 of Neoceratodus forsteri. NCBI lineage: Eukaryota > Metazoa > Chordata > Ceratodontiformes > Ceratodontidae > Neoceratodus > Neoceratodus forsteri. The sequence goes on from CM028129.1 coordinate 721,466,135, forward strand.
ACCTTAGAGGACTGGGATAGTTTTAAACAATGGAGAAATAAATGTAAAGATGTCAGAAATGAAAAGAAAAAGTACCATATTGATAAATTAAATAAGGTGAAAGATCAAAAAATGTTTTGGAAATACATCTCTGAAATTAAACACGCTACCAGAACTACAAAAGTGATTAGTTTACTGCAAGGAGGAAAGTTAGTTGATGAACCAAAGGGAGTGGCTACTATATTAAATTCCTATTTTACTGAATTAGGGGATTTAAATATTTCCCCACCAAAAGAAAGCACAGCTGATCTATCTGTAAATAAAATAATTGAGGAATTAGAAATATGACAAGTTAGACAATCAGAAACCAAATTTAATCTTAGACTGTTAAGTTTGAAGGAAGTGCAATTAGAATGACAAAACTTAAATATTAACAAAGCTAGTGGCTTGGATGAAATTGAGGCAAGATTTCTTAAAGTTAGTACGGATGTTCTTGCACCTATAATAACTTATCTATTAAACTGGAGTCTTAGTAGTTCTACTTTTCCTGAAGTTTGGAAAAGGGGAAAAGTAATACCAGTCTTCAAGGGTGGTGAAAGTACTGTACCATCAAACTATAGACCAATCACCATACTCACCGTGCTTTCAAAGATATTGGAACGAAGAGACCATTTTCAATTTAGTCAATACTTGGAAGAAAATGCTATTTTGGTTGATAACCAACATGGATTTAGACCTAGTAGATCCACGAACACTGCCCTGACAGACTTTCATAACCTGGTTGTAACATCTTTGGATGAGGGAGGAAGTACCAGGGCGATGTTCATGGATCTCAGCAAAGCATTTGATTTAGTACAGCACAGAAAGCTTCTGGAAGGGTTTTGGCAGGTAGAGGTACAAAAGGAAACATTGCAGTGGTTTGCATCTTATTTGGCAGGCTGCAAGCAATGTGTTGCCAATGGGGCATTAGTATTGAGCCTTGAGGAAATAAATCGGAGTGTTCCTCAAGGATCAATCCTAGGCCCTTTGATGTTCAATGTATATGTTAATAATTTGGTGCAAAATATTAAAAATGGGGAAACTAGGTTGTATGCAGATGATACAGTCCTATTAGTCTCGTGCGAAAATACAGTGCAATTAGAGAAGAAATTGCAAAGTGACCTGATCCAGTTGAAGGGGTGGATGAGTGACTCTGGTTTGCTTCTTAATGCAAAAAACAAAACAAAAAAAACAACCAGTGTATGAAGTTTTACTTGGGGAGTACGGTGAGTGGATCTCAGTTGCAGATCCGCCTATCCAATGGTACTCAAGTGAAGGAAGTGAAAGGATATAGATACTTGGATGTGCAGATGGATTCACATATGATGTTTAAAGAACATAGTGACACACAGGTTAAAAAGGTAAATCAAAGGTTGGGGGCTCTTAGGAGGGTGGCAGGAGTATTATCAAGAGAAGTTAGAGAGAAGTTGGTTAAGCAATTGATACTTCCAGTATTAGAATATGGAGCACCAATTTATATGAATTCTACTCAAAAATTACTAAAAAAGGTGAACGAAGCATATTACAGACTAGATAAATTTATTACTAAGAGTAAATTTGAAACTCATCATTGCATAATATATGATCAATTACATTGGCTGAATGCTGATGCTCAAAGAAACTATATATGGTTAACTACTTGTCACAAAATGATATTCACAAAAAGTAATCATCCTCTAGCAACATTTGTTATACTTCAACAGTCAAATAATCCAAGATACTAAACAAGAAATGCTGATACAAGAATTCCAATGCAAAAATATAATACATTTGGAGAGTTAAAGTTGCAAATTAAAATAGCTGGTCACTGGAATAATTTGCCAAAAATTTAAAGATCATAAATAATCTGTCCACTTTTAAAGTTAAATTGCTGGAATATTTTCAGACTGACTGTACATGGTATATATGATTTTGATGTTAAAGTTATGCTGTTAAAAACTTGATGTCAGATTTTATATGTTTGATGTTTGTACTTGATTTATGTTTGTATTTCAGATAACAGGACTTTAGTTGAAAACAGGGCCTCTGGTCTTAATCTATTTGTTCCTGTATAAAAATAAAGTTTTATCATATCATATCAATCATATCATAATGAGAGCTATATTGATCATGAGGTGGGGTCATAAGAAGGCTATGTTGAAAATTTGGGGTCAAAATATATAAAAATGGCAGTGTTATGACCATTCATTGCAATTAGTATAGAAACATAGAAGATGATGGCAGATAAGGACCACAAGGCCCATCCAGTCTGCTCATTTCTTTTTCTGCCTTATGAATGTGCCATCTGCCTTTGCTCTGTCAGTGGCCTATCTATTCATACTCATCTGTATTGCTCCCTTATGCCTATCCCATGCCTGTTTGAAGCCCTGCACTGTATTCGTATCCACCACTTCCTGAGGTAGGTCATTCCATGCATCCATCACCCTTTCTGTGAAAAAGAACTTCCTCACATTACCCCTTAATTGGACTCCTTCTAATCTCATGCTGTGTCCTCTTGTCCTGCTATTTTTCTTATATTGAAACATGTTAGACTCTTTCACCTTGTTAATGCCCTTAAGGTGTTTAAATGTTTTGATCATATCACCTCTCTCCCTCCTTTGCTCTAGGGTATACATATTGAGCTCCGTTAATCTGTCCTCATATGTTTTCTGATGCAGACCCTGCACCATTTTGGTTGCCCTTATCTGGACTGCCTCAGTTTGGTTAATGTCCTTGTGAAGATGTGGCCTCCAGTACTGCATGCAGTACTCCAGATGGGTCCTAACCAGTGTCTTGTAAAGAGGAATTATTACCTCCCTTTCTTCTGGCTTGTGATACCCCTACTAATACACCCCAACATCCCCCTAGCCTTACCTACTACTTTAGTGGCCTGCTTGGATGGTTTCAGGTCATCGGTGATGAAGATGCCCAAGTCTATTTCTTCCCTTGTGGCTGCCAGCAACTCCCCTCCCAGCCTATAGGTGGCTTCAGGGTTTCTCTTCCCTATGTGCATGATCTTGCACTTCTTTGTGTTAAACCCCAGTTGCCACTCTTCCGACCATTTTGCTAGTTTATCCAGATCTCTTCTCATTCTGCCCACCCAATTTCACGATGCACGCTCATAGCTTTGGAAATTGTAATGACTTTCACCCCAACTTTTCAACATAGACTTGTTATTACCACACCTCACATATGTCACAACCATCATTTTTAAAATCCTACTCAAAAATTTGTTTTTGCACCTGTGGCACGGAATGGCATTGTAGTTGTGCGAAATTATATTTTAGTGGGGTTTTGTAAATTTTCTGTAACAGGTACATGAGATGAGGTAATAAGATGCCTATGCTGGCAGTTTGGTCACTGTTGACCTTAAAATCAAAGTGCAGGGCCCTTCCACATTGACATACATACATACACCCATCTATGGAAGGATGGGAGCACAGGGTCTGAAGGGCACTACACTACCCCAGGGAAATAAGGCTATGATTACACTATCTCAAAAAGGAAGGAAATTCATTGTAAATAACTATGTTAATACATCAGTTAGGGTTATTATTAAAGCATCAAAAGATGGGAAATTCGACGTTAGTGTTTCCAAATCTAACACCCCACCCCCACTCTGCACAGATAAATAGGGATGGGGGGTTGCATTGGAGTCATGTGCCCTAATGCTCACCCATTTCCTATGCTGTGCCCACCCAGCTGATTTTCTAAAGGAATGGGGTGAGTGTTAGGGCTGATGACCCCAATGCCACCCCTGATCCCTCTTCATCTGTGCAGGGTGGGGATGGGGTGTTAAGGTTGGAAACCCTAACATTGAATTTCCCAGCTTTTGAAGCTTTAATAACAACCCTAACTAATGCATTAACATATTTTCTATGAAATAAGTATAATGTTGCTATTTTCAAAACTTAACTAAGACTTCATATTGTGTCTGATTACTTTTGTTTTTCTCGAAAGCTTTATTACTTTATATTTATTCTGCCTTGTGCAGTGTTTATAAGATTTTATGTCTATGCAGTAGTGTTATTAGTTTTTGTTAGTTTATATTGTACAGGAATAATAAAATCTATTTTCATGTCACTCTGAGGTTGCCACATGCCATGATCATTTACAAATTATAAGGACCTTTCATATGCAGCAGGTTGTGAAGGAAAATTTGATCCATTGTCCTTTATTTTGTATGGTTCATGAAGCAAGCGGAAAAGTTTGAACCTGAGCTCAAAGGACATAATAAATAACAGTGTGGAGAGACTTCTGGATGAGGTGTGGCTTCTAACACTGAATGACACCAGATGTAGCTAATCCAAATACTTCTGACACTAACTTTAATGGAGGCCTAGGTCAGGAAACATAATCAGTCCAGGAAAAAGAGTAGAAAACCACAAGTGGTGATTTATTATTCTAAATCACAAGAAAAAAATAAACAAATTGGAAAACATTTTATCATCTCTTCTCCTTCACTAGGCAAATTAGTAGACAACTGAAGACATGAAATCAGCATGTCTCCTCTAGTCTCTCTTCAAGTCAATCTCTACACCAAGACATAAAGCAGCCTGTCCTGCCTCTTTTCAAGTCAGCCTCTCCACCCATCTTCTCAGTAAGACAGGCTTTGTAGTTGTTGGTTGCTAGGCATAAGATTGTGACCCAGCTAGTAACTGGCCAGAGCACTGTAACAGATTACATCAGTCTGAGGTCACACTCTGTCACAGCTGCCTCTACAATCATTTCAGCTGTCTCTAGTTTATACATTAGGGAACCCAGTTTCATACATATGCCTTACAAACACACATAAGCAAGGCAGAGATTAGAAATTAGAAAGTACAGCAGGTAGAGGTAAGATTTGACTGTGCAGTCTAATAGAAAGTCAGAAAAGATATAGTAGTAGTAGAATCCTTGTTTCAGATTCCCTCCTACATAAAACAAATGGGACAGGGCCTAACTAACGCTGTCACAAACTGATATTCCAGCCTATTGTTCTGACCGTAATTCTGGCACCATGATTGCCTCAGCAGGAGCTGGGGCAACCTCTGCTGCATCTAGACCCGCTGATGAGGTCAGGTGGATGGTCCAGCATCGGACCTGCTGACCTTGCACCTGTGTGCCTGGTTTCTGAGCAACTAGAGTTCCAGACTCTGGACCATTCGGAACACATTCTCTGTGTTCTGGAGGCATCCTATAAGGAATTAACTCACAAAATGTACTCCTTTAAGTGGACACGTTTTTTGCACTGGTGTACAGAACAGGAGGGTGACACCCTCACCTGTCTTGTGTGCATCTGCGACTACCTTTGGTCCCTGTCTCAATCGGGGTTATGATTCATGTTGCTAAAGATGCATCTGGCTTACTAGATGCAGACAGATATTCCAACAGTGGAGAAAATTATCGGATGTTTTTCCAAGGCCTTAATCACCTGTCTCCTCCAGCACCAAGGAACCAACTGCTAATGCTTGCAAAACTGATAGGTAAACAATACATGCCCATTGACAAGTGTGAGATGTCATACCTGTTGTGGAAAATGTATTTATGGTCACCATCATATAGGCTAAATGAGTGAGTGAGCTCCAGGTACTTTCTGTGCAGTCTCTCTATCTGGTTTTCCACAAGGACAAGATCATCCTTCACCCCCACCCCAAAGTTCCTGCTGAAGGTAGTTTCAGTTTTACCTTAAGCAGGTGTTGTACCTCCCTGTCTGCTTCCTGAAGGTGCATTCTCTGGATGCCGAATGTTTGCTCTATACTCTGGATATACACCGGGCACTACTTTACTAAAGAGATTGCACTGCATTGGTTTACAAAGAAACTGGCTAGCTGTTTGTTACCTGTTTCAAAGCTGCTCTGGGCAGACTGATAGCTAAGCACACAATGGCCATTGGATAACCTTATGCATCAATCTGTGTCACATGTTGGCTGGTAGGGAATCACCCAAAAGGTTTAAAGCTCATTCCACCAGACATTTGCTGGCTTTGTTGCTGCTGCCAGGTACATTCTGATTGAGGAGATCTACAGTGCTGCTACCTGGTCCAGCAGGATCTGCAGGGCTGCTATATGGTCCAGTGCGAACACACGCATTCAAATCCCACTATAGCATTGATATGTTCAGTTGTCGTGATGCTGCATTTGAGAACTCAGTTTTACAGTCTCTTCAGCAAATGACTCGGGGTGCACATCTTGCCCCTTTTTTCCCAGAGGACTGCTAGGAGTCTTTCCAAGTATGGATAGTGAACTGAATCTAGGTTGTTTGAAGCAGAGGTTCTAAGGGCGCAGATACAGTTAACTATCCACACACTGGTAGTCTTCCCAGAGAAAGTGAGTCATCAGAATGTCCTCAAGCTAAGATGCTCTACCACCCGGTTGGTATATCCTCTGGTTCTGCCCCATGACATCAGATCTTTCTTGCTGCTAGTAGAGAAAGGTCTCTTCCTTCACATCTCGGCAGTGTTGAAGGATTTTGAGGTTTTTGAATGCTTTTTCAGATGAATCTTCAAATTTTCAAGTCCATATTCTACATTAAAGTTGCTCATGAGTCTTTTGACTCTGCTTTGCAAGTGACAATGGAAAGAAAGAAAGTGAGTTTTAAATTCTGTACTCTCTGTAGGCAGAAAATGTTGGCCACTGATTCGTGCAGCACATGCGTTTACTTTTTGGGTGATCAGCACACCGTCTTGAGTTTTTCATTTAATTTATTTTAATATTTCTTCAGAATAAGGCATTAGACAAGCCTCTTTGTAAGTGCTGGGCCATGCTGCCAGAATCCATCAAAATACCGAAACCCAGGCTGGCCTTAGAAAGGCCCAGAGACCACAAATTGGCCTCGGTGGATCCCAGGTCAGCTGCTTGGCTTGTGTCATGGTGGAAGAGGCAGCAATGGCTGCAATGAATTCCGCTCTGGTCTCAGCACTGTTCCCAGCTGGAGCCAGCATTGGTGGGTCATTCTCTGATGATTTCAGGGAGATGTGCATGGCCCTCCAGACCTTTAGGAAGTGTATTTCTCACTGCTACAAAAAGCAGAAGAAGCAGAGTCACCGCCAGTCGTGGGACTGGAAAACATCATGCTCTTCCTTCTCCTTTGACTACCCTGACTGCTTGACCTTGGTTGAGCTTCTTCCAGTTGAGGGCTTGGTCAAAGGCTCCACGGTAACCCTACTAGGCCTGTAGGCCTCAACTCCAGTCAAGCAAGCATTATTGATATTTCTCAAGTTGGTCAACTGGTTATTGGAAGAGATCAACAAGGAATCAGTCTCTCAGACCTTGGTGCTCCCTTTCCTAACTCAGGAGGATGAGGCCCAGTTGATACTTCCAACCAAACTGTCTCAGAAGCTGCCTGCACTGATAAGTCTTGCCTCTGAGACCCATGGTGGTGACTCTGCCAAAGCAGGTGGTCTATACCAACCCTCCTGAGGACTCCCATTGATGAAGTTGAGGTGCTGCTCACACTCTTGATTTTACTTGACCAGAAAGTGGCACTGTTGACACTCCTTGACCTCCTAATCTTCAGGTGAGAAGTGCCATCAATGCAGGTTGCATCATCACTATGAGGAGCTCATGTGGCAGCACTGGACATTGCTGGTTCATCCAACACAGCAGTCCCCAGTATCTGCATTGCCTGCACTTTGAGTGGAGTCACCTCCACCTCAGCCACTCCTGCAGGGAAAGGGGGTGCCGGCATGGGGGCTAAGACAACCACAGATGGGGTCATCATGGTGGAAAGACCTTAGGTCCCTGAGGGTGGACAAGGCACCTGGGCCAGATGGGGTACATCCCAGGGTGCTGAGGGAGCTGGCAGAGGTTCTGGCAGAGCCACTGGCAGGTCTGTTCAACACCTCACTAAATACGGGATGTGTGCCCAGAGATTGGAGGGAGGCGCACGTGGTAACTCTACACAAAAGTGGGCCCAAGGGTGAACCAAGGAACTACAGATCGATGAGCCTCACCGCAATTGTGGGGAAACTGATGGAATCTATCCTCAAAGAAAGACTGGTGCTGTTTCTTGTAGATAATGATCTGCAAGACGAGAGACAGCACGGGTTCATCACTAGCAGATCCTGGTAGACAAACTTGGTTGATTTTTTTGACTGGGTCACGAGGGCATTAGACGAGGGCCATGTGGTAGATGTAGTCTACCTGGATTTCAGCAAGGACTTCAATTCAGTGCACATGGAAGGTTGACCTGCAAGTTGAGGAGTCTGGGTATAGGGTGGAAGCTAGCCCAATGAGTAGAAAACTGGCTGAGGGACAGGCAACAGAGGGTAGTTGTGGGTGGAGAAGCATCGGAGCCCAGGGCAGTGACAAATGATGTCCCACAGGGATCAGTACTGGGACCAGTCCTGTTTAACATTTTCATTGCAGACATAGCGGTTGGAATCAAGAATAAGATCAGCCTCTTTGCCAATGACACCAAGATCTGTGCTGAGGTAGATGGGTAGGTGGGTGGCAAATTACTGCAGGAGGACTTGGCAAGGCTTGAGGAGTGGTTGCACATCTGGCAGCTTGGGTGCAATGCTAAGAAGTGCAGGGTGATGCATTTCAAAGCCAAAAACCCAGGATACAGCTACTGGATGGATGATATCAAACTGTCCACATCCAACAAGGAGAAGGATCTGGGGGTGCTGGTGACCGGGGAATTAAACCACTCGGCCCAGTGTAGGAAGGCAGCAGCTAAGGCTAACAGGATGCTAGGGTGCATAGCAAGGGGGATTACATCCAGATGTAGTGAAGTCATATTGCTCCAGTACAGGTTCCTGGTGAGGCCACACTTGGAGTGCAGTTCTGCGTGCAGATCTGGCACCCGTACTTGAAAAGGGACATCAAGCTACTGGAGGCCGTGCAACAAAGAGCAACAAAGATGACCCAGGGGTTGGGGATAGAACTTAAGAGGAAAGACTAAAAGAGCTCAACATTTATACCCTAGAGGGTAGAAGAAAGAGAAGGAATATGATCGAGACCTTCAAGTATCTGAAGGGGATGAACAGAGTAGGCTACCAAGGTGGGTTCACTCTCCAGAATGGAAGAGATACCAGAGAGAACTCCCTGAAGTTAAAGGGGGCAGATGCAGGCGGGAAAGGAGGAGGAGGCACTACTTCACTGAAAGTGTGGTAACAGGGTGTAATGCACTGCCTGACCAACTCATATCAGTGCAGACTGTGGGGTGTTTCAAAAGGGGGTGGGACAAATTCAAGGGGGAAAATACATACCGAGGGGGCAGTTGGGGAAGGGAAGAGTTAATGGGAGGGGGGATGCTGCAGTCTAATGGGCTGAGGTGCTGCACACTCGAGCAGACTAGATAGACCATATGGCCTGTATCTGCTGGCAATTTCTTATGTTCGTATGTTCGTATTTGGGGCTTTGACTAAGGAGTCCAGCCCTACTACCAGTTTGCCAGGCTAGTTGTCAGTGAAGATCACCCAAAATGAAGATACCAAGGTAATCCATGGCAGAAAATGTTCAAGGGCCATCTTTGAAGAATCTTCGGACTCTGAAGCTGAGTCATCAATGGCCTTGACCAAAACTTATATCTTCAACCAGGAATCAGTTGAGGCACTTACTATAGCCCATGGACTGGTATCCTTTGGAGCTGTGGTCCATTTGATGGTGGGAGTCCATGAAAGTGCCATTAGAATTAGTTCAGAAATGTACTAAATACCTGTTCACTGATATTCTGAATATGTAAGAATCCTGGAGGTTGCCTTTGCCTTGGCTGAAGCCATCTTGGGACTGGCCCTGGCACTCTGACAGCATCCAGCATCTTGCCTTACACTTCCTGCCCATATGGTCTGCAAGTATGCAGTCCCCATGGGTGTCCTTTCTGGGTTCTCAGACCACTCCTCTGTGGAGGGCCTGATTATGATTTCTGCCTTCTGCAAATTGAAAAGTCAAGGGGACGTGGACAAACCTCCATATAAGGAGTCCAAGAAGATTGACTATGCAGCTAACAAAGGTGTATGCTACTTCTTCACTGGGTTTCAGTCAGGTCAGTCATTCATTCATGATGGCACATTTTGGCCATTCTATTTTGGAGTGATAGGGGAACTCCTCCTCCTCCTGCATCTAGCTGACAGCTTCAGTCGAGTGCATAAGAGACAAGGTAAGTCACTGGCTAAGCAGCAGCTTTAAATGGCATTGGACATGGGTGACTCCTGTGCCTGTACAATGGCTGTGGCCATCGCCATGCATCACTGGGCCTGGCTATGATTGTACACCTTCATAGCAGTTGATCAGCACAAGTTGGTCAGTATCCCCTCCTCGGGCACAAATGTCTTTGGCCCTGGGTGGAGGGGCATCTCATGCATCTTGAGAAGTCCAGTGCCACCCTGAATTCTGTGACTTTATCCCAGAAGGACTCAAAGGCTCCACAACATAAGAAAAAGGCCTTCAGTTTTGGTCCTTCCAGCCACAACAACCTCAGCCACAGGGTCAGTTTCAGTGCTTACATCTAAAACCACAGTTCCATGGCCAGGGGTGAAAAAGAGGGAAGGGGCCTAGATGGTGGTGCTTCAGTGTCCCCTGTGGCTGAAGCCCTCTTCAGGGTAGCTCACTGATGGGTTGCAGAGTGTCATACCCTGTCCCAGCTCCTGGTCAGGGGATGGTTGTATCACTTCTTGCCACAATGGTCTGACAGGTAGTATAGTGCAGTGGTTTAAGGCTCTGAGCTGCAAATCTGGAGACCTGGGTTTAAATCACACAGCCCCCACTTGCATACTGTGTGATCCTGAGCAAATCACTTAACTTCCCTGTGCTTCCAGGTTGCACATGTAAAAACGCTTTCAACTTAGTGTGCTACTCCTGGTTAAACAATTGAAAAAAAAAAACATTACCTTGGACAGGTGGTGGTTCTAGCAGTGGTGGGCAAGGGTTTGCATCTGGATTTTGAGGTCCTCCCACTGTACTACCTTCAAGCTCCTAGGTTGTTCAGGATGTCACAGAACATGTTGTCTGCACTAAATGCTGACATAGCTCAGCTGCTAAAGCACAAGGTGATATCCTGTGTCCCAGATGCCCTGGCCACTCGGAGATATGTGTCCAGGTACTTCATAGTTTTCAAATGGATGGGATGCTGGTGCCCCATAATGGACTTGCATGATCTGAACAAGTTCATACAGAAACAAAAGTTCTGGATAGTCACTCTGAATCAAATAATACCATTCCTGGAGCAGGGAATGTGGTTCTGCTCCCTGTACCTCCAAGACACGTTCTTCCTCATCCCAGTCTGTCTGTCCATCTCTGATACCTTCAGTTCTGTGCAGAGGGGATCTTGTACCAGTTCCAAGTCATGCCTTATGGCCTCTTCTCCACAAGCAGGGTCTTCACCACATGCCTCACAGTGGTGACAGCCTTCCTGTGGCACAACAGCATCAAGGTGCATCCCTACCTGGACAACTGGCTGCTAGTGGGGCCACCCAAGGTGGCTGTGGAGAGGTCCGGGGATCTGATCTTCAAGACCTGTCAGGACTTGGGCTTTCTGGCCAACCTGGTCAAGTCAGAGCTGGTCCCCTTGTAGATGATTAATTTCATTTGGGCAGAATTAGACTCCCTATGGGCATGCCTGCATCCCAGCAGACTGGGCATCGGATCTTATGTCCTTTGCTCAGTCATTTCAGGTTGGGCACTTGTTCCTTGCATGGGACTTCCTGTGGCTGCTGGTGGCATCTACCAGCATGGTACAGTGGGCATGCTGGAGAATGCACCCCCTACTTTGGAAGTTGGGCCAGCAGTGGTCCCAACATATGGGTCACCTGGACCAGCTGGTTGTTGTGACCCAGCCGATGTGGAATGCCATCCTGTGGTGGCTGTCCCCACAGAATCTTGAGGAAGGAATCTCATTTGTCCACTCAGAACCATCTGTAATGCTTACCACAGATGTGTGGTGGAATGGGGAGCTCACCTGGGATCCCACAGAGACCGAGGGTTCTGGTCACCCTGGGAGTCCCGTTACCACATCAGCCTTCTGGAGCTCCATGCAGTATGTCTGGCTGTGATAGAATTCACTCTATTCATTCAGGGTCAGGTCATTCAGGTTCAGATGGACAACATGACCACCATGCTCTGCCTTAACAGGAAGGGTGGGATGCACTCCTTTCCCTTGTGTAAGTAGGCTGTCCATACCTGGACCCTGGTGCACAGCCTAGAAGTGGATCTCCTGGCAATTCATGTCATGGGAGAAAACAATAAGCTGACAGATGCTGTCAGCTGGATTGGAGAAATGTTGCATGAGTGGTCCCTGCATCAGGATATGGTAGACCCACATGTTCTCCCAGAGGGGCACCACTCTGGTAGATCTGTTTGCCTCATGGAGGAACAGAAAAATTGCAGTTCTGTGCCTGCCCCACACAGTTTAGGACACTGCAGGGGGATGTCTTCTGAAGGCTCTTGACCCCAGGTGTTTTGTACACCTTTCCTCCCTTCCCCTTCATTTACAAGATCATGAACAAGGCCTGGAAGGACAAGGGGTGGATGATCCTGATAGCTCCAGACTGGCCTAGGCAGTTCTGGTACCTGAATCTCCTCAGCCTCAGCAGCAGACTTCCATGGAGGTTGCCTTTCCATGCCAACCTGATGACCAGACAACAGGGGAAGGTCCTGCACCTGGATCTTCAATCCCTGCACCTATCAGATTCACTCCTAAGCAATTAGAGTTTCAGGCTTTGCACCTTTTTAGAAGATGTCTTCCATGATGTGAAGGCATCCCGTAAAGAGTTAACTCATAAATGCTGTGCAATTAATTGAAAGAGGTTCTCGATCTGGTGCCAGTGTAAGGATCTTGATCCCCTTATCTGTCCTATGGCAAGCATCCTCAACTATTGCTGTCCCTGTCTCAATCTGGACCACGAGCGATAATCCTTAAGGTGCACCTGGCAGCCATCTCTGCATACTGGCTGCAGGCTGGTATGCCAATGGTGGCCCCGGAGAAGGTAGTTGGGCACTTTTTCAAAGATCCAGATCACTTGTCCCCTTCAGTGTTAGAACTGGGACCTGCTGCTGGTGCTGGCTATGCTCATGGCCAAGTAGTTTGAGCTTCAGCACATATGAAGGATATCACATTTGTTGTGGAAGACTGCCTTTCTGCTTGCCATAATGTCAGCCAGAAGGATCAGTAAGCTCCAGGTGCTCTCAGTGAAGTCTCCCTGTCTGGTCTTCCATAAGGACAAGGTGGTTCTTCGTCTCAAACCAAAGTTCCTCCTCAATGGTCATCTCAGAATTTCACTTGGACCAAGTGATTAACCTCCCTGTGTATTCCAAAAATCCCACTTCGGAGGGCAATTTCAGGCTCCATATTCTGGAATTGCAGAGGGGCGCTGTCTTATTACAAGGAGTGCATAGCTTGAGTTGGGAGAGAGGCTTGTCAGTTTTCTCACATATGCTGAAGCCTCGCCTGGCAGACCAGCAGCAAAGTGTATGATTGCCAGGTGGATCATATCCTGCATTGACCTCTGCTATTGGTTGCCTGGTAGAGAATCGCAGAAGGGGCATAGGGCTCATTCTGCCAGACATACTGCTGCCTTGGAGGCTGCTTCCTGGGATAACCCTATTGTGGGGATATACAAGGCTGCCAATTGGACAAAAGTGCAAACCCTCATCTCCCATTACAGCATAGATGTCATGAGTCATCGGGATGATGCTTTGGATTCCTCGGTCCTCCAGTTTCGGTTCACCAAATAGGGATGCGCACCTTACCCCTTCTCCTGGAGGACTTCTAGGAGTCTGCCGGTATGTGGCTAGTTAACTGTATACAGGCCCCTAGAAACACAGGTTACTTACCTGTAACCATAGTTATATGAGTGGTATACAGTTCATATCCACAACACCCACCTGACCTCCCCCTGGCAAAATGACAGCCAGATCCCCCACTTCCAATGTGCAAAGATCTGACATCATGGGGCAGAGTCAGAGACTATACCATCCGGGTGGTGGAAGAAGCTTAGCTTGAAGACATTCTGATGATTCAGCCATCCCTGGTAAGATGAGTAACCTATATTTACTTACCTGTAACCATAGATCTTCCTTGACTAAAAGTCTCCACCACTCATTCACACTAATGGGACTATGCCGAAGGCATTAGGACCCCGTGGGAGCCAAAAATCTTCAGAAGGGCTGGCACTGAGATAGGATTGTGCATGTGAGACTAGCTCATGCTGTATATGCTATCTCAGCATCGACCCTCCAACCGCCTCAGTTCCTTTTTCCTTCCGTCAAGTGCACTTCGGTGATGATGTTGCTCGCCTGACGGAAGTCAAGTCTTTGTACATACAACAGCAGCTATAGCCATTCAGTATTTGATTAATTTACTACTTTAAGTGTTCTTTTCTTATTTAGAAAAAAAGAAGGGAAGAATTTCTCAGCCTGCCATCAACAGAGTCGACCTTAGATGGTAGCGGTGATGGTAGGGAGACTTCGTTTGAAAGCTGTTATGGCAGTGGGGCTGTGTCTGGTCTGCTGCCCTTTGTGGGGGGGGTTTGACCATGGGCAGTCTGGTGCTCGGCGGGGAGGACAGTCTGCCGAAGTACAAAAGTAATGGACCTGTTCCTGACCTCAATCGGGGACCTGGCTCTACTCAACCTCAAGCTCTTCTTCCTCCTCCTGTCAGTAGAAGAAGAATTGTTACCGCTTGAGGTCACCCTCTGGTAGGTCTGCATGGGGATCATTGGTGGTGGAGTGCAGTAGGCCTGACCTGACTCTGGTGGGGTCCTCTGTGACTCCGTTCTTAACAGCTGTGATTCTCGGCACTGGATCCCATCTGTGTCCTCAATGGGGCTCCAGTGAGCAGTTTCATCACTGGGCTGCTCTTTTAGAGCAGTGGGTATGGTGTCTGCCTGGTTGACCTGGTCAGTGGGCCCAGTTCTGGGGCCTTGGAGTCACTAGGCCATGGTCAGGCCAGTTGGGCCAGGATGTGTATGCGGTGCCTTCTTATGGTGCCAGCACCATCGACACAGACCTGGATACCTACCCCCATCATCTTTCTCCCTGCAGGAGACAGCATGGGTACCACTTTCCTCCCCCCCACTTTTTTCTTTAGGTCTGGGGCCAGCAATGGTACTGGCACTGCGTGTGGTGCTGGTGCCTTGTGGGGTGCCGTGTATGGTGCCAGCACCATGTGTGGTGTCAGTGCCGTGTGTGGTGCTGGCACCACAGATAGCACTGAGTCCTCAACGCCGATCCGGATGGTGGCGTTTCCCATGATACTGGCCTAGACCTGCCTTTTGGCGGTTCTTCTGGGGAAGAAGTGAATCTTCATGAGTCTCACTCTGTCTTGCTTTTGTCAAAGACGTAGTGGATGACTCATTTTATGGACTTGAACACAAGCCTTCTGTATCAGTGGAACCTGTGATGGAAGATCTTTCTTTCCAGGTTTTCCTCAGGATCATGGGGTCCACCATAGCATTTCAGACTTCATCTGTGGACCAAAGCAGACTTCTACATCTTCAGTTCCTATGTCTCTCAGTAGGAGTACACCCTCTGGAACACACTCAAATCAATGGTTGAGAGCCTCCCAGAATATAACGCTCCATTACCAGGGGCATATAGTCCAATGACCAGCTGGAAGCTTATTTGGATGCCTATGACATGACCTCTAAGGCAGCTGCCACTGGCATTTGTAGACCCTCAGGTTGAGCTCTGCAGGCCGCTTAGAACATCAGAGCTGCAATTTAAACAGCCAGGCTAGCTCCTGCTGCCCCTGGAAGGGACGGGAACCATCAACATTTTTGTAACCAGTCCTTTCAAGGTAAAGGCCAAGGAGCCTTTATCAAGAACCAACTCCTCAGTCATGAAGAAAACACAGCAGAGGGCACAGGGCTCAAAAGTGCCCTGTACTAATCTCTGAAGTTCCAGCCCAGGTCCCACTTCAGCTGTCTGAGGTGGATGCCTCTCAGCGGTGCAGTGTGTGTGTGGGGGGGGGGATCTGACTTGGTTTTGCAACCAGTGGAGGTCTATTACAGCGGATGTATGGGTCATTAGGATTCTCAATTCCAGGGGGTGGATTTTCTGATCCAGGGAAGGTGCCAGATGTACCTTCCCAGCAGCTCCTCTTCATAGGAGCCCTCCTGGATACCTCCAGGGTGTTTTTTTTCCCTTCCAGAGGATGGGAGAAATGACATCTTCAGATGGCTCATTACATTATGGAAAATGATTCTGTTCAGGCTCCTTTCGAGGCAGTGGATGCTGGGACTTATAGCATCATCCACAGCAAGCAGTGGTGGTCACTGATCATGTGCCCGCAATCTTCCACAAATTGACAGAGCCTCAGACAGAATCACTTGCATGGCAGACACAGTTGGGCAAGCCTCTGCAAGGTCTACCTCTTAACCCCACTGAAATCTCAGATCACCATCACCCGTGCACTCCTGATTGGTTGGGGAGCTCACTGTCAAGACTTCCACACTCAGGTGTGGAGCCAGGAGGAGCCTCATCTTCTCATAAATATCCTAGAGATGAGAGCTGTCTTGTACACTATCCGGGTCCTGAAGGATGCCCTCTACTACGAAGTGATCCTCCTTTGGACAGATGACAAAGCTGTGATGTATTACATCAACAAACAGGATGGAGAGCTCCCCTACCCTCTGTGCAGGAAGGCTATGAGGATGTGAGAGTGGTGCCTCAAGCACGATGCGTCAGTTCAGACATCGTGCAGTCACTATTTGACGAGTGGGGCAGTCCGAACGTAGTCCTTTTTTCGACCCCTCTTAATGCAAAACTGCCTCTATCCTGCTTCAGAAATCCAGAACCTGGTGTTTTCTGTCAGGATGCATTCAGACTGTGGTGGACAAGATGCTTCCTGTACGCTTTTCTCCTCCTCCCTTAGTTCAGAGGGGACTGTTCAAGTTGGAGACACGGGGGCAGGATGATTCTCATCGCACCATACTGGCCTCAACAGAAATTATTTCCATTGATCAACAAACTGTCAGAAGTTCCCCTGAAGCAACTCCCTCTATGAGTGGACCTTCTGACACAGGGACCTTTGGTCCATCCCAACTAGCGCTCCCTTCATCTCCATGCTGGGCTCCTGAGGAGACAGAAGTGGGCAGGTTTTAGGTTTCCCAGACAATTGCAGAAATCTTCTTAGCTGTGCATAGGTGGCTGAGTGGAAGTGCTTCTCCATCTGGTGTGCAAAGTCCCATTTGGACCCTTTTGGTTGCCCACCAAGTAAGGTGTTGGAGTGCCTCTTGGACTTGTTGAATGCAGGTCTGCAATACCCGGCAGTGAAGGTACACCTCAGCGTGTTTTCAGTCTATCTTGAGCCAGTACAGAACATGTCACTGGCTCAGTAACCATTAGTCAAGAGATTCCTAAAAAGGTATCCTACACATTGAACCCCTGGTCAGTAGACCAGTTGCCACATGGGATATTAACCTGGTGCTAGATTGCTCACCCATAAACCTTTTGAGCCACTAGCTACCTGTAAATTAAAATTTCTGACCTGGAAGGCAGCCTTCTTAGTGGCTGTTACTTTCACTCGCAGGGTACCCAAAATCCATGCTTCGGTCTCAGACCCCCTTACACCATCTTTAATGAGTACAGGGTGGTACTTTGTACTCACTCTAAATTCCTGCCCAGAGTGATTTCAGACATTCACCTCAACCAGCCTTTTGCTTTTCCCTACTTACTTCGCTAACTTACAGAATGAAGGAGAGTGCTCCCTTCATTTTCTGGATGTTAAGAGGGTTCTGTGATTCTGCATTGACAGAACAAAAGAGATACACAATCCAAACAACTCTTGTAGCTTTCGGCATGCCTCGGCTGGTCAGCCTGCTGCCATTGGGTGTATTTCTGCATGTTTAGTAGCATGTCTTCGACACTGCTAATCCATGGCCAGGTCAAGTTGGAAGGCTGGGTTCACACTCACTCTACCAGAGCAGTCACAGCTTCCCTGGCGGAGATTCATAATGTACCCATTGCAGACATCTGCAAGGTGGTGACTTGGAGCTCATTGCATACCTTTGTGAAGCACTATGTTCTGGATGTCCATGCCAGACAGCTCACTTTCTTTGGCAGGGCAATCCTTTTGGACTTCTGTCCTGAGTGAGCTGTCTGCTGCTGCCCTACTTGGGGGGATTGATTTTTAGCTCAGTACTCTCCCATTAGTGTGAATAAGTGGTGGAGATTTTTAGTCCAGGAAGATATGGAAATTACATACCTACCATAATTCTTGATCTTCTTGAACGAAGTCTCCAGCACTCATTCACATGCTCACCTACCATCCCCCGAGTTCACTCTTTCTGTTTTTGGTCTTCACTTCCTTGTTGTTCGGGCTATGAAGACATTGTTGAATTGACCCATCTCACATAAGTCATCCGGGCTATCTTATGCCCGGAAGTTAGGGTTGGGTTTTCTTATGTTAGTTTACACTGCACCTCCTTAGTACTGAGGTGATTGGAGGGTCGATGCCGAGATAGTCTATATGGCACAAGCTAGTCTCCTGGTGCCTTGCATGTGCAGTTCTAACCTGGCTCTGGACCTCCTGAAGATTTTTGGTTCCTGTAGGGTCCTAGCACCTTCAGCATAGTCCCATTACTGTGAATGAGTGGTGGAGACTTTGTCCAAGAAGATCAAGAATTACGGTAGACATGTAGTTTCTATTTCTACTACTGGTATTAAGTTCACAGCCACACAACCTCCCCATGCAAGACTTGCTTGGATTACTGATTCCAGCGTGCAGATCTGACATCCGACGGCATGGAGTCAGTGGATGACACCAGGTCCTGTGAGATTGGAGCAAGATATCACTTTTTATCTTGGTATTTTTATCTCCACTGGTACTATATAACAGAAGTGGGGGTGAATTGAAAATATAAAAGTGATATCTTGGCTAGTGACACAGTAACACCACTATATCAAAAATGTGTTGCTGTTACTATTGCCATAGTGGATACCTTGAAGGTTAGCATCATTACAGAACAGCTTTCACAGTGATGACATCACAGTTTCCTAGCACAGCACTGATACCAGCAGTTGAAATCAAAGAGAAACAGTAAAATCTTCAAACAAGCAGCCAGTCTAGAAGTTAAACTAGTAAACTGATGTTGTACTGTATATATTGAATATGTATTGGTCTGACTCAAAATATGTAGTTTATCATCTCTTGTGAGGGGGGATTAAGTTTATATCCCACTCATGGCTCTGTGACTCAACATTAATGGTCCGGCCCCCCTCACACTTAAAGATAATTTGCATTTTCTAGGGGTGTGGGTTTAGTTCACTTATCCACATGATAGCAGTTCTACCAGAAATGCTGATTCATTGGAACATCTTTAAGCTAAGCTCCCCACACTACTTGAGTGGTATATCCTCTGGCTCTGCCCCGTGACATCAGATTTTCCTTTCTGCTGGAAGAGTTAAGTCTCCTCCTTTGCAGCTCTGTGCATTGTAGGGCCTAAAGTGTACCATTAGTGAACGTAATTTTTTTTCTTCGAAACTCAGTTCTGGTTATATTCCTTGGTTCTCCTCCAGCCTCACCAAGGGAAGATAGGACACAAAGAAGGAAAGCCAGCTCCCAGCTTCAAGCAAAGCATCACGTGCTGACAGCAGATATCATGGAGGGACCCACATGTGTCATGCTGCCTGGGTATGGCACACGATGTTGTGGATTCTGGACTGTGCCAGAAGATGCTCCCTTTTTCCCTGGAGGATTGCAAAGCACAGCTTCTCCATGGCCGGCTGATCGAGAACATAAATTGCAGCCTATGAGTCACAAGATGGCCTCCACTGCAGTGGGGTCCATGGCTCAACTCACAGCCATGGAAGAAGTGGCAGCAAAGGCTGTAGCAGGCACCTCATCAGCCTCAGCGCCGGTCCCAGCTGGGGCCATTGTCAGAGCATCATTCACTGGTGAATTCTAGGAGATGCATCAGGCTCTCCAGGCCTTTGGGGAGAGCCCTGCCCACCACAGTAAGAATCGCAAGAAGCACTGCCATCAATTACGGACTGTGAGAGATCATGCTTCTCCCACTGTCTTGACTCCCCCGACTGCTCAATGCTTAGGCGCCTGACTTCAGTCAAGCCAAAATTGGTGGAGGGTCAGTTCACTAGCTCCATGGTGACTCCATCAGGTTTGTTGACCTCGACTCCAACTGACCAGGCAGTTGAGATATTCCTTGACCCAGTCGACCAATTTTTAGAGGAGACCAACAAGTAAGTAAGTTTTTATTTATTTAGTTTAGTTTAGTTTATTGGTCTAGGAATTAATATCTTTGAGACAGGACTCTTTTACAAAGGTTCCACGTCACATAGAACATCAAACAGACAAAACACATTACAAGTATTATCAGCAACAGAAGTTACATAATAAATATGCTTTACACAGTTACAAGGCATTACAGTTTTAGGGGTTGCATAGAATATATACTTTAAACAGTTTCAAGGCAGTAAGCAATTTGGGAAAAACCAAAAGCTTCCAAGGAGAGAGAGGTAAATTGGGGACCTACAAGGAAGCGAAAAGAAGGGGAAGTGGTGAGGTAGTAGAGCAAGTGAGAGAGGAAGGAAAGGAGGTTGTAGAAGAGTGAGTTAGGAGGCAGAAAAGGAGTAGTTGGTGGTACATGTGGGTTCATTAGACAGGGAGGATGGGCCATGGTTTGGGGATGGTCAGAGGAGGAGAGGTCTGAATCAAAAGCAGTCACATAAAAGACACTCTTCCAATGTTCAGAGTGCCTGTACAGTACAGTACAGTACAATGATACTGTAAAATATGTAAAACACCTCATAATTTACATAAAAGACATATCATAAAATAGTTATGTCCCCAGAAAAGCTTTCTCAAACATATATGTTTTAAGGGTTTAAGGGAGTTTTTAACACCCCCCCCCCCCATGGTGAGGCTTTCATGTATCTGATGAGGTAGAGAGTTCCACAGGGCAGGAGCCATAAAGGCAAAGGATCTTCCTCCAGAGGTCTTCAAATGTACCCTGGAAACATCTAGCAATCCCTCATCAGAGGATCGGAGTGAGCGGGAGGGATGATAGGGGGGTAGGAACTTTTGCAGGTATTGGGGTCCCGGTTCGTGTAAGGCTTTGTATGTTAGCAACGCGACCTTGAAAGGGATTTGCCATTGTATAGGCAGCCAGTGCAGTTTGTGCAGTACAGATGTTATGTGATTGGATCTAGGAGTTCCAGTTAACAGCCTGGCTGCTGTGTTATGCACTAGCTGCAGTTGGCAAATATCCACTCCTGGTAGCCCCAGGTAAAGGGCATTGCAGTAGTCTAACTGAGTGGTGACAAAGGCATGGACCAGTGTTGGCAGATCCTTGGATGGAACCAGATGCTTCACCCTAGCAATATTTCTGAGATGATAAAAGGAGGACTTGACTATGGTTGACACCTGAGCTTTCAGAGTGAGGCCTTCGTCAGGTACCACCCCTAGGTTACGCATCTGGTTTGAGGCCTTGAGCAGGCCACCTCCTAGTTGTACAGTAAACTGGATGGTTTTCCCACCCATGACCTGGCTGTTCTCAGATCTGGGTCCATGACCAACACCTCGGTTTTCTCCGGGTTTAGCCTCAGCCAGCTAGCACTCATCCAGTTCTGTATCTCCTGCAGGCAGTTGTTAAACATTGAGACAGCATCGTACTCCTGGTCAGGTACAAAGGACATGTACAGTTGATTATCATCTGAATAGCAGTGAAAACTCAACCCTTACTGCCTACTAATGGCTCCCAGTGGTAGCATGTACACTGCGAACAACATGGGGGAGAGCACAGAGCTTTGCAGTACTCCACAGGGCAGACCCTGAGGGGACAAGGAATAAACTCCCGATATAACCCCCTGTGATCTACTCTCCAGGAAAGTTCAAAACCAGTTGAGAACTGCCCCATCCAGTCTGCAAAGGAACTGCAGGCATTCCAACAATACCCCATGGTCCACAGTGTCAAAAGCTGCCGAGAGATCAAGGAGAATCAAGATAGAATGGGCTCTCTGATCTCTCGCCACCAGGAGATCATTAAGTATTTGCACCAGGGCAGTCTCGGTGCTGTGCCTTTACTGAAAACCAGACTGGAGAGGGTCATAGATATTGTGGCTGGATAAATGATCTTCCAGCTGCGAGTGACCACCTTCTCAATCGCTTCCCTATAAAAGGTAGGTTAGAGATTGGTCTGTAGTTGGCAGGGCAGTCTGGGTCCAAGGAGGGTTTTTCATCAGTGGCCTAACCACTGCTACCTTTAAGGGGTCAGGGAAGATCCTTCTCTCCAGGAAAGCCCAGACTATCCGAACTAGGACAGGGCAAATAACCTCAACACACCCCACCTAAAGGTGTGTTGGACTCAGATCCAAACTACAGCTGGATGATCACAGAGTCTGGATGATCCTCACTATATCCATGACTACTGGCTGGCTGAAGGTAGACCAGGTCAGTTGGGTGTTAGTATCACTCGGAAGACCACCACAGTGCCCAATGGGGAGACACTGGCTGATCTCTATCCTGACAGAGGACACCTTATCAGAAAAGAACTGAGCAAACTCTTCACATTTATCCTGTGACATTGCTTCTCCAGCTCGTAGACAGACTGGATTGTGCAGTCTGTCCATGGTCCAGAAGAGCTGAGCTGGTCTGTTCGTCACTGCAGCAATTTCCCTGGACAGGAACTCTGCCTTCTTATGGGAAATTGCTGATTGGTAGACCTCATAATGGTCC
This sequence comes from Neoceratodus forsteri, assembly GCA_016271365.2. Taxonomy (NCBI): domain Eukaryota; kingdom Metazoa; phylum Chordata; order Ceratodontiformes; family Ceratodontidae; genus Neoceratodus; species Neoceratodus forsteri. The sequence goes on from CM028129.1 coordinate 721,488,746, forward strand.
AGCAATCTAAGTCTGTCCATCTCTAGGCAAGCTTTCCACCAGTGTCTCTCCAACCTTTGCCCCTGCCACTTTAGTTCCCTTAGTGACCCATCAGACCATGGGACACCGGGGCAAGAGGTCAGGGAACAAACACAAACTGGAGCAATGACATCCAGGGACTCCACCACTGTCCTAATATGATCCAGCACCAGGTGCCTTGGGTCATCACTATCTAACAGAATACCAGAAAGGTCCAATACTGACACAAGGCCTTCAGGCATTACCTGTCTTAAAGACCGGTACTGTACCATTTCCTTGGGGGCAGGCCCTTTTTGGGGGATCGCAAAACTAAACCTTAGGGCATGATGGTCTAACCATCCAACAGGATCCACCTCCATATCTGAGATCTCCATCCCCAGGTGGAACACCAAGTCCAACGAGTGCCCTTTCTCATGTGTTGCGGAGGTAAGAACCCGTGTCAGGCCCAATGAGTCCATCAGTTGGAGGAGGTCCTGTCCAAAGTGTGAGAGTTCATTGTTGACCTAGGCATTGAAGTCCCTCAGAATTAACCACCTGGGGGACTCCAATACCATCTTGGTGATGAAGTCTGCAACCTCCTTCAGGAATACCCTCCCATCCCCGGTGGATGGTAGATGAAAAGGATCCTGAGTCCTGCACCTGCAGCAACCATGCACTTGAAGGAGTTGGTGCTCCCCACTGGCACTTCCTTGAGGCTCAGTTCCTGTCTAAAATAGACCGCGACCCCCCGCCCCTCCGGTCCACTCTCGGGTGGTGTACCTTCGATAACCCAGCCAGAATTGCACCAGCCAAAATGGGTCCTGCATTTTCATCTAGCCAGGTCTCAGTGATGCAGGCCAGGTCTGCAGAGGCTACTAAATCTGCAAGCTGATCTCCAAGACCCTGTTGTACCCAGTCCTCAACCAGCAGGATGTGGACCGGTCTGTGTTTCTGACCAGTTCCAGTTGGCAACAGCCTAGTTGTTCTACTAAGCTGGTGCCTATGATCTATATGGCACCCCTGGTGGCTTCTCCTTGACATTGGATCTCTGGTTAATTTCAAGATGCTGCTCGCTCTCTTAGTCCCATTCAACTGTGAGGCATCACCATCAAGTTCCTTGCCCTTCTCATCCTAGGATGAGGACAGGCTCTGCCTTCACATGTGGCAGCACTACAAGGAGCCCCTCTGGCAGCAGTGGGTCTTGGCGGGGCAGGGTAGAGTTCTACCCATTATCCCTTGTGGTTGACTGGTTGGTGCCAATCAAGCCCACTCTGCCACCCAAGGCAGTTGTTGTTGACACTTGTCTTTCCACCCCTGCTGTTGGAACCACCTCCACTGCAGCCTTTGTGGGGAGCCTTGACCAAGGACTCTCATGCTGCGATCACCAAGCCAGCACTCAGTGGAAATCACTGTCAGATGACTGTAAGGTGATTCACAGTGGCAAATGGTCAAGGGACATTTTTGATGAGTCCTTGGATTACTCAGATGGTTCCTCCATGCACTCATCGAAGATGCATACCTTATACCAGGATTCATACTAAGAAAAGTAGACATATGGAAAGGCTGAGGCCCATATATGTATTTCTCCAGCCAAGCTGGTGCATCGTCCTAGAGTTTGCAATAAAAATAGTCAAGGTTTTGTTTAAATGTAACATGATTATGGTTTTCCAATAATGAAGTAGGAAGGGTATTCCATAATGGAATTATTCTCTGAGGGAAATATGATCTCCTTTTATTAGTTCTAGGATATGTTAGTGCCAGTTGGTAGTTGTGGCTTCTTAAATTACATTCTCATTTACTATAAGACATTCCTAATTGAGTCAGTAACTCAGTGTCAGTGTGAATCTTGTGCATCAATAGGAGGTCCCCTCTCTTTCTTCTCTGTTCCAATGTGTACATGCCCAGTTCCCTCAACCTTACTTCATAACTCTTTTCATGCATATTGGTTACAAGATTAGTTACTCTCCTCTGTACTCCTTCCAGTCTACCAATGTCTCTTCTAAGGTAGGGGCTCCATAAGGGGGAACAATAGTCGAGATGTGGTCTCACATACAGTATGCTCCATACAATGGCAAAACACATTCCCTATCCTGGGAGGTAAAACTCCTCTTAATACAACCAATGAGTTTATTGGCTCGACTGATGATATGATTACAATGGCTATGAGAGGTTAAATCAGAATTAATTATTGTGCCTAAGTCATTATGTTGCACTATGGGGGTTAACACTTGGCCATTTAATGTATATTGGTTTTGTATGTTTGTACTTCCCAGGTACACGACAACACATTTACCTATAGTACATTAAAAGACATCTGATTTTTATTTACCCATTCCTCAAGTTTCTTTAAATCACTAACAAGGTTGGATACATCTTTCAATGTTTTGGCTGGTGCTACTATTTTTGTGTCATCTGCAAATTTAATAGAAAAGCTGTTAATATTAGTGGTCGGGTCAGATATGAAGATGTCAAACAATACTGGGCCCAGAACCGACCCCTGTGACACTCCGCTAGTAACTGGGCATTGTTCAGACATATATCCCCTAATACATATGCATATGCACTGTGTTCGCTCATTTAACCATTCTTCAACCCAGTTTGTAATTTTGTTCTTTATTCCTAAAGATCTCATCTTGTGTACTAAAAGATCATGGGGGACCTTGTTGAATGCCTTGCAAAAATCAAGCTAGATCACATCCACTGGTATGTTATTATCCAAGGTCTTGCTGATATATTCATAAAACCCCAAATTTCTGGACAGGCAAGATCTATTTTTTTCTGAATATGTGCTGTGATTGATCTATCAGCTCTTTGGTAATTAGATCATCCTCTAATCTATTTTTTAGTATGGACTCAAAAATCTTTCCTATTATACATGTCAAATTTATTGGTCTATAGTTAGAGATATCTGCATGGTTTCTCTTTTTGTAAATTGGCGTAACCACTGCTGTTTTCCAATCATTTGGTATATGGTTGCATGAAAGAGACATATCAAAAAGTTTATGCAATGGTTCCGCTAACCAGTCCTTGATTTCTTTTAAAAGTCTAGAATGCAATTTATTCAGCCCTGGTTATTTATTTATGTTAATATTATTTAATTGTGCCATGATCTCGTCCTTTAATATTTCCAAGTCATCGTCAACTATATTTCCTAATGGTGTACTATTGGTTCTAGTTTTGGTGTTGAATACAGAAGTAAAATATTTATTAAATTCTTCTGCAATTTCCTGAGGGGCTGTTATCTTCTTTGTATTTATTGTTAGGGGCCCAGTTGTCCGCTGTTTTTTTTTTATTTATTTATGTAGGAATAGAAGCTTTTGCCTCCATCATTTCCATATGCCAGCCTGTATTCAAATCTCTTTTTTCCATTTTTATTTTAGCTTTGCACTTCTTTAGAGTCATTCTGTATCTCCATCTGTTGAAGTCACTGCCATCTTGTTTCATTTGCCTGTATGCCCATTTTTTTTGTTTTATTAACTTAGTTACAGTGGGTGTTACCCACAATGGAATTTTTCCTTTTTTGGTATAGATTGTTCTATTTAGGACATATTTAGCTTCTATTTCTAGAATTTTATTCTTAACTGTTGTCCAAAGTTCATCTGGAGAAGTTATTCCATCTTCTCATTTCCATTCAAACAGATCCAACTTTAACTGTGTAAAATTTGCTTTATTATAGTTTTGGAAAACTGTTTTTCCTGTCTCAGGTTTTATTTGTATACAACTGTCAAAGTTTATAGTCATATGGTCGCTGTTTTGTATTGGTGGTTTAACCTGAATATTGGTAATTTTGTACGGACTGTCAGCTAAGAATAAATCGAGGATATTATTTTCCCCAGTAGGGGTGTTAATTAATTGATATAGGACCATTGGTTGAACAAACATCCAGGAAGGTAGTCTCCTGATTGTTACTTCCTACATAGTCTTTCCGATTTATACCGGGGAAATTAAAGTCTCCCAATAATAAGATTTCTTTATAATGGGATTTACTGCTTATGCTATTGAAGATGTCTTGATTGGCAGCTGAATTTTTATCAGGAGGTCTATAACAAAGGCCAATAAGGTGTTTTGGTTGTTTATCCCCCAACAATTCTACCCAAATAATTTCACAGGAGTTTTTTTTCTGTTGAATCATTAATTGGTTTGGACTTAATATTGTCTTTTATAAAAAGTGCTACCCCACTCCCAACTTTTCCCTTTCTATTTTTACAATAAGTAATATATCCAGGTATATTTATATTCCATTCAGAGTTGTCATTCCACCAAATTTCTGTTATTGCTGCTATATCTATACTATCTTTATTAGGTATGATTTGAAGTTCATCTATTTTTGTTCCGTGTAGGCTCCTACTGTAGCATTAGTTAGCAGAAATGACAATCCTGTTTTCTTATTGTATGAGTTTGTATTAATATTTGTTTTACTCGTTGCTACCAGTGGATCATTTTCATTTTTTTTTCCACTGTGGAAGTCTCCCCTTGCCCCTTGTTTCTTAGTTTTTTGTATGGATCAATACACTATACATAGTACAACCCAGTAACCTTGATCCTTGCCCGCTCAGATGTAACCCATCATGTCCATATAGCAAATGGTTGTTTTCAAATTTTTCCCAAGTTCTTATGCACTGTATATTGTTTGTAAGACTCCATCTACATAGCCAGTTGTTAAAACTTTTAATTTGTTTAGTTCTTCTGTAACTTGCCCTTGGTACAGGGAGAACTTCTTATACTATAGGGGTTGCATTAAAGTCTTGTAAAGTTTTTATTGCAACTTCCATTTCTTGTATTATTTCTCCCACCTCTTGTATTTCAAAATTATTCATTCCCACATGTAAAAGCACAGTTTTAGGTTCTAAAACATTTTTTAATATTCCTGGAAGTAATTGGGTAATGTCTTTTATTGTTGTGCCACTGTAGCTGCAACTAGTTACACTCTCTTTATTTCCCCTAGTAGTGTATCTATCAGTGAACCTTGTGATGGAATCTCCCAGTATAAATATTTGCTCTGATACAATGTTAATATTTGATGGAAAGTTTGTGGAACTGTTAGTCTGTTCATCCTGTTCATTAATTGTATTGTTTAGCACTGGTGGAATAGTTATAGTTCCTTGCACTGTGTTTTCATGATCAGATTCCATCAAAGGTATGCTTGGGAGGGGGCAAGGTAGTTATGCTATCATCCTTTCTCTCAATATTTTTTCTTGATTCAGTATCAGATCTTAATTGTGGTGTGGGAGAAGAACCAGGAAATGCTGTAATATCTTCTTCAGTTACTATGTTAAGGGGGTCAGAACTATTAAAGAGAGGTAAATTGAAGGCCTCTGCTTTTCTGCCCTTTTTTCTGCTGGTCTTTAGATTGTCCATCAAACTAGTCAGCATCCAAATTCTCCTGTGTTTCATTATCCCTGACTTGTTTTCTGCTAGATGCTACATTTGGGCATAAATTGGTGCTTGATTCAGCTGCCTGGCTAGTTACATTTAAGCATGTAGTACTATTGAATTCCACTTCCTGGTTAGTTTGGGTAAAGAAGAGTAGGTTTAGACATACATTTAAGTTCTGGCCTTGTACTTTAGCACTTACACCCTCATTTATCACATTTTGGCCTAAACCTGTTTCCTCATTTCCTATTTTCTTTAGTAATCCCCGTTGACTAATTTCCAGAGCCTTTAGTCTTGTGTTGAATAGGGAGATCTCTTTTTGCATCTCCTCATTTTGTTTACACTTCAAACAAATAAATGGTATTTCAACAACTGATACATCAGAAAAAAGATACATATCACATCCTACATGGAGTATCCTTGATTTGTCTTGTAGTATCTGGTATAGTTCCGTAACTCTTTACAGTTAGCAGTCTACACCAGCTCTGTGCAATGTGAGTGTACTTACTATGTTTCACCACCAATGTCCAGAGAGATCTCTGTAACTTATACTTTCCCTCTGCCCTCGCATAACACTCATAACGCACAGTCTCTTCAACCACAAATTGTTCAAGGAATTGACCATGACCATGGGCCAGTGTAATTTGGGGTTCTACTCTGACTCATGTCAAAGTCCATGTCTGTCCCCTTGGAACCTGTGCAGAAAAGGAGCAAATACCCTTTCAGAGATATCCTAGAATGGGATGAATCCCAGAGGATTCCTTTTCCCATGGCTGAGGTCATTTTGGGACTGGCTCTGGAGCTCTCGCAATGTCCAGCATCCTGCCTGGTACCTTCAGCCATATGGTCCACAAGTATACACTCCCTACTGGTTCTCTGTCTGAGTTCTCAGAAGGTCTGGTCTCAGACTCTGTTTTCTGGAAGTTTGAAAATGCTGGGGATATAGACAAGCCCCCCGGTAAGGATTTGAAGAAACCTGACCATGCTACCAAGAAGGTCTATGCTGCTTCCTCACTTGATCTCTGTCAGGCAAGCTATGCCTTGATGATGACCCATATTGGCCACTCCCCACTGACAGTGCTGGATAATGTCTTCCCTCACCTCCCTGCTGACAAGCAGTTGCCAGTGAAAGTGGTCAGAGACCAGGGTCAGGTGCTGGCTAAACACCAGCTCCAGATGGCCATGGACGTGGGCAACTCCTGTGCCCGTGCCGTGGCAGCAGCCATCATGATGCATTGCAGGGTCTTGCTGAGGCTCTACACCTTTACGGTAGATACTCGGCAGAAATTGGCCAATGTTTCTTTCTTGTGGAAAGACCTCTTTAGCCCAGGGGTGGATGATCATCTCACACAGACTGAGAAGTCCAACTCCATGTGGCTTCATCATAGAAGGACCCAAAGGTCCAGAAACTTAAAAGAAGGCCTTTCAGTTTTGGTCCTTTCAGCCACAGAGCCTTGGCAGAAGTAGCCCCACCAGGGACAATACCAAGCATGGTGCCCCAATGCCAAGTTCTCTGGCCATGGCCCAAGAGAGGCAGCGGTAGGGGAAGTAGTGTCCTTCCACCACCACCCAGTGGCTTTGACCCCCTGCAAAGCTGCCCAGTGATGGGTCAGGGGTGTTTACCTCCCACCTATCCAGTCCCTGATCCAGCTCCGTGTGGTGGTTTGGCTTCATCTCTTCTGGCCACACTGGTCGGTCATTACCAGAGACAAGTGGATCCTCAAGGTGGTAGGCAGAAGGCTGCCCCTCAGTTTTGAGGCTCTCCCACCTTACCAATCCCATGCTCCAAGGGAGTCCTCGGTGTCACAGGATACATTGTCCACTCTTAGGAAGGATGTTGCTCAGATCCTTTCTAAAGGAGCAATAGCCCCTGTCCCAGACACTCTAGCAAGTCAAAGGTATGTGTCCAGGTACTTCCTGGTCCTGAAACAGATGGGGGCTTGTGCTCCATACTGGATCTGCATGATCTCAACCAGTTCATGTGGAAGTGAATGTTCTGGATTGTCACTCTGAATCAGATTATACCATCATTGAAATAGGGAATGTAGTTCTACTTCCTGGACCTCCAGGATGCATTCTTCCACATCCCAGTCTGTCCATACCACTGGTGGTACCACCAGTTCCACACAAAAGGGGTTCACTATGAGTTCCCAGGTGATGCCCTTTGGTCTGTTGTCCAAGCCAAGGGTCTTCACAAACTGCATGGTACTGATGGCAGCCTTACTGCAATGCAAAGGCATCAGGGTTTCCCCTTACCTGGACCATGGGCTAATAGCTGGGCCATCCAAGGAGGCCATGGAGTGGTCCAGGGATTTGGCCCCCCAGACCTGCAGAGACTTGGGCTTCTTGATCAGTCCACTAAGTCCGAGCTGATCCCCTCACAGATTCACTTCATCAGGGCAGAGTTGGACTCCCTCTGGGCCAAGGCCTGTCTCCGTGCAGATTGGGCACCAGATTTTACCTCCTTTGCCTGATCATTTCAGGTTGGGCACTCACACCCGGCCCGGGACTTCCTGCGCCTGCTGGGGTACATGGTGTCCTGCACCAACAGGGTGCAGTGGGAGTTGAGATGTCAATGCTCCCAGCAACTAGGGCACTCAGGCCAGTCAGGCACAGTGACCCAGCCTATGTGGGATGCCATCCAGTGATGGCTGATCCCAGAACATCTGAAGGAAGGAGTCCTCATTTTACAGCCTTAACTGACTGTCACTTTCACGACACATGTGTCCGGGCTCAGGCTGATATGTTGACAATGATCCAGAAGAAGGTGGTCAGGTGTTTTTATAAGGGCCTGTACCACCTGTTCACTACAGTGCATAAACCACCTCCACCATAGGACTTATTGCCAGTACTGGCTATGCTCATGGACAAGCCTTTCATGCCAGTATCCAGTTATTATCATGCAACTGCAATAGCGCAACTTAAAATAGTGCTAACAATAGTGCACATGTACAAAACCACGCATGCACAAAACTACGGGAGTAAAAAACAGTGATTATGTATCAAAGTATGCAGCTGTCAGTCACGCAGAACAAAATAACTCATCCCAACAGTGCAATCCCAATGAAACAAATGAATTAATTAGCGAAAAGAAAAAAAGCAGTACATGAAACAGTAAACAGTACATCAACTGATACCAATCAATCACACCTGGGCTCTAAATGTCCATTAATACAAAGGTGTGACCAGCAAATAACTAGATTGCTATTGCTGTTTGCTGTGAGAATGGAGGTTCACTTTGTTAAGAGCCAGAAGGGCAGCGAGCTGGCAGCGCTCAATGGTTTCATGTACTGCAGAAAGAGTGTTACTGCAAACAAGAAATGATTGGACTATGACAAGGGACATTGTGGAGCACGAATACATTTGTAAAGTGCTAAAGTGCTTAAAAATTGGATTAAAGATTACCTGTTTGTGCATCTGTAAACTGTTGGTAGTCATTTTCACTGGGTGGTGTTACCAGGGGATGGAACCACAGGTTTAGGACCAAAGTTTACACAGACCATTGAAGTGTAACACACAATGTGTGCGTTGCTAGTTTAGAGTTCGGCAGCAAGCACTATTTAGCAACTACTACAGCTCGCAGTGTTAGAAAAGGTATGGTCTGAAACAACAATCTTGTAATTTGCTGCATATTGCAGGCGATATTGTTTAACATTGCTATTTAGTGCTGGCGCTTATAAGGAAGAGCTGAAATGTCTAGCGCTAATGTGTTCATGCTATTTTTACATTGAACCGTATAAGCCTCTGCACAGGTGTGACATGTCACATCTTTATGGAAGATGGCTTTCTTGTTGGCTATCATGTCAGCCAGAAGGATTAGTGAGCTCCAGGCACTTTCGCTGGAGTCTCCATATCTGTTCTTTCACAGTAACAAGGTAGTCTTTTGCCCCTACCCGAAATTCCTCCCGAGGGTTGTATCAGAGTTCCACATGAACCAGGTGATGAACCTTGCAGTATGTTATATGAGCCCATCTTCAGAGGCTGACCACAGGCTCCCTACTCTGGACCTGTGGTGGGTTCTCTCCAACTATGGAGAGTGCACAACTAGAGTTCGGGGTGAGGCTTGCCATCTGTTTGTCATATACGCTGAGGCCACACCTGGCAGAACAGCAGCTAAATGGATGATTGGCAGATGGATAACATCCTGCATTGACCTCTGCTATAGGTTGGCTGATAGGGAGTCTCCTTTAGGGCTTAGGGCTCATTCCACCACACATACTGCTGCCTTGTTGGCTGCTTCCAGGGACATCCCTATCCAGGAGATCATCACAGTTGCCACCTGGAAGTCAGCACACGTCTTTATCTGCCATTACATCATCAACCTGAAGTCTCATCAGGATGCTGCTTTTGGGACCTCGGTTCTCCAATCTTTGTTCGCCAAGTAGGGGTGCATGCCGTGCCTCCTCCTCCCGGAGAGCTGCTGGAAGTCTACCATTGTGTGGATAAGTGAGCTATATTCACGCCCTTTGAAAAATAGGTTACTCACCTGTAACTGTATTTCTAGGAATGGTATATAGTTCACATCCACACTAACCACCTGACCTCCCCTAGCAAGTGGCACATAGATCCCTGCTTCCAGCATGCAAGATCTGATGTCACGGGGCAGAGTTGGAGGACATACTGCCCAGGTGGTGGGAGGAGTTTAGCTTAAACTCGTCAGTGTCAGTAGCTCAGCAGATTGCACACTCACCTCTGAGGCCGGAAGTTCAGAAGATTGTGGGTTCTATCCCCACACCAGGCACTTGGGTTAAATCCCAATGCTGACACTGTAGTGCAGCATGAAGGGGGTGCTGCACTTCTGAGGTGCCGTCTTTCAGATGAGACATTAAACTGAGGTCCCCTCTTCCTGTTCTGGTGGTAGTTCAGTTGGATGTTAAAGATCCCATGGCACTTCTCGAAAAAGAGTAGGGGAAGTTGTTATTGATTGTTACAATCATTACAGAATACAGTCACATTACTTGACAAATGATAAACAGAATAAAAGACCCAACAAAAAAGAATTTATTCTCTATAAGGAACAAGAACCAATTAGAAGAATAAACTATTTCTTACACCTTACATACATCAAGGTATGGAAAGAAGAAAATGATTCATCACAAATAGACCTGACTTTTACTTCAGCAAGAATGGTGCGGGCTATTATGGAAAAGGCAGAGATACTGGATAACCTAGACATACTGGTGACCACACCCGGGAAGTTTTTTGAGGAGAGCCAATGGACTCTCAGGCACAAGCTAGTGAGGAAAGATATTCCCAGACAGAAACAATTATGACATATAGCACAAAATTTAAAGACAGGACAGATGTTAAAAATTGTGTCATGGAACATTGAAGGACTTGCTTCCAAATTAGCTGATACCGATACTAGTTCCTTTCTCGAGTCATTTGACATCCTTTGTTTACAAGAAACATAGAGCATGATTTCAGAAAATTGCATTATCCCTGGATTTTCTATAATAAGTATACCTGCAGTTAAAGATAAGAAGCTGGAAAGACCAAAATCAGGGTTAACAACTTTTGTTAGGACTTCCCTGGATCTGGTAGTATCTAAACTCGAGACCAAGGAGAACTCGATCTTGGCAGCCAAACTTTGTAAATCTTCCTTTACGTTATTACTTTGCAATGTTTACATTCCTCCAAAATCTAAAAATAGGGAAGACCCCTGGTGTAATTTTCAACAAGACATGAATCTTATTTTGGAAAGATACGGTCACTTCACAGTCTTTATTATCGGCGATCTTAATGCCCGAATAGGACCTAAAGATCTGGAAGTTGACCTTTATTTGGACTTACTGTCAAATGTAGTAGAAACTAACCAGGGTTATCCTTAAACAGAAAATTGGAGGATAAGATCCAGAATAAAAGAGGCAGATGGGTTAATTAAGCAATAATGCCTGACAGGGTGTGTGTCGTGCTGGTAACGTCCACCAGGTGGTTGGCATGAGGCCGCAGGGCTGAGGCATCCGAATAAACTGAGGCGTGATTATCCTATATGACACACACCCTGGAGGGCATTATTGCTATTATACAATGGCTCGTTGTCATACAGAATAAAAAAAAATAATTTGAAAGATGTTTTTGTGTGGAAAAATATTTTTGTTTTTTAAAGAGCAAATGAAACAAACAAGCTGCTCAAGCTGCTCAAGCTCATCTGCAGGTTCACAGTGAGGCTGAGACTAGACCCGTGATGTTGTACTGATTAACATCACGGGTCCAGCCCAAGACTGACCAATCAGAGTCCAGGATTTTTTCTTGCCATTGTATAATACTTATTAAGGAGAAAAACATTTTATTCTTATAAATAGTAGAACAAAAAATGACAGTACAGGTGGTTACACGTTTGTGGGACCTAAAGGTCAATCAACTATAGACCTTCTTTGGGTGAACCCATAAGGAGCAAAGTTGCTACAGGATAGGGAAATAATAGATCACCCAGAATCAGCACATCTTCCAGTTGATATAAAATTTTCAGCAGGATATGCCAATATAATTAGGAAAGAAAATCATCCTATAATGGAAATGACTAATTCCAAGAGAATAAGATGGCATACCCATTCTATTCAAACTTTTAGTGAGTTATTCTTACAAGGACCCTTGGTTGAAACGAAAAATAAAATATTACTGAGTGATGACTTAAATGACATAGCTGAAGTCTGGGAAAGGCTGATAAACTATATTAAACCCTTCTGTAAAACAGTTTCTTCAAGGGTATATAAACCTCGAACATGGTTTAACAAATGCTGTAGAAAGGCAAAATCTGCTTTGAACCACAGAATAAGAGAAGCCAGGGAAAATAAAACTACATAGACAATAAAATAATTAAATCAAGCCAGGAAAGATTATAATAAACTCTTGGATCGAGAGAGAAATAAATACTATAGGTTACAATGGAATAAACTAAGAAAGACTATAGTGGAGAAAGATACAAAGACCTGTTGGACTTTGGTGAGCGGAAGTTACGGTCATCTCCATAATAAAATTCAAGCTAATATTACCCCTACAAAATGGAAAAAGTACATCAAATCATTATTTTTCTCAGAAAAAGAAAGACAGGAGACAATCAAATATACTAATGCTCCCACGGAAATTTTGGCAGACCCTTTAATAATGTATAGTGATGAGATTTTTCAAGCAATCTTGTCATTAAAACTAAATAAGGCTCCAAGCCCGGACAGTATAATTGGAGAAATATAAAAAACATTTGTATACTGGTGGGTACCTCTACTGGCAAAGCACTATAATGCAGTACTGCAAAGGCAACATATACAGCAAAGCTGGCTTGGTAGTATTGTATATCCAGTTTTGAAAAAGGGAGATCCACTAAATCCAAAGCTGTATAAACCAATTAGCCTAATAGATATTTCACAGAAATTATTCTGTAGAATTCTATTGGGAAAATTACAGAATTGGATTGATGAGAATTCGATTCTGAGTGAATATCAAAATGGATTTTGAGCATACAGGTCCACAGTGCAACACTGTTATGTCTTGAGACATCTAGTTTGGAAATATGTGACAGTGAAGCAAAGTAAATTTTACTGTTGCTTTGTGGATTTAACAGCAGCCTTTGACAAAATTAGCAGAAATATTCTATGGAGTAAATTAAAAGAGTTAAATATTGATGAATCTCTGCTTGATATACTAATTAGATTGCACAAGGATACCTGGGTGCAAGTACAATACAACCAATGGGGATCTCTGACATCCTCTCTATTAGAACAAATGTCAGTGTTAGACAGGGTTGTATACTTGCCCCAACTCTGTTTAATAGCCATATAAACTCTATACTGCAGGGCCTGGAAAATCTAGAACATAATTCTCCTAAATTAGGCAATGATAGAGTTTCACTTCTGGCTTACGTGAACGACATTGTTTTGTTTTCAACCTCCATCCTGGGACTACAGAGGAAAATGGATACATTTTCCAAACTATGTAACAGAGATGGGTTAGTAATTAATGAAAATAAGACAACGGAAGTGATCTTTGGTAATAAAACAAGGATCTTACCAAGGATTTTCATGGGTCAAAATAGAATTGAAATTGTCAAGACATATGATTACCTTGGAGTACGTTTCTCCCAAACCACATTTTGGAAAGAACATATTGATACACCAAATCTAATACTAAAATAGCATTCAACGCCTTCAGACATTTTAATTCAAAATTGGGACGAGCTTCCATACAAGGTATTCTGAAGGTAATAAAGGCAAAAATTAATACCAGAATAATGTATGCAGTGGAAATTTGGTTAAACCATTGAAAGAGTAATTAATAAACTCTATTGTTGCATATTAATGCTACCTCAATCAGTACCAAAAGAAGTTTTACGTATGGAGTTAGGACAGCCTCCTCTGAGAGCTCTAATCTTAGAAAAAAAAATTGCTTTTTTGTTAAAGTTAATACAATTAACAGAACAAAGAATACCTAGATGGTGCTTTGAAGGGGAGATACATTATGTCTCACTGAACTTCATAGCACCTAGTATTCAATTTATTAGGAAAAAACTTTACCCTATTGGATTAGGTCACGTTATAACAAATGTTTTTCACAAACCACTGGAAGAAATTACAGCATTTGTTAAAACCAGAGTAAGAGATCTAGTTAAAGCACATTATAATGAAAGGATAACTTCTCTGATACACTATAGATGGTATAAAATAGTAAAGCAAAATACTGGCTTGGTTCCATATCTTATTAAACTAACTAATCCCTGTTCTAGACGTTTAATAACAAGATTTAAGATGGAGTTATACAAGGCAAACTATATTCACTATAGACGGGAAAGAGGAAAAGTTGTCTCCTTTCTGCTCATGTATGTTACAAATGGAAGATGACCCTAAACATGTATTACTTTTATGTCCTCTTTATAATTCTCTCAGAAGAAAATGGCTTGAGGACATCCTGGGAAGCACTGATTTCACCCCCCCCCCCGACCAGATGGTTCCATTTCTCCTTAACAACACAAGTGTGGAGTGATTGGTAACATGTTTAGCTGCTCTTCGGCTATGATGACCCTATACGAATAATGGTAGTAAACACATGTGAAATTGTTGTCTTATAGACCTACTTTATAGAACCTTTGGATTTTGGATGTAAAGACTGTCTCTGGAAAGTTCATAAGGAAGCATGTAATTGTGAGATTAGTGCAATTGTGTAATATTATTTTTACTGTAAATTGATTGATGAGTTTAGATTTTGTAAAAGCTTCGGCTGATCAAATAAAACCAAACTTGAAATTGAACTTGAAGCTTAGTTAACTTGTATCCAAGAAGATAATATTTTTCCATCTTTTCCTGTGTACAAGTAAAGGTACTGTTCTCTATGCTTATAAATCTTCAGCAGTTCAATTTCTACATTTCTCACTAATTCCATATTAGTAGTTTGTTTTTTTCTGAAATATCCAAGCACATCTGACTTGCTATACATGATACTTTAGGAGGACTCCTATGAGTTGTATTGCATCTAAATTTTATTTTCCCCATTTCTGGTCATATAACCCCAGTACTATTTCTTTATAACTTATTTTTTTTGTAGTGGGGTTCACTCCACCGTTGGGCCAAGAATTTCCAAAATTCTAATATAAAGGGATATTGTAAGTACAGGTGCTCCTGTGTTTCCACATGTTGTATGCAACTTTCTTTTAAACAGTAATGTTCAGCTATCTGCTTAGGTTTATGCATACCACGTACTCTCAAGTGCCCATGTATACTAAGCCAATGTGCATCCCAGGTAAATGCTGGAATTCTGACATTGTTTAGATATCTCACTACTTTTTCTGTGTCATTCCTAGGGCACTATAATATTTCTAGTGGGTCCTGATAATTGGACACTAAGATATCCTGATACAAAAAGTTTCTTATTATAAGTCATCACAGTTTGTATAGCAAGCTTCCATTGTTTTATTTTGTTATGACTTCTGTCATATGATCAGGTGTTTCTTTATGTTCTTTCAGTGACCAAAATGTATTTGCCTGCCATTTTGCCATATAGGGTTCTAACCATCCCCAACCCTCTGTTGTAGTCCATATTTTCTCATTTTGTTGGAGTGCTGTGCCAATGTTATGTGTAATGAATATGCCATAAAAGAAAGCTATTGGGTTCACCATACTACAACCTCATTCTTGCCTAGTTCTATATGTAGTGTTTCTTTTTATTGGGTTCAGCCAGCTCCCCCCAAACCCTTGGAAAAATACACTTAAAAGCTTTGTCTCAAAAGCCTTGGGTACAGGAAACATGTAGCTCACATAGAGAAAGATCGGTATCACTACATTTTTTATTAGCAATACTCTCTTTAGTTTTAAGATTCTTCTATTTTTCCCCTGATTGATCTTGCGTCCTGTCACAAGCAGGCAGGATTCCTAATTTATTTCTGCCATTTGCTGTTTACCAAATGTAATCCCTAATATCTTGATCATGCATTGGTATTCCTGCAATACGTTTTGCAGGTGAAGTACCTACGGTAACGATATAGCAGCCTACACTTTTAGTGTAGTTAATTTTAGAACCTGAAGCACTTGTAAATTACTCTAACACTTGTGCAATTTCTTGTTCTTCTGTCTCCTTCTGAATTGTGATTACCACATCATCTGCATAAGTTAATGCTTTTATTGCTGGCGTGTATGTGTTGAGGGATATACTTATGATCCTGTCATGTTTCTGTATTAGTCGCAATACCAGATCTAGCCCAAACACATGTAGAAGAGGACTAAGAGGACAGTCTTGCCTTACTCCCCTTTTAAATTGGTTATTTTTCCCTACCCATCCATTAATGTATGGGGTGATGCTTGCATTGTAGTAAAGACTTTTCAGCCACCCTACGTATGTGAGAGGGATGTTGTAGGTTTCTAACACCTTAAACAAATATTCATGTGAGAGCCTGTCAAAGGCATTTCCTGGTCGATGCTTAACAAGCACCCCAACTGTTTCTCCTGATTCCCTTTCATGAATAATTCTCTTAACCATACCAGTGCATCTTCAACGGTTCTGTTTTTGACCAAGCATGTTTGATAAGGACTCAACAATTTCCCTGCTACTACTGCTAATCTTTCTTGCATTATTTTGGCTAACATTGTATAATCAGTATTCAATAAACTTAGTGGTCTCCAATTTCCAAGGTCTACCTTGTCTCCCTTTTAATGTATTAATATTAGTAGGGCCTCATACTGTGTTGGTGTTAGTTGTCCTTCAGTTAAACAACAGTTGTACAGGTTTGCTAGTACAGGTGACTGTTGATCTTTAAATGTTCTGAAGAATTCTGCACTTAGCCCATCTTTCCCTGGTGTAGTATTGTTTTTTAATTTCCCTATACCATTCAGTACTTCAAATGTAGTTATAGGTGCATTTAGGCTATTTTGTTCCTTTTGTGTCAATTTAGGAATCTGTAGATTATTCAATAATTCTGTATTATTCTGTATATTTGCAATAGTTCCAAACTGTTCTTTCACATAACTATCAATGGCTTCCATTATGCCTGTTTTAGCGGCTGTTATGTGCTCCTTTGACATGTAAACTGCCTGACTTGATCATTCTTCTGCTGCAGTCTTTAAATGGGTCCAAGGTTTGTTTTGTACATTGTGTGCCAAATCTCATTTCCTGATAGAGGGATTGTGCTCTGTCGTATTGCAACTCTTTCATTTTATTTTGTTTGTTATTAATTTGTGCGCTATAATCAAATCTCTCAGACTCTGTTCTGGATATTAAGGTTTGTAACTGATTTCTTATCTGCAGGTACTTTAGATATTCCTTGCTTGCTTTGTTTCCCGTGTATGTACTAAGCAGTTTACTTGTATCTCTTTTACGGTCTTCCCACCAGGTTTCTATCTCATCATAAAAACACATAACTGATACTCTTGCTTCCCATAATTGATTCCACTTTTTGATCATTTGTTCTTCGTTTAAATTGCTGTTGTTTATTTGCCATATTCCCTTTTCATGGGTTGGAGCCTGCTCCCACTGCAGAGTACATTGTACCATCTTGTGATCAGTATATTCATAACTAATTACCTGACTGGATACTATATTTAAGTGCTCAGAGACCAATACATAATCAATTCTAGTTGACAGGGACCCTCTGAAATATGTGTTCCCCCAGTTGGGTGTACTGTATTTGTCTAAAGGCATCTTTTAGTTTTGCAGTTTTCATAATTTCATTTAGACAATTAGTGTCACTACAACGTTTTTGTGTTTTTAGACCTCTATCCTCCTTTGCTATTCCACAGTTGGAATCTCCTGCCCATATTATTGTTCTGGAAGTGTGCAAATAAGGCTGAATGTCTTTAAATAGATTTACCCTGGCTGATTCAGTTTGAGGGGCACATAGCGTTATTTTTATTTTTCTTTGTGCATTGTGTGTTATGTCCAGTGCCAAAGCTCTACCAGGCATTATTTCTATCAGCTTGGTCAAATTTAAGTTAGGTTCATTAAACAATATCCCCACCCCATCACATCTCTCAAGCCCAATGGACCACTAGGGAGGGCCTTTTATCCACAGTCTTGTTGCTTGATTTATTTCACATTTTGTTTTGACTCTTGTGTCCTGCAGGAAAGGAACAGAATCTGACAATTTAAAGTGGAATGGTTTGTCATTACTAGTAATAGCTTTCGATACCCCTTAATACTATTCACATTGGCAGTAGCTATATCCAGTGTAGCCATGCAAGTTTAATAATAATGGGGGGGGGGGGTCAGAATTATGAATTTAGGCTGTTTTGAGATCTTGTTCTCCATCCTAACCCTAGGGTTTGTAGGTCTGGGGTCTGTTTCTCTTGGTCAGAGGCGCATTCTTTCTGGGAGGAAGCTATTGAGGAGTCTCCAGAGTCTTCTTCCTCTGTGTCAGTATCGCCCCAATTTGTTTTTTGGTCAATGCACTAAATCTGTTTTTATAGGCTAGGCCTGCAGGATTTTTCTCCTTTTTCTCCTTTTTCATAAGCTTCCTTTCTTCTCTTGGTCACTTCTTTTATAGATCAGGGAGGGGCTGTGGATATGGCCTACCTAGACTTTAGCAAGGCATTTGACACAGTCCCGCACAAAAGATTACTAATCAAGTTAGCCAGCCTGGGAGTGGGTCCCAGGGTGGTAGCCTGGGTAGCAAACTGGCTGTACAACAGGACACAGAAGGTAATAGTGAATGGAACACATTCTGAAGAAAGGGGGGGTTACTAGTGGAGTACCTCAGGGCTCAGTACTGGGTCCAGTACTCTTTAACGTCTTTATAGGTGACATTCCAGAGGGTCTGGAAGGAAAGGTATGCCTCTTTGCAGATGACACAAAGATCTGTAACAGACTTGATACACAAGGGGGGTAGAAAGGATGAGCAGGGACTTGGTAAGGTTGGAGGAATGGTCAGACATATGGCAACTTAGATTCAATGCAAAGAAGTGCAAAGTAATGCACCTGGGAAATAAAAATCCAGGAGAAGAGTACACAATAGCAGGGGAGGTACTAACAACAACAATAATGGAAAGGGATCTGGGTGCAGTTATATCAGATGACCTAAAGGTGGGTAAGCAATGTGAGAAGTCAGAAAGGAGAGCCAGGGGGATATTGGGATGCATAGGGAGGGGCATCACAAGTAGAAAAAGGGAAGTGGTTATCCCTGTCTGCAGACAGTTGGTGAGACCCCATCTGGAGTACTGCGTGCAGTTTTGGAGACCTCATCTACGCAAGGACATAGACAGGATGGAAGCAGTCCAGTGGAGGGCAACTAAAATGGTGCAGGGTCTACATCAGAAACCATATGAAGAGAGACTGAGAGAACTTAATATGCATACCCTTGATGAAAGGAGGGACGGAGGGACATGATAGAAACTTTTAAGTACCTCAAGGGAATCAACAAAGTCCAGGATGGTAGCATCTTTCAGAAAAAGAGATGTGTAAGAACAAGGGGGCACAATTTAAAGTTAGAGGGGGGATGGCTCAGAGGTAATGTGAGGAAATTCTTTTTCATGGAGAGAGTGGTGGACGCATGGAACTGTCCTTCCTAGAGAGGTTGTGGGGTCTAAAACAGTGGGGGAATTCAAACATGCATGGGACAGACATAAGGCAATTATAGTGGGGGGTTGCAGGAAGTAGGCTGTTGGTTAACTAGAATCTGCAGCTTATCCAATAGATAGGAAATGGGCAGACTGGGTGGGCCAAGTGGTCCTTATCTGCCATCAAAGTCTATGTTTCTCTGTTTTTCCTTTCCTGCCCTTCACTGTTTCAAAGTCATCTATTCTTGGGGGCATTTGTATAATCTCTGCTATGTTGCTTTCTACTTCCATGTGGTCATTTCTTAGTTATATTTCTTTACCTACTTCTCCTGTTGCTACCTCTTCTTCCGTCTCCTGCTCTGGTTCTGCTTTTGGCTTGTCTTCTTTTTCTATCATTACTGTTTCACTTTCTTTCTCTACTTTTTCTGTCTGCATACCAGAGCCAGTTTCTGGTGTATCTATACTACTCAACATTGTTTCCAACCTATTTTCAGAGACTTGGATTGACCTTTTTTGTTGCGCTAGTGTTTCTGGTGAATGGCTTTCCCCTCTATTGTGGGTGGCCCATGGGCATTTGGCATATGAATGCCCTCTCATTTCACAAAGATTACACTTAGAAGTGTTCTGGCATTCTGTTGCTGTATACCCATATTCAAAGAAGTGACTGCATTCTGTGATTCTGTGCTATCACATGTACTACTCAAGTGTCCCCTAGAGCCGCATTTAAAACACGACTTCGGCTGCCTCATGTAAAACAAAGAACTTCTATCCCTTCCCCCACAAAAAAAAAATCCTGGAAGATGCACTACCTCCATGTCAGTTTGTTTTAACTTTATCCTTATTTTCCAACTCCCCGTCCAAATGTGTTCTGAATCTATTATTGATCTGGGAGTATCTAACATCTCGCATCGCTGACTCAACCAAAACAAAATATCTGAAATATTTACCCCCTCATTTTTAAACAATATTGTGACAGTTCTCACTGTTGGTTTCATGAAGGGCACTGCTAAAAAGGGGCTCCATAAAGGGGTTTTGTACATTTCATTGTATTTTGCCCAGAAACTATCCAGTCCTGTAATAGTCTTAAAGCTAATAACATAGTTAGCATCTCCTGTGTGTATTAAGGCATAAGTCTTTGATGCAAAGAACCTCATTGAGTTCTTTAGCAAAGTTTGAGCTATATATACTGTGTCAGGTCTCCTCTAAGTACTGTGTTTCTCCTTGGGGCTGGTTCCTCCCAGGGTGCAAACAAGTCTGCAAATCTTCTATGTGGTGCAGAGAGCTGTGTTTCTTCCATTTTTTCTTTTTCCCATTCTCCTTTTTGTTGCTGTCTATCCATTTTGACAATGTTAGTGATTGCAGGAGCCCCTGCAGAAGTGGAAGCTCTTTCATTAGCAATGATATGCATATGTTTTTGCAGTGTTTGTTCTTTCTTTTCATTTATAACCTTTGCATCTTGCCTATATTTCTGCACTACTGGACATTCCTGATCCAGCTCCCAAATTCCTTTTTATGGCAGTGGGCGGAGCATACAGCCATCTTACTTTAGCTAGGAAAAACCGGCATACCGCGGAACACATTTTTTTAGTACTTTTCAGTGTATCCTTCCATAACAGTAAATCACTATGACAATTAAATACTCCCTTCTTTCTGTTTAGAATGTTGTAGACAGAACTCCAAGCTGCTTATCAGATGGCCATTAGGAAACTGAAACAGCATGTTAAATATTGGTTGCCTATTAAACTGGAGACTTGTTTATCCCCTTCAAAATACAACAACTTGCACATTTAAATACTTAGCATTTAAACTTTTTTTTGCTACTAGCTTCAGTTGAGCAGGTATTCTCTTTCAAGAAAGAGTCATACTTCATAAATGTCATCCCTTTTCAACAAGGAATCTCCAAAAAAGATTTGCACTGGTTTTCTAACCTCTTAAGACACTATCTGATAAGCACTGTCTCAGACATAGTTTATTATATACAACACACACACACACACACACACACACTGTACACACCATACTCATGGCCACAACATTTAAAATAAATTCTGCAATCTAATATGTTATAAAACAGTAAAGAAACTGTTTATGTCAGTCTTGGTTTTGTGGAACACATTAAAGTTCAGTTTACAGTAGATTTCCTTTAAATATTTCTTATCCTATATTTTGTATCCTGGATAGTGCAGGGGAGATGCTACATCTCATTGTCATATAGATCTTCATTTTACACATTTTTGCACTGTATTTACTCAGGATGTCCCAGATTAGATGCACTATCTTGTTTTCAGTGGGGTCATGATTTTACCATTTTTATAATGTATTTATTCAGGGTAGCCTAGTCCAGATTTAAACTATTGTTTTCAGTGAGTTCTGATTTTACACAATGCAGCATAATATTGTGTAGGTGTAGAGCCCCACTTAAAATAAGATGCCACATCTTCTGTGAACTATCCAGGCTAAATATATAGCAATCAGCAGGCATATTCTAGGAAAACACATTGTAAAAATGTGTAAAAGGAAGACCGAATTGAAACTGCCTCTCAGCAGATCTGCATTGTGCAAATTCATTAGAAATAATGGGTAAATGCATGACCACACTGTGAGTGATATTTTACAGAATCTGCCAGTTGAGATTCAATGCTTTTTTTAACCTCTTAAGACACTATCTGATAAGAACTGTCTCAGACATAGTTTATTATATACAGGAAACACACACACACTGTATACACTGACCTCATGGCCACAACATTTGAAATAAATACTGCAATCTAATAAGTTACAAAACAATAAAGAAACTGTTTATGTCAGTCTTGGTTATGTGGAACACAATGAAGTTCAGTTTATACTAGATTTCCTTTAAATATTTCTTATCCTATATTTTGTATCCTGGATAGCACAGGGGAGATGCTACATCTCATTCTTACAGGGATCTTCATTTTATATATTTTTGCACTGTATTTACTCAGGATGTCCCAGATTAGATGCAATATCTTGTTTTCAGTGTGGTCATGATGTTACCATTTTTATAATATATTTATTCAGGGTATCCTAGTTCAGATGTAAAATATTGTTTTCAGTGTATTCTGATTTTATGCAATGCAGCATAATATTGTGTAGATGTACAGCCCCACTGAAAATAAGATGCCACACCTTCTGTGAACTATCCACACGAAACACAGTATGTACTAGAACAATCAGCAGGCATATTCCAGGAAAACACATTGTAAAAATGTGTAAAAGGAAGACCGCATTGAAACTGCCTCTCAGCAGATCTGCATTGTGCAAATTCATTAGAAATAATGGGTAAAAGCATGACCACACTGTAAGTGATATTTTACAGAATCTGCCAGTTGAGATGCAATATATTATATATTATACAATGGCATAAAACAATCTTGGACTTTGATTGGTCCATCTGGGACTGGAACCGTGATGTTATCCCAGCACAACATCACGGCTCTAGTCCCAGTACACAGAAAACCACACCAATGTATGGAGAATCACTCCACGCAGCTATCTTCCACCCGCTTGACCGCCACTGAATCGGTAACCCCGAGCCGCTTGCTTGCCGCCACCACCATCCGCAACCACACGCACTGGCAACAACCCCCCAAAAGCAAATAAATGTTTTTGTTTTTTTTTACAGCCATTGATTCTATCCCTTTTGGCTGCAGAGCGAGCATTTTCAACTACCATCGCTCGTCACGGTTTAAACAGATGTCTCGCTGTCACCACGAATGACAGCCTTATTTAAAAAAAAAAAACAACAGAACAAAAAGAGTACAGCTGAGCAAACCCATACTCAGACTGACTTTCCCCTCAACAAGAAAGCTTCAGGTAATTGAATTCACTTGCCAGTCAGCTCCCACTCAGTACCTCTCACCACGCTCACATGATTCGGCAGCTAAGCTCCTTCCCTCCCAGCAGCACCATGGTAGCTCATCTCTCTCTAATCTCTGCCAATAACATAAAACAGCTATGCAATTCTGCAGCACTTGAAAATGCAGTAAAAAAACAACACTGCTAGCAGACTCAGAGGTGTAAGAGGAAAGCTGTGGTGAGGGGAATAAAATGCAGTACACATACTGGCTGCACCATCTAGTGGTCAAAATAGAAACTGGACTTTTTCTTTAAAATGTATACCTCCACACACCTAAAATGATGAAAAAAAACTAAAATATATATTTTTTCCACTTCCTTCTTTTATAAAAAAATAAAATAGCCATTGTATAATAGCAATAATGCACTCCAGGGTATGGGTTGTGCTGGGATAACCTCAGTCCTTTGTCATTGGATGCACTCGGCTTGTAGCCTCATGCCCAACCACCCCAGACATGAGGTTATCCCAGCACAACCCATACCCTGTCGTGCATTATTGCTTAATCGAATCTCAACTGGCATATCTTGCAAAAATTCAATATTTAAAAAGGTTTAAATGCTTTACCCAAATGAAATAAATATTTTAAATATTGACTTGGCTAGTCTTTCCTAATAGGTCTTATCCCATTGCCCTGCACCATTGTAGTTGCCCTCCACTGCACCACCTCCACCTTGTCTATGTGTTTTTTTCTCAGATGGGGCCTCCAGATCTGGATGCAGTATTCTAGTTGTGATCACATGAGTGTCTTATACAGACGTCAGTCACATCCCCACCTTCTCTTGCTGTAGCTGCTTCAGCTATGCTACAACCCATCTTTCAGTAGGTGGCAGGCTGACTCCGGAGCGGCGAGAGCATTGCATATTCTTTTCTCAATGCTCTTGCTCCTCCTAAAAGCTTTCCACAGCCATATCTGCTCTGACCAGAGTCTGTTTATTCAAGACAGTAGTCGGGGCTGTGGGTAGCCAGGATAACATAACAGGCAGACAATAATGTCAGGTGCATAAAAAATGCCAGTTGGCATTTGTCATTTTATTTTCTTCATAAAATGGAAGAATGTACAGAAATCAAATAAAAATTAAGTTAGATAATTCACTCAGTAACATAACTAAGAAACTTAAATAGCATAGACCACTGCTTTGGCATCGCAGAGTCACAAGGCTTTTCCTATGCCCAGCCAGTAATTGCTAGTGTGAGCCCACACCACACTAGGAGGTCTTACTCTTACCTCCAGCAACTGCCTACTAGCTCCCTATCTAAAATCCACCCCTAGTGGTAGGCTTTTACATTATTTTCAGGGTGACATCACATACAAGGGATCCACCCACATTATGCCCCTTAACTAAAAGGTATCCCTCTGAGGCTCATATTCCGGCCTATACAATAATAAAGGGATACTTCTAACCCTCGGTTAACAGAGGGTTCCTGCAAATATAAACATAACACATGTCTTGTATTGATAGCCAGATTTATTTCTACCAGGAGCTTAGTTACTTCTTGCTCCTCCTCTAAATAGTGACATCACTAGATAGGGTTCTTATAAAACAGGCCATTAGGGGCCTTTGTCTCCCTATAGGAACTCATTCCACTAGCTCCTGACTATGGGTACCACCCACTTTTAATTCTCTTGTTTTAATTTATTTATTCTGCACAAAAGGACCAACAATTTCCATATAAATAAAAAGTCCTCCAATCATTTCTCACAGGGAGGGCATCTGACTGGCATTCAAAACAAACCTGGTAAGGACAGTCTGTATTTAGTTTTCTATTTTTAAACAGAAAGTGTCTCAAGTAAAAGAAACATATGTCTCACTTATTTGTATCTGCTGCTATCTAATAAAACAGCAGGACACACAGCACGAAGCTGAAAATCCAGCTGTCATGGATGGCGATGGCTGCAATTTCAAGCTGTCGGCTTCACTTTCATTTTGGCCCTCAGACAATACTGGGTCAGTTTTCTTTAGCATAGTTAGGAAACCCTCTTATTGATAATGAGGGAGGAGGGAGCCTAAATAATAAAGCAGCTGCCCTTGCAAGAGCCTGGTGAACTTATAATACTAAAGTGCCAGGCTGTAGAAACTTAGAGTCTCGGGAAGTGAGTGCACAGTAAGTAGTATGCACTTGGAAGTAGAATGGGAGACAGTGGGAGTGCTATTGCAAAAGCGCTCTCTTCTCTCCATTCTCACTGTGGACTTTTGCTCCTCTGACTTCTGGGCATCAAATATTTTTCTCTTGTTTTAAATGTGTGGCAAAAGGCCGCTAATAACAATACAGCCAAGTCGTATCTAAGGAAAGGGCGAGCTGCAAGTGGCAAGGAAACCAAGCTGCAATATGCTCTCTGGGGCTCATCCATGAAACAGTGACAGTTTCTACATATTCAAGCAGCAGGAGACGCTAACCTTATATGCAGGGAGGGAATCTCCAAAGGAGAGGAGTCCCACAGTTCTAATACAGGGATGTATCTAACCCTGTTCCACAGTTTAAGGCACTTACATGCCTTCAATGAAAAGTGTGGGGCGGCATAAAAAGGGAAAGTGAATGCCACCCATTCTGAACTGTGACACAGCAGCTCTATGGGAGAGAGAGCAGGTGAGGAGTGAACATGCTCCTCCTTTCCAAACATTTTTCAGCTCTCTCTCTCTGCCTTGTCAGACCCCTCAAGATCTTTTCTTTGTTTACCTTATCTTTTATCCGGGGCTTACAGTAATATCCACGGAGTGGCGGCAATATAATAGTGAAAGTGAATGCCGCTCTGTGAAAAGCTTGCCTATTGTAGCAGCTTGCATCGACTGCATACATGCAATGGACTCCTCCACAGCTAGCTGGCAGGTATATACTTTCATTTAGTCCATCGCCAGTAGCCAGAAGTCCTATAACTACAGAGGCACCAGCAATTTACACATAAAGACCAAGCGGCAGCAAGTGATTAAGATACAGTTTGCAGCTTGGCACAAACAATAGCTGCTTTGATGTAGGATTATTTTGGTACATGACAAACTATGGCATGGCGGCCAAACAGAATCATAATGCCGCTCCGTTTGTACCCATTACATAATTATTTACATGAACGGTCCTGGCTCATCAGTCTATTACATTAAATAGTCAATGTACATTGACATAAATAAACATAAATGGCACAGGCACTTTTAGCATTTGCTTTCATAAGCTCTGCATCACTTTATTCAAATACACTTTAATTCATTCTATGCACTTTATTTGATTTGTTCCAACTAGCATGCTGGCCTTTTCTCTTTATGATAACAGAGCATTTCATCTCATAATCAGGGACCAGTAAAAGGGACAGCACAGGTGGTAGAGGGTGCTGTGGGTAACCAATCCAGCGGTGAAGGGATAGAAAAGAGGAAAAGAAAACAAAATAAACAGATCATATGAGTGAAAAGAAGAGTGGGGATTAGTTTTCAATCTATTTTCCAGGGGTGTCCGATAAGACAGGAGTCACCCTGTCACAAATTCCCAACCTGAAGCTTGTAATGCTCTTTCTGTTGACCAAGCATTTGCTTTTTCTGGATTATTTGCTGCATAGCTTCGTATTCACAATGTTTTTTTGTTACTCTGTTTTTTTTTGTTTGTTATCCCATTTTCCTTGACATAAGCTGCTGGCCCTATTAATGGTGCATCCACCATAGTTATTTGTGCAGCTGTTACTTCATTTTTAAAAATTTTTGGAAGTGTATTCTCATTAAGGCCTGCTGCTCCTGTTTCAAGTTCTAAGTCTTTAGTTTGCTGCTCCATTTTGTCTGTATCCTTCTCCACTTGCTTGTTTTCTTCATTAGTTTTACTCTGTCTTCATTCTTTGTCTGTAGGCGTTGGCTGTTTATCAGCAGAATCCTTTGATGATCCTGCATCATCATTTATCAGTTTTAGCTGTTCTGCTGTCTGACTTGTTAGTTTTACTTCCTGCTCTTGTCTCCACTCCACTGCAAGATTCTCGTGCTGTCTTTCTCAATCAATAGCCATTTCTGTATCATTTAGCATATCAAACAATTGCTGCTTTTTCTCCTCTAATTCTGACAGCAAATCTCTGTTGTCCTGTGCACAAAACTCTGTTTGCTCTTTTAGTTATTTTTCCACTGGTGTCTGCTCCTGCAGATTAACTGCCATCTCTTTTCAGGTTCCATTTCAGGAGAAAACATATGCTCTAAATCTATTTCTCCATTGCTTGCCTCTAGCTGGGAAATGCCCAGGGAGGAGGCAAGACTCCCTGCCTCCCACAACTTCCACCCTCTCTCCTTCTGCAGTGTCCTTCTTGACAAGCAGCCAAATGGCCAAGGGCTCCCCTACCCAAGAGTGAGGGAATTTCTCCAGTGTCCTGGCCAAATTTCCCCCATTCACTAAAAATACTACCAACAGCTTAATTCTGGTTCAATGTCAGTTGGCATCCATCTGTATCCCCCTCCCCCAGGAAGAGGTTGAAAATAGGCAGAATTGTCTAGTCCTCCTTTCCCAGTCAACAAAAACTAACTAAACTAAAGACGTTCTGACAAATCAGCACTTCTGGTGAAACCGCCATCATATGGATGTGAACTATATACCAGTCCTAGAACTACAGTAACAGGTGAGTAACCTAGTTTTGTTGAGTCAGGCCACTGCGTATCCCATATATCCAGAGGGTGAGAGAGCCTCATGTAGGAGTGCACTGAGTTCAGGAGTATGTGCTACCATAGTCTATAGCCAACTTCTTGCACATTTAAATGCATTGAACCTTTCCAAGGTATAGGATTTCTTGATTGTTTTGGTGCCTGTAGACTGGCTTATTTGACTTGCTGTACTGCATTTCCCCATTTGTTGTTTGTATATCTTGCACATTTGTAGATATTAAATATTTTATATTTAATGAATATGTGACTGTGCAATGTTTTTGAAAGGTACAGGTAGTTTATTTTACTGGCAACTCTGTTTTCTGTCTCTAAGTGTCTGTACCAAGTTAAAGGGAACAGCTTCTAATACAGGAGCATGCTCTAGAGTGCCTGAAGGGAACTGATATTCCTATGTCATGGGTCTTGTACTATGTCAGCAAAGGGGATGAGAAAAGAACAGCTCAGTGGTAAATTTGCAACAGGTGGGTGGCAGCACTGGTGGAATGTTATGCCAGTTGTCTGCCAGGGCATCATAACACAAGGCACTGTCAAGATAGAACAGATGGAGATGTATGACCTAGTGGCTTCAAAAAAATAAAGGGGAAGGTAGACACATAAATGGGGGTGTGCCCTGAAGCGCATAGCTGGTAAATTTAGTGTAATTTTAGGATCCATTTCTTCTCCCAGAGAGTGGTGAACCTATGGAACAGCCAACCAGTAGCAACAATGAAGACAGTACATGCCATTTAAGGTATCCCTGGGTAAATTTCTGTTTATCAAGGGAATCACAGCATACCCTTGCCAGTGGAGTGGATGGGAAATCCTTATCAATTAGTACTTGCTTGCATAGCATACCTATGAATCCCTGCTTTAAAGGGGGAGGGAGGCTAATGGACCTACAGTCCCTTCCAACCTAAAATTACTAACTTACTTCTCCTACAGAGCTCTGTTTTGTCATAGGAAATGTACTTATTATTCTGGAAAGACAGTGAAAACAGGTTTGGTGGAGTATCTGCTAGGTTAAGAAGTGCATTGGAATGTCATCCAGACAGATGAAAGACAGAGTGAGGACATGGACATTTGGGTTTGATCAACAAAGAAGACCCAGACAGGAGCCAGATGAGACAGACAGCCACCGCAAAGCAGACTTCAACAAATTAGAAACTGCCCCTCAATCGCCAGGATTCTGTGGGTGGGGCAAGAACCAAGTGGAACACAATAATCTCTGGGTCTGGCTAGGGGGCAGTGTACTCTACTGATAGTCACTGAGAGTCAAATTCATCCATTTTGAAAGTACATTGCTTGCAGCAAAAAAAAAAAAGTTGCTTTTTTCCTTCTTCCCAAGAAATCTTTGGCTTAATTTATTATTTAAATAAAAACAGAAACCCACACTCACCCAGCTGTTGAAATCCTGCCAGGTGAGGGGTGTGTTTCTGTTTTTTATTTTGTTGTTGTTAAGATGAGAGAATGAAGATGATTTTGTGTTAAAGGAAGGTCTGGGTTCTGTGTGTTTGTTGGGGGTTAATGATGGTAAAACTGCAGCTCCCAGGGATACTAAACATCAGCAGCTGGAGAGGTACTCGCTATTGCATCATCTGTGACGTTATGCTCACCTTGGGGAGCCGCTTAACCCCTGCTCCTGCTCCTGCATTAATTTATTGAATTCTAAGAAGTGGTTCAACAGCTGAATTTTGAGTGTGTGTTAGGCAAACTCTGTAGCACATGGGTGATAATACACATATGTGTATTATCACCTACGTATTGCAGGGTTTGAAAAGTTCTGAAACTGAGTGTATTACCATGCTTGATTGGTAATTATAAATAGAATAACAGATAGATAAGTGTGTATTACAAGGCAATTATACCATCTAGAGGTTTTGGGGACATGGAACCTCGAGAGTGAAACTCGAGAGGTCCTAAAGTCCCCAAAACCACGAGATGATATTACTGCCTTATAAAACACTTATCTTTCTGTTTTTTTTTTGTAATATATGGATCCAACGATAGTACTATAGTTGGAGATGACCTTTGAACTGTAGTATCATCAGCAAAAATGATAGTATTATCACTTTTCAGGATAGTATTATTAAGAGTAGTGATGTATTACTGGGAAATTTGTGTATAACTTAATATATTATTATTATTGAGGCTTATCCATACATTACATCACAGTTACCTAACAGCAACAATGGCATTTAAGAAGTCATTTTATATTTTCTTTATTATGGTAAGCAATTTAGTTTAAATCTATACGCACCAGAACAGATTTTTAACTTGCAATGCATATTCATGGCAGATTATGTATAGTGAAGCAGATACATTCTTATCAGCCTACATTAGGGAGGGATATAGTAATGTGTAGTACCAGCTGAGTGTCAGCAGAGAACAGGCAAGTGTCATATTGGAAGTGAAAAGTTACTGGAGTTCCAGTGAAGAATTATAATGTGACACAACTGGAAGAAGTATGCAAGGGTTACATGCATTGATATGTAAACAAATGTGGTGTACTGCAACAAAGTTTCTGACTGCTGCAGTACGTTACAGTATAGTGATGAACATCTTTAGAGGATGGTCACCTAAAAGCATTGCAGAAAAAACACATTTACCGACAAACATATTTTCAATCTGATCTAGCTCTTTTGAGCTCCTGAGATACATGCTGGAAGTAGTCTAAATCCAATGAATGCTCATGAAATGTTTGTTATTTAAGCTTCACAAATCATTACCCACATCTTCTTGTAACAATATGTTACATTCTAAATAGCCAACCAGAGATTTGTCCATATTAGGTTATCCCACTGCAGAGTTCTTATTCGAATACATCATTGCAGGGGGGCCAAATGAGGTAATTCTAGGCCTTAACCTTTGAAGTAAGAGTCCCTCAGGAAGAGCTGATGTTTGTGTTTTCATTTATAGGGTAAGGAGGGGCTGCACTGATGCCTAGTTAAAATTGCTTTTCTTCCCCAGAGATCTGAAAGAGGAAAGTCTTGCCTGTTCTGCTGCAGAAGAAGTAATTATAAGGGATAGGCAGTATAACTGTGTGGATACACAAACGGTAAACATGCAACAAAAAAGATACACATGGGCACAAAACAAGGAAGGCGTATCATTTATGGTGTTTTTTCCTAAAATGCTTGCAGGGTTTTGCACATTCCTAACCACAAATCTATTGGAAAAAGACTCATTTAAAACCAAAATACTATACAAAACAATGAAAATATGCAAATGAAATATTCTAAACCACTCAAGTTTAATGTTATATAGATAATTATATAACAAAAACTGCTAATGCCAGTGAACTAGTGTCAGTGTAAGTTGCAGCAGGTGATTTTTTTATTGTTAGGATTTGACCATGCTTCTACCATCTGTCACTCAGCTTTCCATTTCTTGTTATCTGTCACCCCCCCCAAAGTGATCTGTTTATAAAAGCTATAATCCCCTGTTTTAGCATGATTCTGAAAATATTTCTACCTGTGACTGAGCCATTTGACTTTCCTGCAAGTATTATCTGAATAAGAAGCCCGCTAGAATGGGCTTATTGCTGCAACAGCATTAAGTTAATAATTCATATATTTTCAGTCATACCACTCAACCCTAGATGTCCTGCACTTGGACTTCAGCAAGGCATTTGATTTCATACCACAAATGAAGCTGGTGAAAAAACTGAGGGAGCTGGAAGTGGGAGACAGATTTGCCAACTGGATAAGAAATTGAGTCAGTGATAGAACTTTAGGATACTAGTAAAATGGACTCACTCAGAGGTCAGGAAGGTGACTAGTGGTATGCCTTGGGGTACAATCCTCAGACCAGTACCTTCAACATATTCATCTGCAAAACTGGAGTGTGCATACAGGGTAAATTAGCTTCCTTGCAGATAATACAAAAATATGGCACAGAGTTGACACAGACAAGGGAACTGAGAAACTGAGTTGGACTGTGCAAGATGAGAAAATAGGTGGTGTCGGACTAAACAGTACAACAGGAAAGAGATTTTGGAGTAATTATTAGCAACAGTCAAACCATCAGCACAATGCAACAGAGCATCTGTAAAGACCATCTGGATGCTGGGCTGTATTAGCAGAGGCATCTCCAGCAGGAGACAAGAGTACCGAGAAAGATCATCAAGATGGTGCAGGATATTTTATTTATTTATTTATTTCATGTGGAGATTAACACATTTGAGCCAAAGGCTCTTTTACAAAGGTTCCATGTCAGGTATAACAAACAGACAAACAATTTCCAAGGTTACATGTGACAGGGGAACTGCATGAAGAGTGGTTACACAGACTAAACATGCATTCACTGAGGTCAGCAGAGAATGAAAGGGGAAACACAATAATGGATAGACAAGTAATAGCAGAAATTTCAACATGCATTTTGCTATGGCTGGTTTGGCTTTTGATATGTCACTGACAGCACAATATACTGTCCCAGAAACAGTATATGTTGACACTGAACCTCATAACTCTGAACTTTTTCCTTTAAAGTCATAATGTATAAGCAGGTTGAGAAGTAGTTACTACAAATAGACACTAAGAAAAGTGCAGGTATTGAATCCTTGCCCAGTAGTGTGGAGGGCTGAGGCATCGGTGCCTTACCCCCTGCCACATCAGCGACCCATATTTGTGGTGCGAGTGGGTCACCGGGAGTCAGCCGAGGAGGAAGATGATTGAGCATCTGGAAGACGACGCTCCTTTCCTGGGGAGGGTAGAATTGGCAATTTCACCAAATGACTACCCCCAGGCGGAGGCCTGAGGGTAGTGTAGGTCAGGTATGCAAAAGTAAGAGAGGGTTCTGTGGGACCATGCAGCATGCGCATGCCTCCACGTATGAATGCTGCATACACGCCCCATCAATGGGAAGGATAGAAAAGTGGGAAATGTGGAGATGCTGGCAGACTGTATGATGCCTGAGCCGCACTCCTGATCCATGGCTCACCAAGCAACACTGGACTTCTGCACTGAGGGTGAGGTGGGAGGACAGTCCTCCCCTCCCTGGCTTCACCATGTGGGGAAAATCTGTTGGGGATTTGTCAGAGATTCGCTACAGTCAGGAGAGCATGACACGGCCCCCTACAAGGCAGATCTGAGCCTTCTCGAGGAAAGGTCTGAAGCATGCCTGCCAGCAGGAGTCTCAGGGGAGAGGGAAAAAATAGTGCAGGTATTGACGGCCTAGACCCTCTATTTCTAAAAACTGGCTACCACTTTCTAACAGCGCCAATAACACGCTTTTTAAATCTCTGCCTATTCAGTAATGAAGTACCTATAATACAGAAAACAGCGCATGTCATTCCCCTTTACAAATCCGGAGATCCAAGTCTTTTAAACAATTATAGACCTATATCCATTCTTCCTACCTTAGGGAAGCTTTTTGAAAAAAATTGTTAATATTCAAATCAAGAGTCATCTGGAATGATATTTGTGCCCACTATTACTACCCTGACAGGGGACTCTTTAGAGGTGGTAGACAATAAGAATTATCTTGGAATTCAACTTGATAACTGCTTATCTTTTAATGTGCTCACAGAAGCACTTTACAAAAGCTGAGAATGAGGTTGTTTTTTCTACAGGAACAGGAGCTGTTTTCTGCTAGATATAAGAAAAGGATTAGTGCAAGTTACCGTCCTCCCCCTGTTGGATTATGCTGATCTAATCTATAGTCACTGCACCCACGCTTCCCTAAATAAACTAGATGTACTCTATCATAGAGCCCTTCACTTTGTCACAAACGCAGCACCCAGAACTCACCATTGCACATTATATGCAATGTTAGGATGGCAATCCCATCACTTGAAGGAGGCTCAGAAACCTGTATATGTGGATTTACAGAGCCCTAACAAATAATCTCCCTTGCTACATTTCAGACTTCATCATAAAGTCTCATAGTAACTATACTTCAAGGAAATGTAATTACATCATTTTGGATACCCTGAGATATGCTACCCAACATGGAAGATCAGCTCTTAGTTGTGTAATTCCTATGGCATTGAATGAATTACAAAATACTCTCACACTTACTAGTCTTGTAAGTACTGGAGTATTTAAAACCCTCCTAAATAAGTTATGCAAAGAAACATGCTCATGCAAAGGTCATATTACTTGAATATGGGTGTAGCACAGTTTTCATACAGTTAAGTTGTACTTACAAATCTGTTTTCTAGACATAATTATTTTTTATGCTGTTGCTACCTTGAAATATAATTTTACCATCAGACAACCATTAGATGCAGTTATTTATGATCTCCTTAGTGTATCTAGATGATGTTAATGTATTGAGCTTGCTATGTATTTCATATCCATCAATGTCATGGCCTGTGTATATGCTGGTTCAAGTTCAAGTTTATTTCAGGAAAACGCCATTGAGCATGCTCATTTACAAGGAGGTCCTGGTAGAACAGTGTCAAAAGGAACAGTACAGTAGATGGCTAATACAATATGCATAACATAAGTGGGTCAGCACAGTGGTTACAAAGTGCTGACAACATCAATAAAACTAATACATCAGCTAATCCTTGCACAAAATTAATTACAAGCAAGAGACATCATGTAGGACAGCCAGGGTAGGGCAGAGCTAAGAGGAAACACAGGGAGGTAGGGCCATATGGGAAAGGAGGGAATAGATGAGGGGAGGGGTGGGAGAAGTGCTTGTTGTACTCCTGGGGCGGGAGTACTAGCCATTCTGTCAGTGGCATGTTTCCTTTAGTGCGTTGCTGGTCAGGGATTTTAAAAAAGTTTATGGAAACTAATTCAGTAAGCCTAAAGAAGGATTGAATTTTTTTCCATGTGGTGGGGATGGCGTAACTGATCACAGCTCTGCCAAACAGTGTATGCAATTTGGGAATGTCAGACAGGATAAAGGAATTTTTCCTAAGGGAGTAGCAGCTGTGTGACCTGTGAAAGAGGTAAGTGATGTAGGGTGGTAGTTTATTTAACAGTATTTTCAGGGTCCAGGTATTAATGTGAAGCATACTTCTTGTATTCAAAGAAGTCCAGCCCACTGTCGAATAGTGGGCACAGTGATGCATTCTAAATGGTGCACTAGTTATGAAACGTAAGGCCCGGTGATAGAGGATGTCTAGTTTGTGAAGGTTGGACGAAGCACTACTGCTGTAGATGATGTCACCATAGTTGAGTACTGGTAGGAAGGTGGCTTGGACCAGCCTCTTCCTAATATCTGCTGAGAATAAAGATTTATTCCGATAAAAGAACCTCAGCCTGATTTTAGGCTTTTTTGTGAGGGATTCTATAGGGGCAGCAAAAGATAGAAACATGGACTTTGATGGCAGATAAGGACTGCTTGGCCCACCCAGTCTGCCCATTTCCCTACCTATTGGATAAGCTGCAGATCCTAGTTAACTAACAGCCTACTTCTTCCTACCCCCCCCACCAGAATTGCCTTATGTCTGTCCCATGCATTCTTGAATTCTCCCACAGTTTTAGACCCCACAACCTCCTCTGGAAGGCTGTTCCAAGTTTCCACCACCCTCTCTGTGAAAAAAATACTTCCTCACATTGCCCCTGAGCCGTCCCCCCTCTATTTTCAAATTGTGTCCCCTTGTTCTTGCACATCTCTTTTTCTGAAAGATGCTACCCTCTTGGACTTTGTTCATTCCACTGAGCTACTTGAAAGTTTCAATCATGTGTCCCCTCTCCCTCCTTTCTTCAATAGTATACATATTAAGCTCCTTTAGTTTCTCCTCATATGGCTTCTCTTGCAGACCCTGCACCATTTTAGCTGCCCTCCTCTGGACTGCCTCCATCCTGTCTATGTCCTTGTGGAGATGGGGTCTCCAGAACTGGATGCAGTACTCCAGATGAGGTCTCACCAACTGTCTGTACAGAGGGATAACAACTTCCTGTTTTCTGCTGGTGATGCCTCTTCCTATACATTTCAGTATCCCCCCAGCCCTCCCTACTGCCTTCTCACATTGCTTGCTAACCTTAAGGTCATTTGATATGATTACCCCCAGTCCCTTTTCATTTTTGGTGTTGTTACTACCTCCTCCCCTCCAACGTGTAATCTTCCCCTGGGTTTTTGTTTCCCAGGTGCATTATATTGCACTTCTTTGCATTGAATCCAAGCTGCCATACTTCTGACCATTCCTCCAACCTTGCCAAATCCTTTGTCATCCTTTCCACATCTCCTTGTGTATCAACCCTGTTGCAGAACTTTGTATCATCTGCAAAGAGCCATACTTTTCCTTTCATTCCCTCTGCAATGTCACTTAAAGAAATTAAAAAGGACTGGACCCAGTACTGAACCCTGCGGTACCCCACTAGTAACCCCTCTTTCTTCAGAGTGGACTCCATTTACAATGACCTTCTGTGTCCTGTTGTCCAGCCAATGTTTTACCCAGGCTACCACCCTAGGACCCACACCCAGGCTGGTTAATTTGATCAGTAATCTTTTGTGTGGGACTGTGTCAAATGCCTTGCTAAAGTCTAGGTAGGCCATGTCCACAGCCCCTCCCTGGTCAACTACATTGGTCATCCAGTCAAAGAAATCAATTAAATTCGTCTGACATGACCTTCCCACTGTGAACCCATGCTGCCTTGGGTCCTGTGCTCCACTGGCCTCAAGGTACTCAACAATTCTTTCCTTCAGAAGTGATTCCATCACTTTCCCTACCACAGAGGTCAAACTGACAGGTCTGTAGTTTCCTGCCTCTGTCTTGTCCCCACTTTTGTGAAGGGGAATCACATCTGCCTTCCTCCAGTCCTCGAGTACCACACCACCCTCCCATGATTTGTTAAAAAAGGTAGTCAGCTTGGTGGCACAGAGGGTTGAGGTGCTGGACGCCACACCTCGAACCATGCCGATGACCTGGGTTCAGGAACGGACTCGGGTTGTCAGGGACTGGCTGGGGAATGAGAGGATTGAGTGTCCAGAGGACTGCTCTCCTCTCCTGGGGTGGGTTGGAAGCGTAGTCTCGCTCTTGTAGTGACCCCCGGTGGAGACCAGGGGTACTGCATGCAGCAGAGCAGGAGGGACAATCCGAAAGCCAGAAAACAACTTCGGCTCCTACCGGATGATGGCCTCCATATTCTGCATGTCCCCAGAACCTCTGGGAGCCTGTCCCTCTGCAGCGGCACCCTTGAGCCTGTAAGGGAAAAATAGAGCACTGGGGTTTCCCGGCCCCCCGGTGCCTTCCCCTCAAAGGAGGGGGTACCCTCCCGGAGATGGGTTACTCCAGGACGACTCGGGGGGTTGGCCGCGATATGTGGAGAGGGTATAGCTCAGGAAGAGGATCACTGGGAGTGTAGATTCTAGGAAGGACCTGAAGGAGAGGTGGGAGCCAGAGCGTAGGAGAAGGTAAAAAGACAAAAAAAAAAAAAGGTGTAGTCAGTGGTGTCACTAGTTCTCCCCTTTATTTTAGAATTCTGGGGTGAATTCCACCAGGCCCCATTGCTTTGTCCACCTTCAGTTTTATGAGTTCTTTCTGAACCCTTTCTTTCATGAAAGGACTGGGATTAACCCCCCTATCCAGAGTGCTTCTGTTAATTGGATTAGGTGCCTCCCCCTCCTCCTCTTTTGTGAATACTGAGCAGAAGTATT
The DNA here is from genome assembly GCA_016271365.2 of Neoceratodus forsteri. NCBI lineage: Eukaryota > Metazoa > Chordata > Ceratodontiformes > Ceratodontidae > Neoceratodus > Neoceratodus forsteri. Next base: position 721,526,116 of record CM028129.1, read on the forward strand.
TGTTCAGTATCCCTTCTTTTTCACTGTTCCTCTCTGCCCACCCACCATCCTTTCTATTCAGCCTCACTATCCCTCCCTTTGTCTTTCTAAACTCCCTGATGTACCTATAAAAGGTTTTATATCCCTTCTTAACTGAGTTGGCTATCTTTTCCTCAGTTTGGGCCTTTGCTATTCTGACTTCCCTCCCTGCTTCCTTCTGCCTTAATTGGTACAGTTCTCTGTCCTGCTAGTGAACCAGTCATCAGTTACTTTTGCCAGTGCTGACACCGTGCTATGGTTTTGATGGAAGCTGGCTTGTAATGGGTTGAATTGTTGTGCGTTCTCCAGGTATTCTGCTAGCTGATTATCCAGTGAAATACCTAGGTATTTAAATGTTTCCATGGTCTCAAGCAAGTCTCTTAATAAGGTTGTAATTGGCACTGGTGTGGCCTGGTTACGCAGGGATGCTCCAGGATGAGGGGGGAGAAAATACATAACCTTGTTTTTCTTGGCATTTAGTAGCAGTTCGGACTTTTTGAGATTACATTGTAATTGATTAAAGTCTAACTGCAGCTTGGTGCCCACATTAGTCAGGGAGGGTTTTGATGTATATAACACGGTATCATCCATGAAAAAATGTAATTTAGAGTTGAGGATGTCATTTTCTAGTTTGTTTATTGATAAATATCGGATAACACCTTTGAGTCAAAGACTCCTTTACAAAGATTCCACATTATACATAAGACAGAGACAACCGTGAACAAAGTAACAACTAACATAGTAATTAAAGACAATGGTTACAGAATGGTTGCAAATGAATACAGAAAATACAAAATAGCAGCAGGGAATACATGGTAACAGAGAGCTGCTAACAAGGTACAAAGTGCAAAAGGTTACAGGTAAAAGCATAACATTTCAGGGTGATGGCGCTAGCCATGCCCAGGAGTTCTTTGTTGGCCAAGGCAGGACATTGGGGTCCATTGTCACGGTGAATTGATATAGATGAAAAACAACAGGGGTCCTAATATACAGCCTTGGGGTACCCCCCTTGTGAGTGGTAGTGGAGTAGAAAGGAGACTGTCTGCTTTTATACATTGGAGCATTCATCCATGCCATGATCTTTAAGTGTCACAAGCAGGAGAGTGTGGTCAATGGTATCGAAGGCCTTGCTTAGATCGAAGAACACTGCTCCTGTGGGGTGTTTATTGTCAAGGGTTGCAAACCAGTCATCAGTTACTTTTGCCAGTGCTGACACTGTGTTATGGTTTTGATGGAAGCCGGATTGTAATGGGTTGAATAGTTGTGCATTCTCCAGGTATTCCGCTAGCTGATTGTTGACTAGTTTTTCAAGAATTTTTGACAGAACCGGCAGGATGGAAATGGGTCTGTAATTGGTAAGGTTACATGAATCCCTGGATTTAAACAGGGGCAATGTGAAGGCTGTTTTCCAGCATGATGGGACCGTGCCAGAGGAGACTGAAAGGTTAAAGATGTGCATTATGTGCGGGGGGGTAGGTACTGACACCCTTATTTTAGGAATAGGGACTCAATTCTGTCAGCCCCAGTGCTTTTTTTTTATATCCAATTTATTCAGCAAGTCCTTGACCTCTTTGTATGTTACTGGGGAGAGGCAGAAGGAATCACCAGTCCTTGGCTCTGAAGGACCAGCCTTATGAGTGAAGCAGTCAATGAGCCCAGCGGCAGGAGAGGACAGGAATCAAACGCGAGTCCCACTGTTGCGAAATGCGCATTTAGTTTTTCTAGAATGGTGCTTTTGATCTGAGATCATGACACCTTGGGAGGTGATTTTGGTCAGAATCAATGGTGGTAATCTGCAACCTTCGACAGATTTAATAATCTGCCAGATTTTGGCTGTGTTACCCTTAACTCCCTCTAGGATTTCCATATAATACTTATTTTTGGCTGCTCTGACAAGCTTTGTACAAGCGTTTCTAGCTGTTCTAAATGATGGCCAGTCTATTTGGGCTTTAGTCTGTCTTGCTTGTGCCCAGAGTTTGTCTCTATGCGTTAATGCTGTTTTCAGCTTGGAGGTAAGCCACGGGTGAGAAGCCTTGTTTATATGGCATTTTATGTGTGGTGAGTATTTATTTGCAAGGTATGTAAGTCTGGTATTAAGAGTATCAAGGACCACAGCTACTGAGGAAGCTAGGTAGAGGCTTTGCAAGTCAACACTCTTAAGGTCAGCAATGTAATTTCCAGGATTAAAGTTATAGAAGCTTCACTTAGACATGAATTGGGAATAGGAAGTGCCCTTTTCCTGGGTTCTAATATAAACAACAGTAGTATGGTCACTGAGGTCATTGTGAAAGGTTGTGGTGGGCACGATTTAATGCAGTTTGCTCGATAGGATTAAGTCTAGTAAGGAACTTTTGTCATTGTTTTTTACATTGACTCTGGTGAGTTCTGAGATAAGCTGTATGAACCCCAACTCATCACACATATCCTTCAGAGTATTGGCTTTGGGCATGAGCCAGTCCATATTCAGGTCCCCCAGGATGATAGATTCATTGGGATTGGTCTCAATAAGGTTTCTGAGGGTTGGAAGGAGTTCAACGCCCCCTGCTGGCGGCCTATAACAGCCAATGAAGTTAAAAGCTTCTGAAGAGGGCAGTGTAAGTCTTATGGCCAAACATTCAAATTCTCTTGGTTTAGATAATGCTAGGATTTCAGTGGCGGTGTATTTGGTGTGAACGAAGATAACTACCCCATCTACCCTAACTGTCTTGTCTAGTCTAAAGGTGTTAAATATGGAGAGAGAAATCTGTTTGTCAGTGGTAGTGCACTTTAGCCACGTTTCCGTAACCACTAGTATGTCAAGGTTTTGTGTGCAATATCCAAGTCTTATCCAGGTTAAGTATGTGTGCATTATCCAAATCTTAACCAGGTCATTTTTTTTAAGAAACTATAGACATTTATTAGCATCAATTTTAGGCCTGAAGCTGCCACAAATTCTGTAGAAGCAAGAGTGGAGGGGGCCCTGGGTTAGCTTCAATATTTTCAGAACACATAAGCAGAAGCATGATGAGCTTTTTTTAGCTGCATCCTTGTGAGCATAAGCTCTTTTTTAGTATATATAGCATTGTATGGTGTGTGTGTGAGGTGGGTTGCCTATTCACATGGTACAAGCAGGATGGGTGTGTTGCGAGGATAAATAAGACTAAATGCATGACTAACGTTTGTGGGGATATGAGGGTGTGTGTGCTGGTACAACAGATGTATGGCATCTTTTTCCTACCTTGTTTTTCCCCTGTATCTGTATCAACATTTTTTGTATGGCATGCTGTCCTACCTAGGAACTCCTTGTGAATGGGCTTTGCTCAACTGAGTCTCTTTCTGGTAAAATAAATAAACTAATTTGTCTCATTCCTAGATAACACAGTTGATGGCAGTTCTACCTGCTGTTTTATATGAGGCATTCTTCTCTCGCTATTTTAGGCTTTTTCTTCCAGTCTGTCACCTCTTCAGTGTGCCATGCTCTGGTTCTGGTTTCTCGGTCCCTACTGGTTGCAAATCCTCTGAGTTTGTCTCTAGCAGGAAACTGAGGAGATGAGAGGTGGGGCTGCTCATGTTATATAGGTAGCAGTGACGTATGTCAACGTTGACGGCCCCAGTTAGCAAAAGTTTCCAAGTCATCCTGAAGGAGATGGCTTACAGTTCCATGATGGTGCCCAGTGGAGGAGATTCTCTTGAAAATCTACTGTTACAGTAGGTAACTGCACCGTTTTGCCATTTTAAGTGCACAGGAAGACTCAAAGGGTACAGAGATAGAGAAAAATTTGTGAAAAGTTAAGCACAGAGGGCTGGATATTCAGACTGCACCACAAAGAAGTGCAATAGCAATAGCAATAGCAGGAGCAGGTGCAAGTGCAGTGCGTCCCTGCGCAACACGCGCGATATTCAAACACAGCGCAGACCAAGGTGTGCTTGCGCAACACAGCTGAATATCGTACCAACTGCACCATGATGCAACCAGTAATGCGCAGTGGAGGAGGGTAGAAGTGCAGTATCACAACCAGAGATGCGCAGGAACAGGATGCAGGGGTGCACCACCCATGAAAGCCATGGGTGGAGGAGCATGCAGCAGGCCAGACCATGCCCCCCCCCGCACCTCATGAACTGCACAACCAGTGGTGAGCTGGATGGACCACCTGCCCATGAACACCAGCACTGAATCCACAGCTGGGGCACGGTGCCCTAGCACACACCCCTGGCAAGCAGTGACTGCAACACAAGGAGGGCCATCCACCCAGTGCCACCCCATCCCACCAATGCAGAGCACACCCTGTACAGCGATCCCCAGACACCCGGCCCAGGAGCAGTACCCAACAGTGCATGGCACCGAATGCATGCCACCACCCCCACCATGACAATGCAACCCTGTGCACCATGGAGCCATGCATGGCAGCCCCACTGTGAGCACCCCGTAGTGGGCAGCACCAGCCACCGATGCAACAACTGCAGACACAGTGCCACCCTGCACAGCCCCCCCATGGCACAGCAGAGAGGTCGACCCTGCGTCAGTACCCGAGGGACCCCGCATGTGACAAGGCCTGCCCTGGACCCCACCACCAGCAGGACAGCACCCAGCACACCCACCCATGCACACACCCTGTCCCAGCACTGGCCCCAACAGCAAGCACAGCCACCCACTGTGGTGTATGGAGGCATGCGCCATACAGGATGCGACACAGGGCATGGACAAACACCCACCCTGACCCAAGGGCACCCTGACACAGGGCCACAATAGCAGGGCAACAAATGCCGCTGGCATGAGTCCACTGATGGTGTGTACCCATGGTCTGCACCCCACCATGGCACAGGTGTACCAGCCATCCTGCGCATGCACCATGAAGCCGTCCACCGCCAGCATGCGGCCGGAGCACAAGTGACAGACATCAGAACACAGACACCGCAACAGACACCAATGAAAGCATGGAGGGGGGACAACAACAGCATAACCCACAGTGTCACCCAAGGCAGACGTGTAACATGCCGGTGACAGGAGGCAAGCCGCCATTGCGCGTTGGCCAGAGGGTGGCCAGCATGGACAGCCACCAATGACATACCAGCAGACCATGCGTACTACAGACATGCAAGGGGGCCAGCTGCATGGGCCATGGACATACTGACAAGGGCACCAAGGACACATTGAATGCACCAGGGACCATTGCACACAGGCATCCAATGCACAGGGAACAACACACATACCACAGACAGGGACCGAGTCCCCCACCCACACCATAAGCGGGTCCCCGCCGGACACACACATGCCCAGGCCTGCACCACCCCCAATGCCATGCACACCACTGCAGACAAGCACCATATGCCCGCTGAAAATCAGAGACCACCACAGTTGTCATAACAAATAGGTCTGCAATAAAAGGTGTGAACTGTACAAAAAAACACATCAAACTAAACTATTTTCAATGTGGGGAGGAAGGGCCACATACCAGGTGGGGGTGGGCATGGGGCAAGGGTGTACAACAGGGAGTGGGATGAAGGGGTATGAGGGTAAGTCCAGGGGGTGGAATGCACAACAGGTGCGTTGTGGGCCTAATGGCGACCCCTCTCCCCACTTCAGTCTTGGTGGTGCCTCCTGTGCCTCCTTCTGTCACCCCATTCAATGCTTTGGAACAGCTCCAGGGTAGCCCGTGACAGCTGCAGAAGCTCCTGAACATTTCTCTCTAGGGCAGTCCAGCGTTGTCCACCTAGGACAAGGGAGCAGAGTCATTACGTGTGACTGGCCAGACCTGTGCAGCCCACCCAATGTGCACGGCATACCGCCGTGGGCCACGCCCCTGTGATGGCATGCGACCACCCACAGCATCTGCGCCCACACGACCCGCCTACCCAGGCACCCATAGCCATGTGGAATGCTGCACACACCCAGCGCCCATGTCCCACACAGCACCACTGTGGCCATACAGAGATGTGGCTATGCGGTGCGAAGGCAGTGGCACAGCCATGGATGCAGTGCACACACAGCCCACCTGCAACACCCACCCACACGTGCAGTGCCAGAGGACAGTGTAGAGTGCACCATGTGGTGTGCATGGCAGTGGGGCCAAGTGCAGGTGGCCACACCCCATCACCACTGCTGCAACCCAGCATGCACAGATGTAAGGGGAAACACGGCACTCACCTGCATCCTGGCCAGCAGGGCGCTGCTGGCCCATGGCCCCCTCCAACATGGCCCAGCTGCAACTGTACTGCACTCACTCTGGCCTGCTCCCCCTGTTCTCGGGCCAGACGTGCCCTATGGCACTCCTCCGGGCCTAGGGTGCAAACATGGAGAGGGAAACATCAGTACAGATCAGTAACAAAGCCCCCCCTCGGTGTGTGCGTGCCCACACAGCCCAGCCATGATGCACCCCCACCACCACTAACCCCACTAGATGGCCCCACCCCTCTGCGGCATGGCCTTAAGCACACCACGATACCCGGACAGATGGACACTACCAGTGTTTGGATGGAGCACCTACCTGGCCATGGCATGGCGCCTCATCGGGCGCGTGCCTGCAGATGCCCCAGGCTGTAACGGTCCCACTGCTGGAGGTCACCATAGTGGTGGCAACACTGCTCTGCTGACTGGCTGATCCCAGTTGCCTCCTCCAGGCCCTCTGACACCTCCTGCCACACAGCAGTCCGTGGCCTGTGGTAGGGGGTTCCTGCCCAAAGAGGGCACCAGCATGTAGCTCTACCAGGGCCACCAAGTTTGCCAACTTAATGGTGCTCCAGACCTGTGCTCTGGTTCATGGCATCTTGCTGTTAAAACCGCAAGCAAAATGGTGCTCTGTAGCGCACGTGTCCCACGTGTGGAGGCAGTCCGGTACTGCACTGCCAGTCCCTATCGTGCTGTCACTGGACTGCACGATATGGGTGCAACCATGTGGATGCATGGCACCTAGAGGGCAAAGGTCAACCGCAGGGTCAAGGGTCTGTCCGCACACGGTGCGCCACAGTGCTATTGGGATGCCCTGCATGTAGCGTGGTAGGGTGCTTGAGTGTGACGCCCTGCAGTGGCCTACCGTGCTGTGGCACCATGGCGCCCATGGTGCACCAAGGCAAAAGCACCACATGGGCAAACAGCACACTAGCACCACAGGCACAGTGGTGGCTGTGCCCTGCACTGCCTCCCATGCACAGCAAGTCAGCAGCACCACATGCATCGGTGTCAGCGTCCCGGGGCATGTGCTGTGCGGTGCCGATTGCGCACACCACAGTGCTGCACCAAAGCCTGAACATGCTCACCAACATTGCGCAAAGGTGCAACAGCACGATATTCAGCCAGCATATGCAAATCAGCTCATTTGCCATTCCACGGCACATCCACTGCATTAGCATCCACTTACAGTTTCACCTACCCTCATTTTCATGCATTACGCTATATAAATGTGACATGGGGCTGCAGAGGCCATGGTTAGATATTGCAGTCCATTGTGGTGGGTTGCATGCTGTTGCGATATGGGGACTGTGGTTTGGGAGGGCTGAATGGGACTGCACAGTCCAAGGTAACACCTGTCATTCCCACAGGCTTGAGCATGATCAAGCGTGAGGAAGAGGAGGAACAGGGAAGAGGGAGAAGGAGGAGGCCCAACTTCACCAGGGTGGAATCAGATGCCCTGTTCGAGGCATATCTGGACAGGGAACTGCTGCTCAGTGGACAGTGGGGAATGCCACAGGCCCATGCTGTGGCGTGGGGTGAGGTGGCGCGTGCCATGAACCAGCATGGCAGCCACCAGTAGTCCGTGCAGGAGTGCAAGAAGAAGGTTGGCATAGAAAGGAGGAGGATCAAGGACAAGGTGGCTGCCATCAGGGCTGCATGTGCTGCCATTGGTGGGGGCCATCCGGAAGTACCACGCCTGATGCCACAGGAGGAGCAGATGGCCAGCAGCATGCAGCGTTGTGCCATCAAGGGCATTCTTGGTGGTGGCTTCCAGATGGGTGGCAGCCCATCACTGCATGGTAGGTCCTGTGCTGTCAGTGTGTGGGTGGTGGTGGGGGGCATGCCACAGGGTGAGGCAGAGCCACTGACGCTAATGTGTTCCCTTATAGCTCCTGAGCGTCTACATGGGACAGCGGTGATGGGTGTGTCCACCAAGGGGGAGGCCCTGGACATGGAGTATTGCCCATCCACCTCCACAGGTGTCCGAGAGACCGGCCAAGTGCATACCTGCACGTCTGTCTGGACTGATGTGGGTGGTGTGGGTGTGGACAAGACTCTGTCTGTGTCCCAGCGTGACAGCGCCCACAGTCTCCAGTGTGCTGGGACACAGATTGGGGCTGGATCCAGCACCGATGATGATGGACCACACGTCCCGGACAGTGATACATGTGGGACACAGAATGGTCCCACAGCAGGCAACCGCATGGGCATTGCCATGGGTGATGCCGCCGTGGCTGCCTGTGTAACAACTCAGTCCCTGCCTGTGCCTGTATGACCCAGTGGTGCAGCACTGGTGTGCGTCCAGGGAGGTGGGGCTGTTGTGGCTGCGGCAGCAGCGCCAGTGAGCTCTGGCGATCGGCAGCCAGAGGGGCAGTGCCAGCAGTCAGCCAATGGCGACGGGGGGACAGTGTCAGGGGTGGTTGCAGTGCACTGTGTGTGGACGTGCCCTGGCATGGCTCTGGTGTGCAGTGCCCAATGTCAAGGGGTGCTGGCCAGCAGAGCCAGGAACACCACGAGGGATAGCATGCCAGACCAGCGGATGACCTCTTTGATGAACACAGCCATCTTCTCCGGGCATCAGTGAATCAGCAGATGCGGCTTGTGATGGCGGTGGATGCACTTAGTGTGGTTCTGTGCCAGGCAGTCAAGTGGCGCAGCAGGGACCATGGATTGCTCCTGGAAGAGATGGCCTGGCAGCGGGTGGATGTGACCACTGCCATTGACAGGCAGACCACTGCATTGACAACTGTCATGGCTACACTGGGCACCCAGTTCGGTGTCCAGCTGCTGCAGACACTGCACAGTGTCATGTCCACCCCCGTTCCTGGTGCCATGCGACACCTTCTATGTCAACACTGGGTTCAGCTGTGGGCATACCGAGTACGCATGGCGTGGGCATGTTCGGTGGGCTGCAGACCCCTGCTTGAACATGGTTGCATTCATGCAGCATCACCCCTGGGTGACCGTCGGTGCCACCCCATGAGGCCATTGGTCAGCCTGGCAAGGCTGGCAGGTCTCGGCAGGACTGCCAACGCATCTGTGGTGGTTGTGACACTGTGCCACCTGACTGACCTGTCTCTCACCATGGCCACTGTCTGCCGCTGCCCTATGTGGATGTGGTGTGCATTGTGTGGCGCATGGGTGGGGTACCCGGCCCTGCACACGCACGATCCCTGTGCACACCCTCCAAGCTGCTGGCCACTGTGGCATGTGCATGATGATGCCTGCTTTGCGCTGTCTGCCAGTGTACAATGGTGCCCAGCATCTGAGGCATGCACAGTGACGGCCACTGGGCATGGTCATGTGTGATCCTGTATGGGGTGGGGGTGGCTGTTGGGGTTGGCATGCCATTTACCTCTTGTGCATGTGTGTGTGTGTGTGTGTGTGTGTGTGTGTGTGTGTGTGTGTGTGTGTGTGTGTGTGTACATGTCATGTTAGGCCCTGCACATCCATGCCGCCATGTGCGGTGCCCCACTCAGACCTATTCCCTTACCACTGTCCACCCCTGGTGTCCTGCCCTGCCTGTCTGTGGGCTGTGCCCTTGCCCTTGGTGGTTGCGCATGGCCCAGTGACCTACCTGTGCTCCTCTGTAACAGTGTCCTGGTGCAGCTGTGCCATCCGGATCAGACGGGGGTCTCATCGCCAAGGGGTGTCTGCCCATCACCAGCTGGACTGGCGTCCTCATCATCCCCACCACTGTCCCCCTCTTTGACCTCTACAGCTATCCCACAGTCGGTGACCATGTTGTGTAGGATACAGCAGGCCAGGAATAGCTCGCAGGCCTTCAAAGGGCTGTACTGTAGGGCACTGCCTGATGTGTCCAGGCACCAGAACCATGCCTTCAGCAGCCCGAACACCTGCTCGATGACATTCCATATTGTGGTGTGTGCCTCATTGTACTGTAGCTGCGATGGGGTCATGGGGTGCTGATATGGTGTGAGCATCCAGGGCCGTAACGGGTAACCACTACTGTCACCTGTGTATTAAGGGTGGACATTAGAATGGTGGTCTGTGTCACTATGCCATGGGTCTACATGGCCGGTATCCATGTCACCTCTAACTATGCACCCCCCCACATCTGCTAACGTCATCCTGCATGATATGCATACTCACCTACTAGATGGCCAGTGGAGATGTCCCTACTCTCAAACCTGTGGCATAGTGCAGACAGGTGCCAGATGAAGGCATCGTGTGCTCCCCAGGGTGCATGGCACAGACATTGGTTATGCGCCCCCTGGCATTGCACACCACCTGGCAGTTTATGCTTGGGTACCCCTTGCAGTTGATGTATGCCACACCCTCCAGGCCAGGTGGCATGCAGATGCCTACATGGGTGCAATCAATGGCCCTGAGCATGCCAGGCAACCGTGCTACCCCGTGGAACTCCTGTATGTGTGCTGTACGCTCCACCTGTGTGCTGAAGAAATGGATGTACTCCGCAGCATGTGGCAGCAGTGCACTGGGGAATTGTGTGAGTGGGCATGACACGGCCGACTGGGTTATGCCTGTCGTGTCCCCTGTTGGTCTCTGGAAGGTGCCCGTGGTGAGCAGACACATGACGGCTGTCACCTTCGTCTCCACTGACAGAGCATGGCTCCGTTGTGTGGGTGCCTGCATCTCATCACTGCACAGCTCACAGAGTTGCCTTGGTATCTCCCGGTTCAGGTGGTACTGGCCCACAATCTCTGTGTCAGAGTACTGTTTGAAGCTGGTGTGGGCTCGGTACTGCCTGTTCTGGGCATACCACCAACAGGCCCTTCCATGGCCGTGCCTCCCTGCTGCCTGTCTTCTCACACCCCTCATTATCACCTCCATTAGGAAGGTGATGCTGGCCATGTCCCTAGCTGGTGTCCCCACCCCAAGCGGCTGTTGTCCTGTTCCCCCTGCTGTCTGTTCCTGGTGCTCCCCATGCACCGGGTACACCTCCAACTTTTGCCTATGGCTGTCCTGCCTCTTGCCACTGCCCTCAGTCCACTGTGGCACTCCACACCCTTTACTGCACAGTGGCACAGGCACACACACTTCTACCCTGACTGTGGCACAGTTCTGGTGGGCTCTGTCCTGATCCTGCCCAGTCCTGCGCCCTGCTTCATTTTATTCCTCCCTGGCGCTCTGTCACCACACTCCCACCTGTGACTTACCTTTTGTGTTCTTCCTCCCCTCTCTTGCTCCCTTTTATTTTGGCTCATTTCTGCTGTCATGCAATGTCTGCTTGCTCTGCTATTGTGCACGGTGCATGCTGTTGAATATCGCACTGCACATGTTATTCATGGCTCTGCCCCCTACGGTTGCGCATGCATTCATTACTGTTGTGCTCTGGTGCATTGCTTATTGCACTGTGCAGCTGCCTCCCACTGAATATTGCACAAAGGCGCATTTCTGTACTTTCGCATGGCTCATCCGCTCTGTATATCCGGCACAGGGTGTTAACATAACTTGCTCAAGGGGTCACGGTCACACTGTTTGCAAGTGGAGGTTGTGGGATTCAAATCTGGGTCTCCATTTTCACTGCTCTGCCCTCTATCTACTAGGTAAAACTGCCTCCCCTGATTGAAGAAGGCATCCTCCAGGCCAGCCTTAAGCACTTTGCAGTGTCCCTCAGGAGGAGTTAAAGATTAGAAGTGGAGAAGGAGAGAAACCCAAGTTCTGAATACTCAAATTGTGTGATCAGAGGGATGAACAGTTTCATCTATCAGGTGAGGCCTTGCATTTTCCCGTTTAAAATATGCTTATGCATCAGAACACACCAAGATTGCATTAAAGGGACACTGTCAGATTTTTGACATATTGTTTACCCCCATAAAAAGCTATACAGCAGGCATTTGTATCATTCTCCTTCTTATATACAGTGCTTGCGTTAGTTAAATTGAGAATACTGGATGGGCAGCTATGCGCAACCAGTCTGTTCTATCACCGAGAGTTCTGATTGCTTCTGACCCCGAGAGTGAAGCTTGAGCGGTCCATGGGAATCAGAACCCCAAGGTGGCAGAACACACTGATTGTGCATAAAGTTGCTTTTGCTGTAGTTTTTGTAGTGTATAGTATTATGTGAAATGCGCACACTGTGGTTCGTTTGCTTTCAGAATGAAACTGACTTGTGCAGTATCTAGAGGTTTTAGAATGCTATTGTACCACAGAAGGGTACAGTCACATTCCATGACCTTTGAATTGTGGTACAACAGCATTTTGAAAGGGATGGGATTCTATATAGAACAATTCTCTAATGTATACTATAATTAGCTTTTGTGTAAATTTTGAATACATTTTCTACATTTACTCATCCCAACTAAATCTCGGCCGCCAGTTCTTCCCACACGTGAACATTCAAGAAGGAGTCAAAGTGTGTCTAAACTCCTGCTTGTACTAGTTTGATTGCTTTTTTTACCTTGTATCAGAAAAAACATTGCAAATGCACATACCCAGATTTGTAGCTTTTGATTTTTAACATAACATTAAACATGCTAGAGTGCTCATTTTAATAGTGCACTCCGTTTCTGGCAATCAAGGCACTATCGGCACCCTGTTGAATGTGCACCCATGGGAGGAGTGGGCTGCCAGAGATTTAATTGGGATGAGTAAAAGTAGAAAATGTATTCAAAACATGCTTAAAAGCTAATTATAGGGATGTGGATATGATGTTCTATCCACGCTGTCTGACAGTTGCCTTTCCCTTTAAAGTTTGCTGGAAATGTCTTCTAGCTGGTTCCTTCCACCCACCCGGGTGATAACTCCCATGGCTCTGCCCCGTGACATCAGATCTTCCTTTCTGTTGGAAGGTTCAGGTTACCTTCTTACTGCTCCCATGTTGAGTAGGCCCTGGTGCTCAAATCTTTAGATTTACTTCCTTAACTTACTTTAAAACTCATTTGAGTTTTGTCTTCACCTCAATCTTTGATTGTGACCACAATGGAGAATAACACCATACCTGGGTTTCACCGGTGCCCTTGTGGGCAGAAGATGTCCCGTGCGGACCCTCATGCCTTGTGCATCTACTGTCTGGGCAACAATCACAATCTGCAGGCCTGCGGCTTTTGTAGGTCATTTCACCAGAATGTTCTCGATGACCGCACTGCCCGCCTGAAGTTGGGCTGACCAGAGAAATGATACCCGCTGGTCAAATCAAAGAATACCCATTGGGTAGTCTCCACGGCTGCAGGGTCCTCTGAGCAGTTAGAACAGCTCAAGGCCTTTGAGGTGGAGGTGGCCCAGGCTGCTGCTCAATCCTCTCCTGCCTCAGCCTTTGTTCTGCTCCAGTTGTGCTCCACCTATTCGGCCCCCTTCAAGGAGCTGTGCCAGTCCCACTTGACTAAAGGAGAGGACCCCACTGAGTCGCACATTTCCCACAAGAAAGAGTCCAAGAAGGACAAAGAGAAGACTCATCGTCGATGCTCCTGGGACTGGGAACATTCTCGCTCTCAGGAAACTCCAGTTTCAACTACGGTCGAAACCGAGGCCTTGGTTGCTGTTTTCATGGTAACCCCACCTAACCAGTTGGCTGAAACACCGGCTGACAATGTGGGCAAGATTTTTCTCCACCCTGTCAACCAGTTGTCATCTGAAGAGGACGACAACTCTCTTTTCAGGACTCTGGTCCTGCCAGTGACCACTGATGGGTCAGCCCAGCTTGCTGAGCCGGAACCACTGATCATCCACCAAGAACAGGAGAAGCCATGGAGCTCCCTGGCTCTCTCTGATGCCCCCATCAGCATCACCGACAGCCAAGGTTGAGGTCATCTTTGACTTCAGGGTCAAGCAGGTCCCACTGACATCAGCGGTCTTGCTCTCGACACCATGGTAAGTGGTGCCACTACTCGTCTTCATCCTCCTCGGGTGAGAAGGGACTTCAGCGCAAATTGCATCAACACTACGAAGACCTCATGTGGCAACAGTTGGTTCTGTCTGGGCCAAAGCTGACACTGGCTTCTACCCCGGCTGTTACCTGGCTGTCACCTGAAAGGCCGACACCAACTTCCCCGGCAGGGCCGGTCGACACTGTTCCTCCCCCAGTGGAGCCAGTTCAGACCCTGTCAGATAGGCTGAAGCAGACCACTCTGCTGATCATGGTGGAGCCATCACCTTAACAACCAATGGCCGGGGCTCTGACTAAGGAGTCTCAGTCGGCCAAGGGACTTCCCCATCGGCTGTTGATCGCTCTTTTGCCTGACCATCCACGGTGGGTCGAGGGGGGTCACAGGTGGCTGCCTGCTTTATATGGACTCCTCAGAGTCAGAGGATTCCTCTTTGCACTCCCATCCACTAGACACAAAGTCAATCTGGGATCTTTCCATGGACGAAGGCCCCACTGCGTTCACAGGCATTCTTCACCTCATCTCCAAATCTATGGGGATGAGGCTGGAGCCTGTCCAAAAGCAGGCTTGATATGCCCTCACAGAAATTCTGGACAAAGGGGATTCTCCAATGAGGCCTTCCCAATGGCCGAGGCCATTGTAGGCACTGCCCTAGAGCTTTGGCAGAACCCTACTTCTTGCCCTGCGCTCTCGGTCTGGATGGCCCGCGAGTACGCGATGCCCACCAGTACCCTTTCAGGGTTCATGGAGCATCCCCCAGCTGAGGGGTTGGAGGCTAACTCTGTGTTTTGGCACTTGGGCAATAACGGGGACATCGACAGACCACTGGACAAATAGGCCAAGAAACTGGACCATTCGGCCAAAAAGGTCTATGCTGCCTCCCTGCTAGGCCTCTGTCAGGCGAGCTTGGCCATCTTAATGGCACACTTCTCTCATGCCTTATTAGGATCCCTGAATGAGGTGATCCCCCACCTTCCTGCATACCTTCAGACCATGGTCAAACAGGTCTGAGACCAGGTTAGGGCACTGGCAAAACAGCAACTCCAGACGGCTCTGGATATTGGTGATTCTTATGCCCGCTCAGTGGTGGCCATAGTTGCCATGTGCCTTAGAGCTTGGCTGCAGATCTCAACCTTCACAGCAGATACCCAACACAAGCTGGTGGATGTCCTCTTTTTGGGCACCGACCTATTTGGGTCTGGTGTGGAGGGTCACCTCCAGTGCATTGAAAAGTCCAGTGCCACCCTGGACTCCATGACATCTGCCCAGAAGGACAACAAGGACTCTAAGCAGCAGAAGTGCAAGCCCTTTCAGTCCTCCACCCCTGCAGCCAAACCAGCCCAGCATCAGTCTGGCCAGCAGGCTCAGTCCTGGTGACCTCGGGCCAAGTCCATAGCCTCAGTGGTCCAAAAGCCCAGAGGGAAGGGACCCGGTGGCTCCTTGGATGGATCCTCCTCCTCCTCCAAGCCTGCTCAGTGATGGTATGGAGGTTGCCGCCCTCATTCCCGTTGCGCCTCCCCTGGGTCTTCCTGTGGGGGGCTGGCTCCTCCACTTCCTTTCAGCCTGGTCTGCTGTTACCATTGACTGATGGGTTCTGGAAATGGTCAGTCAGGATCTGCCTCTGGAATTTGAGCAGTGCCCTCCAAGCCAAGTCCTTGCCCCATGGGAGGACTTGATATATGCAGACACTTGGTCAGCTCTTTGAGATGACATAGCCCAGCTTCTCCACAAGGAGGTCATGGTCAGAGTTGTGGATCCTCCAGAACACCCAAGGTTTGTCTCCAGGTCCTTTCTGGTGCCAAAGTGGATGGAGAGCTGGTGCCCCATTCTAGATCTGCATGAATGGAAAAATTCCTCAGGTCCCGCACTTTCAGGATGGTAACTCTGTCCCAGATTATACCATCTCTGGAGCAAAACATGTGGTTTTGCTCTCTGAATCTTCAGGATGCATTCTTTCATGTCCAGATCTGTCTGTCCCATTGAAGGTTCCTCCACTTCTGAGCAGAAGGAGTCCTTTATGAGTTCCAAGCCATGCCTTTTGGCCTCTCCTTAGCCCCTAGGGTCTTCACCAAATGCATAGCAGTGGTGGAAGCTTACCTCAGACACTGAGGGGTCCGGGTGTACCCCTACCTGGATGACTGACTAATAGTCGGTCCCTCCAGGCAGGAGGTGGAGAGATCCAGGGACCTGGCCCTCCAGATCCGCATCGACCTTGGCCTCCTGGTCAATGAGGCCAAGTCAGAACTTGTGCCTTTGCAGGTGATCAGTTTCATTGGGGCAGAGCTTGACTCATGCTGGGGAAGAGCTCAGCTCCTGGCAGACAGGGCAGAGGTTCTCTCCTCCTTTACCCAATCATTTCTGATTGGGCACTTGTGCCCTGCCTGGGGCTTCCTATTCATTCTGGGTTACATGGCAGCCTGCACCAGCATGATCTGATGGGTCCATTGGTGTATGCACCCCCTTCAGTGGGAGCAGGCCAGCTGGTTGTCTCAGCGCAAAGGTCACCTTGACAAGCTGGGTGCGGTGCTATGACCCAGAGGATGTGGGATAGCCTCCAGTAGTGGCTCGTCCCAGAGCATCTGCAGGAAAGGATCCCATTTGTCCGCCATGAGCCGATGGTCATCCTAACAACTGATGCCTCTCTCACGGGCTGGGGTGCCCACCAGGGGGAACACAGAGTCCACGGGCTCTGGACCTCTCAGGAGTCCCAATGCCACATCGACCTGCTGGAGCTTCAAGTGGTTCGGCTATCCCTGACTGCATTTGCTTCATTTGTCCAGGGTCAAGTGGTCCAGGTCCAGATGGACAATACCATGACCATGTACTACCTCAACAAGTAGGGCAGGATCCACTCCTTGCCTCTGTGCAAGGAAGCTTTCAGCATTTGGACCTTCATGTGCAGCCTGGAGTCAGATCTCCTAGCCATCCATGTGGCAGGAGCCTCAAATCAGCTGGTGGATGCCCTCAGCCAGGTGGGCAAGGCATCTCACGAGTAGGCCCTCCATCCAGAGGTAGTTCACAGTCTGTTCTCCCAGTGGGGCACCCCTCAGGTGGACCTGTTCACCTCCAGGGAGAACACAAAGCTGAGGCTGTTTTGTACCTGCCCTCCTCAGCAAGGCTTGCTGCAGGGGATGCCTTCTCGAGGCCATGGACCCCAGGCCTCTTCTATGCCTTCCCTCCACTTCCCTTAATCCACAAGGTGCTACTCAAGGTCAGGAGGGACAAGGCACAGGTGATCCTGGTGGCTGCAGATTGGCCGCTCCAGTTTTGGTTCCCCGATCTCCTCAGCCTCACTAACAGGCTTCCAAGGCATCTTCCAGCATGCCCAGACCTGCTTTCCATCAATCAGGGGAAGGTACTCCACCTGGACCTTCAATCCCTGCACCTGACAGCCTGGTTCCAGAGTGGCTAGAGTTCCAGGCTTTTGGTTTCTCTGAAGATGTCCTCACTGTGGTGGAGGCATCTTGCAAGGTATTACCCAGAAAATGCTATGCCTTCAAATGAAAGAGATTCTTCATTTGGTGTCAGGGCAATGGGTTAGACCCCTTGACAAGGGACACTGGTTTACCGGGTTTGAGAAAGGGCATATTCCATTTTGCACATTGTAAAAAATGGTATTGTCACTGGTGCCTGCTAAGTCAAAATCCAGTTTTACTGGTATTTGGTTCTCTATACTTTATTTAACAATTTTTAACTCTGCTAACATGCATTTTAGCAATTTTGACCTTCACTGTTGCACATCCTACCATCCTTGTACCAAGTTAAAGTTATTTTAGGTACAAGATGTGATGGCAGCAGCAGCACTACAGCCCCCATCCCTAAGGTGTGATGGAAGCAACACTATGGCCCCATCCCTCAGGTGCGATGGCAGCATCAACAGCACTATGGCCCCATCCCTCTGGTGTGATGGCAGCAGCAACAGCACTATGACCTCCCTCCCTCAGGTGTGACAGAAGCAGCAGCTCTGTGGCCCCCATCCCTTAGGTGTGATGGCAGCACTACTACATTCCCCATCCACCAGTGGTGATGGCAGAAACACTACAGCACCCACCCCTTCGGTGTGATGGCAGTAGCAGTTCACAACCCTCTGGGGTGATGGCAGTAGTGACAGCACTATGATCCCCTTTCTTCAACACCCACACCCCACATGCACAAGTTACAAATGACTTGGTCTCTCTGCTTGTTAGAACTCAGATGTGAATTAATTTGAACCATCACTGTTAAGGTGGACTACCTTTGTTTTTTCCTATCTGTAATTTAACTGCCTGAATTGGATTTCTGCCTGTGACACTGCTGACCAGGGTTAGGGAACAGACTTGGGTGTAGGAGGGCCAGCTGGTGGGTGAAGGCTTGAGTGTCCAATGACCACTCACCTTCTCCTGGGAAGGAGGGTGGGTTCATGGCTCAGCATTTGCTGGCCCCTGGTGGAGGCCAGAGACATGACAACATGTTAGCCCTCACTGCAGGAGGGAGCATGACGGACATCGGCTTGTGCCTTGACATCATGTGGCCTGTCAAGAAAATGGGAAAACACCCGCTGGCCAACCGAAGGATGCCTGTTGGTCCTGCCATAAGCTGGAAGCCCCAGACATGTGTCTGTTCTGACCCCTGCCATTCCCAGGATACACAGGAAGCTCTTGGGTACCCTCTTCTCCTGGAAGCCTCCCACAGGGGGTGGGGCCCACTCAGTGAAGGGTTACTTTGGGTTACCTGGTAGCACAGCAATAAGGGGCAGTAGATGGTGGTCGGGACTCAGCAGCGGTGGTAGGAGTCCTTGGTAGACCTGAAGGAGTGTATGGCCAGGGGGTAGGAGGAGCACAAAAAACCTGCTTGAATTTGCTTCTTTGAAATAAGGTGTCTTCACATAAAAAATCCACAAGTGATTAGTGCAGGACCTTCAAATGGATTCATGCATCTCCCAAACATGTGGATTCTTTTTTTACTTGGTATCCATGAACAGGGTGCCTCCCAGTTCTCATGTCTTTGTTCAGATGTGAATTGAGCACCACTCTGCCCACCAGCAACATGCAGCCCCTGGGGTCTTAACTTCTGTGTGTCACTGAATGTGCTTTCAAAATCCACTGGCCAAACATAAGTACACTTAAATACTTAACATTTGCTTTTTGTTGAAGCAGTCTATCAAAAATATTTTTGTTGTCATGGAGACTGAAACAGCAGGTGGGAGAAAAGGAGCAAATGATCCAATTCACCTAAATGGGGTGCTCACAGTGAAGTCTTTTCATAAGTAGTAAGGCAGTTTCTTCTTTGTGAACATACTTTCCTTCAGACTAGTTTTCATTCAAACAACTGAGGATTTTGGATGGCCCTACTGATTATAAACTTGAATAAGCTAGTTGGTAACAGTGATCCTGCACTTAGCAATCTACAACCTAGATGCTCATATGCAGAGAATACAATACAAATCTGGCTAAAGTCTAGAACAAGCTTATAAAACACATAAAATGTATCTGAACATTTATCTTTACCTATACAAAATCATTGCAGCCCAAGTAAAACTCAGGTAAATTACATGGTACCCTAACTACTATTTTATGATGTAGTAAACATGTATTGGTATTTTTTTTATATTCATTGTAAAGCAGGTAAGGCCCACTAGGCAGAACTATCTGTTTTCAGGAGTGACCTAGAAGCACTGGGGAGGTTAAGTGACTTGCTTGGAGTCACACAGTATGCAAGTGGAGGTTGTGGGAATCAAACCCAAGTCTGCTGGATGTACCCAGTTCAATCACTGTTTGTTACTCTAACCACTAGGCATGGGTGGTTAAACTGAATGGCTGATTACAACAAAGCAGTGCGGTGATTTCTTACTGACTCTATATGCAGCAAAGCAGAAAGAATGCAAAGCACAGCAGCATTCATTTTAAGATGCTGAAATCTGGGTCGGCCCGCTCGCGCTGCTGTAGCAGTATTGCTTGCAACGTCAGCAACCCAGGGTCAGACATGAACTCGGGTTGCAGGAGGTCTGGCCAGGGGAGTAGGATCGAGCACCCAGGGACTGCTCTCCTCCTCTGGGTAGAGTAGGCTGCAGGTCCTGCTGCTTTACCACCACCTGTGTGACCACGGGTGGTGGTGCAATGGTGCTGCAAAGTGATCAGGAGGGGAGAATGCTAGCCAGGATCTGGAGCAGTGGCATGTCTCTATGTGACCTGCCTTCTTGGATCTCCTTTAGTGTCGGTGGCCTCAGGAACATAGACCAGAAAACTAGGAATAATCACCCCACATTGGCCACTGGCAGAACGAACCCAGGTGCCCCAGACTTCATAACCAGGTTCCATGAGGGACCCACTGAGCTGCCTGACACACACTAAGGGAGTGTGGAGGGGTGACCTGGGGTCCCTTCCCTTCCCACCTGAGGGGGTACAATCCAGGCAGGATGGGGCAGGCCCACAGGAGCTCGTGAGCATTACCTAGGGTTTGAAGCTAGGGGATACCCAGCCCAGGGATCTCTGAAAAGTGGAGACTGATGCTGTGAGAAGGGGGCATAGAAAGAGAAAAAATCAAGCATTTGTCAATGCCGAATGTTTGCTTGCTGGCATTGGCAGTGGTAGTGTAGAAGTTACAGAGCTGCGTAATAGGAATAGCAGTGAATTATTGAACTGAAGCCAACCTCACCACCACCCTGCAGAGAGTGACAGGCATTGGGGTGTGCCTTTGGGTCATCAGGCATAACGGCCACACCATTTCACCACACCCCACCCTGCAGACACTGACAAGTGTCACAGTGTTCCTTGGGGTCTTTGGCCCTTATGCGCACCCCATTCCATTAGGAAATACGGTGAGATGGGTGCGATATAGGAGAATGGGGTGAACTTTGGGGCTGAAGAGTCCAAGGCATACCTCGATGCCTCTCACTGGCTGCAGGGTGTGGAATGGTATGAGCATTACGGGCAATAATCCCAAGTCACACACCTGATGCCTGTCATTCTCTACAGGGTTGGGCGTTATGGCTGGAAACCCTAATACCTCAGGCATTTGTTGGTATTTTCACTCCAAATTTTCAACATGTTTTTTTTGTGACCCCACCTCATGAAACAGTGGCAATATCAGTTTGTTAGCTGAAAGCTGCTTATGCACAGCGACTACGGCATTTAGCACCACAGGTGCAAAACCATTCCGAACAGGATGTAAAATTCGACAGCTGTACTGTTCATGGGGAGTGCAAAATGGCAATGTTACAAATCTGCAGTAAAAATATTAAAAAACTGGTGAAGTCATGAGCGACATAGAAACTGTGCAATGCACAATTCGTAATATAATTAGGTTGGGATTTTTACAGCAGATTGTCAACTCAGGCATTTTGGTGCCTCTGATCATGAACAGTGTCACTGTGGTTTTCTTTATCTGTCCCGAACAATGATTTCCCACAGCCACGCGATCTCTACGCTGAAAGTGTGAAACACACTTCGCCATGTTGTGAAAAATGACAGCTGTACTGTTCATAAGGAAGTGTGGAAAATGCCACTGGTGAAAATCTGACTGAAAATATTACAAAGTCATGAACTTACGAGGGCGCGTGGAACCGCGCACGCTCACCGTAACACAGTCATTTTATGGACTTGTGTCACCAAATTTTCAACATAGCCATTTTAAGACCTCTGCTCATGAACAGTGTAACTGTGATTTTGTAATCTGTCCCAAACATTGCTTTAGACACCAACAGCACCATTGTGCGCTACATGTGCGAAACACATTTTGGACGCATATATGAAAAATGGCAGCTGTACTGTTCATAAGGAAGTGTAATAAAATGGCAATGTTGAAAATCTGGAGAGAAAATATTAAATTTGCAAACTTACGAGCATGCATGGGAACTGCGCAACACACGCCAGAAACAGTAATTTTAAGGAATTTTTTCACCAAATTTTCAACATAGCTATTTTAAGACCTCTTCTCATGAACAGTGTCACTGTGATTTTCTTTAATTTGTTCCAGACATTGATTTCGACAGACAATCGACTGCACTATTGTGTGCTACATGGAGGAAACATGTTTTGGGTGAGATGAAAATGACAGCTGTACTGCTCATAAGAAGGTGTGGTAAAATGGCAATGTTGAAAATCTGGAGTGAAAATATTGAAAATTCATTAAACTGCCAGCCATATGAGGAACTGCGCAACGCACACTATAAAACAGTCATTTTTGAATTTTTCACCAAATTTTCAAACAGGCTTCTTGAGAGCTCCACTTTATGAACATCGGCAGTGTCGTTTTTACTCGGTTCCAAAGGTGATTTCTGCAGTTACTATGTAAATCACCCTTCAGGCCCAATAACGCCATGACAGTGACAGCATTCATGAGAAGGGGTCCCAAAAACCCCATGTTGAAAATGTGGTGCATAAATTCCAAAAAATGCCTGAGATATATAACAAAGTTGAAAAAACCCTATCTATCCCATTATACAGCTTACCGGCATTTCCTCAGTTCGCAGTCAGCTTTGAAGAGTGCAGACGTGTTCCCGGTCCACCGAAGATCATCGCGCCAGACTCCGGAGGTAAGTATGGGGTGAGGGGGGTTGTGGGGAGGCAGGGTGCGCAGTGGGTGGGTGCAGGTTGTGGGGGGGCAGGGAGACTGCGCGGGACCGTTTTTTCTTTACAGGTTGTTTTTTTTTTTAAATGAC
Organism: Neoceratodus forsteri; assembly: GCA_016271365.2. Classification (NCBI taxonomy): domain Eukaryota; kingdom Metazoa; phylum Chordata; order Ceratodontiformes; family Ceratodontidae; genus Neoceratodus; species Neoceratodus forsteri. The sequence goes on from CM028129.1 coordinate 721,548,728, forward strand.
AATGTGGGATGTTTGCCATGCTGGGGTGGGCTCCCAGCATGGCACAAGGATGACTGATTGGCTGGGGCATGGAGCCAATGGGGGACTGGGCACCCCAGTCGGCCATAGCATCTATTGCCATGCTGGGGTGGGCTCCCAGCGTGGCACCCTGTACTCTGGGGGGGAGGACAGTGGAGCCGATGGGGGACTGGGCACTGCCGTCGGTATACCATGAGTTGCCACGCTGTGGTGGGCACCCAGCGTGGCATGTGGAAGGCTTTGGGGGGAGTGCAGCACAGCCAACAGGATTGGGCACCCCATCGCCATATACAGTGTGTGCTAGCAGCACGCAGTATGCGGTGTGTGTTTGTGTGTGTGTGTGTGTGTGTGTGTGTGTGTAGGGAGCTGCGCATGAGCAAGCGATATCTGATCACTGCTCACTGAGCATAGCTCCCCCTTTCAACTGCTCGCCATGCATTTGGAGCTGTCATGAGACAGCTCCAGCATGCATTGAGGACTGAGTCGCGCCTGCCAACACACTGACTGAATTGGAAGAGGGGTGACACACCAAAAACTCGGATGATGGCACTATGTTTCTTGCACATGTGTGCAAGCAAACATAAAAATTAAAAAAGTGCTGAAAAGTTTCCTGACTTTTATCCTTCCCCTCCTTTGCCTTTAGAGCCCTTACCCTCACCCTCTACCCTCCGACAATGGCCTTCATGCCTGCATACCCCCTTTCCTCTCACCTGCAGTGCTTATTTCTAAGATTGCCCTTGACTGGTATGTCATGCTACCTAACATTTGGCACATTTTGAATGACTGGAATATCCTAAGCCTCAGCCTCTTACTTCTTTTTATTGTGTAACTATGTATTATTATGTTGACCTTTGTATGTACGTATACCCCCCATTCCTTCAACGTGGAACCTTTGTAAATGAGCAGTTCCTGCTCAAAGGTATTTGTAATCCTAGATTTCAATAAAATAAAATAAAAAAAATAAGAAATCTTAGAGATTCTGTGCAGTGACATGCAATTTCCATGAGGCACCGGTACAAGAATTCAAAATCCACAAATCAAGCAGGATTCCGTGATTGTTACTGGTGTTACCGTTAAAAATGGAAAACCAGGAACCCTGCCCTTGATCTGTCTTGTGGCTAGCATTTTGGACCACCTGTGGTCTCTCTCCCCCCCAAGGGTGACTTTGGTTGACAACACTTAAGGTGCACCTGGCAGCCATCTTTTCTTACTGGGCACAGGCCGGTCAACAGTCGGTGGCACAGAAGAAGATGGTCTGGCACTTTTTTAAAGGCTTAGATCACATTTCCTCTCTGGTGTGTGAACCACCACCACCATGGGACTTCTTGCTGGTTTTGGCAAAGCTCTTGGACAAGCCATTTGAACCGATGCACAGGTGTGACATGTCTCACTTGTCATGGAAGACCACCTTCCTGGTGGCTATCATGTCAGCCAGAAGGATCAGTGATCTCCAGGCTCTCTCAGTGGAGTCTCCTTACTTGGTCTTCCACAGAGATAAGGTTGTCCTGTGCCACAACTCGAAGTGCCTCCTGAAGGCTGTGTCAGAGTTTCACCTGAACCAGGTGATGACTCTACTGATGTTCTTCACCAATCACACCTCAGAGGCCAAACTCAGGCTCCATGCTTTGGACCTGAGGTGAGCGCTCACTTATTATAAAGCACGCATGGCTGGAGTTCAGGGAGAGGTTCGCCAGCTTTTTGTCACCTACACTGAAGCTGCACCTGGCAGACCTGCAGCCAAGCAGATGATTGGCAGGTAGATCACATCCTGCATTGATTTCTGCTATAGATTGGTGGGTAGGGAGCCTCCTGGAGGGCTAAGTGCTCATTCCACACACCATACCGCTGCATTGGTGGCTGCTTCTAGGAGTGTCCTATCCAGGAAATCAGCAGGACTGCTACCTGGAAGTCAGCACACACCTTCATTTCCCATTACCACACTGACCTCGAGACACACCGGGATGCTGGTTTTGGCGTCTCAGTTCTCCAGTCTCTATTCCCAAAGTAGGGTGTGTACCTTACCTCCCTCCTCCTGGAGAACTGCTAGGAGTCTGCCAGACAGTGTGGATAGAACATCATATCCACATCCCTAGAAAAACAGGTTACTCACCTGTAACAGCAATTCTAGGAGTGGTATATGATGTTCATCCATACGGACCCACCTGACCTCCCCAAATTTGGTGCAGAAACTCTGCTACTAGTGGGTAAGATCTGGTGTCATGGGGTGGAGCCATGGGAGTTACCACCTGGGTGGGTGGGAGGAGACAGCTAGAAGATGTTTCTGGTGATCCTTAAAGGGAAAGGCAACTGCCAGGCAGTGTGGATGAACATCATATACCACACCTAGAACTACTGTTACAGGTGAGTGTGACAGGGTAGAATAAGACCCTATCCCATTTGTTATGGAGAATGTGTTTAAATGCAAGGATCTGTCCTTTTCTGTCTCTTCTCTGTCTGGTTGCACAACCAAATTTTCCTGCAAAACCTCGGACTTGATTAACCCAAATAGTCTCACAATTCTTTGCCTCTCACTGTCTTTCACTTTTCTGTTGCTCTTTGGGTTTTCTCCCTTGCATATCAATGTATGGAAATGTAATTGATATTGGGATCTCTGTTTAGAAAATATTTAGTCTTACTGTTGAAACGTATATTAATTGTAGAAAACTAGAGGTTACTTGAGTGCAAATGTTTGAGGCCTTTTTGCAAAAGGGGATTCAGAAACATCCTGTCTGATATTTACCAGAACAGAAATTTTTTTTAAGGACAGGATGTTTGCTAAGGTGGGGGTTGAAAAAGACTTATAAAATGTTAAGATGAGCTGCAATTAGGAAGATTACAAGAAATATTTTTTTTTATTTTGCTTCTGTACATGGTTGTTATGAACAAGTTTTTTTTTTTTTTTGTTACTGCTACAATAGATAAAGTTTTGGTAATTTTTACAACTGCTCCTGGGTTTTTCCTATACTTCCTAACCTGTGCCTTGACAACAGATAGTGTGAGCAGTGGGATTTAAGCTGTGTGTACCTGAAGACAGGAGATTTGTCCATGGGTACGGGACCTAGTACCAGGGAAGCACAGAGAAAGGTATGGATTCTGCAGCAGCAAGTCCAGGAGTGGTTACCAGGAGAATGGCAGCCAAACTAGCTGCAACAGAAGTCTAGTCTGAGATTGTACAGCCAGCACATGTCATGGAAAAAGAACAGGCAGGGACAGAACCTGAAAGCCTGATGGACTATACAACAAAAAGAGACTGAGAAGCAGAGAGAAATAGAGATTCAGCATTTAGAAGCACAAAGGAGAGAAGAGATGCAGTGACACGAACAGCAGATGAGAGAAGAGATGCAGAGACAGGAGCAACGATGGCTGGATGCCTTGCAAGCTATCGAAGGCAGAGGATTCGGCACAGATCCAGATGAGCAACAAAATGTAAGCAATTTAAAGGCCATTAAACTTACAAAGTTGTGTCCCTCAGATGATATTGAGGCATACCTGACAACCTTTGAAAGAGTTGCCACAGCCTGCCAGTGGCCAAAGCAGCAGTGGGCAATCAGACTGGTACCCTACCTGACAGGTAAAGCCCAACTTGCCTACAGCAGTATGGACACTGCACAGTCAGAAAACTATGACCTAGTGAAAAGTGAAATCCTGGAAAGGTACATCTCCAGAGAGACCTACAGGCAGAGATTTTGGTCTTTGAGGTACAACTTGATCGACAATCCGCAAGAAGCCTTCACCCATCTCAGAGAACTCCTGATAAAATGGATCCAACCAGAGAGCAAAACAGTCCCACAGATCATCGACACATTTGCCATAGAGCAATTCATCAACATCTTGCCTACGGACGTGCAGCTGTGGGTAAAGGAATACCAACCAGAGGGTGGGGAAAGGGCTGTTTCTTTGGCTGAGGACTACCAAATGGCCAGACAGATGCCACAGCAGTGAGGTAACAGCCAAGCACTGGTAAGAAACTCTTTTTCCCTTGTAAACTCTAAGCCTGATAAGAAATCTGGTGGGGGTAACAAATCTGTGCCCAAAGACGTTATTTGCTATATCTGCAAGAAACTGCCATAGTAAGGAGAGTGACACTGTAGCAGATTTATCCTTAGCAAATTGGAGCAAGTACTTAATAGATGTGAAGGTGGGGAATAAGACTGTAAAGGGACTCACTGTTTCGGGATGCAGACAGGCCCTAGTGCACATTAAAGTGCTGGGAAAACACTGTGCAAAGGGACCAGGTACTGGTGTCATCTGCATCCAAGGGGACTCTCGATACTATCCCACCACCCAAGTGACTCTGACCGTTAAGGGTGTGTTGTAACAAATGAAAGTGGGGGTAGTACCTAAGTTACCTGTTCTTGTGATCATTGGAAATTGTATTTATTTATTTATTTAGTTTTTGTTGACCGGGTAAGTGCACTAGACAAATCCTGCCTATTTTCAGGCACGACCCGGGGGAGGGAGATATAGATGAATGCCAACTGACCTTGAACCAGATTAAGCTGTTGGTGGTATTTTTGGTGACTGAGGGAAATTTGGCCAGGACACCGGGGAAATTCCCCTACTCTTTTCGAGAAGTGCCATGGGATCTTTAACATCCACCTGAACTACCACCAATCCACACAGATGGGACCTCGGTTTAATGTCTCATCCGAAAGATGGCACCTCAGAAGTGCAGCACCCCTCTCATGCTGCACTACAGTGTCAGTATTGGGATATTAACCCAAGTGCCAGATGTGGGAACTGAACCCACAGCCCTCTATCTCCCTGCCTCAGAGGTGAGTGTGCTACCTACCGAGCCACTGACACTGACAGTGAAATGACTTTCCAGGATTTACTGAGTTGATCAAAGAGGGAGTAAATCCTGATGTTACAGCAGCTGTGGTGACAAGAGCTCAGGCAAAGAAAATTTCAGACAGTGGGGGCACTTTTCATTTCAAAGATTTTGATTCAGACTTGTTTGAGCACAGCTTCAAGATCCAGAAATCCAGGAAAGGATGACAAAGCCTGAAAAAAATGTGGCAACAAATGACTGATGGATATAAAGGGTTAAAATATGAAAATGCTGAAACTAAATTATTAACTGATTGTTATTTTCTTTCAGAACAAGCTAACAATGTTTCTCTCCAGGGTTATTTTAAGCAGCTGGGGTAAAATCAAAACAGGGTGGTGGACCAATGTTTAAAAAATGTAATGGGTTACTTTACGGAGTTTGGGTTAAACCTCAGACACAGGAACAGACAGAACAATTGGTTATACTACAGAAGTATAGAACAGAATTGTTACAGATAGCACATGATAGTCATATGGTTGGTCACTCAGGGAGGGATTGCACCCTTGCCAGACTGCTGTACAGATTTTACTAGCCTGGAATTCATGAAGATGTTGCTATCTATTGTAATTACTGGGTGGGATATTCAAAGGCGTTGCGCATGGCGCAACAGTGTTGTGTCATGCACAACCCACTGATGCATCCTGGCATGATATTCAAAAGGGGAATTTGCTCCACGCAAATCCCAATGCTCTGGGTTGCACTAGTAATGTGTGCGGCGCAAGTGCAGGGGGCATGCCCATGCATATACGGCACATCGCAAAATTCAGCCCGGGATGTGCTGTGCATATGCAGGCACACACCCACCTTGCACAGCACGGGGAGGGGGAAGATGTTCCTGAAAAATACAGGCGCAAGGACACCCAAGCCCTGGCGGCATCGTCCAGTGATGTAGCACCCCCAATGCCCGATCATGGGCTGTAACATGTATTTAACTCCCTGGTGGTCCAGTGATCTAACTCCATGCCCAGTTGTGGGCCGTAATTGTCTAACTTCCTGGCAGTCCAGTGGTACCTGCACTTCTCCCAATCTGCCCACCTCATACCTGCCACCCGCCCCCGGTCAGCGGCAGGTGGCAGCACCCACCTGCAAGTTACCTGGCTACCCACCAACTGACAGCATACAGTACGACTGTACTTATTGATTCATAGCGTGACAATGGATGTGCAGACCATACACTATTATTACATAGTCCTGATATGTGAATGGAACCATTCACATATTGGAACTGTGTAGTACAGTATGGTCTGCACACCCATTGGCCCATGCTGTGGACCAAAGGCTGTACAGCCGTACTGTACACTGTCAGTCAGTGGGCAGCTGGGCGGCTTGCGGGTGGGGTGCTGCTGCCCGCCGCTGACTAGGGGGCAGGGTGGCGGGTATGAGTGGGCTGGTTGGGAGGGGGGTACGGGGTACCACTGGACCACCAGGGAGTTTGAATTATTTTACAGCCCATGATTGGGCATGGAGTTAGGTCCACTGGACCACCAGGGAGTTTGAATTAATTTACAGCCTGTGATCGGGCAATGGGGCGCGTTGCTGGTAAGGGGCAGGGGGTGTCAGTCCCTGATGGCTGCAGTCTGGCAGGGTGCCAGGTACAAGTTGCAGGAGATCGGCGCACCTGCATGCAAATGGGTCCATAATGACATGCAAATGGCCCCACTTGTGCCTTGCATACATTATGGACCCATTTGCATGTCCACCGCTGAATATTGCAGTTGCTGCAGCTAGCGCAATGGCACTTGTGCTAGCGCATCCCCCTGCTCCTCTCTGGCCACTTGCACTGGTGCAGTGCCACTGCACCATGCACAATGCGAGTGGCCATGGTGCCATATTCAATGGTGTGCAGCCATGATGCAGCACTGTTGAATATTGCCCAGACACTGCCCTGGCACATTCCAGTTGCACTGCACCCGGCTTGCGCCCCTGCCTGGTGCAGTTCTGAATATCCCACCCCCTGTGTTGAGTGTCAGAAAGTAACCCCAGTCACTAAAAAAGACAAGTGCCCCTGGTGCCCCTACCCTTGATAGATGTGCCTTTTGAGAGAATTGCAATGGATGAGGTTGGTCCTTTAGATAAAAGTAAAAAGGGTAATAGATTTATTCTGGAAGTATGCGACTATGCTCCTCGATACCCAGATGCAGTTCCAATGCATAATGTTACAGCTCCAAAAGTGGCAGCAAAGCTTGCTAAATTTTTAGCAGAGTGGGCATACCTAAAGAAATTATTACTGATCGGGGTAGTAATTTTGGTGCTGCACAGCTTAAGGAGCTGTACAGACTGCTAGGTATCACTGCCATAAGAACCTCCCCCTATCACCCTCAGACAGACGGTCTTGTTGAACATTTTAACCAAACCCTAAAACGCATGTTAAAAAGGTTTGTAAAATGGGAAGGGAACGACTAGGGCCATTACTTGACTTACATACTGTTTGCTTACAGAATAGTGCCACAGGCATCAACAGGGTTTTTACCATTTGAAATGCTGTATGGTAGGCAGCCAAGAGGGCCACTGGATGTGATAAAAGAAACTTGGGAAGATAACCCCACTTAGAAACAATTTATATCTTCTTATATGTGTGCCCTAAGAAAGAAGCAGGCAAAATATGTTGAAATTGCCCATAGTAATCAGGAAGAGGCTCAAAACCAGCAGAAGGTATATTATGACCATGGGGTAAAAGAAAATGTTTTTGAACCAGGTGAAAAGATTTTGCTACTGTTACCCACAACAGAAAATAAGCTGTTAATGAAGTGGCAAGGGCCTAATAAAGTTCTTAGACATACTGGCACTGTTAACTACGAGACTGAGATCCCTAACAGAAAAAATTCTACTAAGATATACCATGCTAACTGCCTCAAGAAATGGGTTGAAAAAATGCCAAAAGCTGCTTTGCTAGTTTCACCAGAAACTAAGGAAGACATTGATGTAGTTTATGATAGACTAGAACAAACTGTAAATGCTGATGCTGTAAAGGTGAATGTTTCCTTAACCTCAGAACAAACTTCAGACATTCATAATGTGATAAAGACATTTAGCAGTACTTTTACCACAATACCAAGCTGAGCAAAAGAGGTTGAGCACGTAATAGTGACAAAGAATGCTCGTCCTATCAGACAAAAGTCATACCAGTTGCCAGAGTGGTTAAGAGCTGATGTGGTTAAGGAAATAAAAAAAAAAATGAAAGAGTTGGGTATCGTAGAGGAGTCGAGGAGTGCTTGGTCATCTCCCATGGTAACTGTAAACAAAAAAGAAGAGGGTGTTAGACTCTACCTTGATTTCAGGAAACTTGTCAAGTGTCAGAATTTGACAGTTATCCTATGCCCAGAATAGCTGATTTGGTGGACAGACTGAGGAGTGCAAAGTATATCTACCCTCAATCTCACAAAGGGTTACTGGCAAATACCTTTAGCTAAAGAATCCAGAGACAAAACTGCATTTGCCACCCCTATCGGATTCTATCAGTTCACCATCATGCCCTTTGGTTTACATGGTGCGCCAGCTGCATTCCAGCGGTACATGGGTGTAATTTTATCCCCTCACACTGGTTATTGTACTGCATACCTGGATGATGTGATGTACAGTCCAGACTGAAAAGGCAACCTAGAACACCTATAAGCAGTTATCCAAGCTATCAAAAATGCAGGTCTGACAATTAATCCTGCTAAATGTACATTGGGCACGCAGGAAACCAGATATTTGGGCTATGTGTTGGGAAAAGAAGAAGTTAAGCCACAGATTTCTAAAATAGAAGCTGTAGCTAATAGCCCTGTCCCTAAAACAAAGAAACATGTCAGGTTATTTTTAAGGCTGGTTGCTTATTATCGGAGATTTGTTCCCAACTTTGCTGAGTTAGCTACTCCCCTCACTGAACTTACAAAGAAACAGTATCCAAATAATATGAAATAGACCCCAGAGTGTGATGAAGCTTTTCAAGCCATTAAGGCTGCATTATGTTCAGCACCTGTTTTAAAAAGCCCAGACTTTGAGAAACCATTTCAGTTACAAACAGATGCATCTGAGGTAGCCCTAGGTGCTGTCCTAAGTCAAAATATAGATGGGAAAGAACATCCTGTTCTGTATATAAGTACGAAATTGCATGACAGAGAGAAAATGTACTCTACTATCAAAAAGGAATGTTTAGCAGCAAAGTGGTCCATGGAGTGTCTTAAATTGTATTTACTAGGAACTGAATTTGTTCTTGTAACTGATCACAATCCTCTCTGTTGGCTTAACCAGATGAAAGATAAAAATTCCAGAATAACTGCCACTGCAACCATTTAAATTCACAGTGATTCACAAATCTGGTGAAGAGAATAGCAATACTGATTTTACGTCAAGATATAGATCAGGAACTGAGGGTTCTGAAGGTTGAAAAAAAAACAAGGGTTTCAACTGCACTTTTTGCTGTACTGTTAAAAAAGTGGATGCAAATGTGCTTAATTTCTGAAAGTAGCAATTGTTATTAGATAATTAATAAAAAGTTTTGGAAACCTGTTTGATAAAACAGGTTCCCTCTTAAGAAGGGGTATATGTGGCAGGGTAGAATAAGACCCTGTCCCATTTATTATGGAGAATGTGTTTAAATGCAACAATCTGTCCTTTTCTGTCTCTTCTCTGTCTGGTTGCTCAACCAACTTTTCCTGCTGTGAGACCTCGGACTTGATCAACCCAAACAGTCTCACAATTCTTTGCCATTCACTGTCTCTCACTTTTCTCTTGCTGTCTGTTTTTCCTCCCTTGCATATCAATATCTGCTAATATAAAAATGTGTGCAAATCAGTATATGGAAATGTAGTTGATATTGGGATCTCTGTTTAGAAAATATTTAGTCTTACTGTTGAAATGTATATTAATTGTAGAAAACTAGAGGTTACTTGCATGTAAATGCTTGAGGCTTGTTTGCAAAAGGTGCCTCAGAAACATCCTGCTTGATATTTATGAGAACAGAACATTTTGCAAGAACAGGATGTTTGCTAAGGTGGGGGTTGAAAAAAGACATAAAAATGTTAAGATGAGCTGCAATTAGGAAGATTACAAGAAAGATTTTATTTTATTTTGCTTCTGTACATAGTTATTATGAACAAGTTTATTTTTTTAGGTTACTGCTACAATAAATAAAGTTTTGGTGATTTTTACAACTGCTCTTGGGTTTTCCCTATGCTTCCTGACCTGTGCCTTGTCGACAGTGAGTAACTTGTTTTTTTTAACTCACACAAGCACTGTGTATAGGAAGGAGAATGTTACAGATGTCTGCAGGTATTGTTTTTCTTGGGGTAAAAAATATGTTAAAAAGCTGATAGTGCCCCTTTAAATCACCTTCCAACAAGCTTCATACCAGCTAACCTGCCGCCAGGTGGTAGTGTCACGACAGGCTGACTTCCATCCCAGAGGCAGACAACAGTATCCTCTGGAACGCTTGATCTTCCTCTTGTCCAACCTCCAGATGTCTTGGGCTTGGGGCTTTAACCCAATTCCACAGTATTTTTGAACAGGAAGGATGAGTGAATGTCGAGCTGGAGTTCGATGGTAGCATCTAAAATAGCACTTTTGACCCTGGTGAAGTGGTGCTAAAGTGACTCAGCTTCATTCCAATGCAGAGGTGCTGAAAGGAAAGGTATGTCTATTTGCAGATGACACCAAGATTTGCAACAGGGTGGATAGTCCTGAAGGAGTGCAGAAAATGAAGCAGGACCTGGAGAAGCTTGAAAGATGGTCAGAGGTATGGCAACTGAGGTTCAATGCAAAGAAGTGCAAGATAATGCACCTAGGTAGAGGGAACCCTGGGGAGAGCTACAGAATGGGGGAGAGGAGGCCCTGACTGTCACCAAAAAAGAAAGGGACATAGGGGTTATAATTTCTGATGACCTTAAGATATCAAAGCAGTACACAAAGGCTGCGGGGAGGGCTAGTGGCATGCTGGGGTGTATAGGCAGAGGTATCACTAGCAAGAGGTGGGAGATGATGATGCCATTGTATAAAACATTGGAAAGGCCTCACCTGGAGTACTGCATGCAGTTCTGGAGGCCACACCTGTGCAAAGACATCAACAGAGTGGAGGCTGTCCAGAGATGGGTGACAAAGGTGGTACATGGCTTGCACCACAAAACATATGAGGCAAGACTAATGGACCTCAATATGTACTCACTGGAGGAAAGAAGAGAGCAGGGGGACATGACAGAAACTTTTAAGTGGCTGGCCCACTGGTGCAGCAGTTGGATTTCCACTTTCGATGCCAGTGACCTGGGTTCGGGAATGAGCCCGGAAAGCTGGAGGGCCAGCCGGGTGGAGAATGCATGAGCATCTTCAGGACAGCTTGCCTTCTCAAAGGAGGGAGGGGAAATAAGGTCCCAGTGCAAGACTGGCCCCAGGTGGAGGTCTAGGCTACGTGTGCAGAGACAAGAGAGGGGAGGATGTCGCGGATGTCGGCGCTATGCGCCTTAATGGCAGGGGTTCACACAATGCTCAAAGAATACCGGAAAAACAAGCACCAGAATACTGAGGGGAAGGAGTGCCACTGCAGACCCTAATGGTTCCCTCCTGCCTGGACTTATGGAGACACAATGAAACAAGAAAGCATCAGGGTGTTCAGGCCCCACTTCATACCCTCCTGGGGGGGTATAACCATGGCTCCATGGGGGTCCACCACAGAACCAGGTAAGGAGGCGAAGAAGGGTGGCAACTGAGCGTCTTCCAACTGAGCGGGGTTTCGGTGCCGGGGAGGAGGCAAAAATAGAAAGTAAAAAAAAAAAAAAAAAGAAACTTTAAAGTATTGGAACAGGAAAGGTTGCAACACAACCATTGTCAACAAATTGCCCTGGCTGGAGATATCCAGACTAGATCAGATTACTATAAGTTACTGGTGGCTGCAATATTTAGAGACACAAAGCACATCTTCTTGACCTGGAAGGACACTACTTCTTTATTCAGCTGTGAGCTGTGTGAGAAATTCTATATTGCACTTGATATCTGCAACAGCATGCACTTTTGCTCAGTTCTGTGGAAGATGAAACTAACTACCCTTGGTAATTGCTTTTTATTTACATATTTATTTAGTGTTTAACCAAGAAGGGGCTTGCAAACTCTGTTTATCTTGTGAGTAACTTCAGAAGGATTTAAATACTGCATTTGGGTAGACCCTTGGAGGTAGCTAGATTGTCTACTAGGATTTTCTGACAGTTAAACTATTTTTAAATTTATAGGTGGATGAGGAGTTGAAAAAGGAGCTTGCAAACTTGCTTATCTTGAAGTAACTTCACAAGTGTTTGAATACTGCATTTTGTTGTCCCTTTGGGGTAGCTGGATTGACTACTAGGATTTTGGGACAGAAACTATTTTTAAATAATTTACTGGTGCGTAGGAGTTTGTGATAGTTAAACTATTTTTAAATAAGTTACTGTGGTTAAGGAGTTGTCATAGCAAAACCTGCCGTGTGAATTGAAACACAGACAGCCTCAGGGCAGGACATTGCTCGCCTCATTGTATTCAGACCACAAAGTGTTGGATTGGAACAGGAAAGGTTGCTTCACAACCATTGTCAACAAATTGCCCAGGCTGGAGATATCAAGACTAGATCAGATCACTATAAGTTACTGGTGGATGCAATATTTAGAGACACAAAGCACATCTTCTTGACCTGGAAGGACACTACTTCTTTATTCAGCTGTGAGCTGTGTGAGAAATTCTATATTGCACTTGCAAATTCTATATTGCACTTTGTGCTCACAACAGAGGGAGGTGAACCTTACAATTGTCTTTGGTTTGTAGCAGATATTCTGCAGGTGGAGGCTACTTCTAACTGAAAGGTGAAATAAGGAACTTAGAATTGTCAGGAAAAAGACAGTCTTTCAAGCAACAGAGGGAGGTGGATCTAGCTTTACGTTTGTTACAATTCTTAAGATTTTCAGTGCAGGAAGAGTTTAAAGCACAGCTGACTTATTTTGAGCCTGACTGCTTTCAGAGCACAAACCATGAGGCTGTTTTGGGGCTGGGGGGTTTACCTGTGTCAGACTTGGATGTCTGGATTTTTCTCTGTTTGATTAGCAGGGTATTTTCTCGTCAAATTGTTGTGTAGGGCATCTTGCTGACAGGAAGGCACTCATCAGGCCAGTGGGTCAGAGCTTTAGCTGATTGTTTTGTGAGGGCACAGTTTAGGCCCAACCCATTCCCACCCTCACCCCACCCACCCTGGAAATAGTTCCTTATACCTGGGGTTCTGACATCATTTCAAGAGTGCAAGGTGCATATCACTGTCATATCTCTCTAGCACACTGCACTGACAATATAAGCACACACATTGTATAATATATATATATTTCTATATAACAAACCAATCACACACACACACAACACACACACACACACACACACACACACACACAAAAAGTAGATAAACATGTGGGGAGTAAAATGTAATGGCTGTGGGCAGCAGTCTTCCAGGAGTCTTTCTGGAGGCTGAGATGCTGCCCTATTTGCAGACAACTCTCTTCCCTGAGGGAGGAAGTTGCCCGTCTTCAGGCCACACTGGACAGTAGTAATGGAACCTTCCCCCATGCCACACTGGACGGTAGGAAGGGAACCTCCCCCATCCAGGGAGCACCAGAGCCACCACCACTACCTCAGAGGTTGTGAAGAAAGCACAGCAGTTGGACCACAGTGCACTCAGGGAGGGTGAGGATGGTGGAACAGAGGCACACCCAGTCAGTTGTTCCACTCCACAATCCATACACTATTCTGGGGGAGCATAGCTCCCCTATGGATGCACCTGCAGAGGAGACTAAGGAGGCTGAGGACAACTGTCACAAGGGAGGCCCACAGGATAGAGGCAGAGGACACCACAAGGAAAGGAAGCAGCTCCTGGTGCGGGACTCAATTATTAGGGGGATAGAACTGGAGGGAGCAGGGAAAACTGAAGTAAGGTGCCTGCCTGGTGCCATGGCTTGGAGGGACAGGAAGCGCATCCTCAGGATCACGAGAACAGCTGCATGGGAGTCTGAGCTGGACGTCATTGTCCACCTAGGGACAAATGACTTGGCTCATCATGAGATCAGAGCAGTGCAGAAGGACTTTGTAGAATTGGGGAGGGGCCTAAGACAAGTAGCACACACAGTATCCTTCTCTGATGTGTTGCCTGTCAATGGCATGAGTGAGGCGAGGGTACTTTGCACCATGCAGTTTAATGAACGGTTGAAAAAATGGTGTGGAGCACAGGGGTTTGGCTTCATTGGGGACTGGGGTTCCACCTGGAGGGACACCAGCCTATACTGGCAGGATGGTATGCATCTGTCCAGGAAGGGAGCAAGTCTTTTGAGCAATCAGTTTAAATGCTTCATTAGCAAGCTTTTTAACTAGTCAAGGGGAGGCACTGATAAGCTGCAGGAAATCTCAGCCTCTCCCTACAAAACAGGGTTCTAAATGAGAAAAAAACCAAGGTAGAAAGGTCAGTGGGGGATGCTGCAAAAGAAGGTAAAGCCATCAAAAAATGGAGAGCAATTAGTACCAATGCCTGTAGCCTGAGTAACAAGCTTCCTGAATTAGTGGCCTTGATGGAGGAGGAACATCTGGATATCGTGGCAGTCACAGAAATATGGTACACACAAAACCATGACTGGGACATAAACATACCAGGATACACTCATCTACAGGAGGGACAGGGAGGGTAAAAGAGGAGGAGGAGGAGTAGCTCTTACATAAGGGAAGGAATCAAAGCAACAGAACAAAAAGGAAAACAGGAGGAGAAGAAGCATCGTGGGTAAATTTGGAGACTGGCAATGGCACCACAATCTGCAAAGGGGTTAGATAAAGACTCCTATCAGGGGAGGAAATGGACAAGGAAATGATAGAAAGTATACTTAGAATGGCAGAAAAGGGTAGATATTGCTGATGGGTGATCTGAATATACCAGATGTTAACTGGAGTGCAGTTGCAGCAGCCACTTCAAGAGTGGGTTATTCTAGATGCCCCACAGGGGCATACCTTAGACAGCTCATATGGAGCCCACCGAGAGGGAGCAATCTTAGACCTGGTTCTCTCAAATGGAGATGAAGAGAGGATCACAGATGTAGAAGTGGGTAGCCATCTGGGAACTAGTGACCATCGAACAGTATGGTTCACAACAAACACAGCAATAGAGTCAAGCCATACAAAGGCAAAAGTACTGGACTTTAGGAGGGCTGACTTTGCCAAATGGGTGAGTGTCTAAGGAATGCACTAGCAAATGGGTAGGAAGAAGGGTGAAGAAAAATGGGAATAATAAAACTGCCATCACAGATGTAACAAGCCTTTGTGTGAAGCAAAAAACAAAATGAAATGATGTAAGAAACCACTATGGTTCTCAAAGGAAGTGGCAGTGAAGGTTCAAGAGAAAAGAAAGCATTCAGGAAGTACAAGGAATCACAGAAAAGCAGGACAGAGAACTGTATCAGTTAAAGCAAAAGGAAGCTGGGAAGGCAGTCAGAACAGCAAAGGCCCAAACCGAGGAAAAGATAGCCAACCTAGTTAACAAGGGGATAAAACCTTTATAGGTACATCAGGGAGCGAAGAAAGACCAAGGGAGGGAGAGGAGGCCTAATAAAGGGGAGGGAGGGTGGGCAGAGGGTGACTGTGAAAAGGCAGAGATACTAAACAAACATCTTTGCTCAGTATTTACAAACGGAAGAGGGGGAGGTACCTAAAACAAACAGTAGAAACACTCTGGATACAGAAGTTGATATCAGCCCATTTACAGAAGAAAGGGTTCTGAAAGAACTCTTAAAAATGAAGGTGGACAAAGCAATGGGGCCTGATGGGATTCATCCCAGAATTCTAAAAGAACTAAGGGTAGAACTAGTGACACCACTGACTACCTTCTTTAACAAATCATGGAGGATGGGTGGTACCCGAGGACTGGAGGAGGGCAGATGTATTCCCCTTCACAAAAGTGGGAGCAAGGCAGAAGCAGGAAACTACAGACCTGTTAGTTTAACCTCAGTGGTAGGGAAAATTATGGAATCACTTCTGAAGGAAAAAATTGTCGAGTATCTAGTGGCTTGAGGGGCACAAGACCAAAGGCAGCATGGATTCACAGTGGGAAGGTCATGCCAGACAAATCTGATAGATTTCTTTGACTGGGTGACCAAAGTAATAAATCAGGGAGGGGCTGTGGACATGGCCTACCTAGACTTTAGCAAGGCATTTGACATGGTCCCACACAAACGATTAATATACAAGTTAGCCAGCCTGGGAGTGGGTCCCAAGATGACAGCCTGGGTAAAGAATTGGCTGGAGAATAGGACACAGAGTAATAGTAAATGGAGTCCACTCTGAAGAAAGAGGGGTTACTAGTGGGCTACCGCAGGGTTCAGTATTAGACTGCTCTCTTCAATGTCTTTATGTTTACATTGCAGAGGGACTGAAGGAAAGTATGTCTCTTTGCAGATGACACAAAGATCTGCAACAGAGTTGATGCACAAGGTGGGGTGGAAAGGATGAGAAGGGACTTGGCAAGGTTAGAGGAATGGTCAAATGTATGGCAACTTAGATTCAATGCTAAGAAGTGCAAGGTAATGCTCCTGGGAAACAAAAACCCAGGGGAAGAGTACACAATGGGGGGTGAGATACTAACAACAACAAAAATGGAAAGGGACCTGGGGGTAGTCATATCAGATGACCTAAAGGTGGGCAAGCAATGTGAGAGGGCATCAAGGAGTGCTGGGGGATACTGGTATGCATAGGGAGAGGCATCACCAGTAGAAAACAGGAAGTTATTATCCTCTGTACAGACAGCTGGTGAGATCCCATCTGAGTATCATGCGCAGTTCTGGAGACCCAATCGCAAAAGACATGGACAGGATGGAAGCTGTCCAAAGGAGGGCAACTAAAATGATGCAGGGTCTGCACCAGAAGACATATGAAGAGAGACTTAAGGAGCTTAATATGTATATCCTCGAGGAAAGAAGGGAGGGGACATGATAGAAACTTCAAGTACCTCAAGGGAATCAACTAAGTCCAAGAGGGTAGCATCTTTCAAAAAAGAGGTGTAAAGAACAAGGGCCAATTTGAAGATGGGGTGGCTCAGAGGTAATTTAAGGAAGTATTTTTTCACAGAGAGGGTTGTGGATGGCTGGAACGGCTCTGGAGGAGGTTGTGGAGTCAAAACAGTGGTGGAATCTCAAGCATGCATGGGACAGTCATAAGGCAATTCTAGGTGTGGGGAAGAAGTAGGCTGCTGGTTAACTAGGATCTGCAGCTTATCCACTAGGTAAGGAAATGGGCAGACTGGGTGGGTCAAGCGGTCCTTATCTGCCGTCAAATTCTATGTTTCTATGTTTCTATGTAAGTACCTCAAGGGCATAAACAAGGTGCAGGTGGGGGACCTTTTCCAATGTAGAAAAAGTACTAGAATGAGGGGGCACAATATGAAACTGGAGGGGGGTAGATTAAGAGGAAATGTGAGGAAGTTTTTCTTCACAGAGAGGGTAGTGGATGCTTAGAATAGTCTGCTACAAGAGGTAGTGGAGGCAAGCACAGTGGAGGGTTTTAAACATGCCTGGGACAGGTACAAGGGAACCTTGAGAGGAGAGGGAATGATGAAAAGAGATTGATCACATAGTGTCAGTGGCCGCATACATGTATACGGCTTATGGGCAGACTGAATGGGCCAAGTGGTCCTTATCTGCCGACAATTTCTATCACCACACACACACACACACACACACACACACACACACCACATACACCACACACACACACACTTCAAAATAAATGCACTTCCAGGGTCAGTTAATTTAGTTTTTATTAACCAGGTCTGTACACAGGATAATCAAATGTCCATTTTTAGGAACAACATGGGAAGTTACAGCAGCATATACAGTACATGTAACAGACAATATCAAAGTGCATACATTACAACTGGCAAACTGTCACAGCTGAAACAACCAATAACTTAATACAGTTCAGATGAAATGAGTGCAGTACAAAGCTAACATATGACTAAAAATACAAACGGCAAACGTGAGTAACAGGGAGTAGAAACAGGATACATATAATACAAAAACAATAGCAAGGCATAAAACGAGGAATAAACCAGTTAAAATGAGCAGCTAGGTACAAGAGAAAATAACTGTTTTGAGGAGGTAATTATGCTAGGTGTTCTGAAAAGCCTGCACTGACAAAATTCAGCTGGAATGGCATTCCATAGGTATGGGTGCAACACAGGAGATGGAAATACTACCCCAATTTAATTTGTTTGTGTTTTAGATATGGACAGCAGGCCATAACTGGAGGATCTTAAGGGGTAGGCACAGTTAGCAGGCTGAAGGAGCGAAGCAAGTGATAAGGGGACCACTTATGAAGGATGTTGAAAATAACTCTACACAGGGTGAGATCATGAAGGGATGCAGAAGGAAGCCACCCAAGGTTGGAATACAGGTGGGCAAGGTGATATGAGGCTAGGGAAAAATGGATGTCTGTGCCTCACATCCCACTTCTGCAAGGTGGTTTTGACCAAGGCAGAGAGGACAGCCACCCCATGAAGAAGCTTAGGCAGGAGGATGCCATGTGCAATGGCTAAGCGAGATTTTGGAGTTCGACAATGATTGATCTTATATGAAAATCCAGCCTAGAATATACCCATGACATGCAGGGAGAAGTCCTGGAATGGATCCAATGTTACCCCTAGGTCATAAAATGAGGATACAGATGCAAGTTGTGTTTCATCATTGCACAAAAGAGAGGGGGTAGGTGGGCAGTTTTTAAGCCTTGGAGCAGAGCCAAAGAGCATCTCCTGGATATTAAAAGTGTTCGGGAGAAACTTATTAGCAGAGAGTCAATTTTGCACATCCTGGATGTCAGAGGACAGCTGATTATTGACACTGGATATGCTGTTTGAACTCAGGAAGAGAATGAGGTCATCTCCATAAAAAATGAGTGCACTACTCAAGAAACACTGACGTATATTATTTATATGGAGGGAGAAGAGCAGAAAGCCTAGGATGGAGCCTTGTAGCACTGCAACTCAAGTAGGAGTAGGGTCAGAGAAGGAAGTCTCAAACCTGACTTGCTGATACCTGTTGTTTATGTAGTTTCTGAACCAGGGTAGTGCCAAACATGTTAAAGTAAGCATTAAGCCATGACAAAGGAGGGTAATACTAGGAATTAATGCCCAGCTGAGGGGGGAGGGGTGGGGCATGAGGCCAAAGGATGAGTGCTTCCAGCCACTGAACTGGGCATTAATTCCATAGTAGAACCCTCCTTTGGAGTGGCTTAATGCGCTTGTAACATAGCAAGCACCGGGAAGGTGTATTACTGTAAAACATGCTATTTAGAAAGTATAACACACACACACAGTTCTGCAGAGTTTCAATGATTTTTATATATTTTTGCATGGCTTAACATTTATTTATATTGTGGCTGGTACATCATTGTTAACATCAAAAATACCAGGATTTGTTATGCCACTGTATATTAAAAATAGGAACACTTTCAAACTTTTTTGAAGATCAAAACCTGCATTTGTGCAGCACTCGTAAAACGTTTATCACACCGTCTGAAAAGAGCAGAAATGCATTCAGGGATTGAATGTTTAAATGATTAACACAGGCTGCAAACAAGCTGAACATTACAGCGACAAACATTTTCTGCATAAAACGAGCAGAAAAACATTGCACGGTACCTTACTATGGTATATATCTACATTATAACAACATTAAATGAAAAATGTTATAGTCCGCCACATTTGAAGCTATGCTGCTCGACCCTGACACAGAACAGATGGATTAGTTGCCGTACTCCTTGTCTGCCCACGATGTTATCCCCATTACGCTGCATACTGTAAAGCTAACGTCGTACTTACTGTTATTACTCATTTCAATGATTTTTGCACTCTAACAGGACTTTGCAATGAGTCTACGAGTACCGTGGGATGGGTGGGTGGAATGACTATGTGCTGATGTTTTATAGTGCCAAATAACGATTTTGATGTGGTTTGGAATGGTACTGCATTATGAGGTGGACATTACTAGGGAATTGATGCCGCTTCATTCTTAGTCAGTTATGCAGTTTCAACCATGTCAGTACTACATTTAGGGATAACATTTATTGCCATGTAACAAAGGTACTCAGCCTCTGCTACCAAATTCACATTTATACAATGGCTGTGAGAATAACATTTTGCAAATAAATGCATTTATTTTCACGTATGACAGGCCTGCAGTAGAAGTAAATCATTTATTTCAATCTTAGGTGGCTCATCAGCATTTATTTCCACTTCACACTGGTCACAATGGAGCTGTTAACCAATGGGAGAAAAACTTGCGCAATGCCTGATGACATCACAATGGCGCCTGCTGCAGTTAAAAACAAAGCAGTGAAATCAAACAGAGTAAAATCTTCATTGAAATATCTAATATTGTCAAAGTGTAAGTGTCATTGTATAAATGATATATGCCAATGGCTGGCTAAAAATATCACATTTATTTTTATCTGCAGGGTTTGAGCTCTACAGACCTCACTCATGACTTTGCCACCCGAGGCCATAGATGTCATACCCTGCAGATAAAAATAAATGTGATATTTTTAGTCAGCCCATGGCATATTCCATGTATTCTACATAGCAACAAGTTAACTAAAGGAAAATAAAACCTTTTTCCATTAAAAAAAAACAAAAAAAAAAACCTTTTCCCTTTTACTAGCACAATAACCTACTCCAGGGCTTGGGTTTCTTGAGAATCAATGCACTTCCCAGGTGTGTTGAAAATCACTTGGCTATTTGCCTCATGCCTTTCAATTCACCTAGGGCTGCATTCATTCAGTAGAAACACATGCTCTGTTGTGGGTTGTTGCTTTCTTCAGTGTAGTTTTAGGCAGGCTGGCTAGTAAAATTGTGTGCTACTGCCAAGGAGAGTGCAGTGTGCGCTTGTTGCAGTTGTAGTCCTGCAGCAGGTCAATGACTTGAAGCAGCCATATTTAGTAGTTTGCAAACATTTTCATCCTATAGTTGTTTTTTTTTTTAGCAAAAATGTATTTCTGACCGCCTTAGGTTCCCCCACAGTGAATTTTTTTTCTGACTTTTTTAAACAGCTTTTATAACTAATTGTGTCATTATTAACTCAAGCCATTAAAGATGACTGCCACTCACAGTTTTTAAAAATCTTTTCCATTGAGGTTACCTGTTGAATGTACATACTAGCTGAATATACACACTAAATTCATACTGTGGATATATTAGGATGATGCTACCACATTTTTCTGATGGTAAACGGTGTAGCACTGAAGCAAGATATTTTAATTTTTTCATGGTGAGAATGGCATGGGAATACAAAGGTTTAAAAACTTTAAATTCCTGTATCTTCATTCAAGAATGAAAGGAAACAAAAAAGAAAAAAATGGTATATTGATGTTTCTTCCAAAAGAACATTATTGCTGAAAAAATGACATGGTGTCTAACAAATAGTGCTGCTTTAAAGCAGCAGTGTAACAGAAAATATTTTCCCATATAGCTAGATCTTCCAAGAATCAGACTTCACCATTGATTCCTACTTATGGGTCTAGGCCAGAGGCATGAGAACCCTACAGGAGCAAAGCCTTTGGCCAGAGTGGGGTGCGACTGATGGCTAGTGGGCATGGTGCCTGCACACGTCCCACATGGTGCAGTGCGATGGCCAGTAACCATTGTGGCACCCTCACCAACCTCAGTTCTCTTCTTCCCACCATCGTGCACATTGTGGGAGCATAGTGCCTCAATTTGCCTCTTTACTGCTTAATTTTTCTCTGTTTCACTGTGTTTTCTTCTGCTCACAGTGCCACCTGTATTTGTTACTTTACTGCAGTTCTGAAATCCGACTGGAAAGGGGCCGCATTGTCAAGAAAGAAAGCCCAGCAGCCACCCATCATGTGTTGTTGCTCCTGTGGAAAACCAATAGCAGTGATGGACCAGCATCAGTCCTGTGTGGCCTGTCTTGGACTGGAGCACAACATGGATGCATGCAATGCTTGCTTCTCAGTGTGGACCACCTTACTTAGGAGAATTGCATATTACGGTGGGGATGCCTGATCTTCACTTTTGAAGCAGGTCTTGCATGTGTACATTCAAGACTAGGTCTTTAGGCCTTTCCCTTGGGCCTCTTCCTGGGACCTCTGGTTCCATGGAAGTACGGGGTTCTCCTTGACCTCACTGTACTACAGTGACAGAGACTCTGGTAGATGGGTCAGGTGAAAAGTCAACTCCTTGTGTGTGGTCTACTATGAACCAAGCAGTGGCTGTCCCCCATGGCAAAGTCATAGCTATGTGCCTGCTCTGTACCGATGGATACCTTGAGGTCATCCTCTAGTTCTACCCATGCTGTTGTCACCATTTGTAGTGACAATGCAATAGGTGGCACAGAGGATGATGCTGGGCCTTCTCTGGACAGTGCTCATGGTGTCAGGAGGGGGATTGACATCAAGGCTGTTGTCTATTCTGGTGCTGGTTCAGATTTTGTCACTACCATGCTGTTGTTAGTGACACCGAGGATGATGATGGCTCTGAACATGGTGGCAGAGGTGGTGATGGCACTGGTGCTGATCCTGGGCCCAGCTCTGAGTGAGATGATGACTGCAATGCTGTCTCAGAGGTTGTCCCTAACTCTGGTGTCACCCACAACACAGAGGAGGGTGATGGTACTGAGCACGACCTCAAAGTCAACACTGAGCAAGGGGTTAAGGTCTGTGCTGGCCATGGGGATGGGGAGAACCCTGTCTCTGAAGATGCTGTCAATCCTGAGTAGGGTGATGGAGGTGGCATGGACTTGGGTCAGATGAGAAAGAATTTTCTCTGTAGCTGTAGGGTGTCACTGTCACCTGTGTGGACTGGGGTCACCTTAGGGGGGACCTGTACAGCTCTGCTTACCTTAACTGGGGGTTCTTCCCACAGACCCCAATTGGGTTACTCCTCAGATGTAGGAGGACACCCTTTGGGTGACTCTGCTAGAACCCCACCTCAGGTAAGGCACCCTACACAGGTCTGAAGCCCAGGAAGAGGCCCTGGAGACCAGGAGTCACAACTCTCACTAGATGGACCTTGCTACTTCCTCAAGAGGGTGCCCTCATTCATAGGCCCTGAGGGGCTGTTAATGTTGGATCAACACCTTGCCTTCACTGGTGTCTTAGAGTCTTGGCAAAGGGAGGCTGACAGGGCCTGCTATAGGCTCTTCTTCCCAGGTCCAATGATACCCAGAGGTGGCACCTCATCTCCCCCTCAACAGCCTCCTTCAAGGACAGCAAATCATCTGTGCCATTTCCTTCTGCTACTGAGTGCTGCTTGCTCCAGTGATTTGTGGTGGAGATGCTCCAGACACACAGTCTACATGCTTTTACACCACTGGTCTCCTCAGAGTTCCCAAAATTTACACTGTTGTCATTCCTTCATCCTCTGGGACCTCCTCACATGGTATTGTGCACCCACAGAGTCTGCAGATTATGTATTTCACCCCTTCTCAGGACTTCAAGAACTGCAGACTCCACTGGGGCCATGGTGCCTCATGCAGTGCTGGCCTCCAGTTAACACAGAAACATAATTTGTCAGCAGCTAAGGACCACTTGGCCCACCCAGTCTGCCAATTCTTCCCAACCTACATTATCACTGCAGACCCTACCTGATTGCTAACTCGTCCCCCCACTTCCCCTTTCAGAGGCAGATTCCACTCAGACAGACACTCTTGGAAGGAAGGTTTTTTCCTTGACATGTGCCCTAATGTGCATTTCTGCACACCAGGCACATATGGCAACATATAACATCATCTATGGCTGCAACTGAACACAGTCTTTGCTACACTGCTTTAGAGAAGTCAGTCAGACAGGCCATAGACCTTTCTACCCAGGGCCTGGAGGTAGCTTAGCACCAGTTGAGGGTGTCTTGCAGTGTCAAGGAGGTGGCCTCCAGGTTGGTAGGAATTGTAGTCTGCATCAGGTGGACAACATGGTTTCACCTCTCCTGACTAGCACCTTTGGCCAAGAAGTAACGTGTTTAACTCACACTTCCAAGAGGCTCACTTCTTCTCTGCAGAGAACAAACTAGAATGCATTTGAGGAACTGGGAACCTGGTAAGACACAATATTGTTGGGGACTTGTTAGGAAGGTAA
Source organism: Neoceratodus forsteri (assembly GCA_016271365.2). NCBI lineage: Eukaryota > Metazoa > Chordata > Ceratodontiformes > Ceratodontidae > Neoceratodus > Neoceratodus forsteri. Next base: position 721,572,666 of record CM028129.1, read on the forward strand.
GCTACACCTTCTACAGAAAATGTGATTTTTTCTTATTGGCATTAAGAAAAGAATTGTAGGATTCCATTAAAGTGTAGTACTTTTATAACCAGAGGGAGTGAAATACAACTGAAGTTGCTTGATTCCTGTGCTTGAGACCTAGGATTTGTAAGGATATTCGTGCAACATTTTAGAAGTGTACTGTTGGCTGAGGAGTGAGTTTTTATCCCTGGTTCTAGAGAAGGGTTTGTGTATTAGAATCAGACATAACAAAGTGTCTATATTGAAAGGCCTGCTTATATTACAGGTGTCACTAGTCAATCAATTGATTTTTGTTGGGGCTTTTATCACTGAGCTGTCTTAGGCAAACTACACAGTGAGAAGCCAGTCAGAAAAGACTTGCCTGCTTCTGTTTGAGGCTGAGAAACTTACTATACTGCAGAGAACAAACTAGAACGCATTTGAGGAACTGGGAACCTGGTAAGACATAATGTTGTTGGGGACTTGTTAGGAAGATAAGCTACACTTTCTACAGAAAGTTTCCTTTTTTCTTATTGGCATTAAGAAGAGAATTGCAGGATTCCATTAAAGTGTAGTAATTTTATAACCAGAGGGAGTGAAATACAACTGAAGTTGCTTGATTCCTGTGCTTGAGACCTAGGGTTTGGAAGGATATTTGTGCAACATTTTAGAAGTGTCCTGCTAGCTGAGGAGTGAGTTTTTATCCCTGGTTTCAGAGAAGGGTTTGTGCATTAGAATCAGACATAGCAAAGTGTCTACATTGAACGGCCTGCTTACATCACAGGTGTCACTAGTCAATCAATTGATTCTTGGTGCGGCTTTTATCACTGAGCTGTCTTAGGCAAACTACACAGTGAGAAGCCAGTCAGAAAAGAGTTGCCTGCTTCTGTCTGAGGCTGATAAATGTGCTATACTGCAGAGCACAAACTAGAATGCATTTGAAGAACTGGGAACCTGGTAAGACATAATATTGTTGAGGACTTGTTAGGAAGGTAAGCTACACTTTCTACAGAAAGTTTCATTTTTTCTTATTGGCATTAAGAAGAGAATTGCGGGATTCCATTAAAGTGTAGTAATTTTATAACCAGAGGGAGTGAAATACAACTGAAGTTGCTTGATTCCTGTGCTTGAGACCTAGGATTTGGAAGGATATTTGTGCAACATTTTAGAAGTGTCCTGCTGGCTGAGGAGTGAGTTTTTATCCCTGGTTTCAGAATAGGGTTTGTGTATTAGAATCAGACATAGCAAAGTATCTCCATTGAAAGACCTGCTTACATCACAGGTGTCACTAGTCAATCAATTGATTCTGGTTGGGGATTTTATCACTGAGCAGCCTTAGGCAAACTACACAGTGAGAAGCCAGTCAGAAAAGACTTGCCTGCTTCTGTTTGAGGCTGAGAAACTTGCTATACTGCAGAGAACAAACCAGAATGCATTTGAGGAACTGGGAACCTGGTAAGACATAATATTGTTGGGGACTTGTTAGGAAGGTAAGCTACACTTTCTACAGACAGTTTATTTTTTTCTTGTTGGCATTAAGAAGTGAATTGCAGGATTCCATTAAAGTGTAGTAATTTTATAACCAGAGGGAGTGAAATACAACTGAAGTTGCTAGATTCCTGTGCTTGAGACCTAGGATTTGGAAGGATATTTGTGCAACATTTTAGAAGTGTCCTGCTGGTAGAGGAGTGAGTTCATTTTTATCCCTGGACTCAGTAGAGTGGTTTGTGTAGGAGCAGTGGTCTAGTGAATTGTGGTGTTGTCTGAATTACTATAAAGCACATTACTCACCAGGGTGGTGGAGCAGTGGTGTATTTGACTATTTCTAACAGTCACCAGTGGTTTGTGGCCCTCCACCACCCCTTCCCTCACCCCACCCACCCCAGGTGTGGCATTTTTATAGCCAAGGTTCTGACATAACGTCCTCAACAGGTCTTGGGGCAGAACTGTCATATTCTTAATAACCCAGCACAGTGCTTAATGGGTAAGTACACACCAAAAAAACAAAGATATTTTATATATTACTCATTGTATATTATAAGGGAGAGGGACATGTGGGGAGTGGTGCAATGCACTGGCTGTGGGGCAGCAGTTTTCTGGGAGATATTCTGGAACCTGTGTTGCTACACTATTTGCAGGCAACTGTCAGCTCTGTGGGAGGAGGTTGCCCACCTCCAGGCTGAGCTGGCAAGGACTAAGGAGGCCTCCCCCACCCAAAGAACACCAGTTCCACAACCACTGCCTCAGAGGTTGCCAAGTGTGAAGAGCAGTTGGACCACAGTGGGTTCTGGGAGGGTGAGGGTGGTGGAACAGAGGTGTAGCCCTCTAGTTGTACCTCTACACAAATCATATGTCAGTCTGGCAAATCAAGGTTCCTCTATGATGACACCCTCAGTGGAGACCAAGAAGAATGCTGGGGACATCCACAAGGGAGACCCACAAAAGGGTGGCAAGGAACACCACAGGGGAAGGAATCAGCTTCTGATAGGGGACTCAATTGTTAGGGGTGTAAAACTGGGGAAGGGAGAGGAGAGGGAAGTAAGGTGCCTACCTGGTGCCATGGCTTGGAGGGACAGGAAGCAAATCCTCAGGATTGCAGAAGCAGCATCACAGGAGAGGGAACTAGATATCATTGTCCACCTTGGGACAAATGACCTAGCTAGGCATGAGATCAGTGCAGTGCAGGATGAATTTGTGGAGTTGGGGAGAGACCTCAGACAGGTAGCAAGCACAGTAACCTTCTCAGAGATGCTGCCAGTCTATGGCAGGGGTGAGGCTAGGGTACCGCACACCATGCGGTTTAATGAATGGTTGCAAAACTGGTGCAGAGCACAGGGCTTTGGCTTCATTGGTGACTGGGGGTCCACCTGGAGAGATGAAGGTCTATATTGGCATGATGGTCTGCATCTGTTCAGGAAGGGAAACAAGCTCCTAGGTGACATGTTTAAATGCTTCCTTGGCAAGCTTTTATACTAGCCAAGGGGGAAGGTGCTGATAGGAAGCAGGAAAGTTCAAGCCTCCCCCCACAAAACATGGCAGGTAGTGAGGTAAACACTGAGGTATAGAGCTTGACAGAGGGCAGGAGAGGGGTAAATGGAAAAATAGACAAGATAGTAAGAGCAGGGATGGGGTAGAAAAGGATAAAGACAACATTAAAAGGAGGGCAATGAGTACCAATGCCCATAGTCTGGAAAACAAGCTTCCTGAGCTAGTAGCCCTGATGGAAGAGGAACACTTGGATATTCTGACAGTCACAGAAACATGGTACATGGAAAACCATGACTGGGATGTCAACATACCAGGGTACACAATCTACAGAAGGGACAGGGATGGTAAAAGAGGAGGTGAAGTAGCTCTCTACATAACGGAAGGGATCAAAGCTACAGAACTAAAAAATAAAGGGGGAGGACAAGAGGCACTCTGGGTCACCTTGAAGACAGAGAATGGCATCACAATCCTCACAGGGGTTGTATACAGACCCCCATCTCAAGGAGAGGAAATGGACAAGAAAATGATAGAGGACATTCTCAAAATGGCTGAAAAAGGGGAGATACTGTTGATGGGGGACCTGAATATGCCAGAAGTTAACTGGATGACATGGACTGTAGCCACATCCAAGAGCAGGGTCATTCTCAATTCCCTATAGGGGGCATGCCTTAGACAGTTAGTGGTGGAACCCACTTGGCAGGGAGCAATATTAGACCTGGTACTCTCAAATGGAGATAGGATCACAAATTTAGAAGTCAGTAGACATCTGGGAACAAGCGACCACTGCACAGTGTGCTTCACAATAAACCCAACCATGGAGACAAGCCATTCAAAGACAAGGATACTGGACTTTAGAAGGCTGACTTTGGCATAATGGGTGAATACCTGAGGAATGCATTAGCAAATGGCCAGAAAGGAGGGGTGGAAGAACAATAGAGAAAAATCAAAACTGCCATCATGGAGGCAGCAAGCCTTTGTGTGAAACAACTAAAAAAAAACAAAGAGGAATAAAAAACCTCCATGGTTCTCAAAAGAGGTATCAGGGCAGGTTAAGGAGAAAAAGGCTGCATTCAAAAAGTATAAGGAATCACAGAAGGAGCATGAAAGGGAACTGTATCAATTAAAGCAGAAATAAGTGGGGAAGGCAGTCAGAAAAGCAAAGGCCCAAACCAAGGAAAAGATAGCCAACTCAGTTAAGAAGGGAGATAAAACCTTTTATAGGTACATTAGGGAGCACAGAAAGGTTAAGGGAGGGATAGTGAAGATTAATAAAGGAGAGGGGAGGTGGGCAGAGGGAGACAGTGAAAAGACAGAGATACTGAAACATAGACTTTGACTTTGATGGCAGATAAGGACCACTTGGCCCATCTAGTCTGCCCATTTCCCTACCTACAGGATAGGCCGCAGATCCTAGTTAACCAACAGCCTATTTCTTCCTACCCCCCACAAGAATTGCCTTATGTCTGTCCCATGCATTCTTGAATTCTCTCACAGTTTTAGACCCCACAACCTCCTCAGGAAGGCTGTTCCATGCATCCACTACCCTCTCTGTGAAATAATACTTCTCACATTGCCCTGAACCGTCTCCTTCTATCTTTAAATTGTGTCCCCTTGTTCTTGCACCGCCTCTTTTCTGAAAGATGCTACCCTCTTGGACTTTGTTGATTCCACTGAGGTACTTAAAGTTTCTATCATGTCCCCTCTCCTTCTTTCCTCAAGGGTATACATATTAAACTCCTTTAGTCTCTCCTCATATGGCTTCTCTTGCAGACCCTGCACCATTTTAGTTGCCCTTCTCTGGACTGCCTCTATCCTGTCTATGTCCTTGCGGAGATGGGGTCTCCAGAGCTGGACGCAGTACTCCAGATGGGGTCTCACCAACTGCCTGTACAGAGGGATAACAACTTCCTGTTTCTCTGCTGCTGCCTCTCCCTATGCATCCCAGTATACCCCAGCCCACCCTACTGCCTTCTCACATTGCTTGCTAACCTTAAGGTCATCTGATATGATTACCCCCAGGTCCCTTTCCTTTTTGTTATTGTTACTACCTCCCCCCCATTGTGTATTCTTCCCCTGGGTTCTTGTTTCCCAGGTGCATTATTTTGTACTTCTTTGCATTGAATCCTAGCTGCCATACTTCTGACCATTCCTCCAACCTTGCCAAGTCCCTTCTCATCCTTTCCACGCCTCCTTGTGTATCAACCCTGTTGCAGATCTTTTGTGTCATCTGCATAAAGGCATACTTTTCCTTCCAGTCCCTCTGCAATGTCACTGATGAAAACAGTAAAAAGGACTGGACCCAATACTGAACCCTGCGGTACCCCACTAGTAACCCCTCTTTCTTCAGAGTGGACTCCATTTACAATTACCTTCTGTGTTCTGTTGTGCAGCCAATGTTTTACCCCAGGCTACCACCCTGGGACCCACTCCCAGGCTGGTTAATTTGACTATTAATCTTTTGTGTGAGACTGTGTCAAATGCCTTGCTAAAGTCTAGGTAGGCCATGTCCACAGCCCCTCCCTGGTCTACTACTTTGGTCACCCAGTCAAAGAAATCTATTAGATTCATCTGACATGACCTTCCCACTGTGAACCCATGCTGCCTTGGGTCCTGTGCCTCGCTGGCCTCTAGGTACTCAACTATTCTTTCCTTCAGAAGTGACTCCATCACTGTCCCTACCACAGAGGTCAGACTGACAGGTCTGTAGTTTCCTGCCTCTGTCTTGGTCCCACTTTTGTGAAGGGGAATCACATCCACCTTCTTCCAGTCCTCGGGTACCACACCATCCTCCCATGATTTATTAAAAAGAATAGCCAGTGGTTTCACTAGTTCCTCCTTTAATTTTTAGAATTCTGGGCGAATTCCATCAGGACCCATTGCTTTGTCCACCTTCAGTTTTAGGAGTTCTTGCAGAACCCTTTCTTCTGTGAAAGGACTGGGATCAACCCCTATCAAGAGTGCTTCTGTTAATTAGATTAGGCACTTCCCCCTCCTCTTTTGTGAATACTGAGCAGAAATATTCGTTCAGTATCCCTGCTTTTTCACAGTTCCCCTCTGCCCACCCACTGTTCATTCTATTCAGCCTCACTGTCCCTCCCTTTGTCTTTCAACGCTCGCTGATGTACCTATAAAAGGTTTTATCCCCCTTCTTAACTGAGTTGGCTATCTTTTCCTCAGTTTGGGCCTTTGCTATTCTGACTTCCTTCCTTCTGCCTTAACTGGTACAGCTCTCTGTCCTGCTCCTTCTGTGTTTCCTTATACTTCCAGAATGCTATCTTTTTCTTCCTGACTTTCACAGCCACCTCTTTTGAGAACCATAGTGGCTTTTTCTTTCATTTTGATTTGTTTATTTGCTTCACACAAAGGCTTGTTGCCTCTGTGATGACAGTTTTAATGACTCTCCATTGTTGCTCCACACCTCCTTCTAGCCTGTTTGCTAGTGCTTTTCTGAGGCACTCTCCCATCTTGCCAAAGTCAGCCCTCCTAAAGTTCAGTACCCTCACTTTTGTATGGCTTGACTCTGTAGCTGAGTTTAATGTGAACCACACTGTTTGATGGTCACTTGTTCCCAGATGGCAACCCACTTCTAGATCTGAGATCCTCTCACTTCCCCCATTTGAGAGTACGAGGTCTAAGATTGCTCCCTCACGAGTGGGTTCCAAAACTAGCTGTCTGAGGCCTGCCACCTGTAGGGCATCAAGAATGGCCCTGCTCTTGGATGTGGCTGCAGCAAATGTGCTCCAGTTAACATCTGGCATATTCAGGTCTCCCATCAACAGTATCTCCCCTTTCTCAGACATTCTAAGAATGCCTTCTATCATATCCTTGTCCATTCCCTCCCCCTGGCATGGGGGTCTGTACACAACCCCAGTGCAGATTGTGGTGCCCTTTCCAGTCTCCAAGGTGACCCACAGTGCCTCCTCTCCTCCCTGTTTACTCTTTTGTTCAGTTGCTTTTATCCCTTCCTTTACATAGAGAGCTACTCCTCCCCCTCTTCCCCCCGCCTGTCTCTCCTGTAGGTTATGTTCCTGATATGTTAACATCCCAGTCATGGTTCTCTGTGTACCATGTTTCTGTGACTGCTAAGATATCCAGGCATCCCTCTTCTATCAAGGCCACCAGCTAAGGGAGCTTGTTGTCCAGACTATGGGCATTGGTACTCATTACGCTCCATTTCCTGATGGCCTTACTCCTTTTTGCCCCATCCCTGTCCTTCTTGGCTTTGTCACTTTCTCCATTTACCCCTGCCCTTCTCCCTATCGACACCTCTATGTTGGTGTTTGCTGCACTTACTACTGTGACTTTTTTTGGGGGGGCTAGGATTTCCCTGCTCCTTTCCAGTGCCTCCCCCCCCCTTGGCTAGTTTAAATGCTTGCCAATGAAGCATTTAAACCTATCACCTAGGATCCTGGTTCCCCTCCTGGACAGATGCAGCCCATCATGCCAGTATAGGCTTGCATCACTCCAGGTGGACCCCCAGTCCCCAATGAAGCCAAATCCCTGAGCTTCACACCAGTTTTTCAACCACTGATTGAATCCCATGGTGTGGAACACCCTAGCCTCTCAATGAATACTTTTGCTCAGTAATCACAAAAGAAGAAGAGGAGTTACCTAAACCAAACAATAGAAGAACTCTGGGTAGTGGGGTTGACACCAGTCCATTTACAGAAGAAAGGGTCTTGAAAGAACTCCTAAAACTCAAGGTGGACAAAGCAATGAGGCCTGACAGGATTCACCCTAGAATCCTAAAAGCACTAAGGGAGGACCTAGTGACACCACTGACCACACTTTTTAACAAATCATGGGAGGATGGGGTGGTACCTGAGGACTGGAGGAGGGCAGATGTGATTCCCTTTCACAAAAGTGGGAACAAGGCAGAAGCAGGAAACTACAGACCTGTTAGTTTGACCTCAGTGGTGGGGAAAATGATGGAATCACTTCTGAAAGAAATAAATGTTGAGTACCTTGAGGTCAGCGGGGACAGGACCCAAAGCAGCATGGATTCACAGCAGGAAGGCCATGTCAGATGAATCTAATCAATTTCTTTGACTGGGTGACCAAAGTAATAGACCAGGGAGGGGCTGTGGATATGGCCTACCTAGACTTTAGCAAGGCATTTGACACAGTCCTGCACAAAAGATTAATAATCACGTTAGCCAGCTTGGGAGTGGGCCCCAGGGTGGTAGCCTGGGTAGCAAACTAGCTGCACAACAGGACACAGAAGTAATAGTGAATAGAACACATTCTGAAGAAAGGGGAGTTACTAGTGGAGTACCTCAGGGCTCAGTACTGGGTCCAGTCCTCTTTAATGCCTTTATAGGTGACATTGCAGAGGGTCTGGAAGGAAAGGTATGCCTCTTTGCAGATGACACAAAGATCTATAACAGAGTTGATACACAAGGGGGGGTAGAAAGGATGAGAAGGGACTTGGCAAGGTTGGAGGAATGGACAGACATATGGCAACTTAGATTCAATTCAAAGAAGTGCAAAGTAATGCACCTGGGAAATAAAAATCCAGGAGAATAGTACACAATAGCAGGGGACGTACTAACAACAACAATAATGGAAAGGGACCTGGGAATAGTCATATCAGATGACCTAAAGGTGGGTAAGCAATATGAGAAGTCAGTAAGGAGAGCCAGGGGGATACTGGGATGCATAGGGAGGGGCATCACAAGTAGAAAAAGGGAAGTGGTTATCCCTCTGTACAGACAGTTGGTGAGACCCCATCTGGAGTACTGTGTGCAGTTTTGGAGACCTCATCTACGCAAGGACATGGACAGGATGGAAGCAGTCCAGAGCAGGGCAACTAAAATGGTGCAGGATCTACATCAGAAACCATATGAAGAGAGATTGAGAGAGCTTAATATGTATACCCTTGATGAAAGGAGGGACGGGGGGACATGATAGAAACTTTTAAGCACCTCAAGGGAATCAACAAAGTCCAGGAGGGTAGCATCTTTCAGAAAAAGAGATGTGTGTAAGAACAAGGGGGCACAATTTAAAGATAAAGGGGGACAGCTCAGGGGTAATGTGAGGATTTTTTTTTCATGGAGAGAGTGGTGGACGCATGGAACTGCCTTCCTGGAGAGGTTGTGGGGGCTAAAACAGTGGGGGAATTCAAACATGCATGGGACAGACATAAGGCAATTATAGTGGGGGGTTGCAGGAAGTAGGCTGTTGGTTAACTAGAATCTGCAGCTTATCCAATAGGTAGGGAAATGAGCAGACTGGGTGGGCCAAGTGGTCCTTATCTGCCATCAAAGTCTATGTTTCTATGTTTCCTCCCCTAGGTGAAGTGGGAACATCCTGCTCCTATGCCACAGGAGCTCCCCTGGCCCTGACCAGTCTCAGGTCTCACCAGACTTCTAAGAAGCTCCTGCCCTCGGGTTTTCTCCCTCATGTAGAAGGCTGAGGGTAGCTTTTACTCTGAGGGTGAGCCAGCTCCTCCCTCAGGAGGAAGGGAAAGCATAGTACTGAGACCCATAAATGGCAATCAATGGTGAAAATTGAGTCTTGGAAGATAGGAAAGTTACATACTTACTGTAAATGTTGATCTTCAGAATATCTTCACTATTGATTACCTCACCTGCCCACCATCCCCCACTTTAGCAGAGCCAAGGCCACTGTGCAGCTCACCCTATTTGTTCTGGCTTGCCCCATCTAGTGCCACAGATCTCTCTCCAGTTGCTCCCTTCCCTGTAGGACAGCTTATTTTTACAAAAAAATGGGTTGGGACCCATTGTTGAGTTCCTATCCCACCAACATCCTTGCAAAAAGTGGGATGAGGATCCTCTTCATGGTCCCCATTCCAACATAAAAGGGGGGGGGAGGTAGCCACTCCTTCTTTTCCCTTCTTGTCCTAATTCTCTCTGGCCAGGTATATCCCCTTTTCCCGCGTATATCCCACGTGGTGGCTAAATGCAACCTGTGCTTCTGGGCACTATCCAAGTCTAACTCCACTTGGCAACAGTATTCTGTGTGCAGGGGTGTTGTGCACTAGATTGGATCAAGTTATACAAGCCTTTACACAAGGTACATCCATGTTGTTGCAAGAGAGATGGCTTCATTTCTTTCTGGTGGCTTTTCTTTTCGTTATGCCAAGTTATTCCTTTATTGGTTGGTGCTTTTTTTTTTCACTTCCTAGGCTAGCTGAACTGCTAGCCCACTACCTTCTGGGGTAACTGGGGAGATGTGCATATGCTGACTCCCTTGGGCTGTTCAGCCCTGCAACTCCACATGCTTCAGAATTCCATCCTCCCTTTTTCCTCTGGTGGAAAAAGGTGCATACTTAACTGACTTCATGTCAGTTCTCCATCTATTGTCTTGAGGCTGCCTTTTAGGTGTTGTGTGGTTCATTTCTGCTTGGGGCAGATTAGTGTCATCTCAGTTGCAAGGGGTCCCACTTTTTTGGGCACCCCCCCTCCAGGTTTACCTTCAGAGTCACATGCTTTAGGGTTGCTGCCTTAGTATCACTACCCATCTGCAGTCTGGCTAGTGGTATTGAGGCTCTGGCTGCAAACCCAACTACCTCTCTGTGTCACCTAGTGTGTAGTTCTTTCTGTCTAGAGGTTGGTAGTCAGGTTTTACTTGATTATTTATTTATTTTTCTGTATCCTTCACATATTCTTTTGGGCTAGAGAATTACATTAGCCCTCTCTTATTCCCCTATTTTGTTTCTCTCCTGGTGAACAAAACTGAGGTTGGGGAATCAAGCCAGCAATGGTTATTGGCTAAGGCACACCACCACATGGTGAGTGTGCCGGCACCATGCCCAGTAGCCATTGCCAGTGTCCTGGCCAAAAGCTTTGCTCTCACAGGGTCCTAGTGCTTCTGGCTTAGATGCATACATGGTAATCAATGGTGAAGGTATTCTGGCAGACCAAAAATTACAGTAGGCACAGCACATAGCTTTCTTTTTCAGCTACAATTAGTAAAAATATTTGCATACCTGTCAAATGCCGCCTATTTTGTGCACCATGATTTTCTTAAATTTTCTCTAGCCTAACTCTACAATTCTATTTCTAAGCCAAATGTGGTGGCCATCTTTTCTTTCTTGAGAAAAAAACTAAGTTAAGACATTTTATATAATACTCAAATGTTGGTGGAACTTGAAAAGTTCACCATCAAATAAAACTGGAAGATGCCCGAAATCTTTTATAGCTAAAAAGCTTGGGTCACATTTTTTGCCCAGTTTCATTGCACTGCTGCTCTAAGAAGACAGAGAAGGGGAGAGCGGCACAGAAGTTCAAATTATTTTATTGACTACTGGTGGTGTAGGGTACAGAAATCCATTTTTTTCTGTTGGTGAGCCAACCAGCCAGTGAGTTCAAAGTGGAGTAAGTTGCTGTGTGAAACACTAAGTGTCTCAGTGGGGTGAGGGTTGAAAAACAATATTGCTGTTACCATGCAGTTCTTCACGAAGTGCCCTCCTCCAGGCCACTGTCACTAGAAAACCCAAGAGACCCTCTGCAATGTAGGAGTATTTTAGAAGTGTTACCAAAAATCCACTCAAAGAATGTTACAATCATTGTGGTAGAAAGCTCATTCAGGCTCAGTCTACTTGAACTTTGGGAACCAGTGCTCTAGCTGATTATTTAAAATGATAACATGGCATCCTCCTAACATCCACATCCATTCCCAGTCCTCACTCAGGTCAGACGGGTCAGCAGCAAGGACAGTCTGGTCTGGGAAGTGACTGAATAATACATTCATTCAAAGCATAGGCTCTAGTCACAAAAAAGGGTTACCACAGTGTGACATGAGGGTCACATTATCAAATCACCTATAGATTTGTTTTGTGATGCATTTTAAGATACTGTGACTCAACTACGTAAAAAGAACCATGTTGGGAGATAAATGCCTCACAGGTGCCTGAGATACAAAGCCTTCCATGTGGTGAGTGTAACAAATGACACCACACACTGTGGTGGATGTAACAAATGACACCACACACTGTGGTGGATGTAACAAAGGACACCACACACTGTGGTGGATGTAACAAATGACACCACACACTGTGGTGGATGTAACAAAGGACACCACACACTGTGGTGGATGTAACAAAGGACACCACACACTGTGGTGGATGTAACAAAGGACACCACACACTGTGGTGGATGTAACAAATGACACCACACACTGTGGTGGATGTAATAAATGACACCACACACTGTGGTGGATGTAACAAATGACACCAAACACTGTGGTGGATGTAACAAAGGACACCGCACATTTGTTTCAGTTATAAAAAGTTTACTAATCATGCCTAATGACCAACAGAATACTACAAAATAAAATATGGTTTCATCTTGGTGACTGCAACACGGACACCACTGTCAGTTAATTTCAGTGCTGTTTAAGATTTTTATATTTACTGTTGATTGTCTGGGATGAAGTTTCAATGTACCCTGCCCTGCAAAGGTTATTGGCCCATAAAATATGCACCTTGGGTTCCAGACTATATCATTGTGCTGGTGCCATGAGCATGTGAAGCTATCATCCCTACGCTGATGAAGAAAGTTAAAATGGAATGTCTACCTTACATCCGCAGTGGCTACCTGTCTAATTAGAAATTCTTAGAGTAGTACACAGCTTGACCTGTATATGTTTCAGTTTTCTTGTGGACTTCACAGTGGTTGAACATGCAGAGGGAGGATAGGTTGTGTCAGGACCCTGGCTGGTGGTGGTTTTGCACGATGGTGCAGCTAGAGTATCAGGAACAGTTGACATCATGTTGTGTAAGACTAAGCAGGTATTCTCATAACTGTAGGAACAGCAGGTGGTGAGGCAGGAGATGCAGAGGTCACATGAGTGTCTCTCATGTCATGGCTTGAATGGCAAGGCAAGGCACATTTTATTTGTATGGCACCCATTCCCAGAGGTTCTAGGCACCTAACAATAAGACAGTACAGATAGTAGTAACAAAGAATAAATAATGGCTAAAATTCACACTCAGAACTTTAAAATAAGAAAATTTAAATAATTTCAGCCTTTAAATATAAATATCAGGGTAACTCATATGGTCGTGTGGGGAAATTAGTCCAGGTAGACCAAGTGGAAGAGGTGGGCCTTTAGCCTCTGCTTGAACACCCCGATTGAGGGAGCCTCCCAGGCTGCAGATGGCAGCGAGTTCCACAGGGTCAGCCTGGTGACACTAAATGTGTGATCGCCAGATGTTTTGAGTCAAACCCTTGGAATACCCAGGAGGCCCCTTGAAGAAGAGCGAAGGGAGTGGACAGAAGCTGCAGGTGTCAGGAGCTCAGTCAGGTAGCCAGGACCCAGTCTGTATAGGACCTTAAAGGTGAGCAAGCTCACCTTGGAAAGGGCCTTCTACCTGACTGGCAGCCAGTGCAGAGCACGCAGAACCGGGGTCACATGACTGGACCTGGCTAGGCCTGTCAGCAACCGGGCTGCTGCATTCTGCACCAGCTGCAATCTGTGGAGGGTCCCACCTGTGACCACAAAGTATTGAGAGTTACAGTAGTTGAGCCTAGAGGTAACAAAGGCGTGCACTAGAGTTGGCAGGTCTTCTGACGGAATGAGGGGCTTTATCCTGGCAATCTTCCTTAAGTGGTAAAAATCACTTTTGACATCAGACGATTGCTGATCTTTGAGCGTCAGTCTGCTGTCTAGAATCAGACCCAGATCGCGCACCCTTGGGGAAGCCACCAGCGGAGCAGACTCCAGAAGAAGTCCTGTGTCAGCTCCAGGCAGTAAACCATCCTGCCTGCGATCCGGCTCAATCACCAGTACCTCCGTCTTATCCAGGTTCAGTCACAACCAGTTGGAGGACATCCAGCCATTGATTTTAGCCAGACAGGTGTTAAGCACATCTATGGCATCGGATGTTCTGGGTGCAAATGACAAATACAGGTGAGTATCATCTGTGTAGCATCAAAACTCCAAGCTGAACTGCCGAATGATCTCACCCAGGGGCAGCACATACATTGCAAACAACATCAGCGACAAACGTGAGCCCTGGGGCACTCCACATGACAGGGGCATTGGGGAGGAGGAGGAGAAATTCCCCATTACCACCTGTTGCACCTTATCAGAGAGATAGGACTCAAACCATTTGATGACAACACTGGCGGATCCACAATACTCACAGAGCTGATCAAGAAACACAAAGTGATCCACAGTGTCAAAAACTGAAGAGAGATCAATGAGAAAAAGATTTGACTTGTCTCCTCTGTCTCTAGCCCTGAGCAGATCATTATGCACCCTAACAAATGCTTTTTCCATGCTGTGTCTGGCCTGAAAACCCAACTGAAATGGCTCGTAAATATCAAAGGACACAAGGCGATCCTCGGGCTGTTGTGTCATGAGTTTCTCCACAACCCTGCTCAAAAATGGCAGGTTGGAGATAGGACAGTAATTTGCCAGGACATCAGGGTCGAGCAATTGTTTCTTTAGGAGGGGTCTCACCAGCGCTTTTTTCAAAGCCACCAGGAAAACCCCCTCTGCCATCAAGCACCTAGCAATCCTGGCGAACACTGGGCCAACAGTCCCAGTGCATCTCATTAAGAAATGCGTTGGGGCTGGGTCCAGTTAACAGAAGGTGTGCTTCTGCTCTGAGTTCACCCCAATGACCTCCGCTACCTCTACGTTTTTTAAACTCCTCCCAGTTTGACCACTACGAGGCATAGATTGCCTCACTGATGGAATCCCTGACTGGATAGATGACACTCTGCCAGAGAGAAACAGAACAAATTCTTCACATAAAGAGGATAATGTCTTTTTTGGCTGTAGGTAGGCAGGGCGGAGTAGCCTGTCCACAGTCCGAAAAAGCTGAGAAGGTCTGTTTTATCCTGCTGCAATTTCCTTGGACAGGAATTTTGCCTTCTTATGGGAAACTGCCTCCTGGTACTCACCATAGTGAGCCCACAGGACCAGTTTGTTTGCCTCCAGCCGGGTCTTCCTCCAGCAATGCTCCAACTTCTGACCCTTAATCTTCATCACCTTGAGATCCCCATCAAACAACGGGGATCTTAGTTGAGAGGACCTGGGTCGTATACAAACTGGAGCAATGACATCCAGTGCCTCCGATACCACCCTGTTATAGGTTGTCACTGTCTCACTGGCATCTATTGCACAAGCTGCATCCACTCTAGATAGGTCAGCCAATGCCAGTAGTCCCTCTGGGCACAAGCCCCTTAAGGGGCAGTAGCTGACCATCTCCACAGGGGAAGGACTTTTGGGAGGGGCCCAAACATGAACCTCATGGTGCAGTGGTCAGATCACAAGACCCGATCAATCCTGAGGCTGGCAACCTCAAGACCCAGTTGGAACACTAGATTGAGCATGTGACCATATGTTGGTTGGTCACAGAAGCAACCGCTAGTGCCAGGCCCAGTGATGACATCAGCTGGAGGAGTTCATAACTGAAATGCGAGGATTTGTCATCGACCAAGGCATTGAAGTCCCCCAGGATTAAACACCTGGAGGACACCAATAACTGGTCAATCACGAAGTCCACAACCTCCTGCAGGAATTCTTTCCCCAACCTAGGAAATCGGTATATAAGGAGAATCCTGCAACCTGCACCTGGACCCCCATGCATGGCAACACACTCAAAAGATCTGACAGTACCAACTGGATGCACCATGAATCCCAGGCTGGCTCTAAAAATGATGGTCACTCCCCCACCCCTGTGGTCTTTCCTCAAACAATGCACTACAGAGTACCCGGGGGGACAGCCACCTCTAGAACTGGGCTGGCATCATCTCCCAGCCAAGTCTCCGTAATGCAAGCCAGGTCAACAGAGGAAATCAAGTCAGCAACAATGGCGGTCTTGTTCCTCATCAACCTGGCATTGCAAGGCACCACCCGAAGAATACTAGTTGGTGCAGTCAGCCCTCTGACTGCCTACCCACTTGGTCTGATGGGACCCCTGTGTATGAAGACCAAACACGTCTTGCCTCTGTCTAGGCTCCAGTTAAATCCAGGGCATCTCCTGTACCTGACAACCTCAGTACCTCTTACCTCCCCTACCCCAGCTGCACCCTGCCATCATCGACCCACCTGCCCCCTTATAATTCTGACTTCCTTGCAATGCCTGACTGTGGTGGAAGAAACTGGGAGGTCAGTAAAGGGGCAGAGGTCACGAAGCAGGGAGGCAGTGTAGGTGATTTGTACAGGGCCACGATCCCAACACATCTCCACCTGGCCCTCCCACGCAGACCAAAGAGAAAAGCCCTAATTAAACCTAGCCTCGTAACCCACAAAATACTAGAATCCAAAAGCCTACTACCCCACACACACACTCACTTGCTCTGCTATAAAATTACTTACTATACAGCCCCCCCAATCATACACCCCCCTACCCACGTTCTAGAAAACCCTACAAACAACCCTCCCCAGGTCACCTTAATAAAACACTAAAAATAAATAAACATATTAACATAAGGGAGAGATCTGAGAAAGCTAAGTGAGCTGCAGTAAACGTTCCACATTTAATGCTAAACAGGAACAGTCAATTCTAGTGCAAAGAAGGGATCCAGCAGGACAGAAGTCAGATCCCCCAGTCCAGAAGCAGGGCCTCCCAAAGGCTAGCAGCTTGCACTTGAAAGTCAGCAGACAGTGGTGCTCACACCACCACAGTCATAGAAGAAATTACTGCATATACAAGGCAAGGTTTTGAAAATGTTAAAGTTTTTAAGAAGCCAGAGAAGAAAGCAAAATGGGTGTAGAACTCCTCTCACTAGTGCCACCGCCAAAAGAATGACAATGGGCACTCACCCCCATGGGAACAAAGAAAACTCCAAATGAAGTAAGAGAGTATGCTCTCACTAAAGTCTCAGAACTCTACTTGGGGTTCAGCAGAAGGAGCAGGATCAATTCAGCAGTGTCTGCAAATTCAGACAGTCCAGCAAGACGTAAGATAGAAAACCAGACAAGTACAGGAGGAAAACCACCAGGCAGGTGTAGCCCGTACTTGCGGTGAAAGAAACAATGATGGGCTGCTTCACTCAGGCCTACAGATCCAGAAAACGCCTTGACCAGGACAGCAGGAGACAGGCAGGGTTTTCCTGGGGGGTAAGCGGAGCTCCCACCTCCTGCCACACCAGTTAACCCCACCGCTCGACCACCATCCTGCACAGAGATCCTTCCTGGTCTCCAAAGCGACCACCAGGGAAGCAGATGCCAAACTTCCTCCTTCCACCTTCAGACAACTACTGGTGTGACAGATAACAAAATTCCCTCCTTCAAGGATTCACAACTGCAATGAATTACTCTGGTACAGCTGACACCAGGCCAGCATCCCGTGTCTCCAGCCATAAGCTCTGTTCTGTGTTCTATGTTCCGGGGTCAGGATAGGTGAGTGCTCAGATTCACCAGTTTCATACTGGCTTCCTCACAACTCGAAACAGCAATGAAAGTGCAAACGACTGCAGAGCACTGGGCTTCTAAAGTCCACCCAACTTAAAAGAAAACCTAAACTCCTATCTTACCTCACTTTATGCCCTGCCTAATACTAATTCCCTAACTAAAAACAAAACAAAAAAACAAAGTTAAAAGAATCTGGAGCACAGTCATTAGAAAGCGAAGGAGAAGATGCCAGTTTGGCAGGAAAATGTGTACCTTGCATAGTATCACTCTCTGTAACAGAAGATGAATATCCAAAACAGTTCCTAAGTGTCCGCACCTTCCATGATTCCACTTAGCAAGTGTTCTCACATGGGCCATCTCTTATTTGGCATGATCTGCAAAAACAGTGGAGTCCTCTTGTTGTGAACATATGAAGAGAGATTTAAGGAGCTTAATATGTATAGCCTCGAGGAAAGGAGGGAGAAGGGGGACATGATAGAAACTTTCAAGTACCTCGAGGGAATCAACAAAGTCCAAGAGGGTAGCATCTTTCAGAAAAGGAGGTCTTAGGGCTGCCAGGACCCCAGAAGCCATGGAGTCCTAGATGTTCTGTGGTACATTTTGTAGCTTATTTTGAAGCTAAAAAAATCATATCTGAGATCTCCTACACCCCTTTGCTCTAAGCAAAATTATTATCTGGCTGGCTAAAGGGTGAATACATAAATAATAATAATAATAATTATACAATAGGGGTGAAGAGATATGCTATCACTTAAAAAGGCATATCTCTACCCCTACTGATAACTTAAATGTGACGTACACAGAGGAAAACAAGTAAAACTATCACTACTGTGTACACGTCACATTAAAATATCATCCCTGTGTACACGTCACCTCATAAATCCACCAAATGAAATCAGTTTTTGCATGTAAATGGAGCGCACATACTTTTCATTTCATTGCAACGTCCAATACTCTGATCTATAAACATCACTAAAATCACTTGTGCCAAAGCTCAAATTCTGCTATACGATTACACTACTAAAAAAACAATCTTTTAAAACTATTTCCAAACTTAAAATCCTGCCTAAAAGAATGCCACACACCAAAGCAAAATGACCAGGAGAAAAGCAAACAGGTAACAAATGCAACAACCAATCAGAAAACAGAAACAAAACAACAACCAATCACACACACACTCAAAGTACACAACCAATTCACACACATCAGGAAGTAACAAGTCGTTATCCATTGGATAGCACACTAACAAACAAACACCCAATCAGAAACCCAACAGAAGACATCGCGCCATGAACCATACACACACACACTAAACACCAAAACAAATAAATGATAGGCATCTAAACTGCAATTTTACAAATTCTATCGACAAACAAATACCCCATTGCATAAAACACATATGTGATGGCAAGGGGCGTGATATGGCATATATCTTAACTCATGGTAAGTGAGCTCGGGAAATTAATCACTCGTGACTCGTGATATTTCCCGGCCTCACTCACCACTCATTAAGATATATGCCATATCACACCCCTTGCCATCACGTATCCACTTATTATCAGCTTTAATATCTGCAGCTTGATCTACCAGTGTGAAGGTAAGGGGTCTGGAGGTTGACAGACCCCCAGAAGCTTTGGGATACAAGATGCTCTGTGAAATATTTTATGGCTAATTTTAACCCAAAATAACTCATAATTACTATCTAGGTGGCTCAGATTGTGTGTGTGTGTTTATAAAATGGGTAGGAAAAATTATCTCTGCTAGTGAGTATATCAGAGCGCGACAGCACACTTGCACTTTCACCCCCTTCCAAAACAGTTTTGCCATTTTATAAGATAGATAACCCACTCTAGGGTTTGCAGTCGCACTCCGATATATGCACGCCTTGAGTGGTTGACACACTGGACCTGCAGCCTCGTCTGTAACCATGCACACCAAGGCGTGCATATATCAGAGAACGACCACACACCTTAGAGTGGGTTATCTATGTTATATATCAAATGCTACTGCACTGAACCTCAATGCAGAGTTTGCCGCTAGTTTTGGCTGGGTATTGTACACTACTAACTTACTGCAGTACTGGCTTGCTTCTAGGGCAGGGTTCTGGGGGTGATAGGCCCCCCAGAAACCATGGGCTACTATGCTCTGTGGTGCACTTTTGTGGCTTATTCTAAAGTAAAATAACTCATCTATGAGCTCCCCTCCACCTCCTGCTCTAAGGATAATTATTACTATTTGGGTGGCTCAGAGTGTGTGTGTGCGCTTTGTGGGGCACTTTTGTTACTTATTTTAAATTTATTTTATTTTAAATATCTCATATCTGAGCTCCTTCTACCCCTTGCTGTAATCCCCAGCCTCCCTGACTCAATATACCATTTAAGCAATTGAGTCAGTGCAACTTGGCTTGTAGCAAGGCAAGCAGGATGCTGGGATGTATCTGTAGTGGTATTGATAGCGGAAGAAAGGAGGTAATACTTTCCCCTCTACAGAACCCTGGTGAGGCCTCACCTAGAGTACTGTGCCCAGTTCTATAGTCCTCACCTCAGAAAGGATAAGGATAAGGATAGGTTGGAGAAGTGCAGTGTAGGGTAACTAAAATGATTCAGGGACAGCAGGGTAAATTCAATGAGGAGTGCCTCAAGGCACTAAATATGTATTCATTGGAGACCAGAAGGGAGAGGGGAGATATGATAGAGACCTTCAACTTCCTTAAAGGAATTACAATGAATTAAAGTGAACTGCAGGGTACTATTTAGCCTGAGTACCAATTTGCTGTCACATGGACATGAAGGGAAATTAACAAGAGATAGGTCCAAGAGAGATGTGAGGAAGTACTACTTTACAGAAAGGGTGGTGGAAATTTGGAACAGTCTGTCAGCTGATTGGTGGGTGCAAAAACAGTCAGAAGATTCAAGCAGGGCTGAGACATAATGAAGGGAACAGTGGTTACTGGGGGCAACAGGACCAAGGAGGGAAGAGAGAGAGAGAGGATGGGGAAGGTTAGTAAACTGGAGAAACGATAGGTTCCAGGAATTATAGGGAACTTGGGCAGACTGGATGGACCTCTAGTCTTTTTCTGCCATCATTGTCTATGTTTCTGTGTTTCTTTCTATACCAGGCACCCTGCTTGGAAAAAAAAATCTATGACATAATTCTTAGTTCAATACAGGGTACTACTACACCTGTTGCCTCCTCTCCATTCTCCAATGTGGTACGCACGACAAAGTGAGGGGAAAGTTAATTTGACAGTGGCGGAGATTCCTAGTGCAAAGTTACCATTTCCTGAATGCCTACCCCCCCACCGCCACAATGCTGCCAAAAGTATAGTGGGTTTGTTCATAACACTGAACTATAGCTACAAATGTCATTCTACTGACACGTGGTCATCTGGAGAAAATGCTTATCACAACTTATTTGTTTTAATGGCATCTAGCTCAGATGACACAGACAAAAGTGGAACTGAATATCAGTGAAAATGGGAGCATGGTGAAGACCTCTCTGAGCAGCACAATTAGTGAGGTGGCAGTGTAGATCCCAGCTAGACCCTTCCAAACACTTACATTGCCTTTCCACTGTGGTACCTCTTTTGCTTAGCTTATGAAAAGTTAAAACAGGTATACGAAACATGACAGCTTTACATTTTGTATAGAAGAGGATTTAAGTAATTTATTTCTAAATCTTCAGCCCTCCCACCCAAACAGCTCCCTTGTCCAACTGCACAGCCTATCCCTTCATATACAGTAGTTATTAAGGAACACATCTTTGGCAATAGTGGGCAGCAAAATGTAACTGCCGGTAACTGATAATATTATAAGCCGAGGTCATCTACTTAATTTTTGCTCTGCTGGAGACGTCATCTCTGAGCCTGCTGGCATGCTCCATCTTCCTTGAGTGCTAGCTGGCAGTGTGAATTGTGGGCAGCGACCGTGCTGTATTCTGGTCACATTCACAATGCTGATGTGAGCTCCAGTTAGTCAGCCAGTCATAGGGGGAGGGTGCAGAGAAAGACTCACGAAACAGCTCCAGTCATTTTACTGGCACTGAGGGAACTGATTGGCAGCAGAGCAGATGAGGGGAGGGGGGCACATGCAGAAAGAAAGTGCTGGGGTTTATCATGTGTGCATAGGCACTCTGTAACAGTCACAAAATAAACAGAATCACAGAAGCTTGGTGGCAGAAAAGAACCATACGGTCCATCTAGTCTGCTCTTTTCCCCCCTACACCTCACCCTCCCTGCCAGTTCCCGCCCCCCCAATACTCAGCCCCCATATGCTTGTCCCATGCCCTCTTGAATTCTTCCATGATTTAGCCTCCCACCACTCCATCTGGTAGTCTGTTTCAGGGCTCCACTACCTCTTCATGAAGAAACACCCTCTCACATTGCCCCTGTATATTTTTCTTTTCAGTCTGAGGCTGTGCCCCCTAGTTTTGACCCCCTCATTCCTCTTAAGTAAACCCTCTTCTCCCACTTTATTGAGCCCCTTTAAACATTTACAAATTTCAATCACGTCTCCTCTTTCCCTCCTTGTCTCCAGCATGTAAAGATCCAGCTCCTTACACCTCACTTGTATGTCTTTCCCTACATACCCTGCAACATCAGGTTGCCCTTCTCTGAACCCACTCCAATGCATCTATATCCTTGCAGGGATGCGGCCTCCAGAACTGAACCCCATACTCCAGGTGCGGCATCACCATGGCTTTGTAAAGGGGCATTATTACCTCCCTCTTTCTGCTAGTAGTGCTCCTGCCTATGCATGCCAATATTCCATTGGCCTTTTCCGCCACCCTGCTACATTGGATTCCTACCATAAGGTTCGATGAAATGATGAAAAAATGTTACAAATGATGAAAATTGGGGGAATTTCAAAAGAGAGGTTCTTTCGAACCGGACCCCCGGCAACAGCTATAGTGTACCCTGGTATGTTGACATCCCAGTCATGGTTCTCTGTGTACCATGTTTCTGTGACTGCCATGATATCCAAGCGTCCCTCTTCCATCAAGGCTACTAGTTCAGGGAGCTTGTTTCCCAGACTATGGGCATTGGTACTTATCACCCTCCATTTTTTTGATGGCCTTAACCCTTTTAGCCCCCTCCCTGTCAACACTGCCTTTACCTTTTTCTCCATTTACCCCTGTCCTGCTCCCTATTGACTTCTCTGCCTTGGAGCTAACCTCAATAACTACCCTGTTTTGTGTGTGTGGGGGGGTGGCTAGGACTTCCCTGCTCCTTTTCAGTGCCTCCCCCTTTGGCTAGTTTAAATGCTTGCCAATGAAGCATTCAAACCTGTCACCTAGGATCCTGGTTCCCCAGCTGGACAGATGTAGACCATTGCGCCAATATAGGCCTGTATACCTACAGGTGGAACCCCAGTCCCCAATGAAGCCAAAACCCTGAGCTCAGCACCAGCTTTTCAACCATTCATTGAATCTCGTGGTGCAGAGTATCCTAGCCTCACCCATGCCATAGGCAGGCAGCACCTCTGAGAAGGTTACCATGTGTGCTACTTGTCTAAGGCACCTCCCCAACTCCACAGACTCCTCCTGCACTGCTCTCATCCCATTCCCAGCCAGGACATTTGTCCCTAGGTGGACAATGATATCTAGCTCCCTCTCCCCTGCTGCTGTTTCCATGATACTGCGGATTTGCTTCCTGTCCCTCCCAGCCATGGCACCAGGCAGGCACCTTACCTCCCTTTGCCCTCCCTCCTCCAGTCCTACCCCTCCAACGATTGAGTCCCCCAGCAGGAGTTGTTTCCTTCCCCTGTGGGGTCCTGTGCCACCATTCTGTGAATCTCCTTTGTGGAGGTTCTCAGCATCCTCCTTGGTCTCCACTGTGGGTGCCTCCATAGAGGAACCATGCTCTGCTAGAACGGCGTATGAATTGTGGCGAGGTACAGCTGGAAGGAAGTACCTCTGTTCCACCACATTCACCCTCCCTTAGCCCACCATAATCCAACTGCTCCTCTGTCTTGGCAACCTTTGAGGCAGCTGCAATGGCCCTGGTGGTCCCTGGGTGGGGGAGAATGTTTACCAAATCCTCGCCAGGTCGGCCTGAAACAGGCAACCTCCTCCCTCAGACCAGAGAGGTGCCTGCAAATAAGGCAGCATTGCTGCCTCCAGAACATCTCCCGGAAGTCTGCTGCCCCACAGCCAGTGCATTGCACCACACTCCACATGTCTCTCTCCCCCTTTCTGTTTACATTTTTTTCAATTAATTAATTTATTTTTTTGTTAGTGTGTGCAAGCGTGTCTGTGCGTTTACCCCTTACACGGTGTGCTGGGCTGTTAAGGATATGACATGTGTATGCCCTTTGCCCTTTTGGGGAAGTGATGTCAAAACCTTTGGTACAAAGGAAAGGACACCCTTGGGGAGGGTGGGGTGAGGGGCAGAGTGGGTGAGACCAAGCCTGTTTCCTCCAGAAACAATCAGCTACAGCTCTGACCCCCCCGTGAGTGCTTTCCTTCCCTTTCCTTCAGCAAGACAACCTGCACAACAAATTTTAGCATTCATTTTTATTGCCTTTCTGTGGCAAGACCGGCTTGGGGCATTCAGCCACTGGCCCTGCCCACCCAGAGAGCTGGATGGCTCATACCGCACCCATGAGGGTCCGGGACGGCCATCGTGCTGTCCCACTGGAGGGCCCCCTCTGCCACTACTAGCCAGGACAGCCCCAGATCCTCCCCAATGGGACTCCTCACAAGTCCTCCGGGTAGTTCAGGGCTAAGCGATCAAGCTGCACGGTCGCACCCAGACACTTTTTCCTCCACTTTTTTTCCATCTCTCGGGGATGTGGACATGCAATGACATCAGGCACAGCGTGCCGACATCCGCCACACTCCCCCTCCAGCTGCTGCCACGCCAACAGCACCTTCAAGTGTCCCCAGAGGTCATTGCTGTGCAACAGTGTTCTCCACCCCACCCCAGGACTAGGAGAGCAGTCAATGGATGCTTGATCCTAGTCCTCCCCTGTCAGCCCCGATGACCCGGGCTCATTCCCGAACCCGGGTCACCGGCATGGTGCGAGGCGTGGCGTCCAGCGTCTCAACCCTCAGCACCACCGGGCCCACCACCTGCACAACAATTTAACAGAAAATGTACTCCGCAAAAACAATATCAGCTGCTGCACTCTTGCTTTCCCTTGCTTCTCTGCTGTCTTCCTAGTTTGCTGGCTCTGTCAGAATTCAAAGGCTTTGTGGGTGGACATGCAGAACATTCCACAACCTTGACCAAATGAGATGCGCTGAACATTCCACAACCTTGATCGAAGGAGATTCACAGAACATTCCACAATAGTGACTGAAGTAGTGTTGAACATTCTACAACTTTAGCTGAAGGAGATGCACTAAGCATTCCACAACATTGACTGAAGGAGATACACAGAACATTACACAACATTGACGGAAGGAGATACACAGAACTTTCCACAACACTGACTGAAGGAGATGCACTGAACATTCCACTACCGTGACTGAAGTAGATGCACCCAATATTCCACAATTGTGACCAAAGTAGATGCACTGAACATTCCACAACACTGACCAAAGGAAATGCACTGAATATTCCAAACATTGACTGAAGGACACGCGTTGAACATTCCACAACATTGACTGAAGAACATACACTGAACATTTACCATCAACTATTGTTAAAGCAGATCACTAATAGTACAAAAAAATTAAGAAAAAAGCATACCAAAAATGGGTTTGTCACACACACACACACACATACAATAAATTTATGTTGTTTCACTCTCGATGCCCCTTCCTTCACCCACCACTGTGATCTATATTGCTCTCTAGCTTTTCCTGCCCTGGAAAACCACCGTCTAGCCCACTGCATAAAATTTGTCTCTAAATTCTGATTTGATACACTTGCCCTCTACCTTGTCACCTCACTGTGCTCCCGCCCCACTGCCCCCTGTCCCTCAGAGCCAGTGACTCCTGCACCCTAGCTATACCATGGCACACCACCTCTATATGCCAATTGCCGTTCTTCTATAGGTTCCCTAAGCTCTGGAACTCAATGCCTCATCACATCAGGCACTCCTCCTCCTTCCCATGGTCCATCTTGACCTCCCACCTCAACTTCCTCTCTCCATACTGCAGCTGCTTCTAATTTCCCCTCTGGCTCCTCACTCCTCCTAATTTCCCCTCTGGCTCCTCATCCCCTTTCTCAGCCTAGCACTTAATGTGAGGAGAAACCAATGTACTTTATTGCACTTCCTTGTTTGTATTGTATGTATTAAGTCTGCAGTGCTGTTAATTTGCTCCTCTCGCATCACATCCCAATGTTTATCTAATGCTACTAATTGATATATTGTTTTTTTTCACTCTGTTGCTTCGCAGTTTTATATTACCTTTGGAAATGTGTTGTTGATTATTGTATATATACTTTTCTATAATACTGCATGGAAATGTGCTATTGATTACTGTACTCCCATGTTCCCCTTCCCCCAGGATGCTCCGTGAGATGAGCAGTTTTATATTGTTCAGTGTGCCTTTCCTGGTGAAACTTTTCAATAAATAAATAAATACATAAATGAATTGGAGGAACACACCCACAGATAATCTGTACTTAATCAGCACACATTGATATAGGAAAACAATTAAGACACAAACAATTGCATAGTAAGGGGGGAAAGCAGTTACAAACAGTCAAGAGTAGCCAACCAAGCCAAATCAATTCAGCCCCCTCCTCGCAAAACAAAGAAAAGCTGCATGCTGCCCAGAATGGCAGCATGTAGGTGAACAAACACACCTAGACAAAGGTATGATGGGAATGACATTGGAACAAAAAAAAATCAAAGTGCTTGCTACCCATCAAAAAGGATGATGCCCAGCCAGGTGTGTTTGCGAACACCTATGTTTGGCCACACATTCCTAGCGCAGAACCAGAAACAAACAAGCATTTATCAATGCTGAATGTTGCTTGCTTGTATGTGCTGTGTAGGTATTTGAAAGTCAGTGGAGTGCAAATATTGAAAATTTGCAAACTTACCAGTGTGCGTAGGAACTGCGCAACGCTCGCTCATAAAACAGTAATTTTTTAGGAAGTTTGTCACCAAATTTTCAACATTTCATTTTAAGACCTCTGCTCATGAACAGTGTCACTGTGATTTTCTTAATGTGTCCCATACAGAGATTTCGCACACTGACTGCACCATTGTGTGCTACATGGGTGGAAACACGTTTTGGGCAAGACGTGAAAAATGACAGCTGTACTGCTCATAAGGAGGTGTGGTAAAATGACAATGTTGAAAATCTGGAGTGAAAATATTGAAAATCCGTGAACTTACGAGCATGAGTAGGAACTGCACAACGCACGCTCGTAAAATAAAATATTTTTAGATTTTTAATTAAATTTTTCAACATAGGCTTTTGGAAGCCCACCTCATGAACACTGGCAGTATCATTTTGTTAATCGGTAGCGAGAGGTGATTTTGGCGCAGTGACTGCAAAATCACCTTCGGGCCTGATTAACGCCATGACAGTGAGAGCATTCATGAGAAGGGGTCCCAAAACCCCATGTTGAAAATTTGGTGCAAAATTCCAAAAATTGCTGAGATATACAGCAAAGTTGAAAAAACCCTATTTATTACATTATACAGTTTACTGGCATTTCCTCAGTTCACGGTCGGCTTTGAAGAGTGCAGACGTGTTCCCGGTCCACCGAAGATCATCACGCTGGTCCAGAGGTAAGTATGGGGTGAGGGGGTGTGGATTGAAGGGTGCACAGTGGGTGGTGCGGGTTGGGGCAGAGACAGGGCCATTTTTTGTGTTTCAGTGTTTTTTTTTTGTTAAAAAAGGATGACGACATGGGACATTTGCCACGCTGGTGGGCTCTCAGCATGGCACAAGGATGGCTGTTTGGGGGGCGTGGGGTCGACAGGGGATTGGGCACCCCACAGGATAAGATCTGTGCCATGCTGGGGTGGGCCCCAGCATGGCACCCTGTACCTCTGGGGACAGTGGAGCCGATGGTGGAATGGGCACCCCTGTCGGCTATATGATGGTAGCCACGCTGGGGTGGGCACCCAGCATGGCATGTGGGACTCTGTTTGGGGGGGAGCACAGCACAGCTGACGGGGGATTGGGCACTCCCGTTGGCTATACAGTGTGTGCGTGGGGGGCCGAGCATGCAGTATGCGTGCGTGTGTGTATGTGTGCAGGGGGAGCGCCGCATGAGCAGGCGACATCTTATCGCTGTCACTGCTGGCCAGCTCCCCCTTCAACTGTACTCCACTGCATTTTCTGATCGCTGTCATAGGCAGCTCTAGCAGCCATTGGAGAACTGCGGCCGCACCTGCAAACACACTGACTGAATTGGAAGAGGGCTGCCACACTTCTGAAAACTCGAATGATGGCACTATGTTTCTTGCACATGCGTGCAAGCAACATAAACAAAGGCAATCTCCTTGCATTAGGTAACTCCCCCAACAAAACAAAGAAAAGCTGTGTGGTATTCAAAATGGCTGAGCATGCCAGCCCAGTGGCAAAGAGGGCTAAAGCACCTAGTGCACCTTACATATTCCCATACTGGTGACCCAAGTTTTAGAATGAGCTCGGAGCACCAGGGGTTGGGGGGGGAGGATTGAGCATCCAGTGGACTGCTCTCCTCTCCCAGGGTGTGGAGGGATGCTGTCTTGCTCTTTGGAGGCTACCTGGTGGAAACTGGATGGCATGTTAGAGTACAAGCAATGTCTTATAGCAGGACCATGGTTCCATAGTGTGTGTGCACCTCCATGGCTAGAAACATTGCCACCTGACCACTGATGGATGAGAGTCATTGGGTGAGGAGAGAATGTCAGGTAAGTTGGGTGAGAAGTGCCAGATGGTGAAGGCAGGGTCAGTGCTGA
Organism: Neoceratodus forsteri; assembly: GCA_016271365.2. NCBI lineage: Eukaryota > Metazoa > Chordata > Ceratodontiformes > Ceratodontidae > Neoceratodus > Neoceratodus forsteri. The sequence goes on from CM028129.1 coordinate 721,600,844, forward strand.
ACAAACCTGCTGCTTGCCACCAGCAGCAGAAAAAGCTTGATAAAAAAAGTGGCTGCACGTATGTGAACAAACGCATCTGGACAAAGGCATAAGGGCAAGCACATTTCGACAAAAAAAAAAATGGAAGTGCTTTAACCCACTGAAAAGTCCCATGCCAATCTAGATGTATTTGTCACCTTCATTCTGCCACACATTCTCAGCATAGTACCAGAAACAATAAAAGAATTATCTCCTTGCAGTAGATGGTCCCCCCCCCACCAAAGAAAAGCTGCATGGTACTCAAAATGGCTGAATGTAGGTGAACAAACACATCTGGATAAAAAATAAATATTTTGAGGTGTGTTTCTCCACACTTACAGTTTGTTTGGCCACCTCTGGCAAGAAAAGCAAAATAAAAACACAGATACACCTTCCGCAGTACTCTCAAACTACAAAACATTGACCCAAATAACTGCCGAAAGCCCATGTTAACACTTATGGTTACTTATGATTTCAGTAAACTGACAGACACACAAGATACCTTGGCTTCCTAGACAGTTAGGTTACATTTATCACATTATAGCAGCCAGATATACTAACAAAACTGCTAAACACATTTTAGTTGGCCCCACACTTACTCCTGACAACACAGCACAGTCAGGCATTTCATTTTGTAGTGAGAGCTGCAATAATAAAACTCTGTGTGGCTTGTTTAACTGTGGCACCAAACACTTAAACACAAAGGTGCTTGGTTTGACAGCTACCAGAAAATGCAAATAACGGATGCCCAACACTCTCCCTAGAAATGAAGTTAAGTCACTTGAGATTGCACTCTGAAAATGTGCCCCATAGTCAGCAGGTGATAGTAACTGAGGCCTACCTGTGGGTGGCTGTAACAGCAGACCTCAATGTTGCATGTGTGGGAGGGCTAAGTCGGGCAGTAACACAGCCAATTATTGCAAGTAAAAAAAATTGGGGGAGCAGCCAGAAACCCATTTAAAGTGCTAGCACAGTTACAGATTTGGGGGTCGTGTGCGACTGTAACATGCTGTGACACAAGCTGTTACATTCATCACACTAAATACAAGGCTGCACTAATTAGAAACAACGTATCACAATGGGCTAAAGAGTGCAGATAATAAAAAAACACAACTCCAGATTAGTAAGCACAATAATTTTGTTAAGGGAAAACAGTAAATAAAGCTTGCAAAAACAGTTACTAAAAAGTGCTTTTGCATGTTACACTTTCTCAAAAAAAAAAGCAGCAATATGGAGGGAGACATCCCAGACAAAAAAATATGGATACCCAGGGATTCTACAATAATGTTATTTATCTGCAGATACAATCACTTATCAGATTCAATCAAAAACACATGACTTACAGGCTTTGTTTTTAAAAAATTTGCTATGCAATGTATGGTGGGCATTGGTACCCTCTTTCTTGAATAGACCCTAACCTATCCACTATGGCAGCAGCCTGAGCCAAGTGATGCAGCCCCAGGTACAGGCACGGCTTCACAAGAAGTCCAACCATCACCAACAGCCGGAGCCAGACCCAGACCCAGACCCAGTGTAAGTACCACTAGCACAGTCATGTATGTCATCTACTTATATGGGTGGCCACCAACTGCCATTCCTACTACGGCACTCAAAGCTCCAGTATGCTGGCACATGAAGGGCTGTGCCACAGAGGCATGTTTTGCTGCTGAAGCCATGCTGCCAGTGGGTACATTCTTGCAACAATCCTGCATTGAATACCGCACAGCCAGGGACAGCCCCCACTTGTTGAGGAGTTTGACAGCTACTGGACAGCTGGCAAGGCTAAGAACACCAGGGGGTCCAGGTCATGGTTGGTGTCTTAATGCTCGGGATTACCCTATCTGTGACTCCGTGGGACTGTACTTGGCGTAACCGCCCAGTGCCACCCTGCTATCCTAGCACACCATGCCCTGGCACACACCGCCCAATAGGGCCCTCTAAAAAGACGAGTGGCTCTATACCCTGCAGGTTGCAGAGTTCCACCCCTCTGGCTTAGTCCTGCTCTGAAGTGCAAGGGCAAGGGATCATGGCTGCTCTAACCACTGCCGTAATTAGCGGCTATTGCATCTCTTTCAAAATCCCAAATTAGGGGATGCTGCAGCCCTGTTGGGGCACAAGCCCCCTTAAAACCTGGCACACCATCTCTTCTGGTGCAGAGTGGTGCAGGGCTGGTTCAGTGCATGGTATCCCAATTTGAATGCAGCCTGCATTCGAAAATCAGGTTTGCCACAACATTTGGTACAAGGTGCCACTTGCATCAATTCCTTTTTGTGCAGGTACCTTGTGTCAAATTTTGCCTTTTGAGAATCTGACCCAAGATATTTTAAAAAAGGCCTGGAAGCAAAAAGAAATTATTTTTGGGGACTAGTAAGTGCTTTTTGAACATAATCATGCACCCTTAATTATGGACAGGTAAAAGCAATTGTTTCTGGCAGTGAAAGCCTCGAGTGAAAAAGACATGAAAGCTCGAATGGACTATCCAGCAGTCCTGAAGGTTTTTGCTGACTCCAGAACACAAACTTTTCAAACTCTCTCAGAGGCTAAGAAGACCGTGTCTAAATTGGGGCTTGTGGTTGATGACCTAAGTGACCCCCGGAAAGTTAAGGAGCTGGAAAGGAGACATTGGAAGACACTGGGAAAACCCATAGAAAAGGAAAAGCAGCAACAGAGAATTTGGCAGAAAATACACCCTGGTACAAAGTGGTGGCCAGATGAGTGAAGACATCCCTGAATGCCACACAGAACTTCAATGGCAGAGCAGGAACAGAAACTCCACTGCGCAGAGCTGAAAAAGAAGGGTTGCCTTCATCTTGCAGTGTAGAAAACCAAAAATGAGCAGAGACAGGATGTCATTGTCTTTTTTTCCGCTGAACCTTGTGATACATCTTTCTGCTTCTCACTAGCAGGAAGAATTTGACTGTGAGTGTTATTTGGTCTGTGAGTTGTTATATCATTTTTCTCTATTTACATACCATTTGCTGTTTCACATGGTAATAACCCTTGATTGAGCTGTGTATATATTTGAGGCTCTGATAATGTTTTTGCCTTACTATATTGGTTGCCTAGGGACACTATTTTACATTGTTGAACTTCTGTTTCCCTATTTTGGGCTTCAGTGTCTGGTGCTGTAAGTGCTATGCAGGGCAAAGGATGAACAGATTCATCATTATCAAGGGCAGCCCTACTGAAATTGCTTCAGACGTGACCTCTCCATTCTGAACCTGGACTATGCACAACATCCATGTAATCTAAAAAAGATTTGATTTTGTCTCTGTCTGCAATGGCCAATTATTGCCCCATATCTACTATCACAGCTGGAACTCAAGATTGTAACTGGGGGGGGGGCACATGGGTAGTGGGGACAGGGTACTTAGGCAAATTACCCAGTGGATTTTCCATGGCTGAGAGCTTTACATAACGCTCCAGTTAACTTCATTGGTAGACTGGTAGGGTGGAGGAGGGTTGCACCAATGGCCGTTAGATGAATGTCTCCTGATCTTCCCCCAGTCATGTGTGATCAGTTGAAGGGCTGAGGATGGGTCTCTTTGCTTCTGTTACTGCAGGAGTTTACACAGGGACTCCTGGCCTGGGACTCATCCCCACAACAACTTTAAGTAGATGCACATTGAGTATGGTTGGAGCCTGTGTGTGTGTGTGTGTGTGTGTGTGTGTGTGGGGGGATGTACTTTAGTGTGTCCGTGGAGGGTTGGACAGTACACCTATTGCCAACACTTATCAGTTGTGGCATTTTGGTTGGATGCAGTTTAGATACATTGCATCACACACTTGCTGTGTGCCCACAGTGGAACTGAGGTGCCACCAGAAAACATAGCACAATACAAGAACTCACAAAGAAAAGCACACTGAAGCTGAGATATATTCTGCAAATATTTATTGCAAAAACATCCACAAATGAGATGTGACTGCCTCTGTGACTTGGGGTGTCATCAGTAGATGGGAACTGTCAAGCTCAACAAAATGGCGAACAGTATGGTGGTCACTTGATAGGCATACATGTGACTTGGTGACTATACCTTCACATTTAGCACACCTGTAGTGTGTGACTATCTGGTGAGTATTGGTCTGTTCATGGAGCCAATGATAGGACTGAATTTCATCCTGAAATTTACAGTTATAATTCTTAGCAAAGTCCAACACCATGATGACCCAACCTGTTGGCATTTGTTATTTAGATTCCTAAACTGGTTTTGTTGCCATGATGCAACATGGAAGTGTCACCCTCAAAACTTCACATTTTCCTTTAGGAGTTCCCCAAGTTGTGACATACAGTACTTGTCTCTTTTCTTTGAAGCATTTTTCTTGTCTGTGTCATCTTTTTTGAACTTGTTCAAGTTTATTTGGGATAACATCATCCAATTTATACACCTTTGACATTTGCCACAATTTATATAAAACAACTTATAAGAATGGTCTCTACTGAATTCCATACTGAAAACATTCTCTGTTTCTACTTGATTGTGTCTGCCTACTCTAGACTTATTACAACAGACCACTCTGTAGAGCCCTCATCCTTTCTTGTGGGATTTATCTTGTATCCCATTATTTTCATTTTTTCCTATATAACCCTAACTTAATAACCGTCTGTCTGCTTTATAAGTTATATACTTAAAGGAAGAACAAATATTTACTGTAAGAAAGTGCACTGAGGAATTCTTCCCCAACCAAATCCCTCTACCTCAAACCTGTAACTGTTGCTCAAATACAGGAATTCCCTTCCGCTCTTCCAAATAGTTGAAGATTGGATGCCAGTTGGTGTTGAATCTCGAGACCTGGATTCTAAGCCTAGCTGTAACAGCCTCCATTCGTTGGATATTATTAATATTGTTCCACCACTGAGTAATTGTGGGTTGTTTCTGTGTTAGCCAATTTTGTGTTAAGACCTTGACCGCTGCCACCAAAAGAATTAAAAATAGATACCTCTTGCCTTTCGTTCTAATTTCAGAATGTTGCCCTCCCAAAATCATGTGCTCAAAATCCAGGTCCCTGTCCAGCCCCAATATTCCCTTTATCTCACTATTCACTTGGTCCCAGAAATTTCTAATCTCTGGGCACGCCCAAAACATGTGGAAGTGCGAACCCCTCTTACCGCATTTTCTCCAGCATCTATCTGATGGGTGTCTGGCGTAGTACTGGGAGACTACCGGGGTATTGAAAAATCTTACCACTACCTTCCATTTAAACTCTCTCCATATCATAGAGCTTGCAGTGTTTTGAATGTTGACCCATATCTTTTCCCAATGTTCCCCCGGAATTTCCCTCCCTAATTCCTCCTCCCATTTTCTTTGGATCTTTTGGGTAACCAGGAGGTGCATCCTATCCTCTAACAATTTGTAAAATTGAGAAGTTGAATGGGCTGTATCACCCAAATCTGCCTTTTGTTTAATCAAAGCTACACCCTCTTCTAACTGCCCTGCCAGGTTAATGCTCCCACCCTCGAGAAGATGTAGTGCGAATCTGAAGGTACTTATAAAAATCAGAATTAGGAAGACCAAATTCTCTTTGTAACGCATTAAATTCTTAACAGTATCACACTCAATAAATTGTTCTAGTGTGACTAAACCCGTCGACCAGTTCTTAATAATTTTATCCCTTCCCATACTAGGTACCTCTGGAAGGTACTGTAGAATTAACCCCATACCCAATCAGGCTTCTCCCATGTTGCTCTGATCTTTAACCATATTGTCATGGTGTGTCTAGTCCATCTATTTTCCATTTTGTGAAGAACCTTTGAAAGACAAGTCCATGGCAACACCCAGACTGGCACCCCCGGGTAGGCATTCCGCCCCATCTTACACCAATCTACCGGTTGAGTTTTGTTTAACAATTTCACTATTGAAATAACCTGAGCTGCCCAGTAATATCTAATTAGATTCGTAGGCCCAACCACCCTGTCTTTTGCCCTCTTGTAATTTTATTAGTCGAATTCTGGGTTTACGGCCAGCCCAAATAAAGTTAGTAATTTTTTTTTGTAAGTTTTGAAGATCTTTTACGGGTATCCACACTGGGAGATTGAGAAACAAGAACAACATTCTTGGCAAGATGTTCATTTTAATCGTATCAATCCTCATTGACAAAGTGAGGGTCAGTACCTTCCATCTATCCAAGTCCTTGCTAATTTGGTCCATCAATCGTTTATAATTGAAGTTGTATAGGTTATCAATCTGTTTCGGGATCCAAACACCCAGATACCTAACCTTCTCCTTAACCCATCTAAATGGAATTTTCTCCATAATCTCCGCTGTCACCTCCCCCCTCAGCACCAGGGCCTCCGATTTTTCAATATTAATTTTAAATCCTGATATTGCTCCATATTTGCCCAATAGTTGTAGCAAATTTGGAATTGTAATACGTGGGTTGTCCACAAAAATCAACGTGTCATCTGCATACATAGATACCTTGCAGCACTGCCCACCCACCATGATACCTCTAATATCCTTTGATTCTTGAATAGCCACTGCCAACGGCTCCAAGCTGAGTGCAAATAGAAGGGGCGGAAGGGGACATCCCTGCCTGGATCCTCTCTCTAACTTAATATTTGAGGATGTAATTCCATTAACTCTCACCTTGGCCGTGGGGCTTTCAAAACAGAGAGAGACCCATTTGATAAAGGCCTCCCCCAAACCCATCCTTTCCATAACCACCCACAGATATTCCCAATTTAGGCGATCGAATGCCTTTTCCGCATCCAAAAAAAGGGCTAATTGAGCAGAAGTCGTCTGAGTATTAGATGTCATAACATTCAAAAGCTTTCGAATGTTATCTGCTAAGTGTCTATTTGAATGAAGCCTGTCTGATCTGAATGAATCAGTATTTCTATATATTTCTGTAATCTGGATGACAGAATTTTAGTAAGTATCTTCAGATCCTGGTTCAGCAAGGATATTGGTCTATATGCCTCACATCTATCTTTTGTTTATCTGGTTTATGAATGACACTAATAAAAGCTTCCTCCACGAGTCAGGAACCTGCTCTTCCAAACAAGAGTTAAATACGGTAGTCAGGATAGGGGCCAATACCTCTTTAAACTTTTTGTAAAATTCTGGGCCATAGCCATCCGGTTCTGGAGCTTTATTCACCGGCAGTTTATCTATTGTATCAATAACTTCCCTCAAAGTAATTTTACTGTTCAATTCTAATTTAGCCAGGTCTGGCAGTTTAGGAATTGGTAAATCTTTCAAAAAGTTTTCAGTACTTATTACAATATCCATTCCCTGCTCCTCCCTCCTATAAAGGTTTTGATAAAACTGCTGAAATTGCTGCGCTATTTCCTGAGGTTTAGTCCAAGGGGCCGAAGGATCGGCCTCATTTCTCAACTTCAATATTGTCCTATCTGCTTGGACCTTATGCAGTCGAATTGCTAAGAGCCTAGAGGCCTTTCCTCCCGAATCATGATATCTCTGGTTCAGGTATCTTAATTGTCCATCTATCACCCTGTCATCCAATTTTCTTAATTCCTCCCATCCCTCCTCTAATGCTTTCATAATTCTAGTGTTTGTGGGATTTCTCTTATGTTCCTCCTCCAAGGATCTAATCTTATCTAAGATTCTAGTTCGAGATAACTGAGTTAACTTTTTCTTTGCTGAAGCTGCACTAATAAGCTCTCCCCTCACCACTGCTTTCAAGGCCTCCCAGGTACTAATTGGGGAGCAACACTGATGTATGTTGATATCGTATATTTCTTTTATCAAACTGGCCAATTTCTTAACTAACACCTTGTCATTAAGTATCGAGACGTTTAATCGCCATTGGGAACTTCTATGCTCTCTTGATAGAGCCCATGTTATACCTACTGGGGCATGATCCGAGAAAGTAATACTGTATTTTCGATGAAATCACTCTATGTAACTGTGCCTTGGGGACCACCACCAGGTCTATTCTAGAGTACGACTGATTAGCTGCTGAAAAAATAGAATAATCCCTTTCCCCCTTATGTTGGGTCCGCCAAACATCACTTAGCCCCAGTTCTTCTAATAAAGATGCCAGAGTTCTAGTTGTCATCCTGTTATAATTCAAGGACCTGGAGGATCTGTCAAGGCATGGTGAAATCACAGCGTTGAAATCTCCTGCTATTATCACCCGACCTTCTGTCAATAAGGCCACCTTATGTAGCATAAGTTTTAGAAAAGCATGTGTTTGGCTGTTGGGTGCATATAAATTCACCAAGTGCAGCAATTGACCCTGTAAAATACCTGATATTTGCAAAAAGCGTCCCTCATTCCCTCTCTCGATATCAATTATTTGAAATGGGCACACCCTCTTAAACAAAATAGCAACCCCTGCTTGCCTACCATTGGGTGAAGGGGAAGCTTCCACCCTGTCCACCCACCATCTCCTTAGTTTAAGGTGTTCATCCTTTCTCAAGTGGGTTTCCTGCAAAAAGGCTATGTTACATTCAAGCTTTTTCAGTTCGTTTAAGATCCTAGAGTGTTTTACAGGAGAATGGACACCCTTCACATTGTAAGTTATCACACTGAGATTGGCCATCCTAACTCGCATTATCAATAGGTCTTATCCCTTTCCCTTCATCCACAGCCAACAGTTGGAGTTTCAATATGCACCCATCCAAAACCTGCAAATATAATTTGTTCCCTATAGCAGACAGACGGTAACTATACTTACTAACTACAATAATAAACAGTTTCCCCTTCAACATGTCAGTAACCCATAAAGCTAAATAAAAAATAAACTGCCAAAACTGAGTTACTGTTCTCAAACATAATTGTTGCTCACCATAGCAACTATTGCCTCTGATTTTAAAGATCATACAATGACTTCCTAGGTGAGGGATTTTAGGTTTATGCAACCGCACCAATGTAACCCTGGAGGTGACCTTAGTGACCTCCTGGTGTAGCATGTTAGACTCCCTCTCCGCGCATGAACCGAGGAACATGAGTAGCATGCAAAAATTCCCCTGCATCATTGTCCACCCGGTTTTGTGGCTGCCCTCCCACACAACTCCCCCTTCGAAGTAACTTTAGGGAAGGCTTTGACACTGCTCACACATCCTTCCCATTCCTTCCCTCTCATTTCCCTTCATAATTCTAAACAGATATAAATATGCTAAATAGAAAGAAGACATAAACATGGGCATCATATTGACCAGATCCTTCACTGTGGTGTTAAAATAGCAAAGAATAAGTTCCCAATGTACAAAAAATTGAGGAGCAGGGAGGTTTCTCAGCGGTTCATAGAAATGTTCACCCTGCTGTAAAAGGCGAACCTCTCCTCTTTCCTTCAGCCTGAAATGACACCACAGATGGCAGTACAGCCTACAATACATGAGTACAGTTACCAAACTCTAGCAGCCCTCAAGTCATCTGATTTCCTTCTCCTTCCCCACTTTCGAAGTGTATCCAGGTCTGCCTCTTTAATAACTCCGCCATATCGGTTACAGCCGAGAAGGAAAAAGCCACGTTGAAGACCTCTTCGCCTCGATTGAATTCCCCAGGTGCTCGACAGCAGTTTATGCTCTAACATCTCAAGTTCCCTATTAGGAGCCATTTTGTTCCGCCAAAAAGGAGCTGCCTCTGCCAGGGAGTTGAAGACCTCGCCCGCTCCTCAAGGTAAACTTTAGCTTCGCTGGAAAGTTGAGTTGAGCTTTATATTCTTTTTTCTTTTAGTTCTTTAATTATTTGCTTAACTTGCAGACGCTACTGTAGTTCCGCTTGAGAAGTCATGGTCAAAGTATATATTCTGGTTATTAAACTGTAGTTCTTTATGCCGCCAGGTTTCCTGCAGGATCATTTTTAGCTTGATAATGCAGCATACGAACAATCCAAGATCTAGGTTTAGATTTCGGTCCGAGGGCAAGGGCCGAGTGACCGTGTGCTTCGCCGATCGTGAGAGGCAGGTCCGATGGGAGGGATAAGGTGGTTTTCAATAAATGGATTATAAAGTCTGCTGCTAGTGCGTAGCCCTCCTCTGCCCCTTCCTGCACACCGTGAATCCTAAAATTGTTTCTCCTCGCTCTGTTTTCGGCATCCTCAAGCCTGGCATGAACTGCATGGTCCCGCTGCAACAAGTAAGCTAGTATTCTATCATTACTCTCCTGGGATTCGCTCAACTCTGTGATCTTGGTTTCGTTCGTTTGGACCTTAGCATTAATGTTTCTGATGTCCATCCTCAGATCTGCTATCGAAGATTCAATTTTATTCACCGCTTTTAGGATTTTTGCTAGGGCTTTCTCTGTTTTGTTCTGCGGGTCTTCTTCCTCCACATCAGGGTCCCAAGAGGATTTGGAAGGTGCTCTGGTCCTTGCACAGGCCACGAACCCCTCAATACCAGCGTCTATTGGTAACTGCTTCAAATTTGATTTTCTAGCCATTTTTTTCTGATCTTTCGCCCATGGTGGTTTCCCAGACATTGGGCTGAACGTAGGCTGTCTTCCTGAGAATAAATGATAGTTTTTTAAAGTGGGATTACGATGGATTAGCGAGTTGGTTTTGGAGCTCGCTGGATTAGGCAGCCACCATTGCAATGACGTCACCGGAAGTCCTGTCTGTGTCATCTTATCGCCATTTATCTCTTGGGTTATGGAAATGTTTTCCCATTGGTACCATTTAACTTGTTCATTGCCATGTTTCTGCAAAAGTTCTTCAGCACCTTTTTCGAGTGCAGGTGTACTGCTGTTTTACATAGAAACATAGAATTTGATGGCAGATAAGGACTGCTTGGCCCACCCAGTCTGCTCATTTCCCTACCTAATGGATAAGCTGCAGATCCTAGTTAACCAGCAGCCTTCTTCTTTCTACCCCAACCCCCTAGAATTGCCTTATGACTGTCCCATTCATGCTTGAATTCAACCACTGTTTTTGACTCCACAACCTCTTCCAGAAGGCCGTTCCATGCCCCCACAACCCTCTGTGTGAAAAAGTACTTCCTTACATTACCTCTGGACCGCCCCCCCTCTATCTTTAAATTGTGCCCCCTTGTTCTTGCACACTTTTATTTTTGAAAGATGCTACCCTCTTGGACTTTGTTGATTCCATTAAGGTACTTGAAAGTTTGTATCATGTCCCCTTCTCCTCCTTTCCTCAAGGCTATACATATTAAGCTCCTTTAATCTCTCTTCATATGTCTTCCGGTGCAGACCCTGCACCATTTTAGTTGCCCTCCTCTGGACAGCTTCCATCCTGTCTATGTCCTTGCGGAGACTGGGTCTCTAGAACTGCATACAGTACTCCAGATGGGGTCTCACCAGCTGTCTGTACAGAGGGATAACAACTTCCTATTTTCTACTGGTGATGCCTCTCCCTATGCATCCCAGTATCCCCCCAGCCCTCCTTACTGCCCTCTCACATTGCTTGCCCACCTTTAAGTCATCTGATATAACTACCCCTAGGTCGCTTTCCATTTTGTTGTTGTTAGTATCTCACCCCCCATTGTGTACTCTTCCCCTGGGTTTTTGTTTCCCAGGTGCATTACCTTGCACTTCTTAGCACTGAATCTAAGCTGCCATACATTTGACCATTCCTCTAACCTTGTCAAGTCCCTTCTCATCCTTTCCACCCCACCTTGTGCATCAACTCTGTTGCAGATCTTTGTGTCATCTGCAAAGAGACATACTTTTCCTTCCAGTCCCTCTGCAATGTCGCTTATAAAGACATTGAAGAGGACTGGTCCTAATACTGAACCCTGTGGTACCCCACTAGTAACCCCCCTTTCTTCAGAGTGGACTCCATTTACTATTACCCTCTGTGTCCTATTCTCCAGCCAATTCTTTACCCAGGCTATCATCTTGGGACCCACTCCCAGGCTGGCTAACTTGTATATTAATCTTTTTGTGTGGGACTGTGTCAAATGCCTTGCTAAATTCTAGGTAGGCCATGTCCACAGCCCCTCCCTGATCTACTACTTTGGTTACCCAGTCAAAGAAATCTATTAGATTCATCTGGCATGACCTTCCCTCTGTGAATCCATGCTGCCTTGGGTCCTGTGCCCCTCTGGCCTCTAGGTACTCGACAATTCTTTCCTTCAGAAGTGATTCCATCATTTTCTCCATCACTGAGGTTAAACTAACAGGTCTGCAGTTTCCTGCTTCTACCCTGCTCCCACTTTTGTGAAGGGGAAATCACATCTGCCCTCCTCCAATCCTCAGGTGCCACCCCATCCTCCCATGATTTGTTAAAGAGGGTAGTCAGTGGTGTCACTAGTTCTACCCTTAGTTCTTTTAGAATTCTGGGATGAATCCCATCAGGCCCCATTGCTTTGTCCACCTTCAGTTTTAAGAGTTCTTTCAGAACTCTTTCTTCTGTAAATGGGCTGGTATCAACTTCTGTATCCAGAGTGTTTCTGTTGTTTGTTTTAGGTACCTCCCCCTCTTCATTTGTAAATACTGAGCAAAAATATTTGTTTAGTATCTCTGCCTTTTCACCGTCACCTCTACCCACCCCTCTCTATTAAGCCTCACTATCCCTCCCTTGGTCTTCCTTTGCTCCCTGATGTACCTAAAAAAGGTTTTTTCCCCCTTCTTAACTGAGTTGGCTATCTTTTCCTCAGTTCAGGCCTTTGCTGTTCTGACTGCCTTCCCAGCTTCCTTTTGCTTTAAGTGATAAAGTTCTCTGTCCTGCTCCTTCTGTGATTCCTTGTACTTTCTGAATGCTTTCTTTTTCTCTTGAACCTTCACTGCCACCTCCTTTGAGAACCATAGTGATTTCTTACATCACTTTGTTTTGTTTATTTGCTTCACACAAAGGCTTGTTACCTCTGTGATGGCAGTTTTTATTATTCCCCATTGTTCTTCCACCCCTCCTTCCTACCCATTTGCTAGTGCATTCCTTAGGCACTCACCCATTTTGGCAAAGTCAGCCCTCCTGAAGTCCAGTACATTTGCCTTTGTATGGCTTGACTCTATTGCTGTGTTTATTGTGAACCATGCTGTTGATGGTCGCTAGTTCCCAGATGGCTACCCACTTCTACATCTGTGATCCTCTCTCCATCTCCATTTGAGAGAACCAGGTCTAAGATTGCTCCCTCTCAAGTGGGTTCCAATACTAGTTGTCTAAGGCATGCCCCCTATAGGGCATCTAGAATAACCCCACTCTTAGAAGTGGCTGCTGCAACTGCACTCCAGTTAACATCTGGCATATTCAGATCACCCATCAGCAATATCTACCATTTTTCTGCCATTCTAAGTATACTTTCTATCATTTTCTTGTCCATTTCTCCCCTGAGAGTGGGGTCTGTATACAACCCCTATGCTGATTGTGGTGCCATTGCCTGTCTCCAAATTGACCCACAGTGCTTCTTCTCTTCCCTGTTTACCCTTTTGTTCTGTTGCTTTGATTCCTTCCCTTATGTAGAGAGCTACTCCTCCTCCTCTTTTACCCTCCCTGTCCCTCCTATAGATAGTGTATCCTGGTATGTTTACGTCCCAGTCATGGTTCTGTGTGTACCATGTTTCTGTGACTGCCATGATATCCAGATGTTCCTCCTCTATCAAGGCCACTAATTCAGGAAGCTTGTTACCCAGGCTATGGGCATTGGTAATCATTGCTCTCCATTTTTTTGATGGCTTTACCTTCTGTAGCAGCATCCCCCACTTACCTTTCTACCTTGGTCTTTTTCTCATTAAGTACCCTGTTTTGTAGGGGGAGGCTGGGATTTTCCTGCAGCTTATCAGTGCCTCCCCCCCCTTGACTAGTATAAAAGCTTGCCAATGAAGCATTTAAACCGATTTCCCAAAAGACTTGTTCCCTTCCTGGACAGATGAAGACCATCCTGCTAGTATAGGCTGGTGTCCATCCAGGTGGAACCCCAGTCCCCAATGAAGCCAAACCCCTGTGCTCCACACCATTTTTTCAACCATTCGTTAAACTGCATGGTGAAAAGTACCCTTGCCTCACCCATGCCACTGACAGGCAGCACCTCTTAGAAGGATACTGTGTGTGCTACTTGTCTTAGGCCCTTCCCCAACTCTACAAAGTCCTTCTGCACTGCTCTAATCTCATGATGAGCCAAGTCATTTGTCCCTAGGTGGACAATGACATCCAGCTCAGACTCCCGTGCAACTGTTCTCGTGATCCTAAGGATGCGCTTCTTGTCCCTCCAAGCCATGGCACCAGGCAGGCACCTTACTTCAGTTTTCCCTGCTCCCCCCAGTTCTATCCCCCTAATAACTGAGTCCCCCACCAGGAGCTGCTTCCTTTCCCTGTGGTGTCCTCTGCCTACTTCCTGAGGGCCTCCCTTGTGACAGTTGTCTGCAACCTCCTTAGTCTCCTCTGTGGGTGCATCCATAGGGCAACTATGCTCCCCCAGAATGGTGTATGGATTGTGGAGTGGAACAACTGACTGGGTGTGCCTCTTTTTCACCATCCTTACCCTTCCTGAGCACACTGTGGTCCAACTGCTGTGCTTTCTTCGCAACCTCTGAGGTAGCAGTCGTGGCTGTGGTGCTCCCTGGATGGGGGAGGTTCCCTTACTACTGTCCAGTGCAGCCTGAAGATGGGCAACTTCCTTCCTCAGGGCAGACAGTTGTCTGCAAAGAGGGCAGCATCTCAGCCTCCAGAAAGACTCCCAGAAGACTGCTGCCCCATAGCCATTACATTGCACTACTCCCCACATGTCTGTCCACCTTGTTTATTTATTTATTTTGTGTGTGTGTGTGTGTGTGTGTGTGTGTGTGTGATTGGTTTGTTATATAGAACTATATATATTATATGATGTGTATGCTTATATTGTCAGTGCAGTGTGCTAGAGAGGATATGACAGCGATATGCACCTTGCCCTCTTGAGGAAATGATGTCAGAACCCCAGGTATAAAGGAACTATTTCCAGGGTGGGTGGGTGAGGGGTGGGAAGGGTTTTGGCCAAACTGTGCCTTCATGAATCAATCAGCTAAAAGCTCTCACCTACCACTGCGATGAGTGCCTTCCTGTCAGTAGGATGCCCTACACGACAATTTGACAGAGAAAATACCCTGCTAATCAAACAGAGAAAAATCCAAGCATCCAAGTGAGACACAGGTAAACCTCCCAGCCCCAAAACAGCCTGGTGACTTGTGCTCTGAAAGCAGTCATCCCCAAAACATCATTGCTGTGCACAAGGACAGACACAGTAAACAGTATTCAGTCCCTGTGGGTTTAAACTCTTCCTGTACTGAAAATCTTAACAATTGTAACAAAAGTAAAGCAAGGTCCACCTCCCTCTGTTGATTGAAAGACTGCCTTTTCTGATAATTCTAAGTTCCTTATTTCACCTTTCAGTTAGAAGTATTCTCCACCTGAAGAATATTAACTTTCCTAAGGAATCTGCTTCAAACCAAAGACAATTTTAAATTGTAAGGTTCACCTCCCTCTGCTGTGAGCATAACTCACTTTCTTGCAAATCCTAGGTCCAGTGTTGCAGCTTCCAACCAGAGGTAGCTTCACCTGAAGAATATTAGGTTATCTGATGAGCCTGCTAAAAATCCACTTGCTTATAGTACTGTTGTTATCAGGTCTGTAAGACTCTTCCAACGCTATTGGCTGATAAGTAACTGTGATGTAAGCACTTCCTGACACAGTCTGGCCTGGCCTTTTAAGGCACATGGAGATAAACAAAAGAAAAACCAGTTTCCACCCCCTGGGGCACTGTCTGAGTCAAATACACAGCCTGCAACCTGCTCTCAATTCAGGACTTATGACAAATTGTTAGCTCAGTGAATAACTCACAGTATTACAAATATTGCAATGCAAACAGTCAATCACTAACTCCAATCAAGTCAGCTGTGCACAAGGACAGACACAGTAAACAGTATTCAGTCCTTGTGGGTTTAAATTAACATGTTTTCTCTATTATGACAGACTGAATGAGAGGTACTACACACTTAACAAGTGACGGCATAAAGGACAAGCACTGCACACTCCACGGCATATGGACAGACCGGAGGAGACAATGATGCCCTGAACATTCCATAACATACTGAAGAGTGAAGGAAACAGGCTGATCAAACCATAACAATGACTGAGGGAGATGTGCTGAACATCCCACAACACACAGAATAGCGAAGGAGACATGCTGAGCATTGAACAATATTGACTGATGGCGACATGCAGAACATTCCACAACCTTGACCAAAGGTGATGCACAGAACATTCCACAGCAGTGACCAAAGTAGGTGCACTGAACATTCCACAACAGTGACCAAAGTAGGTGTACTGAACATTCCAAAACCTTGACAAAAGGAGATGCACTGAACATTCCACAACCTTGACTGAAGGAGATACACAGAACATTCCACAACCTTGACCGAAGGAGATGCACTGAACATTTCACAACATTGACCGAAGGAGATGCACTAAACATTCCACAACAACATTGACTGAAGGAGATGCACTGAACATTCCACAACATTGACCGAAGGAGATGCACTGAACATTCCACAACATTGACCGAAGGAGATGCACTAAACATTCCACCACATTGACTGAAGGAGATGCACTGAACATTCCACAGCCTTGACTGAAGGAGATGCACTGAACATTCCACAACCTTGACTGAAGGAGATACACTGAACATTCCACAACCTTGACTGAAGGAAATACACTGAACATTCCACAACCTTGAATGGAGGAGATGCACTGAACATTCCACGACCTTGACCGAAGGAGATGCACAGAACATTCCACAACACTGACTAAAGTAGATGTGCTGAACATTCCACAATCTTGATGGAAGGAGATGCACTGAACATTCCACAACATTGACTGAAGGAGAAGTACTGAACATTCCACAACCTTGACCGAAGGAGATGCATGGAACATTCCACAACATTGACCAAAGGAGATGCACAGAATATCCACAACATTGACTGAGAGAGACGCACTGAACATTCCACAACAATGACTGAAGGAGATGCACAGAACTTTCCACAACATTGACCAAGGGAGATGCACTAAACATTCCACAACACTGACTGAAGGAAATGCACTGAACATTCCACAACATCGACTGAAGGAGATGCACTGAACATTCCACAACCTTGACCAAAGGAGATGCACTGAACATTCCACAACCTTGACCAAAGGAGATGCACTGAACATTCCACAACATTGACTGGAGATGCACAGAACATTCCACAACATTGACCGAGGGAGATGCACTGAACGTACCACAACATTGACAGAAGAAGATGCGCTGAACATTCCACAACATTGAATGAAGGAGATGCTCTGAACATTCCACAACACTGACTGAAGGAAATGCACTGAACATTCCACAACATTGACCGAAGGAGATGTGCTGAACATTCAACAATCTTGACATAAGGAGACTCACAGAACATTCCACAGCATTGACTGAAGGACAAACATTGAACACTTACCATCAACTGTTATTAAAGTGGCTGTCTGTTAGTATGTGAGAATAAGAAAAAAGCACACCGAAAAATGAGTTTTTCACACACACACACACACACACACACTAAAATGGAGGAACACATCCACAGGTAATCTGTACTTAATGAGCGCTCAGTCTCAAATGAAAACAATTAAGAAACAAACAGCTGCATAGTAGGGGGAAAGCAATTACAAACAGTCAAGAGAAGCAGTCCAAACCAAAACACTGCAGACCCCCCAAAACAAAGAAAAGCTGCATGCTGCTCAGAATGGCAGCACGTAGGTGAGCAAATACACCTTGACAAAGGCACAAGGGGTAGGACATTCAAACAACAAATCAATCAAAGTACTTGCACCCCACCCAAAAGGACAATGCCCACCCAGTTGTGTTTGTAAACACCTACAGTACGTTTGGTCACACATTCCCAGCACAGGACCAGAAACAAACAAAAAAAAAACAGTCTCCTTATAGTAGGTAGAACTCCCCCAGCGCAAGTGAACAAACACATCTGGATAAAAAAAATCTTACCAGATGTGTTTGTCCACATCTGTGTTCGACCACGTATGGCTAGAAAAGTAAAATAAAAAACAATTACTCCTTCCACAGTTCCTCCCCAACAAAAAAACATTAACCCAAAATAACTACCAAAAACCCATAGCAACACTTAAAATGCTATAGTTACTTATGATTTCAATAAAGTTAGACACACAAAATAGATTGGCTTCCCAGCCAATTAGGTTACATTTGTCACATTATAGCAGTCAGATACATTTAAAAAGAAAGCTAAAAAACATTTCAGTTGGCCCCACACTTACTCTTGGCAACACAGCACAATCAGGCATTTCATTTTGTAGTGAGAGCTGCACTAATGAAACTTTGTGTGGCTTGTGTAACTGTGAACCCAAACACACCATGTGGTGAATGAACTTAGACACAAAGCTGCTTAGTTTCACAGCTACCAGAAAATGGAAAGAAAATTAGTTTTATTTCTCTACCCCATATGCAGTATAATCCTTTTCAAAATAGATGCCCAGCACTCTCCTTAGCAGTACAGTTAAGTCACTTGAGATTGCCCTCTGTAAACTTGCCCCATAATAAGTGGATGATGATAACTGATGTTACCTGTGGGTGAGTGTAATGGCAGACCCTCAACATTGCATGCAATGCTTATCTTCCTGGGGTGAAGCAATGTAAAATCGAGGAGCCACATGCAAACTGTGGGTTTTAAACTGCAAGGTGACTCCTCCCTCTATGGCTGCTGTTCAGTTCTGAGCAGCCAGAAATGACTATGATAGTCACAGGCTGTGATGGGTGAAGTGAAATCAAAGGTTCCAAAAAGCAAGAAGAGGCAGCTACATGAAACAAACACCAGTGGTTCCATGTCGTATTCTACAGGAAGGAGCACAGGAGTAGGGCTGCTCGATATACTGGCAGGTAATAGACCTCAAATGTTTGGTCAAGTTACAAAACATAGTTATTGCAAAAATTAAAAGGAATCACAGACCAGTAGCACCCGCATACATGACACTGATGTTTTGTGTCACTCTGATGCTTTATCAAGGTGTGGCTACAAGAAGGACTATTACACTCTTATAAAATGCTCTCTTAAAGAGACAGTGTCCCAATAGAGCAACATGCAATTCATAATACGTCACCAGAGCTAAGTTAATTATCACATATAAAGTGCATTGTAGAAGTAGCTAATGATACATCCTCACTCAAAAAAATAAATAACCTGAACTATATACATATGGGGCTGGATATTCAAAAGGATTGCACCATGCGCAATAGGGTTGCACCTGCGCAAGTCTGAAATTGCACCATTCTGCAATATTCAGCAGGAGGCAGTTGCACCCCCCAAGTCATGCTGAGCAACAGCGCAATGCTAATGAAGGCATGCTCAACCAGAGGGGGAGGAACCATGCATAAACTGCAGAGCCCAATATTCAGCCGGGCTGTGCAGAGTTGTGCAGGCGCAACCCCCAACCTGCATCTGCACGACTTTGAGCCAAAAAACAAAAGGATCAAGTCGAGGGCCACCCACAGGTGAGCTGCCACATTGCAGAGCACAACACAGCAGCTGCCACCTGAGGGTGGCCCTCCACTTCTTCCCTGTGCCCCCCTGCAGCCTGATCACGGGCATAATAGTAACCCCCCATAGCCCGATCATGGGCACAGAACACACTCCACTGGCCCGATGCTGGTATAACATAATGAACTCCTCATGGCCCGATCACGGCATATCGTGAACTTTTCACTGGCTTGATCACGGCCAGAATGGAGCCACCTCTCAAAGAGCAAACTGTCGAGTCCAGTGACCACGGCTTCGATCACGGGCAGCAGAGTCAATCCCTTCTCAAAGTCCACTGAGCCCTGGTGAGCTCCAGTGTTTTCCCACCCCACTCTACAGAGTTTTCTCATCCGCCCTCAGCCGGCGCACCATTTCGCTTCGCTGCCCTCGCCGCTCGCTGACTGTTCGTTTCAGCGACCACCATTGGTTCAGAGCAAGAGCCACCGGCATGCAGCCTATATTGTACAGGCAGTCCAGATATGTGAATGAATGATTCAGTCACATATCTGCACTGCTCTTGTATGGTGGCGGAGCTGCACACCCATTGGCTCTTGCTCTGAACCAACGGGCGGCAGCCCTACTGAGCAGTCAGTCGTGGACGGCGGGCAGCAGGCGGTGGTGCCGCCACCCGCCGCTGTTGGGGAGCGGTGGTGGGCTCTGTGGGTGGGGTGGGTGAGGCCACTAGATCACCAGGGTAATTGGACCTTGGGGTTGACTCTACCGCCCATGATCGGGCTTCGTGGGTCCACTGGACCACCAGGATTTTTTTTGGGGTGAACTCCATTCTGGCCACGATCAGGCCAGTGGGGGTTCATTGATATTATGCCCACGATCGGGCCAGTCAGGGAGGGTTTCATTGATGTTATGCCCACGATTGGGCCAGGGGGTTTCATTGATGTTATGCCCTGATCGGCCAGTTGGGAGGGGGGGATTTACTCAATGCCCGTGATCGGGCTGCAGGGGGTGTCGGTCCCACACGGCTGCTGCCTGGCAGGGTGCCAGTTGCAAGTTGTCAGGGATCGGCGCACCTGCATGCTAATGGCATGCAAATGGGACTGTAATTAGATGTAAATGGACCCCCAAGTGCCTTGCATGAATTATGGCCCCATTTGCATGCCACCTTTTGAATATCAGAAATTTGCGCATGGCGCAATGGAACTTGCGCCACCGCATCTGAATGCTCCACTCTGACCACTTGCGGTGGTGCAAATTTACCGCGCTTATGCACAGTGGTTGGTTAGGGCAATATTCAAAGGAGTTACCAACAGCGCAACTCCTTTGAATATCGCCTCGGCCACACCCCTGCGCAACTTTTTTGAGCAGCGCAAGGGCTTGCGCCACAGAATGGCGCAGTTTGAATATCCAGCCCCAGGTCCCTAATTAGCATAAATACATCAACACTATATGGCAGCAAGCTAAATTAATAAGTTGATAAACAAATAGCTGGCAGACATAACTAGAGATACCACATACATAATAAGATATTTCAACATAAATAGTAGCACGGAATCCAAACATTTTATGTTTTCTTTAGAAATGGGACTAAGCTAAACATGGCATTAAAACTTTTGTGTCCACGGGCCTTAAGAGTATATTGCCATTTACTTTCAGCCTGTAAATATTTATTATCTAGGCCCCCACCGCAAATGTTCCAAGGCACTTTTTCTAAACCTTGAAATTTAAAAATGTGCCTGGTCCCTTTTGCATGGCATGCAGTGCCAATGCATTAGTTTTGTCCTGTTTTATTACACTTCTCAAATGTTCTGCGATTCTGTTCTTAAAGGGTGTTTTGGTTTTCTCCACATAAAAGTGCTGGCACACACAACTTGCAACGTAAATGACATTGGCAGTGGAGCAGTTTATGAAGTGTCTATTCTCATATTTTTTACCTGAGACAGGATGTTCAAAAAATGTACCTGTATGGACATGTGAACAGAAGGATCTGTTACCGTACTGAAATGTTCCACCTGAAAATTTAGGGCATGTCTTTTCTTCCAGTGTAGTGTATAAGCTTCTTGTGACCAAATTTGCAATGTTCTGTCCCCTCTTATAAACCATGGGGGATTCTGTACATCTTTTTCCAGTCTAGGCTCCAAAGTTAAAATATTCCAAATTTTTAAGCAAAATTTCTCTAACTCTGTAGCTGTGTGTGTGTGTGTGTGTGTGTGTGTGTGGAGGGTGGGGTGGAGGGTGTGGGGTGTTGAATTATGTAACAAAATTCAGACACTCTGGGTTATTTGTTCTGTTTGTTTTTTCCAAAAGATAATTTCTATTCATCAAACTAACTGCATTTTTAGCTTGTTCCATGGTAGTTCTATCATGATCTCTGGTATGAAATCTATTGCACATAATTTGAGTACTGTTCTCATATTTCTCGTTAGAGTTAGTATTTCTTTTTAACCTCATAAATTGGCCTTTTGGTATATTTTGATCATGTGCCTTGGGTGGCAACTGTCAAAGGCCAGTAATGCATTTTTAAGGTTGTTTTTCTGTTTAGGTTAGTGTTCACCCCTCCGTTCCTATCTTTTTCTATCAACAAAGCTAACAATTCAGTTTGCTTCACATTTTCATTTTTAGTAAATTTTAGATTCCTATTTGTGGATTCCAGAAACAGGATAAACTCTGCTAAGGCTGATGGGGGGCCCCTCCACACCAACAAGATGTTATCAAGAAAGCGTCGGTAAAGGTGTAAGTATTTCTTGTAGAGATTAGTTTCTGACATCACATATTGTTTCTCCCATTGGGCCAGATAAATGTTGACGTACAGTAGTTTGGTGTGAAGGAGGCCCCCATCGCCATGCCTTTTACTGTAGATAGGTAAAACTGTTCTCTAAAGACAAAACAGTTACAACATAGCACTTTCTCTGTAAGGTTCAGCAGACATTCAGTAAAAAAGCATTTGCGTATTCAGTATTTTATACAGTATTATTCTCAAGGCTTCTATACTTAACAGATGAGGTATATTTGTATATAGTGCACTTATATAAAGAGTCACTAAAATGTCCTCATCATTGACTTGTAACTCCCCCAATTCTTGAAATATGTGTGTTGTATCCTTTACATTAATGGGCCAGAGTGGTACTAATGATTTGATGTATTGATTAACCAGTTGGAATAATGGTTCTGTTATGGAACCTACGCTCATTATGATAGGATGAGCTGGAGGGTCTACCAAAC
Source organism: Neoceratodus forsteri (assembly GCA_016271365.2). Lineage (NCBI taxonomy): Eukaryota > Metazoa > Chordata > Ceratodontiformes > Ceratodontidae > Neoceratodus > Neoceratodus forsteri. The sequence goes on from CM028129.1 coordinate 721,623,447, forward strand.
TTTTTATGTATTTTGGGGAGTCCATACATAATAGCCCTCACTGGATGTTCAACTGTCAAAAATTTATACATTTGTTGCATGATGACCCCACTAACCCAGATCTTATACAAATAAACATCAATTTGTCTTTTCAAATCCATTGTCATATCCCTTGGTATATTTTTGTAAAATTCTGTATTAGACAATTGGCTTACCATTTCAAGTTCATACTTATCTTTATTAAGAATTACAATGGCATCACCTTTGTCTACTGCCTTTATTTCTATGCTGTCATTTTTTGCTAGATTACATAGTGCTTCCTGTTCATCATTGGTGCAGGTTTGGAATCTTGTTTTTTCTTTCTGTGCCATAAAGTTAAGCAAATCTCTCTCACAAGCTCTTTGGAGGGCTGCAGAATAAAAATTGGAATATTTTAACTTTGGAGCCTAGACTGGAAAAATAATTACAGAATCCCCCACCCCACCCATATGGTTTAAAAGAGGGGACAGAACATTGCAAATTTGGTCACAAGAACCTTATACACTACACCAGAAGAAAAGACACGCTCTAAACTTCCAGGTGGAACATTTCAATGCGGTAACTGATCCTTCTGTTCACCTGTCCATACAGGTGCATTTTTTGAACATCCTGTCTTAGGTAAAAAATATGAGAATAGACACTTTAGAAATTGCTCCACTGCAAATGTCATTTACATTGCGAGTTGTGTGTGCCAGAACTTTTATGTGGAGAAAACCAAAAGACCCTTTAAGGACAGAATTGCAGAACATTTGAGAAGTGTAACAGAACGGCACAAAACTAATACATTGGCACTGCATGCCATGCAAAAGGGACCGGGACACACTTTTAAATTTCAAGGTTTAGAAAAAATGCCTTTGAACATTGGCGGTGGGGGTCTAGATAATAAACGTTTACAGGTTGAAAGTAAATGGCAATATACTCTTAAGGCCCATGGACACAAAGGTCTAAATGCCATTTTTAGCTTAGTCACATTTCTAAAGCAAACATAAAATGTTTGGATTCTGTGCTACTATTTATGTTGAAATATCTTATTATTGATGTGGTATCTCTATTTATGTCTATCAGCTATTTGTTTATCAACTTATTTATTTAGCTTACTGCTATATAATGTTGACGTATTTATGTTAATTAGGGACCATATGTAACTGGCTCAGGCTATTTATTTATTTTTTGAGTGAGGGTGCATGACTAGCTACTTCCACTAAGCACTTTATTTGTAATAATTAACTTAGATCCGGTGACGTATTATGAATTGTATGTTGCTCTATTGGGACATTGTCTCTTTAAGAGAGCACTTTATAAGAGTGTAATAGTCCTTCTTGTAGCCACGCCTTGATAAAACGTCAGAGTGACACAAAATATCGGTGTGATGTGTGCAGATGCTGCTGGTCTGTGATTCTTTTTAACTTTTGCAATAACTGTTTTTCAACTTGACCTAGTGTATGAGGTCTGTTACCAGCCGGTATACTGAGCTGCCCTACTCCTGTGTTCCTTCCTACAGGATCAAAGCTTCATCTCCCTGTGGGAGAGCAAGGTTGGCCAGTAGCATAGCCAATTATCACAAGCAGGAAAACTGTGAGAGCTGCCAGAAAACCATTTAAAGTGCTAATAGCACAGTTATAGATTTGGGGGCCATGTGTGTGAATGTAACATGCCATGACACCAGCTGTTACATTCATCACATTAAATCCAAGGCTGCATTAATTAAAAACAGAGCATCACAATGGGCTAAAGAGTACCGATAAAAAACACAACTCCAGATTAGTAAGCACAATGATTTTATAAGAGAAAACAGTAAATAACGCTTGTAAAAAGAAATAGTAAAATGTGCTTTTGCATGTCACACTTTTTCACTTAATAAAAGCAATATGGAGGGGGACATCCCCATCAAAAAGTTACGGATACCCTAGGATTCTACAGCAATGTTATTTATCTGCAGATACAATCACTTATCAGATTCAGTCAATAACACATGAGTAACAGGCTTTATTTTAAAAAAATTGCTATACAATGTATGGTGGGCATTGGTACCCTCTTTTCATGAATAGACCCTAACCTATCCACCATGGCAGCAGCGTGAGCCAAGTGATGCAGTCCCAGGTACAGGCACTGCTTCACAAGAAGTCCAACTGTCACCAGCAGCCAGAGCCAGAGCCAGACCCAGTGTATGTAGCACTAGCACTGGTGCTAAATTTGATGTAACAAAACAAACTACTCTCCTGAGTCATTACATGCCCTAACTAAATTGCCATCTACTCACCCAAGCTCTGTACAAATAACACAACTCATTGAGATAACCGCCCTTGATCTTCAGCCATTCTCCTTTGTGGAAGACATGGTCTTTGGAAGACTCTTGCAGGAAGTGAAGCCCAAATACAACATTCCATCACACTTCATGTTTTGTCAGCACGTTATCCCCATTATGTATGCGGTAGTATGCAGGCAGATGGTGACACTTCTGAAGGAGGACAAAGAAGAGGGTTATTATAAGTATTGCACTAAGGATGTCTGTAGCAATAGTGCAACCAAAGCTTCCTGGGTATCATCACCCATTGGTTGTATTTAAATCAATCACACCACCATTCACATCCTGCCTTCACCACTGCCATACTCTGTAGAAGTAAAGTTTATTTATATATTGAAAATGGGGTAAGGTGGACTGAGACCTAAGTCCAGTTTTCAGCCATGACCAATTGATAACAGCGTATAATACACACATCAGTTTGACAGATACAAGACAGACTGTTGAAGAAAGCTGTTGAATCAGACATCACCACAAATGTACAGCATAGAAGAAATGGCTTACGTAATGTGTCAGTAATGGAGGGGAAAGCACAGTAGAGAAACATTCTGTGGCTTATGCAGTCACTGTAAAACATATTAGGTCTCTTGGTGGGGTGGTGTTGGTGTGAGAGTTTGTCAGTGGGGTGTTGCCAGGGGTCTATTAATGAGTGATTGTCCAGTCCAGAGTCCTATCATTGACTGGGTGTCTAAAAATCTTCAACTATTGTAGAGAGTTATCATAGTTTGCCTCCTGAGACACAAGCTACTGCATAGTTATAGTGTCATCGGTCATGTGAAGTCTAAAATCTGAAGACATATGTTTGGTATCTCAGTAAGGTGGTGTGATGATTCATGGTCTGTTCTGTCAGTGTGGTTGAGAGTTGGGACTACTTGGGTGTAGCTGGGTGTAAATAAAATAAAAACAAAATTAAATTTTAAGAAAAAACATAAACGTAAACTGGTTCCACTTCCACTACAAGCAGCCTTCCAAGGTTATCCAGTGCAGCTAGTATGGCACCACCCTGAGAAATCAAAAAGCACAATGTTTCCTCCTGCTCTTTCAAGGGTTGCCAGTTTCAATTCCACTTCCACTACCTGAGATAGAAATGACCTGTCCATAAAAGTAAAGTCAATCCCTGCCACTGTCCATACCATATGATCAACAGAATAAAAGCTGCCACTGCTGCCTTCCCTGTGTGTGTGTCAGTGTTGACAATTGCCAATCCTCCTTGAACACATGAAGCTATGGCCCCCTATATCATATGCCAGCAACACACAGCCCAGTGCTTCTCAATCATCTAGTATGCATGAGGAAAGTGACCCTGAGTCTGACTCTGGCACAGCATCAACCTCAGAGTACAGTGCCTTCAGCTGTTGCTACTTCTGTTGCTGTTGCCAATCTCTAGAAATGTCATCCCACCATAATAGGTTTCTGGCACCCCCGTGGATCACCAAATGTATTGCTCCCTATGAAATGCCTGTACATGGCTAATCCATCAGGCAAAAGTCAACTACTTCAAAGCCTCCTTCCATGCTAACTTAAACCACCCTGCTAAATTTTGGAAGCTGGTTAAATCGCTTTTCTCCCCACCTGCCCAGTCCTCTACCCCATCCTAGATGTAGGCAGCTTAACTTTCACGGAATCTCTCACAGTGGCTTCAGAATTTAACTTCTTTTTCACTAACTGTACATCGTCACTGTTGTCCACTCTCCCGCCTGTCCCGAATACCCCCACTAATATGACTGCCTTCCCCAAGCCCCCCTTCCTTCCCCCTCTTCCCAAGCTCCCCTCCTACCCCTCTTTCTCCTTTCACCAGATCACCCCATCTGAAGTACTCAGTACCCTGCTCACCCTCAATCCTTCCAAGGGTAAATGCCTCCCAGGTCTGGACTCCAAATGCTCTACCTGTCGGCTCTTGCCATCACCATCCCCCTAACCTCACTCTTCAACCTCTATTTTTCTTTCACTTCTATCCTATCAGATTGGAAGCACACCACTGTCATCCCCATTCCTAAAGGTGGTGACCTCTCCTCCCCTGGCAACTACTGCCCTATCTGCCTCCTCCCCGTACTAGCTAAACTCCAGGAACACCTAGCCCTGTCACAATTTTCCTCCTTTCTTGACTCCTCCTCTTTCTTCTCACTCTTCCAGTCTGGTTTTAGGAAGCCCCACTCCAACACCACTTCCCTCTTAAGGTTCACCAATGCCATTCTTACTGGTATGGATAAAGGCCACATCGTCTCAGCCATTTTTGTTGACCTAGCAAAGGCGTTCAACACTATCTTACACTTCCCTCTCCTGTCTAGCTCTCTCTTGCAGGGCTCTCTAGGGAGGCCACCAGATGGTTCCACTCCTACCTGACATGCAGGTCCCAATCTGTCAGAATTGGCAACTCTACCTCTACCCCCCCGTCACCACTGGTGTACCCCAAGGCTTGGTCCTTGGCCTGCTTCTGTTCTCCATCTTCCTTAATGACCTGCCCATGGCCTGCTCACACACATCCATTCACATGTATGCAGATGACACTGTACTGTATACATCCGGACCCTCGTCCACTGATGTGGTGACCAGACTACCATAGGACTTCAGTGATGTTCAGTTCTGGTTTCACTCACATCAGCTTTTTCTCAACACCAAGAAAACTGTCTCCTTAACCTTCGGCACAAGACAAAGAGTTTCTTGGCTCCCCTCCATCCCCACAATCCACACCCTGGGTGGGACTTCCCTAGAGGCCTGCATCTCCTTTAGATATCTCAGAGTGTGGCTTTAGCAGCACCTCAACTTTTCTGCACAAATTGATGCAATCCACAAAATGCTTCACCTCAAGTTAGGTGCCCAATACCGCAACTGTGGTTGCATCCCACTGCCAGCTCACCATGCAATTGTACAGAAAATGATTCTCCCAATTTTTGACTAGAGTCACATAGTGTACAGCGCTGCTCTCAAGTCTACCCTAGCCAGACTGGGACCCCCTCTTCCACTCCTTCTGTTGCTTCACCCATGACTGTCTTCCCTCCACCCATCATTGTGTCCTCTACCAGACCCTGGACCTCCCCTCACTTCAGGATCAGAGACAGTTCTACTACACTAGGATCATGGCTAAGTTTTGGGCCCAGTCCCTGCCCCCCCACCTTGCCTCAGTCCTAACAGCCCAAACCCCTCCCGTGTACTCACTCAGGAAATACAACTCATGTCTCTTGTCTGTTCCACACATGTCCACCACTGCAGGCCAGGCAGCCTTTAAATTTTGCATGCCTAAACATAGAACTCCCTCCCCAAGAACATTCAGCATGCTTCCCTCTCCCTGCACCTCAACTCCCTCCTCAAAGAACACTTCTCCTCTACCTGCACAGGTGACTAAGATATATTTTAGCACTATGGCCTAGCTCATCCTTTTGTGTCTGTTAATATGTAATATATTAAGAACCTATATTGTTTGTGCCTCACACAACTACCTACTGTACTGTACTGTATCTGCATGTTTTGCCTGCTTGTTCACTGTGCACTGTATTCTACATGTATTCTCCCCTGTCCCTCCCCACAGGATGGATCTGGAATCGAGCAGTAGTCTGCTCAGTATGCCTTCCTGGTAAAACTTTTAAATAAATAAATAATACCTACAAGAACAATAATCTCATCATTGTCTTTTGAAGATACTTGATGGAAGTCAAGCTGCAAGCCCAAACATAACATTCCATCACAAATTCACAATTCTTGTTTTGTTGGCATATACATAAAAAAAATCATAATACGAAATTAATATCATGTATAATCTTGCAATATGATATAATCATATTACTATTTATTATCACCACTAGACTACATCAACCAGGCAGATTGGATGGAGCATGAGACTTAATCTGTCCATAAACATCAATGTATGTATCTGCTGTATATAGCTGATAAATACATCATCCTCAGATGAAGTTTGTTTATTGAAGTAGTTCTCTTCCTCTTGAAGTATGACTAAATATAAATTTATAAGTTATATAAATAAGATAAATTAAATGTAGTTATTAAAGTATAATTAAGAATACTAGAAAACCAAAAAACACACTAGGAACTGGGTGCCAGTGAAAAAAGAATAATGCACAATAGGAATTATTTGCTGCACTCACCCCCAAAAAGGCATGAGGGTGACTGGAAACAGTGCTAATTCCTTTATTCAAGTGTCTGTGGTGCAAAAATTTAAAACCACTCACGAGATAACCTAACGCATGTCACACATCGTGCTTTCTCAAAGCCTTTGAGAAAGCACTATGTGTGAAAAGCATTAGGCTATGTCTTGAGTGTTTTTTAATTTTTGTACCACAGACACTTTAATAATAATTGAAATAAATAATTGAAAAAAAGAATTAGCACAGTTTCCAGTCACCTGTGTGTCTTTTTTGGGGTGGGTGCCACGAATGGATCCTGTTGTATAATTAAGAATAGTATGAAAAACTTACTGTAATAAATGTAATTGAATGGATGTGGTATATTTTTATAGCGAACTCTGGTAATTGCCATGGTGACACATGTTCACGACTGCTGGGCAATCAGTCAATCAATCAATCAATCAATCAAATCCTCCTTTATTGCAACAGCAAAAGCTGTTGAAGTTAATGCAATCTTAACAAACTCTGGTCAGAGCTGATATGGCTGTGGAGAGCTTTTGAGATGCCTTTACCCATTATTTCTAATTAATGTGCACAATGCAGATCTGCTGAGAGGCAATTTCAATGTGGTCTTCCTTTTACACATTTTTACAATGTGTTTTCCTAGAATGATTGCTATATGTTTAGCCTGGATAGTCCACAGAAGACATGGAATCTTATTTTCAGTGAGGCTCTCACATCTACACAATATTATGCTACATTGCGTAAAATCAGAACACACTGAAAACAATATTTTACATCTGGACTAGGCTACCCTGAATAAATACATTATAAAAATGGTAAAATCATGACCCCACTGAAAACAAGATATTGCATCTAATCTGGGACATCCTGTGTAAATACAGTGCAAAAATGTGTAAAATGAAGATCCCTATGACAATGAGATGCAGCATCTGCCCTGCACTATCCAGGATACAAAATATAGGATAAGAAATATTTAAAGGAAATCTACTGTAAACTGAACTTCAGTGTGTTCACTGACATAAACAGTTTCTTTATTGTTTTACAACATATTAGATTGCAATATTATTTCAAATATTGTGGCCATTAGGATGGTGTGTACAGTGTGTGTGTGTGTGTGTGTGTGTGTGTGTGTGTGTTTGCTGTAGCTCAATATATTTTTCCCCAAAAAGCATAGTACAAAATGCCTGCTAGCTGCTATATATTTAGCCTTGGATAGTCCACAGAAGACCTGGCATATGTCTGAGACAGTGCTTATCAGATAGTGTCTTAAGAGGTTTAAAAAAACAGCGCAAATCTTTTGATTCATTGCTGGGAAAGGGTGACATTTATGAAGTATGAATCTTTCTTGAAAGATAATACCTGCCCAATGGAAGCTAGTAGAAAGAAAAGGTTTAACTGCCAAGTATTTAAATGTGCAAGTTGTTGCATTTCTAAGGGGTAAACACATCTCCAGTGTAATAGGCAACCAATATTTAACAAGCTGTTTCAGTTTCCTAATGGCCATCTGATAAGCAGCTTGGAGTGCTGTCTCCAACATTATAAACAGAAAGAAGGGAGTATTTTATTTCAACTGTGATTTATAGTTGTGGAAGGATGCATTGAAAACTCCAAAAATATGTTCCACGTTCCTCAATTTTTCCAGCTACAGACAGCAAGATGGCTGTAGGCTCTGCCCACAGCCATAAAAAGAAGATGAAACAACAAATAAAGCAAACTATCCAAAATGTTAAATAACTTGAATAAGTGAACAAAAGAAAATATTTATGCAATCCAAAAAACAAAAGGACAGAGGGACAATAAACAGGTTCTTCTTACTTATCAAACCAACAAAGCAAGATCAAAAAAATGCATTGTCCAACCATGGAGTATTTCAAGACAGAAATTGTTGCATATGTTTACATAATGTCAAAGCAAGAATATGCATATACACAACCTCCTGGTTGAACCGCTCCTTGTCTTCACCCGTCTTTTCTAGGTACCAGTGCCAGGCATTGCCATCACCACCCAGCTCAATATTATGTGACACACTCTCAAGTTCATCTGACCACATCCTGAATGAGAAGGGGATGAATGACCACACACTTCACTACTCCTCAGCCATCAATTTACTGTAACTTTACCTCTCTGCCTTCCCCGTCTACAACCATCGGTTGTGCTCAATATAAATATAAAATTAAAAAATATATATCTGGAATATGTCATGCCTCTTTTTCCTTTTTTTGGCACCTGGATGTGGCATTCCTCCTGTGTGGGTGAACCCATCCGCCGCTGCCCCCTGGCATCATAAGCCCTTCTGTGAGGGCTCTCCAGACTGCCAGCAGGTGGGGTGTGACAAAAGCTTGGCTCAAGAGCTGACTTTCAATAGATCACAGCTTGTTGCTGCTCTGCTACATACAAAACCCTGACCCAGAATCAGGTAATCTACAAATGATTTAGCACCTGGTTCCCCACAAACATGCAGTGCACTGCTGGAGATAGGTGGCCCACTTCTGTCTGCACTCTGTCACAGTAATGAATGGCTCTCCACACCGACCTTGCAGCCAGCTATCTCTGGCCAACTGGAGATCCACGGTGCTACGGTATCATTACGTTTAGGTGAGATTCTGATTTAGAGATGTCATGCCTCTTAGAAAGATATGCTGGATATTTTATAAGTGTACACCCCTGTCCCTCCACTTAATGAAAGGTGAAGTGAAATGTAGCCTCAAGTGATGTGATGTGGAGGGGAATCCCTCACACAAATAGAATATCCAGTATACAGTATGTTTCTACGAGACTTTGTATATCTGATTTGTTCAATGTCTCTATTTGATCTGATAGAGATTAAGCTGTTTCTGTTTTTATTTTCTCATTCTGGGATTTTGATGACATGCTTTGAGTATGGGGTACTCACTGTGACAATTTTAAAGTGACTCGAGTCCTTCCTGTCTGGCAGATTGCAGGGGGTTCTGATGGGAACTTTCTCATTGCAGCCAGTAGCGGTCAGCGGTGGGGTTTCCCAGGGTTTGATTCTATTCCCCATGTTGTTTGCTGTGTATATGCTGCCACTGTGGCAGGTCATCAGATGGTATGCTATAGGTTTTCATTACTTTGCAGTTAATACTCAACTATACCTACCCTTTACAGCGGACAGGTGGGAGGCTGTTGCTGTGCTGGAACAATGCCCTAAAGAAATTTTTGATTGGATGGCCTCAAGCTGGCTGAGTCTCAACCAGACCAAGACGGGGTTGTTGCTGGTGGAACCAGGTCCTCAAGGATTGGCTGGAAGATATGATGCCATCAGAATACTATCCCTGAGGACTTCTGGTGATGTCACATTCCATGGCTGACAGAAGTTACAGAGCTCCCTGGGCAAAAACTGAATCCACACTCCAAACTGATGGCAAAATGGTCAATAACAGAGCTCATTCTGTCCACAAGACAGCGGCTCCAACATTTTGCAGAAGGAGACCATAGCAGACCTCTAACTCACTGTATATGATTCAACACAGTGATGTCCAGTCATCTTGACAGGAGGGGAACACAGAATGGCTGCTAACAAGGCTGCTGTCCAAGACAGGTCTAATCGAGGTCTGGAGTCACCTGTATTTGGATACCAAGGATTATACCTGCTTTTCTAGTAGACATGGCAGCTACTCCAACATTGATATGTTTCTGATGTCCATGGAGTAGCTTCATCAAGTGACCCAATGCAGTATCATGCCCATGTCCACTTCAGACCACTCTTCTCCAGTACTTCTAAAGATCTGTTTAACCCTGTCCCCTAGCTCTAATAGATTGAATGTAGGATGTTTGAACTCCACTGAGTTTAAGGAGCTGATAGAGAGGACATTCAAGGATTATTTACAACTAAATCCTAGAGACTACAAAGCCCGTAATCAGATGGATTGACTTAAAAGCAGCTTTAAAAGGTACCATAATCAATCACTACTTAGGGATTATTAAAAAGCGGAGCCAGGCCAGACAGCAGCAGTGGTAGAAAGAACCATGAGAAACTGAATTTCAGCAGAAGTTCACTGTTAATGCCCAAGCAAAAGAACACTGGGAAGCTAAAAACTCTGAGCTAAACAACTTCATAAATAATTAGGTAGAAGGCAAATTGAGGTGGTCTAATTGTAAATTCTATGAAGGTGGTACTAGGGTGAGCCATTTTCTAGCTCTTGTGCTTGGAAAATAGCAAAGTAGCAGGGCTGTTTTACATCTTAAGCACATGAACAGAGGTGGACAGCCTACAGCAAACCCTCTGGACATCACAAATATGTTTACTGCTTGCTATTCTAATGTGTATACTCAGGACACTACTCCAGACTTGTCAGACAAAACTGAAGGCTTCCTGGCAGGAGTTACCCTCCCAGCCCTTAAGGATATGGAGAGTGAATCCGTGGAGAGAGATGGTTTGTCAGTGTGGAAATTGAAAATAAAATAATTAAATGGCTTAAAAATGGTAAATCCCCTGGCATAGACCACATACCATCAGAGTTCTATAAAACCTTTCTAGACCTCATGTTGCCACCTCTGTTAGACTGCCATCAATACATCTTAGAAAGGGGTAATATCCTTGATTCCTGGAGGTTTGCACAGATCTTTTTTTTTGAATTAATTTATTTATTTATATCTAGGATTACAATACCTTTGAGTCAAGACTTGTTTACAAAGGTTCCATGTCAGAAACAGACAAAACACAATTGAAGACAGAATTAAACTAACAGCAAACATCCAATAAAAGTTAAATGTATGCAACACAAAATTTTCACAATCAAATTAAAAGTGACGGTTGCAATAAATAAAGGGAAAATGGAGGGCACCAATAGAAGAGGGTTGTAACAGGTGCAGAGGACTGACATTGTCTGAAAGTGCCAACGCAGTAGGGAGGGAAGGGGTATGGTGTAAGATGAAAGGAAAGCTGCCAGTGAGCGACATTGTCAGTGTTAGTAGTAGTTGGGGGAAGGGGGGAAACGGAGGAATAAGAAGATAGGAGGAGGGTGAATGTAGGTATTGGGAGGCACAAGCAATGGGCAGCGTATGAAGCAAGGGGGGGGAAGGCTAAGTGTGACAGTCATGACAGCTGAGGGCAGCAAGGTGTTATCTGAGCCTGTGTTTGAAAGGACATAGCTTATTTATTCTGTGGTAACTGGATAAGGACCATTGGGCATAAGTGCCTGTTTTCAGTGGCAATCAGGGAGCACTGGGGAGGTTAAATGACTTGCTCAGGGTAAACAGCATGCAAGAAAAGGTTGTGGGAATCCATCACGCTCCTTCACAGTTCATTGCTCTAACCTATAATCTATACTGCCAGCAAGGAAGGGTGCAAAGCTATGTAGCTCATACTGACCCATATCTCTGCTTAATGTAGATCTCAAAATATTTACAGGCATTCTGGCAGACTGCATTCAAAATACAGTGTCATCAGTAATACACCCCAGTCAGACAGAGATTATATCAGGCTGCATCTTACAGGACAATATACAGGACAATATAAGATGGCTACTTAACTACATATTATCTCAGAGGGGGAAGGGGGCATTCCAACTGGCAATTTCCATGGAGGCTGAAAAAGCATTTGATGGGGTGAATTGGCTATTTTTACAAAAAAAAGAAGAAAATTTAATTTAGCCCCAAATTACTAACAGCTCTCTCCAACCTATATACGCAACCACAGGCAATGGTAAGACTAAATGGCACCAATTCCACATACGTCCCTCCTTCCAGAGGTACTGGATAGGGAATGCCCTCTGTTCCCACTGCCATTTGCCCTCTGCTTGGAGTCTTTGGCAGTAAGACAGGATATCAACATAAAGGAGTGATGGGGGGGGGGGGTTGAAGCAGACTCTCTCACTCTATACAAATGATACTATCTTCTTCTTCAGCTAACTCCATGACTGAGCACTACACTTCACTCATCTGTTAGAGGGCTTCATGCAGGTCTCTGGTTACAAAATTAATTTTGAAAAATCTGAGTCACGTACTTAGTGGAACATGTCCAGGAGAGTTTTGGGTGAGTTTTCCTTTAGCTTGGGCCAAAAACAGCCAGATCAGGTATTTGGGGATCCAAATTAATACAGATGTCTCCAAACTGTTTGCTATTAACTACTGAAACTATGGTAACAGGTCCAACAAGATCTAGCCAGATGGGTATTAGTACCTATAATGTTGACTGATTGAGTAGAGACCGCTAAAATGAATATTCACCCCAGATATTTGTTTTTGTTTGGTGCTCTGCCTTTGACCATGCCCATGGCATACTGGACTCCTCTTAGCAAAGGCATACAACAATTCACATGGGGGAGTCGTAGAGCCCACATCAGCAATAAAGTCTTGATGCTGCTCAGGGAGCAGGGAGGACTGTCACTACCTAACCTGAAACAGTATTACTTAGCTGGGCAAATGGCATTGGTTTGTACATGGGCCAAGCAGTGCATAGCTTCAGAGTGGTATGATATCAAGAGGTCCGAAGGTGGAGGCCAGCCACTGTTCAATCTGACAGGTCAGGAGAGTACTGCAATAAAATGTGCCCCTGGGGCCCACTTCTTTAATAAAATACCACCCTGATTTTTTATCACCCAGACTTGACAGGGGTTATGTCAGTTGGGAGTGGAAAGGTCTTACATGTTTCTGTCAGATGCTTGAAAATGGGTTCTATATCACATTTCAGACTCTGAAATAGAAATTTAACCTGGAACATTACAACTTTCATAGGTTCCTACAAGTCTGGCACTTTATTAATTTGGGTAAGAATAAAACTTTCCTGACCAGATCATAGGCAGCATGGGAAGAGTTCATATGTTCGGTGGTCAATCTAAGGGGAAAAACAAAGATACATCTCTGCTATTTACAAGTTATTGCAGTCCTCCAACAAGGATCCCTCGGTCAAGGTGACTGCTGCCTGTCAGGCAGAAGCAGCATGCAGTATTGCAGAGGGGGACTGGAAAAAAAGGCTTGAGAGGAACTGGAGGGTCACCCAATCTCCCACTTGAAGGGAATTTGTTTTTAAGTTCCAGTCCACTACTTTCTGATGCCAACAATAGCCATAGAGTTCCATACCATCTACACTGCAGACTGCTGGAGGAAATGGTGGTGGTGGGGTTCAGACTGGCCTATTTTTTGGAGTTGCCCAAAGCTCCAACTTTTCTGGGGAAATATACAGAACCTGGTTCTCCAGATTACAAATAAAGCAATCCCTAACACCTTTAAAGACTAGATGCTGGGATTTGTCCCCACAATTATCAAAATGACCACAGATCACAATCGGGTGGCTCTCATATTAATTTTGGCTGCTTTAAAATGCATCACATCTCATTGCCTACGGGAAGAACCTCCAACTCAAGAGGAATGATGAAATAGAGTACGCTAAATACATGACATTGAACCTGTCAAAGCAAAACTACACCTAAGGGAAGATATGTACTTGGGCAAGTGGCAGACCTGGTGGCTATGGGACTCCGGAGATACTCTGTCAAAGGAGATCCTAGCTGGAGAGGGACAGTTATCTGTATATGTACATACGTTATTGTTTTTAGGTTCTTGCCTAGGGAAGGATAGTTCTTCCACATAGGAGACCTGACAAACCATGGCTTGTCTTCCCACCTTATGACCTGTGCATGTCTGCTCCTGCTTCCCCCCACCATTGGATCCCACCTGTCAAACAGATGATGTAACCACATAGCTAAAACAAGAAAGTGCACACAATTTTGTTTGTTCTTAACTTTATTTATGAAGTTTATTGTTGCTTGTTTAATTAATTTTGGTTCTACTTCAGTTTCATTTTATAATACGGGTTTGCTGATAACGAATGTGATAAAATCACAGGTCAGCAACACACAGAAAGAATACAAGGATGACGTGCACACAGTGGAAAATGACAGCAGTTATCACAACTCTTTCTACGCAACTCCCAGTATCAACACTGTGTACATGTCAACACGCAACTAAAAAAATGCCGCACTACATTCTGATGGCCCTCTCTGACTACCAACGAAACAAAAAGGAACACCGGGAAAAAAAGGTAGCAAACATACCACATAAAAATACAGCCTTGAAATCGGCAAACCCATATTATATAAAATGAATATGTGATGGTTACTTATGCGATGGCTGATTATATCAGCACTCGTGGCAAGTGAGCTCGGGTTGCAGTCACTCATGGCTCCACTACGCTGAGCCACTTGTGATAACCCTGAGTGCGCTTGCCACTCATGCTGAGATATCAGCTATCACATAAGTAACCATCATGTATCCCCTCATTATCAATTAATTAATGGCAGATTCAGAAATATGTTCTAACCATGTGCTGTCAAGGAAATACCAGACTACAAAATTGTACCTGTAAAAGGAACCTGACATTTATAGGACTAACAAGTGAATATTTTTCTTAATGAATGTAATTACACTTTAACTCGAATGTACATGAAACCCAATGTGACTGCCTGATGCATTCTGTATTGTCATGACATCTGAACAAAGCAGAGTTAAAAAAAAGAGTGCCATCCCTGAATGGCACTTTTCTTACAGCTGTGTATAGGGTAAAACATCTGGGAGTCATTGTAGATTCAAGGCTGACACTGGAACAGCAGCTTTTGGCTGTAGTACTCAATGGATTTTTTCGATTGAGGAATATCTCCCAGATTAGACCTTATCTGGGAAGAGGATCTGGAGACCCTGGTACATGCCTTCATGACCTCGAGACTTGACTATTGTAATGCTCTATACCTCGGGCTATCTGTAGGTTTTCTGAGTGAGTTAGTGTAGAATGCCGCAACCAGGCTGGTGGCAGGTGTGCCATATAGGGATCACATTACACCTCTGCTGCAACAGCTACAGTGGCTTCTGATTAGGTGGTATACCATCTTCAAGACTGCTTTTTTAATATACAAAGCCCTGCATGGATCAGACCCTGCCCATCTTAAAGACCTCTTGGTCCGATATGCTCCCAGCCATTCTTTCCACTCCACCGAGGAATTGTTGCTGGCCATCCTGAGATCTTGCTTAAAACAATCTGCAGAAAGTGCTTTTTTGGTGATGGCTCCAGTAATATTGAATTCCTTGCTATTCCATCTGAGGAGTTCCCCCATTTAAAAGGGGCCTAAAAACTCTTCTCTTTGACTTAGCATATGGACCTGATGTCTGATGCGTTCTGTCTGTACCTCAGCGTGTATTAAAGATTAATGAGTTGATGATCTGTATTTTGCTTCAGTTGATGTATGTACATGAACCACTCTGATCCCTTGGGATAGGGTGCTGATTTTTATTTTTGTTTTAATTAATGTATGTACATGAAGTGCCTTGAGCCCTTGGGATAGGGCACTCTAAATTGCCTTGCCTTTACTCAAGACATAGCACAGAGCCTCTGAGATGTCATCAGACATTGTGAAAGCTGCTCTCCAATTGGGTAGATGTTCCATTGCTACAAACTTAAAATGAGAACATTTCTTGATGGCAGATCTAACATGAGTACATCAAGATACTGTCACTTTAAGCTTGTCATAAACAAATAATATCAAAAATATTCTGTCATTTTTATTTTCACAGGGATTACAAAAATAGGATATATTCCTTAAAGCTTCAAGGAATAAGCATTTTATTCATACCCTGTCCTGCCTCTACTTATTATGCCCATATGGGTCTGTGTGGGTGGCTGTTTGTGTTTGTCTGTGTCTGTGTTTGTGCGTGTCCGTAGCTTAGCTTTTGTGGATTTACATGTTTTTCTGCTTGGAGTAACTACACCATTCTTGCTCACAACATCTGTGAAAGTCTCCTGGACTGAATTTCTGCAAATAATCACCACCAGGTATCTGCATTTTCATTTTAAAATCAACTTTTTGCAAGCCATCCCAAGCAAAAATAAGTTAAGCAATGAAGTCTGACAAACTCAGTAATTCTGGGTCCTGCTCTGAATCCACATTTTTGTCTGACCTGCTCCTAAAGGAACTGTATGTGGGCTATTCAACAACCTCTTTGAAGAACAAAGGAAACATACCAACAAAAGGATTTCACATCCTGCATATGCACAGGCACAGTTCATAGCCTTCAGGAATTTTAACACATTATGTGACTCTGGACCTCAGTAGTTCACCATTTCTTCTGACTTTGACTTACCACCAAGTATCAACATTTTCATTTGAAATCAACTTTAAATGTACTTGTCTCTAAGGGCTATACAACAACCATTTTGAAGAACAAAGGAAACATACATACAAGGTTTTCACATCATGCATATACCCAGGCCACAGTTCATCACCTCAGACATTTAACACATTCTGTGACTCTGGACCTCAGCAATTCACCATTTCCCTTGGATTTGACTTTTTTTTATATTCATTTAGTGCTTTATCCTTGGGTAAGAGACAAGGAGGCTAAATTTGACACTTCAGTGGTTGCAGCTTGTGGGTTATCAGTCCGCTTCATTTAGTGCCTTCTCCTTGGGTAAGAGATAAGGAGATTTAATTTTATTTTTTTGCTGCCAATTGTTAGAATAAGGGGTAGTTGGTATTTTATTCTGTTCTGTGGTAGGATAGACTTAACCAATATTTTAATTCTGTTAATTTTTAACGTTGGCTGTATTTGTTTTTTAATACTAGAATGTTTTTACACTTTTTCAACCCCTTCTAAGCACGTTTACATGCTGCTGAAACACGTTGCCTGACTTAATCCTAAGAAAATGGGTTTTTCCGCATCCCATCCTTCAAATACTTCTTCTCTTGGCAATTTTTAGCCATAGGGCCATACAGGGCAACAAGCAACAACCTTGTCCACAAATTGCTGTTATTCACAACATTCATTATGACCCTTGCTTTACAACAGGTAACTTTATTACCGTAACCAAAGGTTTATGGTCACATCACTGGCTCCTGGTACCACTGCTGGGATGGCTAACCACTTGTGCCTATGTCACCTACCCCCTCCAGGCATTTCCCATTAGCCTCATGGTACTGCACTCTAGCCTAAGGAGGCATTCCAGCACAAACAGTCTAACAAATTGTACTACAAGCAATTGAAAGGATGCATATTCAGAAATATCCTAATGCTGCTCCAAATGTCAGGCAATGTTCACCCCAATCTTGGCCCAGCAAGATCTACTTCCCCCAGTGGCCTAGCAAAGGCTGGATCTATAACACTGGCAACTGTCAACATCTGCAGCCTGTTATGTAAACTGGACAGCCTCCAAGTATGGGTCACTCAGCAAAACCCTGATATCCTGGTAGAAACATTGTTTTCCCTAAAGATTCCTGATATGGCAGTCGCTGCACCTAGATACACCATATTCTGGCAGAACAGGCTAACTAAACATGGTGGTGGCTGTGCCATCTATCTTAAGAAGTCACTTATGGGACATGCTTTACCTATGGCCAGCCTAGGTTGCTCCACCCAGGCACTGGCCATTAAAGTACTACTTAGGGCACATAATAAGGCTCTTACAGTAATATCTGTTTATGTTCCACCTAAAGAACACATGACAGGCTTCCACTACATTATGGATTATATTTGTAACTTGAACCATAACATTGAGACTATAGTTATGGATGATCTCAATGTCAATTGGCTTTCCCCTGACGCAGGCTCCTTCAAGGGTGCTATTTCTGCACTTCACTTTTCACAGCTCATTACCTCCCCAACCAGGACTAACTATTAGACAGGGACAAGTACCCTCCATGACTGGATACTTTCTAGCCACCCGGATTGTATCTCTGACGTGACAGTACACCCAGATTCGCTAAGCAACCACTCCCTCGTTACCTGCAGTTGGACTAATAAATTCCACAAGCCCCCTCCACAGACTATATACAGCAGGGTATTAAAACGTCAACACCTTGAGCCCCAAAACAGCACCTTCACAATCTAAACTGGTCCCTACTTGACACCACCGATAATATCAACCTTGCCTTGGAACATTTCATTAAGCACTTCAATGCTGCCTGCAGTATCTATGCTCCCATAAAAAAGATAAAAATCTTTGGCACCATAAACCCCTAGATAACCTCTGAACTCGTTATTAGGATGAAACTCAGAGATCATCTCTGGCACCGAGCAAGAGCTATGGGCAAGCAAGCAGATGTGCAAGAATATAAAAAGGCCAGGAATTAATGCACACAGGCAATTCACCTTGAAAAAGCCAAATACCACAGGGAGGTGCTCACTAACACTTGAGGAGACAGTAAGAACTTCTGGAATAACATAATGGATGTTACCGGTAAAGATCCGAAGGTTACGCCCTTCATGCTTAACATCGATGGAATCGCTACCCTGGACCCACTAACCATAGCAAATACTTTCAACAACGCCTTCACTGACCTGGGCAATGTCCTCCCACTGGACTTCTTCGACGATACCACCCCAACTAGTGCCCACAGTCCTTAAGATAAGTTACTGGCTCCTTGTCCTTTTTAGTTTGAAAAGATCCCACTGTCAGTGGCTAGGAAATACCTAAGCAAAGTTCTAGGAAAATCAAGACATAGTGGAGATTTGTTGGACCTCAAACTTGTTGCCCTCAGCATTGAAGAAATACTGGTAGCCCTTATTAAGATTTTCAACCTATCGCTATGACTGGCACAATTTCCCCAAATATGGAAGTCAGCCTTTGCAACCCCCACATATAAAAATGGAGATCGGGCCCTACATGCAAATTATAGACCAATTTCTATCCTTTCCCCATTATCTAAAGTGCTTGAGTGCATAGTTGCTGATCAGCTGGTGGACTACTTTGAAAAATACTCAGTACAGTGCCTGCAGCAACGTGGATTCAGAAAAGGGCATAGCACCACTACGGCCCTGTTGGAATTCATGGACCAAGGTAAATCAGTAGGTGTGGCTTTCATAGACCTAACAAAGGCCTTTGATACCATTCACCACACACTACTTCTTTGGCAACTGATTTCCATTGGTCCATCCACTGACACGATGCTCTGGCTCAAGAGCTATTTGGAAGACGCTCCCAACAGATGAAAATAGCCAATGTCATCTATGGCCTGTAGCTCATCCATTCTAGAGTGCCTCAGGGCTGTATATTGGGACCTCTTCTTTTTAGCATCTTTCTCAACAATGTCCCTCATTTCTGCCACCAATGGATCCTCCTTTACACGGATGACACTGTTATCTTACTAGTAACCCTGACCCCAAGCTACTGGAACGCCACCTACAGCGTAACTTTGAAGGAGTGGAGGATTGGTTCAATAAACACAAATTGGTCCTGAACTACAAAAAAAACAAAAGTTATGATCTTCAGCAGCACTCGCAGTAAGCACAGATCGAAAGCCCTAACCATCAGAAACTGCCTGGGAGTCCCACTTGAACAAATCCAACACTTCAAATATTTGGGGGCAACCTTGGACAGCTCCCTATCTTATGCTCAGCACATTGATAATGTTTCCAGGGCTGTCAATATCAAGATTGGATTACTCCACAAACACAAGCACTGCCTGATGCCCTCAGACTTGCAATACATAGGTCTGTCTTATCTGTTGTTGACTATGGCCTGGTTATCTATGGCGCAGCTTCTACTTCTTCTCTTTGTAGGATCTCCATGGCACTAAATAAGGCATGCAAACTTCTCATTGGTGCAGCACGCCTCAACCACACATGTAATCTGTATGCTCAAACAGGTTGGCTTCAGCTAAGCAGAAGGATACAATATCAAACCTGTCTGCTGTCTTAAAAAGCACTTCTCGGCCTCTTGCCCACTGGTACTGAAAACCTTCTAAGCCCACACTGCAGTTCTCAGCATACTCGAAGCTCAGCCATCCAACTTCTCCATGTTCCAAGAGGCTGGGAAACACAAGAACAATGCTCGTTTGCCTACAGAGCACCTCTTTGGTTAAATGCACTTCACAGAGATATTTCGTTCTTACCAAAATTAGGTCCCTTCAAACATATGCTCTGTCAGCATCTCATGGCTAACAGTTTATGTGACTGCTACACCTAAGATACCACCACTGATGGGTACGACCTACCTTTGTGCTATCACTTCCTCACTATAATAGAAGGAAATTTCACTTCCCTTGCTCATCCCTCTATTCTCCACCTATCCCTCTTTCCCCCCGCACCCCTTGTCCACCCGTACTGCCGCTACCTCGTTCACACTACCTCTATCTATACAGGTTTGACAAGTCCTTTTGGCTGCCTCCTCTATTTTCTGGGTTCTCTTGATTACCTTCCTCTCTTTGCTACATTTTGTTAACCTTCCAATCTATAGTTTTACTTTCAGATACAAAGTATGTCATTATTGCTTGACTGTTTTTGTTAGAAACTCTGTATTTTTGCCTCCTTTGTATGTTTGTCACCCTTCCTCACTGATGTGGAACCTTTGTAAAAGAGCTGCTATGTGCTTAGAGGTATTGTAATATAAGATTGAATAAATAAAAATGAATAAATAAAGAATGTTACTATCAATAGTGCCTTAGCAAAGAATGGCAGAGTAAAGCAGAGGCACGGGTGCTATGGTAGGGCAGCAGTGTTGCCAACATGCCAGAGTGAATAAATAGCTTATTTCTGGCTGCCCTATGAAATGTCCTATTACAGCATGGGCAGCAACTCAAAATTATATAGCAATAGAACATAGAAACAGAATTTGTTGGCAGAAAAGGACCGGTAGACCTATCTAGTCTGCCCTATTTTCCCCTGCCTATTAATATACCATGAACCCTATTTGGTCTCAGGTGTCCCTCCCTCCTCCCTTTCCTCTACTTATTATGCCTATATGCCTATCCCATGCATGCTTGAAGCTCCCCACTGTCTTTGCCCCCACTACCTCTTCTGGTAGACTGTTCCAGGTGTCCACCACCCTTTGTGTAAAGAAGTATTTCCTGACATCCCTCTTAACCCCCCCCCCCAAAGCTTCATTTCATGCCCGCATGTTCTGGTGCTCCTCCTCCTCTGTAACACAGTCTCCTCCTGCACCTTGTTTACCCCCATGAGGTACTTATAGATCTCAATCATGTTCTGTCTTGCTCTCCTCTCCGCCAGGGAGTATATGTTGAGTTCTTGCATCCTCTCCTCTTATGGTTTCTCATACAACCACTGCCCCATTTTGATAGCTTTCCTCTGGACTGCTTCCAACTTGTCAGTGTCCTTGTGGAGGTGCAGCCTCCAGAACTGGACACAATACTCTAGGGAAAGAGGAAATTGTTTAACTAGGAAATGCACACTAAGCTGGAGCTTGTTTCCAGGTGCGACCTGCGAGCACAGGGAAGTTAAGTGACTTGCTCAGGGTCACACAGTATGCAAGCTGGGCTGATGAGATTTAAACCCTGGTCTCCAGGTTTGCAGCTCAGTGCCCTTAACCACTATGCTATACTCCTCCTCTGGGTGGGGATCTCACTAGTGAGTCATACAGTGGCAACACCATCTCCCTTCTTCCGCTAAAATTCCCCTTGCCTGTGCACTCCAGCATCCCACTACCTTTGCCTACTGCCTTGTGGCATTGCCCTGCCACCTTGAGATCATCAGATATGATTACCCAAGGTTCTTCTCTTGCTTGGTGACTGTAAGTACCCCTATCTTATAAATATCTCCCTGGTTTCCCTGCTCCGGGTGCATGACTTTACACTTTTTGGCATTGAAACCTAGCTGCCACACCCTAGACCACTCTTTAAGTTTCTCCTGATCCCTCTGCATTCTCTTCAACTCTTCCTGAATGTCCACCCTGTTGCAGATTTTTGTGTCATCTGCAAAAAGACACATCTTCTTCTCCAGTTCCTCAGCAATATCATTGAGGATAGGGCCCTGTACCATTCCTGTGGCATTCCACTGGTCACGCTTCCATCCCCCGGGTGACTTCTGTTTACCACCACCCTCTATCTTCTATCCTTCAACCAGTTTGATACCCAGCTTACCACCTTCTCCCTGACTCCCAGCTTGCTAAGTTTCTTTGTTAACCTCCTGTGTGGCCCAGTGTCAAAGGCCTTACTGAAGTCCAGCTAGGCAACATTCACTGCCTTCCCCTGATCCACCTCCCTAATCACTCAGTCAAAGAAATCTATGATATTTGTTTGACATGACATCCACACTGTGAAATCATGTTGCCAATGGTCCTGCATGCCATTTGCCTCCTGGTACTCCATCAGTCTCTCCTTCAGCAGGGTCTCTATTAATGTCCCCACCACTGATCTGAGACTGACTAGACTTTAATTGCCAGCCTCCTCACTGCTGCCATTTTTGTGCAGAGTGACCACACCATCTCTCCTTCAGTCCTCTGGAACTACCTCTATCTCCAATAAGGTGCTGAATAGTATTGCCACAGGGGTGGGTAGCACTGTGCTGAGTTCTTGTACTACCTTTGAGTGAATCCCAACTGCCTCTGTTGCCTTGTTTTCTTTTAGGACTTCCAACCCCCTTCAGACTCTCTCTGCCTAAAATGGACTTATGTCCACTCCCCACTCTCCCCAGTGCCTGCTGTTACATGTTGGTCCATACCTTCCCCCTCTACTGTGTATACTGAGCAGAAGTATTCATTTAAAATGTTAGCTTTTTCTTGTTATTCTTCTCCACAGTCCCCTCCTCCTGCTCTTCTGATCCTCACTCCCCCACCCCTTGGTTTCTTCTTTTCACTCATGTGCCTGAATAAAGTCTTGTCCTCTTTTTTGACCTCCTTGGTGATCCTTTCCTCCGTGTTTGCCTTAGCTGCTGTCACCCTTCTTCCTGGCTCTCTTTATTTATCTTGAAATAACTCCCTGACCGCCTCCATCTGGGTCTTCTTGTACTTCCTAAAAGCAGTTTTTTCTCTCTTACCACCTTAGCCACCTCCTTTAAGAACCATAGTGGCCTCTTCTTCCTCCTCCTACCCTTGCTTACTTCCTTTAAACAGCTTGCTGTTGCCTTGGTTATTTCCTCCTTGATCATTTTCCACTGTGCTCCACTACACCCTGGCCATCTGCCCCTTCAAGGTATTTACTGAGGCAGTCATCCAGTTCTTTAAAATCTGCCCTCCTGAAGTCCAAGACCCTTGTCCTAGTGTGGTTTTTCTCTTGCCCAATCCATGTGCCAAACCACACTGTAAGGTGATCAATTGTACCCAGGGGGCTACCCAATGTGATATCAGCAATACTGTCCCTGTTTGTAAGTACCAGGTCCAGCACTGCCCCTACTCTATGGGGTCCCATAACCAACTGCCTGGGAAATGCCCCCTGAAGGGAGTCAAGGGTGGCCCTGCTTCTTGATGTAGCTATGGCCAGAATGCTCCAGTCTACATCTGGCAGATTACTGTCCCCCATATTCAATACCTCCCCTTGCTTGCCATTCTGTCAGAGGTCTCCACCAAACCCATGCCTAACTCTTCCCCCTGTGTTGGTGGTTGGTATACCACCCCATGTGGAGAAAGGCCCCAGACCCTATCTCTAAGCTGACACAAACAACCTCCAGCCCTTACTTCTCCCCTTGCTGTCCCTGTATCTTTTTGGCCCTTAATACCTTCCCTCACATATAAAACAACCTCCCTTTCCTGTCTTTCCGGAAGATGGTGTTACCTGGAATGGCCATATCCCAGCTGTGGTTGTCTGTACACCATGATTCTGTTATGGCCACCAGATCCAGGTCAGCCTGTGCAGTGCTTATCTGAAGGTCAGGAATTTTCTTTCTTTTTTTTTTAAACTTTATTTTTATTAATTTCATAACTGATATACAATCAAGAACTTGCTTATAGTAGACAGACCAAAAATTATTCATTATCCAAGTGAGCCAATGCTCCATAATCACTGGAGAATAAACATGCATTTGCCATATTAATGGTACAACATCGGGGGGGGGGAGGTGGATTGCAACATGCGTAACAAAAAAGATGCTAAAAGTCAAAAATATTACTGGGTCAAAGCCCATGAGCAGCATGGCTATTTCCTAAAAAGTATGGTCCATAACAGAGTCCAACAGAGTACTACCCCATGTCGGGGGAATGTAATGTCCCCTAAAATTATTAATTCTGTGTTGAATCAATGGTGCACTTCATAAAGAGTCAATATAACACCACTCCTAGCAACCTTAATAAAAGGTTTAGTATATCTCCTATAAATGAATTGGCAATAAGTCGGTGGAGGAATCCCCCCAAAATAGCATAAATTTGAACAAGTCACACGATTACAAGCATAACATGTAACTGGGTTGGCAACACACTATAAGCTCACTGACAGAACAGCTTCTTCATCTGCAGTGGCAAACTAGAGATCAGTTTTAATAACAAGGGACCATTATCATAGTCAGAAGACAGAGTCACAAAATAAAAGTTAGGTTAGTTCATCTACGTCACAATTTCCATCCTGTTCCTGACCACTCTGATGAAGCTCTGCCTTGAGTCTCTCAGCCCATTTACCAGCATCCACTGGGTCAGAAAAGGCCCAATCTTACCTATAGGAACAATTCTAAGTTGTGTGGGGAAAACAATAGAGTGGGAAACATTGGTCTCCCGGAGGATGCATCGGACCGCTGTCAAACTTTTTATGCCATTGTCTCGTGGCATAACTTATGTCGGGAAATATATGGACTGGTTGACCATCCTGGGACAATGGACCATTCTGTCGTACAAGAGCCAAGATCCTGTCACATTCCCCAATTCCTGCCATGACCACCAATGAGTCTGAGGAGTTCTGGAGGCCTCCATCCTACCACATGGCATAATCTGGGAAGTCTTATTCAGTTGAAAGCTATTGGAGTCTCCTTCTGTGAGACGTTTTTCCGCAAACCATTCCTTGAAGAACATTATTGGATGGTCCCCTTCAGTGCTTTCAGGACGGACAATAATGTGTAAATTTGCAGAGTGGACTTGGTCCTTTACTGTTTCCAGTCTGGCACGAAAGTGTTGGACTTCCTTTACCACCATAGCTGTAGCATTGGTAGTTGCTGATGTTTGTTTCTAGATCTCTTGCATGACTTTTTTCATGCAGTCCACCAAAGTTTCCAAGACAGTCACTCTGGTATTGAAAGAATTCATCTTTTGATTAAGGTCAGAGACAGGAAATTAAACACTGGAGCTTCATGCCTAGTGTTTGTAATGTCTCTGTTCCAGCATAGGGTCCCGGCATTGCCCCATCGTCTGCGGCTGAGTGAGTGGGAGCTCCTGCTGCTGCTTGCTTCCCTGTCTCAGGATCATTCTGGCCCTATTCTTTATGAGAGTTGCCCAAGTTGTTCTCAAGAGAGGATCCTCCCCAGTCAGCTTCAAATTTGAAAATTCTTGATAAAAAATATTGTTTATATTGCCTATTTTGTTAGCTAGTCTTAGGAGTCAATGTTAAGGGTGACCGTTCTGCTTGGGCTCCACAGTGCCCCCCAGAAATTTTATTTCTTAGGCTTCTTGCAATGGCACACATGCCTTTCCACTCCTTTTGTCCCTCCCTCCCCCAACATTGCTGTCTTTTCCCTATTCCATCCTTCGCTCTTCCCTTGTCCCTAGTACTGTCCTCCCCTTTTTCATCCTCCTTCTGCTCACCCACCTTACTTTACTTTCAGCTTTAGATCCACCTCCTGACCTTCTCAACCTTTCCTCCTTCTTCTTCCTATGTCCCTCTGCCCCTGTGGAATTTGCTTCCCTTGGGCTTCTCTTTGCTGCTGCTCCATTTTCTGGGGGGTGAGGGGTTGGGGCATTCACTGCCTCTCTTGTTTTTTTCTACCTTCTGCCTTGGGTAGTTTGAATATCCACTAAAGTAGTAGCTAAACCTTCCACCCAGGTCTGACATTCCCTTCATGGATGGATGGATGGATGGATGGATGGATGGATGGATGGATGGAGGTCATCTCCTTTGTACAGTAGGACCCCAGTCCCCTAATGTAGTCAAAATCCTCCTCACTGCACCATACCTTGAACCAGTCATTGAAGGCCCTGGTGCGGTGTTCCCTAGTCTCCCCTGGCTGTATACAGATAGCACCTCAGTGAAGGCCACTGTGCAAGCTACCTGATCCAGGTACCTCCTCAGTCCCCTAAAACTTTCCTGCACTACCCCTGTTGCATCCCTTGCCAGGTCATTTGTCCTCAGATGGACAATGATTTCCAGCTCCACTCCTGCTGCATCCCTCTAGCTATCCTGAGTATACGCTCACCATCTCTCCATGCTGAGGTGCCAAGTAGGCACCTCACCTACCTCTTCCCCTCCCACCCTGCTCTCAAATCTACCCCTTAACAATTGAGTCCCCCACCAGAAGATGCTTCCTCTTTTGCTGGGATCCACTGCCACCCACCTTGGGACCTCCCCTGTGGAGGACCCTCATATTCTCCCTGGCCACTGCCACAGGTGCCTCCTCTTGATAGTCCTGTCCCATCAGAGTGGTAAAAGAGTTGTGTAGTGGCACCGGCTGAGGAATGTGTTTCCAACCCACTACCCACCCACCTTCCTGGAGATCATCACAGTCCAGCCAGCCCTCCTCCTCCTTGACACCCTCCGAGGTAATGGTGGTAGACCTGGTGGTCCCTGGGTGGGGGAAGAGGTCCCCCTGAATTCTAGTCAACTCAGCTTGGAGTCTTTTTTGTTGTTGTTGTAGTTGTTTTTTTGTTTTTTTTTTGTTACCAGGAGAGACACACTAAGCTGAAAGCTTGTTTACAGGTGCGATCTGGGAGCACAAGGAAGTTAAGTGACTTGCTCAGGGTCACACAGTATGCAAATGGGGGCTGTGGGATTCAAACCCAGGTCTCCAAATTTGCAGCTCAGAGCCTCAAACCACTGCGCTATACTGCCTCCTAATGACTAGTGACCTTATTCCTCATCCCAGAGAGTGCATGCAGATGGGGAAGCACCTCAGTTTGCAAAAGATCTCCCTGAAGTCTGCTGCTGTACAGCCAGTGCAGTGCACCACTCCCAACATTCACAGTACTGCACTCCCTATGACCTGGAAAACAACTTGTGCCCTTACCCTAAATAGGGTGTTTCTAGATTTCCCCTTTACTTGTTTCATTTACCCCTTGTTGCTTTACTCTATATAAGTTTTCCCCTTTTGCTTTAATTGAGGCTTTTCTAACTTTACTTTTTTGTTTAGCATATCCCTTTGTCACCTGACCCTGGCTAGGGTTTTTTATTTTTCCCCTTTTGCTTCTTTTCCTCCCCTTGCTTACCCTTACCCTAGGTAGGGTGTTATTTCAATATGCAATTTAACAGTGTTTAACATTCCTGTAATCCTTAACATAGGTGGCAACAATTACTCAGGTAATCTACCTTACCTTACTGGACTGACAATGTTTCCTGCTTGCCTGCTGATTCCTGCCAGTGTATATGATGCCAGTCTTATCACTGTTTCACTCCAGTTCTGTTCCACTCAAGTGCTGGGACAGGAACATGAATGGGACACCTTAGGAGTGCAGCAGTTTACCCTCCTTGTGGGACCTCCTACAGGTGGGACTTTCTGCTGGGTTCCTGTAGGTCCTTGCTCCTTACGTGACCCTCTTCAGCAGTTCCGGATCCCTGACCTGGCTGAAAGCAGAATCAAAATGGAGCTGGGGAAATCCTGACACTGCTTTCACAGATCACAAGTCCCTCCCCTTTAGCTGCCTCAGGTGTAAAGTGAGTGAACTGAAAGGGAGAAGGGGAGCTTTAGCTGGCTGTAGCCCCTGCTCTCCCTGCTTCGCTACTGCTGAAAGCAGAGTCAAAATGATTGACAGTGACAGGGAAAATAATATGGGCTGCGGGGAAAATAACATGCTATTCACCTTAGAGAACATTCATTTCATTTGTTTGGTCAAAGACCATCACAAAAATAGCACATACACACAACAATACATGTATATTAAAAATAGAATAAAGTATGGGTCTGGGTGTGTAATGAGAATTTACACGCAACCGAGGGGCTTGATGCTACATAAACTCTGAGAGTGAAGCTCGAGAGGTTTATGTGTAGCATCAAACCCCGAGTGTGTATGTAAATTCGAGTTTACACACACCCAGACCCATATTTTATTTTATATAATTGTTGGTTTTCTCTTTCTCGCCAGGAATTATATAAAATAAAAAAGGCTGCTGTGCCACCGCAGTCCGATTATGCCATGGTGCAAGGTAGGCTTTCACTTTTATTTAAAACATTTTTTTTCCAAATAATGTGAGGGTGGTTGATCTGGTAGCCATGTGGTAAATTTTTAGTTTATTTTAAATGTTACTTACTGCCGAGTGTCTGTGGCAGTTTCTCTCCATGTTGGGTTTGCGGTTTGGGAGACAGCGATCTAGAATTGAGGAGCTTGAGCAGGCGCATACGCAGAGTGGGGGAAACCGTAGGCATGTTTTGCCATTACAACTCTCCTTCATAATGGCAGATTATGCCACGGTTTCCCTATGGGAAAAAGAGGAAGCCATTAATTATAATACATATAAATATATACATTCATAATCCATATAAAAACATTATAACATCAGGTAAGATACAGAAGCAACACCAGCCTGTTTCACATATTGCACATTAACTGGACATTTACACCTTCTTATTTTACTAACCACTGTAAAATAATTTGCTGACCTTTCTATACTATACTCATCCTCTTCTGTCATTAAATTGGTTACAAATTCACTGTTATCCATGGCAAAAGGGGGCCAAGCCTTAGATTGTTACTTCAGGGGAAAAAGGAAATCTGAGTTGCTAATGAAGAGTAAATAAAAACAAGTCAAAATGGCTATGTCGTCAATGGACTTGCACAAATCCTATGAATCCCATGAATGAATCCTATGAATGTACCCTACTGCCATGGTACCAAGAGCAAGCAAAAAACCTTGTTAATACTCCAGTTAGGGTCAAAACAACAAAAGTTGGGAAATGAGGTGTTAGGGTTTCCACCCCTAACACCCCACCACTCCAAACCAGGCAGGAGAGCAGGTGTGGGGTATGCATTGGGCTTCTCAAGCCTAATGCTCACCCCATTCTTATAAAGTCTACACATCTGACCTTATTTACTGATGGAATGGGGTGAGTTTTAGGCTTGAGAAGCCCAAGGCACACCCCATACCTGCTCTCCTGACTGGTTTGGGGTGGTGGGGTGTTAGGGTTTGAAACCTTAATACCTCATTTCCCAACTTTTGTCACTTTGACCCTAAGTGGAGAATTAACGTTTTTAGCGATTTATTTCCTTACTTTTTGAGATAGTATAATTGTATCCTTATTTTACTATGGGAGCGCAGGGTCCTTCAGACCCTGCACTCAGATGCATTTTGCTGTGGGAGCATAGTGTCCTTCACACCCTGTGCTCCCAGGCATACATTTCCTTACTTTTTTAGATTGTATAATCATATCCTTATTTTGCTGTGGGAGCGCCGGGTCATAGAAACATAGAAACACAGAAGTTGTCGGGAGATGGGGACCGTACGATCCATCAAGTCTGCACTTGGCTTCCTACCTCCTACTTAGCTGCCTGCTTGTGTATCCCACAGTGTCTGTCCCATGACCGCTTGAATTACCCCACTGTTTTGGCTCCCATCACTCCCTCTGGCAGCTATTCCATGGTTCCACAACCACTCTGTGAAGAAGAATTTCCTCATATTGCTTCTGAACTTTCCTCCCTTAAGTCGAAGGTTTTGCCCTCTAGTCCTGCTGTAGTGTTTTACCTGAAAGAGGTTCTGCACATGCACCCTGTTGTTGCCTTTAAGGTATTTGAATGTTTCTATCATGTCTCCATGATTCCTGCATTGTTCTAAGGAGTATAATTTGAGGTCATCCAGTCTGGTCTCGTATGGTTTCTGATGCAAGCCCTGCACCATCTTTGTTGCTCTTCTCTGTACTGTCTCCAGCCTGTCTATGTCCTTCCTGAGGTGTGGCCTCCAGAATTGGACACAGTACTCCAGGTGAGGCCTGACCAGGGACCGATACAGGGGCAGGATTACTTCATGCCTTCTGCTCATGATGCCCTTCCCTATGCATCCCAGGATACCACTAGCCTTTAGTGCTGTCTTTTCACATTGTCTACTGACCTTGAGGTCATCTGATATGATCATCCCTAGGTCTCACTCCTGCCTGGTAGCCACCAGCTGCTCCCCTCCCTAGTACAGTTTCCTTGGGTTACACTTTCCCAGGTGCATGACCTTGCATTTTTTGGCATTGAATTTCAATTGCCAGGCCTTGGACCACTTCTTCAGTTTTCGGAGATCAGCTTCCATGCTTTGCAGTCCCTCTGTTCTATCTACCCTGTTGCCGATTTTGGTGTCATCTGCAAACAGGCACACTTTTCCCTCCAGTTCATCTGCAGTGTCGCTGATGAATATGTTGAAGAGGATCAGCCCCAGAACTGAGCCCTGCGGGACCCCGCTAGTCACCCTCCCCTCTGCAGACAGGGTGCCATTTACTAATACTCCCTGAGTCCTCCCATGTAACCAGTTTCTGACCCAGTTTGTAACCTTGGGCCCAGTTCCCATGTTCTTCAGTTTTTTGACTATTCTCCTGTGCAGAACGGAGTCAAATACTTTGCCAAAGTCCAGGTAAACCACATCCACTGCCCCACCCTGATCCATTGTTTTGGTGACCCAATTGAAAAAAATCAACCAGGTTTGTCTGGCAGAACTGCCCTGCTGTGAAACTGTGTTGTCGAGCTGACCGGTTTGCTTCAAAAGAGCTATGATTCTTTCCTTCAGCAGGGACTCCATCAGTTCTCCCATGACTGACAGACTAACCAGATGGTAGTTACCTGGCTGTTTCTTGCTTCCACTCTTGTGGAGTGGTACTACTGTTGCAATCTTCCAATCCTCCGGCACCTCCACGCTCCTTAATGATTTGTTGAAGAGTACTGCTAAGGGGGCTGCCAGTTCCCTCCCTGGTTCTTTCAGTATTCTTGAGTGTATCCCATCTGGCCCCATAGCTTTATCTACCTTTAACCTGTCTGTTTCCTCCAGGGCTTTTTCCTCTGTGAAGGGACCCATGTCTATTCCTTCAATCGGACACTTCTTTATGCCTATTGCTGGTCTGTTACCATCTGCTTCCTGTGTGAAGACTGACCAGAAGTACTCATTGAGTGCCTCTGCCTTCTCCCCATCCTGCTCTGTGGTTTGTCTATCTTTTTTTGTGATTCTAACAATGCTCCCTTTGGTCTTCCTTTTTTTATGTACCTGTGGAAGGTTTTGTTACCCCTTTTTTACTTCCTGAGCTATCCTAACCTCTGTTTGAGCCTTTGCATTTCTTATCACTTTCCCTGTCTCTTTTAATTTCTGTTTATATTCTGTTTTGTCTTCCTCATTCCCCGACTCCTTGTATTTTCTGAACGCTATGCACTTTTCTCTCACCATGGTTGCCACCTTCTTGGAAAACCATAGTGGGTTTTGCCTCCTGTTGTTCTTACTAATCTGATGGGCACACTGTGTTGTGAAAATGGTTATTGCATCCTTTAACCTTGTCCGATATTCCTCAATGCTCCCTTCTGTCGAGTTACTAGGTTGTCTCTTAGGCAGGGCTTCATGTTTGTGAAGTCTGCCCTCCTGAAGTCAAGGACCTTCAGTTTGGAGTGTGTGGAGTCTACAGTCCTTTTTACCCTGAACCATACCATGTTATGATCACTGTTGCCCAGGCGGTTCCCTACTTTGACACCCATAACCCTATCGCTATTTGTGAATATCAGATCTAGAACTGCATTATCCCTTGTGGGTGACGTCACTAGTTGACTTAGGCCTGCTTCCTGTAGTGTGACTAGGAATTCCATGCTCTTCTATGATGCCACTGTGTGAGTATTCCAATCTATGTCCAGCAGATTGAAATCCCCCACCAGCATCATGTCCCCTTTGCCTGACATCTGGAGAATGGTTTCCAGGATTTCCTTATCCTTTGCTTCCTCCTGATTTGGGGGTCTGTAGGTTATTCGTACTCAAATGGGTTTCTGGCTTCCGGCCCCTATTGTGATCCATAGCGCCTCTGTTTCCCCTAGTGCCTGCTGCATTTCTGTAGCACTGATGGTGTTCTTAACATAAATAGCTACTACCCCCCTCCCTTTTTTCCAGTCCTGT
The DNA here is from genome assembly GCA_016271365.2 of Neoceratodus forsteri. Lineage (NCBI taxonomy): Eukaryota > Metazoa > Chordata > Ceratodontiformes > Ceratodontidae > Neoceratodus > Neoceratodus forsteri. The sequence continues at coordinate 721,655,729 of CM028129.1, forward strand.
CTCTCCTAAACAAGTTGTACCCGGGATAGTCACCTCCCACCATGATTAGTTGTGAATCATATTTCGGTTACGGCCACCCAGGCTAGTCCTGCCTAAGCTATTGTGGCAGTGAGGTCAGTCATCTTGCTAGCCAGACTGCGTGCATTGAGGCATATTGCTGACCACTCTTGCTGTGTCGCTTTGTTTGTCATGCCTCCTTTGATCTTATTGTTTGTCCCTGTGTAGTTTTCCCTGTTTATGGTTCCTCCTATTCCATTTTTTTCCCCGATTCTTTTTCCCTCTGGTCACAGTCTGGGGGGCCTCTCTCAGGCATCCTGCCTGATCCTCCCCTGCCTGAAGTCCTCCTTCTGTGCCTCCTCTCTCCTCCTCCTCTACTCACTGTCGGTACCCCTGGTTTAACTCCTCCAAGGTGGGGCCGCCCCTCCTCTTTGAGTGCTCCTAGAGACAGACCCCGACATGGGAGAGGATCTGGATGGAGGAACCTGGAAGGCCCGGTAGGACGAACCCGGCAATGGGGATGGGGGCAGGTGTCATTGCCTATCCCCTTAGACCGTGTTTTTCCATTTTTCTTCAGCGGTCTTGTTTCCCCTCCCACCCATCCATGTGTGTGCACTCCCCCGATGTAGGATGCATGGCAATCCCTGCCCGCCTCAGGGCACGCTAGATATGTGCTGCCAGATGTGTTGCAGTGCTCCTGGTCTCCACCAGGAGCCGCTGACATGCTGGGTGATCCCACCCCACCCTGCGGGGAGGAGAGCAGCCCCTATGGGTACTCAATCCTCACCCACTTCCACCGACCCCAAGCACCCCAAGTTCACTCCCGAACCCGGGTCGCACGCGTGGTATGAGGTGTGGCGTCCAGCACCTCAACCCTCAACGCCATCATTGCCGCCTTCCTTTCCATTGTGGTGGTCAACACCAGAGTCGGAAAGGGTTTTATGTTCCCGGCTATTTGTTTTTTGCTATCCTGGAGTGTGTAGATTTGGTGCTAGCTGGGGGGAGAGATACGGCAGGCTCTAAGTGTGCTTCTCCTAGATCTACCGTCATCTCTCCTCCCGCTAGTTTAAATGTCCTACGTGGATGTCAAATTTTTGGCCCAGTGCTCTGTCTTCCTCTTTAGTCAGGTGACGGCCATCAAATTTGAAGAACTCCCTTTCCCAGAAGTTGCCCCAGTTTCTGATGAAGTGGTGCCCCTTTGTGTGGCACCAGTCCTTGAGCCATGCATTGAGCTCACTTATCTTTTTGTTTCTGATTTTCTGCCTGTTCTTCCCCTTTTCTCAAACAGGCAGAATCTCAGAGAATACAATGCTGGACGAAAATGAAACCAATTTCTCACCGAGCTGTGCAATGTGCTCCTTAACCTCCTCGACTGACCAGCTAACAAGGTCATGGATCCCTAGGCGGACCAGGATGTTTGAGCCCTCTTCCTTCCTTTTTAACTATGTTGACTATTCAGTCAGTGTTCCTCCAAGCGGATGCTCCTAGGAGACATCTGACCTACACATCTGCACATTTGTTTTGCCTCAGGTGAGGGTCCACACTGCGAATCATGGAGTCCCCTATGATTTTTTTCCTGTTGAGGTTTTATGATGTTGTTTTACTATCCTGTTGCATTTGGCATTGCTTTGGCCCGAGACATCCTCTGTCATTACGGATGGTATGGATGCAAGAGGTGTGTACCTGTTTGCTGTGTTTAGAGTACTTTGTTGGTTTGGGAGAGTTGCCAGAGCTTGGCCCTTTTTTTCCTGCAAACAGTTGCCATCCCCAGGCCTGGTCATTCTCTGTGGGAGAGGTGTGCTGGTTTGGTGTCAGCGATGTGGAGGTGCACTCCTTAAAGAAATGTTTCTCTGTAGGTGGTTACACAGGATTCTGATCTCACCCCATGCCTCCTGCAGCTGAGCCCTGAAGTGACATACCTCCAAGCATATGAGACAGCAGCCCTGCCTTCAGGCGATGTGACCATTGAAGAGTATCCCGCAGTGTTGGCAGTCAACGATATCCATGTGCATGCCAGTGGATGGAAAGAAAAAGTACATAATTATTCAAATTTAGAGGAAGACTATTTGTTCCAGGCAGATGAAAGAGAAACAGGCTTTTTTTTTTTGCCTTCTAGTCAGGTCAGGCAGGAAGTGGGTGGTGACATGCAGAACCTACATATGAGGAGGACTTGAGGTGGGTGGGATTAGGGGGTAGGGTGAGAGGGCAGAACCTTTATTACTCCTTCCTGCTGAAAAAAGCAATCAGTTTGTTAAGGTCTGCCACTTAGTAGCACAACTAGAGACTGGAGGACAGAAGGTTTCTATCCCAATCAGTGAAGATCAGTGAGGCTCAGCAGACAGTAAGTTGAGGGGCTGGACCGCACTTGACATATGCCTCCTAGGGTTGCCCTTTGTGTCTGAGCTGTTACTTCTGGTTGTGTCTGTCTGACAGCTTTATATTAGCCAACCACCATTTCAGTGGTGGGTACAGCAGACAGTAAGGCTAGGAGCTGGACCACTCTTGGAATATGCCTCCTAGGGTTGCCGTTTGCATCTGAGCTGTTGCTTCCAGCTGAGAGCTTTCTGTTAGTCGACCACTATTTCAGTAGTGGTACATTAGCACAAACGCTGATTTACATACAGCAGCTAGGAATTCTGGGTAAGTGTTCCAACTGCTTCTTATGCTGAGAGCAGCCACTGGTTGGGTCTGATCAGAGCGCCTGAGGAGAGAAGTCACCTCAGCAGAGATAGGAGCCCAGACTGTGCACTCCAAGAGGGATTCAGTCAGGTAGAACTGCTGTCAAGGAATCCCTGCATCTGCACCTGCCAGAGTCTGTCTTCCCTCCATGATTGGTTTCTCTCCCAGTTGGTGAAGATCGGTGAAGCTCAGCAGACCCTGCACTCTGAGGCATACATAATTTTAGTCCAGGTATCGAATGTGCTGCAGAGGTCAGGGTGCTAGGAAAGGCCCCCTGTACCAGGATTGTGAAGTGAGTTGAGTCAGTGATATCGGAGGTACTTTTGATCTTAAATTCAGCATCCTTGAGTATAGGATTTTCTCCACTTCCTGTGCATAGGTAAACAGAAGTGCTTGACCATCTAAGTATGCCCTCCCTCCAAACGTGATGGAGAAGAGCAGATGGGATGTCCTGAGCATGGAGTAAATTCTGAAAGGGGTCAAACAGTTTCATCTTGGCGAACAGATAGTGAGGTAATATCAGATATACTGTACTTGCAACTGTATGCCCTGCACAGGCAGCCCTTTTTGATCCTAGCCTTACACAGGAGGTATTCCCTATTGTATAAACTGTAATGTTTGATAAACACAAACTTGGGCCATCTATTCTGGTATCAGGTTGAGTTACTTCTGCACACTCTGTTCAGTAGCACTTCCTCTTCAGGATATTTTAATCCAAGAGCTTCTGTCAGGAGCTCTTGGAAGAATTGTAGGGGATTGCCAATTTTAATATTGTTTTGGCAGGATCAAGACTCCAAGTCTTTGACTTTCATTTCAAGTGCTTTCAATGCTATGTCCTGGCATTTGAAAAGTGCTTGCAGCTGATGCAGCAAATCCTCATCACTGCTTACACGGTTTTCTAGATAGGTAGTGTGAACCCCAAAAGAGTTTAGTTTTTCAGCCTGGTTAGGCATAAATTTCTTCAATGAGCCAATAATGATGTTATGTGCTCTAACCCCTTGATGTATTTCATGTAACATTACCTCCTGATTTTCATCACCCCTGCTCTCTTTTGCCTTATTGTTTAGAGATTTTATTCTCCATGCTTCAGTTTTTGTCTCAGTTGGATTATATACGAGTATGTCAGAAAGAGAGAAAGTTGCAGCAAATGAACTGGGAGGGTTAGGAGAGGCACGTTTGTAATTGATGGTTGTAAAGTGACAGCCCATTGCCTACATAAAGAGTTTTTTCTTTGTCTGATAAAACTTGTTGTCTAATAGCACCCCCCACCCTTGATACCCATATTTATAATATGAAAAAGAATTATTTATATGAATTTATAATATTTATAATATGTTTCACCCCCGTTGGTGTTTAGTGGCACCCCCTCACCCTCCCATGAAATTCTCCCTTATCTCTGGTGTCTAGTGGCACCCTCACACACCAATGCCCATACATTCTATTATGTTGAGAGACATTGGTGGCTAGTGGCACCCTCAACCCTCCCATGTCCCTGTGAAACTAAAAATAAGAAAACCGTCCCTCAATGTCATTTTTATTTTTTTAAACCTGTAAAAGAAAAACATCCACTGCCAATCACACCCACATGACCTCCCACTGTGCACCCACAGCCACATCCCCCTTGACCCCCCACACACTCTCACTCACCTCAACTGCCAGCAGACTCAACATTCACTCTCTGATCAAAGCCACATCTTACTGCTTGAACCAGTGACTGCTCTCTGACAAGTAAGGTAAATTATTTTGATCAGAGAGTGGTTGTTACCTGTGTTGGTAGTTCAGGTGAGTGAGGTCGTGTGGGGGTCAATAGCTACATAAAAACATTTGGAGGGCATGACACCTATAAAAAAGTACACAGTGAAGCTCATCAGCTCCCAATGAGCAAGATACATGTCTGGATGTCTGTAGAAGACATCCCTGGGCAGAGTTATAACAGTTTGTTGTATGAAGAAAGAGAAAACAAGATGGCAGCTCATGAAAAAGAAATTTTTTTTCTGGTGAAAAAGGATTGGCTCCTCTAGAAAAAAGATCCTTTATCATGAGACCAAATTCCTTTTTCATTCCATTTCTCTATCCTGGAGAGTGATATTCCCATTGAAAATAATCGGAACTTAAAAATTTAATAACTTTACAACAGATTAATATTTTTCCTTTTTTTTTGTACTCCACAACCCCCAGTTGGCCATTCCTTCTGGCTGCCAAGGCCATTCGCCACCACACATGCCCCATCACCAGCCACTACCCCACCAGTGCTGTGACCCAGGTAGCCAGGCGTAATCCTGGACTATGGTGAGCTTGAGGAGGGAGGGGTGGTGGGATCCAGAAGGTTGGGGGGTTGCAGGTATATTCCCCGGCCACAGCCAGTTCCACTACAAAATTCCTATGCCACTTTGGTGCAGCAGGACTGCCAAAAGGCACCTGTGGTAGTGGATGATGTGGGGTCCCTTCCAGGAGGAGGCCCCAAAGTGGGTGGATGAGAGCCCCACAGAAAGAGGAAGCAACTTCTGGTGGGGGATTAAATCATCAGTGGGATAGAGTTGGGAGTAGGATCAGAGTAAGGAGGGAGGTCAGGTGCCTACCTGGTACCATGGCATGGAGGGATGGAAAGTATATCCTACGGATCACTAGGGCAGTAGGAAGGGAAGAGAAGCTGGATGTCATTGTCCACCTGGGGACAAGCGACCTGGACAGGGATGGGACAGAAAAGTATGGGGGAGGTAAGGGAGCTGGGAAGATGTCTTCAACAAGTAGAACACTCTGTAGCTTTTGTGGAGGTGATGCCTGTCTACGTCAGGGGGAAGGTGAGGGAACTCTGCACCAATGCCTTCAACTCCTGGTTGAAGGAATAGTGCAGAGTGGAGTGGCATGGCTTAATTGTGGATGGCCTGCATCCATCTGGGAGGGGAACCACTGTTCTCAGTGGATAGTTTAAACATTACTTTGATAAGAATTTAAACTAGCTGGGGGGGTGGAAGAAACAGGGGAGGCAGAGACCACCCTCCTCAGGCTGAGAATTGTGTGTAGAGAGATCCCGTGGGGCAAGAGTCCTACAATCGAGCAAACAAATCAAGGAATTAGGGGGTTAGCAAAGGAGGATGGGGAAAATCTGGCAGTCAGAAAATAAAAGGGAGGAAGGAGGCACAAAGGGACAAAGAGGGAGGCATGAAACAGAGAGCTAACAAAGTCTGGAAGGCCATGCATACAAATTCAAGAAGTCTGGGAAATAAGATCCCTGACCCAGAGGACATCATAGCAGAAGCTGACCTGAATATTGTGGCCATTACGCCATTACTGAGTCATGTTGTGTGGACAGCCATGCCTGGGGCATGGTTATATCAGGCTACACGATGTTCAGGAGGTACAGAGTAGGAAGGAAGGAAGGAAGGAAGAGGGAGTGGTACTTTTTGTGAATGAGAGCATAATAGCTATAGAAATATAGGGAATTCAGGGAGGGTGGAGGTGCTGTGGGTCACCCTAGAGTTGGGAAATGGGGCCACTGTTCAGACAGTGGTTATCTATAGACCCATGGCACAGGAGGAGAACTTAGAGAAGAAAATGTTAGAAGCAGGCAGGTTGGCTGAAAAGGGAGTGGTGTTGCTGGTGAGGGACTTCAATCTACCAGATGTACGGTAGATTGGAGCCTCCCTGTGGCAGCTTGAGCTAGAAGCAGGGACATCCTGGACTCCCTGCAGGGGGTGCTCCTCAGGCAGCTAGTCAGTGAACCCACTCATGAGTGGGCAATACTGGATCTGGTGTTTACTAACAGAGACAGTGTTGCAAACATCAGGGTGGGAAACCATCTGTAGACCAGTGATCATTGTACAGTGTGGTTCAATATAAGAGCAGCTGTGGAAACCAACCACACAAAGGTGTGAGCCCTGGACTTCAGAAGGGCTGATTTCACTAATGTGGGTGAATGCCTCAGGTATGGTCTGGCAGGGGGAAAGGACCTGCGGGTGGAGGAAAAGTGGTCCAAAATAAAGGAGGGGTATAATAAAGGCAACAAACCTCTGTGTCAAGCAGGTAAGCAAAAGTAAAAAAAAGAAGAGACTATGGTTCTTGAAGGATGTAGCAGAAAAGGTAAAGGCTAAAAAGTTAGCATTCAGAACGTAGAAGGAGACCCGATGAGAGGAATTTAGGGAAGTATACCTGGGAAAACAGAGGGAAGCAGGCAAAGCAGTAATGCATGCAAAGGTGTTTTTTACCAGGAGATGACTGGACACAGACCTTTTTCAGTCATGCCTGACACAACAAGTATTTGTCAATGCCGAATGTTGATTGCGTTGGTCTGTTGAGCACGCTTAGTGGTCCTCTGTCAGTCGCTCAGTCTGTTTCTTCCAGTGCTGCAGGCTGCTCTTTTGTACTGGGCTCCTACCTGTGTTGGCACCTTGTTCTGCCCACTAAGAAATCTGCAGCTGTCCCAACAGAGCTCCGTTAAGGTGGCTCACTCCCCCTCTCTCATTCGCTCATTCTGTTTCTCCTGGTGCTGCAGGCTGCCCTTTTGTACTGGGCTCCTGCCTCTGTTTGTGGCTTTTTCTGCCCACAAAAAAATCTGCAGCGGTCCTGACACAGGTCTGTTGAGCCTGCTCAAGTCCCCCTCTCTCACTTACTCATTCCGTTTCTGCCGGCGCTGCAGGCTGGCCTTTTGTACTGGGCTCCTGCCTGCGTTGCTGCCTTTTTCTGCCAACAAAGAAATCCACAGCAGTCACGATAGAGCGCCATTGAGCTCACTCACTCCCCCTCTCTCACTTGCTCATTGTGTTTCTCCTGGCGCTGCAGGCTGCCCTTTTGTATGGGGCTCTTGCCTGCATTGGCACCTTTTTCTGCCCACAAAGAAATCCACAGCTGTCCTGACAGAGCTCCGTTGAGGTCGCTCACTCCCACTGTGTCACTCACTCATTCTGTTTCTCCTAGCGCTGCAGGCTGCCCTTTAGTACTGGGCTCCTGCCTCTGTTGGTGCCTTTGTCTGCCCACAAAGAAATCTGTAGCAGTCTCGACAAAGCTCCATTGAGCTACCTCACTCCCCTTCTCTCACTCGCTCATTACTTTTCTGCCTGCGCTACAGGCTGCCCTTTTCTATTGGGCTCCTGCCTGCGTTGCCACCTTCTTCTGCCTACAAAGAAATTTGCAGCAGTTACAATACAGCTCTGTTGAGCTTGCTCACTCCCTCTCTCTCACTTGCTGATTCTGGGTTCCCCACCACTGCAGGCTGCCCATTTGTACTGGACCCCTGCATGCATTGCTGGCTTTTTCTGCCCACAAACAAATCTGCAGCAGTCCCAACAGAGCTCCATTGAGCTCACTCACTCCCCCTCCCACACTCGCTCATTCTGTGTCTCCTGCTGCTGCAGGCTGCCCTTTTGTACTGGGCTCCTGCCTGCATTGGCAGCTTGTTCTGGCCAGAAAGAAATTTGAAGCAGTCCCGATACAGCTCCATTGAGCTCTCTCACTCACGCATTCTGTTTTGGCTGGCGCTGCAAGCTGGCCTTTTGTACTGGGCTCCTGCCTGCATTGTTGCATTTTCTGCCCACAAAGAAATCCACAGCAGTCACAGTAGAGCTCCATTGAGCTCGCTCACTACCACTCTGTCACTCGATCGTTCTGTTTCTCTTGACGCTGCAGGCTGTGCTTGTGTACGGGGCTCCTGGCTGCGCTGGTACCTTTGTCTGTCCACAAAGAAATCCACAGCTGTCCCAACAGAGCTCCGTTGAGGTTGCTCGGTCTCCCTCTCTCACGTGCTCATTCTGTTTGTCCTGGCGCTGCAAGTGGCCCTTTTGTACGGGGCTCCTGCCTGCATTGGCACCTTTTTCTGCCCACAAAGAAATCCACAGCAGTCCTGATAGAGCTCTGTTGAGCTCACTCAGTCCCCCTGTCTCACTCGCTCATATTGTTTCTCCCACCGCTACAGGCTAGCCTTTTGTACTCGGCCTCTGCCTGCATTGACGCCTTTTTCTGCCCACAAAGAAATCCACAGCAGTCCTGACAGCGCTCCGGTGAGTTCACTCACTCCACCTCCATCACTTGCTCTCTCGTTCTGTTTTTCCCAGTGCTGCAGGCTGCCCTTTTGTACTGGGCTCTTGCGTTGGGGCCTTTTTCTGCCCACAACTAAATCTACAGCAGTCCTGACAGAGCTCAGTTGAGCTCAGTCACTCCCCCCTCTCAGTTGTTTGATCTTAATCTGTCCCAAACAGTGATTTCCCACAGCGACCGTGCTATTCTCTGGCAGGAGTGCAAAAACATATTTTAGCCAGGATGTGAAAAATGGCAGCTGTACTGTTCATAATGAGGTGTGGAAAAAATGCCACTGTTGAAAATGTGGCGTGAAAATATTACAAAATTGAGAGTTACAAGGGTACGTGGAAACAGTTCAACACACGTTTGTAACACAGTCATGCTATGGAGTTTCGTCACCAAATTTTCAACATAGGCATTTTAATACCTCTGCTCATGAACAGTGCCACTGTCATTTTCTTAATCTGTCCTGAACAGTGATTTTCCACAGCAACCGTGTTATTCTGTGCCGGAACTGTGAAAACACATTTCGGTCAGGATGTGAAAAATGACAGCTGTATTGCTCATAAGGAGGTGTGAAAAAATTCCACTTTTGAAAATGTGGCGTGGCAATATTACAAATTTGCGAAGTTACAAGAGTGCGTGGAAAGTGTGCAATGCACACTTGTAACACAGTCATTTGATGGGCTATCATCACCAAATTTTCAATATAGGCATTTTAGGACCTCTGCTCATTAACAGTATCACTCTCATTTTCTTAAATCTGTCCAGGACAGTGATTTCCCACAGCGACTGCTCTATTCTGCGCCGGAAGTGCGAAAACACATTTTGGCTAGGATGGGAAAAATGACAGCTGTACTGTTCATAAGTAAGTGTGGGAAAATGGCAATGTTGAAAATCAGGAGTGAAAATATTATAAATTTGTGAAGTTATGAGTGTGCGTGCAAACTGCGCAACACACACTCGTAACAGTCATTTTATGGAGTATCGTTATCAAATTTTTAAAATAGGCATTTTAGGACCTCTACTCATTAACAGTGTCACTGTTATTTTCTTAATCTGTCCCGAACACTGATTTCCCACAGCGACCGCGCTATTCTGCACCGGAAGTGGGAAAAACATTTCTGCCAGGATGTGAACAATGACAACTGTACTGTTCACAAGGAGGTGAAAAATGTCAATGTTGAACATCTGGCATTAAAATATTGGCACTGCAAAATTTATGAGAGTGCGAGCAACTGCACAACGACGCCAGGTAAGCAGTAATTTTGGGATGCTTCTACTCAATTTGGTAACATAGACTTTTGAGAGCCCACCAGGAACATTGGCATGTTGTAACATCATTATCGCACTGAAAGGTGATTCTGCACAGTGACTGCAAAATCACCTTCGAACATTAATGCCATGACAGTTTGAGAATTCATGAGGAGGGGTCCCAAAACCCATGTTGAAAATTTGGTGCCAAAATTCCAAAAATTACTGAGATGATAAAGTTGAAAACCCTATTTCTACCATTATACAGCTTACCAGCATTTCCTCAGTTCACGGTCGGCTTTGAAGAGTGCAGACGGTTCCCGATCCACTGAAGATCACGCGCCAGAGTCCAGGAGGTAGGTATGGGGTGAGGTGTGTGGCGAGGCAGGTGTGTGGTGGGTGGGTGGTGGTGGAGGGGGCCAGGAGACCGCGAGGGACAGTTTTCTGATTTCACAGGTTAAAAAAAACATCGCGGGACAGTTTTTTTTCTTCACAGAATTAGCACGCTGGGGTGAGCTCCCAGCGTGCCACCGACTGCTTCTTTTTAGGAGGCCGAGCGAGGGATTAGGCACCCCCGGCACACAGCTAAAGGGGGGTCACATTATGCCGATGGGGATTGGGCACCACGCGGCACACAATAACAGCGGGGTTGACATAATGCTGATGGGGAGGGCCTCTGTCGGCACAATCAACATTAATACTGGAAACCAACGGGATGGGGCCTCTGCCGGCAACTAAACATGGTGGAGGTTAGATTGTTTAGAACATGGCGCAAGCCACCGCCATGTTCACAAACAATATCAGGGTTTTTACATCCTGCCCTGCAATGATGGGTTGCTCCCTCATTGCAGCGGATGGCTGACGCTGCAATGATGAGGCGGTCCCTGATTGTAGCAGCTACTTTTTTAGAAGGTTGTGGCACGCTGGCTGAACTAATGTCAACAGCAGCGTGCCACAGCATTGGGGGATGCTGGACAAGCCTTTGCAGGCTGTGGGGGCACTGGCCACAACAGAGCTGCGCCTCCACAACCTGCTTGTGGAGAAAGCTGCTGCAACATGTTTCTTGTACGCAATCAACATAAAAATACAGTACAATCACAGTAAACAATCAGACAAAATACAAACCACAGTCACATTATACACTACAAGCACGTAAATTATTGCCACGATAAAAAACTTTCAGTAACTTTTTGAGGTGCTTAACATTATTAGCTTTCTTGACTAAAACAAATAAATTGTTTCAGGGTGTTGGGGCAAACCAAGTAAGGGATGGTTGAGACCCGTTTTGGCACTATTGGATAGAAGAGCATATCTGTGTTTTGTCTAGTTACGTATGAACCTTTGTAACACAAAAATGTATTTAATAAACTGGGAGGCATGGATCTTTGATAAATTGTATAGGCAAAAACTGCTGCAATGTAATCAGTCTGTTGGGCAGGTGGCAAGATATTCATTTTTTCGGACAGAAGGCAGTGATGTGTTCTAATTGGAACCCTTAGTCCGAATCTACAAATACTGTTTAATATACATGGATACCTTTTTAAAAATGCGGTGCCTTGATTCATGAATAAAACTGCTCCATAGTCTAATACTGGCAACAGTATTTGTTTGGCTATTACCATACGTGCTTCATCAGTCAAGGCATTAATGTTCCTATAAAGGAAGCCCAGTTTTTGATGGATTTTTTTCCTGATTTTCTCCAAGTGTTCAATTAGGCTCAATGAGGGGTCTAAATAAATGCCTAAGTACCTAACCAGCTGAACTCTGGAGATATCATCCCCTTGACTACCCTTGGTAACCAGGTCGCCCCCGGCCCCGGCCAGCCTCTGAGACGTTCCAAACAGCATTGCATTACATTGTTTTGTTTTTTTCATTTAATTTCAGCTTGTTCCACGAAAGCCAATTTGTCAGTCTGTTATAATTATACTGTAGGTCCTGTTGCACATCTGTAAGAGACTGGCCGGAGCGGAGGAGGACTGTGTCATTGGCATAAAGGATACATTCTGTTCTTGTTCTAGAGCCTTTCACCCAAAGAAGGACACCACACCCAGTATTGTTTTGGCTGCTCAGTCGGCACATCATTTATTAAACTTTCCATTCAAATTTTACAAACAATACTGAGTTCCTTTACATACCATCTTTAACGTATTTCTTTATTCCATCTTCTCTTTATTTCGAAATATAACTTATGTCACATTTCATAAACACCTTTTATATCACATTTTTCTTTCACCCCTGAGTGTAAACTCAATGGGGGTCTTTCTTTCTTGATCATTTTCTCTCTCACCCCCAGCTGTAAAGCTGAGGGGGTTATCTCTTACTGTCTGGGCTAGGTCCAATTCCTGCCCCCCCATTTCCATTCCTGGGTGTTCACACCCTTTCCTCTTGTCTGCGCCAGGTCCAATTCCTGTCCCCCATTTTATTCCTGGGTGTCCATACTCTATTTCTATTACACCCCACCTTAGTGTAACTCCAGAATTTTTTTCCCCTCCTCTCCAGAAAATATTTCCTTTTTCATTCTTCCCTCACTGTATCTCATAAATCCTTGGCTGGTGGGTGGGAAATCAAAATTTTGCCTAGCAAAAGTGAGGGAGAGCTTCCTTGTGCAGCCCATTATATCCCTCCTTTTGCACCCACCCCTTTGCTCTCTTTCTCTCACTCCCTCTCTCCCTTCAACCTGTCCCTGGCTCTCTTTTCTTAATGCCCCACCCCATATTGTGAGGTCATCCTCTCTGGAGCTGAGCCCCACCCCTTCCCTGGCCCTCCCCCTATGACCACTTTTCCAAACCCTGCCCCTTGGTTCCCGGTTCCCCCTCCCCCATTCTCTGTCCCTCCTTCTAGGCTTCCAGGCCTATAACAATGGGGCTTGTCTTTTTAGAGACAATCCATCTTGTTCTAGAGCCTTTCACCCAAAGAAGGACAACACACCCAGTATTGTTTTAGCTGCTCAGTTGGCACACCGTTTATTAAACTTTCCATTCAAATTTTACAAACAATACTGAGTTCCTTTACATACCATCTTTAACATATTTCTTTATTCCATCTTCTCTTTATTTTGAAATATCACAACTTATGTCACATTTCATAAACACCTTTTATATCACATTTTTCTTTCACCCCGGAGTGTAAACTCGAGGTGGGTCTTTCTTTCTTGCTCAATTTTGTCTCTCACCCCTAGCTGTAAAGCTGAGGGGGTTATCTCTTACTGTCTGGGCTAGGTCCAATTCCTGCCCCCTCATTTCCATTCTTGGGTGTCCACACCCTTTCCTCTTGTCTGGGCCAGGTCCAATTCCTGTCCCCCATTTTATTCCTGGGTGTTCTTACCCTTTTTCTCTTACACCCCACCTTGGTGTAACTCCAGAATTTTTCTCCCCCTCTCCTCCAGAAAATATTTCCTTTTTCATTCTTCCACTAGCCCATCTCCAGCTTGCATTGGAAGGCGGGCTTCCCCCAAGCTCCTTCCTTCCTGCGAAAATCTCAGCCCTGCATCCATGTCCCCCTTGTGTTCTTTGAGCATGCCCCCATCCCCTTCTTACTGCCATCTTCCACTACCCAACCTGACTCTAGGTCCCTCCACTCATGGACTCTCTGGTCATCCCACATCTGCTTAATTGGAGGCAGTATAACAGAGTGGTTCAAGGCTCTGAGCTGCAAATCCGGTGACAACCAGCAGACCAGACCTGGGTTTGAATCCCACAGCTTCCACCTGCACACTGTGTGACCACGAACAAGCCACCCAACTTCCCTGTGCTCCCAGGTCACTCCTGCAAAAAGGCGCCCAGCTTAGTGTGCTACTCCTGGTTAAACAACTAAATAAAAATAAATAATAAAATATGAGTAACCACTAACGTGCCCCAAATCACTTGTCACCCAGGCGTACCATAATGTAGTTAGGTTCTGAATTGGTCTGGCAGCTTCTATCCATCAATGGCAATAACAGGGCCCCCAATGCCCCCTTTTGTGCCCTTCCACTGGATCCATACCTTTTGTTGCTCAAAATTAATTGCTCACACCCCCCCCACCTTCTGTTCGGCCTGTGTCTTGGCATGCCATATTCGAAATGTCTCCTGCTGCTCCAGTATTTCTGTCCTGCAGCTGGTCTCTATAACACATAAACAAATCATTCAAAACCATTTATTTTTATATGCATACTACTCCCCCCCACCTGCTCCATTTTTTTTAGTGGATAGGTGAAACATTTTCTTTGTGATTTCCACTTCAGATTTTCTTTTCTTTTTTTTTTTTGCGCAGCTGGGTGTTACCCCGCTTAATATTCTCAAGCCGTCCTTCAACACCCAGTGGGCTGAGGCCTCAGAGGCTGCTCCCAACTTATTGCATGTGATAATTAATTTCTGGGTTTTTCCTCATGGGGCCATGTCCCCTTCTTTTTTACCCCTACTATGATTCCCTGTTATGCCTTCCATGAACTGGGCAATGAGCCACTCTCCTGTGCTGCTGTAGTGGAACGAGGATCCCCATTTTTCTCCACTGATCCATTTTTAGATATACCAGAATTTCATGATCCTTTCTCTGCTCCAGCAGACAGCCCTTCACTACAACCCTGATACTGAGGCACCCTGCTGTTGGGCCCTATGGCTCCCCCCCGAATTGCACCCCCATAGCTGCCCCTGCACCCTACCTTGAAAACTGCTCACCTTGCATGTCAAGTAGCAAACCTGTGGCAGCACCTCTGCCAATTTACTCTACAACTATTCCCATATGGGCTTTCCACCTCCTGCTCTCCCCCGTCCCCAGCTGCCATCCCGTCATCGTCCTGTTTGGCATTACACTCTATGATTCTGGCCCAACAGTTGGCCATAGCAGCTTCCACTCCTGAAATGAGGAAGACCAAAGGTCCCTGGACTCTGTAGTTACAGTGGCAGCAAGATTACAGTTCTGCTCTATGCTCTGGGCCTCAGCGGCCACAGGCAATTGGGTACAGTGATCTTCCCCCAGTCACCCGTAACTCACTTCAGATCAGTAGCTTGAACAACCCAGTCTGTTTATTCTCTGTTGCTTCAAACCAGCTCCCTTAATCCTCCCTAAGAGTACTACTGAATCATCTCTTGCCAGCTGGTACTCTAACACCTGCATCTTATTCTGAAGTGGAAGTAAAACTCTCCTCCATTTCTGTCTGGTGGTAATGATCAGTGTTAACGATTGGGGACATCCATCTGCCCCATCAAGATTTCAATTTCATAACCCCACCCTGCATCCACATAATGCTCAGGTTGGCGCTGTTGTGCTCCCTAATAAGCAGCACCTTGAACATAAAGATTCTCCACCTCCATGTTGCACTGAATTTCTGACAGTTTGAAACACTCTCAAGGGCTCTTGTCCTTTTCCTTCATGTTACCCCTGCCCACTATACTGAAACTACCACCCCATGGTGTGGCCCCTTTTGCCTTCACCATAGATCAAGCCTGGGGCTGCGTAAACGCATACCCTAATCCCATAGCCTTACAAACAAGGTGCCATTGATCCAATACTCACTGCACCATCTGAAGCATTACTCGTCTTGCTTTATTTCATCCCCAAAAACCCTTAATTTATTCCCATTCTGCCAAGGGAACCTGACAATCCTTTTCTGCTCTATTAATAAAATCCCCCCAAATTCTCCCCAACAGTGGTTTGGACCCTCCATCCTTTTTCTACTGCCGGTGGCACCCCTGGCCCCCAATACCTGTCTTTCACAGGTTGATAGTACTTCCCAATATTATCTTCCTCAGTGTCCCTTAACGGGGCAGTGGTGGGAGATTACACTAAGTCCCTAAACCCTGGGCCTCAGCGGCAAAGATCAAGTGGGTAATATAAATCCTTCTGTAGGCCATAGCCATTCCTTTCAATGAAGTAGTCCTGCCATACCCAAATCATCTGGCCCCTTGTCCTGCCAACCACTCCCCTCTAACCCCACTACTGGTGCCGCTGTGTCTTCATGCTGACTGGCACCCAACCACCACAATGTTATCATGAAGTGGAGGTGAAGCTACCCCCCCCCGACTGGTGTTCAAAAATCTGAAGCATCCCGCATGCCCCCCCAGACTTAAAAATGTCATAACCCCATCTTTGTCCCCGACGGTTCAGGCTGGAAATGCTGTGCTCCACAATTAGTAGCTCTCTCCAGCTGCCCATGCCAGCACCTGAGACAATCGTATGACTCCCCTTCAGCACTGGGATATGCTACCAACCCAGCTATGAGTCTATTTTGCTCCTCTTAGTTACAACCCTGATCTGCATTAGACTACCCTCTAGCCCCCTAAATGGCCACTAATCTAACCCGACACCTCCCAAAATGCTCAGTTGGGCTGCAAACCTCAAAGGCTGGGGATACCTTCTAGCTTCTGCTTTGGAGCAATTAAAGTGATCCCCAATTGGATTGAAACCTTTTTTTTTTTCGTTTGTATGCAGTCAGGTTATCCCATGCACACGTTCCAGCATTGGGCCTATGGCCATACCTGGTTGAAGAACTGGCCTCACCACTGACACCAGTACTGTATTGCGTGGAAGAGGAAGTCACTACTGTCTCTTGCGATCATTCGCGCACCCCCTGCAGCCCCATGTATTCGCTGTCATATTTTTTTTTTGTTTTTTTTGATGTCCCATAACCTCACCTGATACATTGGTTCTTATCCCAAGCAGATGTGCCCCCCCCCACCCCCCAGGAACATCGGGCCAAAATTTGAAATTATTGTATGATCTCCCCTTGTAATTCTAACCACAGGAATTTGGAACAAGCTAACCTGTACTCTTTCCCCCAATAAGAATCAGCTTGCCCCCAGCTGGACTGGGAATATTGTCCCAAACTGTGCCCTCTTCGAAGAGAAAACCCCCTCTTGTAAGATAGAAAGTGCAGGTTAGACTCAATATTTTCCTTGTTAAATTGACCATTTCCAAAGCATACTCAGGCACCACCCCTTTAAGTGCCCAAGTACTGAAACCGAGATTATCATCGACCAACATGTGCCCTTTTCAGGAAAACAATCCCTTTTTAAGATAGGAAGTGAGGGTTAAACCCAATATTTTATTTGTTAAAACTGGACCATTTTCTAAAGTATATTCGGGCACTGCTCCTTTTAATACCCAGGGACACAACTATCTTAACAGCTCTGATGGGACTTATCACCTAAATATTGCAGCCCCGCTCCCCAGGGCTATCCTGATGAGGGGCACTGATCAATTGCTAGCCTCTTAGAATCTCTGCTGTTGTTACCATGATAAGAGTTTTTTTTTTTTTTGGCGCTATTGTTCTTCTAACACAAGCCCTGCCCATTATGCTTTTACTTTATTTATATTGTTTTAACTGTGCTGCATTCTGGAATTGTTCCCTGGTCAATTGCCCCAACTCCTCAGAGTTTACGCTTATTGTGGTGCTGTCCTCTGATTGCTGGCATATCCTTAAAATGATGGCTGCCATGCAGCCCCCCTTCAAAATGGTGACCACCGCCCGGCCCCAATTCCAATCAATGGCTGCCATGCCATCCCTGTTTTAATCCCTAAACTTCTGCTCGGCTAATTCAAACTTGGTGTTCGCCCTGCCATAAAAACGTCCATGCGGTGCACGCAAATGAGTCATGTGGCTCCCCAACAGCTTCCATCACCCGCGGTCTTTGATAAAAACTTGGGGGCCCCGTGCGGCCCTTACTTCCCTACCACCAGCCCCTCTGTCCCTGATTCAAGCAAAAAGAATCCCTGTTCAGGCTACCACAACCAAAAGACGCCCGAGTTTTGAAATATTTTGTCGGGGACCTGATGCCGGGAGATGAGCCTCAGCCTACATGGCTCCCCGACAACTTCTATTCCACGCAGTCTTCTTTATTCAACTTGGAGGCCCTATGCGGCCCTTACTTCCTCAACAACACGAGCATCTGAGGCTCCAACCAACCTGGCAGCCAAACACGCAGTCGTCTGGTTCTCTTCAATTGATTGGTCCCCCGGGACCCTTAAAAACTAGCAAAAACAAGACCATTTTCCCCTCCTTTTGAGTCACCGGTAGTTTTTTTTTTTTGTTTGCTGGCGCCATCCCCGAGCTTCTGCAGCTCCAATGCAAAAATGAGTGGCCTTTTTACTGTTCCCCTAGCCAAACATAGAACAACTGCACTGCTTAAAAAGGGGTTGGTGTGCTATTAATAGTACTTACAACCAAAAGAAATGATACAACTGGTCTCATGCATTCAATTCTGCTCTTTTGTTTAATCACTGGCATGTTTTCTACCTGTTCGCCTTCTAACCAGCTGCTGTTGCTCCCCAAGCTTCTGCTGCTCCACCTCAAAGACAATTGGACTATTAAAACTGGCCCCATGGGCAATTAAAGAGAAGCCGCACTGGATCATCGGGGGTTGGTGATCTGTTAGTAATACAAACAAACCAATATAATAAACGGCCCCATGACTCCATTCTGCCTTTTTCCTTACCTGTTGGTTGCTGCTCTAAGTGCATGCTACCTTCTCCTCCTAAAAACTAGTTGCTGTTGTCCCGCCACCCACTGGCGGCCTCCATGCGGTCATGTTTGTACTCCACTCGGGCCACTGGCCCTGTGCAACTGGTCATCCCCCCAGCCTTCATGTACCACCAACCGGCTAACCACTCGTGGACTCAAGCAAAATGTGAGAAAACCTTTGTTTTGGGTTTTTTTTTTTACTCTTTCAATGCTCCCCCCCCCATTCTGTGCCATGCGTTGTGTTTGTACCCTGTTTTTTGGGCCACCATGCCTCGCGCTCCAGCTCCTGTCCCAATGCAACTGACTGCCCCCCCGACTCTGGATAACGCTCGATAGCATGCATAACTAACATTAAAACTATGCTTTTTCCCCGGCTCTGAATAAATGCTCAGTTGTGTGCTGAATTAACATTAAAACTTGTTCATCCCCAGCTAAGACCCAAAACTGTATTCTAGATATGCCAAATTTGCTTAACCAAGGTTCCCCTCATCTGCCCTGATAATCTCTATCCTGGCATGCCCTTCTGCCTCCTAATTATGATACTAGGAACTTGGTAAAAACAACTCGAATTAAATACAATTTTCTGATAAAACATAATTTTTTTTTAAACAAAGACTCCTAATTTTGATCCTACAGACCTTACCTAAACATTTCTGTAACGTCAGGAACTCCACCAACTGATATGCTAAACAAAGTCAAAATTTCGCCTAGCAAAAGTGAGGGAGAGCTTCTTTGTGCAGCCCATAATATCCCTCCTTTTGCACCCACCCCTTTGCTGTCTTTCTCTCACTCCCTCTCTCCCTTCAACCTATCCTTGGCTCTCTTTTCTTAATGCCCCACCCCATATTGTGAGGGCATCCTTTCTGGAGCTGAGCTCCCCCCTTCCCTGGCCCTCCCCCATGACCACTTTTCCAAACCCCGCCCCTTGGTTCCTGGTTCCCCCTACCCCATTCTCTGTCTCTCCTTCTAGGCTTCCAGGTCTATAACAACGGGGCTTGTCTTTTTAGAGACAGTCCATCTTGTAAGAACGTCCGGAAGGTCGTTCACAAAAACTGAAAATAAAAAGGGTCCCAACACTGAGCCCTGAGGAACACCTGACTTCACTTGTAGTGGCTCAGACAAGGAGCCACCTATCCTTACCGACTGTATCCTGTTTTCAAGATAACTTTTGAACCATTCCAAACTGTTTCCAGTTATTTCAAAGGAATACAGTTTCTGCAGCAGCATATTGTGATCTACCAAATCAAAGGCTCTGGTCAGGTCAACAAACACTGCACCAGTCATTAAGCCTTGATCATTAGCATCATGTACAGTGCTTGCCAACTCAACCAGAGCTGTTGCTGTCCCATAATGTGGTCTAAAACCATGCTGCTGCTCTACCAGTAACCCTTTCTGGTCAAAATGGAGCATCAATTGCTTCAAGATGCATTTTTCTAATAACTTCCCCATTATAGGCAGGAGAGAAATCAACCTATAATGTGCTGCATTAGTCCTGTCCCCCGATTTAAAAATTGGGATTATAGAAGATTCTTTCCAAACTGAGGGTACAATGCCCCTAATTATTGAGATATTAAACAAGTAAGTCAGGGGGACCTGAGATTTCAACTGCCGCCAATTTTAGTATCCTTGGGGAAATCTTATCTGGTCCACAGTCTTTCTTTTCATCCAGTTTATGGAGCAGACCCAATACATCTACTAAAAGAATGGGGGTAAAGACAAACCCTTCATCTCCTTGCCTCACTTCTTGCATTTCCTGTAATTTATGGCTTTTTTCAATCGTGTTTGTCCCGACCTCATTTCCTCCTGTCTGATGAATTAAAATGCATTTAAATAGTCTGCTGTTTCCTTTGGTTGAGTTTAACAAGATTCCCATCTATCAGACATTCTAACTCTGATCTAACTTTGGGATTACAAATGTTTTGGAAAGAAGACCAGAACAACCTTCGATCCTATAATGTTTCTGTTTCTCTTGGAAGTACTTAGATTTTGCCTTCTTTATTTCTTTCTTCACTAAGTTTCTTTTGTATTTAAAATCCATTAAATGTACTGGGTTTTTGGTTTTTATGTTTTTTTTTTTTTTTGCCATATCGCTTGACTTCATTAAAGTCCACAATTCCTTTTTAAGCCAAGGAGAGTGATTTCCATTAACTCTTTGTCTAATCCTAGGGGTATTTTCCTCAACAAGGGCCTGTAAAGTTTCTGTCAGCCAGACTGCAGCCAGTTCAGAGTGATCAAATGTTTCTATTCTTTTTAAATCTGCCTCTGCTAAGTCCCTCAAAAATATATCCACTGCCAGTGTTCCAGTGTTGCTCCCATCTATTAATTTAGGGGGGGACTTTGTCTTATTTAGTTTCCTTATACAAAACAGGGAACAATGGTCTGAGATGGAGTCAGACAAAACTTCCCAATGCTGTATGTTATTTGGTTGGTTAGTTACCAACCAATCCAAAGTTCTGTGGTTCCCTGTTTTATAGTTGAATCATGTGGGACTAGTAACAAACTGGCTCAGTCCATACTCAGACAGTTTGTTAGCATACCTGGCTTTCCCACTATCCCTCCAATCCATATTCTCGTCCCCCACCAACACATGGTTTCTCCTGTTTTCATGCCGGGAAACCATACTTTGGAAAAATTGCAGATCTTTATCTGAGCAGTCAGGTGGCCGATAAAAGCAAGTTATATGTAGGTGTTTTTCATTATGTTTTCCAAACATCAGTTTTGTTGTCAAATACTCAATCTGGTGATAAAAATACCCTTTTCTACTTCCTGCACTACAAATTTGTCTTTAACATAAAATAGAACCCCTCCTCTTCTCTTCTTACCTGTCCTGTCTAAATAATCTATAATCATTTATATACAAGTGCTCATCAGGTACTTTTTAACCAAGTTTCACTTAACCTAATTACATCAAACCCTTCAGTTTCTATCCAGGCTTCTAATTCAGAGAAGTGGGCCTGCATACTCCATGCATTCAAGTAAGCCAATCTCAAACTCTTAGTGCTCCGGTTCCCTCCACTAATGTAGAAAGGGCTTCTGTTAGATGGAGACAGAAGATCTAATGAAATAAACAAACAGAAAACTGGGCAGACTGAGGTTATCTGCCTTCACATTCTATGTTTCTATATTTCTATGTTTCTATGGAACTAACTTGGAAACACCCAGGAATGTGCAATAAAACTGCATCACTGGTTTGTCTGGACCAAGCACATTATTTCCAGCCCATATGTGAACTCTGTAGAGAGCTTGATAATTGTAATTTGCTCTTACAGCTTGTAGTATAGAGCTAGCACTAAATTCCCAATCCCTAAAATTAATTATTCCAAGCCAGCTACTGTTTGTTTTAATTTTATCTCTACATCTTTTATTTTTATTCCACAGACAGTTTGAAGAGTTTATACTCAGGTACACATATTTTCGTACAGTACAGTATCTGCTCTGACTCTCCATTTATATATTGTTTTGTTGGAGCCAAAGACTGTTACTTGTCTTTTTCGGGGTTTATGCTTAATTTTAGGGTTTCTAAGTGTTTAACCAAGATGTCTAGCATTTTCTGTAAACTTCAGTGACTTAAAGAAAACAGTACCAAAGCGCTGGCATACACAAGCACCGGACACTGCTGGGAGCCAATTTTAGGAGAGTCTGTAGTGGATCTTCCAAGTTCACAAGTAGTTGGTTTATGTAAATTCAGGAAAATGTGGGGGCCAGGATGCAGCCCACCCTCACACCTGTTCATCGGGAATGTGCTGGAGAGCTGTCCCCTGACCCCCACCCATACATTTGCCCATGTTTCTTAGTAAAGGTCTCAAATTATACTAACTAGACCAGCATCAGTACCCCATTCTAGCATAAGTCTCCAATGTACACCTCTTGAAATTGAGGCAAAGGCCAAACGATAAGCTAGATAGGTGGTGTCTAGCTTTTGCTTCCTCAGTTTGACATATTTCTCTGCAAGGTGATGGAGAACAAAAAAACTATTAGTAGTAGTATAACCAGCTCTAAAGGTGAAAAACAGGGCAGCATAACACATTTTAATTGGTTCTTATTCATCCCTCCCATAGTACAAACAGGGGATACTCCATAGGACATCTAAGAATAAGCATTTTATTCATTCTGGAATGTTGCCAATAATGGTACCTAGCAAGGAGTGGTACAGCCAGAAGTGCTAGGCTGGAAATATTGGCATCATTCCAGAGTGACTAAAAAGCTAATCCCTGAATGTTTTATGGGATGTCTTATTTTTAACATGGGATTTAAGAGTTGCAATATCATTTTGGGGTGGATAACTAGTGCTACAAGGAGAATAACTTATTATTCACCCCAAAGGAAAACAGGGACTTTTATTCAGCCCTATTATTCAACCATCCATTGTAATATACTGTATGTTGCAGATAATCCACTATTGGTTGTGCTTGGATACATGTAGGCTTGGTGTGCATTGTGGGGCATGAGGCCAGAGACTGGGTGCATTGAACCAATAAACAATAACGCTGAAAGAACTCCAATCCAATGGTACTTTTGACTTCTTTATTTGTATACACACATCATTTAAGGGGTGACAGTTTCGTGGCATTGCCACTTCCTCAGGCCAGCTGTAATGTTCTATTAAAAAACATATTTCATGCCATAAGTATGCATTTCAATTTCATTTCTTTTCCTTCTGCAACTGTAATGCAGTGTTCCCCTTCACCATTCAGGATGCTTTATTCAATTAGTTTTACCATGGTAATCACCCTATATACTTTTCTGTCTCCTGTACTGCAAACCACTTAATTAATTAATTAACTTATTTGAACATCAGAGTACCTTTGAGCTATGTGCTCATTTACAAAGGTTCCATGTCAAGTGTTGTAAACAAACAAATTTGTATTCATGCATTATAAAGAGCATTTGTCAATACATTCATAATGTAGATTACGGCAGCTCATGAGAGCATTAGAGCAATAATAAACAAAAGTACAATAAAAGGTTTCAACACCTCGGCTGGATACAAATGTAAGCATTAGGTTAGGAGAGGAGGAAGGACGTTGGAGGAGGTAGACAGGGTGTGGGAACTAAGGAGCTGGAAGGGGGCCGGGTAGAGTAATGTAGATCAGGTAGTGGTTAGGGTTAGGGTAGGCATCTGCATGTGGAATCTTGGGTGAGTTCCTTTTTGAGGGCTTTCTTGAACTGGGATAATTTATGTATCTCTGTGATGGAGGTGGGAAGGTTGTTTAGCCAGTGTACAGTTTGGCAGGCAAAAGCTTTTTGGCCCTGGTTGGTCCTTCGTTTGAGGACTATCAGTGCATATCTTGCCGTGCTCCTGGTGGTGTACTGGTGTTATTTCCCGGTGTTGTTTCTTGGCAGTTCTTTCCTTCAGAATGTACATCTACATTTCTTAAGTATTGTACATATGTAAATGTTTTTACTACTTTTTTAACAAATTACCTTTCTTTTCCTTTTTGTAACTTCACTTCTTGTGACTTTTCTCTTTCTCTTCTTCCCTTTGTATGTCTGTCTGTCATATAAATAAAAGTCTGTTTGTTACAGTTTACTGTTTTGCTTTTCTCTTACTCCTCAAAACTCTGTGGTTACTTCTTTCACCTGTCCATCACTTTATATCTTTTTCAATCCATTCCTTAGTGTTTCCTGTGTTATATCCACAATACCTACCAAGAGTCAAATGATTTTCCCTTTATTCTATTTTAACTCCCATTCTCAATTATTTAATTTAGTTAAATTATTTTCTCTGTAGGACACTCAAAGTTTACTTCCTGCGACATGGCATATCACTCCTATGTTCTGGGAGGAGCAGTTGCTGCCTCAGGATTGCGGTTAAATACCACCCTCTGGTGGGGGGGGGGAGCCTGACGTTGCGTATGACATCACACTGTCTCCATGATACAGTGTTGCTGTAGCTACCCATGAAGAGATAGCTCCCTGTGACTCTGTGGGGCTGTACATAAACTGCTGACCCCCAGAGTATCCACTAGTCTGGTTCACAGTTGCCAGTGGTTCAACCCCCCCACCCTGGACTGAAATTCCCTGTCTCTTTTTGTTATCTTATACTCTGTATATTTATACTATAAATACATATCTTCCATTTTAATTCATCCTTTTTTTATTTTTACAGTTCCTTATTTTGTTTATAAGTGCTTTTGGGTCACAAGTTCTGAAAAGTGACAGTGCAGTAGTTACCCCTCTAACATTTCCCTATTAATAATATGTGCATTGCTTTTCTTGTAACATACAACATATGGTGCAGGGCCTCCATCACAAGCCATATGAGTCTAGACTCCAAGACCTAAAATTGTACTCCCTGGAACAGAGAAGGGACAGAGGGGATATGATAGAAATGTTCAGATTCATCAAGGGTATAAACACTGTTCAGGTAGACAAACTCTTCCATGCAAACAGAGGGGCACGTACAAGAGGGCACACCCTATGCCTGAGAGGGGGAAGGCTCAGAGGCAATATCAGGAAATACTTTTTTATGGAGAGGGTACTAGACACATGGAACAGCCTACACCCAGAGGTGGTTGCAGCAAAGATGGTGAATGCATTTAAACACACATGGGATTGGCATTATGGTATACACAAAAACAGCAAAATATAGGGAAGGGGGTTAGGTTCATGGGCAGACTAGATGGACCACTCGGTCCCCATCTGCTGTCAAATTCTTATGTTTTTATATTCATTTCATTTTGCTCCTGTTTTCCATTAGTATTCCATCCTATCTGTCTCTTATTTCTATTCACAATCATTATTTATTTTATATAAACTTTTCCAAGTCCATCATGTACATGTCCAGATCGAGAAGACAGGTGACCATTTTGGGACCTCACCAAAAAAGATTCCAGTCACAGTCCTTGTTCAGTCCTATTTGTGGATTCAAGTAGTTCAAGATAAAAATCCAGAAGACCGCTCTTCTTCTGTATCCCAATCCATGTAGCCCTGTGTTGGCCATTCCACATGCTCCAGTCCCCAGAAGTGGAGTGAGGATAGAGAATGTCCCACCTTATTAAAATGTCTCGCTACTGATGATTCTGTATCCTTGAGTCAGATATCACTATTATGGAGTGATGCAAGCCTATACTGGCATAATGTGCTGCATCTGTCCAGAAGGGGAACCAGGATCATAGGTGATAGGTTTAAATGCTTCATTGGCAAGCATTTAAACTAGCCAAGGGGGAAGGCACTAGAAAGGAGCAGGGAAATCCTAGCCCCCCCAAAAAATCATGGTAGTAAGTGTGGCAAACACCAACATAGAGGTGTCAATAGGGAGAAGGGCAGGAGTAAATGGAGAAAGTGACAAAGGCAAGAAGGACAGAGATGGGGCAAAAAGGAGTAAAGCCATCAGGAAATGGAAGGTAATGAGAACCAATGCCCATAGTCAGGGCAACAAGCTCCCTGAGCTGGTGGCCTTGATGGAAGAGGGATGCCTGGATATCGTAGCAGTCACAGAAACATGGTACACAGAGAACCATGTCTGGGATGTTAACATACCAGGGTACATAACCTACAGGAGAGACAGGCAGGGGAGAAGAGGGGGAGGAGTAGCTCTCTATGTAAAGGAAGGGATAAAAGCAACTGAACAAAAGAGTAAACAGGGAGGAGAGGAGGCACTGTGGGTCACCTTGGAGACTGGAAAGGGCACCACAATCCACACAGGGGTTGTGTACAGACCCCCATGTCAGGGGGAGGGAATGGACAAGGATATGATAGAAGGCATTCTTAGAATGGCAGAGAAAGGGGAGATACTGTTGATGGGAGACCTGAATATGCCAGATGTTAACTGGAGCACCTTTGCTGCAGCCACATCCAAGAGCAGGGCCATTCTTGATGCCCTACAGGTGGCAGGCCTCAGATGGCTAGTTTCGGAACCCACTCATGAGGGAGCAATGTTAGACCTCATACTCTCAAATGGGGGCAGTGAGAGGAGCTCAGATCTAGAAGTGGGTTGCCATCTGGGAACAAGTGACCATCAAACAGTGTGGTTCAC
Source organism: Neoceratodus forsteri (assembly GCA_016271365.2). Taxonomy (NCBI): domain Eukaryota; kingdom Metazoa; phylum Chordata; order Ceratodontiformes; family Ceratodontidae; genus Neoceratodus; species Neoceratodus forsteri. The sequence continues at coordinate 721,682,086 of CM028129.1, forward strand.
GTTAAACTCAGCTACAGAGTCAAGCCATACAAAAGTGAGGGTACTGGACTTTAGGAGGGCTGACTTTGGCAAGTTGGGAGAGCACCTCAGAAAAGCACTAGCAAACAGGCTAGAAGGAGGTATGGAGCAACAATGGTGAATCATCAAAACTGCCATCACAGAGGCAACAAGCCTTTGCGTGAAGCAAACAAACAAATCAAAATGAAAGAAAAAGCCACTATGGTTCTCAAAAGAGGAGGCTGTGAAAGTCAGGAAGAAAAAGATAGCATTCCGGAAGTATAAGGAAACACAGAAGGAGCAGGATAGAGAGCTGTACCAGTTAAGGCAGAAGGAAGCAGGAAGGGAAGTCAGAATAGCAAAGGCCCAAACTGAGGAAAAGATAGCCAACTCAGTTAAGAAGGGGGGGATAAAACCTTTTATAGGTACATCAGCGAGCGTAGAAAGACAAAGGGAGGGATCGTGAGGCTGAATAGAATGAACGGTGGGTGAGCAGAGGGGGACAGTGAAAAAGCAGGAATACTGAACGAATATTTCTGCTCAGTATTCACAAAAGAGGAGGGGGAAGTGCCTAATCCAATTAACAGAAGCACTCTTGATAGGGGGGTCGATCCCAGTCCTTTCACAGAAGAAAGGGTTCTGCAAGAACTCCTAAAACTGAAGGTGGACAAAGCAATGGGTCCTGATGGAATTCACCCCAGAATTCTAAAAGAATTAAGGGAGGAACTAGTGAAACCACTGGCTACTCTTTTTAATAAATCATGGGAGGATGGTGTGGTACCCGAGGACTGGAGGAAGGCGGATGTGATTCCCCTTCACAAAAGTGGGACCAAGACAGAGGCAGGAAACTACAGACCTGTCAGTCTGACCTCTGTGGTAGGGAAAGTGATGGAGTCATGTCTGAAGGAAAGAATAGTTGAGTACCTTGAGGCCAGTGGGGCACAGGACCCAAGGCAGCATGGGTTCACAGCGGGAGGGTCATGTCAGACGAATCTAATAGATTTCTTTGACTGGGTGACCAAAGTAGTAGACCAGGGAGGGGCTGTGGACATGGCCTACCTAGACTTTAGCAAGGCATTTGACACAGTTCCACACAAAAGATTAATAGTCAAATTAACCAGCCTGGGTAAAAGATTGGCTGCACAACAGGACACAGAAGATAATTGTAAATGGAGTCCACTCTGAAGAAAGAGGGGTTACTAGTGGGGTACTGCAGGGTTCAGTATTGGGTCCAGTCCTTTTTAATGTCTTCATCTGTGACATTGCAGAGGGACTGGAAGGAAAAGTATGCCTTTTTGCAGATGACACAAAGATCTGCAACAGGGTTGATACACAAGGAGGTGTGGAAAGGATGAAAAGGGACTTGGCAAGGTTGGAGGAATGGTCAGAAGTATGGCAGCTAGGATTCAATGCAAAGAAGTGCAAAACAATGCACCTGTGAAACAAGAACCCAGGGGAAGAATACACAATGGTGGGGGAGGTAGTAACAACAACAAAAAAGGAAAGGGACCTGGGGGTAATCATATCAGATGACCTTAAGGTTAGCAAGCACTGTGAGAAGGCAGTAGGGAGGGTGGAGGTATACTGGGATGCATAGGGAGAGGCTTCAGCAGCAGAAAACAGGAAGTTGTTATTCCTCTGTACAGACAGTTGGTGAGACCCCATCTGGAGTACTGCGTCCAGTTCTGGAGACCCCATCTCCGCAAGGACATAGACAGGATAGAGACAGTCCAGAGAAGGGCAACTAAAATGGTGCAGGGTCTGCATGAGAAGCCGTATGAGGAGAGACTAAAGGAGCTTAATATGTATACCCTTGAGGAAAGAAGGAGAGGGACATGATAGAAACTTTAAGTACCTCAGTGGAATCAACAAAGTCCAAGAGGGTAGCATCTTTCAGTAAAAGAGATGTGCAAGAACAAGGGGACACAATTTAAAGATAGAAGGGGGGCGGTTCACGGGCAATGTGAGAAAGTATTATTTCACAGAGAGGGTAGTGGATGCATGGAACAGCCTTCCTGAGGAGGTTGTGGGGTCTAAAACTGTGGGAGAATTCAAGAATGCATGAGACAGACATAAGGCAATTTTTGTGGGGGGTAGGAAGAAATAGGCTGTTGGTTAACTAGGATCTGTGGCCTATCCTGTAGGTAGGGAAATGGGCAGACTAGATGGGCCAAGCGGTCCTTATCTGCCATCAAAGTTCATGTTTCTATGTTCGCTGATGCATGTCTTTAATTCTCTTGTTGTCTTTTTTACATATAACTTGTCACTTGGACAGCATAGTACATAGACTATGTGAAAGACAAAGAACCTCTGTGCGCAAACACTGAGGCAATGGTTACCCCAAAAGGCATTTGGCCGGGAAGCCAAGTTTCAAAGAAATACAAAATCACACATGCCCCCACCATGCAAAGCATCATGGGCTGCATATGCAAATCATCACAGAATATTATGCTGGTTCAACTTTAAGCAGAAATGTATGGTGCGGAAAGGCCTCTCACACAGTTTGCGAAGGGTGCCAACAGAAGACATAGACACGTGTTTCGTCCTACCAGGACTCATCAGTATGCCTCGTCTGTTTGACACCCCAGTGAAATGAAACAAAAAACAATTTAAAAGACAAAGATTTGGCACAGAGGTTCTTTGTCTTTTAGATTGTTTTTTTGTTTTAATTGGGTTCACCACAACATAACCCAGATAGACCATCTTAGGGTAGCTGGTTCATTCCATTGGGGTGTCAAACAGACAAGGCATACTGATGAGTCCTGGTAGGATGAAACACACGTCTATGCAGCCCATGATGCTTTGCATGGTGGGGGCATGTGTGATTTTGTAGACTATGTGGTCTGTTTTGCAGTTTATGTGCTGTTTTATTTTGTATTTTTTATTGTTGTATGAGTCTTCAAATATCATTTTTCTGTTAGTGTTCCCACATTGGTAGCAATGCTCACAGGGGAAACTCCCCTGTGATAATGGTCCCATTAATAACTGTCCCTTTTTTGTTAGGGGAATGTAATGTTGTGTATGTACAAGTTGGTCCTTTACTGTTTGATTTCATTTTGATGTCACCAGGGGTATGTTTCTAAATCATTTTGCCCCAGTATTCCCTGTCTGGATAATGTGCCAATTAACCTTCCTACTCTGGTGGCTGTAGAACATTGAGAAAACTATTCTGTCTTCAACCTCCTATTTCAGTTTAGGTCTCATGATGCTTTCTCTTGATTGTTCTCTAACCTCCCTTTCTGCCTCTTCCACTATTGTGTGTTTGTAACCACTATTAACAAACCTCGAGTTCATGTATTGTACCATCGTTCTGAATTATTCCTCTTCACTACAGTTCCCTCTGGCCCTGATAAATTGTGATTTAGGTCTACTATTCTTCAACTTCAGGTCATGATAGCTTCTATAGTGAAGTATTGTACAGTATTTCTATCAGTCTCTTTTCTGTGGAGTGTTGTCTCCAACCAACTAGTCCCTTTGTAGATTTTTAAGTCCAAGAAAGGAACACTTTCTTGGTCAGTTGTCATCGTAAATATCAGGTTCTGATTCCTACTTATTCAATATTCAAAAAATCTATCTAAATCTGTTTTTGTTCCTCTTCAGATGAAAATAATATCATCAATAAAATGCCTCCATGTAATCAGACTGCCAAAGAAAAGGTTTACCCTATGGTCTAACACGTGTGTTTCTTACTATGTTCTGTTATAATTTCTGTTAGGCGCTCAGAGCCTCCGGGATTGGGCACCCTATAAATAAAATTGCCTTGCCTTTTCTATGTCCCACATATATAAATTTGCATTGAACCACCAATAAAAGCAGTTATTCAGCCCTATTGTTCACCTTTAGTTGTTCTCACCCTGTAGATAATTAGTTGTCCTATAAAATGGCCAAAATATTTGTTTTGGGTGGGGGTGGTGGTGGTGAAAAATAGAAAGAAGTGCAGGTGTGTGGTCATTGTGGGGAAATGTGGCATTAGGGTTTCCAATCCTAACACCCCACCCCACCCTGCAGGCAGCAACAGGTGTCCCATGAGTAAATTAGCTGAGATAGGTACAGTATATAAGAATGAGGTGAGCATTAGGGTTGACAACCCCAAGGCACACCTCATGACTGTTGCTGCCTGCAGGGTGGGAGTGGGGTGTTAAGGTTGGAAACCCTAGCAACAGGTTTCCCTAATTTTGACACTTTAACCCTACCTAGTTCATTAATGAAGTTTTTTACAACCATTCATAATTTTTGAGATAGTGTAATCATATCCTTATTTTCCTATGGGAGAGCAGGGCCCTCTGGTCCCTGATCTCCCATCCCTCCTTAGATGCGTATATGTATGTTGCTGTGGAAGCACTGGGCCTCCAGGACCTGCGCTCACAATTTAGCAAAACTGCAACCAGATTGTCACCCTAGCCTTCTTGCTACCTCACCTCATGAACCTGGTACTGAACATTTCCAAATTCCCACCAAAATGTGATTCCACGCCACCACAATGTCATTCCATGCCACAGATGCAAAAATACAGTTTGCCTAGGATTTGAAAATGACAGCTGTCACGTTCATGAGGTAATGTAAAAATAGGGCTATCTTGAAAATTTGGGGTCAAAATATTTAAAATTACCAACGTTACAAGGGAGCATAGGAAAATTTCAACAGATGTGCATAACTTTGCCATTTTGACCTAAATTTTCAACCTTGCCTTCTTATAACCCCACCTCATGAACAAAGGTGGTGAACATTTTCAAATCCCATCTGAAAGGTGATTTTGCCCAGTGACTGCAAAATCACCTTTCATGCTGAATTTGTGTAATTCCATCATCACTGTTCATGAGGTGGGGTTGCAAAAAGGCCATGTTAAAAATTTGGTGTAAAAGTATGCAAAAATGGCAAAGTTATGCATGAGAGTTGAAAACCCCACTGAAATACATTGAACTGCACTTACCTCAGTTTCTCATATTGCAGTTGGTGGTTCTAGCAGCAAGACATGTCTTGGACTGGAGAGCAGATTTTCACCCTGGTACCTATTCAAGTGAGTGAGTGTGTGTGTGTGTGGGGGGGGGAGGTTGTGGGTGCTCAGTGGGAGGTCGGGGTGGAGGGGTCAGATCAGTGAGGTAAAGTTTTCTTTTTCCAAGTAAAAAAAAAAAGACAAATCAAGGGACTGTTTTCTTTTTTTTTCAGACAGGGATGGTGATTAGAGGTTGGGGGATGCCACTAGACACCAGGGAAACAAAACCATTAAGTGGCTGGAAATTGGAGGTTGGGGGTGCCACTAGACACCAGGGAAGATTCATAATTCATGTGGATGGTGATTAGAGGGTAGGGGTACCACTAGACACCAAGAAAATAATCATTATTTATGCAGATGGCTATCAGAGGGTGAGGGGGTGCACTAGACGCCATGGAAAGATGCATACTGAGCATGTTCAGAAGCCGAACATTTAAAATTCAATAACCTTACAACCGATTTTTTTCACCAATCCATCAAAAGGCACATCTGTGGTCCAGCCCCTTTCTACCCTGAACATTTCAGAACAAAATTCCAAACTAAATCTCTCTCTGCCTGTTTTTCAGCTTGTCTGTAAATCTGTTCATAGCTCTATCTATATCTCCTGAGCAGGGACTACATAAAATATTTTGATTTGAGCATGATATTAAACCATGGACAGTACCACCCAATAACCCTGCATACACATACTGCAGCACTCCGTAAGACTGCACAGATATTTATATAGGGGGTGAAAAAAATTCCAGCACTTCCAATAGATACACCAGTGACACATAAAGGGATATAATTGCAAGTAGTCAACTTATCCTTGACAAGTCAGGGCAACCACAAGGGTAAAAACGACCACCAGCTGTCAGAGAAAATCCTTATCCTCACTAGAAACAGCAACTCACATAAGTCTGACTTTCCACAGCTGACTGCAGTCCCTGACAGCCAGCGGGAGCATAGCTGTGTGAGGACCGAACACAACTGACAGAAGACATTGGGTGGAAAGCATGAAAACCTTGTTTTTTTTTTTAGCAACTTACCATAGGAAAGGGAGGAAATTAGAGAATGGATGCCTGTGACATGTACATTTACTCAGGTCTGGTGCGAAAAAGTTTTCTACCACAGTGCACCCCTATCTGACAGCTGAGTGCTTCTGACAGCTCAGCTAGACTGGGAGGCTATAATGTGTGTGCAGTCTCGTGGCTCAGGATTCAAGCGATTCATTGCCAACCAGACCGTCCATTGAGGTGGCTGTTTTCTAAAGGCTCTGACCTGCTGAAAGTGGGTTGCGAACAGGAAAAAAATGGCAGTTTACATCAGCATGTAATGAAATGAAATCATTCATAGATGCATATTACAAAAACGAACACTATGCACAGTAGGAGTTTACCTCAAAACACATTACATTTAACCTTTAAATAAGCAAAGGACTGCAACCTAAGCAAGCTCATCAGTGTTTATGATTAGCTAGAAATGGTGATTACACTTAAGTGGTGAAAATATCTTGATTTGTCAAGTATTTAAGTGTGGAACATTAAATGTGATTTACTGTCTGAGATGTGTAAATTTCAACAAAAACAGTTAGAACTCAAAAATTGATAGCCTGTGAGCAGTAAATCACAAGCTGTTAAAACTTGCAAACTTTTTTTTTACTGATTGAGCTATCTCTACATATGTGAGCAACAGTCAAAATGAATCTCACTACAAAAACACATATTTACCCTGTAAATTAGTAAAATGTAAGACCAAAATTGAATTAAGTATGTGACGGTTACCTAAATACATGTCTTGTTCATTTGTTTTCAAGCAGTATTTCTTTAGAAAACCATTTATAAAATAAAAAAAAACAAGATGGCTGCTGTCACAATTAAAATTTCTCTGCACATGAACAGTAAATCAAGAACTCTTAACACTTGCGATCGCTTTTTTTTTTTTGCTGGCCGGACTTGACGTTATCCCAAAAGCCATTATAATTCAAAAATGATATGATATTTTTGCACCAAACCATCCAAAGGCACACCCTTGGCACAGACCCCATCACTCTTGAAAGTTTCATGAAAAAGTTTCATACTGTTTGGGCTGTAGATGAGAGGAAAACAAAACGTGTTAAGTATAGGGAAAAAAGTGGTATTTTTTTCTGTGTTTTAGGACTCCTTATCTCGAAAACCATGCAAGACGTCATCATGAAACTTTTCACATTTTGAGACTCTGACAGCCTGACTGTGCATGCCAAATGTTGAGCTATTTTGTCAAAGTACACCAGTGTTATAAGGTGCAACAATTGGAGTTTAACATAGCACTGCTAATACAACCCTAACTATAGGGGTGCGGTTTTTGCAAAAACTGCATTAATACATCTCTCAGAGTTCAGATTAAAGTGACAAAATTAGACTTCCTTACTTTTTGAGAAAGTAGACTCACATTCTCATTCACACAGGTCCCTTCAGGACCTGCGTGATCACATCCATCTGGCTGGGGAAGTGCATGGCCCTTCTGGCCCTGTGCTTCCAGCCCTCCATAGATGCACACATCTACCTAGCTGCAAAAGTGCAGGGCCCTCTGGATCCTGCATTTCCATGCCTCCAGAAAAGCAATTTATATTCTTGTTTGTAACTGCTTTTTATGGGACTCACTTCAAAGAAAAAATATATTAAGTGTCTTTCTTAACTGCCAGTGGTTGATTGTATATGGGCAAAAAGGTGTTTTTGATTCTTTTACCCATAAGACAACAAAGTTTTGTTGTTTTGCTTTGAAATTTTCTACAGTTGTAGTAATCTAGATTTAGTATTTGCCTTATTGGTCCTTGCAAGAACAGATCCAGAAGCAAATGATTTGATACCTTTTAATGGACCAACATAGATGTAACAACAAGAACAAAGTGCTCTAGCTTTCAGACCAACCAGTCCTTCTTCAGAAGCGTAATGGCCTATTAACTTTATCAGCTTTTTTGATGATAATGTTGTGGTTTGATTTCAGTGTCTGTATAGCTCTCCATTCCAGTGGAGAAAGGTTATAATAGGCCTGTTTTTGCCTAGTAAGGATCTGACCACTGACTTGTTGGCAGAAACAATGAGTATAATTGTCTAGTTTTTCGTTACACCCACTTGAAGGAGTAAATTCAGATTCCTTTTTCTTACCCATTAAATTATTACTGATTGCGATGTCTTCACTACCAGTGACTTTTTTCCTTGCCATGAAAGAATTCTTTAAGTCTCAATCTACAGCAGTATTCCTCCAATTCACCACAAAACTGTATTTTATCTAGTGGTTTTGTTGGGCAGAAAGTGAGGCCCTTTGAACGTACATTTAGTTCTCCAGTAGTCAGTGTGTGGTTGGACAAATTAACAGCTGAAAGGTGCCCATCTGTGTTGTGTTGTTGTTCAGTGACTCCATTATGTTCTTCATGGTTGTTAGGAAGTATGGTATGTTGAAGGGCATTCAATTTCCTATTTTTCATAAGCACAGCTTTTCTTAAGGTCCTATTGTAGTTAATGTATATCTCTTGCAAGATGTCCTGAATAGGTTCCCCAGACATCCTTTCCAGTGTGGTAACAATTTCAGCAAACTCTTTGTTGAGAACCACTTTTTTGGCATAAGACAAGTGAATCATGTGATTTCTCAGTTTCTCAGAGGTCCTACGACAGAGTTGTTCTGCATATACAGTATATAATTGTCTGTATTTTTTAGTGGATTCCAAATAGTAAGACATTTAGGGATTACATTTCTCCTCTTGCACTGGGTTAGAAAATAGATGTCACTGTCTAACTGTGCCAGTTTCTTCTTGATGCTATGTAACTGCCATATTCTATGGCGAATTCCAGTATCTTCCATTTTGAAATCTAGATTTAGTATTTGCTGTATTGGTCCTTGCAAGAACAGATCCAAAAGAAAATGATTTGACACCTTTTAATGGGCCAACATAGATGTATCAACAAGAACAAAGTGCTCTAGCTTTTGGACCAACCAGTCCTTCTTCAGAAGAGTACTGGCCAATGCGCTTGGCCATTACGCTTCTGAAGAAGGACTGGTTGGTCCTAAAGTTAGAGTACTTTGTTCTTGTTGTTGCATCTATGTTTTTCCATTAAAAGGTATCAAATCATTTGCTTCTGGATCTACAGTTGTAGTGTAAAGCGAGATACACCTTTGATGCATTTTTGATGATGATTGGACTTTTGTTGTGTATTGGCACAATTGTGAAGATTCAAGGTAATTTCTGGGTGGAGTGTGTACCCCATGAATGTTTTGGGGGATTATGTGTTAGTGTTGTAGTACTCATTGAGACTTTTTCTTTTTGATAGACCACCTCTGGCTCTGTGCTAGAGCATCAGGTAAACAGGTTGACCTCCACGCGTATAAAGCCACCAGGAATGACTGCACTAGGGCAAGTGGTGCTGCCAAAGACCAGTATTATAAGGACACCCTCACAAGATCCTGGAGTGATGGTCAAAATGTCTGGTCCAACATGAAGGAAATCACTGGGAAAGAGAACAAGTCTATACCCACAATGCTCATTATCAATGGCGAACCCACACTGGATCCATTTACCATAGCTAGTGCCTTTAACATAGCTTTCTCAGATCTGAGTGGTGTTCTACTCCCAGACTTCTTCCATCACAACCCAGGGCACAACACCAGCCTGGATGACTCCACTGCAACCTACCCTCCCTTCCATTTTAGAGTCATCACTATAAGTGAAGCCAGAAATTACTTTCTGAAAGTCCTAGGGAAGTCCAGATATAGTAGCGACTCACTTGACCTAAGACTCATTGCGCTCACCTTGGATGAAACAATTGCTCCTCTTACATACATCATCAACACCTCGCTGTGTCTATCCCAATTCCCACAGAAGTGGAAGTCAGCATTACTCACTCTTATCTTTAAGAGAGATGATCGTACAGTACAAGGAAATTACAGACTTATTTCTAGTCTCCCGCCACTATCAAAGGCACTCAAAAGAATTGTTGCTGACCAACTGGTGGAATACTTGGCAAAATACCAAATTCAATACCCACAGCAGCACAGCTTCCGCAAAGGCCACAGCACCACCACTGCTCTTCTGGAGTTCACCGGTTGTATCCACAATGCACTGGACTAGGGCAACCTTGTCAGAGCTGCTTTCATTGACCTAACAAAAGCGTTCAGCACTATCAATCACATCCTTCACATTGAACAACTCTCTTCTGTTGGCCTCTCTAATGACTCTGTGGCATGGTTCAAGAGCTGTCTTTCCAACCGTTCACAGCAGGTCAAGATTGGCAACACTCTCTCTGATAGCATACCTGTGCACTCTGGTGTCACCCAAGGCTCAATCCTGGGCCCATTTCTATTTAGTAGATTCCTCAACTAACTCCCGTCTGCCTACCACTGTCAAATACTTCTTTATGCTGATGATGCAGTCCTGTTTACTAGTGACCCTGACCCAGAGCAACTGGAGAGGAAACTTCAGGATAGTTTCTTGGATGCAGAACATTAGTTTAGTCAGCAAAAGCTAATCCTCAACTACGAGGAAAACTAAACTAATGTTGTTCTCCAGCGTCCAGAACAGGCATCGCATGTACCCTCTCAGCATCTCCAACATTGCCGGAACCCCTTTAGAATTAGTCCAACACTTTAAATATCTTGGGCTAACATTGGATAGTAACATGTCTTACTCTCTTCACATAGACAACACTGCTAAGGCAGTAAACAGATGAACTGGTGTCCTGCATAGACACAAGAAAAGTCTCATGAACGAGGTCCTCAACCTGGCCATCCACAGCTCAGTGATCTCGCTCATTGACTATGGACTTGTAATCTATGGCTCAGCTACAACCACAGCCCTCCACCACATTATAGTAGCCTTAAACAAAGCCTGCCGGCTGGCTACCAATACCCCCTAGGCTAACACACACCTGTGAGGTGTATGAACAAGCTAATTGGCTCCAATTTGATGCCAGACTCAGGTATCAAACCTGTCTGCTGGCCAAAAACATAAGGCAAGGAATGGCTCCTGTTGGGGTAATGAAGCTCCTTACCCCACTTGAACACTGCCGCATCACCAGTAGCACTGACAGCACAGCCTTCAGAGTTCCTCCCTGTCACACCTCATTAGGCCAAAGGACCTTTACTTGCTGCACACTGACATGGTTGAACATCCTGCCACATGACATCACTGCTGCTTCAGCACTAGGCACTTTCAAACAAAAACTTAGGAAGCACCTGGTCTCTTTGACCTCCTGCAACTGCTCACTGTAATCCCTCATACAGCTCCCTAATATGCCTACACAACATTTCCCAAACCTAGGTCTCCCTCCAATTGATCCTCAAGCCTTGCCCCCTTTTCTAAATGCGGTCCCCTGAACTGAATGATCTCTTTTTCTTCTCTCTTTACTTTCTCTCTGCTAAACCCTCACACCTACCTGTATCCTCCCCTGGTCTCTACTTGTCTGACCCCTGCCTGCACATAATTCTCCCTCTGCCCTCTTTACAATACTTCCCCTGTCCACTCCATGAGCATAACACATTGGTACTTAGGCTGTTATTGGTGTCTTCTACTAGTTGGGAATATAATCCAATATTGTCCAGCAGAGTATGTATATTCAAGTACTTACTTATTACCTGTATTTCCAACTGTTTGCATACGGTATTACCTATTGTACCTGTTGTTATTATCTGTTGTAACTGTTGCTCTATCTTTACCCGACATGGAACCTATTTAATGAGCTTGTCCTCAAAGGTTTTAATCCGAGAGCACAATAAATAAACAAATAAATAAATTAATGGAAATAAATAAATAAAATAAAAAAATATTTACATTGTCCCATAAGTCCAAATATTGATAGAATTATAGCTTGTTAAGATAGCAATATTATCCTATGGGAATTTTAATTTTTTTATTGTTATGTTTTTACACGTGTATTTTCAGTTGGTATTAGTTAGGGACTTAGTCTGGTAGTTGTCATTGAGACCCTTCTTTTGACATATAGCTTCTTCCTTAACTCAAAAGATTGACAGAGTTACAGCCTGCTAAAGTTGGTCTCAAAACACTCAGCTCCAATAAATTAGCTAAAATCAATGTTCTTCCAATTGATACATTTTTATTGATTCACATCAAATAATAGTAAAAAAGCACCCACAGAAGTTACCTTTGATGTTCCATTGTTATAACTCAAAAAATTACACTTCTTGCTTTGTTTTCCCTTTTCCTTCCCCTTCCCATTTCTTATTGTTATTTTGCAATTTTATACTGATGTAATAGGTATTGATATGCAATAGGTATATTTTTTTATAATGTTTCTACTTGAGGTTTTGTATTATTGTATATAGATGTTAATTCATGTATCATGTGATTGAATGTTTTACAACATAGAGCTTGTTTTGGGGCTATTTAATCAGAGCACACCTTACTGCATCACTTCTTGACAAAGAGCTAGAGCAGCTTGAAATGTCGAAGGTAACTTCTGTGGGTATACATGTGGAGTGCTTTTTTACTATTATTTGATGTGAATAAGCAAAGATGTATCAACTGGAAGAACATTGACTTCAGCTAATTTATTGGAGCAGAGTGTTTTGAGATCAGCTTTTCTGCACTTCCATTGACTGTTGTGTGCTGTGGATCCACTCATGCTACTATTGTGCAGTTTTTTTTAGTCTGGTAGCTTGCTAAACTAGACAGAAAAATGCATTAGAGCCATGGCTTTTGAGTTACCATTAAGTAATCACTTTTCTTTATTGGGTGATGTAAACACTAGTGATTCTAGGAAAATTTCTAGGAAAATCACAAATCCTTTAAGTCATGATAAGAATTCTGATGAGCAAAACATATCTACAATTCTTGCCTTTACTTCATCTCAAATAAACCAAAGTGACCCTAGTCCTAATACTTGTCAGATAGAAATGAAAGTTGAAGCTGAAACTACACCAAGTAACCAGGAATTAACTGATTTCAATCTCTCATCTTCTCCTTTAATAACTAAGAATCAATCAGTAGAACAATCCCCACCTTCTGTTGCCAGCCAAAGTACAACCTGTTTCCCCCCCATACAAATGACAGCTCTGAGGACATTCTGCCTAGACAGATCTATGTATTAGGTTACTCGCTAGTCAAATACATAGACAGGATGGTTTTCGGGCAGGATAAGGCCAACAGAACTTGCTCCATCTTTAGAGGTGCATGCATTTCTGATATTACCAACATGTTGGATAATATCCTACTTGATTCTGGTCTTAACCCTTTGGTCATAGTGCATGTTGGTACTAGTAATATTAATAAATCTAGCACTGAGAATATCGAGTGACTACATTGATCTATGCAACAAACATAAAGCTAAAGGATATACCATATGTTTATCTAAGATTTTGCCTGTACCAAGGGCTGCTTATTCTAAAAAAAAAAAGGAACATGGAAATAAATGAATGACTATGTAAATGGACACTCCACAATGGCTACACTTGCTTGCACCATTGGGAGGTCTTTGAAAATAACAACAATCTCTACTGTTGGGATGGACTTCACCTCAGTAAAAGAGGACATTTTCTTTTTGGGTAAAGAAATCCATTAATTTAGCACAAAACTTTAAACTAACTTCCATGGGGGACTTGGGTTCACATCACACTTATAAAAATCATCATAGGCATCATATAATAAATAAAGATCATTGCAACATATTGGTTACAAATGCAAGATATCTGATTTTAACCAAAGTCTCTGAACTTGAAGCCATAATGCTTCGGGACAGACTTGATATAGCTGCAGTTACAGAGACTTGGAGGTATGACTCAAGCAAATGGCACAGAGAAATTCCAGGTTGTAGGCTTTTCCACAGAAATAGAAATTACAGATGGGGTGGTGGTGTCTGCCTTTACATTAAAATCAATATTGAGTGCCACCAATTCTCTCCCTTAACCTCATCAGGAGATTCAGTAGAAAGCATTTGGTCACAAATTCATCCACATAACAATAAACCAAAAACAATACTGGGTAACTGCTATAGGCCACCACATTCATCACCAGACTACAACAAAGCATTTATAAATGAGATTATACTGGCTAATGATATGGGAGATTTCATCATTGTAGGAGACTTCAACTTCCTAGGATTATATTGGGAATTATTAACTGCTTACAACCAAAGTGAAATTGTATTTGTAGATGCAATGGCTTCTGTTGGTCCAGCCCAATTAATACAAACTCCCACTAGGGGTGAAAACATCTTAGACTTAATCCTCACCAACATTCAACACAAATTGTCTGAGAAAGCGGTAAACTATCCCATTGGAGGGAGCGACCATAAGGCAATAAACTTCACTATAAATTCATGTATTGTAAAATCAACTAGGTCTACAACTATTAATAACCACAACAAGCAGATTTCCCAAAAATCAGGAATAGCATCACCGAAATAAATAAGGAACAACAAATGCACAATACTTCTGTTGAGGTTACCTGGTCTGTTTTAAAAAATAATCTATTATAATTAGAATCTAAACATGCCCCCAAAATAACAAAATATAAAAACAAAGTGAGGATACTGCTTTAGCTGACTAAATCAGTCAAGAAACTGATTAGGTCCAAAGAAAGAGCTTATATAAACTTACAAAATAATACTGTTGAGAATTACAATAGGTACAACATTTAATTAAAATACTGAAAGAAACAAATTTGAGTAGAAAAATGCAAAACTGAGTTTAAGACAGCCAACACCAGTGATAATAGCAAAGCTTTCTAGTCATATATAAACAGTAAAAGGAAACCCTGTAGCGAAATAGGTCCCATTGTAGAAAACAATAACATAATTTCAAGTAATTATGAGTTGGCCAACATTTTTTATCAAGTATTTTTTTTTGTTTATAATCCAAAAATTAACTCTCATCACATTTCAAATAATCAAGCTTTAAATACTATTATCTTTTCCTCAGATAATATTATGATGGCTATAAAAAAACTGAAGGTTAACTCATTTCCAGGTCCAGACAACATAAACCCTAGGTTAATAGTCAAACTATCATCTAGTTTGCTAACACTCATTTCTTTACTGTCCAATAAATCAATATCCACAGGGGGAGGTTCCGTCAAATTGGAAAAACTCAATGGTCATCTTTTTATTCAAGTAAGGATCAAGAGGTTTGGTATCAAATTACTGACCTATCAGTCTAACATCTTTCCTCGGCAAAACTATGGAATGTCTTGTTAAAAATAGAATTAATGAAGAGTTAGTCACACAAGGTTTTACAAATATCAACCAACATGGAATTATTGCGGGACACTCTTGTACTACGAACTTGATCACTTTTTATAATAAGGTGGGGCAAGTTTAGACAAAAGACTACCAGTGGATGTTATACTACTTGACTTTGGAAAAGCATTTGACAAGGTGCCTCATCAGGAACTGATCGATAAACTTAGGGGAACTGTCCTGAGTTATAGTCTAGTTAGATATAGCCCAAACTGTCTGACAAACAGAATCCAAAGGGTAAGAATTGGTGGACAACTTTCTACCTCTGAGACAGTGAGTGGTGGAGTTCCCCAGGGATTGGTCCTGTGGCCTACTTTGTTTAATATGTACATATATTATACATTATACATATATACACATACAGTGGTGTCCCCCAGGATGAAACACACTTTTAATGCACTTTGCAGTATGCTGCAACAGACCTACTGAATAAAGCAATGTAATTTCAATGGTAATTAGTCCCCTTTGTCATGCAGGAAACTGTGGCATTCACTTCATCCTGGCAGTGTCACATTTTCCTGAATGACAATGACAAAGGGGACTAATTACCACTGAAATTACATTGCTTTATTTAGTAATTTTCTGCAGCATTCTGCAGAGTACTGCAAAATGCTGCAGAATTGTGTTTCATCCTGGGGACACCACTGTATACAGTATATATATATATATATATATATATATATATATATATATATAAAAATCATACCACCAAATTTGTTGATGATACTTAGGATGGGGGTGAGGCAGATACATTTCAGAAACATATAGCCTTAGCTACAGATCTTTAAGACATTAAACAGTGGACAAATAAAATGTCCCTAAACACCAACAAATGTGTAATAATTCATCTAGGTAGGAACAACCCAAAATATAACTATCTGCTTAATAATGTACCCTTAAAAACAGCGGTTAAGGAATGGGACCTTGGGGTAATAATTAATAATAACTTAGCTTCAGACCATTGCAAAAAGATTACACAAATTGCATATATGCTACTTAATGACATCGAATGGTCCTTTGTGAACAAAAGTGAACAATGAATTATCCCATTATATCCGACTTACTGTATATCAGGCCACACCTTGACTACTGCTCCCCTTTTTGGAACCCACATTTTAAGCATTATATTAATCTTTTAGAAAAAATCCAACACAGAGTCAAAAAGATTATCCCCAACATAAGGCACCTGTTATATCAACACAGATTGATTAAGATTGGTTTGGTGAGTCTTGAGAATAGAAGACATAGGGGTGACTTATTACAGCTTTTTTAGATATTACAAAATCCTGACCTAATTTTACAGTGTGGCTTTCGGTTCGCAGAATGGAGAGCGAATACAAGGAGCCACTGCTGACAACTTGTGGTCCCAAGGGTAAATATCAACAAAAGGGACAACTATTTTACAATTAGGGTCACAAAGGCTTGAAACAAGTTACCACAGGAAGTTATAGATGTTAAGGATTTTACAACATTTAAAGCTCAACTCAATAAACATTTTAACTGGTCAACAGTTACCTACTAATTTACCCACAAAGCTGTGTGGGACATTCACAATGGGCTCACGCCTTCTTGTGTCTAATCAAACCTAGTAACCTAGTAAAGTTGCAATGTTATTCAATGGGAATTTTAATTTTTTTTTCATTTTTTCATTTTTTTTTTTACATGTCCCCTAATTTTTTTTTTTTGGGGGGGGTGCCTTATGTGTCAGTGTTGTAGTACTCATTGAGACCCTTTTTTGATATATAGATTGTCCCTTAACTCCAGTGCCAGGATTCACAAATCTTTGCCCAGGGCACAAAACCAATTTGCCCAGGGCAAGCTGGGTTTTGCCAGGAGTTGGTTGTCACAAAGCCCAGTTAGCCCAGACAAACTGGTTTTGCGCCAAGGCAAAGTTGGAAGGGGGGGCTGCAATGCAAATGAAGGGAAGGGGACCTGCATAGCCCCACAATCCCATTCACAAAGAATTTTACCCATGTAAGGGCCGGTTGTGAAGGTCTTTGCATGGGTAAAATACCCCCGACAAAATCCTGGTGGTAATCCATGTAACTTTAGTGGCTTGCAGCAGTAATGCAGCCCCCCAGTCAGGATCACCGGCACTGTAACATAAAATAAACCCCATTTTCCGCAGTATAGCGTCCCTCCCCCTTCTCTGCCACTGATTGCTGCACTGTATTATAAAAAAAAAATTCCATAGTGTAGTGTCCCTTCCCCTCTCCTCCATCCATCACTACATTATATTATAAAAAAAACAATTTCCATAATGTAGTGTCCCTCCCCATCACCCATCGCCACACTGTAGTATAAAAAATCCAGTTTCCATAGTGTAGTGTTCCTCCCCCCTCCCTGCAACCCATCGCTGCACTATATTATATAAAAAAAGTTTCCATAATGTAGTGTCCCTCCACGCCACCCATTGCCACACTGTATTATAAAAAAATCCATTTCCATAGTGTAGTGTCCCTCCCTGCCACCTATCGCCACACTGTATTATAACAAAAATCTGTTTCCATAGTGTAGTGTCCCTCCCTGCCACCTATCGCCACACTGTATTATAACAAAAATCTGTTTCCATAGTGTAGTGTCCTTCCCCCTTCCCTCCCCCATCGCTACACTGTATTAAGAAAAATCCCATTTCCATAGTGTAGTGTCCCACCCTCCGCCACTGATTGTCGCACTGTATTATAAAAAAAATTTCCATAGTGTAGTGTCCCACTCCCCTGCCACCGATCGCCACACTATATTATATAAAAAGCCCTTTTCCATAGTGTAGTGTCCCACCCCCTCCCTAATCACTGATCCCAATAGAAAGAAAAACATTTTCCATAGTGTAGTGTCCCACCTCCCCTCCCCAATCACTGATCTCCATATAAATAACAACATTTTCCATAGCATAGTGTCCCACCCACCACTCTGGTCCCTGATCCCCAACCAAAGCCCCTGGCAGTCCAGTGGACACCCCACCTAGTAACGGAGAGTCCCACCATGCCACTCCCCCCCAGGCCGACCCACAGCAGGTGACCAGCACAGCCTTCTACTCACCACTATGGTTGGCCACTGACTGAGCCCTCAGTGAGCGCATACTGTATACAGTACATGCTTACTGAGGGCTCAGTCTGTGGCTAGCTATGGTGGTGAGTGAAGGACTGTGCTGATCACCAGCTGTGGTTGGGCTGGGGGTTGTGGGGTGGTGGGAATCTCCACTACCAGGTGGGGGTCCACTGGACTGCCAAAGGTTTCACCTGCTGCAGAGGGTCAGGGATTGGGGACTGGGGTGGGACACTATGCTATGGAAATTATTTTAATTTATATGAGGAACAGTGATTGGGTAGGGGTAGGGACACTACACTGTGGAAAATGTTTTTATTTATATGGGGATTGGTGATCGTGGAGGGGTGGGACACTACACTATGGAAAATGTTTTTATTTATATGGGGATCAGTGATTGGGGAGGGGGTGAAACACTACACTATGGAAAATGTTTTTATTTATATGGGGATTGGTGATCGTGGAGGGATGGGACACTACACTATGGAAAATGTTTCTATTTATATGGGGATCAGTGATTGAGGAGGGGGAGAAACACTACACTATGGAAAATGTTTTTGTTTATATGGGGATTGGTGATCGTGGAGAGGTGGGACACTACACTACGGAAAAGGTTTTTATTTATATGAGGATCAGTGATCATAGACTGGGTGAGATACTACACTATGGAAAATATTTTTATTTATATGGGGATTGGTGATTGTGGAGGGGTGGGACACTATACGATGGAAAATGTTTTTATTTATATGGGGATCGGTGATTGGGGGGTGTGATGCTACACTATGGAAAAGTTTTTTTAATAATACAGTGCAGCGATCGGTGGCGGGAAGGGACACTATACTATGGAAATATAGAAACATAGAAGTTGACGGCAGATAAGGACCGCTTGGCCTACCTAGCTTACCCATTTCCCTACCTGATAGATAAGCTGCAGATTCTAGTTAATCAACAGCTTATGTCCTCCTACCCCCCCACTAGAATTGCCTTATGTCTGTCCCATGCATTCTTAAATTCTCCCACTGTTCCTGACTCCACAATCTCCTCAGGAAGGCTGTTCCATGCATCCACAACCCTCTCTGTGAAAAAATGCTTTCTAACATTACCTCTGAGCCACCCCCCCATCTTCAAATTGTGCCCCCTTGTTCTTGCACATCTCTTCTTCTGAAAGATGCTACTCTCTTTGTACTTTGTTAATTCCTTTGAGATACTTGAAAGTTTCTATCATGTCCCCCTCCTCCTTTCCTCAAGAGTATACATATTAACCTGCTTTAGTCTCTCCTCGTATGTCTTCTGGTGCAGAACCTCCACCATTTTGGTTGCCCTCCGCTGAACAGCCTCCTCTCTGTCTATGTCTTTGTGGAGATGGGGTCTCCAGAATTGCATGCAGTACTCCAGATGGGGTCTTACCAACTGTCTGTACAGAGGGATAACAACTTCCTGTTTTCTACTGTTGATGCCTCTCCCTATGCATCCCAATATCCCCCCAGCCCTCCTTACTGCCTTCTCACATTGCTTGCCCACCTTTAGGTAATCTGATATAATTACTCCTAGGTCTCTTTTGATTTTTGTTGTTGTTATTAACTCACCCCTCATTGTGTACTGTTCCCTTGGGTTTTTGTTTCCCAGCTGCATTACCTTGCACTTCTTTGCATTGAATCTGAGCTGCCATATATTTGACCAACCTTGCCAAGTCCCTTTTCATCCGTTCCACCCCACCTTGCATATCAACCCTGTTGCAGATCTTTGTGTCAGCTGCAAAGAGACATACTTTTCCTTCCAGGTGCTCTCCTATGTCACTTATAAGGACATTAAAGAGGACCGGTCTCAGTACCGACCCCTGCGGTACCCCGCTAGTTACCTTCCTCTCTTCACTGTGGACTCTGTTTACTATTACCCTTTGGGTCCTGTTGTCCAGCCAGTTTTTTATCCAGGCTACCACCTTGGGGCCCACTCTAAGACTGGTTAACTTGTATATTAATCTTTTGTGTGAGACTGTGTCAAATGCCTTGCTAAAATCTAGGTAGGCCATATCCACAGCCCTTCCCTGGTCTACTATTTTGGTCACCCAGTCAAAGAAATCTATTAGGTTCATCTGACATGACATTCCTGCTGTGAAACCATGCTGCCTTGGGTCCTGTGCCCCACTGGCCTCTAGGTACTCAGTAATTATTTCCTTCAGAAGTGATTCCACCATTTTCCCTACCAATGAAGTCAAACTAACTGGTCTGTAGTTTCCTGCCTCTGCCCTGCTCCCACTTTTGTGAAGTGGAATCACATTTGCCCTCCTCCAGTCCTCAGGTACCACCCCTTCCTCCTATGATTTGTTAAAGAGAGTAGTCAGTGGTGTTACTAGTTCTACCCTTAGTTCTTTTAGAATTATTGGGTGAATTCCATCAGGCCCCATTGCTTTGTCCACCCTCAGTTTCAAGAGTTCTTTCAAACTGCTTTCTTCTGTGAATGGACTGGTATTGACCTCATTTCAGAGTGTTTTCTTGTTTGGTTTAGGTACCTCCCTCCCTCTTCCGTTAGAATACTGAGCAGAAATATTCATTCAGTATTCCTGCTTTTTCACTCGTCACCCTCTGCCCACATTCTCCCTTTCCTAAGTCTCTGTATCCCTCCCTTGGTCTTTTCTTCACTCCCTAATGTACCTATAAAAGGTTTTATCCCCCTTCTTAACAGAGTTGGCTATCTTTTCCTCAGTTTGTGCCTTTGCTATTCTGACTGCCTTCCCTGCCTCCTTCTGCTTTAACTGATAAAGTTCTCTGTCCTGCTCCTTCTGTGTTTCCTTATATTTCCTGAATGCTATCCTTTTCTCCTTAACCTTCCCTGCCACCTCTTTTGAGAACCATAGTGTTTTTTTCCTTCGTTTTGTTTTGTTGATTTGCTTCACACAAAGGCTTGTTGCCTCTGCGATGGCTGTTTTGATTATTCCCCATTGTTCCTCCACCCCTCCTTCTTGCCCATTTGCTAGTGCTTTTCTGAGGCACTCTCTCATTTTCCCAAAGTCAGCCTTCCTAAAGTCCAATACTCTTGTTTTTGTATGGCTTGATTCTATGGATGTGTTTATTGTGAACCACACTGTTTGGTGGTCACTTGTTCCCAGATGGCTACCCACTTCTAAATCTGAGATGCTTTCTCCTTCCCCATTTGAGAGTACCAGGTCTAAGATTGCTCCCTCCCGAGTGGGTTCCAACACTAGCTGTCTGAGGCATGCCCCCTGTAGGGCATCAAGAATGAGCCTGCTCTTGGATGTGCCTGCAGCAAAGGTACTCCAGTTAACATCTGCCATATTCAGGTCCCCCATCAACAATATCTCCCCTTTTTCTGCCATTTTAAGGATGCCTTCTATCATTTCCTTGTCCATTTCCTCCCCCAGTTTTATTTTATACGAAGATCGGGGACTGGGGAAGGGGGTGGGACACTACACTATGGAAAAGTTTTTTTTTATAATACAGTGTGGTGATTGGTGGTGGGGAGGGACATTACACCATGGAAACAGTTTTATTTTATATGGGGATCAGGGACTGGGGAGGGAGGATGGACACTGCACTATGGAAAGGGGATTCTTGGACATTGGGTGGGAGGTCGGGGACCAGGGTGGGACACTACACTACGGCAAACTTATTAAAATATATCATCTGGGAGATTGGGGACTGGGGAGGGATACTACATTATGGAAACTTTTTTTATTAATGTCAGGCAGGTGATTAGGTGGAGGAGGGTACCGCTAGATTACACGGGACTGCGGCAGCATGGTGCATGGGCTGGTGGGAGGGCCACAACCACACTAATGTCATGCAAATGAGCCCATAATGAGCATGCTAATGGCCACTAGTGTTTTGCATGCCCAACGGATTCATTTGCATGGCTACTTTCGTGAATTGCACATTAGGGTGTGAGCACTATTGGCTGCAGGGCCATTTCCTGGCTGCCTGTGGGGCAACGCTACTGGGTATTGCACTGCTTTTCCTGGGTTAGCACTGCCCAAACCATCCCCTATTCACAGTCAGATAGTGCACCACATTACCTGACTGTGAATAGCCCCATTGCCCTCCAGTGTAACCGTGGGGTGCTGCGCAAACTTTTGTGCTGCACTTTGCACTTTCTGCTGAATCCTGGCCCAAATCTTGATTGAATTATGGCTTGCTAAATTTGCAATGTTATTATCAAGGTCCTCTGTTCTCTGTGGCAAACTGATGTAAATTCTGTGGCAGGGACTCTGAACTTCTGTGCCACTGTTAGGTCAAATTCTGCAGCAAGGTATAAAGTTCTGTGGCACATTTATATATAAATAATATAGAGCCAGCTTTACAGTTTTGGGGGACCCCAGCAAGGATGGCCTGTAAGGAGGATCTCTGACTTCCACCACATAAATGTAAGCTACATAATTTCCCTTAAAACTTTAGTTTTATTCTTCTGCTTTTCAGAAGCTGTCCTGGTTCTCCATATCTATCTAAATCTATTTAGGGCTTAGTGCTATGCCATGCAACATTAATGGCTACTGGCAGGCACTGCCTCAACATACTGGCCACAAAGCAAATAGCTGAATAGTTGTTCTCCAAGGGACAGCTTGAAGTGGACTAGCCATGGAGCACCCTAGACTCCCCCTCCTCTGTGAACACCTATCAGGGGCCCCATACACAGTCGTAGTTGGGGGTGGCAGACTATTGGTGCATACAGAGACTTCTCTGTACTGCCACCCTGAAAACTACCATATATTAAAAATATAAAATATTAGACATCAGTAGTGTCAGCATGATTACCCCTTTTTCTATGTTTCACTCTTTCTTTGTTTAGTTGTCACATTTTGAATGAATAGTCTTTAGCTTTGTTGTCATCTTTCTTACATTGGTTACATTTTTTTTATTTCCTTTCATGTGCACCTCATTTCCCTAGCCTGAAAGCCCTGGTATTTGCAAGGCCCTCTGACCATGGGCTGTCCTAGAGCAGGTAATCTCAGGATCGCACCTAATCATGGGTTGCCCTCCTGGAACCTCGATGCACTACTACTAGCCTCGTAGGGTGGTTCAGCTAGCTTTTTGTAGTTTCCCTTTTTTTTCTTCTGCCTCTGTAGTCTCATTGTCTGTGTTTCTAAGTCAGGCAAAGTTCCCCTTCCCCCAGAGGACAAAATGGCAGCAGTGCTCCTGCCTCTACTCCAGACCAGCCCAAAATGCTGCAATGCCCTCTGCTCTCTTCTTCCCTCTCCAAAACCTTGGGAAAGAAACACTTTCTAATAGTTCCTAAATTTAAAAATAAATTCACTACTATGACATTTCAGTATAAGGCAGCCACTTGTTGGAACCAAGTTCCTTTGCATCTTAAAGATTTACATATGAAATCAAATGCTTTTAAAATTGGTGTTCATAGAGAAATGGAGTATCACTGCATTTGTGATGGATAGCCTAAATTAGATGGAGGAAAAGTATACATGTTGATTGATAGGTGTAGTGTCTTTGTTGAATTAATCAAACAGTGTAATGTAATGTCAGTTGTATTCTCCGTGCAGTGTGCAATATTCCTTTATTGTATGTAACTTGTCTGCTTGGGATATGTACTGTTTGTTGTACTCATGTATATGTATTTTATGTTACTGAAACTTGACACTTTAAACAGGTGCACCTTGTGAAAACGGCATATATAGCCATAATGGTGTTATCACTGTATAAATAAATTTTATCACTACTACTACTTTCTCCTCCCCCACCTCACACCTACCTAATGGCAGTAATACTATCTCCTCCCCAATCCACATAATGGCAGCAATAATCTGTTCTCTCCTCTCTTCCCCAGACCTAATGCAGCAATGCTGTCTTTCTTCCCCATTTTCCATAATGATAGCAATGCTTTTTGCAACCTCCCCTACCTTAGACCTAATGGCAGCAAGATGTTTTCTCCTCTCCCTAACATGATCCTGCCCTCAAAAGTCTTGCCTGATCCCAGTTTTTAAAATCCAGTGTAGCCCACCTCCACCCATCTCAGTACCACTACTGACCCAGGAAGGAAAAGGATGGTATTTGCAATGCTCTCCAAACAATTTTATTACAGAATGTTAACACACTAGGAGCTGGCTGTCAGACTAGGGAAGTAGAAGAGATAGGGCTGCCAGTTAATAGAGCCACAATTTGATTTATTCAAATTGGGGGTGGACTACTCTGGATTTATTCTTTTGTAATCTTACCTGATTACCAAAGAACAGAAAAAAAACTGACTACTGTGTTGAATGGTCAAGCTATTTGTGCTTTAAATAGAAACTTAGAAGCAGCACTGATGCTCTGAGTAAATCTACTTGTCCCTCAGTGGTATTTTTAATTGTGGTGCAGTAAGCATGAAATCTGTCTTGCCCACCCTCACATACTGTCCTGGAGCAACATATAAATGTTTGAAAATTAGAAAATGTTTTATCTGCAATGTCATAATGATTTTCTCTATTTTCTCAATTTATTTTTGTCTTTCCTTATTTAGTTTCCACATTTTACATAAATAATATTTAGCTTTTCACTTTTCTTACCTTGGTTTCATCTTTTTAATTTATTCAGTCTCTTCAGCATTCTCTAATTCTTTTCCAGCCCCAACATTTTTCTTTTTATTTACTTAGCTGTCCCTTTGCTTGCATTTTTTTTATAATTTACATTTTTTTCCCTAGGCACCATAGTTGACCCAGCAAGCTGGCAACCTCACATCACCATCCACAGCAACCACTTGTGCTCGAAACCCCATAAGGATAGCAAATTGCACCCCCCCCCCGAGAGCACTTCCCTGTCATGGTTTTAAAACAGGTAAACCCCACCACTTTCCTATAAAGCCTTGGGAATGCCATTGAGTGGTCTTGTAGATTTTAATGTATGTCATTATCCAGCCCAACACTGTACAGTGATCCTCTGCCTCTTCCTGCCTCAAAAGTATTGTACAGTGCCTTCAGAAAGTACTCACCCCCCTTGGATTTTGTCACATTTTGTTGTGTTACTACCAGAATTTTTAATGCATTGAAATGATTTGTTTCCCCCTTGATTCACACAGCATACTCAACAATTTAAAGGAGCAAAAATATTTTTATTGTGTAACAAAAATGTATGAAACATTAAAAACTGAAATATCTTGTTTACTTAAATATTCACCCCCCCCCCGAGTCAATACTTTGTAGAAGCACCTTTGGCAGCAATTACAGCTTTGAGTCTTCTTGGGTATGTCTGTATCAGCGTTGCACA
Source organism: Neoceratodus forsteri (assembly GCA_016271365.2). Classification (NCBI taxonomy): domain Eukaryota; kingdom Metazoa; phylum Chordata; order Ceratodontiformes; family Ceratodontidae; genus Neoceratodus; species Neoceratodus forsteri. Next base: position 721,707,531 of record CM028129.1, read on the forward strand.
TCTGGATTTGGGGATTTTCGCCCATTCCTCCTTGCAGATTTACTCAAGCTCTGTCAAGCTGGATGGGGAGTGTCAGCGAACCACAATCTTTAAGTCTTTCCACAGATTCTCAGTGGGATTCAAGTCTGGGCTTTTGCTGGGCCACTCAAGGACATTCACCTTCTTGTTCTGAAGCCACTCCAGTGTTGCTTTGGCTGTATGCTTGGGGTCATTGTCCTGTTGGAACGTAAATCTTCACCCCAGTCCAAGGTCTATTGCAGACTGATGCAGGTTCTCCTCAAGGATGTGTCTGTATTTGGCTCCATTCATTGTTCCCTCTATCCTGACAAGTGCCCCAGTCCCTGCCACTGAAAAGCATCCCCATAACATGATGCTGCCACCACCATGCTTCATGGTAGGGATGGTGTTACACGGGTGCTGAGCTGTGTTCGGTTTGTGCCAGGCATAGAACTTTGCATTCAGGCCAAAGAGTTCAGTTTTTGTTTCATCAGACCAGAGAATCTTTCACCACATGGTCTCAGAGTCTGCCACATGCCTTCTTGCAAACTCCAGGCATGCTATTATGTGGCCTTTTCTCAGGAGTGGCTTCTGTCTAGCCACTCTCCCATAGAGGCTACATTTGTGAAGTGCTGCAGAGATTGTTGTCCTCTGGACAGGTTCTCCCATCTCAGCCATGGAACTCTGTAGTTCTGTCAGGTTGGTCATTGGGTTCTTGGTCCCTTCCCTGACCAAGGTCCTTCTTGCCCGGTTGCTCAGTTTGGGAGGATGGCCTGTTCTAGGAAGAGTCTGGGTGGTTCTATAATCTTTCCATTTCCTAATGATGGACTTGACTGTGCTCCTGGGAACTTTCAACACTCTAGAAATGTTTTTATACCCCTCCCCAGATCTACGCCTCCTCACAATTCTATCACGGAGTTCTACGGACAGCTTCTTGGTCTTCATGGTAGAGTTTCTGCTCTGACATGCACTGTCAACAGTGGGACCTTATATAGACAGGTGTATTTCCTCTGAAATCATGTCAACCATTTGAACTGACCACAGGTGGACTCCATTCAAGTTTTAGAGTGATCTCACAAGGAAATTGGATGCACCTGAGCTCAATTTGGAGTGTCATGGCAAAGGGGGTGAATACTTATCAAATCAGCACATTTCAGGTTTTTATTTTAAATTACATGTACAAAAAATTCCAGAAGTTTCATTCCACTTTGACATTATAGAGTAATTTGTGTAGATATGAGACAAAAAAATCCCATATAAATGTATTTTTATTTGAGTTTGCAACATCACAAAATGTGACAAAATCCAAGGGGGGTGAATACTTTCTGAAGGCACTGGTAAAGTCTCCTCTTAGACATTACTCTGCCACCCTCATAAAACAAGAAATACCAACCCTGCATATCTAAGTCTCCAGAGTAATTCCACCCAGAGCCTCATTGAGTCACTCTGTTTTTTTATATTGGCACCTTTTTTGGTTCAACAGTGTAGGATAATCCTCCACTTCTTCCTTTTACTGCTGGACCCAAATGCTGGATTCATGCCCTAGTATGACTTTGGGTGGGCCCTACAAAACACTACTGGAATAAGAAAAAAGCATTCTGGCCTACTACCAGTGATAGAAAAAGGCAAAGGATTATCATGCAGCCTTGTATCAAAAATGCACTGCTGATATAAAAAAAATAGCATGACTCGGGGGGGGCTGTCAGGGCTAGGTGGGGAAGGTTTGAGGAGTTGGGGTTGAATCTTATAAAGCTAGAAGCAAGCAGAGGAATTGCTCGAAAGGAGTGTTGTCAGTCTCTGTCTTTCTTACTGAAGCAATTTCTGTGCAATTTCTGCTGCCAACCCCAAATTTTGTGGCTGGTCCCAAATTCAGCAGCAGGTCATAATTTCTGTGGCAATCACTGTGTGCCGCAGAACCATGGAAAACAGGGGGCCTTGGTTATTGCATGCAAATTAAAATGTTTAAATTGTTATGCTTTTATATGGCCCCTGACTATTTGGAGGGTAGTATGCATTACTGTTATAGTACTCAGTTAGATCTTTCTTTTGATATATAGATTGACCCTTAACTCCAAATATTGGTGGAGTTATGGCTTGTTAAAGTTCAAATGTGGAAAAAAACTAAGTGCAAATTCTTTTTTTGCATGAAAGAATCCTTTTCGTACGACTGTACCATTCTCGTGAAACAGGATTTATTCTTACTTAAATATAATGTGACTATAAAGCAATCCTTTTTCATGAGACTGTGTCATGTTCAAGAAGCAGGATTTCTTCATAAGAAAAAAGAATGTGAAAAAAAACTAAGTCCAGATTCTTTTTTCGTATTAAGGCACTCTTATTTCACATGGCCCTGTTCCTGTTTCGTATGGCCAAACAAAATAAGAAAATTGTGTCACAAAAAAAAACAAAAAAAAAACGATTTTTAAAATGTGTTAAAACACATTACTTGGTCATTTAAAAAAATTCAGAATCCAACTAATGGGGTCTTGATTAGTAAGATACATGTGTTGGTGTCTGTGCAGAATATGATTTTTATGGATTTTCAAAATATTTTTTTTGAAAGAAATGGTAACAAGATGGCCGCCATATGGAAAAATATTTTATTTTCTCAAAAAACAGGATCATTCCCCATATGAAACCATTTTCATATGGTCAAATTCTTTTTTAGTATGAAACACCTATCCAAAAGAGCATACTGAGCATACTCAGAATTGAAATTTCAAATCCTTATAACTCTGTAATGTATTAATATTTTTTTTACCAAACCAGCAAAAGGCACTATTCTGGACCAAGCCCTTTCTACTCTGAACATTTCAGATCAAAATTCCAAACCATCTGGGTGCCAGAAGATGACAAAGGAAAAATAGCAAAAAAACCCTGATTTTTTCACTTTTTTCTCTCTATCTGGCTGCTGGAATTTGCAAATCTGACTTGAAAAAAAAACTTGGCACATCAAGAGAACTTGCCCCTGAGACTATGCATGCAAAATTTCTGCAAATCTGTTGAACAGGAGTTAAGCCGTTAAAGTGCAAAGTTAGGGGTTTAACAATAAACAACCTACTCAACCCTATGTAAGGGAAGGGATAAAAGCAACAGAACTAAAGGGTAAACAGGGAGGAGAGGAAGCACTGTGGGTCACCCTGGAGACTGGAATTGGCTCCACAATCCACACAGGGGTTGTATACAGACCCCCATCTCAGGGGGAGGAAATGGACAAGGAAAATATAGAAGGCATCCTTGGGATGGCAGAGAAAGGGGAGATATTGCTGATGGGGGACCTAAAATGCCAGATGTTGACTGGAGCACCTTTGCTGCAGCCACATCCAAGAGCAGGGCCATTCTCGATGCCCTACAGGGGGCATGCCTCAGACAGTTAGTTTTGGAACCCACTCGGGAGAGAACAATCTTAGACCTGGTACTCTCAAATGGAGATGGAGAGAGGATCTCTGATCTTGAAGTGGGTAGCCATTTGGGAACAAGCAACCACCAAACAGTGTGGTTCATGATAAACTTAGCTATAGAGTCAAGCCACACAAAAGTGAAGGTACTGGACTTCAGTAGGGCTGATTTTGTCAAAATGGGAGAGTGCCTCAGAAAAACTCTAGCAAACAGGCAAGAAGGTGGGGTGGAGCAACAATGGGGAAACATCAAAACTGCCATCACAGAGGCAACAATCTTTGTGTGAAGCAAATAAACAAATCAAAATGAAAGAAAAAAACACTATGGTTCTCAAAAGAAGTGGTGGGGAAGGTAAGGGAAAAAATATTGCATTCAGGAAGTATAAGGAAACACAGAAAGAGCAGGACAGAGAACTGTACCAGTTAAAGCAGAAGGAAGCGGGTAAGGCAATCAGACTAGCAAAGGCCCAAACAGAGGAAAAGATAGCCAACTCAGTTAAGAAGGGGGATAAAACCTTTTATAGGTATATTAGGGAGCAAAGAAGGACTAAGGCAGGGATACTGATGCTGAACAAAGAGGAAGGTGGTTGGGCAGAGAGCGACAGTGAAAAAGCAGGGATACTGAATGAATGCTTCTGCTCAGTTTTCACAATAGAAAAGCAGGGGGAAATACCTAATCTGGTCAATAGAAGCACTCTGGATGGGGGGGTTGATATTAGTCCTTTCACAGAACAAAGGGTTCTGAAAGAACTCTTAAAACTGAAGGTGGATAAAGCAATGGGGCCTGATGGGATTCACCCCAGAATTTTAAAAGAACTAAGGGAAGAACTAGTAACACCACTGACTACCCTTTTTAATAAATCATGGGAGGATGGGGCGGTACCTGAGAACTGGAGGAGGGTGCATGCAATTCCCCTTCGCAAAAGTGGGAGCAAGACAGAGGCAGGAAACTACAGACCTGTCAGTTTGACCTCAGTGGTAGGGAAAATGATGGAATCACTTCTGAAGGAAAGAATTGTTGAGTACCTAGAGGCCAGTGGGGCACAGGACCCAAGGCAGCATGGATTCACTGTGGGAAGGTCATGTCAGACAAATCTAATTGATTTCTTTGACAGGGTGACCAAAGCAGTAGACTAGGGAGGGGCTGTGGACATGGCCTACCTAGACTTTAGCAAGGCATTTGAACAGTCCAGCACAAAAGATTAAGAAACAAATTAGCCAGCCTGGGATTGGGTCCTAGGGTGGTAGCCTGGGTAAAACACTAGTTGGACAACAGGACACAGCGGGTAATAGTAAATGGAGTCCACAGTAAAGAAAGGAGGGTTACTAGTGGGGGACCGCAGGGTTCACTACTGGGGCTGGTCCTTTTTAATGTCTTTATAAGTGACATTGCAGAGGGACTGGAAGGGGAAAGTACACCTCTTTGCAGATGACACAAAGATCTGCAACAGGTTGATACACAAGGTGGGGTGGAAAGGATGAAAAGGGACTTGGCAAGGTTGGAGGAATGGTCAAATGTATGGCAGCTTAGATTCAATGCAAAGAAATGCAAAGTAATGTACCTGGGAAACAAAAACCCAGGGGAAGAGTACACAGTTGGGGGTGAGATACTGACAACAACAAAAATGGAAAGGGAGCTGGGGGTAGTCATATCAGATGACCTAAAGGTGGGCCAGCAATGTGAGAAGGCAGTAAGGAGGGTTGGGGGGATACTGTGATGCATAGGGAGAGGCATCACCAGTAGAAAACAGGAAGTTGTTGGCCCTCTATACAGAAAGTTGGTAAGACCCCATCTGGAGTACTGTGTACAGTTCTGGAGACCCCATCTCCGCAAAGACATAGACAGGGTGGAGGCTGTCCAGAGGAGGGCAACCAAAATGATGCAGGGTCTGCATCAGAAGACATATGAAGAAAGACTAAAGGAACTAAAAATGTATAGCCTCAAGGAAAGGAGGGAGAAGGGGGGACATAATAGAAACTTTCAAATACCTCAATGGAATCAACAAAGTCCAAGAGGGTCGCATCTTTCAGAAAAAGAGATGGGCAAAAACAAGGGGCACAATTTGAAGATAGAGGGGGGATGGCTCAGAGGTAATGTGAGGAAGTATTTCTTCACAGAGAGAGTTGTGGATACATGGAACAGCCTTCCTGAGGAGGTCGTAGAATCAAAAACAGTGGGGGAATTCAAGAATGCATGGGACAGACATAAGGCAATTCTAGTGGGGGGTAGGAGGAAGTAGGCTGTTGGTTAACTAGGATCTGCAGCTTATCCGTTAGGTAGGGAAATGGGCAGACTAGGTGGGCCAAGCAGTGCTTATCTGCCATCAAATTCTATGTTTCTATCTATGTTTCTAACCCTAACTCTAATGGTACTACTGCGCCAGTATAATCTGTATATAAACTGAATTAAACATATTAGTAGGTGCCTCCAGGGATGATGCATTTTTTATCATCTTGCCAGGGTTATTATCATCCCTGCTCTATCTATCTATCTATCTATCTATCTATCTATCTATCTATCTATCTATCTATCTGAGGAGAGATTGGTGGAACATCTGGTTGTCAATGGACTACAGGACCCAAGGCAGCATAGTTTCACCAGGGGGAGGTCATGTCAGACCAACCTCATTGAATTTTTTGACTGGGTGACTAGGGAGGTGGATCAGGGAAGGGCAGTGGACATGGCCTATCTGGACTTCAGCAAGGCCTTTGACACTGTGCCACATAGAAGACTATTGCACAAACTGGGGAATATGGGTGTGGGCAGGACAGTAGTGTGGTGGGTAGGTAACTGGATGGGCGGCAGGACTCAGAGGGTGGTGGTAAATGGCTGTCACTCCACAGAGGGAACAGTGACCAGTGGGGTACCACAGGGATCAGTGCTGGGACCGGTCCTATTCAATATCTTCATCAGTGACATTGCGCAGGACCTAGAAGGCAGAATTTCACTGTTTGCTGATGACACAAAGCTCTGTAACAGAGTAGACACACCAGAGGGTGTAGACAGAATGAGAAGGGACCTGCAGAATCTTGAAGAATGGTCAGTGGTTTGGCAGTTGAAATTCAATACAAGGAAGTGCAAGATAATGCATATGGGGCACAAAAACCCTGGCACAATGTATCAGTTGGGAGGTGAGGATATAGCATGCACCAAGCAGGAAAGGGATCTTGGGGTTATCATCTCTGATGACCTCAAGGCAGGGAAACAGTGTGACAAGGCAGCAGGTAAAGCAAATAGGATGCTGGGATGCATAGGCAGGGGCATCACCAGCAGGAAAAGGGAGGTCATAATTTCACTATACAAGACACTAGTGGTGCCCCACCTGGAGTACACTGTACAGTTCTGGAGACCTTACCTATGTAAGGACATAGACAGGGTAGAGAAGGTTCAGAGGAGGCAACAAAGATGGTGCATGGATTGCTTCACAAGTCCTATGAGGACAGGTTGAAGGAACTGAACATGTACTCCCTGGAGGAGAGGAGGGAGAGAGGGATATGATAGAGACATACAAGTATCTTACAGGGAGGAACAGGGTGCAGGAATACACTATTTTAAGTGAAAAGATGTTCCAGGACTAGAGGGCATGGGATGAAGTTGGAGGAAGACTATTCAGAGGAAACGTGAGGAAGAATTTCTTCACAGAACCGGGCGGTGGACAAGTGGAACACCTTGCCAGAGGAAGTGGTGGGGGCTGAAACAATCACGGGATTTAAGAATGCATGGGATAGACATAAAGGAATTCTGGAGGTCAGGGGTAAGGGGCAACAGACTTCTTGGAAAACATAAACTGAACTTACAAGCTCAAATGGGCAGACTGGGTGGGCCATAGGCCCTTATCTGCCGACACTGTCTATGTATCTATATATGTATGTATCTATCTATCTATCCTGAAAAACACTTTATTAATACAGCAGTTAGAGTAATTTAATGCCACAAAAGTAGGGAAATATAGTGTTGAAGTTTCCAGTCCTAACTGCCTACCCCCCACCTCCCATGTAGCATAATGAATAAACATTAGAGTTTTGAATCTCCAGAGCCTTGGAGATCCAAAAGAGATCAGTGGTGGGGTGTTCCTTGGGGTTATCAACCCTAATGCCCACCCTGTTCCCTGAGCAAACAATGTCAAACATGATGTATTTTTTTCATGCAGGGTCTTGTGGGCCCTGCATGAAGAAAGCTACAACAAATTGTGATGGCAACATTTGGTGAGACATACTTCTTTACCTTTGAAGAGTGTATCACTATGAGGTACTTGCTTGGAGCTGTACCTTGTGCTTCAGACAGGAGGCTATGAGTTGGTGGGAGGGTGGAGCATTAGGGTTGACAACCCCAATGAAAACCCCACCACTGATTCGCCAAGACTCCAGAGACCCCCAAATCCTAATGTTTGTTCCTTTTGCTGCTTAGGCAGGGTGGTGGTGGGGAGTTAGGGCTGGAAGCCCTAATGCCACATTTCCCTACTTTTGTGGTGTTAAGGCACCCTAACTGGTGCATTAACAAAGTTTTTTTTTGCAAAGAATTTCTTTCTTTTTGAGATAGTGGAATCACATCCTCATCCATGCAGGTCCTTTTGGAACCTGCATAAACAGATGCAGATGCCCTGCACTAGGGGAAGACTCTGTCTGCCTACAGACGTGCAAGGCCATTATGGGCCCTGCACTTCCATGCAGCAGCAGATGTGAAGAAGTCATAGAGCTGTCTGGTGGGCTGCAGATGCACCGGGTCCTGTGGTCCCTGGGCTTCCATGTAGCCACAGATACAGATGCTCAAGAGAAAGGGTACATCTGTCAGCCAATGCACAGGGCTCTTTGCCACCCACGAGTGGATAAATGCAGGTCTGTATACCAGAAGGACAGTTGTCTATGCAGGTAACCCTGCACTTTTCATTCCCTGACTGAGAGGTGTCACATAACAGTACCATTCCCCCGCCCTCACCCCATCCAGCTGGGTCACTGAGCTCACCCCCAAACTCTGCTCACCAGCACAGGATCACAAAGCATGCCTGCTGGGGTTAAGACTGGCACTACACACAGAGTTTGTTAACAATTATAATTTTTTTTTCAATTTTGACCCCAAATTTTGAAGAAACTCATTTTGTTATTCACCTTATAAACCTGACATATACCATTTATAATATATTTTCTGAAATGTCATTTTGTACCAGAAGTGTGAAAACACATCTTGTTCGGGTTTTAAAAAATGATATGTGTCACGTTTATGAGGTAGTGTGGAAGCATGACTATGTTGAAAGTTTGGAGTCAAAATATTGAAAATTGGTGAAGTAATGAGTGAATGTTGAAATACTGCAATGTGCAGTTATAACTTGGGCATTTTGCCATATTTGTGCTCCAAATTTTCAGCATAGCCTTTTTATTACACAATCTGATGAACCAGGAAGGTGGACATGTTCAAATCTCCACCAAAACATCATTCTGCACCACAGAAACATCATTTAGTGCCACAAGTGTGAAAACACATTTTGGCTGGGATTTGAAAAATGTCAGCTTTTACATTTGTGAGGTGGTGTGAAGAAATGGCTATGTTGAAAATTTGGGGTCAAAATATTTAAAATGATCAAAGTTACGAGCAAGTGTAGAAAAATGTCAACATACATGCATAACTTTGCCATTTTTACATTTTAGACCCCAAATTTTTCAATATACTGTAGCCTTCTTATGACCCTGCCTCATGGACAAGGATGGTGAAAACATTCAAATGTGGCCTAAAAGGTGATTTCACCACATAACTGCAAAATCATCTTTCAGAGCTGATTTGCATAATTCCACCACCACTGGTCATGAGATGGGGTATCAAAAAGGCCATGTTGAAAAGTTGGGGTGAAAATATGCAAAAATGACAAAAGTTATGCATCAAAGTTCCAAACTCCATTGAAATATATTGAACCACGCTTACCTTAGTTTCTCATATTGCAGGCACCGGTTCCAGCAGCAAGACGTGTCTTCAATTGGAGAGTAGATCTTTGCCATGACACATGTTCAGGTGAGTGAGGGTATGTGGGGTGTGTGGGGGGGGCGGTGGGTGCTGAGTGGGAGATCAGGTTGGGAGGTCAGATCAGCGAGGGACCGTTTTCTCATTTGCAGGTAAAAAAAATCAACAAGGGATAGTTTTCTTCTTTTCAGGGAACAGTGGGCTACTGTTAGGTGACACCGGGTGGGCATCCTCTGGGCAGCCATGTATACACTGGGAAAGGGGGGGGCTGCTGACCTGGAGGGGAAGGGGCCAGCAGAAGTGGTACCGGGTTGGACACACCCGTCCACTTATGTAGTCAATAAATAAATAGATAAATACATAAATGAATATTAACAGTGGGAATGGACGATCTGGAGGGGAGGGGGAGGAAGAAGTGGTACTGGGTCTGGGGACCCCAGTCTTCTTACTAAAGAATAATTTTTTTTGTTCCCTCTGGCTGCAGGGGGCTCTCCCCCTCCAGCCAGTCTGCCTCAGCTCCGCTCCCCTCCATGTACTCACTCTCTACTCCTGCCTTTCTCCCACACACCACTTACCTCTGTCCCCCCTACAGAGGGTGACGGGCCTCACCTCACACCACTTGCAGCCAGGTACTCGGGAGGAGGAGTGCCATGGGGATGGGTGGGTCCATGGTAACTGGCTGTCATACCCTGGAGTGATATTTTTCCCCCTCGTGTGCTTCTTTGGGTGAGGCATGCAATGACTCACCCAGTGGAGTCACGCACACACCATTGGCATGGCCTCTGCCAGGCATCTGCCCCACCCCCCCAGATACTCTTGTTAGTACTGGCCACCAGTATTTGTCCTGGTTCACTGGAGGTCATGCTTGCACCCGGCTCACAGCCACCCCTCCCCCACAGAGGAGGAGAACAGTCCATAGGATGCTTGATCCCTCCCCCCTGGTTGGCCCTCCGATGTCCTGAGTCTGGTTCCGAACCCAGGGCACTGGCATCACAGGTAGAAATCTTACCCCTGTGCTAGCAGGCCATCCTAAATAATTATTATGATAGATAGATAGACAGTCAGATGGACAGACAGATACTGTAGATAGCTAGATAGACAGACAGACATACAGAAAGAGACAGACAGAACAGGACTGTCACAGCAGCCCACAGAACAACTTCCAGTTGCAGCTGCACAAGTCAAGGAAGTCCTACTGTTCTCACACAGAGCATGCAGGTCAATGGCTCTTCTCATTAAACTGAGCACCCTGGATTTTGGGGTGCCCAGTAAAGGTATTTCTGGCAATGTTTTCAAAAAACAAACACCAGAATCTAGCTAAATGGGTCCGTGTAGCTAGGTTCCGGTGTCTGTTGCTTGAAAAGTATATTTTTTATATATTTTCAATGTTTGTGAGTTTAAAAGAAAACACAAAATCGCAGACAGCACTATCAGTATTTTTTTCCACACAACTGGTATTTTTTTTGGTATGACAAGTAAATCATGAAAATAAGCACACACAATCAGAATTTTTTTCCACACGACTGTTTTTTTTTTTTTGTATGACAAGTAAATCATGAAAATAAGCACACACAATTGCCCTTCTAGATATCAGGCCGAAAGACCTTCCCAAGGGGTTATGTAACTCTCCGATCTCTGTATCGGTGAAGGCTCATAACCAGCTTTGCTCATTTTTGAAATATAACCACATTGCAGACCCCAATCAACCACTCATGAGGAATCCTAACTTTAAAATAAGGGGTAAAATATTCCAGGCACAGTGGCTCCCACAGTTAGTGGGTGCGAGCCCTAAAGATTTATTTACTGAGGGTAGCTGTCATACTTCGGAAGACATTAGGAGAGATTTCAAAATAGAAAGGGGACAGAGTTTTAAAGTTTACCAGATCTGCCACCTGCTGGTGACCAAAGGGATACCAACTCTAGCGGAGGCAGGGACTGGAGAAATAGCAAACTCTGTCACTACTTTTGCTACACTGCCCCATGCAGTTTCCCAGATATATGCCAGTCTCTGTGACTTGGCTTTACCTTCCATAGATGGAGCTTTCGGTTACTGGTCTTCTCAGTTTCCTCACCGGGAACTAGATTGGGGTAAGATATGGAAGAGTTGCCACACATACATTACACAAGATATATTGAAGATTATGCAATTTTAAATACTGGACAATATGTACATGACACCAGTCAAGCTTCATAAAATGGGCAGACTGCCATCCCCACGATGCATTAGGTGCAACCAGGCAGAAGATAATCTCTTCCACATTTTTGGGAAGTGTCCCTGTATAGCGTCTTTATGGTCAACAACAAAGCAGAAGGAAGACCCATTATTGGGTATAAATGATTTATTTACCCCAGAAATATGCCTGATAGGAGATTTTGCTGGTGTGGCTGTAACCCAACGCAGATATTACATGGCCATGATAGCCTTGTCGCTGAAAATGTTGGTGTTACGACACTGGCAGGATTCTAATACTGTTTCATATACAGAATGGTTACAGGAACTCTTAGCCAACTTAAGTACTAAGTGTATGATAGCCAGCTTGCATAGTCGTCTGCTCAGATTCAAAAGGAGTTGGGATAAGCTGTACACCTTGTTTGGTATGTGACCTGCTCTTAGAGTAGGCTTCGATAGTCTATGTTCTCCTTGCTATATTAGTCGACCTGATGTCAATGGGTGAGGGGAGGGAGTGTGAGAAGGGTGGGGTTGGAGGAGGGAGGGGTTTTGGAAGGGGTGTATATGTAAAGGGAGAAGGTTGTTTAGTCTTCTCTTGTATTGTATGTGTTTTGTTGTGTATAATGGAAACTTGAATAAAGTTGACTTAATTAAAAGAAAAACAACATGGGAGGCAAATGAGAGAGTATCATCCAAGGTGATACCCAGTTACTTAAAGGTCTCAACGTGTTCCATGTCATCACCATGTGCATTGAGGATGACCAGTGGGGAGACCTTCTTTTTGTGCTGTTGCCCCGACTTAGTTTTTTTAGTTAAGTGCAAGTGTGTGCCTTTTCATATATTTTGATACATTCTTTTTTTTCGGGGGGGGGGGGTTATGTTATTTGAAAATCTGTGGGCCATGGAAAATATAATAAATGACATGGCAGTAAAGTACAGACTATCGGGGTACAAGCTTCAGCAATGCATATTAACTATTGCAGTAGCTCAGCACTGGGCTACAGCAGTCTTCTCTGGTTGCATATTCTGTCAAAACTCCAGAAACACTGCAATCCACAGTAGTGGCATGCCAGCATCACCTGCCACAAGGAAGTTGGAGTAATAAATATTAATTCAGTTTCTTTTGTATTTATGCAGGATAAAGATCAGTAGGCTTTGGCCCATTTTACGATTATCCTATTTCCATAGATGGCAATTAGGTGTTTTTTAGTGCAATATTAGCCACTGCTAAGCAATGTAAATCACAAACTTGTAGTGAGATAGACATAATGTGACCTACTGGGAATTGAACCCAGGCTCCGGAATTTCCTGTTTGCAGAGGTTACAATTAAAATTATTATTCTAAATACCTGAACGGTTAAATATAACAGGCAACTAGTTTATAACATTCCCCATTTACAGTACAAGCTTGAGTCAAGAGCTTTAGTGCATGAAGACAGTGATTCTAGGTTTCAAATATCGCAAACAAATCCTATTCCAAGGAACAGCAGCATTAAATGCAAATCTTAACTTTTTTGAATCAGGATTTAATGCTTATATTATTATTAAACCTATCGACTATTTCCCTCAAGACTTTGATTACTCCTATTTGTAGTCTTCCTTGTCCCATATAAATCAGTGCATGGGGAACCAAAGTAATCTCGTGGAATTAACAGAGCAGAACAGAATTCATGCGTCCCATCTCAAAGCCGAATGGAATTGGTCAGTGACCCACTTTTCTCATACTTGTTTCTCAGAGTTGCACCATTTTATGAGAAGCAGCATGATGTCTCTTAGGTGTCAACAGTTATTGTCCTGTTGAAAAGTAACAAGTAGAATCCCTGAGTATCATTACAAACATGGCTGCCACCTTTACTCACTAAAAAAATGAAAAATTTAACTACTTTAAATTAAAAATAATAATAATTAAATATTATTTGCCCTCATAATCCTCTTCTTATGTACACATACATTAAAGAGATACTGTAAACCGCTTTAAGCCTCAGACTGTCCCTAGTTTAAAAAACATATTTTATGATTGCTCACATTCTGTAGAATGTGCTGACGCATCACACCAAATGTGTTTGTTTACATTCCTTAATCAACTCCCACTGCATCTTTTCTGAACTTGGAAATGCTCCCATCATAGTCTAACCACTCAAGATGTAGTGGGATTAGAGGAGACTATTGTATCATGAGTGACTGCACTGCTTTGGGGTGTTCCTAATGTTCAGGAAGTGAGCAATAAGAATAGATCAAGGATTTGAAAAAAAAATTGTATAATTGCACAATTACTGTGTATTCAGTTCTACTAAGAAAAGGTTCCATGTGATTGTGGAAAGGTGATCACTGTTAAGGCAAGTGTACATCACCGAAAATTAATTTTGGCGATGTACACTCCCAGCGCACAGCAAAAGGGCACCGGGGACTTGCACCCCAAGGGGGCTTCATCCCCACCCCCACTAAAGAATTCTCAACTCCAGGGTGGTACATGTTGGGGGGGTGCAAAAGCAGAATAAAAGAACATGGCAGGGCACAACAAAATGAACGCATGCCCAGAATCAAACCCAGCACCCTTGCAACCCTAGCCTGCCACCCACACACACACATACCATATCACAGGGCCAGCTTGGCAGCCCACCACTGCACTATGCCCCACAAACCCTCCCTCCCCTTCTGCCCATTGCATGGCATGCTCACTCCCCACTGTGTGCTTCTACATATAGCAACATTCTGTCACTATATTCATGGACCCTCCCTAGCCGGTCACTCTCCCTGCTCGGTAGCCCTGTTGACAGGTGCTGCATTTGAGTCGACCTTTTGGAAAGAGCCTAATCACAGTCACCATTGTCACAGGCTACCCTAAGAAAAGAGACAGATTAAACCACTGGCAACACTAATGTTTTTAAGGGAAGGTAAGCAATCATAAAAATGTTGGTTTTCGACTTGAAATAGTATGATGCAAAAAGGGTTGACAGTGTCCCTTTAACTAAAAAAATATGAAAGATGAAATAATACAGTACTTAAATTTTACTTTCTGATGTTTATTTTCTGATCAGAAAAATTCCCCCTCCTATCCTCACTTGCTTACCAGTGGAATCTCTGCTGTTTAAAGAGCCGCTGATGCTTCAAGGAGAACTGTTTGGACTCAAGTCACTTAATATTTTACATTAACTCTGTATTTCTCCTTCCTATTATTTGCTGATTTGGGAAAATGAATGAAAACTGGATCTTTGTTTTTTGAGCGTTCATCAGCTCCTATTGCTTATTCCCAACCTGATGGAAAAATACTCTGATTGCGATATCACACTTATTCCCATGTCAACAGACTGTTTAATTACAGCAGAGGATTATGACTTCAAGTTGGGAATAACCTGTAAGGGAAGATGAACTTGAAGAAATGAGGGTCCGCTTTTCTGCAGATTTCCTCAGTAATAAAAAAGGGGAGTAGAAATATATGAAAGATATATGAAATGTATGCTGAGTTGTGTCTAAAAATAAGTTTTCCATGGTCTTCCCAGAGGCATCAGTAGGAAAACTACACCTTCATATCTTCTAAATTTTGTTTCCATGTCAACAGACAACTATTTTCATGTAGCTGTTAGAGACGTATGCAACAGCTTTAGTCTGTCTTCACACTTCATACTAGGCCCTGTAACAGTCCTGGGAGGCTCCATCTGGTGGTTGTTGAAATCTCATTGTACCAGACAGCTGCATTAGCATATGAGAACATGATGCATAATCAACCTTTAAACTCGCCAGTATGCCTGTCTGCTTAATTAGTCTTCAAATAAACAAGCTGCAAGAATGTATGAAATACCACATTTATCTTCAGTGAGCTTTGCCAAACTATCTGAGTTGTAATGCAAGGTTTTCACTTTAAACTCTATTCAGTTTATATGTTTCCAAGGAGTTTTTTTACAGGGTATTTGTTCTTTCAGTATAGAGATGCATGGTATAAATGGTTGATCTGACATCATGTTCTCATATGCTAATGCAGTTCTCATGGACAACGAGATTTCAACAACCATGAAATGTAGACCCCCAAGGCAGTTACAGAGGGATACCATGAGTAGTGAAAGCAAATTAAAGGTAACACATATAGCCCTAACAGCTACAGGAAAGGAGTTGTCTGTTGACATCAAAACAAATAAAATTGAAATGACATGAGGGTGTAGTTTTCCTTTAACCAGCTACAGATAAAACAGAAGCTCTAGTTCCATCTGAGTCCTTCTGTTTTGAGATTGTGGGGGTGAACATTCTGCATCCGGTGATGTGCCATTATCCCATCACGGCACACCCTGTCATGTCTTATTGCTTAATTTGTCCATGTGGAATGTTTGCTTGCAGTGTAATAGATTAAAAAAGGTTCCACTATGCTGCGGTGACAAAAAATTTGTCGACAATCTGCACAGCAACAACTACTTACCGCCAATTGGTGTTGTACTGTCATTGGAGGAACAAGTGTTTTCTGTGGGGCTTTGCCCACTACCCATGGGGGGCTCTGCCCATCACACCTCCCACACTAAGGATTACTAACTCTAGTCAGAGTTAGTTCAGGGAGGAGGTTCAAACACCCCGACAGCAACGGTGTCGGAATACATGGAGACCATCACAGCGAACTCCCGAAAATGTCACTGTGATTGTCTTCATGGTATTCTCATCACTGTGCCATCAGTATACCATTAAAGAGAACATAAACAAAGTAAAATTTAAATCAACTATTTCTGGTGTCTTCTGTTCATTACTGACATACTGTTAACATATTTGTTGCTGTTACATTTGCATTCTGCATGCTGAGTGTTTTTTTCACACTTTGTTTAGAACTTTCAAAGAGATGTTCTCCAGACTGCTGCCTGTAAGTTGGGGAAACCACTAAAAGTGGTGAAAAACATATACAGGAAGGGGGCTCTGAGGGTTTTCCCTGTTTCCTCCAATAGTGAATCTGATTAAGCCATGGTCACTGACTGGTGATTTCCGATGTTTTCTTTTTTAATCAGGTCTTCCTTAATGCTAATGATTAGATCCAGTGTTGTATCGGCCCTAGTGGTTCCTTTAACAGACTGAATGAGTGTACAGTCTTCCAGAAGTTCTAGAAATTACCTATTGTGCTCTGACTTAGCTTCTTCCTCCTCCTCCTCCTAGTCTATATCTGGGTAGTTGAAATTACCTATTGGAATTATACTTTCCTTGGCTGTTACTTTGCTAATCACAACATGAAGTTTAAGGTCCTTCTTCTTTTTGTGGTCAAGTAGTCTGTGTGTATACCAATTTTACAGATTTCTAATCTTCCAGTCGATATTTAACCAGAAGGTTTCAATCTTCCCTCCTTGGAGGTCTTGTATTTAAGTTACCTCCAGTTAGCATCTGATTTATAATGCCAGTCTGTGATGGGTAGCAATGATCAGACAAGACACAGATAAATCAGGTACAAGATACCTAAATAGGTGTGATTAGATTTATAAAAAAAAATAAAGCAGTATGATACAAATGAACAACTGATTAAACAACAAAAGAAATAAAGAAACAAAAAGGCACAGCTTAGGGTCTACAAGACTCTAGAACCCTAATCAAAGTCTGTGCTGGGTCTCCCTTCAGAGAACCCAATCTGGAGATGTATATAGTTTCCACTCCAAACTACATCTAACCTCTAGGTGCTGGAGCCTGAGTTTTATAGCACCTAAACTCCTCCCCTAATGAACAAAACCCAACCCTAATAATCTTTATTACAGTCATTTTCTTTTTAATATCTAGCTAGACATGTAATACCTGATCCTATATTTTACTAAACAATAATAATCATCATTAATCAAAGACTAGCAACTTTTTTATATCCTTTAGATCAACAAAAAACTTCTTTTAAACAAAAAAGGGCTCTAATGAACCTTGGCTCCACCTCCTTTTTGGGAGATTGACTCTTCAGGGTCCATAAATACATCAGAAAGGGTGCCACAGTCTCCCTATAGGAGACTGCACCCCACCCTGCTAGAAGGTGTCTCCTGATTGGGACACCTGGACCTCTAGCAACCACCTGCAAAGTAACACCAAGGTAAAATGACTCCCTTTTAAAGTGTTTTATCTCTGTTGTTTAAAATCTTTTTTCTCATTCAGGGAGATTAGTAAAGACAAATATGTACTTTATATTATGTTCCCACACTAATGCATTTCTGTATTTTACAACAAAAAACGTTTTCTTAGCAACCCAGGAAAACAGTAAAGATATGAATTCTTTTGCAAAGTCTAGTTTCTAAATGGACAACATTGCAATACCTCAGTCCACTAAACAATTTTTGTACCAAAATGTACTTGCCGCTCAGTGAGTTGGCAACAAAAAGAATGAGTTTTATTTTTTAAGACCTCTGCAGTCCATCGGCTGCTCCTTTCTGTGGCTGTACCAATGCTTACCCTCCTGCAACATGCAAGGAGGAGCACATATACTAGGACAGCCACTGGGACTCCAATCAACAGGTTGACACCTCTAAGACCTGTAAGCAGGGGATGATGTAATTTTTTTCCTAGTGTCTCTCAACTGACATGAAGAAAAATAGTGCAAGGCCCTGCTTGAACATGTGAGAGGATGCGCAAGAGCTTTTGCAAGCACCGC
Source organism: Neoceratodus forsteri (assembly GCA_016271365.2). Taxonomy (NCBI): domain Eukaryota; kingdom Metazoa; phylum Chordata; order Ceratodontiformes; family Ceratodontidae; genus Neoceratodus; species Neoceratodus forsteri. The sequence continues at coordinate 721,725,629 of CM028129.1, forward strand.
AACTGCAAATCCATGCAGTTTCCTTACCAGATGGCATACGGGAAACAAGATTACAAGACAGCATTATACAACTGGGCACAGGAGTTATAAAAAAAAATTCAGGGCATATTTCTTTAAGAAAGTAAACAATTTTACTGCTGTTATAGCCACACAACTAACCCACAAGCAGACAGCAATGTTTTACATCCAAATTAGATGGCTACAAGGAGTATGTCATAACAGACACTGGAATTACTACTCCAAGGAGGAATTTCAAAGAAAGTAAAAATCATAACCAAGATAAAGAGGTAACAGCAGGTGGTCAACCCACCGTTTCTCAAGCGTGTCGAGTAGAAGATAGGCTACGGAAGAAATGCTGTTGTGCAACAGACTGTGAGAAGAAAGAAAAAAGACAGGAAGGAAACATAAAGCTAGGATAGAGTTAATTCCAGTAGTAAGTTATGAGGGGTTGGGAGGGGTTACTTAAAACTATCACACAGTCCACATCCCTTTTTGCCAAGTCTATCCTTTCTGAATAGTTTGCAGTTGACTAGCTATATTCCCCAAATGTCAATCTCATCCCACCATGTGTCCATAATTCCTATTATATCCAACTCCTCCATGGTGATCTGTGTCTCTACGTCCTCCAGTTATTGCCCTAGGTTATACGCATTTGTGTACATACTGTCTACTTCCAGTTTCAGTTTGGTATCTTTTACCTCTTCTCAGACTCATTCATCATTACCTTTTCTCAGAACCATGCATGATTCCTCTTGCTGGCCTTTTCTTTCCAACATAGTTTTCTCAGAAATATCTCGTTTCCATTTTTCTTGTGGCTTCCCAAGCCTTCTCCTGTGTTCCTCCCACCCCTATATAAATTGAAATCTTCTCTATAATTGTTTGATTCAGTTCCCCAGTACTGTAGCTTCTTTTTGATTTAGATGCAGCCCATCCTTCTTGACAATATCCTGCAGTCCACGAAACAGTGTCCAGATTCAAAGATTCCAAGGAAAGTGAATCATTGGTCCTTACACCAACATCTAATTCAATCATTTATTCTTTGAATCTTGTCTGTGCATCTTTAGTCCACATACTGTGTAGCCCATATTGATAAGAATACATATCCCCTTTCCTGTCTTTAATCTTCTCTCTAAGGTTCATGAAGTGGTAGCAGTACTAGTAGATTTTGTTTATGGCACCCCTACACAGAGGCTCAGGGCACCAGTACAATAAAACAGAGATAGCCACAAATCATAAAATAAATACAATTCTGAATAAATAATACAAAAAAATAGCAACTCCTTACACAATCATACAATTCCTGCAACCAGCTAAAATGCACTGTGTAATATCTCAGGTGTTCATACTGCAGAACCAATGAGGATTATCAATCTTCATATGCCTGTGTAAATAAGTATGTTTTAAGCCCCCATTTAAAGGTCTCTACCAAGGAGACCTTCCTCAAGGCCCTCAGGAATGAGTTCCAGTGACCCGGCCTTGCAACCTTAAAGGACTGGTTCCTGAGGTTTTGTGCCTAGCCCTGGGCACAACCAGGAGACCTTCCTTGGTGGGGTGGAGGAGGTGCACAGGCATGTAAGGGTGCAGGAGACCATGCAGGTAACCCAGGTCCAGACTGTGTAGGGCCTTATAGGTTAATAACCTAACTTTATAGGAGATACACCACTTACCCGGCAGCCAGTGCAGTTCATGCAGTGCCGGAGAGATACAACTCGACCTTGGAAGGCCAGTCAATAACCTAGCAGCTGTGTTCTGCACCAACTACAGGTGCTGCAACATACGTCCACTGATCACAAGGTACAGTATACAGCGTTACAGTACTCTAACCACTAGGTCACAAAAGCAGGCACCAGTGAGTACAAGTTCTTTCTTTTTGCCACTAGTGTCATATGTTCTAACATGTATCATTGACAGTGGTTGATCACCAAGGGCCTCTAGTAGTCCATGTATTCTTTCCTCTATATACATAAGTCTGGCTCCAGGTAGACAAGACAACATAATCCAACATGTTCTATGTCTCTTTGGTGAATCCAGCATGTTCTGGGTCTCTTTGGGACATGTGCTTATCTGTGAACATAAGCTCTGGGTCTCTTATGACCATTGTCATCCTGTGTTTTGTTTCCTTCAATAATGTTTGTTTTTCACTGGCAGTATGTCTTGTCATTCTTCATTTTCCTGTTCATTCAGTAAATCAACTTAATTCTCAGATGGTAGTGGGATGCTTCCACTGCTGTTTTTTTTACTTACCTGTTGTCTTTCTTCCACCTCTTAACTGTTTCCCATTGTGATTCACCTTCACATATACTGGTTTGTTGTTGCACGTGACTGCTATCCTTCACTCTATGTCCCAGTTTTATGTTGCTTTCCTGTCTCCCTTATGTTTTCATTCATAATGTTTTTAATGCCTCTTATAATGGCTTCATCCTGCACCTGCATGTGATTCAACTTTGGGTTTTCTTCCTACATGGCCATTCTGTACCTTAGCTACTCAATAACAGAACACTTTTCACAGGTGAACTATCAGTTTGATTTTTCTGTGTTTCTAAATGTGAACTTTCAAAAACTTCTGCAGTAGTTTAGTTTCTCCATTGTAGCTCTGGCCATAACTAACTGTGAATGCCATTGTAGTTCATTTGAATATTATTGTGTGCCACAAGTCAATATGCTGCTGCCAGAACTAGACATCTCTCAGGTGTCTTTTTTATTCCCTTTGAATTCTTACCAGTTATTGGGACTAATAAGTATCATCCCCAAGTGTCCAGTATCCTCCTTTAGTCATGTTTCTGTTTACTAAACCACAGTTTCACTGATGTAGCTTACAATGCAGATTGGGCTCTTCCAGTATTGGTTAGTTCACCAGGTGACTTGTGTTAGTCCACCTTTGTTGGTTGGACCTGGTGCTTGAAGCTTAATGTAACCCTCCTTTCTAAATCTGATTTTTTTTTTGCTTTTCCTTCTTTACCTTTCTACTCAGATGGCTAATTTTATAAGTATCCACACTATCATCTGGCCACTTTCTCAACATACCCCTTCTTCACCCACAAATGTTGAGCTCCATGTGGAGAAAATGAAACACAATGTATAGTCCTTCCCCACATTTGTCTCCTCCCTTTCTTGTTTCAAGCAACACAAGCACACAACTCACCTTCTAATAGTAGATGTATCCCTCTATTATTTCTAGGTACAGTGTTTACCTCATCTTTATTGTCTGCTGATAGAATGTAAGTTTGCAGTACTGCACTTCTTTTGGTTGCATTAAGAAGTTAAAGTGTTACTGCATCAAATGTGTGACCAGAACATAACAGCAGTAGAAAGCTAAGCATGTCAGAACTCTCTTTCAGGTTATTTAACAAACAGAGAACAGAGAAGTCCCAAGTTTATTGTAGAAAAAGAATGTCTATCACAAGTGTTTAGTCTATATCTCAGCCATTTTCCTTTTAAGTGGCTGAGTGAAAAACCTCTGTAGTACAAAATTATGAAGTGCTGCACTGTTGCTATTTTGAAGTATATGGTCTGTGTCTTATTTTAACACTAAGAGCTCTTGTGGTCACTCGTTGTAGTCAAATCATTATTTCAACACCAGTTCTGTATCTATACAGTACAATGTACAGTACCCCTTCAGCAAGGGAAACCCCCATAAGCAGAGAGCTCAGACAGAAGTGCTATGTATACTGTATATAGTGCTACATAAAAAACAGGTTACGTAACTTTAGAGAAAGACAAAAAAATTGACAAAACATTTTAAAATGTGTAATTAATAAAGAAATACAGCTAGTGAGCATGGTGATACATAAAGTCAAGTGCATTTCCTGTTTACAGCTCATCCAGCAGTCTCTTTGTAACAATTCGCCTGAGGCCATGCTTGTTATGTTTTTGTTATGAATTTATCCATTACCACACATCCCTGCCAACCTCCTGACTAGTGCTTTGGGCAGAGAGTTGTAAGTAGAGATCCCTTGCAAAGAAAGATCTGATGGTTAGAGGAAGCCAAGGAAGAGGCATGGGATGTTAATGTGGTACAATTCATACTACTAGAATGTTTGAAGCACCAGTTTGTATTTGAATATGACTATGAATAAATACCACAAAAAGCTTGGCTACAAACAACATTTCATTTTCCTCTTAATAAGATGTTTACATATTTCAGTGTGCTCATGCAGCGAGGGGTTCCTCACTGTCCTTCATTTGCATTCCTTTTTTTTGAACATATTCCGTTTTTCCCCAATTGTAACTACTTAGTTACTGAAGTATTCGTTTACTTCTGTGTATCATGCTTTAAGAACCCATAAAGCAGACAGATTTTACTGTAATGTTAGAATATATAGTCTATAATGATATGTATGATGTTCAGTAACATTTTCATCTGTTTGAATGAAATGGGTTAACATTTCAGAATACTTTGTTCTTCTTATGACTCTAACCCAAAACCCATGGCACTGCACAGGCCAAACACAATTAATTTAAAAGGCCAGTGTTTTAACACCATGGGCAAGGACCCCAGCGGTGGTGTGCTGGAGCTGGCTCACTCGAGCTAGTAGGTATCTCTTTGAAACAGTTTTACTGACTTGAGTGAGCTGGTAGTTAGCAGCTCCATTTCTGCCATCCAGAGCCAGTTCCATTAAAAAATAAAACATGTTAGGTTGGCCTGGTGGTGCATAGGGCTTAGGAGCCTAGCGCCTTACCTCTTCTACACCAGCAACCCGAGTTAGGGAATGAGCACGGGCCACCAGGGGTTGGCTGGAGGGAAGAGATGGGAGCAGGATTGAGCAGCCATTAAGCCGTTCTCCTCTCCTGGCTTGGGGAGTGTGGTTTTCCCAGTACTTGGCTGCCACTGAGTGGAGGCTTGGTGGTAGTTCCACTCAGTTGGGGGCCAGGTGCTAGGCTAGGTTGGGTGGAGTGGGGCTACTGGTTCTGGCATCAATGTGTGCCTCCAGACATGTGCACAACTGAGTTTGCTGAGGTCCTGAGGATAGTAAGGGAGAACAATGTGGAGGAAAACAGATGGTCATGGCTAGTGTGTATGATGCCCACTGGCCATGCCTCTGCCCACCACATCACCAAAGTGCCCTAGGGATGAAGAACTGGATTATGTGCTTCAAGGGGGGGAGGACAGCCCTCTATCTCCTGACCACACCACAGGGGTGGGGGGCAATTCATGGGGGTGCCCACACTGCTGGGATCTTGGGGAGTTGGTGGATGGGGGGTGGTAACCAGCAGAAGGGAGCCTCCCTTGCCAGAGCCCCAGGAGCAAAAAAAGAATAAAGAAAAAAAAATTATAAAATATGTATTTTTTGGTGTTCCATTGATAATGAAGGAAAATCAGAATTGAAAGAAGGAGGGTGGTTGGTCAGGTGACCACGGCATGTCATCAGTCAGCAACTTATTTTTTTAAATCACTCCATACATAATTGCTCCTCATTGGTTTGTTTAACACTTTCCCCCCCTCACACATGCTGGCTGTGGCTCTGTTTCCTGTGCACATCCAGCCCTGGTATGACAGGAGACTCATGTCCAATGATTGGACCAATGGGGCATCAGATTCCCGTATGATCCCTCCCATCCAGACTGCAGGATGTGCTGTGAGCCCCTGAGCCGCTCCTCGCCTTGTGTCATACCCATTCCCCAGCAGCATATATGCAATAGTTGAGGAGGAGTCAGTACCTCCTTTGCAGCAAAAGATTCTGCATAGTCACACAGTGGGTTTTGTGAGGGTGCATGGTTGAGTGGTGTTGCAGTCACCTTTCTTTCAACTTCACAGTGGTCGTCCTACTTATCTGCATTTTTTTTTGTTCAGGTGTCGGGTCTGTTTAGGTAGTGTGGGAGGTGCAGGTGATTGAAGATGTCCTGGCTGGTGGACCTCCTCCATTCATCTGTGTCCCATTACCCATGCCCATGTCAATGCTAGTCACCTACCTGCCTATAGGGCAGTGCCCGCATGGTCTGAGGTGGGCCACAACTAGTCCTCCTGTTTGTCTATCTTCCTTGCTCTGTCTCCTGACTCCTTTGTGAGAGCAGTGGTGTTCTGAGAGTGAGTGAGACCCATCTTCCCACCATCCATCCCATCCCCATCCTGGCTTTCCTGGACTCAGTCCAGTAGATGGTCCCTCCAGGACACTGGGCAGCTACCCGACTCCAATTGAAACTCGAATCTGAGAAAGGCTGCTGCAGCTGCAGGTGCAACCTCGATAAAGTGAGTAACAAAGAAGAACTACTGCTGAGCTGAGGTGGGGCTCATGGGATAGCAGGAAGGAGAGAGCAGTGCCTGTAAGCCGAAACTGTTCCTTCCTTCAAGAGGAGGAAGACAAGCAGGGCAGGGCAGGCTGAGAGAGTGCCTTGGGAATGAGCCATGACCCACAACAGAAGCCTGGCACCATATGAAACATACAAAATTTGCCAGCAGATAAAGGCCTAGAGGTCTATCAAGTCTGCTCGAATGTGCAGCTAGCACCCCTTATTCTGCTGCTGCCCCTCCCTTCCACTCTTCCCCCTTCTTTGACCCTCCCCCTTGTCCTGTCCCATCCCCTTTTTGAAGCAGTCCACTGTTCTACTGGATACCACTTCTGCAGGTAACTCATTCCACCCAGCCACCACCCTCTCTGTAAAAAAGTGTCTCCTCATCTCCCTCCTGAACCTTCCTCCCTCCAGTCTCATATCATGGTCCCTGGTGTCTCTCCCCTCCCTTACTTTGAACAGCCCCTCTGTACCTGTCTTGTTTATTCCTTTCATGTACTTAAAGGTTTCAATCATGTCCCCCATCCCTCCTCTCCTCCAGTGAGTACATGTTCAACTCCCTCAGCCTCCTCTCGTATGATAAGTCCCCCAGCCCCTTGATCATTTTGTCGCCCTGCGCTGCACCCTCCAGTAACTTAATGTCCCTCTTCAGATACGGGCACCAGTACTGCACGCAGTACTCCAGGTGTGGTCTAACTAATGACCTATACAGTGGCAGAATCACCTCCTCCCTCCTTGAGGATATACCCCTTGCAATACAACCCAGCATTTTGTTGGCCTTTGCAGCTGCCTTCCTACATTGTGCCGAGTTGTTCATTGACCCTGTAATGAGCACCCCCAGATCCTTCTCCTCCTCCTCTGCCTGGGCTAGCTGCACTTCCTCCAGCAGGTAACTCCTCCTTGGGTTCTTCATCCCAAAATGCAGCACCTTGTGCTTTTTGGCATTAAACCCCAGTTGCCAGGTGTCTGACCAGGTTTCAAGCTTTGCCAGAAGTGCAAAGTAATGCACCTGGGAAACAAAAACCCAGGGGAAGATTACACAATGGGGGGAGGCAGTAACAACAACAAAAATGGAAAGGGACCTGGGGGTAATCGTATCAGATGACCTGAAGGTTGGCAAGCAATGTGAGAAGGTGGTAGGGAGGGCTGGGGGGATACTGGGATGTATAGGGAGAGGCATCACCAGCAGAAAACAGGAAGTTGTTATGCCCCTTGATGTCCAATGATATGTCTGCAATGAATATCCCAAACAACACTGGTCCCAACACTGAGCCCTGTGGAACACCACTCATCACTACACTTGGGTGTGAGAGCTCCCCACCTACCACCACCCTCTGTTGCCTTCCCTGAAGCCAATTCCCTACCCATCTCACCAGCTTTGCACCTGCCCCTGTGCCTGCTAACTTACTTTCCAGCCTTCCATGCAGCACCAAGTCAAATGCCTTACTGAAGTCCAGATACAGGACATCCACTGCATGGCCCCTGTCCAGTTGCCTAGTTACCCAGTCATAGAACTCCACCAGGTTGGTTTGGCAGGATCTGCATCATATGAAGCCATGCTGTCTGCTGTCCTGTAGTCCTTTGGCCTCTAGGAGGGCCACCAGCCTTTCCTTCAGGATAGTCTCCATTAGCCTACCCACGATGGCTGTGAGGCTCACTGGTCTGTAGTTTTCTGCTTCATCCTTGGGGCCACTCTTGTGGAGGGGCACCACATGGGCCATCCTCCAGTCCTGGGTACACCCCAGATGTAGTGAGGCATTAAATAGGTCTGCCAAGGGTCCTGCAGGGACCTCTGCCAGCTCCTTCAGTACCCTGGGGTGGATGTCATCTGGGCCTGGGGCCTTATCCACCCTCAGTGCCTTCAAACCCTCCTGAACTCTGCCCTCCATGATTTCTCCATCTGTCACCCCTCCCCCTCGTTTCTGCCATTTCTCCCCCCTTGGGTGTCATTTCCCTCTTCTCTTTAGTAAATACTGAGCAGAAGTACTCATTTAGTGCTTCTGCCGTATAGCACCCTCCTTCCACCCAACCCCCCTCCTTCCTAATCCTTACTATGTGGTCCTTACAGCTCCTTTTCTCTCTAATGTACCTAAAGAAATCCTTCTCCCCTTCTTAATGCCTTGTGCCAGCCTGAGTTCCATAGATGCCTTGGCTCCCCTCACTGCCCTTGTCACTTCCTTCGATTCCATCAAGTACTCCTCCCTGTCCTCCCCTCTCCCTGTTTTCTTGTACTTCCTAAAGGCAGCTCTTTTCCTCCTTATCTTTTCCATGACCTCCTTGCTCAACCAGCTCAGTTTCTTAGCTGTAGCCTTCTTGCTCTGGGCCTTGCAGCAGGTTTTGGTTGCCTCCACTCTCCCCAGCTTTATGAGCTCCCACCTTTGGTTAGTGTCCATACTAGATTGAATTCTGGCCAGGTACCCTTTTACCACTTCCCCCATCATCCCAAAGTCGGCCCTCCTGAAATCTAGCACTCTTGTGCCAGATTCCACTCCTTCCTTGCCCATATCCAATGTGAGTGATACTGAGTGGTGGTCACTCCCTGACAGCGGTTCCTCCACTGTAAGTTCTTTCACAAAGTCCCCATTTGCCTGCACAAGGTCAAGGGTATTCCCTAACCTGGTTGGTTCACTGACCATTTGCAGCAGGAAGCTGTCCTGGAAGGCATCCAGCAGTACCTGTTCCCTTCTGTTCCTGGTTGTTGGGGTACTCCAGTCCACTCCTGGCATGTTGAAGTCCCCACAATCGCCACACTACCCTTCTGCAGGTCCTCCTGATCTGTCCCACTAGTTCCCTGTCTAACTCCTCCATCTGAGATGGCGGCCTGTACACCACTCCCATTCTAAGAATCCTATTCTTGGAATCCTGGATTGCATCAAATTGACTCCGTACTACCCTTCTCCCTTCCTCCCTTACACACTTCAGTCCTTCCTTCACATATAGTGCCACACCCCCTCCTTTCCCAATCACCCTGTCCCTATGAAATAACCTGTACCCTGGTACAGACAGGTCCCAGTCATTGTATTCGGTGGTCCATGTTTTTGTGATGGCTGCAATGTCCATCTCTCCCTCTGCCATGAGCACCTGTAACTCTGCAGTTTTCCTCCCAAGGCTCCTAGCATTAAGGGTAACCACCTTCCACCCTCCCATCCTGCCCTCCTTTACTAGCATCACCTATAGTACTTGCCATATTTCCTTTGTCACTGTTATGGGGGGTAAGCTCATATGGTTTCCCAGCCTGTGGTTTCTGCATGTCTCTTGCCCATTTGCCGCCCCCCACTCCTAGTTTAAATTCCCTACTTCCTCTATGTACTCCTCCATCCTCTGTTTCAACCCTTTCTTTTCCTCCTCACTCAAGTGTAGTCTGTCCTTGGCATAGAGACTACTGTCCTCCCAGGTCCCTCCCAACCCCCCTAACAGCCCATACCCTTTAGCACAACACCAGGTTCTTAGCCATCCGTTAAATTCCTCTATTCTCAGCTTTCTTGTTGTGCTTGCCTTGGGCACTGGGAGTATCTCTGAAAAAGTTACTGATCTTCCTGCCCCCTCACATAATTGTCCTAGTTCCTCAAACCTCCTCTGGACTATATCTACTGTCTTGTCAGCCAGGTCGTTCGTCCCAAGATGTATAATTAAATGAGGCTTGTCCCTACCCTTTCTATCATATTTCAGAACAGATTGTCACACCCTTTCCGCTGTCATTCCTGGCATGGCCTCCACCCAAATGCAACTATGCCTCTCCCCCTTGCTACCCCACCTGACTTCTTTTAGTATTGAGTCCCCCAGCACTAAGATTCCACCACTCTTACTCCCTGCTTGCTTCCATTCATCTCCCTCTCTCATTTCCGGCTCCTCTTCTTCCCCCTGAACATTATTTCCTCCTTCTGCCCTGTTGCAATTTTCCCAGCAGAACTTCCCCCCAACTCCATTTTGGTCCAGGCATTTATCAATTACTCCTCTAATTTCATCATTTCCCTCCTCCACCTTCTTCCTCTCTAGCAGTGCAAAACTATTTTCTGAAGACCCTTCACAAATACCCGCTCCCTCTCTCTTCATAGTAACCTGTTCTTTCCTTTTCACTCCTTGACTTTTGCCACTTCTTCGCCTCCCCTCACAAGTCCCTATCTCCTCCTTCCATTTGTCTTTTGTCTCCTGACCTGGTTTCCCCAGCAATCGTTCTTCCTGGCCTGGGCCCCCTTGTCCCTGCTTCCCTTCTTCTGACCCTCTCCTCACCACTGTTGGCTTAAATTGCCCTCCCTCATCTCCCATTCTTCCTCCCTCCAGTATTGGGCTAAACCCACCCCCAGTCTGCCTTGCCTGTCTTAGTTCCTCCTGCAGACCCTCAATCTCCTTTCTGAGTTTCTCTATGTGGTTGCACACTAAACATCCTCCCACACTCCAGGCAATGTTTAGAAAGATTGGTGCACCGCAGTTGTTGCAGCCTACCCCCTACCCATTGCTGTCGTTGCCTGAGCTACCCCACCCTTCAGATGCAGGATACCAAACACTCCCCAAGTCTCCCCTCTCCCCATCTATCAGTGGAAAACATTATTTTCTTAATTTCCCTTACCCTTTGTTGTACATTTAGATAGATTGAGCAACTGCTTTTTATATTCCTAACTTTCCTATCCAAACTCAAAAAGAGACTTTAAGTAGCTATTGCACAACCTTCTTCAAACTCCTACTCCTCCTTTCCACAATGCAATAGCAATGCAAAGAAGTAACAATGAAAGCTCCTAGATTTGCAGTTATGTCCCTTCCACTGAGACAGCAGTCACCTCTTCACTCGCTGCTGTTCCTTACCTGGATGTCTGCTTCTGCTATGACAGGTGCATAACCTTTGCCCATTTGAGGAAGTGATGTCAGAACCCTGGTATAAAAGAAAATCATGGACCAGGGTGGGTGGGAGGTGAGGGTTGGAGGTGGGACCAATCAAGTCTTCCAGAAACAATCAGGTAACTGGGGCCCCTGGTCAGACCATTAGCACCCTTCTCCACTATGCACTAATCTTTGCAGCTAGTGAAGCCAGCAAAAATGAATCACAATTCTACTCAAAGCCCACAAAATATGTTTGCTACCAAAAGAAACAGGTCTCCAATTCAAACAGCTTCACCAACAACACATCAAAATAGGCTTGAAATTAGAAGATATAGATCTCTGATTCAAAGAAACAGCCCCCGTTAAATCACACCACATATGTTTTAAATCAGAAGAAATAGGCCTCTACAAATGCAGCCTGCTACACAGTGAAACATCAAACAAATGAGCCCACGTAGAGCCACCAAAACAGTTTTCAAAATTCCAACAGCCCCAAAACAATACCCTGCTAGCCCCTTAGAAGTAGTAAGAAAGAAAATAAATAACCTTCTACCAAGTAAAATCCACAAGAAACAATGTAAAAACAACAAGAAGCTACTGTACTGTAACAAATCTGATCCTTTCCCTTCTAGTGCCTTCTGGCCAGGGTCAGACAGGCAGGTCTGAATCTTGACTATCGCCATTCAAGTGTTAGAAAATAAATACCCTTCAGTCAAGGAAAAAAGTAAAAAAAAAAAGGAAAGTGATGCAGTGAAATGAGTTTTGTTTAGGAAAATTAGAGAGTTCCTTGCTTAATTATTGCTTAATTCAAACTTAAAGACTGTAGTTGTGGCAGGACCATCTCCTATGCACTGGACACTCCTAAGGAGAGTATAAAGAGAAGCAGCAGCAGTACGTACACTTTACATAACACAACACATCCAGTTCCAAAGCATGTGTTGTGTAGAGTTTAAAACTAAAATTGATTTTGACAAGAATTAATAAACTTTTTCTGATATTCCTCAGGCAACAGTTGCAAGTGGTGAACTTAAGCCTGATAGCACTAGGGGACAATTCCCAGCAGTAGAGACGCTATAATGTAAAAGTAAATTAATGTACCAAATTTAGTTTGGCTACAATGTAAGTCTGAAATCTACGTGTGTAGCTGCAATATCTAATTAAAATATCAAGTGCTGATTTAACCCCTGCTGGTTTGTAATCACTACTAATTAATTGCAAAATGTAAACCATGGGATACAGACCGTTGGTACACCCAAATGTAAAAATGGATGCCACTGACTCGAATCCTGGCAATAGGTGGGGTGGATCAGCCAGCCTCAACAATAGCCAGAACAGGTCAGAATGGAAGGACTTGGGAGTAGACCGTATCCAGGAATGAGGGAGCCTCACTCAGCCTTGTAAACTTTTTCTACGAATAATATAAAATCAAACTGGAGTTGGTGTTGCTTATGTCTTAGTTTGTTGTATCACCATAGTAATCAGTACTGTATATTTTTATTTATTTATTGAAATGTTTCACCAGTGTAACCCCTAGGCAGTGCTACTCCTAGAGTTACACCCCTGCCTACTACTTAGGATGTAGGCTGAGGGGTTTGGGTTCCCAAACTTACATCAGACTGGTGCTTTTCCATTAGGTTCTATAATGCACAGTGCCTCCACTCAGAGTCTAACTTTAAAGTGGGCTAGCTGTTACCTGGTACAACCCCCCTGAGATGTCATACCACCCATGGTTAACTTTTGCCACCCCAAAACATGATCCAAAATACAGTTCCTCACATTTTAGACATTTGGTAATTGAAGACTGTCTCTAATAATATGCTCACGACAATCATTTTCAAAAACGATAACAATAATATTTATTTATGGGACATAGGATTTAGGATGGGGGAACAGGAGGAATAGAGATTATGTATTGATTCTATTATTTACAAAATGTACACTTGATTTGGTTTGTGCTGTTGAAACCCTCCAGCTGGGTGAATACCAGATTAAGCAGAAAGACATCACATTAGACTAGCGGGAATGCCATCCAGAACCCTGGCTGTCTAAACTGCATCAGATCAGATGTTACACATTTAATTTCCCCACCACTGGTACCATTTCCCAGACATGTATGAAACCCCACAATCTCACACTATACCCTGGGTACCCAGTTACCAAAGTCCTGGAAGGCTGCAGGCCTGGTGGATGTTGCAACTGATGGCATTGGCCAGCTTTGATTACCAGAAGAAAAGGGTTTTTAACTTTAAAGCACTTTAACAAGCAACAGCTTTTGACTTTTGATAAGAGTGCAGGGGTTGCCGTGCTTTTGGCAGAAGAGCAGGGATTGCCCTGCAAGTAGCAGACCGAACACTTCAGGCAGAGAAAGCCAGCCGGTTACTTCAGTTAGAACTTGAAATTGCAATCCTGAATATTTAGCACATTTCTGCTTTTGTCACATCCAGTACATTTATATGTCAAGACATAATCAAGAAGGGTGGAAAACTATAATTTCCAGATTGTATCAGCCAGTCCGACTTAACTTCCAGGTCTCAGTCCATCAGTGTGGCATTGCAGCTATGGCTGGCGGCTCCACAGGACATCTCAACCAGATAATTAACACAAGTACATTTAAGCTCATTTACCAGTCTGTCCGGGGCTCTCACTGGGTGCCCCCAGAACAGACACAGTCATCAAACAGTTCTACAAAAGGGGTCCACCCCAGCTGGGCTAAGGTTATACGCAGTAGTAGGTTGCCGACCCAATGGACAGTCTCAAATCAGAAAAAAACACTTTAATAGAGGTCCACCCATGCTGGGCTAGGGTTATGTGCAGTTGTGAGGTGCAGCCCCAATAGACAGTCACAAATCAGAAGAAACAAATTCAATAGTGGTCCACCCATGCTGGGCTAAGGTTATATGCAGCTGTAGGGTGCAGACCCTGGAACGTGGTCACTTGAACTGTCACTTGGGCAAGATGGCCTAGATTTACTAAGATTACTTTCTTTCTTGCACTGGGGGAACAAGAGCACTCACTCAGGCCCCTCATGGTCGATCCCCGCTATGAAGGCTCCTGATGATCTTCAGATCTCCCACAACTGAGGTTGTTCAGCTCTCTCACAGCTGCGTGATGTCATCTGTTTCGGGTCCACATCTTCTCCCAATGTGGAAGGGAGGGCTAGCACCTAGGGGACATTCTGGCAACCCCCAGGCTAGCAGGTTCAACATTAACTAAATTACTTTAACTTAAACTGCAATGGTACAAGAACCCCCCCCTTGATGGAGGGGCTTAGCTGGATCACCAGGCCCATTTACTCTGGTGGGGGCTTGAGCCCCTTCCCCTGTGGGAGGCTCCCGCTCAAATCTCTTTTGATCTGGCAAAATGCTGGGAAAACACAGTCTCTTATAGGGCTCTCCTGAGGCTCCTGATTGGCTGTAGCTTTTGGGTGCAAGGCCTCCAATTGGCTGTAGGGTCTGTCAATCAAGAAATTGAATTATGCATGACCCTCACTCAATGCACTGTTGGCTTGCTGTTTTGGCACCTTGAAATAGGTCTCTGCAGTTCCCCATGAGTACTTGGTGATTTCTCATGAGCTTTGGCTAATATCCCACAAGTCCTGGCTTAGTTAGCCTGGCTTTCCAATTGGCTGTGGCTGCTTTTACAATGGCTGCTTAACCCACTGTCCTTTAAGCAGAATAGGTACAGTCCTAAATAAAGTCCTGGTGCAGCCAGAAATAATTAAATATTTGACCCAGTACCCCACAGTCCATTTGCCCTGGTTGTGTGCTTGCTGTCGCTGCACAGAGTTATTTAATTGCTCAGTTCATTTTCCTGTTGCTGCTGCCAATATTTTAGCTGTCTGACATGCAGCAGCAGACAGGCTGTTTCTCTGAGTCCCGATCATCTGTCTGGTACAGCCAGGGGTTGAGCATTTATTTATTTAAACACTTACCTCCTTGCAACATTTTTTCCAAACACCATGCAGTTACAAATATATTTATGTTTAAACATTTCTTTCTCCTTTTTCAGCTGTAGCGAGAACAAGCTTCCCCGATGGCAGACATGCACTCATGAATATTTAACAGTAACCAGGGCTCTGGCTCATTAATATTCATGAGCCCCAATCAAAATCCTTCATAGATCTCTTTTAATTTTTCTTACAGCGGGTGCTCAGGGCCCTGTTCATGGTCATCGGGTACCACTTAGTTAATGGGGATCCCAGGACTGATGGAACACTCTCTAGAATGATCGCAAATTTGAGCGGTTGAAGATCAAATGCACCACTCATGCCTGCATGATCCCTGCTGCCCCAAGGGCATGCTTCAAGTGGGAGATCGCAATTGTGGCCTCTTAAGCCTCGAAGGGCTGGATTTCTTCTTTTGGCTAGAAAGGGGCACCAGAGGGCAGAAAACAACCCGGGGGAAGAGAAAAAATTTGCAGGCCATATCGGGAGGTGCTCGGGAGAGAGGAGGAACAGGAGCTGTAAGGTGGCAGGTAAGCCCCCGGTTTGGCAGGGGAGGTTACACCAGTAAGACACACTGAACAAGAAGTTACTCATCTCCCAGTGTGACTGGGGGGGGTTACAAGTGCATGTAAACAGTGATTATTAATGCAATTACAGTTAAAATACATGAGGGTTTTGGTACAGAGAATAAAACAATGATATTGCCAACACACTGTTAGATTGACATTACAATTAAGAAACAGGTAAACAGTACAATTATACAACTAAAGTGCTAGGGGAATGAAGAGCAAGAGGGACTGGGGAAGCTAGCTGGGGGAAGGAGAAGCAAGTTAGTCGGAGGGAGTCAGGACGTTACCAGTAGAAGCAGGTACTAAGCCCAGTTGAGTGAGACATTTTACACAGGTCTAGGGTGAGCTGAAGTACCTGTAGCAGCTCTGATGGTACAAAAAGTAAATGGACAAAAGGGAGAGAAATTTAGTACAGGGCATATAGAAACAGGGCAGTCTATATAAGTGCAGTGGGGTAAATGGAGGGACAGTAGGTGGGGTAAAGGATGGGAAGGGAAGGTCACGTCTTGTAGAACTAACCCCTCCAGGATGCTGAGAACCCTGCCAGGGGCAGAACCAGGATATGGCAATTAGGATAAGAAGATAGAGGGTGGGGGCAGGTGTAAGACAGAGGAATAGTAGGTTGGGTAGATGGGGGGAGAAGGGAAGGAGGAGGCATGCTTAGAATTAACCCTGCCAGGATGCTGAGAACCCTGCAAGGGGGCAGAACCAGGCAAGGACATTGGTAAGAGAAGATGGGGGGAGGCAGGTGTAGAACAGTGGTATAGGCAAGGGGCTTTATGGGTGGGGATAGGGTGACATGCTGGAGGCAGGCTCATGGGAAGAAGTTAAGGAGGATTAAAACAAGACCAGCTAGAGGAGAGATGGTTATGTAAGTAGAAACTAGGGAGGAGGAGGAGTGCCATATTTGGGGGGGTGGAGAGTTTCAGAGTTTCAGGAAGCGATGGGTGAAACCAGACTGTCTGATGAGTGTGGAACGGTGGGGGACCAACAAAGTGTGAGTATCTGTGGATCTGAAGGAGTGGGAGGGAGGGGTAGAGAGGGAGCATGAGAACTAGGGGGAGCTTCCCAAGCCAAAATTTAGAAGTGAGTTTGGCACAATGCGCGATATGCCTGTTAGCAAGTGGGGGAAAGGACAGGGCATGGTAGAGGTCACAATGTTGAGTTCGGGATGGAGCATCAAGAGCGAAGCACAGCAGTGACCTAATTTCAAACATTTGAAACATAAGGTACTGATGCTACTTCTGCTGTAAGGCCATGTGCCAGTCTCTCTGTGTTGAACTGAAATTCAAGAAGATGTTCCGAACTTGGAGGATGGGTGCAGGACGGAGGAGACCAGATGAAGGAAGGATGCCAGGAAGAAAGGAGCCGACCAGGGGGCCAGGGGAGAAAAAGTAAGCAAAAAAAACCCCAAAAAACTGCAGTGCAGTTGTGTGGTGTGGCTGGAGACTAGGCCTGGGGGGGAGGGGGGCATACTTGCTCATGTCAACATTTAAATTACATTGTTTGCACTCTAGAATAAATATAAAACATGTTTTGTGACTTGGACCAGTGCCAACCAAGATCAGTCAGTGCTGACCCGGCAGCAAATGATTGACATTGTTCTTTGTAGTGCTGATTTTTAACACACAGTATGCTGCACTAAATGTGATATGTGAGTGGGTGGAGAAGCCTCCTCCATGTGGCATTATAAATAGAATAATGTATGGGGTGGTGTATGTAACAATAAATTTACCCCGCTCAGGTGTTAGATGCTACATAAACCCTGAGAGAAAATCTTGAACGGTTTATGAAAGTATCTAACACCAAGGGGGGGGGGGTGTAAACTTTGAGTTTACACACACCACCCCATATTTTATTTTATATAATTGCTGGGTCTCCCCTTTTTCACCACAGCAATTATATAAAATAATAGGTGTTCCGGTGCGGCCATGCTCTGGCTCCATTTTTGGACGTTCTCAAATTTTCCTTGTCTGAGTTTTATAAAATGTTTGAAAATACTTTTTAATCCCCCTGTATGTGGAAAAATAATTTTTTTGTTTTTAAAATGACTTACCTCCGAATTGTTCAGGTGGTTCAGTTGTGAGCGAGAAGGCAGAAGAGCAGTCGGGAAGCAAGAAACTGCGGGCGGGTGCATAAGCAGAGTGAGGGGAAACTGTACGCATGTTTGCCATAATAAACACTCCTTTATTATGACAAATAATGCCATGGTTTCCCCACTAGATAAAGGGGAGACCCATTAATTATAGATTCATAATCAGCATAATATACAGGATAATGTATGGGATGTGATTAATAACCCACTGTGATTGCTTCTAGAGGTTACCATGACTACTTTGTAAACCTTGAGAGTGAAGCTTGAGAGGTTTACAGTTGTCATGGTAACCTCGAGAAGTGATTTCAGCGTGATTATTAATAACAGCCTATACATTAGATTTTATAGTATAGGGGCTTCTGAGAACAGATACTATCCCACTCAATAATAAACTAAATGATAATGAATAACTATCAATCTTAAATGGCATAGCAAAAAAATAAAAACACTTCTGAATGGCTACAGTTTTAAAACAAAACTAATACATTGGTCAGCTGTTAACACATGGTGTTAGGTTGCAGGGATTTCTGGGTAACATCAAGGTATAGACTTCAGAAATATCAGTGGGTCCAGTGGCATTCATCACATAGCAGGACTGCATGTTTTGGCCGCAATGAAAAGGTAACTAGGATGGGAATGCTTATTTTCTTGTTCAGAAATGAAAGGTTTGCAGTCGGTATTGTCACTGTTAACAGCTATGGTGGAGGCCTTTACAATCATTAGTTCCTGCAAGTTGTAAATGTCAGAATGGAATTCTCATTTGAACAGCTTATAGGAACTCTTTGTGAATCTTTCTGAATGACAGAGAACAGTACACACTGCAAGCCCATTGGCTGACAGGGTCCACCAATGGGCTTACAGTAGTACAGTAGCTGTCATTCACAGACAGCTCTGTCGGTGGGCAGTCATGGCAGAATGCAGGTGGGTTGTGCTGCCCGCCTATCGTTGGGACCTGCTGGGATGGGGGAGCAGGGTAGGGAGAGGGTGCCTGAGTGGGCAGGGGTTGGGGGAGATCTGCTGGACTAATGGGGGGCTTATGGAGTGCCATCGGGTGCGATAGGGTCAGAGTGGGAAGGGGGGTTTTGGTAGTGACACTCTACCACTATGGTGTGTGGCATGAAAATGGGGATGCAGGCAGGGAGGGGGGTTCTGAGTACATTTATCTGCCACCGCACTGTGCAGCATAATAATGGGGACTCAGGGAGGGAAGGGTAGTGGCAATAACCTGACAGGGGTACTGGGTTTGTGGCTGTACTGCTGCACATGCAGGGTGCCCGGCACATTCCACTGGATGTATCCCTGCACTGTGCATGCAAATGGGGCCATAATGACATACAAATTGCCCCATTTTACCTTGCATACATAATGGCTCCATTTGCATGTTGTTGGCTTTGAATGGCAACTTTGGACGCAGCGCATCATGAAATGTTCTGCCTCATTGGATTCCCAGCTCAACCAGGGGGTTACACCGGCTCAACCAGGGCTGGGCGCAACTGTGGTATTCACTGAGGGGATGAGCTGGGAGCATCTCCTGGCACATCTTCTGTGAATACCACAGTTGCTGTTTGGCACATCTCATTTGTACTGGGGAATCCAAGATGCGCTGAATGCAAGTTCTTTGAGAATCCTGCCCACTAAGTCCAACTTCTTCTTTCATATGAACCAATTCCATTCATGAGATTTTCATGATCTCATGAAACAGGATTGGTTCATATGAAAGAAGAATGTGAAAAAACATTAAATCCAACTTCTTCTTTCATATGAACTAATCCTCTTTCGTGAGACTTTCATGATCTCACGAAAGAGGACTGACTTATATGACAGAAGAATGTGAAATAACACTAAGTCCAACTTCTTTCATATGAACCAATCCTCTTCATTGAGAATTTGATTTGATTTGATTTTTATTTGTATATGGGTAAGCACTTTGGGATACAATCCCTTTTAGAGGTATGACCCTTTCATGATCTCATATAAGGGGATTGGTTCATATGAAAGCAGAATGTGAAAAAAACACTAAATACAACTTCTTCTTTCATACGAACCATTTTTGAGATTTCACAAAAGAGGCTTCATATGAAAGATGAATGTATAAAAAAGAACTTGTGAGGTAATTTTGGGCTGCTGTGTGTACCTCATAAATTTGTGAGGGGGTAACATGTGTTACTCTGGTAATACTCATTTAGACTGTTGTTTTGACAGATAGATTGTCTCTTAAAGCCAAAGAATGACAGAGTTAGGCTTACTAAACTTGCAGTGTTATCCTAAGGGCACTGGGGAGGTAATTTTGGGGTGCTGTGCACAACCCATGAATATGTGAGTGAGTATTAAGTCTTAGACTTATAGTACCCCAGTGACCATTATTTTGATATATAGATTGTCCTTTAACTCTAAAGAATAGAGTTTCTCTCTGCTGCCCCTGTTGCAGAACTGGAGAAAGCAGGAGTTTTCTCTAGAAATATCACAGAAATGTCAGGAAATATCTGATCATGTCTTTGGCTGTGACTGTATGTCTCACTAAACTTGCAATTTTATTCTGTGGGCACTTGGGATGCATAATCCCAAGTGGGACAGGAGCTCAGCGAAACACCTGTACCTGGACACCTAGGGGCAGAAGAACATCCATTGAGGTGGGTATTACTGTGTCCAACAAGTTCACACCTTTATTGGCTATGATGGACAAAGGGGCTCAGGAGGGATTTGAGGCCACAACAAGTATAGGCTATGGAATGGGGACAGGCAGAGGGGAAGGGAGGGCAAGTGGTGAGGTTAGGGGAGAACTGGCAAGACAAGGGGCAGCCAGAGAAAAAGGGATAGAGAGGAGAGAAAACAGGGGAGGGAAAGAAGAACAGAGGCAGGGGATGATGTGGAGAGCACAAATGAGGAACGAGAAAATGGGGGCACAGGGGGAGCAAGGAGGTAGGAAAGGGAAGCACAGGGCTGTGAAGGGGTGATGATAGCACAGAAGGAATTAGGAGGGACTCAGGTGAAGCAGGCAGGCAGGGGAGGCCAGGGAGGCATGAATAGGGAACAGAGGGGGAGGAGAAGAGATTGGCAGAAAAAAACCCAGAATCATTCACTGGGGAGAGAACAGGTGAGGAAATGGGGGGGGGCAAGCAGGCAGTGCAGGTCAGGGGATGCTAGTAGGGGGAACGGGGAAGGGAGGATGAGTTCACCAGGAACCTGTTCAGATTCTCTGGCTGGGGAGTGGAGAAGGTCATGGCTTTGGGGACTCCATTATCAAAGGGATACATTGGATCAGAAGGGGGGTCACCTACAAGAGGAGGTCAGTCTTTTGTGAACAAGGGATGGAGTCTGGGTGGGTGATGCAAAAAAATCAGGGAGTGTGTAAGGGTGGTGGTGGGGAAACTGCATCTAGTCATTCATTTGGGAACAAATGATCTGTCAAGCAATAAAGTGGCGGAAGTCCAGAGATGGTTTAGGATACTGGCAAGAGGATGCAAGGAGGTGGCGAGATCCTTGGTTTTCTCAGAAGTCTTGCTGGTCCCCTGTACCAGCACTCCTAGACAACAAAGAATTAGGGGAATTCAATGACTGGCTCAGGGAATGGTGCAAGAAAGAAGGGTTCACCTGTATAGGTGAGTGGGGGGCACATGGGAGGATGAGGACTTACATTGGAAGGACACATTACATGTATGTGAGGGGGGCAAGAGCTCTGAGAGGGAGTCTACAAGGTTATATAGATAAGGTCTTAAGTGGGAGTTTAAACTGATAAGGGGGATTACAAGGCTAGGAGAGAAAATATATTAGCTAGCACTCCCCTGCAAAAGGGGCTAGGTAGGGTAGTGAGAGAGGGAAGGGAGGAGGGGGGTATATGGCGGACAGGATTATCTGCAAATGCCAGGAGTTTGGGGATCAAACTGGTGGCTTAGAGGCCATAATGGTGAATGAGGGCCTGGACATTGTAGCCGTAACTGAGACCAGGTGGTCAGAGCATCAGACATGGGCAGTAGGTATCCTGGGGTACAGACTTTTCAGGAAGGACAGGGCTGGTAGAAGGGGGGTAGCATTGCATATCAAGGATGACATTAAGGTGACAGAAGGGTAGGAGGAACAAGGGGAGTCAGATGTTCTATGGGTCATGCTGGAAAAACAGTCTGGTGCATCATTAAGACTGGGGGTGATTTACAAACCTACTCGGGGGAGGAAGTGGATAGGCAGCTGTTGCAGGTAGTTCAATGGATGGCCCTCAAGGGGGAACTTCTGCTGGTGGGGGACCTTAACCTCCCCAATGTTGACTGGGGATATCCCATCAGCAGCATCAGCCAGGAGCAAAGAGATCCTTGAGTCCCTCCAGGGAGCTTTCCTGCAACAGCTGGTTATGGAGCCCACTAGAGGTGGTAACATACTGGATGTGGTCTTCACAAATGGGGAAAGTGTGGAAGAAGTTGTAGTGGGGGGACAGCCTGGTTGCAAGTGACCACAATACAGTGTGTTTCAGGGTAAGAACAAGGAAGGAAACAAGCTGGACCATCACAAAGGTTCTGGACTTCTGGCAGGCAGACTTTGCCAGAATGAGGGAGATATTCAGGGAAGAAATGGAGAGGAAGGAGAAAATAGGAGACGTTGAGGAATTATGAGACTCAGTTAACGGGGATTTGCTGAAAGCCACTGAACTCTGCATAAGGAAAATAAGGAAGAACAGAAAAAGAAAGAGTCCACTCTGATTCACCAGGGAAGTGAGGGGCAATTGAGGAAAGAAAAAGGGCATTCAGATCATATAAGAGGACCCAGAGGAAAGAGGACAGAAAGATTTACAGAGTGTAGCTGAGGGTGGCAGGGAAGAAGACTAGGAAGGCAAAAGCAGATATAGAGGAGAGAACTGCTAGCCAGGCCAAACGGGGAGATAAAACTTTTTTAGGTATATAGGAGAGAAAAGGAAGGCAGAGGATAGTAAGAGTGAAGGGGGAGTACAAGTGGAGGGGGTCTTCGAGAAGGTAGAGGTGCTGAATAGGTACTTCTGCTTTGTCTTCACGGTAGAGGAGGAGGATGGAATGGGACCGGAGTTAAGGGAGAGGGGAAGGGATGACAAAAGGGTAGATCTGAGCTTGTTTAGTGAGGACAGAGTAAGAGAGGAACTAGGAAGGTTGATGGTGGACAAGACAGTGGGTCTGGATGCCCTACATCCTAAGGTACTTCAGGAACTAAGGGAGGATCTGGCAGTATCTCTGGCAAGGCTTTTTAACTTGTCCTTGGATACAGGTGGGTGCCTAAAGACTGAAGATGGCAGAAGTGGTGCCACTTCACAAGGGTGGCAGCAAGGTGGAGGTGGAAAATTATTGTCTGGTCAGCCTCACCTCAGTGGTGGGTAAGGTGATGGAGGGATTATTTATTTATTTATTTGGTTTTTGTTTACTGGGTAGGTACACTAGCCAGAAAGACTATTTTTAGGCATGACCGTATTAAAAGAAAGGGTGGCCAGTTACCCTGTAGACAGTGGAATACAGGATGACAGACAGCATGGCTTCACACAAGGGAGGTCATGCCAGATGAACTTAACTGAGTTTTTTGATTGGGTGATGAGGATTGTCAATCAAGGAGGGGCAGTGGATGTGGCCTATCTGGACTTCAGAAAGGCCTTCAATACTGTCCCTCACAGAAGGCTGATAAATAAGCTGGAAAGCTTGGGGGTGGGACTAAAAATTACAAGGTGAGTAGAGAACTGGCTGAAGGACAAAAGCCAGTGGGTGGTGGTAAATGGGGTGCATTCCAGGGAGGAAGGGGTGACAAGTGGGGTGCCACAGGGTTTAGTGCTGGGACCCATCATTTTTAATATCTATATCAGTGATGCAGGGGAAGGTGTGCCTATTTGCAGATGATATGAAGATCTGCAATAGGGTGGATACCCCAGGGGGGTGGAGGCAATGAGGGAGGACCTACAGATTCTGGAGGGGTGGCCAGAAACCTGGCAGCTGAAATTCAATGCCAAAAAGTGTACAGTAATGCATATGGGGTGTAATAACCTACAAGCCATTTACACACGGGGGGGAGGAAATTAAGGCATCTGAGCAGGAGAGGGGTCTGGGGATTATAATTTCAGATAACCTGAAGATGGGGAACCAATGCAGCAAGGTGGTGGGCAAAGCAAATAGAATGCTGGTGTGCATAGTGAGGGGTATAATGAACAGAAAGAGGGAGGTGCTGATGCCTCTTTATAAATCCATGGTGAGGCGTCACTTGGAGTATGGGGTCCAGTTCTGGAGACCTCACCTATGCAAGTACATAGATGGGATTGAGAGGGTTCAGAGAAGGGCAACAAAGATGGTGCATGTTATGCATAGGAAGCCCTATGAGCAGAGATGGAGGGAATTGGATCTGTACCCACTGGAGACTAGAAGGGAGCCGGGGGACATGATTGAAACATTTAAGTATGTGAAGGGGATTAATAAGGTGAGGGAAGGGAGCTTATTTACAAGGAAAGTAAGTGCTAGAACAAGGGGTCATACTCTAAGATTAGAAGGGGGAAGGTTATGGGGCAATGTGAGGGACGTTACTTCACTGAGAGTCAAGTCAAGTCAAGTCATGTTTATTTATAAAGCGCCTTTCGAAATCAAGGCACTGTACAGGAATAAATAGAACAGCAAAATACAAACATTAAAACAACCATAACTAGACAGGATAGGCCAGAGTAAAAAGATATGTCTTTAAATCAGTTTTAAAACTATCAATGGTTGGGCATTCTCTTAACCAGCTAGGTAGAGAATTCCACAGGTTGGAGCCGAAAAGGTAAATGAGATCCCCATAGCTTCAAATCCAACCCTGGGAATTCTAGCAATCCTCGCTACGAACGGAGGGGGTAGAGGGGCAATAGGGAACCAGAAGATCTTTCAGGTAACCGGGTCCTGGTCATGTAGGGCTTTAAAGGTTAGTAAACCAACCTTAAAGTGATCTGCTGCAGTAGGCAGCCAGTGCGAGTTCATGGCTTACAAGGCGTAGCAGCTGGTTCAAGAGTCCCAGTCAGAACCACCAGCTTGCAGCGTTCTGCACCAGCTGAAGGCGGCGGATATCAACCCCTGGTAGCCCTAGGTAGAGGGAACTGCAGTAGTCCAGACGGGTAGTGACAAAGGCGTGGACCAAAGTTGGAAGGTCCTCCGGGAATCAGATGTTTCACCCGGGCGATATTCCTCAGATGGTAGAAAGAGGATTTAACAACAGCTGACACCTGAGATTTCAGGGTCAGACCATCATCAAAATAACGCCCAGATTTAGCACCTGTAGAGAGGTAGAGAGCGATGCACGCCACCAAAGTAATAAACCTGATGGCCGTCCAACTCCAAAACCCACCCCAGGATGACACTCCACAACCAATACCTCAGTCTTATCTGGATTAAGTCTCAACCAGCTCGAACTCATCCAAATTCTGATCTCATCCAGGCGGTTGTTAAGTACAGAGGTGCATCACTCTGTTCGGGAGAAAGGACAGGTACAGCTGAGTATCATCTGCATAGCAGTGAAAACTCAGACTGTATCGCCTGATGATTTCTCCCAATGGCAGCATATACACTGCAAACAACATGGGAGCTAAAATGGAGCCCTGGTGCCCACATGGCAGGAGAAAGTCAAGAGAATAAATTCGCTGACAACTCTCTGAGACCTGCCAGTGAGGTAAGAACAAAACCACTTGTGGACTGTACCAGACAGCCCACAAAAGAGCCGCAGTCGCTCCAATAGCACCCCATGGTCTACAGTGTCAAATGCAGCAGACAGATCAAGAAGGACCAGAATGGTACAAGCCTTTCGATCTCTGGCCATTAGGAGGTCACTCAATACCCGAACAAGGGCAGTCTCAGTACTATGCCTTTTCTTGAATCCAGACTGGAGAGTATCATAGACATTATGAGAAGTAAGATGATCATCGAAAAAGATGTTCCAGGACTAGAGGGCATGGGATGAAGTTGGAGGGAGGACGATTCAGAGGAAATGTGAGGAAGAATTTCTTCACAGAACGGGTGGTGGACAAGTGGAACACCCTGCCAGAGGAAGTGGTGGGGGCTGAAACAATCATGGGATTTAAGAATGCATGGGATAGACATAAAGGAATTTTGGAGGTCGGGGTAAGGGGAAACAGACTTCCTGGAAAACATAAACTGAACTTACAAACTTAAATGGGCAGACTGGGTGGGCCATTGGCCTTATCTGCCAACATTGTCTATGTATCTATGTATCCAATTGCAATGCAACAGCCTTTTCAATAACCTTACCAACAAATGGCAGGTTAGAGATAGGCCGGTAGTTAGCTAGACAGTCTGGGTCCGGAGGATTTTTAAGAGTGGTCAACCACGTGCCTCTTTAAGGGGGTCAGGAAAGACCCCCCTCTCCAAGGATTTCCAGATAATGTCAGCAAGGATTGGGTAGATAACTTCTACACAGCCTACTAACAGTGGTGTAGGACCCGGATCCAAACTACAGCTAGTTGGTCGCATTGTTTGGATGATCTTCACAATGTCCACGAATTCCGGGCGGTGAAAATCTAACCAGACAGGCTGAGGATAAGACACCACCAGTCGACCACCACAGTCCCCCATAGGAGAGGTCGGACCGATGCCGGACCCGATGCTGGCAACCTTATCTGCAAAGAAGCGAGTGAACTCCTTGCATCTAAGCTGAGAAAAGGCTTCTCTAGGCTGAAGACAGACTGGATTGCACAGTCTGTCCACAGTCCGGAAAAGCTGAGCAGTCGATTCTTTGCAGCAGAAATCTCTCTGGACAGGAATTCTGCCTTCTTATGAGTGATTTCTGATTGGTAGCCATCATAATGGGCCAACAATCTAAGCCTGTCAGCATCAAGGCCCGATTTCCATGAGCTCTCTCCAGCGCGGCCTGCCCTCGCATAATTCCTTCAAGGAGCCATCAAACCATGGACTCCTTGGAGCGGATGGTGAGAGGCCGAACATGAACAGGAGCAATTTTGTTCAGAGCATCTCCCACAGCCTTATTATAGGCTAATACAAGACCATCTGGACTCATGCATTCACCGACAGACTCCTATAGATCCAGCATCGCCATTAGGTCATTGGGGCCAATACCCCTAAAGGCGGTACTGGACCATCTCTGTAGGGGCAGACCTATAGAGGGGCCCTGAAACTGAACCTTATGGTGTAATGGTCCGACCAACCGACTGGTTCCACCCCAAGTCAGTGATCTCCATACCCAAGAGAAAGACCAGGTCTAATGAATGACCCCCTATATGGGTAGAGGAGGTAACAACCTGTGTCAGGCCCAGTGTATTCATCAACTGGAGGAGATTTTGACCAAAATGAGATAGTTCATCGTCGACCCAGGCATTGAAGTCGCCCAGGGTGGTGGAGAGGGTGGTGGAGTCCTGGAACAGACTGCTAGAGGAGGTGGTGGGGGCCAAAATAGTGGAGGGATTCAAGAGGGCATGGGACAGACACAAGGGGTTGACCAGTGGACAGAGTGGGTTGTCTCTGGACAAAGGAGACAAGTAGGGAGGGGGTAAGGGGCAGACTCGATGGGCCAAAATGGTCATTTTCTGCTGCCAGATTTCTATGATTCTATGATAATTCTGTAATGATGGTGCAGCTCATGAAATTGTGGGTGGGTATTAAGAGTTAGTCTTGTAGTACTCATTGAGACCTTTCTTTGGATATATTGATTGTTCCTTAACTTCAAATGTTGGCAGGCTTATAGCTCGTTAAGCTCATGTGGAAAATAAAACTAAGTCCAACTTCTTTCGTAGAACCAATCCTCTTTCATGAGATTTTCGTGAGCTTATGAAAGAGGATTGGTTCATTCGAAAGAAGAATGTGAAAAAAAAACCTAAGTCCAACTTCTTCTTTAGTATGAACCTAATCTTCCTTTGTATGAACCTATTCCTCTTTCATGAGACATACAAAAGGAGAAAATAATCTCACAAAAGAGGATTTTTAAAATGTTTTAATGACATATTTCTGGGTCCTATTTCCAAAAACTAAATCCAGAATTCAGCTAATGGGTCCTGTTTAGCAGGATATATGTGTTGGTTTCCCTGCTGTCCATCTTTCAGATGAGACATTAAACTGAGGTCCCATCTGCCTGGATTGGTGGTAGTTCAGGTGGATGCTAAAGATCCCATGGCACTTATCGAAAAGAGTAGGGAATTTCCCCAGTGTCCTGGCCAAATTTCCCTCATTCACTAAAAATATCACCAACAGCTTAATCTGGCTCAAGGTCAGTTGGCATTCATCAGTATCCCCCTCCTCCGGGTCGTGCCTGAAAATAGGCAGGATTTGTCTAGTGCACTTACCCGGTCAACAAAAACTAAATAAATAAAAATAAATATAATTTTTGTGGGTTTTGAAATAATTTTATTTGAAAAACATAGAAACAAGATGGCTGCATACAAAAGAAGAATTTTCTCTCAGAAAAGAGAAATCTTCTTTTGTATAGCCTAATTCTTCTTTTGTATAAAACAGCTATCCAAAAGACCCCTTTGAGCATGCTCAGAACCAAAATTTCAAATCCTTTAAACTCGGGAACACATTAATATTTTTTCACCAAACTAATGAAATGTATCATTCTGGGGCAACCCTTTTCTACCCTGAAAATTTCAAACAAAAATTGCAAACCATTTAGATGGTGACAAAACAACCCCAAAAAAACAACAAAGGCTAAAAACCCAGATTTTTCCACCTTTGCACTACCCAGATCTCAGAATCCACGCATCTGTCTGGAATGAAACCCGGCACATCAAGAGACATTGGCCCCCAGACTGTGCATGCAAAACTTTGTGCAAATCATTTAACAGGGGCAAATCTACTAAAGTGTAAAGTTAGGAGTTTAACATTAAACATCCTTTTCAATCCTTACTATAGTGGCATTATAAACAACTTATTCAACCCTAGCTATAGTGGGGTTACCCACCACTATAATATATGTATGTATGTGTGTATCTATCTGTCTGTCTGTCCGTCCATCCGTCCGTCTAGAAAATTAAAGCATGGTAAAATATTGTGAACTGCAATTTAGTTCCCTATATATAATTGCTTTTTATTTGTTTTAATACAGTCTTTTTTTTTGGGGGGGGTATGTTATTTGACAACCTGTGGACCATGGAAAATATAGTACAGTAACTGACATGGTAAAGCAACAACTGAGGGAGGGAATAAGCCTCAGCAATTAATAGTAGCTATAACTGTAATTCAGCACTGGGTTGCAACAATCTCTGGTTACATACTCTGTTGTAACTAAACAAACACTGTAATCCCCAGCAGTGGCATGCCAACACCACCAGCCACAAGAAAGTTGGAGTAAGAAACATTAATTCAGTTTCTTTAGTATCTATAAAGGATAAAGGTCATTGGGTTTTGGCCCATTTTAGGATCACCCTCTTTGTATAGTTTACAAATAAAATACTTAAGTGTATCATCCTAAATACAAGAACAGTTAAATAAAACATGCAGCTACTTCATGGCATTCCCATTTACTGTACGAGCTTGAACCAAGAGATTTAATAAATGAAGACACTGATTCTAGGTTTCAAATATCACAATAAATCCTAGTCCAAAAAAATAGCAACATTAAATGCAAATCCTAACTTCTTGAATCGGGATTTAATTCTTAATATTATTAAACCCATCTATTGCTGTCCTCAAGGCTTTTATTACTCCTATTTGTAGTCTTCCTTGCCTCATGCCAGTTACTACATGGGGAGCCAAAGTGGCCTGGTGGAATTATCAAAGCAGAACAGAATTCATGCAGCCCATCTCAAAGTCAAATGGAATTTGCCAGTGACCCACTTTTCTTGTCCTTGTTTCTCATAGCTGCAACATTCTATGAGAAGCAGCATGATGTCTCTTAAGTGTCAGCAGTTATTGTCCTGCTAAAAGGTGACACATTGAATCCCACGATATCAAATGTATTATAAAATGGGTTTCAACAGCTGTGAAACTTGTTTGACTGTAGGCCATCTTTACCTGTGTTGTTATCTCAGCACAACAGCACTGGATCACGATCCTGCAGCCTCTTCACAATAAAATTAGTACTAACCACACATCCCTGATTGCCGTTACAAACATGGTGTCCACCTTTACGCACCAAACACTGAAAAAATGAAACTGCTTTAAATTAAAAACAATAATAAATATTATTTGCCCTCATAATTCTCTTCTTACTCAATTACATTAAAGAGATACTGTCAACTCCTTTAGGCCTCAAGCTGTCCCTAGTTTAGAAACATATTTTATGATTGTTCACATTCTGTAGAATATGCTGCTATGGCTGGTAGTTTGAATCTGATTCCTTTTTTCTTATTAAAAATGAAAAAAACAAGACTGCCCACCATACTGGTGTTACTACACCAAAATGTTTTTGTTTATATTCCTTAATCGACTCCCACTGCATCTTTCCTGGACTTGAGAACACCCAAAACGCAGTCTAGCCACTCAAGATGCAGTGGGAGCAGAATAGACTATTGCATCTTGAGTGGCTGCACCACTTGGGGGTGTTCCTAATGTTGAGGAAGTGAACAATAACAGCAGATCGAGAATTGGAAAAAAAAAGGTTGGGTATAAATACACAATCACCATACATTTCAGTTCTACTAAGAAAGGAGGCAGATTAACCCATGAGCAGCACCAATGTTTTTAAGGGAAGGTAAGCAATCATAAAAATGTGGGTTTTCGACTTGAAATAGTATGATGCAAAAAGGGTCGACAGTGTCCTTTTAACTTAACTTCCCTGTGCTCCCAGGTCGCTCCGGTAAAAAAAATTTCAGCTTAGTGTGCTACTCCTAGTTAAACAATTAAATAAAAAAAAAATTAAAATGGAGAAGATGAAGTACTACGGTACTTACAGTTTTGCTTTCTGGTGTTTCTTTCCTGATCAATGAAATATCCATCTCCCATCCTCACTTGCTTATCAGTGGAATCTCTGCTGTTTAAAGAACTGCTGCATGTTTAGGAGAAATATTTAGACACAACTCAGCTTATATGTAAGTAATAACCCATGACATGGTATGGGTTTACAGGGATTTAATGCATGCCTCAGGTGCATTGTGAGGCACGAGGCACAGCCGAATGCCCTCACTGCACCCGAGGCATGTATTAAATTCCTATAACCCCATACCCTGAAGTGGGTTATTGTGCTTATAACATGGGATATGTTTAAAAGAAATTCACAAAGGTATTTTTGCTCTTTGAATTGGGAAAATTTGAGTGTATCCTGCCTTGAAAAGTAGTCATGAGAATGCATGCACATGTTATATAGTTTATGAACATACAAATGCCAGAAATAGAGCCCTGAAATGATTTCTCACATTTGTATGTTCATAAAATAGATATCATATGCATGAATCTGTCTGTTTTTTTTTTGTATTTTTATTTTTAACCCGGAGGTGGGACACAGCCCTTTTTCAGCCACACCTAACATAGAACAGTTAGACATAGACAAAAACAAATAGACAAATACACTGATTAACAGCATATAACAAATCAGATAACAATTGTTTAAAACATTTAACATTTTTAACTGTGTTGACCACCCCATGTATTCATTTAAAAATGTAGGTCCATACCATGAAAAAGCCCTTTTGTACATATCAGTTTTTTATGGGGGTACTCGACCTTGGGTCAGTCCAGGGTGACAAACCCACAGCAGGTGTTGCTCCTGTGCCAAGCACATAGCTCCCCTCCCCAAAGAAAAGGAGAGCACTCCTAGGGATGCTCAATCCTTCTCCTCTTGGCCAGCCCTTTGATGACCTGGATCCTTTCCCGAACCTAGGTTGCTGGTGTCGCAAGTGGAATTCCAACCGCTATGCCGGAGGGCCGGCCTAGACCTCAATTTTATTATGTCTGCAAGTGCTGTAGATTCAGAATTTATAGCAACTCCATAAGAAAACCAAACTACACTAAATTTAATCCTAATCAGAGGGGGGAGAATACCTATTTCTTGGTATAACACACAATGATGTGTCCGATTTGGAGCTCTAAGAGCAAACCTGTAAATGTTATTTAAAATAACCTTATTTGTCCCCAAAAGCTGTACTATGAGAAACAAATGATATGTTTTTATAGCCCAGTATTTGGCTCAACAACTGCTTAGCAATTAGTAACCATGGTTCTTTCATAAGGGAATTCAAATTCTGATATAACCCCCACCCCCATTTTGGTTTATTTTCCTCCCAACGCATTCAATATGAGGAACACAGTTCAGTGCAGGATCTAATAAGATCCCTAAATACTTAAAACTAGATACAAGTGGCAGGGTCACTCCATTTTTATGTTTGCTTGCACGCATGTGCAAGAAACATAGTGCCATCATCCGAGTTTTCGGAGGTGTGGCAGCCCTCTTCCAATTCAGTCAGTGTGTTTGCAGGCGCAGCTGCAGTTCTCCAATAAACACTGCAGCTGTCTATGACAGCAGTTGAAAATGCAGTGGCTGTACAGTTGAAAGGGAGAGCTATGCTTCAGTGAGCAGTGATAAGATATCGCTTGCTCATGTGTGCTCACACACACACACACGTAAGCACGCACGCATACTGCATGCTTGTGCTTCCCCCCTCTCACGCACACACTGTATAGCTGACGGGGGTGCCCAGTTCCCCATCAGCTGTGCTGTGCTTCC
Source organism: Neoceratodus forsteri (assembly GCA_016271365.2). Lineage (NCBI taxonomy): Eukaryota > Metazoa > Chordata > Ceratodontiformes > Ceratodontidae > Neoceratodus > Neoceratodus forsteri. The sequence goes on from CM028129.1 coordinate 721,757,862, forward strand.
CCCCCAACAGAGTTCCAGATGCCATGCTGGGAGCCCACCCCAGCGTGGCAACAGATTGTATGTCCGACGGGGGTGCCCAGTCCCCGGTCGGCTCCGCTGTCCCCCCCAAGAGACTACAGGGTGCCAGGCTGGGAGCTCACCCCAGTGTGGCAACAGATCATATGTCCAACGGGGGTGCCCAATCCCCCGTCAGCTCCACGGTCCCCCCAACAGCCTTCCAGCTGCCACACTGGGAGCCCACTCCAGCATGGCAAATGTCCTGCGTCGTCTAAGTAAAAAAAAAAAGAAACCTGAAAGAAAAACTTCGCTGTGCTGTCTTGACCCTCTCTCTCCCATCCGCATTCCACCCACTGCGGCACCCTGCCTCCCACACCCCCACCTCACCCCTACTTACCTCCGGAGCTAAGCGCGATGATCTTCAGTTAACCGGAACACGTCTGCACTCTTCCAAAGCCGACCGCACTTGAAGAAATGCGGTAAGCTGTGTAATGTAATAAATAGGGTTTTTCAACTTTAGTTCATATCTAGGGCATTTTTAGGAATTTTTTCACAAAATTTGCATCATGGGGTTTTTGAGACCCCACCTCATGAATTCTGTAACTGTCATGGCGTTAATTGGCCCTGAAAGGTGATTTCGCGTTCACTGCATGGAACCACCTTTCGGGACCAGTTTATGAAATGACAGTGTCACAGTTCATAAGGTAGGCCTCCAAAAACCCTATGTTGAAAATTTGATGAAAAAATTCCCCAAAAATGACTGTTTTACGAGCATGTGTTGCCCTGTTCCTATGCACGCTCGTAAGTTTGCGACTTTTCAATATGTTCACTCCAGATTTTCAACATTGCCATTTTACCATACCTTCTTATGAGCAGTACAGCTGTCATTTCACATATCTGACTCAAAATGTGTTTCCGTGCATGTAGCGCACAATGGCGCAGTCGGTGTGCGAAATCAATGTTTGGGACAGATTAAAAAAATCACAGTGATGCTGTTCATGGGCAGAGGTGTTAAAATAGCTATGTTAAAAATTTGGTGAAAAAATTCCCCCAAATTACTGTTTTACGAGCATGCGTTGCGCTGTCTCTATGCACGCTCATAAGTTCGCAAATTTTCAATATTTTCACTCCAGATTTTCAAGATTGCCATTTTACTACACCTCCTTATGAGCAGTATAGCTATCATTTTTCACATCTTGGCCAAAACGTGTTTCCGCCCATGTAGAGTACAATTGCGCAGTCGGTGTGCGAAATCAATGTTTGGGACAGATTAAGAAAATCACAGTGATACTGTTCATGGGCAGAAGTCTTAAAATGGCTATGTTAAAAATTTGGTGAAATACATCCATAAAACGACTGTGTTATGAGCGACCATTGCGCAGTTTCCATGCACCCTTGTAACTTCATGGATTTCTAATATTTTCAGTCCAGATTTTCACCACTGACACTTTTCCACACTTCCTTATGAACAGTTCAGCTGTCATTTTTTACCCCATGGCCAAAATGTGTTTTTGCACTTCCAGTGCAGAAATGCGTGGTCACTGTGGGAAGTCACTGTTCGGGACAGAGTAAGAAAATCACAGTGACAATGTTTATGAGCGGAGGTTACAAAATCCCTGTGTTGACAATCTGTTGTAAAAATTCCCCAAACTAATTGCATTTACGGGTGTGCGTTGTGCATTTTCTACGCATGCTCGTGACTTCACCAGTTTTTTGAATATTTTCACTGCAGAATTTCAACATTGCCATTTTTTGCACCTCCCCATGAACAGTACAGCTGTCAATTTTCACATCCTGTTCAAAATGTGTTTTTGCACCTGTGGTGCCAAATGGCGTAGCCACTGTGCGAAATCAGCTTTTGGCTAACAAACTGATATTGCCACTGTTCATAAGGTGGGGGTCACAAAAACATGTTGAAAATTTGGAGGAACTGTTATCTACCGGAGGCATTATGGTTTCCTACCATAATGCCCTAGACTGTAGAGATTGAGAGGCATCAGGGTGTGACTTGGGATTCTCGCCTGTAATGCTCATACCATTCCTCACCCTGCAGCCAGTGAGAGGCATCGAGGTGTGCCTTGGACTCTTCGGCCCCAAAGTTCACCCCACTCTCCTATACAGGACCCATCTCACCATATTTCCTGATGGAATGGGGTGAGCATAAGGGCCAAAGACCCCAAGGCATGCTGTGACACTTGTCAGTGTCTGCAGGATAGGGTGTGGTGAAATGGCATGGTCGTTATGCCTGATGACTCAAAGACACACCCCAATGCCTGTCAGTCTCTGCAGGGTAGTGGTGGGGTTGGCTTCAGTTCAATACTTCACTGCCATTCCCATTATGCAGCTCTCTAACTCCTACACTACCAATGCCAATGTCAGCAAGCAAACATTCGGCATTGACAAATGCGTGTTACCTTTAACCTGTACACAGTTTACAACCTTTCCCAGTGTTTGTGTTGAGTCAAATAACATTGTTTACATTTTTCCTCATTCAAAACCAACCTATTGTGTTCAATCCAAATTACCAAAATATCATATTTAATTTGTAAAGAAAGCAGTAGATCAGTTACTCCTGCAGCAGATTCCCAAATTACAATCATCCACATGAATTAAGCTGTTTCCTCCAGAGAAGGGTATATTTCTCTCCCTCTCTCTCTGTCTCCCTCCCTCTCCCAAGAAACCAACACAAACTAACCTAGAAGAGAGAAAGAGAGAGAGAGAGAGAGAGAGAGAGCGAGCGAGCAGAGGAAACATTTTACGTTCAGGTTCAGGACACTAACCACATAATTTTGCTCTGCAACTGTAATATGCAAGTAACTAAGAAAAAGTTCACATTCATGTAACATAACACCTCTTCCTCTCTGTCTCCTTCCCCCCCCCAAGAAACCAACACAAACTAACCTAGAAGACAGAGAGCGAGAGAGAGAGAGAGAGAGAGAGAGAGAGAGAGAGAGAGAGAGACAGAGAGACAGACAGACAGCAGAGAAAACACTTCACATTTAGGTTCAGGACTCTAACCACATAATTTATTTTATTTTATTTATTTTGTTATTTGAAATTTGGTAACCGGGAAAGCCCACTGAGACCATGCAGTCCCTTTTTCAGGGGCGACCCGGGGGAGGGTACATAGGATAAATAGTTTACAATAGGGTTGTCATGGTATACTGGTTTCAAGGTATCCCACGGTATCAGAAGTCATGGTATTGATACTGTGGGAAATTTTTTATACCGTGATAACCATGATTCATGGTATACCGCGGTATACCATGGTATACCGTGGTATTGTGACCTTTCAACTAGTTTTTTTGCATTTTCAGGGATAACTGAATTCGAGGAGGCTTCTTTTTTGTGCAAAAAGTACTTGTTCTGCAATACCATGGTATGATGATAACTGCGGTATTACATGTGATGGTTTTCATACCATCAGAATTTCATACCGTGACAAGCCTAGTTTGCAATCATAAAGAGAGTCACAATACTAAACAAGATTAATATTAACATAACAATTAATGTCTCAGATGTTGTACAGTAAACAGGGCTGTAATACATATAGAGATTTGCTCTGTAAGTGTAATATACTAAGAAAAAGTTCATAGCTGCCTGTCCTAAAACAAGGTTTTGAATCCTACAACTGTGCCTTTCTTGCCCTTAAAAGGCTTTTAATTACAGTAGCTTCTCTAAGCAAAATCATACCTCTGATCAACTGCTGCTTCATGTTTATTTCCTCAATTACAGAACAAGATAAGTTATACAGGATGTCAGCCAGTCTTCAAAGACTTTCAAAGTCCATACTGTGCTCTTTTCAGTGTTGCTGATTGACTGTAACATTTCCAAACAGACTAAAATTCACCTCCATTGTAGAAATGCTGTTTGGTTCCCTGCTTACAGATGTGTAAAATCGCTGCTGCTCTCAGCTGCTTCTCCCTTTCATCTGACCACACCTGGGGAATTCCTCTGTTGTCTGTGTCTTGTAGAGGGATACCTTTGAAGGGACATTTCACAGTGGGTTTTCTCTTGGTGAAGTAGTTCTGGCACAGTAACTGTTGATTTAAATAGATTTAATCAATGGTCACCTGATGCTCTTTGACCATTCCTGTTGCCTCCTTTTTCCAACCCATGTTATAATTCACATTAGCTCTGTATTTCTCTTCCCTATTATTTCCTGATGTGGGAATATGCATGAAAACCACAGATTCTAGAATTCTGGCAGCAACAGAGTGGCTGCGTCTATGTGGTGCTCCCAGAGCTGAGTGAAAATGTTCAATCTTTTTCCTAACTAAATATTCTTTCTGGTCTACTGTTGGTGGATTGAGAAAGAGGGAACTGTTGCCCACATGACAGTGTAGGATTTGTGTGTCTGATGTCAGTTGGGAGCAAGATAATAACATTTATTCTGTGGTCACCACATTTGTTTTTTGGTGAATCACTTCTAGTGTAACTTTAATTTTCTTTATATAGTTTAGCAGTTTGTATGTGACTTTTGTTGAGTAGTCTTTGTGACAAGAATTTGCTGTTGCAGTGGTGGCCTGTTAATTATGTGGGACCGTTATTTTGTTTTTCACTGTTTAGTGGGCCTTCTGGTCTGTTGAGTTCTTTTACTTTTGAAAATAAGCCTTTCAAGTGCATTGTTTAGCCTGAATCTGACTGTTGCTTAGGCCCTGGACACACTACAGAACTGTTTTTGAAAACCATTTTTAAAGCCACTTCAGCTAAACCATTTCAGTGCAGCCACACTACTCAATAACCATTTTTGATAATGGTTTAGTGTGGCCAAACTGCTAGTGTTAAACATGTTCTCCTTGTAACTATTTTGTGTTAAGTCTGACACACATAACTCTGCTTACCTGGACACACTGCAGCTAGAACTGTTTTAGTTAAACCATTACAGCTTAAAACAGTTTTACTCCTGGACAGACCTGTGAGTAAAACCATGCTAGCTCCAAAATGTTTTTAAAAATGGTTTTAAGACTAAGTATCTAGCAGGGTTTAAAAACACTTTTGTTAAAATGTTTTATGGGGCTTGTAGTCTGTCTGCAAACAGTGCTAGGGGGATTTAAACAGTTTTAAGGTACTTAATCCATTTTAAGTTCCCTAGTGTGTCCAGGGCCTGAGAAACAGCTTTCCTGGCATAGTGTTCTGGTTCTAATAGGACATTAGAAATAGCAGCCCACTGCATTCTATAATATTGACATTTGCTGTTAACATTTGGATAATGAGATATCATATAAGTGAAATAGATATTTATATATTATAGTGTATGGTAGAACGTTGTTCTTGCTAGAAATTCCACCATACTGAAATGCTGTTCAGCTACAGAGAAAACAATAAATGGAATGCTGAAGTGACTGTACTGTATGTGCAGAAGAGCATTCCATTCATTTAGAATTAAAAGAGTGAGCAGTGTTTTCAAAATCAAACCGTGGCGTGGTAATATTATTGAAAACCCCAGGGAGGATGGCCACAGCATTTTTTTAATTTTAACAACAGTGCAATTATTTATTCAGGATCAACCAGATATAATCTGAGTACTTACAAAAAGGTTTATCCCTCCAGTTTGTTAGTTAAGTCACTAAGCGAGGTGTCCAGTCACCATCTTTTTTTTAATCCCTCCCACACAAGTGCAACAACCAATGAGAATGTGTGCTGCTAATGTAGGGATGCTCAGTCCCTAGCAACCACACAACTCACCATAGGAACAAGCTGTAGCTCCAGAAGTACGCAATGGGAGACAGCAATTTACTTTAACATGAAAACAAAAGTTTTAGATAGCATTAAATATTATTAAATTGATTAGAGGGGCATCATACACTATATAAAATACAGGATGAGCAACCCAATGCAGAACCAGTGTGTTCTGCCACCTGGGAGTATGATTCCCAAGGACCTCTCGAGCCTCACTGTCAAGGTCACAGGGAATCATACCCTTCTGTGGCAGAACACACTAGTTCTGCATGGTTGCCTATCCAGTATTCTCTATATAGTGTATGGCCGAACGTTTTGTGTATGGAAATCCATACACTCAAAAAAGTAGTTCTGCTGCAGTAGTGAGGTATCTACTAAAGCAGAACGACTTTTCGTTCTGCTTTAGTAACTATGTGACAATGCGCCGCTCATAGGACAGGGGCCGGTTGAGGAGTCACGCGTGTGAGTGGACCGGTCGACAAACAGATGAGGAGCGTGGGTCCCTGGTGACTACAGCATCTGCAAAAAGTAAGGGACATGGGTTTAGGGGAGCCATACACTATATAGAAAAGTGTGTGGGAGCCCCAATACACAACCCGCTATTCTAATACCTTGTGGTTTTCATGACAACATGGACCTCTCGAGCATCGCTCTCACGGTCCTCATCATCATGGAAACCATTTGGTATTAGAATAGTGTGGTTGTGTATGGGCTTCTATACACTATCCTATATAGGGTATAGCGAGACACAAACAGAAGCACTCTTCCCCGTTTGCCAAAAATAAATATTAAATTAAATAAATGAAATATCAAGCCATTCAGGTGAAAAAGCAGAGTGATGTAGCATCAATACCCCAGCGCTTTGAGTCTTAATCATGACTCTTTGACAGAGGGCTGTCTGACAAACAGTCACAATTATGACTTGAAGTGTTGGGGTACTGGTGCTGTGCTCTCTGCTTTTTCACCTGAATGGCTTGATATCTCATTTATTTAATTTAACATTTATTTTTGGTGAATGGGGAAGAGTGCTGCCGTTTGTGTCTCACTGTGCTTATTAGCGCACTAGGGCCGAAGTTTGATGCCTACATTAGACATTTAAGTTGACTGCAGGGGAGTCCGGGTCTAGGGGATCCATGGTGAATGGTGAGCAGAAGGGGATCCTAGATAGAACTCCCCCACATCCAGGGGACAGAAACTGCAAAGAGGGTATAGGGAATGAAATAGGGTTTACAGAACCAAGGGGAGAAATACCAGTTAGGAGGAACGTAAAAGGTACATGCATAAACAAGGAGGGAAGAAAATCGAAAAGCAAAAGGACAGTAGAAGAGTTACAGCAGGGGTCGATGGAGGGGAGATGCCTTGATGCCAGGAGCCTAGGCAACAAACTCTGTGAACTCCAGGTGCTAATGGCAGACACTGAAGTGGACCTGGTGGCCATCATGGAAACGTGGGCCACAGATAAAAATGACTGGGAGATAATGGTCCCTGGGTATTCACTATTCAGGAGGGATAGAAGAACTGTTGGGGGGGTACCCTTTTTGTAAAGGAGGGCATTGAAGTGGCAGAAGATAGAAGCATCAGGGGTAGCAGTGGGAAGGCTGAGTCAGTATGGGTGTAACTCACGGCAGCATCAGGCAGGAAAGTGTGATTCAGGGTGATCTATAGGCCTCCAGGGTAAGGGGAAAAAAGGGACAGAGAACTCAAGGAGGAACTTAAAATAGGGGCAGCAAAGGGGGAGTTTGTGGTGTTGGATGACCTGAACTTGCTTGCCATCGATTGGAAGGTTCTAGTGGCCAAGAGTGCCAGGAGTCAGATATTACTGGACACCTTCCAAGACTGTCTACTGGTGCAGCTTGTTAAGGAACCTACCAGGCAGAATGCAGTGCTTGATGTGGTGCTCACCAGCTCAGAGATGGTGGGTGCTGTGGGACTAGGGAAGCTGCTAGGGAATAGCGACCACAACTGTATGTGGTTTGAATTGGCCCTCAGGGCCAGCAATCCACAATCAAGAACTGAAGTCCTTGACTTTAGAAGGGTGGACTTTGATAGGTTGAGATAACTGGTCAGGGATAAGTTAGTAGGGGTGGAGGATACAAGGGGGGTGGAGGAGAGATGGGGGCAATAAAGGGAGCCATACTCAAGACATCACAGGCAAGCATAAGAACAGTATCTAAAAATTAAAAAAAACAGGTTTAAGAGACCACTATGGTTTTCAGCTAGGGTCAGAGAAGTGGTTAGGGCTAAAAAGAAGGCCTTCTTTAATTACAAGGAAAATTAGGGGAGGCAGAATGGGAGGATTATCTACAGAAAAATAGAAAGAAAAAGGGGGCCGCCAGGGAGGGGAAAGCAGACATGGAACTGTATATCATGGGGGTGGGGTCAAGAATGGAAAAAAACAGTTTTTTAGAAATAGCAGTGAAAAAAGGAAAAAGAGGGCAGCACATGGCTAGTTGAGGGGGGATAGAGTCATAGAGGAGGTTGAACAAAAGACCACCATCCTGAATGACTACTTTTGCTCAGTATTCACTAAGGAGGACTGAGGGTCCACACCAGAAAGTGGCATCAAAGCAGCCACTAAGGGAGCCCCAGAAATGAGGCAGCCAATACTGTACTTACTAGCCAGAGGGTCCTGAAAGGGCTGGAAGCCCTAAAGATAGATAAGACCCTAGGACCAGATGGGTTGCAACTGAGGATACTTATTAGCAGCAGAAGTGGCTGAACCAGTAGCTGGGCTGTTCAGCAGCTCACTTAGGTCTGGGGAAGTTCCAAGGGATCAGAGAATGGCAGGCAAAATTGTGCTGCTTCATTAGGAGGGTATAGGAAGCAACCAGGGAACTACAGTCCTGTCAGTCAGAACTCCATCATGGGGAAGCTGATGGAATCACTAATCAAAAAGGATCTTGTGGACTACTTAGAGAGCAATGAGCACCAGGATAGTAAACAACGGTTCCACCACTTCAGAGTGCCGGTGGCAATGCGCCTGGTCATTATGTTGCCAAGTGGAAAAGTCACCATCCTCTTTTTTGGTGGGGGGCTGTGCTCTCCACACTCCCCCTTCTAAGGATACTAACTGCAGGGGAGGGGCGGACCTCAGGAGGGGGCAGCGAATCCGGCATTTGGTGCCGTAATGAGACAGCACTGTAATGCCGGTGCCCTAATGGCTGGAAAGGGCAAACAACATGGTTTCATGGTGGGAAGGTCTTGCCAGACTAACCTGATTTTTTTCTTTGACTGGGTGACCAAGGAAGTAGACAAGGCTCATGCTGTGGATCTGCTGTACTTTGACTTCAGCAAGGCTTTTGATTTGGTAACATACAAAATGTTACTCAAAAGATTGAAGATGTAGCTGTGGCTAAAACTGTAATGAACTGGGTGAGTAGTTAGCTAGAAGGGAGGCAGCAGAGGGTGGTGGTCAATGGGGTTAAATCAGTGGAAAGGGAGATTATGAGTGGGGTCCACAGGGATCTGTTCTGGGTTTGGTCCTCTTCAACATGTTTATTAGTGACACTGATATGGGAATCCAGGACAGGCTATGTCTCTTTGCAGATGACACAAAACTATGTGGGAGGGTGGATATTAATGAGGAATAAGGGATATGCAGAGGGACCTACAAAAACTAGAGGAGTGGTCAAAGGTCTGGCAGTTAAAATTCAACGCCAAAAAGTACAAGGTAATGCACCCTGGGAAAAGGAATCCCAAGATGGAGTACTGGGTAGGTGGAGTGAGACTTAGCACCACAGAAGAGCAACAGGATCTAGGAGTTATCATCAGTAACTCCCTTAAACAAATGAGCCAGTGCAACAAAGCCTATAGCAAGGCTAACAGCCTGCTGGGATGTATTGAGAGGGGTCTTGATAGCAGAAGAAAAGAGGTAATACTTCTCCTATACAAATCCCTGGTAAGGCCTCACCTGGAGTAATGCACCCAGTTCTGGAGTCCTCACATTAGAAAGTACAGGGATAGGTTGGAAACAGTGCAACGCAGTGTAACAAAAATGATTCTGGGTCAGCAGGGCAGATCCTATGAGGAGCACATCAAGGCACTAAATATGTACTCACTGGAAACCAGAAGGGAGAAGGGAGATATGATAAATACCTTGAAGTTCCTTAAAGGACTTAACAAGGTAAACTGCGGGGAATTATTTATCCTGAATACCAGCTTGAGGTCACATGGTCATGAGTGTGTAACAGCCCCTTTGGGACTCACTTTGGCTGTTCTGGGGCCACCAAGTCTTCCCTTGACACACCTTGAGGGGGCCAGCTTAGGTTATCTGAAGGACAAATGGTACTGGAACAATAAGTGCGCGTGGTTCCTTCACCTGGGCTAGTGATAGGGGATACCTGTGGATAAACTGCAGGTTACCACCCTCCAGAAAAATACAGTAACTGTCCCCCACAGTGCCTTCCCCACTCAATAGATGCATACACTTTTTAATAACCAACAATATTAACTTGTACAATAAATCAGCTTATTTTATTATAGGGAAGGGGTAAACATGGGAAAAATTAGTACAATAAATGGTAACAACTTTATCACCCACTATATCCCACACCCCCCGCGGGTGCACCTGGCTTTCCCCATGGCTGTTTAGTAACCAGTTCAGTTTGTAGCAGTGGGTACCACACTGGGGAAATGGCTCTAAGAGGCTGGGATGTGGTGGGATTAAACAATCTTTAACTAGAAGAAAAAACTTTCATCGAGGCCAAATCATTTTAAACAGATGCAAAACTTTAGTTTTCCTGCTTGGGTGCAGCTATTAACGTGACTCAGTCCTGCCCAGGACTTAACCCCTTTTTTTCTGACTAGCTAGCTAAATAAGAACTCCCCTGAGCAGCAGCCCAGGGTTACTCACAGTTTTTAGATTCAGAGGGGGTTGCAGACACTTGTCTCCACGGTGCCGTGCTGGTATCAGGAGATGTTGGTGCACCACAGCTGCAGCTGACTGAAGCAATGAAGAATGCTGGTCTTCACCTGCCAGGCCTTTCCAAACTTCACCCCTGGGGTCTTTGTATGCGGTGTTCACCTGGCAGGCCTCTCAATGTCTTCCTCTCTGGCGTTCACCTCTTTGGTCTGGGGGCAGAACAGGCTGGTTGTGCCCCAGACTGGTCACTTGGCACACACTTTTCTCTGATGCAGCAAAGGAGCTGGCTTTGGCTCATTCTCTAGCCCCAGTGCAAACAGTTCTTTGGCTTACAGCAAAAACAGCCTGAAATGTACTCACCCTACTGAGGGGAAACAGGTTACTGGCCACTTTATGCTCTGCTGCAGACACTGTTTGACTATAAGGATGTGATCTTACAGTTTCTGCTTTCCAGCTGCAACACTCTGATTGCTTTTTCCAAGCTGCAGATCAGTCAAACTCTCTCTCTGGCAACAATTCTCAAAAGTCTCCCACTCTGGCTGTGGAGTCTCCAAGCTTACCCACAGACACAGGTTCAAATCTTAGATGAAGCATAATTCTCAGCAGCAGATTCTTCTTCAGCAGAAGGCAAACTTCTGAGCAGCATCCTTAGGCGCTTTGCCGCTTATTTAGCCTCTAAGGCCAGCAAGACCACTGGCCGAACAAACAGACTTTTGGGCAAGCAGCCCACAGCAGTCTGCACTGTTCTTCTCTCTCCAGAGTCCCTCAGGAAAAAAAACCCTTTGGTGGAAAACAGTCCCTTAAATCAATTTTTTAGAAGCCCCAGTCTGATTGGCAGCACAGTTCCAGTCTCACAGACTGTCCTTTGACACTATTTCCAGCAGCCCCCCTGCTGCTAAAGTCCCCTGGGGGCTGCCATACTTGTTTACCTTTTGTTTCCAAACAAACTTGCCCCATGACCTTTAATTAAAACCCTTTCAGGGGCTAAAACCTTTACGTCCTGGCTCTGCTTGGTCAACAGGAGCCAGGACACCTTTGTTTATTCCATGGGAGCCTCCTTGTAGATTATCTAGGCTCCCGATGCTTTCTGCCCCATATACATGTCTTTTTTGATGCTCTTCACATTGGGCTGCGGCTTCTTTAATTTTTTATCTCTTTCGACTGTGCAGTCGCATCAGGCACGTGGTGGCCATCCTTTTTATTTACACCTTCAGTTCACTGCATCACAGCTACCTCACAGACCAAATGATGTTCTTTCAAGTACCTGGAGGCACCAAAATACTTTTTAAACCTCACCCCCCTCCCCTTTTACATGGGGGGAGGCCAAGGAGTGGAAGATCGCTGGCAGCTGGACCCACTCCTATTTAATGCCTATATCTCAGACATCAGAAGTGGTATCAGGAGTGGGATGAGCCTCTTTGCCGAGGACTCAAAGCTGTGGGCAATAGTGGAAGGGGAGGAGGGGAAGCTGGCTCTCCAGGAGGACCTGGAGACTCTGAGGAGGTGGTCACGAGTCTGGAAGCTAAGGTTTAATGCTGGGAAATGCAGGGTTCTGCACCTGGGGCCAAAAACCCAGCTCATGTATACACATTGGGGGGAGGCACTGCAGGTTTCTGGGGGGGAGAAGGACCTCAGGGTGGTGGTGGATGCCAAAATGAATAACTCAGAGCAGTGTAGAAGAGCAAATAAAATGCTGGGGTGCATAGCCAAGGGGGGATAACCTCAAGGAGTCAAGAGGTACTCCTTCCGCTGTACAATTGCCTAGTTAGACCACACCTTGAATACTGCAGGCAGTTTTGGTGTCCCTATTTAAAGAAGGACATTGCTCTTCTGGAGAAGGTCCAGGTGAGGGTGACCAAGATGATACTGGGACTAGGGCAACAGCCCAATGAGGAGAGACAGGAGGAGCTCAATCTTTACTCACTGGAAGAGAGAAGGAACAGTGGGGATATGATAGAGGTCTTCAAATATCTCAAAGGAATGAATAAGGTAAGCCTTGAGGGGGTGCTTCAGCTGAGGGAAGTAGGGGCCACCAGGGGACACTCAATGAAGCTGGACAGGGGGAGACTGAGGGGGGAAACAAGGAGACACTACTTCACTGACAGGGTGGTGGAGCCCTGGAATGCGCTGCCCGGGAAGTTGGTGGCTGCTGCAACTGTGGAGGGGTTCAAGAAAGGCTTGGATAGGTATGGGGGAAGGTGCACCCCAGAGCCCCGCTAGGGTGTGGGGACCTTGTAGGGAGGGAGGGGGGCTAATAACAGTGCCCTGGGAAGGCACTGATCATCGAGCAAACTCGATAGACCATAGGGCCTAATCTGCTGGCTTCTGAGTATGTTAGCTATAGAGATATCACGGGCATGTGGACCCAAATCCCACCCGGGACCACTGGCCAGACCTTCAGTCCTAATTCCAGCAGCAATGGGGCCTGGAGGCAGAAAGGAGGACTATGCAGGGACCACAGCCCCAAAGCTAAGCCCAACCAGGGCTGGGGTGCTTACAGGCTGAAATTAACATTAGGGAAGTTCAGGAGGGACATGAGGAAGCACTTATTTAAGGAAATGGTGATGGAACCTTGGAAAAGTGTGTCGACCAAGGTGGTTGGTGCAAACACAGTCAATGGATTCAAGCAGGCATAGGACAGAATGAAGGGAATACTGGTAGCCTGGGGCAGCAAGACCATGGAGGAGAATGGAGATAGGATGGGAAGGGTTAGTACCCTGGAGAAAAATAGATTCCAGAGAAGAGTCCAGGTATTACGGGGAATATGAGCAGACTGGATGGACCTCTAGTCTTTTTCTGCCATCGTGGTCTATGTTTCGATGTATGCTTCTAAAACAGGATCTTTGTTTTTTGAGAGTTCATCAGTTTCTGTTGCCTATTCCCTACCTGATGGCATACTACTCTGATTGTGATATCACAATTATTCCCATGACAGCAGACTGTGAAATCACAACAGAGGATTACAACTTCAAGCTGGGAATAAGCTGTAAGAGACAATGAACTTGAAGAGATGAAGATCCAGTTTTTGTGCACATTTCCTTAGTAGTGAAAAAAGGGAGTAGAAATCACTGAAAGGTATAAGAAATGCAAGCTGAGTTGTGTCTAAATATTAGGTTTTCCACTGTTTCCCCATAGGCATCAGTAGCTCTTTAACCGGCTACATATAAAATGGAAGTCCTAGTTACATTTGAGGCCTTCTGTTTTATTGTAGGGTGAACATTCTGTCACCTGAGGTGTGCCACTGTCCCACCACAGCGCATACCCTGTCATGTCTTATAGCTCAATTTGTTGATGTGAAATGTTTGCTTGCAGTGTAATACAGCTTTAATGGGAATATAAACAATATATCATTTAAATCAACTATTTCTGGTGTTTCCTTTTCCTTATTGAAATGCTGTTTCCTCCTGACAATCTTCCTACTCTGGTCCACGCCTTCGTTACCTCCCGTCTTGACTACTGCAATGCCCTTTATTTTGGGCTACTGGGGGTTGATATTCGCCACTTGCAGCTAGTGCAGAATGCGGCAGCCAGGCCATTGACTGGTTCCTCTAGGTCCAGTCATATAACGCCTGTGCTCCGTGGACTGCATTGGCTGCCAATATGTTGGCAAATTACCTTCAAGGTCGGTTTGCTGACCTATAAGGCCCTATATGATCAGGGACCTGGCTACCTGAAAGATCTCCTTTGTCCCTACTGTCCCTCCCGCTCAATCCGATCCACTGATGAGGGATTGCTAGAGATTCCCAAGGTTCGTTTGAAGACCTCTGGGGCCAGATCTTTTAGTTTTTTATGGCCCCGACCCTGTGGAATTCTCTACCTCATCAGGTATGAGATTGCCCGACTGTCCAAACCTTTAAGAGGGCATTAAAAACTTAACTTTTTAACCTTGCATATAATGATTTTTAATTGTTGTAGGATTGGATAAATTTTAATGTTTTTTAGTTATATCATTTTTATTATGTCATGTACAGGCGCCTTGGTTCTGGAAAGGCGCCTTTTATAAATAAAGTTTGACTTGACTGTTAATTTGCATTCTGCATGCTGAGTGTTTTTTTCCCACTTAGTTTAGCACTTTCAAAGAGGTGCTCTCCAGACTCCTGCCTGTATCTTGGTGAAACCACTAAAACTGGGAAAAACACACACACACACACACACACACACACACACAGGAGGGACTCTGAAAGTTCCCCCTGCTTCCTCCAATAGTGAATCTGATGATGCCATGGTCACTGACTGGTGTTTTCCAATTTTTACTTCTTTAATTAGGTCATCCTTAATGCTAATGATTAGATCCAGTGTTGTATGGTCCCTGGTGGTTCCTTTAACAGACTGAATGAGCGTATAGTCTTCCAGAAGTTCTAGAAATTGCCTACTGTGCTCTGACTTCGCTTCTTCATCCTCCTAGTCTATATCTGGGTAGTTGAAGTTACCTGTCAGAATTATATTTCCCTTGGCTGCTGACTTGTGTTTTCCTATTTTTACCTCTTTTATCAGGCCATCCTTAATGCTAAGGATTAGATCCAGTGTTGTATGGTCCCTAGTGATTCCTTTAAACAGACTGAATCAGCTTGCAGTCCTCCAGAAGTTCTAGAAATTGCCTACTGTGCTTTGACTGTGCTTTTCCCTCCTCCTAGTCTGTATCTGGGTAGTTGAAGTTACCTGTCAGAATCATACTCCCTTGGCTGTTACTTTCCTAATCACATAATTAAGTTTAAGGTCCTGATTCTCTTTCTGGTCAAATGGTTTGTAGCATAGACTAGTTTTTCCCTTTTCTACTCTTCCAGTCGATACTCATGACAAAAGGGATTCAATCTTCCCCATTTGGAGGTTTTGCATTTATAAGTTAGTCTCCAACTGACTTCTAATTTATAATGCCAGCCCCATCCCTTTTTACCAAGTCTATCCTTTCTGAATAGTTAGGAGTTGGCTAGCTATATTACCCAAAGATCATTCTCATCCCACCATGTGTTCATAATTCCTATTATATCCAGTTCCTCTATGGTGAGCAGTGTCTCCACTTCCCTCAGTTATCCCCCTAGACTATATGCATATTTGTGTACATACTGTTCACTTCCAATTTCAGTTTGGTATCTTTTACCTCTTTTTAGACTCATTCATCATTACCTTTTCTCAGAACCATGCATGATTCCTCTTTGCTGGCCTTTTCTTTCCAACATAGTTTTCTCAAAAATATCTCTTTCATTTGCTCCCATTTTACTTGTGGCTTCACAGTCCTTCTCCTGTGTTCCTCCCACCTCTTTAAATTGAAAGTCTTCTCTATGATTGTTTTGATTCAGTTCCCCAGTACTCTAGCTTCTTTTTGATTTAGGTAGCAGTAGTAGTAGTTTTATTTGTTTTTGGCGCTCATCCCCGGAGGCTCAGGGTGCCATTGCAAAAAAATAAAAACAGCACATTCAACCAATAATAGTTAACAGTAACATCATAATAAACAATACAAGCTCTTAAAAAACATAAAACATAGTAAAATACCAGCTAACAACCCACTTAAGTACCAAATGCCTGAGCAAACAGATAAGTTTTAAGGACTTTTCTAAAGACGTCTACAAATGGTGCCTCCCTCAGAGTCCTCTGTAGTGAGTTCCACAGTACCAGGCCTGCCACCGTAAAGGCTCTGTCCCCTGATGTTTTAGGTCTGGTCCTGGGGACAACCAAGAGGCCCTCATAGGAAGAAGGGAGGGAGCAAGTAGAAAGATACAGATGTAGAAGTTCATGCAGGTAGCCTGGACCCAGCCTGTGCAGGACCTTATAGGTTAACAAATTGATTTTATAGGAGATAGGCCACTTAATCAGCAACCAGTGTAGTTCCTGCAGTGCAGGAGTAATGTGACTCGACCTAGAAATAACCATCAGCAGTCTCGCAGCTGCATTCTGCACTAGCTGCAGGCATCGTAGCACACCTCCACTGACCCCAATATAGAGGGCATTGCAATAATTGAGACGAGATTTCACAAAGTCATGCACAAGCAATGGCAAGTCTTCAGAAGGGATAAAGGAGTGAAACCAGCTGATATTTCTAACATGGCAGAAATCATTCCAGATTAATGCTGACACCTGAGTGCAGTCCATCATTCTTGAAAACATCCTGCAGTCCATAAAACTCAGTCCAGATTGAAAGATTTAAAGGAAACTGAATATTTGGTCTTTACACCATTACTTGACTGAATCATTTATTCTCCAAATCTTGTCTGTGCATCTTTAGTCTACAAACTGGGTTTGCCATATTGCTAAGAAAACAGCTCCTCTTTCCTGGCTTTAAATTTCTTTCCAAGGTTCATAAAGTCTTAATTTGCTCTTCCTTCTTGCAACTGGTGTTATTTCTTACAACATGTATAACTAAGTGGTTGATCACCATGGGCCTCTAATAATCTGTACATTTTTTCCTTTATATATCTAAATCTGGCTCCAGGTAGACCATAAAATCTACATTGTTTTGTGTCTCTTTGGCACACATGCTTATCTATGAACATAAGCACTGAATCTCTTATGACAAACACACCAAATCCTATGCTAAACCTCCTGTAGCACTGGGCTTTATTCTGAGACTGATTGTTAACAATGCAGAAGAAATTAAATATCTGAGTGGCGGGCACTCGGCAGCTACAGTGTCCCTTTCCAGGTGGTTGAACTAATGCAATGTTTTTGTTAAAAAACTAATATCACTGCTTTCGACGTGTAAATGAGTACAGGATTGCCATATGCCATAATGTCAGTAGACTTCATCAGAAATGAAAACAATCTAGTTGTATGAAAACTATGTTTTCTGTTTTGGTTCTCAAGGACACTGTTATTAAAGTTATTAATTTTTTTTTTACTTTTGTTGCTCTGCCCATGATACTTGAAATGACTGTTCAGCCTAATTGGTATTTCCTTAACTATAAAATATATATTTTTTTAAATGCAGCTTTATTAAGCATTCAGGTGCATACAGATAATAAAGAAATTAGCACAATTACAGGCAGTATGGCAATTTCCAGTTTGCACATACCTTTGTTACATTTAAAGCTTTGAGCTCCTCAAGCGCATAACATATTCTGTGTGTGTGCTCCGATATGTAAGTGATAAAGCAAAAAGTATTTGTGTATATAGAATACTGTGATAATACACAGTAAAGTCAGATATGACCATAGTAAGAGGGTAGTGGACAAAGGTAAGGGAGAGGGACAGCCGCTAGGACCTACATAGGGAAGTTAGGTAGGATGGACAAAGACTGGATGGGCCACTGGCCCTTTTTCTGCCACCATTTTCTGTGTTTCTGTGTTAAATAACCATTGTCATTCTGTGTTTTGTTTCCTTTAATAATGTTTGTTTTTCACTGGCAGTATGTCTTGTCATTCTTCATTTTCCTGTTCATTCAGCAAATCAGCCTAATTCTCAATAGGTAGTGGCAATCTTTCACTGCTGTTTTTTTTACTCACCTGTTGTCTTTCATCCTCCTCTTAACTGTTTGCCATTGAGATTTCACCTCCATATTTCCTGGTTTGTTGTTGCATGTGACTGCTATCCTTCAGTTTATGTCCCAGTTCTATATTTCTTCTTCTGTCTCCCTTACTGTTTTCTTTCATAATGTTTTCAGTGCCTCTTGGCTTCATACTGCACCTGCATATGATTCAACTTCGGATTTTCTTCCAGCATGGTCATTCTGTACCTTAGCTATTAAAAGACGGAACACTTCTCACAGGTAAATTACAAGTATGATTTTTTCTGTGTTTCTAAATGTGAACTTTCAACAGCTTCTGCAGTAGTTTAGTTTCTCCAACATAGCTCTGGCCATAACTAACTATGAATGTGGTTGCAGTTCATCTGAATATTATTGTGTGCCACAATTCAATATGCTGATGCTAGAATAAACAGCACTCAGGTGCCTTTTTTATTCCCTTTGAATTCTTACCAGTTGCTGGGACTAATAAGTATCATCTCCAAGTGCCCAATATCCTCCTTCCATCATGTTTCTATTTGCTAAACCAATTTCACTTATGCAGCCTCCAATGCAGCTTGGGCTCTTCCAGTATTGGTTAGTTCATCAGATGACTTGTGTTAGTCCACCTTAGTTGGCTGGACCTGGTGGTTGAAGCTTAATGTAACCCGCCTTTCTAAATCTATTTTTTTTTGCTTTCCCCCTCTTTGCCTCACTAGTCAAGCAATTGATTTTATAGGTATTTCCACTATCATCTGGCCACTTTTTCACCATACCACTTCGTCACTCACAAATGCTGAGATCCACATGGAGAAGATGAAACACATTTTATAGTCCCTCCCCACATTTGGCTCCTCACTTTCCTGTTTCATACAATACAAGCACACAACTCACCTTCTAATCTTCCTGTGCTAAATGTGCCTGCACCTGGACCATATAAGATGTATCTCTCTATTATTTCTAGGTACAGTATTTACCTCATAATGTCTGTTGATTGAATGTAGGTTTGCTGCACAAAGTTTATTTGTATCTAATGTGTGGCTGGTATATAACAGCAAGTGGAAGCTCAACAGTTCAGAACTCTCTTTAAGGTCATTTAGCAAATAGAAAACTCCCAAGTTTAATGCAGAAGTTCTAATGTACCTGTGGAGGGACTTCGATGTTTGGGAGAGGTTTCTTGAAAGCCTTTGGATTCATCGGACCTTCACAGAACTGTATTCTTTATGGATCCTGGTGTTGAAGGCTTGTTTTTCAGGTCAATTTGATATAGTTGGGTGGTCCAACTTAGTTGGGTTGTAGGCTACTGGGTATCTGATGGCTGGCCATGTTTGTTGGGATGGAGTCATCTGGTTGGCTAAGGAGTGGTCTTCTTTTTATGGTGTGTGATTTCCTTCTGTCCGGTGTGGATTACCCTTTGGATTTATGGCATGAAGAGCCATTACTGTACCTGTGGAATTATTGCTTTGTGTTTTTTGGGACTTTCCCTGTTTTAGGGCCTTTTTGTGGGTGTTTTTTTTATTTTTTTATTTTAGAGGTGTTTATTATTTTAGTTTTTTTTATAATTTTCTGTCTTTTTGGAATATAATTTCAGCAAACAAGATATCCAAAGGTAAGAACAACATTTTTTTGTCAATGTACAGGGTGAAGATGAGGTTCATTTTTGTTGAATACTACATATGTTCTATTTTGTTTATACCATTCAGTTCCAAAGAAGAGAAAATGCATTTTCAAACAGGCAACATTTTTATTTTACAGTTTCTACTTCCTCTTTGCTACGTTGTTACAGGTCTGTTGTACATATGCAGTGTCATGAGAGGCATTGTGTAATTTTTTCTTTACACTTCCAGCATTGCCGTCCCCTCCCCCCTTGGTGGGTTAGCCACTGGTTACAGAACCACTGTTATTAAGAACTGCCTCTCTGCTACCTCCCCTTCCCCAATAAGAAACACAACTTTTGGTACTGCAAAAAAAAAAAAAAAACATAGTTAATGAACATATTAGCAATTATGAAAGTGCAAACAATGTAAAACAGATTTAAATTGTTAAATCAGTGCAAGCACATCACCAAAAATATGTATTTTGTGGAACTTTGCAAATTTTCTTGTCCATGTGTTATTTTTATGGCTGTGGGTGGAGCTTACAGCCATATTGCTTTAGCCTGAAAAGGGGTTTCCATGGAACACATTTTTTAGTAGTTCTCATTGCATCCTTCCATAACATTACAAATCCCTAAGGCAGTTAAAAAATACCCCCTCCTTTCTTTTTAGAATGATGGACACAGAACTCCAAGCTGCTTTTCTCTGACAGCAAATGTGCACACCTTCCAAACAAATCGAAATATCTTTAAAACTGTTCAAGGTGCACAAAAATAACCAGTGTGAAAGTTGTTCAGGGCAAACAGACCTTTCACATGAGGGTAGTCATTTATCTGAATTCTTTATATTTTATAAAATATGGTCTTCCTAACAACCTCATCTCTCTCTCTCTCTCTCTCTCTCTCTCTGAGTGAACACAGTAGGAGTTGTGCCAAACAAATGTAAATATCTCAGAAAGTATACAAGTTACCAATATACAACCAGCAAGAAAGTTGTTCAGGACAAACTGACCTTTCAAATGAGGGTAGTCACTAATCTGAATTCATTAGATGTTTTTAAATATAGCCATCATAAAGGTGAAAAATGTGAAGAAAAATGAAAATTCAGGTAATCAGATGACCACAGTTTAAGAAGTATAATTAGTACAGGTTAATGAATAGGCTCATTGGAAAGGTATTTTTGTCCTGAATAACTCTCATACTGATGATTTATGTGTAACATGTATACTTTTAGAGATATTTACATTTGT
Source organism: Neoceratodus forsteri (assembly GCA_016271365.2). Taxonomy (NCBI): domain Eukaryota; kingdom Metazoa; phylum Chordata; order Ceratodontiformes; family Ceratodontidae; genus Neoceratodus; species Neoceratodus forsteri. The sequence continues at coordinate 721,778,681 of CM028129.1, forward strand.
TTACCATAACTCCTATTGCACCGCTAAATGGCCTGCTTTGCAAATTGCTAGGCCAGTTAAGTGAAATTCTAAACCAGACCACCTTGTTCATCTCTTGTCATGCCTAATTTAAAGTGGACATTAATTGATTACTTATGTGCAGCTGTTTGAAATGTCTCTATTTTTCTAAATTACATTTATACCTCTAAAGGATCCCTGTGCCTGAATAAAAGCTGAAGCTGCCAATTGTATTTTGTATTGTTTTCTTTGTATGGACAACATTCTGTGCAGTTCCTTTCATTGAACCAAAATTTTGGAGTTTTGACTATGTCACTTCATGGTTTCAGAACTGTGGGCATTGTACTGATAAGTTCCTGCTAACATTTCTGAAACCATGAAGCCACATAAAAACTTATTGCTGTATTGGTTCTTGTAACACAAGATACACAGAAACAGATGATTTGATACTTTTATTGGACCAACAGAGTTGTTACATAAGAACACGGGTGCTTTTAGCTTTTGGATTACACAGAATCCTTCATCAGAAAACACTGTCAGTTGTTTTAGAAGAACATACTTACTCAAAACCCAGATAATACAAAAAACAAACAACAAACAAACTAACAAAAAAACAGATGACAAGTTGTTAAGGACCCCCATTGGTTAAAACTGTAATTAAAAAAAACAACATGCCCATATGAAGACAGCAAATGTTCCATCAAAAGAAAGCTATCCAGGGTCAAATGACACTGACTTGAAAGTTCACTCCCTGAGAAAAGCTATAACTCAACTGAAGCTTCATTTTAAAACCCTCTGTGTATGTCTGTGCTAGCATCAATAAATGACAATGATTAAAAACTACAAGGAAAAATAAGCTTAAAGAGCAGCTGAAAACCTCAGGAGAATTTAAACAAAACATAATATTTAGATAAAGTTCTGTTTGTGTTTCACATTAGTTCTTTATTCCTCCTCCCCATTATTTATTGCTGAAGCCAATTGCATGAAAACAAGATTTTTGCTCCTGAAGAGTTCCTCTATCTCTGTTGCGGTCTCCCCACCTGAGGTCATAATGCACTGCTTGTGACATCACAGTTACTCTCATGGCAACAGATTGTGATGTCACAACTGAGCATTATGACTTGAAGCAAGGAGTAAGCTATAGAGGCAGATTAACTTTAAAGTAACTGTAAGGGATAAAAATAATGTATTCATGCATACTTCCTCAGTAATAAATAATGAGGAGGAGAACTCTAGACTATATATGGAATACAAGTAGAATTTTACCTACTTATTATGTTTTTCAAAGTTTTCTTTCAGTAGCTCTTTCAGCAATACATGGTAACTAATGTTGAAAGTCTTATAACATAGAAACATAGAAACATAGACTTTGTCGGCAGATAAGGACCGCATGGCCCATCTAGTCTGCCCATTTCCCTACCTACAGGATAGGCCACAGATCCTAGTTAACCAACAGCCTATTTCTTCCTACCCTCCACAAGAATTGTCTTATGTCTGTCCCATGCATTCTTGAATTCTCCCACAGTTTTAGACCCCACAACCTCCTCAGGAAGGCTGTTCCATGCATCCACTACCCTCTCTGTGAAATAATACTTCCTCACATTGCCCTGAACTGCCCTCCTTCTATCTTTTAAATTGTGTCCCTTGTTCTTGCAAGTCTCTTTTCTGAAAGATGCTACCCTCTTGGACTTTGCTGATTCCACTGAGGTACTAAAAGTTTCTATCATGTCCCCCTCCCTTCTTTCCTCAAGTATACATATTAAGCTCCTTTAGTCTCTCCTCATACGGCTTCTTTTGCAGACCCTGCACCATTTTAGTTGCCCTCCTCTAGACTACCTCTATCCTGTCTATGTCCTTGTGGAGATGGGGTCTCCAGAACTGGACACAGTACTCAGATGGGGTCTCACCAACTGTCTGTACAGAGGGATAACAACTTCCTGTTTCTGCTGCTGATGCCTCTCCTGTACACCCCAGTATACCAGCCCTCCCTACTGCCTTCTCACATTGCTTGCTAACCTTAAGGTCATCTGATATGATTACCCCAGGTCCCTTTCCTTTTTTTTTGTTACTACCTTCCCACCCATTGTGTATTCTTCCCTGGGTTCTTGTTTCCCAGGTGCATTATTTGCACTTCTTTGCATTGAATCCTAGCTGCCATACTTCTGACCATTCCTCCAACCTTGCCAAGTCCCTTTTCATCCTTTCCATGCCTCCTTGTGTATCAACCCTGTTGCAGATCTTTGTGTCATCTGCAAAAGGCATACTTTCCTTCAGTCCCTCTGCAATGTCACTGATGAAGACATTACAAAGGACTGGACCCAATCTGAACCCTGCGGTGACCCACTAGTAACCCTCTTTCTTCAGAGTGGACTCCATTTACAATTACCCTCTGTGTCCTGTTGTGCAGCCAATGGTTTACCCAGGCTACCACCCTGGGACCCACTCCCAGGCTGGTTAATTTGACTATTAATCTTTTGTGTGGGACTGTGTTAAATGCCTTGCTAAAGTCTAGGTAGGCCATGTCCACAGCCACTCCCTGGTCTACTACTCTGGTCACCCAGTCAAAGAAATCTATTAGATTCATCTGACATGACCTTCCTGCTGTGAACCCATGACTCCATCACTTTCCCTGCCACAGTGGTCAGACTGACAGGTCTGTAGTTTCCTGCCTCTGTCTTGGTCCCGCTTTTGTGAAGGGGAATCACATCTGCCTTCCTCCAGTCCTCGGGTACCACACCATCCTCCCATGATTTATTAAAAAGAGTAGCCAGTGGTTTCACTAGTTCCTCCCTTAATTCTTTTAGAATTCTGGGGTGAATTCCATCAGGACCCATTGCTTTGTCCACCTGCAGTTTTAGGAGTTCTTGCAGAACCCTTTCTTCTGTGAAAGGACTGGGATCGACCCCCCTATCAAGAGTGCTTCTGTTAATTGGAATAGCTTCCCCCCCTCTTTTGTGAATACTGAGCAGAAATATTCATTCAGTATCCTGCTTTTCACTGTCCCCTCTGCCCACCACGGTTCATTCTATTCAGCCTCACTATCCCTCCCTTTGTCTTTCTACGCTCACTGATGTACCTATAAAGGTTTTATCCCCCTTCTTAACTGAGTTGGCTATCTTTTCCTCAGTTTGGGCCTTTGCTATTCTGATTTCCCTCCCTGCTTCCTTCTGCCTTAACTGGTACAGCTCTCTGTCCTGCTTCTTCTGTGTTTCCTTATACTTCCGGAATGCTATCTTTTTCTTCCTGACTTTCACAGCCACCTCTTTTGAGAACCATAGTGGCTTTTTCTTTCATTTTGATTTTTTATTTGCTTCACACAAAGGCTTGTTGCCTCTGAGATGGCAGTTTTGATGATTCCACATTGTTGCTCCACACCTCCTTCTAGCCTGTTTGCTAGTGCTTTTCTGAGGCACTCTCCCATCTTGCCAAAGTCAGCCCTCCTAAAGTCCAGTACCCTCACTTTTGTATGGCTTGACTCTGTAGCTGAGTTTAATGTGAACCACACAGTTTGATGGTCACTTGTTCCCAGATGGCAACCCACTTCTAGATCTGAGATCCTCTCACTGCCCCCATTTGAGAGTACGAGGTCTAAGATTGCTCCCTCATGAGTGGGTTCTGAAACTAGCTGTCTAAGGCCTGCCACCTGTAGGGGCATCAAGAATGGCCCTGCTCCTGGATGTGGCTGCAGCAAATGTGCTCCAGTTAACATCTGGCATAGTCAGATCTCCCATCAACAGTATCTCCCCTTTCTCTGCCATTCTAAAAATGCCTTCTATCATATCCTTGTCTATTCCCTCCCCCTGACATGGGGGTCTGTACACAACCCCTGTGTGGATTGTGGTGCCCTTTCCAGTCTCCAAGGTGACCCACAGTGCCTCCTCTCCTCTCTGTTTACTCTTTTGTTCAGTTGCTTTTATCCTTCCTTTACATGAGAGCTACTCCTCCCCCTTCTCCCTGCCTGTCTGTCCTGTAGGTTATGTACCCTGGTATGTTAACATCCCAGTCATGGTTCTCTGTGTACCATGTTTCTGTGACTGCTACAATATCCAGGCATCCCTCTTCCATCAAGGCCACCAGCTCAGGGAGCTTGTTGCCCAGACTACGGCACTGGTACTCATTACCCTCCATTTCCTGATGGCCTTACTCCCTTTTGCCCCATCCTTGTCCTTCTTGCCTTTGTCACTTTCTCCATTTACCCCAGCCCTTCTCCCTATCGACACCTCTATGTTGGTGTTTGCTGCACTTACTACCATGATTATTTATATATATATGAAAATATCTACTATATGTGTTAAGTAAAAAATAGGTTAGAAGACAACCTGCCCTAGTGTAAATTAAGCATTCACCAGCTGTTTCACACAGTGGTGTCACTCAAGTTTTTCACGGTGTACTGTTCAGATACATTTTTCTTAAACTCTGTGTACAATAAGTCCATATTACTCATGACTAGTCAAACTTATACTGTCTTAAATGTGTTATATCTGAAATTCTGTAACAAATGACTAGTATTCTGTATATATATATATATATATATATATATATTCAAAACCCAAACCTAACACAGACCCCCTTGTAATTGGGATACTGTTATCCTAATATGTCCATGTATCAACATATGTCCATATGTACCTCATCTGCTTTAGTATTAAATAACAGTTCTATGAAACTAAAACCAAAACAAAACACAACTGACAGCTTCAGGTTTTATTCAGGCACTGTTAAATAAGGATCTTTAGAAATGTGAATATAATTTATGAAAATAGAGTCATTTCAAACACCTGAACATAAGTAATCAATTGCTGTCCCCTTTAACTCATTCAGACCCTTTATGTGTTTAGAACATTGGAGACAGAACTCCAAACTGCTTTTCATTGAGAATCTTCCTAAGGCACTGTGCAGAATTCTTAGAAAATGTGCACAAGTTCCAAACAAATCTAAATATCTTTAAAACTATTCCAGGTGCACACAAACAACCAGTCTGAAAGTTGTTCAGGGCAAACAGACCTTTCACATTTCACATTGAGGGCAGTCACTAATCTGAATTCCTTATATTTTGTAAAATATGGTCATCTTATTACCTATATTTCAATTTTTATCTTTACAAAATTCACATTTCTCAGGGCAATTAAAAAAACACTACAAAGAATTTAGATTAGTGACTACCCTAATTTGAAAAGCCTTTTTGTCCTGAACACAAAAATGAAAAATAATGCACTTGTGGCACAGAAATTCAGGGGTAGAGTACAAAATGGGTGGAACGGTATTGACAACATTAAGAAAGCAAACATTAAAAAAACAACTTTTATATACAGTTGATTACTGTTTAACAATATTATGCATCCATGGCTGCCACTGTACATCTGATGCAAACCCACAATCACGTTCCTCAATTGAAGCGAATAGGGGTGAGGGTGGAGGCATACACATATCCACTTCCTGGTGCACTACTTTTCCTTTCCACAACTGCAGAAGTGATGGCCACCATGTGCAACATGGTGATGCTGACTTAAAGTGTGCATGCACGAGTATTGTGCATACATATGTAACCCCCATGCCACCTTTGGCTAGCTGGCACCCCCTTAAAAGAAATACTGCCACATACATGGCATGCAATTTCCTTTTGGCAGAACTATACTCATGGTACCACCCCTGGCATTGGAGTGTATACCAGGCTCATTATTTAGAGGATGGGGGTTAGGGGTACATATTAAAATGAACCTTTTTATTTACAACCAGATCCAGGGGAGAGGATGCTAGGCATATGCTAGACATAACTGCTGAGGGGTCACAATAATGTTCACACTAGAAGCAACAAGTGGAATGTCCAAAGCAGTGACTGGGATTTTGCAGCATGACTTTATTTATAGATGTTACTTAAAGCAAGGGTGGTCCCCCAAAGGTTTGACATTGCAATACAGGCACACTCTCTCTTTTGTAGGACACTCTGCTAGGCAGTACTGTTTTCCACAAAAATATCCCTATCTCTCTTCCAAAGTGTATATCTGTGGGATGTGCCACACGTTAACCATTTTCCACATATTTCTATTTCCAAAGTGTATATCTATGGGGTGTGCCGCACTTTAAAATCCTCCTGGTGCATGGTCTTTGCCCAGGGAACAGTGGTGCCCATGCATAAACCATTTAGCCTTACCTGAAACTCCAGATGGTGTTCCTCCCACCTCTGCCCCAAACAGCCTCTGCCATTCCTTCAGGGTTACACCAAATGAGCCTCCAACCTCAATGAATTGCTAAAGACTACCAACTTTAACTTCAAATTCAGCACAGTTGTGGTGAAAGGGATTTTGACCAGTGTGAGCTAGCCTTATCTAAGGCAAACACACCTCAGACAACTCCCTCAGAGAATAGTCTCAAAATTCTGTACTCACAGATTAGTTGTTCCTTCCTCCCAGTCATGGTAAGAACAAAAGGCACCTTTCTTTCTCTGCTAGCTGTGAGATTCTACTCATGTTTCTTCCTTAAGGCAGCTGTGAACTTCAGGAACTTCTTGGGCTTGCCCCTTGGATCCACAAGAATTGCATTCCATCTTGGTCCACCTGGAGTGAAACTAAAGAGTCATGCAAGCAAACTGAAGATTTTACCAAACTAGGGTGAGAAATACCAGGGCTCCGTTTGACAGAACCCCAATGGCAGACCTCCTGCCACTCTGACTGCCACACTTGAACTTACTTGAGGAACATTCTAAGCTCCCTGGGAGCAGCTGATTCTAAAATGGTTATGCTGCTGTGAGAGTTCTAAATGACATAATCATCCTTCTCTCAGGCTGAGTAAACAATGATGTCATTATATAGAAAGCCCCTAATGAGCTCCCCACCAGCTGCCTTTTCCTACCTGCCTTTTCCTACCTGCTTTTTCCTACCTGGCTAAGACTAGTACTAATGGGATTCTAGTAACCCGAGGGGACTGGGTTGTTACACATAGTTATGTCAGCTCCGCTATGTTGCGCAAGGCTGACTCCGGGGCAAACTGCACATGTGCGAATATCCCACATGCGAAGTACTGTATTCACCACAGTATTATGGCTGACTCTGGTGCAGCGAGAGCACCACATATTCTTTTCACTGCTCTTGCCACTCCTAAAAGCTCTCCACAGTCATATTGGCACTAACCACACCTTGTTATGTTGATAGTTGATTTTGATACATCCTGTATTGTAGCTGAATGTTCTAGATTGTTATTATGTAGTAGTTGCTTTCCTTTGCCTTCTGTGTAGTGATGGAGAGATGCTTGTTTGCCTCTTGTTTCAATGTACTTGTGCCATTATGCAAAGATACACATTCTCTGTACTGTCTTCTTTGCTAATTGTATGAGGTTACAAAGTGTGGTTTTTTTTTTTTACCTTTTAATCTGAGTCAGTATTTGACTCTGGTATTTCTCATAGTTGTGACCTGTTTGGAAAATGTAGAGAGGTGATAAGTATGGTTTATTTTGGGGGCAGGGGAAGGGTAGGGTGGAATATGCAGGAGTGAATGCAAAATGAGGTTTTGTGGTGGTATGGGGGAGATGGGGGAGGTTAATAGGGGTGTAAGGGAAGGATACTTGAGCGGGGGGAGTTGAGATAACAGGGTACCTTGGTAGGCTATTTATCTTGTTAGGCAGGATTACATTACAAATGTTTCTTTACCTTGTACTATATTAAAAGTTATATGTTTTGCTGTAATTGTGGGTTTATGGAAGCAGGCTCCTAGCAGCTCATCTTAACTGTGTTGTGTAACCCCACCTACAAATGGGGGGTCCCGAAAAGTCTTCCTTAAGCTAAATGCTCACTGTCAGGCTGGTGTTCTGCATTTTAGCAGTTTAAATGTATTGCCAGAGAGTACCAATATAGCCTTTGTGTACTGTCTCTTTAAGAGCTGCCTGGATTGCAGTCATAATTAATCTGAGAAGGAGCTCTGTTAGAAGATGTACTTGTTTGCTGATCATTTATTAGAGTAGTAATACTTTTTCAGTTTGTTCTAACCTGCCTTCTCTGCAGCATGGACAGTTCTGTTTGTTTCCATCATCTTGGTCCTGGACTGCAGCATGGGCCAATCAGTACATTTGGGACTCTAAAATGGAGCCTGCCTACAGGGGCTTGGTGGGGCCAAAACTTGTAGGAATTGTAGTTTTGGCCTTTTGGCACCTAAAATAACCTGGAGGGGGAGCCCTTTTTGTGACTGACAGACAGATCAGCCAACTGAACCTTTTGGATCTTGGGAAAGTCCTACACTGCTTGCAGTTTCAGTTAGATCTGAGTTGGGAAGTGAAGAAGTAACAGCTCGAGATAGTTTGAGCAGCAATCCATAGTGGATTCACGCAGGAGAACTGTGGAAAGGCCTGAGTTTGGCCTGCATGCCTGCCTGCTGTTGCTGAGAGGGAACTTGTGCTTTTTTTGGACTGAATCCGAATTTGGAGAGCGAATTAAGCCACTGAATTGTGACTAGGCTTTAACATGAAGAAGATCCAAGATTTACTGAATGCGATTGGCCTGTCAGGACTTCCAGCTACCTCTGAACTTCTGGATTGTGCAGAGACTCTGTAATTGCAACTGGAGAGCCATTTGCCTGGTACAGTGGAATTTCCTTACATTTGAATGTGCTGTGTGCTTATAGTGGGTCATGATTTGGTTCCCCAATGTGTCTGAACTGTGTTTTGCTTGCTGGAGGCTGTATCCATTTCCATTTGCCTGGGCCCTACTACACTGGCTCAGACAGAATACCTGCTATGCAGAAAAAGTCTTCGGCAAGAGACCAGCCTGGGGATCAGCCTCCTGCTCAACACTTTGAACAGGAACAATGCCTTAGTGATTCGTGTGGGCGCTGCTTCTCCAGGCACTCCAGATCAACAGACTGCAGTCTTGATTTTGTCCTGCCTACGTCCAGTATTTGGTATCATGAGTAAATAGCAAAGTAGCTCCCTGCAACAGCAGCTAAATCTAAAAGTGTTGTCATCCGATTGTCTTGTTGCCTTTTCTTTCATGAATTGAGCCCTCTGTCTCCAGATTGCAAATAGTGTGTGTTGTGCATGTTGCTTTCTTCCATCACAGGGCCCTAACCAGCTGCAACTTTCCCGGCTAGCCCATTGTTTTCCTACCTGGTTACCTAGAATGTGTGACTGTGTAGGGACTCTGAACTGCAGATTCAGATTCAGATTTGTATTAATACAAAAAGCATGTATAAAACCAACAGTTCATTACATACAAATCATTAAAAACAGGCAAGAACCTCAAAATACAATTGTCATTGCTCAGTAACACCCTTATATGCTACTTATCCATCATAAAAAAACATCTTATGTGCAGATTTAGCCAATGCATAATAAATAACCTGTTTATCTGTATACAAGAGTTTCCTCACTTTATCCTCTGTTGCATCATGAACATTAATAAAAGGTTAAATACATTTACTTATTTCCAGTGTCAACAAAGGGCAATACAACAATAAATGAGTAATTGTTTTTCTTTCATTAATATCACATTTACAAAATTCATTATCATTAGTTCCAGTACAAAAACTATTCCATCCCTTCTGCTTATTTATAAACCCCAACCTCAACAGACAGATTAAATTCCTATCATTTCTATTTTCTACCACTTTCAAATAATATACTATTTTCTCTTTCTTATAAATTCTTATGCTAGGCAAAACCCCTATTTTTTCCATATCTTTCTGGAAATGAACATCCGTTATTTTTTGCCTAATTTCTTTGACATATCCAGTTACTAATTCCTTCTGTTCTTGGTGCCATATGGGCATCATACCCAGGTATCTCAGCCTATAATTGAGATGACTGAACCAAGAATACTTGAGACCTAGTCTTTAGTTTCTTCCCAACATTGCCTCGGCAATCTCATATTTTCCATTTGTGTTATCTTTTCCCAGTAACTCAACATTCTATAAAGAATCAGTTGTTCCAAACTAACCATCCTGGTTTCCAATCTGAGTATTGTAGTTGGGGTATCCCTTTCGTCGTCCCAATATGAGTCTAATAAAAAAATGTTGTACCCTCTCTAGGTTCTTTACATTAGCTGAAGGACCCCATACTTCATTGCAGTACAGAGTCTGGCTATTTATTTTGGCTTCAAAAGCCCTTCTCATAGCAATGAAGGAATTACCCCCAGAGCATTTTGCAAATCTATTTATAGCCTTTACATATTCTATCCCTGCTCCTTTAAGTTTCTCCATATGATTTTTCTATGTTCCATTATGACTAAATGTTACCCCCAAGTAAGTAAAGCTTGTTACTTGTTCAATCTCAAAGTTGCTAACAAACCATTTCTTAATTTTTGCCTTCCGTTTACCCATAATCACCACTTTACTCTTCATTACATTTAACTTTAATTGCAAAAACTCCAGATGTTCAACTGGGCTATTTAAAGCTGTTTTTAATCCAATATGTGTTCTAGATAAAAGAACAATGTCATCCGCGTACAATAAAACTTGTATCACTTGATTATTTATCTGTGGACTATGTGTATCAGTTTCTTTTAGCTTCTTAACCAGGGTATCAATATATATGGCAAACAGTAATGGGGCAAGCAAACAACCTTGTTTTACACCCCTGGTTATGTGTACTTTATCTGTCAGTGACCCAGATCTTGTTGCCCTAATCCTAACTGAGGTATCCACATGTAACATTCTCAATATTGACAGTAATCTACTTTCAATATTAAGATCATCTAATATTTCCCATAGGGTCTTTCTATTAATATTATCAAAAGCCACATGGATAACAAGGAAGACCATATATAAATGGCCTTTATTATGCGTAACATATTTTTGATTCAGATAATTTAATACAAATATATGATCTACTGTACTATAAGTTTTTCTGAACCCGGCCTGGCATACTGATAAAATCTTCTGTTCTACTGTCCAAGATTCTAGGATCTGCAAAATAATTCTTGTATGCAGCTTCGTAGAAACACATAATATTGTGATTGGTCTATAACACGCAGGATTTGTTCTGTCCCCTTTCTTAAATAAGGGAACAATTAGACCTTCACTCCAACTGTTTGGCATCCAGAGGCTATTATTTATATGTGTAAACAGTGGGGCCAAAATCTTTTCCCACCATTCCGGGTTTGCTTTAAATACTTCTGCCGGTGTGCCATCTGGCCCAGGCACTTTATTGTTTTTTTGTTCATTTATTGCCCAGACCACTTCTTCTTCTGTGACCATCACCCAAGGCTCTATCTCTATCTATCCATATTATTATCCTCCTTTTCCTTCCAGGGCTCTATCTCTCTGTCCATGCTATTACCCTCTTCCTTTTAATTCACTTCCAAATAAATTATTACAGTACATGTACCATACCTGTGGCATAATTATCACATCTATATTTAGATCTCTATTGTCTGTACCATAAGCTACCAGATTCCAGAACGTCTTACAGTCCTTACTTCTGATAGCATCCTGTAAACTAATTCACAACCCTTTTTTGAACTGATCCTTTTTCCTTGTTAACAGTCTCTTGTATTCTTTCCTAAGTCTTAAGTAGGCTTCCCTTAACCCCACATTAGAGAATCCTTTACTACACATTCCCACTTTTATTACTAATGTTTTATATTTTCTACACTCTTTGTCATACCATCTTTTATTTATACCTGTCCCTTGAAGCTGTCTCTCCCTAACCTCTTTACCTAAAGATTCGATTATGATCTCAAAAATACCCTCCAGAATATGTATCTAGTCCCTATTGTCGTTATAAATTTCCATATTGATAATTTGTCCTACCTTTTCTTTAATCATAATATTATTGGACAGTAACTCATTTATCTTTGTATAGCTAACAGGATCCCACTTTATTTTTTTTCTTATTTATTATGATCAAATGCGCATTTGCGTTATCTGGATTTTCCCTTAAAGCACAATATTGTACCTCCTGTCCTATCTCCATAGATATAGCTATTGGAAAATGGTCACGTTCCCATTTTTCCAAAACTATGACTCTTTTAACATTATTAAATGACCACACATCAACAAGGGCGATGCCAATGACTGAGCCACCATTTTTTAGTGGAAAGGTATAATTACCCACATAATCCCCCTTAGTCCCCTGTTCAATGTTCTTAATCCATTATTTACAGCCATATTAAGCAGTTTCTTTCCTCTAAGAGTCAATTTCTTATCCTTTGAAGCTCTAATTGGGATAGATAATAAATCATCAATTCCCCATTTGCTTGCATAAACTTCTGCCTTATCTGATAGTCTCACATTGACATCACCCATTACACAAATGGACTGGAACCATATTTTTCCATTACATACTCAATAAGTTGTGTTAATTCTAGGAATATCCATTTTTCCACATCCTCATTAACTATTGGTGGAATATATATATTTTTATTTATTTATTTATTTTATTTATTTAGTTGTTTAACCAGGTGAGACACACTAAGCTGAAAGCTTTTTTACAGGTGCAACCTGGGAGCACAGGGAAGTTAAGTGACTTGCTCAGGGTCACACAGTATGCAAGGGGAAGCTGTGGGATTCAAACCCAGGTCTGGTCTGCTGAATGTCACCAGATTTGCAGCTCAGAGCCTTAAACCACTGCGCTATACTGCCTCCCTATTTACACAAACTAAAGAGGGATTTCCTGTACTGCCCAGTATACTTCCCAAAATATAATTACTGTGTCCTTCTATCTTCTTTGTATTTCTAAAAGCTTCTGTCAAAATTAATGTAACTAAACCCCCACTTGCATATCCATACCTAGCTGATCTTATAGCTGGAGTGAAATGTACAAGAAAACCTTTCAGTATATTTGCCTCTATTCTTTATAACCATGTTTCTTGAAACATCACATCCTGATACTCCCTTATCTCCTGAAGTCATTGTGCATCCTTTAATTTCCCGTCAAGGCCAGCTATATTCCAACTCAAAATATTTATTTCCCTTTAATTATTATTATTTTTTTTATACCTGGGTCAAAACTTTCTCTCTTTCATGCTGATGAATCTAAGTCTATCAGGGGAGTAGTACTATCCCAACTACCTTCTAACTCAACACTATAATTCCTATCTTTATTCCTTTTTTTGAGGTTTACGTCTTGAATTGGGAAAGAAGTCGCTGGAGCCAGTAATGAACTAGTATCTAAGATAACACTTGTATTAATCTTGATACCCCTATGCTTCCACCCCCCAATATAAGTCTCTAACTCCCCTTCCATCTCACTACCAAATAAATGTACAGTAACCATGGGTTGTTGATATTCAGTAATTATTTTTTGCTTCTGCTTAACATTATGAATATCTACTTCCACTCTTATATGTTTCCCCTTTTTCTTTAATTCATCTAAGTCTTTTTCATTATTCTTTAATTCTCCTAATCCTACCACTGTATTATTCAAGTTAACCCCCATTTTCTTGAAATCCTCCTTTTGACGTAAAAGTTTTGTCCTAATTCCTAGTCTTTTAAGTGTAATGCACACCCAACCTTTCTCTTCTCCTGTTAAATGTCTGTATGCTGTTAATAAATCTGTCCATTCAAAAGCATTTTCCAGAACCCCCTTACAGAGGTCATATGCTTTCAGAGGGGACTCATTCCTAACTTTAGGCATTCCTTTGATGAAGGTAATAGGCAGTCATTTTCCCTGTTTTATTATTCTTTCTTTTTTGTCCAATTTGGATTGATTATCCCCCACCTTTACCCATGCCCCAGTGTCTTTCCCCCCAACACTATAATACTTTGTACTCTTTCAATGTTCTTCCCCCTGGGGCTTTTACTACCTTGTCCTTTTCCTACACCTGTTAGCTTCTCCAAATTCTGTCCAACTTTCTGTCCTAACCCCTGGTCATGTTTGCAATTCTGAACTTTCCTGTTTTATCTTTGTTACCATTACACTTTAACTTTCTAATCCTATTTCTGTCTATCTGATGTTTCTCTTCATCTTTATGCTCTTTATGTCCTATAGCCTCTGTCATTTGCTTAATTTCCTTTTTCCTATCATCCCATCTTGCATCTATTATTTGTTTTTTTTCCACTTCCTTTTTTCTTTTCTCTCCCTTACTTAACTCCTGTTCTTGGGGCATCCTTTTCAACATCTCATTTATCAAATCCTTTGTTCAAGCTATTTCCCTTTTGATTTCTGCAAGTCCCATTATAATTAAATTCTGATTCATGAAAGATTCTACCACTGAGGATAATTGAGATTTATCAACATTCAAGGATCCCCCTTCCCCCCTTTTACTCCAGACCTTTCATCAGGCATTTTCCCCTCCTTCTGCTCCTTTGTCTGCCATAAGTGTGAAACCTCTGGGGGCCTCAGATGGAGGGTCCACACTCAGATGTTGTATGTATGGAGAAATAAAATTCTCAAAATCAAACAAGAAAGACCCATATTCCCTATGGTGTATTCCTTCTCCATGTGTTAATGTCAGTGGGGTAGCATTGACCACATTTACCTGATTACAGACTGGATTCTGAGTAGCTGGTTCTCCCTTATCCTTGACATGGGAGGTAATTTTTCCTGCCTATGTTCCTTCACTCTCTCTCTATTACTAGGATGAATGACCTCCTGTGGGGATTCAAACAAGAGCTTTCTGTTTATTCTTTCCCCATTATTATCACCCCTTTCTGTGTTTTTCCCACTATTGAACCCTCTAGTTCTTTAATTTGGGCCAATAAAGAATTACTAGATTGTGCCTTCTTATCTTTTTCTACACCAGTTTGCTCTAAATTAGAGACAGTTCTCTCTAAGGCAGATGTATGTCCCTTAATTTTCTTTTGGCCAGACAGGATAAAATAGTTTGTGATTGCCCAATATCTTTTTTTCCCCTTGTTCAATTTCTGCTGGTTTCTGGTCATAATCCTTCTAGTAACCATTATGTCTTTGTGATGCACGTTGACTTAACAAGCCCACACCAATGAATTGGTAACGCTCAAGCACTCATTTTCAAACCCTTTTACCTTTCCTTCAACAGCGTCCTAAGTTGCTCAAAAGCTAAAATCAAAAAAGAAAAACCTAATAACCACTGGTTTCAATGTCAATGGTCAGAAACTATCAAATGAATACTAATTGGTAGCCTCTGACCATTCCAGAAACATTAGAAACTGAGTCAAAACTTCAAAACCCTGTGTTACTTTTTCCAAATAGCAACTGCTTTTCAAGGTTCAGAGATGTTTATAACACTTACTTGAAACAATTATAGCTGCCTGTAAACAGATTAAATGTATTGCACACTAAGCGAAATACCAAACAAACAGTTAAAATTTTCTTTCTCACCACTCATGCTTGCGCAGAGCGCTTGCGCTGTGTCAGTGCTAGCCTTTTATGCAGTGGAGCTCCTCCTGTAGATGCTGATGTGCCTCTCTGGTCACACGTCCTTCAGCTGTTTACCAGTTCAAAGTCCCGGGGCTCGGAAAAAGTAGTCACCCATAGCACACTTATCAGGGCAATATGCACAGCACAGTCATTAGTAAAAGCATACAGCAGGCACAGTTCTTGTGGAGCAGTTCAGTGTAAAACTTACAGACAGACTCTGAACTGCATACATAACTATCTGATTAATACAGCTTTTAAGTAAATGAACCTGCTTATGCCTCTCCCTTGTTCAAGTCCCCTGAATAAATCAGATTTAACTTTGTTTGCATTTAACCTGACTGTGGTTCCAGTTTGTGCCAAAAGTATTGTGCTGTTACTATTTGCTGTGATTAACCTTGTTTTACAGGGGGTTCCCAGGGTCAAGCTTGAGGAACCATCCCTGGTGGTAAGTGCAAACAGTGTGGGTAATTGCCTGGTAAATAAGGATCATTGTGACAGTAATTAATGTATATTGTTCAGGCCACTAGAAGTGAAAGGAGGGGTTACAGTGGCCCGGAAGGCTGTGCCCAGGTTAGCTTGACCACTGACAACCCTGATCTCCTGGTGGAGGCACCCATTTCATTGCCCAGGCCCTTTAACCTGCTACTAGCCAAACAGGCAAGGGTAGTAGCCCTTGGGATAGCGCCACCTAGGTGTTACAGTTGTATTGTGCTGGTTTTTGCTTTTTTTTTGCTGAGGTTCTTCAGATGTCTTTATGTCTGTTCCACTTAGCAGCTTTGATATTTGGAGCTGCTTTTCTTCATTTTTATTTCTAAGTAGTCGTTGAAGCTTTGTAATTGTTTATGTCCTGATATTTGAATAATGTCTGTGGATGCAACTCCACTATCAGTAAGCTTCTGTATGAGGTGCTTTCTGGACGAATGGTTCTCGAGTCTTTTCTGTGTTTGTACGTTTGCTGCTGAGATCATTGTTTTTGCTAGATTGGCTATTTTATTAATTCCTGTTGGTTGGTTCTTAAACCAGTCCCCTGCAGTTTGTTGCTGTTGAGAGGTATTTATGGAGAAGAAAAACAGTGCCTCTCTGTGTAGTAGTTTGGTCGGTCGGTCACTTTGACTTGTAGATCTCATAGTTTCTTAGTGGGGTGCTGGTTTCTCTCTAGTTTCTTTTGCTCGTGGCTTAAGTTTTCTATATTTCTTTGAGGTTTACTTCACTAAGTGTTTTTGTTCGGTGTTCATGCTCATATTGTAGGTAACGTCTGTTCTCTTCATCTTTCTTTAATTCTGTATCTCCCCAACATATTCCTCTCATTTTGATGTTCCCTCTCACACCAAGATATAGACTTATGGTTAGTCACATTGTGTTTATTAGAGAGCGTGGGTTGTGTGGCCAGAGTTGCTTCTTCTCATATAGCTGGTCTGTAATGGAATCAGTTAGTTAATCTGTGGCTTTTGATTGATGTCCTTTACCTTTGGCTTTTTAGCTGTTTCTGTTTTGAGTGTAGCACTG
The DNA here is from genome assembly GCA_016271365.2 of Neoceratodus forsteri. Lineage (NCBI taxonomy): Eukaryota > Metazoa > Chordata > Ceratodontiformes > Ceratodontidae > Neoceratodus > Neoceratodus forsteri. Next base: position 721,795,445 of record CM028129.1, read on the forward strand.
GCCGTGTTGTTTCAAACGAAGGCAGTGTTGATAATGAAGCTGGATATTGGTGATTTTTAGGTAATGATCTGTGCTCCGGAACGTTGAGCATAATGTTAGGGGTTCGTAGTGGGACCCACCTTTTTTTGTGCTGTCATAAAATACTGTGCCAGTATTTTGTTCATTTGTTGTGGTGGACTTTCTTCAAGTAGTTTTCTTATGTTAAATGTGTTCATTAGGTATGTCTTTTGTTGGTTCACATCTGCTTGTATTTTCTTAACAGTAGTTATGCTTTTTGCATTGTCTATAAATTCCTGGATTGGTTGTTTGTTGTCGACGGTTAGTATTTTTGCCTTTTCTTGCAGGTCTGACTTGCTGGAGGACACTTGTGCTGGGTTGTTGCTCCTCTGCTGCACTTACTAGTTGAAAGGAATTTAGTGTCTGGTTGACAGTTTCTGTGCCTGTAGTGAGAAGCTTCTCTCAGCAGGTGACTTTGTTTTGTCTTCCTTTAAGTTTATTGAGGCTGTATTAGTACGCTGTGTTGCAGTTACTGTGCAGGCTTGTCTGGGGCTTTCTACATACACTCTTGTGCTTGTTTCATGCTGCTGGGTTTTGCTGCATATATCAATGGATACATAAACCATTGTGGCTGTTTGATGAGGCCTAGGTGGACTCTCAGGCAGTTCCAGAGACTCTTTGTCCATTTCCAGTTGTGTTATTATCTCTTACATTTCCAGCTCAAATCTGTTATCGGTGGAGGTCTGTGCGGCTGTCATTGTTAACAATTTGTGGTTTATTTTTAAGCCACTTTTCAGTTTCTGTGTTTTTTTTTCTGTTGCAGTTTGATGTACAGTCCAGTGATTTATTCAGTGACTTCAAAGTGAAGAGACCGACTGAGGTGCGCATCATGCAGGTTGGCATAGAGAGTGTGCACGATTGCCAGATGGTCAGATTGGGCATGAGATAGATGATATACTATTCAGGACTGTTTTGGTAGGTTTTATGTTAATTAGGGAGCTGGGCACTGTGATTGACATTATGGTGTTAAATAAATGGTGGTTCTGAAATTTACTTTAACACCAGTGAGAATAAATGGATTTATTTAACTGATTTTGTGCCCACTCCTATTGTGTGTGTGTGTATATGTGTGTGTGTGTATATATATATATATATATATATATATATATATATACACACACACTATAGATGGATATTTTATTTATATAGCACTCTCCAGAGACTCGGAGTGCTTTACAATAAAATTAAAAACACAGTAAAACACTAGCAATACACGGATCCAGTACAGAACAAGTTGCAAAATACAAAAAACCTATCATCATATAATATAATAATTAAAACTGCTGAATGCCTGGTGAAATAACAAGGTTTATAATCCCTTTTTAAAGGATTATACTGAGGGTGCCTCCCAAAGTTGTTGAGGCAGAGAGCTCCAGAGGGTGTGTGCTGTCACTGAAAAGTCTCAATCACCAGAATTCCACAATCTCACCCTAGGAGCACTGAGGATGCAACCCTTGGCAAAACAGAGAGTCTGAGACAGGCAGTAGGGCATGAGGAGATCTTGCAGGTAGACTGGTCCCCGACTGTGTAGGGCCTCATAGGTCAGTAATCCGACCTTGAAGATAATCCTCCATCTGACTGGCAGCCAGTGCAGTTCACGGGAGGGCGGGCGTAATATAATCAGACCTACATATTTATATTCTTTGCAAAAAACTGCATTAATGCAACAGTTAGGGTTCAGATTAAACCAACAAAAGTAGGGAAATGTGTAGTTAGGGTTTCAAACCCTAACACCCCTGCCCCCCTGAAGTGAATGAGGGGTGGAGTCTTCCATGTGGTTGTTAACCCTAGCGCTCACCCCACTGCAGTAACAAAAATTATGAGATGTGATGAAGACAGGTGTGTATGTTTCATGAGTGTATAGACTGGGTGAGCATTAGGGTTGACAATCCCAAGGAAAACTCCACCCCTCATTCACTTCAGGAGCAGGGCAGGGGTGTTAGGGTTTGAAACCTTAAAATCACATTTCCCTACTTTTGTTGGTTTAATCTGAACCCTAACTCTTGCATTAATGCAGTTTTTTGCAAAGAATTTCCTTACTTTTTGAGATAGCATAATTGTATCCTCATTTGCTTGTAAGAGTGCAGGGCCTGCAGAGGGCCTTGCACTCCCATCCCTCCATAAATGTGTACGTGTATGTTGCTGTGGAAGCGTTGGGCCAAAACAGCAACCAAATTGTCTGAGAAGCCTTTATATTACCCCACCTCATGAAACCAGTATTAAAAATGTTCAAATCCCCACCAAAACATAATTTCGTGGCACCAAGATGACATTGAGCACCACAGGTGCGAAAACACATTTTGGTCAGGATTTGAAAAATTACTGTTCTCATATTCATGAGGTGGTGTAAAAAATGGCTATGCTGAGAATTCAAGGTTAAAATATTTGAAATTACCAAAGTTATGAGCGAGTGTAGTAAAATGGCAACATATACTCATAACTTTGCTATATTTTCATATTTTGACCCCCAATTTTCAACATGGCCTTCTTATGGTTCTGCCTCATGAAACAGGGAAGTAGAAACTTTCAAATCATGCCCAAATTATTATTTTTGCCAAGCAACCACAAAACTGCCTTTTGGGCTTGATTTGTGTAATTCCACTGCCACTGGTCATGAGGTGCTGTGCTGAAAATGCCATGTTGAAAATTAGGGTTAAAATATGCCAAAATGTCAACATTATGCATCAAAGTTGAAAACCCCATTGCAATACATTGAACCACACTTACCTTAGTTTCTCATGTTGCAGTTAGCAGTTCCAGCAGCAAGATGTGTCTTCGATCGGAGAGTGGATCGTCATTCTATGAGCAGTTTAGGTAAGTGAGGGTGTGTGGGAATGTACTGAAGTGCGGTTGTGGGTGCTAAGTGGGTAGTGATGGGGTAGGTGGGTCAGATCAGTGAGGACTGTTTCCTTTTGGAAGGCTGGAAAAAATTGAGGACAGTTTCTTTATTTCAGAGCAAGATGCTGACCAGGGGTGGGGGTGGGGTGCCACTAGACATCAGGAAAATAGAAAAAACATACAGGGATGGTGATCAGAGGGTGAGAGTGTACTGGACACTGGGGGGGGGAACATTACAGGGAGGACAAGCATGGGGTGCCACTAGACACCAGGGAAAGAGAAGAAAATTACATGGACAATGATCAGAGGGTGGGGGTGACACTAGACACCAGGGAAAGGAGCACATATAACAGTATAGCAATCAGAGGGTGGGTATGTACATGCTATTAGACACCAGGGAAAGAGAAAGACATTATGGGGATTTCAATCAGAGGGTGGGGGTACCACTAGATACCAGGGAAAGGGAAAAACATTGTGGGAACAGTGATCAGAGGGTGGGGGTGCCACTAGACACCAGGGAAAGACAAGAATATGATGGGAAGGGTGATCGGGGTGGGGGTGCCAGTAAACACCAGGGGAAAAAGAGGGACTTATACCTTGTTCAACTTCCTATATTATCCTTTAAGAACTTGCAATTTTTAATGTTTTTATATAGTTCATAAATATTTTGGGTGGCATTATCTTTTATTATTGCAGTTGTCATAAAGAGCTTTTGCTTGAGATATAGATTATCCCTAAATTGCAAATATTGAGGGATTTATAGCTTGTTCAAGAGGAAATATGTAAAGAAAGCAAAATCAAAATCCCTTTTTGTTTGTAGGAATTCTTTTTCATATGAAACAAAAAAGCATATGGAAAAGGATCTCTTCAAATGAAAAAACAATGGCAAAAAAAATAAAAAACTAAGTCCAAAATCTTTTTCCTTATGAAGGGATACTTTTTCGTATGAACAACAACAAAAAGAAAAACATACGAAAAAGGATCCCTTCAAACTAAAAAAGAATCAGAAAAAAAAAACTAAGTCCGAAATCTTTTTGCATATGAAGGATCCTTTTCATATGGTTGAACTCTTTAATTGTATGGCCATATGAAAAAGTGGAAGTGAGTCCTGAAAAGGATATCAAAATAAAAAAAAGATACATTGGGGCCGGGGGGGGTCATTTTATAACACTTGAGTGCAGAAGCCACCTAATGGAATCTCGATAAACAAAATACATCTATTGGTCTCTCAGCAGTCATTTTTGTGGGTTTTGAAAAATATTTTTGTTGAAAAAAATGGAAACAAGCTGGCAGCGAAATGAAAAAGGATTATCCTCAATAAGAAACAGAATCCTTTTTCGTATGGCCAAATGGCTTTTTCATTCCAAACACCTATCCTGAAGTGCCTACTGAGCATGCTCAGTCCTAAAAACTGAAATGTTAAAATTTAATAACTTTGGAATGAAGGAATATTTTTCACCAAACCAGCAAAAGGCACATCTGTGGGTCAGTATCTTTCCACCCTGAAAATTTCAGACCACAATTCCAAACCGTCTGCATGCAAGGTGAAGACAAAAAAAAAAAAATACATAGCAATTTTATTACATTGTTTTTCACAATCTGCATCTCAGAATTTGCACATCTGACTAGAACGAAACTTGGCATGTCAAGAGATCTATGCACAGAGACCGCACATGCAGACTTTTATGCAACTCCATGGAACAGTTGCGAATATATTATTTTTTTTATGATTCTTTTTATCTCCCCCAGCTCTGGAACTCTCTCAGGTCTCGACTCATCCCCTAACTCTACCTCCTTCTATGACCACCACCTACTTCAAAGTCATTGCTTCCTCCCACGGGCCCCCCCAGCTCAAGCCCCACCAGGAGGTAGTGGGGACAGAGGTGGCGGTCCATCATTGGGTGTGTGGTGGGCGACACTGCGGGCCATCACCTATCCAGGCCAGAGGGGTATTTTCTTCCCCTTATCTGGAGAGCTCCCCACCCTCCCTCCATCATGGTGCAACCTGATGTCATGGCACACAGCAACCCTGCCGACGTCAGTCATGCAACTGTGCTGTCCGTGTTCTACAGCACCCCTGATCTCCACTGGGGGATGCTGAATGCTGGCCAGGCCCCAACCCTCCCCCAGGTACAGGAGAGCAGCCCAGTGGGTGCTCAATCTTCACCCTCCCCTGCTGACCCCCAGCACCTGAGCTCATTCCCGAACTCAGGTCACCGATGTGGCATGAGGTGTGGTGTCCAGTGCCTCAACCCTCAGCACCACCGGGCTGGCCCAGTTGTGAGGATAGTAAAGTGCAAAATTTGAGTTTAAACATAGATACCCCTGCTCAGCCTAACTATAGTGGCACGACTGCACCACTATAATATATCTATATCTACATCTACATCTATATCTATATCTATATCTATATCTATATCTATATATATCTATCTATATCTATATCTATATGTATGTATAGATAGATAACTATATTATAGTGGAACAGTCGTGCCACTATAGTTAGGGTTGAGTAGACACTTTAATGTTAAACCCCAAATTTTGCACTTTAATATCTTCACAGCCGTTTAACAGATTTCCATGAAATTTTTCAGTCACAGTCTCATGGGGAAGATCCCTTGAGGTGTCAAGTTTTGTTCTGGTCAGATGTATGGATTCTAAGATGCGAATAGCAGAAAAACATAAAAAAATGCTGTTTTTTGCTGTTTTTTTGTCATCGCCTTGCGCTCAGATAGTTTGGAATTTTTGTCTGACATTTTCAGGGTAGAAAGGGGTTGGTCCACAGATGTGCCTTTTGCTAGTTTGGTGAAAAAATATTAATCCATTCCAAAGTTGTTAAAGTTTAAAAATTCAGGTTCTGAGCATGCTCTGTAAGCACTTCAAAATAGCTGTAGGAAATGACCATATGGGGAATCCTTTTTTGTGAGGTTATAATCCTTTTTTCATATGCCGCCATTTTGTCTCCTGTTTTTTTATCAAAAAAAGTTGAAAACTTACAAAAATGGTGTGGTACAGACAGACCAACAGGTGTATGTTGGTCATTGAGACACTGTAAGGTGGATTATACTTTTAACTGTTGGAAAAATGATGTCCAAATGTGTTTTTTCTTTGTTTTTTATCCTTTTTATGTTTGCTTGCTTGCATGTGCAAGAAACATTATGTGGCAGCTTAGGAGAAAAGTGGGTTGTGGAGGTGCAGCACTGTGGCAACCAATGCAGGCACTGCATTTGTGGGCTTGGCACTGTTCAACCAATGCAGGCCCAGTGTCCTGATGACATGGGTTCTGCAGAAGTGCCACCAACTTGAAATGATTTGGCCACTGCAATGAGGGGCTGCCTTGTCATTGCAGCATCAGTCATTCCGCTGCAATGAGGAAGCGACCCGTCATTGCAGGGTGGTACCCTGCCTGGTGTCACATTTCCCTAAACATGGCGGCAGCTTATACTGTCACCTCAGAGCCCCATGAAAGCTGACTGATGGGCTGCCCAATCCCCCTGTTGGCATGCCCCCAACCCAGTTCATTTGCTGATGGGGGAGCCCACTCCCTGTTGGCATAATGTTCCCCCCATTTGTTGTGTGCCAAGGGGGGTGCCCAGTCCCCCTTGGCTCTTGCCCCCCAACACTCAGTATGTGCTGATGGGGGTTCCCAATCCCCATCAGCTACAGCCACCAGCAAAGAAAAAGTACTCAGGTGGCATGCTGGGAGCCCACACCAGTGTGTCAAAAGTCCCCGTAAATAAGAAAACCTTCCAGCGATGTTATAAATTTTTTTTAAACCTGTAAAGTAGAAAACGGTCCCTCGTTGAGTCTCCCCAACCTGTGCCCACCCACTGTGCACCCCACCTCCCCAAACCCCCCCTCACCCCATACTTACCTCCAGAGTCCAGCATGATGATCTTCGTTGGACTGGGAACATGTCCACACGCTTCAAAGCCAGCCACGACCTGAAGAAATACCTGTAAGCTGTATAATGGCATAAATGGGGGGTTTCAACTTATGTGGATATCTCGGGCATTTTTGGGACTTGTGGTACCAAATTTTCAACATGGTGTTATTGGGACCCCTCCTCATGAATTCAATGACTGTCATGGCTTTATTCAGTCCCAAAAGGTGATTTCGCTGTCACTATGTGGAATCACCTTTTGGGAATGATTAATGAAATGACAGTGCTACTGTTCATGAGGTGGGCTGTCAAAAAGTCTATGTTGCAAATTTGGTGAAAAAAATCCAAAAAATGACTGTTTTACATGTGTGCCTTGCTCAGTTTCCATGCACACTTGTAACTTTGCGAATCTGTAATATTTTCAGTCCAGATTTTCAACATTGTCATTTTTCCACACTTCCTTATGAACAGTGCAGCTGTCATGTTACACATCCTGGCCAGAATGTATTTTCACACTTCCGGCACAGAATAGTGCGGCTGCTATGGGAAATCAGTGTTTGGGACAGCTTAAGAAAATCACAGTGACACTGTTCATGAGCAGAGGTCCTAAAATGCCTATGTTGAAAATTTGGTGATTAAAGTCTATAAAATGACTGTGTTACGAGTGTGCATTGTGCAGTTTCCATGCACCCTTGTAACTTTGCAAATTCGTAGTATTTTCACTCCAGATTTTCAACATTGGCATTTTTTCAGACCTCCTTATGAATAGTACAGCTGTCATTTTTCACATCCTGGCTGAAATGTGTTTTCGCACTTCCGGCACACAATGGCACGGCTGCTGTGGGAAGTCGGTGTTCAGGACAGATTAAGACATCACAGTGACACTGCTTATGAGCAGAAGTGCTAAAATGCCTATGTTGAAATTTAGTAACAAAAGTCCATAAAATGGCTGTGTTACGAGTGTATGTTGCACAGTTTCCACGCACCCTCATAATTTCACGCATTAATAATATTTTCACTCCAGATTTTCAGCACTGGCATTTTTTAACACCTCCTTATGAACAGTACAGCTGTCATTTTTCATATCCTTCCCAAAATATGCGTTTACACATCTGGTGCAAAATAGAGCAGTTGCTGTGGGAAATCAATGTCCAGGACAGATTAAGAAAATCGTAGTGACAGTGTTCATGAGCAGAGGTCACAAAATGCCTATGTTGAAAATTTGGTGAAATAATTCCACTTAATGACTGTGTTACATGCATGCATTGCACAGTTTCCATGTACGCTCAGAATTTTGAGCATTTTTAATATTTTCACTACAGATTTTCAACATTGCCATCTTTTCACACCTCCCTATGAATGGTACAGCTGTCATACTTCACATCCTGCCTGATCTGTGTTTTTGTACATCTGGCGCAGAATGGCACGGTTGTTGTGGGAACTCAAAGTTAGGAACACATTAACAAAATCACAGTGCCACTGTTCAAGAGAAGAGGTCCCAAATGCTTTCATGAGGTGGGGGTCACAAAAAGGCCATGTTAAAAATTTGTAGTGCAAATACCAACAAACACCCTTGGTGTTAGAGTTTCTAACCATAACGTCCCACCCGGTACAGACTGATAGGCATCGGGGTTGTGCATTTGGACTGCTGACTGTAATGCTCATGCCATTCTACCCCCACCACCCCCCGAAGCCAGTGACAGGCATTGAGGTGTGCCTTAGACTCTTCGGCCCAGGAGTTCACCCCATTCTCCTATACTGCACCCATTTCAGCGTATGTCCTTATGGAATGGGGTGACTGTAAAGCTGAACACCCCAAGGCACACCTCAACACTTGTCAGTGTCTGCAGGATAGGATGAGGTGAAATGGCATGAACGTTATGGGTGATGACCTAAACGCATACCCCAAAGCCTGTCCATCTCCGCAAGGTGGTGGTGGGGTTGGCATGAAGTTCAATACTTCACTGCCATTCCTATTCTGCATCTGTCTAACTCCTGCATTTCCAATGCCTCTCAGTCTCCTCTCCTATCAATTTCTCCCTCATCCTCTATCTCTCCCCTTCCCTCTCCAGTACATTCTTAATCTCTCCCCTCTTCTCAAACCCCCCTTTCAACATGGTCCATAATTCCTGCGCTGCCACCTCCCCACTTCTCATACCTATCTCTCTAGCCCCTCTTCATCTCTTTCTCTGCCCATCGATATTCACACCATTAGCACTTTACATTATCTCCTAAAATGTCTGTATTGCCTTAATATCACCTGATTTATTGCCTTTTAAATAATTGATTGGCAGTTTTTTTCTTGGCACAATGCTAACTGTACAGAAAGTATTTATATAGGTTTTCTAGAAGTGTTATGTTTGTTAAACACAGTGAAGCAAGTGCTATGCATTTTCACAATGTTTTAGCACTTTTATGAGCAAAACGCTAATCAATTTTTGGAGTTAAATAAATCCCTATTGTAACATTATTGTTGTTTTTCATTTTTGTCTGCGCTGTTTGCCTCCTTTTAAACTTGTCAAAATTTCTATTGTTATGCGACTATTTCTTCATGTAAAAATTTAGTATTCATATATATTCTCTGTGAAGTTTTGTATTATTGTGTCTGTACTCTCTCGGGTCGTGCCTGAAAATAGTATTTCTGACTATTGCACTTACCTGGTCAACAAAAACCAAATAAATAAATAAATAATACCTGGAAGCAAACATTTGGCATTGACAAAGGCTTGTTCTTAACTTGCATATGCTTTTTTTTTGTATTGCAGATCATGAAAACTCGGTATTCCTTCATGTTTTTCTGTCATCACCTTGCATGCAGATAGTTTTGAATTTTGGTCTGAAATTTTTAGGGTAGAAAGGGCTTAGCCCACATACGTGCCTTTGCCTAGTTTGGTGAAACACTATTAATCCATTCCAAACTTATGACATTTTTAAAATTCGGCTTCTGAGCATGCTTAGTAACCACTTCAAAGGTGCTGTATGACGTAATCATGTGGGGTAATCCATCACTGTCCCCATATGTTGGCACTGTGCCTCTGGTGTCTAGTGGCACCCCCACCACTCCAATCACTATTCCCCTATTTTATACAGTTTTCCTGGTGTCTTTTGGCACCCCCCACATCCCTGTCCCTGTATTGTGTAGTATTTCCCTGGTGTCTAGTGGCACCACCTCACCCTTCTGATCACTATCGCTGTATCTTGCTAAATTTTCCCTGGTGTCTAGTGGCACCCCTATGATCATGATCAACATTCTGGTAGTGTTCATATTTTCCTGGTGTCAAGTAGCACCCCCATGCTTCTGATCACCATCCCCATGTGTTCCACTGTTTTCTGGTGTCTAGTGGCACCCCAACCCCTCTGATCACTGTTCCCTATTATTTTAAAGCTCCCCTGGTGTCTAGTCACACCCCCCAATCTATGTTCCTCTGAAATCAAAGAAAATGTCCGTCAATGTCTTTTTTTTCTTGCAAAAAAAAGAAAGGTCCCTCACGGCTCTGACCTCCCACTGAGCACCCACCACCCTGCACCCCCCCACTCACCTGAACAGGTAGCATGGTGAAGATCAGTCTCTCATTGAAGACATGTCTTGCTGCTGGAACTACAAACTGCAATATGAGAAACTAAGGTAAGTGTGTTTCAATGTATTTCAATGGGGGTTTCAACTCTGATGCATAACTTTGCATTTTTGCATATATTCAGACCAAGTTTTCAGCATGGCCTTTTTGGGACCCCACCTCATGAACAATGATGGTAGAATTAGGCCAATCCAGACCGAAAGGCAATTTCGCAGTTGCTTGCCGAAATCACCTTTTGAGTGGGATTTGAAAATTTTCACCATCTTGTTCATGAGGTGGAGTCATAAGAAGGCTATGTTGAAAAGTTGGGCTCAAAATATGTAAAAATGGAAAAGTTATGTGAAGCCATTGAAATGTTGCTACGCTCATCTGTAACTTTGGTAATTTAAAATATTTTTACCCCATATTTTCAACATAGCCATTTTATAGACCATCTCATGAACATGACAGTTGTCATTTTTCAAATCCTGGCCAAAGTGTGTTTTTGCACCTGTTGTATGGATGACGCTGTGGTGGTGTGCAATCACATTTTGGCAGAGATTTAAAAATTTACTGTACTGGGTACATGAGGTGGGGCAATAAGAAGGCTATGCTGAGCAACATACATGTACACATCTATGGAGGTATAGGAGAGCAGGGCCCAAAGGGCTCTGTGCTCCCACATGCAAATTAGGATATGATTACAGTATCCCAAATATTATGGATGGATGGGGTCCTGTGCTCTCATAGGCAAATAAAGATATGATTATACTATCTGAAAAAGTAAGAAAAGTCTTTGCAAAAAACTTTGTTAATGCACTAATTAGTGTTAAAGCAACAAAAGCAGAGAAATGTGGCATTAGAGTTTCCAACCTTAACACCCCTCCGTCACCCTGCAGGCAGCAACATGCATGGGGTGTGCCTTTGGGTTGTCAACCCTAACACTCACCCCCATCCCATAAATAAATAAGCTGAGATGGGTACAGTGTATGAGAATGGGGTGAGCATTAATGTTGACAACCCCAAGGCACATTCCCACACCTGTTGCTGCCTGCAAGGTGGGGGTGGGGTGTTAGGTTGGATACTCTAATGCCATATTTCCCTACTTTTGTCACTTGAACCCTAACTAGTGCATTAATGAAGTTTTTCACAATGAACATAGATAGATAGACAGACAGACAGACAGACAGACAGATAGATAGATAGATAGATAGATAGATAGATGGATATAGATATATTATAGTGGTGCGGTCACGCCACTGTAGTTAGGGTTGAGTGCGCTATTTAATGTTAAACTCCAATTCTTGCACTTTAATAACTTCACAGCCATTCAAAGGATGACACAAAAGTTCACATGCACCATCAAAAACACAAGGACTCTTTATTGCCAGGTTTCATTCTGAATGGATGCACAGATTCCGAGATCTGGACAGTGCAAAATGTGTAAAGATTGTTTTTTTTTTCATGTTTTTTTGTTGTCCCCTAGTACCCAGACAGTTTGGAATTTGAGCCTGAAATTTTCTGGCTAGAAAGGGCTTGGTCAGTAGTAGTTCCTTTTGCTAGTTTGATGAAAAAATAATAATCCATTCCAGAGTTATAAGGATTTGAAAGTTTGATTCTGAGCATGCTCAGTAGGCACTTTAGGATAGATGTTTGAAACAAAAAAATAGTTTGGCCATATGAAAAAGGATCCTTTTTCATGTGGAGTCAACTCTTTTTCATGAGGAAAAAATCCTTTTTTGTATGGCAGTCATTTACTGTTTTAACTTATAAACATATAATGTCTTTAAAAACAAACACCTGAACCTAGCTAAACGAGATCCATTTAGCTAGATTCTGGTGTTTGTTTTTTAAAGTTTGCAGAAACAAATTTTTGGGGCACTCAAAATCCAGGGTGCCCAGCTTAGTGAGAGGAGTTGTTCATCCATATTCTATGTATGAGAACAGCGGGACTTTCTTGACTTCTGCAGCCACAGCTGGAACACATGCTGCAGGCTGCAGTGAGTCGCCACTTCCCCTGGTGTCTAGTGGCATCCCCCATTTCTGTCCATTTATGTATGTAATGTTGCCCTGGTGTCTAGTAGCACCAACCATCCTTTTTTCACCATCCCCATATTTATTTGTCTTTTCCTGGTGTCTGGTGGCTCTCCCCACCCTCCAATTTCCATCCCTGTAATGTATTTGTCTATCCCTGGTGTCTAGCGGCACTTCTTGCCCTCTGATCGCCATCCAGGTAATGTATTTGTCTTTCCCTGGTGTCTTGTGGCACCCCCACCTCTGATCACCATCCCTGTAATGTATTTGTCTTTCCCTGGTGTCTAGTGGCACCCCCACCCTCTGATCACTGATCCTGTAATATGTTTTCCTTTTCCTGGTGCCTAGAGGCACCCCCCCTCCTCTGATTGCCATCCCCATAATGTTTTTTTCTTTCCTTGGTATCTAGTGGCACTCCCCACCTTCTGATGACTATCTCATAATATTTTTGTCTTTCCCTGGTGTCTAGTGGCACCTCCGCCCTCCAATCACCATCCCAGTCTGAAATAAAGAAAACCATCCCACAATGTTTTTTTTTTAACCTGCAGAAAAGAAAATGGCCCCTCACTGATCTTACTCCCCACCTCCACCTCCCGCTCAGCACCCACCACCCCACACCTCCACACACCCACACTCACCTGAACAGGTCACAGGGCAAAGATCCCCTCTTCAATCGGAGATAAGTCTTGCTGCTAGAACTACTAACTACAATATGAGAAACTAAGGTAAGTGCAATTCAATGTATTTCAATGGTGTTTTCAACTTTGATGCATAACTTTGTCATTTTTGCATATTTTGACTGAAAATTTTCAACACAGCCTTTTTGGGACCACACATCATGACCAATGACAGTGGAATTACACAAATCAAGCCCAAAAGGTGATTTTGCAGTTGCTTAGTAAAATCACCTTTCAGGTGAGATTTGAACATTTTCATCACCCTTGTTCATGAGGCAGGATCATAAGAAGGCTATGTTGAAAATGTCAAAATATGTAAAAATGGCAAAGTTATGTACACACATTGAAATTTTACTATGCTGTCTCGTAACTTTGGTAATTTTAAATATTTTGACCCCAAATTTTCAACATAGCCATTTTTGTACACAACTTCATGAACGTGACAGCTGTCATTTTTCAAATCCTGGCCAAAATGTGTTTTTGCACCTGTGGTGAGGAATGACATTTCAATGCTGCAGAACTGGCCGGCCTGGTGGCGCTGAGGCCTAAGTCGCTGGATGCCTTACCTCGCGCCACACTGGCAACCTGTGTTCGGGAATGAGCATGGGCCACTGGGTGTCGGCAGGGGAGGAGAAGGCTTGAGCATCCCATGGATTGCTTTCCTTCTCTGGGGAGGGGGGATGGCAGCACTTGGTGATCGCTTGCTCCCTAGCGGAGGCTGGGAGGTGGCATTCTGACGCTGGAAGATGTGGGCAGTGGAATGCAGCAGATGCCTGGAGAAGCACACACGAAGCCACAGCTGGCATCACTGCATGCCACATCCTCTGAGGGGAGCAAGAAAAATGGAAAAAGAAGTCCTCTGCAGATGACAATGGTCCCCTACCGCAATGGCCCAGGAAGGCACCTCCCCGAATACTGGATCCAGTCTGGTGGGTCGAGAGGTCTCCCAACCCCCTGCCACAAAGGGTACGTCATAGGGTTTTAGGGAAGGGGGTCTAATACCCAGTGCTTGCCTGGGGAAGGGACATCAGATGGATGGCAAAGGACTCCAGGGGAAAAAGGGAATTAAGAAAAAAAATGCTGCGGAATTACGTTTTGGCAGAGATTTCAAAATTTTCACTACCGGGTTCATGAGATGGGGTAATAAGAAGGTCATGCTGACAATTTGGTGAACAAATAGAGTAAAATGCCTAGGTTATGAGTGAACACTGCAGTATTTCAACCTTCACTCATAACTTCACTAATTTTCACTATTTTGACTCCAAACTTTCAATATAGCAATTTTTCCACACCATCTCATAAACATGATGTGTCATTTTTTAAATTCTTGCTGAGATGTGTTTTCTGATGCTAAATGATATTTGGCCAGTATACTATAAATGGTACATGTTGTGTTCGTAAAGTGAATCTTAAAACAAGTATCTTGAAAATTTGGGGTCAAAGTTGAAAAAAAAAATAGTATAATTGTTCACAAACTTTGTGTGTAGTGCCACTCTTGACCCCAATGGGTATGCTTTGTGATCCCGTGCTGGAGAGCTAAGTTCAGGGGTGATCTCAGTGACCCAGCTGTGTGAGGTGAAGGTGGAGGGATGGTACCATTATGGAACACCCCCCAGCCAGGGAATGAAAAGTGCAGGGTTATCCACACAGGCCTGGATACCATATAGTGAAGACAACTGTCCTATTGGCAGAGAGTCCTGCACCTCTCCCCTCTTGGGTGAGGGAGGGCCCCGTGCATTGGCTGACAGATGCACTCTTTGCCCTGTGCATCTGTAGCTGTGGTCACAGAGACGTGCAGGGACCACAGGGTCCTTTAATTCCACAGCCCTCCAAACAGCCCCATGAATTCTTCACATCTGCCATTGCACTGAACTGCAGGACCTGCACTTCTGTAGGTGGACAGAGTCTTCTCTTTACACAGGGCATCTGCATGTGTTCATGCAGGACCTGTGTGAATGAGGATACAATTCGACAATTTGGGGTTAAACTGAAAAAAGTAGGGAAATGTGGCATTAGGGTATCCAGCCCTAACACTCCACCCCCACCCTCCAGGCAGCAACAGAAAAACCATTAAGGTTTCATCTTTCCTGCATCTTTGCAAATCAGGTGTGAGGTGTGCCTTGGGGTTGTCAACCCTAATGCCTACCCCATTCTCATATACTCTACACATCTCTTCTTCTTTAGTGATTGAATGGGGTGAGCATTAGGGTTGATAACCCTAAGACACACCCTACTTTTGTTGGTTTAACCCTAACTAGTGCATTAACAAAGTTTTTTGCAAAGAATATATATATATATATATATATATATATATACACTATTATGTATATATAGTACTACATAAAACGCAGGCTACATAACTTTAGAGAAAGACAAAAAATTGACAAAACATTTTAAAATGTGTAATTAATAAAGAAATGCATCTAGTGAGCATGGTGATATATAAAGTCAGGTGCATTTATTGTTTACAACTCATCCAGCAGTCTCTTTTTAACAACTCATCTGAGGCTAGCTGTTGTCATGTTTTTGTTATGAAATTATGCATTATCACACATCCCTGCCAACCTCCTGACTAGTGCTTTGGGGAGAGAATTCTAAGTAGTGACCTCTTCCAAAGAATGATCTGATAGAGGGAGCCAAAGATAAAGCATGGGATTTTAACACAGTGGAATGTTTCAGGCATTAGCTTGTGTTTGACTATAGATATATATGACAAAAAAGTATGGCTACAAACAACTTTTTGTTTTCCTCGTAATAGGATGTTTGCATATTTCAATGTGCTCATGCTAATGGAAGGCAATGAGAGGTTTATGACTGTAGTTCATTATCATTCCTTTTTTTGAACATATCCCTCCTTCCCCCAGTTGTAGCTACTTAGTTACTGAAGTATTCTGTACTTCTGAGTATCGCACTTTAAGCATCCATAAAGCAGATGAATCTTATTGTGATGTTACAGTGTAGTCTGTAATGATATGTACTATGTTCAGTAGCATTTTCATCTGTTAGAATGAAATGCAGTATCAGTTCAGAGAATCTTATTCTTCTTGTAACTCCACCTTTATACCCATGGAACTGCACTGCCCATAAAAACTGATTAAAAAGGCTGATGATTTTACAGCATGGGCAGGGGACCCCAGCAGCAGTGTGCTGCAGCTGGCTCACTTGAGCTAGTAGTTATCTATCTGAAACAATGTTATCGGCTCCATTTCTCTCATTCAGAGCCAGTTCCTTTAAAGAATAAAACTTTATTTTGGGTGCCTTTGATAATGAAGGAAAATGGAATCAAAAAAAGGCAGAGTTGGGTGGTTGTTCAGGTGAACGTGGCATATCAGCAGTCAACAACTTTTTTTTGACATACATCCTTACTCCTCATTGGTTTAATGCTTCCCCCCATTGCACATGTTGGCTGTGGCTCTGCTTCCTGTGCACATGCCAGCTCTGGTGTGACAGGACAGTACTGTCCAATGATTGGCCCAATGATGCATCAGATTCCCCTATGATCCCTCCCATCAAGCCTGCACAATGTGATATGAGCTCCTGAGCCACCTCCCCACCTTGTTTCAGACACATCCCTCCCCACTGAATATATGCAATAGTCGAGGAGGAGTCAACAGCAGACTGGCAGCAAAAGAAGCCGTAGATTAACACAGCATGTTATGTGAGAGTGGACAGTCGGGTGTTGTCATAAATTTTTCAGCTTCACAGTGATTGTCCCATTTGTCTGCATTTTTGTCTTTGGGTACCTGGTCCATTTAGTTAGTGTGGGAGGTGAAGGTGATCAAAAACGTCCTGGCTTTTGGTCCTCTTCTCTTTGTACATGTCCTGTTGCTGTGCCAAAATCAACCTTAGCCACCTCCCTGCCTGCAGTGCAGTGGCCACCCAGTCTGAGATGAGCCACGACTAGTCCTCCTGTCTGTCCATCCTTCTCACTGTGTTTCCTGACTTCTCTGTGAGAGCAGAGCAGAGGTGTTGCGAGAGTGAGTGAGAGAGACCCATCTTCTTGCCATCCATCCCATGCCCACCCCAGCTGGGGTGGGACTCATGGGAGCAGGAAGAAGACAGCAGAGTCAATAAGCTGAAGCTGTTCCTTCCTTCCAGAGGCCAAAAACAAGTAAGACAGGACAGACCGAGCGAATGTCTTCAGATTGAGCCATGACCCACAAGAGGAGCCAGGCACCAGGACCAGACAGGCAGGTCTGAATCTTAATTGTTGTCTTTCAAATAAGTGTTAGAAAATAAATACCCTTCGGTCAAGAAAAAGATAACAAAAAAAAAAAGGAGCGATGAAGGGAAGTTAGTTTGTTTTGGGAAAATTTGAAAGTTCTTTGCTTGAGCCAGAACAAATAACTGTTTAATTATTGCTTAACTCAAACTTAAAGACTGCAGTTGTGGTGGGACCATCTCCTTTGCACTAGACAGTCCTAAGGAGAGTACAAGGAGAAGCAGCAGCAGTACGTACACTTTACGTAACACAACACGACACATCCAATTCCAAAGCATGTGTTGTGTAGAATTTAAGCTAAAATTGATTTTGACAAGAATTAATACAATTTGTTTTCTGATATTCCTTAGGTAACAGTTGCAATTGAGCAACTTAAGTGTGCTAGCACCGGGGAACAATTCTCAGCAGTAGAGACTCTATAATGTAAAGCAAAATGAATGTAACAAATTTAGTTTGGCTACAGTGTATGTCTGAAATCTACCTGTGTAGCTACAATACATAATAAAAATACGGATATACTATGGTCGGCTGAAATGCATCAGCCTGACTGTCATTATCAACCTCTGAGCGCCTGAAATATGGTTGCCCGACATCGGTTGCCTCAGGGAGTGATTGCCCCACATCCCCATGCTAAGGAGTCTCACTCTCTGGGAGCAAAATCCTGATGTCAGGCAACCGTGTTTTGGGCACCCAGAATTGGGATATTGCTGGTTGGGCCAATGCATTTCGGCCGATTAGAAGTATCCCAAAAATACCAAGCGCTGATTTAACCCCTGCTGTTTGGTAATCACTACTACTTCATTGCAAAATGCGAACTATGGAATACAGACTGTTGGTACACCCAGAAGTAAAAATGTAGAAATGGGTGTCACTGACTTGACTCCTTGTGATGGGTGGAGTGGATCAGCCAGCCTCAGCAGTAGTCAGGAGAGGTCAGGATGGAAGGACTCAGGAGTAGGATGTATCCAGGACTGAGGAAGCCTAACTCAGGCAGATGAACTTTTTCCACAGTCAATGAAAAATGACATTGGAGTTGCTGTTGCTGATATCTTAGTTTGTTGTATCACCATAGTGACCAACATGGTACATGAAAAAGCACAGTGGTGAATTAATTTGTTAAAAATATGTGAAACATAAGGTGCTGATGCTGCTTCTTCTGTGAGGTCTTGTGCTTGTCTGGTTGCGTTGAACTTGAAATTCAGAAAACCTTGCAGTGCAGTTGTATGGCGTGGCTGGAGACTGGGCTCGGGGGGAATACTTGCCTCATGTCAGCATTTAAATTGCATTATGTGCTCTCTAGAATAAATATAAAGCATGCAGTGTGACTTGGAGCAATGCCAACCAAGATCAGTCAGTGCTGGCCTGGCCACAGTGACAGACATTGTTCTTTGCAATATTGATTTCTAACACACAGTATGCTGCATTAAATGTGGTATGTGAGTGGGTGGAGGAGTTTCCTCCATGTTGAATTATAGACTCATAATCAACATAATAAGTATCTTACAGTTTCCACATAGTAACAAACAGTGCTGCTGGTTTTATAACTATTGCTGTAATGAATATTATTAAAGATGGATACCACTTGCAATATTAAACTATAGCTTCAGTTGAGGGTAATCATTTTTCACTGAAAATACTGGATTTATACAGTGAGTGAGTGTATTACGATGGTGGTAATAGTAATAATTCTAATGGTAAAAAGTGCTGCACCACACCAATTTTTTTTTTCATGGCTGCCGAACCACTGTCTCCAAGGAAGCTAGGTCAGAATTTTGGGGAAAGAGCAAAGACTGAGCTGGGAAAAGAGACAGACACTAATTGGGGGTGAGATGATTACTGAAGGGGTGAGGGAGACGAGGGGGGGTACTTTCAATGATTATGCTGTGTGGTTTGAACCCAGTGGTATAAATAGGACATTGAATGGGACTTCAGTGTGTTTTTTTTCTTCCTCTGCCATATAGGCAAAAATTCGCTTTTGCACACCTGGCTGTCCCATTGTGCCAAGAGGGCACTGTGAAAATTAAAAAATATTACACACTAGAGCCCTATGTGGTATCCCCACTCTGGTAAACTATCATTTGCAGTATAGCCTAGAGGTTAAAGAGCTGTGAATGAGCTTGGTACATCCGGCAGACAGACCTGTGTTTGATTCCCACAACCTCCACTTGCATACTGTGTGACTCTAAGCAAATCACTTAACCTCCCCAGTGCTCACAGGTTGTCCCTGAAAAATAGGCACCTGTGCCTATTGGGCCTTACCTGGTTAACAAAGAATTAAATAAATAAAAGTAAATAAATAAATATTGTGAAGTTCAATTTAATGTCCTAAATGTAATTGTGTTTTTAATCTGTTCTGACAACATTCTTTTTTTTTGGAGGGGGGGGGATTGTTATGTTATTTGAAAACTTACGGGTCATGGAACATGTGGTAACTGACACTGTGATCAAGCAGAGATTACAGTGGGGTTTAAGCATCTGCAATGAATACTATTACTGCAGCTCAGCTCAGGGATGCAGCAGTCTTTTTCCATTGCAGAACACACAGATACCATGTGCTCTAGCCCATATATGTGAGCGTGCTAGCTAACTTAAGCCAGTCGCCGCAGAGAAAGAAACCTACAAGCAGCACTCCAGGAAAAAATAATAAAAAGTCTGCATTGCAAAAAAAAAATAAATAAATAAAAAAACCCTCACAGTTTATTCAGCAGCACTCCAAGAGAATAATTGTATAAAATCCAGGTGCTTCAGGCCTCCATGTGACCCTTCATCAGGGGGTGTGGGGCAATGCATAACAGTTGCTTATAAAGCACAGTTTTAAAGGTATAGTTCACAGTTTTCATAACCCATTACCCCCATGAACCATGTGTATAACGAACACACATCTATTGACTTCCAAATGTAACCTTATTCTTCAGTAAGTCATAGTGTCAAGTTTTGATAAATCCATAGAATCTTTTAATATAAAATAGAACAGTTGGACCAATTCCTGTAAAAAGATAATCCACAAAGATTGAAAGGCATTTTATTAGTGAACCCTGGCTCTACAATATAGGTCAGCCAGACGCATTTTCTCCATGCTTGTGGATCTTTGACATGACATAAAATGTGGGAATTCTGGAATAATCTGTTAGCATATAATCCCTTTTAGACTGTGAGATTCAATTTAAACTACATGGCATGGGTGGAAGCTGGAGGGGGGAAGATTCAGGGGAGAAAAGAGGAGGTGCTACTTCAATGAGAGGGTGGTGGAGCCATGAAATGCGCTGCCCAGGGAGCTGGTGGAGGCAGAGACAGTAGAGGGGTTCAAGAGGGGGTGGGACAGGTACAGGGGAAGGGTTCTGGAAGCAACATCCAGTGCAGCGAGAATATCCGGAACTGGGAAGGGAGAAGCCAGAGAAGGTGAGGGGGGCAGCAAGGTCAGCTCCCAGGGTGGGGGCTGACCAAACGAGCAGACACAAAAGACCATTAGGCCTATTCTGCTGGCATTTTAGTATTTTAGTACATGTTTTATGGAGAAAAGCATTAATTTTTCTCTTAAAAGTCAGTGTAGGGTCACTCAGTAATATTTTGTAATTGTTAGTAACAGACAATTGTCGCATAATGTTTTGATAATAGCTTGTTTTGCCCATAATAAAAGTCAAAGCCTCCCTTATCTGCTGGTTTAACTTCAGTAAGTTGATTTTGTTCCAGGCTTTTGAGGGTTTGTTTTTCTTCCTATGATGTATTGGATTTTTCCTTTGGCCATTTCGAGGTCATCAGTTTCCTAAAATCTTACACAACAGCTACTTCAAAAGGAAGTAAGGTGGATTTATTCACTAAAGTCCTTTGCACCAAGTGGCTTAAATGAGAACTTGTACATTAAGGCCTCAATTCTCAAAGGAGTTAGACTGCCACAAGCCCCAGGTGTGTCGAATACACGGCACATGGGACTTGCAGCTGTCCCTGGCGGCAACTGAGAGTCTTGATCCTGTGAGCCACATGCCCCAAGTTAGAGCAGCTTTTGCTGTTCTAACTTCTCTGACCTTTTTATGTGGTTTGTGCCAAATATTTGGGACAAGCCACCATAAAGAGGGTAAAGCCCCTTTACCTTTTACCAGTTCGGCCCCCAACTCCATCCAGCCTTCGTCCTGTGCTGACTGGTGGATCCCTCGATGAAGCATAGTTGACCTTTTTTTCTCTGTCTCCCTCCTCTCTTTCTCTTTCTCTTTCTCTTTCTCTCTCTCTCTCTCTCTCTCTCCCTCTCCCTCCCTCTCTCTCCTTCTCTCTCTCTCTCTCTCTGCCTCCTCTCTCTCCTCTGCCTCTATTCTTTCTCACCACCCACACCCTCTCCCACACTCCTCAGCTTATTCGCGCCCTTCATTGACTTTGCCTACTCCTACAGTTCCTCAGGTCCTAACTCCTGGCTAACCACCCAGAGATTACCCTAGTCCCGGTCGAGCTGGGTCAGCACATACTTTCTATAATAATAATAATAATAATAATTTTATTTATATAGCACCTTTCAGTGTATCAAGGTGCTGAACAATTTTAAAAACAGTTCAAAACACTACATAAAAACAGAACATATACATAAAATCAACATACAATGAAATAGAGTATTAATAATAAAATCCAAGCATTTATAAATAACTTAATTATCTAAAAAAGCCATATTCCACAAATAAGTTTTCAAGTCCCTCTTGAAAAGTTCCACGGAGGTGCACTGCCATAACCGACATGGTAGAGAGCTCCAAAGAGTGGGTGCAGCATGCGAAAACGCTCTGCTGCCAGAAGATTTTAAACTCACTCTTGAGATCTCTAACAACCCCATGTCGGCCGAGCGGAGTAATCGGTCAGGGCAGTAAGGAACTAGGAGGTCTTTCAGATAGGCTGGACCCTGGTCGTGAAGGGCTTTAAAAGTCAATAAAATGACTTTAAAGGTGATCCGCCACCGTTGAGGAAGCCAGTGCAGTTGCAGCACGGGAGTGATATGACAGGACCGACTTGTCCCAGTCAAAACCGGGCTGCAGCGTTCTGCACCAGCTGTAGGCGACGGATTTCAACCCAGAAAGCCCAAAGTACAGGGCGTTGCAGTAGTCCAAGCGTGAGGATACAAGCGTGAACCAAAGTAGGCAGGGGAGTCGGACTGGAACAAGATGCCTAACCCTGGCAATATTCCTAAGATGATAAAGGAAATCTTGACACGGCTGACACCTGAGCTTTAAGAGTCAGCCTTGTCAAGAATAAACCCAAGGCTACGCACCCGCTCTGAGGATGGCAGAGATACTCCACCAAGGACAATTCCAGATGGAGCACCAATACCCGGCCTCACCATCCCACCACCTGGGTCCACTACCAGCACTTCTGTTTTCTCCGAGTTCAACTTAGCCAACTAGAATCCATCCAGTCTTGGATCTCCCCCAGACAGTTGTTAAACACCGAGAGAGCTCCATCCTGGTCGGGTGCAAAAGACAGATAGAGCTGGGTATCATCAGCATAGCAGTGAAACCTCAGCCCATATCGTCTAATGATACCTCCGAGGGGCAGCATATACACTGCAAACAACATGGGTGACAGCACGGATCCCTGGGGCACTCCACACAACAAAGGAATTGGGTCAGAGGAAAAAATCCCCGACACAACTCTCTGCGATCTCCCGGTAAGGAATGACGTGAACCATTGCAAAACGGTTCCAGACATTCCACAGATTTGCCCCAGGCGAGCTAACAACACCATGTGGTCCACTGTGTCAAAGGCTGCAGAGATCAAGAAGAACAAGAATGGAGCATCTCTTCTGATCCCTCGCCATCAGAAGATCATTTAACACCGAACCAAGCGCGGTCTAATTGCTATGTCTTTCGGAAGCCCGACTGGAAGGATTAAGTAGACATTATGGATGGTTAAATGGTCATCCAATTGAACCGCTATCGACCTTCTCAATAACCTTCCAATAAAGGGAGGTTAGAGATAGGCCGATAATTAGAAAACAGTCCGGTCCAAGGAAGCTTTCTTCAAGAGAGTCACCACTGCTTCTTTCAAGGAGCAGGAAACTCACCTAATTCCAAGGAGCACCAAACTATTTGCGCCAGGACCGGACCGATGATATCAAAACAACCCAAAATGAGGGGAGTTGGACCGGGATCCAAACCACAACTTGTGGGACGCATAGAATGGATGATCCTCATAATGTCCACGAACTCAGGTCGTCGAAAGGAACTCCAGGAGAAATGAGGCACTGTCATCTCATGCTGTCCAAGAGCATCACCCATGGAGGTTACCGGACCCAGGTTCATCCTGATGTTGGCCACTTTAGTTGCAAAGTATAGAGCGAGCTCATCGCACTCTGCTTGCGAAAAAGCTTTCCGAACATGCAGGCAGGCTGGGTTGCACAGTCTGTCTACAGTTCGGAACAGCTGAGCCGGTCGATTCTGAGCAACTGCAATCTCTCTGGACAGGAATTCTGCCTTCTTCACACCTAATTTTTATAAATGTTTTGCGATCTTGCTATGCCCCGGTCTAAAAAGATTATTTCAGAGTATTCTGACCTTGGATACAGTAGATGGTTACTTGTTTGAGGCCTTGATAGTGCTTATTCCGAAAGAAGGGAAAGAGCTAGATAAAGTCACAAGTTACAGACCTATTTCCCTGATTAACTATGATATTAAGATTCTGGCGAAGATTCTAGCTTCTAGGTTGTCCAAGGTCATGCCCAGCTTAGTGCATCAGGACCAGGTCGGGTTTATGAAGGGCAGACTGGCATCGGACCATCTCAAATGTGTCACATGTCTTCTCCGTCTCCAGGGACTGTAAATCTCCATGTGTCTTGATGTCGGTGGATGCGGAGAAGGCATTTGACAGAGTGGATTGGAAGTTTTATCCAGTACTATAGAAATTTGGTTTCCGTCCCAGTTCATTAAATTTGTGTTTGCATTATATAGGGATCCCAAGGCTAAGGTATATTGTAATGGAGTATTCTCTGCAAGTTTTCCCTTAAATCCGGCACCAGGCAGGGCTGCCCCTGTCGCCTCTTTTATTCAATTTATATTTGGAGCCCTTCTCACCAAAGTGAGACTAGATTCTAGGTTATGGGTATCAGAGTGGGGTCACAAGAGCTTAAAGTTTCAAGCATGCAGATGACATCTTGTTGCATGTTGTTCAGCCAAGTGACTCTATCAAAGCAGTGCTGGAAATCATTGGTGAATATAGTAGACTGTCTAATTACAGGATTAATGTGGAAAACCCAAATTTTTCCATTGAACATGAGAGTGCATAGGTCGGAAGTGTTGGTAATGGGCATGCAATGGACTCCCATATCGTTAAGTATTTGGGTATTTATTTGGCCAGATCCGATCAAACTAGTTAATCTTAATCTGAATGCCATTAGGTATATTATAAAGCAGGATTTGCAAAGGTGGAATGGGTTGCCGATATCTCTCTGGGGTCGGATTAGTATAGTTAAAATGAATATCCTGCCTAGAATTTTTATCCACTCAACATGTTGAATGTTTGGTTGCCCCTAAAATGGTTCGAGAGTTGCATCTTTAATTTCGGACTTTATTTGGGGAGGAAAAGGCCCGTAGAGCTTATAGTAAGTTGGCGGCCTAGGGAAAAAGCGGGTTTGAGACTTCCACATTTGGATTATATTATTGGGCAAGTAATCTGTGCAAATATTTGAAATAGTTGGTTCCACCACCAAGCTAGAATCTTTGTCCTATGTTCCTCGTAGGTTAGATTAGAGACAGAAATGATTAGGGAGGCGGGTATGGATCCGATCTCATTGCTCTATTCTATTCCCAAGAAACTGCCCCTAGGCTGGTTGCTAACCCTATAGTAAAATCTCTGCGTATTCACGGCAGATTTGTAGTAAAGTGGGTTACGTGCGGACAGAGACAAGTATCAACCGATATGCAAAATCCGAACTTGAAGATTGGGGAGAATGATTCTGGGCAGGTGGATTTCCCAGTTGGAGGGACTGCTGGTGTGGACTTAATGGGGGATAGTCGTGTATCCCAATTAGGGATATTCTGGCAAAGTACGGAATAGATGTCAAACAGGTTTTTAAATTGTACCAAGTTACTCATTTATTAACACAGGTGGTGGTAATCTCTTGGGACGGGCGTGTAAACCAGTGAGTGGTTTGAATCATTAAGCGCAAGTTGTGTGGGAGCCACTCGGTTTCTAGAGTTATAAAGTTTCTTGACCTATTTCTTGTGGATATTGATCATAAGCCCAGATATTGGACTAACTGTTTGGGAGAGCAAAGCGGGACTGGGAAGTTGTCTGGAGGCATATGTATAGATATGTTAGACAGGATAGGCTGAGGGTGATGCAGTTTCATTTTTGAATAATCTGTTCTGGACCCCTCAAGTTATTTAAGATGGGTAGTGAACGGACCAGAACTGCTTCCGGTGCCGTCAGGCAGTGGGGACTTTATCACATTTTTGGGAGTGCCATCGATAAAGCAGTTGTGGATGCAGATTAAGCAAAGGCAGACCCATTGTTGGAGTGATGATCAATATTTTACTCGGATATATATGTCTGATGGGGATTATTGGAATTATGTTTAAGGGGGCGTAGATTTTACATGGCCTGATTTCTGGCTCGTTTAAAAGGTAGTTTTGCGATATTGGATGGCGGACTCCCCAATTACGATACGTGGAATGGTTGCGGGAAATGTTGTTTAACTGAACATGGAAAAGCTAGGCGGGGAAGGATAACGGTTCATATATATGAAAAGATTTGGAGTCGGCTTTCAGGTGCTATATCTTCCCAGGTGTAGCTAGTTGGAGTATAGTGGATTAGAGAGGTAAGTGGGTGAGCAGATCTTCCTTGTAGGTAGGTGGTGGGGGGATTAGGTTAGGGGGAGGAGGGTGGTTTTGGGTTTTGTTGTGGGATGGGGGGTGGAAAATAGTGACTTGATTATTTATCGTCAACTGTTTGATTGAACAAAATGTTTTATTCCTTGTTATGTGCTGTATATTTGACATAAGTTTTTGTCACAATAAAATTTTGAATTTAAAAAAAAAAGGAATTCTGCCTTCTTATGGGTGATTGCAGATTGATAGCTAACATAATGTTCCATCAATCTAGAGTGGTCGGCATCGAGGGCGGACCTGCGCCAGTGACGCTCTAACCTTCGCTCCTGTCTCCGCATCTCCCTCAGGGTCCCATCAAACCATGGGGCTCTGGGACGAAGGATAGGGCTCACGAACCGGGCAATAGAATCCAGAACCCCGTCGTGGCGGCCTTATTATAGAGCCAGCACCAATGCTTCTGGGCTGTTGCTCGCGAACCAGATGAGAGGTCAAGGACCGCCACTAGACCTTGTGGAGTAACATTCTGTAATGGGCAGTACCTGACCATCTCCACAGAGCTGGTCTTCTCAGGGGTGCAAATTGAACCTCACGATGTGGTGATCAGACCAGGCGACTGGTTCCCCCCCATGTCGGATCGTTGATCCCTAGATGGAAGACTAAGTCTAAAGAGTGTCCAGATTTGATGCGTGCAGTGGAAACCACCTGTGTGAGGCCCAAAGAACATCAATTGGAGGAAGTCATTGCCAAAATTTGAGAGTTCATCGTCGACCCAGGCATTGAAATCACCCAGAACCATCAATCTGGGTGATTCAAGCACTTTAGTCGATGAGGAAGTCTGCTACTTCCTGTAGAAGTGTCTCCCATCTCGGGTGGACGGTAGATGAGAATGATTCAACGCCTACACCTGCTATGACTGTACACTCAAAAGACCCAGCCTCACCTACTACCACATTCGTGAGACCCAATTCCGTCTTAAAACAGACTGCAACCCCTCCGCCCCTAGGTCAATCTCGAGCGGTGTATCACCGAGTACCCGGCCGGAATCATGGCCTCCAAAATAGGGCCAGAGTTTTCATCCAGCCAGGTCTCGGTGATGCAAGCCAAGTCAGCCGAACCAACAAGATTGGCAATAATAGCGGATACTTGACTGCTCGCCACCCTGTGATGTTATTGTTGACAAGGCCCAAGTGGCCGCACTGTGAGTCTTTTTTTAAGCTTAATAACAAGTCAATATGTTCTGTAAATACACTATCTCTTCTCCCTGTAATCAGATTGCCCATACTTACCAATTGTATTGTAAATGAGGCAAAATTATGCCTGTAACCTTATGTCTGTAATGTAGCTCACTGACCTGAAGGAACCCTTAAATCAAAGTACCGTCACTTCGCCATTTTGTATCTTAGTGATGTGATATTATACCTGTAACCTTATTGTCTATAATGTTTGTTCACTGTTTTTGACATGGAACCTTCATAAAGAGCTTGTGCTCAAAGGTGTTATCCGGATTTATCAAATAAATCAACAAATACATAAGTGCCACAAATGCGCGTGGCCTTTGAGAATCGGGGGCATGGTACAGCAATGTGTTTGGTGGCACCCCAGAGTTTGACACAGGGCTTGTGCAAGCCCTGTGTCAACCTTTGAGAATTGAGCCTTATGCCTTTGCTACTTAGATGAATTTACCGTTGCTATTACTATAGTGATTTGGGGGATTTAGAGCGGGTGTTTATAAATAAAGAGGTTTGACGCAATGACACATTTTGACTATACATTGTTCCAAATTTAAACCCATCTAAGGTATAAGATGTACTTTAATAAAATACTCTTTATTATTGTATAATATTTGTGGTATCCCATCATTACCCTCTACCACATATTGAAGGAGGTGTCCCCTGATACCAGGGAGAGCATAGTTGTTTTGGGATGTAGGGAGGGGGTTCTATCTAGAGGCTTGTTGTGCTTCCACATTTTATCTATACATACTTCAAATTTACACCTAATTAAGGTACACAATGTACTTTAATAGAAGTCTCTTATTTATTGTATAACATGCACAGCATCACAACAGTAACCTCCACTGTATTAAGGGGTTGTATGTAATTTTTTTTCTGCTCTTTTATTATCCCTCCCTCTCCCTCTCACTCTCTCTATCTCCCCTCCCTTTCTTTTTTCTTTTTTTAAATTCTTTTTTCTCTCTCTCTCCCCTATCTTTCCCTCTCTCCCTCCTTTTTCGCCTTTAGTGATTTAGCTCTGCCTTATGAGAAATGTCTATTTTTTCTTTTTAATTTTTTCAGTCTGTATTAATAAGTGCCATTATGACAAGTTCATTTTATTAATTTTTACATGATTGGGGTTCAAAAATGCTTTTTTATCTTTTGTTTAACTCATGTGGGTAATGAGTTATGAAGATTAAAACTGTGCTTTATAAGCAACTGTTATGCATTGCCCCACATCACCTGATGAAGGGTCATGTGGAGACCCAAAGCACCAGGATTTAGTGTCACTGTCCTCTTGGAGCACTTTTAAATAAACTGTGAGTTTTTTTTTTCACACTGCAAACTTACTTTTTAATATTTTTCCCTAGAATGCTGCTTGTAGGTGTTAGATTATGCAACCAATGAACAGTCACAACTCCACAAACATTGCAGTCCACAGTAGTGGCATGCCACAAGGAAGCTGGAGTAATAAATATTAATTCGGTTTCTTTTGCATTTATACAGGATAAAAAACAGTAGGTTTTGGACCATTTTAGGATCATCCTGTTTGCACAGGTTACAATTAAAATACGTATTATATAAGCATACCATTTTTAATGTATGAACAGTTAAAAAAAAACATGCAACTAGTTTATACTATTCTCATTTACAGTTCAGGCTTGACCCAAGAGCTTTAGTAAATGAAGACAGTCATTCTAGGTTCACAAGAAATCCTGTTCCAAAAAACAGCAACATTAAATACAAATCTTAACTTCTTGAATCGGTATTTCATTCTTGGTATTATTAAACCAATTTATTGCTGCTGTCAAGGCTTTTATTACTCCTATTTGTAGTCTTCTGTGCCCCATGCCAATGTCAAAGCAAAACAGAATTCATGCGGCCCATCTCAAAAACGAATGGAATTTGCTAGTGACCCACTTTTCTCATCCCTATCTGTCAGAGCTGCAACATTCTATGAGACAGCAGCATGCTGTTTCTTAAGTGTCAGCAGTTGTCACCTGGATCTCCCGAAATCAGCCACACTCACACCTATTTCTTGGTTTCACCACCGAAATTTTATTGGGTAGACATTGTATATTTAATCAATAACATTCCATTTTCATTTCTTCAAGTACATTCTCCCATACCACCACCAAATCCTTATACATTTATTATTTACATACAACTTTGGGGTTATTCCTTATTTACATGACTAAATATTTCCTTTCTTTTGGCTCAGGTGTGCTAACCCAATTCCCCTTCATCCTGACTCTTCTGTCTGGAGTCAGGTTTCCCACCTGCTCCCCAGTCCTGCCCCCCCGGGGTGACTGCCCCATGGGGAGTTCACCCCTGCCTGGCCATTCCTCATGCCGACTGGGCCCCATTTTTTCCTCACCTAGCTGACCTCCTTCGGTCAGGCCTCTCTCCTCTCGCCACTTCACATCCCTGTTGCTCTCTACAGCAACCCACCAATCTGTGAAATTTCTTGTTGCCCTCGCCCAGCAACCCATCCCCTTATGGACCTTCCTCTAGTTTGGGTGGTGGGTGGGATATCCTAAAAAATAGCTGCAGAAAGAGGGCCCCTCTCTGTAGCCTCTTTCTACCCCATGTAGCCCCTCCTATGTCCAGCCTGTCCTCCAATGGCTGTTTGCTACCTCACCCAGCCTAGCCCCCCCCTCATGACCTCACTTCACCTTGTGACCTCACCGTCCCTTCCCTTACTCCGCCCCTCCCTCCCTTCCTCCTCCCTTTCCTGCTATGCCTTCCCTGAGTCTCCTGGACCCAGCCTCCCCCTCCTGCTGTCCCTCCCCTGTCTTCCTAATTCCAGGGGATCAGCAACAACCAAGGCTGCCCTTGAATAGGGTAACCCCTTTTATCACCTGGACCCCCTGAAATCAGCACACTCACACCCATTTCTTGGTTTCACCACCAAAACTTTATTGGGTAGACACTATATTTAATGAATAACATTCCATTTTCATTCCTTCAAGTACATTCTCCCATACCATCACTGAATCCTTATACATTTATTATTTACATACAACTTTGGGGTTATTCCTTATTTACATGACTGAATGTTTCCTTTCTTTTGGCTCAGGTGTGCAGACCTGATGCCCCTTCATCCTGACTCTTCTGTCTGGGTTCAGGAGTCTCACCTGCTCTCCAGCCCTGCCCCCCCCGGGGTGACTGCCCCATGGGGAGCCCACCCTTGCCTGGCTGTACCTCATCCCAGCTGGGCCCCATTTTTCCCATTAGCCACTTGGGACAGCCCTGGCTGGCCCAAGGGCTTTCCCCACCAATAACTAGGCAAATAGCCCCCCAAGCCCCTGCCATGCCTCAATAGCTTCCCTAATGTCCCCACTGAGCACTGAATTCCCACCCTTGGACATGTGAACTCCATCCATCCTTTACATACCCGGTGTGTCATATGTGATCAGACTGTGCTTAATATATAATCCCCCCAGACTCTCTGACCCATGCCATCAGCTTCCTGTTCACCCTCTTATAGGCCCTCTCAACAGCGAGCACCTCTTTTGCCTGTTTCCAGTTTCTCCTGGGGATGATCTCTGACTACCTCAGCTTAACCTGTTGCCACCACGATTTTATAATTGCAAAATCTGTCAAAAAATACATCGCACCAGGGCCACCCATGGCATGCTCCCCAAGTTGTTACCCCCTGCATGCATAATGATTAAGTCTGGTCTGTGCCAAAACTGACTTCTGTCTTCCATAAGCAGTAGAAGTTGCCTCCATCAGAGTCCCCCTTTCCCTTGCCATTTTATAAATGTGCTGCCTGGGTCCTGTCCCAGTTGCCATCCACCCCTTGTTGTCATTGCTCACAGCTCTGCCCAGTGGATGAACGAGTGTCTGATAGCCAAACCAACCTGTGCCGTCTATCTGCTGGGGAACCATAATTAGAAAGTTAGCTCTCATTTTTGGATGTATCTCTTATAAGTCTGTGATGTCCACCTCCCCACCTGTTGTACAGTGGATGGGCCCCCCCCCACCGTCTGGCTACCTTTGAGGCAGCCCCAATCCTAAAGACTTGTGATGCAAAACACTTTGGATCTTCCCCAATGAACGTCATACCCTTTTTAAGCACTGTGGTGACTTGCAGGGCTGTGACCGGTTCTCCGTTCCCATGTTGGAAAAATCACCCACCCCTATACAGCCTCACCATCATGTATGCCCTGCCTGCATCAACTATCCCTTGCCCCTCCTACCCCTCTTGCTTCAGGACCACCCACACCCCCTTTCCCCCAATTGATCTTGGACTGTCTGAGCTACACATAGACTGCTCCCTCTGACCAGGATACATCCTGCTCCTGGAGGATCCCCATTCTATCTCCTTTGCCTCTGGCTACCACCTCACTGACCTGGAAGGCCCCCAGTTGCATAACATGGAATACTGCTGTAAACAGCTTGGCCTCACTTGCTGATGTACATACCTTGTCCAAGCTGCGCAACATCTGCATAGCAAACCCTTGCAAATCAGCCTACGTCTGTCCACCCACTGTCCTTGCAACCTGACCCACCCCTGCTTCATTCATCAGATGGCCAGAGCCCTGGTGGGGATGCCCCTCCCTCTTAGTCAACAAACCATGCTGATATCTGCCAGGTGTATTCCAATGGTGATGCCTGACATGCCAGATTCCCACCTGTCCACCATATACCAAATAATCTGAAACTCAGTAACTGGGCCACTTACCTCTAACCCCGCTCTCTCCTGGAACTCCTTGAAGCTCCTCCATGCCCCCTCATAGGCCCTCAATGTGTTGGGAGCCCAGGCATTCTGAAAGAGGAGCTGGGCTCAGTTCATCCAATTGCCCAGAGGCGGGCAGGCACCAGCATTCTCCAGGCAGCTGCCCTTGGGGCCAGCGCATGAAACCTGTCCAACTGCAAACAGGAGAGGCTGTCAGCTGGCTGTGTCATTTGTAATTCTCTCCACATGTTTTGCCCTGAAGGACACATTCAGTCTCAGCCCCTCCCACACCAACCTCCTGGCTACCCTGAGCACTGCCTCCGTGGACCCCGACTGCCTATTGATGACTGACACCACCGCTAAAATGTTATATCTGAACAACACCCTTTTGTTTCTGAGGGCCTCCCCCCCACACTAACATAGCCACCCAAATTGGAAATGCCTCCAGGAATGTAATGTCCTGGGTCAGGCCCAACCCAGCTCACTATTCCGGCCATCTTTCTGAGATCCAACGGCCTTGAAAGTATATGTCCATGCTGTATCCCCCGCTGCGTCTGTGTATAGTTCTCTCTCATTAGTCCCTGCCCATTGGTCCTGCCAAAGAGTGACACCATTGTACCCCTCTAGGAAGCCTTCTCAGGCAGCTAGGTCATCTCAAACCCCTGCATTAATGTTGACTCAGTGGTGAGGGAGCTTGGCCCTGGCAGTGGCCCTGGTAAGCCACCTCATGAAGACACTGCCAGAGGCCACCGTCTTACAGGTGCAATTCATGTGTCCCAGTACCTGCTGCACTACCCTCAACTGGACCCATTTTCCCTTTATTCCCTTGATGAGTTCGGAGAGCTTGGCCACCTTAGCAGCCGGGGGCCGAAAGCACTGCTGTTCAACATTAAGTTCTATACCCAGGAATTCTAGCTTCCCACTGGGTCTCTCTGTCTTCTCCCCAGCAAGCGGTACCCCCAATTCTCTGCATATATTCGCAAAACCCTCGAGCATGCCTAGAGTCTCCTCCCTGCCCTTGCCTCTGAACAAAAAATCATCCAAATAGTGGACTACTTCCCCCCATGTCACACTGAGAAGGCCCACTGCAGCCAAGTACTAAAAACCTCAAAAGTGGTGCAAGCGACTGAACACTACATGGGCACGGCCTTGTCAAAGTAAAATTTCCCTGAAACTGGAAACCCAAAAGAGCCCAATCCTCCTTCCTCAATGGTAGCAAATGGAAGGCCAACTTAGTGTCAGTCTTAGCGAGCCATACCCCTTTTCTCACCCTGATGGTTTCCACTGCATGATCCAGTGTTGCATATGACACTGTGCTCCTCTCAGGTGTGATGGACTAATTCACTGAGTCATCCTTGGGGTATGATAGATGGTGAATGAGCTGGTATTCCCCCGGTGCCATTTTAGGAGCTATGCCTAAAGGTGATACCCAGAAGCTTGGAAAGGGTGGGTCATCAAATGGCCCTGCCACTCTGCCTGTCTCCAATTCCTTCCTAATTTTCTTTTCCACTATGTCCTCTTTCCCTTAATGGATGCCAGATTTTTGGCACTCCGAGCATTTCTAGTGCCCAAAAAGTGCAAGTTAAACCCCCCAGTAAAGCCGTCACTCAGCATGTCCCTAACCTCATGACTGGGATAAAATTCTGTCAAAACCTTCAGGATGTCCACTTTAATGGAGGAGGCTGCCTTCTGAAAAGCTTTCCAAGTACCCTCTATTTCCCCTGGCTCCCTATCTTCCGCCAAATCCGCACCTCCCATTCTGCCATCTGTAATTGTGCCCCTGTCTGTTGAACCCACCTCTACCCCCCAAATAACCTGTCCCTGTGTCTGAAAATTCCCCTTCTCTCCCTGCATCCTGCAACAGGTGGCTGGGTGGTTGCCCCCACACTCGGAGCAGGCATGCTTACACTTACAGCTTGGCCAAGTGCAATTGGCCTTGTTATAAGCCAAGCATGCCTTGGTCATTAAAAACCTGGTCCCTTTCTTTTCTTCACTGTTACTCTGGCTCTGGGCCGACACTGTCCTTATGAACATACGAACATACGAAATTTGCCAGCAGATAAAGGCCTAGAGGTCTATCATGTCTGCTCGAATGTGCAGCTAGCACCCCTTATTCTGCAGCTGCCCCTCCCTTCCACCCTTCCCGTTCATTGATCCTCCCCTTGTCCTGTCCCATCTCCTTTTGAAGCAGTCCACTGTTCTACTGGATACCACTTCTGCAGGTAAGGCATTCCATCCAGCCACCACCTTCTCTGTAAAAAAGTGTCTCCTCATCTCCCTCCTGAACCTTCCTCCCTCCAGTCTCATATCATGGCCCCTGGTGTCCTTCCCCTTTATCCATAGTTCGGATACAGTGACATCCCACCTGATGTTGCTGTGTGATGCCATTCTCTGCCTAACCTTCTCATCATAGATGAGTCATCCATACCGACTCTTAACCCTGTAGGTGTCCCGGATGATGGCCGAATAGGTAAGTAAAGGTATGACCAACTCCAGGTTTTTTTGAAGCATTATGGTGCTGAAGTGCATGAAACCCTCCATCCATGCCCTGAAGGTCTTACCCTTATAGCTGACCTCATCGCTGATCTTCCCCACTATGGCCAACACCACTGCCATCTCTGAGTTACCTACAGACTCCTTTTGCTCATACATTTTTGTGGTGCCCTTGTCCACCAAGGCAAACATGTCAATGTACTCCTCCTTCCAAATCTTCTCTTTGAGTGCCTGGGAAACATGGCCTCCCAGCATCATCCCGGGCAGCCACTCATACCCCCCTTCTCTGCCCCCCCCACTTCCCGATCCCTGTTCTCCTTTGTATCCCCCTTTCTTTTCCGCCTTCAATGCCTGCCATGCTTTGCCCACCTCTTCCTACCATTTCTCACCTTTTTCATCCAACAAACCAGCTTGGTGGTCCTTGAGACTACTCTCGACTGACAAGTCCACTGTCAGTACCTTACCCTCATCTAGCTGTGGTTCACCCTTGTCCTTCACATTGCTCCTGGTCACCTTCTTCTTAGGTGGCTCCTTATGGGGCAGCAGCTTCTTTCTCTTTTCCACCTGCCTCTCCTTCTACACTGCTTCCCTTGACTCCTTAATGATGGCCTGGACTTGGTCCGTAAGGTCGGCAGCCTTCTGTGCCAGCACTTTGCTGGTCTTACGCTTTGGGGTCGCTGCCTTCTTTGGAGCCATCCTGCAGCTGCAATAACATGTGCCAATATGACAGCTCACATGTTGCGAGTCCCTTGGTGCTCCCTTCCCTAAAATCTTCCCCATGCCCGTTCTCCTTTCTTCTCTACTGACCCACCCCTCCCCCTCTTTCCCCACTATGGCCCCTCTTTTCCTGCTCCCTCCCTGCTTTTTCGCACCCTGGAACTATCATGCCCTGCCCTGTGTCTTTTTGTCCCTTCCCCTCCTTTTTCCAGTGAGCAGCTCCTTCCCAACTAATACAGAGGCAAAAACGTCACCCCTAAAGGATCAGGCAAGACCCACTGCCCTTCCACGGGCCTGGCCGCCCCCCCTTCCCCCTTTATCCTTACCAGATTTATTGCATCATTATTCATTAATTTTTACATTTTCCTTTTCATTTTAGATATTTTTTTTTGCATTATTCCTATGCCCATTTTGTGGGCTGCTGTAGTCCTTGGCCACCTAGTCCCTCTCATAGGGAAAAACCTTCACTCATACCCTTTCCCCCAGCTCCTGTGCCCTGCAGGCCCTTTGTACTTTGTTATCATTAACTAATATCCATATGCTCATATGCTGAAAATGGCCTGCTTGGTGCCCCCTGCCTCCTTTATTTGTGGGGCCACCACTCCTAAACCCAAGTGCGTCAATGATAGGCCATGCCCCCAGGTGGTGGCCATCTGCCAGACCTACCCTTCCCTGGGAATGGCAGGTTCCTCTGGGCCTGTTAAGCTGGATTGTCAGCCATCCTGAATAAACAGTAAACCCCCTGATGGGGGCCCCGGGCCCTGGGGACGCTGCTCCCACTTGTTGCATCCACCCCCTGCAGCAGTCATCAAAATCTCTGAATTTTCCTGGGAATGGCAAGCACATAAGCTTCTCAGCCCCCCAAGGCCTCAGCCAGGCTCACTGAAACAGAGGAATGCCAAGAATCACTTTCCCGGTGTGCCTGGCCTGCCTGCAACCCCCAGTCTTCCAACTGCCCTGCCAGCGCACACCCTGCACTTCCCAGGTTCCCTCTTGTCCTGTTAACATATACGTTTTTGATTATTACTTCTTTTTTTTTTTTACCACAAAAACACCGATCATGCATCCAGCGCTCACTACAGGGCCCTTTTCACTGTACTCGTGCCCCTCTTAACATGAAAAACGGAGCCCTTATATTCCAGGCTGCAGCAATCAAGACCTGGAGACAACCAAGGCCTGCTGCGCAGCTTCCTCCTATGTGTCTGCATGGTTCCAGCTCTGGCCAGATGGCTTAGATGCCTGCCTCCCCCTGTCCCTAGTTGGGCTCACTGATAGAAGCCCAATGAGGCAGGGAATGCATCAGGAGCCAGACCTGCTTGAGACCTAAATATGGAGTCTACTACACAAAAAACACTCCCAGCTCCAACTCCCAGTAACCCAGTTGCTCCCCTGTGCCCTCATTATGTACGAGATCTATCTTGCGGCATGGTAGCCCCCCTCCACTGGCCCTGGCCACGTGGTCTATGGCATGCCTACACCGCTCTCCTCCTTCCCAATCCTGCCTTTCTCGCAGCCAAAACAGCCACTAAACACCCGCCGGATGACCAAAGACCAATAATCCTTCATAAACAGTGCCAGCCAGCAGTAAAGCCCACATGAGTGAAGGAGCCACATGGTGTGGAGCACCTCAGAGTGGATCTGACCCGGCCCAGTGCCTTTCTGCATACCGACTAGTAAGCCTTTCCGTTTTTTGATGCTCTGCTGGTTTGTCCCCTTTTTTTGCTTTTGCTACCATACAAACCTGATATAAACACCTAGCAACACAAAAACCTCAAGGCCTCATAAAGCCTATCCAAAATATATTTATACCAACATCTGTAGGAGACAGCGTAAAACAGAGTCAAGCAATGCAGTACAGTGTACATGATATCACACAAGAATTAAAGGCCCCTCAAATCCTGGATGTGCAGGCCTGGGCCCTACCCACTTACCTGAAATCTACAAGTCTACCCAAAAAGCTGTCTGTAGTCTTGTGCAACTATCTTCTAAAAACAGCTGCAAAAAAGAGGAAGATCCCTCTCTCTCTGCAGCCCCTTTTCTGCCCTAGTTAGCCCCTCCCATGCCCAGCCTATCCTCCAATGGCTCGTTGCCACCTCACCCAGCCTAGCCCCCCCTCATGACCTCACTTCACCTTGTGACCTCACCGTCCCTCCCCTTACCCCACCACCTCCCCCTTCCTCCTCCCCTTCCCTGCTATGCCCTCCCGAGTCTCCTGGACCGGCCCCTCCCCCCTCCTGCTGTCCCTCCCCTGTCTTCTGATTCCAGGGGACCAATGACAACCTAGGCTGCCCTTGAATAGGGCAACCTCTTTTATTGTACTGCTGAAAAGTGGCAAATTGAATCCCATGAAATCACAAGCATTATGAAATGGGTTTCAAAAGCTGTGAAACTTGATTGACTGTAGGCCATTTTTACCTGTGTTGTTATCTCATCACAACAGCACTGGATAAAGATCCTGCAGCCTCTTCACAATAAAATCAGTACTAACCACACACCCCTGATTACGATCACAAACAGGGCAGCCATCTTTATTTACTAAAAAAATGAAACATGAAACAGCTTTAAATTCAAAAGAATAATAATTAAATACTGTAGAACTGTTTATTATTGTTCAAGTTATCTTTAGTGAATGGCTAATCGGTCACAAGTGCAAAAATTTAATTTCATACTCTTCAATTAGCTCCTAATTTGTGTCCATTGAAAATATACAGTTTTGGCCAATTAGCGCCATTTTATTTTAGGTCACTTATCACTTAAGTGAATATAGCTATAATTATTTTACATCAAATATAACCTGTTCTACAGTATTATTTACCCTCATAATCCCCTTCTTACACACATACATTAAAGGGACACTATCATCCCCTTTAGACCTCACACTGTCCCTAGTTTAAAAAAACATATTTTATGATTATTTGCATTCTGTAGAATGTGATTTATGGCTGGTAGTTTGGTTCTGATTTGTTTTTTCTTTTTAAAAGTAACAAACAAACTGCCAACCATACTGGTCTTACCACACCTAGATGTGTTTGTTTACATTATGTAATCTACTCCCACTGCCTTTTTTTCTGGACTTGGGAACACCCCCAACATAGTCTAGCCATTCAAGATGCATTGGGAGCAGAGGAGATTATTGCATCATGAGTGGCTGCATTGCTTGGGAGTGTTCCTAATGTTCAGGAAGTGAACAATAAGAGTAGATCAAGGATGGTTTAATGAAAGTTTTGTATAATTACACAGTTACCATGCATTTCAGTTCTACTAAGAAAGGAGACACATTAAACCACCAGCGTCGCCGATGAATTTTACAGAAGGTAAGCAATCATAACAAATTCTGGTCAGAGCCACAATGGCTACTAATGCTTTAATATGATAAACGATGTATTTATTTATATCTGTATACATGCATATATTTATTTCTAAAGTTTTACCAGGAAGGACATACTCAGCTGGTAGCAGCTCATTTTCACTTCCAAAGGTGGACTGCAAATCCTCAGGACAAGGATGGTGAAGGTAAGGGACGGCCAGCCCAAAACACACAAAATGTCAGAGAAAACCTGCACTTGAAGGCAACCAAGGCACTAACTTTTTATCAGTTTCAAATGCTTTATTTCAGAAATATAAAAATATTAAGGTGTACAGATGTATCCACTGGCAAATAGTTGCCCTGGTGCTTCTGGTTTGAAACCCTTCATCGGGGACGTGATTAGTAGGGGAGAAGTGATGTCAGTATATACAGGCATCCCATGAATAAATATGACATTAATTAGAAAATGAATTTACATATGTACAGAAATACAAAAAAGTGAAAACATGAGAAAATACAGAAATCCTATGCCAGTGAAAATATCATCCAGACCATGCAATCATAACATTTGACAGATAATTTGAAAAAAATAAAATCCATGATCAAGAAAATCATTTTTGTTTGCTTATTGTAACCTGAAACATGTATATGTACTGTATATATATAAAAAATGTATAATGTGGCAATGTTAGACTAAATAAGGCCCTGGCCACACTACCATCCAAAAATCTGTAACGTTTCCAAAACGGTTCAAACAGGTGACGTTAAAGTGCAGCTACATGACCTGTGAACCATTTTGGAAACTGGTGCAGTCCATCGACACACCGGGCAAAGTGTGACCGTTATGGTTGGCTCCCCATCCCACAATACAGTTCATGCTGCACTGAGTGGCGATACTGGAGCTACATGTCCACACTACAGCCCGTAATGTTACAGAGACGTAACTATTTTCAAAATTGTTGTTGAGACCACCTCATAAGTGTCAGTGGCTCAGCAGGTAGCACACTCACCTCTGAGGCTGGGAGATCAGAAGGCTGTGGGTTCTATCCCCACAACAGGCACTTAGGTTAATATCCCAATACTGACACTGTAGTGCAGCATGAGAGGGGTGCTGCACTCCTGAGATGTCGTCTTTCGGATGAGACATTAAACCAAGGTCCCATCTGCCTGTTCCAGTGGTAGTTCAGGTGGATGTTAAAGATCCCATGGTACTTCTCGAAAAAGAGAGTAGGGGAATTTCCCCGGTGCCCTGGCCAAATTTCCTGCCATTAACTAAAATACCACCAACAGATTAATCTGGTTCAAGTCAGTTGGCATTCATCTGTATCCCTTCCCCACCCGGGTCGTGCCTGAAGATAGGCAGCATTTGTCTAGTGCACTTACACGGTCAACAAAAACAAAATAAAAAAAAAAAAGTGGTTTCTGTAACAGTTTCGAAAATGCCTTCTGTAACATTACCAGGTGAACGCAAACTGTTATGGTAACGGTTTGTACCCTCTGTAATGTTACAGAGGGGTCTTTCTAGTGTAGTGTGGGCAGGGCCTAATTTGTATCTGTTCTCATTTAGATGATCATCATCTTTCTGATCTTCTCCATCGTGGAGATCGACGTTTGTTGATCACACTTGCCTTGCCACATCAGAATAGCCTTTTCTCCCCCTTTTTCATCTATCCACAGCCGCCATGTCTCCAGTTTCAAGTTGCAAGAAGCAAACACATTTGTTTTTTCTTGATAATGGAGTTTATTAAAAAAAAAATGACCTTGGAAATGTTATGATTGTATTGTCTGGATGATATTTTGACTGGCATAGGATTTCTGTATTTTCTTATGTTTTTCACTTTTTTTGTATTTGTGTACATATGTAAATGTATTTGTGTACATATGTAAATTTATTTTCTTATTAATGTTATGTTTATTCAAGAGATACAAGTATATGTCCTCCGCTGACCCTGTCGACCTCCAGAACTACAAGACCCTATGAAATGTTTGCACTAAATCAGTCTGGTCTGCTAAAGCCCTATACTACCACTTAACTCAACTCTAATTTACTATTTCCGTCTAACTTCTGGAAGGTTTTTCACTCCCTACAAGACCCCCCTGGCCATTCCTCCACCTCCTTTCTTTTAGTGAATGGCTCACTAGTCTCTGACCCTCCCTCCATCGCTTCCCACTTCAGTAGTTTCTTCATCACCTGCACTGTCTCCAAACAATGTTATCTAGTCTCCCCTTCAACAACCCCACTACCGTTAGATGAATGATTCTCTCCCCCTTCCCCGGTATCCCCACAGGAAGTCTTCACTGCATTATTCTTCCTTTCCCCAACTAAACACAGCCCTGATGGGCTGGACCCAGGTTGCTCATTCTCTCTGCCCCAGCTATAATACTCCTACTCACCTACAAACTGAACCTATCCATCTCTCTCTCTCTCTCTCTCTCTCTCTCTCACAGCCATTCTCCAAGACTGGAAAATGGTCAAGATTCTACCCCTCTACAAGGGCAGAGACCATTCCTCTCCAGGGAATCACCATCCCATCTCCCTACTCCCTGCCCTGGTGAAACTCCGAGAAGCCCTTGTACTCTCTCGACTCACCTCTATCCTCAACAGAACCTCCTTCCTCACCCCTTTCCAGTCAGGTTTCAGAAAGTCCCACTCTACATTTTCCTCTCTCGCTCACATTACAGACTTTTCAGACAAAGGCTACCTCATCTCTGCCATCTTCATACACCTGGCAAAATCCTTGAACTCGGTGTTCCACCATCTCCTCCTCAGTAAAATGGCCACCACAGGCTGCTTTTCCTCTGTAGTGAAATGGTTCCAGTCCTATCTCATAGCCTGTCACTACCTATGCAGGTGTCCCACAAGGTTCTATCTTGGGGCCAGTTCCTTTCTCCATCATCATAAATGACCTTCCCTCCATCTGTGTCACAGTGAACATTCACATATATGCCAATGATACAGTGCTGTACCTGTCAGGCCTCTCTAGCCATGCACTTAAAACCCCTCTCCAGCTTGACTTCCTCAACAATATACAATGGTTTAACACAAATCAACTCACATTAAATATTACAAAGATTGCATCAATGAAATTTGGCTCCTCCCAGAAGCTTGCTCAACTCCAGTTCCCCCAATCTTTCACACACTTAATGGCACCAAATTGGAATCTGTGTCTGCCTTCATATAAACTGACAAAAGTAAGTTACCAAGCAATAAGTTGTGGAACTGAGCAAAGGACAATTACAAAGTTTTCAACTTAACAAAATAAAAACTGGCAGTATAGAAACTGTTTGTCTCTAACTCTGCAGTGATAGCCCGAGGCATTGAGCTGTTGGATTTGTTAAAGTTCGAACCCTGAGGTAAATACATTGAAAAAATGGATAAATGCAGGATCCCACTGGAAATGAAATGTTGTAGGTAAATAAACTGGAAAAAATGGGTAATCACAGGACCTCACTAAACATGAAATGTTATAGGTAAATACATTGAAAAACTGGGTAAATGCAGGACCCCACTGGAAATGAGATGTTGTAGGTAAATACACTGAAAAAACTGGGTAAATGCAGGACCCCACTGGAAATGAAATGCTGTAGGTAAATACATTGGAAAAAATGGGTAAACATAGGACTCCACTGGAAATGAGATGTTGTAGGTAAATACATTGGGAAAAATGGGTAAAAGCAGGACCCCACTGGCAATGAGATGGATAACACTTTATTTTACTGTAACTTCTGTAAAACTATGCTGTAACTGCACTGTAACTACTGTGTAGTTACATGTAATTACTATATAATGTATGGGAGAGTGTGATTATTGTCTGAAATTGGCAAGTTCATAATGTTGTTATGGTATTGTTGTGACGTCAAGAGGTTGTTAACCCCTCTTGGATACGTCACAACAATACCATAACAGCTTTAACTCCTTTACGCATGTGTGTCCCCTTTTCCAGATTTTTTTTTCTGGCTAAAAATTTTTTTTCTCCTCCTTGTTACTTACGGTGGATCTGTCCATATGGGCAGTGACACAGAACTCTTGAAGTTTTAATGGCAGTGATCTCCTGCGTACACCGTTGTGGCTATTCAGGAGGAGCGCAGTTTTCGGGACCACTCACGCATGCGTGTTTTGTGGACAAAAGCCAAGGCAAAGAGAAATGGAAACTAAAGGTGCAAAGTAAGATAAACAAAAGTAAGGACACATCCTTTTAAACTATGTGCCATACACTATAAAATATAATGGATGGTGATCGGACAGTAACCTCGCTGTTATTACTTCTCGAGGATTCCATCACAACAGTAAACCTCTCGAGCTACACTCTCAAGGTTTACCATGTTGCCATGGAAACCTCTCAAAGTAATAACAGAGTGGTTACTGTCCGATCACTATCCATTATCCTCTATGTAGTTGTTAACTAGTTTCACATGTACATGTTGTGTAGTCTCACAACTTGCATACATGTGCAACTGCTACTGTCTCCCTTTGGGCACAAACCAATTCATTCTGACAAGTGTAACTACACATGTAATAGCTGTTGCAAAGCGTAACAGAAAATGTATTGTGCAACTACCACTCTGTCTCTTCTGTCATTATGTTATTTATTCTTATAAGGGCAACTACACATGTAATAGCTATTGCAAATTGTAACAGCAAATCTATTGTGTAACTACTATGTTACTACTTTTGGCATTATTAAATCTGTTCTAACACAAGTGTAACTACAAATAAATGCAGATCTTGTGCACCGTTCCAACTGTCTATGTCTATCTGACAGTTATTTAAAAGGTAATCACACAGAAAAATGTTAAAGTGTAATCAGAATGGTAACTAAAATGTGAATACAATGCACTTCAGTCTGCTACAGTTAAATGCACTGACTGGCAACTCTTTAGATGATGTTCCATGTCTGTATTCCAGTTTTCTATGAACTTACAGGTTAGTAAACTCGAAGTCTAATATTGTGAATTGATATGTAACTGAACACAAAAAATATTTAATTTGCATAATTGCTAATTGGCACTATAGCAATATTGTGGCTAAGAAATAATGACACTGTTTTCACAGTTAATGCATACAGTAGGTAACATGTATTTGCAGTTGCACACAGTTACATTTACCAAATGTCAATACTGTAGCTATGGTGTAAGTTCTCATGCAGAGATCAGTCCATCATGAACTTACTGCTTACTAAACAAGCAATCTAATATTGGACCCTATTCACATGGGCAGCAGGGAATGTTGCAAATGTGCATTCCCTGGCCTGGTGATCAACAGCAGCCATGCAATCAGATGGATTGACCAGGAGCAGACTGGATCCTGCAGTTTGTGTGGAGTGGGGAATTGTGGGTGATAGGTGGTCTTCCCATTACTGCTGTTTTCCAGTAAGGGGACTTACTGGTCTGTATATGTTTACTGCTCTGCCCCCAGCCCTCATGGTATTGTCAGAGGGATGGGGTAGCTTGATGCAAAGGATGTTGCTATGGCATCCACACCATATAGCCAGTAGGTAGGGCATGTAATGGCTAAGGAAGGGTCCATGCCTGAGTATCTGGCATCACTGATCACCACTCCACACAGTAGATCCATGATAAAACATGGTATGTAGCCATGGCCCACACCCAGGCACCCACCTGGGCAGCAGCAGGACAGGGATGTGGGTGTAGAAGAGGTGTGGGTCAATGCCAGAGAAGCAGCACATTTCTTAGTAACCACAGCACTGTTACAAGCCAATTAGTAATTACGTAAATGATTTTTAATGTAT
Organism: Neoceratodus forsteri; assembly: GCA_016271365.2. Classification (NCBI taxonomy): domain Eukaryota; kingdom Metazoa; phylum Chordata; order Ceratodontiformes; family Ceratodontidae; genus Neoceratodus; species Neoceratodus forsteri. Next base: position 721,839,670 of record CM028129.1, read on the forward strand.
AAATAAACACTGTAGTTGTATAGCAATTAACAATATTAGATTGTGTGATTATTAAGCAGTAAGTGCATGAGGTAATGATTTCTGGAGGAAAATATACATCAAAACTACAGGACTGACATTCAATATACTGTAAGTGTATAGTAGTTACACCCTTCTTCTTATACTTTATTTTAAGTGTCAGTTTCTGTGTACTTACTTTGCAAATACATGTTAGTTAGTCATTAACTGTGGAAACAATGCTACAGAAGCAGCACATTCCTAAGTAACTACAGTACATTACTGTTACACCCTTCTTCTTAAAGTGTCAGTTTCTGTGTACTTACTTTGTAAGTGCATGCTAGTTAGGCATTAACTATGGAAACCATGTCACAGAAGCAGCATGTTCTTTAGTAACTGCAGCACTGTTAAAAGCCAATAAATAAATTATGTAAAGTGATGATTTTTTATTGTATAGCAATTTACAATATTAGATTGCATATTTATTTTTAGTGCGTAGAAACTGACACTCACAATAAAGCATAGGAAGAAGGGTATAACTACTAAACACTTATATTGAATGTCAATGCTGTAGTACAGATGTTTGTTTTCTTTCAGAAATCCTTTCCTCATGCACTTACTGCTTATTAAACATACAATCTGATATTGTTAATTGCTATACAACTACATTGTTTACTTCTACAATAAAAATAATTCACATAATTACTCATTGGCTTGTAACAGTATTGTAGTTACTAAGAAACATGCTGCTTCTGAGGCATTGACCCACACCTCTTCTACATCCACATCCCTGTCCTGCTACTGCCCAGGTGGGTGGCTGGGGGTGGGACATGGCTACACCAATCTGCAGTGTGAAGTGGTAGTGGGTGGTGCTTGATACACAGGTCCAGAGCCTTTCTTGGCCATTACATTCCCTTCACGCTGGCTGAATGGTGTGGCTGCCATAGCATCATTCTTCACATCAAGCTACCCCAGCCCTCTGACTATACCATGAGGAGTGGGGGCGAGGTGGTAAGCATAGGCAGACCAGTAGGTCCCTTTACTGGAAAACAGCAACAATGTGAAGACCACCCATAACCCACAAGTCCCCACTCCACACTCAGTGCAGAATTCAGTCTGCTCCCGGTCAGTCCATCGGACTGGATCGCTGCTATTGATCACCAGGCCAGGGAATGCACATTTGACACATTCCCTGCCACCTATGTGAATAGACTCCAATATCAGATTGCATGTTTAGTAAGAAGTGAGTTCATGAGGGACTGATTTCTGAATGAGAACTTACATCACAGCTCTGGTACTGACATTTGGTAAACATAAGTGTATGCAACTGCAAATACATGTTACCTATGTATTAACTGTGAAAACAGTACCATTCTTCCTTTTTTTTAATATACACTTTTTGGGTTTTTATGGGTTTTCTCCTGGTCCCTACACCCCCACATCCCCGAAGTAGTGCATGCATGTGGAGGCACGTGCACGCATGCCATATGGGATGCCCCTCCCTACCAGTTTCACCGTTGACTGCCTGTGCCAGCACCAAACATCCATTCAGTGATGGCAGGACTACAGGCAGGTGACCCCACCCCTTACCCAGGAGAGGAGATCCAATGCTTGATCCAACTCCCAGTCCCCCCAGGCCAGCACCCTGGCAACCTGAGGTCATTTCCGAACCTGGGTCACTGGTGTAGCATGAGGTAAGGCACGATGCCTCAGCCCTCTGCACCATTGGGCCAGCTAGTACCATTATTTCTTAGCCACAATGTTGCTATAGTGCCAATTAGTAATTATGCAAATGAAATATTTTTGTTTACAGTTACATATAAATTCACAATATTAGACTGCATGTTTACTAATCTGTAAGTTCATGAAAAACTGGGAATACAGGTATGGAACATCATCTAAAGAGTTGTCAGTCAGTGCATTTAACTGTAGCAGACTGAAGTTGCATTATATTCACATTTTAGTCACCATTCGTATTACACTTTAACATTTTTCTGTGTGGTTATCTTTTAAATAAGTGTCAGAGAGACAGAGACAGTTGAAACAGAGCTCAAGACCTGCACTGATATGTAGGTACATTCGCATGAACAGATTTAATAATACCAAAAGTAGTAACATAGTAGTTACACAATAGAGTTGCTGTTACAATTTGCAATAGCTACTACATGTGTAGTTGCCCTTATAAGAACAAAACACATAATGCCAGAAGAGACAGAGTGGTAGTTGCACAATAGATTTTCTGATACACTTTGCAACAGCTATTATATGTGTAGTTACACTTGTCAAAATTAATTAATTTGTGCGGAAAGGGAGACAGTAGTACTTGCACATGTATGCAGGTTGTGTAACTACACAACATGCACATGTGAAACTAGTTAACAACTACAAAGTGGTTACATATAACTACACAGTAGTTACAGTGCAGTTACTTCATGCAAATTGTGTGTAACTACACAACATGCAATTGTGAAACTATTTAACTACATAGTAGTTTCATGTTAACTACACAGTAGTTATAGTGCAATTACATCATAGTTATACAGTAGTCACAGTGTAGTTAAGGACTCTTAAAATAAAGTGTTATTATGAGATGTTGTAGGTAAATGCAATGGGAAAAATGGGTAGAAGCAGGACCCCACTGGGAATGAGATGTAGGTAAATACATTGGGAAATGGGTAAATGCACAATCTTACTGGCAATGAGATGTTGTAGGTGAATACACTGGAAAAAATGGGTAAAAGCAGGACCCCACTGGAAATCAGATGTTGTAAATACATTTGCAAAAATGGGCAGAAGCAAGACCCCACTGGCAATGAAATGTTGTAGGTAAATGCATTGGAAAAAATGGGTAAATTCAAGATGTTACTGGAAATGAGATATTGTAGGTAAATACATTGGTAAAAATCACATACAGCCGAAATGTTGCTGGATATTATGTCACCAGTACAAAATGTAGCCAGATACAATGTCGTCAGATAAAATGTTGCTCGTCAATAACATTGCACTGTATTGATGGGCGACATTGACATACTGTGCTACTTACACTTACAATTCCAAGTAATGAGATTTTTGGGGGGGAGCAAAGAGAAACATTTTAATAAATTCTAACTAGAGTTTATGTAGCGCAGTATGTCAATGTCACCTGCCAATACAGTGCAACGTTATTGACAGGCGATATTTTGGATTTTACTGTGTGGAGCTCATCCATCTCTTTCTTTGTACAGTAAAATTCCTCTTTCCAAATAACAAAATAAAGTCACAATCCAACATTGAGGAATCATTTTCCGTATTCCCTGTCTGCCCCTAAAAACATTGCTTCAGCCTGAGCCTCACACCACTTGTTTCACTCCAACAGTCAGCATACGAGCTGATGTACTGATGCGCTGACACAAAAGCATCACTTGTATAAGAAAAAAACACTCAGTCATCCAGAAATTCCACTCAAGCATCCAAAACCAAAACTTGTAAGAAAAATTACAGAAAACTGACTTAGTTATCTCTCTTCGTCTTGCTAAATGTTTACCAAAATATTACCTTACCTTTCTCTGCCTTGATAAACACAGAAAATATTTCCTTCTGTACATTTTCAAAATGCTGATTCTTCAGCTGACTTGTCATAGAACAAAATGAACCCACACAAATACTTTTACTGACGAGCGACATTTTGGCCAGGCAACATGTTATCTGGGGGATATTGTATCCACCTACATTTTGTCCTGGCGACATTATGTCTGCTACATTTTCTCCACAGCATAATGTCCGGTGACATTTTGACCGTGTGCCGTAAAAATAGGTAAATGCGGGACCCCACTGGAAATGAGATGCTGTAGGTAAACACATTGGAAATAAACTCTTGCAGAGCCACTACGGCTGTAAATGCATTAACTAGATAATGGTGTTTCATGGGCTTAAACATAAACATGAATTGCCGTTGCATACACTAACTGAATCAAAGTATAGTACATTGAAAAAGGGCAGATATAAAAATAATGCCAACATCCGTATTACAGTTACCTATATGTTTCATATTTTATTCTATGCACTGTTATAGCAATCAACTCAACAGAACTGGGCCATCATATACATGAAGGTACTGTACCTTAATTGCAAACACTATATGTTGTGACAAGGTGGAAGATAGACACAATGTTGAGACATGTTTAGGAAGACATTTAATGTGTTTTATTTTTTAGAGATTGCTATGCAGTACACATACACATAATTAATATAATATAAAAGTGCATATACCCAAATGTCAATGTACATCTTACACATTTCATTAAAGTTGTTCTCTTGAAGGAAGATCTTACTGCACAAGGCCTACAAATGGGTGTTAGGTAAAAGTTAACTGGGGTAGGTGTGTTATTGAGGGTATGGCATAGTTTATCTTTCATTGCTGCTCCACCCCAGGCACACACAATATAAAAATCAACAACCCCTTGATGTGAAGCAACAGGAATTAGACAAGGTCAGAAACACGTAGGAGACTGAGTAAGTGGGAAGACAAGCATGAGTATGGTAAGTCAAATAACGTTTCAAAAAGTCTCACTATTATAATTCATGTTTTACAAATGTGTCTGCACAGTTGACATTTTTTGTAAAAAGATAACAATGGGAGTTATTCCACATAACATATAATTCAAGCAAGAGGAATGAAGTTAATAAAAATAAAACAAAGTGAAATGGAAGAGAAGTAGCTATAAAATGAAGGTGGGGGGGGGGCAAATACAGAACTATTCCAGCAGCAACAGGTGATGTGTTCATTTGCTCTGCTTCTCAGGTGGGTGGACAGGCAACAATAATTTAACATATAAGTAATAAAGAAAAATAAATAAAAAACAGCTCACTGCAGAACAGATTCGCAGCCACACAAATGTCCGTGGCTGAGACGTTTCTGAAACAAGCAGTAGAAGCAGCCATGCCTCTGGTTGAGTGCCGTTTCACATTCCCCGGAAGAGGTTTATTGTACTTCTGGTAACAGAAAACAATGCAGTTTGCCAACCATTTAGATAGACACTGTTTTGAAACTTCTGTGCCCTGTTTTTTGGGTGCAAAGGAAACAAACAACTGATCAGACTTATGAACATCTTTAGTCCGGTTAGTGTAGTAACGCAGAATTCTGTGTTTTATCCATAGTGTGTAGAAGAGCCTCCTCCTGATTAGAGTACTTGGGGAAGAATACCAGCAATTGAATTGTCTGATTCAATGTAAACTCAGAAACCACTTTAGGTAAAAACTGAGGGTTTATACGCAGAGCCACCGGTCTCTGTGGAAAATCAAATAAGGCTCCTTACACACCAGGGCCTAAAGCTAAGTAATAGCAACTAAGAAAAGTGCTTTCCAAGACAAATAGTGCATAGCACAACTTGCTGCTGATTCAAAAGGAGGCAAAGTAAGTTTTTACAAAACAAAATTCAAGTCCCACGGGGGGACTGGATTACAAAATTGATGGTTTCAGATAGAAAATTCCTTTCAGGAAGGGTTTGGAAATCTCCAACTGAGCTATGGTTTTGCCATCCATGAGGAGGTGGTAGGCCAAAATGGCAGACAAATGGACCTTCAAAGAAGAACAGCTGAAGCTGAGCTCTGAAAGATGCAAGAGGTTCTCCATGACCTGGGGCACCGGGCAAGAGAAAGGGTCTCAACCCTTGGAGGCTGCCCAAATTGAGAATCTTTTCCATTTCATGGCATAAGTAGTTCTGGTAGAAGGCTTTCTGGCCCCTACGAGGACCTGGGCCACTAGGGCGGAAACTCCAAAATGTGAAGCAGCTATGTCCACAGGTGCCACGCATGCAGGTGGAGGGATTTGAGGCCCAGATGCTCCAGTCTGCCGTGCTCCTGAGTCAGAAGATCATGGCAGAGAGGCAGAGGTACTGGGGGGTTCCATCTATAGCTGTTGAAGTAGAGGGAACCAAATCTGATGAGGCCAAAGAGGGGCTATTAGAATCATGTGAGCCCCTTCTGCCTGTAGCTTCAGGAGAACCCTCTGAAGCACTGGGGAGGGAGGAAAGGCATACAAGAACCTCCCTGTCCAGCAAACAGACAGCACATCTCAGCAGAAAACACCACACCTGGGAACGAGTGAGCAATAATTAGGTAGTTTTGCGATTGATGCGGAGATGAAGAGGTCTATCTCCAGCTGACCCCACAGGTCAAATAAGCTTTTGATCACCTCTTGATTTAACTCCCACTCATGAGCCCTGACAGTGGTGCAGCTGAGACTGTCAGCCAGGGTGTTGCTGATACCCGGCACAAGGACAGCAGTCGGGCCGAGGTCATACTGGACTGCCTAGTACCAGACTCGCATCGCCTCCTGGCATAGAGGGTATGAGCAAGTGCTTCTCTGTTCAGATACCATGTGATCACAGCCATTGTCAGTCTGAACCAGGAATGTTCCCAGATATAGAAGAGGCAGGAAGGCCTAGAGGGCATACAGCACTGCCCTCATTTCTAACACATTGATATGTAGAGATGCTTCCAGCTGAGACCATGTTCCCTGGGTCTGATGGTCTCCTAGGTGGGCTCCTAACATGAAGCATTCATTGTAAGAATCATGGTAGGAGCAGGGGGTTCAAATAGAACCAGGTGGAGAGATTGGACAACTCCTGCCACCAAAGAAGATCCTTCTTTGTGTACCCAGACACTAGGATCCTGTAGTCCAGGTTGTTCAGACACTGATCCCATTGGACATGAAGTTCATTGGGTCACCCTCATATGCAGTATGGCTAGAGGAACTGTAGGGATCACAACTGCCATCAGTCCGAGGAGACAGAGGATCTACTGGGCTGTGGTCCAGTGTGAGTTGGCCACTAATCTGGCTTGTTCCTGCAGGTTCTGTACTCTGTCCAGTGGGAGGAAGACCCTGCCCTGGACCATATTCAGCACTGCCCCAAATCAGTTGTAGGCACTGGGAGGGGAAAGGTGGGACTTGGGATAGTTGACTGTAATTCCAAGTCCAGAAAAAAGGTCCTGGGTGAAGGAGAGGGACTCCCTCAGACTGTTCTGTGATGGGGCTGACAGAAGCCAGTCATTCAGATACAGGAACAGTTAAATCCCTTTGTGGCACAGGGCCACAGCCACCACTGCTAGGCACTTGGTAAAAACAAGAGGTGTCAAGGATAGGTCAAAAAGGAGAGCCTTAAACTGGTAATGTTCCCCTTGGAAGGCAAACCAGAGAAAGCGGTGGTGCACCTGGAAGATGGGAATGTGCAGGTAAGCATTCTGCATGTACAGTGCACAAAGACAATGGTCCTTGTGGAGCAGGGGTAGAAGTCCCTGGATGGTAAGCATGCTGAACCTCTTGTACTCGACGTACAGGTTGAGCATGCTGAGGTCCAAGATGGGTCTTAGGTCGTCTGTCTTTTTGGGTACCAGAAAGAAATGGAAGTAGTACCATCTTCCTATCTGTGCTGGAGCCACAGGGCTTAGTAGTAGTAAAGATTTTATTTTTATACAGGATACATGTCATTTGGGTTTATAACCCAGTTTGCAAGACAGACCTGTAATTTACGTTACAACTAAAACATGTACACATGCCATCTATCAACATTACAATTCACATAGTCATTAAAGCCCTGACAGTGGTACAGCTGAGACTGTCAGCCAGGGTGACTTTTGCAGAAGAGCCTGGATCTCATCCCCCTATCAGAGACACGTGCCATGTAGGATAATGGGAGAGGCCTGGGGGGTTATCCAGAGGCCTGTCTAGGAACTCTATGGTTTGACCTCTTGCTATTAACTGAAGGACCCAAGAGTCCGTAGTTATGTCCTGCAACCCTGGAAGGTGGAGGGCAAATCTCCCCTCCCCCGCTGGTTTCCCAGAAGATCTGGAGGAGGCAGGGGGGTCTTCCATGAGTCAGGAGGCTGAAGGGAGGGAGCCAGCAGCTCCTCTGGGGGGCTTCTGGGACGTGGCAGGGGGAGTAGGGGTTCCTGATGCTGGATACCATCATTTGGCCTGGCATTTGGCAGGGGCCTCTTTGGTCTGGCATCTCTGTTGCTGACAAAAAGGCTGTTTCCCTTTGTAACTCCCTCGGTACATGAAGCAGGTGTCATGGATGGATTTACTGTGGTCCTGCAATTCAGTGATACTATCATTGGTGTCCCCATTGAATAACATGGATCCTCTGAAAGGGGCATCCAGGATGGAGGTCTGGACGTCTTGTGCCAGGCCAGCAATCCTCAACCATGAATGTCACCTAATGCAGACAGCAGTGGCTGTGGTGTGAACAACTGATTCTACTGTGTCATTAGTGGCCAGGAGGGCATGATGGCAGGAGATTTTAGCCATTATCACTGTCTTGGCAATCTAAGCCTTAAGTTCCTGGTCCTGGATATCTTCCAGTTTGGACTCAAGTGAGGCCAGGGAAGATTTCTGGTAGGAAACCATATGAGTAACATAATTGAAGGACCTGAGGATGCAAGTGGAGGAGGAATGGATCTTGTGGCCAAAACTGTCCAGCTGCTTAGACTCATTATCAGGAGGAGACATGCTGAAATGTTTAGGTTTAGAAGACCGGTCGTGGCAGCCGTGATAACAACCAAGTCTGCATTAGGATGGCCAGTAAGGTGTGTGATCCCATCTGGGGGGTGGTACATCCTGTTTGCCTTTTTTAAAACAGCTGGAATGGAGGAAGGCTGTTGCCAGATAGTGGACATCAGGTCTTCATGGGGCCCAGTCCAAGGCAGCATAGGCATAAGAGCTGTGTCAGTCATGTCTAGATGCTCTGCAAGTCTTTTCTGCTTTGTATCCTGTTCCTGGAGAGCACAGCCACAGGCATTTTATATAGTTATGAGGAGTTCTGCAAAGGAAGGGTCCTCCAGAAGGGACTTCGGGGACTCCTTAGGCTGAGGCTCTATAGGTGTATGCATACCAGAGCTGGAGGATGAGTCAGAGTCTGAAGAGTGCCTGCTGGTGGTCTGAACCCTTTTTAGAGGTGTGTCCTGGGTTTTATCCCTGACATGTTGTCTAGAGGAGCCTTCTCCAGAAAGGTGGGAATCCACAGAAGAGGCCGATCTAGGGGTTGGAAAGGAGGTTGGAGTAGAGGTCACCACTAGTTTCTGATGGTCAAGCTCCAAGGCTAGTTAAGTTCTGGTCTACTCAATCAGGATTTGAAACACTTCCTGGATATCAGCCTGAGGCTGCTGTGGAGGCAGAGGCTGAGGCTGAGGAGGAGGAGGAGGAGTTGGTGGAGGAGGAGGGTGGTATAATGGATAACCCAGCATCTGATATTGAGGGTATCAATGAGCCTGATAGGAGTAGGGAAAGCCAGAAGGCACATACCCTTGATTAGACATAGCCCAGCATCTGGTACCCCGGTACATAATGGGGTTGATAACCAGGCACTGGATACCCTGGTGAAGGGTACATTGGGTATTGTGGGGGCACATAGCCTGGAACATTGCCCATAGGTCCAGCCAAAGGTAGAGCTGAAGGCCCGGTAGGAGCTGGGGCTGAAGGCCCAACAGGAGGTCCAGAAGGATCAGGCATCAGCCCTGTAGGGACATTAGAAGGGGTTGGCACTGGATCAGGCACAGGACTGTCCAGCTCTGGAAGATTGGGCACCTGGGGGACTGACAGAAGGCCATCCAGTGTTTGAGGAATGGCTGGAGTGCCATACATACCCTGACCCAGTGAAGGGTCACCTGGTGAAGGGTCACTTGGCATCAGAGTGTGAGTAGAATCTTACAGAAGACCCACCATTGTCTGGGGAGCTGGAGTCCAAGATGGCGGAACTTGGTTGTCCAAGGGAGCTTAGGTTGAGGAGGTCCTGATGGAAGGTCCCCAGAGGGATTAACAATAGGCCCAGTGGGTGAACCAGGAAGAAACTGACCCTGTGAAGGAAGGGGAACCTCCAGATTAGTGGCCACCTCCAGCTCTTGATCTTCAGGCAAACCCAGAGGGACCGGTTGGGTCAGTGGGAGTGAGGAAGCCTCTATAGACTGTTGTGTGTCCCACAGCTGGCTCAGTTTGACATTGGGGGTATCCTGCTACCCTGACGGGAGAGCCTCAGCTGTGTAGTCCCCAGAGGAACCAGGGAGCAACTTATCAGCAGCGGCCATGCAGATGTCAGAAGAGCTAACATCTAACTTATCGGCCTGGGCCATGCAGACAACAGCAGAGCTGGAGTCCAGCTTACTGGCTGTGATTGCGCGGTCCTCGGTGGGGCCCGATGAGTGACTTATTGACCTGGCTGCTGGCGATAGACCCTGAAGAAGATATGGGCCTAAGGAGCACAATAGGGGTTCTGTCGTCCAAGAAGAACCCCGACTGCACCATGAGTATAGCAGGTAGGGAGGCTGTGGTCTGATCTACCAGAGCTGTAGGAGACCTGGCAGTAGGGGTACTTACCAAAGTGGAGGCCCCTTCAGTGTCAGTGGTGCCCGATGGTCACTGCCAATTGGATGGAGACCTATCCCAGTCTTGGTGCCTCTCCTTGTCCTTTTTCTTCTTTTTGGGTTCTGGCGTTGGAGAAGAAGATTTTTCCTGCAGATTCTGCAGCTCCTTTCCATCAAAGCTAGGTGCTCCTCCAGCAAGTGGGCTTCAAGCTTTTTCTGGTGCCTAATCTGTGTAACCTGGCTAAAGGATTGGTAGGCCACACAGTCCTTGACCTGGTATTTAGGGCCTAGGCAGATCATGCAGCAGGAATGCTTATCCGCATGCAGGATCTGGGTGCCACAGGGCTTGCACTTCTTTTTGATGCATCACCCAGCTGTTCATGTTCCTGAATTGTACCTCCAACTATATCCTGTGCTGTAAATTTGTCACTGTTATTTATTTGCTTCCCCTTTCTTCTGTATATCCCTCAAGATCTCTGTATTAGACCTGTTTATACTGTATTTTACTATGTAATTGTTTGACCTGATGTTCTGTTCTCTTTTTATGCTTAACTGGATGTTTGTGTAAACGGGCATTTTTGCTCACATACCTTTCAGTAGAACATAAAGACTGATTGATTAAAAACTGGACTGACAGACCTGAACCACAGAAGTTCTGCAAAATCCAAACTAGCCATACTGGGTGCAACTTGTACAAATACTGCTGGTCCGGTTACTCTGGCTGCACTGTTTAGTCCGACTTTTATGCATCTGCTCCAATCCTGGATGTCTGTTTTTCAACCCTTCATTGGCATGGTTGAAAATTGAACTATCAGGACCAGACCAGATAGGTAAAAGCCGGACCAGATCATCTGGCGCAAATGGATCAGCAATATTTGCACAAGCTGTGCCCAGTCCAGATTTTACAGCTCTGGTCCAGGTCTGGTAATCTGGTTTTTACCCATAACCCACTGCATGTGGATTAGTGACATACTGTACAGATGGATGTAGAATATAAACCAATGAAGGTTGAAGTTTCAGAAAACCAGTATGCTAAAAATACCAAGATTCACTCAATTCTGGATGATCCCCAACCCCCAAGTCACAGTTAGTCCTCTACAAAAGTCATGCTCAAATATTGATGCCTCTACATCCACACCATTAAGCTTTTAATGCCATCATGCCTCTTCTGCTGCCATGAGCTCCCACATCCATGAAGCCTCATTCTGCTTGTGGCAGCCCTCCCCCAAACCAGGTAATTTTCCAGGGAGCAACTCTTTACACCACATCAACTAAATTATTGCTAAACTCCTTATTTTTTAAAATTTTGTTGAGAAATTTTATTTTAGTATATCCATAGTCAAGAAAAATGAATTTGTTAAAGAAACCAAAGCCCCCATTTATCAGTTCATTTAATCACAATACAGCATTCTATGAACTGATCAGATTCTATATGTAACCTAAGTCAAACAAAAATTAGGCACACACATGCCTATCTATTTGCAAATGAAGCAAATGAGGTTACTGTCATTCAGTTGTAAACACCTATAGTCACAATTTACAGGTTAAGAAAAGTAGAATATAAACAGTAGCCCAGAACTACATGGCTGTGAAAATGAAGTTGGTGTATTATTTGGAAACAGGCATCACTGGGACTCTTTGCTATGGAATGTCCTGCAAAGTAGCAGAATGACTGCTCTTATAATGGTGGTGTCAAATGGCTTAATGTGGTGTTCCTAAGGGCTGAGCTTATTTGTTATGCAGAAAGCTCCAGGAAGTGTTTAACCCATTCTGCCTCCAATAATTTTGTGGCTTAGTGACATACTGTACAGATGGATTCAGAATATAACCCATTGAAGGCTGATGTTTCAGAAAACCATTATGCTAAAAATACCAAGACTCACTCAATTCCTGATGATCCCCACCCTCAAGTCACACCTAGTCCTTTACCAAAGTCCTGCTCAAATATTGGTGCCTCTACAGCCACACCATTAAACTTTTAATGCTATCATGCCTCTTCTGCTGCCATGAGCTCCCCCATCCATGAAGTCCCATTCTGCTTGTAGCAGAATGCACCGGGTTTCCCTCACTCCACACATGCACCATCCAGCTGTCTTCCCGCTGTCCTTCTAAACATATCTATGAGTTTTGGTACCCCTTCTATGCTTAAAGACAATCCCACTGTGTCTTTACAGGACTCTTATGGCTTGCCCATTGAACAGGTTTTTCAGTTTAAATATTTAGGGGTTCTTTTGGACCCTGGGTTGACCTTTTGTTCACAGATTCATACTGTTGCATGTACTATAAACCATAAGTTAGGTTTATTGTATAAATTTAGAAATTATTTTTCATTAGAAGTAAGAAAATCAACAGCAGTGGGGTCATTATTACCACATTTTGACTATGCCTCTTGTATCTATCTGAATCTTGGGAGTAGGGAACTATTTATATTGACAGTTATAATAATATCTATCATTTTGTTATACATGTACCCTTGCATACTCATCATTGTGTTTTGTATTTTATGCTGGGCTGGTTGGCCCCTGTCCCTAGAATGGAATATTTTTATGGGTGTATTATTCTTAAATGTATTTTTCTTAAATCTTTGTTGGCAAGCCTTGCTAAACCCCAAACTATCCTTCCAAGTCTTCATTCCTCAAATGGTATTTTGTGAGACCCAATGTTTTCTAAACTCAAAATTGGATCTTGTGCCTTTTCAGTAGCTGCTCCTCATTATTGAAATCTATTACCTTTAGCTGTTCATCAGGCTACCTCCATATCTGACTTTAAAGGGATATTGAAGCAATATCTATTGATGAAATATTTATGTAATTGTTTTGTATAACTTTGATGTCTGTATTTGTTTTGTATGATTGCTGTATTTGTATTTATTGTCTCCAGGTTGAGCCAGAAGAAGAGCCTTTGTTACAGTGCTCCTATCCGGTTAACAAATTAAATAAATAAATAAAAAAAAACCCACCACCCGACCACCACTCACTCTTGGCAGTAAGTAAGTCTTACAAAAAAAAAAAAAAGAAACTGGACTGTCATGATTAACTTTACTTGAACTTTAGCAAAAAAAAAAAAAAACCTGAAAGGTTTCATGAGCTGTGGATTAGGCTAAACCCAGACAGGATCGTGGCTGAACAGGAATGTGTTTTTATTTTATATAATTGACGTGGTGAAAAACGCTCACCAGCAATTATATAAAATAAGGCTGGGTAGGTGTGTAAAACTCACATTTTACACATACACTGTGTGTGGGATGCCTTTATAAACCCCTCGAGTTTCACTCTCAGGGTTTATGTGGCATCCCACACCTCAGGTGTGTGTAAAAGTCTCATTATAATCCCCTGCCCAACCATTATTCAATATGTTGTAAGTAAATACTTTGGAAAAAATGGGTAGAAGCAGGACCCCACTGGCAATGAGTTGTTGTAGACAAATACACTGGAAAAAATGAGTAAACACAGCACCCCACCGGAAATGAGATGCTGTAAGTAAATACATTGGAATAAATGGGTAAAAGTAAAATCTTACTGGAAATTAGATGTTGTAGGGAAATACATCTAATACAAGATCTTACTGGAAATTAGATGTTGTAGGTAAATATATCTAATGTCCAGGTAAAGATGGTGAGGTAGACAAGAGGGACCAGTGGGAATGGCAGGAGATAAGGTGCGGAGTTGCTGAGCCTGCACTGAAAGAAAAAGGGAAGAAAGCATAGAGAGGTGCCTCAGTCAGAGGTATGTGGGAAGTGGGCATAGAGCATGTAAACAGATTCGATCCCCTGGGGACACGTGAAGAGGAACAGAAGCAGAAGAAGGGAAGGGAGGAGGACTTATGTGAAGTAGGAGAGGCAAAAACAAAGTAATGTTCTGCAGGTAGGGGAAGGGGATGCCCCCTTGGGAAGGAACAAGGAGGAAAGTAAACAAAAGGGGAAGGGCGAGAGGGTGAACACCCTTGAAAGGGTCAAGCCCCATGGGGTTGAAGACAGCAAGCACAGGTCTAGAGGGCCAAACCAAAGAGGTGAAGGATGAGGTTACCCGCTCAATGAGGAAATCTGATGGAATACTAGCAAGAGAAGGACATGGGGGGAGATAATGATCACTGAAGGAGAGGCAGAGGAGAGTAGAACAGCAGATAATGCCAGTGGGGAAGGCAAGGACGAGTTGCACAGGAGGGGGTCAGGGCTCAGGGTGATGAGATAGGCGAAAGGAATGATAAGAAAAGGGAGGTAAAAGGGATGCCAGGAGCTAGGAGAAGGATAAATGAAATAAGAACAAACAAAAGGAAAGGGGGGACAGGGTCCTTCTCATTGGGGACTCAATAATAAAGGTAATCAGATGGGGGCTGGGGCAGGACTAGTGCAATCTGAGTGGAGTGCATGCTGGGTATGACAGCACTAGAGGTAATACACCATGTTCTCTCATAGGGTAAACAATAGGATGGGAATACACACCTGGCATTCCACCTGGGGACAAATGATTTGGAGGTGAACAGTCTTTTTTTTTTTCTCAAAATGTTTACAATGTTTATACTGCATTTATGCCTGTATATAATGTTACAGTCCCCATCTGGGGGATTCAAAACACGTAATTATTCAATAGAGTACTTTTACACCTAGTAGTTGCTTAAGAAAATGTTGGATATAAAGATAGAAATTAATCTGACCTATGCAAACTGGTCTCAAACACACAAATTAAGTTCTATGTTATTTTTAGGTTTTACATCAAATTCTAGATTAGAAAATTTATTCTCCAAAAACAAACAAGAAACAATCCCATCTAGGCTGACAATCCACTTGGATCAAAATTAAATCATTTTCGGTCCGCAAAGCTATGTTCTATTTTGGTAGCAGCTGCTACAAAATCTGAATCCAAGTCCATTAAGTCATTTTGTTCTTTATTGTGAGATCTTAACAATTCTGTTAGCTGATCTGGATCGAAGAAATATAAGTTTGCCCTTGATGAGTAATTTTTACTTTAGCGGGAGATTGTAACATAAAACTCACCCCAATAGAAAAAACGTCCTCTTTCAAGTGAAGAAAACGGCATCTTCTCTCCTGAGAAGCAATAGCATAGTCTAGAAAAATAGAGTACTTATGCCCTTGATATTCCAAATTTTTATGCAGGCAGGCTAGCTTTAGGATTAGATCACGATCAGTTTCAAATGCAAACTGGACTAAAATAGGGGGTTTAATATCATTCAGGTTTCTTTTAGTTGGCACTCTATAAGCCTTAATTATGATCAGTGGGTTGTCCTCTGGTAGCTGAAAGGTTTCCTGCAGAACATTTTTTTATCAACTCTCTAGTTTCAGAATATTTAGAGTCACATGAGCTTGGAATGTCCAGGAACCTTATATTCGTATATTTTTTAGCATTCTCAAGCACTTCCAGTTTGCAATTTACTACATTTTGCCCCACTATGCTAGCCGTCACTTTGGCATCCATAGTAGTAGTTTCATTCTCACATACCTCAGTCCATTTCTTAAGATTGTCAACTTCCTCCTTTGTTTTTTGAAAATCCATCTCCAAATCATTGAGGGGAACAGTCTGTTGGAGGTGCAGGCAAGATTCAAGGAGCTTGCTAGGTTTTGTAGCAGTATGTGCATCCAATCTATAGCTTTTTCAGAGGTGTTGCCTGTGCCAAAAGTGAGTAATGCAAGGAGGCAGAGGATCAAGGAGTTTAATAAATGGCTAGCGAGATGGTGAGAGTAGATGGGATATGAGTTAATGGGGACTGGGGGTCAATGTTTAAGGACAAGAGCCTATTTGTCCTGGAGAGACTGCACCTAAACAGGGAGGGAACAGCAGTACTGAAAGTAAATTAGGAGAGTTCATAGAGAAACTGTATAATTTAAACTAAATCGGGGGCACACCAAAAGACAGGAGAGATGGGGGGCTTTCAGCCCCCCCCAGGAAAGAGATGAAATATTAGGCACCAACATGTCCAAGGGTGGGGAAGGGGGAAAAATTTGGTAGAAGGGATCAGCAGCCAATGCCAAGAGCTTGGGAAATAAGATGGTGGACTTGGAGGCCATCATGGGGGATGAAGGACTAGACATAGTACCGATAAGTGAGACTTGGTGGGCAGAACATCACACCTGGGAGACAGCCATCCCAGGCTACAGGCTGTTTAGAAGGGACAGGGCGGGTAGGAAGGGGGGTTGCTCTGTACATCAAGGAAGACATAAGAGTAACAGAATGGCAGGAGGAAGATGAGGATACAGAGCTCCTATGGGTGACACTGGACAAAAGGACAGGGGAATCCTTGTGACTGAGGGTGGTATACAGACCACCTATGCAGGGGGAGGAAGGGGATAGACAGCTGATACAGGCTGTCACATGGATGGCCCTCAAAAGAGAATTACCACTGGTGGGGGACCTAAACCTCCCAGACGTGGACTGGGGCATCCCAGATACAGCATTGACTAGAAGAAAGGAGATACTAGAGGTGCTGCAGGGAGTATTCTTGCAGCAGCTGGTCAGGGAGCCAACAATGGGCAACAACCTGCTGGACATGGTCCTGACAAATGGGGAAAGTGTGGAGGAGGTGAAGGTGGGAGACATGCTGGGCACCAGCAACCACAGGACGGTAAGGTTCAGGGTAAGGACAGGGAGGGTGGCAAACTGAACCAGCACAGCAGTTATGGACTTCAGGAACATGGACTTCCATAAGATGAGAAGGATAGTCATGGAAGAGATAGCGGGTACGGAGAATATAAGGGATGTGGAGGAGTTATGAGAAACTGATTAAAGGTGGGGTGCTGAAAGCCACTCAAATGTGCATCAAGAAGGTAAGGAAGAGCAGAAAGAAGAGGAGACCACTTTGGCTTACAAGGGGAGTGGTGAGAGGTCAGGAACAGGAGGAGGGCTTTCAGAAAATATAAGAGGATACAAAGAGAGGAGGGCAGGGAGGCTTATATGGAGAAGAGGAGACTAGCAGGGCAGAAGCGGACACTGAGGAGAGAATAGCTAAATAGGCCAAAAGGGGTACAAAACTTTTTTAGATATGTGGAGGAAAATAGGAAGGCAAGGCAGGGGATTACAAGGCTGGGGGGAGGGAGGGATACAACTGGAAGGGGACTGTGAAAAAACTGAAGAGCTGAACAAGTACTTTTGCTTGGTATTTATGGAGGAGGAGGAGGAGGGCAGAGGGCCTGAGCTTAGGGGAAGGGGAGGGAGGAGGGAGGACAAAGGGTGGATCTGAGACTGTTCAGTGTAGAAAAAGTTAGGGAGGAACTAGGCAGGTTGAAGGTGGATAAGGCAATGGGGCTGGATGGGCTGCACCTGAGGATGATCCAGGAGCTGGGGAGGAGTTGGCCGCCCAATTGACAAGGCTATTCAACTTGTCTCTGGATTTAGAGAGGGTGCTGGAGGACTGAAAGAGGGCTCACATGGTGCTGCTGCATAAAGGGGGGTAGTAGGGAGGTGACAGAGAACTATCGCCCAGTCAGCCTCACCTCAGTGGTGGGGAAGGTCATGGAGGCACTCATAAAGGAGAGGGTGGTGGAGTACCTGGAGGATAGTGGCTTGCAGAATGACAGGCAGCATGGCTTCATAAAAGGGAAGTCATGACAGATGAATTTGATTGGATGATGCAGGTGGTTGACCGGGGGGAGCGGTGGATGTAGCCTATCTGGACATCAGTAAGGCCTTTGACACTGTCCCCCACAGAAAATTGGTGAGCAAGCTGGAAAGTGTAGTGGTAGGGGGGAAAATAACCAGATGGATGGAGAATTGGTTTGTGGGCAGAGGCCAGAGAGTGGTGGTAAACGGGATGTACTCTGGGATGGGGTGGGGTGATGAGTGTGTTGCCCTAGGGGTCAATGCTGGGACCCCTTCTTTTTTTTTCTTAGTTGATTTATTTCTCCTTAGTCCCCCAGTCGGCACTCATCTGCAGCCAACCACCCAGCCCCGCACCCCAACATCAGGCAGGCTATCCCCATCTTCCCCATGGTTTCCCCTCTGCGGCAGAGTGGTGAGGAGCCCCCAACACAACTCACCTCGAACAGGATCCAGCATCCCAGGAAGTGCCATTCGGAGTTGGGGCCTGTGGTGGGTGGCTGTTCATCCTGCTGTGACTGGGGACCATTTTCCTAGTTTCGAATTGCCCTGGAGATCTGGCATGCAATGACGCCAATGGGGGGAGCACACATGCATCCGCACGTGCTCCCTTCAGGCATCTACCCATCTTCACCCCTCTTACTGTAGCATTGGCACATTGCCCTCCAGCCTCCACTAGGGGCCAGCCTAGAACTGACCACTGATATCCCCCCTCCCCAGAGAAGGAGCGCAATCCCTCGGATGCTCGATCCTTCTCTTCCCCTGCCAACCCCGGTGGCTCACTTGGTAGCACATCCGCCTCTGGACCAGAAGGTCATGGGTTCTCGTACCACACTTGGACTTGCACCTAAAAATCGCTGGCATCCGAGTACAGTATTGGGGGGTGCTGTACTGCTGGGGTGTGCCGTCCTTCGGATGAGACATTAAACCGAGGTCCCTTCTGCCCATCCTGGTGTTGTCCTGGTGGGCATCCAGGTGGACGTAAAAGAACCCAGGGCACTCTTCACAAAGAGTTGGGAACGTTCCCGGTGTCCTGGCCAACATTCCCCTTCCCATAAACTGGTTCATGCAATTATCCAGGCTGTGTGTGGGTGATGATGTGCGATATGGCCGCCACCATGCATTCAGTCACTTCACTACTAGTCTAGCATTGCTTGTAAAGCACTTTGGGATGTATGAGGAGTGCTATATAAATGCTGATTCTTCTTCTTCTAAGACTTCAGGGAAGAAGATACAATGGCAATGTGAGGGGACAATTCTTCATGGAGAGGGTGTTGGATGCATGGGACAGGCTTCCAGAGGAGGAGGTGGTGGGGGCTACAATGGTGGAGGGATTCAAAATAGCATGGGACAGTCATATGGGGCTGTATAGCAGGGGAAGGGGAGTTCCAGAGGGGGGAGGGACCAGTAATGGAGGGTAAGGGGCAGACTAGATGGGCCGGTTGGTCCTTTTCTGCCACCAAGTTTCTATGATTCTATGATATATTGGAAAAAAATGGTTAATCACAGGACCTCACTAGACATAAGATGTTGTAGGTAAACACACTGAAAAAAAATGGGTAAAAGTAGGATTCCATTGGAAGTGAGATGTTGTAGGTAAATGCATTGAAACAGTGCATAAAAGCAGAACCCCACTTGAAATGAGATGCTGTAGGTAAATACATTGGAAAAAATAGGAAAATGCAGAATCCCACTGGACATGAGATCGTGTTGGTAAATACACTGGAAAAAATGGGTAAAAGCAGGACCCCACTGGATAAGAGATGTTGTAGGTAAATGCACTGAAAAAATTGGTAAAAGCAGGACCCCTCTGGCAATGAGATGTTGTAGGTAAATACATTGGAAACCAGAATTGAAGAACAATAGCATCAAAAAAACAACCACACCATTATGAATATGTCTTGGTGTAATTAAATAAGGGAGAGTGATTTTTGCACTATTGCTATTTTTTGGGGTGAAGGGATATACCTCCCTTCCACTCAGGTATGCTCAGCTTATTGCTATACAGCTTAAGCCTGTAACATCGGTGAGAAATGCACTAAGAAAATAGGAAATTTAGAACACAGTGTGCAGACATTCAATTAGTAGGGATCGGCAGGGCTCAAAAATAAAGCACGGCTATGAAAGTAATTGTGAGCGGGGGATATACCTCTGTCATTGTTTAAGTATATCCATTTACACGTGGCTACAAATCAGTGTGACTGGGGCTGTTTATAGAACATACAGGCTTACAGGGACATTGTCAACTCCTTTAGGCCTCAAACTGTTCCTAGTTTAAACAAGCACTGAATGCATCACGGTACGGGAAAGCCTGTACTATCCCTGCACCACACTGTAGCTGTCATTGTGCATAAACAGAGTGTTTCAGTCTCCAGTGATGCATGCCCCTCCCATTTCATCAATACCACATACATTACAGTGTGGGGAAGCATGCACTGTCCTTGGCCCACACTGCACCCATCCTTGCAGGTAACAGAGGTCTTCAGTCTCCTGTGCTGTCAGACCTTCACCTTTCCCTAGAATTAAGTCCATCACACTGTGGGAATGACTGCTTTGTGCCTGGCCCCCACTGTCTCTGTCTTTCTGGATAAACAGAGGGTTCAGTCTTCAGTGCTGTCAGTCTTTCACCAGCACTAAATACATTACAGTGTGGGGGAGACACACACTGTACCAGCTCCACACTGTAGATGACCCTGTGGATAAACAGAACATTTCAGTCCCCAGTGCTGGCAGCCCCTCTCCTTTTACCAGCAGAAAATACAACACAGTGTGGGAGGCCTGCACTATATCTGTCCCTGTGGATAAACAGAGGCTTCATTCTCCAGTACTGTCAGTTCTTCACCTTTCACTAGCACTAAGTCCATCACAATGCGGGGATGACTGCATTGTACCTGGCCCCTACTTTCCCTGTCTCTCTGGTTAAACAGAGGGTTCAGTCTCCATTGCTGTCAGTCCCTCACCTTTCAACAAAACTAAATACAATGCACTGTGTGGGAAACCCACACTGTCCCGGTTCCACACTGTACATGTCTCTGTGGATAAACAGATGGCTTCAATCTTCGGTACTTGCAGTCCCACACCTTTCACCAGTAGTAAATTCATTACAGTGTGGGAAGCCTTCACTGTACCTGTTCGGTTCACGTGGATAAGCAGAGGGCTTCAATCTCCAGCGCTGGTCAGTTTCTGACCTTTCACTTGTACTGAAAGCATCACTGTCTGTGGGAAACGCACACTGTTCCTGCCCCACACTGTACATGTCTCTATGGATAAAAAGAGGGCATCAGACTCCAGTGCTATTAGTCCCTTACCTTTCACCCATACTAAATACATCCTAGTCTGGGGAAAATATACATGTCCTTCCCCACACACTACCTGTCCCTGTGGATAAACAGAGGACTTAGTCCCCGGTGTTGTCAGTCCCTCACCTTTTACCAGCAGGAAATACATCACTGTGTGAGGGAGCCTATACTGTTCCTTCCCCACATTGAACCTGTCACTCTGGATAAATAGAAGGTTCAGTCTTCAATGCTGTCAGACCAACACCTTTCCCTAACAGAAACACCATCACAGTGTGGGTACACCTGCGACTTACCTGCCCCACACTCTTCCTCTAGTGCTGTCAGTCCCTCACCTTTCTCTAGCACTACATACATCACAGTGTATGAGAAACACCCACTGTCCATGCCCCACACTGTACCTGTCCCTGTGAAGAAACAGAGGACTTGAGTCTCCAGTGCTGTCAGTCCCTCACCTATAACCAGCATTTAACCATCACAGTATGGGGAAGCCTGCACTGCCCCTTCCCCACACTGTGCCCATCCCTGCAGATAAAAAGAAGGCTTTGGTCTCCAGTGCTGTAAGTCCCTCACCTTTCTCCAGTACTAAATACATCCCAGTGTGGAGAAAACACACATTGTCCCTGCCCACAGTGTACCTATCCCTGGGGATAAACAGAGGGCTTCAGTCTCCACTGTTGTCAGTTCATCACCTTTCACCATTAGGAAATACATCACTATGTCTATCAATAAATCAATTAAATCTTTATTTCATATAGTGCACTTCTCGATTGTGACTCCATGCTCTTCACAACAACAGTCCCTAAAAAATTTTAAATGCAGTACAAACACACAGACAAGTATCAGAATAAATATGGGTAATTTCAGTAAAATGTTCCTATCTTCCAAAAAAAGTTTGTCCAAACAGGAATGTCCACTGTTGGACTGTCTCGAATATAAAGTGGGAAGAAGTTCCACAGGATTGGGGCCATGTTGATGTTTTTAAATGAATCCATGGGAACTTCCGGCAAACCCATGACGGTGGAACAAAGTGAGTGGATGGGCTGGTAGGGGACCAGGAGGTCTTTCAGGTAACTGGGCCCCTGATCATGTAGGGCATTATGGGTCAGCAAACCAACCTTGAAAGAGATCTGCCACCTAACCGGCAGCCAGTTCAGAGAGGGCAGCACAGGTGTAATATGACACAACCTAGGTAGGCCGGTCAACAACCTGGCCACCACATTCTGCACCAGCTGCAAGTGGCGTAAATCTCCCCCCATTAGCCCTAGGTACAGGGCATTACAGTAATCCAGGTGCGAGGTCACAAAAGCATGGACCAGTGCTGGGAGATCAGCTGGGGGGTATCAGGTGCTTCACCCTGGCAGTGTTCCTCAGATGGTAAAAAGAGGTCTTGACTATGGCCGACACCTGAGATCTAAGCGTCAGGCTGCAGTCCAGAACAATGCCAAGGTTCCTCACCTGATCAGAGGTAAGCAACTGGGAGTCCCCAAGCCTAAACCCTGTGACTCAACCAGGTTGCATCCCCATCCCCTTACAACCAGATTCTAGCATCAGTACCTCAGTCTTGTCCAGATTCAACTTCAACCAGTTTGCCTTCATCCAGTCCTGGATCTGTCAGGCAGGTGTTAAATACCGAGACCGTCTCCTGCTGCTTGGGTGCAAAGGACATGTAGAGCTGTGTATCATCTGCATAGCTATGAAAACTCAACCCATACCACCTTATAATGTCCCCTAGTGAAAGCATATACACCATGAACAATGTGGGGGACAAGACGGTGCCCTGCAGGACCCCACATGGCAAGGAAACGGTTGCTGAGGAAAAGACCCCAGACAACACATGTTGCAACCTGCCAGTGGGGTAAGATCTAAACCAGTTGTGGACTATACCAGCCAATCCACAACAAACCCACAAGCACTCCAACAGCACCCCATGGTCCACGGTGTCAAATGCTGCTGAAAGATCAAGGAGGACAAGAATGGAATGACTCCTCTGATCCCTCACCACCAGGAGATCATTTAGCACCCGAACCAGGGCAGTCTTGGTACTATGCCTTTTACTGAAACCAGACTGGAGAGTCTTGTAGATGTCATGGGCTGTTAAAAAGGTCTTCAGTTGTCCGGCTACCACCTTCCCAATAACCTTCCCCACAAAGGGAAGGTTAGAGACGGGTCTGTAGTTTGCCAGACAGTCTGTGTCTACGTATGTTTTTTTAAGGAGGGGTCTTACAACTGCCTCCTTCAGGGGCCCCAGAAAGACCCTCGACACCAAAGAACATCAGACTACCTTAGCTAGGACTGGCCTGATGACATCAACACACCCCACAAGGAGGCGCGTTGATCCCTTGTCCAAACTACTGTAAGTTGGCCGAAGTTTCCAGACGACCCTCATGACATCTACTACAGCTACCTGGTTGAAGTTGGACCAGGCTGACTGAGTGCCTGTGACCTCAAGCTCTTGACCTCAATGCCCCTTTGAGGGTGCTGCCTGGATTTCTGATCTGATAGAGGCAATCTTATCAGCAAAGAACAGAGTGAACTCATCACATCTTGACTGTGAGAGGCTCCCTCGGACTGAAGACAGGCCAGATGACACAACCTGTCCACAGTGCAAAAGAGCTGAGCTGGTCTATTGATTGCTGTAGCAATCTCCTTGGACAAGAACTCTGTCTTCTTACAGGAGAGTACTGATTGATAATCTTTATAATGGGCCATCAATCTAAGCGTGTCCTCCTCCAAACCAGATCTCTGCCAGTGCCTCTCCAACTTTTGACCCCTCCTCCTCATCTCCCTGAGAATCCCATCAAACCAGAGGGACCTTGGGTGTGAGTTGAGGGGTCAAACACGAACAGGTGCGATAGAGTCAAGGGTCTCGGCAATAACCCTGTTATAGGTCAAAACCAGTTCCTGTGGCTCCTCGCATGCACTCATTGGACCTGATTGATCCAGCACCACCATCAGATCCTGTGGGGTTAAACTCCTCAAAGGTTGGTACTGGACCATCTCTGCAGGGGAAGGTCTATTTGGGGTGCCTCGAATGAGAACCTCACAGTATGGTGGTCCAACCATACAACCGGTCCCACCATAAGGTCAAAGACCTCCATTCCCAGCAGGAAGATGAGCTCCAATGAATTTCCATAAATATGGGTTACAGAGGTAACAACCTGTGACAGGCCTAACTAACATGTTAGTTGGAGGAAGTCTTGACCAAACTGCAAGAGTTCATCATCGATCCAAAATAATCCATCTGGGTGACCCCAATACCATTTCGACAATGAAGTCCATGACTTCTTGCAGGAACTCCTTCCACTTGCCCGGAGGTCAGTAGATGAGAAGGATCCTGCAACCTACACCTGCACACCCTTGAACGGCAACACATTCAAAGGATCTAATTGTTCCTACCAGGAAGGCTATGAGGCTCAAGCCCGATTTAAAACATATTGCCACCCCCCCACCCCTACGATCTTTTCATGGGCAGTGTGCCACCGAGTACCTGGCCGGAACAGCCAATTCCAGCACTGGGCCGGCATTTTCATCCAGCCAGGTCTCGGTGATGCAAGCCAGATCAGATGATGCAACAAGATCAGCAATTATTGCTGTATTGTTTTTAATAGATCTGGCATTGCACATCACTGCCTAAGAAGGATAGGTGGATGAGACTGGTCTGGTCACCTGCCACTAATTGTGGAGCTCTTGGGTATGAGTACCAGGCAGTGGGAACCTCTCTCCTGGGACCATTTTGTCCCAGGGCACCTTTTGGTTTCCACCACCTCAATCCATCCCCTGCTATATTCCCTCTACCAGCCTCCATAAATCACCACTTCCTTCCCCTACGCACTATCCCCAGCACTCTACAGCACCCATATACCTCTGATGTCAAAGGGGGACACTCAAAGGGCAGGAGATTGTGGAGTCTGGAGGGGTAATAACATTTTCCCTTGGGAGCCACAGACCTGCACATCTTAACAGCTTATTCACTGCTAACCTTCTTTAACCTAATCCCCAGAAATTAATATTAATAACAAGAAATGACTAAATATTACACTATTCACACTCACACATATACCATACACACGCACTCACTTCCACTCACACTCCTCCACCTTTCCAACCTCCCCAACCTTCCCACAAACAGCTCTAATAGAGTAATCTTATTTTACTGAGGAGTTAATAGGCCCAAGAAAACAGTTTATATACAGTTCTTAGCCCAAACAGCTTTAATGTCAGGGCGCTCTCTTCTCCCACAGAGCTGACACTCAAAGTCCCTGTTCCTTTAGGAGAGCAATTCTTTAGCAAAGGGGAGCATATACAGAAGGCTTCAGAATCACATCAAGTTCAAGGTCCAAAATACGTCAAGACTCTCACCCCTAAGGACTTAAACATAGAAGTTGATGGCAGATAAGGACCGCAAGGCCCATCCAGTCTGCCCATTTCTTTTTCTACCTTATAAATGTGCCATCGGCCTTTGCTCTGTCAGTGACCTATCTATTCATAGTCATTTGTATTGCTCCCTTATGCCTATCCCATGCCTGTTTGAAGCCCTGCACTGTATTCATAGCCACCACTCTTGTGGTAAGCTATTCCATGCATCTACCACCCTTTCTGTGAAAAGAATTTCTCACATTCCCCTTAATCGGCCTCCTCTAATCTCATGCTGTGTCCTCTTGTCCTGCTATTTTTCTTATATTTAAACATGTTAGACTCGTTCACCTTGTTTATGCCCTTAAGGTGTTTAAATGTCTCGATCATATCACCTCTCTCCCTCCTTTGCTCAGGGTATACATATTGAGCTCTGCTAATCTGTCTCCTATGTCTTCTGATGCAGTCCCTGCACCATTTTGGTTGCCCTTCTCTGGACTGCCTCAATTTGGTTAATGTCCTTGTGAAGGTGTGGCCTCCAATACTGCACGCAGTACTCCAGATGGGGCCTAACCAATGTCTTGTACAGAGGGATTATTACCTCCTCTACGACTTGTGATACCCCTACTAATACACCCTAACACCCCCTAGCCTTACTTACTGCTTTAGAGGTCTGCTTGGATGATTTTAGGTCATCAGTGATGATGATGCCCAAGTCTCTTCTTCCTTGTGACTGCTAGCAACTCCTCCCAGCCTATAAGTGGCTTCAGGGTT
Organism: Neoceratodus forsteri; assembly: GCA_016271365.2. Classification (NCBI taxonomy): domain Eukaryota; kingdom Metazoa; phylum Chordata; order Ceratodontiformes; family Ceratodontidae; genus Neoceratodus; species Neoceratodus forsteri. Next base: position 721,865,975 of record CM028129.1, read on the forward strand.
TCTCTTCCTATGTGCATGATTTTGCACTTTTTGCATTAAATCCCAGTTGCCACTCTTCTGACCATTTTGCTAGTTTATCCAGATCTCTTTCATTCTGCCCACCCCATCTGGATCATCTACTCTGTTGCAGATCTTGGTGTCATCTGCAAACAGACAAGCTTTACCTCTAGTCCATCTGCGAGGTCACTAATGAAGATGTTGAATAGGACTGGCCCCAGGACTGATCCCTCGAGGTACCTACACTGTGACTTGCATCTCTTCTGGACTGTATACCATTTACCACCACTCTCTGTTTTCTGCCAGTCAACCAGTTTGCCACCCAGTTGACCAACTTCTGACCCAGCCCGAGCCTACCTAGCTTATTTATCAATCTTCTATGTGGAACAGTGTCAAAGCTTTGCTTGAAGTCAAGGTAGGTACATCAACTGCTCCCTTGGTCCACCACTCTGGTTACCCAGTCAAAGAAATCTATGAGATTAGTTTGACAGGACCTTCCTTTGTAAACCCATGCTGTCTTGGATCCTGTGCCCCTATGGATTCCAGGTGTTGCACTATCCTTTCCTTAAGGAGGCTCCATAATCTTGCCCACTACTGAGGTAAGACTGACTGGTCTGTAGTTCCCCGCCTCCTCCCTGCTACCACTCTTGTGGAGCGGGATCACATGAGCCCTTCTCCAGTCTTCTGGGACCTCTCCTGTGCTCAGAGACTCACTAAACAATTCTGCTAATGGCTCTGCTAGTTCCTCCTTTAGCTCCTTAAGCACCCTGGGATGTATGCCATCAGGTCCCATTGCCTTATCCACCCTGAGCTTAGCAAGCTCTTGTAGGACCCTTTCTTTTGTGAAGGGAGTAGTGCTCACCTCCCTCCCCCTGTGTCCATGATGCTGAGCTGTGGGCCCTGCCCCACCTTCTCTTCAGTAAATACTGAGCAAAAGTATCTATTCAGGATAGATGCCTTTACAGGGGTCCTCCTCCTCACATGCTCCCTTTTCTCCATTAAGCTTGCAATACCCCTCTGGACTTTCTCCTTTCACTAATGTATCTATAGAAAGTCTTGTCACCTTCTTTACTGTTCGTGCTAGTGTTTCCTCAGTTTGGGACTTTGCCTGCCTTACTGCCTTACCTGCTTCCCTTAGGGCAGTTTGGTATGCCTCCCTATCTTCATCCCGCTGTGTTCCCTTATATTTCCTGAAGGCCAGCCTTTGGCTCTGACCTTTTCTGCTACTGTGTTGAGAACCAAAGTGGTTTCCTTCTTCTTTGCACTTCCTTTTCTGTCTAACACAATGGGATGTTGCTTCAAGTATTGTATCCTTAATGCTTGCCCACTTTGCCTGTACCTCCTCACCTGTGTTTCTTTTTGCCAGGGCTAGCTTAACTCTGTTGGCCATCTTATCAAAGTCAGCTCCTCTGAAGTCCCATATTTTTGCCTTGGAATGGGACTTTCACAGTCAACCAAAAATATACAACCCCTCAGCCCCTCTCACAGTTCAAGGATTGTTCTGGTCCTACCTCAAGTCCTGCATTACTTGAAATCAGCTTCAGGCCCGTAGCAAAATCCTGGCACAGGTTCAGAATAGGACTAATTTCTGGACATAAACCTGTGCCCTCTCACGACCCAGTACCCACCAGTACCATTAACAGTCCCTTCCAGTCAAACTGAATCCTTACCTGGTCACACCACAGGCTCAGGCCAAAGCACAGTCCGTAAAATTTAGCTCCTTCTTACCTCCGGTAGTCCTGGGAGCAAAAGCACAGCACTCGTTGCACAATGTCCTGGTCAGGTAGCAACATGCTCCTTCCTGACCTCACTACTTACCACAACCAGGAAAATGCATCTCCACCCCAGGGTTCAGGGAAACCAACAGTCACACAATGGTTCTGGTTCTTCACAAGCTTCAGAGGATGCCAAGGCAGTCTACTCAAGGGGACTACATACTATCCCCAAGCTGTCTCCTTATTTCATCTGGCGACCGCAGTTCACGATTCAATCAGCCTCCCATTGTTCCGGCAGTTTACAGCTTCTGTGTCCAACTCTCAAACAAAATGGTCCATTGCCAACTCCTGAATTTTCTGTGCTCTCCTCTGGTCGATATTCTGGTGGTCCCACCACAAGTAACAAATGAGGCTATGCTGCTGCTTCTTGATCAAAATGATAAAGATGGAAGCACTGCTCTCCCAACAGGACAGGTATGTTCCCTTGCCGCCACAGACAGACAGACGTCTTTTTTTTTGTTGTTGTTGTTTAACCAGGAGTAGCACACTAAGCTGAAAACTTTTTTACAGGTGCGACCTGGGAGCACAGGGAAGTTAAGTGACTTGCTCAGGGTCACACAGTATGTAAGTGGAAGCTGGGAGATTCAAACCCAGGTCTGCTTCTGGATGTCACCAAAGTTGCAGCTCAGAGCCTTAAACCACTGTGCTATACTGCCTCCCTCTCCTAAAAACAAAAAAATTCTATCTCCTACTGCTTCTTCACTTATTGCCCTTACTGACGCTCCTGCCCCCTAAATAACATCTAATTAAAATTAACTTGAAATTGTCTTAAAAATAACTTAAAATACTTAAAAATAAACTGTTAGAAATACATAAAACTCCTCTCTTGGGCTCCTTTCACCAACGACAGCTGGTGAGTAAGTCTTCATTATCCCATCCCCACACTGTACCTGTCCCTGTGGATAAACAGAAGGTTCAATCTCCAATGCTGTCAATCTCTCAGCTTTCCCTAACATGAAGTCCATCACAGTGTAGGTATGCCTATATAGTACCTGCCCCCCACTGTTCCTTTTTCTGTGGATAAACATAGGGTTCTGTTTTCAGTGCTGTTAGTCCCTCACCTTTCACAACCACACAATACATTCCATTGTGGGGAGTCTGCATTATACCTGCTCCTGTGGATAAATATCATTTTTCAGTCTCTAGTGTTGTCAGTTTCTTACCTTTGACTTGCACTAAAAACATCACAGTGTTGGGGAAATGCACATTGTTTCTGCTCCACCCTGAGCATGTCTCTGTTGGTAAACAGAGGGTTTAAGTCTCCAGTGCTGGCAGTCCCTCAATTTTCTTCAGTAATAAATACATCCCAATGTGGAGAAAATGCACATTGTTCCTGCCCCACACTGTGCATGCTGCTGTGGATAAACAGAGAGTTTCAGTCTCCAGTGCTGTCAGAGCCTCCCCTTTCATCAGCAGAAAATACATGTCAGTGTGGAGAAGACTGCACTGTCCCTTAGCCACACTGCACCCGTGCCTGTGAATAAACCAAGGGTTCAATCTCCAGTGCTGTCAGTCATTCACATTTCCCTAGCATGAAGTCCATCACAGTAAGGGATGCCTGCATTGTGCCTGTCCCTTACCTTTTACCACTGTCGGTATGAAATACCTACCCATGTGGGTAAAATGGCACACTGTTCCTGCTCCACACTGTACATGTCTCTGTGGATAAACTAGTGTAGCTTTAAATACTTGTAAGCTGCAATTAGTCTACTTGACCATTTATATAAAAACCTAAAGAGACAATATCAGAGTAAATATTCAAATATGGAAACATAACAGATGAAATGAGAAGGTGTGCTACCTTCACCATACATGTTCAATAACTACATAGTGCTAAATAATTATTATCTTTGAAAAAAAATTCATACCAGTTTGTAAAGCAAACACTATTTATGGATATCGCTCGGGAGCACATTCCACACATTCCAATCTACAGAGCCAACAGGATCTTAAACTAAATACTTTACCATGGGAGGGGAAGGAAAAACATCTAAATTTTATCTTTTAACCTGGGGGGAAAGGCTCCTTATGTTCCCCTTCAGTGCTTCTCACATGAAGAAACTTTGACTCAGCAGCTAAAGAAAAAAGCTGTGTTTTGCAGCATGTAAACTTTGTGAACAAGCTTTCCTTGTCAGACAGAGAAAAATTAGTGCAGTGCAGAGACACACCAGACTGTTTCAACTACCGGAGTGATTGTGCTCCAACTCCAATTTTGTGAAGTCCCTTGCGAATCTGGAGAGCTCCCTTTTTCTACTGTGATAGCAAGATGTCTATAGAGCTCTGCCCTGCAGCCATAAGCATGTGGGTTTTCAACTTGAAATGGTATGATGCAGAAATGGTTGACAGTGTCCCTTAATTTAAAATATGTAAAAGATTAAGTACTACAATACTTATAGTTTTACTTTCTAGTGTTTCTTTCCTGATCATGAAAAATCTCTCTTCTATCCTCACTTGCTTACCAGTGGAGTCTCTGCTGTTTAAAGAGCTACTGACACATCCAGGAGAACTGTCTGGACACAATTCAGCATATATGTCACTTTAGCTCTCTATGTTTTCCTCCTTATTATTTATTGATGTGGGCATACCCATGAAAACAGGTTCTTTGTTTTTTGAGAGTTCATTGGCTCCTATTGCTTATTCCCTACCTGATGGCATAATACTCTGATTGAGACATCACAATTATTTCCATGACAACAGGCTGTGAAATGATGAAGATCCAGGTTTTGTGGAAATTCCCTCAGTAATGAAAAAGGGGAGGAGAATGAAAGATGTATCAAATGCAAGCAGAACTGTTTCTAAATATTTGGTTTTCTACAGTTTCCCCAAAGGCATCAGTAGTTCTTTAACCCATTACAGATAAAACAGAAGCCCTACTTCCATCTGAGGCCTTCTGTTTTGGAATTGTTTGGGTGAACATCCTCCACCAGAGGTATGCAGATATCCTCCACAATGCACACCCTGTCATGTCTTATTGCTTATTTTGTTAATGTGGAATGTTTGCTTGCAGTGTAATAGAGCTGTAAAGCGAACATAAAAAAATATGTAATTTAAATCAACTATTTCTGGTGTTTTTTGTTCATTATTGACATGTTGTTAAAATATTTGATGCTGTTTTATTAGCATTCTGCATGCGGGTTGTTCCCCCCACCTTGTTTAGTACTTTCAAAGAGATGCTCTTCAGACTCCTGCCTGTAACTTGGGGACCGCTAAAAGTGGGAAATCAAAAACAGGAAGGGACTCTGAGGGTTTTTCTTGTTTCCTCCAATAGTGAATCTGATGATGCTATGCTCACTGTTGACTGATGTTTTCCAATTTTTACTTCTTTAATCAGGTCATTCTTAGTGCCAAGGATTAGATCCAGTGTTTTATGGTCCCTAGTGGTTCATTTAACAGACTAAATCAGCTTACAGTCCTCCAGAAGTTCTGCTGTGATCTGAGCTTTTCTGTCCTTCCTAGTCTATATCTGAGTAGCTGAAGTTACCTATCAGAATCATACTTCCCTTGGCTATTGTTTTTCTAATCACTTCATGAAGTTTAAGGTCCAGATTCTCTTTCTGTTTAAGTCATCAGTAGCATAGACCACTTCTACCAATTTCTACTCTTCCAATAGGTACTCCTAGCCAGAGGGTTTCAATCTTCCCTATTTGAAGTTCTTACATTTAAGTTACCTCCAATTGCCTTCTGATATATAATGCCAGCCCACATCTCTTTTTACCAAGTCTATCTTTTCTCAATAGTTAGCAGTTGGCTAGCTCTATTCCCCCAACGTTCATTCTCATCACACCTTGTGTTCATAATTCCTATTACATCCACTTTCTCCATGGTGATTAGTGTCTACATATCCCTCAGCTAGCTCATTAGACTATGTGCATTTTTGTACATGCTGTTCACTTTCAATTTCAGTTGGGTATCTTTTACCTTTTCTCAGACTCATTCTTCATTACCTCTTCTCAGACTCATGTGTCATTCATCTTGTCAGTCTTTTATTCTGACATAGCTTTCCTAAAAATATGTCTTTCATTTGTTCCCATTCTGCTTGTGGCTTCACAGTCCTTCTCCTATGTTCCTCCCACCCTCTATAAATTGAAAGCTTTCTCTATGATTGTTTTTATTCAGTTCCACAGTATTCCAGCTTCTTTTTGATTTTGGTCAGTCCGTCCTTGTTAAAAAGATCCCGTAGTCAAATAACTGTCCAGATTCAAAGATTCAAAGGAAACTAAATAATTGATCCTTACACCAACATCTGGTTCAGTCAGTTATTCTCTGAATCTTGCCTCTGCATCTTCAGACTGCAAACTGGGTTGACCATATTGCTGCACAGATATGTTCCCTTTCCTGTTGCTAATATTCTTTTCAGGGTTCATGAGGTCTTTACTTGTTCTTCCTTCTTGCCACTGGTGTCATTTATTCCAACATGTGTCACTAACAGTGGGTGGTCACCAAGAGCCTCTAACAGTCCATGTATTCTTTCCTTTATATTCCTACAGTAAATCTGGCTCCAGGTAGACAGTAGAATCCACCATGTTCTATGTCTCTTTGACACACATGCTTATCTATGAACATAAACACTGAATCTCTTATGACCATTGTCATCCTGTGTTTTGTTTCCTTTAATAATGTTTGTTTTTCCCACTGGCAGTATTTCTTATTATTCTTCATTTTCTTGTTCATTCAGTAACTCAGCCTAATTCTCATTTAGTAGTGGCAAGCTTTCACTGCTGATTTTTTACTCACTTGTTGTCTTTCTTCCACTTCTTAACTGTTTGCCATTGTGATTCACCTTCACATTTCCTGGTTCATTGTTGCACATGACTGCTATCCTTCACTTTGTGTCCCAGTTTTATATTGCTTCTTCTGTCTCCCATACTGCTTTAATTTTAATATGATATTTTCAGTGTCTGTTATAAAAGCTATATCCTGCACCTGTATGTGATTCAACTCCGGGTTTTCCTCCAGCATGGCCATTCTGTACCTTAGCTACTCAAAAACAGAACACTTTTCACAGGTGAACTACCAGTTTGATTTTTCTTTGTTTCTTAATGTGAACTTTCAACAACTTCTGCAGTAGTTTACTTTCTCCATTGTAGCTCTGGCCATAACTAATGTGAATGTGGTTGCTGTTCATCTAAATAATATCTATTTACTATCTAAATACTATTATGTGCCATTATGTACCACAGGTCAACATGCTGATGTCAGAATAGACAGCACTCAGGTGTTTTTTTAATTCTCTTCGAATTCTTACCAGTTGCTGGGACTAATAAGTATCATCACCAAGTGCACAATATCCTCCTTCAGCAATGTTTCTGTTTGCTAAACCATAGTTTCACCCGATGCAACTTCCAATGCAACTTGGGCTTTCTCCTCCAATATTGGTAACTTCACCAGATGACTTGCGTTAGTCTACCTTGGTTGCACCTGGTCTTTGAAGCTTAGTATAACCTTGCTTTTTAAATTTATTCCTTTTTTTTTGGCTTTCCCTTCTTTGCCTTTCTACTCAAGTGGTTGATTTTATAAGTATTCCCACTATCCTCTGTCCACTTTCTTACCATCCCACTTCCTCAACCATGCATGCTGAGCTCCGCATGGAGAAAATTAAACACAATTTATAGTCCCTCCCCACATTTGTGTCCTCTTTTTTTTTGTTTCAAACTATATGAGCACACAACTCACCTTCGAATCTTTCTTTGCCAAATGTTATTGCACTTGAACCATATTAAATGGATCCCTCTGTTTTCTAGGTACAGTGTTTACCTCATCTTTATTGTCTGCTGATAGAATGCATGTTTGTGGTGCTGCACGTCCTTTGCCTGTATTAAGAAGTTAATGTTTAATTGCATCAAATCTGTGGCTAGGATATAACAGCAAGTGGAAGCTCAGCACTTCAGAACTCTCTTTAAGGTCATTTAACAAATAAATACAGGACTTCAAAGTTTTATGCAGAACAATAATGTTTGTCACAAGTGCTTAGTCTATATCTCAGCAATTTGACATTAAACATGCTGTGTGAAAAACCTCTGTAGCACAAATTATAAAGCGCTGCACTGTTCCTATCTTACAGTGTATGATCTGTGTCTTCTTTTAACCCTAACAGCCTTTGTGGTCACTCATTCTAGTCAAATTAGTAATCCAACACCAGTCCTCTATCTATATTTTACAATGTGCAGTACCCCTTCTGTAAGGGATAACCCCCATAAGCAGTACATAAAACACAGGATACATAACTTTAGAGAAAGACAAAAAAATGACAAGACATTTAAAAATGTGTAATTAATCCAGAAATGCATCTAGTGAGCACAGTGATTTATGAAGTCAGGTGCATTTACTGTTTACAGCTCAAGCAGCTGTCTCTTGTTGACAACTTATCACAGGCCTTGCTTGTTGTTATGTTGTTGACATGAATTTATCCATTACCACACATCCCTGCCAATTTCCTGACTAGTGCTTTGGGGAGAGAGTTCTGTGTAGAGAACCCTTGCAAAGAAAGATCTGATGGGTAGACAAAGCCAAGGATGAGGTAGGGGATGTTAACATGGTACAGTTCATACTATTGGAATGTTTCAGGCGGCAGCTTGTATTTGACTATGAATAAATACCACAAAAAAAGCATGGCCACAAACAACTTTTTCTTTTCCTCGTAATAAGATGTTTGCATATTTCAATGTTCTTATGCTAATGGTATGGTGGTGTGGGGTTTATGACTGTAGTTCATTACCATTCCTGTTTTTGAACACATCCCCATCCTCCAATTGTAAGTATTTAGTTACTGAAGTATTCTGTATTTCTGAGTATCACACGTTTAGCACCCATAAAGCAGATGAATCTTATTGTGATGTTACAATATATAGTCTGTGATGATATGTACTATGTTCAGTAGCATTTTCATCTGTTAGAATAAAATGGGTTAACATTTCAGAATACTTAATTCTTTCTTTGACTCCACCCCCAATCCCATGGCACTGCACAACTCACAAAAATTCATTTAACAAGCCAATGATTGTACACCATGGTACGGGTTCCCCAGCAGTGGTGTGCTGGAACCAACTCACATGAGCTGGTAGGTATCTGTCTGAAACAGTTTTACTGGCTTGAGTGAGCTGGTAGTTACCAGCTCCTCTTTCACCATTCAGAGCCAGTTCCTTTGAAAAACAAAATGTGTTCTTTTGCGTGTGCCTTTGATAATGAAGGAAAAATGGAATCGGGGGGGTTGGGGGTTGGGTGGTTGGTCAGATGACTATGAAACATAGAAACATAGATTTTGATGGCAGATAAGGACCGCTTGGCCCACCCAGTCTGCCCATTTCTCTACCTGATGGATAAGCTGCAGATTCTAGTTAATCAACAGCTTACTTCCTCCTACCCCCCCACTTTGTCTTATGTCTGTCCCATGCATTCTTGAATTCTCCCACTGTTCCTGACTCCACACCTCCTCAGGAAGGCTGCTCCATACATCCACAACCCTCTCTGTGAAAAATACATCTAATATTACCTCTGAGCCGTCCCCCCTCTATCTTCAAATTGTGCCCCCTTGTTTTTGCACATCTCTTTTTCTGAAAGATGCTACCCGCTTGTACTTTGTTAATTCCCTTGAGATACTTGAAAGTTTCTATCATGTCCCCCCTCTGCCTCCTTTCCTCAAGGGTATACATGTTAAGCTGCTTTTGTCTCTCCTCGTATGTCTTCTGGTGCAGACCCTGCACCATTTTGGTTGCCCTCCTCTGAACAGCCTCCACTCTGTCTCTGTCTTTGCAGAGATGGGGTCTCCAGAATTGTATGCAGTACTCCAGATAGGGTCTCACCGACTGTCTGTACAGAGGGATAACAACTTCTTGTTTTCTACTGTTGATGCCTCTCCCTATGCATCCCAGTATTCCCTCAGCCCTCCTTACTGCCTTCTTGCATTGCTTGTCCACGTTTAGGTCATCTGATATAATTACTTCTAAGTCTCTTTCAATTTTTGTTGTTGTTATAATCTCACCCCCATTGTGTACTCTTCCCCTTGGTTTTTGTTTCCCAGATGCACTATGGCATGTTAGCAGTCAACGACTTTTTTTTATCATTCCATACATCATTGTTCCTGATTGGTTTGTTTAGCACTTTTTCTACTTCTAGCACATACTGGCTGTGGCTCTGCTTCCTGTACACATGCCAGCCTTGGTGGGACAGGACAGTCCCACCAAATGATTGGTTCACTGATGCATCAGCTTCCCCGATGATCCCTCCCATCCAGACAGCACAATGCGCAGTGGGCTCCTGAGCCATCTCCCCAACTTGTGTCAGACCCATCCTCCCTGTGGCATTTATGCAGTAGAGGAAGAAGAGTCAGCAGCAATTTGACAGAAAGAAGCTGCATATTCACATAGCATGTTATGTGAGAGTGGACGGTCGGGTGGAGTCGAAGTCATCTTTCATTCAACTTTACAGTGATTGTCCCACCCATCAGCATTTTTTAGTTCAAGTACCAGTTCCATTTAGTTAGTGTGGGAGGAGGATGTGATCAAAGGTGTCCTGGCTGGTGGACTACTTCCATTTTTCTGTGTTCTGTCACTGTGCCAATGTCAATCTTAGCCACCCACCTACCTTCAGTGCAGTGCCCACCCAGTCTGAGGTGAGCAATGATTAGTCCTCTTGTCTGTCCATCCTCCTCACTCTGTTTCCTGACTTCTCTGTGAGAGCAGTGGTATTCTGAGAGTGAGTGAGTGAGAGAGAGAGAGAGAGAGAGAGACCTGTCTTCTCACCATCCCTCCCATCCCCATCCTGGCTGAAGTGGGACCCATAGGGACAGAAAGGAGACACCAGAGTTGGTTAGCTGCAGCTTTTCCTTCCTTCCAAGGCTGAGAACAAGCAGGGCAGGACATGACAAGCGAGTGCCTTGGGATCAATCCATGACCCATGTAAGGAGTCAGGAACCAGGGCCAGACAGGCAGGTCTGAATCTTGACTCTCATCTTTCAAGTAAGGTTAGAAGGGGTGCAGGGAAATTGTTTTGTTTGGGAAAATGTGAGTTCTTTGTCTGAGCCAGAACAAATAACTGTTTAATTATTGCTTAACTCAAAGTTGAAGACTGTAACTGTGGTGGGATTGCAGTTGACAGTCCTAAGCAGTAGGTACACTTTACATAACACATCACATCCAATTCCAAAGCATGTGTTATGTAGAATTTAAGTTAAAATTGATTTTGACAAGAATTACTAAATTTTTGTCTGATATTCTTTAAGTAACAGTTGCAAATGGTGAACTTAAGCCTGCTAGCACTGGGGGACAATTCCCAGCAGTAGACACTCTGTAATGTAAAACAAAATTAATGTACCAAATTTAGTTTGGCCAAAATGTAAGTCTGAAACAGTGTACTGTGATAAGCGTGATTGCAAAATCGTAACTGTCATTACGATGACGGCAAAACAGTGAATGCAAAAGAGCAAACAGGGAATAATAATGATCGTTGAAACTGTGACCTATGGCTTTCACCCCTTCTTCAAGTTTTGCACCCTTCCCCCCCATAGCTGATTATATATAGAATGGGGTGTGCAGGGGATGAAGCTCCCCTCATAAACGCAAACAAATGTTTTTGCCCTTTCAGCGATTGCAGTTTATTAATGGTCGTCCTTTGCTGCCTCACTCATTTGCACTCACTGTTATGACATCACCCTTTTGCATTCACTCATATAACATGGAACTGTTTCAAACCTATGTGTGTAGCTACAATACTTAGTAAAGAAACCAAGCACTGATTTAACCCCTGCTGTTTAGTAACCACTACTAATTCATTGCAAAATGCAAACCATGGAATACACACCACTGGTACACCCAGAGGTAAAAATGTAAAAATGGGTGCCACTGGCTTGAGTCCTGGTGACAGGTGAGGTTGATCAGATAGCCTCAGCAGCAGTCAGGACAGGTCAAGATGGAAGGACTCGGGAGAAGGGTGTATCCAGGCCTGAGTGAGCCTCACTCAGCCTGAAGAACTTTTTCTACAGTCAATGTAAAATCACATTGGAGTTGCTGTTGCTGATGTCTTAGTTTGTTGTATCACCATAGTGACCAATACTGTATGTGAAAAGCACAGCGGTGACCTAGCTTGTAAAAACATTGGAAATATAAGGTCCTGATGCTGCTTCTGCTGTGAGGCTGGGTGTCTTTCTCTCTGTATTGAACTGAATTTCAGAAAAACCTGCAGTGCAGTCGTATGGTATGGCCAAAGACTGAACCTTGTGGAGGGGTGCCTGCCTTATGTCAACATTTAAATTGCATTGTGTGCATGGTAGAATAAATATAAAACATGCAGTGCGAGTTGACTTGGGACAATGCCAACCATGATGAGTCAGTGCTTTCCCCAGCCACAAGAGATTGACATTGTTCTTTGCAATATCAATTTTTAACACACAGTATGGTGCATTAAATGTGACATGTGAGTGGGTGGAGGAACCTCCTCCAAGTTGCATTATAGATTCATAAGCATCAAAATTAGTATCTTACAGTTTCCTCAGAGTAAAAAACAGTGCTGATGCTTTTATAACAATTGAAATGAATGACTCTGATCATTAAAGATGGGCACCACTTGCAATATTAAACTATCTCTTCTGTTGAGGGTAATAATTTAGGAGGCAATATAGTGCAGTGGTTTAAGGCTCTGAGCTTCAAACCTTGAGACCTGGGTTTGAATCCCACAGCCCCCACTTGCATACTGTGTGACCCTGAGCAAGTCACTTAACTTCCTTGTGCTCCCAAGTCACACCTGTAAACAAGCGTTCAGTTTAGTGCGTCTCTCCTGGTAAAATAAAATTAAAAAAATCACTGAAAATACTGGATTTATACACTGAGTGGGTGTATTATGATGGTACAAATACTAGTACATGTTTCTAATGGTGAAAAGTGCTGTGCCACACCACAATGTTTTTCATGGTTGCTGAGCCACTGTCTGCAAGGGACCTAGGCCATGATTTTTAGGGAAGGAGTAAAGACTGAACTGGGAAAAGAGACAGACACTAATTGTGGGGGAGGATGATGATCACTGAAGGGGGAAAGAGACAGTGTGTTGTCAATGATTATGCTGTGTGGATTGGACCCAATGGTATAAATAGTACACTGAATGGGACTCTAGTGTGTAAGCTTTTTAATTTACTTTGCCATACAGGGAAACATTTCCACTTGCATTCTCGACTGTGTGAAGAAGGCATTGTGCAAAATAAAAATCTTATACGCTAGAGCCCCATGCGATATCCCCACTCTGATAAACTATTATGAAGTGCAATTTTAATGCAATAAAATGAAATTGTTTTTTATTTGTTTTGATACATTCTTTTTGTTTTGGGAGGAGTAGATTTTTATGTTAATTGAAAACCTACGGGCCATGGAACATATAGTACTTGACATGGTGGTAAAGCAGAGACTATGGGGGGTATAAGACTCAGCAATGAATATTAACTATTACTGTAGCTCAGTTCCAGGCGGCAGCAGTCTTCATTGGTTGCTTACTCTGTCACAACTCCAGAAACATTGCAATCCACAGTAGTGGCATGCCAGCACCACCTGCCACAAAGAAGCTGGAGTAATAAATATTAATTCAGTTTCTTTAGTTTTTATACAGGATAAATGCCATTGGGTTTTTGCCCATTTTAGGATCTTCCTGTTTGCATAGGGTACAATTAAAATACATATTATATAAGCATATCATCCTAAATATAAGAATAGTTAAATACAACAAGCAACTAGTTTATAACATTCCCAGTACAGTACAAGCTTGAGTCAAGAGCTTTAATGAATGAAAACAGTGATTCTAGGTTTCAGATATCACATAAAGTCCTATTCTAAGAAGCAGCAGCATTAAATGCAAATCTTAACATTTTGAATTGCAATTTAATTCTTGGTATTGTTAAACCCATTTTTTGCTGCCCTCAAGTCTTTTATTAATCTTATTTGTAATGTTCTGTGCTCAATGCCAGTTATTACATAGGGAGGCAAAGTGATCTGGTGGAATTATCACAGCAGAACAGAATTCATATGGCCCAGCTCAAAGCCAAATGGAATTTGCAAGTGACCCACTTTTCTCATCCTTATCTCTCACAGCTGCAACATTCCATGAGAAGCCACTGATTTACCATGACTAAAGTAATGAAGTTCCATTTTCAAGACTTAAAAGTCCAGGAAATGCACCAGTGATTGTAAGTCTAATTTCCAGATTTTACTAGGATTCTATTGTCATTGTTTTAGTATGTATATAAATGATCAGAAAAAAGAAGGCTTTAAATAGAGAGTATTAAATAAAGCAAACTGAAAATAGTACAGGAAGTAATTATAGAAAAAAAGAAGTTCTGTAGATTTACTGATCTGGTATAAAAGGCCAAATTCCTGAACTTCTTTGTTTTTACCATGTGTGCAGGCAGTCCACATTTTTGGAATTTTAGAGTGTTTTCTGGTAAAAACCAAAAACCAGTGGCCTTACTGATCATGAAGAATCCCTCTCCTGTCCTCGCTTGCCAGTGGAATCTTTACTGTTTAAAGAGACACTGATGCTTCCAGGAGAACTGTGTGGTCACAATTCAGCATATATTTCACATTAGCTCTGTAATTCTCCTCCCTATTATTTGTTAACATGTAAATATGTATGAAAACTGGATCTTTGTTTTTTGAGTATTCATCAGCTACTGTTGCTTATTCCCTCCCTGATGGCATAATACTCTGATTGTGACATCACAATTATTCCCATGACAACAGACTGTGAAATAACAACAGAGGATTGTGACTTCATGTTGGGAATAAGCTGTAAGGGAAAATGAACTTAAAGACTTATAACAGGGTGGATACAGGATGGATACACCAGAGGGTATCGGCAGAATGAAGGCCATTGGTCAGGCCTCACAATGAGTAATGCATATAGTTCTGGAGACCACATCTGAAAAAGGACATTGTGATGGTGGAGGCTTTCCAGAGGAAGGTCACCTGAATGATTCATGGGCTGCATCGGAGGGCAAATGAGGACAGACTGAGGGATCTAAATATGTACTCTCCAGAGGAAATGGGGGGGGGACATGATTGAAACTTTCAAATATCTAAAGGGGTTTAACAGGGTACAGGAAGGAAGCTTATTTCAGAGGAAAAAGGGCTCAACAACTAGGGGTCATGGCATGAAGCTGGAGGGAGGAAAATTTAGGGGAAATATAAGAAAATACCTTTTCATGGAGAGGGTGGTGGATGCCTAGAATGGGCTGCTGGATGAGGTAGTAAGGACAAAAACTGTCTCTGGTTTTAAACGTGCATTGGATATACACAAGGGGATCCTGAGAGAGTGTGGGGAGGTTGGAGTTGACTTGATGGGGGGGGATAAAGTGGAAATCAGGCAACAATTAGAGGGGGGCAAGGGGATACTCAATAGATAAAGTATCATGGGGCAGACTAGGTGGGCTAATTGGTCCTTATCTGCTAGCAATTGTATGTATGTATGTATGACAGGACAATCCAGTTTTTGTGCAGATTTCCTCAGCAGTAAAAAAGAGGAGTGGGAGCATGCTGTCAGGTTTAGGCTGCAGCGGACATCCTGCGGGCAGGCATGTGAGTGCACCCATCATGCACTGGACATCATTGCACGTCTGAGCCTCATGGAGTAACAGAAACAAGGAAAACCCTGGCACTTGGAAAGGTGACGACAGGTCCATATTCGGCCCCCATGCTCTCTGTCGGACCAGCCCACTCAGCCCATGGATTACCTTCTCACTCCACTGTACACTAGATTCTAGAAAGGGCACCAGTAGGTGTTGGCAGTCCCACCTCAGGGGCACAGAGCTGGAGGTTGGCAGTTGGATCTGGGAAGAGCCGGTCCTGGTCCAGGGTCTGACTGGGGGGGGTTAAGGCTGAGTGGGACAGTCCGGCTCCCTGGTCCACATCTGAGAGAGTCCTATGGAACCAGTGTGGGAGATAAATAGAACTGGAAAAAATAATCTGTCAATGTGAAATGTTTGCTTGCCGTATAAAGGAGCTTTAAAGAGAACATAAACAATATATATATATACCATATATAAGCAGGTGTAAGCCAACCTTGAGTATTTGTTGACCCTCTCTTTCTCCGTGAATTTTAGTAGATTTAAAGATAGGCCTCATGTATAGGTTGACCTCCTCCTCCTTAGGAGTGCATTTACTGGGTAAAAGCAGCTTCAAGTCATTTTTTTGTTTCAGCACCATCTCAGTACCACCTCTGATTCCTTTGAACTGCTCTATGCCAATGTCCTCAGCAGGTATCTACTTATTTTCGTTAGTAATTTAAACTGAGTTGTGCTCACTGAATAATAAACTGTCTTTCAATATCTGTTGTTTACGTTGTTTACTCTGCAGTCTGTTGTCCTGTCTTTACTGTGCACCTGATTTGAATGCGAAGACATGCATTTTTTTGTTTTGTTTGACCTTCAGTGTAATTTAAATAAACTATTTGTGGTGTTTTCTGCTTAGCCAAGGGAATTTTTCCTGCAGCACCTATAGGGGAAGAACCCTTCTCTAGGGTTCCATGTGTCGTACCCCTACAGGGTGGTATATCCCATGGATAGAGAGGTGAACAGCCACAATGTATCAAAGTCACACAGGCATACATCTCATCCAGCTGCGTAAGCTCAATTGAACCACCTAATTCATTCAACCTGATTGTCAGAAGGAAACGTATACCTGGCCAAAACAACAGAACACTAGGTGGCACAAGACCATGCAATTGTTGTAGATGTAAGACATGTGAGTGCATTTCCACTTCAAATGTTATTAACACCCTCCAAAACAAAAATTCATGATACAGGGGAATTATACATGTGCATCTCAGAATGTTGTTTATTTCATTCAGTGCAAGAAATGTCCACAAACAGATTATGTTTGGGAAACCGGACAACCTCTTCGAACCTGAATGATCTCACACAGACATGATGTTAAAATGGAGAAAACTGAAAAAACAGTGGGGCAACATTTCTCTCAGTCTGATCACTCCATGTCTGACATCTCTGACTTGGTTCTAAAAGGACATTTCTAAAGTACACAACAGAGATGAACATCTGAGGTCAAACTTATTTTTCTTTTGAATGTGTTAGATGATAGTATGAATATAGACACTAGTTTTATGTTCCATTACACTATTTAAAGTGCTCCTGCTTTTCTCTTGTTTCAGATACAACACAAGGACAGATATTTGTTTTTTCATGGTTCTAATATGGTTATATATAAAATGGTTCTATCTAATCAATTTATAGGTTTGTTTTTAACTGGTAGGTAGGGAGTTCCTGGGTTTTTGTTTCACATATGCAGAACTGCTATTTAGTAGTACAAGATTTGTTTTATACAGGCATACATTGGTACATTGACACCATAAGGGCAACAGAGCGCTATTCACAAAGCGGTCCTATTTCAGGTTGCAGTTTAAATGTTCACAAATAGTACTGACAAATGAACACAAAGTTACAGACATAACGGCCCGGATATTCAAAAGGGTTGCGCCATGCGAAAGTCCAAAATTGCGCCATTTTGCGATATTCAGAAGGAGGCAGTTGCGCTGCTGAAAACATGCTGAGCAACAGCGCAATGAAAATGAAGGCATGCGCAACCGAAGGGGGTGGATCTATGCATAAAGAGCGCAATAAGATAGTCAAAGACTCTCGCGATGCGCAATAGCGGCACAGCCGGAAATTGCGCACTACCGGAAATGAGCCAAAATAAAAAGGCTCAAGGAAGCAGCACAAGAACGCTACAAGGCTGCCAAGTGGGGTAGAGAGAGAGAGAGAGACAGACAGACAACAGACAGGCTAGGGCAGGCAAGGAAAGCGTGGGCCATAGACTGTAGAGGCCAGCGGGGGGTGCCCGGTGCAGTGGAAGTAGCAGAGAGGACAGCGGGTGTAACACGGCAACACCAGCCGGGGGGGTCAGAAGCCAGGGAGATGGACAGTGCCAGCTTCCACATGGAAGCTGTAATGAGGGGGGTGAGAATGCATGCTGCAGGGGGACGTGGCCGTGGAAGGGCCCGTCGGCGGTATGCCCCCAACAGGCAGTACCGTGCCCGCATCAGCTTTGAGCTGTACACAGATGTAGAGATCGTGGGCCGGTACCACCTGAACAGGGCAATACTGAGACGGCTCTGTGAGCTGTGCAGTGATGTGATGCAGGCACCCTCATGACGGAGTCACGCTTCTGTTGGTGGAGACCAAGATGACAGCCTGCATGTGCCTGCTCACCACGGGCACCTTCCAGAGGCCAACAGGGGACACCACAGGCATCACACAGTTGGCCACATCATGCATCCTCACCCAATTCCTCAGGGCACTGCTGCCACATGCTGCGGAGTACATCCATTTCCCCAGCACCGCGGCAGAGCATACAGCAAACATGCAGGAGTTCCACAGGGTAGCACGTATGCCTGGCATGCTAGGGGCCATAGACTGCACCCATGTGGCCATTCGCACACCACCTGGCCCCGATGGGCTCACATATAGGAACAGAAAGGGGATTCTCCAGTGTCAACTGCCAGGTGGTGTGTGATGCCACTGGGCGCATAATCAATGTCTGTGCCACACACCCTGGCGGAGCACATGATGCCTTCATATGGTATCAGTCCGCACTGTGCCATCGATTCGAGAGTGGGGACATCCCCACAGGACATCTAGTGGGTGAGTACACCTGTATGGAATGCAAACTCGGGGCAAGGGTGGGAATGCCACAGGTGCCATGGTAGTGGCACACAGGGATATGGGCAATATGGACCTGAACATGAGACTGATCTCCACTATCTCCACACAGGTGACAGCGGATACCCACTCCGTCCCTGGCTGCTCACACCGTACTGGCGCCCCATGACCCCATCGCAGCAACGCTATAATGAGGCACATGTTTCCACACGCAGCATCATAGAGCGGGTGTTTGGGATGCTCAAGGCACACTTCCGATGTCTAGACACCTCCGGCGGTGCCCTACAGTACAGCCCCCAAAAGGCCTGTGGGATATTCCTGGCCTGCTGCATCCTGCACAACATGGCCAAAGACTATGGGATAGCCATACAGGTTGAAGAGGGGGACAGCGATGGGGACGCCAGTGGCGCCGGTGTTGATGGTGAAGAGCAGCTCCCCCAGGACGGCGGGACCCCCGACTGATCTGGCAGGCCCAGCTGCACCGGGACACCATCACAGAGGAGCACTATGCAGAACACAGGTAAGTCAAGGGACATGTGCACCAACACTGTCCATGCGCAAACCACAGGCACACAGGGTAACACACCAGGGTGCATGATGGCCAGGGGAGTGGAAGGTCCAGGCATACAAACACACCATCAGGAGGGGTGAGCACTCATGGACACACACACCCAGGCACAGAGCGTATATGGGCACATGCACAGCACAGCAGAACCTACATTGCTAACACACAGCACCACCGACCACCCCACCACCTGTACTGTCCAAGTACATGTGTTAGATGCTGGGCACCCTTGCACCTTGGTGTACAGTACAATGCAGGCATCATCATGCACACGCACCTGTGGACAGCAGTTGGGAGGGTGTGCAGGTGGTCCATGTGTCGGCGCGGCAGAGCACCCAGCAGTGCACTGCCCACCATGGCACACATTGCACACATGGCAGCACCAGACAGGGCCTGCACTGGGAGACAGCTCAGTCAGGTAGCACTGTCCCACAGCCACCGCGCGATGCGGCTGCCCCACTGTGACCCATCAGCACTGGCAGGCTGAGCAGGGGCCACATGGGGTGGCACTGTTGCACCACCAGGGTCCCACTGCGCGAACGTGACTTTGCCCGCACAGGGGTCTGCAGCATGCCGAACAAACCTGCACCAGGGGTGCTCGGGATGGCCACAGCAGAACCCGGCGTCGACAGACCTGGTGTCGCATGATGCCGGGAATGGGGAGTGGAGAGTGAACTGTGTGGGTGTGCGGCACAGGGCACCTGACTGTGTGCCCACTGCGTCCACAACAGAGACCACTGCCTGGGTCAGCCTGTCAATGGTGGCGGTCACATCCATCCGCATACGCACCAGCTCTGCATGGTCCAGTGCACACTCCCTGCTGTGCCACTCCACAGCCACAGACAGTGCCTCCACAGACATTGCAACCCACCTCTGCAGCTGTACTGATTCCCACAGCAGGCGGGTGTGCTCGTCCAATGGGTACTGTGCCCCAATGGCATCCTGTCCCCCAGGGTGTGGAAGGTCCTGATGCACAACACCCCTTGAGGGTGGGCGCTGTTCGCCAGGACCAGGAATGGGCAGATCAAAGGGCAGCGGACATGTGCCACCGCTTGACACTGTACCCCCAGACCTGGTGGGTGACTGCTGCTGCTGCCCTGCCAACTGCTGTGCCCCAGGGTCCACTCGTTCCACCGCTGTGCTAGCAACAGTGCCAGACACCTGCACAGCCACCGGTGCTGCCCCACTGGTGCTGACAGGCACAGCCTGGGACTGTGCCAGCATGCTGGTACACAAGTTGGAACCAGAAAGCCCAGAGGCACGTGCTGGCCTGCTGTGTGTCCGTCTATGGGACACAAACCTATCACTGCCCATTGCAGTCCTTGCATCATCAATGGTGCAGGTATCGCGTTACAGCCCTAGTCACAGCGGCTGGCATGCCGCGCCAGACTGCTGAGACACAGGCTGTGCACCGCACCCTGAATCATCCGACACCAGAGTTGGTGGCCCAGCTGCATGCTGCTGCAGTGCCTGCTGGCTGGTGATAGAGGTGGATGGACCCTCCTCCATGTCCAGCAGGTCATCATCACTGCCTGGACCCACCACCACCATCTCCTGAAGACGAACATGATCTGTAACAGAAAGAGAGTACATGTGAGTGCATGTGAACAACCTTCCCCCCAACCCCCCCAACACCACCACCATGTCATACCGTGCAGTGATGGGCTTCCACCTGTCTGGAATCCACCTCCTGGTATGCCCTCAATAGCGCTCTGCTGCATTGATGCAACCAGTGTCTCCTCAGCCGGGGTCAGCTCCAACACCACTGGCGGGCCCCCACCAGTGCCAGACCATGCCGCCTGAAGGCTGCCACCTTCTCCTTCAACCTCCCAGGGTCTGTCCCCATCTTCTTCTTGCATTCCTGCATGGAGCACTGGTGGCTTCCGTAGCAGGTTCACGGCCGAGCTACCCTCCCATGCAGTCAGCATCGGGACTGAGGTGCCCTCCGTCCACTCAGTACTGGCTCCTCATCCAGGTAGGCCTGGAAGAGGGCCTCTGTCTCTGCTGGGGTAAAGTTGGGCCTCTCCTATGCCCACCGTCCTCACCTCACCTTGGCTCTGCTCGGTCAGTGGCGTATCTGTATGGGGCAAGTGGACACCTGTCACTGTGCAGTCTACACCATTTTCCCATGACCATTGTCCAGAACATCACACAGCATGAAACTCACCTCTCACCTGCAGTAACCGAATCTGGCCAGCGAGCCCAATGTCGCACATTTATAGTGCAATGCATGCAAATTAGAGTGGAGCAACTATAACGATGCAAAATTACGCTCACTGCGCGCCTTTGAATGGCTGATCAGATGATTTGCATGTGTCAGCTGAATATTGCGAATTTGGCGCTTTGGCGCACACGGTTGAGTCGGCTGGCCAATGGCCAGATCTGTGACTGTGTGGTACACACGCGCATGCCCGATAGCTACACAGGCGCCTGCCGCCGCTGCTGATGTGCTGTGCGTGATCGGCAATTCAGCGCCATGGCCACCATTGTGCCAGTGGCGCTACAGCACTGGGCACTATATGGCGCTGTGGCACTACTGCGCAATAGTCCACTGTGGCACTGGTACGCAGCTGGTCGGTCGCGCAGGATGCCTATATGTCAGATGGCGCTATGCGTGGCCTTGCATCATTGCCCATGACCTTGTGTCCGACCTTTGCCCCCTGGCCCTGTTCGGCTGCCATGTGTACGGCCCTATTGCGCTGTCTGGTGACAGCGTTATGTGAAGTGACGGCGCTGTTCAAACAGCGCGATTGGAACCTGTGGTGGTCTATTGCGCAACATCTCCACGTGGGGTTACGGCACTGCGGGGCGCCATATTGCCTGCTGTAAAGTTGGTACCATGGTTCGGAGAAGAGCTGTTCTGTGGAGCCCATTGGAACTGGCCAACTTGGTGGCCCTAGTAGAGCCCCACTATGGGGCACTTTATGGTGAGGCGGCCCTCACCATTGCCCGGACACAGGTGTGGCATCAAGGGCCACTGACCTGGTGGGGGTCACTGGACGGTGCCGGTCAGCTGAGCAGTGCCGGCACCAGTACAGTGACCTCCGCCGGAGGGATCAGGACCATCTGGATTGGCTGCGGTCACGTGCCAGGTGGGTGTACCATCTATGCACCTGTATTCTCTGTAGGGGTGTGAGTGTGTTTTGGTGGCTCTGCCATGGTTGGCTGTGTCAGTGTGTGCAGCTGTGAGATGAATGGGTCTGGCTGTGTGGGCAGGCACTCTCACTGGGGCAGGGGGCAGTCTGCTTTGGAGTCACACTGATGTTCGTCTCAACATATGTCTCCCACAGGCCGGGATGTAAGGATGCAGGCCCGGGTTGAGGAGGGCCATGCCAGGGCCCTGGTGCCAGTGGGAGTGGCACCCCAGCAGCAGCAGCAGCATCAGCGGCAGACCCAGCTGCTTGAGCAGTGTGAGTATCAATACTTCATGGATGCTATTGCATGCTGGGGGGGGAGACCACTAGCCCTGCACAACACAACCATGCAGGAAAGGGAAGGTCATAATTCCACTATACAAGACACTAGTGAGGCCCTACCTGGAGTACAGTGTACAGTTCTGGAGACCATACCTACGTAAGGACATAGACTGGGCAGAGAAGGTTCAGAGGAGGGCAACAAAGATGGTGCATAGATTGCATCACAAGTCTGATGAAGACAGGTTGAAGGAACTGAACATGTACTCCCTGGAGGAGAGGAGGGAGAGAGGGGATATGATAGAGACATGCAAGTATCTTACAGGGAGGAACAGAGTGCAGGAAAACACTATTTTTAAGCGAAAAAGATGTTCCAGGACTAGAGGGCATGGGATGAAGTTGGAGGGAGGACGATTCAGAGGAAACATGAGAAAGAATTTCTTCAGAGAACGGGTGGTGGACAAGTGGAACACCCTGCCAGAGGAAGTGTTGGGGCTGAAACAATCACGGATTTCAGAATGCATGGGATAGACATAAAGGAATTCTGGAGGTCAGGGTAAGGGCAACAGACTTATAGGAAAACAAAGTGAACTTACAAGCTCAAATGGCTAGACTGGGTGGGCCATAGGCCCTTATCTGCCGACACTGTCTTTGTATCTATGTATGTATGCACGACACAGGTGACATACATCACTGTCCAGTATCACAGCACGTCTGTGTATGCGTCACTGGTGGTCCATGCATGCACTGGGCACATAGCTGTGTAACTGGCATTGCACCACGTTGCCACGTCACTTGACAGCCTTGTTTGTGCTGTGATGGACATGGGCAGTGTGTGTGTGCAGTGGTGTGTATAGCTGGTGCCGCCTGTTTGTGATGGCCATGTGCATGTTCACTGTGGGTGGGTGCATGCCATCACAGGTGCGGGACATTGGGCTATATGGCTTGCAGGTTGGGTGGTATTCAGGGTTGTGGTCAGTCACAGCCATTGACTGTGTTCCCATTTTCCTAGGCCTCGAGGTTCTCCGGAGGATTCAACAAGATATTCGGGGCCTGACACAGGTGTCCATGGAGAACCAGGCCATCCTCCAGTCCATCAGGCGCCATGGCCTTCGGAGGAGGCGTCACAGGACAGTGCGGAACCAGGCAGAGGATGACCAGCCGGCTGGGCCTTAGCAGAATATACCCTTCCCACTTCTCCCATCCCTACCAAACTGCCTTCCCTCTCCAAGTTGTTCATCCCTACCCCTTGAACACCCCTACCTTGTACCCTTCCCCCCCCCTTGTAAATAGTTGTTATTGTTTTGGTTATTGTATTTGTAAATTTAAATATACATTTATATTTTGATATGAATACTGTATTGGTCTCTGATTTGCAGCTGGCTATGGGTGCTCAGTTGCAGTGGTGTACATGCCATCTGGGGTGGTATGGTCCTGGGTATATATGTGTGTGTGTGTGTGTGTGTGTATGTGTGCATGTGTGTGCATGGGGAGGTATCTCCAGCATGGCAGTGACTTTCTGTTGGTCTTGCCAACTGATGCCACCCACTGCTGGGTGCACAGAGTGTGTCTGGCTTGTATGCTTCTGTGCTGCATGGGGTTGACGTGTGCTGGGGGGATGCATGGTTTCCTGCAGTGCCAGTCACTGCACATAGGTGGTGTCTTGGGGTAATGGTGCAGGGTGTGCTGTGCATACGGGGAGCTGATGTGCACTGTGGTTGTCAACCCCCTGTGTGTGGCACTCTCAGCCTGCCAGTGGTTGCGCTGGGGTGCCATGGCTCTGCTGTGCTTTGTTGGCTTGTCCCCATGGGCCAGTAGATCATCCGTTACACCCCCAGTGATGCTGTGCTTGGGGTGTGCAGGTGTGGTGTTGGTTCTGCAGTGTGTTCCTGTGCCCATGTGTGGCATGGCTGGTGGTGGGCTCCAGCCTGCCTCCCTGGATGTGCAGTTCCATTGCTCTGGGGGGGGCTCTGCTTGCGCTATGGCACCTCTGGACTGCTCAGCTGGGCTGCCCTGGTTGCGCTATAGGCGCAACATTTCTGCTCAGCTTCTCCTTCCTGGATTGCGGCATGCGGCATGTTAGTGCGATATTCAGACGTTGGCTGCTTGCGCAATTTGTTCTGCTCCATGTTTGAATATCGCACCTGTTGCGCATATGCTCAATTGGTTTGTGCTTGCTCCTGCTGTTGCGCACATTTTGGGAGCAGTTTGAATATCTGGGCCAACATGTTTAAACAGTGCAAGCTTAAATATTCACAAATAATATTGAATAATGAACACATAGTTATGGACTGAAACATGTTTAAACAGTGCCAGTATTGAAAATATATGGTGAAAAGCATGTGAAGACTCATTGTATGCCAGTACAGCATGTCTTGAAGTCCATCAAGTGCTTAGCACCCAGACACATTCAACATTTGATAATTTATAGACCTTGCACATCTACATAATATTCATTCTGTGACAAATGACCTACACAAAACTAGAGTTTTACTGGATGTTTTATCTCTGAACGTGTTTCTCATCTAATTACTTCCCTAGTGTGTCTCATTCATGTGTAAAATGCGTTTTTTAAAGTGAGTTCTTTTAAATAAACCTGTCATTTCTTTCTGATGAAGAACCTTGTAGGTTTGAAAGCCTAAGTTTTTTCTTGTAAATCTCTGTTGGTCCAATAAAAGGTATCAAATCACTTATTTTGTGCACATTGGTATCCTGTGTTTTGTTTCTTTTAATAATGTTTGTTTTCACTGGCAGTATATTTTTTCATTCTTCGTTTTCTAGTTCATTAGTAAATCAACCTAATTCTCAGTTGGTAGTGGGAAGCTTCCCCTGCTGTTTTTTTATTCAGCTGTTGTCTTTCTTCCTCCTCTTAACTGTCTCTCATTGTGATTCACCTTCACATTTCCTGGTTCGTTGCTGCATGTGACCATTATCCTTCACTCTGTGTCCCAGTTTTCTGTTGCTCCTTCTGTCTCCCTTACTATTTTCATTAATAATATTTTCAGTGCTTGTTATAAAAGCTATATCCTGTACCTGTATGTGATTCAACTCCGGGTTTTCCTCCAGCATGGCTACTCAATAACAAAACACTTTTCACAGGTGAACTACCAGTTTGATTTTTCTGGGTTTCTTAATGTGAACTTTCAACAACTTCTGCAGTAGTTTAGTTTCTCCATCATAGCTCTGTCCACAACTAACTCTGAATGTGTTTGCAGTTTATCTAAATATTATTGTGTGCCACAAGTCAATTGCAGGTACCAGAACAGACATCTCTCAGGTGTATTTTTATTCCCTTTGAATTCTTACTAGTTGCTGGGACCAAGTATCATCCCCAAATGCCCAATATCCTACTTCAGCTATGCTAATATTTGCTAAACCACAATGTCACTTATGCAGCTTCCAATGCAGCTTGAGTTCTTACAGTATTGGTTACTTCACCTGATGGCTTCTGTTAGTCTACCTTAGTTGGTTGAACCTTGTGCTTGAAGCTTAATGTAACCCACCTTTCTAAACTTGATTTTTTTTGTTTGCTTTCCCTTCTTTGCCTTACTTCTCAAGTGATTCATTTAATTAATAACCACACTATGATATGGCTACTGTCATGAATGCTGAGCTTCACATGGAGAAAATGAGACATCATTTATAGTTCCTCCCCACATTTGGCTTCTCCCTTTCTTGTTTCAAGTGATACAAGCACACAACTCACCTTCTAAACTTCCTTTGTTAAATGTTCCTGCACCTGAGCCATAGTAGATGTATCCCTCTATTATTTCTAGGTACAGTGTTTATTTCATATTAATTGTCTGCTGCTAGAATGTAGGTTTGCTGTGCTGCACTTCCTTTGATTGCATTCAGACGTTAAACTGCATCTGTGTGGCTGATATATAACTGCAAGAGGAAGCTCAGTACTTCAGAGCTCTCTTTGAGGTTAACAGATAACTACCAAGTTTTATGCAGAAAAATAATGTTTGTCACAATTGTTTAGTCTATATCTCAACAATTTTCCTTTCAAGTGGTTGTGTGAAAAACCTCTGTAGTACAAAATTATGAAGCGCTGAACTGTTGCTATTTTAAAGTATATGATCTATGTCCTATTTTAATCCTAACAGCCCTTGTAGTCACTCGTTCTAGTGAAATCATTAATCCAGCACCAACCCTCTATCTGTACAGTGCAATGTACAGTACACCTTCAGCAAGGGAACTGCCATAAGCAGACAGATCAGATAGAAGTAATCTATCTATCTATCTATCTATCTATCTATCTATCTATCTATCTATCTATTACTACATAAAACACAGGCTGCATAACTTTAGAGAAAGAGAAACAATTGATAACACATTTAAAAATGTGTAATTAATAAAGATATGTATCTAGTTAGCATGGCAAGATACAAAGTAAGGTACAACCACTGGTTGCAGATTATCCAACAGTTTCTTTTTAATAGCTCATCTCAGGCCTTGCTTGCTGTTATGAATGTATCCATTGCCACTGTGATTGAGGCATAAGTGAGGAAGCATAGGCAACAGGAGAAGTTATAACATTTTCAAGTAGCATTTTATTATTATTAATAATAAAATGATAGCATTTCACAAAGGCATTACAAACAAAAAAACAACAACAACAAAGTCATTCATCTGAGAGTCTCTTTTCAATTTAAATCTCAGTCTCTCTCTCTCAAATTAACCTAAGAAAATGTAGTTCTCTTTTCATAAGATGTTTTCCCTGTCAATTAAATTCTGCATCCTGTTCTCATTAAGTTATATCTCCTGTTTTCACAAAACTTGTCATTGCCATCCCTATGACCAGCCTGAAGTGTACTAGACTTCTTAAAAGGTTCCACAAATTAATACATTCTGTTCAGAGCTGGCTTCCTGCTGACAACTCTGTCAACTAGCTTGTGAAGGTCAAAAGGTTCTCTCAAGGTCAACCTCATGTGTTCCAAACTGCGAACTTCTCTAACAAACCCAAGCAGCTGTCTATAATCATTTCAACAATATAATTATATTCATTTGCAAACCAAGGAATCCCAGTTTCACATACAGATTCTCATATAATTTTTTAATCACAGAGAAGCCAGGGGAGAAAGAAAGAATAGAAACAGCAAGTGAAGAAAGGGAGATAACAGGGAGAAATTGTGGGACCATTGTAATGCTCAATTCCTATATGCAACAAGAACATCTGATTTTATAATTAGACAGGCAAGAGACAGACAAGTGGCAGAAGAGGAGAGGAGAAAAATATATCCTTGCTTTTAACTGTCTTTGCATAACAAATAGGACAGGGTCTAATCCCAACCCCGTCACATACCTCCCTGTTTAAGAGGAAACCTAGTTTTCTTTGTAAAAACAGGTTTCCAAAACCTTCTTTTATTTCTCACTTAACATTACCTTCTAACATTTACAGTTCTTTGCATATGCAGTATCCTTTTTTTCATAAGACCTTTTACAGCAAACATTTCAGTTAAGCACACACATTTTTTTCAACCTTCTGAATTCTCAGTTCCCGAACCATATCATGACAGAAAATCTGCACTGACATTCTGTATCCTTAATGTGTGCATCACTTTCAATTTAAATGGCTGTAGTGCCAGGTACCACCTCACGATTCTGGGATTTTTAGCCTTCATTTGATTAAACCAACAGAAAGGATTGTGATCTGCTATAAGTACAAAGTCAGCTCCTAGGAGATAGAACTTAAGGGACTCCACTGACCATTTTACATCAAGGCATTCTTTTTCAATAGTGGAGTAGTTTTCCTCTCTGTCATGTAATGTCCTACTGATATTCAGAATGGGATGTTCCTTCCTCTCCATATTCTGACTCAGGACTGCACTTAGGCCTACCGTTGATGCATCTGTCTGTAACAGAAACTGTTTCTCAAAGTCTGGACTTCTCAAAACTGGGGCTGAACATAATGCAAGCTTGATAGTCTGAAAAGCCTCATCACACTCTGGGGACTATTTCACATTATTTGGGTACCATTTTGAGGGAAGTATCTAACTGGGTAAAGTTGGAAACAAATCTCCAGTAGTAACCAGGCAGACATAAAAATGACCTGACATGTTTCTTTGTTTTAGGGACAGAACTGTTAGCTACAGCTTCTGTTTTGGAAATCTCTGGCTTTACATCTCCATATCCCAAAATATTACCCAAATATCTCTTTCCCTGCATGCCTAATGCATACTTGGTAGGATTAATGGTCAGACCTGAATTTTTTTTTTATTGCTTGGATAACTTCTCATAGGAGTTCCAGGTAGCTTTTCCAGTCTGGACTGTACACCACAACATCATCCAGGTAATCAGCACAATAACCAGTGTGAGGGGCTAGAAATACATCCATGAACTGCCAGAATGTAGCGGTGTGCCATGTAAATTAAACAGCATGGTGGTGAACTGACAGAATCCAATTTGAGAAGACAATGCAGTTTTGTCTCTGGATTCTTTAGCTAGCGGAATCTGCCAGTAACCCTTGGTGAGATCGAGGGTACTAATGTACTTGGCATTTCCCAATCTGTCCAATAAATCATCTAACCTGGGCAAAGGATAGCTGTCAAATATGGACAATTGATTAAGTTTCCTAAAATCAAGGCAGATTCTTACACTCCCTTCTTTTTCATTAACAGTTACCATTAGTGATGCCCAAGCACTTCTTGATTCTTCAATGATAGCCAACTCTTTCATTTATTGTATTTCCTTAACCATGTCTGCTCTTAGCTGCTCTGGTAATCTGGGTTCTGGTGCTATGAATTGCAGTCATGGCAATTAGAGCACCACAACAATATTGCAGACAAAAAGAGCGCCGATGAAACAGACTGACCATGACAGGAGTAAAACTCAGCCAGGACAGTACCAAAATATACATCAACACTATCTTCATGTTTTATGGGGGGCTCTGCCCCCCCCGCACCCCTCAATTCAGGGGACTCTGCCCCCGCACCCCCGACAATTTTTATAACAAACTCCGAGGTGCACATGCACTGGAAAGAAGTGCAAGAAGGGGACAGGAGGCATAATGTTTGCATGCTCATGTCTTTCTGTACTGACATAAAGGGACACTGTCAACCCTTTTTGAAGCACAGTATTTCTAGTTGAAAACCCATCTTTTATTATTCTTACCTTCTCTAACATTCATTGATGTTGCTGGTTGTTTTATCTGCTTCTTTTCTTAGTAGAACTGAAATGCATGCTAATGGTATAATTATACCCAACCTTGTTTGGTTTTAAATCCTTGATCTATTCATAGTGCATACTTCCTGAATATTATGAACACCCCAAACAGTGTGGCCACTATAACTATAACTATGCTATAACTCCCTCTATCCCCACTGCATCATAAGTGGCTAGATTATGTTGGAGGTGTTCCCAAGTCCAGAAAAGAAGCAATGGGAGCTGATCAAGGAATGTAAACAAACATGTTTGTATGTGTTAACACCAGCATGGCTGGTACAGACTGTTTTTCATTTTTAAAAAGAAAAAAAGAATCAGAATCAAACTGCAAGTTACATGTGCAGTCTGTATAACACACAAGTAATCATAAAATGTGTTTTTTAAACTGAGGAAAATTTGAAGCCAAAGGGGGTTGTTAGTGTCCCTTTAAGAGGACTGTCCAGCATGTGAGAAAGGGTACTTTCTGGCTGCCCTCCCAACCAACTTCCCTGTCAGATCACTACATTGTCTGCCTACACAGAAGTGTCTACAGCAGTACAACCTCCACTCAGAACCACCACATGTCACCCTACAATGCAGCACTCTAGAATCCCACTGGCTATGATAATGGGCATGTCACCCTACAATGCAGTGCTCCAGAATCCCAGTAGGAAATATAATGGGCACGCTAATGCTGGTGACCAATAGACATCTCCCCTATAAAGGTATACTGGTAATTTGTATGCCTTCTGTTTGATAGTGTGAGCATTCCCCCTCTCTAGTATGTGCTTGACCCCTTTTGCGCGACCTGACACTGTGGTAAAAGTATTTTAAAATGTCTGCACCATGTTATGAATTTCTGGAGTTTGTTCTGTGTATAAGGAAAAATTCACTTTTACAGCATCAAAAGTCACAGTTTTTTCCAGTCTGTCATGAGCTATATCAATATCATCTTTAGCAGTTTGTGGTAATACTAACAAAACAACTTTTGGTGTTTATTCCACTCATTTTTTCAGGAGGTTAGCATGGTGTATCTTGTTAGGATATAGCATGGTATATCTTGCTAGGATTTTTCCTATTAGGGCATCAATCTCATAGCTAGCTGTACCAGTACATCTAGTTTGTTCTCCATAGTGGGTAACAGTAAAAAGACCTTTTCACCTGGCTCAAAAGCTTTTTCTTTTACCCCATGGTCATAATACACCTTTTGCTTTCTTTGGGCTTCTTTCTGATTGCTGGGGGCAATTTTAACATATTTTGCCAGGTTTTTTTCTCAGTGCACACATATAAGATGTAATAGATTCTTTCGGAGTGGGGTTGTTTTCTCATGTTTATTTTATTACATCTAGTGGCCCTCTAGATTGTCTTCCATAGCAGAAAGATGACATACCTGCCGATGCTTGTGGCACTTCTCTGTAAGCAAAAGGCAGGTAAGATAAGTATTGGTCCCAGTTTTTCCTTCACCTTTTGCAAACCTTTTTAACATGCATTTTAAGGTTTGATTAAAAGGCACAACAAAATCGTCTGTCTAAGGGTGATAAGGGGAGGTTCTTATGGCAGTGATACCTAATAGTCGATACAGCTCCTTCAGCAATGCAGCACCAAAATTACTACCCTGATCAATAATAATCCCTTTAGGTATGCCCACCCTGCTGACAAGCAAGCTCTGCTATCACTTTTGGGGCTGTGACAGTACGCACTGGAATTGCCTGTTGGTATTGAGTAGCATAGTCACATACTACTAAAATTAATCAACTACCCTTTTTACTTTTGTCTAAGGAACCAATAACATCCATTGAAATTCTCTGAAAAGTCACATTGAGGGTGAGCTAATGAGCAACAGATGTGACTAGACATGTTCATACTTTGCTCCTCCTCACCAGAGTGAAATAAAGAATAAAAAGTATATATTCACTCAAACTAATGGCTGATTTCCATAGAAGATTGACCACTGATACAGCTTGGATGAATATCTAACCCCGGGAGTGGGGAAGAGCCAAAGAACAACCAGGAAATCTTCAAAGAAAAATGCAGCCTGTGTGCAGGCTGAAAGCCATCAGGTGGTCTCACTCTCAGTCGCAGAAGTAAGTGCCTTGGGGTGGGAGCTGACAGGCCCGGTCCTCACTGCATTGGAGCCATGCCTCTGCAAGTTTGAAACCAGAATTGACGACCGGCTGCAGGAGGTATTAACGCAGCAGGCGAATCAGGCTACCAGAATCACGGAGGCAAAGGAGAGGGTCTCCAGATTAGAGGATGAGTTGCATGGGGTCCCGGCACAGATAATAGCACTGCAAAAAGAATTAGAAGACATGAAGGAGGCAGCAGACTATCAAGAAAACTACCATTGGAGACTTAATCTCTGTCTCCGAGGGTTGCCAGTGGGGTTAGAAGGAGGGAGTGCACTGGACTTCTGTGCTGGGTCCCTGCCAAAACTGTTGGATCCTGAGGTTAAAAATGGGCGACTAAAGCTGGAACGTGCACATCGGGCAATCATGCCCACACCACCTGCAGGACAGTCACCTCGCCAATTGATCATAAGGTTCCACCACTATCTGGATTGCGAGGTGGTGCTTCGGGCTTATCGGGAGAAGGGTCAGCTGATGTTTGAGGCCAACGACTCTTTTTATCTCAGGATTACTCAGTGAGGCTCCTGAAAAAGAGGAAAATGTTTAATGAAGTTATGGCTGCACTTCCGGCCCTGACGATTGAAAACTACCTGATTTACCTGGCTACCTTAAAAGTGAAGCATGAGGGGGCGGTTTACTAATTTTGAGAAGCAGACAAGGCAACAAAGTTTGAGAAGGAACTGAAAAATAAAGTGGGTTGCCTCTCGAGATGTTGCCAGTGGGATGTACCTTCACTTGGACATTAAAACTGGAGAAAAGATGGGGGTATTGCATTGGAAGTTCGCGTTGGTGGGCAAACTCAAGCTGCAGAGACGTTGACTGAAGGTGTGTGCTGTAGTTCTCTTTCCCATGTTGGGAATACAATTTTTCATTGGACTCTCACTCCCTCTTCCTGCTCTTCACCATTAGGAGGTGCAGAGTAGTTGTTTATGGCCCCGTTGGGCCTGTTGGACTCACGTGGACTCCTGCAATCACCATCATTTGGCTCCTAATTCTTAAGGACTTCATTTGCCATGTTTGTGTTGCTGAAATTGTTTTGTAAGGGGAGCCAAAGGCATGCATTACATCTGGGAAGCTGACAAGGAGTGAGCGGGAGGGCTGAGGATGGGAAGGGAACAACCTGGGGGAATAGTGAATAACTAATGTGGACACATGGGGCGGTTGCCCCAAGGATGGGCTCTGTGGTGGGAAGGACAAATAGGAGCTTTGGGAGAAGAGGCCAGCTGAATCACTTGCTTCCCTCTTTTCTTCTCTGCTCTTTGTCATAGACCATGGCTCGAGGATGGAGGGATGGGCCTACATGCCTAAGGGTAGTCTTAGGGCCATATGGAGGGGGGCTCTGTCTCACTCTCACAAGGAGAATTGGCTGGGGGTATGTCTCCAAATGGGGCCTATTCAGCTGGTCCTAGGGCCCGGTGACTGCTGAATATGCAGTAGAAGGGGAAATGCCTAGCTGGCATTGAAGGGCTGGGGCCACATACTTTTTTGGGTGTACGGTCCTGGGGGAGACTGGTGGGGAAATTCTAATTAGAGGAGGAGCATGGAAGAGCGATCGATTTGTGCACACCGGGTGAGGGGGGCAGAGAGTGGACATGGATGAATAGGGGAATTTATTGACACTTAGGTAAATGTGGCAGATACTGTCGAAGAGAGGGGTTGGGGAATATTGGAAGGGATGATGGAATTTTGGAATAAAGAGGATAGAACAGACTTGGCAAGCCATGGCTGCTGAGAGAACAGGAGAGGGCAGGGGATGTTCATGTTGGATCTAGGAAATGTTGCGGGGTGTTTGGTTAAACTTGTTCAGATCTGTTGGTTTGTGTTTAACTCGTTACTGTTTGAATGTTCTAGCACACATACATACAGCTTCAACAATACGGTGTTCCAGGTATGTAGAAGAAAAGGGGGGCAATGAAAGAGTCTCCTGTATGCTGTTGCAGGGATGTGGAAATATACGTCATAATGAAGAGGGGGGTGATTGTGAAGTTGTTACATATTTTCTATGGCTAATCAACAAGATCTGTTTGCTCATGGAATGTGCGGGGGATAGCAACCCCAGTGAAGAGTACTAGTCTCCTCATGGCCTTGTGGAGACAGGGGGTGCATGTTGCCATGTTACAGGAGACGCACCTTACGGCAGCAGAGCATGTAAAGCTGACACGGGGATGGGTGGGGAAATGTTTTGTAGCCTCATTTAAGGCACATAAGTGCGGGGTCACTATCCTCCTAGACAAACACTTCCCTTTTCAGGTGCAGCGGGTGGTTAAAGACCAAACTGGGGGTAGGTACATCTTTGTGGTGGGAGAACTGTGGGAGGAACATGTGATGTTTGGTAACATATATGCCCCAGTGGTATTTGATGCCTCATTTTATGGTACCATCCTCTCCATCTTGACTAAGGAACAGTTCCCGTGCTTACTTTTGGGAGAGACGTTCGACAGCATGAGGGGATTCGACAGTGACGTAGGGGAATATTAGAGCTGGGGATAATAGATGGCTGGCGGGAGGTCAACCACCGGGGCCAAAGAACATACTTTCTACTCTAACCCACATGACACCTGGTCAAGGATAGATTACCTGTTTCTCCTGAGGGTCTGGTATTGGAGGATGCAGACTGTGCATCATAGTCCTATTCACATCTCCGATCATGCCATGGTGGTGATATCCCTGTGCATGACTATGGTGAGGGAGGGTCCTCTCCCCTGGTAGTTTCTGACCTACCTGCTGGGAGATAAAGCCTTTAAGGAATACCTGGAGGAGCAGTGGGGGATCTATTGGGCAGTGAATGTGAACTCTTCTACTAGTAAAGTCATCGTTTGGGATGCAGAAAAGGCTTTCATGAGCGGGATGATTATTAAATATATGGCTAAAATCAATAGGGAAAAACACCTTAAAAGATTGGAATTGGAAAAGCAGGTGCGGGAATTGGAGAGATGGTCCAAAGGAGGGGAGGAGGCCGTAGTGAGTGCCCAGCTGAAGGTAGCAAGGGAGATGTTGAATGCTTTGCTTAGTGGGGAGGCCAGAAGGGCATGGACATTTGGGAAAAAAAAGCTATATGAGTGGGGCAACAAACCTGGTCCCCTGATAGTAAGATTGGGGTGGGAGGTGCCCAGTTCATATTACAGCAATTAAAGATAAGCAGGGGATGTTGCATAAATCGGCACAACAGATATGGGAGTGCTTCAGAAGGTTTTATAAAAAACATTATACGACAGAAGGAGGAGGGGAGGATGAAGGACTTGGGACAGGCCTTTCTGGATACCTTAAAGCTGCCCAAGATAGTGAGGGAACAAAGAGAAGCTTTAAATGGCCCTATTATAAGAGACAAAGTGGTGCAAGCTATTCAGAAACTGTGGAGTGGGAAGACAAGTGGGCCAGATGGTCACCCAGTTGAATACTATAAATGTTTGGTGGGGCAGTTTGCTGGACCACTGTGCAGTACCTTTCAGCAGGTGGAGGGGGAGATCCTGAAGCTTCCGGAGACATTCTCAGATGTGGTGAACTGTTTGATCCCCAAGGCAGGGAAGGATATTTTGGAGTGTGCGTCATATAGGCCGATATTGCTTCTGAACTGTGATGCCCGCATTTTGGCAACCATCCTGGGGGTATTCGAGGGGTACAGGGGGTCTCAGGGAACCAGCATACACTTGCAATGTATGCGGACAACATGCTGCTCTTTGTTACAGAGTCCAAAACCTCTATGCCCATTCTTCTACAATTAGTGGGGAAGTTTGCACAGTTTTTGGGGTACAAACTTAACCTCGATAAATCTGAACTTATGAGACTCCCCAAGACTATGAGATGGGATCAGGGATGGGGTTTTAAGAAGGTGGGAGGACATTTTACATACTTAGGGATTAACATTGGCTGGTCTCTGGGCTCCCTTTATGATCTGAATTATATCACTATACTGAAGAGCATAGAATCTGACTTGAGAAGGTGGATGGCACTCCTGATTTCCTGTCTTGGGTGAATTAATTTGATTAAAATGAACATCCTCCCAAGATTGGTATATATTATACAAATAATGCATGTAGGAATTTCTTGGAGGGATGTTAGGAGACTGGAGGGTGCATTTTCCTCATTTATATTTTATTAATTTATTTAGTTTTTGTTGACTGGGTAAGTGCACTAGACAAATCCTGCCTATTTT
The DNA here is from genome assembly GCA_016271365.2 of Neoceratodus forsteri. NCBI lineage: Eukaryota > Metazoa > Chordata > Ceratodontiformes > Ceratodontidae > Neoceratodus > Neoceratodus forsteri. The sequence goes on from CM028129.1 coordinate 721,901,792, forward strand.
CAGGCATGACCCAGGGAAGGGGTATACAGATGAATGCCAACTGACCTTGAACCAGATTAAGCTGTTGGTGGTATTTTTAATGAATGAGGGAAATTTTTTGGCCAGAACACCGGGTAAATTCCCCTTCCTGTGAGCAGGGGAACCCTTTTGCTGGTGACTCCAAGATGGCTGCTGTTCCAGATCCTGGTGGAGGTGGTGGAAATCCTGCAGAAGGCAGGGGAGCTATCCTTACTGATATGGAGACTGAGAATGGAGTGGTGAAGAGTTCTGCTGTATGCACACCATGGGAGCACTTTCAAGGAAGCCGCGGAGAATACCGCGCTATGGGAGAGGCAGAAGCCATAATGAAACACAACACAGAGCTAACGGATGCTGTTGCAGTTCAGAATCAGGAAGTTGGTGGCCCGGATGATTTGCAGGATGGTGAGTGGTGCACAGAACCTCCGATTGTGGAGGAGGAGGGTTCGCTAGTTCCTGGTGCGGCCAGGATGCCTTTCCAACCAGAGGAGGAGTGTGGAGCTACACGAAAATCACAGGCGACATTGAAGGGCTTTCCAGCCAGGGACTGGAGCAAGGAGACAGCCCTGCTCGATGCAGGCTGGATGACAAAAGATGGTAAATGAATTCCAGATGCTGAATGGCTCACTTTTTCACCGGAGAGCATGGCTGCTCAGGAGTTTCCAGGGCCAGTGCAACCTGCCGAGGTGCAGATGGAGGCAGGTAGTCCTGCTGGTGGTGAACCTTTTTTTCATGTTGGGACAGACTCTGGGGCTGCTTCTGGGTCATCAGGTGTCCCCCCCTTCCTCCCCTTGGAGGGAACAATTTAATAAAGGTCCTCACTTTTCGGACCTATTTCATAACAATTGTTTGGAACAAGCCCCCAGATGGAACGCTGTCCGCCTTAGGTACGGGGGGCTTCCGGAACCACCTGACCATTTCTTCATGGCCCGCAGGCTACTCAAGGGATCGATGAATTTCCAAGCATCAGATATCTATGCCCTTATTAACATTCGAGGGGAAGAAACATTTGATATCAGTTTCAAATCCTTTGTAGGACTTGATAAATTTTGGCAAAAATATGATTCCCTCAAAACAACCCCTTTGTGGACTCTGTTTTGGGCAATTCCTATTACAAAACCACTGTTTAAAACTGTTCATGTTCTGTTTCAAAATGAAGGGGTAAATGTGGGGGATATATTGTATTGGCTTGAAAGTAAATGTACAGTCCTGGGTACTCCTGAACCTGTCATTGATGGGGAGGGCATTTGGACAGGTGGTTGGAGGTTTAAAATAAAATTGCATATTGTGGGGGATTTGGTACAACATATTCCAAACAGTTTTTTCCTGGGTAGGGATCGAGGTGTCTGCTTTTACCCTGGTCAACCCAAGGCATGTTACAAATGTGAAAGCCCACGTCACCTTAGCAGTGCTTGTGACAAAATCAAATGTGCCTTATGTGGGGAACTAGATCATGACAGTTATACATGTCGCAATGTTTTTCACTGTAATTTGTGTGATACCCAGGGTCATGCAAATCATCAATCTCCATATGCTGGCCAGAACAATTCTGGTGGGTTAGATAAAGAAACCTTGATTTTGGATGCACAAGGCTGCTTTAGGCAAACTACAGAGGAAGCGGCCTTCACTGACCCCAATCCTCCTGGTCCAGACCACATGGGTTCGCCTCCCCCAGCGGGAGACGCATCTGATTCTTCTGGTATACCTCCTGTTGTTGTCCACCCACAGGAAGGTCAGGAGTACATTGACCCTCTGGTGCTCGTAACTGCCCCCCCCATCTGCCCCGGAGTTTCAGGCACCTCATCCAAAGCGAGTGACATGATCCCATGCCAAAAAGCTTGTTTTACAGCCCCTTACTACTACGCATAATACTTTTCAGGTTCTGCAGGATGTTGAAGGAGACGCTGAATCTGATTTATCAGTTGCCACAGGGGTCTTATCTGGGATGGAGTGTGATGAGGAGGGAGGACCCGAATTCTTGGCATCTAAAAAGAAGTCGGGATGAAAAGGAAAAAAAGACAAAACTTAGTTAATGCGCACTGGCTTTTTTGTCAGTAGCTTCCTTGAATTCTTGTAGCCTCAAGAATTCAAAAAAACGTCTAGGGCTTTTGCACTTTTGTAAAACCTTACCTGCAGATATTATTTTTCTGCAGGAGACACATTTTCTACCCTTACTGATGTTAATTACACCAAAAAATCGTGGGCGGCAGGACCTCTTTTGGTCCTTGGCTCAGACGCTGCAGATGGAGTAGGGGTATTATTTTGTCATCCTTTCGCTTAAGTTACTGGCTTGGTTGACATAGTCCCAGGGCGGGCCCTACTCCTAGACTGTGTTTGCCGAGGGTTTTTTCTCTGGGTCATTAATGTTTATGCACCTCAGGTTAAATCAGCCAGGGTTGCTTTATTTTCTGACACACAACAATATTTGTCTACCCCTAGGTATGTCATTCTGGGGGATTTCAATTGTGGATTGGATATTAAATTGAAAGATCACACGCAGCGTAAGATATATTGTGATTCTCATGCCTTGTTTAAATTATTGTTGATGGCATCCTTGACAGATGTTTATAGAACATTAAATTCGGAATCCAGGATTCACTTATAAACGTGGTAATCTTGCAACATGGATTGATTTTATTTTTTCTTCCAGATTTTTGTTACTTTATTCTTTTTTTTTTGGCCCCATGTGAATTCTCGGATCATTTCTTGTTACAAGCAAAACTTTCTTTAACTAAGATTCCACCGGCTTTTCTGGCCTTGCCGGCTAGGTGGAAACTAAACCCGACAATCCTTGCTACTGAGTGCTATCAGATATGTTTATTTCAGGCTTTTGATAAACAGCGTTCGGTAGCTGAGATGTATGATTCCTGGGGGGGGATTGGTGGATGGACACTAAAATGGAATTTCGGCGGGCCTCAAAGACACATCATTGTGCTACCCAGTCCGCAGATTACCTTGACTACTTAAAACTCAGAGCACAGTTCTATAAACTACTGTCACGGTCTTCAGTTTCTGATGATTTTGTTAAGGAACGATTGGCTATACTTAGACAAAGTATGAGGAATTACCATTATGGCAAGGCATGCAAAATTCATGAAGACTTATCCTATGGGCTTAAGTCTTCACCAAGTTCAGATCCTTATTCAGCATGCAAACAAGCTTTGGATAGTAAACTTATGGAGGGTCTTTATGATTTTCAAGGGGGTTCTACGCACTGCAGACACCGACATGCTACATATAGCAGGGAACTTTTTTGCGATCCCAACATGGTACAGTTTTTCAGTCCACCATTTTATGGGAGGATTTGTTTACTTTTCATCCACCTACAATAACTACCTCTGACTCTCTTATTCTAGATGCTCCAATAACACTGGCCGAGGTTAAATCAGAAATAGCTCACTTAAAATCCGGAATATCACCTGGTCCAGATGGTATAATTAATGAACTATACAAGCTCATGGCAGATGACATCAGTGTTATCCTGACTTCAGTTTTTAATGAGATTCTGGATTCTACACGGATACTGGCCGGTTTTTCGGATACTTTGATGGTTTTTTTATTTAAAAAAGGGGTTAAGCAACGTATTGAGAATTGGAGACCGATCTGTTTATTAAATACAGATTACAAAATCTTTTCAGCCATCCTGTGTCATCGGCTTCAACAGGTTGCTCCCTTTTTAGTACACCCGGTGCAAACATGTTCTATCCCAGGGAGACATATTCAGCAGAATTTGACTCTAATAAGGAACGTGTGTGAGTTCGGGTGCTTAGGAAAACTTTCAGGGTATTTACTTTCTCTGGATCAGGCAAAAGCCTTTGATAAGGTGGCACATGGGTTTTTATTCGATGTTCTCCGACGATATGGATTTTCTGTTAAAACAAGAACCTGGGTGGCACTTTTATATAACAACACTCACAACTTCCCAATTGTAAATCATTTGGTGGGGGAAGGGATTGATTTTTGTAGAGGAGTGCGCCAGGGTTGTCCACTCAGTCCCTTACTATATACCTTTGTTTTGGATCCTTTGGTTCGGGAAATCCTTCATCATCCACACATTCGAGGCTTAACTCCGTCTCTGGAGGTTCCACCTCAGTGTTTAGCGGTATATGTGGATGATATGCGTTTCATGCTCAAGGATGTAACAGAAGGACTAGCCGCATTACATGTAGTGGAACATATTGGTTGGATTTCGGGAACATCCGTAAATTATGAGAAACGTGCTGGGGTTTTTTTAGGCAATGGGGTTTCTGTTTCCATGATTGGACAGATAACTGTTTCTTCGGGGCCCATCAAGATTCTAGGATTTTTTTTGGTTCTGGAGATTTAAATGATATTAATTGGCAATCATGTATTGAAATAGGAGAAAAGAAAGTACAATTGTGGAAAAACTGGTCATTTTCTAAACAGAAACGTGTATTAATCATTAAAAATTTTTTACTTCCCTTATTTCTTTATTTGAGTTCAGTTTTTCCTTTACCTAGGAATCAGGAGACCCGTTTGTATAGCATTTTTTTGTGGGGTAGCAGATTGAACCCAGTCAAACGGGATTTTACTTATCTTCCAATTAAGGTGGGAGGTCTAGGGATGATTAACCCGGTAGTCTTTTATTTTTCTTTTTTATTAAAACTACTTTTCAAGAACGGTCGACTGCAACCTGTCATCCATGGGATGCCTGGACTATGGCTTTTCTCCAGGATTTCTTCTCAAAGTGGTCTACTTTAGCACCTATTGTGAAAATTAATTATACAGTTCCCTCTTTTTTGCCAATAGTGGTAACTAAGCTTCGTGCGTGGAGGGTGGTTAAAGATGAGGTTTTTCGGCCTACTTGGAAAGGTCTTTATCAATATATAATGTCCCAGAATTTTTTTGTTCAGGTGGATTTTCCCAGGCGTAACCCCTCGAAAGTACCACTAGCTCTTAAAGTTCTCACGGATGGGAGGATCCCGGCTCAGATGTGGGATATTACATGGTTAAGTTGCCATGGGAAGCTTGGGGTTAAGGGAAATTTAAAACATAAAGCTTTAACAGAAAGAAACTGCATCCGCATTGAATGCGTGGGTATAGAAGAAACCCAGACTCACTTTTTCCACAATTGTCCACATACAGTACAGTTTTGGTCTGCTTTGTCTGAGAAATGGGGTTGGGGAATAGCATGCCAGATTACATATGAATGTTTGGTTTTAGGAGAATATTCAGGATATTTTTCTCGTTTCATCCCAGCACTCTTCATGTAATTTTTGCTTGTATCAAGTTTTTATCTTTGCAGTACAATGTTCTTTTTCTATACAACATACTTGTATTTTACCTAGGGTAGTGATCAATCAAATTGAGACAGCTTTACGGATACAAAAAGATTTTGAATACCGTCATATTCCAAGTTCATTATTTTTTGAATACTGGAAACATGTTTATTGGATTTGAAATATTTTGTTGTACTTATTTTTTCTTTTCTTTATTTTTATTGCTTTATTTTGTATCTGAAATTTGTATAGTGATGCTTTATTTCCAGTTTTACTTTCAATTTGTTTCCATTGAGTATTTATATTGATGGTTTTTGGTTTTTGCAATAAGCAATTCCCCTACTCTTGCAGTAGGGGGCCTGTTGCATGGCGAGATGTCTCACTCTACTGTTGGACCTAGTGTGGAACAGATGGCTGAGGCTGTGAGTGATCTGGAGACTGCACCAGAAGAAATGAGTATTCCGGGTGAAGAAACCGCTATGGGGACGGCTGGAATGCACCTGCGAGGTGGCCAGCAGAACGTCCAGAGCAGCGGTTCAGTAGCAGGCCATTTGGGAGTACCTTTGAGTCTTGAACAGAAGCAGCAGTGTTTAGCTGATGAATTATTATGCATCAGTGAGCAATTGACCTCAGAACGTATGCGGCAGAGAGAGGATCAGAAGCGGAAATGATCGGATGTGTCACCAGGTACTGCAGGGTCAGGAGGAGTTACGAAGCTGCTCTCAGTCGAGGACACTTCTGCGGTCTCCCCTGACTCGGTTCCATTATCTCCATGACGGGATTGGAGCGCAGAAGAACTGGGGTCGTGGTCTCCGGATAAGACCCTGCTTGCAGCAGGATGGATTCCTCTCTCTGATGGGCATTGGAAACCCAATACTGGACATGACACCCCTTTAATGGAGCAGATAAGTGATGATTTGGTTCCTTGTGATAAAACATTACCTGCTTTTCAACCAGAAGTTATTTCTACCATGCAGTCACATATTGAAGCAGTAGGCCCTGATGACACCCCAGGCGCATCCACTACCACTGACCCCACATCGGGCCTCCACCCTGGGGAACCTGCCAAGCCATCTTATGCTAGTCACTTCCACAAACCAGTGGAACTAGCAAAAAGAAGAAATGCGATTCACCTACGGTATGTAGGCCCTCGTGAAAACCCCCCAGACAGGTTTTTTGTGGGTAAAATCCTACTTAAACAGAATATGGGGTTTTCTCCTTTGGAGGTATATGCAATCATTCTTGTACAAGGGGTGTTTACGTTTGATGTTAGTTTTTGTACCCCTGCATTATTGGAGACATTTTGGTGCAGATATATAAATCTGAAAACTAACCCTTTATGGGCAGACTTTATAGTATTCCCCCTTACTAAACAGCCCTTTCGAGTCATCACCATTCTATTTCGAAATGAGGGGGTGAATATCGTGGGCATTGTGCACTAGCTAGAAAAAAGATGTGATATCCAGGGTACTCCTATGCCCATTTTAGGTGCGGAAGGGTTCTGGAATGGAGGGTGAAATTTCACATAAAATTACATCATAATGACCAAGATTTGATTCATTTGCCCAACTGCTTTTTTATTGGTCGGGATAAGGGTTTTTTATTTTACCCTGGGCAACCAAGAGTGTGCTTTAAATGCGGTTCATCTAGGCATATTAGCACATCTTGTGATATTTTGAAGTGCTCTTATTGTGGGGAAATGGTCACCCTAGTGCCTATTGTTTTAAGCAACCTAGGTGTCATTTTTGTGATACTCCTGGACATATATTTGATGATTGTCCCTCTGCTGCATGGAACACAGAGGATGCTGACTTTGGGGTGCAGGATCATTATATCCGTCTGGCAGTGAAACAATGTCCAGGTCCTGTGGTGACCCAAAAATCCCAGACTTTAGGGGTACCTACTATTGGAAAGAGCCCTGCTCCTACCCCTTTGATCGAGGATGAAAATCAAGAAACCCACATTTTGGAGAATAGGCCTTTTTCACATGTGGGGTGTTCTCATGCTATTCTCAATACCTCGGCTTCAGATAATGACCCCGCCGAATCCACTGCTGGGGCATGGACTTTACTTTGGTGCAGGGAAAAAAAGGGAAATCTACCAAACTAAAGGGTAAAAGAAAACCAGAAATGGTGGTCCTGGTAGAAGATGCAAATAAATTTTCTATATTGGCTGAGGCTCCCCAGGATTTAGATCCTGTCGACTCTTCTATTCACAGAACACTGGTGATAGACTCCCAGGGAGACTGCTTAGATTCTACTGAGCATTCGGCTCAGGGGCCTAAAAGTGGAAGAGTAATGAGAGCCTCAAGCAAAGTGAAATGAAGATCCTTTTTTGCTTGATCTATGGATCCTTTCTCTTTTAACGCAGCATCCTTGAATGTCAATAGCATTCAATCATTATGTAAATGATGCAATACCTTCTCGTCTTTTTTGCATGCTAACTTAGATTGTATTTTTTTTCAAGATGTATGCCTACATTCCACGGCTGAGAGGTCTGCGGCCTCTGATGCATGGCTTTGGGGAGATAGTATTTGGTCCCAAGGGGAGGACCAGTGTTCAGGGGTTGGGATTTGTTTTTTTTCTCTTCTAAAGTTAAGGTTGTGTGACAGTTAGAGGTACTGCCAGGCAGAGCTTTGCTGTTGGACATAATTTGGGCTCACCACTTAATTAGCCTCATAAATATTTATGCTCCTCAAACAAAGTACGAAAGGGTACTTCTTTTTCGGTCCCTCTCTCCCTTATTACAGTCGTCTCATTTGGTGGTTTTGGAAGGGGATTTTAATGTTACTTTGGTCCAGTGCACTACCCCTGCCCATAATAAGAAAGTATATTGCGATGCTCAGTGTCTGGCTTACCTGGTTAGTGATGTGGGCTTAATTGATGCCTTTGGTTCTCTCCCGATAAAAGAGCGGTATACATATTTTTGTGGCCTTCAGGCCTCTGTAATTGATTATTTTTTTTGTTTCTCAAATATTAAGTTAGCACTTCTCCAAGCTGTAGCAACCTCGGACCATAAGTTGTTAACAGTAGTTATAAGTGATTTTCCTGAGGTTAGAAGGGGGCCAGGGACCTGGAAATTGAATACCTCATTACTCTATATTCCAGTAGTGTGTGAAGGCTTTCTAGCAGTACTACAGATGAGAAAATCAGTATTTTTCTTATATGATGATATTTCTACTTGGTGGGAAGATACAAAAACAGAAATACATTCCTTTTTTCATACAATAGGACAGATTAATGGAAAATTTAAAAATGATGAAATTGCTTTTTTAAGAAATAGTATTTCCTTCTGGACGTCTTTCAGACCCAATTTAGGGCCAGCAGACCTACAGAAAGTTAAAAGTCTTAAGAGTGAATTTGCGAAGAAACAATTGGAAGCCCTACAATCGTTAGAATATAAACAAAAGTACAGTACTAGTGGGAAAAGAAAAGATACGTTGCCATTTGATTCTTTTCAACTTCTCCGAGACCGTCATAATATGGAATATTTGATTACCTGGTAGTACTGTGTATAACAAGGGGGATATTTTAAGAGAAATTACTTCCCATTTCTCTCAGATTTTTGATAGTCAACATTTAGCAGCAGATAAAATGTGACAGTGGTTGAGAACTCTAAATCTACCCCAACTGCCACAGGACGTTAGCACTATTTTGACTAGCCCCATTTTACCGACAGAACTAAAAAATGTAATTTAGTCACTTAAACCTGGTATTACGCCCGAGTCTGATGATCTTTCGCATGAAGTCCATAAATATATTTGGGAAGTTTTAGTTTCAGAATTTTGTATGTGTCTAAATGAGGGCTTATCCCAGCAAAAACTCCCTAAAAGCATGTTGGAGGGCCTTTTGATTTTGATTTTTAAGGGAGGATGTCAGGGAGATTTAAAACAATGGAGACCGATTTCGCTGTTGAATACCGACTATAAAATTTTAATGAAAGTTCTCAGTCAAAGATTAGCTACTATTATAGATCTGGTAGTGCATCCGTCCCAATATAGTAGCATACTGGGAAGGCGGGTTCAGGATGCCCTAATTTTGGTCCAGGAAATCTTACATAAAGGAGACAATCAGGAATTATTTGGACATTTAGTTTGTTTGGATCAATCTCAGGCCTTTGATAGAGTCAAATATAACTGTTTGTGGGAGACATTATGGTCCTTTGGATTTCCATCATTGTTTGTCACTTGGTTACAAACTTGCTATTCTGGTATAAGCCTGATCCTAAGTGTTAATGGATGGGTGGGTGATGTAGTTTTTGTTCATAGGGGGGTAAGACAAGGGTGTCCTCTTAGTCCCTTACTATATGTCTTATCTCTTGACCCTCTCTTACATCCACTATATCAGACGGAAGCAATAACTGGACTGTCAGTGGGATCAGAAGATGAACAGGTGGTTGCTTTGGCTTTTGCAGATGATCTAGCACTTTTTTTGGCAGACCGAACTTCTGCAATAGCTGCTCTGACCTTTTACGCGACTTTAATAATATTTCTGGATCCAAAATTAATGCACAAAAGAGTGGGATTTTGTCCACAGGATATGATGCTGGTGATGTATCCCTTGTTTGGGGAATTCATATAGATAGAATTTATAGGAAGATATTGGGTATTTTTTAATCTCCAAAGGTATAATTGGGAGCAACTTCTAACATCAGCTAAAGAAAAAGTCACACGTTGGAATAAATGGCAGATGACCAAAGGGAAGCGGATTTATTTAATTAAAACCTTTTTATTGTCCCATTTTTTGTATCTTGCTGCTGTATTTCCTCCCTCGGTGAATTTGGAAGCCACAGTTTATAGTGTATTCTTTCAATGTTTATGGGGTAGCAGACTGAACCCTGTCAAGAGAGGGGTTACTTATTTACCTATACAAGACGGAGGGTTGGGTATGGTAAACCCAGTAGTTTTTTTCTATGTGACTTTTATATTTTTTAATTTTGTACCAGTGTTGACAAACATTGACAAGGTTTGGATCCCCTGGATGGAGGATGAGATTGGACCCCTTTTTAAGGATTGGGACCCAACTCTTCCTCTCCCACGGCAAATGAAGGTGGCCTACCTACCTGGATATCTTTCATGTGTAATAAGTAAATTAAAAACTTGGAAAGTGCAGAAAAATTCCCTTTGTACACTATCACGGAAATCCCTATATAATTGGATACTAGGTAACTTTTAAATTTCCCCTTGGTATACTGAATTATCTACTATCCAATCTTCTTTGATAAACTCCTTTTTATCTAGCAAAAGACTTCCATATTATATGACAGATTTTATTTGGTTATGTGCACACCAAAAATTAGGTGTCCGAGGGAATTTAAAGCATAAAGGTATTACAGAACGTACATGTCCCAGAGGGGGTGTTTGTACAGATACCATAGAGACTTTTTCCCATTTTTGTATTGGAGTGCCCATTTGCCATAGCCTTTTTGGGAAGTTTTTCACAGGAAATGACCTCTGAATCCTTTTCGAAGTCAACCCTTAAGGATCTGGCTTGATGGGGTACTACCTGGAGTATGGGTAAAATTTGATGTTATTACTATTCGATTGCTGATGAGTTTTATTAGTTATCAACTTTGGTTATCTACGTGTGGCTGGTCTCTTCGACAACAAGTTTTAACAGGAGACCAGATAGCTTTATTGTTACAAAAGGCTATATTGAAGTGGCAGGCTATGGAACAGAATAGAGTTCTACCCGAGTTGTATAAATTATGGTGGAGAAACATGTCCTGGTTAGATACGGGGTGAGGGACATTGTTTTGTTTTTTACATTATTTTCATACATACGCTTGGAGAGAATCATAGGTAATGAAATCATAGTTTTCCTATTGTTGGAATATTTAGACTCATAAGGTATTTTTACTTCTGATAAAAAGTGTACTACTTTATCAATATCATAGTATGATTCCTAGTGTTTACAGTTTATATTATGGTCCTGGTATATGGGACCTCTCTGATGTAAAGTCAAGGAGTTCGGCTTATATTGTATGAATATACTTATTTAAAATTTTATTATTATTTTTTGAGCAGCATATGAGTTGAAGAGTTGTTTTTTCTCCCTCTATCCTGGTCAGTAGAATGGGGTAGGGATGAGGGTTGCTCTTTGAGATCTTATGTTTTCTGTTTTTCCTCTTCATAAGATGCAGTATTTGCTTCCGAAGCTTATTGTTTTTTTGTTTCTTTTCCTTTTTTCTTGTATCAATATTTTTCTACTTATGAATATGGTGACTTGAATTTTGAGAGTCAATCCACCCCGGCTATTCTGAGGGGGGGGGGTGGAGATTTATGTCTAATTTCAGAATTTTTTGGTCTCAAATTTTTGTGTGTGGACTCCTCTTTCTATTATTGATTTCTTTTTTATGTATTAGTATGATGTAATACAACTTTGTCTGTTTTTTGTTAAGTTCTCAATAAAATATTCCCCCTACTCTTTTAGTGGGGATGGGATGGGGGTTATGTACCAATATGGATTATTTTTGTTTGTTGTTCATCTATGCTGTATTACTTATTTCTGTTTTTGATTTCTTTCATTATGATTTTGTATGAAGTTATATGATTTTGTATATTTTGTTTTCAATTTTCAATAAAATATTCCCCTACTCTTTTCGATAAGTGCCATGGGATCTTTAACATCCACCTGAACTACCACCAATTCAGGCAGATGGGATCTTGGTTTAACGTCTCATCCAAAAGATGGCACTTCAGAAGTGCAGCACCCCTCTCATGCTGCACTACAGTGTCAGTACTGAGATATTAACCCAAGTGCCAGATGTGGGAACTGAACCCACAGCCCTCTGAACTCCTGGCCTCAGAGGCAAGTGTGCTACCTACTGAGCCACCGACACTGACAATATGGAAGGGGAGGTGCCTCAGGATTAGCTTACAATGTCTTAAGGTAGACACGGGGGGGGGGACTTAATTTTCCTGATATAGGGAACTACTATTGGGCTGCTCAACAGAAATATATCAGTGACTGGATACATATGCCCTGGATGGCTGGGTGGCTGGATCTTCAGCAGCGGGACTGTAAAGTGAGGCTTTCAGCATACCTAGAGAAACAGGGCCCTGGGGCATACAGAGGGCAGGAGTCTAGGAACCTGTTGGTCCTGGCAGCTCTGGATAGCTGTGGCAAATTATTAAAGTGGAGGGAGGCAGCAGCAGTGGATACATATATGGTACCAGTTGCAGGCAATCATTATTTTTTATCTGGTTTGGAGGACTCTGGATTTAAAACATGGGAAAAAAGGGGAATAAAAAGTCTGAAGGACTAGTGTGGTAGGGGAGGGCTTTGCTCCTTCCTGGACCTACATCAGCAATTGCACCTGGGGGAAGGGCATTTATTTAGGTACTTCCAAGTTAGGGCCTATCTGGCGGGATTGACAAGAGAAGGGCTGGGAATGGTGGAAATGCAGAACATAGAATTGCTTATCCAGGGTTCAAAGCGGGAAGTGAAAGGTTTCATAGAGAAAGCTGTTAGGGATTTTAGATACTGTATGCCAGATCTTTCATACAAGACCAGGAAACTTTGGGAACAGGATTTGGGCATACAGATACAAAAACAGGACTGGGCGGTACTGCTCTCTATGCATATGGGGCTCCTACTCTGTAACAAATTTAAGGAGGCTTTCTATAAATTTATACATAGGATGTATAATCCCCCATCGATAGTTCACAAATATCATCCTGCTACATCCCTGATGTGTGGAAGATGCAGCCGGGAGGTGGGTACCTATATCTATTGTTTCTGGACCTGCCCCGTACTACAGCAGTTCTGGAGAGCAGTGGCCCTTGAGGTGGGAAGGATAGGAAGCAGAGTTCTCTTGTTAGACCTATTGATATGCCTGTTTGGAATGGACTCGGAAGAAGGGGAGGATTGGGAGCCATTGCCAAGATGGATCAGGATTATTTTAATTCTGGCTAGACATTGTATTCAAGGTACTTGGGTGTCATGTGCCCCACCCACAGTACAAAACTGGTGTACACTGGTGGTGCACACCCTAGCTCTGGAGAGACTAACACTGCTTGTCAAGGATAGACTCAACCACTTTACTAGAGACTGTGCCCCCCTCCTGGCAGATTTAACCTCACAAGAGAATGTGCTTCTTTGGGATGGGACAGATATATAAAAGAGTGGGTCTCTCTACTGAAATACCTGAACACCTTATCTATGTATATTATATCTGTCCATAATTTTTAGTTGTGGAAAAGACACTGTAGAGATCAACTTGCTGATATAAGATCATAGTTAATGGAGTTTTACATTGTCATTGGTCTGTGCTAATGGATTTTTGTAACTGACTGTAATTGTATGTGTGTGCTTTTATTTTGAATAAAATTATTTTTATGCCCAAAAAGTTGCATCTATCAAGGGTAGGGGTAGCAGGGGCACCTTATCTTTTAGTCACTGGGGCTACTTTCAGACATTAGGCATGATAACTGCAATAGGTAGCAACATCCTCATGAAATCCAGGCCTGCAAAATTGGTACAACAATCTGGCAAGGGTTCAGTCCCTGCACAAGTGACCATCCATAAGACTATAATGTGCTGCCTGTAACAACTCAGTTCTGTACTTCTTTGGTATGACCAATTGTTCTATATGTTCCTGCATCTGAGGATTAACCAAAACTCTGTATAGTAACATTGGTTCACCTTGTTTTATTTTTTATACCCCCCAGCTGCTTAAAATAAACTTGGAGATAAATGTTATTAGTTTGCTCAGGAACAAATCACAATCAGTTATCAGTTTAGTCTCTGCATTTTCATATGCAGTATCAACCCCTTATGTCCATCAATCTTTTGTTGCCAGTGTTTTTATTTTTTTCAAGCATCTTCTTTCTTTCTTGGACTTCCGTATCTTAGAGCTGGGCTCAAACAAGTCCAAATCAAAGTCACCAAAAGGAAAAGAGTCCCAGCATCTGAGATTTTCATTGTCTTTGCTTTTGTTATCACAACTGCTGACACAGCAGGATTTATTCCATCTGTGACCAACTTTGCAAATCCTGGAAATTCATTTCTAATAATCACAGGTACAGTAGTTTAGATATGACCCCCACTTTCATTTGGTGCAACACCCCATTAATGTTCAGAGTCACTTAAGTAGTGGGATAGTATTGCATGTCCCCATGGATGCAGATGGCCTGAGTACCTAGTCCTTTTGCACAGTCATTTCTCAGAACTTTAGCAGGCACCAGGATCTGTTGGCTTCCCCAATCTGTAAGTCCATTCACAGTCTTACCCTCCACCTTGACATCTGTTAAACACTTGCCCCAATTTGCTAAAGTCAAATTTGCTCAGTGTTACCCTCTTTATTTTTATGGCAGTTTCTTGCAATATGGCCTGGCTTATTCCAGTTATAGCAGATAAAGACTTTGGATGCAGATTTGTTACTCCCATCAGAGTTTTTATCTAATCTGGAGTCAAATCAGGAAAAAGAGTGTCTTACCAGTCCTTAGTTGTTACTTTGCTGCTGTGGTGTCTGTCTATCCATCTGATAGTCATTGGCCAAAGAAATGGCCTTTTCCCCACTCTCTGGTTGGTGTTCTTTTACCCAAAGCTGCATGTCTGTAAATAGGATGTTGATGAAATGCTCCACTGCAAATAAGTTGATGATCTGTGGGACTGTTTTGCCCTCTGGTTGAGCCATTTAATGAGTAGTTCTCTGAGCTGGGTGAAAGCTTCTCAAGGATTGTCGACTGAATAGTACTTCAGGGAAGACAGAATCTATAACTGTAGGTCCCTCCTGAAATTTCATCTTTTAAGGATTTTTCTTTTCACTAGGTCATTGTTTTCTGACTGCGTAGTGTCCATACTACTGTAGGCAAGTTGGAATTTACCTGTCACATAAGGTACCAGCCTGATTGCCCATTGCTGTTTTGGCCATTGGCAGGCTCTGGCAGCCCTTTCAGAAGTTGACAGGTATGCTTCAATATCATCCATGGGACACAATTTTGTAAGTTTAATGTCTTTTAAATGCTTGTTTTGTTGATTTGCTGGACCTGTATCAGATTCTCCAGCTTTGATAGTTTGCAAAAAATCCAGCCATCGCTGCTCCTATTGCTGCGTCTCTTCTCTTCTCTCTTCTCTCTCTTCTCTTCTCTTCTCTTCTCTCTCTTCTCTTCTCTTCTCTCCTCTTCCTCTCTCTCTGTCTTTGTTGTATAGCTCACCATTTGAAGATGGCAGACACACTTTCATGTTCTGTCCCCTCCTGTTCTTCTTTCATCACTGGTGATCACTGTACAGTCTCTGTTTGAACTTTTGCTTCTGTTTCTAGTTTGGATGCCATTCTTCTGGTACTTACTCCTAAGCCTGCTGTTTCAGGATCCATACCTTTCTTCCATGCTTCCTTGGTATCAGTTATGTTACCCATGCACAAAACTACTGGCATAGAGTATGCATGGCATACATCCCACTTTGTCTGTCCAGTTGTGGTAGAGGTATACATCTGGAATGACAGGCAAAACAGAAGAAGTAACAGTTGCAAGTAACATTTTTTTTATTATTAATAACAATAAAATAAAAATTAAAGTTGTACAGGATACCGCTTCACAAAGGCAGTACAGTCAAAGAAAAAACAAAACTCTTCATCTGAGAGTCTTTTTCCATTTTAAATCTCAATCTCTCTCTCTAATGAACCAAACAAAACATTGGTCTCTTTTTATCCTTGCTCTGCCTCCTGACTTCTCCAAGAGAGCAGTGTTGTACCAAGAATTAACAAGAGAGACGTGTCTTTTCACCATCCACCCCATCCCCATTCTGGCTCCGATGAACTCAATCCATTAAACAATCACTCCTGTCCAGTGATCAGTTGCCCAAGTGTGACCAAAACTCAAATCTGGGAAAGGTTGCTGCTGCAGGTGCAACTTCAATAAAGTGAAAAACAAAGAAAAAACTACTGCTGAGCTTAGGTGGGACTCATGGGAGCAGGAAGGAGAAAATGGAATTAGTAAGTCAAAGCTGTACCTTCCTTCCAGAGGCTGAGGCAAGTAGGACTGGGCAGTTCGAGCAAGTGGCTGGAGATTGAGCCACAACCCAGAAGAGGAGCCAGGCACCAGCGTGAGACAGTAACAACACAGAATACCAGCACTGCAATGTATATAAAAAAAAATTTTACTTTTGAATGTGCAAACAGTGCATATGACAAATGCAATTTAAAGTGCAAAAAGAGTAATGAACCACAACCTGACAAACCTCAGCACTTTGAGGCACTAAACACCTCCTCCTCAGGGGACGTCTATGGCCAAACAGGCAGGTCAGGATCTTGACTGTCATCATTCAAATAACTGTTAACAAATAAATAAAAAGCCATGCAGGGATATTAATTTTGTTTGAGAAAATTAGAGAGCTTTTTACTTGAGCCAGAACAAATAACTGTTTAATTATTGCTTAACACAAACTTGAAGACTGTAGTTGTTGGGGGACAATCTCCTTTGCACTAGACAGTTCTAAGGAGAGTAGAAAGGGAAGCAGCAGTGGCACATACACTTTACACAACACAACACAACACAACATAACACAACACATCCAGTTCCAAAGCATGTGTTGTGTAGAATTTAAGCTAAAATTGATTTTGACAAGAATTAGTAGACTCTTTTCTGATATTCCTTAAGTAACAGTTGCAAATGGTGAACTTAAGCCTGCTAGCACTGAGGACAATTCCCAGCAGTAGAGATTCTATAATGTAAAGCAAAATTAATGTATCAAATTTAGTCTGTCTACAACGTAAGTTGAAAATCTAAGTGTGTAGCTGCAGTACCTAATAAAACTACCAAGTGCTGATTTAACCCCGCTAACCAGCACTAATTCATCATAAAATGCAAACAATAGAATACAGACCATTAGTACTCCCAGAGGTAACAAACTCTGGTCTGAGCCGATATGACTGTGGAATGCTTTTGGGATGTTTTTACCCATTATTTCTAATGAATTTGCACAATGCAGATCTTCTGAGAGGCAGTTTCAGTGTGGTCTTCCTTTTACACATTTTTACAATGTATTTTCCTGGAATACGCCTGCTGATTGCTGTATATTTAGCCTGGATAGTAGAGTACAGAAGAAATGACATCTTATTTTCAGGTGGCAGAGCACTGACAGTAGGATGCTGGAATGTGTCATACAGAGGCACGAGCTGTGTGCGGGCGATAAGGCCCAGTGGCCATACACCTCAGGTGCTTCGCATGTGGATCTGTCATCACGGTGCCTTTGCACTGCTCAGTGCGGGTGACAGCTGATGCTGTACCCACTCACACAGGTCCTGGAACAGGCATGTTACAGCTGACCTCCCATTCATTTGTACAGTTGGGGAACTGTGGACACACTATCCATAGCCTAGCACATACACTGCAAATGGCATTTTATTTATTTATTTAATTAATACTTGGATTAAGACCTTTGAGCTAAAAGCTCATTTATAGAGGTTCCACGTCAAACAGTTGAACAGAGCAGTATTACACAATGTACAAACAAACAGATAGTGTCAAAGAGTACAATACAATAACAGTTGGTAGGTTTAACACAAATTAACATGATGAATAACATAGAATTCATAGTTGCATAAAAAACATGGTACTGGTACAGAAAGTGCAGTAGAGGATGGTGCGTTTCCTACTAACATTTTAATAACTCTATAAAGCAGACTTGACAAAGGCAGCTTGTCTGAGGCATTAACCTGGCACTGGTAGCTTGGCAGAAGACACCAGGAGAAAGGACTGCTGTGTGACTGGACTTCTCTACTGGGACTATATTGCCCTCCTTCCCACCCAAAGCTAGTTCTACTTTTATAGGCACAGGATTTGACTGACAACAGGAACTTCCTGTTTGGGAGCAGGGAGTGAGTGATCACAGAGCCACCAAAGACCCACCATCCTAGAAGGGCAAGAGTAGCTCTCCAGCCCCCTCTAGCTGCTGGAGGTCTGCCTCTGAGCAAGTAAGGGGTCTACTGAGAAATATAGGATATTCTTGTCTCAGAACAGGACAATCAGGAGCTTAAAGGGCACTCAGGCAGAAAGTAAGGAGAGAGAGAGAAAAAAAAAACAGAGGAAAGAGTAAGGATTGCAAACAGTTAAGGGGCCAGAAATGAGACATGATGAGAGTGGTGCAGTGCAGTGGCTGCAGAGCAGCAGTCTTCCGGGAGACGTTCTGGAGGATGTGGTGTTGTCCCATCTGCAGGCACCTCTCTGGGCTGAGGGAGGAGGCTGCTTATCTCCAGACTGAGTTGGCCAGGATTTGTGGGACCTCCTCTTCCAGGGACCAGCAGTGCCACTGCCATTGTCTCAGAGGCTGCCAAGAAAGAGGAGAGGTTGGACCACAGTGGGCTCAGGGATGGTGAGGATGGTGGAACAGGGGTGCATCCCTCCAGTTGTACCTCTCCACAGTTCCTATGCCATTCTGGCAAAGTGTGGTTCCTCTATGCAGGCACCTGCAGTGGAGACCAAGGAGGATGCTGGGAACCTCCACAAAGGAGACCCACAGGAGGGTGGCAGGGGACCCCCAGGGGAAGGAAACAACTCCTGGTGGGGGACTCCATTGTTAGGAAGGTAGAACTGGGGGAGGAAGGGGAGAGAGAGGTAAGGTGCCTGCCTGGTGCCATGGCTTGGAGGGACAGGGAGCGAATCCTCAGGATTGCTGGAGCAGCTGCACAGGGGAGGGAGCTGGATGTCATTGTCCACCTAGGGACAAATGACCTGGCTAAGAAATGGATTAGAGATGTGCAGGAAGAGTTTGTGGAATTGGGGAGGGGCCTTAGACAAGTAGCACGCACGGTAACCTTCTCGGAGATGCTGCCCATCTATGGCGTAGGAGAGGCTAGGGTGTTCTGCACCATGGGATTCAATCAGTGGTTGAAAAACTGGTGTGGAGCTCAGGGATTTGGCTTCATTGGGGACTGGGGGTCCACCTGGAGTGATGCAAGCCTATACTGGCATGATGGGCTGCATCTGTCCAGGAGGGGAACCAGGATCCTAGGTGATAGGTTTAAATGCTTCATTGGCAAGCATTTAAACTAGCCAAGGGGGGAGGCACTGGAAAGGAGCAGGAAAATCCTATCCCCCAAAATCACGGTAGTAAGTGTGGTAAACACCAACACAGAGGTGTCGATAGGGAGAAGGGCAGGAGTAAATGGAGAAAGTGACAAAGGCAAGAAGGACAGGGATGGGGCAAAAAGGAGTAAGGCCATCAGGAAATGGAGGGTAATAAGTACCAATGCCCGTAGTCTGGGCAACAAGCTCCCTGAGCTGGTGGCCTTGATGGAAGAGGGATGCCTGGATATCATAGCAGTCACAGAAACATGGTACACAGAGAACTGTGACTGGGATGTTAACATACCAGGGTACATAACCTACAGGAGAGATAGGCAGGGGAGAAGAGGGGGAGGAGTAACTCTCTATGTAAAGGAAGGGATAAAAACAACTGAACAAAAGAGTAAACAGGGAGGAGAGGAGGCACTGTGGGTCACCTTGGAGACTGAAAAGGGCACCACAATCCACACAGGGTTGTGCACAGACCCCCATGTCAGGGGAGGAATGGACAAGGATATGATGGAAGGCATTCTTAGAATGGCAGGGAAAGAGGAGATACTGTTGATGGGAGACCTGAATAAGCCAGATGTTAACTGGAGCACATTTGCTGCAGCCACATCCAAGAGCAGGGCCATTCTTGATGCCCTACAGGTGGCAGGCCTCAGACAGCTAGTTTCGGAATCCACTCGTGGGGGAGCAATCTTAGACCTCGTACTCTCAAATGGGGGCAGTGAGAGGATCTCAGATCTAGAAGTGGGTTGCCATCTGGGAACAAGTGACCATCAAACAATGTGGTTCACGTTAAACTCAGCAACAGAGTCAAGCCATACAAAAGTGAAGGTACTGGACTTCAGGAGGGCTGACTTTGGCAAGATGGGAGAGTGCCTCAGAAAAGCACTAGCAAACAGGCTAGAAGGAGGTGTGGAGCAACAATGGGGAATCATCAAAACTGCCATCACAGAGGCAACAAGCCTTTGTGTGAAGCAAATAAACAAATCAAAATGAAAGAAAAAGCCACTATGGTTCTCAAAAGAGGTGGCTGTGAAAGTCAGGAAGAAAAGATAGCATTCGGAAGTATAAGGAAACACAGAAGGAGCAGGACAGAGAGATGTACCAGTTAAGGCAGAAGGAAGCAGGAGGAAGTCAGAATAGCAAAGGCCCAAACTGAGGAAAACATAGCCAACTCAGTTAAGAAGGGGATAAAACCTTTATAGGTACATCAGCGAGCGTGAGAAAGACAAAGGGAGGGATAGTGAGGCTGAATAGAATGAACGGTGGGTGGGCAGAGGGGACAGTGAAAAGCAGGGATACTGAATAAATATTTCTGCTCAGTATTCACAAAAGAGGAGGGGGAAGTGCCCAATCCAGTTAACAGAAGCACTCTTGATAGGGGGGTTGATCCCAGTCCTTTCACAGAAGTAAGGGTTCTGCAAGAACTCCTAAAACTGAAGGTGGACAAAGCAATGGTGCCTGATGGAATTCACCCCAGAATTCTAAAAGAATTAAGGGGGGAACTAGTGAAACCACTGGCTACTCTTTTTAATAAATCATGGGAGGATGGTGTGGTACCCGAGGACTGGAGGAAGGCGGATGTGATTCTCCTTCACAAAAGTGGGACCAAGACAGAGGCAGGAAACTACAGACCTGCCAGTCTGACCTCTGTGGTAGGGAAAGTGATGGAGTCACTTCTGAAGGAAAGAATAGTTGAGTACCTAGATGCCAGTGGGGCACAGGTCCTAAGGCAGCATGGGTTCACAGTGGGAAGGTCATGTCAGATGAATCTAATAGATTTCTTTGACTGGGTGACCAAAGTAGTAGACCAGGAAGGGGCTGTGGACATGGCCTACCTAGATTTTAGCAAGGCATTTGATACAGTCCCACACAAAAGATTAATAGTCAAATTAACCAGCCTGGTAGTGGGTCCCAGGGTGGTAGCCTGGGTAAAACATTGGCTGGACAACAGGACACAGAAGGTAATTGTAAATGGAGTCCACTCTGAAGAAAGAGGAGTTACTAGTGGGGTACCGCAGGGTTCAGTATTGGGTCCAGTCCTTTTTAATGTCTTCATAAGTGACATTGCAGAGGGACTGGAAGGAAAAGTATGCCTCTTTGCAGATGACACAAAGATCTGCAACAGGGTTGATACACAAGGAGGCGTGGAAAGGATGAGAAGGGACTTGGCAAGGTTGGAGGAATGGTCAGAAGTATGGCAGCTAGGATTCAATGCAAAGAAGTGCAAAATAATACATCTGGGAAACAAGAACCCAGGGGAAGAATACACATTGGGGGGGAGGTAGTAACAACAACAAAAAAAGCAAGGGACCTGGGGTAATCATATCAGATGACCTTAAGGTTAGCAAGCAATGTGAGAAGGCAGTAGGGAGGGCTGGGGGTATACTGGGATGCATAGGGAGAGGCATCAGCAGCAGAAAACAGGAAGTTGTTATCCCTCTGTACAGACAGTTGGTGAGACCCCATCTGGAGTACTATGTCCAGTTCTGGAGACCCCATCTCTGCAAGGACATAGACAGGATAGAGGCAGTCTGGAGGGAGGGCAACTAAAATGGTGCAGGGTCTGCAAGAGAAGCCGATGAGGAGAGACTAAAGGAGCTTAATATGTATACCCTTGAGGAAAGAAGGGGGGCATGATAGAAACTTTTAAGTACCCAGTGGAATCAACAAAGTCCAAGAGGGTAGCATCTTTCAGAAAAGAGACTTGCAAGAACAAGGGACACAATTTAAAGATAGAGGGGTGGTCTAGGGCAATGTGAGGAAGTATTATTTCACAGAGAGGGTAGTGGATGCATGGAACAGCCTTCCTGAGGAGGTTGTGGGGTCTAAAACTGTGGGAGAATTCAAGAATGCATGGGACAGACATAAGGCAATTCTTGTGGGGGTTAGGAAGAAATAGGCTGTTGGTTAACTAGGATCTGCAGCCTATCCTGTAGGTAGGGAAATGGGCAGACTAGATGGGCCAAGTGGTCCTTGTCTGCCATCAAAGTCTATGTTTCTACAGTATGTCTATGTTTCTGTGTTTCTATGGGGGGGTTTAAAGTGCAGCTATACTGGACTGATGTCAGAAGCATTGTCCTGGAACTGGAGGGGGGTGGAGGGTTAAAGTGCAACTATATTGTAGTGATGTCGAAGCATTGTCCTGGACCTGGGGGAGAGGTTAAAGGTGCAGCTATACAGTAGCATTGTCATAAGTAGGGGAGCTATTAAAGGATAGCTTTGCAAAGTAAGGGTGAAGGGGTGGGGGGAGGAGGAAGAAAGGAAAGGAGGTGAGAGGAGGGGGAGGAGGAAGGGGAGAGATCAGGGAAAAAAGGGCAAAGGTAGGGAGGGCCTTAGTGGAGAGTTTGGGAGAGCAATAACAGGTGTTAGAGGACACAGTCACACTTGGAATTGGTGGATGCCAGATGATTCATCAGGGCTGCCTTGAAGAGGCTTGTCTTGGTACAGGATTGAATATCAGGGCTGAGAGAGTTGAGCCATTTATGGGCTCTGTACACAAACACATGCTGACCCTGTGAGGTGCGATGGAAGGGGATAGTTAACCTGTGGGAGCAATCACTTCTAGTTCTCCTGATAGCGTTGATGGGACAGAGGAGTCTGAGTATCCCTGGTGAGATGAGAACCAGAGTGGACTTTTTGGCAAGTAGGCAGGTCTGGTATTGTACCCTGCAGTCCAGGTTTAGTAGCCCTGTCTGTGCATATAGTAGGCAGGTGTGTGTCAGTCGATTGGCCCCCGAGACAAGCCTATAGGCTTTGTTGAGGGTTAATTTAATTCTCTGTAGAGCCATGGCTACTCCATAGACTACTAGACCGTAATCTATGATTGACAGGACAGAGCTTGACACTGCGAGTATGAGGGCTTCTTCAGTGAGACAGTGTCTGTGTTTTTATAGCACCTCAGTTCTGAAGTTTACCATTTTTGCTCTCTGGTCTATGTGCTGCACATTGGTGAGGGATGAGTCAAGAGTGACAGCTAAATATTTAAAGATGGGGACCATGTCCAGTGTTTCTTGTCTATTGTTGGGAATTTGTAGCAGGAAGGATTTGTGTTTGTTCTGAGGGGTGGCAAAAATCATAGTGTTTGTCTTCTTACAATTGAGGAGAAGCCTATTTTGTTAGAATCATGTTTTAACAGTAGTGGAGCTGGCTTGCATATGCTCTTCCAGGATAGAGGGTTTAGAGTGGCTAAAGAACAGCATTGCATCATTGGCATACAGTAGGGCTCAGCCTGTGCAGACCTTGGGGAGCTCATTGAGAAATATACTGAAGAGGAGTGGACCCAGGATGGATCCCTGAGGTACACCTGTAGAGACTGACCTGTGGTCTGAAATGGTGCTTAGTATTTTCACCTACTGGGTACGGTCAGATAGGTAGCTGTGGAACCATTTAAGGGGCTCATAGGATAGGCCTAAGGATGCTAGTTGTTGGAGGAGGAGGCCATGGTTGACCGTGTCAAAGACCTTGGTTAGGTCTATGAACGTGGCACCAACCATGTGGCCCCGATCCATAGCTTCATGTATAAAGCTAGTGAATTCAACTAAGGCTGATGTGGTACTGTGTTGCTTCCTAAAGCCATGTTGTTATGGGCATTGGAGCTTGTATTTATCCATGTAATCAACAAGCTGGTTGCTGACAATTCTTTCGAGTGTTTTAGACAATGATGGAAGTATGGAGATAGGACGATAGTTTGAGATATTGGTTCAATCTCCACTTTTATAAACTGGGTTGACCATTGTCTTTTTCCACAGCTTTGGGAACTTTGCAGAGATTAGGGACAAATTGATGATATGGGTTAGAGGATGGATAACCTCATTAAGTGTGAGATTTATTAATTTTAGGTCTGATGAGTTGTAGCTGGCTCTTGATTTCCCTATGGCTTTAGGGATATATTTTCTTGCCTCTGTGTCTGACACAATTTTAAGGAGGGGGGCTTTATGGGCATGGCCTTCTATTTTGTTGGTTTTGTCAGCTAAGGGGATAAGAAAGTTTGGTGGGCGCACACTACTGAGATCAGTGAATGTCTTGTTGAAAGAAAGTTCAGTAGTGTTTTGAGTATGAATGCCATTTAAGTTGAGCTGGGGAAGGGGGGTTGTTGCATTTCCCAGTCATTGTTTTTATATTCTCCCAGAAATTACAACTATCCCCCCAGGAGTCATTAAGAGCCTTCTTAAAGCATTGACTTTTAGCAGTACGAATGGCTCTGGTGCAATTGTTTCGGGCTGCTTTGTATTTTTGTGCATCAGAGCGTGTCCCAGTACTTTGGGCTTTAAACCAGAGATTGTCTCTTTCTTTCAAGGGGAGCTCCAGAAGTTTTGCGTCCCTTTCACCTTTCTTCTTTTATAGGGCACATAAATGTTGCAAGAGGTGTTGTAGATGTGAATGAAGTGTTCAAGCATAGTGTCAACATAGTTGGTTTGATATATTGCTGACCAGTTTTGCTGCAACAGGTGTGCTTTTAGTTGGCCCAGATGGTCTGTTATTAGTACTCTGGAGTATATTGTTTGGGGGTTAGGGAGCTTGTTGGACCATTTACAGATGATGGGGAATGGTCACTTATGCTGCCAGGGAGAACGGTAGTTCTGGTAATCCTCTCAGGCTGATTTGTTATCAGCCAATCAAGAAGTGAGCTAGAGCCTGACCGGTAATTAATGCGGGTCACTGTTTGAACTCACTGAGACATGCCAAGAGAAGAGATAGTATCCCGAAAAGGGGAGGCTTCATTTGATGACCAGTTAAGATTAAAGTCACCAAGGACTAGGATCTCTGCACTTTTTCATATTGTGCCAGGTAGTCTAGGGTAGTTTTAAGGCTGTCTAATTGCTCTTTTGGGGGAACATATACAGTGACCAGTGTGAGATATTTATCCTTGGTATCAATATGGACCTTAATATGTAGAATTTGAGAATTTCCAACAGTAGTGGAACAGGGCAGCACACGGGCCTGCAGAGTGTTTTTGATGTATACTATACAGCCTCCACTGCACTTCCCTAGTCTATCCTGTCTAAAAGAGGCATAGCCATCAATTTGGATGGCCGAGTCTGGAATTCTTGGTGAAAGCCAGGATTCTACTATTGAAAGAATATCTGGGTCGTGCTGAGTTATCCAGGCTTGGAGGGAGTCCTGTTTTGCCAAGAGGCTGCGTATAATCATTGAGGCAATAGTTAGTGCATTAGACTTTACTGGTCAGGGGTCCTGGGTTAGGGTGGATGTTTCCCAATAGTAGCAGGAGTAGCCAAGTATGCCTAATGACATGCCACTTCAGGCATTTAAGTGTGTTTTCATGGGATTCCCGGTGTAATTTAGAGTTCCCTGACTTGATGTTGGTGATGTACAGATTAATTAGTAAAGGGGGAAGGGCATAGTGTGCATATCAGTGAACATTGCAGGATGCTGCACCCCATGGCACCCAGGATACCTCAGCAGTCCGGAGGGTGGCATGTTACACAGGGGAATGGGGGAGAGTGTGGCCCTGCAGTGGTGTATGACAGCAGGAAGATATAGCATTGATGAGGCATGCATTGGAGGTATGTCAATTCCCTCTTACAGTTTACCAGGGACATACACACAGCTGCATACACTGGTGGGTCCACAGCTTGTGTAGTGCACCAATGCATGGTACAGCCACTTGGGTCATTCCAGAGTGCAGGTCCCCAACCTGGGTCTAGTGCAGTCAGTGGCTGGCCGTGGTAGGGTGTGGAGGGCAGTGCCAGTCTCTGCAACAGGTCGAGTATGAGGGGAGCGGGATTGTCTATGTACCAAGGTGGTGGGTGGGGGTTATCTATGCTATGGATATGGACAGTGGTTTCCCCTGGTGCAATTGGGTCTGGGGGGCCCCTACACTATGGAGCTCTTTGGGGATGGAGTTGGATTGATCGGGGATGGGAGGGGGTACCTCTAGTCAACCAGGGGTGCCAGGCTTCTGTGCACCTGGGTACACTTCCGTAGCCCACCTGTGGCTGGCTGGCTGGGTTAGGCCAGCTATTCATGGCCTATCTGTGGGCCACGCTGCTCTAGGCTGCAAGGGGTGCAATCCCACTGAGTATGCCGCAGCACAGCAAATGCATGGGAACACACCCCCGACTTGCATGGCATATAATTTGTGTGCATCCTGGCCCATTCCCTTGTGGCCAATGCATCCCATACATTTGAATATCGTGCTGAAACTCATTGTTGGAGTTGCGCAGCACATCTCCCTTTTCTGCCAGGATGTGCATGCATCTCCTTTGAATATGGGGGCCCTGGACTAGGCTACCATGAAGAACTACATTATCAAAATGGTAAAATCATGACCCTACTGAAAACAAGATATTGCATCTAATCTGGGACAGCCTGAGTAAATACAGTGCAAAAATGTGTAAATGAAGATCCCTTTGACAGTGAGATGTAGTATCTCCCCTGCACTATCCAGGATACAACATATAGGATAAGAAATATTTAAAGGAATTCTACTCTAAACTCAGCTTCACTGTGTTCACTGACATAAACAAGCAGTTTGTTTTATGACATATTAGAATGCAGTATTTATTTTGAATGTTGTGGCCATGAGGATGGTGTGTACAGACTGTGTGTGTGTGTGTGTGTGTGTGTGTGTGTGTGTGTGTGTGTGTGTGTGTGTGTCCAGGATACAAAATATAGGATAAGAAATATCTGAAAGACATCTACTCTAAACTGAACTGTACTGTGTTCACTGGCATAAACAAACAGTTTCTCGTTTTATAACATTAAAATGCAATATTTATTTTGAATGTTGTGGCCATAAGGATAGTGTGTACAGAATGTGTATGTGTATGTGTATATGTGTGTGTGTGTGTGTGTGTGTGTGTGCTGTAGCTCAATATATTTTTTTCCCAAAAAGCACAGTAGAAAATGCCTGCTGATTGCTACATATTTAAAATCCACAAGCAATACCGTGCTAACCACTGGGATGGGTGCAGTAAAGGGGGTAGCAAACCCCAATAAATGAAACCAAGTCTACTGAATTACTGCATTCCACACACAGTTACGCCAAAGCGCTGGGGACCATTGTAGCTTTGGCTTTTGCCAAGCAATAAATTTTGCTATTTGCTGATACTTTTGTCCTGGTAAATTATTCTGTGGAGTGCAGTAATTCAGTGGACTTGCTACATATTTAGTCTGGGTAGCTCACTGAAGACCTGGCATATGTCTGAGACAGTACTTATCAGATAGAGTCTGTAGAGGTTAAAAAACAGTATCAATTATAGATTTGCTGGGAAAGGCATGACATTTATGAGGTATGAATCTTTCTTGAAAGACAATACATTCCCAAGTGAAACTAGTTGTAAGAAGCTGTTTAAATGCTAAGTATTTAAATGTGCAAGTTGTTGCATTCTGAAGGGGGTAAACAAATGTCTAGTTTAATAGGCAACCGATATTTAACAAATGTTTAACAAGCTCTTTCAGTTTCCTAATGGCGTCTGATAAGCAGCTTGGAGTTATGTGTCCAACATTCTTAACAGAAAGAAGGGAGTATTTTATTTCAGTTGGCATGGAAGGATACATTGAAAAGTCCAAAACATGTGTTCCATGATACTCCATTTCCCAGTTGCAGATAGCAAGATGGCTGTAGGCTCAGCCCACAGCTATAAAAATGTAAAAGCTGGTGCCACTGGCTGGACTCCTGTTGATGGTTGGGGTGGATCTGCCAGTCTCAGCAGTAGTCTGGACACATCAAGAAGGAAGGACTCAGAAGTAGGGTGTATCCAGGACTGAGGAAGCCTCTCTCAGGCAGATGAACGTTTTGTACAGACAATGTAAAATTACATTGGAGTTGCTGTTGCTGGTGTCTTAGTTTGTTGTATCACCATAGTGACCAATACCGTATATGAAAAGCACAGCGGTGACCTAGCTTCTAAAAACATTTGAAACATAAGGTCCTGATGCTGCTTCTGCTATGAGGCCTTGTGCTTGTCTGGCTGTGTTGAACTGAAATTCAAAAAACCTGCAGTGCAGTTGTATGGTGTGGCTGGAGACTAGGCCTGGGGAAGGATGTCTGCCTCATGTCAACATTTAAATTGCATTGTTTGTACTCTAGAATAAATATAAAACATGTAGTGTGAGTTGACTTGGGCCAATGCCAACCAAGATCAGTCAGTGCTGGCCCAGCAACAAGTGTTTGACATTGTTCTTTGCAGTATTGATTTTTAACACACAGTATGCTGCATTAAATGTCATATGTGAGTGGGTGAAGGAGCCTCCTCCATGTTGCATTATAGATTCATAATCATCTTAATTAGTATCTCACAGTTTTCTCAGACTAACAAACAGTGCTGCTGGTTTTATAACTATTGTTGTAATGAATGACTCAAATCGTTAAAGATGGACACCTTTTACGATATTAAACTATCTCTTCAGTTGTGGGTAAATAATTTTCACTGAAAATACTGGATTTATACATTGAATGGATGTTTTATGATGGTGCTAATATTAGTACATGCTTGTAATGGTAATACACATCACCCCAGACCAAGATGTTTTTTTTGGGTGCCAAGCCGCTGTCTGCAAGGGACCTAGGCCAGTATTTTGGGGAAAGATTAAAGACTGAGTTGGACAAAGAGACAGACACTAATTGGTGTGAGATGGTCATCACTGATGGGGGGGGAGGGAGACAGGGGGTACTGTCAATGATTATGCTGTATGGAGTGAACTTAGTGGTATAAATAAGACATTGAATGGGTTTTTGCTGAGTGAACCTCTGGACTCTCGTTTTTTGGGGTTGGCCAGCACTTGGTGCCATTCATCACTTGTGTGATCTTGTGTTCTGCTGTGGTCTTCCCTAACCCCCCCCACCTGTTGGATTATCATAAAGGGGGGAGTTGGACTGTTTTGGACTGCCTGGCCTACAACTATCTGGTAACATTTCCACTTTGGGATCTCCCCTTCAGCACTCAAAACAAAAACCTTTTTCTGTTTATCTTCTCCTAAGTTCTGGCCCTGAGGTGGTGGATTGTGAGAGAACCCCCTCCTAGAAACTTGTGGGCTGAGAAGATTGCTGCTTGTACATAGTTGTGCCATACATATCTGCCATATTCTTGCCCCATTCAGTTGGGCTTTAACTTAAGGGATCCAGGAATACTTTGCTTCTTCAAACCTTAAAGCTCTACTGTTGTTTTCTTTTACTGCTTTGGTGGTTGGTCACTGGGGTTTTATAGTTTAGGTTGTGTGGATGGTGGCTTGAGTGGCTAGGATTGTGCTTTGTATTAGCAGTGTATCCGGATTTGAGTGATTGCATTAGTTAGTTGTCCAGGGGCCTTTTGGTTGGACATCATGTGTCTGGGAGGACTGCGTGGACTGGGGCAGGCCCTGATAATGTATGGGGCATCCCAGCTACTCGATCTGTGTCCCTTTCCAGACCTCCCTGTTTCCACGACTACATCACATTGCTGTTGGGAGGTTGGGATAAAGAGGCGCTGCATTGATCGTTTGTGGCAGGGCGCCTTGTGCACCATAGGAGGGGGCAGGAATGAGGTTGTCGGGTGCAGAAGGCACCCTAGGTGTTGATGGGTCCTTGGGAGAGGTGGGATGTGTCTGGTTCCCATACCCAGGGCTCCCACCAGACCAAGTGGGCAGGTAGCCAGAGGGGCTTCACTTTCCACCAATCCCCTGAGGGCAGTGCTATGTAATGCCAGAGCGATTAGGAACAAGACCGCTATTATTGCGGACTTGATTTCCTCAGTCGATCTGGCTTGAATCACTGAGACCTGGGTGGGTGATGATGCTGGCCCAGATCTAGAGGCCGCCATCCCCCCTGGGTACTCAGTAGTGCACTGCCCCAGAGTGGAATGCAGGGCCGGGGGAGTGGCCATCTGTTTTAGATCTGAGCTTGGCTTCTCCATGCACCCAGTGGGAAAACTGGGTTTGTTTGAATGTGTGACCATATGTGGGGGTCTGGGTGCAGGTTGTAGTACTCTCCTGAGTTACCGCCCCCTGGGGTGGTGGGTGAATTCTTACAGGAGGTAGCCAACTTCATTGTTTGTGAGACATTGGAGTCCTCCCGGTGTTTGATCCTGGAGGACTTCAATGTCTGGGCCGATGACGAATCATCCAGGCTAGGTTACAACCTCCACCAGACCATGTCATTTCTGGGCCTGTCGCAAGTAGTTTCTTCCGTGACTCTCCAGGGTGGCCACATGTTGGACCTGGTTTTCTCACTGGTGCTTGAGGTTAGTAACCTTAAGACTGACTGGGTCGTTTGGTCTGATCATTGCACGGTGAGGTTCTCGTTTGGTACCCTCCTGAGAACCTTCCCCCTGCAGAGATGGTCAGCTATTGCCCTTTGAGGGGTTTGACCCCAGAGGGATTTCTGGTGATAGCTGATCAATCTAGTGTGGATAGTGCATGCATAGGGGGTCTAGTTGAGGCTGTCACCACCTGTAATGGGGTGTTATCGGCTGCACTTGACTCCCTCACATCAGCCCGTGTATGACCAAAATCTTCTCACATGAGATCCCCCTGGTTTGATGGGGAGCTCAAGCTGATGAAGATTGTGGGTCAGAGGCTAGAGCACTGCTGGTGGAGGTCTGGCCTGGAGGTGGACAGACTGGCCCTGCGCTTACATCATAGTGAGTATCAGGGGGCAATCACTAGTAAGAAGGCAGAGTTCCTGTCCAGAGAGATTGCTGCTGGGAAGAATCGACCAACTGCGCTTTTTTGGACGGTGGACAGGCTCCTAAACCTAGCCTGTCTTCAGCCAAAAAAGACTTTTTCTGAAACTCTTTGTGAAGAGTTTGCACGATTCTTCTTGAACAGTGTGTCTGCCATCCGGCAGGGTGTTCCACCAGTGAGCTTCACTGAGGCCTACAGTTATCAACCGGGTCACCTGGTGAGCGCTCCGCCTAGTTGGGGGGAGTTTAAACCAATGGAGGTGTCAGAGGTCATTGTTTTTTTTTCCAAGTTAAAGCACACAAACTGTGAACTGGACCCAGTGCCGACTCGTTTCTTGATGAAATGTGTCGGCGCTGTTGGCCCAGTGTTTGCCTTCATTGTCTGGTGGTCTCTGGTGGAGGGGTTTTTTCCAGATGCCTTGAAGGAAGCACTGGTTTGTCCCCTCCCAAAAAAGCCATCTCTAGACCCTGACGTCAAGGCGAATTACCATCTGATCTCCAACCTCCCATTCTTAGCGAAGGTTGTTGAGAAGGTTGTGGCACAGTAACTTGAGAAACACCTCATGACCATCAATCTCTATGAGCCATTCCAGTCTGGATTTCATGTGAGGCATAGTATGGAAACTGCATTAGTTTGGGTGCACAATTACCTCCTCAGGGCTAGAGATTAGGGGGAGGGGACAATTCTCATCCTCCTCGATCTCTCTTCAGCCTTTGAAAAGGTAGACCACTGTGTGTTGCTTGACCACCTGAGGGAATTCTGTGGACTCACCGGCTCTGTCATCTGCTGGTTTGAGTCCTACCTCATGAATAGGAGGCAACAAGTAGTGATGGGGAATTTCTCCTCCTTCCCTAGCCTCCTGTCATGTGGAATACCTCAGGGTTTGGTCTTGTCACCAATGTTGTTTGCTGTGTACATGCTGCCCCTTGCTGAGCTCATTAGGAAATATGGCCTGAGTTTTCATTGCTATGCCGATGATACCCAGCTGTATTTTTCCTTTGCCCCTGGGACATCCAGTGCAGTGGCAGTACTAAATAACTGCCTTGCAGAGATGAATGATTGGATGGCCTCCGGCTGGTTGTGACTGAACCCCGATAAGATGGAGATCCTTGTGGTGGAGTCGAACAGAGGAGGGAACAGGATGGCCCCTGGCACCGAAACTGGTTTGTTTCTGGGATCTGTGCCATTGAAGGCCTCCTCTAGAGTGCAAAATCTTGGTGTGACGTTTGACAGTGGATTGACATTTGAATCTCAGGTGTCATCCATTGTCCAGACCAGCTTCTACCATCTTAGGAATATCACCAGGGTTAAGCCTGTAGTTCTGTCCATGGACCTCCCCAATTTAGTGTACACCTTTGTGGCATCCAGACTTGATCACTGTAATGTGCTCTACCTTGAGGTCCCGGGGGGGGGGGAGTAACCTCTGCTGGATGTAACTAGTGCAGAATGCAGCTGCCAGGTTGCTGACAGGGCAGTCGAAATTCTGCCACATCACCCTGGTGCAATGTGAACTGCACTGGCTGCCAGTGAGGTGGAGGATCCTCTTTAAGGTGGGCTTGCTCACCTTTAAGACCCTACATGGGTAGGGCCCTGGCTATTTATTGGACCTTCTCACACCCGCTGTCTCGGTCTGCTTCCTCCGGTCCTCCTTTAGGGGCCTCCTGGCGATTCCCAAGATGAGGCTTAAAACTGCCAGTGACAGAGCATTTAGTGTCTCTGGCCCCATCCTGTGGAACTCGCTCCCTCCATCTGTTTGGGAGGCCTCTTCGACTTAGATTTTTAAGGCCTGCCTCAAGGCCTTCCTGTTTAGTCAGGCCTTCCTGGACCATGTATATTAGTCCTCCTTGGGAGCCCACCTTTTTCCCTTTCCCTTTGAGTATCCATTTTTAATAGGGTTCTGTGTTGCCACAGACCATATTTATTTTATGCTGTCATTATTATTGTTATTTTATTCAACATTTATTTGTTTACATTAATAGTGTGTTTTTTATTGTACGCTGCCCAGAGCTTCCGGGATTGGACACCTGGAAAAATAAAATTTGCCTTGCCTTGCCTTACCTGGCCCTCAAGGCTTTTATTACTCCTATTTGTAGTCTTACTTGCCCCATGCCAATTACTGCATTGGGAGCCAAAGTGACTTGGTGGAATTATCAAAGCAGTACAGAATTCATGTGGCCCATCTCAAAGCTGAATGGAATTTGTCAGTGACCCACTTTTCTCATCCTTATCTCTCAGAACCGCAATATTCCATGAGAGGCAGCATGATGTCTTTGAAGTGTCAGCAGATATTACACTGCTGAAAAGTGGCAAATTGAATCTCATGGTATCAGAAGTATTATAAAATAGGTTACAAAAATTGTGGAACTTGATTGGCTGAGGGTCATCTTTATCAATGCTGTTATCTCATCTGGCTAAAGATCCTGAAACATTTTCACAATAAAATCAATACTAACTACACATCCCTGATTACTATCACAAACATGGTTACCACCTTTACTCAGTAAAAAATGAAACATGAAACTGCTTTACGTTAAAAAGAATAATAATTACATATTATTTGCCATAATAATACTCTTCCTACACACATACTTTGGAGGGACACTATCATCCTCTTTAGGCCTCAAGCTGTCCCTAGTTTAAAAATTTTATTTTATTAATATTTTTATTTATTTAGATTTGTGGACTGGGAAAGGAGGACTAGACAATTCTGCCTATTTTCAGCCTCGTCCCAGGGGAGGGCGATACAGATGGATGTCAACTGACATTGAACCAGATTAAGCTGTTGGTGGTATTTTAGTAAAAAATATATTTTATGATTGTTTGCATGCTGTAGAATGTGTTGATGTGGTTGATAGTTTGATTCTGGTTCCTTTTTTGGTTTCAAAAGTGAAAAACAGACTGCACACCATACTGGTGTTACCTGACCAAAATATGTGTTTGTTTATATTCCTTAATCTACTCCCACTGTATTTTCCTGGACTAGGGAACACCTCCAACACAGTCCAGCCGCTCAAGATGCAGTGTGAACAGAGGAGTCCATTGCATCTTTAGTGGCTGCAATCTTTGCGGGCGTGCCTAATGTTCAGGAGGTGAGCAATAAGAGTAGATTAAGGATTTGGGAAGAAAACATAAGGCTGAATATGATTACTGCATTACCATGCATTTGAGTTCCACAAAGAAAGGGGGTAGATTAAACCACCAGCAACACCTGTGGATTTTAGAGAAGGTAAGCAATCATAAAAATGTGGGTTTTCAACTTGAAATAGTATGATGCAAAAAAGGACTGATAGTGTCCCTTTAAATAAAAAGTGTAGAAGACGAAGTACTGCAGTACAGTGCATGGGATAGACATAAATGAATTCTGGAGGTCAGGGGTAAGGGGCAACAGAGTTCTAGGAAAACATAAACTGAAGTTACAACTCAAATGGGCAGACTAGGTGGGCCATAGGCCCTTATCTGCCAACACTGTCTATGTATCTATGTACTTACAGTTTTACTTTCTGGTGTTTATTTCCTGATCATGAAAATTCCCCCTTCAAGCCTCAGTTGCTTACCAGGGGAATCTCCACTGTTTAAAGAGCTGGTGACACCTCCAAGAGAACTGTTTGGACACAAGTCACTTTATATGTCACATTAGCTCTCTGTTTATCCTCCCTATTATTTGTTGATGTGGGCATATCCATGAAAACAGGGTCTTTGTTTTTTGAGAGTTCTTCAGCTCCTGTTGCTTATTCCCTACCTGATAGCATAATACTCTGATTGTGACATCACAGTTCTTCCCATGACAACAGACGGTGAAAACACAACAGAGGATTACAACTTCAAGTTGTAATAAGTTCTAAGAGATGATGAACTCGAAGAAACAAAGGTCCAGTTTTTGTGCAGATTTCCTCAGTAATAAAAAAGGGGAGAAGAAATCTATGAGAGGTATCTGAAATGCAAGCTGAGTTGTGTCTAGATACTGTATAAGATTTTCCCCAATTTCCAAAGAGGCATCAGTAGCTTTTTAACCTGTTACGGATAAAACAGAAGCCCTAGTTCCATCTGAGGCCTTCTGTTTTGTGATTGTGGTGTTGAAATTTCTGATACACGAAGTGTGCCAATATCCCACCACACTGCACACCCTGTCATGTCCTATTACTGAATTTGTCCGTGTGGAATGTTTGCTTGCAGTGT
This sequence comes from Neoceratodus forsteri, assembly GCA_016271365.2. Classification (NCBI taxonomy): domain Eukaryota; kingdom Metazoa; phylum Chordata; order Ceratodontiformes; family Ceratodontidae; genus Neoceratodus; species Neoceratodus forsteri. The sequence goes on from CM028129.1 coordinate 721,936,868, forward strand.
AATAGAGCTTTAAAGGAAACAAACAAAATGTAATGAAAATGAACTATTTCTGGTGTTTTTTGTTCATAATTGACATGCTGTTACCATATTTGATTATGTTATATTTGTATTCTGCATGCTGAATGTTTTTTCCCACTTTGCTTAGTGCTCTCAAAGAGACGCTCTCCAGACTCCTGCCTGTAACTCGGGGAAACCACTAAAAGTGGGGAAAAACACACATAGGGAGGTTCTCTGAGGGTTTGCCTGTTTCCTCCTATAGTGCATCTGATGATGCCATGGTCATAGTTGACTGGTGTTTTCCAACTTAAACTGCTCTAATCTGGTCATCCTTCATGCTAAAGATTAGCGCCAGTGTTGTATGGTCTGTTGTTCTTTTAACAGACTGAATAAGCTTACAATCCTCCGACTGTGCTTTTCCCTCCTCCTAGTCTATATCTGGGTAGTTGAAGTTACCTGTCAGAATCATACTTCCCTGGGTTATTGCTTTCCTAATCACATCATGAAATTTAAGGTCCTGCTTCTCTTTCTTGTCCAGTTGTCTGTAGCATGGACCAATTTTACCTATTTCTACTCTTCCAATAGATACTCATAGCTAGAGGGTGTCAATCTTTCCCACTTGGACGTGTTGCATTTAACTTGCATCCAATTACCTTCTGATTTATAATGCCAGCCCCCATCCCTTTTTACCAAATCTATCCTTTCTGAATAGTTAGCAGCTGACTAGCTCTATTCCCAAAGGTCATTCCCATCCCACCATGTGTCCATAATTCATATACAGGTCCTCCATGGTGCTCTTGTCTCCACTTCCCTCAGTCAGCTAAACAGGCTATATACATTTGTGTACATACTGTTCACTTTCAGTTTTAGTCTGGTATCTTTTATGTATTCTCAGACTCATTCATCGTTACCTGTTCTGAGACTCATGCATCATTCATCTTGCCGGTCTTTTATTCCAACATAGCTTTCCCCCCAAAAATCTTTCATTTGTTCCCATTTTACTTGTGGCTTCACAAGCCTTCTCCTGTGTTGCCCCCACTCCTCTATATATGGAAAGCCTCTGTGATTGTTTTTATTAAGTCTCCCGTACTCCAGCTTCTTTTTGATGTACGTACTGTCCATCCTTCTGGGAAACATCCTGTAGTTCATAAAACTGTGGCCAAATTCAAAGGAAATTTAATCCTTTATCCTTACACCAACACTTATTCAAGTCATTTAGTCTCTGAATCTTGTTTGTGTAGCTTTTGTCTGCAAACTGGGTACATAGATACAAAGAGACTGTCAGCAGATGAGGGCCTACGACCTACCCAGTCTGCCCATTTGAGCTGGTAAGATCACTTTAAGTTTTTCTAGAAGTCTGTTGCCCCTTACCCCTGACCTCCAGGATTCCCTTATGTCTATCCCATACATTCTTAAATCCTGTGATTGTTTCAGCCCCCACCACTTCAGGCAGGGTGTTCCACTTGTCCACCACCCTTTCTGTGAAGAAAATCTTTCTCACATTTCTTCTGAATCGCCCTCCCTCCAACTTCATCCCATGCCCTCTAGTCCTGGAACAGCTTTTTCATTAGAAAATATTTTTTCCTGCACCCTGTTCTTCCCCATAAGGTACTTGTATGTTTCAATCATATCCCTTCTCTCCCTTCTCTTCTCAAGGGAGTACATATTCAAGTCCTTCAGCCTGTCCTCATAGGACTTGTGATGCAATCCCTGTACCATATTTGTTGTCCTCCTCTGAACCTTCTCCACCCTGTCTATGTCCTTTCGTAGGTAAGATCTCTAGAACTGAACACTGTACTCTAGGTGGGGCCTCACTAGTGTCTTGTATAGTGGAATTATGACCTCCTTTTTCCTGCTGGTGATGGTCCTTCCTATGCATCCCAGCATCCTATTTGCTTTACCTGACACTTTGTTGCACAGTCTTCCTACCTTGAGGTCATCAGAGATGATAACCCCAAGGTCCCTTTCCTGATTGGTGCATGATATGTCCTCACCCCCCCACTGATATGTTGTTCCAAGGTTTTTGTGCCCCATATGCATTATGTTGCACTTTTTTGCATTACATTTCAAAACTGCCAAACCCTTGACCATTCTTCAAGCTTCTGCAGGTCCCTCCTCATTCTATCTACACCCTCTGGTGTGTCCACTCTGTTACAGAGCCTCATGTGACCAGCAAGCAGAAATTCTGCCTTCTAAGTCCTGCACAATGTCACTGATGAAGACATTGACTGGGACCGGTCCCAGCACTGATCCCTGTGGCACCCCAATGGTCACTCTTCCCTCTGTGGCGTGACAACCATTTACCACCACCCTCTCTGTCCTGCCACCCAGCCAATTACCCATCCACTGCACTACTGTCCTGCCCACTCCCATATTCCCCAGTTTGTTTAACAGCCTTGTATGAGGCACATTGTCAAAGACCTTGCTGAAGTCCAGATAGGCCACGTCCATTGCTCTCCCCAATCCACCTCCCTTGTCACCCAGTTGAAAAATTCAGTGAGGTTAGTCTGACATGACCTCCCCCCTGGTGAAACTATGCTGCCATGGGTACTGTAGTCCATTGGCAACCAGATGTTCCACCAATGTCTCCTTCAGTAATGCTTCCATGATCTTCCCCATTACCAAGGTCAGGCTGACTGGTCTGTAGTTCTCCACTTCCTCTTTGTTCCTACTTTTGTATAAGAGGACTACATCTGCTGTCCTCCAGTCTTTGGGTACCTCCCCTGTTTCCAGTGATTGGATAAACAGGATTGCCAGAGGTTCAGCTACCATCTCTGTTAGTTGCTTTAGGACCCTGGGGTGCATCCCATTCAGTCCCATTGCTTTATTGACTCTGATTCCTTTCAATTCCTTTAGAACCCTTTCCAGTGTAAAGGGACTTGGGTCCATTTCCATGCCCTTCCCACCCCTTGTACTCCCTTCAGGCCCATTATCCTCCCCTTCCTCAGTAAAGACTGAGCAGAAATATCTGTTCAGTATGTCAGCTTTACTGTTGTCATCCTCCATGCTGCTCCCGTCCTCCCCCTTCAGTCTCACTATCCCTCCCTTTGCCCTTCTTTTTTCACTTATATACCTGTAAAAGATTTTGTCCCCTCTAACCACTGGTAAGTTGTATTGCTAAGAAGATAGCTTCCCTTTTCTGGCTTTAATTTTGGTTTCCAAGGTTCACGAAGTCTTTATATGTTCATTCTTCTTGCCACTGGTGTCATTTGTTCCAACATGTATCACTAACGGTGGTTGATCACCAAGGGCCTCTAACAGTCAATGCATTTTTTCCTTGATATACCTATGTTTGGCTCCAGGTAGACAGTAGAATCCACCATGTTCTAGGTTTGTTGGGCACATGTGCTCATCTGTGAACATAGAACATTGAGTCTCTCAAGGCCACTGTTATCCTGTGTTTTGTTTCCTTCTAAATTTTTTTTTTTTAGTGGCAGTATGTCTTGTCATTCTTCATTTTCCTGTTCATTCAGTAAATCAGTAAATCAGTGTAATTCTCAATAGGTAGCAGCAAGCTTTCACTGCTGATTTTTTACTCACCTGTTGTCTTACTTCCTTCTCTCAACTGTCTCCCATTGTGATTCACCTTCACATTTCCTGGCTCATTTCATGTGCCTGTTCTCCTTCATTTTATGTCCCAGTTGTATATTGCTTCTTCTGTCTCCCTTACTGTTTTCATTAATAATATGTTCAGTGCCTGTTGTAATGGCTACATCCTACACCTGCATGTGATTCAACTCCCGGTTTTCCTCCAGCATGGCCATTCTGTACCTTAGCTACTCAATAACAAAACACTTTTCACAGGTGAACTACCAGTTTGATTGTTCTGGGTTTCTAAATGTGAACTTTCAACAACTTCTGCAGTAGTTTACTTTCTCCATTGTAGTTCTGACCATAACTAACTGTAAATGTGGTTGCTGTTCATCTGAATATTATTGTGTGCCATTATGTACCACAAGTCAACATGCTGGTGTCAGAAGAGACAGCACTCAGGTGTCAGCAAACAGATCTGCAGCCAAAATGAGTGTTAAAAAATAGACACACTAGATGGGTCCAGTGGCCCTTATCTGATGTCACGTTCACATTGTATGTCTTTTTTATTCCCTTTGAATTCTTACCAGTTGCTAGGACTAATAAGTATCATCAGCCCACTTCAGTTTGTTGGACGTGGTGCTTGAAGCTTAATATAAAGTAACTCTCCTTTCTAAATTTGATTTTTTTTCTGCTTTCCCTTCTTTGCCTTGCTACTCTAGTGGTTCATTTTATAAGTATTCCCACTATCACCTGGTTACTTTCTTACTATGCCACTTCCTCAACCATGAATGTTGAGCTCCATGTGGAGAAAATGAAACACAATTTATAGTCCCTCCCCACATTTGTCTCCTCCCTTTCTTGTTCAAACAATACAAGCACACAACTCACCTTTTAATCTTCCTTTGCTAAATGTTGCTGCACCTCAGCCATGGTAGATGCATCCTTCTATTATTTCTAGATACATACTGGGTTTCATTCTGGGTGTTAGAATGGAAGAAGGCACTCAGGCCCATTTTACCATTCCCCACAAAGTGGGCTCATTTAAATCCTAGAACATATCAACTTATCTATTTCTCTTCTAAATTGTTGTAAGCTATTACTGGTGACAATATAATCTGATAGAGCGTTCCATATTCTAGCTGTTCTCTGGACAAAAGAGAAATATCTGGAGTTCTTTTTAACCATCTCCAGTTTAATTTGTAACCTATGTCCTCTTAGTCCTTCTGGTTTCTTCACAAATTCTAGTCCTAATCCTTCAACTGGTTCTGGATCTTTTGTAATTTTAAAAAACTGTAATAAATCCTCTCTTCTTCTTCTATCCTCCAGTTTAAATAATTTTAATCTTTTCAGTCTTTCCTCATACCCTCTTCCTTTCTCAGTCTTTATCATCCTAGTGAATGTCCCTTGGACTCTCTCCAGTCTATTAATTTCGCCTTTCGCATACGGACTCCACACCGATGTTTCGTAGTCCATGTAAGGCCTTGCATACACCCTGTACAATGGCACCAGACAATGTTTAGATCTGTTTATAAAGCTTTTTCTAATGTTTTTTTTATCAAAAAATTGTTCTACTTATAACCTCTGACCTTTGTGCCTTAAATGTCAATCTATCATCCACTATTATCCCACAGTCCTTTTCCCTGTGTGTTACCTCCATCCTAGAGTTGTTTAAGTAGTACACATGTTTGAGGTTTTGTTCCCCACATGCATCACTTTACACTTCTCTATACTTAGTGGCAATTTGTTGTTTTTTGCTCATGTCTCAATTTGTTTTAGATCGGCCTCCATCTGTTTAATTTCTTCCTTGGACCCCACCTGCCCTCCTAGTTTCACATCATCTGCAAATTTTACTAATAAGTTCTGAATACCTTGTTTGATATCTCCTGTATATAGGGAAAATAGTATGGGGCCCAACACTGACCCCTGAGGGACCCCACTTGTGACCCCGGCCTCCTCTGACAATACACCCCTTAATCTCACAACTTGTCTTCTGTCTGTCAGCCAGCTCTGCACCCACCTTATCAATCTGCTGTTTATTCCTATATTTATCATTTTTTCAATTAGTTGGTTATGTGAAACCTTATCAAATGCCTTCTGAAAGTCAAGGTAGATGACATCAACTGGATTTTTATTGTTAATTAATTTATTTATATGTTCATAGAAGATTAATTAATTGGTCAAACATGACCTATTTCTTTTGAACCTGTGCTGGCTAACACCTTTCACTTTTAAACCCTTTACGCCCTCCTCTAATTTGTCTTTTAGCACACTCTCTGCCACCTTACACAGCACAGCTGTCAGGCTGACTGGTCTGAAATTTGACATGGAAGTATTTAATCCTTTTTTTATCTATTGGTATTACTATTGCACTTTTCCAATCTGCTGGTATTACTATTGCACTTTTCCAATCTCCTGTACTAAATGATCGACTAATCAAGTTTGCCAGTGGGGGTGCTATTTGTTTACTGACTTCCTTTAATAGTCTTGGATGCAGTAAGTCTGGACCTGATGATTTATAAGATTTTAGTCCTTTCAATATAGTCTCTATATCTTCTTTATTTACTTCCAAAACAAATTCTTTTTAATATTATCCTTTAACTGGATCTCTTCATTAACCTTATTATCATATACAAAACAGAAATATTGGTTAAGATGTTCTACCATTGTTGGTACTTCAGTTACTTCCCTCCCATTAATGTCTAGGGATCCTAATTGTCCAACTACGTTCTTGTTATTATTTATATAAGAATATAGTCCTTTTCCATTGTCCTTCCTGTATATTATATTCATTTCCAATCTTTGCCTTTCTGTTTTTATTTTATTTTTTAAACTCTTCAATATTAATTGTCTGCTGATAGAATGTTGGTTTGCTGTAATGAACTTCCTCTGATTGCATTAAGAAGTTAAAGTTTAATTGCATCAAACGTGTGGCTGGTATATAACAATAAGTGGAAGCTCAGCACTTCAGAACTCTCTTTAAGGTCATCTGACAAATTGAGAACTCCCAAGGTTAATGCAGAAAAATAATGTTTGTCACAAGTATTTAGTCTAGATCTCAGCAATTTTTCTTTAAAATGGCTGTGTGAAAAACCTCTGTAGTACAGAATTATAAAGTGCTGCACTGTTGCTATCCTGAAGTATATAATATGTCTTATTTTAACCCTAACAACCCTTGTGATTACTCATTCTAGTGAAATTATTAATCAAACACTATCTATACAGTACAATGGACATTCCCCTTCAGAAAGGGAAAACCCATAAGCAGACAGGTCAGAAAGAAGTACTGTATGCTGTATATAGTGCTACATAAAACACAGGCTACAGTACCTTATAGAAAGAGAAAAAAATTGACATTTAATAATGTGTAATTAATAAAATGCAACCAGTGAGCATGGTGAAATATAAAGTTAGGTACATTCCCTGTTTACAGATTGTCCAGCTGTCTCTTTTTAACAACTCATCTCAGGCCATGCTTGTTGTTATGTTGCTGTTATGAATTTGTCTATTACCACACATGCCTGCCAGCCTCCTGACCAGTGCTTTAGAGAGAGAGTTATCCCTTGCAAAGAAGGATCTGATGGTTAGAGGAAGCCAGGGATGAGGTGGGGGATGTTAATGTGGTACAGTTCATACTATTGGAATGTTTCAGGCACCAGCTTGTATTTGACTATGAATAAATACCACAAGAAAAGCATGGCTAGAAACAACTTTTTGTTTTCCACTTAATAAGATGTTTGCATATTTCGATGCTAATTATGGCAAACAAGGGTTTATAACTAGTTTATTATCATTTTTTTTTCTGAACATATCCCTCCTTCCCCCCAATTGTAACTACTTAGTTACTGAAGTATTCTGTTACTCCTGAGTATCACATTTTTAGCACCCATAAAGCAGATGAATCTTATTGTGATGTTACAATATATAGTCTGCAATGATATGTACTATATTCAGTAGTGTTTTCATCTGTTAGAATAAAATGGGTTAACATTTCAGAATACTTTCTCTTTCTTGACACCACCCCCATACCCATGGCACTGCACAGTGCGCAAAACTCAATTTAAAAGGGTGTTGCTTTTATGCCATGAGCAGGGGACCCCAGCAGTGGTGTGCTGGAATCAGCTTGCTCAAACTGGTAATTATCTGTCTGAAACAGTTTTACAGGCTTGAACGAGCCGGCAGTTACCAGCTCCATTTCTGCCATCCAGAGTCAATTCCTTTAAAAAATAAAACTGTTTTTTTTTTCTTGGTGTGCCTTTGATAAGGAAAGAAAAGCAGAAATATAAGAAGGTGGGGCAGGGCGGTTGGTCAGGTGAATGTGGCATATCAGCAGTCAACAACTTTTTTTGTCGTTCCATACATCTTTGCTCCTCATTGGTTTATCACTTTTCCCCCTTGCGCTTGCTGGCTGTGGTTCTGCTTCCTGTGCACATGCCAGCCTTGGTGAGACAGGACAGTCCTCTCCAATGATTGGCCAGTGATGCATCAGATTCCCCTATGATCCCTCACATCCAGACTACACAATGCACTGAGAGTTCCTGAGCCGCCTCCCCATCTTGTGTCTGACCCATCCCTCCCTGTGGCATTTATGTGGTAGTTGAGGAGGAGTCGGCATCAGTTTGGTGGCAAAAGAAGCCACATATTTACACAGCATGTTATGTGAGAGAGGATAGTCGGGTAGTGTTGACTTCATCATGTTTTCAACTTCAAGGAGGTTGTCCTACTTTTATGCATTTTTAAGTTCAGGTAATGGGTCCATTTAGTTAGTATAGGAGGTGGAGGTGATCAAAGATGTCCTGGCTGGTGGATCTCCTCCAATCGTACATGTCCTATCACTGTGCCCATGTCATTGTTAGCCACCTGCCTGCCTACACTGCAGTGGCCACCTGGCCTGAAATGAGCCACAAATAGTCATGCTGTCTGTTCATCCTCCTTGCATTGTTTCCTGACTTCTTTCTGAGAGCAGCGGCTTTCTGAGACTGAGTGAGAGACCTGTCTTCACACCATACATCCTGTTCCCATCCCGGCTGAGGTGAGACTCATAGGAACAGGAAGGAGAGAGAGAGAGGAGTCAGGAAGCTGTTCCTTCTTTCCAGGGGCAGGGCACAAGAAGGGCTGGACAGGCCAAGTGAGTGCCATGTGAATGAGGCATGACCCTCAAGAGGAGCCAGGTACCACGGCCAGACAGGCAGGTCTGAATCTTAACTCTCATCTTTCAAGTAAGTGTTAGAAAATAAAAAAAACCTTTGGTCAAGATAAAAGTAAAAAAAAAAAAATTAAATGCAGGGAAATGGGTTTTGTTTAGGAAAACTAGAGTTGTTTGCTTGAACCAGAACAAAGGACTGTTTCCTTAATGCTTAACTCGAACTTGAAGACTGTAGTCATGGTGGGACCATCTCTTATGCACTAGACAGTCCTAAGGAGAGTACAGAGAGAAGCAGCAGCAGTACGTACACTTTACCTAACCCAACACATCCAGTTCCAAAGCACATGCTGTGTGGAATGTAAGCTAAAATTGATTTTGACAAGAATTAATATACTTTTTTTCTTATTGCTTAGGTAACAGTTGCAAAGGGTGAAAGAAGTTTTATAGCACTGGGGGTCAATTCTCAGCAGTAGAGATTCTATAATGTAAAGCAACAGGAATGTAACAAATTTAGTTTGGCTACAATGTTAATCTGAAACCTTAGTGTGTAGCTGCAATACTTCAATAAAAACTACCAAGCACTGATTTAACCCCTGCTGTTTAGTATTCAGCACTAATTCATTGCAAAATGCACACCATGAAATATAGACCACTGGTACACTGAGAGGTAAAAATGTAGAAATGGGTGTCACTGGCTCAACTCCTGGTGATGGGTGGGGTGGATTCACCAGCCTCAGCAGTAGTCAGGAAAGGTCAGGATGGAAGGACTTGGGAGTAGGGTGTATCCAGGACTGAGGAAGCTCACTCAGGCAGATGAACTTTTTCTACAGACAATGTAAAATGACATTGGAGTTGCTGTTGCTGATGTGTTTGTTTGTTGTATCACCATAGTGATTAATACTGTATATGAAAAAGCACAGCGGTGACCTAGTTTGTAAAAACATTTGAAACATAAGGTCCTGATGCTGCTTCTGCTGTGGGGCTGTGTACCTGTCTCTCTGTTTTGAACTGAAGTACAGAAAAACCTGCAGTGAAGTTATATGGTGTGGCCGGAGACTGGGCATGGAAGAGGGTGCCTGCCTCATCTCAACATTTCAGTTTCATTGTGTGCACTTTGTTTATTTATTTATTTTTATTTATTTCTCAGATTACAATATCTTTGAGCTAGGAGCTCTTTTACAAAGGTTCCATGTCAGATGATTGACAAAGGCTGAAAAGAGGCAGTATAGCGCAGTGGTTTAAGGCTCTGAGCTGCAAACCTGGAGACCTGGGTTTGAATCCCACAGCCCCCACTTGCATACTGTGTGACCCTGAGCAAGTCACTTAACTTCCTTGTGCTCCCAGGTAGCATCTGTAAACAAGCTTTCAGCTTAGTGTGTCTCTCTTGGTTAAAACAAAACATTTACAAAACAATAAGACAAAAAAACATTCAATACAGTTATAAACACATTGAAGCATATAAAACAGGCAAGGTGGATAGTTTACAAAACAGTAGGCAATTACAAAACATCCAGGATTAGGCTTTGTTAGGGATGGGGGTATGAGGTAAGAATGGGTTGGGGTGTGAGGTAGATGGGGGGAACAGCAAAAGGGGGTGAGGGGGACAAGTGGACTAGGTTTTGTGAGGAGAGGCAGGAAGGTACTGGTGCAGGCAGTCTGAGTTACAATAGACGGAAGGGGTGAGGTGAAAAGAGAAAGGGGTGAAATAGGGGTTACTAGTGAGAATTGACATAGTTGCTACTGGTGGCAAAGAGGGGGGAGTGGGTGGACAAAGGGGAGATGTTTGCCATGAAAGGGGGTGAGGCAACCTAGGGATGACTGTCACAGCTGCTAAGTGCAGTGAGGTGTTGTCAGAGTTTTCTCTTAAAAGGGCTGATCTTTGTCTCATAAAAGATTACTGAGGGTAGGTTGTTTAGCTAACTAGGTACCTTTTATGTAAATGATCGCTGCTCCTGAGAGGTATGACAAAAAGGGACAAGATAAGTCTGCTTTGACATTCCACAAGTTCTATGAGGGTTAGTCGCAGGGTTAAAGAGGTTCTGTATGACCTGAGAGTTTTAGCCAAGGCAGATTTTTTTTACTAAGAGACAGGTCTGATATTTTATCCTGCCCTTAAGGTTCAGCCAGCTAGTTTGTGCATACAAGTCACATGTTTGGGTGAGTCTGTGGGCTCCTGTAATTAGCCTGCATGACTTATTTAGTGCTCTGTTGGTCCTTTTGAGTGTGGTGTCTGTAGCTGCTCCATAAACTACTAAACTATCATCTATTATGGATAGTATAGAGCTATTTACAGCATGCTGGAATGCATCTGGGGTCATACAGTGTCTGTGCCTAAATAATAGCCCAGTCCTGGTATTAAACTGCCCTTGTGACAAGGTCAACATGGGTAACGTAGGATAAAAAACTGTCAGGTGTTATCCCTAGATATTTGAAATTTTGAACCTGTTCTAGTGGAGAGCTATGGCTGTTCAGAATAGTTAACCAGTGTGTTTTGTGTTTGTTGTGTGGGCTTGAGAATAACACGCCTTTCATCTTTTTGTAGTTCATAAGATGTTTGTGCTCAGTAAACCAGGCCTTGATAACTGAGAAGCTGTGCTGGAGTTGTGTTTCAAGGGAAGGGGGATCAGGTTGATTAATGAAAATAATGGCATCATCTGCATAGAGTAGTATATTACTAGTACAGGCCAGGGAGAGGGTATTGAGGAAGACTAAAAAATAAGGGGCCTAGGATTGAGCCTTGCTGGACCCTGGACCGCACTTGTCAGCTGTCAGATAGAATACCACTTATTTTGGCTTATTGGGATCTGCTACCGAGGTAGCTTGTAAACCATCCTGCCGCATCATTAGATAGACTGGAGGCGAGGAGTGAGTCTAGCAGTATGGTATGGTTGACCGTATCAAATGCTTTAGTGAGGTCAATATATGCTGGAGCCAGGGGACATAGGGTGGTGACAGGAGGGGCGCAAAAAAGGGAGAGCAAGTAGGGAGAGGGGTAAAGAAAGTGAGGTGGAGGGGTAACATTGAATGCTAGGAGTCTAGGGAACAAAGTAGCAGAATTACAGGCTATCAAGGCAGATGGGAAAGTGGATATGGCAGCCATAACTGAGACATGGGCCACCCACTACCATGATTGGGACCTGGCAATACTGGGATATAAGCTATTTTGGTGGGATAAGATAAAAGGGAAAAGGAGGTAGTGCTGTATGTGAGGGAAGGTCTGAAATGTGTCAGGGAGGAGAGGGAGGAAAGCAACACAGAGGCATTATGGGTGCAGATCCAGGTCTCCAAACATAGGACCCACAGGATGGGAGTGATTTACAGGCCACCCTTTCAGACTGAGGAATTAGACAGGGAACTAGCAGGGCAGGATAGAAGGATCTGCAAAAGGGCAGTACAGTGATTGTAGGTGACTTCAACCTGCCTGGGGTGGATTGGGATACCCCAGCTACAACAAATAGGAGGGAGTAGGTACTTCTGGACCCCTTCAAGGACAGCTTCCTATTGCAGATGATCAATGAGCTGACCAGGTTAGGGAACACCCTTGACCTAGTCCTGGCAAATGGTGAGTTCATGAGGGAGCTGAGAGTAGAGGAACCATTGGCAGGGAGTGGCCATCACTCAGTGTGGTTTAGGATAAACACAGGGAAAGAGGGAGTAGGATCAGTCACAAGGGTGTTAGACTTCACAAGGGCAGACTTTGGGAAGATGAGGGAAATAGTGAGGGGGCCTCTAGCAAGGGTCAATCCAGATATGAACACTAATTAGAGGTGGGAGGTCATCAAAAGGGGATAGAGGAGGCAATAGCAACATGTACAAGGGTCCAGAGTAAGAGGGCAAAGGCAAAAAAACCTAGTTGGGTGAGCAGGGGGGTCATGGAGATAGTAGGAAGAAAAAGAGCTGCCTTTAGAAGGTACAAGAGAGCAGGGAAGGGGGAGGACAGAGAGAAATACCTAAAGGAGTCAAGGGAGGTGACAAGGGCAGTCAGGGTAGTCAAGGCATCCCGGGAACTCAGGCTAGCACAGGGCATTAAGGATGGCTAGAAGGACTTCTTTAGGTACATCAGGGAGGAAAGGAACTGCAGAGACCAAATAGTGAGGATTAAAAGGGGGGTGGTGGACCCTAAGTCAGGACAAGCATAAGCATTTAATGAGTACTTCTGGTTTGTATTTACCAGAAAGAAGGGGGGTGGTACCCAGAGGGATTGGGGGGGTGGTCATGAGGGGGTGAGGAGACAGACAGGAAAATCACAATGGGCAGGGTACTGGAGGGCTTGAGGGCACTGAGGGTGGACAAGGCACCAGGTTGGGATGGCATACACCCCAGGGTGCTAAGGGAACTGGCAGATGTCTTGGCTGAACCACTTGCAGACCTGTTCAATTCCTCTCTGGTCTCTGGGTGTGTATCACAAGACTGAAGGATGGAACGCGTGGTGCCCCTCCGCAAGAGTGGCCCCAAGAACAAGCCAGGGAATTACAGACCAGTAAGCCTCACATCCATTGTAGGAAAGCTGATGGAGACAATCTTGAAGGAGAGGCTGGTTTCCCTCCTGGAGGCTAATGGGTTGCAGGACAGCAGGTAGAATGGGTTTGTCTTGGGCAGATCCTGTCAAACTAACCTGGTGGAGTACTATGATTGGGTAACCAGGCAGTTGGACAGGGGCCATACAGTGGATGTTCTCTATCTGGACTTCAGCAAGACATTTGATTTGGTGCTGCATGGGAGGCTAGGTAGTAAACTGGAGGGCACAGGTGCCAGGGCAAAGCTGGTGGGATGGGTAGTGAACTGGCTGCAAGGGAGACAGCAGAGGGGGGGGTGGTGGTGGGAGGGGAGCTCTCATCACCCAGGCAGTGACAAGCAGGGTGCCACAGGGATCTGTGCTGAGGCCGGTGTTATTTGGGATCTTCATAGCAGACATTTTGATAGGCATCAGGAGCAGGATCAGTCTGTTTGCAGATGACACCAAGATGAGAGTGATGGTGGATGAGCTGCAGGGGGCAGTGGTTACAGGACGATCTGGCAAAATTAGAGGCCTGGTCAGACACTTGGCAGCTGAGGATCAATGCTAAGAAGTGCAAGGTATTACATTTCAGAGCAAAGAACCCAAGGAGGAGCTAACAGATAGGGGGTACTCAGCTGGCCATGATGGAGGAGGAGGAGGAGAAGGATCTAGGGGTAATCATAAAGGGAGCAGTGAACAACTCCAAACAGTGTAGAAAGGCAGCTGCCAAGACTAACAAGGTGCTGGGTTATTTTGCCAGGGCATATTCTCCAGGAGGGGGGAGGTGATTCTGCCACTGTACAGGTCACTGGTTAAACCACACCTGGAGTACTGTGTGAAGTTCTGGCGGCCACACCTGAGGAAGGACATTAGGTTACTGGAGGCAGTGCAGTGCTGGGCAACAAAAATGATCCACAGGTTAGAGGACTTGCCCTATGAGAGTAGGCTGAAGGAGTTAAACGTGTACTCCCTGGAGGAGAGGAGGGACGGGGGGACATGATTGAGACCTTTAAATACATGAAGAGGATAAATAGGATGGACACAGGAGGACTTTTCCAGTTAAGGGGGGGGATACCCATTGGCACAGTCTGAGATTGGGGGTAGGTTCAGGAGGGTAATGAGGAGACACTTTTTCGTGAAGAGGGTGGTGGTAGGTTGGAACGCATTACCAGAGGAAGTGGTATCCTGTAATATGGTGGGCTGCTTCAAAAGGGGATGGGGCAGGGTAAGGGGGGCTAACTATAGGGTGAGGGGAGGGAGGGGCAGCTGCAGTATAAGGGCTGCTAGCTGCACATTTAAGCAGACTCGATAGTCCGTATGTCTCTGGCAGGTTTGTATATTTGTATGTTCGGATATATATTGCCCCCACTAGTTGACCCCTGTCAAGTGCATTATGTATGAAGCTTGTGTATTCTAGCAGTGCTGTGGTGGTACTATGTGCCTTGTGAAATCCATGTTGTTGTGGACATTGGATTTGGTATTTCTCAAGGTACTTGGTTAGTTGATCTGATACGATGCATTTCAATGCCTTTCAGAAGGTGGGGATTGATATTGGGTGGTAATTTGTGTGCTAGGCTTGGTCACCACTTTTGTAGATGGACATAATCACAGCTGCTTTCTACCACTGAGGGAAGTGACCGAAGCATAGTGACAGATTTAGCAGTTTAGTGAGGGGTGATAGGACCACATCAAGAGTTAGACTAATAAGTTTAAGGTCAAGTGAGTCACTGCTGAAACTAGATTTTCAAAGCACCAGTTGCAGGTACTTTTTAACCTCTGACAGGGTGACTGTCTTAAAATAGAAGGGTGGGGGCTCTGGGGGGGCACCTCTATGGACCTTAGCATTGCTGGCTGGTATGTCAAAGAAATCAGGGGGAAGTATGCTGCTAGGGTCAGAGAAGGTTGTGTTGAAGGTATTGGCAATATGCTTGGGGTCCTTTGTGATTTCACCATTGATTTCTATCACAGAGGGTGAGGATTTATGGGTTTTGCCTGTGAGGTCTTTGACGTTATCTCAAAATTTCCTGCCATACCCCAGGAGTTTGAAAGCTCCTACTTGAAATTGTGGATTTTGATGAGACTGACTCCACGAGTGCAGGTGTTTCTAGCAGCTTTGTAAAGCTGAATGTCAGCCTGTTTACCAGTGGCCTGTGCACAATGCCACAGATTATCCCTAATAGTCATGTGGTTAAGTAGGGATGGGGTAATCCAAGGATTATTTATGCCCTTTATCTTACATTTTCTAATGGTTAACTCTAGAATAAATATAAAACATGTAGTGTGACTTGGGTCAATACCAAGTTGAAAACAGCCTGTTTCAGTGAAGAGCTGCTGCTGATGTCATCTAGGGGACTCACAGTCTAGTATTCCCTGTCAGCAAGCTTATAGGACCTGTTTCTCTAAAGTTGTAAAGATCATGTGAGATAGCCACGAAAAGTAAAACAGGAAGCACCATGCACAAAACTTTGCCATAAAAACTATGTGTTTCAGATTTTGTAACAAAGTTAACACAATTGTATTGTTTAATACCCTTTTGGTGTGATCCATTTCTCCAGGTTTGCTGGATGCTGAGTCAGCATGCCTCCAGGCTGCTGAAGCTATTTGAAGTGCTACTCTACTGCGCCTGTTATGAATTTGTGTTGTTGCTAATATTGTAATATTGGTAACTTCACAGCTCTTTGTCAGTGTCTGCTTTACAATATGTTTTAATAGGGGCCTTATATGTATTAACTCCTACTAGGGGTGGAAGTGTTAGCTCTGGTAAAATCATTTTAATTTAGAATAGAACATAGATGAGCCTGACTATAGGTCACAACAGCCTGATGGAGGAAAAAAAAAGTGCTGGCTAAATTAGAAACTACAGTACTGGTATTGCTATTATCCCCCCCACACACACACACTCAGAATGGTTTACCGTCTGTCTGTTTTAAATGTCAATGCTTTTATGTTAAATTTATTTTGTATTTATACATTTGTACTTCATTTTATTTGTGAAACTTAGTGTACAGGACTGTCTTGCAAACTGGATTGATAATATCCAAATGACATGTTTTTCTTTCTGTATAAAATTTTTTTTTTTACTTACTACTACTAGTAAGGTTTCAAAACAGCATTACCTCTCCTACCCCCATTTACAAGGAGATAGAATAATTGTTTTAAAGTGCCATTCTTAGAAATCACCTCAATTGAATGATAGGCATGACTGATCTCAGCTTTTCACCACATTAGACACTTATTCAGTTTGCAGCCCTCACAACAGTATGCTATGACCCAGCATCCAGCAACCCTGGAAAAAAGGACCACAACAGAAAGGCACCCAAACAAAATATTGTCAGCTTTGTTACAAAACCTGAAACACACATAGTTTTTAAAACAATGTTTGCTGACTGGTGCTGCCTGTTTTACTTGTGAAAACCATTGCCCATGATCTTTACAACTTTGGAGAAACAGGTCCTGTAAGCTTGCTGACAGGGAGTACTAGACTGTGAGTCCCCTAGATGACATCATCAGCAGCTCTTCACTGAAACAGGCTTTTCTGAACTGGTAGTGAAATCAGGGATACAAAATAGCTCCTAACTTTAAAATTAAGTAACGTAAAAATCTAGATTTTGGTATGTGATTTACTGGGGGTATGCTTATTCATTTTCTGCAGTGTAGCACCTTTGGCCAGATGGCGTCAGTTGCTACTTAAAAACATCCTGCAGGCCATAAAACTGTGTCCAGATTCAAAGGAAATAGAATCCTTCAACCAGACACCAAATCGTGTTTCGATAATTTATTCTCTTAATCTTGTCCATGCATATTTAGTCTACAAATTGGGTAGGCTGTATTGCTAAGAAGATTGCTCCACTTTCCTGTCTTTAATCTCCTTTCCAAATTTCATGACGTTTTTATTTGTTCTTCCTTCTTGCCACCATACCTCTCAACTGTCCCTGATTTTCAGGGATGTCCCTGATTTTGCCTCAGAAATTTCTTCCGTCACACCTAAATTTGGCATTTCTGTCACTGAAGAGTAGGGATTTGAGTCATAAAATAATGCCAGCCACTGGTGTTACAGTCTAGTTCTCACTAAGAAAATGCTATTCACACTAAGAAGCATGTTGTACGCAGCTTCTGGAACTACTATTACTATTTTTTTCAGATGTGTCCCTGATTTTGGTCATTTGTCCCTGATCATTTTAAGCCTTGTCCCTGATTTGGGATGAGGGAGGTTGAGAGGTATGCTTGCCACTGGTGTCATTTGTTCCAACCTGTATCACTAGCAGTGGTTGATCACCGTGGGCTTCTAAGAGTACAATTATTCTTTCCTTGATATAACTAAGTCTAGGTCCAGGTAGACAGTAGAATCCATCATGTACTAGGTCTCTTTGGCACACATGCTTATCTGTGAACATAAGCCTTGTTATCCTGTGTTTTGTTTCCTTCAATAATGTTTGTTTTTCGGTAGCAGTATGTGTTGTCATTCTTAATTTCTCTGTTCATTCAGTAAATCAGCCTAATTAAGTAGGTAGTGGCAAGCTTTCACTGTTGTTTCTTTACTCACATGTTGTCTTTCTTCTTCCTCTTAAATGCGTTGTAATTCACCTTCACATTCCCTGGTACGTTGTTGCATATAGCTGCTATCCTTCAATTTATGTCTCAGTTCTGTACTGCTTCTTCTGGCTCCCTTACTGTTTTCATCAAATAATGTTTTCAATGTCTCCTATAATGGCTTCATCCTGAACCTGCATATGATTCAACTTCAGGTTTTCTTCCAGCATAGCCATTCTGTACCTTAGCTAGTCAATAATAAAAGTTTTCACAGGTGAACTACCAGTTTATTTTTTCTGTGTTTCTAAATGTGAACTTTCAACAACTTCTGCAGTAGTTTAGTTTCTCCATCGTTGCTTTGGCCATAACTAACTATGAATGAAGTTGCTGTTCATGTGAATATTACTGTGTGCAGCAAGTCAATATGCTGGTAGCAGAGTAGACTGCATTTAGCAGATTTGCAGCAAAAAATAAATGTAAAAAAAAAATGGACACACTAGATGGGCCCAGCGGCTGTTATCTGCTATCACATTCACATTCTATCTTTTTTATTCCCTTTGAATTCTTACCAGTTGCTAGGACTAATACATATCATAAGTTCACCTTAGTTGGTTGGATCTGGTGCTTGAAGCTTATTTTAGAAAATGGCCAAAACAATCCTAGCTTTCTGATTGGCTAGGACACTGATCTTGGTGGGCAGGTATTTTCCAATAGAGCCCACTGAGAAGAAGTTCCGATTTGGGGTGGCCCATTACTTGGCATATTCTTGGGCACCCTGAATTTTCTAACTGCCTAGCCGCCATGTTTTTCCTGCTCGGTAAGTGGGTAACCAGGCCCCTCCCGAAGAGTCACCTCCCTCACAGACCCCATACTGCCAAATAAAAAGTTATGAACATAAACAATTTTAAAACAGTGCACATTTGAGTAACGTGTACTGTTACGCGCACTCCTGCTTTCTCAAAAGCAGGCTGCTGTAGTACAAAAATGAAGCTGGCAAGCAGTGTGCATGCCTTGGGAGCCAACATTAACATACTGCTGCAGTTTGCCATGACTCTGCCTACGCTTACCACTCCATGGTCCCCTCATGTCCGGTCCTCAAATCTGTCCACAAGAAAATCACCCAACAGTTTCTCCAAGCATGTTTGGAGAACTTGAATGTGCCTCCTCTTTTTTTCCATGGCCAAGAACTTTCCCAGTCTTCCCCACAATGCTGAGTCTCCCGAGTCCCGACTGCTCACATTAGACACCACTGCTTTCTTTCAACATGAAACAGCAGTTTCAAAACAATAAACTAATGGCAACAAAACAATGAAAATAAAGAACTCCCTCTAATGCTCTCATAAAATACTCTCGACTGCCGACCATGTTCACACTCGTCTGTGTTGGGAGGGGGGTAACTGCACTCAAGCATATCTTTTTTTTTCCATAAATACAGAACCTCCACTAGGACAAAAGTCCACATCTGCAACAAAAAAATTATTATAATCAAGGCAGAGAAACTATTTAATTACAAAACTGATATAAAACTATTTTTTATTGCTAGTTTTTTATTATATTTTTTTTCACAGTGCCATTTTCTAAGTGCAATAATACCCTCCGGGGTGGGCAGTATAGGGAATACTGGACCTTCCAGGGGCTATAAGGCCCTCCATCTGTGGCATCGGGCCTCATTACTTCCCGGGCAGTTCGGTATTCCACAATAGTACCCACACTGTTGGATATTATTGCTTACATAACTCCTTTCTAAATCTGATGTCTTTTTTGCTTTCCCTTCTTTGCCTTACAACTCAAGTGGTTCATTTTACAAGTATTACCACTATCATCTGACCGCTTTCTCACTATACCCCTTCTTCATTCACAAATGCTGAGCTCTGCATGGAGAAAATGAAAGACAATTCATAGTCCCTCATGACATTTGATTCCTCCCTTTCTAGTTCAAACAATACAAGCACACAACTCACCTTCTAATCTTCCTTTGCTATATGTTCCTATATTTGAATCATGTAAGATGTATCCCGCTGTTATTTCTAGGTACAGTGTTTATCTTATCTTATCTTTATTGTCTGCTGATAGAATGTAGACTTGTGGTGCTGCACTTCCTTTGATCGCACTCAGAAGTTAAAGTTGAATTGCATCAAATGTGCGGCAAGTATATAACCGCAAGTAGAAGGTCTGCACTTCAGAACTCTTTTTGAGGTTATTTAACAAATAGAGCACTTCCATGTTCAATGCAGAAAAATAATGTTTGTCACAATGTTTATAACTTAGCAATTTTTCTTTTAACTGGCTGTGTGAAAAACCTCTGTGGTACAAAACTATAAAGTTCTGTACAGTTGCTATCTTAAATAATATGATCTGTGTCTTATTTTAACCCTACCAGCCCCTGTGGTCACTCACTCTAGTCAAATCATTAATAGAATGCCAGTTCTCTATCTATACAGTACCCACTAGGGTTGCCAGCCAGAATAAACCCCCTGGCACCATCTCTATTATTACGCTCAATATATGCAGCCTCCTTCACAAAATCGATGCCCTCCAAATATTTACCAGCCAACATAGGCCGGACATCCTAGCAGTAGTAGAAACCTGGCTCTTCCCATCTGTCCCAGATCAGGCTATCACCCTACCTGGCTACAACGTGTTTAGACTTGACTGGATCACAAAAAGGGGTGGCAGCTGTGCCCTATACCTCAAAGACTCCATCCTGGGGCACCAAATCAAC
This sequence comes from Neoceratodus forsteri, assembly GCA_016271365.2. Taxonomy (NCBI): domain Eukaryota; kingdom Metazoa; phylum Chordata; order Ceratodontiformes; family Ceratodontidae; genus Neoceratodus; species Neoceratodus forsteri. The sequence goes on from CM028129.1 coordinate 721,957,292, forward strand.
ACAGCCCCACTGTTGACTATGGCGCAGATTCTCCCCATCAGAGTCCTCCTTGGTGCCCACAACAAAGCCCACACTGTCGTTACAGTGTACATACCACCAAAAGAGCAATGTAATGGTCTCTCGGCCATCCTGGATTTCACCCACTCACTCTCACCTGACGCTGAAACTATACTGCTAGGAGACTTTAATATAAACTGCTGAAGCAGGAGCATTTAGGGACTCTGTTGCAGCTGCAAACCTCTCTCAGATGGTAGAGTCACTGACTAGAAAGAACTATAAAACATGGTCCAGCACCCTGCTGGACTGGATCCTAACCAGCCACCCTGCCCGTATCTCTAAAACCACTGTCCTCCCGGACACACTCAGTGACCATTTCCCAGTCAGGTGTCTTTGGTCTAATAAATTCATCAAACCACCTCCAAAAACTGTCACTAGCAGGATTCTACCCCGTGGGAAATTAACTTACCTCAAGGCGCACCTCCTCCAACAAGACTGGACGCCGGTCCACTCAGCTACAAATGTGAACACGGCTCTGGACCACTTTATCAATATCTTTAATGAAGCATACATTTTTGCTCCTATCAAAAGGCAGAAGGTTAAAGCACTCTGTAACCCCTGGATCACCGGAGACCTTCTTAGGCAACTACAGGAAAGAGACCACCTCTGGTTGCTTGCCAGAGCCTCTGGGAAACTCGCTGACATCACCAACTACAAACGCGCAAGAAATGACTGCACCAAAACAATTCGGGATAAGAAATCAGCCTATTACAAGAATGCTCTCACCAACTCCTGGGGAAGGGAAGAGATTTCTGGAAAAACATAAAAGAAATCACTGGGCAGTAGATCAAATACACCCCCTCAGTTCTCAGCATGAATAGAGATATAACGCTTGACCCCAAACTTATAGCTAACACTTTCAATAACACCTTCACTGACTTTAGCTCAGTGCTCCCTCCTGACTTTTTCAATGAAATGGGAGATTCTTCCCCCTTTCTCCTACTATCCCGACTAGTCACCTCCTTTTTACTTTAAAGCAGTTAAGATGCACCAGGTGCGTGACTACGTACCCAAAGCAAATAGTAGGTCCAGAACCAGCAGTGACTCCCTGGACCTCAAACTTATATCCCTCACTCTTGATGAATTGCTTTATACACTGATGAAGATTTTCAATCTCTCCCTCAGCCTTAGCCAATTCCTCGAAAAATGAAAACTAGCCACCATAACCCCCATCCATAAAAGTGGTGCCAAAACTGCTCCTGAGAACTTCTGACCCTTCTCCATCCTCCCTCCTCTCTCTAAGGCCCTGGTGCATATTGTCACTGACCAGCTGACTGATTACCTTGACAAACACAACTTGCTGAGCAGGCAGCAACACAGCTTCAAAAAGAATCATAGCACCTCCACAGCACTGCTTGAATTTTCTGGCACCATCCACCACTCCCTGGATAAAGGGCATCTAACTGGTGCAACTTTCATCGACCTAACAAAGGCCTTTGATACTGTCCACCACGGCCTCCTGCTAGCCCTGCTCTGGAATTTGGGACTCTCTCCTAACTCAATAACTTGGTTCAAAAGCTACCTAGACAACCGGTCCCAAAGAGTTAAAATCTCCAACACCCTCTCAAATCCCAGACCAGTCCACTCAGGTGTCCCACAGGGCTCCATCTTAGGCCTCCTCCTTTTCAGCCTGTTCCTAAACTCGCTTCCAGAGTCCTGTCCCCAGCAGCTCATCCTCTATGCAGATGATGCAGTCATCCTGGCCTCCCACCAGGATCCCCAACAACTGCAAACTAACCTTCAACTTGGCTTCACTTCAGCCGAAGGATGGTTCCTAAAATACAAACTTATCCTAAACCAGAAAAAAACAAAATCCATGATCTTCAGCAGCTCACATCACAAATTCAAACAGTTCCACCTCACCAACAAAACTAAGCAAGGAGTCACACTCGAACAAGTACAATCCTTTAAATATCTTGGCATCACCCACGACTCCCACCTCTCCTACACTGCCCACATAAATAATATGGCTAAAGCAGCTAACATCAGGATGGACCTGCTGTTCCGACACAGGAAACACCTAACCTCTGAAGCTTTAACAGTTGCCGTCCAGAGCTCCACCATTAGCATCATCGATTATGGATTTGCTATCTATGGCTCGGCCACTGCCTCCTCCCATAAGCGGATTTCTACCACCCTCAATAAGGCCTGCCGTCTCACCACCGGATCTCACCGTCGCACCCACACCTGCGACCTCTACACTCTATCGGGGTGGCTACCTCTAAATAATCGCATTAAATATCAAACCTGCATCACAGTGAAAAGAATAATGATGGGCAGTGCCCCTCCAGGAGTCTGCTCTCTCATCAATCTCAAGACAAACAACTGCAACACCAGGAAATCCAAACCACACCTGCTACAAATCCCACACTGTCAGACATCCCAAGGCCAAAGGTCCCTTTTCTATCGGGCACCAAGCTGGGTAAATAATCTCAATAGTGACATCATGACCTTGGCAACTATGGGTGCTTTTAAGGCCAAACTTTGCCAAGCTCTTCTGGCCTCTAACTCCTGTGACTGCTATTAACCAATCCCTCCTCGAACTGACTTCCCATTTACCCAACCTTCTAGCACTTATGCCCCCTCTGCCCAACTTATGCTCTTATCCTATCCCCCTCTTAACAAAGCTGCCCTGGCTGCCGCTTATACCCCCCATCACCTCCCCCACTCCCCTCCCTCTCCCTCCCTTTTGTGTCCCTCCAGATCTCAATGTTTTCTCCTGCCTCTCATGCCTCTCCTGACCTCTTGTACCATCCTTGTGTTTGATCACATGTAAACCTTGTATTTTTCATTTCAAAACCTTCTTTGTTAATGATTGCTTTGTACTTTTATTGTAACTCCATGACTGTACTCCCTGACGTGGACCCTTTGTAAAAGAGCCTCAGCTCAAAGGTAATTGTAATCTAGATTTGAATAAACAAAATAAACAAAATGTACAGTACCCCTTCAGAATGGGAAAGCTCCCCCAAAGCAGACAGATCAGATAGATATACATCTGTGGCACTGCCCCTAACCTTGCCCCCTCGCAAATCTTAGTTGAAGGGGGCCTGTCCTCTGACCTCTTTCACATAGCCACCACACTTAACCACGCTTTCTCTGACCTCAGCCACGTCCTCCCTTCCTATTTCTTTGACCCTCCTCCTCACTCCAATGCCCCCTCCCTCCCAGCATATCCCCCATTTCACCTACGTTGCATCCCCCCCAGAGCTGCTGAGCCCTACCTCCAAAAAGCCATAAGGCACTCCCAATACAGCAGTGACTCCTTAGACCTCAGACTTCTCCAGCTCACTCTCCAAGAGGTGCTAATCCCCCTCTCCCACATTATCAACCAGTCTTTATGTCTTGAGAAGTTTCCGATGTGCTGGAAATCCGCTTCTATTACCCCATATTTAAAAGCGGGGACCGTACCTCCCCCCACAACTATCACCCCATCTCTATTCTCCCCCCATCTAAGGCACTAGAATGTATCATCTCTGACCAGCTCACTGACCATCTTAACAAACACAATATAGTTTGCAACCAGCAACATGGTTTCCGCAAAGGACATATCACGATGACTGCCCTTCTCGAGTTCACTCACACCTTCATACTGCCCTAGATATTGGTCATCTCTCTGGTGTGGTCTTCATCAACCTCACCAAGGCATTTGACATGGTCAACCACTCCCTCCTGCTAACTACCCTATCCAAGCTTGGCATCTCTCAAGATGCCCTATGCTGGTTCACGGACTACTTGTCAGATCGTTTCCAGCAGGTCAAAATTGGTACCATCTTTTCCAGCAGGCTGCCAGTACACTCTGGTGTCCCACAGGGGTCCATCCTCAGACCTTTATTATTTAGTCTCTTCCTCAACTCCTTCCACCAGTCATGTTCCGGAAATATCCTACTCTATGCGGACGACGCTGTCCTGTACTCCTCCAATCCTAACCCCACCCAGCTCCACCTCACCCTTCAATCATCCTTCAATGATGCAGAAAAGTGGTTCACCACTCAACGCCTTATTCTAAACTACAAGAAAACCAAAGTTATGTACTTTTTACACCCACGTAACTCCAGAAAAGACCACTGCCTACAAATCCTGACCGCCAACCAGATCCCTCTTGAACAGGTGAACTCCTTCAAATACCTGGGTTTCACACTAGACCCAACCCTAAACTTCCACCTGCACATTCATCAACTATGTACAGCCCTCAATATCTGGCTTGGCATCCTCTATCGGTTTAAGCATTGCCTCACTCCTGATGCCCTCCACCTCGTGGTCTCTTCCTCGGTCCTCTCCCTCCTTGACTATGGCATACTTATCTATGGTGCTGCCAGTTCCATGGCCTTATCTAGGCTCTGACTCTTCCTCAATAAAGCCTGCCACCTTATCCTGGGCTGTGATTGTCTAACCCACACATACTCCCTCTGTAAGTCCATAAACTGGCTTAACCTGGATAACAGAATTAGGTTTCATACCTGCCTCAGAAGCAAAAAGATTACTCTTGGTCCCACTCCCACCAGTCTCTCACCTCTAATACAACTGACCCCATCACTCCAACACACTCGTAGTTCTAGCAAGCAACTCCTTAAGGTTCCCCGATGCCGAACCTCCCAATTCCACAGATCTTTCAGCTACCGAGTCCCTTCCTGGATAAATAACCTGCCTAATGGTCTCATGAACTTGAATAGAATCAGCCCTTTCAAAGCCTACCTTAGGAACCACCTACAGTCCTCCAATCCCTGCGATTGCCACTTAATCCAGCCCTGACCCCACCTTTCCCTGACTAAGGCCTTTGGCCGGCTAAACTCCAATCTGAAAACTCTCTGTACTAGCTCCTATGGGAGCTTATAAATGTATCCTTGCACTGTGACTAATACCATGTATCTCTAGTATCAAAATGTTAGCCTAAAACTGTAGCTCTTATATCATGCCTGTTTGTTTTGTCCCATTTCTGTACTGTTCTCTCACAGTATGTCTGTAATGACATGGAACCTTTGAAAAGGAGTCTTTGACTCAAAGGTATTTTCCGAATCCTCAAAAATAAAATAAATAAATAAACCTATATATATATATATATATATATATATATATATATATATAAATTTATAGGTAGATAGATAGTACTATGTAACACACAGGCTACCTAACTTTATAGAAAGACTAAAAATTGACAAGACATTTAAAAATGTGTAATTAATAAAGACATGCATCTAGTGAGAATGATGATATATAAAGTCAGATACATTTCCTGTTTACAGATGGTCCAGCAGTCTCTTTCTAACAACTCCTCTCAGGCCATGTTTCTTGTTATGTTGTTGTAAATTTATCCATTACCACACATGCCTGCCATCTCCTGACTAGTATTTTGAGGAGAGAGTTCTAAGTAGAGATCCCTTGCAAAGAAAGATCTGATGGTTTGAGGAAGCCAAGGATGAGGCATGGGATATTAATGCAGTACAATTCACACTATCGGAATGTTTCCGGCACCAGCTTGTATTTGAGTATGAATAAATACCACAAGAAAAGCATGGCTAGAAACAACTTTTTCTTTCCTCTTAATAAGATGTTTGTATATTTCAAAGTGCTAATGCTAATGGCATGCCACTGTGGGGATTATGACTTTAGTTCATTTGCATTCCATTTTTTTAACATATTCCCTCCTTCTCTCAATTGTAAGTACGTAGTTACTGAAGAATTCTGTACATCTGAGTATCACATTTTAAGCACTCATAAAGTGGATGAATCTTATTGTGATGTTCGAATATATAGTCTGTAATGATATGTGCTATGTTCAGTGGCATTTTCATCTGTTAGAATGAAATGTGTTAACAATTCAGAATACTTTATTCTTCTTGTGACTCCACCACATACTCATGGCACTACACAGCCCACAAATTGATTTAAAAGGCCAATGCTTTTATGCCATGGGAAAGGCACCCTAGCAGTGATATGCTGAAGCTAGCTTGCTTGAGCTAGTAGTTATTTCTCTGAAATAGTTTTACCAGCTTGAGTGAGTTGGTAGTTACCATCTCCATTTGTGCCATCCAGAGCCAGTTCTTTTTGAAAATAAAACACATTTTATTGGTGTGCTTTGATAAGGAAGAAAAAAAGAAATCAAAAGAAGGGCTGGTTAGGTGGCACATCAGCAGTCAACAACTTTTCTTTTGTCCATCCATACATCCTTGCTCCTCATTGGTTTATATAACACTTTTTCCCCCTTACACATGCTGGCTGGGGCTCTGCTTCCTGTGCACATGGCAGCCCCAGTGAAACAGAGCAATCCTGTCCAATGATTGGCCCAATGATGCATCAAAATTCTCTATGACTCTCCCATTCAAACTGCATAATGTGCTGTGAATGCCTGAGCCACCTCCACACCTCATGTCAGTCCCATCCCTACCGATGTCATATATGCAATATTCGAAGAGGAGTCAGTAGCAGCATGGCAGCAAAAGAAGCTGCAAAGTCACACAGCATGCTATGTGAGCATGGTTGGTTGGGTGGCATTGCAGTCATTGTTTGTTCAACTTGTTGGTTGTTCAACTTGACAGTGGTTGTCCCACTTGTCTGCATTTTTTTGTTCAGATACCGGGTCCAATTAGTTAATGTGGGAGGTGAAGGTGATCAAAGACATCCTGGTTGGTGGACCTCTTCCATTCATCCATGTCCTGTTGCTGTGCCCATGTCAACCTTAGCCACCTGCTTGCCTACAGTGCAGTGCCTGCTCAGTCTGAGGTGAGCCATGACTAGTCCTCCTGTCTGTCCATCTTCCTCCCTCTGTCTCCTGACTTCTCTGTGACAGCAGTGGTGTTCTGAAAGTGAGTGAGAGAGATCCATCTTCCCACCATGCATCCCATCCCCAACCCAGCTGAGGCAGGACTCATGAGAGCAGGAAGGAGTCAGCAGAGCTGGGAAGCAAAAGCTTTTCTTTCCTTCTAGAGGCTGAAGACAAGCAGGCAGGACAGGTCTAGCGAGTGCCTTCAGATCAAGCTGTGACCCACAAGAGGAGTCAGGCACCAGGGCCAGATGGGCAGGTCTGAATCTTGACTCTCATCATTCAAGTAAGTGTTAGAAAATAAATACTCTTTGTTCAAGAAAAAAGTAAAAAAAAAAGTGACAAGGGGAAATAAGTTTTCTTTGGGAAAATTAGAGTTCTTTGCTTGAGCCAGAATGAATAACTGTTTAATTATTGCTTAAAGGGATACTTTATTTATTGAATTTTGTTGACCCGGTAAGCCCACTGGACCTAGAAGTCCCTTTTTCAGGGGTGACTGGGAGAGGGGGAATACAGATGGTAAGCAACTGAAATTGAACCCGATTAAGCTGTTGGTGATATTTTTAGTGAAAGGGAGAAATTTGGCCAGGACACCAGGGAAATTCCCCTACTGTGCTGTAGGGGTCCCCATTTGACTGAGAAAGATGGCCAGTTCAGAACAGGCTGTGCGGGAGAAGGAGCAGGAGGTGGAGGAGATTGACTTGAGCAGAAAAATGGAGGCAGAAAATGGAGACCCTGCTGATGGCAGGAATTCAGAGGGTGACGAAGAAGAAATGTTTGAATCGGTGCCAGCCACTGATATATCTGAAGAGCTCCTAGATGTGGATGTATCCGAGAAGCCAGATAGTGGTGGTGGGATACTGAGTCAAACTTCAGAGAGAGAGAGATGAAAATGGAGCATCAGCTCACCTGGAACAAATTCTGCTGGTAAAAAGAGAAATGGTACAGAAGCAGCTGGAGGAGGAGGATGAGCGGTGAATGGAGGAGAGAAGATGCGAGTACAGGAAATGTGAAGTCCAGGAACCAAGTGCTAGCAGAAAGAGTGATGAACAACAACAGGAAGCACCCGGGGAGGGTTGTTGATTCAGACGGATGCAAGCAGCTCTCGACTAAGGAAGTCATGGTGAGAGCATTTGGATTACCAGATGATTCAAGCGATGGAGGAGAGTGGAAACCGGGGCCAGCGTTGCGTGGCGTATGTTGGAAGCAATGACAAGATGGGACTTGGGAGCCTAAAGAGGAGTGGATTTCCGGGAGGAGTAGTGGTAATGTATGGCTACAAACAGAACTGGGGGCAACAGAACAAATTGAAGAAAGGATAAATACAAATGACCAGCAGGTTTTACAGAACATTGTGGGGAATGAAAAGCAAACAGGAGGTGCAAGGAATGGAGAAGGGGATACAGGGGGAGGAAATGGAAACATGCAGAACATGGCAGCAAATAGAGGAAAAAGAGAGGAAAGAGTGGTAGAATCTCTTATTGAGACACAGGAGAAGTCAGGAGGGAGAGGTATTAGATCATTTTCAGAAGTAGTGAGAGGCAGGGGAAGGAGAAACGAGCAAGGAGATAAAAACTTTACCTCAGGAAATAGGGGTAGAGCTGGGACCCCACCCTCAAGACCGAGCTATACAGAAGCTCCACCTAGGCATTTTGCAGTTAGAGTAAGGTATAAAGAAGGGTTGGAGAACTTCCCGGATAGATATTATGTGGGAAGAGTTTTGTTAAAAGAAACTATGAAGTTCATTGCAACAGAAATTTATGCTTTGATTCGTGTATCTGGGGAGGATGTATTTGACATCAGTTTCAGGACAATGAGAGGGTTAGAAAGATTTTGGCAGAAATATAGTTTGTTAAAATTCACTCCAGTGTGGACCCCTTTCTTGGCAGTGCCTCTCACAAAGCCAACACTTAAGTTTATTACTGTCTTGTTTAGGAATGAATATGTGCATGTGGGTGATATTCAATAGTGCCTAATTCAAAATGTGAAGTGTTAGGACCTCCAGAGGCTATTATAGACTCATAATTTCTATGGACAGGAGGGTGGAACTTTAAGGTTTGATTACATCAAAGTGAAGTAGGTATTGAGCACATTCCCAATAGTTTTTTTTGGGGGGGGGGCAGGACAGAGGGCTGGTCTTCTACCCAGGCCAGCCTAAGGCATGTTATAGATTTGGGTCAAGAAGTCACTTATCGAATGTATGTGACAGTATCAGGTGTGGGTTGTGTGGAGAGATAGGGCATAGTAATTCACAATGTAATCATGTGAGATGTAATCTGTGTGAGGAATATGGACACATGTATCAAGACTGTCCATGGGCAGCTAGGAATAACTCACATAGTATGGATCCAGAGGATTTGATAAATAAAGCACAGCAAAATGGGTCAAGAGAGAGAGAGAAGGAAACAAATGTGGAAGAAGAAGAAGCTATTCCCCCAACCCCTAAGCCCCCAACCCCGCCCATATGACTCCCAGTAAGGGGATACAAAGTCCTTTAGGCCTGGGAATGGAGGATGACATACATGAAGAAGCGGACGGTATAGCAGAAGCCCAGAATGAGGCAATAAAAGAGGTGGAAAATAAAAAAAATAAAAAGAACTGATATGGAAGAAAGGCAAAAGGCATCAGAAGAAAAGAAGGTAGGACAGGACCCCCTCTCCCCTTTCCCAGGGCAGGGGCAAGAAAGTACTCAAGGGAAATATAATAAAATGACTCTGAGAAGTGAAAAGGAGATACACCCTGAAATAACTCTGAGTAATGCTTATGAAGTCTTGGAGGTACAACCAATAGAGGACAGTGGGGGGGGGAGGAGGAGTCTGATGCCCCGCTGGAAGTTGTAATGGAGGGACAAGAAAGAAGAGAGAACAGTGTGGAATATCGGAATACTTTAAAGAAAAAGAAAAAAGAAAAGAAGGAAGATAATATGAGAAAAAGGAAAAAAAAGGGAAAGGAAGAGAAGAGGAGAAGGAGGGAAGGGGAACATCATAATAAATTGAACTATGGTGTTGTTTTCAATTGCATCTGTGAATGTGAATAGCATTTGAAATGGAAGGAAAATAGGGCAAGTATGGAATGAATTAAGGGAATTAGCCTGTGAAGTGGTTTTGATACAGGAAACATGGCTGAACTCTATAGAACTGGTCATGTTCGCCCAAAGGGAGTGGATATGGGGGCCTGCATATTTTTCTTTTGGAGGGGAGAGGGCAGATGGGGTAGGTATATTGTTTTCTGGTAGAGGTTTAAGATTTCAGAAGCTGATTGATACTGTCCCAGGAAGGGCTTTGATAGTGGATGGGTTATGGTATGGTGACCCATGTAGGTTTATTGTGATGTATGCTTCACATATTAAGTCTGAAAGAGTACAGCTATTCAAACAGATGCAGACATATTTATGTACTGCAAGGAATATTTATTTTGAGAGGATTTCAATTGCATGCTAGATATAATTGATAGGAAAAAGCAGGAAAGAAAGTGTACTGCGATTCCTTTGCTCTAGAGAAAGCTGTGAAACAAGCAGAGTTAAAAAATGTATTTAGTAAAGAGGGATGTGAATGTCAGTTTACATATAAATGTGGAAAACGCTTTTCAAAAATTGATTATGTTTTTTTGTCAGATTGGGTAGAGATAGTGAAGGTTAAAGTGATTCCTAATGCATTTTCTGACCATTTAAGTATAAGAAGTGTAATAAGCATGGAGTCTGGCATCGTGCAGCCGGAAGTAAGATGGAAAATGAACACAACAGCTTTAAGGTAGGATATAATTAAAATACAAGTAATGGATATTTTTGTATGTAGTTCGTCAGTAATTGGGTTCTATGAAGATTTGGTACTATGGTGGTTTGAGGTAAAGAAGAAGTTAAGCACTTGTTTTAAAAACTAAGGAAAAGACTGGCCCAGTGGCACAGAGGGTTGAAGCACTGGATATCACACCTCGCTCCACACTGGCAAACCGGGTTCAGGAACAAGCCTGGGTTGTCGGGGGTTGGCATGGGAGGGAAAGAATTGAGTGTCCGGAGGACTGTTCTTCTTCTCTGGGGTGGGGGTGCACTACCATCGGTGTGCTGGTGGCCCCTGGCAGTGGCTGGAGGCATCATAGTGCACAGGTAGTCTACGGGGGTGTGCTGGGGCCGACACGGGAAGAGATGTGTGCAGTAGTGTGCTCACCCCTGTCCATTGGCATCATTGCATGCCTTACACACCAAGGGGGAAAGAGCAGGGAAAACAGGGCACCAGTCATGGCAGCATGATGGCTGTCTCCATGGAGGTTTTGCTGGTTCTGAGGGCCTGCAGCAATACTGGATCCTGGTCTGGTGGCTGAGTACCGGGGGGCTCTCCACCACCCCACTGCAGGGGGCAAGTCATGGGGTAAATACTGCGGGGCCTGAATGTGGAGTGGAGATGCTTGGGACAGTGGCTGGAGCCTGAGAGAGGATGCCTGGATGTGGGACAGGTAAGGCAGACTGGGTGCCAGGGAAAAAAAAGCACAAAAAAAAAAAACTATGGAAAAAGGATGGTGAACGAATAGTTTTATAATATCTAAAACTATGAAATAAGCTACTTAAGTTATACAAAGCTTCTTATGTGAGTAGAGTGGATATGTCAAAACAGATTGAGAAATTGCAAGGGGAAATTAAAGCGATACAATATAACAGAACAAAGACTATAATGAATGAATTAAACCGTGGAACCCAGAACAGTCCATATTCAGATCCTTGTGAGGCATTAAAGGAGGAAAAAATAGATCTAGAATAACATCGTTAAGGGGCAATAATGGAGAAACTATTAATAAGTCAATAGAATTAAATGAAATGGTAGAAAAACAGCTAGCAGATTTACTAGAGGGAAATAAGAGCGGGCAGGGAAAGGAAATAAAGGAATATTTACTGGGTATGCAGATACCTGTTTTAAAGAAGACTGAGACAGACTCACTAAAAAAAGAGACAGGAGAAATAGAAGTGTATGAGGTGATCAAAAATTTAAAAGGGGGAGTGGTGATCCCAAATGAGTTTTACAGAGAATTCCCAGAAACCATGGCAGCTCTTCTAACAAGGGTATTTAACTACATTTTTATTTAGTTGTTTTAACCGCGTATAGCACACTAAGCTGAAAGCTTTTTTACAGGAGCGATCTGGGAAGCACAAGAAGGTTAAGTGACTTGCTCAGGGTCACACAGTATGCAAGTGAAAGCTGTGGGATTCAATCCCAGGTCTGGTCTGCTGGATATCACCAGATTTGCAGCTCAGAGCCTTAGACCACTGTGCTATACTGCCTCCATTTGCAGCTTAGAGCCTTAGACCACTGAATGTTGCAAGAGCAAAACATTCCAGTAGAGTTCACAACAGGAATTGTGATATTCTTGCATAAGAATGGAGACAGGCAAGAGCTGGCAAATTGGAGACCAATAAGTCTCCTGAACTCTGATTTTAAAATATTAACACAAGTTTTGCAGAAAAGATTAAGAGAGGTGGCAAGGGTCCTGATTGAACCGGCGCAAACATGCGCTATTCCAGGATGGAACATACAGGAGAACCTTATAATAACTAGGGACATAATTACGTACTGTCAACAGCAAAAGGAAGCATGTATTTTAACAATAGATCAGAGGAAAGCATTTGATTTAGTGAATCATGATTTTCTACTAAAGGTATTTGAAAAATATGGGATTCAAAAAACATTTTGCAGATGGGTGGGTCTGTTATATAAAAATACTGTCCTAAAAACAAAAATAGGAGGAGTTCGGGGTAAGGATACAAAGATAAAGAGGGGGGCAAGACAGGGGTGTTCCTTGAGCCCAGTATTATATACATTTGTGTTGGATCCATTAATCAGAAAGATTATAGGAGACCAAGAAATAGTAGGAATTAAAGGAAGTCAAGGGAGGGATGAAGTTAAAATAATGGCTTATGCAGACAGTTTGAATATACTGTATATATATAGCTTCACAGGAAGGGATAGAGGAGGTAATGATTCAGTTGAAAAGGTATTCAAAAGTGTCTGGGGCAGAAATTAATTTAGAAAAGAGTAAGAGTTTGTGGATAGGGACAGCTAGTAAAGGGGAAAGAATGTGCAGGAATATAAGAATCACGACTAATAGCAGGAAAGTTCTTGGAATAAAGTACAGGGAGGGAGATATGGGGATGGAAAATTTCAAAGAAGCAATAGAACAGGGAGAGAAGAAAGTGGCTAGATGGAAAGCATGGAAAATGTCAAAATATAAAAGAATATTTGTTATTAAACAGGTTTTGTTGCCTTGCTTTTTATATGTTGTAGGAGTTTTTCCTCTACCAGTAACATTAGAATCTAGAATATTAGGGATTTTCTTTCAGCTGTTGTGGGGTAGCAGACTTAACCCTATCAAGAGAGAAATAACTTATAAACCAGTAAAACAAGGTGGGTTAGGGATGATAAACCCAAGAGTATTTTTTCACATGATCTTTTGGTATAAAAACATTGGGGTAATGTTAAAGAGTAAAGAGAATATGATTGAGAGGTGGGGGGAAAATGTATTAGGAAACTGGTGGGAAGCATGGAGGGAAGATGTTCCTAAAATGTTTAAAAGAAAGGAAATACCAAAATATTATGAGGGAACGTTGAAGAAAATTATGAAATGGAAAATAACAAATGTTAAGTCTGCCAAGAAAAGCAATGTACATGAAAATAGTGACGGAAACAGGGTTCAGTGAGATAGAATTTAAAGGAAGTATAATGAGAGAAAATAAGTACTGTATGTGTATAAAATGTTAAACAATCCAAGAGTGCCAAAAAAAGAAGGATTTACAATGGATAATGGTGCATGGGAGGGTGGGGGTAAGAGGGAATCATAAGCATAAGGTGGTGGAAGAAAGGAATTGCTTATATCCAGTATGTGGATGTGATCTGGAAACTCAGGAGCATTTTTTGCTCCAGTGCAGCTATGCAGTAGGCTTATGGATCTTTTTGTCAGAAAAGTGGAAGATGCCGTGGTTGAAAAAAAATTCTGATGAAAATGTGGTGTTGGGAATTTTTCCCGAGCTATTGGAATTGTATCATTGGGCAATGGTACATATTCTTTTGCCTGTATAAAGTACAGAAGAAATAAATTTCTTTTGAGGGAATTGAGAAAATGTGCAGTAGAGAATTAAAAGAAGTGTATAATAATGATTGTAAATATCACCCAAGGAAAAAAGTGGAAATGTGGTGGAAGGGTTTAACTTATTTTGTGAAATATGAATAAGCTTTAATTTAGTAAAGTGGCAGATGCCTTGACTGGAAGAAAAAGGAAAAATGTGAGAATTATGCATGGGATAGTATAATTTTGAGGGATGTGGGGATAGGTGGTCAGGGTTTTTGGAGAGGGAAATGGAGGGGGAACAGAACAAAATGAGATTTAAAATATTGGGGTTACCAGATAGATTGGAATTGGTTTGATGGATTATTAATATGTGTATTTATATATTGCTCTTTCAATTATGTTATTGTTTGTTGGTTCACCTTTCTGTCTGATGTATAATATGTATGATGATTTGTTGTGTTCATTGAAAGAAAAACTCCCCTACTCTTTTTCAATAAGTGCCATGGGATCTTTAGCACCCACCTGAACTACCACCAATACAGGCAGATGGGACCTCGGTTTAACATCTCATCTGAAAGATGGCACCTCAGAAGTGCAGCACCCCACTCATGCTGCACTACAGTGTCAGTATTGGGGTATTAACCCAAGTGCCAGATGTGAGAACTGAACCCACAGCCCTCTGATCTCCTGGCCTCAGAGGCAAGTGTGCTACCTACTGAGCCACAGACACTGGGCTGTTGATACTGTCAACCTTTTTTGCATCACATTATTTCTAGTTAAAACCCAACATTTTATGAGTGCTTACCTACTCTAAAATCAATTGATGTTGCTGTTTTTTTTTTTTTGCTTAGTATGACTGAAATGCATGCTAATATATATTTATAAACAACTTGTTCAGCTTGATGGTTGTTCAACTTGACAGTGGTTGTCCCACTTGTCTGCATTTTTTTGTTCAGGTACCAGGTGTGTTTAATTAGTGTGAGAGGTGAAGATGATCAGACATCCTGGCTGGTGGATCTCTTTCATTCATCCTGCACAATGTGCTGTGAACATTCTGCACAATGTGCTGTGAATGCCTGAGTGGCCCGGGTCATGTCAGAAAATGGTCCTCTGTATCAGTGCACCTACCCGGTCACTAAAGACATAAATAAAATAAATAAACTGTTTTGTTTTGAATCCTGAATCTATTTTATTCCATACTTCCTGAACAAAAGAAACACCCCAAACATAGAAACATAGACTTTGATGGCAGATAAGGACCACTTGGCCCACCTAGCCTGCCCATTTCCCTACCTAGAGGATAAGATGCAGATCCTATTTAACCAACAGCCTATTTCTTCCTACCCCCCACAAAAATTGCCTTATGTCTGTCCCATGCATTCTTGAATTCTCCCACAGATTTAGAACCCACAACCTCCTCAGGAAGGCTGTTCCATGCGCCCACCAACCTCTCTGTGAAAAAATACTTCCTCACATTGCCCCTGATCCGTCCCCACTCTATCTTCAAATTGTGTCCCCTTGTTCTTGCACATCTGTTTTTCTGAAAGATGCTACCCTCTTGGACTTTGTTGATTCCACTGAGGTACTTAAATGTTTCTATCATGTCCCCCCCCCCTTTCCTCAAGGGTATACATATTAAGCTCCTTTAGTCGCTCCTCGTATGGCTTCTCTTGCAGACCCTGCACCATTTTAGTTGCCCTCCTCTGAACTGCCACCATCCTGTCTATGTCCTTGCGGAGATGGGATCTCCAGAACTGGATGCAGTACTCCAGAAGGGGTCTCACCAACTGTTTGTACAGGGGGATAACAACTTCCTGTTTTCTGCTGGTGATACCTCTCCCTATACATCCCAGTATCCCCCCAGCCCTCCCTACTGCCTTCTCGCATTGCTTGCCAACCTTAAGGTCATCTGATATGATCACCCCTAGGTCTCTTTCCATTTTTGTTGTTGTTACTACCTCCCCCATTGTGTAATCTTCCCTGGGTTTTTGTTTCCCAGGTGCATTACTTTGCACTTCTTTGCATTGAATCCAAGCTGCCATACTTCTGACCATTCCTCCAACCTTGCCAAGTCCCTTCTCATCCTTTCCACGCCTCCTTGTGTATCAACCCTGTTGCAGATCTTTGTGTCATCTGCAAAGAGGCATACTTTTCCTTCCAGTCCCTCTGCAATGTCACTGATGAAGACATTAAAAAGGACTGGACCCAGTACTGAACCCTGCGGTACCCCACTAGTAACCCCTCTTTCTTCACAATTACCTTCTGTGTCCTGTTGTTCAGCCAATGTTTTAACCCAGGCTACCACCTTGGGACCCACTCCCAGGCTGGTTAATCTGACTACTAATCTTTTGTGTGGGACTGTGTCAAATGCCTTGCTAAAGTCTAGGTAGGCCATGCCCACAGCCCCTTCCTGGTCTACTACTTTGGTCACCCAGTCAAAGAAATCAATTAGATTCATCTGACATGACCTTTCCGCTGTGAACCCATGCTGCCTTGGGTCCTGTGCCCCACTGGTCTCTAGATACTCAACAATTCTTTCCTTCAGAAGTGATTCCATCACTTTCCCTACCACAGAGGTCAAACTGACAGGTCTGTAGTTTCCTGCCTCTGTCTTGGTCCCACTTTTGTGAAGGAGAATCACATCTGCCTTCTTCCAGTCCTCAGGTACCACACCATCCTCCCATGATTTATTAAAAAGCGTAGTCAGTGGTGTCACTAGTTCTCTGCTTAATTCTTTTAGAATTCTGGGGTGAATTCCATCAGGCCCCATTACTTTGTCCATCTTCAGTTTTAGGAGTTATTTCAGAACCCTTTCTTCTGTGAAAGGACTGGGATCAACCCCCCTCTCCAGAGTGCTTCTGTTAATTAGATTAGGCACCTCCCCCACTTCCTCTTTTGTGAATACTGAACAGAAGTATTCATTCAGTATCCCTGCTTTATCACTGTCACTCTCTGCCCACCCACCATCCATTCTATTCAGCCTCACTATCCCTCCCTTTGTCTTTCTACGCTCCCTGATATACCTATAAAAGGTTTTATCCCCCTTCTTAACCGAGTTAGCTATCTTTTCCTCAGTTTGTGCCTTTGCTATTCTGACTACCCTCCCTGCTTCCTTCTGCCTTAACTTGTACAGTTCTCTGTCCTGTTCCTTCTGTGTTTCCTTATACTTCCTAAATGCTATCTTTTTCTCCCTAACCTTCACCGCCACCTCTTTTGAGATCCATAGTGGCCTTTTCTTTCATTTTGATTTGTTTATTTGCTTCACACAAAGGCTTGTTGCCTCTGTGATGGCAGTTTTGATATTTCCCCATTGTTGCTCCACCCCTCCTTCTAGCTTGTTTGCTAGTGTTTTTCTAAGGCACTCTCCCATCTTGCCGAAGTCAGCCCTCCTGAAGTCCAGAACCCTCTCTTTTGTATGGCTTGACTCTGTAGCAGAGTTTATCATGAACCACACTGTTTGGTGGTCACTTGTTCCCAAATGACTACCCACTTCTAGATTGAGATCCTCTCACTGTCCCCATTTGAGAGTACGAGGTCTAAGATTGCTCCCTCACAAGTGGGTTCCAAAACTAGCTGTTTGAGGCATGCCACCTGAAGGGCATCAAGAATGGCCCTGGTTTTGGATGTGGCTGCTGCAAAGGTGCTCCAGTTAACATCTGGCATGTTAAGGTCCCCCATCAACAGTATATCCCCTTTCTCTGCCATCCTAAGTATGCAGTGCAGCCTCTCATGATACAATAGTCTTGTCTACTCCCACTGCATAATGAGTGGCTAGACCATGTTGGGGGTGTTTCTAGGCCCAGCAACAATGCAGTGTGAGTTGATCAAAGAATGTAAACAAACATGTTTTTGTGTGGGAACATCATGATGAGTAGTCTGTTTTTTATTGTTTAAAAGAAAAAAGAATCAGAATCAAACAATCAATTACTTCAGCAGTCTCTACAGAATGTGAGCAATCATAAGATGTATTTTTAGGGCTGCAGGTAGGCAGAGCCTGCAGCCCACTTGCATTAGCTCTAAAAACAAGCTTACTGTGGAACTTCCATTTTGGACTTTTGAAAGCATCTGTCCACAACTGCAAAACAGTGCTCTCCTCCTCTGAATTTTGTGAGTTGCTGCTCTGTCTTAAAGGCATCTGAAGGGAGGGTGGATGCTGCTATGCCTCCCAGCTTCTCATGATATAAACAAACAAAATAAAATCTTTTGAAGTTGTTGTGTTATGTAGCCCTCAATTTAATCCTTGCTGGGCTGCAGACTGAGCATCTGTCCAGCTCAATCAAGTAGATTCATTCTAGTTCTTTCAGCAGCCTAGGGGTTAACTCATTATCTTGAAGCATACTGGAATTTCCCTTATTGAAGCACTGAAGCAGTCAGGGACTCATTAAGCAGACTACAGTGTCAAATTACAGATAGTGCAGCTCCAGCTTTGCTCAACCACTTCCTTCCCCCCTTACAGACAAACTAAGTTTTAACCCTTGCTCCTATGGGCATTTATTGGGTTCTGAGACCATTTTCTTCTATGTTTTTCAATTTTTTTCTATTCAACCTTTGTATATTTTCTATCCAGTGCTAGTGAAAGGCAGGGGCTTACAACACCTCTGTTTATCCACAGAATTGGTTTCACTGCTGGCTTTTCCACTCTGATGTATTTAATGCTCATAAAAGGTACAGCTCAGACAGCACTGGACAGTAAACTAAAGCTCCTTGTTTATCTACAGGGACAGGTAGCATGCAGGCTTCCCCCAGCCACTCATCAACTGTAATGAATTTAGTGCTGGTAAAAAGTGGATAAAGCCTTCAGTTTATCTACAGGTACCATACGGGGAAGGCTCAGTGCAAACTGACCCACACTGTGATGGATTTATTGCTGGTAAGAGGTGAGAGACTGACACCACTTGAGCTTTAAACCTTCTGGTATTCCACAGAGACAGCTACAGTGTGGGGAAGGGACAGTGCTTGGTTTCCACACTGTCTGTATTTAGTCCTGGTGAATGGTGAGGGACTACTAAAACTGGAGACTAAAGCCTTTTGTTTATCTACAGTGACAGGTACAGTGTGTGACTGGTGAACAGTAAGAGACTTGCACCACTGGAGACTGAAACCCTCTATAAATCCACAGGGGCAGATGGACTGTAGAACAGACAGTCCAGGGTTTCCACAGTGTACTAGATATAGTGCTGATGAAAAGTGGCAGATTGACAGTGCTAGAGGCTGAAGCCTTCTGTTTATCCACACTGGTAGGTATAGTGTGGGCAGGGACAGTGCAAGGTTCTCACACTGATGGTTTCAGTGCTGGCAAAAGCTAAGGGATGGGCAACACTGGGGACTGTTCTACTGTCCACAGTCTCTATTGGCATGTTATTTTAGAAGGCCACCACCTTCTGGGACAAAATATGCTTCTTAATGTTTTCTTAAATTTGCCATCTGTGACCTTCAGAGCATGTTCTTGTGTCCAGCTGAAGAACCTATCCATATGTTCAATCCTGTCAATACCCCTGAGAATGGGAAGACTGAGATCATGTTCCATCTTAGCCTGCTGTTCTACAAGGATGAGACGCTAGCAACTACTAGTAAACATAAATATGGATATTATTTGTTAGATCCTTCCAGGTATTCCTGTTTTGAAAAATACGGCTTCTCCTTAACAGTGATATCTAAACAGAAAGCCCACAAGTAAATTTGTTTTTATTTTTCATACTGAACACATTCTCTTTACAGCTGCAGTAAATGGAAACACTGGAGGAAATATGAAGAAATTGATAGAGGGAAGCTTACAAAGTATTAAGAAGGGGGAGAAGGACTTCTTTAAGTACATCAGGGAGAAAAGGAGCTGTAAGAACCACATAGTAAGGATTAGGAAGGAGGAGGTGGGTTGGGTGGAAGCAGGGTGCGATAAGGCAGAAGTGCTAAATGAGTACTTCTGCTCAGTATTTACTAAAGAGAAGAGGGGGGTGACACCCAAGGTGGGAGAAATGGCAGAAGCGGGGAAGTGGTGACAGATGGGGAAATCATGGAGAGCAGAGTTTGAGAGGGTTTGAAGGCACTGAGAGTGGACAAGGCACCAGGCCCAGATGGCATCCACCCAGGGTACTGAAGGAGTTGGCAGAGGTCCTTGCAGGACCTGGCAGACCTATTTAATGCCTCACTACATTTGGGGTGTGTACCTCAGGACTGGAGGATGGCTCATGTGGTGCCCCTCCACAGAGTGGCCCCAAGGGTGAACCGGAAACTACAGACCAGTGAGCCTCCATATCCATCGTGGGTAAGCTAATGGAGACTATCCTGAAGGGAGGCTGGTGGCCCTTCTAGAGGCCAAAGGACTACAGGACAGCAGACAGCATGGCTTCATATGTGGCAGATCCTGCCAAACCAACCTGGTTGAGTTCTATGACTGGGTAACTAGGCAACTGGACAGGGGCCATGCAGTAGATGTCCTGTATCTGGACTTCAGCAAGGCATTCGACTCAGTGCCACATGGAAGGCTGGGAAGGAAGTTAGTAGGCACAGGGGCAGGTGCAAAGCTGGTGAGATGGGTAGGAAACTGGCTGCAGGGAAGGCAACAGAGGGTGGTGGTGGGTGGGGAGCTCTCACACCCAAGGGTAGTGACGAGCAGTGTTCCACAGGGCTCAGTGTTGGGACCAGTGTTGTTTGGGTTATTCATTGCAGACATATCATTGGACATCAAGAGCAAGATCAGTCTGTTTGCTGATGATACCAAGGTAGGCATGGTGGTGGATGACCTAGGGGGATGGCAGGGGTTGCAGGATGATCTGACAAAGCTTGAAACCTGGTCAGACACCTGGCAACTGGGCTTTAATGCCAAAAAGTGCAAGGTGCTGCATTTTTGGGATGAAGAACCCAAGGAGAAGTTACCAGCTAGGGGGGAGTGCAGCTAGCCCAGACAGAGGAGGAGAAGGATCTGGGTGTGCTCATTACAGGGTCAATGAACAACTCAGCACAATGTAGGAAGGCAGCTGCAAAGGCCAACAAATTGCTGGGTTGTATTGCAAGGGGTATATCCTCGAGGAAGGAGGAGGTGATTCTGCCACTGTATAAGTCATTAGTTAGACCACACCTGGAGTACTGCGTGCAGTACTGGCGTCCGTATCTGAAGAGGGACATTAAGTTACTGGAGGGGGTGGCGCAGAGTGACAAAGATGATCAAGGGGCTGGGGGACTTATCATATGAGAGGAGGTTGAAGGAGTTGAACATGTACTCACTGGAGGAGAGGAGAGACAGGGGTGACATGATTGAAACCTTTAAATACATGAAAGGAATAAACAAGACTGGTACAGAGGGGCTGTTCAAAGTAAGGAAGGGGAGGGCCACCAGGGGCCATGATATGAGACTGGAGCAAGGAAGGTTCAGGAGGGAGTTGAGGAGACACTTTTTTACAGAGAGGGTGGTGGCTGGGTGGAATGCGTTACCTGCTGAAGTGGTATGCAGTAGAACAGTGGACTGCTTCAAATGAGGATGGGACAGGACAAGGGGAAGGGTTAATGAAGGGGAAGGGTGGAAGGGAGGGGCAGCTGCAGAATAAGGGGTGCTAGCTGCACATTCGAGCAGACTTGATAGACCTCTAGGCCTTTATCTGCTGGCAAATTTCGTATGTTCGTATGTCAGTAGGCATTTTATGTGAGTGTATAGATATGCAGAAAAAAATGCTACAAATATTCACTGCCACTAAGCAAGTGGCAGATGGGGGGGAGGGGAAATTAGTCACACAAAAAGGGGGCTTGGTCTGCACTCAGAGAGGAGTGAGAAGGTTAGTTTTCCTATGTGGGACAGTGACCCACAGGGTGTAAAAAGTTGGGGTTGTGGAAAATATGATGGATCATAATGGTCTACATACCCCATTTTCTTAAAGCAGCAGCTTTGTCATCAAGGAAGAAGAAAAGGTGGGTCAGAACTGACAACCATCTGACATTTTTCACAATCCCCCACTCAAAACTGAATACCGGCACAATTTAACTTGCTGCAGTATAAGACCACACCAAAGAATTCAGCATCTATGCCAAGCTGGTGTTTCTCTGCTTGACATATGTGTTACATTCTTTTGGCAGGGTCTTTATAGAGTACAGTACCACAATAAATTTTCTCAACCTTATCCTCACTTTCATCCAAGTGCACCCTAGCCACCTTTCTGCCCTGATATCATGATATTTAGGGCTTGATTAAGTAAAGCTGTATCCATATTTCCTCCCTGTGGACCAAAGGAAACTTTTTTAATGCCCCCCAAAAAATAAAAAAAGACTAGCAATGCATTCTCTGGCCTTGAATAAATTTACTATGGAGTGGTATTATACTTTGCACAATCTTGTGTTCTATGATTCTAATATGTTCACCTATTGAGTTATCAGGCTATGTTGAATTTTGCAAATGCAGGCTCATAACTTTGGTAATATTCAATATTTTTACCACTAATGTTCAACATAGCCATTTCAGTACAGCAACTCATGAATATGACAGCTGTTACTTTTCAACTCATGCCTAAAATAGGTGTTTGCAGCCCAAAAGTTGATTTTGAAGTATCTGCACGACATCACCTTTAGGCCAGGAGTTGAACATTTTCTCTGCTCTTTTTTATGAGGCAGGGTCATCACAAGGCTGTGTTGAAAATTTGATGTAAAAATATAAAAAAAAAATAATTTTCAATATTTTTAACCCAGATTCCTCTCCTGCAGCCCTATCACCTCTGGCCAAATTTTGTTTAAACTAGGGACACTCTGAGGCCCATGGGGGTTGACAATGTTCTTTTAACTCAAACTTGAAGACTGTAGTTTTGGTGGGACCATCTCCTATGCACTGGACAGTCCTAAGGAGAGTACAAAGAGAGGCAGCAGCAGTATGTACACTTTACCTAACACAACACAACACAACACACCCAATTCCAAAGCATGTGTTGTGTAGAAGTTAAGCCAAAATTGATTTTGACAAGAATTAATGCACTTTTTCCTGATATTCCTTAGGTAACAGTTGCAACTGACTAACTTAAACCTGTTAGCACTGGGGGACAATTCCCAGCAGTAGAGATTCTATAATGTAAAGCAAAATGAATGTAACAAATTTAGTCTGGCTACAATGCAAGTCTGAAACCTAAGTGTGCAGCTGCAATACCTATTTAAACTATCAAGTACTGGTTTAATCCCTGCTGTTTGGTAATCACTACGAATTCATTGCAAAATGTAAACAATGGAATACAGACTGTTGGTACACCCAGTGGTAAAAACGTAGAGATGGGTGCCACTGGCTCAGCTCGTGGTGATGGGTGGGGTGGATCATCCAGCCTCAGCAGCAGTCAAGATAGGTCAGGATGGAAGGACTGGGGAGCAGGGTGTATCCAGGACTGAGGAAGCTCACTCAGAAAGATAAACTTTCTCACAATCATTGTAAAATGACATTGGAGTTGCTGTTGCTGATGTCTTAGTTTGTTGTATCACCATAGTGACCAATACTGTATATAAAAAAGCACAGCAGTGAATTAATTTGTTAAATCGTGTGAAACAAAAGGTCCCGGTGCTGCTTGTTCTGTGGGGCTGTGTGCCTGTCTCTCTTTTAAATTGAAAACCAAAAACAAAACCTGCAGTGCAGTTGTATGGTGTGGCCAGAGACTGGGACTGGGGGAGGATGCCTGACTCATGTCAACATTTAAATTGCATTGTGTGTACTCTAGAATAAATATAATACATGCAGTGTGACTTGGGCCATTGCCAACCAGGATCAGTAGGCCTGGCCGCAGTGACTGACATTGTTCTTTGTCATATTGATTTTTAAGACACAATATAGCACATTAAATGTGGAATGTGAGTGGGTGTAGGAGTCTTCTCCATGTTGCATTATAGATTCATAATCATCATCATTAGTATCTCACAGTTTTATCAGAGTAACAAACAGTGCTGCTGGTTTATAACTATTGTTGTAATGAATGACTCAAATCATTAAAGATGGACACCAGTTGCAATATTAATCTATCTCTTCAGTTGAGGGTAATAATTTTTCACTTAAAATACTGGATTTATACACTGAGTGGGTGTATTATGATGGTACTAATACTAGTACGTGTTGCTAATGGTAGAAAGTGGCGTGACACACCAAGATGTTTTCCATGGATGACAAGCCGCTGCCTGCAAGGGACTTAAGCCAGGATTTGGGGGAAAGAGTAAAGACTGAGTTGGAAAAAGAGACAGACACTAATTGGGGGAGATGATGATCACTGATGGGGTGAGGGAGATGGGGAAACTGTCAATGGGTTATGCTGTGTTCTGCTGCTATTGTTTCATATGCTGCTGTTGCTCAGTGTGTGTCCACATCCATGTTCTCCAAGTCAAGTTGCCAGTATTTTATTTGTTACTTCACTTGCCTGTGGTTCCACTCACCCATCATCGTCATCATCATCATCATCATCCCTGATTCTCTGTCACTGACTCTGCAGCTCTCTGACTCCAAACCAAATGAACAACCGGCATCTCTGTTGAGTTTTTTTTTTTTAAATAAGTTGTTCCAATAATGCTCCACCATGACCATCTGTTGGCAGACAGAATTTCAAGTATAAAGGGTGTTTCCTCATAGCTCCTGTAATTCAGTCACCAGACAGATCTTCTCATGAGTACACGTCAGTATGAATGTTCAAAGAAGCAATGGTAGTATGTCCCCATGAAGCAGATGTCCTCTCTCCACTGTTGATGCCTAACACATTTCTTGCAAGAGCGCACTCTAAAGTACTCAGGTACAGTGTATTTTTGCACCTACTACTGCTTGTTGCTACAGCGTTGGTCTACAGTTTTGCTGGTGCCAGCTTCCCTACTTCTACTCACATAAAACAATGTTTGCAGACAAATAAAACAGGCTTTTGATTACCGTGAGTATTTTTTTAAACAGGGGCTACAGTGGCATGTAAAAATATCACAGCTGGCACTGGCATACCTGAACTACACAACAATCCAAAATATAATATAATTGCAAATCTGTCTTTTCTTGAAAAATAAGGCTACGAACTGGCTACAGTGCACTGAGCAGTGTGGCACCTGCTCGGTACACTGATGGCTTAGTTTCATGCCCCATACCCAGGATGACTGAAATAGGGCCAACGGAGAGGGTGAAGGAGGCTGTCCTCCTGTGAAGAAGGATTTAGCATGCACCACTCCTAAATCAGCACCTGGTTGTGGAGTAGCAGAGGCACCCATGGTGGCATGCATGACCACACACTGTTGTGTGCTTCCCAGGATGTCATGATATGCACACACATGTGGGAGGTTGGTGGAGGGAAGGAGAAAAGTAGGAAAATGCCTACCTGTAGTATCCCAGATGACATCTGTCCTCTATGTCCCCCATGTTACCAAACCCCTCAGTGAATCCCACAAATAACAAATCCTGCCCTTGATATGGCAATTGTACCTGCTCACTCCAGTCTCACCCTGAGCCTCATGTAGATCTCCTCCTCCCCTTCGTCACTCACTGACATCCAGACTCTCTCTCTCTACTAACTTCTGGTCACCAGAAAATGCCAGTTTGCCTCTGAAACCTCCTCCTACCCACCAACACTACTGTCTCATTCACAAGTGACTTTTTATAAACACAGCCATTGATGCTGCAATCACACCCATCCACTCTAACACTGAGCTACTCCTGTTCAAACCCTTGCTCACTCAATCATACACTACATTGTTGGAATTGCTTCTTGTTTTTTCATTATTATTGAATTCTATAATTGATCTTAATAGGCAGTTTTTCCACTAGGCCTCTGACCTGGACCTCCTTTAACTTTATGCACTTGTAGGCTAGGATTACAAACACCTTTGAGCTAATAGCTCTTTTGCAAAGGTTCTGCATCAAATGATAACAATACAATACATACTGAAATAAACAAGAAACATAGATAAGTGCATCAACAAACTTTCAAGTTTCCCATGAATAACAGGTTACAGTAGGTATGGAACATTGTTACAAACTATTCATCTTAACGAGCAGGTAACATAGTCATAGGCTCGATTTTAGGACACAGTGTTGTTAAAGCAGATGAGATGAATCAGCCCAACGGTCCTTGTCTGGAGGGGAATAGCACAAGGAGCGGGCAGGAGAGGGCTTAAAGGGGTGAATAGTATGGATAATAG
Source organism: Neoceratodus forsteri (assembly GCA_016271365.2). NCBI lineage: Eukaryota > Metazoa > Chordata > Ceratodontiformes > Ceratodontidae > Neoceratodus > Neoceratodus forsteri. The sequence goes on from CM028129.1 coordinate 721,983,267, forward strand.
AGAGGGTAAAGATGAGGGTGAAGAGGGGACAAGGGGAGGGTGAGGAGGAAGAGAGGGGGTTTAACAGCAGGAGGAGAAGGGCAGGCAGGCTAGTTGTTAAGTGCTAAGTGGGCATGGAAATCTGGAGTGACTTTGGGCTTTTAGGGCAGGTGAAGTGTGTCCTTGACCAGGGCAGAGGACCACAACAGGTGGAGGGTGCAGAGGAGCTCTACAAGGAGGGGGCAGGAGGGGCTGAGAGGGAAAAGAGGGGAATGGAATAGTAGTGGAGTGGGGAGGACAAGGGGTGAGGGGGTGAGGATGAGGGTGGGTTTAGCAGCAGGAAGAAAGGGGCAGGCAGGCTAACTGCTATGGGCTACTTACCACCAATGCCCTGATTCCATACTCCGAGATCATGCCAGTCAGTCACCCTGGGACCCCTACAAGCCCCCCTGTGGCACACATTGCTGTGTTCCCTTTTCAACTTACCCTTCAAGGCTGGGGTCACCCATCAGTTCCTTGGGTTTTCTGTCACCTGTGATCTCTGGCTATCCACGTTGAAGGAGTGGATGGGGCATCCTCGGGAGTTGGCCACAGTGGCCCAATCTGGATGTAGTAGTACAAGTGCAGGTATCATCCTTTGATGTCAGCACTCTTTTTCCCTTTTAAGCCCTCCCTCCCCCTGGACTGTGGTGATATCAGAGGGTGCCAGCATGCCTGATGCACCAGCTGATAGCCATGCTCCTGTGCCCTCCACTTACACCACTCCCCTGAACCTCCACCTCTGGTCACCCAGCTGGCAGTATAGTAGCAGGTCATGGGCCCCCCCAGAGAAGGACAGTATCCACTGGGACATTCAATTCTCCTTCCCTGGCCAGCTCTGTGATGACCCAGGTTCATTCCCAAACCCAGGTCATCAGTGTCACAAGCAGTAGCATTAGCACTGCATTAGCAGGCTAGCCCTAACAGGAATTCTTAAAATATGTTTTAAATGGTGCATGCTCTCTCCATGCACCCTGTCTTACCAGCTGGCTCTGCTCCAGTGTTTATACATTCATATTGTCTACAGTCTCCTAGTTTTCTCTTGTAACAAAGGACAAGGATTTAAAAGAGAAATAATAAACAAACATGCTACTGTGTATCTGTTGATATGTGTGTGTGTGTGTGTGTGTGTGTGTGTGTTTGGGATAGCATGTTCAAGAGTACAGTTCAACACAGATAAAAAAAAAACTACAACTACAGTGACCACAGCAGGACAAATGTCCTGAGGCAAAAAACAAACAAACAAAAAAAAAAAGAACAGAGCAAGTTCATATAGCAGAAACACTACTTGACTACTTTATGAAATATTAAGCTAAACTGTTTAACTTCCACATATTTAAACATATTATTTTTCATTGCTACTGCAATGTGAAAACCAAAAGCATTTTATAAATGCAGTAAGACACTTTAGGGTGTGCATTATGCAGTTCTCATCTCACTTCCTGGGGCTGAAGGCACTTGGCCTATGGCCTTGAGTATCACTATACCCCGGGGCATGTGGTTAGACCTGAATAATGCTCACCTTGTTGTGTCATATTGCATACTAATTGAATAACTGGGATCTGCTGAAGTCAGTTGTGATTTTTTTTCCTGATCATATGAGCCCTCTTTAAGCAATTTTCATAATCTTAGATATACTGTATTATTATGAACTGTAGCATGATGTAATCAATTTGGTGACTGGATGTTCAAAACAAAATGTGTATTTAAGGGTTAGTGCTTTGAGAACAAAATGTTAACTTCACATTTCTCCACCAAACTTCTGCAGTGAAATTGTTTCATTATGGGAGAACAGTAACAGTTTTTGGATCCAAAGCAGCACTGTAAGTAAAAGCAGAAGCCTATAGTTAACAGTCTTTTTCAGGAAAAGCTAAACTGAGATCTCATTAATTCGATTGTATATTTTATACCATGGAATAACTATATTATGTAAAACTATATGATGCAATTTGTCATTACAGTTAACATCTTGAGCTTTCACAACTGTGAAAACACCTTTCATCTTTAACAAAAGAATTGTAAGAGTCTGCTGTTTATTTTTTTTTTATTTGTTGATTGGGAAAGGCATACTGAGCCAATGCTCATTTCCAGTTGTGACCAGGGAAGGGGGGATACAAATGGAAGCAATACAATGGACAAGTTAAAACTGGTATGGTGCAAGAAATAATGATCAAATGAAAGCTATACAATACAATACAATACTATACAACATGATAATGCCAGATAGGGTATAGCAGTATAAAGTCAAAGGGGTAACACCTCAAAACAACTGAGAAGTAAAGGTTTGAGCATAGTAAAACTAAAGCTAAACAAATACAGAGCAAAATCTAAAAAAATATCTAAAATTAAGGAAGGGGAAATATCAATAAGGCACGGCGCCAAAGACAAACTCACCAGTAGCAGACCTAATACGGGGGAGTAGGAAGGCTAATTGCAGGAACAAGAGGTTGTGGAGAGGTCACAGAAGCCTTTGATAAATTAGAGGGAAGAAGAAGAAGAAGAGCTGAGAGCAGGAGGGAGGTTATTTTAGAGGAGTGGGAGATGGAAGAAGATGGCTGATTGCCCAAGGGAGATTTCACATCTAGGGATGGAGAAGGGGCAGGAGTCAAAGAAGCAGAGGCAAAAAAATGAAAACAGGGTGGGACAGTAGAAAAGGAAGAGCAGGGAAGTACCAGGAGGGAGCTGTGTCAGAATTTGTGAAGTAATGTGAATCTGTGAAAGATGTGCCAGGACATAATGAAGGGGAGAGGCTAGAGTAGAAAGAGCAATGGTGAATTTGGGAGAGAGGAAGGTTTAGAGCAAAGAATGAGTGGTAAAAGGGGTACAATCTGGGCAAGGGGACTATGAGGGAAGCCTTGCATATAGTACTACATCCACATAGTCAGACACTGAGAGGATCATGTTGAGGACAATCTCTTAGTAAACAGCACATCGACATAGGGAAGGAGCTTTTCCTGGAGAGTATCGATGTTGGTTCGGACACTAAGATGTCAATCGAACCCCACACTATGGTACTGGAAGTAGGGAACCTTTTCAAGGCAGGAGCCATCCAGTTTCTTGAAGATATGAGATCCTGTGGAGCCCAGTGTGTCTCAGATTACCTTCAAAGGTCATGGAGACTGTTTTTGTTTATTTTGGGATTATGAGAGAGATGGCTCAAGCAGAACTAGTACTGAATATTATCAAAGTCACACTGCAGTAAATGCTTCCAGCTCGGGGATAGAGGCACCTGATGCATAAGGTACTGTGTCATCTGAGTACTTCTGAATGGGCAAAGAGGCACAGACTGAAGGGAGGTAATTTAAGAAGATAGAAAACAGTACTGGCGCACGATGGAGCCCTGGGGGGCCACCTAAGAGTATGGGAGATAGTGACACCTACTTGCATCAACTGGAGCATGCCCAACAGGTAGGAATGGAAACAGCAGACTAAGAGGTCAGAGAAACCAGCTCCTGCAGTTTTCAAGTAAGACAGAGTGGGCCACATTGTCAAAAACCTTGGCAAGATCAACAAAGATGGCAGATATAACCTGGCCTTAATACACCTCCTTTATGATGGAAAGTATGTGTCATGTTGAAAAGGTATGAGATGATATGCCTGACTACTAAAAGCTTTTTGACAGCTTTCCTTAGTTTAGTAACGCATTTTAGTTATACATTTTTTTTTTGCACAACTCTAAGAACTTGGCTTCCATGTTTCTAGCTGCAAAGGTTGCCAAACACAATGTTAGCCAGCAATCCAGATGTTAAGGCGTGGGAAATTGCTTAGCAATGAGAAAATGCAGCTTGGCTTGATGAGGAATGTGGATTTGTGAAATAAACAACCTATATTAACAGAACTGCAGAAACATATGTGATAACACTGTAGTCATACTAAACTCCACAGTTACATAGACCATGTAATTAAATACGGAAACATAAACAAATGTTATATTTTTATCAACCATCACATTTTAAGTAAGGAACCAGAATCTCTATCTTTTAGATTGGTTTATTTCAGAAAAAGTGGCAACTGCTTTTGTGTTAAAAGCCTGCCATGAAGGAGAGAATGGTTGTATCCTTGTTAGTCCTCAGAAAATAAGATTTGCTAACTCTTTCTACTCTCTGCATGTCTCCAACTCCTGCTGTTTCATTACTTCTCACTTCTCCTCATCAGCAAGGCAACTCTCTTTCTCAGGTTGTCTGCCCTAACTTCTCCACTATCTGTCCATTTAGCCCCCTCTTACTTCTTTCTCGCAAACCAATTCTGTGGTCTTACTTTACTTCCTCTTGTACCTGCCCTCACCATGCTGTTCCCTAACCCCTGTTACTCAATTAGTTAAGTTATTGTAATCTGATTTTACTTTGTTTAGTTCTTGTTCTCTGGTCCCGTCATTGCCACTGCATGTATTGGTTTTGCTGTAGGGCTTCATTACAGTGCTTTATTATCTTTATCTCATTGATTTTGTGCTAGCAACTCTGCGTCTTATTTATCTTGACACTTATGTGTATTAATTTTACTCTAGGGCTTCGCTGCAGTACTGTATCATCTTTATCTTATTGATCTTGTGCCAACTTATCTCAGGACCTTATTTATCTTGTCACCTGTACACCTTGCTGATTTGCTCACTGTCTTTGTATCTTATGTTTCCCATCCCCTGGGTCACACCTGGAAATGAGCTCCGGCTAAGTGTTTCAAACAAATAAGTCAATACATAAATAACGATTGTAACACATTTTATTGGACCAACATAGTTATTGTATATTGATGTTACAGTATATAAGTTTCAGGGGCCCCATAAGTCCCTTTGTGAGGTGGTTTAGCAATCTGAGTAGAGAAGCCCATTTTATACTTAAAATTACATTTTAGTGCATAAGTTATGATAAATTGAAAAGGGGTTCTTGCAGTTACGTGATGATTACTGGTTACGTAGCTTTACTAATGAAAGGAGGTAGCACTGCTGTGTGAATACCCTGGCATTTATGCGTCTTCTTTGGTAGAAATTGTGAGTGACCATGCTGCACTCCTCCCTTTGTTTATTATATAGTACTAGGACAAATGGAGTTGACTGTGGGTGGAGGGATGTGATGAGCGGAGTTCCTCAGGGGTCAGTGCTTTGGTGGAAAGGTAAATCTGCAGATGATACCAAAGTCGGTCATTTGGTTTACACCAATGAGCAAATAAAAGACTTCCAAGAAGAACTAAACGACTTATATCAGTGGGCAGCAGTTAACAAAATGAGGTTTAATTTGGACAAATGCGTGGTTATGCACTTTGGAAAGAAAAATTTGGAGGCAATGTATAAGACGGGTAACCACATTCTTATAGTGAAAGGGACCTGGGGGTGATCATGTCCAACAATCTCAGACTGGGCAGAAAATGTAACGCAATCACAGACAAATGTAATAAGGACTATGGGTTGTGTTTGAAGAAATATTTTACGAATAGGGACAGAATGTTGTTTTACCCATCTACAGGTCTCTAGTGAGACCTCATTTGGAGTACTGCGGACAGTTCTGGGCTCCTTAGAATGTTGGCAATATTGTTGAACTAGAGAGGGTTCAAAGAAAAGCCACCAAAACAGATTACTAGTTTGAAGGATCTGGGCTATAATGATACTGATTAACCTAGGTCTTTTTTCATTAGAGATGAGGCAACTGAGAGGTGACCTTATAGCAGTTTGCAAGTTGCTACAAAACTCTGATCTGACAGATTGTCTAGGTATTGAATTTAAAACAAATGTCAGCAATATTAGGGGTTATAAGCTTTAAATAAAGTGAAGGCATTTCAGAACAACTAAATGGAAGAACTGGTTTACATTGAGGGTGGTGACACACAGGAATGTGCTACTGGAGGAGTTAGTAAACAGTCCAATCTTAGTTATGTTGAAAAGTAAACTGGATACCTATCTACAAAGGGAGGAGGTTACTAGTATTACCCATTGATTATGTAGTGGGAAGGCTAGATGGGCTTTTTGCTCCCTCCTTTCAGTTTCTCTTATGTTTCCTCCTCCTAAAGACTGGTGTGCTAAGACAGTCCTCCAGGTGGTGGATGTAGCAGAGCAGAGAAAAAAACAACATTTGGCAGTCATAGTAGAATGATGTCTTCCCACCCATGCCCCAGTGGCCCAGCACTGTTTTCTGATCTTGTTCCCACCACTGCTCTGGATCCTGTAGACATGTAGGGTGGAAATGCTGCAGGTGTGTGACGAGGTGGTAGGCTGGAGGGCCACAGTGGGATGATCACTTGTGTTAAAGTAGGAGTCAGAACCGGGGTAGGCAGTCCCCCAAGAGGGGCTAAAGAATACATGAAAGAAGATAGCTGTGCATACTGTCAGATACTGCCAACATCTTAAGCAGTCACAAAAAAAGTCAGCACACTCAGCAGTTCAAAAAATAACACTCAAGTTTATTGGTAACAGATGCACAAGGTACTGAATGCGAGTTTAATTTTTACATCTTATGAGTGTACTGTCTTTTTTTGTGTTTGCTTGTCTCCATAGTTCTGTCTTGACAGCAACAGCTAGTTGCTGCTGGAGCGTGTGTTTCTTGTGTGTATTGAACTGCCAAGGTGTTGTTTAAACAACTCAGAATTGTAAATCAGTGTACCTTAAGATAATGTGAATTAGACTGCAAATTCAGTTCTTCAATGGAATGGAACAATTCAAACCTCAGGTGTTCAAGTGTCTCAGAATCCAGGAAACTTTTGTGCCAAAGTGCTTAGTTTGATTGATTCGAATGGTGGGAACCAGTCAAACAGGCAAATCATAGTCCAGGTGCTCCTTGGATCACATGACCGGTAGACAGGCAGTCACATGGTATGCAGCCTCACTTTAGTTTCAGCTTGGTGTGCAGATGGCGTGAAAGACCTCACTCCCATGCCACGAACTGGGCTGATAGGTAGCTAGATAGGGCTTTCTGTATTGCTAGCTAATATAGCTAGATTTTTGACTGTTGTGGCTAAGATGATTTTACCTAGCATTGGGATGCAATGTATATATACTGTATATGACTAATTACCTGCCTTGATGCTGTATTGCATTTTATATATAAAACTGACTAAAATAAAAGACAAAAAGAAAGCAGCATTTTTCTGCACAGCTTTTAGGCTGAGCTATGCAGGCCCCTGAGGATTGGAGTAGAGCAGGGAAGAGGCCTGAGCAGTGGGAAGTCAGTGGAGCCACCCCCTGACAAAGTCTCTGTGGCAAAGTGCCAACGTATTATGTGGGTCTAAAACTACTTGTGTATGAAGACTGCCATTTTTGTCTTGCAAATAAAATAACTGTTTAGCAAAGAACCATCAAGCTGTTCTTTTCAACTTCCTATCAAGCAAAATCTCCATATTTCTCAGTGAGTGAAGGCAACATTTTTGCTTTTGTTACTCTGTCTGGGATCGCAGCCTGCCAGTGCCCACTACAAGTTACTGGTCATTTCTTTACATTGGCAAAAGTAACTGTAAAAAACCTTCAGCTACAAGATTTACTCTGTGGGCCAGATTTTCAAAGCATGGGGCAGGGCTTGCACCAAGCCCTGCACCATGGCACTATGGTTCTGGCAGTGTGTCAAACCCTGTAGCTGCAACTGCACCCGATTTTACAATCTTGGGTGCAGTTGTGACAGTTTTCATGATTTATTGCAGCTTGCACCAAATATCTGGCACAAACTCTGTAAAAAAGGCCCCCAGGATTGCCACAAGTTAGACAAGATAAAGTTTGTCTAACTTGTGGCAATTGCCGCATGGGATAGAAAATCCTATTAGATCGCTGCAAGCCCTATGTACTGTATCATCAGCACACCCGGGGCTTACGGCAATCTAAGCCATTTGAAAATCCTGCCCTGTGTGTGTCAGAATGAGTTAAGCTGTTCAGGGCAGGTTCCTGACTCCTTGTGATGGAGCATAGGGAGGGAGTCTGGTCAGTGAGTTCAAGCCACCAAGTGGGTCTGTGTTAGCAGCCTGTCAGTTCCTACTATCAGTTATAGCCACCACCACCTGCAAGATATGAGACAAAACCTGTTCGATAATACCTGGGCACAATCTATAAGGCCTTTGGGTGAATGGCACCTGGGCTTGGTTAGTATTAGAGGTCTCCTTGAAAGTTTTTCTTGATCCCTGTTTCACTCTTCTCTTTCTCCACCCTCCCCCTAACCACCCCTCCTACTGCTTTTTCCTCCTCTTGTTTCCCAAAGTCAGTTTGCTAAGTGACCAGGCCAGATCCCTATACTCCCTACCTCTTGTTTTTTCTTTTCTCTCTTCTTGCTACCGACATTCTGGCAGCTATGAATCTGTTACTGCTGTCACTGTTTGCTGTCTCTCTACCATCTGTCTTAGTGCTGACTGATTTCTGTGCCACTGTGCTTGCCCATGACCAAATGTACCTAGCTCTCCTCTCCTCTCCATCATCTCCTCACCCCTGTGACACTGCTCCCACCAGGCTACATGGAATACATCCTCCCTAGGACCCATCTGGCTCTCTCCTTTCTCTCCAGCCTGGAGCGCTGCCTTCTTGGCCACTACCTGGCTTCCTTCTTTTGGTCTCCAACTGCTCCCTCCAGCCCTTACATTCTCCTACTATCCCTCCTTCTCTGAGCTGGGTATGTTGAGTGTAACCCAGGACCACCCAATTCCCACATCACCTCCTCCTCTAGTATCTGGACCAATGCACCAGGCCTAAAAATTGTTCACATCAACAATTGTAGCCTTCCCTCAGAGTACCCTGAACTGGAGGCACGGATTTCACTACATAAGCCCCATGTCCTGGGACTTTCTAAAACCTGGCTAAAGCCTCACCATGCTGACAACACTTACCGACATCCCGGCTACTCCTCCTTGTGGCTCAGTAGGAAAGTTAAAAAAAGGAGGTGGTGTTGCACTGTTCTTTAGGGAACCCCTATCTGCCAACATTGTTCTCTGCTCAGACCCAACCTCACCTAGTAAATGGCTCCTCTCGGAGCTAACCCTGGGTTCCACAAAGAATCTCTACCTAGGCTGCTGCTACAACCCTCCCACCGCTGGACCCCAGGGCTTAAACAGCTTCCTCCTGGGACTGAGCTCTCTATCCCTTCATAGAGACTCCATTCTCCTTGGTGATTTCAATCTAAACTGGCTGAGCAACCAGCAGTCGGACTGTGCCTCCCAACTCAAACAACACAACCTGGTCCAGACCATCACACTTCCCAATAGACTCAACCCACGAACTGCCACTCAGACCCTTTTGGATTGGATCCCCACAAATGAGAGGATCATACACTGCATGCTGGCACCATGGCTAACTCCATTAGTGACCACTCCCCGACTTATTTCTTCTGGTCATCCAAACTCAAGCGCCCCCTCCCAAATATCTGTCCTTCCGTAACTTCCATAACCTTAACTCCTCTAACCTCCTTGAGGAGGCCTGGTGTTTGGACTGGTCTGCCCTCTACTCAGTTTCTGATGTGACCCCAGCAGCAACCCTTTTCACGCAGACCCTAACAGCTCTGCAGGACCAGCACTGCCCTGTCACCACTAGACGAGTCAGAAGTGGTTGCTCGCGATGAGTCACGAATGATCTCCTTACCCTCATGAAGGATTGGGATCGCACCTGGTCCACATATAAAGCACCCCCCTCTCCTGTCCTCTGGAATGCCTGCAGGCAGAGGAGAAACTTATGTAAACATCTTGCTAAATCCCTGAACCAGATGCATTTTTGCAATCTCCAAAAGGCTAACCTTGGAGACCCTAGGAAATTCTAGAGTTCAATGGGATCCCTTCTAAACCCCCACTCCAGCAAGATGGCCCTGCACCTGGACTCCTCTCATGGCCTGGTTACCGACCCATTAGAAGTGGCTGGGGTACTCAACAACAAATTCACAAACCTATCCATGTACCTGAATAAACTCCCTTATGGCCAGTCAAACAGCTTGGCCCCCTATCAAAACCCCCTGCAAACCTCCACCAGCTCTGCCACCTATACCACAACACCTTTTTATTTCAAAGCTCTCTCCTGTGCAGACATCTCAAAGCCTCCCCAACCATGGCTCCCCCAGAGTGGATGGCCTATCCCCAGTCTTCCTAAGGCTCATCTCGCCAGCCATCATCAAACCTCTCACCTTTATCTTTAACCTCACCCTTTCCGCCTCCTCCATGCCTGATCCCGGAAGACCGCCAAAGTGATCCCCATTTTCAAAACTAGTGACCCCCAAAACACCAATAACTACCATCCAATCACCATCCTCCCACACCTTAATAAACTACTCAAGAAAGCTATCCATAATCAACATGCTGAGCACATAGGCAAATACAACCTCCTGTGTAGTTAACAGCATGATTTATGCAAAAATATTTCCACCACCACCACCCTTGCACTGCTGACTGACCACATCTTCATGAATATGGACATGGGCAAGGCCACCACTGCAGTCTTCGTTGACCTCTCCAAGGCCTTCGGCATGGTGAACCATACCCTCCTTCTCTCCAAACTAAGTAGCCTTGGCTGTTCTCTGGAGGTAACAAACTGCTTCAGGAGCTACCTCACCAATCACTCTCAATTCGTGTGTATTGGCCATGCCAGCTCCCCTATTCTGCCTGTCTCTACAGGGGTCCCCCAGGGCTTCATTCTGGGGCCCCTCCTATTCTCCCTATTCATTAACTCCCTTCCCTCTGACAGTCTCAGCTGTCACTCCCTTCTCTATGCTGATGACCTTGTACTCTTCTACAGTGATAAATCCACCGCCAGCATTTCTTCCGTTCTTACTCTAAATTATACTGCTGCCCACAACTGGTTTGTAGGAAATCTCCTCCTGGTTAACACCAAAAAGATGAAATCCATGTTGTTTGGATCCAAGTCTTTCTTTGCAAAATCAAAGACTAACCCCCTGCTTAATATTGTTTCCCCCAATGTCCATGTCCTTGAGGACGTAAATGCTTTCAAATACTTAGGTGTCTTACTTAACCCCTCCCTCTCCTTCTCTGAACACATCAATTCTTTAGTTCATAGGTTTCACCAAAAATTAGGTACAGCCTTCAAAGCCCAGAAATACCTCACCCCTGAGGCCAGACTTGCCATCGTCCAGGGTAATCTTCTCCCTATACTGGAGTACTGCTCCCCCATCTATGCTAGGACATCCATGACCCTAATGGCCAAGCTCTCTTCTGCCTACAACAGCGCCTGTCTTTTTGCCTTGCTTGCTCCTTTCTCTACCCACTGCTGTGCCCTTTACAATTCTTTTGGATGGCTCCCACTCCAAGGCCATTTTGACCTTGCCCTTTACTGCACGCTTGACTCCACCATCCACACTGGACATGAATCTCCCCTTGCAGCCCTCCTCAAGGTCCGAGCTCTCTGTCGCTGCCTCTGCTCGAACAGCACCCCTCCTCTGACTGTCTCCAGGGCATCCACCAAGATGGGCAGTAGGGCCTTGTCAGCGGCAGCACCCACACTGTGGAATAAACTGCCTGCTGAGCTACGCTCTATTGACACACACTGCCTATTCAAATCCCGCCTCAAGGGTTCGGCTCATGGAAAATTCCTCCTGCCACTGCTTCTCTGGATAGTCCTCCTCTGCTCAACTGCCCAGTGCTCACCCTAGTCTCTTGCCTTATGCCCCCCTTTCTTGTTGACTCTCCTTCTCCCCCACCTTTCCCTCCCCTACCTGCCTATCTGTTTCTGTTCCTAATTACACAAATGTACACTCGCTGGTTTCATATGCACTGGCTGTACATTGAACATAGGTATTAGGTATGTCTACAATGTATATGAATATTGGAGTTATGCACTCTGCAAACCAGATCCTGTGGATCCACTGTATTGCTTTAAAACCATTGTAAAATAGTGTTCCTTGTAACCTTTTTTTTCTGTTGTATTACTTCAATCACTGTTAACTGCCTACTTGATATGTAATGTCGCTTATTTTTAACTCTGTGCCACAGTAAGTGGCCTGGGCCATGCCTGAAAATGGTCCCTGGGATCAGTGCACCTACCCGGTTATCAAAGTCATAAATGAACACACAAATAGTGTGGTGCCTGCACCTTTGCATATTCTTTTGACAGATGGCTGCCAGGGTACTGACCCACAGGAAATGAATGCAACCCTCACCCTCATGGCAGGAAACCTGTATGATTATATACAACCCCCAACTTATACTCTAAGCATGCAAACATAGCAATATGCAAAAGATAATCAATTACAATTTAAACACAAGGGATATTTGTTAGGGGGATGGGAACAGACTCTGGATGGGAGGAACGGAATGTATTAATGGCAATGAAACAGTTCTGAGATCACTCCTCAAATCCCACCCCCCTCTGGTAAGTACCCACAAAGTATTTACAGTTTCCCCCTACTAGTGCAGCAGTACCCCAAAGTCCCTTAAGAGCTTCTAATGCAGTCCATTAATTGTATGCAGTTGCATACCTGATGGTGGAGCATAGCGTGGTACTGATTGAAGGTTGGTGGTTGGGGATCCAAAACAAATTATTCAGTACAAGTGCTAGTTGCTCCTGGCTGTTGCAGTTTTATAAATGGGCTTTGAATAATAATCACACAGAAATGCCCAGTAATTACTCTTATCTGTTCCTGACTAGCAGAGGAATTGGAGGAGTATTGACCAAGTACTCACAACCTTAGCAGACTCTGCAGGTAGACACACTGCCAGATTGTCTCCCTCAGGGTTGCAGATGCAGGTAATGGTATAGGTGCGGTGGATCAATGCCCTTCCAGATGGTGATTGATGTGGGCTGTGCTGCTCTCTGATGTCCTCTTCACCCCACAAGAGACTTTACATTCCCATCTCCAAGGAGTAGGGAATTAGTCAAGGCCTCAGGTGACTTAGGCCCCCTGTTAGGACAAGTCCTGATAACTCACAAAGCCCAGGGCAGAAGCTTCAGTGTTGTTCCTGGAGGAAACAGAAGTCTTTTTGCAAAGATTCCTTAAAAAACTTTCTTCCAACCTTGTGGCTGACTTCTATATGGCTATCAGTATACAGAAATGTTTAAGATTATTAAAATGCTTTGACTATTTGCCTGAATTTATGTTTTACAGGATAAAAATATATACATCCAATCAAAAGTATGGAATTAGATAAAATCACTAGTTGTTCAGTTTTCTATCTCCTTACTATACAGGTTCCAAAATTAATCAGCACTTCAGAAAAAATCCATGCTGTACAAAAAACTAAAGAAAGGTTGGTTCCATCCCATTTTTTTGGGAACAGTAAGTCAATTGTTGGATGTTTCCACTATTTTAAAATTATTGTTTTAATAGCCATATTGTTGGCTTTAAAGATAGTCCTATCCCTTGTTTCCATACCTTTTTTATTTGCTATTTCTAATGTATATACAATGGGAGTCTTCCTGTCTTGTAGATGAACATTTATTCTCCCTAGCAAATCAAATGAATGAGACCACCATTTTTTACATGAAGTACATTCCCAGAATGTACAGTATGTACAGTAGCAGCACTGAATTAGTCAAAGGATTTTTAAGGATTTTAAAAAATCCCTATTGAGAATTGTGAAACCTTTAGTTAGTGATTTTGTTTTGTTTGTTAGTGTGTTCACTGCTACCCAGAGAGGGTTGTCTCATCTGATAGTGTAGTTGAAAATCTACCAAATGACACTTAAGTACTGTAATAGGAACTGGCCTCTTTCTGTAGGTATAACAAAAAGAATTTTAGAGGATTTTTTCCCCCTAAATTTTAAGACGGATAAATAGGGAATCTCACAAAATTGCTTGATAAATTTGGCGCTACTACTGTAATATATCAACATGTGGTTGTCCACAGTACCAACAATGCACATCTGATTTAATTTCCATTTTATATAGCTTGTTTTGGGAAAAATTATCCCTATTAATGATTTTAAATTGAATAATTTTGTCCAAGGGCACTGGTTTCAGTTTTCAAAAGAGATAAAATTCCATTTTCAAGGTTTGATATTCCATGATTGCACTGGGGATTGCTATTCTAATTTCCAGATTCTACTGGAATTCTACTCTCTAACATTCAGTTTGTTTATAAATACTCAGAATTAAAGAAAGCTAAATATACAGAAAATAAAATAAAACAAAATGAAAATACTATAGGAAGTAACTTAGAGTAAAACGCAACTTTTCATAGATTCACTGATCTGGTATAAATTCTCAATTTCCGTGATATTCAATGTTTTTACCAGTATTCAGACAGTTTAAATTCTAGCATTTCACCATGTTTTTCCATTAAAAACTCTAAACCACCATCATTGACTTTGTCCCTTGAGAATTTGTAATCTTGAATGGAATTAAATGTTATTTGCTATTGTTGTTTTGTAAGAGATAAAGTAAATTCATCCCCATCTCTGCATAGTGTCTTTATATTTTTTTTTTTCTGAAGATGTGTGCAACTGTTTTATAATCCAAGCAAAAATCTTCTTTGATTTGCTGGAAAGAATAACATCCCTCTCCTTCTCTAGAAGCAGACTGTTTGGAGCTCTTTCCCAACATGTAAGCTCTTTTTATAGACTGAACAGAGCTGAATAAAATAGGGGTGATTTCTTAGATCATATTTGTCATTGCATTTGTCCCACTCTATAATTTTATCATTGTCCATAGTATCATACCCCCCCTGAATCTCTTTGTTGATCCAGGATTTCTTGTAAAGGACCCTCCCATTTAATGTAAAGCTTCGGTCACTCTAAATGGAATTTGCAGGTGAGGCATTAGGTATCCATTTTGTTTTATTAGTGAATCTTTTTACTAATTTGCTTAAGTTCCTAACTATACTACTATTAGGCATCACAAATGTTTGGGAGCCAAAACAAATATTTTGAATATCCACTTATTCATTCGGGTATTCCTCTAGAATTATATTTTCAACATCAAGAGTGTTATTATCATTGTTTGCTGATGCCATTACTAATTTTTATGTACACACTAAATGGTAAGATTCTATATTTGGGCAATGCATGCCTTCCTGATCTTTTGCCAGGCAAAGTTTTTATCAAGAAATCCTGGGCTGCTTGTAGTTCCATGGACAATTCCTTAATACAGAATTAATTTTTTTGAACCAGTTCTGTGGAATATGTGTAGCAATTGCTTGAAAAACAAAGGATAAATATGGAACTGCAAGCTTTTTGATCATTTGTATCTTGTCCCATAGAGATAATGGAATTTTACTCCACCGTTGTAATTTGTCTTTTAATTTTGTAATCGGTGTATGAAGGTTTAAAATATAAAGCCCATCAAAGTTATTGGTTAACATTATTGCCAGATACTGCATTCTGTCTATTTTAATGGAAGCAGCAAATATGTTTTGAATATTTTCAATCTGATCGCAATTGTCAAAAATAATTTCTGACATATTTTCATTAATTTTGTATCCAGCTGCTTTAGAACTTCTGTTGATAATTACTTTTAATTACTTTAAAATGTTTTCAGGGTTTTAAAGTAGAAACAGGAGGCCATTAGTGTATGCCTTAATTTTTGTTTCAGATGTAACTATTTTTATATCATTAACGTTGTCATTCTTCTGATCTCTTTTAAAGGAGAACTGTGCTGAATATATGTAATGTTTCCTAGTAGAAGCTGTTTTTAAATATTGGTTCAAATTCTGGTATTGCTCTAGCTAGCCAGGCTTTTTGGTTATCTTTGTGGGTGTTTATGATTTACATGCTACTGGTAAGAAGCATTTTAGAACTATTATAGATCACGGGAGTGTACCTGACCAATCACAGCCCTCCCTTCAGTTGTATGTGATATCTCATGCTCTGAGCCACTGTAACAGGTTTCTCACTGACTGCTTGTGCCATAAGCATTTTAAATAAAAAAAATAATTTATTTTAATACAGTTAGCAATCTATAATAATTTTATGTGTCCATTTGGATGGTCTCTTATGGATCTATGAGTGTTGCCTCATACATCCTTAGGACCACAGAACTGCTCACCTTCAGTTCACAGTCCTCTGGTCCTAAGAACATGTGAGATGACACTCTTTTATTCATAAGAGGCCCTCCAAATAGACCCATAAATGTATATATGATGCAGTTTATGTCACTGTTTCTATCTTCTATAGTTGGCATAATGCATCTATATTTTGCTATAGAACTCTGTGGCTGAGAGGGATGTAAACTATATCTCACAGTTCTAAAATGGTACTCACCACCAGACTGTAAAGCAGAAACACTCACTGAGGTTACTAAAAGGCATGCATAGGTGGTATAATAACAGCATTTTAACCAGTATTCAAAAAACAGCTTCTATTTGGAAAAATGACGTACAGGTTCAGCACAGTTCTCCTTTAAAATACTTTCTAAGCCAATTACAAATAAAGCAGAAGAAAGGGGGCACCTTTGCTGCACACCTGGAATAATGAAAATGAGTCAGAGTAACCATTATTTATTCTGATTCTTGCTGTAGGACAGTCATACATGTCTTTGATGTAGTTTATAAAGGTGTCTTGGAATCCAAAATATGTTAAAGCATGAAATAATCATTTCTATTCAAGCATATCAAATGTTTTGCATGCAACCATGGATAGTTGTACTGCTTGTTTTTTAATTTTTTGTATGTATTCAATTATAAATTGGATCCTGTAATCCTGTATGGATAGCTCTATGTGGAATAAAGTTAGTTTGATCTTGGTGTATTTAATTATTTAAAAGTGGGTGTATGCTATTATTCAGTAATTTTATATATTTTTTATTGTCTATGTTTAAAATAGCCACCGGTCGGTAATTTTCCACAAAGCTAGAATCTTTCCCTTTTTTAGGAAGCAATGATGTACAGTATAACCATTCTGAATGAGTCTGGCATTTTATGTAATTTCTGTATTCATGAAAAAAAAAGCTTTTTAAAATAATAATGAAATAACTGGTAATAGTGCTACATAGAATTCTAGGGTAAAGCCATCTAGTCATGGACGTTTTCTTTTTGCCATATTAGATATTTGTATCTTCAATTTCTTGAGTAGTAACGGGTCTGGTCAAACATTCTGCTTCTGATTTGGTAATTGTATTATCCACAAAATGTTTGTCATATGTAGAGGCAATATCAGAAGGGTTGTGTACTGGGCATAGAGATTTTTATAAATGTTTATGAATTCCTTTGTTTTGTTTTTTTTTTATTTAAATGAACTATTCAGTCTTGGTCTTTTATGGCAGCTATTTCAACTTTTTCCTCTGCCACTATAAGCATTTGGGCCAGATATTTACCTGCTTGCTCACTGGATAATTGCCAATGTCTTTTAGTTTTACTCCAATTACATTTTATTTGATATATTTTTGTTGACTCTATTAATTTTGAAAGTTCTAAATATTCCTGTAATTTAGTATTGTCTCCTTCTCTTATGGCTCTTTCTAATTATTTTAATTTTTCATTTTCTTCCAGTAACATATTTTTCCTCTTTTTATTTCTCCAGGTTGCCTCAGAAATCAAAATACTCCTGAGTGTGGCCTTTAATGCACCCCATGAATGTATAATATTATCACACACCAAATTAGCTCGCAAAAATTGCTGATAACTGTTTCCAATTTTTGAATGATATTTTTGTCTACTAATAAATTGTTGTTAATCCTCCATTGGTTATCTTGATTTGTATTTGTATTTGATGTTATATTAAATGTATTTATTTATTGGAATTTCAGAAACAACATTTGAATAAGAACTCTTTTACAAAGGGTCCATGTCTGTTAAACAGTACAAATACAGACATAAATGGAATGCACAGTACAAATACAGACATAGTTGAAATATCAGTACATAACTGAATTCACAGTACAAATATAGACATAGTTAAATTATCGGTACAGGAAGTAGCAAAAACTTGGAAAACAGCTAAGAGTTTCTTATGAGTTTCATTAAGGAGTTAATACTAAGTGCTGTATGGCATAAGGAAGTATATGAGAGTGAGGAAAATGTAGGATAGGGAGAGAGTGGTTAGTGAATGGAGCATGGAAACAGAGCAGCCCAGGAAAAGCATTGTCACATTGCATTACAGCTTTGGAGCAGTGGAGCTGGGAATGGTGCATGTGAGAGTGTGTGGTAAGGTGGGAGAAGATGGTTAGAGAGAGTGAGAGAGAGGAGGCGAGAAAGAGAGAGAGAGGGGGAGGGGAAGGAGGAAGAGACCAAGCGGGGGAGGGGAGGTATCATGACAGTGGAGATTGATGGAGAAAAGGAGGGTTGGGAAGGGAGAGGGAGAGAGAGTGAGAGAGAGGGGTGATGAGGTTCAAGACAAATGAGAGAGTATAACCACTAGTGGAATAAGAGCTACGGAGTATGAGGTCCCAGAGTCTGGGGGAGCAGGGGTAGTGAGTGGGGAGGGGGTGGTCCATGTGAGTGAGTTCATGAGTAGTTGCTGGTAGGCAGGGTTGATGCTGGCTCTGGAGACCCACTCTGAACAGTTTAGTACTCATAGACATTTGTTTGCAGTAGAAACTACATAAATGTTATAGTATTGCGGTTGGATATTATTAGTGGTTGTATATCCGAGTATATATCCAAACATTGAACAGCTAGATCTTTAAATATTAAAATGTAGTCAAGTCAGGAGAACATGTGTCCAGCTGAGTGGAATGTATATGCTTTTTCTGACTTAATTGTCTCTCTCCAAATATCTAAAAGGTCATTAGAAAGCAAGAAATTGTCAAACAAATACAATTAATAATTGCCCATTTTAGTTAACGTGGAGGATTTTTCCTGTATATAATTTCACAGTTAAAATCACCACCCAAAATAATATTGGGGCAGTTCCAGTTATCTAAAATCATATTGACTACTGCTGGAAATGATACAGTTCCTTTAAATTGTGCATAGACTGAGCCAAGGACAACATGTTCTCTATTAATATTTTGATTAGCATAATCCTACCATGATTGTCTGATGCTAAATCAATAACTTTGCCCTTAATTTTTTCACTGCTCAGTAATGCTATAGTACTCCTTTACTTTCCTTAGATTGGCTTTCTGAAGGATATATGGATCCTGCCCATTTTTGTTTCTAAATTTCCTTATCATTCAAGAATGTCTCTTGCAAAAAAGTCACTTCAGTGTTATTTTCTTTCAGTCTGGATAATATTCAGTACCTTTTAAAAGGAGAGTTTATACCATTAACATTCCATGAGTCTCCTTGAATAGTTGTAATCATGGTATAACATCAACATAGTTAGAATTCACAAAATTGACAGGATTCAGTATAAAAAAATAATTTTGACCATCTCCATCTAAGAAGAAAATTGAAACACATGACCCATTTATATTTTCCTCCCTCAACCTCCCCCTCCGCCCTCCTCATGTTGTGCCAGTGACCTAGTGTTTGGCACCCCAAAACCTCACACAGGAGAATTCACTGTAGCTTGTGCTATTCTCTCTATTCTTATTCATTAATTAACACAATCTTCCTTTTGACAATACTTGATATAGTTTCCATGCCTAGACTGCACTGTCTAAGAGCTAAAAAACTAAAGTGATGTAATTAGAACTTATCAGTATTATTCAAAAAGAGGCAAACAGAGAGAGAGAAGATGCATTTTTAAATCCTTAATTGCATCTGCAACATTTTCATACTGTAAAGTCTGCTGATCTAATAGAACTTCTGCTTTGCTGGATAAAGAACAAAGGTTTTATCCCATCTCTCCATAGGACTAGCTGTATGGGTGCATAGCATTTTTTAAATAAATCAGTTGGTCTCCGAATTTAAAGTTCCTAAGTTTATTTTACACCTGGGGAATCCTGGATTTGTGTGTTGGAGTTAAGTAGTTTCATTATTGTTGTACAGTATGTCGGGTGTTCTGATTTTCTTCTTCAGAGAATTGACCAAGTCCATGTGCTCTGTCAATTACTGGAAAGCTTTTGTTTGTTTGTTTCTGGAAGTGCTTTAAACATTTCAATACTGATACTGTGGAGAGATTCTGATTTTTGTCACACTGGTAGCAGCACAAAAATCTTAATATTGTTTCTTCTTGATATGCTCTCTTGTTCTTCAAACTTTGCTTTAAATGTTTCTTGTTGTTTTTGAATATGTCTTGTAATTCCTGCATCATTTGGTTTACAGTGTCTTTTAAATTAGACTACCTCTGTTCAAGTTTGTTAATTCTTTTGATTTCTTTTTTTAACTTCCCTTCAGTGCTGCTTATTGTAGATTTGATATCACTTAAGCTTTCAGGACTTTGTTGGATCTTATCTTTGTTTTCTTGTAAGGTATTGATATTGTTAATAATCTGTAATGCCCATTTAGGTGGTTGTTCATCTTTTTTTTGGACTACTTCCTGCTTCGTTTTTGTTTCATCTGCTTTAGTACAAGGCAGTGGGGAGAGCCAGTGGGATGCTACGGTGCATAGGAAGGGGGCATCACCAGCAGAAAGAGGGAGGTGGTGATACAGCTGTATAAATCTCTGGTGGGACCTCAGCTAGAGTACTATGTTCAGTTGTGGAGACCACATCTATGAAAGGACATAGACAGAGCAGAGTTGGTCCACAGGAGGGCAACTAAAATAGTGCAGGGTCTGCATCACAAGCCTAGGAAGACAGACTGAGTAACCTCAATATGTACACTCTGGAGGAAAGAAGGGAGAGGGGGATATGATAAAGACTTTCAAATACCTCATGGGTATAAAAAGGGTTCAAGGTAAAGTACTTTGCTTTGGTAGTGTGAGCATGTGTGGGGAATTTTTTACTTTTTACAAGAGGATAGCATTCTTTAGAAAAAAAGGTGCTCAAGAACGAGGGGTCATGCTATGAAGCTGGAAGGGGTAGATTCAAGGGAAACATGAGGAAGTATTTCTTCACAGAAAGAGTGGTGGATGTCTTGAACAGCCTCCCAGAGGAGATGGTTGGGGCAAAAATTGTAATGAGATTCAAGAACTCATGGGATAGGCATAAGAGAACCTTAGAGGTGAGAAAAGGGAGGGTAAAGCCAGAGACCAAGTACAGTCTGTGACATTTACAGTAATTAGAGAAAATGGGCAGACTGGGTGGGCCAAGTGGTCCTTATTTGCCATCAAATTCTATTGTTTCTGTTGTTTCTATTATCATTGTAAATGGAATCCCTGGAAGTTGATGTTGCAGGTGCATCTTGTATGCTGTATCCTGATGTAGGTCCATGTACAGTATGTAGCCTGCTGTTTGCCTGAATTCTCATCATTCCTGTCATTTAGAACAGGAATTGTTACAGCTGGTGTAAAAGTGTTCTTATCTTGGGCAGAAATATTTTTCTGTTTTATTTTCATTTTCATTTTTCAGCTTCCATTTGTAAGTTTGTACCCATTTGGGGATGTGATAAACTGCAGCACTTCTTAAAAGGAAACTGGTCTGAGTATTTTTTTTTAAATTGATGTCTTGATAATTCTACTTGTTGATGACATATAGGGGTACTATTTTTGTCTTATTCCCTGTTGTCTTCCCTTTTATCTGTTTTTTTATCTGAGACTTTAAACAGTTTCTTTATTCTTTTACTGTATTGAGCTGAAAAGTCTCTTTTTAAACTCTGAAACCATGTTTTAATTTTATCGTCAGCCCCAGCCTGAGCCTGTATGAAAAGGACAAAAATTCAACGGTAAGAGGGCTGTTTACTTCTTACTTTCTTCCCATTGGGTGGAGTGACCTTGTTAGACAAAAATGCAGCATATTGCAGTCTAACTCACAAACATGGAAAGTATGTTGCTTAGTTTTTTTTTTTTAAGCAGGGTCACCAACTTTGCATGTGGAGAACAGAGAGGGCAGCTGCTCTGATGCTACCTAGCCCATGCCTCAGCATGATGCATGACCACATAGCCCTCTGGACAGAGACACTGATGATTAATATATACCTGATCATGGTAGCAGTTCTGGAGAAGAGAAGGAGGAAAGGGAAAGATGGGAGTTATGGTATATAAAAGACTGAAAAAAGACAGACAGTGGTTCACAAAAGAAAAAGCAGGCCCCCAAAAAGGAAGGTAAATGACCCATAAAAAGCAGTGGAGAAAGAGAAGGAAAGGGTACATGCCCCAGTAGACAGAGTGGACCTGGTGGAATTGTCTCATGATGGTAAACCTTTACATGACCCTGAACCTGAACAACTGATGGCAGAGGTGGAGGTGGAAGAAGAAGAAGGCCATGGTAGCAGTTTACCACACCAAAGAGCACCACTCAGCAAGACCAAATGGGTGACATCAGTAGTGTGGGACGTCTTCAGAGCTGACAAAGAATTCCAGGCACAGGTAGTGTACCTTATACAGTATGTAAGGCCAAGTTTAGTTAGGGTAAGGAAGGCACAAATCTGAGATTATACATCTAATTAATTATTCATGAAGCAAAGAATGTTACTGATTGGCTGCTGTGCCGGTCTAAAATCCCCTGGAAGTGCCCGGCATGGCAGCCACACAGCTGTTCATGCGTTGCCCTCTGTCTTCTCACCACAGCTGTCACTGATGGATTTAACTCCAAAAATTCCTCAAACCAAACAGAATTTGTCACATTTGTGCCACCAAATAGTAAAGAAAACAGGTACTACACACACCCACAGGCTACCTCCCCAAACAGCAAAATACAGTAAGAGGTTTCACATGGCAGCCAGGTGTAAACAAACAGAAGATATGCAGCGCTGCCACCGACCTCAAAGAAACAGAAACACACAAAATAAACTCCCCCCAAGGTCATTACTGCGATTAGATTTACAAGTTCAATAATGACCTCAGAGTCCGTCATTTCCTGTCAATTAACAACCGGCTGGGTGGGGTTGGCCCTCAGCTGTGCCTTGGGCTACCGTTTCCCCCCCAGCCAGTTATTAATCTCCAGGAAATGATTGGCTCTTCGGTCATTATTGCTTAAACATCTGCCATGGCAAGGTATTTACTTAAGTCGCATTAGTCTCAGTATGAAAATGGGTGCCAGTGCATGGGACTGGGAAGAAGTGGTGATGATTGATCATATACTAGATGACTGCAATTTGCACTTCCAGCATTTAGGATTACATCTGCCCTATACCTCTGGGAATTCTATTGGAAATGCAGGGTCCACTTCTTCTGGACACCTGCCATCCAGGTAAAATATATGAGCCCCAATAAAGGCAAATGCTGGACAGGTTGTGGAACTACACTGGTAGACCAGACTTGTGTATTCTGGGTAGGCCCCACACTGTGCTCCTATTGGCAGATGGTACAACAGGATCATGAAGATGTATTTGGTCTCCCAAACCTGGTTACTCTTTCCTTGGTGTTACTCTCCAGAACATAAAATAACAAAGCAAAACTTTTAAATTGTTACAGATTTTAGTAACACCAGCGAAAAAAGGGAGCTACTCAGCTATGGTCAACCAATACTGCTCGCACAGGGTAGATGTGACACACTATGGTTTTAGACATCTATTGGATGGAGTGTTTAACATCTAAATTAAATAACACACAGCCTGCATTCGAGGAGCAATGGCATTGTTTGGTGCTCCACTATATGGAACTGAACTCCTTTGTGCCCCGAGGGGCAAAAACTGCCCTGGTTCATCCTTCACATTCCTCTTCCTACACTGCCCGAGGAAGTTATAAATGAAGACTAGCTTGACTGATATTAGAATCCTCAGTTATGTTAGTTCTCTATAGATATTTTGTATTCCAATGTAATGCTGGCATATCAGTTTATCTGTTTTTTGTACTGCTATTACTGTACTTTTATACTGAAAATTTAAGAAACAACAGTTACAACCCCATCATCTTCCATTCAAAGATACTTTAGTCCATTGACACATGTGCCTCTGAGATACCCCATACATCTCCACCCCAGGGACAACAAAAGTCAAAGCTAGCCATCTGGTGGACCCAAACATAAAATAAGTCGACTGTCTCTTGTTAAGTCTCTGGAAATGAACCAGAAACATAAACCCAACATGCCCAAAGCCCAAAAATTAGTACAAGAAATTATGGAAATGATAGCCACTGATTTGCTGCCATTCTCGTTTGTGTGCAAAGAAGGTTTTTCTATAGTTACTGCAAGTTGTCACAAGCACTGAGAACATCCTGTAGCAAACCCTGGGACACCAGCTCAGCCGGATACTGTAAGTGAATAAGGCATATCAGGTGAAGGCCTGAGGTTTTGTGCAGTTGGTCCCTCTCACCTCCCCTTACATAGGGATGGAGTATTTCTGCATCAGAACAGGACTTTCAGAATTGTAAGGTCAAGGGATGTTCAGACTCGGGACAATGGGCATAGGGACTTTGGGACACAGTAGTGAGCAATGCATGACTTTGGTCTTTTTGAGGGAATAGGAGACATGAATGATGGACTAAAGTCACTAGGGCTACTGGACTACAGCAAAGTCCTATACTGGATGGAGAAGAGGCTTCTTGATCCCAGCCCAGCACACCCAAATCTCAACATCAAAAGTGACTGACCACCAGTGACTGACCCCAACTGCAAAAGTAAGTTATGGGGGTGCAACTGTTGAATGGGTGCTACGTGGGTGGGGGATTGTCAAGTTGGAACAGTGGGCTGGGGGCATAAAAAGAACTCTGCTGGGTGGGGGTATTTGCGATTGCTAGTCATATTCAGAATCAGAACTGGATTCCGATTCTGAATCTGAACCCTTTTCATAATTAGAATTTTTGGCCTTAAATTCAGAAAAGCTGAGTTTCTAGAAAAAGACCAGAATCCAAGGTATCCAACTCCATGTCTCAGATTATGAGCAACCCTACTACACATGTCCCATGCTTTTCTTAATGTTTACATCTGATTGTTCATGGATTTCAGGAGTAGGAAGGCAGCAGTGTGCAGAATTGAGTAGGGGTGGCAAAAGATATTTATGGTCATTACTGCCATTCAATTAAGGCACAGAAGCTATTACGCAAGACTTGGGCAGCAAAACGAACCCCCTTTCCACCACCTGACATAAGATGTGGCAGCAAGGTGACATTCCACTAATTACATAATCCAGCTGCTGTTAAAGCAACAGAAGGTCATCCAGGAGTATGAAGTTCAGTATGTCATTGCAAGGTAGAAGTAGTAGTAGTAGTAGTAGTACTGGTGGTGGTGATGCTTATTGCAGCCATCTATGGCTGAGTTAATACTATATGTAAAAACATATCATACACAAAAAAGCAACATAGAAAATATGTACAAACACTACATTGATCTAAAAAGCAACTTGCACAAGATGTCTTAAACATAAGAATTCACTATTTGGTCCATTCAAATTCATTTAATAACTTGTGTTTCAGGTGACAGAAGAAAACATAAGCTGCAATCAGTGGTGACTGGCTGACACCATCTGCTGTGTGCTGGAGTCCTTAGAGGAGGTCACATGATTTGAATGTGCTGAGAAAGCTGGTCTATGCCAGACACTGACCCTCATCATCCTCCTCAGTAACCTGTGATTTGCTTGCATGAAGTTCTAATATGAAGAACAGGAGGATACCACTTCTGTTAGTGAGGTAGAAACACTAAGAAACTTGGGGGGGGGTTTGATGACACATACACTTATGAAATCCTATAGCTGACCACTACATCCTGGCCATCCTAATGGATCCAAACTTCAAGGACACATTTGGGACCTTGTTTGATGTGGAATAAGGCAATAAGGACGCGCAGTCCTGTAAGACAAATCAAGTTATTAATGATACCTTGTTTTCACCTTGACCATAAACACAACAAAACATATATACAATATGTATGTATGTGTATATACCGTATTTCACCATTTTGAAGCTGCCCCGATTTAGAAGCCTCCCCCGAATAAAAGCTGCAGTAAAAGAAAATGTTATTAATAGAAGCTGCCCCCGATTTGTAGCCGCAGCTTCTAAAGGGGGTGGCAAGCAAAACATCCCCTCTATAGGATATGGCTCTCTGCTATAGAATCCTGTATCCCCTTTGTTTTAAACTCCATCCTAAAGAATGAATCTGGCAAAGGTCTTCCCCATCACTCTGACAGTTACTGGCCCTATATCCTTATCTGGAATGATTTTATTCAAACAAGCAACTGCAACTTCTAGTACTGGAAATTAGAAGTTTACATCAGTCAAATATCAAAAGACAAACACACATTATTATAGATACATGAAATTACTTAGTTGAAAACGCTATCTATACAATATTTTGATATGTTTAACTTACTAAACTTATCTGCTGTACATTTTCATCTTGTTGCACACTTATATTGCAAAGTCATTTTTCCAGCATAAATAGCATAGATCACATTAACTTACGTCCCTGAGAAACAATAAGTCATTAAATCTATGGTTTGTATCGCTTCCTGTTTGAAACATATATATATAGGCATTCTACAACTTCATTACAAGGCACAACCTTTTGTTATGTACAATGCCTTTTACAGCTTAAAAATTCCAATTGTTTTCAGGTGCTAGCTCACCATAGTGGCCCTGCTATAGTTGGTGCAAATTAGTCATTTGTTAATTCATGGCACAGGTCTGACTGCACACATTTCTTCTTAATATATTTATCTGGTAGGCTAATGTCACAACTTATTCTAAAATTTTAGGATCTTGTGGATTAGGTAAGTATGAAATCACTGAAATAGGGTCAAGACATAAATCTAAGACAGCTGGACCAAGAAAAGCTAATTTTCTCATCAATGGAGCATACCACGTTGTAATGTATAATAGTCTCAACTTCTCACAGAAGACAAGGGTGTAATCTTTGCTCCAGTGTCACGTTATCAACCAACCAGTTAATTTGCCTGCTTTCTTTTTTTGTTCCAGATTGCAGTCTTCAGTGCAATTCTTACTCTAGGATTTTTCAGGATCTGAATATATCGTTCCCAGACAAAGCATCTTTCAGTCTAGGATAGATTTAGTGCCTGTCTTTAATTTTTGAACAAGTGCTATGTCCTTCTGTTTGGAGATGTCCAACTTTCTAACTTTAATACTCTCTGCTCAGAGCTCACTAGGTGGGATTTCTCTGTTCTTTAATTTTGTGCTAGCCCTATCTGGTACAGCATGTCTCAGGATTTTAATTCATGCATATGCTCTGGATTCATGCATATGATTTTCCAAAGCTTCAACATAACACTGTCTATGTATCCTCTGCTCAGACTTTTGTAACAACTGGAATCAACAGAATATTAGCCTAAATATTGCTTGTATTGCAATTTGGAGAAAAATGGTTTCAGTCCTAATGAATGCTAAGGGGACTTAAGAATATACAGACAGAATACTCCTTAAGAATATGTTTTCCAATGGATGGGTGTCTTTCCAACGCCATATTTTTATGTCATACAACATTTGGACATTGGTTTGTTCTTGAAGTCCTCAAGGGCTCCTTGGGAACAGTCCTATAAAGACTGGCTTATCCAACTGATCTTTGCAAGTATGGCCAAAAAAAGGCTAGCAGCACAAGCTCAAGTATTAGAAATATTGCTTGGAACAGAGTATTGATATGCAGAATTTCCTATATTTGTTTTCCTGTGCCTTGGGGTGTGAAGTAGATCCAGCACCCTGTGTATGTGAGCATGTATAGGCATGGTAAGTAACCTGGTTCATCCAAAGAGCAGTATTTGTGGTGGTCATGTTAACATATATATTAACATAACAATTTAAAGTTGGAAAGGACTCTAGAACCATCATGTTTGCCTTCCTTCCACTTTATAAGAAGAAATGATTAAATTTGCTGTTTGTACATGTACTCATTTATAGGGATTTCACTAGCCACCCTGCCACCCAGGGTACCCTGTGCTTTTCTTGGTAAGCAGAGATTTGTCCAGGTTTACCTTGTACTGTCTTCATATCTCTGTCTCTGCTGGTAGACTGTTCCATAGGTTCACCACCATCTGGGAGAAGAAGTGCCTCCTAACACTACTCCTGAATTTACTACCTCATAGCTTCAGGCCATGTCCCCATGTTCTGTTGGAGGATATGAGATCAAAAATCTCTGTCTCTTCAATCTCATCTCATCAATCTTGTCAATTTCCTTGAGTATGAAGAAAACTGAGATAATGTTTCTTCTTGTTTTCCTTTTCTTGAAGAGAACAATTTTTTCTTTTGCCTCCTCCTGGTAGGCCTGTGCCCCCATCTGTACTGACCCCCCAAATCCCCAACCCCATCTAATGGTCTGAAATGCATTCCCTGTCTGCCCTGACATGTTGCCTCCTGTGGCAGGGTGCAGCAGGATCCCCAACTGATGCTACACAGGATCTGGTTTTGGGGAAGCTTGCAATGTCTCCAGTAAGTAGACAGCGAGGGACTAGTCCATCACCCTGTCCTGGGTCTACTGATTTTCCTCCTTTTCTTCCTTGCTCCTTGAGACACTGGCCTTGGAAGTGATGCAAGTATGCACACAAGCATGGTGCACGTCATGTGTCGATGTCTCCCTTCTCATATATCCACTCCCGAGTGTACTGCCAACTGTGGTCACCCAGGTGGCAGACATGCACTGGAGCTGACTGCCTTCCCTCCCCAGGGTAGGAGAGCATCCTCCTGGGAAGCTTGATCCTCGTTCCTCTGCTGGTCCCCAACGACTCTGACTCACTTCCAAACCCGGGTCACCAGCATCACAAGCAGTAGCACTACCACTGCACCAACAGGCTAGCTAATGAGACCATTTTAAAGGTCACAGACTCTTCTCATAGCTGTTGTCTTCAAAACCCATGATCATATTAGTGGCCCTTGATTATACCCTCTCATCCACCTCAATGTCCTTTTGTACTGAGGAGCCCAGAACTGCATGCAGTACTCCAGATGGCTCTGCACAGTGCCAGTGGTAGCATTATTCTCCCCACCCTACTGGTTACTCCATATCTTCATCAAGGACATCTCCTCCATTGGGCCATACCTTTAGAACTGTAAGCCATCAGCATCAGGACCACTTGTAAAATTTTGCTAGCTGGGGCTGCCCATGATGACATGCAGTGTCGGTGCATATACAATCATAGGTGGCCCCATTACTCCTCAGTTCTTTATCCCACCGGTGATCACTTGTTGGACCTGCAGAGAAACAATGCCATCATTTTCTTTGAATTTATTAGTTTTTAAACTTTTATTTCACCTGTCGATGTTGTCCTTTTATGCTGCCGTTGAAGGAACTTTTATTTTGGTTTTGTAGCTGTGGTTACAAGGTCTAAAAGGACAACACTCACATGGTTTGTGTTTGATGTTTGGGCCTGTCCCACAGCGCTAGGGCCTGAGCTTGAAAGATCTGCCATGGATTCAACCAGGCAACAAGGAGATGTGGAAATAGGGCTCTAGAAACCTACATCACCATTAAGGCTATGGAAGTTCAAGCCAAGACTGCAGGCTCCAAGCCAGCTTCTTCCTCTCATATGACCACCTCCAGGAAGGGACTTCCCATGCATGTAGTGATGCTGTTGCTGCCGTGGTCATCAAAAACTAAGGACAAAGAGAAAGACAAGTCATTACTGAAGTCCTCCTCTTCTGGCCATTACAACAAACATAAAGATAAAGCTTTTGCTTCACTGGTGAGGTCAAGAACTCCACTGAAAGAGGGTAAGTGCCTGTCATCGTCCACTCTGGTGGTGATGTCTACAGCCCCAGCCCAACCATTAATGAGACTCCAAGATTAGGGTCTGACTCTGGTGCTGCCATACCTACTATGGACAGTATGCAGCTCCAACTGCTGGGTTCCGCCCCTTTGACATTGGTTGTTTCAGGCCCTTTACAGGGTGCCACTGACTCCCAGGTTGTGCTGGTGTCATTCTCTGAACTATTTCAGCTCTTGTTACCATCACTCCCACCAATGATAATGGCCATTTACTGAGTCTCCCCTGTCTGCATCATCATCATTGACAGGATCCAGAAGCATGCCATTCATCCCTCCATCACTGCTGCCACCTCCAGTGTGGCCCCGTTGATTGCTCCTGTCATCATCTCAGATGAAGAAGTAGAATGCAGTCTTGAACTCATTAATATGGAGGAGGATTTGGAAGATGATGAAAGGGACAGTGATCCCTGTGAGGGGGGGTTTGCCTTCCAGTTCTACCCCCTCCTTATGCAGTGAGGACTCTGTAGTGTTTAGCCCAGAGATCCCCCTGCAGATTCCTATTTTCAGTGTTTACTCAGACAAATCCAGGATGTCATGGGATTTGAAGCTTAGGAGGAGGACTCCATTAAAAAACATTTAATAGAGTTTTCAGAGTTTCCCAGAGCACCCTCCATTGTGATTCCTCCAGTATATCCTGCCTTAGAGGATGCTGCCTTTGCTGCTTGACACAGACCTAATATCTTGCCTGCAGTATGTGAAAAAGGCTGATAGGCAGTACCCTGCTTCATCTGTTAAGCCTAATTATGGTTCTCAGCCTGAAACAGATTCTGTAGTTATCATGGCCACTCCTCACTGCTCTAGAGTCCCTAGACACAGGAGCACTTTGCCTCCTGACAAAGAATCATGGAGG
Organism: Neoceratodus forsteri; assembly: GCA_016271365.2. NCBI lineage: Eukaryota > Metazoa > Chordata > Ceratodontiformes > Ceratodontidae > Neoceratodus > Neoceratodus forsteri. The sequence goes on from CM028129.1 coordinate 722,013,527, forward strand.
CTGGATGTTATGGGTAAAATAATGTGTGGCTCTGCATCTTTAGGCCTAAGAATTCAAAACTACTGTATCAGGCACACATGATTAAAAATCAGAATGGCCTGTGAAAATCTGCTGTGTCTGTCATTCAGGCTCTGCCTGATGGCCCTGCCAAGGTTGTCTTGCTTAAAGACATCTCGACTGGTGTGGATATGGGAAAGCATCTGTTATGCATAAGCCTGCAGAGATATTCTTGGCTTACAGTAGCTGCATTTACTACTGGTGTACAGTAGGCTGTGCTGAATGCCCCTTTTAGAGGTTCTAGGCTGTTTGAAAGTGATGTTGAAAATGCTCTACATGAGTTTCAGTCCTCCAGAATGACTTTAAAGTCACTCAGCTCTCTGACTCCTCCATCTGCCAGGAGGCATGGTAGGGGCATTCTTCACAGGTTTACTGCCCATGGTGGCCATGCCTCCCATCAGCAGCCCCATGCACAAAACCATGGTGGTGGTCCCTTTCCGGTTCCCCTCCTTCTGGTACCCATACAATGGCACCCAAAGATATTGTTCAAGACAGTGCCACTGCTGCCCTGGTACCTTCTGACTCCTCACTTCCTCCCCATCCACTGTTGCCTCCAGGGATGCAAGTGGTGAGGGGGGTTGTTACGGATCTCCCTTCATCTGTCAAAGTGGTGGGAGATCATGATGGACAAGTGGATCTTGGAAATAGTTGAAAAGGGGCATGCTCTGGAACTGCTGTCTATTTCTTCTGTTAAGCCTCCATCTTCTTGTCATTATCCTCCGTGCAAATTGTCTGTTTTGTTAGAGGAGGCTCAGTCTCTTATTAAGTAGTGGGCTGTCAAACCCATTCCTCCCCAAGAAAAAAAAAAGGGTTTTATTCCAGATACTTCCTGGTTCCCAAGTGCACAGAAGATCTACATCCTGTACTTGGCCTCTGAGACCTAAGCCTGTTCACTGCATATATATAAAATTCTGAATGTTGTCGCCGCAGGCTCTCATCCCCCTATTAGAAAAGCAGGACTGGCTGTGTGTCCTAGACATGAAGGACACATACCTTCATATCAAGATTTGCAAGTGCCACAGGCAGTACATCTGCTTCATGCTGGAGGGCAGCCATTATTCTGTAAGTTCTGAGTCTTGCTTTTTGATTTATCCTCGGCACCGTCAGTATTAACCAAATGCTTAGTGGTCATGGCTTCACTTCAGAGGAAACTGCAAATTGCTTTACTGTATATCTTCTGATATCTGGATGACTGGACCCTGAAGACCCATCCAGGGAAGTGATTCTACACACATTGTCCAGAATGAGACAATTGTTCGAGGAATTGGGTGTTATGGTAAACTTATCGAAATTCATACTCATTCCTTGTCAGTGCCTCGAATATATTGGTGCCATGCTGGACACAGCGGAGGGAAGAGCCTTCTTGCCTGCAGACAGGGTGGAGACTCTTGTTACCCCAGCCCAGCTGATACACAGGAGTCATTATGTGTCAGCTCAGATGATGTTACATCTCCTGGGGATGGTAGCTGCTGCCATCATTATGATCCCCTTTGCTCATCTCCATATGTCCTTGCTGGACAGAATGCCTTCTCTTTCCACTTTCTGAATATCTGGAACTTTTCCCCTAACTATTCACTCAGCCCCCTCTAAACGCTCTCTGTCCTTGTTACTCAAAGCCCACACCACTCCCTCCTGTAAATGCCCATAGCCCAATGTCCTGCCTCCCCCCCTTTTTCTCTTTTCCCTACCCACTACCTGTCTCCAATCTCCACTACCTCTCTGCACCTCCCATTTTCCACTAATCACATATTCTAACCTCTACACTCATCCTCTCCCCCATCTCAACCCCTTCTTTACCCTCCTCATCCTATTCCTGCCATCCCTCCAACCCTCTTCCTCTCTATCTCAACTCCATTCCCACTTTTCTGGCATCCACTTCCTCCCCCCGCTACCTTCTCCACTCCCCCCCCCATTCTATCCTCATTGCTTTCCCCCCTCGCCATTCTATTCTTGCTATTCCCAATCCTTATCCATTCTCCCCACTTCTCTTTTAGCTCTCCACCTGTCTTCCTCTCCTTTCTTCCTTCCCTCCCCTTCTCCTATCTCTCTACCCTTCCTCCTCTCTTTCCACTCTCATGAACCTTTCCCATTGCTCCTCCCTGTGGCCCCATCCTGACTTTTTACAACTTCTTACCCTGTCCTGTTTCCTGTCGTACTGCCTGTGAGTGCCTGGTACCTAACACTCCTGATGTAATCAATTAGTTTGTTATTCATTATGCCTATCCGATATTGTGTATTACTGTACATTGCTGTGCCATATTGTATTAAATTATTACTGCACTTTCTACCTGTTATTATGTACTTATCCCTTCCCCCCTCCCCAGGACACATCTGGAAATTAGCTTTATGGCGCAGTATGTCTTTCCTGGTAAATCTCTTTTAAATAAATAAATATGTGCATACCACATTAGGTTCTTTCGGTACAATGGGATCAGCTGTCAGACTAGCTGGAACAAATGATCCTCATCATATCTCCTCTCTATCATGCACTAGTAAGGTGGATGGGCTGCTACTAGGTTTATTAGGTTGGAAAAGACAAAAGTAGGCAATTGTGCCCATCAGGATTGTCTCCCTTGTGGGTAAATTATACTGTACCAGAATACGCTTGGAATAGAAATGATCATCAAGGCAATTTTTAAAACTGGTTACAGTTTTATGACTATTTCTTGCGGCAGTCTATTCCAGGCCTTTACTGATCAAACAGTGAAATAGTAGTCCCTTTTCATAGAGTTTGCCCATGGCACCAGAAGTTGTCTGTTATGAGACCACAAAGAAGTAGATCTGGTGCAAAATTTCAGTCTGCATTGAGACATTAGATCAGCCGAGTGAAGGATTTTAAAAATAAGTAATAAATTCTCACTCTGCCTTCTACCCGGTAAGGTGAACAAACCAATCTCCTTTAGTCTGTCCTTGTATGATTTATTTTTTAGTATAGGAATCATCTTTGTGACACGCCTTTGTACCCACTCAACTAGGTTGATATCCCCTTTCAAGTTTGGATTCCAGAAGGGGGACCCATAGTCCAAACAGGGCCTAACGAAACTCCTGTATAGAGCTATCAGATATTGTTCGTTCCTAGATATAAAGGTACGCTGGATTGTTTTGAGCATCCCATTAGCTATTAGCTGTTTTTGTTACTTTCTTACAGTGATCAGAGGCAGATAATTTGTTATTGACAATACCACCAAGGTTCTGTTCCTTTTCTATGGACTTAATGTGTCTGTTATTTAGAGAATATTGATACAATGGGTTGTTTTTCCCAAAATGCATTACGAAACACTTGTTATGGTTAAAGGACATCTTGTTTAGTCTTGCCCAGTTCTATATAGTTTCTAGATCCTTAGTGAGTGACTGGTATTTGAAAAGTGTCAACCTTACCTCCCAACTTGATGTCGTCAAGGAATTTGGTAGCCTAACCTAGAAACTTGTTACTGAGCGTTCTATTCTTTTCCTTGTCTCCCACACAGATCCTCACAATGGATGCCTCTGAGTCCAGCTGGTGTGCCCATCTGGGTTCATATCAGAACCAAGGGTCATCGACTGATCTTGAATCAGCTGTCCATATCAATATACTGGTGATGTGGGCTGTTCTGCTTGGTCTGCAGGCTTTCCAGGAGCACCTGTGCCCCCATCCCTTCCTAATTTAGACAGACAAAGTCAGTGTCAAGTACTACATAAGCAGAAAAGGGCGCATTCACTCTTATCCACTGTGCAGGGAAGCAAAGAGAGTGTGTTAGTGGGGATGTCTCATGGCCTTCATCTATCAGCCATGTTTCTCCCAGTTGCCCAAAATGTCTTGGCAGATAGGCTAAGCAGGTCTCAGTCCCAGGTGCATGAATGGAACTTCTGACCTCCGTGGTACACAACCTCTTTGCAAAACGGGGTCATCCAGACCTGGATCTTTTAGTGTCCCCACACAATGCAAAACTGCCGTGTTTCTGTTCACTCGCTCCAGGGCATGAACATTTTTGGCAAGACACACTGGGGATGTTCCTTTATGCCTTTCCTCTGATCCCTCTTATACAAAAGGCTCTGCTCAGGCTGCTGTTAGAGCATGCCACCCTAATACTTGTGGCTCCCTTCTGGTCTCACCAGATTTGGTTTCCACTTCTGCAGCATCTGACAGTGGAACCTCCTGTTCTGTTACCCATCAGTCGGGGTCTGCTGTCACAGGCCCAGGGGTCTCTGCTCCATTTAGAACTGTGGTCCCTGCATCTGCATGCATGGCTCCTGAAGACATACCCATTGCTCATTTTGGGGATCTTCCCAGGTGGCTAATGTGTTGCTTGTAGCTAGAAAGCCTACAAGACACACATATTTTTTGAAATGGAAGCGCTTCTTCATATGTTGTGCTTCCCATTCAGTGGATCTATTTCACGTGTCCTGTAAACACTGTACTGGATGACCTTCTGTACCTATCTAACTCTTGTCTCTAGTACTCATTCATTAATGTGCTCTTGGCTACCCTTTCAGCCTTTCATACCCCTACCGATGGGTGCACGGTGGCAAAACTGGAGATATCCTATATATTTTTGAAGGGTTTTCTGCACGTGTCCCCCAATTTGTAAACTGGTTCCACCTTGGGACCTCAATTTCATTTTGGAAAAATTGATCCTGGCTTTATTTGTGCCTACTGTGATGTGTGAGATGCATTTTCTGTAATGGAAAATGCTGTTTTTGGTTGCCATGACTTCTGCTCATAGGATTCCCGAGCTTCAGGCTCTGATGCATGAGCCTCCTTATTTAATTTCAATTCTGCCTTCTCTCTCAAAGGCCCTGGAGTGGATAGTGGCTGACCAAGTGACTGAGTATCTCGACAAATATAGACTTCTGTGTGCACAGCAATATGGTTTTAGAAAAAACCATAGTGGCATCACCGCTCTTGTTGCAATTGTATGACGCCCTCAATGCCGGCAAGTCAGTAGGGTCTATTTTTACAGATCTTACTAAAGCCTTTGACATGGTCAGTCATCAAATACTACTTGATAACCTTGTGTCAATAGACCTGTCATATGAAACAGTAAATTGGTTTAGTAGTTATTTGTCTCACCGGACACAATGCATAAAAATAAGTGGGTCAACATCTTTCCCAAGGGGTGTAGCCCTGGAGTGCCACAAGGGTCAGTTCTCAGCCCCCTGCTTTTCAGTCTTTTTATAAACACTTTACCCTCTGTGTGTTTGGCCAACATGGTACTGTATGTGGATGCTGCCATCCTCTCCATTCCCAGTACCCTTTCAGCCGATATCTCCTCTACCCTACAGGACTGTTTCCGGAAACTTGAATCATGGTTCCCCTGTAACAAACTACTATTGGACTACAAATAAACAAACGTTATGCACTTCACCCTACTGCACAACAAGAAAAAATTAGGCCCTCTGCACATTCTTGGCCATAAGTGGGACACCCTTGAACAAGTTCACTCATTCAAATACTTGGGTATACATCTCAAAGATTCCCTCTCTTTCACTGGTCACACTGACCATGTCGTTAAGACAGCAAATGTCAAGTTAGGGGTCCTCTATAGGCATCGGCATTCAATGACTTCACAAGCATTGAGCATGGTAACTAAGTACTCAGTTCTGGCAGTTATTGACTATGGGCTGCTCATCCACAGCACTGCATCAGACTCAGAACACAAGCATGTTAGGACACTCCTAAACAAAGCCTGTTGGCTTGTTCTGGGGCCTGATCACTCCACGCATACCTGTAATCTATATTCTGAAACCGATTGGCTCCCCTTACAGCAAAGGGCCAGGTACCAGGCATGTCTGCTTGGAAAAAAAATTAAACTGGGCCTAACGCCAGCCACAATGACCGATAAATTCAAGCATCCCTCAACCTCCAAAGTGACTAGGAGGTCTATGAAGGGTGTTCTCCAGGTCAGGTACCATTCCGGTGCACCACCTTTGCTCAGCAAGCCCTCCCCTTCAAGGGACCTCAATGGCTTAATGACCTCCCTGCAAGCCTGTTTGAATGTGAAAAAACTGGCCCCTTTAAAAGAAATCTCCAACCTTTGCTGGAGCAAGCAAATCCCTGTGAATGCTACTCTTGATTGATGCTCCAATTGGTAGAACCCTGACTAGCCTGCTATTTCCCCTCAATCCCCAACCCCCTCCTCTCTCCTTCTCATCCACTCTTACTCCTTTATTGCACCTTAACTCCTCTTTCTAATCCCTTCACTCCATACCTCACCCCTCCGCCCTACTCTTACCTCTTTCCCTACCATTGACAAGGCCTGCCTGGGCTGCAGCCCTTAGACTGGTCCCTTCCATTCCATTCCATTCCATTCCATCCTATTTTCCTTCTACTCACTCTCCATCACTCTTGATAATTAGCTGTCCTGTCTGACCATGGCCACTTTGCAACTTCACTTGCCATTATTATTATGTTAGGAAATGCATGTCATGTTATGTAAATGTTAAAGAAATTACTATACTGTTATGTTAACCTAGTTCTTCTAGCATCTTTGTACGTGTTCTGTCATATCTGCCACCATTGTGTTGATTTTTATGTGCTTCATTTGACTTGGAACCTTTGTAAAAGAGCTTTTTGTGCTCAAAGGCATTAATCCGAATTTTGAAATAAATAAATAAGTAAATATATAAGCATTTTCTACAAAGACAGGATGTCTTTGCAGACCACTTCTCATTTTCTACCAGAAGAGGTGTCTGATTTTACATTGAATCAGACCATGCACCTTCCTGTGTATTACCCAGAGCATGCAAACAAAGGCGAGGCATTGCTCCGGGCACCTGATGTACATAGAGCACTATGTGGAATGGCTCCTACCTGCAGCTGCACTCCCTCCTAGCACTCTGCAACCCAGCAGTGCCACATAGGATCCATCAGTGTTTCATCAGCCAGAAAGGAGAGGCAGAATGCCTCCTACCTGCAGCTGCCATCACTCCCAGCTCCCTGCAACCCAGTAGTGCCACACAGGATCCATCGGCATTTTGTCAGCCAGAAAGGAGAGGTGGAACGGCTCCTACCTGCAGCTGCCCTCCCTCCCAGCACTCTGCAACCCAGGTACTAACATGCTACTGAAGCAGCCAACCACACGTTTTTGGCATCCAGCACCATTTTGAATCAGCCCAAGCAACCTGATTGTTTATTTGACCCTGGCCATCTTCTCTCTTGCTATGGGGTTTTTACCCTGGTTTAATGCTACTTTAAGAGCTGCAATCATTTGTGCTATCTGCAACATTAGCATCTGTTTCTTTATTGAGGCTAGATTTTTAAAGTGAATGAGCCTGTTATTCTTAGCCTACAGTGTCCATGTGCAAGCATTATATTCACATCAGGGCTAGACTTTTAAAGTGAATGAGCCTGTTATTTATTAGCATACAGTGTCTATTTACTAGCATTATATTCACATTGGGGCTAGACTTGTACAGTGAATGAGCCTACTGTTCTTAGATTGTATTAGTTAATATACACTGTTTCTTTGCTGTTACACTTTGTCTTCTATAATGTTCTCTCTGCTTTCTGTAGCACTCTGCCCTGCTTGTCTGCCCCGCTCCTCCCTATTAAATACTATGTAGCCTGCCCACCCCCTTATCTGGCTTTATATTTCTCTTCCTTTGCAGCAGTGCCACACAGGATTCATTGGTGTTTCATCGGTGTTTCATCAGCCAGAAAGGAGAGGCAGAATGGCTCCTACCTGCAGCTGTCCTCCCTCCCAGCATTCTCCAACCCAGGTACTAACACATTACTGAAGGATAGGTGTCCTATTCTTTGCTTGAGTGCACTGTTTCATCTGAATCACCCCAGTTCACAGGAGTCTCCTATTTCTACCATGCTTGATTTAATCAACCTGTTTTGCTCCTCTGGAAGTTGAGTCTGAATCACAAATTTACGTTACCATCTTCCTTCTCTATGCCCCTTATCTTAGTTACCCCTATTTGGCTCACTACACAGTGATTAGTCACTATCATACCCAGGGAACCATCTCACACACTATCCTACAACTACACTGATTGTGATACAAATCTCTTAAACCATTTCTCAACACTGCCACCCCTTCCCGATCCATGCACACCCCATCCACTCAGCTAGCGCTTACATCCACTCTGGCACTTGAACTCCTTCACCTATCTCTCTTACTAAAAGACTCACTACCACTACCCTATCCCTATCCTATGTCCCCCCCCCCTTCCCTACTGATTTCTGCTTCTCAAACCTGCTGGCAGCTACTGAGCTGACCTCCCACTCTACAGTGCTATTATACAATAAAATGAAGCCGACACAGTCACCCTACCACAAGCCCACCCCCCCACCGATTGATCCCAACTGGCATAGCTCCCAAACATTCACCACCCTGTGGACTCACTTCCTGTATCTCTCTCTTGCTAGTGACATAGAAACGAACCCAGGTCCCCTGTCTCTCACTCCATGGGATGGCCACAAAGGACTAAAAATTGGTCACCTAAATATTCATAGTCTTACGGCAAACAAGACTGAGCTAGAGGCCTGGACATCTCACTACTCTCCTGACATAATCAGGATCTCTGAATCACGGTTCAAGCCGTCAACCCCTGAGTCTCTCTATAACCTTGCTCATTACTCCTTTCTCTGGCTTGACAAAATCTTCTCTAAGCACGGAGATGGTCTTTTCATCTACTTTAGGTCCCACCTCAACCTGACCCTGGTCCGTCATCCCACCAGCATTGCCTCTGCCTTTGAGTTCCTACTTGTCATGCTCACCATTGGCAATGCAAAAATGTTACACATCATATGCGTCTGCAAACCACCAAAGGGTGGTACCACTGGAATAACTGCCCTCATCAACTCCATCCTATCCTCTGTTGTCCAACATGATACAATACTAATGGGGGATCTCAATGTTGATTGGCTAGGCCCAAAGTAGTGTTCATATGAAATGCTTATCAGTAGAGCTTGTCTATCTCAAATCATCTCATATCCAACACTCTCCTCTCCAAGTGGCTCATCCTCCACTCTATTAGACTGGATGCTTACAAACTGTCCTGACATGATCATGGAGTCCAGTGTTCTACCAGACTTCATCAGTGATCACTCCACTACTTATTGCCTTTGGAACCCCCCCCCCCCCCCTTGAAAATCCCTCCAAAAGTCCTCATCTTCAGAAACCATGCCAGCTTTGACTCCATTACGCTTGCTGCAGAGCGCAAGCTCATTGACTGGTCCCACCTCCTAGCCACCTCTAATGTAAACACTGCTCTGGAAATCTTCCAATCATGCATCTCCGAACCACAAGATAGGCTTTTCTCAATCACTAGGAGGAGAGTTAAGGGCTCTGCCACCCCTTGGCTTCGCAACAACCTCCTCTCCCTTTATAAAGAAAGAGATAGCCTCTGGCACTCCTTCAAGACATCTTCTGACCCCTAGGACTGGCAGAACTACTGTACCCTGCAGAATCTCTGCAAAAAAGGGATACCTGACAAGCTAAAACCTCCTTTTTCAAATCTAAGCTCACTACCTCAGCTGGCAGTCTCATTAGATTCTGGGATCACTTGAAAGGACTCATGGGTGCTTCCTCCTGATCCCCAACCAATGATATGATCATTAACAATACTCACTGCAACAACCCCTCACAATAGCCAATGCTTTCAATGCCCATGTCACTGATCTCTCCCTCTTCCTGTCCCAATTTCCCCCCCATCCAAGACCCCATCCCCTGATAACCCACCCCCTTTCTACCTGAAGGTGGTCTCAAAGCATAAGGTACTACGTCTCCTTATCTCATTACCACTACACGCTGCACCTGTTCCAGATGGTATTGAGACCAAGATTCTAAAATGTGGGGCACAGGACCTCACTGTCCCCATTACCCACATCTATACAGTCTATCCCTCACCTCTGGCATAGTCCCATCCCTCTGGAAAGTAGCCAAGATAATTGCAGTTCCTAAAGAAGGGGCCTCAAACTACATATCACAATATCGTCCCATGGCTCTACTGCCCCTCCTGGGCAAGCTCCTTGATAAAATAGTAGCCTCTAAACTTGCAGACTATCTAAACTCTCACAGTCTCCTCACACCTTGCATAACTTGGTTTCCACAAGGATCATAGTATGTCCACTGCCCTCATCAAGTTCTCAAATGACATCAAAACCACCATGGAGCAGGGCTCACTCACATAGGCCATTTTTATAGACCTATCCAAGTCCTTCGATCCCAGAGACCACTCCCTTTTCACTCAGAAGTTAGCTGCCCTGGGCTTATCCCCCCATGTCACTTAATGGTTTGCCAACTACCTGTCTGGCCATAGCCAGCTTGTTAAGTTTAGCATGGCATACTCTCCCACTCTGCCCATTACTCTTGGTGTCCCACAGGGATCTATCCTCGACCCACTCCTTTTTTCCATTTTTATAAATCATCACACAACTGTTTCCACCTATTCCTCAATTGTTATGTACGCAGATGACATAACCCTCTATTAAAGCATACAAAGCACTCAGATGATTAACTCCCAGCTAATCAAGGACTTCACACTCATTCAACAATGGCTCATGGCAAACAACCTGGTTCTCAATGCTGCTAAATCCCAAGTGAAGTTATTTGGATCTCAGATCCATAGAAGTTCCAGCCCCCTCCCCCTAGATATCTGATGTAGCAATGGCTCCCCTCTCTCCACAGTCAAGGAATTCAAATACTTAGGCATCACCCTTGACCCTAGCCTAGATTTCCATGTCCACATCACAAATCAGTGCAAAGCCGCTAATACTTGTATTGGCATGGTCTACCACCTTAAGCATCTCCTCACACCCACTGCCTGGAAGACCATAGTCCAGGGCTTACTCCCCCCACCCGCCTACAATACGGCTCCCTCCTCATCTCTAATGCACTCTTGGTTTCCCTGCACAAGTGGGACATCTCTTATAACAATGTCTGCTGATTTGCCCTTTCTCCCCCATATCTCACCCACCACTGCTCACTCTATAACTCCTTAGGGTGGCTATCCCCCTTGATGTTGCAATCCTTTGCTCTAGGCTGCTTTATGTATAAACAACTACAGTCCCCCTCTCCTGCTATTATCATCCTTTCCCCTCCTAGTATAAATGCCATCTACTCTCTCAGATCTCATGTTCAAGTTCAAGTTCAAGTTTATTGCAGGAAAGCTCCATTGAGCAAGCTCATTCACAAGGAGGTCCTCATGATCCCACTCTGCTTGCCATGCCCAGGTGCATTACCAAAATGGGTGAACAGGCCTTCTCCCCTTTTGCACTTAGACTCTGAAACTCTCTTCCTCAAACAGTATGCTGCTCCACCGCCACCCTGTCCTTTAAATTAGCCCTCAAAACCCACCTCTCCCAATCCATGAACTGCAAGTGTTTCCAACCCCCGTGACCTCTTGTCTGCTAAATCTGCTCCACTGCCCACACAATGTATTTTCCCTACTTTTGGCTGCTTTCTGTCACTCCACCCTCCTCCTGACTCAACAGTATTGTTGTCTCCAGTTTTTATGCACCATGCTGTCAATGTTCTATTTATCTTTATATTTGCCACTACTGAACTATTGGTTTGTACTAGTTTATTTTTAGCTCTAGCACTTCTTATGTATTGGCTGTCCTACAATAGTCCCCTCCTGACTCTCAATGCTCTACTGTTTGTAATGATCACTCCTGATGTACATGGATGCTGTCTAGGCCTCCCCTTTTGTCTATTCTGTTCTACCAAGTGCAACCCTACATCTTATAAGCCACTCTTTATAGCTGTTGCACAATCTGTTAGTATAACAGCTGCTTGTATAACTCCTCTTCCATCCTGTTTGCATTGTGCCGCTGTAGCTATGATGTGCTTTTGTGACCTGTAATCTGGTTGTGTGTAAGTTCTTATGTAAATCATTATTTTGTTCTTGTGACGTAATCTCCCAGGTCGTACCTGAAAATAGGCACACTGTTGTCCAGTGTACTTAGCCGGTTACCAAAAACCAAATAAATAAATGTTTCTATCTTGATTGCACTAAGGATTGGAGAAAGTCCTCTCAGTTTTTTTTTTCATTTGCCCCTGGGAAAGAGACACCCTTGTGACTAAACAGTGTCTGTCCAAATGTTTGTCCAGCGGTAACCCTTTCTGTTGTAGGAAGTACGTTAAGATCTTCCTGTTGCTGTGCATGGCCACACTACACGTGGTATAGCCACTTCTATTGCTTGCTTTTAGATGTTTGTGCAGCTCATGTATGTGCTGGTGCTGCTACCTGGAGCACTGTGCATACTGCCACACAGTCTAAGCATCATCTGTCATAGATGAGCTGGCTTTGATCTTGCAGTGTTGCAAGGCCTTCTGGCCTGATTGCATATCAGACTTTACCATCCTCCCTGGGTAGTTGGCACAGCTTGGGAATTGTTAACAAATTGTGTCCCAATGAAGGAGATGCCCTTGATGAAGATGGAACAGCTACTCCCCCTAACAGTAGATCTTCAAGAGAATCTCCTCCATTGGGCCACACTGCACCCACTCTCCTTTCCCCTTTCTGAGGCATAAGCTGGCAGGTTTGTCCAAAGCTTTGTTTGGAGGCTTACATAAGTGTCTTATGCGTACTATATTTCCAGTCCCATGTCTCTCATAATGTGCCTGGTGCTTGTCTGGTCTTCTGGTTCCCCATGGTAAGAGGTCTTCTGAGCTTATCTACAGTGGGGTACTGTGGAACAGGGAGCCACCCAGTATTACGTAGGGCCAATGTTGCACCTCATCATGGTTGGCCCCTGGGTAGCAAACATTTCTGACACCAGCGGCTTACAGTTCCACAAGTGCAGCCCAGTGGAGGACATGGGAAGATCTACTGTTGTGGTGAGTAACTGTTTATTTTGTTCTATAGAGCCTTTTGCCCCCTACTGACACCTTACTCCTGCCTTTGGGCATGGTGTGGGGCTTGAGAGCACTGGCAGCCATCATTATTAGTTGCAGAGAGACATAGGTTTTCTCTCTCATTTCTCCCTCAAAGGATCCTGGTGGAGCTCATGCATCTGCATGCATGAGTCCTCCTTCACATGTAATGATGCCCATTAGGGAAGCCAACCTGGACACTGTCCTTCCCTTGCTGGGAGTGCTGCTGCACAGCAGCACCATCCACACCCCCTCGCTGCCCTACTCAACTCCTGACTTTGTTCCTGAACCCGGGTCACCATCATTGAAATGTGTAAGCACTTCCATAGGGCCATTAGGCAGCGTTGTGATCTCCCCCATTTCAATGTACCCAGCATTCCACTGCCCCTCTTAACAACAGCCACATACTGATCATCATGCTTCAGCCACTTGTCTTTTATGACTCACAGACCCTTTTCCTCCACCACTGCAACAAAAGTAGCACTGGCCTGATATCCAGAATACCCTGTTGAGTCTGATTGGCTGGCAGCTGCATGCTGCTTAGTTGTGGAGTGAGCTGAGAGAGCAGGATTTGTGCAAGACTTTTTTTCTGCTTATAACAGGTATGCCACCGTTGCCTCATTAGGTTAAGCCTGTGACAGACTATCCACACATTTCTTACCAGTAAATCTTGTGTGCCAGAGTTTAGAATTGTAGTCTGGGTTGACCGCCACCCCAGAGAGAGCTTGGAATGCTGGGGGCAATGGAGCAGCCCGCTCCTCTTGGAGTGAGTGGAAAGCACTCGGACCGCTAATACATGGACTATTGCATTTTGAAAACTTTGTGAAAATTCAGTATTTAACTAGTTACTCCTCTTACTCCCCTACTACTAGTATATCCTGCCTTCTCGGGAGTATTCAGGATTCTTCAGTTTTGAAAATTTATTGACTATATTTAATGCTGTTTTTTTTTTTAGATTTTGTATAGGAATATTCTCAGAAGTGCTAATTAATTTCTATAGCCTCGTTATACTAACAATGCAGATGCTGTTTGTTTACATGTTTAACATAATTAATTTATGATTCATTAAATTCAGCAACCTAAGTTCAACACTGTCATAATCATATTGATTTGTACAATGGTTACATCTTGGCTGTATTGAATTGATGGGTTTATTATTTAGAAGTGGAAGCACTGAGTCAGTTGATTAATTTCTTATTGGATGATTATGTGTTTGATTTGACTGTTCTCATAGATGATTTGATGATATGGAAATACTGCATTTGAAAACACTTAGTACTAGAGCTTGTTTCTTCTACTAATGGATCACTAGATTATTGGAATATTGGCTTCTATTAAAGCTTGAGAAGAGCCACGCTGTTTCCAATTAAAGAAAAATTTTTTATTGAAGAACTGTGCACCGATTGTGTACCTCTCTTTATGAATTTGATCAGTTAATTAAAGCAACTGATTGATCAATGAAGTTTTGAATAAGGATCCACAAGGAAAGCATGCTATATCTAGCAGGAAAGGGTCTGTTTAAAAGCCTCAGTCTCCATTCCTGAATCATTTTCATTTGGGTTACAGTCTGCTACAAGTCAAACAAAAGCTTGGGACTTGCTTTTTACATCTATGCTCCATTAATCCATTGGGAAAAAGCTATGAAGTGCATTTTTCCACAGTCACTGAACTTTACTGCTTTATATTGTTTTACAGGGATATTGTTGCACTTTGTCAAAACTGTTTACCAGATTTCTGAGTGATATTGAACCCAATAGCAATCTTTTCGGTGTCAGTGTGCAGTTTATTATGCAAGTAAGTTTTAATAGTTTTAACAGTTTCTTTGTAGTTATTTAATGGGCAGTTCATTACTTAAATAATTATAATAATAAATAAACAATTATAGCTAAAAAAATAGCCATTTTAAATTTTATGTTAAATTTGTTACTAATTTAGTCCTGACTTCTGTACGAGATACATCCAAAGTTAGAGAGCATTTTAAAGCATAGAGTTTTAACTCTGTTACTTATTAAATTAAATTTAAAACAATCATTAGAAGCTTCAGTAGTATATAATTTTTCTTTCTCCTCTTCTGTTGTTATTGTATGGTCCCTTTCCCTCTACGCTATTTAGTGGCACCCTGGGATTTTAGATGTGTTTTCTTCATGGAGATTAGAGGAGTGGAAAATTGCTGTGAAACTTGCTGTATTTGATCATTTGAATGGAACTTCTGGAGCCCTAACTGGATCTGCCCATCTTGTCAGTGTATGACTGCTAGGATTGTCATTAGGACTGATGTAGCTGATTGACCTAATAAGCAACCTGCAGGTTATTTTATTTTTTTCTTTTCCACTCTGAAGAATTGTTTATTTGTCCTGGACATAAGGCTCCATAAACTTATAAAGCCAATTTTATACTACTGGACATCCCTGACTTTATTTTTCCATTGAGCATTGCTGGGCACTTTATATTTTCATACTCAAGCTGGGATTCTAGTTTCAATGATTGTGACTATGACTACGAATACTTAAAGGGGGAATATCCTGAACAAATGCTACTTATTGATAGAACTATATATTGTCTGGAGTTTGTGCTCTTTGGGTTATTTTTATTGTTTGTGTTTTGTCCCAGTACTATATAATTTAACAACTGATTTTTGTCGTATACAGTATTTTTTGGGACTATAATGTGATTCTACTGGAATTAATGGTTTGTTTTATTATTTTTTAATTCCTAATTGTTTGGTATTTTGATCTTATAAGTTCGTATATATGTTACATATTTATTTTTTTTTCTTCTCTCTCTTCTTCTAGTTTCTGGAAATGAATATAAGAAGTGGAAAAGTAATTATTTCAATCCAGAAAGAAAAAAGAGAGAATAAATTAAATAAAGATTGTGTGTTTACAGGAGAATTGGAAATTACTACATCAACGCCTATCGAAGAAAATTTGTTGAGGCTGGATATGATGCAAATTTGGATAATGGAATCTACACTAGGTCAGGGTTGCTTAAAACTAAGGAAGCAAGATTAGATAAAATTTCAGCAAAAGAGAGATTAGACAAAAAAAGAAAAGAATAAAGATTTAGATGAATTGAGTGAAAATTGTAATAAAGAAAAGACCCTAGGGATGGAAGGGACAGTAAAAAGTATATTAGACAGTACGGGAGAGACGGGAAAGGAGAGTATAACTGTGAATAAAATAAATAAAGGGAAATTACATAACTTGGAAAATATTTCAGACTATTTTTCAGTAAAAGAACTGAAAAAAGTAAGGAAAGTAGATAAAGCAGAAGGGGTAAAGGAGCAAAGTAGGGAAAATCAGTGCATTATACTAGAACAAACCTTAGATATAGGGGAGATATCAAATAAAGAAACAACTAAATTAGATCATTTTAGCCCCTTGGATGTGTCTGGAGAGCTAGAAACTCTGAACATGATGGAAAATTCAAATTTTGCGATATTAGCTGGGTCACCAAATACTGTATTCCAGAATCTGGATAAAGAGGTGGAAGAAATTAATTTGGACCCTGAATTTTGTGAACAATGTCCAGATGCTCTAACTAAATATACCACAAAAGTCTTGTCCCATCCTGTGATGGCAAATATAGTTTTATTAGAAGCACTAAATGACATTAGAAGGAAATTTGTAAGATTCTGTACATTAGTAATGGATAAAATGGGATTGTTGGAAGAAAAGATGAATAATTTAGAAATAAAATTAAATAATGGGAATGTGTAATTCTCTTCACTACAGATTTTGGAAGACACTAAATCTGTAAAAGGTAATGGGAAAAAGGGTCAAAAGGTAAAATGAAACATGGACAAGGAAAAACAAATGGTAATAAAATGAGAAAAAAAAAATGAGCAAAAACTGACAGAAAAAAATGAAAACATTTCTTTAAAGGGGATGTCAGACAAATTCCATTGGGACCTTTAGTTATTCAAAAAAACAATAACAAAAAAGATGTTGAATGGAAAAAATAGTGAGTCAAAGTCAAGATGTTGAAAATCATTTGGAAAGGATTGAAGAGGAGGGAATAAAGGGTATAATAAGAGATGAAGAACCTCAAATTAAAAGAATAGAAGGAAAAAAATTAAGTGGAAAAGAGAGAGTAATAAGATTAAAGGGTATATTTAAGAAGACTATGAGACACTGGAACTCTGAAGGCTCTAATGGAATATTTATTAAATAGAGAGTTGGAAATGAAGATGAAAGAGCAAGACCTTTTGTTGGTAACAAGAGATCTGAATGACAGAGATTTACTGGTCTACTTACTTATTAAGGAAATGGAGATAGCAAAGAAAATATGGTTTAAACAACAAAATCTAGCCAAATTTGGAATAAAAATATAAATGCCTGTATTATGGCAGACTGTTGTAAGCCATAATAATGCAGATGAAGGCATTAAAGGGAAAACAACTATTAATCAAGGATTCTTTGATAATACAATGGAAAATCGGAAATGGGATTTCTCAAAGAGAAATAATGAAAAGAATTGTATGAGCCCAGTTAATAATACTATATCTTTGTTTAGGCTAAATAAAATGGATAAGGAAAATGATGAGTCACTGAAGTAATTTGTGGTCTCCTTATTAGCTAGCACCTTAAACTTGAAGGTAGAAATGAAGAATAGTGAGAGAGTGCATAGGGTTTCCCAGAGGGAAGTGGGGATACCCAAATTGATATAGAATGTGGATCAGAACTATTGGCTTTGGACTTATTATCGAATGCAGAAAGATTGGACAAGGTTGGTTTATTTTTAACCAATCTAAATATAAGCAGCCTCCCAAGGGCCCAGTATCCTGTGACTGACGAGTGACTAATTGAGGACTCCCTTGAACTGTCTGGTGAGAGTGTTAGGTGTAGCCTCCAGAATTCAAGAGCAAACATTTTGTCATGGAATATTGCAGAACTTGCTGGCAAAATGGCTGATAGTGAATGGTTTCAGTATATAAGAGGCTTTGATATTATTCTTTTTCAAGAAACATGGATTAAAGATGTAATAGATTTGAATGGCTATATGGTATTTTATTCTCCTGCAGCAAAAATAAGGTTTATGGTAGATATTCTGGCAGTTTAATATCTTGTGTTAAAATACAAAATGATTTAACAGCTATAAAACAATTAAAAATTGATAAGAATTATATAATAGTAACATTGGTATGGGGGAAAAATGTGTTTATTATTGTAAACATCTATATCCTCCCTGGCAATTATAAAGAGGATAATACAATAATCTGAAATAAGATACACAGAGAATTGGAATTAATACACGGAACATATCCCCATGGAATAATAATTGCTGCAGGTGATTTTAATACGAGAATTGCTAATTATGATAATCTGAGTGTTTTAAAATCTGAATTAGATATTATGGGTTGCATAGCTAGAAATAGTATGGATAAGATAGTAAATAGGAATGGTCTCAATTTGTAAGATTTGGTGGAGAAAACTCCATTGCTGATTCTGAATGGAAGGTTGGAGGGAGATATGGAGGGTGAAATTACTTCTTTTCACATATGGGTCAGAGCGTAAATGATTATATTTTATGCACTCCTGAACATTATGACATCTTTCAGAATTTAAAAATTATACCCAGGCCTGAGAGTGATCATGCCTCAGTGGAATTGTTGATAAAACTGAATTCAGTAGTAAAATTAAATAACAAAGACCCACCATAGCCTCAATTAGCTGTGACTGGGAAAAAAAGTATTATTGCACTCAAGGATCAATGATGAAGGCCTTTTAGAGCTGTTTCAAGGATGGGGAAAAAGTGTTTAGATCTCAGTTAGCTGAAGAAACAATTGATATCAATTGTGTACAACTGATGAATCAATTAAATAGCATAATTGAAAGACTCTATAATGATCAAAAAATAGATGAATCCAAGAAAAGAACTTGGTTAGACGGGTCTTGCCATGAGGCAAAAAGAAATCTGAATAAACTAATAAGATGGACAAAAAAGAACCCAGAAAGGGTAAATTATCAAAATTTGAATAGAGCTCAAAAATCTTATACAACATTTCTACAACTAAAAAAATTACGGGCCTTAAAAAATCAATGGGAAGAAATGTTTTCAGCAATTCAAACTAAAGATAACAAGAAATTTTAGAAAATGGTTGCAACAGGTACTAATTTATATTACCCCTCAGAGGCATGGGTGGTACATTTTCATTCCATATTCAATAATAAAGATTGTATAATTCAGGGAATATGAGGTAAGGAGTTTCTAAGTAGTGAGTATGAGCCTTTGGTCTTAGGAGAGCAGGAGGTATACTTAGCTTTAGCCAACCTTAAAAATAATAAAGCTCCAGGCTACGATTCTATCCCCCCAGAATTATATACAAAATACACCAGATTCTGTTTCTTTTTAATATTTGTTTTCAATATAATTATATCCCAGTAGAATGGACATATAATATCATTGTCCCTATTCATAAAAAGGGTTTGATCTATGAACCTGGCACTTTTAGGTCCATTAGCCTCTTAAGTATTTCACATAAGGTTTTTCCAGGATTTTATTAAACAGACTAACAGAATGGATAAAGTTAAATAATATTATTTCACCATTTCAGTCAGGCTTTAGGGAAACTTTTTGACTGTGGACAATGTCTTCTGTCTAGCCCATTTAATTGAAAAATATTTGTATCCATATGGAAAACGAAACTGTATGCATTATATATAGATTTTTCACATACGTTCGATTCAATCAGTAGAGATATTTTATGGGAGATTTTGAAAGAGAGGAAGTTACCTCTCTCACTTCTCTGTCCGATTCAAGTATTATATATTAATACTAAGTCGGTTTTAAGGTATGGAAGGGCAGGTGAACTAACGGAATTCTTTTCAATTGAGAGAGGTGTAAAGCAAGGTTGTCTCCTTGCAGCTTCCTTATTTAGTATATATGTTAATTCTCTGTTGGAATTTGAGTCAGAGGAAAATTTAGACAGTCCAAAAATAAGCACTCTTCGTATAAATTAATTGGCCTATGCAGACGATAGTGTGCTGCTTTCATTGACTAGAGGAGGGCTCCAAAACAAAATTTATATTTTTGATATAAAATGTAAGAACCTTGAATTAAAGATAAATTTAGCCAAAACAAAAGTGATGGTTTTAGGCCAGAGTACATTTGACACACAAAAATTAAAAATTACTATAAATCTGCAGCCGATAGAAATTACGAGGGAATTTGTTTATTTAGGGATTAAAATTACATCAAATGGGAGATGGCTACAACATATAAAGTAACAATATATAAAACCCAAAGTTTGTGTAAAAGCTTTATTAATGTTTAACAATCAATACAAGGGTAATACAATGCTCCCAGCATTAAAGGCAGGGGATGCAAAAAACAGAGAAAATAGTTTGGAATTTTCCCTTTCTTTTTTTTATAAATCTCTTTTATTGGGTCCAAGATCTACAGCGAATGGTATGGTAAGAGCTGAACTTAGAAAAATACAAATTAATTATATCAAAGAAATCCGTTTAATGAATTATTGGATAAAAAATCTTGAATAATAAGGAAAATGTACTATCTAAACTATGTCTTGAAGAAAATAAATAGTTGGAAAATCAATGGATTAAGATCTAACTGGTTAAATTATCTATTTAAACTTTTGGAAAAATATAAATTATTACATTTATGGAAGGATATCAAAAGAGATATCACAATCTCAAACCATTATAAAGAATTAATAAAGAAAAAAGTAATCTCATTAGCTAAGGAGCAGGAAATGTTGAAAATAAAGTTATAAGAATGCTTTATGGTTTACGGAAAATAAAATGGGTATTTCAGTGGAAGAATATTTGCTGTTACCAATTACGAAGGAGCAACATAGAATTATTACTTGGGACAGATTTGAATTGATGGTGACCAGATATACTTATTATAATAAAACTGTGGGAGGGAAGATCTTGTATAGATTCCAATGTCCTGCGAAAAAGGTTTCAAAGAAGATCTAGAACATATAATAATCAACTGTCCATTTTATTCTCATTCCAGAAATCTGTATTTATTGACGCTGCTCATGATATACGCTAATAAGTTGTTTGATGTAGTGTTTATTTTGCTACACCCTAGAACATCTGTTGAGGCCATAAGAATGGCTAACTTTTTTAAATCTGTAGAAAAGTATAAGGTAAAAATGTGCATTACTGAATGAAAGGAGAGAAAATGTATTTGTGTTTTATGCATTCACATTTAATTTATGTCTATTAATTTTTATATGGTTTGTAATAATCAGACTTTTTGTCTTGATTGAGCAACAATAAAACTTGAACTTGAACTTGAGAAGTAGCACGTCACAGTTTGTATTATCTGTTTTTCATCTTCAAGAGCAACACTTGCATTTGGATGCATTTACTCAGAAATTTCACAAGGCCGACCAATTGCTCAGCTTGTTCAGCTTCTTTTTCCTATAGAGATTTTGCTCCCCACCAGCCTCCCTTTAGCCATCAGGCTGGGACCACAAGCACACATGCACATTTTCTCACTAACCCACCACTGCTGCTGCCCCCACTACTTCTCCTCTGTGGCAGGGGGGGGTCCAAAGATGGGCCAACCTCCCCCCTTTACCAGCACAGGATCCAGCAATGGTTTGTAAGAAGCATGGCATGGGGCCCTAGTGTAGGGCAACATTTATCCATGGTGAGAGTTGGGATTTTAAACTCAATTTTCTCTCCAAAGACCTCCCTTTTCCTCTGGCATGGGCAGAGCTTCCAGCATGACCTCAGATGCATGGAGCATGCTAATATAGGGAAGCAAGCTTCTTGGCTCATCTGTAGGTATCTGTTGTTCCAGTGCCCACCCTGAACCTGGCACACTAAAGAGCATCAACTACCACAGCCAGGTTTAATCAACATGCACAAGCAATACACTCAACTGAACAAAGGTGCAGGAGTATCAAGAAGCACAAATACTGGATGAAACAAAACAAAATCCAGGACACACAAGCCTATAGATGCTTGAAAATATTTATTTTAAAAACTTAGCACAATGGGAAAAGTAGCTGGTTCCTCTGCACTTTGTGGCACTCTGCCTCTTTGTTAGGAGGACGTTGTTACAGCCACAGCCAGGCTTGTCTCCCAACATGACCCCCCAAGCTCATTTCTGAACTCAAGTCACTTGTATGGCAGCACCACACACTGCTGCTGGGCCATGGAGTGGCCTTGTTTAGGCCCTCCTGAAGCCTGTCCTCATCCTCAAGGGAATCCACCACCCTGGTTAGGTTAGTGTCTTTAGTGAAAGTAAGCAGCCTGCTGGGTGCCCAGCTTACAGATTATTGACCATGCTAAACAGCAGTGTCTCCAGCACAGAACCCTGAGGAATGTCACTTAGTATCCCTCTGCATTGGAAGCAGTGACCATTTACCAAAACTCTCCATGTTCTGCCTCCAAGCCAGTTAATATTCTGCCTTGTTTCTCCCATATTTATACACACTGGTGTACTTTTCCTAAAAGCTTGTCATGTTTCAAAGTGTCAAAGGCCATGCTGAAATTCAGATAAACTATATCTATGGTCCTGCCCCAATCCTCCTCCTTAATCACCCTGAGTAGAAGGCGATAATAATATTGGTTTGGTTTGACATGCTCTGCCACTTATAATGCCATGCTAAAAGGGGGGCAAGAACCTTGACCTTGACCAAGGACTCCACTATTCTTTGCTTGACAATGCTTCCAGAACATAGCCCATGCCTGATTTCAGGCTGATCAACCTGTAGTTGCCTGGGTCCAACCTTTGCACCTTCTTGAAGATGCAGATCATATTGACAACTGTCCATTTCTGCAGCACCACACCTGTTTAGACAGACTCTTACAAAGTGACTGCAGGTGGCCCTACCAGTTGTTCAGTTACAGTGGTAGCTGTCAAAAAGTTTCCTACCTCGAAGTACCACCGAGGTACCACTGAGGTAATTTGCAATGACTGCAATGTGATCCTGCCTCATTCTGCCTCAGTATACCTAGGTTTACCTCAGTACTGTGAAACCTTTCTATGCCTACCACTGTAGCTCCACCTTTCTCCTGGGGTGAATCCCACCTGCTGTACAGTATCTGGAAAGAATGAGACACCCTCAACAGAAAACAATTTCAGTTATTTATTTTGCCAATCTGGTTACAGTACTGTATCTTGGCCAACATTTTGGGAACTCATTTTCTGTTCATCAGGGCTACAGTTACTGATGACAGATGAGTTCTAAAGCTGGTGATCTGTTATTCTCAAGTTTCTTCACTATCTGTTTCCTGCAAAGATCTGGCTTTTAAGCCCAGTTGGTATCTCATGGGTGTCTTTTCTTATTTTCACATAGAACCCTGCACATTTACAGGGATTCCACCCTACCAAATAACAAATGAAACTTGAGAATATGATATTGTTCTCTAACCAGACTGGCAAAATAAAGGACTGCATATATTTTCTGGTGAGGGAATCTCATTCTCTCCAGATACTGTACAGCATTGTCAAGGTCCTTATCAGGAGCAGACTCCTCCCGCTGGGCTTTACATTACAGATGCTGGGTCACACTTGTCTCCTGTAACTATGGAGAATTCCAGATACCCTCTGGAATTTACTTAAATTGATCTTCACCAGGTAATCAACTACTAGAGTTCATGGCTACCCTGGATACAATGGGCTCTCCCAGTGAGAAACCTTCATCTTCCAATGGCTCATTGTTCAACATCAAAAAATATTCATTCAGCATCTTAACTGTAGAAAAGTGAAGAAATAGCAATGCATTGCCGCGTTCCTCTAAAGATGCTGCTATATTCAGATTATCATGAAAGACGAAACAAACAAACCAAAAAAAACAAAAAAAAAAAACAGCGCTACATACCAATGCTGCAATATAATATATCATTATTTATTTATGGATCCAATCTGAAGAAGAACAAAAATGGCAACAATTCTTAAAATTATTAGGCATAATGGTTGAATATGAATGAAATAAGAAAAATATGTTTTAAACTACAACCATATTTATGCAACTTTTGGGAAATGTTTGTATACATTAATTGAATATGTTTAGTAAAGTGGTTGAAATGTATGCACATTTGCACAGTTTGTCAACTGCACATTAGTGCAATCAACTCAATGAGCACCTTTTGCTATTTGTATGAATTGTCCAATCACAGTGTAGTCTGTGTGATTTAAACGTTATGATTTACCCACTTGCTCCACCCCCTGATGAAGCCTTATCGCGAGGCAATACATAGGGGCAGTGTGGCATGGCATTCTTCTTCAGATTGGGACCACAAACAAATAATAATATATTATATAATATAATATAATTTATATTGCAGCCATGGTGTGAAGTGCAGCATCGTAATCATCCCTGAATCCCTTACAGGTTCCCTCCTGGTTCCCCTCTTTTAAGGGTTCTGATTCCCTTATTCACCCTCCTCTTTTCATTTATGTATTGGAAAAAGACTTTGGTGTTGTCCACAGTGCTTACTGGTACACTAGCTTTCAACCCATCCTTGGTTTCCCTAATACTAGTCTTATAGTCTCTCAGTTCTGCTATGTACTTTAGCGCCTGGAGGCAACCTACATCTTTCCAGTAGTTACAGACTTCTTTTTGTTCAGGATTAGTTGCCTTAGGTTCTTGTTGGGGGGGGTCCAGACCCTTTTTCATTATTGCTTACTGATCTCTGCAGCTGCTTCAAGCACCCTCTTCAACAAACCCCACATATGTTCTGCACTACCAACCTCATGTAGATGCTCCAGGCCATTGGAAACAAGATCTTTCCTCTTGGCAAAGTCCACCTTTCTGAAGTCACAGGTCCTGGTGGCTGATGCCTGGCTAGTTTTTAATATCACCAGCAAGAAGGTTAACTGGTTGTGGACATCACCCCTCACTGGTTTCTTCATGTTCACATTGGAGATGACACCATTTCCACTGCTGAGAACAAGGTTGAGGGTATCCTCTAACCTAGTCCCCTATGAAACTTGCAGTTTCTAAAGAGGGGCAGAGCTAGCAGCCCAACTAGCAGCAGCAATTTTCTGGAGCTCCCTACATTCTGCTTTATTTTTATAATAAAAGTGTCATTTTACTGTCAGACAAGCTTCTATTTGTTTGAAATCAATTGCAGAGGAGATACTGCACCTGGAGAACTGAACTTTATTTCGAAAATGGGGTGAACAAAAATAAATAAATAAGACTTTTTCCTACCACGTTCTTCTAATGCCAAACTGCCAGATGAACCACCAGATCCTACTTCAGCCTCCGCCTCTGATTCTACCAGGGCTACCCTGGCCACTCTACAAACTGCAGTAAACACCCTTACTAAAACAGTACAACAAATGGACCAAAAACTGGATGGCTTTTCAGAAAAATTTCTAACAATGGAACACAGACTTGATGCAATGGAAGAAGTGACAAAATTGGTGGAGGCTACAGCTAAAAAGGCCCTGGCCACTACAGCTTCCTCTTTAAAAGAACAGGACACCCTGAGAAGTTGCATTGAACAACTGGAAAACTCAGTGAGAGCTGCAAATGTTCAAGTGCTTGGCCTCCCGGAAGAGTTGGAGGGGGATTCCCTGATTAACTTTCTCCAAACATGGCTAGAGGGACTGTCTGATACTTCAGAATTTAAAATACTGTAGAATAGAAGAATACATCAATTATATTTAGCGCTAGCCACAAAGTGGCCATATATGTGTACATTTATTTTCACTCTAAACTAAAAGTCTTCCACTCACCTTAATGGAAAAAGTGCTAATTAGCGTAATTTTATTTTTATGCTTCTGAGCACTTCAGTGAATATAGTGAAAATTTATGTACAGTGAATATTTCCTATTCTACAGTAATTAAGTCATACTGGATTAACCCCAGAAGACCCCGAGTAGCTCAAATAATCCCTGAACTGTATTACTCACTCTACGATCCGCAGAAGAATGACATTTGCTACTGGGATCCCTCAGGAACAGGGGTCCAATCCATATGGGCGAGGCTCGTATTTTATTTTTCTTAGATGTCTCATACGCCACCTGTATGAGACAGAAGGCATTTGATGGGGTGAAAAATTGACTGCAGGTACTGGATATTTTTTATTCTTTTGCCTTTCCAGCACAACTTTGTTTCACTGTCGGGCAACACCAGTACCGATTTTCTGATCTGAAGGAAGTTGGTGCCTGCATCTTGAGAATAATGGCTAAATGGCAGTGGGAGCCCTGCTCCTCAGAGGGAGAAGAATCTGAATGAGTGTGTATTTGATACTGCAGAGACAAAGTGAGACATTCATGTCCCAAATTTTTTTTACTTAAATCTCATAACTATATCATTGTTACATTGGGTGCATATGGAGATAATGTAATACCAAATATAAAGATAGTTCATAATCTGGAAGTATAAGAAAATGAGTCTTTAAGTTAGCACATGGATCAGGTAATGTATGTAACACAGTGTCCCTTCTGTTGAATTTTCAGTTTCAAATTATTTTATTTTTTTCCAAATTAGTATGGTTATTGAAGCTATTTAGGTACCATAGCATGCAATATTTCACTATTTTATTCTAAGCATTACCTGATTGTAATTATGCCACAATTTATCTTTGGGCACCACTGCTGTGAATACAGGACATACCAAAGTTTTGCTGCTGATTGTATCCATTTGTTTTTACCGTCCCCTTTTTTAAATCTGCTATGTGAACCTTGGTGGATAAGTTAGACACAACTGAGTTTCCTAATTATTCAGTGCAATTTATTCAAAAAACATTTTTTTCATAAGAAGTCATGTATGTAACAGTGACACCACATAAAGTCATATGGTTAACAGGGACCCAACAAAAACAACAATGTAAGGGTAACTATCCAACAAAGTCCTACTATAAGAAATACTTATGTTAATGTACATAAAGCAACCATAGTTATCTTTAAACATTTACTTTTGAATGCATTTTCACTGGGCATGTCAAAGTTTATCTGCTGATTGCAACTGTTTGTTTTTACAGTTCTTTTTTCTTAATCAGCAATATGAACCTTTGTGTATAAGTTAGACACCACTGAGTTTCCTAATTATTCAGTGCAATTTATTCAAAAACAGTTTTTTCTTAAGAAGTCATGTATGAAACAGTGACACCAAGTCATGTACGTAACAGTGACATCACATAAATTCATGTGGTTAACAGGGACCCAACAAAAGCAACAATGTAAGCGTAACTATCCAACAAAGTCCTACTATAAGAAATACTTATGTTAATGTACATAGAGCAACCATAGTTATCTTTAAACATTTGCTTTTGAATGCATTTTCACTGGGCATATCAAAGTTTACCCGCTGGTTGCATCTGATTGCTTTTACAGTTCTTTTTTTCTTAATCAGCTATATGAACTTTTGTGTATAAGTTAGACACCACTGAGTTTCCTAATTATTCAGTGCAATTTATTCAAAAACAGTTTTTTCATAAGAAGTCATGTATGTAACAGTGACACCAAAAGTGATTTATGTAACAGTGACACCACATCAAGTCGTGTGGTTAACAGGGGCCCAACAAAAGCAACAATATAAGTGTAACTATCTAATATAGTCCTGCAACAAGAACACACTTGTGTTAATGTACATAATGCAACCATAGTTATGTTTAAACATTTACTTTTGAATGCATTTTCTCCAGAGATGTCAAAGTTTACCTGCTGACTGTATCTATTTGTTTTACAGCTCTTTTTTTCTTACTCAGCAATTTAAACCTTGGCTGAAAAGTTAGACACCACTTATTGTCCTAATTATTTGGTGTAATTTATTTAAAAGCTGTTTTTTTTTTCATAAAAAGTCATGTACGTAACAGTGACACCACAACAAGACATGTACATAACAGTGAGAGGAATGGAGACACCAAGAAAAACACTCACCGGGATGAGAAGTAGAAAGGAAGTTTCGTGGGCAGGTGTGGGGCTTTTAAGACCTTCAAAGGTTCACCAACATACAGACAAGTGCTTTTAGTTCTGTAAATGGACTGATGGTGTTGTGGAGAATGTTTGGACCATAGTCTTGTACATAACAGGGGGATGCCAAGGAAGGAGAATCCAAATATTTAATTAAAACATCATGAATACTGCAAAGTAATGAAAAAAAAAATAGAAATGATGTTAAGGAGAGTCAGAGGCAGTGCAATTGGGGAGTTCTATTAGAAAAAAAGCTATTTGAAAACCAGGGCTGTACAAGTCCTGAAAGTACTGTAGGGGGACACCACTCATTCATACATTACCAGGGGAAAAAAGCATATAAAACTACATAAATTATAAATTTAGAAATAAGAAAGTTTTAAGAAGCACAAGAGCTAACTATGAGATACTAGCATACAACTTTTATTTCTTTAAAATGTAAATGTTGAGACTGAAATGAGGCACTCTATAAGTGACATGTAACAATGTCACAAAATGGCATATTTCTTAAGGGGGAAATGTGGCACTCCAGATGGGTCCACAGCAAAACAGCAACACAACAGAGGCTGATGTTATTTACAGTATGTCCTTATTGGGTACAATACTAAGAAGTATTAGAATGGAAACATTTTATTAGTTATTTAAGAAGTTACAGGCCATTATTATAGAGATGATGCAAGTCTCTCCAGTACTGTACACAGACATGCATAAATTTATTTTCACCTCTAAACTAAAAGTCTTCCACTCACCTTAATGGAAAAAGTGCTAATTAGCGTAATTTTATTTTCACACTTCTGAGCACTTCAGTGAATATAGTGAAAATGTATGTACAGTGAATATTTCCTATTCTACAGTAATTAAGGCATACCAGATCACCCCCAGAAGACTCCGAGTAGCTTAAATAATCTCCAGACTGTATTACTTACTCTATGATCCCCAGAAGAATGAGATTTGCTACTGGGATCCCTCAGGAACAGGGGTCTGATCCATGTGGATGAGGCTCGTATTTTATTTTTCTCAGATGTCTCATACGCCACATGTATGAGACAGAAGGCATTTGATGGGATGAAAAATCGACTGCAGGAACTGGATATTTTTTGTTCTCTTGCCTTTCCAGCACAACTTTGTTTCACTGTCGGGCAACACCAGTACCAATTTTCTGATCCGAAAGAAGTTAATGTCTGCATCGAGAGAATAATGGCTAAACAGCAGTGGGAGCCCTGCTCCTCAGAGGGAGAAGAATCTGAAGGGGGACTGAAAGTGCTTTGGACTTTGAGTCAGCTTAAAACTGCTTTATGGTCTGCATATTAATGTTGGGTGAGTTTTTTACTCACTGAATCTGCCACATATGTTCATCTTAGGCATTAGCCAACAAGACATTTATTTTATCTAAGTCTTAAACGACTCTTTTACCTTATCGCCCTCAAGAATTTGGGACATTATGAAAAGTTGATGCTTTCTGATGTTATGTTAAACTCTCCTCTTTTTGAAGCTTAGCTGGTAAAATGTCTGCTTTATAAACTATTTCCAATTGAATGCACAGCACTGGCAACCTTGTTAGAATGTGTTAAGATGTAAATGTTGAACTATAGTGTAATGTTCTTCATTGGGCACAAGGTGGTGTACGAGGTGCATTCTGCCTCATTACAGCTTAATCTTTGCTGCAGTGCAGTTGTTTCTGGGAGCCCTAGAAACATAAATCTCTTTTAGCTTGGTGTCACTTAATACATCTCATTGGGGCACAAGCTGGTATTGGTGCGAGTGAAATCTTCCTCTATAGGGCACCAGCCATACTTTCTTATTGGAAGTTATTAGGGGGCTAATTTCCTGGAACACTGTAGGTAGCACCATATACCCTCATTGAGTTTTAAGGGGAGTTCTGGATTGGAGACTTCTCTTTTATACCAAGGTTGTTAACAACTATAAATAGGCCTCTTCTAGGTCATTTTTTCATGTTTGTTCAATTATTTCTACCCTATACAGTTTGGGCATTGACTGCATTATAGCTCCTGAAATGGATGTGACGATTACTCTCTTAAATTGATAGCTGATAACCCCTAATGCTGTACCAACCGAATGGATAGTCTTTATCCTAAGTAACATATTACTGATATCTCTGTAAATCTGTATACCCATTTAGGATTGAAGTATTCTGTATGCTTATATACTAAATGCTACAAATATAAAGTCAAAAAATAAGAAACTTGCTGTTTCTGAAGGCTGACCTTGAATGTGAACATGAAATCTGTCTCAGCCCTGCCATTTTTTCTCCTGAGACACCAATCTATGCTTAGGAGATTGAAGTCTCCCGTAGTAATCACTGTATCCAATTTGGCTGCTCTCATAATTTTCCCAACCAGATGGACATCATACCTCACTGAGCTTCTTTTGGGCCTGGAGCACCCCTCCCCCAAGGGTGAGTTTTAACCCCCATTTTCCCCCAGTCCTCCAAGATGGACATTGTGACACTGTATGCCTCCTGGTGTCCTTGTTCTCTATAGTGGCTGCATCCTTATGAAAAAAGCCTCTCCATACCCTTTCTTGACAGGGTTTTCCCTTCAAAATAGTCTGTATCCCTCTATCCTGCTGTCCTAGTCACTTTCTTCCCTTCACCATGTCTCTGTGAATGCCACTAAGCCCTGGCCTTTAAAGTGCATTTGGTCATTCAGCTCACTGATTTTGCTGTGCTCCTCATACTGGCCTGCAAACAAGTGAGGGCAGTTGCCCCTCTATGTTTCCTAACCACAATTGAGGCCACCTCCCTGGTGCTCCCCTGCTCTGTTGTCCTTCCCTCTGTGTTTCCCTGTATATTCCTCCTGCTATTACTGATCCCTTCCATCAGTCCCCTCCAACCTATCCTCTAAATCAAATCTATCTGATTGCCCTGTCCAATCTCAAGGCCAGTATCCCACTCCTTCCTGGTAGAGATACAGCATATCCTGGGTAAATGTATTCCTTGCCCCACCCATTGACCCCCTTCAAGGAGGCCAGCAAAATGTTGATACTTGTTGCTGGTGACTACTGGTGCTGATTCTCCTTTGTTATTATTCCTGCTAACTTTCTTCTTTGCTTGGATCCATATCCCATCTCTACCACTTGAGTTCACAGTAAATAAATAAACAATTCTTTGATTACAAACACAGAGAAACATAAACTTTGTAACAGCAGATAACCACACACACATCTCTGGACTGTTTCCAGCTATAATTAAGTCTAATACTTTGTTTAAAATAACTTTTCATGGGCTTTCAGACTAGGGCAGCCAATGTTCTTCTTTAATAAGAAAGTTGTAAAGAATTATCCGATAAGGATATTAGAGTGAGTGTTGTGAGGAAGGGCATCTCACAGCCCCATTTGGAATCCCATAGAGGTTGGGGGGCTACCTTTGAAGGAAAAAGAAAGAGAAAAAGAAAACATAAAATGTAATCACAATCTGACCAGATTTACTGTACTTCAGACCTGACCATCCACTATGACACTCAAAAGAATAATGATATCTCTCCATATCTATGGTTACAGAGTTTTCCTGAAGGACAGTAGAAACACACTGCTGTGTTTATTGGGTGTTGGGGGGGGGGCTCAATTATGTTTAGAAGCTAGTTCTTTATAGCATGTTTTTAAAAGTGAGTCCACCTTTCACTTTGGGATGTAGTATTTAATTAATTTAGGCAATAAGGCATGATGGGGAGGGGGTGTTATGACGGGATAACAGCCTACCTCAGATGGTTTGAAGCACAAGATGAAGCTGAGTGCTTCCACCACCCAAGAAGGGCAATTATCCCACCATAATGCACATCATGGAATGCCTTATTGTGATTAAGAAATAGGTGCTTTTCAGTAAATTGGATTTTTTTAAACACATTGGCCTCTGTTCACAAACATGAACAGTTTATGCTCAAAAGGAGCGTAATTGCCCTACAGAGCTCTGCACCTGCAGTGGCATGCAACTCAATCCATATTTATGGACCTGAGCCACACAGCTCCATAGCCACCCCCACCTATGTATCTGTGCATGTGGTGGGGACAGCATGCAATCAACTGTGGCCATTCAATCAAATGGCCTATCTGCCGTATGAATGGATCCTAGCTCCACAAAGTGCAGGGGGATTGTGGGATACTGCCAGTCCTCCTGGGACCATCATATCCCTTAAAGAGATGAGCTTTTCAGCCCATTGTCACTGATGTACCCATGGCCATCCTGATATTCTCTGAGGTTCCTGGACAGCAGGTTGAGGGGTGGCACATGTCTGTCGCCCCATGTGTCTGGCAGGAGGGGTGTGTAACTGGCTACTACAGGGTTCCAGGTCACATAGCTGGAGCCCCCTCTGCAGATGATCCAGATGTGGAAAATTGGTTTCATTCATGGCTTGTAACCATGGCATGCACTTTCCACCCTCCCTGCTGGACCATTCATGTAGCCTGCACTTGGAGCTGGGTAAGGGTGCGAAAGGGATGTGGAACCCTCATCGTACATGCATAGGGTTTCTACATAACCTCCATTGCTTGGATTATTGCTATAATGAAGCCTGAATGCTACCTATCCAGGCACATAGGCTTTGCAACAAGAGGCCATTTTTGCTGAGCTACTTTCAGCTGGGCTGTTGTGCTGGGATAACTATCTTGTTTAAGTTAACTCTTGGCCGGTCATAAGCCAGAATTCTTTCTACCCATTTCATAATAAGCAATAAGGCATGACAGGGTGTGCTTTGTGCTGGGATAATGGCATGCCTCAGGTGGGATAAAGCATAAGATCAAATGCCGAGTGCTTCCACCATCCGAGAAGTGCCATTTTCCCATCACAAGACAAACTCTAGAGTACTCTACGATGATTATGAAATGGGTTCATTAGATTAGTAAATAAATAATTTTAAAACAATAAATTTAAATAAGACACAATTAAAACGAAAGGTAAAAAAGGAGAAAAAAGAAAGCAGCCCTTTTAATAAATTGTAATGTTGCTGTTTGGCAAATAGATTACAGATGCTGCACTTTTTAAAAATACAAGTAAGTGAACTGAGGTGTATTGATACACTAATCAGTAAGGGTCATGTATCTTTTTCCAGTGATGTAGTACTGAGATATCAGTACTGGTTTCCAGGTTCCTCAGCCAGTCAGGTTTCTGGATTTTTTTTTACTCATTTTATAATTAAGCAGTAATAATATACTCTAAGGTGTGTGATATCATGGGATATTGTCCTGCCTCAGGTGCGTTATGAGGGTCAAGGCCAAGGCTGAGCGACTTCAACCACCTAAAAAGAGATGCTATTCCATGCACACCTTGGAGTGTATTGCTGAAGTTATAACATATATCCATTTTAATTTTTGAGCTGTTGCATGATGGCATGACCTACTTTCAGATTGGGATAATGTACTGAGTTATCATCCTAACTGAAAATGATCTTGGCAAATCAAATTTGAGGATTTTGACCATCTATCTCATAGTATGTAATGCTACCTCCATAAATTAAAGAAGGACTAGTACATCATAAAATCTTACTCTAAACAGCCACCTCCCAATTCATCCTTCTACAGTACATATAGCAGTTGCTGTGGCCCCATTCTATATAGAAACATAGAAACATAGAATTTGATGGCAGATAAGGACCGCTTGGCCCACCCAGTCTGCCCATTTCCCTACCTACTGGATAAGCTGCAGATCCTAGTTAACCAGCAGCCTACTTCTTCCTACCCCCACCCCCCAGAATTGCCTTATGACTATCCCATGCATGCTTGAATTCCCTCACTGATTTTGACTCCACAACCTCCTCTGGAAGGCCGTTCCATGCATCCACAACCCTCTCTGTGAAAAAATACTTCCTTAAATTACCTCTGAGCCGCCCCCCCTCTACCTTCAAATTGTGCCCTCTTGTTCTTGCACACCTCTTTTTTTGAAAGATGCTACCCTCTTGGACTTTGTTGATTCCCTTGAGGTACTTGAACGTTTCTATCATGTCCCCCCTCTCCCTCCTTTCCTCGAGGCTATACATATTAAGCTCCTTAAGTCTCTCTTCATCGACTTTTGGTGCAGACCCTGCACCATTTAGTTGCCCTCCTCTGGACAGCTTCCATCCTGTCTGTGTCTTTTACGGAGATTGGGTCTCCAGAACTGCACACAGTACTCCAGATGGGGTCTCACCAGCTGTCTGTACAGAGGGATAATAACTTCCTGTTTTCTACTGGTGATGCCTCTCCTATGCATCCCAGTATCCCCCAACCCTCCTTGCTGCCCTCTCACATTGCTTGCCCATCTTTAGGTCATCTGATATGACTACCCCAGGTCCCTTTCCATTCTTGTTGTTGTTAGTATCTCACCCCCCATTGTGTACTCTTCCCTGGGTTTTTGTTTCCAGGTGCATTACCTTGCACTTCTTAGCATTGAATTTAAGCTGCCATACATTTGACCATTCCTCTAACCTCACCAAGTCCTTCTCATCCTTTCCACCCCACCTGTGCATCAACTCTGTTGCAGATCTTAGTGTCATCTGCAAAGAGACATACTTTTCCTTCCAGTCCTTCTGCAATGTCGCTTATAAAGACATTGAAGAGGACCGGTCCTAATACTGAACCCTGCGGTACCCCACTAGTAACCCTCCTTTCTTCTGAGTGAACTCCATTTACTATAACTCTCTGTGTCCTATTCTCCAGCAAATGGAGTATATACTGTATGATATCATCAGGATGCAGTTTTTGTCTCAGCAATGTGGCACTGTTCATTTATTTAAAACATATACCAGAAAAGAAGAAACAAAGAGACACACTGTCATCAAATAAGGAATTAGTCTCACCTACAGTTCACTCTCTTGAGAAGAACCCATGGATCAAGAACATAGCAGCTTAACCTCTTCCTCAGCAGCCTTCTCACCTGGATTAGGAAAGGAGCCATCTTCAAGGATGCTGGCTTTCAGGTGTTGTCTGTTTCACCCACTGCATGGGGCTCTCACTCTTGGCCTAGTCTATAGTCTGAATTAGGGGCTGGTGTGAAACTAGTGACTGATTCACAAAAGAAGAGTGGAATAAGTGAAATACAGGTGACTTCCAAGTTCTCAAAACTGCTGCTCAACCTGTTGAAATACCAGGCCCAATAAAATATCTCAAAGGCTAATGTCACTGGGACTCATCTGAAGGTATTGGGAATGAATCACCAGGAGAACAGTATTTACAGCATTCTCAGTACACACTCAAATCACTTGGTAAGGCAGTGGATCATCTTCTGACCATTCATGAAAGGCAGACATGAAAACAGGATGCCCTTAGTGCTAAACTAGACTTTTTAAATAAAAGATGTAAAAGTAACAAGAGAAACTTGTGAAAGCAGCAGAGTACAAATAAAAAAACACGATGAGCAATTTCTTTCCTTTGATAACAGAATGCAAGCATTGGAAGCTACCAATACTGTACATCAGTAATCAAAGAAAATTATAATAATCTGCATAGGAAGACTGAAAATCTGGAAAACCAGGTTAGATATAAAAATTTAAGAATTGTTTGGTCTTACTAACAACTTGGATGACCTAATAAATTACATTTTTGTTGAGGTCTTTGACCTCCCTCCAGAAAACATGCCATTTATTATAAAGACCTTTTGTTTGCATAAAAGAGTCTCAGATAAGGCTGTAATGGAGAACACAAACTTGTCAGTGGCCCAGCCCCTGGAGATGGATGCCAGTTCAAAGAC
The DNA here is from genome assembly GCA_016271365.2 of Neoceratodus forsteri. Lineage (NCBI taxonomy): Eukaryota > Metazoa > Chordata > Ceratodontiformes > Ceratodontidae > Neoceratodus > Neoceratodus forsteri. Next base: position 722,048,921 of record CM028129.1, read on the forward strand.
ACTGATGAGTCGTGCATTGACCAGACTAGAATTTGCTAATTGAATTCTCTAAAATAAAAGGGATTTTGACATACTGAACCTTCAGGTTCTACACCTACCCTGATTTTTCCTTTAAGGTGCAACAATGCTGAAGTAAATTCCTTATATATAGACAAGAGTTACTTGAATTTGAGGGAACCATTCAATTACTGGCACCTTCCAAGGTGTGTGTTCGTTGCAATTGAAAGATGTATATTTTTTCAAGATAGATCAGATAGTACTTTTCATGCAAGCTGAATAACAGCAAGAGTCATCTTGTGAAGGCGAATCCCCCTCTAATCCAGATAAGGATTTGTCTGCTGCAATACAAGACATTCAGGAAGAAATGCTTTAAAAAGCTTGTGAACTGCTGACTCGGTGGTGCTAAGGGTTGAGGCGCTGGACACCACACCGCGCATCATGTCAGGGGTCAGCAGGGAAGGGAAGGGATTGAACATCCAGAGGACTGCTCTCCCTTCCCAAGGAGGGATCTGTGGTTAGCGCTGCTCTTGGGTGGCTCCTGATGGTGGCCGGGGGCAGTGCCAGGAACATGTGGTGCTGACAGACATTGGGGTGGTGTGATGGTGGACGTCAGCACATCAGTGCCGTAGACATCATTGTACATCCACACTCTGAGGGGGCAACCAACAAGGAAAATCCCTGGTGGACAAGGGAGGTGACAAGAGCTCCAGGGACCAAACCCACATCCCCAGTGCCTGACCATCTCACATCTGGGCTCTCCCTGGTGCCAACAAGGACTGACCCTCTAATTACAGAAAGGCCACCTGGTAGGTGGGCGGGTCCTCCCCTGGGGGGTGATCTGAGGGTCTGGAAGGTACTGGGTGGGGGATGCCTAGGGAGGAGAGGTCTTAGGTGGGGAGTAGAGGCTAGGTCAAGAGAGCACTTCTGAGAGATGCCCTGGCCAACCCGGGCAGTATATAGAACTGACAAAAAAAAAAAAAAACTTGTGAACTTTGACTGGAAGTTTTGCTACAACCAAATTATATTAACTTTAATTTAAATTTCATTTATTTTCACAAATATAAATATGAATCTAAGTAGCAACATTCAGTTTAAGAGACTATAAGAGAGACACACTACACAGATTAATTTATTTAGTGTTTTTTTTTTTGCATTATGACTTCTAATTTAGTGCTCTTGATCCAGTGTTGGGAGTTTAGTTACCTTTGAATGGTTAACATGAATAAGGCTTGGTTACATAACATTTAGTGTCTGTTGCTTTTGTTGCTCTAAGATCAAAATTTTTCTTACATATTTATCTTTGTTTTGCCTCCTTGTCTCCTCCAATGCTTTGGGTTGAATACCATCCTACATATATGCATGGTATTATATTGTATGTTTGTTTAACATAACCTCATATGTTTCAGACTGGATTCCATCCTACATGTGTACATTGTCTTACATGTTGTGTATGTTAAGAAAATATTGAAATATAATTATAAAAAAGATGCAGTTTTTGTGTGTGGTGCTGCAGCAAAGCAGAGCAGAAATTATGATTTGACCTTAAAAGCTTAAATAAAAAATCAAGAACTGTTATAAAACATATTTTTATAAGTTCCTAAGATGCTGGAGAAGGCAGCACTTGCTTATCCCACAGCTGGTAGCTGCTCGTTAACCAATTATTTCAGTGTCTCTATCTCTAGCCTTAGATCACAGGTTAAGGATAAGGAATTATTCATTATCTGGAAGACTACTAGCTCTGCTGGGGAAAAGCCTTTTCGTACTGTGCATCAAATGGCTGCTTGAGGGTCTTAGAAACTTACAAAAATATGTTTTGTTTCCAGCACTTGATTTTTAAGCAGTTTATATTGTTAGTCTTCTCCTTTTCTCATTTGTACTGTGCATTGTATTTTTCTATTGAAATGTTCATGTTTGTGCTGCTCTCACAGCACTACTTAATTCTAAATGTTAGTGTAAATTCTGATAAACTGTAAAGCCTTGTTGTCTGATAATGTTTTTGGTAGTTCTTTTGCTTGTGACAGCTATTGTACCTCAGCCATGTCATGCCTGAAAACAGGCATATTTACACCTAGTGTATCTTACCTGGTTATCAAAGGCAACTAATTATTTATTTATTTATTAATTGAAATGTTTCACCAGGAAGGGGCACTGAACAACAAGTTGCTCATCTCCCGGTGCGACCTGGGGGAGGGTTTACAGAGTGTGAAGACAGTGATTATACATATACAGTAGTTACAATTACATCCAAGGGGGAAATATACAGAGAATAGGCAACAAGGTCATCAACACACTGTTGGATTGGCAATTACAATTATACACTGGTATACATACCTTCAAGAAGATAAACAATTAAAATGCTATTTGGAGGGAGAGTAAGAGGGACTGAGGGCTAAGAAGGGGAAGGAGAAGCAGAGGGGGGTCAAGGCAAAGGGGGCCAAGACTAGTGCCAGAATGGATTCTTATCCAGCTGAGAGGTGATTTAGAACTAGTCTGTGGTGAGGTGAGGCAATAGCCCTGTTAGTCAACAAACTAGCTCAGGACTTAATAGGGTTTGGAGCAAGCATATTAAGTGCAAGGGGGTGCAAGGGGGGGATCAGAAGACTAAGAACCCCACCTGGGCAGAACCAGGTGATGGCATTTAGGTAGAGAAGGAACAGGGAGGGGGTTAGTTAGGTTAGGAAGGGGAAAGGTCTTGCCTAGATCTATCCCCTCTAGGATGCTGAGAACCCTGCCAGGGCAGAACCAGGCATAAACCATTGGATGAGAGAGGAGGGGAAGGGAGGCTGGTAAATAATAGGGGGCTAGTAGGTGTGGAAAATAGGAGGGCTTTATAGGTGGGTAGGTGGGTATCGAGCTGAGACTAGAGGCTCAAGGAAGGTAGCTTAAGGAGGATTAAAGCAGGAGCAGCTAGAGGAGAGACAGTTATGCAGTGCAGATGTGAGGGTGCGGGAGGAGGAGGAGGAGGAGTACTGCCATATTTGGATGGGTAGAGAGTTCCAGAGTTTTGGGAAACTGTAGGAGAAACCAGTCTGTCCTATGAGAGTAGAACAGTGAGAGACTAGCAAGATGTGAGGATCAGCGAATCTGAGGCAGAGGGAGGGGTAGAGATGGAGGATGACAGATAAGTGGGGAGTTCCCTAAACCAAAATTTGGAAGTAAATTTGGTGCAATGAGTGACAAGTCTGTTAGCAAATGGGGGAAAGGACAGAGCATGATGAGTACGAGATTGGGCGTCAAAGGCGCAACGACAGAAGGAGTTAAAGAGATAGTCCAATCTGGTCAGGGAGGATTTGGGAGAGGCACCATAGACTATGTCACAGTAGTCAAAGATGAGAAGTATCATCTTCTGGACCAGTTCATGCCACACCGTAGAAGGGATGCAACTATGGTTCCTGTATAGGGCACCAAGCTTGGGAGCAGTTTTTGCAGAATAGTGTTGATGTGGCCAGAGAAGCTGAGGTGCTGGTCCAACCAAACCCCAAGATATCTGAATGAGGAAGTGTCCTTGAGGATTGTCCCATCCAAGGTGTGGAAGGAGGGTAAGGGATGAAGCCTAGAGAGTCTCTGCCTAGTGTCAAGTGTTATGGAGATAGTCTTCTTGGAGTTCAGGGATAGTTGATGAGAGGCAAACCAGAGCTGAACCTGATGGAAGTCACACTGTAGGGTGGTTGCTACATTGGCAGGGAGTATGCCTGAGGTCAACAAGACAGCGTCATCAGCATACATGTGGATTGAGGAGGAGGGGGAACATACAGAGGGCAAGTCATTAAGGAAGATGGAGAAGGGAATGGGACCTAGCACTGAGCCCTGTGGGACTCCAGTGGTGATGGAGGGGAGATTGAGTCTTGAATTCTGACTGATTACATTCTGCCTGTGAAATAGGTGCTGAACCAGTTGTAGGCAGGGGTAGACAGACCAGTTGCCTTGAGGGAATCTAGAAGCAGGGCATGAGAGACTGTGTCAAAAGCCTTAGCGAGGTCAACAAAGATGGCAGAGGTGATGAGGCCCTTATCCATCCCAGTAATGTTGGAGTCAGTGAGCCTGAGAAGAAAGGAGGTGGTGGTGGAGTGGTTCTTCTGAAACAAACAGATTGGAAAGGGGTGAAAAGGGAGGTTAGTTGGGAGAGAACTAGGTGTTCCTCAAGTTTGGCAAGGGAGAGGAGGAGAGAGAGAGAGAGATTGGGTGATAGTTGCTACGAACATACAAAATTTGCCAGCAGATAAAAGCCTAGAGGTCCATCAAATCTGCTCGAATGTGCAGCTAGCACCCCTTATTCTGCAGCTGCCCTTCCCTTCCACCCTTCCCCTTCATTGACCCTCCCCCTTGTCCTGTCACCTCCCCTTTTGAAGCAGTCCACTGTTCTACTGGATACCACTTCTGCAGGTAATGCATTCCACCCAGCCACCACCCCCTCTCTGTAAAAAGTGTCTCCTCATCTCCCTCCTGCACCTTCCTCCCTCCAGTCTCATAGCATGGCCCCTGGTGTCCTTCCCCTCCCTTACTTTGAACAGCCCCTCTGTACCTGTCTTGATTATTCCTTTCATGTACTTAAAGGTTTCAATCATGTCCACCCTGTCCCTCCTCTCCTTCAGTGAGTACCTGTTCAACTCCCTCAGCTTCCTCTCATATGATAAGTCCCCCAGCCCCTTGATCTTCTTTGTCACCCTGTGCTGCACCCCCTCCAGTAACTTAATGTCCCTCTTCAGATATGGGCGCCAGTACTGCACGCAGTACTCCAGGTGCGGTCTAACTAATTACCTATACAGTGGCAGAATCACCTCCTCCCTCCTCGAGGAAATACCCCTGCAGTACAACCCAGCAATTTTGTTGGCCTTTGCAGCTCCTTCCTACATTGTGCCAAGTTGTTCATTGACCCTGTAATGAGCACCCCCAGATCCTTCTCCTCCTCTGTCTGGGCTAGCTGCACTCCCCCCACCTGGTAACTCCTCCTTGGGTTCTTCATCCCAATATGCAGCACCTTGCACTTTTTGGCATTAAACCCCAGTTGCCAGGTGTCTGACCAGGTTTCAAGCTTTGCCAGATCATCCTGCAACCCCTGCCATCCCCTAGGTCATACACCACCGCTCCTACCTAGGTATCATCAGCAAACAGACTGATCTTGCTCTTGATGTCCAATGATATGTCTGCAATGAATAACCCAAACAACACTGGTCCCAACACTGAGCCCTGTGGAACACCGCTCGTCACTACCCTTGGGTGTGAGAGCTCCCCACCCACACCACCCTCTGTTGCCTTCCCTGCAGGCAGTTCCCTACCCATCTCACCAGCTTTGCACCTGCCCCTGTGCCTTCTAACTTGTTTCCCAGCCTTCCATGTGGCACTGAGTCGAAGGCCTTACTGAAGTCCAGATACAGGACATCCACTGCATGGCCCCTGTCCAGTTGCCTAGTTACCCAGACATAGAACTCCACCAGGTTGGTTTGGCAGGATCTACCACATATGAAGCCATGCTGTTTGCTGTCCTGTAGTCCTTTGGCCTCTAGGAGGGCCACCAGCCTCTCCTTCAGGATAGTCTCCATTAGCTTACCCACGATGGATGTGAGGCTCACTGGTCTGTAGTTTCCCGGTTCATCCTTGGGGCCACTGTTGTGGAGGGGCACCACATGAGCCATCCACCAGTCCTGAGGTACACACTCCAAATGTAGTGAGGCATTAAATAGGTCTGCCAAAGGTCCTACAAGGTCCTCTGCCAGCTCCTTCAGTACCCTGGAGTGGATGCCATCTGGGCCTGGCGTCTTGTCCACCCTCAGTGTCTTCAAACCTTCCTGAACTCTGCCCTCTGCCCTCCATGATTTCCCCATCTGTCACCCCTTCCCCCCATTTCTGCCATTCTTCCCCCCTTGGGTGTCACCCCCTCTTCTCCTTTGTAAATATCAAGCAGAAGTAATCATTTAGTACTTCTGCCTTATGCACCCTGCTTTCACCCAACCCCCCCTTCCTAATCCTTACTATGTGGTCCTTACAGCTCCTTTTCTCCCTGATGTACCTAAAGAAGTCCTTCTCCTCCTTCTTAATGCCTTGTGCCAGCCTGAGTTCAGTAGATGCCTTGGCTCCCCTTACTGCCCTTGTCACCTCCTTCGATTCTGGCAAGTACTCCTCCCTGTCCTCCCCTCTCCCTATTTTCTTGTACCTCCTAAAGGCAGCTCTTTTCCTCCTTACCTTTTCCATGACCTCCTTGCTCAACCAACTCGGTTTCCTAGCCCTAGCCTTCTTGCTCTGGGCCTTGCAGCAGGTTTTGGTTGCCTCCACTATCCCCAGCTTTATGAGCTCCCACCTCTGGTTAGTGCCCATACTAGATTGAATTCTGGCCAGGTACCCTTTTACCACTTCTCCTATCCTCCCAAAGTGGGCTCTCCTGAAGTCCAGCACTCTTGTGCCAGATTCCACTCCTTCCTTGCCCATATCCAATGTGAGCCATACTGAGTGGTGGCCACTCCCTGACAGTGGTTCCTCCACTGTAAGTTCTCTCACAAAGTCCCCATTTGCCAGCACAAGGTCAAGGGTATTCCCTAACCTGGTTGGTTCACTGACCATTTGCAGCAGGAAGCTGTCCTGGAAGGCACCCAGCAGTACCTGCTCCCTTCTGTTCCTGGTTGTTGGGGTACTCCAGTCCACTCCTGGCATGTTGAAGTCCCCCACAATCACCACACTACCCTTCTTGCAGGTTCTCCTGATCTATCCCACTAGTTCTCTGTCTAACTCCTCCGTCTGAGATGGCGGCCTGTACGCCACTTCCATTTTGAGAATCCTATTCTTAAAATCCTGGATTTGCATCCCAAGTGACTCCATACTACCCTCCTCCCCTTCTTCCCTTACACACTTCAGTCCTTCCTTCACATATAGTGCCACACCCCCTCCTTTCCCAATCACCCTGTCCCTACGAAATAACCTGTACTCTGGTACAGACAAGTCCCAGTCATTGTATTGGGTGGCCCATGTTTCTGTGATGGCTGCAATATCCACCTCTCCCTCTGCCATGAGCACCTGTAACTCTGCAGTTTTTCTTCCAAGGCTCCTAGCATTAAGGGTGACCACCTTCCACCCTTTCCTCCCCCCTCCCATCCTGCCCTCCTTTACTAAGGGGAGGAGGAGTCCCTTCCCTTAGGAGAGGGAGGACACATGCATGTTTCCAGACTGAAGGGACTGAGGAGGTCAAGAAGGAAAGGTTTAGAATTACAGAGAGGGGATATGCAATTGCTGGTGCTGATAAGTAAAGAAGTTTAGGGTCAAGGTTATCAGGCAAAGAGCCTTTGAAGGGATCGAGAGAGAGAGAAGGGCAGTAAGTGTTTCTTCTGGAGAGAGAGAGGAGAAGGAGAAGAAGGTTTTGGGGAGAGGTGATCTGCGGGGAGCTGGGGAGTTAGTGGGGAGGGCCTAAAGAGGGCAGACGCACATGAAGTGTAATAAGAGTTAAACTCATTGGCCACTATACTAGGGGTGGACACTAATATGTTATTTACTTTAAGCACAGGGAGAGGAGGCAGATGGGATGGAGGAGAAGAGGCCATGGACCACTTTCCAGAATTTGGAGGGAGAGTTAATATTGTTTTGGAATGTTGAATTAAAATAGTCAGATTTAGCTAGTCTGGTAGCTTTAGTACAGGCATTTCTAAGCGTGTGGTACTTAGTGTAATCTGATGAGAGCTGAGTGGCTTTATGATTACTCCAAGCTTTGTCCCATTCCCTAAGACAGGTCAGCAGAATGGTGGTGATCCAGAGATGATGGTTTCTGTGTACTCAGGTTTGTTTCAATGGAGCAAAAGTGTTCCAGGTTGTTAGGAATTTATCTTTGAAGTATGTAAGGGCTTGGTCAGTGGAGGAGGCAGAGGCTAAAGGGGCCCAATTAGAGGAGGCTAGGTCATGAAGAAGGGGATTAAGGTCAAGGGACTTGAAAGAGCAGAACTGGAGGATTTTATGTGGCATTTTGGGTCTATGAACCTTTCTAATTAGAAAAATTGGGTGTTGATTGCTAAGGACATCTGGAAGAATGCCTGATTTAATGACACGGTGGGGGTGAGAGGTGAAAGCCCAGTCTATCAGGGAGTGGTTTATGGTTTTATGATTTAACTGGGTGGGTTCGAGGATGAGTTGGGAGAGATTGAGGGAAGTAGTGTTGTTGTGTATTTTGGAGGTGGCAGAGGCCAGCCAGTTTAAGTTTACATTGTCCAGGATGTATAACTTGCCAGTATGTGAGAGGGAGGTTATGCTGGTAATAAGTTCAAGAGTAGCAGAGGGCTTGATTCCAGGGCAGCAGTAGAGTCCAGCTATGAAGACTGGAATGGAGAAGGGCAATGTAATGTCTATTACAAGGGTTTCATAGGTGGCAGGTATCGAGGATGAAAGAACAGTTGTGTATTGTAGAGATGACAGGATATACATGGCTACTCCACCTCCTCTGCCAGTTGTATCCTGCCTGATTATAGAGTAGCTTGGGATATGGATGGAGTGATCAGGAATTTTGTCATTTAGCCAGGTTTCCATTAGAATTAAAATATCAGGTGTGAGGGAGATGACCATTGGTTGTAAGAGGTCTATTTTAGTTATAAGATTGCAGATATTTAAGTGGAGGATTTTCAGGCCTTTAGGGAAGACTGAAGATATATGAGAGTTAAGCATGTGAGAACGAGGAGTGGTATTGGCAGGGGATGAGGGAGTGGGGCTGGGGTTGGGATGGATGTTCCCTGAGGCAAGTAGAAGGAAGGCAATAATAATGAAGTGGAGTTTGGGGCTTTTGTGATGGATGGCGTATTTAGAAATGTTATGGGGGGAGGGGACTTGGTGCAAAGGTGATTAGGAGACAAAGGAAGGTCAGGTGGCTAGGAACTGAGGACAGGGTGGGAGGAGGGAGGTAAGGGAAATGAGACCAGCATCTTTGAGGGGGTACTGGAGTAATGGCCAGGATAGATGTAGGGGCTAGAATGACAGGGGGGAAAGGTGTGACAGGATTTTTTGGTAGGGGAGGTTGGAAAGGAGGGGAATATAAGGAACAGATGAGAAATAGGAGGAGGGGCTAGAAAACTGAGGGGTAAACATGGTGTAAGATATTAGTACTACATAGTGCTAAGGAAGCAGGTGCTAAGGATTGAGTGAACAATCCTGAGGAGCTAGATCAGAGTGGGGAAAAGGAGATGGTAGCACTTAGGTCAGAGAAAAGCAAAATGAGATTAGAGAGCCAACAAAGGAGTACACCAATAGGCAGTGTGGGAGATGTTCTGGGAGTGGCCTAAGCATATTTAATAGAGGCCGGAGTCAGGGAGGATGGGCAGGACAAAATATACAGTTAGGAGTGAAGCAAAGAGCAGAGGCAAGATTTAAAAATATTGTGCTCCAAACCAAAGAGCAGCAGTGTCCAATGGGGAGCCATGGAGACACAGGAGTCACCCAGTCACAGCTACAGCATACAAGCCGCTGAATCACTGAAGCTCCACAAGCATACCTGGCAGTTTGGGGGATGCATCACGTGAGGCTTGTGAGCGGCCAGCGGTCCGCAGCTGGGCCGTTAAATGGCAGAGAGCACTGGCAGGGCTGGTATCCTGGCAGTTGGGGGGATGCAGCATGCGAGGCATGTGAGCGGCTGGTGGGTCCATAGCCAGGCCGCTACATGACAGAGAGCCCTGGCAGGGCTGGTATCCTGAGGTGCATTAATCTTAAGAATTCCTTTGTGTCTATCCCATGCATTTTTCAATTCTTTGATTGTTTTCACACTCACTATCTCTGCAGTCAACTAAACTAACTAACTAACTAACTGACTAACTAACCAAATAAATGAACAAATCAATAAATAAACTAACTGCTGAATAGTATCAGGTGCACTGATGACCTTAAATGTTTTAAGTTTGATTTGAGTTTCTGAGGAAACCATGCAGTCGTTAAAGGCTGGTATATGTCAACTCCATATTAGTTGGTGAAACTGCTAATATGCCTCCATATTTAAGGCTACTTTGCAAAGTGAATCTGACTTCTTGGAAGCAGTATAATGGGGCTAGTACTAGAAACTTAGAAAGTGTTAGCAGATGGGGACCAGAGATCCTTCTAGTCTGTCCCTAATGTGGACAACCCCCCTTTAAGATTTTCTTACATTAGTCTTAAGAATTCCTTTGTGTCTGTCCCACGCATTTTTGAATTCTTTGTTTTCACATTCACTATCTCTGCAGTCAACTAATAGCAGGAACTGCACTATGGACCCCAAGGATGGGGGACATAAGGACCAGAGATGGTTAGAATGGGGCTGGGGTGTGAGTGAGCAGAGGGGGTAGCACTGACAATGGTGGATAAAGAATATAAGAAAAGCCACTACGAAACTGAGCACTCTCAGTTGTATACAGAAGTAGTTAATATTTTTTAACTACATTTCTAAGCCCCACTTCTTTTTTTGTCACCAATGTGGATCAAGTTTAATGCACGCACAGTTACCATGCAGCAGCCATCTAAACAAACTCTAGCAATCGCCAACATGGCTGCAAAATAATGGTATCGTGAGCAGTGAGAAACATGTGAAAAAGAGGGTATGATGAGAAATCACTGAGAATGAAATAATACAGTTTTAGTATGGAAAAGCTGAGTAATGCTGGAAGAGATACTATTAAAATATTATTGTTCTAAATAGTTTTGTACATGTTATAGGAGTGGATATAGCAATAAATGTATATTCATAGACATTTGTGTCAGTATTGTTTTACGTGCTTTTTCACCTGCACTAGTAAGATATATACAGGAAGTACTAAGAAAAAGAGAGATGGTTGGTTTTTTGGTTTGTTTTTTACTATTATTCAAGTTTGTAAAAGTAGTGAGGTTTGGACCTGTGATGTCCCAGTTCCCATGTTGGTGCTCTAATCACACTACCTCTGTATTATCTTTACACTCTGAGGAGAGCACTATTATTTTAAACACTTGTTATCAATGCGTATGGTAACTATAGAAAACAGTTATCTTGATATACTGTACATGTCCAGGAGCAATGAGTCAGAAAAGAGGAGCAATAGACGTTTTGATTTTTTGTAAAGAATATATGCAATACAGTAACAATACATATGAAGAAAACAGATTAATTACACTGGATAGCCCAACTGGGTTCTTATGTTGTTGAGGTTCCTTCTAGAATTTGTTGACAGAATCACAGGAAGGTCAGTGGATTTGCTAAATGTCACAGTGGTATTATTTACAACCCAGTGTCTAAATTTTACACCAAATATATCAAAACAAAGATAAAAAACACTATGGGTCTCAAAAGAGGTGGTGGGGAAGGTTAGGGAGAAAAAGATAGCATTCAGGAAGTATAAGGAAACACAGAAGGAGCAGGACAGAAAACTGTACCAGTTAAAGCTGAAGGAAGTGGGGAAGGCAGTCAGAAAAGCAAAGGCCCATATCAAGGAAAAGATAGTCAACTCACTTAAGAAGGAGGATAAAACCTTTTATATGTACATTAGAGAGCAAAGAATGACTAAGGGAGGGACAGTGAAGCTTAATAGAGGGGAGTAGGGTGGGCAGAGGGTGACAGTGAAAAAGCAGGGATACTGAATGAGTACTTCTGCTCAGTATTCTCAAAAGAAGAGGAGGGGGAGGCACCTAAACCAATCAATAGAAGCTCTCTGGATAGGGGGGTCAATACCAGCCCATTCACAGAAGAAAGGGTCCTGAAAGAACTCCTAAAACTGAAAGTGGACAAAGCAATCAGGCCTGAGGGGGTTCATCCCAGAATTCTAAAAGAACTAAGGGGAGAACTAATGACATCACTGACTACCCTTTTTAACAAATCATGGGAGGATGGTGTGGTACCTGAGGAGTGGAGGAGGGCAGATGTGATTCCACTTCACAAAAGTGGGAGCAAGGCAGAGGCAGGAAACTACAGATCTACAAGTTTGACCTCAGTGGTAGGGAAAATGATGGAATCACTTCTGCAAGAAAGAATTGTTGAGTACCTAGAGGCCAGTGGGGCAGAGGACCCAAGGCAGCATGGATTCACAGTGGAAAGGTCATGTCAGATGAACCTCATAGATTTCTTTGACTGGGTGACCAAAGTTGTAGACCAGGGAGGGGCTGTGGACATGGCCTACCTAGGCTTCTGCAATGCATTTGACACAGTCCCACACAAAAGATTAATAAACAAGTTAGCCAGCCTGGGAGTGGGTCCCAGGGTGGAGTCTGGGTAAAACATTGGCTGGACAACAGGACGCAGAGGGTAATAGTAAATGGAGTCCACTCTGAAGAAAAGGGGGGTTACTAGTGGGGAACCACAGGGTTCAGTACTGGGACTGGTCCTCTTTAATGTCTTTATAAGTGACATTGTGGAGGGACTGGAAGGAAAAGTATGCCTCTTTGTAGATGACACAAAGATCTGCAACAGGGTTGATACACAAGGAGGGAGGTGGAAAGGATGAGAAGGGACTTAGCAAGGTTGGAGGAATGGTCAAAAGCATAACAGCTTAGTTTCAATGCAAAGAAGTGCAAAGTATTGCACCTGGGGAACGAAAACCAAGGGGAAGAGTACGAAATGGGGAGGGGGGATACTAACAACAACAAAAATGGAAAGGGACCTGGGGGTAGTCATATCAGATAACCTAAAGATAGGCAAACAATATGAGAAGGCACTAAGGAGGGCTGTGGGGATACTAGGATGCATAAGGAGAGGCATCGCCAGTAGAGAACAGGAGGTTGTTATCCCTCTGTTCAGACAGTTGGTGAGACCCCATATGGAGTACTGCATGCAGTTCTGGAGACTCCATCTCTGCAAGGACATAGACAGGATGGAGGCAATCCAGAGGAGGGCAAATAAAATGGTGCAGGTCTGTACCAGAAGCCAAATGAAGAGAGACTAAAGGAGCTGAATATATATATATATATATATATATATATATATATATATATACCCTCGAGGAATGGAGAGAGAGAGAGAGGACATGACAGAAACTTTCAAGCACTTCAAGGGAATAAACAAAGTGCAAGAGGGTAGCATATTTCAGAAAAAAAGGTGTGCAAGAACAAGGGGCACAATTTGAAGATAGAGGGGACGGCTCAGGGGCAACGTGAGGAAGTATTTTTTCATGGAGAGGGTGGTGGCTGCATGGAACGGCCTTCCTGAGGAGGTCATGGGGTCAAAAACAGTGGGAGCATTCAAGAATGCATGGTACAGACATAGGACAATTCTGGTGGAGGGTAGAAAGAAATAGGCTGCTGGTTAACTAGGATCTGCAGCTTATCCACTAGGCAGGTAAATGGGCAGACTGTGTGTGCCAAGTGGTCCTTATCTACCATCAAAGTCTATGTTTCTATGTTACACAGTGTTCCATTCAAACCACTAGTCTACATTGCTACTGTTTTGGTCTTTACGCTTCTTAACAATAACAATAAAAATTACAAGCAGTCGTAAAAAAAGCAGTACTGCATATTAGTATTTTTTTCAGCTAAACCAGTATTTCAGGAGGTACTGTAGGCATTCTCCTTTTCTCATCCCTGCATTACTATGTTTTGTAAGACAACTGAATCCAGGGACAGATCTAGAAATGCTGGGGGGCTTGATGCATGGGGAGGGGCCCGCTGTGTTTTCTATGACTGACACATTATATTGCCCATGTGCTTAAAGAAACAGCATCCCTGTCTCAGGCTCTCTCCTGCATTCTTAAATTGCACTCTATTTTAAACAAAATGAACTTGTAAAGCCTAAAGCAGGCAATACTGTTAAGGTGAAGACACACCACACTTTTCAGCTTTACTCTGGTTACTGTGTCTGATGGGCACTGACCACTGGATACTCCTTACATAGAAACATAGAACATAGAATTTGACAGCAGATAAGGACTGCTTTGCCCTCCTAGTCTGCCCATTTCCCCACCTAACAGATAAGTTGCAGATCCTAGTTAACCAACAGCCTACTTCCTCTTACCCCCCATCTAGAATTGCCTTATGTCTGTCCCATGCATTCTTGAATTCCCCCACTGTTTTTGACTCTACGACCTCCTCAGAAAGGCTGTTCCAAGTATCCACAACCCTCTCTGTGAAGAAATACTTCCTCACATTACCTCTGAGCCATCCGCCCTCTATCTTCAAATTGTGCCCCCTTGTTTTGCACACCTCTTTTTCTGAAATATGCTACCTTCTTGGACTTTGTTGATTCTCTTGAGGTATTTTAAAGTTTCTATTATGTCCCCCCTCCTCCTTTCCTTGAGGCTATACATCTTTAGTTCCTTTAGTCTTTCTTCATATGTCTTCTGATGCAGACCCTGCATCATTTTGGTTGCCCTCCTCCAGACAGTCTCCACCCAGTCTATGTCTTTGCGGAGATGGGGTCTCCAGAACTGTACACAGTACTCCAGATGTGGTCTTACCAACTGTCTGTACAGAGGGCCAGCAACTTCCTGTTTTCTACTGGTGATGCCTCTCCCTATGCATCTCAGTATCCCCCCAGCCCTCCTTACTGCCTTCTCACATTGCTGGCCCACCTTTATGTCGTCTGATATGAATACCCCCAGGTCCCTTTCCATTTTTGTTGTTGTCAGTATCTCTCCCCATTGTGTACTCTTCCTCTGGGTTTTTGTTTCCCAGGTGCATTACTTTGCACTTCTTTGCATTAAATCTAAGCTGCCATACATTTGAACATTCCTCCAACCTTGCCAAGTCCCTTTTCATCCTTTCCACCCCACCTTGTGTATCAACCCTGTTGCAGATCTTTGTGTCATCTGCAAAGAGACATACTTTCCCTTCCAGTCCCTCTGCAATGTCAATTATAAAGACATTAAAAAGGACCGGCCCCACTAGTGAACCCTGCAGTACCCACTAGTAACCCTCCTTTCTTCACTGTGGACTCCATTTAATATTACCCACTGTGTCCTGTTGTCCAACCAGTGTTTTACCCAGGCTACCACCCTAGGACCCACTCCCAGGCTGGCTAATTTGTTTATTAGTCTTTTGTGCGGGACTGTGTCAAATGCCTTGATAAAGTTTAGGTAGACCATGTCCACAGCCCCTCTCTGGTCTACTGCTTTGGTCACCCTGTCAAAGAAATCAATTAGATTTGTCTGACATGACCTTCCCACTGTGAATCCATGCTGCCTTGGGTCCTATGCCCCACTGGCCTCTAGGTACTCAAAAATACTTTCCTTCAGAAGTGATTCCATCATTTTCCCTACCACTGAGGTCAAACTGACAGGTCTGTTGTTTCCTGCCTCTGTCTTGCTCCCACTTTTGTGAAGTGGAATCACATCTACCCTCCTCCAGTCCTCAGGTACCACCCCATGATTTATTAAAAAGGGTAGTCAGTGGTGTTACTAGTTCTTCCCTTAGTTCTTTTAAAATCCTGGGGTGAATCCCATCAAGCCCTGTTGCTTTATCCACCTTCAGTTTTAAGAGTTCTTTTAGAACCCTTTCTTCTCTGAAAGGACTAATATCAACCCCCCTATCCAGAGTGCTTCTATTGACTGGATTATGTATTTCCCCCTGCTTTTCCATTATGAATACTGAGCAGAAGTATTTGTTCAGTATCCCTGCTTTTTCACTGTCGCTCTCTGCCCAACCACCTTCCTCTTTGTTCAGCCTCAGTATCCTTGTCTTAGTCTTTCTTTTCTCCCTAATGTACCTATAAAAGGTTTTATCCCCCTTCTTAACTGAGTTGACTATCTTTTCCTCAATTTGGGCCTTTGCTATTCTGACTGTCTTACCCGCTTCCTTCTGCTTTAACTGGTACAGTTCTCTGTCCTGCTCCTTCTGTGTTTTCTTATACTTCCTGAATGCTATTTTTTCCTTACCTTCCCTGCCACTGGTTTGAGAACCATAGTGGCTTTTTCTTTGTTTTGATTTGTTTATTTGCTTCACAAAGACTTGTTGCCTCTGTGATGGCAGTTTTGATGTTTCCCCATTGTTGCTCCACCCCAGCTTCTTGCCTGTTTGCTAGTGCTTTTCTGAGGCACTCTCCCATTTTGACAAAATCAGCCCTCCTGAAGTCCAGTACCTTCACTTTTGTGTGGCTTGACTCTACAGCTAAGTTTATCATGAACCACACTGTTTGGTGGTCGCTTGTTCCCAGATGGCTACCCACTTCAAGATCAGGGATCTTCTTTCCATCCCCATTTGAGAGTACCAGGTCTAAGATTGCTCTCTCCTGAGTGGGTTCCAAAATTAGCTGTCTGAGGCATGCCCCCTGTAGGGCATCGAGAATGGCCCTGCTCTTGGATGTGGCTGCAGCAAAGTTGCTCCAGTCAACATCTGGTATATTCAGGTCCCCCATCAGCAATATCTCCCCTTTCTCTGCCATCCCAAGGATGCCTTCTATCATTTCCTTGTCCATTTCCTCCCCCGAGATGGGAAGATCTTTTCATGCAGATTTCATTTAGTTATAATTGTTTACAGGCAACCCTAGACATGTATCTCTCGGTATGCTGTGCCGACGTCGAAACTCCAACACTGAATCCCACAGTGACATCCTGCAGCTCGACAAGTTGGGTATAGTGACTTGGAGTCCAGCGCGACATCCACTGAAGTGACAGTGCCCTTGGCTATCCCGCACAGTACTATGCATTGCTGCAGCGCACGTTGAGGTGGGTGCGGGAACAGCAACTAACTTATACAACTACAGAAACAACAAAAGTGTAAAAAGAAAGTATTCCAGATAAGCGATGGTGGTGGTGGTTACTGTTGCTCGAGACTGCTCGCTGTTGTGCAGAGGATCCTGTGCTATCTAGCATCAGCTTATAAGGATCATATGAGTATGAATGGCATACAGAAACAATAAATGTCAAGGGACCAGTTTACTTATATCAGAATGCCCAACTGAGATCTTATTGGAGAAGGGGGGCCCCAATGTATTTTCTATGACTGACAGATTATATTGCCCATGTGCTTAAAGAAACAGCATCCCTGTCTCAGCTTCTCTCTCCTGCATTCTTAAATTGCACTCTGGTTAAACAAAATGAACTTGCAAAGCCTAAAGCAGGCAATACTATTAAGCTGAAAACACACCAGACTTTTCAGCTTTACCCTGGTTACTGTATCTGATGGGCACTGACCGCTGGATATTCCTTGGCACTTTCCATACAGATTTCATTTAGTTACAATACTTTACAGCCAACCCTAGATCTGTATCCCTCGGTTTGCCATCTCGATGTAGAAACCTTGACAGTGAATCCCACAGGCCGACAACACAGCGACATCCTGCAGCTTGAGAAGTCGGGTACAGCGACATGGAATCTAGTGTGACATCCACCAAAGTGACAACAGCCACAGTGCCCTCAGCTATCCCGCATAGTACTATGTGTCATTGCAGTGCACATTGAGGTGGGTGCAGGAACAGCAACTACTGTAACTTGTACAACTGGAGAAACAACCAAACAGTAAGAAGAAAGTATTCCAGATAAGCAATGGTGGTGGTTACTGTTGCTCGAGTCTGCTTGCTGTTGTGCAGAGGACCCTATGCTATCTAGCATCAACTTATAAGGATCATTTGAGTATGTATGACATACAAAAAAAATAAATGTCAAGGGACCAGATTATTTACATTGGAATGTCCAATTGAGATCTTATTTTGTTGCGGTTCCTTTTAGAACTTTGTGACAGAACCACAGGGAGGTCAGGGAACTTGCTTAAGGTCACAGCGACATTCTTTAAACCTACTGTCATATCTCACACAGTATTATGTTCAAATCACCAGTCCACATTACTACTGCTTTGGTCTTCACACTTCTGAAAAATGACAAGAACAACTAAAAACAGTCATAACTAAAGAAGTACTGCATATTAGTAATTTCTCTCAACTAACATAGTGTTTCAGGAAGTACTGTAAGCACTCTCCTCTTCTCATCCCTGCATCCATATATATTTTAAACCATTGTAATCCAGGAAAGGTTCTTGAAATGCTGTGGGGGGGGGTTGATGTATGTGGTGGTGTTGAAGGGGGAGTTGATGTATTCACCATGACCCACACATTATTAACTAAAGGGCATCTCTGCCTCAGCCTCTCTCCTACATTCTGAACAAATTGCACTCTGGCTAAAACCAGAGTGACTATGTCCCCCACAACCTGATTAGGGAAGCTCATCTAAATTGGTTATTGCTGTTCATCAGTGCAACTTATATACATATGACTCCACACAGTAACCAGGTCCTGTAAGGCACACTGTTTACTGTCTGCTTAGAACTGCGCATCACTTGATTGAAAGTGTTGCATTATTATGCACTAAAATGGACTGACCAATTGAATAGCTGCTACAGCAGCACTATTTGAATGTAGTTTTGTCTGGAGAGCCTGGATTACAACATGTTGAGATCCCTGGACAACAGCATTTAAAAGATGCTAAAAATAGAATAACATACATTTTTTCTCTATTACAGTGCTGTAACTCCATTGAAGGGTTCTAGTGATATCATAACCTGAAAAGTGAAGCTCAAGAGGTTATTGATGTCCCTAGAATCCCGAGATAAGTTGCAGCAATGTAAGAGATAGAATGCCAAATGTTTTGGTAATAGGAAGGCAAAGGTAGGTGGCTACATGAAAAAACTAGCTGGTGCCCACTAAAAATATGGATACGGGAAGCAGCAGGAAGGGGCTACTCAGCTATGCTGAAAAAACAGTAAAGACCTAAATGCTGGTCTTGTTAAAAACTGTTTTAATGCAAAACTATAAAAACAAGGACAAGCAGATCCATGTGCATATGCTGCCGACGTTTCATGTCACACTGAGGCTTTTTCAAGGTGTAATCATCATGCATCATGATTGTGCCTTGAAAAAGCGTCAGTGTGATGTGATTGGTGACATATGCATGGATGCTAATCACTGTTTTCTATAGTTTAAAAACAGTTTTTAACAAGACCAGCATTTAGGTCTTTATTGTGTTTTTGGCATAGCTGAGTAGCCCCTACTTGCTACTTCCTGTTTTGGTAATGCTGTACATGGCACGTCTGCTTGTCTCATTACAGATACCATTACTTGTCATCACACCACCCATCCCTATACCAGATAGCAATTACAAAGCCAAATACCATGACTTGCCATTAAACTGCCTGCTACAACATTGAACTGCAACCACAAAGCCAAACATGTTACTTGCCATCAAACAGAAAGAGAGAGAGAGAGAGCGAGAGTCACTTGTACATGTACAGAGAGAGAGAGACAGACCATTACTTGTCAAGACACTGCCCATTCCCACAGCAAACTGTACCTACAAACCCAAATACTATGACTAGCTATCAAACCACCTGCACCCACGTAGAACTGAGACTATACTTACCCTGGTGTCTAGTGGCACCCCCCACCCTCCGATGTCCCTCAGAGCCTGAAAAGAACATCTCTGAAGAACATTGCTGAACATCTCATTTAAATCATCAATGACATGCATGAGGCCAAAACTGATCTAGATAGCAGGGGAATATAGATTAGCAATGTTTGCACTAACCACTGAGCCACCTGACTACACTTTCTGATTGTTGTGATACACACAAACACTGACTAATACATATAAACACATTTGCATATATATTCCAATATAACATAGGAGTGCACTGTCTACACACACACAGCATTGCTGCACACACACACACACACACACACACACACACACACACACACACACACACTAACACACATACACTGCCTTATATGGTGTTTATTTACTTATACAGCTAACCCTAACTTTTATTGTATTCAGGATAAGCACTGTGACGCACTAACACACATGCGCTGCTTCATGTTCTGAACAGTGCACAGTACTACAATATACCATTTCGGCCATTTGCAAACTGACTAGGAAAAGGTTAATGTACCAGGAGAGGGTTAACAGAGTGCCACACAGGCACACACACACACAAACACACACACACACATTTGCCATATAGAGAAACACACAGAGCCCTTTGACTCTGCCTGCATGCAACTTCTCTTTCTTAACCTTCTTTGTTGGTCACTTGGTTATAATGTAGAAACCATTTACAGCATGGTCAAAAAATCACGCAACAAAAATGACAACAGCAATGGTAGTGCCCAGGAAAAGCACTGAGCTCTACCATGCTGAAAACTCAAAACAAAAGGCTACAGTGTATGTTTGTGGGGCCTCCACCCCCCCCCACATCTCCAACTTTTAAATAATCACCTCTGGGGGAGGCAACTCAGGGACAGGGAGGAATCTCAGGGGGGATGGCAACTCAGGGATGGAGAGGAACCTCGGGGGTGGGGGGTTGTAATTCTGTTGGGAGGCCATGGGACAAAAGTGTGGGGTGGGGGGTGCGCAAATTAAAAATATAAGTTGGGAAGGGGGAGAACACAAAAGTGTGGCGGGGACTAAGAATTGAACCCTAATCATTCACACATTCTGCTGCCCTAGCTGCTCATGGTGCTAACCCCTGCACCACAGAAGCAGCTCAGCAAACTACCAGGCACTTCATCTATTCTCCTCTTCCTCCTAAGTTATGACAGCTACAGGGGTAGCAGTAGCTAACTTGCACTACACTATCCCAGTAGCTGTCTTTTTAATCGCTATTATTACAGTGCGTTTTTTTCCCATGCTGTAATTCTGGTGATATATTCACCAGGTAGGTCTTTGCTGTACTAACGTTCACCAATTATTTTCAAAAATATAAATAATAACCAGAATAACCAATACAAAAAAAACTCACCAAGTGATTTACATAAGTTAGTGCGTTATTCCCTGTTGTCCTTTTTTAACTCTTGCAGATCACCTGAACTGATAACACTTTACTCTCTGTTGATCTGAGGCATTTCTCAATTGTCTCTGAAATCTGAGCCTCCTTCCTCAGTCTCAAATATAGCTTATGGCTGGGAAACGCTGACTACAATGAGCTGTTTATGAGCTATGAATCTTTCTTGAAAGAGAATACTACCCAGCTTGAAGTTAGTAACCATGTTATCACACAATATAGTGTGGTGCAACACTTCTCAGCTGAATGAACACAGCAGAGGTCTTCAATTAACATTAGCAGAGTGATTGCACTTCACCTTCAATTTTGTCTAGTCCATTCAGAATCTGGAGAGCTCCATTTTACTACTGTGATAGCAAGACATCTGCAGAGCTCCACCCTGCAGCTGTAAAAAGGAAAGCAAAACTACTATTTTTATGATCGCCCTTGTTCTATCATAAAGCACCATTGTAGCACTTTAATAATGAAGCAGTTTCTAAGCAGAATAATTTGGCACGCAGATTCTAGGACCCACGATTTCTGTATCGTGAAAAGTTGGTAATGATTGGTTCAGCTTTTAAACTTTTTTTGTTTCATCTTTTTATTAATCTTCATAGATAACACATTCAGTAGAAAAAATAAAATCAACATAGGTGTGCATCACATACAGAATAAACAAACATGACACTAAAATATCATTGTATCTATACCAATTAATAAACCATTCTGGTAAAATAAATAACTTCTAAAATTATAAAAATAGAATAATGAATAGGTGCCAGTGCATTACCAGTGAGTAATACCATTGAGAGGTTCTTGACACTTAGGAACCTTGAGAGTGAAGCTCGAGAGGTTCCCATGTCCAGAACCTTGAGATGGCATCACTCACTGGTAATGCACCGGCACCTATTTGTTATTTTTTTAAATATATGGATGAGAATTTTTTTCTTATTTTGAGACTGGCAGTCGGCAGTTTCAGTCATGGATGTTGTGTTGTAGCCGACTGCTGCATTGTCTTGTTGCTGCTCTTACCCCAGCCTGCTGCGCTGCACCTCACCTGCCTCTGCTCACTGTATGGAAACAACTGGTAGGTAGTCCTACCTTTTTCCTTGTTTGGGCTGCCATCTGGTTTTCCTTTTTCTGAGAGGAGGAAAAAAATTAAATGTTCAAAGGCAGTACATTCTCGCTAAGTGAGAAAGTGAGCCGCCATGTTTTTAAAATTGTTGTGCCCACCCACACATGAAAAGCAGCCAATCAAGAGGCACACTTAGGATGACGTGTGGGGCCAAAGGCATGTTTGTGGGCACTTGCGCTGTTTGGAGGTTGTGATAATACTATCGTTCAGGAGTGGAACGACAGTATTAATACATTCAAATGAAAGTATTAAAAGTGATTGACAGTAGTATTACCACAGAACCTTTGATGCTATTATCACATTTGTTTGTATGCTTTATGAGCATATTAAATTTAAAATCCATATATTAAATACAGTTAATAGTTACTGAAAAGAAACAAATGTCAACATATTCCTCCCATTTAAACAAAACAAAAAAGAAAATCTACACACATATAGTATACATATATATGTGATGTTTCAGACATATGTGTGCATTTTAGTCTATGCCTACATTAATCAAGCTGTTCTTCAATTGGAGGGAGGGTGTATAGGCCCCACCACAAGAGTATCGCCAGGGTGGTACCTCCAACAGCTTTTAAACATTATAGATGGTTGACATCAAATAAAAAATGCTGTTCTATGTGAAATCTCTATTTGTACACCTTAACTCATTTTGACTTGGTTGGCCCTAAAATATTCACCCCCCCAATACTGCCCACTCTGGAGGTACCCATACCTTGGAAAGCTCATATAAATAGGTGACAAACAACAGCTATATAGAGTTATTCAAAAGCTTCAACTACATACATTGTTCGTAAACAGAAATGAACTTTAGAACATGTTAAGCTCATTATACATACATTAGACTCAAAACCAGTATGCCATAGGCTTTCCAAAAAGAAAAACATAAATACAGAATTTCTATATTCATGTGAACTGAGAGTTTGACCAGGTGTCTTAGCACTCCTCATGGTCTCTCAGGTCCCACTGAGTGTGGCCAGCTGTGCACAACTAAAACTATCCAGCTGAGCATGAAAAAAGAATATTATGTTCTGTAGGGAGATAACTACTACAAGGACATGGGCAGTTCACCTGTCCTTCTCTACTTAAGGGGCTTGTCGGAGGAACTGAGAAGAGAACTATCTAATGATCGGTCCCCAGGTTTGAGGGAAAAGACCTGAGAAGCACCTATCCGTTGCCTTATAGGGGGAATGGGAGGTAAACTGGTGCATTGTTTTACGTTTTACTCATGTCAAGCTAAGCATATTCCAGTAAAGTAATGCCATATACATCTGAAGTTAATTTGATCTGCAGTTTCAGATAAGAAGGGGCAGCAGAAGCGGTCAAGTATCACTTGTGCTTAATAGTAGTTTGGATGTTGTGAGGGGGGAGGAAAGAGGGGGGAGCATGGTAGAGAAGGGGGAATAAGGGATGTTAGTGAGGGTATAACTGGAGTAGGCATGACAGGTGTGCAGTGGCCTCTGCCTTTGTGTCTGTTGCTGAGGGGAGTGCTGGGAGAGCAGTCTATATAGTAGACTATTGCTAATATTTCTGCTGTAGAGGGTATTAAAAGTGGACTGCACCAGAAGCCCTCTGAGGAAAGACTTAAGGACCTTAATATCTATTTACTGGAGGAAAGAAGGGAGAGGGGAGATATGATAGAGACTTTCAAGTTCCTCAGGGGAATAAATAAGGTACAGGTGGAAAGCATATTTCAGAGAAAACTCTGCGCAAGAACAAGGTTGCATTATATGAGGCTGAAGGGTGGAAGACTCAGGGGTAATGCTAGGAAGTACTTTTTCATTGAAAGGGTGGTGGAACCATGGAATAACCTTCCAGAAATGGTGGGTGAAAACATAATACAGGGGTTTAGCAGTGCATGGGATAGGCATATGGATATCCTGGAGATATGCAGAGCAGGAGAGCTGCAGATCAAATAGGATTTGGGGCTGCAGCGGTGAGTAGGGAAATGAGCAGACTAGGTGGACTGTATGGTCCTTATCTACCAACAGATTCTATGTTTCTATGTTAAGATATAAAGCCAAACTTTGCAGAGGCTGTTCCATTGGCTATGCACTAGTGCAGAGACTCTGTGATAGATAAGCAGTGTCTGCTACCAGATGTCCCTGCAATCAAGGGGAGGACTCTGGTGAGGGAATCATTTTAGTTGCCTGTACCAGTGTCATTGCATTGAAGAGAATTGCACCCTACCAGCAAGTTGCATCTGTATTCAGTTTGTTGCAAGGATATTGCTTCAGTGCCCTTAGGGAGAAATGATAGAGAAATTAAGGCAATATAGGGGCATAAAAGGCTGTGGATATATCATAGTGTGAAAGGGGTGGAGTATCCCAAGCTAGAAAAAGAAGCAAGTAGGAAACTAAAGCTGTGTTAGTGCAAAAGACGAAAAAGAAATGGGGGGTGAGGAAAGGGGAAGGGTTGTAGTCAGGATATACAAAAGTAAGCCAAATGCATTCGCATAGTTAGAATCTTGTGGATGTATGCCTAACTTGGCACCAAGTGTAAATTCATTCTTGTCTCTGAGGCTGAAATCACTAATATCTGTGCTGTGGCTGAAACTAATGACCTCAGGTAAGGAGGGGGAGCCCCAGGTGGACAATACATAGGAAGGGTACCACCAGCATAGTTCTGAGGTTGTTTGTTCTTAGTGTAAAGCACATTTTCCCCTCCCTCCCATCTAGTAAGCTGTATGAAGGGGTTTAGTGGGTCTGTATGCCTTCATCAATTAGAAATAAAACTTAGCAAGTGAAGTCCCACCCCCGAAACACCTTGTAGCACCTCAGGTCTCTTAATGCTAGAGGAATAGAAAAAAAAAAGCATTGGAAGGCGCAATCGACTAGAGACATTACTGAGCTGTGTAATAAACACTGTCAGTGCAACAGTGTAAACCTCATAACTGAAAATCCATACAATCGGCAGTAAAATATACTGCCAGGTGACACAATTGTTCAGAGGTAGTATGGAGGCAATGGCTGCGAAAATGTCTATATGCATTGTCTGTCTTCATGGTGTGACAAACAAACAAAACAGTTTACCCTGGAATGGGTCCCAGGCCTTGCAGAGCTCTGGTAAAGCATTAAAGTCTGTAAAGAAGGTACTTACTTACAAGCCAACTGTCCATGGTTAGGAAGAACACATGAGTAGGTTACCATCTCTGTGCCAAAATAGATTTCAGGTTGTGGTAATGTCTGTGGCAATGGGGAAGGGTCTGATTGCATTTCAGCAGGTTGATCAAAGACGACCATCAGGAGACAAGCTGTGAGAGTCAACAGAGGGGAAGTTGCTGAAAGGGCCTCCTCCATAGTTGGTTGCGGCTGGCTGTCATTGAGCCGCTGAGCATCAAGTGACACTCCCAAAGGTATGGTCACTGGGAGGTCATGGCTTCTTGTGGCAAGTGTGTAGGCAGGCATACTCACTGTACACATTTGTGTACAGTTTTTTTTGAATACCTGTTCCAAACCATATACCTTTTTGTTACCACTATCATTATAATCTGCAGTATTTGAGTTAGTGTAGGCAACTAAGTGTCTGTATCTGTTTTAAAATGCTATTGTTTAGGACATATCTATGTGTTCAACCTGTTTAGAGATTAGTTGGGTCATCTATAATATGATTTGTTTTGTAATGGGGGGCAGCAGTTGGAGAAGATTTGTACATTTTTAATGGGTGGGGACAGCAGTTGTAAAGAACGCATACAAAACAGACATTTCTGGCTACACATCTGTCTTGTGGGTGATGTGGTATCGTAGCAGTCTTGCAGTGGGGCAAACCTATTAGTAGTCATGAACTGAGATAGGTCTGCAACAGGATCATCAGTGAAGTCACTCCTGCTGGCACTTCTTGAATGTGAGGCAGTGTGATGTGGTTGGGAAGTAGTCGATTTTCATCGGCACCTGCTGCGTCTTTTTTGTTTTGGTTGTGGTTGACTGGAACAATCTCCAGGTAACACCTCCTGGGGCCTAGCTGGTCTAGGCAATGTGAGGGCCAGCAGCATATCCATCTTTCTAGGAGAGGGATCTGGGCTTTCCCTTGTCTGCACCCGAGCTTTGGAAGTTTTGGGATGATCATCCATTGACCAATGGTGCCTTATGTATTCCATGGCCACTTCTGGGATGAGAAAATGTCATATCATGCTGTTGTGCATAAATTTAAGCTAAATCAGATACCAGAGAGTGAATGGTATGCCCACCCGGAGCAAGGCTTGATGGGCCTTTCTCTGAACTAAGTCCTTAGAGTATTCCGGGGACATCATATTTTATGCCCCTGCCATTCCATTCCATCAAGTTCCCTTGCTGTACAAAGTATATTTTCCTTTACTGGAAATCGTAAAAAAACATGCTATAATAGGCTGGGGGCACTCACTGGCTTTTGTCATCAGGGCTAAGGAGTGATGGGCCCTCTTGATGTCAAAGCCAGAGTCCCCCAGGAGTTGAAGCACCTCTGGCAGCGCATGCTGTAAAAGGGTTACAAGATTCCCCAATTCAGCATACTCTAGAGATCCTATGAATCACACATTATTTTGGCAGCTGTGATTCTCCAGATCATTCAGCTTGTTTTGCATATGTTGGATTGTGAAGGTTTGCTCATGCAGTTGGGTCCTGAAATCATCCCAAGATTATTAATTTGCAGGTACTTTGCTTTCCGTTATTGTTGTTCTATCAGGTAACAGTTTGATATTCTCTGAGTTTACTGAGGCAATTATTTTTATGTCTTTCAACTCAGCTAGAAGCTGGGCAAACACCACCTCCACTTTCTTCACTGGGAGTATGGATGCCATAACATTGTCCTCTTGGGGCCTCTGCTGTCTGTTGGGCCGAGACAGTAGTTGGCGTTAAACCTCTGAGAGGTACATCTAGTTGAAGAAACTTTTAGAGCTTTTGGCAGAGCATGACGTACTGTATCAATAGATTCCTCTTTCTGGGGATATCCCGTAGATGGCTACTGATGGTGATGAATTAGTGAAGTCAGTGGAAGAGCCGAGAGCTCAAAGTGCCATCTTGGTTGAGTGCTATCCACACCCGCACTCCCTAAATTTTTTAATCAGCTAACTACAGTATAATACATAGAAACATAGAAACATAGACTTTGATGGCAGATAAGGACCGTTAGGCCCATCTAGTCTGCCCATTTCCCTACCTACAGGATAGGCCGCAGATCCTAGTTAACCAACAGCCTTTATCTTCCTGCCCCCCACAAGAATTGCCTTATGTCTGTCCCATGCATTCTTGAATTCTCCCACAGTTTTAGACCCCACAACTTCCTCAGGAAGGCTGTTCCATGCATCCACTACCCTCTCTGTGAAATAATACTTCTCACATTGCCCTGAACCACCCTCCTTCTATCTTTAAATTGTGTCCCCTTGTTCTTGCAAGTCTCTTTTCTGAAAGATGCTACCCTCTTGGACTTTGTTGATTCCCTTGAGGTACTTGAAAGTTTCTATCATGTCCCCCTCTCCCTTCTTTCCTCAAGGGTATACATATTAAGCTCCTTTAGTCTCTCCTCATCGGCTTCTCTTGCAGACCCTGCACCATTTTAGTTGCCCTCCTCTGGACTGCCTCTATTCTGTCTATGTCCTTGCGGAGATGGGGTCTCCAGAACTGGACACAGTATTCCAGATGGGGTCTCACCAACTGTCTGTACAGAGGGATAACAACTTCCTGTTTTCTGCTGCTGATGTCTCTCCTATACATCCCAGTATACCCCGCCCTCCCTACTGCCTTCTCACATTGCTTGCTAACCTTAAGGTCATCTGATATGATTACCCCAGGTCCCTTTCCTGTTTTGTTGTTGTTACTACCTCCCCACCCATTGTGTATTCTTCCCTGGGTTCTTGTTTCCCAGGTGCATTATTTTGCACTTTTGCATTGAATCCTAGCTGCCATCGTCTGACCATTCCTCCAACCTTGCCAAGTCCTTTTCATCCTTTCCACGCCTCCTTGTGTATCAACCCTGTTGCAGATCTTTGTGTCATCTGCAAAAGGCATACTTTCCTTCAGTCCCTCTGCAATGTCACTGATGAAGACATTAAAAGGACTGGACCCAATACTGAACCCTGCGGTACCCACTAGTAACCGCCCTTTCTTCAGAGTGGACTCCATTTACAATTACCTTCTGTGTCCTGTTGTCCAGCCAATGTTTTAGCAGGCTACCACCCTGGGACCCACTCCCAGGCTGGTTAATTTGACTATCAATCTTTTGTGTGGGACTGTGTCAAATGCCTTACTAAAGTCTAGGTAGGCCATGCCACAGCCCCTTCCTGGTCTACTACTTTGGTCACCCAGTCAAAGAAATCTATTAGATTAGTCTGACATGACCTTGCCGCTGTGAACCCATGCTGCCTTGGATCCTGTGCTCCACTGACCTCTAAGTACTCAACTATTCTTTCCTTCAGAGTGACTCCATCACTTTCCCTACCACAGAGGTCAGACTGACAGGTCTGTAGTTTCCTGCCTCTGTCTTGGTCCCACTTTTGTGAAGGGGAATCACATCCACCTTCCTCCAGTCCTCGGTACCACACATCTCCCATGATTTATTAAAAGAATAGCCAGTGGTTTCACTAGTTCCTTCCTTAATTCTTTTTAGAATTCTGGGGTGAATTCCATCAGGACCCATTGCTTTGTCCACCTTCAGTTTTAGGAGTTCTTGCAGAACCCTTTCTTCTGTGAAAGGACTGGGATCGACCCCCCTATCAAGAGTGCTTCTGTTAATTGGATTAGGCACTTCCCCCTCCTCTTTTGTGAATACTGAGCAGAAATATTCGTTCAGTATTCCTGCTTTTTTACTGTCCCCCTCTGCCCACCCACCGTTCATTCTATTCAGCCTCACTATCCCTCCCTTTGTCTTTCTACGCTCGCTGATGTACCTATAAAAGGTTTTATCCCCCTTCTTAACTGAGTTGGCTATCTTTTCCTCAGTTTGGGCCTTTGCTATTCTGACTTCCCTCCCTGCTTCCTTCTGCCTTAACTGGTACAGCTCTCTGTCCTGCTCCTTCTGTGTTTCCTTATACTTCCGAATGCTATCTTTTCTTCCTGACTTTCACAGCCACCTCTCTTGAAAACCATAGTGGCTTTTTCTTTTGTTTTGATTTGTTTATTTGCTTCACACAAAGGCTTGTTGCTTCTGTGATGGCAGTTTTGATAATTCCCCATTGTTGCTCCACACCTCCTTCTAGCCTGTTTGCTAGTGCTTTTCTGAGGCACTCTCCCATCTTGCCAAAGTCAGCCCTCCTAAAGCCCAGTACCCAGTTTCCTTGTTTTAGTCTTGTTGTCTGGCAAATATTGCATAAAAATGATCTATGGATATAAATCTGAGGCAACCTTTTGACAGCAGTCTTACTGCTGGAGTTTTAACAAACAAAAAAAAACCCACACAAGTGAGGTCTTTCGGATGTAGAACAAACAGCAGCCAGTAGTGAGCAGTAAGCTCATCAGATATGTTCTCTTATCCAAGATTTGTTCAAACCAGAAGCATTTGTTCTAGCATTTTTTTTACTCCTAGAAAAATTTATTAGGGCAACAGCAAAACATTTTAACATCATAGGGGCATGGTAGTCACCTATTTTTAGGTCTGCAAATGATATTCTATGTTAAAATCTTATGTTTTTCACCTTAACAATAAGATTGTTCCTGTACAAACAAGCCTGCAATTTAACACACACAGTCTTGGTGCCAGGATCCCTAGATCCTGAAAATTTAGTAATGATTTGTTCAGTGATTTTAAAGTTCTCGAAAGTTGAAATTATATAAAATATTTTTAAGACAGTTTGCTCATAAGCAGCTGACATTTGAAACTGAACTTTTCAGGTTTGTTACAGTTTGCTCCAAGAAGGTGCCATTGATAGGTTGTTTTATTGAAAAATGTGAAATTTTTACAATTTTGAATAAGAAAATCTAGTTTTTGCACATGCACAGTTCATTTTTTCAACATTCTATTCATAATATGTTTTTCACAACAGCAATATTCTCCATTTTTGTGACTTGCATACCTGCTTTCATGAGATGCAGCTTCTGTGAGACAATGCCTTAAATGAGAAAATTCTGTTCTAGCTTAAAGCACTATTGTTGCACTTTATAATAAAGCAGTTTCTAAGCAGAATAATTTGGCTTGCAGATTCTAGGAACAAAGATTTCTGTATTGTAAAAAGTTGGTAATGATTGGTGCCGCTTTTAAACATTATAGTAAGCTGACATCAAATAAAGAATGCTGTTCTATGTGAAATCTCTATTTGTACACCTTAACTCATTTTGAGCTGGGTGGACATTTTGTGTCAGGTTATGCACTGGATAGTTTGGACTTCACATGAAGCAATTAGAAGTAACTTAATAATGTACCCTTTCCTGAATAGAATAACCTGAAATTTGTTATGCATGTACATGGTGCCAGGATCTGTATATTCTGGAAAGCTGTGGTAAAGTGGATTAAAAGTTCTAGAAAGTACATTAAAAGTGTTCCATTTTATACCCCTATTTTTGCACTTCAATAACATGGCTGTCCCTGCACAGAATGACTTGAACTTTAGCCTGCATATTTGGGGTGCCAGGATGGTAAATGGGAAATGGAAAATTGTTTAACCAGGAAAGGCACACTAAGCTGGAGCTTGTTTCCAGGTGTGACCTGGGAGCACAAGGAAGTTAAATAACTTGCTCAGGGTCACACAGTATGGAAATGGGAGCTGATGGGATTCAAACCCAGGTTTCCAGGTTTGCAGCTCAGTGCCCTTAACCACTACGCTATACTGCCTCCTTATCCTTAGGATCTCTGTATCTTGACAATTAATGGGGGGTGGGGGTCCACCTGTTTTTGCAGAGATTCCTTTTCAGAATCTCTCTGTTGTGCTGTGGTTACGAAATTTACCTGATACAGGTCTGCTGACCTGATGACCTGTTATGTGCAGCATAAGAACATTGTTGGTGTGTGTAACCTGTATCTTTGCACAGGCTGCATTTAATACTGAATGGCTGAACTCACTCCACTCTGACCTCCACCTGGAACCCAAACGGGGCCCTTTCAAAACTAAACTCTGCTCCTATCTCTCCACTTCTAGCTCCTGCGACCATGACTGCTAGTTATGCCCACACTTAATTCTTCCCCCTCCTGGCTTACCAGCTTCTATCAGCACTTAAATACCATCCTTCCACCCTTTTTCCCTCCTGGCATTAGTCATCTCTCTCTCTCTCTCTCCATCTACCCCCCTCCCCTCACCCGGCTTTTCTTACCTTAAAGTATGTGACCCTTTCATTTACCTTCGTACTTTTACCTCTGGGCTACCCCCTCCTTCCCTACGCACTGCTCATGCACCAACAAGACCCCCATGGCTGCTCCAGTCTCTTAACTCACATTCCCCCAATCACCAGCTGTTCTCAAGTGCCCCTATTTCTTCTCTGATTCACTCTCCCTCCTATTTTCCTATCCCCATCTATCCCTCCTGCACCCCTTACTTCTCGCTAGATGCTCTTTTAATAGCATAGACTGTAAGATACATTTATTAAAGGTTTACTTGTTAACTAACTTTATAGCCTTCTTATAGTTCATTGTAACAAACTCGACAGATGCTATGGATAAGCATTGACTGTATTCTATGTTTTACTGCTAACAACTTTACTGACTTCGGTCCTGTACCTTGTTATCTGTTTCACTGTATCCTGTTGCTCAACGTGGAACCTTTGTAAATGAGCTTGCAACTTCATGGTCTATATCTGAGATGTCAATAAATAAATAAGGTTTGGGCATTGATAGCTTGTGTGGCTGTACTTCAAAGATAAACTGCAGTGTGAGCTATCACTTGTGTTACTTAAATGTGACTTTGATCCACGCTTGTGGCAAGCCTTGGGCTGACTCTGATATAAAAAAAGCACGGTTTCACGTAATTGAGAAACTGCTAGGATGTTGGAGTACACCTTAATCAGTTTGCAGCTACTTCACTCTAAACCTCAACTTCTCCATCCATATGTACAGTACTCAATATCTTTCATAGGTTCTGGTTTATCAAGCACTTCACACTTTTGGTGAAGCCAGTAGGATATCATTCACCCCCTCATTTTGGAATAGTACAGTAACAACCTTAACTGTCATTTTGGTCAAGAGAATAGCTGTAAAGGGAGACAAGAGCGGTGTTTTTTTAAAATTGGTTGTACTTGGCCCAGAACTTGTCCAAGGAGTTTGTTGCTTTAAAGTGAATGTTGTAGAAAGTTTCTCATGAAACATGAATCAATGCATATTATTTTGGAGGCAAAATAATCACATAGAATCCTTCAATAGTGATCTTGCTATGTACATGTGGTCAGGAGTGGTATCTAGACCCCCTCTGTACCTTAACCTAACTGTTCTGCCCTTCAGTGGGTTCACCATAAGAGGCAAATGGATCAGGTTACTAATAGGTGGCAAGAGAGTGTTTTCCCCCACCTCCAAGTGTTTTGCTTGTTCTTCTGATATTTTCTTTGCATTACTATCAGCAGCCATTATGTATTTAGGGCCAGTAAAATTAGGAGCTTCCCTTTTATGCTGTAGCCCAGATGGGTCTGCAACCTCCCTATCCCTATGGTCACAGCACTTGTGGCAGTTGTACTGCCACAGCTGCATCCATATAAATATGCCAGAATGTTTGCATGCAATGTTTTAGCATTCTGACACATTTATGACACTTTGCGCACTTTACAGCACAAAAATAATGCATGTGGCAAATAGTGATGTGTGTGTCATTTTCAGTTTGTAACGCACGGCACTTGAACTGAGAAGAGAGGCCACATTTTCTGTGGCTTAGCAGTCTTGTCACGAGTAGCACAAATGTGATGTATTTGTGCTGCAAGTGGCTAAAAACTCCAGCCCAAACTGTTAAACGAGAAAAAAAGCTAGTTTTACAAGCTAGTGTGCAAAATAAAGCTACAGGTCTGGGGCAATGTATGTGATGATACAGCAGCTGCTTTGGGCCACTTGTGAGCTCCAGTGCAGGTACAGCGCAATGTGCGTGATGATGCAGCAGCAGGTCTACAATAATTTGTATGATGATTTAGGTACTTACTAAACAGAAGCCTGATGATGATGTCTGTTAGCTGGCTAATGGGCAGAAAATCAATGTGATAGATACGACTGCATCATTTGAACTACACAAAGTTATGCCCATCAGCCATTTAAACACTGCCATCATCAGCCTTTTTGATACTGACATTTGAGTAGCAAGTCTCCTGCATTTCTACATCCATTGACTTATACAGCACACACCTCCAAATCCCCTACACTGCCTGAGTACCACCAATCAACCAATCAATCAATCAATCAAACTTTATTTAACCATGCAAATCATCCTTGAGCATGCTCATTTGCAAGGTGGTTCCGGACAAGGTATAACAAATACAGTGATAATACAGAGCTGATAAATACAGTGGGCAGTAGCATCAAACACTTAATACAGCGGGTGCAGATATATAACAAATTTGAAAGCAAAAACTAGTCAAGAGAAATGACATGTACACAAAGCAAAAGTAAAAGGAAGAAGAATGATACAGAGTATCATAGAGATGACCCTGCAATAGGATGAAGTTGGAGGGACGGGTGACTGCGAATGGGGGGGGGAGCTAGCTAAAAGGAGGTAGTAGTTATTACGACTAGAAAAGGTAGAATAATAATAGAGAGATGTGCTAAGGTTGTACATATCTGTGCTGGGGATTAAAGGAGCCGAGGAGACAGGTCGGTGGGTGGTCACCTGTGGCAGGTACATATAAGTTCATAAGTTTTATATGAGTCATCAGGTCAGTAGACCTATTATTAACTCACTACTGTTTTAGTGGAAAAACCAACATTTCTCATCCCCCATATACCTGTCAGGGCCCTTTTAAATAAGTACATTGTGTCACTAGTTATTACCTCAATAGGGAGGCTATTCCAAATTGATATACTTCTTTGGTTAAACAATTTAGCTCTTTTATCTGTCCTGGGTACTTCCTCCTGAAACTGCAACTTGTGCGCTCTTGTTGTTTTATATTTAGATTTCTTGCTTACCCCTATGCTTTCACAGAGTGCTTCATCTTTTAATGCCTTGTATGCCAGGCAGAGATCTCCTCTTAATCCCCTGTAGTATAGAGTACAAATTTAATGCTCCTAATCTGTCCTGGTATGATTTATTTTTGAAGGTGAGAATTTTTTTTTGTCGCATGTCTCTGGACCCCTTTGAGTAATTTTTTATTTCTTTTACTCTGCGGTGCACAAAATGCAGAGTTATACTCCAAATGTGGTCTTACCTGGGATGTAGATAAGAGCATGATCACTTCTGGCTCCCTGCCTTTAATATTTTTTAATAGAGTGGATAGAATCATATTGCCTTTTTGAGCTGCTTTTCTGGCATTTGTATCAAACTTGAGGTCATTCATAATGATCACCCCCAGATCCCTTGCTTCCATTGTTTCTTGTATAATTGTATTATTTAGAGCATATAGATAGTTACTTTTATTTTTACCCAGGTGCATAATCGTGCACTTCCCGTCATTAAAGCTCAGCCTGTTCCTTATTGCCCATGCTTTCAGTTCATGCAGATCCTTTTGTAATTTAGTGGCTGACTCTGTGTTATTTATAATGGCACCTATTTTACTATTGTCAGAGTATTTGACTAACTATGAGTGTTCTGAAGTTTTCATACTAGAAATAAACATTAAATAAGGTTGGTCCCAGCACTGATCCCTGGGGTACACCACTTGTCACCTCTCCCCAAGCTGAAAAGTGTCCCAGTATTCCTACTCTCTGCCTCCTATTATGAAGCCAAGATTCTATCCAGCAAACTATATTTGGATGTAAGCCTCTTTGCCAAAGTGTATTATACAAAGGCAAGAAAGAATCTTGGACTGTGATTGGTCAGTTTGGAGCTGGACCCGTGGCATTATCCCAGCACAATGGCACGGGTCTAGTCTCAGCACTGTGAACCAATGTAGATGACCATTTGGACCTCTAGGATATATTCTTTTTTGTATCTCCTCTTAAGAAACAAAACTATTTTTCCACACTAATAAGAAACTCTTTAAAATAATTTTTTTATTTTATATATAACAATGAGCCATTGTATAATAGCAATAATGCCCTCCAGGGTGTGTGTCATTTGTGATAACGTCATGCCTCAGGTATTGGATGCACTTGGTCTATGGCCTCGTGCCCAACCACCTGAGGCATGATGCATCCCAGCACAACACACACCCTGTTGGGCATTATTGCTTAATTTATCAATAAGGTATGTGACACAGTGTCAAACGCTTTGGAATAATCAAGGTATATAATATGTACTGGAAGAACCTTGTCCAGTGCAGCACTAACGGATTCATAAAAAGTGTAAATGACTTGTCTGGCATGATCTTCCTTGTACAAAACCATGTTGTGTGATATCCTGCATACCCTAGATATATCCCTCAGGTTGCGAGCAAGCGACATCTTAAAAGTATGAGGACCCAGAAGGGAAGAAATCCTTACTGTCTTTTGCTTGGTGTTCCAAAGGGAGGGGAGAGAGAAGTTAACAGCAGTCAGATTATGCCGTGTCCTTATTCTGGGCACCTTGAAGGAGACAAGTGAGGAACTCCTTAGGCCATACGTTCCCTTGGTGCAGAGAAATAGATAAGAGATATAGACTGACAGCTTATTGGTTAAAGCCCCTGTAGAACCACATGAGAGCATGTTTTTGCCTCCTCAATGTAAGAGATGGCCAGGTCAGCATCTGATAGAGCAGACAGTGATGGGTATGAAGTGGCATATTCAGAATAAACTTCACAGCACGATGATAAAGGGTGTTGAGTTTACATAACGCTTGATTAGGAAAATGGCTGCAGAGAAGGTCTGCGTTGTTGAGCAGCGGTATAAAAGTTGTTTGGACTAGTTTCTTCTGGGCTTCTAGTGTGAGAAGGTGTCTAACGTGATAGAATATGCCTAGTCATTTTCTTAGCTTTTTTTGTTAACTCATTCAGATGAACCGTGAAATTAAGCCAGTTATCCAGCCAGACGCCCAGGTACTTGAACTTATCCACTGCTTCCAGTGGTTCACCAAGTAATGTATAAATCTGGAGGCTCGCTGGTGGCCCTAGAGTATGAGAGACATATGGAGAGATAATCATGACTTTGGTCTTTTTAGCATTAAGCAGGAGGTTGAGCTTTAGTAGTAATATGCTCACCTTCACATACATGCACGCAATTATAAAAAGCAGAGTAATTCTGTCACTATAAGTTTAAATCTCATCACATTTTTAAAAATAACTTTTCATGAAGATCTGAGAGTACATATAATTACACACTGGTGACCTAAATGACACTATCAGATTGTGGGCATCTGAGAAATTAGGAGAAGGGGAGCAATAAAAAGATAATCACATCAGCTTAACTAAATGGAAAATATAATTAAATATGTTTTTGAACAAAATATTATTTTATGAACATGTCACCAGTGAAAACTAGTACTGCAAATGATGATGTGGAACTGGTCACCTGGGCCCTTAACCATGGGGGAAAAATAAGGTAAAGGTGGGAAGTCTGCCTCTGTAGATGTACTGGTATAACCTCATTCAAACAAAGTGAGGGAGACTCAGAAGCCAGTAAAATTAAAGTTATAGTTATTTTATTATTATGATTAACAAGCCACATATTGTTGAAAGCCAACATTTTGTGTCCCAAGAGTCACATCCTTAGGACCTACAGTGGTCTCTGACGTATCACACAAAGATGTAACCATTCAAATTGCTAGTATATCTCTTGATATCTGAATTCATAAACAGGGACAGCCTCTCAGATCCACCATCTCTTCATGGTGTATATGCCCCTCTCTTTATTTTGCTTCTATCATTCTTAGCTTGCTGATGACTACCACACCCTTCAGTAGCCACCACTTTGAAGGGATGGCAATGCTAACAGGTTGTCCCATTTTATGAATTCAGATATCAAGATATAATAATAAAATAATTGTAGCATTCATTTTAATGGGTTCTGAGGCTCTCCCCACTTTGTTCTAATGAGGTTATCAGAAATAACTAGAAAAATGAATATGGTGCTTCTTGATGGAATGCCACTGGTATCTTTCAGTGCAGCAGGTAATATTATATTGTGGCTTGTCTACCTCCACCTGGAGAAGTTAAATGTGCCCAATATAGAAGCACCCACGTTCGCATGTAAATAAATGTACATTTATTGTGCCTTAATTGATAACATTTCTAATGCAGAAATCTCTTCCTGCCCTAGGATTATAGAACAATTTAGTGGAGAGAAATGTCATTGAGCTGGTGGCAGTGGCCAACTGTGACAGTGTGTTGACATAGTGTAACTATATCAGCCTGACTCCAAGCTTTCTTTACAGCAAATTAAGTTGCTGGCCCTTATGGTTCAAATGTTAGCTCTTTATAAAGAAATCACCTTTAAAAAGTGCTAACTTTTGAACTGTAATGGCTAGATCTCTTATTTATTTCAAATGGAAGCTTGGAGTCAGGAGGATATATAGTAGCTGCACCATGTCCATGCACTTTCAAAAATAGATACATCAAAGTACATACTGATATAGTAAAATTCACATTTAATATATTGACATTGTAAAAGTGATTTCCAGTATATTGACACAGTAAAAGTATATCTTCATAGTGTAACTATATATATAGTATATCATGTCAGGGGCAGGAAGATCAGACATTTGTGGGTTCTAGCCCCACTCCTGGTACTTGTGTAATACAC
The DNA here is from genome assembly GCA_016271365.2 of Neoceratodus forsteri. Taxonomy (NCBI): domain Eukaryota; kingdom Metazoa; phylum Chordata; order Ceratodontiformes; family Ceratodontidae; genus Neoceratodus; species Neoceratodus forsteri. Next base: position 722,086,365 of record CM028129.1, read on the forward strand.
CTGATACTGTAGTGCAGTATGGGGTGTGGGGTGTGTGGGGGGGCAGCACTGTTGAGCTGCTGTACTTCACATGAGACATTAAACTGAGGTCATTTCTGCCCATCTCTGGTCTCTGTTTAGGTGGAAGTAAAAGATCCTATGACACTTATCAAAGAAGAGCAAGGTAGTTTCCTCAGTGTCATGGCCAACATTTCCCTGCAAATAACAAATTCTGGTCAGAGCCAATATGGGTGCTAATGCATTAGCCTGATAAAGGATATGGAATAATATGTGTGGCTTGGTTGTCATTTTTAAAAGGCTATGCCTGTGGTTCAATGGGTGCGCAACCAGCCATGCCCACTTACTGAGCTCTATAAGCAGTTCCGGTCAGCTTCCGTCTGAAACACTTTCTCTTTGCCAACCGGAGGTTCTGTCGGTCAATCTTCTCCCCCCACCCTGGGTTGCTGTGCTTTGCGCTCTGCTTTGTGTTTGCTGTACTTCTGTTATGTGTTCTCCTGCCTTTGGTTTCTATTGCTTACCTCCTGCTGCTAGGGCTTCCTTGTGTGGTTGTTTCCTTCCTGCTCCTGGGCTTGTGTTTATTTTGTTTCTTTGGGGCTTTTAGTTTTCTAGTGCCCTGTGTCTACGTTGTTTGAGCTGCAGGTTGCTTATTGTTTTCTCACCTTATGCAGCCCTGTGCCTGCTATGGCTCCATTTGCTCACCGGATTTGTAAGCCCCCAGTTCACTGCATTGTTCTTTGTATGCTCAGCTCAGCCTACTGCTTCCTGCCTAACATTCTACCCTCAGTTTTCCTGCAATTGTTGTTTGTTTCAGCTCCCATTCCAACTTATCTGCTGCAGTTGCTTATGTTGATTCACTGCACCTGGGCTGGGCTTCCTGCTCCCAATTGCTGCCCCTCCCTGTTGCAGCTTACTCTCTGTTCTCAGTGTTAGCTCCACACTTATTCTGACAGCAGCCTTGTTTCCATTATGGTTCTTCCTTCTTATTTACCTCAGCGTTTCATTTCTTTTCTTTGATGTTCTTTCTGTTCACCATCAGTTTTTTATCCAGCCCTTTTGGGGATGTAAATCCGCTCAATATGTTTATGTACACTCAGTGGAAATCAAACCTGAGTTTACTGCACTTCTATATTGCTTTCTCCATGTGATTCAACCCTGCTTAAATGCAGTTGTACCAAGCACTTACTGTTGTTTTAGTGAATTGCTGCAGTTCTATATTGCTTTCTCCATGTGATTCAAACCACTGGAGTTCAGTGTGCTCTGCTCTGTTTCTTCCATGTTTGCTGTGCCAGGCCCAACTGCTGCATTGCTATTCTGAAATTTTACGCTACACTCATGGCTCCCTAGTCTCAGCTCCAGCTGCAGGCCTTTTAGCAGGATGTTTCTGAATTTAGCTATTTTGACCTTTGAGTCATTAATTTGCTTCACCGTCACCTTAGCTTTTGTTCTCATGGAGCTCAGCTGGCATACAGCCCTTTCGGGGTTTTTAATGTGCTTAAACATTTTTATTTTTCTCAGTGGGACTCAACCAGAGTCTAATGCAATTCTCTATTACTTTCACCATATGATTCAGACCTGCCTAAATTCATTTGTACCAAGCAATATCGAGTTGTTTCAGTGCATTACTGCCACGCTCAGCTACTGCTGCATACTATTTGCTCTTGGTACACTGTTTCATTATACTCTGGAGGTCAGCTCAGCTACAGCTGTTGTAAACTAGTTTTAAAATCTGCATGTGGGTCATGGTGCTTTACTGTGGCTTCTTGGTTTTTCTTATGGTGGAGGACTGGGGGGTTTATAGTGGAGAGTCATGGCTCTGTGTGGTTCAGTTACCTCTTGTTCGTATACTGCCTTCACACCAAAAATCCTCTGTGTATTTCTGTCACCTTTAATTGATACTTACTGATGGACTGGTTGCCTAGCCTCGCACTGACTAAATGACCATATGTGGCCTGGCCTGATCGCCTGATTGGGGGCCGTGTGTGTCACATTTCTCTCTGCTGTATGTGGCCTGGCCTGATCACCTGATTGGGAGCCATGTGTGCTACATTCTCTCTGCTGTAAGTGGTCTGGCCTGATCACCTGATTGGGGGAACGTGTGCCACATTGCTATTTGTGGTCTGGCCCAATCACCAATTGGGGCCTCATGCACCACTTTTCTCTCTGCTGTATGTGGTCTGGCCTGATTGCCTGATTGGGTACTGCATGTGCCACGCTGCCATATATGGTCTGGCCCGACTGCTGATTCGGGGCTGTGTGCACCACTTTTCTCTCTACTGTATGTGGTCTGGCCTGATTGCATGATTGGGGGCTGCCTGTGCCACATTTCTTTCTGTCATCACTAATTAATAATAGCCCATGCCTGGAGGGAAGGCAATCTTGACCTTGGATCCCCAGAGAATTCCTCCTCAAAGGGTTTTTTTGTCTCCACCATGTCATAGATCACAATATTTAGTTAGTTTTAGTGCTACTCTTAGCTTCCTTAGGTAGGTTCCGCTGTTGGATGGAGATGACTGCTGGCCCTATTGGCCATTCCCTCTCTCCTGAGGAAGCCCCTTGCTGTTATCAGTGCAAGCTTATCTTGGAGCTATCTTGCTTACTTGTGAGTCTCATTTAATTTCACTAAGCTGCCTGCTGCTGTCTGTTTGTTTTTCTACCTCCCAGTCATCAATCACTACTACAACTTTTCTGGGGTTCCTTCCAAAGGTATCTTTAGCAAATGAACCCTTCCCATGGCACCTCTAGGGGTGGAACCCTCTTACAGAGTTCCTTGCCTTCAGTACCCCTACAGGGTGGTAATTCCTAATATAATAACTGGCTTAGCCTTTTTCCCATAGGGAAACCATGGTGTAATTTGCCGTTATAAAGGTGTTTATAACGGCAAACACCTGCCGGTTTCCCTGTCAACATGCCTCCATTGTAGCACCCTTCAGAACCGAAAGGGCCGCTGGGGCAACCTGCATTCATTTTATATAATTGCTGAGGCGGTGCTAACCCAGCAATTATATGTTAAAATAAAACATTGGTCAGTGTGTGTAAACTCAAAATTTACACACACCCTCAGGGTTAGATGCTTTTAATAAACCCATCGAGCTTTGCTCTCGGAGTTTATGTAGCATCTAACTCCATGAGTGTGTGTAAACTTCTCGTTACACATCCCGACCCATACTTTATTCCCTATGGAATAGAGAGTGCAAATGGCCACAAACATTGTAGTACAGTTGTGCAAGTATAACATCATCCTGGTTGCATGAGGCATTGAATTAAAAGGCTATGCCTGTGGTTCAATGGGTAAGCAACCAGCCATGCTTACTTCCTGAGCTATATAAGCAGTTCCTGTCAGCTTCCCTCTGAAGCATTTTTCTCTTTGCCACATCATCCTCACCTCCACCTCCAGTGGCTCACCTCTCTACTCCCTGGGGGTTCCTTCCTAAGGTACCGTTAGCCAAGGGACCATTCCCGCTGCACCTCTAGGGGTGGAACCCTTTTACAGGGTTCCTAGCCTTCAGTACTCCTACAGGGTGGTAATTCCTAATGAAATAGAGAGTGCAAACAGCCACAAATGTTGTAATACAGTTGCACAAGCATAACATTATCCTGGTTGCATGAGCCATTGAAACTTGTGTTATGATGATATAAAAATCCCACATTTACTGAACAACGGGGAAAAGCTTATGGGGCACAGGTTTAGCTGCTCTCCTGGAACCACTTAAAATGGGTGGGGGATGTCAAGCAGCTGGTATGCAATGTTATAGATTCCTATACAATCTATAGCATTGCATTACAGCTGTGTTGTGTTTGCACCCTGATGATTTTTCCCCTAGGTAGGGTTAAAAACAGCAAAGTTCATCTTTTCTGACATTGGCCATTCCCAGAGGATCACTAACAAGAAGTGTGCTTTCAGTGTTGGAAACAGAAAGAATTCACTGAGGGAACCCATCACCTTTGATCTAGTATTGAACATATCTAACAGTGGTCTGGGGATATGTCTCTTCATTATATGTTGCATTTTTACACTTTATTTAGTCAGGTTTATGCCATTAGGGGCATACATTTCACAAAAAAAAGCAAGCTCTTCTGCATTTTACTCCTGGAACTGAGTCAGACTTTTCTCTTAGGACTGAGCCCCCTGAGTTCCCTTCCATTTCCACTCCAGCCTGCTTTAAGCTTTGCTATGCAGCTTTAAAAATGTAACAGAGGGGTGGTATTGGAATCTAGTGGTTAGATCACAGGCTTTGAATGAGCAAGTTCAGGTTCAAATCTTACCAGAGCCACTTACTCACTGTCAGCCCAAGCAAGCTGCTGTAGCTCTAAGTGTAACAGCAAGTTTCATGAGATATAAGGAATTATGGTGCTGATAAGAGGCAGGAAATTTCAAGCCTCCCCCACACAAAACATGTCAGGTAGTAAGGTAAACACTGAGGTACAGAGCTCAACACAGGGCAGGACAGGGGTAAATGGAAAAATAGACAAGGGCAATAAGAGCAGGGATGGGGGAAAAAAGGATAAAGCCAACATTAACTGGAGGACAATGAGTACCAATGCCCGTAGTCTGAGAAACAAGCTTCCTGAGCTAGTAGCCCTGATGGAAGATGAACAATTGGATATTGTGGCAGTCACAGAAACATGGTACACAGAGAACCATGGCTGGGATGTCAACATGCCAGGGTACACAATCTACAGAAGGGACAGGGAAGGTAAAAGAGGAGGTGGAGTAGCTCTATACATAAAGGAAGGGATCAAAGCTACAGAACTAAAAAGTAAAGGGGAGGACAAGAGGCACTCTGGGTCACCTTGGAGACAGGGAATGGCATCACAATCTGCACAGGGGTTGTATACAGACCCCCGTCTCAAGGGGAGGAAATGGACAAGAAAATGATAGAGGACATTCTCAAAATGGCTGAAAAAGGGGAGATACTGTTGGAGGGGGACCTGAATATGCCAGATGTTAACTGGATGACATGTACTGCAGCCACATCCAAGAGCAGGGTCATTCTCGATGCCCTGCAAGGGGCATGCCTTAGACAGCTAGTGTTGGAACCCACTCAGGAGGGAGCAATACTAGACCTGGTACTCTCAAATGGAGAGAGGATCACAAATTTAAAAGTCGGTAGACATCTGGGAACAAGCGACCACTGCACAGTGTGCTTCACAATGAGCACAACCATGGAGATAAGCCATACAAAACAAGGATACTGGACTTTAGAAGGGCTGACTTTGGCAAAATGGGTGAATACCTGAATAATACACTAGCAAATGGCCAAAAAGGAGGGGTGGAAGAACAATGGAGAAAAATCAAAACTGCCATCATAGAGGCAACAAGCCTTTGTGTGAAACAAATAAAGAAAATAAAATGGAGTAAAAAACCACTATGGTTCTTAAAAGAGGTGGCATGGAAGGTTAAGGAGAAAAAGGCTGCATTCAAAAAGTATAAGGAATCACAGAAGGAGCACGACAGGGAACTATATCAATTAAAGCAGAAAGAAGTGGGAAAGGCAGTCAGAATAGCAAAGGCCCAAACCGAGGAACAAATAGCCAACTCAGTTAAGAATGGGGATAAAACCTTTTATAGGTACATTAGGGAGCACAGAAAAGTTAAGGGAGGGATAGTGAAGATTAATAAAGGAGAGGGGAGGTGGACAGAGGGAGACAGTGAAAAGGCAGAGATACTGAATGAATACTTTTGCTCAGTATTCACAAAAGAAGATGAGGAGGAGTTACCTAAACCAGACAATAGAAGCACTCTGGGTAGGGGGTTGACACCAGTCCATTTACAGAAGAAGAGTCCTGAAAGAACTCCTAAACCTCAAGGTGGACAAAGCAATGGGGCCTGTGAGTTCACCCCAGAATCCTAAAAGAACTAAGGAGGACCTAGTGACACCACTGACCACGCTTTTAACAAATCATGGCAGGATGGGGTGGTACCTGAGGACTGGAGGAGGGCAGATGTGATTCTCCTTCACAAAAGTGGAAGCAAGGCAGAAGCAGGAAACTACAGACCTGTAAGTTTGACCTCAGTGGTAGGGAAAATGATGGAATCACTTTTGAAAGAAAGAATTGTTGAGTACCTAGAGGCCAGTGGGGCACAGGACCCAAAGCAGCATGGATGTACAGCAGGAAGGTCATATCAGATGAATCTAATTGATTTCTTTGACTGGGTAATCAAAGTAATAGACCAGGGAGGGGCTATGGATCTGGCCTACCTAGACTTTAGCAAGGCATTTGACACAGTCCTGCACAAAAGATTAATAATCAAGTTAGCCAGCCTGGGAATGGGTCCCAGGGTGGTAGCTTGGGTAGCAAACTGGCTGCACAACAGGACACAAAAGGTAATAGTGAATGGAACACATTCTGAAGAAAGGGGGGTTACGAGTGGAGTACCTCAGAGCTCAGTACTGGGTCCAGTCCTCTTTAACATCTTTATAGGTGACATTGCAGAGGGTCTGGAGGGAAAGGTATGCCTCTTTGCAGATGACACAAAGATCTGTAACAGAGTTGATACACAAGAGGGGGTAGAAAACATGAGAAGGGACTTGGCAAGGTTGGAGGAATGGTCAGACATATGGCAACTTAGATTCAATGCAAAGAAATGCAAGTAATGCACCTGGGAAACAAAAACCAGGAAAGAGTACACAATAGCAGGAGGTACTAACAACAACAAAATTGGAAAGGGACCTGGGGGTAGTCATATCAGATGACCTAAAGTGGATAAACAATGTGAGAAGTCAATAGGAGAGCCAGGGGATACTGGGATGCATAGGAAGGGCATCACAAGTAGAAAAAGGGAAGTGGTTATCCCTCTGTACAGACAGTTGGTGAGACCCCATCTGGAGTACTTTGTGCAGTTTTGGAGGCCTCATCTATGCAAGGACATAGACAGGATGGAAGCAGTCCAGAGGAGGGCAATTAAAATGGTATAGGGTCTGCAGCAAAAACCATATGAAGAGAGACTGAGAGATCTTAATATGTATACCCTTGATGAAAGGAGGGACGGGGGGACATGATAGAAACTTTCAAGTACCTCAAGGGAGTCAACAAAGTCCAGGAAGGTAGCATCTTTCAGAAAAAGAGATGTGTAAGAACAAGGGGGCACAATTTAAAGATAGAGGGGGGATGGCTCAGAGGTAATGTGAGGACATTTTTTTCATGGAGACAGTGGTGGATACATGGAGCTGCCTTCCTGGGGAGGTCGTTGGGTTTAAAACAGTGAGGGAATTCAAACATTCATGGGACAGACATAAGGCAATTATAGTGGGGGGTTGCAGGAAGTAGGCTGTTGGTTAACTAGAATGTGCAGCTTATCCAGTAGGTAGGGAAATGGGCAGACTGGGTGGGCCAAGTGGTCCTTATCTGCCATCAAAGTCTATGTTTCTATGTTTCTATGGTGTTTTGCATCAGGACAAACTGGGTTTTGATCTGCTTCTATTGAGAAGTAGAGACTGAAGTGCACTTTCTCTACAAAATTATTGTACTCGCTTTTCATCCTTTCTTCATCCCTCCTTTAGCCCCACTGATTTCTGCAGAATATATTGTGCATAACAGTGTGGATTCAAGTGAAGGTATGACTTCAGCATTAGTATCTTAATTGGACTAGGGCAAAACAGTTTGGTCTATTCTTAAGGAGAAATGCAGCAGCCATGTTAGTCCAGTCTATGATGCGGTAGAAAAAACAAAAACTATGTTGAAGGTGATACCTTTTATTGGACAATCAAAATTGTTTTTATGACTAGCTTTGAGAGTTAAACTCACTTTATCGGGTCAGTGGCTGAAAGGAGTTCAACTCTTAAAAGCTAGTCCCAAAACAATCTTTTCCATCCAATAAAAAATATAACCTGCAAGATATATATTTCAATGTTGTTTTTTTTTTCATCTATTCTGATGCAAAGCTGTACAGTTACTTGTATTATGGTTTTAAAGTTGTACAGTTTCTTGATGATAGGGATCTGACATGCTGCAATCACAGTTCTTACTGACCAACCTTACTTGCACAGTGGTAAAGTTCCTTGGTGATCAGACCAGATTCATACTGATGTAGGTCACAAAGTGGCAGAATCTCTGTATGATTAAAATGCTGCTGCTGGCTATAGGTGTAACAGCCCCATTTGGACTCACCTCGGCTGTTTCTGGGGCCCTTGAGTCTTCCCTGGACACACCTCAAGGGGGCCGGCCTAAGTTATCTGGCGGACAAGTAGTACTGGAACAGTATATGTGCATAGTGCCTCCACCTGGGGCATTGATAGGGGATACCTGTGGATAAATTACAGGTTACCAACCCCAGGAAAATACAGTAACTGCCCCCATAGTACCTTCCTCACACAATAACAATTTCCCCTTCTTGCAATGAGTCACAGTACCAGAATATAACATTAACAATTAACAGTTTTTATTAGGGGGAAGGGAAAAACAAAAGGGAGAAAAAATAGCACATTAACAACTGTTAGAACGCTTTCACCCCTCACGATCCCCACCTCCCACCTACGGGTACACCTGGCTTCCCAATGGTAACTGTCCAAAATGTCCCTAAAGTCCCTTGGGTGGGTATCACACCACTGTGTAGAAGATGTTGGGGTTCTTTCCTTGGGACCCAAATAACTTTAAAAAGTAGAAACAGATAGAAAACTTTAGCTTTTCTGCCTGGTGCAGATTTAAAATGAGTGCAGTCCTGCCCAGGACTTAACCCCCTTTTTCTCTGACTAGCTAGCTAGCTAGTTAGCAAAATAAAGACTCCCCTGAACCACAGCCCAGGGGTACTCACAGTTTGTAGATTCAAAAGGGGTTGCAGACACTTGATTCCATGGTACCGGGATGGTAACCAGGTTGATGCACCGCAGCAGTAGTGTGGTGATGAAATGAATAATGCTTGTCTTCACCTGCCAAACCTTTACAATCTTCATCCCTTGGGCCTTTGTATGTGGTGCTCACCTGACAGGCCTCTTGACGTCTTCCTATAAGGTGGTCTCCTTTTCAATCTAGGGGACAAGACAGGACAGGTTGGATGTTCCCCAGACTGGTTGCTTGGCACACACTTTTCTCTGATACAGCAAAGGAACTAGGATTTGGCTCAGTATCTAGCTCCAGTGAACACAATTCTCTGGCCTGCAGCAAAACAGTCTCAGTGGTACTCACCCCACTGAGGGGAAATACAGACTACAGGTAATTTTATCTTCAGCTGCAGATGCTGTAGTTTTCAGACTGTGACCTTACAGTCCCTGATTTCAGGCTGCAAACTCCCAACTCTCTCTTTCAGACTTGCAGTTTCTCTTTTCAGGTTGTCACTTACTGAATTCCCAAGTACAGCAGCAAATTCAAATCTCTCCTAGAGAAACACTCGCTCAATTGAAATCTTTTCCCTGTTGCTACTTGATTCCTTCAAGCACTCTGCTGATTGTCCAAGGCTGGGGCCAGCAAGGTCTTTGGGCAAACGACAGGCCTTCAGGGCTAGGAAGCCCAACAGCAGTCTCTCCTGCTCTGCATTCTCCAGCTGATCTCTGAGTTCTCCTTTGGCAGTCAAATAACCCCTTATATCCGTTTTCCATTCCCCTTTCCTGACTGGCTGCAGCAGTTGTTGAATGGAAAAAAAATAATATCTATTGGGCTCACTCAATGCCCTATTGGTTGCTTATTTGGGCTCCAGAAATGTTATTGCTTTTCCTCCCGAAAATCTCTTTTGCAGTCCTATGAGCCATCTATATGATTCTGGCTCTCCATTGGCTGTGGCAGGGGTTAAAGGTAAAAAGTATGGCTGTTGAATTGTCAGTCCATATGCAGCTCACAGACTATCCCCACGTTACAGTCCCACTGCAACCAACACAGACACTTTTATTTAATAATTGTCCCTCAGACTCAAAGTATCAACTCTGCCCTCTCATTCAAGTGCAGAGTTAACAATTTAAACATTTTCCCCTGCCTATCATGCCTCTTGAAATGTACAGTCCCCAGGCGGCAGGGAGGATCTCATTAATATTCAGATGCCCTCATTAATATTTATTACTAGGTCCCTCAGCGCTCATGGATGCTCTTATAATAAGTACTTTTTCACCTTCTCCCCTACCTCCCTTGCTTCTCCGGACCCCAACTAACAGGTTTCGGGGTCCAGGAGCACAGAAAGAGCCTTTGGCTTGCCACAGCAGTGCTCTAGAAATCAAAATGCACTACAGTGCATGCACGGACTGTCAGTTCGCACTTTCATGTGGCTGCTCTGTGGTGGTTCCATGGCTTCACACCACCAGCCCCTTTCTAAAAGGAAATGCATTACTGGGGCTAGATGGAGATTAGGGGCACCAAGGACTTGGGGCCAAAGCAGTGGGGGGACAATGGGAATGCAACACAAGGTAAGCCCAACAGAGTTGTGGGCTTACATGCCCCCCCACCAAAACCTTGGCATCCTCAACATGCCATTAAAGCTCAACACACATTTTTCTTTGGGAACACTTTTAACTAGACAGTTCAGTGTCTCACTGTTCAGGCATTTCAGACAGATCATCAGTTCAACACATTTTCTTACTAGACACCTTGTTCCTGTCTATGAAGACAGACATTTCACATGGTCATTAACATTAATACAGTTACAGAAGTAGTTCCTACCCAGACATTAAGTAGCTGGCTAGACAACAATACACATAGGTAGACACATGCACTTTCCCACCCTTTCCATTTTACAGCACATGGGGGGATATATTACTGGAACAATGTGCTTGTGATCCACTTGGATTAGGACTTCAGTTGAAGCACCAGGGTAGTCATAAGTTAATTTAAGAGGTGGCTTTACCACTTTACTAGACTTGTGGGGGATTGCTGCTTCTTCCATAAGAATAAGGTGCACACTGCCTACTCTGGGCGCTGTGTACATCACAGGGGCCTAGTCTTGAATAACAGGGGTCCTACCGGTCTTTGCTGACCAGTTCTCCACAAAGGGCTCTACATTCATGTCTGCAAAAGGTGCATCTTGATTCCCAACAAGGATATCACTTGTCTCTAGTGGTTCACCATCAGGGTCTATACAATAAAATAAGTCTGTCTGTTCACTATTAGCTTGTGGCCAGAACAGAGGCATCACCATTTCTCTGGATACTTCTGCAGGAGATAGTTTGAAATATGTCTCCTCTTCATAGGTTTCATAGGTTTCTTGAGCCAAGTAGGCAATGCCCATAGAGGCTCACTAGTTAAAAAGAATAACCCTTAATATTTCTCATATTGAAGTATTCATCTAGACCTCTCTTGAACGTTTCCATGCTTCCACTGTCTACCACCTCCTCTGGCAGTGAGTTCCAAAGACTGACCACCCTTTGATTGACCCATGATGCCCTCGTTCTAGTATGGCAAGTTTCCCCTTTCAACTGAAGGATATGGGCTCTGGTGTTATATCTTGTCTCTCTTAACTCTAGATTCAAGCAGGCCCATAAATCATTATTGTGGAAAGCTCTATGAACCAGACATAGGTCTCCCCTTAATCTTCTGTATTCTATGGTGTAAAACCTTAGTTTCCTGATTCTTTCATCACACTTTAGAGTATTCACTGTGTTTATCATTCTGGTAGCTCTATGCTGCACCCTCTCCAGTGTCTTAATCTAAGTTCTATTGCATGGGGATTGTTACCTAAACACTCTTGGTGTATAGTGTAAATAATAATAATACTAATAATACAGATTCTTGTGTCTTGGAGTCTGCCAAGAAACATGCGTAAACAAGCACGAGTACTAAGGTATGTTTATTAGACTACTTATGCCAAGCATGTGACAAAGAAAATCACCTTTGCTGCAGCCACATCCAAAAGCATGGCCATTCTTGATGCCCTTCAGGTGGCATGCCTCAGACAGCTAGTTTTGGAACCTACTCATGAGGGAGCAATCTTAGACCTCATACTTTCAAATGGGGACAGTGAGAGGATCTCAGATCTAGAATTGGGTAGCCATTTGGGAACAAGTGACCACCAAACAGTGTGGTTCATGATAAACTCATCTACAGAGTCAAGCCATACAAAAGTGAGGGTTCTGGACTTCAGGAGGGCTGACTTTGGCAAGATGGGAGAGTGCTTTAGAAAAGCACTAGCAAACAGGCTAGAAGCAGGGGTGGAGAAACAATGGGGAAATATCAAAACTGCCATCACAGAGGTAACAAGCCTTTGTGTGAAGCAAATAAACAAATCAAAATGAAAGAAAAAGCCACTATGGTTCTCAAAAGAAGTGCTGGTGAAGGTTAGGGAGAAAAAGATAGCATTTAGGAAGTATTAGGAAACACAGAAGGAGCAGGACAGAGAACTGTACCAGTTAAGGCAGAAGGAAGCAGGGAGGGTAGTCAGAATAGCAAAGGCACAAACTGAGGAAAATATAGCTAACTCGGTTAAGAAGTGGGATAAAACCTTTTATAGGTATATCAGGGAGCGTAGAAAGACAAAGGGAGGGATAGTGAGGCTGAATAGAATGGATGGTGGGTGGACAGAGAGTGACAGTGAAAAAGCAGGGATCCTGAATGAATACTTCTGTGCAGTATTCACAAAAGAGGAAGTGGGGGAGGTGCCTAATCCAGTTAACAGAAGCACTCTGGAGAGGAGGGTTGATCCCAGTCCTTTCACAGAAGAAAGGGTTCTGAAAGAACTCCTAAAACTGAAGGTGGACAAAGTAATGGGGCCAGATGGAATTCACCCTAGAATTCTGAAAGAATTAAGCAGAGAACTAGTGACACCACTGACTACCCTTAATAACAAATCATGGGAGGATGGTGTGGTACCTGAGGACTGGAAGAAGGCTGATGTGATTCCCCTTCACAAAAGTGGGAGCAAGACAGAGGCAGGAAACTACAGACCTGTCCGTTTGACCTCTGTGGTAGGGAAAATGATGGAATCACTTCTGAAGGAAAGAATTGTTGAGTACCTAGAGGCCAGGGGGCACAGGACCCAAAGCAGCATGGGTTCACAGTGGGAAGGTCATGTCAGACAAATCTAATTGATTTATTTGACTGGGTGACCAAAGTAGTAGACCAGGGAGGGGCTGTGGACATGGCCTACCTAGACTTTAGCAAGGCATTTGACACAGTCCCACAAAAGATTAGTAGTCAAATTAACAGCCTTAGGTGGGTCCCAGGGTGGTAGCCTGGGTAAAACATTGGCTGAACAACAGGACACAGAAGGTAATTATAAATGGAGTCCACTCTGAAGAAAGAGGGGTTACTAGTGGGGTGCCACAGGGTTCAGTACTGGGTCCAGTCCTTTTTAATGTCTTTATAAGTGGCATTGCAGTGGGACTAGAAGGAAAAGTATGCCTCTTTGCAGATGACACAAAGATCTGCAACAGGGTTGATACACAAGGAGGCATGGAAAGGATGGGAAGGGACTTGGCAAGGTTGGAGGAATAGTCAGAAGTATGGCAGCTTGGATTCAATGTAAAGAAGTGCAAAGTAATGCACCTGGGAAACAAAAACCCAGGGGAAGATTACACAATGGGGGGGAAGTAGTAACAACAACAAAAATGGAAAGGGACCTGGGGGTAATCATATCAGATGACCTTAAGGTTGGCAAGCAATGTGAGAAGGTAGTAGGGAGGGCTGGGTGGATACTGGGATGTATAGAGAGAGGCATCACCAGCAGAAAACAGGAAGTTGTTATCCCCCTGTACAGACAGTTGGTGAGACCCCATCTGGAGTACTGTGTCCAGTTCTGGAGACCCCATCTCTGCAAGGACATAGACAGGATGGAGGCAGTTCGGAGGAGGGCAACTAAAATGGTGTAGGGTCTGCAAGAGAAGCCATACAAGGAGAGGCTAAAGGAGCTTAATATGTATACCCTGGAGGAAAGGAGGGAGAGGGGGGACATGATAGAAATGTTCAAGTACCTCAGTGGAATCAACAAGTCCAAGAGGGTAGCATCTTTCAGAAAAAGAGATGTGCAAGAACAGGGTGACACAATTTGAAGATAGAGGGGAAACGGCTCAGGGGCAATGTGAGGAAGTATTTTTTCACAGAGAGGGTGGTGGATGCATGGAACAGCCTTCCTGAGGAGGTTGTGGGGTCTAAAACTGTGGTAGAATTCAAGAATGCATGGGACAGACATAAGGCAATTTTTTTGGGGTGGTAGGAAGAAATAGGCTGTTGGTTAAATAGGATCTGCAGCTTATCCTCTAGGTAGGGAAATGGGCAGACTAGGTGGGCCAAGCGGTCCTTATCTGCCATCAAAGTCTATGTTTCTATGTAATCACAAGGGAGATGGGTTTCTTACCACCTCTTCTGAAGAATGTACATAATCTCCAGGATTATAGGATCTCAGATTCTCCAAGATCTAATTCTCTCTCCCCCGGCTCTTCCAGAGGAGCTACTGTAAGTTGCAGACTACTATATACTACAGATAACAGCATAGCAACAGATATTACCTCATAGCTACAGATATGAGACACAATATGTATTGGTCCTAAGTCATTCTCCAATGGAGAATGACTTAGGAGACAGAATTAATAATGAGTATCATATGAGACAACATATGCTTCCATTAGCATTATAGCTTAGACATAAGAAATGCTGACAGGTTCAAACTACATGTCGCATTTCTTGTTTATGTATACTATAAGACATAATGACACAACGGCTTTCTCCCTCTGTCAGCTTGCTTAGACAAAGAGAAGTGCTGACAGGGTTATAGTACATGTGGCACATCTGCCTCAGTATAAAACACACACTACATATAATTATATGGGAATATAAGTATACAATAATCACTGATGATCCCTCAGAGTCATCTTATCAGTGGTTAGGTAGATTATATATGGAATATATGTAAAAGACAAACATTATCTAGATAAATGTATTATAGTGAGGTATAATGAATCATGCATGATACACATTAGCATATATTAGCAGCAAAGCACATTCCTAGCACTCATGCTTATATGATGGGTGCCTATATCTATATGTTAGTCAAAATAGCAGTATCACAGTATAATTGACCAGGAATACAGTGTGCGGTGTATGTGAGGTGTATGTGGGACCATAAGAGCATAACCCAGGTGCAACAGGACCAAAACTGAGCACATTATTCAAGACCAGGCCTCACCAGTGATTTATACATTGCACCACCACACTCCTATCTATACCTGCTCCTGATATTTTTCCTAATACTTCCCAAGATAGAATTTGCCTTTTGGCTATGGAATTGCAATATTTGTTTGTATCTAAACTTCTGGATATCACTTTACCCAAATCCTTCTCTTTCTTCGTTACTCTGAGGTCATTGTGTGCCAATGAGTAATTGTGACACTTATTATTTTCCTCAGGTGCATAACTGCACACTTCTCTATGCTTAGTTCAAGTTTATTATTTTGCTTCCATACTTCAATCTCTGTTAATGACCCTTGCAGTTTGTTTGCATCCTCTGAATTTTTGACTACCCTCCCCACTTTAATATCATTGGAAAACTTAATTAGCCATGTTCCACCAGTTATAGGGGCAGAAGATACATATAACTTGAACAGACAGGGTCCTAGGACTGGGCCCTGTGGTACACCACTCCTAACATCTGTTCAGCTGGACATGTACCCTCTAATAGCTATTCTTTGTTTCCTACCTGAAAGCCATGATTTAACGCATTTAACCAATGTGTCATTTAAACTTATATTGCGTAAAGACTTCTGAAGAAGATCATAAGGGATCTTGTCGAAAGCCTTACTTAGGTCCAGGAAAACCAAGTACACTGCTTTTTTTTTCCTCGTCCAGTGCCATGCTGACCTTATTGTAAAATTCTAGCATATTGCTTTAGGTAGATCTCCCCACAGTAAACCCATGTTGTGTTTTATCTGCTAGGCTATGATTTAGTCCTCAATATGATCTTTAATGAGATCCTTCAATATTTTTCCCAGCACAGACATCAAGCTGACTGATCTGTCATTTTGCAACCTTTTCTGAATCCTTTCTTAAAAATAGGTATTATGACAGCCTCTCTTCAGGAGGATATCACTGCCCCTCTATCTAAAGATTCTTTTAATATTAATGTGGCCAGTCCTGCTAGTTCATCTGTCAGTTCCTTGATCACCTTAGGATGTTGTCCATCAGGCCACTGAGATCTGTTTGCATTTGTCCTTTGAAGTCTTTTCCTTATGTCATCTTTGTCAAATGTTATTGATTCTGCTCCCCCATGGCTAAATTTACTATAGTCAAGATCTATTTTGTCACTAAAAACTGAACTAAAATACTCATTTAGCAGGTTGGCTATTTGTGTATCATCTATCACTAAGTTCCCTTGTATATCCTCCAGTGGTTCCACCTGCACTTTGTTACCCCTCATATGACTGATATACTTATTAAAAGCTTTGTGGTTATCTTTTGCTCTATTTACCAATACCACCTCATAATCTGCTTAACTATCCTCCTCCTCAGTATCTGCACTGCCTGTAAATTCAGGCTGAATGTATAGGTCATTGTCCACTACTGGATCAGGAATGGTCACAGCCATTGTTTTTATAGCTTGAGTATGGTTTCTAGTTCTGGCAGTTCTCGGCCCAGGCTCTGGTATAGTCTCTGGTATGGGGTCCAGCTGACCAATGGGCAAAAGGTGGTTTTGGTGAACAGTCTTAATTCCATGGCCTCGTTCTTGTCAAATGTGGTACACAGACAAATTAGTCAACTTTTCAACCACAACATAAGGTTCTGAGGACCAGCAGTCAGCTATTTTGTGCTTTCCTCGATGTCCAAGATTTCTGAGGAGAAGTCTATCTCCAACTTGAAACACTTTATTTTTCACTTTCTGGTCATATCTGAGTTTATTTGCAGCACTAACTTTTCTGGCAGCCAGCTTATAAGCCTCTTTCAGTTGTTTTTGTTAGATGTTTGGTGTATTCCAGGCAAGGCTCTGCGGAAGTAACATCAGCAGACACTCCGAAAGTTACGTCAATTGGCAAATGGGCTTCTTGCCCAAACATCAGCAAGTAAGGTGAAACATCTATGGCACTGTTTTGAGTACAATTGTAGCCATGCAGCAACTTGGGGACATGCTGGTTCCAGTTTCTTTTCTGTTCAGGATCCAGTGTACCCAAAATGTCCAACAAGTTATGATTAAATCTTTCACATTGACAGTCCCCTTGCAGATGGTAACGTATGGTGCAGGACTGCTGAATGCCATGAGCAGCAAGAAATGTCCTCACTATGTGCCTCTGAAAGTCAGTCCCTTGCTTGGAGTGAATACACTGAGGTATACCATAATGGGTCACAAATTCTTCAATCCTCTGAACAACAGTCCAGGCAATCTTATTTTTAGTTGAGTAGGCCTGTGCATACCTTGTATGATGGTCGGTAATAACTAGGCTGGAGCTATAACCTTTACTGTCCCGTTCCAATGGCAAGAAGTCCATACATACCAGTTCTAATGGTTCAGTAGTTTTAATATTTACAAGTGGTGCCAATTTCATAGGCAAAGTCTTTCTCTGAACACAACTCGTACAGTTCTTGCAGTGCTTTTCCACATCAGATACCATTCTGGGCCAATAAAATCAGCTCCACACAAGGTTCAGAGTAAGCTTGAACCCAAGGTGTCCCACGTCATCAAGTAATGCACAGAGGACAAGTTTTCTATACTTCCGTGGCAGTACCAACTGATGACAGGCGGTCATTGTTTTGGGGTCTTGCACAGTGTGGTACAGAAGTCCAACTCTCAGGGACAACTTGCTTCATTCTCTTAACAAAATGGGAATGTCAGGAGTGTCATTTGGTACTCTCTTTGGGCCTTCCCCCTTTTCCAAAGCTGAAATGATTCCTTTTAGTTCGTAGTCTTGCCGCTTCTATCATCTTTGTTATCTTCACTTTGACTGGGGCAAATGACTAATGTACAAACTCTCCAAATTCCAATAGGCTTCAGGTATAGCATCAGAGTGGGCTCTAATCACATCAGTAGCTCTTTGGGGGACAATCAGACGTCCCGCCATTAGTGCCCACAAATTTCATACATAAAGCTTTTACAGTTGCAGGAGTCATACGAGTCCACTGTTTCTCATCTGGAGGGTGAGGTCTGTGAGACAGGGTATCAGCATCTGTATTATTCATCCCCTTCTAATATTCAAGGGTGAATTTGTAAGTAGAAAGGGCAGCTAGCTAATGGTGCTCTGCTGCATCCAACTTAGCCATGGTGTTGACATTTGTAAGCAGATTGTTGTCAGTCCTTACCATAAATTTGGCTCCATAGAGACAGTCATAGAACTGGTCTGTGATGCCCCATTTCAAAGCTAAAAACTCTGCCTTTTGCAGGGGTAGTTCTTTTCACTGGACATTAGTCTCCTACTAGTGAATGCAATGGGTCTCAGTCCTTCAGGGTACTCTTGATACCATTTACTGACATTTCCTCGACAACTTTACCGTGACTGGCACTGCTTTCTGGGAGTATTACACCCACTCCCTGAAAGAACTCTGACTCTTGGAGTTGATTATTTAAGTAGTGGGGGTGGGCCAAGCCTTGCAAGAACACAGATGTAACTCTTTTATGACAAACTTAAATGCGGTCGACATAAAGAGTCGCTGTAACGCCGGCTCATTAAACAAAACTGTTGACCAACTGTCATAGATCCCTCTTGATACAGGACTTCTCCCAGACCATCCATATTGGCATCCATGTGAAAGAAATAGTGCTCTGTGGGATCAGCAAATGCCAGTATTGGAGGTTCAGTAAGTCTCTTAATTATTTCTCTGAATACATTTCCACAGTCTTGATTCCACCTGTCTCTGAATGGTTCATTAGGTTTGTAATATGTCTGTTTTGGTGCTTCTTTCCTCTTCTGCTTCTTGTAGTTAGTGTGGGGGGGGGGGCAGTACCCTTTCAGTAAGTTTGTGAGTGGTTTGAACACCTTGGAGAAATCCTGGATGACTCTCCGGAAATAACCACAGAACCCCAAAAAAGACTGTAAAGTTTTCAGATTATGGGGTCTAGGTCAGTTAGTGAGAGCCTTAATCTTGTCAGGATCAGTTTGGATTCCTTCTGCTGAAACAATGTGCCCATCATATTTTACAGAGGGCTAACAGAACTGGCATTTGTCGATTGGCACTTTGAGTCCAAATTCTTCGAGTTGCTCCAGGACCTTCATCAGTCATTCTTCATGTTCTTCTAAGGTACATGCAAAAACAATCAAATCATCCAAATAGAGTATCATTTGCAGCAGATTCTTGTCTTTCATGGCTTTTTCTGTCAGCCACTGGAAAGTGGCTAGTGCCCCTGAGATACCTTGTAGCATCCTTTCAAATTGATAAAATACCAGGGGGGCAAATGAAAGCTGTTTTTTTCTTGTTTTCTTTAGCCATGGGCATCTGGTAGTACCCGCTCCATAAATCCAAGACTGAAAATCATTTACTGCCAGTAAGGCAGTCCAGGACATCCTTCACATGTGGTACCATGTATTGATCTGTTATTGTACGCTTGTTTAAAGTCCTGTAGTCAATACACAAGTGGACAGCTCCATTCTTCTTGCAGGCTACCACTATGGGGGATGCATAAGGGCCTCTGGATTCAGTTATAATACCAGCAGCCAGCAGCCAGCAGCCAGCAGTTCTTTG
Organism: Neoceratodus forsteri; assembly: GCA_016271365.2. Classification (NCBI taxonomy): domain Eukaryota; kingdom Metazoa; phylum Chordata; order Ceratodontiformes; family Ceratodontidae; genus Neoceratodus; species Neoceratodus forsteri. The sequence goes on from CM028129.1 coordinate 722,105,874, forward strand.
CAGGTGTTTGTGAACATAGAAACATAGACTTTGATGGCAGATAAGGACCACTTGGCCCACCCAGTCTGCCCATTTCCCTTCCTATTGGATAAGGTGCAGATTCTAGTTAACCAACAGCCTACTTCCTGCAAACCCCCACTACAATTGCCTTATGTCTGTCCCATGCATGTTTGAATTCCCACACTGTTATAGACCCAACAATCTCCCCAGTAAGGCAGTTCCATGCATCCACCACTCTCTCCATGAAAAACAAATTCCTCACATTACCCCTGAGCCGTCCCCCCTCTATCTTTAAATTGTGCCCCCTTGTTCTTACATATCTCTTTTTCTAAAATATGCTACCCTCCTGGACTTTGTTGATTCCCTTGAGGTACTTGAAAGTTTCTATCATGTCCCCCCTGTCCCTCCTTTCATCGAGAGTATACATATTAAGATCTCTCAGTCTCTCTTCATATGGTTTCTGATGCAGACCCAGCACCATTTTACTTGCCATTCTCTGGACTGCTTCCATCCTGTCTATGTCCTTGCACAGATGGGGTCTCCAAAACTAAACACAGTATTCCAGATGGGGTCTCACCAACTGTCTGTACAGATGGATAACCACTTCCCTTTTTCTACTTGTGATGCCCCTTCCTATGTATCCCAGTATCCCCCTGGCTGTCCTTACTGACTTATCACATTGTTTACCCACCTTTAGGTCATCTGATATGACTACCCCCAAGTCCCTTTCCATTTTTGTTGTTGTTAGTACCTCCCCTGCTATTGTGTACTCTTCTCCTGGGTTTTTGTTTCCCAGGTGCATTACTTTGCACTTCTTTGCATTGAATCTAAGTTGCCACATGTCTGACCATTCCTCAACCTTGCCAAGTCCCTTCTCATCCTTTCTATCCCCCCTTGTGTATCAACTCTGTTACAGATCTCTGTGTCATCTGCAAAGAGGCATACCTTTCCTTCCAGACCCTCTGCAATGTCACCTATAAAGATGTTAAAGAGGACTGGACCCAGTACTGAGCCCTGAGGTACTCCACTAGTAACCCCTTTTTCTTCGGAATGTGTTCCATTCACTATTACCTTCTGAGTCCTGTTGTGCAGCCAGTTTGCTACCCAGGCTATCACCCTGGAACCCACTCCCAGGCTGGCTAACTTAATTATTAGTCTTTTGTGCAGGACTGTGTCAAATGCCTAGCTAAAGTCTAGGTAGGCCATATGCACAGCCCCTCCCTGCTCTATTACTTTAGTCACCCAGTCAAAGAAATCAATTAGATTCATCTGACATGACCTTCCTGCTGTAAATCCATGCTGCGTTGGGTCTTGTGCCCCGCTGGCCTCTAGGTACTCAACAATTCTTTCTTTCAAAAGTGATTCCATCATTTTCCCTACCACTAAGGTCAAACTAACAGGTCTGTAGTTTCCTGCTTCTGCCTTGCTCCGACTTTTGTGAAGGGGAATCACATCTGCCCTCCTCCAGTCCTCAGTTACCACCCCATCCTGCCATGATTTGTTAAAAAGTGTGGTCAGTGGTGTCACTAGGTCCTCCCTTAGTTCTTTTAGGATTCTGGGGTGAATCCTGTCAGGCCCATTGCTTTGTCCACCTTGAGTTTAGGAGTTCTCTGGGACTCTTTCTTCTATAAATGGACTGGTGTCAACCCCTACCCAGAGTGCTTCTATTGTTTGGTTAGGTAACTTCTCCTCATCTTCTTTTGTGAATACTGAGCAAAGTATTCATTCAGTATCTCTGCCTTTTCACTTTCTCCCTCTGCCCACCTCCCTCTCCTTTAATAATCTCACTATTCCTCTCTAACCTTTCTATGCTCCCTAATGTACCTATAAAAGGTTTTAGCCCCCTTCTTAACTGAGTTGGCCATCTTTTCCTCGGTTTGGGCCTTTGCTTTTCTGACTGCCTTCCCCACTTCTTTCTGCTTTAATTGATACAATTCCCTGTCGTGCTTCTTCTGTGATTTCTTATACTTTTTGAATGCAGCCTTTTTCTCCTTAACCTTCCCTGCCACCTCTTTTGAAAACCGCAGTGGTTTTTTACTCCGCTTTGATTTCTTTATTTGTTTCACACAAAGGCTTGTTGCCTCTGTGATAGCAGTTTTGATTTTTCTCCATTGTTCTTCCATCCCTCCTTTTTGGCCATTTGCTAGTGCATTCCTCAGGTAATCACCCATTTTGCCAAAGTCAGCCCTTCTAAAGTCCTCCACCTCAGCTGGAGGTAGTCATCTGGAGCTTCCTCGAAAGGGTCAGTTGTCGCTCAAACGTATGTGTTGCTCTTCACCTCAAGCACACCCAACATCTAACTCAGTAGTAGAAAAAAACATTAGTCTGCTTGGCTAGCTTCTGTCTCAGTTTTCTCTTGTATGATTCTGGTATTGGAGAATCTCCAAAGTCGAACAGGTTAGGATCAAACTTTTTACCTGGAGCTTGGTTCAAAACTATATGGCATACCTTCTTTACTTGGTAGACATATGCTAAAGTCCTTCTTTTCTGAATTGTCACTTCTTTTCCAGTTTCGTTTCTCACCAGGACATTAATCCTGTTCATTCTGATGGAGATACCAGGGGACTGAATCACCCCTCTCTGTATTAGCAGGTTATTTGGTCACTCCCCATCTTTGTGTGTTCCACAATGTAAACATGGCTTCTGGTGGGTGACTCAAACTCTATCTCCCCCATCACTTGGTACTCAGCACCTGGGGGTAAAACCAAAGGTCTGGCATCTCGTATGTGAATCACACCCACTCGGTCATCTTCAGGGTCTGTTTTGCTGGAAGTGGACCCCTTCAAGTAAACATTTTGGATCAGGGGATGTATCCCTTGGCTGTGAATGGACTGTGGAACTTTCATCTCTTGGCATAGCTGAGCCAGTCTCTGAAACATGTTGCCATTGGTCCCAATCAATATTGGAATCTCTCTTTTCATCCCAGTATTAGGACATACCAGGGCAAGCACTTCTATGGGAGTTTGTACTCTGGTCACACTTTGAGGGAGTTCTAAGTATCCAACAATGCACCCCCGATATGGGTAAGGCTATTCACTTACCTCCCAGATATCTAGGCCTTCCAGTGGCTGTAGGGCACATGACTCAAATGTTTCTGGTACCAGTCTTAAAATACGACAGTCACTTGGGCACTATCAAGTAGCACCATACAATCCACCCCTTCAGTCTTGGCTGGGACCCTGGCAGATGGTTCTATCAGTCCTGGGGGGGATCTTGGACCTTTAATGTTAACTGGTTGAGACTGTTTCATGGAGCAGGTCTGGTCCAGGACCCTGGTTCTCTCCTTCACTGAGTCCAACTAGCGTTTCTCTGACATATGCTTCTCTTTCAATAACTCCTGCACTTCCGGATCAGAATTTTCAGGCCTTTTGAAATATCTTCTTCGGTGCCCATCTTCACCACACCGGTAACAGAAAAATCCATCAGTACTGTCAGTATTTATTTTTTCCAACTTTTCTGGCCTGGGTAATATCTCTGACCACTTGAGAATGGAGTTGGCTGTCTCTGAATTCATTCACTAGTAGTCCATAGCATGGCTACCTATTTAGTCAATTCTTTTATTTCTCTCTTGAAATCCTCATTTTCACTGTTGTCTCACCTGTGCTAATCTTGACTTACAAGAGTCTGTTTTTCTCAGAGGTACTGCCATTGGGCCTTGCTGTGCAGCTCTATCCTCCTTTTCTTGGACATCATGCATCCATTCACCATAGGAAGGGGGGGATTACCCAGCTGTTCTTCCAATCGCAACTTCATCAACAGCATTTTGGAGTGCCTAGTTCCCTCTAGGTCTTGCTCAAATTGCAGCCTATTCATATCTTGGGCAGTCACTGCTCCCTTACAGTAGGCTCTCTGTATCAGTTTCTCAAGATGGATCAATTATTTGGATAGTTTTTCACCTTCTCTTTGTACTGTCCCGTGCAACTTTCTCAGAACTCAGGTTCCATTGTTGTTACTCCCAAACACACTGTCTAGGGTATTGAGGTACATCTGAGCAGCAGCACTGGGTTGGATAGTTTGCAAAGCTCCAATACCATCCATGGCCAGTCCCCTCAGACTCTCCCACAGCCGACATCTCTTCTCAGCTTCGGGACACTGGGGATCTTGCACCATAGAAGTGGCTTGACCCACCCAAGTTTCAAAATCTTCTCTCCACAGGACTGGTTTTCTCCCAAAGAAGGGTTTCAGTCTCTGGTAGGACCCTGTTCCTTTCCCTGGCATGCAAGCAGCTAAGGAAGGCAGAGGGTTGATGGGTGGGGGTTAGCGCTGTTAGCTTTGTACAGTTCTTGTACATTTTAGGGAGTCTTCCCCTCGGATTTCAACTACAATTCAAATTTCTCTTTAGAATCATCTTCACCTGAAGAGTCCTTAGGTGTTTTCTTATCACTGTTATATGTCACTATGGTTCAGGTGGACCCATCTTCCCATGGGGAGAAAGTAGTAGGCAGTTTGCCAACATCAGTTTTAGTATCACTCTTTATCAAAGCAAGCACACTTTTACGGTTATGGTTATACATTAGTCCTTATACCTTTAAAGCATCAAAACAATCCAGTGGCAACAGTTCATCAACAATTTTGGATCTATCAAACATTTCTGCAATACCAGTCACAGTGGTGCATTTTACAATCCAATTTCTCCCGTTGACACCAGTCTTCCAAGTCCTGGAGTGCCACTGAGACTTTTCACAACAGCGTGTGTGTGTGTGTGTGTGTGCCAAACTTTCTCTTTTTTGAAATGCAATTTTGGGGTTGGCCACTAGGGAGCAGCAAATCCCTGCAGTGTCTCCACTTGTAACAGCCCCATTTGGACTCACCTCAGCTGCTTCTGGGGCCCTCGGGTCTTCCCTGGCCATACCTCAAGGGGGATGGCCTGGGTTCTCTGGCAGACAAGTGGTCCTGGAACAATAGGTGCATGTAGTGCCTCCACCTGGGGTAGTGATAGGGGATACCTGTCAATAAATTGCAGGTTACCACCCCCAGGAAGATACAGTAACTGCTCCTCCAGTACCTTCCCCACATAATAACAATTCCCCCTTCTTGCAATGAGTCACAGTACCAGAATATAACATTAACAATCAACAGTTTTTATTTTGGGGGACAGGAGAAAAAAGGGAGAAAAAAACAGCACATAATTAAGAACTGTTGGAACACTTACTCTCCTCACAGTCCCTACCTCCTACCTATGGGTGCACCTGACTTCCCAATGGCAGCTGCCCAAAATGTCTCTAAAGTTCCTTGGGTGAGTACCATACCACTGTCTTGAAGACACTGGGGATCTTTCATTGTGGCCCAAATAACTTTAAACAGTAGAAACAGATACAAAACTTTAGCTTTTCTGCCTAGGCACAGCTTTAAAATTGACACAGGCCTGCTCAGGACTTAACCCCTTTTTTTCTGACAAGCTAGCTAGTTAAATAAAGACTCCCCTGAACCGTAGCCCAGTGGTACTCACTGTTTGTAGATTCAAAAGGGGTTGCAGACTCTTGATTCCATGGTACTGGGTAGTATCCAGGGTTGTCGCACCACAGCAGAAGTTGGGTGATGAAATGAAGAATGCTTGTCTTCACCTGCCAGGTCTATATAATCTTCACCCCAGGGCCTTTGTATGTAGTGTTCACCTGGCAGGCTTCTCAATGTCTTCCTCTCTGGCGGTCTCCTCTTCAGTTTTGGGGACAGGACAGGTTGGATGTTCCCGACTGGTCGCTAAGCACATACTTTTCTCTGATACAGCAAAGGAACTAGGATTGATCTCAGTATCTAGCAAGAGCGACCCCAGTTCTCTGGCTTGCAGCAAAACAGTCTCAACGGTACTCACCTTATCCAGGGGAAATACAGGTTACAGGTAATTTTATTTTCAGCTGCAGACACTGTCCATACCTCTCAACCTTTTGTCCCCCAAATGTGGAACATTGCCTGTCACAATGTGGAACAAATGGGCAAAATGTGGAACACTTAATCAAATCTTTACCTGAGAAGCTCAAAACACTATTAAAATGTTGCATTTATTTTGAGAATGTCTGTTATTAATTGAATAAGTTATTTTTTCCATCACTTACTATGGATATTTGCTTTAAAATGTTGACTCTGAATGTGGAACAAGTCCTCCCAATGTGGAACAGGGACCTTTACTGAAGTAAAATGAGGAACGTTCCTCGTAATGTGGTACAGTTGAGAGGTATGACACTATCATTCTCAGGCAGCAACTCCCTACTTTCAGGCTGCAAACTCCCAAATCTCTTTTTCAGGCTGGCAGTTTCTCTTTTCAGGCTGCCACCCACCAATTTCAGAATTGCAGCAGCATTTTCAAATCTCTCATAGATACATAGATACATAGACAGTGTCAGCGGATAAGGGCCTATGGCCCACCCAGTCTGCCCATTTGAGCTTGTAAGTTCAGTTTATGTTTTCCTAGAAGTCTGTTGCCCCTTACCCCTGACCTCCAGAACTCCTTTATGTCTATCCCATGCATTCTTAAATCCGTGATTGTTTCAGCCCACCACTTCCTCTGGCAGGGTGTTCCACTTGTCCACCACCCGTTCTGTGAAGAAATTCTTCCTCATGTTTCCTCTGAATCGTCCTCCCTCCAACTTCATCCCATGCCCTCTAGTCCTGGAACATCTTTTTCGCTAAAAATAGTGTAGTTCCTGCACCTGTTCCTCCCTGTGAGATACTTGCATGTCTCTATCATATCCCTGTCCCCTCCTCTCCTCCAGGAGTACATGCTCAGTTCCTTCAACCAGTCTTCATAGGACTTGTGATGCAATCCATGCACCATCTTTGTTGCCCTCCTCTGAACCTTCTGTACCCTGTCTATGTCCTTACGTGGTATGGTCTCAGAACTATACCTGTACTCCAGGTGGGGCCTCACTAGTGTCTTGTATAGCAGAATTATGACCTCCCTTTTCCTGCTGGTGATGCCCTGCCTCTACATCCCAGCATCCTATTTGCTTTACCTGCTGCCTTTGTCACACTGTTTCTCTACCTTGAGGTCATCAGAGATGATAACCCCAAGATCCTTTCCTGCTTGGTGCATGCTATATCCTCACCCTCCAACTGATATATTGTGCCAGGGTTTTTGTGCCCCATATGCATTATCTTTCACTTCTTTGCATTGAATTTCAACTGCCAAACCCCAGACCATTCTTCAAGTTTCTGCAGGTCCCTTCTCATTCTGTCTACACCCTCTGGTGTGTCTACTCTGTTAGAGAGCTTTGTGTCATCAGCGAACAGTGAAATTCTGCCTTCTAGGTCCTGTGCAATGTCACTGATGAAGATGTTGAATTCTCCCAGGGAAACACTTTCTCAGTCCAAATCTTTTCCCTGTTGCTACTTGATTCCCTCAAGCACTCTGCTGATTGTCCAAGGCTGGGACCAGCAAGGCCTTTGTGCAAATGACAGGCCTTCAGGGCTAGCATGCCTAACAGCAGTCTTTTCTGGTCTCTCCCCAGCTGATCTCTGAGGAATCCCCCTGTAGTGGGCAAATAGCTCCTTGTATCTCTTTTCCACTCCTGTTTCCTGATTGGCTGCAGGAGTTGTCGAATGGAAAAAATTAATATTTATTGTGCTTAGTCGATGTCCAATTGGTTACTCATTTGGGCACCAGAAAGGTCACTGTTTTTCCTCCCAAAGGTTCCCCAAATTTTTGAAAAAAGATCTATGACAACCGGCACCTACAGGGTTGACCTATACCATGCTCCTGCATAAGACTGATTTTTAAGAAGATGAGGGAGCTCACAGTACATGTACCTTGGGAAACCAAGATCATGGTATTCAGCATTTTAGCCACAAAGGGACACCCTTAAAAACATAGTGCCTACACTTACACTTCTTCTGTACACAAATCTTTCTCAATAATTTTTATTTTACTGTCTGCTAAACTGATGGGTAATGTAATAGGACTGGAAATAGACATATTTTATACCTCAGATAATTTGCTTATTCTGATGGCACTCACACCAGATACCTCAGTATCCACAGACAAAAGGTGGAGATATAACAGTTCTCTAAACTGTCATTGGACACAAAATCTTCAGTCAAAAAGAGATTAAAGGATTAAGGAAATAAATCACACTGAAGGGACCACCTCAGCTCTATTATGGGAAACATTAAATGCACATATCAGGGTAGAACAATCTCATACTCTGTAAGGAAAAAAGATAACTGAAAGAAAATATATCTACTCTCAAAAGTAATGTAGACTTTACAGGTAAATTGTATGTAGAAAATCCATCAACAATTAATCATAACAACATGATATAATTCATGTTTAAATTAAACACTAAATTCACATCCAAAAGAGAATTTCAGCTGAACAAAGTGAAAAGAAGGTTTCATATATTTGGGGACAAAACATGAAAACTACTTAACCACACTTTAGAAAAGAAATAAATTAACTTGGTAATATTGAAGGTAATGGATGAACAGGGAAGTAATCAAACATACTAAAATATTAATAACAAATCTGCAAAATACTACAGTCCATTAAAACACTAAATTAGCAACGAGTGTGGAAGATATTCTGTACTATCTTTACAATCAGCTTTCCATTCCCTAATGATCAGAACAAGTCATTATTAGAAGTTACCCATCCACTTTTTAGATGTAATCCTTTCTATTACAATGAACAAATCTCCCGGACTGGATGGCTTCTCAAGCAAATTCTACACATTAAAAATAGCTATCATCTCCCCAATACTTCTGCAATTGTTTAACCATGCAATGGAGATGAATGAACTAAAAACATAGAAACATAGAATTTGACGGCAGATAAGGACCGCTAGGCCCACCTAGTCTGCTCATTTTCCTACCTAACAGATAAGCTGCAGATCCTAGTCAACCAACAGCTTACTTCCTCCTACCCCCCACTAGGACTGCCTTATGCCTGTCCCATGCATTCTTGAAGTCCCCCACTGTTCTTGACTCCACGACCTCCTCAGGAAGCTGTTCCATGAATCCTACAACCCTCTCAGTGAAAAATACTTCTTCACATTACCTCTGAGACATCCCCTTCTATCTTCAAATTGTGCCTCCTTGTTCTTGCACATCTCTTTTTCTGGAAGATGCTACCCTCTTGGACTTTGTTGATTCCCTTGAGGTACTTGAAAGTTTCTATCATGTCCCCTCTCTCCCTTCTTTCCTCAAGGGTATACATATTAAGCTCCTTTAGTCTTTCTTCGTATGTCTTCTGGTGCAGACCCTGCACCATATTGGTTGCCCTCCTCTGGACAGCTTCCACTCTGTCTATGTCTTTGCGGAGATCGGGGTCTCCAGAACTGCACACAGTACTCCAGATGGGGTCTCACCAACTGTCTGTACAGAGGGATAACAACTTCCTGTTTTCTGCTGCTGAAGCCTCTTCCTATGCATCCCAGTATCCCCCCAGCCTTCCTTACTGCCTTCTCACATTGCTTGCCCACCTTTAGGTCATCTGATATAATTACCCCCAGGTCCCTTTCTATTTTTACTGTTGTCAGTATCTCACCCCCCATTGTGTATACTTCCCCTGGATTTTTGTTTCCCATGTGCATTACCTTGCACTTCTTTGAATTGAATCTGAGCTGCCATACATTTGACCATTCCTCCAACCTTGCCAAGTCCCTTCTCATCCTTTCCACTCCATCTTGTGTATCAACCCTGTTGCAGATCTTTGTGTCATCTGCAAAGAGACATACTTTTCCTTCCAATTCCTCTGCAATGTCACTTATAAAGACATTAGAAAGGATCGGTCCCAGTACTGAACCCTGTGGTACCCCACTAGTAATCCTCCTTTCTTCACTGTGTACTCCATTTACTACTACCCTTTGCGTCCTGTTGTCTAGCCAATTTTTTATCCAGGCTACCACCTGGGGACCCACTCCAAGGCTGGCTATCTTGTGAATTAATCTTTTGTGTGGGACTGTATCAAATGCCTTGCTAAAATTTAGGTAGGCCATGTCCACGGCCCCTCCCTAGTCTACTACTTTGGTCACCCAGTCAAAGAAATCTATTAGATTCGTCTGACACGACCTTCTCATCGTGAATCCATGCTGCCTTGGGTCCTGTGTCCCACTGGCCTCTAGGTACTCAACAATTCTTTCCTTCAGAAGTGATTCCATCATTTTCCCTACCACTGAGGTCAAACTAACAGGTCTGTAGTTTCCTGCCTCTGTCCTGCTCCCACTTTTGTGAAGAGGAATCACATCTGCCCTCATCCAGTCCTCGGGTACCACCCCATCCTCCCATGATTTGTTAAAGAGAGTAGTCAGCGGTGTCACTAGTTCTACCCTTAGTTCTTTTAGAATTCTTGGGTGAATCCCATCAGGCCCCATTGCTTTGTCCACCTTCAATTTTATTAGTTCTTTCAGAACCCTTTCTTCTGTAAATGGACTGGTATCGACCCCTGTCTTCAGAGTGTTTCTCTTGTTTGGTTTAGGTAACTCCCCCTCCTCTTCCTTTGTGAATACTGAGCAGAAATATTCGTTCAGTATCCCTGCTTTTCACTGTCACCCTCTACCCATATTCCCTCCCCTTTATTAAGCTTCAGTATCCCTCCTTTGGTCTTTCTTCGCTCCCTAATGTGCCTATAAAAGGTCTTATCCCCCTTCTTAACAGAATTGGCTATCCTTTCCTCAGTTTGGGCCTTTGCTATTCTGACTGCCTTTCCAGCCTCTTTCTGCTTTAACTGATAAAGTTCTCTGTCCTGCTCCTTCTGTGTTTCTTTGTATTTCCTGAATGCTGTCCTTTTCTCCTTAACCTTCCCTGCCACCTCTTTTGAGAACCATAGCGTTTTTTTCCTTCGTTGTGTTTTATTGATTTGCTTTACACAAAGGCTTGCTGCCTCTGTGATAGCTGTTTGATCACTCCCCATTGTTCCTCCACCCTCCTTCTTGCCTGTTTGCTAGTGCTTTTCTGAGGCACTATCTCATTTTCCCAAAGTCAGCCCTCCTGAAGTCAGTACTCTTGCTTTTGTATGGCTTGATTGTATAGCTGTGTTTATAAATGAACCACACTGTTTGGTGGTCGCTTGTTCCCAGATGGCTACCCACTTCTAAATCTGAGATTCTTTCTCCATTCCCATTTGAGAGTACCAGGTCTAAGATTGCTCCCTCCTGAGTGGGTTCCAATACTAGCTGTCTGAGGCATGCCCCCTGTAGGGCATCAAGAATGACCCTGCTCTTGGATGTGCCTGCAGCAAAGGTGCTCCAGTTAACATCTGGCATATTCAGGTCCCCCATCAACAATATCTCCCCTTTTTCTGCCATTCTAAGAAAGCCTTCTATCATTTCCTTGTCCATTCCCTCCTCCTGAGATGGAGGTCTGTATACAACCCCCATGCAGATTGTGGTGCCATTTTCTGTCTCCAGGGTGACCCAAAGTGCCTCATCTGCTCCCTGTTTACTCTTTAGTTCTGTTGCTTTGATCCCTTCCTTTACATAGAGAGCTACTCCTCCTCCTCCTCCTCTTTACGCTCCTTGTCCCTCCTGTAGATTGTGTATCCTGGTATGTTGACATCCCAGTCATGGTTCTCTGTGTACCATGTTTCTGTGACTGCTACAATATCCAGGCAACCCTCTTCCATCAAGGCCACTAGTTCAGGGAGCTTGTTACACAGACTACGGGCATTGGTACTCATCACCCTCCACTTTTTTGATAGCCTTATCCCTTTTAGCTCCATTTCTGTCCTTACTGCCTTTGCCTTTTTACATTTAAATCTGTTCTGCTCCTAATAACTTCTGTACCTTGGTGTTTACCTCCACTAATCACCATGTTTTGTGAAGCTCAGTTTCCCTTCTCCTTTTCAGTGCCTCCCCCTTGGCTAGTTTAAATGCTTGCCAATGAAGCATTTAAACCTATCACCTAGGATCCTGGATCCCCCTCTGGACAAATGCAGACCATCGCACCAGTATAGGTCTGCATCCCTCCAGGTGGCTCCCCAGTCCCCAATGAAGCCAAAACCCTGAGCTCCACACCAGTTTTTCAACCACTCATTGAATTCCCTGGTGAGACATGCCCTAGCATCTCCCTTGCCATAGACAGGCAGCACCTCTGAGAAGGTTACCGTATGCGCTACTTGTCTAAGGCCCCTTCCCAACTCTTCAAACTCCTCTTGCACTGCTCTGATCCCATTCCTATCCAGGTCATTTGTCCCTAGGTGGACAATGACATCCAGCTCCCTCCCTCATGCAGCTCCTCCACGATCCTGAGGTCACTTCCTGTCCCTCAAGCCGTGGGCGCCAGGAAACTACCTCCCTCCTCCCTTCCTCCCCAATTCTACCTCTAATGATTGAGTCCCCCACCAGGAGTTGTTTCCTTCCCTGTCGGGTCCCATGCCACCCTCTGTGGGTCTCCTTTGTGAAGGTTCCCAGCATCCTCCTTGGTCTCCACTGCAGGTGCCTCCATAGAGGAACCACTATCCACCAGAAGAGCGAATGAGTGTGGAGAGGTACAGCTGGAGGATGCAACTCTGTTCCATCACCTCTCCTCCTTGAGCCAACCCTGGTCCAACCTCTCCTCTTTCTTGGCAACCTTTGAGGTAGTGGCATTGGCCCTGGTGGTCCCTGGTGGGGAGAAGGTTTCCAATCCTAGCCAGGTCAGCCTGAGACAGGCAACCTCTTCTCTCAGACCAGAGGTGCCTGCAAATGGCACATCACAGCCTCAGAATGTCTCCCAGAATGCCGCCCCACAGCCATTGCACTGCACCACCTATCATGTCTTATTTTGTGTCCTCTCTACTGTTTCTCTGGATGCTTATTCTCCTCTCCTTACAACTCTCACCCTTCCTGTTCTGGGACATCAACTTCCTATCTTCTTCAGTAGCCTCCTTCTTCCTTGCTCAATATCAGGCCACCAGCAGCTGGGGGAGTGAGCTACTTTTTTCCTTTAGGGTTGACAAAACCAATGTTTCTCTATGATCCTTTCCTTCCTACTGCCAAACAGGAAGTTCCTGTTGACAGTCAAATCCAGTGGCTATAAAAGTAGAACTGGCTTTGGGTGGGTGGGATGGAGGGCAATTAATAAGAAAAAAGGCTAGCAACAGGAAGTTGTAATTTGACTCACCTGCTTTTATAGTGTCTAAACCACACCCCCAGGTAAGCTCTCTTTCCTCCTACTGGTTTAGCAAAGTCAGCTGATTAGTACCCTTCCCTGCACAGAACACACACTGACTTTCTTTCTTTTCTTTCTTTTTTAACCCTAAATAAGACCCCTTTTACTTCTAATAAAGTTATCTGTCTACTTTATCTTAACAGACAATGACTCCTGCTGAGATATAAGTTTTAAATTAATAAGAAAATGTAGCTTCTTTTAGTTAGCTGCTTTCTGCTCTACAAGCAAGGCTAGCAACAGGAAGTTGTAATTTGACTCACCTGCTTTTATAGTGTCTAAACCACACCCCCAGGTAAGCTCTCTTTCCTCCTACTGGTTTAGCAAAGTCAGCTGATACAGTACCCTTCCCTGCACAGAACACACACTGACTTTCTTTCTTTTCTTTCTTTTTTTAACCCTAAATAAGACCCCCTTCTACTTCTAATAAAGTTATCTGTCTACTTTATCTTAACAGACAATGACTCCTGCTGAGATGTAAGTTTTAAATTAATAAGAAAATGTAGCTTCTTTTAGTTAGCTGCTTTCTGCTCTACAAGCAAGGCTAGCAACAGGAAGTTGTAATTTGACTCACCTGCTTTTATAACTGCCAGACTTAATGATTTAGACCCTTATAACCCTCATATTTTTTTAAAAAGTGACCCAATAAATCATAAAGACTATCAACCAATTTCTTTAATCTAGAATGGCATAAAAATGTAAGTGAAAATACTAGGCAACAGATTACAGAGTGTAGTATCTATTGTTATTAATTCACACCATGCTAGGTTTATCAAAACATATTTTCATCTGTAAACATACAGGTGATAAACAGCCTATATCCTAGAACTTCTTATATAGGGAGCAGCATGGTTTCAGAGCTGGTCATAGCACTATGACCGCCCTCATAGAATTTGCTAACTCCCTGCTTTTCACACTTGACAAGGGGCACCTCACAGGGGCCATGTTTATAGACCTCTCAAAGGCCTTCAATAGGGTTTCCCATCCCCTCCTTCTTAGCACATTACAACAAATTGGGGTCTCTCATTGTCCACTCTCATGGTTCTCCAGCTATCTTTCATCTAGAACCCAATGTGTTAAAATTAATAATACCTTATCTACTATGCTGCCTGTGCGCTCAGGAGTTCTCCAGGGATATATCCTGGGTCCCCTGCTATTCAGCATCTACCTCAATTCCCTGCCTAAATCCTGCACCGGCAACCTTCTCTTCTATGTGAATGATGCTGTTCTTTATTCCGCACATCCTGACCCTCTCTGTCTCCAGCGTACCTTACAAAACTCCTTCTCTCAGATTGAACACTGGTTTGCTGAACACAGATTGGTGGTCAACATTAAAAAACTAAGATGATGTCCTATGCCCACTGCCAAAACAGATCAAAGGATTTCCCCCTGGAAGTACTCTCCATCTCTCTCATCCCACTGGAACAGGTCCAGAAGTATAAGTATCTAGGTATTACATTTGACTCTTCCCTCTTATTCCACAAACATGTACAAATCCTCACCTCTGCCACCAACACCCGCATTGGTCTCCTTTACAGACATAAAGACTGCCTGCCACCTGAAGTACTTTGTCTAGCCATTACCTCCTTAGTCTCATCGCTGGTGGACTATGGCCTCACAATCTATGCTGCCGCTGACCCTACTGTGCTTCATAAAATACAAGTAGTCATCAATATGGCCTGCTGGCTCCTCTCTGGTGCTTACAGAAATACACATACCTGCACCCTATACGTGCTCACCAATATCCTGTCCCTTGAGGAAAGACTATTATACTAGATCTGTCTCTTCACCCAAAAAGTCCACCTAGGTTTAACCCCAATAGGTGTCTTGGCTTCTCTTCAGGCAGTCGCCATCTCAGCATCCACATGGGCTGCCCCAAAAACTATCTGGAAGGTGCCTAGGGTCAGGACCACCCTGGCCCAGCGATCCTTCCTCCTTAGAGCTCCATCCTGGTACAATGCCCTCTCACTGGCTGTCACATCAATCACCAATCTGGGTCCTTTTAAAGCTGCCTTAAGGGCCCAGATCCTCTCCTCAAATCAATGCCAGTGTAACCAGTACCCTGTGGATCCTGCACCATGCTGCTAGGCCACGCACCTGCCCTTGGCCAGGTAGTGGAGAGCCCTCACTATTTCTAGACTACAGGCTCCTCACCTCCCTTGGTTACCATATAGTTGCACTGGACTATGAATGCATTGTTTTATGTATTAGACAAGGCCTGTCTGTGGTGGCTTACTACCAACTCATATCATGCATTGCTTTAGCTACCAATTGTATAGGTCTTAACTGCTCATTAGGTAAATATGTCGATAGCGCTGCCCTGTTTTAGCTACCAAATGTACAGACATTAACCCGTGCTCATTGTATTTGTACTCTGTATGATTGCTCATTCACATTTGTTCTATGTATGTACTGTATGAATGTCTATGTTTTATTCTGACATGGAGCCTTTGGAAATGAGTCTATGACTCAAAGGGTTGTAATTCCGATTTCCTAAATAAATAAATAAATATCCTTGCATGGCATTATCGTTGAATGCAAAACAAGTGTTTGATCTACTAGACTGGGAGTTCTTGTGGTTGGTGTTGGAAAAAAAATAACGTTTGTAAGTACTTTTGCAAAATATTTGAAACAGTTTACAGAGATTCTAGTTCAACTGTTCAAACAAATGGGACAATTTGCAAGAACTTCAATTTGAAAAAGGGAAACTAGGCAAGACTGACCTCTGTCAGCTTACAGAGTAAGATGTTTTAGAACAGAGCCATAGGGAGGCCATGATAAATATACTATTCCACTCAAAAAAGACCCCAAATGGCATCTATCAGGCATAATCTGTAGCATGGAGTGTCCCACATCCCTAAGGACATTTTTACTGACAGCTACTATAGTGGTAAAATGATTAGCTTGGCAGAATGGAAATAAGAAGAGGTGCCAATATATGTTGAATGGATAAATAAAAAAATACTATAATTCTAGAAAAAATGTATATTTTATTGTCTTGCAGGGAAAGGCAATATTTCTAAAGAAGTATGGGGTAGAGTTAAATCTAATCTCATGATAAACTTAACTATGATACCAGCAATTTAGTGCACATCATGTTTAATATGGAGACAATATAGTCACTAAAATAGATTCTATGTATTCTATATATCATGGGTGGGATAGTCAGAAATGCACCTGGCAGGGGGCGCAAGCAGGGCGCAGCTCAACTTGGATGTGCCAGGGCATGGACTGGGTGATATTCAATGGAGCTGTGCCATGGCTTAGCACCCTTGAATATTGCAACTTGGCGTCCTGCATTGTGCATGGTGCAGTGGCACTGTGCCAGCACAAGTGGAAAGAGTGGAGCAAGGGGATGCACCAGTGCACATGAGGTTGCACTAGATGCAGGAGCTGTGATATTCAGTGGTGGATATGCAAATGGGGCCATAATGCATGCAAGCCACAACTGGGGCCATTAACATGTCATTATGGCCCCATTTGCATGCAGGTGCGCTGATCCCCTGTGACTTGCACCTGGTGCCCTGCCAGGCTGCAGCCATCGGGGACCAACACCACCTGCATATCATGACAAAGTGCCCCAATGCCCGATCGCGGGCATAAGTATATGTAAATATAT
Organism: Neoceratodus forsteri; assembly: GCA_016271365.2. Classification (NCBI taxonomy): domain Eukaryota; kingdom Metazoa; phylum Chordata; order Ceratodontiformes; family Ceratodontidae; genus Neoceratodus; species Neoceratodus forsteri. The sequence goes on from CM028129.1 coordinate 722,122,570, forward strand.
GTCCAATATCCCTGGTGGTCCAGTGGACCGCTTGCAGCCCGATCATGGGCATTAGTATACTTAAAATCATTTTACTTTATCCCTGGTGGTCCAGTAGACTGCTTCCAATCTGATCGTGGACATGAGTAAATTTAAGCACATGTCCAATATCCCTTGTGGTTCATTGGACTGCTTGCAGCCTGATTGCGGGCATTAGTATACCTAAACTCATTTTAATTTATCCCTGGTGGTCCAGTGGACTGCTTCCAGCCCGATCGTGGGCATTAGTATATTTAAAAACAGTCTACTTTATCCCTGGTGGTCCAGAGGTACCCCCCTCCCCAACCACCCACTGAGTCCCACTGCCCCACCCCGGTCAGCGATGGGCTGCCAGCTCCCCATCCACAAGCCAGCAGACTGACTGTGTACAGTATGGCTGTACTTGATGGTCCACAGTAGACAATGGGCATGCAAATTCATCTCCTACTCACAGTCCAGATGTGCAATGGCTCCATTTACATATTGGGACTGTGTGTGGTAAGGTACGGTGCACGCCCATTGACCCATACTGTGGAACAATGGGTGTACAGATGTACTTAACACAGTCAGTCAGTGGGCGACCAGGCGGCTTGTGGGTGGGGAGCTGCCGCCTGCTGCTGACTAGGGGTAGTGGGGTGGCAGGGCTCAGTGGGCGGGTGGGAGGGGTTACCTCTGGACCACCAGGGATAAAGTAGAATGTTTTAAATATACTAATGCCCATGATCAAGCTGGAAGCAGTCCACTGGACCACCAGGGATAGTTTAAAATGATTTTAAGTATACTAATGTCCGCGATTAGGCTGCAAGTGGTCCACTGGACCACCAGAGATACTGGACATGTGTTTAAATTTACTTACACCTGCGATCAGGCATGGGGGGGCACAAATCTGACAGGCCATGGCCCGGGAGCTCGGGTGGCCACCCACAGCTGGTGGCTGCCGTGTTGCACCCTGCAATAGGGCAGTTCACCTGTGGGTGGCCAGCCCCTGCTCCTATTTTCTTTTTGGCTCAACTTTGAGCACCAGTGTGCAGCACAAGTAGGGGTTGCACCAGCATATGTGCCACACATTCCAGGCTGAATATCGGGATGTGCGGAATATGCATGGGCACGCCCCCCGCACTTCCACTGCATACATTACTGGTGCACCCTGGTGCATCGGGATCTGCGTGGCACAACATCCCCTTTTGAATATCGCGCCGGACTGCATCAGTAGGTTCCACATTGTGCAACACTGTTGTGCCATGCGCAACCCTTTGAATATCCCACCCCATGTATTTTGTCTGATCTTGGTTTATCTGTTATGTAATTGACAAGAAATGAAATTTAGGTTAAAATAAGATTATGCATAAAATAATACAGTTACTATATATGTATGTCTTAATCTAGTTATTCTAGATAATAGCAAACAGTACATGCACATGGAAATATTTTGAAAAAAAATTAAATCATGGAAATAAACATTTGGATTGCATAATGCAAAATTGTATCCATCAGAGACAGATGCAGAATGATAGGGAGTCAGTATGGAGCAGTGGTTTAAGGCTCTGAGCTGCAAATTTAGTGACATCCAACAGACCAGACCTGGGTTTGAATCCCACAGCTTCCACTTGCATATTGTGTGACCCTGAGCAAGTCACGTAACTTCCCTGTGCTCCCAGGTCACACCTGTAAAAAAGCTTTCAGCTTAGTGCGTTACTCCTGGTTAAACAAATTAAAAAAAAAAAGCTAAGACACATGGGCCAATGTGGATAATAAAGGAAGTAGTTGAAGCAAATAAGGAGAAAAGAAGTAAAGTATAGGGAACCAGGGAAAACAAAGAGAACTACAGAGACAAACTTAGAGCAAAATCAGAATCAGAGGGGCAAAGTACTGTGACTGCTAAATGAACAATAGCAGTTGAGTCCAAATCTAATAATAAAATATTATTTAAATATGTGACTAGAAGAGAAACATATAAAGTAATGTTGGTCACTAAAGGATCAGGACACAGTTGACATAATTACAAATGACAGATAGATGGCAGAATGCTTGAATACATACTTTACTTCCATATTCACAGAGAAAAGAGATAGAGTAATACTGGATGGCAAAATATTGTTTCTTGGAGAGCAAAAGAACATGTTTCAAACACATACATGAACCACCTGAAGAAAATGTGAAAAATGCTTAAGGTTGTGCTGTAAATGTAAATAAGGCAATGTGACCTGGTGGAAAGCATCCACAAATCCTGGAGGAGCTAACCAAGGAACTATCCATGCACCTGTCAATCTTATTAAATTAATTTGTCAGCACTGCATACATGTCTGCTGACTAGAGGGTGAGCAGTGTGGTTCCCATATTCAAAAAATGTTTAAGAGCAGAACAAGGGAACTATAGGTTAGGGAGCTTGATGGCAATACTGTGGAAACTGCTAGATACGAAATTTTTGAACATTCATAAAGAACTACTTGGATGTAGTTGCCCAGTATGGCTTCAGTAAGCAGAAATAATTCCAAATACAACTTTTTAGAGCTGCAGTGGGTGGAGCCCTGCAGACCTCTTGCTATGAGAAAAGGACTCAGTGCATTCCTTTCAGCTGAACAACATGTTGTAGCTGCACCACAGTCGCATCCGTGATCGTGAAGCACTGCACTTGTTGTCTGAATTGGAAGTAGCACTGCACTATTTTTTGTATTGGCAGTCATGGCAGAACAAGACACACTCTGCCATGTCCAAGATGGCCACCAAACTGTATTGCACATGTGTGACTACTAGCACATGTGCAGTACAATGGCTGGCCATCTTGGACACAGTGGAGTGTGCATGTTCCACCATGTATGCCAATTTTTTTTTAATTATCAATATCCCCACCAACCTAACCCTCCTTTTCATCACCCACCATCCACACCCCCCAGAAACATAAGAGTGAAACCGTGGGTGCCCAATTCCCTAGTGTCACGATCATGAGTCCTCATTCCTTTTTTTCTTGAACCTGAAAAAAAGAAAACCATCCATCAATGTCTTTTGCAGCCATTAGTGACCCCCACCCAACCCTCCCATTCAGCACCCATCTACCCCCAAGCCTTTACTTACCCACTGGGGGTCCAGCACTGTAATCTTCTGTGGATTACAGACACATCTTCACTCTTCAAAGCCAGACCACAAACTGAGGAAACAGGTATGTGAGTAAATGCATTTCAATAGAGTTTTGAACTTATTGCGTAAGTTGGCCATTTTTGCATCTTTTTGCCTGAAATTTTCAACATGCATTCTTTGGGACCCCACCTCATGAACAGTTGCACTGTCATTAGGCAGATCTGTCCAGAAAGGTGCTTTCATGGCCCTTGCAGAAAATCTTCTTTTGGGCAGGAGTTGAAAATGTTCTCTGCCCTTGTTCATGAGGTGGGGTCATAAGAAGGCTATGTTGAATGTTTGGTGTGCAAATGTTAAAAAAAATAAACAAAGTTATGGGCCTACATTGAATTTTGCAAATGCAGACTTTTGACTTTGGTAATTGTCCGTATTTTTACCCCAAATTTACAACATAGCCATATCTTTACAGTGCCTCGTGAGTGTGACAGTTGTCATTTTTCAGATCCTGGCCAAAATATTTTTTTTACATCTCGAAAGGTGATTTTGCAGTCCTTGCATGAAATCGCTTTTTAAACAGCAGGAGTTGAACAGTTTTTTTTCTGCCCTTGCTCATAAAGTGGGGTCATAAGAAGGCTATGTTGAAAATTTGATGTCAAATATTAAAAAACAACAAACTTGTGAGGCTACATGAATTTTGCAAATGCAGGCTCATAAGTTTGGTAATATTCAATATTTTTGCAAAAAATGTTGAACATAGCCATTTCTTTATAGCACCTCATGAATGTGACAGCTTTCATTTTTCAACTCCTGCCCAAAATGTGTTTTTGCATCCCAAAAGTTGATTTTGCAGTCCCTATGCAAAATCATCTTTAAGACAGGAGTTGAACATTTTCTCTGCCCGTCTTCATGAGGCAGGGTCACAACAGGGCTATGTTGAAAATGCAGTGTAAAAATATTACAAAACAACACATTTATAGGCCTATGTTACATTTTGCAAATGCAGGCTTGTAACTTTGGTAAGTTTCTGTATTTTTAACCCCAAATTCCTTAGCTGCAGCCCTATCGATTCTTGCCAGAGTTTGTTTTTTAAGCATCATCAAGGACTAGGATGTAGAAAATCCTGTGGATGTTGTACATCTGGACATCAGTAAAACATTTGGTACCATACAACACAAGAGGCTAGTTCATAAGTTAGGCAGTCCTGGTGTAACTGTGGGTGTGAATAAATGGATTCAAAACTGGTTGCAGGATAGGAGGCAAAGGCATAATTAATTGTAACCAATCAACATGGAAATAAGTGAAAGTGGGATTCCACAGGGGTGGTTCTCGGACCTGTATTGCTCAATATATTTTTAGGTGACCCGAAGGTGAGTGCCAGTAGCTGGATAACACTGAGACTGGAAGAGTAGTTACATCTTTAACAGGAGATAAATGAACTACAGAAAGATGAAGGCAGGTTTTGGAAATGGACAGTAAAATGACAGATTAACTTTAATGCTGAGTAATTCAAAGTGAAAAGAACATGAATGTGAAATACTACCTGAATGGCATGAATATTACTGAAATCAAACAGGAAAAGATCTGGAAGTACTGGTCACCGTCACCATTAAATGGGAATAGCAGCATTAGGAGTGGCAGTGTGAAGCAGCAGGTAGTAGAGCAAATATATTCATGGCCTGCATATGAGGGAAACATCATAAGGATATACAGTACAAACATGTTATAAAGTAATGTCCTTATGCAGATACTTGGTTACGCCCTATCTCGAGTATACAGTAGCGTGCAGTTCAAGTCCCCATCATTGAGAAATGCTAGTGACACAATCCACAAAGTACATAGGATTGAGACCAAGATGGTTGATGGCTTGCAGAACATGAGCTACGAGGGGCAACTGGCAGAAATGGAATTGTCTTCTATGAAAAGGAGAAGGCTCGGGGGAACATGATTACAGAGATTATTCAAGTATATAAAAGGGATAACCCTATCAGACCAAATGCAACTCTTCAAGAGACACAAGGATTAAAGTACAAAGGAACACTCAGTATCACTGAAGGGACCAAGATTCATGGGAAACATCAATTAAGAATTGCTTCAAAGAACACAGAATATAGAAACATTGATGCATAGAATTTGCCAGCAACTATCATCTATCTGTACATACGCTAGTTCTTTCATATCTTCTGGTTAATGGTTCGTTAATGGTTTTCATACTTGTTGGGCCATTCCAAGGCAGCATTATGTTGCTACAGTAGTTTCCTCTTTGTTACAGTGAGCCAGCTGGTTCAATGGCTCTTTGGAAACCTTATAGTGGATCTGCCCAAGCTCCACTTCTTTCTACTAGTTTCCTGGGCAATTTCAGTAGTTGAGGGTTTCTACATTGATTTATGTCACTGTACCATTATTATCAGGCCTCTCAGTACAGACTTCTTGGCACTTATCAGATTGTTGAAATATGGGTTCCTTTTTATCATCTTGCCTGGAACATTAAAGGTTCCTAGACTACAGCAAAGCACCACATAATTGTTCATCATCTTAAGTCCTTGGGGACACACACTGCGCAGCTCCAAGAGACTCATACTAAGCAAAAACATGGTAATCTGTAGCGTCGGACCTGGGTCAGTCAGGCATATACTGCTGGGACTAGCAACAGATGTGCTGGTGTGCTGATTCTGGTGGTCAGATCTCTTTCATTCCAGGTAACCATTGATATTAGAGATCCAGATGGTAGAAGTATTATTTTTAATGGCACTCTATGGAACTCAGAGGTCACGGTTGTCTGGGTATATGGACAAAAAGCAGATAGTCCACCTTTTTTTGCAATATTGCAAAAATTACTGGTACCTCATGGGAGCACCCAACTGATTCTTGGAAGGGATTGGAACTTGGTGCAAGACTTTACCTTGTACAGGACACCACCCAGGAAGGTTGTTTTTTTCCACCACCCAAAGAGCCTTGGCTGACCTTCAGGACTTCCTAGGATTGTAGATCCTTGGAGAATGCTCTACCTTACACACAAAAATGTTTTACATTTTACTCCCTGGTTCATAACTCTTTTTCTAGACTAGATTATTTCTTGGTTTCTCAGCAACTGATAGAGAGTATTAGCAGTTGTGAAATAGATGCTTTAGTTGTTTCTGAAATGTCCCTGTAACTTTAACTGTGACTCCTGTACCCTTGCAAGAGTGGAGCAAAATGTGGAGCACTAATAATCATTTGTTGAAAGACCCTGAATGTCTCGGGTGTATAAAGGGCTATGCAAATTCCTATTTTCAGTAAAACCAAGGCTCTGTGACAGTCTTTAGTACTTTATGGGAGGCCTATAAAGCCACCATTGGGGGAACTTAGCAGACTGGCCACCACTCATAAGAAAAAAGATTTCAACAAGATGCCCCTCTTAGGGTGCAAATAAGGCAACTGGAACAAGGTATTTCAGTTTCCCCACCAGAGACAGACTGGGAGGAGCTCATCTTAGCCTGGGAACAGTATGCAGAACTTCCCTGGGAGGGTGCAGAGCTTGCTATTTTTAGGGCCATAATGTCTTATCTTGATCAGGGGGAGAAGGCTGGCAAGTTATTAGCTCTGCTATTAAAACAGCAGGAGGTAACGTGGACCATTTCCACCATTAGGAAAGCACCTGGTGCTCCCTTACTAATCCATCCTAGAGATATCGCCAATTGTTTTTGCTCCTATTATGTGGATCTCAAAATGGCTTAATCTTCTGCTCCCAAGAAAGAGATTCTGGCTTTTTTGTATCACACTCAATTATGACAGCTGCAAGAGGAGCAGAAACAGTTGCACAAACAGTCTATTTCTCTGGTGGAGGCTACAGGCTCCTTACCTAACGCTAAAGTTCCAGGCCTATGTGGGTTTTCCCCTAATTGTTACAAAGTTCTAAAGGACAAGTTAACCCCCTATTGTACATCTTTTTATAATGAAATCTTTACTACAGAAACCTTACATCCCTTTTTTCAGGAAGCTGTAATCACTATTCTTCTAAAATCTGGTAAAGATAAAGAATTAGGTAATTACAGGCCTATTTCTTTGTTAAACTCAGACATCAAACTTTTGGCAAAATGGGTGGCTGACAGGATTATAGTGGTCTGGTGTGATTTTATAGGCCCTGAACAAACCGGGTTTATGAACATACAAACATGCAGAAAAAGCCAGCGGATACAGGCCGAAAAGGTCTATCTAGTCTGCTCAATTTTGCAGCTCATGGTTTACACCAGTGCTGCCACTCCCCCCTTGTCACCACTGTCACCTTTTTTCTCCTTTACTGAGCTTGTCCGTTGGATCAAGTCAACTCCAATGCTTATTCTTCCCTTTATTCTATCCAACCCCCTTTTAAAACACTCCACCGATCTCTGTAAGATCAGCTCCTCTGAGAGTATGTTCCATGCTGCCACCACTCTTTCTGTGAATTAGTGCCTTCTCAGTTCCCTCTTGAATCTTCCTCCCTCCAGCTTCATACTGTGGCCCCTAGTGATCCCCCTTCTCTTCACTTGAAACATTTCCCCAGTGCTGACCCTATTTATGCCCTTCAGGTGCTTGAAGGTCTCAGTCATTTCTCCCTTGTCTCTTCTATCCTCCAGGGAGTGCATATTTAGCTCCTTTAGGCTCTGCTCATAGGGCTTATCCCCCATCCTCCTAATCAGTTTGGTCACCCTTCTTTGGACCCCCTTGAAGAGCTTGATGTCCCTCTTTAAGTAGGGGTGCCAGAACTGTACACAGTATTCCAGGTGCAGCCTCACCATTGATCTGTACAGCGACAGGATCACTTCCTCATTCCTTGAGGTGATCCCTCAGGCAATACACCCTAGCATTTTGTTGGCATTGGCCGCTGGCGACCTGCACTGTTCCTAGTGTTTCCTATTTCCTGTGACCACCACCTCCAGATCCCTTTCCTCCTCTGTGACCCTAACCTCTCTCCCCTATACGGTACGTGTAACTTGGTTTCTTTGCCCTGAAATGCATGACCTTGCACTTCCCAGCATTGGACCTCAGATGCCATGTTCTTTACCAGCTCTCCAGTTCCTCCAAATCCTTGTGTAGTACCCTCCCCTCCTCTTCAGAATCCACCAAGCACCAGTTTTGGTGTTGTCGGTGAGCAGGATTGTCTTCCTCTCCACCCCTTCTGCTATATCTGCTATGTAGATGTTGAACAGGACAAGTTCTAGGACTGTGCCCTGTGGGACACCATTGATGACTACCTTGGGTGTTATGAGTTCCCCCCCACTACCATCCTTTGTTTCCTATTCCCCAACCAACTTTCCACCCACCTGACCAGTTTTTGCCCTGCCCCCATGCCTTGATTTTACTTATCAGTCTGCCATATGGCACTGAGTCAAAGGCTTTACTGAAGTCCATATACAGGACATCAACCGCCTTTCCTACTTCCAGCGATCTAGTCACCCAGTTGAAGAATTCAACCAGGTTTGTTTGGTAGGACCTCACACTGACGAATCTTTGTTGTTAGTCATCCTCCAGCTTGTGTTCTTGCATGAATTCTACCAACCGTTCCTTTAGGATGGTCTCCATCAATTTCCCCATTAAGGATGTGAGGCTGACTGGCCTGTAGTTTCCTGGCTCATCCCTGTAGCCACTGTTATGTATGAGCACCACATGCACCAGTCTCCAGTCATGTGGCGCACATCCTGTTCGTAAGAAGGTGTTGAATATATCCATTAGGGGTGCTGCTAGCACCTCTGCTAGTTTCCTCAGCACTCTCAAATTTATCCCATCCGGACCTGGAGCCTTGTCCACCCTAAGAGATCTTAGGCCATCCAACACCCTGTTCTCTGGAATCTCAATATCTGTTATCCCTTCCCCTCTGACTGTCCCCCTCATCCTTCCTCTGAGGGATGGACCCATCCTTCTCCCTTATGTCTGGTAGGCACTCTAAAGATTGTTTATGGAAATTAACTTACATTCTGTCTGCATTGAGGGACTCCAAGATACCTGCTGTTCTGGTTTCCCTTGACACAGACAAAGCCTTTGATAGGATCTCCTTGACCTACCTATTTGCTTCCCACCAGAATGTATCAAATAGATCAAGATACAGTGCAGCCCACTTATAAGAATGAACATCATGTTTGCCAGAGAAAATGTTCTTATATACCGGCTGTTACTATAAGCGGGCTTACATTAACTTCAACGTTATTGCTGACCGCTATGTGGTGCCTACCCCCACTGTATGTGACACTGCAAAATAAAGATGAAATAGACTAAGTTAGATGGTAGAAAAAAACTTTACTGCGTTCAAATTCATTATTTTAATAAATACACTTGGTTAAAAACATGTGTAGAAAACACATTAAAACACTGTTAAGCATTTTAGAAAAGGACACCTTCTGAAATGTCCGGACAGTCCAGCATATCATTTTATCACCCCTGCATTTTTGCAGAATAATCTGTTATCTTTTGCTGCTTGTGACTGGACAGTGACAATTCATCTAGAAATGAGGATTTTAGAAATCCTGCACACACTTATGTTGAATTCTTTGGCAGTGTCCCATCGCTTAGTGCCCAGAACACCGAGGGACTCGATGATTTGGATTTTTTGGGCAAGGGTCAGCTCAGTACATTTGCGCTTCTCCAAGGCAGACTGCTTTGAGAGAAATTAATGATTGCCTGCATTTACAGTGGCGTCTCCCAGGATGAAACGCACTTTTAAAGCGCTTTGCAGTATGCTGCAGCAGACCTAATGAATAAAGCAATTTCATTTCAATGACAATTAGTGCCCCTTGTCATGCAGGAAACTTTGGCATTCACTTCATCCTGGCAGTATCACATTTTTCTGAATGACAAAGGGGACTAATTACCATTGAAATTACATAGCTTTATTCAGTAGGTCTTCTGCAGCATTCTGCAGTGTGCTGCAAAATGTTACAGAATTGCGTTTCATCCGGGGGACGCCACTGTATGTTAACCACAGTATTTGCCATGAAGGAATGTTTTCAAAGTTGTTTAATTAGTGTGAAAGCAGGCTTAATGATTAAATGATGGGGGCTAGTTAGATGTGAATATGTACGCCTACAATCCTCTACAAGGCAGACACCCTCATTTTTTGCCACTAAGTGTTGGTAATTAAGATAAAAGTTGATACACGGCACTGCTGCACTGAGCTTAACGAGCATACCTGTAGTTAACATGCTGCCAAGGTGAGAAGCAATTTAAGAGGTGTGAAGGAATGCTCCCAGGCCTTCACAGAGTGCACTGTTTCCAAAAAAAAAAATTTCTTATAACCAATCCAGATGTTCTTAAAAACGAGCTTCGCTCCCAAAAAAAATAATGGAGTGAGACTGGTACATGAGGCAAATGTAATTATATCCGGGATGTTCTTGTGTCTGATGTTCTTATAAGTGGGTTGCATTGTATTATATTCCCACCCAATGGCTTGGGTTTATTGTAATGACTTCCTTTCCTACTCTTCTTTTTTTGCAGAAAGATACACTTCAGGGATGCCATTTATCTCCTTTTCTTTTTAATTTATACCTGGAACCTCTCACTTGGACCATTATTCAAGGTCTGCACATTCAGGGCATTTGTGTGGCTTATGTGATTTTGACCTATGCTGATGACATTTTACTTCATTTACAATGCTCTAGCATCTCCCTGTCCACTGTTTTTGCACTACTTCATTGCTTCCGTCATCTGTCAGGCTATAGACTAAATTTGGATAAAACTGTTTTAATGCCGCTTAATAGTTACACACATAGAGTGGATGTTATGAGATGCGGCAGCATGTGAACCTCTGACACCCTTAATTATTTGGGAATTTTGGTTGTAAAAGTACTCATGCCTTAATTAAGAATAATTTGTTGAAGATAGTTGGGAATATTAAGGTGGACTTGGAGTATTGGCTGAAGCTCCCCCGACACTATGGGCCTGCATTAAAAATGAACATTCTTCCATGAATTCTATATCCTTTGACTATGATCAATGTATTCCTTCCCAAGCAGTGGTCTACCTCTTTCTGCTTGGTCCTCACACATTTTTTTGTAGGGGGGGGAAATGTCCTCGGAGGGCATATGCTAACTTGATGCTCTCCAAAGACAATGGTAGTTTGAATCTTCCTAATTTCTTCCTCTATTACTTGGCGAGACGTGCTGCTCATTTTTTATGGTGAAAAGCAGAGCCCTCTTTCAAAAGCACCGGTAGAACTCTACCAGCGTATCAAGCCATTGAAATAGCCTTGGCTAAACAATATAATCTTGACCCTTGCTCGTTACACAATGTAAGTTTAGCCAGCTTCCAGTTCTCTTGCGGGACTCCCCCATCGGTACATCGGTCAAAGTATGCAGGCAATTACACAACTTCTTGGGCATCTCTCCTCTCTGTGATTTTTTCCAGCCACTGAGGTACAATCCTAATTTTCACATTTGGAGTAGAGTTATTGAAGCTCTTTTCTTTCAGGGGTGAGTCTGGGCAAACTCTCTTCTGTCATCCAAGAAGGCACCTTTATATCCTTTAATATGTTTAAGACTAAACATGCTTTCAGTGATACAGCTGTTTTGCCATATATGCAGCTGCAACACACAGTCTGTACTACTCTAGGCCCTCAACCATGGCCTATACAGGCTACAGAGATCTGGTGCTTATTGAGCCAGGATGCACTCCATAGACATGCAGTATCCCTTCTGTACAAGACATTGAGGGACCATGCTACTTGCAAATTGAACTTAAGGCTAGAATATTGGGGTAAAGAATTTGCATAACTAAAGGAAGAGGCCAGTGTCACTCTGGTTTGGCATAATTTACATAACTATCTGAAGTTTGATTGTCTGAAACTGGCTCAATAGAAATTATTATTTAATATGTACTATACCCTGGTTAAATTGTCTAGATTGCGATACCTGGAGGCTGACATCTATGTTAAATGTAAGGCTCAGAGAGGAACACTTAAGCACATATTTTGAAACTGCGACAAAGTCAAGTCACTGTGGCAGGAAATTATAATGAAATTAGACCCATTATTAGGCTTACAAGATGTCTTTGAGTGTCTCTTGTGCAGCACAGGTTTAGGCTTAGAGAAACTAACTGGTCAGCAAAAGTACCATATGGCTCTTGTCACGATAGTTGCCAAGAAAATCATAGCCAGGCACTGGTGCAATGACCAGACTCTGTCCTACAGAGAACTGTGGCTAGCAGCCATCCTTGAAGCATTACGTATGGAGCAGATGCTAGCTATTTTGAGACATGCCGACAAAACCTATGGTAATCGGTGGCAAGCACTCCATACCCTGTTACACCTGTCTCGGTCACACTAGATACTGATGTTTTCTTTTCTCTCTCTCTCAGCTTTTTCTTTGCAAGTACATTACTATTACTTGTTGACGCTGTTCCTTTTTTTTGTTTTATTCTCTGGATGGAATATGACAATTTCTCTGTGCCTTATATTTTTTATGCTGCCTACTGTACATTTTCCTCTTTTTGTTTTGGTTGGTTAAATTGTTTGCTCATTAGTTTACCTGTTTGAACCATGCACTTAGTTGATGTACTGGATGCTTTGACTTTTGGGAAGAATGGTTATGAATGTAATCTTTACTACATGGTTAGTGTGCATGGCTTGTTGTATTTTACAGTGCTTTGATACTGCTGTCTGCCTTTTCCTTTGGAACGTGTAGGTATTTTCTGAAATCTTTCATAAAGTTTATTCAGTTAAAAAAAAAAAAAGAATTTGCCAGCAATTAAGGACTGCTTGTCCCACCCAGTCTGACAATTTTTCCCTACCTACAGTATCACTGCAGATCCTACTTGATCTCTGGGCCATTCTCCCTCCTTCCATTTAATTTCTCTTAAGATTCCTTATACCTATCCAATGCATTCTTCAACCCCACCACTGTTTTCTCCTTCACCACCACCTCTGAAAGGCTGTTCAAGGAATCTACTTCTCTTTCTGTGAAGAAACGCTTTGTCACGTCCCTCCTGAATCTACCCCCCCAGCTTCTTAGCATGCCCCCGTGTTCTTGAACACCATTTTTTTCTGAAACATACTTTCCTCCTGTACCTTATTTATCCTTGCACAGTATTTAATGGTCTGTGCCATTTCCTCCCTCTCCCTCTTCTCTTCCAGGGTGTACATATTAAGGTCCTTAGTCTCTCCTTGTAGTGCTTCTGATGCAGACCCTGCACTATTTTAGTTGCCCTTTTCTGGACTGCCTCCACTCTGTCCATATCCTTCTGGAGATATGGGTCTTGATTTTCAAAGGCTTGAGAATGCCACAAGCCGCTGGTGCACTGATCATTTGGCACATGGGGCTGTGGCATTCTCCCGTTTGGCAATTGGGATTTTCATTCCTGAGCATGAAATGTTGCAAGCAAGACCAGCTTTTCCTGGTCTAACTTGTGCCATTTGTTGCACCCTTTTTATAGGGCTTCTGCCAAATCTTTGGCGCAAGCTACTGTAAAATGAGGGAATGGAGTTTGGCGCAGCTACACCATAAAAATGGGTGTGATGCAGGGCTTCATGCAAGCCCTGCGTTGCTCTTCGAAAATCAAGCCTGTGGTCTCTAGCCCTCCCAACTGCTTTGTTGCACTGCCTGGCCACTTATAGGTCATCAGATATAATTACACCCCATCTGTTTCCTGCTTGGTGGTCATCAGTACCACCCCACTCATTTTGCACTCCTCCCTGGGTTTCTGTGCCCCAAGTGTATTACTTTGCATTTTTTTCATAATGAAATCCAGTTGCTATACTCTTGATCACTGCTCTAGTTTTCTCAGGTCATCCTTTTCACCCCCCTGGAGTGTCCACCCTATTGCAGATTTTGGTATCATCTGCAAAGAAGCAGACCTTCCCTTCCAGCTCCTCTGAAATGTCACTTGTAAAGACATTGAAGAGGACCAGTCCCTATACTGATCCCTGAGGCACCCCACTGGTCACCCTCTTTTTCTCGGAGTAAACTCCATTTATCACCACCATCTGCTGACTATCCCCTAACCAATTTGTTACCCAGTTTACCACTTTTGGACCCACTCCTAAGCTACCTAGCTACCCAGAACAAGTGGTAAACACTTGGAGTAGACTGCCAGAGCATGTGGTATCAGTTGATACTGTAATAACCTTTAAGCTCAGACTCAGAAAGTACTTGGAAGAAAATGGGATGACAGAGCACTCCCACTGAGCTAGTGGAAAAGAGGAACTCAGTGGACCAATAATATTCTTTCCCTGCCTAATATGTATATGTGCATATATATATGTATGGCGGAGTGAGCCAGGATGCAGCACTCTATAATAAGTATACTACATATTCTTGTGTGGCAAATTGGAGTAACTGCTCTTGGATTGCATTGTGTTCCACAGAATTCTGCAGCGTGTCACTGGCTGAAACTGTGATAAGGCTGTTGCATCTTGACTGATTCCACTGTATGTATGTATGTATGTATGTAATCCTACTAAAAGAAACATTATTTCAAGGAAGAAACATATTTTTCTAACTGTCTGTAGTCATCCATAACCACTGACTAGCAGGCAGTCTTCAATCAGTACCATGGGAAGGAGGTAGAAAGCTGGGGCTACTTGGGCAAGAAGCTCTTCAATACTATTTATTAATTTATTTAAAATGTGCACACCAAGAGAGTCCCAATGAGATTCAGTATCTCTTTTTCATGGGAGCTCTATAAGAAGCAGGTAGGAAGCTGCAATAGTACATGTAAATATAGAAAATGCGTACAGTGGGTGTACAAAGAGAACTTAAACATAATTATTGTCTAACTAAACACTCATGAGCCCAGTGAGGCACCAGATTTGCTGCTGGATCAGTCATTAACAGCTTAGAAATTACCGATACAGCTGCCAACTGATGCTGTGTGGCAAACACAGCTCATACGATATGGCTAAAACTTAAAGCTAAGTAAAAAAAAATCTTTGGACCCACTGCTAAGCTACCCAGCTTACTTACTAGGCTCCTACAAGGAATGGTGTTGAAAGCCTTACTAAAATATAGGCAGACCACATCCACTGCACCACCCTAATAGAGTTCCTTGGTCACCCAGTCAAAGAAGCCTATCAGATTCATTTGGCATAACCTGCCCCTGTGAATCCGTGCTGCCTCAGGTCTTGTAACCCATTGAATTCAAGATACTCCACAATCCTTTCCATCAGCAGTAATTCCATTAAATTTCCTACAACTGATGTCAGGCTGACAGGCCTATAATTCCCAGCCTCCTCCCTGCTACTACTTCTGTGTAGTGGGACTACATCTGCCCTCCTCCAAGTCTCCTGAATCACTCCTGTTTCCAATGAGCTGTTAAATACTATCTTTGGAGAGGTCAACAAAGACTGCACTGGCGGCATTTCCATGGTCCATATTCATGAGGATGTGGTCGGTCAGCAGTACGAGGTCAGTGGTGCTGCTATGGTTCTTGTAGAAGCCATGCTGTTGGCTACACAAGAGGCTGTATTTGTCTATGTGCCTAGCAAGCTGATGGTGTATAGCTTTCTCGAGTAGTTTACTAAGGTGGGGGAGGATGGAACTCAGATCATAGTTGTCCAGGGATAGGGGGTCACTGGCTATAAATAAATAAATAAATAAATAAATAAGAGCCAATACAGCTGTGGAGAGCTTTTAGGAGTGGCAAGAGCATTGGAAAGAATATACAGTGCTCTCGCTGCATCGGAGTCAGAATAACTAATACTGTAGCCATTATAGTATTGCACTTGCATGATACTCGCACGTGCACAGTTTGCCCCAGAGTCAGCCGTGTGTAACATGGTGGCGCTGACATGACTATGTATGTGTGATACTCACGCATGCGCAGGTTAAGCCATTGCTGACACATTGCACATGGCAGACGTCACTTCTGCAATTGCAGAAAGGAAAAGTAGTGCACCGGGAATGGGGTGTGTTTATGAGGCTCACCAAGGGGAAGGGCTAAATAAACAGAATCACTGGAAACTATGCAGGAGCACTGTGGCAGCACACCAGACAGCAGTCTGGTCACGTGCTTCTATAGTGCTCTTATGCAAATCTGATGATGGCATAACATCTGCAGAGCTTGGCCCATGCAGCCGTAAAAATCTGACTGCTATTTATCACTTCAGAAGGCAGATTACTGCAAATGTCTAATGTTCCTTGTGTGTAATAAATCTTAGCCTTGCTTGTTTTAAAATTGTTCAGCCTAATTTGTTGTCCATGGCCCCTTACTTTTTGTTCCATTCTAACATTTTTAATTTAATTCTTCCATTAGATCCTCCTTGTTAATGATTTTATACATCATCAACACATTCCCCCCAGTATGCCTGTTGTAAGAGTATTTACCCCCACCTACTCCCTCTGCAACTCCCCCTATCGGACCCTCGCCCTCCCTGCTTGTACTTCCACTTCAGGGAGAGCTGCCTTCTCCTATCATTTTCCAAACATTTGGAACTCCCTTCCCTTAGATATCTGTTCTGCCCCATCCACTCGTTCGCTGTCCTATCTTCTTTGATACTATATTTCCCCATTCTGCAATTGCACCTGACCTACTTCTCCTTAATTACCACTCCCTGCCCTGTCTTCTGTTCTATTGCCACTACTATACCCCTTCTACCCCCTCCCTAGGCATGCCAATAGTCTATAGCACTAGCTGGGTTTACACCAAGTAGTGTTCATACCCTTGGTGTTCCACTTCTGGGGGTAAGGTTTGCCCCCCCCTTCCACTTCACTCCTCTTTAATTCTTCCCATTCACAATTTCATACCACCTCCTCCTCCCATCCCCCTGTTGTTCCCAATCCTCCGCCCACCCTTTCCTCAAGTTAGCCACACCCACCTCTTCTGTGCCAGTATTCTGTTCCCCATTTTATCCCTCACCTCTCCCCCCTTATCCCCTGCCAAGCCCCTTGTGGGGTGTGCATTCTGGAGGGGTGAAGGCTCCCCTAATCTCCAACCATCTCCCACTCCCCCATCCCCCTATTCTGACAAGGTTTCTCACTTATTTATTTATTGAATTTTGCTGACCGGATAGGCCCACTGAGACAAGACGTCCCTCTTTCAGGGGCAACCAGCACCGGGGTGGGGGGGATACAGATGGTACCAACTGAAATTGAACCAGATTAAGCTGTTGGTGGTATTTTTAGTGAGTGGGGGAAATTTGGCCAGGGCACTGGAAAAATTCACCTACTGTTTTTGAGAAATGCCATGGGGTCTTTAACGTCCACCTGAACAACCACCAGGACCTCAGTTTAATGTCCCATCTGTAAGATGGCACCTCAGGAATGCAGCACCCCCCTCATGCTGAACTACAGTGTAGTGCATTTTCTCTGTAATTCCAAGGCAATTTTCAGGTGTTTTCCTGCATTCTACAGTACATTGTTTCCTATGGAAGCAGAACTGCACTGTTTTCCTGTATAACCAATGCAAGTCTATGGGAAGAATTTCCCTGTAGATGGCTCCAAATCCCTGTAAAATCAAGAATCCCTGTAGATCTGGGAGCCCTGACTCAGTGTCAGTATTAGGATTTAACCAAAGTGCCTGGTATCACTAGGTATCACTAGATAGATAATAACTTCCTTATTCTGTTACATTTACTGTACTGTTTTGTATGCACTACCTGCACTCTGTATTCTGTTCTATTGTGTATGACATGTAACCTTGTGAAGGATTATGCAACGATTCCTATATTGCTTTATTCTGCTCCACCTGTTTTGTAACTTTGTAACTATTATACGTGACGTGGAACCTTTGTAAAGGAGTCTTTGACTCAGAGATATTTCTGATCCCTGAAATAAAATAAAAAAAATAAAATATACAGATAAGGAACAAAAAAGGCTAAGGCCCACATAATTGTTCCTAGTCAGTCAAAGTAAAGAACTTCATATTGCCATTTGTGTTTACATAATAGTTTAGATTCATTTTGAAATTATCTTTGTTTGCACTAGAAATTATTGATAAGGGGAGCTTATTCCAGAAGTTTGCAGCTCTCACTATATAGAAATATTTTCTTCTGTTTGTTCTAAATATAGTTTTACTTGTATTGGGTGACCCCTAATTTCTATTTGATCACTTTTGTACTCTGTTTTCAGTTCTGCCATTAAATTTGGATCATTAAGAATATCATAGTATAGGAGCATATCGCCCCTATGTCTTGTTGTTTCCAGACTATGTAAGCCTATCTTATCTAATCTTTCATGATATGTTGAATATTCAAATGAATGGATTGACTTTATATATCTTTGTTGGACTCTCTCAAGTTTATTTATGCTTGTTTTTAAATATGGGCTCCATAGCTGGCTACCAAAATCCAGAATTGGTCTGACATATTATATATAGAGAGGTAAAAGAACATCCGCATGTCTGATTTTAATATTTCTTTTTATTGTAATGATTTTTCTGTTTGCTTAAGTGATAACTGAGCTACATTGCTCTTTGAACAATAAATCATTATCTATTTGTATCCCAAGGTCTTTTTCATTAGCCTTCTGTGTCATTGGGATACCGCCCAGGAAGTACTGATGTTTTTGATTTCTCTTATCCATATGTATGACACAGCATTTTTCATTATTTAGCTTCATACCCCATCTTTTTGTCCAATCAAGTATAGCATAAATATCTTCTTGTAAGGCCGCTGTTTGTTCTGTTGAACTACAGGGGCCACATAACTTCATATCATCAGCATATTTGGTAATATTGTTGTTTATGCCATCATCAAGCTCTGTGATGAATATTTGAAAGATAAATGGATCGATTATTGAGCCCTGAGGTACACCACTTGTAACAGCTCCCTCTTCTTAGTAATGACCTCGAATGGATACTGACTGTACCCTGTTAGTTAATCAATTTACTATTCATTTTGTGAAATCTATATCTACATTATATTTGTTTAGTTTTTCTGCTATTGCCCAGTGTGGTACTCTATCAAAAGCTTTACTAAAATCAAAAAGGACAGTGTCCACTGGAGTTCCTTGATCTAACATTCTGCTTACCTCATTATAAAAACATACCAAACTGGTTGTACAAGAGCGCCCTTTTCTAAACCCGTGTTGATTATTATCAAATAATGGATTTTCACTAAGTTTTTCTACAATTCTATTCTTTATTAATGTTTCCAGAATTTTACACGGAATTGAAGTTAAACTGATGGGTCTGTAATTGCAGATGTTGGTTTTATTTCCTTTCTTAAAGATAGGAGTTACACATGATTTTTTCCATTCTTGTGGGATTATACCAGAGTTTAGTAATTTTTCATATAATATTTTCAAAGGATACGAAATATGGGGTTTCATTATTTTTAACATAGATGAAGTAATGTTGTCCAGTCCAGGTGCACTATGTTCTCTTAATTTATTTATTTCTTGTTCAATTTCTTCCTTTGTAATAACTTGTTTCCCTGTATTAGAGTCTACAATTAGTGTAGGATTAATTGTCTCTTGTTCAGAGTAAATAGAACAAAAACAGTCATTGAATATGTTTGCGATATGAGATGGGTTTGTTACACATTACCCATTCATGCTAATTGTACTTAGTTCCTTGTGTCCTCTTTTTAATGAATTAATATAGCTAAAAAACTGTTTATGCTTAGTTTTTGTTGCATTTTTGCTAAATTTAGCTCAAAGTTTTTCTTTGCTTTTTTAATTCCATTTTTGCATTTGCGCTGTAATATTTTAAAGTTTGACCAATTTAACTCAGTCTTATTTTTAGCGTAAACACCATAAGCCCTATTTTTCTTTTTTATTAGTTTCAAAATGTTTTTATTTAACCACTTTGGTTTATGCCCTTTGATACCATATTTATTAATGCACTGCACATGTTTTTCTATTGTGCTGTGTATTATTGTTTTAATGAACATCCATATCTCGACAACTGATTTTCCCTCTAGATCTTTATTTCAGTTAATCTTACTGAGGTCATTTTCAATTCCTTCCCTGTTTGCAGTATTTATAGGGAGAAACTTGTGTGCACCCAGTTGTCATTGCTGTATTATTTTGTATGTGCTGTGTCGGTTTGTTCAGGTTGCCCTCGGTATGAAAACCAAGGTAAATTAAATTCTGGGTCATCCTTAAATATTCAGGCAAGAGAATCATTTTAAATTGTAAAGAAGGATGAACTCCACTGTACACTATAAATTATCAGCATAAAAAACAGCTTTTATTTCAAGTAACATCCACACTTAATATAAGGGTGACAGTTTCATGGCTGTCACCACTTCCTCAGGCCCAACAGTGTTGCATATTCAACAATGAGAAGAAATCCCTGTTCTTTAGTCCTTCATTGTTTCTTAATTCCTTAGTAGGTTTAAAGCTCCTAGTTAGGGTCACTTCTCTTATTTATCTGTCCTTTTGTCCAGGTGTCTCCTCAATGTTGGTTCCAATATTGAGGAGACACCTGGAACTCTGCTCGGTCCACTGCTTGGTAGGACATTGGCATTTACTAACACCAGTAGGACTAAAGAACAGGGATTTCATCTCCCTGTTGAATATGCAACACTGTTGGGCCTGAGGAAGTGGTGACAGCCACAAAACTGTAGCCCTTATATTAAGTGTGGATGTTACTTGAAATAAAAGCAGTTTTTTTATGCTGAGAATTTATAGCGTACAGTGGAGTTCATCCTTGTTTACAATTTAAAATGTATTATTTTGTATGGTAAAGTGCACTGTAAGATGATCACTGTTCCCAACAGGAGCCATGGGTGAGCTACAGGTAACAATAGCCTCTTCCAATGTAATAACCAGATCCAGAATATTATTTTGTCTAGTTGGTCCCATCACATTTTGGGATAAACTTTTTTCCACACAGAGTTCAAGAAAGGCTTTACTTTGGCTATTCTTTGCAATTTTATACACCCAGTCGATATCTGGATAATTAAAATCCTCCTGTTAATATGACAGGTCCCAAGTGTAATTCAGTAATGATTTCTTCCATAATTGAATTGTTACAAACTTCTGTTGTATCAGGTGGTCTGTAACACAGACCTATTTACTATGTGTGTTATTTGTGATTTGGATCCAAACAGTTTCAGTATCCCTATTATTACTTTTTATATTATTAGTTATATCTGTATGATTTAATGAGGTAGTTATATAAATTGCAATTCCCCCACCCCTTTTATCTTTTCTATCTTTTCTAATGATGTTATAACCAGGGATGCGCATTCCCCAATTTTCTTTATTATCTAACCAAGTCTCTGTGATTAGTGCTATATCTATATTATCTGATAATAGCAAAGCTTGGAATTGGTGTGGGGATAGAACTCAGAGCCTTCTGATCTTCCAGCTTCAGAGGCGAGTGTGCAACCTGTTGAGCCACTGACACTGCTACTTACTATCCCATGTGCTAAAAAAGCAAAATGTATCTGTGCTGAAATGCTTTGTGCGTGTGTATATGATATGTACTGTATATGAGTATAAAAGTAAGTGCACATGTATATGCTTTAAAACATATATGTGTGTTTATGTATAATGCATATATGTATATAGACTATATTCTGGATGGCAAGTGCTGCCTGCCTATCCAACAAAAATGTTTGGTATAGCTTTAAATTTATTTGGTAGTATGTACGGACATAACTCTATGTATATTTTTTTATTTGGATCTTGTACTCAAAGTTATCTTCCCCTTTTCCCTTTCCTCCAGGACACATCTGGAAACAAGCTATTGTAGCTCAGTATGCCTTTCCTGGTGAAACTTTTCTAAATAAATAAATAAATAAATAAACAGATAATGTAGTCTGAGGAGTTTCAAACATTCCCTATATGTCTTATGTTCCAAACCCTTTCTTGTTGCCTTCCTTTGAATAAATACAATTGTCTTCCTATTAATAATAGTAATATTTAAAACTCCCCAAAACTGTGAGCAGTAATCTATGAAAGGTACAGTACATATTGTATGAAGTTACTGCATTATGATGGTATGTAGCTGTATACCAGTGTTGAGTTAGCTACATTATTGGATTTTATTTATTAATTTTTAATAATCCATACATTGTCTACATACTAATGACACAGCCAAGGTTGCTCCTTATAATCTATGGCCTCTTTTTGTACCACTGTATTCATTTTTGGGAAATCACTTGCAGCCTGGCATGTGCTCTGTTTTGTTAGGTTAACAATGGGTTAACCTTATCATCTGCAAAATGCTAGTTGTCTCTCTTCCTCTTCTCTCTCTCTCTCTCTCTCTCTTTCTCTCCACACATTTATAACACAGGGATCACTCCTTGTCATCCACACCAGAAGTGACCATTCACAAAAGAAACTATTTAGCTTCCATCACAAGGCAAAGGAGAGGAATTTAAAAATAAATCTCACTGAACAAATTGTCTTATTAGGTCTTTGATTATAGACCCTTCTCTGCTTTTTGCTTCATTGGCACTTTGGAATGTCAGTAATGAGGGGGAGGTGCACTGACTAATAACATAGCACAGCACAGCAGAAATGTGATTCTTAAACACAAGGTCCTCAGCCTAGAAATGCTGTGAAGGGATTATCTGAATGTAAAGGAGGTACAAATCAACAAAAATCCCATATACTCAGATATGTACTAGCTGTCAGGTCACTTAAAGCAGGCATGAGGAGAGAGTGAGAGACAAGAAAGAGACAAACAAGCTGAAAAAATAGTGTTGCAACTGGTCTACGCAACAGAGAGAAGAGAGTATTTCATTCAGCTGGCGTAGTGATTTGTAGTTGTGGAAGGATACACTGAAAACTCCAAAATGTTGTGCTTTGGTTTCCCATTTTTAAATCTAAAGCAAGGCAGCTGTAGGCTCCACATGCAGCCATAAAAATTACTCCCAAAAGTGCTGCCAGTACCTCCCTGAGCTCTCTCAATACCCTTGGATGTACCCCATCTGGCCCCATTGCCTTGTCCTGTTTCAGATTAATGAATCCCTTCAGGACTCTCTTCTCTGAAAAAGGACTAGCGTCCACCTTCTTCTCTCCAAAGCTTCTGTTACTTTTTTGTGGCCCTTCCCCATATCCTTCCTCTGTAAACACTGAACAACAATATTTGTTCAGGATGTCTGCCTTTTCCTGGCCCCCTCTGCAGAGTCCCTCCTTTTCATTTTAACCTTACAATCCCTCCCCTGCACTTACAGTGCATACCTAAAAAAATGTATTTTCTCCTTTCATTGCTGCCTGGGATATTCTCTCTTCAGTTTGCCATAAAATTAACTTTATTAAGAATTTATCTACAATAACAAGTACAGTCATGACATCCATTACAGTCTATGAATAAATTACTACTCCCCCTGCTTCCTTCTGTTTTCCTGATACACCTTCCTATCTTCCTACCTTACTGTGTCCTTATACTTTCTAAATGCTACCCTTTTAGCCTTTACCTTTTCTGCCACCTCTTTTGAAACCCATAACATTCTCTTTTTTACTCTTGCTTTTGGTCACTTGCTTCATACAAAGTTTTTTTCCCTTCACTATTTCCCCTTTTAACTTTGCCCACTGGTTCTCCACCCAACCCAAGTCATCCCCCAGCTCATCCGTAAAGCATTCACGGAATTGTATAAAATTTGTCCTCCTGAAGTCCAGACCCTTGCCCTTTTGTGGTTCAATTCTGCAGCTGTCCTTATATTGAACCACACTGTACAGTGATCGCTTGTCCCCAGGTGGCCTCCTCTCTTGACGTCTGCAACACTATCCCGATTAGTGGATACTAGGTCCAGTATTGCCCCATTGTGAGTGGGCTGAGTGACTGATTGATACCTACCAGTCAAAACTTCTAACTTCATGTAGAGATGGCAGCCTATAACTCACAGTCTGGATGTATGTCTGTAGAGCTACACCAGCTGAAACAGAATAAACTATTGCAGTTGCAAAGTAAAAATATTTGTCAAGCAGACATTTTCACAAGAAGCTTTGGGGCCAGATATTCATAAGGTTCCAAGTGGCCATTCTGGGAGAATCAACAAGGCTGCATGGTCATGGGGGAATGGGTGAGGAGAGGGGATTTGGGGTTATCAGTATGTATTTACACATTTACCATCCTCAATGCAACCAGTACACCAGCAAAAAAGGATGGAAAACAAAGGAAGCTGGCAATTTAATAAAAAAGTGGATGTAGACCCATGGTGGGGAATCCATAAAAAGAGGAGCTAGATCCAGGATTCACATGTCCCCAAATGTGGTAAACAAGATGTGTGGGAAATCAGAAATCAAAGAGACACACTACAAGTAAACAAATTCACTGTCAACCCCCAGATGACTGAATTAATGACTGACTGTCATTTACTCAAAGAGCAGCACAAATCAAAATAATGATTACTTTTGCAGGTACCTTGCACAAAAAGGGGAATGCTTGGGTCCACTGTCAAGGAACCCACTGAATAGATAAGGCTGCTAGATTTACATGGATTCCTGTATTTTACAGGGAAATTGAGCTATTTACAGGGAACATGTTTTCATAGACTTGCATCGGTTATACAGGAGAACTGAGCAATTAGCTGCCACAGGACATAATGTAATCTACTGGAAAGCACAAGAAAATTGTCCTGGAGTTACAGGGAAAATGCCAAATATATACGGGAGCACTGATCAGAGTTTTTGTGCCTTATAGCCCCATGTCTTATCCCCATGAGGAACATTGGATCCTTGCTTTCATCTTTGCATCTCCAGCTTTAGCACAATCCCGGTCTTTTAACTAATGGGGCATGCTTTCTTTGGACTCTCTGTGCCACAATGCAGAGATATTGCTGGAATCACACAACATCTTATAGGTGATCCTGCCAGCTGGATGGTGGATGGTGCCAGATGTGCCAAGGCCATATTTCTCCTTACTCATCTTCCATAGCAAGATGCCTGTGCATGCCCCTTGCCTGCTTCAAGGAAACTATTTCTTCACTACTCCATGGTGACTACCCACTGTACCACATGGGTCCAGATCTCCAACCATCTATGGACTGGCTTAGGCCCGAAAGCCTTCTGGATAGCCCCTTTGAAGGAAACCCTCACTCAGTCCTCTGTGCATTCCATTGCCTCTCTCTTTAACTCCAATCTCTCTCTGATCCACTGGGCAGCAACTGGCTCTGTCCACTCATGTCATGGCCCCATCCTGTGACAGGGGAGCCGGCTAATTCCATTTGCTGCCCGCAGCAAGTCATTTTATCAGTGGAAGTGCCCCTGGACTTATTCAGCAAAGGCTGGCAATTGCTTATTAGTGGCTTATTAGCAATGGCTAGCACAGACTATAAGTCAAAACCTGGGACAACAGTATGTCTAAACATGTACCCCAAGATGGATGGACTATTATACTTGGATAAGGCCATTCAAAGTTGCTTCCTTTTGAGGGACTACTGAAACATGGCATCCCAACACTTGGTGACCTGGCACATTACTCTCAGAGGTACTAACCAGACTGAGTTTTCTATGGTAGCATGTCTATTCCCCTGAACATACTGTACTAATGCATGTTTCATGAAATATATGGACACTCAATAGCATAATAACAAATTAAATATCCTCTCCTCATTAATGCAGAAATGGGGAAACTACAGAAAACATTAACAAAATATACTATAGTACTACATATTCTATGGTAGTCAGCACACTCAGAGCAAACATGTAAAGTCAAAAACATCCTCCAATGGGAGAGAACTGTTAGTAAGTGTGAACAACACCCCCTGTCTACTTATACTGCTCCAAGTCAGTCTTCTGGATTCAGGTCCCATCTGGATGAGAGACCAAATGTTGTAAGAATGCTGAAAATGTTCTGTACAAACTGAAAGAGGGAAATTTATGAGAGATGTGAGGAAGTACTTTTTTATTGAAAGGTGGATACCTGGAGCAGTCTTCTAGTGGAGGTAGTGGCGGTGAAAACAGTGGTAGACTTCAAGCATGCATGGGATAGACACAAGGGAATCTTAGCTGGGAAGCACAGGGAGGTAGCTGAAGATCAGATAGAGTCTGTGGTGATGGTATAGGCAGGGACAAATGGGCAGACTAGGTGGGCCAAGCTGTCCTTACCTGTCATCAAATTCTATGTTTCTACGTACTGTAATACTTGGCACAGATCCACAGTATGTAGCACTAAAGACTTAGGCAACTGGTTGAAGTAAAGACTAATTGTTCCTGCAGAAAAGAGAGTTGTTGCCTCAAAGTGAACCCCCCCCAATGATCAAATTTAAGGATGGGATACTCTTGATTTGTGAAAATAATTCCAATATTTTGTGTAGGATAGAATAGAAGAGATGGTAGATTTACAGAGCACCTGTCATCTATCAAGTACCTCAAGTAAGCAATAACACACAATGAGGTGTGCATTAAGATATATTGCTACTCGCCCTGAGTGCACAGCCTTATGCCTTGAACCACCCAGAAGTGTAGTGATCAAAGACTAATACAAACCATGGAATGTGTTACTGTACTTATAAAATGGATATTTTTTTTCTTCATTTGTTTATGCCCCATTGTCTCTAACCTACCTCTATCTGCCTCTGGTCCCTGTAGCCCATCACCCACAGTCCCTACAGCTTACCCCTCCACAGTGTCTCCCACAGATTTCTCCTCATGGCAAGGCCAGAGAGGGTGGACAGGCCCCTCCAGAGCACAGTCCAGATGTGAAGGAGGCTAGTTGATGGTGCAGGACCTATGGTGGACTGAGGTAGCCTCCAGCTGTAGTCTGGGTTTTTCCACTACAAGTTTTTGTTTACAAGGACTACCAGGCATGCCATGATGCACCTTACATGAGTGTGGAGGCATGTACTTACATATCAGCATTGAGTGCATATCCTCTCCCTAGTGTATGGGTCTCAGCTGTGCTGCCATTCATCCTCCTCCACTGTGGGAATATGAACAGCAGGACACAAGATCCCTCCTCCCCTCCCTGAAGGAGGAGAGCCATCCTTTGGACACTTAATTCTTCCTCCCCCTTGAGCACCCTGAGTCTGGTCCCAAGCCAGGTCACCAGAATATCAAGTGGTAGTGCTACCACTGTGCTCTTGGGCTGATAAACTGGGTCTCTAACAAAGAAAATATTTAAAGTGACACACTAACCTGTGACTGTGTATTGAGCAGTAAAGCCAGATGGCCATGTGATAAGTCTTAGCAAGTCATTGATTTACTTCATCTACGTATTGTTAGTGCTGGAACTGAAAATAATTCACTTGGGGAACCCACCACCTTTATTAGAGGATCTAACATACCTGACAGGGGTCTAGGAACATGTTGGTTCGTTATATGCTGCATTTTTACCCTTAATGCAACAGTTTTATACCATTTGTAGGGTACCTTTTATACAAGAGAAGTCCTTCCTCATTTTGCTGCTGGAACAAAGTCAGACCTTTAATTTCTGCATTTCCTCAGGTTTTCCCCAGCCCCACATTTTCACCACTGCTGTTATTCTAAATGAAACACTTTAAAGAAAAAACGTGTTAGAAACTGGCAGTGTGGTACTTACAAGTAGGAAGACAATGCAAGGTTCATGCACTCACTAACGTCCTACAAACAAATGAAACTCAACATCTCTCTATCCAGGATATATCTCAACATGGATTTAAGAAAGGCCATTCATGTACAACAAATCTGATCTCATTTTATAATACAATAGGCAGTAATTTAGACAACAACATTTCCTCAGACATAATCCTGCTTGACTATAGCAAAGCGTTTGATAAGGTGTCACATACTCTATTAATAAACAAACTATTCAATCTAGGCTTCTTACCCTACTTAGTAAATTGGATGTCCCAGTGGCTATATAACATAACACAGAAGTCTAACTCGGGAAATGTCACTAGTGGCATTCCCCAATGTTTAGTACTTGGTTCTATTCTATTTAACATTTTTATATCTGATATGGTAATCTCCTCAAATAACATCATTTTAAAATTTACGGATGATATCAAACTTGGAGGTAGAGCTGACACCACATCTAACATATTGCTACTAAAACAGGACCTAGAACATATTGAACAGTGTGCTAAAGTAAACTCAATGACCTTTAACGCCGAAAAATATATGGTATTACATTTTGGGAAGAACAACATACAAAATTATTACTATTTAAATGATATTCATCTTAAATCATCCACTGATGACAGAGACTTGGGTATTCTGATAAATGATATACTTTCATCCATTACCCACTGTAATAAACTAGCCAGAACATGTAATATAATCTTAAAACAGATCAACAGAACCTTTATTAATAAATCAGAATATTGCCTAGTACTTTATACGGGGCATATATCAGACCACACTTGGATTATGGATCCCCCTTCTGAAACCTTTACCTGAAGGGTGATATAAACCATCTAGAATAAGTTCAGAGATGATTTACCAAAACTATTCAAAGACTAAAAACAAAAAGTTATGAAATCAGCTCAAGGAAACAGGACTCTGCCTCCTCTACCTTAGAAGAAAAAGGAGTGATATTTTTATTAACCTTCAGGCTTATAAAAATACCAGTATTAATGGTGCAATGTGGGCTATCATTAGCCAACAAGTGTACTGTGGGTAGAAAGCACAATCGGCAACTCAAAGTTAATTGGGCAAACACAAATAGACATGACACTTTCTTTAACATAAGAGTTGCTAAACAACGGAATGCTCTACCACAGGAGCTGATTAACTCTATGTCCTTTGAAACATTTAAATCTAAACTGGATATATGGCTTAATTTTACCCACATTCATTAATGAACTGCTGTTGTGGGGGAACAATCACGATGGGCCTTGAGCCTTCTTTTGTCTGATATAATCCAGTAACTCCAGTAAAAGCAGTCATGGGCAACAGCCCTGGAATCTGTTTCTTTGAGAGAGACCATTTTGGACAGGACTCTGGGGACATCCCTGTTCTTTTATGTGGTAGCATATGATCTTTATTTTCCAAACAGACAACCAGAGATGGACAGAAATCTGTAATAAACATGCTGCTCTCTCTCCTCTTTTTGGAAAACTATTCACTTCATGTTTATGGAGTCTAGCTCTGGAATTCTTGTTCTTTAAACTTTTGCAAACAGATGATTTTTACTTTAGAACTTGAGCCATCATATATTATTGGCAGTAATCAAGCCAAGTTGTGCAACTGAACCGCAAAGACAGGGGCTCGAACTAAATGACTAATTGCTCCCATATTTGTGGAAATGATGAGTTAATGTTAATTAAAAGTCGTATTGTAAGGCTTCGCCCTCTGATCTATATTGCTAGCATCCATGTAAATTTGGTATGCTCTAATAACCAGTGTTGATATGACTAATCCTATGAAAGCCACATTTTGTCACAGGATGTACATGATCTTGCTAGATGACAAATTAAATGGCTGTGTCAAATACAGTACTGAACAAAGCCCTGACATCACTGGCAATATTTTGGAATACTGTATAAACTTAATCTTGCAAAAATGTATTTATTTTTTCATTTAAGTTTTGTTGCAAAGATCTCTGAAGTTGCACACACGTGTTACTGTGTCCAAATTTAAGACTGATCAACATCGCCTTGTTTAATCTTTGTGGATCTTTTCAAATGAATACCTTGTCATACCTTGTCATGGCAACACATGTTTTTCTTCTGACCTATTTATTCCTTTACCTAATATTGTGATTAACTGCTTTTCTCAACTGTACTGGGTGTCATTGCTAGTGAGACATGTTAAACTTGCTTTTCAATAATTAAATTGAAAGTGAAATTAACTGACAAATTAGGACATAGGAAATTCTTCCTGATTTGAGCCTCATCTGGGTGGGTGGGGTGGGGTGGG
Source organism: Neoceratodus forsteri (assembly GCA_016271365.2). NCBI lineage: Eukaryota > Metazoa > Chordata > Ceratodontiformes > Ceratodontidae > Neoceratodus > Neoceratodus forsteri. Next base: position 722,152,275 of record CM028129.1, read on the forward strand.
GGTATACAAATGAAACCAACTGATACTGAGCCAGATTAAACTGTTGGTGGATTAGTGAATGAGGGACATTTGGCCAGTACACCAAGTTAAGTCCTAACTTTAAATACTTCCCCAACACCAAGGGCCTGATCCTCAAAGGCACTCAAGAGACATGTGAAACACACATTTATTTATTTAGTTTTTGTTGACTGGGTAAGTGCACTAGACCGATCCTGCCTATTTTCAGGCATGACCTGGGGAAGGGGGATACAGATGAATGCCAACTGACCTTGAACCAGATTAAGCTGTTGGAGGTATTTTTAGTGAATGAGGGAAATTTGGCCAAGACACTGGGGAAATTCCCCCACTCTTTTCGATAAGTGCCATGGGATCTTTAACATCCACCTGAACTACCACCAATCCAGGCAGATGGGAACTTGGTTTAATGTCTCATCTGAAAGATGGCACCTCAGAAGTGTAACATCCCTCTCATGCTGCACTACAGTGTCAGTACTGGGATATTAACCCAAGTGCCAGATGTGGGAACTGAACCCACAGCCCTCTGATCGCCTGGCCTCAGAGGCGAGTGTGTTACCTAATGAGCCACTGACACTGACTTCATATCTTGGGTGGATTGACCTGCAACTGTGGCACACAGCACACCTGTCAGCATCCATGATCACTGTTCCTCAGGAAGCCTTGCACAGAGTATTGTGCTGAAGGGCTGGGGAAGAGATGTGCTGGACCCTGGGCATCCTATTAGATGCCTGGGCCATTTTGCTGCAAGATCCCCTGCTCTGCATGCAGCAGAAGCTGGGGGAACAAAGAAGTCCTCAGGGACTGCTTATCCTGGCTGGAATGTAAAACTAATTTTTGTGCTTCACTGACCAGTACTGGTATGGTCCCCAGACCTCCATGGAGGCTCAAAGAGATGGGCTGAGTGGTCTGGTCACCTGCTGGATGGCACTGGGCAGCCTGGGACTGGACAGATGGGGGGCAGATACCTGCTTCTGCAGCTTGTAGGGCTATGTAGCCTCTACCCTTTTGTCCAGCCCTCTGCAAAGTGAAACTTGCTACCAGAATGGTGCACATTTCCATCCCTATTCCCAACTTTGATGCTGCTGCTTGTAGGAGGGCCAGCAAGAGATCAGGTACAGAAGCAACCTGCATCCTTGAGTTGTGGATGTGCAGAGGTCTCTGTATGTGTGGTAATGGAACTTCTGTACTTCACTTGCCTATACAAGCACCCTCCATTTCTGCTGATTGGGCCCTTAAAATCTAATAGCTGGACATCCTTTGCTGGAATGTTGGGTTTATCAGGTATCTGGGAGGGGTGTTATAATCTCAAAAGTTTAAGAAACTAACTTTCTTAGTAATTTTATACAGAATTAGAAAAATGCATATGGTTTTCTTTGATGGACTGAAATTAATGTCTTCTGATGTTGCAGCTAAGCTTATACCTAGTGTTGTCTATCTCCAGCTGGATAAGTTAAGATCATCCAATACAGAAGCAACCACACTCACCTGTAAATAAATGCACCACAGTCATTGTGTCACAACTGATAATATCTCTAATTCCTGCCCTAGGATTATCCGACTGTTTAGTAATGAGAATGTGCTTGCTTTGGCAGTAGTGAACAACTGTAGAAGTGTGTTGACACAACATAACTGTATCAGTCTGACTCCAAAGTATCATTAAGAAACCTAAGTTTCTATCTTTTATGGTTCAAAAGTTAACACTTTTAAATGAAATTACCTTTAAAAATTAAATTAGAATTGTTAGACTTGTAATTCAAAGTTCCCTATTTATTATCTTTGAAGCCTTTTTAAGGCCTAACTTTTGAACCACAAGAGCTAGAAACCTAATTTTGTAATACTAGCTTGGAGTCAGGTAAACATAGCTACACCATGTTGATACATGTTCAATGTATCCATACACAGAAATACACATCAGTATAGTAAAATTCCTTTTTAATACAGTGATACTAATATGTTGATATTGTGAAGTGCATTTTTAGCATATCAATAAATTGGAAGCATACCGACTATGTGTAGCTGTGTTGACCTAACTCCAATTTGACCTGACTCCAAGCTTTCATGAAAAAAAAATTATATTTTTAGCCCTTGTGGTTAAAAGGTTGCCCGTTAAAAAGGCTATGAAAGCAACAGAAGAGAAAAAGTAAGTAACTCTGAATTACAAGCATGTACTTCTATCAAAGGGCTCTGAACAGTTTATAAATGCCACTAGTTACCTGAGATGGAATTACAGGAGCAGTCATTTACAGTTGGACTGTTTTTTGTTTTGTATGAGGTCCAAAGCTGTTAATAAGGCTTGAATCTGTCACTGGTGGCTAAATATTTTTCCTTTCCTTCTCAGAAAGATGTGGAAAAGCAGATTTACCTCCGAATGTTGTGGAGTAAATAGAATTTTCAGACAATTAAAAGTAAGGACATCCTAAAAAAGAATTTTTTTACCTTTCTGAAATTACAACTGTGAACTACAGGATTTCTGATATCACAACTGTGTGTTATGGCAAAAAAGTATTTATCTGCAAATTACAAGAGCTGACATTATATTATAACCATTTTGTTACCAGATACAAACTGATTTAGAAAATGGAATCCCTGTCCACTTCCTTTCAATGTCTAGTATAGAAAGTATTCACATAAACCAATTAGCAAGATGGTTATGTCTATTTAATACTCCCAGTACCAATTTCTAAGAAGTCTTTCATTTTTGTCATTTATATTGCATATTGTACACAACTTAATTTTAAATGTTAGTGTAAATTTTGCTCAACTGTAAAAGCTTGTTGTCTGTTCCCACTTAATATTACCTTGTCATTCAATAACACTTTCTGTAGTTCTTTTGCTCATGATAGCTATTTTAACTCTACCAGATCATGCCTGAAAATAGGCATATTGATGCATCGTGTAGCTTACCTGGTTATCAAAACAAACAAATGAACAGACACATACATAAATAAATAAAACAAAACCCGGCAAATATAGAAGCTATCATTGTGAATAGACTTATAATCGCGGTAACAACTTCAGTGCCCGTCATTTCCTTGGATTAATGACTAGCTGGAGTGAAGTGGCCCTTGGCTACGCCTCATGCTACCAATCCCCCCAACCAGTCATTAATCCCTTGGAAATGACCAGCTTCTTGGTCATTATTGATTGTTTAATTTGTGTGTCTCTGCAAATGTAGGAATAACATATTTTATCAAACAGTTTTTAAGGTGAACAGCAGTAAAAATTAAGACGTACTCTGCTTGACTTAGAGTAATACAGAAATGTTAGAAGTGTAAGCATCCATGTCTCATCTAGTATTACATGTGCAACATTCAATAATAAAGTTCATTACCAAATCTTTTTATAGGTTGTAGTATTTTGCAAGTCTCTCTGTTTTTTGGTTTTTTTTGCAAAAAATATTTTTCATTGATTTCCTTTTCTGATATCTTGATTTGTAGTAAACTGTCCTGAGAAGATTTCAGATTTAAGGTAAAAAACTGTGGGGTTCACCTCCTGGTCAAAAATGGAGGTACATTTTGTTGTAGAGTTTTGTGACTAAACAGCTCTAAGGGAAAATATTTTTTCTTTTCCTTAGAGATGGCATTAGTTTGCCCATAAAATGTGCAATGATGTGTCAACCTTTTAGCATTTACCACAACTTTATATATCTTATTACTGTAACAGTCAATTTATCTGGACCAGATTTGCTACCTTTCATGTGTACTATGTCACCATATTTTAATCTGGGGAGCATTACCTGAAGTATTATACATTTTCTTGTCTGTATGTCTAAACATAATTTATGATGATACATTTCTGCAAGAATTTTATGAATTTCTGTCATTATATGCTCAAAATGTGGTACACATGTTGGTTCAGAATCTAGTTCTACTTGCTCTATTATTTCTTTATTAAGTGTGGTTATCTGTAAATTACTTTTTATCTTTTCACTTTTGTAAGGATCCAAACAGCACTTAATTTGTCGTTTTGGTTTTATTTATTAAAGTGTTTTGTAAGAACTAGTTTTGTGTAGTATGTTGTCAAAATGATTTTGCAACATCATATTAATGGCTTCAATTCATTCTTCCCCAGAGCAAACTACAGTATAATCTGCACATACTGCAGATGTACCTTCAAGGTAACTCTGGCATCAAGCATTAGAGAAAGCATTTATAACGATGGTAAAAAATAAGGAACCTAATATACAATAGATCTCTGTAGTGCTCCCATGTCCACATGGAAAAATGTTGAATCTGACTCTTTTATTCTGACTACTGTATGTGTGCTCTTCCAGTTAGATAGCCCAAAAGAACCAAATATGCATCCAAACTAAACAGAAGGTTCACACAGTAATGGGATATGAATGTATGAGTAGATGTCCAAGTGGCCTCCTTGCAGATATTTGATCAAAGACAGGCCTAGAAGTGCCGTGGAGGTGACTATAACCCTGGTTGACTAGGCATGCAGTCCATCAGGGACAGGACAAAAGGCAAGTACATAGTAATATGAACTGAAGGTTGCTATCCATTACATCTGGGTCATATGTGCCACAGTGTGACCTGGAAAAGAACCTTTAAATGTAAATAACAACTGCTTGACTTCACCTCTATTGGGTTCAGTCATACTAACATAAAAATGAAGTGTACTCCTGACATCGGGATAATGAATGATCACTTCTCTTCTATTGGCATAAGGCCTAGGAAAACACAGGCAATGTATTTGACAGATCATTTTGAACATCAAAAAGAACAACAGGCAAGCTGGCCCAGTGGTGCGGTGGGCTGAGGTACCAAGTACCACACCACCCACCACAATGGCAATGGGTGGCACAGCAACAGTGGATGCTTCCTAAAGGGCCAGGGAGCAGGTGTTTGAGTATATACGGCATCTTCATGCCATACACTCATGCCTTGGCATGAATTATTTACCTTGGGGATGGGGCAAATACAAGGAGGAAAAGGCCACCTGAGTGTTAGGATGATGGCTGGTGGCCCTGCAGACTCTGCTCCATCTGTGGCACCAAACCACCCACTGAGGGAAGCAAGCAGTTGGGATGATGCCAGGGATGGTGAGAGATGGGGCTGAGGGTCACCGTTGGATGGTGGGCTGCTCCGGATAAACTGGGGATAAACAAATTATGGAAAAAAAACAATAGACAATCACTTTAGAAACACTCTAAGGACTACACTATCTTTACAAAAGATCACATAGTCAAAGTTACTTAGATACATTTGAAAATGAAATGCTGTGGAAACAGCCACTCTTAAAATGTAGCATAATATAACATTTTGCACAATGCAAAGTGTGTGTGTGTGTGTGTGTGTGTGTGTGTGTGTGTGTGTGAGACTGTGTGGTGCAAACACCACTGAGACTAGCTTTGAACCCACAGGGCTATAATGGAGGGTATATAACTGTGCACAGCAAACCATTTGCACTCTTCTGAAAACACAATAGTTTGCATAGGCGAACAAGAGGCAGAGTCATGCATACCGTCCACAAACACATTATGGAAATAAATTTAGATGTGCAAAGTGCCTGTTAGCACACGCGATATAAGGAGTGCCAAAATCACCTTTAACCAGTCCTCTGAGTGTAGAGCAGAAGCAGAAAGTGACACAGAAGACCTGAGATAAGCTAATAATGGCCTTCTACCTTGTAGTACTGTGGCAGAATATATATCCATCATGGTCCCTACACCCATCAACTCCATCATAACACTGCAGCAGCACAGGTTTTGGCAGAGACTGGGGGGAATTTAAATCAAACCCCTCTTGCTTTAGAGTTAGCCGTAATAAGGTTTCAATGTTCTGCATTCTCTGAATGCTGGATTTTTGTCCCTCAGGGGTAGGGGGAATGTTAACAAACAACACCTGAGCTGATGAAGGTGGAATGTGAATAAAGGAAAAACAAGGTTTCCTTTTGGTTTTGACAAAGCCAGAGACTGAATTGCAAGACCATTTTTGTAAAATTGCATACAAGCTCTTTGATTTTTCATTTGTTGCTGAAAAGTAAAGCAGGTTTCATTTAATTTAAATTTATACAGTGTTTGCTCTTTGAGTGTTTTCCAAGAAGCCACCTGGTTCATTAACCTGTCACACCTACACTGTGCACAGTTTAGCTTTGCTTTGGCATGTTGACATTTTATTAAGTTCTACTACAAATGTCTGCATTGACAGCACCTATGCATTTTATTGATTCCCATGTTGTATTTGGATTGTGCTTGGATTGTGCTTCGGAACCTTTAACTGCCCTTTTGCCCTTGAGTATTTGAGCGGTGAATGGACTGGACGGGGATTACGAAAAATTAAGCTGAATCTAATTAGTCCAGGGTATGGTGTGTGTTGTCCCAGTGTGTGGCTCTGAACTTTCGGCTGTGTTCCCGGAGTGCCCTTGGATTGCATATGTTGATGACAATAGGACTACTGGGAGTGGTGATTTGGTGAAGTAATTAGGAAGAGTTCCTATATCGAGAGAGATATGAAGAAGTTTCTGCCAACTTTTTCAGAGTGTTGGAAGCTCTTTACATTTGTGACTGGGTGACCTTTGGGTCTGCAGGGTTCCTGAAGGACCTCAGGGTCGGTGTACCACATAGGGGTGGGGAGTAGGGCAGGCTGGAGGGCCTGTCCATTTTTCCCCTTCCCCTAGACTCTTGGGGTTGCCAGCTGGGGGGCTGACTTCTCCTTGAGTTGAAGTTGTAGGCCACTGACTTGTTGGGGGTAATTTTCCTTTGGAAGGCTGATAGGAACCTGCGGCCTGCTGGCGGCCTTTTTTAGGTTGCAATTGGAGGTGGAACTGGAAGTCTGAAGATTGGAACTGTATTGCTCGCTGTTTTTTGCTGACATTGGGGCTGATATACTGATTTTCTGTATCCTGGGCTTATATTAGGCTGTGTTTGGAAGTGTTCACAGCCTGACGGGACCTCTGCTGACTGCAAGTACTTTTTCTTTATATATTTCTTTAATGGAAATAATGTGAGCAGTAAGAGTGCTCTATAATATCTTTGAATACACCTGTTTCCCGATATTGTGGGAGATTTATTGGGAGGGTGGTTTCTAAATTATTTCCTTTATCTCTTTGTTTATTATTATTTTTATTATTTTATTTCAATACTACTTTGATGTTTATTTATTTTTTTGTTGTTTAACAAGCAGTGAGAGTGCTTAGTTTCAGTAGGCACCAGGTAGTGAGAGGATCTAGGTGCAATAAAATTGTTTTTGGTTAGTTTTATTTTGGGTGACCCCAGGTTGTGAGAGGACCGGTGGGCTTAATCAACAAATAATATTATGTGTTAGGGAGGTTTTATGTTTGATGGTTTAGTTTAATTTAATTTAGTTGTTCGTTATTTTATTCTAATTTGAAGTAGTATATTTATTTAAGTTGTGGGAAGTGTGAGTGAAGTTCAGGATTGGTGGTGTTTTCTGGTAATTTTATAATATTTACGGTGTTTTAAATCGAGCTGCTTGATGTGCCTGCTTGCCCCTCCTGTCCTGTGCTACTCGGCCTCCGCTCTCCATGCCCTCAGCCTTCTCTTCTCCCCTGCCTGTTCATATCTATCACTGCTGCTGGGTGTTGGGGATTGCTCATGGGAAAGTAGGGGAGTGGAGTTCAGGGTGCGGTCAAGCGGTCCTGGCAGGGCTCTCCCATAGGGGTGGTCAGGCCCAGAAGATGCCCTGGGGCGAAATGGTATCTAGAACGAGGTGACTCAGTTCTGGTTCCCATACCCAAGGGCACCTCCAGTTTGGGGGGGCAAGTGGCTGGGACAACTCGCCAACCTCGTCCAACTTGGGCCATGTTATGCAATGCCGGATCTGTCTGCAACAAGACTGGTCTTATTTCAGACTTTGTTGCAAGGGCAGATCTGGCTTGCTTTACTGAGGCCTGGTTGGATGGGAATGTGGCCCCTTTCTTAGAGGCAGCTGTTCCCACCGGGTACTCAGTTATACATTGCCCGAGATTGGATCACGGGGTAGCAGTCTGTTTCAAGGCCGAATTGGCCCTAACTGGTGTACCAGTTGAGGAGGCCAGGTCATTTGAGTGTACCATGGTAGCTGGTGTAGGGTGCAGGATTGCCCACATCTACTATCCACCAGGTGATGAGAAGCTTTTCCTGCAGGAAACAGCAGATTTCACCACCGACATGGCCTTGAAGTCGCCCAGACTGATGGTTCTGGGCAACTTCAGTGCCTGGGTCGATGATGAATCTTCGCCTTTTGGACAACATTTCCTCCAGATGATGACATCCCTGGGCTTTACACAGGTTATTTCCTCAGCTACACATAAGGGAGATCACTCTCTTGACCTGGTATTTCTCCTGGGGATCGAGGCCTCTGAGCTGGTGGTGGAACCAGTTGGTTGGTCCGATCACTACTCTGTTGGGTTCAATTTTGAGGCCCCCCTGGGTAGGTCGGCCCCTGTGGAGTTGGTCAGGTACCGCCCTTTGCGGGACGTGGTCCCTGATGACCTGATGGCGGTTATTGACCTCTCGTTGTTGGACGAGTCTTGCACTGATCCTGAGCAGTTGGTAGTGGCCTATAATGGGGCCATAATGACAGCCCTCGATCAGATTGCACCTGTCCATGTTCGTCCCCTTCCACGTTGCTTTGGAGCCCCATGGTTTGATGGGGTTCTTAAGGGAGTTGCGGAGGTTGGGACGTAGGTTAGAGCGTCATTGGAGGAAGACTGCCACTGATGCCGACCACCGTATTTTGCTAGAGCATTATAAACTCTACCAAACAGCAATTTCCCATAAGAAGGCAGTATTCCTGTCCAGGGAAATTTCTGTCACACGGAAACGACCTGCTCAGTTCTTCAGAACTGTTGACAGAATGTGCAACCCAGTCTGTCAGCAGCTCCATCGAGTTTTTTACATAAACTGATTGTGATGAGATCGCTCGCTTCTTTGCGAATAAGGTTGAAGACATCAGGAGAGAGTGTCACCAACTTCGCTCTAAGGGAGTTGCTGTTGATCGGTGCCCTGTCACAGAACCCGGAGTTTCCTGGAGTACCTTTGGACTGCCAGATTTCGCAGACATTATGAGGATTGTCCAAGAGATGCATCCCATGTGCTGTAGTTTAGACCCAGGCCCTACTTCCCTGATTTTGGGTTGTAGTGAGATCACTGGCCTGGTCTTAGCTCGGACTGTCCGGTGGTCTTTAGATACAGGAGTATTCTCTAGCTCCTTGAAGGGGGGGAGTGATCCCCCTTCTGAAAAAAGCTTCTTTAGACCCAGAGAACCTAGCAAACTACAGGCCTATCTCTAACCTCCCTTTTGTGGGGAAGGTTATTGAGAAAGTTGTGGCTGCTCAGTTGGATAACCATTTAACCATCCATAGTTTATACGAACCTCTCCAATCTGGTTTTCGTAAGAGGCATAGTACTGAGACAGCTCTGGTTCGGGTGCTCAATGATCTCCTGATGGCGAGAGATCGGAGACACCGTTCCATCTTGGTTCTCCTAGATCTATCATCAGCTTTTGATACTGTGGATCATGGAGTTCTGCTCGAATGCCTGAGGTTCATCTGCAGACTGTCGGGTACAGTCCTCAGATGGTTTTCATCTTTCCTCGCAGGGAGAACACAGAGAGTGGTCTCGGGTTTGTTTTCATCCTGGGCCTTCTTTCTGCCATGCAGTGTGCCTCAGGGCTCGGTGCTATCCCCCATGTTATTCGCAGTATATATGCTACCCCTTGGAGACATTGTTAGATGGTATGAGCTGAGGTTTCATTGCTATGCTGATGATACCCAGCTCTACCTGTCTTTTGCACCTGACCAGGTTGATGCTATCTCGATACTGAACAACTGCCTCACAGAAATCCAAGATTGGATAAATTCCAGAGGTCTAAAGTTGAACCCAGGAAAGACTGAGGTTTTGGTCGTGGACCCGGGTTATAGGGTAGAGAGACTGAGGACTGGGCTTCCTTCCGGTTTAGTCCTGGGGGAGGACCAGATTCTCACCTCTGAATGGGTGCGTAACCTGGGAGTGGAGCTTGACGTTGGTATGACTCTCCGACATCAGGTGTCAGCAGTCGTAAAGCTGTCCTTTTTCCATCTTAGGAACATTGCCAGGATTAGGCACCTTGTTCCACCTAGTGATCTGCCTGTTTTAGTCCATGCCTTTGTGACATCGCGCCTTGATTACTGTAACTTCCTTTACCTAGGGCTTTCTGGGGTTGATATCCGCTTCTTGCAGCTAGTGCAGAATGTGGCAGCACATTTGTTAACTGGGGCTTCAAGAAGATCTCACATTACCCCGGTGCTGCACGCTCTGCACTGGCTGCCAATACAGTGGCAGATCACCTTTAAGGTAGGTCTTTTGACCTACAAAGCCCTACACGGTCTGGGTCCCGGTTACTTGAAAGAGCTCCTGGTGCCTTACACCCCTCTGCGACAGCTCCGCTCAGCTGACAAGGGATTGCTGGAGATTCCGAGGGTAAACTTGAAGTCATCTGGTGTTCGTGCCTTTGAATTTGTGGCACCTACCCTCTGGAATTCTCTGCCCTGCCAGTTCTGGAAGTGCAGGACGGTGGGGAGTTTTAAGTGGGCACTAAAGACTATTTTATGGGCAAAGGCGTTTCCTGTTTTGTCTTGATTTTATAGCATATGTATCTGAATATATGTCTGTTTTTGTATTTATGCTGTACAGCGCTTTGAAATTCTGAAAGGCGCTTAACTAAATAAATTTTATTATTATTATTATTTTTATTACTCTGTGTGGGCAGCTTCTTTCCCATGTGGGGCAGATGTGGGATGGATCACTTTTGTGGGAAACAACAACAGATGGCACTCATAATGAAGGAATGCTAAGAGGTATGGTGCTGTGCACTGTGTTCTATGTTGGACCAGTACCACTATCGATCATAGGCTGCAGTGTGAAGCACTAGGCCAGCACTGGTCTGGAGGAGTAAATGTTTGCTCCTAATATTATAATGAGGTTATAATGACATGCAAATGTCCTCTTTGACCCACCCATGGGGAAAGTGGTCATTTGCATATCATGATTCCATAATAGAGCTGTGTGTTTCAACAGCAAACAGCTTTACCCTATGCAAAGTCTTGTTGCTCCTGTGAATGTGAGGCCTGCCTGTGCCTTTTTCTGAAGGCCCTTCTTAGGCCAGAAGAGGGCTTTGGATGCACTTTGCTCCTTTATCGCCCTGCATTCCTATGGCAGTATAATCAAACTAATTTTGCATGTGTAAACTTGGCTCCGCACCTGTTCCATTATACCACTTTGCTTGCATCAGATAATGTTGCTCCTGGTAGGGACTTTGCAATGCACATTGCTCTAGCTCTGAAAATGCTGCCTATAGAAATCAAGCCAGCAGAAATGTAGGAGCAATGTGCAGTTTGTCTACTTAGAAACAAAAATGAAAAGAATTACTCTGTGTTTTGCAGATAGGTAAAAATGAGTACAAATTAAGGCTTGGGCATGAGCATGTCAAAAAATGCAAACCACAATTTGAAAACGTATAGGAAACTGTGAACAAAAGGGCCATGTGAACAGTGCACAAAAAAAAAAAAACTATCCTTTGTGATCATAAAAAGTTGTATGAAAAAGGTTCCATGTCATAAAGGTGATTGCGGAATAGCGATCGCCGTTACGGCGAGTGTACATTGACAAAAATGAATTTCAGCGATGCACACTCACGGTGAGGATAAAGAGGGTGCCAGAGACCTATGAGTGTTTTTTTTAATGTGCGGGTCTGTGCCCCCGGCACCGTAACCCCGTGGGGCTTTGCCCCCTGCAACCCCCTACTAATGGATTCTCAGCTCCAGGGGGGTGCATGTCGGGGGGGAGTGGAAAACTTGGAAAAATACAATGCTGCCCGCCATCAAAAAAAAAAACAAATGCACCATGTCAGATCCAAACCCTGCACCCTGCATCTCCTAAGCGACCATCCACCCCAACACACTAGTGGTCCAGCTCAGCAGCTGCCCACCACACCTCCTCCCACATACCTTCCCTCTCCTTCCCCCCTGTGCACATGTATACGCGTGTACATCCATTCACCCTACCTCACCCATCCTGGTATCCACTTGCTACCCTGCCAGGTAGCCCTGTACACAGGCATCACGATTGAGTCCCCCTATTTGTAAGTGCTCAATCACTGTCACCCTGTACATGGTATACCCATGAAAAATATTAACAGCCAAGCACAAATTAAAATAAATGACCACTTCCCCATAGGAGTCAAGCCAGGCAATCAGATAAGTGCCATGAAGCCAAAGCTACAGAAATCTTTTTACGTGTCTATCTTCTGTGACATACATCTGTGACTGCTCCAGCAGAGAAAAAACTACAAATACTGTACTGCCAGGCAAGAAGCATTGATGTCAGCTTGACAGGACTACTTGCTTCACACAGTTTGCCCATTTTTCCTTACCTACTGCATCACCGCAGACCCTACTTGTCTCCGGCTCTTTCTTCTGCCCCCACCCCATCCACTATGATTCCGTTATGTGTATTCCTTGCATTCTTGAACCCAATCACTGTTTTCTCCCCCATCATCTTTGATGGAAGGCTGTTCCAGGAATCCACCACTCTTTCTGTAAAGAAGTACTTCCTCACATCTCTTATGAATCTGCCCCCACCCCCCAGTTTCATGGCATGTCCCTTGTTCTTGAGCATTTTGTTTTTGTCTAAAAAATAATTCCCACCTCTATGCTACTTACCACTATGAGGTATTTAAAGGTCTCTATCATATCCCCCTCTCCCTCTTCTCTTCCAGGGTGTACATACTGAGGTCCTCTATTCTCTCCTCATAGGGCTTTTCATTCAGACCCTGCACCATTTTAGTTGCTCTTCTGGGCTGCCTCCACTCTGTCTATGTCCTGCCAGAGATGTGGTCTACAGAACTGGACACAGCACTTTAGGTGAGGTTTTACCAGCCATCTGTACAGAGGCAACACCACCTCCCTCTTTCTGCTGGTGATACCCCTCATTATGAATGCTAGCATCCTACTAGCCCTTCCAGCTGCCTTGTTGCATTGCCTGGCCATTATTAGGTCATTCATTTCCTGCTTGGTGCTCATCAATACCACTCCACCCATTTTCTATTCTGCCCCCGGGTTTCTGTGCCCTAAGTGCATTATTTTGCACTTTGTCACATTAAAACCCAGCTGCCATACCCTGACCTATCCTTGAGTTTTCTCATGTCTCTGGTCATCCTTCCCACCTCCCTCCAGAGTTTTCACCCTATAGAGAGGTAGACCTTCCCTTCCAACTCCTCTGTAATGTCACTTATAAAGACATTAAAGAGGACCGGTCCCAGCACTGATTGCTGAGGCACTCCACTGGTCACTCTCCCTTCCTCTGCGGGAACTCTGTTTACCACCACCCTCTGCCTCCTGTCCTCTAATTTCATACCCAGTTAGCCATCTTTGGACCCACTCCTAAGTTACCCAACTTAATTTTTAGCCTCCTTTGTGGAACAGTATCAAAAACATTACTGACGTATAGGTAGGCCACATCCAGTGTTCCACCCTGATCTTGCTTCTTGGTTAGCCAGTCAAAGAAATCTATCAGATTCATGTGGCATGACCTCCTCCTCCTCTATGAATCTATGCTGCCTTGGGTCTTGTAGCCCACTGGATTCAAGATATTCCAGAATCCTTTCCTCCAACAGTGATTCCATTAACTTGCCCACCACCGATGTCAGGCTGACTGGTCTCTAATTGCCAGCCTCCTCCCTGCACTCACTTTTGTGAAGTGGGACTACAGCTGCCCTCCTCCAGTCCTTTGAAACCACTCCTGTTTCCAATAAGCTGTTAAACAGGACTGTCAGATATGCAGCCAGAACCTCCCTGAGCTCCTTCTAGACTCTTGTATACACCCTGTCTGGCCCAGTTGCTTTGTCCTCTTTTAGATTAGTAAATCACTTCAGGACTCTCGCCTCCAAAGACAGTCTAGTGTCCATCTCCCTCCCTCTAAAGCTTCTGTCACTTTTCTGTGGCTCCTCCCCTTCTCCTTCCTCTGAGAACACTGAACAAAATTATTTGTTCAGGATGTCTGCCTTTTTCTGGTCCCCCTCTTCACAGTCCTCCTTTCCCTTTCTACCTTTCAATCCCTCCCTTGGTCTTTCTCTTTTCACTTACATATCTAAAACATGTCTTGTCCTCTTTTGTCACTGCCTGGGCTCTTCAGTTTTCACCTTTGCATTACATACTTCTCCCCTGCTTCCCTCTGTTTCCCCTGATACATATCCCTAGCCTCCTCCATCTGCACCCCCTTATACGTTCTGAACGCTACCCCTTTAGTGTTTACCTTTTCTGCCACCTCTTTTGAGAACAATAGCGGTCTCTTTTTTCTCTTGCTTTTGCTCATTTACTTGATGCAGAGGTTTGTTGCCTTCACTATGCCTCTTTTTAGCTTTGCCAAATGTACCTCCACCCCACCGAGGTCACCCCCTGGCCAGGTCATCCATGAGGCATTCACCCATCTTTATAAGATCTGCCCTCCTGAAGTCCAGGACCCTTGCCCTTGTGTGGTTAAATTTTGCAGCTCTCTTTATATTGAACTACACTGTGCAGTAATAGCTGGTCTCCAGGTGGTCTCCCACCTTGATGTCTGTAACAATATCACTGTTAGTGAGTACCAGGTCCAGTATTGCCCCATCATGAGTGGGTTCAGTGACTGATTGATAACTGCCAGTCAAGATTTCTAAATACATGTAGGGATGGCAGCCTATAACCCACTGTCTGGGTGTGTGTCTATAGAGTTACATCAGGTGAAACAGAATAAACTATTGCAGTTGTAAAGTAAAAATATTTGTCAAGCAGCAGTTTTCACAAGAAGCTTCAGGGCCAGATATTCATAAGGTTCCAACAGGCCATTTTGGGAGAAACAACAAGACTGCATGTGTATTGTGGTCATGAGAGAGTGGATGAGGAGAGGGGATTTGAGAGTATTGATATGCATTTACACATTTACCATCCTCATTGCAACCAGTACGCCAGCAACAAGGATGAAAAACAAACGAAGCCAGGAATTTGGAAAAATTAAAAAAGTGGATGTGGGCCCATGGTGGGGCATCTATAAACAGAGGAGCTAGTCCCAGGGTTCACATGTCCACAAATGTGGCAAACAAGGTGTGTGGGGAACAAAAGAGACACACTATAAGTAAACAAATTCACTGTCTGCCCCCAGATGACTGAGTTAATGACTAACTGTAATTTAATTAAACAGCAGCACAAATCAGAATAATGTTTACTTTTGCAAGTACCTTGCTCAAAAAGGGAACACTTGGATCCCCTGTCAAGGTACCCACTGAATAGACAAGGCTACCAGATCTACAGGGATTCCTGAATGTTACAGGGAAATGGAGCCATCTACAGGGAACTTGTTTCCATAGACTTGCATTGGTTATACAGGAGAACAGAGCAATTGGTTTCCATAGGAAATAATGTAATTTACAGGAAAATACAGGCAAATTGTCCTGGAGTTACAGGAAAAATGTCAAATTCATCTGGGAGCATTAATAAGAGAGTTCTTGTGCCTTACAGCCCCATGCCTTTTCCCCAGAAGGAACATTTTATTTATTTAGTTTTTGTTAACCGGGTAAGTGCACTAGCCAGCAATGTGACTGTTTTCAGGCACGACCCGGGAGGTACAATTACAACACAACAAAGAGTACAGCCAGATTATTAAGACAATGAGTACAATAAATGCAGAGAGAAGTACATATGGCAATGTAACATACATTAGTAAACAAAAATATACTTTAGCACTTGATCATGGAACATACTCAAAAATGTGAATAGTAGAAGGCAGAAAATAAGAGAGGATAGGCATCCGTGAAAAGACACAAGGAAGGGAAAACTGGCAAAAAGATGGGAGGGAGAGATTAAGTGGAAAGGAGGTGCAGTCAGATCACGGCAACAGCAGGGTGAAGTACCAACCTGCGGCCGGGCCTATGGAGCGAAGGCGGCAGGCGAAGAGAGGGTGGTAGGGAGGCGGCAGTAGACTGCAATAGAGGAGGTAGGGAAAGTACAGCCTGGCTGGTGGAATCGATAGACGCTCAGGGGCAAGAGTGAGGATACCGTGAGGGGATAGAGATGGAGGAGTTACGGCAATAGTGGCAAAGTGTCAAAGTCTAGCAGTCAGTGGAACCAAGAGACGGCAGGGCAGGGAAGGGGTCGGTAGATGGTGGAAGTAGGCGGTAGTAGGTGGAGAGAGGTGACTAAGCACAGCCAGGAGGTGGGGACTAAAGAGGGCATGGATGAGGTAGGAACAGGTAAAGGTGAGTTTGGTGGGGAGTGCAAAAGGGGAAGAGGATATAACAGAAGAAGGGGAAGAGAGCAGCAGTGGGTTAAGTGAGGAGGCTGTGAAGTGAAGATAAGAATGTCATGGAGTAGAATAGCGACTTACAATTGTCAACAGCTAACATTAGGCTTATAAACAAACAGGTTAAGGCAACATTAATAACAAGGCACAAAATAAAACATTAATTACAAGGCACAGTATAGAACACAATTTGGACAGGCAAAGTGCTAGCAATGAGGAAACAGAACAAATGCAGTGGATCAGGTGAGGTCAAAGCAAACACATTTGTCCATAGTAGTGAGGAAAGTCCTGAGTTTGCTCTTAAAAGTCACATGAGTGGAGACATCCCTTAGATCCTTAGGTAGTAGGTTCCATAGGTGGGGGGCAGCATGATGGAAGGAGCCCATGCCCTTTTTAGTCCGACAAAAGGGGATGGATAGTAAGGTCTGATCAGCCGATCTAAGATTCCTTGTGGGAATGGCCGGCCTGAGGAGCTCAGACAGGATAGCAGGCTTGGACGTCCTTAGGATGGAATCAACTAAATTGTACAAGTAGTACTGCCTGGTAGAGGAAGGAGAGAGCCAACCAAGATCCTGATATAAGAGACAATGATGCTGCAGTCGAGGTGCTTTGGTTGCATACCTGCACACATTATTGAAGATAGTATCCCATAGTTGCAGTGAAGATTTGGTGGCCAAGGACAGGATGGGACACCCATATGTAAGGGTTGGCAATAGAATGCCTCTGGCTATCACCAATTTAGCAGCAGGGGTGAGTAGGTACTTGGTTCTATAGGCAGCCCCCAATTTGCAGTTAACTGTCTTGCGGGTTTCCTGTATATGTGCTTTTAGGTCCAAGGTTTGATCCAGGTGGATGAGGGTAACGAAAGGAAGTGACAGTTTCAATAGGGTCCCCATCGATATCAGAGACAGAGACGGTCAGAGGACAGGATCTAAGCTTGTGATTGAGCCAAACATCATAACTTTTGTTTTATTTGTATTTAAAACCAGGCGTTGAGAGTTCAACCAGTGTTGTACAGCACAAAATCTGCAGTGAGGGCAGCATTTAGATCCAAGACATTATCAGAGTGATAATAAATTGCCAGGTCATCCGCATAAAAGTGAGTGACCTGTGGTGACCAGCTCAGGAAGTTTATTGAGAATAATGAGAATAGAAGAGGGCCAAGTATAGACCCCTGAGGGACCCCAATGTTGATAACAGCACTGTCTGACATGGATGAATTAAACTTAACAGCTTGTGTTCTGTTGGAGAGTAGCCTTGAACCAGGTAGTGACTGGGAGAGAAGCCCAAGGTACTGAGGGCGGATAGTAGCAGAGAATGGTCAACCAGATCGAAGCTTTGGTTAAGTCAATGAAGACTGCCCTGTTAACTTTCCTCTATCCATATTGGTAACGATATCTGAAGTGAATTTTGCAAGTGCTGTCATGGTGCTGTGATGCTTTCTAAAACCATGTTGTGCTGAGCTTAGTAAATTGAATTTCTCCAAGGTATTCAGTGACTTGCATGGATACTACTTTTCCAGGATTTTATTCAGAACAGACAAAATAGCAATAGGCGGTAATTTGATATGTCATTTTACTGCCTTTCTTAAATACTAGGAGTGACTCTGGCTGCCTTCCAGACTTCAGGGACAATGCCATTGGAGAGAGATAGGTAAGAGATTGTGCGGGGGCCAGAGTGTAGTAAGAAGCCATTTTAGTAGTCTTGGTTCTAGGCCATCTGAGCCAGTACTGGTGTTGTCAGAGAGTGACCTGAGCAGCTTTGGGACCTGATGCCTAGACACTTCCCTGAAATAGAAGGTGTTGGTTAAGTTTGGGGTCCTTCAGATGCTGTGGGGTTAAACTGTGAAGCATAGGATTGTGATGGGAGGAAGCTGTGTAGGCAGATAAGTCAGAAAATTGTTGATTAAAAGCATTAGCAATGGTAGTAGAATCATTACAGTGTCGCCATGTAGACCATATCTGAGGGAGTGACATCTTTAACAGAACCTAAGAAGGACTTAATGTGACCCCAAAACTTGCGAGGGTCGTTAGAAGAATTAATCAGCAGGTTTTGGCAGTATTTACTTTGGGCCTGCTTGATGCATCTTTACCTTCATTTCTGTATTGTTTATACAGAATGAGATCTGGCTGCAGTCCAGTTTGTTTGTACTTTTTCCATTGATTGTCTCTAACTTTTAACTTTTGAAGCAGGTCTTTTTTCAGCCACCTCGAAAGCTGGCCCCTTACCCTCCTTTTGACTGTAGGGAGGTGCTTCTTTTGGATGTTGCCAAATTCAGTCAGAAAGGGCAGTATCAACATTGGTTGCGGTATAAATGTTAGACCAGTCAATACACGAGAGGTCAAATAGGAAGGCTTGTTTGTCCAGGGCAGCATAGTTTGAAAACCTAATCAGACGTGGTGGAGGAGGAGGAGGTGGACAGGATCGCCATCGACAAAGTGTAGGGGAATGATCAGTGATTGAGTCAGCAAGCACTGTGGCATCTAGTACATGATCAGGTCTGGTGGTGAGGATCCAATCAAGTAGGGACCCTGAGTGCGGAGTAGTAGTTCTGGTAAAGTCTGTGATAGTTTGGTGTAGATTGTGCTTCTGAATTAGAGATTCAAGGATGCTGTACTGTGGACCCAGCCAGTTAAGGTTCGGGTCCCCAAGGAGTAGAGCCTCATTTGATTTTACATTCTGGGAGACATATTGTAGCAAATTCTGGAGACCACTCATCCCGCTTGTAGGTGGATTGTAGACACAAATGATGTGCAGCAGTTTTGAACCCAGTGCCAGGGTAGCATGCAGAGTTTCACAAGGTGTTAGGGAATCAATGCAGGGTAGGATGTTCAGGGATAGATGATTTTTGTACATAATCGCAACCCCCCCCTCTCTTTGACCCAATACGGTCTTTCCTTAGAATGCTATAACCAGGCACAAGACAAGTGGCATCAGGCACCAAAGGCTTCAGCCAAGTCTCTGATAGGCATAAAATGTCAGGGTTAATCAGTTTAGCCCAGGCTTGAGCTCAGCCAGGTGACTCGTGAGACTCCAGATATTCATGTGGGCTATAACCAGACCCTTTTTGTTGCAGCCATTGCAGGGGTGAGGCTAAGCCATAGGGTCCGGATTGGGTTCAATATCTCCGGCAAGCATAAGGAGCGCCGGGCAAGGTGAGAAAGTAGGTTGGATGGAGAGAGTGCCTGTGGCTGGCGTTTGGGTCTATGATAGTTCAAGAGATAGGAGTGGATAGACAGATAGATACAGCCCTTTTTGATGAGGATAGAGTGAGCAGGGGTGGAATTCGAGTAATAGTACAGCAGGGTGTTAGAAAACCTGAAGTCACTATCATTGTTAGCGCAGGGATAAGTAGCAAAAGATGTAGAAGTTGTTAGCCAGTTTAGACATAACAGGAGAGACAGGAGTATAAGTGGTGAAGTTTTAGAGGTGAGAGGAGGGTTCATAATGGGGAGACTAGGGTGCAGCATCATATCTGAAGTGGCCAGTTTCACAGAAGAAACTATAACACTACGTGAAAAGGAAACTGGCTTGTAGAGGAGTGGCTCTGTTATCGAAATAGTTAGGCTCAAGACAGTAAGGAGATGGGATAATGCCCTAGTGGGAGAAGAATATAACGAGCCAATGGAAAAATAGACCTTAGTCATATGACAGACTGGTGGCTATAAAGCTAAGGGTCGAGCCGGGTGGGTGGGAAGCCGGCGCAAAGCGCCGGCGGGAAGTGTGCAAAGGAAAAGCTGTTTCACAAGGCCGCGGTGGCAGCGCTTGCTCACAGTCCCCAAGCAGGTGAAAAGTAGAGCTAGCCTTATCAAAAGGAAGCAATTACAGCCACTTTTCATGAGGAAGGTACAGGGTTAGTGTCCCGACCCAACAGAAGAGAGCCGGCGGCAGGGAAGTGAAAAGCGACGTACCTTAAGGGCTTGCGCCTTTGGTGGCACAAGGTACCAGGAGCGGCCGAGCCCTGGTTCCTTTCCTCGGTAGGTTTGCGGCAATCGGTGGCCCCTTCAATGGAAGATCCGGAGGAGCGCGGTGGGTTTCTTCTGGAGCGCCGCTTTCAGAGCAGGCACCCCTGGGTCCGACTGGCTAGTAGTCCTGGCGATGCTGGTCCTGGGTGGAGGGGGATCCGCAGACCCGGCGGGCCCGGGAGAGTCCTGAGGAGGTAGGGAAAAGAAGGCGATTAAGTACGGTTTAACAAAAGAAGAGGTGGAGGTGAGAAAGAGGAGGAGAGCGATTAAGATGGAGGTAGGATAGGGTCAAGATAGGTGGGGGGGGATGGAGAGAAGAGCAGTAACAGCAGAGAAAAATTATTTAAGTAAAAAGGCGGGAAGCTTGCGCTGCCCAGTACAGAGCCAAGGCCAGGAAATTTAAAAGATTTAAGTGGAAGCAACAGGTAGAGAAGCACAGAGATACAAGGAAAAAATAAAGGACTAGAGAAAAAACTGCAAATTTCAAGGAAGAGCTGTTTCACAAGGCCGCGGCGGCAGCGCTTGCTCACAGTCCCCAAGCAGGTGAAAAGTAGAGCTAGCCTTATCAAAAGGAAGCAATTACAGCCGCTTTCCATGAGGAAGGTACAGGGTTAGTGTCCCGACCCAACAGAAGAGAGCCGGTGGCAGGGAAGGGAAAAGTGACATACCTTAAGGGCTTGCGCCTTTGGCGGCTGAGGTACCGGGAGCTGCCGAGCTCCTGGTTCCCTGCCCCGTAGGTTTGCGGCAATCGGCGGCCCCTTCAACGGAAGATCCGGAGGAGCGCGGTGGGTTTCTTCTGGAGCGCCACTTTCAGAGCAGGCACCCCTGGGTCCGACTGGCTAGTAGTCCTGGCGATGCTGGTCCTGGGTGGAGGGGGATCCGCAGCCCCGGCGGGCCTGGGAGAGTCCATTGGATCCTTGCTTTCATCTTTGTATCTTCAACTTTGGAACAAGCCATGTCCCCAGTCTTTCAACTAAATAAGGCATCCTCCAGCTGTGGTCTGAGTTTTTCCACCATAGATTTTTGTTTGCAAAGATCACCAAGCATGCGATGGTGCACCGTGCATGAGTGTGGAGGCATGCACCTACATATCAGCACTGAGCGCATGTCCTCTCCAAGTGTGTGTGTTGCCATCCAGCCTCCTCCACCATGGGCAGATGACCAGCAAGTCCCAAGATCCCCTTCCCTGAGAGAGGAGAGCTATCCTTTGGACACAATCCTTTTTCCTCAGTCAGCCCTTGAGCAACCTGAGTGTGGTCCCAAGTCAGGTCACCGGAATACCAAGTGGTAGTGTTATCACTGTGTTCTTGGGCTGATAAACTGGGTCTCTAACAGAGAAAATATTTAAAGTGATACACACACACCTGTGACTGTGCATTAAGCAGTATTGCCAGATGGCTGTGTGATGAGTCTTTGCAAGTCATTGCTTTACTTCATCTATGCAGTGTTAGAGCTGGTAATGAAAAGCATTTACTGGGGGAACCCATCACCCTTAATAGAGGATTGAACATACCTGACAGGGGACTTGGCATATGTTGACTCATTATACATTGCATTTTGCACATAATTACT
This sequence comes from Neoceratodus forsteri, assembly GCA_016271365.2. Taxonomy (NCBI): domain Eukaryota; kingdom Metazoa; phylum Chordata; order Ceratodontiformes; family Ceratodontidae; genus Neoceratodus; species Neoceratodus forsteri. The sequence continues at coordinate 722,174,088 of CM028129.1, forward strand.
GTATGTTATTTTCATGCCATTTGTGGGACACATTTTATACAGGAGCAGTCCATCCTCATTTTGCAGCTGGAACAGAGTCAGACTTCTAATTTCTGAGTTTCCCCCAGCTGCACATTTTCACCACTGCTGTTATTTGATATAAAACGCTTTAAAGAAAAAAGGTGTTAGAAACTGGCAGTGCAGTGCTTACAAGTAGGAAGACAATGCAGGCTTCATGTGCTCAGTAACATCCTACTGTACAAGCAGTCATGAGCAACAGAATTAGAATTTGTTTTTTGAGAGGGAACATTTTGGACAGGACTCTGGGGATATCCTTATTCTTTTTAAGTGGTAGCATATGATCTTTATTTTCCACTCAGATAACCAGAGGTGGACAGAAATTTGTAATAAACATGTGCTCTCTCTCCTCTTTTTTGGAAAACAATTCACTTAGTTTTTTATGGAGTCTAGCTCTGGAATTCTTCTGTTCCTTTAAACTTTTGCAAACAGATTATTTTAACTTAAGAACTTAAGCCATCATTTTTTTATTGGCAGTAACCAAGCCTAGTTGTGCAAATGAACCGCAAAGGCAGAGGCTAGAACTAAATGACTAATTGCTCCCATATTTGTGGAAATGATGAGCAAACACTAATTAAAAGTCATATTGTAAGGATTCACCCTCTGATCTATGTTGCTGGCATCCATGTCAATTTGGTGTTGTCTTAGAACCAGTGCTGATGTTACTAATCCTATCAAAACCACATCTTGTCACAGGATTTACTTCATCTTGCTAGATGATAAATTAAAAAGCTGTGTCAACAAAAATGCTAAGCAATGTTTTAGAATGTTAGCTTCTAGTTGAAATGTGTTATTCTAAGACATCTGTGAAGCAAATAATGTATGCTGTACAATGAGATGCATATACATCAGTTTTCTGGGAAGAGCCCAAAACATAATGGTCCAAAATATGACGTGATGTTACAAAAATGGTAAGATACAAATGCAGCATTGTGCAAAGTGCTGACATCATTGACAATATTTTGAGATCCTGTATAAACTTAATCTTGCAAAAAAGTATATAGTGTTTAATTTAGTTTTTGTTGCAAAGATCTCTGAAGTTGTGAATGCTTGTTACTGTGTCCAAATTTAAGACTTTGATCAACAGTACCCTGTTTAATCTTTGTGGATGTTTTCAAATGAATACCTTGTCATGGCAATACATGTTTTTTCTTGCTAGTCTATTTATTCCTTTACCTAGTATTGTGATTAACCTGCTTTTCTCAACTGTACTGGTTGTCATTGTTAATGAGATATGTGTTCAACTTGCTTTGCAAGAAATAAATACATTGAAATTGAAAGGAGGACAAAGGAAATTTGGTGAGGACCCCAGGTTAAGTCCTAACATTAAATAGCTTCCCAGCACTAAGGGCCTGATCCACAAAGGCACCCAGGAGACATACAAAACACACATAGCTTGGGTGCATTGACCTGGAACTATGTGGGACAGCATACCTGTCAGCATCCATGATCCCTTGCCCTCTTGAAGCCTTGCACGGAATATTGTGCTAATGGACTGGAGGAGTTGATGTGCTGGACCCTTGGCATCCAATCAGATGCCTTCACCATTTTGCTACAAGATTGGCTCTGCATAGAGCAGGAGATGGTGGAATATGGAAGTTTGCCAGGGACTGTATATCCCATCTGGAATGTAAAACAAATCTGATGTTTCACAAGCAGTGTTGGTATGGCTCCCAGCCCTCCACGGAGGCTTCACGAGATGGGGTGGGTGGTCTTGCTGCCAGCTGGATGGCAACAGGCAGTCTGGTGCTGGATAGATAGTGGCAGATATTTACTGCTGCAGCCTGCAGGACTATGTAGCCTCTATCCCCTCTGCTGGTCTTCTGCACAGCAAAACATGGTACTAAAACAGGGCACATTTCCATCCCTATTCCCAACCCTGACACTGCTGCTTGTAGGAGGGCCAGCAAGGGATCAGGTGCAAAATTGACCTAGATGCTGGAGTTGTGGATGTGTGGAGGTCTCTGCATGTGTGGAGTGGAATCTCTGTGCTTCACTTGCCTGCACAAGCACCTCTCCATATCTGCGGATTGAGTTCTTAAAATCTAATGGCCATACATCCTTTGCTGGAATGTTGGATATATCAAGTATCTTGGAGGGGGCATTTTAATCCCAAAAGTTTTACAAATTACCTTAGTAATTTTATACAGAACTAGAAAGATGAATATGGTTCTCTTTGATTTAATAAAATTAACATCTTACAGTGCAGCAGCTAATATTATATTTAGTGTTGTCTACCTCCATCTGAATGAGTTAAGTACATCTGATACAGAAGCAACCACACTCACATGTAAATAAATGCACCACAGTCATTGTGACACAACTGATAACATCTCTAACGCAGAAGCCTCTTCCTGCCCTAGGTTTATCCAAGTGTTTAGTCGTGTGAATGTGGTTGCACTGGCAGCTGTGAACAACTATGAAAGTGTGTTGACACACTATAACTTATCAGTTTGACGCCAAACTTATTAGTCTGACTCCAAAGTTTTATTAAAAAACCTAAGTTTCTATCTCTTATGGTTCAAAAGTTAGCACTTTTAAATGAAATTACCTTTACAAATCAAAAGTTAGAATTGTTAGGCTTGTAATTCAGTGTTCCCTATTTATTATCTTCAAATCCTTTTTAAGGCCTAACTTTTGAACCACAAGGGTTAGAAAGGAGTCAGGTCAGTATAGTCACACCATGTTGATACACATTCAGTGTATCCATACACAGAAATACACATCAATACAGTAACATTCCTTTTTAGTATAGTGATATTAATATGTTGATACTGTAAAGTGTATTTTTCTTTCTTAATTTCTTTTATTCCTTGGCTGGGGGTTGTACCTTTGGTTCCCCCTACCAGCCAGCCTTCATGGCCACTACCCCGGTCGTAGCCAGAACTCACCCCCCCCCGCTGCAGCTCTTCCCAGACCACATTGCAGTGGGTACTTACCCCACCACTGCCGAGACCTGGAGGGTGGGCACAGGAGAGACCTGACCTGGGCACGTCTGTGGCAGTGCCGTCGGGGCTGGCGTCATGCTGCTGATAGGATTTTTCTTGTGTATTCCCTGCCGTCCCTCAGCATGGGCGAGCAATGGCATCAATGACACTGCAATACATGCTCCTATATGTTGCACGTTAGACGCCACCCATGCTGCCCCATCCAATCAGCCCAGAGGATACATCATCCCCCAGTCACTACCAGGAGCTGGCATTTCAGTGGATCTCCCTACCCACCATCCCCGGAGAAGGAAAGCTGTCCATGGGATGCTCAATCATCCTCCTCCTGGCTGACCCCAGCAATCTGTGCTCATTCCCAAATGCGGGTCGCTGGTGTGGCGCGAGGTGTGGCGTTCAGCACCTCAATCCTCAACGCCACCAGGCCGGTGTAAAGTGCATTTTTAGTATATCAATAAATTGAAAATGTACCAACATCATGTAACTGTATTGACCTGACTCCAATTTGACCTGACTCAAAGCCTTCATTAAAAAAATTAAGTTTCTAGCCCTTGTGATTAAGAAGTTGGCACTTAAAAATTCTGCGAAAGCAACAGAAGATAAAAAATAAGTAACTCTGAATTACAAGCCTGTATATTCCTAAACAGTTTGTAACTATCACTAGTTCCTTGAGATGGAATTAGAGGCCTAATAGTTGTAGTTGTTTTTTTATTTTGTATAAGATCCAAAACTGCTTAGAAGGTTTAAAACTGTCACAGGTTACTAATTATTTTGCCAATCCTTCTGAGAAAGATGTGGAAAAGCAGAGCTTCTTTACCTCAGAATGTCGTGCAGTAAGTAGAATGTTCAGTTATGAGTGACAACATCCTAAAAAGCCTTCTTTTTCCTTTCTGAACTCAAAATGGTGAATTACAGGATTTCTGATGTCACAGCTGTGAGTTGTGGCAAAAAACTATGGCCTAGATTTTCAAACTGCACCCGAAAGGGGCGCAAGTGACTGCTCCACTCAACTGAGTTGCACTGGAGTAAACAACTGATATATTCAAACGGGATGTGCAATTGCTCGGTTTCTGCTGGATGTGTTCCTGTGGTTCTCCTTCTTTGGTTAGTATTTGTTTTGCTTATGGCTTCTGTGTGCTTCCCTGTGTGGTGTTTTTCTGTTCTGCTGCATTGTTGCTTTGATTTTGTGTTTTCTTTTGGGGCTTTCTAGTTGCCCTTTATTTGTGCTGTGTTACTCCTTTGCTGTGCTCTGGCTCCCTGTCCTTCCCAGCTACCTGGCGAACTCAGTTTTCCTGCATTTGTTGTCTGTTTCAGCTACCATTCCAGCTCTCTGCTGTTGCTTTCACTTAAATTGCCTGCACCTGGTCTAAGCTCTTGCTCTTGGTTACAAGCAGCAGGGAGTGGCAGCAGTCACTGCTGCATTTCTGTTGCAACTCCTGGTAATCTGTGCTACTTTGCCCCTTCCTTCCTTTCTTTGGTGATTTCTCTCTACAGTCTTTATTCTGTTTACAAGTTTAATCTGCCTCTGCAAACTTACTGGTTCCCTTTCTTTATCAATATATTTGCTCAGCTGCTGCTGTATTTGATCAGCTTGCAGTTGCACTTCATTATTATTTGTGCATACAAACCTATTTCACTTTGCTTGGCCATTCAGTGCTACTAGTTATGCAACATGTTTATTTTTCACTCAGTGGGATTCCAGCTTGAGTCTACCCCAGTTCTACATTACTTCTCCATGGTATTCAGTAACTACTTCAATGTGCTTTACCAGTGGCTCCTTGGTCTCAGCTCCAGCTGCAGGTCTTTCAGCAGAATGTTTCTCAGTTCACCTATTGGCCCTTGAGTCCTTATGTTGCTTCACCATCACCTTTGCTTTGTCTCATGAGCTCTGCTTGCATATAGCCCTTTTTGGGGTTTTAATCTGCTCAAACATGTTTATTTGCATTCAGTGGGACTTACACCAGAGTCTAATGCAATTCTATATTACATTTAGCATATGATTCAAACCTTTATGGCCTGTACCATTACCGAAGGTCTTTACTTTGCTGCACAGTACCTGATATTCTCTGCATTGTCTTGTATAACCTGCTCCATTGTTAAAAGAGATTAGCCAACCATGCCCATCAATTTATTGGCTGTGAATGCTCTCTCAGCTGACGGTATCTCTGTGTGCTGTAGTCCGCATCCTGAGCATGTGATGCCTGGTGTGGGGTTCTTCCTTTCTGGCCCATAGTGGGAATGTCCTTACTCCAGGTGAAGCTTTAGCTGTTTGTGCACAGCGGTGCTGCTTGATGTAGAATTTATGACTAGCTGCGAAGGGAGGATATAGTGCTATCCTTTAGCCGTAGTATCAACTGCTGAGGCACCTACAGTGCATTCTCCCTATGACCACTCTTGGTTCACTTGATCTATATAGTAGATTAGTAGGTCAAGCGAGTGTTTCAGTGGTCATTCTCTCCTCCTCCTGCCTTCGAGGTAGTTTGTTGCAGAGGCCAGTACTCACAACCCTCCATGGCATTCCCATTAGAGGGAAAGAGTGAGAGTTTCCTCTAAATTGGAATATTTTCCTCTTCCCTTGTTTGGGTTCTAAATGGCAGTAGCAGGGCCATCACTAAATACAACATCCCAAGCCTGGAGGGAAGGCAATCTTGGCCTTGAATACCCAGAGATTTCCTCCTCAAAGGTTTTTTTTCTCTCCTCCATGCTGCAGGTCATAATACTGTTTAGTTTAGTGATAGTCTCTGTCTCACTTTGGCAGGTTCCGATGTGGGGTGGAGATGGATGGTGGCCCTACTAGCTGTTCCCTCTCTCCATAGGAAGCCACTTGCTGTCATCAGAACAAGCCATATTATTGGAGCTATCCTGCTAACTTGTGCATCTCATTTATGTTTCATTAAACTGCCTGTTGCTGTAAGTCTGCTTCTCTATCTAGTAGTTATTGATCGCTGCTATAATTCCTTTGGCGTTCCTTCCTAAGGTACCTTTAGCCAAGGGACCCTTCCTGTGGCACCTCTAGGGGAGGAACCCTCTTACAGGGTTCCTTGCCTTTGGTACCCCTACAGGGTGGTAATTCCTACTGGAATAGAGAGTGTGAATGGCCACAAACATTGTTATACAGTTGCACAAGCATAAACATTATTCTGGTTGAGAAAGTCATTGAATTGAAAGGCTCTGCCTGCAGTTCAATGGGTGTGCAACCAGCCATGCCTACTTTCTGAACTATGTAAGCAGTTCCTCCCAGCCTCCATTTGAAGCACTTTCTCTTTGCCTCACCATCCTCCCCTCCTCCTCCAGCGGCTTGCCTCTCTACTCCCAGGGGGTTCCTTCCTAAGGAACCTTTAGCCAAGGGGCCCTTCGTGTGGCACTTCTGGGGGTGGAACTCTCTTACAGGGTTCTTTGCCTTCAGTACCCCTACAGGGTGGTAATTCCTACTGGAATAGAGAGTGTAAATGGACACAAATGTTGTTATACAATTGCACAAGCATAAACATTATTCTGGTTGAGAAAATCATCGAACCAAGATTATTATGTCTATTTAATACCCTCTCAGTACAAATTTCTAAGTAAAGTCTTCTGTTTTTCTCATTTATACTGTGAATTATATTTTTCCATTGCCATTTTAACTTTTGTGCTGCTATAACTGCACAACTTAATTCTAAATGTTAGTGTAAATTCTACTCAACTGTAAAGGCTTGTTGTCCCCGCTTGTTATTAGTTCGTCATTTGATAATGTCTTCTGTAGTTCTGTTGCTCATGACAGCTATCATAACTCTACCAGATCATGTCTGAAAATGGGTGCATGTACACCTAGTGTAGCTTACCAGGTTGTCAAAAAGAAACAGACAAACAAACATTGTCTCCTTGGGACTTCCCTATTTTCCAGCTTTATCATTCTGGAGAAAAAGCCTAGGGAAAGCTATATGGTCCTCCAACTTCCAATGGACTGGGGAGATGTAGCCTTACTGTAGCTGTGGCAATACTACCTAACTACACAGGTAAAGTCAATAGTCTTATTGTACAGCAAACTGGAAAAGGCTGGAGAAAACATGGTTCCTGCTAGTGACTATCCCATAAACACTCTCCCATTTGACTTAACCATTTTGGTAGAGAGAGCGAGAGAGAGAGAGAGAGAGAGAGATAGAGATGAACTCTTGGATTTGACGTTCAGTGGAGTCAGTCAGGATGCAATGCTCTGTGATCAGCATGTCACACTTTCCAGTGTGATGAAGTGGAGTACTTTTCTTAGGATTACATTGCATTCCTGTAGTATTTTGCAGCATGTCACTGGCAGAAATTGTGTTAGGAGCATTGCATCCTGACTGACTTCACTGTACAATCAAGGCCAAGGTTAGTTAATCACAACATGGGAAACAAACTGCGTATTTTGTTCTTAATTATTTTTTTAATTTTAGAACAACAAAGAGAACCATACGTGGAACATATTTACAGAACTAAAAATATAAAACTGAAACATACAGCAAAGCATAAGCAGTCTGTAGTATTAGTATGAACATGCCAGTGGCAGCCGGAGTACAAACTGTACCACTGGGTCCCTGACTATATACATTGTATCAAGATCTTAAAACTAAACATTGCATGTCATTTCTGTAGTTAAAGGGAAGTAAAATATGTTGGACCTACCTTCAATAAAGGGGCACTGTGCGACCAAGAGGAGGTAACCGCCGTTGAGTGACAAGGCCTAGAAATCATAAAGCTGCACCATCCAAAGGCCCCACATGGAAAATATCTCGATGTTCCGAAGATGTTATGGTCTGAACCAATAGGAGGTACCATTAATGAGGACAGGCAGGGCATCAGTATTCAGGGAATGATACCTTCTATTGGTCAGTAAGATCCCATACTATAAGCTGGGGGAGAAAGAGAAGGTACCACAAAGTATCTGGACTTAAGATAATGAGGATGCTTGACTACAATATATATCTAAAATCAAATCAGCTGTCAGCTAACGTGTCCTAGTGACAACTATTTACAACTGCTGTAAGCACATTTTGCAGAAATATCTGTTAATGATTGCTATATCCAAAGCAAATGAGATTACAAGCCTGCTGGTCAAAGAGAGGTCAATGAATCATTGCTAGAAGATTAACAGGAGGAATAAAAAGGATCTGATTATGAACTTCACCCTATTCCTGCTCTGGGGTCTACATATGCCATGAACGGGGCCCAACATAAATGCAACTTGTCCCTTTGTCCTAAGGATACATGGGAAAGTCTGTCTTTACACATATAAGGATGAAAGGGAGGGTATGATTTCTGCCTGTGGAGGTATGGTTGGGCTTCTCCAGTTATGCAAGACGGAACGCTTCACCTGCATGCATAGTAGCATCAGCCATCTAAATTTGTGGGGGGGGGAGTGTTGGTAAGCTGTATCCCCAGCAGCATCAGAGGAGCTGCGGTACAATATGTTGTTTTAGGATTTGACTTGCTAACTGTGCTATAGCTGTCCAGAGGGGTGTTACCAAGGGGCATTCCCACAGTATATGAACGAGATCACCTCCTGGCTGTAAGCATCTCCAGCATTTGTCATGTGGGAGGACTTTGGCCTTGTAAAGTATTGTGGGAATTCTATACCAAAAGTGCATGATTTTATTTTGAATCAATCTACTACTAGTATCCCTGTATGCCGTATGTCTTCGGTGGTTCGAAGTTAACCCTGCATTAGAATTGGTTGGACTGCATTCCTTAACTGCAGGTATGGCCAGAAGTCTCAGGTGGGGAGATCCCAAAGGTCCTGTAGATATTGAAAGGTCGCAGTTGTCCCTGTGTTGGGGGAGAAAAGATCACTGAGGAAATGTATGCCCCTATCATACCAGGACTGCCAGAATACTGGGTGGCCTCCTATTTGTATATGAGAGTTATGCCATAAAGGGGTGTGAGACAGAGGGTGTGGGTGGCTTTTAAGTTTCCTGTGGGCTAGTAGCCAATAGTGGATAGAGGGGCCTATAGTAGGATGCTTCGAAAAGGCGGGCCTTTTGGAGTGCCATAATAAAGAGGCTAGTATGAATCTATGACTGATCTGCTGTTCTATGATTAGCCATTGGGGGGAGTTAGTAGATATAGGTTGGAACCATTTCAGAGTTTGGGAACATTGGTATGCCTAAACTGGGTATTTTAAAATGGTTAGTATACAATTCCAGCACTTCTGTCAACACAGCTGGATCGCAGCATTAAGAATTGGTATAGGAGAGATACATTTACTTATTTATTTGTGAAGTTTGGACAATACCTTTGAGCCTCAGTAGCTCATTTACAAAGGTTCCTCCTCAAACAGTAGTTTATAGCACATTACACAATAATACTTTGATTACATGACACAACATATTTTACAAGGCAATACAGTAAGTAAGCACTCCATTACAATTGAGGCAGCTCATACAGTACATGCACTTGTCAGGGTAAGGTAAAGTCCAAGGTTCCACGGCATCAGAGGATTACAGCAATTTCACATACAAAGGCAGCATGCTAACAGCATTGTCGGGGTTGGGATCAAGTACTGTTAGGTACCGGGGTGGTGCAGCAGATGCAATTGATGCTGGGCATAAGGGCTTGTCTTAGGCCTCTCTTGAACTGTCCAATTTTAGGGAAGCTCAGAAGGGACATTCTCTGGGCACTAGTAGCATGAAAATGTTTGTAAACACAGCAGAGCAATTTAGTCTGCAGGTGAAAGACCAATTCTGATTCGGTCAGTTTAAGTTCTACATTCCATCCCTCTCTCATTGGAAAATTCAAGACAAATTTTTCAAACTCTTTACTGATGATTATAAATATGTGTTTCTGAAACATATTGGCCCAGATATTCAAAAGGGTTGCGCCATGCGCAACAGGGATGCACCAGCGCAAATCCGAAACTGCGCCATTGTGCGATATTCAGCGGGAGGCAGATACGCCCCCCAAATCACAATGCACAAGAGCACAATGGTAATGAATGCATGAGCAACTGAAGGGGGAGGAACCATAAATAAATGGCGCAGTGCGATATTCAACAACATGCGCCATGTGCAATAGGGGAGCAAGCGGAAGTTGCGCGATAGCGGAAATGATCCAAAATAAAAAGGAACAAGAGAGAGGCGCAAGAACGCTACAGGGAAGCCACATGTTGGTGAACTGCAGGCAGGCACACAGGCACACAGAAACTGTGAACAGCACAGGGTAGGAGCAGAACAGAGCACCTGGAACCACTAGGAACAGGGAAGGTGTGGGGAGCCTGGGCCACAGCGCAGGACAAAATTGGGAAGTGCCACACAGCACTGAGGGCACAGACAGTGGGCAGTACGGCCACTACAGGGAGATGTTCCCGGTGCAGGGGGAGTAGCAGTAAGGACAGCGGGGGGAACAGTAAAACAGCTGCCGGGGGGGTAACACAAGTCTGGGACATGGCCAGTGCCACCATCCAGATGGAGGCAGTAATGAGGGGGGTGAGAAGGCAGGCAGCAGGAGAGCACAGCCGTGGAAGGGCCCATTGGCAGTATGCCCCCAACAGGCAGTACTGAGCCTGCACCAGCTTTCAGCTGTACACTGATACCGAGATTGTGGGCTGGTGCCGCCTGAACCGGGCGATCCTGAGGCGGCTCTGTGAGCTGTGCAGTGATGTGATGCAGGCACTTGCACGATGGAGCCATGCTCTGTCAGTGGAGACCAAAGTGACAGCTGTCATGTGCCTGCTCACCATGGGTACCTTCCGGAGACCAACAGGGGACATGACAGGCATAACCCAGTCGGCCACGTCATGCCTTCTCACCCAGTTCCTCAGCGCACTGCTGCCACATGCTGCGGAGTACATCCATTTCCCAAGCACACCGGCGGAGCGCACAGCAAACATACAGGAGTTCCACAGGGTAGCACGTATGCCTGGCATGCTCAGGGCAATAGACTGCACCCATGTGGCCATTCACATGCCACCTGGCCCTGAAGGGGCTGCATACATAAATTAGAAGGGGTATGCAAGCATCAACTGCCAGGTGGTGTGCGATGCCAGGGGGCGCATAATCAATGTCTGTGCCACGCACCCTGGGGGAGCACATGATGCCTTCATCTGGCACCAGTCTGCACTGTGCCACAGGTTTGAGAGTGGGGACATCCCCACTGACCACCTAGTGGGTGAGTATGCAAATCACGCAGAAAGACATGGAGCTTGGGAGAGGCATAGTCAGAGGTGACATGGTTACTGGCCTAGATGGCCCATGGCAGGGCGATGCTGATCACCAAACTAATGTCCACCCTCTACACACAGGTGACAGTGGATACCCACTCCGTCTCTGGTTGCTCACACCATACTGGCGGCCCGCGACCCCATCGCAGCAACGTTACAATGAGGCACATACCACCACATGCAATGTCATAGAGTGGGTGTTCGGGATGCTGAAGGCACGTTTCCATTGCCTGGACACATCTGGTGGTGCCCTACAGTACAGCACCTCAAAGGCTTGTGGGCTATTTCTTGTCTGTTGCATCCTGCACAACATGGCCAATGACTGTGGGATAGCTGTACAGATCGTAGAGGGTGACAGCAATGGGGACGATGAGGACGCTGGTGAAGATGGTGATGGGCAGCCCCCCCTTGGTCGAAGGGACCCCCGACTGATCCGGATGACACAGCTGCACCAGGACACCATCACAGAGGTGCACTTCACTCAACCCAGGTAAGTCATGAGGCCATGTGCGACCACCAGTGACAAGGGCACAACCCACAAACATTCATGGACAAACCCCAGGGGTACATGTTGTTAAGGGAATTGGCTGAGCATGGAACCACACATGCCATCAGGGATGGGCAAGGTCTAACACGGCACGCGGTCACACACACACACACACACACCCCCCCCACCCACCACAAGACATGCGCAAAGGTAGGAGGCACACGACCCCAACCACCACCCCTAGCCACACACACATCCACAGACCACCACGCCCAGTGCCTGTCATTGTGCGTATGTCAGACACTGGGCACCATTGCACAGTGGCGGACAGCACAATGCAGGCATCATCATGCACACGCCACAGCGGACAGCAGCTGGGAGGGTGTGCAGATGGAACGTGTGTGTGTGTGCAGGGCCGGGTACCCCACCCGTGCATTGCACATTGAACAACACACTGCACACAGGGCAGCATCAGACAGTAGCCTTGGTGGGAGACAGGTCAGTCATGCACCACAGTGCCACGGCCACCACGGATGCGTGGGCAGCCCTGCCAAGACCCGCCAGCAGTGACAGGCTGACCAATGGCCCCATGGGGTGGCACCGACAGTCCCCCAGGGGTTCCGCTGCGTGAACGTGACCGTGCTCGCAGGGGTCTGCAGCACACCGAACATGTCTGCGCCAGGCATGCTCGGAATGCCCACAGCTGAACCCGGTGTTGACAAGGAGGGTGTCGCATGACACCGGGAATGGGGGTGGACATTGCACTGCGCGGTGTCTGCAATGCATGGGCAAATAACTGTGTGCCCACTGTGGCCATGGCAGCTGTGATTGTCTGTTTCAGCCTGTCAATGGCAGCGGTCACATCCTCCCGCATCTGGTCCATCCCTGCCAGGAGCAGACCAGTGTCCCTGCTGCGCCACTCCTCTGCCTGGTGTAGGGCTGCACTGAGTGCATCCACCGCCGTCACAAGCTGCAACTGCTGATCGACTGAATCTTGGAGTATGCGGGTGTGCTCTTCTAAGAGGTCATCTGCCTGATCGGCATGCTGTCCCTCACGATGTTCGCAGCCCTGATGGGCAGCACCCCTTGAGAGTGGGTGCTGCACACCAGGGCCATGCCTAAGCATGTCCACAGGCGGTGCACTGATGCCACTTCCCGACACTGTACCCCCATGGCCATTGACCGATTGCTGACACTGCCCCTCCGACTGCCACTCTCCAGGGCTCAACTGTGCCGCCGCAGTGGCCGCAACAGCCCCACTGTCCTGGACACACACCAGTGCTGCCCCACTGGTGCAGACAGGCACAGGCTGGGACTGTGATGTCATGCAGGCCTCCATGGTGGCACCACCCACGGCCATGCCCGTGCTGTTACCTGCTGTGTGGCCATCCTGTGGCCCACACGTATCACTGTCCATGAAGTGAGATCCATCATCATCAGTGACGGATCCGGCACCAGTCTGAGTCTCAGCATGATGACATCCATGGACGCTGGCATGCTGGGACATGGGCAGGGCCTCCTCCACACCTGCTCCACCAACATCAGTCCGGACAGCCAGGTGGGCCCACTGTCACCCTGACCCTCGGACACCTGTGGAGGTGGATGGGCCCTCCTCTCTGCCCATGGTATCACCCTGGACAAGCCCACCACCCCTAACCCATGTAGATGCTCAGGAGCTGTAAGGGAACACAGTAACATTAATGTATCTGCCCTACCCTGTCCCCCCACCCATTGACAGATCAGGACCTACCATGCAGTGACGGGCTACCACCCATCTGGAATCCACCACCTGGAACACCCTCGATGGCACAACGCCGCATGCTGCCAGCAACCCGCTCTTCTTGCGGGGTCAGGTGTTGCATGGCCAGCTGTCCCCCTCCAGTTGCAGCCCGTGCTGCCTTGATGGCAGCCACCTTGTCCTTAATCCTCTGCCTGTCCATGCCCATCTTCTTTTTGCACTCCTGCATGGACCGCTGGTGGCCGCAATGCAGGTTGACGGCACGCGCCACCTCTTCCCATGCAGCAGCACGGGCCAGTGGTGTTCCCCGCTGTCCGCTGAGCAGCGGCTCCTGGTCGAGGTAGGCCTCAAACAGGGCATCTGTTTCTGCCTTGGTGAAGTTAGGCCTCCTCTTCCTCCCACATCTCTGTTCCTCTTTCTCCACCTCACGATCGCTCATTCTTGATCCTGTGGGAATGACAGGTGTTACCTGTGAATGGGCAGTCCCATGCATGTCCCACACACCACAGTCCACACTCCCAAACAGCATGCAACTCACCACAATAGACTGCAATAACAGACTATGGCCACTGCAGCCCAATGTCACATTTATATAGCGCAACACATGCAAATGAGGCGAGGCACAATTTTATGTGGATGCTAATGCGGTATCTGCACCATTGAATAGCTGATTAGCTGATTTGCATATGCCGGCTGAATATCGCGCTGTTGCGCTCTGCACAATTGTGTTGAACGTGCTCAGGCAAGGCGCATTTCTGTGACATGCGCGTGGACACCTGAGCGGCGCATGCCGGGGTTCTAGCGCGCGTCTGCGCTGCGCTGCTGATGTGTGCATGGGAGGCAATGCAGGGATGGCCACCATTGTGCCAGTGGCGCTACTGCACTGTTCACATGTATGGCGCTCTGGCACTGGGGCGCCGTAGGCACACTGGGGCCACAGCACGGTAGGCCACTACAGGAAGTGGCACACAGGCACCCTACCATGCTGCACGTGGAGAGTACCAATCGCGCTGTGGCAATCCATGCACGAGAGACCCTGACCCTGTGCCGACCTTTGCCCCTAGGTGACATGCATCCACATGGGTGCACCTCTATCGCGCTGTTCAGTGACAGCATGATGGGGAATGACAGCGCAGTACCACGCAGCATCCACACGTGGTAAACGTGCGCTACAGAGCGCCATTTTGACACTGAAACAGTACAGGATGGCACGGAGACAGGCACCCATCTGGAGCCAAATGGAACTGGCCAATCTGGTTCAGTTAGTGGAGCCCCATGCTGCTGCCCTATTTGGGGAGGCATCCCTGGACAGGGCCAGGAGTGCAGTGTGGGAGGAGGTGGCGGTGGCCCTGGAGGAGGCCACTGGCATGGAGAGGACAGCGGAGCAGTGCAGGCACCGCTATGGTGACCTGCAGCGCCAGGACCCAGAAAGGCTTGCCCACCTGTGGGCACGTGCCAGGAGGGGCATGGTGCCATGGCCAGGTAGGTACCCCATCCATACACTGATAACGTCCATACAGGTATCACAGTGGCATGTGTCCAGCACATGGGGGGGCCATCCAGTGTGGGCCGTGGTGGTGGTATCAGGGTGGGGGGAGGATGGGTATGGCTGTGTGGGATTGCACACACGCAGGGGTGGGGGGACTTTGCTACTGAATTGTACTGATGTTCCTCTCTCCATGTTTGCACCATAGGCCCTGAGGAGTGTCAGCGTGTGAGGGAGGGGAGGCTACGCCATGAGCAACAGCAGGCCGAGAGGGTGGCCGGACCAGACAGGCACAGGGACCAGCCTGATGATGGTGAGTGCCTTACATCCATGATTACTTTTGCATGCTGTGTAACAGGGCGGGCAGCAGGGCATGGCTACCATCCATTGACACCACTGCCATGCACGCAACTTGGTACAGTCAGCACTGTCCAGTGGCACTGCATGTCTGGGAGTGCGTCAATGGTGGTCCATGCGTGCACCGGGTACATGGCTGTGCCACTGCCTTTGCACCACATAGCCATGTCACTGAACAGCCACAGTGGTGCTGTGCAGGACTTGGCCAGTGGGTGTGTGCAGTGGTCCGCATGGCTGTGTGCACCTGGGTGGGCAGGTCTTGTGGACACGATCATTGTGGGTGGTCACACACCATCACAGAGGCATGTCCCATGGCCATATGTCATGCACAGTGGGTGGGCTGCATGGGGCTGTGCATTCACACCTATTGACTCTGCTCCCTTGTCCTAGGTGGATGGCAGCTACAGGCTATCAGAGAGGTGCTGCAGGAGATCCTTCAAGTTGCCAGGGCCTCACTGGAGATCCTTGAAAGGATAGACAGGCTGGGAGTCAGACGGCGGCATGGTGGGAGGAGCAGTCAGAGAGGAGGAGTGGGGCTCCTGCTGAGCTTACTACTGCCCCCGATTTCCCCTACCCCCCTGGACCCACCCTCACACCCTCCTTCCCTCTACCATTTGTTCACCCCTGCCCCTACCCACCCCCACCTTGTTTGTGTCCCTCCCCCCAACCTTTTCTAAATATGTATATAGTTTTGTTTGCTTTTGTACAGTACATTTGCTTTGATATGCCTACTGTGGTGGTCTCTGATTTGCAGTGGGCTATAGGTGCTCAACTGCAGTGGTGTGCATGGCGTCAGGGGTGGTGCAGTCGTGTGTGTGTGTGTGTCCGTGGGGAAGTGACTATGGTGTGGGAGTAGCTATAAGTCACTGTCTGTGGTATGTGTGTTGTTCCCTGTGCACTGGATGACTGTGTGCAGTGGTCCATGGTGCATGCTCTGTGTCCATGGTGCACCTGTCAGACCATCCATGGTGTGTGCCGACGCATGGTCGGTCTCTCAGCTGTACCTCGGGGGGATGTGTATGGTGGCACTGTGTATGCAGTCATTGCATCGCTGTGTGCTGCCACCCACTGATGGGTGCTCATGGTGGGGCTGCCTTGCATGGTTCTGTGGTGCACAGGGTTGCATTGTCACAGTGGGGGTGGTGGCATGCATGGGGTGTCCTGAAGAACTGGTGGACGCTGCTCCTGGGCAGGGTGTCTGGGTATCACAGTGCAAGGGTGTGCTCTGCATTGGTGGGATGGTGTGCCATGGGGTGGTCAGCCCTCCTTTTGTGCTGGTCACAGCTTGCCAGGGGGTGTGCTGGGGCACCATGCCCCGGCTGTGGGTTTGTTGCTGGTATCCATGGGCCAATAGTTATTCCAGCTCTCCACCAGTTGTGCAGTGCATGGGGTGTGGGGGATGATGTCTGTTCTGCTGTGTGCTCATCTGCCCATCTGTGGCATGGGTGGTGGGCCCCTGCATCCTGTCCCTGTGCATCCCTGGTTGTGCTGTTGCACTGCTGCCCTGCTCTACTGAGCATCCCAGGTTGCGCTATGGCGCATCTGAACTACTCCACTGAGCAGCCCTAGTTGTGCTATGGTGCATCTGGACTGCGCAACTGCACATCCCTGGTTGCGCTATGGTGCAGGTGGCACGATATTCACTTGTGTGCCGCAGGCGCATCTTGGCCTGCGCAGTTTTTCAATATCGCGCTTCTTGCGCATGGGCGCAGTGAACTTGCGTTTGCTACTGCTGTTGCCCACATTTTGGACACAGTTTGAATATCTGGGCCATTATGTTAAAGCTCATACATCTCAATCTTTTTCATACATCTCAATCTTTTTCATACATTTCAATCTTTTGTCACTAAAATGAGGACCACAGGCACTCAAAATTAGGGACAGTATGAAGAACACATCTTGAAACATAGAGTTAAGTCCTTCACACGTACAAAGTTTATTTTTAACATTTTAGAATTTCTAGTTTAAAGTCTGAATTTACAACATTTTTTCTGTGTGTGCAGTACCTTTTCTATGAGGGGCAGAGCAATTTTGAGGGCAAAATGAGGGATGTCCCTTGTAATCAGGGACAGTTGAGAGCCATGGTAAAGCCATATAAGGCATTGTTCTTTGATGAAACATCAACAAAACACTTATAGGAAAAATGGAAGCAGGAAAACGGAGTGGCCCTCCTTCTTCAGACTTAGAGAAATATGTACATTCTGATCAACAAGGTGGCACATTCCAATATATGGAGGGAAAACATTTGGAAAAACATAGTTCAGTCCTTTGGAATCCAAATTAAGCAAACATTCTATGCCTGTTGTTGGGAAACAGTAGGGTGGCGGGGGGTGCCACACCAATATTTTCTCTGAATGAGTGGTTATCAAGACCTTCTGGGTTGGTGTATACCCTTAAGCAGACCAGATAATCCAATACAGCTTACAGCAAGGCCAACACAATGTTGGGATGTATTGGGAGAGGAATTGACAGCAGGAACAGGGAGGTGATACTGCCACTTTATAGGTTCCCTTGTGAGGCCCCACCTGAAGTACTGTGTCCAGTTTTGGAGCCCGTACCTTAAGAAGGACAAAAACAGACTGGGAACTTTGCAGAGAAGGGCAACTAAATGATTCAGGGCATGCAGGGACTTTCGTACAAGGGGTGCTTGGAAGCATTGAATATGTATTCATTAGACACTAGGAGGGAGAGGGGAGACATGATAGAAACTTTCAAGTTCCTGAAGGAAATAAATAAGGTGTCCTGCTCTGAACTGTTCAACAGGTTTCCCAACTCAAGTACTAGAGGGCACGAATGGAAGCGAGGGGAGGGAGCTTCAAGAGGGAACTCAGGAAACACCTTTTCTCGGAAAGGGTCATTGAACCTTGGAATGGGCTGCCCCGGAGATGGTGGGAGCCAGAACGGTGACAGCTTTCAAACTGGGCTGGGATAAAGAGTATGCTTGAATAAAACCCGAGAAGCAAGAACTTAGTAGGGGTCAGAAGTGGGGGGCTAAGTTCTGGGATCTGAGAAGGTCTCAGAAATGTTTGGGCAGACTACGTGGACCCTTGGTCTCATTCTGCCATCAATTTTTCTATGTTTCTATGGGAATGTTGATCATACAGTGACACCACTATGGTGAACATGTTGATGCCGGCAACATCGACAGTTTGCTGTAATGGTCCGCCCAAGACCCCGGCACTCTGTCTCCTGGTGCTGCACCCCCTCCCAGATTCAACTCTGACTCGGAGTTAGAATCCTATAGATTGGGGGTTCGGGGGCAAAGCCCCCCACTAGAAAAATGACTGGGTCTCCTGTCGAAATTATGCCAACTGCAACTTGTGGTCAACGTAATTCCATTGCTGTGATGTCAGTTGACAACATAGTTGTCAAACCGGCATCATAGAGCCATTTCTATGTACCTGAAGGCATCAGGAAAATAATAAACCTGGAGGAACATCTGTCCTGAGATGTTCTGGTAATGATTGTTTGTTAGACCACACAATGATAAAAACAAGAAATGCGTTATTAGATTACTCCTATTATGCAAATACATAGAGGAACCATATCCACCTCAGTATGCTGGGGGCTATGTGGCAAGCCACGAGCCACACACTCACTTGTTTTCTGGGTCTGCCTCATTTTACAACCTTTATATTGCTTTTTTCGCTTCTCTCCAGGATAAAGCAGCACACTGCTTAGTAGTTGTTTTTGTCATTGCAGAAAAAAATGCATTAATAGACACTAAAATGCATTAATAAACACCAGTTATCACCAACAATTCCCTCTATAGGGGAATGGAGGAAGCAGGTGCATGAAATATATAACAAGGAGAAAATCTAGTTTGCACTGCAGAACAGGGAAGATCAGGGTAGGGACCACTGGTCTCGCTGGCTTACTTACCGCATGGAATATGATAACACCCTCATTCCATAATATATTGCATTGTAGCTCTCATCCAAGCGTACTGCTGTGATGTTCTGACCATGACCTCACTTATTGTGGCTACCAGTAGGTTATGTCAATTTAGTAAAAGATGCCACATATTTAAGAACCTCTCATAGACATGTCAGTATTGTTTGCAGAACATTTTATGAGATAGCAATATTATGCTGAGTAGCTATTTTTATGAACTTTGTTTGTCATATACAGCAATAACTGCAAATGAAGTAGAATAACTCTATTTCAGACACTGATATCTATCTATCTGGAATGGCTGCTTCCTCCAAGTTGTACCTAAATGGAGATTTATTATTTATTTCCAAAGTTTTACCAGAAAAGACATACTGAGCTAGTAGCAGCGTGTTTCCTGGTATGTCCTTGGGGAGGTGGAATGGAAGGAACAGAGGTACACCAAGAACAATAATACAAATACAAACAGGTAAATAAGGATCATAGAAACAGAGAACCATAGAATTTGTCTGAAGAAAAGGATTGCTTGGCCCACCCAGTTTGCCCAGATGGTTCCTGCTTGGTCTGTCTCTGCAGAACCAACTGTTCTCTGGTCACACTTCCTCCTCCCTGACTATCTACTAATATTCCCCTATGTCTATCACACACATGCTTGCAGCTCCCTACTGTTTTTACCTCTATCACTTCTGCTGACAATCTGTTCCAGGGGTCTACCACACTTTCAGTGAAGTAGTCCTTCCTCCCTACTCTCCCCAGCTTTGTTGCATGCCCTCTGGTCCTGGTGCTCTTTCTCATATGAAAAAGACTCCCCTCCTGCACCCTTTTCACCTCTGTGAGCTACTTGTAGGTCCCTCTCACTTTCCTCTCTTCCAGGGTGTACATGTTGAGATCCCTTAGTCTCTCCTCATTGAGCTTTTGGTGAAACCCCTTCACAAATTTCAGTTGCTCTCCTCTGGACTGTCTCCTCCTTGTCTATATCATTTTGAGGTATGACCTCCAGAACCGGACCCAATACTCCAGGTTGGGTATCACCAGTGAGTGATATAGTGGCAACACCACCTCCCTTCTCCTGCTTAAGATACCTTTCCCTATGCATTCCATCATCCTACTGGCCCTAACAACTTACTTGTCTCACTGCCCTATCACTTTAATGTAATCTGATATGATAACCCCAAGGTCCCTAGCCTGTTTAATGACTGTCTGTCCTTCCAACACCCCATCCTATATACAGCTCCTGGGTTCCCATGCCCTAGGTGCATGATTTTGCCCTTTTTGGCATTGAACTCCAACTGCCATGCTCTTGATCGCTCCTTCAGTTTTCCAAGATCAGCTATACATCCTCTCCACATCCTCCTGAGTATCCGTCCTATTACAGATTTTGGTATCATCTGCAAAAAGGCATATCTTCCCATTCAGTTCTGCGATGTCACTTATGAAGACACTGAAGAGGACCAGTCACAGTACTGAGCCCTGCAGTATCCCACTGGTGACTCTCCTGTTATTAGAGTGATTACTGTTAATCACCACCCTCTGTTACTTATCCATTAACCAGCTTCTAACCCAGTTCAGCACTTTGGATCCCACCCCCAGGCTGCTCAGTTTCTTTATCAGTCTCCTGTGTGGCACAGTGTCAAAGGTCTTGCTAAAGTCCAGATAGGCCACATCCACTGCCCTTCCCTAGTCACCCAGTCAAACAAATCAATTGGATTTGTCTGGCATGACCCCCCCCCCGTGAATCCATGCTGCCTGTGGGCTTGTAGCCCATTGGACTCAAGATACTCTACCAACCTTCTTTTAACAGGGTTTCCATTAATTTCCCCATCTCTGAGTTGAGACTGACCTGCCAATAGTTGCCAGCCTCCTCCCTGCTGCCACTCCTATGTAGACAGACCATCTCTGCTCTCCTCCAGTCCTCCAAAACCATGCCTGTTTTCAGAGAGCTGTTGAATAAGGCTGTCAGTGAGGCAGCTCACCTCCCTGAGTTCCTTTAGTACCATTGAGTGTATCCCATTTGGTCCCATAACCTTGTCCACTTTCAGGGCTGCAAGTTACTGGATCTATGTGATAACGGCGAACGCGGAAAGGCGATCGCCATTGGGGTGACTGTACATCGCCGAAAAGACATTTTGCCAATGTATATTCCCAGTGCATGGCAAAATAGCACCAGGAACTTAATTCTTTTTGTTTATGCTGGGGGATCTTCCCTTCCACCCATCACACGGTGTGCTCGCCCCCAGCCCGCACGTATACATATAGCTATCAGATGTCACTACACCCACATTTGACCACTCATCCACTTGCTGGGAGAACAGGCACCGCTATTGAGTCACCCTTTCAGTAAGCACTCAATAGCAATTGCCTTTCTCACGGGATACCCAAGTTACTTTAGGACTCTTTCCTCTGAAAATGTACTTGTGTCCACCTCCCCCCTTTGTTCCTTTTGCTCCCTGGTGGTCTGTTTCCCCCTCCCTCGACTGTGTGGAAGACTGAGCAGAAGTACCTATATAGGATGTCTGCTTTTTCTTGGTCCTCTTCTGTGCAGTCCCCTCTGCCACTCTCCTTATCTTCACTATCCCTCCCTTTGCTTTCCTCTTCTCTCCTATATACCTGAAGAAAGTCTTATCCTCTTTAACTACCCCTTGGCTATCTTTTCCTCTGACTGCACCTTTGCTCCCCTCACTGCCTTCCCTACTTCCCTCTGGTTTCTTGGTATACTTCCCTGTCTCTTCCCTCTGCATTTCCTTATACCTCCTAAATACCACTCTTTTTCTCTTCACCACCTTGGCCACTTCCCTAGAGAACCATAATGGTATTTTTTTCCCTTTTGCTTTTACTCAGTTCCTTCATGCAGAGGCTGGTTTCCTTAATTATGACCTCCCTTATTTTCACAGCTGTACCTCTACCCCTCCCTTGCAATCCACCCCTATGAGGCAGCCTCTGAGGCAGTCTTCCATTTCTTTAAAATCCACCCTCCTAAAGTCCAAGACCCTCGTCTTCATCTGGCTTGCCTCTGTTCCCATCTTAATGTTAAACCACCCTCAAGGCCCTGATTTTTCCGCAGTTCTGCAGCCGTGGAAATTGCTGTGGAATTTAATGTAAACCACAGACTATTATTCCATGATTTACAAGAACTGCATAATATTATTCTGTGGTTTACATGAACTGCAGAATAACATTCCATGATTTACATAAACTGCAGAATAATATTCCATGGTTTACATGAAATGCAGAATATTATTCCACAGTTTATACTGAAGAGTCAGTATAAACTGTGCATAAAACAAATCTGCAGTTTATATTGATTCTGACCAAGGAAAAATATTCCATGGATCATATAAACCCTGGAAAACTATTCTACAGTTTATATTAAATTCTGCAGATTTGGTGGCCCTGGGGATTCTCAGGCTGGGGTGGGGAGGGTGATGGGGCTGAGATGGATGGGGTGGATTTTTTTACTTTCTAATACTAGGAACTCAGGAGTTAATTGACAATCTGCTCTGATTTGTAGGTCCCAGCCAAAAAACTAACATTCTTCCCCTACCTGGGTGCTTGGGTGGGGGTTGCTGACTGCTACCAAGGCCCCCAACTGCTGCCACAGAATTTCTGCAGGAATAGAAAACTAATGCTGCAGATGTTCTGTGGCAACAGTTTTTTTTCCCCACAGAATTTAGACCCAAATTGCAGCAGAAAAATTGGGACCTTGACCACACTGTATGGTGATCACTGGTATGTGGGGGACTGCCCACGGTGACATCTGCAATGCTGCCCCTGTTTGCAAGCACCAGGTCCAGCACTGCACCATCCCTAGTTGCCTAAGAAAAACCAATAATAAACAACTGTATAAGGACACATATTATGTGTAATAAAATACACTACAATAGATACAATAAAGTGCTGGAGGATAGCAACATTTACAATGTGCAGAGGGCAATACTGAGTTCAGAGAGGGAGCAATGCTTGTGGGAAGGTAGGGGTGGATGAGGGGGCTGCACTAGTGTAGGTGAAGAGCAAAGGCGGGTGAAAGTAGGAGGATGGTGGGAAACAGAAAGTAAGGGAAAAGAAAAGAGCCTTCAGAAGATACAAGGAAACACAAAAAGATGAGGACAGAGAACAATATCTGGAGAAACAGAGGGAATCTGGGAAAATAATTAGAAGGGCTGAAGCTCAGACAGAGGAAGGTATAGCTCAGGCTATTAAGAAGGGCGACAAGACCTTCTTCAGATACATTAGAGAGAGGAAAAAGACCAGAAATGGGATTGTTAGGCTGAAGAAGGAAGGAGGAGGAGAAAGGGTGGTGGATGACCTAGAAAAGGCTGAGTACTTTTGCTCAATATTCACCAGGGAAGGGGAGGGTGAGGGACCAAGACTCATTAAGAGGGGTATT
This sequence comes from Neoceratodus forsteri, assembly GCA_016271365.2. Classification (NCBI taxonomy): domain Eukaryota; kingdom Metazoa; phylum Chordata; order Ceratodontiformes; family Ceratodontidae; genus Neoceratodus; species Neoceratodus forsteri. The sequence goes on from CM028129.1 coordinate 722,197,603, forward strand.
CAGGGGAGGGAGGTAGACACCAGCCCATTTACAGTGGAAACAGTCCTAGAAGAACTCGGGAAAATAAAAGCAGATAAGGCAACGGGGCCAGATGGGATCCACCCCAGGGTACTAAAGGTACTCAGGGAAGTGCTGGTGGAACCCGAACCACTGGATGCCCTTTTCAGTGCATCATCACTAGAGACAGGGGAGGTACCTGAGGACTAGAGGAAGGCAGATGTGATCCCTCTCCATAAGAGTGGAAGCAGGCAATTGCAGGCCTGTAAGTCTGACCTCGGTAGTGGGGAAACTAATGGAGTCCTTACTTAAGTAGAGGATTGTGAAGTTTCTGAAGGTTAATGGGGCACAGAATCCAAGGCAGCATGGATTCTCAGCTGGAGGGCCCTGTCTGATGGATCTTATAGATTTCTTTAACTGGGTAACCAGGGTGGTAGATCAGGGCAGGGCAGTGGATGTGGCCTACCTGGATTTCAGCAAGGCCTTTGACACCGTCCTGCACAGGAGATTGCTAAATAAATTGGGGAGCCTGGAAGTGGGTCCTACAGTGGTAAAGTGGTTTGGGAACTGGCTAAGGGACAGGACTCAGAGGGTGGTGGTAAATGGCATGAAATCTGAGGAGAGGGAGGTGACAAGCGGGGTGCCACAGGGGCCAGTGCTGGGGCCAGTCCTATTCAATGTCTTCATTAGCAACATTGCAGAGCATCGGGAGGGAAAGGTGTGCCTCTTTGCAGATGACACCAAGATCTGCAACAGAGTGGACACACTGGAGGGAAGAGGAAAAAATGAGAAAGGACCTAAGCCTATTACAGGAGTGGTCAGGTGTGTGGCAGTTGAGTTTCAATGCTAAAAAGTGCAAGATCATGCACCTGGGTCACAGGAATCCAAGGGAGGAGTACAGGATGGGTGGGGAAATTCTGGCCACTACAAGTCAGGAGAGAGAGAGACCTTGGGGTTATCATATCTGATGACCTGAAGATGACCAAACAGTGTGAAAAGGTGGTGAGGAGAGCAAACAGAATGCTAGGGTGCATAGGGAGGGCATAACAAGCAGGAGGAAAGAGGTGGTCATGCCACTGTACAGATCACTAGTGAGGCCTCAGCTGGAGTACTCTGTCCAGTTCTGGAGACCACTTCTCTGGAAGGACATTGACAAAATAGAGGCAGTCCAGAGAATGGCAACGAAGATGGTACATGGATTGCACCAGAAGCCCTACGAGGAAAGACTTAAGGACCTTAATATCTATTCACTGGAGGAAAGAAGGGAGAGGGGAGATATGATAGAGACTTTCAAGTACCTCAGGAATAAACAGGGTATGGGTGAAAAGCATATTTCAGAAAAAACTCTGCACAAGAACAAAAGGGCATGATATGAGGCTGAAGGGTGGAAGGCTCAGGGGTAATGTTAGGAAGTACTTTTTCACTGAAAGGGTGGTGGAGCCATGGAACAGCCTTCCAGCAGATGTGGTGGGGTGAAAACAGTACGGGGGTTCAAGAATGCATAGGATAGACATAAGGGTACCCTGGATATGTGCAGAGCAGGAGAGCCTCAGACTAAATAGGATCTGGGGCTGCAGCAGTGAGTAGGGAAACAGGCAGACTAGGTGGGCTGTATGGTCCTTATCTGCTGACAGTTTCTATGTCCACTATCAGGAGAAACAGTAGGAGTGAGTAGTGAACTCATGGATAAGAGAGGTGAGTGAGTGGAGGGAAAGGTAGAGGATAAAACCACAGTTCCCAGATTTACTCAGTCTTACAAAGTCTGTATGTGGAAAATGGTCTATGTCTCCTGCAGCTGTATTGTCGTTCTTTCCTGTAAAAACATTTTAAAATCTAAAAAAGGATAAAAACAAGAGATACAGTAGAAGCCACTTAACTGGGACACAGTTGATAGGGATGACCACTTTATTGGGATGATCAGCTGGGCACCGATTAAGTGGCTATGTTATTCAATGGGGTCTCTAACTGCTTAATTGGGATGTCCTTGCCACCTAATTGGGATGATTTAGGTCAGTTCATGCCCATACTTGTCCCCCACTCTAATGCACTAATCCTTTGAATGGCTTTGTAACACATTCTCTTACACCCGATTAGGTGTGAACTGCACTGCCAACAAGCCCTCCTGCATGGCTCCTTGCCTCTTCCTGCCTCCTGTATTACACATTAGCCTTTCTGTTTCAGGTCATAGCTTCTGTTTTAATGTTTAAGTTTTGAAAGCTCAATTGTTCCCTACCCGATCTTCATGGTGATTGATCCCCAACATCCTTCCATGCCAGCATGTCAGTGTTTGGCGTCAGAGAATTGTGCAAGGGGATTGCAGTCTTACTGCTCACTTTTTACACAATAACAACAAAAGTTAAACTTGTTTTTATTTTATTTTCTCTCCCTAAGTATCAGACCAGTTCCTGCATAGTGCAAGTGTATTGGCATCACAGATGATGCGAGCAAGCAGACTCAGACACAGTACTGCATTGATTCAGCGCTGAAAGTAAAATATTGTTAGAGTATATACAATTTTTTGTCCCCCCTTCTCCCCCTTTGGGCGGATCAGCCCCTGCCCTGCTCGCTGCCCCCCATGCCCAGGCTTACCTCCCTGGATGGGGCCCCAGGGCAGGCACCCACTCCCTATGGAACACAGTCTCAAACACTGGCTTGCCCCAAGGGAGGGGACACGGGAGTGGGCCCCCCTGGCGGATACAGGTCACAGCGGGAGCAGTGGCAGGCAGGGACATCATGGATGGGGACAAATTTTTGCAACAGTAGAGATCACTGGGGGAAGGGATGTGCAAATATGGCCAGTGTCCACCCCGGCCCCCAACATGAGGCGTTGGCAGTGGCAATACTCCCAGCCTCTGACAGAGATCTGCAGAGCACTGGACACTCTTCCCCACTCCCCTGGAGAAGGAGAGCAGTCCCTAGGATACAAGTCCTTCTTCCCCCGGCCGGCCCTCTGACTCCTGAGTCAATTTCCGAACCTGGGATGTCGACACTGCAAGCAGATGCCTTGCCACTGCACTGGCAGGCCACCCATATACATATATTTTAAATACATATGTATTTTTTGTAAAAAATAACTGCTGCTACAAAATAAAAGGAGATACCATGCTGAGCATTCGTTGGGCTATCAGATATGCTACTATGGAGGTAGGACCTAGACACTGGGCAAAAAACATGAACTTCTGTTTATGGGGACAGCTGCTTAATTGGGACAGAAAGGCATCTATGGAGGTGTCCTGATTAAACAGCTTCTGCTGTACTTGTTATCTAGATTGCTATTAGAAGTAGTACCCATCCACTCTCGCCTTCCTTAACAAGGCTGTTTTGCTGCGATCCACCTTTCTGCCTTTCCTACTGGTTACATCACCTATTAGTAACAACATTGAATACTGAGTTTACCCTACCAATATACAGCCTTCTGGTTAACAATTACAACAGTAGCCTTGTGTGATACAAGACCAGACTGAAATGGCTTGCTAATAGTGTAAATACTGTGTATAGCTCTGTTCTGATCCTTGTATGGCGTTGACAAAACACTGTCATGTGGCAATAACTTGCAATCATTGTAAATTCTGTACATATTTCCCTGTTTCTCCTCTTTGGTACTTTGCAATGTTTCCAGTTTCCCCTTCTATGTTTTGATGAGGTACAATTTCTGTTGGTGTGGAACCTTTGCAAACGAACTCGTACCTCAAAAGTGTACTCCAAAATAAGAAATAAAAAAAAGTAAAGGAAGTCTTAATGCATCTCCTGGACCATAGGTTGCGGTATTGAAACCCACTCAGCTGCTGCACCATTTTTTCATCTTAGCTGATAGCTGAAAATATATGATAACATTCTCTTGTCATCAGTGAGGCAGGAATAGCCATGGGATACCCTTCACGCCTCAGGGTAAGATGACATTGGTTGCTGGAGGATTCCCTGTAACACTGAGACTGTCATATTCCACTCTCTCTCACTCCTTGGTATACTTAAAGAGCTGCTGACACAATGTTATATGCTGTCCATTTTTTATTAGTGTTTATCATTAAATTGTAGAATCTATGCTCATTTTTTATAAGTAAAGTTCATACATTATTTTAAGTAATTTTAAGCTGCTGCCAGCCTTGTGTGCATTTCCACTTTGTAAAGGTGCTGCTGCTCCCGCTGCATGACACACTGACTTCACGTAGGGTAAGAAGAGTCCCTAAGTGTGAGCAGTGCAGCTATCTTTTCTCTACGTGGAAACAGTCATTCTGCCTTGTGTGGACACCTGCTCGTGCAATTGCAAAGTGCAAAACCAAATCCCGAACAAGTTTGAACTGTTTTCACACTGTCATTGCAGTCCTCATAGTGTGTTGTTCTTATTATGCATTTTCTGTTATTAGCAGCTGTACTTCTAGCTCTATTGCAAGGCTTTTCAGCCTACCTGTCACTTGTGTCTGGCAAAGCACACTGTATGTCCTTTTGATATATGTCAAATGAATCATATGTGCCCCATCTACTGTGCAAGGCTCATGATTCATATACTGTATTTACATAGTGTTTAATATAGGGCGGCAAATTGTCAGAAAAGGGGGAGATGCTGCTGGTGGGGGACTTCAATCTGCCAGATATAGATTGGAGTCTCCCAGCTGCAGCTTTGGCTAGAAGGAGGAGCATCCTGGACTCCTACAGGAGGTGTTCCTCAGACACCTAGTCAATGAACCCACTTGTGATGGGGCTAAATTGGATCTGGTACTTGCAAACAGAGACAGTGTGGCAGATGTCAAGGTGGGAAGTCACCTGGGGACCACTGATCACCGTACAATGTGGTACAATATAAGGATGACTGTGGATTGAAACCATACTAGGGTGAGGGTCCTGGATTTCAGAAGGGCAGATTTTATAAAGATGGGTGAATGCCTAAAGGATGATCTGGCAGGGGAGATGACCTATGTGGGGTGGAGGACTAGTGGGTGAAATTGAAGAAGGCCATATTGAAGGCTACAAACCTCTGCATCAAGCAAGTGAGCAGAAGTAAGAGGAAAAAGAAACCACTGTGGTACTCGAGAGAGGTGGCTGAAAAAGTAAAGGCCAAAAAAGGCAGCATTCATAAGATATAAGGAGATACAGAAGGAGAAGGATAGGGAGGTATATCAAGAGAAATAGAGAGAAGCAGGGAAAGCAGTAATGAGTGCCAAGGTACAGACTGAAATAAGGGTAGCCAAAGAAGTACCGAAAGGGGACAAGACATTTTTTATCTATGTAATTGAAAAGAGGAGGATTGTAAGATTAAAAAGGGATGGGGAGGGACTGCAAAGAGGGGGACCAGGAAAAAGCAAACATACTGAATAAACACTTTTGTTCAGTGTTCATGGTGGAAGGAAAAGGGGAAGGGGAGGGCCACAAAAAGTAATATGGGCTCTGTAATGAGGGCGATGAACACCAGTCCTTTTACAGAGAAGAGGGTCCTAGACGGACTCACTAGTCTGAAAGTAAACAATGCAATGGCACCAGATGAAGTACATCCTAAGGCATTGAAAGAACTCAGGGAAATACTGGCTGCACCTGTCACAGTATTTTTCAACAGGTCACTGGAAACAGGTGTGGTTACAAGGGGCTGGAGAAGGGCAGATGTAGTCCCTCTTCATAAAAGTGGTAGCAGGGATGAGGCTGGAAATTATAGGCCATTTAATCTGACATCGGTGGTGGAAAGGTCAATGGAATTACTACTGAAGGAGACGATAATAGAATATTCTGAATCAGTTGGCTTACAATACCAGAGACAGCACAGTTTCATAAGAGGGAAGTCACATCAAATGAATCTGATAGATTTCTTTGATTGGATGACTAAGAAATTAGATCAGGGAGGTGTGGTGGATGTGTTATACCTAGATTTTAGTAAGGCATTCAATACCATTCAACACAGGAGACTATTAAACAAGCTGGGAAGCTTAGGAGTGGGTCCAATGGGAGTAAACTGGGTAAGAAATTGTTTAGGGGATAGGAAGCAGAGGGTGGTGGTAAACAGAATTCACTCTGAGGAAGAGAGGGTGATCGTCAGGGTGCCTCAGGCATCAGTGCTGGGACCAGTCCCTGTTAATGTATTTAAAAATTACATTTCAGAGGAGCTGGAGAGGATAGTCTGCCTCTTTACAGATGACACCAAAATCTACATTAGGGTGGACACTCCAGGGGTGGGAAGGGTGGTGGAAAGGATGAACACAGCCCTGAGAAAACTCAAGCAGTGGTCAAAGGTATGGTAAACGGGTTTCAATGTGAAAAAGTGAAAAATAATGCACTTGGGATACGGAAACCCAGGGCAGAGTACAAATTGGGGGGAGTGTTATTGACAACCACCAAGCAGGAGAGAGACCTGGGTGAAATTATCCTGCATGACCTAAATGCAGCCAGGTAGTGTGACAAGGTAGTTGGGAGGGCTAGCAGGATGTTGGGGTGCATATTAAGTGGGATCACCAGCAGAAGGAGGGAGGTAGTGTTGCCTCTGTGTAAATCACTGGTGAGACCTCATCTGGAATACTGTGTACAGTTCTGGAGACCACATCTTCAGAAAGACATAGATAGAGTGGAGGCAGTCCAAAGGAGGCCAACTAAGATGGTGCAGGGTCTACATCAAAAGCCTTATAAGGAGAAACTAAGAGAACTCAATATGTACATCCTGGACGGGGGGATGTGATAGAGACCTATAAATACCTAAAAGGGGTAAATAAGGTACATTAGGTGAGTATTTTTCAGAAACAAAATGTACTCAAGAACAAGGGGACATGATATGAAGCTGGTGGATGGTAAATCCAGAAGAGAAGTGAGAAAGTACTTCTTCACAGAAAGAACGGTGAATTCCTGGAACAGTTTAGCAGCTGAGGTGATTGGGATGAAAACAGCAGAAGGGTTCAAGAAAGCTTGGGATAGGAATAAGAGAATCTTGGTGGAAAGGAATGAGGGGTGGGAGAAAGAACCGGAGATAAAGTAGGATCTGTGATGATGCTGTAGATAGGGAAAAATGGGCAGACTGGGTGGGCCGTGTGGTCATTACCTACTGACAAATTCTATGTTTCTATGTTTTGTTTTTATGTTTATAGTGTAACATGCTGATCCTGCACTATAATTTGCATCTGCATTTACTGCTGTGGTACAAGGCTTATCAGACCGTTTGTGTTATTCTCATTTTTGAATGTCATACTGTATGCCCTGTTGTCATGTATATAAGTGATAATATTTGCCACATCTTGTTAGCAAGGCTCAGGTATATATTCTATACATTTTAAAGGCTTTGTTGATATATTTTGTATTGATACTGTAAATCAGTCAACTTATTCATATCAGCATTGAGTAATAATCAGTGTTAGTGGCTGTATATCACATAATGCATTGCACTGCTCTATTTTTTGTGCATAAAAAATGTGAGATATTTCTTGTTTCATTATTCTCCAGTGTGATATAATGAGTTATCCAGGATTCCCTTATCAAACTTGCAAAGTTGACAAAAATCAACATTTTCCTTCGGTGCTTTTAAAACAATTTATATTGTGCATTTATATCCCTGTGTATTATGATGAAAAAAAAGTTTGCTGTGGTGAATAGATGTGTAGCTTATGGCTGCTCTAACACCCAAAAGGATCATGTCAGCATGCACATATTTCCTTGTAATTCCACTGTTTGTGCATGCTGAGATAAAGCAGTCAGTCAATATCGCCTGAACTGGAAAGGTGCAACAAGCAATAACTGTTTATGTAATGTCCATCCTACTCAACTCTCTCCATTGTTACCAGGTTTCTGCTGTGTTATTTTAATGTCTCTCTGATTTTAACATGCTTTTAAGAATGTATATGTTGTAAAGCTTTACCTTTTACTTTTTACTTTTTGCAATGGCATGTGCCGATCAAATAAAGATCACCTACCTACCCACCGATTCAACTGAAGATTATTTTGACCCATAGTATGCTTTGCAGAAATCCTTCAGACTTGACATGAGTTTCATTTGCTGCCAGTTGCAGGCTGGTGCCCCCGATGAAGCCTCAAGCATACAAGGCGAAGCACTGGGGCTCACTGCTGTGGTCTCATTGCTTGCAATAAATTGGATTTTTCTGATTTTGCACCATTTTTTTATTTTATTTGCTGAATGCCACCATTGTTTCTCGCTCTGGTCTGCAACCTCCACTGGTGATGGAGACAACAATATGGTAGTTGCCAAAATGGAAACCAGTATCAAGTCATGTATATACACAGACATGATAACGAGATGTTTCCAGAATGTGCACATGGAAATCTTTCTGAAGTCGAGCAAAGGAAAGAATGGGTGCCACCATGTAAGTTATTATATGTTTTTGTATATTATGTGTTGAGTAAATAATATAAGATGTCATAAGTAACATGGCGTTATTATCCAAAAGATATAGAAAACTGCGTCTCGCTGTTGTTACAGTTCCTGTTATGCATGTATAATGAAGATTATTTGTCAGTCACTCATTACATACATTTTTTTTATTGTGTCAGCATTAAACACAGCAACGCAACTTGAACATCTCCTTACAAACACAAGACTTTGCAGTGACATTTGCAGACTATCTGGAGAACATCACACATCTTTTGCAGTTAATTCTTTTTATTCAAACTTCATATACAAAGCAAAAAGAAAAGATGTGCACAACAGTAGAACACACAGCAGTAAAATGTCCATCACAGTTGGTTTTAGTTGTGCAAAGCACCCACATTTTTTGGCAGTACTATGTGAGAAGCTAGCAAGAGGGCACAATATCTCTAAACCCTAGGTCTGAGGCCCTCCTGGGAACTATAGTGCATGTAATAAAATTAATAAGAGGTATACATTTCCAAGCCCCATACCCTACCTGGCTTCTGTCCTCTGTTAAATCTGCCCTCTCCCCTTGTTAGGAGGAAGGGGAAAGTGGTAGAGAAAAAGGGAAGAGGAGAATGGGGAAGAGAGAAAGGAGGGGGTTGTGGAAAAACCAGGAAAGTGGGCCAAGGGTGTGTCCAGAGGAGCCTCTGTCTCAGCACGCCATGGAGGTTTAAGGTGGTCTTTGCTCTCCCCCAGGGAGTGTCTGGGGGTGTAGCACACAGAAAGAGGGGAGAGATGTAAAGCACCCAGGAGGCATAGTAGGATTGCAGGTTGCCTTTTGCCAGATGTGACATTGTGGCCATCATGGCTAAGAGACAGCATTCTTCCACTCATGTGTAGTAAGAATCTCCATAATTCTCCATTTACATAGCAGCAGAATCTTGGCCTCCACCCTGTGGCTACAGCCAATGCAGTTTACAATCAATATATCCAAAACCTATTGGTGGGATGCCAAAGCAAGAGTTTTGGGGTCATGGTATAAGTCATCCCCAGTATTCAGGTGCAGCTTGTCTTAAAAGCATCCCAAAAGGGTTGTATAGCAGGACATGACCACAGGATATGGAACCAGGTATCCCTGGGGCCCCACACTTCCAACAACTGTAATTTTGCATCAGACCCATTTCACATCATTTTAATGGTGTCTGATACCATAAATGGAGGGGGTTTATTCTGAATTAGAAAGCTGCAGGAGTCGGGCAAGAGACATGACCACCTTCCAGCAGGTGGACCAATTTTCTTCTCCTGAGATGAGAATTTGTAAGCATGTTTCCCAGTGCTGCCTGGCCTTGAGAGTTTGATCTAGCAGAGCATCAATGATCCGCCTATAGATCATACTTGCTTTCCCTCTAGGACTTCTGCAGCAGCGAGCACATCACACATCAGATCTGGAAGCTATTCATAGCCTCTTAATTCAGTTTGCCCATAAATGATTGCTTTTCATATGGGCATGAAGTACAGATATGTTAATTATGTCACTGCTATTTTTTGAAGTTATGCTTTATGTACATTCACTCACTTAGACAGGATCAGGCCACTAGTCAGGCGGCATGGAAACCAGACAATGTCTCAGTACCTTTTGTCATGAATGACATTCTGTCAGACTGTGCAATCACAGTATCCACTCCCTGTGGTGGTGGTCTTGAGGCTGACTGATGTCCCTAATTATTGCTATGGATGTGTGCAGATATCCAACTATGGGCCAACAAGTTCGGGGACTGAGAGTTCTGATTGAGGATAGTATCAGGGATACTCTATGTGACTTCACAAGTGTAAGCAGTAACAATGCAGTTACATGACTACAAGTATTATAAATAGAATACTAGATCAGAAAAAAAAAATCAGTAACCAGGCTATACTTCCATCAATGGATTCTGGTGACATCATAAACTTCGACAGCAAGCTATGTCACCAGAATCCCTTGATGGAATGACAAGCCCACTTACTGATTATCTCTTATCTGTTATTTTTGTATATACAAGAACATTCCAACTATTTTGGGACAGATATTCAGTAATGGGCAAAAGCAGAGCGCAAAGGGTTGCTCTGTGCTTGCCACTGTGTCCAACCCTGAGGATGCTATATCAGTTGAATAGCACACTGGCACTATCCAACTGAATAAAGAGCCATGTGGGGCAGCACAAAGTCAAGTAGTGCTGCCCTGACATGGATCCAGGCTGTATACAGCAGATAGGGAAGTGCAAGGAACTCAACCCTGATAGTGCCAGGAGCCCCCGGTGAGATATTCAGCTGGCAACATGCAAATGAGCCCAATGGGCATGCAAGGCACTAAGGGCCATATGCATGCTCATCATGGGTTGATTTGCATGGGAAGGGGTAGCAGGTTTGTGCCACTCCTGTGGCCACCCAGCACTGCAGGCATGGTGGTGGCCAGCCCCCTACACCCCAAATGCCCATCATCACAATGTACGTGGCCTTCCTAGTGTCTAGAGACACTCCCCACCCTCTGATCACCCATCCCCATAAGTATATGGGTTTTCCTTTATGTCCAGTGGTACCCCCCCATCTCCAGTGCACCCATCCCTGTGTCAGCCATCATCCTGGTGGATAGCAGCCCCTCACCCCACCGCTTGCACCAAGCACACCACTCGTCCACCCCCTCACCTCACTGTCTGGTGCTGTGTGGGATCCGATATGGTGACCTGCACAGCTCTCCTCTCATCACCTCGCTCAGCCACCATGTGGCATGACAAGCACACAGAGCCCCTTTAGTGCATGCTGTGTGAGGGCCTGTGGGACCCATGATGTGTGCTCTCAGTAGTAGGGTTGCTTATGTACTGCAGATACATGGTACATAGGTAATTTTTCATGCATTGCCTCTAGTGTACAAGATGCAGTAACTTGTGGGTTGCTGTGCTGTGAATATGATAGTTGGGTAGGAGTAGGTGACTGGGAGAATTCATGTGCTTAGTGATCAGAGAATGGGGTGAGTGAAGGGAGGAGGAGATGTGCAGTGAGTATTGTGTTATGAACTTACATTTGAGAATGGGTATGGTTACAGAAGAGAGACACAGTGGGCAGAAATCACTCTCAGGAGAATGACAAAGTCTTGTGTCATGCTCTATGAGCATCACCCCCCAAAAAAATGCACCACATACAGTCACACATTGTGCGACATTACATCATATGTGAGTTTCCCTGTTAATAGGCACATATCAGTAGTTGGATGGTAGCGGGAAAATGGTGGAGAAAGGATTCACATGAGAATGTGTATGGTTGCAGAAAAGACACTATTTATGGATGAGGGATAATGCAGTAGTAGTAAATATCTTTATTTTTAAACAGGAAAAAACGCTTAGGACTCAGGACCCTAGTTAGAAGCTTGTCCTGTAGGATTACTTAATCAGTTACAATGGACATTAACACTAAAACATTAATGTAATATAACAATAAATATTGGACAATCGAACAAAACAAATTCACATACAAACCACAGATTTCAACAGCTACAATCATGATGCAAGATTTCATTAATCATCTTTTGTTATATTAACATTTTTATGTAAACACAGGGCGAACAGACAAAGGTGCAACAAGATATATACATATGAAAACATGAAGTACAGGCTGCATTCAAAATATGAATATTTTACAGATTGGAACAGGACTGGCATGTTATGAGTTTGTATTATGGCTACCACTGAAAATAAAAATGTGATACTTTTTTGTATTACAAGAAAGGACCCTTACAAAAACAGAGTAGTACATTGATACTAAAGGAAGTAGATCAAGTTACATACAGTATCGTTGTTGTAAAGTGGAAAATAGAATGATCATGGTACAAAGTCCATGCCTGTCTCCAACTTATACAAATCCCATCATCTCCATATTTCAGTCAAATACTGGGAGGTGATTTAGGTAGTAATAGGTGCACTTTTCAAGGTAGTAGAGTGAATCAGTTATAGAAACCATTGTGCTACTATGGGTGGCTGAGATGTAAGATGTTGTTTAGTAATGGCTTTTTCCCTCCTGTGATCAGGATAAAAGAAGTTTTAATTGCACCCTCTAATACCCATATTCACAGGTGGTACATAAAGTAAACCAATGTAGGAGCAAGGAGATGTGGACTGCCAAACATAGCTTCCAAAATGTTGCAATAGCCTCCCAATAGGTTGCCAAGGCCAGACAGGTCCAAAAACTGTGAGCCTGATCTGACCTAGTCTCCCCATATGCCTGCCAATTTACCTGCCTGCTCCCCCATGTATTTCATATGGATTCTCGGTATCCTCAAACGACTGTTTGGCACTTCCAGGCAAATTCTCTTAAATAAGGAGCCATAGAAAGTTTATAAGCTGGAAGGGAGTATTGAAGACATTGCTGCTCATTACAAGGAATCTCTAAATCTGTCAATCATTTATTAAGGATTGATGTACATAGAAAAATCTATAGACCTATGACTGAATATAGCATACAGCAATCCCACGAAATGACCTCCCACCCCAGCCTGCTGGTGAAACTGGAGCTGCATAAACAATTCTGAGGTGGATCTGGGAGTTGCCAGTTTTGTAGGGATAGCATAGTAATATAAGCCCTAATCTGTAGGTACCAGTAATGCTCTGAAGCGGGAAGGGAGTCTTTATTTCTCAGGTCCTGAAACGGAAGCACTCCCCTGTTATCAAGAAGTTGGTTTAGATACATAAGTCCCTGCTTAGCTCATCTTCACAGAAAAGGGTTGGTTGTATTCAGTGGATTTGTGCAGTTACATGCTAAGGCTCATGGCAGGGGTGCCATAGCTCCCCATCTGAATTCCATGATATACTCTGTGCTATGTATGATTGAAGAACTGTAGCATAGAAAAGATAAATAGCCCGGAGGAGAGGCTAAAGGGCACCACTAATGCTGTGGAGATCATTCAGGACAAATTCAATATCCTTTCAGTGAGCCCTGCAACCATCTGACATCTAGAGGCAGACAAGTCTCAGCTGACATGCTAGGGCATAGAGCTGTAAATTAGAGAAGTTAACTCCACTTTTGGCAGTAGAGAGTTGCAAGATGGTGAACCTAATTCTAGGCGCTGCCCTCCAAAGAAAGTTAGATAGAGCCTGCCCCAGGTCTGAAAATAACTACTCTTTGGGTATAGTGGGAGGGTTTGTAGATGATACACTATTCAGGGTAAAATGTTTTGACAAATTGCAGCTGCTCTGTTTGGAAAGGAGAAACCAAAGGAAGGCCAATGGTCCAAATTCACTGCCTCATCAATGGTTAAAGGCTCATGGTTAAGGACATCAAGGTGATCAGGATTCTTCGTTAAGTGTACCCTAAGGTATTTTAGGGTATTCCTGTTCCATCTTATTCTGAGCCAGACTTTAGACCCTGGTTGGGAGTTTAATCAAAGGTTAGTACCTCATTTTTGTTCACATTGAGATGAATACCTGCCAGAATTTCAACTCTTTCCAGAATGTCCCAGACCACCTGAAGGGAGACAGTAGGATTCATAACTATTAGCAAGATGTCATCAATAAACAGGACTATTCTATAATTCCGTCCCCCAAGGGGGACCCCCTATATGAGCAGAGACTGCTGAAGGTGAGAGGCCAGAGGTTCTATAAATAATGCAAATAAAATGGTGACAGTGGGCAGATCTGTCAGGTGCCCCTCCCAAGGGTGAAAGGAGATGAGAGAGAATTGTTAGCTCTTATTTATGCTCTAGGACAATGGTAAAAGGCCTGTAACATCACAATGAAATCTGGCAGAAACCCAAAGCTGGTCAATGTGGCCCACAAAAAGGGCCAGGAAACCCTATTGAAGGCCTCCTCTGCATGAATGCTAGCCAGGACCAGGGATATAGAACACTGTGCAATGTAATCCAGGAGAAGCAAGGTCCTCTGCACATTGTCATGTCCTTGATGCTTTCACACAAAACCTCCTGGTCGATGTCCAGCAAGGACAGGAGAAGACCCTCCAACAGTGATGCCCAGATAGACATAAAAAGTTCATAGTCATAATTAAGAATTGATATAAGGCAGTAGGAAGTTGGGGACAGGGGTTCCTGTCCTGGATTAGGAAGGGCAGATATGACGGTATATTACCACAAGGGTGGAGGGTCCTTCCCATCCTAAAGAGTCCCATAAGTAAAAGTTACAATGGGGTTAAGAGCAATGGGGTGTTTTACAAAATTCAGAGTGGAAACCATCTGAACCTGGACACTTCCCCATTTTAGAGGTGGATATTCCTATAGCAACCTCTTCTGCTTTAATGGGACTGGTCAATGCCTTCATCTGCATCTCAGATAAGGTGGAGAGTTTAGCCTGCCGTAGGAAGGCTAGTACATGGTTCCCAGGGGGTACAGGGCCAACTGGGGTGTAGAGGCCAGAGTAAAAGTTTGTAAGTATTGTTTTGATTTCATCCTCTCTGTGCACTATTCTGCCAGTATGTGGGTCTCATAGTTTAGAAATACAGACCTGTGTCCTGGCTGCCCTAAGATGGCATGCTAAGGTGCAAGCCCTTCATGCTACCTCTTCATAGAAATGATGCTGTAGATAAAAAAGGGAATACTCCACTTTTTGATCCAGGAGTCTCTGTATCTGAGCCATGGTTTCTAGAACTTGTTGCTGCATGGAACTATCTACTTGCATGTAGAAAAGTTGCAAGGCATGGAGAGTATGTGTAATCCTCTAGCTTGTGCTCCCTGGCTTTATGTTGCGCTGATGCATGTGCTATGATGTCCCCACAGATTACTGCCTCTAAGGCATCCCAGAGGATGCTAGGCATTCATTATCTTTTTGAAGATATTCACTTTAGTCTGATTTCTAACTTCAGGAGTTACTTGGTTCCACATTTTAGGAATCACATGACTGAGTGAAACTGAACCATAATTGGTTTGTATTTTAGGCACCACCAGCCCTCTATTTTTGATAGCCCTCAATTGGTACCTTTGTGAGATAACATTCTCACTTGTAAATGTCACCCTGAAATTAGACTTTTGATCATTTTACAAACTGTAAATGTTTTTAACTTTTCTCTTCTCAAATACAAAGGGTCCCAAGCCAGTTCTTTATATAAGTGACAGTGAAGGGTTCCCATTGGGCTACATAGGGAGATCTGGCCTATTAATTGTGTACCACATCTAATGTATCAAGAACATTTTAAGAGGTGTTTCTGCACACTAAACTGTCATATTCAAAATTAGCAGAATGAGTTGAACTGCAGTATTCGTCTTGCCCTTCTAGTTAGTGCGTATGTGTTCCTTCCTCAGTGCCCCAAGTTTACAATTTACTTTCTTGATTGTACTGTTTATGTGCTTAGCAAATTTTAATGAGCTGTGTATTAAGATCCCTAAATATTTGTATCCTTTTATGGTAGCTATTTGTTCACTGATTTGCAATGAAGGCACATTGACTATAACTCTGATTGTGTGGATGAGTAGGCGCAGGAATGTCATCAAGTCAGTGGTCTTTGACATTGAGGGGGCTACCATATACTTGATAGGAAATAGGCAAGCTAAGAGGGGTCCTGTCAATTCATCCTGGTCATTTCTCGCCTGCTACAATTTGCCCCAGGCTATTAGCTTCAGCCCAGTTGGCTTCCACGTCAAGTTCATCCCCAGACTATTCGCTCCCACTACATATTGTACTATACTCCAACAACAATTACAGTATGACTTCCACTTCTACAGTCCTCTTGCACATTGCCTCATCTGGTGGGTGAACTGAGCCCACCTGGATTTATTTTATAATATTAACATTGGGGGAGGTGAATTGTCCTGGGATGAATTGACATGAGAGCTGATTGATGCCAGAGCTAAGACCCCAGGGTGAGTTGTTGCAGAGCGAAATGACTGGGATGAATTGTCACATAGCCAGCTAAGAGATGGCATATACATGAACTATATCAAATAGGCAGTTCAGCTATATCTATGTATATAGTTCACCTACCAAATATATAAAATTAAAACTAGAGATATGTACAAAAAATAAAATGGCCAACAGCTATCAGCCATACGAAGAACCACACATCACAATGTGCGAGCACAGTCAACTAATTTATTATATTATTTCATATGATAAAGAGACACCAAGCTGTCAATTAGTTCAGACAGAGGAAAGAGAAGCATGGTCCAGCTGGGACTTACAGATCTGCAGTAAACAGCCCTGTAACAAAATGAAAAGTAACAGAATAAAACAGCCTTCATGCTGTTTTTGATATCTCACATATGGGCTAAAATGAATTTACTATGCCCATAGATGCCACTTGCTCACTCACTGATATAGTCTTTAAACAGCATGGTGTTCAACAACAGCACCAGCATTTTCCCAACCTGACATCGCTCACGAGCGCCTCAGCATTGTAAACATGAATAGTGCAAGCATTCAGGTCCCAGATACCCAAAGACGGAATAAAATGCTTACTTTTATTTATAAAAAGACCTTGTGAAATGACTAATTACTGGCACAGGCAGCAGGAAATTCATCAAAACAAGGGAAGCAAGTCATGTCAGCTGCTCTTTAGGTCCCTTTAAAAACATTTTATTTAGACAGGCCTACCCAGGCTTAATTATTTATTGTCTATTATAGTTAGCTATAATTCTGCTGTTTGCATGTTTTATTGTTGTAATGCACCCTGAACCTTTGGATAGGGTGTCAAACAAATATAATTGCCTCACTTTGATGCTAAAAAGTACAAGGTAAAGCATATCGGAAGCACGAATCCAGGGTCTGAATACACATTTGGGGGAGCGTCAATCACGGTGACTGAGAAGAAAAGATGGAGATGGGGATCTCCAGCAACCTTAAAACATTGGTGCAACATGGTAAAGCCAGTGAGAAGGTGAACAAAAGTGAAGGGGGACACTGGGAAGCATTATTTTACAGGAAGGATGGTGGTGGTGAGGGTGTGTGTGAAATGAGTTTCCAGAGATGCCGGTCAATATAAAAACTGTGGAGAGCTTTAAGAGAGGGTGGGACAGGCCTAAGGGTATCATGAAGGGGGTGGGGATGGATATGGAACCTCTAAAGGATATGTACCTCCACACTGGGCAAACTTGATAGACTGTGAGATCATCTTCTGATGGCACATTTCGGTTTCTATAGTTTGTAAGCAAAATAAGCCAGAACTATTGAGAAATGATGTCTTAAAAATTCTGTGAAAGTCGAAGGCTTTAAACCAAGTAACCCAGTGTTGTGTAGTAACTTGTTTGTTTTGTGAGAGACTGAATCTGGCAGCATCAGTTAGAGCTGTTTCTGAAGGGCACAATTTTCCACTAGAAGACAGTGCCCTCACTGTATGGGTTGGCGTAGCAGGTGAAACTACTTCAATATGCAAAAATGTGACCTGGAATGCTTTTCTCATTGTGTCACCCAGTAAATTGGCAGCCTCTTTGAAAAGCAATCCCAGGGAAAGGACAGAGTTTTACTCTTCCTCCCTCTGCCCTTTCCATTTTATGTGAACCTGTCAGGCATCACATATTACTTTACCTAGCATAGTCCAGCTAAGATGCCACATTTTGTTTTCAGTGGAAGGTCCTTCTTCTGTCCAGCTTGCTCATTTTAATGGGAGGGCCGAAGTGAAGAAAAGTCAGGCGACTTATGCATCACAAAGCAAATCAGTAGCTGAAACTTATACTACTGCAACACATTTCTGCTCACTGGATCATGCTCCCCTCTGAAGTTGCAGGTTACCTGTAGACCATTGAATGTCTACAAATAGTCCCCTGCATCAGTTACTACGCAGTTCAGTAATTTCTTAGAAAATGCAATAATAGGCACACAGGGCCAGATTTTTGAAGGGTGGAGCAGGGCTTGCATCAGTGTCTGCACCCCAGACTTAGGTTCTGGTGGTGTGCTAAACCTCTTCACTGCAATTGCACCAGATTTTGCAATCTCAGGTACAGTTGTGACAGTTTCCACCATTTACGGCAGCTTGTGCCAAATATGTGGTGCAAGCTCCGTCAAACAGGCCCTTGCGGTTGCCACAAGTTAGACCACAAAAAGTTGGTCTAGTTTGCAGCAATCAGTGCACAGGATAGAAAGTCCTGATGCTGGCCAGGAGAATGCCACAAGCCCCATGCGCCATATGTTCGGTGTACCTAGGGCTTGCAGCATTATTGTTAGCATTGCGAAAATCCTGCCCATAGAAAATTGCTGGCAAAAATTGCCAGTTGGTCTGTCCAGTCTGCCCTTTATCCTACTTAATAATATTTTGTGCTGTTGCCTTCTGAGAAGAAATAGAACTGCAGTAGGATGAACTGTGGGTTTTGCAGCACATATAGAATAATGTATGGGCAACTATACTCATCAAAGCTGTGTTTCCATCTAGGGGTGAGATGATATCATAGACCTTGACAGTGAAGCTTAAGAGGTCTTTATATTATCTCACCACCAAGATGGAGGCATCAGCCCTGTTCTGTAGGGTTGTCCATACATTATTTTGTATAGTGTATGTTGTTTTAATTAACTTACCTTCTTTCTCATGCTATCTTGAACTGTGGTCAGATAAACAGGAAACAGCAAACAGGATAAGATTGATTTAAGTAATAACTACATGACAGGGAACATTTCCAGTATTTCATCTTGTAACAAACAGTTTAGTTGGTGTGTTTCACTCTTGCTGATATCTTCATCATGAGTAATCTGCAGTGTCAAAAACACAAAAAATCTCAACAAACACAGGATCATATGCTGTTGTGCCACAGTAGTGACACAGCTACTGTAGTATAACAGCATTCTGACATGACTACTGATGTACAACAGCATCTGGAAGTGCATGTATTTCCATTCGCAACAACACTGAACCATGTACCATACTTTTTACAGTATAAGGTCAGGGCTTATTCTCCACGGAAAACTGTGGATTTCAAATCTTGTTGTAGGACAGTTCAAAGGTCAAAAAGTTATTGAACTCTCATTCTGATGTCACATCAATAGTAAACAATTTTCAACCTTGATCTGCCTCCTGATTGGCTCACTTGTCATGTCTCTAATGAAAAAATTGTGGAAACATGGCGCAGTTTAGCGAGCACTGAGTAGTGGACACTGCAAATTTTGACACGAGGAACTATCACTGCTCAGTGTCAAAAAGTTAACTTTTAAAATTTTGTTTTAAAAATTAAGAATGTTGGGCATAGAAAATGGAAGCCAGAGCGAGCGGGAGTGGGGAGAAGCTGGAGTGAGCAGCAGTGGCTCTAGGAGTGGGAGTGGGGAGAAGCTGGAGTGAGAGCAGTGGCTCTAGGAGTGGGAGTGGGGAGAAGCTGGAGTGAGCAGCAGTGGCTCTAGGAGGCGGGAGTGGGGAGAAGCTGGAGTGAGCAGCAGTGGCTCTAGGAGCGGGAGTGGGGAGAAGCTGGAGTGAGCAGCAGTGGCTCTAGGGGCGGGAGTGGGGGAAGCTGGAGTGAGCAGCAGTGGCTCTAGGAGTGGGAGTGGGAGAAGCTGGAGTGAGCAGCAGTGGCTCTAGGAGTGGGAGTGGGAGAAGCTGGAGTGAGCAGCAGTGGCTCTAGGAGTGGGAGTGGGAGAAGCTGGAGTGAGCAGCAGTGGCTCTAGGAGCGGGAGTGGGGAGAAGCTGGAGTGAGCAGCAGTGGCTCTAGGAGTGGGAGTGGGAGAAGCTGGAGTGAGCAGCAGTGGCTCTAGGAGTGGGAGTGGGAGAAGCTGGAGTGAGCAGCAGTGGCTCTAGGAGTGGGAGTGGGAGAAGCTGGAGTGAGCAGCAGTGGCTCTGGGAGTGGGAGTGGGAGAAGCTGGAGTGAGCAGCAGTGGCTCTAGGAGGGGAGTGGGAGAAGCTGGAGTGAGCAGCAGTGGCTCTAGGAGTGGGAGTGGGGAGAAGCTGGAGTGAGCAGCAGTGGCTCTAGGAGTGGGAGTGGGGAGAAGCTGGAGTGAGCAGCAGTGGCTCTAGGAGGGGGAGTGGGGAGAAGCTGGAGTGAGCAGCAGTGGCTCTAGGAGGCGGGAGTGGGAGAAGCTGGAGTGAGCAGCAGTGGCTCTAGGAGCGGGAGTGGGGAGAAGCTGGAGTGAGCAGCAGTGGCTCTAGGAGCGGGAGTGGGGAGAAGCTGGAGTGAGCAGCAGTGGCTCTAGGGAGTGGGAGTGGGAGAAGCTGGAGTGAGCAGCAGTGGCTCTAGGAGTGGGAGTGGGGAGAAGCTGGAGTGAGCAGCAGTGGCTCTAGGAGTGGGAGTGGGGAGAAGCTGGAGTGAGCAGCAGTGGCTCTAGGAGTGGGAGTGGGGAGAAGCTGGAGTGAGCAGCAGTGGCTCTAGGAGTGGGAGTGGGGAGAAGCTGGAGAGAGATGCACCAGATAACATCACTGAAGGTAACACACAACTGAAAGACAAAAAAAATACAAAAACTAAATCAACCCGGACCATATACTATATAAAACAGTGGATGGGTGACCATCCACAATTAAGGCAGTGTCTTCATCTTAGTTGTTGATGACATCATGGAAACCTCTCGAGCTTCGCTCTTGAGGTCTATTTGATGTCATCAACAACCTCGATGGAAACATAGCCATGTTGTGGATGGTCACCCATCCATTGTTCTACTGTATATGCTCTTGATCCACTCTAAGTTTTAATGTGTGCTGCCTAATTATCTGTTGACTCACACAAAAAAATTCAGAAGACTTTCATCTTGATAATGTTACTTATTTTGAATTTTCTGCACTAGGGTGGCCTTGTTCACTGTAGGTGTAATACCAAGTTTTTAAGGGGGTCCCAGAGGTGCTAGACAGCTGCAATCAGGCATAGCAGATGTGGGTAACCTAAAGAACACAGGTTAGGGCAGTATATCTCAAATGTGGCTACCAGGTGTAAATCCTGCAACCACCTCTTCTTCATTTTATGACCCTGAGCAGGTGACTTAACCTCTGAGTATGCAAAGTCTCTGTAATCCACCTTTCTATGTCTCTCCCCCATCTCTTTGTTGAATGAATGAATAAATTGTTTTATTTGTATATGATTACAACATCACAAAAGAGAAATACAGAAGTATTAAAACAAGAAGAAAAAGGATTTACACATACTGAAATATTCCACATCTATACATCAAGTGAAAAAGGATTGCTGGGTGAAAACTTAGATGGCAGTAACCTACCATATCTCTGATGCTGGATTCTTCTGTGTCCTTAAATTGGTAGTAACACTTTCTCCCTTCCTCCGCTTGAATTGTAAAGTGATTTGGAATATAATTTGTATGAAAGTCACGATATAAAACCAAGTTCCTTTCCTGCCTCTGATTGAAACTGTAAATAAAGCCTGACCTAGCAGTGCTAGCAGAGCACTCAGTAGTGCTACCATGTAGAGTTTGTGTTATATGGCTGCCCTCATGCTGGAAGAGTCTGGCGATTGCTGCCAAGTATATGTAACCCCCCAGGATCCCTGTGGGTTCCTATGTGTAAGACTGGGGATTCCAGACTACAAACAACTCTCAGAGCTGGAGTCTGACTCACTGAAGGGAGGGGGCTTGCTGCAGAAGATAAGCCCCAGTCAATCTCTCAAGACAAATGATGGGAGGGCACTGAGCCATGACTACCTCATCTTCCTGTAGTGGACCCAGTTCTCTGTACAGTTAGAGAACACCAGAAATACATGGCTGCTGTCCTCAAAAGGAAGTCCCAGATGGGGAAGAGCTTGCCTATGGTGTTTAAGAGTGAGTAAAAGCCAAATGACTTTCCTGAGAAGAACAGAAACTTTGTCACCCTAGATTATGCTTTGAGTGAAGTTTAGAGAAATGCTTAGAGGCTAGAAAGCCAGGAACTGTTGTGAACATTTTCTTATGGACTTTGAAACTCTGCCTCTTTACATCTGAGGACTTTTTGTGAGAGAACATGCACACTTGTCTGCGAGAGAGAGAGGAAGTATTTCCTATGAGAAAGTATAAGTGTCTGACCTTCTATTCTATTCTATTCTATTTAAAATTCAGCATTTTTCCTCCTGTGATGGTGGGAGGGTATCTCACATATTTGGTGTTCGTAATCCCCAGATTTGATTCTTATTGGGGGTTGGTGCATGGGAATTGACCCTATGCCTCTCAGCCCTGGAGTGGCACCAGATAGACATGAACTTAATGAATGACTGAGAGGTGGGTGGCATTGAAGGAGGTTGGTGACCCGATTCTCTGAGCAAGCCTTAGGTAAGGGTTGGACCTCATAGTTCTTTCCAAGTGCAGAAGCCTTTGTGTGGGGGCAAAGCTTTGCATGGTTATATTTTTTGGGGTATTTAACTTAAAAAACAGAGTACCAGAGGGTGCAGTTTGAATCTAGCCCAGCATAGCTGAGGGCTATCTAAATTGTGGTTTTATGAATTATGCCTCTACCCAGGGTATGTCGTGCATCCCTGACTCTTGGAACTCTGTCCTCACCACCAAATTACTGTCTGTATGAAGAAGTAGAAGTTCTGAAACAGTGAATGTGAACTTTTGGACTCTGCCCCTGCTGGGGTGAATGTGAGAGCAGCACTCTAATAAGAACACCAAAATAACTGAAATACCCCATTTATCATTGTATAATCTGGTTGCCCTAGTATGAATTTCTGTGGAAAAATAAATTCAGCAAATGATTTTAGATTCTAATTTGTGAGTGGACAATGGATTTTTGTGTAAACCGTGTTTGCCACTAAATTTTACCTTTACCCCCTTGCCACCAACTGAGAATGCTGCCCCTATGAAAGTCGCCCCAGATCCTTAGGTCAAGTACTGTAAGTGCACAGCAATGTATCTGATGTAATACAGCCCTTCCTGTATGTGTGATGATATATGCCTCATTATGAGGGTCAGTGTCCCACAGTATCCTACACTTCGAGTGTTATGGTGCCACATTTCAGTGACAGACGGTTGAGAGGTATGCTGTCAAAGTAGTGCTTCCCATCTCTGGTTTGTATGTAGGAGTCACAATGGTATCTCTCCAATCTCTGAGAACCACACCATCAGGGAATGGTTTAATATATTGTTAAATGGTATGGCCTTGAACCCCTGCTAGTAAGGGGGACGGAGAGGTATTTATAAAAGAGGATATCCAATGGGCTGACTGAAAATGTATACCTTATCTCCAAGTGTGATTTGTGAAAGTCCTGCCCAATTACAGGTGATGATAAATTATCTATTTTAAGTCAAGGTTTTCTATGTTTGATATATACTGTACAACAGTAATTTAGAAGTTATAACTTTTATTGGGCGCCAGGCCCAGATGGCATCCACCCAGGGTACTGAAAGAGCTGGCAGAGGTCCTTGCAGGACCTTTGGCGAACCTATTTAATGCCTCACTATATTCAGGGTGTGTACCTCAGGACTGGAGGATGGCTCATGTGGTGCCCCTCCACAAGAGTGGCCCCAAGGATGAACCGGGAAACTACAGACCAGTGAGCCTCACATCCATCGTGGGTAAGCTAATGGAGACTATCCTGAAGGAGAGGCTGGTGGCCCTCCTAGAGGCCAAAGGACTACAGGACAGAGGACAGCATGGCTTCATACGTGGCAGATCCTGCCAAACCAACCTGGTCGAGTTCTATGACTGGGTAACTAGGCAACTGGACAGGGGCCATGCAGTGGATGTCCTGTATCTGGATTTCAGTAAGGCATTCGACTCAGTGCCACATGGAAGGCTGGGAAGGAAGTTAGTAGGCACAGGGGCGGGTGCAAAGCTGGTGAGATGGGTAGGAAACTGGCTGCAGGGTAGGCAACAGAGGGTGGTGGGTGGAGAGCTCTCACACCCAAGGGCAGTGACGAGCGGTGTTCCACAGGGCTCGGTGTTGGGACCAGTGTTGTTTGGGATATTCATTGCAGACATATCATGGGACATCAAGAGCAAGATCAGTCTATTTGCTGATGATACCAAGATAGGCGCGAGTGGATGACCTAGGGGATGGCAGGGGTTGCAGGATGATCTGGCAAAGCTTGAAACCTGGTCAGACACCTGGCAACTGGCTTTAATGCCAAAAGTGCAAGGTGCTGCATTTTGGGATGAAGAACCCAAGGAGGAGTTACCAGCTGGGGGAGTGCAGCTAGCCCAGACAGAGGAGGAGAAGGATCTGGGTGTGCTCATTACAGGGTCAATGAACAACTCGGCACAATGTAGGAAGGCAGCTGCAAAGGCCAACAAAATGCTGGGTTGTATTGCAAGGGATATATCCTCGAGGAGGGAGGAGGTGATTCTGCCACTGTGTAGGTAATTAGTTAGACCACACCTGGAGTACTGCGTGCAGTACTGGCATCCGTATCTGAAGAGGGACATTAAGTTACAGGAGGGGGTGCAGCGCAGAGTGACAAAGATGATCAAGGGGCTGGGGGACTTATCATACGAGACTAGGTTGAAGGAGTTGAACATGTACTCACTGGAGGAGAGGAGAGACAGGGGTGACATGATTGAAACCTTTAAATACATGAAAGGAATAAACAAGACAGGTACAGAGGGGCTGTTCAAAGTAAGGAAGGGGAGGGACACCAGGGCCCATGATATGAGACTGGAGCGAAGAAGGTTCAGGAGGGAGATGAGGAGACACTTTTTTACAGAGAGGGTGGTGGCTGGGTGGAATGCGTTACCTGCTGAAGTGGTATGCAGTAGAACAGTGGACTGCTTCAAACAAGGATGGAACAGGACAAGGGAGGTTAATGAAGGGGAAGGGTGGAAGGGAGGCAGCTGCAGAATAGGGTGCTAGCTGCACATTCGAGCAGACTTGATAGACCTCTAGGCCTTTATCTGCTGGCAAATTTCATATGTTCAGTATGTTCTTATGTTAAGTAAATGTGCAGTTTGATGATTAGCTGTTTTCTTTGATTTTAACAGCTGGCTTCAGTGCTGCACTAGGCATTGTGATGTCATCAGCATTGTGAATGCTGCTCTCCGATTGGGTCAATATTCCACTGTGATAACATTAACTTAAAAAATATCCATTGTGACAAAGTTAACTAAAACATATTTTTGAAATGTCGATGTTACTGATGTCACTAGCCTATATTGAAGCAATAAGGCATGACAGGGTGTGCTTTGTGCTGGGATAATGTCTCGCCTTGGGTGGTTTGAAGCATGATGCTGAAGGTGGAGTCGTTCCACCACCTGAGAAGTGCTGTTTTGTTTTTTTGTAGATTCCATTTATTCACTTCGATGGACCAGGGCATCTCTCAAAAGTGCCCACTTGATTGTCGCCTCTACTCCCCGCTGAGACCTCCCTCCTCAGGGACCCTCTCCCAAGGACCTTCCAGCCCCCAGATCACCCTCCCCAAAGGAAAGCCCACCCCACCTACCTGGTGGCCTTTCTGTAATTAGAGGGTCAATCCTTGGTCAAGGGCCTTGGGGAATCATCGGAGGGATGGCCAGCGCTGGGATGTGGGCTAGGTCCCCGGAGCCTTTGTCACCTCCCTGGTTCTGTGGGGTATTTTAGTGTGATTATTTCCCCCTCCTGGAGTGCTGTCATGCACTGATGTCCAGGCACTGATGTGCCGATGTCCGCTGACACTCCACCCTTAGTCGCTGTATCAGGGGCTGCTAAGGAGCAATGCATGGTCTGGATCCTCCACGGGAAGAGAGAGCAGTCCTCCAGATGCTCAGTTCCTTCCCTCCCCTGCTGTCCCCTGGTGGCCAAGTCTGTTCCCAAACCTGGGTCATTGGCATGGTGCGAGGTGTAGTGTCCAGCACCTCAACCCTCAGCACCACCAGGCCAGCTGGAGAAGTGCTCTTATCTCAGCACAATGCACACCCTGTCATGCCTTATTACAATTATGAAATGGGTCTATTAACATTACTTAGTAAGATATTTTAAAAATAAACTTTTTGTATAATTTAAAATAGGGAATAAATAAATAAAAAAATGTTAAGACAAATGTTTTGAAAGGAAAAAAAGATCCCATCTTAGTCAATTTAGTGTTGCCTCCTGGCCAGCAGGTGGAGGCAATGCTGCATATGACAATGTGTCAGGGTAAAGGCGGCTTCAAGTGCCAGTTTGCCATTGGGTAACTTTTGCTGTCTTTATACAGTATGTGGATTTTGCAGTGTGCTTTCTGTGAGTGTTGCAGTTGAAAATGTTTTTGAAAATGTTTGTTCTATGTGATCACCGAATGCTGTGGGTGAGGAAGTGAGCACAGTTGAAACAGATGTCATGTTGGAAAGTGAGCCCAGAGCATGATGGCAGTCATTGGCGGTTGACCACCAGTGAGACAGGGAGACGTGAGGGTGGTGGGAATGAAAGCCATAACTTCCAGCTAAAGTTCAACTGACAAAAGGTAGAGACACTGCAGGTGAGTGGAGGAAGGACAGCCAGTGTTATTTCTCTTGCTTTTGTGATTCCTTGTTGGTTTATGATGCCAATTAAGAGGACAGTCCGTGGCAGTGGGGAGTGATATTGTAGAGGCTGATCAGAGGTAAGCGGACTCAGAGGACGCCAAACTTCTTCCCATGCTGTTCTGCTGGGATAGCAACACAGGGCTCCAAAGTCCTCAGCCAGTCAGGTTACAAAATGTTTTCTCATCCCATTTCATAACAGGGCTCAAAATTATATAGAATACTGGCTGGCTACTGTGTGCAGCAGTCTGTGCTGCCACTGAAGGGTTCTGATTCTGACTGACCTCGAGAGCGAAGCTCGAGAAATTCTACGAATCAGAACTCCACAATGGCAGCACAGGCTGGTATGGCACAGTAGCCCAGCCAGTATTTTATATAGTGTATGGAGATCCCTTGTTCAAAATATGGCATTAAAACAAACATACTCATTTGCGGTTTTATGTTTGGTCCACCTATTTTGCTGCTCGTCAATGAATTTCAAGTGCTCCTCAGCCACCTTGGAAAAAACTGCCACTGTCATCCTATCACAGTATTGACTGAATACTGAGATGTGTGCATGGCAGTTTTTCCATTACTGGAAGTGGTGTCTCATGCACTCCAAAAAACAGTCAATAGTCACTGAAACTGGTTCAATTACAGAACCACTTAGCCAATTTGTGGACTATACATATACACACATATATATATATAAATAATCTGTACCTTTGTTGAGATCTCATGTAAGAGATTCCAAACATGCATTAGAGATTTTAGGCGAACTCCACGTCAAGGAAACACCTTTTGTTCACACTCAACGTGGAGTCACTTTACACAAACATACCGCATGAGGGTGATTTGAGTGCCTTAGCATATTATTTGGATAAACGCAACAGTGACGCCCCACCCAAGGAATTCATTATGAAATTGTCACAGCTTGTATTGGAATGTAATTCTTTTGTGTTTCAAGGCAGATATTATCTGAAATGAGTGGTACATTGATGGGGGGCATCTTTGCCCCTAACTATGCAAATTTGTATATGGGAATGTGAGGAGGCATTTATGTATGACTCAGAGGTAAACCCATTTTACCACCACATTTCCATTTACAAAGATATATCGATGATTGTTTTTGTTGTGGAATGGTTCTGGATTTAAGGTGTTTGTCCAATATTCGGATTGACCAATCCATGTTTGCATTTCGCTATGAGAGTGAGTAAAAATTAAATATCTTTTTTGGATCTTTTAATAAATAAAGGTAATGCCAATGGGTGTATCACCTCATTGCATAGGAAACCAGTGGACAAAAATTCAGTTTTACAAGCTAGCTCTTGTCACCCTAGATATTCAATCAGGTTGATTCCTAAAAGCTAGTTTATTAAGGCACACAGAAATTGCTCCACTGATACCAATTTTGAATACTGGGCTGATGATTTAGAGAGTGGATTTAAAAGGAGGGGGTACAGTCAAACAGATATTAATATGACAAGACATGATGCAACAAGTATGAATAGGGAGTCACTGCTGTTAGAGAAATTGAGTGTGCAACAGAATAAGAATAGGCTGAATTTTGTTACCATGTTTAGTGTGGATTCTCGTAAAATTGAAAATATTATCGAGAGACACTGGTCCATCTTACGAACTGAGCCTAAATTGGATCAATATGTGTCACAAACAACAAGAGTGGTGTATAAAAGGTCTAAAATTTAGGAAACCGGCTTACACACAGTTACCAGCCACTGTCTTCATTGATACATCGATACACAAGCAAACTGCTAATAAGCAGGTAACTTCAGAGTACTCCATTGTCTCCCACAACCATTGGATCAATATGCAGTGTCTATAGTAGATCAGCATGTAGGAAAAGCAATTGGCTACCACAATTACCTAAAGGATGCTTTAAGTGGCATCGATGCAGATACTGCTTGAATGTGAATGTAAGTAAAACACTCATGAGTCCTTCAAATGGAAAGCAGCTTTTTAGTGATGATTTTATTAATTGTGATAGCTGTGATGTTGTTTATTTTGCATCCTGCAAGTGTAGGGCATACTACATAGGACGCACTAAGCGTAAATTTAAAGAACGAGTGGGGGTAACATATATGTGCTATGTCTGATAAAAATTTGGATTATTTTTATTTATTTTATTTATTTATTAAATTGTGGTGACCAGGTAGGCCCACTGAGCCCCGAAGGTCCCCTTTTCAGGGGCGACCCGGGATAACAATACAAGATAAAATACAGTGAAGAAAACTTTTGATTACATAGGTTGTTCAAGCATAAGGTGGTTACAGACAGTGGTTACAGACATGGTTATCATCATGACACAGTTTTGCATTGGTACTACTTGGCATAGTGATATACATGAGGTAGCATTGGTCCCTAGGTGTCCAGATACTAGAGGAGGTACATGGTCAGCTCACCTTTGGGAAGGTTTGATGCAGAAAATGGAATACCTTAAGAGCTGTGGCAGTGGCATGCACTTGTGACCAGTATATGGGACTTGAGCCTGGTGCAGAAGTTCGTGAGGGAGGAGGCATCCTGGCCCGGGGGGGGAGCTTGTTCCATAGGCTGGGGGCTTGGCAAGAAAAGGATCTGCCACCAGCATTGGTCCTTACTCTGGGGACTTCAAGTAGTGTTCATTCTGATGTCCTTAAATTCCTAGGGTTGTGTTTAATGGCTGTGGTTCTGGCTATGCTTGGTGGAGCAGGGGGTTTGAGTAGCTTGTAAGTCTGGACAAGCAATGGGTATTGGAGGCGAAGGCCAACGGGCCACCGGATCTGGGCCAGAGTGTCACAGTGGTGACTTCGTGAGTGGTCTTGGGTAGCGAACTGAGCTATTTTGTTGTATAGGATTTGCATCCTGGATACCTCTTGCTTTGTCATGCCCTGTATAATCGGGGCTGCATAGGTCAGGGTAGGGAGCAGGACACTTGTTGCAATGGAGAGCCTGGCCTCAGGGATGAGCTGGTCCCTGAGTCGGTACAAGTACCGAAGTCATGGATGTAGGGTCCTAGTGACCTGGTCCACGTGGTCCTTGTAGGTGATAGACTGATCCAGAGTTAGGGTCAGGATTTTAGGAGGGAACTACATTAATGCTTTTGCCAGAGAGTGTGTTAGTCGGAGGGATGATGACCTGTCAAGTCCCAGTGATCTTGGCCTGAATAGCATTGCCTTGGTTTTGTCTACATTAAGTACCATTCTGTTCTCACACAGCCATGTTTCTAGGGATGTGAGGTCTTTTGGAGGAGCGGACCAAGAGCGGCCACATCACCCAAGGGTCTGTAGATGATGGTGTCGTCAGCGTACTGTCCAACCGAGCTCTCCCCACAGTAGGTACTTAATTTGTTGGTAAATAGGGAGAATAGGAGGGGGCCTAGTATTGAACCCTGAGGTACTCCCTGTTTTAGAGGTAGTGGCTCTGACATGGCCCCCTTCCATGTGACCCTCTGTGTCCAGCCTGATAAATAACTCCCAAACCACTTGAGGGCATGGGGTCTAGGCCCACATTGTGCAGCTTCTGTAGCAGAAGATTGTGGTTGACAAGGTCAAATGCCTTGGACAGGTCTATAAAAACTGCACCTGTGGGTATCCTTTGTCCATTGCCCTGAGCACTTCTTCCGACAAGTTAATGAGGACAGTGTCAGTACTGTGGTTTGGTCTGAATCCATATTGAGAGGGAGCAAGGAGCGGATGAGCTTCAAGTAGTCCCGGAGTTGGTTGTAGATTAGCCTTCTTGCAACTTGGGAACCCAAGCTGCAGGCTGGTAGGACAGAGGTCTGGGGTTATATTCTGTTTTAACTGAAATATTTGAATAGTTTGTAAGTGAAATTAGGCTATGTGTTAAAAATTATTACCTTGAATTAGAACTATTACTTGGGCTGTGATATTGTAACTTTGGAGGCTTGGGGACTGTTGTTTGTCAGGGTTAATTAGAGGAAATTTAAATGTGTTGTTTGCCTGGTGTTAGGGAGGGGACATTAGCTGCAATTACCTTGTCTTTAAACAGGAATTACCCTGGCCTCCATTGTTCACTTGGGAACTCAAGCTGCAGGCTGGTAGGACAGAGGTCTGGGGTTATATTCTGTTTTAACTGAAATATTTTTGAATAGTTTGTAAGTGAAATTAGCTCTATGTGTTAAAAATTATTACCTTGAATTAGAACTGTTACTTGGGCTGTGATATTGTAACTTTGGAGGCTTGGGACCTGTTGTTTGTCAGGGTTAATTAGAGGGACATTTAAATGTGTTGTTTGCCTGGTGTTTGGTAAGAGCCCTCGCACCCACCCTGTTTTGTAGGCTTTCTTAAATACTGAAAAGCCACTGGGGGTTGGAATTGAAGGGCTGAGTATTTCTGTTTTGGGACTGAAATTCGAAGCAACAGGAGCTGGTGGGCCTGTGACATCATACGGTACCTGATGTCTGCTTACACACACTGTTAGTGGGACCGAACACATACTGGACTGTATGTGTTTGTGAGACTTGGGAACTTTATTGGTGGGGTTGAAATTGGGTTTGTAAATAACTACAGTCAGTATTGAGAGAAACTGTATTCCAGGGGAAAGGGACTGAAAAAAGGTGGTGTGCCATTATAAACAGAGGGGGATAAACAGGGTGGCCATATTCCACCATGGCAGGCATCTTCGGAAGGGTTGTAGGCTGCACAGGCTGTCGGATGGCAATAATTCTAAATTGGGCCTGGAGAGAGGGAGGCTGCCCACTCTGTAGACAGCTATCTTGTATCAGGAGTGAGTTATATTGGTTAAGGAGTAAGCTGGGGGAGCTGGGGGTGTCCAAGGATAAGGGTGTGGATATGAGGCAGAAGGGTGGGGCTGAGGAGGCTGGAGCAACGCCTGAAATTACAGGACGCTATGTTACAGCAAGCAGGAGGGGGGATATTAGGGACAGAGGACCCTTAGATAGGGAAGTTGATGCTAAGGGGAAAGCGTACAGGGTGAACATTCTGAATACAAAGAGAGTGGAGGGGGAAGAGTCAGGAGGGGCTGTTGTGCGGAAGCCTAAAACAGCAGACTGTGGGAAGGGAGCTCCTAAGGTGAACAGAGCAAGAGGGGAAGAAGAGGGGCAGTTTAGAGGTGCAGTCAGGGGAAACTCGGGTTACTTGATGGAGGCTGACATAGAGTGTCACAATAAATTTGAGCTACTAAGCAACCTTAGAGGGGGAGGAAGGGGTTGGTGGAAATGAGGAAACTTATACAGAGGCCGGGGGGAGGGAGTCGGATACCCATAGGGCATCACAGACCGGCTATGGAAAGGATAGAAACAGTCCCAGAGGGAGAAGGGGAAACACATATGTTAAGCAAATGGGGGAGATGCAACATATTCCAGACATGAGGGAGGACAGCATGATTGGAGAGAAACTGGGAGACAAAGAGGTGGGAGAGGAGCCCCCCTTCAGCAGGGGGGTCAGTACCAAGGATGGGGCCCTAGCTAAAGGGGACCCACAGGAAGCTCTGGAGGCAGGGGTACTATTACAAGGGGAGGATGGTGGTGGGGAAGGGGAAACCATCAGGGCCAGGATAAATGGTTTGGATAAGAGAGGGTTAAAGGGATACCTATTCAGAGGGGTTTGAGTTAAGTGGGCAAAATAGCAAGGGAGGCAGAAAGGGGAGGGTGACAAGGGGGTCTCTAATAAGGCAGGGAGACTCCCACGAAATTGAGATCATGAATAAAGGGGGGGAAGGGGAGCTGAGAGGGTATAGTGGAGGTAACCATAAGGATGATGGCGGTGTTAAGGTTCTGTTACTGGGAGACTCGATGATTAGGGGTATCCGGTGGGAGGGAGAGGGAGGTGGATGCCATAGCCAGGTGAAGGTAGTGAGTATCTCTGGGCTGACAGTGCACAGAGCAAAGTTCATGGTGTATGAAATGGTTAGGGATTGTGGAGAAACCGATTTCCTAGTGCATTGTGAACTAATGATCTAGGAGGAAATAGCATTTTGGAAATCAAGCAAGGTTCCAAGAACTTGCCAGAGTCTGTCGGGATAATGGATGCAACATTTTCTGAGATATTGCCAGTACCAAAGGCCTCAGTGGAGAAAAAAAAGCTCACAGAGGTTAATGATTGGCTCAGGAAGTGGGGTGAAGAGAGTGGATTGGGGGTGTTAGGGAACTGGAATGGAGTTTGGGAGGATAAGGGACTATATGCCAAGGACAGGTTTCATCTTGCCCCATTAGGGAAGGAAGTCCTTAAACAGGGATGGCTGACTACATTCAAGAAAGGTGGGGTTTAAACTTGTGAGGGGAGGGATAAGGAGGGCTGACCAGAGCCCCTCCTCCAGATGAGGGGAGTAGCCTAAGCCCAGGGGGAGGAAACAGACTGGGGTGGAGGTTTCAGGAGGAGCAGAGGAGGATGGAAGTATAAGGAATCTGGGTGGGGTTAGACAAGAGGATCAGGGATAAGGGGTGGGGGTTGGTGTTAGTAAATGCCAGGAGCTTGGGAAACAAGTTGCCAGAGTTCCAGGCCGTGCTGTTCGGGGGGTGGATGTGTGGCGTGTCACGGAAAGCGTTGGCCAACAAAACCATGACTGGGACCTAAACGCACAGGGTACACTATGCTTAGGAAGGATAGAAAGGAGGGCAGAGGGGGTGGAGTGGCTATGTTCATTAGAGATGACATAGAAATTGCTAGGGTAGAAGAGGCAGAGGGAAACGTGGAGGCCTTATGGGTCACCTTATGATCCCCAGCAGGAGATAAGGTCAAGCTGGGTATAGCATATAGGCCCCGGGATGAGTGATGTTCTAGAGGATGGTTTGCTGGACAACATCATTGCCCAGTGTGGACCAAAAGGGGAAGGAGTGGTGTTGATGAGGGACCTTAATATGCCAGGTACAAACTGGGGAACCATGTCTTCTAAGGTGGCCAATGAGCAGAGGCTGCTGGATGGCTTCAGGATGTGTTCTAACACAGCATGTGATGGAGCCCACAAGGGAGGGGCATGTCCTGGATGTGGTCTGGCAGATGGGGATCTGGTAAGGACATAGTTGTACAAGACCCCTGACTGGGAGCGACCACAATACTGTCTGGTTTCAAATAAGCATGGGGGGAGAGGGGTGAGATCTAGGACACTGGCAGTGGACTTCAGGGGGCAGACTTTATGGGCATGGGAATATTCTCAAGGATCACTTGAAGGATTACCTCAATGACAAGTGTGGAAAGGAAATGGGAGGTCATAAAACAGGGACTTCGAGGCAGTCAGGATCTCGCGCTAAGTTGAAACGCAGGGAGCAAGGTCACATAAACCATGCTGGTGGTCCAGTGAGGTACAGGTAGCAGTCAGAGAAAAGAAGGCAGCCTACAAAAATATAAAACAACAAGAGGGGATAGGATAGGAAATGTCCAGCTTGCATCTAGAAAAGTCACCCGTATGGTGAGGGAGCAAAGTCCAGTAAAGAGCAGCGGCTGGCACAGGAATACATGGAGGAAAAGGGTTCTTCCGGACATTGGGGAGCCGGAGAAAACCAAGGGCCATCTCAGCAGATTGAGATCAGAAGGAGGGTGGTGGAAGAGGCGAGGGACCAGGCAGAGGTATTTAATGAGTACTTTGCCCTGTGTTCACTAGGGAGGGGATGGGATATCTACAAAGCAAGGTACTAAGGGGTAGAAGCATCAGTAAGTGGGATCAGGGAAGCAACAGAAATGGAGCAAGAGGGAGGGAGAGGCACCCAGGGGTCACTATATGGGTAAGGATCAAAAGGCCAGTAAGGTGGAGGGGATGGATGATGCTATCTCCACCAAAAGGGTGTGGTTAGCCCTCAAGGTCCTAAAGAAAGACAAATCTCCTGGGCCGATGGCATTCATCCGAGAGTACTGGAATTGGCGGACATACTGGCTGCACCTCTCATGGAGCCAGCAGGTCACTTGAGACAGGGAGGGTACCTAGGGATTGGCGAGAGGCACATGTGGTACCAATCCACAAGGGGGTCGAGGGAAGTACCAGGTAACTATAGACCCATCAGTTTGACCTCTGGTGGGAAAATTAATGGAGAGTATACTAAAGGAACGATTGGGGGTGTACTTGGAGGAGGTGGGAGGTCTGGATAGTCGGCAACATGGGTTTGTGCCAGGTAGATCATGTCAAACCAAACTTGTGGAGTTCTATGAATGGGTAACATCAGAACTGGACAGGGTAAGCCTGTGGATGTATTATTTCTGGACTTCAGCAAGGCGTTGACTCTGTCCCCACAATGGTCTGGTGGATAAACTGATGGGGTTAGGAGTAGGCCCTTTGATGGTCAGATGGATTGAACACTGGCTAGCTGGACGCACTTAGAGAGTAGTGGTCTGTGGGGGAGCTCTCGAACCCCAGAGAGGTTGGTAGTGGGCACGTGAGGGTCGGTCCTGGGTCCGATCCTGTTTAATGCATACATATCGGACATCAGGGAGGGTATAGGTGTGAAATGAGTCTCTTCGTGGATGACTCCAAGATGGGAGCAGTAGTTGAGGGAGAAGAGGGAGGTTGGCCCTCAAGGGGACCTGGACACCCTGGAAAGCTGGGCTCACATGGAAATTAATTTCAATTCACCAAGTGCAAGGTGTTGCATCTTGGTCGGGAAACCCTAAATACAGGTACACTCCTGGAAGGGGAGGCGCTGAGGCCCTCAATAGGGGAAAAAGACCTAGGGGTCATGGTGGATGCATGTATGAATAACTCAGAGCAGTGCAGGAGAGCGGCTAGCAAGGCAAACAGGATGTTGGGATGCATCATAAGGGGAATCACCTCTAGGAGCAAGGAAGTGATTCTGCCACTGTACAATGGACTGGTTAGACCACACCTTGAGTACTGTGTACAGTACTGGAGACCACACTTGAAGATGGA
This sequence comes from Neoceratodus forsteri, assembly GCA_016271365.2. Classification (NCBI taxonomy): domain Eukaryota; kingdom Metazoa; phylum Chordata; order Ceratodontiformes; family Ceratodontidae; genus Neoceratodus; species Neoceratodus forsteri. The sequence goes on from CM028129.1 coordinate 722,232,941, forward strand.
CATACAGCTCCTGGAGAGGGTACAGAGGAGGGCAACTAGGATGATATGAGGGCTAGGTGATTTGACGTATGAGGACAGACTTTAGGAGCTCTGCCTGTTTTCATTGGAGGAGAGGAGAGACAGGGGGAACATGATTGAGGTCTTCAAGTACCTCAAGGGAATAAATAGGGTAAACATGGAGGGGATCTTTAGACTAAAGCAGGGAGGTATCACCAGAGGGCATGGTTTGAAGTTGGAAGGTGGAAGGTGAGGGGAAAAGAGGAGGAGGTTTTCACTGAGAGGGTGGTGGACCCTTGGAATGCACTGCCTGGTGAGCTGGTTCAGAGATACACAGTGGAGGGCTTCAAGAGAGGGTGGGACAGACACAGAAAGTGGATGTATCAGATGATGGCCTGTCCCAGGGGGTTGGGGATGGATGATAGGGGTTTCTGGAGCACAAGGGATGGGGGGGTCTCAGCACCCAACTAAGGATCTAAGGGTTAAGCAGACTCGATAGACCATAAGGCCTAATCTGCTGGCAAATAGTATGTTAGTATGTAACTTGGCAAGTGTGCAGAGACGGGAGATCGGCCTATAGTTGGTTAGTTTTTCCCTGAGTCCACCTTTGTGGATAGGGACTACATTGGCATGTTTCCACTGGTCAGGGACTCCTCCTTCCCTCAGTGATCTGTTAAGGAGCATGGTTAAGGGCCTGGATAAGGAGGTGGCTCCAGTCTTGAGTAGCCGAGGGTTGATCCCATCTGGTCCCCCTGATCCTTTAGGTTTCAACGCCTTTAGGAGGGTTTTGACCTCAGTGCACTTTGCCAGTCAAAGTTTGTTGCTTCAGCTGAGCTTAGACAAAGTCAGGAAGATGCCACAGCACAACATGCTCATGCTATGCAAACCCATCAGAACATACTGTAGTTATTTATGGCCATTGAAAAAGTTAAACTTGGCTCCGGGTGGTGGTGGTGGTGACTTAAATAGTCTTCTATCCAATAGAGAGAATTGTTGGATTTTTAAAATGCAGGCAATGGGCTTCCCTGGTCTTAATGATAAGATTGAATTACAGTCTTATTTATAGTGTGACTTATTTACACAAGTTCTCCTATTTAATTAAAATGTTTTTTTAACGTAGGCAATGACCTTCCTTGGTCCTGGTTACTGCTTTATTTATAGTGTAAAATTTAGTTGCACAAGTATAATAAAGTAAATATTTATGACTAAGGCAGTTGAATAAGATTTATTGAAGTCGCTGAATTAAATTTCATTAAGCAGAGCCTTTATAATAACATACAGTAGGTTACAGCACGTTTAGACCTAATCAACTTTTTAATTGTATTTATGTGATTTTTAAATTAATTAGGCATTACACCTGTAAATGATTGTGCACACTATTTAAATGTAATAGTTTGTATGTTTCCACATTCTCTTGACAAAGTGCAGTGCACCTGCGTGAAAAGTTGAGGTTCACTTGTTCATGTCTGTTGATGGTGGTGGAAAGGCTTGATGAAAAATAAAGGATTTAAGCACCTATGGTTATGAGTGGTGTCCAGTTCCTGGCATGAGTGTGTACCCAGCTTCATCTTTCCATATTTATTTCTTTTAGACTTGGAAAGCACCTATGAAATATTGATGCTTTGCAGTGAAAAGAATTCCATGGACACACCATAACTGAAGATGATTCAGACCATATGTCATATGACAGAGACAGTTTTGACAGCCGTGATTAGAAATTTCACAAGTAGATTTAAAGCCATGCACTAGTCAGATTCCATTATGGTGGCTAAGAACCACATTGTGAACTTTAAACAGTGACCAACAAGCCAGTTAAGCATGACGTGTGGGTTAGGGTGGGTATTTTAGATTGGGTAGGGAAAATAAGTAAATAGAAGGTAAGACAGCATTTTTTCCAATTTATTTCAGATTATGCAAAAAAGGTGATAGTTGCTGTTGTAGTTTACCTCAAAACAGTCCTAACTGAAAAGAAAATGGACCCAGACTTGTGTGTAGGAGCATGAACTACACTAAAAAAATCACATGCAGAGAAGTTGAAGAGTACCACAACTAAAATCAGTCTTTAATTCTCAATACACCATGAGGCAGGATTCAGTCCTATTTTTTAAAACAGGTACAACAGTGCTGTAGAAGCTAGTGGCCAGATATTCACCAGGCATGCCAACATTTTGGGACTTTAATTTTAATTCAGACTCTCCCAGCAAGCACAGCAGTTTTTGAATAAGGCTTTAGCATAAGGAGAAGAATAAAGTCCAACTGGTGAAGTTCATTAGGAAAGGACCATCTGATACACTTAATCAGGCTCTCATTCTTATGCCATGTGAACAGGAATTTGATCCAACTCCAGTAGTTGAAAACTGGTTAAAATGGTAGACAGATCAAAAGGCCTTCTTTACAACCATATGGATCACAGAACAAAACATGAAGTATTGATGAGGAATGAGAGGGAGATAGCTGCTCAGATTCAGAAGTAGAACTTAACGAATCCTTTGTAATATATGAAACCAATTCTGCAAAATTGTCTGATGTTGATGAATCTTCTCAAATGATATCAGATAATGAAGAAGAAGGGGTGATGTCATGAACTCCCATACTGCTGTTAAGGTGTTGCGTCCATCTGGTAACAGACTAATTTAACATTTTGAAATCATAATAAGCTGAGACTTTGGGGGAAGGTTTGAACAGTTCTGTCAATAATTTGTATCCCTATATTACAACCTTAAGGTTTTTTGGAAATAATAAAAATCGCCCTGTTTTTTTCCACTATTAAACAGCAATCATTGTCACCTGCCAAGTCAAGTACAGCATGGACAAGTGACTCCTGTTCTAAAAAATTATTTGTTTTAATTTCTAAAGTGCCCCAAAATAATTATAGCTAGCTTATATGTTTTTGCAGTACTGCAATTTTCATCCATGTTTGCATGGAGAGCAGCAGATTCTGATGTAGCAATCTCCAGGTCTTACATTTTACATGTGGCCAAAAGGTTTACAGCAGTGCTTGCCTGGGTCCTGACTTTAAATAGCAGGCAGCTATTTTACAAAAAAAATCATTTAACGTGCCTTGTTATCATGCAGACTGATGTCACTGTCATCCTTGTTGAAATCAGACTTTTACAAATCTGTTAAAATGTGTAAGCTTAAGTTCTAGTTCCAATGTTTTTTGTGAAGATGAGATATCATTCAGTTTCTGCTTGAGCTGTCACACAGATCATAATGTAACTTCTAAAATTCAAGCAGTGCTAGAACCCATTGTAGACCTACATGCAGCCAGTGAGCTGAGAAAATGAACATCTAAGGTACAGTTTTATTTTTATCGCTGTAATGTTGAAGGATGAGTACCACTAACACCATGAAAATAAAATCAGAACCATGGGTATTTGTGTGGATTTTATTTGTACAAAACTGTTCAAAGCAATGTGATGTAACAAGTCATTATTTTTCTTTCTTCACATACTTCCCCAACAGACTGAAATGGTCCCAGTACCCTGACTGACCACTTCATTGCAGTAGCAAAGCAATTTAGTGGGATATTGTGTTTATGCACACTAAAACAGTCAATGCACTAAAATCAGTTTAGTGGGATATTGTGTTTAAGCTCAATAAAGCAATCAATGCATTAAAAGCAATTTAGTGGGATATTGTGTTTATGCTCAATAAAGTAGTCAATGCACTAAAATCAGTTTAGTGGAATAATGTATGTATGCACAATAAAGCAATCAATGCATTAAAAGCAATTTAGTGAGATATATTGTTTATGCACAATAAAGCAATCAACGCACTAAAAGACCACTGCACTGCAGTGGCACAGAAGATGAATGCACCCAGTACCCTGTACTGACCAACTATATTGCAATGGCAAAACACTGGCGGGAGGTAACCCACACAGTAGTCTCACAATGGAAACAAGATGCTCCTTTGTACAAATTTTGCCAACCTGGACAAGTAAATCTGTTTAAATTAAAAAAAAAAATTCTAGTCTGGTGTGGTAAGTCAAGACAGAAGATAAAGAACTGGATGCTCAAAAACAATATTTTCACCGCGTAAGAGCTGCTAATAATCTCTTATTTTACTCAGACTGCATGGTCTTAAGCAAGCCTATTGCATTCACTGCTTGTGGCATGTAACGGTCCATTCTGAAACACTGCTGCATGCTGCATAGCTATGCAAATGAGCAACATTTACAGTTAGTAAAAATAATTTCTTTTCTACCTCTGCATCTGACATTTTGGTTAAGCATGCATAAAAAGATAACATAGCAATGTAGAAAACATAAAAGGAAATAAATAACAGAGGACCAGCTTGTTGTAGTTTGCTGTTTATTAATAAAATAATGATGCTATCTCCGCCAAAGGTGTGGTTAGCCCTCAAGGCCCTAAAGAAAGACAGATCTCCTGGGCGGATGGCATTCATCTGAGAGTACTATGGGAATTGGCCGGACATACTGGCTGCACCCTGGTGGAGCTCTTCAACAGGTCACTTGAGACAGGGAGGGTACCTAGGGTTGGCGAGAGGCACATGTGGTGCCAATCCATAAGGGGTCGAGGAAGCACCAGGTAACTATAGACCCATCAGTTTGACCTCGGTGATGGGAAAATTAATGGAGAGTATACTAAAGGAACGATTGGGGGTGTACTTGGAGGAGGTGGGAGGTCTGGATAGTCGACAACATGGGTTTGTGCCAGGTAGATCATGTCAAACCAACCTTATGGAGTTCTACAATGGGTAACATCAGAACTGGACAGGGGTAAGCCTGTGGATGTATTATTCTTGGACTTCAGCAAGGTGTTTGACTGGCCCCACAAATGGTCTGGTGGAGAAACTGTTGGGGTTAGGAGTAGGCCCTAGATGGTCAGATGGATTGAAAACTGGCTAGCTGGATGCACCCAGAGAGTAGTGGTCTGTGGGGAGCTCTCGAACCCCAGAGAGGTTGGTAGTGGGGCACCGGTGAGGGCTCGGTCCTGGGTCCGATCCTGTTTAATGTATACATATCAGACATCAGGAGGGTATAGGTGAAATGGGTCTCTTCACGGATGACTCCAAGATGGGAGCAGTAGCTGAGGGAGAAGAGGGAGGTTGGCCTGCAAGGGACCTGGACACCCTGGAAAGCTGGGCTCACACATGGAATTAAATTTCAATATCACCAAGTGCAAGGTGTTGCATCTTGGTCGGGAAACCCTGAACACAGGTACACCCTGGGAGGGGAGGCGCTGGAGGCCTCAATAGGGGAAAAAGACCTAGGGGTCATGGTGGATGCATGTATGAATAACTCTGAGCAGTGCAGGAGAGCGGCTATCAAGGCAAACAGGATGCTGGGATGCATCTTAAGGGGGATCACCTCTAGGAGCAAGGAAGTGATTCTGCCACTGTACAATGGACTGGTTAGACCACACCTTGAGTACTGTGTACAGTACTGGAGACCACACTTGAAGATGGACATACAGCTCCTGGAGAGGGTACAGAGGAGGGCAACAAAGATGATACGAGGGCTAGGGATTGATGTATGAGGACAGACTTGAGGAGCTCTGCTGTTTCATTGGAGGAGAGGAGAGAGGGAGACATGATTGAGGTCTTCAAGTACCTCAAGGGAATAAATAGGGTAAACATGGAGGGGATCTTTAGACTAAAGCAGGGAGGTATCACCAGAGGGCATGGTTTGAAGTTGGAAGGTGGAAGGGTGAGGGGGGAGAGGAGGAGGTTTTCACTGAGAGGGTGGTGGACCTTGGAATGCACTGCCTGGTGAGCTGGTTCAGAGATCCACAGTGGAGGGCTTCAAGAGAGGGTGGGACAGACACAGAAAGTGGATGTATCAGATGATGGCCTGTCCCAGGGGGCTGGGGATGGAGGATAGGGGTTTTTGGAGCACAAGGGATGGGAGGGCCTCGGCACCCAACTAAGGATCTAAGGTTTGAGCAGACTCGATAGACTGTAAGGCCTAATCTGCTGGCAAATAGTATGTTAGTATGATGTACATGATGAATTACCATTTTAATAGCAGTATACAAAAAAACAAAAAATAGTTTGTATACCAGTTTTCAAGATAGAATACCAAATCTTGAGTAATGGTATGGTATTCCATGTCGAACACCACTTTTTAAAACAAATTTCTCGCTCTGTATATATGTATATACAATATCAATCAATCAAATCTTTATTTAACCAGGCGATCATCATTGAGCAAAACTCATTTTCAAGATGGACCTGTATAGCTTCAAGATCAGTGTACAATACAAATAAGACATCAAAGTTCACAATGGTTACAATATTTGGAAAGAGTGTCAACTAGAGAGTGGTAGTATTAGCGAGTACAACACATTTGGTAAATGATGACAGTATATACACAAGAGACAGCACAAGAAACATAAGCATAATTACAGGTATATTACAGCAGATGTCCCCAACATATCTCCAGCAATCAAAAAAAAAAAAAAAATTAGTAGGACTATGAGAACACAGCAGGTGAAGAGGGGGCAAAGTACCTTGAGGGCAATAAGGAAGGTGGGAAGAGGAGGGTGAAAAAGGTAAAGGGCAGTAAGGGTGGGGAGTATTAAGGGGTTAGGGGCTAAGGTGCTGAAATAGGGTATAAGTTTCAGCAACCATAGATTACTGTTCCTGCCTAATTAGTGGTAGGTAGGGCAATGACACATGGCTATGGGAATCAAAAGTATTTAGGTATCAGCACAATGACCAAAATAAGGTATTTAGGAACTAAAGGTGAGAAGATGGAAGGGAACAAGTGGGCAGGGGTGGAAGCAAAGAAGCCAGATAGGATATAGAATTGCACTACCTATAGCAAATGGGAAGATTAGGGATGAGGAAAGCATTCGCAGGATTCCTTAAATGAATGAGCATATAGAGTCTTGAAGTTAGACAGGTTGGTAGGAATGATGAGTTTCAATGTTTTTAGCAACTTGTTCCATAGAATGGGCAGCACATAACTTATGGCGGCCCTACCAAAGTGTAATTTTACCTTTGGTACTGTCAGCAAGATATAGGCAGTACTTCTTAGTGCATAGGTACCTACCAAACTTAGCGGAAGGCAGTCAAAAATGTACTGGGCAGTTTTTTGGTAATAGCTCTATAAGTCCAAAGTGCAGCATTTCTTTGGTGTCTATAGGGTAGGGAAGACCACCCCACAGCCACATATTGGGAACAGTGGTGTGTTGAGAAGGGGAGGCCAGTGATGAACTTTAGTGCTCTATGGTAAAGTGTATCAAGCTTGGTAAGCATTGTGGCAGGACCCTGGCTATAGAGGAAGTCAGTGTAATCTATCAGTGAAAGGAAGGTAGTTTGGACCAACCTCATCTTGGCTTCTTTAGTAAGAAAATGTTTGATTCTGAAAAATAGTCCAAGTCTCTGTCTTAATTTTTTGACAGTTCCTTGATATGTTAGGTGAAGGATAGTCAATTGTCAGTCCAGACTCCCAGGTATCTGAAGTTTGTTGCATATTCTAATGGTTCACCAAGTAATGTAGTAATTGGTAGAAAAGATCCAGAGCTGGTTGGGTTTGGAGCCTGAATATAGTGCGAGAATAGCATTGCTTTCATTTTTTTAGCATTTAAAAGCAGCTTTTGTTTTATGAGCTGGATCTGTACCTGGTTGAAGTCAGATTGGACGTCACAGTATGCAGCTTCAGGTGTTGGTCTGCTTATGTACATCACTGTATCATCAGCAAATAGGTATATATTGGCCTCTTTTATGCTCGTATCAATATTATTGATGTAGATTGCAAATAACAAAGGTCCCAGGATGGACCCCTGTGGCAGTCCTCGCAGAAGAGGTTTGAGAGGTGAGAAATCACCTCAGCCTTTACTTGCTGTAGCCAGTCTGTAAGGTAATCGCAAACCAGCTCAAGGAAAGTTGGTCCAGGCCAATGTTCAGAAAGAGGAGAAGTAAACTATGTATTGACTACTAGTAGGCTCCTCAAATATGCAATTTATCTTCATGTGTGACGGACAGGACCATCATTCACTAGTGGTGGAACCACAGTTAGCTGTGAAGTCCTGCTCCTCACAGATGATGATAAACTGTGTATTTTGAGTTAGACTATTGTACTGTATGTTTGATTTATACAACATTAGCTTACTAATTATACCTTTTAAATCCACTGTTTGTATGAAAATTTGACTGTTTCTGTTTGATTTTAAAGAGGAGTCCGGTCAAAAGTGCTACATTGCAGAATTATAATCAGCATATCCCTCAATAAGTCTCATACCAAAATTAGATCTCTAAGTTCCTTCTTTTAAAAGTTATGAGCAATTTTGTTACTCTGATTTCACTCCTTGTTCAAAATAGACAGTTTGTGCTACTGATGATGTCATAACCTGAACTTACAGCCCATTTCCCTGTGTCAGCAACATTATAGGACTTATTTCACTAAGTTTAATAAACTGTATTAATAGTAATTATTTGAAGAAAAAACTACACAGGGTTGGGTGTTGTGCATGTGTTTTCAGAATGTTCAGATGCATGGTACAGTTCTTTATAATGCGGTAGCAGGTGGTTTTGGAATGCAGTGCTGGATAATGCTATGGAATGTTAAGGTGGTGCACAATTTCAGAATGTTGGAGGGGGCATGCAGTGTTGGAATGTGGCAGGGATGCACGGTCTTGAACTGGTGGGGACACTCAATCTTGGAATGTGACAGGGACACACATCTAAGAATTTGGTGGGGACTGGCAATTTTGGAATATAGTGGGCATGTATACTGTCAGAATGACACAGGGCACACCATTTTGTTCTGAAACTGCTTGTCCTTGCTGAATTCCAGAACTGTACATCCCTAACACATTTCAAAATAGCGCATTACATCCCCACAACATTACAACACTGTGCATCCCTGACACATTCTGACAATGTGCGTTCCTGCCACATTCCAAAAGTGTGTATCCCCACCACATTCCAAAATTATGTGTCAATGCCACATTCTAAATGTATGTCACTGTCGTATTCCAAAAATGTGTCACAGCCTTCTTCAGAAATTTTGCATCCTTGTCATATTCCAACATTGTGGGTCACCACCACCGTTCAAAATTACATAATTCTGAGGTTGTGTGTCCAAGCCACATTCCCAAACTATGCATCCCTGTCACATTCTGCAATGGTGCCACTGCTACATTTCAAAACTGTGCATCCCAATCTCACTCCAAAAAATGCTTAGCCTCACTGCATTCCAAAATGATGCATTTCTGATTGCATTCTAAAATTGAATTTTTATTTATTTAGAAAAGTTTCACCAGGAAAGACAACACGAGCTGCGAACAGCTCATTTTCAGAAGTGTCCTGGGGAAGGGGGTTGCATAGGGGGTGGAGAGCAAAAAATCAAATACAATAAAAGAGTGCAAGGCAAATTACATACCGTACATTGCAGGCCAAGTCAGTGTAACATCAAACACTGTAAAACGTGCATTTTCCAGTCATATTCCTAAACTGGGAATCTCCACCATATTCTAAAATTGTGTGTCCGAGTCACCTTCTGAAGTTGTACCTTCTTTCCACATTCTGAAATTGTGTGTCACTGTGACATTCCAAAATTGACCATCATAGTCACATTCTGAAAATGCGTATCCCGATATTCCAAAATCGCACTTTCCCCACCACATTCTAAAACTGAGTGTCCCTGCCACATTCTGAAATTGCATATCCAGTCAACATTCTAAAACAGCACATTCCTGCCATATTCTGAAACTGTGCACCCACCCACATTCCAAAATGGTGCATACCTGTCACATTCTGAAAATACATTTCCTTGCTAGACTCACAAATTATGCATCCCACCACATTCCACAAATGTGTATCCTTGACAGACTCTGAAATTGCATGTGACCACCATGTTCTGAAACAATATGTTCTGCCATATTTTAAGATTTTGTGTCCATGCCACATTGTGAAATTGCATGTTGCCATCATAATCTGAAACCAAGCAGCCTCATCCCATTCTGACATTGTGCAACATGACCACATGATGAAATGCATCCATGGCACATTATTACATAATGCATATCCATGCCAGATTTTACAACAATGTGTCTTCTCATTTAGAAATCATAGAATCATATAAATCTGATTGCAGAAAAGGACCCTTTCAGCCCACCTAGTCTGCCTAACCCTCCCTTTCACATACCCTCCTCCCACCTTCCCCCACACCCTTCCCCAATACTCAGTCCCATATGCTTGCCCCACGCCTCTAAATTTCTCCACAGTCCCAGCAGCCACCACTCCATCTGGCAGTCTGTTCCAGGGCTCCACCACCTCTGTGAAGAAGCACCCCCAGCATTGCCCCTGAACTTATTTCCTTGCAATCTGAGGCAGTGCCCTTTAGTTCTGGTTCCCTTCTCCTCCTCAGCAGACTCCTTCACCTACTTTATTGAGCCCCTTACATATTTAAAGGTTTCAACTATGTCCCCCTTTCCTCCTTGTTTCCAGGTGTACAGATTCAACTCCTTACACCTCTGTTCATATGTCTTCCCTGCATACCCTGCAACATCTTTGTAACCCTTTTCTGAACCCCTCTCAATACATCTATATCCTTGTGGAGGTGGTCTCCAGAACTGAACTCTGTACTTTAACTGCAGCCTTACCATGGCTTTGTAGAGGGCATTATAAACTCCTTACTTCTGCTAGTAATGCCCTGCCTATGCACACCATCATTTATTAATTTATTTATTATTGTATTGAATTGCAACCTTTGAATCAAAGACTCATTTACAAAGACTCCTCTTCATACACAGTACAGGATGGGGTAGGAGAAACATACAGTGAGTGAAAAACAGACAGTAGTGCAAAAGAACAAAAAGCATGGCAATAATATATACAATTAAATATAGATGGGGTGGGCCATAGCAGTGAGAGAAGGCCCCTTTCTGCAGGAGACTGGCCTATACATGATGGTAGCTAAGCAAGAAGTAGTGATCTTTGAGTACACATACTGAGTTACATTACATACAGAAGAGGTAGAAAGTAGGAGCGCAACACAAAACTCAAGTTTGCAGGTACTGGCCTATACACGATTGTAGCTAGGCAACCGGGAGATACACCCACTAATATATAAACAGAGTAGGTGGAGAAGGTCAATTGGTTGGGAGGGGATCAGTGGGGGTGCAATTATTTACATTTGCAATTAAGGGAGTTGAGAAGGTGGCTACATAGGGCTGATTTAAAATGGTCCAATTCTGAGCTCAGATGTGGTACTAGGAGGGAGGGTGTTAAACCAGGTGGGGGCCCTGAAATGGAAGGACCTCTGAGTGAGGATTGCCCTGACCCTAGGGACTAATAGCAAGGTTTTAGTAGAGCTACTGGTGGGGACAGAAGGTGTGGTGGGCGCTGATTAGTTTACACATACTGAGGGTTAAGCCGACCGTATTTTTGGGTGAGCAAACAGGTCTGGTAGAGTAGCGTTCATCAAGGGAGAGGAGGTTAGATAAGGAATAAAGCATGCAGGTGTGAGTGAGCCTGTCAGCCCCTGTGAGTAGCCAACAGGCCTTGTTGATTGAGAGCTTGATTTTGCCCAGGGCAGTGTTGTCCGCTGCACCATATATCAAGAGTCCATAATCCACTAGGGACAGGACTGATGAGTCAATGGTGAGTCTTAGCACTTCTGGAGAGAGACAGGCTCTGTGCCGGTATAGCAAGCCTATGCGAGAATTTATGGCAGAGCAGAGGGTGTGGATGTGGTCATGGAAGGTGAGGGCAGAGTCGAAGATGATACCTAGGTATTTGTATGAGGTGACCTGCTCAAGAGGGTGGTAGGAGAGGGACTGGATAGACATTGCAAAGCCCTTGAGTTTGATCTGATTGTGGGTGAACAGCAAGGTTTTTGTCTTTTTAAGGCTGATCACAAGCCTGTGGTCTAGGAACCACAGCTTGGTCTGGGCAAAAGAGGACTGTAGTGCAAGCTGGAGTTGGGCAGGGTCAGGGTGGGATGCGAAGAGGACAGCATCATCTGCATAGAGGAGTATGTTTTCCAAGGAGACATTGGGCAGTGTGTTTAGGTATAAGCTAAAGAGTAGTGGCTCCAGGATAGAGCTTTGGGGAACACTGGAGTGGACCTGACAGGAGCTAGAGAGGATGTTGTTGATTTTAACGCATTGGGTTCGGGCAGTGATGTAGTTGGTGATCCAGCTTATCAGCTCACTGGCCCTTCCTGCTGCCCTACTACATTGGAAACCTTCCTTAAGGTTTGAGGAGACTATGATCCCAGATCCCTTTCCTGTTCTGATTCTTTGATTCCCCCACGATACCCGGCTTGTGTGTTTTTCCTCCCTAGGTGCATCACAATGCACTACTTGGCATTAAATTTCAGCTGACATTTCCCAGCCCAGTCCTCAAGCATCTTGAGGACCCTCCTATGTCTTCCACCCTCTGGGGTGTCCACCCTATTGCAGAATTTTGTATCATTGGCAAATAGGTACACTCTCCCTCTCAAACCCTCTGCAATATCACTGATGTGGATGTTGAAGAGGGTGGACCCAAACTGACCCCTGTGGCATGCCTCCTCACCCTTGCCATCTCAGAGTACACCCCATTAAGCACTACCCTCTGAGTTCTCCCTGCTAGCCAGGCCTCCACCCAGCTTTATTTTCCCCCAACCCCATGCTTTCCATCTTGCTCACCAACCTCCTATGAAGGACAGTGTCAAAGGCCTTGCTGAAGTCCAGATAGGCCACATCCACTGCCCTCCCTGGTTGATTACCTGAGTCATCCAATCAAAGAACTCAATTAGGTTGCACTGGCATGATTTCCCCTTGGTGGCTGTCTGCTGTCCTGAAAGCCACACTCCTCCAGGTAATTCACCACTGTCTCCTTGATTAATGCCTCCATTACCTTTCCCTCCACAATTTGAGGCTGACTAGGCAGTAGTTCTCTCCTTCAGCTCCTGCTACCTCTCTTGTGCAAGGGCATACATCAGCCTCCTCCAGTCCTCCAGCACCCTCCCTGCATCCAGGGACAGGTTGAAGAGCCTTGTCAAGAGTGCGGCCAGCTTCTCCTCAATTCCTTGATCACTCTGGGGTGCAACCCATCAGGCCCAATTGCCTTGCCCACCCTTAATCTATCCAGCTCAGCCCTGACCCTATCCACAGTGAATGGGCTCTGATCCACCCATTTGCCCTCCTTCCCTAGGTGCTAGAACCAGACCCTGCCTTCCACCTCTCTGTGAACACAGAGTTAAAATACTCATTTAGTGCTAGTGCCTTTCATAGTCCTGCTCCAAGTTCATCCTTCCTTCCTTCCTTCCTTCCCCTCAGTCTAGCAAGCCCCTGCCTGATTCTTTTCTTCTCCCTCACATATCTGAAAAACATTTTATCCCCCTCTGGCCCTTTAGCTATTTTCTCCTCAGTGGTTGCTTTTGCCCTTCTGATCTTTCTCCCTGCCAGACTCCTCTTCTCCTATACTCCTCCCTATCCTCCCTCTAAGTGTCATCTTAAATTTTCTGAAAGCCCTCCTCCTTTCTCTGACTGTTCCTGCCACCTCCCTAGTGAACCAGAATGGTCTCCTCCCTCTTGATCTTCCTGACCTTTTTATGCACATTTCTGTTGCTTTCTGAATGCCTCCCTGATAGCTTCCCAGAATTCCTCCACTACCCCATCTTCTTTGTACCTTCCATTTTTTCCCTATCTTTCTCATTTCATTAAAGTCTCTGTGTCTGAAGTCCATAACTGTTGTATTAGCCTTACTTGTCTCCCTCCCTGCCCTGATGCTGAACCATACCGTGCTGTGGTCACTGGTGCCAAAGGCTTTTCCCACCTGCACCTCCTCCACACTCTCCCCGTTAGTCAGGATCACGTCCAACAATTTGCTTCCCCTCATTGGCTCCCTGACTAGCTGTTGAAGGAATACCCTCTTTAATAAATCATGGGAGGATGGGGTGGTACCCGAGGACTGGAGGAGGGCAGATGTGATTCTCCTTCACAAAAGTGGGAGCAAGGCAGAAGCAGGAAACTACAGACCTGTTAGTTTAACCTCAGTGGTGGGGAAAATGATGGAATCACTTCTGAAGGAAAGAATTGTCGAATATCTAGAGGCCAGAGGGGCACAGGACCCAAGGCAGCATGGATTCACAGCGGGAAGGTCATGCCAGACAAATCTGATAGATTTCTTTGACTGGGTGACCAAAGTAGTAGATCAGGAGGGCTGTGGACATGGCCTACCTAGACTTTAGCAAGGCATTTGACACAGTCCCACACAAAAGATTAATATACAAGTTAGCTAGCCTGGGAGTGGGTCCCAAGATGACAGCCTGGGTAAAAAATTGGTTGGAGAATAGGACACAGAGAGTAATAGTAAATGGAGTCCACTCTGAAGAAAGGGGTTACTAGTGGGGTACCGCAGGGTTCAGTATTAGGACTGGTCCTCTTCAATGTCTTTATAAGCGACATTGCAGAGGGACTGGAAGGAAAAGTATGTCTCTTTGCAGATGACACAAAGATCTGCAACAGAGTTGATGCACAAGGTGGGGTGGAAAGGATGAAAAGGGACTTGGCAAGGTTAGAGGAATGGTGAAATGTATGGCAGCTTAGATTCAATGCTAAGAAGTGCAAGGTAATGCACCTGGGAAACAAAAACCCAGGGGAAGAGTACACAATGGGGGGTGAGATACTAACAACAACAAAAATGGAAAGGGACCTGGGGTAGTCATATCAGATGACCTAAAGGTGGGCAAGCAATGTGAGAGGGCAGCAAGGAGGGCTGGGGGATTCTGGGATGCATAGGGAGAGGCATCACCAGTAGAAAACAGGAAGTTATTATCCCTCTGTACAGACAGCTAGTGAGACCCCCATCTGGAGTACTACATGCAGTTCTGGAGACCCAATCTCCGCAAAGACATAGACAGGATGGAAGCTGTCCAGAGGAGGGCAACTAAAATGGTGCAGGGTCTGCACCGAAGACATATGAAGAGAGACTTAAGGAGCTTAATATGTATAGCCTCGAGGAAAGGATGGAGAGGGGGGACATGATAGAAACTTTCAAGTACCTCAAGGGAATCAACAAAGTCCAAGAGGTAGCATCTTTCAAAAAAGGGTGTGCAGAACAAGGGGCACAATTTGAAGATAGAGGGGGTGGCGCAGAGGTAATTTAAGGAAGTATTTTTTCACAGAGAGGGTGGTGGATGTAGGGGCAGCCTTCCGAGGAGGTTGTGGAGTCACAAACAGTGGTGGAATTCAAGTATGCATGGGACAGTCATAAGGCAATTCTAGGGGGTGGGGGTAGGAAGACGTAGGCTGCTGGTTAACTAGGATCTGCAGCTTATCCATCAGGTAGGGAAATGGGCAGACTGGGTGGGCCAAGCGGTCCTTATCTGCCGTCAAATTCTATGTTTCTATGTTTCTATGCCCCCTGAAGCTCAGCTAATACCTCCCCGCTCCTTGTGGATGCTGCTTCTGATATTTCCCAGTCAACATCTGGGAGTTTCTGGTCACCCACCAGTGGTTGTTCACTTTTCTGTGCCAGCCTTGTGATTGCCTGAGTTAGCTGTCTATCATCTTCCTCTCCTTGTGCAGGTGGCCTGTATCCCACCCCCAGCAGCAGGGATTCACCCATCTTCATACCTGGTATTGCCCACAGCAGCTCAGTCTCCCCTTCTTCCTCCTGCCCTTCAGTAACACTGATGCCTTCCCTGATGTATAAGGCAATCCCCCCTTCTTGCCTTTCCTGTCCCTTCTGAACAGTCTATAACCTGGAATGGTTGTTTCCCAGGTGTGATGTTCTGTCCACCAGGTCTCACTTATTGCAACTAAATCTAATCTCTCATCCCTCATGATGACCTCCAGGTTCACCATCTTATTTCCTAAACTGCTGATTTTTGCTGACAATTTCTTCCACCAGTCTTCCCCTTTGTTTCCCCTTGTACCCATCACCCTGTTGACCAGCCATGCAGTGCTATCGGGGGCTGGTAGCCCCCGAGCTTTCCTCCTTGTGAAGCAGATTTGTCCCCAACAAAATTGTGTATCTCTGCCACATTCTAATAATTTATGACACCACCACATTCTTAATTTTGGCATCCCTGCCACATTTCAAAATTCTGAATCTGTGCTACTTTCTGAGAGTGTGTCATTGCTGCATTCCACAGATGCAACTTGGTAGCATTCTGAAATCTCTTTCTTGTGGTATTCTAAAAATTGAACATGAATCTGGCATTCTAAAGACATGTTTACCACTGCATTCCACCCCCACGTCTTCACATTCTTAAGTACATTACATCTGTACATAATGGCAATACATGCCCTATACCCACCCAGTGTCAGCTTCCATTTTTTAAATATTTACTACAGCTGCAGTTTTATGTAACATGGGAGACGTAGGTCCTACAAGGTAGCTTGCAAGGAAGACTACACTGTGAGTTCTGGTTCTGGAACATCATCAGTAACTCTTCACGGAAACTGGCTTTCCTGAACAGGCAATGAAATTAGGATTACAAAATGACTTGTAACTTAAAGTAACTAAGATAACTTAGTTTTGACATAGAGCTTAATGGAGATACATTGATCAAAATTCTGAATTTGTTGATGCTAGAAATTTTGGTCAGACTCCCTCTTTAGCTACTTGCTTCAGTGTTGCATCTGGCTATTGTGATATCATCAGCATTGTGAAAGCTGCTCTCTGATTGTTCAGTATGTATTGCGACGTGACATACCCTACTATGCAAAATAATATTAACTTACTATGTTGGATAAAGATAAAATAGAGGATAATGTATGGTCCTCTATTGGTAACTGGTCTGTTAACCATCGAGAGGTTGCCATGGTAACCGTGTAAACCTCGAGAGCAAAGCTTGAGAGGTTTACATCGCCATGGCAACCTCGAGATAGTTAGTAACCGGTTGCCGATAGAAGGATCATACATTGTTTTTATAGTGTATGGTCCCAAGAAAAGGAAAACGGCTGCTTACTTTTCTAAATGGAGTCACTGCGCAGCCGTTCAGTCCTTCCTTTACGTTGCATGCATCTTTGGTTCCCGAGTGTAAAAGGCACGCACATGTACGAGACCGATCCCCATTGTTAACCTATCGATGTGATGTAGCATCGATAGAGTTAACTACATGATACTACATCACATTGATGGTATAACAACCTTAGGAAATGATGATTTCGAAGATTAACAGCGTTCTACCATACTTATGCTTTTTTTATCTTACTATTTATCAGGCACATGTGTTGTATTATATACAGTGTATTACATTTGTGCGGTAGCACAAGTACAGTTACAACTGATGGGGTGTTACATATTAAGCTCAAATTTTTGCACCTTATTAACTTTGACAGCGGTTGACAAAATTGCACAGAATTTAGCATGCGCTGTCTGAGTTGTAAGTTCTGGAGATATGGAAGTTTTAGGCTGCTTATCCACATTCTGAGATCTGAAAATTTAAAAAAATACATAAAAGGCACTGTTTTGTGCCATTTGTTTGCTCTCACCTACAGTCAAGCTGGTATTGAATTTTGTTGCAAATCGTTTAGAGCTAAAGGGGCTTGTGCCAAGGATGTGCATTTTGCAGGATTCATGAAAAAATATTAATCAGTTGCAGAGTTAAAAAGTTTTGTAATTTGGCTACTGAGCATGCTCAGTAGGGTTTACAGGATATTCCTCTGATACAACCCCAAAACAATTATTTTCGAGCCATTTTTAGGTCATGGCCAATTATTTTCTTGTGCCATGAGAAAAATGTTTAGAGTCATGAGGTTGTCATCTTTTTTTTTTAATAAAAAGTTGGAAAATACATAAAAATATTTTTCAAAACAAGCACCTGAACCAAGGTAAAACAGGACCCATTTAGCTAGATCTTGGTGTTTATTTTTTTGAAAACTGCCCAGAAATAACTTTTCTGGGTACCCAAAAAATCTTGGGTGCCCAGCTTAGCGAGGGGGGCAGCTTTCTGTGTCATCAGGTGAGCCGAGAATTCTTTGGTAACACATAAAATGCTGCAACCAAAGAATTTTCAGTTTGCACATAAAAGTGAAATGTAAAAAAAAAATGGGAAAAATTTGAACTCAGACTTCAGAACTGTTAAGGCATTACAATTTTGTCATTACTTGAACTCTTAAGTTAAAATAATTTGTATATTAACTGAGTTATTGCTACACAGAAACTAATGTGTAGTTGTTGAGTTGGTCTGCGCTGAAGTCTGACTCGGCTGGTGTAATGCCGCAGTGATGTAATAGCCTCTGTCAGCACTCAGATCAAATGTCCATATTCACTCGGCAGCTCTGTGTCACGACACTAACTTTATCTTTCCTCAGTAACTTCAAACACCTCAGTTTATACTTGGCTTATGGTAAACAGCATGTAAATTCCTCTACTCTCCATAACTTTCTGAGAATTCCTGTAACATATTCAATAACTCTTAGTATACTAAGTTTATTTATACTGTGTTGTTAATGGTTGCTCACTTTCTCCATGTGTCTGTCTAATGTTTTAGTCTCATCTGATTTTCTGACACTATCACATTATTAGAGACTGCTAATCACTGAGATTTTGCTTTTATTGTTAGTGCTTAAATATATTATGCTTCAGTTGAGCAGATTGTATGTAAGGTTGTTTGCGTGCATAACATTTCTTTACCAGTTTCACTGGTTTAATAAATTCTGTTATTTCCTTATCCTTGAATTAATTTGGCATTGTTGGTTGCTGATAACATATCACTTAACTATTTAAGTTCAGTTATCCATTTTCTAGTAAACTATTTGGATATTGATGAAGTATTATATATGATTGATGGACATACACAGTTACACAGAAACACAGACACTGTCAGCAGAAAAGGACCTCTTGGCACACCTAGCCTGCCCTTAAGTCCCTACCTACTGTGTTACCGTAGATCCTAATTGATTTCTGGCTTTACCCCCCAAGTCCTGTTACTAAGGTCCCCCTATGTCTATCATCTGCATGTTTGAAACCTGTTACCATTTTGGTACTCATCACCTCTGCTTGGAGGCTGTTCAAGGCATCCACCACCCTTTCTGTGAAGAAATACTTCCTCACATCCTCTCTAAGTCCCTCTTCCAGCTTCATATCATGCCCCCTTGTCCTTGAGCATCTGTTTCTGTGCAATATGCCACCCTCCTGTACCTTACTGATACCCTTGATGCATTTGAATGTTTCCATCATGTCTCCCCTTTCCTTTCCTTCAGTGAGTACATATTTAATTTCTTGAGTCTTTCCTCGTGGGACTTCAGATGCAACCCGGAGCACCATTTAGGTTGCCCTTCTCTGTACTGCCTCCACCCATTCTATGTCCTTCCTGAGATGAGGCCTCCAGAACTGGACATAGTGCTCCAGGTGTGGCCTCACCACTGATCTATATAGGGATAACACTACCTCCCTTTTTCTGCTGGTGATACCCCTCCCTATGCACCAAGCATCCTACTAGTATTTCCTATTGCCTGTCACACTGCTTTGCTACCTTCTGATCAACAGATATGATAATCTCCAGATCCCTTTCCTGTTTTGTTTTTGTTAACACCCCCCCACAAATGATACGTTGCCCTTGGGTTTCTGTGCCGCATGTTCATAATTTTACATTTTTTGACACTGAAGCCCGGTTATAAATCCCTTGTCCAGTCTTCCAGTTTTTTTAGATCTTCCTTCATTTTCTCCACCTCCCTGGTGTGTTCGTTCTGTTGCTGATTTTTGTGTCATCTGCGAACAGGCATACCTTTCCTTCCATTCCCTCTGCGATGTCCCTAATAAAGACATTGAAGAGGACTGGTCCCAGTTCTGACCCCGGTGGCACCCTGCTTGTTACCTTACTTCTCCCGAGGGAACTCCATTTACTACCACCCTCTGAGTTCTGCTACTTAGCCAACTTTGTACCCATTTTACTATCTTGGACCCACCCCATGCTGCCTAGCTCATTCAATAGTCTTCGTGTGGAACAGTGTCAAAGGCCTTACTGAAATCTTGGTAGGCCACATCCACCACTCCTTCCTGATCCACCTCCCCTGGTACCCAGTCAAAAACTCTATCAGGTTTGTTTGGCAAGATCTAACCCCTGTGAACCCATGCTGCTTTGGATCCTGCAATCCACTGGTGTTAAGGTATTCCCAATCCTTTCTTTAAGTAGAATTTCCATAACCTTGCCCACCACTGAAGTCAGGCTTACTGGTCTGTAGTTTCCTGCCTCCTCCCTATTTCTACTTTTGTGTAGTGGGACCACATCCACCCTTCTCCAGTTCCCTGGAACTTCCCCATATCCAGTGATAGATTGGACAGGACCGTCAGAGGCACAGACAGTTCCTCTTTATTTCCTTCAGTATCCTAGGATGAATTCTGTTCGACAACATAGCCTTGTCTAGTTTTAGTCTTGCTAGTTCCTGGGGACCTCTCTTCTGTAAGAGGGCCAGTGTCCACCTTCCTTCCCTTAATGCCCTTCTCCACTATCTGTGGCCTGTCACCTACCCCTTCCTTTATGAATATTGAACAAAAGTACTTATTCAGTAAGTCAGCTTTCTTCTGGTCCTCTTCCACACTTCCCCCCTCTCCCCTTTTAGTCTTACTATCCCTGCCTTGCTTTTCTTCTTTTCGCTTATGTACCTAAAGAAAGGTTTAAAAAACAAAAACAAGGCACTGCGTCAGCATGTGGTCTAAAGCGAAACAAAATGGTTATATTAAATGCACGCTGAAAATAGAAAATAGAGTTAAAAATCTACGTTTCGACCTTAGGTCTTCTTCAGGAAATATCTAAAAGAGAAAAAAAACCCAGTTAGTGTAGAGGAGAAGTAAAATGAGAGAGATATATATGTGGAGAAAGAAGAAAGGGGAGGCTCAGGGAGAAGAAGTGATAAATGATAAAGATTAAGAGAGAATCTGTGAAACAAAAAGGTGATGTTGGGAAAGATAAAGCATAATGGGAGTGAATGAGTGGGGAAGTTCCCAGGTGGGGACTAATTAACAGGGCCTAGTAAGAAGGATGAAAGGTGACAAATGTTTGGGAAGGAGACAGAAATGGAGGCTTATGGTGAAAATGAAAAATAAATTAAATGAGTACAAAAACAAATAGACTTTAGTGAAAAAAAAAGGGATGGCTGAAAGATGTTAGTGGAAAATAAGTCTATCATTTAAACCAGAGGGCTGCTGGGAGCCAAGGCGGATGATCAGCTTGGCTTCCATGTTTTTTCTATGGTCAGGATCCCAGAAGCCCTGCTGAAGGACACAAACAGAAAGGTCATTGACATTGTGGTCCCTGGAGATAAAGTGGGATACAATGGGTTTAGCAGTTTCACCATTCCTGACTGCTCTGTAATGTTCCCTGAAACGGTCAGCAAGACGCCTACCAGTTTCTCTGATGTAAATAGCTGTACACTTCCTGCAAAGAATATAATACACCACATTAGTGGAGGTGCATGAGAACTCCTTGGTGATGTGAAAAACACCTGTAGGCCCCAAAATCTCAGTCACACTGGAAATAAATTTGCAGGTATAGCAGCGAGTCCTGTTGCAAGGTTTGGTACCTGGGAGGGAGGAACTGTTAGGAGTAGGTAGTCTGCTTTTCACCAGGAGATTCCGCAGGTTAGGTGGCCGGCAGTAGGAGGCAATAGGTGGTTCTGTAAAGGAAGCACCAATGTTAGGGTCAGTTTGCAAAATGGGAAAGTTACTAGTGATGATCCTGTGAAAGTTTTATCACACTTTTTTGTGGATTTGGAAATGTTTTCCTCCGTTTGTGCCTTAGCTGTCCTAACTGCTTTTCCAGACTCCCTCTGTTTCTCCTGGTAACTCTCCCTATCCTCTTCCTTCTGTGTTGTCTTGTACCTTTTGAATGCCTGCTTCTTTTCCTTTACCTTCTCTGCTACTTCCTTGGAGAACCATAAAAGTCGCTTCCTTCTCGTGCTCTTAGTAACTTGCTCGACACAGAGTTTTGTTGCCTTCTGTATGGCCTGCTTTATTCTTACCCAACTTTTCCTCTACCCCAACCTTGTTCCCTATTCATACTAGGGCTTCCCAGGCACTTTCCCATTTTCTTGAAATCAGCCCTCCTGAAGTCCAGGACCCTCATTTTATTGTGGCTCAGTTCTGGCCCTGTCCTTATGCTGAACCACACTGTACAATGATCACTGGCCCCCAAGTGGCTTCCCACTGTGATGTCAGTGACACTATCCCTGTTTAACAGTACCAGGTCCAGTAACACCCCCTTATGAGTGGGTTCTTAAACTAGTTGCCTGAGGAATGCCCCCTATAGGGAGTCTAGGATTTCCCTACTTCTAACTGATGCTGCAGCAGGTAGACTCCAATCCACGCCTAGTAGACTGAAGTCCTCCACTAGCAGTACCTCGTTCTTGTTAGCCATCAATTGTATTTCATCAGTCATATCCTTATCTCCCTCCTCTCTCTGTGCTGAAGATCTGTAGATCACTCCTATCCTAGTAGCCGCCCTATCCCTGTCTCCAGGGTGACCCAGTACCTCAGCTTTACTCTGTCCCTCCTTGTGTTTCTGTGGCCTTTATGTTCTCTCTCACATAGAGAGCCACCCCTCCTCCCTTTGTTCCTACACTGTCCCTCCTGAATAGTACATACCCTGGTATGGCTACCTCCCAGTCCTGGTACTGTTGAATGTAATTGTTAAATAGTTTGAGTATTGTTTGGTGTACTCCTGTATTCCTGCTTTGCTGTATTGTTTACAAGTCTGTGATGTAACTTTATCGGCCTGTCATCTCTGAAGGTTTACCTAATACTTTGTTCCCTTTTACTAGCTTATTTTCCGAATGAAGTGAGCATGCCCCAGAATATTCACTGTGCATTTTGAATTAATCATTCATTATGATATTATTACAATGTGTTAATTATTTGGACAGACTTGTCAGCTATGTGTGTGTGTGTGTGTGAATTTTTTAATTCCACAAGATTCATGGAGTTGGTAAATGGAATCTGCTTTATTGTCATCAGAAGTAGTTATTTTACCACTAAGAAAAAATCATGACAGAAAGTAAGTTTACAAAATTCATAGACTAACAATTGCAGGCAGTTTGAGTCACAATCTAACACTTATAACAATGGGTGTTGACTTACCCTGCTTGAGATGGCATACAATGAAAATGATGGTCAAAAGCTGAAACACAGACATACTGTACTTCATGTCACAAAGCAGTGTCCTCTGCATGCACACTGATACAGACCATGAAGACAAGAGGTTGTGACATGCATGCTCCTGAGGCAAGAAAGTGTCTCGAAACCACCAACAACTTGGGCAGCAAGACAGACCATTTTATTATTGTACTTAGGTCTCTATTAAAATAAAACAATTTTGACCCACAAACATCTTAAAAAAGCCAAAGGACTACATGATTAATTCGAATACATGGAACCAAATAAGTCAATGAACAAAATCATTGTCTTTCAAGTAGTTTTATTACATTTCACCACTAAAGGGGTCAGGAAATCGTTACTGGATATAAATTTTATCATTTTGTCTGTTGCAATAGGTAATAATACATTTTAACACAAAAAACAGATAGCAGGTCAGTTTGTGATCAGCACTGTGTTCAGGCAGTGGGGTGAGTAGCAGGACCGCATGGTTTGGACATTTCTATCAGTAAGGAGGGAGCCGCTAGCTGAGTGAGTGAGGAGATAACAGGTGTTAGGTTTACACAGTAAGGTGATGGTTCTTTTCTCTATAGTGTTCCTCCAGACCTGACCCATCACCTGATGATTAACCTGACTCCACTTAGGTGGCTCCGCTCCACAATCCATCCATCGCAGACTGATCATGACTCTCCCTGAGGCACTCTGAGTGACCGTTCCTTGCTGCTGCTCCTACTAGCCTCTCTAGTACCTCTACCCTACCCTAACCACCCAACCCAGCTATATGTATTCCCAGGTGCAGTGTGAGTCAACTCCAATAGTCCTAGAGTCCTGGCTGGCTGCTATCCTGGCCTTTTCATGTGTTCTCTCACATCAAACCTCAGTTCAGGGTTGGTGTCAGGACTTGGGAGCTTAGGTGAGTAACAGTTGAGTGCAGTGATGTGAGGGGCATGAAATTATATCCAAATTGGTGGTTGGTTCTGGTTTAGTGTATGTTGTGGCTGGTGGGATTGAGACCTGAGAATGAAAAAGATGTGGGTCATGAAACAAAGAAAGCCATCCTTTGACGTATTTTGTGGCCTTCCCTACCCCCCACTCAGCACCCACCACCCCTCACATCCTCACTCATCTACAGAATACCCAGTGCCATAATCCACTCCCTGTGATGAAAGACATCCAAGTCTGGGAATCATGACTATGAACTGAGGAAACAAAGTAAGTGCATTCAGTGTATTTTCAATGCGTTTTGAACTTTTACTCACTACTTCATAATTTTAAAGTGTTTTTTCACCAGATTTTGATACGGCCTTTTTGGAACCCCACCTCATGGACAAGGTAGGTAAACTATTTCAAATCCATCCCAAAATCAGATTTAGCAGTCATTCTGTGAAATCACCTTTTGGTTGTGATTTAGCATTTTCACCTATTGGCTTCATGAGGTGGGGTCATGAGAAGACTATGTTTGAAATTTGAGGTCAAACTCTTAAAAACAACAAAGGTGGCAGTCCCAATGGTGCAGTAGCACTACCTCTTGCAACACAGGTGACCCAGCTTCAGGAATGAGTCCAGGACATCAGAGACCTGCCAGGGGAAGGTAGGATGAGCATCCTATGAACCGCTCCTCCTCCTACAGAGAGGTGAGAAGTTGTGCCCAGAGTCTGACTGATTTGTAGTAGAGGCAAGGAGCACAGCAGCCAGGGACTGCTAGATCGGGATTAAAAGTTATGGAAGACCCTGATGCACCAAGCATGGGAGTATGCTTGGCTGCATCTCTAGCATCATTGCACTGCTGCACTTCCATGAGGAAACTCTGGCCAGAAAGCCCTTGGGAAAGCCATAGTATCCAGTTCCTGGCCCCCGAATGACACCCCAGGATGTATGCCTGAGTTGGGGCTCAGGTAAATCCCGATCTCTCCTTCAGGGAGCCTTGCTGCAGGGGGTAAGCTGTGGGCCTTCTAGACTGGGCAACTTTAGGGGGAGTTGCCGGGTGAGAGATTCAGAAAGTTAGAACCGAGGTACACCCTTCCCCCAGTTTCTTAGGAGGTCCAGGATTCCTTGTCAAAGAATAAAAATCTTATGTCTTGGGTCATCCGAAAAAATACTGCCCAAACCAATAGAAGGGATGACTGGATGAACACCATTGAGACTGTTGTCCTTCATAGGTTTATTATCATACAGCATGACCAGGGCAATGTTTCGTGGCTAATGTCACCACTTTCTCAGGCACACTGTGTAAATTCTCTGTTAAAATATTAAAATACATTATCTGAGAATCGGCATTCATACTGTTCTCATTTGGCCCCACTATGCTCCCTTCATCAACACTCTGTGCTTTTGCACAGTCACCTAGTTAGTGCCTTCCCATAAAGTCATTCATGAAACCACTCCAGCCCACACGGAGTATGATTCCCAACAGCATTTGAAAGTTCATGTTCCAGTTCACATATCTTTCCAGTTTTCTCATACACTATGTATAAATTAAGATTGCTTTTTCAAATTATTAAAAGTTCTGCAGCTGTTGTAAGGAAGTATTGCACAGTTATACTTCTTCACATATTGTTTTTCATACCACACATCTCATACCAACCAATAAATTATAAGCTACATAACTGCAATCTCTGTCACAGTACTGTATCAAGTTGTGTTCAAACAAGGCTTGTTCATACCTTAGTCAGGCTTTAGTATATAATATTTTCCTGAACAACCACATTCTGGCCAGGATATTCAGAAATGCACCAGAGGGAGGTGCAAGAGGGGTGCAGTGCAAATACAATGTGCCATGGTGCATCTGGCATGATATTCAAAGGTTGCGCATGACAGGAAGTGCCTGCGCAGTGTGTCTGAATATCACATGGATGCACCATACCGTAGCCAGGGATGCGCCAGGGAGCAAGACAAGAAGTGCCATAGTGCAACCAGGGATGTGACAGAGAGCATGGCAGCAAGTGCAATATCACACCTAGGGATGCACAGGGGAGCAAGCCACTAGCACATGAGCAGCAGCCACCAGTGTGCAAGGTGCACAAAAGCATGCCCCAGGACTCACATGGAAAGGCAATGGACTCAGCAGGTGGAATGCCACAGGGGAAGAGGTCCCACCACCAGGGCGCACAGTGCGCCATGAGAGAGGCACAGTGGCCACATGTGGGAACACCACCCAGTGAGCATGAGGAGGCAGTAGGCCCCTGACCATGCACACCCCAGTAGAACACAGTGGGAGGGTGGCAACAACAGCCCCTGCTGCACAGCCCCTGGCAACACCAACAGGGAGGCTGGTGACACACCACCTGGACCGCTGCCAGCAACACACAGGCAAACAGCACACAAGGCACACAACACATGACCTGGAAAGACAGGCCACAGTCACCCCACCCAACCCATGGTGAAACACCACCAGGCACAACCCCCAACCACCCCAGATGGACAGCACAGCAGCCAGGCACACCACTGCAACATGGCTCCACTCACCAGCCACAAAGCAGACACAGACACAGAAGGGTAACAATAAAGAATATATTGCAACATGTAAACAAAACTATTTACAAATGTACAAGATAATGGGAAAGGAGGGACCACCCACAGACAGGGAGGCCGGGGCAAAGGCAAGAGAAGGAGACAAGGGAGGGCAAGGGATGTTGCTCAGGGAAGGGTGAGAAATCTGGATGATGGTCACTATGGGCATCCACGCCCACTGTAGGCCATCATGGATGTTGGTGTCTGCCATCTTCGCTAGGACAGCACCAGCTGCTGCACCCATAGTGTGGTGGTTGACACATAGGATCTGCCGGAGAAGGTGTGCATGTGAATCACAGGTCCCAACACCTACAACAGAGGAGTGACCACCACATTAGTGCGTGGCGAATGCTGCAGCCCGCCCATTGTGCACAGCAGGCATTGGTGCCATGTGCCCCTGGGATGGCATGCCCCCGCCCACAGTGAGTGTGCACATAAGCCACCAGCCCGGGTACCCACAGCCATGCACAGCACTGCACACCAACACCACCCATGAGCAAGCACACCACCAAGGCAGGCAGGCAACATGGCCATGCAGTCAGTTGGCAGTGGCACAGCCTGGGCCCAGGTGCACCCACAGCCCACCTGCAGCAGCCACCCACATGTGCAATAGTCCAATGTGGTGCATAGGACACTGCAGGCAGAGCACAGAAGGGGGGCCATGTGCACAGAGGGCCATGTGCCACCTCCCCGCTGCCTGCCCTGCACAACATAGAAGCATGTCAATGTGCCTACCTGCACGCTGAGCCACACCCTGAGGCTGTCCGGCTGCCCCTTCCATGCATCCTGCCACCAGTGCACCCCCCCCACAGTGGCCTGTCCTGGCCGGCTGCAGCTCCAGTGAGGCGGGCCCGTCTCTGATCCTCAGGGCCTAGGAGGAACATATGAAGAAAGACACCAGTACCAGGCAACACCACAAGCTCCCCCAAGATTGTGCATTAAGCCAGTGGCACGGTGGCACTGGGTAGCTGCAGTGTACCACCACTCCCAACAGTGTGCACTTCTCAAGCCCCCCCTGCAGCATGGCGTGCCAATGGCACCACCCCAGGGACCGCTGGATGGGAATGGGAACTGCTCCTGGTCCCTCCACTGCAGGTCCTCATAGCGGTGCCTGCATGTGTAGCCTCCTTAAGTCGATCAGCCACCTCCTGCCAAACATCGGTCTGAGGCCTGTTTAGGGGCACCTGGCCAAACAGAGAGCCAGCATATGGCTCCACCAGGGCCACGAGGTTGACCAACTCAACCTGTGTCCAGTTGAGGGCTCTGGGTGCTGTACGGTGCGGCATGATAGCAGTGAGCTTGGTGCAATAAAGTGGCGCCCAGCAGCACATGTGCAACACGTGCTGGTGCTGTGCAGCATGCTCTGTGATACGCTGCCAATGCCAATCATGCAAGCACAGAGTTGGCAATTGGGGTGAGGGTCAGGCCATGCACCCTGCACCACACTACTATTGGGCATTGCAGGCATGCTGCACAGTGGGGCCACGTGGATGCCACAGTACATGGTCCTATTGCACATGGGTGCCATGGCACCTATAGTGCAGTGGTGTCATCAGCTAACTGGCACCTGTGTGCTGTAGGCCATACAGCGCATGAGCACCACATGTGTAATAGCGGCTGGGTGCAGTACTGCCTATCGCGCTCATTGAGTAAGCCATGTGGCTGTTGCACATGATGGTGGACCATGCACGCGCACGCATGGGCTGTTACAAGACGGCACAACGTTACGCCTTGACTTGTGCAATGCGCGAACCCCACCACGCAAGCGCAACTCGCGACATTCAGCTGCTATATGCAAATCAGCTGATTAGCCTATCTGTGGTGCAGCAGCTGCATTTGCACATCATTACAGCAACCCTCATTTGCATGTGCAATGCGCTATAAAGGCCGGGAATGCACAGGTAAGGACCGGGTATTGCATTCCTTAGAAGTAAGATACACGCTCGGGAAACGGCAGGACAGTGGAATGGGAGGGATCCTTCCAGGCCATACTAACACATGTCCACCTCTACAAGAAGAAGCATATCCGAGCGAGAGGAGACCGAAGAGCATGGGCCTGCACACAAGCTCAGGCTCAACTTCACCAGGCAGAGTCTGACACCCTATTCCAGGTGTAACTGGACCAGGAGCCACTCTTGAGTGGCTCCGCAGGCACCCTGCAGGCCCGGGCAGCAGCAGCATGGGAGGACATGGCCCATGCTGTGAACCAACAGGCCAGGCACCAACAGTCTGTACAGGAGTGCAAGAAAAAGGTCGTCACAGACCGGAGGCACATCAAGGAGAAGGTGGCAGCCATCTGGGCAGCGCGTGCTGCCACAGGTGGGGGTCAGCCTGCTGCGCCCATCCTTCTGCCACAGGAGGAGATGTTGGCAGCCACCATGTGGTGCAGCGCCATCAAGGGAGTGCCCGGTGGTGGATTCCAGATGGGTGGCAGCCCGTCACAGCACGGTAGGCATGGCTGTGATGGGGCTGGGGCAGGGTGGGCGTCAGCAACACTAATGCGACTATGTTCCCTTTCAGCTCTGAGTGCCTGCATACTGCAGCAGGGTGTGGGTGTCCACTGTAGGTGTGGTCCTGGCCCCAGAGGACTGGCCTCCACCTCCACTGGACACCATGGGCTGGATCAATTGCAGGTCAGCACCACTGTCCATCCAAATGCCAGTGGCACGGTTGTGGACGAGGCCCTGGCTGCATTCAGCATGATGCCAGGCTTGGTGTCCTGTGTGCTGAGATACGGATCGGCGGGTCCACTTCTGATGATGATGACATTTACATCCCAGACAGCGATACATGGCACTGTGGGGAGATACCTGTACCACATACCTGACATGGCAGCACAGTCGGTGACCCGTGGTGGTTGCCTGCACACTGGCCATCAGTGGCCAGCATAGCCAAGGCTGCCACTGGTGAAGCCACAGCTGGCGGTGGTACTGGTGGTGGTGCAGCGCGCAGTGATACCCTGCACACAGTGGCTGGAGGGGCGGCAGCAGCAGCTGGATGGTGTTGAGGGGGGCCTGAGGCAGTGCCCGCTGTTGGTACACCACATCGTAGCAAGCCCCAGGAGGGACCCACTGTGCAGTGCTCACCTTCGTGGGGTGCTGGGCTGCAGGGTCGAAATACACTTGTGGGTCGGCACAGTGCCCCTGCGCCCCAAGGCGCCGACCCCTTGGACGAGCACACCTGTCTGCTCCGTGCCTCTGTTGAGCAGCAGGTGCTGGTCATGGCAGGGTGCATGCACTCTATGTGGAGCTGCACCAGGCAGCAGAGTGGTGGGACAGGGAATCACCCTGATCCTGGCTAAGAACACGATATGCGGGTGGACACGGCTGCAGCCATGGATCAGTTGACCACTGCGTCACGGCCAGACTGGCACCACTGGCCACCCTGGTGAGTAGCCATCCACCGCTCACACTGCAGAGTGCATTCTCCACCCCTCGGGCCTGGTGTCGTGTGACCCCATGGTGTTGATGCTGGGGTCAGCTGTGGGAAATTCCCAGCACGCCTGGTGCAAGCATGTTTGGGGGCCTGCAGATGCCTGTGCAGACCCGGTCACAGTCCCGCAGTGTCACCTCTAGAGGACCATCTGTAACACCCCCTGTGGTGGATGCCCAGCCTGCACCCGCTGTGCATTCCGGGTGGGGCCGTTCACGTGTCCATGGCAGCCGTGCAACTGTGCAGCGGTCCTGACTCACCCACCTCCATGTCTGCTGTATGCTGATGCCCTATGTGCACACTGGTGTGGCGTGTGTGTGCATCCCATGGCTGTGGCATCCATGGGTGACACCACACATGGCCCATGTGCCCACCCACCCGGCTGCTGGCTACTGTGGCATGTGCATGATGATGCCAGCACAGCGCTGACTGCCACTGTTCTGCATCGATGTCTGTTCCCCATGCCTGTCCATGCCCCCCTTCCACTGACCCTGGCACGGTGCATGCCCATGCCTGCCTGTACACTGTGACACAGGCGCTGGCCCTGCCTGTGGCCATGTACACCTACCTGCATGCCATAATGCTCCTCAGTGATTGTGTCCCTGTGCTGCTGGGCCATCCTTGTCTGCCAGGGTTCCCTTCACCAGGGGCTGCCCACCACCATCAGGCCTGGCGGCCATGTTGTCCCCACTGCTGTCCCCCTCTTGACCTTGACAGCTATCCATGGTGGTGACCATGTTGTGTAGTATACAAAGGGCCAGGAAGATGCCGGAGGCCTTTGAGGGGTTGTACTGTAGGGCACCATCAGACCTGTCCGGGCAATGGAACCAAACCTTTCCAGCAGCCTGAACACCCGCCGATGATGTTCCCTGTGCTGGCATGTGCCCTCATTGTATTGCCCAGTGCTGGGGTCTAACGGGCACCAGTATGGGGTGAGCAGCCATGGCTGGAGTGGGTAGCCACTGTCACCTGTGTGAAAGATCCTGGTTAGCATGGTGGCCTGTGTCAATGCACCCTCCACCATCCTGGCCACACCCCCTGGCACACATGCCCTGCCACCCACACACCCTGCCCTCCTGTTCCCCGCATACCACATCCACAGCATACTCGCCAACTAGGTGGCCAGTGGGGATGTCCACACTCTTGAACCTGTGGTACAGTGCCGACTGGTACCAGATGAAGGCATCGTGTGCACCTCCAGGGTGTGTGGCACAAACATTGATTATGCACCCCCTGGCATTGCACACCACCTGGCAGTTGACACTGGGGTAGCCCTTCCTGTTTATGTAGGCTACCCCCTCCAGGCCAGGCAGTGCATGGATGCCTACATGGGTGCAGTCGATGGCCCCTAGCACGCCAGGCAACCGTGCCACCCTGTGTAACTCCTGCATGTTTGCTGTATGCTCTGCCTGTGTGCTGGGGAAATGGGTGTATTGTGCAGCATGTGGCAGCAGTGCACTGTGGGTTGTGTGAGGGCCATGACCTGGGCCAGCTGGTTGTGCTCAGTGGTGTCCTCTGTTGGTTTCTGGAAGGTACCCATGGTGAGCAGGCACATGACAGCAGTGACTTTCATCTCTACACCGACAGGGCATGGCTCCTGCCTTGTGGGTGCTTGCATCTCCTCACTGCACAGCTCAAAGAGCCACTCAGGATGGCCCAGTTCAGGTGGTACTGGCCCACAATCTCTGTGTCACTATACTGTTATAAAGTGATGCAGGCACAGTACCACCTGTTCAGCATGACCGCTGATGGGCCCTTCCACAGCTGTGCTGGTCTGTGAGCTGCCTCCTCACATCCCTTATTACTGCCTCCATCTGGAATATGGCACTGGCCATGTCCTGGGCAGTACGTCCTCCCCCGGGTGTCACTCTCCTGGCCACCCTGGCTGTGCACTGCTGTCTCTGCCCCTGCACTGTGTGCACCCTGTTTGTGGCCACCCAGCCTGCATTATGTGGCCTCTGCCTCCCAACTCTCCATGGCCCTGTGCAGCCCCTCCTGTGCTGGGTGTCACTGGCACTCTCTGCATGTGGTCATGCTCCCTGTCCCACGACCACACACACACATACACACACACACACACACACACACACGCACACACACACTCTCTCTCTCACTCCCCCAGACTCTGGCTCTTTCAGGCCCCCTGGGCCCCACTCTGTACTTCTACCAGCCTGCCTGTCACTCTGTAGCTCCCCTTTGGCTGTTCTGCCTGTCCCCTCGCTCTCCCACTGTCTGGGTCCCCTGTGGCGCAAGCATCATTCCCTCACTTGCTCCCTCTTTTTATGTGCTCAAGTCTGCTCCGCACAGGTCCCGTTTGCTCCACACTTGCGCCATTTGCCTGCTGTTGAATATTGCACTGCACCACATATTCATGGCTACACCCCTCGTACTTGCACATACATTCATTACCACTGCACATTGGTGCATTGGGAATTGCAGGGCGCATCTGCTGCCATTGAATATCACCTTCTAGCGCATTGGCGCAGTTGTGCCGGTGCATCACTGTTGCGCAGTGTGCAACTGCTCTGAATATCCCGCCCCCTGTCTTTGGGTCATCTGGATCTAGACAGAAACATTTCTATATTAATTTATGCCATCAATAAGCATTAAGCCTCATCATGCCTTTGTAACCAGAAAATGATAATGTCATATCTCTAAAATTAATGCACTTTACTGAACTGGGTAGCTATATATCTCTTAAGTACTTTATATATGTGAACTTCTCCATCTTAAAATTTTCTGTTTAAGTCTAAAACATAGATTGCAAATGACCCTTGCTCATTTTGCATAATAACTCTTCGTACTTTGTGCAATTCGAGAACATTTACTCCAAGTAGCAGAGGAAAATACCATGCTGCCCAGCCAACTCCCCCATTGTCTAGGAGGGTATACCATCACCACATCAAAACCCTGATGGCGAAGACCACCAAAGCGACAGGATTCAGCCAAAATCTGCCTGTCGCTGTGATGGTCTCCACACTGCCAGGGGATTGCCTTGCAGGGTGTTTTGCCTCCCCAGGTCCAACTCTGACTCAAAGTTGGAATCCTAGAGTCTGGGGTGTGTGGGAGGTTCGGGGGCACAGGGAAGCAAGAGGCATCCCGATGCTGCATTGCTGACACTCAGCAATGCGGCTGTCACTGTCGGGGATGTCTCCATAGCTGCTGTCACTGCGGCATGATAAAACCATCTAGGAGCAGCTGGTCAGCAGTCAGACACAATTCTTGTAACTCAATTCAGGGGGGTGACATCACTGCTGACATCCTACTGTAGTACTGCCCATCTCAGTTGCTACAGGAGCCTGTAAACACAGGCCTCTGCCAGCTGCCCAGCAGATCAGTGGGAGGTGGATTCAACGGTTCACACTGAGCCCAGGAGAACTGACAAGCTGCAGTGGTTTGCCCCCTCCAAGAGCTATAGCCCCAACAGTTTATATTATTTTTTTCAAACATTTTCAGACTTAATATTGTAAACTACTTATTTTGATCATGTCTTAACCTCAGTCTGTTTATATTTTTTTCCAAATACAAGCAGAGAAAGAACCAGTAGCACATTAAGAGACATGAGCCCACCATGTTCCAGCAGGGTAACAGCAATTCATGAGTAGGGTTATATTATCTGCTGTATGAAACACACTCCTCAGTGGAAGTGTATCAGAATGGCTAGTATAACATCCAATACATTTTCACTACACATTATACACAATCTGATTGTAAAGTCACTATATATCATATAATAACTGATGGTCCGATTGCACAAGATCAAGGTACTAGATCCCAATATAGATGCAACAATTATATCCATGTCCATTTACCAGAAAAGGGGCCAGTTACAGTCTTTGAATCCAGAGACAGTTCATTGCATATATCCAAAACGCCTCACTACATAGGAGGAAATTGACCCAAATGGTGTTTTTTACAGGTGGCTTGACATGTTACAATTCCCAAAAGCGTAGTGACGTGACTGAGTGACCAGCATTTTCAAAATGTCTTGCAACAGCTGTGTTTTTGTCCTTACACCTAATGTTACCCTTATAGTCACCAATATGCACTTTTAGCTCCGTTTTAATTTTACCCACATATAACTTGCCACATGGGCACTGCAACAGGTAGATCACATGATCTGTGGCACAGGTAATGTGTTGTTTGATTGTTTACTTCATATTAGTTTATGGGTGCTCATATTCAGTTTTCCTACCAGTGTTCCCACACTGGAAACATCTGCTGCATAGATAATTGTCATTTGCCAGTGTTCTCAAAAGTAACTGCATTTCTTCTGTGTGGGGAACATAATGAGATGTGTGTACAGTTTTATCATGTATAGTTTGTTTTTTCTTAGGTGTGACTAAGAAAGGGTTTCTAAATCTATGATTGCATCTCCACCCACCTGTAACATGTGCCAATTCCCTGTAATAATCTTTCTAATGTCATTACTCAGATGACTATAAGCTGTTGAAAACACAGTCCTATCACCTTTATTGTCTTTTGGTTTCAGTCTGAGCAAATACTCCCTACTAAGACCTGATGTTTCCTCTGCTGTTTGCTTCAAGAGGGTCCTCTGTAACCCTATCCATTAACCTCCCATCATTTCCTCCTTCATGGTCTCAAATTCCTTATCGTCACCGCAGTTCCTTCTCAGTCTTAATATCTGTGCCTTAGGATACTCTGTCTGAGTTTGGGGTCATGGTAACTGGTGTTGTGCAGTGTCATGTTCCTGTCAGTGCCTTTCCCTGAACAGGGTTGTCTGCAGACTCCCCATCCTTTATAAATTAATAGATCAAGAAAAGAGAGTTTCTCTTTATCAGCAGTTGTAGTAAATGTCAACAAGTTCACCTCACTATTGAGGTACTAGAGGAAACCATTTAATTTTACTCACCCTTCCAGATGACAACAGTGACATCTATATAATGCTTCCAGTACACCAGATTCCCCATGAATGGGTTGTTAGCCCCATTTAGCATGTGTTCCTTCTCAAACTCCCACATACAAAAGGTTTGTGTATGCTGGGGCCATTGTGATCCCCATTATTGTGCCTATAATTTGTTTGTAATATGCCCCTTCAAAAGTAAATAATTTTGGCCAACTCTATCTCTGCCAATTGTGCAATAAACTCACCAGGTGTGTGGGGATCCATTGATCTCAAGGCTGTTAAAATAACCTTCAGCCCTTCCTGATAAGTAATGCTAGTGTACAAGTCTTTAATATTGAATGTAACAAGTGTTACCTCATTCCAATTCAAATTCCTGCCATTCACCTTCTTCACTAATCGCAATACATGTGCTATGTCTTTTATGCAGTGTCTATTAAAACTACAGTACCTTTGGTTGTATGTGGTAGTTAACATACTTTGAAATAGGTTTTAAGATGCAATCAGTACCAGAAACTATGGGGCAACCAGATGGATTCTGTGTATCCTTATGGACCTTCGGTAATACATAATAGATTGGTCTCCTCACCTCCCTCACATTGTGATATAAGAACCACGTATGACAGCCAACCAGCAACTCCTAGACACTGAGGGAGTTGACTGGGAAGCACAGTGTTTTCCCCTGAAATTCGAGTAAGTGTTCTCGAATTACGCAAAGTACTAAAGAGTTATTATGCATAATGAGCAAGGGTCACTTACAATCTGTATTTTATACTTAAACAGAACATTCTAAGGACAGAGAAGTCCACCTATATGAAGCATTTGAGAGGGATATAGCTATTCAGCTCAGTAAAGTCCATTAATTTTAGAGGTTTGACACCATCGTTTTTCTGGCTACAAAAGAATACATGATGGGTATAATGTTTATTGAAGGCATACATTAATATAAAATATTTCTGTCTAGAGCTCAGACACCAAGGATGGAATGTGATTATTCAGGACAATATTAAATACTAAAGCCTGGCTAAGGTATGAACAAGCCTAGTTTGAACAGGAATGGGTATAGTACTGTCACAGAGAAAACAGTTATATAGCATATAATTTATTGGTTAGTATAAAATGTGTGGTATGAAAACAATATGTGAAGAAGTATAATTGTGCAATACTTCCTTACAACAGTTGTACAACTTTTAGTAATTTGAAAAAAATTTATAAATAGTGTATGAGAAAAATGGAAAGACATATGAACTAGAAGACAAACTTTTCAAATGCAGTTATTTATTTAGTTTTGTTAACTGGTAAGTGCACTAGCCAGCAAGTGACTGTTTTCAGGCACGGCCCAGGAGGTACAATTACAAAACACAATGAGTACAACCAGAAAAATGAGAAAACATAATACATAATACAATAAAATGCAGAAAGAAATACATAAGGCAATGTAAAATACAAAGTATAGCATAAAATATGTTTCCAAACATTTGACCATGGAGCGACACATAATGTGCAAAGTAGAAGGAGAAAATAGGGAAGGATAGTTATTAGGAGAAAAGACACAAGGGGAAGGATGGCAAGGAGTTGGGAGGGAGAGAGTTAGTGGAAAGGGAGAAAAGCAATGAATCGGCAATGAGGGCAGTACCAACCTGACTGGGTCTGTGGAGCTCGAAAGACGGCAAGCTGGAAGAGAGTGGCAGGGGGAGTGGCAGAAGACTGCAACAGTGGTAGAAGGCAGGAAAAACAGCCTGGCTGGTGGAACCGAGATAGACGGCAGGCCAGAGTGAAGATGCCGTGAGAGAAGGAGAGGCGAAGAGCATGCAAGAGAGGCAAAAGTAACAACGCCAAGCCGAGCCAGTGGAACCGAGAAAATGGCAGGGCAGGAAAGGGGGGTCGGAAGACGGTGGGAGTTACGAGCTGTGGTAAAGGTGACTAAGCACAGACAGAAGGGTGAGGACTAAAGAAGGGCAGGGTGAGCCAGGAGCAGGAAAGGTGTCAGGTGGGTGGGAGTGGTGGGGGAGAAAGGATATTGCAGAAAAGGGGAGAGAGTAGCAGTGGAGTAGAGTGAGGAAAGGCTGAGAGGTGAGGATCAAGGTGACAGGAAGTAATTAGCAACTTCCATTAGTCAAAAGCTAATATTAGACATATAAACAAACAGGTTCAAGCAACAATTTATAACAAGACACAATATAGATCACCCATTGGGACAGCAGGTTCAAGCAACAATTTATATCAAGACACAATATAGAACACCCATTGGGACAGGCATAAGTGCTAGCAATAAGGAAACAGTACAAATGCAGGGAATCAGGTCGGATCAAAGCAAACACATTTGTCCATAGTAGTAAGGAAAGTCCTGAGTTTGCCCTTAAAAGTTACATGAGTGGGGACATCCCTTAGATCCTGAGGCAGTAGGTTCCATAGGTGGGGGGCAGCATAATGGAAGGAGCCCATGCCCTTTTTTGTACGACAAAGGGGGATGGATAGTAAGTTAGGAATCATACTCTGTGTGGGTGGGGGTATATTTCATGAAGGATGGATTATTTTATAAATGAGAAAGTCACTAACTTAAGTGACTGAGCAAAAGCACGGAGTGTTGGTGAAGGGGAGAATGGTGGTGCCAAATGAGAACAGTATGAATACAGGATTCTCATATAAATTAAATACTAAAGCATGTTCATATGAGAATCTTGCATTCATGCTGTTCTAATTAACACAGTGGGACTGAGAAAGTGGTGATGTTAGCCATGAAAAAATGGATTGGTCGTGTTGTGTAATAATAAACCTATTAAAGACCAAGAATATCAGTCTCAGTGGTGTTCATCCAACCATCTCTGTTACCGGCACATCTCTGCCTGAGCCCGAGATAAAGAGTAAAAAAAAAGTTATGAATGTATGTTGAAAATTTCTCAACACTCGCTGATAACTTTGGTAATTTTTAATATTTTGACTTCAACTTTTCAATATGGCCATTTTTTCACACCACCTCATGAATGTGACACCAAAGTGTTTTTGCACTAGTGGTACAAAATAAAGTTTTGGCCAGTTTTTTATAAATGACACCTGTCATGTTCATAAGGCAGAGCCATAAAATGAATATGTTGAAAATATGGGGTCAATATGTCAGTAAAAAAGTTATGATGAAATATTGTGTGTGTGGCCAGCCTTTGCCCCAGCAGATACAGCATTGTTATCCGTGCTGGTGAGCTGAGTTTGGGGCAAGCTCAGTAAGTCAGCTAGATGGGCTGAGACTGGGGGTGGCAGCTCTGTCATGTGGTACAACTGTCAGCCTGTGGAGGGATGGTGCAGTATTGGCCACATGGGCAACAAGTAACCACCTCTGCACCCATGCAACCATAGCTGCCCAAAGAGCCCTGTACTTTCACAGCCAGATGGGCTCTTGGCCCTACATGTCTGCATCTCTAGTCACATGGAAGTGCGCACTTCCACAGCCCCCAACCAGCCCTGACAATTCTTTGCATCTGTAGCAGAATGGAAGTTCAGGGCCTGGAGGGCACTGAACTTCAGCAGTCAGACTGACTCTTCCCTTGGCACAGGGCCCAGAATGCCCTGTGCATCTGCATCTGCATCTGTTCATGCAGGTCCCAAAGGGACCTACATGAATGAGGATACAGTTCCACTATTTCAAAAAGAAAGAAACATCATTGCAAACAAACTGCTATGCACCAGTTAGGGTTTAATTTAACGCCACAAAAATAGGGAAATGCAGCATTACAATTTTCAACCCTAACTCCCCATTTCAAGCTGTGAGGTCCCTTCATTATGGAAAATTGCACGTATCATCCCACTCTTCAAGTCCGGTGATAAAAACCTCAGCACACAATTACCAGCCTATCTCCATTCTGACTGTGCTGGCTAAACTGTTTGAGAAACTGATTCATGAACAGATAAAAGACCACCTTGAGATGCATACCCTCATCAACCCCTTGCAGTCTGGTTTCTGAACTAAACATAGCACAACCTCTGCCCAGGTGAAAGTTACAAATGATTGGTTTACAGCTCTTGACCACAAGCATACCACTGCAGCACTTTTCTTAGATTTGAGCAAGGCCTTCGATACTGTAGATCACAACATCCTCTTGAGTAAACTTTCGAGTGTTGGGCTGTCCAAATGTAGCAAATTAGTTTAGATGCTATCTTATGGTACACAACAGCAGCTGAAGGTTGAAGATCTAACCTCAGCCTGTGTGCTTATCAATAAAGGTGTACCACAAGGTTCCATATTGGGTCCTTTGCTATTTACAATTTATATCAATGGCCTAGGTCAGAACATCACTAACACCAACCTTCATTTTTAAGCAGATGACATGGTACTTTAT
This sequence comes from Neoceratodus forsteri, assembly GCA_016271365.2. Classification (NCBI taxonomy): domain Eukaryota; kingdom Metazoa; phylum Chordata; order Ceratodontiformes; family Ceratodontidae; genus Neoceratodus; species Neoceratodus forsteri. The sequence continues at coordinate 722,272,082 of CM028129.1, forward strand.
ACTGCAAACCCAGACCCAGATTTAGCACTGCAGTCCTTAGAAGTAGTGTTCAGTCTATTGGAAATTAATCTCCATTCATCCAAGCTTCTCTTAAATGCATCCTAAACCAAATACATGGTCTTTTCACACAAATCTAACTACACCTCCCCCCACTTCTTCGGGCATTACTACCTTTTTGAATTAAACATTCAAACTGGTAGGCTCTTTCAAATATCTAGGTATGTGGATGAAAAATAAGCTGACATTCAGTGTACATATAGAAACCCTCTGCACGAAACTACAACAAAGGCTGGGTTTTTGTTTCTGTAATAAATCTTGCCTTAACCCTGAAGCGAAGAAAGCACTGGTTCAGGCTACATTCCTCCCCTGCTAGATTATGGTGATTTTTTATAGACGTACCAAAGTCTCGAATCTGTCTGGATTAGATTTGCTGTATCACATAGCACTCCACTTTATCTGTGACTTCCCTGCCATTACCCACCATTGCTTCTTCTATAAGGAAATAGGCTGGCCATCGCTCTAAATCAGAAGACTAAGAAATTTAAATCTTTGGTCCCTCAAAGTTCTGTGTAACTCATTGCCCACATAAATTTCCTTGCTCCTCTGTAGGTCCCAAGGTCCATACACACTTAGACTACATAATGTCATTATGCTTGATGCTTCCAGACATTTCTCAAAATATGGGGAAATGGCCTTCAGCTGGGCTGCCCCAAAGCCTGGAATGCCCTCCAGAAACTACTTATTTCTATTTTTCTGTTTTGTATATTGCCTTTTTTATGTATTATGTACTAGCAGCTGATACTGTGCCTCGAAATTGTTATTCCTAGTTTGTATTGATTACTTTTTTTACTGACCTATCCAGGACCTTTCTGTAAATAAGCCTCACTCAATGGAGCTTTTCAACAAACAAATAAATAACCCCCCCCCAAGCAGCAACTGGAGAAGACCACACAAGCAACCACAGACAACCAACATCAGGAAAGGCAAACAGCATGCAACAGTTTCCAGAGGACACAAATGCAGTAACACTAATGTGCTGCCTTTGTGGATTTATAACTGCAGTCAGAAGTGTGTGTATGTTTTACTGTGTGCATAGCTACCTGTGGTTGTAGAAGTGCAGGCCCAACAGTGGTCTTCACTTCTGCAGACAGAAATAGGTGTTTGTGTCTTACAGTGTGCATGAGTACTTGTGGTTGCAGACAGAAGTAGTGGTATAATTTGAGTATCATGGGTTTCTATGTGTGACTGCAGAAGTACAGCAACAAGTTTGTGTGCATGTCTTGCACTGTGCATGGGTACTATGGCTGCAGAAGCACTGGCCCCATGGGGCCTGCACTTATTCAGACAGATGTAATGTTGTAATTTGGATATTGCAGATTTGTATCTGTGGCTGTATGGGCCTGTGCTTCTACAGACAGAAGTAGTGTTGTGATTTGAAGCAAGAATTGAGTGTGTATGTCTTGCAGTGTGCATGCCATAGATACAAATCCATGAAGGTAGTACATCAGTGCTACTGCATTTGTTCTTTTGCTGCTTGTTGGGGAATTAGGGTTAGAAACCCTAGTGCCACATTTCTGTGCTTTTATAGGGTTAAGTTGAACACTAAGTGGTGCATTAACACAATTTTTAGAAGGACATATCTATAATACGGGTGGGGTAGTGCTAGTATAGTTAAGGTTGAGTAAGGTGTTTAATGTTAAACCCAAATTTTTGCAACTTAATTACTTTGGCAGTGTTGCATAAAATAGCCCAAAATCTGGCTTGTGTGGTCTGGCTGGCAGGGTCTCAAGACTTGAAACATTTTGGGATGGCATCTTTTGCAGTTTCTGAGATACAGAACAGTGATTTTTAATGAAGTGCTGTGTTTTTTCCTGTACCTAATACCCATTTTTGATGCTCTCACATACAGCCTGGATGGTACATAATTTGTTTCTGAACCTTTTAGGGTAGAAGTGACATGTGCCAATGTAGTGCCTTTTGAAGGTTTCATGAAAAAATATTAAATGTTCCAGAGTTATACAGGTTTAATTTTTTTTTCCTAAGCATGCTCAATAGGGTTTCTGGATAAGCCTCTGATATGAACCATGAATTTTCATTTCATGTTTTTGTTTTGCATTACTAAGTTATCATGCACCAAAACTGTCTCTCAAAAACACAGAATATTTTTTTTCGGTTCAATATGACCACTATCTTTTTTTTTTTTACAAGTGAAAATCATTAAAATACTTACAAATTATGTGCTTTTCAAAAAACAAACACATGAAGCTAGGTAAACTGACCTGTTTTGCTAGATTCTGGTGTTTGTTTTTTGACTATGATGCTGGAAATAAGGTTTCTGGGCACCTGCAGTGCAGGAGGAGATGCTGCCTGTCAAAACAGTGCTCCATGAGAGAGCAGTCAAAATGTGTGCGATCCTGGAGTAAATGAAAGGAGAAGCACTTGAGAAGTCTGGGAGAAGTCCAATGTGCTAGAGTACTGGAGTATGGAGCATGGAGGTTACAGAGAATACCAGGAAGTGGACTATACAGGAGAACCAAAGAGACAGGTCCAACTAGGATCAATTAGAAGGGATCAGAAGGGACAAACAATTGGAGATGAGGACAAGAAGGGAGAACAGAATTCTGTGGAGCACTTGGAAAGTGGTGGCATCCTGAGAGGTGCCACACTGAGTAGAACAGAGATCTAATGTTTTGAAGTGGTGACTACAACTCTGAACTCTGATTAGCTCATGGAAAAAACCTAACTCTACAAATACAGTATGATGATCTTTCACACTTTAGGGTTTTTCAAGAGTTCTGTACAGCAGAGACTACATTAACTAAAGCAGAAGCTGTGCAGAAATCCAAATACTCCTCAAAATTATACAGTAGTCTTATTGATCAGCTACTGAATTTTCTCATTTTTGCTTTCTTTTGGGGTATTTTGGAGGAATACTGTGTTTGATCATTAGGTTGCTTTAAATTTGTCAGTTTTCAATATTAGAGTTTTAAGAGCTTTTGTTTTATTTGTGAAAAAGTTTCTTTTTTTTATTTTGGTGCCTTTCTATGCATAGGTCACATTGCTGACATCATTGTGACATCATGGCATGCAGCTGTAAAAGCCAGTGGGCTGAAGTTTGGCTCAGATTCACTGTGGCCACTGATTAGGGAAGACACAGAGGATAGAGGTGGTCAAAGAGTATTATCAGCTGAACTGATAAGTCATAGTCTTTTATCTAAATGGCCTTGAGTATCCAAACTCTACTAAATACTGGGTCATTAGCCCATTAGTACATTATCTTACTAGGATACTAAAAGAACTGAGGAAAGACCTGGCTGTGCCCCTGGCAGCCCTGTTCGCTCTATCCTTGGATACAGGGATAGTACTGGGAGATTGGAGAAGGGCAGATGTGGTGCCAATCCACAAGAGTGGGAGCAGGGAGGAGGCAGGGAACTGTAGGCCAGTCAACCTGATGTCAGTAGTGGGGAAGGTAATAGAGACATTAATAACAGAAAGAATGGTGGAGTACCCGACCAGTAACAAATTGCAGGATCCAAGACAGCATGGGTTCACAAGGAGTTGGTGGGGGAGATCATACCAAACTAACCTAACTGAGTATTTAGACTAGGTGATGAGAGTCTTGGACTGGGGGGAGCAGTAGATGTGGCCTACCTGGATTTCAGGAAGGCCTTTGATACGGTCCCACACAGAAGATTAGTCAACAAGTTGAACAGTCTAGGGGTGAGTGCAAAGATGGTGATGTGGGTGCAGAACTGGCTAAGCAACAAGTGCCAGAGGGTAGTAGTGAATGTGGGGAGATCAGAAGAGAGGGAGGTGTCAAGTGGGGTACTGCAGGAGTCAGCCCTGGGACCACTACTATTCAAAGTATTCATTGGAGACAGTGTAGACAGATTGAAGGGAAAGTATGCCTATTTACAGATGACACAAATATCTGCTACAGGGTGGACACACAAGAGGGGTGGATAGGATGAGAAGGGACTTAAACAAACTGGAGGAATGATCAAAGTTATGGCAGCTGGGGTTTAATGCTAAGAAATGTAAGGTTATGCACATGGGATGTAAGAACCCAGGGTCAACTTACCAAATAGGAGGGGAAGAAATGGCAACAACTAACCAGGAAAGGGACTTAGGAGTCATCATAACAGAGGACCTCAAGGTATCTAGTCAGTGTGGTAACGCAGTGGGTAAGGCAAGCAAAATGTTGGGATGCATTGGGAGAGGAATAACAAGTAGAAAAAGGGAGGTAATTGTGTCCCTATATAGATCACTGGTGAGGCCACACCTCGAGTACTGTGTCCAGTTCTGGAGGCCCATCTCAGAAAAGATATCAACCAGGTGGAAGCAGTGCAGAGAAGAGTAACCAAATTGGTCCAGGGCATGCATCAAAAAAATTATGAGGAAAGGCTCAGGGAGTTAAATATGTACTCACTGGAGGTAAGAAGGGATGGAGGGACATGACAGAAACATTCAAATATGCTAGAGGAATAAATAAGGTAGGGGAGACTAGCTATTTGCAGAAAAGAATGAGCACTAGGACTGGGGGTCATGATATGTGGCTAGAAGGGGGAAACTCAGATGCAATGTGAGGAAGTACTTCTTCATGAAGAGGGCAGCTGAACACTGGAACAGGCTACCAGAGGAAGTGGTGGGGGGAAAAACTGTGGGGACATTCAAGCATGCATGGGATAGACACAGGGGACTAGTGAGACTAGGACAGAAGGGAAGAATGGAAACAGGTCCAGCAGGATATGATGGAAGGAAGCAAGACATTTCTTAAAGTAAACCAGGGCAGACTGGATGGACCTGGAGGTCCTTTTCTGCCAACAACTACTATGTAACTATCTTTGTGTAGAGGTAAAAAGAATCTCCTGGAGCTTGAGCTGCTGGAGAGGCCTGTGGTTTGTGAAGCCACATAGTAGAAATATGTCTGCAGATTGAGGAGCCTGATTTTACATTGTGCATGATTCATTTTCTCAGTATTTTATCATTGAAAGGTGCAAGTATACCATTTAGATAATTCACAGTAACTTTGTGTCTTGGGTCTTTGTGTGTAAAGTTTATGCAAAGAGGTATTAATGCAAATCAAAACTTTTTAAAATTAAAATTTAGATAAACAAGCACTATAAAGGTTTTTTGTTACTAATTTTGGATCTTAGTAGTAAGTATAGGTTATTCGTGTGTGTGTGTGTTGCACAAACTTTTTTTATGTTTAACTTTGTAGGATACCACAATATATAGTTATGCTCCCTTGATGGACAAGTCTGCAAATTTTCCACACTTGCTTTGATGTAAGATGATTATGTAATCCAGACAAGACCTTGATGGACTATGATACTTAGGCACAAACAAAGACCACAGTGAATATAAAAGCTTTTATTTTGCTGTACAGCTGTACAAACACACAAGAACTTTTCTTCTGCTGAAAGACAATACATCTGAAGAGCTGGTTTGTTTTAAAAAAAGAATATATATGTGTAACTGTTAGAATATTTAACTTGCAAATTATAACATTATTTATTAGCATTTATTTATTAGTAATTGTTTTGTTATTTTGTTCCAACCTTTAGTTATAAAGGAATGTGGCAAAACATAAAAAATGGCAGTTAATAAGCAGCTGACTAAAAAAAAGCAAAATAAATAAATAACTAATTGCTTCCAGTTTCTTAGTAATCAATGTATTTAGTCCCCTTGTAATCAATGGGAACTGAGAGGTAATACAAAGGTGGTTTAACAGACTTTTAATCCAAAGATCACCTCATTGCCAGTTATTGTGTCACAAAATCCCTACTGGATCAAATGAAAAATCTAGAAGAACCACATGTGCCTGCACAAGCTACAAAGTTTGATAAAGTCCCCCTTATAGATTTTGAGGATTTGTTAGGGCCAGAACTCAGGAGATCAGAGCTATTAGGCCCAGATATACTGAAGCAAGACAAGATAACAAGCATTACGGGGAATAGGAATGATTCTGGTAATGAAGTTGTAACTGCAAATCAATGTCAAAATAACGATGAAGTGAAAAACAGTTGTGTTAATGTTGTGGAGAGTACTGAAAACATTGTTCAACAGAATTATCAGTTACAAAAATCTTACTTGATAGATTTTGATTTGTTCATATCACCTTATATCCAAAAACTAAGCCTGAACCTGCAAAAAAACAAAAAAAACAAAAAAAAACAAACAAAAACAATATTCCTCACCTTTGCACAAATGAGGCCTTAAAGGTCAATGTGGCAACAAAAGATATTAATGGTAAGAGCGACTCAAATGATAGAGATAAATTAAAGACTCACAAGTATGTGTAGTCATTAACAAACTGGAGGAAATCAAAAAAGGAGATTTAATTTGGGAACTCTCATCTTAAAGCTCTGGTGGTTTTGTTGGATTCATTTATTAACTCATGTTTTGTAAATCAAGTTACTGGAATTGATGTAGTAAAGGGTAAAGACAAAGGGGTGGTTGAAGCTCTCATATAAACTCTATTGACTGACAGTCAACAATTATATGAAACAGCCCATCCCAGTGGCTTAGAGGGTTGAGGCACTATGTGTCTTACCTCTTACAATGCTGGTGACCTGAGTTCAGGAATGAGTTTGAGTCACTGGGCTCTGCTGGGGTGGGGTGGGGGGATGGGGAGAGAGGACTGAGTGTCCAGAGGGCTGCTTTCCTTTCTCAGGGAGGGTGGCTTGCTTACTGTCCTTGGTTCATGGCTGCCCCTGGGTGGAGACCTGGGGGTAGTGACAGCAGCTCAAGCAACACAAAGGTGGGGCTGCAACCCCATAGCATGTATGACTCCACTTATGCACTTATGTGATGCTGCAGCAGAGGGCTGAGGGAGAAACCAGAAAATGGTTGGCATGGGCTACATAAGCTCTGCCCACCTGCCTCCATTCTGCACCATCACCTGGTCACCAGCCCAGTCTAGTTGAGTGTCATGGGTTGGGGGAGGACAGCCCTCTCCTTCCTGGTCCCATAACAGAGAGGAAATCTGTGGGGGATCTGAGGCTTAGCATTCAAGGGAGATTGGTGCTGGTCAAAAGGGGACAAGGGACAGGGCTGAGAAGCCTGCCTGCAGCAGCCAGCAGAAGAAAAAGCTTTATGAAAAAAATGGTTATGTGAAACTGTTGAAAAAGAGAAAAGTATTAGAACAATTACAACAGAGGTTGCACAGAATGAAGTAAAGGAGATAGATGCTTTGGTATTAGAACTAAACAAGAGGAAAGAACAACTTTTTAAATGTTGAAACAAGCGGAATTGTCAAGGAAAGAAAAGAATGAAAAAAATGCAAAAAAAAAATGTCCAAAACAGCCTAGGAATGATTACAAGTGAGAATGAAGTGCAAACAACTGTTAGTGCAAAGCAACTTAATGAAAATAATTTAGAAGTGAACAAAACTATGAAAAAGTGCAATTTAAAACAAATAGCAATAAGAATGAGAGGAAGCACTCTAATGGAAAAAAAAGTCAAGGATGTAATGAGCTCCTAGAGCCAGATGATTACAGGGAAAAGATGATTAAACAGAGATGCTATCTACCCACACTGTATATTAATGGACTACCAAAATCAAAAAGAGAGAATCCTTTCATTGCAAAATTAGTTGTTGACAATATGGGAAAGAGAGTACTGGGCAACAAAATATCATGGGCTGACATGAAATCAACACATAGATATTAGGTCCCCCCTAATAAAGGGTGGGTTTGCATTGTTCTGTCCAGTGTATAAAAAAATGTGTTTCTATTAAATTCAAACAAGACTCCTCAGATATTGCAGTTATGCTAGGTTCCACCCTTAGAGAGAAAGGAAACAGAAAGCTGAAGAAATCAACTTCAAAAGAACCAGCAGGAAACATTTTACAAGAGAAGACAAAAATTACTAGACAACATTGGATTACAGAATTCTTAAAACTGACAGAGTGTGAACACAGTTTGAAAGGGGATGAAAGTTTAAAAAATTATATAAGAGGAAGAAGACAAAAAAGACTCATAATAGTGTAATTCTAAGTGATGGGGATAGTTCAGAGATAGATTCTAGAAACAATGAGGGAATACTGTTAGGAGAAACTGAGAGCTTGAATAATACAATAGACATTACTGACTCCAGTAAATGACTAAATGATAAATCTAAAAATAACACTTCAGTTTTCTTTTGAGTTGGAATGTTTCAGGGCTAAGACAAAAGTTGGAAGATAAAAGGTAGATTATTGAAATGGCAGATTATAATACTCTTTTATTCCAAGAAACCTGGAAAAGTAGACCTACGCTATATTATTGGAGGGATTTAACTCATGGTATACACCAGCTAGCAAGGCTGCGAATGTGAGAGATACAAAGATGGGCTTTTTTTTTATTAGTTCTACACTGGATATGAATCACCTAGGAATTACTTGTGGTTCTAAGAACTTATTGTATAGGTATTTAGCAATGTGCACGGATAAAGAAAAAATAGCACTCTTTAATACATTATTTATATTCCTCCATGAACCCCAGCCAGGAAGTTTTTAAGAACTATAAGGCTTATAAAAATTGATACAGAGTCCTTTAAAGAGCAACTGCCATGTCCCTGCAGAGCGTGCAAGCTATGACAGCCTCACCAGCAATACATAGTGAGCACTTTGTTACAAAAATGGGGTTTTAAAATGGATTATTTACCATTTAGTAGTGGCTGAGGGAAATGTATGCTCACCGTCTCGGTGGTCCTTCACCTCAGTAAGGCACTGATGTCAGGTCAGGTATAGAATGTGGTAGAATATAATTTCACCAGTGAAATTGCCAAATTTCACTGGTGAAATATAATTTCACCACATCCCTATACCTGACCTGATGTCAGCACCATACTGAGGTGGGACGGGGACCTTGGGCTGTTGCAGGGGCACACTTTGCCCTCAGCCACTACTAAATGGTAAATGATCCTATGTTAAACCCCCCCATGTTTGTAATGCAGTACTCCACTATGTACTGCTGGCATGGGCTGTCATAGCTGTCACATCTCTGCAGGGACGTGGCAGTTGCTCTTTAAAGAAAAGCTTCCTAATACTATTATTATTATGGCTGGTGATATTAGACCAAGAATATGGCAAGAAACAGAGGATAAAACTGCTAATTGGAATCTGGATGATAGTAAAGTAATCCCAATAGGCAATCCAAGGACAAAATTTGAAATAAAAAGGGGAGTTATTTTTTGAAATTCACTTTCAAGGAAGCACTTAGAATTTTAAGTGGATGAACCAGAGGAAACTGGGTAAGAGAAATTACATTCCCTACCACTGTCATTGTTACACATAAATCTCTATGGTCTGGACTAATTGTGAACACATTTAATATTTATTGTGATGACATGTGTGTTGTATGTGAACTTGTCCCTTTTTAAATTTTATGTTTTGCAACACAGGGCACTTTTATTGAAAATAGTGGATAATTCCTCTAAAGAGTGTAACCTGTATAAAAATACATTTTTATCATATCATATCATATCATATCATATCATATCATATCATATCATAAGGGGCAATTTATTAGATCTAATTTTAATTGATGCTTACTCCTATGATAGGATTCTGGCAATAAAGGTTCAGAAAATTTGGTACAGTGAACATTTCTCAGTGTTATGTTATCTTGAAATAGAACACATGGCCCATAAAAGGAACACACCAATGGAACATGATGCTGATAAAAAAATGTGTATCATGTACATCAAAAAAATTAAGTGGAATGAGTATACAGAAAATAATCTCATTTCAGTTATATCATGCGAGTATGCCTCAAGATTTCCAGAAAGAAAAAATAAGTATAATGAGTTGTAATGGTACAAGTAACCAGCAAAAAGTAAAAACAATTTTTGAATTCTCAAGAGTTCATGAGTTATATTTTATTGCCTCCCACGGATAGGAAACAGGGTCACTGTCAGGTTGAAGAAGTAAATACCTTGTATGACTATGAATGTAAAAGCCTAAAAAAGCAAATCAGCAAAGTGGGAAATTGTCCACAGAAAATGATGATATAACTGTAAAATTAGCCTTAAAATTGTGAAAATTGAATATAAAGGCCTTATAGCAAAGAAAAAAGTTTATAAAAATTTGCTTTGGCTGACGATACAGGAAGCACTTTGACAGAAGGACATGCATACCTTCTGGTCATTAGTTGTGCATGGTTGTAGTAAAGATAATAGGAAGTATATTAGTGTTATAATAGCAGCAAAAGAATGGGTGGATAATTTCAAATATACTGTACCTACAAATGTTACAAAAAACAGACTAAATCCTTATGCTGTAACGCAAGATTGTTGCAGTCCCTAAGTTATATTTTTCCAGGACAGCCTCTTATAAGTGTGAGTGATGTCAGGATGGCCATTTTTATGTCAGAAGAGAAATAAAGGTGCCAGCATACAGTAGATGCTCTACCAGCAAAAGTCTGTCACTTTAATGTTAATTTTCGGGCTGACTTTCTTCCCCCAATTTTTATCTATATTAACAACTTAATAACTCCTAATGGATGGAACTGTGGTGTGATAGTACCTCCATTTAAAAAAGGCCAGTAGGACAACCCTGGTTGTTATTGATCTATAACCTTACTTCCAGTTGTTCAGAAAATATATGCAAGGTTAATTTTAGACCATCTGGAAAACTGGATGGAGGACAATAGCTTAATATCAAAGTTTCAGTGTGGTTTCCATAAAGGTTATTGCATATTAGATCTAGGGTTCACACTTAACTTAGTGGAGACATACAGTATGTATTTCGCAAAGGTAGAACATTCTATGCCTGTTTTCAAGACATTAGAGCTATGTATGACTCAAACAGAGGTTTATTATGGGACAGACTACAGAGTTTAAACATTGACAGCCATTTACTATTGATTTTAAGAATGTAACACTCAGAAACTAGTGCAAGAGGGAGATACTGTAGGGGTGAGGCACTGTCAGATATCATTAACCTAGAATTTGGCATAAAGCAATGGGGTACCTTTTAGCACCCCAGCTATTTAATCTGTATTTTAAATCTTTAGTAAGCTGCCTAGAAAATGTGAAGTCTTTTCCTCCAGTTCTGTATGGTGAAGGTGTGAAAATTATGTTATACACGGATGACACAATAATATTGTCAGAGACCTTCCTTGGACTGTGTAGTTGGTTAACAGCTATTATGAACCAGTTGTTTCAGAATGATCTAGAACTAAACACTGATAAAAACAAAATTATGATTTTTGGAAGTAAAAAAAAACAGTTAAAAAAGGCTCAGTAGTGGGTATATTTTTGAAGACGTCTCCAAATTTAAGTATCTAGGCATTTTGTTCAATAGAAAATCTATCATGGAAGTCTCACTTTTCTGTCTTAATGAAAAAAGCAGATAAAACTTCTCATGCAGTTAACTCTTACTTTTAAATATGCAAGTAATTTTTAAAGCCCTACAAATACCCCTTGATGCTAAAACATTTAGTCAAAGTTTATATGGTAATGAAGTGTGGGGAATTAGTCTAAAATCAATCAATATAAAGACAATACACATTTTTTTCATAAGGCATGTATTTTGTGTGCCTAAGAACAGTCCATCATCTTTTTTAAGATTAGAAATGAGAATGTTGTCAATAAAGTCAAAGATTCTAATAAACACTGTGCAATAATGGGGGAGAATTATGAACATGGACAGTGAAAGATTACTGAAATGCTGATGGATATAAATGCTGAAAAGGCCAACTATTAATACAAAAAAATTATAGCTGGTTTACAAAACTAAACAATATTATTAAAAATTAAGTCAATGTAACATATGGTCTACTGGAGGTTATAATTCAATTTCCTTGTTTATATCAGGAGCAGTAGAAAGAACTGGTGATGTGTCCATTCAAAAGGATATGGAGAAAATACATATGATAGGTGTCAATGGTTGGTACTCACCAATTAAATAATTAGCTAATATAGAAGAATATATTTTATTCTGTGACAACAGAGACCATAGAAACGTATTATGTTATTAGAGTCTAATTGTTTTAAGAGGTACAAGACTGTGTGTTTTAGTAAATGGAAAGGAAAATCAAAAAACTGATCATACACAGTCATTTTTATGTACACCAATTGCTACTGCATTGTCTGTTTTTCATAGCACAGGAAAAAAATGGATAACAGTGCTGCTTAACATTAGGACCTCTCATTCAGACTTTGAAAAAGTTGTATATTTAATGACTTCTGAGGAAAATAAAGTACTGTATGTAACAGCACAGTTTGCTAGGAAAATCAAATAGTGTCTGTTAGAAAAATGGTATTGCCCTCTTTTAATTCTCTGACCAACTATATTGATATTGATATTAATACTAATGATTTGTTATGTGTTTGGAGAATTTTAAGGTGCTGTTTTTTGTATAACTGCAACATGAATGTATGTCTTCATTTGTAACTTTTTATGTAATGCTTTGATGTTTGTGATTTTAGTGTACTAAATATTATAATTTTGAATGAATTTTATACATTTCAAATAAGAAAATCTGAATCTGAAAAAAAATCTGAGATTCTGGTGTTTTGTTTTTGAAAATGATGCTGAAAGTAAGGTTTCTGGGCATCCAAAAATCTTGGATGGGGGCAGAGCCAGCTGTTGAACTAGGAAGACATGAAGAAGAGAGTTCTGTTGATTTAATAATTTTAAACCTCTATAATTCTAATCTTGCCTGTAGGAACTGAGCCTCAATGACTTTATTACAAAGTTCAGGAGTTACTAAATATATTGACATCAAATACTTACAGAAATGGGCAGAAATACTCAAGGGGGAAACCAAAAAGAAAATCAACTGAAACAGCCACCACAATTGGGAAATGAAGAGCCCTCAACTTCAGCTGCAGGTGCGGGTGCCACACAGCCCACCAATGCGGCACTTCTAAAAGCAATGCAGGCCATAGATTTCAAAATAGAGTCCCTGGTCACCCACCAAATTCACAGTGATGGAAGCCCAAGTCAATGGGGTACAGGTGGAGGCAAAAGCAGCAACAGATACAGTATGGCAAATAAGGCATTTACAATGGCCATAGGACTAGTCAAAGAAAACACGCTCCTCAGATATCATTTGAAACATCTGGAAAGTCAAACAAGAGCCATGAATGTCCAGGTGGTTGGCATGCCAGAGGGAGCAGAGGAGGAGAGGATCCTTAAATCTTTCATTAAGACATGGCTGGCAGACGAGCTATGGCTTACGGACTTTGCTGTCAAGAAGACGTACAGAGTCACTCCTCACGAGCTTTTGGTGATGACCCTCTACCTCAGACAATAATGGTGGTCCTGGTGGATTCTGGGGAATGTGATGAACTATTTCAAGCCACTCACAGAGCAGAAGCTTTAGAACACCAAGAACGATCAGTGATGGTGTTCCCAGATCTAAGTTACTCCACCAGGTCTAGAAGCAAGGCCTTTGATGGGGTGTGAACACAACTCAGAGCCCTTGGGAATCAGCACACCCTGATGATGTCAGCCAGACTTAAAGTCTGCTATGGAGAGAAGGTATACTTGCACACTGACCTGCATGCAGCAGGAATATTATCTGCAAAACTCTGGGCAGCATTTGACAGTCGACAAGAAGGCACTGATGCCACCTCAAGAGAGGACTAAATGAGCAGATCAATGGACTGTGATGGAGAAAAGAGTGTGGTCTGTTTTATGAGACTTTTACAACCAGTTTAAAAATTCAGTGTTTCATATTTACTAATACAAGATACTGCTGTCCTGGGGAAGATCTGGTTTATTTAGAGGGTGGCTGAGTTTAAAGCACTGCGTAGTCCAGGACTGTACTGTAAAATGGCATCTTTGTAAATGGAATCTATGTGTCACCTTCTTCTTCCAGAGACTGTTTCTTTCCTGCCAAGATACGGCGGCTGTGCCAGACTGCGAGCTAGGACAGCAGTAACCATGTAAAGTTCAGCTAACCTTGTAGTTTCATTGTGAGCACTTTGGACTTCTGTTACAGCAGGAACAGTTGAATTAATGAACCTTTTTTGTGCCAATAACACTACACAATCTACTGTTTATGTTTACAAATGTTTTTGAATGTTCCAGAAGCAGGTACACTTGTATCGGAGTGAAGCAAGCAAAGCAATAATTACAATAGGGGTTTAGTATTGAGTGAGTGGACAGTTTAAAAGCTTGTATCCCTGAGGTCCCTACCTCCTTATTGGTTTTCAGTAAATAAGAACACTAATCCCATACAGTTAGGAAGAATATACTAATGTGAAAATATCTTTCAAATTATGTTCTTGTTCTTGGCAACAATTGCATTTCTTAACAATGCTAAAGTACTGTTTTTTAAAGGGATACCCCCCCCCCAAGATGTAATCTAATCTGAGGCAAATAGATATCCTACAATAATGGAGACTGTAATTTTAACTGTATGTCTTATCATATGGATTGATCTCAGATGGACAAGTTTGTATTTGATTTGTTGAAAATGCAATAAATATCAGTTAAAAAAATCCTGGGTGCCTAGCTAAGTGAGAAGAGCCATTCACCTGCATTCTCTGTATGAGAACAGTGGGATTTTCTTGATTTCTGCAGCTGCAGGTAGAATGGTGGTGCTGCTGGCTTGAATGGTAGCAGTGAGCTGGAGAACTGGCAGAGGTCCTTGCAGGACCTTGGGAAGACCGATTTAATGCCTCACTACATTCGGGGTGTGTACCTCAGGACTGGAGGATGGCTCATGTGGTGTCCCTCCACAAGAGTAGCCCCAAGGATGAACCAGGAAACTACAGACCAGTGAGCCTCACATCCATTGTGGGTAAGCTAATGGAGACTATCCTGAAGGAGAGGCTGGTGGCTCTCCTAGAGGCCAAAGGACTACAGGACAGCAGACAGCATGACTTCATATGGGGTGGATCCTGCCAAACCAACCTGGTGGAGTTCTATGACTGGGTAACTAGGCAACTGGAAAAGGGCCATGCAGTGAATGTCCTGTATTTGGACTTCAGTAAGGCATTTGACTCGGTGCTGCATGGAAGGCTGGGAAGTAAGTTAGTAGGTACATGAGCAGGTGCAAAGCTGGTGAGATGGGTAGGGAACTGGCTTCACGGAAGGTAACAGAGGGTGGTGGTGGGTGGGGAGCTCTCACACCCAAGGGTAGTGATGAGCGGTGTTCCACAGGGCTCGGTGTTGGGGCCAGTGTTGTTTGGGATATTCATTGCAGACATATCATTGGACATCAAGAGCAAGATCAGTCTGTTTGCTGATGATACCAAGATAGGAGCGGTGGTGGATGACCTAGGGGGATGGCAGGGGTTGCAGGATGATGTGGCAATGCTTGAAACCTGGTCAGACACCTGGCAACTGGAGTTTAATGTCAAAAAGTGCAAGGTGCTGCATTTTGGGATGAAGAACCCAAGGATGAGTTACCAGCTGGGGGGAGTGCAGCTAGCCCAGACAGAGGAGGAGGAGAAGGATCTGAGGGTGCTCATTACAGGGTCAATGAACAACTCGGCACAATGTAGGAAGGCAGCTGTGAAGGCCAACAAAATGCTGGGTTGTATTGCAAGGGGTATATCCTTGAGGAGGATGGTGATTCTGCTACTGTACAGGTCATTAGTTGGACTGCACTTGGAGTACTGTGTGCAGTACTGGCACCTGTATCTGAAAAGGGACATTAAGTTGCTGGAGGAGGTGCAGTGCAGGGCAACAAAGATGATCAAGGGGCTGGGGGACTTATCATATGAAAGGAGGCTGAGGGAGTTGAACATGTACTCACTGGAGGAGAGGAGGGATGGGGGACATGATTGACACCTTTAAGTACATGAAAGGAATAAACAAGACAGGTACAGATGGGCTGTTCAAAGTAAGGGAGGGAAGGGACACCAGGGGCCATGATATGAGACTGGAAGGAGGAAGGTTCAGGAGGGAGATGAGGAGACACTTTTTTACAGAGAGGGTGGTGGCTGGGTGGAATGCGTTACCTGCAGAAGTGGTATCCAGTAGAACAATGGACTGCTTCAAAAGGGGATGGGACAGGACAAGGGGGAGGGTCAATGTAGGGGAAGGGTGGAAGGAAGGGGCAGCTGCAGAATAAGGGTGCTAGATGAAAACTATCCCTCACTGATCCTTTTTTAAAAAGAAACCTGTTAAAAAAAAAAAAACAGACTCTTGCTGATCTGACCCTTCACACTCCCACCCACCCCGACCTCACTCAGCACTGCCACCCTCCATACCCCCATTCACCTAAAAGTATCTCACAGATTGGCTCCACTCTCTGATTGAAAGGGTGTCTTGCTGCTGGAACCAGCAACTGTGATATGAGAAAACAAGGTAAGTCTGTTTAACATATTGCAATGCATTTTGAACTTTTACTCATAACTTGGTCATTTTACCATATTTCTCCACTGAATTATCAACATGGCCTTTTTGGGAGCCCATCTCATGAACAACATGGGTGTCATTTTTCAAATCCATCCTAAAAGGTGATTTTGCAGTCACTCCAAAAAAATCCCCTGTTGGGTGGGATTTGAACATATTCACCTACTGGGTTCATGAGGTGGGGTCATAAGAAGACTATGCTGAAAATTTGGTGGAAAAATGTGGTAAAATTACCAAGTTATGAGTGATGATTTAAATATTTCAACATTCACTCAGAGCTTTGCTAATTTTCAATATTTTGATTCCAGTTTTTCAACATAGCTATTGCCCCCACCTCATAAACGGGACAGGTGTCATTTCTTAAATCCTGGACAAGATGTGTTTTCACACTTGTGGTGCAAAATGATGTTTCATTCACTATGCTATAAGTGCCACATGTCATGTTTATAAGAGAGACAGATAGATAAAATATTTTTATACAGGATAAGTACATGTCATAAGAGATGCAAAACCCTGTTTACAAAACAGTCCTGTTTATGATGTTTCAGCATGAGGAAAAACATTGTATTTCATGTACAAAATTTTACAAACAGACACACATTATAATTTATAACACCATGAATATGTCTTGTGTAATGTACATTCCAGATTACTAAAATGTGTAAACAAACATACAGCATAAAATGCATTACTACAAATTGAAGATGTAAAATCCATAAAACTGACTTAACAATTACATACTAAGGGAAGATTAGCTTTCAATTCAAAACTGAATTGTAGTCAAAATGTTGTAGTTCTCATAGAATGAGAAAGCATGTTCCAGTACTTAGCAGCTTGATATTTTAAAGTTTTTTCTCCATACCTTGTTTTACTATAATTAACCACTATCTTATTTTCATGTACAGATCTTGTTAAAGTCAGAGTTGGTTCAACTTTTTTTGTTAAAGCAGTAACTGAATTATAATGTGCTGGATATTTTGTAAAAAAAATTATGCAGTAGTGGCATACCTTAAGGAGACTCACAACATGGCTATCTGTAAAACTGAAGGTCAAAATTTAAAATACACATTAATTCTACAAAATGTTGTATGTAGTACCAACCTTTACCCCATCCAGTAGTGCTTTGTGATCCTGTGCAGGTAAGCTGAGTTCAGGGGCGAGTTCAGTGAGCCAGTTGGATGGGATGAGGCTGGGAGGACCCTACTGTCATGTGACACCACCCCTCAGCCTGGGAAAGGAAGGTGCAGGACTGCCCACACAAGCCAACATATCATATTGTGAAGAGAACTCTTCTCTTGGCTTACACCTGTGGGCACCACGGGGTCCTTTGCTTCAGCTAACAGCTCAAGTTTTTGCCCTGTGCATCTGTATCTGTAGCCACACGGAAGTGTGCTACCCAAATGGTCCTGTGCTTCTGCAGCCCACCAGTCAGCCCCATGAATTCTTGACATCCATTGCCACACAGAAATGCAGGACCCACAGGGTCCTGCATGTCCATAGGTTGATGGCGTCTTCCCTTGGGCCCTGCACCTCTGTGTGAATGAGGATACAATTTCACTATCTCAAAAAGAAAGGAAATACTTTGCAAATGTATGGCCTCCTATCTGGGGCTTACTTTCTACCCCCTCATAAGTGTGTCAGGATCCAGTCTTCATCCTCCCTAGGACTGATTAAGTAGGGACAGGCAGGGCCATTGAGTACTGAGATGGGAGCCCTGGTGGGATGTGAACCAGTGCTCCACAGTAAGTCTTTGCAGCCATTACTACATGTTCTTCCTGTCCTTGGGCCCCTCCAGTGTCTTCTGAGGCTGGGGGGGGGGAGAGAGAAGCAGAAGCCTTGCCCAGGAGCCGAAGAGGGCTGGGGAATGGGAGCAGGAGATGAATGGCAACATTTCAGGCTGCTGTGCATGTGCAGTGTGCACAATGCAAAGCCTGGGCTCTGAAATGGAAATTGGGCCATGTGCCCACTTCAACTTGCCACCCCAGCTCCAGGGCAGGAAGCGAAGCCAAGTCCCAAGGGTAACCATGCTATCGGGTGCCTTCTAAAGAGTGTTATCAGCCCCAGGACAGTCAGCAGGGCCAAGACAAGAACAAGGCACAGTGCGCATGTGCACCAGGTGGGAGGGAAGCACTGGCAGCTGCCTCCTAAAATCAAGCACCTGACTTCAAAATAGGCTGTGTGCACAGCTAATTAAGCACATCCCTGGCCTCAGAACTGTAAGTGGGGCAAGGAATTGGTAAAGGACACTCTGGGGAATAGTGTATAAAAAGGCAGCAAGCTGCCAAAGTTGGAAGTCTGAATGCAAACAAAGATGGGAGCCCCCATAACTCCAGAGACTGCAGAGTATCATGGGAAGGGATTGTAGTTTGGACCAATTTTTCCCATGAATTTTGGCCAATCAGGAGCCAGCTCATGCCAGAAACAGTTTGCCTGGGAACAAGTCTGGCCAATCAGGCATCGAGTTTCAGCCCAGATAAAGGGTCTGTTTTCAAAGATCAGGGCCAATTCAGTGAAACAGTCAAGAGAGTGACTATGTGAAGGTGTGGGCCAGGGTGCAACTGTTTGTTCTGTTCAGGGACTTCAGGCCTGGCAGAATGAAAGTGTTTGGGATCCCAAGTAAAGTGTTTGTGTAAAGAACAGAAGAAGTTTTCAACAAAACTACAGTTTTAAAGTTAAGTTGGAGATTTTTTTTTCTGACCCCACATAGACTTTCCCCTCTGGGAGATGAGCCCCTACAACATCTCCAGTCCACGAAGGCACCCTCCTTGTTTCAGGTCCCTAGCCTGAGCGAGACTGCCAGAAAGAGAGAGAAGTGAAGCAGAGAGAAGCCACCGGTGAGCCTGGGGAGGCCTGTGTGCCAGCCAGAAACAGCTGCATCCAGTCAGCTTGTCCTAGCAACCTGAACTAGAAGTATCACTTGAGGCATGAAAACCAGAAACAGCTGCATCCAGTCAGCTTGTCCTAGCAACCTGAACTAGAAGTATCACTTGAGGCATGACAGCCAGAACCAGCTGCATCCAGTCAGCTTGTCCTAGCAACCTGAACTAGAAGTATCACTTGAGGCATGAAAACCAGAACCAGCTGCATCCAGTCAGCTTGTCCTAGCAACCTGAACTAGAAGTATCACTTGAGGCATGACAGCCAGAAACAGCTGCATCCAGTCAGCTTGTCCTAGCAACCTGAACTAGAAGTATCACTTGAGGCATGACAGCCAGAAACAACTGCATCCAGTCAGCTTGTCCTAGCAACCTGAACTAGAAGTATCACTTGAGGCATGAAAACCAGAAACAGCTGCATCCAGTCAGCTTGTCCTAGCAACCTGAACTAGAAGTATCACTTGAGGCATGAAAACCAGAAACAACTGCATCCAGTCAGCTTGTCCTAGCAACCTGAACTAGGAGTATCACTTGAGGCATGACAGCCAGAAACAGCTGCATCCAGTCAGCTTGTCCTAGCAACCTGAACTAGAAGTATCACTTGAGGCATGAAAACCAGAAACAACTGCATCCAGTCAGCTTGTCCTAGCAACCTGAACTAGAAGTATCACTTGAGGCATGAAAACTAGAAACAGCTGCATCCAGTCAGCTTGTCCTAGCAACCTGAACTAGAAGTATCACTTGAGGCATGAAAACCAGAAACAGCTGCATCCAGTCAACTTGTCCTAGCAACCTGAACTAGAAGTATCACTTGAGGCATGAAAACCAGAAACAGCTGCATCCAGTCAGCTTGTCCTAGCAACCTGAACTAGAAGTATCACTTGAGGCATGACAGCCAGAAACAACTGCATCCAGTCAGCTTGTCCTAGCAACCTGAACTAGGAGTATCACTTGAGACATGACAGCCAGAAACAGCTGCATCCAGTCAGCTTGTCCTAGCAACCTGAACTAGAAGTATCACTTGAGGCATGAAAACCATGAGTAAATCCCAGGGTTGACCCTTCAACTGGGGTGAAAGTTATTGTGCCAGAATTTGAGAGAGACATCCTGGGCAGGACTGTGCCAGTCTGAGAAGTCTTAGCAGCATACCTGTGGAGGCCAGTCAGCCACACATCCCAGTGGATTACAAATAGGGCCCCCTTTTGACTTTTGTTTACAGTTAGTTTAAACAACTGCTCTTTGGTTCTGTTTGATTTTGCAACAGTTGTGTTTGCTATGTGTTTTATCTTGCTATGCTTTAAAGTGTGCCACCAAACTTCACCCTGCTAGCAGTATCAGTGCCCCCCTGTGTGGTACCCACTGCAACATAAAAGAGAGCTCTCACCCATGGCCTTTGGGGGGCATTAAGCCAGGTGCACCCCCATTGGGGTTTTGAGAACTACTACTTGGTGGGCAGATTATGTGGGGAAAAATGTTGTTGCCACCCCAGGTGGAGATACTGTGCCTCTTTATGCCAGTGTATCCAGTGTAGCACATCTTTTTTGAAACCCATGTTGGCCTCTTGGGAGGGGGTGAGTGGTGAACCCAGAGGGTTCTGGATGATCAGCCGCTGCATGGGAGGCACCAGTGGGATTTCTGCACCACCAGTGTGTCGCTCCAAACTGTGACTTTGTGAAAAAAGATGTTAGTGCCCCCCCAAAGGTTTTGAAAGTTGGCATGGCTCTTCAAGAGCTGGAAAATTGGTGCAAAGGGGAGTACTTGGACCTGAAAAAGGCAATTTTGGAGAAAGGTACTAAAGTATGATTGGGACATTCAAGTACTTGAAAGGGATAAATAAGGTTGATAAGGAGAGTCTCTATAAGCTGAGTGGCAACCATAACATGAGGGGGCACAGTCTTAAGCTGGAAGGTGGGAGATTTAGGAGGGAGGTCAGAAAGCACTTCTTCACAAAGAGGGTGGTAGACACTTGGAATGTGCTGCTAGAAGAGGTAATCTTGTTGAAGACAGTGGGCAGCTTTAAGAGAGGCTGGGACAGTTATAGGGGGAGGGTAAGAGTCATGGGTAGGGAGGATGGGAGGAGTGGGGAGGGAAGGCAGGGACATTAGCTTAAGCTATGGACTCTGCAGTATGAGCAGACTTGATAGACCAAATGGCCTTCTTCTGCTGGCTTCTACATATGTTCACTGGGTGTAAAAAGTCAAATTGTTGTTGGCCAGTGAGGTAATCATGGAGTAAAAGTTTAAAGCATTGGTGTCCAATGACACTCCAAATCATTCACTCAAGGGCCCCATGGCCCCCAAAGAGTTTGAGGTGCAATTCCAGTCATTTCCCAGTGCAGTCAGAAACACTGCCAAGGATGTCAGTGACCTGTTACAGAGAAAAGGTGTGACACACCCCGATGACTTCAGCCAGTCAGGCACTGGTAGTACACTAATGTGCAGCCATTCCTGTGTTTTATTACAACACTGGTTTCTACTGAAGATTATGCACTTTCTCAGGTACTGTTCCCACCTTGATTAAAGGATAGCTTTGAACTTTCAGCTTTTCTGAAAAAAATAAGCTGGATCAGTGTTATTATGTCCATTATTTACTGTCAATGGGAAGTAACAGAATAAAACATTTGGCTGCACAGAACTAAATAGACTTTTGTTCCCTAAGCACCACAGATAAACTGGCCTGCTTTCATTAACTTATTATAGTCATCGATGATGATAATACATTTTTGTCACATAAAATTATTTTTGGACCTGTTTTCAGCGCAAAATATATAATAAAGAATGTTAATTGCTTAACCCTTTGAACAGCTTCATGGTCCTTTAAGTTTATGTGTTTTTTCCATGTCTGATTATTTATATACATATTTTTTTGTGTGTTTTTGTTGGTTCTCTTTTTTTAAGATGTGACCTTGACCAGATCTTTATAGGTGGTGGTTTTGGTACTATGGTCTGATATATTAAATGCAGAGTGTATATCACTACTGTAAATATCTATTGCACTTTATTCTTTTGTTAGGAATTGAGTATTTAAATATTAGAATACAGGTTATTATGAAGTGAAATACATGTATGTCTGAATGATTTATTTTCTTTTTTCTATTGGTGGGTCCTCAAAATTATTGGATTATTCTTTGCAACTATATTTAAGTATTGCTGAAACATTGTGGCTTATTCCTTTAATATGAAGCATAGATACTGTTTTATACATTTTATCACGCTGCTTGTGTATTATGGCTTACATATGGTTTAATGGTGCATACACCTTTAAGTGTGGGATTTAAAAATGAGGTATCACTGTAGGTGGGACACTCCCTGAAGGCGCCTGTGCAAAACTGGTAGGAGTTGGTGGAGCCCAGCTGGTGTTTCTCCATTTTTGTTTTTACATGTTAAGAGATCAGCACATTTTAGTATGTATTAAACACATTTTATCACATTTATACTTACTGGTGTTTTTTTGACAGTGAGTAGTGCTGGAGTGCTGTTTCTGGTTGGATATCTTTTCTTGTTTTGCACTCCCGACTATGGGGTAGACTTGGTTTGTAGCATTCTGTGGCTACAATAAGCAGTTTGTGAAAGACTATTCAGTTGTTGTCTGCCCTCTGAACAACCTCACCCATGGGTACCTGCCTGCCAAAATAAAAAGTAAGCCCACTCTGGGAGGGGCAATCCTCCAAAAGAGCATTGGAAAGTGAATGAACCATTGACACAAGATAGACTGAGCACTATGAAAAAACCTTCAGAGAGATAATCAAATACCTAAGTTAGACACCAGTGCTGGCATTCACTGATTCCACAAAACCCTACATATTGCACACAGACTCCAGTTTATGTGGCCTAGGAACAATCCTGCACTAGGAGCACCTGGAGGGACTTTGGCAAGTGGCATTCGTCAGTTGCAATTTGAACCTATCTGAGAAACCATATCCTGTGCACAGACTTGAATTCTTGGTTCTCAAGTGGGATGTTACGCAAGCAATAATATTCAACAGGGTGGGTGGTACTGGGCAATACCGGACCACCCAAGGGTGTAATGAGGCCCAACACCACAGGCGGAGGGCCTTACAGCCCCTGGAAGGTTCGCTATTGCCCATACTGCCCACCCTGGAGGATATTATTGCACTTAGAAAATGGGCACTGTAAAAAAAATAGTTTAATACAAAAAAGTTAATAAAAAATTAGTTTAAAATAACTTTTAGAATAAAACAGTTCCTCCGCTTTTATGAGCTGATTGTGATCTGGGTGTCATGGTTATCCTGTCCCACACAGAGTCACACATACAGGCAGAGATCGTGTGTCACATTTGCTTCATTTTAAAAAGATGGCTGCCCCCCCCTCCCCCACAACACAACACTACAGGCTGTGAGCCCTTTTATTTTTCTTACCGGTATTGGTCTGTTCCACCCCACCCCCCCAGTGCTTCTGTGCATTGCTGACAAGGAAATGAGGAGGCCAGGATAGAGACCGGTTAGCTTTCAATTTTTTTAAATAAAATAAGGTGAAGCTGTATGTTTTTTCCCCTGTCTATTTTCTTTGGGAGCAGAGAAAGCAGCAAGAGAAAGGCAATAATAGCATGAGGCAATGGCATGAGAAACGAACAAGGATATGG
This sequence comes from Neoceratodus forsteri, assembly GCA_016271365.2. NCBI lineage: Eukaryota > Metazoa > Chordata > Ceratodontiformes > Ceratodontidae > Neoceratodus > Neoceratodus forsteri. The sequence goes on from CM028129.1 coordinate 722,295,863, forward strand.
ATTGAGCAGAAAGATGGAGGTGACAACGATTGGTATGATCAGTGGGCTTTTTTCAGTGCCTTCCCCAAATTAGTCCCCTTTTTGGCTTTGTTTCTGCACCCCATTGTTCCAGTTTCTTTTTTTAATGTTCTGCCAGTGGAACAAGAGGGGAATGCAGAAGTAAGGAAAGACGTTGCTGCAGAGAAAGATGAAAACATGTACTGCCGCTATTGCGGGAGCTCCTGATCACCAGCTGTGGTAAGCTGTGCACCATGCTAAAGTCTGGCTCTACTGAAAGGATTTTGGGATGTATAAGTCGGGTATAGCAAGGTACTTTACGTAGGCTGTGTTACTCATTTAATTTTTTTTTGTGGGAGGTAGGCACTGGATATTAGGCAGCTCAGGAAAGCAGCACTAGGGACTTTAGCTGCTGTGAAGAGTCATATGGTGCACTTTGAAAGCCTCAGTGAGAATGGGCAGTTCTGTGAAGCCAATCGTTCTGACGTCTTCCCTTTTGTTTTCCTACTTTACTCTTTCTATGTGTGGCTACTCCTACTCCTACTCTTTATTTTAAATTCTCACAAAACTAAGGCAGATTGGTATGGAGGTTGGGGGGGGGGCTGCCTCCTTCAGTCGTCCAGTTTCTGTGTGAAGCAGCTTAAGTTTCAGGAGCAGGTGTCTGACTGGCATAGGAAAGAGAGACAGTACTGGCAGTCATGGAGTCAGAATCAGGGGCATTGGACAAAAGGTACTGTAACTGAATACAAAAAAAAAAATGCAGGTAGAAATTAGCCCAGATGAGGTCCATTATGATTAGGCAGCTGTATTGGGGGGCCAGTATTTCTTGCTAAGTGAGAGAAAAAAATGACAGTGATTTAAAATTAAATCAGGTGTTTTTGACTAATGAGGAAGCAGAGTGGGCACAGGGATACCAAGTGGGTGAAGGGGAGCTGGGGCTGGTACTTTTTATTTCCTGGGCATCTATTGAAAGTTAATGTGCCCTTTTGGCAGGGGGAACTAGCCAATCAGAGCCTAGGAAATAAAAAGTCAATTTTCTAAAGAAATGTTTACTGATTACTTGTATGGGGCTAAGTTCACAGTGAGAACTGACAACTCACTCTCATATGTGAATACAACAGCAAGAGTGCAGGTAGCTGGATATCAGTGGCTCTTAGCTTTATTAACTTACAACTACAGCTTAGAATGCCGCAGTGGGTGAAGCAGTATTGATGCCAATGCATTATCCTGGCATCTACATCATGATCAGCCAGACCCAAGTATAAAAATTCCAAGTGCAGCAGTCAAGGCAATGTGTCTGAAATTTGACACTACTGATCTGACTCTTCTGCAAGACCACACAGAGCAATCAACATGCTGAGGGCCTCTCCAGATGCTATTCCTACAGCTTACCTTCATTTCACTGGTTTGAACCTGTTGTCTTTGCCTCAGCCAAGTCATCCTGAACTCAAACAAGCTCAAAGGAAAGACTGTGTTTTATGTAGTATGATATGAGCCTTAGAGAAGGGGCATGATGTAAGCCAGGTGCAAGTAACTCACCCAGATGTCCCATTGTTATTGAGAGAATGGAACAGATTGTCTCTAAAAGACAGACTACTCATATGAGCCAGTTAGGACAGTGCACACCCTGAGCTCCCTTGCTAACAATTGGTGTTGCCTGAGAAGTACCAAAAAGCTGTTATCAGATCTTTACTTCACAACATGGGTCACTAGGAGTTTGATCACACTCTTGAAATAATGTAAGCACATTTATATTAGCCCAAAATGACAAAAGAAGTTGAGAAGCCATGGAAAAACTGCCTCAGATGTATCAAAAGAAAGATTTTGCCGAAAACAGTTGAACGTTGGATAAATATCAAAACCATTGGCCACTGGAGCTAGTATGCAGGGACTTCCTCTTATTGAAGCTGGATAGAAAAAACACTAGCAACATTCTGGTGATAACTGACCATTACACATAACATGCTCAGGTGTACCCATCAAAAGATCAAAAAGCAACCACTGTTGTTAATGTACTGCAGCAATATGTAAGTCATTATGGCATCCCTCAAAGCATTCACTCTGACCATGGAAGGGATATTGAAAGTAGATTTTTAAAAGAGTTTCTTGCAACTTACGGTATCAGAAAGTCAAGAAACACACCTTACCACCTGCAGGGGGCCCTCAGCCTGAGTGTTTCAATAGAACACAGCTTGACATGTTGGACACCTTGGACCAAGTTCAGAAGCCCAACTAGCACCAAAAAAGAGTTCCCTGGTACATTCCTACAACTGCACTCAAAATGACACCACACAAAAGTCTTCATTTTACTTGATGTTTGGCTGAGAAGCTTGTCTCCCTGTTGATCAATGTTTTGGAGTTTTTGTAGATGGTGCATCTGAAAAGATCAATTTAGAGTACACCAGGTGATTGCATCCATAGCAAAGAATGCATTCTAACTTATCTCTGAGGGTGCAGCCAAAAACAGCTTTGCAGCCAAAATCAAGTATGACAAACACGTTTGTCACCAGGTGTTACAGTTTGGAGATCATGCACTTTTGAGAAACTTGGGTGTATAAGGAAAACACAAGATTTAGGACTATTGGACACCAGAATCCCACATCACAGTGAATCAAATACCTGACCTGCCAGTCTACAAGATACGCCAAGAACAAGGTAGAGGCCTAGAAAAGACTGTTGGTGAGAACCTTCTCTTACCCACTGGAGAGATTGTGCCTAAGCTTGCAGCTGAAACTGAATGATCAGTTGCCCAGAGATCAAAAACTTGGAGTCAAACAACTCCACAAAGAACTGAGGTGCCTAGTGCTGATGCCAGTGTTCCTAATGCAGCCCCTGTACAAGAACCAGTGTACAATAGTTTCGATGATAGTGATGTTGATACTGTGTGTCGCACCAGAGTACCAAATTTACCACAAGTATGCAGTTTCAACAAATGGGGTGGAGAAATTCAAAACTGTCCACTAGTACAGCTTCCATTAAGGACTTCACAATACATGAACTATCTTACAATCTGAACCCAGAAACTACACCGTTTGTGCCAGAGGAATTGGCAATTGAACAAATTGTATACCCAGTTATGGACAATGAAGCAGAGTTTCATTTGGAGGAACAAGTCCCAGAGACTGAAGAGATTCATGTGATTCCTGACAATGCCCTTGTGCAGGACACAGAACTAGAACAGACAAGCATGCAACCTATTCCTGAAGAAGAAGAAGCAGTGTTATCTTGCAAGTTTGGACATGAGCCCAGTCCCATTATGAAGCTCACCTATGACACACTTGGTGCCTCCTCTAATACCCCCTTCATGTGGTTCATAAAGCATATCACTCCTGTGATAGACCCCCAATGTGCTATACACAGGTTTAGGTGGGTAAGTGTATTTGTCTGCCAGTTGAATGCTATGGATAGATAAACAATAGTTGTCTAGTCAGAAATGTACAATGTATAAATACGTATAAATTCCCAGAGTAGACAGGCATCAGGTGTTAGTTAGAAATGTACATATTGTTGATATGAATGTTCATGCTACTGCCATTTGGACTTGGATAGTATGGGCATGGACTTGGTGAGGGAGCCAAGAGTCTAGTAGGGGAAGTGTGTAAACCCCCTTCAGGCTGGGGCTTGCCTTTTGCCTTCTTGTAGGTGTGCCAGAATCCTATCCTCACTTTCCAGTCCCATAGGACTGCTGTAAGTGGGGCTGACAGGGCCATCAAGTATCCAGCTGGGAGTCCTGATGGAATGTGAACTAGGGCTCCACAGTGAGTCATCATGTCCATTGCTACATGTTCCACATGTCCTCTAGCCCCTTCAGTGTCTTTCTGGGCAGTGGCATGGGGCAGAAAGAGAAGCAGAAGCCTTGGGGATGTCCCCCGTACCCAGGAGCTAAAGAAATCTGGGAAGTAGGGGTAGGAGAAGCACGGCAGCATTTTTGGACAGCTGCACATGTACAGTGTGTGCAATATGGAGTCAGAGCTCTGAAAATGAAATCAGGCCATGTGCCCACTGCAACTTGCAGTCCTAGCTCCAGGGCAGAAAATGGAGCCAGAATTCAAGGGCAGCCATGCCACTGGGCACATTCTAAACAGTGTTCTAAGCTCCAGGACAGTCAGTTGAGCCAAGAAAAGAAGAAAGCACAGTGCACATGCGCACCATGTCAGAGGGTGGCACAGACAGCTGTCTTCCAAATCAAAGCACCCTACTTCAAAATGGTCTGTGTGCTCAGCTAAGTGAGCACTTCACTGGCCCAAGGACAGTAAGTGAGGCCAGGAATTGCTAAAGAACACTCTGGGCAACAGTATACAGTATAAAAAAGCAACAAGTTGTCAAAGTTGGAACTCTGATGTAAAGAAAGAAGGGGGGCCCTCATATTTCCACACACTGCAGAGCACCATGGGAAGGGGTAGTAGTTCAGACCAACTTTGCCCATGAATTTTTGCCACTCAGGAGCCAGCTCATGCCAGAAATAGTTTGCCTGGGAACAAGCCTGACCAATCAGGCATCAAGTTTTAGCCCAGGTAAAAGGGGTTGTCTTCAAAGATTGGGGCCAGTTCAATGAAACAGCCAAGAGAGTGATTGTGTGTCAAGGTGTGGGCTGGTGTGCCACTGTCTGTTCAGGCTCTGAAGACCTGGCAGATTGAAAGTGTTTGGGATCCCAAGTAAAGTTTTTGTGTGAAGAAAAGAAGTAGTTTTGACTTCCCGTGACGCCATCGCAAGAATGGCTGTCTATCTTTTTGGCTCCCTGCTCCCTCTATAGATAATCTCTGTCAAAAAGGTATAATTTCACAGAAATAGCAATGAAATCACAATGAATAAAGCATTTACATCTCCTGGGGTCATAACTCATGGTAAAATGGATCCTGAGGTTGAGGATGTCCGGGGACTCCCGCAAGAGGCCTCTGACTTGGAACTCTCCCAAGCAACTGACACGGTGCTGCAATTTCCTGAGGCACCATAACTGTCTTGTACACCCAGGAATAATAAAATTAAGCTAGAAACAATTTTCCAGGAATTAGTAGCATTTAATGCTGAAATCAAACAATTGTACACTGACCTCCAAAAGGATGTTGCTTCCCTGGAACAGCGGGCAGATGACAGAGAATGCCAGCAAACTGCCACGGAGAACTGCGTTGATGATGTGGAAGCAGCCCTGCAAGAGATAAAAGACACGCAGGTACAAATCATAGTCAGATAAGATGATTTTGAAAACCAAGCCTGCTGCAAGAACATTAGATAGATTATTAGGATATAAAGGACTCCATTGCAATGTTTCTCCACATGGCCCTGGAATTCAAATCAGTCTTCCCACTTGAGTTTGAAAGGATACATAGAGCGCTGGGTTCTAAATCTTCCTCCTCGAGTGCCAGCCCATGCTCCATCCTGGTGAGCTTTCTCAATTATGCCATAAAGGACTAAATACTGCAAACAGCCTGGAGAAAGAAACAAATTTCTTATGGGCAAACATGGATTTATCTGGATCATGATTATGCACTGTACACAATGCACAGTTGGAGGGAATACAGTCTACTATTCCCAATTCTGAAACAAAAGGGCCTGAAATTCTCAACACCATATCCAGCTATGATTATAATCTCCTTCCCTGAGGGTAGAAAAGAGTGGATCTATGATAGTCAGTCAACAAAATTTGTTGTTGACTGACATTCTAACTAATACCTTTATGTCGAGCCGCAACTGTGAGGTCGGGGTATAAGCGACCATAAGAGCACTGTTGCTTCAGGGGCTTTGCCCCTGTACCCCTCATGCAGAGGGCTCTGCCCCACACCCTCTGTAATTCATAAATAACTCAACCCAAGCTGGAGTTGATGCGGGAAGGGGTGCAAGACCCCCAGAAAGTAGTGCTGGGATCCTGTGCCAACACTACAGTGACCTGTCGCTGTTGTCACTGTAATGTCAGTCGCAGTAAAATTGTCACCATCATGAGGGCATACCAGAAGGAGTTCCAAATGGCACAGGAAGTATGGGAGGAATTGGTGAAAAAGGGCATACAGATTCCTGAATGGCCTTCTGCCTTGACCAGCTTTAACCTGCAGTCACCCTGTTGGCAGATGGCTGGGCAATCAAAGTAGAGACAAGATCAAACAAATAAAGACAAACGGGATATAATGGCGCAGCTAGCAGCATTCCAAAGAAAAATGGCAACAGAATCTACCTAAATGACAAAGCGACCTTCTTCTAGCGAGTTGGGGCTGAGAATCAAGGTTTTAAGGAGCGACCAGCTGGAAAAGTGAGGGCAGTGGCCTTGATTATTCCTAGGGCATTCACCACCTTGCAGAAGCTAACTGTGGAGCGATCTTATCCTATATACAGATTTTGAGACCCAGATGAATAATGCGTTTAGACTGTTTCCTCCATGAAGAGTGCTACTCTGCTCCTTTTGACACATCTGATAGAGCCTTGGAGTGATCTAACTCTGTCCCTCTGCTCCTTAGCTGGTCCCCTTTGTGTCACCTTGAAAGCTCCACTGTATAAATAGTTCAAATTAACAATACATTATATTGATGGCCTGTCTTCTTGGTCCCCCCCACCCCCTTATTTTAGATGCCCTTCATTCGACTGTTCAACTGGGTATGACAGTGGAAGTGGGGAGAGATGAGAGTGGCGCTCTCTTTCATGCACAGTTACTTAAACTGAAGGCTCTCACAGGGACCATTGTCTCAGACTGATGAACAGCGGCTGCTTCTCTGATCTTTTCTTTGATCTAAATTAACTTATTATTCTGGGTCCCTAATGCTGCCTTGTCAGTTACATACCCCTGCTTGGATTGCAGGGAAGCTGCTGCTCTTTAATTGTTCTGAGCTGGCAGATTGGAATTTTTGAAGTTAATGCACCCAGTTCCAAGGTGCAAATGTTTGCATTATGTTTAAACTTTATAGATGGTGAACAGGATGAGAGTCTACCTTTCAAAACTGCCTGTGGCTATGACCGCTGGCACTTTTCCTGTCAGCGGTTCTGCAAGTAAGGTAATTATGGCAAACAGCAAGAACTAGCCCAGGGTTACCTTCTCATTTCATTGCACTCCCTTCAAATGCAGTATTTTCTGTGAAGCTGGACCCATTTGCACTTATAAGATATTGAACTATTGTTATCTCGTCCTATCCTGTAGTTATTCTTGGGGACCTAAATGGTGAAGGGGGTTAGTTAAGTTGTATTGTGCCCCTGCTTGCTCCCCCTACTGAGTCTTCCCCACAGCACTGATGGATAAGCATAACTGAGATTGCACCCCTCAATTCATAACTGGTTCTTCTCCTTAACTGGGTTCCCCCTCAAGTGGAAACCTGCGATTTAGTAGGGTCAACCACGAAGAAGCTGCATATAATTTAACCAGTACTTTGGCTTTAATCTGTGCTAGAGAAATGGCCAGACTGAGAAGGAGGAGGGGGAAGGAGTGGGGGGAAAATACACAGAAACTAATTCAAGGTTTATTCTTATATGTTTGCAATTTTGCGATGTAGCCAGTTATAGAATATCTTCTCCACTGGCCAGCTGGTAATATTAAACACCTCATACTGGACATTATTTGGAACAGTAAATGGAGGGAGTCTGTTAATGGTCAATGTATTAGTTTTCTTCAGGGATTTACCTTTTGTTCCTTGTAACAGCAGGGGGTGCTCCTCATTGTAACTATAGGGCATGTATAGTTAAACTGTACAATTTGAGGGTTATTTTGCTCCTTTTGGTTCTATCCTGCTATTACTGTTAAGGCAGACACAATTGTAGTGACCTCTCAGCCATGGGTCCTGGTACAGACCCCATTAAGAGGAGTACTCATGCAGCTCCTATGAGTATTGTATTTTTCTACAAGACCTATTCTACATGGGATGGTGCCCTGTTCAATGAACCCCCCTTTTATGTAGAATCTGCTGCTGCAGCATAGCCTCCCCCACAGCCAGATGGTAATATCAGGCGCTACCCACTGATCATTGTCCAGGACTGCGAGTGGTGCGAGGTAGTAAATGACTATAGTATATGTTTACTTTATGGATTCCCCTTTTCCCTCTAACATCAGGGGATGTTTTTCATTGCAAGTAGTAGGGCAAGAGTATTCAGCAAACTGTATAATCTGAAGGTAATTAAGATTATTTTAGTTCTACCCTGTTAATAATGCTAAGGTACGTACAAATGTTGGGACCTTTCAGCCATGGGTCCCCTTCTTAGATAAAGCACCCATGCTGCACATATTACTATTATTTTTTCAATATACTGTAACATATGTCACTGCAGGAGGCCCTGTCTACTGAACCTCCTGATATGCAATTTGGCACTATAGTATAGCTTCTCCTACAGCTAAATGATATTATGAGGCATCACCTACTGGTCATTGTCCAGAACAGAGAGTGCCACAAGACTAAGTAAGGACGTAGTGTTTCCTTTCTCCATGGAGTTCCCTTTTTTCTTCTAACAGCAGGAGGTGCTCCTTGTTGCACATTGAAATGCACAAGTGCTCAGCAAACTGTATAATTTGAGGGATTTTAAAGTTTCTAAAATTCTATCCAGCAACTACGGTTAGTGCATGTATAAATGGTGTGATATTTCAGCCATAGATCCATAAACAGACTGTATTTAATAGGGCACCCTCGTTGCTCTTGGTAGAATTATTGTTTCTGTACAGGACCTATTCTACATGGCATGGTACACTACACTATCCCTGTTGGCTTCTGGAGTGTTGTTTTGGGGGAGTCAGTTACATGGTTTCACAGTTCAACTGTTTTTTTCTAATTCCATTTTTTCAAAATATAACAGCAGAATGGTACTTTGATAAGTTAAATAACTTGTTAACATTATGGTATGGTATAGAAATGGTCAAAATGGAATTGTTGGGAGGTGGACTGAATGTAGGGCTGGCCTGGGAAGCAGTCCCTCAGCTTTGGACCCTATGGGGTGGGCGCAGACCAGGACTCCCCTTTGGAACACCTTTACCTGATGTGGAAACCAGACTAATAATAAGAATCCAGGGTTGTTTGCATAATTTTAAAAGTTTGGTGAAGAGATCCAGGCTGTTTCAATATTTAAAAAAAAAGACAGAGGATGGATTTGGTTTACTTGTAAGAGACTCATTTAACTATGGGGGAACATCAAAAACTATCTAATGGAGGTTGTTACAAGGTGTACGGCTAATCCTATGAGAAGGGGAAAGGGGGGGGGCAGCCATACTGATACCTTACACAACATCCTTCATACTTCAACGTGAGTATGTTGATCCTAAGGGTAGTTATGGGATTCTGACAGTACACTTGTTTGGTACAGAAGTGATGCTGGCTAGTGTGCACTTCTCTCCACAGGCTCACTATTCTATGCTCAAAGTGTTTTTTTAACAAACTACTGGACCTGCTTCAGGGTAAACTTATTCTGGGGGCAATTTTAATGTCACCCTATCCCCTAGTCTGAATACTATCAATCCCACAAAACATTGACTTTGAGCATCCCAGAAATAGCTATGTTCCCAATTTCCTAGCATGGGACTAACAGGCATTTGGAGATATTTTTTCCCCACAATCAGGGCATACACATATGATTCACCATGACATCCTACATACTTCAGTATAGATTATGTTTTTATGACCACTGTGCACTTCGATGTTCATCAAGACATCACTTTGGGGGTTTCTGTCCTTTTGGATCATACTCCCCCAATACTTAAAATAAATTTAGGTAAAAACACAAGTCTAGCTTCTGGAGACTTGACAATCCACTATTACACGATGAGGAGTTTAAAGAATTAATTACTGACAAATTGCAAAGAATAGTGGAGGAGACTTCATCGCCAGATACTGCATCCCCTATCTTGTGGGACACCTGAGAGCCATTATATGGGGGGAAATAATAGCTTACATTTCACATAAAAAGAAACAGAGAGAACAAATATAAAACTGTATTAACCGAATTACAGGACCTGCCACATCAGCCAGACAGACACGTGTCTTAGACAGGTGAAAGCAGAACTACAGGCAATCTTAGAGTATCATGTGCAAATGGCACTTACCTACCTGAGACACTACTATTGTGAAGGGGATCACAGGGAGCAGGAGTACTAGCCCACAAATTACGGGGACATAGACATGCATCTAGCATCACCCATTTGATGGACCCAGAAACGGGTCGCCTGGTACAACACACGTCTGACATTTTAGCTATCTTTCAACAGTAATATTATAAGTTATACTCTACCCCAGGGAAACTAATAATAGACCAGACACTTCATTTGTATCCTCCCCGATGCTCTCTAAACTCACACAAAGAGCATCAGGAACAACTTTTAGCCCTAATCAGGACTGAGGAAATCCACTTTGTTCTGTCAAAGGCTAAAACATTAACGTGTCCTGGAACAGATGGAGTGGTACAAAACTTTTTCTGAGTCTCTCCTTCCTCACTTAGCGAATACTTACCAGGCTGTGCACAAGGGAGACCCCCCACTCTCTTGGGCATATGCTATGATTCTCATTATTCTGAAGCAAGTGCGAGACACTAAAAATCCATCCTCATATAGACTATCTATATTAAATGTTGATTGCTAGTTATATAAGTTTGTAAGGGCGCAGAGCTTAGATAAGATTATCCTGGCCTTAATCCACACAGACCAATCTGAATTTGTAAGACAAAAGCAAACCATGGATAATATCAGACAGACCATTCATCTTATGGAATTTACAGCACAATGGACCATCCCAGACACTTTTTAAGCCTTGATGACGAAAAGGCATTTGACAGGATATCCTGGCAAACCCTGTCTGGATTTAGATTTCTCACCAGGTTTCTTGCCTGCTTTAGAATATTTATTCCTCCCCAGCTGCTTATATTAGAATTAATGGGAATTTGTCTTCTCCAATCTCACTGTGGTATGGCATGTGGCAGGGGTGCCCTCTGTCACCCTTGCTTTTCGCTATTTATATAGAACCTCTGGCAGCCACAATTTGACAAGCTCAGGCAGTCAAAGGGGCTCCTTTAGGAGAAGAATGTTTTAAATTATCACTTTACGTGGATGATGTGCTGTTAACACTCCTGGACCCTGAAAATTTGATATCTGCTTTATGGCGAATTCTATAAGAATATGGCACCATATCAAGTTTTTTATTAAATGAGCACAAAGCAGAAGTCTTAGCACTTAATTTCTTGCCATCCCTAGAGCTGCAGCCCCTGCTGCCCTTGAGATGGAGAAGTATAAAAATTAAATACCTCAGTATTCAAATTTTGCAAAACTTAGAACATTAACTATAAACCTTTAACACAAACTATAACTCAGGATATAAATAAATGGGCCCAGCTGCATCTGTCATTTCATGCACAGATAGATTTTTATTTTATTTTTATTTAAAACTTGATAACCAGGAAAAGCAACACTGGGCCAAAACTCGTTTCCAGGTGCGACCTGGGGAAAGGGGTAACATATGGGTAAACAGCAGGCTACAACAGCAAAAAAGTAAAATACACATTTACATACATTCCAGTATGTGGAAGGATATAAAACAGAGAAACAGGATAAATAAGCACAGTACAGTTAATAATTTCAAGACCAAGTCAGGAAATAATGCAAGTAACAGTATCACGCATGCACTGAGGCCAACTTTTACAGAGGGCGAACACCCATCCCGGCATCTAGGGAAGGAGGAAAACTCATAGGAGGGGACCACGAAATATGATCTGTATGAATATTTTCCCATATCTTCTTTACGTTTTCCAGACAGTTCCCATAATGCCCTTGTCCTTTTACTTTTTCATGAAATAAATTGCTTTCCCACTTTGCTTGGGGTGGGAATGTCCCAGAGTATGACAGACTCTCCTAAAATTCCCATTATTGCAAGGTGGACTAAACCTTCCTAACTTACTTAACTATTCCAGAGCCTCACATATGTGAATTGTAATGATTTGGCTTAACCCACAACTCTACCCAGCCTGGAAAAACATTGAGTTCACTATAAATGACCTCTATGATATGGGTAAGATTCTATTTGCTCCTCTCACCAACCTCCCTTGTCTTTGGGACTTTAGTTATTTTACGGCTCAAATCCTACATTCTTGGTTCAAAATATGAGGCATGTCCCCACTTGCCCAAATATTTTTATTATATGAGATAGACTGCGGTGGAAGCTGATTTTCTTCTGGTCAGTATAGACCATACACTTAAGAGGTGACATCAGTTGGAGTTATCTTATATTTTTCAATTCTTAAGTACATATGGAATCAAGCCCTATTCACTCCAACAAAAACAAATATGGCCATTTGAATAGAGAATATTTTAGATAGCTACAAATCTGCACCTTCTTATTGCATAAACATGTTTATTGAAGTCAACTACGGGGACCTCTCCCAGTTCTCCTTGCTATAATTATGGCTGCTTTTAAAGGTAATGTCTGGTCACACATGATAGGCCTCCTCTACAGGGGTTTGCAGGAGTACATTGGAGACTCCAACTGTTCTGTCCTAGATGAATAGAATGCAGAGTTGTCCTCCAATGTCCCCTACATGGTCTGGATTAAACAAACTATCCAATTTTTTGCACCATATTGGTGTGAGTTTTCATGGAAGTACAGAAATCACTATTTTAATACTCCTGCATCCCTTACAAAATTCCTTCTGGCATACTATGGTCATTGTTGAGGATGTGTGATAATACTCTTGCTACACATACCCATATCTTTTGGATGTGTCCAGTATTGGTTCCCTTTTAGAAAACTGATAGGGAAACGAGTTGCTAAGTTAATAGGAGACAAGAAATGTATTACCATGGAAATGGTGCTTTTGGCCATCCCCCATTGGGCAATAGAGTCCTACCCAGATCTCTCATATATTTATATATTTTGGTGGCCATAAAAGCAATTACTCAACTGTGGAGACAACCCCAGTCTCCCACAATTGTTGCATGGCAAGATATAATAATGATATACACAGAATGGAATGGCTCTTGGCTCAATGTTCTGGCTGCATATCTCACTTTGAATTGAAATGGAGGAGCTGGGTCTTTTATATATCCAAGGAGGATGAAACATTTGTTCTCTAACTTCATCTAAGTCTGGTACAGGAAGGTGAGGGTTCACACAGGGCTTGAGAGGGAGGATTTTGAGAATTGTTGGGGCAGCCTGGACCTCAAGACCTACCTAGATAAATTGTTTGATAGAGGATTCTTGAGATTTATATTCCTTCTCCTGGGCTAAAGGGAATTCCTTTATGAACTTTTGATTGTAACTGTATAACTCAACCTGCTTGTTTGCCTAACTGACTAACTGCTGTCAGCTTGTATTGATTGCATGGATGATTACTGGATACATGTACCATTTTCTGCATTTTATAAATAATTAAAAAAAAGAAGAAAAGAAGAATTTAAACAAAACTACAATTTTAATGGTGAGTTGCTGCTGGGGTGTTCCTGACCCTTATACAGACTTTTTCTCTCTGGGGCATGAGCTCCTAAAGTGTCTTCAGTCCACAAAGACACCCCTTGTTCCAGGTCCTGAGCCTCAGAAAGACAGTGAGAGAGAGAGAGAGAGAGAGAGAGAGAGAGAAGTGAAGTGGAGAGGAGCTACCAGTGAGCCTGGGGAAGCCTGCATCTCAGTCAGGTGCAACTGCATCCAGTTAGCCTGTCCTAGCAACTTAAACTAGAAGTATTGCTTGGGGCAGCAAAACAGTGAGTAAATTCCAGGCTTTGACTCCACAAATTTGGAGAATGTTATTGTGCCAGAATCTCAGGGAGAAATCCTAAACAGTACTGTGCCAGTGTGAGAAATCCGGCCAAAAGAGGAGCCACACATCCCAGTGAATTACAAATAGGGGCCACTTTTGACACTTGTTTCCAGTCAGTTTAAATAACTTATGTTTAGTTCTGCAATAGTTGTATTCAAAGTGTGTTCTATCTTGCTACCTTTTAAAGTACATCACTGAACTCCACCCTGCTAGCAGTGTCAGTGTCCCAGGATGGTACACACTGTAACATACAGTAAAATAGAGCTCTCAGCAATGACCTGTGGGCGAATTAAGCTGGGTGCATCCACACTGTGGTTTGAGGACTGCCATGGGGTGGGCAGATTCTGAGGGGCAAAGTGTTTTATAAAAAGAGAGAAATTGAACACTCTGGAAATGTGGAGGCAGTGCAGTGCAAGGCAGCCAGCCTGCTACAAAGAAAACAAACAACTCTGCACTTGTGGAGCCAGGAAAGACACTTGCAGCACTGAACTAATTCTCAAAGTGAGTTTATTGGTACCTTGTGGAAGACAACCATCATTTCACACCAGAAGGATGGAATCACCTCCTATCCAGGATTTAAAAAATGACACCTGTCACGTTTATGAGGTGATGTGAAAAAATGGCTATGCTGAAAGTTTGGAGTCAAAATATTGAACATTAGAGAAATTGAAATATTACAATGTTCCTCATAACTTGGTCATTTTATCATATTTGTACACCAATTTTTCAGCATCACCTTCTTGTGACCCCACCTCAAGAACATGGTAGCTGAAAACTCTCAAATCCCCATCAAAACACTATTCCATGCCACAGGTGTGAAAACACATTTGGCCAGGATTTGAAAAATGACAGCTGTCACATTCATGAGGTGGTGTGAAAAATGACTATGTTGAAAATATGGGTTCAAAATATTAAAAACTACCAAAGTTATGAGCAAACATAGAAAAATGTAAATGTACATCCATAACTGTGTTGGTTTTTAATGTGTTCACCCCAAATGTTCAACATAGGCTTCGTATGACCACACCTCTTGAACAGGGGTGGTGAAAATGTTCAAATCCTGCCTGAAAGGTGATTTTGCAAAGCAACTACAAAATCACTAGACTTGAATAATTCTACTGCCCATGGTCATGAGGAGGGGTCCCAAAAAGGCCATGTTGAAAATTTGGTCTAAAAATACTAAAAATGACAAAGTTATGAATAAAAATTCAAACCCCATTGAAATACATTAAACTAGACTTACCAGACTTACCTTATTTTCTCATATCGTAGTCCATACCTCTCAACCTCCTGCCTCATAAATCAGGGACAAGGCTTAAAAAAAATCAGGGACAAAGGACCAAAATCAGGGACACATCTTCAAAATTGATGATATCCACTCAGAAAGCTGGTAGAATAAAGGGCTTTGTATAAAATGCATTTTTAAGGAAGAACAAGTCTCTAACTTTAATGTTTGACATTATTTTGTGCTTACAACCCCCACTGTTTGGTCATGGAAACACAATTTTTAGGAGGGACAGAGCAACATTTTGAGGGAAAATCAGGGACATCCCTGAAAATCAGGGACAGTTGAGAGGTATGTTGTAGTTTCCTGTTCCAGCAACAAGATGTATCCTTGATCAGAGAATGGATCTATGTTATGGGACACATTCAGGTGAGTGAGTGTGTGTTTGTTGGAGGTGTTCAGTTGTGGGTGCTGAGTGGGAGGTTGGGGTGGGGTCAGTGTTGTGTGTGGGTGGGTTCAGATCAGCAAAGGATCATTTTCTTTTTTACAGTTTTTTTTAACAAAATCAATATGGGACAGTTTTCTTTATTTCAGAGGACTTTCTGACACTGGGGATTGGACACCCCAGTGTTGGGCTACTTTTCGGAGGCACTGGGGGTGGGCACCCCTGAGCCACAATGTATATAATGGGAAAGGGGGCAGGAAATTTGGAGGGAAGGAGGTGAAGAGAAGTGGTACTTGGCATGGGCACCCCAGTCTGCTTATTCAATGTTAAATAAAATATGGGAAGGGGTGGGTGAAGTGTATGGGAGTGGGAGAAAGAAGCAGTACTGGGGGTGGGCACCCTGGTTCACTTGTATTTACGGTAAAGCTATAGCTAGATAGAGAGAGAGATAGACAGACAGACAGGATGGTAAAAAGACAAGGGGAGAGAGAGAGAGAGCAGGGGATCGCTGGCTCACTGCTTCAACTGAAGTCGGCAGCATGACTCCAACTGCAGCTTCACATTTCAAGAAAGTCCTGCTGTTCTCATACTGAGAACATGGGTGAACATATTGGGGGACATGTTCAGGTGAGTGAGTAAGTGTGTGTGTGTGGGTGGTGGGTGCTGAGTGGGATGACAGGGTGGGGTGGGTGGGTGGGGTCAGATCAGTGAGGGACCATTGTCTTTTTTATAGGTTTAAGAAATCAATGAGGAATAGTTTTCTTTATTTCAGAGGACTTTCTTACACCGGAGATTGGGTAGTCCAGTGTCAGGCTACTGTTTGGTGGCACCAGGGTTGGGCACCCTGGTACCACCATGTATATAATGGGAAGGGTGTGTGTGATCTGGAAGGGATGGGGGTGTAGAGAAGTGGTACTTTGGGTGAGCACCATGGGCTGCTTATTAAAGCTAAAATTAAACATTGAAAAAGGGGATGCATGACCTGGAGTGGAGGAGGGAGAAAGAAGCGGTATCAGGGTGGGCACACTGGTCTGCTACTTATTTCAACAATAGATAGACTAACAGATAGAAAGACAGAGAGACAGATACAAAGAGAAAACAGAGAGAGAGAGAGAGGAGGGTATCGTCAGCTCACTGCTGTAACTGAAACTGGCAACATGACTCTGGCTGTGGCTTCACATTTCAAGAAAGTCCCACTGTTCTCATATTTGAAATGAGGGTGAACAGCTCCTCTCACTAAGATGAGCACCCAGACTTTTTGGGTGCCCAGAAATGGGATTTCCAGGGCAATTTTCAAAAAACAAACATCAGAATCTATGGGTCCTATTTTCTAAAAACAAACACTAGAATCTAGCTAATCGGGTCCTGCTTTCCAAGGTTCAGTGTTTTTTTGAAAGTACTTCAGTACTTCATTTTTTTGTATTTTCAATGTTTCAGAGTAAAAAATGACAAGTGAATCATTTTTCACAACTAAATCATGAAAATAACCACTCACAATCAATATTTTAACAGTTAGGCTTAGCAGTTATCCCAAAAAATCCTTATAACTCCAGAACTGTATATTTTTTCATGAAACTTTTGAAAGACACTACCTCAGTACAACTGCTTCCACCTTGAGAGTTTGTCAGTAGTGCAGCACAATAACATAGAATGCAGTCACACATGCACGATGAAGTGGGACACGGTGGTGAGAGCTGGCCAGGAAGTGAGTGGTGCTATAAGGAACTGCACCCTTGTAAGTTATTTTTTGTAGTTCTGATGGGACAGAGGAGCGAGAAAATGGTTGCCCGTACACTATAAAAGATTGTGTATAGGCAATTATACACATACAAGGCTGTTTTCTGTTCTCAAGGTTTCCGAGGTAACAAGACCTCTCGAGCTGCACTTTTGAGATCTCTTGTTACCATGGAAACCTTTCAATAGGAAAACAGCTTTTTTGTGTGTGATTTCTCATACGCAGTCCTCTATATCTACATGGGATGTGCAATGGATTGACTAAAAATATGCCCTTTAATATACACATAGGTAGACAGATAGACAGACATGGGACATGCTATATATTAACTGAAAATATGCAATTTATCTTCAAGTGTGAGGGTCAGGACCATAACTCACAAGTGGCAGAGACATGAGTGAGTTATGAAAGTCCTGCCCACTCACAAATAATGATAAACCGCCTATTCTGTGTCAGACTATTGTATATTCGATACATACACAACAGGAGTGGGGGTAAAAATGACAAGATAAAGAAGATATCTTGTCTAGTGACATCAGTAAATGCAACATATCAAAAATATGTTATAATGTATGGTAGAATGCTGTTGTTCATAAAAATCCATACCAGCTAAAAAGTTGTTATGCTGCAGTAGCTTGTGGTTATACTGCACCAGGCACGTAGCTACTGTAGCATAACAACTTGGAACCTTTTCACAAAATGCTGTAGGCGCAAGCTGCATACTCTTTAAACAGCTGTCATAACTGTACACAGTTGCGAGTGGCGATTTTAAAAATGCAGGCACCAGATCAAAGCATGTTGGGCACTATTTTCTCCTGGGGGCTTTCTGATCATTTTTTTTTTTCAGTCTACTACAATCACTCTTGCCATCTGATATAAGCCATACGAAATGTAGGTAAAAATCAATAGAAATGTTGCTGTATTCGCGTTTCTGTCTCATTCTGGGGGATGGAGTAACAATTTCCTAATTTATCAACACAGATAGGTGACCATACACTATAAAAGATAGCGTATATTTCTCTATCTGTGACAAGTTTGAAAACCTCTTCTTGAGGTCGTCATGGTGACTGAACCTCGAGAGCGAACGTCGCCATGATGACCTCTCGAAGAGTTTACAAACTTGTTACAGATAGAGTAATATACATTATCCTCTATGTTACTGTTACCCCAATGGATAGTTTTGAAGTTATTGTTATCACAGTGGAAGGCTAAACCAGTCAGACAGCAGCTTTCACAATGCTAATGACATCACAGTGCCCACTGCAGCACTGAAGCCAGCTGTAAAAATCAAAGAAAAACAGAAACATTGTCAAACAAATTACAGATTTAAGAGCTGTAACTTGTAAACTACTGTTGCACATGGAACATACAATAGCCTGACTCAAAATATGAAATGTATTATCTCATGTGAGTGAGAAGGACTTTCATAACTCACTCCTGGCTCTGCCACTCATGAGTTATGGCCCTGCCCCTTCAGATTTGACTATACATTGCATATTTTCAGTCTGCTAATTGTATATCCCCTATATACAACACTAGTTTAAAAGTTATAACTATTAAATCTGCAGTTTGAAGATTTTGTAATTTTTAAGTTTGCTTGCATGCATGTGCAAGAAACATAGTGCAACGATCCAAAATGCAGTGCCATACAGTTGAAAGGGAGAGCACCGCCTGAGTGAACAGCGCTCCCCCTCCCCACACACACACACGCACGCGCACAC
This sequence comes from Neoceratodus forsteri, assembly GCA_016271365.2. Taxonomy (NCBI): domain Eukaryota; kingdom Metazoa; phylum Chordata; order Ceratodontiformes; family Ceratodontidae; genus Neoceratodus; species Neoceratodus forsteri. The sequence goes on from CM028129.1 coordinate 722,314,675, forward strand.
ATATTGTGTGCCCATGCGCCCCCTCCACGCACACACTGTTTGGCCGATAGGGGTGCCCAATCCCCTGTTGGCTTCATGCCCCCCAAAAACAAGCTTTCCAGTTGCCACGCTAGGAGCCCACCCCAGTGTGGCAAAAACTGTTATTGCCGACAGGGGTGCCCAATCCCCTGTCGGCTCCAGGCCCCCCCCAAAAAAACAGCCTTCCAGCTGCCACGCTGGAAGCCCACCCCAGTGTGGCAAAAATTGTTATTGCCGATGGGGTGCCCCATCCCCCATCAGCTCCAGGCCCCCCAAAACAGCCTTCCAGCTGCCACACTGGGAGCCCACCCCAGTGGGGCAAACTTCCACGCCGTCTTGAAAAAACCTGTAAACAAGAAAACGGTCCCTCGTAGTCTCCCTGCCCCCACCCACACCCACCCACAGCACACCCTGCCTCCCCACACCTCCTCACCCTATACTTACCTCCGGAGTCCGGCGCGATGATCTTCGGTGGACCGGGAACACATCTGCATTCTTCAAAGCCGACCGCGAACTGAGGAAATGCTGGTAAGCTGTGTAATGGAATAAATAGGGTTTTTTCAACTTCGATGCATATCGCAGGCATTTTTTTGAATTTTAGCACCAAATTTTCAACATGGGGTTTTGAGGACCCCTCCTCATGAATTCTTGAACTGTTATGGCGTTAATCGCGCCCGAAGGGTGATTTCGCAGTCACTTCACAAAATCACCTTTCAGAACCGATTAAGGAAACAACAGTGCCAGTGTTCATAAGGTGGGCTCTCATAAAGTCTTTGTTGCAAATTTGGTTAAAACATTCCTAAAACTGATTGTTTTACAAGCGTGCATTGCGCAGTTCCTACGCACGCTCGTAAGTTCGCAAATTTTTAATATTTGCACTCCAGATTTTCAACATTACTATTTTACAACACCTCCATATGAGCAGTACAGCTGTCATTTTTCACATCTCGCCCAAAATGTGTTTCCGCGCATGTAGCACACAATGACGCAGTTGGTTTGCAAAATCAATGTTTGGGACACATTGAGAAAATCACAGTGACACTGTTCATGAGCAGAGGTCCTAAAATGGCTATGTTTAAAATTTGGTGAAATAATTCTTAAAAATGACTGTTTTACGAGCGTGCATTGTGCAGTTCCTACGCATGCTCATAAGTTCACAAATTTTTAATATTTGTACTCCAGAGTTTCAACACTGGCATTTTACCACACCTCCTTATGAGCGGTACAGCTTTCATTTTTCACATGTCGCCCAAGATGTGTTTCTGTGCATGTAGTGCACAATGGTGCAGTTGGTGTGCACAAGCAATGTTTGGGACAGATTAAGAAAATCACAGTGACACTGGACATGAGCAGAGGTCTTAAAATGGCTATGTTGAAAATTTGGTGACAAAAGTCCATAAAATGACTGTGTTACGGGTGAGCATTGCGCAGTTTCCACACACCCTCGAAAGTTCATGAATTTGTAATATTTTCAGTCCAGATTTTCACCAGTGGCATTTTTCCACACTTCCTTATGAACAGTACAGCTGTCATTTTTCACAACATGGCTGAAATGTGTTTTCACACTTTCAGCACAGAAATGCGTGATCACTGTGGGAAATCATTGTTTGGGACAGATAAAGAAAATCACAGGGACACCGTTCATGACCAGAGGTCCCAAAATGCCTGTGTTGACAATCTGCTGTAAAAAATCCCCAAACTAATTACATTACGGGTGCACGTTGCACAGTTTCTACGCACGCTCATGACTTCACCAGTTTTTTTAATATTTTCACTGCAGATTTTTAATATTGCCATTTTTTACACCTCCCCATGAACAATACAGCTGTCATTTTTCACATCCTGTTCAGAATGTGTTTTTGCACCTGTGGTGACAAATGCCGTAGTAATTGTGCAAAAACAACTTTCAGCTAACAAACTGATATTGCCACTGTTCATGAGGTGGGGGTCACAAAAAAACTATGCTGAAAATTTGGAGTGAAAATGCCAACGAATGCCTGAGGCGTTAAGGTTTCCAACCATAACGCCCCACCCTGTAGAGAATGACAGGCATCAGTGCTGTGACTTTGGATTGTCACCTGCAATGCTCATACCATTCCACCCCTACCCACACCCATACCCTGGAGCCACTGAGAGGCATCGAGGTGTGCCTTGGACTCTTCGGCCCCAAAGTTAACCCCATTCTCCTATACCGCACCAATCTCACCATATTTCCTGATGGAATGGGGTGAACATAAGGGCCAAAGACCCCAAGGCACACCGTGACCCTTGTCAGTGTCTGCAGGGTAGGGTGTGGTGAAATGACGTGGCTGTTATGCCTGACGACCCAAAGGCACACCCCAATGCCTGTCACTCTCTGCAGGGTGGTGATGGGGCTGGCTTCAGTTCAATACCTCACTGCCATTCTTATTATGCAGCTGTGTAACTCCTACACTACCAATGCCAATGCCAGCAAGCAAACATTCGGCATTGACAAATGCTTGTTCTTTTAGTTTAGCTGCTGGCATCAGTGCTGCACTAGGCATTGTGATGTCATCAACATTGCTAAAACTGCCCTCAGACTGCTTCAGTATTCCACAGTAACCTAAAAATATCCATTGTGACAACAGTAATAGCAACATATTTTTGATATGCTGCTAGGGTTACCATCTGTCCTGGTTTTTGCAGGACAGTCCTGATTTGGGCTGCTGTGTCCTGCAAAAAAAACATGAAAAATACTACATGTCCTGACTTTATAGTAGAACAAATATTTTCTAACTTTCCTCTAAATGTTGCAGAAAACTATAATACCTTAACTAAGATACCTTACAATGACAATAAACAATAGAAAGAACTAAGAAACTAGAACAATTGGTCTTAATTCTGATTATATAGAGGAAACAAGTCTGTTGCATTGGTCCAGGTTATATATCGTCCTGCGATAAATCATGTTTCAGTAAGAAATGTCCCACTTTGGGCTTCTGAAAAGGTGGTAACCCTATATGCTGCTGTTGCTGATGTCACTAGTGAAGATATATTTTTATTTCATCATTTTAAGGTGTGTGTGTGTGTGTGTGTGTGTGTGTGTGTTTCCACAGCTTGACATGCACTACTGGGTCATAGTCAACAGAGAGCGCTTTATTCTTATCACGCCAACAGCTTTTTCAAAGTACTAGCAGTTTTCCTTATAAGGAAAATATAAATATCGCTGTTGCCTTTGCATTTGATGACGTTATAGCAGTACAGACGTGTACATTATAAATGGGCTAATATACAAATGGGAACGTTCTATCTGTCACAAACAGGTAAAAGAAAAAGTTTATTAACTGACCCAAAAGTTTATTAACTGACACTGGCACCATAACGAGAAACAGCCACTGCATTCCTAACATCCACCGAGACGGTTTATTATAGCCTGGTTACTAGTTTGGAGGTTTTCACCGAAACTTGTAAAACTTTATGGTGTTAAAAAGTTAGACTGAAGTGACAGCTAGATTCACAAAATGCTAGAACGTTTTTAACTTCATTAATTAGCTTGACTTTATAAAACTCCCTTCAGAAAAATCTCTTCGTTTCCTGTCCCTGGGTTTTAACTGCCACGCCTGACTTTTTTTCCCAAACCGCATAGCAGGAGCGCTTTATTCCTCTTCACCCCTGGGCTTATCATCCACCACCCCCATCTTCGTGCCAACCTGCAAACCCACCACTGTTTTTTGGCACAGGTGCCATGGCGGCTGACCACAGGGCAACTGTACAGGATAAATCGTGGAAGAAAATCTAGGAATCTTTCGTCTAGACTAAAACACGGACTACGCTTTTTGAACGGAATTCAGACAGACATTAGTATCATTAATAATATTATATCGGTGAGTCACCAGACTGTAATTGAACCAAATACAGTAGTTGGGAAGGGGGCGTCGCTCTCGCGAGAGTTTCTTCAGCAGGCGAGCACAAGAGCAGGCGGCGGCAGCAGCAGCAGCAGCTGGAGGGAAGGTCGAGATTCCACAGCGGTTTCTGTCGTCGTCGGCTCCTCATCAGCATCTCCGCTGCAGCTGCTTGTCTCATATTTAAGAAAAAATTAGCGGCGCATGTAGTAATCGATTTTTTTTTCAATGAACCGAAGCGGCAGTTTGACATTGCTCCGTAATTCACTTTCTCAGTGTTGACAGTTAACTTTTACTTGGCGCTTTCTGAAGTTTGCATGCTCCAGGACTTTTCGTGCATTACCGCAGCAGCAGCAGCAGCAAGAGACTTATCTTTAGCATAAACATTTTGGGCGGGTTTCATGGACTATTGATGCGTTTGGAGGGAAGGTAAGGTCTCATTGCTTAGTTATGAGAAACGCTAGAACGTAATTGTAGACTATTCGCACCATACCTTTTTAATTATGCCACTATCAATTACTTATGAAGAGGAATGTCAGACATATATTTGATTTCGGCTTTATTTGTAAATCTAACACTTTAATGGTCCGTGAAATGCAGTTGTGCCTAAAAGTTTATTTTCTTTTCTCATGCTGTGGTAGCGAATGCAGATCAGCTTCCCAGTTTATGTAGTTTGCATTTTATTAATTTCCCGGTCAACAAAAGTGAACATACAGTACAAATAAATTGTTGCATATTTTTTTATTGCTGGATAGCACACATATTTGGCATTATAGTGTATCTCATTCACGTCTTCTGTTTACAGCTCTGCTGTTACCTCTGGACAGTGGGGAGAAAAAACTGGCTTTGAGCAAGACTTCTGGGATTTGAAAGTGCTTAAAATATTGCAAAAGGACGAAAACCAGTCGGGCAGGTGTGGATTAAAAAGAAGGGGATCTCGGCAGTATGTGGCTGGGGTTTCTTCCTTCGTTTGCTCTGGGATTTACAGTTGTTCTGATAAAGCTCAGCCAATGTGCTGGACGGGACTTGGCAGCTGACAGGTACCCTGGGAATGAACCTAAAGTGAACAGAGAAAAGAGACGAGGAAACAGTCCGGATGCGTTAAAGGGGTAAATGTTATATGCATTTGTTTGGTTCATTTATTCTGAATTGGTAGAAAATGTAACGAATGACTTACTTTGTTCAGTACTGCACAATTCAGAAAATAAAAAGCATTTTGTACTGGCCCTGGTAGATAAATATCAGACACAAAACAAACAAACAAACAAAAAAAAAATGAACCCAGCTGCATTTATAGAAGTTCTTGAAAAATCCAAAGTCTAAAAAAGGGAATTGTTTTCAAAAACTTATTGGAGTTACATTATTGATTTTTTAAGGGGGTCTCTGTTCTCCTAATTCCTCCTGAGGTTTACCCAAGGACAGTGGTGATTCCAGGATGTTACAGTAGGGAGTGCTGGGGTTGTGTGCATACTTGATGTGCAATTTTTAAAATTTGTAGTAATTCTTTATATTGTCTGCTGTTATTATTTTCAGTACATTTTTTGACAGAAGATACAAATGTAATCTATAGTTTTGAATGTAAACATTTGTAAAATCAATAAATCAGACTTCTTCAACAAAGTGAAATGCAGCAGCAGCAAGCGTGTTACAGTGAGGGTTATGACTGCGCCCTTCACCACCCACTAAAACTGCCACTGCCCAAGGGGATCAGCTAGTTATAGTGCTCATTACCTATGTCCGGTATTATTTATTTTTGATCTGCAAGCTCCAGCCTCATTAGCACCCAGTCCCAAGAGGGCTCTGAGAGCTCAGTACTGCAGTAAAGCTTAATTATTACATTATGTTTAACACATACTATTTTAGGCACATGGTTACAGTCACAATAAATATCCAGTTTTATTATGTAAAAATATAGGCATCTGAGCATTCAGTTACAGTTACAATAAAATCCACACTTCATCTACAGTATTTAGCTAAGCTGTTGTTATAGTACCTGGTGTACTAGAGAAATAATTTTAAGTTGTATATGGATAGAAGGCCAACATAGAGAGGACAAGAGAGAAGCAAGAACAAGTGATTGGAGGCATGAGTAGGGTGTTTGGAGATGACTGAACCTGGCTCTTTACCTACTGTATGAAGTTTTAAAGCCCATTACATGAACATCTAAATATTATTTACTACAGATACAGAACAATTATTAATCATATTGCTTAAAGGTTCTTCATGGATAGATACTTGACCAATTTAGTTGTTGTTGAGTACAGATAACAAGTTGTATTCACTGTTTCTCCACTTCAGAATTATTACCAGCTCTGGAATTAAAAGGGGCCTGCCAGGGCTTGGACCCCTAATTCACTAGATCTGAAGAAGTGAGTCCCTGTAGTTTACACCTTACTGTCATTTACTTAGAACAGGAAAGGTGTCACTTTTTAAAGCTAGGAACAAATTACCCTAGCTTATAAACTATAATTCTCACACTGATTATTACAAGTAAATTTCTCATTACATTGTAGCAGATATGTTAATTTAATTATTTAAAATAAATACACTCAGAAGGTTGGTCTGAAAAGACATGAACAAGTACAAAAGCTGTACTTGTAGTTCCTTTTCTCCTTGCATTTTCATTTTCATACTGCCATTTAGACAACAGAGATAATTCAAGCAATTGTGTGAAGTCTATCTGTCTGTTTATCCTTTTATTAGTGACATATGTGCCACTGTTAATATTTCTGAATGTTATTATGTATGTCTTAAAACAAAAGTGTCATGTTAAGGTGAAAATGTTGTACCTGTGCTGTTTTGTTCTATTTTAGATGTCTCTTTTTCTTCAGTCTTGTAAGATGCCCTTTTTCTGTTTTATTCTGCATTGTAGTTTTTAAAGATATGAAATAATTAAAGGAGTGCTTCTTTTAATGTGGCTATCTGCAGATTTTCATAAATTATATCATCTGTTTTGAGCACTCATTGTTTAAAATCACGTTTTGGGGATTAAGGTGACCTAGTATGCAACAGGCACTGAACCCAGGCCATATTGCAAAAATAAGTGTCTGAAGCAGATGCAAACACTGGAGAAATCTGTGATTAGCCATATGTAAAGGAGCACCCCTTTGATTTTTTCAAATTTAAAAAGTGCCAAAGTAGACCTAAAATGGGGTATGTCATAAGGCAGGAGAACAAAGACACTATTAAGTTGAATAACAAGTTTTAGTTCAGTAATTTATTACTGCATGGGCCAAAAGGTCAAGGCAAATTAAAACAAGTATAACAAAAGTGCAAACATAAAGACCAATTAAGGCCTTATTAACCAGCTAGCAAAGCCATGGGTGGCTGGTCTGTCAGTGATCCATGACCCTTACTCCACTCCCTCTGTGCACTACTTAGCATGCATGTTCAGTGCCCTTTGGGTTACTTGTTTCTTGTTGCTGCTTACCCACAGCAAATCCTACTTTGCTCTGCTCCTGTTCTCTCTGCCATGTGCCTCTCTGCCTTCTGTCATCTGCCCCCATGCTCTGCTCGTTATCTGCATTGTTTATTGGAGCGCCTTGGCCTTGGGTCCTGTCCTTGCTTCTGCTCCTGTTGCTCTGTCTCTTCCTGCATTCCCTAGCTGGCTATTTCCTTCCTGTTGGGATCCTACCTTCTGTCACTTCTGCCTGTTCCAAGCAGATGCTCCTGTTTTCCTGCTGCCTGCTGTTGCCCCCATTATGTGGTTGCTTGTGCTCTGCCTTTTGTACTGTATCTCTGGGGGACACCTTTCCTGTAGCTACCTCCTGGGGGACTTTGTGCACCTCATGTGGCAAGGGCATATGCCCCTATAGTCATGGGCTCTACATCCCACTTCACTGGGATCTGTGCCCCATGCACACTAGGGTTCCACACATGCCACTCCACATGGGCTCAATGCCCTATTACCCACAAAGCCCATGGACTCCATGCCCCACATTCAACAAGGGCTCTGTGTTCCCATACATTATATGGCTCCTTAAAGAAGTAGTCCACCCAAAATTTGTAAAAACATATGTTGTGCAGAGTGTTTTGATTTATATGTGAAGTTCTAGTGTGTCCTTTTCTCTGTCTGCTATTAGGAGTTTTTCCTAAATTAGCCTGCTAGCTTTATGGTAGTTTTATGACCTCTGGGGATTTCCATCTGAGACAGTTTAATTGCATTCCTTGTTCTCACAATGCATCCTGTCTCATGTGACAGTGATATAACAGAAACACAACATTCAGCACACATATGCAAACAAAGCAAATATCTTGGAAACTTTACAAGCTGCACAAAAATTTCCAGCAGCAAAGTTCTTCAGGACAGTAAGACCTTTACGATGAGGGTAGTCACTAAGCTGAACTCCATAGATTTTAAAATATAGCCATCTCTACTGTTGTGAACTGATTGTAAAGCTGTGCTTTCTGTTGGATTTATGGTCTCTGCTACATCACTGTCACATGAGACAGGGTGCATTGTAGGACAAAGGAATACAAATAAGCAATCTCAATGGAGATCCCCGGGATCATAAACTACCATAAAGGTAGCAGGCTAATTTAGAAAAAAACTCTTAATAGCAGACAGAGGGAAGGACACATTAGAACATAATATACAAATCAAAACACTCTGCACAACATATGTTTTTTGCAACTTTTGGGTGAACTACTCCTTTAAGCTATACTAATAGCACTTCTCACACAGTGGAGACTTCACAAACAGCAGGGTAATGCATACCACTCCCAGTGGGGCCACCCCTTGCCAGCAATCACATCACATAACTCTAGAGTGACACATCCTAAAAATTACTGACTTTGCCCAGAACAGCATTAGCTCCACCCAAACAGCATTAACTTGGCCTCAGGCCATCACTTTTCCCCCTTAGTCGGACTGTGCCCTCACAACTCAGGGGTGGACACTCACTAAGTTTGAAGTTCTTTAGACATACCGACCAAGTCCTGTACCACCTTGCATAGGTATGTTTTTTCATGGGCTGATGGCCAGGCTTCATCCATGCTCCCATATCAGGACTGTACACTTCTCATGAATGTTCCTTCACACCAGTTACCAAGCACAACTCCTCATCAACTTTACCTTTTCTGGACAGCCTACTGCTATCATTCCAAAACAGTTCATATTGGCAGTCAGTCTGCCCATGGTTACTGTATTCATAGTTGCTATGCCTTGCTCACTTTCTTTAGCATGGCTGTGCTCTACTTCATCACTGGGGTCGAACCTCCCTTGTGTGGTGTTTGTTTAGTTATATGGTCGATCTCTGTGGCACCCACCATAGGTTAGGCGAGAGGCTAGGCATCCTTGCCATGTAGCAGCTATTCTACTGTCCTCCAGGGACTACATGATTTTGCTCATTTACCAGGTCTCCTCTAGGGGTGGGACCCTCACTGAGTTGACAATTTCATTTAGTCATACAGACTGAGTTCTGGGACACCTTCTAGGTTGAGTCTTGTTAGACAGACTGAGTTCAGTAGCTAACTCCAAATTGCTTCCTTTGATCCTTCATGCCAAATTCCATGCAGTGTCAAGCTGCCACCAGTCTAAGCCACCATCACCACTACTCTTGAAGCTATAACATAAGACCAGCTCACCTGATGCTATGATGACCTAAGGCCTTGGTTCTCCAGAGGTTTTCTTCACAGGGAGTTGTTACTTTCTTCTGTGCCAAAGGTCATAAAACACTTCACTGTGAGATGGGTCCAAGGCAGTGACCCTGCATCTCAATGGCAGTACTGGAGGAAGCAGACAAAAGAAGCCAGGCACAGCATCCAGGAGGGAAGTGATTTTCCTTTTTTCTTTTATTTTAATGTTCTGGTGGTTCTTACGTGTTGTTTGGCAAACTGGGCTGTTTTAGAGGTGAGGGACGAGGTTGGGCTTTGACCCAGGAGGGCTGATAGATTACTGCTGATGCTAGTTTCTCCCAGCCAATATGGAGGGACCAAAAAAGCGCCAAGTTTACCAAAGGGACAGAGGCCTTAGGTATGCAAGGCCTATCCCTAGGTCTCACAGTAGATCATGGTGTGGGGAGGGGGTTGAGCTCTCTGACTGAACAGAGGTATGGAGGAAGTGAAAGCAAATTCTGATAACAATGGGGGATGATGCAGGGGGAGTCTCTCGAGTGCGTGACTTGAAGATCTATAGCGTGAGTTGCAGCTGAGTCTGCCTGAGTGCGTTTTCTGGACACCAATGCTACTCGCTTGGCAGTACTGGAGGAAGCAGGCAAAAGAAGCCGGGCACAGCATCCAGGAGGGAAGTGCTTTTTCATTTTTCATTTTTTTTAATGTCCTGGTGGTTTTTAAGTATTGTTTGGTGTACTGGGCTGTTTTGGGGGTGAGGGACGAGGTTGGGCTTTGACCCGGGAAGGCTGATTGATTACCACTGTTGCTGGTTTCTCCCAGCCCACCTTCCCCCATCCCTCCTTCCCCGTGCTTGTCCAGCTTTATAGATGAGCTGATGTGGCAAAGGGGGTGCTAGGGATAGCAGTGAGCATCTGATAGGGTTCATCTGTCCCTGCCTGAGTATGGGCACAAAACCCATCAGCTGCAAATATGCAACAGCAAACAAGAATCCATTGAAATGGTCACCACTTTTAAATACCTGGGGGTCACATTGGACAGCTCCCGCTCCTGTGTGCAGGACATCAGTTTGGTTGTGAAAACTGTAAACTCCAGTACTGGAGTGCTATACAAACACAGGCACAGTCTAACTGATGAAGCTGTATTGCTAGGATTGGCCAGCTCCATACTATCTGTCATAGACTATGGTCTAGTAGTCTATGATACAGCTTCGACCACAGCCCTCCAGAGAATTAATCTGGCACTCAACAAAGCCTGTACACCTATCCTGGGTGCTCACAGACTCACCCATACTTGTGAGTTCTATGCCAGCATTGGATTGCTGAACTTGGATTCTAGAGTCTAATACCAAACCTGCTTACTTGCCAAAAAGTCCATCATGGCTCTCACCACTCCTGGAGTGCTTAGTCTCCTCCATCCCTCTAACTCTCACAAGAGTACCAGAAGTGAATGTTCCAGTACCTTACAAATCCCTTTCCAGTGGGCCTCACAAGGACAATGCTCCTTTAGATATAGAGCCCCAAAATGGCTTAACCCTCTCAGCCCAGAATTGCTGATCTGCTCCAAACTTGGCCAATTTAAGGCAGATTTGAAGGCACACCTGGTCTCTTGTCAAACCATGTGTGACTGTGGCCATAAACCACCTTGCTCCTCTCCTTAAATCTCTCGTACCCTGGCCCCCAGCTTCTGGCCACCCTCACCCCCTTCTACTTCATCCCCTCCTCCCTGCTCCTTTAACTTCTGCTCTACTTGTATTTTCTCTCTTCTCCCCTCCCCCTTTCCCTAACAAGGCAACCCATTAGCTGCTCTAAGTACCCCCTCCCCTTAGTCTTGACAACACTTGACTCTGGCGGCCACCTGCTACTCTTGCCCTGCCCCGAATACCTCCTTCTTCCCTTGGGGATAATGTTTCTTACTCCTAGCAATGTAAAATGCTTCTAAATGTCAACACTCTGATTACTTAATATTCTATGAAATGTAACCTTTTTTATTTTTTTTTATAATCCTGTATTTTGATGTATTGTTTGTTAGTCTGTCCATTCCCTGATGTGGAACCTCTGTAAATGAGGTACTAGCTCAAAGGTTGTTACTCCTAGCATCAACAAATACATAAATAAATAAATTAGGGAAAGCTGACAAGGAGCACAACAGAGGATATCGTTGTTATACTACTACAGTAGTATTCAGAGGGTATAGTAGTATACAGAGGGCAAGTAAGAATCTGACAAAAGAGCACAACAGAGGATTTAGTAGTTATACTAGGTAGAGGTAAGCCACTCCTGGTGGTGAAGAGGACCTATCAGAAAGGGCAGGATGAGGAGCCCATTGGAAGGAGAGGTTCCTGGGTGACCTGGAAGGTAGGGATACATCCAGCTGGAAGGGCACTGCTACTGGACTAAGGTATTGTGACTTTTCAATTTTTGGTGGTTCTGTTATAAGGTTGGGGGCACTGGGGCTGTGTTTGGAATAAGGTACTGTGACTGTCCATTTCTGGAGGAGCTACTTTGGAACAGGGGCACTGTGACTGGACTTGACACTTGGGGAGTGTGGAAGCTGTTTGGGTTCTGTATTCTAAGGGAAACTTAAAGTGATTGATGTATAACAATTGGTGGGGTTTGTAACTGTTGTTCTGGGCCTAATTCAATTGTAGGTGCAGCGTGATTGAGGGGTACTAAGGTCTATGACCTTGACAGGAAGCAGGGCAGGGTTTGTTAGGGACACACTAGATAAGAAGGATTACATTCTGGGGGGTATTTCAGGAATTAAGGAGATGCTGAGGTGAGATAATGGAGGGAGGTAGGGAAGGACACACTAACGGATGGGGAGGCATAAGCAGTGGAGGACAGGGACAGCAGAGGAGGGGGTGCAGGGGGCTGCAGGATGCTTGAGGGGCTTATGGGGATAGACTAGTGTGCTGCAATGGATGTGGGATGGCAGTCTGGATGAATGTTTTGTGGAAGCTAGGAGGGCGTCCGATCGATGACAGACTGAGGAGACTCGAGGATAAAGTGCAGTGGCTTGGTAGAGAGTTGAGGAGCTTGGGGAAGGGTTGCTGGGAGAGAGCAACAGGAGACGTGGATGGAACAATAGTTCAGGGGATGGGATGGGGAAGAGGGGCGGGGGCAATACAAATGGGTGGCAAAGCACAAGGGAAGAGTAGGGGTAGGGGGAAGGAGTCCACACCCAGCATGGCAGAGAGGGCAGGTAATAGGTCTGTGGTGCTGGCAACATTGGAGAAGGAGGGGGAGGTGAAGGATCTCCAGGAGGGGTAGGTAAGGGAAAGCGAGAGGATGGCATGGGGGATAGGAGTCTGGTAGAGGATGGTGGTAATGGTAAGGGGGAGGAGCACAGCTGAAAGGGTGGAGGAAGAAGCAGGGGTAAATGGGAGAGGAGCAAGGCTAGAGAGGTGAATAGGAGGCACTTGGGGAAGAGGAGCACAGGGTGGAAGGGAAGGAGGCGGAGGAGTTTGAGGGAGCATTGGGGGGGAGCAGAGATAGTTCTGGGGTGAAGGGGGTATCCGGAGGAGGAAAGGGGAGGGTTTCAGCTGAGGTAGGATCTAGCAGTAGTCATCCAAGATAAAAGGGTGGAGAGGGGACAAGGATTGGAGAGGGAGGGTTATTAGTGCTGGGGGATTCAATACTGAAAGGGATAAGATGGGACAGCAAGGGGGAATGACATAGTCGCATCTGGGTGGAGTCCATACCTGGCTTAACTGCAGGCAGGGTGGGGCAGTCAATTCTGAAGTGTGCTAGGAGGGGGAGGAGGAAACTACATCTTGTGGTGCACATGGGTATGAATGACCTGGCAGGGGAGATGGTGGGAGTAGTGAGGGAGTGGTCTGAGGATCTGGGCAGGCTGTGTGGGGAACTGAGGGAATCTGTGGCCTTCTCAGAGATGCTCCCAGTACCCTGTGTTAGCACGGCGAGGAAGGTAAGGATTAGGGAGTTCAACACCTGGCTGAGGGAATGGTGTCATTCCAGGGGATACTGGTTGGGGGCTGGGACAGACTCTGGGACAACAATTAACTTTATGCAGGGGACAGGCTACATTTGAGCAGAGAGGGAAAGGAGGTATTGAAGCAGAGGGTAGGGGAATAGATATCTATAAAGGTAGGTTTAAACTAGGTGGGAGGGTGGTGAGTGGACAGATGGTAAGCATGGATCCCAGAGAGGGGAGCCAAATGAGCTTACCACCCATGCTAGCAGGGAGGTACTTGGAGCAGTGGTATGGGTGGGATTAAGAGGGGAAGTATCCCTGAGAGGGGAGAGGGCAGGGGCAGGGGCAGGTTGGAGGGTGGTCTCACTGAATGTGAGAAGCCTTGGTAATAAATCAGCAGAATTACAGGCTGTCTTGGCAGTAGGGAGGGTGGACATTGCGGTCATCATGGAAACGTGGGCCACCCAGTACCAGGATTGGGATTTGATGGTCCCAGGTTATAGGATATTCAGGAAAGACAGGGCTAAGGGAAAAGGTGCGTGTGGGGCAATATATGTAAGGAAGGGGATAAGGTGCATAAGGAAGGAGGGGGAGGAAAACAGAACAGAGGCCCTATGGATGCAGTTCCAAGACTTAAAAAGTAGGACATTGAGGATGGGTGTGGTGTACAGGCTGCCAGCCCAAGGGGGTGACCTGGATAGGGAGTTAGCTGAGCAAATCAGAAGGGTCTGTAGGAAAGGAACACTGTGGCAGTGAGGGACTTCAACCTAACAGGAGCTGAGTGGAGCACCCAAACCACCACAAGTACGAAGGAGCAGGTCATATTAGAGGCATTCCAGGACAGCTTCCTGGTCTAGTTAGTCTGGGAACCAACTAAATTGGATAGGATCCTAGACCTAGTCCTGTCAAATGAGGAGGCTGTAAGAAATCTGGAGGTGGAGGACCCTCTGGCTGGGAGTAACCACCACATGGTGTGGTTCTTGCTCAATATGGGCAGGGAATCAGGAAGTACAAGTACCAGGGTGATTTAATTTTAGGGGGATGGACTTTCAAAGGATGGGGGACATTGTGGGCAGGCATCTGGCAGGTATTCAACCATGCATGGATGCTAGACAGAAATGGGATATTATTAAGAGAGGGATGGTGGAGGTTACTGGGACATGTACAAGAACAAAGAGTAAGAAGGGGAGGGCAAAAAACCCAGCTAGCTGATGCAGGAAGTCATGAAGGGGGTGAGGTCCAAGAAAAAGGCATTTTGGAGACTGAAGAACTTGAGAGGGGAGGACAAAAAGGAGATATATACGAAGAAGTCCAGGAAGGTTACCAGGCTGGTCAGAGCAGCCAAGGCTTCCAGGGAGCTGAGAGTGGTGCAGAGCATTAAGAACAGAGAGAAGGACTTCTTCAGATATATCAGTGAAAGGTGGAAAAACAAAGATCAGCTAGGATAAGGAAGGATGGGGGCTGGGTGGAGAAGGGGAAGGACCAGGCAGAGGCACTAAATGACTACTTCTGCTCTGTGTTCATGAAGGAGAAAAGGAGGCAGGCACCACCTGGGAGAGGATGGTTGCATGGGGGGGGGGAGGTGACTGATACAGGGATTGCAGAGGATAGGGTATTGAAATGATTAAGGGCACGGGGGGGATAAAGGCACCGGGTCCAGATGGCATTCACCCTAGGGTACTTAAGGAACTAGCTGAGATCCTGGCAGGACCATTGGCTGACCTGTTTAATACCTCCTTGGACACAGGATGAGTACCACTGGATTGGAGGAAGGCCTATGTGGTACCCATTCATGAAAGGGGACCCAAGGATGAACCAGGCAACTACCGACCAGTGAGCCTCACATCAGTTGTGGGAAAACTGTTGGAGACGATCCTAAAAGAGAGACTGGTGACCTTTTTGGAGAACAGTGGTCTCCAGGATGGTCAGCAGCAAGGGGTTGTCTTGGGAAGATCCTATCAGACAAACTTGATTGAGTACTACAACTGGGTGACAAGGGAACTGGACAAAGGCCATGTGGTGGATGTCCTGTATTTGGATTTCAGCAATGCCTTTGATTCCATGCCACATGGGAGGCTGGGGGGGGGGAGCTGGAATATATAGGGGTGGAGACAAAGATGTTGAACTGGATCACCAATTGGTTGAAGGGTAGGCAGCAAAGGGTGGTGGTGGTGGTGGGGGAACTCTCATCATCGAGGGATGTGATAGGTCTGGTGCCGCAGAGAGCAGTGTTGGGACCAGTGTTGTTCAGGATTTTCATTGCTGATATCTCCCACTGGGTCTGGAGTAAGATCAGTCTCTTCACGGATGACTCAAAGAGGGGAATGGTGGTAGATGACATTGAAGGGTGGAGGGGACTGCAGGAGGACCTGATCAAACTATAGGAGTGGTTGGAGGCATGGCAATTGTGGTTTAATGCCAAAAAGTGCAAGGTATTGCACTTCGGGGCTAAGAATCAGGGGAGGCCCTATCAGCTGGGGCAAGGGTACAGCTGGAATGCACTGAGGAGGAGAAGGATCTAGGAGTGCTCATAACTGGGAGTATGAACAACTCAGCTCAGTGCAGGAAGGCAGCAGCAAAAGCCAACAGGATGCTGGGTGCATAGCGAGGGAGATCTCCTCTAGAAATAGGAAGGTGATCCTGACCCTCTATAGGCCACACCTGGAATACTGCGTGCAGTTCTGGCACCCATTCAGGAAGAAGGACATCAAATTGTTGGAGGCTGTACAGCATAGGGTGACAAAAATGATCCAGGGATTAGAGGGATACTTCTATGAAGAGAGGCAGGGTGAACTGAACATGTATTTCCTGGTGGAGAAGAGGGATAGGGGGACATGATTGAAATCTTTAAATATCTAAAAGGGGTAAACAAGACTAGTACAGAAGGGATTTTCCAGATCAGAAGGGGGAGGGTCATGAGGGGGTACCAGCTGAGATTGGAGGGGGGAAGATTCAGGAGGGAAGTTGTCAGGAGACAGTATTTAACAGAGAGGGTGATGGACAAGTGGAATACTCTGCCTGAGAAGGCAGTAGCCTGTAGCACGGTGGACAGCTTTAAGAGAGGATGGGATAGAGTGAGGGGGTAATTATGAAGAGAAGAGTGGTGGGTGAGGCAGCTGCAAGGTGAGGGGCAAACTGCACAATCAAACAGACTCAATAGACTATGAGGCCTGTATCTGCTGGTGTTTTCATATGTTTCTATGTTCATATGATGCTCCACTGTCATTTCTCCACCATCCTCCTTTCCTCCTTTTGAAGTTTCACTTCTCTGCATGGGGAGTGGGGTTGGGGAATATCTTCCCAAAGGCACCTTTTTGAAAATAGCTTTTATTTGTCCATTGTCTTTATTCTTCTCACATTCCCTCTGTCAGCCAACTCCTTCTGGACTCAAAACACCTCAATTTGCCTGCCAGACTCGCCCCTCACTTTCAAGGAAGATCCTCTCTTGATTGCCTGCCTGCTCACATTCTAAGGATTGGTGTGTCCCTGCAAGGGGCTCCTTTCAAACTTGGGGGAAGGTCTTCTGCACCATACTTTCACCAGATGCTAGCTTGACCCTGCCAGGGGTCTCCCTTCTGGCCAGAAGGGGAACAAATGCAGATATGCTGGCTGGAGATCCTTCCCATGGCACACGGGGGGGGGGGGTGCTGTTGGTGTGGGTGGGGGGCCAGCAAAGGCCATCACCCATTATGCTGGTACAGCATTCCCACTGCCATTTTTCTGTCACCCACTCTGTCATGCATTGCAGCAGCTGGCTTGGTGGGATTCCTGGGGGGGCACATCCACAGCTCCATGACCAGGAGTCACCACCTGAGCAATGTATTGAGCTTCCATCCTCCTGGGAGGAGAGCATTCCAAGGATGCTCTCAGCCTACCTGCTGGCATCCACTTTCAATATCCAGGGTCTCAGAGAGCCAACACAAGTTTTTAGGATGCTTGAGTGATCCCCCATCACTTGCCATCATGGAGCTAGCTCCTAAGGTACCTGCAGTTGAAGGGATGTTGTCCCTCTGACACCTCTAGGGGTGGAATACTCATCAGGATGAATGTTACCTCTGGCCACATGACCAAGTTCTGCGGCACTCCATAAGGGTGGTAGTCACAGCCAGGGGACTGAGCGTATGAATGGTCAAAGTCATGTTACACAAGTGCAACCATTACACATACACACATTGCCCTCTGACTTAGTGTACCTATTTAAAAGTAGAAATACTGTAATACAGTCACATAATGAATCTTCAAATTACACAGAGTTCTTTTGCACAAAACATACACTGAACATAATTATGATCACTGACAGATTATCATAGTAAATCAGCAAGAATGAGGTGATACTGATACAAACACAGATCTAGGTTCATTACTTTATTCAGCCAGTAAACCAGTCTTTCTCTTCTGTCCAAAGAGGTAAATCAGCCAGCAGCAAGTTGCTGGAATTTGGAGCCAGATTTTAGAAGCAAAATCAGGGTTTCCTGGTCATTAGAACAAATGTCCATCCCCTAGTAGTTGATGTAGCCACTACTTACAAGAGACAATATGATTTTGAAGTAAAGAACACAATGAATGAAATCCTAAATTATACAATAGCAGAAAGGGGGCCAAGTAATCTGATTGGTCATTCAGCCCTAGCAACACTAGTGTTATCTCAGCACAACATCACTGTAACTAGTCCCGGCACAGCTGACCACATCACATGTTAAAACATGACATGGGCTTCTGCAGCTCTGGCGGGCCTCCTCGTCGGCTGAATCAACAAAGAAAGTTCCTGGCCTCTGTCCCAGTGCAGGGGAGAGAGAGTTTGAATTTTCGGCCCACCCGTCCACCTCATTCCCTCCTCCCATTAAATGCCCATAGACTCCGCCTCCCATGAGCTGTCTCACCCTATCAGCTAGTGGGGGAGGTCCCGCTCACTTTCAAGGGGCATAGTTTGTCATTACCCACAGAGAAGCTCTCCCCACTCTCACCTCTCAGACTGTGTTAGTACAATTTATTGACTAAGTTTAGTTTTTTCTGCCTGTGTTTTGATTAATTCTTGTGTTTAGCCTGTTATCATACTTGCTGGTCCCTACAGATCAGCTCTTGTCTAGGGTAGGTCATGCTAGATGGGAGTAGGTTATTAACTCGCTAGAACTTCCAACTGCCTACTGAGCCTAAAGAGGCCAGTGTTGTATAATTGTCCTAAGTCCAAAGCTCACACCTACAGTGCCTTGTGAAGCCTGCCTAAAGTGCCTAGAGCAACCTGTAGAGCACTGACAACAATCTTGTGTGAGCTCACACTGTGTCTGGGTAGGAGCTACCCCCCATGAAGCTTAGTCTGGTCCCTCACTGACCCCTGGCTTTCAGCCCTTCCTGCACTGCTCATTTTTTAACTGCCAAGCTTGGTACTAACTGTGTTAGTTCCTATTTCTTACGAAGCATCAATCTCCCTTTCTTTCCCTTCAGCACCTCTCCATCTGACTGGGCACAACTCACTAGCTGGTCCAATGCCTCCAGCCCAGTTGTGGACCAAGCACACTCACCTCCTGCCCAAGGTGGGTAGGGATACTTCCATGGCATTGGATAAGGGTGTGCTGCCTGCCACTTACAGGACGCTGGTCCTAGCTGGTCTCACACTGGGACTTACCCTGCTCCAAATGGTCACTACCCCCCCAGTGTCATTGGGGGGAAACTGGGAGAGATCTCCCTCCCATGAGGTACCTGACTTCTCCTTCTCAAATATCCTTGTGACCACTAAGACCCACTGCTGTCTTACCTGCTGCTTAGACCTTCGGTGCCTAATGTACTCTGCCAGAGTTAAGCGTATCCGTGCTAATAATCTCTCAGCTGGCCAATCCCCAATGAGATGGTATCTCCCCCTGGCTCCTCCTCTTAACACTGCTACTGGCTGGAGATATAGAAACTAAGCCTGGTCCAAATAATCTGGCCCACAAAATCCCCTCTGCATGTGGCACGGGCAAGGTCCTAAAAGTAGCTCATCTCAACATTAGGAGCCTGCTACCTAACCATGATGAGCCAGTAGCGTGGATGGCACTCTATAAACCCTATATCCTTGGAGTGACTGAGACCTGGCTCAAACCCTCGATCCCTGATTCAGCCTGTGTTCTCCCTGGGTATGAGTTCTCATGACTGGACAGAGTTGGGGGCAAGGGGGGGAGGCATACTGATCTACTACAGGAGCCATCTTAAAGTCTCCCAAGTTGCCCACCAGCAATCCTACGTGTCCCCCTGTGAGGTACTGCATGTGCTACTCCTACTTGGGGACACAAAGAAACTGCACCTGGTGTGCACTTATAACTCCCCAAGGGGTGGGCTCTCTGGATTGACCCACCTCCTGGACTCAGTTGGTCCCAGCGTTGGGGACAACAAACTCATAATCATGGGAGACGTCAACCTCAATTGGGCTGGAGGTAATGTGAAGCAGTTTAAGCCCCTGCTTGCTAACCTTACCCTGACTCAACTTATCCAGGAACCAACCAGGCGGTCAGCGAGCGGATTCTCCAGCACCCTACTGGACTGGATCATGTCCAACCACCCGGATAGGATCTCCTCAATGGGAACACTACCAGACTCTATCTCCGACCACTCCCCAGTCTTCTGTGTATGGAAAATCCCCTCCCCAAAAATTACTCACAAACTCATGCATGTCAGAAACTACTCCAGGTTTGACCCTGGGGAGTTCCTAGAGGACCTAAGACTTACCGACTGATCTGGGGTGCTAGGAGCCACTGACCCCTCAGTGGCAACCTCTCACTTCCTTGCCACCTTTGGGGCCCTGCAAGACAAGCATGCTCCTAAGGTCACCTGTAGGGTGAGAGGGTCTGCTACCCTCTGGCTGCAGGGGAATCTCTTAGCCCAGTTGCGGGAGAGAGACAAGTGTTGGGCCCACTTCAAAAGTACCAGTGATCCCATGATTTTCCAGAAATACAGACACCTTAGAAACAAGTGTAAAAAGGCTATTAGGGTTGCGAAAAGTGACTTCTGCAAGTCCGCCCTACTTAGCACCGCTAGCGACCCCAGGAGGTTCTGAAGAAACATAAAAACCCTGGTCAGTGGATTCTCCCAGCTGGGGGTATCGGACATGATCATCAAAGGGGTCTTCTGCACTAATCCTCACACCATCACCAACTCCCTAAATTCACACTTCTCAGATCTCTCGGCCTTCACTGCACTCTTCCTGTCTGGTGAGAGTTCGTCCTGCCTCCCCCCCCGACTCAACGGGAAGATCACCCCCCCTCAGAAAATGTTTTACCTCAGGGCTGTGTCAGTCTTGGACACACAGAGGCACTTAGCTGGTCTCTCCCAGTACTCTAGCCCTGGCCTAGATAACCTGGAACCCAAGCTCCTAAAGCTTGGTGCTGCACACATTGCCTCCCCAGTAGCCCACATCTTTAACCTATCCCTTGGATGGGGGACCATCCCTGATATCTGGAAAGAGGCAAGGATAGTCCCTGTCCTGAAGCAGGGCAATCTTAAATTACCGGAGAACTATCGTCCGATTGCTATTCTCTCATCCCTTAGCAAGCTCCACGAAAAGATTGTGGCTGAGCAGCTCTCGGAGTACATCCAGTCACATGAGTTGGTGTCCCCAGCCCAGCATGATTTCTGAAAGGGGCACAGCACCCCTAAAGCCTTGATCTCAGTCACATCAAGCATTAGAACAGCCATGGACCAGGGAAAACTCTCTGGAGCCATATTTATTGACCTGTCCAAAGCCTTTGACTTTGTCAATCACCGCGTTGCTCGGCTTGCAGCTGTGGTCACTTGGCCTCTCCCCCCATGCTATGAAATGGCTTATGGGCTACCTGCACGGTAGAAAGCAGCGGACCTGCTTCAATAAAATCCTCTCTGAGCCCCTACCAGTGACCTCTAGTGTCCCTCAGAGTTTGGTACTGGGCCTCCTCCTCTTCTCCCTCTTTATCAACCTACTACCAATGGTGACAACCAACTGCAGAGCCATTCTATATGCAGACGACCTGGTGATATTGGCTCACTCCTGTGATGCCACTACCCTAAACCAGTGCATGTCTGAGGACTTTAACAATGTCCTGAACTGGGTTACTAACCATAAACTGGTCCTGAACCTGAAAAAACACAGGCTATGCTATTCGGCTCAACAGCCAAAATCAAAGCCTCGTTAGCCTTGCTAAATATTACCAGTCCTGATGGACCCTCCCTCCCAGTAGTGAACTCTGTCAAATACCTAGAGATCACACTTGACCCCCAACTTGACATGGGGAGTCATATCCAAAACATCTGCAGGGCAGTGAACTGCAAGCTGGGCCTGGCCTACAGGGCCAAGTACAACCTTACACCAGCGGCCAGACTTGCCCTTGCGAGAGGTGTACTTCTTCCCTCCCTTAGCTATGGTCTGCACCAATTTGCTCGCTCCCCCAAGACTCATCTCACTCGGTGGCACGCGCGACATATAACAACATCTGTCATTTTGCCCTGGCTGCCCCCTGCCTCACCCATCACTGTGAGCTATACGATAAACTTTGCTGGCCCTCTCCAGCCAGGTACCCGGACTTCAGGGTGGGATGCCTCACGGGCAAAGTGATCAGAACTGGCATCCCCCTGGGGCTGGCCCAGCTTCTGCCACAAACTGGCACTACTCCCTACCATCTTAGATCCTAGGCCCCAGGGATGCTCAAAGTCCCCCCCCACCCGTACCCTCATGGGGGATCGGGACTTTGCCGTATGTGCGCCCAGACTCTGGAACTCCCTTCCTGAGTATATCTGTTCGGCCCCCTCCCATCAGAGCTTTCGCAATTCCCTGTGGGGTTTCCTTAAACTAGCCTCAGTGTGTGACTGCCCCAAGCCTCCCTAGAGTAATTATCAACTGTTGTCAACCAGTCCCAAGTTGCCTCCTATAGATGCTGCCTGATACTTCCTGCTGTTTCCATGATTCTATCAATTACCCAGGTACTTGACTGTGGGCATAATCTGTCTACACCTGTGTACCCTGGTCATGCCTTACTTATGTTTCTAATGTGTTTATGACTTGTTAGAATTTGTCAGTGACCTATTCACCCTGGGGGGTGCCTTATCTATAAAGTTATAAGTTACAGTATATTATGATCTTCTACTCCCTTGGACTATGTTACTACTCCTGTATGTTGTTATATTGTCATGATGTACTTGCATTCTTTCTGTACAAATTTCTGTATCCCTATGTTGTATTCTCCCAGGTCGTTCCTGAAAATAGGCATAGTACTTGTCTAGTGTACTTACCCGGTCAACAAAAGCTAAATAAATAAATAAATAAACATACATTGTCATTCCACTGTATTGACTTAGAGACTCCATGACAGATGCCCATCTGGCTAATTTTAGCTTGTACACCGAGGAATCAATAGATAAGATGTTTGATAGAGATTCAAACAACAGCAATACCCCTGACTGCTCCACTCCAGTAAGTCTGGAAAAAACAAAACAAAAGAAAAGCACTGTCATTTAAATCTAGGCTCTGTCACCCTGACAAAATTGAGCTTGACAAGAATGAAGACACTATGTGGTGCCAGACCAACTGGGTGCTCTGAGTATTCTGTGACTGGATGACAGAAAAAAATATTGAAACGGATTTCAGATCAGTAGAAGCACTCAAACTGAACAAGCTTTTGAGACAATTTTATGACTCTGTCTGAAATGCACAGACCCTTACAGCATATTTAGCTATATAAGACTGAGAACGGGTTAGAATCGGCATTTTAATGAACCCCACTGAACTAATCTTTTAACTTAGTAGCAGACACAGTTTCAAATTCATCTTATAACGTCTTTATTGGCAACATAATAAACTTAAGATGTGAGGGAAGAGATACAACCTGGCACCACCCGCCCATAACCGCAGCTGATCTGGCAAAATTAAGAACAAGCGAAGCACTGAACACAGACATGGCACATGGCCTCATACACTATGTCTGGCTTGAACTGCAGCTTCATTTAGCCCAGTGGACTGTGAAGGCCAGCGGTCACTGAAACAAGAATCGTTTGAGATACTGAGAGGTCATCATGGCTTAAAATATGTCACAATGGCTTTTAATGAGAAAACCAAAAATCATGCCAGTTACATGGAATGAAGCAAGGACATGATATTGTGGGGGGGGATGCATGAAGTGCCAGGGCACCCACACTGCCCAGTGAAATGTCTGCAAAATTATTTAAACAAAATCTCACCAAATGCACCTTGTCTGTACTTGTACCCCCCATAGAAAACTACAGTCTCAGCTGAACTAAGACCCACTGTGGTGTATGCTGGAACCTATGGGGTAAACTACCTGGCATCAATGTTATAGTTTATCTTCAAACTAGCAGGACTTTCAATCACATGCACAAATTACAGTCTGAGGGTAACAGCCATGCAGCTCCTCTCTGAAGTTGGCCTGTAAGCCTACAAAATATTGACTGTGACCTGACTGGCCATAAATCTAAGACCTCCCTCTGCAGCTACTGGGGAACCAAACTTACAGATTGGATGCACTGGGGCACAATATTGTCCAGACTGCCATATAACCAAAATAATCAAAATGGAGAAAGAAACCATGCTGCAATCTCTGCTCCAGTAGTTCGGACCGACACTTTGCACAGCTCCCTGCAAACTGCTGAGCGAAATGAGGCAGTAACATCTTGCACAGAAATGTGACACCAGCAATAGGCCTCCACCAATGAAAACCCTGCAAACACTTCTAAAGACAGTTTCCAGAGAGTTATCCAAAGAAACTCAGTGTGTGGTGAATCTCCCACAGCAACACCAACCCATCGACACCTGCAGCATTGAACAGGTGTCAGAGCAATGAACAATTCTTTGACTCCCAGGTTTGGCAGCTCTCTCTCTCAACATCTGCCCCCCCGGAGTTGGAAACCATAAGTCCTGGAGGTGTGGAGGGCAGGAACCCCCCCACATTAACACTGAACAGGTGTCGGTATTGTCCCTGGTCACAGTCGGGACCTGGCAGCATCGGGGATGTCAGCGACAATGTGTCATTGTGGGGGAGGTCAGTGAAATTCTTGTCACCATGACTTGGTGGAACCGTGTGTTCAACTTCTATAAATAAGTGAGAAAACAGCACAGTTTTACATGGATTTTGTTATTTAATACAGTTTTCAGCAACAGTATGATCATAGAAACAGAGACTTTGACGGCAGATAAGGACCGCTAGGCCCATCTAGTCTGCCCATTTCCCTACCTACAGGATAGGCCGCAGATCCTATCTACTGACAATCATTCCTTAAATGCATTTACAGTCTCTTTTAATTGTTTGGTAACATTCAATGTCAGTTAACTGCACTTCAGTTGCAGTATAATTACATGGTAACTGCATTGCAACGGCAATGTAGTTGAATGCAACAAACATATAACTGCAGAGTAATTACCCTGTTGCATGTAATTAATGATTTCCTACTCTGCAGTTACACTGAAACAGACACGTTAAATAAAGTGTGACCAAATGTTTCACTCTAAAAATTGTATTAAAAATATTGATAACATGTTTAACCAATATTTAATATTTAATAAATGTTAAAAAGTTACATAAAGACAGTTGAAACCTCATGTTAGAGGGACTATGTTTTCAGTTTCTAATGAATTTAAACAGTAAAATCTGTTTTAAAAGCAATATTTTGTCTTTGTCTTTTGTTTTTGGACTAAACCAAGCAATTGTATAATAGCAATAATGCACTCCTGGGTGTGTGTTGTAGTGTGATAATGCCACCTCTTAGCTGTTTGATGCACTCAGCCTGCTGCCTTGTGCTCAACCACCTGAAGTGTAACTTTATCCCACAACAACACACACCCTGTCATGCATTGTTGCTTAAATGTCTCATTGTACTGTATTAGATATATTAATGTAATTATTTTGCATCTATATAATTGGATTATTGGTCTAAAAAGACATGAGCAAATAAGAAAACTGAGCTTAATAGTTCCTTTTCTCCTTGCATTTTGATTTCCATTCTTTCATTAAGACAACAGAGATAATTCAGGTGATTGTGTGAAATCTATCTACCTACCTATTGGTCTGTCTGTCTGTCTGTCTGTCTGTCTATCTATCTATCTATCTATCTATCTATCTATCTATCTATCTATCTATCCTTTTATTAATGACATAGCTGCCACTGTTAAGGACGTTCCTGGGTATTCTGGCAACCCCATGTCAAAATCATAATTTTTTGCCCAGTATATGATGGTCGCCTAAACATTTAAAATCCACAACAAAAAACATGGGTTGCCATACTTGTTTTTAAGTTACATTGGTATGACTTAATCTCTCTTTATGGAAAAAAATCTGGAATGGGTCAGACTGTTTTATGTGGTTATAACATCAATATTTTAGATGTCAACATAAGTGTGAAAGAAAATGTGAAACAAGGACACATCATTTGTCATGAAGCTTGCTTCATTTTTTTACACAAATGCACCAATAAAGAGTAAATTACCAATACGATGACACCCTCTTGAACTGCTATTCTCAAAAAAAGGGGGGAATATTTGTATGTTTTTATATATAAAACCATTTCAGACCCATGTCATTTTCATAAAACTTTGTTGATAGGTGTAGAATATGTTTATGACTATAGAAACAAAAAGAAATATAGGGGTTGTCATGCCTTTTTTGGTTATACCTGCTTTCAAAGTTGCAGTTTGAGAGGAGGTCGGCTAAGGACAAAAATAATTGAAATAGTCAAATAAAAAATAAAAT
Organism: Neoceratodus forsteri; assembly: GCA_016271365.2. Taxonomy (NCBI): domain Eukaryota; kingdom Metazoa; phylum Chordata; order Ceratodontiformes; family Ceratodontidae; genus Neoceratodus; species Neoceratodus forsteri. The sequence continues at coordinate 722,340,761 of CM028129.1, forward strand.
TTGTTTGAATGCTAGTCAAACAATTCAAATGTACATGCAGAACAGCAAGGACTTTAACATAAAATAAACAATGTAACCAAAGACAAACAGATATTTAGGTAAAGTGCCTTGAATGACACCAACTGCTAAAATTGTGGGAGCTAATTTCCTCACTGCCATCCTGTATATATTCTTAGTTGGACATGTCATAATAGGATGAATCACTATTCTAATAATGCTTTCATATATTTAAGAATGTACTTGTGCCAGAAAATAACCTTGAAAACATTTTCAAGAGTATCAGAAAAATGGAAATTTGAAACACCAGGGAATGTCTTTAAAATCTCTGAATATTTTTACTGTATTTGTGTTTTGAAGCAACAGTGCCATGTTAAGGTGAAACATTTGTACCGGTACCATTGTGTTGTATTTTAAATAGCTAGTTTCTCCTGTCTTTATGCTGCTTTTTCATGTTTTATTCTGTGTTAGTATTTTTTTAAAGACATGAAATAATTAAAGGAATGCTTCTATTAATATGGCTATTCACAAATTGTCATCAGTTTTCTCATCTGTGTTGAACACCCATTATTTGACATCACTTTTGTTGTGAGTAAGATGGCCCAGTATGCAATGAGTACTGATCCCAGGCCTTATGGCAAAAATAAATGTCTGAAGCAGCTGAAAGCCTGGGGAAGATCTGTGATTAGCCATATGTAAAGGAGCACCCCTTTGATTTTTTCAAATCTAAAAAATACTAAAGTGGACCTTGAAATGGAAGTATCTTATAAGATAGAACAAGAACACTATGAAGAAAAATAAAAAGTTTTAGTTCAGTTATTTATCACTGCATGGTCCAAAAAGCCAAGGCAAATTAATAGAAGTATAAAAAAAGTGCAAACATAAAGGTCAGTTAAAGCCCTACTTAACTGGCTGGCAGCGCCTGGTTTGATGGGTCTGTGGATGACCCATGACCCATGCTTCACTCCCTCTGTGCACTGTTTACATGCATGTTCAGAGCCCTTGGGATACTTGTTTTTTGTTGCTGCTTACCCACAGTAGATCATACTTTGCTCTGCTCCTGTTCTCACTGGACTGTGCCTCCATGGTTCTCCTGCCTTCTGTCATTTGCTCCCATGCTCTGCTTACCTTCTGCATTCATTGTTGGAACTCCTTGACCATGAGTCCTGTCCTTGCTTCTACTCCTGCTGCTTTATCTCTTCCTGCATTTCTGTGTTCCCTAGCTGGTTGCTTCCTACCTGTTGAGATCCAACCTTCTGCCACTCCTGCCTGCTCCAGTCAAATGCTGCTGTTTTCCTCGTTCTGTGGCTGCTTGTGTTCTGACTTTTGCATCTCAGGGAAGAGGGGGTACATTTCCTGTAGCTATCTCTAGGGAGCTCTGTGCACCTGGAGTGGTGAGGGCTTGTGCCCCTGTGGTCATGAACTCTACACCCCTCTTAACTGGGATATGTGTCCCATACATAATAAGGTTCCACCCCTACACTCCGCATGGGCTCGATGTCTTATTACCCACAGAGCCCATGGGCTCCATCTCCCACACTCAACAGGGGTTCTGTATTCCCATGCATTATACAGCTCTTAAGACTGTGCCAGTAGCACTTCTCACAAAGTAGAAGGTCTTCAAACAACAGGGTTGGGTATCCCACTCTCAGTAGGCTACACCCATAGCCACTAACCACATCACATAACTCTAGGGCATCACATCCTAAAAATTACTGGCTCTTCCCAAAACAACATTAGCTCCACCCAAACAGCATTAGCGTGACCTCAGCCCATCCCTTTTCCCTTTCATTGGGCTGTGTCTTCACAACTCAGGGGTGGACACTCACCAAGTTGGAAGTTCTTTAGAAGTTCTTTAGACATACTAAACAAGTCCTGTAGTGCCTTGCATAGGTAGGTTTCATCATGGACTGATGGCCAGGTTTCATCCATGCTTCCATATCAGGATTGCACTCTACTCATGAATATTCCTTCATGCCAATTGCCATGCATAACTTCTCACTGGCTTTGCTTGCTGGCCAGCTCACTGCTGTCATTCCAGACCAATTCATATTGTCAGTCAGTCTTCCCATGGTTGCTATTTCCCAAGTTGCTACCCATTCTTCACTTTCTTTAGTATGGCTGTGTTTTGCTTCATCACAAGGGTGATGCCTCAAGTGCATGTTCCTTTAGTCATATGACCAACCTCTGTGGCACCCACCATAGGTTTGGCCAGAGGTTAGGCATCCTTGATATGCAGCAGCTGTTCTACTGTCCTTTCTGGCTTATTTGCTAGGGCTTCTCACTGAGCTGACAATTTCATTTAGTCATACAGACTGAGCCCTGGGACACCTTCGTGGTTGAGTCTTGTTAGACAGACTGAGTTCTGTAACTAACCTGAAACTGCTTCCATTGTGCTGTCATACCAAATTCCATGCAATGCCAAGCTGTCACCAGTCTGAGACACCATCACCATTACTCTCTAAACTATAATATATGTCCAGCACTTCTGGACGTATGGCAACCTAAGGCCTTGGTTCTCCAGAATATTCCTTTATGGGGTTGTTCCTTTCATCTGTGACAAAGGTCATAATATATTCCACTGTGAGATGGGTCCAAGTCCATGGCCCTGCCTTTCAATACATTTATTACAGCATTGCTCCTTTGTTTACCCCTAAAGCAATTCACTCTCTTCTTACAGGAAGTATGTGCTTGTCAGTGCTCCCCCAAACCTTCAAATGTGAATTTTTTGGCAACTTTTGTAAGATACCTTTAGTTGTAGGGAAATATGTCCCTCCCTTACCTACAGGGATGGAACACTCAATGGGATGAGTGATCCCTTGACCCTCGGAACTGAGTTTTGTAGTGCACTGTGAAGGTGGAAGTCAAAGCCAGGGGACAGAGAGTGTGAATGGCCAAGCTCACCCCATTGCACAAACATAAGTTGCCCACTGACACAGTGAAATAACAGATTAAGCCTGGGGTTCAGTGGGGCTGTGGATGACCTGCACTCTGCTCCTCCGTACACTGTTTAATACACATGCTCTACATCTTCTAATGCTCCATTGTCATTGCTCCACCATCCTTCTTTTCTCCTTTTGCTGTTTCACTTCTCTCCACTGGGGGGCAGAGGACATCTTCCATAAGGTAATTTTTTTTTATAAATAGTTGTATTTTTTGTAAAAAAAAGTTTTTATTTGTTGCCTGTTCCAGCAGGCTTTTAATATCTGATTTATTTTTGAAGTATCTTAAATTGGTTTTACGTTCAATTATGAGATAGATAATTTTAATTTAAATTAATGTCTCCCAGCTGTTGTTATGTTTGTATGTTATTATGCTTGTACAGCACTCTGAGTCCCTGGAAAGGAGTGCTTTGTAAATAAAGTATCTATCTATCTATCTATCTATCTATCTATCTATCTATCTATCTATCTATCTGTCTGTCACTTGTCTTTATCCTCCTCACATGCCCACTGTCAACCAATTCCTTCTGGTTTCTTAACATCTTCATTTGCCTGCCAGACTCACTCCTCACTTTCAAGGAGGATTCTGTCTAGATTGCCTGCCTGCTTATGGTACAAGGATTGCCATGTCCCTGCCAGTGGCTCCCTTCAAACTGCGAGAAAGACTCCTTACACCATATTTCCACTAGATGCTAGCTTGATCCTGCCAGGGGCCTCCTTCTGGCCAAAGGGGGACCAAATATGCAGGGATGCTGGCTGGAGAGAGCCTTCCTGTGGCACACTGGGGAGTCTGTTGTTGTTGCTGGTGGTGGTGGTGTGTGTGTGTGTGTGTGGGGGGGGGTTCCAGTAAAGGCCACCACCCATTATGCTGGTGCAGCATTTCCACCACTTTTTTTCTCTCACCCACTCTGTCATGCACTGTAGCTGCTGTCTTGATGGGGTTTCTGGTTGGCACATGCACACTTCCATGACCAGGAGTCACTACCTGAGTGATGTATTCCATCCTTCTGGGAAGAGAGCATTCCAAGGATGCTCTGAGCCCACCCGTTGGCATCCACTTTCAAGATCCATGGCCTCAGAGAGCCAACACAGGTTTTTAGGATGCCCGAGTGATCCCCCATCACTTGTCATTGTGGAGCTAGCTCCTAAGGTACCTGCAGTTGTAGGGGACATTGCCCTTCTGGCACCTCTAGGGGTGGAATACTCATCAGGATGAATGTTCCCTCTGGCCACACAACCAAGTTCTGTGGCACTCCATATCCAAAGTCATGATGTACAACCATGACCATAACACATACACACATTGGCCACTGACCCAGTGTACCTATTTAAAAGTAGAAGTACAAGAGAATTGTAGAACAGTCACATAATGAACCCTCAAATTACACAAAGTGGTTTTGCACACAACATACACTGAACAAAATTATGATCTTTGATAGACTGTTGCAGTGAATCAGCAAGAATGAGGTAATACTGATACAAGCACAGGACTACGCTCACTACTTCACCCAGTTAGTAAATCAGAGTCTTTCTTTGCTGTCCCAAAAGGAAAAAGATCCAACAGCAAGTTACAGAAATTTGATTTAAATGTCAGAAGTAAAACCAGAGTTCCCTGGTCATTAGAAAAAAAGATATCAGAATGGATTGACACACAGGGGATGAGCTTCAACACTGAGAAATGTGTTATACATCTTGTGCAATGCAATAAGGAAGGCACACACTTTCTGAAAGGAAAGCCCTTAAGAACAATGAATGAAGAAAGGGACCTAGGCATAGCAATAACCAATAAATTATCTTATGATTCACACTGAAATGCATAAATGAGCAAGGCCAAAAGAATACTATGGACCATAAAAAGACATTTTAGAAGTTGAGATGTAAGTGTGATGATGCCATTGTATAGATCTTATGTTAGACCACTTCTTGATTATGGTAGCCAAGTATGGGGAGTCACAACAAAGGGTATTATGGATAGGCTAGAAAAAATCCAAAGACAAGCTACCAAAATTAGCCGTAATATAAGGACATTACCATATAATGAATGATTACAAAAGCTAAACCTAATGTCATTAAATATTAGAAGCATACGAGGGGACATGCTTTTGTGTTATGACATCATGCAAGATAATTATCTGTTGCACAAATTAAATTTCAAATTTAAAAATCATAACTTCGGTATTAGGGGATATCCCTTACAACTAAGACCAAAGAGACTCATAACAAATAATAAAAAGACCTTTTTCACACAAAGAGTGGTTAACCCATGGAATAAACTACCTATTGAAATATTAGTCAAGGCAAAAAACAGTTAAAAAAATTACTAGACTCACATATCACAGAAAGAAACATGTTATCCTGTTATGGGTGATGTGGTAGGAGTGCACATGGGCACACTGCCTTCTCTGCTCCTTACACCTCAGTATGAACCTCAGTATGTTTAGCCCCTAGCAGTGATTGTAGCTGGTGCTTACAGGAGATAATATGAATTTTTCAGTAAAGAACATAATGAGTCAAAATCCTAAATTGAACCGTTAATCCAAAGGGCAGATCCTGAGTGCATGAGAAATTCCTATTAACCTCCCCTCCCTTTTTAGTGAGTGTATCAACTGGAAGCGTAATTCTGCATAGCACACTCTGTGGTCAGCATTTAGAATATTGGTGACATAAGTTTCATGCACCTGTACACTTTTAAATAACTGATATAGAAGTGAAATTAATGCCTCCTCAGTCCCTGCCATCTCCACTTGCTTATTTATATCCTCAATCCAAAATCTGATCACACATTTTTAGATTCTTGTCTGAACTGAAGAATAGCATATCATAAAATATTTCAGTGCCCAGTCTTTTTGAGTTAGTGATCAACACGAAACCCAACCTGATTTTCTGTCTCTTTCCTAGGCTTTGCACCAATATACATGTAGATAGGGTAGTCTCATGGGAGGCATATTTGACACCTTAAAACTGTAGGAGAACGCCCACTGAAGAGTCAATGCTTTGACTGGTATCAAGCCAGACTATGACTGTGGTAATGTACATGGAATGCCAGGTGGTAGACTAAGGATTTTCCTTGGTAATTTTTGAACCCACTCCAAATCAACCATCTTTCTCCCCACCGGGCCCCATGCCCCTGCCCTACTTTAATGGAAAGTATTTCAACATGAAATTAAAATTTCACAAAACATACCATCAACCAAAAAAGATTACTACCATAGAGATACTTCTGAACTTTCATTGATCTCTGGTTTTATATAAAACAGCAAGTTTGGGAATGATAAGTTCAAATAATCCTTAGGGAATTTTGATTTCACACTTAACTGCTTTGTTTTAATGCATTACACTAATTGGTATTTCCAGCACCTTGTAGAATACCTGTTTGTTGTGAGACTTCTATCTGTGACTGCATGGTATGCAGGCTATAAGACATGGCAGGGTGTGTGTATCAGTGGATCATCAACTACATGAGTGAACATTATTTACTATTAATAGATACCATTATTAAGGCCATGAGTGAGGAAGTAAGCATGCAATCAGGGTAGAAACTACGCAATTTGTGGTCACTCTATTTGCAAATGCATAAAAATGAATGAGAAATATTGTACTGATGTCCTGTTTCTTGTGATTCTGTAAGTATTAAAAGTTTTTTTTTTCTCCGTTGGGAAAAATGGCAGCTATTTGAGTGATGGAATACTGAAATGATGGCACAGTTATTTTTTTATGCTGCATCTGGGTTGGCAGCACTTGTATTTCTGCCATGGGTGATTGTCTCACCATGCGCAGTTGCTGACCAAACAAGACACAGCATTTTCTGTACCTAGTCGTTAAGTAAGCAATGAGACATGACATGGTGTGTGTAGTTGTGTGATCAATGCACACCCAGGGGTCCAATAAGGCATGAGGCTGAAGGCTAAGTGCATTATTGCCCCTGGAAGTGTGGTGAACACACTACTACTATCCACACCGTGAAGTGTCTTATGTTTATCAGATTTTTTTAAATAGTGATAAAAGTTTTCCTTTTTTTAGAGGTGAATGCTAGCCAGCTCTGTGGCACCAAGTGAAGGGGTTCACTCAGCATGCTGGTGACCTAGATTCACACCCCGAACCTGGGTGTCAGGAGCAGAGACCAGCAGGGAGGGATTCCAGAGCATCCACTGGATGCTTCCTTCCTGGGGGGGTGGGATTGTCCACAGCACCTGGAGGTGGATTGGTGGATGTGCATGGTGGCGTGAAGCCTCGACATGCCCCCACATGTCCCCACCCCAGTGCGCCATCTTCATGGCCTAAGTTAGGGTGGTAGTAGGGAAGAAAACATGAAAATGCAGTCACCCATGTTAGCTGGATGACGGCAGTCCTGTCTCCTTGTGTTGTAAAGCTGGGAAGCCCCTGAGCTGTGACCCCTGCCCAGTGTAGAAGCAAAGGAGTGACTATGGGTACTCTGGTCTCCCCTCCCGATGGCCCTGGTGGGCAGGGGGGGCCCTTCCAGTGAAGGGATATGTCAGGGTCAGCTGGGTGGTAGGAAGCAGCGGACAGCAGAATGGGAGAGGTGGTGGTGGGGAAAAGGTTGGCTGCCTGAAGGAGTGGATGACTGGGTTCAGCAGGGGGGATAAAAATATCATGCAAAAAAAAAGGTGAATACAAGCTGGCCCACAGGTGCAGTGGTTGGATTTCCACTTGCGATGCCAGTGACCCGGGTTCGGGAATGAGCCTGGGAAGCTGGAGGGTCAGCCAGGGGAGAAGGCTTGAGCATCCCCAGGACAGCTCGCCTTCTCCAGGGAGGGGGTATAAGGTCCAGGCACAAGACTGACCCCAGGCAGAGGTCTGGGGCACAGCATGTGCTGAGGCAAGAAAGGGGAGGACGGCGCGGATGTTGGCGCTATGCGCCTTGATGTCAGGGGTTCACGTGACATCCACAGAACACCGGAAAAACAAGCGTCGGAACGCTGAGGGGGAAGGAGCACCACTGCAGACCCTAATAGCTCCCTCCTGCCTGGACTGACGGGGACCTGATGAAACTAGAAGCATCGGGGTGCTTGGGCCCCACCTCATACCCACCTGGGGGGTATAACCACGGCTCCATGGGGGAGTGCCACAGAACCAGGTAAAGGAGGTGAAGCAGGGTCTCACATGAGCGTCTCCCGACTGAGCGGGGTTCCGGTGCAGGGGAGGAGGCAAAAATAGAAAGTAAAAAAAAAAAAAGTGAATACAATGTTTGTATAATGAAATATACAAGTTTTGTAACATAATCCATCTGCAGATAGGTGCCACTAGTAGGGATACTATTTATGGCACTGTTAGAGCCTGTTAACTCTCTTTCAACACTAGTGGAGCTTGCTAACTCCCCCACAACACACAATTTCTGTTTCCATTGTTTACTAAGACTGTGCACTCACTTTTTCACTTCATCTCTGAATCTCCTTGTCTGCCTGACATTGTGTGTGGTCATGGTGAGGGTTATGGTGATAGCAGCCCAGTCCCATGGTGTTCCCACTCCCCACTCCCCATTCAGTGCCCAGTCTCATCAGGCTGTCTCCTCAATTCACTGGATCTGTGGAGCTCCTGCTGCTCACCTGCTTACAGTATGTAGCTTGTGTGTTGGTGCTGCACCTGGCTTTGTCAATACCTGGTGACCCAGGACTGAGCAAGTGACAGTTATTTACTACCAGCAGGATGCTGTTATTAATACTGTGAGTGAGGAAGCATGAGATCATAGCAGGAAATGCACAAACTGTGGCAATTCCGTTTGGAAAGTCTCAAACTGTAAAGTTGGAGTAGAATCTGTTTTGTACTGGTGGCCTGTTTCAGTTGATTTTGTGAATATTGTTTGATACTCAGTGTTAAAATGTTCTAAGTTTCTTGTTTTCCCTCAGTTGGGAAAAGTAATGGCTATTTGAATGATGGAGATTTGAAATGATGGTGCAAGGATTTTTTGGTGCTGCATCCTCGTTGGCAGCACATGTGTTTGTTATGAGTAGCTATTTTACAGTGCATGGCTGCTGACCAGTCAGAACACAGCATTTTATGTACCCATTTGACAAATGCAAATTCAAGAATAGCTAAGGTGTTCTTATTGAATTCATGTGATATTGTCATTCTTATTGGCAAACATTTGTCAACCATATGTTGCCTAAAACTTGAAATTTGTTTTCAAGAAAACTGCTACATACTGACCAATACATTCTTGTAGTTTTGCAGAGCCAGCTTAGTGAATGGCTGTACGCAGGCATGCTTCTACATATAGTTAGGAATTTAGTGCCATACATACCACTTGTGCGTCACATATTTTCATAGGGGAGAGGAGGGGGTGCAAGAGACAGTATCATAGACCAAACAGGATCTGCAGCAGAAGCGATCACAAAAAGACAAAACAAAAAACAAATAAATAATAATAAAAAAAACACAAAAGCAAACTGGATGGGCTAGGCAGCCCTTGTCTGCTGTCAGTTTCTATGTTTCTCTGTTTTCCTTCCTCGCGCATGTTGTAAACATTACTTTGAATAGTATTTTTACTTTATTAAATACATTATATTGGGCCAGCCCAGTGGCGCTGAGGGTTGAGGCACTGGACGCCACACCTAGCGCCACACTAGCAACCTGGGTTTGGGGACGAGCCTGGGTAGTCAGGGGTCAGCAGGGATGGGGAAGGATAGAGCGTCCCTAGGACTGCTCTCTTTCCTTGGGGAGAGGGGATTCCACCAGCCGATGCACTGGCGACTGCTAGTGATGACTGGTGGTACTACAGTGCACGGCTGCAGAATGCAGTGTTGGAAGCTGTGGCAGACGTTCTTTTGGTGGTGCACTGGAGCGTGCACCAGCCGAGCTGGACGTCATTGCACGTCTGAGCGTCAGGGAGAAAAAACAAGATAAAAACACCCTGCTCTCGGGGATAGGAGATGGTACTGTCTCCCACCAGTCACACTCTACCATAGTCGGACTATCTCCTGTCCTGGGCTGAGCCCAGCCCGGCCACAACAATTGTAGATAGAGGGCCCTGGGTGGATAGGTCAGCCCTACCTCAGAGGGTCTCAGAGCTGAAGGGGTTGACCGGGTTGGTGCTGGGACATAAGGAGGAGTTTCAGGCTTAGGAGGTAGAGCTGGGGGTAAGGCAGATGCCTGAGAGAGTTCCCTGTAGTGGCAGTGAATAAAAAGAGTCTACAAAAAAAAAAAAGACATTATATTGCAAAGTGAAATAACATATATGCATATTTTCTTCATAGTCAATATTACTGATTTACTGCTAAAGTTTTAATATACTGTTTCCATATTTTGACGTGTATATTGACTAAACTTTTATGGTGGTAAAAGTGTCACTTCTGTGCTTAATTGATAAAGTGCATGGCCCAGCGATATTCTTGTGTGCAAATGTTTGGTTCTAATACTTCAATTGAGATGTTCAGCAAAGTGCTATAAATGTGTCATGCTGATTACAATTATCTCTTTCCAAACCAGGAAATCCAGTTTAGAAAATTATAGCCTGTCTGCCCTGGATGCAAATGTTTTGAAAATGTGTTTTTTTAAGAAAAGTTTTACCAGGAAAGACATGCTGAGCTGATAACAGCTATTTCTAGTTTCTTTTTGGGGGACAGGTAAACAGGGAACAATACAATATTCAACAGATGATATTTACGGAACCCATTGGAAAGAAATAGAGGAAAATATGATACTCTTAATTTCTCTAATATAAGACATAGTGTTTATCAAGATAAAATGTATTATGTGGATATAAACATTATATTTCATAGATTCATAGAGTCATAGATAAATACAAGTTCAGAAGGCAGCTGCCCATTTTCGAACTTGCCACCTGCAAATTTAGCAGTGGAAGAAAAATTTCCTATCACCCATATAGGTGTTCAATCTTTCCTTAAATTGTTCAACATTCTCACTGTTAACAACATCCTCTGGCAGTGAATTCCAGATAGGAGGCACTCTCTGGGTGAAAAATCTAGAATGTTTTATAGTTTTGCAAAGAAAGGTTTTAAGTTTTGAATTATGAGATCCTGTATTAGTAATAATCAAGGATTTTTCAAGGCCAATTGTATTACACATATATTCATTTTTTAGAGATTTAAATACATAAATTAGGTCACTCCTGACAGCCCTATAGTCTAGAGAAAACAATTGTAATGTTTTAAATCTGGACTCATAATCTTTATCAGACGTATTATAAATACATTTGGTTACTTTGCGCTGAATCCTTTCAGTCATACTTTTACATCCAATAGAGGTTGGAGCACAGAAAAATGCACAATAGTCCAAATGTGGATGTAAAAGACTAGAGTATAATTGTAAAATGACTAGGGGATCTCTGCTTTTAATATATTTCAAAATATTACCAAGAATCATATGACATTTTTGTACTATTTTATTATTACGTGTATCGAATTTTAAATTATTGGATAGTGTAATGCCTAAATCCTTTTCTTCTGTAGTAACTAACAAATTAATGTTGTTAATTTTATATGTATACCAGGGGTTGTTTTTTCCCACATACGTTACTTTACACTTTACTACGTTAAGCCTCATTTTATTAGTAAGTGTCCAAGTAAATCAATTATTTAAGTGTTCTTGTAGAATTTTTGCAGACTTTGTGTTGTTAGCTATACAACTGAGTTTACAATCATCAGCATATTTACTGATCCAAACCTTGCTTGAGGTTTGCATGCTTGAAACTAATATGTTGAAAAGAAAGGGACCTAGGACAGATCTCTGGGGCACACCACTAGTGACAGGATACCAGTTTGACTGATGTCCATGGATGACCACCCTTTGCTGGCTGTTGTTAAATATGTCACTTCTGTAAATTAGTTGGTCATATTGAATTGCATGGTTTTTTTATGACATTAACTTTTGGCTGGAGAGGGTAGGTAGAGTGTGATATGTATTACTTTGAATCAAATATGTTGTAAGAAATTATAAAATGTATGTATGCTATCAAACTTCTGATTACATGAAATAAAAACAAAATTATGCATTAAAAAATAATACAAAGCATCAGATAATTACAGTAGTTCAAAACTAAAATACGAATGGTTCAAGCATATACAACAATAGATAAGATGCACAAGTAAAATAGGAAAATGATTAATCAATACACTTGCTAAATATGTGCAGTGTAGAAGGCATAAATTAGAACATGGCAAATACTTTATGAAATAGAGGTAATGTGAGGAAGTATTTCTTCACAGAGAGGGTTGTAGATGCATGGAATAGCCTTTCTGAGGAGGTCGTGGAGTCAAAAACAGTGGGGGAATTCAAGAATGCATGGGACAGACATAAGGCAATTCTAGTGGGGGGGCTAGGAAGAAGTAGGCTGTTGGTTAACTAGGATCTGCAGCTTATCCATTAAGTAGGGAAATGGGCAGACTAGGTGTGCCATGCGGTCCTAATCTGCTATCAAATTCTGTTTCTATATTAATATGAAACTACTGCACACAATTTTTTCTTCAAGATCCACCATTAGTAATGAAGTTCTGTTATTTTATTTCTAAAATATACTCACCAAATTTGCTGCATCATATACTGCAGATTTTTTACAGCTAGCTGGTCACTCAGTTTCTGTAATGCACTATAATGTACGTATTTAAAACTAATGATGATAAATAGTTGTGGGTGAATTTCTGTAAAGTCTTACCATCTCACAAGTGATGATAAGTGGCATGGAGCAAATTGCACCAAAAATTGCAGACAGAAAATATTATTTTTTTCTGTATTTAAAATTTTTATTGCAACATCAGGGTTATCAAGAAATATAAATAGTAAAACACAATGAGAAAGCATCTTACATAGAGGTACAAAACATCCAGCACTGATTAAGCAGGAAATCTAAATGAGGCATGTCATATTAGATATGATGGAATCACAATAATATGAGGTAAATAGCAATATACAAGGAAGGTTGCAGAAACCATGAGCATCACAAAAAAGGTAGAGATGAAGTCTGGAACATCAACAGGCCTTCAGTTTCTACCTATGTAAACTCAGCTTATGGCACAAAGGAGGGGTTAATGTCAAGGAGATACCATTCCAGCCTTGGCATTTCAATCAAAATTGCTCAGGGCAATCATAAATGAAAGCTGTCAAGTACTCCATGTGGTAAATTTCTAGGACTATGGACTGCCAGGTGGCTGTGGTTGGGGATTGAGACTATGTCCAGAGTCTGGTAATAGCTTTTTTAATTGTTAAATTAGAGATCTAAGCCAGAGCTCACCCCTTGAGGTAATACCTTGAAGAGGAACTGCATGTTACTAGGAAGGGATAAGGCCAAAAACCGTAGCCAACTTCTACCAAATAGAGTGCAGTACAGGGCCCGACCAAAAGATACAGGAATGATCAGCTGGTGAGTGGCCACAGAGGTGCCAACTTTTGCCATACTCCAGGGGCATAAACTGAGCCAAGACTGCAGGGGTCTAGAAACATCTGTAAGTAGCCCATTACTACATATTATTTCTGAAGCATATTTATAGCCTGCTATGGGACACAGCTACTACTATGGTCATGTCACATTATTGTAATCTTGTAAGAAATAAAAAAGACCAGCTACTATTGAAACTATTTATGGCACCAGTATTTGTCACAAACTTGAACTTTGCTGTGGCAGTCCATAGGTGATGAGGTTTCACAGCATGGTCCTGTTGCTGTTCTTCAGAACACACTTTTTCCAGATATTTTGTATCCTTCCACAGGTACAATGATGCAATGACAGTGATTATGCCTACCTAGCAACACCTACTTTGAAAAAAATTCCTTTGCAGATGGTCCATAGGACACCACTATTAATTTAAGTGTGCCAAAATTAAAAAAAAGTTCCTGGCTTCTTTTGCAGGTCTCCCCCCAATCAATGTGCACAGAAAAATAGCTACCATTTTTTTAAAGTTTGCTAACTTCTTTCTTCTATAAACCTCAAAAATCATGATAGAAATCAGTCCATTATCTTGTCATTATAGATTCAATGGCTAAAAAGAAAACATTTCAATAGAATATTTGGAAGCTTAGATGTGTAAAGGGTGAAGTTTCATGGCTACCAAATTAGATACAATCTATTGTGGATACAATTTTCATTTTAAATTTTGGATCACTAAGAATTTGAAACTGTAACAAACACAATGTTCCATAGATTTACCAGATACCAGAGAATAGTGAGTTTTGGCTCTAGGCAATATCATCAATGTAAGTTGTCATGCCAGCTCAGTGGCATGGAGGGCTGAGGCTCTGGGTGCCTCACCTCCTGCCACACCAGTGACCTAGGTTTGGAAACTGATATGGGTCACTTGGGGCTGACTAGGAAGGGAGGGAGGACTGAGCATCCTAAATACAGCTCTCCTCTCTTGGGGAGGGTGGGGGGTCCATGAATCCTGCTAGGGGACTGCCACCTGGAGGTTGAATGTGGCAGTGCAGCAGGATGCCAGGGAAGGTGTCCCACCCACTTGATGCTAGAGGCATCTCCACAGAGGCAGATCTTATACAGCATGTCATCACATGCACTGTGAGCCCAGGGAGAAAAATGGAGGACCCTCCCCAACTGGCAAGATGAAAGCGTGGTCCTCCACAGGCCCTGCACCAATGACTGGGCTCTCTGGTCCCCTGGCAGAGGATGGATGGAAAAAAGAGTAAGTCCCAGAAAAGCTGTGTGATAGGCCTTGGGGACCAGTTTGAAATGGGGCCTACTGTGCAGAAGGAAGGAGAATAAAGTACTGATTAATAAGAAAAAAAAAGAAAGAACAATTTGTCATTCACACCAGGTCAATCCATGTTATGAACAGGAGTAAGAATAGTGGATAATTGGTGAAACTAGCTGGACTATCAATTTCAAGTTACAAATAATGGCAAGGGGGAGGAAAAGAAAATACTTTTTATTAATTAATTTATTGGCTGTGTCTGTATATTTGTCATTGTGTATACACAATGTCTATGTGTTGCTACGTGTGTATTAATATTTTTGTGTGTGCATGTCTGTATGCATGTTGCTGTGTGTTCAGCAGTGTATCAATACATGTAATTGTCTGCACATTAGACAGTCTGTGTATTAATGCATGTGCATCACTTTGTGTTTGTGTCTTTGTGTGTATTGCTAAGTGAATTACAGATTCTGTATAGGGTTTTCACTGTCTTTGCATTACTGTTTGTTTGTCCATGATGCTGTGTGCCCTTTCCAACCTACTACCACGAATTATCTCACATACTGTACTGTATGTATTTCTATTGCCCGACCAGCTACTGGTTTTGCTGGCCAACCTTTACTCATTTTGCTTCTGCTAATTGGAAGGTTGTTTACCTTATGGTATTAGGTGGGAATTGAAGAGGAATACTTAAGCTGCAGGCTAACATATCTAGTTATATTTCCATTTATATCACATCAGCACTGTGACCTCACTCATTGAGACATCACTAGTGGCCAGCCTGGCAGAATGTGATCCGCTTTTCTTGATCAGTTGTGATGTCATAGTCATTGAGGTCATAATGCTGATGAATTATAATGAGGAATATAACTTGGCATGTCAGTCTCCAGGTGGAGTGCCATTCATTCCACAGATCACACCTAGTACTGTAAGATGGAATAACTTCTAATTAGCAAAACAAAAAAGAAAAAACACTTCAGTTACAAAAAAGTAATGTCTGGCTACCTTTGCAAGGTTATATTAATAAATTGAATTTGCTAGTTGACTTTGGCCTGTATTATGGTCTACCTTGTAACACATTGAAAAGTAAAAACTAACCTGTATTGTAGACCCTGAGGGGAAGTGTAAATTTATATAAAATAGTCTGGCAGTGCTGCCTTTTTCCTGCTTCAGTAAGCTCCATTTGTGTTTTAAATGTACAGCTGAGGATTGTGTACCCTATGACTGAGCCACAGGTGTGTTCCTTTCCAAATATTGTCATATTTGTATTACAGAAAGCAGTTATAAAATCCAGTGGCAGAGTTGTGGGCAAAATTAACTGTATTTATTTCTGAAGAAGCCATATCTAGCTGTGTAGGTATGCACATAAATGCTCAAAATTTCATGGTGACAAATCCTCAGAACACTGTAACTTTCATTGTTACACATTGCTTTCCTAGTAGGTAATTACATGATACAGCAGCAAAAATGATTATTTTAAGCATTACTTAAGTAGATGTTTCCACACATGTGCACATCTGCATGTGTGCCTAACATGGGGAATGGGGTGGGGTGGGTGGCTCTCCCACCTCGGGGAATCTGCGAGATTGAGCTCCCAGACTGGAGGTGGTTTGGGATGGTTGCTGAGCATGGGGAGATGGCTGATAGCCACCCCACCCTGCTACAAAAGGATAAAAACCTCTGTGACAAAAAACTAAAAAATAAATAAATAGTCTGCTCCCCAAGCTTGACCAGCTAAGGCTGTGGGATGACACTGAAGTCCTGATATGCTGGTCATTACTGAAACTCGGCTCTCTGCCCAGATCAGTAATGTATAAATTGGACAGTCTGGTCACACAGTTCACAAACAGGACAGTGGAAAGCATGGTGGTATTCTTCTATACATATGCCACAGCCTTAACTGTGATGTTGTACATCATTCTACAGTCTCCTCTTTCCATGCACTCCTCCTTTGCAGGCTTTCCTTCCCCTGCTCATGTCCCATTTTCATCACTGGCATTTACTCCTCCCCTAAAGCTATGCCTGACATCTGTCCTGCCACAGTTTAATTCATTCCCTCCCTTTTGGCTTCAGGTGAGCTCATAGTCCTCGGGGATTGAAATATAAATTGGCTGTCCCCCCTTGGCAAAAATACCATTCGCCAAACTGAACCCCTTAATTTCACATAGCTCATTACCAAGCCAACCTGCCTCAACTCAACTCTGCAAATCATTCCATTCATTGATGGGTCCCTGTCTTCACACCCCTACTGTAATATTTCTGCTGGCACCCTACTGGAAACTTAGTGACCATTGTATGGTTTACTGCATCTGTTAGAGCTGCTACATTAAAGCCCCCCCCACACCAAAGTTTATCTGATCTAGGTCGCTCATGTCTTTTGTCGTTCCATTCCTGCTAATGATCTTCTGGCACCTGACTGGTCAGCACTCACTTTATACACCAGTATGTACAGATGTAGCTGTAAATTCATTCATGTCCAAATTCATTGCAAAATGTGACAAATGAATCTTTCTCAAGAAACCTCATGTCCATAGGTCCCATCTTTCCTGGATCCCTGCAGAGGTTGTTGACCTGCTCAAAGCTCATGATTCTGCCTGCCATTTCCACAAAGCCTCCGGGGATGCCAGATCAGTTTATTTTACCTTCAACCTGCAGAACAACCCTAAATTCCGTGATAGATTCTGGAAGCTTACTCCCTTCTCATCCCTCTGATAAGGTGTACCTTCACCATCCTCAAAGTAAGAAAATTCACCCATTTCTGACCCAAATGACACCTTTAGCAATTTATTTACTTCATGTGCCCTCTCTAGTTCCTTCTCCCCTCCCTATCTGCCTGCCCTATAGTTCTCTTAATGCCCCTGTCCCCTCAACCACTTTTTTCTTTTCAGTCTCCACATAGACCACCATCACTGTCTTACTCTCTCTTAATTCCTCTAAGGTGTCATTGTCAACCTGGGGGCAAATAACCTGGCAAGGAACAAGGTAGAAGTTGTGCAGAATGAACTCAGGGAACTGGGGAGGGGCCTCATTCAGATTGAATGCATGGTGTCATTTGCTGAGGTGTTAGCTGTGTATGGCTGGGGAGAGGCAAGGGTACTCTGCACTAAGGCATTTAGCAGTTGGTTGATATCTTGGAGCATGGAGGAGGGTTTCATCTATATAGGAGACTGAGAGCCAACCTGGGAGGGTATAAGCCTCTATAGGAGATGGAATGCATCATTCCTATAATAGGATTACAGTCCTTAGTGGGAGTTTTAAATGCTACTTGGATTAGCATTTAAACTAGTGGGGGGAAGTGGGGAGGATGTGAAACAATGGGAGGCAACAATTGCCCCCCAGATGATGGAGCATTAGGGAGGGAGGGTCCAAGTGGATTAACTTTCCAGGGCAGGGGTGAAAAATTACTGGGGTGGGAACAAGACAGAGGAAAACAGGGTATAAATCTGGTAAGCAAGAATAAAAGAGTAAAGGAGGCAGTGGAAAGATAAGGTAGCAAGGGAAGAGTTGGGTCATGTGGAGCTTCAGGGGACAGCACAGACAGGAAGAAGGATGAAGAAGGTAAGGAGGCAGGGAGGGGGAAGGTATGGAGAGCCATGTTTTTTTTTCCTCTGGCTCAACTTCTTTGTTGTGTGGAGTGCCTCCATAACATGTGCTGTCTCCCATGTTATTCGGGGTCTATATGCTGCTCCTTGGAGACATTATAAGACGGTATGGACTGAGGTTTCACTGCTATGCAGATGATACCCATCTATACCTTTCTTTTGCACCCGACCAGGATGGAGCTCTCTCGGTGTTTAACAACTGTCTGGAAGAAATCCAGGATTGGATGGATTCTAGTTGATTGAAGTTGAACTCTGAGAAGACAGAGGTTCTGGTTGTGGAGCTGGGTTGTCAGATAGAGAGTTCGTGTGTTGGCATGCCCTCTGGAATTTTCCTTGGTGGCATTTCACTTCCGACCTCTGAATGGGTGTGTAACCTAGGGGTTGTCTTAGATGACAGACTGACACTACAGTCTCAAGTGTCAGTGGTTGTCAAGACTTCCTTTTACCATCTTAGAAATATTGCCAGGGTTAAGCATCTTGTTCCATCTGACACCCTGCCGACGTTGGTCCACGCCTTTGTGTCCTCGTGTATGGACTACTGCAACTCCCTGTACTTTGGGCTTTCTGGGGTTGAAATCCATCACCTACAGCTGGTGCAGAATGCAGCAGCTCGGGTTTTGACTGGGACAAGTAGGTCCTGTCATATTACCCCAGTGCCGCGCGAACTGCACTGGCTCCCTATATGGTGGTGGATCACCTTTAAAGTCAGTTTACTGACTTTCAAAGCCCTTCACAATCAGGGTCTGGCCTATCTGAAAGAGCTCCTGGTGCCTTACTGCCCTGGCCGATCACTCTGCTCAGCCAATGAGGGGTTACTAGAGATTCCAAGACTGAGTCTTAAATCTTCCAGCTGTAGAGCATTCTCTTATGCTGCACCCACTCTTTGGAATTCTCTACCATGCCGGTTACGGGAGTGCACCTCCGTGGAGGAGTTTAACAGTAACCTGAAAACTCATTTTTGGCAAATGGCCTTTTTGGATGGTTAATTATACTGTAACCTGATGATTGTGCTGTGGTTTTATTCTTATTTATTTTGATTTTAATGCCTGATGTATTTGTGTTATGGTCTTATTTATATATACCATTGGATTTTATATTTGATGTTAATGGTTTATGGTGTTCAGCACCTTGAAAAATGAAAGGCACTTTATAAATAAATTTATTATTATTATTATTATGTGTGCCAATGTAGGGAGTCTGGGAAATACAGTTCTGGACCAGAAGGTTATCATGGCAGAGGCTAGTTTGGAGTTGGTGGCCATAACACAGTTGTATTGCACTGTGCACCATGACTGGGACATGGCCACACCTGACTACTCTCTGCTCAGGAGTGCCAGGGCAGGGAGAAGGAGAAGAAGAGTTTCACTATATGTGAGGAAGGGAATCAAGCCCAGGGAGGTACAGGGTCACCTGGAGGAAAAGGACAGGCTTGGGGTGCTGTGGGTCATCCTGGAGACAGGATCTGGGGTCACTATCCATAACAGGGTAGTGCATAGACCTCCAGCACAAGGAGAGGAATTGGGTAAGACACTTGGGTAAGCCATCATCGGAATGGCATGAAAGGGTGAGGTCCTGCTAGTTGGTGACTTCAGTCCGCCAGACATGGTGGTGCCTGCCAGTGGTGGCTTTGGCAAGGAGCAAGGCAAAGGGCTTTTCTCAGCTATTCAGAGACCCCATTAAGGATGTGATAGTGCTGGATCTGGTGCTTAAAACAGGTACTGCATTGCAGACATCACAGTGGTCAATCCACTAGGTACCAGTGATCACTGTATAGTGTGATTTAACATAAAGAGGAGTAGTGGCAAACCACATGATGATGAGAGTCCTGGATTTTAGGAGGGTGGATTTTAAAGAAATGGGAAACTGCCCCAGAAACTACCTTATGGGGGGATTCCCAGAGAGGCATAGAGGCACGGTGGGGAACAGTAGGGGAGGGCATAATTAAGGCAATCAGCCTCCTCATGAAGGAAGTGAGTAAAAGCAAAAAGCAAAGGAGACCATTATAATTTTCTAGGAAAATGGCCAAGGTGGTGAAGAAAAAAAAGGTGGCATTCAGGAGGTATAAGGAAATGCAGAGGGAGGAGAATAGTGAGGTAAGCCAAGTAAAACAGAATGAAGCAGGTAAGGCAGTGAGGGGAGCAAAAGTGCAGACAGAGGAAGGGATAGCCAAAGGGGTAGCAAATGGGGATAAGACTTTCTTCAGATACATAAGTGAGAAGAAAAAAGCAATAGGAGGGACAGTAAGGATTATGAGGGTGGCAGGGTGGCAGGGGGAGACTGTGTAGAGGAGGACCAAGGAAAAGCTGCATTTCAGCTTATTCTTCACAGTGGAGGGAAGGGGATGGATGACCAGGGAGTAGCAGGAAAAAAGGGGGCATGGTGGATACATGTCCATTTTCAGAGGAAAGAGTCCCGAAGGGATTTGCAGCTCTAAAGGTGGACAAGGGCATGGGACTGGACAGGATACATCCAGGGGTACTAAATGAGCTCATGGAGGTGCTAGCTGCCCCACAGCTGGCCTTACTTAATAGTTTTCTGGAAACAGGTTTGGTTCCAAAGGATTGGAGAAGAGCAGATATGATCCTTCTATATAAGAGCAGCAGCAGGGAGGAGGCAAACTATAAGCTGGCCAGTCTTACTTCAGTGGTGGGGAAATTAATGGAAACATTGCTTAAAAAAGGGTGGTAGAGTATCTTGAATCTAGTGGGATGCAAGACTGCAGGCAGCATGGATTCATGGGGAAGGGGGCAGATCATGCCAAATGAATTTGATGTCAGTGGAGGGAAGTGGACATAGCCTAGCTGGACTTTACAAAGGCCTTCAACATTGTGCTGCACAAGAGACTGATAAAAAAATTGCACACCTGAGGGGTGGGATCTAAAGTGGTGAACTGGGTTAGAAACTGGTTAACAGATATGCCACAGAGGGTGGTGGTTAATAACACTCACTCTAATGACAGGAGAGTGACCAGCAGGGTGCTGTAAACCTCAGGGCTGGGACCAGTCCTCTTTAGTGTCTTCATAAATGACATTGCAAAAGAACTGGAAAGGAAGGTATGACTTTTTGCAGATGATACCAAAATCTGTAGGTGGATACTCAAGAGGGGGTAGAGAGAATGAGCAGGGATCTTGGGAAACTCAAGGAGTGGTCAAGAACATGGCAGTTGGGGTTCAATGTGCCAAAAATACAAAATCATGCACCTAGGGCATAGGAACCCCGGAGTGGAGTATAGGATGGAGGAGGTTCTGACAGTAAATAAACAGGAAAGAAACCTTGGGTTATCATAACCAATGACTTCAAAGTGGCTGGGCAGTGTGACGAAGTAGTGAGTAGGGCTAGTGGGATGCTAGGGTGCATAAGGAGGGGTGTGTAAAGCAGGAGGGCGGAGGTGGTATTGCCACTGTATTGCTCACTGGTGAGACCCCATCCTGGAGTACTGTATACAGTTTTGGAGGCCACACCTCAGAAAGGACAGAGACAGGGCAGAGGCAGTCTAGAGAAGGGCAATTAAAATGGTGCAGGGGTTGCATGAGAAGCCATAAGAGGGGAGACTGAGGTATCTCAACATGTATACCTAGGAAGAAAGGAAAGTAAGAGGGGACATGACAGAGACCTACAAGTGCCTCACAGGGTTCATAACAATAATTTTGTAATGTTTTTCTCTGTGTTGCCTTTTTCTTTTTAATGCAAAGCATCATGGGCTGCATATGCAAATCACCACAGATAGTTATGCTGGTCCAACTTTAAGCAGAATTGCATGGTGCCGAAAAGCCTCTCACACAGTTTGCAAAGGGTGCTAACAGAAGACATAGACACGTGTTTCATCCTACCAGGACTCATCAGTATGCCTAAGATGAGGCATACTGATGAGTCCTGCTAGGTGAAAATAGCTCTGTCTATGCTAGCTGTGGCTTTCTTTCATCAAGATGGACACATCTATGTGTTCAGCCCATGGCTCTTTGCATTGAGTGGGCATGTGTGATTTTGTATTTTCTTGAAACTTGGCTTCCCAGCCAAATGCCCTTTGGGGTAACCCTTGCCTCAGTGTTTGCACACAGAGGTTCTTTGTCTTTTAAATAGTTTTTTATTTTAATGGGTTCACCACAACATATCCAAGACACACTGTCTTAGGGTAGCTGGTCCATTCCACTGGGGTGTCAAACAGACGAGGCATACTGATGAGTCCTGGTAGGATGAAACACGTGTCTATGTCTTCTGTTAGCACCCTTTGCAAACTGTGTGAGAGGCCTTTCGGCACCATGCAATTCTGCTTAAAGTTGGACCAGCATAACTATCTGTGGTGATTTGCATATGCAGCCCACGATGCTTTGCATTGTGTCGGCATGTGTAATTTTGTATTTTCTTGAAACTTGGCTTCCCAGCCAAATGCCCTTTAGCGTAACCCTTGCCTCAGTGTTTGCGCACAGAGGTTCTTTTTCTTTTTAATTTTCTCTACCAACTGTGGGGACAGAGATGGGCTGGGGAAATGACATTGAAATTATCGCCACAGGCCAAAGTAGCTGCCCCTGAGAAGTAAATGCAATTCCTTTGTCTTGTAATGATGAGACCCCCTGATCAGTTAATGGGGATGTTTCAAGGAGGTCAGGGTCTTTCATGTTCCTGACCATGCAGCCAACCCTACTGGGGCAGACAGACTCAGAACAATGAGAAGACTTCTAAGTCCACAAAAATCCAAGATTCGAGTTTGGGTCAGTCTTCCAGATGGGAGGTTTTCCAGGACACAAAGGAAGTGTTGAATCTAGGATGTCAGAGTCACATACTGGATGATATGTCATGGGGGACAGGCAGCTGAAGGATACTGAGGACTTGCCAGTTTCTAAGAAAGCTAGGTTTTGGGACCTCGAGCAGTTATCATCTAAGGTTCAAGTCTGCCCTGATTCACCAAGGTGTTCTGTGTGGTAAGCCCTTTCTATTTTGGGAAAGTTAGAAAGTGTAGTAAGATTTGTCTATGTGTTTTTTTTCTACTGTTCAAAATGTTTTCTTTTTATCTCTGCAGAAGTATTGCTCTCCATAGTCTTGATGTAGTATCCTGTATTATAGATGTAAATATCATAAAGTATTAAAATATTTTATATACTTTTTTGTGTTTCTGTGATTGAGTCCTTTGAGGTACAGATAACTGGGTTATAACTGACAAAAAACATGTTTTTATTTCCGAAGAGATGGCTGCAGTTACCATATTTAGTTTCTAAAGTGAGGTTTTCTTAGCTGTTACAGAGAGGTGTTGGTTGGTTGTCCTTTGGTGAGGAGCACTGCATTGTGTAGGCAGTAGCTCTGGTGGGATTCAGACCTAGATATACCCTGAAGGAGTGTCTATGCTGAGTGGTGGCAGCTACTGAATGTCCCTTGCAGGCATCCAAGGGGTTGAGAAAACAGATAACAGTGTACAGGCTGAGTGAGGGAGAGAGTAGTCTGTCACGGGGTGAACAGGGTGCCAGAGGGGAGTCTCTTTCCAATGAGAAAGAGCACCAAGACCAGGACCAGGGGATATGTGATAAAGCTGGAGACAGGGGTAGTTTCAGAGGGATGTGAGGAAGTGCTGCTTCACTAAAGGGGTGTAAGATGCCTGGAATGGACTGCCATCAGAAGTGGTGAAGATGAAAACAGTGGGGTCTTCAAGCATGCTAGGGACAATCACAGGGAAATATTAGTAAATAGGCAGGGAGGGTAAGCTTCACAGGAGACCAGTTAGGGTTTATGGAGCCAGATTAAGCAAGGAACATCTGGATAGACTGGATAGACCAAGTGATCCTTTTCTCCTGACAAGTTCTGTGTTTCTATGTTTGTAAGGGGCATAGCCCAGATAGTCTGGATACCAATGTTCTTCAGCATGTTGTACCATCCATTGCTGCCCCTCTTGCTCTCCTTTTCTTTCCAACTTGGATCCATCACCCAGTCCTAGATCCAGGATAAAGTACTGTCAGTCCTCAAAGGGGAGTGACTCTACTTCCCTGGTAATTAATGGACTGTCTTGCACCTCCTTGTCTTGGCTAAGCTGCAGGAAATATGTGTTCTCTCCCAGTTATCCACCTACCTTTATTCTTCTTCTTTCCTCTCCCTTTTTTAGTCTGGCTTCCACAAACACATTCCACCATCTCCTCCCTCTTCTGGATCACTAATTTTGTGCTGAAAGGCATGGACCAGGGCCTGTTTACTATGGCCATTTCCATAGCCTAGCAGAGGTCTTTGATATTGTGGCCCACCCCCTTCTCTTGAATATGTTGAGTGTTGAGTATCCATCCTGGCAGTTGGGTAGTTCCACTCCTGCCTCTTGGACTGGTTACAGTTAAGTTAGTGATGCTCTATCCAACCCCTTTCCATCATGTCTGGTGTCCCATAGGGCTTCATCCTCATCCCAATACTTTTCTCAATACTGTATTATTAAATGACCTCCACTCTGCCTTTGTCTCCTCCCACATACACATGTGTACAGATGACAGTTCTATTTGTTTCAGGTGTTTCAATGCTTGAGCTGGAATCATCAAGGCAGCAAGACAGCATGACTCTGCCAATGCCCTGCACTGGTGCCACTTAAACACTTGTCAGTGTCAGTGGCTCAGTAAGTAGCACACTTGCCTCTGAGGCCAGGAGATCAGAGGGCTGTGAGTTCAGTTCCCACATCTGGCACTTGGGTTAATATCCCAGTACTGACACTGTAGTGTAGCATGAGAGGGGTGCTGCACTTCTGAGGTGCCGTCTTTCGGATGAGGCATTAAACCGAGGTCCCATCTGCCTGGATTGGTGGTAGTTCAGGTGGATGTTAAAGATCCCATGGCACTTACTGAAAAAAGAGTAGGAGAATTTCCCCGGTGTTCTGGCCAAATTTCCCTCATTCACTAAAAAAATACCACCAACAGCTTAATCTGGTTGAAGGTCAGTAAGCATTCACCTGTATCCCCCTCTCCCGGGTCGTGCCTGAAAATAGGCAGGATTTGTCTAGTGCACTTACCTGGTCAACAAAAACAAAATAAATAAAAATAAAAAAAAAAACAGCTCTCACTAAATGCCAAAAAACTGTCTCACTGACATTTGGCACTAGACAGAGACAAGCAAGGCTCCAACATACACCTATCTTCAAAACTCTGTGTGGCAACTTGTTTTGACAGGTACCCCATGGACAGTACATAGAGGTGTGGCTGGATCAAAATCTCAGCTTTTCCACCCACACCCATGCTGTGCATAAGAAACTTCATCCTATGTTTTGTGTGCTGTACTGAAAAAAAGTCCTTTATTTTTCTCCTGGTCTAGTATAGCCTGGAGGTCAGAGTAATGAGCTGTGAATTGGCCTGAGCATCCACCTTACTTGGGTTGGACTCCCACAACCTCCACTTGCATACTATGTGACCCATAGCAAGTCAATTAATTGCCTGTGCTCCCAGGACACACCTGGGAATTATTCAGTGAAAACTATTAAAAAAATGAGTCCCTGACTGAGCAGTGTATCTGGTTCTCATGAATAAGATGGTCTTGCCATTGTTTGGCTACACAGATGTAGCCTACAATGCTGTACCAAAGTCCATATTTGTCAGGCTGGATGCCTTTTTAATTCCTTCTGCCATGTTGCCCTCTGTGCTTCATCTGGCCCCCATCGCTGCTGTCTATATGTTAGTCTGTCTTTTCCTTCCCCTGAAGCCCAGTATCTCTTACACTGTACCTTAATCATGGCCAAATACTGGCTTGCCTTCCACTTACCTCTCCTTAACCCAACTATCCCCTCCTCTTCCCTCTGATCATCTACTACTCATTCCTTTCTTATCCCTCACAGTAAAGCTGTAGCAGGCCAGTCTTCTTGTTCTGTCTGCCTCCCAACACTGAGGAACAACCTCCCCACCCTTCCCTCTTCCTCCCTGCACTTTCACAGACTGCTCTTACTGACACACTTTTCTAAATGCCCCTCACAGTCTCATTCCATCTTTAAGACTGATCTCTAAAAACACCTTATGTCTATTGACAATTGCACATGTTCCTGAACTTGACAGTCAGTGCCTCCTAAGTTGATGTATCATGTACACCTTAGGTATTATTGGATAGTTTTGATATCTGCTGTTTACGATTCACTGTAATTTATACTGATGTCTTCTGTAGTGTCCCTCCTCACTGCGCTACTTCATTGTATGTGTTCTGGTAATTGTCAGTTTTGCTATTAAGTACTGCTGGTTTGTATTCTGATTCTTTGCCTAATCTTGTTGTTTTGTTGTTCTACTGCACTCATGGGGTGGAATATTCAGAATGCGTCAGGCAGGGGTGCAAGCCTGGGCTCAGCGCAACTGGGATGCACCAGGGAGTGTGCTGGGTGATATTCAATGGTGCTGCACCATGGCTGAGCACCATTGAATTTGGCAACATGGCTGCCCTCATTGCACATGGTGCAGTGGCACTGCGCCAGCACAAGTGGCAAGAGAGGAGCAGGGGGATGTGCCAGCGGAAGTGCAGTTGTGCTAGGTGCAGAAACTGTGATATTCAGCAGTGGATATGCAAATGGGGCCATAACATATGCAAGGTGCAACTGGGGCCATTAGCATGTCCTTATGGTCCGATTTGCATGCAGGTGTGCTGATCCCCGGAGACTTGCTCCTGGCGCCCTGCCAGGCTGCAGCCGTTGGGGACCGACGCCCCCTGCACACCACGGCAAAGTGCCCCAATGCCCCATTGTGATCATAAGTATAAAAAAAGACATTCTAAATATCCCTGGTGGTCCAGTGGAATGCTTCTAGCCTGATCGCGGGCATAAGTATAATAATAAACATTTTAAATTATCCCTGCTGGTTCACTGGTATCTCTCTCCCCACCTGCCCACTCAGAAATGCCACCCTGCTCCCCCCTGGTCAGCAGCGGGTGGCAGCACCCCACCCGAAGTCGCCGCCAACTGACTGTGTACAGTACGGCTGCACGCCCATTGTTCCACAGTATCGGCTGCAGATCGCACATACTACAGTACTGATATGTGACTGAATCTATTCACATCTCGGGACTGTGCAGTACGGTACAGTCTGCACGCCCATTGGATTGGATATAACTACACCATTATCCAAATACAACAACCAGCAACATTAAGGAATTTTAGAGGTGGTAAACAATCAGTGTAGGATTTCAGTTAAAAATAATATAATGCCAAAAGGATTGACAGTGTCCCAATCAATATCTCACAATTCCCACACTTGTTTTGTTTGTTACTGCATTTATATTCAGGCACAGAATGTTAACAATGAATAAACGTTTCTGATTTATGAACAATCTACCTGAAGTATTATATAGAATAATATATTGTTATATAAGTAATAATTCAATTGTGGGGCTATGATTTAATAAGTCAGTCTGTGAGGTTTTTTTTGTGTTACAGTTTTTATTAAGAATTTCAAACATACAATGCCAACATTAAAAGAATTGACTGTGTAATTTGCAATATATAAATATCTCAAGAAACTCATGTTCCAAAGTAAAAAAAAAAAAATTCAAGAAATGAGCAATACAAAGAAGGAGATTCTAAAGCCTAATCAAGGATTCTAGACCAAGACTATTTTGTTATCCATGGCATTGCAGTTTTTCTAGGCAGGGGAACCAAGTGTCTCTAAATGTTTATTTGTTAATTAATAAATGACCGATTATCTCATTGTTAGCTGCTGAACTCATATATTCCAACCATTCTGCTAGTGTGGGTAATATGTTTGCTTTCCAATATCCCAGAATAAGTCTTTTGGCTCCTAATGCTGCTGGTAAAAGCCAAAATTTCAGAAAACAGTTTATGTTGCAATTTTCTGGGAACAGGCCCAAAATGAAGAGAACAGGGTCTTTAGGGATATGCCACCCAATTACAGTTGTGCAAAACTCTATAATGCTTAAGCAAAATGTCCTTATATTAGGGCAGTCTCCAAAAATGTGTATCATATTAGCATGGGGTTGACTGTTTCTCCAGCATAGTCCATTTGTATTAAATCCCATGTCTTCTAATTTCCTGGGCATGAAATAAAAATGATGTAGAATGTTGAATTGAATTAGTCTACCCTGTGTTGCCCTGCTACAGATTAGAGCATTTTGCCATACTTTTCCCCATTTTGTTTATCTTCTATAAGGCCTACATCACATTAATTCCTAAAAAAAGACAAAGGACCCAACTAATTGTTCAAATTATAGGCCCATTTCCTTACTTAGTAATGACTACAAAATCATTGTGAAAATACTAGCCATGAGACTACAGTCCTTTATCCCATCTTTAATAGGGAAGGAATAAGTGGGGTTTATACAGGTAAGAAAAGGCTCAGATAATGTAAGGCACTTACTTAATGTAATCTGGAGTATGAATAAAAGCAGAGAACCTGGCTTTGGATGTAAGAAAAACATTTAACTCACTTAGTTGGAGCTTTTTGTTCATGGCACTTTCTTATTTCATCTTTGGGGACAAGTTTATGGAGTGGGTTAACAAACACTTTATATCATAAACCCCAAGCTGAGCTGATAACAAACAATCTGATATCTAATCCATTTAGTTTACATTGGGGCACCAGACAAGGGTGTCCTTTGTCTCCGTTGTTGTTTATACTGGCACTGGAACCTTTGATTAGATCCATCCAAATAGAATCACAAATACAAGGTATTAAGGTAAATGGCATCTCAATAAAGCATCCACTTACGCGGAAGACATTCTTTCAACTCTCTCCACACCAGAGGAATTAACAGCAGGGCTTAAAAAATTATTTTGCTAATTTAGTGAGATCTTTGTACTACACTTAAACCGGGATAAAACTCAGGTAATGACTTGGGATTGCTCTAACAGTGTTAAAGATTCACTCAGATCCTCGCTACGAATAGATAACTTAGCTACGCAAATTCTATATTTAAGACTGGATTTTAATAAGTTCCCTGAGAGTGCATTAGCAGAACATTTGAAGCCCATAACTGAAAATATGAAATTAGCCTTTGAATAATGGAAGAAACTCAATGTCTTGCCATGGGGTAAAATTCATGCAGTTAAAATGATGACGGTGCCAAAATTGTTCTATGGTTTTCAAACGATCCCGAGTTTGCTCAACAAGAAAATCTTATTAAACTGGATAGTTTAACAAGAAACTTTATATGGTAAGGTGAATCCAAGATTCTTTTCCAAAAAACATAAAGCTCCAAATGAGTATGGAGGGGTTATACTCCCATGTTGGGAGAGGTACAATCTAGCATTTTTCTTAAAGCAGTCAGCCCTCACTATGTCACTTCCCATGGACAAGACTATCCTTTATGGTATGACATGGAAAAAAAAAAGATTTTAAACACAAATAAAATAACTGATTTATTTATTGACTCTAATAAAGCCTTTCATAAACATGTTTGTATATTAAATACAATTAAAGTTTTGAAACTATTTTTTTTAAATGCAAATCCTCACAGTTTCCATGGGAAGATGCACCTTTATGGGACAATCCTAATTTAACAAATAATGGTCAAGGACTACAGGATATAGAGTGGGGAAACACAAGTATAGAAAGAATGTCAGATACTATTGACTCAGACACAAGGATTTTGAAATCCTTCCAATGAATGCAAAAAGACTTTAAAATTCCAAAATTTTATTTCTCATATTACTTACAATTTAGGAGATTACTGGAACAGCAGATCCTTCATAAAGATTTTCCTTACCATCCAAGCCCACTATGGAATCAAATGAAAAAAGCTGTATCATTGAAAAAAGGGCGTAGTCTGATTTATAAAACACTCATCAGTGATGATACCCATTTTAACATCCACATAAAAAGTAAATAGGAAGTGTCTATCAGGGAGTTCATAAACAGTGAGACCATAGGCTAAGGTGATTATACACTTCCAGATATGCACATCACTGAGTAAAACACCCATTAATAATAAAACATTTTTTAATTTTTACCCCCACCCTTGGCCATGACATCTCTCCACCACTGGTAATCACTTAGCTCTGTTGCTGACCCCTTAATCCCTTAATCCCAGAGTTGCCACTTTATCTGCTCCAGGGCTTACCCCCACAGTGGGACACATCCATTCTCAGCTGTGGTCTGAAGTTGGTGTCAAGGCACTCCCAAGTGCTCAGCAGACAGGTGATGTGGAACACAAGCTTGCAAGGGCTACATCTAGCAGGGCCAAGGGATACATTTTTCTCTTTCTCTTCTCCCTCCTTCTGAGCTGCTGGCACAATATGCTATGTCAGCATGCAACAGGCGTGTGTGTAGCTCAGCCGGGATTTCCCCTTTGTTATGTCATCCAGCTTTGTCTGTATCTTCTATAAGGCCCCAAGAGGTGCTGATGCAACAGAATGTTGATGAGCAGCCACTCAAGGAGGTGACTGTCCTATGGGATGCTCACTTTTCTTCCCATACTGGCCCTCTAGTGTCCTGGGTTTATTCTTGAACCTGGGTTAGCAGTGCTGTGAGTAGCAGCCTTATGGCTGTGCAGAGGGCTGGATCCCACTACTATAATTCTTATTTCAATTATACTTGAAAAATAGGGAACAAAAAATGAATACTTTATTATATTGATAATACTGTAATGGTGGGGGCTTATAAGATAATTATCTGGGAGTTCACAAACATTGTGGCCATGGGCCAAGGTGATTATACTCTCACATGTATATGTATAACCCAGTATGAACCCTACAACTGTAATATAACTGAACTCCTATTGTAATTTTCCTGAACAAAAGCAGAAATGTAAATTAAATTGGATTTTTCAGAAACAGAACAAAATGAGAAGTTTCTGCTGTCCTTTTAGTTATGCAAAGTTTACAATGAAGAGCAGTTTGCTTTAGCTAATTAGAATGCAAGGATTCATTTATTTCTACCCTGCTAGACTTATTGAGGAGGTGGCAGATTTAATTTGAAATGAGCTCCTCTCTGCCACCAGTATACCTTATCAAGTCCCATCAGCAGTGTGCTAGATAGGGCTTCAATGCCTTTTGCATAGCTTCCACTCTTAATTCAGGCCTGTTCAGAGATGTAGAGACCCACCCAGTCCTCTTTATTGATTGATGCCTCTGCTCAAGCAAAAGATTGAGAATGTAGTTGTTGGGTTTGAGTGAAGGAGAGTCAGGCCTATGATTTTACTGATTGCTCAACCGGCTAATTAATGTTTACCAAACTCTGCAGCATCAAGCAATGCAAACATAATAGCAACCAATCACTGAAAGGGGTCAGCAACACCCGGGAACTACAGGATCAGGTTATTACCAGCACTGGCTTGGACACAGTGTATGCTGAATGCTCTGTTTCAGACTTCCAGAAAATGGCTACCTAAGGGCCAAGTTCCACCAGCTCACCTACTTAATTCACCCTCTAAACTACAGCTGTCAAATACAATTCATACCACTTTAAAGAGGAGAAGTGCATAGGGTGAGGAGCACCAGACCAGATTCACGGCTGACATGGATCTGCCACATCAGATAATGAGGGATTTTGACTGGACAAAGCCACAGACAGCAACAACATGTTTCTAGCTAACTCTTGAGGGCTAAAGTACAACAAAGATGGAGAAATGGAGAAGCTAAGCAGAAACTGATTTGAGATTCTCCTCTAGAAGATCAAGCTGTCCAGGGAGGAGAGCAAGAAAGAGTTTACATACCTTAAACCTTCAGTGGGGCTTATTAAAAATAGACTGATGGTAATGGAGTAGAGAGTCAGGCTGATTGAAGATGGCATACCAAGTCTTAAACATGCATGGATCTCCTGTTGAAGTGAGATGCAACACTCACAACAAAATACAAACATTTTGAAGGAAGATCATACAGAGAAAATATTTGGATCTATAGACTCCCAGAGGGAACTGAGAAAGGCTGACTGGCCAGTTTCACAGAACAACAGTTGATCCTCAAGGTCCTTGATTTCCCATGGGATAAGGAACTGTGAATAGAAAGTGCCCATTGGGCATGCTCCTTGAAGTTAAAGGACCCCCAGGCTAGGCCATATTCTGTTGCAACCAAACGTCTTAGTTTCTGGGACAGGGAGAAGGTCTTAAGCTGGCAAGGAGGAAAAGGGGTTTTTTTTTTAAATCATACACATCTTTACATTTATCATGACTACCCCATGAAGTTAGTGGAGCAGTGCTGGGAATATGCCAACCTAAAATGGTCCCCAAGGTATCAAGAGATTAAGTTCCAAACCCCTTATCCAGGGAAGCTGAGGGTTTTTTCTGGGAGATGAGATGCTCCTGTTTCACTCACCCTATGAGGCAGAAAAAGGGTTAGTGGAGGAGGGAGTAAGCCTGTAAAAGAGGATAAAGCCATAGCACACAGCACAGAAGGCCCATCTTTGAGGCTGGCACAGACAGAAGAAGGTAAACGGCTCAATTGAGGGTTTGGATCTAGCAGCTTGCAACTATGGAGAATGTACACAACCTTCTTAGGCCTTTTCAGAAATCAACAGCCACCACAGCCTCCGGTACTACTGAGCACGGGGTAAGGGTTCATGATTTTGTGTTTGTATTACCCCAATTGCCCTTGGCATATGTGGCAGAGTTTGATTGGGGGGGTGGCTGTGTTGTATCCTTGCTCAGTAGAACCACTGAGAACAGGCCTCTTGCTTTGACCTCTTATATGGCATTAGACAGTGGGTTTTAATGTCCACATGGGGGCAACAACCTGTCCATATCAGAGACAAAATGCTTGCTTTATGGTTATCCTGCTACAGATTTTTAGATAGGCAACCTGAACTGACAGGATGATTTGGAGGCCTGATCATATTTTTTGCCTAGCTCTGTTACTGTTTTTGGTTTGCTTGGTTTGTAGGGGGTGGGTCTCCAATAGGGAGGTTCAATACAGATGTTCTTCTCCGCATTGTATCACTGGTGTTGCGGAAATCCTCCTTGGGGAGCACAAACCAGGGTTTTTCTGAATACCTTAGTATCAGTCTAGCCCTACTGGTCTCCGTTACAATAGCCTAACTGATGGCCTGAGTCTAAGGCATCTTGGAGGATAGGGCATTCAGTTCAGTATATAATAGTGTCTGGCTACACACCTTGAGGTATGTAAACCTTCAGGTCTGAGGGGTGGAAGTAGTCAGTCTCTTTAGAGGTACTTCTTGACACTCTTGGCCTGGCCAGTATCTGTGGCAGGGGCACAGACACCTCTTCTGGGTTGCAGTCTACCACCTACTATCAAGCAAGGGGAGGCTCTATGGCATTGGCTTGAAACATACCCCCCCCCGATTGTACCATCCCATTGCCAGTTCCAAGTGTGAGATAGAGAACTTTCGGAGTCTGCAGTCTGACAGGCTCCTACCTTGCAATTATAGTTTCCTGTTACAGTGTTTGTTGCTTTGTTCTTTGTTGCTTCAAAATGTGCTCTTTTCTACATTTTTATTTCTGGGTACTTGGGAAACAGAATTGGTCCTCAAAGAGGTTACCAATTGCTTTAGGTTTAACATGGAGTACAGTCCATAGTAATCTTTCTGTGAGACAGGTACCTAAAAAAGAAAGGAGATATGTACCAGAGGGATAGTTTATATACATATAAAATGGCATTAAGGGTGCTTAAAGAGCTAGTGGATTAGAAGATTTATCAGTCTGTCTAACTGGGGCATGAACTTCAGATGTTTACTTGTTAAATTCTACTTATTCTTTTACAATTAAATGTTGCTTGGCAGTATTTTAAACCTTACCTTAGCTTCAGTGACTGCAAAATTCTTCTGAGAAAGGACCCAGTTGGGATGTTTCTGCTGACCAGAAGTGACATCTTAAGGAAAAAAGCCTGGCCATTAAGAAAGGCTCTCACAGAGCATAGACTTTTTTGCAGCTCCATCTTAACACTACAATGAGTGGTGTATATATCATTGTACTTGTCTTCTTTTTACTTTAAATAAATGATTATTAAAAATATTTTTACATGTCCTTGTTCTCCCACGGATGTATAATTTTAGAAATGTTTTATGTAACGAAATACATCACTGACTGTAATCTTTTCTGGAGAAAAAGTAAGCAGGGAAAGTTTTCCTTATTAATAGCCAAGCATTAAGATTTGCAAAGTACAGAAACAGAATGAAACAGAATCAAGTAGAGTAAGTTGTTTTGCATAAATGTTGCTAAAAACAAAGAAAGAGGCAATTTTACAAACCAGCAGATACCTGAGAGTCGGTCATTTAATCTGCAAGAGACCAATGGCAGAGGCAGCATTTAAACAACCAGCTTTTTGGCTGTCCTTGTTTCCACATTTCTACAGTTTTGAATTTATAAAATATTTTTCTCGTTATAAAAAAAAAATCCTTTTGTTGCCAGAAAGTGAGACTCAATAAACAGGGCTGATGCCTGAGTAGCTGAGGATGTTTCAGCCAACTGAGTCACCGGAGAACATAACAGAGAAAAAAAAGAGGAAGAGGAAGAGGAAGAGAAAAAAGGTTTACCTTTTTATTTTAGAATCAGGAGCAACAAAGGGCTGGTGCTTTCAGTAATAGCACCAAAGAACTCCCACGACCTCTGCTGATGAAGGAACTTTTTTTGTTTACAACTGGTTCCAAAGAAACCAGCTTTTACCAAAACTGCTACTACTAGTAGGGGTAACTGGTAATGTTCTACTAAGTATTTATTTATTTTCTGTGGTACCATGGGAGAGATAGGCGGCAAGAAAGGAAAATAAACATCCCATGACAGTGTTAAACTTTTAAAGCATTGTTTATTTATTTCAGCCACAGTCAGTGAATCTGGAACAGAGGTGGGTTCGGGGAGTGTAACAGGGTTATGAGAGATGATTCTTTTTCATTTCAAAATGGTAAACGCTCTCCTCTGCCTCTGTCTCCCTTGATTTACAGACTGTGAGAAGACTGCTATTTTAAATCTAGTATACCATAATTTGTTGCATACACCCCCATTACTGAAAAGATTGCCTGAAAAAGCTTGCTTAAGTGTAAAAAACTTTGTTTTAGTTATAAAAATACAAGCAGGCTTATGGAGGTACTTTAGCAGTCACAGTGAATGCCAAATCCTTTCATGCACAAACTGGCACTTGATCATGGAACCTCCATAAGCCTGCTTGCGTTCTCATAAATAAAGTGTTCCACACTTAAGCAAGCTTTGTTTCAGGCTGTTTTCTCAGTGGTGGAAGTGGTATGTGCCTTTTGCAATTTGATTTTCTGTCAGGTCACGTATCTTTGAGCAGCAGCATGCGTGCTTTCTTTTTTTATATCATAATGTTGTTGCATTTGATAGTAGATGATGAATTTACTGTTAACCTGGTGAATGTGGCAGTAATTGGGAGATAACTGAAAAGATAAGCAAGTTGCTAGCACTGCACTGAAAAACAATGTGTTAGTAAACTATTGGACATGTGAGTGTAGTCTTTAGAGTCACCTTTATTTAAACAAATTCTGGTCAGAGCCAGTACAGCTGCAAAATTACACTATTGATGGTGGTTGCATCCTAGTTGTTATATCCTTTGGAAAAACTCATGGGGTTTGCACTTTCAAATAAATCATTTGTTACCTGCAGCATGCACATTGTTTTTTACAATTTATTTACAAAAGATATAACATCTAGGATAACATTTTTGATTTACTTTAGCAGAAGACATATCCTTTCACAGTGATTGGGGGGGCAGTCTTTCCTTATTTCTTTCAGTGGGGATTCTGAGCAACCAAATGCTTTAATGAGAAACTCAAAGTTCTTTTTTCGCTATACTATTAGGGCATGATTTACTTTTGATGACTGGTGAAGACTTCAAAATGTTTTTTTTTTATTCTACTCACCCACCCCCACGTCCATGAAAAAGAGGACAGTCTGCTCAGTTGCTGGGCAGACTGGGTGAGCGTGATACACCCACACTCTTAAAGGTGACCTACAAAGTAAATGCTGGAGCCAGTTCTCATCCCACATACCTTTCTATGCTGCAGAGGGAGCTGTGGCTGCTATGATGATCATTATTAGAATCATGTGTATATTTAAAAACACAGCCAAAACTTTTCAGTGAACACAAAAGTGCCGTGCGGGTCCCAATCGAGCAGGTGCAAGTTTTCATGGGTATTCCACCCATTTAGTGACATGGAAAACACTACTGCTCTGAATGCAGCAGCAAAGACTGGAGCCTAATATATTTTGTTGCTTCCATGGGGGTCTTGATGCCTAAAATAATACAGCAATGGCCTGTCCAGAAGTTGCTGTCAGTATTATTTTAGGCATCAAGACCCCATGGAAGCAATAAAATAAGAATACTAAGCTCCAGCCACTGCTGCTACATTCAGAGCAGTGGTGTTTTCCATGTCAATAAATGGATGGAATGCCCATGAAAACTTGTGCCTGCTTGATTGTGACCCATGCATTGCCGAAATGTCTCGGCAGTGTTTTAAAATATACACATTATTCTAATAATGATCATCTATGGACTCCCGCTGCAGCATAGAAAGGTATGTGGGATGGGAGCGGGCTGTAGCATTTACTTTGCAGGCCATCTTTAATATACATATGTCTCTTTTTTATGTTTATAAATGTATTTGTCTGTATATTTATAACCTCATCAAGTTTATAGTATGCTCTCTGTTTAAAAATGCTACAACACTAATTACATATCCCTAATTATTGAGCCAAGCCCTGCACTCAACAGAATATTCTGACTACAGGATACCATGTCTTTTTCTATTTTTATTTACTTTTTGAAGTAAGGTCAAATTTAATTGAACATCTTTATAGTGCTGTCCCAAATTACACTGATAGATTAAATTGTAAGGGCCACCACAAAGATACAACCTTCCCATAAGTCCAGCCATAGCCTGCCATGGTGTTGAATTAATCTTATTCCATTATACTGTATGTGACAACTGGATATTTGTCAAAAAAAGCAGACCCCCTAAATCCATATAGTTTGTATAGACGTTTACTGTATACATTTTGCTCTATGTGGATTCCAAAACAGTTCCTGATGACCTTGTTAACCTGTCACTCCAAATTAGGCTTCATTGAGCTCAAATTTATGATAAAAATGATTTTATGGAACTTACAGTCTGAAATTCAGATTGCTCCCATAATCTGTAAAAAAAATGCTAAGCTAATTGTAACGTAGTCTGTTTCATAAAAAAAAGTATCCTGGTACGTGGGCATTGGCACAGATTTCACTGTTAGCGTAAATCAGTTACATAAGTTGCTACTAAGCATGCATGTCTTTAAAAATGCTTATTATATTTTGCTGCTCAACCATCTCCCTATTAAAATGTATCAGTTTATGATTCTATATTGATTTGATTCTTTCTGTTTCATGCATGAACATCACAGTTCATTTTAAGAGCATCTACATGAACTTATGAAAAATACACATGAACCTTCGATCCGATTCATTATCCATATTGACTAATTGTTACACACTAGTAAATCTCTTCTTTGACTCTAGTCATGTAAGTGCAGGGTAGCTAATAGGCTCATCTTGGTTATCATTCCAACTCTGTGCTCAAGGTTTTATGCACCCTCTCAGGCTTTAAGAATGCACTCAACTATTTTATCTGAGATGACCAGAGTCTTAAAAAATCTGACCCATATTTTCTAGAGGAACTCATGCCATACTTGGGATGCTGTTCTTTGGTTTGTATGCTGCAAGCAAGGCTCCCATTTTTCAGTTGCAATAGACATCTGTAACCCAGGCACCATTGTACCAAAGGCTGCTACCCCTGCCTGTTTCCCTACGTGTAGGTTGGGGGGCCTGGATTTGGTTCTACCAGTCTTTGGTGATTCTAGCCCAACAGTAAAACTACAATTATGGTTCCTCCACCCAGAGATTTCTTTAAGTTGGTTAGATGTTAAACTAGCACAACCCTCTGGGAAGTTGTGCCTACCCACAGCTCCACCTAGTGGCTCCAAGCTTGCATTTCCCCAAAACACCTTACTTTGCATTCAATTGACAATTACTGGAGAGTGCTAATAATATGCTCACAGTGACCACACTTACCAACAGGGTCTGAAACTCTGCATGCACCCTGTGCACCAGTAAATAAATGGTTACCAGCAACAACACTGTACCCTTCAGTAACTTGCATTAACCCAGCACTCAATAATGATATGCTCACAGGCCAGAGTAACTTTCAAACAAATAACTGATTTTTTTAGGGGATTGGAACATGGGAAAGGGATGCAAATTAAAGCTAGACTAATTAGTACTTTGGTTTTTGCAATGTTGTTATCTTTATAAAGCATATACACAAAATACATACACCCCTCTGGACTGTCCAGTTAACCTCACTGGGTACCCAGGATAAGCTACATTGCAGGCCTGAAGCTTTGCCACAGGTTGGCCAGCGTTGCAACTGGTTGGGGTCCTTAAATGAAGAAATAGTTAAGGCTTTACTTTTTGTATTTGGCTGTAGCAACAC
Organism: Neoceratodus forsteri; assembly: GCA_016271365.2. Classification (NCBI taxonomy): domain Eukaryota; kingdom Metazoa; phylum Chordata; order Ceratodontiformes; family Ceratodontidae; genus Neoceratodus; species Neoceratodus forsteri. The sequence goes on from CM028129.1 coordinate 722,379,220, forward strand.
AACACTTTATTCCAAAGAAAATTGTAATCCTCAGGCCCGATGACCTGCAAAGACAGTCTAAACCACAGTGCAAACATGAAAGGCAAATTAGATGGCAAAACACTTTAATTGGTGTTGCAGGGTAAAACCCTGTTGTGCTCACTGAACCTTGGACCTCAGGAGCCGGGATGATTTCCAGGATGACTTCCCTCAAGGCAGGATGTGGCTGCAGGCTGTAGGATTTCATCCTTTTTGGCAAGGTCCAGGATACAGGGACTGGATCTGACATGATTCACCCCCATGTCAGGGCAAAACCCCCAAGGATGGCTGCAACCCATAATGATCTTCTCTCCGGGAGCTGATTTCCTTCTCTGGTCATCTGGCAGCTTGTTTTTTTCAGCAGCAACAGTCTGTTAAGCACATTATTTGGCATCACAGGTTCGGCTTGGATACAGTTCTGTAATAGAGTGCACAGCTTACCCGCTTGCAAGTTGCAGTTCTTGATATGTAAGCTGGCACACGGCAGTTCAGGTCTCCCTATTTCGCAAACAGACTTGAGACAATTTCTATAGCCCCAGGCATTAAATTTAGATACAGTCCCTGGCAGCAAAAATGGCTTCTCACTTAGAGGTGAATGGGATCTTTCAGCAGCTTTGACCCCCACTTCAGTCTGGAAATTTAGCTCTGGAAAAAATCTCCTTTTCTCCCTTTTGGAGGATTGCAACTTTATCTGCAGACTTGACAGTCCCTCACTTTTAATAAGCTTTCAGGCTGAGGAAAGGTTAGCAGGCCTCTCCCCAAATTCCCCAAGCTGCAGGCAGAGCCCCCGTTCTTCTGGAAGCTCCAGCCTGACTTTTTCCAACTCACAGCAGAATTGTGTCCCGAACTGACTAGAACTCCCAGTTCAAACTGGCCCTCCTTTTATAAAGCGCAAAGTTCCTGGATTGTAATTGTAATTGGACAGCATTTGGGCACCCAAAATTGCAACTCCATTTTCTCCCACAATTCTCTGGCACTGTCCCAAAAGTCTCTCCTGTAAATCCTTGCTAGTTATTGGCTGATAGCTCCAAACATGGCTGCTAACACACAGTTCCCTAAGCAGTCTATTCAGTGTCCCCAAGTTTAGATTTCTGGTGCAGCCAGTATAAACATATTTTATTTAAATAAACACCGATGTCTAATAGCTCCGACAGTGCCCTTTCAAATGCTGTCACTTATTTACATTTATTTATTTATTTTACACTCTTTTTCTGGCTCTGCTTGGACCCCGGAGAACTCTGTCAGGCAACTGCACACCCTTTGGCTCTACCTCCGAGCCTGAAACCCTCCAGCTTCCTGGCATCAGCCCAGCTATCCCCTCGGCTCTGAGCCCTCCCAAGGTGGGGCCACCCTATTCTCCCAGGGTGCTCTATCTTGCAATTCAGGCCAGGCTGGGCTTGGCCCAAGAGCTGGGTGGGTCCGGCTAGTGGAGTGTGGTTGGGGGGGCAGTATCGTTGCCTATCTCTGGGAGCGGGGATTTTCTTGGCTGTGTTGCTCCCTTTCCCCTGCATCCCTCCCCTGATGGAGCTTGGTCATGCAATGGCACCAGGCACACCCGCCGCAGCTCCGCCTCCACTCTAGCAAGCCCTGCGCATTGCATTGCCTTCAGTTGCCAGCTGGGGCCGCTGCAGTGCCAGGCATATGCCTGGATCCCCCCCGAGAGAGGAGAGCAGTCCTCTGGATGCTTGATCCTCTCTCTCCCCTGCTGACCCCCGGCAGCCCAGGCTCATTCCCGAACCTAGGTTGCTGGTGTGGTGCGAGGTGTGGTGTCCAGTGCCTCAGCCCTCAGCGCCACCTGGCCGGCTACTTATTTACATTTATAATTTATACTTTTCCTGTCACTGCTGTGGAAACATAGACCCCCTAGGTGACAGGCAGCTTCTCATCAATTTTCATACAGGGCTCATTAATATTCATGAGCCCCGCTTATGCCCCATTTAAAAACGTTATTTTTAAAATACCACGAGGGCTCTCTTAGCCCTTGTTTAGGTCTCTGGTCCCCAATTAGGCTAGTAGAGCACTGGGACCACTGAAACCCCTCTGGTTCGACTGCAAAATGGGTGGTCGGCAGATGAAAGTGCACCCTTGCGCATGCATGGTCGCCAGCTACTCAGAAACATACAGACAACTCGCAATTTGATCTTGAGTCCAAATGGGTTAAAGTAAGGTACTGGGGCTGTTTTTGGGGACCTGGGGAATTAAAGGCATCACTGTGGACTCGGGCCAGGTGGCAGAAGTGCTGGGGGAAAAGAACAGGATGCCAGGGGCAGAAGCGGGAGATAACTGGAGGCATTAAAGTTAAGCCCCCAAATGGGAGGGGGGCCCTTACACATTCCTGGTGTTTGTTTTACTTACAGTGAGAAGTCTGAAGGCAATTTTTGGCACAATTTATAAATCATGAGGGTCCTCCCTTTATATGAGGTACCATAAATAAGAGGAAGTAATGTGTCCCTTATGTGAAGTTCCACTGCACTCTTATCCTTGACTTTCTGTATGAAATGTTGAAGCTGTAGGTACCAAAGCATGTCAGATCTTTAGAGGGCATGCTTCTAAGTTAGTATTAGGGAAAGGGAGAATTATGCCCCTAGACAAAATATGCCAAAGGGTGGAAATAGCTGCTCCCTCCCACATTCTGAATCTGGTATACAGTGACATGGGAGAATTAGGAATCCTTGAAAAACACTGTAGTTTCATATGACATTTTGCAGCCGGAGACTCTTAAACAACACTACACAGTGTTTGTAGAATACTTAGAAAACCCTGTAATTCTGTTGAACATACTATACATACTTTCCCATTAGCTCATAACAAAAGCATCTCCTTGAGGGGCAGCAGTTCAGTTGCCTCCCAGTATGTGTCCCTCTAGTCTGCTCTGTAGAGAGGGTTAACCCAATGCGAGATTATACCCAATACAAGAAGCTTGACAGTAGGCCTCTACAGTATGTCTGGTACAGCCAACCCTTCCCCAGTTTTGGTAGTGTGCAGCAGAACCTATCTGAACAATCACCTTTTATTTCTTTTATTGTATTTTATTGGTACTAGGAAGGCCTTTGAGCACAGGTGCGCTTTTCAAAGGCTCTATGTCAGGAGTGGTTACAGTGTGGCAATGCAAGGCAGAAAACTATGAACAATATAAGGATATCAAGAGTACAAGGCAGATAACAATGAGACATTGCAAAGGCTATCAAAAATGCAAGGGCAAATACATGTTTCCAGAAAGATTCAAATACAGGTTACAATACAGGTTTACAAGGATACGTGAAAGCATGAGTAAATCCAGAGTCTGGCTAGACTTTAGATACAGGAACAGCGGGCTTATTCCATGAGATGTGCATGTAGTGAGCTTTTAAATTGTCTTAGATTAATAATATTATACAGAGTATTTGTAAGTTCATTTCAGCCAGTTAGGTGCCCTAGCCACACAGGAATGCTGCCCTTGATTGGTCTTGCAGAAAGGTTTTGAGAGACTGGTTTGTCATACTCTAGTGAGGTACATGTTACCAACAAAGTTCAGGCAGATTTCTAAGCTTGGAGGAGAAAGATGGGGAATAAGTTCTAGAAGAGCATTCCCCCTAGCATGCAGATCTGGTACTTTATTCTGCTAGCTGGCTAGAGTGTAACCAGTTGGTTAGAGTGTACAGGTCACATCTGAGGGTGCATTTATCCACACCAAGGACCAGTCTGTAGGCTTTATTGCATATGACTCTGACTCTATCCATTACTGACTCATTAGCTGCAGAGTAGATAATAAGGCCATTGTCAATTAGAGTTAGGCAGGGGAGTGTCACAATTAGGCATCAGGTCTCTGGGGTGAAGTTATTTTGGTTTCTGTGTTGGGCTCCCAACCTTTTATTGACTATTTTCACCAGGCTTTATACTTGGGGGCAAAAGACAGAGTGCCATTTTAGTAGAGTCCAAGGTATTTGAAGCTTTCTACTTGTTCTAGCATAGCACCCATATCACTGAAATGTCTTAGGGAAAGAGTCTTTTCTTCACATGTGTGCTGCTGAACAGCATGGTCTTGGTCTTTTTGTAACTGTGGCTGTTATTGGAGAATCAGATTTCAACAGATGCAGAGTTGCTTTGCAGGGCATGTGCCAAACAGTCTTTGTCGTGGTGTCTGGAGAAAACAACCACATCATCTGCGTACAGGAAAATTTTGAAGACTGGCAGCCTTAGGCAGTTGATTAACAAAAAGACCAAACAGCAGAGGGCCCAAAATGGAGCCTTGTGGCCCCCTCCAATGAGACTGTCCATGTACACGGAGGTTGTACCCTCAATTGCAAATTTCTGGGTTCGATTGGTTAGGTAACTCTCAAACTGTGACGGTGTCCAATGGTAAGCCCAGATTTAACAATATTTGAAGCAAGAGCTTCATATTGACTGGATCACAAGCCTTTTTCAGGTGAATATAAATTGCCTCAACCAAGTCGCCACTGTCCAGTGCCTCATGTCGGAAATTAGTGTAATCAACCAGTGAGGTGCTAGTGTTAAGAAATTCCTGAAACCATTCTGTTGAGCACATTCATGGTGACACTAAACTCTATGGGAGAGTGGACACAGCTGAAGGGATACAGGACCTACAGGATGATCTGGAAAAGCTGGGGAGGTGGTCCGGGATCTGGCAGCTTGACTTCAATGCCAAGAAATGCAAAGTTATGCACATTGAAGCCAAGTGTACCAGGATGGAGTACTATCTGGGTGAAGTCCAGGTATCTGCACTGGGAGAGAAAGACCTGGGAGTGATGATCACTAGTGACCTGAAGCACTCCACACAGTATAAGAAAGCAGCAGCAAGGCAAACAAGATGCTGGATGCATATCTAGGGGGATCAGTAGTAGGAGAGAGGAGGTTATACTGCCCTTACACAGGTCACTGGTGAGGTCACATCTAGAGTATGGATTTCAGTACTGGTGCCCACACCTCATAAAGGACATTACCCTTCTAGAGAAGGTCCAGAGGAGGGCTACAAAGATGATAGCTGGTCAGCAGGGTAAGGTGTATGAGTAGAGGTTGAGGGCACTGAACATGTACTCCCTGGAGGAAAGAAAAGAGACAGGGGACATAATTGGGACCTTAAAGTACTTGAAGGGGATAAATAAGGTAGATAAGGAGGGTCTTTTTAAGCTGAGTGACAACCATATCATGAGGGGGCACAGTCTTAAACTGGAGTGGGGGAGGTTTAGGAAGGAGGTCAGGAAGTACTTCTTCATGGAGAGTGTGGTGGACATTTGGAATGCACTGCCAGAAGAGGTGGTCTCATTCAAGGCAGCGGGCAGCTTCAAGATAAGCTGGGATAGGCATAGGGGGAAGGTAAAGATCATGGGTACGGAGGATGGGAGGAGTGAGGAGGGGCGGCAGGGACAGTAGCTCAAACTGTGGATCCTGCAATACAAGCAGACTAAATAGACCAAATTGCCTTCTTCTTCTGGCTTCTTCATATGTTCATATGAGTATTTACATACTGTAGATACATAGATACTGTCGGCAGATAAGGGCCTATGGCCCACCCAGTCTGCCCATTTGAGCTTATAAGCTCAAATGGGCAGACTGGATGTTTATTGAGGTAATACTAACATACTAAATGCCAGCAGAATAGGCCTAATGGTCTTTTGTGTCTGCTCGTTAATTCAGCCCCACCCTGGAGCTGACCTTGTTGCCCCTCGCTCTTCTCTGGCTTCTCCTTCCCAGTTCCGGATATTCTTGCTGCACTGGATTTTGCTTCCAGAACCCTTCCCTGTACCTGTCCCACCCCTCTTGAACCCCTCCACCATCTCTGCCTCCACCAGCCCCTGGGCAGCATTCCATGGCTCCACCACCCTCTCAGAGAAGTAGCTCCTCCTTTCTCCCTGAATCTTCCCCTCCAGCTTCCACCCATGCCTCTAGTTGCCCCCTCCTCCTTCCTTCAAGCACCCTGACTGCTCCTCCCTATTTACCCCTTCATGTACCTGAAGACCTCTATCATGTCCCCCAGTCCTTCTCTCTCCAATGTGTACATATTAGCTCTTCAAGCCTCTCCCATAGGTCCTGTCCCAAGCCACAAATCATTTTGGTTGCCCTCCTCTAGACCCTCTCCAGGAATTTAATGTCCTCTTTAAGTGTGGCCTCCAAAACTGCACGCAGTACTCAAGGTGTGGCCTCATCAAGCAGTTATACAGAGGAAGTATCACTTCCCTCCTTCTGCAGGCGATCCCCCTAGTGATGCATCCCAGCATCCTGTTGGCCTTGGCTGCTGCCCTCCTACAAGTCTCTGAGTTGTTAATCTTGACATCCACCACCACCCCCAGGTCCCTTTCAGTCATCGAGACTTGTAGCATTCCCCCCCCCCGGGTGTACACTTGGCCCGGGTTTCTGGCCCCCAGGTGCAGTACCTTGCATTTCCCTGCATTGAACCTCAGCTTCTACTTTCTAGACCGTCTTTTCAGAGTCTCCAGGTCCCAATGTAGGGCCACCTTCCCCTCCTCCCCATCCACCACCGCCCCCAGTTTTGAGTCATCTGCAAAGAGAATCATCTCACTCCTGATACCTGTCCTTATGTCAGAGATGTAGGCGTTGAACAGGAGGGGCCCAAGAGGTGATGCAAGAACAAGGGGCACAATTTGAAGATAGAGGGGCTGCTCAGAGGTAATTTAAAAGTATTTTCACAGAGAGGATTGTGGATGCATGGAGCAGCCTTCTGGAGGAGGTTGTGGAGTCAAAAACAGTGGTGGAATTCAAGCATGCATGGGAAAGTCATAAGGCAATTCTAGGGGCTGGGGGTAGGAAGAAGTAGGCTGCTGGTTAACTAGGATCTGCAGCTTATCCTTTAGGTAGGGAAATGGGCAGACTGGGTGGGCCAAGCGGTCCTTATCTGCGGTCAAATTCTGTGTTTCTATGTTTCTATCCCTATAGGTATATAGGTAATAGGTAAGCTGGCCACTGACAATCTTCTCAAGTGTCTTGGATATGGGAGAGTTAATGGAGATCGGCTTGTAGTTAACAATAGTAGTCCTGCTGCCACTCTTGAAGACTGGTGTAACCAGTGCAGACTTTAATTTTTTTGGAAAATGGGGAGTAGCACAGAGAGAGAGAGATTAAAAATTGTAGTGATAGGATAAGTCAACTCTTGCAGAACCAGGGATAGCATCTTCATGTCTATAGTGTCTCCTCCCACCCTCATTTTACCTAACATTTTTTTGATGCAGTTAGGGTCTCCCTTTCAGAGATGGCTGTACAGTAGAATACTGGGTGACCAAGGTCAGATTCATCCCCTTGTGACTAGTTAGACATAACATGCCATGGTTTAGGGAAGGGGAGCCGTTTAGGATGTAGAAGCCCAGGTTGGTAAAGGCCTCAATGAATTTGCTGGCAATATCTGTAGGGACTGGGATCTCAGAGCCATCGATATTTGGTATTGTTAGCAATTTCTTTTCCTTTTTGTTAAGGAGACAGTTGACGTTTTCCCAGAATCTTTTGCCATCATTCCATTTAAGAGCTTGCTGTGGTCTAAAGTAATCAGATTTATCTGCCCTTACTTTCTTTTTGCATTAGCTTCTGAGCTCTCTGTATTTCTGTTGGTGGTAAGCAAACACAGATTCCTGGGCAGTAGCCTATCACTTGTTCCTCTCATTCATAAGTGCCAGGAGACTAGACTGAGAGCTAGGCACTGTTGACATCTCCGACCTTCCATTTGTTGATAGGGACAAGTTGGTCCAGACTTTGCTGAATTCCAATATGTTTAGGGCTAGGTCAAAATGTGTAATCTGGTCAAGGTAGCACCAGTCAATTTGAGCTACCTCACTTCTGAACTTGGCTGCCCCTTCCTTTTTTAGGGCACATCTGAGGGTAACCTGGGGGAAGACTTGGGATGTTTAGTGATTCAAGTGCACAGAACTTGTGAGTGGTCACTTACACTGTTAGGGAGGACTATAAACTCTTTTATTCTGTCAGGGTGGGTTGTTAGTAGTCAATCACTGAGGGTTTGGGTGCCGATTTTGTAGTTAGTTCTGGTGTACTCTGACCTTATGGGTTAAAAACATGTTTATTATCCAATCCTGGTAGCTGTTGCTGGTTTTAGAATTTCAGGTAACATTAAAGTCACCTAACACTATTTTTCCCAGTTATGCTTTACGTGGGTATAGTAATTACAGAGGGTGTCCAGGCCCTTATCCCAATTACATGGTTTGATATAGGTTTTCAAAAGGATCAGGTTCTTCTGGCCATTTCTCAGTATTAGTTTGGTAGCTAGACACTCACTTGTCCTAACTTTGAGTTAGATTTTGAGACCATTAATTCTGTACTGTAATGAACTGCACAACCCTCTCCCACTTAACCTGGATAGTCCTCCATTTAGAGGTTAAAGCCAGGGAATGCTTTAGTGGTATTAGACATTTTAGGTGTGAGCCAAGATTCAGTTAATGCTATTATGTCTGGATACTGTCTCCACCCAGGTTTCAAACTGTTCAAATTTAGCCAAGAGCCTTCTAGTGTTTAGAAAGATATCTTTAAGTTTCCTGTTTTCATAGGGATGGGACCCATACCTGGGAGAGTCCAAGGATGAGGATGTACATTACTAGATAACAAGAGCAAGAGTGTCAGGAAACCTCTACAGGAAAGGAAGGGAAGGGAAGGGAAAATTGTTTAACTAGGAAAGGCACACTTAGCCAGAGCTTGTTTCCAGATGCAACCTGGGAGCACAAGAAAGTTAAATCACTTGTTTAGGGTCACACAGTATGCAAGTGGCGGCTAATGGTATCCAAACTCAGGTCTCCAGGTTTACAGCTTAGTTCCCTTTAACCAGTATGCCCTGCTGCTTCCTACATATCCTGATACAGCTCCTAAAGCCTGTTTCTTCACTCTGCTTGGTTTGTACTTGGGGGTGGCATGTTTTATACACCTCCTATTAGTATAGTTGCAGCATTTCCCTTGGATTATCAGTAGGGATAGGCTGCAGCAGTGTGCTATGGGTCGGGAGACCAGTGACCTAACAGTAAAGGGAGACACTTAGTGTAGATGAGTAAACCCAGCTATCAAGATGAATTGGTTCAGTAACATTGTTGCCCTGGCAGATTCACTTACTAGTCCTGTTGGGATCATTCCAAGGAGCATGAGCACTATTATAAGCATTTTAGTAAAGTATTTGTCGGGGGGGGGGGCAGGTACTGTTAATATTGCTTGAGCAATGAGTACTCCCTTATCAAGGTTTACTCATAGCAAGGGAGGGGTTAAGGGACCTAGGCTGATTGAGTTAAGTGGGGAAAAAATTAGAAATAAATGTTTCCCCTGCTCTGAGAGTGACTAAGGCAAAAGTAATGGGGAGACCCTGAAAAAGGTATAGTATTTTAAGAAAAGAGTAATTTCAGTAGCAGCTTTCTAATGAACAGAGGAAGTCCTTATACATTTCATCTATTTCTGTCTTGCTTTAGGGACAAAATGGCCATCTTAATATTTTTGCTAAAAAGATCTTCATTATTTTTACTTTTTTTTAACCCCTAGGTATGTAAGGGAGTCTCTATTAAACTGAATCAAGAAACTTGTTTTAAATTCTCTGGAACTGTATGGTTGAATACATGACTTCAGTTTTTTGTACATTCAGGGAATACCCTGAAAGTGGCTCATACGTTTCAAGGCAATCAGGAACTGCTCTCAGAGATTTTTCTGGATCAGGTAAATACAATAAAATTTCACTGTATAAGGCCACTTTTTGTTTCTCCAATCCAAAACCAAGCTCATGAATATCCTGATGCTGCCTTATTCACCGGCCAGTGGTTCAATATATAAGGCAAAAATCATTGGGAAAAGGGAGCAGCCCTGGTGTGTAGATCTCTGGAGGTGGAATCTCTGTAATAAATGCCCATTTACTTTAATGTAGGCCTTAGCATTCCTGTACAAATTACTCATATAATCTGCAAAGGTTGTTGAGAAGGCAAACTGAAGTAAAATCAGGGCTTGAAATATTGCCTTTCCATATTTCTGAGGAAAGGCAATTTCTTGGCAGGAAATGTAATTTTAAGTCCAGCATTTGCATCTGGAAATGTATTTCTGTGCTTGGCTGCATGGAGCAGTAGTGAGCAGCAGGATCTGGGTACAGGCGCCATGCACTAAAGCGGCAGTGGGGGGGCAGTCAGTTTAGTTGTGCACATCATGGGCTGAAGTGATTTGCTGGTGGGTAGTGAATCTAGTTACATGTGCCATGAGGTAAAGCAGTGGTAGGGTGGTGCATTAGCACTGAAGCAGGGGAGGATGGGGAAATATCTCTTTTTTTTTTGAAGGCATCGAGTACATCCACAATCAGGAGCTCTGCCTTTTTTTTATTGGTAGAATGAGCACGCAGAAGTGTGGGAAGGCACTATAGGGGTGTGGGCATATAAAGGAAAATTACATGAAGTCGGAGGTGGAACAGGCATGTAGAGGTGAGGGCAGGTGCTCTGTGGGTGTAAGTGGCCATGATGGAGCTAGAGGAAGAACAAGTAGAAGTTCTTTGAAAGCAACTTTAAAGAGAAGGTCACTTCAACATTTTATTCTGTTTACCAATGCAGTTTGTAGGCACAAACAGTGACTGTCTCTATTGTACCCTCCTAATTTCATCAGGATTTAAATGTAAATGAAGGTAGTTAAATCTGGTGTAAATACCTGCTTGACTCCATTGCAAAGATCATGACCCAACTTATGCAAAGCATCCTGGAATTTCATGATGTTTTATTGCTAAAGCCTGCAGTAGTTATACTGTATCAGTCAGTGCTGCTGCTTTCCTCTGCAGTCCCTATGTTCTGGTCTTATGCTGGCCATGACACTTTTCAAGGTATATAGTAAGTGGGGAAATTGTTTAACCAGCAAAGGCACACTAAGCCAAAGCTTGTTTCCAGGTGCGACCTGGGAGGACAAGGAATTTAAGTGACTTGCTCAGGGTCACACAGTATGCAAGTGGGGGCTGTGGGATTCAAACCCAGGTCTCCAGGTTTGCAGCTCAGTGCTCTTAACCACTATGTTATATTGCCTACTAAGTGCTCTGCTATTTTCTATAGTTTATAGTGTACCTGAGTTAGAAAAAAATGCTTTTAGAGAATAGAGGGACTTCACAAGATGTGTAACACAACTGACTGAGACTGTAAATTCTGGCTTGTGCAGGTACATATCATCAACTCCCATGATGCCCTGCATGAGGGATGTCATGACCTTTGCAATAGAGTAAAACAGATTTTCACACTAGGGCAGAACAGAGTGAAGCAACCTCATTTATTTATATTTGGATGAAATTAGGAGGATGCAAGAAAGGGAATCCTTGTTCATGACTACATACTTTGGAGGTATACAGAAAATAGGTTGAGGGGAACTGCTGTAGTGTGTATAATGACTTTCTTTTTTCATTTGGAAGTTTTCTTCATTTGGAAGTTTGACAGAGAAGATGCTCTCATGTTGCCCTCTGAGGACAATTTGATTATTTGAAAAGAGTAACTGATTTCTCTTACTGCTTCTTTGGGAGGAATAATAGCTGCAGCTAAAAAAGGATGTCTTTTTAAAAGAGAAACAAGCATCAACTAAATGATGATGGTGTTGGCTAGTGTTTGGAACAAAGTGGATTGGGAACCTTAAGATCACTGGTTCAATCTGCACTAGAGCAAAATAATCATGGTGTGTGACTTATGTCACTTAACCTGCCAGTGTTCCAGTCACTCAAGCTGCAGAAATGAGCAGAAGCAGGACCCAACTGAAAATGAGACGCTGCCTATCAGCTGGGTTATCCTAACTATATTTAACAAAAAAGTAAACAAAGCCAGACACACAGACTCAGAGAAAATAAATCTTTATTACAACACATCAAATTGAATCAGCCGTATCTCATTGGTCTCCTTCACAGTTGCTTTATTGCTTTTTTAACTCAAATGAATGTGGAAATGTAATAGTGGATCAGGAAATGTAAACTGTGAGACTCACATTTCTTTTTTTTTTTTTTTATTTAAGGTTTTATTCCTGATTTTTTCCTGGAACTGGCAGGCATGGCTCCGGCCCCCACCCTCAGGGGGCTCACATCCATCTCCAGCCTGCATCTCAATCACTGGGATATATCCGGGACCATCATGGAGCTGCCTGCCTGCACCATTTTTCTTCCCTTCCCTGTAGCAGACACATGTACTCATGTGGAGGTGCATGCATGCTGCATTCCCTGCAACACCCTCCATCCGACACTGCCACTAGGTCTTCACCTGGTGGCAGTCGTATGATGGGAGTGTCCCTTCCCAGGAGAGGAGAGCTGCCTCACAGCAACTCAATCCAGCTCCCCCTCCCTGCCAGATAACCCCAAATGACCCAGGCTCATTCCCGAACCTGGGTTGCTTGCATAGCGTGAAGTATAGCATCCAGCACCGCAACCCTCAGTGTCACTAGTCTGGCCCTGAGACTCCCATTTCTGAAGGAAATGTACAACATTGGCCAATATTTCTAGCTCTGAAAGTCCTATATAAGAAGGGCATGCCACTCAATTAAAGACCTTCTCAGCTTCAGCCCCTACCAAGAAGGCCTTAACTTAGTTTTTATTTATGTGATGAACTATGTAAATAGTTCTCCTAGTGTTGTCTGACGTTTGTCAGGCAGGAATGAAACCAGTTTGGTTTAAATGAATAAGTGAGGAAATAATCCTCTACAGCTGCTTAGTGAGAATAAACAGCAGGGGCTGGATTTTCAAAGACTGGCACAAGGCTTGCGGCAGTTCCTGTGTCAAACCATGTCATTAACACAGCTGTACCATTCCTGGTTGCCACATCTGCTGCCCAACTTTCCAAGCTCAGGCACAGCTGCAACAGTTTCCCTGCTTTATGGCAGCTTGCGCCAAATCTCGGCTGTAAGCTCCATGTCAAGTGTCCTGAACAATGACACATGCCACAAAGAGATGGTCTAGCAGGTGTTGGAGGGACACAAGGGATGTAAACTCCTGGTAGTTTGCTGCATGCCCCGGTGCATCGTATCTTCAGCACACCTAGAGCTTGCCACAATTTGGGTCGACTGAAAATACAGCCCCAGGAGTTTAAAGTCCACATTCAACTCTGAATTCAGGCAAATTCAGCCACATTGTTCTGGTCCTTGCTTTCCTGCCACCCTCCCTCAGCACACTATGAAATGCCTTGAAAAGGAAAGGAAATACAATTTATTTTAAAACTTTATAGAACTTACGGGAATAGCCACCCATATCTGGACTTTTACCCACCTTTAAATGTTGAATGGCCTCTGCCACCTTCCGAAAGGAGATGGGGAAGTTAAAATGTTATTCAGGAGTTCAAATACCCTAGGTAGCTCTAATTTATTTAAAGAATGTATCTGTTTGGCCTGTGTTTTTTAAATCAAAATTTTAATACTTTTTACTTAAATATAATACAGCAAAAAGCAATTCAAAGTTACACTAATACATCTGACAGTACAATGAACAGAGCTATAAACAGAAGTAAACATGCATTAGTGTGAGTTTTCAGTTAACATAAACTATAACCTCTGTCATAACAAACTATCTAAACCATAACTTTTTTAATTACTTTGACAATTTACAAAATGAATAATTAGCATTCTTAAATAATGATTCTTTACAGTAATTATTTATTACAAAGTGGTAAAATGTCATTCCAATAATAATTGGCTTTTTTAAAATAGGTACTAATATTTTCATTCTACACTGTATCTGGAGGATTCAGTTCAGTTCAATTAAGTTGATTCTTTATACTGGAAAGGCATGTGAGCAAAGCTGCCCATTTTCACAAGCGTCCAGTTGTACACAGACAACAGATACATACAGGTTATAATACTTTGTACAATATAGACAGGGTCAATAAAATAAATTACTAGGGTATACAAGAAGTAAAAAAATATATATAAACAGCAACAAACAAAGTTGGCAGTCATAGGTTGATGTAAGCTGAAGATGCCTAAGGTAATCAGAGACAGGAGCATTTACAGGTTTGGGAACTAGATTTGGGAACCTTCAGGTTGTACATTTATTTATTTTATTTAGTTGTTTAACCAGGAGTAGCACACTAAGCTGAAAGCTTTTTTACAGGTGCAACCTGGGAGCACAGGGAAGTTAAGTGACTTGCTCAGGGTCACACAGTATGCAAGCGGAAGCTCTGGGATTCAAACCAAGGTCTGGTCTGCTGGATGTCACCAGATTTGCAGCTCAGAGCCTTAAACCACTACGCTATATTGCCTCCCAAATGAATGCATACATCGTACATACATCTTATCAATGTACATGCGTACATTGTACATGAATGAGGCCAACAAGGTACACTGGATTAGAAAAGGGGGCAGGCTATTTAATAGTTTCACACTCTTGTAGGAGAGGTTGGGGATAGTATGACAGGATGGAAGAGTGAAGTAGAGGGAGGCAGACTATCTGGTGGTCCTTGAATAGGCTGTTCGAGGGAAAATGGAGACTATACTGTTCAGTAAGAGTCCCCTGGAAATTTTGTAGAAGTCCTGGATTTTGTTGTCTAGCCTCTCTGTCTGTTTGTGTGCTGTAGCTAACCTAAATGATTTGTGAGACATAGAGCTCAAAAACAGGAATCAATTTTCTTCTAGTCATATACTGCAAGTTCATAATCTTAATATGTGTTACCCTCTCATAACTCACTCTACTAGAAATGTTATTTATCCACGCTGCAGTCTTGGATTTCTTTACTGTTCCAGTGACTCAATGCAATGTATTAACTGATTTCTGATATGGGATATTCACCATCTGAGCAGGGAGGCCTAGAAAAATTAATTTAGGAGAGTGTGGTTGTACTACTTTTAATATTTTCCACAATTATCAAGTACCTCTTTGCAAAAAGTATTCAGGATAGGGCAAGACTAAATTATATGCAATATATTTCCATGATCTATACCACATGTCCAGCAGTTTGAGTCAGAAGAGTTGTTAAGTTTGTATAATTTATCTGGTGAATAATGCCATTGATGAAGGAGTTTTAAATTTAGTTGGTATACTCTTTTTCTGCCAGATTTCAGTGCTCATTTTGAACATATCTCCCACTGTTCTTCAGTGATATGCTTATTCATTTCTTTTCTACATTCATGAAGAATTCTGAGAATGCAATTTGGCATACTAGGTAGCAAGGCTTTATATAGAAGACTGCTAGGTTTTAGTGCCTCAGTAACATTATAATCAAGGGTTGACTATATAGATCATAATCTTATTTTAATATGCTTTTCAGTAGATTTCTTAATTGTAAATATCTGTGAAATTCTGAATGGGGCAGTTTACTAAGACTTTGTAGTTGTTCAAAAGAAATTACAATTTTGGCATGACTGTAGGTTCCATTACACTGTACACTAGCGGCAATACTATAGGTAGGGAAAAATGGGAAGACTGGGTGGGAACCAAAACCCTAGAATCTTAGGGTGTGGCCATAGGAAATTAGCTTGTTATTGTTTCAATGGTCTACATAACCAGAATAGTATTATGTTTGTGCAACTATGTTACTCTGTTGTGGCTGTTCACACTCTATTCCATGAGGAATTACCACCCTGTAGGGGTACCAAAGGCAAGGAACCCTGGAAGAGGGCTTGACCCCTAGAGGTGCTGCAGGAAGGTTCTCTTGGTTAAAGGAATCCCCAAAAGAATGTTAGCAGTGATTGTTGAGTATAAGGTAGAGAAGTAGACTGAAGCAAGAGGCAGCTTGATAAAACATTTATGAGACATACAAGTTAATGGAATAGCATGGATAAATGAACTACACTGATGACAGCAGGGGTCTTCCTAAGGAGAGAGGGAATGGCCAGCAGGGTTACCATCCACCTCCATCTAACAGTGGCATGTACTTGATTAAACTAGGGAATACTATGAAACCTAAGTATTATGACTTTCAGCATGGAGGAGAGAAAAAAAAATGTTTGAGGAGGAAATATCTTGGGATCCAAGGCCTATGTCACGTTCCCTCCAGGCCTGGGGTATTTTTATTTAGTTATGGTTTCAGAATAGAAAGCCTCCTCACTGCAGGAAAGGGAAATGCCTCCTTACCCTGGAGGAGAAAGTACTGTAACTTACAGAATGCCAGCATAGCAATTTAGGTAGTCCTGTATTATCCAGGTAGCACAAGTGATTGAAATAAAGGTTTCTTGCTGGTCAAGGCATGAAGTGCATACAGAAACCCTTGATAGGATAAAGGAGTAAAATCATATAGTTTACACAAAGTAGCTGAGTGGTATGGTGTCAGCATGAGGAGTGAATTGAGAAGGTTAGCATGAATACTCTAAATGCCGTTAAGGCAGAGTTAAGTTAGTCCAGTAAGGAGCATTTGCACCCAGTAATGGAATGCAATGGAGGTCTTGAAGCCATGTAGGTTGTGAGGTTAAAGTATTTAGGCCTGGATGACTGAAAAGCTGCTGAGGCAAAGAAGCAGGCTAAATGACAGTTTATGTAAAAGCATGCACCTGCTGCTTGAAACCACAATACCCCACTGAGACAACACAGTCCCCTGCCATAGGAATAACAGGGAAGCCACGAGCTGAACACAATGAGACCAAACAGAAAATGTAATGTTGATAGGGTAGGACCCCCCAGAAATAGCGGCAGCATATGGAAGCATGAATCAGCAGTATCAGGCGTAACTGAGCAGCAGGTAGAATGCAGGGAGAAACACAGACTAAAATGTATTTTCAATACCAGAACAAGGAGTGCCAAACTCGGGATATTCTGAATACTAGAAATAAGTATTCAAACCTTGGGTATTTACAATAGAAGAAAGAAGTATTCAAAATGTGGGTATTCACAATAGCAGAAAGCAGAATTCAAAACTGGGGTATTTTCAATACCAGAAAAAAGTATTCAAAACTGGGGTGTTTTCAATACCAGTAAGAAGTATTCAAAACTGGGGTATTTTCAATATCAGAAAGAAGTATTCAAAATTTGGGTATTCACAATACCAGAAAGAAGAATTCAAAACTGGGGTATTCTCAATACCAGAAAGAAGTATGCAAAACTGGGGTATTCTCAATATCAGAAAGAAGAATTCAAAACTGGGGTATTCACAATACCAGAAAGAAGTATTCAAAACTGGGGTATTTTCAATACTGGAAAGAAGTATGCAAAACTGGGGTATTTACAGTATCAGAAAGAAGTATTCAAAACTGGGGTATTTTCAATACCAGAAAGAAGTATTCAAAACAGGGGTATTCACAATACCAGAAAAAAGTATTCAAAACTGGGATATTCTTAGTACCAGAAAGAAATATTCAAAACTGGGGTATTTTCAATACCAGAAAGAAGTATTCAATACTGGTTGGGGTATTTCCAATGCCAGAAAGAAGTATTCAAAACTGGGGTATTTTCAATACCAGAAATAAGTTATTCAAAACTGGGGTATTTTCAATACTAGAACTAAGTATTCAAAACTGGGGTATTCACAATACTGGAAAGAAGTATTCAAAACTGTATTATTCTCAATACCAGAAAAAAGTATTCAAAACTGGGGTATTTTCAATACCACAAACAAATATTCCAAACTGGGATATTTTCAATATCAGAATGAAGTATTCAAAACTGGGGTATTCACAGTACCAGAAAGAAGTATTCAAAACTTGGGTATTCTCATTACTGGAAAGAAGTATTCCAAAACTGGGGCATTTTCAATACCAGAAAGAAGTATTCAAAACTGGGGTATTTTCAATACCAGAAAGAAGTATCCAAACTGGGGTATTTTCAATACCGGAAAGAAGTATTCAAAACTGGGGTAGTCTCAGTACCAGAAATAAGTATTCAAAATTGGGATATTTTCAATACCAGAAGAAGAATTCCAAACTGGGGAGAATGTAGTTAACAGCTGCCAGCAGTAATTTGTTATAGTTTCCAACAGTAGCTGAGCTGAACAATTAAACAAGCATAGACATTGTAGGCATAGGCAATAATGCACAGAAAAACAACAGTAGTAATTGCTTGGTACAATTGCATTTAAGCAGGCTTGAATTCCATGTAGAAATCAACATAGAATTACAGGAGACTCTGGTTTGATTCACACTGAGTGTTAATAAGTATGTTAGAGCAGATTTAAATCCCCAAAAGGGCTGTATGAAAACCAAGAGCTTACAGAAGGAAAAGCGGAGTAAATAAGGAAATAGTGAGGTAAAGAAGTAGGAACGAAACCTTATGGTAATGCAAAGCTGCTGAGGTAAAATAGGCCTTGCACAAAATGCAGCAGGTTAGGGTAAAACAGGGAGCAGCAGCCAGCTGAGCAGCAGAGCCAGGACCAGGTGCAAGCAATTAAATGAAGCGCAGGAGGCAACAACTTCAGTGGGAGCTGAAACAAGCAATAACAATTGCAGTAAAACTGAGATTTTGTAGGGGCCTGACCACAGGCACAGAAAAAACACAGTGCAAACAAAGAGCAACAATATGTTGAGGAAAAACAGAAAGCTCCCCCCCAAAAGAAAACGCAAACCAAAATCATGAACACAGGAAAGCAGAAAACAAGCACACAAGGAAACACGCAGCAGCCGGAAGCAAAACATTATTGACCAAAGCAGGAGAAACACATGAACATGATCAGCAGAAACCAAGCAGAGTCCAGAGCCCAAATAAACTGGGGGGGGGGCAAGGCCTCAGCAGGCCCCAGGCAATGGCTGCAGCAGGCCCCAGTGAGAAGACAGACCAACAGAGCCTCTGTCTGGCAAAGAAAAAATGTTTCAGAAGGAGGCTGGGAGGAACTGCTTATATAGCTCAGAAAGGGGGCATGGCTGGTTGCTCACCCATTAAACCACAGGTGTAGCCTTTCAAGAAGTAAAGGCTGCCACCTTGATGATGCTGATATTGACACAATGAAGAGAAATGGTAGTGGGGGGGGAATCGGGCCTTATCTGATAAAACATTCTATGTTTCTATCATTTAATGATTTAGTACCATAAGAATACCAGTTAGACCAATCTAACACTTTGCTAGCAATAGAATGTAGAGGATTTCTCCACAATGGACACATTTTTGATATAGGTACCTCCCAAGATGATCTCTTTTCTGGTAGCTGCCAGCCCCTATACATGTTTTTTACACCTGCATGATGAAGAAGCTGGTTTGGACTTTATGAACAGTATGTCTTTTATTTTGACATTCCTAACAATTAAATTCTCAATGGCTAGCCATGCTGGAATTTGTTTTGGTTTAGTTCTCCAAATAGCTGTAATTGTTTTTTTCAGTAGGAAAGCTATATGCCTAAATAAAAAATTTGGGATAGCAAAATCCTTGTATAGTTTTAGTTGTTGGAGTTTGGAGAGACACAGACTAGTTTTTTTTTACCAGACCATAGGAATGATTGTAGGGCTTGATATAGCCTCTTCTTTGAGATTATACAGAAACAGGGATGTGATGTAGAATTTATTTTATGTGTCATTATCATGTTGAAAGCCTGACGTGTTGCCAAGAAAGAACGTTACTTTATTCCTTCTGGCAAAATCAAGTTTGAGGTTGTCAATCATGGGCCCAATTCTCAAAAGCTTACGCCTGGTGTAACTTGACTTGCGCCAAAATAAATTGCGCAAGTAGCAAGTTACGCCAGCAGTTGCAACATGCGATATTCTGCAAAGCAGCCTGTGATAAAGCTGCTCCAAAGTGGACAAATGCCACCAGTTATGCCCTAAATCCCCTGTGACATGGCACAAGGGGGTTTATGGAAGCAGTTGCATCCTATTCTGGAAGGGCAGCAACAAAGACCCCAATGTCGCTATTTTAGAAGCCTCCCGGTGGACTTCCATCAATGAAAAGTTGCATCAGCAAATAGCTGGTATAACCTGCATCCACTGGGGTGGTGTGCTGATGGCCCCGATCCACCAGTAAGTGCCACCCCCCCAGCCCCGTCCCTGCCCCACATGACAGCCCCGTAGGGCGAGAACCCCCACTGTAAGAGCCCCCGTCCCCAATTCTCCAGAATATGTAATTGGAAGCCCCATAGGGCTGGAATGTGCCTCTGACCCTGTCCCTGCTAATTATACCCCAACAGGGCTTGCCTGCACCCAGAACCCCTGCAAGTTGTGATCCCCCACCCAACCAGATCCCTGCAGTGTCTACAGCTCAACGAATCCCTGGTAGTCTAGTAGCCCCCCATCCCCCCTCCTGGCAGTGCCAGTCCACCCCACACCCCGACCAGTAGCCAGCCAGCGCGAGAAGTTTCCACCTCTCTCCACAGGGTTAGTTGCTGACTGAGTCTCCGCGCATGCATACTGTTTATACACGCCAATGTATGAATGACAATCCAATCATTGAGTGCATATATACAGTACGCACTCAGATGGAGCTCAGTCGGCAGCTGGCTGTGGTGGAGAGAGGTGGGCTGTGCCAGTCGCTGGCTGGCTACGGGTCGGGGATGGGGTGGACTGGCACTGCCGGGAGGGGGTGGGAGGCCACCAAACTACCAGGGATTTGTTGAGCTGTAGACACTGCAGGGATCCAGTAGGGTGGGGACCACAACCTGAGGGGTTCTGGTGCAGGCAGCCTGCAGGGTATATTTAGCAGGGACAGAGTAAGGGGCACATTCCAGCCCTGCGGGGCTGTAATTGCAGGTACGGGGGTCGGGGGCACATTCTAGATCTGCAGGGCAGTTATTGCAGGTATGGGGGTCGGGGACATTATCATGCCCTTTGGGGTTGTGTGGATTGTGGGATGGAGGGGCACTTGCACCCTACACATCTATTGCTGCGGCTTGCGACATACCCTGCAAGTATGCCCTTTGTTGGGCATACCTGTGGGAATGTTGCAAGATGCAGGACTTAGGCACAGGGACCCTGCCCCTTGCAGAATTGAGCACAGGGTCCTTGGCAGAACGGGGTGTGGCGCAAGTCGCCTTTGGTGGTGACTTGCACCACCCTTCTAGAATCAGGCCCCATGTCTTTAACTCTGGAATAAGCAGTAGACTCCAGGAGATTTTAATGGTAAAGTGCATCATTGTTTTAGAATTCATCTTCATGCTGCATTTCTTACAAATAGTTGGGATGGATTTTGAAAAGCCTGTTTCTAGATGCAGTTTTCTGTTGTACAACTTTGGACATAACCAGAATTGGCCCTATGTCCACTATGTAAGGTCGCATATACAGTATCTGTCTTAGTTCTGTCCAGTTTGCAAAGTGCAGGTATAAATGTGCCTGAATATAATTTTCAAACCAAGAATAACCTGGTCTATCATTTATATCTTGTCTAGTCTTTTTTTTATATCCAAAACCTACATGCAAAGTATCATAAAACAGCCACTAATTCTTCAGATAAGTCTAACTTTTGAAACTAACCCCATGTTTTGACTTTTGAATATCTAACCTGACATAACCAGGAGTTGTGTCCATTTTATGAGTTTTGAAAATCCCACCCGGTGTTATCAAAGTGCAGAGAAATAAGCAGAACTTCTGTTTCCAAACCAGTTAATTTCATATCCAGAAATTAGGAAGAAAGTGTCCTTCTTACATTAGTGCATGGATACATTCACTGAGTTGTAATTAATTCAACAAAACATCATCTGCATAATCAGTAACACTGTGCTCATTACTTGCCTTTATCCCAATAATTTTATCATGTGATCTGATTTTCATAAGCAAAGGTTCCAATGGCAAAATGAATATCAGTGGCGATATTGAAAGACCCTGGCAATAACCCTAGGACAGAGAGAAAGGAGATGACATATCATTATTCAGTCTTAACATAGCTTTGGCACAGCAGTATAATACATTAATCCATCCTAAAAAAAAAAAATACAAACTGAATTTAAGTGCTGTTAGCAAATAAGTCCATTCTACCCAGTCAAATGTTTTTGTGCATCTAAAAACAACAAAAAGCATTTCCTAACAGATCTTTTAATTAGATGTATAAGATCACAAACCTTACACAGGTTATTGGAGCTCACACCCAGTTACAAATCCAGCTTGGTCTGGGTGCACCAGTTCTGTCAAAACCTTCTTTAGTCTGAAGACAAGGACATTGGCCAATATCTTACAATCCACACTGAGTAATGAAACTGGTCTATAAGTGTTACAATTTAATGGGTCCTTGCCTTGCTTATGCAATACTGTGATAGCCGCTGTCTGCATTTATATTGCCAGCATTCTCATTTCTTGTGCCTTTTTAATAACTTAATTCAGTATTGGGACTAGTTGTGGGCTCATTTGTTTGTAACATTCCGATGGCAGCCCATCAGTGCCTAAAGACTTTACTGTGGTAAACGATTTTATGGCAGAGTATATTTCCTCACCTGTGGTTGATGTATGGGTGTTTTAACCTCATCAAATATTGTCTTCATATTAAGTTCATTTAAAAAGTCATCAATACATTTTGCTGATGGAGATACTTCAGATTGACAAGAGACACAGGGCCCGATTCTAGAATGATGGCTCAAGTCACTGCCAAAGGTGACTTGCGCCCAACACGGTTGCGCCAGGGATCCTGTGCCCGATTCTCTATCAGGCAGGGTCCCCACAACTAATTGTCCCAATACTTGTGCCAACCGTACCGGTACACCAGATGGAGGGCATACCGGAACAGTTGGTCACAAGCCTGTGCCTTGCCCAAGTGAAGGGTGCAAGTGCCCCTCCCACACACACTGTACAGCCCCGTAGGGCTAGTAGACCCCAAGCCCCCACCTAGCACACCCCTCCATGCCTGATCCCCTGCATTAATTACAAACTCAGAGGCTAGTGCCCTCTCCCAATCCTGTGAGCCCTGGAATTGTGTTATGCAAAAAGGAAACAATATCGCCCCTGATCTCCCTGGTAGTCTAGTGGCCCCCCCACCAGGCAGTGTCAGTCCACCCTGCACCCCCCTGACCTGTACTCAGTCGGTGACTGGCACAGCCCACCTCTCACCATCACAGCCAGCCACCAATTGAGCTCTGTATGAGTGCGTACTACTGTAAATAGTACGTGCTCAATGAATGAATGACAGTTTCTGGGGGTTGTTTGAGAAGAGCAAACCTGGGGTCTTGGTTGCTGCTGTTCCAGAATAGGGCACAACTGCTGCCATAAACCCCCTAGTGCCATGTTGCAGGGGGTTTAGGATGTAACTGGTGGCGTAAATGCACTTTGTCATAAGCAGCCTGCGTCATGTCGCAGGCTGCTTTGCAGAATACCAATCATCACAACTGCCAGCATAACTTGCAACTTGCACCATTTGTTTTGGCATATATCAGGTGTAAGCCTTGGAGAATTGGGCCCATAATATTCTTTAAAGGCATTAGTAGTCAGTCTAGGTGATGTTTGAACTATGCCAGTGGCCATCTTAAATCCTGGCACTTCATTGTTTTTGACATTTTCTTTAGCCTACTTATTAGGAATAGACCCTGTCTATCCCCAGAGTCCCAGTCAGTTTGGTTTAAGCAGGATAATGCATATGCTGCTTATTTATTCAGGATATTATTGATATCACATTTAACCCATACTGTTATTTACAGTAGTTGTCTAATGACACATTTATTTTCCTTGTATTTCTTTTCTGTTTCCATTAATTTAATCTGTAAGGTTTCGGAATCAGCATTAGTCTTCCTCTTCTTCATAGAGGAAAAGTTAATTATTTTTCCTCTCATAAAAGCCCTTTAGGCATCCCATAATATTTTCTTTGATACCTCCCCATTATTTGTTGTAAAAAAAAATTAAAAAATATTCAGTTTCTTGCTTTAGCCATTCAGGAATAGTGGAGATCTTAGGAGCACCCACACGCATGCTTTCTGGGATTTAATCAAATTGCAGGGGCTTGGTGAAAGATTTAGCAAGTGATTGGAGACTCCTATCAGGTCATAATGTTGTACACTTAATAGCGTACAACATTAGAGCTAACCCAGAACAGCGTCATAGTAGAAAGTGAATGGTGCAATACCACTAATATCGCTGTATGCGTTATTGCACCACTCGCACTATCACAGGCAGAGGATAAGACCTCTGTTGGGATGGGGTTCGGACGAACGGCCGCTGTGGCTCAATGGACTGAGCCATTGCAACAAGGAACCCAGGCACTGCTTCTGGGACCGGGTTTGACTCTCAGTCCCAGAAACATTTATTTTTCTTACTTTTGTGCAGTTTCATGTTGAACTCCGTGAGTTGAGAATCCTTATTGGGGTCTGGGCACAGACTTATGCTGTATGGAAGAAATCTCTGTATTGGCAGCGTAATTTTTCCGTAGGCATAATGACCTCGTGCCTTGGAGACATATAGGGAGAAGAGGGTCCCCAGCAAAATATTACACACTGTTTTGGGAGCCTTTCCAAATGGTCTAGAAGGGAATGGGTTCACATACCAATGGCAAATCCTACCTGGGAAACCAGCAGGGTCATAACCAGACATAGCTACAAATCCTTCAGTACTGGGTCCTGGAATGTGATTAGATTGTTACCTCAATTTATTTCATGGAAAAGATAACATTTTCTTTGCAGCACAGATACAAAACACTCTGTAATAGGTGGCAGAAATGGGTAATATATCAAACAAATAAAAATGAAACCTTTGTAAACTGAAGGATAAAAATACTGAGGTAAAGATTTATGTCTGAGTAATTAACTGACCCTATATGTTTTATTTTTCCTTTTGTTATGTTAGCATGGCTGTTGTCTGCCATTTATATAACGTTTGGCCTTGTTCAGCTTCAAACAGACCAGGGGCTCACTGTACTAAACCTATTCCAAAGGGTAATGTTTGTGGATACAATGTATTTCAATGCTCCTACTATGAAATTTCCATATAGACCCAGTGTTGTTTAATGTATTCATAAATGACATTAGCAAAGGAATAAAAGGCAAGATCTGCTTTTTTGCAGATGGCACTGAGCTCTGTGGGAGGATGGACACAGTTGAAGGAATACAGGGCCTAAAGGAAGACCTGGCAAAGCTGGAAAGGTGGACAGGCACGTGGCAACTCAGAGTTAATGTGAAGAAATGCAAGGTTATGTACATAGGAAGAAAGAACCTGAGGATCGAGTACAGTTTAGGGGTTAAAGGTCACTGAATTGGTTCACCATGTCACAGTGACAACAAAGTTGACGGTGTAAAGTACAGCACCAGCACTTTGCCAACACCAGGCACTGCGCTCCGACTATCTGTCATCCAGCAGGAGGAGCAACCACACCCACCAATGCAGGGGACTTCGTCACCCGCACCCTCTACTCATTTAAATAACAAACTCCAGGTTGCAGCCTGGTGGCAACAAGGGTGAACTGCAGATTGGTAACATTACGCGACACAAAAAAATTGAAGTCGCACAAGAAGCGTGCAAAATTATTCTGCCGGCAACATCACGGCGGCAATAATCAGTTGGCACATTAATGGGATATGACTGAATCTGAGGAGGAAAAAGACTTGGAGATAGCCATCATTAATGACCTTAAGCAAGCTAGACAGTGTAGGAAGGCAGCAGCCAAGGCAAGAAGAATACTGGAATGTACTGCTAGGGGATTCTCAAGCAGAAGAGAGGAGGTTATTCTGCTGCTGTACAGATCCTTGGTAAGACCTCACCTAGAGTATGGCATACAGTACTGGAGGCCCTACTTAAGAAAGGATATTTGCCAGCTCAAAGCATTTCAGAGAAGGGCAACAAACATGGCTCAGGGTCAGCAGGGCAGAGCATATGAGGACAGTCTGAAGGAACATAACATGTACACAGTGAAGGAGAGGTGAGAAGAGGGGACATAACTGAGACCTTCAAATACCTGAGAAGTTTAAACAACGTGGATATCTGGGACCTTTTTTTGTCTCAGTGGTAAAAAAACAACCAGGGGGCACTGTTATAAGCTGAAGAAGGGCAGGTTTAAGAAAGAAATCAGAAGGTACTTCTTTAAAGAGAGAGAGTGGTGTCTAGATGGAATGAACTACCAGCTGTCATTGTCACTCAGAAGACAATGGGGGTAAAGTGGTTAAAAGTGGGTGGGGCAGGGAGAAGAGGAGGATCAAGATTCAAGGGGAGGGTGGGGCCCATTGTAATCTCTGGATTAGGGGCTTCACAATCAGGCAGACTCAACAGACCATAAGGCCTTCTTCTATGGGTTTATTCATATGTTCATATAGATTATTATATAATATATGTATATGCATATGCATATGCAAGTCCTCGGAATTTTGTAAATTATAAAACTCTTTCATATCTATGTGTATTTCTCTTAGTGCAAAAACTTTTAATAAATTGTAAATTGTAAAACTCTTTCATATTTATGTGTATTTCTCTTAGTGTAAAAACTTTTAATAAAAATTAAAAAAAAAACAGAATACTCTGTTTTAAGAGCTGTCCTTTCTTGCATGGAACTCCCTTTAGTGCAGAGTTATGTTTCAAACCTGACACGGCAATAGTTCACCTCTTAATTGGAAGACAGGGGTACAGGAATGCTTCAGGATTTAAGAATATTGTTGGGATTTAAATCTGAACTGTGAGTACTACATATCAAGAGGTATTCTTTCTTGAATTTACAGTACCCCCCCAGAGTAGATTTACTATTCCAACTCCCAGACTCTGCAGGTTACCATTTCAGTGGACTTCGATGACCAAGAAAAGTTTTGAAAAATTGAGTTTGACCCAGCATTGCCACCCACATTCTGAGGGACTTACCTCTGCCTCGGTTCCTCCCTGACTCATATTACTAGGCTGGGGCCACTGGGGTGGACCCTTCTCTTAACAGAGCTAAAGCTTAGTGCAGCAGGGCCTGTGATCAGGGGTGGACATCATCTTTCTGTGGCTAGGGATTTTTTCCTTGTTGCTACTAGCAATGCCCTAGGGTGCCAACAGAGTGCTCCACGGATGAAAGCATATGCTGATGTGTGCAGCATGTGTCAGAGCATGTCTCATCCTCCTACCTTGCTACCAGCTCCTATTTACATTGCCATCTGTGGTCACCCAGTGGGTGGTAGTGAAGTAGAGACTGTGCGCCCTCACTCTATGAAGAGGAGAGCACCCTGTGGAATGCTCAGTCCCCCTCCTCAGCTGTTCCTCTGACTACTGGGGCTTGTTCCCTGCTCTGGTTCCTCAGCATTGCAAATGGTATTGCTACTGCTGTTCATTTTCATATTTTATTTTTAATAATTACTGGTTAAATCACATTGGGCAGCTTGTCCGCAGGTTCGGCAACAATGATCTTAAACCTGAACTTTCTGAACGTCCCCTAATAAATGGCTGTGATGTCACTCTTGCATCTTTTAGGATTTTAGAGTGTTGTTTTCAGGTTGATTATACGCTAACTTAACTATTTATTATGTCACAATTATGTGATAATTGCAGGGCAGGCTGTTCAGAAGTAAAAAGTAAGTAATACATAGTATCTGTATTTACATATTTAAAAGATTTATATAATAACCCCAGTATAACTGAATGATGATTAGTTTGGCAAGTGTGTAATTTTGAATACTTGAGAATTTGGATCGTCTCCAGATTTACCTTCTTTGGACACATCTCCAGGTCTGTCAGGAGCACACATCAAGAATTTGACTTGTGTTACAAACAAAAGCTGCCTAAATTTGAATATCCAAAAACTCTTTCTCTGGCAAGTTTTAATTCCAGATCTTAAATACATAGGTAAAACCTGTAGATTAGCTAACTCTACAGCAGTTTCTAAAATCACAGTTGTATTCAATAATTTGTGCAGATTTACTCTAGGCTGCGATAAGAGAATCACCACCATCTCTACAAAAGAAACTTGGGGATCCTTCCTTCTGACAAAGGAGGTATCACAAATGGTCCTCCCTTGTGCATGAATGTGTACAAGTCAGGGGGTGTGGCTAGCAGTCAGCTGAGACGTGCTTGTGAGTGATGGTCTCTCCAGAAACCTCACTAAAATATATCATTTTACAATTTTCATTGCTCTTTGTGACTCAGCTGTACATGGGTTGAGATACTTCTATAAATGGGTGTCAATATGGGAAAACCAAAAATTCAGCAACAATCTAGTATAGACTTTTTCAAACCCAAATAAGCTACTTGGGGCTCTGGGAGAGAAGATGCACCATTAGGAGAGAAGACCTTGTGTAGCAATATTGCTGACATTAAATCTTTGCTGCAGACAATGATCAGATCCCTGCAAGCCGTCGAACAGTGCTTTGGCCGTTTCTCCTCATGGATGCAAAAATTGAGCAATCTGTCTCAAGCTGCATTGACAAAACCTCTCTGGCCCAGGCTCAGGCACACTTGGCCTTAGCATCAACACAAGTCTGATTGGAAAGAGACTACACTATGCTGGTGCTTGGAGAATGCAGAGATGGCACCAAGGGACAGAAACTTGTGCCTTGTGGGGTTACCCAAATCTGTTGAGTGTCCAGATTTAGTAGCCTTCCTGGAGTCCTGGTTGCTGACCTCCCTGCAGTGGTCTGACCTTCCATCTCCGGGCTTTATTGATAGGGCATACTGTGTCAGTCCCTTTAAAGCACCTGCACATTCCAATTAGCCCTGTATGGTCCTGAAAGTAATGACTAGGACACTGCTGAGGGGCACAGTCTTGGCGTCAGCTTGCCATATCAAGGATCTGACTGTGTTGAACCAGTGAACTGTGGAATTATGCTGGCCCAGTGGTGCAGAGGCACCTAAGTGCCTTACCTCTTACCATGCTGATGGCCCAGGGTCAGGAGCAAGCTCGGGCCATCGGGGGTTGGCCGGGGAGGAAAGTATTGAGTGTTCGGAGGACTGCTCTCCCATCTCTGGGGGAGGATGGGTGTTGATTCCTGGCCTCTAGCAACTCCCTGTGGAGACAGGGAGTACACTAGCTGGGATCACATCAGGCAAGGGGGGGAGGAGATGGTAGATGTCTTGTGGGAGTGCAGGGCTTCATTGCATGTCTGCACCTCCAGGGAGGAGGAACCAAGGAAAGAGGAAAACACTGGTGGCTGGGAGGAAGATGCCACTCCAACTCATCATGTCTGATGCTGGATCCTGCTGTCTGGCTCTGATTGCCTCCCTCCTTCACATCCACCTGTGCTGGCATCTAATGTGAGGTATGTTCACCATGGCACAGAAGGTGGCCCTGCCCCGGGGGGGTCATAACCATGGGGCACCACACAGGTGAGACGTGGGTGGGTCAGAGGAACAGGACATCAGTAGAGAGGATCACAAGCAGGATGGGATAATGGTGGAGCTAGCTGATGGGAACCCAGCAAGTGGTGACCAGAGGGAAATAAAGTTGGAAAAAAACTGTGGAATTATGAAATATAACGTGAATTTATTAGTGACACACAGACAAAACAAGGCTCTTAGCACCTTGAAGCACACTGCCTCTTCAAAAGGGAGACCTTTTTGAAGAGGCAGCATGCCTCAAGGCACTAGGAGTGATGTATTGTCTGTGTGTCATTAATAGATTTACTTTATATTTCATAATTTCACACTTTGCACTGATTCTTTTTGGACTTTTAGTATTGCTGCATTACCAGCTGCATGATGTTGGAAGTTAGTGAGCGAACCAGTCTTTGGTATAGTGATCTGACAGGTCAAGAGCATTATGTAAGTATCTTGTCCCTCCATAGCAGGTTTGAAGCCTATTGACAGGGCAGCGTAGGGAAACATGCACTGCAATTACCTATACTGTGCTTGTCATGGAAAAACAGAGGGCTTCTGTCTCCAATGCCAATCATTTTCATATTTAAGGAGCACTACAGTTTACTCAATGTTTCCAATAAAGGACACTTTTACTGATTTGATATAACATCTACCAGCATTTAGTCAGTGGGGTGGTTTCAATTTCAGACCCTTCCAGTCAGCATTCCAGTTGTTTGCCCATTCCAAACTGATTTTGCAGTTGTCTGTGCTGTCTGTTTTTTATTTTAATCCTGTTAGAGTTACTGATTGTTTTTATAATTGACAATGTAAATATGATTCATATGTGTTTGGTAAGATACTTTCACATGCCCAATGTTTGAGTGTATGTGTAACCCCCTCTTTCAAAACTCGGGAGTTTGTACAAATAGAATTTGACTCCCAAGGACTCCTGGTCTGAAGCAGGAGATTAGTGGTGAAAGTCATTTTTTGTAAGTAGTGGTTAAAGGGACAGACTGCTTGAACTGCATGGAGGCTGCCATCTTGTGACTTTGTGACCTTAGGGATGGCCAATCCATATGTTTCTTGAGTCCAAGGACCACTGCCAAGACTCCAAACCAGGTAGATGTGGTGCTGGCACTAGCTGTACTCCTGTCAGGTGGTGATGTCACTGACTGCCAAATGACAGGGTCAAATGGAACCCTGGATCTGAGCCCTGTATAAAAGGGGAATGGCTCAGGGAAGGTAAGATTTGTGTAGGATCCCAAAGTGAGCAGACTTGGTGTTACATTCATGAAATAAGTGTGTCATTCCTTGGCCTTATGTCTGGAGGTATGGTAGTTCGAGCAGTATATGCATGCTGAACTATGCAAGAGATGACAATTGAAGATCAGTGCATAGGCCTTGGTAGAGGAATACAGACTCAAATAACTATTGGCACCTGAGTGGTGATTTTGGGGAAGCCAGTGAGCTTAGGCACAAAGCTGAATGGTATGGTCTTGGACCCAGACTTGGAGATCAAGACAAGAAAGCAGTTTGCCAAGCAACCCCTTGTAACACAGATATCTTAGTTTAAAGAGGGCAAATAAGGCCATTTAAGCTACTGCATGGCCTGTGGGGATGGCAAGACTAATACTGCATTTCATGTTACATGCACCAACACTGGCCAAGCTACAGCAAAGTCAACATCCTTGCCACCTTTCAACATTGTGTACCGAGGACCTGCCTTGAGGGAGCTCCCATTTGTGTCTGTCTGAAATCCCTGGTAGCAGGTGGGAGATGGCAGTGGCCTCCTGCACAGGTGCCCTAAGGTGGTGGGGCTGTCTATTGCATGTCTTGTTATGAATGGAGCTGTGCCTAGTTGGGCCTTGTTAGCTGCAGCTAAACGGTATCTTTCTGTGTCATTCACCCAGGAAGGGTTTACCTAAACAGCAGTTCGCCACTAGTCAGCACCCCTTCTATGAGGGCATTTAGTGGTGAACAGAGTGGAGAGTGTCTTTACTAACCCATTTTCTATTGCAGGTATGGTGCCATAAGAATCCTGTGTTTTATGTTACTTTGGTATCTTTATTGTGTGCACAGTTATACTGAATGGTATTGGTGGGAGGCAGTTACACTAGAGGGATGGTGGGTAGGTGCAGGGTCCCAAAGGGTTATACCACTTTGTCAGTAAGCCCACTATTAGGTATCTCTGGGTGCAGGCACCATTCTCACAGAGTTCTGTGAAAACAAGTCCCATTACGGGTAATGACCTCCAGAGACCAGGAACCACCATAACATCACAGGAAGCTCAGTGAAAGTGTAAGATGATAATTGCTATGCAAAGTGAACAGATTTTTATTATATCTTTCCTGGTGTTGAACAAGTTAAAAATACATTCTGTTGTTAAGTGTGCATGTTGTTAAACTCTTAGTGGCCACCATGTTGTCTGCATACAGTTCTGCATGGAAATTTTCTAACTCATTGTATAGTGGTGGTAGGGCAGTAGAAAATGTTGAAGTCCATCATGACTGATCCCAACTGTCTCAGTTGATCTACCCTTTGATATTTTCTCACTCAAATAATGTTCCGGTCTATTTTTGAAGTTTTATTTTCACTCTTATCTACTTCTTGAGATAGTTCTTTCCACATTTCAGTCATCCTCTGGATGTGATAGTATTTATTTTTTTCACATCTAACTAGCTCTTCATGGAACTGTTAGTTATGACTTCTTTAGTTGTTTTCCTTTGTCTAGATCAAGTTTAAATGTTAGCTCAGTCGGTCATCTTTATTTACAGTATGTCATAAAGTAACAGGATGTCACCTCGTACTCTCTTTGCCTCCAGTTACCCTCAGCCTATCTTTGTAAGTGTTCTGCCCCATACCTCACATAACTTGTGTTGCCTTTCTGTGTTCATGCTCCAACAGTTCTATTTCTTTTTTATTTGGTGAGCAGAGTTTGGCATCATAGCCCAGATGTGGCCATACCAAACTCCTGTATAATGACAATACAGATTTATTTTTACTGATGAACTGTCAGCAAATATTTTCTAATATTTTGTTCAGTCTTCTCATAACTTATTTACATTGTGTCTTACTATTTAATGTGTTGTTAATTATAATGCCCAGATCTCTTTTTTCTGTTACAGCATCTATTTTTTGTTTCTATACTCAAAACATTTTGTGTGTGTGTTCTTGTCAAAATCTAGGACTTCACATTTCTCCAAATTAAGTCTCACCTGGCTACCCGCATCACCTTTACCTGACAGATGTCTATTCATCCTGACTATTTGAGTTCTATCATCTGGCCAATCCTATATCCATTTAACAGCATTTAGTGGAATCCCAGGTTTATGCAACTTTTGAACATTTTTACAATTAGTTACTAGATCAAAAGCCTTACTGAAATATAGCAAGACTACCAGTTTCCCTCCATATAATGCTTTGCTGACTCCTTTATAAAAGATGAGAAGATTTATTACGCAGGACATGCCCTGTCTAAACTAATGCTGATTTCTACTCAGTTATTACTTATAAGAAATGTCTTTATATCCTCCTTTATTATTGCTTCCATAACATACCCCCATCATGGATGTAAGGCTCATTGGTCTATAATTTGTTACTGACCCCCCCCCCTTTTTTTTGAATTGGCATAACTTTACTGCAGCTGTCTTCCAGTCTGCTGGAACTTATTTATTTGTTATTTACTTATTTATTTCAAAAGTTTCACCAAGAAAGACATACTGAGCTGTTAACATCTCATTTCGAGATGCATTCTGAGGGGTGAGGGGAAGTGGAGATAAATCAAAAGGTGGAAAAAACTAAACAGTTATAACAATATTACAGAAATAGAATGCACGCTCAGCAATACAGTATATCAAAGGAGCAAATCATAAATAAAACTGGTTTTACTATATTCTCTGCCAAATTCTTAATAATCCACAGTGGTATTTTTTCTGATCCTGCTGATTTATTTTCATTTTCATCTTTTCATTTTTATGGCTGCATGGGCGGAGCTCTGCAGATGTATTGCTGTCACTCTGGAAAGAAACACTGTGGAAGCATGTGACTGGACAGCTTTCCAGCATGCTTCCATATTGCTGTGGCACAGTTCCAGTGAGTTGTGTTGTAACGGACCTTCCCTCCATGAGCCACATCAGCACCCCACACGTCTTTTTTCTCCTGCGACTGCGGAAGTGACAGCCACCAAGCCCAAGATGGCTACCGATGCAAACTGTGCCTGTGTGAGTATCATGCATGCGCAGTTCTGTTATAGCCACCATCTTCGATACTGCAAACTCCAGCGCGGTGAGGTCTCTGAGTATTGTTTCACTTGGTTTTGCCACTCTGAGCAGCTGTATTGGCTCTGATCAGAGTTTGTTTAATAGTGTGTCTTCTTTTATTTCTATAGTGATATGTCTTATAGATTATCATCTGTTGTTGACGCCTCATTAGTTTGCCGCTTGAGTTTTTTGTTAAAGACTGTACAAAAGTATTAATTTGATTTATCAGCCAGCTGTGCCTGGTCAATTATTTGTTACCCTTCATATGTTAATGGTCTTATTGTATTTTTGGTTTCCTTATTTAGTTGATGTAGCTGTAAAACATCTTAGGACTGCTTTTAGTCTTTGCTACTTTTTCTCTAATGTATGCCCTTCTGTCTTCATAGCAGACTTGCATTTTATTTGAATATAGTCACATGATACTTACTTGATACTTTACTCAGTCTCAAGCTTAGGATCTTTTCATCCTCTTTTCCTTTTTCTACATGCCCTCTTTTCTCTCTAACAAGTTTGATTATTTTCCTGTTTAACTATGGAAGTTTTATACCCTTGGAGTCGTAAGACATAGACATGGGTACATGTTTATCGCTAAGGCATAGTACTTTTTAAGTATATTCCTAGACATATTTACAGAGGTGTTCCACATTTCTTTTTGCTAATCCCAATTTTGAAGATCTTGTTTCATCCTGACAATATTTTCTTTTCTGTAATTGTATTTTACTACTATTCCTTTCATCCTACTAATATTTTTATTGAGATGAAAGTGTATCATTTTATGGTCAAAAATTGACAAGTTATCAGTCACTTTACACTTCCCTAATGAATCTTCTTGAGTAGTGATAACTAGCTCAAGGATGTTATTACCTCTTGCTGCTTTGTCAACAACTTGAGTTAAATTACTTTCTAGGCTCATATCCATTAAATATACTGTATATATTTTTTTTGCATGGTTTTACTGCTAAGGTCACCCAATCAGTGCCAGGGTAATTAAAAGTCCCCATTAGGATTATGTTATTGTTTTCTATCACAATTATGATTTATTTTGTTACTTTATTACTGCATTCCAATTCACAATTTTGGGGCCTATAGCATAATCCTATACATAGAAACATAGAAGTTAACAGCAGATAAGGACCGCAGGGCCCATCCAATCTGACCATTTTTTCTACCTTATGAAGGTACCATAGGCCTGTACGCTGTCAATGGCCTATCTATTCATACTCATCTTTATTGCTCCTTTATGCATGTCCCATGCCTGTCTGAAGCCCTGCACTGTATTCATATCCACCACTTCCTGAGGTAGGCCATTCCATGCATCCACCACCCTTTCTGTGAAAAAGAACTTCCTCACATTCTCCCTTAATCGGTCTCCCTCTAATCTCATGTTGTGTCCTCTTGTCCTGCTATTTTCCTTATATTGAAACATGTTAGACTCTTTCACCTTGCTAATGCCCTTAAGATGTTTGAATGTTTTGATCATACTGTATCACCTCTCTCCCTCCTTTGCTGTAGGGTATACATATTGAGCTCCATTCATCTGTCCTCATATGTTTTCTGATGCAGTCCCTGCACCATTTTGGTTGCCCTTCTCTGGACTTCCTCCATTTTGTTAATGTCCTTGTGTAGGTGCCACCTCCAGTACTGCATGCAGTACTCCAGATGGGGCCTAACCAGTGTCTTGTAAAGAGGGATTATTACCTCCCTCTTATGACTTGTGATACCCCTACTAATACACTCCAACATCTCTCTAGCCTTACCTACTGCTTTAGTGGTCTGCTAGGATGATTTCAGATCATCTGTGATGACGATGCCTAAGTATCTTTCTTCCCTTGTGACTGCCAGCAACTCCTCTCCCAACATATAGGTGGCTTCAGGGTTTCTTTTCCCTATGTGCATGGTCTTGCACTTCTTTGTGTTGAACTCCATTTGCCACTTTTCCAACCATTTTGCCAGTTTATCCAGCTCTCTTCTCATTCTGCCCACCCCATCTGGATCATCTACTCTGTTGCAGATCTTGGTGTCATCTGCAAACAGACAAACCTTACTCTCCAGTCCATCTGCAATGTCACTGATGAAGATATTGAAGAGGACTGGCACCAGGACTGATCCCTGAGGTATCCCACTTGTGACTTGCATCTCTTCTGACTGTATACCATTTACCACCACTCTCTGTTTTCTACCCGCCAACTAGTTTGCCACACAGTTGACCAACATCTGACCCAACCTGAGCCTACCCAGCATATTAATCAATCTTCTATGTGGAACAGTATCGAAAGCTTTGCTGAAGTCAAGGTGACATCAACTGCTCCCCCTTGGTCCACCACTCTGGTTACCCAGTCAAAGAAATCTATGAGATTAGTTTGACAGGACCTTCCTTTTGTAAACTCATGCTGTCTTGGATCCTGTGCTCCTATGGATTCTAGGTGTTGCACTTTCCTTAAGAGTGCCTCCATAATCTTGCCCATTACTGAGGTAAGACTGACTGGTCTTTGGTTCCTGCCTCCTCCTACCACCACTCTTGTGGAGCAGGGATCACATGAGCCCTTCTCCAGTCTTCTGGGACCTCTCCTGTGCTCAGATACTCACTAAACAGTTCTGATAATGGTCTGCTAGTTCCACCCTTAGCTCCTTTAGTACCCTGGGATGTATGCCATCAGGTCCCATTGCCTTGTCCACCCTGAGTTTATCGAGCTCTTGTAGGACCCTTTCTTTTGTGAAGGGACTAGTGCACACCTCCCTCCCCCCCGTGTCCATTGGTGCTAAGCTGTGGGCCCTGCCCTACCTTTTCCTGGGTAAATACTGAGCAGAAGTATTTATTTAGAATATATACTTTTCCTTGGTCCTCCTCCTCAAACTCCCCCTTATCCCCTTTGATCTTAGCAATACCCCCTCTGGACTTTCTCCTTTCACTAATGTATCTATAGAAAGTCTTGTCACCTTCTTTTACTGTTTGTGCTAATGTTTCCTCGGTTTGGGCCTTTACCTGCCTTACTGCCTTCCCTGCTTCCCTTAGGGAAGTTTGGTATGCCTCGCTATCTTTGTCCAGCTGAGTTTTCTTATAGTTCCTGAAGGCCAGCCTTTTGGCTCCAACCTTTTCTGCTACTGTTCTTGAGATCCAAAGTGGTTTCCTTCTTCTTTTGCTCTTGCTTTTCTCTCTAACACAATGGGATGTTCCTTCAAGTATTGCATCCTTAATGCTTGCCCACTTTGCCTGTACCCTCTCACCTGTATTTCTTCTTGCCAGGGCAAGTTTAACTCTGTTGGCCATCTTATCAATGTCAGCTCCTCTGAAGTCCCATATTTTTGCCTTGGAATGAGATGGTTAAGTTCTAGTGGCCAAATTGAACCATAACATGTGATGGTCACTGGCCCCCAGGTGACCTTCTACCCGGAGATCTGTGATCCTTTCCCTGTTAGTCAATATTAGATCTAGGATAGCCCTGTCTCTTGTGGGTTGTTGTACCAGTTGTTTGAGGCCCTCCCCCTGCAGGGAATCCACTATGTGTCTAGTTCTGGCAGATGTTCCTGCTGGTATTGACCAATCTGTATCTGGCATGTTGAAGTCTCCCATTATCAGAACCTCCCCTTTAGCAGTCATGTTTTGTATATTTTCTAACAGTAATGTGTCTATGTCCTCCCCTGGTCTGGGGGCCTGTAGACAACCCCAATTCGTATGGCAGTCCCATTTCCTGTTTCCAGGGTGACTCACAGTTCTTCTGGCTCCTTATGTGTATTCTGAATTTCTGTAGCTTTGATATTTTCATTGACATAAAGGGCCACTCCCCTCCCCATTGAACCTCGCTCTTCTCTGAACAGTACACAGCTGGGTACTGAAGTCTCCCAAGTGTGGTTACTTGTGAACCATGTCTCGCTCATGGTCACTATGTCCAGTTTAGCCTCTATCATTATTGCCTGCAGGTCTGGGATCTTGTTTCCCAGACTGCAAGCATTAGTGTACATGATTTTCCATTGGCCAGATTTCGGTGTGTTAGTTGTTGGGTGAGGTCCGTCGATTCCCCTGTGCATCGTATGGGGAGCCGGACACATTTGCTTTCCAATTGTGTCTTTAGTTTGTACCCACAAGGATTCTGTTGTATCATTTAAACTAAACTTGTCCTTACAGTTAACTCTTTAGACTTAGAGATGTACAACCCTACACCACCTCCATGTTCATATTGTGTATCCTTTCTAATGAGATTGTATGCTACTATTTCTTTTTCCAAGATCTCTGTCCTCCAGTCATGTTTCTATTGTACCAATTGTTGGAGGCTTTTCCAATAATAAAGTATAATTGTCTCTAATTCCTGATTATTTGTACTATTGAACTGTGTGCATTCAAGTGTAAACATTTGCTATTTCTAGCCCTGAGTACACAGTTGTTAAAATCTCTTTTCATATTTATTTCCCTGTAGTTCCCTTGCTTTTCCTTATCAGGCAAATTTTTCCCCAATTTCCTCTTGGATATTAGTTTAAATACTTCAATGCTGCATTTTTTAGGTTATGATGCTTATCTCTGGTCTATTTAAATGTCGGTCATCCCTTGCATGAAGATGTTTCCTGCCCCCAAATCTGTCCCAATTTCTTATAACAATCAACATTTCCTGCTTTGCCCATGTAGGTAACCATCTGTTAGTATTTATGATACTGCATGTTTCAGTCTTCCTATTAAATGTCTTGGGACAAGTAGTATTTCAGATATGATAACTGTGTGCCATTGTTCCTTTAGTTTGAACCTATAACTACAAAGGTAGATTTAATGTAATTATTCAACCATCTTCTGACATCATTTGTCCCAGCATGGAGAACAACTAATGTTTTTGTCCCATCATTTTTAATAATATTAACTATCCTATCTTTTATATGGTTGATTCTAGTTTCTGGAAATGAATGAAGAGTTATATTTTCTTTATCCATGTTATAAACTTTAATGTCTGTGTGTTTTATTATCGAGTCCCCATTTACATAGGTTTGTGGGGGCTTTTTTGTTGCTCTAGTTTCAATTTCTTCCCTACTCTGATTTTCTCATAGTGTTTATTTTTGTCTGTAAATCTTCCCTTGTTTCCCCCCCCTCATCATTTTCTGACAATATTTCAAATCTGTTGTTTGTGGACACTGAACTTCTTGGAAATACTTCTGCCTGTCTACCTCTTTCACTCCATTTTCTTGTGAGCTTACAGTTGTCTGGTCTTCCTTGTCATCATTCTTATCCTTTCTTCTTCCTCTCTTTTTGCACTGATGTGTTTCTTCTCTACTGTTGCTATCAATGTAACTACTTGATATCTCTAACAATGCTGAGTCTACCAAGGTTTCAAGTTTTCTTACATAGAAACATAGTCTTTGATGGCAGATAAGGACCGCTCGGCCCACCTAGTCTGCCCATTTCCCTACCTACAGGATAAGCTGCAGATCCTAGTTAACCAACAGCCTATTTCTTCCTACCCCCAACAAGAATTGCTGTATGTCTGTCCCATGCATTCTTGAATTCTCCCACAGTTTTAGACCCCACAACCTCCTCGGGAAGGCTGTTCCATGCATCCATCACCCTCTCTGTGAAAAAATACTTCCTCACATTGCCCCTGAGCCATCCCTCTCTATCTTCAAATTGTGTCCCATTGTTCTTGCACATCTCTTTTTTTGAAAGATGCTACCCTCTTGGACTTTGTTGATTCCACTGAGGTACTTAAAAGTTTCTATCATGTCCCTCTCTCCCTCCTTTCCTCAAGGATATACATATTAAGCTCCTTTAGTGTCTCCTCGTATGCTTCTCTTGCAGATGCTGCACCATTTTAGATGCCGTCCTATGGACTGCTTCCATCCTGTCTATGTCCTTGTGGAGATGGGGCCTCCTGAACTGGATGCAGTACTCCAGATGGGGTCTCACCAACTGTCTGTACCAAGGGTTAACAATTTCTTGTTTTCTGCTGGTGATACCTCTCCCTATACATCCCAGTATCCCCCAGTCCTACCTACTGCCTTCTCACATTGCTTGCCAACCTTAAGGTCATCTGATATGATTACCCCCAGGCCCCTTTCCATTTTTGCTGTTGTTACTACCTCCCCCCCCATTGTGTAATCTTCCCCTGGGTTTTTGTTTCCCAGGTGCATTATTTTGCACTTCTTTGCATTAAATTCAAGCTGCCATACGTCTGACCATTCCTCCAACCTTGCCAAGTCCCTTCTCATCCTTTCCATGCCTCCTTGTGCATTAATCCTGTTGCAGATCTTTGTGGCATTTGCAAAGAGGCATACTTTTCCTTCTAGTCCCTCTACAATGTCACTTATAAAGACATTAAAAAGGACTGGACCCAGTACTGCACCCTGCGGTACCCCACTAGTACCCCCCTTTCTTCAGAGTGGACTTCATTTACAATTACCATGTGTTCTGTTTTCCAGCCAATGTTTTACCCAGGCTCCACCCTTGGACCCACTCCCAGGCTAGTTAATTTGATTATTAATCTTTTGTGTGGGACTGTGTCAAATGCCTTGCTAAAGTCCAGGTAGGCCATGTCCACAGTCCCTCCCTGGTCTACTGCTTTGATCACCCAGTTAAAGAAATCAATTTGATTCATCTGACATGACCTTCCCATTGTGAACCCATGCTGCCTTGGGTCCTGTGCCCCATTGGCCTCTAGGTACTCAATAATTCTTTCCTTCAGAAGTGATTCCATCACTTTCCCCTACCATAGAGGTCAAACTGACAGGTTTGTAGTTTCCTGCCTCTGTCTTGCTCCCACTTTTGTGAAAGGGAATCACATCCACCTTCCTCCAGTCCTCAGGTACTACACCAGCTTCCCATGATTTGTTAAAAAGGGTAGTCAGTGGTGTCACTCATTCTCCCTTTAATTCTTTTATAATTCTGGGGTGATTTATGTCAGGCCCCATTGCTTTGTCCACCTTCAGTTTTAGGAGTTCTTTAAGAACCCTTTCTTTTGTGAAAGGACTGGGATCATCCCCCCTATCTAGAGTGCTTTTGTTAATTGGATTAGGCACCTTCCCCTCCTCCTCTTTTGTGAATACTGAGCAGAAGTATTCGTTCAGTATCCCTACTTTTTCATTTTCCCTCTCTGCCCACCCACTGTCCATTCTATTCAGCCTCACTAACCCTCCCTTTGTCTTTCTACACTCCCTGATGTACCTACAAAAGGTTTCATCCCCCTACTTAACTGAGTTGGCTATCTTTTCCTCAGTTTGGACCTTTTCGATTCGGACTTCCCTCCCTGCTTTCTTCTGCCTTACCTGGTACAGTTCTCTGTCCTGCTCCTTCTGTGTTTGCTTACACTTCCTAAATGCTATCTTTTTCTCCCTAACTTTCCTTGCCACCTCTTTTGAGAACCATAGTGGCTTTTTCTTTTGTTTTGATTAGTTTATTTGCTTCATACAAAGACTTACTGCCTCTGTGATGGCAGTTTTGATGTTTCCCCATTGTTGCTCCACCCCCCTTCTAGCCTGTTTGCTAGTGCTTTTCTAAGGCACTCTCCCATCTTGCCAAAGTCAGCCATCCTGAAGTCCAGTACCCTCACTTTTGTATGACTTGACTCTGTAGCTGAGTTTATCATGAACCACACTGTTTGGTGGTCACTTGTTCCCAAATGGCTACCCACTTCTAGATCTGAGATCTTCTCACTGCCCCCATTTGAGAGTATGAGGTCTAAGATTGCTTCCTCATGAGTGGGTTCTAAAATTAGCTGTCTGAGGCATGCCACCTGTAGGGCATTGAGAATTGCCCTGCTCTTGGATGTGGCTGCAGCAGAGGTGCTCCAGTTAACATCTGGCATATTCAGGTCCCCCATCAACAGTATCTCCCCTTTCTCTGCCATCCTAAGGATGCTTTCTATCATATCCTTGTCCATTCCCTCCCCCTGAGATGGGGGTCTGTATACAACCCCTTTGCAGATTGTGGTGCCATTTCCAGTCTCTAAGGTGACCCACAGTGCCTCCTCTCCTCCCTGTTTACTCTTTTGTTCTGTTGCTTTTATCCCTTCCCTTACATAGAGAGCTACTCCTCCCTCTTCTCCCCTCCCTGTCTCTCCTGTAGGTTGTGTACCCTGGTATGTTAACATCCCAGTCATGGTTCTCTGTGTACCGTGTTTCTGTGACTGCTACAATATCCAGGCATCCCTCTTCCATCAAAGCCACCAGTTCAGGGAGCTTGTTGCCCAGACTACGGGCATTGGTACCAATTACCCAATATTTCTTGATGGCCTTTCTCCTTTTTGACCCATCCCTATCCTTATTGCCTTTGTCATTTTCTCTATTTACCCCTGCCCGTCTCCCTATCGACATCTCTATCTTGGTGTTTATCTCACTTACTACCCTGATTTTTTTGGGGGGGCTAGGATTTCCCCTGCTCCTTTCCAGTGCCTCCCCTTTGACTAGTTTAAATGCTTACCAATGAAGCATTTAAACATATCACCTAGGATCATGGTTCCCTTCCTGGACAGATGCAGACCATCACGTCAGCATAGGCCTGCATCACTCCAGGTGGACCCCCAGTCCCCAATGAAGTCAAATCCCTGAGCTCTGCACCAGTTTTTCAACCACTGATTGAATCCATGGTGTGGAGCACCCTACCCTCATCCATACCATAGACAGGCAGCACCTCCAAGAAGGTTATCATGCATGCTACTTGTCTGTGGCCCCTCTCCAACTCCACAAACTCTTCCTTCACTGCTGTGATCCCTTTCTCAGCCAGGTCATTTGTCCCTAGGTGGACAATGACACCCAGCTCCCTCCCCTGTGCAGCTGTCCTGGTGATCTTGAGGATTCACTCCCTGTCCCTCCAATCCATGGGGCCAGGCAGGCACCTTACCTCCCTCTCCCCTTCCTCCCCCAGTTCTACCCTCCTAACAATGGTGTCTCCTACCAGGAGTTGTTTCCTTCCCCTGTGGGGTCCCATGCCACCCTCCTGTGGGTCTCCTTTGTGGAGGTTCCAAGCATCCTCCTTGGTCTCCACTGTGGGTACCTCTTATTTCTTTTTTTAATTATATATCTCTGTCCTTAAAGCAGCAGTACTTGTTAGTGGGAATAATTTTTTTCAGCAATAATGTATTTCTGGGAGAAACATCAATACAGAATAGCCATTTTTCTTTTCACTGTATTAGAAAAAACACCCCAGCTGTTGGAGAATGTTTCCTGGATCTGCTTGCAGGCCCTTTTACATTATGTAGGTGCACATATTAAGGATATAGTTAAGACCATACCATCCTACATAAGGGATACAACTGACATCTTGAATGTCCTGGGAGATGTTAGATGTACATAGAACCCCTATATACAAACATCTCCCATGGTGAAGCCCTGAATGCCCTATGTAACACCTTAGGTAACAGCACTAACTTATCTGTTGATCACAATGTTTCCTAGTAGAATGTGCCAAGTTTGTTCTCACACGCAATGCCTTTATCTTCCAGAACCAATACTATCACCAGGTGAAAGGTAACTAGATGGGGCAACATTTGCCTCCAAACAGACAAACCTCTACCAGACACCTGAGAGAGAGAGAGAGAGAGAGAGAGAGAGAGAGAGAGAGATGTTGTGTGCTCTCTAGTGGTCAGCCCATATTTTCCAGGACTGACCTCTGAAGAGTCTATATTGATGATTTCATTTTGATTTGGCATGATAGGATGACCGAGTCGACTGATTTTGTTGCCGTTCTGCAAAGTACTAGCAGTAACATGTTTTCAGATGGAATAAATCAGGACAAGTGTTAATTTCCTGGATCTAAAAATTGTGAAAAATGTTAATGGCACTATTAGTACTGATTTATGCAGGAAAAGCACCGACAGAAACACCTTGTTACTTCTATTCAAATCTAGCACCTTAAGTAGAGAGAATAATCAACAAATATTTAACATTTGGCAATTCATTAACCGTTCCACTGTAGGCATGTATCATAAGACCCTTCATAAGTGAATAGATAAATAAATAACTAATAGCTGGCTGGGATGATGGCAGAAATTGGAAATTAGTTCTCAAATGCCTGTGCAAACTGATGGCTTTCCAGACCCCTCTTAAAAGCCTCCATTGAGGGGCCTTCCTCAATGCTCTTGGGAGATAGTACCAAGGGACCAAGCCAGCCACTTCAAAGGCCCACTCTCCTGAGGTATTTAGTCTTGTCCTGGGAACCACAAGGAGACTCTCCTCAATAGCAGAGAGGGCACAGTGATATATAAGGGTTCAGGAGATCAGTCAGGTAATCCGGGCCCAGCCTATGCAGGACCTTGTAAGCAGGCAAGTCAACTTTAATGGAGATATACCACTTAACTGGCCCAGTGTAGATCATGCAACACCAGGGAGACACGACATGTCCTTGAAAGTGTGATCAGCAAACTAGTGGCTGCTTTCTGCACCAGCTGCAGGCACCACAGCATACTTCCATTGACCCCAAGGTAAATATTATTGCAGTAATCAAGCCTTGAAGTCACAAACACATGCACCAGTGTGGTCAGGTTGCCAGGTGAAATATGGGATCTACTATGGGTGATGTTCCATAGATGTTAAAGGCATTCTGGACTACTGCTAACACCTGCACTTGAAATGTCAGTCCCTCATCCAGAATGACTCTTAGATTTTTCACTGTTGTGGTAGCCAAAAGCCCCAAGGAGCCAAGCTGAAAACCCATCTCCCTCTCAATAGCTGCCACTCCCCTCCTACAACCTAGCTCCACCACCAGTACTTCAGTTTTATCCAGGTTAAGTCTCAACCAGCTCGATGCCATCCAGTCTTGGATCTCGGCAAAGCACCTATTAAGCACATTAACTGCCCCCAGTGTCCCAGGTGCAAAAGATACATTGAGGTGGGTAACTGCATAACAGTGAAACCCAGAAATCCAAGACCATATTTCCTGATGCTGTTGCCCAGGGATAGTATATACATTGTAAACAGCATGGGCAAAAGGACCAAACCCCGGGGTATGCCACAGGACAGAACCACTGGGAGTGAGGAAAACCTCCCAAAAGACAATCCTCTGTATCCTGACACTGAGATTGGACTCATACAATCAGATGACTTTGGCAGTGAGTCCTTCATACTTCCTGAGCCAGTAAAATAGCAACCCATGGTCCGTGGTGTCAAATGCTGCGAAGAAATCAAAAAGAACAAGAATTGACTATTCTCCTCTATCCCTCACCCTGAGCAGGTTATTGTACACACTAAGTAGTGCATTTACCGTGCTGTGCCTAGACTTAAAACCAAACTGGAAAAGCCCATAGATGTCAAAGGCAATAAGGTGTGCCCCAAGCTGCAGCACAACTGCCATTTCAATAACTTTGCCCAAGAAGGGCAGATTAAAAATAAGTTTGTAATTCATTAGGAAGTCCTGGTCCTTGGATGACTTTTTCAAAAGTGGTTTCACCAGTGTGTTTTTCAGAGACACTGAGAAGCACTGAGAACACCCCCTCTGACAAGAAGCACTGGAGAGTCCCAGCAAACACTGGGCCCAGCTGCCCTACATAGTTCACAAGTAGATGTAGCTGGCCTGGGTCCAGATCACAAAATGTCAGCTGTAGCTCTGAGATCTCCACCCTCACCTTTTCCATTTTCACTGGTCAAAACTCTCTCTCTCTCTCTCTGACCACTGAATGCATCTGAGATACAGGCTTAATGCAGCTGGGCTATGATGGCCCACTTGGTGAAATTCCAGCCCTAATAGAGAACACCCTGTCTGAGAAGAACCAAGAGAACTTATCACAGTTTGCTGGTGAAACAGCTCTTATAGGCTCCAGACAAGCTGGATGGAGAAGCCTGTCCCTAGTCCAAAAGACCTGAGCCGGTCAGTTCC
Source organism: Neoceratodus forsteri (assembly GCA_016271365.2). Lineage (NCBI taxonomy): Eukaryota > Metazoa > Chordata > Ceratodontiformes > Ceratodontidae > Neoceratodus > Neoceratodus forsteri. The sequence goes on from CM028129.1 coordinate 722,424,184, forward strand.
TCCCAGCAGTAATCTTCCTTGATAGGAACATTGCATTTTTATAGGTGAGTGCTCCTTTGATACTCAGGTTAGTGAGCCATCAAAGCTAGTCTGTCCTCCTGGGCCCTGGATCTCCTCCAACAACATTCCAACTTCTGCCACTTTGCTTTTCTCTCGCTCAGCTTGCCTTCAATCCACAGTGAGCCAAGTCATGAAACCACCAAGTGTACACAAACTGGCACTACAAGATAGAAAGCCACAGTGATGCCCCAGTACAGGCCACCACTGCTTCTTCCAGTTCCCTAGAACATGCTGTCAACAAATTTGAGGTGTCCAGCACCACCAAGAGCCACTCTGGCTGAAGCTCTTGCAAACAGCAGAACTAGACCACCTCCATAGGCTGTGGATTACAAGGGGGGTTGGGGGCTCCTGAAAGTGAACCTGATGGCACAGTGATCAACTGACCAGATCAGTCTTGAGGTTGACAATCTTGAGCCCCAGAGAGAATACCAACTCCAAGGTATGGCCATATTGGTGGGTGGAAGCAACAGCTTGTGTAAGGCCCATGGATACCATGCCTTGGAGGATCTTAAAAGTTTATTGCCCCAAACATTGAAATCACCCAGAATAAGCCATCTGGGTGGCTCCAACACTCTGTTGGCAATGAATTCCATGATTTCCTGCAGAAATTCCCCCTCAGAGCATGGAGGTCAGTACATGAAGGTGATTCAGCAACCTGCTCCAGGGTCCTCATGCACAGCCATTAATAGCGACCCCATGTGCTACCTCCAGTTCATACATTGTTAAAGTCATGTGCTCAGACTTTTAACATCACGCATGCTTATTTAATCACTTACTGTTCTAAAACTCAGTGACATTTCTCTTTTTCATTTTTATTATGGAAAGAATGGGGGTGTGTTATAATGTGCTCAACATGCAAAATGACCTAGTGCTAATAAAAAGCACACTCTATATTTACAGGGGGAGTTCATTTAGCATACCATTCATTATCAGCACGCTCATATTTAAAAAATTATGGAAGCTTTTTCATAGTTCTCTATTTCATTTTAATATGGGCAATAACTGGAGAAAAAGATAAATAAGCTGGAAGCAGCATTGAAGGGAGACAGAGAAACAAAAAGAGCAGGCAAAGGTGGAAGAAAAAGATGGTGAGTGGTGGGGAGGGGGGGAGAGACAACAGGAGAGGGATAGGGATGAGTGTATGGACCTCATAAAGAATGAGGATGGAAAATGGGTAAGGGGAAGGGGAAGGGAAAAGGGATTAGTTCAAGGCGGTATTGCAGGATGGTGGGGAGGTGGGGAGGGAAAAGGGGCTAGAAACACAGAGGAAGTTTAGGGAGGGGAAAAGAAAAGGGGAACAAAGGAAGGACAAAAGGAGATAAATATAGCAAATGTGGATACTAGAGAGAATGAAGCCACAGATTGGGGAAGAAGAAGAGATCAAAAAACAGCATTTGCATACAGTTTTCTTCTTCAAAAAATCCCACATGAAGGGCAACATTCATTCTTCATAGTCTAAACATCGATGATTTTAAGAAACACATTGAGTTACACATATTTGAAAAATTTCAACAAAAACAGGGGTAAATCTTGATATGGTTATTCAAACCAGACACATTTATGTGCCTGTAATTTGAAGATCCAGAACATTTCAAGTCTGGCCGCTATCCCTTCCCCTTGGAACTCTTTTCACATTTTCAGTTGCAGTGAACTTTATTTTACGATCATGTCCATTACCAGCATTATTTAAGTTCATTGCCAGCACATATAACTCATTACCACTATTTATTGCTCCTACATGGTCTTCCACTCATTCCTTAATTTTGTTTTCATTCTTCTAACATAATATACCATGTCTTCACATGTTGCTACATAAATAAAATACAGAGTCACAATTAATTATTGATTTATGGTGACACTCTGTCCATTGCTCAGGTTTAACAAATTGCCCAGATTTTTCTTGTCCTCTCACTGGCTGATGATGAAGCCCTGATCATGCAGGGTAAGCCACAGAGGCAATAGAGGAGGGAGATAAGTCCTAGGGATAATGGACGATGGAGCTGGGAAGAGCAGGGGGATGGGTGCTAGCTGGAGAGACAGCAGCATAAATGGACAGTAAAAAAAAAGAAACAAACTATTATCAGCAGAAAATAAACTAGTTATTGTACACTAGTAGCTAAATGTCTATATTGAGCTGCATTTTTCAGCACTGTATGTGGCTTTATAATTTAATTTTTAACAGCGTAGAGTATACCAGCTCAATCAACACACCACATAAAGGAAACATAAACCCTGTTTTATTCCATACATTGTTTAATATATTTGGTCATTTTGGCATGTAAGTAATCTGTTTAATCTCCCCCCACATTCTGTTTTTGTATTTTGGTTTTGAAATAGTCCTCTTTTTGCTTATTTAATCACTTACTGTTCCAAAACTCAGTGACATTTCCCTTTTTCATTTTTATTATGGAAAGAATGGAGGTGTGTTATTGGATGTTACACTAATGGAACAGGGCATTACCCAGGGTTCTATACTGGGGCTGCTACTGTTTTCATTACTTATTGACCCCTTATTCTCTTCACGTTTGAACAAACACACATTGATGTATGCAGAAGAATAAAATTGTATCATAGCTGTCCCTCAGTGGATGTGTTAAACAGGTCACTGGGTTTGGATTTTTCTATTCTTGATGACTGGTTATCAAAACACAAACATTTACTTAATAGCAGGAAGACAAAATGTATGATCTTTGGGTTGAGACAAAAAAATGCTAAATGTTCCCCTTGGTTATTGTTAATAACTCAGGTGATCAACTGGAACAGGTAGACTGTTTTAAATACTTGGAAATACAACTGGATTCAAATTTAAATTTTTTGTTGCATATAAAATCTGTTTGTCAGCAGGGTACTAACAAAAGTGGGTACTGTTTAAGTTGCACAATATGTTGACTTTACCTACTAGGACTGCACTGGGCAAAAGTGTTCTTTTATCAATATTGAGTTATAATCCTTTTCTATTCTCTAAAGTAACAAAAGCTGACTTATCTCTCCTAAACACTACATTCAATGCAATATGCAGGTTTGTACTTAGTTCCTCATATTGGACCCATCATTGCACATTATATGAATCCTTGGAGTGGTTACCACATAAACTCGGTTGTGAATATAACTTAAATTGTCTGACTGATAAAGTATTTCATCTGGGAACAGACTCACCTCTGTTTTCATTATTAGAACTCAAAAAGGAGGTTAGAATTCTAAGATCTAGCAGTAGTATCTCTCTTGTTGTTCCTAGAGTTTTGAGTAGTATGGGTGGGCTAGCCTTTACAGTGTGTGCTGCTAGTAATTGGAATTTCTTACCAAATTATTTACTGCACATGAAGGTGTTAGTCTTGCTACTTTTAAACTGTGTCTTAGGAAATATTACTGTAAGCAACTTTCTTGTAATTGTTTTGTATAACTGTATATTTGATATGTTGTTTTGTACTGTATTTATTTGAACTGTAACATCTTTGGCTGTTGTTTTAGCCTGTCATTTATAGGTTGTGTACAAAAAGGGCCTTGGCTCATTACACTTACCTGGTTAACAAAAGTTTAAATAAAAAAAAATAAAAAAATAAGAATGATTGAGTCAAAGTTCATTTAGAGTGGTGTCCGTAGCATAGCATCACTTAAAATATATGCAGTTGCATAAATGCATAATGAAATACATTCCGTACACTGCAAGAAAAATAAAACAAACAAAAATACAATATTTTAAGATGCAATTTAATGAGAGCATAATATAAGAGACAGTTAAGGAATAATGAAACAAATAAAAATACAATATTTTAAGATGAAATGTAATGAGCGCATAACATAGGAAAAAGCTAAGGAGGTGACCATTAAATGATGCCCTCACAGAAGGGTTTAGTTGTGGGAAGAGAACTGAAAAAACATTTATATAATCTTGACTGCGGATAGGGAGGGATGTGTGCGGACCTGATATGGGGATGGAGAATATTCCAAGATATGGGACAAAAATACTTGAAGCCTTTCTCACTTTTTTTTAGTTTTTACATGATGTACAACTAATTCAAAGACATTGGCACAATGTAGCATGGGTGTAGGAGTCCTGTGAACAATTGTGGATAGAAAATAGAAAAGTAGTTTGCCTTGGACAGCATGTGAAGCCAGAAGATATTTTTGAAGCTGCTGTTGATCCTCTAGGGGAAACCAGCCCAGCCATCTGAATAATTCATAATGATGGATAAAGTCTGAAACACCTATAGCAAAGCGAGCCAGGTGACTATAAAGGACACCTATTTGTAAAGAGACCTTTTGCAGCCAAGTCATAATAGACATCCATGACATCAAATAATGGAAAAATTAAAGACTGAGTAAGCCTGGGATGAAGGGACAGAGGAATATGAGACTTGTTTTTATTTCAACAATTGATTTTCTTGGACATAGATTTAAAAAGGTTATCAATGGGTAGTGAGCTTGAAGTGGGACCATCAAGCCTATAACCCAGATATTTATAAGAGTCAGTAGTTTCTAACAGAATATCATCAATAGTAAAGAGGGACACAGTTGCAGGTTCTGGTAGGTGAGATAAGGAGTATGGGGGCCAAATAACATAGTCTTTGTTTTTCTAGCATTTAGGACTAGTTTCAACTAATTAAACAAGGATTGAAGACTAGAAAGTTCTGCTGTAGACAACTGTTAATTGACTCTAAGTAAGGGGGTGAATAGTAAATAATGGTGCCATCAGCATACAGATGATAGTTAATACAGACTAGAACATCACCAAGCTTATTTACACAATGAGAAAAAAACAGCCAGACCCAAGACCATCCCTTGAGGAACCCCCTTAACAGTAGGTAGCAGGGTAGTGAGATGCCAGGAGAGGGAAACTAATAGGGCATGACCGATAAGGTAGCTATGAAACTAGGAAAGAGTGTCATATGGGAAGCCAATATCGCACAGCCTTGACAGCAACAATTTGTTATCAACTGAGTGGAATCATGCTGGGAAAGCTTCTCTCTAGCCTTCCATTCCATTAATGTTGATAGGTGCTGGAACTAATAAATAATAAAAAAATGAATATTAAGTGGGAAAAAGGCAGCATTAACATGGAATCCTAAATAAGGTAACAATAAAACTGTTTCACAATAGAAACATGGCACAGTACACTGTGGAATAAGGATGAGCCAATGCTGAATTTGTATGAGGTGAATGTGCCAGAATTTGACAATTTTACCTTTGATTGTGCTCAATAAAATTTTTGGGCCACTTCAGGATCACTACGACCTTAAGCCATTGAATTAAAAAAAAAATTCATTCTCAGGTGGCCAGGGCTAGTTTCATGGTCTCCCATTCACCCACCCCAGTAATTTTTCTCCCCCTCCTCCCTCCCCAGACATCCTCCCTCCTCAGACATTTCACATATCTGACACTTGGCACTGTGCTAGGTATTGAGTTTTTAAAACAAACTGTAGTAGAAGACCAGGTGAGGGTGGAAGAGGTTGGGATTGTCTAGGGTAGGTGAGGGGTTGTTAAGGAGTGCCAAGTTTGCCAGGTATAGCCTGCTAACCCACAATAACAAGGACCTGAAGTGTCTTTGGCCAAAGTGTTGAAGCCAAACCAAAGACGGGTTATGAATCAAAGCTGAACTGAAGTTGCCAGTTTCCACATTCACTCACTCTTACTGTGGATATTAAACATACTCCCCCCCCCCAAAAAAAAATTTCTAATTAGGTCTTGACAAACTAAAAGTTGGTCCTCAGTATTTGCCCTTACTATTTTCAAAAATTATTTGTTTTTACTTTTGACTCAGTTTCACACGAGTATTTACCTAGTTATCATGTCACTTAAGGTTAACATGGAGCTTTATATATCCTCCATGAAGAAAGATGTTTTGTTTATTATAGTCAACAAATTTAAGCCTGTGGAGGAAAAAAAAAGTAAAAATGTTGCTCAGTGCTTCCAAAAAATGCCTTTGTTTGGATCTTAGAAAACTCTAAGGATCAATTCATTCATTTGTTCTGACATAAAAATGTAAAACACAAGGGGTGGGATATTCAAAGGGGTTGCACCGTACGTAACCCACTGATGCGCCCCGGCACAATATTCAAAAGGGGATGTTGTGCTGCACAATTCCTGATGCACTGGGGCACACCAGTAATGTATGTGGTGCAAGTGCGGAGGGCATACCCATGCAAATGCGGCACATCCCGATATTCGCCCGGGATGTGCACTGCATATACAGGCACAAACCCACCTTGCACCGCACAGGGGGGTGCAAAGATCCACCCATAAAAAGCAGGAGCAAGGCTTGGCCACCCACAGGTGAGCTGCCATATTGCAGGGCGCAACACGGCAGCCGCCAGCTGCAGGTGGCCACCCGACCTCCAGAGACACAATCTGGGTGTTGTTGCCCCCCCTCACATTTTGGGACTGTGTAGTACAGTACAGTCTGCATGCCCATTGGCCCATGCAGTGAACCACCGGGCTTATTAAAATGCATTGTACGCCTGTCAGTCGGCGGGTGGCCAGGCAGCATGTGGGTGGGGAGCTGCCGCCCACTGCTGACCGGGGGAGCGGGGTGGTGGTTCTGAGTGGGTGGTGAGGAGGTACTGATGGCCCACCTGGGCATTTATTTACAACTGAAGCCCGTGATTGGGCTGGGGATCGGGTCCACTGGGCCACCAGGGAATGTAATTTATTCATCTGCCCATGATTGGGCTATGGGGTATGTTCCACTGGACCACCAGGGACTTTAACTTTAACCACAGCCCGCGATTAGGCATTGGGGCACATTGCCCACCGAGCAGCAGGGGGTGTCAGTTCCTGATGGCTGCAGCCTGGTAGGGCGCCAGGTGCAAGTCGCCGGGGATTGGCGCACCTGCATGCAAATGGGGCCATAATGACATGCAAATGGCCCCATTTGCACTTTGCATGCATAATGGCCTCATTTGCATGCCAGCATTGAATATCACGGTTGCTGCACCTAGTGCACCCACACTTGTGCTGGTGCATCTCCCTGCTCCTCACTTGCTACTTGTACTGGCACCGTGCCACTGAACCGTGTGCAGTGTGGGTGGCCCCAGTGCCTTATTAAATAGTGCTGAGCCATGGTGCAGCACCGTTGAATATCACCCGGGCCATGCCGTAGCGCATCCCAGTTTTTCTGCGCCCAGGCTTGCGCCCCTGCCTGGCGCATTCTGAATATCCCACCCAAGGTTTATGTTTCCTTTAATGTAAATTTCATTTATGACTGTTACATAGAACTAGTATTGGTTACAGCATCGTAATGAATGTATGCATGTTGATACACCTGGCTAGAGTGACTATTTTGAAAGGTGTGGGAGGAACATCTTATAGTAGTACTGTTGTAGTGAGCTCCTGAATGTTTTAGAGACAGCGGGTATTACAGGTTAGTTGTACTGTAGCTCATAGAGCAAGAGTTTTGAGACTGTAAGAGAACATAATTAGAAAGAAAAGGTTGCATCACTTAACATAATTGCTACTGTTCTGCTTATAAATACTCGAACCTGAAATATTTGTTATGATATATAATTAACCATTTTATGGTTTTGCTATTTTATTTCACTGTCTCCTCTATAATGCTAATTCTAACCATAAACCACTTTCCCCTCCTTTTTATCGTCTCTTCCTTCCCCTTCCTCCACCCTTCCACTGCCCCTTGCCTATCTCTCTTCTATGCTCTCCCATCTTCTCCTCCCCCGACTCTCCCTTCCCTATACCACCCCCTGGCATCCTGGGTGTAGTCTTCTTCCATCTCCTTGGTTCCACCTTAAAGTCACAAAAAAAAGAGGGGTTGGATCCTGGTTACTTAACTAGGCCTGAAAAAGGACAGTTTAAGCAGAGGAGTTTTTCCTAAGCATGCTAAGTATTCATGAAAGTACCATTTTTAGGAAGGAAAAACTCTGAAACTCCTTGAGTTCAAGAAAGAAAAATAATATTTTATTTATATACTGTTATGTAGCCACCTAAAGAGTCTGGCCAGTGTTTCATGGCCAACATGGCCACTTCCTCAGGGCCCAATCATTGAATTTCTATGACGAGCTGCTTCAATATCTGTTTTGCCATTTCTCTATTAAAATAGTTCTAGAACTGCTCTAATGCTTATCATTCATAGTTCCATACTCATTTTCTACTTATACAAGACTCTTGTCAGAACTGCATGCCATTTTTAGCTTAGACTTTATAGAAATTCAACCATTTAACATAGAAAGAGGTGGGATGGCAGAACGGCTCCAGATAAAAGTAGTAAATAACATATAAATGCGTGACAAGCAGTTGATTCATGAGGATTTAATTCGGTATTTCTATCTATACACAGCCACAAAAAAAAAAAAGGAACATTACAAGGGAAAACACAAAGAACAAATGGTTATCGGAACATGATTTCATAGGAGGTAAAAATTATGATTTCCTTGATTATCTGAGGTTGGTTGTGAGGGAGAATTTACAGTGAAATGTTTAAATAAAGAATCTTGTTTATTGATTATAGAATAAAGCAAAATGAATACAAGAAAGACTGCTTTAGCTGAGAAATCTAGCAGTCAGCTTACAGATATTTGAAAGGAGTAAGTCCGTTTTGGTTTTTGTCATCACATTCACTTCTTTTTAAAGTACAGCAGCATTGGCATATCAACTTACCACTATGATAAGAAGTAGTTAATGCACTCTATTTGAAATATAGAGATGTATGTGGATGGAACTAAACTGATAAATTATTTTGGTATATGTTTATACCAATGTGAAGGGGTACTTGGAGGTTCAGGGTCAGGGTGTGTACCTCCTTAGTGTTTGTTGGGGGACAGGGGGAAAGAGTCCAAACTGGAAGTGGAACTGGCATAATAAATTGAATATAACATTAGACACATGTAACTTTAAAAATAAAGTCTCAGAGTTATAGTTTGGTTCCATTTAAAATGTTGTATTTAGATAAAAATATTAACAGTAATGTAAGGTTTTTCTCTGTTTCACAAAACAGGATCAAAAATTGGGACCTGAGGATGTGGCCCTGTCGGCCACGAAACGTTGGCTGAACCCTTTAGGTGGCTACAAAACTGTATGTAGTTCTGATAGAACATCTGAGTAGCAGCCCACTGAGTTCTAGAATATTGAGATTTGCTGTTACATTTGGATGGTAAACATGAAATAGAAATTTATATATTTATGCATTTTATAGTTATGTATAACTGGAGGCTAGGAGAAGCTGGGCTGGGATGATATGGGGGAACAGCTACATGTATGGGAAGCAGGAGAGTGGTAAACTGCAATAGTTGTGTGTGGAGTAAAGGGGCTGTTCAGTGTGTAAGAGCCTGGAGCAGCTAAGGCTGAAATAAGGCTGCAGAGGTGGGAGCTGGGGAGGATGGTGTGGGAAGTCAGAGAAGCAGAGCAATGGAGGGAAAGGCACAGGGGTGGTGCCCATGGGAGAGAGGGCATCAGGCAGGAGATGGGAGTGGGTAGGACCACCCAGTATACAGGAGTATCTCTTCCTCAGAGAACCAGGGATCCCAGGGTAGATGAATGGCAAGTGGTAAGGGGAAGAGGTGGGAATGTGAGGGTAGCATCAGGGGTGGGAACTTCTGAAGGGATGCCTTTATTGAATAGATTTGCACCACTGTCTGGAAGGAGGCAGGGGGCAGCAGGAGATGAGGTAGGAGGTAGGGGTTGAGCCAAGGATGAGAGTAGGAGTACAGGGGAGAGAAGAGAGAACTAGACAGGGTGGGCAGGGAAGAGGAGGCAGGCAAAACAGAGTGGAGAATGTGGGGAGGGAGGGAGAGAAAAGGAAAGGAGGAGGAGAGGGAAATGTGGAAGCTGATACAGATAGTCAAAAGAGGAGGGGCAGAGTAGGAGATGGAAAAACAGGGGAATAAATAGTGGATGCAGAGATAAGTTTACTAGGGAGCAAGCGGAGTGGTTAGGCAGGGGAGTAGCTAGTACTGAAGGCAAGAAAGGAAGGACAGGGAGCACGGGTGCAGGGGATGGAAGGGTGGCACTCATAGGGGACTCCATAATTAAGGGTATTCACTGGGGAAGAAAAGGGGACCCAAATACAAGCAGGAGGGTGGTTTGTATGCCAGGGATGACAGTGGGGAAGGTGGGCCCAGAAATACGAGAAATAGTAAGGGTGGTTGGATGAAAACCTAATTTAGTTATACACATGGGAACCAATGACAGAGCTGGGGAGGAGGTTGAGGTAGTGCAACGTAGGTTCAGGGAGTTAGGGAAGATAGGGAAGATCTGCAGGGAGGAAGAAAGTCCGCTTGCCTTCTCAGAGGTGCTACCAGTATCAAGGGCCAGCACAGCCAGGAAAAGAAGACTAGAGGATTTTAATGACTAACTGAGGAAATGGTGTAGGAGGAGATGTTCATCAGTATTGGGGACTGGGAGGAGACCTGGTCAAACATAGCATTCTTTTCACCAGACAGGCTACACCACAGTAGGAAGGATTCTAGGGTACTCAAGGACAAACTGAGGGAATACATAACCACTACACTTAATTTAAACTACTAAGGAGAGTGGGACATAACCACTACACTTAATTTAAACTACTAAGGAGAGTGGGTAGTATGTGTGCAGGCCCAAAGACTCTGACAGGAGGAGGTCAATGAACCTCCCCCCCATAGTGATGGAAGAGGTCTGGAGGGAGGAGGTGGAAGGGGTAAGAAAACAGTTAGCTAAGGATGGGGGGGGGAGAGGAATACTTAACAAGGATATTTGGGGGGATGCACACAGAGTGGAGAAATGTGAAGAGAAGAATAGAAGGAAGGTCAGATTCTAGGTGGAGGGTGGTGTCTCTGAAAGTGCGGAATCTTGGGAACAGTCTCTATTAGCAGACAGGAAGGTGGACACAGTGGCAGTAACCAAGACTTGGACAACACCACACCATGACTGGGACCTTGCAATCCCTAGATACAAACTATACAGGAGGGACAGGGTAGTTGAGAAGGGGTGGCAGTTTACATCAGGGAGAGAATAACTTTCAGGGAGGAGTTGAAGGAAGGGAAGGTGGAAGCATTATGGGTTCAGCTACAGTCCAATAGAGGGAGAAAGGTGAGGTTGGGGGTGGTTTACAGACCACCCAATCAGGATGAGGAGAAAACAAAATAGAATAAAAGAGCATGTGCAGTGTGAGTGTCAGATAACTCATTGCCGTTTTACAGCAACTCACCGCAGCTTGCTGTATGTTTCTGGCGTCAATTTGTTCTAGTTATACATTAATGTTTCGCTCTTAAATGGTGCCATACCAAGCAGGATATAGGTTTGAATTGCTTGCTAATGTAAAACATGATGTTTGAATTATACAGCGTGTTTACAGAGGTGTAACACTGATGGGACGGTTTCAGTTTTCAGCGCGGCAAGCTGCAGTAAAACTGCGAGTTATCTGACAATCACACTGCACATGCTCTATTATTCTATTTTGTTTTCACCACAGCCAACTGCAGGAAGCAAGCTCATTTTGAAGTACTATGAGTTTTCTCCTGAGATTAGTGTAATTACCAGGGTTGAATATTAGCTGTTATGAGTGCCGTTAGTTAAAAAAAGTATTCCTTGTTGCTAAGGACTGTTGGCATCAGCAAGGAGCAGTGGAGCTTGAATACCAAAAATTTTTTTTTCACTCTTTTTGTACTACACTGAGATTAGTAATGAAACACAAGAAACTGGCATGACAGTTAAAACATTTTGACAGGAAATACGCATGAGCATCTGTAGGCGTCTGCTTAGGTCTGCTGACTACATGGCACTCTTGCGCTGCTGCAGTTGACGACAGTCCTTGAATTACATCAATGACAGTCAGCTGTCAACTGAGATCATAAAAAATGGAGAAAATTTCAGTGACTAATAAATCACAAACAGGAGCTCACTTGTATGGATTTACTGGAAATAATCACAGGACACAGTATATAATGGTTTTTTACATATACTGGCAGTATAGCCTAGAGGTTAGAGGAATGAGGTGTGAACAAACTTGATACATCCAGCAGACCAGACCTGAGTTTGATTCTCACAACCTCCACTTGCATACTGTGTGACTCTGAGCAAGTCACTTAACCGCCCAGTGCTCCCAGGTCGCCCCCTGAATACAGGCACTTGTGCCTGGTGGGCCTAACCCGGTTACCAAAGACTAAAATAAAATAAATTAATGATCCCAAACAAAACAAAGCTGAAATCTGACATTTGAATTTCTATATTTGCAAATGATCTTTAAAGTCCTCTGGTGCTTTTTGACAGCATTCTTATCATCTCTATTCTTGTCATCCAAACAACTCTTAGACTCTCTCATGCTCCTTGTCTCCTTGCTACTTATGGTGGCAGGTGATATTGAGCCTAATCCTGGCCCTGTCCTAGTTTCTCCCTTGCAGCTCCCTAAAGGATTGATTGTGGCCCACCTCAACATCAGCAGTCTCCTCCCCAGCTGGATCAGTTGCAACCCTTCATGGTCAACTTCCAGTCGGATGTTTTAGTAATCTCAGAGACATGGCTCTACCCCAAGGTCCAAGATAAATCTGTTCTCATCCCCTATTACACCATTGCTAGGTAGGATCAAGCCAAGAGGGGTGGTGGAGTAGTTATATACCTCTCCACCAGTATCCAGTTTGGGTCTGTGCTCTCTGCCTCCTCCCCCCTCTGCCTATGAGCTGCTTCTCCTGAAGCTCTCCCTCCCCTTCACTGTCCCTATATTTGTTGCTGAGGTTTACTGCTACCATGGTTCTGACCCCTGCATCAATCACTGAGCTCTTCTCCTCCACCTCTGCCCACTCCTCCTCCTCTAGTGAGGTTCTCATCCTTGGAAAGTTCAATACCAACTGTCTCTCTCCCTCCACACATAAATTATGCCAAAATGTAAAATCCCTCCAGCTCTCTTAACTGATTTCTGACCTCATCTGTCTTAATCATAAATCCCTTTACCACTCCCTCCTGGACTGAGTCCTCTTCTCCCACCCCCACTAAATTGTGGATGCTGCTACTGTGCCAGATGCCTTCAGTGCCACCATATGGCCTACTGTGTGTGTGAAAAATTCCTTCTGGTTACTGGACTTGTCCTCCCTCTCTGTTGACCTGTCTGCTACTGACTGATCTCCCATATCCACAGTCAACAATATTAATTCTGCTCTTCATTTCTTCCATTCCAAATTTATGGCTGTCTGGGACTACCATGCCCCCTTCAGAAAACCAAGGTCAAGGGGCCAAACTGTGTCTGCATCACTGCAAAATTGCTGGCCTGCCTTCATGCAAGAGACCTAGCGTGGTGGACCCAGAAGCCCACTGGCTTCTCAGCAACCTAAATAAATACTGGACTCTTCACAAGACCAGTAGCAAAGCCACCAGGCTTGTGAAATCTGAATATTTTGCATCCACACTCCGAAACAACCTTAACCACCCATCCAAGTTCTGGAAGGTTATCCACCCCCTTTTCTCCCCGCCAATCCAGTCCACCCCCCCCCCATTCCTCAAGATGCGTAACTCCCCCATCTCTGACTCTGCTAACGGTGCCTCATCTTTCACTCCTTTTTCACCTTCTATGCTCAACACCTCTTCCCTTCTCATCCTCTCCCTCCCTCCATCCCTCTCCCCTCCCTCCATCCTCTCCCCTCCCTCATCCCTCTCCCCCATCCCCTTCAGACTTTCTCTTTTCCCAGATCACCTTCTGCCTCCCTGAGAACCTTCTAGCCCCATAAAGGTGTACGCCCCGATGGTCTTGACCCAAAACTACTGTATCTCTGTGTTCATGTGTAACCCCCCTGTTGGGGGCTTAACTGTGAGTCCCCAAAAAAGGCTTGTTTCTCCAGGGTCTTGATTTTACCCTCATTCTTTCTTGGCTGGGTACTGGTCTTTCCTGGTTTGCCCCCCTGTGTTTTTCTGTCTCTCTTGCCAGGCCCTGCATGGTTTTTAGAGAGACAGCAGGGCTGGAGGAGCTGGTTCATGGAGCTGACAGTTTGAGAAATGGCACTTTGGTGCCAGCAAGCTCCATGCATGTGCAGTAGCACATTTTCATTTTGGCCATTCGTGGCCATTTTGACTGTTCTCTCTGGTGGTCCTGGTCCCAGGGCAAGGCAGGAGAGGGACTGGTGACCTCTGCTAAGCTGGAGAGGCAGCAAAAAAAAGCAGGGCAAGTTTTTGTGAGTGCCAATCATGCTCAAAATATGGGAGCCACCTCATTAATATTCATGAGGTGTCACCCTGAATAAAGATGAGCCGAGTCTGTCCAGCACCTAGGGGCACAGGTTAATGGTACTAGCAACATAAAGAGAATGAAAATAAAATGTTAAAAATTACACTGGAGGGCAAGGAAAAAGAAGTTGCCTCCAGGCCATGGGGAAATTTATCAAATAAATGTGTACACTTAAGCTGTAAGGAAGTGGGAAGTGGAAACTAATACTGGGCTATGTGTGGCTGCCTGCAGGTTATGCAGAACGGCATCAGCAACTGGCAGAGGATCAAATTCATGTATTTAAGAGTGCAGTCCCTCAACATGGCACGGGAGTGGCTATAGCTGTGTGGGGAAATGAATAAATAAAAGTACAGGGTTTGGCTGCAGGGACACTTAAAATCTAGAGACTCTGTGTAAACTGCGGACACTGTTTATTCTGCAGCCATGTTTAGCAGCTATGTGATGCCAGCCAGCAACCACCAAGCCAGGATACTTGCCAGGGACCCTGGGACTGTGTGACAAGACTTTTGGGGGAAAATACTAGGGAAAGTTTAGGCACCTTTTTCTGCACCAATGAGACATTGAGGGAACCTCAAACATATTAATTTTTGCCTAAGGACAGTGGCTCCAGCCAATGAGGAATGAGGAAAGGGCTCCCAATAGCCATGAACAGTTGGAGTTTGAGTCAGTTCGGTGGGAGCTCCTAAGAGGAGTGAGGCTCTTGCCCCTAGAGAAAATAGGGCTGCAGGATGGGCCTGTCTGGGGGCTGCCAGCAATTTGTCCCCAAGGGCCGGGAGTGCCTACCCCATCAGGAAAAGGGAAAGCAGAAGCAAGAAAGAAGCAGCTTTGAAGAAAAAAAAGGAAAAGCTGCAGGTTACTGAATGTTCTACATTGTTCTGAATTTGCAGCACAGTGGTGAGATAGCAGCTCGAATAAAAAAGGGAAAGCTGTAGGTTTCAAGAATCTACGTTGAATTGAAGGTGCACCTGAGCGGTGGGAAGAGGAGAAAAGAGGTTATGTCCTAAGCCCAGAAAAAGGACAAAAGTTGTGTCTAAGCCTGGGAAAAGACAAAAGTTATATCCTGAGCCTGGTAAAAGGACAAAGGTTGCATCTAAGCCTGGAAAAAGATGGAATTCAGAGAAATGATGAGGAACAGGTGAATATGAACGTGCTAAGCAAAAAAGGAAGAGTAAGCCTATTCACATGGAGAATTGTTATGTACCTGCACGGTGAGAAAAGGGACTTTGCGTGCAAAAAATATGTGTGAGCCAGAGTGAATATGTGGCTGTGTTGAAGTTGAGAGACTGTGAAAGCAGAAGGATGGACAGGTTTCTTTTGGGGCCGGGTACCTGCTGACTGCTCCTGAGATACAGCAAGAAAAAGAAACAAATTGCTTTAAATCAAATCAAATCAAATCATCTTTATTTTTATAGCGTCTTTCAAAACCAAGGCGCTGTACACAAAAACCATATACATAAAGATAACATTTTTTAAAACAAACATTAAAACAAATCAACCATAGTTAGGGAAAGCTAAACTAAATAAAAAGGTTTTTAACTCCTTTTTAAATCTATCAACAGTTGGGCATTCTCTCAACCAGCGAGGTAGAGAATTCCACAGGGTTGGCGCTGAAAAAGCGAAGGCATGAGATCCTGATGTCTTTAATCGAACCCTGGGAATCTCTAGCAATCCCTCATTGACGGAACGGAGATGAAGGAGGGGGCAGTAGGGTACCAGGAAATCTTTCAGGTAACTGGGTCCCTGATCATGTAGGGCTTTAAAGGTTAGTAAACCAACCTTAAAGGTGATCCGCCACCAAACAGGCAGCCAGTGCAGTTCGCGGACCACAGGTATAATATGACTGGTTCTAGAAGTCCCAGTCAAAAGCCTGGCTGCCTCATTCTGTACCAGCTGCAGGCGGCGGATATCAACCCCAGATAGCCATAGGTAGAGGGAATTGCAGTAATCAAGACTGGTAGTGACAAAGGCATGGACAGGAAAGGGGAGGGTGGATTGGGGTTGTGGGGTCCAGGAGACGCCCTGGGGCAAAATGGGGTCAGGATAGAGGTTATTCTTGTCTTGTCCCCATACCTAAACGCTCCAATTTTAATGGGCAGGTGCCGAGGTCTTCCCCGACAGCTCATCCCACCTTGGTGGTGTTATGCAATGTCAGATCTATTAAAAACAAGACAGCTATTATAGCTGATCTTGTTGGATCAACTGATCTGGCTTGCATCACCGAGACCTGGCTGGATGAAAATCCAGGCCCTATATTGGCCTCAGCAACTCCAGCTGGGTTCTCGGTGATACACCGTCCAAGGTTGGATTGTAGGGGCGGGGGTGTGGCCATTATGTTCAAGATTGAGCTGGGCCTTGTGGATGTGTCATTGGGAAGTACTAGATCCTTTGAATATATCCTGGGAGAGGGTGTAGGCTGCGGGATTCTCCTCGTCTATTGTCCACCAGGAGACAGTGGAGAATTCCTGCAGGAGATAGCAGACTTCATCGTCGACATGGTGTTGAGGTCCCCCAGATTGATAGTTCTGGGGGACTTCAATGCCTGGGTCGACGATGAACTCTCGCACTTTGGTCAAAATCTCCTCCAGCTGATGACGACCCTGGGCTTAACACAGGTGGTTACCTCCTCAACCCATGTAGGGGGTCATTCATTGGACCTGATCTTTCTTTTGGGTATGGAGATTGCTGATTTGGGGGTGGAACCAATCAGCTGGTCTGACCATCACACCACAAGGTTCAGCTTCAGGGCTCCCCCTAATAGGTCTGTCCCTACAGAGATGGTTCAGTACCGCCCTTTAAGGGGCATTAGCCCCAGTGACCTAATGGCTATACTGGATCTATCGGGCCTGTCGTGTGAATGCATGAGTCCAGACGATCTCGTACTAGCCTATAACAAGGCTGTAGGAGATGCTCTGGACAAGATTGCTCCTGTTCGTGTACGGCCTCTCACCCTTCGTTCAAGGAGCCCTTGGTTTGATGGCTCTTTGAAGAAGTTAAGGCGAGTTGGCCGAAGGTTGGAGAGAGTCTGGCGGAAGTCCAGCCGTGATGCTGACAGGCTTAGGTTGATGGCACATTATGATAGCTATCAATCAGAAATCATCCATAAGAAGGCAGAATTCCTGTTCAGGGAGATTTCTGCTGCACAGAATCGACCAGCTCAGCTTTTCCGGACTGTTGACAGATTGTGCAATCCAATCTGTCTCCAGCCCAGAGAAGCTTTTTCTCAGCTGAGATGCAAGCAGTTCACTCGTTTTTTTGCAGATAAGGTTGCCAGCATCAGGTCTGGCATCGGTCTGACCTCTCCTATGAGGGATTGCAGTGGTCGACAGGAAGTGGCATGCACTCAGTCTCTCTGGTCAGATTTTTGTTAGTCGGAGTTCACTGATATTGTGAAGATCATACAAACATTGCGACCAACCAGTTGTAGTTTGGATCCAGGTCTTACACCCCTTTTAGTGGCATGTGTAGAAGTTATCTGCCCGATCCTTGCTGACATTGTCTGGAAGTCTTTGGAGAGGGGGGGGTCTTTCCTGACCCCCTCAAGGAGGCAGTCATTCAACCACTCCTTAAAAAATCCTCTTTGGATCCAGATTGTCTAGCCAACTACCGGCCTATCTTAACCTGCCATTTGTTGGTAAGGTTATTGAAAAGGTGGTTGCGCTGCAATTGGATGATCATCTCACAGCTCACAATGTCTATGATACTCTCCAGTCTGGTTTTAGGAAGAAGCATAGCATGGAGACTGCCCTTGTCTGGGTATTGAATGACCTCCTAATGGCTAGAGATCGAAAGGCACGTACCATTCTGGTCCTTCTCGATCTCTCTGCTGCATTTGACACTGTAGACCATGGTGTGCTGCTGGAGCGCCTGCGGTTCTTTTGTGGGCTGTCATGGTTCCATTCTTACCTCACGGACAGGTCTCAGAGAGTTGCCACTGGAATTTATTCCTCTGGCGGTCACTCCCTGCCTTGTGTGGTGCCGCAGGGTTCCATTCTAGCCCCCATGTTGTTTGCAGTATATATGCTGCCATTGGGAGATATCATCAGGTGATACAGTCTGGGTTTTCACTGCTATGCAGATGATACTCAGCTGTATTTGTCCTTTCTGCCCGGACAAGATGATGCACTCTCTGTGCTAAATAACTGCCTTGCTGAGATCAAACTTTGGGTGAGTTCCAGTTGGCTGAGACTGAATCTGGATAAGGCTCAGGTGCTGGTAGTTGACCCAGGTCGTCCAGGGGCAGGTTTGGTGGCTGGACAATCATCAGGCTTATTACTTGATGGTATGTCGCTCACTACCTCCGATCAGGTGCGAAACCTGGGCGTTATTTTTGATGATGGTTTGACCCTAAAATCTCAGGTGTCAGCTGTTGTCAAATCCTCTTTTTACCATCTGAGGAATATCACCCGGGTGAAACACCTGGTTGCTCCGGATGATCTTCCAACATTGTACCTTTAGCTACACACCATGGCAGAAAAATAGAGGAGAAAAAAAGAAGTAGAAGAAAATGTGCTGAATGTTTCTGCTGACACTCAGGGCCAGGTGGGGATCTCACTAACCCCCAACAAGTGGAGTCTGCTGCTGCAGGGGATCACAGATCTTATACCCGAGTGCTAGGGTGCTGTGATTGGAGGGAGCCGGGCCAAGAGGACACTTCTGGGTCTTGGTCCTCTGTAGTTAGCAGGCATTGTGCACTTGCCCTGCAAAAGGCCTGTAATGGGCTGAAGGGGACAAGCTGCAAGATCTGCAAGAAAGAAAAGGAAAGAGCAAGCTGCAGCCTCTGTGCCCCTGTTTCAAGCATTGAGCCCAGTTCTGCTTGTCATGCCATCAGTTCCCAGGACTTCAGTGAACTGTGCCATCCAATGACTGATTCTGCAGAACTGTGAGTAAACTGTAGGAATTGCCCTGCACCTGGGGACTGTAAATAGTTTACATGCCCACCAGGGCCAAAGATAGAGCCAAGGGTTGAGAGAAAAATATAAAAAGTTATTTAATTTAAGTAAGTGCGCCAGTGCCGGCTACCAGCTGCACCTCAGGCCTGCAACTTAAAATCTGGGTACCCAGTGACAGGACTTTGGGGTTTGGATTGGACTGGGACCTGTGGGTCTGGGCTTGGGTTACACATGCAGTAGTTAGCTAGTCAGACAAATCTGGTGACTGCTTTGATTAAATCCTTGGGCTGAAATCAAAAAGGTAAATGTGATTTTGGGGAAATTAAAATGCTTGCATAAACTCTGTTCCACTTACTCCATCCTAAACCTCCCAGGTAAATAAATCAAGATGTTATTGTTTTGCAGAAGAAAGGACCCCAGAGCCTAATTTTACTGAGCATGTTGTTGACTAAAATAAAAAGGTAAATGTTTTATGTAACTGTGGGGAGGTTTGAATCTTGGTAAGTCCATGTTGGGGTAACTGCTGAGGAGATGAGTTAGTACAACATCCCAGGGGGTTGTACTGCAAGCAATCAGACCCACTAATATGTATTCTGGGTGGAGGCGCCACCATTTTCTTTTAGCTTTTGGAAAAGAACCCCCATAGGTCAGCTATTGGGAACTCAGGCCCCTTTACCTGTATCCTAGGTAGCAGGCAGGTGTAGTGGCCCTCTCCCATATGGCACCAGAGCGGGGCTACCCATGGAGGCACTGCTGGGATCTCCTGTGCCAGTCACTCCCAGCATAGACCCCCCTCAGCTCGCCAAAATGTGGGACCCTTACAAGTGGTGGGAAATAGTAAAAAGGTTATAAAAGGTATTGAAAATGTGATTTTGGCACCAAAAGTGGTCTTGGGCTACTCATTGCTGGTTGATAAGGTGTGCATGCCCCCCCAGTGGTCAAAGGTGGGAGTTGTGCCAAAAATTGTGCCACTTGAAAAATAATGGTGCCAAGGGTCCCCGGGGAAGGTTAATACCATCTAAAGCTCTGAGTCATTGGGGAAAGGTGTAAACTGGTGGAAATAGATAGTGATTGTCAAAAATCAAAAAATGGTTGGATGTTATTGTATAAAATAGGTAACCCTATGTACAGAGTAAAATGTCATAGGTTTTGACATTATTGTAAATGTAAATGGGTTACTGGGATGATTTAAGCGTAAATCCTTGGCTTGGTGCAGATGCCAACCATTTAAGGAGAGGGGGAGTTTAACCCCCTCCCCGTCAGGGGCTTACCTGTGAACCCCCCAAAAAGGCTTGTTTCCCCATGGTTTTGGTTCCACCCCCATTCTTTTTTGGCCGGGTTCTGGTCTTTCCTGGCTTGCCCCCCTGTGTTTTTCTGTCTCTCCTGCCAGCCTTAGCATGGTTTTTAGAGAGAGACAGGCTGGAGAAGCTGGTTTGTGGAGCTGCCAGTTTAAAAAATGGCACTTCAGTGTCAGCGAGCTCCACGCAAGCACAGTAGCACATTTCATTTTGGCTGTTCACGGCCATGTTGCCCACCATCAGGTCCAGGATCTGTCCAGACTCATCTAGTGGGTATTGCGGAGGTTGGCGGGAGGTGTCGGGTTCCCAGTTTGCCTCATCTGACTTCAGCCAGCTGGAATAGTGGATATTGTGGGGATCGTCCAGACATTGCAGCCAACAAGCTGTAGTTTGGACCTGGGCCCTGTGTGCCTTCTTGTAGGGTGCGTAGGTGAAATTGGCCTCATCCTAGCTGAGATAGTCTGGAGGTCACTGGAGAGGGGGTTTTCCTGGACCCCCAAAGGAGGTGGTTGTTCGACCCCTTCTTAAAAAGCTCTCCCTTGACCCGGACTGTCTGACTAACTGCAGACCTGTCTCTAACCTGCCCTTTGTGGGTAAGGTTATTGAAAATGTGGTTATGCTGTAGCTGGACAGTCATTTGTCCAGCCACAATGTATATGATTCTGTCCAGTCGGGATTTAGGAAGAGACATAGTACTGAGATGGCCCTGGTTTGTGTGCTAAATGACCTAATAGCAAGAAATCAGAGGACTTGTTCCATCTTGGTCCTTCTTGATCTCTGTGCACCATTTGGCACTGTGGACCATGGTGTGTTGTTGGAGCACCCACAGTCCATCTGTGGACTATCTAGTATGGTCCTCAAATGGTTTCTATCTTTCCTCAAGGGTAGGACCCAGAGTGTGGTGTCTGGGATTTATTCCTCAGCCCCTTTCTCCCTGCCCTGTGGGGTGCTGCAGGGCTCCATCTTATCACCCATGTTGTTCGCAATGTATATGCTGCCTTGGGAGAGATCATTAGGCAGTACAGTCTGAGTTTTCACTGCTATGCAGATGATACTCAGCTGTACATGTCCATTGTGCCTGAACAGGATGGATTCCTCTCGATATTTAACAACTGTCTTTCTGAGATCCAGAACTGGATGAGTGCCAGCTGGCTGTGATTGAACCCAGCAAAGACTGAGGTGTTGGTTGTGTACCCAGACCATCAGGAGGTGGGTATGTCAGCTGGGCAACCCTCTGGGCTTTGGCTCAGGGGTGTTCAGCTGACTACCTCAGATCAGGTGTGGAACATGGGCGTTATTTTTGATGACGTACTGACCCTTCAATCTCAGGTGTCAGCCATTGTCCAATCCTCTTTTTACCATCTGAGGAATATTACCCAGGTGAAGCATCTGGTTCCTCCTGAGGATGTTCCAACATTGGTCCATGCCTTTGTAACCTCCCACCTTGACTACTGCAATGCCCTTTACCTAGAACTATCAAGGGTTGATATCCACCACCTGCAGCGGGAGCAGAATGCGGCAGCTAAGTTATTGACTGGTACTTTGAGGACCGTTCATATAACATCTGTGCTCCGTGGACTGTACTGGCTACCAGTACAGTGGCAGATAACCTTCAAAGTCGGGTTACTGACTTGTAAAGCCCTACATGACCAGGGACCCTGTTACTTGTAAGATCTCCTTCGCCCCTACTGCCCCCTCCATCCTCTCTGATCCACTGATGAGGGATTGCTGGAGATTCCCAGGGTCCTTTTGAAGACATCAGGGGCCTGGTCTTTTGCTTTTGTGGCCCTGACCTTGTGGAATTCTCTACCTCATTGAGTATGAGAGTGCTTGACCATCCAGAATTTCAACACGGCACTAAAACGTATTTATTTAGCCTAGCATTTTCGGATTCCTTCTGAATTTGATATTTACTGAACTGTGGATTTTAGTATTTTTGATTGCCATGATTGTTTTAAATTGTTATTTTTGTCTAACTTATGTACAAGCACCTTGGTTTTAGAAAGGCGCTTTTTATGAATAAAGTTATGAATGAATGAATGAATGTTCACTCCAGTGGTCCCGGTCCCAAGGCAAGGCAAAAGAGGGACCGGTGACCTTTGCTAAGCTGGAGAGGCAGCAAAAAAAAAAAAAAAAAAAAAGGCAGAGCAAGTTTTTGTGAGTACCAGTCGTGCTCAAAATATGGGAACCGCCTCATTAATATTCATGAGGTGGCTCATAAATAAAAATGAGCCAGATCTGTCCAGTGCCTAGGGGAACAGGTTAATGGTGCTAGTGACAACAAAAAAATAAAAATAAAATGTTAAAAAGTGCACTGGTGGACAAGAAAAAAGAGGTTGCCTCCAGACTACGAGGGCATTTATTAAATAAATGTGTGCACTTAAACAATAACGAAGTAGAAAGTGGAAACTAATGTTGGGCTATGTGTAGCTTCTTAGGAGTTAAGCAAAATGACAGAAGCAACTGGCAGAGAATCCAATAAATGTGTTTAAGAGTGCAGCCACTCAACTGGGCACAAGGGTGGCTACAGCTGTGTAAAAAAACCAAAACTAAATAAAAGTACAAGATTTGGCTACAGGGACACTTAAAATATTGGGACTCTGTAAACTGTGGACACTGTTTATTCAGCAGCCATGTTTAGCAGCCATGTGACACTGGCCAGCCAACCACCAAGCCAGGATTCTTGCCAGGGAATCTAGGACTGTGTGAACAAACTTTTTCGGGAAAATAACGGGAAATGTTTAGGCACTTTTTTCTGCACTAATGAGGCATCGAGGGTGCCTCATACATATTATTTTTTGCCTAAGGACAGTGGCTCCAGCCAATGGGGAGTGAGGAAAGGGCTCCTAAAAGCCAGGAACAGTTGAAGTTTGAGTCAGTTCGGTGGGAGCTTCTCCAAGAGGAGGGGGGCTCTTGCCCTTAGAGAAAATAGGGCTGCAGGATGGGCCTGCCTGAGGACTGCCAGCAGTTTGTCCCCAGGGCAGGGAGTGCCTGCCCCATCAAAAAAAGGAAAGCAAAAGCAAAAAAAAGAGCAGCTTTAAAAAAAAAGCTGCAGGTTACTAAATGTTCTGCATTGTTCTAAAGTTGCACCACAGTGGTGAGATAAAGGCAGCTCAAATAAAAAAAAGAGCTGCAGGTTTCAAAAATCTACGTTAAATTAAAGATGCACTTGAGTGGTAAAAAAAAAAGGTTGTGTCTCAAACCCAAAAAATGGACAACAGTTTTGTCTAAGCCTGGGAAAAGACAAAGGTTGCGTCTAAGCCTAAAAAAGACAAAATTCAAACAAATAATAAAAAACAAAAAATATATGAATGTGCTAAACAAATAAAAAAGAGTGAGCCTCTTCACGTGAAGAATTGCTATGCACCTGCATGGTAAAAAAAGGGACTTTAAGTGCAAAAAATATTCGTGAGTCAAAGCAAAAATGTGGCTGTGTTAAAGTTGAGAGACTGTAAAAGCAAAAAAATGGACCAGTTCCTTTCAGGGTCGGGTACCTATTGGTATGCTTTTAAGATAAAGCGAGAAAAAAACCCAAATTGTTTTGGCTACACACCATGGAAAAAAAAAAGTAAAAAAAAATGTGCTAAATGTTTCTGTTGACACCCAGGGCCAGGTGGGAAACTCACTGACCCCCATCAAGTGGGGTCTGCCGCTGCGTTGGAAGGATCATGGGTCTTGTACCCAAGTGCTAGGGTGCTCTGATCAGAGGGAACTAGGCCATGGGGCTACTCCCGGGTCTGGGTCCTCTGTAGTTTGCAGGTCTTGTGCACTTGCCCTGCAACGGGCCTGTAATGGGCTAAAGGGGACAAGCTGCAAGATCTGCAAGCAAAGAAAAAAAGAAGAAAAGAGTAGGCTGCAGTCTCTGTGCTCCCTGTTTCAAGCATTAAGCCCGGTTCTGCTAGTAATGCCATCAATCCCCAGGACTTCAGCGAATTGTGCCATCCAATGACTGATTCTGCAGAACTGTGAGTAAACCACAGGGATTGTCCTGCACCTGGAGACTGTAAATCATTCACATGCCCACCAGGGCAAGAGATAAACCCAAGGGTTAAAAAAAATGTCAAATGTTATTTAATTCAAGTAAGTGCACCAGTGCCAGCTACCAGCTGCTCCTCAGGCCTGCAACTTAAAATCTGGGTACCCAGAGACAAAACATTGGGGTTTCGATTAGACTGGGACCTGTGGGTCTAGGCTTGGGTTAAACCTGCAACAGTTAGCTAGTTAGACAAATCTAGTGGCTGTATTGATTAAATTCTGGGGATAAAGTAAAAAAAAATGTAATTTAAAAAATATGCCAATCTTTAAAATCCTTGCATAAACTCTATTCCACTTACCCCATCCTAAACCTCCCGTGTAAATAAACCAAAATTTTATTGTTTTGCAGCAAAAAGGACTCCAGAGCCTAATTTTGGTGAACATGTTATTGGCAAAAATAAAAAGGTAAATGTTTTATCTAAATGTGAGGAGGTTCAAATCTTGGTAAGTCCATGTTGTGGTAACTGCTGGGGAGGTGGGTTAGTACGATATCCCAGGGGATTGTACTGCAAGCAGTCAGACCCACTAATATGTACTCTAGGTAGAGGCATCGCCATTTTCTTTCAGCTTTTAAAAAAAACAATCCGTAGATCAGCTACTGAAAGCCAAGGCTCCTTAACCTGTATCCTAGGTAGCAGGGAAGGGTAGTGGCCCTCTCCCGTACAGCACCAAAAGGGGATACACCATGTTATTACCATTCCTATTACCTACCACCTCAACCTCTCCTTTTCCTTAGCTACTGTTCCTGTCCCCTGGAAACAGGCAACTGTCATCCCCTCCCCAAAGATGGAGATCCTACCTCTCCTGGTAACTAATGTTCAATCCCCCGCCCACCCTGGCTAATCTCCAGGAATACCTTGTCTTCTCTCAGCTCTCCCGCTTTCTTGATTCCTTCTCCTTCTTCTTCACTCCTCCCCAATCTGGCCTCAGGAAGACCCACTCCACTGCTACCTTCCTCCTTTAACTCACTGACTCCATCCTGTCTGGCATAGACCAGGGCCAGATCACCTCCACCCTCTTTATCAACATGGCTAAAGCCTTCAATACTGTTACTCACCTCCCTGTCCTAGGCAAGCTTAAGGTAGTGGGTCTCTCCTCCTCCTCAGTCAGTAACTTGAGGGCATGTCTCAAGCTGTCGACATTGGAGACACCCTATCACCTCCACTCACTGGGTGCTCAGGCATGCCCCAATGGTCCAGCCTTCACTCTAGTCTCTTTTCTAGTTTCCTGAATGACCTTCCCACTGCCTATTCTCCTGAATTAATCCACATGTACACATGTACACAGACAACATGGTGCTCTTTTTCTCTGGCAAATCCACCCCTGACCTAATTGCCTGTCCTCAACTGGACTTTGGCAACATCCAGCACTGTTTCCTAGCAAATCAGTTGTCACTCAATGCAGAGAAAATGATCTCCATGATCTTTGGCACCAGAAAGAGGCTTGCCAGGCTCAGCCCTCTCTCCTCTTTCTATACCCTCAATGGTTCAGTGACTGAGAATATTTCTTCCTTTAAGTACCTGAGGGTCTGGTTGGAACATCACCTTGATTTCTCAGTGCATGTGGATGCTACCCACCTGGAACTCCACACTAAACTTGGTGCACTCTATGGGAATAAAGTGAGTATCCCACTTCCTGCCCAATGAGAAACCATCTTAAAGGTGATCTTCCCCATCTTTAACTATAGTGACATTGTTTACTGTGCTGTTCCCAAGTCTACCCTAGCCAGACCAGACCCCCTCTTTCCCTTTTTCTGCTGCTTTGCCCTGGACCATCCCCCTTGCACCCACCACTCCTCCCTGTACTCCTCCATATATTTCCCCTCCCTTGAAGCCAGGTACCTCGCTCACTGTGCTTCCTTCATGTCCAAATTCTGGTTTGGCTCCCTTCCCTCATACCTTGCCTGTTTTGTCGCACCACCCCAACTCCTCATGCTCGCTTTGCAACATTAACTCTCATTCTTTCTCCTCCATGGAAATGTTAATAGTAATACCAATTGACTGTCCCCTCCACACATATTATTTCCAATATTTGGATTTGTGGTGCCATTTTATTGATAACATCCTAGTCATCTGGACAAATTATTTTTTGGATTGGTTACATAAAACAAATGAGAACTTATGGCTTAAGGTGCATATAGCAGACCTTGAAATACATTTTCTGGATACACGCATTTTCAAAATGGGGGAGTGGCAATATTGGAACCTCCCTATACACCAAGTCTACTGATAGACATACTTTGCTGTTATCTAGTAGTTTCCATCCAAGACATAGTCCCAGGAACATCCCAAAGGGCCAACTTATTAGAACTTTGAGAAATTGTATAAATAGGACAGATTTTGAGGAGCAGAGGGATGCACAGGTACAGCATTGTGTGCAGAGAGGCTATAGCAGGGTCGTCATAAATAAAGTTGTGGATATAGTTGAAAGAATGCCCAGGGCTGACACTTTGATACCAAAGCCTAAAACAAATGGAAATATATTCCAGGAGATAGGCTTTGTAACAAAGTATAGTGCCAGAAGTATTGAACTAGGGGAAATATTAGCCAAAACTGGGGAATACTGCTAGCTGAGGAAAACATAGAAACATAGAAACATAGACTTTGATGGCAGATAAGGACCGCTTGGCCCACCTAGTCTGCCCATTTCCCTACCTAGAGGATAAGCTGCAGATCCTATTTAACCAACAGCCTATTTCTTCCTACCCCCCACAAAAATTGCCTTATGTCTGTCCCATGCATTCTTGAATTCTCCCACAGTTTTAGACCCCACAACCTCCTCAGGAAGGCTGTTCCATGCGTCCACCACCCTCTTTGTGAAAAAATACTTCCTCACATTGCCCCTGAGCCGTCCCCCCTCTATCTTCAAATTGTGTCCCCTTGTTCTTGCACATCTCTTTTTCTGAAAGATGCTACCCTCTTGGACTTTGTTGATTCTACTGAGGTACTTAAACGTTTCTATCATGTCCCCCCTCTCCCTCCTTTCCTCAAGGGTATACATATTAAGCTCCTTTAGTCTCTCCTCATATGGCTTCTCTTGCAGACCCTGCACCATTTTAATTGCCCTCCTCTGAACTGCCTCCATCCTGTCTATGTCCTTGCAGAGATGGGGTCTCCAGAACCGGATGCAGTACTCCAGCTGGGGTCTCCCCAACTGTCTGTACAGGGGGATAACAACTTCCTGTTTTCTGCTGGTGATACCTCTCCCTATACATCCCAGTATCCCCCCAGCCCTCCCTACCACCTTCTAGCATTGCTTGCCAACCTTAAAGTGATGTGATATGATTACCCCTAGGTCTCTTTCCATTTTTGTTGTTGTTACTACATCCCCCAACCCCACTGTGGAATCTTCCCCTGGGTTTTTGTTTCCCAGGTGCATTACTTTGCACTTCTTTGCATTGAATCCAAGCTGCCATACTTCTGACCATTCCTCCAACCTTGCCAAGTCCCTTCTCATCCTTTCCACGCCTCCTTGTGTATCAACCCCGTTGCAGATCTTTATGTCATCTGCAAAGAGGCATTCTTTCCTTCAGTCCTCTGCAATGTCACTTATAAAGACATTAAAGGACTAGACCCAGTACCGAACCCTGCGGTGCCCACTAATAACCCCCTCTCTTCAAGTGGACTCCATTACAATTACCTTCTGTGTCCTGTTGTTCAGCCAATATTTTACCCAGGCTACCACCTTGGGACCCACTCCCAGGCTGGTTAATTTGACTACTAATCTTTTGTGTGGGACTGTGTCAAATGCCTTGCTAAAGTCTAGATAGGCCATGTCCACAGCCCCTCCCTGGTCCACTACTTTGGTCACCCAGTCAAAGAAATCAATTAGATTCGTCTGACATGACCTTCCTGCTGTGAACCCGTGCTGCCTTGGGTCCTGTGCCCCATTGGCCTCTAGGTACTCAACAATTCTTTCCTTCAGAAGTGATTCCATCACTTTCCCTACCACAGAGGTCAAACTGACAGGTCTATAGTTTTCTGCCTCTGTCTTGGTCCCACTTTTGTGAAGGGGAATCACATCCACCTTTTTCCAGTCCTCAGGTACCATACCATCCTCCCATGATTTGTTAAAAAGCGTAGTCAGCAGTGTCACTAGTTCTCTGCTTAATTCTTTTAGAATTCTGGGGTGAATTCCATCTGGCCCCATTGCTTTGTCCACCTTCAGTTTTAGGAGTTCTTTCAGAACCCTTCCTTCTGTGAAAGGACTGGAATCAACCCCCCTCTCCAGAGTGCTTCTGTTAATTGGATTAGGCATCTCCCCCACTTCCTCTTTTGTGAATACTGAACAGAAGTATTCATTCAGTATCCCTGCTTTATCACTGTCACTCTCTGCCCACCCATCATCCATTCTATTCAGCCTCACTATCCCTCCCTTTGTCTTTCTATGCTCCATGATATACCTATAAAAGGTTTTATCCCCCTTCTTAACCGAGTTAGCTATCTTTTCCTCAGTTTGTGCTTTTGCTATTCTGACTACCTTCCCTGCTTCCTTCTGCCCTAACTGGTACAGTTCTCTGTCCTGCTCCTTCTGTGTTTCCTTATACTTCCTAAATGCTATCTTTTTCTCCCTAACCTTCACCGCCACCTCTTTTGAGAACCATAGTGGCTTTTTCTTTTGTTTTGATTTGTTTATTTGCTGCACAGAAGGCTTGTTGCCTCTGTGATGCAGTTTGATATTTGCCATTGTTGCTCCACCCCTCCTTCTAGCCTGTTTGCTAGTGCTTTTCTAAGTCGGCACTCTCCCATCTTGCCAAAGTCAGCCCTCCTGAAGTCCAGAACCCTCACTTTTGAATGGCTTGACTCTGTAGCAGAGTTTATCATGAACCACAATGTTTGGTGGTCACTTGTTCCCAAATGGCTACCCACTTCTAGATCTGAGATCCTCTCACTGTCCCCATTTGAGAGTACGAGGCTTAAGATTGCTCCCTCACGAGTGGGTTCCAAAACTAGATGTTTGAAGCATGCCACCTGAAGGGCATCAAGGATGGCCCTGCTTTTGGATGTGGCTGCCACAAAGGTGCTCCAGTTAACATCTGGTATGTTAAGGTCCCCCATCAACAGTATCTCCCCTTTCTCTGCCATCCTAAGTATGCCTTCTATCATATCCTTGTCCATTCCCTCCCCCTGACATGGGGGTCTATATACAACCCCTGTGCAGATTGTGGTGCCATTTCCAGTCTCTAAGGTGACCCACAGTGCCTCCTCTCCTCCCTGTTTACTCTTTTGTTCAGTTGCTTTTATCCCTTCCCTTACATAGAGAGCTACTCCCCCTTCTGCCCTCCCTGTCTCTCCTGTAGGTTATGTACCCTGGTATGTTAACATCCCAGTCATGGTTCTCTGTGTACCATGTTTCTGTGACTGCTACAATATCCAGGCATCCCTCTTCCATCAAGGCCACCAGTTCAGGGAGCTTGTTGCCCAGACTACGGGCATTGGTACTCATTACCCTCCATTTCTTGATGGCCTTACCCCTTTTTGCCCCATCCCTGTCCTTGTTGCATTTGTCACTCTCTCCATTTACCCCTGCTCTTCTCCCTATTGACATCTCCACGTTGGTGTCTACCTCACTTAGTACCCTGATATTTTGGGGGGGCTAGGATTTCCCTGCTATTTTCCAGTGCCTCCCCCCTTGGCTAGTTTAAATACTTATCAATGAAGTATTTAAACCTATCACCTAGGATCCTGGTTCCCATCCTGGACAGATGCAGACCATCATGCCAGTATAGGCCTGCATCCCTCCAGGTGGACCACCAGTCTCCAATGAAGCCAAATCCCTGAGCTCTGCACCAGTTTTTCAACCACTGATTGAATTCCATGGTGTGGAGCACCCTAGCCTCACCCATGCCATAGACAGGCAGCACCTCTGAGAAGGTTACCGTGTGTGCTATTTGTCTAAGGCCCCTCCCCATCTCCACAAATGCTTCTTGCACTGCTCTGATCCCTTTCTTAGCCAGGTCATTTGTCCCTAGGTGGACAATGTCATCCAGCTCTCTCCCCTGTGCAGCTGCTCCTGGGATCCTGAGGATTCGCTCCCTGTCTCTCCAAGCCATGGCGCCAGGCAGGCACCTTATCTCCCTCTCCCCTTCCTCCCCCAGTTCCACATTCCTAACAATGGAGTCCCCCACCAGGAGTTGTTTCCTTCCCCTGTGGGGTCCCATTCCACCCTCCTTTGGGTCTCCTTTGTGGAGGTTCCCAGCAACCTCCTTGGTCTCCACTGTGGGTGCCTCCATAGAGGAACCACACTTTTCCAGAACGGCATAGAAATTGTGGAGAGGTACAACTGGAGGGATGAGCCTCTGTTCCACCACCCTCACCCTCCCTGAGCCCACTGTAGTCCAACCACTCCTCTTTCTTGGCAACCTCTGAGGAAACGGCAGTGACCCTGGTGGTCCCTGGGTGGGAGAGGAGGTCCCACAAATCCTGGCCAACTCAGCCTGGAGATGAGCAGCCTCCTTTCTCAGCCCAGAGAGGTGTCTGCAGATGGGACAACACTGCATCCTCCAAAACATCTCCCGGAAGACTGCTGCTCCACAGCCACTGCACTGCACCACTCCCATCATGTCTTTTTTCTGGCCCCCTAACTATTATTTGGAATACTTACTCTTTCCTCTGTTTGTTTATTTCTTTTTTTTTCTTCTCTCCGTACTTACTGCCTCTGCACCCTTTTATCTCCTGATCTTCCTGTTCTGAGACAAGAAGTTCCTATATTTCTCAGTAGTCCCCTTACTTGCTCAGAGTCAGACCTCCAGCAGCTGGGGGGTGGAGACTACTCTTGCCCTTCTAGGATGGTGAGTCTTTGGTGGCTCTATGATCACTCACTTCCTGCTCCCAAACAGGAAGTTCCTGTTGTCAGTTAAATCCTGTGCCTATAAAAGTAGAACTGGTTTAGGGTGGGGGGTGGAGGGGAGGAAAGAGGGCAGTATAGTCCCAGTAGAGAAGTTTTAGTTATACCAGTAGCTCCTTCCTCCTGGAGTTCTGTCTGTCCTCTGGCAGAAGCTATCTAGGGCAGTATTTATATCTGGTCTTAACCTGGCTCCTTCTAGCTAAGCCACTCCCCCTACTTTGCAAATCTTTCTACACTTAGTTAATTTCACAGATAACAATTCCCTTCTGACACCTGTGACAAGCACCTAGATAAGTACACAGATAACACAGATAACCAAAGATGGCCCTTTTAAGAGACAACTCCGACTTCATCTCATTTCAACTAGTCGTTGTGACTGCCTCGCCTAATCGGGGGCCCACCGTTCACTGCCCTCCACTTCAGTCTTGACAGCTATCTCTCCCCGCCTTGCCCCTTCTACCTGCCTACCCCCTTGCCCCCTCTCCCTTTCCTCCCCCGGGGCATTTCCTGACTTCTGTCCCTCCTCTCCCTCCTCTTTAGAGCTCTTACCCTCACCCTCTACCCTCCGACAATGGCCTTCCTGCCTGCATACCCCCTTCCCTCTCACCTGCAGTGCTGATTTCCAAGATTGCCCTTGGCTGGTTATGTCATGCTACCTAACATTTGGCACTTTTTGAATTACTGGAATTTCCTAAGCCTCAGTCTCTTACTTCTTGTTATTGTGTAACTATGTATTATTAATATGTTGACCTTTGTATGTATGTATACCCCCCATTCCTTCGACGTGGAACCTTTGTAAACAAGCAGTTCCTGCTGAAAGGTATTTGTAATCCTAGATTTCAATAAAATAAAAAATAAAAAAATAACAGATAACAATTTACTTCAACTACCTCTGACAAACACACCAACTCCCTTTTTTTTTTATGTTGATTGCGCGCATGTGCAAGAAACATGTTGCGACAGGTTTCTCCAGAAGCAGGTTGTGGAGGCGTGGCAGTGTTGTGCCCAATGCCCCCACAGCCTGCAAAGGCTTGTCCCCCATCCCCCAATGCTGTGGCACGCTGCTGATGACACTAGTTCAGCCAGCGTGCCACAACTTTCTAAAAAATCAGCTGCTGCAATCAGGGGCCACCTCATCATTGCAGCATCAGCCATCTGCTGCAATGAGGTGACCCATCATTGCAGGGGCGGAATGTAGGATCTCTGATATTGTTTGTGAACATGGCGGGGCTTGCACTGTATTCACAAACAATATATAACTGATGTTATTTGCGATGGGGAGCCACTCCCGCTGGCATAATGCTTACACCGTTTAATTGTGTGCCGATGGGGTGCCCCAATCCCGTCGGCAGAAAGAATCCCCCTCCTTTGTTGTTTGCTGACAGGGTGCCCAATCCCGTTGGCGAAAGAATCCCCCTCCTTTTTATTGTTTGCCAGCGGGGTGCCCAATCCCGTCGGCAGAAGAATTCCACCCCTCCTTTTGTTGTTTGCCGGCGGGGTGCCCAATCCCTGTCGGCATAAATAATCCTTTTGTTGTTTGCTGTGGGGTGCCCAATCCCCGTCAGCTGCAGATGTCCCAGACTCCGGTGGCATGCTGGGAGCCCACCCCAGCATGCCACATGCCCCTGTGAGTTGTCCCGTGATGTTTTCTTCCATGTCCTGTACCTGAAAGAAAGAAAACAGTCCCTCGTAGTCTCCCCACCCCATCTACAACCCGCACCCACCCACTGTGCACCCAGCCTCCCAACACCTCCCCTCACCCCATACTTACCTCCGGAGCTTGGCGCGATGATCTTCGCTGGACCGAGAACACGTCTGCACTCTTCAAAGCCGACTGCGAACTGAGGAAATGCCGGTAAGCTGTATAATGTAATGAATAGGGTTTTTTCAACTTTAGTGCATATCTCGGGCATTTTTGGGAATTTTTTCACCAAATTTTCAACATGGGGTTTTTGGGACCCCTCCTCATGAATTGTTGAACTGTCATGGCGTTAATCGGCCCGGAAAGGTGGTTTCGCGGTCACTGCATGGAATCACCTTTGGGCTGATTCCTAAAATAACAGTGCCAATGTTCATAGGTGGGCTCTCAAAAACCTATGTTGCAAATTATTGGGTAAAATCCAAAAAATGACTGTTTTACGAGCGTGCGCTGCGCAGTTGCTACACACGCTCATAACTTGGTGTATTTGCAATATTTTCATGCCAGATTTTCAACATTGGTATTTTGTCCCACATCCTTGTGAACCGTATAGCTGTCATTGTTGACATCCTGGCCAAAATGTGTTTTCACACTTCCGGCGCAGAATAGCGCGGTTGCTGTGGGAAATCAGTGTTTGGGACAGATTAAGAAAATGACAGTGACACTGTTCATGAGCAGAGGTCCTGAAATGGCTATGTTGAAAATTTGGTAATGATAGTCCGTAAAATGACTGTGTTACTAGCGTGCATTGCGCAGTTTGCATGCACGCTCTCGAAGATCGCTAATTTATAATATTTTCCTCCAATTTCCAACATTGCTGTTCCCACCTACTTATGAACAGTAAAGCTGTCATTTTTCCCATTCTGGCCAAAATGTGTTTTCACAGTTCTGGCACAGAATAGAGCGGTCGCTGTGGGAAAACACTGTCCGGGACAGATAAAGAAAATGAGAGTGATACTGTTCATGAGCAGAGGTCCTAAAATGCCTATGTTGAAAAGTTGGTGATAATAGCCCATTGAATGACTGTGTTACAAGTGTGCGTTGCACACTTTCCACGCACCCTTGTAACCGCAGATTTGTAATATTGTCACGCCACATTTTCACCAGTGGAATTTTTCCACACCTCCTTATGAACAGTATAGCTGTCATTTTCCACATCCTCACCGAAATGTGTTTTAACAGTTCTGGCGCAGAATAACGTGGTCGCTGTGGGAAATCACTGTTCGGGACAGATTAAGAAAATGACAGTGGCACTGGTCATGAGCAGAGGTCCTAAAATGCCTATGTTGAAAATCGGGTGATGAAACTCCATAACATGTCTGTGTTACAAGCCTGCGTTGAACTGTTTCCACACACCCTTGTAACCTCGCAATTTTGTAATATTTTCACACCACATTTTCAGCAGTGGCATTTTTCCCCACCTCCTTATGAACAGTACAGGTGCCATTTTTCACATCATGGCTAAAATGTGTTTTTGTACTCCTGCCACAGAATAGCACGGTCGCTGTGGGAAATCACTGTTTGGGACACATTAAGATCGAACGTGTGAGAGGGGGGAGTGACCGCACTCAACTGAGCTCTGTCGGGACTGCTACAGATTTCTTTGTGGGCAGAAAAAGGCACCAATGCAGGCAGGAGTCCCGTGCAAAAGGGCCACTTGCAGCGCCAGAACAAACAGAATGAGCGTGTAAGAGAGGGAGACTGAGCGACCTCCACAGAGCTCTGTCGGGACAGTTGCGGATTTGTTTGTGGGCAGAGAAAGGGCGCAACATAAGAGCCCAGTACAAAAGGGCAGCCTGCAGCACTGGGAGAAACAGAACGAGAGAGTGAGTGACGGAGGGGGAGTGAGCGAATTCACCGGAGCTCTTTCAGGACTGCCGTGGATTTCTTTGTGGGCAGAAAAAGGCATTAATGCAGGCAGGGGCCCAGTACAAAAGGCCAGCATGCAGCGATGGGAGAAATAGTACGAGCGAGTGAGACAGGGGGACTGAGTGAGCTCAATCGAGCTCTGTCAGGACTGCTGCGGATTTCTTTGTGGGCAGAAAAAGGCGCCAATGCAGGCAGGAGTCCCATACAAAAGGGCCACTTGCAGCACCAGGACAAACAGAATGAGCATGTGAGACAGGGAGACTGAGCGACCTCAACAGAGCTCTGTCGGGACAGCTGCGGATTTGCTTGTGGGCAGACAAAGGTGCCAATGCACACAGGGTCCCAGTATAAATGGGCAGCCTGCACTGGCAGGGAAACCAGAATGAGTGAGTGAGAGAGGGGGAGTGAGCGAGCTCAACAGAGCTCTATTGCAACTGCTGCAAATCTCTTTGTGGGCAGAAGAAGGTGGCAACACAGGCAGGAGTCCAATAAAAAAGGGCAGCCTGCAGCACCAGCAGAAACGGAATGAATGGGTGAGAGAAGGGGAGTGAGCAAGCTAAACAGAGCTTTGTTAGGACTGCTGCAGATTTCTTTATGGGCAGACAAAGGCGCCAACAGAGGCAGGAGCCCAGTACAAAAGGGCAGCCTGCAGTGCCAGGACAGACAGAATGAGTGAGTGACACAGGGGGAGTGAGCGACCTCAACGGAGCTCTGTCGGCACAGCTGTGGATTTCTTTGTGGGCAGAAAAAGATGCCAATGCAGGCAGGAGCCCAGTACAAAAAGGCAGCCTGTGGCGCCGGGAGAAACACAACAAGCGAGTAAGACAGGGTGGCGAGGCTCAATGGAGCTCTATAGTGACTGCTGCGTTTCTTTGTTAGCAGAAAAGCGGCACATGAGCAGGAGCCTACTACAAAAGGCCACCCTGCAGCACCCGCAGAAATGAAACAAGTGAGTGAGAGAGGAGGAGTCAGCAGGCTCAACAGACCTGTGTTGGGCCTGCTGCAGATTTATTTGTGGGCAGAAAAAGCCACCAACAGAGGCAGGAGCCCAGTACAACAGGGCAGCCTGCAGCACCAGGAGAAACAGAATGAAAAAGTGAGAGAAGGGGAGTGAGCCACCTCAATGGAGTTCTGTCGGAACAGCTGCAGAATTCTTAGTGGGCAGAACAAGGTGCCAATGCAGGCAGGAGCCCAGTACAAAAGAGCAGCCTGCAGCACCGGACCAAACAGACTGAACGACTGACAGAGGGCCAGTGAGCGTGCTCAACATACCAACGCAATCAACATTCGGCATTGACAAATGCTTGTTTTTTTAATTTTTTACCCTTAATTGAAGGTCCCAGTACAAGAGATCTAGTTCCTAGTCCCAGTAGAGAAGTTTTAGTTATACCAGTAGCTCCTTCCTCCTGGAGTTCTGGGGAAGGTCCAAGAATATGTAAGCATGCCCCAACCATAAAAGATAAAATAATGAGATCTTTCTTTACCTCAGGAAACAAACAAGCACCACACTGTGGTCTGCAAATCCACCGGCTGGTACAAAAAAGTATGGACAATGCAAGTTTTGTTTCCTATGTACAAACCGCCAACACATTTAAGAATCCTGTTACAAATCAAGTATTTAGAATTAAGGATTTAATTTTATGTATCACAACTGCTGTTGTATATTTGCTACAGTGCTCATGTGGTTTTTATTACATTGGCAGGACTACCAGAGAGTTCAAATAAGAATCAGTGAACATGCAAGGGCTTTGGAACATAAAGACATGACATGCTATAGTTAGACATGTTACAAGTTGCAGGGACCCTAATGTAAAGCATCAGATAAAGTTCACTGGAATTGAGAAAGTGAGTGTTGGCCCTAGAGAGGGCAATTTAAATCAGCTTATTGACTAGAGATAATGTTTTTGAATATTTGTAATAAAATCAAGAGAAGGTCTGTGCTTAAATGATGAAATAGACCTGGCAGCATTTTTATAAATCAAGGAGAGGGGGGAGAACCCAATGAAATGCAAAAGTGTATCACTGTTTATAGTAAACAACACTGGATTGGCAGGCTAGTAGTTTTAATAGTCAGTGAACCATCCCCAGTAATGTGGATCTGGGTAAAAGTAACATTATGTGGAGTTTAATAGATGCATTACATTTGAGTAGTAAATAAGGACACTGACTTAATTATGCTGGTTTGCAATATATTAGGAGCTAACCAGAAAGTGGAAAATGAAATGAAGTTTCCAGTCTCAGCTTGGATTCATTGTCTATATATCAGACTGATGTAATTGTTTTTAAATTATTAATTAATTGACATGCACGTTCTATGCACATTAGCATAAATTTGTACCTGTATATATACATGTTAATTGACAATGCTTGTTATCTCTGATGAAGCCTGGCGTAGGCTAGATGAAATGTAAAAGTATTTTCTACCATGCCTAACACCATAACAGCCAGTATTTTGTTGCACCTTTACATTAACACTTTGTTTTTGTAATAAAGCTATATTGAAATGAAGTGCTGACTGGGTGCTGACTCCTTCTGCTTTGGACTCTATGGGAATAAGTGAGTATCCCACTTCCTTCCCCTAATGAGAAACCATCTCCAAGGGGTCTATGTGATAACGGCGATCGCAGGAAGGCAGTCTGCTGTTGGGATGCAAATCACATCGGCAAAAATCAATTTTGCCGATGTACACCTCAGCGCATGGCAAAGGGTGCCTGGGGCTTATATTTTTGTTTATGTGAGGGCTTTGCCCCACACTCTACTGAAGGATTCTCAACTCCGGGGGTGCATGTCGAGGGGTTCAAAAACAGGAAAAAAAATTTAAGCCGGGCAGGCAACAAAGCGAATCGTGCCTGGAGACCAAACCTGGCACCCTTGCAGCCTTAGCCTGCCACCCACCTACCCACCACACCACAGGGCCAGCTTATCAGCCCACTGCCACACTATGCCTCACAAACCCTCCCTCCCCTTCTGCCCATTGCACGGTGTGCTTGCCACCCCCCCCCAGTGAGCATGTTCATATAGCAACAGGATGTCGCTGAATCTGTATTCGCCCCCTGTCCATTAGCTCTCTGAACAGGCACTGCTATTGAGTCGCCCTTTTTGTAAGCACTCAATAGTGGATGCCCTTATCACAGGATACCATCTCAAAGGTGATCCTCCCCATCTTCGACTATAGTGACATTGTTTACGGTGCTGCTCCCAAGTCTGTCCTAGCCAGACTAGGTCCCCCTTTCACTTTTTCTACTGCTTTGCCCTGGACTATCCCCCTTGCATCTACCACTGCTCCCTGTAGTCATCCATATATTTCCCTTCCCTTGATGCCAGACACCTTGCTCACTGTGCTTCCATCATGTCCAAATTATGGTTTGGCTTCCTTCCCTCATACCTTACTTCTATTGTCACACCACCCCAACTCCTCATACTCACTTTGCAACA
This sequence comes from Neoceratodus forsteri, assembly GCA_016271365.2. Taxonomy (NCBI): domain Eukaryota; kingdom Metazoa; phylum Chordata; order Ceratodontiformes; family Ceratodontidae; genus Neoceratodus; species Neoceratodus forsteri. The sequence goes on from CM028129.1 coordinate 722,462,449, forward strand.
CTAACTCTCATTCCTTCTCCTCCATGGAAACATTAATAGTAATACTAATTGACTATCCCCCCTCCACACATAAATAATGCCAAAATATAAATTCCTTCAACTCTCTCAACTGATCTCTGACCTCATCTGTCTCAATCATAAATCCCTTAACCACACCCTCTTTTACTGGGTCCTCTCCTCTGACCCCCACCAATTTGTGGATGCTGGTACCTTCGCAGATGCCTTCAGTGCCACCATATGGTCTACTGTGAGTGCAGAATTCCTTCTGATTGCTGGACTTGTCTTCCCTCCATGCTGACCTGTCTGCCCACCAAGAGAGATCATCTTGAAGATGATCCTCCCCCAATCCCCATCTTTAACTATGGTGACATCATTTACAGTGTCACACTTAAGTCCACCCTAGCCAAACTGGAACCCTTCTTTCTGCTGCTTTGCCATGGACTGCTTCCCTTGCACCCACCACTACTCCCTGTACTCCTCCCTCTCCTTCCCCTCCCTTGACACCAGTTGCTTTGCTCACTGTGCTTCCTTCATCTCCAAATTCTTTGCTCTTTCCTTGCACCACCTCTAACTCCTCATACTTACTTTGCAACACTGACTCTTGTTCCCTCTCCATTTCTCCAACAAAATCTACTACAGATCAAGTTGCCTTGTATTATCACTTCCTTAAACTCTGTTCCTCTCTTCCCCTGACCATCTGGTCTGCCTCTTCCCACTACTAAATGTCTCCACTGACTTTGCAACACACTCTTGCAATTGCTTTTGACGCTATGTCTTATGCTGCTGTCCTCCACCTTCCAATCACTGCTCTCCCTAGATCCACTTTTGCACTAGTCTATCCCCCCATACCCATATTTGTCAGTTTACAGTATTGTATTGCTCCTGGGCATTTGCAAATGTATTTAACCTTCTGCACATCTTTGTATTTCTCTGCATCTAGGATTTGCCTTTTGCACAGTTGTTAATTTATTGAACTTATTGCACCTTTTTTCACAGTCCGTACTCAGTTGTTCTTATTGCACTTTGTTATATTGTCTGTTCAGCTATCCCGCAGGATGCACCTGTATGTTACCAGTTCAGTATATCTTTCTTGGTAAAACATTTGAAATAAGAAATATATATAATTTTGTGACACATACCGGTTACTTCTCTGAAATCTACTGTACTGCAGTGAAAAAATGAAATCATTTTGTGGCATTACTAAAAGTGTTAATACCTATCCACTGACATTCCTTATAATGATAATACTCTTTTACTATTCCTGCATGGGAGAATCCTCTTGCAATGAGGATATACTGATTATATGTCATAGATACATTTTTGGCTTTATCTTGTGAACAACCCAGTCATGGTCTGTTCATTCATTTCCCTTATTACTTAACCTACTCCCTACCATTCCACTTCTGCCTCCTTCTCACTCTCAGTCTCTTCTGGCCATTCCTCCACTCCCTCTGTCCAAACCTACCCCCGCCACAGTCCCTCTCCTTTTACTACCTCTTCCCCTACTCCTCCCCACACCCTCCTAACCACCACACACCACTCCCCTTCTCATCCTTTCCTCTTCCACTATGCTCCTACCCAACTTCATCTTCTTGACTAAACTCCTTCCCCCTACCCTACCCATTTCTTCCCCTGACAAAGGGAATCATGGGTACTCATGTTCCTTGCTTTGAATTCTTCTACTCTTTTCCTTACATTACCCCTTTACAAAGTACTTTGGTTCTGCTTCCCTGGAATATATTTCAGTCTCACTAAGTTGTCTTACCCCTACTCTGATGTTATTGTAATTCATGTACCCTATTATGTAAGTTGTTTGGTAATCCCTAGCTGAATTTTTTTATCTCTATGATGTAACTTGCTGTATTTTTTGTCTCTATGATGTAACGTGCTTGTTAGTCCATTACTGCATTTTTTTTTATTTGACATGGAACCTTTGCAAATGAGCTATTAATTCAAAAATTGTAATCTGAGACTTGAATAAATAAATAAAAATAAATGGTCAGTTTTTTATTGTCATTCACTGCCACCATTTCTTTACAGTTTCAGAATCTCAGCTGTGTTAAGCAGACAAAATCTTCCAAAACTACTGCAAAGCTTTTGATACTGTGTCTTATTCTATAATTAATACAATAAGTTACAAATGCAACAAATTGAAACACTGCACTACATTATAGGTATACATTTTGTTGACAAATCTTACACAGAGGGTACTCATAAACTGCAATCTCTCTGATAAGGGATATTTGACCAGTAGTGTCCCCTAGGGATTGGTCCTGAGACATACCTTGCTTGCAAATGTTGTTAGTGACATCACAAATAAATGTAGCTGTCTGATAACTATGTTTATTGGCAACACAAAAGCTTGGTGGGACAGTAAGAAATCCTGTGAGATCTGCAGCAAAGCAAGATGACCTTGATAGTTTATGTATTTATTCCAAAGAAAAAGGAATGCCTTTCAACATAGATAAATGTGTGGTACAACAACATTAGGGTAATAGCAATTCTAGGGCTATGTCTGAATGGTGCTATGCTTAGAAGAGTTGACACAGAAATAAACCTGTGGGTAATAATTACAGTGACCAGGAAGTTGAAAACACTAACCAAAAATAAAATGCAATAAAATGAGTAACACAACAACCAAAAAATGAAATGCAAAAAAAAGGAAAAAAGAAAAACAAGAAAACCAAATATAAAGTGTGATGTCACAAAAATAAAGTAATAAAGCAAAAACAAATGTAAAGCACAATCAAAGAAAAATGACAAATAAAAAATCAAATGCAAACCAGAACAGTAATGTGCATCTTTAATGATGAATTAAAATAAAATATTAGCCCAACTAAAAATGAATGTAAACAGATTTTTAGTACAACTAAAAAAGTACTTTAAATGGAAACAGAAAAGCAGAATACAGCTAAAAGGTGATTGCACACACACAAAAAAAACAGCTCAACAAAAAGGTGCATGCAAATGAAAGAACATAGCACAACTAAAAAGAGAATGCAAACAAAAAGCCCAGCACAACAATAAAGTGAATGCAAAGAACACAAGCATTGATCAATGCCAATGATGGTGATTTGTATTTTTATGAAGCAAATGTGGTGTGAAGGAGGGCATGAGATAGATGAAATGGGGACCTGAAAAGTTCTTTATGCTGTGGGAGCAGCTGCACTAGTGGACCTAGTTGTTTAGTTGTTTGGGTTTGTGGTGGGGGGAGAGAGTGGCGGGATGGCTGTGGAGTGCTGTTCCTATAAGAATGCTCCCCACTCCTGATGGAGCAGGATGGATAGCTGCTGAGCACAGCCCCTATATGGATGCCCCCCTTGAGGGGGCAGGCTGGGTTACCCCCAAGCAGAGCTCCTACACAGATGCCCCCTCTAACTGGGGGGGGGGCTGCAGCATTGCTGAGTGTGGCTCCTCTAAGTATGCCACCTCTACAAAAGGGAGATGGGCTGGATCACAATCAACCGCAACTGCTATCACTACTCCTACAATGGGACTGGGAGGGTCTTCCTCAGCAGCGATCCGCTGGTTGAGTCCCTTCTGCTCATGCAAAGAGACCAGCATGGCCTGCCTTGGTGGCCAGTAGCTGTTTGGGCACTTGTACCCACCTCTGTCCCTCGCCATGGCTCCACTGCCCTTCAATGCAGACTCCTCAGTATCCTTCAGTGAGCAGCTTCTCTGACTGCCAACTGCATTGAAATGAATGGGACCCTTTCATTTCAATGTTTTTTTCTTTAATTCATAACTTCTTTGTTTATTAATATTTTTTATGACTTTTTTCTGTCAAGATCTTTTTAGCCCCACCCTCATATATCTATGAGTGTCAACTTTCAAATCCCTCTGAAATGAGTGTTTGCAACGTTTTTAACCCCAGCCTCTCAAACCCTATGGATATCAATGTTCAAATACCCTTCTGAAATAGGTGTTTGCAGCGTATGCCAGCATCAATCACAAACACCTATTATTGGAAGGATTTGAAAGTTGACACCCATTGATTTTGTGAGGCTGGGGCTAAGAAAGACCTTGACATAAAAAAATAGGACAAAAATCTTTAAAAACAAAGAAGTTGTGAATTAAAGACAACCCCCCCCCCCATTAAAATGAATGGGCCATTTTCATTTTAATGTGGTCGGCATTTGGAGGAGCATCACACTGAAGGGCATTGAGGAGTTTGGCACTGAGGAACAGAGGAGCTGTGACAAGTGACATAGCTAGGTTCCAGTGCACAACCGGCTGCTGGCTACCAAGGTGATCCATGCTAGTCCCCCCACAGGAGTGGCAAAGACCCAACTAGCTGCTCACTACCAAGATGGGAGATAGGAGCCATACTTGGCAGTGATCCAGCCCACCTCCCTCTGGAAAGCAAGGGTCTTTAGATGAGCTGTGCTCAGAGACAATACAGCCCACCTCCCCTGATAACAGCGGGGTATCCACATAGGAGCCATGCTAAGTGGCAATCCAGCCCACTTCCCTTGGGGGGTATTTGTGTAAGAGCCATGCTTGGCAGTGATGCAACTTGCCCACCACAAGAGATGGGGCACTGGTATAGGATCTGTGCTCCCTGGCAATTTCATTGCACTCTGTCCCCTCAGACCAGCTCTAATACCTGAATAAACAACTGGAACTGCCAGTACAGTCACTGTTGCAGTATAGAGAACTGTTATCCCACAGTTTCATCTATCTCCTCCATCCACTTGTTCACACCACATTTGCATTATAAAAACATGCAATCAAGCATAATTGGCATTGACCAATGCTTATTTTGTTTGCATTCTCTTTTTTTGTTGTGTTGTGCTTTTTTGTTTGCATTAACTTTTTAGTTGTGCACTTTTTTCCTTGTATTCATTTTTAGTAGTGCTGTACTTTCTTTGTTTGCATTCATTTATTTTTTGGTGCCATGCTTTTTTGTTTGCATTCACTTTTTAGGTTTATTTTGTGCTTTTTAGTTGTACTAAACTTTTGCTTGCATTCGTTTTCTTAGTTGTGCTAATATTTTATTTTAATTCATCACTTTAGATGCACTTTATTGTTTTGATTTGTGTTTGATTTCTATGTGTCATTTTCTTTTGTTTGCATGTTACGTTTTTTGTTTTATTCATTTTTATGGAATCACACTTTACTTTTTTGTTTTTCTTTTTTATGCATTTCATTTTTGGGTTGTTGCTTCACTTTTTGGAATTGCATTTTACTGTTATTGTTTGTGTTTTGCTTTTCAGGGTCACTGTACATAACTGACAAGTTTAAACTCCACACCCAATACACACAAACAGCAGCTAAGGTAAACAGAGAGCTAGGGTGTATCAGGAGTGCATTTGCATGCAGGAGCAGAGAGGTGATGGTTCTATTCTATGAGGCCTACATAAGACCTCACCTGGATAATTGTTCACAGTATTGGAGATCATGCAATAAAGAATGACATTAAAAACCTAGAGGGAGTGCAGAGATGTGTGCAAAAATGGTTAATGATCTAAATAATATTACCAATGAAGAGAGCCTGGACATGTTTAGTCTGCAGAAGCGCAGAGACAAAGGTGACCTTTTGATGTATAGTATTAATAATAATTCTGGACTTATTGATGAATTAATATTTGAGTATTAATCAAGTGCACACTATATAGGAGGGCAAACATATCAAATCAGGGGTAAACTATTCATAACTGACATGAGAAAATAATTCAAAAAGGTTTGTGTGCTCCTTGAATACTTTGCCCCAAATGTTATAGAGTCTAACAGATTTTAACATCTCTAAAAAAAACTCTAAACAGTTATACGATAATTGGGAATCTATGGTCAAGTTACTTGTGAGAAGTGGGATATGGTCAATATAGGCTAGTAGACCTCTTTCCATCCTGTAAATCTAATATAGTACCTAGTACTGCATAGACTTATGAATTAATACTGGATTGTGGCTCCTTTTTACATTTTAGACTATATCTTAGACATACAGACAGACAGATATAAACTTTAATTTCTAAAGCGCCTTTCCTCAGTACTCAAGGCACTGTGCACTGAACACTGTGGGATGCCGTTATGGACGCAATTCATATCTTCTGGCCATGTACACTTTGAGCTGGATTTTTAAATGTCTGAAAATGGCTTTGGGACTAAGTCCCATGCCACAACCTGCCAGTGTGGAAAAAATCTCTGCGCTGGGGGACATTCCAATTTTCAGTCCATACTCCACACAGGCAGCAGGCACAGCTGCAGATGATATTATGCCTGGTACAGCCAGGCATAACCTTTAGGCACAGCTGCACCCCAAAAATGGGCACAGGCAGCCATAACTTGTGGAACCAGTCATAAAATGCGAAATATTTCATGAAATTCAGCCTTTATGTGACATATTTCGCAGGGTGTGAACTCGTGAAATTTTGCCCGAAAATGGCAAAATTTCACCCATGAGCAGTGATTTTCACCATTCCGCAGCTGAAATGCCAACATTTGGGGGCAAAATGTTACCAGTTTCAAGCGAAATGTCACATTTCGCACCTGCGAAATATTTTGCAAAATGCGCGTATTTCACAAAATATTTCGCGTAATGAAATTTCTCAGTTTTGCACAACACTAGTCTACTGCACTTCTGCAATCAGAGGTCATTGTGTATGGGGGCATGCACTTCTGCAGACAGAACTGTGTGCATGTCTTATAGTGTGAATGACTACTTGTGTGTAGTGGACCTTACTTGGTTACTAAAAAGAAGATATATATATATCTATATATATATATAGTTCTGATAGCAGAGGTAGAATTTGTTTTAGTTTTTTTTAAAATAAATTTTACTGGACATTTTTGGTGATTTTACATGTGTTAGTCTGCTTTTGTGCCATATTGCTAGGTGGTTGCTAGAGACACTTTGATGTCCTGATTCTTGTGATGCTCCCAACATGTAATTTTATTGGTCTTTTGATTATTTTGTGAATAACTGTCTTAGAAAAATGGTGTCGCTTGTTAGTGAACTGGCAGGAATGTAGCCTGCCACAGTAGTTTATAGAGGTGTGTGCTGCATTATTACTTTTGGTAACTTTTTAAATAAGTGAAAATAACCTTTTTGCTTATTCGTGTTGTGTTATGTTTTCCTTTGTTATCATAGTGGAGTGAGCGCAAACGCTGAGGCAGCGGGTGTAGTGAGGGAGCATGACTATTTTTCTTAGTTGTATAGTGCTGCTGCATTAGTTGAGCCATATTTTTTTTTATTTTAAAGTACTAAAATACTTTTTTTGAAATTTGGTTTTGTTGTTGCTACTAGTGTAGTGAGCCTTAGTGCTTGAGGAGTGGCGAGAGTTGCAGTGATGGGAGCATTACTTTACTTTTTTCACAGATAAAGTGCAACTGCACTGTATTAGTGATATATTTTTTAAATAAACAAATTACTGCAGTCCATTTGTGATAGTGCTCTATTTTCAGAAGTTATTGGGGGTTTTAAACAAGAGTTTTTTTTTTCTGGTCCGTGAAGTTCATGTTTGCATGGGTGGCTTGTAAATTGGAGGACAGAAGAAGATGGTATGTGGGAGAGAGTCGAAGTCAGGAGACTGTTTAGTAAGTTAGAGCTACTGTCCAAAGGCAGACTTCCTTGTGAAAAGGTAAAGTTGCTCATAAAAGGTGGTCCTTGCTGGATTATGTATATATGAAGTTTACTAGCCAGAGGATGGGCATCAGTTTCTGGTGCCCGGCTGACTGGCTGGGGGAGTATTGGTGAGCTGGAGTTTAAGCAGTATTCCGGTTAAAGAAAATAAACTAAAAAGAGATTGTATGTGGGTTTTGCTTGGGGAGATGAAGTATCAAGTGGGGAAAATTTCAAAGTGGCATACTTTTTCATTATTTAGATAGAGAGTGATGAACAGATGAGTGCAGTTTGTGAACAGCGGACTTTGGTGAGCTGTGAGGATCATGAGGGAAGCAGTGCCAGTGGGGGTGGGCAACTGGCAGAGTGATGACATAGTAACTATATGTATAAAGCGGTGATGACATATTTACTATATGTGTAAATTAGTGTTCTCTGATTTATATGATTAGTTGCTCTGATAAATGCATATAATAACTGGTGACCCCCAATAATGACTGGATATACAGTCTTGATAAAACCCTATAATAACTCAATGAATTCTGTAGTAACTTGATAGCTGGTTATTACAATGTTTTCCTCCTTACGCTCTCACTTTACTGAATCGTGAAAGAAAGTACACTGTATTTGTACGAGTACAGCAGCCACTGAGGGACACGCTCACTTGCACAAATACAGATTATAGTTTTTCTCACTGAAACCTTGCACCAGTTATTATAAAAAACTAATGCCTGTGCAGAGTTTGTTTTATGAGGATTTTTCACACACCCTTGGTGTGTGATAATCTCATAAACCCCTCGAGATGTATGATCACACACCTCAGGTGTGAGACAAATCCAATCCTTATAACACACACCTACACAGGCATTATTCTCTATTTATCATGCTGCATTTATCTTTGTACCTATTACATAAATAATATACTGTATATAGTATTAGTTCATGTGGTGTTCAGGATATCAGCCGTGGTGAACTAATTGTGTGCAGGTTATGGGCAATGTCACTGATTTTCAGTTTTTACCTGAAAACTTCATAAGATTTCAGAATTTGGATGGTGCACAATGATAAAAGCAAAGAATTTTATGGAATTTGACATTTTATACCAGATTGGTGAACCTATAGAACATGTAATATTTCTATAAAATCACTTTCTGTACTATTTTTGAATTTTGCTTTATTTAATTTGCTGTATAGTCTTCTTTCATTTGGAATAGTTATACATATACTAATAGTTTGATGGTAGAAGCCTGGTAAAATCTGGAAATTTGGTGACCAAATAGCCGGCATGCATTTTGGCTTGTGATTCATTATTAAATTTGTTTATATCTTGTGCTAAATTATCCAAATGTCATCAAACTTGGTACAGCAACACTGTTGTATTATTTCATGACATTTGCAGGATATCAGCCATGGTGGCCAAATTATGTGGGCTTTTGGCATATGATTGTTACATTTTTTGGCTGTATCTTATGTATCCCGTATCTTACTGTGAATAAACTTGATACAAACCCGGTCTGGTACTAGTGCTTGAGATTTTCAAAGTCTCAGCTGTGTTTAACTTATGCATGGATTGTAGCTCGCAATTCTTTACTACATTTTTGCCTAGATTTTGAGATCTAGTTATCCAAATATGATCACACCCGTAAGTTATGGCAGGATCACTGATTTTCAGTTTTTACTTGAAAACTTCATAAAATTCCAAAAATTTGGACTGAGTTCACACCAGTAAAAACAAATAATTTCATGGAATTTGGCATATTATACCAGAGCAGTGAACCTACAGAACTTGTAATTTTTCTATAAAACTGCTTTCTATACTATTTTTTTTAGTTTGCTTTATTTAATTTGCTGTATAGTTAGTCTTCTATCATTTGTAATATGTATACTTATACCAACAGTTTTACTGTAGATTCCTGGTAAAATATGGACATTTGGCTAGCAATCCCACAATTCAACATCTTGAAACTGGAATTCCATTACTTCAGTCACCATACATCAGTGGCCTTGGTTGTGGGTTCAACCACTGGAAAGCAGTGTGGCCCACCTAGTACCTATAATATAGAACAGAAACTCAGGGAGGGATCAAGCTCCAATGGACCTCAGTGTAAACTAGCAAACAAAATTGAAGACAACGAGACCCACTCACCGGGAACAGTTTTAGTATTTTTATTAGAACCACAAAAAATTAAAGATCAACGTTTCATAGTGGACCCACTATTTCTTCAGGATCTATAGATTTTCACCCAGTAAATTACAATATACCTATAACCCGGACTCTGATGGCAATCTGTACAGTTCAGATATAAGCTTGGATAGCAATGGACAACAACAAAGTTACAAACCTTTTGTTTTTTTGGCAAAGGCCATTACAGAGGGAGGGCAGGTGGAACAGAGGACAATGGAGAGGCAGAGGCCAGAGAGGAGAGGGCACAGAGATCTATCAGAAAGAAGAGATATAGGGTCAGATACAGACCACGTACAAGAACAAAGAGAAATACAGAATCAGAAACAAGAGGGGACAGGGTTACTCTAAGAAGCCAACAGAAGAAGGGAACACCATAGTTTTTTTTTAACTTGTCAAAAAGAACATTAATGAGACAGAGATGAAGGTTTTGAATTTAGGCTTAACATTTTGCCCCTATGAAAAACTGAACTTTTTCCATTTAAAAATAGATCTACAAAAATTCTACAGAAAAATAAGACTCAAACATTTTTTCTCCACCATAAAAGACACAACAGACCAACAAGAGAAAACAAAAAGAAGGACATTAGCATTAAATTTGGACTATAGATCAAAATTCCTCCCACCAGATCTTATACCAGCAAACATAATAACCTACATGGAAGTGATAGATAAAGATGTAGAAAGATTAGAACACAACAGTGTTGATAAACGAAATGCATTTAACCTTATAGCTGCTGAATATGGAGCATTACGCAATTTAGAAAATGATGACACAATAATTATAAAGAAAGCAGATAGGGGGTGCTAATGAGCGCATTCGAGTAAGGGTGCTTATCTCACTCGCTCTGCAAACCACCAAGAATTTAAAACTTCTATTCTACTTTTTATTCACCTAAAAAGTGCTTAAAATCTGTTGGGAGAGATCATGGATGAATATTTGACACCCAGTAAGATGAAAAGCTCTCGCACTGCAGGCAAGAACCAGAAAAAGCAACCTCTGGTATCACAGGTGGAAAACACAGGGCCCATCTCGCTTTCTGGTGCTGAAGTGTGTGCCCTAGGCCGCGAGGTAACGCAGCAGATCCTGGCTTCCCTGGAGCCACATCTTACCAGCTTGGCATCTAATTTCGATCGTAAGCTTCAAGAACTCATGGACTTGCATGCATTGCATGCAACACGGCTAACTAAAATGGAGCAACATATATCCAATGTCAAGGATGCCACAGCTCCAGTCCCTGAACAAATTGCAGCTTTACAGAAAGAACTGGTGGACTTCAAAGATCAATTTGACTACCAAGAAAATTACCAGCGATGGCTGAACCTATGGCTGCGGGGGCTCCCAGAGGGACTGGAGGGTGCTGATGCCTTAAACTTCTGTGCATAAACCTTGCCTGAGATCCCGGGGCTTTCCCCCAAAAACAGGCACCTAAAGCTTGAGAGAGCCCACTGCTCTGTGCTCCCCAGACCTACCCCAGACTAACCGCCACAGCAGATAGCGATGCGGTTCCACAATTTCCAAGATAGCGAAACAGTACTAAAAGCCTACAGAAATATGTCTACTCACTCTACATGTCTACTCTGCAATATGAAGGCCACAAGCTCTATCTTTTCCAAGACTACTCTGCACGCCTGCTGAAATGACGCCGCTCCTTTAACTCGGTGATGGCACAACTACGAGAGGCCCAGATTGAATGCTTCATGCTCTACCCTGCAACCCTCAAAATCAAGCATGAAGGAGCCACCTATTCCTTCTGGGAAGTACAAAAGGCAGAGAATTTTGTGAGGGCTCTAAAGAAGAAAATGGGGTGAGATCGCTTTCTTTTAATCTCAAGATGTGCATACTGTGAAGACCAGAGGGTCTGGCCCATTACTGGGCCTGTGCTTTATGTTATACCATGCTCTTAAGGTACTATCTCACTATTTCCAAATATTTTCAAGTTATATAATGACTTGAGGGGACATATTGCAAACTGTTTTCGCTCGCTTGGACTTAGGAAGAAAAAGAAGAAACAGCTTTTCCTTTTATTCACTTTCTCCTTTCGTCTTACATAAGGGCTTCATTCTGGCCCAGCCTGATTGTTTGCACATGTAATGTTTATCCTGCTCATCACATTAAAAATATGGCTCCTGCAAAGGACTTTTTCTGTTTAATCCTGCTGAAGGGGACATATGAAGGTGTATTTTTTGGTTACCATGTCTACTTTTCTGCCTCAGAAATCCGTGAGGATACTCCACCACTTTTGATATTGTAACTGAATCAGATCTGCCTGAAGGATAGTGTGTATCATGCAGAGACTATGGAGAGGGATGCCCAGTGGAAGGGAGAGGCAGTGTTGTTATGGCTTTCAGAGGTACCCGCTTCCTGGACGTAATCCTCATCCTATGAACACCAGGATGGGAAGATTTATAAAGACTGAAGGGCTTAACCTACAGTTCTTGTTGAAATCTCTATAGTCTCTTCTTTTTCTCTTCACTTGGATATTGGCAGGACATGGGATACAATTGCAAAGGCATGTGACTGCCTAAGGGGAACTTTCGGGGAGGTGAAATGGGCCTAGGCTATAACATGGGGAACTCATACTTTTTAGCTGTTTCATGCTTAACTAAATGATAAGGCGAATCTGTGATGATATTCTTGGTGGGGCAGGGGAGGGGGACGCATTCCTACTAAACTAGGGGGAGGGAGTGTAAAATGTTTGCTTTATGCAATTCTAGTTGCAAGGGGGAGATAACTCACTATATAGGTGGGTTTGATTGGGGGGGTGGCGGGATATTGAGAATGTATATAGTTGCTATTTACTGTTTGTTGTGTTGTCTTTTGTTACTTTTAAGATCCAGACATGCATCCAGATATGAATATGAAATAATCTGTGAATATTGTAATAGACTGAAAGGGATTTGGGGCCTGTGGGAATGGGCTCTGGAGGGACAATGGTTCAGTGACCATGGCTAATCCCATGGAATTAAATATAGCCATGTGGAATGTTCGGGGGATCTCTGCCCCCAGTCAAACGCACTATGCTATTAACACCTCTTAAATGTCAGAATGTGAATGTAGCTTTGTTGCAGGAGACCTACCTCACTGATGGAGAACATGCCAAACTTAAAAGGGGATGAGCTGGAGAGTGCTATGCAGCGTCCTTCACCTACCATAAATGCGGTGTAGTGGTTCTTCTGCACAAACGGTTGCAATTTAAAGTGGACAGGGTGGTGGCAGATCCTGAGCATGGCCACTATGTCTTTGTGGTGGGTAACCTTATAGGAGAGAAGATAACCTCCGGGAGCATGTATGCACCTGCAGTGCATGACCCCATGTTTTACCAGTCCCTTATTGCGCTTCTTATGGCAGAACAGTTCCCAGGGCTTATACTTGGGGGGGGGACTTGAATTGCCTGATGAATCACCAATTGGACCACTCTGAGGGCAGGGGTGTTAGGAGAGGGGCCATTGGTAGTTGGATGGTGGGGTTGGTGGACTTGGACCTTGTTGATGCCTGGAGTGAAGCCAATCCCACTCTGCATGAATACACCTTCTTTTCTCAGCCTCATAAGACCTGGTCAAAGTTAGATTATCTTTACCTCCCGAGGGCTTGGTACTTCAGGCTGACCCAGACTAAACATAGTTCAATTCACATTTCTGACTGTGTCATGGTGCTCATGTCCTTGACTCTGTAGGAGGGACGTGTTGAACCTCTAACGAGGAAGTTTCCCAATTACTTACTGGCCAACAAAGCATTTAAGGAATATTTGCAAGACCAGTGGAAACAATGGGTAGGATTCATGAAGCTTCTGAAAGACCCACAGCTGTGGGTAAACTGTTGTGAAAGTGGGTTGCCACTTGCGGAGCCGCAGGTTACCAGCAGCAGTGGGTATTCACAAAGGTGGCGCCAGATTACAACTGGTTCAACTGGTTATGGCCACTTTCGGGTGGTGTCACCAGGGTGATGGCAGCAGCTGCGGGAATGGGCTACGGCTGGTGGAAGCAGCTGTAACACCCTTGCAACTGCTGCGGCTGTGAATCGCAACCACCACTGCTGCGGGCGATTACAGTCCACATCAGCAGTTGTGGAGTGGGACTTAGAAATTTAACGCTTCGTGAATCCTGCCCAATATGTATAAATGAACCTTGAAATGGCCCCCTCTAGGGCCACATTTTGGGATGTGGGGAAGGCTTCTATGAGGGGCTCTATTATTAGTTTTGTGGCACATCACAAATGACAGGTTCATGAAAGATGGAAAACCTTGAGCGACACTTCAAGGTGTTGGAGAGATGGGTGGCCCTAGGGGAGGAGGGTGATGCTGTGCCCTGCCTATCAGTAGTAACAAGGGAAGTTTTAAATTACTTGTTGATGGGAGAGGCCAGAAAGACATGTTTGTTCATTCGTAAACACTTTTACGAATGAGGGAACAAACCCAGTATGATGCTGGTGAACCTGATTAGGGGAAACAGAGCTCTCATTTGATCTCTGCAATAAAAGGACCTGATGGCCAGCTACAAAAGGATAGAAACTTCATAAAGAATAGATTTAAAAGGTTTTATGAAGAATTGTACCAAACGCAGACAGAAGACATGAGGACCAGTATGCAGGCCTTTTTAGATGACATGGAATTGCCCAAACTATCTGCCTCACAAAGGGATTGGCTAAATGCTAAAATTACAGAGGAGGAAATAGTTTGGGCCATTACGGAGCTAAAGAGAGGGAAAGCCAGTGGTCCAGATGGCTTCTCTGCAGAATACTACAAAACTATGAAGTCACACATAGTTAAGTACCTTGGGGCAGTACTTAATGAAGCCAGGGAAGAGGAGGGATCACTGCTTCAAACATGGAGGGAAGCGGTCATTTGCCCGATTCCCAAGGAAGGCAAGGACCTGCTAAATTGTGACTCCAAGGTTTTTACTAAAGTTTTGTTGAGTCACTTAGACAAACTTCTACTGGGACTGATTCACCCAGACCAAACTGGGTTTATCCGGAATAGGTACTCTTACCATATCATGAGAACCCTCTTGAATGTGATCTGGGGAGCATCGAATGGATATGAGCCAGTTCATGTTTTATCAATAGATGCCGAAAAAACATTTGATCTGGTAAAATGGCCATATTTAATGGAGGTTCTCACCCAGTTTGGTCAGGGTGATGACTTTATAGGGATGGTCCAGCTGATGCACAGTGCCCCTACAGCCAGGGTGTTGGTGAATGGTGCCTTGACAGATAGTTTTGTACTGCAGAGAGGAAACAGGCAGAGGTGCCCCTTGTCACCCCTTCTTTTTACTCTGGCTCTGGAGCCCCTGGCTGTTGCAATTAGGAGGCACCCTGAAATTCTGGGGGTTTTGGGTCAATCAGGTAGAGCATGTAGGCTCTTTCTGTAAGCTGATGACATGCTTTTATATGTCACTAATCCATCCCAGTCCATGCCACCACTTTTAGAGCTGATAGATATATTCTCTAGATTTTCAGGCTACAAACTGAACTTAAACAAATTGGAGGAGCTTAGAATAGGGGAATCTAGAACTGGAGAGGATGAAAGGAATATGGACTGGGGATTTCGAAGGTTCCGTGACTCTTTAGTCTATTTGGACATTAGAATAGGAAACAACATAAAAGCTCTTTATGAGCTAAACTATACCCCACTGCTTCAGATAATTATAGCTGATTTAAGGAGGTGGACCAAATTACTCATTACCTGTCTTGGGAGAATAAACCTGCTTAAAATGAATGCCCTACCTAGACTCCTGTATATTATGCAAATGCACTACATGGGGTTAACAAGATCAGACATTAAATGTCTGAAAAAGCCTTTTTCAGAATTTCTGTGGCAGGGCAAGTGACCACAAATGACTCTCGCCTGCTTAAAAGCCCCAACTGATAAAAGAGACTTGCAGTTTCTGGACCTGGGCATTTACCACCTTGCTGGGCAGTGCCGGTACTTGCAAGACTGGATAGGCAGACCCTCAGAAGCGGGTTGGTTGGACCTTGAGGAGAGGGGTTGTCCTGGATGGGTGTCTGCTTATTTGTCAATGAAAGGCTGCAGGGTGTATGTGGGCTTGCCCAAACTGAACCCACTGGTTAGGTCAGTCCTGGGGGGGTGGAGACACCTGACCACCTGGGGGGGTGTGTGGAACAGGAAGAGACTCTGCTCCTTCCAATAGCCGGTAACCCCTTTTTTGTTCCTGGTCTGGCAGACCCAGGATTTAAGGAGTGGGAGATGGGTGGCATAATGTGTTTACAAGACTTGTGTATCAGATAAGGGATAAACTCCTTTGAAGGTATCTGAATGAAGACAGGGTTGGGACACCATCATTTTTATCATTATTTACAAATCAGAGTATATTACAGGACCCTGGGGAGAAGGCATGATACAGACTATATTCTGGGACAAATTGAACAATTAATACAAACTGGGTGGCGTAACCCCAAAGGTACCATATGTAGACTGGCTAAGGCAGGCAGACAGCTGCTTCCAGACATGACCCAAAAAAACAGACAATTATGGGAGCGAGATATGGGGAACCCCATTGCGGAGGACACATGGAAGGTAATGACTCAGCTACACCAGGGCATTCTGGTCTGTAATAAGTATAAAGAATCTTTTTATAAATTTTGCCATAGACTATATTGCCCCCTCTTTTGATTGTTAATAAATTCAATCTGCTGGTCTCCCTGGTGTGCCCTCGCTGCAACACTGACTTGGCCTCCTCTCATCATTATTTTTGGTCATGTTCTGTTCTGCAGGAATTCTGGTGAGAAGTGGTAAAGGAGATTCAAACACTTGCAGGCAGAAGGCTCCCACAGTTACCCGTAATAATGCTGTTTGGAGTGGAGGAAGTGGGAGAAGCAGTTTGGGCCCCTCTACCCAGATGGCTTACAGTCATACTTGTAATGGCCAGACATTATATTTTGAATACATGGGTGTCCGCAGTTAAGCCCACAATACAACAATGGAAGGCACTGGTGTTATAAGATCTCACCCTGGAAAGACTTACTTATGTGATGCGGGACAGGAGGGAGCAATTTTATAATACATAGCAACCACACCTCAGTGCCCTGTCGCCAGCAGAGAATTTGACATTGGGAGAAGGCTGGATGTGAAGGAGGAGGTGAGGCTTATAGATGGTGTTTAAATGGATAGATACAGGTCATACTAATCCATTGCAAGTAACCACATCAATTTTATTAATAATGTTTTTATGTCTATTCCTATGTTTTTATTATTTTAATGGGTTACATAGATTACTATGGCTATGAAACTGGAACTGGATCTTCCTGTACATAAGTTATGAATTATCTCTGTATGTCTTTTTTGTCTTGTTTTACCTGTAATGTAATTGTTGTGTTTGCCTATTTATTGGAAAACTTGAATAACTGTATAATGCAAAAAAAAAAAAAAAGAAAGCAGTTAAAGGAGGAGGTATAGTTATAATGGATAAAGAAAAATATAAAAACAAATGTTTGAGACAAATAAGAAACAAAGAATTTTATCAAAAATGTGATATTAACCCAACTCATAAGTAAAAAGACTAGTAAAAGAAATTATGGATATGGGAGCAGAGAGAAAATAACAGAATGGGAACAGAAAGCATTATTTAGACAACACTCAATAATGCCAGTTTTCTATGTGTTGCCAAAGAGCCACAAAAATCTAAACGATCCAACTGGCAGGCCCATTATAACGGGAATTGGATCCACATTAGAAGCACTATCTGTTTACATAGATTACTACCTTTAGTGACAACTACAAAAGCATATTTGAAGGATTGCAAAGAGACTATACAGTTACTAGAAAAAATAATGATAAAATGTTGACAGAAAATACCATTTTGGTCACATTAGACATGAAAGACCTGTACACAGGCATTCCTCACTCAGTCGGCCTTGCTGCCTTAGGAGAAAAACTAAAAGAAAGGAGTAATAATGATAAACCATCAAATGAGTATATTCTTCAATTAGCTGAGCGATTTTTTACTAAAACCTACTTCTGATTTGATAACTGACACTATTGGCAATGCAAAGGCACAGTGATGGTGTCATCTATGGCCCCTAGTTATGCCAATATTTTCATGAATGACTTTGAATCAAAATATATCTACAGTGAAGACAATGTATACAGAAATAACATTAAATATGAGAAACGATACATTGATGACTGTCTTTGCATTTGGCAAGGCACAGTGATAGAACTGTTAAGTTTTTGAAATAATTTGAATGAAAGAACAGAATATTTGTCTTTTGTAATCATGTATGATACCAAATCAGTGATTTTTTGGACTTAAAACTAACTAAAAATTGAACAACCTTGGAAACAAGGGTATACTGAAAACCAACTGACAGAAATGTATTATTACATGCCAAGAGTTTCCATAAACCAACAATCATAGAAAATATTCCTTATGGACAGTTAGTTAGGATAAAAAGAAATTGCACAACTAATGAGGACTATCATTCAGCTGCAGACAAACTGGAGGAGGGCTTTAGGAACAGGGACTATAAGGAAAATGCACTGAGCATAGCCAGAGAAAGAAGTGACAATAGGGATAGAAATGACTTGTTGAAAGGTGGTAAAAAAAGTGACACGACTGTGGATAAAATTACAGTATCATCTGATCACTTTGGTACTATAAAAACATCTATCCTCAAACACTGGGAAATACTGAAATCAAACACATTAGGAGAAATACTTTTAGTGAAAAACCACTTGTGATAGCCAAGAAAGTAAAATCTATAGGTGATAGGTTGTGCCATGCTATCTAGCAGGATACAGAATGTAAATACAATGTATTTGAGGGAAGAACTAAAATAATTGGCAGCTACCCTTATGGTAGATGCCAGAACTGTAATAGCACATGAAAAACAAAAACTGTTTATAACCCATACAGAGAAGAGCATGTAGAAATAAAACATTTTATAACATGTCAGACAGAGTAAGTAATATATTTATTAAAATGTCTGTGCAATTTATATTATGTGGGACAAACATTAAGAAGTTTGAAACTTCGACTAAATAAACATTATAGTGATATTAGAAGAGGTGATACTGATTCAGTAGTAGCAAGACATTTTTTAGAGAGCAGGCATAATGTATTATCTCTAAGATTTGTAGGGTTAAAAAAAGTTGAGACACCATCAAGAGGAGGTAACCTTCAAAATTACTTCCTGAAAAGGGAAGCATATTGGATAGATCGTTTTGGCACCTTAGACAAAAGATATGGCATCAATGAGGAGATTCGTCAGAATTCATAGATTGAGCTACTGTGTTTTTGACTAGTTAATTTGTTTTATGTCTGTGGATGCCCGTCCCTATAGCCTAGACATAGACTGACCACCTACACCATCCACTCTGTTTGTGGAATGGTGATGGTGTCCACCATATTAGTCAATTTGACAAGGTGAGTCAGGACATAGAGTTCTACACTACTGTGTGGTTCACCATTTGTCCCGATTCAGTCTCCTGATTTATTGTTTTTGTACAAAATGTAAAATTGATTTTCATAAACTAATCGTGAGCTTTGATATGAAACCTAGAGGGTGAAGTGCAATACATGTTTTACATTTATTTAAATTCACAGTATAACATGTAAAATTCTCTTTTAGGACTAAATGCATATGACAAAAGAAAAGTGTTAAAAATGACAGGGAAAGGGATTTAAAATAATTGATTGCTCTAAGAGCCCCATTCACACAAAGAAGAACTTAAGTCCACGCTTTGTTGCAATGCGCATGACGAGAAAATAAGTACCAACACCCATTGAAAAAGGGTCAGAATATTGAACGCGTAAAAAGTTACTTATAGCTCATGCACAGTATAAACATGACATGGTTAGGTTACCATAGTAACCATTATGGATATAAGGAAGTCTAGAAAGAGTAATGGCTGCCACTTGGATAACACGGGGCTGGACACCAGAAACAGGGTAAGACAAACAAAGTTTACTTTTATTTAAGAATTGAAGCTTAACCTTTAACTTGAACCGCTGCAATATACTGTGTAAAGTAAAAGTGAAATACCACTGTGTAAATAAAATGATAAATAAGAATTGTTTGCTGCATAGGAGAATCACGCATGACCGCAGTTTCTAACTTGTACTATATAAATGTAAACACCACAAAAGTGCTTTGTAAACTAAATTACGGATAGAATTTGGTCGATGTGCAGTTGAAATGAAAAACAACTATGACATAACACTGCTATTTTTAACCTGCTTAAGAAGAACTGTGGAATGTAAAAACAAATGGCACAAATGGGATTGCTTAGTAACTATTGCAATAGGCAGGGGAAATAATAATAAACTCTGAACAGATATCAGGAGCATTATATAAAAAAAACAAAGAAAGAACATGGTTTTATGTTTATTGTGAAATTAACAATAGTAGAACTTAATGTTTTACACTAGCGGTGTTAACAGCTAGAGTTGTATGAATAGAATATAAGCAAAATAAATATAGCAGTGAATTATAATGGGTACTGCAAGATTTGAAAAAGGGTGTTACTCAGCCAGCAGGATGGCCCCCTGCAGCTGACAGAAAATGTAGGGAATCAGGAACCAAGAAACAGAGGGTGGGTGAAGGGGGGGTCACAAGTAGAGTGAGGGACATTTGGTTTTACCTTTTTGGAGTTTGTGTTGTGCACAAGGTGTGGGAGTTTATGTGTCAGGTTGTAAGGATCAGTAATTGAAAATTCTAATTCTGAGTCCAGTTCCATCTGTTGCTATAAATGGAATTAGATCTGAATCGGACTCATAATCAATATTTCCAAAATTCCACTGGACACCAGTTGGAATGGATTCCAGAGAATCTGAGCAACCATAGTTAAAAAGTAAATAACCTACTGTATTAATTTGTAACAGAGATGAGAATGGTAGCAGGACTATTTATGTTTAATGAAAAGACAAGAACCTTAAAGCAAATGTACCAAAGCCGGAGCTGTGAAAAAAGTGTATTGGAAATAAAGTGCATATCAGTCAAAAGTTTAAAGAAATGCAGAACTACACATACTGTATATCCATAATACCAGGCAACATTGATAACATATTCATTTATTTGTAATGTATTTTATCAGGCAAGTAAGCAGGGTTCAGATGGGCTCGTTTCCAACTATGACCTGGGGCAATATGCCAATCACCATTAAGAAATTTAATGAAAGAACTAACATTGGCTATGGTTTATGTGGGACTGTAAGGTGCCAAAGGGTCTTTTCAACAATCTGCAAAGGGTTAAAACAGTAAACCACAGACACATGTTTCATCCTTGATAGGACTCATCAGCATGATAAAGCCACTGTGTCAGCCCAGGAGAAGAAGTTAGCCACCCAATGGCTATATAGCTATAGCCATGGCTATTTTACACCAGTGAGTTCTAAGAAGTTCCAAACACATCTGTGGTTGGCTGTTTTTAGCCTTTGCAGGTTGTTTGTGAGGTCTTTTGTTACCTTACAGCCCTGCTTAAATGATAGAATAAACTCATTCATGCTGATTTGCATGTGTTCATAGGGCAATGGCATAGTCTCTTATGGCTATAAGATTGTCTCCTTGAGAATTTTTAGAGTGAGCAGCCTAAGTATAGTATGCAAGCACTGACACTGTAACAACTGTAAGAGATAGTTCCTGAACCCTAGTGTAAAAAAATATTGTTTTTTCTTTTAAGAATGATGCTCTCATTTGAAAAGTGGAACTGTTTACTTGTCTGGATGCTGCACATGAGGTCACTTATAGTTATAAGAGGTCCTCATGTAAGGGCAGATCCTCATCCCTTATTGGCTGAACCAGCATTGATGATTTGTAGTAGGAAACTGGATCAGAGGTGACCTTCTGACCATAAAAACAGAAAAAAAAAACAGAGAAAGGTCTGCTTAACAATTCTACTTTTAAACCAATTCAGAGAGGGGACTACTACTCACCTACCACTGAAACATACAGTAATGTCTAAGGTACTTATTGTAAATCATAGTCACATTTCTGCCCACATAGTGATGGGAGGAAAGATGAATGGTTATTTATAATAAATACCTTGAAAAAAAGATATGTTTGTGTGGTGAGTAAGTCTTAGTCCACCACTCCGAATTTGATTTACAAATATTTCCCATGAATCCTTGAGTATAATGTATGTTTAATTGTAAAGGTAGATGGTATAGCCTACTGCTAGGAGGACAGAATATACAACTGGAGATCTAGGATTGAATGCCACAACTGCCACTTGATCACTACTGTATATGACTCTGAGAACATCACCTACTGTAACCTCCTTGCTCTTAAAGATAACATAAACAATGTTGTTTACATCATTTAATATAATTGTAAATTTGGACATGTGTGAAGTCTGTTTAATCACCCCAGTTAATTGTTGTGTGTGTTTGTTTTGAAATAGTCTTGTTTTTACCATGTTTTAGGCCCTATAATAATTCAGTCTTTTTTACCACCCAATGTTCATTTTTTAATTACTTATCAGTTCTAGAACCCAGTTACATCAGATGAGTTAAAGACTACAGTGAAGCAGAACACAGTAACATTGGCTAACCTGATGTTACTATGTTCTTCTTCACTGCAGTCTTCAGTTCAACTGATGTCACTGGGTTTTGGGACCTGCTTAGTAACCAGAAAAATAATATTGGGGGAGAAAAAGGCTACATTACTATGGAGCCCTAAATAGGGGAAAAACATACCATTTCAAAACAAACACACACAACAATTCACTGGATTGATTAAGCAGACTTGACACATGCCCAAGTTTACAATAACATTAAAAATGTAGACAGTATTGTTTATGTCTACTTTATAGTCTTTCTTTCTCTTTAATCCCATGACCTCTCCATAACATGTACACTTCTAACAGGTGCTGCCAACTCTTTATAGATTATAAAGCACTTTGGTATACAATTTGTTAAATTTATTTAAAACAAAATCCTTTTCTCTCCTCTTCTCCACCATTCCTTTCTTAAATTTGTTTATCTCATTGAAGTGTGACATATCATCAATAGCTAGGAAAGTGCAGAATGATACAAGTCAAATAAAAATTCAGCTGAAACAAAGGTCCCATGGGATTGTCTCCTAATTAATGCTAGAAGTTTAAACACCCAAAATGGTGATCTAGTTTCTACCATCACTGGTAAGAAATTTGATGTAATAGGAATTGCAAAAGGTTGGTAGACTAAAGAAGAGAACTGGGGCAAAAATGCTGAAGATTAGGTTATCTTCTGGTGGAACAGGAAAAAGAAGAAGAAGAAGAAAAGGAGCTGTAATCTGTTTGAAAAACACCATATAAGCCTCAGTGAGCCTCAATTACCCTTGACATACTGGTTGCTAAAGAACAAACTAAAACAATCTGGTCAAATATAATGGAAAAATGTAAAAAAATATCAAGTACTTATTGCACTTTGCTACAGGCCCCCCATACAAACAATAGCTAGTTAAACAACTCAAAAAAGCTATAAACTGAGAAAATGTCATTTGCATAAAGGATTTTAATCTGCTATTGTCAAATCAGGTTAATCTCACAATAGCATTACCTAAAGGAGTTCTATATATTAGGCTTATAAATTACAACAAATTAAAACAATATATCACAAGCCTAGTTTGCATACACAACATATTGGTTATTGTCATCAGTAACATGGGAGCTCTATCAAACATTGTTTAACAAGAGAACCTCTGAGCAATAGTGATCATAACATGGTACAGTTTGAAATACATGTAGCTAACAAGAACATGCCTTGAGGGCTAGCTTAAAATTAACAATTACAGAAAAGCAAAATTCAAACAAATAAAAAACAGACTTAGATACTGAGACTGGAAAAACGAATTTTTCGTAGAAAGATTTGTAATGCAAACAAGAAGTATCTATATAACAAATCTGAAATTACTTATACAAACAATAATAAAAGTAAGTATCTCAATCAATATCCAGTGAACAAAGTGACCGCGATTGAGTGCTTTCAAAAAGAGGGTGACTCAATCATGATGCCTGTGTTCAGTGCTACCTGGCAGGGTAGCGGCCAGATACCTGGGTGGGCAAGAAAGGGTGACGGGAAGCGTACACGCATGTATGCATGCGCACATGCCTGGGGGGAGAGGAAGGGGAGGGGAGGTATGTGGGAGGGAGTGTGGCAGGCAGTTGCTGAGCTGGTAGGTTACTGTGGTTGGGAGGGTGGTCAGTTGGGGTGTGCAGAGTGCAGGGTTTGGGTCCAGAGTGGTGCACTTTTTTGGGGGCCAGCAGGCAGCTTTTTTTTTTATTTCACCCCCACGAAATGCACCCCCCTGGAGTTGAGAATCCTTAAGTGGGGGGTGCAGGGGGGGTGAAGCCCCCCATGGAGGGGTGCAGGGGTACAGCCCCCATACATGTAAATTCCATTGCTGCCTTACAGTTTGCCATGAGTGTACATTGTCATAATTCATTTTCAGCGATGTACACGCGCCCAAATGGTGATCGCTTTTCCGTGATCTCTGTTATCACATAGAACCACCTCAATCATCAAAAGCACTGCAGAAACCTGATTAAAGTGGGGGAAAAAAAGAAAAGTGGTACTTATAATTGCAACTAAAACTGCTAATAACAAAAAAAAAGCTTTATTTAGTTACATAAGAAACAAGAAAACATTAAGCAGCACAGTTCTGGTAAACAATAAAAAGGTGTACTGACAAAACTGAAATAGTGTATGAGCTTAAAAGCTGGTTTGTCTCTGTCTCTGGAAAATCTGAAATTAACAATTACTTAGAGGAAGCAAGGAAGAGTGTGTAATAAATAGCATGAGTACTGCAGCACTCAAAAGAACTAGACACCAATAAATCTAATGGGCCTGAAAACATGCACCTGAGGGTAGTTAGGAAACAGTGATGAACTAACAGAATCCTTTATCAACTTTATAAATAACTCCATACACAGAGGGGTGGTTCTTCATGGCTGAACGGATGCAACTGTGGTCCCAAAGTTAAAAAATAGTGATAAAAGTGCCATTTCAAATTATGTTTAGTTTGATGTCGATTATCTCCAAAATAGTCAAGGTCTTGCAAGGGGCATGAAAAAATACTGTCAAACTGAGCAAAACAAAGCTGATTCAGTTCAGCGTGGATTAAAAAGTAGAAGGTTTTATGTAATTCATCTTATCTCATTTTATAAGCCAGTAAGCAGAGTTTTGGTTGAGAATATTCCTGTGGATGTCATTCTATTAGATCTTAGCAATGCTTTTGACACAGTTCCTTATAAAGAGGACAAATGAATAAGGCTAGGTATCCCTAATGAAACTGATGGATGGGTTACTAGCTGGTTAGAAAAACAGGCTTCAGAGAGTGAGGATGAATAGACTTCTGTCTGACTAGGCTGCAGTCATTAGTGGAGTCCCAGAATTCTGTCCTTGGACAATTCCTCTTCAATCTATTTATTGATGATCTGGGTATAGGATGCAATGGCTGGACAATCAAATCTGCAGACAACTCTAAACTGGGACATGTAGTAGAAACTTCAGAACAAAGGGCATTGCTCCAACAAAACCTTAACAGATTGGCCAAAAGGGCTTACATAAACAAATTAAATTTAACTCAGAAAAATAAAGGGGTTCTCCACTTTGGAAAGTCAAATATAAAAACTAAATGACTGCTTCCTCAAACCATCAGAATTAGAAAAGGACCTGGGTATTATAGGGGACACTGACCTTATACATAAAACCCATTGTGGTATCATAATAAAAATGTAATACCATGTGGAGCATAATAAGAAGACATTTTGTGAGTCAAGATAAAGAGGTTCTAATGGCGATCTGTAGAGTTCTGATTATGTCACACCTGGAGTTCAGTGGGCAGTTCTGGCTGCCCAGAGAAAACACCATGCTGGCAAGGATAGAAAAGATCCAATGTGAGTGACCAGTGTATTACTTCCCATCTTCAAAAAGGGAGTAAAGTCAGACCCTGGCAATGAGAGGTGAGTCAACTTGACATAAGCAATAGGTAAGGTCCTGAAAGCCATTATCACGTATAAAATAATAGAGTAGTTGGTTAAGGCCATGGTTTTGGACCCCTTTCAGTATAGCTTATGAGGAACAAATTATGTTTAACTGATCTGACCACCTTCTTCAAGGGGGTGACCAGACAGGAAGACAGGTGCAGGGCCATAGTTTATCTGGAGCTGAGCAAGGCCCTTGAAATTATGGTGCATGACAAGCTTCTGGATAAGGTACATCAGGGCGGTATACGTGAGGCATTCACAAGGTGGATTGCTAACTGGCATGGGAGCAGGACGCAGTGGGTCATGGTGGATGGGCAGTACTCCAAGTTAAGAGGGGTGCTCCATGACATCACTCAGGGATCAGTGCCGGGGTTACTTCTGCTTGACATTTCTATCGGTGATCTAGAAGTCGGGGTCTTCTGCAGGCTGCTTAAGTTCACTGATGGCACTAAGCTGGCCAAGGTAGTGGACTCCCTTGAGGATGGGGAAAAACTTATGGAAGACTAGAAAAAGCTAGATGACTGGTCAGACACCTAGTGTCTCAGATTCAATGTAGACAAATGCATGGTGACACACTTGGAGAGTAAAAATGTATGTGGAACCTACACACTGTGTGGGGCTTCTCTTGCTGCAGTGGAGGCAGAAAAGGATCTAGAGGTTGTAATAGACAAAGGGTTGAAGTAGGGTAGTAGAATACTGGGGTTACATCAAATTTCCCTACATTCAATTTAGGGTAAACAGAAACAAAAAACAACAACAAAAAAGTGTGTTTGTCTGAGGTGGGTGAAGGAATTGTTATCTGTGCAGTTAGCTAGGTGAAGAAAGAAACTGTGAATAAGGGGGCGTGGCTTAGAGAGAAGGAAGCCAGGTGTTTGCATTTAAAAACTGACCTAGATAGCTTGCAGCCAAGAACAGCAACAGGAAGGAGCTGCTGTTAGAACTTTACTGGGACTATATTGCCCTCCATCCATCCCCTCCAGCCCCCCCCTTAGCCGGTTCTACTTTTATAAGCACAGGATTTGACTGACAACAGAAACTTCCTGTTTGGGAGCAGGAAGGGTGTAATCACAGAGGCACAAAAGACTCACCATCCCAGAAGGGAAAGAGTAGCTCTCCATCCCCCCTCCCCCCCCAGCTGCTGGAGGTCTGACTCTGAGCAAGTAAGAAGGAGACTACTGAGGAATATAGGAACTTATTGTCCCAGAACAGGATGATCAGGAGCTTTAAGAGCACAGAGGCAGTAGGAAAGTAGGGAGAAAAAGAAATTATATAAAAAAAAACAGAGCGAGGAAAGAGTAAGTATACAAAACAACAGTTAAGGGGTCACAAATAAGACATGATGGGAGTGGTGCAGTGCAGTGGCTGTGGAGCAGCAGTCTTCCGGGAAACATTCTGGAGGATACGGTGTCATCCCATCTGCAGGCACTTCTCTGGGCTGAGGGAGGAGGTTGCTCATCTCTAGGCTGAGTTGTCCAGGATTCCGGGGACCTCCTTTCCCACCCAGGGACCACCAGGGCCACCGCCGCTGCCTCAGAGGTTGCCAAGAAAGAGGAGTGGTTGGACCAAGGTGGGCTCAGGAAGGGTGAGGGTGGTGGAGCAGAGGCACATCCATCCAGTTGTACCTCTCCACAATTCATATGCTGTTCTGGCAGAGTGTGGTTTCTCTGTGGAGGCACCCACAGTGGAGACCAAGGAGGATACTGGAAACCTCCACAAAGGAGACCCACAGGAGGGTGGCACGGGACCCCACAGGGGAAGAAAACAACTCCTGTTGGGGGACTCCATTGTTAGGAGGGTAGAACTGGAGGAGGGCCTGGTGCCATGACTTGGAGGGACAAGGAGTTAATCCTCAGGATCACGGGAGCAGCTGCACAGTGGAGGGAGCTGGATGTCACTGTCCACCTAGGGACAAATGACCTGGCTGGCAAAAGGGATCAGAGCAGTGCAGGAGGAGTTTGTGGAGTTGGGGAGGGGCCTTAGGCATGTAGCATGCATGGTAACCTTCTCGGAGGTGCTGCCTGTCTCGGCACGGGGTCATAATGTTGCAAGATATTATGCCGCATGGCAAAATCGTGCTGCCAATACAGTGCAATATTGCCATGCAGCATGATTCTTTTTTCTGTGGGCGGCTCCGCCCCCACACCACCTGTCATGGAGGGCTGCACCCCCGGGTCCCCACACTAAAGATTCTCAACTCTGGGGGGGGGGTAGAATCCAACTTGGCGAACACACAAATTGTGAAAAAATATAATGTCTGGGACCGGGAATCAAACCCAGTCCCAGACGCAGCGCCTGGGTTCCTGCTGCTATGGCTCACTCCAGTGAGCCACGGCAGCTGCTCAGCAGAACACACTCCCAGCAGAGGTCTTGCCCTCTGCCTGGGAGTGTGTGAATGGTGCAATACCACATACAGCAGTATACATGGTATTGCACCATTTGCTGTCCTGGACAGCACTCTTTTGGGTTAGCTATAATGTCGTATGCTATTAAGTGTATGACATTATGACCCAGTAGGGCCTGTCTCTGGTATGGGTGAGGCTAGGATGCTCTGCACCATGGGATTCAATCAGTGGTTGAAAAACTGGTGCAGAGCTCCGGGTTTTAGCTTCTTTGGGGACTGGGCATCCATCTGGAGGATTGCAGGCCTATACTGGTGCGATGGTCTGCATCTATCCAGGAGGGGAACCAGGATCCTAGGTGATAGGTTTAAATGCTTCATTGGCAAGCATTTAAACTAGCTAAGGGGGAGGCACTGAAAAGGAGAAGGTAAATCCTAGCCCCCCCCAAAATCAGGGTAGTTAGTGAGGTAAACACCAAGATAGAGAAGTCGATAGGGAGAAGGGCAGGGGTAAATGGAGAAAAAGACAAAGGCTGTAAGGACAGGGATGGGGCAAAAAGGGGTAAGGCCATCAAAAAATGGAGGGTAATGAGTACCAATGCCCGTAGTCTAAGTAACAAGCTCACTGAACTGGTGGCCTTGATGGAAGAGAGATGCCTGGATATCGTGGCAGTCACAGAAACATGGTACACAGATAACCATGACTGGGATGGCAACTTACCAGGGTACACAATCTAAAGGAGGGACAGGGATAGTAGAAGAGGAGGAGGAGTAGCTCTCTATGTAAGGGAAGGGATTAAAGCAACGGAACTAAAGGGTAAACAGGGAGGAGAGGAGGCACTGTGGGTCACCCTGGAGACTGGAAATAGCACCACAATCCGCACAGGGGTTCTATACAGACCCCCATCTCAGGGAGAGGAAATGGACAAGGAAATGATAGAAGGCATCCTTAGGATGGCAGAGAAAAAGGAGATATTGCTGATGGGGACCTGAATATGCCAGATGTTAACTGGAGCACCTTTGCTGCAGCCACAACCAAGAGCAGGGCCATTTTTGATGCCCTACAGGGGGCGTGTCTCAGATAGCTAGTGTTGGAACCCACCCAGGAGAGAGCAATCTTAGACCTGCTACTCTCAAATGAGGATGGAGAGAGGATCTCAGATCTAGAAGTGGGTAGCCATCTGGGAACAAGTGACCACCAAACAGTGTGGTTCATGATAAACTCAGTTGCAGAGTCAAGGCATACAAAAGTGAAGGTACTGGACTTCAGGGGGGCTGATTTTGTCAAAATGGGAGAGTGCCTCAGAAAAGCACTAGAAAACAGGCAAGAAGGATCGGTGGAGCAACAATGGGGAAACATCAAAACTGCCATCACAGAGGCAACAAGCCTTTGTGTGAAGCAAATAATAGACGGGGGTCTGTATACAACCCCTAAAGATGGCACACCCCAACAGTACAGCATCCCACTAGTGCTGCACTCTGATGTAGCATTTATGGTTTAAGTCCATTAAGTCCAAGTGTGGGACCAGAACCCACAACCTTCTGGTCCATAGGAAGATGTTCTACTAACTAAGCCACACAGCCAGGCTGATGCCAAAGGTCCTGCACAAAAGATTAATAAAAAAATTGCCAGCCTGGGAGTGGGTCCCAGGGTGGTAGCCTAGGTAAAACATAGGCTGGACAACAGGACGCAGAGGATAATAATAAACGGAGTCCACAGTGAAGTAAGGGGGATTACTAGTGGGGTGCCACAGGGTTCAGAACTGGGTCCAGTCCTTTTTGATGTCTTTATAAGTGACATTGCAGAGGGACTGGAAGGAAAAGTATGTCTCTTTGCAGATGGCACAAAGATCTGCAACAGAGTTGATACACAAGTTGGGGTGGAAAGGATGAGAAGGGACTTGGCAAGGTTGGAGGAATGGTCAAATGTATGGCAGCTTAGATTCAATGGAAAGAAGTACAAAGTAGTGCACCTTGGAAACAAAAACCTAAGGAAAGAGTACACAATGGGGGGTGAGATACTGACAACAAGAAAAATTGAAAGGGACCTGGGGGTAGTTATATCAGATGACCTATGGGTGGACAAGCAATGTGAGAAAGCAGTAAGGAGGGCTGGGGGGGATACTGGGATGCATAGGGAGAGGCATCACCAGTAGAAAACAAGAAGTTGTTATCCCTCTGTACAGACAGTTGGTGAGACCCTATCTGGAGTACTGTGTGCAGTTCTGGAGACCCCATCTTTGCAGAGACATAGACAGGGTGGAGGCTGTCCAGAGGAGGACAACCAAAATGATGCAGAGTCTGCACCAGAAGACATACAAAGAGAGACTAAAGTAGCATAATATGTATACCCTTGAGGAAAGGAGGGAGATGGGGGACATGATAGAAACTTTCAAAAACCTCAAGGGACTCAACAAAGCCCAACAGAGTAGCATCTTTTAGAAAAAGAGATGTGCAAGAACAACGGGGCACAATTTGAAGATAGACGGGGGGATGGTTCAGAGGTAACGTGAGGAAATATTTTTTCACAGAGTGAGTTGTGGCTGCATGGAACAGCCTTCCTGAGGAGGTTGTGGAGTCAAGAACAGTGGGGGAATTCAAGAATGCATGGGACAGACATAAGGCAATTCTAGTGGGGTAGGAGGAAGTAGGCTGTTGGTTAACTAGGATCTGCAGCTTATCCATTAGGTAGGGAAATGGGCAGACTAGGTGGGCCAAGTGGGCAGAGTAAGAATTCCACCTATTTACAAGGCCATGGTCAAGCCCCACCTGGACTACTGCATGTAGTTCTTGGCTTTCAATATATAAAGGACATTGAGGCAGTCGAGAGGGTGCAATGCAGGTATATCAGACTGATCAGGGTTATGGAAGACAGAAGCTATGTTTAGAGGATGGTGGCCCATAACATGTTAATGTAGGAAAAGATACAGACTTCTTAGTCTTCTGCATGCTGAAGTGTATCAGTAAGACTGAACAGACTGACATGTTTGATCTGTTGCCCTCCAGCAGGACATGAGGATATGCCCAGAAGCTCAGAGCTGTAAATTCACATATAATGGTAGGAAACACTTCTCCCTGAAAGGAGGGAGCCTATGGAACAGCTTACCAGCAGACAGGGACATGAAGACATTATAGACCTTCAGGTTAATCCTAGACAAATGTCTGCATTCCAATGGAATAACTAGATACTCCAGGTTGTATAATGGCTAAGTAACACCTTGAAATCAGTGCACATTTGTATAGCATGCTTATTCATAGCTGCTCATGGAGCAGTGGTGGACACGATGCACCTAGAGTCCCATCTGAAGCTAAATTACTATGTTATTGCAGTACACCTTCAGTCATTGATATTCCTTTGAAGCAGCTCAGATAAAATGCTGCAGCATGATTATTGTCTGGAGGTCAGTAATTTATAACACATCCATCCTGTGCATCCCAGTATGCACACTGGATTCCATTTAGACATTACACAGACTTCAAGGTTTTGTTGCTGATATACTGTACAGTATAAAGTTCTATGTGTCTGCGTCCAGAATACCTTACAGACCTTCAGATCCTACAGTATATTTCCCAGAATGTGTGCTTTGTTACACTGATGCCCTCATGTGTCATGTGTCACAATATCTTGTTTGAAAACAAAGGGAGAGAGGGCTTTCTCAGTGTATGTACCAACATTATGGAATATTGTGTCCCTACTTATTAATTTGTCTACCTTGCCTTTTGTTTTTAAGGTTAAAGTGAAGACATGGCTTTTTAGCACTGCATAGGTATAAGTTTTAGTACTTCTGTTAGCCTTACAGTAAGGATTCCTGAACCCCTGATTCTTTCCTAAGACTCTTGATCAGGCAAACAGAGGATCCAGAAATGCACTTTTATCTTACCTTCAACCATCCTGTACATAATTTTCTTATAAATAGGTTCATAGATGTATACAAGTTCGAGTGCAAGCCCATCATGAACTCGCTGCCATTTAATCCTAATGGTGGAAAAATAATTTTTTTTCACCCACATACTGGTTGAGTCTATATTTAAATTGCTTGATATTGTCACTTAATATGACAGACAAGGGAAGGGAATTCCATATGGGAGGA
Organism: Neoceratodus forsteri; assembly: GCA_016271365.2. Classification (NCBI taxonomy): domain Eukaryota; kingdom Metazoa; phylum Chordata; order Ceratodontiformes; family Ceratodontidae; genus Neoceratodus; species Neoceratodus forsteri. The sequence continues at coordinate 722,494,546 of CM028129.1, forward strand.
AGTCTTTGAGTGATGAAGTTGCTTGTTCCAGCTATTTCGTTAAGGCTTGTGATCTGTGTTGTTTGTTGATACATGCCTCTCAAGGCAAATGGTTTTGAACAAGGCAGGGTCTTGAAAGGCCCTGTAAGCCAAGCATAAATCTCCCCTGAGTGCTCTATATTCAAGGGAGTATAGTCCAAAGGATTTTAGTCTATCTTCATACTCAGTGTTAGTCAGATTGTTCATGTTCCTACTGATTTTCCTCTGAACTTTCTCTACGATGGCTTTTCCACCCATTGAAGTAGGTGCACAGAGGGGGGGCACACTATTCAATGTGTGATCGGACTAAACTAGTATATGATGGGATGATAACCTCAGGTTCCCGGCTCTTGACATGTTTAAGAATGCAACCAATTATGCCATGCCACTTTTTAATTGTTTTTTTAATATGGGAGCTAAATTTTAGATTATTTGTGATGGTGACACCTAAATCTCTTTCAGACATAACAGCCGGTAGCTGGATACTATTAATTGCGTAACCAGCCATGGTATTATTTTTAGCTAAATGCATTACCTTACATTTGGCAACATTGAGTTTCATTTTGTTCTCTATAGCCCAGGAGGCTAGGTTGTCTAAATTAAGTTGTAAAGATTGAATGGATTGATTATTGTTGACAACACAGCCTAATTTGCTATCATCAGCATACTTATTGATCCAGACCCCATTAGAGGTTTGCATGCTGGCAATCAAGATATTAAACAATATGGGTCCCAGTACAGAACCCTGGGGAACCCCACTGGTCACTTTGCCCCATGCTGATTTATGTCCTCTGATGATGACCCTCTGCTGTCTGTCTTTGAGCCATGATTTGATCCATTTAATAATGTTAGGATGGAACGCTATCCTGATTAGATGATCAATTAGAGTTTTGTGGGACACTGAGTCAAATGCCTTTTCATCGTCTAGGAAGATCACATCGACTGGAAATCCTATATCTAAGGCCTTGCTTACCAGTTCAAAAAAGTTAATTAAGTTACTTTGGCAAGATCTGCCTTGTGTAAACCTGTGTTGGGATATATCTATCCTCTGCCCTCACTAACTTCCTTGCACCAAATCGTAACTGCCCTGACCTCCCTCCCACTGATAGATTCTCTTCCCCCGTCCCCCCTTTGCACCTGACCAGTGGCTCAGCCTTCGCCTAATTGTCTGGCTTATACACTGCCCTATGCACTTACATTCTTACTCACTCTTATTTACTTCTAATATCTCCCTTCCCTTCTCCCTCCTTCCTAAATAACCTACGCTCTTCAGTCTTACTCACTGCTACTATCTCCCTTCTTCTGCCCCCCACCGCAGCTAAAGCACCCCCCCACACACCTAGTGTTTACTAGTCCACCCCTCCTTTACCCCCTATCTTCGCTCTCCAATTCCCACTGCCAACTTGGTGCATCTCACTTCAGCTCAAGTTCTGTTACTGGCACTTATGTAATCATGTATTGCCCTCGATGTGTACCCATGATATGTATACCCTGTCCTTGATGATCATGTTCTGTACTGTTCTCCTTATGTAACAAGTTCAATTGTAATCCCACCCAACTATGTTCATTATCTGTATTGCTCTACTCCTAATTTCAACTGTAGTATGTATACCTTCCTCCACTGTAACCCCTCCCCCCAGATCGCAACGTGAGATGAGCATCTTTTTGCTCAGTGTGCCTTTCCTGGTGAAACATTTTCAATAAATAAATAAATACATAAATAAATACCTCTGTTCTGCAAGTGTACATTGATTTTATGTTGCAGGAGTCTTTCCATTACTTTTCCAATGCAGGATGTAAGACTTATGGGCCTGTAATTAGTAACATTTTGTTTTGTACCTCCTTTATCTATTGGTATGATAGTTGCTATCTTCCAATATGGTATAGCAACTCCCTCAGTAAAGGATGTATTAAATAATAATGTGAGTATTCCAGTTAATTCTTTGGAAAGATTTTTTATGAAACTAGGTGGAATATTATCGGGTCCGGCTGATGAGTGGGATTTAGTAATTTTAATAGCTGCAGTGATATCTTCCTGAGTAAATAACATCGGTACCTTCAAGCTTCCTGAAGAGTCAAGACTAATTTGTTCCTTAGGTCTGAATACACTTAAGAAGTAAGTGTTTACTTCTTCAGCCATTATACCCTCATCACTCAGTAATAGGCAGTTGATCTGTAACTAATGGGCCAACACTGGATGACTTGTCTTTTATCGATCCTATGTAATTATAAAACTTTTTCCTATTGTCTTTGGTTACAGTTGCTAGGTTGTATTCTAGTCTCTGTTTTGTGGACCGTATCAGTTTTTTTAGTTTTGTTTGCTTTGGCTTTAAATTTTAGCCAATTAATCTCTAATGGCTTTTTCTTGTATTTATTAAATGCCCTTTTCTTATTATTAATATATTTCTTTATATTGTTATTCCACCACAATGGGACTCTTTGCTTATTGTTATTATATTTTGTACATTTTTGAACTGAATTCTCAATGCAGAACTCAATTTTCTTTTGTATAGCCAACTGCATACTAGTAACGTCTAAGTGTTTAAGTTCTTCTTCCCAGTTCCAGGCATTAAGGAAATTTATTATTGTACCATAGTCAGCTTTGTCAAAATGTTTAATTCTGGTAGTACTGGTTATAACTGGTTTGAAGCGTTTGAGGATCCGTAATACTTTATTATGGTCACTGTCACCACGTAGTACTAAAATTTCTGGGGCAGGTCCAATATCTTTAATATTAATAAACATCAGGTCCAAGATGTTATTATTTCTAGTTGGTGCAGTTCCTAGCTGCTCCAGATAGTGTTGCAAGGTGATTTCAAGAAATCTATTTTCTAATGTGCCGTTGCCCTCAAATGATGACCATTTTATTTTTGGTAGATTGAAGTTACCCATGAGAATATAGTCATCATAGTCTTCCATTTCCTTAATGGATTTCATGAAGGCATCATTGTCGGTGGTGTCAAGGCTAGGAGAGTGGTAACCATGGCCTACTGTTAATACTCTATCTGCTTATTTAATTTTGGCCCATATTATCTCACTGTCTGCTCCTTGAGTGTAGTTATTATTTAGTTCATAACTATTTAGTTTATTATTAATATAGAGGTCAATACCCCCTCTCCTTGCCTTAATAAGGTTTTAGGCAAGCTTGGAGTATCCTGATATATTGGTCCCCCAATCAGAATTTGGTACAAGATATTTTGTTTGGGTAGGGGTGCTGAAATATTTTTTGGAACACCTGAACATAAACAAGAGAAGAGTACCAGGCTCTTCGAATGCTAGGGGCCATGTATTCAAAGCTTTGCACTCGGAGGAAATCGGTTGCACTGAAATAGCACTGAATTTGCTCAACTGGGCTGCAATATTCAAAAGCCCTTTTAGCACTGGTGCTGTGTGATAGCGCCGATGCTAAAAGTTAATGTAATCAGGGGAGGGAGGTAGGGGAGTGGCCCTGAATGCTAGCGCAATGGCATATTCAAAATATCAGTGCTGCGCTACAGGTTGATGTGTCACCTAAATACCATCTGCAAAAAGCATGTAGTAATTCAGCGGTGGAACCTGAAGTAATTCGAAGTTACACTTTGAATTACTTCCATAGTAATTCGAAGTGTAACTCTGAAGTACTGCGAGTTCGATCCCTGGTAGTCTTGTGATTCACCCACCCCTCCATCGTGATCCCCAACCCCCATTAAGTGTAAGAAATAATGTTATCCCTGGTAGTCTAGTGGTCCTCCCACCCCCCAGCATGATCCCCAACTCCTGACAAGTGTTGAAACACTTTATATCCCTGGTAGTCTAGTGGTCCCCAACCCCCCCCAGTATGATCCCGACCCCATTCAGTGTAATATTGTTTGTAAATACCTGGTAGTCTAGTGGTCCCCCACCTTTCCAAGTACAATCCCTGACCCCAAACCTGGCAGTGATGACCCGCTCCCCAAATCATCCCCAATGGAGCTGGCGACCCAGCCCAGCCTTCTCTCACCACCATGGCTGGCCGCCCGACTGAGTTATGAATGGCGGTACTGTAATGAATGAGCACATCCTCATGCGACGACACGCTCATTCATTACAGTATCGCTCATTCACAACTCAGTCGGAGGCTGGCTGTGGTGGTGAGAAGAAGAAGCTGAAGTCAGTCATCGGCTCAATTCAGGGGATGATTTGGTGGGACGAGATCATCACTGCTGAATGAGGTGTCACTAGACCACCAGGGGTGAGGGACCACTAGACTACCAGGGATTTCCAAACATATGACACAGAACAGGGGTTGGGGATCATGCTGGGGGGTGGGTGGGGGGACCACTAGAATTCCAGGGACTGTAACACACACACACATTGGAACAGAGACCTTGATGGCAGATAAGGACTGCTTGGCCCACCCAGTCTGCCCAGTTCCCTACATAATGGATATGCTGCAGATCCTATTTAACCTACAGTCTACATCCTGCCCCCCCCACCAGGATTGTCTTATGCCTGTTCCATACATTCTTGACTCCCCCCACTGTTTTTCCATCCACAACTGCTGTGTGCTGCTTATGTTGGTGTTGGGGCCTGGGGGGGGGACTGTTTTCCAGGACACATGTGGACACAGGCAGTTTATCTATCTGTCTGTCTGTCTGTCTGTCTGTCTGTCTGTCTATCTATCTATCTATCTATCTATCTATCTATCTATCTAGCTGTCTATTTATTGATTGCAGTAAGGTATGGGTGAGTTGTATGCTCTTCTTGTGCCTGCCAACACCCATATCCTGCAGTATCCAGCCTGTACTTCCATTCCCACCAACAGGAGTATGCTGTGAGCACACCTTTGGCCTGCAGCTTCCAGCCTGTACTTCCATTCTGACCAAAAGGTGGAGCTGTGTGCTCCATGCAGTAGCACCTGGCAAACTACATGGAAATGTATGCTAAGCAACACATAATGAGATGCAAATGTGACTGTTTGCCCATGGATTACCTAGGTAGGCTCATTTGCATAGGATCTTTGAATATAGCAAACTTTGCCCCAGGCTAACCTGTTTATCTGGTTAGCCACGGGCAAATCTCTCATCAGCATAGCACAGTCCTGCAGTGTGTGGCCTGCATTGTTGTTTGCAGTTGTTGTGCAACACTTCATTGCTGTCACACACATTGTCCACCAACTTCAACTCTGCCTTACTCCACCTCTGTGTCCACTGGGCTGCTGTTGCATTTTGTACTTCCCTGTTGCTATATTCAGAGCTGTCTTCTTTTCCAGGCTATTTTAACACTGCACTCCCAGCCCTATTTGCACTGCTTCCTTTGCATGCTATATTCAGCAAGTTTAGCCCCAGGGCTATTCCTTTGAATATAGCTTGCTAATGGATCAGGGCCGATTTAACATGCCAGGTAGTGCTACTTTACCCCGTGGCAAAGTTTTGAATATCTGGCCCCAGAAGTCTAGAAAATAAGATTCTGGACCTAGAGGCCATCATGGTAGAGGATGACCTGGATGTTGTGCCCATTGCCGAGTCATAGTGCACTGGAAACCATGACTGGGACATGGCCATACCAGGGTACACTCTTCTCAGACAGGACTGAGTGGGAAGAAAAGGAGAGAGGGTCTGGTGATTAATGTAAGAGAAGGTATAAAATAAACAGATCTACAAGGAACATGGTGGGGGCAGAGGGACTGTGGGTTACCCTACAGGAGGGGAACAGAGCCCCTATTCACACTGGTGTAATCTACAGACCTCTTGCACAGGGAGAGGAGTTAGATAAGGTACAGGTACTGGTGGAAGCCCCTGGCATGATGGCAGAAAGGGGGGGGTGTTCTGCTGGTGGGGGACTTTAGTCTGCCCTATGTAGATTGGAGCCTCCTAGTTGTGGCTTCATTTAGAGACAGGAACGTCTTGGACTCCCTGTATGGGGTGTTTCTTAGGCAGCTAGTCAGTGCACCCACTCATGATGGGGCAATACAGGAACTGGTACTCACTAACAGGGAGAATATTGCAGATGTCAAGGTGGGAGGCTACCTGGGGGACAGTGATCACTGTACAGTGTGGTTCAATATAAGGATGGCTGCAGAATCAAATCATACAAGGGCGAGGATCCTGGACTTCGGGAGGGCAATTATATAAAGAGGGTTGAATGCCCAGGATTATCTGTGTGGGGTAGAGGAACAGTGGGCAAAGATGAAAGGGAACACAGTGAACACAATAAACCTCTGCATCAAATAAGTGGGTAAAAGTAAGATGAAAAAGAGATCACTATAGTTTTTGAAAGAGGTGGGCTAAAAAGGGAAATGCTAAAATGGTAGCATTTCAGAAGATATAAGGAGATGCAGAGGGAGGAGGCTAGGAATGTGTAGCAGGAGAAATGGAGAAGCAGGGGAAGCTATAAAGGGCACACAGGCACAAACTGAATAGCGAGAATAGCCCAAATGGTAATGAAAAGGGACAAGACATTTTTTAGGTATGTAAGTGAAAAGAGGAAGACCAGGGGAGGGATTGTAAGGTTAAAAGGGATGAGGTGACTGTGCAGAGGGGGACCAGAAAAAGGCAGACTTCCTGAACAAATACTTTTGTTCAGTATTCACTGTGGAAGAAGAAGGAGAGGGGCCACAAACAAGCAAAAGGGGCTTTGAAGGTAGGGAGGTAGACACTAATCCTTTTTCAGTAGAGAGAGTCCTTAAGGGACTTGCTAATCTGAAAGTGGACAAATCAATGGGACCAGACGGGGTACTCCTAGGGTGTTGATGGTGCTCAGGGAGGTACTGGCTGTACCTCTGACAGTCCTATTTAACAGCTTCCTGGTAACATGAGTGGTTATGGAGGACTGGAGGAAGGCAGATGTAGTCCCACTTCACAAACGTGGTAGCAGGGAATAAGCTGGCAATTATAGGCCAGTTAGCTTGACATCATTGGTGGGAAAGTTAATGGAGTCACTGCTGAATGAGAGGATAGTGGAATATACTGAACTAAATGGGTTTCAAGACCAGAGGCAGCATGGATTCATGGAGTATGGTGGTGGTTGGGTGGGAGGTCATGTCAAACAAATCTGATAGATTTATTTGACTGGGTGACCATGGAATTAGATCAGGGTGGAGCGGTGGACATGGTCTACCTAGATTTCAGTAAGGCTTTTTGACTCCATTCCTCATAGGGGACTATTAAGCAAGCTGGCTAGCTGAGGAGTGGGTCCAAAGGTAGTAAACTGGGTAAGAAATTAGTTAGGGGATAGGCGACAGAGTGTGGCAATAAACAGAGTTCACTCTGAGGAGTGGAGGGTGACTACCAGGGTACCTCAGGGATTAGTGCTGGATCCGGTCATCTTTAATGTCTTTATAAGTGACATTATAGAGGAGCTGGGGGGGAAAGTCTTCCTCTTTGTGGATGGCACCAACATGTGAAATAGGGTAGACACTCTGGAGGACTGGAAAGGATGAGCAGAGACCTGAGAAAACACGAGGAGAGGTCAAGGGTATGGCAGCTGGGTTTCAATGTGAAAAAAGTGCAAAATAATGCACTTGGGGCACAGAAACCCATGGGGCAGAGTAAAAAATGGGTGGGTGTTATTGACAATCACCAAGCAGGAAAGAGACCTGAGGTAGTCATCTTTGATGACCTAAAGGTGGCCAAGCAGTGCAATAAGGCAGTTTGGAGGGCTATTGGGATGCAGGGGTGCATAGAGAGAGGTTATCACCAGTAGGAGGTAGGTGGTGTTGCTTCTGTATAGATCGCTGGTAAGATCTCATCTTGAATGCTATGTACAGTTCTGGAGGACACATCTCTGGGAGGACATAGACAGAGTGGAGGCAGTCCAGAGAAGGGCAACTAAAATGGTGTGGTCTCTGCATCAAAAGCCCTATGAGGAGAGACAAAAGGAACTCAATATGTAAACCTTGGAAATGGGGGCGATAGAGAGCTTTAAATGCCTCACAGGGGCAAATAAGTTATAGTAGGAAAGTATTTATCAGAAGCAAGAGGCTCATGAACAATGGGAAATGCTTTGAAGCTGGAGGGGGGTATATTCAGGAGAGATGTGAGGAAGTACGTCACAGAAATAGCAGTGGATTCCTGGAATAGCCCAACGGCCAAGGTGGTGTGGATAAAAATAGCAGTGAGGTTAAAGAATTCATGGGGTAGACATAAGGGAATCATATTGGAAAGGAAAGAGCTCGAGATCAAATAGGGTCTGTGGTGATATGGTAGGTAGGGATAAATGGGCAAACTGGGTGGGCCAAGTGGTCCTTATCTGCCATCAAATTCTAGGTTTCTATGTTTCAAAACAATTGTCTGGCAAAAGCTTTGAATTCTTGTGGTGGTCTTTGTTGTTTCTAATCTGTAAAGCTCTTTAAATGCGTGCCAGAAAAAGAGCATTAAAGAGAAGCTCTGCACTTCAGAATGAACTCTCATGACAATAACGTTTCAGAAAAATACTGGATACATCAACTTCACACATTCCATTTTAAGGGAGTGAATGTGTTAGAATAACAATGGACCTAAGAGACTGTCAAAAGTTTTATAGCACTCAGTTTCCTTTGGCCTACATTTCCTCATTTCCTCTCCCCACCTCCCAATTTTCATGTTCCCCTTTCTTTTTTCTTATTCTTATTGGTCACCACTGCCTTTATGTTCCTCTGGCTGTTTAGGTATCTCTGTGTTTGAAGAAGGGGATTTTATCAGTTCAAAGTAATTGCATTTTAAAAATATGTATCTTTTTTAACTGCTTAATGCTTGCGTGCTGTTTTAACACCATGCAAAACACCTTGATTACAATTCTTGATTTGTGGTGTTAGTGTATCCCTCTGGGGTCCAGTGCATTGGTGGATGTGTAGTTTGGAGATGGACACCAAAACAGGAAAAATGGCTTGATTTTCTAGCCACTCCTTCTATCCAGATTTGTGATCCCACACTTTATTCACCCTACTCCCTCACCTTTTTGCTCTGAAAATCAACAGTGTAGCCAGAAATTTCTGTTCTGTACACACTATCTCCAACTGCTGCTCTCCATTAAATAAGCTTTAGCCAGAGCTGATATGTCTGTGTCGAGCTGCCAAATGACCCAAGTTACATGTGTGCATAGCAAATTTTGAATGACTGGGTGTAACTTGGCCATTTTTCAGAGTTGTTTCTCCAAATTTTCAACATGGCATTTTTGGGACCCCATCTCATGAAGAGTGCCACTGTCATTTCATTCATTTGTCCCAAAAGGTGATTTCACAGAGCAACCATGCCATTCTGTGCCACAGGTGCGAAAACACATTTTGGGCAGGATGTGAAAAATGACAGCTGCACTGTTAATAAGGAGGTATGCAAAAATGGCGAAGTTAGGAGCATGCGTAGAAACTGCGCAATGCCTGCTCATAATGCAGTAATTTCTTGGAATTTTTTCACCAAATTTAAAAACATGGGATTTTTGGGACCCCATCTCATGAACAGTGGCACTATCATTTCATTAGCCGGTCCCAAAAGGTGATTCCGCACAGCGACTGCGAAATCACCTTCTGGGACTGAGTGACAAAATGACTGTGACAGTGTTCATGAGGTGGGGTCCCAAGAACCACATGCTGAAAATTTTGGGCCAAAATTCTTAAAAATGGCTGATATATCAACATAAGTTGAAAACCCTATTGACTCCCTTTATACCACCCTTACCTTTGATTCTTCAGTTTGCAATTCGGCTTTGAAGAGTGCAGACGTGTCCCGGTCCAGAGAAGATGACAGCGCTGACCTCCAGAGGTAAGTATGGGGTAAGAGGGTACAGGGAGGTGGGTGCTCACTGGGAGGGTGGGGGTGGGGACGGGGAGGGGAACTGGGGCAACAATGAGGGACTGCTTTCTTTTTACAGGTAAAAAAAATAAAGATGTCAGGGGATGGTTTTCTTAATTTACAGGGGGAAAAAAAGCAAAAAAAAGCATAAATTTCAGCACACTGGTGTGGGCGCCCAGTGTGCCACATGAGTTGGGGGGGTTAAATGATGGTGACACGGGGATTGGGCACCCCGATGTTGGCATGGGGACAGAAAACTAAGGGAGCGGGGAGGACAGTAGCAGTGGGAGGGAGCAGGAGGGTTTTGTATTGCTGCTGGTGCAGAGAGGGAATGGAGGAATTGGGGAGGACAGGAGCAGTGGGAGGGTGTGGGAGGAGTGCCATCCGCAAGATGGCAGTGGCAACACAACTTTGCATGCACGGCATTTGCACATGCATGGTTGTGGTGAGTGGCATTCTGCCATTCACAAGATGGTGGTGTCAACAGAACTGTGCATGCATGCGAGGCACGCATGCGTAGTTCTTGTCCTGGAATACAGAAGTAAAAGCCACTCCATAGCAGCCGATCGTGGTGGAGTGTTACAAGCTCCATTGGACTTTTGGAAGGATACTTCCAAAAGTCCAATGGAATGTACCATGATCAGCTGTTTTAAGGCTATGATCATGAAACGGCTGTAGGTTCCGCCCACAGCCATAAAAAATTTACACATCCTTTCCAGCTGCTGTCTCACCATCACAAAACAGATTATTATCAGATGTTTCCTCTCATCTCTAAATAGGTTGTACACATATTTATGTCCTAAACAATAGAAGTTAAAACAGATATAGACACTGTTCAGTGGCCTACACCAACTCAACTACACCAGATTAGATTGCCAATGGTAACAAAAAGGCATGTGGTTTGGGACGGGTACTCAGAAAAACTGTACACAAATGTGTACAGTGAGTATGCCTGTCTACACCCTTGCTGAAAATCTACCACTACTGTACAGTATGTCTTCCACCTACTGCATGAAAAAATAAGACTGTCAGATAGATCAACTGGATACCAACTTTATGCATAGTACCTACAGAAATATAGACACTATGGGCCCAATTCACAATGGTCGGTGCAAGCTGCATCGAACGTAGCTTGTGCCAACCGCCAGTGCACAAAAGATCCTGCACGTGATTCGCTATCAGGAAAGATCCCGGCAGCAAAGTCCCACAGCTTGCACCAACCCTGGCACTGCGCCAAACAGACAGCACAGTATGAAGGTGTACTGCAGGCCACTGGGCAGCCATGCAGCAATAGCACCATGGACAGCAGTCCCTAGTGGCTATTCCCCCCCCCATCCCAGTTAAGCAGTAAAAGAAAAAATACATGGTGGTCTAGTGGCCCCCCCCATCTCCGAACCCCTGTCAATATAATATGCAATATCCTGGTGCCCCATCAATATATTATGTAATATCCTTGATGCTCCATCACTATATTATGTAATATCCCTGGTGCCCCATCAATATACTTTGTAATATCCCTGGTGCTCTGTCAATATAATATTTAATATCCCCTAGTGTTCTAGTGGACCTCCCTCTCCAGCACTGATCCCTTGTCAACACAATATATAGTAGCCCTGGTAGTCTCGTGGACTGCCCCAGCCCTAATCCCCCATTAATGTAATTCCCAGTCATCCTGGTGGTCTAGTGGACCCCCATCCCACAGTGCCCTACCACTTCTTTCCCCACCATCCTGTAACCCAGCCAGTGACTGGCACCACCTACTGCTCACCACCATGACCAGTCACCGACTAAGTTGTGACTGAGCGTGTACTGTATATAGTAGGCTCTCAGTGATTGACAGCAAATCACTGAGCACCTACTATATACAGTAGGTGCTCAGTCACAGCTTAGTTGTTGGCTGGCTGCAGTGGTGAGCAGTGGGCTGTGCCAATTGCCATCTGGGTTACAGGATGAGGGGAGTGGGGTGGTAGGGCACTGAGGGGTGGGGGTGGAGGTCCACTAGACCACCAGAACTATTGGGAATTACATTAACAGGGGATTGGAGCTGGGGTGGTCCACTAGACCACCAGGGCTATTATATATTATGTTGACAAGAGATTGGGTCTGGGGAGAGGGGTCTGCTAGACCACCAGGGATATTAAATATTATATTGACAGGGCACCAGGGTTATTAAAAAGTATATTGATGGGGCACCAGGGATATTAAACATTATATTGATGGGGCACAAGGGATATTACATATTATATTGACAGAGCACCAGGGATATTAACTATTATATTGACGGTGCACCAGGGAAATTACATATTATATTAACGGGGCATGAGGGATATACTTCAAATGAATCAAATACACTTTCCCAGTTACAACAGCAAAGGGATATCAAGTAGACATGGTGGACCATTTCAGGTATTTGGGCTTTATTATTGCTCTGTCACGTTCATATCAAAATCATATAAACAAGGTGGTTAAAACTGTTCATGTTCAAATGAGGCTACTCTAGCCTCTGAGACATTGTTTGTCTATCCATTCTAGGAAGACATTAGCACAATCTCTCTTATGCTCCTTAAATTATGATCTTTCTTTGCTTCAGCCATTGAAATTTTATTATACAGAATCAAGATTTTATGTTTTACTATTTGTCATTTTGTTTTGTCAGGGCCTAAGTTTACTCACCATTTTGTTTTGGAATAAAATGTTAGGTTGGTTTTCATTTGAGTCTAAGTATCTTTATTTTACTTTAGTTTTTGAATTTTAAGGGAGGCTGTGAGCTGCAAATCTGGAAACCTGGGTTTGAATCCCACAGCCCCCACTTGCATACTGTGTAACCCTGAGCAAGTCACTTAACTTCCCTGTGCTCCCAAGTTGCACCTATAAACAAGCTTTCAGCTTAGTGTGCTACTCCTGGTTAAATAATAAAATTTTTTTTTTAAAGTCCTGTTTTGTTTCTTTTAAGTTTTTATTGAATCATACCCTTGCTTCATATGTCGCCAGGTCATCACAATGGCAGCATATCAGGTGACCTTTTTATGAAACATATCTAGTACAAAGAACAGCAATTTGCCCATCATATTCCAAACTATTAACTCTCACTATAACTTTAAAACAGTTTTCAAAAGGCATTGTTTAGATAATTCATCTTGTAAATGTTTTTCATTATTTTTTATTGTATTTGGTCAATTGTATTTGTCGTGCTGCTTATTTCTATTGCATTGTTTTTGTGTCATCCGGGTCCCCTTTGTAAATCAGCATTTGATACTGATGAGGCTTACCCAGTCAACAAATTAAAAAAAATTAATAACTACATAAATAAATAAATAAAATTATTAAACTACCAGAAAAAGGATGTGCTGTGGTTGTTATGAACCAGCAATAGTACATGGCAGAGGCATACAAGCAACTCTCCTAAAACACACACAGACAAAATAGCCAAAAAAATCAGTACTACTGTATGTGGACAACTAACCACATCACAAATGACCAAAATGACTTCTTCCTAAAAGAAAATAATAAACATCTAAAATGTTATCTCCTCCCTAAGATACACAAACACTCATACACACACACATAGACACACACACACACACACTATATAAATACATCTATATATATGTTAAGGATATGTGTGGGGGGGACTGTGTGATAACTGTTTTATCCATACAAGTGCTGTTTGACCTCAGGTGACCGCATGAGTGTTGTAAGCCGTGAGTGAGGTGTCCAAGGTCAAACAGCATGAATATAGATAAAACAGTTATCTCGTAGGTTCCCCCCTGCATATTTCATTCATGCAATAGGGGCTGACCTTGTGTGCTAGTTTTTTTTTTTACATGTTTTCATTTTATTTAAAATAATAAATGTTGTTTGATTTTATGGCAAAGTAGTGCCCCTCCTCCTTCTGCATGTCCCATTGTCATGGGCGTCACTACGCATCCATCATTATGACACTGGCGCTGATGCTGCAACATCGCACCTAACTGGTGAAGTGAGAGGCAGACTGAAAACTTTTCAAAAATGATGGCTGCAGTTGTTAGCGAAAGTGCTGAAGTACTGGCAGAGAGACCAGTACTGTGCTTCTGTTACTGCAAGTTTGGGGGCTAATTTTAAAAAGAAGATTTGCCGGTGATCCAGCAGAGGAGCTTTAACTCTCTATCTGCTCCATTGGAATCGGGTGAGCTATGCATTTTGTCAGCATGTGTGGTGTGGTGGGTGATCAGGATTGTTGTTTTGCTATTTTTTGGTTTTCTGAGGTTGTACAAAAAACCCCAGTTTTGTTTTTAAAAGATCCAGCATTGTGTAAAGAGTGCTGCAGACTGCCTTTGTGTGTATGTGTGTTTGGGGGGGTTGGAGTGGAGTGGGCAATGGCTGTTGGGTAGGGGAGAGGTTGATGGTTGTTTCTGCCTTCAGAGAGTGGCTGCTTTTTTTTTTTGCTTAATAAGAATGGAGCTGAGGTTAATTATACAGAGAAGGAGCAGGAAGAGAGATGAGTGAGCAAGGAGATGAGTTTTATGGGATCTCTGGGGATCTGAGTGCTGTAATGGCAATGCCGTGAGCTACTAAATGAAACATTGAAAGTGGTGCTGGTGAGACAGGGGTGAGTGATGGCGTGTCTACTATGGGTGTAAATCTGTGATGACATGTCTACTATGTGTTTAAATGTGAGATTTTACATTTATACACATTGTAGCTCAGATACACAGATTTATTACAGAACATTTAAGTCCACGTCTATTGAACTGACCTCTCCAATGCTTTCAGCATGGTGAACCATAAGACACTATTGGAGAAACTGAGGTAAGTCAGACTAGGAGAAAGGGCTCTGAATTGGTTTTATTCTTATCATATCAGAAGAACACTGATGACTGTAGCAAACAAGAGACAGTCATGAGACATGACCATAAAAAGAATGCCCCCAGGGGTCAGTCCTGGGACCAGATATGCCTGCAGCGTCTTTGATGGCCTCCGTCATTTTTTACTTGAGTGTCTTTCAGACTGAATGAAACTAAAATTAATGTTATGTTGCTGGAAACAGCTCAGAAAGGAAATAAATTAGATAAAGACTCATTAGTCATTCATTCCAAAGAATGAAATCAGAGCAGGTGGAAGGGTACGAATACTTCGGATTTTGGATAGATACTCAGTGGTTAGGTAACTTACATGTTGCAAAGCTCAGAAATAGAACAGGAAAGTGCTTATGAGTTTTATATTGGAACAGAGGGGAGATTAAAAAATAGTGAAAACACAAATATTTCTCATCTTCGACGATGCCTTTCACGCCTATCAGTTCTGAGCAAAAGACAAGTTGCATAAGTTAGATATACTGTTTAACAGATTGGTACATTTTGTTTCAAATACTCCTTATAGTACTCATAGTTATATTTTATACAAAAAAAATTTAGGCTGGACATCCCACCTGAAAGATGTAAAATGCATAAAATTATTTTATTATTGAAATGTCTACAGGATAATGTCCCAGATTACTTCACAGAGAGATGCTCAAGGAAAAACAAATTTCACTGACAAGTACATGCCTCTTTGAGCTGGCATCCCCTTGGATGACAATGGCAAGAACCATGTGCTTCTTTAGTTACTGGGGTATCTATGACAGATGTTACAGTGACTCCTTTATATCGACTGCATTTATGGTTGACATAAAGGGAATCACTTCAGACTGTGTTTTCTTCGGGCGGGGGGGGCTTTGCCCCTGAACCCCCCCATGCAGGGGGCTCTGCCCCCCGCACCCCTGCTGCTAAATTAATCAACTCCGAGTCAGAGTTGCTTTGGCGAGGGGTGCAATACTCCCAGAAAGCAGTGCCGAGGTCCCGTGCCGACACTACAGTGACCTGGTGCTGTTGTCGCTGTAGTGTTGATG
Organism: Neoceratodus forsteri; assembly: GCA_016271365.2. Taxonomy (NCBI): domain Eukaryota; kingdom Metazoa; phylum Chordata; order Ceratodontiformes; family Ceratodontidae; genus Neoceratodus; species Neoceratodus forsteri. Next base: position 722,510,155 of record CM028129.1, read on the forward strand.
CGGTAAAGTTGTCGCTGTAGCGATGGCATACCATTACTGGGTACCTCAGGCATGGAATTCTCTTCCTGAGGTTTTAAGAATTTGAGGGAAAAAGCTACCAACTTACAAACAAAGAAAAACATGGTTTATGTCTCAACCCCAAACATGTGTTATGTGCAGAGAAGGTATAACATAACTCCAACTGCAATATTTTTGTGTTGTCATCACCCTTAAATTATACTATTTGATTATATTCTGTTGTTTGAAGTAGTTTTATGTACATTTGTATAATTTATTATACAATTGCAAGGATAATTCAACATCAAATGAGAACGATAAGAGATAAGGATAATTCTAGCATTCTGATTGGTCAGACTACCCTAGACATAGTGATGTTATTAGACAATAACATCACTGTATCTAGGGCAGGCACAGAAATGACCACAGAATGCTGCACAAAATCTGTCCCTCCCTACTCAAGTCACCGCAAACCTGATACAGCTTCACTGTCTCCTCGCAACCACAACCAGTGAAACAAATGCCTCCCTTCCTGCTAAAGTAATCCTGATGCTGAGACAACTTCAAAGGCTCTTCCCAAGCAAAACAATTTTCAGACCCCCATCACATTCGATGTCCTGTAACTCAAATCCAATTGAAAAATAAAGTTGCTGAAACCCAGCACTTGACAGTTCCAGATTCTCCAGTCAGCACTACAGCAAAGGTAGCACATGAGCAGTTGAACAGTGTAGCACATGCTTCATATACTGACTGGGATACTGCTCACTTGCTCGGTCTGGAGACAAACAAGTCTTTGTAAAATTGCTTTCCCACACTGTTCCATTTGTTTAACCAAGACACCACTACATATAACAGGCCATTGTATAATAGCAGTAAAGCACTCCAGGGTATGTGTTATTGTGTAATAATGTCACTTTTGTGGTGCAGAAGCTGACATTTAGTAATAAATATTATAGTAGGAAGTAAAGGCATGGATGGGAGTCTGAGAAATGATAGTAGTAGATTATTATCTAGGATAATAACGGATGCTTCATTAAGTACTGCATTCAGACGGTTCCATAATGAATCAGACTTTGAAGTATTGGCAGTATTAAATGAGCAGTAATAAAGATAAATTAAGATAAAACTGCTGCAGCATAACTGTATATGATCGATAAAGTTGAGGTACAGGTGAGTTGAACCGAAGGAACAGAAAGTTAACAACTGCTCATATGAGGACCTTCTGGATATTATTGTTGACATAAAGATAATCATACTAGAATTCTTTACTATACCATAAGGAGATGTAGGAGATAGGAGTAATTAATGAGGTAAATATAATGTTCAGCATATCTGACTTCCCAGTAATAATTCTTGCCGAGGAACAAAATGCACTTTAAAATGGTTCCCAAGTATTGACATAGTCCCTTTAAGAGAATAGGGATGAATGAGGGCCATGAAATAGAGTAGGGTTAATAGAGCTTATAAGTACAGTAGGCAACTAATTGCACATTCAGTCATTCAGAGACTGTAGGATTTGTGTAGTTTGTATGCCTTGTTAAACTGGGTCTGAATTATAGATACAGGCCCAGATATTCAAACTGCGCCAGGCTGTGGCGCAAGCCTGTCAGCTGCTCAAATTTGTTACACAGGGGTGTGGCCAGGGCGATATTCAACGGAGTTGCGCTATGGTGCAACTGCTTTGAATATCGCACCCTGGCCATCCCCACTGTGCATGGCGCAGTGGAACTGCTCCAGCACAAGTGGTCAGAGAGGAGCATTGAGATGCGATGGCGCAAGTGCCATTGCGCCATGCACAGCACCTACAATATTCAAAGGGTGACATGCAAATGGGCCATAATTTAATCAAGGTGCACGGTGGGCCATTTGCATCTGATTACAGCCCCATTTGCATGCCATTAGCATACAGGTGCGCCGATCCCCAACGACTTGCGCCTGGCGCCCTGCCAGGCAGCAGCCATCGGGGACCGACGCCCCCTGCAGCCCGATTGCGGGACGTCCCATAAGGGACAAAAAACGTCTCCTATCCCTGCTGGTCCAGGTGGACGCGATTAGCCCGATCAGGTATAACTGTATCCCCAAAGTCCAATATCCCTGGTGGTCCAGTGGACGCGAGTAGCCGATCGTGGGCATAACTGTTTCCCCGAGTCCAATATCCCTGGTGGTCAGTGGACCGCCGGAGCCAATCATGGGCGGCATTCCTCACCCCCAGTCCGAAATCCCTGGTGATCTAGTGGACCCCACCCCACCCACCCACTGAGCCCCACCCCGCTCCCCATCAGCTGGCGGGTGGCAGCACCACCGCCTGCTGCCCGCTGCCACCGACTGACAGCTCGGTATGGCTGCGCCCATGAGTTCAGAGCATGAGTTATGTGATGAATTCATTCACATATCTGGACTGACTAATGCGGTATGGGCTGCATGCCCATTGGCTCATGCTCTGAACCAATGGGCGTGCAGCCATACTGGCTGTCAGTTAGCGGGCGGCCAGGCGGCAGGTGGAGTGAGTGCCATCGCCGGCTGACGGGGAAGCGGGTGGTGGAGCTCAGTGGATGGGTGGGGTGGGGGTCCACTAGATCACCAGGGATTTTGGACTTGGGGGTGAGGAATGCTGCCCCTGCGATTGGGCTCCATGCGGTCCACTGGACCACCAGGGATATTGACTCGGGGATATAGTTATGCCCGCATCTGGCTACTCGTGGTCCATTGGACCACCAGGGATATTGACCGGAGGGGGATACAGTTGCCCCGATCGGGCCACTGCAGTCCACTGGACCACCAGGATATTGGACTTGAGGATACAGTTATGCCGCGATCAGGCGGGGGTGCCGCCAGGTGCGGCAGGAACAGCCGATGGCCACCCACAGGTGGCAGCTGCTGTGTTAGCCCTGCAATGAGGCAGCTCACCTGTGGGTGGCCCTCGACTTTTCCTGTTTTTCAGGTAACTTTGTGCAGGCACAGGTGGGGTTGCGCTTGCATAACTCTGCATGCCGGGCTGAATATCGGGCTGTGCAGTTTATGCATGGGCACGCCCACCCCACCTGTGCCTGCATGATATTACTGATGCGCCCTATATCATCAGGGATTTGTGCGGCGACTTTTCCCTTTTTAAATATCACATCGAAGATCAGTGGTTGTGCATGGCGCAACACCATTGGCGCCATGCACAACCCTTTTGAATATCTGGGCCACAGAGTGAAAGGTTACCTTATTAAGCCATTCATGGAGTTGTTGCTAAGAGGTAAAGCAGGTTTGGACATCTTTTGAGAAATCCAGTGGTAGAGGAATGTGTGGATGGGTGCTTGTGGTAGGCTGAATGAACAGCCACATATGCGTGTATCACAGTACAATTGTTCCATTGTGAAAATAGAATGATAGTCCAAATGCTGCTGTAGAGTAGAAAAATGTCCTCAGGTGTTCATTGAAGAGTGAATGCCTGAGAGGCAGCTGAAAGTGTTATATAGGAGAGACGAATAAATGTAGGATACTGTAGAATAAACCACAATTTGAGGTGCCATTGTCTGTCTCTTTCCAATGATTTATCTCCCACAGCACTCATGTTGAACTCAGTTGAGAAGTCTATGCTAAATAGCAAGTTGAATTCATCGAGGAAGAAGTGCAGAAGATAAAAGAAAACTGCTACAGCATAGTTGCTGTGCATATCTTTGAAAGGTCAGCTACTCAGGATATGTTACAAATCCAAGGAACAGAGGCAGTTATAAGGTTCTCACATGAAGTTTTCATGTATTGTCTTGGAAATGTTAATGGTCCGGTCTGACTAGAGCTGATGGTGATCCAAATACTGATGCAGTCTAAAGTACAGTACTACTATGAGTCCGGAGCTAAAACCAAGCTGGATGGTATCATGCCTAAGATTGTATGAGCGACCTGCTACAGGAGTATCAATGGAGTACTGAGGGTGCAGACTGTAATGCCAGTTACAGCATTATGGTACAGGATGTTTACACTGGAACACAGATGAATGGACTAAATGGTTCCAGGTGAAGGAATGCACGATGAGTGTATGGGCCATGAGATTTGGCTGATGTTAGGTATCTCAAAAGTCTAGTCAATGATTGAGCTCACTGTGATTATGCATCTTTTGTCCCATAAATGATAATACTATTACAGTCCTAGTATGAATCATGAAGGATTGTCTAAACTTCAGAAGTGATAATGCCTGAAATCAAGGGGAGTCTTTATTTCCCGCATTCCCCATGATGATGCAGAATTGGACTCACGTTTTGCAGAGTACTCCGACATATAGAAAAACAACAAGAAAATGCGCTCGCACTCCAGAGTCAAGAGCTCTGGAGCTCCAATGAAGTATACAAACTCAAAATTAGAGTGTGTAGAATGCATATTTATTATCACTCTCTGTATTAGTGTAAATTACATTCACAGCAAGAAGCAAGGTGGATACCATGTGGTCAGGTGCCCTGGCGCTGCGCCACATAAGGCTGTCAACTCATGTTTTATACAAACAAATCGACATCATCATCTTGTGATTAGTTCCATAAAGAGACAGATACTTATTCTATAAAAAACTCATTTTACATGGTGTTAGGGACACACCAAGATTAATGCATTACATAACTTTGTGAAATTTGGCTAGGTCAAAACTAGTGCCTTATGTCAGGTATAAGGTGTTATTCCAATTATTTTTAAATTATGTCATAAATTTGACTGCAAATACACTCAGAATTCAAACCTTGCCAACATTATCATTTGAAGTTATACATAAAATGAACATAAAAAGGAAAAAAGAATGACAAACATGGTCCACAGTCTTATAGTTTAACCCCAATTAATGTGACTACATACATACAGATCCTTATGGCAACATTAAAGAAGGGAACAAATCCACAAATGAATGACTGCAGACTAATCATAATCAGTGTGGTTCCTGGTATCCCAATGCTCTCCAACCTACTCCAGCTATAAAAAAAAAAAACAGAAGAAAGCATCATTAATCAAACTAAAGTTCAGCAACTCTATACCAATCTTTTTAGTTTCTTATGAAAATATATAAAGCTTAAGAAATGATTTGGAGGCGGAGTGGGATGGGAGTGGGGGGATGGAGATGAGAGGAGAGGAGAGGAGAGAAGTACTAACCCTTACTTAGCTTATTCTATTTCAGACATATATTATGAGTCCATTTGATTATATGGGAATTATTAAATACTTATAAGAAGCTAAGTAATGGAATACTTAATCCTGGGGGAAGGGGGGAGTGAATGGTAAATTTAAAAGATAGTCAATTTTCTACATAGACCACTAACCTGTTCTATTATAAATATGGCTTTAAGTCTCATTCTTGATTCATACCTTCTGGGCATAATGCTTTTAAAGAAAAAATCCAAAAGCTTTCCCTCTGTGACAGCCTATTCAGGCAGTCACCCCCTCTTCTGCCTACTTTTACTTGTCCCAGGCCAGTGAATTTAAATAATGCCAAATCAGAATTGTGGTATTCATGAAAGTGTACTGCTACTGGACTATCAACATCACAATTTTTTATGTCCCTGACATGTTCCTGTATGTGGACCTTTAATGGTCGCAGCATCCTTCCCACGTGTATTTGCCACAACTGCACCACAGTGAATATACTGTGTATGTGGTAACACAGGATATGAACTGTCATATGTACACTTTTCTCTTGTTTACTGGTGACTCAAAAATTGTACCTTGATAACAGTATGAACAGATGTTGCAATTGCTGCATCTATGCATACCATTTGATTTGATGGGCATTCATGTATGAGCAACATTTTGCGATTCAGTATATTGACTTCTTACTAGCTTGTCCCATAAATTGTTTCCCCATCTAAATGTTATCCTCAGTCTTTCACCAATTTGGGCTCTTAACTGTGGGCCATTCTTTGGTATTGGCCAAAATCTGGTTATTATATTACCCAGATCACCTGAAATTTGATTGAATTCTGTGACAAATACAATTTTACTGTTTGGGTCAGAAGTCCTTGTTTTTGGTATTAACAATTCATCCCTATTCAACGCTGAGGCTTTCTCATATGCCTGTTTTATTACTTCAGGTGCATACCCTCTAGCTTCAAAATGTTCTTTTAGTTCCTTCAATAGGTTTCTAAAAGTTTCAGAACTGCTGCAATTACACCTCAGCCTTAAAAACTGTGAAAAGGGAATCAAATCCTTCAATTTTTTGGGGGGTGAAATACTGGCCAAAAGAAGTTTATTCGTAGCTGTTGGTTTCCTATATCCTCTCATGGATACTTCATTGTCCTGGTCCACAGTCAAAACTATTTCTAGGAAATCAATCTCCTTGGGTCATGCTTAGAAGTGAAGTGGAGATTCAGTTTGTTCTGATTTAGCCATTGCAAGAAGTGGCCAATTTCATCTTCACTCCCTGACCATACACACAGTATATCATCAATAGAGCGGGACCACTTGTTGATTTTGTGTAAATATGGGTTGCATCATGGGTCAAATAATACTGTCTCTTCCCAGTATCCAAGAAACAGTTTCGCATACGAGGGGGCCATAGCGGCCCCCATTGCAGTGCCACATTTTTGCCAATAATAGTTACCATTAAACTCAAAGTAATTATGGTTTAATACAACATGCAGACCATCCAGAATCAACTGAAGTGGCATCAAGTTTTTAAGGGGCTCACTAGTAAGGTAATGTTCACCAACAGATAGTTTGTTACGCCTAATTCTCGGTAAATAATAGTTTGTACACTTACTGAACATAGAGCTGGAATCCAGTTCATTGAACTGGTATGTGAAAATGTCCCATACATCCTCAGATTGATTAAGCCCAAGAGTTAAGAAATTCAGGGAAGTAGTTAGCATCCCTCATAGTAAGTCATGTTTATATGCCAGTTCACTAGTTCGGCATGGCATAACTGCAGAAACACACAATTCCTAATTGATTCTTGATCCAAGGCTTGCCTGTGCCTGTTCAGAGGCTTGTCTTTGATGGAGGTTTGAGATGAATATAATTAATTAGGATTCTAGATTGACTGCTGTGCAGTAGTTGAGAATAAACAAACAATTACAATTACTTTAGTTTGGAGTTCACAAATTGGCAGAGCTAGAGAAAAATAAAATGAGTATATTAAAATAGTATGTTAGTTCAGGTGCTACTGATGATTTTCTAATGTTCATCAGCTGCTTGTTAATGGTACAATTGCCAACTAGCTACTGAAAGGTCAGGCAGTGATTAATGATTTTTGCTTACTAAGCCTGGATATGCGCTAAGTCTTGTTCAAGCTGGAGTAGAATCAGACACCGAAGAACATTTTATGAACATGATTTAATCTCTGTAGCATGTCTCAGAATGCTTAATTACCTTTAGCAGAGCTATGACAGTAGATTGCAGCCAATGGAGCCAGTAGATCATAGAGTCAAACTGAAGCTGGAATGCCCAGTGAGGTTAGTCAAATGAAAATGTTTACTATGTAGCAGCCATAGCAGTAGCTGGCTGATGCATTGTGCATCAAACCTGGAAGCACTGCAAGGAATGGAGCACATCTCTGAGAGAGCAAGCAATCTCAAAAAGAAAAGCTCAGCAGTAACACAGACATGGAGAAAATGACACGTAGAAGACAAAAGATGTGTGATTGGGAGGGGGGGACAGCAGAGAACCAGGAAAGAGAGAGGAGTGGGATGAGAAACAGGTAGGGAAAAAAGAGTGGCACAAAATATGCTAAGGTGAAGCACAGAATGAATGGGGGAAAAGGAGAGAGACAGCAGACAAGCAAGAAAGCAAAGGGAGATGGTGGACAAGTGAGAACAGGGAGGAGTGGCAGCAGCTGCCAGGAGACAATGGGACACAAAACAACAAGGGGAAAACAAGGCAGAGAGAGGAGGCAATGCAGGGGAGAAGGAGCCAGCCACAAGGACCACACAGTTGCCCAGGTGCTAACAAAAATGCTAAGTGATGAATGCTGTGAGGGGCTGCTTTATATTTGGAATGTGGTAGGGGCTAGTCCCCTATACTGAATCACAGACACAGCCCTCCTATTAAAATTCATACATATTTTCTCACCCAAAAGTCCATGCTAAATATAGGAAGCAATGTAGACCCAATTCTCCATTTAATCCTCTTTGCGTAATGTTTTTCAGTCTGTGGATCTAAAAGGTTCGGATTGTAGCAGGAGCTTCTCAAAGTTGCCTTCTCAAACTGGCATCTGAACTTTCTCAATGGTAAATAACTGCAGGCTTCAAAAGCTTGAAAGTTGAGATGCCAGATCAAGGATGGGCACATGTATGACTGAAGCACTGGGGAAAAGGCTTCTGCGTGCTCTACTGGTCATCACATTTTTGTAACTTTGCACTAAAATAAAAGATGCATTTCACTGGGTGAATCTTGAACAGCTCTTCTTGTGTGCCACCTACATTGTGTTGTTTTTGTGTTCAATTGGTGCCCACCCCATGGTTGGGTAGGTACAACTCTGACTGGGGCTGGGTGAAATTAGCAAATTCTGATTTAGTGGAATTGTTTGTGAAATTCTGTGAAATTTTGCAAGATGTCATTAAGTTTTTGGAATTTTCTGAAATTATTTCATTTTTGTCATATCCTGGTCAATATTATAGCCAGAGATCTGAAGTTTGGCATGCTTATTGTTTGTAAGGGGCTCTAAAAGGATGCCAAGTTACTTGACATGTGGAGGAGCAGTGGGGAAGTTATAGGGGTTCACAATCTGGCAATTTATTATTCATATGGAAATTTCTCAAAATATTTCTATGCTTACAACTTAGCCACTTTTGGAGTTAGACAACTGAAAATTTATATGCATACATTATTTGAAGAGTCATTGAAACTGCTAGAGAGGCTACTGGTTTTGCAAACTGTAATTAGAGGAGTTCAAAATTTCATAATTTATTTTGTTAAACTGTGTGACATGTTCAAAAAAATTGAAATTTTATAGCTTCACTGCTACTGCAGGTATGCACTCAAGATTTGGCATCCATACCAAAGTAAATATGTCCTGTAATCTAATTAAGTTGGAAAAAAGTGATTTAGTAAGTAACAATTTATTGTGGCTACTTTAGAAATTACTGATTGGGAAAATGTGCTCAAAAATGTGTGGATGTGTAATAGATAATGTCACCAGAATTCCATGTGTGGAATTTAACTTTCTCAAACTACTTGCCACCACTGAACCACCTTAAGTGCACTAGCATCATGACTCTGCAGTACCCTTCCAACTCTCCTGCGACAGTGATGCACAGCATCATGCTCCATCATAATGAAAGATATCCAATACTTCTGTCACAATGACGTAAGGCACAACTACTTGAAAAGCTTGGCATCATTTGGTACCAATGTTTTCAAAGAGTAAAAATATACATTGTTGTCTACAAGGTTGTTAAAGAGTCAGCAGGTGGCACTGTACAGAAACAATGGTGCACATGCATGTACTTCCACACGTCATTAAGTTGGTGAGCTCTAGTGGTTATTTTGCATATTGCAAGAATTCTGGCTACTGTAGTACACAGTGATGTCCATGACTATTCTTTATGCTTCACCACTCAAGACAGAGACTTGACACTTGGCACCACTATACTTTTACTATGGAGCCTCCTATAAATGTTACCTTATTGACAATTTACCCAGCCTTTACGTACCTTTACAATGGCAACTCAAGTGTATGACTGGGCAAAATGTATGGACATGGCTTTGACAAAAGTATCGTAATGTTCCATAATTTCACAAACTCTTATGAAATTCAACCTAAATTAATTACTGATGTTATTTTGGAATCTTTGGCTGCTTATAACTTGGCCAGCCTTTGAGCAAGAGATTAGAGAGCTGACACACACAGCCTCTTTTTTTTCCATATTGTTTTTTATCCTGGCCAGCAGTTCATCTCTCAGGGATATATCTTGTTCACAGGGATGTACCCTGATCAGGCTAAAGTTAGACATCATTCAGTTGGCTACTGGATTTTTCTCCAACATTTCCCCCCCTCCTAACTCATCTGGTGAGGGCGGTGCCTCTGTTAGCCTCACACAGCCACAGTTTTCCCTGCAGCAGGAGTAAACTCCCAGGCCCAACTGTAGGGGATGCTGTGTTGGTGGAACCTGCTGCCAACTCTCCCCAACTGAGATGCACTGTTGAGTGTCAAGTGTCTCAGTCTTGGCCCTCCTTCTGATCTGACTTCCTGAACTTGCTTCCAAACCAGGTCATCAGCATGGCAGTGAGACACTTTGCCCCTGCACCATGAGGGTGGCCTTAAAGGCTAACATTTAGGGCAATGACCCTAACAAAATGAAGATATTCCGTTCTCTAGTTTTAAAGTTATAGGGGCTTAAAATTCTGCAGTTTACATAATTGTGAAATTTAATTCTAAAACTTCTGAAAATTTGGTGGCTTATAACTCAGTCACCTTTAAAGACAGAGTTGTGCAACTTGATAGATTTCTGTATAGACCTTGGTGCACTCACAATCCCAAACTTAGGTGCAGTTTGGACAAATACTATTTTGTAAATTAGACAGAGATAACTGAAATCTAAATTTTGTTGAAATTTCTCAAACTTTTCAAAGAAATATCACCAAATTTCACAGAAGCTAAATCAGAATTTTGCTGGCAGAAAAATTAATTTTGCCCAACCCTAGCTCTGACTTTTTTGTTTGTTTTTCACTGTGCAGTGTATTGATAGGCTGGTCTTTTTTTAGCCACTGGCTATTTAAGGGCTTCACCTACATCATTTATTGTGTGCTGAGAAAGGTGTGTAATGTGAAACAGCATGTCAGAGTGCATGGGTGGCTGTATGAATAGAGTTTCTTCATGATTTGTTTCAGTCCCTTGGGAGTAATGGATATATTAATACATGACACCTGTAGCTTACCAAAACATCAGGTTTTCTGTTTCAGTTTCAAAGTTTATTTGTTCCACAAAAATTTGTCATTACAAAGATAAAAAAAACATAATTGCAAGCCAGTAATGATACGCATGATAAAAACAATAGTAATTCAATGAAATATAAAACTAAAAATGTGTATAGCCAACCCCTTTAATGTCATAGATTTATAGAGGAAGAGTCTTAGTTGATCCTGGCAGATAGTTATCAAGGTTTAATTAACTATATGTATGCTTTCAAACTTTTACATTCAACCTGCTAAAGGAGTTTAATACAGAGAAGCCAAAAAATATTTTGTTAGCAAGTCTGTAAAATAATGGAGTCTTCACGTAGTTTGCACTTTTCTTCTGAATTTTATTCACAGTGTTTCTTTTGTTCCCTATGGGTTTCTCTTGATTCTGACAGGGCCAGAATGTAAACAGGACAGCAGGGGGTTTGGGTCTGGATATCTATGGTGTGCCATCAGTGCAGAGACACCCCTAGAGTGACGGCAAAGTAGGCGCCGCAACCCAATCATTAGTCATTCAGTCAACTGGGATTTCTCAGCCACCACAGGGGTGTTGCACTGGTTCCCCCTACACCTCCAACCCAGAGGTGATTATATGATTTTGTGTGTGGGGGAGAAATCCCTGCAGTGGGGTGAAGCCCCACAAACAACTGGATGTGCCCTGTTGCCTTGGCAGCAGTACCGCAGTTGGGTGCTTACGATTGCCCAGAGTGACATAGTCGCCATTGGCAATTTATTGTCGATGTAATGTTGGTTGACATTATTGTTGTTGAACTAACATGGTGGAACTGGATACCTACAACCCCTTTGTGTACTGGAACCCATAATCCCAGAAAACTCCATAAAGGGGACAGAAGGTTCATAAAGAACCAGAAAGGATGTTTCCTATATTTATCCATATTACATCAGAAGGACTGACATTAAATCAAAATTTATATTTAAAAAGGTGTACTTGGATAAATCATCCAACAATATTAAGGAAATAGGATTATATTCCGGGAAAGCGATGCAAGTCTCATCATAAATAGATGGATAGTAGGAATTTATCGTATGGTGACATAAATTCTCAAGAACCTGTTCAAATATCACCATAAATAAAAAAAATTAACCAAGCTATAACAGCTTTAAGCACAATCATGCACCTGAGCATAAATGCAAAAGAAAAGATAACATAGAACATTGAGGAACATGAGGTACAAATTAGAGAAGACTAACACTGATATACCGCTAATACACTATCAACTCTTCTGTCAACAGTATGAAAAAAGCAGTAAAAAAGTTACCCCCTGGTAGTAATGTCTCTTCCAAGGATATATATTTTTATTAGAAGTTCTGCCTCATTTTATTTGACAAATGATTTTCTGTATATCACCAACTCCTTTAGGAATTTGGCCAAGGCAGTGGCCAGTGTCATTTCCATGGGATGACGCAAGAAGCATAATCTGTCCTCTAAATTATTAGAATAAGGTTTTAAATTTTATTTATTTATTTATATCTTTGGTAACTGGGTAAGTGAGCTGATCCGAAGGACCATTTTGAATCATGACCCGGGCCACATAGTGGCATAACACAAGCAATTACAGTACATGCAGGTACATAGAGATAATCATGCCTCAACATGAGATGAAGTGACAAACAGTACAAAAAAAATTTGTTTAGCGACAAGTAACATTACAGAAACAGAAATATATGAATAATTACAGGAAGCCCCCAAATAGGGTTAACTTCAGTTAAAACACAGTGCAAATTCAACAGTCTAGTATAATGGACACTCCAGATCAGTTTTAGTAATCAAGAGATCAGGTAGGGACTGTAGTGTTTGACACATAAAGTGTGAAAAATGCAGTACATTACAATATTAGAAGGTCGGGACATAAAGATCAGAGAGGAGAAAGCATGTGGAGGAAGGGAAGGGACAGGCAGAAGACAGGTGCGTCTTGGAGTTGGAGAGGTGGGAAAACCCTGTCAATTAGTCGGATGAGCAGTGACAAGTGGGTTCAGATAGGAGCCAATCTCTTACATTTTTCTTGAAGGATAGGTTGGAGGAGGATGAGCGGATGAATAGAGGGAGTCTGTTCCATAGGGAGGGTGCAGAGATGGAGAAAGCTTTACTAGCCATGGAAGTGTAGATTCATGGAGCCTCCAGTGAGGGGACAGAGGATACTCAGAGGCTCCTGGCAGCTACTCTTCCTGTTAGCAAAGATGAGTATAAAGACTGGTGGCTGTCCCTAAGCATATTGTCCACTATACAGCCCAGTGCATAATTGAAATGTCCTTGTAAAGGGAGCCATCCTAGGGACTGGTAGAGTGTGCAGTGATGAGTGGAGTAGGGAGTTTGAAAGGCAAAGCAACAGATGCTGTTGTACACTGTTTTCAGTTGTGTGCACATGGTATTGGACACGAGGGAGTAGTTAGGCTAGCAGTATTCAAGTAGGGGTAGTAGGTTTCCTTGTGTACTTCATCAGACAGAAATTGCTTGAGTCTATAAGCAGCACCTAGCTTTTGGTTTATCCTCTGCACAGAGCTATCTATATGCACAAAGAAAGTAAGTGAAGGATTGAGGGTAACACCTAGGTATTTGATAAAGGGGACATTTTCAAGGAGAGGGATGGTTGGTGTGAGTGCATGGAGGGAGGAGCTAGTTTTAATGACCTTGGCAAGGAGGGGCTTGGAACCAAAGAGTGTAGACTTAGTCTTCCTTTCATTTATGAGGTGTTTGCTGGAGAGGAACCATTGATGGGCAGCGCCATAGTTAATGGTGAGAGTTGAGGAGATGATGTCAAGTGATGTATCACTATGGTAGAGGACTAGGTCATCCACATAGAGGAGGGCCTCACCTGTGAGGCTTTCAGCAGAAAGTGCATTTATGAATATAGAAAAAAGGAAGGGGCCAAGTATGGAACCTTGAGGGACTCCAGTGGATACTTATGGGGCAGTAGAGGAGGCTTTACCTATTATGACAGACTGTGACCTTCCAGAAAAATAGCTTCTGAACCAGGAAGTGGTTTCGGGGACGCAGCCAAAGCGTGGCAAGGTCGAGTGGAGGAGGGGGTGATCAACAAGATCAAAAACCTTTGACAGGTCAACAAATAAGGGCACCTGTAACTTTGCCCACATCCACGTTTCATAGAACATGGTAGGAGAAAAGGGCCAAGGCTGAGGTGGTACTGTGGTGCTTGTGAAAACCATGCTGGAGGGGGCGTAGGAGTTTATACTTGTCCAGGTGCTCTGAGAACTGGAAATGTACTATTTTTTCTAACAGCTTGATTAGGTGAGGGAGGAGGGAGATGGGTCTGTAGTTGCCTGGTGAGAGGGGACCCCCAGCTTTGAAGATTGGTACCACATTTGCATGTTTCCAGGTGTCAGGCACAGTGTATGTTGAGAGGGTGAGGTTGAATATGAAAGCGAGGGGTTTAACAATCTCTGGAGAGATGGGTTTTAAGAATGCGGGGAAGAGCCCATCACTGCCAGGGCTACCTCTGGCAGGAAGGGATTTCAGGAGTTTGATGGTGATACCATGACCAATGGCTCTAAAGTATAAAGGGGGGGTGGGGTGGTGTTGGAGGAGAGTGAGGAATGTAAGGCTTGCTGTCAGGGCCCTTGAAAGCTGTGGAGATAATTTGCTAAGATAGGAGGTAAGATCAGTGAATTTTGCATTAAAGATATGCGCTATCTTAGCAGAATTGGATATGGGGCCAGCGAGTGATGCAAGTTGAGTTATTTGGCTGTGTGTCTTCGGGTTGAGAAGTGACACAATGGAGGCCCAGAAACTGTGTGGATTTCCAAGGTTGTTTTTCTGTTGGTTAAGGTAATATTTACGCTTTAGGGATTTGGCAGTTTGCTTGCAGGTGGTTCGCAAGCATCTGTAGGCATTCCAGAGTTGGGGGTCGGGGCCGCCTTGCATGCTTTCCACTTGTTGTCTCTGTCTTTCATCAGGGACAGTAGTTCCCTGAATAGCCAGTCTGTACAGCTCCCTCTAATCCTTCTGGTTGTGAGGGGGGAAATGTCAGTCCTGTAGTTGAAGGAGGGCAGTTCTGAAGAAGTTGACTGCAGATGTAATATTGTTGAGGAGGTAAAGGGCAGACCAATTTGTTGCCCTAGTCTCTTTGAGAACAACTTTGGGATCCGGGCTTGTGAACTTTGTGAAAGAGGTATTTGTGAGGAGGGCAGCTGGTTTTGGAGGTCATTATGATGTAGGTTGGGAAATGGTCACTAATACAATCAGACATTGTACCCACCTGAAGTACCAAGTCAGCTTGGATTGTGGCAACCCAGTCAAGTAGGGAGTGGTTCAGCGAATGGGTGTTGTGTCTGGTAGGGGAGGAGATGACTTTCTCAAGTTGGTGTGCTTTCAGTTGGTTGCATAATCAGGCTCATGGGCTCCTAACCAGTTAAGGTTGAAATCCCCAAGTACAATGGTGTCCCTGGAGGGAGAGATTTGCCCAAGGCCATCCAGAAAGTTTCACAGACCCAGGATACCTCCAGAAGGGGGGTTGTAACAGCAACTCTGGTAGAATTTTTTTGAGGCACCCAGGGTTATTTCCACAAGGAGTCATTCACTAGGGGAGTGGGGAGTTGAACATCTGATGGTGTTGGCAGTGATGTGATCTTGCACATAAAGTGCTACTCCCCCACCCTTTTTTTTCCTGGTCTGTCTAAATGTAGGAGGGAGTAACCTGGGAGGTGAAGAGAGGAGTCAAAGTAGCAAGGCTTCAGCCAAGTCTCAGAGAGCCTCAGCACATGTGGTTTATAAAGGGATACGCAGGCCTTGAGCTCAGGGAACTTGGATGGGAGGCTACATATATTTAGGTGGGCAACTCTGAGACCGGATGGCCTTGCCCAGGTGGTATCAATGTGATCAATAAGGGTGTTTAATGGACTGGGGTTGCTTTCCACATCTCCAGCAAGGAGGAAAAGGGAAAGAAGCGGACAAATGGGGGAGTCAGAAGGGTGACTGGAGAGTAAGGGAGTGTAGAAACAAGCCAAGCACACAATGCTTAAAATTTGATAGACAGGCAAAGAGAGCTGGGCCCAAGGAAGTTAGTTCATATCTGACCATAGTGGGTGGAGGTTCAGATGGTCTGTTTAAGGGGTGTAAAAAAGGCCAAGTGTTGTTGATCCACAGCAAGCACTGAGGCACAAAAATTGGATGCCAGTATCAGGGTAGTCATGGAGGCGATTAGAAAGAGGATCAGTCACGCCTTCATTTTCAGGTGTTGTTTTCGCAAGCGGCATTGACATGGACTACAGTAGGGGTAAGGGGTCACAGAGCAGGCACAGAAATCTCTGCAGTCCCACAGAGTGAATGGATGAGACACATCTGGAAAAAAGTACTGGGGGGTTAGCGGGAGTATCACGGTGAGGGGGGATTGGTAATAGAAAGGTATGCAGAGTTACAGTGGCCGGGGGAGATTGGTAATAATAAGGTATGCAAGGAAGGCTAAAAAGTACTGGAAGGGGGTTTAATGGGAGAGTCGTGGTGAGGGGGAGATTAGTAATAGTAAGGTATGCATGGAAGGCTAGATTAACAGATAAGGCTTGTTCCCTCTGGTGGTCAGATTGTATAACGAGCTAGTGAGAAATTGGACACTTAATACTTTCAGCCAAATGGCTAGCCTGCATCATGTGACTACCTGACAGTATAAATAAAAGTTGCCAGATAGAGCAGTTGAGTGGGGAGCTGTTGTGTAGCACTGGCGGAACCACTAGTGGGTGTAGGTGGCTGAGCCATACCTTTGTGGCAGCTTCGAGGAGGCAGGTGGGTGAGTCTGGTGGAGCCACCGGAGGAATGGCTCCCTGAAGAAAAGAGAGGTGTGGCCCCGGTCAAGGGCAGGAAAGCCTTTGGAAGAGAGATGCAGATCAGTCTTATTCGGCAGATAGACAAAAGGTCAGATTAAAATAACAAAAGAGCTGTAGTTACAAAGGGCAGAGAGGGGGAGTTAGCTAAGGCAGGGGCTGAGAGCGATGCAGAGATTAGCGAGAGGGAAAACACTTTATCAATTTAACAGGGAAAAATAAGAAACACACAACCACTTTACAGCAATGCAGGGAATAAATCTTAAAATTCAATTAGTAAATTAATTTTAGTTAAACAAGGATCAGCCAGAGAGATTTCACCAGCTTCAGCACCGGAGAGCAGTAGAAACAGTTTAGTAGCCAATCGGTAGGATCTCAGAGAGAAAGGTGCCAGAATTCAAAAAGTTGTAGGGCGCAGGCAGCTGAGCTGTACCTTTGTGGCAGCTACGGGGAGGTGGGCCTAATTTTCTAAATAAAATTTCCTTTATTTATTATATAGTGGACAGAGAATTATCATGTGAAATAGGGTTTCTTTATGTTCCTTGTTATAAGGAGATAAACTGTGCAGTGGATTCTCCTTTTTTCAGTATTATAAGTATTTTGTAGGCAAAAGTTCAACTCTAGCCATAGTTATCAATCTTCTATATTCAGGTGAAATGGAGATATTTAAGTAGATTTCTAGGGTGTGAGATTTTTTGTTAAAGGAAAACCAGGGAGCTACTCTAAGTTTCCCTATTGTTTCTAAATCTTCATATATAGATTTATTGAAATGTTTCTCTTTAATCCTTTTTCAAATGCTTGTGAAATTAGTACCTTATTTAAATAATGGTACCAAAGAGAGTCACAGTGAATGTCATACAACAGGTTTGGGTACTGCAGCCAAGGGGTAGAGCAATCCATCTTATACCATTTTACTTTTTCTTCTACAGCCCAAAAAGCTGGAATAGCAACTTTTCCATTTATCATTCTGAACCAGTAGACCACTACTCTCAGGCTGACAAGAGTTTTAATAGACACCCTGCCTAACTCTGCATGGGCAACACAGTTTGGGCTATATTTGAGAATTTTTGGCAAGGTTTTATAGTAGCTGTTATAAGGTTTATCTATTGTATCCATTGGTTGATGACCCCAAGCTTTAGGACCATATACACTAATCAGATTTAATTTCATTTCAGCTGCTGTTAGAGCAGGGATCACTGACCAGCCTCCATATTTAAAGTTAAATTTCAGAAGTCCCCTAGCATTAAGTCTTACCTTAGCAGCTTGATGATTAATATGGTGAGACCAATTCCCTGAATAGTATAGGATATTTTCTAAATATGTGTATTGTTTCACCTGTTCTAGTTTCTTTTTATTTAAAAAATGGGTAGGTTCAGTTAAAGCCAAAAAACATTAGCTTGGTTTTTGATAAGTTGATCTTAAGTCTTAGAACTGAACGAACTTCCCCGAACCTGTCCATCTTACATTGGGCTCACACCCTAGTTAATGACAGCAAAGCCAGATCATCCATGTAAGCCGGTAAGGGGCAATCATTTATACTTATTTGTGGAGAATGAAAGCTTAGATCTGAACATTTATCCAAATGATCATTAAATATATAGATTGAAGAGACATGGGGCCAAGAGGCTCACACCAGTGTTGGAAATTAACTATCTAGACAAGTTTCCTGCATTGTGCATATCTTACAGTTGTTACATTGTTTGTGTATAGTTGAATTATGGGAATCAATAATGCACGATCTGTGCCATAGTTTATTAAAGTCTGCCAGAGCAATTGCCTATCTACAGAATCAAATGCATTTGAGAAGTCAACAAAATTAACAAATAACTAATGCTTTCTTATGGTAACATATTTCTCGAACAAATGTTGCGTGGCATAAATATAATCCACCGTGGAGAATGTTTTTCTAAAACCCACCTGAAATGGTGACAATATGTGGTTGTTATGAATCCACACCAAAAGTTTATTCAAAAATGATTCTAGAGAATAGCTTAGAAGTTGAGTCCAAGAGGCTGATGGGATGATCATTTTGGGGGTCAGATACATTTCCTTTCTTGTGCACAGGCACAATAATGTTCCTGGCCCAAGAATCTGGATTATACTTATATTTTAAATATTTGTTAAATAAATTAGTAAAAACTGGAACCTAGATATTAAGATGGGATTTATAAATTTCATGTGGAATCCCACTGGGACTAACAGCTTTCCTCACTGCACCGGCTATAATCGTAGCCTTAACTTCCCCAAAAGATATAACTTGGGGGAGGCTAATAAATCAAGATTTTCCACCTCCATTTATTTTGTTGCAGATAAAGTGCTCATTTAAAAAAAGCTTCTGGAAATGACTTTGGAACTCCAGGTTTTGCTTTTTGTACTGTGGCTATTTCCACATAAAGGGACTACCGTATATGAAACTGAAGTTTGCTTACATAATTATGCTGGTTCACTGGGGTGGTTTGTGAACCTCCCCACCTACATCTCAAAGTTTGGGGACCTGTATTCTAAATCCACTGTGCGAACCCTGATTTCTTTCCACATTCAGGATACCACTGCCTTTTTCACAAGGATTAAAAACATCAACCTACTACCTCTGGAAACACTTTTGATTATGCAGGAAATCCAGGCCCTGACATGCCACAAGAAGAAGGGATTCAAATAGCAGCCTTGTATGTCTACTAGTACCACCATGGAACTCCCTGATGGTGGCCTTGTTAACCTACTGAAGATGGCACTTATAATTAACAGTTTTTAGTTTAATGGAAAAACTACATGTAGATCAATGCCACAGCAATGGCTTCCACAGTTGCCCCCACCTTAATAAATATATTTTGTGGCCAAATTGGAACATTAGTGTCTCATAAATACAATGCACAACCCAAAATTCTGTCAGAGGTACACTGGTAATATCCATACGACATGATCACAAGGAAAAAAAAACAACCTCAAGCACTTCTACAGCTGCCTGAATAATGTACATAGAAACACAAAACATGACAGCAGGAAAAGATGGGAGGTCCATCCACTCTGCCCAGAACATTTCCTGGGAGCTAGTGTCAATCCGGAACCTATGCTCTCCTCCTTCAGCTCATCTGTACTGTGAGTGTAGCATGCATTTTGTGCCCTTTCTCTGTCCCACCCATGGTTGAAACCCTCCACGGTCTGTGCACCCACCACCTCAGCAGCCAGACCATTCCACGGCTCAACCACTCTTTCAGTAAAGTAGTACTTCCTCCCACAATCAGATTAATTATGAACTACTTGATCACATACATGCACTTTCTTAATGCTTTAGTGACATTTCAAAATAGCAGAACTGAAACAGGCATAAATCAAACCAACAGATAAGCATATGTGCTGTAGTTATCACTAGATTCCTGCCATCAAAAACATACTCTGAAAGTACCCCTTACAGCTAAGCCTTAAGACAACACCAAATTTCTCAACAGACTTCAGTTCTGAAATCAGATACACAGAACTAATGGACTTTCTTATACAAAATACTTGGGACATGTGGTCTAAAGACAGATAAACCAGGCAAAAGAGATATCAAGAGAATAATCTCTCATCTGAGGAAACAAATCCCAACTGTGTACCCTTAGTTGTAACATACCATGCTGGTCTACTACCATTACAATATTTCATCAACAAGCACTTCCGGTTCCTGCAGCAGTGTCCCTGGGTCAGAGAGACATTCCATGCCTCACCTTTCTTAGTTTTCAGGAAAAAACACAACTTGAAAATGTACATAGGAGAGCCATTTACCCTCCCCCCTTGCAAAATCAAATCCAAGCAGCCAACTCAGGATGCTTCAGATGTGGTTCCAGGAGATGGGGCAATTGCACATACATAATGGATCCTTACACCTTTCAAAACCATGCAACAGGAGCCTTTTGCAGGTTCAAAGAGCACCTCACCTGTAGTACAATGCAAGTAATCTAACTAATTATCTGTAAACAATGCAGGAAACAATATGCCAGTGAAACAAAAAGCAGCATTAGAACAAGATTCAACTGTCATAACTATAGAATTACCCCTGCCCTGAACACATTTGTAGCTGAGTGTTTTCATCATCTTGGCCATCATAAACTGGATGTCATTCTCCCAGCTATTCAAACTGTCAAAGACTCAGATGAAGTTTTACATGCAGAAAAATAATGGCTACATCATCTTCAAACATCCCATCATAATGGAATGAATGTTAGAGAAACAAGAGACCTAAGAGACTCTTAGATGTTTTATATCAGGTTATGATGGTCCCCAGGTGGCACACTGGATGTGTTGTGGCTTTACAAACAAAAGTTCAGAGGTTTGGTTTTATGCAGAAGA
This sequence comes from Neoceratodus forsteri, assembly GCA_016271365.2. Classification (NCBI taxonomy): domain Eukaryota; kingdom Metazoa; phylum Chordata; order Ceratodontiformes; family Ceratodontidae; genus Neoceratodus; species Neoceratodus forsteri. The sequence goes on from CM028129.1 coordinate 722,531,125, forward strand.
TGTAATGAAATATATTAATCAAATAAATAAGCATTGTCAAATCATAAATGAACATAGAATGTGATTCATAGTAGGGACAGCTTTTTATGACTCACATATGAGTCTTCATGTCACCCAATATAAATGGGTCTGTACGGGATTATAAGATAATTAACATTAGGACTATACCCAGGTAGTGATGCACTGTCTTGTTTACATGACATATATAGGTATATGGCATTAACTAAAGCTTTCTTTTTTGATTCATATTCCTGGTGGAATTAATGATGCCCCTACAAATGCAGAGTGAGTAAAATTGCATATTGGAAATGGAGAAAGCAACATTTATATTAATATGATTGGACACCATTATTACTCGGTATTACTCGATGATTTTAAGATGGAAGAAGGCATGAAGCCCATCATGACCATCTTCCCCACACTTGTGGGGCATATATTATTCTGTTCCTAGTAATAGTTTATCAAGGTTATTCTTTAACTCATTCAGACCTATTATGTCCACTATATATTGTGGTAGTGAATTCCAGAATGATGAAGCCCGTATGTAAAATAATACTTGCACTTGTTTCTGGCAACTCTAGGTATCTTTATTTGTTTATTATGGCACCTTAAGTTTATTGGCTTATCTGCCATAACAATATTACACTCTTTCATTAAGTCAGGATCTTTTAATATATTAAATAGCTTAAGCAAGTCCCCTCTATCTCTTCTAGCCTGTAGATCACACAGTCCCAACATTTTAAACCTTTCATTATAAGGCAAATTTGTGACCCTTGGGATTAGTTTAGTAGCTCTCCTCTGCATACTTTCAATGATTTTTTTATCCTTTCAGAGGTGTGGGGCTCAGAATTAAATGGCATAATCAGTATAAGGATGTACATATGAATTATATAGGGGGTGATGCAGTTCTTGTTATGAAGGATCTTTTGATTGATGACAACATATGATTACCCATTTGGGCTATCTTTCTTCGCTGCTCTCCATTTGTTAACAGGTATGTTACTGTAATTCTCAGATCCCTCTCAGTTTTGGCTGATCTTATAGTATTCCCATGTAGAGAATAGTTTGTTAGTTCATTTCTTACTCCAAGGTGGATTACTGTACATTCTCTGTATTAAAGGTAACTTTATTAGCAATTGCCCATGCTCCAATGTGTGCTAGATCTAGTTTAATGTGTTTACTTTTTCATCTGTGTCTACCTCTGAATAAATTTTAGTATTGTCTGCTAATTTACTGACTCTCTTGTATACACCTTCTTGCAAGTCATTTATGTAAACACCAAAAAGTATTGGTCCCAAAACCAACCCCTGTGGGACTCCATTACTCACAGCTATCTCACTTGATGTTACATCTGTTATTTTAACAGTCTGAGAACATCCATGTAGCCATGATGCAATCCATTTTATAGTATAATGGCTGGTTCCAAGGATTGATAGTTTATGAACTAGTAGATAATGATTACCCAACTCAAAGGCTTTTTTTTAAAATCTAGGTAAATAATGTCAACAGGTACAGGTATGTTTCCATCAAGACTCGGACTGACACCCTCATAAAAGGTTATAAGGTTGGTAGCACATGATCTTCCCTTGCAGAAACCATGCTGGGTATGATCTTTTAGTCCTTTGGATGTATTTCACTTTTAATCCTAATTTTCAGTACCTTTTCCATTATTTTACATGCCACAGAGGTCAGATTTATAGGTCAGTAGCTCTCTTGCATAATCAGAAGAAGAGGGAGATTATGTGTTCTAAAATAATGAGATTCTGTTTGAGTTGGAGGGCTCTGCCCCCACACCCTCATGTATTTTTTAACATGGGGTAGTGGGGTGAAGTCCCCAACTCAAACAAAAAAAAAAACTGACAAAGCATGATCATTAACTGAATCTGTGACTTAGGGTTACGTGATGTCAGTCAAATGTGACTTACATCAAATTCATGTGGAAATGCTGGTGGTCTGGTGTTCTCCACTATCACCATCATGTCATATAGTATGGAGTTATCTAGGGATTTACCGATTTCCTCATAGAAACAGAGAAGCGTTATTGTACATGATCTTCCTGCTATAGCACCATGTTGGTTATTATCATGAGTTCTTATTGTATCTTCTATTTTTGTTATGATTCCTTCTAGTATTTTCCATGGCACAGATGTCAGACTTGTAGGCCTATAGTATGTTTGTTTCTCTTTTTGTAAATCGGTCCTACAAGATCTGTTTTCCAGTCTGTTGATATACTGCCATCTCTTATGGATGCTCTGTAAATAAATTTTAATGGTATAGCTATATTGTTGATCGTTAGTTTAAACATTTTGGTGAGATGCAATTAGGACCCAGTGAAGATTCTAATTTTTACATTTTTGATTTTTATCAATTATAGTTTCAAGGCTTATGTCTATACTGATTTTTTTTCATTGTTTTGTATTGGTATTCTGTCTGGTACTTTAATTTTAGGGGCAGCCATTTCCCTGGGGTGAAGTGATAGTGTTGTTTTCTGTGATGATTGGGCCTACAGCTTTATCTGACTTTTTTAAAAGAGTTTATATATCTGAGGGATGCTTTACTGTTGTTCCTATGTGCTTTTTTGACAAATACAGTTCCATCTACTTCTTTGCAGATTTAATAGCCTTTTTGTTATTTTGAATTTTTGCTTATAATATACCCATTTGGACTGTGATTTGTCTTTTTGATATGTCTTACACTTTGTCTTTGTGTTTTATTAATTTAGTAAGTGTTTTGTTAACCATCTTGGTGTGACTCCTGATCATTATATTTTCCCACTTTTGGAATATATTTCTTACATATAGTCAGAATGCTTTCTTGAAATATATTTCACATTCTGTCTATTGTTTTTTGTCCAGAATTTCTCCCCAGTTTATTCTTTTGATTTCCTCATTTAATTTTTTGACATTTGCCTTTGCACATTGGAATATTTCTGTCACCCTGTAGCTGACTCTATCTCGAGTGACTAGTTCTGCTAAAATGATGTTGTGGTCACTATCTGTTAGTGGCATAGTAACTTAGATGTTATTTAAATTAATATTTGATGAGGACAGTATCAGGTCCAGTATTTTGTCACCCGTTTGGCATATTTATATGCTGATTTAGACCTAGCTGTTCAGTGGTGTTTATAGAAGATCTACTAGATGCTGTTTGAGTGGTCTTTTGCATCCAATTAATGTCCCCCATGTTTAAGTCTCCAAGGAGTGTAATATCTACAGTTTTGTAAGCCTGCTCAAGTTCCATACAAATTTGTTCTGTTATGTAGCTATCAGTATTTGGAGGCCTGAAACATATACCCATTACTAGATTTCTGGCACTGTCGCTGGTTATTTTAATCCAAATTGTCTCATTGGTACAATGTTCTGCTTTCTTTTGCACTCGACCAGGATAGAGCTCTCTCGGTCTTTAATAACTGCCTTGCAGAGATCCAGGACTAGATGGATTTGAGTTGGTTGAAGTTGAACTCGGAAAAGACTAATATGCTGGTTGTGGACCCGGGATGCCAGATAGGGGGTCCGGGGGTACGTTCGCCCTCAGGTCTTTTTCTTGGGGGCCTATCACTCCCAACCTCTGAATGGGTGCGAAACCTGGAGGTAATTTTTGATGAGGAGCTGATGCTTCATTCACAGGTGTCAGCCATCATCAAAACCTCATTTTACCACCTGAGGAATATCTCCAGGGTTAAACACCTTGTTCCATCCAGTGATCTTCCCACATTGATCCATGCCTTTGTGTCCTCGAGTCTGGACTACTGCAACTCCCTGTACCTAGGGTTACCTGGAGTGGAAATCCACCGCTTGCAGCTAGTGCAGAACGCTGCGGCCCAGCTTTTGATGGGAACCTCCCGGTCCTGTCATATTTCCCCAGTGCTACATGGTCTGCACTGGCTGCCAGTACAGTGGTGGATTACCTTTAAAATCAGTCTTCTGACCTGTAAAGCCCTACACAAACAGGGCCTGGTACCTTATTGCCCTGGGCGATCGCTCTGCTCAGCTGACAAGGGTGTTGCTAGAGATTTCAAGGGTGTGTTTAAAACCTTCTGGGGCCCGAGCATGTGTGCATGCGGCCCCATCCCTTTGGAATTCTCTACCTTGTCAGTTATGGGAGCACGCAACCATGGAGGGATTTAAATAAGTGTTAAAAACATACCTCTGGCAACAAGCATTCGGTGTCGGATTTAATTTTTCTGCACTTCCTGTTTTCTAATATTTATGTGTTGTATATTATGATATGTTTTAATTAATTGTAAGGTGCCTTGGTTCTTGAAAGGCACCATAAAAATAACGTTTTGTTATTATTTTTTTTATTAATCTTGTTTGTTATGTCCATTGACAGTATCCCCTCTCTTATATACGCAGCAACACCTCCATCTTTCTTATGTTCCTGTCTTTGTGGAATAAGTTATAACTGTGCATTGTTTCCCTGAATGTTATTATTATTCCACCAGGTTTCAGTTATCATAGGATTGTCATTATGTATGATAACCTCCAAGTCTTCTTTTTTATTGTTTAGGCTGTGCACATTTATAAGCAGTAGTTGTCATTTACTGTTTGTATGTTGTTTATTGAAAGATATCTTCTTTGTTTTTATAAATCATAACTGTATCCCTTACATCCTCATCCAGGCTGTTTATTGTCCCCATTCCATTTGGTTTAAATGCATTTTGTTCAGTGTGTTTTTAAAAGAAAAAAAAACACCACTGGTAACCCTGATGCAAGCAGCAAACGCAGCTGAGAAAGAAACAAAACTGCACACTCAGAAAACTGTTAGCACAAAACAGATCTGAATTGCTGTAAATTTTATTGATGCAGTGCCAAACAGGGTATAAACCACACTTAACATTTCACAATAGCTTCTTCAGGAAGCTCTTGAAGATGCTACTGTGAAACGTTGAGTGTGGTTTGCACCCTGTTTGGCACTGCATCAATAAAATATCATAGCACTTCAAATCTGTTGTGTACTGTGTCAGATTTCTGAGTGTGTGATTTTGTTTGTTTAATTTAAGGTCTTTATAATACTGTATGTATTTTTGAATGTGCAAATAGCTTTCTGGCATATTTTATTTTTATTGTTTTTTTATTTACTCTTGTCCAGCTCTCATCCTGCCCCAGTGAAAGCAGATAGATCCCAAAATAACTTGGCATTGTCCTATATTCCTTTATTTTGCTTTGTTTAATACCATATTTTAAATCTAACAAAAAGGTTTTATGTAGATTACATGAACGTTATATGGTTTTTACATAAAAACACAAACATTTTCCACAATTCTTAAAATGTTACTTTAAGTGGGGAGACATAGAATTGATAATCTGTGTTGGTTTTGTTACATTAGTGGAAACAATAAAGTGAATATCATGACAAATGGTGTAGAAACATAGAAAGTGATGGCAGAAGGGGGCCTCCAGTTCCATCTAGTCTGCCCATAAGCCTACCCCACTCGCCTAACTGCTATTCAGTATTATGATTCTTTTGTACCTATCCCAAGCCTTTTTGAATGTTTCAACTGTTTTGGCCTCTACCACCTCAGGTGGCAGGCAGTTCCACACATCCACCACCCTCTCTGTAAAGAAGAACTTTCTTGCTTTGTCCCTAAATTTGCCCCCTTCTAGCTTCATGCTGTGACCTCTGGTTCTTGTATGAGTCTTGAACTGAAAAAGCTCCTGTACCTTGTTTATTCCCTTTATGTATTTGATGTTTCTATCACGTCTCCCTATCTCCTCGTTGTTCAAGGGAATGCATGTTGAGTTCTTGCAGTCACTTCTTGTAGTTTATTTCGTGGAGTCCCTGTATCATTTTTGTAGCTTTCCTCTGCACTGTCTCAAGTCTGTCTATATCTTTTTGAGGTGTGGTTTCCAGAACTGTACAATGTATTGCAGATGCAGTCTCACCAAAGATCTGTAAAGTGGCATGATAACCTCTCTTTTTCTGCTAGTAATTCCCCTCCCTATGCAGCCCAGCATTCCATTTGCCTTTAAAGGTGCTTTCTCACATTGTTTGGATGTTTTCAGATCATGTGATATGATTACTCTCAGATGTCTTTCCTGCTTTGTTTACTCTAATTTGACTCCTCCTAGATGGTATTCTGCATCTGGATCTTCCCTATGTGCATGATTTTCCAATTTTTAGCATTGAAATTTAGTTGCCATGTGTGTGACCAACTTTCTAGCTTTCTAAGGTTAGCCCTCATCCTTTCTAGTCCACCAGGAGTGTCCACCCTATTGCATATCTTTGTGTTGTCTGTGAAAAGACTCACTTTGCCTTCCATACCCTCAGATATATTACTGATAAAAATATTGAATAGGATGGGGCCCAGTACCGATCTCTGTGGTACACCACTAGTCACCTCCCTTTCTTCTGATAGGGAGCTATATTCCACTACCCTCTGTGTCCTTCCTTTTAGCTAACTCCCTATCCAGTCTACAACCTTTTGACCCACCTCCATGCTGCCCAATTTATTTAATAACCTTCTGTGTGGGGCAGAATCAAAGGCTTTGCTGAAGTCTAGATAAACTATGTCCACAGCACTGCCCTGGTCCACTACTTGGGTTACCCAGTTGAAGAAGTCAATAAGATTTGTTTGGCATGACCTCCCAGCGGTGAGCCCCTGCTGTCTTTGGTCTAATCTTCCATTATCTTCAAGAAGGGATACAGTTCTCTCCTTGAGTAGGGCTTCTACTGTTTTGCCCACAATTGAGATGAGTCTAACTGGATGGTGGTTGCCAGCACTCTCCTTGCTACCATTTTTGTGAAGTGGGACAACTGTGGCCTTCCTCCAGTCCTCTGGTACCTCTCCACATTCCAAAGACAGGTTGAATAGCCTGTTCAGAGGAACTGCAGTTCCTCCTATGACTCTCTCAGTAATCTTGGATGAACATCATCTGGTCCCATAGCTTTGTTCACCTTGAGCTTTTTTAGTTCCTTCAGGACTCTTTCTTCTATAAAAGGCTGCAAATCAATTCAGATGCTGCTTGTACTTTTTTTCTGGCATGGGTGGTCTGCTCCCTTCCATTTCTTTAATGAAAACCAAGCAAAAATATCCATTGAGGATTTTGACTTTTTTTATCATCCTCCATGTGCCTGCCATCTTCCTTTGCCAGTCTGAGTATGCCTCCACTCTTCTTCCATTTGTCACTGATGTGTCTGAAGAAGGTTTTGTCTCTCTTTTGACCTCCTGGCTATCCTCTCCTCAGTTGCTGCTTTGGCCACTCTGCTTAGCTTGCCTGCTTCCTTTTGTTTCTCCTTGTATGCTTCATTTCCTTTTCACAGCCCATCTCTTTGTATTTTTTGAAGGGAGTTTGCTTCTCCCTGATCTTGGTGGCCAAGTCCTTTGAAAACCGAGGGGTTTCCTTCTTTCTTTGTTTTGCTCACTTTTTGTATACATTGGCTAGAGACATGCTACCCATGATTGCCCATGTGCCCCTGATTTGTTTTTTCTTTAGTACTGATGATGAACCTAAAGTAATGGATGATGCTACTAATAATAAAGCATTACGTAAGAACATATTCCTCAAAATCGAGCATGGGAACTAATGACAAATGTTTGTATGACCGTGCACTAGGCAAAAAATTAGAAATATGAAATGTGGGTTGCTACTTGCCAAGCTGGCAACCTCAGTTCAGAAATGAGCTCAACAGTGGGAGACGGTCAGCAGTGGGCGGAGAGTTCAGCATCCAAGAGGATGATTACCTCCTCTGGGATGGATGATTAACTGATTGTGTCATGCTAGTGCCACCTGGGATAACACAGATGGAGCTGCAGGTGGCACCACTGTGGCAGGGATGAGACACCCAGCTTGCTCATTGCATGCCCATTGTATGCAGATTACAGCAGTGTGTTTATTCCAGTATCTCAGAGAAGGGAGAACACTGGAAAATCCCTGACCCAGGCATGATGATATGGTACAGTCACAGTCCCCAGACTTCCAACTGGATCTTCTGCTGTTGTCTGGATTCAGTCTCTGAAAGGGTTTTGGGCAGCCCTGAAGGCTCCATCATGGAGTCAGATCATGAGGGGGTTCCACAGACTGGGAATACATCATAGAGAAGAGAAGAAGGATGATGGGGCTGGTGTGTCCCACCAAAGGGGGTAAATATCAACCAGTTCAGGAGCTAAAACAGTGACTGGAGGTACGTCATAAAGAAGAAGGGTGATGGGGCTAGGGTATCCCACCAAAGGGGGTAAATATCAACCAGTTCAGGGGATAAAACAGTGACTGGAGGTACGTCATAGAGAAGAAGGATGATGGGGCTGGTGCGTCCCACCAAAGGGGGTAAATATCAACCAGTTCAGGAGATAAAACAGTGACTGGAGGTACGTCATAGAGAAGAAGGATGATGGGGCTGGTGTGTCCCACCAAAGGGGGTAAATATCAACCAGTTCAGGAGATAAAACAGTGACTGGAGGTACGTCATAGAGAAGAAGGATGATGGGGCTGGTGTGTCCCACCAAAGGGGGTAAATATCAACCAGTTCAGGAGATAAAACAGTGACTGGAGGTACGTCATAGAGAAGAAGGATGATGGGGCTGGTGTGTCCCACCAAAGGGGTAAAGGTCAGCCAGTGCAGGGGATAAAACAGTGAATAAAAAAAATGACATGGGGTAGAAATACCAGGAGACATTCTTAAAAATGTAAGATATTAGGATATACAGATGCACATCTAACTCACTTAGGAAGGTTCAAAGCAAAAGAAAGTCTAGCACGCACCCTCTGGTAGCAGAAGTATTAATCTGCAATGTTTTTCATTTAAGAGTAATGTATCATCAGAGAAAGGGTACAGTGATGGGAGTGGCTTTTGTCCCCATTTGTCTGAAAATGTATTTGAGCATGTGGGAACAGGAATGCATTATGTTGTCTGATGTAAATCTGTACCATGAAAAAACTGACATCTGTAAACGTTTTATAGATGACGCATTTCTGGTATGGAAAGGTACATTGCCTGCACTTGAATCCTTCATCCAGTATCTTGAAAACATTAATAAGAACTTGAAATTTAGTAAGGCATTCAGTGAGAAGGTGATTCATTTCCTGAATATCAAAATCATTAAACTGGTTATAATTCATTTCTTTTTTGGACTCCATTGGGGTGAATAGGAGACACTGCAGGTGTGAATACATTTTATAAAGCCAAGAGGTATTAATGTGCTGCACACGTACAAGAGCCGCGTAATTCCAGAGTTTGTTTTTCAGATAGATACTCACTGCCATGATCTGCACAACTAAATTATGTACAGAGTGCTTCAAGCAGCATTACAACAATGTTCACATAGAACAACTGGCAACAAATAAAACAATAAAATATAGATACATAGATACATAGATACTGATGGCAGATAAGGACCTGCGGGCCCATCCATTCTGCCCACGCATACTAACTACATGTTTACCCAAGGACCCTAGGTGTCCCTGGAACATTCACCCCTTCCCTAATTCTATTATTCCCTTGTGCCTATCCCATGCAGCCTGAATCCCGTTACAGTCCTGGCCCCCACCACCTCGTCAGGGAGTGCATTCTATACATCTACTACCCTTTCTGAGAAGTAGTGTTTCCTAACGTTTCCCTTGAATCTGACCCCTTCCAGCTTCTTGTTATGACCCCTCATATTTGAGTGTCATTTCTTCTGGAAAATACTTCTGTCCAGTACCTTGTTTATACCCTTTAGGTACTTGAAAGATTCTATCATGTCTCCCCTTTCCCTCCTCTGCCCCAGGGTGTACATATTAAGCTCCTTTAGCCTCTCCTCATATGTTAATTGGCTCAGGCCCTGCACCATTTTCATTGATTGACCTCCTCAGCACCTTCTCCATCCTATCCACATCCCTTCTGAGATATGGTCTCCAGAACTTAGCTCCCGTATTCAAGATGTGGCCTCACCAGCTGTTTGTACAAGGGCATCACTACCTCTATCCTTCTGCTCTTGAAACCCCTGCCAATGCATCCCAGCATTCTGTTGGCCCTTGCTACTGCCCTCTCGCATTGTTTAGCCATCTTGAGATCATTTTATATGATTATACCAAGGTTCTTCTACTGTTCTATTGCCTCCGGTACCTGACCACCCATTCTGTACTCTGCTCCCTGATTTCTCCTCCTCAAATACATAATTTTGCACTTCTTTATGTTGAAGCCCAACTGCCACTCTTTTGACCACTCCTCCAATTTGTGTAAATCTCTCTTGTTTTCCGCCCCTCCCGAGGTATCCACCTGGTTGCAGATATTCCTATCATCTGTGAATAGACATACCTTCCCCTCTAGCCTTTCCGCAATGTCCCCTATAAAAACATTGAACAGGATCAGTCCCAGTACCAACCTCTGCGGCACCCCACTGGTCAATCCTCCTTCCCCAATGGAACTCCATGAACCACCACACTTTGTCTTCTTCCCTCTTACCAATTTTTCACTCATCATTCCACCAAATGTACATTTGAAAATAGTAGGCATAATTAAACTCCCTAGATAAACATGTCCATGAAAATAAATGACCTTGGTAAATAGCATAGTAGAGAACCAAGATTTCAGTCATCCCCAATCAGTCAGATGTTGCACAGCAAGTGAGCCAGTTAACAGCTTAAAATTCTCTAAACCTAGTAAGTAAAACATAAAACTTCCTGCAAATACTGATCGCAAAAAAGAAATGCATAGTAAAACATAATAAAAGTCTAATGCTTGTATGAGATGTCTCTTGGCTAATCAAGAGCATCATCTCAAGATATCTTTGCTTACTGGAAACATATAAAATAGGATGTGATGGCAGATAATGGCCACTGGGCTGCTGGCCACCAGCACAGAGGCAGGGCATATGTCTGCAACGCTGACAACCTGGGTTCAAAAATGGACTCGAGACATTAGAGGGCTGGCCAGGGGGAGAATGAGCATCCTAAAGATTGCTCTCTTTCTCTGGGGGGGAGGGTAGAGTGTCCGGCACAGAATGGACCCCTGGAGGAGGCCAGGGAATCCATTGTGCTGGCAGCATTACCTGAGGGGGACAGGGCAGACACGGGTCATCATTGCATGTTCCCTCCCCCAGGTACTACTGCATTCACTAAAATCCCAGACCCCAAGCATGATACTCAGTTTCATCACTGCCCCCGCTGCCTACAGTGTCTGCTGGGGTCCCACTACCGTGGCCCCACCCTGGAGGCCAAGCCAGGGTACGTTACCATGGACCTCAGGGAGGGGTGTCCTGCAGCCATGCCCAGGGGGCTAGCCTGGGCATGGGGTTGGCTCAGGCACAGCAGAGCTTCCTTCGAGGAGAATGGATGGGGCCGGACTACAAAAAAATGAAGAAAAAAAAAATAATGGCCACTGGACCCACCCAGTGTGCTCATTTTTTTAACCTTAATTTTTTTTGCTGCTGACCCTATTTGATCTATGGCACAATCTCACCCCCTTACCCTTATGATTCCCTTGTGCCTCTCCCAGGCATTTGTGAACCCCACCACTGTTTTTCCCCCACTGCCTCTGCTGGAAGGATGCTCCAGGTATCTATCACTCTTTCTGTGAAGAAGTACTTCCTCACATCCCTCCTGAATTTAGCCCCCTCTAGTTTCATAGCATGCCTGCTTGTTCTAGAGCACTTTGTTTCTGAAAAACACCCCACTCTACTACCTTATTAACCCCAAGAGGTATTTAAAGGTCTCTGTCATATCCCCTTCTCCCTCCTCTTCTCCAGGGAATACATATTTAACTCCTTTAGCCTCTCTTCATAGGGCTTCTGCTGCAGACCTTGCGCCATTTTAGTTGCCCTCCTTTGGACTGCCTCTGCTATGTCTATGTCCTTCCTGAGATGTGGTCTTCAGAACTGGACACAGTACTCAAGGTGGGGTCTTACCAGTGATCTATAAAGGGGCATCACCACCCCCCTCTTCCTGCTGGTTATACCCTTCCTGTGTACCCCAGCATCCCACTAGCCCTTCCAATGGCCTTTTCACACTGCCTGACCCCCTGTAAGTCATCCGATATGATTACCTCTAGGTCTCTTTCCTGCTTGGTCTTTGTCAGTTTTACTCCTCAGTTTGTGCCATTGCACGCCTTACTGCTTTGCCTGCCTCCCTCTGTTTTCCCTGATATACTTCCCTATCCTCTTCTCTCTGAGTCTCCCTATACTTTCTAAATTCTAACCTAGCTTCACTTTGCAGTTCTTGAATGCATAAATGCCTCATGATGACAATCTTGATTAGCAGAAAGATAACCTATATACTGTACTTATAGAACAGATATAAAAATGAATTGCATGAAAAGAACACAGCTAGGAATTCCGCCCTTCATTTTGAAAGCTGTCATCCACAAAATACTTTTGTAATGCAACCAGAAGTCAATTTGTGAGAGTCAAGAGAAACTGTAGTGAGGAGGAAGCTTTTCACTATCGGGTAAATATACTGGGTACCAGATTTATAGAGAAGGGATACTGACAGGAAATAAGCTCCAGACATGCTCAGTGGAGTCTCCTTATCTGGTTTTCCACAAGAATAAGATCTTCCTTGGCTCCCACCCAAAGTTCCTCCCAAAGTTCATATTGGAGTCTCACCTTAGCCTCATGATTAGCTTACTGGTATACTTTATCAACATGACCTTGGAGGCTGATCATTGGCTTCGTTTCCTGGACCTGTGGAGGGTGCAAGAGTACATGGCTGGAGTTCGGGGTGAGATTCATCAGTTGTTCGTAACACATGCTGAAGCTGCACCTGTCAGACTGGCAGTTAAGTGGATGATTACTTGATGGATTGCATCCTGCATTGATCTCTGCTATAGTTTAGCTGGTAGGAAGCTGCACAATGAGCTTAGGGCTCATTCCACCAGGCATACTACTGCCTTGGTGGCTGCCTCCTGGGACATCCCTACTGTGGAGATATGCAGGGATGCAACCTGGGGTATAGTACATACTTTCATATCCTATTACAGCATCAACATCATGAGCCACTGGGATGCTGACTTTTGGGTCCTTGGTCCATGATGTCTGTGTTTGACAAATAGGGAAGCATACCTCCATGCCCCCACTAGAGGACTGCTTGGAGTCTAGCATAGTGTGGATAATAAACTGTATCCCTGTTGTTAGAAATATGGGTTACTCACCTGTAACCATAGTTCTACTAGTGATATGCAGATCACATCCATACAACCTCCACTAGCAAGTGGTATTCAGGTCCCTGTTTGCAGTGTGCAAAGATCTGATGTCACAGGGCAAAGCTGGAGGATATACCACCCAGGTGGGGGGAGGAGATTTGCATGAAGACTTCATCAAAGACTCATCTGTCTCCAGGAAGACTGCAGAGTGTGGATGTGGACTGTACCACTAGTAGAACTATGGTTACAGGTGTCTAACCCATATTTACCTTCTTTGTAGCTAAGCTTTGGAACTCACATCTGCTCAAAATTTGTGGTGCCCATATGCATCAACTGCTCAAAATCTAACTTATGAAATAGTTATCACTGGAGAATTACTGTACCTGTACCTAACCATAACTATTGCCTGATATTTGTGTCATATTCAAATTGTTCTCTGGTCCTACGGCTACTGTTTTTATACTTAGTGTTTTGTCATTACCTTATTTGTTCTTATTTAAATGTATATGCAACTGTTGCTCTTATGTAATAGTTTTTTGTAGCTTTGCAGTCATGACACTCTCCACTTCTCAATTTGCTTGTTTGTACCGTAACCCATCCACTTATTTTACCATATTACACTTTTACCACATTATAACCCCCTAGGTTGTGCCTGAAAATAGACGGTTTTGTGTCTAATGCACCAAAAACTAAATTAATAATTAATTAAATCATTATGATGTTTACTGGGTTAGGTCACTGTAATAATTTGTGTGACTGCAGTGCAGTACCCAGTGTGCATTTCAGACACTCCTCAGAAATCACTTTTTCTTGTGTGCATGCTGTGTAAGTCACTGTAATAAGAAATGTTCTGGCTGTGTAATAATTGTGCTTTATCTACCTCAGAATTCTTGTGACAAAAATACCTACTCTGTGGATCAAATGTAGTATTAATTTACCACTCTAGCGAATAGTTCAAACTTCCCCAAGCCTGTACATTTGCTCCCATACCTGTCCCTGTTCAGAATCACACTAAAGCTGCTCCTGTTCACTGTTTACCAGGACATGTAGACAAACACAGGGCTGAAATCTCTAGTGCTGTCAGGCTCTCACTTTTTACCAGTATTGAATACATCAGAATGTGGGGCTGCCTGCACTGTACCTGCTACACTGCACCTGGTCTGCAAATAAACAGAGATTTTCAGATTCCAATACACCTTCTACCAGCACCAATTTTATCACAATGACGGGAAGTCTGTGGTATATCTACCCACTCTGTACATGAAGTGTTTCAGACTGTAGTACTCTCAGGCCCAGTCTGTTCACCAGCATCAGTTTCATCATATTGTAGGGACGCCTTCAGTGCACCAGCCTGTTGAGAAACTGGCACGTCCCTGTGTCCCTGTACTCATGAGAGTGGCAGCAGAGCCCAGTGGCTGCAGTCTGTTCACCAGCATCAGTTTCATCATACTGTAGGGACGCCTTCAGTGCACCAGCCTGCTGAGAAGCTGGCACGTCCCTGTGTCCCTGTACTCAGGAGAGTGGCAGCAGAGCCCAGTGGCTGCAGTCTGTTCACTAGCATCAGTTTCATCACACTGTAGGGATGCCTTCAGTGCACCAGCCTGCTGAGAGGCTGGCACGTCCCTGTGTGCCTGTACTCATGAGAGTGGCAGCAGAGCCCAGTGGCTGCAGTCTGTTCACCAGCATCAGTTTCATCACACTGTAGGGATGCCTGCAGTGCACCAGCCTGCTGAGAAGCTGGCATGTCCCTGTGTCCCTGTACTCATGAGAGTGGCAGCAGAGCCCAGTGGCTGCAGTCTGTTCGCCAGCATCAGTTTCATCATACTGTAGGGATGCCTGCAGTGCACCAGCCTGCTGAGAAGCTGGCACGTCCCTGTGTGCCTGTACTCATGAGAGTGGCAGCAGAGCCCAGTGGCTGCAGTCTGTTCACCAGCATCAGTTTCATCACACTGTAGGGATGCCTGCAGTGCACCAGCCTGCTGAGAAGCTGGCACGTCCCTGTGTCCCTGTACTATGAGAGTGGCAGCAGAGTCCAGTGGCTGCAGTCTGTTTGCCAGCATCAGTTTCTTCATACTGTAGGGATGCCTGCAGTGCACCAGCCTGCTGAGAAGCTGGCATGTCCCTGTGTCCCTGTACTCATGAGAGTGGCAGCAGAGCCCAGTGGCTGCAGTCTGTTCACCAGCATCAGTTTCATCACACTGTAGGGACGCCTGCAGTGCACCAGCCTGCTGAGAGGCTGGCATGTCCCTGTGTCCCTGTACTCACGAGAGTGGCAGCAGAGCCCAGTGGCTGCAGAAGTATGCCCTGGCTGCTGTAAGCTGTGTAGTGTACTGTGCAGAGCACTGGCAGTGCACAAGATGTGTCCTACATGCTAGTCTGCCCACCGCACCCCTAAGCCCCCCTTGCTGTCTTGTTCCTAGCCTATGGGTAAACAGAAGGCGTCAGTCTCCAGTGCTACCAGTCCCTTGCCTTTCAACAGCGCTAACTCTATCACAGTATGAAGAAGCATACAGTGTCTTTGCTCTGCACTGTATCTAGTCCTATGTTTAAACAAAATCTGGTCAGATCCACCAGGGCTGCATAATGAAGTTAGTGAAGTTGTGTGGAATTGTTAAGGAGGTATGGAGAAACAACACAATGATTTATAAGTAGTAAGATTTGTTTTAGTTTCTGTTCTAAGGAAGGCATACACATTATTAGAAAAATATATGAAGGTGTACATTTTAATGGAGGAACAGGAAACAATATATGTTTACAAAAGAATCCCAGAGCAAATGCCACTAAGGTATGTGTTGTCCCGGATGTTGTTGGCTGGACAGCCAAATTTTAAAGCAAACACAATTGCATATGCCCCAATAATGCAAAGCATCATGGGAAACATATGCAAATCCCCATGATGGTACAGAAGGTGGCAGTACATGAAAAAGTAATGGCTGGCATATGTTCAACCTTGGGATTATTTACACAGTTTTTTTGTGGTTTTTTTTAGAGAAACAGGGTTTTTGTCCATGAGGTGATGTAAGTTATATTTAAGCAATGTGTTGATGTCAGGAAGTCAGGTGTAATGATGGTCTGTTAGCAGAGAAAATGTGATAGTAACTTTCAGAGGGGATGGCTTTTTGATAAAGGTAAGGTAGTTATGCTTGTGATAATGGGAATATTAGGAAAGTATGAGGTCTATGCAGAAGTGGAGTACAAATATGCACAGTTTCATAAGTATGTGCTCAGAGTGCAGGCAAATGTGATATGCAGGTTTGTTTCAGAAATAGGTAAAAATAGCGATACATGCAATTGATACTGTAGAAAGATAGTTAATTACATAGACATATATATATATATATATATAGAGAGAGAGAGAGACAGACAGACAGGCAGAATAGGAATGGCAGTGAAGTATTGAAGTGATGCCAACCCCACCATTCAGATATGGACAGGCATTGGGGTGTGCCTTTGGGTCGTTGCCCATAATGCTCACGCCATTTCGCTTCACCCTACCCTGCAGACACAGACAAGTGTCAAGATGTGCCTTGGGGTGTTCAAGCTTTACACTCACCCCATTCCATAAGGAAATGCACTGAAATGGGTACAGTACTATATAAGAAAATGGAGTGAACTTTGGGGCTGAAAAGTCAAAGGCACACCACAATACCTGTCACTGGCTGCAGGGTGGGGATTGGGGTGTAATGGTGTGAGCATTACTGCTGACAATCCCAAGTCACACCTCTGATGCCTGTCAGTCCCTACAGGGCAGGGTGTTATGGTCAGAAACCCTAATGCCCTTTGCATTGTTATGTGACTACTTAACCTAGCGACAGCATTTAATACATTACATTATAAGGACAAGTAATTGTTTTTAATACATTTACAGACAGTTACATAAACTTAATTTTCTTCATAGAATAATTTAAATTTAGTAATAGTGGTAGTACAAAGCAATTACCCAGAAAACTTGCAAACTATAACTACTTTATATTGTACATTGACACCCCATAAGGACCTCCTTGAAATTGAGATGCAAATGTCACACATTTATCAGTTTTCTAACAGGACTATTTTACTATCCTAAATACATTTCTTGCTTCAGTAACTGCTCAGCATGTCTATTGCATGACCTACTTATTGACATTTTGCACCTGCTATGCAATATACTGCTGCTTACTACACCAACATCATGAACCATAAAACAGATGACTGCCATAACTAAGAAGGCAGTATAGCATAGTGGTTTAAGGCTCTAAGCTGCAAATCTGGAAATCTGGGTTTGAATCCCACAGCCCCCACTTGCATACTGGGTGACCCTGAGCAAGTCACTTAACTTCCATGTGCTCCCATGTTGCCCCAGTAAACAAGCTTTCAGCTTAGTGTGCCGCTTCTGGTTAAACAATTGAAAGAAAAAAAACACAATATATTATTTTTCTTGCTTTATTTTGCTACTACAAGCTTTGACTAATACATCCATCCTTAAATGTACTTTTTATAGCTTATGTGTCTGTGACCAAGGTAGAACTACACTTAAAATCTTACACATAAATAAATAAATCATCAGAATAATATTTATTTCAGTAGTATCTCCTTCCTTTTCAGGTGCCAATGACACTATGTGTATATATTTATATCTTTTAACTTCAAAGCACTAAACCTATTCTAATGCACAAAACACAAGACTTTATTCTCTTCACACATTACTGCTAAACTTCAGGTCCCAGACAGATAAAAATGTAGAACTTCCCCAAGCTGTTTGGGTGGGTGCTTCAGCTGTATGTGTGTGTTTATGGGGGGGGGGTTATAAAAAGCTTTTAAGAAACAGACGCTCTAGTATCCAATATGGGATAGTCTTCTTTGGGTGACATATTTTACTCCTTTGTGGGCTTATACCTTAATTGTCAGTCTTGTGTTGCAAGTGCTTGCTTTCCTCAAGTGCTGTAATTTTAGGATGCAGTTTCACAAGTACTGTATAAGGATGAAGTTTCAGGCACTCCTTAATTACTTTTTCTTTCCTTCTGAACCTTAAGCTGTGATGCCCCAGGTAACTCTGATAGTCAGTTGTTCCAACATGATAGATTCACCTCATGCCCCTCCCACATGAACCAAACAAAGGTGGGGGTGAATATTTAGGAGCTTCTCAGGTGGAGGTGGGGGTGGATCTTACCCCCCCAAAAAAACTAATGCTGCCTCCCACTACTCAGGTTCCAGTTCTTGTACCTCCCATTTAAGAAAGAAAATAGTGTCCTGCAACCATTGACTAACATGAAAGCATATTTATTTGAGGGCAGAAAGTATTTCTTGGAGGAGGGTAAGGTGGAGGAGACTATTTACACCTTTAGTCAGTTCCACGAACAGAAAACATGACATCAGCCCTTTTGTACATGCAAAACATCTGCAGGCTCCGCCCACAGCAGCTGTAAAAAAAGGCTTCAATCTCTAGTTCTGTCAGTCCTTCACCAATGCTAAGATGGCTTACAGTAAAAGAAAATCCAAAACATTTCCATCCCATTTATAGTTTTTCTGTCTGCAAATAAATTTGCTTAAACAAAATTCTTTTTGCCAATGAAAAGTAGACTGAGCTAATTAGCAGCGGTTTTAATGTTATTTTCAATTAAAAATCTGTCAGTCATTTGGATGACATTTACTGACCCTGTATTGTGGACAAACAGCACTTGTGTTCTCTTTTAAGATACTGTATCTTTGATTGTCTTGCCTTAAGTGAACCCCAGCTAGCTGCTCTTCATGCTTCATTATTTGTAAGGTGCGGGTGGATGGGTGGGGGAACTGCAGCTTCAAACTTGAACTAAAAGCAGAAAGCCAACCAGGCTTGTGTGAGTGTGTGGTGTGCTAGTTCTGGAGAAGCTTGCTACAGTTTCTCAGCCTTCTCTTTTTTATAACTAATAAATAGCTCTGCTGCTTTTACAAACATATGACAACCAGTAAATAAAAATCACACAGCACCCACTCATTTTGGGCCATAAAACTCCAGCGTTTCCTGCCCACCAGTGCTTTTCAGTGGCACAGGTCACCACCTGCTTCCTCAGTTTGATCACAGTAGAAAGTGGTCTATGAAGCAGACCACCCCTAACTATGAATGCAATTTGTCATGAAGTTGGCTGGACAGCTTGTAAGCTTGTCGTGATAGCCTTGATCTGCCAGACTGCTGTCAACATTGACCCACCCCCCAAAGAGATTGTTTTCAGGCTTGAGTAATTGTTTAAATCTCTCCCAAGAAAGCTAGTATGGGTCAAAACAGTGATACAAGTGTCAAGTGAATGAAAGTGAGGTGCTTGTACAATGCATGGAATGTGTGCTGTAAATATTTGCCAATAACAATGAAATACCGTATCACAGAAACACCTGAATTAAATAGAAGTCAATGTACAGTGAGCCACAACAGTGGTGCTTAGGTGCGAGGGGGTTACTGTTTACATATTGAGAGTGGGATACTTTATTATATATTTAACTTGTGGTATTCAGTCTGTCAGGGTAATTAAATAATTTACTTAATGTTTTTTTTAGACCTAATGTGTGTGGATCACATTATAATGCATACTGCTGCCCTGGTTGGAAAACATTACCTGGTGGAAATCAATGCATTGTCCGTAAGTTGACATTAATCAGCTTTTTCCCATTCTAGTTTCACTTTACTTGTATACTTACAATGCACAACTGTAACTTAATAATGAATGCTAACATTATTTATTGCAGCAATTTGCAGAAATTCTTGTGGGGACGGATTTTGCTCACGACCAAATGTGTGCACATGCACAAATGGCCAGACAGGACCATCCTGTGGCTCAAAATCCGGTAAGTGTTTTTTGGTGTATACTTTAACTAGACTTAACATCACAAGCAACATTATTAGCTGAATGTAATACTTACATAATGCTGGCTTAACTACTCTCCTTTTTGCTTGATGTTCCTAATTTACTTGCTACTCTGTTATTTGTAACTTGCTTGTGAAAGCAACATATGCCACCTAATTGAGATTAGGAATGTGTGAACAGTCCATTAATAGAAACAAAAACACAGACAATAACAAGCAGAAAAAGACCACTGGTCCATCCAGTTTGCCCATAAACCCTAAAAAACCTAGGATCTATTGTCCACACAGGGTTCTAACCCACACTGTCCACTCCCGTGCTCCCCTCTCTACAGCTACCACCCTGAGCAACCACTAAGCTCTTCACTCTGTCTGAGCCATGTTTGAAACCATTGATAGTTTGGGTGGTCACCACATCAGCTGGCAGATTGTTCCATAGCTCCACCAACCTTTCTGTAAAATAAAACTTTTTCACTTCCACCTTGAATCTCCACCCTGTCAGTTTTCACTTGTGCCCTTGTGTTCTTGATCTGCTATTTATGCTAAATAGTTTCTTGCAGCTTAATTTGTTCATTCTTTTCAGGAACTTGAAGGTCTATCATATCTCCCCTTTCTCGTCTGGCCTCTAGTGAGTACACGTTCACTGCCTTGGGCTGGTCCTCGTAAGATCTGCCCTGCTGGCCCTGAATCTTTTTGGTCACCCTGTGTTGCACTGTCTCCAGACTGTCCTTATCTTTTCTTAGATGAGGACTCCAGAATTGGCAAAGTACTTCTGGTGGGGCCTCACCAATGATCTATAGAGAGGTTTAATACTGTACCTCCTTCCTTCTGTTGTACATACCCATTTCTATACACCACAGCATACTGTTTGCCTTACTGTAGGCCTTGTTACACTGGTTTGGTTGTTTAGGCAGCCACTGATGATGACCCATGGGTCTCTACCCTCAGAGGTCATGCACAGCTTTACCCACACCCATCCAAAACTCTGTTCACATGTTCTGGCTCCTTGTGTGCATCACTTTGCACTTTTTCACACTAATGTTCAACCTTTGACTATCTCACTAGTTCTTGCAAGTCTCTCTGCATCTCCTGAGCCGCCTCCTCACTGTCTACCCTACCACAGAGTTTAGTGCTGTCTGCAAAGAGACACATCTTGCCCTGGATTCTTTCTTCCATGTCACTAATAAACATATTGAAAAGGATTGGGCCTAGGACCGATCCTTGTGGCACCCCACTGGTGACCTCCCTCTCTTCTTATTTGACTGTTAACCAGAACCCCTCTGCTGTCTCCCTTCCAACTAGTTTCTCACCCATCTAAACATGTCTTTCGCTGTACCCAGATCCTCTATCTTCTTCAACAACTTTCTTTGAGGCACTGAGGTGAAAGCCTTGCTGAAATAAAAGTTAAGTAAATCCACAGCATTGCCCTTATCTACTACCCTCGTTACCCACTCAAGGAATACTATCAGGTTGGTTTGCAAAGAATACTATTAGGCTGGTCTGACAAGACCCTCCTGCCATGAACCCATACTGTTTACTATCTTGGAGTCCATTGCTCTCCAGGTAGTTTACGAGGTCCTCTTAGACTAGTGGCTACATCAGTTTATCCACAATAGAGGTAAAACTGACAGGTCTGTAGTTACCCAGTTGCTCCTTGTCCCTCCTTTATGGAGTGGAAATATGTCTGCTGCCCTCCTGTCTTTTGGAACTAACCCTGTCTGAACTGAACTATTGACTAGCTCCACCAGGAACCAGTTAGTTCCATTGTCAGTTCCTTGAGCACCCTCAGCTGCATCCAGTCTGGCCCCTGGGCCTTATCTATCTTAAGGGCTGCTAGCCCTTCCCAAGCCCTTTCACTGGTAAATGCTTGCTGCCTCATCTCAGGGATCCCCCTTACAGCTGTGTTAATTCCACTCTCTGGCAGACACCCTCTGTCTTCCCATGTGAATACAAAACAAAAGCAGTCATTAAGAATGCCTGCTTTCTGCCTGTTCCCCTCTACCCAACCTCCCTCTGTTAGCCTAACAATTCCTCTTCCCTCTTCTTTCTTTTTTCACTAATATATCTAAAGAACTATTTTCCCCACCCTTGAACCACCCCCGCAGTACATAGCTTTGTGTCTGCCTTTGCTTCTCTTACTGCCCTTTTGATTTCCCTTGTTCTCATTTGGTACCCTCCCCATTCTTCCTTTCCTTGTACCTGTTGAAGGCTTTCTTTTTGGCTCTCACTGTGTCCATGACCCTTCCAGAGATCCATGTTGGTCTCCTGTACCTTTTTTTTTATTGCTATTCTAATACAAGACTTTGTTGCCCTGAGAATGGCACCTTCTGATTGCCCCCAATCTTTCCTTCATGTCCCTGATGCTCTCCACTCTGACTTACCTGTCCTAGACCAGCTCCCTCATCCGGTAGAAGTCTGCCCTTCTGAAATCTAGGCCTTCAGCCGTTGATGAGGGCTTAGCTGTCCCAAGGGCCAGGTTGGACCATATAAAGCTACGGTGGCTGGACACTAGTGGTTCCCCTACCCTCACTCCTTCTAACACTTTTGAGTTTGTGAGCACCAGATAGAGAATGGCAGCCTGCCTAGTGAGTTCCTTAACTAGCTGCCCCAGCAGGCAGTCCTGCAATGTATTCAGTAGGGCCTGACTTCTGTATCTCCTGACCACTGGAATGATCCAATGAATATCTGGCAAGTTTAGATCTCCCACAACCACCTCCCTCTTTGCCCTTTCTAGCTCTGCCCCTTGCTTCTTATATCTCTGTTCCTCCTGTTCTGGAGGTCTGTAGATCACCCCCATTCATAGTTTCTTGCCTGAAGATGCCAGGAGCTGAACCCACATTGATTCTGTTTCCTTATTACCTCCCCTGATGTTCCCATTTTCCACTGCCTCTATGCACTCTCAAACATATAGGGTTATGCCTTCTCCTTTACCTTTCCCTCTGCCGTGTCTAAACATGGTGCAACCTGGGACTGTCAGGTCCCAATCATTATTCTCTGTGGCCCACGTTTTTGTTATGACTAATAGATCCATCTCAGTGTCTGCCACCATTGCCTAGAGCTCACTAATTCTATTTTCCAGACTCTTGGCATTAAGGCATACACCTTTCCATATTTGTCCTGATCCCCATTTGCTTTTCTTATTCCTTCTCCCTTATTCTTCCCCAGTCTCCTTAATTTTTAATTTTTCATTCTGAATGTAGGCTTTGTCAGCCCTCTCTCATTGGCCTCTTCACCTAACCTCATTTGAACTGCAACCTTACTGTTACCCACCTTGTTGCCACTAGCCCGTTAATTACTTCTGTGAATTACTCACCTGACAGGAAATGCAAACCGAGCTGTGATAGCTCATTTCCAGGGCCATACTGGGGGGTACGTTACATGGACCTGTTTTATTGGCAAGTACTCAAATGTGACCCAATATGTAGGTGAACAATGTTTGCAGCAGACTATGTATTATTTAGAATAAGGGTCTGATTCTAACAAAAGGAGGATGTTTATATACAGTACCTCCATCCAGACTGCAGTAGCCAGATTTCAGTAGAAAACACAAGTAGCAAAACCATCCGGAATCAAACCATGGGACTGTGGCACTCTCCAAACCAAGAATTGGAGACTGAATTAAGGAATTGGATCTCTCCACTGCCCAGTGGTCTTACAGATCAGATTTTTTTATTCTTTGGGTAACTACATAAGGCCCACTAGGTCCTCATGCCTGTTTTTTAGGGTTGACTGGGAGCAATGGGGAGGTTAAGTGACTTGCTCAGAGGTACATTGCAGAGGGACTGGAAGGAAAAGTATGTCTCTTTGCAGATGACACAAAGATCTGCAACAGGGTTGATACAGAAGGTGGGGTGGAGAGGATGCAAAGGGACTTGGCAAGGTTGGAGGCATGGTCAAATGTATGGCAGCTTAGATTCATTGCAAAGAAGTGCAAAGTAATGCACATGGGAAACAAAAATCCAGGGAAAGAGTACACAATGGGGGGTGAGATAATAACAACAACAGAAATGGAAAGGGACCTGGGGTAGTCATATCAGATGACCTTAAGGCGGGCAAGCAATGTGAGAAGGCAGTAGGGAGGGCTGGGGGGATACTGGGATGTATAGGGAGAGGCATCACCAGCAGAAAAGAGGAGGTTGTTATCCCTCGGTACAGACAGTTGTTGAGACCCCATCTGGAGTTTTACATCCAGTTCTGGAGACCC
Source organism: Neoceratodus forsteri (assembly GCA_016271365.2). Lineage (NCBI taxonomy): Eukaryota > Metazoa > Chordata > Ceratodontiformes > Ceratodontidae > Neoceratodus > Neoceratodus forsteri. Next base: position 722,555,196 of record CM028129.1, read on the forward strand.
ACTCCGCAAGGACATAGACAAGATGGAGGATGTCAAAAGGAGGGCAACTAAAATGGTGCAGGGTCTGCACCAGAAGACATACGAAGAGAGATTAAAGAAGCTTAATATGTATACACTCGAGGAGAGGAGGGAGTGGGGGGACATGACAGAAACTTTCAAGTGCATCAAGGGAATCAACAGAGTCCAAAACAGTAGCATCTTTCAGAAAAAGAGATGTGCAAGAACAAGGGGGCACAATTTGAAGATAGAAGGGGGACGGCTCAGAGGTAATGTGAGGAAGCATTTTTTCATGGAGAGCGTTGTGGATGCATGGAACAGCCTTGCTGAGGAGGTAGTGGAGTCAAAAACAGTGGGGGAATTCAAGAATGCATGGGACAGACATAAGGCAATTCTAGTGAGGGGTAGGAGGAAGTAGGCTGTTGGTTAACTAGGATCTGCAGCCTATGCATTAGGTAGGGAAATGGGCAGACTAGGTGGGCCAAGTGGTCCTTATCTGCTGTCAAATTCTATGTTTCTGTTTCTATGTACACAGAATGCAAGGGAAGGTTGTGGGAATCAAACCCTGATCTGTTGGATGTACCAGGTTCATGCACAACTCGTAACTCTAACCTCTAGGCTATACTACCAGCCCCAAACTTGTTGGGCACTGGGACTGTAGTTTGAGGACCTGGGTTCAGTTTCTAGTTAGGTTATAGTAGTTCTAACTCACTGCAGTTTGTGTTTCCATCCCTTGTAGTAGCTATACTCACAAGCAATTTCATTCAATAGCAAAAGACAGAAGAAGACTACAGTACTGCTATTCTTGAGTGAACTGGAGCAAATGTAGCAAAGAAATTATGCAGTACCTCTGTTCCATAAATACTTTCAAAATAGTACATGACACCATTGCAAACTTCCATGCAGTGTGTTTAAATTAAGTAAAATAATGATTTATAATACATGATTTACTAGAGGTGGCAAATACCTTATTTCAAATATTCAATGAGTATTCATATTTGGGGGTCCCAATTATTCATTATTCATGCATAGTTATTCGTTATTCGGCCACTGGAACCGACTGTGAGACTACAAGATCGCCTGAGATATCTTGTCCAATCAGAGGCCACTTTGGAAGCTCACTGAAGGCATGTCATGTGACCCAGCACTCACAGATACTTCAGGCAGGAGAGACAGATGACTTGAGGTGCTGCAGAGAAACAATCTTCTACCATTCACTTGTTAAAACTAGAAAACAAATCTGAAATCTTGACATTCTTGTTTTCCTCTCTAAATCCCAAGCTAGAGAGGGTACTTTTTGTCACATTTTTATGGGATAAATAATTTTCAGTGTTTCTCAGGAGAGCCAATGGTAGTGTTTTTTTTCTCTAAATACTAGGCCTGTTTCTACTCTGCAAGGAAAAGCAATCAGTCACAGCCTGGTCGATAGGGCTTAACAGAGGCACTCAATCAGCAGTTGCAGTCTGCACAAAGCCAAAAAATACAGAACAGAACATTTCCAATATCAAGTTGTTACAACCAGACATATTAGCGCCAATGTTTCACTGATAAGGCTTGTTTAGGGGAGTGTTTTTACTGTCGTCATCATTTTGCTATTCCTTTCTTACTTGTAATAATTTATTTATCACATGTACCTTACCAGGGGGTGCCTCTTAGTCTATCTGCGTCATGGTTGTAGATGCTCTGTGCCTCCCCCAGTGACCCTGCTCCTCTTCAGCCTCCCGGACCTCCCGCACCAAAACCCAGTAGGGAGGGGGATTATTTTTCCTGTCTGCTAAATTTATTTATTTTATTTTATTACAGAATCGGAGAGTACCTTTGAGTCACAGACTCATTTACAAAGGTTCCACGTCCCATAGGTTATAAGCAGACAGACATTACAGTGATTACAGCGCAAACTGTATATCACAGGGAAGATACAGCTTGGTTACAGGGTGTCAGCTAGTCTAACATTCAGGATACTAGGATTACTTAATGGGGTAATTTGTACAGAACAAATTATAATGTAAGAGTGACTCAGGATGGACAGTATGGAGAAGAGGCGGGCCATTGTCATAGAACAAGGAGGAGATAGAGGTCTGGGGTCAGTTGCAGTCGCAGTGATTTGAAAACAGGAGGGGGCCCCTAAGGAGGGTTTTACATTGTCCAATGCTTTGCTCATTTGCTAGGGTGAAGGGAAGGTTGTTCATCCACATGGGGGTTCTATAGCTGAAAGACCTTTGGAATTGTGAGGTGCGGCTAGAGGGAATCGAGAAGAGATGGTGAGCTGAGCTATGAGTAAACTTGACCTTTATGTTTGGATGGATTAGAGGGGTGAGTCCAGATGGGGAGAGGCCTAAGGTGATTTTTTTAGCCAGCAGACAGGTGTGGAACCTAATTCTGTTGTCAAGATTAAACCAGTTGGTAGCACTGTAATGAGAGCAGATATGCATGAGATGGTCACATCCTAATATGAGGCAACAGGCTGTGTTTAGAGCGATACGGAGTCTATCTAGGGATGAGGAGCAAGCTGCCCCATATATCAATAGGCCATAGTCAAGCAGCAAGAGGACCGAGGAGGAGATAGCAAGCCTAAGGTTGTCAGGGGTAAGGCAATGTTTGAAGCAGTGTAGAAGCCCCAACCTGAGGTTTATGGCCTTGGATAGGTGGTGGATGTGAAGTTTGAAGTTTATTGTTCTAGGAATTAATACCTTTCAGCCAAGGCTCTTTTACAAAGGTTCCACGTCGGATGTGCTCGTGGAAGTTAAGACCAGGGTCCAAGGTTATGACCAAGTATTTAAAGGAGTCCGCCTGCTCCAAAGGGGTCAGATTTGAGGCTAGGATGAGCGGGCATAGTGCATTCCTGGGGTTCTATGTGTGTGAGAATATCATAACTTTGTTTTTTTTATAGTTAAGAATAAGGCGATGTGCAGAGAACCAGTTTTCAGCATGGCTGAAGGAGGACTGAAGGGAGCGGTGCAGGTGCATTGGGTCAGGGGTGGAGGAGAAAATGACGACATCGTCAGCGTAGAGTAATAGATTGCCAGGGCAGGACTCGGGGAGGGCATTTAGAAAAAGGCTGAAAAGTAGTGGACCCAGAATGGACCCCTGGGGGACACCAGAGAGGACAGGTAATCTGTTAGAGACTGTGTTTCCAATTTTGACCTGTTGATAGCGGTTTGAAAGATAGTCAGTGAACCACCCAACGGCATTCTGAGATAGACTCAAGTTGGCCAACGTTGTTAGAATGAGGGAGTGATTGATGGTGTCGAACGCCTTAGTGAGATCAATGAAGATGGCACCAGAAATGTGTCCCTGCAACTATAATACCAATAAAGGGGAATAACAAGCGGCCTTCACTACATGCTCCAACCTGATCCAATTTATATCTTGGGCTGCTACCCTCCTTTCTGGAACACCTTCTGCAATGTCCTTTTTACCCGGGTCAAGAAAGCAGACAACAGTTGTCTAGTGGTTTTAAACTTCCAAGTTCCACATGAGGTCCTCACAGGATTTGGGACTCCCAAATATGCTTTCCAGGGCTGTAAGGTATACCTGGGCTGGGTTTTGGGATCTGTGGCTTGTAAAGAACATATAACCTCCAAAGCAGGACCCCGTAAACTCTCCACTAATCATTTTCTCTTCTCAGCTTCGAACACTGTCAGTCTTGGACTAACAGGGTGGCACCATCCATCTAGGCCTCCAAGTCATCCTCACTATTCGGGGCAGGTCTTATTCCTGAAAACAACCTCAATTTATGGTACATCTCGAAGGCCGCAGTCATGGAACCAGGCTGGGGCTTCTCAGACTTTGGCACCCTAGGACCAGATCCAGCCCCTCAACCCCCTCCCCCCAGGGCGGTCACACTAAAGGAAGTTACCACCGGTTGAGTCTTAATCAATCCCTCCACCACCAAAGTCCTAGGCATCCAATTGGCCTCTATCAGATGAGTACTCTCTATCATCATAATTAATGTACCCCTAGCTGAGTCAAACATCTTCCCTTGTACTTTTATCTTTCCTAGTCTCTTTCCCAGTCTCTTTATGGTGGACATGCACTTTTCAGCATCCCCCTCTTCCATTTTTGGCGGTACCCCCCAGCAAAAGAAAAGACTTCTGGGGATCCATTTTCATTCCCCCACTCCATTCCACCAGCCTCACCTTATCTTCTTCGGTAGGCTTAAACATGGGCTGGGGCGGAGTGATCTTGGGGACCGGGAACCCACCAAGGGTCCCAGCACTCAGATTTTCCTATGCAGACATGGTTGGTGAACAGGAGATCCCAGCAGTGCCTCCAAGATGTAGCCCTGGCACCATATGCCAGTGGGCTGCCTCCCCCTTGCCTGCTGTCCCTTGTACCAGGCAAGTGGCCTGGGTCCTGCTACAGTGACAATTGGGAGTTTGTTCCCAGAAATATTGATAGTAGCACAGTGCCTTCACCCAGAGTAAAGTATCAGTGGGCCAGATATCTGCTTGGTACAGTTCCCTGGGATACTATACCTACCCACCTCCCCAACCAACCAATCTGTACACTGTGTCCCCAAATACCTCCTTCCACCATAAACCATATATCTCAGCAGTACATGCAATGACTTTCACAAACACAGCATTTTCAACAAATGAAACTCATAGCTTTATTCAGGGGGTAAGGACTAGGGAAGGGATACTGGGACATAGGGTGGCTATGAAAGGAGGAAAAAAGGTAAGTGAAATAGGCAACAGTAAACAACATTTGAGCCTGCAGGCCAAGCCCTCCCCCACTGGTACCAGTGTCCCCAAACTGTCTCTAGGGGATACCCACTAGGTGTAGGCCTGATCATTGCCGTGGGTTCGCCAATTGTTGGGGCCCTGAAATATTTTAGAAAAACTTAGATTGAGAAAGCAGACCAATTCCCCTTTTCCTTTCCAGAAGCCAGGTCCTGGATATTCATTGTTTGTCAATCTCAATGCCTGGGTTATGGAGCTCCTTCTTTAGTGCAGCAAAGCAGAAACAGACTGGCCAGGATCCCTCTGACAGTGGGGAACTTGCTTGAGGATCTTGCAGCTGGTCACCTTCATTGTAGTTCTGACCACTTGCCACCTGCAACTGCTTCTCGCCCATGGTGGAGCACTGTGGCAGGGCATCATCAGCCCCAGAAGGCCCAGACCCAGCAGTGACTCTACAGCATGGCTCCCCCAGATGGGTCGCAGGTGCCCTAGCACCCCAGCAAGTGCCAGTGACCTCCTGAGACAGTGAATCCCACTTGGAAGGGGTTAGCAAGTTCCCTCCCTGGTTCTGGGTGAGAAAGCCCAAATGGTGGGGGTCCTCCTGCAGTCCCTGCACTGAGTTCCAAGCAAGGAAAGTTCAGAGACAAATGCTCCAACAAAGTCCAGTGCCAATTAGAGTGGGTGCTAGCCTTAATCCCAAGAAGCTCAGGTGCAATCCAACAGGGGAATCCAAGAGCAACAAACCCCTGCACACCAGTTCACTCTTTCCAGTTAAACCATGTCCACCACCTTTTCTTTGGCTGTAGCTAGAACTCAGCTCTCAGCCACATCAAACAGTTCATTCAAGACACACACAGCACCTGGCTAGCACCCCGACAGCCAGAGACACTTTGCCTCTTCAGTATTTAAATTACAGTCCCACACAGCAAACGACCTCCCAGCAGCAACTGTAGCACTCAGATAATCCGTACAGCCCTCTCAGTGAGTTCAGCTTACTAGTGCAGGGTTTCTGTAGCATTCAGTCTCTCCCAACAATAGTTAAGAGCAACTTCTCAATACCTGGAGAAACTGGATCACAGTTCAGTCTCTTTCTCTATTTCCCCTTCTCAATTCAATCCTGCAACAAGTACCTGGGGAGTCAGAATCGCAGTTCAGTCTCTTTCTCTTTTTCCCCCTCCTCGATCCAATTCTGCAACAACAATCTCCAATTAGGGCCTGGGTAAGCCCCTGAAGTTCAGTGTTCACTCTCACAGGATACTTCTGACTCATACAGAGCCCAGGAACAGACTGAAGAAAAACCCAGAAAGTCCACCAGTTTCAGCTGAGAATTCAGTGCTCTGATTGGCTGATAGAACCTATCAATAATTGATGTCCATAGAGATCAATATTTCCTGCTCGTTTATTGGGGCATGATCTAGGTGCCTGAATTAGTCCCTTTCTTTTCCCAGGTGTCCTTTTGTTCAATATTTTTGGGCGCCTGGATCACTGATTGCAGCAATGGGGTTAAGTGTCACAAACATGTCAGCCTCCATTCATTTACATGGAGTTCCATTCAGTTTAATGCAGTTTCTCCCCTTCCAGAGTCTGGTGCAGCCCAACACAATCCCTCAGGTAAACAAGCACCCCACTGATCATAGCCCTTATCTGCCCCCTGTCAAACAAGCCCACTCTCATTAAGTTGCTTCCAGCAGTTTTGCTGTAACTGCCACCGAAACTCTGGACCCCTAGGCAGCAGCCACCAATATTCATAGGCTGCTCATTAATGTTCATGACCCCCAGAGCAGCCCCATTGTTTAAACTCATAATTTGGCACAGCTACAGGCTTCTGCCCAATCCCCTTCAGGTTCTCAGTCCCCAAAGACATAAGAAGGGGCACCAGGGCCACATACGAACTCCCCGTTTTTGGACTGGAGTGGTGGTCAGCACATCAAAGCGCTAGGAGTGCATGCATGAGTGCTGGCCAAAATTGGTATGCCTGCAGCTTGCGACCAAAGAATTATGCCCTAAAAGGGTAGAGAACAGTATGCTGGTGGGGGGAAAGAATGTGGAGGAAACCAGGAGCACTAGCAAAAATGGGAATAAATGGGGACTACAAGGGGCAGCTGGAAGGTATGCCCCCAGAGGGGGTTACACACACAAATCAAAAAAAAAAAGACTGCCTGCTTTCATGGCTTTTGTTTACATCCATTCATTTCATTTTCAAAGAGGGCCCAAGGGCAAGGCCTCACAGAGCATTTTTTTCTAAAGCATCATGTTAGTCTCCTTGCAGTGATTCCCAACCCACTAGGAGACCAACATGGTGCAGTCAAAATGTTTTGGTTGTGTGGTCACCCTGATAGTCCAGGTTCAGGATGAGCAGAGGTGGGCAGGTGCTGTGTGGTGTAATGGGCCTCTGACCGAAAAAACCTCCCTGCTCTCTTAGTGATGGCGCATAGAGCCTGAACAGGGTATATCCCATTCCCTGTCTGATTAAAGAGTGGTATAGCTCTGTCTGTTTTAAGGGTACATCCCTGTCTGATTACAGGGTATATCCCTGGTGGATAATATTAGGGGAAAATTAAGAAAAAAACAAAACAAAAAACAGTGTTTTGGTTTCTAGAATGAAAAGAAAAACAATGTTTTGGTTTCTAGAATGAAAAGAAAGAGCCAGCCCCGTAGTGCTACAGCATCACAAATACTGCTAACTACTCCGATGAATCAAGTTTCCTAATGGACCTTGGTCGCTCGGGGGCCAGTCAGGGGAGAGAGAGGAATGAGCATCCCATAGATGGCTCTTCGCTCGGGAAATGGAGGCACAGACAGTGTCCCCTTGTGTGACTGCCGTGGTGCCCTAGCGTAAGCTTGGTGCTGGGTGGTGGCAGCTGAGCAAAGTGGATGTGCGAAAAATGAAAACTGAATGAAAGAAATTTAAAAGAATAATAAAAGTAGGCAGCCTTTTTTATTTGTGAGATAAATAATTGCAAGCAAGAAAGGGATAGCAAAATGATGAAAGCAGCAAAAACAATCCCCTAAACAAGCCCTATCAGTGAAATGTTGGCACAGTGTGGGAACTGGGAAGCAAAAAGATTTTGGGAATATTGTCTTTGTAGGCTTTATGCAAAAGTGGAGTGGTGAGTGGTGACGCACTGTGCAGTGCACCCAGTTTCACAACCTTATAGTTATGAAGTCATAACATCAGAAGCAAGTTATCACTAACTTTTGATTTACCTTGAGGCTATTATAGCTGTGTTTTTGTTCAGCATGCTTGCTATTTGTAAGATATATGATAATAGCATGTATCAAAACAACAAGAGAGAATTTATATCTAGTTCAGAAAAGTTAATGTATTTAAATTTATTATGAAGGCGCATGCATTAAACACTGCAGGAAGGAAAGCATAGGAAAAAATCACAGGTTAACTTTATAAAGATAAACAGCAAAAGCAGACTTGAGATACTATATTTCTATTTTTATGGGGATAACTCATATTTGTAAGTAAGTAATGGCAAGTTAAGCTTGATGAACACAAGCTGTTGAACATGTTCAGGGTCTAGTGTTGAATCTTGAATGATGAGGCTTAACAACATGACCAGCACTGCTAATCATTCTCTCAGATGGCACACTTGTAAGGGGGAATGTGTTATGTCTAATAGCTAGTTGCACCAAATGAGGGTATGAGTGCATCTTCTGAGCCCAGTACCCCAATGGATCAACCTGAAATGGCTCAGGAGACTCCACAAAATAGCTGTTCAAGATATTTTCCACAAAACAAGGCTATGACTGTGTCTTCTTCTGTTGCTGTTGACATAAGGACGTGCTGAGCAGTGCCCACTCATTCTCATCAGTGCTACATTCACTACTAGGTATTTCTTCCCTACGTCTACCAGTGGAACCAGACCTGCCAGTTGGAATTCCTTGTGCCTCATGACCATCTGCACCAGCCGTCAGTGCCACCAATCCTCACATGCAACCAGCCAACTCATCACACAGCTGTTGTCAAAAATGAAGCACTCTGTGGGTATCCACAGCCATGTGAAGGATCTCACATTTCAACTAGAGATCCAGCATGGCTACAAAAATGTGTCTTTGACTATCCAGCACTTTTGCAAACCTTGCATCTATGATCTAGTTCAGCTTGCAGCTGCTCTACAAGTACATCTGCCCTGTCTGGAATCTCCCTGTTTTCCTGTACATATCTCTCTATGGAAGTTTTCAGTATATGCACTGTTAATATCACCTGACTCAGAGTGGCAGTGGACACACTTAGATCACAGATGCTGCTCTCAAATGGTCCCAGTACTCTCACCATGGCATCAACCAATGATCATTCATGATGGCCTAGGACTCCTCTAATATTGCACTCTACTGCCATGTCAGAAAGTGTGCCCTTCTTTTCTAGCAGTCTAGACAGCAGCAGGTATGACGGATTCCATCTGGTACTGACATCCCGTATCAAGCAATGTTGAGACAAGGTATTATTGCAGTTCTCTTGGTTGGTTATTTGCCGTTACTGAACAATACAAATGAGCACAGATGAAGCATGCTGTGGAGGCAGTCTTGCTAGCCTCAGTACTGTGACACAACACAGATGTTACCACTAGATTCAAGGTGTGGGCAAAGCAATGAATGCTGACAAAAGTTCCATCACCAATTGCTTTCACCATATTTTCCTGTTATCTATGACAGAAAACAACATGTAGATTAGTACCAGCTGTCCATGACTGCAGCATGTCTTGAATGAATGCCAGGATGTTCAGTGATGAGTGGTCTTTCTCCATTAGCCCAGCATTTAGAAGAGCAGACCTGGAGTGACTGGCAGGTTGTGAAGGGATGAAGGGAGAGAAGATACACATTGAGAGAAGGAGGAATCCACAGCAGAAAACATAGGATTTTGCACACACCAGTGTACAGTCAAAGAGAGATATGCATGCATGAAGTTTACACTGCTCTACACGTCTGAGGTGCAGTGGAAACTCCACCCAAATCCTCAGAGAGTAGTGTAGCAATTGCCATTTTACACCCTCTTATATCTTTGGCATCACAGTGCATGAAGATGTGGAACATGATGGGAGCTGGTACCATGGCTGCAAGTGCTCCAGAAGTATTTGAAAGCCAGTGTCTTTCACAAGTGAACAGGGTTGCAGATCCAGTGCCATCAATTCACCTACTGTATGAACTGTGTGATGTGTTGAGTTGTTGGATGGGACAGCTAGTACTTAGTTCTGGCCTGCAACACTTCCACTGTTGGCATTGACCCTGGATGGAGGAATGTTCCTTGCTTGCCTGATGGTGGGCAAAGAGCAGGAGACTGGTGCCTGGTGGGAGTGCTTGGGGTGCATGAAAGACACTTTTGAGTTGAGGGAGATAGAGTGGTAGCAGCAGCAAGTGCAACAGCATTTTTTCAGAGGTACAACATTCTGTGGTACTGCCAGTGCCACCAGCACCACTGCCTGCATTATCCTCACAAGATTGGTCTAATGGAACCACAGGCAGAGACCCTGACGCTTTGAAAAAATGGAGATGCTATACCTTTAGGTAGTTCATTATGGAGGTGGTTGTTAAATTTGCTAGAGATTTCCCCCTGCTGAAATCCATGCCGCACAGTGTGCACACTGCCTTTCAGTTACAGTATCTTCTTTTAGTGATGTGAAATGCAATCATACCATGCTCTTACTGCTCCTGACACCACTCATGTGGCTAGTGTCACCAGTATCATCAACACTCTTATTGCCCTCCCAGCCTTTCTAGGTTAGACTTGTGAGTTTTCCATTGATACCACTGATGCTCCTGCACCTGCTCTACTTGGTTGTTCCAGGATGGAACCTGCTGAACAAAGTGCTTAAGGGTAGCTTGCTGAGTTTTCATTGGGGGGAGGAGCCATGTCCTTCTTTTTTCTGCAACTGCAACCTCGAGAGGTTAAGGTTTTTTGACCACCAGCTTTCTTGCTTTATGGTTCTTAAAGTACTCTCCATAGTCTACCTCCTCATCAAAGCTGCTTAGGTTAACCTCCTCAGATGATGTATCAGTGGGCAAATCTCCTGTTGGAATGTACTCAGACCCAGATGAGTGCACCTCCTCATCATCTGTGGTGACAAGTTCAACAGTAGAGGAGAAAGATCAAGAAACAAGAGGTGTCACAGTAGGAGTGGACAGAGCAGTGGAAATAGTTGTGAATCTGACTGGGGCCACAGTGGTACTAGTGGCTGGTGTCAACGTAGCAGTATTGGTGGTCGCCATGGTTACAGTGGCAGGTGTGGTCTGGGTCATGTGGTAGGAGTGGTCTCAATCACAGTGGCAGGGGTGGTCTCAGTCACAGTTGCAGGAGTGGTTTCAGTCACAGTGGCAGTAGGGACTGGCAAGGCCACTGGTGCAGCAGAAGTTGAGATACTAGTAGTCTCAGTGGATGGGTAGTGGATCAGAGCAGTAGTAGTTAAAGAGGATGTCCAGGTACTGGTGGCAGTGGCAAGGGATGAAGAGGACACATTCACATTAGTAATATCAGTGGCAGTTAATGACAGTGCCCTCCTAGCAGCACTACTAGTACTTTGAATGCTACTTTTACTTTTTTCCCTGGTGTCTGCTGATGCCATACTGGTGCCTGTGAAAAATACAGGCTTTGATGGGGTAGAAAATAATTTTGTATGGTGAATACACCCTGAGCATCATTCTGTAGTATGCTGCTACTCACCATCTCCAGCTGTTTGCTATTCTACACCTGCTGCAACTTTGCTGGGGCTGCTGGACCAGCTACGTCTTCTGGTACTATGTCCTCTGTTTGCCATGGTTGTACTCCTCATAGGAAGATGTATTAAATTAAAATTATATTATTGTGACATGCAACCCCCACCTTGGGAGGGGGCTTACCTGGACTGCCTGCTGCTGTCGCCCTCTCAAGTGCTGCTCCTGAGTGCAGCACTTGCCTGCAGCTCGACTGCTTTGGATGCCGGTTCCTTCCCACTTGACCACATGTGTGGTGGTGTGAGAGAGAGAGAGAGAGAGATAGTGTGGCTGGGAAGACCTTGGCGCCTCCTGTAACTTTCTTCTCAGTGGCTGCAGCTTCTTTTTTTCTGTCCTGGTCCCTCAATTCTGGCAGAGAGGACCGGGAACTGTCACTACACCTCCATTTTTTGTGCTTCTTGTGCCATACAAAACTGCCATGTTGCTTTAAATGGAAGTGTGTGTTGCCAGAGGCTCCCCCCAGTGCTTCCATTCTTCTGCCCTGCCAGCACACCCTACCATGTACCCGACATTCATTCAGCCACACTGGAAAGACTGGATGACAGCCCCGGAGAGCTACTGTCAGACCCAGGGGCCAGCACACAATTAGGGGCAGCAGACACAATAAAATAAAAGATTTTTGAGCAAAAGCTCCAACAAAACCTATCTGTGGCCACCTTGATGACCTCTGACCCCACCAGCCATCCAATCAGAGGGCCAGAAAGCCCTAACAACCACAGCATGGGATTGTGGTGGGGAGGATGATGCAATAAGAACCTTCCTAAATAGACTGGTGAGTCTAAGGAGCCTATTAGAGATCAGGACAGGGCAGAGGGACTGAAGGACAGCCCTGCTTGTCCAGTGAGACACACTAAATGTCGGGAAAGAGGTTTCTGGGCTCTCGAGGAGCTCAGAGTCAGTGTGAGAGGGACCCTGAGGTGTTCAGATCTTCTGCAGGTGAAATAAAGTGAGAAGCCTAACCAGGCAAACAATCTTGTGAGCCCTCACTAGGATTCATTCGGAAAATTCTTTGTGAGCCTTTTCCTGGGTTTACGTTGTTCAGAGACTGCTCCAGATGAGCCCCTGTGGGAAGAAATTGGTGAGAGTGTGAGCCTGCGGGTGGTTGCTGTATACCAAAGCTGCTGAGCTATACTGAGTGGAGACATTAATGTTCAAGGTTAAGTTTATTAACAGATGTATAAAATTACACAGAATTTATTGCATTCCAAAATTTTAAGATCATTAAATCAAATAGAATCATACAAAATACCAATTTTATAATAATCCATACATGAATAAAAACACAATATCTATGTAAAATCTCTAACAAGCCCCATAATTATACATAATAGGCATTTAAAAATGTTCCAATCCCCAAAATAACATTTGTTTTATCCAAACTTGAGAGATATTTTATACAATCTTCCTGCTTGTACAACTTATACTTATGAAGAAGAGACTTAATCCATCTGTCCCTCTCTGTCATTAGAGCATTGCAGTCCAGCAGGTCATAAATTATATTTGGATTTTTTACATTTTTACAACTACAAATTTTGTTTCCCTTCCCCAGGCTCTTCTTTCTCCAGATGGAAACAATTCCCAAGATTTCCAGCCACAGCCTACACAAATTATTTCTGTGCCATTTGTTTTCACAGTGTAATAAATACTATTATTTGTCCCAGGTTTGCTTTAGAAACATAGAAACATAGAAGTTGACGGCAGATAAGGACCGCAAGGCCCATCCAGTCTGCCCATTTCGTTTTCTACCTTATAAATGTGCCATCGGCCTTTGCTCTGTCAGTGACCTATCTATTCATAGTCATTTGTATTGCTCCCTTATGCCTATCCCATGCCTGTTTGAAGCCCTGCACTGTATTCATAGCCACCACTTCTTGTGGTAAGCCATTCCATGCATCTACCACCCTTTCTGTGAAAAGAATTTCCTCATTCCCCCTTAATCGGCCTCCCTCTAATCTCATGCTGTGTCCTCTTGTCCTGCTATTTTTCTTATATTTAAACATGTTAGACTCTTTCACCTTGTTTATGCCCTTAAGGTGTTTAAATGTCTCGATCATATCACCTCTCTCCCTCCTTTGCTCAAGGGTATACATATTGAGCTCCGTTAATCTGTCCTCATAAGTCTTCTGATGCAGTCCCTGCACCATTTTGGTTGCCCTTCTCTGGACTGCCTCAATTTGGTTAATGGTCAATTTGGTTTATACTAGAATAAAGGCCATATATATCTAGATTATGAATTTTCCCCACATCATTCTGCATTTCAATATCATATACCCTCTGTATGATTTCTTCTACAAATTGGTTCATAGTTATATTGGCTTTAATAGACCAAAGGTTTTCCATACTAGCCTTCTTTACAATCATATTTAAAGTAGTGAACCAGTTTACTGGACTTATTCCAGATTGTAACTTTTTCAAGTGGTCTAACCAGCATATTTTTGGAAGCCTGTCATTAGGCATTTCCTTTACTTTTTTCCAAAATTTAGCTGCTCTTACTTTAATTCTTGCTGAGAGTGGTCTCAGGCCAGATTCTAATCTCACAAAGGGCGTAGGACAGTCCCTTGATAAATTAAAGTATTTCTTATGAAATAATTTTGTATAGTTTCCAGTTTTGTTTTGTTCACATATATACCACAAACTTCACTACCACATAAAGTCTGACTGACAGTTTTCACTTCAAAAGTTGCTTTAAGGGCAGTGAAGGAATTATTAGCTAACTTATTTGCAAGAGCACCAGTAGAACCCATGGAGGTATATGATTTATTTTTTACATCCAAAATATGGGGATTCCAGGACATACTGTTATCAAAAATGACCCCAAGGTATCTATACTCCTTTACCTCATCAAATTTTAAGTCATTTATTGCCCATTTTTAGTAGGTTTTTTACAACCGATGGACATAATCTTTGTTTTTTCCACATTCATTTTTAAATCCAGCTTTCTAAAGAGTTCATTAAGCTTGTAACACCCCTTCTCAAACCAAGGGGCATTTGAGAGATGACAGTGGCTTCATAGGCATATAACAAAAGCTGGATTTTTTTCAGCATTAATTGCAGGGACAAATGTATCTATTTCTCTAATATCCCTTATCAGGGTCTCAATATATAGACTGAATAATAGAGGCGCTAGTAAGCACATCTGTTTTACAGCTTTCTTAATTTCTACTTCCTTTGAATGGGCACAATCCCTGGTATATCTTATTTGGGCTTTTGTATTATAATGTGATGCTTGTAGCATGGCCAAAAGTTGCTTATTTATTTCTAGACCTTCCAGAATCCCCCACAACTTGCTCCTGTTTATGGAATCAAAGACAGCCCTTATGTCTACGAAGCAAACATATAAGGTGCCCTTTCTCCATGTATCATAACTGTTAACCAAGTAGTTCAGTGTAAAAATTAGGTCCATGGTACTAAAATGCCTCCTGAAACCACACTGAAATTTTGAGACCAAATTATCTTCCTCCAGCCATGTTTTGAATCTATCTAACAGCAATCTTGTATACATTTTTTGGACTTCTGGCAAAAGGGTGATTGGCCTATAACAGTTTGGATTTTGTCTTTGGCCTTTCTTAAAGAGATGGATGATAACTCCTTTGTTCCAGTTACTGGGGATAACTTGATACTGGCTTATAAGCAAAATTATCAGGGCCAAGACCTCTGCCCAATGATCAATATTATGCAAAAATACTTTGGCAGGGACACCATCCACACCAACCGCCTTGTTCCTATTTTGCCCTTGTATTGCAGCCTTTACTTCATTTATTGAGAAAACAATTGAGTCTGTGTTTTTTAATTTTTTTACTTTCATAGTTCTGAGTTGCCTCTAACACCATAGTATTGTTGTCATAAATCTTATTAAAATGTTAGATCCACGATTCTTCTGTTATGATACCTAGCATATTATATTGAACATTCTTTTCATCATACCCATATGCAACTAGGGTCCAGAAGGCTTGGGAATCTTTTTGTCATATAGCCTCTCATAAAAATCCCTATAAAGCATTTTAATAATCTTTTTTCTTTCTATTAATTAAATTCTTATATTCTGACTTAAGATTTTTTAAGGCAGTTAGTCCAATAGAAGTAGTTGTCTTTGCTCTTAGCTTACCTAAGTTTTTTATCTCCAGTCTCAACCTATCACAATCTTTGTTGAACCATGGTTTATCAAAGCCAATTTTAACTTTAGCTTGAGTATTTTTCCTCATGCTTAATGCTTCTGCTATTAATTTCATATACTCTTTGAAATTTCTGAATTTGTAGTTTACCTCAGTTATATTGATGCAGTTTGGACTACTTGGCAAATCCATGGTTCTGTGGTTACGAATAATTTCATCAATTGTTTCCTTTGTATGTTCATTCCAGCTGATTTTTTCCCCATATTTAATACACATATTTTGATTTGCATCAAATCCTTGCATCAAGTTTTTAGTAATCTACTTAAAATGAGAGTTCAAAACACAATTCACAGGAAAGTGGTCACTATCCCATAACTTGTGGACTTTAAGATAACTAACTCTAGGGTACTCCAGGGTGTCAAATATGCATAAGTCTAAAACACTGCCTCCATTAGCTGTAGGGAATGTCACCTCCCCTTCCCAGTCACCCTTTGAGCAACCATTCAAGATTCTAAATCCAAACTTATTCAATAATTGTAAAACTATCTTTCCATTCTTATTCAGAATTTTATCTTTTGAATGCCTTAGGGGGATATTTAGGGTATCATCAAAACCCCATTCTGGAGAAAGCTCCTCAATACTGTTACCTATGTGGGCATTAAAATCACCTGTTAAAAATATGCAGACCCCAGAGAATCTAAACCTACTGTAAGTGACTCTATATCATTTCCAATTCTTTTTAAGATATCATTAAAATCCTTCTGCTTAAAGAGCAGGTGCCTACTGTCATTTTTCCTGCCCACCCAAACATATATGATAGCTGACCTGCTCCAGTGTTGAACCCCATGCAGTTCAGTCCAGTAACAAAGTTACAGCACTCCTAATATTTACCCCCCTAAAAACAGAGCCACTTCTTGAACCTGCTGACATGCCCACATGCAGGCACCCAAAGCTGCCTTTTGTGATGTCAGAAAATGAGGGCTGTGTGTGTGTGTGTGTGTGTGCTCCATTGACTTGTACAGGTATAATTTTTCTATAGCTTTTAGTACTATGTAGAGGTGCAATGTAGAAAAACCAAAGCCACTGCTTGAGTAACAAGGACTGTTACTTGAGGGGTTACTTTGATTTGTTTATATTGCAACTCTAAATACAGTGCAAATACCCATCGCCCTTTCCATGTATCCAGTGTACCTTTTCCCCTTCCCTCCCTATGGATCGCTAGGGAATGCCCTCACCATAGCTCCTGTTCCCCTCTGTGCTGGCTGACCATGCAGCTGGCTCAGTGGATAATCGGACCATCCTTTGTTGAACTTGGGGGCCCCTTTAGACCTGAGCCCCTCTGCCCATTGAGCCATGCCTGGCAAACTGGAGAGCCATGGCGGTGAAAACTGAGACATAGGGGGAAGTGGGGTATGGGGCAGCTAACCCTCATGGGCTGAATAATTTCCCGGGCACCCAATACCCTAATACCCCAGTCACCAATCTCTCAGGCTGCTGCATTGCCCTTAAATGATTAGCCTGCCCAGGAAAGACTGGGGAAGCCTGGATGATTCAGATGGAGGGAACCCCGGGGGTGGGCGTCCACTCAGCTGGTTGATGGCCTACCCTGAGGCCTACTATGAACCTTGAGACACAGCTACACAATAGAGTTCCACACCGGCCCCCTCCTCCCCTGACCTCCCAATCCCTCCTCTGTTGTGGTGGTCTCCTAAAGGACATGTAGAAAAATTACACTTATCTTGCAGTCCTTTGTTTGTGGTCCAGAGGAGGGGGGCAGAAAGTCAATGCTGAAAATGCAGGCCAGGTCTACTCATCATTTCCCTGTCATTTGGTTGGTGATGTCTTCTGGGCTTGGCGGGTAGGTGAGAATGTTTCCCACCTGATGGAGGCCTTGCTGGGGGATGAGACCCAATTCACCCACGATCTATTAGGCGATGTTGGTTGGTAGCAGGACTGGCTCGGAACTGAAAGCAGGTCTCCGGAGGTCTTCGGTTGCAGCTCTGGAGTGATAGACCTCAGTGCGGCATAATGGTTCTGCATTGGGATGTCGGCAAGAGTGCTGCAGGAGGTAGTGTCCATGAGCTGGAGCATGGGGCTGAGACTTCTATGCCTCTCCATGGGGTGATCTCTTCTCTCGTGTTGTTGTGAGGTATGGTGCTTCCTGTTGGATCTAGAGGGGGGGACATCCCACTAGTTGTCTCTCCTGCTCTCCCTGGGGTTCTCTTTCTGCTGCTTTAGTGGGGAGCATTGATCCAACCCACCTGCCTGCCCATACATGACTGGTTGCTACATCACTTTAATCTGCAGTTCTCCTGGTCAGTTTTGATGCAGAAAGTCCATTACATTCTCCAGAGATGCAAAAGACAACAGAACTCCATTATGCTCTACCTGCATTGTGGCCAGGTAGTGGAGGGAGAAGGAGAGACCGAGTCGGTGCATTGCATGGCGAGCCTCCATGAAGGTCCTTCTTCTATCTGAAAGGTCCTTGGAGTAGTCTGGGCATATGTTAATCTGGTGGTTCCTCCACATAAGAGTTTGCAGGTCCCTGGACTTAGTCATGACCAGTTCTTTATCGCAGAAGTCCAGGAACTGGGTGATATTAGGCCTGGGTCTCTTGGAGGGCTTGGGCAGAGGGGTGACTGTCCAATGGGCCCTTTCCACCTGCAGCTTGCATCCAGGATTGAGTTGAAGAATTTCCTGCAGTGCTGCTTGGAGGAAAGCTTCTGTGCTGCATCCCTCGGCTTTCTTGGGGAACCCCAAGAACTGGAGGTTTTTTCTCCTCCTATGGTACTCGATGTCATAAATTTTTTATTGCATCTGAATCAGCATGGCCTGGTGCTCCCTGAGTATGGCATTGTGGTTTTGTAGGCAGCCTTCCATTTCTTTCAGCTGGTTTTCATTTTGGAAAAGCCACGCTTCCATGGATTGCCTGACCTGTTGGTTGTGGTTAGTGGCCATGGTGACTTGGGCCATTTGTGACAGCAGCTGCCCAAACATCCATTCCACCGAGGCCAGATCCCAGACTACTGGAGGTGGAGGCTGCTCCATGCCCAGGCTGTAGGCCACAAAGGTCAACAGGTAGGTAAGTCCAAGTTATCTTCGGATTTCTTTGCCTATAGGCTTAAGTTTGGTATCTCTGGGTTCCTCGCATTGTGCTGCACAACTATAAGGTTTGAGACTTGTTATTTAAAGTATGAGATTGCTGGATTTTGATGGATAAGGCCCTCCTGGCTAGAGAGCTGTAGCTTCAGGCTGCCATTTACTCCAGCGCCTCTAGTGGCAGTCTACTGTTTGATGTTAATTTGGGCTGTGAGCATATTATTGCTCAATGTTCAGTTACTGAATCATTCAAGGGGTACAGTGATAAATGCTGTGTTTTTGTTGAAACTGTTCTTTTACAGGGGTACAGGGTACATGCAAGAGTTCCAGACCCTGCTGGTAAGTGTGGTCACTGTGAGCATATTATTAGCCATCTCTCTTAAATGTAGATTGAATGTAAAGTAAGGTGGTTTGGGAAACTACAAGTATGGGGCCACTAGCTGAGGTTGTGGGTGGTTATAGCTTCCCAGAGGGCTGTACTAGTTGATAATTTACCCATTTAATTATTACTCTGGGTGGAGGCACCATAATTTGAGCCCAGGCCCCTCAAACTGCAGTCAGAAGAGCAGGCAGGGGCAGTAACCCTTGGTATAATGGCACCAGAGTTACATCTTTGGAAGCATCAGTGGGATTACCGACCCCTAGAGGCCAAACCACCAACATTTCAGTTGAGCCCTACATTGAGCAAGTTATTGACCCTAGTGTTGAGATTTCTGCTAACATGATGGCTATACATCACTTGCTTGGTTGGTGTGAGGTGGAAGAGGTCGACTCCCAAAAATGCTCTGTTGCTCCTAGATATACCCTTGGGTACAAATAAAAGAAGTATTGAAGAGGCCCTCTCGAATGTAAAATGCCTTGGCCAAGCTGCCGTAAGAAGCCGACATGGTGATTCAACTGCACAAACTTTTATGGCTCTAGTGGAGTGTAGCAATCCAGTGAGCAGTGAGAGAGTGACCCCTGTTATTTACTCTGAGTCTCTGGTGGGCTGGATAGTAGTTACCATGTATAGTGCAATGCCCACCTCTGAGGGGTCCACTAAATCTGAAGGACTAAAAGAAAAGTTTTCCAAACTGTTACAGGCTGGAGGTCAAACCCATGGGGACTTAAAATAGTTGTTTGAGACTTCTGGGGATACCCTTCCCTCAACATCTGTTCCTGCAGCAGCATCAGCAGTTGCATCTTCACCTATTTCTGTCCTTGCGCCTGTCACAGTTCCGGAAGTTGCTCCGGCACTAGCCCCTGTGCATGCACCAACTACCGGCACCCATGCCTATTACTGTGCTTGTGCCCTCAACTAGTCAAGACTCCTACCGCAGATTACAAATGTTTTCTGGCACCCTCCCTATGCCTAATGGGGAAGATGACCTGAAGATGTGGATCAACTGTGCCTCACTTCTTGTGCAAGAATGGTAGTGTAGTGAGGCTGAGAAAAGGAAGAGAATTATGGAGAGCCTCCAGAGCCCAGCTTTGGATGCCGTTCGGGTCTTCCGAGCCACCGACCCAGATGCACTCACCCAAGAATATTTGGCTACTTTGGAAGAAATGTTTGGGAGCCCAGAATCTAGTAAGGACCTCTGGTTGAAATTTAAACTCACTCGCCAGTGGCAGGGAGAGCTCTTATCTGCTTTTTTGGACTGGGTAGAGAAAGCTTTGCAGTGAGTGCTCTGCAGGGGAGGCATGGCCTCCCAGTATCTGAATCGAATGCAACTGGAGCATATACTTGAGGCTGCTTCTAGTGTACTATATTGATCCTTAAGCTACACTTGGAGGAGAACAGAGACAACCCACCTTCCTACTGGGTATTAATATGGGAAGTCTGGAAAGCTGAATGGAAAGAAGAAGAAGAAGAATGCTGGGGTGGTTTCACAGCTGTGACCCATGCCCTCGATGGGTCACAGGTAATCAAAGCCCAAAGGTGTGATGTGGAGCCTACAGAGCATGAGGGGATTGTTCACGAATCTCAGCAGTTGAAAGAGATCCTTAAAGAAATTTGAGAACTGAAAACTGGTGTAACCCCTAAAACCCCCTTGAGTAGAGGCCAAGACACCCGTCAAAATTTATCTGTCAGGGGAGTGGACGTATATGCCCAGACTGCACCAGCGCAGGGAAAACTAGTGTCTCAAATCATTGAATTGTCTGATGTGGTAAACGTATTACTAAAATGTGGTGTGCTGCCCCCAGCTTAGCGAGGGGGGTCCAACAAGGACCCATTACTATCAGTGTCCCTGCACAAGTTTCAAGTACATATTCAATGCCACCTCATTGCCCTGGTAGAGAACATTCTAATGACATATTAAGAGAGATGAGAGAGTTGAGATCCCTAGTAAGTGACCTTGTTTAATCTTCCAATCAAAGTGTACCCTGGCAAAGACCTGGTGGATATGAGTGTTCCTATAGGCAGCAAGAGGACCCTAAGCATGGGGAATAACCTAGTGCCAAATCAACCCAAGAACCTGCTCATTCACAACATCCTAGGCCTGATATCTTCTGCTACCACTGTGGGGAAGATAGTCACAGTAAAAGGACATGTCAGTCACCTGAAGACTTAAGAAAAGTGAACACTAAGTTGTTAAACCAAGTCAGACAAAACTATCCCAAATCTTCTGCCAAGCTTTCACCCAAGTCCTTTGTGGCCAAATCATCTGTTAGGCCATTTGTTGCCAAGTCATCTGTTGACGCCCAGGCAAGTACCTCGCCTGATTGATCAGAACTGGTAGGCCCTTCTATGGGCACCACTGTGTACGTAAATGGAATCCCTGCTGGAGCCATTCTAGATAGCGGGACCCAAGTTCCAATAATATTCCATCCATTACAACCTCTCAATGGACTGCATGTATGAGGGTTGAGTGACAAGTCATATCCATAGCTTGGGTATCTGAGAGTGTGGCTTTATTTTCCATCCTTTGTGGCAGGTGTGGGAGACCCTGTGGAGACACTAGCCTTGGTCTGTCCTCCCTCTGGATTGTATGATGGTATCCCTGTGCTAATTGGCACTAATGCGCACATGTTCGGCTGCCTTGCCCAGTTATGTGAAGAAAGGCAGAAAAAGAAGACTGGAAGAGCCTTGCAGGTCCATACCATGATCCAAAAGGCCTATGAGAAGCAAATGCACCCTGAAGAACATGAAAAGGATGAGCCTGTGGGTATTGTTTAGAAAAAGGACCCGTCTGCTATTGTGCTTCCTTCAAATGCAGAATACAGATCAGTGGAGAAGTCCGACTGAGAAAAGGTATGACCAAAAAAATATTGATGCTGGAAGCTCCAGAAGTGGTAAAGTTGCCTGAAGGACTGCTGGTTAAGCTGAATGTGCTCCCTATTCATGCTCGCACTTATGCCTGAACAGTAGTGGTCCAACTTCAAAATGTCATAGACTGAGATATCAAGGTGAACCAAGGTTGCACGGTGGCCAACGTCTATTGTGCTGACACTGCTGTTCTGCCATCCAAGTGCCAGACTGAAAAAGAATGTAAAGTGCCCCCAGATATGTTTGATTTTGGAGAGTCACCTATCCCAGACAGCTGGAGACACAGAATCAGTAAGAAGCTGGCCCAGAGAACCAAGGTATTCTCCCTTAAGGGACGGGATGTTGGATGTGTTACTGGCACTGAACACTACATATGACTGCATGAGAGATCCTTCAGGCAAAGGTCCAGATGCCTAGCTCTTGCCGACATTGATGATGTGAGGCGTCACCTTCAGGAAATGTTAGCAGCTGGCATAATACAGGAGTTGCAGAGCCCATATGCCGATCCGATTGTTGTAGTTCAGGAAAAGAACAGATCCATCAGCATGTGTGTGTGGACTACAGAACTTTGAATAAAAGAACTATCCCTGACCAATATACTATGTCACACATATAGGAAGCGTTGGATTGTTTAAATGGAAGTAAGTGGTTTTTGGTCCTTGTTCTTCACAGTGGATATTACCAGATCCCAATGGCTCTAGAGGACAGGGGGAAAAACAGCATTTATCTGTCCTCTGGACTTCTATGATTTTTTTTACATGCCACATGCAATGTTGGGTGCACCTTCAATGTTTCGAAGGCTAATAGAACGTGGTATGGGAGACATGAACCTTCTTGTGTGTCTGATTTACCTCATCTATGTCATTGTTTTTGGAAAAACTCTTGAGGAGCATGAGACTCGCTTGTTTGAAAGTGCTAGACTGACTTGAGGAATTTGGCCTGAAACTGTCAATAGACAAATGTCAGTTTTTTCAAAGCTCCGTAAAATATGCACTGTAGGCCACATTGTGTCTCCTGATGGTGTACACCCCAGTAAATTGGAAGCATTAACCAGCTGGCCAAAGCCCAACAAGTTAAAAGAACGCCAGTGATTCCTCAGTTTCTGTGGCTATTATCACCGTTTTGTTAAAGATTACACCAAGGTAATTGACCCATTGCTAAACTTAACTCAAGGGTACCCACCCACTCATAAGAAATTCTAAAAAGGTGCCGATAAAGAGACTGTGAAAAAATACTTCAGCCCGCATGAGCCATTATGTCAGAGATGGACTCCTGATTGCAATGCTGCCTTTGAGGAACTTATTTACCATTTAACTCATGCTCCTGTACTTGCCTATGTTGATCCGTCCAAGCCTTATGTGTTACATACTGATGCCAGCCTGAGTGGCCTAGGGGCCATACTTTACCAAGAGTACACCGAGGGATTATGTCCAGTAGCTTTTGCTAGTAGAAGTCTGAAATCTTCGGAGAAAAATTATCCTGTTCACAAATTGGAATTTCTCGCTCTCAAGTGGGAAATCATGGAATAGTTTCATGAATAAGTGTATGGTACAAAGATCCATGTCAAAACAGACAACAATCTGTTAACATATGTCCAAACATCTGTCGAACTAGGTGCCACAGAACACTGGTGGCTTTCAGCGTTATCAGCATATGATTATGCAACAGAGTACCAACCCGGCCTAAACCACATAGATGCCGATACTCTATCATGAAGGCCTACATCCAATCAACAGTGGGTGCACATTCCTGAACAGTCAGTAAAAGCACTATGCCACAAGTTTGATCGAGATGAAATGCCCCCTTCTGAAACTGTAAACTGCTTGGCCACTTGCTTGGGGCCTCCTGATACTTGTCTACATGTAGCCTATTGTAAATTTGCAGCCTTAGACTTGAGTGCTTTACCACAGCTAACTCCAGCTGACATCCACAAAGAACAGTGTTATAACCCAACAATCAAACCAGTTCTAATTGCTTTAAGAAAGGGAGAAGACATTTCTGAACTGTGGTCCAGTGACCCCAAAACTACTTTACTGTTATGAGAAGGGCCTAAACTTAAGCTACGTGAGCAGTTGTTGTACAGAGTTGACTGACAGGTAAGGGAAAGTTGTGAGAAAGCAGCTAGTATTGCCGTCAAAATGTAAACATGTTGTGTTAAAGGCTCTACATGCAACCTGGGACACCTAGGTAGGGAAAGAACTCTGGATTTGGCCTGTGCACATTTTTACTGGCCTAAAATGGGTCTGGACATTTAACAGTATGTTAAAACTTGCAGTAGGTGCCTTCAGCGAAAAGCCTAGCTCCAGAGAGCAGCCCCTTTGGTCAGTATAACAACAAGTGCACTGATGGAACTTGTCTGCATCGATTTTCTTAGTTTGGAGCCAGATTCAAAAGGCATTGCAAATCAGTTGGTAGTCACTGATCACTTCACAAGGTATGTGCAGGCCTATTCAACCAAAGACCAAAAGGTCTCAATGGTAGCAAATGTTCTTGTGGAAAAATTCTTTGTGCACTACGGTGCCCCTCAATGAATCCAGAGCCAAGATTTCAAGAGCAGACTTATTAAAGAATTGTTATCCATATGGAGTGTAAGAAGGTCCAGAACTACTCCCTATCATCCACAAGGAGATCCGTAACCAGAAAGGTTTAATTGAACTTTGCTCAATATGCTCGGCCCCCTGCATCACAAAGATAAGCCAAGATGGAACCAATAAATCAGTGCCCTTGTACATGCCTATAATTGTACTAAAAACGATGCAACAAGTTTTTCACCCTATCACCTGATGTTCGGCCAGGAAGCTTGCCTTTCGGTTGATGTATGTTTTGGATCTCCCCTGATGGTGTTCAGTCAGACAACTACCTACAGTATGTCAAAAAATTAAAAACCCAACTAAATCATGCATATCAGCTTGCAAACACCATGGCAGCAAAGACAAATCTGGCCAATAAAACTCTCCATGACAAACATGTTAAGGCCCAAGAACTCCAACCAGGTGACCTGGTACTAATAAGAAACTTTGGACTTCAAAGTAAACACAAAATAGCCGACTGTTGGAGCCACATTCCATATATTGTAGTCAGTAAACTAAATGATTTGCCAGTTTACAAGGTGCATCCAGAAGGGGGCCCTCATACTGTTAAGACCACTCATAGAAACCACCTTCTGCCAATCAAGCAAACAGTATTGAACACAGTGCCACAAGCTACATCTCCAACAGGGCCTGTGACCAGATCTACTACTAATTCTAGGCAGCAAGGTCAGCAAACCTCCGCTGATCAACATTCTGATCCTGTCAGTAATGTCTCCAATACTGTAAATATTGAGAATATTGATTCCGAAAGTGATGATGAAAGTGAATTTTGTACTGCCTTCTACCCATCCCTTGAACTTGAAAGATTGTTCCAGGGATTTCCCTCTGTTAATCAGAATAATACATCTGAAAGTCCAGAGGCTTTATCTAACCTCAATTTATCGGTGGCACCTGAACCTCCTGATAGTGATGCCAACAGCATAAATCCTAAAATAAATTATTCTCTTTTTTAGTGGAGCAAACTGAAATCAGTGACAACCACAGTGAACTCCCTAGTGAATCAGATAGTACAGCTGCATTAAATGGGCTAAGTGAACTGTTTCATTCCAAGGAAAGTGTTATTGTTCCAGAACCCGAAAGATGTGTCCTGGATTATTCAAATTTTGAAGAGGTGCCTCTTATAGACGAAAGTGAGCATAACAAGCCAGAAAGTGAAAGTAATGATCAAATTAAAGAGCTTGAGAGTGATGGTGGTGCTCAAGACCAAGAGCCTGTAACTATTAATGAACAACAAGGAAGTGCAATGGAACCCATTTCTTCTGAAGCTGCCACCTGCCCAAGTCCTCTGGTGCCCCCTAACTCTCCAAGCAGCCCCAGTAATTTATTGCAGCCCATTTTGGGCTTAAAACATTAACTGCAGGCTGCCGCTGCTTCTGTGTGCACTCCAGTGCAAGCGGACTGTGCAACATGTGCAAAGACGCTTTTGATCTACCGACCACCAGTTTTGCAGTCCATCCAGAGGGTGTTTCTTGGTCCTGGTGCCCCTGCTTATCTAATTGGAGGCTGGTGACCTCCAGAAGGTGAATGAGAAGCCTCTATAATGTTTAAAAATAAAGTTTGGAAACAGGCATATCTCGAGGGTGCATAAATATTATTGAGCCTTCATAAATATTAATAAGGATGCTGCCTGCTGACTAAGGGCACTGTTTTGCAGTGGCAGCAACAAGGAAAGTATTGGGAATCAATATTAAGTGATGGCTGTGTTTGAAAGGACACTGTTGGGGCTACATGACTGTGGTATTTACTTAAATTAAAAGTACTTAATTTGGCTGCACCAAGACTTTGAACTATTGGACACTCTAAAGACTGCTTAGGAACTGTATGTACAGCAGCCATGTTGTAGCCCATCAGCCAGTCAAGAGCCAGGATTTAACAAAGAGACTCTTGGGACAGTGCCAAAGACTTTTTTGGGAAAAAGGAGGTATAATTCTTGGCGTCCAAATTTGAGCCAATTAAGAGACTAGAACTGTTTTAGACAGCTTGGGCAGCCAATCAGATTGCTGGAACTTTGCTCCTTATTTAAGGGGGAGAGTTTGAACTGAGTTCAGTTCTGTAGAGAATTCTGGAGTGAGTTCGTGAGAGTCTGGCTTGAGCTTATAGAAGGAAGGAGGCTCCCTGAAGCTCAAGGAAATTTGGGGAGAAGCCTGCTAGCCTATCCTCAGTCTGAACGCTTACTTAAGTTGAGACTGCCAAGTCTGCAGAGCAAGCTGAAGTTCTCCAGATGGGAGAGAAAGAAGGAAGTTTTCCCTAGAGCAAATTTTCAGACTGAAAAGTGAGGTCAGAGCTTGAAAGATCCCCAATTAGCATTACAGTAAGGAACTGCTTTTGCCTCAGAGTCTGTGGCTTAACTCACAAGCCTGGGGTCACCAGAACTGTCTTCAAACTGTGTACTAAAAGAGGGAGATCTGAACTCTATTTGCCAGCTTACAATTCAAGGACTGTGACTCGCAAGCGGGTAAGCTGGCTGCCTGCTTCAGAACTGTACTGAAAGCTGAACCTGTGATGCTGAAAAAGTTGTCAGAGAGACCGTTGCTGCCTGTGAGAACCCAGCTGCCAGACGACCAGAGAAAGGGAGACAGCTGCTGCAGAGAAGATCATTGTGGGTTGCGGCCACCCTTGGGAGGGATGTCCAGATGTGGGGGTGAGTTGTGTTAGCCCCGGTCCCTGTATCCTGGTCCTTGCTGAAAATGATGAAATCCTGCAGCCTGCAGCTACACTCCAGAGAGCCAAATCCTACCTCAAAAGGAGTCATTCTGGAAATCAAGCCAGTTCCTGAGGTCCAAGGTTCAGTGAGTACAACAGGGTTTTACCCCGCAACACCAGTTAAAAGTGTTTTACCATCTGATTTGCCTTTCAAGTTTCATTGTTGTTTAGACTGCTTTTGCAGGCCATCGGGTCTGGAGATTACAATTTCTGGGTTTTCAAAAAGTGTTTATGATTGCTACAGCCAAGTGCAAAAAGATAACTTTAACCATTTCTTTATTTAAGAGCCCCAACCAGCTGCAACTCCAGCCAACCCGCGGCAATGCTTCAGGCCTGCAACCTGTTCCATTCTGGGTACCTAGCAGCTGGTTAAAGTGATTAATTCAGGGACCAATGTGATAAATAATAAATGCTATCTGTTTAAATATAGTGCTGCAATAATCAAGCTAAATTCTCGTCCCTTCCTTCTTCAACCAGATTTACTGTTTGATGTTAATTTGGGCTGTTAGCATATTATTACTCCTCAGTGTCCAGTTACTGAGTCATTCAAGGGGTACAGTGATAAGTAGTGTGTTATTGTTGAAACTGTTCCTTTACAGGGGTACAGGGTGCATGCAAGAGTTCCAGACCCTGCTGATAAGTGTGTTTGCTATGAGCATATTATTAGCCCTCTCTCTTAAATTTAAATTGAATGCAAAGTAAGGTGGTTTGGGAAACTGCAAATGTGGGGCCACTAGCTGGGGTTGTGGGTAGGTATAGCTTCCCAGAGGGTTGTACTAGTTGGTAATTTACCCACTTAATTATTATGCTTGGTGGAGGCACCATAATGCAAACCCATGCCCCTCAACCTGCAGTCAGAAGAGCAGGCAGGGGTAGTAGCCCTTGGTATAATGGCGCCAGGGTTACACTAGAAGAACATGGCACCTGGCTACTCAGAGTGCTCAACAGACAGGCAGAGTATGACCTCAAGACATCCGTTGACAAGTGCCAGTTCTTCAGGAACTCGGTCAAGTATATGGGTCATATTGTGTCCCAAGATGGCATCTGTACCAATCCCGACTATGCCTAGGCCTTCACTACATTGCCAAAACCCACCCAGCTGAGAGAACAGCAGAGTTTCTTGGGATTCTTCAGTTATTACCCAGGCTCATTAAAGACTATGTACCAAGATAAGCAAGCCTCTGCAAGATCTGACCCAAGGGAGTCCTCCTGCTAACCAGGAAAAACAAGCGGGCACCACAGTCCACTCCTGAAAAAGTTTACTACAGAGTGCATGAACCATTTGGCCCTAGATGGAGCTGAGCTTGTGATGAAGCATTTGAAGAGATAATCAGACAGTTGCCACCCCATTTTGGCCTATGCAGACCCTGCAAGCCATACGTATTCTGCACAGATGCCAGTCTCAGTGGTTTGGGGGCAGTGTTATATCAAGAATATCCACAAGGACACAGGCCAGTAGCTTATGCCAGTCGCAGTTTGTCACCATCAGAAAGAAATGATCCAGTCCACAAGCTGAAGTTTTTAGTATTCAAATGGGCAACTGTTGATCAGTTCCATGAGTACCTCTATGGGGCCCATATCACACTCCACACTGAAAACAACCCCCTCAACTATGTGCAAATGACAACAAAATTGAACGCTGCAGACAATCAATGGTTATCAGCCCTCTCAATATATGATTACTGTGTGGTGTCTCACCCAGGAAAAAGCAACATTGATGCTGATGTGTTATCTAGAAGACTCCACCCAGGGGTGCCAGGGCAAGAATGGATCCGAATTCCGGAGACTGCCATTCAAGCTTTGTGCAAAAGATATGACCCAGAAGAATTGCCAGACTCTAGTGAAACACTTCACCTGGAAGACAGCTTGGGTGCCCTGTCAGACTGTATACTTGTGGCCCACTGCAATGTCGTGTTGCTCTGTAAACCCACTTTGCCACAAATAAGTCCTCAAGACTGCAGGAAAGAGCAAATGGAGGACCCTAGTATCTGAGATATTGTCAAACCTCTCCAATGAAGGGGTGCCCAGAATTTATCAGAGTGAATAATCCTGACACCTCCCTGGTAGTGAGAGAGTGAAAGAAGTTGAAAGTGCATGATGGTGTGATTTACAGAAACCACAGAACAATGATGGGCCAAATCTAAAACAGTTGCTACTGCTAGTCAAATTCAGAAAATTGGTTCTCAGAGCCCTGCTGAATGACTTGGGACACTTGGGGGTAGTCAGAACTTTGGATCAAGTTAGAAAGAAGTTCTGTTGGCCCTGGATGAGTACAGGGTGGAGAACTATTGCAGACAGTGTATGAGAAACATCCAGCAGAAAACGCTGCCCACCTGAGCAGCCCATTTGGTGAACATTACAAGTGCTTACATGGACTTGATTTGCATTGACTTTCTGAGCTTGGAACCAGACAAAATGAACACTGCCAACACCTTGGTGGTGACAGACCACTACTCCCAATATGCCTAGAAAGCCACAACCATAGCCAACATTCTGGCCGAAAAGTGCTTTGCTCATTATGGACCACCAAAGACAATTCATACGACCAGGGTCAGGATTTTGAGTCAAATAATCAATGAGTTGTCTGTCTGGGAAATTAGGAAGTCATGAACCATTCCCTACCACTCTTAACGTGACCCACAACCAGAAATACTAAATTGTTAAATACGCTAGGCACATTGGACCCTTGCAAAACATCAAACTGGAGTCAACAAGTGAGCATGCTCATCTGTGCATACAGCTGAGCTCACAATGATGTTACAGGGCAAACCCCCTATCTACTTGTGTTTGGAAGAGAGGCCAGGCTCCCAGTGGACCTTACATTTGGAGTGTCATCTGATGGAGACAATTTAGAGACTTACATTAAATATGTTCAAAGACTAAAACAGCAGTTGGACAATGCCTGCAGGCTTGCTGCAGAATTGTCTACCAAGGGGAACTGGGCAAACAAAACCTGATACAACAAATGTATCAGAGCTCACAAACTACTGCCTGGAGACAGAGTCTTGGTTTCAGAACTTGGGGTTACCTGGAAAACATAAAATTGCAGATTGGTAGGGCAATATCCCCTATGTGGTCACAGAAAAACTTGTGGACTTTTATTTTTATTTATTTAGTTTTTGTTTATCCGCTAGGTGCACTAGCCACAGACGTGACTATTTTCAGGCACGACCCGGGAGGTTACAAAAAAGTGAAGAACAAAGTCAATTACATTATGTGCAAGGTAAAGACATTAGCACAAATAGCAGTATATACAAAGGGAGGAACTTGGTACAAATAGTAAGATAGAATACAGCCATGACGAGGCAGAGGGCAGTTTACGGGCAAATTTACAGAGAAGAACAATGTCAGGTACTTCATATACAGGGTAAAAACTTTGCACAAATAGCATTATATACAAAGTAAGGAACTAGGTACAATTAGTTAGATACAGATACAGTCATGGCAGGGTAGAAGGCAGTGTGACAGGTAAGTTAACAGGGTGAGAAAGGTGTGAATTTACAAGAGTATTCCAAGTAGGCTCCAGGGCGATTTTAGCCTGGAATCCAAATAAAGTGCAAGTACAAGTCCATTAGTGAGAAATAGTACAAATTTAATAATAACAAGGCAAGGCCTCGGGATACAGTATGAGTAGAGGCAACAGTGGAGGAGAAGGTGAGGTACCTAGGGAGGTTTAAAACAGGTGCAAGAGGCAAGGTGCCAGTGCACAGAGTTTGCTCAGAGGGGCATCACCAGAGAAGTAAGATTTTGCATTGCAACCATTTGCCCCCCATTGGACAGTTAGACATGCCAGCTCTGGACGATGGCCCAGTATTCTCCCAGTGAATGAAAAGAAAGGGTTCTCATAGACAGCAAAGTAACCCTAGTTAGTCTGCTCCCAACCTAGATAATTTTCCACTCAGGTCTCCAGAAAGGCTTTCACCCAAACCAGCATCCAGTGCAACAGATTTGTGTGATGAAGAAGATGATCTTGTTTGGTATTTTACTGTGGACATTCCTCATTTCTTAAATGCTTCTGATGATTAGTGGACACCAGATATGCCACCAACACAGTTAAACCCCGATGCAGAGCCTTTTGAACCTACAGTTAGACCAGCTACCCCTGAACTAGAGCATGTGGAAGTTAACTTAGAATCTGACCAAGAGCCAGATATTGTAATTGAACCAGCTCATTCTGAGGAACCTGATTCACTACCCAGAGAGCAGGGACGTACACCCTCAATTACCAGGAACCAGAACAAGTCTCACTGTGGTGTTCAGAAAGACCTGTAAGACCCCTTTTGAAGCTCTGTTATGACACCCCTGGTGCCCCCACTGACCTGCTTCTATGTGATACATTGTGGAATGTTTATCACACCTCAGTATCTTTCTCAGGTTATGTTCAATAGCCCTAACTTATAATGTGGGGATGCAGAGTACTGGAAATGTTGGTCAGACAGGAACCAATTGTCTATATAGAAATGTCTGTGAAACTGTTGTTAATTCTGTTGTTAATGTTAAGTTGCTATGTAGTCTGTGAATAGCCTAGATAGGAAGCATTTGTCTAGGTAGAACTGTTAGTTGTTGTTGCCTGTTTGTGTTTTTCAGATAAGCACTGGATAAAACTTGTGGAATTGCCAGATCAACAATTTGTGACCCAGGGAGAGTTTAACCTCCACTTCAGGATGGGGCTTACCTGCACTGACTGCTGCTGACACCCTCCCAAGTGCTGCATTTGCCTGAAGCTCAACTGCTTTGGATGCTGGTTCTCTCCCACTTGACCGCATGTGTGTCGGTGAGAGACAGAGAAAGAGAGAGAGAGAAATAGAGAGAGAGAGAGAGCAAGAGCGTGGCAGGGATGACCTTGGCACCTTCTGCACCTTTCTTCTCAGTGACTGAAGCCATGGTTTTCTGTCCTGATCCCCAATCCTAGCAGAGGGGACTGGGAACTGTTACTGTATCTCCAATTTCAGTGCCTCCTGCACCACATAAAACTGCCATGCTGCTTTGAGTGGGAGCACATATTGCCAGGGGCTCCCCCCTCTGTTGTTCCCAGTCTTCTGGCCCACCAGTACACTTGACCGTGGATCTGATGTTCATCCGGCTGCACTGGAAAGACCAGATAATAATCCAGGAGGGCTACTATCAGACCCAAGTGCCAGCAGACAATTAGGGGCAGCAGACACAATAAAATAAAAGATTTTGGAGCAGAGGCTCCAACAAAACCTGGCCGTGTCCATCTTTTTTAATTTTTTTATTTAGTATACTTCATTAAATTAAAAAAAAAGACCATACAACTATCTAAACAAAACATTGACATAATTAGACTCGAGACAAGAATCTGTCCGGTTAAAGAAATCTTACATATAAAACTAACACATGCCATATACTGTAAGGGTATTAACATGGAGAAACAACCACCCCACTCCACCCATCCCTCCCACCCCTCACCCTGTCCTGCAGTCCACACCCAGGAGGATACACTAGCGGGGAAAGGTGCAAGTTACTGCTATTAAGGGATGTGAATGACAGGCCATTATGGAAGCGGGATTTCATCAAAAGTTAGGTACCCCATAAAGACAGTAATGTGCAAAATGGTTCATATGTAGTACAGTAGAATTTCAATCTTTTCCGCATAGAGGCTATATGTTTTTTAGCTGGAGAGCAAGAAGTATCTCTCAGTGCCATTCTATGAAATAGGGAGGGGTAGCGTCTTTCCAATGTTGAAGAGTTTTTAATTTTGCAACCAGTGCGACTATGCAGAGATAGAACTTTCAGATTCACGGGGTACCAGGAGGGAAAATGCCTAAGAGACAACTCTCAGGAGGAAAAAGGTCATCTAACCCGAGCAAGAGATCTAGTGCCTGCTTAATGAAAGCCCAATAGGGCTGAATTTTAGGACAATCCCAAATAAGGTGGATAAGGGAGCCCGGGGTTTCCTTACATCTATGACAATCAGGAAAGGGAAGCTTGCCAACTCTATAAAGTTTTGCAAGGGTGTAATATAAATTGTGCATTATGTTGAATTGCATTAGTCGCAGACGATCCTGCTTAATATACTTACACAAGCAAGCCCAGACAGGTTCCCAAAAGGTTTTATCATCCAGTAGGTGCAAGGCTTGGACCCAATAATAACATCTTCCAGTGGGTAGGTAGGGGTCTATCAATCAATCAATCAATCAGTCAAAATCTTTATTTAAACAGACGGACACAATTGAGCAAGCTCATTTTCAAGGTGGACCTGGGACAAACAATTAGGTGAATACAATTTAGGTGAGATCAACATACAATTTCAAATACGTGTACAACAATTAGGCATAGGCAGTACAAATGCAGTAAAAGGTGCAGATAATTGTAAAACATTAATTACAAATAGACAATTCGTGCATCACATACAAAGTGCGGAACATGCAGGGAAACAGTAGGTACGAAGTAGACTCAAGCAATAATATTGTCTATAGTTTGGAAGTATTTGTAAGCACCAGATGCACCACATGGGGAATTGTATGCTAGGCTCAGGAGGGCTCAACCCCATCAGTCTGTAGGAGATTGCCAGGGCGTAGGCCTAGAAAGTCAGTAATTGCACTTTTGAGTTGGAGAAATTTGAAAAAATCAGAGTCCTTTACCTGGTATTGAGACTGTAACAAGGAAAAAGGAACAAATGTTCCCTCCTGAAAGAAGTTAGTCAAAATGCAGTTGCTCAGATAGGGACAAAAAGATGACAGGGTGAGACGGCTGTGCATCTGAAAGTGAGGGTTGCGAGAGAGGGGTTGAGAGGGTGCCAGAGACCAAGAAAAGTTCAAGTATGATTGCAGTTGACCCCAAACTTTAATAGACCACTCAATAGGGGTGGAACGTAATGCTTGTGGGAGATGCGAGGAACGTGAATAGAGCAGACTGGCCAATGAACAGCCCGACTCATTTGCTATGTCCCTCTCAATTTGTAACCATATTGGAATGTAATCATTGAGGGCAGCTGAGTCTGATGTAGTTCCCCAACAGAGTAGTTTACTAGCATGTTGAGCGCCATAATAAAGGAAGATGGGTCCATGGACATCTTAATGTCTCCTGACCCCACCTGCCATCCAGTCAGAGGGCCAGAAAGCTCTAGCAACCACAACAAGGGATTGTGGGGGGGGGGGGTGATAATGCAATAAGAACCCTCCCAAATGGACTGGCAGGCTTTAGGAGCCAAGCAGAGGGCATGGCAGGGCAGAAGGACTGATGGACAGCCCTGCCTGTCCAGCAGGACACTGAATGGAGGGAAGGAGGTTTGTGGGTTCTCAAGGAGCTTGGATTCAGTCTGAATGGGACACTGAGGTGTTCAGACCTGTTGCTGGTGAGATTAAGGGAGAGGCCTAGCCAGGCTAACAATCCTATGAGCCTTCATCAGGATTCATTTAGAAAATTGCTTGTGAGCCTTTTCCTGGGTTTTCTCTATTCAGAGATTGTTCCAGATAAGCCCCTGTGGGAAGAAACTGCTGAGAGTATGAGCCTGTGGGCCGTTGCTGTATACCAAAGCTGCTGAGCTGTACTGAGAGGAGACAGAATCTTGTATCCTACCCAGGTTGTTCTGGAACCAGTTAAGGGGCCTGCAAGCCATAATGTAGTGGGGTGGATTGGGAAACAGGGAGCCATGGGGTGCATACCCTGAGTACGTGGGTACTCTTGATCCAGAAGGGAGTTGGACCGTGGGGGTTGTTCCTGGGGTCTGGGCTCCTTTTGAACCAGGAAGCTGCTGCATAGTGCTCCCATGTCTGAGAGGTGACCAGAAGGGCTCTGTTCTTAGAGGTGTTAGTCAGAAGGACTGTGCTGCTGCAAAACATCTGAGAGTCCAAAGGTTTTCATCCACAGGCCACTGGGGCATATCCCTCATTGTTTCCTGACTTGATGCATTGTGCTGTTACCCACAGCAACTGAACTGCTGCATCCATGAGTCTCATGAGTGCTGGCATTGCTGGCTGGGGTCTTTGTACTTTTCCAACTTTGGATTACATGTTCGATTTCAAGCATTTTCTATTTGCGTTTCAAGTACTTTAAATTGTGCTGGCACACTATATGGCCTGTTAGGAGGTTAACATGTAAGCTTGCTAACTTTCTTCTAGTGCACCACTAAAAGCTCCAAGGCAATGTAGCTACCAGGCTTACACCTAGACTCTAGGGTAATACCTGAGTACCCAGAGTCATTGGCATTTGTGTCATTCTTGAAACTGTAGTTCTATTACTGGCACCATTTAAAGCATTTACCTCACCCTGCATAAAATAATTCATCATTTTATGCCACTTTGATTGGGTGTGTGCCTCCTCAAACTGTGTGGCATCTGAGAAGGTAGTGATCCCCCCAGTTACAGTGGCTGTTAGGGTGCATTGCAATAGGGTGGGAGTGTCAAGGTGAATTGTAACTGTTTAACCCTTTCTTTTCTTCCAACAGCTAGACCCATGTTTATAAATAAAAAAACTGTTAATTGTTTAAATTTTACTTCTGTTTGTGTGCTGGTGCACTCAGTTTGTAGAATCTGCTTGAAGTGGTTATTGGTGAAGGTAAGAGTCATCTTCGTGGTCCCCAGGGAGTGGTCCAATCCAGTGTAGGGAGGTGGGTAGGTATTGCATCTCAGAGGATGGTAATGCACACAGCATCTGGCCCACTTATTCTCTGTGGGTGAAGGCACCACACTATTATTTTTTCTGGGATGACCCCCTTCCCCACAGGAGAAAGAAGAAACCCAAGCCCCTCAACCAGGTTGGCCCTTTACAGTCACCAGGCAGGAGTATAAACCTGTACACGGCATCCCAGGGGTTACAGACATAATAGTCACTCAAGTCACTGTAGCAATGCTGAGCTGACAAGTCTTACTGTCAACTAATAATAGTCAACACTGTTTTTTCTCAGAAAAAAATATTTTTTTAAATCTCTTCTTGGGTACACAGCCGCAAGCTTAGAAAAATGTCTTGAGTGCACAGACTTGCTCACGCACGCGCGCACACACACACACACACTCACACACAGAACAGAAAAGAAGTTAACCAAAGTGGTGGGATTCAGCTGACTAGTCTTGCCCTACCAGCTACAGTGCACTCATTCTTGTTTAAATGGCCATGAAGGGACCCAAGCAAGGATTCCTCACAGGAAGATTTCTGATATTAAATTTAAATTATATTTATTATGAAATTAAGTTACTGCAGCAGTGCTGAGCTGACAAGTCTTACTGTTGACTAATAATAGTCAAACTGGTTTTTCTCAGAAAAAAATACTTTTTATATTTCTTCTTGAGCCTGAAGTCACGCTACCAACAATAGAAAATATGTCCCTAAGCTAACTGTGTTTCATTTAGACTTCTTGCCTTGTTCTTTGGTTCAAACAACTAAGTTACAAAAACATTAAATTTCTAATCAAAATAAACCCCTACAAAACCTTTGTCCCTTAAGCTGTTAGTCTTCTTCACTACCGTTCATGTTTAAATTTGTTTTTAGTACACATTCCCCACACACACACTATATGTGTGTGTGTGTGTGAGTGCCCGGGTATGGTGTTGTGGCTTGCTTGCCTGTCTCTCTCTCTCTCTCTTTCTCAGCAAACACTAAACAGCTGTAGTATTTTCCCTTTCTTAAAAGCCTCATTTTCACCCTACAGTGTTAAAAATCAACCATCTCTAGCTTGGGATTTAGAGAAGGAACAAAAAATTTCAAGATTTCTTATTTTTTCTAGTTTTAACAAGTGGATGGAAGTAGATTCTTTCTCTGTAGCAGTTCAAGTCATCTTCTCCTGCCTTAAGCTTCTGCAAGTGCTGGGTCACATGACTGCCTTTAGTGAGCTTCCAAAGTGGCCTGTGATTGGACAGGAAGTTTCGGGCGATCTTGGACTCCTGCTGAATAGCAAAATGCCGAATAGCCATGAATAGTACTCATTATTCATTTTTCTTCCTGAGTAACGAATAGCCTATTATTCATGGTATTTGGGAAAGCCTATTTGTTATTCTCACACCCTATAGTTTATAGAATGCCTTAAGTGTGCAGTTTCACTTGAGTGCCAAGAAACGGTACTGTTATGTTTACAGTGTGGTAAAAATCTCACAGTTCAGAGGTCTTCAATCTGTTTTCTCACAATGCATCAGAGTATACGTGGGTGTATTCTGCATGCCAGAGTATGCATGCCAGAGTATTCCCTACATCACATTTCTGTCACATAAACATGGGGACTATGATTTTAAGCTGGGCATTTTTTTCTGAAGATGTAAGATAATCGTCAAAACAAGGCACAAATCAAAATGGGCTTAGTGCAGTGAGTTGTCAGCTTATCAGAAACAGCATGGTCAAAACAACTGTTCAGATGATCTTGGGGTGTGCCTTGACAATATTATCGTGAGAAGTACCTTTTCACAGGCAACAGCCTAATCTACATACATTTTATTTTATTTATTCATTCAAATTTTCCAGCTCCAGGGTATCCTACTTTAAGCGCATCATGTAGTTTTTAAGAGGATTCTAGGGTGACATTTAAAACAGCAGTGGCCGCAACAATTTTTACTTGTTACTTTGCTTGCATATGTACAGTTGATCACACATGTACAAAAGTTAGGGTTCTATTGATATGAAGGTATAATACACGCATTACTTATAGAGCTGCACTCTTAAATCTTACATATACCATCACATTGTTTTGTTTGTGAATATTGACTACACCTCCCTCTGTTCATACCCCCTCCTCCTGTGTCACACCTGTAAACAAACTCAGGCTTAGTGTGTGTGTGCCTCTCCCTATCAACAAATTTAAAATAAAACAAATGATAATTACAAAATATGTCAGGAAGAGACGAATATTAAACTTTATTTAAGGGACAGCTAAAGTAGAAACATGATGAGGATGAGTGAGACATTCAGAAGATAAAACATGTGTTTCCAAAATGAGAAGAGAATGCATTCTTCTCAGATTAGAACATACAGTACACAAACACAGTGTTTTGATCATTTCCTATGTATAAATCTAGAACATAGTTTAAAATGTTTAAATGGCTTTGTCGTTCATGTGGGAATGGAAATTAGCTTTTGGCATGCCTGATCCTAATTGAAATCAGTTTGTGGTTTTAAGTTCCTACACTGCTTGACAGATGATATCATTTCCTATGCCTTGCATAATCCCCTCTGTTTCTCTAAGATTGTACAAAACTGTGTTGAAATACATGCTTAAAGTTGCTGTATACCTCTCTCTGACCTGTTGAGGCAGTAGTCCAGACTCTTTACAAAATCTGTACTGTTTACACCTACATACATAATTGGGACATTGAGAAAGGTCTATTTTTCTTGAACAGTTTCAGTAGCTTAAAATAAATCTTAAATAGGGAATATAGAACTGCCTTTTGCTGGGCTTTAAAGTTATGAAAAAACATCTAAAATCTGAGGTCTAAGCAATATTGTAAATGTTTAATTCAGAGTGTGACTGCCAAGTTATTTATTTTGTCATTCTTTCTTGGTTAATTCTGAAGTTACTTCAAGTTATTGAAATTAGAAGATCACTATTTATAGGCTCATATACTGTATTGTGCCTGATTTTCAAAACAAAATGTTTTTTTTGCAAATGCTGCCAGTTTGTGTAATTTTCTTGCAAATGCCAGTTTGGATTAATGTGAATTCCTTTTGCAAAAAGCTTGCATGGATCTAAAAACAAACTAGGAAAGGCCTTCATATTGGAATAAGAGTATAAATTGCTGGAGCAATCATTGCAAACCCAATGGAACTTCTTCTATATGTTTATAAGTAGTCAGTGTGTCTTGTCTGATTATTTAGATCAAGGAAGCACTTCAAACCAAAGTGCTCCTTTCCCCTGCATGTGGACACTCTTATTGTGCAAAGTGTGTCCCATGCATAGGTACCCTGGAAATGGGATAATTCAGGGGAGTTTTTAAAAACTGTTGTTGTATTAATGATCAACCTTGATCAATAATTTAAAGCAGCGGTGGTGCAATGTTGGGCGAAAATCTGACCCCACCTTTTTTAACTATAAAGGATTCCAGACATCATCCAGTTTAATTTGCTTATAAAATTATCATGCTATATCAGAATTAAGCAGTGTTTTAATGTTTTAAACAATGGGCTGGATATTCAAACTGCGCTAGTTTGTGGCGCAAGCCCTTGCGCTGCACAAAATAGTTGTGCAGGGGTGTGGCCGGGGCGATATTCAAAGGAGTTGCACTATTGAGCAACTCCTTTGAATATCACCCCCCGGCCACAGCCACTGTGCATGGCGCAGTGGAACTTGTGCCACCGTAAGTGGTCAGAGTGGAGCATTCAAGTTGCGGTGGCGCAAGTACCATTGCGCCATGCGCAAATTTCCCATATTCAAAAGGTGACATGCAAATGGGGCCATAATTCATGCAAGGCATGGGGGACATTTGCATATATTTATGGCCCCCATTGCATACTATTAGCATGCAGGTGCACTCAATCCCGAGGACTTGCGCCTGGCACGTGCAGGCAGCAGCCATCGAGGACCAGCGCCACAGCCCAAGCGCGGGCAAAGTGCAAAATCCCCCCACCCCTGACTGGCCCGATCATTAGTTACTTACCTATTTGGCCCGATCGCGGGTAATAAAGTGTCAACCCACCCAAGGACATTCCTGGTGTCCAGTGGACCATGAAGCCCCATCGCGGGCTAAAGTGTAAGATAACCCCCACCAGCCCGATTGTGGGCAAAGGTGTACAGTAAACTCCCCCCACCAGCCCGATCGCGGGCTGCAAAGTGTCGAACCCCTCCAGAATATATCCTGGTGGTCCAGTGGACCTCGAAGCCCAATCGCGGGCTGCAAACAGTTCAAACCCCAGGCACCACCTACCCTGGTGATCTAGTGGCCCCACCCACCCACCCACCCACGGCCCCACCACCCGCTCCCGTCAGCTGGCGGGCGACATCATCCACCAGCTTGCGCCCGCCACCCGCCCAGGCGACTGCCCGGTGACTGCAGCCCATTGGTGCAGAGCAAGAGCCAATGGGCATGCAGCCCATACCGATCTAAGGCAGTCCAGATATGTAAATAGACAGTTACATATCTGGACTGCCTTTATGCGACAAACTGCATGCCCGTAGCTCTTGCTACCAATGAGCATCTGTCACCGGGCAATCAGTGGCGGCGGCGAGCGGCGAGCAAGTGGGATGCTGCCGCCCGCCGGCTGGCCAGAGGCGGCGGGGTGGTGGGGCCCGTGGGCCAGGTGTGGTGGGGGCACTAAATCACCAGGGTAGGTGGCCCTTGGGGGTGTTTGAACTGTTTACAGCCCGCGATCGGGCTTCAAGGTCCACTGGACCACCAGGGATATGTTCTTGGGGGTTCGAACACTTTGCAGCCCGCGATCGGGCTGGTGGGCGGGGTTACTGTACACTTTTGCCCGTGATCGGGCTGGTGGGGGGTGACAAGACACTTTAGCCCGCGATTGGGCTTCACGGTCCACTGGACCACCAGGGATATGTCCCTGGGGGTTGACACTTTGCTGCCCGCGATCGGGCCAGTCGGGTGGTATGTTCTGGGGGTTCACGATTTTGCAGCCCGTGATCGTGGGCTGGTGGGGGTTTACTGGTACACATTTGCCCACGATCGGGCTGCTGGTGGGGGTTTACTGTACACATTTGCCCTCGATCAGGCTGGTGGGGGTTTACTGTACACATTTCCGCCATCGGCTGGTGGGGGGGGGTTATTTTACACTTTAGCCCGCGATCGCTTCACGGTCCACTGGACCACCAGGGATATGTCCTTGGGGGTTGACACTTTGCTGCCCGCGACGGGCCAGTTGGGGTTAACTAATGCCCGCGATTGGGCCAGTCGGGGTTGGGTGATATTTGCACTTTGCCCGCGACGGGCCAGTCGGGGAGGGGGATTTTTACACTTTGCCCATGATCGGGCTGCAGGGGGCACAGGGAGTAGGTTGAGGGCCTCCACAGGTGGCAGCTGCTGTGTTGTGCCCTGCAATGCGGCAGCTCACTGTGGGTATTATGTTCTCCTTTTTTAGGCTCAAAGTTTTGCAGGCGCAGGTTTTTGAGGGTTTTGCCTGCACTTCTCTGCACAGCCCGCTGAATATCGGGCTGTGCAGTTTATGCATGGTTCTTCCCCCTCCGGTTGAGCATGCCTTCATTAGCATTGCGCTGTTGCTCAGCTTGACTTGGGGGGGTGCAACTGCCTCCTGCTGAATATGGCAGAATGGCGCAATTTCGGACTTGTGCAGGTGCAACCCTATTGCGCATGGCGCAACCCTTTTGAATATCCAGCCCAATATGTTTTTCTCAAGAAAAAAGATGGCTATTTTCTTTGACTTGGAAGTAACATTTTGGACCTGACAAAGGTTACAGCTGAGCAAATTAAAAAAAATATATATGTTTTATTTATTTATTTTATATATTCGGAAAGTACCTTTGAGCTGAAAGCTCATTTACGAAGATTCCATGTCAAACACAGTACATGGACATAAAAACACAATAAAGCAGAGTACAGGGTGCAGGTTAACAATTAAGGATAAGTTGGCATTAAACCGTTAAACAATTCAAGGTTAATAGCCAATTCTACAAGGAGTAGAGTAGTTGGTAGAGACACTAGAGTGCGTCAGGAGCAGCTGGGTCAGCTTTGTCACTTAAATAGCAGCAATAGGAGAGGCGGGGTTGTGAAGTACAGGAGGTGGGGGAAGATTGGAGGAGAGGAGGAATGAGTGGAGGGGATGGATAAGGGTGAAATGGGGAGGGTGGCGGTATAGTGGGGTATGAGGGGGGGAAGAGAGTGGGAGGGGTGGAGTCCTGAATAGTACTAGGTGGCCTGACCTGCCATTATTAAGGACTGAGGGATAAGAGATATAGAGCACAGAATAGGAATTATCTGAAAGAATCAGATTTACAAGTATGCTCTTACTTTTATTAATGGTACCCAGAAACTACCATTTTTTGTTGCACTGCTGCTTTAATGCTGCCAAGGAGGCCACAGTTATGGTTGTAAGAGAAGTCTCACTAACATTCTTAGGGTATCAGAAACTCTCACATATGGTTTGCTGTTATCATACCCTAAGAATGTATGTGAGACCACTTTTACAACCATAAGAGTGGCCTCTGTGGCAATATTAACATACATAAGAGTGCATTCTAGAGTTCTTTAGGTGAGAAAAATGTAAGGTGATTCTGGGCAGTTCTAAACACAAATGACTTGAAAAGAAACTTTTATGACCATAGGAGTATCAGTAACTGTACAGATAGTAAACATATTATAAGAATCATGCTGAATTCTGTTTTTAAAAACAACCATCATTGTAAAATCAAAATGCTTTGCTTCACAATAAATTGGAGAACTCTTTGTGTGGGATATGGATGTTGCCACCTGAACTTAGAACTTCAAAATGTAAGAACTATTTGTTTGAGATACCCTCTTACAATTATAAGAATACCTGGAATGTTTAGAAATAAACAACGATTGTCTGATGTTATGATTTATAATTCAGATGATACATTTGTGGAGTATCATCCTGCTGGCTGGCCACACAGCCTTACTGTAAATTATGCGTCAGTTTAGCCACAGAGAAATCTGGAAGTCTGCACTTAAGTCTAACTTTTTTTCAAAGTTGTGTAAAATTGAGATTTTAAAGCTGGGACATAGAAAAGATCTTATTTTATAAAACAACACTGAACATGGCTGATGATTTAAGCAGTAAGGCCCAACATGGGTTATTAGGGGACTTATCCATGCCTTATGTAGTAGGTCACGAGGTGCAGCAAAGTGACTTAACCACATGAAAAATGGGTAATCCCACAGGTACATACTCTATGTCCCTGAGTGCCTTATGGCAATATACAGTAGATCCATGTATAAAATAAATGTAAAATGCATTTCAGTATGTTTTGTTTTTATAAATGCCCTTCCTCGGCCATTGGTCATTGCATGATTTAACCATGGGTAAAGACCTTACTGTAGTTGACCAATCAGGTCACAGCATTTTTTTATGTCCATTGCATAAGTTAGGAACTTGATGCTGCAGTCTGAATATATGGAGCAAAGACAGTCTTGTTTGAGTTGTATCTTTGTTTTTCTTTTCAATTCATTTCTACTGGAATGTGATGAGCTGAATTTTCAACGCATGGTCCAATCAGTTACATTTTTGTCCACAAAAGTGGTGATTAAGTAACTTTCTGAAAGTCACAGAGTGAGTCAATGGCTGTACAATCTGAGCTTGGGAACTCTCCATTCACAGTTCTGCACTCCGGCTGCCAGACTATATTACTATACTTTCAGAAATTTCATTTGGGTGTCATTCATCTTTAGGAGGATCAAGAAAATGTTCCCTAATGTACTACTGACTGCTGTCATGACAAGCTCTTCCTGTCTTTCCTTCTTAGTCCAACACTGCAACATCAGATGTATGAATGGAGGATCCTGTGCAGATGATCACTGCACATGTCAAAAAGGATATATAGGAGCCCACTGTGGTCAACGTAAGTAAATTTGCTCAAGTGAAAATATATATTTTATTGATGATGGGATACCATATACAGTAGTGCTTTTGTGACAACTAGAGAAGAATAATACACACAAAAACACAAATCCAGACACTTGCTACCACAATAAAGCTGCCACATGAGAGGTAATGGAATAAAACATTTTATTTTAAAACCTGACGCATTTCTGGTCCGCTGGACCCTTTATCAAAGGCCTTTGATAAAGGGTCCTGCGGAACTAAAGCGCATCAGGTTTTAAAATAAAATGTTTTAATCCATTACCTCTCATGTGGCAGCTTTATTGTGGTGGTGAGTGCCTGGATTTGTGTTTTTTGTTTGAGATTTTTCCATGGCACCCTGTCCTTGTGTGAGCTCCCTCATGTCTGCTGTCCAGAAGAATAATACAGTTGCACAGGTAACAGAAACATAGAAACATATAGAAACATAGACTTTGATGGAAGATAAGGATCACTTGGCCCACCCAGTCTGCCCATTTCCCTACCTATTTGATAAACTGCAGATCCTAGTTAACCAACAGCCTACTTCTTCCTACCCCCCCACCAGAATTGCCTTATGTCTGTCCCATGCATTCCTGAATTCCCACACTGTTTTTGACCCCATGACCTCCTCAGGAAGGCCATTCCATGCGTCCACCACCCCTCTGCAAAAAAAATCTTCCTCATATTACCCCTGAGCTACCCCCCATCTCTCCTTTGCTTATCTGCTTTGATTATGCTCATAAATATAAATAGCAGGTGTATTATTGAAACTCCATACCCAATCTGTATTTATTCCATGTAAAAACACTGAACAGCATGTATGCTACCCTTTGCAGAGAACAGACAGAACACCAGGAGGAAGGAGCTACTGGTATAACTAAAACTTCTCTACTGGGACTAAGAACTAGAACTCTTGTACTGGGACCTTCAATTTAGGGTGAAAAAAGAGTTAGTGTGTTTGTCAGAGGTAGTTGAAGTAAATTGGTATCTGTTATCTGTGTTATCTGTGTACTTATCTAGGTGCTTGTCACAGGTGTCAGAAGAGAATTCTTATCTGTGAAATTAACTAAGTGTAGAAAGATTTGCAAAGTAGGAGGAGTGACTTAGCTAG
This sequence comes from Neoceratodus forsteri, assembly GCA_016271365.2. Lineage (NCBI taxonomy): Eukaryota > Metazoa > Chordata > Ceratodontiformes > Ceratodontidae > Neoceratodus > Neoceratodus forsteri. Next base: position 722,599,886 of record CM028129.1, read on the forward strand.
AAGGAGCCAGGTTAAAACCAGATTTAAACACTGCCCTAGATAGCTTCTGCCAGAGAACAGATAGAACACCAGGAGGAAGGAGCTAATGGTATAACTAAAACTTCTCCACAGGGATTATATTGCCCTCCATCCCTCCCCTCCACCCCCCACCATAAACCAGTTCTACTTTTATAGGCACAGGATTTAACTGACAACAGGAACTTCCTGTTTGGGAGCAGGAAGTGAGTGATCACAGAGCCACCAAAGACTCACCATCCTAGAAGGGCAAGAGTAGCTCTCTGCCCCCCCCCCAGCTGCTGTAGGTCTGACTCTGAGCAAGTAAGGAGACTACTGAGAAATATAGGAACTTCTTGCCTCAGAACAGAAGGATCAGGAGCTAAAAGGGCACAGAGGCAGTAAGTAAGTAGGGAGAGAAAAAAGAAATAAACAGAGGTAAGAGTAAGTATTCCAAACAACAGCTAGGGGGCCAGAGAAAAGACATGATGAGAGTGGTGCAGTGCAGTGGCTGTGGAGCAGCAGTCTTCCGGGAGACGTTCTGGAGGATGCAGTGTTGTCCAATCTGCAGGCACCTCTCTGGGCTGAGGAAGGAAGTTGCTCATCTCCAGGCTGAGTTGGCCAGGATTTGTGGGACCTCCTCTCCCACCCAGGGACCACCAGGGTCACTGCCGTTGCCTCAGAGGTTGCCAAGAAAGAGGAGCGGTTGGACCACAGTGGGCTCAGGGAGGGTGAGGGTGGTGGAACAGAGGTGCATCCCTCCAGTTGTACTTCTCCACAATTTCTATGCCGTTCTGGAAAAGTGTGATTCCTCTATGGAGGCACCCACAGTGGAGACCAAGGAATATGCTGGGAACCTCCACAAAGGAGACCCACAGGAGGGTGGCATGGGACCCCACAGGGGAAGGAAACAACTCCTGGTGGGGGACTCTATTGTTAGGAAGGTAGAACTGGGGGAGGAAGGGGAGAGGGAGGTAAGGTGCCTGCCTGGCGTCATGGCTTGGAGGGACAGGGAGCGAATCCTCAGGATCGCAGGAGCAGCTGCACATGGGAGGGAGCTGGATGTCATTGTCCACCTAGGGACAAATGACCTGGCTAAGAAAGGGATCAGAGCAGTGCAAGGAGCATTTATGGAGATGGGAAGGGGCCTTAGACAAATAGCACACATGGTAACCTTCTCAGAGGTGCTGCCTGTCTATGGCATGGGTGAGGCTAGGGTGCTCCACACCATGGGATTCAATCAGTGGTTGAAAAACTGGTGAAGAGCTCAGGGATTTGGCTTCATTGGGGACTGGGGGTCCACCTGGAGGGATGCAGGCGTATACTGGCATGATGGTCTGCATCTGTCCAGGAGGGGAACCAGGATCCTAGGTGATAGGTTTAAATACTTCATTGGCAAGCATTTAAACTAGCCAAGGGGGAGGCACTGGAAAGGAGCAGGGAAATCCTAGCCCCCCCCCCAAAAAATCATTGTACTAAGTGAGGTAGATACCAACATAGAGGACGTCGATGAGGGAGAAGTGCAGGTAAATGGAGAAAGTGACAAATGCCATAAGGACAAGGATGGGGCAAAAGGGGGTAAGGCCATCAAGAAATGGAGGGGAATGAGTACCAACGCCCATAGTCTGGGCAACAAACTCCCTGAACTTGTGGCCTTGATGGAAGAGGGATGCCTGGATATCGCAGCAGTCACAGAAACATGGTACACAGAGAACCATGACTGGGATGTTAACATACCAGGGTACACAACCTACAGGAGAGACAGGGAGGGCAGAAGGGGAATAGCTCTCTATGTAGGGAAGGGATAAAAGCAACTGAACAAAAGAGTAAACAGGGAGGAGAGGAGGCACTGTGGGTCACCTTAGAGACTGGAAATGGCACCACAATCTGCACAGGGCTTGTATATAGACCCATGTCAGGAGGGAATGGACAAGGATATGATAGAAGGCATCTAGGATGGCAGAGAAAGGAGATACTGTTGATGGGGACCTTATATGCCAGATGTTAACTGGAGCACCTTTGCTGCAGCCACATCCAAAAGCAGGGCCATTCTTGATGCCCTTCAGGTGGCATGCCTCAGACAGCTAGTTTTGGAACCTACTCATGAGGGAGCAATCATAGACCTCGTACTCTCAAATGGGGACAGTGAGAGGATCTCAGATCTAGAAGTGGGTAGCCATTTGGGAACAAGTGACCACCAAACAGTGTGGTTCATGATAAACTCAGCTACAGAGTCAAGCCATACAAAAGTGAGGGTTCTGGACTTCAGGAGGGCTGACTTTGGCAAGATGGGAGAATGCCTTAGAAAAGCACTAGCAAACAGGCTAGAAGGAGGGGTGGAGCAACAATGGGGAAATATCAAAACTGCCATCACAGAGGCAACAAGCTTTTGTGTGAAGCAAATAAACAAATCAAAACAAAAGAAAAAGCCACTATGGTTCTCAAAAGAGGTGGCAGTGAAGGTTAGGGAGAAAAAGATAGCATTTAGGAAGTATAAGGCAACACAGAAGGAGCAGGACAGAAAACTGTACCAGTTAAGGCAGAAGGAAGCAGGAAGGGTAGTCAGAATAGCAAAGGCACAAAACTGAGGAAAAGATAGCTAACTCGGTTAAGAAGGGGGATAAAACCTTTTATAAGTATATCAGGGAGCGTAGAAAGACAAAGGGAGGGATAGTGAGGCTGAATAGAGTGGATGGTGGGTGGGCAGAGAGTGACAGTGAAAAAGCAGGGATACTGAATGAATACTTCTGTTCAGTATTCACAAAAGAGGAAGTGGAGGAGGTGCCTAATCCAATTAACAGAAGCACTCTGGAGAGGGGGGTCGATCCCAGTCCTTTCACAGAAGAAAGGGTTCTGAAAAACTCCTAAAACTGAAGGTGGACAAAGCAATGGGGCCAGATGGAATTCACCCCAGAATTCTAAAAGAATTAAGCAGAGAACTAGTGACACCACTGATTACCCTTTTTAACAGGGTGTCAGCATGGCTCAGTTGGTAGCACATCCGCCTCTGGACCAGAAGGTCTTGGGTTCTCGTCCCACACCGGGATTGGACTTGCACCTAAAAATTGCTGGTATCCGAGTGCAGTATTGGGGGGGTGCTGTACTGCTGCGGTGTGTCGTCCTTCGGATGAGACGTTAAACCGAGGTCCCTTCTGCCCATCCTGGTGTTGTCCAGGTGGAATTAAAAGAACCCAGGGCACTCTTCGCAAAGAGCAGGGAACATTCCCAGTATCCTGGCCAACATTTCCCTTCCCATAAACTGGTTCATGCAATTATCCAGGCTGTGTGTGGGTGATGATGTGCGATATGGCTGCCACCACACATTCAGTCACTTCACTACCAGTCTAGCATTGCTTGTAAAGCGCTTTGGGATACTGTGTATGAAAAGTGCTATATAAATACTGATTCTTCTTCTTAACAAATCATGGGAGGATGGTGTGGTACCTGAGCTGGAAGAAGGTTGATGTGATTCCCCTTCACAAAAGTGGGACCAAGACAGAGGCAGAAAACTACAGACCTGTCAGTTTGACCTCTGTGGTAGGGAAAGTGATGGAATCACTTCTGAAGGAAAGAATTGTTGAGTACCTAGAGGCCAATGGAGCAAAGGACCCAAGGCAGCATGGGTTCGCAACGGGACGTTCATCTAAAACGAATCTAATTGATTTCTTTGACTGGGTGACCAAAGTAGTAGACCAGGGAGGGGCTGTGGACATGACCTACCTAGACTTTAGCAAGGCATTTGACACAGTCCCACACAAAAGATTAGTAGTCAAATTAACCAGCCTGGGAGTGGGTCCCAGGGTGGTAGCCTGAGTAAAACATTAGCTGAACAACAGGACACAGAAGGTAATTGTAAATGGAGTCCACTCTGAAGAAAGAGGGGTTACTAGTAGGGTACTGCAGGGTTCAGTACTGGGTCCAGTCCTTTTTAATGTCTTTATAAGTGACATTGCAGAGGGACTGGAAGGAAAAGTATGCCTCTTTGCAGATGACACAAAGATCTGCAACAGGGCTGATACACAAGGAGGCATGGAAAGGATGAGAAGGGACTTGGCAAGGTTGGAGGAATGGTCAGAAGTATGGCACTTTGGATTCAATGCAAAGAATTGCAAAGTAATGCACCTGTGAAACAAAAACCCAGGGGAAGATAACACAATTGGGGGGGAAGGTAGTAACAACAACAAAAATGGAAAGGGACCGGGGGTAATCATATCAGATGACCTTAAGGTTGGCAAGCATTGTGAGAAGGCGGTAGGGAGGGCTGGGGGATACTGGGATGTATAGGTAGAGACATCACCAGAAGAAAACAGGAAGTTGTTATCCCTCTGTACAGACAGTTGGTGAGACCCCATCTGGAGTACTGCGTCCAGTTCTGGAGACCCCATCTCTGCAAGGACATAGACAGGATGGAGGCAGTTCAGAGGAGGGCAACTAAAATGGTGCAGGGTCAGCAAGAGAAGCCATACGAAGAGAGACTAAAGGAGCTTAATATGTATACCCTTGAGGAAAGGAGGGAGAGGGGGACATGATAGAAACATTTAAGTACCTCAGTGGAATCAACAAAGTCCAAGAGGTAGCATCTTTCAGAAAAGAGATGTGCAAGAACAAGAGGGCGAATTTGAAGATAGAGGGGGGACGGCTCAGGGGCAATGTGAGGAAGTATTTTTTCACAGAGAGAGTGGTGGATGCATGGAACAGCCTTCTTGAGGAGGTTGTGGGGTCTAAAACTGTGGGAGAATTCAAGAATGCATGGGACAGACATAAGGCAATTTTTGTGGGGGGTAGGAAGAAATAGGCTGTTTGTTAAATAGAATTTGCAGCTTATCCTCTAGGTAGGGAAATGGGCAGACTAGGTGGGCCAAGCGGTCCTTATCTGCCATCAAAGTCTATGTTTCTATGTTTTGGTTTTTACATGTATTGCACATTTGAAGTAATCCATCCCAGTTCATTTGCTGAGACTCTTTATCCCCCTCCTATAATAAATTACTCCAAATGCCCTATGTGTCTGCAACAGCTCCACAGTAAAATTACCCCAAAATTCATTTGCCTTTAGCTCTCACCACGTAATGAAATACGTTGCCTGAGCCCCCCTGCCCCAATTCTGCAAACCCCAGCAAATTCATTAAAATCCATCTAAACTTCCCAATGTGACTAAGCCAGTTAATGCCACAACGTACCATCAAGTATATTCAGATTTTTCAGGCCTGCAATCTCAGTCCAGTCTTTTGGATATGATAAATCTGCAACTCAAGTTTCTGAAAATGCAGGCACAGTGGACAGATTCGGGAGCTGACTAAGCAAAGTAACACTTAGAAAGTGTACTGCAAAGACATAAAATGGTGTGATATGAACTACATTCGGAATGTAAATAATAATCTCAAACTACTGAATGCTGAGCAAAGGAGTGTAGAGTGTTGTGTACCAGTTTTTTTCATATCCTGATGATGGTCCGAGAACCATGAAATGTCTATGACTGGTATAGCAGCCTGTATATAACAGATTATTTTATGTGATAAAAACAATTCAAATGTTTAGCAGTGAGCAGGTCATTACTCCACTGTGCGGTTGATTTACCTTGAGGTATTGTGGAGCAGATCCCTACTGGTGTGTGTTGGTGACTACAGATTGGGAGGGCCATACTGATCCAGGTGTGGGATTCACACATGCTTACTGTTGCCATATTTCCTAAATAAATACATCTTGGACCCCATGCTCAGTTTCAAATGGTGGCATTGCAAAATGGGGTGAACAGCTGTTTCAATGCATTGGCAGCTTTGGGGCTATACACAAAAGAACCATATCATCAAAAGGGATAGGAATTCTGCTACTGTATGACTATGTCACAATACAAAGGATGCATCCTGATGTTAGTAGGCTCAGACTTAGTCTGTGTCTGCAAACATGCTTGTTAGTGACTCCTACAAGGTTGCAGCCTAGCATAGTGTCAGTTGCATGGTGCTTTGCCATACTGTTAGCATGTACAGACTGGTATTGTTGCTAGAAGTGTAATCCCCCACTAGCACCTCTGACACATGGAGAACAGCTGCTATATTTAACTGTCCTTTTGCAAGGATCCTTTCCTAGGTGGTCTAGGGGCTCCAATCTGGGGCCCATGCCAATGTTTCTCCCTAGTATCTAGTGGAACCCCTCCTTAGTTCCATTCCCCCACTTGTTGCCTTAGTGTAGAGAATCCCACGGTGATCTGTGTCCACCGCTGGCTCCTGCAGCATAGGTTGCAGAATTGCAACACCCCTGTTACCTGCATTTTGTAGTTCTAAAGGTTGAGGGTGTCACAAAACTCTTCGACTGAATATACAAGTGTCACTATGCTTTCCTAATGACCATGTGTGGACCAGTTGCATGGTAATCTATGTCCTTTCCCTGATTGTTCACTATGGCCCCTATGCACTGAGGGGTGGATTTCCTACATGGTGTGGATCTGCGATGCATAGACAATCCTAAGTAATTATGCTGCATGCATTCACAAAATGGATGTGACCATTAGCGCAGCTACATGCGGGGATGGTCCAGGAGTGTGTTTGAGGGCATGCCTACACTTCACACCATTCACAATAGCACAGAGAGCCAGGTGAGGGGGCACAGGATATGTCAGCAGGCATCCAGCTATATCCTCTGCATGCACCCCATGGATGACACCCTCCGGCCATGGTGCTATGAAATATACTGTAGTAATGCAGCTCCAGCCCTCTGGTCAGGAAGGGAGAGCTGGGGCAGCCTTTCAGCACTCATCCAGCCTCTGTGCAACATTGGGACATGCATCATCCCACAGTCCTCTGCAGTGCACAGAGTATGGGATTCACTGATGGACCATCTGATTGGATGCTCACCTGTATCTTCAGATCCGCCCCACACACACCAGCGGGTTGGGGACTCCTAGATAGGCACCCTGTGGAGGCATGCTTTACTGCATTCCACAACTCTCATGCCTGTCTGTGGGTGTAGAGCTGCACAGGTTGGGTACTGTCCTCTCATACATACCCACGCTGCATCACGCATAGCACCCAATGTGTTTTGCAACTGAGCAGGAAAGGGCTGTGACCCATGTTTCTTATACAGTAGCATAAATAGGTAACATATAGAAAGTGTCATTAAGGGGTCATTGTGACCACTTAGCAACTCCCCTTGTGACAGAAAAAGTGGTCCCATGTTGCTGTATGTAAAATATATGAAATAACAGAGAAAGCTCCTAATATTCAACAATCTCACCAGTTAGAAATACATTTTAAAACACTTTTACCTCAGTGAGAAGGAAAATATTCTATCCCTAAAGAAAACTAATGAAAGTACAAGGGAGCATTATCTATGTTGACATATTCCTGCAAACAAAGGGATAATAATTCTGAAATTTAACTTCTTTATTGACTTTTTAAAATGATAAAAAAGAAGCGACTAGTACAGGGAACATCAACCTTAGTAAATGACAGTAATTACATAATGGCAACAGAAAAAGACTACAGAATTCTGTAGTAATCATTGAGTCCAGATAAAATAATAGGGAGCCCTCCTTCCCCCCAATCCCTTTATCCCCATAACCCAATCCCCCCACCCCAGGATGTGCCTTATTAAAAGAGAAACAAGCCCTACTACACGTAGCATACATTAAAATATAACCCATATAAAGCAAAAAGTATAAAATTAGCTAATACCAGCTAAAGGAGCCAGAGGTGTTCCCATAAAAACATTAGTTCAAGTAAAGAGCATACAGTTTACCCCATTTCTGATCAAATGAGGTCAAGCGATTCCGGGAGCTTGCTATTAGTCTTTCAGTCCGAAAGCAGAGAGAGATTTCACTAATCCATTCTGCATACAATATAACCAGTTGGTCCATTCAGTGCCTGAGAACCAGTCTTTTAACAGCTATAGAAATTAAAGCCATATGGAATCTACGCTCCAAAACCTGTATATTGGAGAACATCCCTAAAATACAAACTTCTATGGTAAATAAATCTCCCAAACCCAAAAGAGGGTCTAGGTTGGACTGGATGGACCGCCATAGCGAAGCCACCTTGTCACACTGCCAGAAAATATGTACCAGGTTCCCTTCCACCATGCCACACCTTGTACAAAGAGTTGAAGGTAGTCTATCTAATTTGGCCAGCTTGACCGGAGTATAGTGCAAATTATTCACTATATGATACTGGATGAGCCTGTGCCTATCTTGAGAAAGGTACCGGTGTGTATCTACCCAAATCTGATCCCAGACTAATGGGGTTTCTGGCAGAAGAGAGGACCAACATTTAGAGCCAATAAGGGGATTAGGAAATTTAGTGTCCAATAGGAAGGAGTAAATCTTGGAAATGCTATGGGCCTTATTTGCAAGTTCTTGTATCTGGTCTAGGAAGGGCTTAACTTGGGACAGTGTGGGGGTAGACCCAAAACTGGAGGCCAATAGGTGTCTTAACTGGAAGACTTTAAAAATAAACTTCTGAGGGATGTTGTATTTGGCCATAACCTCTCCCGAAGATAAAAGAGAATTATTAAGGAACAAGTCATCGACACAACAATCCTGTAGCAGAGGGAGCCAGTCTAGGGGGAGCAGGAGACCACCAATCTTAATATTTGGGTTTAAAGTAAGAGGCTGGGTAGTGTCTTTCCTAGGAGAGAGGCTGAAAAAATTCCAGCATTGATTCAACACTTTAATGGAAGTACCTATGACACTACCTTGTAGGGGGGGGGGGGAGGTAATATGGAACAGGTATAGTAAAAAAATTCTAAATGACTGGAGACCATGCTCATTTAAAATCTTTCTCTTGAGTTGTAGCCAAATTGGTAGGTAATCCCCTGCCCTCGAGTCATACCACCTCCCAATTATTGACATGCAGGGAAGGCGAAGCCCTCCTTTTTCCTTAGGTAGGTTAAGCTTTAAAAAGGCTTTCCTGGTTGCTTGCCTTGCCAAATAAACTTGGAAATAAACCTATGAAGGTGTTGGAAATAGGACATAGGTAGATATATGGTCATTAAATTAAGTGGGTAAAAAACCCAAGGCAAGACATTCATCTTGACGATATTTATACAACCCCCACAGAGATAGAGGGAGAGCGGACCATCTCTGAAGGTCGTGCTGTATTTTAGTCAGCAAGTCGTCCAGGTTAAGCTTCCTGAAAACTTCAGGGTCCTTGGTAAGATAAATACCTAAGTATTTAAAGGAAGAAGGGGTCCATGTCATGCCAAACTGGGTGAAGTTAACCTGAGGTGTATTGACATTCAATGGAAATATAATTGATTTAGCCAAATTCAGCTTGTAATTTGCCACCTGATCAAACTGGGCAATAATATGCAATATGTGTGTTAGAGATGATTCCGGGTTGGCCAGATGTAAAAGAATATCATCGGCATAAGCTGAAAGAACCAGAGACTGTTGCCGAATAAAACACCCTGTGACTTGGGATGAGTTCTTAATACTGAGAAGGAGAGGCTCCAAATATAAATTAAACAGGAAAGGTGACAGGGGGCATCCTTTACGAGTGCCTGTAAATAACAGGAATCGAGAAGAAAAGACCCCGTTACAGTAAATTCTAGCAGTAGGAGATTTGTAAACTGACTTAATTCATTGAATGAAAGTCTCCGGGAAGCCCATTCTCCCCCAATATAATCCAGAGAAACTCCCAGTGAACTCTGTCAAAGGCTTTCTCTGCATCCAATGATACTAAAGCCATAGGAGCTTGGGAGTCTTGGGCGGTCTGGAAAATATGTGAGAGAGTGCGCAGATGGTCAGCTGAGGATCTACCTTGAACGAACCCTACCTGTTCGGGACTTAACAAGTTGGACCAAACCCGTTTGATTCTAAGGGATAGAATTTTCGTTAGAATTTTAATGTCGTAATTTAGTAATGAGATTGGTCGGTAACTATATGGATCCATTGGAGACTTATCTGGTTTCAATATCAAAACAATAGTGGCTTCTAGCAGAGTAGGGTCCAGAATATCGGAAGTATGCATGTACTCAAACAGTTTCATTAAGAGGGGAGCAAGTTCTTTACCAAAAACTTTATGAAAATTGGAAGGAAAACCATCAGGCCCCAGGGCCTTGTCCAAAGCTAGTTCCCTGATCACCTCTTCCACCTCCGCCACCGTAATAGGGGCGATCAGAGCCTCACCTTGGTGATTCTGCAGGGAGGGAAGGGGAAGGCCATCCAGAAAATGGTCCACATGAGAATGAGAAAATTGGGAGGGACCACTGCCATAAAGTTCCCTGTAAAAGGACTCAAAAACTCGTGAAATATCCCTGGGAGAGGTTTTAAGCAAGCCATTAGAGGATAGTAAAGAGGGGATCCATCTCGATTCCTCCACTTCCCTCAAACGAAGAGCCAACATCCTACCTGATTTCTCCCCTTGATCAAAATAATGGGCCTTGGTTTTGAGGAGGGCGTACTCTGCCTTATCCCTTACCAAGTCTGAGTATTCATTTCTAAGTTTCATTAGGGTTTCCAAATCTACTTGGGAAGATGTGGAGGATAACTTGTTTTCGACCAACCTAATTTGATTCGACAACGACATTATCTTAGCCTCCCTCTGCTTTTTCCTCCTGGATGCGAGTTTAATAAATTATTCCCTTATGAAACATTTAAGGGAGCACTAAAACAAGTCTTCTCTCCAAACTGAGCCTGAGTTGGTCTCCACAAAGGAAGAGATTAGAGATCTAATATGGGAGACTATACCCTTTTCTTTTAAGAGCTGGGTGTTTAGTTTCCAGGAGGTGTCTCTTTGCACCTGCAAGTCCGGGGAAACTGAGATCCATGCCACAGAGTGATCTGATATCACAATAGGCTCAATGCCTGACTGCAGCACCCCAGACAAAAGGTTATTGCTAACCAAAATTAAGTCAATTCTGGACCATGACCTATGTACCTGAGAATAATAAGGAAATCGTTGTCTTGCGGGATTGAATAAGCGCCATGGATCGCATAAGCCCAATAGGTCCATAAAATTCCTCATGGCCAGTTGTGAGGAAGAAAGTGGTTTCAGGGGTCTATAGGATTTATCCAGATCTTGCGACGGAGCAATATTCCAGTCCCCCCCCCCCCAGTATTAACATTGAGGGCAAGAATCCACTCAGATTTTCAGCTAAGGCCATGAGAAAATCTGGGTCCCCACCCACTGGGCCATAGATTGCCCCTATTACTATCCCAACATTATATAGCAAGCCCTTCACAATAATGAATCTACCTTCATGGTCCGTTAAACACTCTTCTGCCAGAAAAGGTATATGCTTCTTGACCAAAATGGCTACCCCCCTACTAGAGGACGACCCACATGAAGCAAAAACTTGGGCATATCCCTGCTGGCGAAACCCGTTAACTTCTGATGATATCAGATGGGTCTCTTGCATCAAGAGAATATCAACATTCAGAAGAGCACAGTTTTTGAGAACCTGATAACTTTTAGATAGGTCTCTGACACCTCTGACATTCCACGTTGCAATTTTAATCGCTGTTACATTCATTAGTAATTAAACAAGACAACAATAAGATATATAACCATGGAGAAATAAGCCACCCTAGAAGGCACGCCCTACCCTCCCCCCACCACACTTGAGCATCCTCCCAACCGTATCCCACCCTCCACCACCCCCATCAAAACCGTTAAAGAGTAACTGGAGTAATATTGACTTTGAACATAATACTACTGCCCTTGCCCAATCTAATACAGAGAAGGAAAACTGTGATCCCCACACCCCCCACACCCCCAACTATGTACAAATGTTCTCCTGACTATCCCAGAAACTTATTACGAATGCTAGTACTTGGGTCGGGGAACAAAACCCCAAAAGCATCCTCTTGATGGGAGGCACAGATGATATCGACAGACCAGTATAGTGAGGAAGTGACCCCTACTAAGCCTAAACTTATTGCCCAATGACAGCCGGGAACTCCCTGACTGAGATATCCCCCAACGAGGATGCCTTTCCCCCCTCTCCCTGGTGCGCTTAGCAGTCCCTCCAGAGCCAGCTCCCTCGCAGAGCCTCCCCCCACCCTCTGAAGAGTCCAAGTGAGCCCTACAAAATAATTCTAAAATGTAAGACCCTGACCAGACCCTGAGAACCCTCTAATCTATAAAAGTGCCATACACTCGCAGCATTGGAGGAGAGTGCATTAGCTCATATAAAGTAAATGAAATAGTTACTTCAGGAGGGTGCACCGTTACTTCCAGGCACATCATGTCAAAGCCGCGATTGAGGATGGGAACCACCAGAACCTCCCTAAAAGGATATCCCCTGGTTAAAATCCCGTCACCAACTGTGGGAAAGCTGATCCCTAGCCACAATGCTACCCGTCTGGATTACCCCACAAACCTAAACACCCAACTGCCATCCGATCCACCCAGCACCCCAAGAACGTGACCGTGCTAGTCAGCAAGCACAAGCTTCAGGCTGGCTAGACCAGGGGTACAAATCCCTGATACCCCAGTAGCAGCCATAAAAATGCCAATCGGTCCATCCAACACCAGAGTCCAAAACCAGACTTCACCACAGTCGATGCCATTTTGTATTGAGGGGCTGTACCCCAGATTATGTGACTATATTGGGCATTGGGAAATAAAACAGTGTTGTCATCTAGTAGTCACCTCCCTGGAATGCCACCGATAGCGGCACTTGTAGACAATGCTCCACTCAATCACCCCAATCTACCGCCCCCCCTCCCGAAAAAGCAACCCAAACTGTACAACCCAATCTTAACCAGCAGGTAGCTGGAACTTGCTTAAAGGCCTCTCATATTTAAATTACCTATGAAAAATCACTAGAACCAAAAATTACCTGCTCTGGGGAAATAAGGAAGGAGCCAGGGGAACATTAAGAGCTGAGGGGACCAAATGGTCCGACCGGTCCTACAACATGTAGAAACCCCCGCTACACCAAGGGTTGCCACTCCCCCAGCCCACCAGCAGGCCTCACGAGCTATCGCGGAGACTAGGCCTACCAGGCCATGCGCTGGCCCACACCACTACCCCCCCCATCACCAGAAACCCAAGAGAGAAAGAAGAGAGAGGAGAACATCAACAAATAGGTGACAGTCCAATAGTATTATTTTAAACAGGAGACAGCTTCATGACACTTCATCAGATATTCAACCCGATTTGAACAAATTGGGTAACTTGAAAGAGAGATCCGATGCAGCTTTCTCTGGAGACTCATAGGAGTACCAAGAACCTTCGATGGCTACTTGTAACTTGGCAGGGTAGGTCATTTTGTAGCGAATACCTGCTGCAATCAACTTGCTAACTGTAGAATGAAAAGCTGAGCGTTTCTGTCTTGTCTCATAGGGAAGATCTTGTGTAATACGTAGCTTCGAACCACTCCATAAGATTGCTTGCAGCTGTCTTGCCTTTAGTAATACATGTTGCTTCTCCAAGAAGCTTAAAAACTTGATAATGATGGGCCTTGGTGGTGTGCCAGCTGCAGGTTTCAGTCTGAGAGAACGATGAGCACGTTCTATATGGTATTGTGGATTAAGAGGAGAAGGCCCAACAACCTTGCTCAGAAACTTCTGGAGAAAGAGAATGATGTCAGGGCCCTCCTCGGTCTCAGGGAGGCCCAAAATCACCAGATTGTTTCTCCGACTCCTTCCTTCTAAATCCTCTGTTTTAAGTTGCAGTTTACTGATCTGCTGTCTAAGATGGACAATCTCTGGGTCTATCTTCTCCCTCCAGTTCTCCAGGGAGGAAGTTCTTGCCTTCGAGTCCCCCATTCTGGTGGTTAGGGTACTGCGGTCTCCTCTTAGCGATTTCAGCTCAGTAGAAATGTCGTCCAGCGTTTCCTTAAATGGTAGGAGCTCCTGAAGGAAACAATCTTCAGTAAGAGGAACTGGTGAAACATTGGACGGGGTTAATTTAGCTGCAGACCCCGAGCTCTGATTTTTAGATTTTTTGGAAGATTTTTCGGGTGTGGATGGTGGAGTGTGCTTCATGCCAGCAGGTCTCATCTCCGCTTCCATCTCAGTCTTCCCCCGAATGCTTTAATATACGCAGAACAAACAGCTACCAGAAATAAAGGAGTGTTACCAATACTCCAGATGTAAATCAGAACTTTAAACGTCGATTTTGTAGGGTAAAAAGTAGTTTGAAGAGGATGGTTATCGGGAGCTCTGCAAAAACGCTGCCTCTAGCTGCTCTGCATCACGTGACCAGGGGATAATAATTTTGTAAGATTGATGATATCCCCAACTTCCTTATCAGTTCTGGATGGGGGTACTGGGCCTGGTTTATGGGCTTAAGATTCAAACAACAGGAGCAAAATTTAGGATGGCCTGTCAGGATGTGGCTTTGTCAACGGTCACTTAAAATCCTCCTTGCTTTGACTAATTCATTACAAGAGTTTTTGTTTGCTAAAATTTTTGGACAGGAAAGGCACCCTGTGCTGAAGCTCATTTCCAGGTGCAGCCCAGAGCCCAGGGAGGTTCAGTGACTGGCTCAGGGTCACACAGTATGCAAGTGGTGGTTGCAAGTTTCAAACCCAGGTCTGCTGGGTCTTCAGATTTACACAGGATATACTGCCTCCTTTTCTTGGACTTTAAGAACCAGTGTTTTTTTGCTGTGTGCCGCCATTTCCTAATGATACTGCCACATATTTGAAACTTCGAGGCACTTGATAGCCATTTGTGGAAAACATTTTCCCACAAATTGTCAATGGTAGACTTAAAATAAGTATTCTTTATAAAATGGGCAAAGGATTCCAAGCAATCTGATTGGTTGTTAGCCATGCATTAGATGTGTCTAATGCACAGCTAAAACTAGAACCCCCATTTAGAATACACAGGCCCATTTTATAAGTGCAATAAGCCACTCCGGGGCCTGTGGCCTCGTGCCTCACTATGTCCCCGTCGCCGTGCATTAGAACTGTCTAATGCACACCCCATCGTGTCTTATTGCTTACTTCTAGAAGTGCAACTGCATGTCTGGAACTCTCAATTTTGGTATGAAGTGAAACTGCAGCATTGATTTCTTGCCAGTCTGGCACCTATTAAAGGAAAACAAAATAATTTTAAAAACAGCTCACCCACAAGTCAAAACCCTACTTGGACATTTAAACTGAGAAAATTATTTTTCTCCTGTCCTGCTTGTCATAATCTTTGATTTTATTTATTTATTTATGACCTTGGTAACCAGGTAGGTGTGCTGATCCAAGGGACCATTTTCAGGCACGACTTGGGCCACATACTGTGGCACGGAACTAATGTAACAAACGACAAAGCATGGAACAGTTGACAAAAAAACAAAACAAACAATAAACAAAATAAAGGTTACGATAGTACATGGGAATAGCAAATAGAAAAGCAACAAAAAATACAGGATTCCATAAACCATACATCAGGCATTACAGTAAGTAAGGGTGTACATAAATGCACAGTTCTATCAACAGAAGTTACAATAGGAGACAAACAAGGGAGTCTAAGTATAAGTAGAAAGAGGGATAAGATGTAGCAAAGTATAGGGGAGGGGAGAGGAAGGGATGGGGCAGAGGGGTGGGCGGCAGGATTACAAACATAGGTACTAAAGCTCAAATGCACAAGCAGGCCAGCTTAATCGATCGTGTATTCTGCTGGAATATAAACACATCCAGCACTGTGTGGCATCACTATTCATGCACAACTCGGCTGCATGCCACTTGGAACTGCAATGTGCATATGAAATGGTGCTGCATGATACCAGATGTTTTTATAATCCTGTAGGATACACAGTTGAACATTACAGGAAGCAAGTTAGGAAAAAATAATTTTCTCGGTTTAAACGCCTAAGTGGGAAGTTTACCTTTGGCGGGTGGGGTATTTCTAAAATAATTTGCTTTCTGTTAACAACCTGAATACCTTTTCCCTTTGCAACAATAAAATTTATGTTTTTAACAAATTATCTTGTAGTAAGATATTAAAAATGGTGTTTTCTTCAATCCAGTGCCACAGTTGTTCAGCACTACTCCCATTCGCACCACTCCCCAGCTCAGGTTTACTGGTCTGTGCTGGGATCTGGGAACAGTGTTCAGTGCTAGTGTCACTGGAATGAAGAGAAGAGTGATTTTCAGCATTACATGCAAAGTACATTGAAGTAATTTATGTTTCCCCTGAATTTAGCATTTTTGAGCTTTTGGGCATCTCTCTCTGTGTCTTTCTGGGAGACACCATCTTTGTGTGATCAACCTTGTTGATACCCTTAAGTATGTAAAAATCTGAGATTATAACCCCTCTGATCCTCCATTTCTCCAAGGTAATATGCTAAGGGTCACCAGCTTCTCCTCATAGCCTTAGTCTTTTATAACTCTG
Source organism: Neoceratodus forsteri (assembly GCA_016271365.2). Classification (NCBI taxonomy): domain Eukaryota; kingdom Metazoa; phylum Chordata; order Ceratodontiformes; family Ceratodontidae; genus Neoceratodus; species Neoceratodus forsteri. Next base: position 722,616,150 of record CM028129.1, read on the forward strand.
ATCATTTTTGAGTTACTGCCTACTATGCTGGCAACCCAGATCTGGGACTAGACTTGTCCATTCAGGAGCTGACCAGGGGAGGGAGGCCTGAGCATCCCTTGGGCAGCTTTCCTCCCTTGGGAAGGTAGGGAATGGGTGTCCTGCTGGTTGGCTGCCACCTGGAGGAATCTGGGTGGCAGTGCACTGTGAAGGGACACCATGCAAAGATACCAGGTGCATCTCCACAGAGGCAGCACATGCACATCGCATCATTGCATGCATGTGGGCCAAGGTAAAACAAAATGGAAAGAAAAATCTTCAGGCACAAGTGGGTTATAACCCAGTCCCACACAGGTTCTGCACCAATGACTGAGCACCTCTGAACAAAAAAGTGCAGTAAGATACTCCCAAGGGAATTTGGGTGATGGGGCTGGTGGAACAAGTTCAGATGAAGGTCGTCAAGGAGCAAGGTGACAAATCAAGCACGGAACAAAAAAGAAGCACAAAATTGCACTTGGCATTCCAGATGGGGCCTGATGAGGACATTGGAAGAGGCAGGATTACTTCTCCTGCCTTGATGGCCACCCCTCTGCATGCACCCCAGCAGTCTTCTAGTCCATCTGTTAATGGCAGCACACTGCTTGTCATGCTTCAGACCCTTGTCTAATATGATCCCCTACCTCAGGTCTTTTCCTCATCCACTGTGCAAGAGTTGCCTTACACAATATATAGGTCATACATCAGTTTTCCACCCTGCATGTAGCTCCTTGAATTTGGCTAAATTGATTATGAGACTACAGGAGTATGACCAATCAGCCAGCTTGTTAAGATCCTTCTGAAGTTTGTTCCATTACAAATTACCTTATAGAAAATATAATTTTTGTTTTGACATGTTACTATAATAAATGTTTAGAATTAGACAGCATATAATATATGCCAGTGCCCTCACTCAAGCAAACCCAGTTTTTGATGCCAGCAGTTTTCTTCTACAAGCCATAGCATAAGCCCTAATAACATCTGAAAATATTCATATATAATGCCAATTTAAAGTGATTCCTTTTTCTGACTTTAACTATTAGTATAGCTTGACATAAGTTAGAAACAACACCAGAATTATACTTCTTTTCTAAACATTTTAAATCCTATTTGAGAGTAACGAGAGTAATTTCTTACTCATCTAAGCTACTTTCGAAAAGCCTTATGGGTTTCGTGAAGAAGAATTTGATTCCTACTTTGTAGAAGCTGCTACTGCCTTCCTACTCCTGCTTACTGTGTCTTCCCAAGTGTCTATGAAGAAATGTGCCCAATATTTTTCCTAGATTATTTGCTTAGAATCAATTTTAATGTGATTTGTTTTTGTCCAATACAACAAAGAAATGACTGACCTTCTCAACATCTTCAAAAATATGATGCTTACAAATTTAAAAGGCTTAAATAATCATAAAGTTTAGTAAAATAATCATGAACTTTAGTAAAATAAAACACATTCTAGTAGCATAGCTACAAACACAATGCATCTAAACTAAAACCTCCAACCTTATAGCACTGAGTTTGACAGTGGTATGCCTTGTTTTCTGAATGAGATAAAAGTGATAATTTGCCACATGTCAAGTTTTCACTATTGCAGTGCAACAAATCTCTTAGAAATATTATGTGATGAGAAAAAATGGAAAAAGTCAATCTTGTGCTATTTAGACAAAAACATTAGAAGGTACTGTACATTTCTGAAAACATGAATTTGTAATCATTACCAAAGAGAGAATTCAACTTAAAAGGTCTGTAAAACATAACTTATCTGAGATATTTGTTCCTCTTTTCATAGCTGTTTGTGAACATGGCTGTCTAAATGGAGGCAGGTGCGTGGCTCCAAATCGATGTGCATGCACGTATGGATTTACTGGATCACAGTGTGAAAGAGGTACAGTACATTGTTCAAGTGCTTGTATTTTGGCCCTGAGCATTAGTCTGTAGTTTTGCAAACACAACATATGATAACTACAACTTTGTCTCATAGATCAAGTTATGGACTGTATGGACAACTTTACTAATTTTGTCAATATCATCCCTATAGACTGACTCAAACTGAAAACTGAGTTGTCTTATTGGGATGGTAGTCATACTAACTGGATTGGAAAACAGTAGTTTTCTTTATCTCACCTTCGGTGGGGAAGGTGGACTGTCTCCTAGCAGTGTTTATATAACTTGTACTACCAAGAAGTCAGCAACTGTGGCTTAACTTGTTGAAACTGACTATAATCTTAGATCTTCTGGATGTGAGTTAAAATAGATCAGTTGCTGGACATGATGTAGGATATATTGGTGTAGGGCTCACATTCCATGTATGAACAGTTGCTGTTATTTGAACTTTAAATATTCTTTGTAACATTTCTAACTGAGCACAATGGTTGTGGGTGATTCAATTCTGTAGCCATCTTTTTAAATACAGTACCTGTCAATTCTGGGAATGTGAGACTTAAAGTCGGGATTCAGAGGATATATGCTCAGATCTAGTGGTTGTACAAGGAGTTGGAATTTATTTTCCTCAGAATTGTCATAGTATTTGATAAAATAGACAATCACTTCAGAAAAGATGGACTAAATCTAAACAGTCAGAGTGAAAAATCTGGGCTAACAGGATCAACCAAATCATTAGCAACACTTTATACTAATCAAGGGAAGGGGATGGACATTGGAGAAAGCCAGTGAAACCAAAAGTGGAGGGGACATGACCAAACATTAAAATATTTTTAAGGCACACAAGTAGATGGACAAAACAAGGGATACAGCCAAATGGATTTGGACGAGGCTAAAGTAACAGGAAAGTAACTGGAAGAGTTTGTATCAATGCATGCAGCCAGAAGAAAAATATGGAAGAACTAGAGGCACAGATTACCTGGGAGGGACTGGACACAACTGGAATAACAGAGACATGGTATGAAAAGGTGAACCATGGGGCATGAAGTCAAACAACTACTAAATATTCAGAAGAAATAGACTGGGGGAAGGGAGTAGGGAAACCATTATATTTCAGAGGCCAGGGTTGGGCCCTTGTTCCCTCAGAAAAATCCATCATATATTTCTCCATATATGATGGTAGCCAATTAACATACTATGATATCAGCTTGCTAATTACTGTGTATTAATGTGTTATCAACACATTAATAACACAATACCTAACAAGCACGTTATATACTACCTATATATAATATATTCTACTGCTATATCAATGTGTTAACACATTATTACCTAACACACTGAAAATAATTCCAATAACACATGTAACAAGCTTCTTAACACAACTAACAAGCACTTTAACAACACAAGTAACAAGCCTTTTAATAACACAAGTAACACGCCCATTAACAACACAAGTGACAAGCCCCTTAACAACAAATGTAACAGCCACCTTATCCCCCCTACACTATGGCAACACATAGGACACAGCAAAAAGTGTTCAACCTTATGCATTATGTAGAATAAAAGATGTCAATATCTGGCATGCTCATGAAATAATACCATCTCGGGCTCGAACAAGCTCATAAAGGCCATTCGCCCTTTGGGCTCAAGGCTCTACGGCTTGTTTAACCTTGATAGTATTCTTTCCTCATATACCACACTTTGCCATCATTTTTTTTCTCTGTATATATTTATACAGTGCGTATGGGTATGCAAAATTGCAAATAAATGAATTTATTATCATGGGTAGGGGAGCTGGAGAAAAAATAAATAATTTGATTTTACTCCAGTTCAGAGAACCATGGATATTTCAACTCCAGTTCCAAAATGTTTAGAGCAGAATCTTCCTTTATTCCTAACATTCTGTCCAGGCCTGCTAGTACAAAATGGCACAAAAAAGCTTTAACATCAAACTTACCAATCTCTGCTATTGTATAAATGGCACATACCATGGTCTGCATGAAAATAAATGATTTATTTTGAACAGCAGCGTATGACCTTTATAAACCTCACATAGATATATAAATACATAGAATTTGTTGGCAGATAAGGACCGCCTGGCAATCTCCCTGGCCAGAAACTCTGCCTTCTTAATGTTGATTGCCCTTTGACAGTCACTATAGTGATTTCTCAGAGCCAGTCTGTCCTCTGACTGAGTCCTCCACCAGCAATGCTCTGATCTCCAACCTGTGGTCTTCATCACCTTGAGAGCCCCATCAAACCACAGGGGTCTGAGGTGACAGGATCTGGGTCATATACAGACTGGTGCAATGGCATCGAGTGCCCTGGAGACAGCCCCATTATAGGCTGCCATTGCATCACCCAAGTCAACTGCACAAGCAGCACTTACACTGGAAAAATCAACTACCATCATCAGTCCCTCTGGAGACAATCCCCTTAAAGGATGATAGCTGATCATCTCAACAGGGGAGGGACTATTGAGGGGGGCCCCAAATGAGAATTTAACCATGCAGTGGTTGGACCAAGTGACTTGATCAATCTCAGGTTCAGTGACCTCAAGACCCAGAGAGAATTCCAAGTCCAAAGTGTGGCTGTGGTGATGGGTCACAGAGGCAAATGCCTGTGCAAGGCCCAGTGATGTCATCAACTGGAGGAGGTTACAACTAAATTGCAAGGATTCGTCGTCAATCCAGGCATTGAAATATCTGAAAGATGCTACCCCCCTGTACCTTATTGAACCCTTTAAGGTATTTAAATGTCTCTATCATGTCCACCCCCATCTCTAGAGAACACATATTGAGTTATTTCAGCCTCTCATCATATGACCTCTGGTGCATCCCGTGTACCATTTTTGTAGCCCTTCTTTGGACTTCCTCCACTCTGTCTATGTCCTTTCTGTGATGCAACCTCCAAAATTGGACACTGTACTCCAGATGAGGTCTTGCTAATGATATGTGGCTCTCATGGCTCTACCGCTCGTGAGGCCAATAGAGGTCATAACCAGCCATTCAAAATGAATCATTTATTTTCATGCGGCCCGTGGCATATCCCATATGTATATATTATTTGCAAAAAGCTGCTTAATGCACCAGTTAGGGTAAATTAATGCCACAAAAGGAAGGAAATGTGGCATTAGGGTTTCCTACCCTAATGCCCGCCAACCCCCAAGCAGCAAAAAGAAAAAACATTAAGGTTTTGGGTCTCCGGAGTCTTGGCAAATCAGTGGTGAGGTCTTCCTTGAGAGTTGTCAGCCCTAATGCCCACCCCATTCCATGTGTAAACAACATCACACATGATTTGCTTTCTTCACCCAGGGAGCATTAGGCTGACAACCCCCAAGTAGTGGAGGGCAAAATGCCTAAAATTCGCTATGCGTAGTGTTTTGTGTAGAACCTGAATTTTGCTTACTACTCCACAAAGCGAAGTGAATAACTACACATCTCAAAGTAACACGAAGTTCCCATTGTTCTCTATGGACTTCGAGCTACTTCCCTTGTTTTCTATTGACTTTGTGTTACTTCATTTTGTTTTTGTGCTCTTTAAGATGAATTTTACAGTGAATCATGGGATGTAAGGTCACTTGGGATCTATATTGTCTTGCATAGCCTCAGTTCATCAGTGTCTGTAGTGGAAGGCTGGAGACAGTTTGCTCTCAGAGCTCTGAGATTTCAGACCCTCTAAAAATCTTTAAAAATGCCTTTTTGCCAGAGAATTTTGTGACAGAATTTAGTAGATCGATTGTAGTAAACCCTGATGTGGTTATAACATCAAGCATTTATTGATGTTTTGTGAATATTGAATGTTAATTTAGTTGATTCAGTCTCTGTACTGAGAGACACTATAGAAGTGTGCTTTGGGGGAGGGGCTGATCTGTGGTGTGGAAGGGAGAGTAGTGAGAAAGGCATTTTTTCCAACCATTGTTGGCTATTGTTTTATTATTTTTGTTTTCAGGTAGGCACAGTACAACTTTACCGAATTGTTTATAAATTTTTTCTGTTTGCTGGGCAGTTTTTCAGTCTTTTTACAGGATTGTTTGTGTTGTACTGTACTGAACAGTGAAAGTTTCTGTGCCTGACCTTTAATCTGTGTGCATGTTGTCAATTGATATGCATTTCATTGTGGCACCGCAATAGCAGTACTCTGAATTTCTAGGCCTGTCTACAATTTATTTCCCAGCATCTGTGTTTCTAGGTACTGTGTCCCCCCCCCCCCATCAAAACAAGGTATTGCTTTTCGACTGTTGGCTTTTTGAAGATTGGTTAAAGATTCAAGGACAGGTATTGTGTTGTGCCTGTGCGGCTGCATTTAGTGTTTTGCTTCCCAGCCTCCCAAAAGTGCCGAAATATCAAGTTGTTGTAAATTGTCTGTGTCATCTAAAAACATGCCAGTGAAGAGACGGTCAGGCAAAGCAATTTCTAGCTGTGGTGCTGCTGCCAAGAAGACTATTAGCAGTGGATGTTGTCGTGAAGATGAGTCAGGTTCATCAGGGGCTACCAATGGTAGCAGTGTTAAGAGTGGTCATAGCCGTGGTAGTATGCAGCAGAAGGGAAAAGTAGTAGTTGTTGCAAGTAAAGGGATTTCTCTGATTATGTTTTCACAGTGAAATCAGTCGCTTCAGTGCTGGTTGGAGATGGTGTTGTCCCTGCTGTTAGTAAAGTTAGTGAGGGCATGGTTGACAACAACATGAGTATTGCTACAAGTTCAACCCTGTTAATCTTATTATGTGGGAAAAATGTTGAATCCGCAGACTTGAGTGCAGTTGATGTCCCACTACCTACAGTACTTGAACATGATTCTGATCATGATGATGACTCACAGTCTCATGTTTCCACTGATGTTGAGGATAGGCCATCCAAACATTCAGACTTTGATGAAAAAAGTGTGGCTGATAATACTGAGGCTGCTGTTGAACTTGGAATATCTCCACAGGAGGACAGCCTCCAAAGTGAATTAATGGATGATGATTATGATGATGATGCTAGCGACCTCATTTGGGAGCTAGAAAAAAAGAAAGTGAAGGTGGCTGTTTATAAACAGTTTGTTAGTCAATTCCCCCTCCTCAAAGTTCTGCTGTAGCTGTGTCTGTTGATGATGACCCTGAATTAATAGTCATAGATTGTGATGTTTAATCAAATTCCAATTGTGTACAACAGCAGAAATCCTGCATTACACTCCCCATTTCATTGCCACCAAAAGTGCAGTTACATATGCAGCTGCAGCACCAGCAGCAACATGTGAAGAGTAGGGCATCCAAATGCCTAGTCTGGAATTTTTTTTGCACAAGATGGCAACAATAAAACAGTGGCAATCTGACAACTTTTCCAGGTGTGTGTGAAGCGTGGTAAAAAGGGTAGCCATTTGGGCACTGGGGGCCAGCATACTCATCTGAAGAACAGGCACAAGGCACTCTGGATGCAACACCAGAGGGAGCTAATGCTATAGCTGGGCGGTCACCCTTAGCAACCTTAGTGAGCCTTCCATCAGTGTAAGTAGCCATGTCGGTAAAAGTGGTGAAATAACACCAGAGGATTACTACAGACATGAGGAGGATGATGATGATTTGGAATGTTCAAGCAGTGGTCAAAGTAGCAGTGGCAGTCCATGTAGTAATTCTACTACATCAAACCCTCCAAACTGGAGCTATTTGAAGCTATTGCAATACAGATTATATGTAATACAGTAGCTTCAAATAGCTCCAGTTTGGAGTCTATTGGTGTCCTTGCAATACCGAGATCAGGTACAGACTAACAGGCACACTAGCTGTCTGTAACTGGTCTCCGAATGCATTGGCAGTACACAGGCTCCAAACCAGAGCTGTTTAGCAATCTGGGACTACAAAAAGCCTATGGCGACACCCCGGCTCTTCCCTGCCTGCCATGTCATCCCGTGACAGCCACGGGTGCTTATGGGTGCAACGAGGAGAGCGTTTTAACTTAAAATGCTGGCAAGGAGGGCACAGGATCAACCAGATATGAATTTAAATAAAATACTAAACAGTAAGTGTCACATTTACTAATATTTATTCATTTGTTAATCAGACCCCACTTCACATGGAGGTGGGGCCCAACGGGACATGGATGTTTCCTAACATTTCTGTTGTTTAATTATGGGGATGGCAATCAAAGGGTGAGGGTGCTACTAAACACCAGGGAAAGATATTTCAATATGGGGACGGTGATCGGAGGGCATGGGTGCTACTAGACACCAGGGAAATATCAATTAATTGCGGAGACAGCAATCAGAGGGTGTGGGGAGCCACTAGACACCGGGGAAATATAAATTAATTATGGGGACAGCAATCAGAGGGTGTGGGGAGCCACTAGACACCAGGGAAATATGAATGGCAATCAATGGGTGGGAGGGTGCCACTAGACACCAGGTACCCAATTCTCAAAGAGCCCTTAGATTGATGTGATTTGTGATGATCTAGGGCTGTGGCAAACTCCAGGTGCACCAAGGACCCTGCACCTGATTCTACAAAAAATAGGGTCCTGGTACCAAATTCCTTGGGTTTGCTGCAAGTCACTCACTGCACCACATTGTTGGCACACCTGCAGAAATTACTGCAGGGATACATCCGGCACAACACTAGTGGGGCTAGGATGATGTGGGGGGGGGTGAAACCACTGGAGAGGAGGGGGCCCACTTCAGAAGGGGCACAGGAGATGTCATGGGGGAGTGGGGCGGCCGCTGGGCAGTAGTGGGAATGACAGTACCCAGCAGGGCATGTCTGCATGGTAATGCATGTACTGTAGAGGTCTTGTAGTGTATAGTGATCTCCCCATGGTGGTCTAGCAGCCTTCCTGACCCCCATGTCCCCCGTACTAAATGTCATACCCTCCCTGTTGGACTAGTTGCTCCCCAATCCCCGATGTCCCCAGAAATAGTGACATAGCTAACCTGGTAGTCTAGTGGCCCCCCCAATACCCAATCTCTCTCAAAATCACCAATGTGACAGTCCCCTGTGGTCTAGTGGTTTCCCCACCCCCCCCAGAATGCAGTGCCCCACCACCCCACTCCCACCATCCCGAATCCCGTTGTTGTATCTTGTGTGCTGTTTTTCCCATCTCTATTTTCACCACATGTTTTTTGCAGTGCAATTATGTGTGATTCATAGCTCAGTGCTTATGTAACATATTGTAGCTACAGAGGCCAGCAGCTAAGAAGACAATGTTTACTAGGTACTAGTAGTATAGAATGATTTGTGCTTAGTTACTTCAGCATGAACATAATACAGTCAATGAATATAGTACCTATGGATCGAATAGTATGAGCAATGTGCTTGGATGCTTGAATTGAGAGTCACTTGATATTATCTGATGGTTTGGGCCTTTCTCTGTATCCCACCTGTAGGGAGGAAGCTTGGTTTAGTATTATGAGACCCCCCGGTGGGATAAGAGTGTCGCAGAAGGAGGAGGTGTCAGGGGAGGATGGTGGGTGAGTGAGACTTGCTCTAAGCAGAGCGGGAGTCTGCTGCTTGATTTAAATAGGATGTGGGGGAGGAGCTCTTCCCCCACATAACCACGGGCTTGCACCCTTCAATTATGTGTGGTTCATAGCTCAGTGCTTATGTAACATATTGTAGCTGGATGATGTAGATGGTTGTTGGATACAGAGGTCAGCAGGTAAGAGGACAATGTTTACTAGGTACTAGTAGTATAAAAAGATTTGTGCTTAGGTACTTCAGCATGAGCATAATAGAGTCAATGAATATAGTACCTATGAATCGAATAGTATGAGCAATGTGCTTGGATGCTTGAATTGAGAGTCACTTGATATTATTTGATGGTTTTGGCCTTTCTCTGTATCCCACCTGTAGGGAGGAAGCTTGGTTTAGTATTATGAGACCCCCCAAAAAGAATATGATATCAACGATTGTTCTGTACCTGACTGATGAAGGAGTCAAGCAGGAATACACCCCCTAACAATAATATGAATAGTTGATCACCTCCTCCAACTCTGGAGAATGTGACCAGTAGCACGCAAGACAGGAAACCCCCCCCTTGGAGGGAACCGCTGAGATCCCATGGCTACTGAGCTGCCCGTCCTTCTGGGCATACTAAAGGAGAAAGATCCTAATTAACAAATTAAATTAATCAGCTAATCTGAATTCCAAATTATAGAACTTGATCCAGAGAAATGGAGAGCTTAAGAAAGTACTGAATTGTAACATGTCCAATGAAACAATCATCCTCCTAGTAAACTCCGAGTTCGAGAATCCATGTACAAGTCGGAATGATAGGAGAGAGGATATATTGAAAGGCCCATCTTCCGGACTTCAGTTGATAGAAGACATAAGAATCCAGGGAATTGTAGGATGGTGGAGATGAAGTCGATGACTGATAAACTCAATACAGGTGACCAGACGAAGATAGTTGCATCCAAGCTTTGACGCAAGCAAGGCAGGATGAAATAGAAGTAGTACGACTTCCAGGTTTTTACTAATAGAGGGCTTGTATAGCACATGGAATGGGAGAAGGCTTGCAGCAAGGCTACCAACTGATGAATCCAGTTCTGGTAAGTCTGATAGGAGTAGAGTAGAGTATAGTCTTAGGAATTGATATATAGGCAATGGCTGTAGAGCTGAGTTGGAATAATGGCAGGCTGTAAAGGATTAATCGGAGGCACTGGTGCGAGGTTAGGAATCATCCAAGTAGTAGAATATGGCGAGCCCAAAAAGTAAGTAAGGAGGGTGGACCGCAAAACTGAAGAGAGAGGTAGTAGATAGCAAGTAATGCACCAATGTAGGCAGGTGAGAAGGAATAGGACGTGGCAACCAGTCCCATGGTGAAAGTACAGCTTAACCGACAGCTGGAGTGGTAAGGAGAGAGGCGGCTGATCCCAGGTACGGAAAAGCACAGCCAGACCTATGGAGGTCTGCTGGTAGAAATAGAGCATGGCAGTTAGTCCCTCGACAAGATGCACAGCAAATCCATCAGCTAGTGAGGTAAGTAGAGAGGCGACTAGCTCCAGGTAACAGGAAAATGCAGCCAGACCAACGGAGGTCAACCAGTAGGAGTAGAGTGTGGTATTTAGCCCCCAGGAGACATATCTTGAGTCAGTTTAGAGCAGAGTAGAACTGCATTTGTAAGGCAGACTTAGAGAATGGAATGGTGTTGAGGACTGACGATCCAGTAGATCAAGGATGGCAGGGATCGCATTGAAGAGATCGTGGCAGAGAGATGGCAACTTGACGAGAGGAATAACATAGGAATAACTGTAGGTATTCAATGTTTGAGGCAGCAATAACCTGACGAGACCCGAATAGTCGAGCATAACAGTCCTAGATGTAGATACTGAAGAGGCTGAGTTAAATGGAGTGCGTTGTCACAGGGTCCAAGAAGTGGTAGAGTACAATCAGGATAAGGAAGGTCTTCAGGAGAAGCTCAACTAAGTGTCCTGGAAAGGGTGAAGCAGCAGTAATTCCATATGGTGGAAGCAGCAGGGCAAAGCATCCAAGAATAGATGATGATCGAAGAAATGGCCAGATGCGAATCCATAGGAAAGGAGCTTCCGGCTGGCTGACACGGCAGCATGGAGGTGTACAATAGAATGTGTGAATCTCCAGGCCTGAGCTGGGCGAGGCAGAAGTAGAGCAAGTAGGTAAACCTCCCAGCCCGATGGGCGAAGGCAGGTCATAGAAGCACGCAATTAGTAGGGAAACCTCCCAGCCCAATGGGCGAAGGCAGGTCGTAGAAGCAGGAGATTAGTAGAGAAACCTCCCAGCTTGATAGGCGAAGGCAGGTCATATAAGTAGGCGATTAGTAGGTAAACCCCCCAGCCTGATGGGCGAAGGCAGGTCATAGAAGCAGGTGATTATGGTACAATAAATATATGAACAAAGGACCTCCGGCCCATAGAGGCACAGGTCTGACTAAATGCGATGGCCAACCTCCGGTCTCACAGGACGAGGCAGGTTGCAAAGAAGAGGTAGGTAATGGGATTGAAATGTCGAACTGCATGCAAATGAAGAAAGCAGCGAAGTAGTGAGGAATAATAAGTAAATGGTATTGTAACGGCAGCAGTATCCTGAGTCAGGTTAGTGCGAAGTAGCATTGTCACTGTAAGGCAGACTTAGGAAAGTAGAATGGTGCTGTAGACTGACGTATCCTGAAAATCAAGGATGGTTGGGATTGCAGCGAAGAGACTGTGGTGGAAGAGTTGGCAACTTGTCAAGGCAAGGAGCATCCTGAATCTGGTAGTCGACGATTGAGGCAAAGGTGTGATCAAGGAAGATGATATGGAATAAGGTCAGCAGAAAGGGACGAAGGACGTGGAACTCGGTGAACTGTGGTCAGGATCAAATAGCCGTAGAGCAGTGTAGGCAAGCATGGTCAAGAGGCCGAATGGAACAGCCAGAAGCACACTTAAGGAAATGGCTTGAGGAATCATACATGCCATGCACAAGCCATAGGGAATAACCGAGGGAGGCTAAGGCAGTTGAGGAGTGGTGTAGGAGCCGAGGAGCCATAGGGCACTGGGTTAGCCATGAAGGGGAAGAATCAGACTGCCCGATTTCCCAGCATTGAGTCATAACATTAGCCTGCAATTCATGGGAAAGACCGGAAGGTGGAGCAATGCCCGATGTAAACAGAACATGTCCACAGAAAGTGGGCCCCATGTAGGTAGGAACAAGGAATTGGTCCATCAATGGAGTGCAGAATTTAAACAGTTCGTACATCTGTAAAGTAGCAACTTAATGAAGAACCAGTAAATGAGCAGGCAAAGGTAATGTCGAGCTAAATTCAGAGCTCCAGCACTGGTCAGAACAGGTGGGAGGCATGGGACAGATAATCTAGCACGTAAGGTTAGCATTTTTGTAAAGGCTGAGAAGGAAATGCAGTGGCTCTGAGCGGACACGCTATGCACTGTACCAGTGGCCAATATGGATAGTAGAGAAAATAAATACTAAATCCAAATAAACTTTGTACAGTTAAACACAATGGTTTGCACAGTGAGCAGAGCTAGCATCTCCATGTTTACAGATGTGTCCCTCACTCCCGAGGATCTGAGTCTCTTCTCATCTCTCATTTTGAGCGTCCAAAATTTCCATGTCCCTTATTTCAGAGAGAAAGATTGATAGGTATGAGTACAAATGAGCCATGTAAGACGGTGCCCGCAGGCCGCACAGCGTAAAGTGTGAGTGCAAGCTGAGCCAAAGCAGTGCAGAGAATAGCAGGCAGTCACAGAAGTAGGAGAAGCAAGGTGCTTCTAGGTTGTGATCAGATGATCCAATCTGGTGGCCAGTTGAGTAGGAAGCAGCTGAAGGTTAGGCGGCAGAGGTTCTACTGCCGAGGAGCAGATAGTTGGCACGGCAGCAGGTATACGGAAACCCCAGTGGGGGGGGCGGGAAAACAGGGAGAAATGCAATCCAGGACGGTAACGAGTGAAAGCAGCAACTAACTAGGCATAGAGCCGGGCTGCTCGAAAGGGAGAGACAACAATGCAAAGACGAGAACAGGAGAAAATGGAAGCAGGCAAGAAGGAACAAGCAGCAGGCAGAATGGAGCTAGACCCCCAAAAGAAACAAACAACAGGGAACCAGAATAAATTGAGGGAGGGGGAAGGACCAGGAAACTATACAAACGGGGGGGGCAGAAACAGGCAAAGGGAGCAGCCATAGACCAGCAACGACACGACAGCGAGAGCGACTCGCTATAAGCAGAGTGGGAGTCTGCTGCTTGATTTAAATAGGATGTGGGGGAGGAGCTCTTCCCCACATAACCATAGGTTTGCACCCTTCAATTATTGCCACACTAAATTGACCGGATACCCAGTTTAATGCATTTCAATGGGTTTTGAAATTTTACTTATAATGTTGCCATTTTTTTATTTTTTTTTTATTTAGTATGCTTTTTCTTCCCCATCAGTCCCAACTAAGGCTCAGCCCCTGCCCCCGGCCTGGAACTCACTGCCTCCAGGATGTACCTTGGGTGGCCATCCTCCCTGGTTTGCCCCCCAGGGTGGGGCCACTGAGTAGGCATGTTCTCTGATGAAGTTAGAGCCTGGTTCCTGGCAGATATCTCTGCTGCTGTTCTTCCCTGGCTTGTCCCCCAGGGCAGGGCCAGGGAGCTGGGCCATTCCCAACAGCGTTAAATCTTGTTTTCCAGCTGAGTGCTTTGGGGCAGTGATGTGAGGCTTGCAAAATGGAGTGTCATACTGCAGACCGGCTTTTTTGCAGAGTTGTTCCTAGGGAGGCATGGTGTGCAATGACGTACTGGCATAGAAACGCCAACGTCTAGCACACCCACCCAACAATATGCTCTCCGGCTGCTGCTCCTCCCAACCTCTGCCAGAGGTCAGACATTCATCGGATGTTTCTCCACCCTCGCTCCCTTCCTGGAGGAGAAAAGTAGTCTATGGGATAGTCAGTCCTCCTCCCTGGCCAGACTTCCAACAACTGTCATTTTTTTCCTTTTTAACCAAATTTTCAACATGGCCTTTTTGGGATCCCACCTCATAAACAAGGTAAGTGGAATTTTTCATATCATTCTGAAAGAGGATTTTGCAGTCACAGCGTGAAATCACCATTGTCACCTACCGGGTTCATGAGGTGAAATAATAAGAAGGCTATGTTGAAAATTTGGCTTAAAATATGATAAAATGACAAGATTATCAGTGAACATTGAAATGCTTCAGTATTCACTCATAACTTTGCACATTTTTTCACATCTTTCCACCAGACTTTCAACATGGCCTTTTTGGGACCGTACCATGTCATAATGTTGTACGCTTAATAGCGCACGGCATTATACCAAAACCCGGACCTGTGCGCTCTCCGTGTTGGACCCCCCAGAGTTAGAATCCTTAGTGGGAGATCCGGGGGAGCTAGCCCTCATACGGGGTTGTAAGGGCCCATGAAAGAAAAGTTATCATAGAATCGCTAACGCGATTATGTCACACGATTCTGCCGTATGTATTGACCCCTGCTTTTTGGGACCCTGCCTCATGAACATGGCAGGTGACATTTTTTCAAATCTGCCTCAAAAGGTTATTTCACATTTGGTCTGCAATATCATGTTTTGGGTAGCATTTAAAAATATTCACCTACTGGATTCATGGGGTTGGATTATAAAAAGATTATGTCAAAAATTAGGTGTTAAAATATGGTAAAATTACCAAATCATGAGTTAACATTGAAGTATTTTAATGTTCACTCATAACTTCACTAATTTTCAATATTTTGACCCCAAACTTTCAACATAGCCATTTTTCACACAACCTCATAAATGTGACAGGTATCATTTTTCAAATCTTGGATTAGACTGTTTTTGCACACCTGGTGCAAAATTATATTTTGGCCAGTATTCTATATATGACACGTCATTTTCATAAGGGGAGTAATAATATCTCTAAAAATGGGGGTCCAAATTAAAAACCAAAAAATAATTAAGAAATGGCATGTGTAGTACCAGCGTTTGTTCCAGTGGTTAGTGCTTTTTGATCCTGTGCTGGTGAGCAGAATTTGGGGGCAATCTCAGTGGCTGAGCTGGATTTGTTGAGGCTGGGGGGATAGGGCTGTCATGCAATACCACCCCACAGCCTGGGAAGGGTAGTTGTGTGGTCGCCCACACAGGCCCAAGCATCATTTAATGAAGATAGCTCTTCTCTTGGCATATGGCCCTGCACCTCTGCACCCGTGGGTGCCAGGGGGTGCTGTGCTTTAGCGGAGAGATAATTCTTTGCCCTGTGCATCTGTGCATGGCCACATGAAGCACAGGACTGAGAGGGCCCTGCAGTGCCACAGTCCACCAGACAACCCCATGAATTCTTGACATCCATTGCTGCGTTTCTGTAGGTGGACAGAGTCTTCCCTTGCTGCAGGGCTCAGAGAGCTCAGCACATCTGCATCTGTTCACACAGATCCCAAAGGGACCTGCGAGAATGAAAATATGATTCTACTATCTCAGAAAGAAAGAAAGGAAATTCTTTGCAAAAAACTGTGTCAATACATTGGTTAGGGTTCAGCTTAATGCCATAAAAGTAGGGAAATGTGGCATTATGGCTTCCAACTACAGGTCCCCACTCCCAAGCAGCAAAATAAAATAAACATTAGGGTTCTGGGTTTCTGCAGTCTTGGCAAATCAGTGATGGGGTATACCTGAGGTTGCCAACTCTAATGCCCACCCCTCCCTTGAGCAAACGAGGTCAGACTTGATCTCTTTGCTTTATGCAGGGTGAAGAAAGCTACAACAGTCTGTTGGCAACATGTGGCAAGCCATTCTTCTCTACCTCTGAAAAGTGTATCACTATGAGGCACTGGCTTGGAGCTGTACCTTGTGCTTCAGACAGTAGGATACAGGCTGGGGGAAGGGGGAGAATATGGGTTGCAACCCCAAAGAAGACCCCACCACTGGTTTGCCAAGACTCTGGAGAATCCAAACCCCAATGTTTTTCCATTTGCTGCTTGGGGGAAAGGAGTTAAGGTTAAAACCCTAAGGGCCACATTTCCCTACTTATGGGGCATTAAATTGAACCTTACCTGGTGCATTAATGCAGTTTTTGCAAATATTGTATCTATCTACACAGAGTTGCCAGCCAGGATGCAACATAAAACTGCAGCATACTGCAGCAGACATATTGCAGTAAACAAGGCAATTTCAGTGCCAGTTAATTCCTTTTGTCATAGCTGTAGCAGGGTTGGGATAGTCAGGATATAATGACAAGCAGACTACCAGACTCAGTGCATAAAAAACACCACCAAGACACTTATCATTTTATTTTCTCAAAATATTTCAAAGAAATAATAACGTTTGTTAGTTAATTCACTTTGTAATACAACAAAATAATGAAAACAAAAAAGAATCCAAATAAGGTAAAGGAAAAAGGGCTACTGCTACGCCCAACAGTGCTACTAGGCTATCTCCTAGCCTGCTCCACACAGTAGTGTGAACTCCTGAGGTCCTCTACCTGTAACAGTCAGCTCCAACTGACTCACCCAATCTATCTCTCAGAACTGAGTTAGATCTTTTATAGGCTCTCCAGAGAAGTTCGGAAAGTTCTACTCCACTATGATTGATATCAGACTTAACATAAAATTAGTCACTAAGGGCCACTTTTGTTCCATAGAGAACAGTTCAAATGGCACCTGCAGGTCTGTTTACGATATTGGAAAAGGTCAGACCCAAGGTCAGAACATTTTGTGCTCTTTCCCCTTCTCAGACGAAGCCTCTACCTTCCTTTTCAGGAACATACTGCACAGTACCAATAATGAAATTAAAGAAACAAAGGCACAGTTTATCCACTTATTCTTTTATATAGCACATAAGTACTCTGTTTGACAACCAGCATACTTTTAGCCCATAAGCACCTTTATACTGTAATTTGAAGTACTTTTTTTGGGGGGGGGGGACCCTCGCCTTTCTACCAGGGCACCCATCCATGACAGGGGTCACCCTGTCACAATAGCATACTGTATTGTATCCTGGCTGGCTCCACTGTGTATAGATACAGATATACCTGTAGATATAGATGTAGATATGTATATAAAACAGGGGTGAAGTGATATGTCATTAGATAAAACCGTGTACCACCACTACGATGTGATAAATGAAACATGACGTGTACACTGTGAAAATAACTAACATCTATACATGCAGTGTACACATCACCCACAGGTATCACAACAGTGTACATGTCACAGTAACCAACAGCCCAAACAGTGTTCCCCTATTGTATAAATCACACAGGTGATGATCGGGTGTGTAATATACCATATACCTGTATGTGAACTCATGGCAAATGACCTTGGGAACCATCACTCGTGGTTCTGCTACGTTCCGCCATTCATGAGGTTACCCGAGGTCACTTACCACTCATTCACATACATGGTATACTACACACCTGACCATCACGTATCCCCTATTTGTACATTCGAACATACACATGAACAAATGAAAATGCCAGAAGAGACAGGCCATAACAGTCTATCGAGTCCGCTGGAGTGTGCAGCTCCATCTCTAATCTACTGCAGCTTCCCCCCCATTTCCCTTCCACCTGATTTATCTACCCAGTCTGCCAACTGCTCCCTCCCCAGCCTCCCCTAAGATTTGACCTTTGACCCTGTCCCACCTCCTCTTAAAACTGCCCATAGTGTTAAGTGATATCTCCTGCTTTGGCAGTGCATTCCGCCTGGCTACCACCCTTTCTGTGAAATAGTGCCTGCTAATTTCCCTTTTAAATCTTCCCCCTCCAGTTTCAGACTGTGCCCCCTCATGTTCCTACCCCCTTTAATCTGAAAATGCCCTTAGTGCTAATCCTATTCATGCCTCTTAAGTATTTAGTGGTCTCAATAATATCACCTCTCTCCCCTCTATCCTCCAGGGAATACATGTTATGCTCCCTCAGTCTTTCCTCATATGGTTTGTCCCCCAGGTCTAGGATCATCTTTGTCACCCTTTCCTGCACCACATCCAGTAGTTTGATGCCCTTCTGTAAACAGGGGCACCAGATCTGCACACAGTACTCCAAGTGCAGTTTCACCAGCGACCTATACAATGGCAGGATGACTTCCACTCCCCGTGAGGTGATTTCTCTGGCAGTGCACTCCCGCATTTTATTAGCTTTGGTTGCCACCTTCCTGCATGGTTTATGTATGCTGGATCGACAACACTGTTGTTACTGTTCAGCATAGCAAGATCCCCGATGTCGACAGGTGAAATTTCACCTGTCAGATATTGGTGTGTATTCTGTTGGGGAGCTGCACCCCTGCACCCCCCTTCTTAAAATAACTAACTCTGAGTTGGAGTTATCTAGAAGGGGGCAAAAGTCAGTGAAAGGGTGAAATTTCACCCTCGGGTCCCTCACAGTGACAATCTTGAAACCTGTCGAGATTGTCACTGTGAATGATTTTGTGGTCGGAGTTTCGCTCTTCAATTGGTACATCTTCCTGCACTGCATAGAATGATTCATGACCCCTGTGACTAGCACCCTCAGATCCTTCTTCTCCTCTGAAGTGGCTAACTGCGCACCCCCTAGTCATTAGCTGTTCCCAGGGTTTCTGGCTCCCAAGTGCATGACCTTGCACTTCTTAGCGTTGAACCCCAGCTGCCATACTGTATGTCTGACCAGTGCCCAAGCTTCGCCAGGTCCTCTAGGAGTTCTTGTCTTCCTTCCACACTGTCCACCTCTGCACAGATCTGTGTGTCATCTGTGAACAGGCTGATTTACTCTTAATCCCGTTTGCTATGTCACCAGTGAAGATGTTAAATAACACTGGTCCTAGTACTGAGCCTTGTGGGACCCTGCTGATTACAGCTCTGGGTTTTGAGAGTTCTCCCCCTATAATTACCCTCTTCTGCCTTTCCTGTAGACAGCTCCTAACCTATCCTACCAGTTGCTCCCCAACACTCAGGTTCCTCAGTTTACTGAGCATCCTTCCATGTGGCACTGAGTCAAAGTCCCTGCTCAAACCCAGATACAGGACATTTACCGCATGTTCCTTATCGAGTGCCCTTGTCACCTAATCAAAAAAGTCAATCAGGTTAGTCTGGCAGGATCTTCTCGAGACAAAGCCATGTTGCCTTTCATCCTGGAAACCATTTGCTTCCAGAAAGATCACTAATCTCTCTTAAAGAATGGTCTCCATTAGTTTCCCTACAATGGAGGTAAGGCTGAGCAGTCTGTAGTTACCAGCTTCATCCCTCGGTTCACTCTTGTGAAGAGACACATCATGTGTCATCTTCCAGTCCTGGGGCATGCACCCTGTCTCCAGACAGGTGTTGAACTGGTCTATCAGAGGGCTTGCTAAGACTTCTGCCAACTCCCTCAGGATTCTTGGATGCGCACTGTCCTGTCCTGGTGCCTTGTCTGCCTGCAAGGACTTAAGGCCCTACAAAACCCTGTTCACTGGGATTACCCCATCAATTACTCCTGCTTCTCCCATGTCCTTCCCACTTCTCCCCTGTGGCATAGGCCCATTCTTCTCAGTGACAAACACCGAACAGAAGTGCTCATTGAGTGCCTCACTGCCCCCCTTTTTCTGCACACCCCCTGTCTCTCTTGATCCTGACAATCTCGTCTTTACATCTTCTTTTCTACCTTATGTACCTGAAGATATCCTTTTCCTCTTCCTCTTCTGTGATCCCCTGTGCCAGCCTTAACTCCCTTGAAGCCTTAACCGCCCTGACTACTCTACTCACCTCTCTGAATTTTCTCAAGTACTCCTCCCTGTCCGCCTCTTGCATGGATCTTTTGTACCTGCCAAAGGCAGCCCTCTTCTCCCTTACTTTCTCTACTACCTCCATGCACAGTTAGCTCAGTCTTTTGGTCCTGGACTTCTTACTTTGGGTTTTTGCACACCTGTTAGTGACCTCCGCCAGACCCAGCTTAATAATGGACCATTTCTGGTCTGCATCCATGTCTGGGTGGATCTTGGCAAGATGTCCCTCTAGTATGTCTCCCATCCTACCAAAATCTGCTCTTCCGAAGTCCACTGCCTTTGTCTTGGTCCTCGCTGCTTCCATCTTGCAGTAGTAATTTCCTGCTAGTGGGTCCTCCACCCCTATGTCCTGGACTTGCTCCCGATCTGTCAACACATGGTCCAGTATGTTACCCTCCCTGGTTGGCTCCATTATCTACTGCACCAGGAAGTTGTCCTGGAAGGCCTCGAGGCAGACCTGTTCCCTGGCACTAGGGAATATACATATAGTATCATACAGATAAACATATTTATGCCACTGGGGTGAGAGCTATTTCAGTGGAATAACCTAGGTTATTTTATCTGGAGTGAGGAGAAATCCTGATGACATCACCAGATTGAGGATATCACATTTATCCTCACTCTGCTGATGTCACTGGAGTGTGGATATCTGCACTGCAGATAGCATTCTAAAGGAAACTGCTTCAGAAAACAGTTTATCTTTTACCAGGAGAGAGACACACTAAGCTGAAAGCTTTTTTACAGGTACAACCTGGGAGCACAAGAAAGTTAAGCGATTTACTTAGGATCATACAGTACGCAAGTGGAATATGTGGGATTCAAACCCAGGTCTGGTCTGTTGGATGTCACCAGATTTGCAGCTCAGAGCCTTAAACCACTGCACTATACTGCCTCCTTAAAGAGAACTGCTTCAGGAAACAGTTTTCCCTTTCTCACTGACATAGACAGGTAAAGACAGTGCAGCTACAATGAGCGGGTGCTCACTACGTGAGGTGCTAACCTCAAATTATCAACAGATCAAAGTCAAAATGAGCACTCAGTATCGGGTATAAGTCAATGTAAGTATTCTAATACCAGGATAGATCCAAAACCCCATCTAGGATCTATCCTGGTATTAAAATAATTGCATTGACTTATACCTGATACTGAGGGCTCATTTCAACTTTGATCTGTTGATCCCTTTCTCACTGAAGCTGCAACTTACTCAATTAGCTTTGCAAAAGACTCTCACCTATGTCCCATTGTGTTTCTAACATTTCTAGCCCATTACTGTGTTGGTCTCAGCTTCAAAATAACCTGAATTCTAAATGAAACTCTTTTACAAAGCAGTTTCTGTTTCTCAGTGCTACCTGCAGCAATTTGTCTTTCCTCAGTGAGCCTCTGACTCACTCAGTTAGCTTTGTAAAACACTGTCAGCTGTGTTTCTCACTCCCAGTCCATTCAGAACAACCCCCCCCACACACACAGAAAGAGCAGGAAACGCACAGAAACAGAAAAAAAATGTTCCTAAAGATCTCACCCCAGTGGTATAAACTGCACACATGATGTGCAGATCGTGGGATGTGGAAAATATTCTGACTCCTGCATCGTGAGCTGTGCATTCTCCCTCATGCCTTTGGCACTCATGAGAATACAAAGCTCACTCTGCAGGAGTCAAACTATTTTCAATATCCCACTCCTGCCCATCATGTATCCCCCATTTATGCAATAGGAGTGGACATAAACTGTGATAAATCTGTTTATCTGAGCAACTGTGTGTATAAGTTTCATTTATACACACAGTTGTGATGTCATCAACCATTTATACACATGGCTGTGATGTCATCAGTCAATTTATCCTCACAGTTGTTATGTCAGTAGGTCCAGCACAAGCAAATGCGAATAACTTTAAAATGAAAAATGATAGCATGGTACTGTGAGCATGAAAGTTGTTCAGGACAACAATATCTACAAAATGAGTGGTGTTTCATTTATAGATATCTTTTAGATTTTTTTTATAATTAGTAAAAAAAACACAAAATATTCCTTTTTTCATTTCTTTGACAAACAAATACAAATAACTTTAAAATGAAAAATAATAGCATGGTAGTGTGAGCATGAAGTTTAGCAGAAAAATATCTACAAAAAGAGTGGTGTTTCATTTATAGATACCTTTTAGTTTTTTTTATAATTAGCAAAAGACAGCAGAAAATTCATTTATTTTGCACTTTTTTGACAAATAAATGCAAATAACTTTAAGGTAAAAAATGATAGCATGGTATAGTACTTTGAGCAAAAAATCTGTTCAGCACAAAAATATCTACAAAATGAGAGGTTTTCATTTATAGATACCTTTTAGATTTTTTATAATCAACAAAAAATGGCAGACAATTCAATTGTATTCACTTTTTGACAAACAAATGCCTCCCCCCAAAAACAAAGAGCAAAAACAAAAGAATTGTGCATCAAACCTTTTCATTATATACTGGCCATAATGTAAAGTTGGAGTGTCCTTAGCAACCACTATGCCAAGAGGAGCTACACTGGGAAAAATTATAAAAAATAAAACACAAACCACACTAAACATAAATAAAAAAGCATTCAAAAAACTCCTGTCCTATTGCATAAATGGAATATGCAATGGAATAAATGATTTATCTGCACTCGAGCAGTTTGACCTCAGACACCTCACTCATGGATAATGCCACTTATGAGGTTACATAGAAACATAGACTTTGACAGCAGATAAGGACTACTTGGCATGCCTAGTCTGCCCATTTCCCTACCTGATGGATAAGTTGCAGATCCTAGTTAACCAATAGCCTACTTTCTCCTACCCCCCACTAGAATTGCCTTATGTCCGTCCCATGCATTCTTGAATTCCCCCACTGTTTTTGACCCCACAACCTCCTCAGGAAGGCCTTTCCATACATCCACCACCCACTCTGTGAAAAAATACTTCCCCATGTTGCCCTTGAGCCATCCCCCCCATCTTTAAATTGTACCCCCTTGTTCTTGCACATCTCTTTTTCTGAAATATGCTACCCTCTTCAACTTTGTTGATTCTGCTTGGCCCACTTAGTCTGCCCATTTCCTTACCTAATGGATAAGCTGCAGATCCTAGTTAACCAACAGCCTACTTCCTCCTATCCCCCACTAGAATTGCCTTATGTCTGCCCCATGCATTCTTGAATTCCCCCACTGTTTTTGACTCTATCACCTCCTCAGGAAGGCTGTTCCATGTATCCACAACCCTTCTCTATAAAGAAATACTTCCTCACATTACCTCTGAGCTGTCCCCCCTCTATCTTTAAATTGTGCCCCCTTGTTTTTGCGCATCTCTTTTTCTGAAAGATGTTACCGTCTTGGACTTTGTTGAGTCCCTTAAGGTATTTGAAAGTTTCTATCATGTCCCCCTCTCCCTCCTTTCCTCAGGGGTATACATATTAAGCTCCTTTAGTCTCTTTTCATATGACTTCTGGTGCAGACTCTGCACCATTTTAGTTGCCCTCATCTGGACTGCCTCAATCTTGTCTATGTCCTTGCAGAGATGGGGTCTCCAGAACTGCATGTAGTACTCCAGATGGGGTCTCACCAACTGTCTGTACAGAGGGATAAGAACTTCCTATTTTCTACTGGTGATGCCTCTCCCTATGCATCCCAGTATCCACCAGCCCTTCTTATTGTCTTCTCATATTGCCCACCCACCTTTAGGTCATCTGATATGACTACCCCCAGGTCCCTTTCCATTTTTGTTGTTGTTAGTACCTCCCCCCAAAATTGTGTACTTTTCCCTGGGTTTTTTTTTCCCAGGTGCATTACTTTGTACTTCTTTGCACTGAATCTAAGCTGCCATGCTTCTGGCCATTCCTCCAACCTTGTAAAGTCCCTTCTCATCCTTTCCACCCCTCCTTGTGTATCAACCCTGTTGCAGATCTTTGTGTCATCTGCAAAGAGGCACACTTTTCCTTCCAGTCCCTCCATAATGTCACCTATAGAGACATTAAAGAGGACCAATCCCAGTACTGAACCCCTTTTCTTCAGAGTGGACTCTGTTTACTGTTACCTGAGGTCAAACTGCTCTTGTGCAGATAAATAATTTATTCCACTCATTTCCACGGCACATCCCTTAGTAATACAGCAGCTTTTATTGTCCAAAATAAATACAGAACAGAACAGTAATATCCAGGTGTAGTTTGCTATTTGTGGAGCTTATTTAACAGTGTTATCTAATGCAGGGTGTCAAGGAGCCACTTGAAATCAAACAACGTTGGGCCCAAGTCTTAGCAACAAAGAAGATCTGGTCAGAGAAGTGTAAATTGTAGAAACACTGGCCAACAGTTGCTGTAATGTTATCAGATTTACTATTGTTGGAAGAGAGAGAAAAACGAGGGAGCAATATATAGCATGTCAGTACACAAGGCAAGTTCAAGTTCAAGTTCAAGTTTATTGCAGGAAAACTCCATTGAGCAAGCTCATTCACAAGGAGGTCCTGTGACATAAACACTTTAAAGTACAAACACAGATAGGTAATAACAGTATATACATGAAATACACGTTACATGATACAGGCAGAATATAGAAAGAAGACAGCTTACAGAGCAAGTAGACTAGGAAAGCATGTTTATGGGCATCAGCATTCAGCAACAGTAGAAAATCCTCAAAGATAACATGGATAACTGGAGAAAGAAAAATAGAGCAAGACACAGACACATGAGAATGACACATGTAGTGATAAAGGATGAAAAGAGGCCTCTAAGAGATGCAGAATAGATTGCATGATGCAACTGAAAACTCATCTTTATATGGACAAACTCAGAGAGAGTAAATGCAAAATCAGTGAAACAAGACAAGACAGAATATTAGATAGCACTGGAATTTACATCTAATAATATTTCTTTGATGTCAGTGAGCAACAGAAACAACAAAAAAACAGACCTCTAACAACAGTGGCACACTGTTAAAGAAAAATAAAACACATGAAGAATGCCTAAATTGGTCTTTTGCTTCAATATTCACAGAGGAAGTATACAGAACAATAACTGGCAGTATAGTGTTATTTAATGGAGCAAATGATGACACAGTACAGGACATACACATGGCAGCCAAAGAAGCTGAACTATTATTCAAGATGGTTAACACAAACAGGGCAATGGGTCAAGATGGAATGCACCCAAAAATCCTAATGGAGTTGGCCAAATAACTATTCATCCTACTGGCCATGACATTTAAAGAGTCAATAGAATCTGCCTGCGTACCAGAGGACTGGAGAATGGCCCACATGTTGCCAGTATTCAGAAAGGGCTGTAAGGCTGAGCTGTGGTATTATATGCCATTAAGCCTGATATCTGTACAAGGGAAGCTGCTGGAAAGAATAATAAGAAATAGATTTGATGAACTCTTGTACAAAAACAATTTACATTCTGTAAAGGAAGTCATACCAGACAAATCTTACTGCATTCTTTGAAAAGGATACCAAGGAATGTGACACAGGAAGATCCGTGGCTATCGTGTTCCAGATCTTCAGTAAAACATTTGCACTGTCCCAAACAGGAGGCTTCTTGACAAAATGGAAAATGTAAATATAGTTGGTTAAGTACTATAATGGCTTTCTAACTGCCAGCTAGGAAACAGAAAGTTATAATTAATGCCAGTCTAGTAACATGGAAATAAGTGACCAGTGGTGTCCCACAAGGGTCTGTACTTGGAGCAGTACTGTTCAGTATATTTGCAAAGTACAGTAACTTGAAGGTGGGCATCACTAGCTGGGTTGCCAGGTTTGCCAATGACACCAAGACTGGAAGAGTAGTTGCTACACAGGAGAAAAATGAGCTGCAGAAAGGAAAGGGAAGGAAAGGAAAGGAAAGAAAAGGAAAGGAAAGGAAAGGAAAACGGAAATTGTTTAACCAGGAAAGTCACACTTAAGTTGAAACTTGCTTCCAGGTATAACATGAGAGTACAGGGAAGTTAAGTGACTTGCTCATGGTCAAAGACTTGAACAAGCTGGGGAAGTGGGAAAAAAAGAAGGCAGGTAAACTTCAGCACAGAGAAATATAAAGTCATGCACTTTGGAATAAAGCCTTTAAAGTAAAATACTGCTTAAACAGTTTAGAGAGTTCCAAAATTCAACAGGAAAAAAGCTTGGGGTAGTGATCAGTAACACATTTAAATGGGACTAACAGTGTAAAGTGGTAACTATCAAGGCAAACAGAATCACACCCTGCAGCAATAGGAACGTCATGAGCAGATCAATATGTATTATAATGACTATAAAGCAATCCTTGGTCATGCCCCATTTTGAATATAGTGTGCTATTCCGGTCCACATATCTGAGAAAAGAAATTGAGATGATCAAAAAAGTCCAAATGAGAGCAACAAAGGTGGACAAAGATGTGGAGAACATGAGGTAAGTGGAACGACTGGCAAAACTGGGACTCTTCTCATTGGAAAAGAAGAGAATTAGTGGAGACATGATCATGGCATTTAAATATCTGAATGGGATATCATCATCAGATCCAGCACAAACCCTCAGAATATCCAAGGGTGAGAGAACAAGTGGGCACACAATGTGACTAAAAGGAGGAAAATTCAAGGGAGATGTCAGGAAGCACTATTTGTCGTAATGAGCTGTAAATGTGTCAAACTCCTAGAGCAGATGGTATCAGCTGATACTGTATCTGCCTTTAATGGGACACTATGAACCTTTTGTGCATCATATTATTAATAGCTGCAAAAACATATTTTATGATTGCTGACCTTCTCTAAAATTCACTGATGTTACTGGTTGTTTTATCTGCCTTCTGAGTAGAATCAAAATGCATGCAAATTATATGGTTGTACCCAACCTTGTTTTGTTTCAAATCCTTGCTCTACTTTTTTCACATACTTCCTAAATATTAGCAACACCCCCAAACAGTGCAGACATTCATGTCACTCATGAGGAATTGTATCCTCTTCTCCTACTGCATAGTGGTTAGATTGTGATGGGGCACTCCCAAGTCCACGAAAGATGCAGTGGGAGTTGATCAAGGAATGTAAACAAACATGTTTTTGTGTGGTAACACCAGTATGGTGAACAGTCTGCATTCCACTTTTTGAAACTTCCAGCTATATCAACAGTCTTTACAGAATGTGAATTATCACAACACATGTTTTTTTACAGCTGTGTGGCCAGAGCTCTGCGGACATTATGCCATCATCTCAGAAGAGCACTGTGGAAGCACGTGACCAGACCACTGTCCAGTGTGCTTCCACAGTGCTCTGGCACATTTTCCAGTGGTTGTTTTTATGTGGCCCTTCCTCTCCTCCTGCCGCATAAACACACCCACTTCATGGGGCACTTCTTTTTCTTCTGCAGCTGCAGAATTCATGACTGCTGTGCACAAGATGGCTGCCGAGTCAGACTGCGCATGCGCATTTCTGCCACTGCCATCATCTTGTGAATGGCATACTCCGGCGGCACTTGTAAAAGCTCCGCGCAGCTGTATCGGTTCTGAACAGAGCTTTAAACTGGGGACACTATGAGGCTAAGGGGGTTGACAGTGTCCCTTTAAGATCAAATGTGGTAAGTACTTTGAAGAAAATGAGGTGACAGGGTATTCTTACTGTGGTGGTATGGGAAATAACTTGAGTCAAAGGCTCTTTCTTTCTTTCTTAACATTATATGTTCGTATGTTTGTATAAAAAGTGTGAGACTCTGCACCCTAAGAGAAGTATTGTTTCGATATGTCCTCACTGCGCTGTACTAATCCTTACCTCATTCTTTACTTAGTTGCAGATTGTGATTTAAGTGGGAAATTAGGATAACATCAGCCACACCCACATTTCTACAATAACATGAGTTTCACATAATGTTGAAGTAAAGTAAAGTAGTTGGTTCCTTTCCAAACATGGGCAAGCTTCCTAGGCTTATTGCCAGAGCTGCAAACACATAAGTAGCATTATAAAAACTGTCCTTGATATTTTGTTAATGCTTTATCTAGGAATTGGGAATAATGCTAGAATTATAAACAATATTTCAAAGCAGTGAGCTGTATTAATCTGTTCAATTACAATCTGAACTTGGATCAGAAGAAAATATTTGGTTGGGTGTAAAAATATATTTTGATGTTTGGTTCATGCTGGGTGTTGTAAAAACTGCAACTAAAACCCAGATTTTTGTTTAGTTCATACGCATACACTTATTCACTCAGATTGGACATACTTGTTCTGAAAAATGTTGAAAATATATGCTACTGTTTTAAAAGTAAATGTGCCTGTTTTCTAAAAAGTAACTCATATTTTATTGGCAGAGTATTGTGCAGTAGTGTTGCTGTGTGGTTTTAGTTCCTGATCATTTTAAATTCAAAGAAGTTTATTCTGTTAACAATTGGTATGCAAGAAGAATAGAAGAATGGGGACCATATGTGAAAATACGAAGAGAGTTTTCACTGAACCTCTGTCAGAGTATAAACATTGTCAGTGCACACTGTCAGTGTTCAAACAATGTCCTGTCGCTCTGTGTATTTTCTTCCCTTTGGACATCACAGCCAATACAGTGTAATATGTTTCCTCAGAAAGAACAGTATACCCCTTAGTGTGCCTCCTCTGTGGTATTCAGTAAATGGAAAGTAAATAACCATGTGTAGATAGCAGTAAAATGACATTCCAAATGTTGTGTAGCCTTTAAAGTAGCATTGCAACATATGGCAGCTGGAGAGTGTTTGAATAAACTTCTGAATTATTCAATCCCACTCCCAGATTTTAGTGTCTGTAGTAACGGACACATAGTTTCTCTAGTTATGACAAAAAATGTAAACATGGGGGCCATAGATATCTACATTGTATTATGTTAGTTTAATAGCCTATTTACAGTGACCGTGCATGTCACAGTAAAAAGTTTGCCCTATATCGTTTTATTCCATATAATTTGCCCTTGTCCTCCTGTCTTGCAAGATGACCTTTCCACTTGTTTTAAGTCTGCTTTAATATTTCTTTTATGTTTGTTAAATAATAAAAGGAGCACACATTTTAATATAGCTCTGCTGAGATTTTCATCATTATTCTCTGCTGTTTTTGAGCACTCATTGTCCCATGAGGTCATTAAGCAGTGTCTCCTGTACCCTACTGTAGTTCACTTTAGTCACAAGAGCAATTATGTTAAACAGTGGGTGTTCAAAACAGCTGAAAAAAATGATGAAAACCTGGGGATAGCCACATTGAACGGAGCACTCGTTTTAACTATTTCAGATATAATCAAAGTGGAAAACTCACCTAAAATGGAAACAAAGTCAAAGCTCGATCATGGGCCTGCTTCTCTTCTCAGTCTTTATCAATGACATTTTCGGCATCCCTACCCACTGTCATACTCTTCTGTATACAGATGACTTGGTGCTCTACTCTGGCTGTAGATCCCTGACCGACATAAATTCTAGGCTCACCTCTGGCTTCCACAAAGTCCAAACCTGGTTCATCCAAAATTGCCTTGTTCTAAATGTTGACAAGACCCAGGCCATGCTCTTCAGGTCCCCCCAAAAGTTTTACATCTGTGCCACTGGTCTTGATATCTGGTGTCTTGCTGGCTCCCTCATTTCTATGACTAACTCTTTCAAATACCTAAGCATCACACTCGACCCTGCTCTGGACTTCTCGCAGCACATCTCTAACACCTGTAAATCTGTCAGTACCAAACTTGGCCTTGCATACAGGATCCACTATGCCGTCACACCTTCTGCCAGAGTCGCCGTTGCCCAGCGCATCTTACTCCCCAGCCTATGCTATGTGATTACCTCCTTTTACCAGGCCAATGCTAACTGCTTCCTCAAATGGAACATCGCCTACAATAACATGTGTAGGTTTGCCCTGTCTGCCCCTCATCTCACCTACCACTGCTTGCTCTATTCTGACTTCAACTGACTCTCCCCCCCTCCTCAGCATTTCTACTTGATAGATAGCATCATTAGGTCCTCCAAACCCACCTCACTGGCCTCCATGTTTACTCCCACTGACTCTGCATACTTACTGTACTCCAACGATCAAGCCCTCCTGGTCATTCCCAAATGCTGCTCTAAAATGGATGTGCAGGCATTTGCTCACTTTGCCCCAGGGCCTTTAACTCCCTACCCTCTCACTGCCAGTCTCACTATACTTTCAAAAGAGAGTTATCCAATTATCTCAGCCCCTCTGATAAATACTTCCACTTCTGACATCTACTAACCTCTACGCTCTCACTGGTTTCCTGCCCTATCCTCTAATGCTGCATACTTTCATCTCTTCTTTGTTTTGTTTCCTCTAGCTCCTTGCCAATGTTTGGCATTGGTTTACCCTGGTTATTGATGCTGGTACTTACTTGACGCACCACCCTTGCTGACTGCTGTTCTTCATGTTTCTGTTTACTGGGTCCTACACCCACTTTTTACTTATTTCTAGGACTATAATTGTTTGGTTACCTTTGCTATTTTCTGTACTTAGCTAATGTTTTATTGACTGATTTTAGTCATTTGTACCATGCTTCTTCCTTTCATTGGCTGCTGCTTGTAACTTTGCACTTACTGTTCATTATCCACTGTGTCACCTATCTTGTATTTGTTGCTACCTGCTATTGTAACTTTCCCAGGTCGTGCCTGAAAATAGGCATTTTTGTCCAGTGCCCCTAACTGGTAAACAAAAGAAATAAAATAAATCTTACAAACATAAGGACAGGGTCATTCTAAAACAGAATAAAAAGGTAGAGGTTAAACTTTTTCACTATAACGTGCACTGCTGCTTTGAATGTTTTATAGTGTATTGATGTTGCAGTTTTATCACTGAAGTGTGTGACCTTGGGCAAGTCACTTGACCTTCCTGTATTGCAATACTCCAAGCTGCAAAACTGGATAAAATCAAAACACCACTGAAAACAAGATGTTACATCCCAGTCAGGCAATCCTGAGTAAAAATAAATTGTGAGATAAAATTAAAAAGAAAAGTTAAACAGATTGATATTTAAAGTGAATTGGCTCATGGCAAAACATGTATTTATTGTGTATTGCTTTTTGTTACCGAATCAGAACTCTGGGATTCTATGGTCTTGCACTGTTGACTTTATATACAGTAAATTTTCTTATGATACAACTTATTGCATGTTGCTTCTCTCATTGTGTTCATTTTTTGAAGTAAAAACTATACATTGAAGTTTTCAAAAACAGTACAAATGTTCAGAGGTACTATGAACCATACTATTCAAGCCAACATTTTTATAAAAACTCACTAATAAGAAACATAAATTGATGAGTACTGTGCTAATGTGTATGTATGCTTTGGTTATACTGCTCTGCATTGTACATCCTTAAAGCCATCTTTACAAAGTTATGTTCACTCAGTGTGCTAAAAATTCATATGAATACTATGACTAAATGTAGATCTGTGTGTACCCTAATGCCAAGGGATCCTCTTGAGTTATTCCCTTATTGGGAATATGTGGGGATAGGATTAAGTAAGCACCTTTCCTGCACCCTGGTTCACAATGCCTTCTGAAGGCTACACCTGTTGACTGTAACCCTTCAATCTACCCCACTTTAAGGCTACTAGCAGGGTTGGTCTGCTATGCTCAACTCTGGGTGGTGAGGTAAGGGCTATGGATGTTTTAAAACCGTGACAGTTGCCCCAAACATTTAAAACCTTGGCAGTTGCTCCCTTGAGGTGTGGGACAGTCTGTTATAACTTGCAAACATAAAAAGGGCATTAAGCTACTTCTTTTTATTTTATTATTTTTTTCAGTCAGTGATTTGTTCTCCTCTCTGCATCGGCCATGCCGCCATCTTTTCCTGGTGACCACTCAATACCATAATGTCCAACTGAGACCCTTGTTCCAAATCCAAAGTTTATCCCCATCCAGAGCACAGGTGAGTGGAGGGAGACAGGAGGCTGTGCAGGACCCAGGTGTTCTGGGCATTATCCAGAAGGCCAGGCACTTTTCTCTATTCCTCCCCTGAGGATGTTGCTGCATGGGTTACAATTCCCACATCTGTATGCAGTTGTGTGCAGCTGCATAAAGTTAACCAACGTCCTCACCCTCAGCTGTTTCAGCCTGCATTTCAACATTCAGTTACCCAGGTGGCAGTGCTGTGACAGAATCATGAAGCCACCCTCTCTGTAGTAGGAGGGCAACCCCTAGGAAGCTAAATTCTCCTTCCCCCAACCCTCCAGCACCCTGGGCTCATTCTGAAACATGGGTCATCAGCATCAGCGTCATGACTGGCAATGCTGCCTAAACACCAATGGGCTGACTGTAACACCTGGCCTCCAGGGCCACAGACAGTGACCATGAACTACAGTACTCTACTTGGCCTCTTTGGGCAAGCAAGAACAGTTCCCCAATTACCGGACCTGAGGTGATAGAGTGATCTGGTTTGTTATCAGATTTCCACAATACCATACTATTTCTGACCAGTAGGTGTGGATTATTGACACAAACAAAAGCACTAGGCACTCAGAAGAAAGATGCAGCACCTCTCAAAATCTGCACAGAACAAATCCAAAAGTAAGGTCAGTGAGCTTGGAGCATCTGGCAGACCTCAGTTTGATCCTGCAATCTCCACTCGCATACTGTGTGACCCTGAGCAAGTCACTTAACCAACATGTGACCCCAGGGCACACCTGAAAATGATCCATTGGGAACCATTGTAAATAAGTCTCTGACTCAATAGTGTATCTATTTCTGATAAATAAAAAAATCAATCAATCAATCAGTCAATAACATGCCATTGGGAAGTACAGAGTTGTAAAGAGGTGTGGCAGTGCCCTACCAGATACCATTCCAGGAACTTCAGGTAATTAAGGACACACAGAGATACTTGGTTCTGGTTTGGGGCTACTGAATGGGGTGGCTGTCACCCTGGTTAATGTGTATCTAGCCCCTGGATTTGACTCCCCTTTTCAGGCAGATTTTTCAAACCAGTCTTGTCATCATGTAATCAGATCAAGCTCCTGTCATCACACTGTTCAAGTTCAACCTTCGAAAGAGTACAATGCTGTGATTCAATATATGATATTTGAAAGACAGTACTAAACAGAAAATAAGGAATATACTATCCGCACGTTTAGTAACTATAACATCACACTAGTGGTGTATATAGCTCTCTGTGGTTTTTGAAGTTTCTATGTTCAAGTTTCAAGTTCAAATTCAGGTTTGTTTATTTGGGAAGATTTCATTGAGCAAGCTCATTTACAATGATGTCCCGTTGTACAAATAAAAAAGAGCTTCATAAAAAATATACAAAATATCAAAGGATACATAATATATCAACATTTAATGCATACCAAATTTCAAAGTGCAAGATTACATAAAACACTTACCACAAATATATTGTACAATTCAATCCTATGTAACCCCTTCTGTAGAATATTTACATCTTTCACAAATTGTTACTGTAATCATAAACCATGTCTTTATGATGGCCTGTGATGGTGTCTTTTTGCCCTTCAATTGAAATCTATTTGGCAAGGAATTCCATTCATAAGGAATCACATGACTAAAAAAAATGATTAGCTCTCAATGTTTTAGACCTAGGGATTGTCAATTCCACTAAATCCAAATTTCTCAGACATTTTTTCCATACCCTATACTCTAATCACTCTAACAAATAATCAGTAACATCTCCCCATATACACTTGGATGCAAACAATATCCGGTGTAGTCAACGCCTTTCTTGTAACGAGGTCCATCCATTGGTTATACAGTTTGCATCCATGTGTATCATAGGGGCCCTAAGCACAAATCTTGCCATCTTTTTATGCAATACATCTGATTTGGTAAGTTTTTTCTTTGTTCTGTACTCGTACACAAAATCTGCATTATCTAGAATTGGCAGAATTTGTGACTGTGCTATCTTTAACCTAGTCTTTGTATCCAAACACCCCTGGTGTCGATGTAGTGCTCCTAAGCACTTCCCTACCTTATTTATCAACTTAGCTACATGTATATTCCCTGACCCTACTGTATCATCCAGCACCCCAAATACATATGTCTCTCTACTTGTTTCAGTTTTTCATCTTCCAATGTATAGATTTCCAGTGGACTGTTCAAAGAATCATACTATTTCTTTGGAGACCCAATCAGCATCACATTTGTTTTAGATGAATTCAACTTTAAATGGGACTGGCCAAAATGAACCTGTAATTTATCAAATACTTACTGTAACCTCAACTGAACCCCCTAACTGCAACGTCAGAGGTGTGCACCACGGTGTCATCAGCATAATACTGATAGTCAGCACCCCCAAGGCTGCTCCCCAATTCCCTCAGGTAAATAGTGAACGGTAAGGGACCTAAAACAGATCCTGTGGGACTCCCTTCTTAGTATTTATAACTTTAGAATGTTGTCCATTCACAACTGTACTTTGTTGACATCCAATCAAATAATTTTGAAACTATATCAGAGCCTCCAATCCCAATCCCAAATCTCCCAGTCTCTTTAACAGTATTTTGTGATCCACTGCATTGAAGGCCTTGGAGAGATCAACAGAGTTGGCCCCAGTAATCTTTCTGAGTTCCATAGCTCTCTTAACATCATCCAGGACCTTTGATATAGCGCTAACTGTATTATGGTTCTTATGGAACCCTGACTGGTATTTATCAGACAGATTTATCAGACAGATTCTCACCACTTCTGTTCAGTCTTTATGAAAGAAAGGGAGGGGGTGCTACCCATAGTAGGAGGGAGGATAGAAACAGATGGTGGGTGGGGTGGATGGAGAAATCACAGTGGGGATGGTGCTGGAGGGGTTAAGGACATTGAGGGTGGACAAGGCACCAGGACTGGATGGAGTACATCCAAGAGTGCTGAAGGAACTGGCAGAGGTGCTGGCAGGACCCTTGGCAGAATTGTTTAATTCATCTCTAGACACAGGATACATACCTCATGACTGGAGACTGGCTCATGTGGTTCCCCTCCACAAGAGTGGACCCAAGGATGAACCGGGGAACTATAGACCAGTAAGTTTAATGTCCATAGTGGGGAAGCTAATGGAGACCATCCTAAAGGAGAGGCTAGTGGCACAACTGGAGGTGAACAGGGTGTAGGAAGGGGGGCAGCAAGGCTTCATCAAGGGCAGGTCATGCCAGACCAGCCTGGTGGAATACTATGACTTGATCACTAGGCAAATTGATGGGAGCCATTCGGTGGATGTCCTGTACCTAGACTTCAGTAAGGCCTTCAATTCAGTACCACATGGGAGACTTGGAAGCAAGCTATGGGGCATGGGGCAGGAGCAAAACTGGTGGGGCGGGTGGAGAACTGGCTAAAAGATAGGCAGCAGTGGGTGGTGGTAGGTGGGGGATACTCATCCCCTATGACTGTGACAAGTGGTGTTCCACAGGGGTTGATGTTGGGCCCAGTGCTGTTTGGCATATTTATTGCAGACATCTCAGAGGGCATCAGCAGCAAAATCAGCCAGATGACACCAAGATGGGAGTGGTGGTGGATGATCAGGTTGGGTGGCAGGGGCTACAGGAGGATCTGGCAGGCTAGAGGCATGGTCTGACAGATGGCAGCTGGGGTTCAATGCAAAGAAATGCAAGGTACTGCACTTCGGAACAAAAAATCCGAGGAGACGCTACCATCGGGGAGGGGGGGATGCGGCTGTAGGTAACGAAAGAGGAGAAGGATCTGGGGATGCTCATCATGGGAGCAATGAACAATTCCATGCAATGCAGAAAGGCAGCAGCAATGGCCAACAAAATGTTGGGGTGCATTGCAAGGGGCAGTACCTCGAGAAGAAGGGAGTTTATTCTACTGTTATACAGATCATTGGTTAGACCCCACCTGGAATACTGCATGCAGAACTGGTGCCCATACCTACAAAAGGACATTAGGCCACTGGAGGGGGTGCAGCATAGGGCAACGAAGATGATTCAGGCCTGGGGGAATTGTCATATGAGGTCAAACTAAGAGAGTTAAACGTATACACACTGGAGGAGAGGAGGGACAGGGGGGACATGATTGAGACCTTCAACTACATGAAGGGGATAATCAAAACAGACACAGAGGGTCTATTCAGGAGGAGGTTGGTGAGAGACATGAGGGGCCATGACATGAGACTGGAGGGGGGTAGATTCGGGAGGGAGGTGAGGAGGCATTTCTTTATGGAGAGGATGGTGGCAAAGTGGAATGCACTACCAGCTGAGGTGGTGGCATGTAACACAGTGGAATGCTTCAAGATGGGGTGGACGGGGCAAAGGGGAGGGTAAAGGGAGGGAAGGGAGGGGTGAGGCAGCTAACCTTTCCAAGACTTTTGCTACTACAGAAAGAAGGGAAATTGGCATATACTGTAGTTTATCATTTGGTTAGGGCTGCTCCCCTTAAAAATGGGGATAACCCTGGTCCTCTTCCATCCCTGAGGTATCTCTCCTGTTCTTACTGACCAGTTAAACATGTATGTTAGATGTTTCTCAATTTGTAACACTGCATACTTTAAGAATTTAGAAGTCAGCTCGTCTGGTCCACAACTTTTACCCTCCTTTGCTTTCGAAAGCTGTTCCCTAACCAGTCCAACTGTAATGTTATGAAAATGAAATTTATTACCATTTTCCTGCACAAATTCACCTACTTCTGTTTTCTCATCCTTCTCCTGATCAGCATTAAATTGCCCTGCATTATTAAAACAATTCTTTAAATTAGTCTGGGAAGTTCTTCATCTAAAATAAAATTTTTCCCATCCTTCAAAATTCCAATAGTTTCCCTATCTCTACTTTTCCCATTTAACATATTGATAGTAGCCCAAAATTTTTTTGATCCCCAGCAAATTCACTAGTTTTGGTAAAACCAGCAGAAAATTTATTAAGGTGCAGACTGGTGAGCACCTACGTAATATTGACGAAAGGAATTTGAATAATCTGCTGGCCATATATGTTCAAGAAGGGGATCACACCCACAAATTTGCTTTTATTGGGCTAGAGAAAGTGTAGATAGGCCCGAGGGGAGGGGATCTGGAAAGGAAGCTACTGCAGAGGAAGTCCTTTTAGATTTATACCCTTGTGGGGCTCAAACACCTGGTCCTGAATGGAAGATCTGAGCTTAAACCATCTTTGGGATAGTTGCTTGTCTGTGTCTAGCATTGACCCTTTCCCTCTCTTGTTTTATATATAGAAAATGTATAATGGGAACTGTATACAACAATCTAAGTGCGATATAGTTACAGAATACCGAATGCTGTACTATTTATCATGGTATATAAATTGCTTTTTTAATGCATTGGTTTTGCACCTTTCACTTGTATATTGCACAGTGTTTTTGCACTGTTTACACTATTGTCACTTTATTAATGGTGGTCACTTTAAATGTGTACCATTTTAGTGCCCTTCCACTAGAGGCCAGTATTCCTTTGACAAAGCCCAGAGTACCTGGGTGAAACATTGGGTCAGGCTGTGGAAGCCATTTGCTGTTCTTGTACTGGAATAAGCTTGATTCTTAACCTACACTAGCTGACTTTGCTGCTTTTTGGAAGTATTTGATGTTTAGCCCAGCGTTTTACTCTCTGACCTTTGACTTTTGTTGCTGTGTGCACCACCAGTACGTAGCAAACCCTTAGTCTATGATGTTTTAGGATATCCTGAAGATGTTGTTCCATGGTGATCTTATTGAGTTCTCTTCCTGCAAAGCCAAGTTGCACCAAGTACATAAGGTGGACTGTAAGAGGACCCTACATTTTCTGCAGATGTAGCACAAATGGGGAAATTTGGCTAATACTGCTCAAAAAACCAAAATCAGAAAGGAATTGGAAGATCTCTGTCTTTCCCAGCTGAAGAAATCTTTGAGCTATCTCTACTGTCAGTCTTATCAAGGCACAGCCAAAGCTGCAAAGATTCTAATGCATTCTCTCAGGGTACGCCACACAAGGGCAACTATAGGCAAGACAGTCCACCCAGTTACTGCTCAGGCTGTAAAGTGGATTGAGCACATGGACAAGGCTTTCAGGTCATATTATATTCCCAACCACTACAGTCTGTTGGGAGTGAAATATCTGACTTTCTTAAGAAATTGGCATATCCATGATTATCAGTTAACATAGAAAGACTCTTTTAGCAGCAATATCAGAGAAGGCTGCTTGTGTAATAGCCAATCTTAAGCCCAATAAATTCCCTGGTCCGATGGCTATCCAGCTTAATTTCTAAAGGTTTTCTGAAACCAATTCGCATTATTACACCTTCATACTTTTAATGAGATCTTAGAGAGCTGGTCGATTCCAGATACTTGGCAATATGCAACAATATCAGTAATTTATCAGTCAGGCAAGATCCCTGATAAATGTGGATACTGTGAGGTGATATCAGTCCTTAATTTGGATCACAAGCTTTTCACCTCTCTACTGGCTTACAGATTGGATACTCGCCTCCTGTCTTTAGTTAGACCAGACCACACAGTTTTTGTTCATGGTCTGCGGACCCTGGATAATGTAAAAGACATGTAACATATTATCCACCAAGCCACCATGGATAAATCCCCCATTGCATTACCAGCTTAAATATGGAGAAAACCTTCCTTTGTGTGTTATGGGACTTTCTCTGCATCACCTTACTCTCTTTCGGTTTCTCTTTTGAGTTTTGTGACCAGTTTGGAGGCTCTGTCATTGCCCTATGGCTCATGTGTGGACCAATGGGCATCTGTTTCAGGTTATTCAATTGCAGCAGGTAACACAGCAGGGAGGCACATTGCCCCTGCTGCTTTTTGCCTCATATATTGAGCCATTGGCTACGTATGTTAGACAGGCAATAGCCGTCGAGGGCCTTTGGTTGGGAGGGGAAGAGCATTCCATTTCTTTGAATATAGATGATGTACTTTTAGATTTGGATGACCCTGAGGCTCTGTCAAGTTATAGAATCTATCAGAATAAAACAGAGATGCTTTTCGTAAAGTGATTTAGTACACTTTATGACCTGAGGTACCACTTTCGGGATATGGTACCTTAGCTCCGGGATAGTCTCTCTCTGTAATTTTTATCATTTTATTTTCAGCCTTTTTTAAGCAGTAAGGGATCATGGTTTGGACCGACAAGGCTGATTCCTTCCACTTTCTGAGTCAGCTACACACCCCGCACTCAGGCACATAGTGGCGTGAAGCAAGGGAAAGCATGGGGGCGACCCCATTGAAATGAATGGGACTGATTTTTTCCTTACTTTTTAATTCATCTTTTTATTTATTAGAAATCGGAATTACAACCTTCGAGCCAAGAGCTCTCTTACTAAGGATCCTCGTCGGCAGAAGACAAACAGTACATGAGTGGGAGAGACATTAGCAGCTTACAGCATTGTCCACAATACAACTTGCAAAGGACTAACCTCTGCACATTAAGATAGACTGAGAAGTCTGTACCACAGGTAATACAGTATCTGGGTGAACAGGCCCTAGGGCGGATAGGTAAAATGCAAAAAGTACTATTAGGTACAGGTAGTTGATGCACAGGTGGCAGCTATACAGCATTGTCATTCCTAGAGGGTAAGATCTAGAAGTTACTTCAACTGAAACTGAAACTGGTACATTCAGCAAGAAAGTTAGGCTAAGAGGGTGCAGAGGAGGAGACAGCTGCAATGTGTGGGTGGGAAGGTCCATGGGAAATCTTTCTTTTAATTTTTTACTGAGTTGTTGTGCACAGATTCAACGGTGATTATACTAGTTTGTTTGGGAGGGACTAGCAGCCAGGTAAACTGAGAGTACAAGGGAGGAACCAAGAAACTTGGTAATACTCAGAGCATTTTCCTTTTTTTTGTTGTAGTCTCCCACAGTCAGTCCTACAGAACAGGCCCCTTTGCCAACCAAAAACTTGATTTTGAGTAGCCCGCCTAAACAAGTGCTCCCGTCCGGCCCCCACCAGCGTGACGTAATTAATCTTTATTTTCGGCACCCGACTACTGTATAACCTTGTTTTTTCCCCCTTTTCTCTTATTTATAGGCTAATCTCTCCCCCCGAGCAGCTTACCTGCCCAACTCGGAATGGAGCTCTGGGATGCCGCCACAAGCCACAAACAAGTATGGAGACTGCAGGAGCGGAAGCAAAGAGTATCCTGCTGAATTTAAACCTGGCGCCTTTTCTCCTTGATATGGAACAGTCGATTTTTCAAACCCAGAACTCTTGAGCTAGCAGAGGCCAAGATGAGCAACAGTTTTTAGTAATTTAAATTCAGTCTGCTGCTGTGCCCAAAGCTTAACTCGGCTGTTATTAATCTTTATTAAATTAACTTGCTGCACGAGTCACACAACTTGCTGAGGCTCAAAACAGGGAGGGCTTAGCAACTGCTGGCTGCACTCGGCTCTTCCCGTAGCTGCTGCACAGCTGCTCCCGACCCTTCCCCTCACCACACCATACCCACCCTTTTCTGACCATAGATTTATAGGGGACGGAAGTCATGTGTCTTAATGCCCCACTTTTCAG
This sequence comes from Neoceratodus forsteri, assembly GCA_016271365.2. NCBI lineage: Eukaryota > Metazoa > Chordata > Ceratodontiformes > Ceratodontidae > Neoceratodus > Neoceratodus forsteri. The sequence goes on from CM028129.1 coordinate 722,656,569, forward strand.
TCTGCATCTTATAAAAACAGACCCACAGAGGGCGCCTGTTTCAAACTTGTACAAAAGCACCTTGTCTCAGCCAGTGACTCCACTCTTGGGCTCCTTTTGTATACCAGGGAAGCGAGGGAACTAGCAGGAAATAGGAACAGGAGGCCACACTACAGCACACATGGACAGCCTGGTTGTGGTAACTCAGAACAAAAAGCATCATAGTTTAAAAAAATGTTAAGCAAGTAATGCCATGTTGCCTTATGGCTACCAACCTGTTAGCCTTATTAATCCTAACTGATGCGACCAGTTATCGTCTTGTCAAAGAGTGCTCCCCACTTAACAATTACTCCCTCAAAGGCCATAGTGGAACCACCCTGGGGGCTCAGCCATGGCTTCTAAAGTACCCTGTTGCAGCATTAGCATGCCTTGGGGTAAGGTAGCTCGTACACTAAGCACATTATTGATTGACCCACCAATCACAGAGTTGGGTGTGCTGGGTGTGGACAGCTTATATCCATTACTCCACAGCCTCCTGTTCTTAAAGTGTGGGCACGTGGAGACAAACCCTGCCCCCCCCAACACTCCTTCTCACAATGGTCCTTCATGCATGGCATTAGAATAGCCCATATTAATGTTGGAAGCATCATACCGAAGAGTCATGAACTGGAAGCCTAGGTGTTGCTACATAAACTTGATGTTCTTGGTGTCAGTGAAACTTGGCTGAAACTTACATCCCCTGACACCATATGCCAAAATCCAGGGATATAATATTTTTAGAAACGACAGAACAGGCTCTAAGAGAGGGGGTGGGGTTATGATCTACCTGAATAACCACATAACTGGTTCCATCACTGCCTCCAGCTTAGCCCAGGAGGCAACCCTGGATTGGCTGCTAATGGAAATTATCATAGGTGAAGTGCACAAATTGCATTTGGGCTGTGTATATAACCCTCGAATGGGAGGGATCGATGGACTAAGACAATTAATTACCGAAGTTACTCGTCTCTTTCCAGTTAGGAACACCATCATTTTAGGCGACCTCAATCTCAATTGATTGGAAAAAAAGGAACACAATTATGCAGAACTGCTCAAAGAAACAAATCTGACGCAGATCATTAAATCACCCACATGCCACAACTCCAGAACAGGCAATCATACACTACTTAATTGGATCCTGACAAACTGTGTAGACAGGATCATAGCTGCAAGAGTCTTGTCAGACCCCATCAGTGACCACTCGCCCACTTTCAATACGTGGTCATGCCGAAAAATCAAACCCTCTTCAAAGACCATCTCTTTCAGGAACTTTGCTAAGGTCAACACAAATACCCTATACAGAGATCTGGGCAGCATAAACTGGTCCACCTTCTACACATTAAAGGATGTGGACACAGCACTGGGATTCATCACTGCTGCCTTAACCTCGGTTCAAGATAAGCACTGCCCCACAACTACTCGGCGTGTAAGAGGGGGGGAAACTATAGATGGGTTACCAGGGAACTAGTTGCCCAAATGAAAGAACGGGACAAGGCATGGTTAAATCACAAGGCTGCACCTACCCTGGGAACTGGGCTGTGTACAGGCAATTGTGAAACCATTGCAAGCGAGACCTCAAATCCTTAAAGGCCTCATACTTCAAGGCCTAACAATCTCGGTCCCTTAGCGATCACCATAGGTTCTGGTCGGCAGTCAACTCTGTCATTAAACCAGCTAAACAAGGAGCAATCTTTCTACTGAGCAATGCAGGTCTTCAAACAGATCCTGAGACTGTGGCAAACCTTATGAAAAGCAAATTCTCGAACTAGACTGTTGCCTGAACCAGATTCCCACCATGTCTCAGAGCGCCGTCAAGCAGGGGAAAGGAACTGTCACTCTCCCTTTTTATCTCAAAGTAACATCTCAGTCTGAAATATATCGTCTCCTAAAGTCTCTGCCCAACACGGGCAGCACAGGCAGTGATGGGCTTAAACTGCAATTCCTCAAGCTAGCATCAGCAGCGGTAGCAAAACCGCTCGAGCACATGATTAACCTCTCCTTGATCACCGCAAAGATGCCAGCACTTTGGAAAGAAGCCAGAATAGTCCCCATATTTTTTTCAATTTAACATACTTTATTAAATTTTACAAAAAGAATAAACATACAGCCATACAATCAACAGCTTCTTTTCAATATCACTACACAATGAAGGTGTCACTATAGAGGAAGCTGCAACAATGATGCAAAGATGCATAACAGAAACAAATCACTTGTATGACCATAAAACACAGAAGCAGTTACCTCCTAAAGAAATACTCCCTCCCCATAGCCATCCCGACACCATAAACCTAGTTTTAGGGGTTTGAGGAATTCAGCAGGAGGAGCTCCTCTGGCTATTATACCACTGGCCGGTACCAAATATTAGATTATTAGCAAAGGGACCCCCTGTTCTTGGTCCCTAAGTGTCGCTGCGGTCCAGCTTTACCCCTGAACCCTAGAGGGACTCATGGATTTTGTATCAAAGGTAAAAGAGCCACTAGTGGGGCCCATCTCCCATTAAATGTTTTGAGTCGGTCTGCTCGTTTAGCAATTTGTCGTTCCATCTCCAAAACCTGGAGAATTTCACTGTGCAATTCTTTTAAAGTGGGGAATAGTCCCCATATTTAAGGCTGGTGACCCACACCTTCCTGATAACTATAGACCCGTATCTATACTGTCCCACATGGGTAAAATACTTGAAAAAGTGGTCCACTGTCAGTTACTGGAGCACATTGAAAAAACTGCCTGCTGTCCAAGGACCAACATGGCTTCCATAGGGATTTTAGCACCACCACTGCACTTACCAAATTCATGGACCATGTGCTCAGTGAAGCAGACAAATGTAGCCTCACAGGGGCTATATTCGTAGACCTAGCAAAAGCCTTTGACATGGTAGACCATGTGATATTACTAAACACCCCATCTTCCCTGGGCTTTCCCAACAATGTCACTAACTGGGTGCAAAGCTACCTAACTGGCAGGACCCAGCTGGTAAAAATAGGGCATGCCCTATCAACCCCCCCCAAGTGTGGACTGGTGTACCACAGGGCTCCGTACTAGGTCCCTTATTGTTCTCTCTTTTTGTTAACCCCTTACTTGCTGAACCCTTAAACTGTAACAGAATAATGTATGTGGATCACCTCATTCTCTTCAAAAGCAGAAACAACCTCCCAGGGTTAAACCTTGACCTAAACAAGGACTTTACCACAACTGTACACTGGTTCACGCAGCATAGGCTACTCGTAAACACCAAGAAAACAAAGTGTATGCTGTTTGGCTCCAAGCCGAAGCTGGCAAAGTGCACCCTCAACAACACTACAGCCCTTAACATACTAAACCCTGATGGTTCAACCTTCAAGCAGGTCAGAGACTTCAGATACCTGGGGGACTCACTTGACCCTGCTCTAACATTTGAGTACCATATCAGCTCAGCAATAAAGAAGGTGAACCAGCAAATAGGAATGTACTACAGACTTAGGCACCTCCTGTCCCCTGAGACTAGAATAGTGATTTATAGGGGTAATTTCCTCCGCATACTTGAGTACTGTTCTCCGGTAATAGCCCTCACACCCCCTTCTCTACAAAATCGCTTGAACACAGCCTACAACAACATATGCAGATGTGTTACCCTAGTCCAATACCGTACTCACCACTGTCACCTCTACCAATCTCTGGGCTGACTCCCCCCATCCGATCGGAGAGACCTCATGCTCGGAGCATTCATGTCAAAAACTTTGCAAGAAGGGGCAGGATCACCTCTGGCGGGGATGCTGATGCCAAAAAGAAACAGACGTGAACTAAGGATGCAACTCAGTAATGCTGCAGTATATCACAAAATGCTGCAGTATACTTCAGGGACCAATGTAATTCAATGGGATTTAAGACCTTTTGTCATGCAGTATTTTGAGACAAGTTACTTACTGCAAGTTACTGTGTTGCATCATGGCTAGCTCCACTATACATCCTCTCCTGTATGGCTCAAATATGCCTGGAAACACCTGCTTTAGTTTTTTCTCATCTATGTTCTTCAGTTGAGGTGGGGCACAATTGCAGCAGTGGCTGTTGGGAGGGGGGGGGGTGATAAGGCTACAACTACCCATACCCAGATACTTTGGGACTGCCTTGTTCTCCAGCCTGTTTTCAGAATTTGCACTCTGCCCTACTATACACTCAATTTTTTCCATCCCAATAATTTTAACATCTTCCTTTTTCCAATTGATATTGTTCACACAGTACACAACAAATGCCATTACAAAATATCTGCTCCATATTATGCTCATTGTAGCTAAAAGTATATCGCAAAACACTGTCTGTCTCTTATTCCTTCTGGCCTTGGGGACTGGTTGCTCCTAGTTAACTACTGTACCTCTTTAACATGGAGAAGATTACTAAACAGCAGGTAATATTTGCTGTCAGTTTATTTTCACTATTTTTGCTGATTACAAATTAGCACTAAAATAAATAGTGAATATTAAGTGAAAGTCTTACAGGAGTTTATCTGTGATACAAGTCCTAACAGCTAAATGGCAGAAGACAAGATGGATGGATCAGAGACATTCTTTCATTCAGTATTTCCTACGAATCAATTACTGTTCAGGAGTTTTTTTCAACAACCTGCCAAAATGCTGACTGATGACTGTACCTCCGAAATGCTGACTACCTACCTCTGAAACACTAACTGCCTACCTCCAGCTTCTTGCAGTTGGTTCCTACAAATATGAGCAACTAACACATCAGAGATACAGTATCAATGGGGTATAGAATAAACACTGAAGGAAAGAAAAAGATAACCAATAAAATACAAGTAAAGGTATTGCTTTAAAACTTTCCCTGAAGCAATGCCGAGATGCCAAAACCACATGGTGAAGTCTCGTCCTCTAACCCACTCAGTTCCAATGCTACTCCAGCTACTCACAGTCAGTTTCTGCAACTATAAACTACAGATACGTCAGACATACAGTATCAATGGAGCATAGACTAAACATAGAAGGAACACAGGAATGATAAAAGTAAAGGTATAGCCTTTAAACTTTCCTGAACTATCACTGATCATGGTCACGTCCTCTGACCCACTAGATCCCGATGCTACTGGCATGTAATCTTTCTTACCCTCTCATGCCCTGTATGCCTAATACTGTATCTTGTATGCCTTCTGTTTGCCTTTTAGTACTGGTATTTTTTTAATATTTGTTACTGCTTTAGTTATGTCATCCACTATCCTCGGATTGTCCCTCTCCTCACTGAACCATACTGAAACCACATGGTGCTGTCTCTAAGAAGCTCCACATGCTGCTGGCATGTAATCTGCCTGTTCACCTTGAGCCCGATTTTTAAAATAGCAAACTTTGGTACAAGGTGCCTGTGTCAAATGGCTTTAATGCAAGTGGCACCTTGTGTCAAAGTTTGCAGCAGTCCTGATTTTTGAATGCAGGCTGCGTCAAAATTGGGGTGCCTTGCACCCAAGCTGCCCTGTGCCACCCTTGCTGCAGAAGCACCATTGTGCCAGGTTGCAAGGGGGCTTGTGCCAAGATGAGGATGCACCATCCCCTTTTTTTTAATTTTGGAAGTCCCGCTGCAGACGCAACAGGGGGCTCAGTTTAGACTAGCCAGGAGGTGGTGTAAGGGCCATGTGCAACTGCTGGAAACTGTGGCAGATGGGGGATACCTGCAACTAGGGGGCATTTTGGCACCTATGGGGCAGGTGCCAGGGCTATGCCCACCTAGGGCCAAGTCACGGTCCATCCCTGCCAACCATCCACTAAGTGGTTCGATCGGCTGTCTGCCATTGAGAATGGCAACCCCACTGGGTGCCACCTCACCACCCTGACATTGGCGCCATATCCCTGACACCCCCCTAGGGAACCCCCCCATGCTCCTTCTGCCCTCAGCCCCCTTGTGGCAGGCATATTCACCCCCACAACCTTTGCAGCCCCTCTAGTGTTGCATTGGGCTGGGGGGGGTATGGATCCCTGTGTCAAACCCCGCAGGTGCACTAAATGTTTGGCACAAGCCTGTGGCAGCAGCAGCTCTTGGGTCTTTGGTGCAGCAAGCCCCTGTTTTATAAAATTGGGCACAGGATCCCTGATAAACCTGAAGTTTGACACAGCCCTAGAGTGATGCAACTTGTGTCACTCTAAGGGCATTTTTAAAATTGGGACCCTTGTATTCACCTTGTATGCCTTCCCCCTCTTGTGGAATGGAGTCAGTCAACACCTCAAATTCTACTGGAAACAAATATGTATAGCAGGTTGAGTCATGCAAAATATAACACACAAATTCAGTTTGCTATGCAGTACTTTCTTGCTACAAAATAAGTGTTACAATGTCAGTGTTAAATAGAAGAGGTGGGTTCATTATAGTCCAAACTGTACAACATTTGCTGGACTTTATCCCTTAGGAAGGATGGCAAGTCTCTCAAGAATTTGGGGAGGGACATTAACCTTTTTTTCCCCATATTGGTGACAGAGGGACTAGCACTTTCTATTCCAGTCCCTTCAGATTTTAGACATTAGGTTCTCATGGCTCCTCCATATACCAACTTATTTTTAAGAATGTATTTCTGATTGCCATTCTCTGTTATGAAATCTATAGTATTACTGACTGCATGGTGCTTGATTACACTTCTGTATTTGGCACTCCAAAATGTTGAAACTCTGTTAACATATGGGATCTAAGAAGAACTGGTAAGCAGGTGCCTGAATTGTAGTAAAGGTTACTACTAACATTTTGTATAGTTGTGTCATCGCAACCCTGAAGTCATGCTGTGACGTCACCAAACATGAGGAACTAGCTTCTCTGAGATGTGTTAGGCCCTCTTTCCAATCTACTGCATTCTAGTGTCAGAGAACCTTCAAGCAGACTACTAAGCACAAACTTGATGATTTACATAATGTTCATGCATCAGAGGTTGAACAGTTTCATGGCTTGTAGCAGTAAATCTTTGAAATTGGGCACTTTGAGCTGCAATCAGGGTCAGCGCAGATCCTCATCAAGGAGGACAGATTTGCCAGACCCAGGTCTCAGAAGTGACAATGAACAGGAAACCAAAAATTGTACCATCACCTCCAGATGTGTGGTGACTGAACAGAAGAAAATTAGCTTCATGTTGAATCAGATTCAGTACTTGGCAGCTGACAGCTGCAGAGACCTTGAGGCTCATGGAAAAATATACCTGAGAGACTGAAACACAGCTACAGTAACAACTGCAGCAGTAACAATTAATGTACATAATTCTGCCTTAGTACATTTGCATGCTAGCAAGATTGAACAGGTAACCAAACTCTAGGATCTTGAAAACAGATCCCATGGAAACAGTATCTGTCTAAACGGGGTTCCTGAAAAGACCTAATCAGGCAACACAACTCAATTTATGGAATTTTTTTTAATTTACTATGCTTTAAGCCCCCCCTTGCACTGATGTAGTCTGTCAAGTTGCTGACTCATTTTGGTCATGGCAATTACAGTGTCACAACAAGGGTGACAGGAAAGGGGCAATATTGATTTTAGATCACCCCTCACTCATGTCCCCCTTTGTTCCCACACAGTTTCCAACCCCTTTGGGGCATGCCCACCCCCGAGGAGGTTATATTTACTTTGGGGGGTGTGGGGGGGCTTTGTGACCATATCTCAGTGACCACCACTTGGTATACTGCATTCAAAAAATTCACCACCCCAAAGCACCACCTAAAACTGTCCACATCTGCTCCTTCCTGTCATTAGACCTATTCTCACTCCATGCTGATCTTCAGTCTACTTACTGGTCCCTGATGTCCAATGCCATTGACATTAACATAGCTCTTGAATACTTCCACTCCAGATTTATACAGACCTGGGATCAGCATGCTCCCCTTCGCAAAATCAGGGTCAGAGGCTCCCACCTCCCCTGGATCTCAGCAGAGCTTTTGACTTGCCATTGTGCACGCAACCTGGTCTGGAAATCCTACAAGACCTCCGTATCCCTTGCTGACCTTCACAGGTACCGCTCCCTAAGGAATTCTTACACCAGAACCACTAGGTTAGCCAAAGCTGAGTTTTTCTCTTCATCTTTCCAGAGGAATCTAAGTCACCCCTCCAAGTTCTGGAAAGTTATTCACGCCCTTTCCTTCCCTCCAACCCTGTCCACCCCCCCACATGAAATTAGGCACTACCACAGCCTCTGACCCTCCCTCCATGGCCTCTGCCTTCAACACTTACGTCACCTCCTGAGCTTCTGCTCTCCTCTCCTCTCCTCCCTCTACCACCCTCCCCCCTCCCCTCCCTCCACTCCTACTCTTCCATTGTTTTCTCACTGGTTTCTCCATCCTCTTCTCTAAAAGCACTCGTAGCCCTCAACTCCATGCAAAGCAGCAGCCCTGATGGACTTGACCCCAAGCTCCTGCACCTCTCTGCCCCTGCCATAGCCTCACCTAGTGCCTCCTTACTTACCCTCTCCTTCTCTCTTGCCTCCGTCCCTACTTCTTGGAAGCATGCTACTGTCATTCCCTTCCACAAAGGTGGCAACTCCTACTCTCTGGGGAACTTCCATTCTATTTCCCTCCTCCCTACCCTATCCAAACTCCAAGATCACATAGTTCTATCCCAACTCTCCTCCTTCCTCAACTCCTCTTCCCTTTTCACCTCTTTCCAGTCTGGTTTTTGCAAACTCCATTCCACTACTTCCTCCCTCCTCCAGCTCACTGATTCCATCTACATTGCTATGGACTAGGGTCTTCTCACTTCCATCATCTTCATCGATTTAGTGAAAGCTTTTGACACTGTCTCCCATCCCTTCCTATTGCATAAACTGAGATCAGCAGGCCTCTCAGTCCCTGCTACAAATTAGTTCTACTCCTACCTCACAGGTAGATCACAATCAGTGAAGCTGGGGATGCCATATCCCCTCCCCTCCCCATAACCAAACCACTGGTGTCCCCCAAGATTCCATACTTGGACTACTCCCGTTCTCTGTCTTTTTAAATTACCTCTCCTCTGCCTGCTCATCTGCGTCCATCCTCATGTACACAGATGGCATGGCCCTGTTTGTCCCTGGGTCCTCTCCAGCTGAGCTGAGATCCAAGCTCCAGCCTGATTTCGACTCAGTCCAGAAATAGTTTAGGTCCAATCAGCTATCTCTAAATGCCAAAAATACTATTTCTATGTGTTTTGGCACTAGACCAAGGCTCTCTAAACTCCTGTCCCTCCTTTCCTTCCACACACTAGATGGTGATACAATTGATGACATGTCTTCCTCCAAGTACCTCAGTGTCTGCAGGCCTGGTGGTGCTGAGGATTAAGGTGCTGGATGCCACACCTCATGCCATGCTGGTGACCCATGTTCAGGAATGAGCATGGGCTGCAAGGGTCGGCAGGGGAGGGAGAGGATTTGGCATCTGGAAGACAGCTCTCCTCTCCTCTCCCAGGGAGGGAGGACTGGCTCTCCCGCCGAATGGCTGCCCTCAGGTGGAGGCTGGAGGGCAGTGCAGGCCAGAGGGGCCAGAAGAAGAGAGGGTGCTGCAGGACTTCTGGCATACTTAGGATGGCAGAGAAAGGGGAGATACTATTGATGGGGGACCTTAACATGCCAGATATTAACTGGAGCACCTTTGCAGCAGCCACATCCCAAAGCAGGGCCATTCTTGATGCCCTTCAGGTGGCATGCCTCAAACAGCTAGTTTTGGAACCTACTCTTGAGGGAGCAATCTTAGACCTCGTACTCGCAAATGGGGACAGTGACAGGATCTCAGATCTAGAAGTGGGTAGCCATTTGGGAACAAGTGGCCACCAAACAGTGTGGTTCATGATAAACTCCGCTACAGAGTCAAGCCATACAAAAGTGAGGGTTCTGGACTTCAGGAGGGCTGACTTTGGCAAGATGGGAGAGTGCCTTAGAAAAGCACTAGCAAACAGGCTAGAAGGAGGGGTGGAGCAACAATGGGGAAATATCAAAACTGCCATCACAGAGGCAACAAGCCTTTGTGTGAAGCAAATAAACAAATCAAAATGAAAGAAAAAGCCACTATGGTTCTCAAAAGAGGTGGCAGTGAAGGTTAGGGAGAAAAAGATAGCATTTAGGAAGTATAAAGAAACACAGAAGGAGCAGGACAGAGAACTGTACCAGTTAAGGCAGAAGGAAGCAGGGAGGGTAGTCAGAATATCAAAGGCACAAACTGAGGGAAAGATAGCTAACTCGGTTAAGAAGGGGGATACAACCTTTTATAGGTATATCAGGGAGTGTAGAAAGACAAAGGGAGGGATAGTGAGGCTGAATAGAATGGATGGTGGGTGGGCAGAGAGTGACAGTGAAAAAGCAGGGATACTGAATGAATACTTCTGTTCAGTATTCACAAAAGAGGAAGTGGGGGAGGTGCCTAATCCAATTAACTCAGTCACACCACAAGAGCTCTTTGAGACTTCCATCACTTGTGCCCTGTATACTCTTAGCACTGCATCCTGGGCCTTTCTAAGCAAAATCAAGCCATAATCAGCATGCCACAAGCAAATGTGACTACCTCTTGAACCGTAAGTGCTACACACAAAGTATGCGTGGCAAAGTTGTTCAGCACAACGTTACCTTTCCAATGGTGTTATGCAATCAATTGTAATCAATTTAGTTTTTATTTTATATTAGCTGAAATACCAAACAACTGATTTTTTTCTGATTTTTTTCAAGGTGCTTAGGTGACGCATGAGAGACAAATGTCAGCCATGCACACCATACCTTAAACAAATGAAAATAACTCCTAAAGTATATGTGGTAGACATAAAGTATTAGTGGCAAAATTGTTCAGCACAAAATAGCCTTTCTAATGGTGCTATGCAATCAATTGTAATCCATTTAGTTGTTATTTTATAGTAGCTGAAATACCAAACAACTGTTTTTTTTTTCAGATTTATTCAAGGTGCTTAGGTGAGGCTTGAGAGACAAATGTTAGCCATGCACACCATACCTTAAACAAATATGAATAACTCCTAAAGTATACATGATAGACATAAAGTATCTGCAGCAAAATTGTTCAGCGCAAAATTACCTTTCTAATGGTGCTATGCATTCAAGTCTAAGCAATTTGGTTTGTTTAATTAGTTAGGTAAAAACTGCTGACTTCCTCAGACATTTCTAGGCCTGAGTGAAAGTCAGTTGAGTACGTCTATAGACGTTATTGTCCTGAGTGGCTATGCTTTCAGACGCCGCCTACAGACGTCTTTAGGCCTGAATGAGTTTTAACAGAAGCACTCTGGAGAGGGGGGTAGATCCCATTCCTTTCACAGAAGAAAGGGTTCTGAAAGAACTTCTAAAACTGAAGGTGGACAAAGCAATGGGGCCAGATGGATTTCACCCAAGAATTCTAAAAGAATTAAGCAGAGAACTAGTGACACCACTGACTACCCTTTTTAACAAATCATGGGAGGATGGTGTGGTACCTGAGGACTGGAAGAAGGTGGATGTGATTCCTCTTCACAAAAGTGCGACCAAGACAGAGGCAGGAAACTACAGACCTGTCAGTTTGACCTCTGTGGTAGGGAAAGTGATGGAATCACTTCTGAAGGAAAGATTTGTTGAGTACCTAGAGGCCAGTGGGGCACAGGACCCAAGGAAGCATGGATTCACAGTGGAAGGTCATGTCAGACGAATCTAATAGATTTCTTTGATTGGGTGACCAAAGTAGTAGACCAGGGAGGGCTGTGGACATGGCCTACCTAGACTTTAGCATGGCATTTGACAGTCCCACACAAAGATTAGTAGTCAAATTAACCAGCCTGGGAGTGGGTCCCAGGGTGGTAGCCTAGGTAAAACATTGGCTGAACAACAGGATACAGAAGGTAATTGTAAATGGAGTCCACTCTGAAGAAAGAGGGGTTACTAGTGGGGTACCGCAGGGTTCAGTGGGTCCAGTCCTTTTAATGTCTTTATAAGTGACATTGCAGAGGGACTGAAGGAAAGTATGCCTCTTTGTAGATGACACAAAGATCTGCAACAGGGTTGATACACAAGGAGGCATGGAAAGGATGAGAAGGACTTGCAAGGTTGGAGGAATGGTCAGAAGTATGGCAGCTTGGATTCAATGCAAAGAAGTGCAAAGTAATGCACCTGGGAAACAAAAACCCAGGGGAAGATTACACAATGGGGGGAGGTAGTAACAACAAAAATGGAAAGGACCTGGGGGTAATCATATCAGATGACCTTAAGATTGGCAAGCAATGTGAGAAGGCGGTAGGGAGGGCTGGGGGGATACTGGGATGTATAGGGAGAGGTATCACCAGCAGAAAACAGGAAGTTGTTATCCCTCTGTACAGACAGTTGGTGAGACCCCATCTGGAGTACTGCATCCAGTTCTGGAGACCCCATCTCCGCAAGGACATAGACAGGATGGCGGCAGTTCAGAGGAGGGCAACTAAAATGGTGCAGGGTCTGCAAGAGAAGCCATACGAGGAGAGACTAAAGGAGCTTAATATGTATACCCTTGAGGAAAGGAGGGAGATGGGGGACATGATAGAAACATTTAAGTACCTCAATGGAATCAACAAAGTCCAAGAGGGTAGCATCTTTCAGAAAAAGAGATGTGCAAGAACAAGGGGACACAATTTGAAGATAGAGGGGGACAGCTCAGGGGCAATGTGAGGAAGTATTTTTTCACAGAGAGGGTGGTGGATGCATGGAACAGCCTTCCTGAGGAGGTTGTGGGGTCTAAAACTGTGGGAGAATTCAAGAATGCATGGGACAGACATAAGGCAATTTTTGTGAGGGGTAGGAAGAAATAGGCTGTTGGTTAAATAGGATCTGCAGCTTATCCTCTAGGTAGGGAAATGGGCAGACTAGGTGGGCCAAGCGGTCCTTATCTGCTGTCAAAGTCTATGTTTCTATGTTGTACGCACGTCTTCACGTATGCATGTCCTGAGTGTGCACCCCAGCAGTTGTAAGGGAGAAAATGGAGGAAACAACTCCCCTGGCTGCAGATGATGACTGACCTCTCGCAGGCTGTGCACGCAGTGACCAGGCAGGGGTAAGTCCCAGTGATACCGGGTGATGGGGCTGGGGAGGTCAGTCAGAAGGGGGCAGCTGAGAGCAGAAGAAGGAGCATAAAGTGCATACAAAAAAAGTACCCCAGTGTCTGACTTGACCGTCACCTCAATTTCTCCCAGCACATAGACGCCATATTCAAAAAGTTCCACCCAAAACTTGGTGCCCTCTATAGGCACAGAAGTTCCATCCCTCTACCTACCTGCCTAGACATGCTAACCAAGATGATTCTCCCCATTTTAGATTATGGCACCATAGTCCATGGAGCTGCCCCTAGGTCCACCCTAGCCAGACTGGATCCCCTCTTCCATTCCTGCTGCCACTTCACTCTAAACTTCTCTCACCGCACCCACCACTGCACTCTTTACTCTGCTCTCTTCCTCCCTTCCTTGGAGAATCACCGCCTAACCCACTGTGCCTCCTTCACTTCCAGTTTCTGGTTATCCTCCCTTCCCCCCTACCTTGACTCCCTCCTCCTACCCTCCACCCCTTCCTCCTACTCCCTCCAAAACTCTGGGTTTTGCTCCCTCCAGAACCCATCTCGTAAATCACTTGCTGGTCAAGCTGCCTTCTCTTTCCGTGTTTCTAAACTTTAGAACTCTCTCCCCCTACCTTTTCGTTCTGCCTCTTCCAAACCCTCACTTATCTCTCTATTCCTCTCCCATATCTCTCCTGTCACTGCCCTTAATGCACCTGGCCCTTAGTTTCTCTTCTCTTGGCCCTCCTACCTATGTCCCCATGCTTATCTACCACTGTTCTTCCTGCTTCCACTCCCCAAATCGTTTACACTAGTTCCATTCATGATTGTTCTTCTGCTACCTAACCCTAAATCATTATATTCAGGGAGTATCTGCCTTGTCTACTATTTTAGCTGCACTGTTACCTGTACAACTATAGTTATTTGTATATATTGTAAGTATTGTATATACCAACACCACTTATCTAATTTACTCTGTACAGCTATACAGTATATTACCTTCCTCTGTCATTCATTGTAACACTGTACCTCTGTATGTATACAATTGCATATATTTTTATGTCTCTCTTAGCAAATTCCTCTCCCCTCCGCCCAGGATGCATCTGGAAATGAGCTGTCTGAGCTCAGTACGTCTTTCCTGGCGAAATGCTTTAATAAATAAATAAATATATGGTGACCATTTCCCAGGAGGGTGCTTTGGGGTTGTAAGTCCTGGGAGATGAAATACCTAGCGCTGTGATACCAGGTGGCATTTTGCCTGTGCTGTAATCGGCATCGGCAAAATGTATGTCACTGGCATGGGTGTACCTTGCACTGACTGGCCCTCTTTGGTCTTGCTGCTCTGCCCAGTCCTGTCTCCCACCATCCCTGGGACTTGCCCTGACTCCTTGTTCTGCCCTGGATGACTCCCCAGAGGAAAGACCACCTGAGTCTGGCCCAACTCCTTTGATGGAGTTTAGCTTTGGTTCTGGAATGTGGCCCAGTCTGTGATGTGGGAGCTGTGACAGGCGACATCCTACACAATCAGGGTTTTTCCATTTTCTCCCTGCCCTTTGGACATTGTGTGAGCCCTTGTGCTGATGCACAGCGTGCATCAGGGCAGCTACATCTCTGCTCTCGATCCACTAACTCGCACTGCACTGCCACCTGTGGTCACCCAGGTGGCAGTAGAGCAGCTGAGTTCAGGCAGCCACCCTCCCCGAGGAGGCAAGTGTCCATTAGAATGCTCCACCATCCTGCCCTGGGCAGTCGTCTGATGACCTGGGCTTGTTAATGAATCTAGTTCACTGGTGTTGCGAGAGGTAGCACTAACACTGCGCTGACAGGCTGACATTTATGTACAGTTGCGTAAATGAGCTACAGAATTTGGACAATTGGACATTATTAGGACTCATCGGGCCCTGAATGCTCGCACCCTCAGACTCCCAAGCCAGTTGAATAATCATTAAGCAATAATGACTGAAGAGCTGGTCATTTCCTGGAGATTAACAACTGGTTGGGTGGGAATGGTGGCCTGAGGCAAAGCCGAGGGCCAACACCACCCAGCTGGTCATTAATTGACCGAAAATGAACGGCTCTGAGGTTATTATTGCAATTATATGTCTAATCACAATAATGAACTTTTTTGAGCTGTTTTTTGTTTTGCTGAGTTTTTTAAATTGGTGTTGTTTTTCTGCAGTGCTGCACACTCTCTTTGCGTCCCATTCTGTGTTCACGGAGGTATTATGCATTCACATGTTATGGCTGTTTTAGAAATTATCGTATTATTCAAATGTTTTCTAAGTGATTAGTTATGTTATTTTTTTAAACCTTTCTGTCTGTAACCCTGCACTGTTATAGTTCGCCACTAACCGAGCTGAGTGGCTGCCCTGCCAGGCATTTCTAAGAGATTTCAGCCCAGCATGTCAGTCAATGAATGAGCTAGTTCAGCTCATGAACAATTAATTAGACTTAGAATAGCTTTTCTTGCCTACCACACTAAGATAGACTATTTAAAACAGACCTAAGACAAAAAGACAAGTACCTTTTGGGGACACCCATATCTACTTTGAACATGACTATGCTCTGGCCACCCTGGAATGCAAGAAACAGGTTCTGGTGCTTCAGTATGAACTAATTTTACACGGCAGGCAGGCCATGTGTTTTTGCAGTATGGGCTGGTGGAGATGATTGGCAACTCACTCTTAGGACCTGAACTGTAAACATTTTTAGTAAACTGAAATGCTGAACAAACTGATGTAACAGGGTATTAATGAACTCTGATTTTTATTTCAATGCTGAATTGTTTAGGCACGAACACTTTGACTCTAGTATGGGAGTTGGTTTAGTGCAAAGATGCAATAACCCTGTTTTTTATGTTTTCAACTTTGCCTTAAATCCTTCTCCTAGTTTTAGGACATGGTATAAAATGTAAGGTTTTGAACTCATATACAATTGTTTCAGTATCATGCGGCAATACTGTGTTCTTTTTCCACATTAACAGTACAGTGCAGACGTAGCTGAACTATATGCAAAGTGGGACGGGCTTGGGTGGGGATTGAACAATATATGAAACCCGCTTGAAGGGTGCTGTAATTATATTTGCATTTTATCTAGAGAAGGGACCAGAGCCAACATGGGAGGTGGAAAATGGCATTTACCAACTCTGAGACCCTTAGTTGGCTTCATGGATTTGGTGGGAGCTGAAAGCCTTGATTTTCCTGTATAATGTAGGATAGTCAGCAAATATGGCTTTCAAGGTACAAAAAGAGACTTCAGATAGAAGCCTGCAAGGCAATTTGGGGGGGGAGGGGTAGGGTACCACTATAGCTGGCCCCTTAAGCTACTCACCTAATACATGGGGGGATATCCTGGGAATGGAATGAACGCGTTGACAAGGAGAAGCTGGATATTAGAAGTAGAACCAAGAGGCTCAGATAGTGTAACTTGTGGGGAGGTTGGTGGACTAATGAGGGCTACTGGGTGTAACTCTGTAACATCAGTCAGTGACTGCCCTCTGCTCTTAGTTGGACTGATTAACTGTGCTGCACAGGGTAGTCACACAGGTTATACTTCCCACTCCCCACTGCAACCTTGAGGGGGTGGGCTAAGGGTGGCTTGCCATGAGTTCAGGCATCAACTGTTGGGTTTCAGTATATGGTTACATTTTCATTTACTCTTTTGATGTCTCAAAATCTATGTGTGATGCATTTAAAATAATCATAGTCTTTGTTTTCTTCAAAGTAATGGGGGGGGTGCACTCTGGAAACAGGTGGTACACCATATATCCTGTAGATATGGCCGATTTTAAAATATTATTGTACACTGTTAAAGGTATAAATAACAAAATTAAGAGGGCTAGGCTGCTAAAGGAGATTAGATGGGTAGATACAGTAACTGCACTTTTACAAGCGATACACCTGTCTGCAGGGGAGCACTCAAAGCCGTGTTGGACCTGGGTGAGCACAGCGCAATCTTGTAAGAGAGGGACAGCAATTCTGATCAAAAGGATACCACCCTTGCAGCGAGGGGTGTAGATCTGGACCCTGAGGGCAGATTTGTGCATATTAGAGGCACTTATAGAGATGTGGACAACACTACCCTAAATATATGCTCTAAACCTGGAGAGGGAGAAAAATTCATAGTTATTTCATAGTTGTCAATCAAGTCTATCGGCGTTAGCCTTAATGACTTGCCACATATCAGTGGAATAATGTCATTTTTTTCTTTTCCCATATGTTTATCTAGTTCTTTTTTGAGCTGATCCATGGTGTTACTATACACAACTGCATCTGGTAGTGCATTCCAAGCACTCACAACTCTGACTGTATCATTCTGCCTTTTGTTTTGTCTTTACTGTTTCACCTCTTAATTGTTTGTTATGTGACCTAGTTTGTCTTTCGGTGTCCTTCCTACATAGCCCTGACGTCCACCAGATCTGTTCATTATGATGAGCTTTGTATGCATAACATACAGTAGATCCCCCCCCCCTTATTTTCATATACTGTATAGCATAAAGATTTAGATTTTCCAGTCTTTCCCGGTAGGGTTTATTCTTGACAGTTGTGATTTTTTGGTGACTCTTTTTTGGACCTTCTCCATCAGTCTCATGTTACCAATGTTTTGTATGGCAACAAAAAGTGTGCAGTATTCTAAGTGGGGTCTAACCAATGTGGTGTATAACAGGACAATCACCTCACTCCTACTTTTAACATTCCTCATAATGCAGCCCACAGTTCTGTTACATTTTTTAACAGTTTCCCTAATGTGGTGATCAAACTTAAGTTTGTTACTGATGTATACGCCAAAATCTTTTTCTACATCTGCTGTTGCAAGGATTTTGTTATTAAGTATATACTGTGCCCTGATGTTGTTATGTCCCAGATGCATCACCTTGCATTTATCGATGTTAAAATCCAATCCATGTTCTCCTGTCCATACTCTTAACCTGTCTGTATCTTGCTGTAGTCCTAGAGCAGCCTCCATATTATTTACAATGGCTCCCACTTTACAGTCATCTGCATATCTGCAGATCCATGACTTATTTGATGTGTGCATAGTAGCTACAAGGATATTAAATAGCAGTGGTCCAAGGGCTGATCTCTGGGGCACACCACTTGTCACCTTCTCTCACCCAGATTGATATCCTCTTAAACAGACACTTTGTTGCCTGTTATCTAACCAAGACTCAATCCATCATACTATATTAGTATGACATTCTTTTGCAGCTAGCTGGTTCACTATTTCATGGTGTGGAACAGAAACAAATGCCTTTGAATAATCCAGATATAATACATCCACTGGTAGCGTGCTGTCCAATGCTGCACTCACAGGCTCAAACAACTGCATAAGATTAGTCAAGTATGACTTACCCTTACTAAAACCGTGTTGTGATACATTGATCATTCCATTTTCCATTATATGTTGTTCCTTTATGTCCCTCTCAATACAGTCCATAATCTTACTGATTACAGAGGTCAGACTTATTGGTCAATAGTTTCCCACCTCACACCTGTCACCCTTCTTATATATAGGGGTCACATTTGCTCTCCGCCATTCTTGCAATGTCTTTCCCTCTTTTAGTGACGTATTAAATAGCACACAAACAGGACTTGCTATTTCGCCGGCAAGTTCCCTTTGCAGTCTCAGATGCATTCCATCCGGTCCTGCTGACTTATTTACCTGCAATTTTCGAAGTTTTTTATATACTTCTTTGATGGTTATAACTCTAATATTATTCTGGCTATTGGCCCCTACTGATAATATATGTAAGCATTTTCATTTTCCCTAAACCCAGAAGTACCCAGTGGAGTGTGGGTCATACCAGTCAATATCACTCCTAAATACAGACCTAAAATGCATGAGAGGGACAATGGCCAGAGACTGCATAAATTAATTTCTGGTATTGTTCACCAGGACTAAACCAGGTTTATAACAGGTAGACTGCTCCAGGACAATATCAGGAGACTTTCGAACATAATTTCTTTCCAAAAACAGAATAAGCATTTGCAATTGGAAATCTTAATGGATGCCAAAAAGACATTTGATTGAGTTAATTTTTACTTCATAAAAGTAGTCCTGGAAGCATTTCAATTTGGCCTCAAATGTGTAAGTTAGTCATGGCACTATATGCCAGACCACAGACCAGATGCTTTGGTCTGTGTGAATGGGATCAGCTCTTGCAGATTCCCATTGAGCAGGAGATCCAGCAGGGATGTCCCCTGTCCCAACTACTTTTTGCGATCTGTTTGCAACTCTTGGCTGCCAAGGTCATGCAGGATCTACAAATCAAGGGCATCTTGGTGGGAAACAGGGTAGAAAAGATGCCACTGTATGCAGATGACTTTTTCTTCATGAACCATAGCTTTAGCTCCTCACCTACAGTTTATTTTGCAGCAGTTTAGCCTGATCTCTGGTTACAAAATTAATTGTGCAAAGTCCAAGACACTTAGATCAGTAGGACCTGCATGTTCCTAATTTGTTGTAATTTCTCATTTGAAAGGGCAAAACATAATACTGTAAAATATTAAGGGATCCAAGTTTCAGTGAACCCATACAGACTGTTTGATTTTAATTATAACAGGGGAGGGTGGCCACACTAAAAATGAATATCTTACCTATATGCCTATTCCCCTACTAGATGCTTTCTACTATATTTGAATACTGATAATCTTTTGGAACAACTTTTACAAAGGAAATACATTTATTTGGGGTGGTAAGAGACCACAAATGAAATAAAGTCTCCGTTGGGTGGGGAGTTGGGGGTAGGAGGAAGTAGGCTGTTGGTTAACTAGGATCTGCAGCTTATCCAATAGGTAACATAGAAACATAGAAGTTGACGGCAGATAAGGATCGCAAGGCCCATCCAGTCTGTCCATTTCTTTTTCTACCTTATAAATGTGCCATTGACCTTTGCTCTGTCAGTGGCCTATCTATTCATTCTCATCTGTATTGCTCCCTTATGCCTATCCCATGCCTGTTTGAAGCCCTGCACTGTATTCATAGCCACCACTTCCTGAGGTAGGCCGTTCCATGCATCCAGCATCCTTTCTGTGAAAAAGAATTTCCTCACATTCCCCCTTAATTGGCCTCCCTCTAATCTCATGCTGTGTCCTCTTGTCCTGCTATTTTTCTTATATTTAAATATGTTAGACTCTTTCACCTTGTTAATGCCCTTAAGATGTTTGACTGTCTCGATCATATCACCTCTCTCGCTCCTTTGCTCAAGGGTATACATATTGAGCTCCGTTAATCTGTCCTCATATGTCTTCTGATGCAGTCCCTGCACCATTTTGGTTGCCCTTCTCTGGACTGCCTCAATTTGGTTAATGTCCTTGTGAAGGGGTGGCCTTCAGTACTGCATGCAGTACTCCAGATGGGGCCTAACTAGTGTCTTGTAAAGAGGGATTATTACTCTCTTACGACTTGTAGATACCCCTACTAATACACCCAACATCCCCTAGGCCTTACCTACTGCTTTAGAGGTCTGCTTGGATGATTCTCAGGTCATCGGTGATGATGATGCCCAAGTCTCTTTCTTCCTTTGTGACTGCCAGCAACTCCTCCCAGCCTATAGGTGGCTTCAGGGTTTCTCTTCCCTATGTGCATGATCTTGCACTCCTTTGCATTAAATCCCAGTTGCCACTCTTCTGACCATTTTGCTAGTTTATCCAGATCTCTTCTCATTCTGCCCACCCCATTTAGATCATCTACTCTGTTGCAGATCTTGGTGTCATCTGCAAACAGACAAGCCTTACCCTCTAGTCCATCTGCAATGTCACTAATGAAGATATTGAAGAGGACTGGCCCCAGAACTGATCCCTGAGGTAACCCACTTGTGACTTCCATCTCTTCTGACTGTGTACCATTTACTACCACTCTGTTTTCTGCCCGTCAACCAGTTTGCCACCCAGTTGACCAACTTCTGACCCACCCTGAGCCTACCCAGCTTATTTATCAATTTTCTATGTGGAACAGTTTCGAAGCTTTGCTGAAGTCAAGGTAGGTGACATCAACTGCTCCTTGGTCCACCACTCTGGTTACCCAGTCAAAGAAATCTATGAGATTAGTTTGACAGGACCTTCCTTTTGTAAACCCATGCTGTCTTGGATCCTGTGCCCCTATAGATTCCAGGTGTTGCACTATCCTTTCCTTAAGGAGTGCCTCCATAATCTTGCCCACTACTGAGGTAAGACTGACTGGTCTGTAGTTCCCTGCCTCCACCCTGCTGCCACTCTTGTGGAGTGGGATCACATGAGCTCTTCTCCAGTCTTCTGGGACCTCTCCTGTGCTCAGAGACTCACTAAACAGTTCTACTAATGGCTGTGCTAGTTCCACTCTTAGCTCCTTAAGTACCCTGGGATGTATGCCATCAGGTCCCATTGCCTTGTCCACCCCTGAGCTTAGCGAGCTCTTGTAGGACCCTTTCTTTTGTGAGAGGGAGTAGTGCTCACCTCCTCTCCTCCCCCCCTGTGTCCATGGTGCTGAGCTGTAGGGCCCTGCCCAAACTTCTCTTCAGTAAATACTGAGCAAAAGTATCTATTTAGGATAGATGCTTTTACAGGGTCCTCCTCCCTCACATGCCCCATTTTCTCCTTTGAGCTTAGCAACACTCTCTTGACTTCTTCTTTCACTAACGTATCTATAGAAAGTCTTGTCACCTTTCTTTACTGTTCATGCTAGGGTTTCTCAGTTTGGGACTTTGCCTGCCTTACTGCCTTCCCTGCTTCCCTTAGGGCAGTTTGGTATGCCTCCCTATCTTCATCCCGCTGTGTTCCCTTATATTTCCTGAAGGCCAGCCTTTTGGCTCTGACCTTTTCTGCTACTGTATTTGAGAACCAAGTGGTTTCCTTCTTCTTTTGCACTTCCTTTTCTGTCTAACACAATGGGATGTTGCTTCAAGTATTGCATCCTTAATGCTTGCCCACTTTGCCTGTACCCCCTCACTTGTGTTTCTTTTTGCCAGGGCTAGGTTAACTCTGTTAGTCATCTTATCAAAGTCAGCTCCTCTGAAGTCCCATATTTTTGCCTTGGAATGGGATGATTTAGATGTAGTGGCCAAATTGAACTGTATCATGTGATGGTCACTGGCCCCCAGGTGACCTTCTACCTGGAGATCTGTGATCCCGTCCCTGTTAGTCAGTACTAGGTCTAGGATAGCCCTGTCTCTTGTGGGTTGTTGTACCAGTTGTTTGAGGCCCTCCCCCTGCAGGGAATCCACCATGTGTCTAGTTCTGGTAGATGTTCCTGCTGGTATTGACCAATCTGTATCTGGCGTGTTGAAGTCTCCCATTATCAGAACCTCCCCTTTAGCTGTCATGTTTTGTATATCTTCTAACAGTAATGTGTCTATGTCCTCCCCCTGGTCTGGGGGCCTATAGACAACCCCAATTCTTATGGCTGTCCCATTTATTGTTTCCAGGGTGACCTACAGTTCTTCTGGTAGGGAAAGGTAGGGAAATGGGCAGACTGGGTGGGCCAAGCGGTCCTTATCTGCCATCAAAGTCTATATTTCTATGTTTTCTGTGTTTCACCCTTAGCAGAGAAAAGGGTGAGATTGCATGTCCTCAATGGGAAAATTAATATTACACAGATCAGCTGGCAACACTAGGTTCTTGGGTCACGCAATGCTCGGAATTGGGCTGGTACCATAGGGAGCATGTAGAGTAAAGGAGTATATCTTGTTCTCTCTACCCTCAGCAGTGATAAGGTAATATGTGACCAGTTAAACAATCTCTGGGTGATGCATTTGTTATGCATGCCAGTATGGGCATGACACATTACATGTATGCCAAATGAGGTGGGCCCCCTTTCACGTATCTGGTATCATAAGGCCTTTGCTCCACCTGGTACTAACGGGGGGGGGGGGTCCTCACATGGGAGCAGACAAGTCTCACTAGATTTGCCCAATGCATTGTTGACAGGGGTGGGTACCTGACATTTGTTTCTCTGAAGGAGAGATTTAACCTCCCTAATACAGTTCTCTTTAGGTAAATGCAGCTGAACATTTTATAATGACGCAGGACAAATGTGCCAAAATTACTAGACAAATGATTACCTAGGAAGACTCCAAACTGCTTCTAAATGCCTTGGATGAAAATATAAATTATATCAAACACAAGTGAGAACAGGAGAGTAGGACATTATTTGAGCAGTGTGACCGGAATAGTAGATTTTAGAAAGGGTGAAAAGTTAATTTCTTGCCCAATTGGAGAGAGTTTTACTGGAAAATTCTAATGAGGTTCTTTAGGACACCCAGCATCATGCAACATTTATTTATTTATTTTGGCTGCTCTTTTGAATAGATGCTGGAAACTGTGTGTGTGTGGGGGGGGGGGGGCATGCAAGTCTTCCATGTCTTTTAGGGCTGCTCCAGATTAACACCCTTCTGGGATAGGTCCAGGACTCCATAAAAATAAAATTACACATAAAACCCTTCCAGGCACATTAACTAATATGGTCCTGAGCTTTCTGCAGCCATTGTCATACCCAAAATACAGTAAATCCCTGACCCTGATATTATTGGTGACAGCACTTAAATGCATTACATGCTGCTGACTACAGTATGTTGTGCCAATGAGGGTTGAGTGGGTGGGCATGGTTTCAGACATTCTATGTTTGGAGAGGTTAACAGCCTCCACACATATGCAACTCCATAAACTTACCAACACATGGCACCACTGGGAACTGTATGTGCAGCCCATGGGAAAAAAATCCATTAGAAAACTGAGTGGTGGAGTGTGGGGAATGGGGCCACACCTTTTTTTTACTTTTTGTGAGTGTCCCTTCAGTGAAGCATTGTAATATGCTATCTAATTTGGATTTTGTGGTCACTGCAGTAGACACTGTATGAAATATCAAAGGAAATAAGTGAGACACGGGGATCAATTTTCAAAGCCTCATTACTGCCGCAAGAGCCTGGTGTGTCAGTCATTTGGTGCACAGGGCTTGCGTCATTCACCAGGCTGGCGATCAGGATTTTTGATCCTGAGAGCCAAATGCCACAAGTTAGACCAGGTTTTCCCTGGATTAACTTGTGCCATTTGGGGGACCCATTTTACTGGGCTTGCACCAAATATTTGGCACAATCCGCCGTAAATCGTGGAAAGTGTCACAACTGCACCTGATGTACTAAGCTCAGGTGCAGTTGCAATTGCATCAAAGGAGTTTGGTGTATTTGCGCCAAAGAATGGGGTCAACACAGGGCTTGACGCAAGCCCTGCATCAGCCTTTGAAAATTAAGGCCGTGGATTTTAAATTTTTTTTTTATGATTTGTAAATGACATTTCTTCTGCATTGATATGACTGACCTTGTGCATGTTTATAGAATCTGATCAATAAGTTGTGAGCCCACCTGGAAGGATCATACTCACTGCTGGGAATGGGTTTACTGATGCTGTACGCCTTAATGATTTTGTTATTCAGTAAAGTTGGAGTTTAAAAAAAAAAATACGTAAAAAGTGGTGCCTGATACTCTTTCCAAAATCTATTTCTTATACTCTACCTGAAATTTACACCACAGCAACCATACTGGATTTTGTACTCTTCAACCCTACTGAATGTTGCACCCTGTAGCTCTCCTGAATTTTGTACCCTGCAACCCTCCTAAGCTTTGCACCCTGCAACTCTCCCAAAATGTTTGACCCACAACCCCTCTAAAATTAGCATCCACATGCCTTTTAAAATTGGCACCTCATACCTTTTTCAACATTTTGTGAGGGGTATTAAGTCAAAACTCTGAGAGGGCCACATATTTTGAAGTTTGAGAAAGAAATCAGGATGCACATTTTGAGGGGGAGCAGGATGCACATTTCAGGAGGGGTTGAAAATACAAATTTCGGGAAGGATGAGGAGTGTAACTTTCAAGAGGGGAGCAGGTCGCATATTTTGGGAGGAGAGCAAGTGCCAGTTTTGGAATGGGTGTAGGACCAGCACTCAGTAGGAGTGTGGGGTGGATGCTAATTTCAGGATGGATGCAGAGAGCAAATTTAGGGATGGCTGTTGAGTGTAACTTTTGGAAAGGGAGCAGGCACAGATTTTTGGAGGGGAGTTGGTCATGAATTTCGGGAGTGGTGTGGGGAACAAATTTTGGGAGTGATACAAATATAGCTAAAGGTGTAGAGGGCAAATTTTAGGAGGGGTTCAAGGTGAAAAGTTCAGGAGAGATGGGGAAAATTTTGGGAGGGGTGTTGAGTATAAATTTAAGGTATGAAATTCTGGAGGAGTTTTGGGCAAAAATCTGGAGAGGTTTATGGCACATAGATTTTAGGAGTGTTGTGGGACAGAAATGCTTGGAGGAATGTGAGATGCCCAATTCAAGGGGATGGAGGTGGGGGTGGGGTGAGGGTTAGGTTCAAAATATGACAGGACCACAAGGTGCTCATTTTGGGTGGAACTAGGGCACATATTTTGGAAGTGTACAGGCTGGGGAGATACAGGGTACAAGGTTTAGGAGGACTGAAAGTTGCAAATTTTGTAATTGGTGATGGAACATCTGTACGAGCCAGTGTTTAAAAGTGTTGTTAGTAAGGACAAGGCTGTAAATTTCTTAGATTACATCACAAGGCCTCATCTTCAGCCCTTCACTGAAACCAGCTTTTTCTTTTTATTTTACAAGGCACTGAAATCAGGGTTAAGAAAAGTCTTGTAACTTTTAAAGGAAGTAGTGTAGAAGTCTGGGGCTGTATTTTCAAAAATCCCAGAAATCCGTGCAGGTGTGGGAAAAACTGGTGCAAGTGGCTCTTCACTTGCAGAGCCGCAGTTTTTCCAGCATGCACCAGATTTTCAGAGATGGAACTATTTTACATCTGGCACCATGATTTATGGCAGCTTGTGACCATTTTGTGGTGCAGCTACGCCAAAATATTATGCCTGGTTAGACCAGGTGTCACATCCTCTGCAATTGCACCTGCTGCCTGTGTGAAGCATGGACTGAAGATCGGAATGCCTACAGGTGCGGAGATGTTTTACTGCACTGGTGGCTGGGGAGTGGGACTTAGTTCTGGAACAGCTGAAAATCTGACTCCTGAGTTTCAGCATGAAACTTATTGGGGATCTGCTGATCCTAATGTCAGGTTTAGTGCATTTGGTGATACAGATCAAGCCACTTAAGCAGGACACACTTAATCCGGACATTCGTTTAATTTGGACATTCCCATGATAACTGATTAGCATACCATTATTTTCAATTAATGCAGTAATCTGTTAATTGGGATGGGTAGTTCAGCTAATAGGGATGGTTTTTAAGGTTGGGTTGCAGCACTGCATGCTAGATTTTTGTCAGAGTGAAGTGCTGTAGAATGGATACCAAATGAAACAAGTTCTCGCTAGCACAGACAATAAAAGTTGTGGAAGCCCTCCAGGGTCCCAAGTCCTCGCTTTCTAAGGTGGCCAAGTCATCTGGCATTTTGAAGAGCCAAGTAGGGAGGATAAGCCAGAACTGCAACAGCATGCTGGCTGAATAGCAATCAAACTCAAACCCTGACCACAAGTGAAAGTGTGAGGGGAAAGACTGTGAGGTGGAGGATGCACTTTTAGCTTGATTCAGTAATGCTGTGAGCTGTGGAGCTCTTCTGTCAGGTCTGCTCGTGGGAAAAAAAAGTGCACGAGCTAGCCGGTGACTTGTGTCATTAACCCTTTGAATCGACTGATGGCTGGTTGTCCTGATGGCAGCAGCAGCATGGAATTGTCTGCAAAAAAAGGGCAGGGTGAGAGGTCCAATGAGGGCAGTGATGCTTCTGTAGACTGGGTAGGCACAGTTTTGCTGATACTTCTCCATGAGTACACTCCTGACAACATGTACAACGTGATGGAGACTGGGCTTTTCTACAGGGGTTATACAGACTATGGGTACACGCACAAAGATGCAGATTTGTTGAGTGGGAAAAAAAAAGCAAAGAACAGTGTATCTGTCTTGTGTTGTGCCAGCATGAGTGGCACAAACATCCACTCCTAGTGACTGGCAAAAGCAAATGCCCATTCTGTCTTCCCAAGGACCTAATCTGCCAGTCACTTACCAATGCATTTTAGTAACCCCCCCACCGGACGCATCTGGAAAAGAGCTGCGTACAGCTCATGTTGTCTTTCCTGGTGAAACCTTTTCAAATAAATAAATAAAGCTCCTCCAATACCCGGATGACTGGCTGGATTTTTGCTGAATGGTTGTCCTCATGGGAGTGGGAGCTAAAGTGGAAGAGGAGACACATCCTTTTGCTTCTTGTCAATTGCTCAGATCATCCAACTGAGATCGTGGACAAGTTCCCTCACATAAAAGCAATTTTCCTACCCCCCCAACACCACCAGTGTGATACAGCTCATGGATATGGCATCATATGGAATCTCAAGGGCCACTACCAGTTCTTAATGGCAACGAGAACTGTAGGGGTCATTGACAAGGGAGGCACTGCTTAGACATCTGCCATTGCAAAGGCAGTGACATTGCTCAATGCCATTTACATGGTGGCTAAGGCTTGGAACAGTGTGAATCAGACAAAAATCTCAAACTGCTTCAAAAAAGATTGTGGCACAGAAGTTTCTGAGGAACCCTCACTAAACACCCAATCATATATTTAGTTTCCATTACATGTTGTATAGTATTACCTGCTAAATCAATAATTATAAAGATTCCACATTACGTAATTTAGGTGAAGAGCCGAATAAAATGCATACCGTTTTTTTTAGGATTTAACAACAAAGAATAATCTAACAACCACCCATTCAAAGCAGAGAAATCTTGATTTAAAGAAACATTTATATCACTTATTTTAGTAGAGCTAGAAAACAAAATGGTATCGTTAGCATACAGCAACATTCTAGAATTAGTTGAAACCTTGACAATGGGGTCTATAAACACGGAGAACAACAGGGCCCCCAGTATGGACAAACTTGAGGCACAACTGGCCTAATTTCATCTTGAGGATCCTATTGTTGTAAGTACAGTATGCGTTTTAACATTTACTAAAGAGCTCTGGCAGGACTTTCAGAATCGTGCCACTGCCCCTGACTTGTGACGCCCTCCCGATATGATTTCTCTATTTGCACCTGAAAGTTAGATCACTTATGAAGTTGTCCAACCTTCATGCACAGTTGCTTCATTTGCAGCAAATACAGCACTGCTTGCAAGTTAAATTGACACAAGTGTGAAGACTGGTGAAAAATCCGTGATTGTCTTTGAAACTGAGGGGCTCAAGTTGTCGAGCAACTGGGAGGACCCTGATGAAGTATAAAATAGCTCAGGGTCTCAGCATCCTCACCTCTGAAATTCTGGTGCTTTACTCAAAAAATTGAAAGGATGGCTGCATCTGTTGAGTAATATAGGAATAATACCTACTATCCCCATCACTCTTCTTTGATTTTCTTCTACCTTTCTTTCTGTTTTTTCTTTAGACTTTGATATTTCTCTTGCTACATTTCTTTTTCACTCTTGTGTTTCTTTTCTTTTTCTTCTTCTCCTCTGTTGTGTCCCCCCCCCCACCAAGTGCTGTAAGTATGACAGTATTGGAGGCCATGATTCTGCGTTGAACATGTCTAGAGTCATGAATACTGTATGTTGTCAAAGTTTAAAACAAAAACATGGGGACACCTCCACACACACTGTATATGTTTTAGGGGGAAACAATGCTAAATCAAGCTTCTTGTTGCCCACCCAGTCCTCAGGCCTAGAGACATACCTCCATGGTGGCACCCTCTGCCCCGTCCTCCAGTAGCCCCAGAAGGGGATCCATTGCACTGTGCCAAGGTGTACTGCCGGTCATCATCCTGGTGACAGTGGAGTTTTACCTAAAGGTGTGTGAATACCATATCCTGAATATTTGGCCAAATATTCTATTTGGTAACCCCCCCCCCCCAATATTTGGGTATTTGGTATTTGTTATTCAGGTTATGTTAACAAAAACAACAACAAAAGGAAGAGAAACAGCCCCTACTCTCCTCAATAGCCCAGATTCTTTAAAATACATAAGCCCGCAGGCCCCCACCTTCAGTTAGAGCCCCACTGCCACCCCCCCACTAGAACCCACATTTTTATATTAAAATGCAATTTTTAATTTAAATTCCAACACTGGGTGTCTGGCACAGCCCTCCCATCTCCACAGCTGGCCTCCAACATCCAGCACTTTACAGTGTGCTACAATAAGTACTGATTCCTTTCCTACCCCCACCCTGGCAGAAGCATCCTCCTCTGCTCTCCTACCCATGCACCTTGACCCAATTGTGACTGGGTGAGATGGAAGAAGGCAACTGACACAGCCTGCCTTACTCCACACCAGCCATTTTCTTCTGAATGACAACACGCATGTGCTTACTTTTCACAGTAAAACTAGTTGATCATGGGCTGTGTTGATTGCCTTCTTTCTTCTCACCCTGTTGGAATTGCTTCCAGGGTATGCATGGAGTGGAGAAGAGTGGAGGTGGATGCTCTTGCCAGTGTGGGAGTAGGACAGGAATGCATACATGTTGTAGTGTATTGTAACATGCTGAAAGTTGGCGGCTGACAGTGAAGATGGGTGGGTTGTGCCAGTCACCCATTGATGGAGTTTAAATTATGAATGGCAAGTTATTATCAAAATATGGGTTCCTGGAAGGGAGGAGGAGGTGGGATTGGGGCTCTTACTGAGGGTGGGGTGATGGGGGCTTATATAATTTAAAAGAACTGTGATAAGGAGGAGGGTGGGGGACTGTTTTTTTTTTAAGATAGTATTTCCAAATATGGGACAAATAGTGGTACTGTTCGTTATGCGGATCTGAATAATGAATAGTGCATTATTCATGACATCTTGGAAATACTGTTCTGTACTCGCACACTCTGGGTTTACCCCAATTTACTCCCACAGTTCCACCCACTAGAAGAGGCCAGCACATCTAATATATGTGTTGATGACCATAGACACCACAGTATTCTCCTGGGGTGAACAAACTTGCTGGCTCACTACAAGAGTCATTGTGGTGCCAACATGGTTCCTCTTCCTGAGCTGGGAAGCACTGCCATCAGCAACACCATGCCCAGACCTGTCCGTACACCCAGAGTACGCCCTTGAATCCAAAATGCACTGCAGCGGGGCCAGTGGCCTAGTTCTTTATTCATGTCTAGAACATGGAAATTGTGCCTTTTACAACTGTGACATGGATACAGTGTTATAAACACCACCACCATGCCCTATGTTTATGCATTTTAGATAAAAAGTAAAAGTATAAATAGTTTATTGAAACATGTTTTTCTATTGGAGAACATCATTTTGTATATATGTTTTTTTTTTTTTTTTAGTTTTTGTTAACTAGTTAAGCACACAAGACAATTACTTGCCTATTTTCAGGTACAACCCGGAGGATTACTGCTGAGATACAAGTAACAGAAATGAACAGATAATACAAAATGGGAAACCTACCCTACCATACAAGGAATTATACAATAACCAGGAGAGCCAGAAAAGGCTTATACTGCACAGTATTAATCTTTATTAATGTGTTTTCTTTTTGATCCCAGTAGCACAATTAGTTAGCTTATACTTTGAGAGAAGTTCTTGGCAAGAATCTCAAATATGATCATGTGAGTTCCAAGAGGGTCAAAGATGTACTATACTGTGCTTGATTTATGTGGGAAGATAGAAAAAGCCATGCGTCCAAAAAATGAATCCAAAAATATATACTTGGAGCAGTGTAAAATCCAAATCTGAAATGCTATATTATATTTGAGCACATGAGCATAGGATTAAGGGAAATTTCTTGACATTTTGTCACTGTTGATATTAATAGGACTGGGATTTTTCTTGATTGCAGTAAAATAATTCACAGTTGGCATCAGCAGAACTCAGTTTTGCAACATTCCCCAAAGATTTAAATTTCTGGATGTTCATTTTTTATTACTGAAAACATTTTCATTGAAATGTTGCCATAGTAGACAACTCTGTTATCATGAAAAAGCACAATGCCTATGTCATTCCCTACCATTCTAGTACTGGCAGTTAAACCCAATTTTCACCAGCTGCATTATATGGAGCTAATTATTTTAGCTTCCTCCTGTATAGTTGCTAAGCAAATCACTTTTCCCCACAGAATCCTAATGGGTCCCCAATCATTCTCTTGAAGGCAGCAGAAGAGCAAACGATTAAGAGAAACAACTAACTTAAATTAAATTGAGAACTCCTCCAGCCATCTGGCATATTCATTCTATAGGGGTATCTAAAGAAAGCATCATGTTTGGGATTTTACAGAGCCTCAACTATCATATTCTCCTTCCCATCAAGCCTGCAAACAGAAACTCAGTTATTTGAAACTTGTATCACTCATACCCAGGGTAATCTAATGACCTATTTCCCTTTCCTGCTCCATCTTCCCAATAACTCCTTCTTCCTTGCGGTGTCTACCTTCTGCTCCTCTTTATTGTGTCACTCATTATGCCTGCTATCAGCTTCTTAGCTTTCAACTCCAACCTCCATATTCCTCTCCTCTGTCTTCACCTCAGTTCCTGCAGCCAGTCAAGTACCTCTCACATCCTTTCACAGCCCTCACCAGCAGCATTGCAAGACTCTGTCTTCCTAACTCGTACCTTCAAGGTCAAGGAGTATAGGTAATGTTTGATTCATCTGCCAGAGATGAGAGTCTGCAACTTCAGTCCATTTGCACCATATTCAGCTCACACTAGAGCTCACACTAGAGGTCAACTAATCTACCGATGTGTAATCCTGGAACTTCAAACCATCTGATATGTTTCAACTCATCAAGGCTCAACTTCACCCACTAGTTGAGCATTTCAACCAACCTTTAATCTGTCAACAACGCACCAGAAGATTTTTCATTTCCTCGTTCTGGCTGTTCTGATTACTGATGTAAGTTTTCGACTCGACTTTGCATACCAGAAAAGTGTATCTACAACTTTCAAGCTACAAAATATAACCAGCCCTACAAAGCTATTCCCTTCCTTGTTAGTATCCAACAATTGTTTCTAGCTGCTTGGAGTCAATTTCCTCTTTGATGTCACCAGTGGCAACCCCGGTCCATCAACTTGTGAGACAGTACATCACTGTCTATTGCATCAAGGTAGTAAAAGTTTTGAATTGCTCCACTTGGAGCTCATTCCCCAAAAGTGCAACCCCAGCAGTGTATTGGTGCAAGATTTCTCTACCCCTACTCATTCTACATTTTCAGAGTCTGAGAAAGGTCTTCAGGATTTCCTTGGACTTCTTCAGCCATGCTCCTGTCTTGTATGACCTTAACATCCATAATCTATGAATCCTCTCCACTCCCACTGGTCGTGCATCTTCAGATCATAGTAGGTCCTCAGGGTTCCCCCTCACACTTCTTCTGACTCACATCCATGATCCACAAAATCTCCACTATGCTGCCATTAAATGTCTAATATTCTGAAGAAGGTCTCCAGGCTCCCCTTCGGCCTCTCCAACTATGTGCCTCTCTCACAAAGACCTTCTTATTATATTACATGGATTCTCAGATTTTGAGGAAGATCCCCAGGTTCCTCTCGAACTTTCTCAGGCATGTATTCATTTCAAAGATCTTCTCTTACATACTCCATGAAGGTTCTATATGCTCTACATCATCAGATCTGAAGAAGGTCCCCAGGAGTTCCCTAAGATGTCTTCAAAAATGCCTTCCTCTCACAAGATCTTTGCATATATACTCCTTGAAGCCTCAGATTTCCTCAGGCATGGATTAATTCGAAGACCATCACATCCATGCTCCACAAAGCTTCTACTGGTTCTTAATCATCAAATCCAAAGAAAGTCCCAGGGTTCCCCTTGGATTTCTTCAAAAAGGCATCCATCTTACCAGATCTCCATTCATTTACTCTACCAAGCCTCAGTCACTTTAAATTCTTCATTGTCAGAATTCCAGAAATGCCCTCAGGGTGCCCTGCGAGCTTCCTCAGGCTCGTATCCATTTTCATACTGCTGCCTCATCTGAAAATGATGGATTCAAGCCCAGCTCATGTCATCTACATCAGCCTTCAGCCTTGCAATTCCTTTGTCTGTAAGCACTCCTGCCTACTAGGATTCAGTTTCTACTCAGGGAACCAGACTTATAGTCATATCTCTGGACTGCTCCAGGCATAGATATGGGGGGTCGCATTCCTGATTACCACCTGTCCTCCTCTGCATATCAGCAGCAGCTTGGGCTTACTTCAATACAAGTCACACCAAGCCATCCTCAATAGCAGTACTGAGAATAGCAAACGGTCGTAATTCAACACTTATTGGACCTACTGCGTACCTTTCAGATGTTCTTATTCAGACATTGGTCTAACCATTGTCTATCTAGCTTCTTCATCTTCAGCAATCGATTATCACACCAGCATCCTCCTGCGTGCCCATGTAAGAAACCAATCAGATTATTGTATTTTGTTCTTCTTATTTCATAGAAAAACAGATTCCACAAAGGAACTCAGCATAAACATTTCCAATTCATAAGAACTGGTGCCTAGCAACTCTTCTGATCAACTCAGCCTTCCAGTTTCTCCACATTTTCTCAACCTTTCTAAAAACCATATAGCAATGGCAGCTATATCGTCTATGGTGCATCAATATCACTCCCACAATAGTTTGATCTCAGTTCTTATACTTCCTCAAAATATCAAAGCAGCATCTCCAACAACTCATGTCATCAAGACTCTGGAAATGGACCTCTTCAAGCCTAAATCTTTCACCTTATAAAATCAGCAAGTTTCTAGGATCATCTCCTCTTAGTATTCCTAGAGGACAGGCAGTTTGGTATCCATGGGTCCTCAGAGGTTTCCTCTACAGGGTTTATTTCCTCACCTGAGTGCTAGTGATCACACTCTCCATGAATTGGAGGAGGTAATCTCTCACTTTGTGGATATTCCATTCCCTATCACTGTGTGGCCCCTTTATTGAGGGTGGGAATAGAGAAAAGCAAAAGTTAAGTATACACAAGTACCATACACTATTCACCAAACATTGAATGGGAGGGCTTTGCCTGAGGTTCAATGTGAGAGAATAAACTCCTTCCACTAGCCCTATAAATCCAACCCCCAGCAATCTTTGCTCAGAGCATTCTGAGTTCCCTTCATCCACCCCACCTCCTCCTCCAGCACTTTTCACACCCTTAGTGCTGGGCCTTCCCTTCTCTGTCACTGCCTGGCCCCTTTACTGAAGGTAGGATTAGAGAAAGGCCAAAGTTAAGTATACACAGGCACCATATGCTGTTCACCAAACACTGAATCTCAAGCAGAGGATTCAGAGTGAAAACCAGCAGGAAGAGATGCAGTCTAAGGTGCAAATACCATGCTTATAAGTAAAAATGTATTTAGTAGTTAAGACTGGAATATATTGAAATTATTAGTTGTGGGAATGTTATGAGGTTAGGGACCTGCCGATGTCAGCCATGATATATTTTTTTACTGGCAACTGACAAAATCCTTTTTTAAATACACTGGGTGGGATATTCAAAAGAGTTGCACATGGCACAACAGGGTTGCGCCATGTGCAACCCACCAGTGCGCCCCAGAGCAATATTCAAAGGGGCAAGTTGCGCTGCGCAACTCCCAATGTACTGGGGCACATCGGTAATATATGCAGCGCAAGTGCAGGGGGTGTCCATGCATATGTGACACATCCCGATATTCAACCTGGGATGTGCAGCGCATATGCTGGCACAAACCCACCTTGTGCCACTCGGGGGGGTGCAAATATGTGCCTGGTAAAACCAGGAGCAAGTCCTGGCCACCCACAGGCAAGCTGCCATATTGCAGGGTGCAACATGGCAGCCGCTAGCCGTGGTTGGCCACCCTCTCACCCAAGAACACTGCTCACATACTCCCTGTCCAGGGAGCATTGTGCCCCCCCATCGCCCAATCACGGGCATATGATATATATATCCCTGGTGGTCCAGTGGACCACATTCCAATGCCTGATCACGGGCTTATGTGAAATATCTCCATGGTGGTCCAGTGGACCACATTCCAATGCCTGATCATGGGCTTATGTGAAATATCTCCCTGGTGGTCCAGTGGACCGCTTTCCATCACCCGATCTGTACCATACTGTACTACACAGGACCAAAATGTAAATGAACATTCATTCACATATTGGGTCTGTGTAGTACAGTATGGGCTGCATGCCCATTGGCCCACGCAGTGGATCAGTAGGCGTACAGACACTACTGTACACTGTCAGTTGGTGGGCAGCATGTGGGTGGGGTGCTACCACCTGACGCTGACTGGAGGGGTGCTGGTGGCAGAGGTCTCAGTGGGCGGGTGGGAGGGGTACCACTGGACTATTAGGGTTTAATTTGGTGACTCTGCCTGTGATCAGGCACTGGGGGTTCCACAGGACCAACAGGGAGGTATTTCACATATGCCCATGATCGGGCATTGGAATGTGGTCCACTGGACCACCAGGGATATAGAAACATATGCTCACAATCGGGCGAATGGGTGCAGAGACCGCCAAGGGTCAGCAGGGTACCGGTCCCCAATGGCTGCAGCCTGGCAGGGCGCGAGGTGCAAGTCACCGGGGATCGGTGCACCGCATGCAAATTGGGCCATAATGACATGCAAATGGCCCAATTTGCACCTTGCATGCATAATGGCCTCATTTGCATGCCCAGCACTGAATATTGCAGATGATGCACCTAGCACAACCACACTTGCGCTGGTGCATCCCCCTGCTCCACTTCTGCCACTTGCACTGGCGCAGTGCCACTGCACCGTGCACAGTGCGTGCGCCCTCAGTGCCATATTCAACAGTGCTGAGCCATGGCGCAGCACCATTGAATATCATCTGGTACATGCCCTGGTGCAGCCCAGTTGCGCTGCGCCCAGGCTTGCACCACTTCCTGGCGCAGTCTGAATTTCCCACCCACTGTGTTTTATTTATCAGTTTTGCATGGTACCAAAGACAGTTAAATTCATCAAAGCAGACATGCAAGACTATTACAAATCATTGTATAAAATGGCAAGAAAAAAAGTAGGAACTTGATTGGATGAGACAGGACACTTAATCAGGTGTGTATTAAATTCCTAGCACCGAACAGTCAATGCCAAATCTTATTTTCATCCCACAAAACTCTACTTAATGTAACATATCACTGCACCCTGAAATGAAAATAAAAAAAAGCCAGTAGCCATACCAAATCCTCCTTTCAAAGCATCCTTCCCACTAGCTGACATAATGTCAAACCTGTATACAAGTTATACCCTTAGATGTTGGAGGCTTTGCACTGGACACACCCACTCTGAGACACTTTAGATATCTATTATATTCATTCCTCTATTTATGTATGTTCTTTCCAGAGTATCTGGACCATGGTTTTAGGAACTGGGGAAAAAGTAGGGCTGCATTTGTTACTACACTTTCTTAAAGAAGGACAAATCATACAATACCTGGAGATGCAACAACGATACTCATTGCAACCACAGCCTCAAGATAGGTTTTATTATCTCCAAGTAGTGGACTTTATAGAAACACTCTCACAAGTCACCTCCCACACCCTTTTTAACAAAGCTCCCACAGGGCCACTGCCCACATTCCAGATCCCCAACCCCCTACTCTCTACATCAGTTGCACTACGACTCTAGCTCCCAGGCTACTGAAGATTATACTTTTGTACCTAGCCTTTGGCTGCTGTAAATTATACCTGTGTACCTGACAATGTTTGGCCTTGTCATGTTTCTTTGCACTTACCAGATAGCTTATGTCTTTGTTAGTAATGTTTCACCCTTGTAATTTACTTATACTGGGGCTCCATCCTCCTTTGTTTTCTTGTTCTCAATTGTTCACACTTTGTTGTACCTGACATGGAACCTTTGTAATAGAGCTTTTGCTCAAAGGTAATGTCTGAATCTTGAAATAAATAAACTACTACCCCCGAACTTTGACAATGCATCTATCCCTTACATAGTGGTGGTACTACAATTGGCCCTGAAGAGCACTGCTCCTCTTTCTCACACGATTTCCTATATTTATGGTGCCTTACACCAGTTACATCCAGACTTGGCTGGCATTTAAGCAGGCCTGAGAAGTGGATGTGCAACATCTCCTAACTGATAGATACTGGGAAATGACACCTTAAATTTTACATTCTGCAACAGTGTCTCATGGTGAAGGAATTCTCCTGGAAAGTGACAGATATTTTAGAGTGCCAGCCATGCAATGTAAATACATTCCAGGGAGAGGTGCGGCATGCTGCAGAGGATGTGGCAATTTTCCAGCCACACATGGGCATATCTTTTGGGACTGCCCATTACTGAAACCATTTTTTTGTCACTTTAACTGACGTGCTGTCAGATATTTTTTGAATCCAAGTCTCATTGATGGTAGATCTCATTATATTTTCCCAATATAGTAGCCTTTTGTGGTCCCTTCCCCCACTAGGAAACTGTTAACTATTTGTCTCCTTGCAGCAAAAAAAAAACATTATGAAAAACCTGCTTACAGTACTTGCAATGTTCCTATGATTTCTGTTTGGCAGGACCTTGTTTTTGGCATTTATAAAATGGAAATAATGATGGCACAATTAAACCATCATCCGGAAAAGTTTGAAATTTTCTGGTGGAGATGAGTGCTGTACTTAATGCAGAATAGATATGACTTTGTCCTCTGAGGAAGACAAGAGTCGGGATGTTTGGGGAATGGAGGGGGGGCATGCTCTGTAGGCATATCTTCATAAATGTATTATGGAGGTTTGAGTTGTTGCAATAAAGTTCTTCTTTTTCTTCTACTGACCAGTCAAATCCTATTGCTGCAGGACTACAGCCTGACCCCACCCATTAAAAGGCATATTTCAGGCCAGCCCGGTGGCGTAGAGAGTTGAGGTGCTGGTGTCTTACCTCGACCCACATCGGCGACCTGGGTTCGGGAATGGACTCGGGTTACTGGTGGTCGGCAGGGGAGGATAAGGATTGAGCGTCCATAGGTCTGCTCTCCTATCCTGGGGTGGGTTAGGGGATGGCCTCGCTCAGTAGCGGCCCCCAGTGGAGACTGGAGGCACTACACGAGCGGTGTGCAGGGGAACCTAGAAAAGTGGAAATACCACTCGCTGGCCGCCGAATGATGGCCCTCTGCTCCCGACACCTCCGGTGCCTTCCCGGGGCCTCCTTCTCCTCGACAGCATCCCTGTGCCCTAATAGTGTGTGCTGGGGCTGTCCTTCCCCCAGTGCCTTCCCCCTCAGAGGAGAGGGACCTGCCCAGTGAAGGGATACGCCGGGATATCCCAGGGACTGGCTGCAAATACAAAGAGTCAGAGAGGCTCGAGTAAGGACAGTGGGGCTTGAAGGGACTTGTGGAGCCTGAAGGAGTGAGGGTCACCGAGCACGACGGGGCAAATAAAGACGATAATACAAAAAAAAAAAAAAAAGGCATATTTCAGATCAACGGGGGAGGGACACCTTGGACTGTGTTAATAATCAATTTACTTATTTATGGATTCTAAGCCTCATGAAGTATTGAGGCACTACATATACTCATTTTCCTTGCACCTCATTTTTAGTCTTTTTTAGCCATATTTTTATTATACTTTTTTCCAACAGTAGCCATTGTTACTGTATATGTTGTCTGTTATTACTGTTTGTACCTTATATAAAAACCTGTGTTAAATAACAAGTAAAAAAAAAGTCAGTAGCCACCATTTTGAAAATCTTAACTTTACTACCATAATATTTAAATGCTATTTTTCATAAACTGATCACAGTCTTATTAACAAAAACAAACAAAAAAAAACAAAAAACAAGATGCACTGCCAGACGTACAACACATTCTGAAATATTTCCCACAAGTTAAATAAAGAATTTGACATCTCGAGTGCTCAAACCAAACTCTGTGGTCTCTTCCGAAAACAACACTGTTTTAATGTGATTCCCGCTAACAAACCAGTATCACAGCGTCCAGTGCCATACAATCTGTTTCTGCCGAGAATAAATTTTTCAAACTCTCAATACCATACATATCTATATCACTATACCCATAAATTCAATTAAAAAAAAAAACCCTAACAATTACTTAGTTTACTTCCATACACTGGGTAGAGGACATGGTGGAGTGTCTTCAGACAACAACGGCCATCGGTCACCAAGTAGGTAGCTGCCATCTGTACCACACAACCAGCAGGAGGGGGGTGTTTTCAATTAGCAAGTAGGCAGTCTGACATCCTCCATTGGTGAGTCACCATCTACAGCACAAAATGGTCAGGATGCCCAGCATCCCTGGAGCCTCCAAAGCCCACAGGCTGCCACTACTAAGCATGACAGTTACCAAACCACCTTGTCTAAGTCACAATGGGCAGACAGCCCAATGTTGCCAGAGCCACCAAAAGCACTGTTGACAATGTTCCCAAACACTGTTCAACTATTGTAACAGTGCCATCTGCTGGACAGTTCAAACAACATGGACTACTTAACTCCTGTATTCCTCTGTCTGGGGCCAGGCTTTAAATAAAAAGAAGTATCTGTAGATGCCGAATGTTTGTATGTATGGTGTATGTGGCAGATATGCATAATAAGATGAGTAATTTGTGGTGGATCCTGACTTCCTACTAACTGTAGATCTGTGCCTGCACTGTAATTTAAAACTGTCAGGTTAACCTACTTGTCCAGATGCAGTGCATGGGCCCATCAGGCCTCGACTTGCACATCAGTCCCTTGTGAAGGAAGGCTCCCCAGCCTGCCACAAGGTGTTACGTGTGAACCAGAACACTGCTCTGTCCCTCCCCAGGCTAGGACCAATGCCACATGCTGCAGCACCTTTCTCACATCCTCAGTCCATTCAACCAGCTCACTGAGCTCACACATGAACTGAGGTCAATGGCATGACAAGGAAGTGTGGTCCCCACTGTTGACGCATCAGTTAGTGTTGTTAGTATAGCGATAAAAGTAGGGAAATATGGCATTAGGGTTTCCAACCCTTATGCCCCACCCCCACCCTGTAGACACTGACAGACATCTGGGGAAGGGGGTGCTTTGGGGTTGTCAGCCCTAATGCTCACCCCATAGAAAAATGACAGTTGTCACATTCATGAGGTGGCGTGAAAAACTGGCTGTGCTGAAAATTTGGGGTGCAAATATATAAAATTGTCAAAGTTATGAGCGAACGTTGAAAAATGTCAGTGTACGTTCGTGACTTTGTTGTTTTTTAATGTTTTTACCCTAAATTTTCAACATAGTCTTCTTATGATTTGAACTCATGAACCTGGTAGGTAAAAATGTTCAAATAATGTCCAAAAGATGATTTCATAGGGTGACTGCGAAATTACCTTTCGGGCTGGATTTGAAGAATTCCACCTACCTTGTTCACAACAAGGTGGGCTCCCAATAAGGCCATGTTGCGAATCTGGGGGAAAAATATTAAAAAATGACCAAGTTATGAGTACAAGTTCAAAATGCATTGAAATACATTGACCACATACCTAATTTTCTCAGTTCTTGGTCTGGTGCTGAAGAGTGAAGACATGTTTCTGGTCCAGACAGCATTATGGCATTGGACCCCCAGCGGGTAAATAAGGAATGGGGAGAATGTAGGTCGGTGGGTACCGTGTGAGTGGGGAGGTTGAATGGGGGAGGATAGCAGTGGCAGAGTGGTGGCAGCAGCAACAGACACTGATGGACCATATTCTTTTTTACAGGGATTAAAAAAAATGTAAAAAGACTATGAGGGATGATTTTCTTTATTTCATGTACCAACACTGAGGTCTGAGCACTTAAGTGTCGGTGTCATGTTTGGCAGGACTGGGGATTAGGCCCCACGGTGTCAGAAGATCCAGGAGCACAGGAAGCAATGGGAGGTGGGAGGGATACTCAGTAGTGGGAGGGAGTTTATTTTGTTTACCAGGCATGGGAAACAATGGGGAGGTGGGGGGGATACTTGGCAGTGGGAGGGATTTCATTTCAAGAACCAGGCACAGGAAGCGACAAGGAGGTGGGAAATATACTCGGCAATGCGAGGGACTTAAGCGATTGAAGCTTCTGTTCCAGAACAACATGTGCAATTGACTTCTAATTGCAGACCATTAAAAAAAAGATATATAAAAAATAGAACAGGAAGGTTTATGCAGATGAAAGGTGCCAGCCGCTCTGTGAATGGACTGGTTGGCTCCTTTCAACTATAAGAAATTCCTGCCCCACAAAAAGGAAAATGTGTCATGATCAGCCTAGCTGATCATTTGGCTGTCACAGCTGAGCCCCACGCAGCCTGAGCTGCATTGGACCTGACAGCGACACACTTCAGAAATGCAATTCTTTATATAACAAAATGTTTGCTGCACACATGCACATGCAAATATAAAAAAAAACACATCTTACTTTACAGACACAATCATTTACTTTTACTAATAAAAACAATTTTTTGTTTGTTACAGTGAGCCGTATTATAAGTAGAATACGCCACTTCTGAATGTGCTTTATAGGATTTTAATGCATTTCCCAGAGGTGTAAGGAGAGTCAGCCTGCAGCCTCATGTCTCACAGTGCCTCTGGGGTATACATTAAATGTAAAATCTTATAATGCACATCCTGTCATGACTTATTACTTGTATAATACAACTTGGATTGAAATCATTATGTAATTTTGGGAGACAGCCTTAGCAACATAATAAGAAAGCTATAGAATGGATTTTTACCAATATTTGTATATATAGGAACATAGAAAGTGCTGGCAGAAGGGGACCACAAGGTCCATTTAGTTTGCCCAAGAGCCTACCTGGTGCTATCCCCCCTCCCCTCCTTTGCCTTCCATATGCTACCCTTATGTCTATCCCATGTGTTCTTGAACTCCCTTACCATTTTGGCCCCCACTACCTCCTTGAGTAGGCTATTCCATGGGTTCACCACCCTCTCTGTAAAGAAGTACTTTCTTGTATTACTCCTCCCTCCCTTCAGCCTCATGTCACACCCTCTCATTCTTCTGCTCTCTTTCAATTAGAAAAGCCTCTGAACGTTAACCTTATTTATACCCTTCATGTATTCGAAAGTCTCAATCATGTCATCCCTCTCCCTCCTCTGTTCCACGGAGTACATGTTGAGTTCCCTCAGCCTGTCCTGGTATGCCATATGGTGCAGTCCCTGAATCATTTTATGGCCTCCTCTATACCATCTCGATTGTATTTCCCCTTTGAGGTGCAATCTCCACTACTGTATGCAGTACTCCAAGTGGGGGTGCACCAGCATCCTGTAGGGTGGTACCACCACCTCCCTTCCTCCTGTGACTCGTGATTCCCCTCCCGTTGCAGCCCAGCATGCCACTTGCCTTTAGTGCTGCCTTTTCGCACTGTTTACCCACTTTGAAGTCTTGTGATATAATGACCTCTAGGTTCCTCTCCTGGCTGGTGGAGGCTAGCTTCTCTCTTCCCAGGTAGTCATCCTCTTTGGGATTGTTTCTGCCTAAGTGCATAACTTTGCACTTTTTGGCGTTGAATTTCAGCTGCCATGTTTCTGACCACTCCTCCAGTTTCTTCAAGTCTGAAGTCATACCCCTCACACCCTCAGGGGAGTCCACTCTGTTGCAAATGGTGTCTTCAGCAAATAGACACACTTTACTTTCCAGCCCATTTGTAATGTCTGCTATGAACACATTGAAGAGTAGGGGACCCAGTACCGAACCCTGCGTTACCCCGCTGGTCACCTCCCTCTCAGCTGAAAATGTCCTGTTTACCTGAACCCTCAGTGTTCTTCCTGTCAGCCAGCTACTCACCCACTCAACCACCTCCCTGCCCACCCTCATGTGGTCCAGCTTCCTTACCAGCTTTTCTAAAGTCCAGATAGACAACATCTACCAACGCTCCTTGATCTACTATCCTTGTAAGCCAGTCAAAGAAGTCAACCAAGTTAGTTTGGCAAGATCTATCTGCCAAATATGTTAGTGGTAAAATCTTACTTACAACTACTGCACCCTGCAGTCTTCTGAGCATGCACAAAGTCCTTAGAAAGGCCATTGCCTAGAACATCATCTCCTCCCCTTCTTATTACACCCTCGCCCCTTGAAGCCTCAGGTTTTTGTTTCTGTTGGAAAAGAGAGATTACTCTTTGGTATCTCCTGCCTTTTTGGAAATATTGTCAGTTTTTTTTTAGATTTGTCATATAAACATATGAATGTAGCATCAGATAAAGGCCTTATGGTATATCTAGTACAGAAAAAGAAGTTCTGTGGGAAATGATCCCTCAGCATTTGCAGCTGCCCTGAGGTGCTTGATACACTGTGAAATAGGAAAGGTGGGGTTGCTGTATCATTTTCTTAAAAAAGGACTCCTCAATCCAAAAATATGTTCACTCTTCAATTTTTATTATGGATCCCTGATGTTCTGCTCAACCAATGAACATTTTCAAGGGGAATTTTGTACTGTCACAGCAGAACAAATAGTAAAAATAAATTCAGTAATATTCATAAAATATTAATGTTGTTTTCAAATACACAGAAACTAGATATGTACAAGATGATCCCATTACCTTATATCAGAGTTGCTTCAGCTATACAGTGGATTCCACTTGTATGCCATTCGGATGTATGCACAAAAAACTGAAGTCCCAATTCTTGCCCTAATGCAACAATGTTAATGATTTCATTTGTATGCACACAGTTTTTCAGTTATATGCACATTTTTTTCATCTTGACATGCTCCCCAGCAGCATGTCCCCAGAAGGTCTTTATTACCTCTTAGACAGTTGTATTCAGTTGTCATTCCCTTGCAGCCACTAAATTGTCCAGTACCTAATTCACTAATCACCTGAAAAGTGCCAGAGCCCAGTTAAACCTCTCCCTCCCACAATACAGTGATAGTGATTGCTGTTAATTTTCAGTTCTGATTAACTCACAGAGGGTATGGACTGATGGCAAATGGCAAAGTATCTGACTTCAAAATTCATGCAACTCACTCTCGCTTGCTGCAGCGGAAGTGGGTCAGCATCAGTGAGCGTTCAGTTAAGCAAAAAAAAATATATATGTGATATGGTAAAGGCTCTAACTTCTCATATTGCTTAAAATAACATTTAACAGCATTTAAGATGGCTTAGGTGTAATTGTGAGCATGTGAGTTATGTTTGTAAATGGGTTCCTATTGATTTCCATATTCACCTGTTCATTTCTATGGCATTCTGGTTGTATGCACATTCCGATTGTATGTACAAATGAATTCAGCTTGTCCTGGGCATGTGCATACATCAGGAAGTTAGTTTTCCAGTTCTTTATTAAGTTTCCTAACCTGCAGAGCCGTAAAGTTAGTTTCGTTAATAGTATTACTCCTGAGGTTATGTTTAAATCAGGTGCCACCGCCACCACTCAATTCAATTTAATGTACTAACTGCTAGAGATAGCATTTATACTCTGTTCCCAGTGAGTTGCTTACCAATCTGCACTGCTGTTTTAATTATTCTTGCATTTTCACTGGCATTGTATGCTTTTTCAACTGAACAAATGTGTCCTGAAAAATACAAAACACAAAGCAGACCACTTACATTGCTGTCTATTTAGAAATTGCCAATTTCCAAAATACCTCACTCTGAGTACTATAAATATGTAAAAAAAATGTTTTACCTT
Source organism: Neoceratodus forsteri (assembly GCA_016271365.2). Lineage (NCBI taxonomy): Eukaryota > Metazoa > Chordata > Ceratodontiformes > Ceratodontidae > Neoceratodus > Neoceratodus forsteri. The sequence continues at coordinate 722,700,999 of CM028129.1, forward strand.
GCTGTTGCCGTATACTGGTGCCGAGCATAATGGTGCTTACATGCGCAGAAAATGCCGACTGTCCCTGTCCCTCTCGGACCAGCTTGTATATCCTGCCAACTGATGTAATAACGCCGTGTTCATGTTCTTGTGTGACCATGAAACCGGTTGCTAAGCAACTGTACATAGTCACCGTTCGCTGTGGTGGTGACTGGGTATTATACAAGTGGGCCCATATTGCACTGAATGATGTGAATCGACCCACTAAGCCATGAGGTGCTTTAGCTGACATATACAGTTCTATTGTCATAATAGCATTGGAGCCATATTTCACATAAATACTGGGGGGGGAGTTGTCAAAGGGGAAAAGCCACTTAGGGAAACATGGTGGGCAAGGAAGACAGGAAATTTCATTTCATTACTTATACAGTACAACCTATTCATTTATGCTTCCTTCTGCAACCAAAGTTCACATCTCTAACTTATCTCATACATTAAGCTGACTGCAGTTACTGAACTTCAATTTCATTTTGCTGTTTTTACAGCAATTTGTTATTATGACAATGACATGTTACGAATATACGAACATACGAAATTTGCCAGCAGATAAAGGCCTAGAGGTCTATCAAGTCTGCTCGAATGTGCAACTAGCACCCCTTATTCTGTAGCTGCCCCTCCCTTCCACCCTTCCCCTTCATTGACCCTCCCCTTGTCCTGTCCCATCCCCTTTTGAAGCAGTCCACTGTTCTACTGGATACCACTTCTGCAGGTAACGATTCCACCCAGCCACCACCCTCTGTAAAAAGTGTCTCCTCATCTCCCTCCTGAACCTTCCTCCTCCAGTCTCATATCATGGCCCCTGGTGTCCCTCCCTCCCTTACTTTGAACAGCCCTCTGTACCTGTCTTGTTTATTCCTTTCATGTACTTAAAGGTTTCAACATGTCCCCTGTCCCTCCTCTCCTCCAGTGAGTACATGTTCAACTCCTCAGCCTCCTCTCGTATGATAAGTCACCTGCCCCTTGATCATCTTTGTCGCCTGCACTGCACCCCTCCAGTAACTTAATGTCCCTCTTCAGATATAGGCACCAGTACTGCACGCAGTACTCCAGGTGCGTCTAACTAATGACCTATACAGTGGCAGAATCACCTCCTCCTCCTTGAAGATATACCCTTGCAATACAACCCAGCATTTTTTGGCCTTTGCAGCTGCTTTCCTCATTGTGCTGAGTTGTTCATTGACCCTGTAATGAGCACCCCAGATCCTTCTCCTCCTCTGTCTGGGCTAGCTGCACCCCCATGCTGGTAACCCCTCCTGGGTTCTTCATCCCAAATGCAGCACCTTGCACTTTTGGGCATTAAACCCCAGTTGCCAGGTGTCTGACCAGGTTTCAAGCTTTGCCAGATCATCCTGGCACCCCTGCCATCCCCCTAGGTCATCCACCATTGCTCCTACCTTGGTATCATCAGCAAACAGACTGATCTTGCTCTTGATGTCCAATGATATGTCTGCAATGAATATCCCAAACAACACTGGTCCCAACACCGAGCCCTGTGGAACACCGCTCATCACTACCCTTGGGTGTGAGAGCACCCCACCCACTACCACCCTCTGTTGCCTTCCCTGAAGCCAGTTCCCTACCCATCTCACCAGCTTTGCACCTGCCCCTGTGCCTACTAACTTACTTCCCAGCCTTCCATGCAGCACCGAGTCGAATGCCTTACTGAAGTCCAGATACAGGACATCTACTGCATGGCCCTGACAAGTTGCCTAGTTACCCAGTCATAGAACTCCACCAGGTTGGTTTGGCAGGATCTGCCCCGTATGAAGCCATGCTGTCTGCTGTCCTGTAGTCCTTTGGCATCTAGGAGAGCCACCAGCCTTTCCTTCAGGATAGTCTCCATTAGCTTACCCACGATGGATGTGAGGCTCACTGGTCTGTAGTTTCCCGGTTCATCCTTGGGGCCACTCTTGTGGAGGGGCACCACATGAGCCATCCTCCAGTCCTGAGATACACACCCTGAATGTAGTGAGGCATTAAATAGGTCTGCCAAAGGTCCTGCAAGGACCTCTGCTAGCTCCTTCAGTACCCTGGAGTGGATGCCATCTGGGCCTGGCGCCTTATCCACCCTCAGTGCCTTCAAACCCTCCCGAACTCTGCCCTCCATGATTTCCCCATCTGTCACCCCCTTCCCCCTGTTTCTGCCATTTCTCCCCCCTTGGGTGTCACCCCCCTCTTCTTTTTAGTAAATACGGAGCAGAAATACTCAGTTAGTGCTTCTGCCTTATCACACCCTGCTTCCACCCAACCCCTCCTTCCTAATCCTTACTATGTGGTCCTTACAGCTCCTTTTCTCCTGATGTACCTAAAGAAGTCCTTCTCCCTTCTTAATGCCTTGTGCCAGCCTGAGTTCCGTAGATGCCTTGGCTCCCTTACTGCCCTTTCACCTCCTTCTCGATTCGCTATACTCCTCCTGTCGCCCCTCCTGTTTTCTTGTACTTTCTAAAGGCAGCTCTTTTCTCCTTACCTTTTCCATGACCTCCTTGCTCATCCAGCTCGGTTTCTTAGCCCAGCCTTCTTGCTCTGGGCCTTGCAGCAGGTTTTGGTTGCCTCTACTATCCCCAGCTTTATGAGCTCCCACCTCTGGTTAGTGTCCATACTAGACTGAATTCTGGCCAGGTACCCTTTTACCACTTCCCCCATCCTCCCAAAGTCGGCCCTCCTGAAGTCCAGCACTCTTGTGCCAGATTCCACTCCTTCCTTGCCCATATCCAATGTGAGCCATACTGAGTGGTGGTCGGTCCCTGACAGCGGTTCCTCCACTGTAAGTTCTCTCACAAAGTCCCCATTTGCCAGCACAAGGTCAAGGGTATTCCCTAACCTGGTTGGTTCACTGACCATTTGCAGCAGGAAGCTGTCCTGGAAGGCATCCAGCAGTAACTGCTGCCTTCTGTTTCTGGTTGTTGGGGTACTCCAGTCCACTCCTGGCATGTTGAAGTCCCCCACAATCGCCACACTACCCTTCTCGCAGGTCCTCCTGATCTGTCCCACTAGTTCCCTGTCTAACTCCTCCATCTGAGATGGCGGCCTGTACACCACTCCCATTCTAAGAATCCTATTCTTGGAATCCTGGATTTGCATCCAAAGTGACTCCGTACTACCCTCCTCCCCTTCCTCCCTTACACACTTCAGTTCTTCCTTCACATATAGTGCCACACCCCCTCCTTTCCCAATCACCCTGTCCCTATGAAATAACCTGTACCCTGGTACAGACAGGTCTCAGTCATTGTATTGGGTGGCTCATGTTTCTGTGATGGCTGCAATGTGTACCTCTCCCTCTGCCACGAGCACCTGTAACTCTGCAGTTTTCCTCCCAAGGCTCCTAGCATTAAGAGTAAGCACCTTCCACCCTCCCCCCCCCATCCTGTCCTCCTTTCCTAGCATCACCAATAGTACTTGCCATTTGTCCTTTGTCACTGTTATGGAGGGTAAGCTCATATGGTTTCCCAACCTGTGGTCTCTGCATGTCTCTTGCCCAATGCCCAATGTTCATATATACATTTATTTCCTGCTGCATACCACCATTCAGATCTCTAAATTGACATATACATTACTTAAAGTGAAGTTTCTAAGCCATACTTTGTAAGCTACATATAACTATTGTTGTACTGCTCTTTTCTCTTTAATGAGATAATTACAGGCTGCTCTATTTTTGATTCTAAGCAACTGTTTATAATGCGGTGCCTGGCAACTGTGATTGGTTGCCACATTTATACTGAATTATTCAATTGATTTTAACATTGATTGTATTAATTAGATTTAATATAAGCACTGTTTAAAGGTATTCATGTATGTACACAATTAACTCTGATGAAGCTTGAGGTTTGCCTTGTGAAACGTGAGTTCATTTTTCTGGCTTGTGAGTATGGCATTTTTCCTGCTCTGGAGTTCTAAGAGACATTTTATGGACTTCTTTTTTGGCAACAATAAAAATATATGGCACAATATTGTTGTTGCTTGGTAATTGCCTTTTGGTGGGTGCAGTTTCTTTTTTTCTCAGTTTGATTAGTGCTTGATTATTGCAGCACCACTTTATCCCAGTACTCCTTTTTTCTGCTAAGCCATTGTTTATAATAACATGGGTTTCCCTTTTTTAGGGTGTAAGAAAAGCTTTTTATCCATTTGCCAACTCATTTTTGTGGTGCTACACAAGTCACGTTTAGTGCAGGTCTCGGTACTCCATAAGTGTAGCAGGTAGTTTTTTGGCAATAGCGTGAAAACGGGCATTGCTAGTTCCCGAAAGTAAATAACAGCAGATTAAGCAAAATGATGGAAGAAGTCCAAGGGGGTCCAAGTGTAAACCTGAATGCTGCAGCCAGAAGTTTTGTTGACAGTTTGTTTGAATCCAGGGGTGGCATAAATCCTCTTTTGGTGATGGAATCTGTGGAACAGCCAGAAGTGAATGAGGTAAAAAATATTTTTAAAAAACTGAAGAAGCAGACGATGAAGGGGTGGTGCATGTGTTGGCACAAGGTGACATTAGAAACATATGTTGAGGTTAAACGAGTCCCACGGGGGCTACGTATATTAAATAAACCTGCATATGGTATGAATGACCCCCAGTTCATGGCACAGTGAAGAGCTAATATGGAAGAAGCTAGTTTGAACAATATTAATTTGATACTTACTAGAGCTGCCCCTATATGAGATCATTCACTAAAAATACCACCAAAAGCTTAATCTGGTTCAAGGTCAGTTGGCATTCATCTGTATCCCCTTCCCCCAGGTCATGCCTGAAAATAGGCAGGATTTGTCTAGTGCACTTACCCGGTCAACAAAAGCTAAATAAATAAATAAATAAATAAATAAAAATTTGGCCAGAGAAATAGCAGAGACAGAAACTTTGCTCAAACAAAAGACTTCATCTGCTGAATCTGAAGTTTTTAATAAGACTCTGCTTGATAAAATTTAAAAGTATGATATACAGCTCCAGAAGGCCAAGAAGAAAAAGTTTATTAGAGATGAGAATGAATATAAGCTAAACCAGGTATATGATTGGAGCAGTCAAAAAGACAGAGGAAATAAAAAGAAGTCCATTTTGAAATCTGGTAACTCTTCCTCAGTCCCAGAAACTCCACATAGAAAGGGCGTAGTATTGAACTATACCACTGGGCCCTCAGACACAGATGATTTTGATCTTCTTTTGGTGGCAGAAGAACAGGAGAATTTCCCGAGATGCCGCAAGAGGAGAACCAGATTTCAGTAGCTGTTGTCCAACAATACGGAGGAGGAAAAGAATGGGGGCGGGGGAGGGGCAAGCATGGACGAGTCAGAAAGCAAGGTTATTGATACAGCAGATCCTCACTGAAGGTGAGCCCCCCCCCAGCTGAACTTATTTCCTGTCATTAATATCTCTGATTATACTTTGTCTGAATATGAAGTACAAGTACTGAGCAAAGGGTTGACATTTGCACCTTCCATAGATATTAAGTTTTTTTAGCACAATTGTGGACTTACATAAATTTGCTAGAAACTTAACATTTAAATGCATGTATTCAGATGATATCAATTGTACAAGTAGCACTGATTCCATATATGATGCTTCCATTTTTAAAAGAAAGTTCACCTATTGCCCCTTCTATAATTCAGTCATTTCTCTATTTGTGAAGAAATGCCAGCTTGAAGTAGAAGAGCTTAAAAAACAAAAGTGTACAGTGTATTCTAACTCCTCATGATAAGAGCGTAAAGCATTGAAAAGCACAGCAGATAATAACATTATGGTTAGAAGTGTAAATAAGGGAGGGGCTATAGTTGTTATGAATACTGGGGAGCATAAGAAAGAAATATACAGTATAGACAGCTGGGAGATGTCAGCTTTTATGAAAAGCTGTCTTTTAACCATACTGAGGGTTATAAAGCCGAAGTAGATGGATTGTTGAATAAAGGTTTTCTGAGAAGGTACTTGTCTGATAGACCATACACATCTCTGACCGTTACACATTCAGTTGTACCTATTATTTACATATTGCCTAAGCTACATAAAAATGCTGAAACTCCCTCTGGTCGTCCTATTACATCTGCAAAGGGCTGGCTCACTGAACCCATTTCTATGTACATTGATGTTTTTTTGCAACCTTTTGTAAAAACAGATCTTTCCCTAGAGACTCCATGGAGGTTATTAACATTATTAAAAACATTCAGTTTGAAGAGGAGTGGTATCTTGTGACCCTTGACATTGATTCTTTATATAATGTTATTCCCCATGATGGGTGGTTGTCGGCCATGGAGTTTTATTTAAATAGACACCCAGAAGAGGATTTGGTGAATATGCCCACATGGTATTTGGTAGCTCTGGCAGAAATGGTGTTAACTAAGAACATCTTCTTGTGGGAAGAAAGCTACTACAGACAAATCAGGGGCACTGCAATTGGGGCAGCTATGGCCCCCAGTTATGCTGGGCTGTTTGTGGGACAATGGGAGGAGCAGCACTTGCATAGCGCTGCCACAAATCCATATGTTTATTTTTTGGACTTGTGACGGTGCTATTTATTTATTTTTATTTAGTTTTTGTTTACCGGGTAAGTGCACTAGACAAATCCTGCCTATTTTCAGGCACGACCCGGGGGAGGGGGATACAGATGAAAGCCAGCCGACTTTGAACCAGATTAAGCTGTTGGTGGTATTTTTAGTGAATGAGGAAAATTTGGCCAGGACACTGGAGAAATCCCCCTACTCTTCAGAGGGGGAACCTCTGTCCAAGATGGCGGACGCACCCTTGCTTGCTGAGGAGGTGGCGATGGAGGTGGGAGACCTGGTCTCAACTCCTGCCTCTGTGTGTTTAGAGACCACGTCTACAACTACTGAAGCAATGCTGGTTTCTGTGTCTACTGCAGAAAATTAATCTACACTACAGGTTACAACTTTAGAACCTCTGCTGGGTCACCCTGACATGGACTCTCAAACGTCTTAACCCCTTGCCATCCCAATGAGGAATTTTTTCCATTTTTGACTCTGCTACTGTCTGTTTGGCTGAAAAGGAGCTTCAGGACCATTTGGGTGATGCAGAACGTGGATTTGAGATTACAAAGAAGAATTTGAACAGAGAACTGCAACGGATTCGTGAAGTCAGATTGGCAGGATGTATGTCTCCTGCAGCCCACAATAATACTTTGCAACAGCCTACATTGCCTTTTCAAGCAGCTGAGGTGCCGCCCTGTGCAGCCCATCCTGGTGAGTTCTCAGCTGGAATATTCCCACCCCCTTCTCAGCTGCCCCCGCAGACTACAGTGACATCATTGCATACAGTGCCTAGTTTGCCTATTGTGACACACTCTCCCTCTCAATTGCTGTCTCTTGATACCAATCCTGCTACAACACCTACCTGGTCTGTAGAAACAGCCTTGCAAGGAGCTGGCTGGGTGCAGGAACCTACAGAGGGAAGTGGGTTTCTGGTCTGTCCCTATTCGTCCCCTGTCTCAATGATTTTCCTGAGTTGCAGCATTCACCAAACAGAAGTTTGCCTATGTCTGACCCCTTGTGTCTTCCCAAGGAATTGGAACTTACCCAGCACCCAGTCTTGGAACCTTTGCAGGCTTCTCTTATTTGTGCTGCTTCTCCCACTACCATTACAGAGCATACAGCTCCTGCAGTAGTGGAGCCCCCTCAAGAAAATAGAGCCAAATCGTTTTTTCCTCATTGTTTAAATTTCCAATTCTGGCTGCAAAGTGCATAATGCGATACGATTGGCTTATATGGGCGGTTTACCTGAGCCACCGGACCGAAAGTGTATGTAGCTCGGACACTACTCAAGGACTCTCTGAAATTCTTTTCACGTAAATATATGCACTGATTCATATTTCCGTGAAATCACGCTTGATGTCAACTCAAACGCCTGGTCTTGGAGCTTTTGTCACGATATCATGCCTTAAGAAATACTGTCCTGTGGACCCCATTTAAGGCCATTCCCTTTCCAAACCAGCTTTTAAGAATATTACCGTCCGTTTCAGAACGCAAGTGTTGACGCTACTGACGTTGTCTATTGGCTAAAACAACGTTGTACTGTTCAGGGTCAGCCTGAGGCAATATTGGACATGGAGAATATTTGGACTGGAGGCTGGAAGGTTAAGGTTTTGTTACACTCTAATGATTCTGGTCCAGTGCACCTACCTAATTCTTTTTATAGGTCGTGATAGGGGTCTTGTTTTACCCTGGACAACCGAAAGCTTGTTACCGGTGTGGAGACCCCTCTCACCTTAGTAATGTCTGTGATAAGCCGAAATGCAATACCTGTGGAGAATTGGGTCATGTGGGGATTCACTGTCTAAATGAGTGTAAATGTAATCTTTGTGATGAGCTGGGTCATACGTTTCAAAATTGTCTGTGGTCTGCTCATAATCAGGCCACACATGATGATGGTGCTGATCAATGTTTTGTAATCACGCAAGCCCAGAAGGCTTGTCTTAGGACCACCTTAGTAGAGCCGACTTCAGTAGTCGCTCAACCTCTATTGCAGGTCCCTGAGCCTGTTGTAGATCAGGTTGTGGTACCCCCGGTGGCCTCTTGTGTGGCACCGCTTACTGAGATGACCCCTCCTACCCCTGACCCTGTCCAATCTGTCCAGCTTGTCCTGGACCCTGTTCCAGGCCCGAGTACTATGCCACCCCCCCCGAGTACCCACTAGTGTTATGCGTTTGAGGTCTATGAGAAATTACGCCCGGGCATTACCATCACCTCCTTTACTTTTGGAACCCCCTCCTGTGGTTTTGTCTAATGCCTTTGAGCTACTCCAAACTGTTTCTGATGATGCTGGAGGCGAGTCTGACTCTTCCTCTGTTGCATCTTCCCTCCCGGATGGTATTACTGATTCTGAGATTCAACTGGGTACTGGTCTTTCTCAGAAGTGGAAGGCCAGGGTTAAGCTAAAAGGGAAAAAGGTGATAGGGAAAAGGAAATCGTAAAGTGTCTCTGTTCTCCTTGTGTTATGTCTCACTTTGTTAATAATACTATTAACGTGAATAGTATTACGCGTCTGGCAAAAAGAAGATTGATTTTTTCCTGTTTACAGCTTTTACCTATGGGGATCTTTCTGTTGCAGGATACTCGACTCCATACCACCAACGAGATTCGACAGCACAACAGGACTGGCTTCTAGGTCCTTCTTTTTGGTCCATTGGCCTGGACTCCTGTTCCGGACTTGGGATCTTATTCAATATCCCAGATTTTTGTTTGCTAAAATTGATTGATGTAGCCCCTGGCAGAGTGTTAGTCTTAGATTTTTTAATTGGGCCCTGCCCTTATCGGGTTATTAATATTTATGCTCCTCAAATTAAGTCTGCATGTATAGCTTTATTTTCTTTACTCCGCCCTTATTTGCATACCTCCTTTCAGTTGATATTTTCTGGTGACTTTAACTGTGGCTTAAGTCTTCTTGACAAAAGCTCTTTTGCTACTACCCAGAAATTGTTTTGTGACTCCCATGAATTAGGGAAGTTGGTTCATACTGCTCATCTCATGGATGCCTATTACTCTTTTACTAAACAACATACTCCTACATTTCAAAAGGGTAAGCTGGCTACCAGAATTGATTTTGTGTTTTTGTCCCGCACACTCCAATTACCTCTGCTACTGTACAAGCTGTGGAATTTTCTGATCATAAACTGCTTCTCCGTAGGCCTTGGTTCTGATGTCACTGTTCACAAGGACCAGGATTCTGAAATTCAACATATCTCTGTTGCAAATTCCGACTTTCATGCAGTCCCTTTTATCCTTTATTCAGGCCCGGAAATCTGTTTTTATTTGTTACGCAGACCCTATTGCATGGTGGACAGACACTAAACATGATTTGGTGCTCTTTTTGAAAAGATAAAGTCGTCAAAAATGTCGAAGAGAATATATGGAATATTTACAGAAAAGGGTACATTTTCAGTCCTTGTTGACAATAGCTTATACGACAGGACAAGATCTTTCTCAACAATTGCACTTAATTCAGAATGATATGTTGAAATTCCAATCTAGACAATCACAGCAACTTTATCATCACCACAAATTTAATGTGGTAGGCACGAGGGCTGTTGTTTGCCCTTTGAGTCAATTCTCAACAAATTACACAAAAGAATATGTTGTGTCTTGCTGATTCTGATGGCACCTTATGTACCTCTCAGTCGGACATCTGTCGGATAGTGACATGTTACATGACTGCCCTCTTTCTTCCTTTCCAGCTGCAGATGTTGATCCCAGTGTGTTGTATAGGGACCTTGACATCCCTATTCCTTCACAGCCGTGTTCTGACTCAGCCTGTATACCTGTTACTGAGTTAGAATTGAAGTCGGTTATCTCTTCCTTACCCTTACGGAGGACTCCTGGTCTGGATGGACTCCCCGCTGCTTTATATAAGGTACTGGGTGACCACCTGATCCCTGAATTAACTTCAGTATTTACCTCCCTGTTAGCTAGTGAGTTTATCCCTTTAGATTTTACCAAGGGTACTTTGATTTATATCTATAAACAGAAAGGAGATATACATTCTCTTGAGAATTGGCTTATATGTATGCTAAACACTGACTTTAAGTTATTGTATGAAAATCATTGTACAACGCCTTATGAGGATAGCTGAAGTGGTTTTGCACCCTGCTCAGTCCTGCTCTGCACCAACAGGAGAATCTCTGGACCATTTGATTCTCCTCTTCTCGAATTATTTTCTAATGGCTAGACTCGGTTTCGGGTTTTATTGTATCGGTAGATCAGAAGGCGTGCTTTGATTCAGTTAACCATGATTTTTATGGAAGGCACTACATTTTATGCATGTGCCTGGTGAAATGATTAGCTGGATTAAGACTTTTTATAGGACTGCCACTGTTGTGCCTGTTGTGAATGGTTGGGTTGGACCTATGATCCCCATAAAAGAGGGGTTCACCAAGGTGTCCTTTGAGCCCTCTGTTATATGTATTTGTTTTAGATGTTTTGCTTCATTGCCTGAATACTCATCCTCAGATTCATGCCCTTTCTAGTTCTACTTTAATCTCGCCAGACACGGCAATTGGTATTATGCAGACCATGTCTGCATTATTGTGGCTAATGCAGCCTCTGTGGTTACTGCCCTCCAGGAATGTTCTTCCTTTGGTGATTTTTCTGGTGCAAGTTTAAATTTTACCAAAAGTTTTGGTATTCGGTTAGGATCGAAAATAGCCCCTTTTTCACATATTAGTCCTTTACAACTTGTTGAGGGGCCTCAACGCATTTTGGGAGTTTATTTTGGGACTGTAGATTCAGACCTTTTTAATTGGTCTTCTAAATTACAACAAGGAAAACTTAAGGTTGCCTCATGGAATAAGGGGCAGATTGGGAAGAAGAAGCACGTTTTCCTAATCAAGACTTATTTGATACCGACTTTTCTTTATTTAAGCTATGTATTCCCAATCTCTAAACAATTAGAAACTGCAGTTCTTGGTCTCTTCTTTCAAGCTCTGTGGGAAGCTCATTAACACGTAAAACGGAATGTTACTTACTTACCTATTTCTGAGGGGGGTGTTAACATGATTAATCATCTGTTATTTTTTTCATGTATTTTTTTGACTGCAAATCTTCGGCCTCTATTGATAAATACTCAGAGAGGGTGGGAACCTTGATTCTATGATACTTGTAGATTATGGTTTAATTTATGGGAATGTGATTCATTAACTGTGATACGACAAACTTTGGGTATACCAATATATATTAAACACATGTTTTTACGTTTGAAACAGTGGAGGATATCCACCCAGATGTTGTTAACGAATTCTCATAAAGTATTATATAATAATCTGCTCCTGACCATTTGTGCAATACAGTTGCCCTTTGAAAAGTGCCCTAGCCAACATCTTCCTTCCCTATTGGTTTTGTTACGGTGTAAAAGGGTGCCTGCTCACACATGGGACTTTCATTGGCTGTCGTGTCATGAAAGAATTAACGTCAAAGATAATCATAAACACAAGCAGTCTCAAGACCGACAATGTTCGAGACTATTGTGTATTTCTAAATTGGAAACTATATCGCACTTATTTTTTGAGTGTTCTTTTATTTGGCACTGGTGGGTTTTTTTGGCCACTCCATTATTTCAAACGGTTTCTTACCAGAATATTATCTATGCTGTTTTTTCTCCCCAGTGGTCCCTTTGGACTCTGGACACGTTAAATCTAGTTTTTGTAGTAATTAAATGGAATATTTGGATGGCTCGATGTCTGTTTACTCTACAGCCAAAAACCTGTTATTCAGAGCTTGAGAAGAAAATTGTAACAGACCTAACAAACATTTATGTACATGAACTTACATTATTTTCCAAGGAGACATTACTTGAACTTTGGAAAGCTCTTCCTTGGATCACGGACTCTGACTTTGCAGTGACCTGATGGATTGTCTCTTGATATGCGTACAGTAGTTCTGTTCTGTTTTTTTTTGTTGTTTACTTCTGTTTTGAGTCCACATGAGTTTTTGCAAATTGCTTTTGTTTTGGTACTGTACGATTTCTTTTGTTTCAATAAAAATTTCCCCTACTCTTTTCAATAAGTGCCATGGGATCTTTAACATCCACCTGAACTACCACCAATCCAGGCAGATCGGACCTCGGTTTAACATCTCATCTGAAAGACGGCACCTCAGAAGTGCAGCACCCCTCTCATGCTGCACTACAGTGTCAGTACTGGGATATTAACCCAAGTGCCAGATGTGGGAACTGAACCCACAGCCCTCTGATCTCCTGGCCTCAGAGGCGAGTGTGCTACCTACTGAGCCACTGACACTATATCGATGATGTGCTCATAGTCTGGAAGGGCACAGTGGAACAATTTCAAAATTTTGTGGGGTGGCTTGAGAGCACAAGTGAGTGTTTGAGGTTTAAATATAACATACATTCTGATGAAACTGTGTTCCTGGACCTTAAGATTTATGAAAATCAGTTGGGTGACTTGTGTACAACTTTGTATCAGAAGAAAACAGACAGAAATAGCATTTTGCTTTATAATAGTTGCCACCCTCATCATGTCACATACAACATCCCCAAAGGGCCAACTTATTAGGACTTTACGGAATTGTACTGAGACTAGCGAATTGGGAAAAAAGTGGACCATACAAGTCCAGCACTTTAAACAAAGAGGGTACAGTGATTGTTCCATAGCTGATGCTTTAAATATGGTTTTGGCAATAGTGAGACAGCAAACCCTGACACCAAAAGAAAGAAATGGGGAATCTGATTTGCATTGCCCTTTTGTCACCACATTTTCCAGTGGATCAGGGGGTGATGTGAAACAACATAGAAAATAATTGGGACATACTTAAATTTGAACCAAAACTTTAAACAGTGGTAGCGGCATGTCCTACTGGTGTGTTTAAGAGACCTCAAAATATCAAGGATTTAGTAGCCCCTAGGATGTTATTGGACTGAAAAAAAACCATGGATCAAACTTGGCTGCCCCCCCATGGGCTGTCACAGATGTGGAAGATGTATGTATTGTAAATACATAGTGCAAACAAAGATGTTTACCAACCCCATCTCTGGCAAGGAAGTTTCACTTCATGACTTTATAGCTTGCACAATGGAGTGGGTGGTTTATTTGTTAAACTGTAGCTGTGGACATTATAATGTGGGCAGGACAACCAGGCAGTTTAAAGTCAGGGTTGGTGAGCACGTTCATGCCATACAAAATAATAATGAAAACTATGCCATAGTTAAACACATTGGCCCCTATGCACACAGGGCCAGGAATTATGCGTCGGAGCTCTGCACCTGCAGACAGGTGTGCACTGGCGACATTCACGACTGCTGGCCACCTGTCCACGGCCCTGTCCTCCAGGTGCGCAGGTTCATGTGGGGTGGACAGGGGCAGGGTTTTGTTCCCAGGCAGGCAGCCAATCCAAAGGCCTGCCTGAGACCTAGAGTGGATCCCCCATGCATGATGGTGCAGGACCGGATAATGAATGGACACCCACGCACCGTGCATTTGTCCACCATTGGTGGAACCCCACTACCCCCAGAACATGGGGGGGCACTGGCCCTGGAACTGTGGTACCACTGCAGGCATGCAGAGGGGACCCCCTGCACCAACCACACCACCCCTGACCCATGTAGTCACTGTGGCCATGGGCTTCTGCAGCAATGCCCACCACATACCTACACCTATCCCACCACCTGCACCGAGGCTTATGTGTGTGTGGGGGGTGCCCAAGCTGCAGGGATGGGAGGGGACTCCTAATGTTGAAGGGATGGAGCTTGGGACCAGTTTTGTGGGGGGGGGGACCTAGTGGGTGCATGGCCATGGCTGTGTAAGGCCGTAATGGCAGAGTCCCCCCTGGCATAGCCTTCATTGCCCTCCACACCCCTGTGGACAGCACTACACATGGTAGTGACATCTGTGCAGCTTGGGGATGCCCACACATCAACTCATCATTTCCCATGGACTTTGCATTATGTTTAAGAGGGGGTGACCTGGAAAATGTTTGGGCTAAAAAGAAAGTTACTGGATATACTGGTTTGGTGCCAGATGTGACTTTGGATTAAATTATAATAATCTGCATTTTTAGATAAAATATGAAGTGCAATATTTATCTGATGTGGGTCATTCAGTTAGATGTGTGTGTGTGTGTGTGTGTGTGTGTGTGTGTATATATATATATATATAAAATACATATATATATGTACACCTGAAAAATAATTGATTTTGCCGATTCTTGTAATTAATGTCTTTATTTTTAAGATTATCACTTTATACTATGTATTATACTTGGTCTGTTTCTCCTTGCCTTTTGTGTTTAATAAGATAATTACAGGCTGCTCTATTTTTGATTCAAAGCAACTGTTTATAATGTGGTGCCTGGCAACTGTGATTGGTTGCCACGTTTGTGCTGAATTATTCAATTGATTTTAGCATTGATTGTATTTATTAGATTTAGTATAAGCACTCTATGAAGGTATTCATGTATGTACACAATTAACTCTGATGAAGTCTGGGATTTCCCTTGTGAAATATTAGTTCATTTTTCTGGCTTGTGAGTATGGCATTTTTTCCTGCTCTGGAGTTCTAAGAGACATTTTATGCAAACATGAAAGGTGTTTTGCGATACAGCTGCTAGGGGTCGGTGCACGCTAACGAATGGGTGGCCAGCCCAACACATATGAAAAATCAATGGAAAGAAGCGGCACACAAAAGTGTTCTCTGCAAATCTTTTACTTAAACTTAGAAATATAAATACCAGTGCAGAAACAGATACATGAAGGCAGCACAGTCAAGCTGACGTTTCTTTTTTTACACTCAATATATACTGTTACATAGTATATACAATCATAAAATACAGTGAACAACCAATTAATCAGTCATATAAATAACCACAACAGTTTTTTTCCTGAGCTATATATGAGTACAAAAAACATTGTTTTACTACCTTTTATCAATAAAGGTTTAGAGCCAAGAAGTCAAAATTTATGTGGAATTTGACTCCAATAGATTGGGACCATTTGACTGTAAACATGCATTGACCTTTGTGTTTTAGTTATGGGTACTGTTAATTCCCAAAAAGCAGAATTTCTCAAAGATGAATTTATCTTCTTCCAGTAGTTTAACCTTTAAATAATCAGGAACCTGTCCCAATACACTTTTATATGCTAAAACAAATTTATGCAAATGCCTTCTATTTGCAAGAGAAGTCCATCCTAACTGTTTGTACAGAACACAATGATCTGCCTCTTTAGGGGACCTGAGGATTGTCCTAGCTGGCCGATTATACAAAGTCTCTACTTTTTGTAGTTTATCTTTAGTAGAGAAATCATAGCGAACAGGTCCATAATCAAATAACGGGAAAAGCTGTACATGAACTATTCTTTGTAAGGTAAACAATCTAAACAGTTTTGATTGCAGTACAGTAACCCCACCCTCTTACCAATCTGAGATATCAATTTATCCACATGTTTTTTGCCTGTTCCCAATGATTCTAACCAAAAACCTAAATATTTGAAGGGGTCAGCCTGCTACAGCTTGTCCCTGTCAGCATCCAGAACAGCCTTAATTTTCATTGGAATCCCAAACAACATACACTTGGTCTTTTCTGTATTTGGTTTGATTTAGAGTTCCTAAAGTAATCCTGAAATCCATCAAAGCTGTTCTGTAACTTATTTTTTACATCTATCATTATATATCCATCAGAGGGATCTACGATGCTGGTTCAACAAAAATTTTTCAAACTGACGTTACAGCGATGGATTTATGTCGACTGCAAATTGTGGTTGGCATAAATCCATCAGGTATACTGTTTTTTTTTTTGTTTGGGTGTCTTTTTTCCCCCAAACCTCCCTTGCAGGGGACTCTAACCCCCCACATCACCAGTACTTAAGGATTATCAACTCCGAGTTGGAGTTGATTCGGGAAGGGGTTCAAGACTTGGAGAAAGCAATGCTGAGTTCCTGCGGGTACATTACAGTAGCAACATTGAATTGCTGCTGTAATGTCATTCACTATTGAAATGTCACTGTTCAATCAGCATACCCCATCAGAGAATTAGCAGAAATATATAATACTGGGTCGCGTATAAATGGTATGCAACATCTGAAATGCTATTTCCTAACCCTTTTAAGTAAATCAAAAACAATAATGATCCAAAAACTAATCCCTGTGGCACTCCTCTAACCACTGGTGGTAATAAAGACTCTATGTCATTTATAACAGTCTTTTGCTTCCTTTGATGCAGGTATGAGTGAGACCATTTCAGAGCTTCTCCATTCATTCATATACAGATAGTTACACATTCTCTGTTAACAGTTCATTTTTAACCTCATTTTCTTCAAATCTATATGTAGTCTTTCCTTAATGTTCTATGTTGAGCCTGAATAAACATATTTTAGACAACAAACCAATACTGTAGAACCTGATGAATCTGCTTAACTTTTTTTATGTGAAAAGTTGGCAGGATCTTACATACAGTATACTATACTATACTAAACTTAGGAACGAGGTGCCTGAACTGTCCCTTACCAACAACATTCCAGTTTCCCACTACCACTACCAGCATGCCTGCCAGTTTGTTTCAGTGTTCATCCCTATCCTTGGATTCAATACCTTCATATGGAAAATCCATTGAATCTCAACACGGTCTAATTTCTTTGCCTAATCCCCACATCTGATTGGTTGGGGAACAGCCTTTAGGCCCCCAAACTGGAGTGAGGCTCCAGAATGGTGTGCACTAGCAAAATGTTGTGCTACTAGAGATGTCTCATCCTTATTTTTTATATCCCTTTTGTGTTCTTGTATCCATATTTTCAGTGCTCGACTAGTATTTGCCCAAAATACAACATGTCACACGGACACTGTAAAACATAAATAAAGTATCATAGCTTAGTGCGCATTTCCTCATTAAAAAAAACACAGAAAGACTGGTTGGCCGATGAGAAATGTTAATCAAAAAGGCCACTGTCCCAGAAGAAATCATTCAACCTAGTAAGATGAATGTCCCTGTGAAGCTTTACAGGAGGACTTGCCCTCTGCGTCTAAGTCAGACATTAAATCCCAGTCTGGGTTTGGGGATACCTCTGCAGTTAGTCTTTGGGATATAGCCATGAGTTCAACCCTGAGGTGGGAGACTGTATCAGCTGGTCACCTTCACCTAATGAGAAAAATCCACTTCCCCGCATATACCTCCCTACAGCATCTACCAGAAGATCTGAATAAGAAACGCCTACTCTTATGTCTCAGTTCTTAGAATCTTTGAGTCAGTCATCAAGCTCATTGAGAAACAACTCTTTATGCTTTTTCCAGTGTAGCAAGTCGTGGATGCCCCAAGGTAAGAAGCATGGGAAACCTAAGCATATGGGTCATAAACATAGGCACAGCTGACATTCTCTGTCATCTGATTATTTCTTTCAATACTGGCAACTTGAACAAAATTGAATCCTGGAGCTGATTGCTAAACAGAAACATGGAGAAGTAGAAACATAGAAGCTGTTGGCAGAAAAGAGCCTCCTGGCCCACCTAGTCTGCCTTAAGGTCCCAAACTATTGTGCTACCGTAGACTCTAATTGATCTTCGGTCTTCCCCCACAGCCTTGTTACTATGGTCCCCCTGTGTCTATCCCATGCATTTTGAAGCCTGCTACCATTTTGGTACCCACTACCTCTGCTGAGAGTCTGTTCCAGATATCCATCACCCTTTCCGAAAAGAAGTATTTCCTCACATCCCCCTTCCAGCTTCATAACATGCCCCCTTGTCCTTAAACATCTGTTTCTGTGAAAATGCCACCCTCCTGTACCTTATTAATACTGTTGAGGTATTTGAATATTTCTATCATGTCATCCCTTTCTCTCCTTTCCTCTAGAGAGTACATATTTAACTCCCTGAGTCTTTCCTTGTAGGGCTTCTGAAACAGGCCATGTACCCTTCTGGTTGCCCTTCTCTGTACTGTCTCCACCTGATCTGTTGTATGTCTTTCCTGCAATGGGGCCTCTAGAACTGGACACAGAACTTGAAGTGGGGCCTCACCATTTATCTATACAGGGGTAACACTACCTCGCTCATTTTGCTGGTGATATCCCTCCCTATGCACCCCAGCATTCTACTAGCCTTTTCCACTGCCTTATCATACTGCTTTGCTACCTTCAGGTCATTAGATATGATGACCCCCTCCAAATCCCTTTCCTGTTTTGTAGTTAGCATGTGCCCTCCCCCAAATGATACATTGCCCTTGGGTTTCTGTGCCCCATGTGCATCATTTTGCACTTTTGGACATTGAAACCCAGTTGCCAAACCCTTCACCAGTCTTCCAGCTTTTTCAGATCTTCCATCATTTTATCCACCCCCCCCAGTGTGTGCACTCTATTGCAGATTTTTGTGTCATCCATGAACAGGCATACCTTTCCTTCCAGACCCTCTGTGATGTTGCTAATAAAGACATTGAAGAGGACTGGTTCCAGTACTGGCCCCCGAGGCACCCCACTGGTTACCTTACCTTCTTCTGAGTGAACACCATTCACCACCACATAGAAACATAGAAACATAGACTTTGATGGCAGATAAGGACCACTTGGCCCATCTAGTCTGCCCATTTCCCTACCTACAGGATAGGCCGCAGATCCTAGTTAACCAACAGCCTATTTCTTTCTACCCCCCACAAGAATTACCTTATGTCTGTCCCATGCATTCTTGAATTCTCCCACAGTTTTAGACCCCACAACCTCCTCAGGAAGGCTGTTCCATGCATCCACTACCCTCTTTGTGAAATAATACTTCCTCACATTGCCCCTGAACCGGCCACCCTTCTATCTTTAAATTGTGTCCCCTTGTTCTTGCACGTCAATTTTTCTGAAAGATGCTACCCTCTTGGACTTTGTTGATTCCACTGAGGTACTTAAAAGTTTCTATCATGTCCCCCCTCTCCTTCTTTCCTCAAGGGTATACATATTAAGCTCCTTTAGTCTCTCCTCATACGGCTTCTCTTGCAGACCCTGCACCATTTTAGTTGCCTTCCTCTGGACTGCCTCTATCCTGTCTATGTCCTTGCGAGATAGGGTCTCCAGAACTGGACACAGTACTCCAGATGGGGTCTCACCAACTGTCTGTACAGAGGGATAACAACTTCCTGTTTTCTGCTGCTGATGCCTCTCCCTATGCATCCCAGTATACCCCAGCCCTCCCTACTGCCTTCTCACATTGCTTGCTAACCTTAAGGTCATCTGATATGATTACTCCCAGGTCCCGTTCCTTTTTTGTTGTTGTTACTACCTCTCCCCCCACTGTGTATTCTTCCCCTGGGTTCTTGTTTCCCAGGTGCATTATTCTGCACTTATTTGCATTGAATCCTAGTTACCATGCTTCTGACCATTCCTCCAACCTTGCCAAGTCCCTTCTCATCCTTTCCACGCCTCCTTGTGTATCAACCCTGCTGCAGATCTTTGTGTCATCTGCAAAAAGGCATACTTTTCCTTCCAGTCCCTCTGCAATGTCACTGATGAAGACATTAAAAAGGACTGGACCCAATACTGAACCCTGCAGTACCCCACTAGTAACCCCTCTTTCTTCAGAGTGGACTCCATTTACAATTACCTTCTGTGTCCTGTTGTTGTGCAGCCAATGTTTTACCTAGGCTACCACCCTGGGACCCACTCCCAGGCTGGTTAATTTGACTATTAATCTTTGTGTGGGACTGTGTCAAATGCCTTGCTAAAGTCTAGGTAGGCCATGTCCACAGCCCCTCCCTGGTCTACTACTTTGGTCACCCAGTCAAAGAAATCTATTAGATTCGTCTGACATGACCTTCCTGCCAGAACCCATGCTGCCTTGGGTCCTGTGCCCCACTGGCCTCTAGGTACTCAACTATTTTTCCTTCAGAAGTGACTCCATCACTTTCCCTACCACAGAGGTCAGACTGACAGGTCTGTAGTTTCCTGCCTCTGTCTTGGTCCCACTTTTGTGAAGGGAATCACATCCGCCTTCCTCCAGTCCTCGGGTACCACACCATCCTCCCATGATTTATTAAAAAGAGTAGCCAGTGGTTTCACTAGTTCCTCCCTTAATTCTTTTTAGAATTCTGGGTGAATTCCATCAGGACCCATTGCTTTGTCCACCTTCAGTTTTAGGAGTTCTTGAAGCCTTTTCTTCTGTGAAAGGACTGGGATTGACCTCCCTATCAAGAGTGCTTCTGTTAATTGGATTAGGCACTTCCCCCTCCTCTTTTGTGAATACTGAGCAGAAATATTTGTTCAGTATCCCTGCTTTTTCACTGTCCCCCTCTGCCCACCCACCGTTCATTCTATTCAGCCTCACTATCCCTCCCTTTGTCTTTCTACACTCGCTGATGTAGCTATAAAAAGTTTTATCCCCCTTCTTAACTGAGTTGGCTATCTTTTTCTCAGTTTGGGCCTTTGCTATTCTGACTTCCCTCCCTGCTTCCTTCTGCCTTAACTGGTACAGCTCTCTGTTCTGCTCCTTCTGTGTTTCCTTATACTTCTGGAATGCTATCTTTTTCTTCCTGACTTTCACAGCCACCTCTTTTGAGAACCATAGTGGCTTTTCTTTCATTTTGATTTGTTTATTTGCTTCACACAAAGGCTTGTTGCCTCTGTGATGGCAGTTTTGATGATTCCCCATTGTTGCTCCACACCTCCTACTAGCCTGTTTGCTAGTGCTTTTCTGAGGCACTCTCCCATCTTGCCAAAGTCAGACCTCCTAAAGTCCAGTACCCTCACTTTTGTATGGCTTGACTCTGTAGCTGAGTTTAATGTGAACCACACTGTTTGATGGTCACTTGTACCCAGATGGCAACCCACTTCTAGATATGAGATCCTCTCACTGCCCCCGTTTGAGAGTACGAGGTCTAAGATTGCTCCCTCATGAGTGGGTTCCGAAACTAGCTGTCTGAGGCCTGCCACCTGTAGGGCATCAAGAATGGCCCTGCTCTTGGATGTGGCTGCAGCAAATGTGCTCCAGTTAACATCTGGCATATTCAGGTCTCCCATCAACAGTACCTTCCCTTTCTCTGCCATTCTAAGAATGCCTTCTATCATATCCTTGTCCATTCCCTCCCCCTGACATGGGGGCCTGTACACAACCCCTGTGCGTATTGTGGTGCCCTTTCCAGTCTCCAAGGTGACCCACAGTGCCTCCTCTCCTCCCTGTTTACTCTTTTGATCAGTTGCTTTTATCCCTTCCTTTACATAGAGAGCTACTTTTCCCCCTCTTCTCCCCTGCCTGTCTCTCTCTAGGTTATGTACCCTGGTATGTTAACATCCCAGTCATGGTTCTCTGTGTGCCATGTTTCTGTGACTGCTACAATATCCAGGCATCCCTCTTCCATCAAGGCCACCAGCTCAGGGAGCTTGTTGCCCAGACTACGGCATTGGTGCTCATTACCCTCCATTTCCTGATGGCCCTACTCCTTTTTGCCCCATCCCTGTCCTTCTTGCCTTTGTCACTTTCTCCATTTACCCCTGCCCTTCTCCCTATTGACACCTCTATGTTGGTGTTTACCACACTTACTACTGTGATTGTTAGGGGGGGGCTAGGATTTCCCTGCTCTTTTCCAGTGCCTCCCCCCTTGGCTAGTTTAAATGCTTGCCAATGAAGCATTTAAACCTATCACCTAGGATCCTGGTTCCCCTCTTGGACAGATGCAGCCCATCATGCCAGTATAGGCTTGCATCACTCCAAGTGGACCCCTGAGTTCCCCAATGAAGCCAAATCCCTGAGCTCCACACCAGTTTTTCAACCACTGATTGAATCCTCATGGTGCGGAACACCCTAGCCTCCTCCCACGCCTATAGATGGGCAGCACCTCCCGAGAAGGTTACCGTGCAAGCTACTTGTCTAAGGCCCTTCCCCAATTCCACAAACTCTTCCTGCACTTCTCTAATCCCTTTCTTAGCCAGGTCATTTGTCCCTAGGTGGACAATGACATCCAGCTCCCTCCCCCTGTGCAGCTGCTCTGGCAATCCTGAGGATTCGATCCCTGTCCCTCCAAGCCATGGCGCTAGGCAGGCACCTTACCTCCCTCTCCCCTTCCTCCCCCAGTTCTACCTTCCTAACAATGGAGTCCCCCACCAGGAGTTGTTTCCTTCCCCTGTGGGGTCCCCTGCCACCCTTATGTGGGTCTCCTTTGTGGAGGTTCCCAGCATCCTCCTTGGTCTCCACTGTGGGTGCCTCCATAGAGGAACCACACTTTGCCAGAATGGCACAGGAATTGTGGAGAGGTACAACTGGAGGGATGCACCTCTGTTCCACCACCCTCACCCTCCCCTGAGCCCACTGTGGTCCAACTGCTCAATTTTCTTGGCAACCTCTGAGGCAACGGCAGTGGCACTGGTGGTCCCTGGATGGAAGAGGAGGTCCCACAAATCCTGGCCAACTCAGCCTGGAGATGAGCAACCTCCTCCCTCAGCCCAGAGAGGTGACTGCAGATGGAACAACACCGCATCCTGCAGAACGTCTCCCGGAAGACTGCTGCTCCACAGCCACTGCACTGCACCACTCCAATCATGTCTTATTTCTGGCCCCTTAACTGTTTGCAATCCTTACTCTTTTCCTCTGTTTTTTTTTTCTCTCTCTCCTTACTTTCTGCCTGTGTGCCCTTTAAGCTACTGATTGTCCTGTTCTGAGACAAGAATATCCTATATTTCTCAGTAGACCCCTTACTTGCTCAGAGGCAGACCTTCAACAGCTAGAAGGGGCCGGAGAGCTACTCTTGCCCTTCTAGGATGGTGGGTCTTTGGTGGCTCTGTGATCATTCACTTCCTGCTCCCAAACAGGAAGTTCCTGTTGTCAGTCAAATCCTGTGCCTATAAAAATAGAACTAGCTTTGGGTGGGAGGCTGGAGGGAAGGGAAGGAGGGCAATATAGTCCCAGTAGAGAAGTCCAGTCACACAGCAGTCCTTTCTCCTGGTGTCTTCTGCCAAGCTATTAGCAGAATCTTTCTAAGGCAGTCTTTAAATGTAGCTTCCTTCTAGCTAAGCCACTCCCTCTACTTACTAGATCTTTCTACAAGTAATTTAAACCTCACAGCTATTAAGTCCTTTCAATTACCTGAGATTTACACCTAGATACCTGTTCAGATAACCATTCAGTTCAGTTAACTCAGACAAACACACACTTTTTTTTGTTTTGTTTGTTAGTTTTTTTTACCCTAAATTAAAGGTCCAAGTACAAGAGTTCTTCTTCTTTAGTCCCAGCAGAGAAGTCCAGTCACACAGCAGTCCTTTCTCCTGGTGTCTTCTGCCAAGCTATTCTCTGAGTTCTGTTACTTAGCCAACTTTGTACCCATTTTACTATCTTTGGACCCACTCCCAGGCTGCCCAGCTTGTTTACCAGTCTTCTGTGTGGAATGGTGTCAAAGGCCTTACTGAAATCCAGTAGACCTCATCCATTGCTCCTCCCTGATCCACCTCCTTGGTAACCCAGTCAAAAAACTCTTATCAGGTTTGTTTGGCCAGATCTCCCCCCGTGAACTCATGCTGCCTTGGATCCTGCAATCCACTGGTTTTAAGGTATTCCCCAATCCTTTCTTTAATTACTGTTTCCATAACCTTGCCCATCACCAAAGTCAGGCTTACAGGTCTCTAGTTTCCTGCCTCCTCCCTATTCCCATTTTTGTGTAGTGGGACCACATACACCCTCCTCCAGTCAGCAGAAATTTTCCCATATCCAGTGATAGATTGAACAGGGCTATCAGATGTGCAGACAGTTCCTCCTTTATTTCCTTCTGTATCTTGGAGTGAACCCCATCTGGCCCCATTGCCTTCTTTAGTCTTAGTTTAGCTAGTTCTCTGAGGATTCTCTCCTCCATAAAATGGCTAGTGTCCACCTCCCTTCCCCTAAACTCTTCCAGTGACCAGCCAAGAAATTGCACACCAAGGTCCACCCTTTTGGCATCTCTACTCAAGCTGCTTCACTTTTTCTGTGGTGCCTCATGTACAGCCTATGGCTCTAGTTTAGTAAGTAGTCTAAGCACCTTGACATTTAGGGCCATTGTATTTACGTGGCAGGTGCCTCAGTATTCTTCTACGGAGTGTTTTCTTTCAGTGTCAGAAAGAGTGCTGTAGTAAATGCAACTATCCAGTCATATCCATCCTGATGGCTGTGCACATTAGAGCTCCTATCCCATAGTCTGTAACATGTGTGGGAAGAACAGACTGCAGAGATGGGTCACAGAACTAGTGGCAGGCTTCCAACAAGTAAAGTCTGTAGTTTATCACAGCTGTCCTGTGCAGTAGCATTTTTCAGGTCTAATGTAACGTACATTACAGAAGCCTCTTACTCAGGGCCCCTACTTTTCTACGGCACAGTGGGACCAAGTTCTGCGGCAAGACTACCAATTGCTGCAGAACTTCTGCGGCGGTGGTTTGTAATTTCTGTGGAAGTTCTGTAGCACTAACAAACTACCACATCACAGTGTCAGCTTGTCATCCTGACTTCACTTTCATGGCAGTGGTTATAGCAATCAGGATGGTGGGATGCACAGTGACACTAGTTCAAAAAATAACAGACTTATAAAAATAATTTTATGCCTAAAAAAGCAAAACAAATGTCTCTCCCTTAAGGTCCTAGCCTTTTGCATAAATGACATATGCAGAGGGGATCATATGTGATAAATAAGGTATTTCTATATGCATGCTATCTATCCCACTAATGAGGTTTCCACTGTCTATCACTTATATATTTGTATGTGCTTTCTACAAAACTCATGAGGTTCCCACCGTGTATCACTTATATATTTATATGCAATCTGTAACATACATACAAATGTGTGTGTGTATGGTGAGAGAGACAGAGATACTGTGTGTGTGTGTGTGTGTGTGTGTGTGTGTGTGTATATATATATATATATATTTTTTTTTTTTTTTTAATTTCCATGAACTTGCATCCTCATTCATACAGGTCCCATTGGAAATTGAATAGAGGAGTTACTGCAAAACTCATTTTTCATGTCAATCTGCTTACCCTGACACACTGCGTAACACTATCAGACCATGACATGCATGTGAAATAATTGTGAGATAGAGCTCTCCAGCCCATCACAATGTGTCCACCATGGGACAGAACACTGCACCATACCTTCCCAGGCTCTGAGCAGTGATATGTTCCACCAATCCTTGTGCTGCCCAGCCAGCTCCCAGAGCTAATCTCTGAACCTGAGTTACCGGCATGGAAACACAGCATGCTACCCTCTGGCCCAACAGCTGTCCCTGCACACAACATTTCTCCATAATTTTTAGGTGATTCTATCAACCAATGATAATATGTAATCAATAACCTTGCCAAAAATGCGTACAGTGCAATTATATATTTAACAGGTCTAGTCTTTCAACAGGTCTACACATTATTATATTCCACTTTTCTGGGCATAATTACTTTATTTTTCTTAAAATGACAGTTAAATTCATTTTACCAGTTATTCATTTCAGATGGCATCTCTATACCTTAAAGGCACAAATAGGTTTGTACAAAGTGAGGTATGGACTTAACAAGTCTGTGCTGTTGACAAGGTTTTGTTTAAGTTGGCCTCAGCAATAATGTAAGACTGAAAATTGTATTAGGCTGTAGTGCAGGTTGAGCAAATATCACCATGCCTGATGTGCTGTGCCACCATCTCTGGCAGGGAGCTGTGGTAGATAAGGACTGTTCATTTCTGTTGCAGAATGCAGCCATTTCAGTTAGCTAATGTATGATGTTATAGCAATGATAACATCACATTCTGAGCATATAGGGGTTTTGATATAAAAAGAGGGGAAGGGAATTAGATTCCATGGATAAACAGAAATATTAATAACATCACCAAGAAGAGTGAATTCTGTGGCACCGCAGAAGTTCTGCGGTAGACTGCAAGTTCTGCGCAAAATTCTGCAGCAGCAGAATTCTAGGAGCCTTGCTCTTACTGCATACAAAATGTCCTCAATCAGTCACAGAGGATAATTTGTAACCACTATGGCTTTGTAGGGATGGATTAAGGCAAGAGCAAAGGAGACAATGTCCTGGGATTTAGGGCTATAAGGGGGCCCTGAAGGCAAGCATTCAGAAAAAAAGTTACATTTCCAGCTCTTTTCCTTAAAAAGATATGCCTGGAAATATCAATACATTTGGCTGCTGTAATTAATCAAACTGTCATGTACTGAACAATAATGGCCATCAAAGGTGTGAACTAGGCATGCATAAAAGGTAGAATGCAGATAGAATTGCAATTCCATTTCTGTGAAATTTTGTGGAATTTCCATGAAGATTTCACAAAATTTCACCAAAATGTCATTTTCAGTTATTTCCATCTAATTTTAAAAACCACTCATCCACATGTTACTAAATGTGGTATTCTTGTAGCTCCCAGTGTGTGTGTGTGTGTGTGTGTGTGTGTGTGCATGTGTGTGTATGCCCATCAAGTTTCAGATCTCTAGTATTAAAGAGGGTTGAGTTATAAGCATCTAAATATTCAGAATATTTTAAATTAAATTTTGCAAGCATGAACACTACAAAATTATAAGTCCCTGTAACTTTTTTTTTTTACAGTTAATTTATTTATTAAAGTTTTATCTTTAACAAACAGTACAATGTAATTTGTCTGAGATAACAATATTACACATTGTGTACTGGATTATATAGATCATCAAATATTGAACATATTGTCTTATGTAAATTCCAGCATATTAAATTACACAGTTGTACTGTAACAACATTTTAACATAAAAAAAGAAGAAAAAAAAGATTATAAATGAAAAGTATAAAAAAGAAGTTTCATTTAATGTACATAAAATACTGCATTAATTTGAGAGCTGCATGTAAATGTTTTGTACTAGTTTGATTTTAAATATAAATATGTCTTCCTAAAGAGAGAGGAAAAGATATATATATATATATATATATATCTTTCTCTCCATCCAATTATCTAATATTTATCTTCTGGGATTCTGAAGAAAAGTTAAATAATCCTGCCAACACAAATGATACTCATTAATACGATCTGCTATTAAAAAAGAGATTCTTTCCAAAGAGGCAATGCAGGTCAAACCATTCAGAATATCCTTGAGGGTAGGTATAATTTGAGTCTTCCAGTGAGTTAAGATCAGTCTTTTAGCTTGCATAAATAGAATCTGTAACCATCTATACTGATATTTTGTTAGCTTTATGTTATTATCTGTTATACCTAGAAGACACAATTTAGGCTCAAGAATAATATTATGTTTAAAAATTTGTTTAACTAAGTCCTGGATATTTTGCCATAGATTAAATATGGGTTGACAAGACCATAATATGTGTAAAAGATTACCGTTTGCCGAGTTACATCGCCAACAATTGTTGTTAGGTGCTAATCCTATATTGTATAGATGAGATGGTGTTCTATACCATAAGTGCAATATTTTAAATTGAATCAATCTACTACGCATATCTTTAAAAGCGTTATGACAAAGCTTCCAACAGTTATTCCAATGAAAGTCTGTGATATTTGTATTTAGAATTTGATTCCATTTATCTCTAACTTGAAGTGATTGATTCGGTAACATATCTCTAATCTGCTTATATATCTTACTAACTAAGCCATGAGAGGTACTGATCCATGACTTCATATATGTATACGGTAACGATGAGTTATCGAAATCCTGAATATTGGAAGATATAGCTTCACGAATTTGTAAATATTTCCAAAACTCCTTCTTAGGAATATTCCATTTTATTTGAATATCACTGAATGATTTCAATGTGTTGCCATTATCTATTAGGATATCACCTAGAAATAAGATATCCTTATACATCCATGTTTTACCATATATTGGCTTATTATCTAGTAAAAATTTTGAATTTCCCAAATAGGTGTAAAGGGTAAAGGAGAAGGATCATATTTCAACCATTTATGCATTTTAAACCAATAATAAACTGATGCGTTAATTGTAGGATTTTTTTTAGTTTGGTTGGTAATGCAGAGTATATATTGCTGTTAGGAATAAATCCATGTGATAAAGAAGCTTCCATATCATACCACAATGGTACATTATGATTAGGTTTAATAAACCTCTTAATAGTTTGTGATGCTCTGAAAGCCCAAAGATAAGCTGTATACCATGGTAGACCAAAACCACCTTGAGACCAATGTAATCTTAACTTAGTACGATTAAACCTAGGAACTTGACCTTCCCATAAGAAATTTCCTATTGCTTTATCAATGTTTTCTAAAAGAGATGTAGAGATTTTAAGGGGTATACAAGCAAACAAATATAACATTTTTGGTGTAATGTTCATTTTAATAACAGAAATCTTACCCAATAAGGAGAGATTTAGATTTTTCCATTTATCCAGATCTCTTTTAATGATAGTCATTAATGGACCTAGATTATATTCCCATATTTTATCTAATTCTGTAAATACTTTAATTCCCAAATAAGTAATGAATTGCGGAGACCATCGAAAACCCAAATGTGTATTCATTGTGGGTACACAATATTTATTTAAAGGTAATATCTCAGATTTCTGATGGTTAATTGTAAGTCCAGAAAGTCTGGAAAAAATTGAAAGTATTTTTCAGCAATTCCCAGATGTTTTTAAATTCTCTAACAGAATTAACATGTCATCTGCATATGATAGTGTTGTATATTGTGAGTGACCTATAGAGATGCCTTTTATGTCATTGTTTTGTCTGAGAAAAGCAGTAAAAGTTTCCAGAGCTAGTATAAAGAGAGATGGTGAAAGAGGACAGCCTTGTCTGGTTCCTCTTTCTAATATAAAAGATTGTGATAATGTAGAGTTAGGTAATACTCTAGCATGAGGTCTCGATAGAGAAGTTTAATCCAAGAACAAAATTGATTGCTAATCCAAACGAGATAATACAAAGAGGAATTCCAATCTAAAGAGTCAAATGCTTTTCAAAGTCTATGGCAATTGCTGCCACTGGAGAATTAAGGGTTTTAGCTTTGTAAATAAGGTTGATTAAAGAACACAAATTATCGGAACCCATCCTCCCTTTAATAAAACCCACCTGTGACTTATGAATTAATTTGGGAATGTATAGTTCCAGCTGACTTGCCAATATCTTAGCAAAAATCTTGCCATCTGTATTCAAAAGCAAAATTGGGCTGTAATTAGCAAGAATGGTGTTGTCCTTATCCTTTTTTGGAAGAGTAGTGATTATTGCTTCCGTCATAGTGTGTGGTAGATAACCTAGTTGAGATGACTCGTTAAATACCTTATATAATAAAGGGCTTAATTGTTCCTCTAAGAGTTTATAGAATTCAGCTGGGAATCCGTCTCCACCTGGGGAACGCCCTAATTTAAGAGAATGTATGGCCTTTTTTATTTCTTCTATAGTAAATGGGGAGTCTAAGAGGTCTATTGCCTCCTTCGAGAGCTGAGGAAGAGTTATTTTGTTTAAAAAAGAGGATATATCTAAAGGTGAAGTTGAATGTGATGAGGAATAAAGTTTTTTATAATAGGATGCCATTATTTTATTAATGTCAATTTCACTATTTTGGATCATTCCAGAGTGATCTTTTAAGGCAGCAATATAATGCTCTGTTTGCTGAACTCTTAATCTATATGCAAGGATCTTACTCCCTTTCTCTCCGCCTTCCCAAAATTTTTGCTTAATCCTAAGAAGAGCAATTTCTGTTTTTCTAGATATTAGTTCGTTAATTTGCATTCGTAATTGCAATATATCACGATGGAGATTTGAGGAAGGGTTAGGCTGGGAAATGTTATAGTATAGTTTCTGTTTTTCTTTCAATAGTTTTTCTAAGTTATTAATTTGCTGTTCTTTAAGTGTTTGTCTGTGAGTTGAATAACTAATTATTTTACCCCGGAGTGTAGCTTTAAGTGCTTCCCACATAATGCCCGTGGATGTGTCCTTAGTATCATTAAATTCTACAAATTCTTCAATCTGTTGTTTTATCCAGGGTAGAAAATCTGGATCCTTAAGTAATAATGGGTCTAATCTCCATGTAGTGGATTTTATGGGTGGGGAACCCCATACAAATAAAAGTTTAACAGGAGCATGATCTGATATAATTATTGGGAGAATATCAGCTTCAATTACATTAGCAGTTATTAGAGGGGAGGTTAACCAATAGTCTAATCTGCTATAGGTTTGATGTCGTGGGGAGTAGAAAGTATATTCCCGATTTCTGGGATGGAGAGTTCTCCATATGTCAGATAGACCTATGTCTGTCATTAACTGGTTAATGATATTTGAGCTTCTAGGATGACATTCCACTGAATTATTATTCCTATCCATAAAAGCATCTAAAGTAAGATTAAAGTCCCTCCAATTAGTAGTGGGAGTTATTTAAATTTAAAGAGATTAATATTTGAATCAGATTTTGAAAAATTGGGGATCATCTGAATTTGGTGCATAAATGTTGTTTAAAGTAATTGTCCCTGATGGTGTATTAAAAGTTACAATAAGCCATCTACCTTCAGTATCTTTCAAAATTTTAGATGGCGTCCATTTCAGTTTTTATGTATTAATATGGCAACACCTCTCTTTTTTGTAGCGGCAGATGCCGTATATACCTGTCCAACCCAATCCTTTTTCAACCTGTCACTGTCTATTTCTAGTAGTTTGGTTTCTTGTAACAACGCAATTTGTGTTTTATGTTTTTGAGGTAACTTAAAACCTGCTTACGTTTATTTGGCGCATTAAGTCCCTTGACATTCCAGGTACATAAAATTAGATTAGCATTTATGTTAAGTTATTGGTGTACCGTCAAATAAGAATAATGTCAAGGGACAATAATGCAAATCTAAATTAAGTAATATCATACAGATCAGGTTATAATGAGTCTCAACTATTAATATCACATTGGCAGGTATTGTTAAGATAATTAGCTTGGAAGAATATATCTCTCTGTCTGATTTAACTCCATACAGCTCTCTTTAATTTTAATATATCTAACTACTTTAAACATTAACAAACTATAACAATAGTGTAAATTGCCATCTAAGATGTACAGAGTGGAACAGGTCAGTCTAGATATAGCAGAAAAAAAGGGTATCTAAGACCAAGACCACCTCTCTGTACTCTAGGGCAGTAGCTATCAAATAATAATAAGGATTATCCTTATTAAAACAAGAAAAGATAAACGAATAATCAATCACAGTCTAGCAAGTATTAACTAGACGTATAATTTGTAGTAACCCCAAAAAGGGGTTATGAATGATATATATTTTAAATCTACTTACTTTTAGAAATAAGTTCTGACACGGATATTACTGCATCTAGTATTTCCTCTGATAAGGAGGAAGAAAGAAGAAAAGGAAAAAAGAAGAAAAAAAATATCCACAGCACACTTAATCTCTATTGAAAGGGGATAGAGAAGCGTTATAGATTTCGTATGAATAAATATAGTTCTCCTTGCAAGATCCACAGAAAGTTGAAAGAAAAAAAAAATCTAATTATAATAGTTAATATAATCTATTTTACCTGTAAAGGTAAAGAATTAACGAAAATAAAAACTTATTATTAACTGTTAAAGGTATTATTACTATAACACACTTATTCCAGGTTGACATAATTTTGTAGAACCACAATGTATTAATAAACATTAGAACCCATAAAGCCATCTCCTTGATATATACAATGGTTTCCATTTCCAAAATAACTGTTTCCTTTATAATCATGAATAATTTTGATCAAATTTCTAGATCCGTTATAGACCCTGATTACTTCGTTGTTTCTTAAATGCATGGCCAACTTGTCCTTCTTTATTTCAGTTAATGTATTTAAATAATATGTCAAAAGCCCAGTATTAAGTCCGGAAAATCACATTATTAAAATAACTTGCGTTCAATACCAAAACCCCTTTCCTAAACATGTGTTAAATTGCCTTCGTTGTAAGAGGACTTTAAGAATGATTCAAATATTTTGAGACGTATCCACGCTTTACGCAATCTCCCGATGAGATGTTGACTTGTCTATGAATCAGTGAAACTGACAAGTAATTGCATGCAATTCAGTTATTGAGTGATTTTCCTGTATTTATAAATAGTGACTGTTTCTTTCGCAGCAATTATTTTCCTCTTGGTAATCGCTGTTGAATTCAATCTTTTTTCGAGTCCCGCCACAGCCACTTGTTACTGTATTTTCGCTTGATGTCCCAACCAAGACTATAGCTTTATATCTCAAAACTAAGTGAATAAATGATGATTCAGGGTTTTAAATGGACATAACAGAACAGAGCCCGATATCTTTGTGTTATGTTCATCGGACTGGGATTTAACCACCTTACAGTCATTGTAAGATTTCCATTAAATCCAGTAGATCGTCTTTTTATATGACTTACGTTCAATACAAAGAACCATTACTTAGATAAATATTAAATTGCCGTAATCCAAAAGGTCTTTAGAAATAACTCAGATATTCAAAGGGCATTACTGCGCTTTACACTATCTCCCGATGAAGAGTTAACTTATCCATAAGTCAGTAAAAATGACAGGTAATTGTAAACAGTTTCACAGTTAAACGATTTTTCTATATTTATGAATTATGGTCATTTTTCTTGTAGCAATCGTTTTCCTCTTAGTGATCGTAGGTAGACTCAACCTTATCTCGAGTCCCACCACAGCCACTTGTTACAGTATTATCTCTTGACATCTCAGATTAAACTATAGTTTTATATCTCGAACTGTATGGTCAGATAGGAACTCAAAGCTTCTGTATCGAACATAACAAAATAAAATTCAATAACCTTGCCTCCTATTAGACAGACTGAAACTTAACTAAATTATAATCATTGTAAGTTTTCCAGATGGTCATATATGTGATACCAGCCTGCAATAGTTTCCATTCCCAGCAGTTGCTTTTTTTTTTTTATGCACCCCAAAATCAATAAACAAATCATCAGATAGAATGATTAAGGGGTCTCTTTACTTTATAAACGAGTGTTTCACATTAATGCCACTATTTTTATTACTGTGGATCTATTTTAAATGAATAGTCAAAGCGTGATAACCCAGCAACAGGAGCCCACGTAGCAGGTTCGAGACAACAGTTCTATACCCGACTCGCTTCCATGGATTAATCCTCTGCTGCACAATTTCAATGGCATAAACATCTATTATCTGCAATTCCTGTTACTAATGGTAGCTAGATGTTAAATTACCATCTTTATAAAAGGAAAGTGTTTGAAAGTGCCTTGAACATAAGAAAAAGGTCACGCTTGCATCAGCTCTCAAGAAGCATTTACTTGCCCCTGTATAGGTAAAGATAATTGAGGGTTCAAATTTCTTGGATCGGCCATAACAAAAAAAAAACAGTTCCTGATATCTAAGTATTCCGTATGACAGGCTGAAGTTTGCTCTTATTACTGACATCTTAGGACTACTGGGTGAACTCCAGATGCAACAACATTTTACAACAGTTCCACCTTCTGACATTACGCTCTCCACACTCCCAAAATCATCAAACAAATCACCAGGTAGGATGATCCAAGGGGTTTCTTCCCACTTTCATGGCACGACATCTGCCAACAATGCCATTAACTTTATTTTAATCTATTTATATTAGATGTATTACTAAAACGAGGCATTAAGGTGGTTATATCTCATATAACATATTGGAGACATTAATTTATCTACTACCTCATTTTTATGGGTTAATTTTCTCTCGTTTTCATTTTCATTCTTTATTCTTGATAGCACAATCCTCTAAGTCATTTTAAAGGGGTAGAGTCTCTCTGTGTTTATTCTTGCTCGTTGTTTTTCTTCGGAGGTTCAATAGATTTAAGGGGAGCTTTGATTGCTGTGCGACCAGGATGCCTCCTTTCGTCTAGATCTCCTTCTTCCTCCAACTGGACCTCCTCTGTATCCATTCCTTGCCAGGAGAGGGTAAGTTCTGAAGTATTGCATATTTATTATGCACTGCAACATTCAAAAATGTAAGGGGTTTGTTGTCTGAGTTAGTTATCTTTCCGTTTTGTGCATTAAGATTGCAGCTGTCTGTCGTTGTCTGGATTAAGGGAGAAGACATTTCATTTTGCTCCATATTACACTGTTCGTTTGGTAACTTCATCAAGGTATCTGGAGCATTATCGTGTTTAATTATATCGGACATACCATCTGTTATATTTGGGACCTTGTTTTCTATATTTTTAAGAGTATGCGTTGTTTGTTTATATGCAGGCTCTCTATCTTCAGGGGCTGAATCTTTAGTTAGAAACGACATTAGGGATTCGGAATCATAAAATTCCATAAACAAGTTTCCAATATAGACCCTCATAGTAGCTGGGTATCTTAATGTAAAGCGGATACCTCTTTGATGCATTAGTTTTCTGGATGGCGGTAAGCCTTACGCTTTAACGATAGTTCTTTAGAAAAGTCTCGGTAGGTATAAATTCTATGTTCATGCCATTTGAGTTGTTTGGACTCGAGCTTTTGTAAGATAAGTTCTACGTTAGAGTAGTTAAGAATTTTACAATTAAAGGCCTCGGTCTTTGTTCAGCTGAAGGTTTGGGGCCTAATGTTCGGTGGCTGCGTTCTATAATTAGCTCACTACCCGAGTTGAGATGCAGGATATGCGGCAGTTCTTGTTGTAGGAAAGCTGAAGTGTTGTTAGCTTCTACTCCTTCGGGAAACCCAAATATACGGAGATTATTTCTTCTGGATCTGTTTTCTAAGTCATCAATTTTAGATTGTAGTTCTTTAATCTGATGATCCTGGGACCTAATTTTTGCTTGTAAATTTTGTGTGGATTCTTCATTGAGACGTACTTTATTTTCAGTAAGAGCCAGCCTGGAGTCAATATTTTTCATCATTTGTATCGGTTTGAGTAATAGACTTTAAATCCTTCATATCTGTTGATAGTTTTTGGAACATTTCTTCTATTTTATCCATTGGATTCATTTGTTCTCTAGAGTAGGCCATTGTAGGGCCTTGCAGAATTTGTAGAGATCTCTAGGCTTACCCAAGATTTGGATGTATCTTGTTGATAAAAAAAAATCTTAAAAAATCTATATTCACTCCTTATTTTGTTTTCTTGCTTGGTATGTATATTTTGAGCTTAGATGCCAGAGGATGATACCAGATGCAGTTTATTTATGCAGAGCTCTGAGATTAAGCCTCCATCTTCTTCAGTGCCAGGCCACGCCCCCCTGCCAGAATCAAGTCCCTGTAACTTTAAAACTGGGGAACACAATATCACCTAATGTATCAGGTTAATAGATGCTAAATAGGAAGCTGTGTGTGCCAACCTTTCATTATCTTGCTGAAAAGATGCTTCTATTATAAGCAGTCAAAAAAGTGTAAAATAACACCAGTGCCTAATGTTGCGTTGTATGAGTTGTTATGAAAATTATGGAATTTTGTAATAACTTGTGTGGAAACTATATCCATGAATGTTGCCCAGCCATACATCTGACCTGCCATGGATAAGGGAAAGATTCTGAGAGGGATATTCTAAATAGTCCTTGTGCCTATGAGCAATGACAGTGACAGAAATTAGACAAGCTAACTTTGTATTTCACTAATATTTGATTGAGACAGTGGGTCCTTTTTCAGGCCAGTTAGAGGGCATTCTGAGGCAAGGAATGACTGAATGCTCAAGATGGGCTATAGTTTTTCAAAGAGTGAGGGGGTACTGATCATGTCAAGTAACAGGACAGTCAGGGAGAATCAAACTAAAGGATAGGGATTGGGGAAGCATCTAGTATAAGGGTGACCTGATGCTGAAGTTACATGCATGGATTCACCTAGAGAATAGCAGATACCCTGTTGGAGCAAGGAACCACAGAACGGCAACAATTCTGACTTTACAACAGATCATATAAAAATCACACCCCACAACACTGGCTAGCCATTGAACTAGATCTTCTTAGATGTCCAGGATGTAAAGGCACTCAGAGAGATCTATGAGGTAAGAAAATGGCTGGGGCACCAAGAAGGATGAATTTCTGATATTCCTGTCTGACAGTAAAAGTAGTAGGTGGCTCCCTTTTTAAGGTAGTGTGTCACTGTGATGAAAGAGAAGGTTATGAGGAAGACAAGCAGTTCCACTGACTCCATCTGGTCAATCCAAGAGAAAACAGGGTGGGGAAAACATTTGTACAGGAAGGAACTAAAGGAGTGCAAACAGCTTGCCTCTGTTTATTAGATGCAGTGGTGACGCATACTCTGTGAAAATAAAATTCCACAAATGGAATTTTGGTGTCATTACCTACTACACTACCATTCATTTTTGAGAAGATGTTACCAATTAGTAATCTTCAGTATTTCCACTGTATATTTTAAACTATTGAACCAAATTTCTACATTTTTTTGTGGATTCTAAGATCAATTAACACTGGGCATGCATGGCAAATTTCAGGAGTATACCTGCAATAGGAGCTACGCTACAAACCTCCACATTTTTGGAAAATGTTTAGAAAATTTCACAAATAAAAATTAAGTTGTAAATTTATGAGCTCCTGTAACTTAAAATGTACTTACCCAAACCTTTTCATAGTTAGCCATTTTAAGACCCCTCCAAGAAGGCTATGCATGTGCATTTTCAGTTATCTGGTTCCAAAGGGGGCTGAGTTGTAAGCAGATGCATATTTTCAAAAAATTATGCGTAAAATTAAATTGTCAAATTTTGAGCTCCTCTAGACTACTCAATCACATACTGTATCATGAAATGTGGCATTCCCTCTGAACTCCATACAATAAGTAGGCATGCCAGTGTCTAGGTCTCTTGCTGTAAGACTGGCTGAATTATGCTAAAAAAAAACTTTGCAAAATTAAAAACAAAATCTATGACATTTTGCAGAATTTGTGGAATTTTTTGAAAATTCCATGAAAGGGGAATTGTCTAATTTTGCCCACCACTAGTATATTCCCAAAGGCATGCAACATTTTGATTTGTACTTACTACATGATCTCTTTTCATTTCATCTTATTTACCAGGATGAAAAACTGAGCCAAAGGCCCATTTTCAGGTGTGGCTCTGAGTCAGAATACAAAGCAACCACAGCTGGTAACACAATTTACTTAGTTACTTACTTAGACAAGGGTTGATGTACACCAATGGTGCTTCTAGTCTCCCTTCCCCCACTAACAGTGGTCAAACACTTAAATCCCATGAGTGAATTTTGGTGTCCAGTTGTCTTTTGAAAATATTTGATGTAGGTGAATCCACAATGCGTTGGGGCAAACTGTTCTAATATTTTAACACTCTTTGCATGTAAAGGGATCCTCTTTTGTTTGTAGTACCTGGTTTCCTCAATAGTTGTTTGTTATGGAACCTGATGTTATGTTCCGTTGCCCTTAATGTAAAGCCTAAATCCGACAAACAATTTTTATTATTAAATTGGTTATAGAGGAGAATTAAGTCACCTCTCTATTGTCTCCTCTGTAAACTAAGCTGTCCCAACTTGATAAGCTTAGAGATTCACAACCACTGATGATTTTTGTGTAATGCCTCTGTACTCTTTCAACTGATATTATATGTGTCTTAATGCTAGGTGACCATAGTTATGAACAATAGTCCAGGTGTGGATGTGCCAATGCTCTGTACAATGGAAGAAGAATTGTACTTTGTCTACTAACAAAGTTACACCTTATATAGCCCAATATTTTATGTGCCTTTGCAGAAGCTGACAAACAGTGGGACCTGAATGACAAGTTATTCTGTATTATAACACCCAAATCTTTTTACTCGGTTATAGTCCTTAGCTCAATACCACCAATCCTATATGGGAAACTAATGTTTTTGCTGCCCATGTGTATAACCACACATTTACTAAGGTTGAACACCATATCCCAGTTTTCAGTCCATTTGGCAATAATATGTAGATCAGCCCGTATCTTGCTGGTATCAAATAAATTGCCAGCTCTACCCCCAGTCTTAGTATCATCTGCAAACTTGTTAACAGTACTATGCAGACCCTGATATAAATTATTGATATCGATGTTGAACAGTAGAGGGGCCCAATACCAAGCCCTGGGGCACACCAATAGAGACCATTGCAGAATCAGATATGCAGCCATTAACCAGCACCCTCTGACTGCTTCCCTTCAGCCAACTCTCTACCCAACAAACTATATTTTTATTTATTTGTAGGTTGCCCAGCTTTGTGATTAGCTTACCATGTGGTACTCTGTTGAATGCCTTACTGAGGCTGAAATATATCATGTCACAGGGTAAATCATTGTCTAAGAGGTAAATAAGTGGTTCGGATAATGCAATAAGGTTAGTTACACATGAACATCCCTTAGTGAAGCCATGTTGTGTTTCATCATTCAAGTTATGCTTATTGATGTGTTTTTCTATACTGTATGATTTGTTAACAGTGTTTCCATGTTTTTTCCCAAAACAGAGGTCAGGCTTATGGGTCTGTAGTTATTTATGTCCTATATAGACCCTTTTTTGAATAGTGGAGTGACAATACCCTCCCTCCAATGGTTTGGCACCTCTCATGTACATAATGAAGCACAAAATATTTCACTCAGTGGTTCACATATGATGTTGGCTAGATTATTAACCAGTACGGGACTATCTCACTACCAACAGCTCCTGTGACTGCCCAACTTAACCTTGTTTCTCCACTTCCCTACCTGCTCTAGTGGTTCCCCCCTTCCCCTCCTCACTGGATTCTACCCTCACATCTTGGTATACCCAATGCTGCACTTTTCACCCTCTCCCCACCCTTCCTACATTCCTTCTGCCCCTTCCCCCTCTTCCCTCTCCCTATGACTCTGGCACTTCTTATCTGTTGTCTATTTTCTCTGACAAATGCTGTTGGCTGCCTTGCCTACAATGCTACCCTTGAATTGTATTAATCTGTACTCTGTTTGCAATGTCCACATTGTTGTAATGTCTGTCTTGATGTTCCCCATAATTTGTATTTCTCTGATGTGGAACCTTTGTAAAAGAGCCAAGGCTCAAAGGTATTTGTAATCCTAGACTTGATAAATAAATAAAAAATATGGGATGTATATTATCAGCTCCTTCCCAACCATATCTGGTGAAAATATTGTGGAACATAAGCATGGTACAGTATTAATATTGATAGTATTGGTGATTTTCGCTGAGCCATTACATACCTTCTCTGCATTGAAGGATGTAGCAAAATATTTGTCAAATTCTGTTGCAATATCTCTTGGATTATCAATTAAGGTGGCGTTAACTTCTAAAGATCCTATTTTGGATTTTCTTCTCTTAAGTGAATTAATGTACCCCAAAAATGCTTTAGGGTAAGGTTTGTTATTTGCTAGTGAGTATTCTTATCTTTGTTTGTTTAGTTTTTTTTAATTGCATATCTACACAATTTTAAATTGTTCCTATATTCTTCCAGCTTTTCATCACAAGGGTCAGATTTATAAACCTTGTATGATTTCTTTTGCTTTTTTTTAATATCCATCGATAGTCATTTAGGTTTACTGTAGTGTTAGTACTTATGGATTTTGCTCTTTTAGGTACCCATTTTTCTTGAGATTCAAGTAGTTTATCCCTACGTATAGCCTATTTTGTTTCTACACTCTCATTGGTAAATAACATATTCCAATACCAATCAACCAAGTCCTCCCCCGTGGCATTATAATCTGCTTTCATATAATCATAACAGGTTATACTATTTGTTGTGGTTACTGGTTGCTTAAGTATATTCAACTGCAGCATACAATGGTCATTGTTGCCAAGTGGTTCTCGTGCCATACACTGTATTGCCCTGTCTTTTACATTTGTTAGCACCAGGTTTAGGATGTTGCTACCCATGGTAAGTATATTAAGAAGTTGTTCAAGTTCACATTCATTGGTCACATCTAATAGATCTGCCCCAGTGTTGCTACTTGTAATTTTACTTTCCCAATCAACTGATGAGATACTAAAATCACCCAGAACCAAAATATCTTTGTTAGTTAAGCTTATGTTACAAACTATATGGGGATGTTTAGTATTGTATTCATGATCTGAGTGAG
The DNA here is from genome assembly GCA_016271365.2 of Neoceratodus forsteri. Taxonomy (NCBI): domain Eukaryota; kingdom Metazoa; phylum Chordata; order Ceratodontiformes; family Ceratodontidae; genus Neoceratodus; species Neoceratodus forsteri. The sequence continues at coordinate 722,741,333 of CM028129.1, forward strand.
GTGGTCTATAACATGTTCCTATGACTACGGGCTTAGGGGTATAACTTTGATTTCAACCCAGATATTTTCTATAGAATCTCCTTCTATTATATATTTGGGGGTCATTTCCTTGTGTTTTAATTGATTATTTACATATACAGTATAGCAACTCTTCCACCTCTTCTGTCCTTCCTAGTAGCTTTGTGCAAGACAAAGCTGTCTAGTTGTTGTCCCCAGTCATATGTATCATGCTACCAAGCTTCAATAATTGAAATGATATCATAGCAGTTTTCATTGTGTTCCGCCGTTAATAGCTCCCTTTCTTTATTCATGTTTTTTGCATTTAAAGACAACATTTTCAAATCAGATTTATAAGACCTATATGGTTGTTGTGCACTCTGAGTTGGGGGTAAATGCAGTATCCTGTTGTTCGTTCATTTGTTTATTTATTTAACAGACTTCAGGATTACAACCTTTGAGTCAACGGACTCATTTACAAAGGCTCTGTATCAGAAAAAACAAATGCAAACACTTAATACATATAGACATAGAATGTCAGCTAAAGGTTACAGTTTTTTCAGTTATACAATATTGCAGAATCAAGATCAGCTATACATTGCATTGAACGTGTTACTGAGGGCTATATTTTGCAGTTTTCAAGAGGACAATAAGTTTGCTGATCAAGGAAGAGAGTAGCAGGTTTGATATTTACAGCGAAGTAGAGAATTAGACAGATTTCTTGTGAGTGCAGCCAAAGGAGGCATTATTAATAGGTAATGTTTTGTAGCCCTATCAGTAGGAGCTCAGTGGTGGGGTAGTTGTGTTGTGACTGTCTAATGCAGAATTGTTTGATGACTTAATCTCCCCTCTCCCCACATTTAGTTTAAATTGTGTTTAATGGCGGTAGAAATTCTGTTCCCCAGAATTGTTGAGCCTCTTCTATTTAAATGAATTCCATCCCTTCTGAATAGGTCATCTATCATTAAATGCCTGCCATTGTCTAATGAACATAAAGTCTTTGTTCACAGTGAAAGAACATAACCATTTATTCCTGGTGATTTGTTCTTTTAGTCTCATGTTTGATTTCCCTGGTGGCAAGATTTCAGACAGGATCACCTTATATTTTAGACTCCTCAGAAATATTGCAGTAGACTTTAATTCTTGCACTATTCTTGCACTATTTGTTGTTCCAGAGTTTTACCCAAGTCATTAATTACTGCACGAATAACTACAACTGGCGGTATGTCTTGTTTTGTAATTGATTTAGTCAAAGCAATTTGTTTGTCTTTCAGACATGCCCCCAGTAGACAGATAACGTGGATGTTAGCTTTGTCCTCTCTGCAGATAACTGTGTCAGTGTATCTCAAGATAGAGTCCCCAATAACAAGAACCTGAGGTGTTTTAGTGTGGTTTATATTTTTTAGGGTAGTGGAATGTGTTTGTGGTTCTGACTCTCCTGGGGTAATGGATTGTATCTGAGGCTCTAGCTCAGTCATTTCCATATTAATGGGAGTGGTATCTTATTGTTTAGTATTACTAATCAGCTCCACTGCTTCCCTCTCACTAAGCATTTCTTCATTGTTTTTGTTCACCTCCTCTCCTTCCCTATTTGTTACTGCAGTACTGAGTATCAATTTCTGGTTACTAGGTCTAAAGGGGGCTCCAGTACATCTCTTCCTCATTTTTTCCTTTTTCCTGAGGAAACTACACACCAATCATTTCCCAAGTTTTCATCATCACCAGTATGTTTCCTTTTAGTACCAAAATCTTGAAAATCTTCATTACCTAATGAACAAGGTTGATTGTAACTATTAATTGCTTTAATTTTGATGGCCATTTCATTTTGTGATTGCTCCAATAATTCCAGTTTTGCAGAAAATTTACTAAGTTCAAACTTTAATTCATTGTTGTTTTTACATTTGTTGCAGATAAACTTGCCCTTAACAGTCACCTTTTCAACTAACAGATACTGTACATAAGACAACTGCTACACTGTAATCCTATGTCCCCATTTAAAGTTGTTATGGTGTCCTGCATTTTTGTGAGGTTTGTGCACAAGGGGATGAGGGAGTTAATAAAGTCTAATAATAATGACAAACCTTCAATATGCATTCCAACGGAAGATGATTTTGTCCTTGCTTCCCTGTCTTCCCTGTCTGGTCCCAGCTGATGCCGCTGGCCTCCGCCCCGTACTCGCCCCTGCATGTTGAGGCATTTAATTTGTAGTAAATCTCACTGGAAGTGCTGGCATAGGTTTCTGGAATTGAGCTCCCATAACATAGTGTTAAACGATAAAACTAAAATTTAAAATAAACTTTCCAAGGTAGTGGAGCTAGTGGGAATTGCCCTGCCTTTAAAAAAGCAGGTAATCTCTAACTGCGGAGCACTAAAGGGCACCACATTACAGAATAACTGTAGCAGCAACAACCCCTCACATAGAGAGGCCAGAGTTTGTGGCACACACTATGAGCCTACTAGTACAGCTTGCACACTCGGGTGCTGAGATATATTCAATAATAGTCTTCCCAGTAACGCAGTATGGCTCACCAGCCACAGAATGTTTAGCGATCCTGCCTCCGCTCACTGAGGCATTTCATTTGTAGTAAATCACACCAGAAGTGCTGGTATAGACTTCCAGAATTGCACTCCCATGCCCTAATATTAAAAGATAAAACTAACATTTAAAATAAACTTTCAAAGATATTGGAGCTAGTGGGAATTGTCTTGCCTTTAAAAAAGTGGGTAATCTCCCACTGTGGAGAACTAAAGGACACCACACTGCAGAATAACTGTAGCAGCAACAGCCCCTCACATAGAGAGGCCAGAGTTTGTGGCAAACACTATGAGCCTACCAGTACAGCCTGCACACTCGGGCACTAATATGTGTTCAGTAATAGTCTTCCCAGTAATGCAGTATGGATCACTAGCCACAGAATGTTTAGCGATCCTGCCTCCGCTCACTGAGGCATTTCATTTGTAGTAAATCACACCAGAAGTGCTGGTATAGACTTCCAGAATTGCACTCCCATGCCCTAATATTAAAAGATAAAACTAACATTTAAAATAAACTTTCCAAGATATTGAAGCTAGTGGGAATTGCCTTGCCTTTAAAAAAGCGGGTAATCTCCCACTGTGGAGAACTAAAGGACACCACACTGCAGAATAACTGTAGCAGCAACAGCCCCTCACATAGAGAGGCCAGAGTTTGTGGCAAACACTATGAGCCTACCAGTACAGCCTGCACACTCGGGCACTAATATGTGTTCAGTAATAGTCTTCCCAGTAATGCAGTATGGATCACTAGCCACAGAACGTTTAGCGATCCTCTTTCAATTTACAATTACAAATATATGCAATACAATAAATTACATCTTGCAATATGCAGGAAATACTTTAAGATAAGAGCACTCAGTGATGCACGCTGAAAACATTTACAACATAATTGGTAAACAAAGCATTTTTCATTTGCTGTTTAACAATCAGGGACCTGATATTCATAAAGGTGCAAAATGGAGCGCAAAGGTTTGCACCACACTTTGCAATTCCCCAGGGGTTTGAGGATGCTATGTGCAGTCGGATAGTGCACTGGCACTATCTGACTGAATATGGAGCCATGTTAGCACAGCACTAAGTCAGATAATGCTGCCCGGACATGGCTGTGGAATTGGGCCTCAAGAGTGGATAGTGCTGGAATGCTAACTGCAGTTTTCGAAGGGACCCATGCAAATGAGTCCATTGGACATGCAAGGCACTAAAGGGCCATTTGCATGCCCATTATGGGGCCATTTGCATGGGTAGTGGAGGCAAGTTAGCATGGTGCATCCCCTTTCCTTGGTCCAAGACATTTGAAGATATCCCTGGTGCCTAGTGGTCCCCCCACCCACCAATCACTGTCCTGTAATAGTAATAAAAAAAAAAAAACTCCTTGGTGCTGGTGGTCCCCCCCCTCTGATCACCAGCTCATAGTTAAGATATCCCTCCCTGGTGCTAGTAGTCCCCCCCTTCTGTCACCAGTCTGTAGGAAATAAACCCTCCTTGATGCTAATAGTCCCCCTCTCCAATCACCAGCCCATAGTAAAAACCTTCCTGGTGCCAGTGGTCCCCTCTGATCGCCAGCCGTAATTAAAACCTGCCCGGTGCTAGTGCCCCCAATCACCAGATTGTAATTAATCTCCGGTGCTAGTGGTCCCCCCCAATCACCGGTCTGTAGTAAAATGCACAGTTCTCCCTGGCATCCAGTGTTCCCCCCAGACACTGATCCATGGTACCTTCGATTGCAGTTCCAGAAGCCCTTTTGAATGCTGCAAATTTGCTGAATATCAGCTTGTGCCAATATTCTTGTCCTGCCCCCCCTCCATTTGCATACCCCCACACATTATGGTTTGCATGGGCACTAACCCTGTTTGCTGGCACAATTGACCATTTTGAATATTGGGCTCCAGCGCAAAACCCAGTTGGCACGGGCAAACACCGGTTAACGTCCATGCAGACTTTTGAATATCGGGCCTCAGATGTTCATTGTAGTGTGGCTAGTCAAAAGCAATCTTCTTTCAGAAAGGACAGACACTTGAACAGGCAAGTTGTTTTTATTACTGTTTATTTATTATTGAGCTTGCTACATTCAGCAGACCAGGGTTTGATTCCCACAACCTCCATTTGTATGTTGTGTGACTCTGGGCAAGTCACTTAACCTCCCCGGTGCTTCCAGGTCGCCCCTGAAAACAGGCACTTGTGCCTAGTGGGCCTTAACCAGTTACCAAAAAGTAGAACAACAAAAAAAATATTTAATGTGATTTAAAAAGGTAGTTTGAAAGTTTTTGCAAAACTTTTAAACTCAGAATTTATCTCATATTCTCCACATTCACAAAGCATGGAACTATTGAGAAAGGCAGTCCAAATGTGCTTAGCCTTCATAGTTCTGATGTGAGCCCTCCAGTGGATGATGCAACAGAAATGTATGTACAATGTAATGGACAAGAAGCTCTGTTTGAAGATAAGGACCTCATAGTTTCCAAGGCTCATAGGGCACCATTTTCAAAAGGTTTGCGTGGCACAAACTGGGTTTGTGCCACGCTAACCTGGAATAGCGCCAGCTGTCAGCAGTGTACCCATATTCAAAGGACACTCCTCACACCGCCATACCCAGACACAGACTGAACTGTCACTGAGTGTGTGCAGTATACAGTACATGCTCACTGGTCAACTAGTCCAGTCAGCAGTCTTACTCTTTTTCCTCCCTCCCTCCATGCATTCATACCAACCTCTCCCCTCTCCCCTCTCTCTCCCCTCTCTACCCCTCCCCACCTCTGTTCTTCTACGTTCATTGGCCTTGTTAATGGCACTTACTGTGTACTGTTTCATAATCACATAACTAGTGCCAGTTTTTCTGTACTTGTGCTGCACTTGCTTATTCTGAATATCCCAGTACCTGTTCATATTATTTACTTTTTTAACCCTGTATTTCACTGTTCTTGTAAAATTTTGGTTTTTTCTTACTACCTAGCATTGTATGTCCTATTCTTTTTTTTTTTTTTACTTTCTATTTTTACCTCCTCCCCTGCACCGGAACCCCGCTCAGTCGGGAGACGCTCATGTGCCACCCTGCTTCACCTCCTTACCTTGTTCTGCGGCAGTCCCCCGTGGAGCTGTGGTTATACCCCCCAGGTGGGTATGAGGTGGGGCCCGAGTACCCCGATGCTTCTAGTTTCGTCGGGTCCCCGTCAATCCAGGCAGGAGGGAGCTATTAGGGTCTGCAGTGGTGCTCCTTCCACTTGGCATTTTGGTGCTTGTTTTCCCGGTGTTCTGTGGATGTCGCATGAACCCCTGACGTCAAGGTGCACAGCACCAATGTCCGCGACGTCCTCCCCTCTCTTACCTCAGCACATGCTGTGCCCCAGACCTCTGCCTGGGGTCAGTCTTGCGCTGGGACTTTATCCCCCCTCATTCCCTGGATAAGGCGAGCTGTCCTGGGAATGCTCAAGCCTTCTCCAACAGCCAGCCCTCCAGCTTCCTGGGCTTGTTCTTGAACCCGAGCCGCTGGCATCTCAAGCGGAAATCCAACCACTGCGATGGCGGGCCGGCCCAAGTATATCCTATTCTATGTGCTATGTCACAATTTTGGTCATGTATTTGACTTATATCCTCCCAGGTTATGCCTGAAAATAGGCATCTCTATGCCTAGTGCATGCACCCAGTTAGCAAAAGCAAATAAATAAATAGATAAAATATACATGGTGCACCCCTGACAGTGCCATCACACACAATATTGTGCTGCACCTATACAAATGAGGGATCCCTCATGCATATGCAGTGTAGCACAATACTGAAAATATTCAGAAGCACTAAACAGTCGCCAGCAGTGGTGCATTTTAATGGTTCTGAAACCCAGCTCTTAACAGTGAGCAGAGGGTGTGTGTGCCCGCACCCCGTTCATACACTGTCAAGGGCTGCTAGTCCTGATCCCCGTTCACATTAAAAAACATCAATCCTGGTAGTCTAGTGTCCCTCCCCAGCCCCGATCCCTGTTCACATATAAAAACCCATCAATCCTGGTGGTCCAGTGTTCTCCCCAGCCCCAGTCCACATTCATGTATAAAATTCCATCAACCCTGGTGGTCCAGTGTCCCTCCACAGCCCTGATCACCATTCACATATAAAAAACCATCAACCCTGGTGGCCCAGTGTCCCTGATCACCATTCACATATAAAAACCCATCAACCCTGGTGGTCCAGTGGTCCCCCCCCCCAGTCTATGATCTCCATCCCTACTAGAAATAAATATCTCTGGTAGTCTAGTGCCCCCCAGCAGGTAGTGACTCACCACCCTACTCCCCCCTCAAACTGGCCTGAGCCGGTGACTGGGACAGCCCTCCTCACACCGCCATGCCCAGACACAGACTGAACTGTCACTGAACGTTTACAGTATACAGTACGTGCTCACTGGTCAACCAGTCCAGTCAGCAGCTGAAATGTGGTGGTGTGAGGATGGCTGTGCCGGTCGCCGTCTCAAGTTGGCTTTGGGGGAGAGCAGGGTGTTGGGTCACTACCTGCCTGCCTGCCTGGGTGGGGGGCCACTAGACTATCAGGGATATTCATTTCTAGTTGGGACAGTGTACAAAGACCAGGGAGGGGGGAGGGACCACTGGATCACCAGGGTTGATTGGTTTTTATACATGAATGGGGATTGAGGCTAAGGAGGGACAGTGGACCACCATGATTTATTTATTATTTATTTATTCAATGTTGGTGATCAGGTAGGCCCACTGAGCCCAGAAGGTCCCTTGTTCAGGGACGACCTAGAGTTAGTTACAGAGATAAGGCATTCATAGTGGTTTACAGGAATGTTAAACAATACTTATTTACAGGAGTACAGATTTAAGGCATACATAGTGGTATACAAGGAGTGTTAAGCAATGCATAAGAACAGGGATACAGAATATTTGATCAGTGTGCAGGTCATAAATACACCATATGTTGACAGTAGGTGGTACAGTGGTCAGATCAAGTGCAGTAGCAGGAACAGGTACTGGTGTTGAGAAAGTGGGCCCTGAGCCTGGTTAGGAAAGTTTCGAGGGAGGGGGCTTCCTGTACAAAGGGAGGCAGTTTGTTCCACAGCAGAGGGGCAGAGGAGACAAAGGATTTACCGCCTGCCTTGGTCCGCACCCTGGGTTCTTCCAGGAGGACTTGTTCTGTTGTATGGAGATTTTGGCTGGAGTGCTTGGGGACCAGGAGCCCTGCAAGGCTGACCAAAGGGGAGGAGCAAAATAACTTATATGCATTGCAGAGCAGGAGGTATTGAAGGCGAGAGTCAAGGGATGACCAATTTAGGGAAGCCAAGGCTTCGCAGAGGTGGTGTCTTGCATGGAGACTGATAGGCAAAGCGAGCCACCTTGTTGTGCAGCATGTGCAGTCTGTTATTCTCCAGTTATGCCATGCCCTGCATAACTGGAGCAGCATAGGTCAGGATGGGGAAGAGGACACTTGTAGCAATGGTTATCCTGGCCTCAGGGATCAGTTGGTCATTTAAGTCGTAGAGAATTCCTAGTTTGTGGTGGATAGTTTTTGTTACATGGTCGACATGGTTCTTCAGGGTAAAGCCCTGATCCAGCATTAGACCCAAGTATTTAAGAGAGCCCACCACCTCAATGCAGTTGCCAGATGAGGAAGTAAGTAGGAGCGATGGGGTTCTGTCTTGGCCCAGGGATCTAGGTCCAAATAGCATAGCCTTGGTTTTGCTTGTGTTGAGGACCAGCCTGTTCTCTGTTATCCAGGCCTCCAGCTTAACAAAGTCAGCCTATAGCTGAAGGCCAAGGTTAGCTAGGTTGTCCATGGATCTATATTTGACAGCATTGTCTGCATACTGGACAACTAAGCTACCACCACAATGGCTACTTAGATCATTGATGAGCAGGGAAAAAAGAAGGGGGGCCAGTATGGAACCTTGTGGTACCCCCTCCTTCAGGGGAAGTGGGTTGGATGTTACCCCTTTCCACTTAACTCTCTGAGTTTGGCAAGAGAGGTAGCTGTCAAACAAAGGATTGATGAGTGTTTTAACGGGAACGGGGATCGGGGCTGGGGAGGGACACTAGACCACCAGGGTTGATGAGTTTTTAATGTGAACGAGGATCAGGGCTGGGAAGGGACACTGGACCAGCAGGGTCGATGGGTTTTTTATATGTGAATGGGAATTGGGGCTGGGGAGTAACACTGAACTACTAGGGTTGATTTTTTTTTAACGTAAACGAGGATCGGAGCTTGGGGGGGAACTGGTCCATCACACTCGGCCCTGGTGCTGGCATGCAAATGAGCCCAAAATTGACATGCAAATGGTCCCTTACTGCTGTGCATGCCCAATGGGCTCATCTGCATGTTTGAGCTGAATATCACCCATGGGGGCTGCAGCATTAACCAGCATGCACTATGCGTTACCCCATGGGTGGTCTTCAGCCCAGCACTGTGGCAGTGCTGCTCCAAGAATATTAGCTGCTTACTGTGTGCCACGCTACCATGGTCCTATATTCAAACAGCATGGTCAGTTCAGATCACACTATCTGTTTGAATATGGCACCAGATCCGGTTAGCCCTATTTTTTCAGGTAGCGCACCTGTTTGCATGTGCAGCCAGATGGCTCTGAAAATGGGGCCCCATTAAGTGTGATGGCAGTAACATGATATAAGATCTCCTGCTCCTATTGCTCCCTTTTTTGTTCCAAAGTCTGCAGGTTAGTCCTTTCTCCTGCAGTGGACAGTTTCCCTTTATATGCAGCTGTTCTCCTAACTTTCAATTTAATCTCTCCTGAATTTTTCATGTTTCAAAATAGATGATGACATTAGATGTGTAGTCAGTTTTCTCAAGATGGACAGCAAAACCATTTTGGAAGAGATGGTCAATTAACATATGAACATATGGAATAGCCAACAGAAGAAGGCTCACAGGTCTATCAAGTGTGCCCAAGTGTGCAGCTCACAGAGTAATGCTACTGCAACTGACCCCCAATCCCCTCACTTCATCCCTGTCCCGGGCCTATCCCCCATTATGTTCTTATCTGTACTTGCCCTGCCCCTGGCTCTGTCTCATCCCTGCTTAAAGCTATCCACTGTCCTCAGTTCAATTAACTCCTCCGGGCAGTGCTTTCCATCCAGCCATCACTCGCTCTGTGAAGTAGATTCTCTTCATCTTCCTCCTGATCCTCCCCCTTTCCAACTTCAGACTGTGCCCCCAGTGACCCTTCCCCCCTTTAAGTGGAACAATCCTCCTGTTCTGACTTTGTTTATGCCTTAAGTATTTAAAGGTCTCTATCATGTTCTCCCCTCTCCCTTGTATCCTTCAGCGAGTACATGTTAAGCTTCCTCAATCTTTCCTCATAATGCATCCCCCATGATCATTTTTGTTGTCCTACGCTGCACCCCCACCAGAAGTCTCACATCCTTCTTGAAGTATGGGCACCAGTACTACACACAGTACTCCAAGTGCGGCCTCACCAGTGATCTATACAAGGGCAGGATGACCTCCTCTTTTCTACAGGTGATACCCCTGGCAATGCACCCCAGCATCCAATTTGCCCTTGCTGCCACCCTCCTACACTGTGCCAATACCTTCATGTCCCCTGTGACTAGTGCCCCCAGGTCCTTTTCCTCCTCTGAAGAGGCTACCTGCACTCCCCCAGCCAGAAGCTGGTCCTGGGATTTCTGGCTCCGAGGTGCATGATCTTGCACTTCTTAGCATTAAACCCCAGCTGCCACTCCTCTGTGTTAAGTTACTGAAGAAAAGATAGAAAATATTACCATGGGTATATGTATTTCTCAAGACCTCATCCAAATTACTATTAGCAATGTCTTAGGGAAGATGGCAGGGGAAGGTCTGCAAGTGGAGAGGGTGGAGGGGCCTTTACTATCAAAATGTATTGGGACTCAGGCTGCCTTAATCCAGCCCTGTGTCTTTGTTCAACTCAGGCAAATGTATGCACATCTGAATTCTACCAAATTTTTTAGGGCTGCAGTGGTCGGAGCCCTGCAGTCCTTTTACGATAATTGGAAAAAGGATTTCACATTCTTTCCGAACTAACAACATGTTGGACTTGCATCACAAATGCCTCCACATCTGTGAAACAGTCCACCCATGTTGTACCTACCAACCCCATCACTGCACTATTTCACATCATGCAGCTGGGATTGTAAGCACCTCAAAGGAGACACAGGGGAGGTGATGCAGCCCCGGATCCAGACAAAGTCACCTCAAGTATCCACTTCAGCTTGAACCCACAAGATTAAATGAGGCACAGAACACAGATCCTCTGTTTTTTTTTTCATTTACTATGCTTTTTGTCCATCCCCGAAGTCGGGACTTTCTGCCCCGGTCACGGTCCTCACCACCCTCCACTCCCATATGGCTGAGACTCCCCAGTTGCCCCCTTAGCTTACCCCCCAGGGTGGGGCTGCAGCACCCTCCAAGGCGCTGCAGACATAGGTTTGGTCTAGGGAGCCGGCTGGGAGCTGATGAAGGCGCGGCAAGGTGGGCATCATGGAGACGTTAGCAATGGTGTTTTTTTCCCCTGCAGGCTTGGGGCAGGGATGTGCAATGATGACCTGTGTCCACCCCACCCCCCCAGATGTCCAGATGCCAGCTGCTTGTGGTGCACCTGGCCTCCGCTCGAGGTCCCTCTATGCACCGGACAATCTCCCCACCCTCCCCCCAGAGAAGGAGAGCAGTCCATGGCACTCTCCATCCTTCTCCCCCAGCTGGTCTTCCGATGACCCGGGTCCGTTCCCGAACCTGGGTCGCTGATGTCACAAGCAAAAATCCAACCACTGCGCCGACAGGCCAGTTGATCCTCTGGTTTTAATTCCAGGCTTTTGTATGTAGGGTGTTTAGTTGTTAGCAGTGTGTTTGACCCCGCTACTGTGTCTTTGTTACCCTCCTCTTCCTTGCTTCCCCATACCTCGCTCCTTTCTTCAGACTGCCCTCTCTTCCTCCTTCACTTTCAGGACCTTGCTGGCACCCAGGGGCTCAGATCTGTCTGAAAACTGGGAAGCCAAAATGTTTGATGGCTGGAGAGTGGGGCTGAGACCAGTATCAACGGTCGGGCAGAACACCCCCACCAACTGGGTTACTGTGTTGTTCATACCCCCTTCGCAAAGTGTGAGCTGTGTGTGCTATCCCACCAGGGCAGGTATGGTTTACATCACATAAACCATTTTGTGTGTGTTTGGACTCTCTCCATTTCAGCTGCTCCAATTCGATTAGTCCATAATCCAGTACTCTTGTTGCAGTTGATTGACAGTCCTGCAGTGACTATTTGCTGCAATGAACCAAGCCAAGACTTTCCCTGAAACCCGGCCTTCAGTGACAGCAAAGGAGGTGGGAGGTCAGGGAGCCAGGCTGGGCTTGGGGCACCCAAGACTTGGATTCTGGGAATTGTAGTCCACCAGTGCAATTTTCAATGGAATGCCATCTCGCGCAGGAATATCCACGTTGTGTGAAAGAAAAAAAATGTACTAAAAAGTGCAAGGTAATATTAATTTGTTCCATGTCACCAGGTAAATGCCTAGTACCACTTCTCTATATATGACATAACTAAATAAGGGCTCCTCCATGTACAAGCAAGTGTTGCCCAAAAGTTCGTGGTAGAGGGGCAGTGAAATAAAAAATGCTCTTGAGTTTCTGGCAATTGAGGATATACATCTAGGGCAGTATCACTCTTCTACTCTTCTGTGTTTGAATTAATTTTTTACTCCAACTTTGTCATGACTGTATAGCCATGTGATGTCCCACAGGTGGTATGGAATTCTTTTTTCATTTTGTTGCTGGAGATCCTCCATCTCCATACCATGAGGGCAATTTAGATAAGTTCAATTGTGCTTACGTAACTGGATGAAATGATGCTTGCGTGACTTGATTTACATTGTGGCTTTCTGCCTCTCTATCCATGGGATATACCACCCTGTAGGGGTACAATGCAAGGAATGCTTGAGGAGGGTCCCCCCCATAGGTGCAGCAGGAATTATTCTATCAGCTAATGGTAGCTTAGGAAGGAACCCATGGGTATGAGAGACGAGCCACTGGAGGAGGAGGGGTGGATGGTGGAGCAACAAGAAACGAATCCTGGGGAGGCTCAGGATGAGTGACCTTATAAAGCCTGATGGAGGAGTGACGTAGTTGCTCTGCCCATTGAACCTCAGGCTTAAAGCCCTCCCATTCAATTGTGCTTATGCAACTGGATGAGATGATGCTTGTGTGACTTGATTTACGTTGTGGCTTTCCGCCTCTCTATCCATGGGATATACCACCCTGTTAGGGTACGACACAAGGAACCCTAGAGGAAGGTGCCCCCCATAGGTGCCACGGGAATGATTTTGTTAGCTAAAGGTAGCTTAGGAAGAAGCCCAAAAAGAATACTCAATCGGGTGTCGAGCATCAAAGAGGCGAGGATGATGATTGAATGAATTCTGAGAAGAAGATTAAGGGCGGACTTCCTAAAGAGAGATGGGACAGTCGGGGCCAACATCCACCTCCATCCAACAGTGGAACCTAACTAATTAACATAAGAAAGCACAAACCCTAACTAATATTATGACCATTGGCACAGAGGAGAGGAAAAAAACCCTTTGAGGAGGAAACCTCTGGGGATTCAAGGCCTAGGTTGCCTTCCCTCCAGCCTGATGACATTTGATTTAAGGATGTATGTTGCGAAATAGAAGGATATGAGTATGGAAGATGATGACAGGATAGGGGAAAACCCCCAAAAGAAAGCACAGATCAAAGAGGAACAGGAGGCAGCAGGGATCTGAGAGGTGTATGCTTGAGTATTCAATAGGAAGGAGTAGATCCATGTGGAGGTCAGGTGAGTGTGGGGTATCCAGATGTGCTCATGAGAAGACTGAGAATGATGAAGACTGATGATGATGATCACCGCAAGAGTGCAGCAGTTCAGTGAGATAGCATAAGACCCAGTTAGGTATGCTCGATTGAGCGATGTGATTAAGGAGACTCTGAGGCCAAGAAGGCATGCCTGGAACCAGCGGGCATGCTCAGGTCAAGTGTTCGATGGGAGCAAAATGGTCGATGAACGATGATGGAGTGAAGCCATGATTGGAGTGAATCCTTGATGACTGGTACAAGATAAGGCATGCAAATGGATGATGATGATGGAATTGCTCATGGAAACGATGTAAATAGATGAACCATGAGGTAAGGATGAGGGAATGATGACCGGAGTCATGAGCCTGAATACATGTGGCAGGAGGGCTGTGGTTCGATGAGGTGGCATAGTATTCATTTTTTTTTTACCTATTTCTTTATCCCCCCAGGGGCTGCCTTACCTTCCATGTCTGGCATCTCCCCAGGTCTATCCAGCCGCCATCTCTTCGGACTACCTCCGACGTCCTCATTCGGGCCTCGCAGCTACCCCCATGGCTTGCCCTCCATGGTGGGGTGGTGGGGAGCACCCTCCACAGCTCAACCCACCCCAGTCAGGATCCGGTACTGCCACACATCCTCGGCACCGAGAGAGTCCGCTACGGGAGACGGCCATCATGCCGCCGCGACTAGTGCCCCAGTTTTTCCGCTTTTTCTTCCCCTGAGCCAGCAGGCGCACTGACACCAATGGCCATGAGCGGCGAAAGGCCCGCCCACGCTCTGCCAGGCGTCAGCCTCCGACTTGTACTTGTGCTCCCTAGCAGCAGTAGTACCCCTGCCCCACGGGGTCTCCCCTACACTGGGATGCCCCTGGATCCCCCCCCAGGGAGAGGAAAGTTGTCCTTCGGATGCTCAATCCTACTCCCTCCCTGCCAACCCCCAGCACCCGGGCTCGCTCCCGAACCTGGGTCACTGGCATGACACGAGGTGTGGCGTCCAGCGCCTCAACCCTCAGCGCCACTGGGCCAGCCGGTGGCATAGTATTCATGATAAGTATGCCCAAAAGAAATATCAGTTGCAGGCCTTGATTGGAGTGAATCCTTGATGACTGGTATGGGATTGAATCTGCAAGACAGCAGTGAGGGTGAGTAGGAATCAACAGAGAATGATTATTCCAGGGCTGTAATAGGCTAGAGATGTTCGGTGGTAGGTAAATGGACTCTGAGGTCGAACTGAGCAAAGGAAGACCAGACATAGGCACCCGGACACCAGATAGACTAGGATAAGAGGGGAGTATGAATATAGAAGGGGATGCATGATAGGGGAAACCCCAAAAGAAAGCACAGGTCAGAGAAGGAGGGGAACGGAGGGCGGAGGTCAGAGAAGAAATGAAATAGAGGCGAAGAGAAAGGGGTACGTCCGTAACCAGTCTTGATTGTTTTAATTTTTTTTTTTGGTGTTGTTTCAGCAGTTGAACTGTGTAAAGCATATGTGAGAGTGAGAGATGATTGAAAAGGAGACAGCTGACTAATCTGTTTCACACAGCTACTCATGCATTGTATAATGTGTCTAGAAATGTATTAGAGCCATGGGGTTTCTTGAGGTCATGTTATACTAGGTAGCATCTGGCCTCTCTCAAGCCAGTCTGGTATTTGACTGCCATGGGCTCATGTAGCATAGGCAATCCTACCCAGGTTGAAAATAGAACTGATGAAGATTGTAGTATTGGAGAGGCAAAAAGAAATGGCACTCACTGCTTGAGTAACTGGAAATGTCTAGAGGGTTTCACTATGTGGTAGCGGAGTAAACAAGGAAGTGAACAAGCACAAAAATGTAAAATGCTGAACAGAATTGGCGGAGGTTGCTTTAACTAAGCTGATACAGTCCCATGGCAAACAACACTCTAAAGAGGTCTCCTGAACGGGAACAGAGCGACAAGAAAATTAAACTGTGAGACGATGCAGAACGGCTGTGAGGGATATGAATTGGAACCCCAGAGAGAGCAGGCAGAGGATACAAGAAACAATTGGGCACTCCGGAGTGGAACCATAGAGCAGGCCCCTCGAACAGCATTGAACACTCGGATCCTGAAGTAATGCGAGGGAGAGGGAGAGCCACGGAACCTCTGGAGCAAGTGGAAATGCAGTCCAGGAGACAGGAAACATGGGGAGAGGGGGAGTGAAAGCACTGAGAAGCGGGACAGGCAGTAGCACCACTGCAGTGAACACAGAAGCACAGTGGAGAGAAGGAGAAGCTGTGCCGATGAACAGAGAAAGTCCAAGGTATGAGGGAAGGGTGGGCATAGACGAAGAGATGGGAGGGGCAGAGGCAGAATGAGGAAAGGAGAAATGGTAGCAGGAGAAAGGAGCAGCCGAAGTAGCCTTCAGCTGCCATGAGAAATGAATCCTGAGCAGGCCCAGGATAAGTAACCTTATAAAGCCTGATGGGGGAGTGACGTAGTTGCTCCACCCATTGAACCTCGGGCTTAAAGCCCTCCCATTATTGGTGTAGTAAAATTTGCCTGCATAACAGTGTTCTCGACAGTGACGTTACGTGTTGGGGCAGAATATTCCAGTGATGAACTTTGATCGTGGAATGTCTTACATAATCAGGTAGCTATGGTTCTCTGTTAGGGCATACCACAAACAACTAGCGGACAGTCTCTCTCTCCCCAAATACTGTACCATGCATCCAAAGAAGGGATCCAGATGCAGCTTGGATGTAATACAAAAATTTATTTATTTTTTGCCACTCACAACTCCCAGAGATGGTAGCTTCAGATGGATACTGGCAACATTAAGAAAGAGTTTGGAAAAATTGTACTCACTCCCTTTCTGGAACTGGGCTGGCTAATGTTTTTGAAATCTACTTTTAACTACTCAAACAAAATCAGCTTGAATGGCTTGAAATGGTTCATAATTAAATCTGAACTTTAAATTTTAAATAGCAAAACAAAACAATAAAGAGTTACAGGAAGCCCCCCAAGGTGTTAACTTGGAGACTTATGGCTTGTTATACAAAAGGGTTGGAAGATGCACAAATCATGTCTAGTTGCTTCAAACTGCTCATGACCCTGAATGTGAATCACTATACAGTGGAAGGATGCATCCAGGATGCAGAGCTGTGTCAGAAATCATCAGGCTTCCATTCAACAGCCACAGTCAGCCCTCTAGTGGAACCACTCACTGTTTTGCAAGAGTTGGGGATTATGTGATACAACAGTTTGTAGCTAGGGCTGCTATAACCCTTTGGCACTGATTTATTTAAAAACAATTCACAAAAATATATAGCTTTCAAATCCCACCCCTGCAAAAGAAGAGGGCTATAGAAGAAGAACAAGAATCAGCATTTATATAGCGCTTTCCATATACAGTGTATCCCAAAGCGCTTTACAAGCAATGCTAGACTGGAAGTGAAGTGACTGAATGTGTAGTGGCAGCCATATCACCGATCAGCACCCGCACAAAGTCTGGACAATTGTATGAATCAGTTTATGAGAAGGGGAATGTTGGCCAGGACACTGGAAATGTCCCCTGCTCTTTTGCGAAGAGTGCCCTGGATTCTTTTACTTCCACCTGGACACCCACCAGGGCAGCACCAGGATGGGTAGAAGGGACCTTGGTTTAACATCTCATCCGAAGGATGGCACACCCCAACAGTACAGCACCCCCCCAATACTGCATTTGGATGCCAGTGTTTTAAGTGTAAGTCCAATCCCAGTGTGGGGCGAGAACCCATGACCTTCTGGTCCTGTTACCAACTGACCCATGCTGACACTCTGAGACTTAAAGTGGATGGACAGTTGGGTTCCAGGGCACTGTTGGAGGTTATGGCAGGGGGATGCGGACAAGTTCAGCAGGATCTCACCCCATGCAATGTCTGCACCCTCCCTGTGCCCAAAGTTTTAACTGCATGCATGCAAGTTCTGTAGAGTGGGCCCTTAGAACATCCCCAGTGCCTGCAGCATTACTCCCAGCTCTGTCATATAATCAATAGAGCTAGATTACTAAAGCCAGAGCTTCATTACTGTACACATCAGTATGTGGTGTTGACAAAAAAAAATAACATAATAATTTAAAATGCATCCAGTATTTTTTTTTTTTACCTGCCTCTCATTCTGTGGGCCAGGCTTTCCTCAGGTCTGTTCACAAGCTCTGACTCCCTTGCCACCAGGAAAAGTTGCCACTAGCCATCAGCTACTCACTGCCTACTTAACACATCCATGTCCCAAGCATATCCCTCTGGGTAGGATTAAGTGACTGAGAGCTAAGTTAACTGGAAGCAGAGAGGCGAAAAGGAGAACAAAAAGCCCAGATGTAGCAACAGGGAGGGGAGAGCTTGGCCCATCATCTGCCTGTGCACCACAAACCTCTCCTTCCTGGGGTATTTTCATCTGGTGTCCCACCGCACCCTTTTTGGGGCAGGGCACAAGATCAAAGCCTTTCATGCCAGTCAGAAGTGGGCATGCACTCTGACTGACACTTGTTGGCACAGGACTTTTAATGTGTTTTCAACTTTATTCATAACTTTGTCATTTTTTTAATATTTTTGCAAAATGCAAAATTTGTGCCTTAGCAACCCAAAGGTTCAGTAGCACAAACTCACACAAAAGACACTTAAATCTTGAAATGGCCTACTGTCATCTTGGCCAGTCCTTTATTTCATTCAGTGCTGCGTGTTTTCTCTTAGTAAAGTGCAGCAGGTACAGGTAATGTGCCAAGAGTGGAGGCAAAGTCCAGCTGAACATGTATTCAAAACCAAAATATGCTAGAACTTATCAGTGAATCTTTTCAGAGAACATGGCAGGCAGCCAACTGATCAGCACGTGTGCTATACGGAGTACATATGTCAAAACTGATATTTTGGCAATGCCTTCTTCAGAGCTACCTGGCCCACCTACTGACCTCTTGAAATACCTAGGCTTGTGAATATTCATGAGGCATGAGTGATCCAGGTTAGGGGTTTACTGTCTAAGCCAAAAATATTGCTGACTGATAGAATATAAAAGTGCAAAGTGCTGTGTGTGCAGATAGTGAACAAATACACATAATTTATTATTTAGCTATTTGAAAAGTTTCACCAAGAAAGACATACTGAGCCCAAATTAACTAATTTCCAGATGCATCCTGGGGAAAGGGGAATGGGATGAGTACAATAGATTGTACTACAAAAGGAAACATCATACAGAGTTTAAGTAACAGTGCAAAGCTTTGTACATTAGGGAAGCAGGTGTACTAGACATACGCTTGGAGAATAAGTATAATTATCTTAAGGCTAGGGCAGTAGGCAAGTCCCTTAGAAGCAGAGCAAGGAACAATTATATCAGGGAGGGCAGTAGGGGGGATGGGAGGTATGAGGGGTAGAAGAGGGCAGAGACAGTGTGGAAAGGAAAATAGGGAAAAAGGAATGGGTAGAATGGTAGGGAGGGAGAGGCAAACCATTTGTCCCTCTGGGGTGCAAACCCCACAAGGGCCAGGCATGGCTGGGTGCACACCTAGCCTGTGACCTGGTTTTCTGGCCTGCATTACATCTGAACAAGGTATCCAGTGATAATAGCGATCGTATATGGGCAACTGTCAAAACGATGACCCATATTATGGCGCTATTATCATGCGCGACCTGCCAGGGTAGCAAGGACTGTGACTGCATGGGGAGGGAAGGGCGAGCAGAAAAGGAAAATAGTGAGGGGAAGGAGAAGGATAGGAAAGAGGGTTATTACCCTCTAGTGTGCCTGCTCCGCCGAGCCAACCATGTGGTGTGGTGGGCAGGGCGGCTGGTTCCGACGGAGCAGGTCTTGGGTTCAGGGCTGGGGCCGGAAGAGTTTTTGTTCCCACAGCTGCAGGACTTACATTTTATTTAAAACCAAGCTGTGCCCTCTCTCGACATGCACCCCTGTAGTTAACAATCCATGATCGGGGTGTAGGCATGCAGCCCCCACAAACACACATTTGACCTGTTGTGTGTGCCCGTCACCTGCAAGTGTATATCGCCAAATTGCTTTTCAGCAATGTATTGTACACTCACCATAATAGATTGCTGTAATGTGTTTGCTATTATGATATGAAACCTCTGAACAAGAACTGCAAAAAAAAGAGGTGGGGAGGGAAAGGAAGAGGGGTGGACAAAAGGAGGGATAAGGGGAAAAAAACACAAACGGAAAAAAAGAAAATTTAAAGCATATCACAGGAGGGCACTATTTAGAAGTCAGTTTCTTATAAATAACACTGTAGTGGTAACTGCTCATTCATTCCTGTAGGGACACATACGTCCAAAGTATGAATCCAGAAGCACTCTTTCTGTGCTAGTTTTTGAGGTAGTTCCCCCCCCCCCCATGTCCTTGCATCAGTATTTTTTTCTAGACCCATAAAATGGAGATTAGCTGGTGATCCATGTCATGCTTCAGAAAAATGTCTGGACAACACATTTGTCATAATTTTGTTTCTTATTGCAGCCTTATGTTCACCTACATACTGTTTCAGTTGGCATTTGGTTTGCCCAACATATCCTAGTCCACATAGACAGGTGAGAAAGGTAGATTAAACCTGTAGTAAAACATTAATGAAAATATTTTATTTTGAATTCCTTTCCCAGTTGTGAATGTTTAAGTACTGTAGTGTTTCTTGTATTCCTATGATGGAGGCAATGTCTGTATATATGACAGCCCACTGGTAGAGCTAGTGACCATGTCTAGTTCTGCCATTGGTACTGATGCAGTCTTGTAACAAGCTGTCTTTAATATTACAGCAACATCTGCAGCTGATTCCTGGACTCATGTAATTCTGTCTTTGAAATGCTGTGTCTCTTTCTGTCTCGGTGGCACTGAGGGTTGAGGCACTGGATGCCACACCTTGCACCACACCGGTGACCCAAGTTCGGGAATGGACTTGGGCTGTCGGGGGCTGGTAGGGGAAAGGAAGGTTTGAGCATCCCTCGACTGCTCTCCTTCCTCTGGGGAGGGCAGGGGCACTGCATTGCACTGTAGCGGCGAATGGTGGAGGCCAGCCATACTACAGTTGCGTGCACAGCAAGGGGAGGGGAGTGCGGTGGGCGTCAGCATGGATGTGCATGATGCCATTACACATCCAGCTCTCTGGGGAAGAAAACTGGCAGAAAATGGTGGGGCTATCTTGGTGGCTGATGGCTGTGCCCCATGCCCCTGGACATGAGAGGCACCTTCACTGGGGTGTGGCCGACCCTATGCATATGGAGCGATTACCGTACACCAGACCTGGTCCAGGGGTGTGGGTGCCCGGCGACCAGGGGTCGGTGGACCTGCTCCACAGAGAGCAAAAATAGTAAAAAAAGAAATGAAATGCTGTGTCTCCCTAGAGTACTAGCCAGTGTTTTTAGAAAGAAATATGTAAACTACCCACGGAGAATGAGGGGTTAGTTGGGTGCAGGGAATGCTGAGAAAACTGGTTGCGTGTGTTATGGGAATGCTATGGTTTCGCTGAAAAGGACAAGCAGTGGAGATGGTGATGATGTCATTGGCAACAGGTAGAGAGGTGAAAGATGAGAACTGCACAATCCCAAAGTGAGTGTCTGGCGGCTGGCGCAGGAATGTAGCACAGCTGGAGATCCCAGCCACGTATAAGCAGGGCACTAAAATGCGAGGGTGATCTCGCTGCTTTGAAGGAATTTTTGCCTGTCATAAATACGGTACACGGTAACTGTTACAAACAATGCATGAGACTGTATAGAACCGGATACCAATGCATTATGCACATTCTATTATCTGCAGTGGAACAATTAATTTTAGTTGCATGTTTTACCTTATTTTGTTTTTTAGGTTGTATATAGTGTAAGCTAATACTTTTTACAGGTAGCATTATATGGTGAAGCAAATAGCCACACCAGTATCAATAAATCAATAGTAGAAGGCAGTTGATTAAAGAGATTTTCTAATCTCTGGGAAAACTTTTTAAAACATAATGGGCCCAATTCTTATTTCTAATTTTATGGGATGCAAAGCATGCCACATTGAGCTGACCCATACATTTGCCAAACTGAGAGCACTGTATTTGCATGCAAATCTTGTAATGCTTATTAGGCATTCCGGCAGTCACTGTGCGCAGACATGGTTTGCATACAGTGAGAATGCACATATTTGACTCATTTATGTCTGTGCATGGTGCAGTGTCATGCGCAGACATGCCTGACCCAATGCTGCACAGTACACCCCCACACGCACAGAACACCTTTGGCTCACCTGAAGATCAACGTTCAGACACAGCCATTTATCCATATCCCCACATAATTTCTGGTAGTCCATTGGACCACAGGCACAAGTCCCAGCAAACACTCCCTGGTAGTCCTGTGGATCCCCTCTCCCTAGTTCTGTTCCCTCTCAAGCATTTATTTATATGATAAGTCCCATGACTCTCAGTCCCCAGACATCCTTGCATGGCACACACAGCTGTCCGACATCCCTGTTATCTAGTAATATATAGGTGGTGCACCAGCAGTATTAAGCATTGTGAATGGCACAGTATTTAACAGCTAGTTGAGGGAGTGGTGTAAGGAGGAGGGTTTTGGGTGCATAGGGAACTGGGAGGGAACCGGGAGTGATAAAACCCTCTGTGCACCAGATCGGCTGCATTTCAGTAGAGGGAGATCCAATGTACTTTGGAAAAAATTGGGGGTTATATGAGCAGCAGCCTGAATTTAAATTGGGGGGACAGAATTGGTCATTGCACTCAGGGTCTCTGGGAGGAAGAGGCAACTAGCCCTCCTCAGGTTGAATTGGTGGCAGAGGATGATAGGAAGCAGGGGGAAAGAGAATCTAAAGGAGGGACATACAAGTAAAGGTTAGAGGGGGACCATTCGGGGAGGGATTGGGGGACAAGAGGAGAGTTAGGAAACAAGATCATGGAGGGAAAAAGAGCATGAGGAGGAAGAAAGAAGAATGCCAGGTAGAGGGTAAGAGAGGCACAGAGTCATAGTGAAGGGTGTTGTCCCTCAGTGTTAGAGGTCTATGGAACAAAATGGATGACCTGCAGGCACTGATGGTGGAGGGGAAGTGGATGTAGCAGTGGTCACAGAGACCTGAGCTACTCTGAACCATGACTGGGACCTCTCTGTTCTAGGGTATAAGTTATACAGAAGGAAGAGAGGGGAAAGGGGGGATCCAGTGATCTATGTGAGGGAGGGTATTACTACCACAAGGGAGGAGACCAGGGAAGGGAAAGTAGAGGCACTATGGGTGCAGCTCCAGACAGCAAAGAGATGGAAGGTGAGGCTAGGGATTTCAATCTCTGCAAGGTGGATTAAGGGGCTCCATCCACGGCCTGTGCCACAAGCCAGTTGAGATCTTGGTTCAGGGGGTCACTGAGCCCACAAGAGAGGGGGCCATCCTGGATCTGGTAATAGCAAATGGGAAGCATGTCCACAACATCATGGTGGAGGAGCCCCTGGGGGACAGTGACCACCAAATGGCCTGGTTCAGAATGGACATGGGTAAAGAGTCTGCAGGTAATCAGACACAGGTATTAGATTTCAGAAAGGTAGATTTCAGGAAGCTGGTTGAGGCACTAAGGAGTCACCTAGCTAACCTCAGAGAAGGTATGGGGGTAGATCAGAAATAGTGCATCATCAAAGAAGGAATAGCAGTTGCCACTAAAGACTGTGTCAGACAGTGGGGGGGAAAACTCCAAAGCCAAGAATTGGTTTGATAGAGATGTAAGCTAGGCAGTTAGGGAGAAGAGGACTGTGTACAGGAAATTCAGGAAGAACCATAGGCATGAAGATAGGGAGGAATACTTGGGGAAGGCTAAGGAGGCAGGTTGGTTAGTCATGGTAGCCAAGGCCAGAAAGGTATTGCAGATAGTGGAGGGGATAACAGAGGGGTAGAGAAAGCCTTTTCCTGGTACATAAAGGAAAAAAGGGACAACAAGGATGGCATAGTGAAGCTAAAAAAGGGGAGCAGAAAAGCAGTTGGACAAAATTGCATTCACCAAAGTCCTCCCAGCCAATTACATTGCATCCCAGCCACTCACCACAGCCATATCATTCCATGTGGGCACAAACTCATTACTATGTGGGGCTCGTTACTCACCCATTCCAGCAGTCACCAATATTTCCTTTTAGATGCCATCTGCTCAGTAAGCATGTGGTGCCTATGGCTTGTAAATGTAAAGTACCTCCAGTTTTTGGAGTGGCAAGCCATGTATGCAGTTGCTGAGCAGCAGGGGGGGTTAATTCAGCTCTGCTAGCCAGAGTGCTTTGGGTAGTTACTGTACATCTGTATGGCAGTCTGATAGTCCCTGTCCCACTATCTGGGATTTGGCTGCCTGGTTTAAACTTGTTTGGGAGCCTAGCCTCAACCCACTTTATGAGTAGGGGAGAATCTCCTTCGGTGGGCTTAAGGCAGGGGATAGCCTTATTATTAGCCAATCATCCTCCCTGCATACCATTGGGGAAGGCTGTCTTGTTATACCTTCCCAGATGTCTACGATGGCATTGTCAGTTGGGTTTATAGCCTATTTCCTTATTTAGTGGAGACTGCTTTAGGAGATCGGGTGGCTACAAGGGGTTATCGCTCTGTGTGCCTGGGTACTTGCTGCTGTTACTCCTTGTGGCTGGGCTACATTTCTTTTTTTAATTTTCCTGCTCTTTAAGCTTGAAATGTTTGCATTAATGTTATCTTACAATAATAACATTGTTTTATTGAATGGTAATGTAGCAAGAAGAACGAGGGGGCACCTTTGCTGTTTGTAGTGTGCTCATTTGGAGAAGATGTCACAGTCAACTATGTAATCCTTTTTATTAGAATAGTTAAGGCTTTTTCTTGTGGGGTATTTTGTTGATTAGCAGGGTGCTGGACTCAGATATTGTGGCCTTTGTTACCCTTCTTTTTTCTTGCCTTTCTACCGGACAATGTTGTGCCAATTGAAAATCCTGCCTTGAATTGTTAAACCCACCAGAGGACGGTCTGATCCCGCTGCCTTCGATAATGAAAAACAGCAAACTTATGAGCCTACATTGAATTTTGTGAATGCAAGCTCATAACTTTGGTACTTTTCAATATTTTTACCCCAAATTTACAACATTGCCATATCATTACAGCACCTCATGACTGTGATATCTGTCATTTTTCAAATCCTGTCCAAAATGTTTTTTTTACATCCCAAATGATTTCACAGTCCCTGCACAAAATCACCTTTTGGGCACCAGTTAAAACTTTTCTCTGCCCTTGTTCATGAGGTGGGCTCATAAGAAGGCTATGTTGAAAATCTGGTACAAAAATATTAAAAAAACAACCAAGTTATGAGCCCACATAGAATTTTGAGAATGCAGACTCATAACTTTGGTAATGTCCAATTTTTTTACCCGATTTACAACATAGCCATATCTTTACAGCACCTCATGAATGTGACAGCTGGCATTTTTCAAATCCTGGCCAATATGTCTTTTACATCTCGAAAGGTGATTTCACAGTCCTTGCACAAAATCACCTTATGGCCAGGAGCTGAAAATTTTCTCTGCCCTTATTAATGAGGTGGGGTCATAAGAAGGCTATGTTGTAACTTTTGTGTAAAAACATTAAAAAGTAAAAATGTTATGAGCCTACATTGATTTTTGTGAATGCAAGCTTGTAACTTCGGTAATAGTCAATATTTTTACCCCAAATTTTCAACATAGCCATTTCTTTACAACACCCCATGAATGTGACAGCTGTCTTTTTTCAACTCCTGCCCAAAATGTGTTTTTGCATCCCGAAAGTTGATTTTGTAGTCCCTGCGCAACAACGCCTTTCAGCCAGGAGTTGAACATTTTGTCTGCCAGTCTTCATGAGGGTCATAATAAGTCTGTGTTGAAAATGTGGTGTAAAAATATTACAAACCAATACATTTATTATCCTATCTTACATTTTGCAAATGCATACTTCTAACTTTGGTACTTTACAATATGTTTACTCCTAATTCCTTAGCTGCAGCCCTATTGGCTCTGGCCAGAGTTTGTTTTTTTATGGTCACTACTATAGCTGAAATCCATTCTGACATCTCAACATTTTCATTTTTGCCCATTTGTGATGGGGTTTCCATCTCTTTAGAAAGTCTCTGAGACAGGAAGACATTTAAACATCTGCTGCGCTGGTTTAGTATTTGTGTATAGTATTTACCTTGTGAAAAAACACTTTGATGCAGTTGAATTCAGAAATTATTTCCTTTTCTGTCAGAGGGTATCTTGTTATTTAAAGGATACTTAAATAGAGTTTTTGGTGCTGGCAACTTTTACCAAACCTTCCTATATGATTGTAGCCTGGACTCTAAGATGACCATGGGCGTGCTACATGATGATGTCATACACAAGTTTAATGTGGTTAATCAACATTAATTAAATATATAGGTCACATTGTTGACACTGAAGAAAAGGACTCTGTAGGCATTCTCTATAGCACATGGAGCTGTCTCACTGCTATGACATTATCAACCAGTATGTAAACAGTCATCTTTGGGTCTGATTAGCACAGGACTTTTAAAATGCTTCCTGATCTAAGATTTATGTTTAAAAGCTATGAAAATGTATTTAAACACCACATTTAAAGTAAACATTGTTATTATTTAATTCTTCTCCCCTTGGACTACAATCATATGAGAGGATTTGGTAAATGGCAACAGCTCCAAAAACCTTGTTTATGTATCCATCAAACAGCAGTTTGATTTGGAGTAAAACGCATACTAAACTATAAAAAGTACATTTAAAAATGCCCCTTTAACTTTACTAGAGAGCTTCATCACAGAATGTTGGAGTGCAGGAGTGGGGTACCAAATAATTAGTGGAAGGGATCAGGTTGCTGGCACCCCAGAGTATAACTATGATCTCTTCCAACCTAAAACTGTTATGCAGAAAAAAATGTACAGACTAGGCAGGCTGGCTTACATGAGGATAAGGCTGCTTGAGCCTTTGTGGTGCCTTACCATCAGCTGAGTTTGAAGGGCACTCTATAAAATACTCCCTGTCTGATGGAGACACCTGAATATCCTTGTAGTGGTGTACTTGATATCCTGTACTGTACTATACTGAGATTATCTTGTTTAAGGCCAGCATTGCTTGATGTTCCCTTCACTTGGCTCTGCTGAAATTGTCTGACTTTCACTGTGTGCACACTGCCTGTCATTAGCATCTGTGGAACATTTTATGTCTTCAGTACTGATCATGTCTGCCAAAATTGCTAGCCAGCACTTCCATGCTGTAATCACCTCCTCTGGCAAGGTAACATTGCTCGACTTTTTCTTGGCTCATATCTACCAACTTTTTGTTACTTCTCCCATGCCATGCTTGTGTCTTCCAAGCTTGCCAAGCATTCCACTACCCAGGAATTCTGCCCCTGCCTGGTCTAGCAAGCATGTCAGCTAAGAACAAAAATTGGCATAATGACTACAGAGCCTGTATGTGGTATTTTCCAAGAATTTCTTCTCAGACCTAGGTAGTAAAAGGATATTAAGATTTTATCTAGGATCATCTAGAGGAGCAGATAATAGACAATATGAACAAGCCAGATGTACATTACCTTGACTTGTCTTTGATTAACCTTCGAGATTTTGGCAGCACTGACAAACCATATTGAATATTCATTTAGATAATCTTGGAACAAGTAATATATTCAGTATAATTTAATACAGCACACAAATGTTACCTCTTTTGAAAAATATCAACTCTGGAGGTTTTTGGGTTTTTTTAACAGCAAGGAGCCAGCATGTGGGCTGCACTTGAAACTGAAGGGTTAAATGCAGGTTGAAAATAGTACATAAAGCTAGAATTGATGTATTGACCATGAGATCTTCTATAGGAAAGCACAATCACTAGTAAACAGAGAATAATGGATGGGGAAGGGTTTGATATGAGAATTTATTGCACACCCGAGTTGAGGGATGCTTCATAAACCCCGAGGGTAAAGCCCAAGGGGTTTATCAAAGCATCCCACAATGAGGGCATGCATTAAATTCTCATATGAAACACCCTCCCCATCTTTTATTTTTTATAATAATGGGCCAGCAATTTTTCTCCAGCAGTTTGTGAGACTGTTTGGCCCGCCCACACACAGAATGTTGGCCAATGAGGCAGCAGCATAGTTTGACTGGCATGGCTCACGAATGTCATAACAACCAGCTGGTTGTTATGGAAAATATCAACCTGTTCAGTACATTGAGAGAAATTGCTGACCAGTTATTATACTCTGTTTATTTATAGATAACTCCTGAAGAAAAACCATAATTGTCAAAACATTGATTGTAACTTTATTTTCTATTATCAGCAAGCATATTATTAAACCTATTTGTATTAGCCAAAGAACCATTGTCTTTTATTGTGAAGCATATTTATGATACAAAGAACCTCAGCACAAAAGCATTGAGGTAAGGGTTTCCCCAAAAGGGCATTCACAACAAAGCCAGGTTTCAAAGAAATACAAAATCAGACTCCCACAATGCAAAATGTTTTGCATTATGGGGTATGTGTGATTTTATATTTATGCTACTGTACATATTTTATATCAAGTGTAAGAGGCTGTTGCTGCATGGGGACACACTTTGCTGGTTTAGTTCCTATTTTCTTGGGTATACGCTGTGTAATATTTGGAGTCATAAATGGATAGTTTATATAGCAGAAGATTTTATAGTCATAGCATTTAAAAACAGCTTTGCTGAATGTCAAATGATTATGATAATTGTCTTTGAAAATATTATCTAGTTGATACTGTGAACTACCAATTGCCTGGCTAATATACAACTACTTTAATCCCAGTGACCCCTGAGACAAGGAGAAAAATGGGGATTTGCACCAGCTTTATAATATACTGGGGGACAGGGAACATAAAACCAAACTGAATTTAACCTTTTGGAAAGAGAAATGTACCTGAGATCCCATGATAAACAGACTGAGGTACAGAAAACTAAAAAGAATCTACAGCCAAAGGGTGAAGAGAATGTGAATAGACTACCAGAGAAAAATGTGAATGCTAATTCATTTTATGGTTTCAAGAACCTACTAGATGCTTATATACAATAACAGAGAACAAATGGATAATCTGAACCCACTTATGTGGGAAACAGACTTGATGAGCAAATAACCTTCTTCTGTCTACAATATCTAGGATTTCACCTAGTATAATCTTCTGATGTCATTTGTGACTGACTTGGCCACAGTTGTCGTGTAAGTGTTGAACCTGTTGCATAAACTTCAGAAGTGGTCTTTTAACCTACAAGGTCTTAAATGTACAGGGTATACATTACTTCTGAGACTGTCTCTTCTTGAATGTTATCTGGTCAAAAGTGTATGGAAATTACAGCACAGTAAAAAACACGCTGAGAAAAAAGCATGAGTAAAAAGAGCTATTGGGGAATTATAGTGTGGGCATTACAGCGCTATACATGTAACTCTTTTCAGTCAGGCTGAGCAGTCTAAACTTTCCATTCTGTGCTGGAGTGCTGTGCTGGCTGCGTGGCTTAGTGGCTAGAGTGACAGGCTGTGAATGGTTGGTATATCCGGCTAACCTGGGTTTGGTGTGCCGCTTTCATTGTATTTTTTTTGTGGTGGTTTGTGCATTCTTGAGGATGTTTGTATATATTTGATGGGGGGTGGAGGGGGCGCAAAGAAGGGTGTGGGGGCAAAGCCTCCAACATAAAATTGTTTTTATTTATGTTTCCCACCTACCCACCCAAATTTCTCCCCATCTGAGTTCCATGCCCCCTCACCTGAGTTCTGTTCCCCTCATCCAAATTCTGTGCCCCCTTCTCTGAGTTCTGTGCCCCAAGGTTTGGCACTGTCTGTAGCACTCACTATTTTCTATGAGCACTGTCTTGTGTATAGCTATTTTCCCTGCACAGTTTTTGACCATGCTATGTTGCAGATGTTCTTTTGACCTAGACCCATCTTGAATGAATGTCCCCAGCATTGCCCCCTTTGCTCAGCTGAACATTGGAATTTTACTGTGCCAAAATCATGATTAAATCTTCTGGTGTCAGATCTTTTATGGTTGCTGCTCCAGTTCAGTTGAATGTGTTTGTAGTTCCTGAATGACAGTAACCAATGGCTGAATGATTCAAGATTGCTCTGAAGCCCCACTTGTTTGAATAAGAATATTCAGGATTTAAAAATGTATTTAAAATTATAATTAATTATAATTAATCTTTTTTATCTGTCATTTTTTTTAATTTTCAGGATTTAATTGTATTTATTTTATTGTCCTGTTCATTTTCTAATTTTTTGCAAAAATCTCAGAGCCATGTAGACCTGATGCTGTACTAAATAAAAATTGTTTTACCTTTCTGTGTAAAGATAGCATCACGGTACCAAGAAACATGCCAGGCTGACCCAAGTCCCTCCCAGGAAATTTCACATTGATTTTCCTCAGTGAGAGTGGCATCTGCTTTGACCAATATTCAATCCAAGAAGAAAAGGACATCATTTAGATCACTGATTTTTTTATGAGTTCTTTTCTTTATTTAAATGGCCACCATGAATAACTCAGTGTTTCACTCCTTGAGCTTAATCATGAGTCATGGTTCATTGCTTGACTTTATCACAGGCAGTAATCTATCTGGTGCCACTTGCTACCTGTAATGCCCCTCTATCTCTGTGTGCTATAACATATGCTTAGACATGGCTGACATCTATAGTTTACGTCCATCATTGTTGACCCTGATTTCAGGATATCAATCCAGGCTTGACTGTGAGCATGTTAATTAGTGGACTGTTACTTATGATTAAGAGCAAGGAGCGAAATGTTGAGTTATTTAAGGTGGACACTTAAATAAAGAAAATAACTTATATGAATCCAGTGATCTGAGTAGTGTATTTTTCTTCTTGGATAAGAGAGTATTATAACTCATTTTCATGCTGACTATGCCAGTACTGATCTACCAGACTGGTACAAGCAGGGTCAGTGCTGAAATGAGCTAAAGAGGGAGAATGGTACTAGAAGGGGCAGTGCTGAAATAAGTCACAGTACAGTCTTCAAAGATTCAGCACTCAATGCCCCCCCCTCGAGACAGGATGCATCATACTAGGATGACTTAGACTAGCGGATAGCCTAGATTTACAATCAGTAGCTAAGTCAATATGTTTAAGGAGTCACAAGAGGTAGCTTAAACTGACATACCCAAGAACGAGTCTAAGGAGATCTTATTTCACACAGAGGGTCATTCCATTATGGAATAATCTACCAACTGACATGGTGGAGGATGAAAGCCTGCAGTCATTTAAAGAAAGATTGGATAGGTATATCTAATCAAGGTAGCAAAGCCCTGCCAATGCAGGAGACATGCATTATGGTCTTCAAGCCTCCTGCTTGTCTTATTTTACCTAGTATTGAACCTAGTATTGAACATGGCTGTCTCTGGCAGCCTGAGGTGAAAGTCTTGAGCTCAGGGCAAGTATCTGAGTCACCCACATTATAATCAAAGATGTTACAAGACACTGAAATTTAAAAACAAAATTAGAAGATTGTGGATTGGTAGCGGGTTAAGGAGCCTTTCACCTCTAGGTCACAGGTTCAAATCCAGCACAGGTTGGTAGTGGTTGAAAGCCACTATCACCTGAGGGCTGTTCAGTGACCTATGTAAAATGAGTCATGGTGGTCTCAGTCCAGTTTCTAGTGGGGCAGGTGTTCACATCACAAAACTACCAACATAATTGGCATTAATTTGCACCCTTGTTGGCAGTCTCACATGAGAGACCAAGGACTGAATGGGTATGAAGTCTAAAATACCCTGTCACAAACATGGTGGTCCCGCCATGGCAGGCGTGAAGCACATTGGTGGGGCAGTATGGGGAAGGTTGTACTGTGATCACCCGTTCTGTACCTATAATGCGGATACTTAGAAGACTTCATGTTCCGGTGCTGCCAATTCAGCACCTTTCACAAGAACTAAATTCACACACAGAAAAACATATTTGAAAGAAAAATTAGAAAACTAAAACTACAAGAAATTCCATGGAGAAAGTGCAATATAGAGCTACAATAATGATAACAGGATAGGCAAATTAATTTGTTATGCTCCCATCCCAACCGCTCTGGTGCCATACAATTTTCATATAACATACACAATCAGATAGAAACATAGAAACATAGACTTTGACGGCAGATAAGGACCACTTGGCAGAGCATTTAAACAGATAAGAATAACTAACTAATTACCTTTTGAAAACTATAGTCTGACCCGAAAGACTGGTCAAATAAATATGTTTTTAGTAATACTTTAAAAACATGTCCAATAGGAAGAGCGTTCCACATCAGTGGGGCAGGTACCCCAAAAGCCTGATCCTGGAAGATTTTTGACAGGATAGCAGAACTGCAAAGAGGCCCATTTCAGAAGAACAAAGGGTGAGGACAGGAATGTATTCAGACAGGAGCTCTTTCAGGTAGCTGGGACTCAAATCGTGTCGGGCTTTATATGTCAACAAACATATCTTGAAATTGATATGCCTCCTCACTGGCAGCCAGTGCAGTTCACACAGCACAGACTGACAGGCTCAGAACACAAGATTCCAGCTATCAAACAGGCTGCAGCATTTTACTAAGGATGATGGCTTTAGGTTATGAAAATTTGAAACTTTTCAACATTGTTCAAATCCATCTTCTTGTTCCCATGATTACCATCTCAGAGTCATCTCAGTGATCTTTTTACCGTCCTTTATTCCACCTCTCCCACTCTTTCCTCTAACTTTTTAATGTTCTACTGTAGCTTTATTAATGCCCATCATGTTCCTAGATCATTCCTGTAAAGGATACCTAAACAACATTTTGAAAACAAACTATTCAAAAATCTGACTCCGTAGGTGATTAAAGAAACGGCTGCTGTATTCATTAATGCTAAAATTACATTCTTATATTTTACCTAAATGTGGTTCCAGAGCATTTGAAAATTGTAAAATCAGCCTTCCAATTTAAAAAAAAAAACTGTCTTACCTGCTTCTTAAAATGGCAGCCAAATGTGTTATGTGATGACATCATTGGAGCCAAAGTCAGAGAGATATATGGTTCTCTATAACGCTAAGTAGTTCTTTTTTCCCTTTATATAGAATTGTTTCACCCAAATGGTCAAAACCATGTGCATTATTTTGTATAATACACATGTTAGGCTATGGTTCTGTTCATTTTGTTTAACATGCTGAAATTGTGTTTTAATCCAACCGACTTTCTCTGTGGCAAACCACAGTGCAGTACAAATCGTGAATAACCTGGTGGTCTAGTGGTTATGGCGGATCCAGGATGCTACAATGGGGGTGCTGGGATGGTGTGCATGCTTAATATGCACTTTTTAACATTTTTATTAAACCTTTATATTTTCTGCTATTATTCTTTTCTAGTATGTTTTTGACAGAACCTACAAATGTAATCCACAGTTTGAATGTAAACATTTGTACAATCAATAAATCAGACTTCTTCAACAAGTGAAATGCAGCAGCAGGAGCAGCACGCATGTATGTTACTATGTGGGGGGGGGTTGCAGCCACACCCTTCACCACCCCCTAGAGCCACCACATTTTTGTAGCAAAGTTCTTGTGCAGTCCAATGTTAGAGTTCATACTTTCTCGAACCTCAAATATATGCTTGTCTTGTCTTCTTTTTCCATGGGAAATAATAATAATAACAAGAAGAAGAATCAGCATTTATATAGTGATTTTCATACACATTGTATCCCAAAGTGCTTTACAAGCAATACTAGACTCATAGTGAAGTAACTGAACATGTAGTGGCAGCCATTTCATACATTAATATCCACACACAGCCTCGGACAATTGCATGAACTGGTTTTATGGGAAGGGGAATGTTGGCCAGGACAACGGGGTCAGGTAGTGATCAAGATGCTGGCAGCCCCACATCTTATTTCTCACAGTAATCTGCTCATATTTCTCTCCTTTTGTCTTCCGTCTTCCCTGAATATAGCAGTACCTTGCAAGAGTGGCCTTCTCAGTCCCCTCTGGTATTCATTCTTCACTATTCCTCCTCACACCGAAAACTGGTGAGCTCATCACCCTTCTGCATCATGAATGCAAGTAGTACAGTCCCCGTTTTATTTTGACATATCAAATATAAACATATCTTTCCAGTCAGTCAGGATGATAGTAGCAGGGAACAAGGGGAATGACGGGCTTTTCTATCCTTAAAAGATCTAGGCTACCTTTGATAAGGCACTATTAAATGATGGGTGTGCACATCATTATGCACGCCATTTAATAGTGCCTAATCATAGGTGGCTTAGATCTTATATGGGTAGGAAAGCCTATTTTTCCCACTTGTGCCATGCTGCTATCAGCCTGGCTTACCAGAAGATCATGCTTATTATTAATATGTAAAAATAACATGAGACTCTTATAACCATATACATGATGCAGAAGGGTAGTGAACTCACCAGTTTTTGGTGTGGAGAGCAGGTGAGAAGAATGAATGCCAGAGAGGGACTGAAGAGGCCTTTCCAGCAGGGTACAGCTATATTCAGGTTAGTTGAAGACATGAAGGAGGATGTTGAGCAGATCACTGTGAGATCTGAAATGTGGAGCTGCCAGTATCTTGATCACTACCTGACTGTGGATGAGAGTAGCCAGCGATGACAAATACTCAGAGTGATGGGGCTGCACCTAAACTGTTACCTGAATTCAGTGTAAGGAGATTATTCTCGGGTGGGGGGGGATGTTGACGTTTGTTAGTACAGTATTGAGGGAGTTGTGTATAGCTCATTCAAGATTTGGAAGGGTGGTAGCCAGCCAGCTTGCATTGTGGAGTACAGCATAGAAAAGTACTGGAAAAGAATTGCTGGGAACCGTCTTGCGGGGTTCTGCAGATCACAGGTAAAGGAGTAGACAGACACTGGAAGTTGGGTGGATTCGCTCAAGGTATTAGTATGCCTCTCTTGCTAATAATATTGTATCTATTGTAAGTGCACCCCTTATGAGGGCATGACATCAGTTTTTCTGGTGATTCATGATGCTTATTGCTTGGCCCTCCAGGAAAACCTAGTTGTTGGTTAATGAGGTAGGAAAAAAACACATCGGGGGAACTGTACATACTACTTTCACTGTGCAGAAGGATGGTGATCCACTCAATGTTTACTGTGGGAGCAAAAGTCAAACATTGAGAATGTGGACTGGAGAGTGATTTGGGAGACATTTTTCAACAGTGCCAGCTGATGAAGCGTATCGGTATAGCTGTGCACAACTCTCTGAGGTACAAGATTACAATGTGAGGTGTGATAATTCTCTTCAAGAGACCGTAAGCAAATATATGGCCCCAGGCAGTACTAAGGACAGAGTATGGATGGTGGGGTGTTCAACAGAAGGCAGGCTAGGTGCAGGAGGTTCACATGGAAAAAAAAAACCTTATTTGTGGATTAACAAGAGAGCATAAGCTTTGGAACTGAACCAGACCGGTACTTTGCTGTGTCACCCTGAGCAAGTCACTAAACTTCCTTGTGCTCCCAGGCCACACCTATAAACAAGCTTTCAGCTTAGTGTGTTTCTGCTGGTTAACAAAATACAAAATTAAGTGCATCACATAACCACTAGATCATCAGGTATTTGAAGTGTTGTACTTTAATGCAGTTTGCCAAAGAAAAAGTCAGCTGGAATGCAAAACATTTTCCGCAAGTTAAAGTAAACAAAATGAACAAAATCATAGCCTAACATGTACTGATCAAAATAATCCATGAGTTAATACATGGTGTTGATAATTCTGGTACAAAAATTCAAAACAAAGAGGGGAAAGAAGAACTAATTAGCACTATAGAAATATATGTGGGTCTCTGTCTTTGGCTCCGATGATGTCATCATGACTCATCATTTAACACACTTGGCAGACATCTTCGGGAGAAACCAAGGCTGTTTTTTGAAAGTAAAAGTCTGATGTTTACATTTTCCAAAAGCTATGAAACTGCATTTATGTTATTTACATAAATGCAGTTTTAGCATAAATGTAAGCAGCAGCCTTTACTTTACGTCGCAATGAAGCCAGATTTTGGGGTTTGAGGTTTTAAAAAACTGGTTGTTTAGGTACCCTTTAATTAAAGATGGTATCACCTCAGTCATAAACATTCTCATTTCTACAGAAACAGAACCCATTTTAGATTCCCTTGCTTAGATAATTTATTTTCCCTAGTAGTTTGCTATTTATGGGTGCATTTAGCACTATAGATGCAAAATCCACAAAGCTGGATAAACTGCATAGACAATGTGGCACTAGACACAACTTGGATTAATCCAGAGGTGACCCAAAGTCAATTTATGAGGACTCTATCAAATAGGAGAAAGTTTGATGAAGATATAATTTTGCATTGTCAGTATTCTTTTTTCTACAGTTTGGAATGCTCTCCATTAAGTAAGCAATAAGACACGATGGGGTGTGCATTAGACAGATCTAATGCAGGGCTAGGGGGATGTAGTGAGGCAAGAGGCCATAGGCCGAGTGCTTCCAGTCCTCTAACCATGCATTAGTGCTGTCTAATGCACATCCCCAGAGTGGCTTATTGCACTTATAAAATGGGCCTGTGTATTCTAAATGGGGTTTCTAGTTTTAGCTGTGCATTAGACACATCTAATGCATGGCTAACAACCAATCAGATTGCTTGAAATCCTTTGCTCATTTTATAATCAATCTTAGATCACCTTTGGGTCATTTTAAGTCATATCTAGCAGTAACGGTGCCTGACTGTGCTCCAGACAAGATTACTTTAGAAGAATAATCTAGTCTTTTATAAAGAACTCAAATATATAACTTGTTTGCAATTACCCAACTGGCCTTCTGTTTAAGCTGCTGAAGCTAAACAATATTTGGGAGGGCTGGTCAGGTTCTCTGTAGCTGGGAACTATGTACAGTAGAGTGTGATAATGCTCTATAGACTGAGAAGTTGGCACAAATGTGAAATTGATTAGAACGTGCTCCCAGCAGGCCACATTCTAATCAATGTCACATTTGTGCCGCACCTACACTGGCACCATCACTCACATGCAAACACAATCTGTAGCATACACTAGCACTGACATGTGGAGTCACTGAGGCTTGGTCATCCAAACATTAAATGTGCACACCTTTCAGAGTTCAACCCCACCAGGAAATGTAGGCTTCTGTTTGATTCTACTCTGCCCACACAAGTCTGTTCTCAATTTCTCTGCTGCTTCTCCCTCCAAGCCTGGTTGCTGCCATATCTAAAAAAATTCAAGAACAACACCACAGATGTAGAAGAGAAAGTGGTCTCTTATGTTATTTTATGTTATTGTTATTGTTTAGCAGTGTCAGTGGCTCAGTAGGTAGCACACTTGCCTCTGAGGCCAGGAGATCAGAGGGCTGTGGGTTCAGTTCCCACATCTGGCACTTAGGTTAATATCCCAGTACTGACACTGTAGTGCAGCATGAGAGGGGTGCTGCACTTCTGAGGTGCCGTCTTTCGGATGAGACATTAAACTGAGGTCCCATCTGCCTGGATTGGTGGTAGTTCAGGTGGATGTTAAAGATCCCATGGCACTTATTGAAAAGAGTAGGGTAATTTCCTTGGAGTCCTGGCCAAATTTCCCTCATTCACTAAAAATACCACCGACAGCTTAATCTGGTTCAAGGTGAGTTGGCATTCATCTGTATCCCCCTCCCCCAGGTCATGCCTGAAAATAGGCAGGATTTGTCTAGTGCACTTACCCGGTCAACAAAAAAACTAAAATAAACTATTTCCATAGATGACACACTATCATATGAATCCATGTCTGACTTCCTACTGAAAATGCCTAATCCGCTGTCACAGCTCCTGACCTCTAATCACACAGTTAGCTGAATAAAGTCTTCAGCTACATGCCTACACCCCACCTCCCTCAAGCCACACAATTAGATACTAATATGTTTGATGCCTCCCTACTTCTACTATAGTGTTACCACCATGTGCCAGGTGGTAAGAGAAGAGGAAGAGCTGTATACAGTATGTTATTAAGCTACTTGTGTGGTTAAGGGGGTTGTGGAGTTGAGCTAAAGATTTTAGTGTACCAATTATATGGCTGGGGATCCGATGTGCTATAGTTTTGATATACGTGCATATCTACTCCCACCTGTTGCAATCAGTCAAGATAAGGTGATTTGGGGCGCAAAACAGAGAATCTGTGGCAAGGAAGGGTTAGGGTAAGGTATTGTGATTCAGTACAAAGTAGAGCAGGATAGGTGAGCCTATGACAGGAAACATTCAGCATAAGAGAGTGAGACCAGAGAGAGAGAGATCCGGGAAGGGATTTGAGTGAGGCAGAGTGAGATGGCAGAGATCAGGGCAGAACAAAGTGGGGATGATAAGGCCATTATGGATTTGTGGCAAAACAGTCAGTGACATATGCTCATAGGTTGTACACACCCCACCAGGGCCAGAAGATTGGTAGATTGTAGATAATAATCGAGACCTATGAGCACATGAGTTTCAGCTTAGAATAGAGAACTTCAGAACCACTAAAAGAGGTTTTTGGTTAAAACGAAAGGGTAGTATCACTGTGGAACTCATTACCTGAATATATTGTTAAAAGTCCAATGATGGATATATATAAGATGTCTCTTGATAGGTACTTAGGTGGGCACTATGTCCAGTGTAAATTGGAGAGTTGATAATGGCTAACATTTGTAGATGCAATATTATTCCTATGATTCCTATGGTAATAGTCTCACACCAGGAATTTGGGCCAATACCAAATATTGATAATGTAGTGCATCATGGAGGGAGGTGTACTGCACTATTTAGGTGCCATCCTTCAGAAGAAACATTAAAGTTGAGGTCTTCTCCGCCCAGCTTTGATGGCTGTACAGGAGGAAGTAAAAGATCCCACGGCACTTATTGTAGAAGTAGAGTATTTTCTGTGGTATCCTAGCTAGCATCCCCCTGTTAGTAAAGCAGGTTAATGTAATCCACCCCTAGGATGCACAGGCAAATGATCTGTCACAGCTCTGTGTGCCATTCCTGAACAGGAATTCTGGGATTTGTGCTGTGCCAGGCTGAACGCTATTGCGCTGAGGAGAAGCGCGAGGAGCAGGCTCTTTTCAAGGCTTTTTTTCCCTACCTAATTAAGGTATGCCATCTATGTTGTGAAAGAACTTACCAGTCTTTCTTGTGCAATGCACTGCTGCCTCCCCGGTTAAGGCGATCGGATTGGGGGAACCCGAGGAGCCCTTTGGAATAGGCTCAAGTCTTGACCGGCTGGCGATAAAAATTTCAACCCAGACAGAAAACCACAGTGACATCGGGGAATTTTGGAAGAATCCTTCAAGGAAGTCTCATTTAGAGCTATAGAATTTATTTTTAAAACATTGACAAGTTTCATAACTGTTGAAATTTTAACTCTAATATTTCCTGGTCCCTTTCGGTTGTATACGGTTGCACATTATCTGTGTCTAGTAGATTTTATATCCAGGTTTATTTTGTTTTATTTGTTTTATTTGGTGGTTACATATTTTAAAGATTTAGTATTTAACATTTAGTACATTTTAATGTACCTCCCTCAGTCTGAAAATTTCCCTAATTGATAGATTAGGTGCAGTATGCGGTACGGGTGACTGCCTCCTCCTGCAAGCCACAGGAGCTGCTCGGAACCCAGTGGCTGTTCTGCACGGACCTGCCTGCCTCTCGGCCTACAACCAGGCATCCTGCCCGGTATGGGTGACTGCCTCCTCCTGCAAGCTGCAGGAGCTGCCCGGAACCTAGCAGCTCTTCTGCACTGACCCGCCTGCCTCTCGGCCTACAACCAGGCATCCTGCCCGCTACGGGTGACTGCCTCCTCCTGCAAGCCACAGGAGCTGCTCAGAACCCAGCGGCTGTTCTGCACTGACTCGCCTGCCTCTTGGCCTACAACCAGGTAATTTTGAAGAGCAGCACACAGCTACCAACAGGATTGAACTTGGCACTTTTTGCCTTTCAGGTCATTTGGCTGCACTACTACTGCTGCTGAGCTCTGATTAGGCAGAACGCCATTCCTCCTTCTCATATTGGCTCCTGACGCTACCCTTCCTGAGACCTCTTTTTTAATACAAGAACTGCTAATGCTGAGTTTACCTGTACCAACTGTTAGTGGAACAGGATTGTTAATTTTTTTTTGTCTACTTTTCCATTTGCAAAGTATACTGCAAAGCCACTATAGGGCAACAACTCTTTGAAGTTGCATTCCTCTTCCCACTGTTATCCCCTAAGCACTTCTTGTCCTAGGTCCTTCTTCCCTAAAGCAGATTATTATGTCACAACAAACCATAATCCGTCACCCTACCGCTGTGCCATAGAAACCACCACACCAACCCCAGCCGCTATTAACTACGTATAGTTTCCTGCCCATTTCTCAAGTCCTCCTCTACCCTCGGCTGCATACTGAGCAACATGGACTATTTTATTATTTTTTTTCTTTTCTGTACCCTGGCCTGTCTCATCTTAAATGCACACACCACTATGATGGGTGTCAGTCTGCTCTCCTTGAACCGGAACTGGAATAGCAGCTCCCACTGCCCACTGCCCAGCCTCCAATCCCCCAACAGACTATCCT
The DNA here is from genome assembly GCA_016271365.2 of Neoceratodus forsteri. Taxonomy (NCBI): domain Eukaryota; kingdom Metazoa; phylum Chordata; order Ceratodontiformes; family Ceratodontidae; genus Neoceratodus; species Neoceratodus forsteri. The sequence continues at coordinate 722,781,146 of CM028129.1, forward strand.
ATCTTCTACCTATTACAATTATCATACTCCTTACCTGGTTAGATAGCCATCCCCCCACCCACACACCCACCTCACCCCTTACCTTCCCTATCTTTTACCACTTTCCACCCACCCTGTCAATGCCTGACAAGCATCCACCCCCCCGCTTAACCTGCCACCTACACACGCACCCCAACCTCCCTACAAACTCATCTGCCTTACCTTTCCTGCCCTCCTCAACTTACCCATACCCTGTGCTACTCTCTCTAAACATGTGCCTCACCTACTCTCAACCACCAAACGGCGGTCCCTCACTCTCTCAGAGTCCTAGCCCTACTATTTCTCATATCCGGAAATATTCACCCCAACCCAAGCCCCGCTGCTAATAGTCAGCAGAAACTACACCAAAGGCTGTGCATAGCTGCCATGAATATCTGCAGCCTTCCCAAAAAAACAGCATCTCTCCAAAGCTGGATAGCACAACATCATCTGGATGTTCATGCACTCACTGAAACATGGCTTTAAAAAAAAAAAAACAGATTTTTTCGTCAGCCTTCCGGGTTTCACTCTACACAGAGCTGACAGAGTGGGAAATGGGGTGGTGGTTGTGCCTTCTATGTTCGAGACTCCCTACTGAACCAAGCTCTCCCAATCCCCTCACTAGACCACGGCACCCAAGCCTTATCCATAAAACTCACCTTGGACCCCGCTAGAGCTCCCCTAACCATCACAGCGGCATATGTTTCCCCACGCAACCAAGCTATGGCCATGCAATCCCTCACAAACTGTATTTCCAACCTCCTCCCAAAAATGGAGCATATCCTGGTCGGTGATGTAAATGTTAACTGGCTTGCCAAGTTAGCAGCTGCCATCAAGGATGCCTTTGCAGTGCTGGATCATACCCAGCTGGTCCACCAACCCACCAGGGTAAACACCGCAAACAGCTCCCAGACCCTACTGGACATACTACTAACTAACCAACCACATAGAATCTCTGACTTGCTGGTCCTCCCAGACTCTCTGAGTGACCACTCCCCCATCCTCTGCTCCTGGTCATGTCACCTGCCCAAACCCCAACCTAGTGCCTCCACTCGCAGATGTTTGCGACCAGGTGGCCTTCAAAAAATCAAACACTACCTGGCCCCGTGGGACTGGGCCCCTATAACCCAGGCCCCTAACATTGACCTAGCCCTTGATTACTTCACATGCTTTTTCAACAAAGCATGTGACATTTTTGCCCCCCTGACTAAATTGAAAACTGTGAAACATAATGTCCCTTGGATCACGCCCTCATTACGGCAGCAACTAAAACAAAGGGATGACCTCTGGCACAGAGCCATTGAATCTGGCTCCCAAGCAGACAGACTAGCATACAGAGCAGCACGCAATAGGTGCACCTGAGCCATACGCAAGGCCAAGGCTGAATACTATAAAGACACCCTGGCTTCCTCCTGCGGGGGAGTGCACAAAAGTTTTGGGACAACATTAAAGAGCTTAATGGCAAATCCCGCCTCCCCCCACCCTCCCAGCTCTGCATCAACAATGCCACCTCAATTTACCCACAGGCTATCGCTAACTGCCTTAACTCAACCTTTTCCAATCTTAGTACAGTCCTCCCAAGCAACTTTTTCTATCCAATCCCAGCTTCCTCTGAACCAAACCTCCAGCACCCCCCTTTCTACCTTAGGGTCATTACAAAGCAGGAAGCAAAATCTTACCTCTCCAAAGCTCTCAGTGGCTCCAACTATTGCAAAGACTCTTTTGACATGAAAATCCTCTACCAGGTTCTTGACGCTATTCTTTCCCCCTGACTGACCTCCTTAACCACTCCCTGTGCTTGGGACAGTTCCCTACAGCCTGGAAAACTGCAACAATTACCCCAATACTAAAAAGTGGAGACAATACCAACCCCAACTATCGGCCCATATCCATCCTTCCCCCTCTCTCAAAAGCCCTTGAAAAAATAATTTCCAACCAACTCACTGAGTATATGCGAGCCCACAATTTGTTATGTAGTGAACAACATGGCTTTAGATCAGGCCATAGCACAGCCACCGCCCTCATTGAATTCTCCAATTTCATTCACTCTGCCCTTGACCATAAACATCTGGCTGGAGCCATCTTCGTGGACCTCTCTAAGGCCTTTGATACAGTCTCTCACCCACTCCTCCTGGACACACTCCACCACATTGGTCTATCACGTGGACCACTCTCTTGGTTTAATAGCTACCTTACCGCCAGATCCCAATGTTTTAAGATAAATGACAACCTATCTTCCACCCTGCCTGTCTGCTCGGGGTTCCCCCAGGGATCCATATTGGGCCCCCTACTCTTCAGTATCTACTTAAATGCACTACCCAAATCCTGCTCTGGTAACCTACTGCTAGATGCTGATGATGCGGTTCTCTACACTGCACACCCCAGCCCTGACAACCTACAGTCCTCCCTCCAACACTCATTCAACCAGATCGAAAGTTGGTTCACCAGTTGCAGACTTGTGGTCAACATTAAAAAAACAAAAGAAATGCTATTTGCCCACCGGCAGAGCAAGGCCAAAGACACTGAACTAAAAATCCTCTCCCATGCTCACCTCCCTCTGGAACAAGTACTTACTTATAAATACATTGGCCTTACCTTTGACACCTCCCTATCCTTCCATGCCCACATTAACATCCTGACCTCAGCCATTAATACCCGCATCAGCCTCCTATACTGGCACAAAGACTGCCTGACACCAGAGGCTCTCAACCTGGCTGTCACCTCTTCTGTCCTCTCTCTCTCATTGACTATGGGCTCCCTATCTACTCTGCTGCGGACAACACCACCCTAAACAAAATTCACATAGCCATTAATAAAGTGTGCCAACTCCTCCTAGGTGCAGAAAAATGCTCCCATACTTGCACCCTCTACACTGTTACAAACATCTTCACCCTTAAGGAAAGACTACAATATCAATCCTGTCTCCTCACAAAAAAAATCCACCTAGGGATAACTCCATTAGGGGTCTCAGCCTCACTACTCTCATGTTCCTGCATTGCGACCACTCGTTCTGTCAACAAGCATCTGTGGACCGTGCCCAGGGTCAGAACCTCCCTTGCTCAGAGATCATTCCCCTATAGAGCTCCCGCCTGGAACAATGAGCTCCCCCCAGCCATAACCTCCATTCCCAATCTAGGACACTTCAAGACCATCCTAAAAAAGCACATTCTATCCTTGCGACAATGCCAGTGCAGCTGCTAATCCTCCTAACTGACCTGCACAGAGCTGCACTGTGGCCGCTCCCCATTGACATTGCCACCAATTGTATAGGACTAACTGTATAGGACATCTCTGCTGCTGATCTCTGTCTCTGCTATATGACAATGCCCTAGAGGCTGCACCTAAACTGTAACTATACCTCCTGTACTAATACCAATACCCTAGCTACTAAATGTATAGGTCAACAGCCACCCAGGCTACTATATGTAAATACTTCCTTAAAACTGTGTTGTCTCACTATTGTATAGATCACTGTTACTACTATACGACAATGCCCCAGAGGCTGCACTTGTATTATAATTGTTCCACTGTAATATTATCAATACCTTAGCTACTACATGTATAGACTTTCAGCCACCCTGGCTATTATATGTAATTACTTGAAATGTGATGTCCTACTAATGTACTATCTCTGAATGTATGACTATGCTGACACGGAGTCTTTGTAAATGAGTCTATGACTCAAAGGGTTGTAATTCCTATGATTGACTAAATAAATAAATATTCTAGAGCCACGTGCAATTAAGTTAATTAACCAGGTGTTAGCTTTTGGATCCTTATCCTTGGCTATTGAATAAGTTAATTGCATTAACTGTCTTTTTATTGAGCATGCATTGTGTTTTCAACACTCAGAATTACATCTTAGCCATTAAATACATCCTTGGTCAAGCTTAGCTGTTTTACCGTTTCATTCCAAACATAGATGGGACTAAAGTTATTGTTAAAGTAATGAAGTGTTTCATCTATTGCCACTTTCTGGGGTGGTTTACAAATGGATTGCAGAGCACCAGTATGTTTATTCATGGTGCAGTGGCCTGCTAAGTAAATTTTATTCTGTAATCGCTTCACTAGTATTCATCTACATTGTGTCCTAAATGCAGATGGTGGAATTTGATATCAGTTTACTTTGTTCTTCTTGTGGCTATCTAAGTAAGTATTATTATTATTATCATAATTTTTATTTTTCAGCTGCTGGCTGAAAATTTTTGTTTGTAAATTGTATCTTTATTCAACAGAAGCACGACACCTTATAGAAATAATAATAGGTGTCTATGCTGGTTTAATAACTAATCAGACCCACAAACCTGCTCTGTCTAGACCAGATAGTATATTGTTTCAAGGATCTTTCTCTTTCAGACTGCAAGTATAAATGTGTTATTTGGCTATGGTCTGGGTTGTATTGTGACTATTTAGTTGGTTATTTTCAGTGGAAAACAGCATTACCCATATTTGTAGAGGACCATACTAGAATCACTGGAATTTTCTCTTGCTGTGGCTGAAAACAAGCTTCTTGCCTCTTGAATTTTTCCCATATTTGTGTTGGTGGGACTATCACTCAGATTTTCATTAGAAAAGTGCATGATAGAGTATGCGGAATTAGCGCAGAGCTGCTTTCCACACTGAAGTTATTCCGGATCCCAGTTTGGAACTTTAGCTGTCTGGAGGATATCACGACAAAGTAAAGAAAAAGGGAAAGGACCAACTCCGGTAAAGGGGCTTAATGGAACCTTTTTTTGCCTTGGAAAGGTTGGATTGGATTTTATTTTAGAGAGTTTGACATTCTACTATAAATCCAACTATAAGGAAAGAAGAGGCAAATTCCAAAACGTTGGACTTCAGATTATGAGTAGACATAAATAATATTCAAATAGTAGGTTCCTGAAGATTGCTGAAGTGCGTGTAATTAATTATTATTGCATTATTTATCCTAGACCGTATTTTTCTTACTTGCCTCTCAGATCTTTTGGTTGGTCACAGATTGGTTCTATATGAAGTTTGATTTTAGTTTATTATGTATTGTTAATAACAGTTATAATTGTTCTCAGCTATTTTTAGTGAACACTGTAGCCTCCTTGCCCTATCATATTTATATTGTGGGCTTAGTCTGAGATGGTAGTCACTAGAAGTGGTAAGGGCAGCTCTCCATTAAATGCAATAACAAGAGACGTTTGTTCCCCAGTGATTGAAGTAATTGAAACCTAGGAAGAGCTTATGGAATCGATCCCATCAACATATACATTTAAAACTAAAGGTGGTAAGCAGAAGAAATTCATCCCCAAACAAAAGGAAAAAATTAGAGGGGGAAGATTTGATATGGGGAGAGAAAAATGTAGTCCCCCCTCAGATGATTTAGGAAAAAAGAAACAACTTAAGATAACAGATCTTTGGGTTACAAAAGGGGCAGGAAAAGTTCTAAATAATATCTCAACCCCTGTCCTGGCACCAGCAAAGATCTCAGATCATTTAATTAGTACTGGGGATTATTCTGATGTCTTTTTGATAATTTTGATAACCCTGATTCGAATATTTTCACACACTCAATAGAATCTATCTCCTATGATCAATATGTGTGGGATCCATATGGGTCAAGTACTGAGCAAGAGTCTGAATGTCCCGAGTTGGGGTTTTCTCCAGCTTTACCTCTTGAATATTCCCACCAGGAGGCTTTTACTTTCTCGAGGCTTGTTTCAGGAAAAAAAGGACAGCCGTCAGGACAAGGGCTATTTAAGACTGATTTTAGCCATAAAAATCCAGGTCTGGAACCCCATGAAAACTCAGGAGAAAACCCAGATCGTAGGTGCATAATTAGGGAGATGAGTGTTACCATTGAAAGACTTAAACAGATAGATTTAACTCACAAGGAAGTCGGGATCTAGTAAGCAACCTTGGATACAAAAGGTTAGGTTCCTTTTTAGTAGTTTGTAACGGCTCCCTTCCTCGACATATCTGAGTTTATGCTTCGATCAGTAGAGCCGTTATGCAATCCTTGTTGCATTTACATTATAGGCTTGAATCTGAGAAGAGGAGGATGCTCCATTTGCTGAAACGGTGCGGCGATGCACTGCTCGCTTCAATACTTTTGTATTGAAGCAAACGGTGCGCTGCTGCACCATTTCTGCAAATGGAACCCCCCTGCCTCCTCCATATTTCCAGGTTCCCGAGTTTTAAAAATGTAAATACAGCAAGTTGCAGCACACGAAAATCCCGCTCTTGCTGGTCAGTGCTAAACCGGAGGGTAAGCTGTCCGAGGGAGGGAGCCCACGTTTTGGGCTGCTTTCATTTAAACAAGTATTATTATAGATGAAACACAACATCTTGACAGGATGAATGTAGTGGCTAATTCATTTATTTCTAAGCAGACTCTGGAAATTTTAAAGAATAGATATTCTGCCGACATAGTTTTGTTGGAAAACATTACCATACTTAAAGATGAGATTTGTAATTTAAGAGCAGTTGTATTTCATAAAAACTACTTTTAGATGGAATTTTGAGTAACAGTAAACATCAACTTTCAGGCTGTCCTGGAAACAAATCACTGGCAGTGGACAAAGCCACTAAAGGCATACAGGTTCATCTCCCCCTACCTTTTGATAAGGATAGGGTATGTCCATGTTATATGTGGAATTCAGATTTAAAGAACCCTAATATAAGGGAGCCTGGTGGATCAATAATACATAGGCAACCTAAAGTAAGGAGAACCAAAACTAAAAAAACTAAAAAGATTGCATGTAAGTCCACTGCCAGTGATAAAGACAAACAAACAATTTGCGATGTTCAGGAGATGACATTGGCTCAGGAGACTGGGGAGGTACAGGAGAAATACAAGGCTCCAAATCCTGATATACAAACGTCTGCCCGGGAGGTGACACCTTGTTTACATAATAATACATGTATTGAAAGCTCCTATGATGAAATTGTGAGTAGAGAGTCACTGACTGTTTCCCTGGGGGAGACTGAGAACCCCAGCAACCCCCTTACCAGAAATGCACCTATTAGTAAATCACAGGTGGCAGACACAGGGAACTTTATTGTTACACAGAATTTAGAAAATGTGGAATTCATGGTTGAGGTTTCAGATGTCCCAATTATGGAGAATGAAACAGAAGAATTACTCCAGCTTAGGATAGTAGAGCTTTTTGGACTACATCATACTAATTTAGAAGATGAGGTAACAGCTTTTAGAACACCAAACCCAGATTATAAGAATACAGTATTACTTTTTTTTTCTTCTTTGACTACAGCTCATTTTATCTTTAAGAAAATACTGTCCATGGGTGGGAATAGTAGGGGTATCTCATTTCCCATATTGGTTCCAAAATTAGCCTTGGAGGCATCTAATCATGGGGGAAAAGTGAAGAATCCAGTTTATTGTCTGTAGCTAAGGAGGATGAGTCAGTTGGGGAATCCCATAGGAAAATTATACAGTAGGAGTAATTAATAAACATCTTGAAACCCAGAATAAATCATGGCTAGACAGAATCATTGTTGTGTTTGGATACAAATTCATGGAAAATGACTCTAAAAGGAAGGTGAGGGGAGACTTCCTCTACTTCCTGGAAAAAGCATTAGGGATACATATTTCCTGGAATATGGTTGGTTCATGAAAATCTATGATGATTTAGATCTTTCATCACAGATTGATATTACATTCAAAAATTCTAATCTGGCTAGAAGAGTATTGTCATTAGCTGGCAAATTGGATATTCTGGGAATTCACATTGTTGACCCACTAGAGTTGGGGGCAGATTTTATCAGTCAGAACCAAGTAAGGGCTTTACAAGGATTACCCTTAGAGGCAGATTTTCCACTAATTGATTTTGAAAGTCTCACAGATCCAAATACCTTTTTGCCACAATTAATTGTTGGTTCAGCTTGACAATTGCAGCCACAGCAGGAATTTGGGGAAGAAGCTTCTGAATCTTGGACCACAGTAAATAGAAGGGAAAAAATGACTGATATGGATGCTTTCTCCATCCTTTCTTGAAATGTGGAGGGTATCCACCTTAAAATAACAGACCCTGAGGTCCTGAGATTCTTGGAGTCCTTTGAAATTATCAGTATACAGGAAACATGATGTACAGAAGACACTACTCCCAGATTGGTGGGGTATTTGGCTATAACCCTGTCTGCTACTGGAGATAAAAAATTCAGCAGATCTAAAGGGGGACTTACTTTTGTTAAAACTCAGTTGGATCTTGGGATAACTAGAATACCATTCTGGTTCTAGTGATCAATAAAGGCTCAGAGAAAATGATTCTTTGTAACATTTACTTTCCACCTTGAGCCAACACTTCTGAGACCATGGACCTTTTTATTCAAAATCTGAAAATTTTGCTTGATGATTTGTCTGATAGTTATGCAGCTTGCCCCATATTTATTCTGGGGGAATTCCCTATCGATGTTTTGAAGATGCTTATACCAATTTGATATGTACTCTCCCATTAGTTAATGAAAATATTTCCCATAAGAGATGCTCCCAGGACCTAGTGCTTAATACTAGAGGCAAGGAACTCTTGGAGGCTCTTGCATCTCGGAATTATTATCTCCTGAATGGGAGAACTCAGGGAGACAGCCTTGGGGGTTTTACCTTTAGAGGGAATTTGGGTGCATCAGTGCTGGATTTATTCTGGACTAATTTGGAGGCAATACAACTGGCACAGAACATGGAGGTTAAGGATAGACTGAAGTCTGCTCATTGTCCTATAGTCCTTACTCTGAAATGTCCATTCAGAGTATCTAGGAGGATGGAACAATTGGCAGAAAATCTGGAGATTGTTAATGAGAGAAGAATAATCTGGGGACAAATACATCACACAAATTTTGAAGCTATTTTGAGCACAGGAGAATTGAGTAACATTTATGACACCATCACTAACCAAAATGGACTGTTTGATATAGTAGAAAGCTGGGAAAAGATCCATATGTTATTAAAACCATGGTGTAAAAAACATCTTACTGTAATCATACATCTAAAAAGTCTTGGTTTAATGCGGAATGTTCACAGGCAAAAAAGTCATTTGGAAAAATTCTAAGACTCCATCAGAATAAAAGAAATAAATCAGCAGCAGATTTTAAACTACTGAAAAAAGAGGGGGAAAAGTATAAGATAACCCTTGAAAGTGCAATGAATAAGTATACTCAGGGCCTTTGGGAAAAGCTAAGACAAACAGTTGTGGATAGGGATGGTAGACACTTTTGGAAAATGGTGTCTCAAGGATACAACAGGCATTCTAATAAGCTTGAAGCATATATTATACCTGAAGTATGGAATTCACATTTTTCAGAGCTATATTATTCGCAGGTAGAGATGGAAATGCCTGATTCCTTCTCAGGGAGAGATATTCTTTCCAAGTCCCATTTTTATTACAGAAGATGAAATTCGCTGGGCCCTATGCTTACTTAAAACTAATAAAGCTCTGGGCCCTGATGGAATTTTAGGCAATTTATATAAAGCATTCCCTACTTGGCGGTCTCCCCTTTTCTTTTTCCTATTTCATGGATTGGCTCAAGGACTTCAGTGTCCCTCCAGCTGGACAGGTAGTACTATATACCCTATTTATAAAAAAGAGGACCCCAATAATTCTAAAATGTATAGGCCCATCAGCCTAATAGATGTATCTCAGAAAGTTTTCTCCATAATAATTTTGGGTAGATTGCTTGATTGGGCTGAGGAAAATTCAGTGTTGAACAAGTCACAAAATGGGTTCCAGAAGGACCGTTCTACAGTTCAACACGACTATATTCTCCAGCATTTGATCTGGAAGTATGTCAAAGTTAGAAAATCTAACTTATATTGCTGTTTTTTAGATTTTTCCTCAGCCTTTGACAGCATCAGCAGAAAAATAATTTGGGGAATGCTTAAAGATCTGAAGCTGGAGAACTCCCTGCTTAGTATTATTATTGGGCTCCTTGAGAACACCTGGGCCAGAGTTCAATACAATTAAAATGGTCATGTAACTGAGAAATTCCTCACGAATGTGGGGGTTAGGCAGGGGTGTATTCTGGCACCTACCTTATTTATTTAATTCTGGACCAGATTAATAAGCTTGAATTTCATGCTCCTAAAGTAAATGATTGCAGGATTGACAGTCTTGCATATGCAGATGATCTAATTCTGCTTTGTACTTCAGCTCTTGGACTGAAAAGGAAACTGTTGTTTGAATCCCTTTGTGTTCAACAAAAGCTTAAGATTGATTCTAGCAAGACAAGCATAGTTATATTTGGAATCCAAAGTAGAAACCAGACAAGCTTTAAGATCAATGGTATATGTATAGATAGGGCCAAGTACTATGACTATTTGGGGGTATGGTTTACCCATAGATTATCCTGGACAAAACATTTGGAAATGATTCAAAATAAAATGAGATCTTCGGGAAATGCTTTAAAAATCTTTAATAATAAAATGTGGAAATCATCAGTAAAAGGAATTATGAAAGTATTAAATGCTAAAATAAGAATGAGCATGTTATATGCCTCTGAGATTTGGGGATATATAGAGATTAGAAGGCTACAAATAATACTAAATGAGCTTTATAGATATATTCTTATGTTACCACAAGGAACCCCTAATTGTACCTTAGCACTGGAGTTAGGTCAGTGTTCTTTATCCTCTCTCATACAAGAACAACAAACTATATTTTTGTTGAAGCTTTTTCTTTTACTGGAAAATAGATATCCTAGAATGTGCGTAGAAGAGAGTATCAGATTAGCCAGTCTGGGATATGTACATCCCAGCATTCGACTTATCAAGGAAATAATAATGCCAGCAGGCCTGGGACATCTTCATGAAATTTATCTCAGACCTCTTGCAGAAATTAAGCAGGACATTAAATTGACATTTGGTGATCTGGACAAAGATTGTTTGCTTTCCCAGCTTACTATGCTTAAGCTCCATGATTATTATAAAAACACTTAAGAATTCATATAGTTTTGAGCTATATCTCTCATTTTTAACATGTCCCAAACTTAGGAGAATCTACACAAGATTCAGAACTGAAAGTTATATGGCTAATTATATACTTTTTAGACACACGAGAAAGGGTGTCCTTTCCCCATTCTGTAAATGTGGATTGGGTCTCATAGATGATGTAAAACATCTGGCTTTATTATGTCCCCTTCATGAACCTGCTAGGAAAAAATGGTTGAGTGGGTTGCTTGGGGGTCTCAATCTCCCCCCCCCTCCTGATCTCTTGGATTTCTTGTTTAAAACTAATGATAAGAATATAATTGAAAGGTTGGCAAAATTTCTACAGACAACTCATCTGTAAATTATGGATCTGTGCTACCACGATTTGAGTACAGGTTTAACAATGGTATTATACAGGTCCAAATATTACTATTGCTGCATTATTGAACTGGACTAGAGTGATATTTATGAAATGTGTTTGTTAGCTGTTTTTTAACTATTTATTCATTTTTGTAAAAGTGTTTATATTGTATACAGCTTTATGCTGATCAATAAAATGTGTTACTTACTACATTCCAGAACAAAAATTATAAGTGAACAAATAAAATAAATAGAGTATGACATGTGATCAGGTATATTTGGAGCAGAGCAGTGCCAAACAGAATATAAGGACAGGTGATATTTGTAGGATCAGAGAGTGGAACATTGTGAAGAGGGACAGAGAATAACTGTAGAGGACCAGGAGACAAAAAGGAAAGTAGAAAAAAAGAGAGGTCAGAGAAATTTCCCCCAAATATGTCTGTATGAATTGCAAGTGTGAGAGTGTATGGATGTAAATAAACTGCAAGTGAATGCATGGGAAGTAGGTAGTGACAGAAAGATAGAGTATGGATATGGGGACATGGTAGACACAGAACCAAAAGAATATTAATTTTATTTATGTAATGTGTTTTATCAGGTAGACATAGAGAGACACACAAACAATCTTCTTTACAAATGTGACCTGGTGGAAGGGGAAGGGAGAACACATCGGCAGAAAACAAAATGACAAAATACAGTACATTAAGTAAATAAAAATACAATATACAGACATTGCAAAAATCATCCATAACTTGAGTAACTAGAGACAGAATAGACAACATCAACAGCCCAACAACAAATCAGGTGCAAACACAGCAGGATACAACAAAGCTCTTAAGAAGCTGATTAGCTGAGGCAATACTGCCAGGAGAGCTATTACCCAAGTTCTGTACCTGAGTGAGTTGGTAACTGAAGGCAAGCTGCCCAGAACTCAATTTCTGCCATGGGACAAAGAATATGTTGCCAGTGTGGGAGTGAAGATGATGTGTGGGCAGTGCAGCACGGGTCAGTAGGGAGCACAGATAATTTGGAGCTTACTGAGTCAGTATTTGAATCCCAAGAGAGCCAGGTGTTGCACATGTTGGTCAGGTAGTGAGGGACAGCCCTGGTGGTCATATAAAGTGCAATGATAAGTCTGTGCAGGGGTTCATTGAATGAACCTACGGAAGGCGTTGAATAGGGTGTCCAAATTTGTAAATGGCATTAAGAGGTGACATCACAGACAGTGTCCCAAAAGTCGATGACTGGAAGGATTACATGTTCAACCAGGCATTTGTGCAATCCCAGAATTTCTTTTAGCCTTCAGTCCTGATTGCTCATAATCAAAAACATTTTAATTGTATTTGTCCTAATGGCTTACTGCAACTGTACACACAGCATTTGATCTTCCTGGGGTATTAATCAATTTGTACATTAAAAAGGCATTTTTTAAAATCTATTTACCTAAGATAGCACTGCTGAGATCCAACATCTCATTTCCAGTGGGGTCCTGCTTCCCATTCCCACAGCTGGGTCGACTGGAGCACTGAGAGGTTACATGACTTGCCCAAGATCACACAGTGAGTATTATGGCTCTAGCAGGGTTTCAACCTGCAATATTCTGGTACTCAAGCTAGTGTTTTAACTAGTAGACCAAACTGCCCTTACATAAACAAAAGCAAGAAAGACTAAAGGCAGTTGGTGTTGTGGACTTGTAATGGTGGCATTTACATGTACATTTAGTGGTTTTACTGGAAGCTGTTTTCTCCATCGTGTAGAAGAAGAATGCATGGTAGCAATTTTCTGTATTTGGACTGTTGCCATACATAATTGGGAGCAACACAGCAAAGGCATAACTTTTAGTTTAAGCACAAAAACCCTTAAAACAAATCCCCGCTGTTTTATGAGATATGCTCTTCAGTCTAGTATTTATATTTTCTTGTGTTCATTTGGCACTACATCTTGTTCCAAGAGATGAGAAAATTTTAACATCACTTTTATTCCCACCACGTTGCAATGCAAACATTCTAAACTTTCCAAGACAGAATCTGAAAGAAATCATCTGTAAGAAATGTCACGCAAGAACACAAAATACACATAGTGATTCAACATCTGGGCTGCTGATAGTCAAGAGGTAGCATGGCATGCTACAATGCTGACTACCCAGGTTTGCTTTATGGTCCTGGATCTCAGCACCCTTGTGATGAGACAACGTTCTCCATTCGGGGGGGGGGTGTGTGTGTGTGTGCAGGGACAAACAACTTCACCCTTCAGCATAGCCAGGAGGTGTCTTAAGCACATTCAGCCCTGGAGTGTATACAGTGTATAAGCTGAAAGGTTCAATGCTTAACCTTATTCAAAATGGCCACCTGGAGCTGAGTGGCACATACTACAATATATATTTGGGGGAAAAGACCAGCGATCCATCAAGTCCCTCCTTTCCTCCCTTCCTTCCACCCTCCCTCTAACTCAATGATACATGCCCATCTCTTCTGGCCTCCAGGAACTGCTGGTGGGGATGCGTAAAGTTTGGATGGAAATGTACATGTACTGTCACTGTGATCTGGCATGAGTGAATCAACATCAGGTAGGAATAGTCTAATAGTGCTGGGCAAAATTGCAAAATTTCACTTGCTCATGCTAGCATGTAACCTTTTGAAGCCATCAGCTCTCTCACCCACCTCGTGCTATAGTCAGTGGCTAATTTTAGAAAAACCTTAGTAAACTTACCTTAAACCCCACAGTTTACATGCTTTTTGAACAAAACGTTCCTGATGCTAAAGCTCTGGAAGAATATTGCTTAGTGTGATGAACACCGCTCAGTCACACTACACTGAATCAAGACAACCAGGTTACTTTATTTATTATTACAAGTGGATCAGGATTAGAGATCGGGATCGAGGCTGGGGGACCACTAGACCACCAGGTTAACTGAATTATTTTTACATGGGATTGGGATCAGGGCTGTTGGGGCTTCAGACCTACATGGCAAATTATACATATTTTTTATGGTTCCACGTCATATAAGTGAAGTTTTCACAGCACCTACAATGACAGTGAGTGCAAGTCACTGAAAACCGCAATGGCGACTTGCACAACAGCGAGCAGCACAACAGCGACACTCAGCCCCATTTACAGGACCTAATACAGAAGATTCTCAACTCCGAGGGGGGCAGGCTTGACATTGGGATAAAGTGCAAAAATTACATGCGGCAAAATGCATTGCACACCGCAAGCTCCAAACCCAGAGCCTTCTGCAGTAGGGGCATACACCTTACCACTACGCAAGACGGCCTGCTCAGAATCACACTTCCAGACTTCCTGCCATATCTTGTTACCACCCTCCCCCTGTCCCACATGCAGTCCATTCCTACACTTGCTGTTGTTGTCATATTGCCTCACTATTCCCCTACTCACTGTTGTTCCACAGTCGCTTTTCTAAGGAGTGGTCAAATTGAGTAGCTCATATTGAGTCGCTTAATTTGACTGCGCCAATATCACTGGATACCATTTTTTTACAAGGGTATCAGGGATTGGGGCTGTTGGGGGGGGTGCCCTAGACCTACAGGGCAATTTATACATATGTTTTACACAGGGATTGGGGATTGGGGCTGCGGGGGGGAGACACTAGGCTGCAGGCACCTGTCCATTGTGCTAATGCTGCAGGGTTGACCCACAGCTTGCAGTAAACTTTCCTGTTGTGCCATCTGTGTGGCACAGGGACAAGTTGGCCACAAGCCGTGAGACTTTGATGCTGGACCCTACCTGATAGAGAATCGGGTGCAGGGTCTCTGGCACACCGGCAACTGGTGCAAGCCACCTTTGGCACGGCTTGCACTGACTTTTTGAGAATCGGCCCCATGGTATTATTTTGGCAAATCTTTCTCCATGTATTGTGTATATCTAGTCAAATAATGGTGGGGACATGGCGAAGGTGCCATTCATGAAGTAGTTTGGGATAATGCAATGAGGTTGAGGTTCATAGGTGATCCAAGCACTAGGGTTCTATTTTCTTCTCGACTGCTGTCATACATGTAACCCCCTCGCCTGGGTGGGGATTACCCAGTTTACCTCTCAGCCATCTGGTTTTGCCAGTTTGATGTCCCCTGCTGTCCCTTAAATGTTCTTGCCAGTCCCTGGGAGTCTGAGAGTGTGGGACTGGTGGGGTGCATGTTAATAGCTACAGTCGCAAGCTGGGAGTACAATGCTGCTAGTGCTGTGCTGGTAAGCAAATGTCACGCAGCTCAGTGTGCGCACATTCGAGCTGTCCCCTGCTTGAATGTATGAGCTGGCAGTCTGCCTGTGAAGTTTTTTAGTGCTACAGTACTCTGTGGTGAACCTGCTTTGCAGCCCCGAATTAATGTTACTGCATGTGCGCTCTGACCTTTTGGGATCCCTTAAGCACTAGTGAAGGTTTAGGCACATCTTGGGAAACTAAGAGAGTAAGTTTGTACACGCATTAAATGTTTAATGTGTACTGTTACTTTAAGAATAATTAAAGATTGCACTGTAAGTATTTCTGCCTGCCATCTGGGGACCCAGTGCTACGGTGCTAGTGACAGCTGACAGAAAACATGTTCAAAGCCCTTTTCGCAACCGGACAACAGGGCAGAGAAGCAGCTATTGGACCCTGGGCAGTTAACTTTAAAACTGTTTTGTGTGCTTGCAACTATACTTTATACTTGGGACTTGTTATAAACTGTTAACATTGATGCCATTTTGGAAACCCCTGACCCTATTTTGCCCAGTGTCCGAGGAGCTCCAAGGACTGTTCCTATGTCTCTCAGGAAGGAGGTATGGATAATGTATTTGGCACCTTTAGCTTCATCCAATCAACTGTCGAATGGACCTTGTGCATAGTAATTTCTTTGATGGACTGTTCGTATGGCTCTTATGCATACTAATTTCTTTGATGGACTGCTGTGTCAGCCAGTGAGCCATCTGCTTTTCCTCCCCAGAGATTCGGAGAAAAGGCAGCTTGTGGCAGTTCTGCCTGAGGCTCTGAGGAAATAGGAGAGTGCAGAGTAAGCCAGAAATTGTTTGGAAGTCAGCCTAAGGCTTCCACAGCCATACATAGGAGACTGTCCAGAATCTTTCTATTAACTGGAGAGCCAGAGAGAGACAGAGTGGTGCAGAGCCATTGGAAGAAAAACCCTTGCAGTTTGAGAGAAGCCCTCAGCCAGCAGGAAGGGTTGAACTGTGTTGCCGGATGTCTGAAGTGTGGCCTGGGATAAAACCAGAGACAGTTACAGAAGTCCCTGTGTCTGGGGAAGCCAGCTGAAGCAAGGGGAGCTGTGGTGGTTTGAACCTGTAATGGAAACAGCATAGAAACTGTTGCCACTCCTAGCCCTTGGGGGTGGACTGGTTGTTCCAGAGGCCTTGAAGTCTGCGGCCTATAGAGGGACAAATACTGAGTGAATCCTAAGCTCCAGACTAGGAATCACCACCTGCAAGAGGGTCAAGAGAATTGGCTAGGTAGTGCCACTGCTGGGCACTATCTATCGTTTGCCAGGGGAGTTAGATGCCAGGACACGTGTGATAGGCATGTGGCTTTGGTCCCTGTACTGGTCCAACACTGCATCTGAAAGAAGGTGACAAGCTGCCAGACCCTACAGCAGCATGAAGGTGAAAAGCTGCCAGCATCCTGCATTGCTACTCTAGACCTCAGCTCCACTGGTTTCTCCAGCTGTGATGTCTTGACCCTGTGTAGTGTCTGCAGAACTGTGAGTAACCACAGGACTTGTGTCTGATTGGGGAGGCGAAATACAGCTCAATCAAATCCTTTTGTTTAGTCAAATGTGCACCAGCACCGGCCAACCAGCTGCACTGTACAGGCCTGCACCTTTTCCTGGGTACCCTGATAGACACTAGGTGGCACTGGTGCCAGTGGGGAGGTGGGTTCACATGATTGTGTATGCTGGTGGGGGTGGGCACAGTGACTATTACTGTTGCCTATGGTTTTACCTGTTCATCCAATGCTTAAGTTACCATTTATCTTTGCCTTCCCATTCCCCTTTCCCCATTTTAATAAATTGTTTCTTTTTGCTGTTTAAAGTTGGCTGTGAGCATATTATTAGCGATAGTCATTATTTGCATGCTTAGCAAAATATTGCATTGGTATAGGGTATTCTGTTTGTGGGGTGACTGTGAGGGGAGGTGGGAAGGTGCAGCATCTCAGGGGTTGTACCACATAACCAACTAGCTCACTATATTTTACTCTGGGTGGAGGCACCGCACTATTTGCTTTTATCTTGGGAAAGAACACCCTTTTTTCCAACAGAGCAAGAACCAGGGCCCCTCAACCTTGATGAATTTGCAAGGCAAGGGTAGTAACCAAAAGTTACATGGTGACCCGGGTACACAGAGTAGGAGGGTTTCTGTGGTTCTGCTGGGTGCTGGGAATGATGCATAGTTGTCGGGCATTTCTGTCTCTTTTCTTGTGGTCAGATTTAGTGGAGCTGCCTTCATAGCTATTCTTGTTCTTTAGACAGTTTATTTGAGGTTGTAGTTGCTGATTTTTTCCCAGGACATTTAAGGATAGTCCCTCCTTGGTGTGGGCTGTTATAGAGCTTGTGGTTTCTTGGGTGCTGCGTGCTCCCTCACTGGTTGCTTGGTTCTTAGTATTTCTAGTTGGGAAGGGTCATTTATGTGTGAGTGGGTTCCTGTTTTTGCTATTACTTTGTTTTTCATGGTGTGGATCCTTGCTTTACATATTGCTCCTTGATTTTATCCCACTTCACATTGCCAGTAGTCTTTTTTGCCATCTTTGCTTGTTCCCTGATGTGTATAAATGTAGTTTTGCTCATCCACTGACCAAGAATACGAAGGTCCAAGTGCTGCTCTCCATGTCTGTTTTTTTCTTTATTCTGCTTGCGTGTTGTGCTTGTTTTTTATTTATGCTGTGTGTTATTTAGTTTTGCACATGGATTTGGATGTGTTTAGGTAGATACATTATGAGCACCTGTTGTGTTACGGGTGGGTTTGTTTGCCTGGGGGACAGAATTATAGGTTTGTCTTATTAGGTAATTATAGGTGGAGCATGACCATGAACTGTTGCCAGGGTGAACATTACTGGGGATGACATGATGAGGGAGCAAAATGTCGGTGATGTGATATGGTAATGGGGTGAAGTGTTTATGTAGTGAGTTGCTGTCAGTGTGTATTGCTCATTCTGGTGTGTCATACGATGAACTTGACTGGAGCAAGATGTCATGTATCCCTATATCCAACCCCCTCCCTTATCTCAGTCCCCCAATAACATGCCAGCATTTTCACTATATGTTTGCCGCTCTGCAGCACTTGCTCTTCCTCACCGCCCAAGCTGTGCATCCACCCTCAAATGCTGCCATTCACTGTCACTCACATCAGCTGCTCTGTGGCAGTTGCTCTCTATTTATCCCCTCCCTGATATATGCCATCCCCCAAAATGCCAGCATTGTCCCTACACACTAGGTGCTCTGTGGCACTTGCTGTCTCTCAGTTACCCTCAAATGTCTCACCACTCCTGGTACTTCATGTAACCTGCTGTGTGCCATTTGCTCTCTATTCCTCCTTTCCCCAATCTCCCCTCAACAAAATACCTCCATTCACCATATACATGACACAATTTCTGGCTCTATCCCTGTTCTACCCCATCTCTGATCTCCCCAAGATAACCGCCATTCTCTGTACATTTGCTGCTAAGTACCATTATGGCTCTATGTCCATCCCCTCTCCAATCTCTCCTACCCACAAAACATGGCAACATTTTCCCTATACATTAGCAACTCTGCAGCACTTGCTCTCCCCTCCTCCCTGATCTCTGCCCCCTCAAAATGCTGCCATTCACTGTCATTCCCATTAGGCACTCTGCAGAACTTTCTGTCTATTCCCCATCCCTGAAACCCGCCTCTGTTTAAAAAAAGAATGTGTCATGGTCCCTAAATATTATTTGCTGTGCATCAGTTACTTTCTCCACCCACCTCCCTTAAAAGTCTCGCCACTCTTGGTACTTCATATTACCCATTGTGTGCCACTTGGTGTCTGTCCCTCCTCTCCCTGATCTCTCCCTCTCAACATACTGCCATTCTCCATATACATGATATGCTGCCCGGCTCTATCCCTGTTCTACCCCATCTTTGACACCCCAATGTGCCGCCATTCTCCATATAAATTTGCCCCTCCGTGGAACTTGCTTTCTCTAAACCTCGCTGATCTCTGCCCCTCAATGTGCCCCAGTCCCCACCACTACCTCTTCTGTAGCACTTGCTGTCTCCCCCTACTTGATATCTGCCTCCCTAAACTGTCTTAATTCACCGTAATTCAAATGATCTATTGTGCTCCACTTGCCTGATATCCATCATCTCTCCAATCTCTGCCTTCTACAACATGCCACCATGTTCCCTATATATCAGCTGCTCTGCGTCACTTGCTCTCTATTTCTCCCCTGCCCAACATCTGTCCTCCCCAAAATGCTGGCGTTGTCCTTTCACATTAGCCACTCTCCGGCAATTTCTCACACTCCCAAACATCTCGCCACTCCTAGTACTTCATATTACCCACTGTGTGTCTTTTACTCTCAATTCCTCCCTTCCCTGTTGTCTTCACCCAACATACCCTCATTATCTATGTGGATTACATACTTTCTAGCTCTACCCCATTCTACCCCATCTCTGATCCCCCCAAGATGCCACCATTCTATGTATACATTTGCTGCCCTATGGCACTTGCTCTCTTCTCCCATCCCTGATCTCTGCCCCCTCAGTGTGCCCCAATTCCCCATTATTTACATTACCTGCTCTGTTACTTTCTCCCCCTCCTCAATGTCTTAACCCCCAAACTACCACCATTCACTGTGACTTACTTTAACTGCTCTTCAGCACATGCTTTCTAGTCCTCCCCTCCCCAATATCTTTCCCCGCCAAAATGCTGGCATTGTCCCTACACATTAGCCACTCTGTGTCATTTACTCTCTTTACTTTCCTTCTTCTTCCCTGATCTCTTTCCCCACCAAACTTGCTACCATTCACCACCATTCACATTAGCCACTCTGTGGCATTTGCTCTCTATTCTTCCTGTCCCTGATATCTGCTCCCCAAAATGCCAGCATTGTCCCTACATATTAGCTGCTGTATTACACTTACTCTCTCTCCTCCTACCCAGTCTCTGCCCCCTTGGTCTCTACCCCTCCCATCCCATTTTCTGTCCCTCCAACGGTGTTGTTATTATCCCTACACATTAGCTTGTCTTAGGCACTTGCTCTCCCTCCCTCCTCCTGTCCAATCTCTGCCCCTTCCCCAATATACTGCCATTCATTGTCATTCCTATTGACTGCTCTGCAGCGCCTGCTCTTTCCCCTCATCTCCCCAATGTGTGCCCTCTCCTAACATGCCTATCTTCTCCTTATTCATTAACTACTTTGGGGCACTTGCCCTCTCTCACTCCCAATCTCGGCCCCCTCTCCAAACCTGCCACAATTCACCATCATTTACAATAGCCACTCTGGGGCACTTGGTCTGTATCCCCATCCTCCCCAGTTTGTGCCCTCCCCAACATGCTGGCATTGTCCTTACACATTAGTTGCTCTATGGCGTTTGCTCTCCACCCTGATCTCTGCCTCCAAATATGCTAGCATTCACCATCATTCCCTCCTGTCCCCAATCTCTGCTCCCTTAACATGCCTGTATTCTCCCTATATATTAATCACTCTGTGGCAGTGCCTGTCCCACCCTCCCAATCTCAGGCACTTGTTCTTACCCCCACCCTGATCTTTGCCATCCTTCATGCTGCCATTGTTTGTATACATTACACATTACTTTCCGTTGGCTTGCTGCTGTTTGTAATGTTTGTAACAGATTTCAACAGCCTACATTCCTTTTCTCCCTGTACCTTTCCCAATAAGCACCGCCACCTACTTTCTGTCTATAGGATCAATGGCTGCTATGCATTGAGGGGCAGATTACCTACATGCCACCAGTCTGCAGTACATAAGCAACACTAAGTCAGAATACTGTGAGCCAGGGGTCCAGTGGTCCCCCAGTGGCATTCATGGAAGGGGCACACAGCCCCTTACACACCTGATCCACCAGCTGATCATGCTACTATGCACCATGGGAGGTCTTGGGGAGGTGTTTGGGGGTGTGTCTGTACAATGTGCCATGCACTAAGATGTGGAGTGCTGGGCAAAGGATGCAGGATACAGTGGCACAGACCCTGCTGTATCTTTTTAATTGCCCACCCCCACTGATACTCACTGGTTGCAGTGGGACAAGGAATACCCCCACCATGCTGCCCTAGTCCACTGGGCTGACAGGGAGAGATGGGGTCGAAGTCATTTGGGCACTCACCCTTACTTTTAGAATTGTCATGTCCTGCACCTTCTCAGATTCCCCTGCTCTCGTGGAGCAGGGGATCCATTATGGGACCCAGGATGGGCATCTGATTGGATGCCTACCTGTGTCCCTTGATCCACCTCCCATGCAGCTGCGTGCCAGGGGCAGGGCCACAGACAGGCATCCTGTGGGGGGCACACAATTTTGTACACTGTGCACCCTGCACCTGTCCTCAGATGTGTAGCTACATGGGCTGGGTACATGTGAATCATGCGTACCTGGCCCGCAATAGTGCATAGCCTCCAAAAAGAGGTACATGTATTTCAGTTTTTATTTCTGTCCACATCATCTCTCAACTAATCTCCCCATCTCCTACTTACTTTGTCATTATCTTCCATAATGCATCTTTGTAACAAAGTTCATCTTGAACTTGCATAAAAGTGGTTCAGAACAAATTTGCAACATAACATCAGTATGCAGTTTCATAAATGTTGCGTTATTTCAATGATTCAGTCTTAATGCAACTAATTTCATTTTTGCCATGTTTGTTATTGAACATAATCGCCATACCAGCCACCACCACCATTTCTATACTACTTCTCATAATTTACATGTCCTCTATGTAAGCATGTACAGTCCCCTAAGAACATAGTTTTACTAACAATACCATTGCAGACCTCTCCTAGGATACTGTCTAATTATTTTAAAAATAATGGCAGTATCAGTTATGTGGCCATTGGAGTGTATCAGTCTGTTTTTTAAACTAACTTGTGCACCACCATATACATTCTCACTGAGCTCTTGATTGTACAAATGCTACTGGCATTCTCACAAATTACATTTTTTCTTTGCTTTTATTTTTTCATCATACATAAGCGCTATAATATATGTATCGCATATTCATGAGGAGTAGTCACATTATCCACTGTTTGCCACTTGATCTCTGTCCTTTCCCCTCACAGATCTGTTCTCTCCCTCAAAATTGCTGCCATTTTCAAAAGACTTTAGCCACTTTATGACACTGCCTCTCTCCCACCATCTTTCCCCCCTTCTCATCTCTCAGCTCCCCCAGCATTCTGCCATTATCCATATACATCGCATGCTCTCTGGCAGTTGCTCTCTCTACCACTCCCTGTTTCCTCCCCACTACCTCCTACCATTTCCCATACTTTACAGTACCTGCTCTATGCCATGTCTTCTCTCCCCTACCATCTCTGCCACCAATCCTACTGCTTTCAATTCTACTGTACTTCGCATTACCCTCTGTGTTTCTCTTCCACTCTATCTCTTCCCCATCTCTACCTTCAGCCCTAACATGCCACTAGTATCACTACACATTAACTGCTCTCAGCACTTGCTTTCTACTTCTTTTCTACCTCTTCTCTAGCCTTCACACATCCTCTCTTTCTCAATAGATCTTTGTATCTTTGTACCAGCTGCTTTCTCCCCCGATCTCTGCTCTTCTAAAACCCTGCCCTTCATCATCATTCACATTACCTGCTCTTCCTTATGCAGTATGCTTTCTATCCCTCCCCTCCCAATCTCTTCTCCCTCCCCCCCTCATTGTGCTGACATTGTCGCAGCATTTACTTTCCCAAGCAAATAGAATACACTCCAGTACTCCTTAACATAAGAGAAATATATATATGACCAAAAATAATTCAAACTGTACACTGGTGTTCTACAAAACAAAATATGGCACTAGATCGATGGCAATACTTTTAATTGATTGTGCACAGTTTTCATTCATTACATGTTCATGTTAATTCAAATGTTCACATATTTTCAAATTTATAAGGCTACTGTCATCTTTTTACTCTTTGCATGGGTATGTAATCATCCTTTGTCTCCATTTGTTCTGATCGCCACATTTTCATTTTCAGCCCTGCCTGCTCCTTTTGCATCTGCTATTGACATCAAACAAGGACTGATGTTCAGTATGGCAGCGTGAATGAGATCAACTGTTCTTAACAGGCTGCTCATGCTGACCGGTCATCTTCCCAACACAATTTAGTGCCTTGGACACTGTGATACTTTGTGGAGAAGCTCCTGTACAATTTTATGATACAATAAAAAATATACTGTTGTCTTAGGCTTTTAGTGTGGCTTCTTGCTTGTGGCATGACTTCAAGAGCTTAGTGTCTTTTGAGGACCAGATATTGATGTAAAGAAACTAACAAAAAGTTTTTCATCTAGGTATACTAGATAAATAGAGCACTAGAAATGTTTTATATTAGTATATGAACTCCTCCACAAAGCATCTTAGTGATCAGAGCCCTTAATTTTGTCAGAAAAAAGGCTGGTCAGTGAGAGCAGTCCGTTAAAATCACATGCTTCCACTCATGATGCCACAGTGAACATCACTCCTTGTTTTACATTTTGAACTCAGATTTTCAACGTAATCATTTTTTAACCCCATGTCATGAACATGACAGGTGTCATTTTCAAATCTCCTTCTAAAACCTGTTTTTCTGGTTGTTCCGCAATATCATATTTCTGTCGGCATTTAGTACATAACACCTGTTATGTTCATATCCGGGTGTAATTAAAAAATACCATGACAATTAAGGGTCACAATCTAAGAAAACAATGTTGTGTGTGAACCTCTTTATTTCCCAGTCATGACAATGTTACTATTATAACTCATGTTATTTATTTATTAACTACTGCACTATATATGCCCAACATCTACACTGCAAATACAAGCAAGCAAATATTTGACGTTGGCCAATGCTCGTTAAGAATAGCAGCTGGTGGATCTCAACTGGATCCTTTCAAAAATTCTGCCCTAAGTATGGGACTTGCAGATTTTGAACTGCAATTCCCTGAACCAAAATTCACAAGTCCTGTACTTAGAAATGAACACCTAGAAAATACTGAGTATGAAATGTGGATGTTATGTTCTGCAAATTGAACATATTCAGAATTTATTTGCTGCAAATCAATCAGTTTGTTGAAAAAAATACTGTTACTTTCTCACTTTGAATTACACACGTTATTCTTTTGTTTTTGTGGAATTTCATGATCATGGGAAAGCTGTGCACAAATGAAATCTAAATATTGTTCAGCTCTTGCTAAATGTTATCTATTTGTATGTACAGTACAAGCTTTCTGCAGGGAAATCCCAATTTTTTAACTCGTATTTTATTGCATTTGACCACAGTAATACAAGCCATCACATCTGAAATATGATGCTTAGTATGCAATACATCATACAATGATAGGATTGACATACTCCAGATATTGCTACTATAAGTGAGGAGTGGGGGGGGGGGCTAAGCATGATTGAACCTATGGGGCCTGTTGATGGAGAAAAAAAAAAAAGAATGTTAATATTTAGAAATCCCAGTTTTTTAGGGAACTCTTCCTTTTAGCTCACATAAAAGGTTAGATCATATCACCCTGGCACTGTGCAATCTGCTCTGGCCACCTGCCAGACTAGCAAAGGATCCACTATAGAGTCATTATTCTCAACTTTAAGGCCTTATACAGATTGGGTCCCAGCTACTTTTACAAGATTCTTACCCCCCCCACACCTACATAGAGCCCTTGATCCAGAAACTAGGGTCTGGTTCCAGTCCCCCATTTGAGACTTAAATCACCAAGGGGAAAGGGCAATCTCTGTAGCAGTCCCAGTCTTTTTTCCCCATAATGCTTCGTTTCCATCGAGTCAGATGGGCAGGCTCTTGGCCCCATCTCTGCTCCTCCTGTTCAGCATCTGCCTCACCCGGTCCTCCAGGCTAATTTCCCCACAGATTTCCCCCGTGGCAGGGCCAGAGGGAGGAGGGCTTTCCTCCCCATGGGGCACACATCCAGATATGTCCAGGGACTGGGTGGGAGCAGTAGCCTGTGATGTGGGTGCTTGAATAAAGGCAGTGTCCGAAATGGCGACATGGTGTGGGTGAAAGTCTGAAAGGCAAGGGGGCAGGGAGGGTGACCGGATGTGGTGGGATGGGTGACCCTAGCGACAGGATGTCACTAAATGTACACATGCGTGGAGGGGAGCAAGCACAGTGAGTGTGGCCTGGAAGGGGGTGGAGGGGATGTAGGGCGTGGCGCTGTGGTCGGCTGCTGAGCTGTGACGTGGCATCAGGGGTTGGCCTCCACTTGTGGTGCATGGGGTTCCTGGTTCAGGTCTGGGCCCAGGCGCTACTACGGTTTTGTTGCGCCTGGCCCAAAACTTGTTATTTTTTTTTGCTTTCACCGCCCGACATGCACCCCCTGGAGTTGAGAATCCTATGGGGGGTGCAGGGGCGACATGCCCCTCCTCATTAGGTTTGGGGCAGCCCCCCAACAGAAAGCAAATGCTTTAAGTTCCGGGTGCTGTTCTTCCGTGCGCAGAGGATGCCAGGGTGGCAAAATTGTTTTCACCACAATGACGTCGCGATAATGCAGGTCACCGTTTGGCGCTTGCCATTATCACATAGAACTGGTGGGAGCAAACGTCCAGAGGAAGTGGGTGGGGTTTGATTTAGTGCACCTGGCTCTTTTCCATTTTATTCCCTTTTCCCCCACCATGATGGAATGTAGGCACATGTGTGTGGAGCCATGCATGCACCATAGATCCTTGGTCCCTCTCTTCAAATTGCTCACACATGCACTACCACCAGGACTCTACGCAGTGCCAGTCAGAGGCTGAGATGGCTGGCCATTGCTCCCGGCAGAGGACAGAAGTCCCTAGAGCACCCCATTCTGTCTCCCTGACCAACCCCAGTGATCCAAGTCCATTCCTGAACCCAGGTCATCGGTGTGACACCAGGTGATGGGCAAGGGCCTCAGTCCTCTGCTCCACTGGGCCATCCTTGTCTTATAGAATTCCCTCCCAATGCACATACTGTACATAATATCCAGATCTTGAGCTGCTTCAAAGAAGAAATGTAAAAGTAGCTGTTTATCTCCACCTCTCCTGGCCCTAATATATGAAATTATTACCCATTATACATTTGTTGTTTCTTTTTCCCTTGTTTCATTTTCTATGGAAATGTGTATTCATTTATTTACTTATTTATTTGTTTGCCTTATATTTGAATTGTTATTATTTCTACTGTACATACCTGTGTGTGAAGTGACTTTAGAAGTAAATTGTCTATCCTGTCCTATTCTATAAAATGTCTTCTTTTAGATTATATTGGGTGGTAGTGGGGTAAGTGGAAAAAATGGTTTCAAAACACGTTGCAGGATTAGTGGCAAAATCATAATTAATGATAACCAATTGACATGGAAAACAGTTGACCAGTGGGGTTTCACAGGGATCAGTTCTAGGGCCTTCATTAGTCAATATATTTGTAAGTAACCTGGTGGTGGATAGCAATAGCTGGATTGGCAAGTTTTATTTATTTATTAAAAAAAATGTGTTGACTAACAGAGGCAAACTGAATTGAAGCATGTTTCCAGGTTCAACCTCGGGGAGGAGTGTTACAAGGTGGCAAGAAATACAGTAAACAAAAAGTGACGTCAAAAGTACAGTATTGAATAAAGTGACAAGTGCAGTGTATAATACAAAATATCAGATGGCACACAATACAACATTTAGAATATCAAGATCACTACGTCGTTTAAATAGTTGAAATGGTAAAATTCTGGTACAAATCTTTAAAAATGTGCAGTGTAAATGATAAGTTTGCTGATGACACCAAGGTGGGCAGTGTAGTTGCATTACACCAGTAGGTAAATGAAATGAAAAGGATCTAGACCAGTTTTGGAAATGGGAGGCAAAATGATAGATGAACTTTAACTTTGAGAAATACAAAGTGATGTGCCAAGGACAAAAGAATATGATGGCAGAATTGAAGCAGCAGTGTGAGGCAACAGCTAGCAAGGCAAACAAACTCATGGTATGCATAACGAGAAACATCTTAAGTAGGTCTAACGATGCTATAATGCCCTCATACAGATTGCTGGTCATGCCCCATCTTGAGTACAATATGCAGTTCTGGTCCCTGTATCTGAGGAAGGATACTGACACCTTGGAGAAAGTGCAGAGGAGAACTGCCAAGATAGTTGATGGTTTGGAGAACACGGGCTATAAGAACCAACTGGTAGAATTGGGACTGTATTCCATGGAAAGGAGAAAACTTAGGGGAGACATGATTGCAGCATTTAAGTATCTAATAGGGATAACACCATCAGCTCTTCAAGATGCATAAGGCTGAAAGGACAAGGGGAGACAGTGTCAGTAAAGAGAGGAGAATTCAAGGGGAATATCAGAAAGAACTATTTCACAGAGGAGTGGTAAACAGTCAGAATAGATTACTTTTGATTGCCTTTATAAGGTATGAACGCGAAGTGTGAATTATAAAATCTTATAACAATGTATATTTTATATAATATTGCGTACATTTTAATGTTGATATTGTTGTTTGTTTCCATCATTGGTTAGCATCTTTAGCTTTGTGTAACATACTGAATTTTATTCTTCTGTAACCAGGATTTTGCAAACCAGGTATCCCTTGTAAATGAACTGTAGCTCAAAGGTATTGCCTTATTCATGTTGTTGAATAATATTTATTGCTACTACAGTACTCGTATTGGCAGATCATGTAATATCATCAGATTGTAAAATTACTTTTAAGATCAGATTGGAAAAATACTTTAAAGAAAATGGGATTATGGGGTATTCCCACTGACCTAATGGGGGGGCAACTTGATTAATCGCTGGTGTTATTTCCCCCCAAATATGTACTGTATGTATGCATGTTTGTATGTATGTACAGTATGATTAAGAATACATTTCTGCAAATTGTAACATAGGAAGGCTTGGCTGACATTATATTACAGGGTCAGTAAAGTATATCTAATTTATGGTACTGTATGATTTGCCTGTAATTCACCAGACAAATTGAACAAGCTTGCTGCCTACCTATCAATTTATGCTAAGGGGCTATTTCATAACTGGTGATAAAAGAGCCACATTTGCAAGAATAAAAACAATAACAAGAAATTTTAGAAATGCAAGTTGTAGCAATAAAAACAAAACTGAGAATTAGATTGCTTTAATACATAAATAATTTACATAATACATAGCTAACTGTAACAGAAGCACAGATTATCTCAAAAGTATTTCATGTTTTATAGGATGCTTGTTATGAAATTGAAAATAATGATTCTACAAATTTCTTTCTCTTAACACAGATTATAGGACTGGACCATGTTTTACATCCGTAAACAATCAGATGTGTCAAGGACAGCTAAGTGGAATAGTTTGCACAAAGACCCTTTGCTGTGCAACAGTAGGAAGAGCATGGGGGCACCCTTGTGAGATGTGTCCTGCCCAGCCACATCCATGCCGCCGGGGTTTCATTCCAAATATTCGATCAGGAGCTTGTCAAGGTAAGCTAACAAAATGGCCACATGCAGAGCTGTTGAAAAAATAACAGCAGATTAAATGAAAGTTAAGTGTTTGTGAGTAGGCTGTCTGAAGATATTCTCCAACAGGAATGGATAGAGTGGAAACATTATGTCAGATCCATGACTTCATGGTTCAGTGGGCATATGATGTTCTAAACAGCACGTAAGTGACAGAGGTAAACTGTTTCAATAGAATGACTGGAAGCAGGCAAAGTCATAATTAATATAGTTCTTTCCTCTGAACATCTTGCTTCTTTTCCATGAACTCAAGAAGTATGAGTTTCAAGCAGTGCAGTATTGTTTTATTCCTTTTTCAAAAGAGTAGATGAACTGGTAAGTTGTAGGACCTGTTGGTGACTGTATTGTCCTTGTGCTATTCAAGTCAAATCAAAGCTGATTTTACTGCAGTGGCAAAAGCAAGTAAAGTTTGTACAACAAAATATATAAAAAAAGACAACAAATGCAATCAATAGACTTAGCCATGTACCACAACATATACATAACATAAATGTGAACCCCCTCAATGGGAAATTTTGCTCTGCCACTCAATATTTTACCTACACAGAACTTTTCAGCTTAAGATCAATTGAATCCTAGAGTAGATCAATTTTCCATGTTTCAGTTCTGCCTCTAAGAAGAAGTAGGAGATGATGCCATATATCTAAACCATTCTGGTAACTAAACAAGAGATATTTAAGATTTATAACCACCATTTTATCAATATGCAGCATAGTTTTAATACACTAGGACACATATTAGAGCATAAGTGGAGGAAGTCCATCTGCTCCAATGATATGCTTGACTTTTCAACTCATAAGAAAGTTTATCAGGGGGTACTGCTAACAGACATATAAGAGAATCTTTATGAGATCATTGTGAAGGTGAATTATTGGCTGCAATCACTCTCTTTAGAATGGTAGACAGCATTTACATTATCTCTGCATCCTATAATGACTGCTTTGGCTCAGAGTTTTGAAAATTGTGTCCATTTCTTTATTAACAAGGTTGCAGGTATTGGGTTAATAGTCTCCCCTCCTGTCTTTAGATAGCAGTGTGATGAATATCCAGAAGGTATTAACAAGGCTGCAGGGAGTTTGATGTGGAGATGTTCTTAAAATGTTGGCCATGCTGGGCCTTACTTTCTTTGTATTGGATCCAAGACTAACCAAGCTCTTGCTGGAGGGAACAGAGGGCCTGACTTATTTGCTGTGATCATCAGGGATTCTCTGGGTAGATGAGGGTGGGGTGGACCCCATCAGCTCTGAAACAGGTGGCTGTTTAACCCTTTGCACATTGTGCCTTGGATATTTACAACCAATGGTATATGGGTTTACCAGCAAGTCATGCCTACTGGCTACAGAAGGTACAGAATGTACAATGGATACAGAGCTCATTTAGAAATTGAGCTCAGTGTGTACTGGTGCATGGGACAATGTCAGACGGGAAGGAATTCACTAGTGGGGTTGGCCAAGGGTCAGTACTGGAACCCCCACTGTTTAACATTTTCATTGATGACCTGGAGTTGAGGTCTCAAGTACAGTTCCAGTCATTGACATGTCCAAATATTTCCATACATTTTTGTAATATCTCTATGGGAATGTGTTGCAAGCCTACAGTTCCAGTACAGGGCTACCACAAGAATTTCTTAAAAAAATATGGCAAAATATATGAAAATATCTGGACAGTTTGATGGCCATGACTGTAAGGTAATTAAATATGTGGATGACACAAACATAATGAAAGTGGCAGATTCCAGGGAAGAGGAAGACAGACTATAGGGGGACCTGAATGTACTGTGAAAGTGGGTCAACAAGCGGAAACTGAAATTCAGTGAGGGTACATCCTTTGCTTAGGCCAAAAGAATTTGGTCACAGAAACTATTCACACAAAAACAAATAAGAGCAAGAGACCACAAAAAGGTCCTGGAGGTGATCACTGATGGAAAGGTGAAGCTGTCACAGTAATGTGCAATGGCAGTGGGGAAGGAAAATTGAATGCTGGGCTGCACTAAATGGAAAATAAAATACCATGATTTTAATGTTATTCTGCCCATTTGTAGGAGAGTGGTAAGGCTGTACAAGTATTGGGTGCAGTTCTGGTCACTACAGTATAAAAAGGATTTGCAGTAACCAAGAGAGTGCAGCAGAGGGAATGCAGAAGTCAAGCTATGGAAAATAGTTATTTATTTATTTGAATTTTGGTAACTGGGTAAGTCCACTGAGACAATTACAGTCCCTTTTTCAGGGGTGACCTGGGAGAGAACAGCAATAAAAAGAACAATACAGTAGACAATGTATGAGATACAAAAGACAATAGCATACACTTGGGAACTGACAGCAACTAGGAGTCAACTTGGAACATGATAATTCAGCAGAGGTTACAGTATAGCAAGTACTCGAAGATCCATTCTGTAAGAACAATCGTAAAACAGATGAGTACGTAGGGCAGAAACACATGTAGAATACTGTGCAAAGCCTAAAAAAAAAGATTTAAAAAATATATACAATACGATATGAGTAAAACAATTGAGTACATTGGTTATATACATATTATACAGAGGGTACAATGCCTTCTGGAGGGAAGCAATATTTGTATACATAGATGTCAAATAAAATAAGTAAAATGGGTAAATACAATCAGGTTACTTCACAAGATACCATGGTGTCAGGGTCAATAACCAAGATAGAATGGGAGAACATGAGTGTGGACTGATGTCTGTAGAGA
Organism: Neoceratodus forsteri; assembly: GCA_016271365.2. Taxonomy (NCBI): domain Eukaryota; kingdom Metazoa; phylum Chordata; order Ceratodontiformes; family Ceratodontidae; genus Neoceratodus; species Neoceratodus forsteri. The sequence continues at coordinate 722,812,790 of CM028129.1, forward strand.
CAGAGTGAACACAGGGAGTGGACATGGGGGAGGAGAGAGGGAGGGAGGAGCAAAACCAGGTAAACAATGGACAGAGAAAGTGTGGACTGATGTCTGTAGAGACAGGCTAGAAAGGCTAGTTATGTTTTCTCTGTAAAACAAGAAAGCTATTATGAGATATACAGCTTGAAAATTAAGCATGTGTCATTTTTGTGAAGCAAATTGTGGCAAATTTGGTCACAAGCTGGACTACCTGTTTGGGATCTAACTTTCCAATGCAAATTGGGGATCTGCATGAGCATCATGATGCAAGACCATTGAGGGGCTTGGAAATTCTTCCCTTGGTCTGTTTTTATGGCTGCATGGGTGGAGCTCCACAGACATTATGCCATCATAGTAAGTTTACTAGAGCACTGTGAAAGCACATGACCAGACTGCTATCCAGTGTGCTTCCACAGTGCTCTGGCGAATGTCTACTGGTGCTGTTTATTGACCCTTCCCATCTGCGGGCCACATAAACACCCCACTTCACTGGGGCTCTACTTTGTCTTCCACAGCTACGGAGGTGACGGCTGCCATGCCTAAAATGGCAGCATCAACTCAAACTGTGCATGCACAAGTATCGTGCCTGTGCAGGTCTGTCAGCACCACCATCTTGGAAAGGCAGACTCAAGTACAGCAAGAGCTCCTAGAATACTTTTACTCACTCTTGCCATACACTCGCCACTCTGAGCAGCCATATCGGCTCTGACCAGATACTGTTTATCTAGCATTTCCTATGTTACTCTATAATGTGGCAACTAGGTTTCTGACATCTTCTAGAACAGAAACATAGAATGTGATGGCAGATAAGGACAGCTTGACCCACCTAGTCTGCCCATTTTCCTACCTAACAGATAAGCTGCAGATCCTAGTTAACCAACAGCTTACTTCCTCCTACTCCCCACTAGGACTGCCTTTTGTCTGTCCCATGCATTCTTGAATTCCCCCACTGTTCTTGACTCCACGACCTCCTCAGGGAGGCTGTTCCATCCATCCACAACTCTACTCTCTGAAAAATACTTCCTCACATTACCTCTGAGCTGTCCTCCCTCTATCTTCAAATTGTGCCCGCTTGTTCTTGCACATCTCTTTTCTGAAAGATGCTACCCTCTTGGACTTTGTTGATTCCCTTGAGGTACTTGAAAGTTTCTATCATGTCCCCTCTCTCCCTTCTTTCCTCAAGGGTATACATATTAAGCTCCTTTACTCTTTCTTTGTATGTCTTTTGGTGCAGACCCTGCACCATTTTGGCTGCCCTCCTCTGGACAGCCTCCACTCTGTCTATGTCTTTGCGGAGATGGGGTCTCCAGAACTGCACACAGTACTCCAGATGGGGTCTTACCAACTGTCTGTATAGAGGGATAACAACTTCCTGTTTTCTACTATTGATGCCTCTCCCTATGCATCCCAGTATCCCCCCAGCCTTCCTTACTGCCTTCTCACATTGCTTGCCCACCTTCAGGTCATCTGATATAATTACCCCCAGGTCCCTTTCCATTTTTACTGTTGTCAGTATCTCACCCCCCATTGTGTACTCTTCCCCTGGGTTTTTGTTTCCCAGGTGCATTACCTTGTACTTCTTTGTATTGAATCTGAGCTGCCATACATCTGACCATTCCTCCAACCTTGCCAAGTCTCTTCTCATCCTTTCCACTCCACCTTGTGTATCAACCCTGTTGCAGATCTTTGTGTCATCTGCAAAGAGACATACTTTTCCTTCCAGTTCCTCTGCAATGTCACTTATAAAGACATTAAAAAGGACTGGTCCTAGTACTGAACCCTGCGGTACCCCGCTAGTAACCCTCCTTTCTTCACTGTGGACTCCATTTACTACTACCCTTTGCGTCCTGTTGTCTAGCCAATTTTTTATCCAGGCTACCACCTTGGGACCTACTCCAAGTCAGGCTAACTTGTGTATTAATCTTTTGTGTGGGACTGTATCAAATGCCTTGCTAAAATCTAGGTAGACCATGTCCACAGCCCCTCCCTAGTCTACTACTTTGGTCACCCAGTCAAAGAAATCTATTAGATTCATCTGACATGACCTTCCCATTGTGAATCCATGCTGCCTTGGGTCCTGTGCCCCACTGACCTCTAGGTACTCAACAATTCTTTCCTTCAGTAGTGATTCCATCATTTTCCCTACCACTGAGGTCAAACTAACTGGTCTGTAGTTTCCTGCCTCTGTCCTGCTCCCACTTTTGTGAAGAGGAATCACATCCACCCTTCTCCAGTCCTCAGGTACCACCCCATCCTCCCATGATTTGTTAAAGAGAGTAGTCAGCGGTGTCACTAGTTCTACCCTTAGTTCCTTTAGAATTCTTGGGTGAATCCCATCACCCCATTGCTTTGTCCACCTTCAGTTTTATTAGTTCTTTCAGAACCCTTTCTTCTGTAAATGGACTGGTATTGACCCCCATCTTCAGAGTGTTTCTCTTGTTTGGTTTAGGTACCTCCCCCCTCCTCTTTCTTTGTGAATACTGAGCAGAAATATTCGTTCAGTATCCCTGCTTTTTCACTGTCACCCTCTACCCACATTCCCTCCCCTTTATTATGCCTCAGCATCCCTCCTTTGGTCTTTCTTTGCTCCCTAATGTACCTATAAAAGGTCTTATCCCCCTTCTTAACAGAGTTGGCTATCCTTTACTCGGTTTGGGCCTTTGCTATTGTGACTGCCTTCCCAGCCTCTTTCTGCCTTAACTGATAAAGTTCTCTGTCCTGCTCCTTCTGTGTTTCCTTATATTTCTTGAATGCTATCCTTTTCTCCTTAACCTTCCCTGCCACCTCTTTTGAGAACCATAGCGGGTTTTTTCCCTTCGTTGTGTTTTGTTGATTTGCTTTACACAAAGGCTTGTTGCCTCTGTGATGGCTGTTTTGATTGCTCCCTATTGTTCCTCCACCCCTCTTTCTTGCCTGTTTGCTAGTGTTAGAGCATAGAACACCTGTGCTTTGTGCAATGCACTGGCTGCCTTGAAAGTAGAGGGCTGACTTTAAGATTTTGACTTTGACATACTATGCAAAGTCTTGAAGGGGCCTAGTCCCCTTTAACTCTGTTACCATATGTGCTTCCCTTTCAGTACTTTGCCTCAGCCCCACCCATATCAGAGTCACTTGCAGCTGTCTATCCTCCTTCCCATGCCCCCACTGCACAGACAGTTGCCATTCCGCATTGGCACTATGTCTCTCCAGAGTAGTAATGAGCTTGCGGGCCTGCAGATGTATCCCCATGACCGCTGCAGGCAGGTTGGCATACATGTTGCAGTCCTGGCAGTGCTACAAATGTTCTTCCATTCTCCCTGGTAACCTGCACTGTTAGAAACATTTGTAAGCCCACTGACCCACTCCCCTTTAGCCCAACTCCAACTTCAACCAACTCTGTTTGCCTTGTGGATGTTCACTGTTGGGATGACTCACTGCTGGCTTACACAGTGTCTGACTTTTAAGGGAATGAGCTCCATCTACCAGCTAATTAGATTTTTTGAACCTGGTTTCCTCAGCACAATAGCCCTGCTGTCAACTATTTTTAGCTGGAACTTAATCCCTTGCTTATTTATTTGTGTATGTATGTATGTATTGAAATTGTTTCATCAGGTTTGCATACACAGATAATACAAAATAATCTTGTTTACACATGCAATCTGGGGGTGCGGTAGGGGGGAGAGGTAGAGGATCATACTATCAAGAGAAACACAACAATTAATATTTACAGCAGCTATACATGGATATCAATATTTACAATATTTTCAAGGCAATCAAATAACAGTGAGGGGGATAATGAGCAGCAAGCATGACGAAGAATGGAACAGAGTGCAGTCAGATATAGCCACAGTACGATGCAATGTTAAATCTGAGGAACTGTTTGGCTGAGGCAACAATGCTGGTGAACATCTGTTACCAAGGCAAAATTATTCCAAGCCTACATGAGTCTCTCATTAAAGGCAAGCTGGCCAGATTTCTGGTTGTACCTGGGAATAAAGAACCTGTTACCTGCATGGACACATAAGTTATGGCTGGAGAGAGTAGCAGGAGTGATCAGGGTGTGCAGGTAACTGGGGAGTTTGTTTAGTCATTACTTGAGACCATAAAGTGCCAGGTGCTATGCTTGCCTACACTGCAGTGATGACCACTTCAGGGGGCTACACAGAGAGCAATATTGCATCCAAATAGGACAGCAGAGGATACATCTGCCAAAGGCATTCAGCAGGGTGTCAAACTTGGACAGTTGGCAACATTGTAGATCACATCACTGAAGTCAATAAGTGGAAATACCATATGTTCAGCCAGGCATTTTGTCATACTAAGAGACAAATAGTCACCCACACTATAGAGGGCACCACGTTTCCTGTAGGACTTGGAAACCAGTGACTTGATATGTACAGAAACATCCAGGGACTGGCCGAAGAGAATATCAAGGTATTTATACTCAGTTACAGACATCAGAGTAGTACCATCAGAGCTAGTAATGACTGGATTTGGACAGCTTGGCAGACTTTTTTTTGAGCCAGATAACTTTGAGACAGCTTTGGATTGATTTAGCAGCAGTGCATTAGTTGAGAACCACTCTGAGAGTAAATTGAAGTCTGACTGGAGGGCATTGGAAGTAACTGAGGAGTTGCAACCAGCTGTGTAGTCATCCACATACATATAAATACTGCAGGATTTAACAGCCTAATGGAGGTCATTTACAAAAATTTTAAAAAGGAATGGTCTCAATGTAAAGCCTCGGGGGACCCTATACAGACTTTCCAAGGGTTGGATATGGCAGTATCTAGAAAAACCTAGGATGGTCTATAGGAGGGGGACCACAGTAGGTGACAAAATTATCCACAGTACATACAGAAATAAATGACATGGGTAACAACTGCCCTTTACCACAAGGTAACTTTCTGTCTGGTAACTGCACATTCTGTAGCATTATAATATAGGGAAATGAGGTTTTACATCTAATTAGTTACAGGGAGTACATAGTGTAGGATTTCATGAACAGTAATATAGAAAATATGGTGCACTTAGCAATGTGCACCTGCAAAGCGTTCTGTGTGAGGAAAACATCTAGGAATTTTGAAGCACGCATTGGTGAACATCTACTAACCACTGAAAAACAAACTGAGACAAATGCTTTAGCATGCCATTTAGAGAGGGAAGGGAGAGGTCACAGCTTTAAATTCCAGAGGATAGAACATGTTAATATGGGCATTTGCATCAGAGATCTAGACAACAAACTGCTGAGGAGAGAGACATATTGGCAGTATGCCCTGAGATCTTGTTCCCTGCCTGGTTTAAATTAAATGTTCAGCTTGGGCCATTCCTGAAATGATTATTATGTTAATGGGGCAGACAGATATTCAGTTCTATATCCACTGTTAGCTAGTTCATCTGGTTGATTGATTATGGAAAGTTGTCAGCCGCACAGCTTTTTAAATGGCATGACTTCTGCTATGTTGTTGTATTGTTGTTGTCTGAGTTGTGGTATCTTGCGGTATCTTTGTAATTTATATTATATATCTCTATTGATTGCAGATGGTTTGTATTATCACATTATTTACTGAAGATCCTATTTTGAACCTTGTGTCTGTATATATTGACTCTACTCCATCACAGTCGCTTTGTTAGTGATGTTTTTAAACTTTTGCAAATCCATTGTACTGGCTGTGTCATGCACATCTATTAATTATGACCATGCTAAGTTTTAGGCAACTAGACACGTCTAGTGCCACTACTAACTTTGATATACCTTTTAATTATCTATGACAAATGTATGAACTATGTGTGTATTATAGTCCTTGTTTTGTCTCTTGCCTGGTCCCCCCCACCACCACCAACAGATATTTCCTATTGACATTTGAAATGCTGCTGGTAAATTTGTACATTGTCTGTATTTGTATATTTTTATTTATATATTTATTGTACATAACAAGTGGGTATATTTTTTGGATGGTGTTTAACAATGGTGTTGTGGCTGATAGTTGCCGCATGTTTGTAATTCATTATAGCCATTGCCTATTTTAAAGTGTACATACACTGCTGTTCTATATAAGGGGTTCTCCTTTAGTGGGCACTATCACCTTGATAAAGTACCTGCTAATAGGTGTGAAGACAGTGGCCAAGAGTGAATGTTAAGGCATTATAAATGTTAAAACAAGAACCAAGGTCAATGTTAAGGCAGGTATTTCTTCTTGGTTCAGTTATGTATTGTAGTTGATTAACTAATGGTATAACAGGAATGTTGTAACAGGACCAAGTAGCCTTGCTTTTTGCACTTGCAACACTGGTAAACTGCTAAATCAGAGCAGTGGAGTATGGCATAGTGATTGATTAACTTCAGTAGCCATTTTCAGTAGAGAAACAGTGGCTTCTGCATTCTCTAAATAAGCTGATGGGGTTGTTCTCAGGAAAATCAGACCAGTGGACTATGGCATAGTGCTGGATCAACCCCAGTAGCCACATTCGGCATGGTGAAACAGTGCCTTATTAGTTCCCAAAATAAGCTGGTAGATTTGTTTTCTAGGGAAAAAAGGAGATGTGGCACTCTGGCACACACAGTCAGCAGAGAAGGTGGGGAGGGTGGCAGGCAGATGCTTTGGTATGGCATAGGGAAAATTGTAAATTGTAATGGATGTGGAGTAGCAGTGTTCTTCGGCATAATATGGATTGCTGGGGGGCTGCCTGGTGTGCAAGTACCTGGGACAGCTGAGAGCAGAGGTAACCTGGTTAAGATGGAGATTGGAAGGGGGGGAGTGGGTGAGGGAACATAAATGGGAAGGGGAGATGGAGATGGGAGGGAAAGAATTTGGCTGGGGAAGCAAAAATAGAAAAGGGGGATGAGGTAACATGGGCAGGGGCGAGTCAGGGAGAAAGCCTTGGAGATCGAGGGGGGTGGATCCTGACGGGCCAAATGGTGCAAAAAAGGAACCATAGCAGGTGGAAAGGAGAGTTCAAAGGAAAGAAGAAAAGCCTGTGTGCAGTAACTATGGGAGGACAAAGGAGAGGAAACAGAGAAACTCCACAGGGGTCAGACATCCTACGGAAAACAGATTTGAGGCACTGGCAGGTCTGGTGGACCATGAAGAACAAGAGGAGGAGGGGGCTACAGGAAACCTGGTGGAGAAACCCATACAAAACAAAACAGAAGGAGTGAAGCAAAAGGGTGGGAGATGACCAGAGAGAATGGACAGAAGGGTGTGGTGGTACAGGGAGTTAGTGTGGACGAGGATAAAGCAGGGGATAGGAGTGATGAAAAGCGATGCAGGAAAAAAGAAGGGTACAGAGGGCAAAGTGGGAAGTCCACTGTGGGGGAGGGCACATAGGAGTGCATAGAGAGAACTATGGAAAAGGGATTAAGGATGAGAAGGGAAAAAATGGACAGACGGGTGGAAAGTTATGGGGGCAAGTGCAGGAAAGAATGAAGCATGGGAAAAGGGAGAGGATGAAGGGCTATAGGGAAGAGGTGGGGGACAGAAGGCAGGAAGTATGGACCACAGTGGAGAGGGGCACATAGGAGTTCATGGGGGAAAAAAGGCAGAGATAGGGAAGGTAGCGTGACAAGAGCAGACAGGGAGACAGAAACCAGAGTATGGGGGGAAGGAAGATTGATGGTCTTTGGGGACTCAGTCATCAAGGGGATAAACTGGGTAAGAAAGTGGGATCTGTAAAGGAGAAGAGTGGTCATCTGTGCACCCAGGATGGAGGCAGGGATGGCGGGATCTAGGATACTGCAGGCAACAAAGGAGGTAGGGGGTAGGCTGCACCTGATAATTAATCTGGGAACAAATGATTTGGTGGGAAATTAAATGGGTGGTTCAACAGAGTTTCAAGGAACTGGCAGAGTGCTGTAGGATGGTAGTAAGCTCCTTAGCATTCTCTAAAGTCCTTCCAGTCCTCTCTGCTAGCACAGTGAGAAGGAAGAGGTTTGAGGAATTTAATGCATGGCTATGAGAATGGTGCAGAACAGCGGTACTAGTGTGCCTAGGAGGATGGGAAAACAGGTGGTTAGATGAAGGGCTCTATGCAAAGGATAGGCTGCATCTAAATGATGAAGGGTCGAGAATCCTGAGGGGAAAAACTGAGCGAGTACATGGACAGGGAACTAATGTTAAACTGCTAAGGGGGGGGAGTAAGAAGCTAGGAGGGACAAAGTGACAGGTGGGCAAGGGGAAAACCTAACTGGCACTCTCCCACTTATGGGAAAGGGACACAAAAGGAGGTCAGCACTAAAGGAGGGCTATGGAGGGCCTTATGCATGAACACCTGCAACTTGAGTAACAAATTAGTGGACTTAGAGGCTGCTATTGTGGAGGGGAGACTGGATATAGTGGCAGTCACAGAAACACGGTGCAAGGAGCACCAGGTCTGGGACTTGGTCATTCTGGGGTTTAATCTGTTTCATAGGGGTAGGGTAGGTAAGAAGGGGGGGAGGAGTAGTCCTGTATGTGGGAGATTACATAAAGGCCTCAGAAATGCCAGGAAGTCGGGGGGGAATAGCGGCACCATGGGAGCATTGGCATGGAAGAAGGGATCAGTCTTATGCCTTGGGGTTGTATATAGACCTCCAGTGCAGGGGAAAGAATTAGACAGGGAGGGACATTCAAAAGATGGCTGACAAGGGAGAGTTGTTGCTGATGGATGACTTCAATGTCCCAGATGTTTATTGGAGTCACCCTTCAGTGACAACCTCAAGGAGTAGGGACTTCCTGGACTCATTGCAGGGAGCGTACCTCAGGCAAGTTGTGGAGAAACCAACTATAGAGGGTGCGGTGTTGGATCTCATACTTACAAATGGGGACAGTGTTGAACAAGTAGAGGTATCGGATCACCTGGGTTCCAGCAATCATAAAATGGTTAAATTCAACATTAAAAAGGAACTGGTGTCTAGCTGCACAAGGACGAAGGTCCTGAACTTTCAAAGGGCTGATTTTGCGAGGATGAGGAGGTGCCTGAGAGATGCCCTAGGGGAGGCAAAAATAGGGGATCTGAGGGGAGTGGAGCAGCAGTGGGTAGCGATAAGGCAGGCAATAGATAAGGCTACAGGGCTATGTGTTAGATTAATAAGCAAAAATAGAAGAAGGAGACCACTCTGGTTCACCAGAGAGGTAGGAGTGAAGGTAAAGGCTAAGAGACTAGCCTCTTTGCGCTATAACAGATCTCAGAAGAAAGAGGACAGGGCACACTATCTGGAGAAGCAAACAGAGTCAGGGAGGGCAGTTAAAAGGGCAAAGGCATTAGTGGAAGAAAACTTAGCCAAGCCAATAAAAGACAGAGGGAAAGCATTCTTTAGGTACATAGGGGAGTGGAAAAGAATGAAGGTGGATATAGTTAGGTTAAAGGGGGAGGGGGGTCCAGGTGGAGGACGATCTTAGGAAGGCAGATGTGCTTAATGAGTAATTCTGCTCAGTATTTACAGAGGAAGAGAGGGGAAAGCTGCCAGAGTTGAAGGACAAGAGCTTGGGGGAGAGGGAAGTAGACACCAGCCCCTTCTTGGTGGATAGGATGCTAAAGGAGCTAAATGACATTAAGGTGGACAAGGTGATGGGACTGGATGGGGTGCATCCCAGGGTGGCAAAAGAGCTGAGGGAGGAGCTGGCTGTACCTCTAATGGCCTTATTCAACCTATCATTGGATACCAGGGGAACACCTAGTGACTGGAAGAGAGTGGATGTGGTTCCGCTCCATAAGGGTAGGGATAAACAGGAGGTTGATAACTACTGGCAGTTATCCTAACATCTGTGGTGGGGAAGATGATGGAGTTTTTGCTGAAGGAGAGAATAATTGGATACCTGGAAACCTCTGGTCTGATGTATCCTGGGCAACATGGATTCATGAGAGGGAGGTCCTGCCAGACCAACGTCATTGAGTTCTTCGACTAGGTGACCAGGGTAGTCAATCAGGGAAAGGCAGTGGATGTGGCCTATCTGGACTTCAGGAAGGCCTTTGACACTGTCCCTTAGAAGATTGCTAAATAAACTAAGCAGCCTAGGGGTGGGTCAGAGGATAGTAACATGGGTTGAAAACTGGCTAACTGGAAGAAGCCAGAGTGCTGGTAAATGGGGCACATTCAGGTGCTGTGAAAGTAAAGAGTGAAGTGCCACAGGGCTTAGTGCTGGGACCAGTCCTCTTCAATGTTTTCATCAGTGACATTACCAAGGGGCTTCAGGGGAACTTATTCTTATTTGCAGATGATTTCAAGATATGCAGTAGAAGCTGGCCCAGTGGCACAGAGGGCTGAGGTGCTAGTTGCCATACCTCACATCACACCTGTGACCCGGGTTCGGGAATAAGCTTGGGTGCCAGGGGTAGGCCAGGGAGGAGAGAATGGAGCATCCGCTGGACTGTTGTCCTCTCCTGGGAGGGAGGGGGGGTCTTTCCTGCACAGACTGTGACACCTGGTGGAATCTGGGTGCACTGCTGATGCAGAGACTATGGAAGGGGAAGACACTGGGCAGCCATCTTCTGGACATGAGCGGGAACACTCACGTAGCGGGCTAGACAGCATTGCACATCCCATGTTCGGGGAGGGAACTAAAGCCAAAAATCCCCTTCCCCCCTGAGCTAGGTGATGGCACCTCCACCCGGACCACACTCCCAACACCGGGCACTTCTCTCCTGGCTCCCTGCGCAGACTCGACATGCTACACTATAGATAGAGCACCATGGGCAGATAGGGCAGCCCTTCCCTGGGGGCTCAGATCCAGGGGATGCATTGGGCTGCATGAGGGGGTAGGTGATGCATCTCAGGTGGGAGGTAGAGACTGGTTTAGGAGACTGCCGGAGAAAGTTCTCGGAGGTGAGGTGTAAAAACAGAATTGAAAAAAGGAAAAAAGATATGCTCTAGAGTGGATGAGCCAGGAGGGGTGGATAGGATGAGGAGGGACCTAAAAAGGTTAGAGCAATGCTTGGCAACTTGGGTTCAATATGCAAAAATATAAAATTGTGCACATAGGAACAAGAAACTTGGGTGTGATGAATGAACTGGGAGGAGTACAACTGTCAGTCACGCAGCAAGAGAGGAACCTGGGAATTGTCATTACAGATGACCTAAAGGTTGCCAGGCAATGCAAGGCAGCAGTTGGAAAGGCTAGCCATATGTTTGAATGCATAGGGAGAGGTATTACCAGTAGAGGGCAGGAGGTCCTCTTGCCCCTTTACAACACACTGGTGAGGCCTCACCCCGTGTACAGTATTCAGTTTTGGAGGCCTCACCTATGGAAGGACATAAACAGACTGGTGGCAGTGCAAAGGAGTGCTACAAAGATGATGGGGGGTCTTCAGGGGATGTGCTATGAGGAGAGGCTGAGGGAACAGAATATGTATTCCCTAGAGGCAAGGAGGGAGAGGGGTGAAATGACAGAAATCTTCAAATATCTCAAAGGCATAAACAAGGTACAAGGGGGAGTATGTTTCAAAGGAAGAGTTGCCAAAGGATGAGGAGTCATGAATGGAAGCTGGAAGGAGGATGCTTCAAGGGAAACATAAGGAGGTACTTCTTCACAGAGAGGGTGGTGAACACTTGGAATAGTCTACTGGAGGAGGGGGTAGGAACAAACACAATTACTAGCTTTAAAAATGCATGGGACAGACACAAGGGGATTCCTGTACTCAGGGGATGGGTTTCCGGAGTAGGAGTTTGACCAGGGGGCTCTTGTTGGGAGGGCCTGACAGGGTGCACCAGGTTGGCCTTGTGGTTCTTATCTGCTGACATCATGTATGTATGTCTGTATGTAAATGTTGGTATGTAGGATTGCTGCGCTATATTTCTATTTCTGATATTTCAATACTGAATAAAGTGTTTATGCACCAATTTAGTGACTGTAGACTATTTATGTTGCTTACCAGATGGGTGTCCAACTTCTTTTTCATTTTGTATCCAAGTACATACACTGAGAGCACTTGTGTTGAGGGTTCTGGAGCCACTTCATTTTTGAGTTTGTGCATGTGAGTCGAACTTCTTGGGATAGTGACTTTTGATGGGTGTGACACTGTCTGTCCAATGCAGAGTGCTCTGCAAGGGGCTCAACAGTATCACACCACTCATCAGCCAGGCTGGTTGTGATGCTGTTTTGCCTGAAGTGGTTTGCACTTGAAAAGAAAAAGCCGCACCAATCATGTGGCAACTTTTTCCTTTCATCTGCAGGTCACTGCGCAGCAAACAGCTGTTTGTTTGTTTTATTTATTTATACTGATAGGACCATGAGCCAAAATGACCCATTTTCATGGGTGATCAGTGTACAAATAACAATAAATGCTATATAAAAAAAAGATACTTCATAATAAAAATACAAACAAAAAAGAATATACAAAGACAATACTTATGTATATATCTCAACATCATCATTCAAAACATTTACACTTGCTCTCAGAAAATAAATACTCTTTTAATCTATGCCTAAAAGAGCACAAGGAAAGATCCACACAGTCAAAAACAGTCTGAATTGAATAAAAAAAAGTAGGTAGCATATAAGGTAATGCATTTTGTCCTAATGAAGTACGCATTCTTGCGATGCAAAGAGAAAAATTATCTGTTGACCGAGTATTAACACTGGGGTTCTGTTGTTTGAAAATTGAAGAGAAACAGTCTGGGACTGTTAAGTATCACCTTTTTTGCCAATAAACCCAATTGAAGTTTATATCTACCAACCAAAGGAAGCCAACCCACTTGCAGAAGAAGATTACAATGATGGACCCGTTATGGGGATTTTACTACAAATCTAGCAACTGAATTAAGTAACGCTTTCACCTTGGATAACAACCCCTCCCTGGCAGTCTAATAAAACAAAACCCCCAAATCAATTTGCATCAATAAAAAACTTTGAGCCAACAGAAGTCGTGTGGAATCAGTGAGTAGAGGAGATAACCTATATATGGCCCCAAGCCGCTGATGGGTCACCTTGACCATATGAAGAATATGAGGTACATAAGAAAGACCCTCATCAATCAATAGACCCAAATACTTAAATTGTTTAACTTGTTCAATCAAGGTACCAGAAACAGTGTGTAATGACAATAAAGGATCCAGATTCAATGTCTTTTTAGCATTAGCAAAAAACATAGATTTAATTTTTTATTCATTTAAACCAAACCAGAAGCTCTTAACCAATTTTGTACCTCCAAAAAATCATCAGTCAGGTCCTTCTGAACTTTTTCAAAAAGAGAACCACTTGTGAGGACCACTGCTTCATCAGCATATAAGAAAATTTGAGATCTAGAGCATACAGAAGGAAGAGTGTTAAGAAAAAGGTTAAACAATAAGGGACCCAAAATAGAACCTTGAGGAACACCCTGTGAAAACTTAGCAGGAGAAGAAAATTGACCACTTACCCTCGTTACCTGTGTACGATCACACAGGTAATTTCCTAGCCAATCCCTAACATCCATGGACATACCTAAATAAACTAAAGAAGCCAACAAAAGGGGATGATCAACCAGATCAAATGTCTTGGTGAGGTCCATGAACACAGCCCTGTGTAATGGCCCTTATCAAGGGCCTCGTGCACCGTGTTCATGAACCCCCACCAAGGCAGTAGTAGTACTGTGTCCTGGCCTAAAGCCATGCTATGCAGGTGTTAAGACATTATATTTAGACAGGTACTCCATAATCTTGTCAAAAACAACCTTTTCTAAAACTTTAGAAAGAGGAGCCAATAGAGAAATAGGATGATAGTAAGATTTATCAGAGATATCACCAGATATAGATAGGAACAATAGTAGAATCTTTCCAAAACTTAGGAAAGCTAGACCTACACAAAGATAAATTAAAAATAGAAGAAAGAGGAAAACAAAGAAGATCAGCAGTGGTCCTAACAAGACGGAAATCAATACCATCCTTACCAACAGACGGACGAGGGTCCATTAAAAGAAAGTGTTTCAAAACATCACCTAGTAACAAAGATTGAAAATAAAACCTTGGGATATTCAAAACTGAATCCTCCTGGAACACCCTACCCAATTACATTAAATCCCCAAGTGAATACTTAGAGTAATCAGAAAAATGATAATTAAATTCCTGGGATATTTCAGATGGATCTATGGTAACACCATTCTTAGTTTGTAAGCATTGAATAGTTGCAGTATGTTTTTTTTTTTCCAGTAAGTTCGTGTATTAACTTCCAGGTCTCAGTAATATTCTTTCCCCTAAAATCCTTCTGCCTTTCAAGAAAATAATTCCTTTTAAATCATTTAATCATAGCTTTACATTTATTTCTAGCCTGTTTATATAAAACTAAACTAATTTGGCTAGGGGTCAAGCCTTCCAGAGTCTATCTTGTATTCTCATTTGATCTATTAATTCTGAAGAGACCCAATCCTGTTTGTCACGTCCGACCCTAAGCTTCTTTAAGGGTACAAATTTTTCACAAACTGAATTAAATCAATGAAATTACCTAAAGCTATATCAACATTCAAACTCTGAGTAACCCTAAACCAATCTATATTAGCAACTGCCTGCCTAAAACCTACCAAGTCAAGTGTCTTAATGTTACGTGAAAACACAAAAACAGGAGGGACAGATTTTCTCTTTGCAGACCAACTACAATAGACTGGACTATGGTCACTGACACCATCGGGGAGAACCCCGTGTTGTACAGTTTTATTGATGTCAGAGACCAGAACCCAGTCAATCAATGATGAGGTTCCAGATTTATAATTAATCCTCGTTGAAACATTAATTATCTGTGTTAATCCTTGATTAATAACCGTATCTCTAAATTTTAAGTTATCCTTCCCCAGCCAATTAATATTCATATCACCCATTATTATAAGCTCTCTATTTCTAGGCAAAGACCCTTGTATAATCGCTAATCATCAAAGTCCATCCCTCTGATAACTAGGCGGAACATAAATAACCACCAAAGACAGCATTTTTTTGTTTACCTAAAAGAATCGGCAGAGATAGATAGTCACAGGAGGGAGGTCCTTCAGTAGCTATACAAGGCGATACTTTCAGACGGTCTTTTACATAAAAAAGGCACCTCCTTCTCTTCTTAATTCTCTGTCATGTATAAAAGTCCTATAGCCCTCAATAGCGATTGATTCATCCAAGACCCTACCAGTAATCCAGGTCTCCGATATCCCAACCACATCAAATTGATGGCAATCCATCCAGACAGTGAAATCATCCCACTTTGCAAGCAAGCTCTACACATTCAAATGAGCAAAATTCAGAGCATGCTTTGGCAACATGGGAGAATCTCTATTGCCCATAGGCCCTGGATTTGGATGTACTGAACCAGATATTAATAACAGTAACAATATCAAACTTCTTCTAAACAAAAAACTATAAAGACGCTGCCTAGTACAAATACTTCTATCATTTGACACTGTCTGAGAAACCTTAGAAAACAGACTATATAAAATGTGTAAGGTAACATTACATTGTAGCTTCCTATAAATACATATTGTTCTATCCCTAACCCAGTCATTGGGTATTAAAATAAGCAAGAATAAATCTAAACAAAACACTTTTGTGTGAAACCCAGATACCTGATATAAATTATTAATATCAGGATATTTCATCCCCTATACTAACTGAAGCAACAGGGGAATATCCTACCAAAAGAAACATAATGCAAAAAAACAACAAAATAAAACATTTTTTCCCAATCAGAGGAGAACAACCAGCCACAAGAGGCAAAAAATGTAAAATCAAAAAACTAATAGTCTGCTCACACCAGCTCCCAGGGAAAGAGTTACGGTCAGCCTGGCTGACGTCTCCAGCCCCCTCCTCGCCACCCCACTGGTCCCTTCCTGGAAAATGGGAGGAGGAGCTTTTCTTGCCTGCCTCCTCCACTTCCCACTGACTTCTTTTGCTTGTTTTCTCCCACCCATGTAGAGTAGGCCACAGCCTAAGCTCCATATGGGCTGGGAGTATACCATGCCCAAAGGCACTTTCACTCTAAGCATGATCACGCTAGCAGATCCCCCATGCCTGCCAACATTGGGGTGCTCAATCCCCGTGTCAGCATGTATCCCCCCCAGTGCTCTGGCACACTGGGAGCCCACCCCAGTGTGCTGAAATCAGTGTTACGAATAGTTTGCCTGTAAAAAAGAAAACAGTCCCATGACGTATTTATTTTTTAAAACCTGAAAACAAAAGAAACCGGTCCCTCGTCATCCCCACCGGCCCCCTCCCCCCAACCTGCACCCTCCCTCTGTGCACCCCACCTCCCCCCATACTTACCTCTGGAGGTCGGGAGCAGCAGTCTTCTGTGGACTGGGAACACGTGTGCACTCTTCAAAAGCCTACCCCAAACTGAAGAAAATCACAGTAAGCCCTATAATGGAAATCTATGTGGGGTTTCAACTTAGGTTGATATCTCAGCCACATTTTGGTGTTTTGTTCCCAAACTTTCAACATGGGGTTCTTGGGACCCCACCTCATGAACACAGTCACTGTAATTTCATTTCTCAGTTCTGAAAGGTGATTTCGCGGTCGCTGTATGGAATCACCTTTTGGGACCAATTAACAAAACGACAAGTGTCACTGTTCATGAGGTGGGGTCCCAAAAAGCCCTTGTTGCAAATTTAGTGAAAAATCTCCCAAAAATGACTGTGTTACAAGTGTCTGTTGCGCAGTTTCTGTGTACACTCGTAACATCATCAATTTTTAAGATTTTCACTCCAGATTTCCAACACTGCCATTTTTTACTCCCCCTTATGAACAGTACAGCTGTCATTTTTTGCATCCTTCCCAAAATGTGTTTTTGCACCTGTGGTGCAGAATGGTGCAGTCACTGTGCAAAATCAACTTTCAGGACAGATTAATGAAATTCCAGTGCCACTATTGATGAGGGGAGGGCCCAAAAAGGCCATGTTGAAAATTTGGTGAAAACATTCCAAAAAATGACTGTGTTACGAGCGTGCATTGCACAGTTTGTATACACATTCGTAACTTTGTCACTTTTTCATATTTTAAACCCAGGTTTTCAACATTGCCATTTCTTCATACCTCCTCATGAACAGTATAGCTGTCATTTTTCAATTCCTGCCCAAAATGTGTTTTCACCCTGTGGCGCCGAATAGCACACTTGCTGTGCGAAATCACCTTTTGGGATTAAGTAATGAAATGATACTGCCACTGTTCATGAGGTGGGGTCCCAAAAAACCCATGTTGAAAATTTGGAGCAAAAATACCAACATACGCCCAGGGCATTAGGGTTTCCAACCGTAATGCCCACCCTGTACAGACTGATAGGCGCGTGATGAAGTAAACCAATGCTGGAAGAACATAAGAAATTTGTGTTGAGAGTGATGCCTTAAAATACAAGGTAGAGGAATATACACAGAAAAATATGGGAGGCATGTACAATAGCAATACCAACAGCAAACTTTCAGCATTGACAAATGCTTGTTTCTTGTTATTAGAACTAAGTAACTTTTTAGGGCTGTGGGTGGAGCCTACAGCCATTTTGTGAGCGCTTTTTAGCTCTAAAAATGGCCAATCTCACAACCTCTTCCATTGGACTTTTGGAAGTATCCTTCCAAAAGCCCAATGGAGCTGAAAGCCTTCCACCACAATCAGTGTATGGAATAACAGCCACACTATTTTGGCTGTTACTTCCGCATTCTGATGCGTGCACTGTGCATGCGCATGAGTCGTGTGCATGTGCAGTGATGTGGTGCCGCCATGCTGTGTATAGCACTATGCCATTCACTGTTTGTGCCCCCCCAAAGTCATGACCATCTGGTGTCACACACTGGGAGCCCACCCCAGTGTGCGGAATTGTTTTTGTTTCTATAAATTAGAAAACAGTCCCTCATCGGTTTCATTTTTTGTAGTGCCCCCTGCCCAAGTAATGCCCAACATAGGGTGCCCAATCCCCATGTTGGCATTCATGTGGCACACTGGGAGCCCACCTCAGTGTGCCAAAATGTTTTTTGTCCTTTTTTCTTTCTTATTTTGCTGTAAAATTGAAAACGGTCCCTCGCTGTTGGTTTTGTTTCCCTGTGAAAGTAAAAACGGTCCCTTGTCATCTGTGTGGTCTCCCTCCCCCCTCCCACTGTGCACCCACCATCCCACACCCCCTTACCCCATACTTACCTCTGGAGGTCAGCACTGTCATCTTCTGTGGACTGGGACATGTCTGCACTCTTCAAAGCCCAACCGCAAACTGAAGAATTAAAGGTAAGCATGCTATACAGCCATTCAATAGGGTTTTCAACTTATGCTGATATCTCAGCCATTTTTTGGAATTTTTGCATCACGTTTTCAACATGGGCTTCTTGGGATCCCTCCTCATGAACACTGTCACTGCCATTTTGCTACTCGGTCCCGAAAGGTGATTTCGCGGGCACTGCGTGGAATCACCTTTTGGGACTGATTCACAAAATGACAGTGCCACTGTTCATGAGATGGGGTCCCAAAATGCCCATGTAGCAAATTTGGTGAAAAAATTCCCAAAAATGACTGCATTACAAGCATGCATTGCGCAGTTTCTATGCATGCTCCTAATGTCACTAATGTTTTACATTTTCACTCCACATTTTTAACATTGCCATTTTTGCATACCTCCTTCACAACAGTTATACCTGTAGCTGTCATTTTCTACAACCTACCCAAAATGTGTTTTCGTACCTGTGGCGCACAACAGAAGTTTGCTCTGCGCAATCACCTTTCAGGAAAATTAAACAAAATGACACTGCCACTGTTCATGAGGAGGGGTCCAAAAAAGGCCATGTTGAAAATTTGGTGAAACAATTCCAAAAAGTGACTGCATTACGAGCGTGTGCTGCGCAGTTTCTACGCAAGCGCCTAACATTGCTAATTTTTAATATTTTCACTTCATATTTTTAACATAGACATTTTTGTACGCCTCCTTCACAACTGTACATCTGTCATTTTCCACAACCTGCCCAAACCATGTTTTCACACCTGTGGTGCAGAATAGCATGTTTAGTCTGCACAATCACCTTTCGGGACAATTGAACTAAATGACACTGGCACTGTTTATGAGAAGAGGTCCAAAAAAGGCCATGTTGAAAAGCAGGTGCACCACCTCCAACATATGGCCAAGTTACACCTGGGCATTGAATAATTTCTATGCAAATGTGTAACTTTCATCACTTGGTAGCACTTCACAGCCCTATCGGCTCTGGCCAGAATTTGTTTCTAACAATTCATGTTTGATGGTAATATTAATGCAAAAGATAACCTAATACTTGGATTACAAGAACACTTAGAATGGAATAGACCCTTTACTTGTTTGAAGATATGTTGTGTTCTTATTATCAAAGAGTTGACCTGGCAACACTGGTTCATTCCTTCATCTCCACAAGAAGAGACTGTACACATTTGCTATGCTGTATGTGTGCCTTTTTAGAGGGATCATCTAGCAGGTAAAGTGACCGCAGAATGTGGCTGCTGAAATCCTTAGGAACTCTAGCCTGAGGGAGTCAATAACACCTGAGGAAGTACTTCTTCATAGAAAGAGTGGTGGATTAATGGACCAGCCTTCCAGCAGAGGTGGCGGGGGTGAAAACAGTGGTGGGGTTCGAGAATGCATGGGATAGGCATAAGGAAATCATAGTGGAAAGGAAGAGGGGAAAGGAGAAAGAGCTGTAGATCAAGTAGGGTCCATGGTAATGAAGTAGGTAGGGAAAAAGGGTAGGCTGGGTGGGCGAATTAGTCTGTTTATGCCATCAAATTCTTTGTTTCTATGTTTCTATGTAAGTTTGTACTACTTTCAAAGGACTCTGACTTCCATATATTTGTACTATGTAATGTGACTTCGTACCAAGTGTTTTCAGCAGTCCTGTTTTGTTCTAATTGTATATCTGTATTGTATTGATGTTTGTTGTGTTTGCCACCCTGGTGGCCTGGGTCTCAACTGAAAATGGTCCTTTGGATCAGTTTGCTCACCCGGTTATCAAAGACCTAAATAAATAAGTACTGTAATCATCTCCCAAGAGGATTCCATGACATGAACTCAAAAGGCCATGAAAGCAACCATTTCTGAAAAAATCCACACATCTTGATTTAGTGATCTGATCCTTCTGCTCTTCTTCAGTTGTCAGTCTATGCCTGTCTCAGTTCTGACTATACCACCTAGAAGAACCCTTTCCATTTCTACTCCTCTTTCTTCTACCACCTTATATCCTGCTGCTTCCTCATCCTCATGTGTCTTCTCACCAATCACTGCCTCTTATGTTTTGTCTACATTTCTTCTTTGTTCCCTTCAAAGACCATAGCCCTGATGGTCTTGAACCTAAACTCCTCCTCCTCCCCTGCCATCACTGTTCTCTCTCTATTCTTCTAAATCTCTCCTTGTCCATTCCTACCTGATGGATGTTGACTAAAAGGGGCAACACCTGAACCCCTAGGAACTACCACCCTACATCTCTCCTCCCCTCCTTGGCTCAACTGCAGGAACAGCTGGTTTTCTTCCAGCTCTCCTACTTTCATTACTCCTCTTTCTCTCTCCCTTCCAGTCTAGTTTCTGTAAAGTCAATTCAACAGTCTCCTTCCTCCTCCATGTCACTGATTCCATCTTGAGGAGGATGGATATGGGTCATATATCAGCTGGTATCTTTATTGATCATGCCAATGCATTTTGATCTGTAACCCACCCTCTATTTTTAGATAAGTTTTGGAGTGCTGTGCTCTTAGTCTCTGCCCCTGACTGGTTCCATTCCTACCTCTCTGATCATATCCAGGATGTCCATGTTGAGGAATTCTTTCCCTCTCCCTCCATTAACTCTAGTATGCCTCAAGGTTCTATTTTGCGTCTAATCCTCTTCTCTGTTTTCTTTAATGATCTCCCTTAGCCTATGACTCAGTGAATATTCACATGTATGCTGATGACACAGTTTGCCATGCTACCAGCACATCCATCTTTCTTTTGGAACACTCCCTTCTTTGTGATTTTGATAATGTCCAACACTGGTTCTATGCCAGCCAGCTCCTGCTAAATGTTAAAAAAGTCACCATACTGTTCAGTAAATACCACCAGCCTAGTAGGCTTAGCTAGACCCCTATTTCTGATGGCACTCCCCTTGAAGCAGCCACCTGCTTCAAATACAATACCTTGCTGTGTGACTTGATAGTCACCTTGACTTTTCAGTCCACATTGATACCATCATCAAAAAAGTATGCCCAGTCTTCGCACCCTCTACAGGAATAAATCCTGCCTTCTACTTCCAGTTCACTATGATATAATTCTTAAAATGATCCTCTTGCTTTTGACTACCAGGATATGGTCTGTTGTGGGTCTCCAATGTATCGTAGCCAGACTGGACACTATCTTTCACTCCTTTTGGTGGTTTGCCACTGGTTCTCCTATCTTACTCATCATTGTTCCCTTTACCAACTCCTCTCCCTTCCCTCCCTATCCCCTTGCTTGGCACTACTCCCATTGTGCCTCCTTTCTCTCTAAGTACTTATTTGCATCCATCCTTCCTACCTCTCTGACCTGAATCCCCCCGTTCACTCTGCTAATTTCCTTCCCTCTTCTAACACTTATTTCTTCAATATTCCCCACTGCTCTATATCTACTGGTCAGTCCTCATTTTCTGCCTGACTGCCATCACCCTGGAATGGTCTCCCCCTTTCTCTTAGGCTTGCCCTCTAATACCTCTCTCTTAAGCCACTTCTGCAGTCTCATTTTTTCACCTGCTTGTTCCTGTCCTCATTTAGCTGTCACCTGATCTTGTTTGCCTCTGCTCTCTTTTCTACCAGTGCAACCTTTGTTTGTTCTACTTATGTGTGTGCTATCTTTCCTAATTTATTTTGTTCAGCTGTTAGATTTTATATACTTTCTGCTTACCGCATTATGGGACCATAGCACAATGTTAAATTATTGTTATGCTGAGCTGTTGCCTTAGGGCAGTTGTTCATTGTATCTTTCAGCTACTATTACAGGTATTAAATGAATACTTCTGCTCCATCTTTACAAAAAGAAAAGGATGGACTAGTGCCACATACAAGGAGAAGGAGGGAGGGAACAGGGAGGGAAGCCATAGGAGTAATCGGAATTGAAAAAGTGAGGGTGGGGCTGATGGCCTTGAGGATCTGGTGGGGCTGCTGGCTGTTCTCTTCAATAGATCTCTGAAGTCAGGAGTGGTGCCGCTGGAGTGGAGAATGGCACATGTGGTGTCACTCCACAAGAGCGGACCCAAAGATGACCCAGGTAACTATAGGCCAGTCAGCCTGACCTAGATAGTATGTAAATGCATGGAGATCATACTAAAGGAAAGGCTGGTGAGGTACAGAGAGGAGAATGGTCTACAGGACAAAAGACAGCATGGGTTTGTGGCAGCAGATCATGTCAAATGAACCTGATCAAGTTCTTCGATTGGGTCAAGAGGGCAATGGACAAAGGCCAGGTGGTGGACATCATATACCTGGACTTTAGCAAGACCTTCAATTCTGTACCACACAAAAAGTTGATAATGAAACTGAGGGATCTAGGAATGAGGGAGAATATGGTAAGATGGGTTGAGAACTGGTTGGGTGGTAGAACCCAGAGAGTAGTGGTTGGGGACGAGTTCTTCAGCACAAAGGAGGTCATCAGCAGAGTCCTGCAGGGATCGGTGCTGGGGCCAGTGCTGTTCAATGTCTTCATAAGTGACATCAGTAAAAGCATTAAAGGCAAAGTGTGCTTGTTTGTCGACAACACCTAACTCTGTGGGAGAGTGGACACCAAGGAGGGGATATAGGACCTGAGGGAGGGCCTTGCCAGGCTAGAGAGAAATGGTCAGGAATCTGGCAATAGTTTCAATGATGAAAAGTGTAAAGTGATGCACATAGGGGCCAAGAACCCTAGGACAGAGTATTACATAGGATGGGTTCAGTTAACTGCTTCTGAAGAGGAAAATAATCTAGGGGCAGTGATTACGAGTGACCTGAAACACACCTCTCAGTGTAAAAAGGCAGTGATGAAGGCTAACAGAATGCTGGGGTGTATTGCAAAGGGATTCAATAGTAGGCAAAGCAAGGTTATTTTACCATTGTACAGGTGATTGGTGAGACCACATTTAGAATATGGGGTGAGGTACTGGCATCCTTATCTTAAGAAGAACATCAGCATGCTGGAGGGGGTCCAGAGGAGAGCAACCAAGATGATCGAAGGGCTATAGGATAGGTTCTATGAGGAGAAGCTAGGAGTCCTGGGGATGTACTCCCTGGAAGAGAGGAGGCAGAGGGGTGATATGATACAGACCTTCAAGTACATGAAGGGACTTAACAGAGTGAAAAGGGAGGGTCTCTTTAAAATGAGTGACAGCAGCACCACTGGAGGCTTAGCCTAAAACTGATGGGGAGGAGTTCAGAAGGGGTGTAAGAAAGCATTTCTATACAGAGAGGGTGGTGTCCATCTGGAATGAGCTGCTGGAGGAGGAGGTGGTATCAGCAAGGATGGTGGGAGCATTTAAGAGAGCCTGGGACAAGCACAAAGGGAACCCTTGGGACCAAGGAAGGGGAAAAGGGGGTGGTAAGAAGAAGGGACAGTCGGGGGTGGCAGGGTCATTTGCATAAATTGTAAGGCCAGACCCTACATCACTTACCAAGCAGATGCAATAAATCGGGTGGTCTTCTGCTGGCTTTTTTCCAGATGTTTTGTATGTTTAGCAGTCTGTGTCAACTTGGAATTGTTGTCTCAACCTGCCTGTAACTATCATCTACTCTGCTCCCCCTACCCAGTTTTCACCTGGAAACAAGCTCTGGTTCAGTGTGCCTTTCCTGGCTACCGAGTTTAACTAAATAAAGCAATAAATACAGAAATAAATACATAATTGAATAAATAAATAACTTCTTCAACAGCCACCACACAGTGATTGCTCAATCTCCACATAGCAGTGTTACAAGTTGATGGTGAGTCACCTACAAATCCTACTACTATTTCTTCTATTGCCATTCTTTTGGATGAATCAAAGCAGTTAGGCAGTCAATGCAGTGATATATTTCTTCCTTTGAGTCAGTCTGATCTCTTGAGTCTAGAAGCCAGCACTTTGAAACCTCAGCCACTGTTGGATCTTGTCATGCATTGACAGTATACATCTAGTGCAGAGCTTCATTTAGAAATCTCCAGCTTCCATAACCAACTCTTCCTATTCTACTGCTTTAAAATCCTCTTCTTTGTTATCATTTTGTCTTTTTTCAATGTCTCAATGGCCTGTGGATGGTTCAGCAGGACAAGATCTATCTTTTGAAAGACCTCTAAGAGCTTTCATCTACAGGCAGCAAGCACGTTTCACAGGTAGGTGCTAGCTGCCCCACTGATGGCCTTATTCAACAGCTCTCTGTAAACAGGTGTGGTTCCAGAGGACTGTAGGAGAACAGATATGGGTCTCAAGCAGCAGCATGAAGGACGAGAGCAACTATATGCCAGTCAGTCTCACCTCAGTGGTGGAGAAATTAATGGAAACCCTGCTAAAGGAAAGGCTGGTAGAGTACCTTGCATCCAAATTGGCTGCAAGACCAAAGGCAGCATGGATTTATAGGCCAGATTAATCTGATTGATTCCTTTGACTGTATGACCATGGAAATAGGTCCGGTGAGGGCAATGGATATGGTATATATGGACTTTAGCATATTTGTTGGAAAGGAAAATAAATGATTATATCCATTTTTAAAATTGCAGACAAGCTTGATAGGTATACAGCCTCTTCTTGCCTGCAACTATTTTTCTATGTTCCTATTACAAAAGAACTGGAAGGGAAGGGAAGCCTGTTTGCAATGACACTGAAATCTATAATAGAGAGGACACTGCGCAGGGGTGGAGAAAATGTGTAGAGGTCTTGGGAAACTGTGATCAAAAGCATGGCAGTTGGAGTTCAATGCCAAAAAGTGTAAAATCATGCCTTTACGGCATAGGAACCCAGGAACTAAGTGCAGGATGGGGGAGGTGCTGACAGTCACAATGCAGGAAAGGGACCTTGAGGTTATCATATCTGATGACCTCAAAGTGGCAGGGCAGTGTGACAATGCAATGGATAGGGCCAGTGGGATACTGGAAAGCATAGGGGAGAGGTATCTCCAGCAGGAGGAGGTAGGTGGTGTTGCCACTATATCGCTCACTGGTGAGACCCCATCTGGAGCATTGTGTCCAGTTCTGGAGGCCATACCTCTTAAAGGAGACAGACAGGGTGGAGGCAGTCCAGAGGAGGGCAACTAAAATGGTGCAGGGGTTGCACCAAAAGCCCTACGAAGAGAGACTGATGGATCTAAACGTTCACACTGGAAGAGAGGAGATGAGAGGGGACACAATGAAGATCTACAAGTACCTCATGGGGTGAACAGGGTGCATGAGGGGAATCACTTTCAAATGAGAAATATTACCAGGATCAGAGGGCATGTGATGAAGCTGGAGGTGACATTTAAGAGGGATGTGTGAGGAAGTACCACTTCACAGAAAGAGTTGTAAATGCCTGGAACAGACTGCCAGTTGAAATGGTGGAGGTGAAAAGAGTGAAGGGCTATAAGCATGTGTAGTATAAAAATAGGGGAATGTTAGTAAATAGGCAGAGATATTCTGTGTTTCTATGTATAGCAATTCTACATATTTACCAGTCACGACATATTATATATTCCACCTGTGAAGATTACCTATCAAACATTACTTCTTCAGCTTGAAGCAGACAGATTCAACAAACCTGTAAACAACTACCCCTCACTCCTCCTTCAGACTCAATAACTCCTTCTTGGAAGTCAGAACATTCACTTTGCTGTGAGACATACAAATTTAAGCCACCATACATTTATGGCTTTGCACCTTTGAGAATGGATTGCATCAACTCTTTAGTTTGATTCCTGACTTCATCTATGCCCAACTGCTTATGCTAAGTCCTGGTGACCATTCACAGTGTTCTGCTGAACTCTGCCAAACCACTCAGCAGTGAGAAGGGTTCCAAATAACATACTCCAGCAGTGGCACAAGTGGAGGACTGAGGACTCCCATAGTTTTTAAACATAACACTACACTAATGCAACACAACCCATCAGTAGTTCTATAGGGCAGTTAGTAGCATGGGCTGTGCTATGGTACTAGCAGTAGCGATAGTAGTGCAAGAAAATGAGCATGCTACCTGTTAAAAAACAAATTGGTGTGTGGGTGCTGAGCCCCTAGTTCATAACAAAACCCAGCTGATATGTAGGTTTTTGTTACATGGGAGGCTCTGCCCCCACACCCCCTTTTATTTTTAAAGTTTGTAGAGCTACTGTATATCCTAGAAATTAGTATAGTAGCATTTCAGTGTACATGCACATCTTATGACAGGGTCCTTAGTCCTCCACAGACGCTGCAACTGAAACTAGCTGTGTCCTGTTCAATCTGTTAGATATTTCTCTCACAGCCATCTGTGTCTTATCTCCCCACCACAAGAGTTGGCTTTCCGACCCCCCCCCCTCCTCACAGCAGGCATGTTATGGGACTCAGAGGAGCAGGGAGGCAAGAGACATACAAGCTCCTGTCCCAACCACAAGAGCCAGCTTTCTGACCCCTTTCCCCACAGCAGGCATGCTACGGGACTCAGAGAAGCGGGAGCCAAGAAGCATATAGGCTTCTCTCCACATGGCAAAAGCTGTCTTTCTGACCCCTCCCCCACAGCAGGTATACAGGAATAGTGTTGGTAGAGCTGTGTTGATTGTTTATTTCTGTGTTTTGCATTACCTGTTTTAGAAGTGATTTCACTGCTATTTGACTGTTACTTTAAGGGAGATCTGCTATGATGGGGGATTGTACAGTGCTTACCTAGTGCTTTAAGGCCTCTTGTGTGGTCCCATTTTAGTACAGTCTGGAGCATTTGTTTTAGCGCAGATTGCACTCTGTGTAGAACCCATAGCCATTGTTCTTCGCCTTGATCCCATATCCACTTCCTCCCCCCACTCTAGCTCAGGTCCTTCCTGCCATGACCTCGGCAATTCCTTTGTGTTGGCCTGTAACCCCTTAATCCCCTGAGCTCTCTACAGGCCTCACTCTAATCCTTTATCCCTCTTCTCTCTTCAGGCACATTACGGAACACAGAGAAGCAGGGAGCCAAGAGGCATACAGGCTCCTCTCCCACCACAAGAGCCAGCTTTCTGACCTCCTCCCCACAGCAGGTACACAGGAACAGCACTGGCAGAGCTGTGTTAGCCTGCTGCCACTTATGCAGTGGCTACCCCACCTACCCCTCACCCTTCCACCCTGGGCAGACCCTAGATTTATAGGCTATTGAGGTCACGTGACATGTCACATGACTTATCTAACTGATTCTATTTCCCCAATTTCCCTTCAGCAGTTTATATCCCACAACTACTAGGATTCGCTGCGGCACCAAGCAGCACCTGCCCACAACCCTAATACAGTGAAGCCCTGTTATGAGCACACCCTAAATACCAAGCAAAAATGTTCTCATAACCGGGATGTTCTTATAAGAGGGCTTCACTAAAAACAGAGAAAATCCATGTAAAACTTATGGTTAACATGATGAAACAGGGCTCAAACTAGTTTTTAGATAACTCATTATTAAAAGTAGTATAACATAGCTTTTTTAAAAGAGCATTTGCTCAAACAATTTGTGTAATGTTGTAAAATCCATTCAGTGTCTCACCTAACTATGAAGGAATTTGTGTTGCTTTCTTCATAGGGCATCTTTCACATATCCATGTACTACTTAAATGACTGTTAATGAGGAGACTAGATAATGATTCAGCCCAGGATTAGCACACACAGAGGTGATAATGACCATCTACCACAGCCTCTGGAAAAAATGTTCTTATAAACAGGCTGATTGTTGTTATAAATGGGCTTTACTGCAATTGAAAATAATGGGCAAAATTCGGAGCATTCAAGCAATGTTCTTATAAACGGGACATTCTTATATTCAATGTTCTTATAAGTGGGCTCCACTGTATAAGTAACCCTAGCTATACAAGTTCATGTTCCTGACCCATCTAGTCTCTTTCTATTAGCCCTAACCCCACCATATTTACCACCCCTCCAGCCTCTCATACGCTCCAAGATTCGAACCCCTGACCCTATACACTGTAGAAGGCCACCCTAACCACTAGGCTATCTCTGCGGCTACTATTTGTACTAAGTTAAAAGGACCCATAAACTCTCCAGGCACCAGTAAAGAGTGAGCCGAACACGCGAGGCCCAGATATACACTCCTTCTACCCCACACTCCCTACTCTTCTCCCCCCCAGCCCCCTCTCCCGATTAATAAGAACAGCCATGACAACCACCTTAACTTTTCTCTCAATGGCAGCCCTAATGGCAGCCCCTTCACCTACTGCTAACTTTGGTTCATTACCCCGAACCCCCCACCCACACTCTTAGCTGAACACCCTTTGGCCAGTACTCTATTTAGGTCCACAAATATCCACCCTGATCGTTTGAACAGGACTCAGCCCATCTACTGGTATTTTCATACTCCACCTTACACCCATGCACCCACAATCACCCAACCACCTTATCAGATTACTCTCATACACTGTATGGAAAGAAAACCCACCCATAGACAGTATAGACATTTGAGGCTTAAATGGCTAAAAACCTCCTTATTTCAATGCATGTTTCTGCTACTCCTTCTCTCTGGCAATATTCACCCAAAACCCAGGCTCCACTGGGCTGGAACAGGGCAGGAAAACCAATAAGGGAGGTCTGAAGCTGGTCTCCATCAATATACAAAGTATCCTGCCTAAATTCGACCAGCTTCAACTTTGGGTCCATCAATGTGATCCTGATGTCCTTACTCTCACTGAAACATGGCTTAGCCCCCAAATTCCCGACTCTTCACTCTACCTAAGTGGCTAAACTATCTTTTGTAGAGACAGAGTAGGGAAAAGAGGTGGGGGTGCATGGCCTACCTAAAAGACACCCTTCGTGGCCATGAACTTGACCAGATTGACCTAGGCAAAGAAGATCAGGCCACAGCTGTTCAAATTCTACTAGGCTACCATAATAAGTCCCTAACAATCCTCACTGTCTTTCTGCCACCCAGGGACAAGTCCACCAACTTTACCAAGCTTGTTAAATACCCTTAACTGGGACAAGGAATTTCTTGTTATGGGTGACTAACATTAATTAGTTGTCCAAAGATGCAGTGCCCTATAAAGAAGCCTTAGCCAGTCTTTGCCTCACACAAATGGTGAGTGAACCAACCAGACTTAACTACTGCACTGGTTCCCATACCAAGATTGACTGGGTCCTAACAAACCAACAGGAGAGAGTGCATGAGGTCACAGTACACCCAGACTCTCTTAGTGACCACTCACCTATCACCTGTCAGTGGTCTAACAAATCACAAAAATCTGCCCCTAGTTTTACCACAAGCAGAGTGCTAAAAAAAGGGCAGCTGAGCTCTTCTAAATCCCATCTCAAGCAGCTCAACTGGGCACACCTTAATACCTCATGTGATGTCAACCAGGCATTGGAGTACTTCATAAGCACCTTCAATGCAGCCTGTGACATCTTTGCTCCAATTAAAAAATGAAAGATAAAAAACCATAACAATGGATGGTTTTCCAAATCACTTCTGGAACACATGAGAGATAGGGACCACTTGTGGCACAGAGCCATGGTGACCGGTAAATCTGCAGACTGGCAAATGTATAGGTCAGCCAGAAGTGACTGTACCCACCAGATCAAGCTCGCAAAAGTGCAGCACTACAAGGACTGCCTAAATAAGGCATGAGGGGATGGAAATAACTTTTGGACTAACCTAAAAGAAGTCACTGGAAAAGTCAAAAGTCCTGTCTCTCAGTGCTCTTGGTCAACAATGAGATCACGTATGATCCAAAAATTATTGCTGACACTTTCATATTAGCATTCACTGACCTCAGCACCATACTTCCACCAAATTATCTTGATTCCAGTACTGACTGCGAACACATCCCACTAGTGTTGACTGGCCCCCCAACCCGCCATTCTATTTCAAGGAAATCTCTGCATCTGATGCAAAAAATAAAACCTTCAGAATCCTAGGTAAATCACAGCACAGCAATGACAGCCTCAATCTTAAAATGATAGTGCTCACTCTAGAGTAAGTAATCTTTCCAGTCACAATAATGGTCAACCTCTTCCTCCAACTAGCACAATTCCCCACTAAATGGAAATCAGCGGTAGTCATCCCTGTCCATAAAAGTAGTGACCTCGCAATCCACTTAGACTTCCGTCCAATCTTCATCTTACCCATTGAAAGGTCCTGGAATAGATAGTCTCTGATCAGTTGGTTGACTATCTGGATAAATATAATATCCAGTGTCCATAGCAGTATGGCTTTTGAAAATTACACAGTACTACTACTGCCCTGAGCTACTTAGCCCAGAGAACTCAGCAGGTAAAAATTCAAAACACACATTCAGATAGCAGGAAGGTATCTCTTGGGGTATCCCAGGGATCCATCCTTGGGCCGCTACTGTTTAGTCTTTTTCTAAACACCCTCCCTGAGGCCTGCTCATCCAAGCTTCTGCTACATGCGGATGACGCTGTCATCTATGCAAGCAGCCCCCACCTGAATGTTCCTCCAACTAGAACAATTCCCCACTAAATGGAAATCAGCAGTATTCATCCCTGTTCATAACAGTAGTGACCGCGCAATCCACTTAGACTTCCGTCCAATCTTCATCTTACCCATTGAAAGGTCCTGGAATGGATAGTCTCTGACCAGTTGGTTGACTATCTGGATAAATATAATATCCAGTGTCCATAGCAGTATGGCTTTTGAAAATTACACAGTACTACTACTGCCCTGAGCTACTTAGCCCAGAGAACTCAGCAGGTAAAAATTCAAAACATACATTCAGATAGCAAGAAGGTATCACTTGGGGTATCCCAGGGATCCATCCTTGGGCCGCTACTGTTTAGTCTTTTTCTAAATGCCCTCCCTGAGGCCTGCTCATCCAAGCTTCTGCTATATGCGGATGACGCTGTCATCTATGCAAGCAGTCCCCACCTGAATGTTCTTACAAACAATTTACAAGAGAGTTCTTCTAGGGTTGAGGTGTGGTTTACTCAAAATAAGCTACACCTAAACTATGAAAAAACAAAACCTTTGCTGTTCTACACTCATCAGAGCAAGAAAAAGTCCAGCAGTCTCACTATCACTAAGGGCAGGTTCGAACCCTTGGAGCAAGTTAACACCTTTAAGTATCCGGGTGTCACCCTCAATAGCTCCCTCTCCTTCGTTCAGCACATTGAGCACGTCGTAAAAACAGTCAGTTGCAGATTAGGCCTGCTCTATAGCCACCGCTCCTATCTGACTAATGAGGCCTTCATCCTAGCAGTAAATAGCTCCATTCTGTCAATTATTGACTATGGCCTTGTTGTATATAATACATCCACAATCACTGCACTCAAATGGGTAAAAATAGCACTAAACAATGCCTGCAGGCTAGTGCTAAACACTGATGCATGCACACATACCTGTCTCTACACCCAAACTTAGTGGCCAAACCTGCATGGTAGAGCTCAGTACCAGGTCTGCCTCCTTGGCAAAAATTTTCCACTAGGACTGACCCTGCTATCTATACAGAGGATACTCAAACCAGCACATAATTTGCATCACACTAGAGGCAAGGCGAGGAACAACCAGCACATTCCCTTCTGGCGCACTGCTCTTGTCCAAAGAACCTTCTCATACAGGGCCCCACTCTGGTTTAACGAACTCCCAGCCAACACCTTGGATAACTGCAGGCCCGGGCTGTTCAAAAGTGAACAACTCAAATGGCACCTGTATGACTGGGTGAGTTGCGACTGCTCTGATTAACTCCCCCAGCTGTTTCCCAAACTCCTCCCCCCCTCAGATTGGTACGGAGATAGGGGTATCCCCTAGTGCCTACATTGCTTCACTCCCTGCCCACTGAACCTAGATAGCCCTCTGCTCAACCTTAGCACTTGCCTGCTTTTACACCTTTCACCTCCCCCTCACACCTAAGCTCCCCTACCTCCCTACCTCCTGTCCTTTCTCCCACTCACCTTCCCCCTACCCCATCCATCCCTTGCCTCACTGCTATCATCCAGCTGCTCCCCACTCCCTCATCTGGCTCTACATCCTCCCCCCACCCTCCGCCACCTACCTTCCCATTATCCTATCTACTCACTGACCAACTTAGGCACTTACTATGTTCCTCCCCTCTCTCTTCCATATCCCTTTCCCTCCCCTCTCAGTTCCCCCACTCATTTCCTTTTATTGTCCCCATTTGTGCTCCCCATTACTCCCCTGTCCATTGACTGTATCCCCTATCTTTACCTATTCTCCTGGGGTACTCACCCCCCCACACTCATCCATACTCCCGTACTGCTCTCACCCCCCAGTCCCTCTCTTTCCTCACTGCCACATGCTGACAGCTCTTCCCCCTCCCTATTAACCTCTTCTCCACTGCCTCTCCCCTCCCTAGTGCACACTTATCCCCATTTACCTCTCTTTTGCCTAATGACCTGTCTTGAAGTACTTTCCTTTTATTACCAAAACTAACTGTTTTAGCTCAGTGACTCCCATTATAACTGTTTTGCTATTTGTACAACACTCAGTGCCTCTTGATACAACTGTGTTATTGATACAACTGTGTTATTAATATTCTGTTGTCTTGTTGTCTCTAAAGTTCCCTCTTGTTACTTTACCATTCACTGTATTTACTATAATTGTTTTATTCTCATTCTGATGTTGAACCTTTGAAAATGAGCTTGTATCTCAAAGGTTGTAATCAGAGACATCAAAAACTAACCAACTACTTAACTAACTAAATAAATCCATGTCATTCATTCCAGAAGATAGTATCATCAGGATGACTTCATGGTTCATGGTTCTATTTCTACCCCAACATCTGGGTCTTATCCCAATGCATTAGCCAAGGTGCTCCTTTTACATATGAGAGGTAACCTCTGAATCAAGAAAGAATGTTTCCCCAACATTTCATCAAGTTCCTGGATCATTGGACATCCATCTGTTATCAACAGTGTATAACAGCAATCCTCATGACAAAATTCAACAAGACAATAATTTCTTGCTTCCACTAAAATGTCCTGAAAGAAGGTAACCTGCTGCCTTGAGTCCCAGAAGTTTCCACACAGGGCTTTTTCTCTCCTCTGTGTTAAAGGTCCTCACTCCTTGAGTAGGAGGAGGTGGACTTGTAGATATGCCATTTTAAATTTTAAGACAGGGGGGATCATGTGACGCTAATGGAGGAGTAGCAGCAGTGGCTGTGAGCTCCCGTTCCCGTCGGAAATAAAAGGTGCATAAAATCCAGTTCACTGTAGCCACATTATTTGAACCACCTGAATATTATCCTACAGTGCATTCAGCAACGACTTATAGCTTCCAGGCATGAAATGCAGCACAGCGAGCAAGAAATGGATTTGAAGAGGCCTCGACGTAGTTCTTCTCCGCAGGCGGCCGAGGAGGAGGTCTCGCCAACAAAAATTTCTAATGATCTGGCAGTAATCAAAGCTCTCTTCAAATTAGTGGAAGGCGTTGCGGAGTTCAAGCCTGCGTTGATTCAGCTAACCCGACGGGTTGCCGATACAAGCTCGGATTGTTTCCCTGGAGAGTGCAGGAAAAAACGGGGCCTGCAATAGTTGAAGTTAAAAAGTCACTAACTAAATTAGAAGACCGGCTGGATGACTTGGAAAATAGGAGCCGGAGGAACAATCTGGTGTTGCTTGGAATGCCCGAAGGTGAAGAGGGGCCTAATATGCTTACATTTCTACAAAAGTTGCTGGTAAAGATAGCAGGGCCTTCACCTAATGGATCTGAATATGTGATCGAGAGGGGGCACCGAGCTCCGAGAGCTAGACCTGAGATTTCGGCCCCCCCAAGGCCTATTATATTTAAACTGCTAAATTTCCTTGACAGAGAGCATATAATAAAGGAAACCAGAAAGGTTTCGGTACTGGAGTGGGAGGCAAAGTTAAGAATGGTACGGTTTATCGCTGAAGTCACGACAAGCTAGAGCCTCCTTTACGACCCATCACGAGCGAAATTATGGGCAGCTGGTATCCGACACGTATCCTGTATCCTGCAAGGCTGGAAGTTAGCACTAAAGAAGGAACAAGGCGTTTTGATAATGCTGAAGAGGCTTTAAGAGTTTTACAAGTCGACAAGCCAAACCTGTTCTCAAAGGGCTGAGTAATTGAACAGTTCACTTCCTTGGGTTCTGGATGGTTTCTTTTCTGCTCAGTATTTGTCCAGAAGCAACATTTGGCTAGACTGGTCTATAAGGCTTATCTATTTTACCACAGTCCAGTGGTCGGAGTGCCTTTATCCATAGCACCAATATTTTACTTTATTTTTTGTTGTTATTCAGGTGGACAACTGTGACTATGCACTAAAGGGACCTTTATCGAGACCAGCCTTTCTTATATTAATAATAATAACAAGTGTCACAAACCAGATCCTGTTGTAAGTGAGGCTTGGTTTTGTCTACTGTTATACGGGGATGGTGGCCCACCTCTGTGGCGCACAATGAACCATAGAGTTTGGAGGTGG
This sequence comes from Neoceratodus forsteri, assembly GCA_016271365.2. Taxonomy (NCBI): domain Eukaryota; kingdom Metazoa; phylum Chordata; order Ceratodontiformes; family Ceratodontidae; genus Neoceratodus; species Neoceratodus forsteri. Next base: position 722,847,203 of record CM028129.1, read on the forward strand.
CTTCGGGCCAGTGTGAATGTAGTTGTAGTTTGTTGTTTGGGGGGGTGTTTCAGAGGGAGGGGGTTAGCCTTTATTTGGTATGTTGGAGGATTTTGTGGGGGGTGGGGCAGCTATCCGTTTTTTGTATCAGCTGAGTTATTTGTAAGATATCCTCGACTCTTAAACTTAAAACGTGGAACATTAAAGTGGGGAAAGATAATTGCAAAAAACACTTAGTCTTGAATCATCTTGCTCATTATAATCCAGCTGTGGTTTTTATCCAGGAAACTCATGTACCACTGAAACTTCTCCCTTGTTTCAGGAAGAAATGGGTTGGCCAGGTATATGGTGCTGGTTATTCTACAACCAGCCGTGGTGTGGCAATATTAATTGCCAGGGGTTCCTTTTCTCACACTCAAGTAATCTCTGACCCTAACGGAGATATATATTAGTCGTAGGAGTTCTAGGAGGGTAAATGTGGTATTGGGTTCTATTTATGGACCTAACATGGAAACACCCTCTTTTTTGCTAATTTTGCAGCAATTTTATCTCCCTTTGGGGACAGGACAATTATTCTGGGTGGAGATTGAACCTAACCCAATTAGACAGGTTGGATAGATCTACTCATGGAAGTGCACCTCTCTCCAGCTCAACAAGCGTTAGCGAATGTACATCTTTTTAGGCTTAAAGGACCCGTGGCGGCTACGTAACCCCTCAAATAGGGAGTATACTTTTTACTCACCAGTTCATAAAACCTATTCTCGGATTGACTACTTCATGGTGAGTCAACAGTGTATTGCAGAGCTAACGGACGTTATATTGTTGCCTAGAGTAATTTCGGATCATTCCCCAGTCCAGATAAGTTGGAGCCCATCTTTTATAGCCAGAAGATCATATTCATGGTCTTTAAATAACAAAATATTTAAGGACACCCCGTTTCACCTCCTTTATGCGTACCATGATTGAAATCAATTGGTCATCTATTCCTAACATTGACCAATCATGGGCCGCTCTTAAGGCAGTTTGGAGAGGGGAGTTAATTAGGATTGCTTCTAAAAAGAAGGTGAAACAAAATCAGGAACTTTCACAATGTCTGGACAGAATTAAGTTACTGGAGGAATTCAGGAAGTAGATAGGTAGAGCCAAATACGAACTCTCTACTTAAGGGCCTGGTATGCAAGCACCTTAAAAGAGAAGACATTACATACTTTGGGGACAACTAAAGCTGTTTATACTGGGTTAGGGAGTAAAGCCGGGAGCTACTGGCTTGGCAACTAAAGCGAAGGGCAGAAACAAGGTGGGTACCAAGCCTGAGGCATAATGTTACTCATGAGCTAGTTACAGACCCAGCTAAAATCCTCCAGATTTTTACTGATTTTTACAAGGAGCTGTATACTAGCCAGCCTTATTCTAGTCACGATGCCCTTAGAATGAAGGCTTTTCTGGATGGAATACCATTACCACAGTTGTCTCAGGAATCTAGACTTCATCTACAAATACCCATTTCCCATAAGGAGGTTTTAACAGCCATTGACTCCTTAAAGTTAGATAAAGCACCAGGCCCGATGGATACACACCTATTCTATAAGTTATTTAAACAGGAGATAACACCTTTGTTAACCCAACTGTTCAGATATTGGTCTTGTTATGGAGTTAAAGAGAACTCCCTTTTTGAAGCTAAGATAATTGTGTTGCCCAAACCAGACAAATTAACCGATCAGGTGGTTAATTATAGACCTATTTCATTGTTAAATATTGATGTAAAAATTTTTGCAAAAATACTAGCCATTAGATTAAAGAAGGTGTGGAGAGAGTTGATTAGCCCAGAACAAGCTGGCTTTGTAGAAGGCCGTTCAGCAGCTGACCATTTGGAAACTATTTTATTTGATTTCTACAACTACGGACCAGGATTGGAAGCCTCCCTGTTATCATTAGATGCAGAAAAAGCTTTCGATAGGGTGGATTGGACGTTCATGTTTGAAGTCTTAGCCAGATTTGGCTTTCCAAGTGAGTTCATTCGTCTAGTCCAAATCCTCTATCTCTGTCCATCAGCCAGAATTCAAAGTAACAATTTGATCTCGGAATCTTTCCCCTTGTCTAGGGGCACCTGGCAAGGTTGCCCCCTATCTCCGTATTTTTTTAATTTATATTTGGAACCTCTAATCAGAGCGATTAAAGCCGACATTGGTATTCGAGGTCTCTGGATTGGTGATCAGGAACACAAATTATCGGCCTTCGCAGATGACCTTATGTTACATATAAGAGATGCTTCAGTATCAATTCGAGACCTTAGATCTCATTGCATCCTCACGGAGACTTCTCTGGATTCAAATTAAATTTGACCAAATCTAAGCTTTACCCACTATCAATGCAGTTAACTAAAGGGTGGTGTACAGATCTGGGCCTGCAGTGGCAGTTTAACTCTCTAAGCTATCTAGGTATCCAAATCTCCAGGAATATGGAGGATCTGGCTCAGCTTAATTTAAAGCCTATCATTAAATCTATTAAGATAGATTTAGAAAGATGGACAAAACTTCCTTTATCCTTTTAGCAAAGATGTAACATTATTAAAATGGTGGTACTACCTAAAATCTTTTATCCCTTATCGACCTTGAATATATATCTCCCTAAATTGTCTTTTAAGGAGTTGACTGGGATATGTTCAAAATTTATTTGGGATAACAAACCCCCTCGTAGAGCCTATTCTAAACTTTCTAGGCATTGGAATGTAGGTGGCAGACAACTACCTGATTTTTTTAGATATTATTTAGCTATCCATACAGCCAGAGTGGTTTGCTGGACAGATAAAATTGACAAGTCCTCATTAGGCCTAAATCTGGATAGATCTTTTATTAAAGAATATAAGATTGATCTAGAATCTTTGTTATTTACCCCTTGGGCTAGAGTTCCAGGTAAAATAAGAGACTCTCCCATGGGGTGGGACATTAAACTATTCAGCAACTTTATGTATTACTAAAGTAAACCCACGACGGATATCACTCAACCTTTATTGAGGAACCTCAACCTTTACTTGGGAACCGCCAATAACTAGCTTCTTTTTAGGTACATCTAAAGTGAGAGTTTTGGAATTTTATAGCGGTAACTCTCTATTGCCTTCTTCTAGTTTGGCAGGAAAATTTAAGGTCAATAGAAAATCATTATTTAGATTGGTACAAATAAGAAATTGTATTCAATCATGGTTTGAAAAAGGTCACCATTCAGACCAGGTGGGTGTTTTTGGACACTCTTGCTAGACAATGTCTTTCAGGCAGACTTATTTCTAAGAGTTATAACTACATTAACAAGACTCTAGGGCGAATTTATCCCTGTGCCATATTATTGGAAGACTAATCTATCCTTGGACTGGCATGAGAGAATTTGGAAGGATACCTGGTCAAATATCTACTCCTTTTTAAAACAGGACAGGTTAAGAGACATTCAATTTAGAATATTACATAATATGTATATGTCTCCAGTAAAACTGCATCGATGTAACAAACAATTTTCTGCAGCTTGTTTGAACTGTAATGATTTAATGGCTACTACATTTCACAAACTTTGGACTTGCCCCAAAAGTAAATTGCTGTGGGAACTGGTCAATCAGGGAGTGAGACCCTTTTGGGATTTAACAGAATACTTCACACCAGAAGTGTGTATTGTGGGAAATTACAGTGCTATTCCACGCCAGGTTACGAAGATCCAAATGGCATTAATTGCAATGGTTACTAAGTTAGTGATACTCCATCACTGGTGTGAAGTATGGACTCCGTCTTTTAAGGAGTGGTGGGGGGAGTTCGTGGATACATTGTATGCTGAGAAAGTGGTATATGTGTCTACGTATTCCCTCCACAAATTTGACAAGTGTTGGAATAGTTTTTTATTACAAATGAAGGGTAAATATGGGTTTTAGCAGGCTTCGGTGTAACCATGTTATATGTCCCTTTTCGGGCTATCCTTAGTGTGGTTGAGAAATGAGTAGCCGATATACGGGTATGTTACCAATGTTTTTGATCTTCTGTTTTCTTTTTTTTTTTTTTTCTTCCCTGCGTTAAGCCAAACACATTTTGAGATCCTAGTAAGAGTTATATTGATATTCTTAGTGTACGTCGTTCATACGGATAGCTGCGGGGAGGGTGGGAGGGAGGATTATATTCCTATGTTTTATTATTTCCCTTTTATGTCTAAGCAAGGTTTATAGTTTGTGTTAGGTTTAAAATGGAAACTATCAGCCGTCTTTGTGTCAATGTATTTGCTTGCTATGTTTCTCCAATAAAGTGGAATTATTGGCAAAAAAAAAAATTTTAAGACATTTAATTTCCTTTGCCTAGGGCCATGCCACTCTAGCTCCCTTTATGTAGGGTGGAAACTGTGTCAGTAAGGAGAGCTATAGCCAAGCACAAACAGAACGTTGTACAAGCACAATGCAGTGCTTACAATAATATGTTTCTGATGCCCCAGTAAATCTGGGATTAGAGGTCAGTGGGGGAATGGAATCTGACTACTCCCACTTCCCCTTTGTAGCTGTAGCTCACCCTTCATTCCAGTCTCCAGTGGTTGCACTTCGTTGCACTCCATCACTGTCTCCAGCACTCTCCTACCCCATGGGGCCTTTTCATTTCCTCTGCCTAGGCCATGCTCCTCAGGCTTCCTTTGTGTAGGGTGGAAACTTTATCAGTAAGGAGAGCTACTGCCAAACACAAACAGCATGATGAAAACAAGTACAACACAGTCCTTCCAATAATGTGATTCTGATCCGCCAATGAACTAATATCATGTTGTGGGTTGGGGGAAATGGGAGTACCAGGGTAAAAGTGCACGTTCACCTGGCATGAAACGGACTCAAAGGAGGGTGGAGTGGCTGGGGTGAGTCTTGCTCCAGGTGGCACCATCTATGCACTTTACTGACACTATGTCATGCAGCAGCTCTTTATGAATTATAGTGGCTGTAGGCACAGAGTAGACCCTCTAATATCTAGAAAACTATTTTGCATTTTGACAGTTTCAGGGGACACTTCTCTCAACTGCAGTCAAGTAGGACTTTGGTGTGTAAGGCACAAAAATGGCAGTGCGATGAGGTGACAGTTTTCCCCCAGATCACATTGCGAGTGCGAACTGAATCCCCCATGTTTAAATAATTGATCTCTAGGGTACCTTTAATGTATAATATTGCTTTTATCCCAAAATAAATAAATGAAAGGGAATGTACTGTAGATGTGCAAATCTGAAAAGATCCCTACTGACATACTACACTAATCCCAGTGGCTGTAAGGTAACCATAGTTCCTCAGAAAGGTACATCAAGTCTCTTGTGTTCAGCCCAGTTGAATGTTGGACAGCTGCTTTCTGAAGTCACCAAGTTAAAGCAAAGTATGGAAGAATCAGAATATACAGAAGAAAGTGAAGACAACCCTGATGATACTCAGACTCAAATAGATGCAAATATGTTCAGTTACAATGCAACAAAAATTAATAAGGTCTGAACTGAAAGAGTTTGGCAGAGAAGAACATCAAAGGATTACATCAGCTAAAGAGTGCACATTACAAGACCAAGACATGTGTGAAACAAACCTGGATGTGTCTTATGAAGCAGCTTCGAAATGTGTGGGTACTAATCTCTACAATCATGTGACTTGGATGCTTACTGATGCTGCTTCAGAAGTAGGCAATGATGGGAGAGTTCAGCTAAACCCAAAGCAACACAAGCAGGTACTGAATCTTGGACAAGACAAATGCACAGCCATTGCTGGTGTTCCAACACCAAAACATGTTGGTACTGCCCTACACATACTAAAGGCACCCAGAGCAAGGAGACCGTAACCATGCTAAATTGATTTGGAAATAGCATTAGCTACCAAGATGCCCAATGTTATATTGCTACCATGGCAGCAGCTGCTGATGAGCAGGAAGCTCAAGATGGGGTTTTCATACCCATGAATCTAAAGTCAGGTTAATTCACGAAGTGTGCAATTGACAACCTAGACTTCCATGAGAGTACAAAGGATGGTAAAACTATGCATGGAAAATCACATGCAACATATCAGTATGCTGATGAAGGTGAGGATTAACAGTCAATGACTGTAAGGGTGCCCCAGTTTAACAAATGCAAGTTTTTTCACACATATCTCCAACAATTTCAAGCAGGGAAAAGCTATCTCATCCTCAAAGACCACCAGAAGAGTCTTTCACTTGCTGACTTGGCAATAGCACCACAGCAGACCAGAGAACCACTTCATCCTGTAGACTGGCTTTGGCATTTAATGAACATGGGTCCCACACTTTATTTAGATGTCATAGGACAATCAAAACCTGTTACATGGTCCTCCTTTTATGAATTAGTTACCCAACAGGAAGTACAGGCGACTGTGAACTGGTATGGGCCTTTCTTTCCTGAACCTCCTGTAAACCCTGATGTGGTCAAAGCATCAGTTCAGTATTATATGAAGGTCACTCAGAAAATTGGGCAGGAATTCTGCATGATTTCCTGTAACAAAGCAGTCTATGAGATTGCTCTTAGCCTTCAGAAAAAGAAGCCGGAGAAGTGTGGCAAAGTCATCCTTCATATGGGTGGCTTCCACACTGCACTGAATTTCATGAGGGCAATTGGGTATTTAATGAAGAAACTGGAATAGAGGATCTCCTTGTTGAAGCCGATGTTTGCCTTCATGGAACTGCCAACAAAATGATGTCAGGCAAAGACTATTACAGTACAAGCCACTTAATCGGGATGCGGTTAATCGGGATGTCTGCTTTATTGGGATGACCCTCCAGGAACTGATTAAGTGGCCATGCATTCCTATGGACAATACTGCTGCTTAATGGGGATGTGGGAACCATTTAATTGGGATGATTCTGTCCCATTATTCACTACATATCCTCTGAGCTCTGCTGTTGCTGTTCCAACTAATCACTTTTAGCACCTGCTCATCACCTTCTGCCTCCTTCAGCTGCAGGTGCTAAAACTGATTAAGGGATTAGTGGAGATTAGCGGGTATAGCATCAGATCCAAAGCCTCCCTTGCAAGCCCTTTTACAGTGAGTTAATAAAACAGAAGATAGAAATTGGAGCCGACATCTCACCCTCAAACCAGACGCTCTGCTGTCTCTGCTCCCTATCACTCTCCATCCCTCTCTCTCTCTCTGCATTGATTTGCCACAAATGAAACAAAAGCGCTGACACTGATGATTTTGCTGCAAGTGAAACTATGGCTAACAGTTCAGATCCAACCCCTGTCTACTAAATTACACTTTACTTCCAGCTCCAGCTTTTCAGCTTTTTATGTTGATCCAGCATTGCCGTTGTAGCTGCTACAGTACCTGATCGAGGATTTCAACCAACCACCATGAAACCAAGCAGCATGACACAAGAGGGAGAGCGATTAAGCAACTGCCCCCATTGATGAGTTGCTGCAATGAAACATGGGAGCCGATGCTGCTGATTTTATTGCAAGTGAACCACAGGAGCCAACGCAGATTAAGCAAAGCTGCTACCTGACAGGATTTCTGCCAGTCACCACAAAAACCTATGCTCATTGCGACTTCTGGCAAAGCTGATACATTACTTGCATTCTCCACACTACTGCCAACATTGGGGAAGGTAAAACCATAATAAACTAATATTAAAATACTGTTTCCTGATAAATGAGATGGACGCTTAATCAGGACAAAAAGCTATGCTATGCTGAGAGCCCATAGACTAGTTCATGCTGTCATGTATGAACTACACTGGAATGCATTTGAAAGTTGGCTCATTGGTGAATATGAGAAAGGCATGGAGTGCACGGCATTGCTCTCAGAAAGTGTTCAAAGACTGAAAGATTCTGTGGATGCCAAGGATGCACAAAATGCAAATGATTCATATGTCCAAACAACTAGGCTACTGGAAGAAGTAGGCACGTTAAGGAACGAGTTCCATGAGGCAAAGTGCAAATCCCCAGCAACAAGGCTCTATCTTACAGAATGTATGTGGACATGATTCAGATTCTGAATTACTATATCTATGCTAAATGAGCTGGACACTGGGAGCAGTACCTGTCTGAAGTTGAGAAAATGCTTCCATATCTTATGGCTTCTGGTCATCACAAATATGTTTCCTGCATTCCTTATTACCTGTCCACTAAGAAAGACCTGTGAACCACACAGCCAGACATCTTTGAAGCATTCAGACTTGGCAAATTCACTGTGCATTGAACAGCTGGTAAATTTAATGGTGTGTGGACTGATATGGCCCTTAAGCAGACGTATAACAAAGATGCCAAGACCCAGCTTTTCCATGGCATAATTCAGCAGCCTGCTGCTATGGAGAAATACTTGCATTCATTAGTAGCACTGACAGCAATCTCTGAACAAACAAAGGTGATGGCTCACCTTCATGGCACTGATGATCACAAACACCATGGAGACTCTGAGTATACAGCACAGAAGGACAGTACAGCAATTAAAACAATGATGAATGTGGTCACTGGCAGAATGATCAATCCAGTCACCTGTGATACCAGTGATCTGAACATTTCTACTGGGCCAAAGGCCAAAAGGAGACCAATGTGGTCAGGAACTTGTACTTTATCCGAGATCTGGATGATGACAAAAAGGTAGAAGCCTTCAGTCACAAATGGTCAAAATATCCCTCTGCTGTTTTTGAGCCACACGCTGACCTTCCCCAAGGCTATGCCATGTGCAAAGGCAACAAAGCTGATTACCTGGCTGCCTTAAAAAGTTATCTTAGTGAACTGTGGTCAGAGAATGGTAACTTGCCATCTTCAGATGAACCTACTGTACTAGCTGTTGATACAATGGCATTTGTTCAACAATACAAAAGCCTTGATAGTCATACATTTGGTGTGTTGCAAGAGTAATAGGCTCTACCACACCAGTTCAACATCTCTAATGTCAACCAGCATTACAGCGACAGAACTCATGTCGACTGCAAATCGTGGTCGGCATGATTCCTTGCAGACTCCCAGTTCTGTTTTTCTATCGGGGGCCTTCACCCCCCCTAAACCTCCCATTCAGGGGGCTCCACCCTCCGCACCCCCCGACTAAAGGATTGTGAACGCCAGTCAGAGTTAACTCGGGGTGGGGGTGCAGGACCGGGAGACAGCATGCCCCTCTCTCAGGCACACCAACACAGAGACCTGTCAGCAAAGTGTCAATTTTGCTGACAGGAGCATAGTTCACAGTTTTGGCATCGCTATATGGGGAGCATACTGGAGAAATATATAGATACATTACTTCGAAGAAAGCCAGAGGGCTACAACTGTATCAACACTGTAGGAGATAGGTATGATGTTAGTCCATCAGTAAGCTTAAAAAGGGAGGTGTGAGAAAAATGGGAAAAGCTTCATCGTGCAAAGAGAAGAGCATATGAACCTCAGGAATCCCTGTCCATACCCTATTGGAAAGTCTTCATTGCCAACTCCCAAAAAAAGGCCAGTCTCGTCGATTTCTTGGGAGATGCTTGGGTAAAGCACTACACTCAGTTACCAGAGGGATGTAGATTGATTCTTGATGGATTGTTCAAGGATCCAGGTCATTCCATTCTTCTCTCAGAAGATGACATGGTAGTAATTCCTAAATTGTCATGCACAAAACATGAAGAAACAGATACGAGAATAATCTCCCATATCACATATTGTGTAAACACACTTGGATATTGGAAAATATTAGTGGCAGCCACGGACACTGCTGTGATCATAATGTGCATCTACAATAGCACTCAGATGGCTGGTCTAGAAGGGCTATGGGTTCAGAAGATGGGTGTGTACCTGCCATGTCATTCGGTAGCAGCTTCTCTCTGCACTATGTACAACACAGACTCATCACAACTCACATCAGTTGTACATAGTGCTTACATCTTAAGTGGCTGTGATACTGTCAGCTATCCATTCAGAAGGGGAAAGAAGCATGCTCTAAAACTTGCCCTTGGAAATACAGCTAACCTTTGCACTAGCAGATTATGGCAAACCTGCAGTAAGTCTAGATGTCACTTATGAGGTTATTTCAGCAGTGCATGAGTTCTTCATGAAATTATCAGTGGGCAGTGGTGGCCTGGATGCACTCCAACTCTACACCCAATAGAGGATGCCTTTAGACTTTACATGCTGCATGCTCTGCACCAGATAGCAGTCAGTAAAAGGGCTCATGAGTCAAATCCAGTGCTTCCTGACCCTACATTGTTTGGGCGAACTCTTCAGGAAGGCAGGCTAGTCCTGCATATGATGATGAAGGAACCAAAGCCAAAGTGTCCGTGCAAACCAAGTACTGCAAATACAAAAGAAACAAATGCCAACATGGCTGCATTTGTGATGGGGAAAATGTCAAATGTGTTATTGCATGTACAGTATATGTAATGCTGACCCCATGAAATTTAGTCGAGTTCAAGTGAGTCTGACTTTGGAAGACAGCGACAGTGATTAAGTGACATTGAAGGTCACATCTGTATGAGACTGGTGAAAGTCAGGAACTTGATGATTAGTGTAGTGATGATCTCATGTAATTGATTAAGTAGCCATTATCAGTGTAATACTAAACAGGAAATTCTACAGCCTTAGATCATTGACTAATAAGTTTTATATGTGCAGTTAACTAAATCTTAATTAATCATAATTATTTCCTTAATTTTAAACTATACTCTTTGTATTGAATTTGTAATTGTAACACTGTTTAGTGTGATGACCCTTGTTTTGAGTCTTTCCTTACATCAATGAAACAAAAAGAAAAGTTTTTTGTGCATAAATAAATGTTTTATTTATCCATATGTCTACAAATTTTGACCGGGTCCATTTGGGGGTATGGGTACACAAAATGGAAGGTCTCAGAGATACATCATTATATTTGAGTCAGGTTTTTTTTTTAAATGAAAGCAGAAACATTGTACAAGATAGAAATATGGTATAATGTAATATAAATGCAATGATTATTTTGTCGGAGGAAACGCCATGAAGTCTATTCAAAAATTCAGCCAACAAATCAGCAATTTTAGAAATATTTTCCTACAATAATTGTATATACTGATCTGTACTGTAAAGACATGATGACAATAAGACTTGTTTTATGTGAATAACCTCAATGTTCATAACTAGTGCACATTTTAGACCGATCTGAGCAATATTGAAGGCTCTAGATTATATTTGGTAAAATTTCCACTTTTCCAGATTTTTCTCATATTTTTTGTTCACGTTGTACTTATATCAGTGAATTTCACAACTTGTACAAGAGTTGTGACAGAGCAGGTCTCTTGATTATAGTACGGGGGGGGGGGTCTCTTCTTTCCAAAAATGGTGTCCTGCAAAGTATAGCAAGAGGTGTCAGGTCCAACCACATGCAGGAACCCTGGATCCCTGACTACTATAATAAAATGCAGTACAAAAAAGAAGAGTGTGATTGATTGAACCTGATTATATGATTTGTAATGAGATTTGTCTTACTGCACAGCTGGCTTTCAATAAGATTTCAGCTGTCTCTCTCAGACATTTTGACATAGAATTTATTGGCAGATAAGGACCGCTTGGCCCACCCAGTTTGCCCAATATTCTCTACTTACAATATCATCGTAGATCCTATTTGATCTCTGGCTCTTTTTTCCTCTCTCCATTTCTTGTGACTAAGATCCCCTTATGCCTAACCCATGCATTCTTGAACCCCGTCTCTGTTTTAGTCCCTACCACCTCAGCTGGTAGGCTATTTCATGAATCCACTTCCCTTTCTGTGAAAAAGTACTTCCTTACGTCCCTCCTGAACCTATCTCCCTCCAACTTCACAGCATGTCCCCTTGCTCTTATACAACTTTTATTGTGAAAAATACTTCCTTCCTGTACCTTATTCACCCCTATAAGGTATTTAAAGGTTTCTGTCATATCCCACCTTTCCATTCTCTTCTCCAGGATGTACATGTTAAGTTCCCTCAATCTCTCCTTGTAGAGCTTGTGATGTAGACCCCTCACCATTTTAGTTGCTCTCCTCTGGACCACCTCCAATCTATCTATATTCTTCCATGGATGTGGCCTCCAGAACTGTACACAATATTCTAAATGAGGCCTTACCAATGATATATACAAAGGCAACACTACCTCCCTCCTTCTGCTGGTGATCTCTCTCTCTCTCTCCCTATGCACCCCTATTTGCTGCCTAAACTATATTTTCTACCTAAATGGAAACCGACGATTTAATGTAAGCAATAATACCCAGTAGGGTGATTGGTATCAGCCCCTGGGAAGTCCAGCATAGCCCATAACGCCCACCCTGGAGGATATTATTGGGCTTAGAAAATGGGTGTTTGCTGCTATTATAGTAAAATATTTAAAGGGGGAATCCTCACATGCTGTGGAGGAATGCAAAGTCCTGATTAACAGAAACACAATTAAAGTAACATTTTCCACATACCTGCAAGTCCGTAGGTTAATTTTTTATCTGGTTGATCCTGTGACCCTCCGCCAACCATGATTACTCACTACATACCTAGTGTCACCCACGGCCTGCCCTCTGACGATGTGACTGACGGACTGAGCCACGCGGGATCTCTATGTGCTGGCAAGTCAGTTAATTGTGCTTTATTGAGAAGGAGTGCATTATCAAGCTTATTCTACCAGTAGAATAAATGCAATCATGCGCTCCTTCACAATAAAACATAATTAACTGACTTCTCTCCCTGGCAGAAGGTTGTGTCATAGTTTAATAAATTTCAATTAAAGGATCATATAAAAGGAACAATGAAAACAAAATTAGGATGAAATTAGGGTGATGTAAGAGAGGGAAGTGTTGTTCATGCCTACAAACAACACAGGTATACAGAAAGTAGGTTGAGGAGAATTTCCCTTTAATGTGGAGCTGTGGTATCTCAAGTAGGGATATAGGACATCTAATTATGCATTATATGTGGAAAGATGTTATGAACAGCATCATGAAATGCTGCATTGTATGTGCCATTTTGTTTTTATTGTTCTTTTTATATGATCCTTCAATTGAAATTTATTAAACTATGACACAGTCTTCTGCCATTTCTCATTAATAATGTTCCATTACCCTGACTGTACACGATGGAGTCCCCAGATGTTACTCAGTAATTTCTCAGCATGCTTTTTTTTCAGCAATTTTGGAACGCTGTTGTGCTGCATTTGGCTTTTATTCCAATGCTTCCAGCTGTATAAATTCTTTTATTGTCTGGCCGTCTGGCAGGAAACAGGATAATGTTAACAGGGTAGCTGTGTACTAAACTGTATGGGTTGTTAGTTCCCATTATTGTACCTTTAGAGACACTTTAAATCTTGTCCTCAAATGCTCCCTTGTGATTAATTAAATCATAGTTGTTACCTTAGGTTCATAAGAAAGAATAAAGAAACATTTCCACTAGAAGTTGAAAAATTGTTTACAGATTATACATCTCTTATTTCAGAAAATGTCTGGACTACATACCTTATGTCTGTACTTAAATGTTTTCAATTTGCTATTTTCCACTACTGCAGTTTTTATACAAGGTCATGCTTACAGGACTGATGCCAAAATGTTATATTACCCTGTTAGTATATTTACTTTAATCATACAATGACTTTTGCTAGGCCAACTGTTGGTAAATAGTGATATGTTTGCCAATATGGCATGTGCTTTTTGGCAATAGGAAAGCAATTTGGTCAGTAAGGAAGTGTGGTGCCATGGTTAGAGCATAGAACAAAGAACCAATAGGTAACGAGTTTGAATCCCACCACAGTGATTAACTGACTTTGCACAAGTCTTCTGACCTTCCTCTGCTCCAAACTGGGTAGAAGCAGGATTCCATTTTAAATGAGATGCTATATCTCCATTGAGCTATCCTCAGCATACTATATAAGCCATAAAGAAACACAGTAATGCATACAATTAAGGAAGAAAGGCACTGTAAAACTAGCTTTGGATGTGCTAAAGACAAAAAACTAGAAAAATACTGTAGTTTGTGCTGTGTCTTTCTATAAAACGTAACTACTGTATTGCTGACACCATGGATTTAATAATCTGTTTTATATCTATTTTATTATATGTCTTGCAGTATTGTAAAGAGGCAACTACTGTATGTGTACCAACTACTCAATACTGCTATAATAATGTTTAGATTCTTTTATATATGCAGTGTATTAGAACTGATTATATCAAACTGTTGAGGAAGAGAGTAAAAGCATATGAAATGTATATGACTCCACCAGCTACTTCATGCTGTGTTGACATGTACAACAGTATTTACGCCAGAAAAAAAAATTAAAGGATGGGGGCATTTGTTGAGCAACATATGCATGATAAGTACTTCCTCCTCCTCCTCTCTCTTTCACATTTTTTCCTCAATTCTGAGTCCTTTAACTTAGCTTTTTTACTTGCAAATTTCTCTTTCTATCTGTGTTTTCTTTTCTTTTATTATATTTTCTATTTAGTGAGGTAGTTTGCAATGAGGGTTAGAGTGGAGAACTGTGCTCCTGGACACCTGGGTTTGAATCCCACAACTGCCACTTCCTCACTGTGTGACCCTGAGCAAGTTGCTTAACCTCCCTGTGTTGAACCTCTCTGTAATCTCCCTCTATTCTAGCTCTGTCCTCTTTGAATACCTCTGTGTTGAAAACAGCAGCAAGATTCTCTCACCTCTCTCTCCAGGATTGTAAAGCACTTTGGGATGTAGGTTATACCAGGTACAATGCAAAATCAAATTAATTTCCTGTGTTTTCCCCAAATACAGTAAAATGCAATTAATATGAATACAGTACAAGCAAAGTTACAAATGTTAGCAATACTCAGATCATCTTGAATATTGATTAAGGTCCACAGATTCACGTGATATCTGACTAATTGGGAGCATCAAGAATATTCATTTAACAGGCTGAAGGAAGCTTTTTCAAAAGAAGGCATTGCTTTTCATGCAGGGAGATATTTTGTTATACTGTACCATGTATAGTTCCCTATCATGCTCTGCCAACACATATCAATGTAAAGAGCCTGATCATTTCAGTGCTGATTTTGATACACATAGAAACATATACATTTGAGTGTTCTCTTCATTGCTTTAACTATTGTTAGTTAAATATTAGCAAGATACAAGTACATGATGTAGTTATTGAATATACAGTATTATTCCACATTACTTTAATGGTTACTGTTTTAAATTATTTACCACAGATAAATTTAGCATACTTTGAGTATGCAAAGTTAACAACATTTTCTGTTTTATGTGTCAGGAAAAGAAAAGTTTTTAATAAAACTGAACATAAAAAAGCCAGAAGGCTAGTCTACAATGAATTGTGCTGTACATGAATGCATTGTATAACATTCAAAGATATATGGATTTCCAGCTTCTTGGCTTACTTGAATTTCAATGAGATGTAGCAATTAAAAACAGAAAATATAAAGCATACTCATATAATACAGTCATATCATCCTAAAGACAGAGTGCTGTGGTACAAACAATTGGATGCATCAATATCAATTTAAAAATTGACTCAACATATAAGAAGTACGTAATAAAACACAGCAGGTTATGGATAGTACTGTGATCACTGCATGCCCATGGGTGTTATAAGGCACGAGGCCACAGGCTGAGTGCATTATTGGCCCTGGAAGTGTGGTGACCACACTACTATCCACACCCTTAAGTGTCTTATTGCACTTATTAAATGGGCTTTTATATTTAAAGAAGGTATAATTATTAGAATACAAATTTTACCAAGAAAAAAGTTTTAACGTGTTTTTTTAGGTAAAATAGTCCCTCCACCTACTGGGACTACACTTGTTTTACTGGGACTACACTTGTTTTACAGTTTTGTGTTAGGTCTTTTGCCCTAATGGACACATCGTGTGGATGGACATTGAGAACTGGGTGGGGTGTGGGGATCATGATTGCTAACAATGTTAAAATAGGTTTAACATAACTAAAAACTAGCAACTGATACACAAGGGTACAGATAAAATCAGAGATAATTTTAATTTTTTTTTCTATTTTCTGACTAAGTGTGGAAAAAGGGTATTTTTTCCACTTGCTTGTTTTCCAGTTTGGGCCATGTTTGTTGAGTTAGTGAGTGAAAAAAATGGCTGCCAAATATTTTTCTAAAATTCCATGCTATGTAGTGATTTGTGATAAGACTAAAGACCAGGATGACAGTGGGTAGTACTGCATTCATGCATGGTCAAGTGACTGGTTCTAGCCAATCAGGATTTGAGAATTTCACTACCCATTTTATAATATAAAATAATGGTGAAATATGAGTTTGCCATTGTTTTTCAAGATGTTCAGCCATTTTACTATGTGAATATATCTTATAAGAATGCAACAAATGCCTTCCACATTATTTCAATAAAAGGGACTGTTCTTGACATGTATACCCATCTCAGACTTTCAAATATGATTTCAAGTTTTAAAATAGCATAAAACATAAATAAATACCTGTGTGTGCTTCACAACTACCATAAATTGAAGACTCCTCAGATGAAATCACTTCTCAGTTTTAAAATGTAAGCTTGCATTAGGCACTTTCAAATTACGTGATTTGCCATGAAGTGACAAATACTGATACCTGTATGTTTGCATTAAGAGGACATAACAGCTTGGAGTTTAACACTTGACTGTTGAAGCAGTTTGTGTTGGAGACTATTACATTTTTATCTTATCTGGTTGTTTGGCAGATGTGGATGAATGCCAAGCTATCCCAGGGATCTGTCAAGGGGGGAACTGCATTAACACGGTGGGATCCTTTGAGTGCAAATGCCCAGCTGGACACAAATTTAATGAAGTAACACAGAAATGTGAAGGTAAGACCTTACAAAATATGAATCAGTAAATTAGAAAAAAAAATGCATCTCTTTTTTTTGGCATCACATTTTTTCTGTCATTATTAATATGATTACAATTTTTCTGTTGAGCACATTCTTTCTGTAGGAAGTAAAATAAAAAGAGAAATTGCTGAACTTATGCAATGGAAAAGTACC
This sequence comes from Neoceratodus forsteri, assembly GCA_016271365.2. Lineage (NCBI taxonomy): Eukaryota > Metazoa > Chordata > Ceratodontiformes > Ceratodontidae > Neoceratodus > Neoceratodus forsteri. Next base: position 722,864,109 of record CM028129.1, read on the forward strand.
AGAGGCAGAGCAGTTGCCTTTACTCTGCTGAAACTGTTTTTTTTTGTGTTACAGGACCAGAGGTTCACTGTTTTCACCTTGTAGCTGTTTCTTCTTTTCAGAATCGGTAGTGGTGAAACAGCTGAATTACAATAATCATCTTAACAACAATGTGACTATACTGTGATAAAAATTTTTTTTTAAATTGCATAGTTTGTAAGAAAACAATGTGTATGCATTAGTCTATACTTATTTAAATACTGCTTATCGAAGAATTTTAAATACAGTTCCTGTATACTGCATATTGATGCACATGAACGTGCTTTCCAACAGGTCACACTTTTTGCATGTTGCACAAGTCATGTTGTCCCACCACCCTGAAAAATTGAATGTGTGAATGTTTTATGAATACCTTGTACAAGAGGCATTTTTCTTCCTTTCAGTTGCAAAGCCCGTAAAAGGCAAGGGATGATAATGCAGTGGTCACATTCTTCTTAACTGGAATAGGTACCACTTCCTGTTGCTTCCTGTACCTGGCTTGTAAGGATCTTGTAGAGAAATGTATTTCTAAAAAAATGATCTTAGCAGATATCAATTGTTCATCAACAACAGTCAGGTGATGATCTTCCACGTACAGCAGGTGACTCATGTTCACATGTGGATTTAGGCACATATGACCAGGTGTCCACGGCTGGGAAAACCACTTTTGCTGGTTACATGCTTTGGCCCAGAGAGGGTTGGTACTGCATCCTGACACCATAGCAGTCTCTCTTGTGAGGCACAGAGATTCACTGCTGACTCTACAGTGTAGAACACCATCAGAGGCTGTGTGCAACATCGGGGTGGGGGCTGGGAGGGACTCAGATCAGGGGAACATCCTATCCTAGTCAGCATGATGGCTGATACTGTCAAGTACCATGATCATGGGTCCTCATGGCCCCAACAGTTGCATTTTTCCAGGGAACTAGAGAACTTACCCTGACCATGCAATGGGGTGAAGCTTAACATAGAAACATAGAATTTGATGGCAGATAAGGACCGCTTGGCCCACCCAGTCTGCCCATTTCCCTACCTACTGGATAAGCTGCAGATCCTAGTTAACCAGCAGCCTACTTCTTCCTACCCCCACCCCCTAGAATTGCCTTGTGACTATCCCATGCATGCTTGAATTCCACCACTGTGTTTGAGTCCACAACCTCCTCCGGAAGGCCGTTCCATGCATCCACAACCCTCTCTGTGAAAAAATACTTCCTAAAATTACCTCTGAGCCACCCCCTCTCTATCTTCAAATTGTGCCCCCTTGTTCTTGCACACTTCTTTTTTTGAAAGATGCTACCCTCTTGGACTTTGTTGATTCCCTTGAGGTACTTGAAAGTTTCTATCATGTCTCCCCTCTCCCTCCTTTCCTCAAGGCTATACATATTAAGCCCCTTAAGTCTGTCTTCATATGTCTTTCGGTGCAGACCCTGCACCATTTGAGTTGTCCTCCTCTGGACAGCTTCCATCCTGTCTATGTCTTTGCGGAGATTGGGTCTCCAGAACTGCATGCAGTACTCCAGATGGGGTCTCACCAGCTGTCTGTACAGAGGGATAACAACTTCCTGTTTTCTACTGGTGATACCTCTCCCTATGCATCCCAGTATCCCCCAGCCCTCCTTGCTGCCCTCTCACATTGCTTGCCCACCTTTAGGTCATCTGATATGACTACCCCAGGTTCCTTTCCATTTTGTTGTTGTTAGTATCTCACCCCCATTGTGTACTCTTCCCTGGGTTTTGTTTCCCAGGTGCATTACCTTGCACTTCTTAGCATTGAATCTAAGCTGCCATACATTTGACCATTCCTCTAACCTTCCAAGTCCCTTCTCATCCTTTCCACCCCACCTTGTGCATCAACTCTGTTGCAGATCTTTGTGTCATCTGCAAAGAGACATACTTTTCCTTCCAGTCCTCTGCAGTATCACCTATAAAACATTGAAGGGACGGTCTAATACTGAACCCTCGGTGCCCCACTAGTAACCCCCTTTCTTCAGAGTGGACTCCATTTACTATTACTCTCTGTGTCCTATTCTCAAGCCAATTCTTTACCCAGGCTGTCATCTTGGGACTCACTCCCAGGCTGGCTAACTTGTATATTAATCTTTTGTGTGGGACTGTGTCAAATGCCTTGCTAAAGTCTAGGTAGGCCATGTCCACAGCCCCTCCCTGATCTACTACTTTGGTCACCCAGTCAAAGAAATCTATCAGATATAGCTTGGAGGAAAAAGACTGGGAACTACTGGTTGACAGGGCTGGGAGCCTGCCAACCAGATAGTAGACCAAGGCAAGGCCAGAAAAAATAGGAAAGGTTAAAAGAAAACTTCATTCATACTGTTGTGTGATAATCTTATCCTCAATTCTGATAAAACCTGTACTCTACCAAGTTTTATTGGATTCATTTTGTAAACAGTTTTCAGCTCAGTTCTCTAACAAGAGTGTATCCATCCACACCCAGGTGTCCCAAGATTTGTCTTCTTTTGCTATTATTATGCAGTGGAGGTCCCGGTAAATGATAGAGTGTCACTAGACATGGTTTGTCACAAAATGCAGTACATGGAGCTCATCAGTTGTCTCACCTGTCATATCCTGGACTTTTATACAACTTGATTTCTATGAGATTGCATGCCAGCCTGTGGCTCAGTTTGATAGCAGTCTCAGCTCAGGGCCAGAAGGCCATGGGCATAAGTCTCACAGCAAGGTGCTAGGCTCATACTCAGACTTGACTTTTTAATGATCTACTAGGAAGCGTAGCACTGTTAGAGGTGCTGTCCCTCAAATTTAGACATTAAATCAAGGTTTCTTGTTCCAATCTCTGGTGATTGATCAGGTGGAAGCTAAATATCTAGTGACACATGTTAAAATTAGTAGGGGATTGTCCTGGGGCCCAGCCTGGCCAATATCCTCTAATTCAGTAAAATGGACTATAATGTACTTGTATGTGCTAGTGTGCTGTTTGTTGCTGAGCACATACTGGTGACTCAGTTTGCCTGTATACAATCACTGCATTAAAACTGTTATTTATTTGATTTAAAATGTTAGGTCATAAAGGCACACAGAGCTGAAAAGCAGAACATTTCCTGGTGTGGGTATCCTGGGGGACAGGATGTAGGATACAGAACACAATACAGAATACAGCAAAAGTACAAGTGATTTCATAATTATGATAAGCTAGTGACAAAAAACATAAACAGATGAGATATTATAACTGTAATCAGAAACACTGTTACTAGGGTAATAGACTCATATGGGGGGGGGGCATCAGCAAATGAGCCAGTGGTTGTCACAGAAGCAGAGAAGGGAGTAGAGAGGGGATGTGGGGAAGGTAACATGAAGGGTGTGGCAGAGGAAAATAGAGGTGGGTAGAGGATTGGAGGGAAGTATCATAAGAAAGGTAGTTAAGCACATATACAGACATGAATAGTGTTATCACAGAGGGAAATTTTTAGAGAGAAGGGGTAGAGGAACCAAGGGAGGGGAATACTAGAACAGAAACAGGGGATTCTGTAGGAGAATAATGCCTGCCCTTCTAATGACTTTGGACAGAGAAGGGAGATGGAGAGGGAGTCAGAGTTTCTAACAGAATAGGAGGAGGTGAAGGGGCAAGTAAGGAGAGAGTAAAGGTAAAAAATAGTCAAGTGACTGGACATTAGAGTGTTTATTCCATCAAACAAAGGATGCTCCTGTGTCAGCAGCTCCTGGGGAAAGGAAAAAAGTATCCCAGTTAACAATGATTGTTTGCAAAGAGCTTCCAGTGAGCCGAAACATCAACATTACCCCTATCCACGGGAGTATCATGGATCATGCCATGCAATGCCCACCCCCATCTTGGGTGTAGTCATATCAGTCAGTGAGCTGGTAGTAAGGTAGGGGTTTATTAGAAATAAGGGATACCCAGTGAAAGAGGCATCAAGCCTCCAGGGAGAAAAGAGAGAAGGAGAAATATGATGGGTGCAAGGAGGGTAGTTCAGAGCAATGCAACAGAATGAATGGATGAGGGGGCCTGTTTAGTTACCTGGTTCTGACCTGGATATTGTGGCTATTACCAATCATAGTACATGGAAAGCCATGAGTGGGGCATGGCCATACCAGGCTGTGCTCTGTTTAGGATAAACAGGGTGCAAAGGAAAAGATGGGGAGTGGTGCTTTATGTGAGGGGAAAGCATAAAAGTGACAGAGCTACAGGGAATATGGGGAAGGGGGCAGAAGTATTGTGGATCATCCTGGAGAGGGGGAACAGAGCCACTGTTCACACTGACATGATCTACAGACTCTGACACAGGAGTGAGGAGTTAGACCAGGTACCGGTGGAAGCCATCGGCAAAATGGCAGGAAAGGATGAGGTGCTGTTGGTGGGGGACTTATGTCTGCTGGATGTAGATTGAAACCTACCAACTGTGGGTTCAGCTAGGAGCAGGGATATCCTGGACTTCCTGCAGAGGGTGTTCCCCAGGCAACTAGTTAGTGAACTAACTCGTGAGGTGGCAGTACAGGACTGGACACTCACTAACAGGGACAGTGCTGCAGATGCCAAGGTGTGAGGCCACCTGGAGACCAGCAATCATCATTGTGTGGTTCAATATAAGAACAACTGCAGAACTGAACCACACAAGGGCAAGGAGCCTGGACTTCAGGAGGGAAAATTTTATAAAGATGTGTGCATGCCTCAGGGATGAGCGGGGGGGTGATCTAGGAGGGGTGGATGAATAGTGGGTGGTGATAAAAAGGGCCATAGTGAGGGCATCAAACCTCTGTCAAGCAAGTGATCAAAGGCAAGAAGAAAAAACGGACTGTTATGTTTCTCATAAGAGGTGGTGACAAAGGTAAAAGCTAAGAGGGTAGCATTCAGAAGGTATGGAGACAGAGGGAGGAGGAGGTTAGGGAAGCATATTAGCTGAAACAGAGGGAAGCAGGGAGAGCAGAAAAGAGTGCAAAGGCACAAATGGAAAACAGAATAGCTCAGGTGGTAACAAAAGGGACAAGTAATTTTTTTAGGTATGCAAATGAAAAGAAGAAGACCAGGGGTTGGATTGTGAGGTTAAAAAGAAAAGAGGGGGACTGTGCAGATGCGGAAGCTGGAAAAGGCAGACATCCTGAACAGATAATTTTGCTCAGCGTTAACAGAGGAAGGAGAAGAGGAGGCACTACAAAAAAGTAACAGGAGCACTGGCATGAGAGAGGTGAACACTAGTCCTTTTCTGGAAGAGAGAGTCTGGAAGGGACTCTCAAACCTAAAAGTGGACAAAGCAATGGGGCCAGATGGGGTGCATCCAAGGGTATTAAGGGAGTTCAGGGAGGTACTTGCTGCACCTCTGAAAGTCCTATATAATAGCTGATTGGAAACAGGAGTGATTCCAGAGGACTGGGGGAGGGCAGATGTAGTCCCACTACACATGAGTGGTAGCAGGCAAGAGGCTGGCAATTATAGGCCGGTCAGCTTGACATCAGTGGTGGGAAATTTCATGGAATCGCTGTTAAAGGAATGGATTGTGAAATATCTTGAATCTAATGGATTTTTACGGGACCAGAGGCAGCATGGATTCATGGGAGGAGGGGGTCATGTCAAATGAATCTGATAAACTTCTGTGAGTGGATGACCAAGGAACTGGATCAGGGTTGAGCAGTGGATGAAGCCTACCTAGAGTTCAATAAGGCTTTTGACACTGTTCCACATAGAAGACTAGTAAGCAAGCTGGGTAGATTAGGAGTGGGTCCAAAGGTGGTAAACTGGGTAAGAAATTGATTAGGGGATAGGCAGCAGAGGGTTGTTGTAAACAGAGTTTACTCCAAGGAGAGAGGTTGACCAGAGGGATGCCTCAGGGATCAGTGCTGGTACTGGTCTTTTTTATCGTCTTTATAATTGACTTTGCAGAGGAGCTGGAAGGGAAGGTCTGCTTCTTTGCAGATGACACCAAAATCTGCAGTAGGGTGGACACTCGGTGGGAGGGGAGGAGATAAGCAGTGACCTGAGAAAACTTAATAAGTGGTCAAGGGTTTGGCAGCTGGGTTTCAATGTGATAAGGTGCAAACTAGTGCATCTGGGGCACAGAATCCTAGGGGTGGAGCACAAAATCTGTGGAGTGGTACTGACAATCACCAACCAGAAAAGAGATGTGGGGGTAATCATATTGGATAATCTAAAGGAGGCCAGGTAGTGTGACAAGGCAGTTGGGAGGGCTAGTGGTATGCTAGGGTGCATAGGGAGGAGTATGAGCAACAGAATAAGGGAGGTGATGTTGCCTATATAAATTGCTGATAAGACCCCACCTAAAGTACCGTGTCCAGTTCTGGAGATCACATCTCTGGAAGGACATATAGTGGAGGGGATACAGAGGAGGGCAATATCCCCCCTCTCCCCAGTTATATCTCCTGAGCTGCCTTGCTCACTTTAAAATGCTTTGTCCCATACCTTCGCACCTCTGACGAGGCCCCTGGGCAGATGCCATCCCTTACCTTGTTGATTATTAGGTATTAGGCTGAGTCTGTTCTCATTTTCCTGTAAAGGGTCATTTCTTAAGACCACAGTCCCTCTAATATGACCCTTTGAATTCCATATTTTAATCAAATATGCACCTTGACATACATTGTACAATGCCACATGTATTGGAACTTCTCTAGTTAGATACTATTATAATGTTTTGTATAATTCCTTGTTTTGTTTGTTCTCTGTCACATACTTTTCCAATATGTATTGTCATCTGATGTGGAACCTATGAAATGAGCTTGTTCTCAAAGGTGTTATGCAAAATTTCAATAAATTAAAAAGGTCCAAGATCTGCATCAAAAGTTCTATGAGGATAGACTTAAGGACCCGAATATGTACACGCTGGGGGGGGGGGGGTATGATAAAGACCTTTAAATACCTCATGAGTAAATAAGGTAGAGGATGGAATTATTTTTCAGAAAAAGGTGCTCAAGAACAAGGGAGCATGATATGAAGCTGGAGGGGGATAAATTCAGGAGAGATGTGAGGAACTACTTTTTCACGATATATTTCCAGTTTGTGTGATCTTTTATTATTTAGCATCCATCCACAAGTCTTATACTGTTTGCATAATTCTAAATCCCTTTGCCTATAATTGTCTGATATCCTTTCATTATTTATTATTTTAACTTGTATAAATGGCAATTTTAAACTATCTTTTATATTGCTTAACAGTCCAAATGGTCTTATAACATTTTCTAATATAACCATACTTGGAAATTTTATCTTATGCCCCATATATTCCATGGCTTCCTCCATGCATGATCTTGGTAATATTTTATCTTTAATTGTTTATACCTTTAACTAATAATTAACTTCTCTCTGTCTAATTTTACATTCAATTGGTAGTTGACCAATCTCTATCCTAACCAATATTGACGGTGCACTTATAAGAAGACCTAATATTATTTTGTAGAATTTATTTAATATAACTTCTAATTTATTATTATTACGTTGTCCCCAAATTTCAGCTCCATACAACAATTTACTCCTCAGTTTTGCATTCAGTACTCTTAGAATACATTTGATTGAATGTCCTCCATGTTTATAGGCAAATGAATGTAGGATAGGTAAAAATCGTTTTGCTTTATTTTCTGCTTCTTTAATATGTTTGTTCCATGTTCCATCCTGGGACAACATCAACCCTAGGTAACAAAATTACCTAACCACTTCTAATTTATTTCCCTTTATTGAGTAACTATATGCCTTGTTGGGCTGGCAGTATAGCCTAGAGGTTAAAGGAATGAGGTGTGAATAAGCAGGGTGGTCTGACAGTATAGCCTAGAGGTTAGAGGAATGAGGTGTGAACGAGCTTGGTACATCCAGCAGACCAGACCTGCATTTGATTCTCACAACCTCCACTTGCAAACTGTGTGACTCTGAGCAAGTCACTTAACTACTCAGTGCTCCCAGGTCACCCCTAAAAACAGGCACTTGTGCCTAGTGGGCCTAACCCGATTACCAAAGACTAAAAAAAAAAAAAAACTCCAAACACCATCACCTTAGTTTTTTTAGTAATTTATTTTTAAATCTGCTTTGTTGCATTCTGATGTAAATTTATTTAACATTCTTTTTATGCCAATATTACTTGTGGAAATTAATACTTCATCATCTGCAAATGCCAAATACGGGCAAGATGTGCCTATCTTTGGCATAATATTTTCTGTATTATACATACTATTTAATGCAGTTTGGAAATATAGGTTAAACAATAACGGAGAAAGCGTGCAGCCTTGTTTAACCCCTACATTGGAGGAAAACCACTCTGTAAGATTACCAGTATTTAAATATCTGATACTGGTATAGTTATTTTGATACAAGATTTTAATAATATCCAATATTGATTTATCTACTCCTAAACCCTCCAATCTTTCCCATAATTTAACTTGGTTAACTCTATCGAAAGCTGTTTCTAAGTCTATGAATGTGCAAAATTATTTGTGTCCTTTTACTTTTTTATATTTATATATTAAATGTGTTATTATGAATTATTCATCAATTGTTGATCTTCCTGCTTGAAAACCAGCCTGCGCTGTATCTAAGATTCCCCTTCTCCTTTACCCATATATTTAAACTATTATTAATTATTTTAGTAAACAATTTTTCATTACTATCAAGGAGATCAATTTGCCTATAACATTCAGGATTATTTTTATCACCTTTTTTGAATAATAGAACTATAATACTTAATCTTCAACTTTTGGGGACCAATTTCTATTTGCAAACTGCATTAAATAGAATTTCCAAGAAAGGGGTCCAATGTACTACCATACAACTGATGACTTCTACCGGAATCCCGTCCGGTCCCAGTGATTTATGTTTGCTAAATGTCCATAATGCTTCTTTTATTTCGAATATTGTAATACGGCTAAAATTACATATCTCCTCATTCTCTATAATCTCTTTATTCATCACTTTTAAATAGTTCTGTTCCTCAGAAAAAATAATTGTTTGAAATACCCAACCCAAGTTGCTGGTTCTATATGGGCATTCAATTCACCCCTGTAGTTGTTAGCACCTTTATTTACTATATTCCAAAATGTCTTTGTTTCTTTCATTCTTACCACCTCTTCTAATTCTGTCCTCAATTTCTCCTGATACCTCCTCTTGTTTTTTTTAGAATCATGTTATATTCCTTCCTTAATGTATTAATTTTTAGGTTTATATTATGATCTTTGATACTGTTAACCTTTAATACCCTCAGTTGTATGTTTAAGTTCCTTTTAGCATTTGCACAGTCTTTATTGTACCATGCCTGAACTTCTTTATTTTTTATGATGTATTCATCCATAATAATATTTCTTATATTTCCCATAATTATAATGAATCTTGATATTACTAAATTTGCCTCAGTCTCTTTTGGGGCATTGTTTAAATCATCTAATATACACCTATCTTCATTTGTGTTCTTTCCAGTTCAGACATTATTTATTGCAACCAATCTTTATCTCTATATTTACTATTCTCTGGAGGTGCATATATATTAATAAGTTTTTTGTCTTCTGGACCCTCTCCTTTAATCTGAATTATCAAGAAACTTTTACAATCTGTCAACAATTCTTTGGTTATTACATTGTTTTTTAATCTACAAAATATCACCACACCTCCTACATTCCTTCCATATTTTTTATGTTTTTCTGCTTATTTTACATACAATGTAAAACCATCCAAATAAGTTACTCCAATCTTCCATATCTCTTGTAGGCAAATGTAGTCGAATCTACTCATATATTTCACTACTTCAGGGTCTCCCATTCTCTCATTTAGGCCCGATAGATTCCATGAAAGCATGTTAACTTTTCCTTCGTGCATTCCTGTGGGCCCTGCATTTTCCTGTGGCATCCTTCCTTGTGTAACTTCTGAGTGTCAATTTTCAATATCAGTCAAAGCCTTGTACATATTTGCTGTCTCTATCATTGATCTCCATTCCTTCCTCTGGTATCCCCAATTACATTCTGGTGTATTTTTTGCTGTTGTTTCCATATGGATGTAGATACCTAGGCTATCCAAGGCTACTTGTTTTTGCAATAATAAGTTTAACAATTCTCCCTTCTTTACTCTCAACATAATTTGACCATCAAATTCACATCTTCTTGCATATAGTACTTCATTGGTACTAACCTGGGTGTTCAGCAGTACCCCCTAATATTGTAGTCAATTTTCCTTTAATGTTCCTCTTGCTTTCAAATTGAAATTGGGTCAGACCAAATATTGATACATCTATATCATTTCTATTGTTCTTTGTGATAAAAAATTCATAGAAACATAGAAACATAGACTTTGACGGTAGATAAGGACCACTTGGCCCACCCAGTCTGCCCGTTTTCCTACCTACTGGATAAGCTGCAGACTCTAGTTAACCAACAGCCTACTTCCTGCCACCCCCCACTACAATTGCCTTGTGTCTGTCCCATGCATGTTTGAATTCCCCCACTGTTTTAGCCCTAACAACCTCCCCAGGAAGGCAGTTCCACGCATCCACCACTCTCTCCGTGAAAAAAGATTTCCTCACATTACCCCTGAGCCGTCCCCCCTCTATCTTTAAATTGTGTCCCCTTGTTCTTACACATCTCTTTTTCTGAAAGATGCTACCCTCCTGGACTTTGTTGATTCCCTTGAGGTACTTGAATGTTTCTATCATGTCCCCCTGTCCCTCCTTTCATCAAGGGTATACATATTAAGCTCTCTCAGTCTCTCTTCATATGATTTCTGATGCAGACCCTGCACCATTTTAGTTGCCCTCCTCTGGACTGCTTCCATCCTGTCTATGTCCTTGCATAGATGAGGTCTCCAAAACTGCACACAGTACTCCAGATGGGGTCTCACCAACTGTCTGTACAGAGGGATAACCACTTCCCTTTTTCTACTTGTGATTCCCCTTCCTATGCATCCCAGTATCCCCCTGGCTCTCCTCACTGACTTCTTATATTGCTTACCCACCTTTAGATCATCCACTATGACTACCCCCAAGTCCCGTTCCATTTTTGTTGTTGTTGTTGTTAGTACCTCCCCTGCTATTGTGTACTCTTCTCCTGGGTTTTTGTTTCCCAGGTGCATTACTTTGCACTTCTTTGCATTGAATCTAAGTTGCCATATGTCTGACCATTCCTCCAACCTTGCCAAGTCCATTCTCATCCTTTCTACCCCCCTTGTGTATCAACTCTGTTACAGATCTTTGTGTCATCTGCAAAGAGGCATACCTTTCCCTCAGACCTTCTGCAATGTCACCTATAAAGATGTTAAAGAGGACTGGACCCAGTACTGAGCCCTGAGGTACTCCACTAGTGACCCCCTTCTTCGGAATGTGTGCCACTCACCATTACCTTCTGTGTCCTGTTGTGCAGCCAGTTTGCAACCCGGCTACCTCCCCTGGGACCCACTCCCAAGCTGGCTAACTTGATTATTAATCTTGTGCTGGACTGTCCAAATGCCTTGCTAAAGTCTAGGTATATCCACAGCCCCTCCCTGGTCTATTACTTTGGTCACCCAGTCAAAGAAATCTATTAGATTCATCTGACATGACCTTCCTGCTGTAAATCCATGCTGCTTTGGGTCCTGTGCCCCGCTGGCCTCTAGGTACTCAACAATTCTTTCTTTCAGAAGTGATTCCATCATTTTCCCTACCACTGAGGTCAAACTTACAGGTCTGTAGTTTCCTGCTTCTGTCTTGCTCCCACTTTTGTGAAGGGGGATCACATCTGCCCTCCTCCAGTCCTCGGGTACCACCCCATCCTCCCATGATTTGTTAAAAAGTGTGGTCAGTGGTGTCACTAGGTCCTCCCTTAGTTCTTTTAGGATTCTGGGGTGAGTTCCATCAGGCCCCATTGCTTTGTCCATGTTGAGTTTTAGGAGTTCTTTCAGGACTCTTTCTCCTGTAAATGGACTGGTGTCAACCCCCCTACCCAGAGTGCTTCTATTGTCTGGTTTAGGTAACTCCTCCTCATCTTCTTTTGTGAATGCTGAGCAAAAGTATTCATTCAGTATCTCTGCCTTTTCACCGTCTCCCTCTGCCCACCTCCCCTCTCCCTTATTAATCTTCACTATTCCTCTCAATAAACTTCCCAATGTTACTATTTCTCCAGTCTGAATTCCTAGCTTTCTTAATTCCTTATGAGCATTATAAATTGCTTTAAGAACATAAAACTGATCAGATACTATCAATATTAGTTCCAACTCTGCAATAGTTCTGACCACACTTATGCATTCCATCATATTTCTACATCCTCCTAATGCTGCTTCCAACAGCTTTTTAGCCATTAAGGAAAGGCTACTTTCATTTTCATCTGGTATGCATGTCATTCCATATAGTGGCAAAGCAAAGTCAGTGTTTATAGTTTTAAAGAGAAAGTTCTTGAACATCTCCTTGCTACCTGTATCATTCCTTACCTTGTTTCCCATAGTTCATTTTTTTAACTTCCCCTTTATCTTTTTTCTCTGTCTTTGTTTTTGACTCTGTCTCTTTTATATCCTGATTATCTTCATGTATTTTTATGTTTATTTCTGTTATCTCATCATCCCTGTTCACCTCCTTTGCTTTATTTATTGTCTGTTTCTTTGTTTTGTTTCTTACTTACCATTTTCCTAACCTTTTCTTGGTTGGTATTTGTCCCATCCCCTTTTCCTTTATTTTTATGCACCTTCCCTTGTTTTCATCTTTTGTTTTTTCTTTATATTTCCACCAACTGATTCTTCATCTTTTCCTGATTCCAAATAGTTATTTGCACATTGTGCAGGTCCTTTTGCTGGACCAAATTTGTTATTTGATTTCTTCTTACTTTCTATGGTTTTCATATTGGACCTATCCTTTTCACAACTATCACAACTATCTTCTAATGCCTTGGTCTTTTTCATTATAATTTTGTCACTCCTCTGTTCATTTTTTTTCCTTCTGTTTAACTCTTTGCTTTAATTCCTGCTTTTTACCTTTTTCCCATAGAACTTGCAATTTATAATTTAGTTCTTGACAGATACTCCCATTCCTAACTAATTTATCTGGCAACATCACACATTCCATTGTAGTTTCACTGGAATTAGTATATGTATAGCTGTTCATACTACCCTCATCAACTACTTCTGTTTTTGTAATTCCTGCCTGTTCTTTCAATTCGGTCTGCTTAAATGCCTGTTCATCTTCTGAACCACCTAGATTTTGTGCATAATTGTCCTTCATCTTATTGGAAAAAAAAAATTATTGCCAATACTTATACCTTTTAAAAATACTAGGTCCTTGTTAATCTCCATTAATTGCAGATATAAAAATATATTTGCATTAATGGGATCCCTTAAGGTTCTTACCACTTCCTTTGTCAACCCTTCTATATCAGTGTATTCCAGCCTTCTTGGACTTGGTGTCCATGAATAACTATTTTCCATGTATGTCTCCCTCATGTCCTCATCCTGTTCTTTGCTATTTTCTATATTAAATTTAGAAAGCTTCTCTGTGCTTTTTATAATATTAGGAACTTCCCTTAATGAGTCATTCATACTTCTAACTGTCTTGTTAAGGATTTGTAAATTACTAATTGTCTTAGAGAAATTCATACCATCATCATTACTCCCTTCTTTATCTTTCTCAGATGTAGAATCCCTCATATTCAATCCAACATAATTTCCTCCCTCCACCTTTCCTTTTTCCACATGTTTCTTAATACTTCCATGGGGGGGGTGAACTCTGCTTGAGGTTGTAATTCCACTGGACTTGTTACTATATTACCCATTTTTGTTTTGATTAAACATTTTGAAATATCTCCATTTGGTGTGGAAGTATGAAGAATGTCCTTAATTCTCATTGATTCCATTATATGCTTTTCACTTAAACTTCCCCAAATGTTCTCTTTATTTGATTTCAGCATTACCTGTTTCAATGCTAATCCTCTCAGCTTGTCCACTTTTCCACCCCTTTTCTTATCAGTTTCCATTATTTTTACTTTTGTATTGTCTTTACCACTTCTGGTAACTGTAGGCATAATAGTTACCTGGTTTGAGTAGTCACACAATCGAACAATCAAACAATTGAACAATCAAGCAATCAGACAGTTTGGACAATTATGTGGTCAATCCACCCAATTAATAGGTATGCAGCTAGATAATTAGATGGTTGTATAATTTTCCAAATTTTCCTCTAAGGAATATACATTAATAGAACAAATTAAATTTTAGGCAAGAGGATTAATTGTGTGGAAAAAAAACATTATAATCACCTAGTACACTAATGTCCTAATTCACAATAATACATTATTTATACTAACAAATTTCTCAAATAGCAGCATCAATCTCCTTGGTGTTCTACTAAAGGACTGCTATGCTATTCTATCAAGTAGGTCAATCTCCCAATCACCCAATTTTTCAACTAATTTTAAAATTAGAAGCCCTGTATATCTGAAAGTCATCTAACTGGTAAAATATTGTCACCAACAACAATTAAAAATGCAAATAGGCAAATTGGTAAATCTGTTCTCCCTTATAATATTTTGCCTTTTCACTTTCCACTTTCCATCCTTTCCACCTTCCGATGTCAAAATAACTCCTTGAGTTCATAAAATTCGTAAGGTCCTTAATTGCCTTCACTTCTTTTTGAGAAAATGGTTCTGACAATATTATAATACACTGTATCACTAAAAGAAAAATAAAATGCATAAAATACTTGTAAGTCTCCACATTTTTAAATATAAATTCCCAAATAATTTTTTTTAAATAACTAGCTACTCCAAATTTCCTTACTTGTGCCAGTTGTGAGGAATCACCAACTAGAATCCAATGGTCCGGGGATAATCCTGATAGTCCTGCTACAATGACAATTAACCAAGCTGGATGCCTCTCTATATATCTTACCAGCATACCAGATCACTGTCAAATCAAGCGAGACAAACAAGACCAAGCTTTATGCAAGAGTCTGCCCGTGGAGCAGGTAACAACACCGCCAAAAATAAATAAATACTCGTAATCAAAACTTTAAATCTATAAAATGTCTAAATGCTCAATCACTTACTCTTTCACACAAATAGGTGGCTTCTATTGATGCCTCTCCTCCTGTTGTACTAAATTTACTCATCCTTTTACTGAATTTATTCGACCTGGCATTCGCAGTCGAACTTGCAGTTCAATATTCAGATTGACATAGACTAAACCTCAAATTTCCACAATCTTTTTTGTGCTATAAAAACAGTACCACCAGGGATGCAAGGAACAATACAACCTCAGCCTTAAACATTAGACTAGGCCACATGAATCTCCACATATGTCTGGCTATGCCTAAGTAATTGCAGTTCTGATGACCATTAGAACGTCAACACGTGCATTAAATACCTCCGGAGAGACCATGTGATACTACTGGTGCGAAAAATAAACTAAAACTCTGCCTTTTAAATTATTTTAGATTATTATTAAGTTATTATTTAGACCTTATTAAACCTATTGCTCACTACTATAAAACCCTCAAGTGTAAATACACGCTAAATCCAGAGTAAGCTAAAAAGCAGCACAATAAGAGATGAGAGAGAAAAAAACATTTACATTTGCATTTACAGAAGAGAAGCTCTAGTCTTTAACAAGTTCTAACTAGGGAGAAACTACTATTTGATTTAGGTGAGAAGGAAAACATTCTATTACTTGAGCAACTCGTAGTATGGATTCGCAAAGTCCACAGAGTGAGTGAAATGACAAACCGCTGCTGGTTTTCTACCTTTTTTGTTTCACTTTCCTCTTCTTGCTACTAGCAGTTTCTATCTTCTTGGTTATTTTCTTAGTTTCTCAGTTAACCCCAGTCATAATTGTCCCTTGTATTTTGGCAATTAGCTCCTTCACTCCTGTAGTGTGTATCGCCATACTCCCTGCTCAGTCTCCCGTAGGACTTTTCCTCTAACTCTCCTTTAGGCAGCTCCTCCAGCCTCCGACTCTGAGCCTGCCGGGGAAAAAATCTGGCAGGGAGCCAGATACACAAAAAAATCAGACTGCACAAGAAATTCTGGAAAGAGCCTAAAACTTCAGATTTTATTAGGTAACGGTGGCATACCAATTAAAAATCTTGAGCTTTAATGTTTTTAGGATCCTGCTAGTGAGTGAACTCCACTCAGCTCTCCAGCTTGCAGCAGCCTGTCTCTCCCAACATTAACCAGACTGTTGTGACTTCCAAGAGAGGGCTATGGCAAAACACAATGTTAGCAGTGCCCTTGCCCACTATATTGACAATCATCAGTGGCAAACAGGCCATTCATTTTTTCTGTGGCTTGGAAGTAATTACAGTTGGAAGGAGAGGGGAGACAGGGTGGGGAAGCTTCCAGAGAGCTTTATAGTATGGGGCAGGATGCAGGTAGCTACCAGTTTGCTAAAGGTTGTATTTAGCGGGAGGAGGGTGAAGGGAAGAGGAGATGGGGGGAAAAAGAGGTGTAAGAGGAGGGGGAGGAGGAAAGACCAGAGTAAGGTTGGGGGAGAGGGCAGAATAAGAAGTAATGGGGAGAGGCAGTTTAATGAGAGAAATAGAAATGGGTAGGCACAAAGTTTCCAGTCATGATATCAGGTTCTTGAAACTTTACTCCAATTTAATAGTTCTCAGCAGATCACCTTGCTTATTCCCTTCAGAAACTTGAAGATCCTTATCGAGGATATCTGTTGCATCAGGCCACACCTATGGAACTATGGCCACCAGGTACTAGGACCACAAGAAAACGTTTATAGCTAGCAGTCTACAAGGGGCCGCTCACAATGACTTCAGATACTGGTGACGTCTCTCTCATATAAACAAGGGCAACTCTGCACCCATCTCAGGTCTTTTCCTGCTGTTGACCATCACACATCGGACTCCACAGAGACATTGCTGCTTCAGTCTACTGCCACAATTTCACCATTTCTCTTTTTAGCTTATTTTCTGTAGTTTTTCACCACCTCTTCTGCTGTTATCATCTATGGCAGGGGCAGTGTTATTTCCCATGTGGACCTACTGTGGTTAGATCTGACTTTTCTGCTGAAATCTTCAATCAAGTCCCCAGAGAATCTCCTAAGCTATCAGTCCTGCCCCTCTCTCCTTCTCTGAATAGTAGATCACCTGCCAGGTGGAGTGAGCAGCGCTAGTGGACCTCCCCCGTGTTGCTGGCCTTCTCTTCAAATGCCCCTGGTCGTGGGACCCAACAGATGGCCTTCTACCTTTGATTCAGGCCTGGTCACCACTTCAGCTTTTGGCGCTGACCATGGCTGTGTGGTCTCCTGCTTCGGTGGTGATGCTGCCTGCCATCTAACACCTTCTCTCCAACAGGGTATGGCTCTGGCAGGCTCCGGGTGCAGGACTTCCCATACCCCCCTCCAGTAACTGCTTCAGCTAAAGGCATTGACTGGGGCTGCATCAATGTCAGTTTTGGTGGTGCTGCCTACTAGCACCCAACACCTTCTCACCTACAAGGTACAGCTTTGGCAGTGCTTTCCACTGGATATCTGATGTTCAGTGTGGGCCTGTCAATGCCAGGGCTTCTGATGCCCCCATAGCTGTTCCAGCCCCTGCTGTTCAGGCCATGGAGCACCAGATGGGGAGCTCCACCTGTCCTGCTTTGGCCGGTGTTGGGATGTCGCCATCGGGGTTTTGGCCCCTCTGGCACACCTTCAGCCTTCTCTCTGACACTGGGGATCTAGGTTCCCCCATTACCACCTCAGGCCATCACTAGGCCAGCTCCCACACCAGTGCCCTCCACAGTGCCACACGCTATCTGCCCTCAGTCCTTGATGCCATTTGTGCCCTATTCACAGCCAGGCAATGAGGACATCAGGGATTCAGCCTACCCCACCAACATCTCAGGCCATCATGTCGATACCTGGGCTTCAGCTCCCCCTGTTGATTCCTTAGGCCATACTGCCAATCCTGGGCATCCACCCTCCCCCATCGGCACCGCAAGGTGCTCCAACGGTGCCGCTCACTATCGATGTCCAGCACATGCTATATTCCTCTGGGCCCATTGATCCTGGGCTTTACTAGGCCAGCTCCCATGGCAATGCCCTTCACAGTGCTATGCCCATTGATACCATCTGTGCCCTATTCAGAGCCAGGCAATGAGGACAAAGGCCATCCTGACCTCCTCACCCTCCTCCCTCCTGAGGAGAAGGAGAATGATGTGCAGAAGGATGCTGGGGTTGACAGCCCCTCCCTCTGTCTATCCATCCACTGTCTCCCCAGGGGATGACAACTCCACTAAATATATCCCAAGGTCCCCCCTTCCCCCTCCCCGGATGACCCCTCCTTCATCTCATTAATGAGACAGCTACAAGCTGCTATGGGGTTGATGCTGAGGGGCAGGATGTCAGCAGAAGAAGTCTTGCAGAATATCTGGAGTTGCCAGACTCTCTCCTTCTACTTCTTCTTCCTCTGCTGGCTGCCTTTGTGGCTGCCACCAGGCCTGCCTGGTACTAGCTAAAATTTTCTCCCTGCCATGCCCAGAAAGGCAGACACATTGTACCAGACTCCCTCAGGAAAACCCTTCTTTTTTGCAGAGCAACCAGAGGCAGTTTCAGTGGTGATAAGGGCTTCCCATGATAGGCCCAAGAAACCTAAACACTCTATTGCCCCAGAGAAGGAGTGCAGAAAGTTGGTCCTTCTGGGCAAAAAGAGCCTATGTCTCTGCTACTCTGACCATCAGGGTTATGAATTATGTTGCCCATATGATCAAATACCAGAACGCTCTCTGGATAAAGGCCAACACTGCAGCCCAGGCCCTTCTAGAGAGTCCCCAGAGGCAGGAACTGCTCAAGGCCCTACAGTCTGGGGAGGAGGTGGGCAGTCACCTTTTGAGGTCTGCCTATGATGCCACTGATGCCTCCTTGAGAGCAGTTGTGGTTGGCATCTGCCTGAGGAGGCATCCTTGGATCAGGATGTCTGGGTTTGCTACTGACGTATAACAGTCCACCCTGAATGCCCCCTTCAGAGGCTACAAGCTCTTTGGGTTGGATGTGCATGCCATACTTTCTGGTCTGCAGGCCTCAGGCAGGACTCTGTGGTATGTCCACTCTTTATACCACACCCAGCCAAAAAGTGGCCAGAAGGTGCCCTTTCATTGTACCTCCCATAGGGCTAAGTCAGGCGTCAGGCCTCAGAGCAAGGGCCGGGTGGCAACAGCCTTCCTACCCCTACCTCTAATGCTGGAAAGGCCCCCAGAGGAGGTGGTGTGGCCCTTGCTGTTGGTGCTACTTCAGCATGACTCCTTGCCAGACCCCAACCCTCCAGCCCTACAGGAGGAGGTGGTAGCAGGGGGTTGTTTGTCCCTCCACCTGGATGCATGGAGGGGGATCACTACAGATGTTTGGGTCATGCCGCTCAGGGAACAAGGCCACACTCTAGAACTTCTGGAGTGGCCTCCAGATCTACCTCCAGTTTATTCAAACTACCCTCCAGACCGCATTCCAGTGCTGCTGGGGGAACTTCACTTGTTGCTGCAGAAAATAGCCATATAACCTGTTCCTGAGGATCAGAGGAACAGAGGGCTGTGTTCCCATTTCTTTCTAGTCCCCAAATCCAAAGGGGATTTATGGCCCATCCTGTATCTGAGAAACCTGAATTTCAACGTCCAGTACAAGAAGTTCAAGATGGTGACCCTTCATGGTCTGCTGTCACTTCTGCACCAGGGAGATTGGATATGCTCCTTCAACATGCAGGGTGCTCATCTGCGTATCAGGTGTGTGCTTCCCACAGGCAGTACCTCAGTTTCCAGTTCCAGGGGGAGCACCACCAGTTCCAAGCATTACCCTTTGGCTTGTCCTCTGCACAAGGGTCTTTACCAAATGCTTTGCAGTGATAGCAGCAGCCCTTGGGAGGGAGGCACTGTATGTCTTCCCTTACCTGGATGACTGGTTGCTCAAAGTACAGTCCAGGGAGCAACTGCTCCAGACCTTAGAGCATATCAGGTAATTTTTCCATGCCCTGGGAATCATGGTCAATCTGCCCAAGTCAGTCTTCACCCCTTGTCAACTTCTACTGGACATTGGGGCAGTCCTGGACATGGCTCAGGGCTTTTCGTTCTTGCTGCAGGACAGGGTGGACTGTCTGATGGCTCAGGTCCAGCTGCTATACAACAGCAGACATGTCACAGTCAGAATCTTCCTGAGGCTCTTGGGCCTCATGGCTACAGCCATTGTCGTGGTACCTCTAGCCAGGCTGCACACGTGGATTCCCCAATGGACACTCAGGGTCCAGGGGGACCAACACACTAATGACCTAGAATAGCAAGTTCTAGTCTCCCCTCCAGTCAAAAAGGTGCTACTATGGTGGATGGAACCCAGCAACCTGTTGAAAGGGGTTCCCTTCCTCATTCCTACCCCTCAGCAGATTATCACCACAGATGTTTTGGGGTTGGGCTGGGGGGATCATCTGGGACCTCATCCAACTCCAAGGATGTGGACTAGAGTGGAGGCTGCCCTCCACATCAATGTCCCAGAGATGAGGGCCATTCTGTATGCTTTACAAACCTTCCAGACCCATCTGTTCCCAGCCCATCTGCTGGTGTAGATGGACAACATCAGTGTAGTACACTACATCAACAAGCAAGAGGGGAACCCATTCATACCCTCTGTGTTTGGAATAATTGAAAGTCTGGTACTGGGCTCTAGAACATGGTCTAGAACTGTAAGTCATCCATGTTCCAGGCGTCCAAAACATCCTGGCAGGCAGGCTAAGTCAGTCACAGTCTAGGATGAATGAGTGGGAGCTGCTGACTTCGATTGTAGAGGACCTGTTCAACAGATGAGGTCACCCAGAGTTGAACCTTTTTGTGTCCCCCACTCAATGCAGAACTGCCGCGTTTCTGCTTACTTGCTCCAGGGCCTGGAGTTTTCTGGTGAGATATGTTGTCCCTCTCTTGGGAAGGGAGGTTCTTCTATGCCTTTCCTCCCTTTCCTCTAATCCAGAGAGTGTTAATCAAGCTTCAGATGGATGGGGCAACTCTAACTCTCATAACACCCTTCTGGCCTCATAAGATCTGGTTCCTCTTACTGCAGCAGCTGGCAGTGGAACCTCCAGTGGCCCTGTCCCTGTGCAAAGACTTACTGTCACAGGAGGAGGGCCCCCTTGTCCATCTAGAGCTGCAGCCACTCTACCTTCATGCCTGGCTCCTGAAGACATAGCCATGGCTAAATTTGGGATATCCCAAAAGGTGGTTGATTTCCCGGTGGCTGCTAAGAAGCCTTTCACCATAGCCACTTATTCCATGAAGTGGAAGTGCTTTGCTCTGTGGGTGGCTTCCCATCATTTGGACCCTTTCACTTGTCCAGTATGATTCTGGGGTACTTGCTGGTCCTCTCAGATTCTGGCCTGCAATACTCCTCCATTAAGGTGCTCCTGTCAGCCATTTCAGCCTTCCATGTGCCTGTTGATGGCTGTATGGTGGCACAACTAAAGGTGTCCTGTACATTTTTGAGAGGCATTCTTCATCTGAAACCTCCCATTCACAATCCAGTCCCACCTTGAGACTTGAATTTTGTGTTGGAGAAACTTACTTTGGTTCCTTTTGAGGCAGCTGTGACATGCAAGCCACACTTTCTGTCACAGAAAGCATTATTTCTAGTTGCTATTACTTCTGCTTGAGGGATTTTCGAGCTTCAGGCTCTCATGTTTGAGCCTCCTTATTTGATTTTCCACAAAGACAGGATGTCTTTGTGTATGCATCCTAAGTTTCTTCCTAACATGGTGTCTGAGTTTACCTTAAATCAAACCATCCACCTGCCTGTTTATTACGCAGCGCATGCTTCATACCTTAGATGTGCATAGAAGTATGTGTTACTATACACACCATACAGAGGACTCAGTGGCATCATTAGGCTGTAGCCCCCCTAATGTAAGTGAAAGCCTCCCAATCATTTTTCACATTGGGTCAAAGAATCACGGCGCCACTGCTTGACTGCTGAGCTGATTCTTTTTTTTTAAAGATACAGCACTTCACAGAGCAACCACATGGAGTGCACTTACAATTTTCTCCATCAGACTTTGTGAGTGCTGAGTGCTCATGAAGTCCGATGGAGAAAAATGAAAGGGGCGCTCCATGCGGCAACTGGCTGCAGTGCTGTGCTGTCCGACAGAGAATCGGAGATCAGGATGGGAGTTTGGGCAGGGATTGCATTCAATGATTGTCAATCCCAGATTAGTTTGATTTGATTTTTTTTTATTTTAGTCTTTGGTAATTGGGTAAGGCCCACTAGGCACAAGTGCCTGTTTTCAGGGGCGACCTGGGAGCACTGGGCAGTTAAGTGACTTGCTCAGAGTCACACAGTATGCAAGTGGAGGTTGTGAGAATCAAACTCAGGTCTTGTCTGCTGGATGTAAGAAGCTCGTTTACACCTCATTCCTCTAACCTCTAGGCTATACTGCCAGCCCATTGATTGACAGCAGCAAGCCTGGGGTGGGGGTGGGGGTTATAAACTAAGATGCGCTCAGTAGTTCAGTGCGAGGGGCTGGTGCAGGTGTGCATCTGCATTGTGGGAGGGGACAGAGTGATCAACAAGGGGTGGTTCATGGCAACCTCCTTTCTTTCTGATCGCCAACAGCACTGCTTGCACTTGTACAACCAATCAGTGTATGAACACGTGGTGTGTTTTTCAGACACACACGTGGTACACAGTCCAAAAGGCTGTGTATGCAAGAGACTGAGGTAGTTGTTTGGTCTGTGCTTGGCACACTTGCCCTTGTTCTGTTCTGAAATTCTACTGCATTAAAATTGATCAGAGGGACTACTAGTAGACTTAACTGTCGTTACTTAAATAATTAAAATCACACAGGGCTCACCTCTCAGAGTAATACTCTAATACCTACCTAGAAACAGCTAGAGTCACTGAGAGGACAGTTCTAAGAAATACCTGCACTTTGAAAGTGCTTTACCCTCATTTCTCTAAGACAGAGGCCATCTCAAAGAATAGACAGGTTTTCAGCAACTGGCAAGAATGAAGCAAGCAGCTCAGACAGCCTGTGATGGGCTATAGTTCGAAAAACAAGTAGTTTTTTTTTAAAAAAGCTAAGCTAAATAAATATCTTCTTTAACATTACTTACATATCACTACCTGGTAAGATAACCCTACAGGGTGAATTAGGGCAGGCAAGCAGGCTGTGATGGCTGAAACTGAAATTACCTGAACATATTATTTTTCTTTGACCTGAGTCTGTGTGTGTCTGAGTGATAGAGTGAAACCCAGTTATGTGAGAGCCACTACAGTAACCAAATATTTCCACATGTAAGAAATATAGGTGATAACCAGGCTTTTCAGACACTTCTTTCACCATTAAAATGCAGGAAAAGCTGCCATTTGAAGGTCAAAATAAAATTTTCTGGAGGACCATGCCCCTGGACCACCCTAGCATTATTAAAATTTTACCTGTGGGGCATTAGCCCCCTAACTTTATACCTCTGGTGATGCCCCTGGAAGGACTGCAGGAAGTCTTCACAGCTGTTTCTTTCCTTTGGCCCTAGGAAGGAGGGCATACCAGTTTGTAAGCAGTGCCTGTCCAAATGGTTGGTTAACTGTATTACATTTTGTTACAAGAAGTATGGTAAGGAACTTCCTGGCGTTGTTTTAGGCAATTCAACCAGAGATGTGGCCACTTCAGTTGCTTGTTTCAAGAATGTTTCAGCTGCAGAGATCTGTGCTGCTGCAACCTGGAATACTGTCCACACTTTCACTAAACACTACAGTCTGGACAGGACCTCTAGAATAATGGCAGGCTTCGGCCTGGCTGTGTTTCAAGGTCTCTTTTCATAGGCCTATAGCCTCCAGCCACGCAGACTAGTTCTTTATCAGAACTGATTGGGACTCATTCCATAGGTGTGGCCTGATGCAAGAGGTATCCTCGATGAAGATAGTACACTTATGTAAGAACTTACCATAACAGTAGATCTTTGAGAGACTCTCTTGCATCAGGCCATGCTGTCCCACTCCCCCATCCCCCTTAGCCTTAGGACTTCTCTGTCTCTCTTTCTCAAGGATGGGTCACCTTCTGTTTCATATTTCCTCATGGTGGGAACCTCTGGCTCCCCTTGGTTCCCTAGCAGGAGATTCTGTGTATATGGTCTCCGGCGGGAGAACTGAGCAGAGTGTAAGGCCACCCACATTTATATGGGAGGGATGTCACCAACATCTGACATCATTGTGGGTGGCCCCTTGTAGGATGCCAGCTAGAAAAGTTTTCATGTGGTCCTAGTGCCTGGTGGCTATAGTTCCATAGGTGTGGCCTGATGCAAGAGATTCTCTCAAAGATCTACTGTTACAGTAAGTTTTTAAGTAACTGTACTGTCTCGTTCATATCCTCTCAACTGGTTTCCAGCGAGTACCTGTTCAGTGCCTTGAGACAATCCTCATAAGATCTGCCCTGCTGGCACTGAATCATCTTTATGAGCCTGTGTTGCACCATTTCCAGCCTGTTCCTGTCCTTCCTTAGGTGAGGACTTCAGAACTGAGCACAATATTCCAAGTGCTGCATCAACCAGTGGCCTATACTGAAGTAATATTACCTTTTCCTGCTGTTAATTCCCCTTCCAATTCATCCCAGCATCCTATTAGCCTTACTATAGGGCTTGTTGTACTGGTTTGATTGTTTGATGGAGTCACTAATGATGATTGCCAGGCCCCTTTTCTTCTACTGTAGTGCTCAGTTTTACCCCTCCCGTCCAGTACTTTGTCCTGGGGGTTTGGTTTCCTAGGATATAACCTTGCACTTTTTGGCATTGAATTTCAACTGCCAAAGCTAAGACTACCTCTCAAGCCATTGTAGATCCCTCTGCATCTCCCTGATCTATTTGTCGCTATTTAATCTACCACAGACACTATGCCCCTAGCCACGCCAAGGTCCTCCAACATCCTCAGCAATCTTCTTGCTGTGTGGTACTGAGTCGAAAGCCTTGATGAAATCAAAGTAGAGTAAATCCACAGCATGGCCCTTATCTACTACCTTCATTACCCTGTCAAAGAAAATTATCAGGTTTGTCTGACAGAACCCCCCCCCGCCACAAACCCCTGCTGTTTACCGTCCTGTAGGCCATTGTTTTCTAGGTAGTCCACAAGGTTCTCTTTGACCAGTGACTCCATCAGTTTACCCACTGCAGAGGTAAGGCTGATAAGTCTGTAATTCCCTGGTTGCTCATTGTCCCCCCCCCCTTGTGTAGCAGGACCACATCCACTACCCTCCAGTCTTTTGGAACTACTCCTGTCTGAACTGAGCTGTTGAATACTAGTATAGGTTCTGCCAGTTCTGCTGCTAATTCCTTGAGCACCCTTGGGTGCATCTTGTCTGGCCCTAGGGCCTTATCTACATTTAGGGCTTGTAGCTCTTTCAGGACCCTTTCTCTGGTAATGACTGGCTGCCTTATTTCAGAAATGCCCCTTACACCTGTCTTTATAACACTTTCAGACAGAAGCCTGCTGTCTTCCCTTTTGAAGAAAGTGCAGAACAAACTCCCTCTTATAGTGAACACCTTTGATAGCTCCCATTGTTCATTAAGTAGGCATATTAGCTCCTCGCTATAGTGAACACTAAGCTACAGTGAACACCTCAGCTGGCTCCAGAGGTGTTCACTATAGAGAGGTAGCACTGTAATCATTAAGGGCAGCTGCTTTTTGTTCATCTTCACTTATAACCCTCCCCCCTTCTTGTAGCCTAGCACCACCCCCTCCCTGTTTCCTTTATTCCTTGATATATCTGAAGAATTGCCCCCCCTTTGTAATACACAGCTCCATTTCTGCCTTTGCCTCCCGACCGTCCTCTTAGCATCCCTAGTTCTCATTTGGTAGTCTTCCCACTTCTTCTCCCCCTGCTTTACCTTGTACCTGGTGCAAGCCTTTTTCTTGGCCCCTAAGAGGGAGCATGAGACAAACAACTAATTGAGGTAGACACAGTGGGGGAAAATAAATTGTTATGATGGAGGAGAAATGGGTAAAGGCAGGAATAAGTTATTAGTTGGAGAGAAAAGTAACAGGCAGCAGTGGGAGAAAAGAGTGACCTCTAGCTTTCAGAGGCAACATTAGTAATCAGACCCAGAAACAGCTAAAATTTAACAATAGCAAACTGCATTAAACCTGATATGAAGCAGTGCATACTAGCAGAAACAAGTACAACAATGCAGCTTGGCTAAAATAAATATTCATAGGTGATGAATGCATGAAGCAGCAGCACAATGAAAACAGAAACTATAATCACAATTCTATAGCTAGAGATGCACAATTGTTACCCTACTGGTGACTAAACTGAAAGGTACAGGTACTGTACATAAGTTACACAACTAGGCTGAGTATGTGAGGTAGCAAAAAAACACTAGCATTGAAGGACATTCAGTAGGTACCTTAAGAAAAATTCAGAGTGAATAAAAATCAATATACAGAATGACTCAAGAAACAGCAGAACTGTTTGGAGTTATTTTATGGTATCCCTGTGACAGGGTTGAAAAAGACTCTGTCCCATTTGTTGTGCATAAAAAGTTAAAAGCAATGTCTGATTGCACAATCAAATTTTCATGTGAGGCCTAGGAACTGATCACTCTGACAGTTTCATAATTTTTCCCTTCCGGCTATCCCTCTGCCTTCACTTGCTGTTTCTGTCTTTTTTCCCCCCCCCCCCAGCTTATCTGTGGTTATAAGAATATATGTGAATATATGTGAATTTTTATGTGACACTGGGTCCTCTGGTTTGAAAATGTATATAGTTATATTGTTGAAATAATTGCAAAACATTATTTGGAACTCAGTGGGTTAACTCTGAGATGCAGTTTGACCTCCACAAGCTCATTTGCAGAGTTGTCAACAGGAGATCAGTTCTGGGACACAATATTCAATTTTGTTGCACCTGCAAGGAAAGAAACTGAAAAAGTTCTGATTCATTTTGTGGGAAACAAATGTCTCTTAATGAGCTCAGGATGTAGAAGTTAATTGCCAGGAAAAGACATATATAAAGACAGCAATCTTTAGCGAGATAGAGAGAGAGAGAGAGATTGAGAGTTAGATTTAGAGATACCCTCAGATGAAGGACTTTGTTTTGTTTATTTATTTATTTATTAAACATCAGTTTACAACCTTTGAGCCAGAGGCTTGTTTACAAAGGTACCTCGTCACAGAGAGGACAATACAGTGAAAACAACTTGGTGCAGAGAAACAGTGTACAGTTTTTTTGAGGATACAGGAGGACAAATGAGATCAACAATTTACAACATTCAGGATTGGTGAAGTTAACATTGTTCAGGGAAATAACAAGAACATCAGCAAAAACATAGAATATCAATACAGTGTGTTTTAGCAGAGTCAACAGGGAGGTAACAGGAACCAAGGGTAGAGAAGGTAGAGGATTTGAGCAGCCAACAGGGGGCTTTGTCAGAGAGTGAGCAAGATAGCTTAGAAACAGCAACAGCTGCGAGTAGTGAAAAGGTGGTTCCGGAGGGTAGTTTTAAAGCAAGAGATTGTGGGGTGTCTGAGATACTGGCAGGAGGAATTGTACCAAGAAGGGGCAGGAGAGAAAGCCCGTTGTCCATGAGAGGTCCTTGCCCTAGGTACCTTCAACTTGGTTTTACAGGAGGACCGTGTTGAAGCTAGTGAGTTTACATGGTGGATAACGGCAGTCAAACCAGGAGGAGAGAGCCCAAGGAGAGTTTTTTTTGTAAGGATGCAGGTTCGATACCTAAGACGTTCGTCAAGATTGAGCAGATTTGCCTGGGAATAAAGATGGCAGGTATGTGTAAGTCTGGGAGCACCTAAGATTAGTCGACAGGCCTTATTTAAGGTGAGGTAGATTTTGTTTAGCAAGGTCTAGTCAGCAGCCCCGTAGACTGGTAAGCCATAGTCAACAAGTGACAGAATGGAGGACATAACTGCGAGTCGGAGGGCATCGGGGGGGAGACAGTGTTTGTGGCGGTAAAGTTCCCAACCTAATATTGGTGGTGGAGGCTAAGGCGGAGATATGGAATGGAACGTGAGGGCAGGGTCAAAGTTATCCCAAGGTATTTGTATGTGTAAACTTGTTCGAGTGGGAACATAGAGCGGACGTAAGACTTGAAGTTGGAAATTACTAGCTTTGTTTTGGGGTGGAGAAGATCATAGATTTGGTCTTTTAAGATTGATAACCAGTCTATGTTCTTTAAACCAGGCTTCCTCGCCTTTATAGGATAATTGCAGGAATCTTGAGGGCGGTGGGTTACGGTCAGAAGCGAAGATAACAGCGCCATCTGCATAAAGGAGGAGTTTACCAGTACAGGCACCTGGCAGGTGTTGAGATAAAGGGAAAAGAGCAGGGACCCAAGAATAGAGCCCTGGGGAACCCCAGATTGATAGGCAGAGGTCAGAGAGGTGCCATTGATTTTTACAAGCTGGGACCGGGCAGACAGATAGCTGGAGCACCATGAGACAGGTCCTGCAGCAAAGCCAGCATGGCTGAGTGCATCCAGCAGGAGAGGATGGGATACGGTGTCAAAGGCTTTTGACAGATCGATGAACACTGCACCAGCAAGAGAGCCCAAGTCCAGGGAGGAATGGAGGAAGTTAGAAAACTCGATGAGGGCGGTATTGGTGCTGTGCCCATCACGGAAGCCATGTTGTTCATGGCAGAGGATACTGTATTTGGTAAGAAACTCAGATATTTGGGAGGATACTACTTTCTCTAAGGCTTTTGAGAGTGGTGAGAGGATTGAGATGGGACGATAATTACTGGAAAGGGCCCTATCTCCACCCTTATGTATGGGAGTGACAGTGGCAATTTTCCAGGCAGATGGAAATTGCCCTAGACAGAGTGATTTGTTGAAGAGGCTAGTGATTGGGGCGATGACCTGGTCCAATGCCAGGCTGAGGAGTCTGGGGTCTAAGGAGTCACTGCCAGTGGTGTTTCATCTTAGGGCCTTGGTCAGATACGGTCTGACTTTGTTGACAGTAACCCGGTGGAAGTGGAAAGATGCGTGTGAGGGAGCAGGGTCAGGAGGGGGGGGGGTCAAAAAAGTTGCTAGGGAGTACAGAGCTAAGGTCAGTCCTGTTTGAACTACCTGTATAAGAGCTATCCTGCACAATTTTAATCTTTTAATTTTTTTTGTCGAAAATACTAAAATGCTACTTGCAAATTTTATAACTACTCCTGGTTTTCCTGTACTTCCTGACCTGTGCTTCAATGATAATCCCATGGAAGATGGAAAGCCAACACTGTGATGGGACCTAGACCCCCATTCTCAATCCCAAATCAATAGTATAGGTAACTGTTTTACAGCCCCCACAAAAATTACAGACTCCCTGTAATTATAACAAAACAGTTCAGTATTAAATTAGCAAATTTGCCAGGGATTAAGTTCCAGCTAAAACTGGTTGCTTGAAGCCAGGACTACTGTGCTGAATGAACCTGTTTTAACACGGTGTTAACTGGGAGGTGTGGTTCACTGGTTAATCAGTCACCATGTGAGCCAGCAATGAATCACAATGTAAATTGCATTGGTTGATGTGGGAGTTGTGCTGAAGGTCCTGCTAGTGGGCCTGTGGGCTAACACTTGTTTCTAACAGTGTATGTTACCATGGATGATGGAAGCACACTTGGAGTACTGCCAGCATTACAAAATGTATGCCATCCTGCCTGCGGAGTTAGGGGGATACATCTACATCTACTGTGAGCTGTTTGCTGCTCTGGAGAAGCATCATGCAAGTCTGGAATGACAACTGAATGTGCAGCAGGGGGTGAGGTGGGGTGGCAGCTGAGGGAGACTCTTTAGAGGTTGAGACTAGCATCCAGGACACTGGGATAGAAGCACATCAGGTGAACTGCAGGGATGTGTGATGTACACCATCCTGCCTATAGAGGGAAAGGGGAATACATCTGTGGTCATTGTGGGGTGTTCAGTGCTCTCAAGAGGTACCAGGCACATGGAGGTGAGCAGGCAGCTAAGGACAATGAAGGAGAAAAGGCTACAGTTATGAGCACAAGGTCTGGGTGGGAATGTTTGGTAGGGACAGAGAAGGTGGATGGTGGGGACTGTGCTCTCTAGTTATAGGGATGGAGACGGATTAGAGTGGAGAAGGAAAGTAGCAGGTAAGGTCATAAGGGAGCAGCATTTCCAGTAGACAGTAGCAACAGGTATCAGCTTTTGGCTGGCCAGATTGCTGGGGCCAACAAGAGATTGGATCTGGTGAGGGCAGACTTGACACATGGATACCCAACCTGCCTAGTGGGAAGAGGAAGGAAAAGGCAGAGAAGTGGGTTAAGAAGGCAGTAGTCATTGAAGATTCTGTTGCTAGCGTAGTGGGTGAGGTGGAGGCAACATTGTTGGAACAGGATGGTACATTAGCTCAGCTGAGGTGGGTTTTCCTGCCTGGAACACAGGTAAAGTAAGTGCTAGCCATTGCTAAGCAGCACTGTCATCAGCGTTGGCATGAATAACATAGCCAAAGAAGAAGTATGCGCATAATGCAATATGGGCAGTATATTTACTCCAAAAATGAAAGTCTTTCAAAAAATGCAGCAGTTAAAACAGTACAATATTATGGGCAAAAATGCAAATGCCCAAATACTCCAAGCCCCAAGGTTTTGCCTCACCCTGAGGCTTCAACTGTAACTACTGTGTTGATAAGGGAGTTGCTTTTTCCCCATCACTTAATGTGATGGAACATTGTAGTAGTGTATACATTCATTTAAAGGTGATTGCCTCATAAACCATGACCATCAAACTTTTTATATTACAGTGTAAGGTAAAGTTCAAAATGACAAAAAGGTGCATGGTTATTTCAGATGACCAGTAATTGCAATGGTAGTCTTACTGCTTGCTATCCAGATGACTTGGGTTCACATGCCGAGCCAGAACATCTGGTGCTGACTGATGAGACAGGGCTCTAGAAACATAGAAACATAGAATTTGATGGCAGATAAGGACCGCTTGGCCCACCTAGTCTGCCCATTTTCCTACCTAACCGATAAGCTGCAGATCCTAGTTAACCAACAGCTTACTTCCTCTTACCCGCCCCTAGGACTGCCTTATGCCTGTCCCATGCATTCTTGAAGTCCCCCACTGTTCTTGACTCCATGACCTCCTCAGGGAGGCTGTTCCATGCATCCACAACCCTCTGTGAAAAAATACTTCTCACATTACCCTGAGCCATCCCCCTCTATCTTCAAATTGTGCCCCTTGTTCTTGCACATCTCTTTCTGGAAGATGCTACCTCTTGGACTTTGTTAATTCCCTTGAGGTACTTGAAAGTTTTTATCATGTCCCTCTCTCCTTCTTTCCTCAAGAGTATACATATTAAGCTCCTTTAGTCTTTCTTCAGATGTCTTCTGGTGCAGACCCTGCACCATTTTGTCCCTCCTCTGGACAGCCTCCACTCTGTCTATGTCTTTATGGAGATGAGGTCTCCAGAACTGCACACAGTACTCCAGATGGGGTCTCACCAGCTGTCTGTACAGAGGGATAACAACTTCCTGTTTTCTACTATTGATGCCTCTTCCTATGCATCCCAGTATCCCCCCAGCCTTCCTTACTGCCTTCTCACATTGCTTGCCCACCTTTAGGTCATCTGATATAATTACCCCCAGGCCTCTTTCTATTTTTACTGTTGTCAGTATCTCACCCCCCATTGTGTACGCTTCCCCTGGGTTTTTGTTTCCCATGTTCATTACCTTGCACTTCTTTGCATTGAATCTGAGCTGCCATACATTTGACCATTCCTCCAACCTTGCCAAGTCCCTTCTCATCCTTTCCACTCCATCTTGTGTATCAACCTGTTGCAGATCTCTGTGTCATCTGCAAAGAGACATACTTTTCCTTCCAGTTCCTCTGCAATGTCACTTATAAAGACATTAAAAGGACCAGTCCAGTACTGAACCCTGCAGTACCCGCTAGTAACCTCCTTTCTTCACTGTGTACTCCATTTACTACTACCCTTTGTCCTGTTGTCTAGCCAATTTTTATCCAGACTACCACCTTGGGACCCATTCCAAGGCTGGCTATCTTGTGTATTAATCTTTGTGTGGGACTGTATCAAATGACTTGCTAAAATCTAGGTAGGCCATGTCCACAGCCCCTCCCTGGTCTACTGCTTTGGTCACCCAGTCAAAGAAATCTATTAGATCTGGGTCTGACACGACTTCTCCATCTGAATCCATGCTGCCTTGGGTCCTGTGCCCCACTGGCCTCTAGGTACTCAACAATTCTTTCCTTCAGAAGTGATTCCATCATTTTCCTACCACTGAGGTCAAACTAACTGGTCTGTAGTTTCTTGCCTCTGTCCTGCTCCCACTTTTGTGAAGAGGAATCACATCTGCCTTCCTCCAGTCCTCGTACTGCTTCCATCCTCCCATGATTTGTTAAAGAGAGAACAATGCTTATGTCACTAGTTCTACCCTTAGTTCTTTCAGAATTCTTGGGTGAATCCATCAGGCCCCATTGCTTTGTCCACCTTCAATTTTATTAGTTCTTTCAGAACCCTTTCTTCTGTAAATGGACTGGTATCGACCCCCGTCTTCAGAGTGTTTCTCTTGTTTGGTTTAGGTAACTCCCCTCATCTTCCTTTGTGAATACTGAGCAGAAATATTCGTTCAGTATCCCTGCTTTTTCACTGTCACCCTCTACCCACATTCCCTCCCCTTTATTAAGCTTCAGTATCCCTCCTTTGGTCTTTCTCCACTCCCTAATGTACCTATAAAAGGTCTTATCCCCCTTCTTAACAGAATTGGCTATCCTTTCCTCAGTTTGGGCCTTTGCTATTCTGACTGCCTTCCCAGCCTCTTTCTGCTTTAACTGATAAAGTTCTCTGTTCTGCTCCTTCTGTGTTTCCTTATATTTCCTGAATGCTGTCCTTTTCTCCTTAACCTTCCCTGCCACCTCTTTTGTGAACCATAGCGTTTTTTTCCTTCGTTGTGTTTTATTGATTTGCTTTACACAAAGGCTTGTTGCCTCTGTGATGACTGTTTTGATCACTCCCCATTGTTCCTCCACCCCTCCTTCTTGCCTGTTTGCTAGTGCTTTTCTGAGGCACTCTCTCATTTTCCCAAAGTCAGCCCTCCTAAAGTCTAGTACTCTTGCTTTTGTATGGCTTGATTGTATGGCTGTGTTTATCGTGAACCACACTGTTTGGTGGTCGCTTGTTCCCAGATGGCTACCACTTCTAAATCTGAGATTCTTTCTCCATCCCCATTTGAAAGTACCAGGTCTAAGATTACTCCTCCCGAGTGGGTTCCGTACTAGCTGTCTGAGGCATGCCCCTGTAGGGCATCAAGAATGACCCTGCTCTTGGATGTGCCTGCAGCAAGGTGCTCCAGTTAACATCTGGCATATTCAGGTCCCCCATCAACAGTATCTCCCCTTTTTCTGCCTTCTAAGAAAGCCTTCTGTCATTTCCTTGTCTATTCCCTCCCCCTGAGATGGGGGTCTGTATACAACCCCCATGTGGATTGTGGTGCCATTTCCTGTCTCCAGAGTGACCCAAAGTGCCTCATCTGTTCCTGTTTACTCTTTAGTTCTGTTGCTTTGATCCTTCCTTTACATGAGAGCTACTCCTCCTCCTCTTTACCCTCCCTGTCCCTCCTGTAGATTGTGTATCCTGGTATGTTGACATCCCAGTCATGGTTCTCTGTGTACCATGTTTCTGTGACTGCCATAATATCCAGGCAACCCTCTTCCATCAAGGCCACTAGTTCAGGAGCTTGTTACAGACTACGGGCATTGGTACTCATCACCCTCCACTTTTTGATAGCCTTACCCTTTTAGCCCATTTCTGTCCTTGCCTTTTTTACATTTAAATCTGTTCTGTTCTCTAATAACTTCTGTACCTTGGTGTTTACCTCACTAATCACCATGTTTTGTGGGGGGAGGCTCAGATTTCCCTGCTTCTTTTCAGTGCCTCCCCCCTTGGCTAGTTTAAATACTTGCCAATGAAGCATTTAAACCTCTCACCTAGGATCCTGGTTCCCCTGGACAGATGCAGACCATCGTACCAGTATAGGTCTGCATCCCTCCAGGTGGCTCCCTAGTCCCCAGTGAAGCTAAAACCCTGAGCTCCACACCAGTTTTTCAACCACTCATTGAATTCCCTGGTGAGAAGTGCCCTAGCATCTCCCTTGCCATAGACAGGCAGCACCTCCGAGAAGGTTACCGTATGCGCTACTTGTCTAAGGCCCCTTCCCAACTCTACAAACTCCTCTTGCACTGCTCTGATCCCATTCCTAGCCAGGTCATTTGTCCCTAGGTGGATAATGACATCCAGCTCCCTCCCTCATGCAGCTCCTCCCACGATCCTGAGGATTCACTTCCAGTCCCTCCAAGCCGTGGCGCCAGGAAGGCACCTTACCTCCCTCTCCCCTTCCTCTCCCATTTCTACCCCCCTAATGATTGAGTCCCCCACCAGGAGTTGTTTCCTTCCCCTGTGGGGTCCCATGCCACCCTCCTGTGGGTCTCCTTTGTGAAGGTTCCCAGCATCCTCCTTGGTCTCCACTGCAGGTGCCTACAGAGGAACCACTTATCCACCAGAAGACCTAATGAATTGTGGAGAGGTACAGCTGGAGGGATGCAACCTGTTCCACCACCCTCTCCTCCTTGAGCCCACCCTGGTCCAGCCTCTCCTCTTTCTTGGCAACCTCTGAGGTAGTGGCATTGGCCCTGGTGGCCCCTGGGTGGGGGATGAGGTTTCACAAATTCTAGCCAGGTCAGCCTGGAGATGGGCAACCTCCTCTCTCAGACCAGAGAGGTGCCTGCAAATAGGGCAGCATCGCAGCCTCCAGAATGTCTCCCGGAACACTGCCGCCCCACAGCCATTGCACTGCACCACTCCTATCATGTCTTATTTTGTGTCCCCTCTACTGTTTCTCTGGATGCTTACTCTCTCCTCTCCTTACAACTCTCACCCTTCCTGTTCTGGGACAGCAACTTCCTATCTTCTTCAGTAGCCTCCTTCTTCCTTGCTCAATATCAGACCACCAGCAGCTGGGGAGTGAGCTACTTTTTCTACTTTAGGTTGACAAACCAATGCTTCTCTATGATCCTTTCTTCCTACTGCCAAACAGGAAGTTCCTGTTGACAGTCAAATCCAGTGGCTATAAAAGTAGAACTGGCTTTGGGTGGGTGGGATGGAGGGCAATTAGTAAGAAAAGGCTAGCAACAGGAAGTTGTAATTTGACTCACCTGCTTTTATAGTGTCTAAACCACACCCCAGGTAAGCTCTCTTCTTCTTCCTACTGGTTTAGCAAAGTCAGCTGATACAGTACCCTTCACTGCACAGAATACACTCTGACCTTCTTCTTTCTTTCTTTTTAACCCTAAATAAATCTCTCTCTACTCTAATAAAGTTATCTGTCTACTTAATCTTAACAGACACTGACTCCTGCTGAGATATATGTTTTAAATTAAGAAGAAAATGTAGCTTCTTTTAGTTAGCTGCTTTCTGCTCTACAAGCAAGGCTAGCAACAGGAAGTTGTAATTTGACTCACCTGCTTTTATAGTGCCTAAACCACACCCCCAGGTAAGCTCTCTTTCCTCCTACTGGTTTAGCAAAGTCAGCTGATACAGTACCCTTCACTGCACAGAATACACACTGACCTTTCTTTTCTTTCTTTTTTTTAACCCTAAATAAGTCCCCTTCTACTTCTAATAAAGTTATCTGTCTACTTAATCTTAACAGACACTGACTCCTGCTGGGATATACGTTTTAAATTAAGAAGAAAATGTAGCTTCTTTTAGTTAGCTGCTTTCTGCTCTACAAGCAAGGCTAGCAACAGGAAGTTATAATTTGACTCACCTGCTTTTATAGTGTCTAAACCACACCCCCAGGTAAACTCTCTTTCTTCCTACTGGTTTAGCAAAGTCAGCTGATACAGTACCCTTCACTGCACAGAATACACACTGACCTTCTTTCTTTTCTTTCTTTTTTTTAACCCTAAATAAATCCCCTTCTACTTCTAATAAAGTTACCTGTCTACTTAATCTTAACAGACATTGACTCCTGCTGAGATATACATTTTAAATTAAGAAGAAAATGTAGCTTTAGTTAGCTGCTTTCTGCTCTACAAGCAAGGCTAGCAACAGGAAGTTGTAATTTGACACACCTGCTTTTATAGTGTCTAAACCACACCCACAGGTAAGCTCTCTTTCCTCCTACTGGTTTAGCAAAGTCAGCTGATACAGTAGCCTTCACTGCACAGAATACACATTGACCTTCTTTCTTTTCTTTCTTTTTTTAACCCTAAATAAGTCCCCTTCTACTTCTAATAAAGTTATCTGTCTACTTAATCTTAACAGACACTGACTCCTGCTGGGATATACATTTTAAATTAAGAAGAAAATGTAGCTTCTTTTAGTTAGCTGCTTTCTGCCCTACAAGCAAGGCTAGCATCCACCATCTTGGATGCCTCCTGCATCAGGAAGGGAGAGCACCTCCTTCTGCTGCACTAGTGCTCCCTGGTGGTCCAGTGATATGATGTATCGTGAGGGATGGAACAAGTGGACCTTTTGGAGCAGCATTACATTGGCATGTGCCCTACTCACCCACATGATACATCCTCTTCCTGGGCAACCAGGAGGCAGTCATGCAGTGAAAAGAGGTTCCCTCCCTCCTTGATGCAGGAGGTGTCCCAGATGGATGCTGGAGCCCTGCCTCAACACTCAGCACCATATGTCCTAGAATGTGAAATGGAGGCATCACATACCCAGAGTGGCATCAGCTGTGGAAATCCAAAGGTAGTATGGCACTCACCTTTCGTTTTGATAGCCCTTATAAACATTTTGCCAGGTTGCTTCTTAGGACCATGCCCTGGGGAGGGATAAAGGAGGATTACTAGGAAATAATACCCCAGCAGCTTCAGAAGCTGAAGCTGCCCTGCCCCCCATGCTATAGTAGGACCTCACTGACTTATCTCATACCTTACTGGCTCCTCCTTCCATACCTCAACTGTTGAGTGAAGTATTCTTCTCCTGGTTGGGAACATACGGTGGGGATTCTGGAGAGATTGTCAAGCAGTGGTTGGTAGTAAGTTGGACTACTGGAGGACTCCTGTGGTGAATAGTAGGCTTGGGCAGATGGAAGGAGGACCTGGCAACTGTCAAGGAGAAAAGGGGCAAACATAGAAGGTAAAAAGAAAAAGAACTAATTTGAAAGCAATTTAAATCAAGTACATTTAAAGACATCTCAAAGTTCACATTAAATAGTTTGTCTGCAATTTTTGTCATACAGTGTGAAAGTATCATAACAAAATGGGACCTTGAGGGAGTTGGAAGGAGGATATTTATATTAAAGCGGAACAGTCATCACAAGGAGCCCCACACTCAGTTGTGGGTCTGGTCCCAATGTGCACTTGTCCTGGATTTTTCCCATCCCAAAGACAACAGACACCAAATTTTGGTGGTGCTTAGATCAGCAATTAATTTATTTTACAATCTATGCACGTACATTTACAAAATTCATTATTTCCATTATATCAACCATTCAACATTGTCATTATTCAAATTTCATCCTTCCACATTCCATTCCTTTTTTTATAACTTCCATCTTAATTACATATCATCCCTTTCTTCTCCCTCCTTCTTCTGGCCTCCCAGATGTAAACCTGGGTGACTTCTTCTTCCCTTCTTTTGGAGGTAACGTTGTAGACCGTTACCACTTTTCTCAACTGATGATGCTGTCCTTCTTGTCCAGTTTATTCAAACCCCCTCCCACACTCCCCCCACCCATCCCCTTTTTACATCTAT
Organism: Neoceratodus forsteri; assembly: GCA_016271365.2. Classification (NCBI taxonomy): domain Eukaryota; kingdom Metazoa; phylum Chordata; order Ceratodontiformes; family Ceratodontidae; genus Neoceratodus; species Neoceratodus forsteri. The sequence goes on from CM028129.1 coordinate 722,901,736, forward strand.
TTTCTTCCCATACTCCTTCCACATATATAATTCTTTCTAATACTTTCCCCTTTTCTTGCTTTCTTTTCTTTTCAGCCGACCACCCGGCAGTCCAAACCACCTTGTGGTGTGCTTTATCACCTCAATTTTTGTATTTGTCCAATGCTGCCATCCACCTTTGGCAATCGCTGTTCCTCCCAAGACTCCCCCCTTTGAAAATTACTATCCTTTTGCAGGGGTGCGCGGAGGCAAAAACAAGCAAGAGTAGCAGCAAAAAGAGACTGAATGTCTCTGTGTAGCCCTTAAAGGCCCTTGACCTGACCCCTTCCTCCTGCCTTACCTATCCCTTTCTATGCCTCCCATGTCTTGTCCCCTACCCTTTGTGATGTTACCTTGTGACTCACTGCCCTTGTTGGCACCTCCCCTCGTTCATCATTCTGGTTATCACCCCCCTCCCCCCTCATTCCTTACTGCTTATCCTTGTGAGTAAGCCACTGGGCAGTGCCACCAGGATGACCTGGTTTGCCTTTTAATAGGCAAACTCCATTGTCCTGTGTTTTTCCCATCCCAATGATGACAGACACCAAATTTTGGTGCAATTAATTTATTTTACAATCCAGTCATGTACATTTACATAATTCATTATTTCCATTATATCAACCATTCAACATTGTCATTATTCAAATTTCATCCTTCCACATTCCATTCCTTTTCTTTATAACTTCCATTTTAATTACATATCATCCCTTTCTTCTCCCTCCTTCTTCTCGCCTCCAAAATGTAAACTCGGGTGACTTCTCTTCTTTTGGAGGTAACGTTGTAGACCGTTATTGCTTTTCTCAGTTGATGCTGATGTCCTTCTTGTCGTTTATTCAAACCCCCTCCCACACTCCCCCCAATCCTCACCCTTGGCCCTTTTTACATCTGTTTTCTTCCCACAACCTTTCTCCAGCTTGTGTTGGATGACAGGCCTTCCCCCCTTTCCTCATCTCCCTTCCTGTCTCTGCCAAGCCTCGATGTAGCCCATGATTTCTGTATTGAATATGTCTACCTCCAAATCAGACAAATGGACCCCATCCAGTAGGTAAAATTCATCTACTCTTTCTTCCACTCTCCTTGAAATGACCTGCCCCCCCCCCCCCCATGGCTCGGAACAGCATGCCTACCTTCCTTTTCATTTTTTTGCTCTCTCAATAGCTACATGGATGTGTTCATTCTGCCACACCCTTTGTGGTACCATGTTGGACCACACCAAAGTTACTAAGGATCACCATTGCTTAATTTTTTCCAGATCATGTTTTATTTGTAAGTAAATGTCCAACCAGGGCCTGGACCCAATGTCATTTCCCCCAAGATGTAAAATGATCATATCTGGTGTGGGGTGTCTGTCCCTCATCTCCTACAGGGTGGGTAATAGTTGTGCCCATTTTATCCTCTGAATTCTTTTCCACGACAGCCTACACTGTCTGACATTCTGATACAGCTGCTTGCCCCCTGCTTTCCTCTCGGCCCTCCTCTCTGCCCAGTAAATATAGGAGTGCCCACATATCCACATTCTTGTGCATTGACTGTGTCCTAGTATGGAGACAAAATGATAAATGAGCAGAGTTCTATTCTGTCTCTCTCAAAAAAATTCTCCCTGCCCGTGCCCTCTCCCCAACCTCTCCCTATCTCGTCTAACTTTTTTTTTTTTTTTGTTTAAGCGCTTAACCTGTAAGACAAGAGAAAAATGGTTAATAACGTAATCATTCAGGGGTCATATATATCTCTTATAACATTCGGGCTTCCAATGTCCTATCTCCTGTACTTGCCCTATGGATCCCTCTTCTGTGGTGGCCTGTGATGCCGCCCTAATTCTGAAGGAGTGAGACAAATACCTTGTCAGATCTTCGCCCAGAAATTCCATGCCTTTTTTAAGGATGGCTATGACTTGATAACTTGTAAGTCCTTTTTCATCCCCATGAGTAAATAGCTGACCCTACGTTTTGTGCCTTGTTGTGGTGTAGGCCCGCAATGCTTGCACGGGACATATTGTTGGATTGCTGTGCAGTCTCAGAGTCACCCAACGCCCCTTACCCTCTTGGTCTATCTTGGACCTCTTGATTAATATGCGAATCTGCCTCATCCCCCAAGTTACATCCTCCCACTCTAAACCACCGGTGTCATCTCTCTTCCAGTGACCCACCACTTTGCTCACCCTCAGGGCCCCAAAAAACATTACCAAATATATGGCTTGGAATAAAATGGCTTTGTCCACTGTTTTACATATCATGGGTAAGATACCTACAAGCCTGCTCCACAATTGACCTGAAACCAGATGCCTGTCATCCATTGCCCTCTGTTTTAGATGTCCCCAGCCTTGCAACATTCATCTAACGAACATTCTTTTAGTTGGGTCATGCCAACCTTTTAGACTGCATACTATACTGATCACTGCCAAATGGACTCCCATTGTGGTGTGTGCTATACCCCGTTCCCACTGATAAACTATGAACTTTCCAATCTGCTCCTGCATGACCGGCCCACTTACCTCCATGAGGTGCAACTCCCTGAATGCTTGGAATGCCCACCAAGACCCTTCATATGCCCTCAAGGTTCTGGGTGCCCAGGAGTTGCAAAACAGCAGTTTGGCTCCTTCCAGCCAATGTCCCATATGTTCGATGGAATAGGTGTTTTTTTATCCCTCTGTCTTTGTGGCAATGGCTCAGAATTGGTCCAACTGCAGACAGGAAAGTCTGTCTGCTAAGGTATTCCATACCCCATCAATGTGCCTAGCCCTAAAAGACATGTTTAGTTGTAAATCCTGCAGCACTAACTGACGTAACACCTTCAGCACTGATTCAGATGTTGCCCTTCTGTTGTTGAGTATGTCCACTACCACTCTGTTGTCTCACCAGAAAGTCACCTTTTGATTATGGAGTTCTTCACCCCATAGTAAGGTGCAGACCCATATCGGTATGATCTCTAGCAGTGTAATGACCCTTGTCAAACCCCTGCTAATCCACTCATCTGGCCATGATGCAGAGAACCATTTTCCTTGAAAATACCCCCCATTCCCAGACTACCTGCTGTGTCCGTGTACAACTCCAGGTCCATGTTGTAGACCCTGTCATCTTGCCAAAAGGACCTCCCATTGAAGATCTGTATGAATTTGTCCCAAATCTGTATGTCGTCTTTTGTGCCCTTTGCAATGTCAACCCAGTGGTGCAGTCTGGCCGCACCCCCAGTTGTATCAGCCAGGCATCTGGTAAACACCTACCCCAGGCCTATTGCCCTGCAGGTGAAATTGAGATGCCCCAACAACTGCTGGATCTGTCTTAACTGAACCCTCCTTCTGTTCAAGTGTTCCCCTATTAGTCCCTTCAATCGCCGCACTTTGTTGTCAGGCAAATGGAACATCTGTGCTTGAATGTCAATCTCTATCCCTAAAAATGTTATCATTCTGCTGTGTCCTTCCATTTAGTCTGGCACCAGCGGCACCCCCAGTTCTCGACACAAGTCTTGAAAACAGGAGAGCATGTGTTCCGCTTCATGTTTCCCATTCCCTATGAGTAGAAAGTCATTCAGATAGTGTATGACCACCCTGTAACCTTTCTTCTGCTAAAAAATCCACTGAAGGCGCATGTCGAATAGTTCAAAAGTGGCACAGGCTGTGGAGCACCCCATAGGCATGGCTTTGTTGAAGTAATACTGCCCATCCATCTTAAAACCTAACAGGTCCCAGTCTTGTGGCCATATTGGCAGTAACCTAAAAACTGATTCTATGTCTGACTTGGCCAGCCAGACGTCTGGAGTGGCCCAGATAATCTGCACCACTTCCTCTAGTGTGACATAAGACACCCTGCTGTATTTTTCATCTATATTATCATTGACTGAGTCCCCCTCTAGGAAAGTCAGATAATGGATGACCCAGTACTCACCCGGTTGTTCCTTGGGGACCAAACTGAATGGGGATACCCTCAAACCTTGTAAGGGAGGGTCCATGAATGGTCCCTCTATCCTCCCAGCATCCTTCTCTTTTTGAATCTCTTTCCTCAAAATATCCTCTTTTCCCTTTACCGAGCCCAGGTTTTTCGCTTCCCTGTCCCCTCTGGGGCCTTGAAATTGTAAACTGAAACCTCTCTTGAAACCATCTATGATTTCTCCTGCTGCTGCCCCATTGGGATAGCCTCTTAGCCAGCTCTCAAATGCTTCTACCTTGATGGGGGTCCTAGCCCATGGGAAACAGTCTACTGGTTCAGTATTCTTGATAGCTCCCTTCTGACTCTCTCTGCCTCCCCCTGTTTTGTTCCCATCCCCCTGTACCCCCCTTGTCCTCACGCTATTCCCGTCCACCCATTCAGTAGCTCTGTCCCCCCCTTCCACTATAACCCTTCCCTCTGGAACCTCTACCCCATGTTTGATCCCTATACCCCTGTGCTCCACCCTGAAAGGACTGATTGGCCAAACCTGGTGCCCCACTGGGTTGCCCCCCTTGGTTCCAATTTGTCTGACACTTCGAAGCTGGATGGCTACCTCCACACTTCCAAAAAGCGTCCCGGAATCTGCATTGAGGCCAGGAGCAAAATGCCCGATTATAGCCCCAACATTTTTGTATTAGGGTGGCTTTTCTGCCCCTTCTCCCTTTGGGGGTGGCCTGATCAGTGACATAATCTGTCCACAAATCAAGCTGTTTCGTACCCCACCTGACATCCCCATAAGTTGCCATCCTTTGTGTGAAAAATTCATCGTAGTACAGCCACCCGAAACCTCCCCTAGATTGTGCTCTCCATATGATCAAGGAGTATGTGATGAGGAGTATTCCTAACTCTGGTTTCTTCTCCATGACTATCGCTGAGTATGTAGCAAAATCTACAAACCAAGCGTCCCACATCTTCCCTTTAGTAAACTTATCCCCCCTTTTTTTTTTCTAGCAGGACTACTGCTGCAACCATCTCACTCTTCCCTATGCTCTCTTTCTCATTGCATTTGGTCACCGCCTCCCTACTGACCAGTGCAAATATATCCACATATTCCCCCTTCCATATCTTTTCTTTTGTGGTCATTGGTAAGTGGTCAACTAGCCTCATGCCTGGAGGGCCAATTTCTCTTGTCCTCATCCCCAATCCCAGTCCCTCTGTGGGTTTTTCTCCCCCCCCAGCAAACCCTGTCCTGCCTTAATATCAGACAGAGCTTTTTCCAGTTGCCTCAACCTCCCTGCCCCCAGTGGACTAATCATCTGTTCCACATACTCTTTAATGCTGTCCCAACACTCAACCCACCATTACCAGTTTGTGGGGCTGTTGCCGCTGCGGGGGCCAGTCCTGGCCAAGGCAGTTCTAATGGGCCCGGGCCTATTGGCCTCACTGGTAGCTGCCCTGGTGTCTGAGGGTCAGCTGGGGCCAAAGTGGGCAGTGGACTAGGTACTGGAGGAAACACTGGGGTGGGATCTGATGCTGGAAGAGAAAGAGGCTTGGGCTGAGGCAGAGGCAAAATGGGTGTACTTGGGTGTGGCCGCACCGGGCTAGCTGGCCAGACTGGTACAGCCGGAGCTGGAGGTGACCTCTCTGGGCTAGCTGGCCTAGTCAGGAGTCGCTTTCCTCCCCCCACCACCTCTGTCAGCCTTAAGCTTTTCCCCATCTTCCTAGGCTCCATACCCTCCACCAATTCCCATACTTTGTTTGCCTGTCCGCCAACTCCAGTATGGTGCTGTAGGTGTCTTCTCTGGCAGGCTTGCTGTTCCTCTGTGCCATGTCTAATAATGATCCCTAAAGAAAGTGAGGAAAGAACTGAGAGAAAGAACAAATGTTAATACCTTGTTTGGTAATGTTTTTTTTTTGTTTTTTTTTTTCATATGCCCCCCCCAGGCAGTGCAGCCTTCCGTTATCCTTGTTAAAATGTGGCCCTAGTCTCCATGTGCCTGCCAGCTCTTCCGTCTCCTATCCTTTCCCTTTGTTACTCTTTTTTGTTTTATATATTCCAAAACCAGCTCCCTTGACATCTCCCTACTATCCTATTGCTTAGCTTCGCAATGCCGTTGACTTCAAATGTGACTATAATCCTACCCCTTCCTTTGTCTAGCAGGTTGCCTCGCTGTGCCAGGGATCGGTGTCTAAAAATGGGTAACCCCTTCCTTATTCTCCTCTTAACCCCAAACTGCTCTGAGTAACCCCCCCCGGCAGCTTGATTTGTTTCATCCTATAACCCGGTCGCTCAGGTTCCCGAGAATTCCTCACAATTTGGCGTTGGTTCAGACCCTCCCCTTGGCTTCCCCACGCCTTGCGGTACAACGCTTGTGGCCTAGTGCCCTCCACCTAAATACCAGTGCCTTTGCTAGCCCACCCTAAACTTAGCATGACCAATAACCTGACCTATCAGCCTCTGCCAAAACTCTATAGTGAAACAACATCTTTTTTTTGTACTCTGTCTTTGTTGCCCCAAAGGTGCCCCCTCCTGCCACCTTCCATTTTCCAAAGCCATCCTCCTCATCCCCTTGTCTAGTTATAATTCCACCTTATTGTTCTTTCTTAAATAAAATATGTTTATTTTCTTTTAATAAACTATTGCCACCAATTCAGCTGCCTTTGCAGACTAGAAGGGGAGGCCCACTGTGGTTGTGGCCTAGCCTCCCATGCGGTGATGATGACAGACACCATCCACTGTGCGACCCACTCTCAACCTGTCCAGTCATCCGGGGCCCCTGGTTCCTTCTTCCCCACACATACCACTCTTTTATTGAGCACCATCATCGAGTAATAAACCTCCAATTATTTTCCCTTGTTGAAGTAGAAAGGAGTGTGGCAAATCCATCCAAGCAGCCTCTCTGCTCCTCCCAGGTGTGGCCCAGCATACCACGCGGTGATGACGTTCACTGCGTGACTCGCCTGTAGGCCCGACCGGTCAACCAGGCCCCTTGGATACATCTCCCTGCTACCTTCCTCTCCTAACTTCGGGCTCCTCATTGCTCTGAACCCCACCCCCCATTACAAAAACTCAAGGCGAAAATGGCAGAGAGGCTTCTTTTTCTTTTTTTGCATCGGCACTGCAACATTACTCCAATGCCTCCTCTGCCAGCCACCTGAATGGGTCAGCCCACAACCAGCTCCCTGCTTATAGTGCTGATGGTGCGGCTGGATGCAGCCCCAGCCCCAAACAGGCTCTCGCCCAAACCAACTTCTGCCCCTTCGGGTGGCATAACCGGGCTGCAGCCTGCGCCACAGGGATTTTCTTTAGGTGATTACCCAAGCATTCACCAGCAGATGCACAAACACTGAAAAACTAGCTCCGAAATGGATTTCCTCCTCTTATTGGTCTAGTGCCCGTCACTTACCTTGTCCACTCGGTTCAACCTTCTCAGTCCTGGTTCACGTGATGCCTGTTCCTTAGGTAAAACTAGCACAAAAAAATGCATTCATCCTACAAACCTCAGTAATAGTATATATATATATATATTTTTTTTTTTTTTTTTAAACACAAGACCAAACCATGACAAAGAGGCTGGAGGAGGAGGATGAAGGGGCAAAGAAAAAGTGCTTCAGAGTGAAGCTGAGAGGTACTGCTTATATAGCCCAGGAAGGGGGAGTGGCCGATTGCTCTTTCATTGAGCCATAGGCATAGCCTTTCAACTCAATGACCTATGCAACCAGTATAGTGTTATGCTTGTGCAGCTGTGTTATCTTGCTTTGGCCATTCACACTCTATTCCAAAGGAACTACCACCCTGTAGGGGTACCAAAGGCAAAGGAACCCTCAAAGAGGGTTCCACCCCTAGAGATGCTATGGGAAGCTTCCCTTGGCTAAAGGTACCTTAGGAAGAGTCCCCAAAAGAACTGTAGCAGTGCCAAAGGAACATTAGCAATCGATGGCTATGAGGCAGAGAAGTAGAGTAACAGCAACAGGCAGCTTGATAAACATAAATGAGAAGCAGGTCAGCAGAATACCACGTGTATAATGGGTTGATGAATGACTGCAGAGGGCTTCCTAAGGAGAGAGGGAACGGCAAATAGGAACACCATCCACCTCCATCCAACAACAGACTCTACAGTACCTAAGTAAACTAGGGAATACTGCCTAAGGCTAACTAAATATTATGACCTGAGGCATGGAGGAGAGAAAAAAAAACCTTTGAGGAGGAAATCTCTGGGGATCCAAGGCCTTGGTCACCTTCCCTCCAGGCTTGGTATATTTTTGATTAGTGATGACTCTGCTGCTGCAATTTGAAAACCCAATTAAAGGGGGTGGAAAAAAATCCAATTTGGAGAAGAGCTCTCCTCTATCCCTCTAACAGGAAAGTCATGGAGAGTTGTGAGCCAGTTTGCTCTGCACTACGCCTCCTCCAAGGTGGGAGGAGGATAGCAATGACTGCTGAGGCGCTCAGCTGGCCTACTCATCTAAAAAATCAACCAGGTGACCCAGAGGCAGTCATAAGGAGAATAGTTTAGAAGGTGCCACCCAACCCACTCGGCAAGCCAAAAGAGCCCCCTGGGGCTTAAAGGCCCCACACTTTGCAGCTGAAGTCTTAAATTCTGCATCAAGAGATGCTGTCAATACATTTGCAGGGCTGAAGCTCTACCTGTAGCAAGAACATTCCCACTATGGGCTAGATGAGAAGGACTCCACCCCAAGTTTCACACACTCAAGATGTGGATTTTGTAGGTGCAGAGCAAGACCGCCGGCTGCAAGGCAAGCCCTGAGCTATGGTAACTAATGGTCGTGGTTGGCATGCCTCCAATTATGGAAGAAACAAAATGGAAAGGAGAGCTTAAAAGAAGTGCAGAATGCTGAAGACCCTCACATAGGTCATGTACGTTGTATAGCAACACATAGAAGACTAACCCCCCAAGGGCAGCGTAAGCAATGAGTGGACCTGCACGTAAGTCAGTGACGCAGTGTAAGCAATGATCGGACCTGCACGTAGGTCTGAGAGGCAGCAATTTGCATGACTTGCAGGTAGATAAGACAACCAGTCCCATTAAGGAAGCCAATTGAAGGTGACATAAATAATCAGAAGATTTTAGTGGCAGAAGCAGGATTCGAACATGAGGTATTTGGACCACACGGGGCCACGACTCTGCACTGCAACTCCCCAGTCCCCAACAAAGGAAAAATAAGAAAGCCACAGTAAAGCGCCCGTGACCCTCATGCAGATTTTAAAACTAGTTTACAGTGACAGCTGTAGTTGAGCTGACCTCTAGAGTATAATAAAGCAGTATACAAAAGTAGTTGAGCAGCATCCAACAGCAATTAGTTATAGCTTCTGGGAGTAGCTAAGCTGAATAATTTTCAGAATTGTAGGGAGAGGCAATGTACTGCAAACAACAGCAATGTTGCTTGGTATAATTGCCTGAAGCAGGTCTGAATGCATGGGCTAGCTTTGCAGAGTGAGCCTGGGCCAGTGTAAACAATTACAGTGGATAAGCACTGAGACAGCAGTAGCAGGGGAAACAGCAACTGAGCTAAAACATACAGATAACATTTGTAGTTGCATTGAGGGTTTGCTGAAACTGGTGAGGAAATGTGAGGCAAAATAGCACAAGCACAGGATTAGCACAATGCAAACAAAGGGCAACAGGATGCTATAGAAACCAGAAAGCCCCAAGAAGAAAAATGCAAAATAAAAACACAAACACAAACACAGGAGGACAGGAAACAGGCAGTACAAAGAAGCACACAGCACCCGGAGGCAAGCAACACTAACCAAAAAGCAGGAGAACTCAAAACAGAAGTCCAGCAGAAACCAAGCAGAGCCAATAACAGCAACACTTGCGGGGGGGCAAAGCCCCATGAGGCCCCAAGGGAGAAGACAGACCGACAGAGCCTCTGGCTGCAATGAAAAAGTGCTTCAGAGTGAGGCTGAGGCCGAGAGCAACTGCTTATATATCCCAGGAAGGGGGAGTGGCTGATTGCTAAGTCATTGAACCACAGGCATCATAGCCTTTCAATTATTTTATGAGTGGTTGTGGGAGGGTTTGGGAGGGGAAATTGCTGCAATTTTTTTATTTTTCTGTTTATTTAAATTTTGTTTATAATTTGTTTTGGGGTGTTTTTATTTTGCTTACATTATTTTAATTGATTTTTAGGGAAGGAGGGGTTTGTTTATTATTTATTTGAGTAAAGTTTTAGGAAGATTATTAGTTGGGATATATGCTCAAAATAGGGTTTTGATTGTTGGAGTAGTACCGGAAGATGTGTCGAAGTTTTGGGTCCCTCCACATTGTCTACGCAGCACCCCTGCTGCATGATCTCTGCCCCTGTACTGACCTCCCCATTCCAGCAGCAGCAGCAGTAAGATGCTGCTGGGAGATCAGTATAACAAGGGAGCGTAGAGGTTGGTGGCTGGGTGTTGCAGACACAGTGGAGGTGAACAGGATTGGGGTAATTATCAGCTGGAGATGCCCTGGGGTTAGAAGGAGCCAGGAGAAAGACCCGACGTGCTCGGTGTCCACCCACAGGGTTCCCACTGGACCGAGTGGGCAGGTAGCCGGTGGGCCTGCAGTCTCCACAGTCCCCTTTTGGTGGTGCTGTGCAATGTCAGATCAATGAGGAACAAGACCACTATTATGGCAGACTTGATTTCATCTGTTGATCTGGCTTGCATTACAGAGACCTGGCTAGGGGACGATGCCAGGCCAGTTTTGGAGGCAGATGTCCCTGCTGGGTACTCTGTGGTGCATTGCCCGAGGAGGGAACGGGGTGAGGGGTGTGTGTGGCTATCTGTTTTAGATCCAGTCTAAACTTTGCTGTGCACCCAGTGGGATCTACCTCATCCTTTGAGTGTGTGGCAGTGCGAGGGGGCCCATGTGTGGGTTGCAGGATTCTCCTAATTTTCCACTCTCTGGGGGGGTAGAGATTTCCTGCAGGAGTTCATGGATTTTGTCATCGACAAGGTGTTGCAGTCCCCCGATGGTTATTTCTGGGGGACTTCAATGCCTGGGTGGATGATGAATCCTCACATTTTGCATGCAACTTCCTCCAGTTGATATTATCACTGGGCCTGTCACAAGCAGTTGCTTCTGCAACCCATCACCATGGCCACACCTTGGAATTGATGTTCTCAATGGAGCTTGAGGTCATGGACCTCAAGACTGATCAGGTCACTTGATACAATCATTGCATGGTAGAGTTCCCGTTTGGGGCCCCTCCTGATAGTCCCTCCCCTGTTGAGATGGTCATCTATCGCCCTTTGAGGTTATTGTCCCCAGAGGGATTTTTGGTGGTAGTTGATCTATCTGGTGTGAGTAAGGCATGTGCGATTGGCATGGGTGAGTCGGTGGCTGCCTATAATAGGGCTGTCTCTGGGGTGCTCTATGCCATTGCACTGGTCCATACACAACCCAGATCCTCTCGCTTGAGACCCCCATGGTTTGATGGGGTTCTCAAGGAGATGAAGATCAAGGGTCAGAAGTTGGGGCGTTGCTGGAGGAGGACCTGCTCCGAGGAGGACAGACTGACCTTGCGAGCTCACTATTGTGAGTACCAAGGGACAATCAACCATAAAAAGGCAGAATTCATATCCAGGGATATTGTTGCAGGGAGGAACAGACCAACTCGGCCTTTTTGGACTGTAGACAGACTACTTAATCCTAGTCTGTCTGCAGTGAAAAAGGCATTTTCAATCGTATTATGAGATGAGTTTTCTTAGTTCTTCTCTGACAGAGTGTCCTCTATCTGGGCCGGGATCTGCCCAGTGGAACAAGTATTGCCCTGCAGTGGTTAGCCTGGTGGTGGCATAGGTACCCTAACTGTCTGGGGGGAGTTTAGGCCAGTTGAAGCGGCTGAGGTTGTGGAGGTGATCTCCAAGCTGAGGTCCACATTTGTGAACTGGACCCGGCCCCGACCCATCTCCTAGTGGGTGTGCTGGGGTCATTGGACCAGTGTTCACCAGGATAGTCCAATGATTGCTTTTGGAGGGGATTTTCCTTGATGCCTTGAAGGAGGCATTGGTGAGGCCCCTCCTAGAGAAACCATCTCTCGACTCTGATGTCCTGGTGAATTATCAATCATCTCCAACCTTCCATTTTTGGGGAAGGTTGTTGAGAAAATAGTGGCACTGCAGCTCAAGATGCACCTCGTGGCCTATGACATCTATGAGCCATTCCAGTCCAGTTTCAAGGCTAGTCATAGCACCAAAACGGTGCTGGTCAGGGTGCAAAATGACCTCCTTAGGGTGAGAGATAGAGGAGATGGGTGAATTCTCATTCTCCTTGATCTCTCCTCAGCATTTGACACCATGGACCACATTGCGCTTTTGGATTGCCTTACAGAATACCTCAGACACGCCAGTACTGTCATCAACTGGTTTGAGTCTTATATCTTGGGCAGGAGGCAACAGGTGGTGATGGGGAATTTCTCCTCCTCCTCCCCGAAGCCCCTGCCATGTGGAGTGCTTCAAGGGTTGATCCTGTCATCAATGCTGTTCATGGTGTACATGCTACCCCTAGGAGAGTAGATGGTATGGCTTGGGTTTTCACTGTTATGCAGATGATACCCAGCTGTACATGTCTTTTGCACTTGCAAAAAAGATGCCGTGGAAGTGCTTAACGGCTGCCTGGCCAAAATCCAGGATTGGATGGCCTCCAACTGGCTGAGGCTAAACCCTGACAAGATGGAGGTCCTAGTGACTGAGCCTGGTCATGAGCATGATGGGATTGCCTCTGGAGTGGCAACAGGATTGGTCGGGAACCACTCCATTGATGGCTTCCCCTAGGGTGAGAAACCTGGGCGTCTTCCTGGATGACAGACTGACACTAGAAGCTCAGTTGTCATCTGTTATCCAAAGTGGGTTTTACCACTTAAGGAATATTGCCCGTATTAAACCCCTAGTTATGCCTGAAGATCTGCCATCACTAGTACATGCCTTTGTTACTTCCAATTTGACTACTGTAATGCTCTATACTTCGGAGTCTGTGGAGGGACCCTCTTCTGGCTGCAGCTGGTGCAAAAAGCAGTGGCCAGGTTGCTGACAGCCCTATCTAGGTCATGGCATGTGACCCCAGTCCTGTGAGATCTGCATTGGCTGCCTGTCAGGTGGAGGATCATTTTCAGGGTGGGCTTGCTCACCTACAAGGCCCTGTATGGATTGGGCCCTGGTTACCTGGTGGGTCTCCTTGCCCCTGTCACTCCAGCCTGTTTCCTTTGCTCCTCCACCAGGTGCCTCCTTGCAGTTATGAGGGTCAGGCTGAAACCCTCTGACAATCATGCTTTTGAGGTGACCGGTCCGGCCCTCTGCAACTCACTTCCTAGATCTATAAGGGAGGCCCCATTGGTGGAGGCATATAAGAGGGGCCTAAAGACACATCTTTTTAAAATGGCCTATCCAGACTACCCATAATGTTTTAACTCTGTTTTACTGTTGTAGTATTTATTAATTATTTACAATCAGTTTTTGCTTATATTTTAAAATTTGCAAGATAATGCATATGGGGCAATAAACCCTGGAACAAAGTATCAGTTGGGGGGTGAGGATATAGTATGCACCAAGCAGGAAATGGACCTTGGGGTTATCATCTCTGATGACCTCAAGGTAGGAAGACAGTACAACAAGGCAGCAGGTAAAACAAATAGGATGCTGGGATACATAGGTAGGGGCATCACCAGCAGGAAAAGGGAGGTCATAATTCCACTATACAAGACACTAGTGAGGCCCCACCTGGAGTACAGTATACAGTTCTGGAGACCTTACCTATGTAAGGACATAGACAGGGTAGAGAAGATTCAGAGGAGGGCAACAAAGAAAGTACAGGGATTGCATTACAAGTCCTATGAGGACAGGCTGAAGGACTTGATTATGTACTCCCTGGAGGAGAGGAGGGAGAGAGGGGATATGATAGAGGCATACAAGTGCCTTACAGGGAGGAACAAGGTGCAGGAATACACTATTTTTCAGTGAAAAAGATGTTCCAGGACTAGAGGGCATGGGATGAAGTTGGAGGGAATGCAATTCAGAGGAAACATGAGGAAGAATTTCTTCACAGAAAGGGTGGTGGACAAGTGGAACACCCTGCCTGAGGAAGTGGTGGGGGCTGAAACAATCACAGGATTTAAGAATGCATGGGGTGGACATAAGGGAATTCTGGAGGTTGGGGTAAGGGGCAACAGACTTCTAGAAAAATATAATGTGAACTTACAAGCACAAATGGGCAGACTGGGTGGGCCATAGGTCCTTATCTGCTGACGGTGTCTATAATAGCCCTGTTTGAGCTTTGTTTTATTATTAACATTACCCTGCCTGTTTCTTTTTGTGATTGAGTAAGGCGCCCAGAGCCTCTGGGATTGGGCGCCCTATAAATAAAACCTTACTTACTTACACTGCAACATAATACAAGTCTATCAGATTAAATCTCTTACATATTTCAATGGCTATTGTGTCTCTTGCCAAGCAGTAGATGGATATCTGTACCAGTTTACTGACTCAAGACATCTCAAGGTATAGACCATTCTGTTTTTTGAGACTGTTAAATCTGTTTCCCTCCCTCATTGGGCTGATTTGATTCAGGCCTGTTGGTGACCCAAGCTGTACGTTCAAGACTACCTACCCAAGAGTTTGTGAACATAATGTGGCCAGTCTAGGGAATGCTGTCCATGCTTTTTGAGTTTGCTGCAGCTGCTAGTTGGAATTCTCTACCAGACAGTACTGCATTAAAATGCAAAGAAGCCTGCCTCATTTTATTTTTTTATACTTTCTATTTCTAGCACCCCTGGACCTGACCTGGGATCTTCCTTCCAGCTCCCTCAAGATCCCTTTTCCACCTTTGGAATCACCAGGGAACTGACACACCTTTCTGTGGCACTTGTTCAAGCCATGTACATGTATTGAATGATAATTCTCCTGTATTACACAAATAAATATGCATCCTACCTATAAATGTCTTGGGCCCTATGGGTCAATATGTCATACGCTTAATAGCATATGACAAAACCCTGAAACAGAAATAGTGTAGTATAGGACAACGAGAGGGTGCCATGCCACGAATGGGTCTGTGCGCGATACTGCACCCTCTCACTATCCCAGGCAGAGGATAAGACCTCTGCTGGGACATGGATACACCAAGCAGCTGCTGTGGCTTGACGGGATGAGCCACTGGCAACAAGGGAGGCAGGCAGTGTGTTTGGGACCGTGTGCGATTCCTGGTCCCAGCCACATGGAATGTTTCATTTTTTCGCACTTTGTGTGATATTTACTTTTAACCCCCCTCCCCGGAGTTAGTTTTTTTAGTTGGGGGGGTTGGGGAGAGCCCCCCGCGAAAACAAGACTTATGCCGCATGCAATATATTGCGCTGTATTGGCAGCATAGTATATTGCTGCGGCATAATGTCTTACAATATTATGACCCCATGCCATCTTGGGCACACATCTGAGCTACAGCTGGACATGGTGCAAAACAAGCACACTGTACCAATAAACTTGCTGTGCTGCATAAAACAGACATTTACAAAATTGGGTATAGCCAGTGTTGGGTGAGTTACTTTTTCTATTACTTTCTATTACTTTTGAAAGCTTGTTCCAGAAAGCTCTGTACAGTCACTAGCAAGGATGGAGAAGTACTAGAAGTAATACACCTTACAGTTACCTTACAGTTACAATTACTTATGTCTTTTTACACAAAAGTAATACATAACTGTAACTGATTATATTTATTTGAAAGTAACTAGTAACTAACCTATTACCTTCAAATAAATATCATGTTATAGTTATTTATTATTTTTGTATTGTTTCTGTATAAAAAGAAGGAAGTAACTGTAACTGTAAGGTGTATTACTTTTTCTAGTACTTCTCCATCCTTGCTAGTGACTGCACAGAGCTTCCTGGATCAAGTTTCCAAAAGAAATAGAAAGTAATAGAAAAAGTAACTTACCCAGCACTGGGTATAGCTTGCATGGGAGAGGAATACCAATGTGTGCAGTGCAAAAAAGTAAAGCACAACCTTAGAGCGTGTCAGCAACCTTGGTACAACATAACATGTGCCTGATCATATTTTCATGCCCAAAAGCTGCACCTTGGTAGTGGTGCCATGCAAACTGGCCACCTAGCATGATGTGTCATCCTCCTTCCCCTAACCCATCTATGTTTCAAGAGCACTGGTGGTCCAGTGGTTCCTACCCTGTGGCCCATATTGCAAGGTTCCTTGGTGGTCCGCTGGACACTCCACCTGCTCTACTCCTCAACTCCACTCCACCTGCTTTGCCAAAGATTAAAAGCCCTAATGGTCTACTGATTCATCCCTCCCATACCCCAGTACCTCTACCCTGCTTGGTAGTACAGAGGTGCACCACCAACACAGCCTGCTGTTCGAGTGCCAGGAGCCCATTGTACACAAGACAGAGCTTCATTCCTTTTACAGTATTGCCTACTGAAGCAGGCAGTACAGAGATGGGGCACTGTTGTGTGCACGCAGCCCTGCAAAGGCTGCCATGTGTGTGAATTGCTCAGATAGGCATTGGCATGGTGACCCCTGCCCACAACTGCCCACAGTGACCTTTGCAGACACACAGGAAGGGGCTGCAACCCCTGCTGAACATGACTCAGTCAGTTCACAAAGTATTGGCTAGTACCCAGTCATGCTAGGGTTGCCATGTGTATGAATTTCCACGTAAGTCATTTTCATGGCAGCTCCTGCCTGCTTTTACAACTACCCACAATGACCTTTGCAGATATTTTTGAGGGGGTTGTGACCACTGTTGAGCATGGCTCAAAGAGGTTGCAAAGTATTGGCTGGGATCCAGTCATGTAATGGCTCCCATAATCCCTTGCCCCCCTTTCCTAGCTGTCCCCAGTGACCCATGTGGTTGCCTGGGGTCTGAAAATTACTGACCTGTGCCAAGGGTTGTCTGAAACCATTTAATGTTGGCCAGTGTAGCTCAGAATCAGGTCCCCCTTATCTAGTACTCTGTGGTATATTTAACTTGTAAAGATATAACTGAATACTTATCTGTGTATTCTTTATACCTTCCACCCATGCATGTTTGTATATTTTCACTAACTTTACTTACCCATAACTATGGAGATGGTAACTGTATAAACAAGTTTTACATTGGACCCACTGCTGTACTGACCCCTGGAGCTCTTTTGGAAACTTGGCATTGCACCTAGATAAGGCTGTCCTAGTGTGGTGAAATTCTACATGAACAATCAAATAAGTAAATAAACATGAGGTCCACAGAGTCTGCCACTGTTCAAAAAATGTGGAAATGTTTTATTTGCTCAGGCTTTTAGATAATTCCAGAACACATAAATGGTACTATTCATCATGAACTGTTTCGTAATAAGTTCATGATAGGCACTTTTTACAGGTATTGTTCTTGTCTTAATTTACAAGCCACATACAGTATCTGGTTGTTTTGATCACGTGAATGACAACAAACATCTGCCTAATACTTATCCATTCTTTCTGTTACCTTCTCAGCTCTCCTTCTTCCATAGAAACATATAGCCTAAAAATGTGAGTTTTCATTTCTCACCTCTTATCTAAAGTCTCATCCTGAGAGTCCCTCTCCTGCCTCCTAAGGTGAATATTCAACACAATGTTGGTCTTCCCTGCTTGGTCTCCCTGATCAACAAAGTGATTTTAAAGTCAACCAAGGCTGTCTGGATACACTCAGTGCCCATGGGCCCATTCCCTGGCCATGTGACAGAAGATAGGATGTTCCCCAAGGGTTTCAAACCCTTTGTTGAGCATCCCTCTCTGGATGGGGTTGTAGCTAATATGGTGCTTAAGAAGGCTAAGGCCAAAGGGGCTACTGCACATTGCCTCATCCTCAGAATATCAAACAAAAGCATCACGGCTAGTGAGGTCATAATGTTTATGTATCAGGTAAGTTAGGGGTTTGGCAGGCCAGATATTCAGCATATGTATATCATTATCCCCACTACTTACATCTGGCTGGCTTGGAGTTGCTTGACTTTTCCCCCTCAGCCATGTACCATTTTCAAGTGGCCAGGGACCGGTTTGATATTGCCTCCTGGTTTGTGGTGTTGGGGTGTTCTTGAGAAGGCATGCGTAGTTGCACTCTTCCACCTTCTATTAAGATATACATATCTAGGCTGCAGATCTTTCCCTTGATGGGCAGTATTGTTTGGGCACCTGGCCAAACAGTTCTGTGGATCCTGATACCTAATATGACCTTACAGTTTGTTGAGCCAATGAGCAGAGGAGCCAGGTCTTGGCATCATCTTCAGCAGTGACAGCCTTTCTCCTCACCTTACTTTAATGGCCACTTTGTACACAAGAATCATGTGAGGAAATCTTGTGAATATCACCCACCATGTTAAGATGGAACTAATTGTGGAAAAAGTACTGGCCAAGACTCTGGTCATACCATCTTTCTTCTAAGAGACTCGAAGAGGAGACTCCTTTACTACCCCCTTTGGTTGTTTCATGACATTCTGGTTGGGGGTCACCTATCGCACTTCCATCGCAAGTAGTCCTTGATCGTATCTGATCCATGGCTCCTAGAGCTCATAAGGGATGGTTTCTTTTTTCTTTTTGCATCATATGTTTATTCAGATTTTTCAGTAATAACATGGACAAAATGAAGACATACAACATCAGTTCATAACTTATGTACATATAGATCCATTTCCTTAAAAATATGGTAACATTAAAAAGGTGCAATCAATGAAATGAGGTAAAGCAAAATTAATACACGTTGTGTTCAGTTCAGTTAAGCATCAGCTGCAATCAAAAGTAGGAAGCAGTGATAACATTCTCCATGGTTCGTCACAGTCCCCTCTTTCATACCCATCCCTCTCCAAGTGTCAGGGTCTCTGTAGGTGATAGGGCTACCAAGTATGGTTGCCAAGCATTATAAAATATTCCCCCTATCATTCATTATGAAAGTAAGTCTTTCCAAGGAGAGAGCTTGCAACATCAGGGTTTTTCATTGTTGTATGGTAGGCCTAGTGGCTGACACCCATGTATTCAGAATACAGTGTCGAGCCATAATAAGTATGACTCTGAGCCATTGTGGAAGGGGAACCCATTCCGCATTGCCTACATTTTCCATCCTAAACAACATTTTCATAGACTGCTGTGGCACTGGTCTGCCTGCCAGAGTCTGTACCTCCTGCTTCACCTCCCTCCAGAACTCCTGTAAAACAGGGCAAGACCAGAAATAATGAAAATAGGAGGCTATGCCAGTGTTGCATCTGGGGCACATCCGGGAAACCTCAGGATTAAATTTACTGACAGTCAGAGGGAGGTAGTATAGTCTGTGGCAAAATTTGTAATAGGATTCTTTATATTTATTGCAAATCAGGATACCCTGGTGGAGCTGAACCATTACCTTCCAAGTGTCTTCTGTGATAGGGATCCCCATATCCCTTTATGACGTCTGCCTTGCTTTTTGTGTCATATCTGAGAGCAATTGTCTGCCCACCTTAGCTAACCTGTGTATAGTACCCTTGGGGTTCCTTCGCCCATTTTGTACCAGTTGTTCAACCTGCCCCAGCATAGATTCAGTATCAAGTAATCTCCCCAAGATCCTGCAGTATGCCCTGACCTGCAAGTACCTGAAGAAGCATTGATGTCCCAGCCCCATTCTGGCTCGTATGCCTTCAAAAGAGTCCATCCCCTCCTTAGTATACAGAGCCCGCAAGCATCTAATGCCTCTGGCTTCCCCCTCCTTAAAGCCAGAATCTGTCAGGCTAGGGACAAAAAAGGGGTTTCCAGCCAAGGGAAGGAGCAGGGTTTCCTCCTGTGCAGATCCTCTCTGGTGAGTCAGACGCCCCCAGCTCTCGAGTATTGACCTTATCAATGGGTTTGGTCTAGGCAATCCTGCATATGCTCACCATCCTCTTCCCAACAGATAGGCTGAAACCCTACCAGGGCAGCCCCTCTCCTCAAGGTCCAGCCAACCTGACTCATGAGGTCTGCCCACCCAATCCTGCAGGTACTGACACTGCACAGCCAGATGGTATATACCCAGGTCAGGGAACTGCAAGCCCCCTCTCTCTATTATGGCCTTCAACCGGGCAAGTCTCACTCTTGGTTGCTTCCCCTGTCGTAAAAAATCTGAGAAGGCTTTCTCTAATCGTTTAGTATCTGCCCTTGTTAGCCCCACATGAAGCATTTGCATGTTGTACAAGATTCTAGGGAGAATATTCATTTTGAGCAAATTTATTCACCCCAGCCATGTAATAGATAGCCTACTCCATCTGCCCAGGTCAGCTATGATTATTTGCAAAAGTGGGGTGTAATTAAGATCATATACGGTCCTAATATCTTTCCAAATTTTAATGCCCAGGTACATGAAGGAGTCCTGAACTCTCCAGAACCCCCAATCCCCAGTCTGTCCACCCTCTCCAGCCAGTGTGTCTCTCCCAGCCGTAGTTCCTCCGACTTACTTTAATTTAACTTATAGCCCGAAAATTGAGAGAACTTGTCAATCAGTTTGAGGAGCGGAGGTATAGATTGGTCAGGCTTGGTTACATAAAGCAACATGTCATCTGCATAGAGAGATAGTTTATGAGCCTGCCCCATTGGCCCAGTACACCTACAATCTCAGGATGCATCCTGATTGCAACAGCAAGAGGCTGTAAGACTAGGGTGAAGAGAAGGGGCAATAATGGGCACCTCTGCCTGGTCCCCCTTTCTAAAACAAAACTATCAGTAAGAGTCCCATTAACCAGGACATGAGCCATGGGTGAACTGTACATCAAGTGCACCAACCCTGCGAATTCATCACCCAGACCAAACCAGGTGAAAACTTTCATTAAGTATTGCCGCTCGACCTGGTCAAAAGTCTTTTCTGCATCCATCGACAATATGTGGACAGGCTCATATCCATTTGAGGCCCCCCCCCAAGAGAACATTCAGCAAAGTTCTCATATTATGGTAGTAGTATCTATTCCGGATGAACCCGATTTGGTCTGGGTGAATCACCTCCAGTAAGAGCTTGTCTAGTCAGCTTGCCAAAATCTTAGTAAAGATTTTAGAATCTCAATTAAGGAGAGAAATAGGCCTGAAAGAGGCACATTCAAGCAAATCCTTACCCTTTTTAGGGATCAGGCAGATTACTGCTTCCCTCCAAGTTCTGGGCAATTCTCCATCCTCCTTCCTGGCTGCACTAAACACTGCCCCCAGGTGGTCGAGTGTATGGAGTTTCATGGCTTTGTAATATTCTTTGGAGAAGCCATCTGGCCCACTGGCATTTCCTCCTTTCAACCCTGCAATTGCCCTAACAGCCTCCTCCCTTGTTATCATAGAATTCAACCACTCCTGCTTAGGTGTAGACAGCTTGAGCAGGTTCAGATCATTTAAAAAAGCCTGTATATTAGTCCTTACATCCCCGCATTGTGTTCGGTAAAGTTCATGGTAGAACTGTTTAAACCTGTCCCTTATGAGGTTTTGGCCCCTTCTGCACCCTCCCATCTGGGCCTTTAATCCAGAGATTAAATGTGAACTCCTCTTCCAAAGAATCAGGTTTGCCAGCATGGTACTAAGCTTGTTCCCCCATTCATAAAAATGCTTTCAGACAAATAAACATGTTTTCCTGGCCTCTCCCTACAACAAATTATTTAAGGCTTCCCTAGTCACATCAAACAGGCGAGATGCACCAGGTCCCCCCTCCCCCTGAGCCACACGTCTCTCCAGCACCCTAAGATGGTGTTCAAGGTTTATCCTCCTCTCCTTAATCTTTTTTTTGTAGTATGCCATATAGCTAATAATGGAGCCCCTCATGAATGCTTTCCCAGCATCCCAGAAAACAGCTTTGGAGTGGTCCGTCTCCAGGTTAGCCTGCACATACTGTTTCCACTGGTCTTGTAAATATTCCCTGAACTCCTTGTTAGCCAGTAGATAGTTGGGGAATTTCCAGGTGTGGGGTCCCCCCTTTCCTCACTTACTCTCATAGACATGAACACCATTGCATGGTCGGAAACATGTATTGGGCTATGTTTAACTTGAGTCACCCAAAATACCAAGATCTAGGGATATACACGTAGTCCAGCCTTGACCACGTCTTATGCATGTGTGAGAAAACGGTATATTCACGCAGGGATGGTGGGGTTGTCTACCCTCCATCCATCTATTAAATCTAAATCCACCATCCCTGCCTGCCAGCTGCGAATAGCCCCTCTAACAGTGCCCTTGCCTTCAGAGTGCTCTAGGATGGAATTCATTAAACAGTTTAGGTCATTCCCCAAGATTAATCCCGGGAATTTTTCCACTATAAGGAGCACCAAAGGGACTGATAAAAAACAGGATCATGCACTGCAGGTGCATACATGCTCCCAAACGGTATCTTTTCCCCATAAAATTCTCCTGTTGCAAATACATACCGGCCATTCACAGGTTCAGCCACCACCCTCTCACATTTCAATGGTAAACGCTTGTATAGAAGAATGGCCACCCCTCTCTTATGGGAGGTGTATGACGCTGCATAGCAGTCCCCCACCCATCCTTTTTTTTAATTTGGCGTGTTCCTTATCTGCAAGGTCAGTCTCCTGTAGTAGGGTGACATTCACAGCTTGCCATTTAAGATCAGTTAAAAGCATGGTGCACTTGACAGGGGTAGATATCCCTCGGACATTCCAGGATGCTATAGTTAAATCCAATTAACTAGCCATGAGTTCTATCACAAACCTTCCCCATGTCCTGAGCATCCCCAGGCCATTTCCCTTTCAACAGTACATGATGCACATCAGTCAGTAGCACAACATATCTGGATCTTGTAGTGGATAAGAAACAACAATACAACAAGCAATAAAAAGCAACTATATACAACCCCCACAAGTCTCCCTGCCCCTCCCCAACTCATTTGAAACAGTATTTTCAATGAATGTCCCACCGCTTTGTAACCAGAATTACGTACGGCAAGAATTTTACAGTCCCAACCCAAAGATTAGCAAGAATGTTTCCACTTCTACCCACCACAAGCTGCTTAAAGACTTCATATTGTTATATTCTCAGTGTGTTTCAATAGACAGTACTTTTATTCCCTCCCCTTTGTTACTGACCACACACCCAGTATATACCGGGCCCAAGGAGCCCTCATTAAAGTCTATGGGGGGGCATCAAAAATTAAATGTCCGCTGATACCCTCAGATGAGGGAGAAAGTCCATTGAGAAAAACAGAGCAAATCACAATGGCCTCTCATACCCCACACATTCGGTAGGGTAATGGTAACCCCCAGACCACATGTTGATAATCACACATCTCCATCAGCTTAAGCTCCTTATATATAAAATTAAAAAAAAGGAGAGGAAAGAGAGGGGAATCAGTTTACCCTGAGATTCTAGCAGTGAATAAGTCAAACAGAAACAGTTCACAGAGTCAAACTTTGTTGTTCTTTTCCCATTTCTTTTAAAACTAACATGAAAGTACCTTAAATCAAAAATGGAGCCAATTTCAGTTACAGGCCCACATCTTCCAGAGAGAGCTAAATATGCCATCTGTCAGCCCTGAGTGTCTTCATCTCACCTTTTTCTTCAGATCTTTCACAAATATTTCTGCCTTTTGCACATCCCAAAAAGAATATTTGGCGCCTTCATGTTTGAGTTTAAGTGTTGCAGGGTAGAGCATAAAGCACTTGATCTGGGCTTCTCGTAGCTGCTCCATAACCGAGTTAAAGGCGTTGTGTTTTTTAAGGAGGCAAGCGGAATAATCTTGAGCTAGGAATAATTTATGCCCTTCATACTGTAAAGGTGGTGCATTTCTGTAAGCCTCCAAAACCAGCTCCCTATCTTGAAAGTGATGAAACCTCATCATGATCTCGCATGGCTGCTGATCCGGGGAGGGTCTAGGAAGCACAGCCCTGTGGGCCCTTTCAAGCTTGAAGCTATCATTTTTAGGAGAGAGGCCCAAGATTTCTGGCAGGATCCTTGCACAGAATTTGATAACACTAACCCCTTCCATGCCCTCCTGGAGCCCTTGGAGCCGCAGGTTCAACCTCCGCT
Source organism: Neoceratodus forsteri (assembly GCA_016271365.2). NCBI lineage: Eukaryota > Metazoa > Chordata > Ceratodontiformes > Ceratodontidae > Neoceratodus > Neoceratodus forsteri. Next base: position 722,925,587 of record CM028129.1, read on the forward strand.
GATAGTTTTCCTGGTAGTCAAACTGGTCTCTAAAGTCCTCTAGCTCTTTTTGTAAAGTTGCGATCTGGTCAGGGACCAGTGCCATGGCATCCTCAACGTGTGGATGCATGGAACAGCCTTCCGGAGGAGGTTGTGGAGTCAAAAACAGTGGTTGAATTCAAGCATGCATGGGACAGTCATAAGGCAATTCTAGGGGGTGGGGGTAGAAAGAAGTAGGCTGTTGGTTAACTAGGATCTGCAGCTTATCCATTGGGTAGGGAAATGGGCAGACTGAGTGGGCCAAGCGGTCCTTATCTGCCGTCAAATTCTATGTTTCTATAAAATACGTTGTTCCATCTCAGTTAAGCGCGTCGCATGTGTGGCATGCAGGTCTACCAGTTCTTGGAGCCTGCGGTCGAAATTAGATGCCAAACTGGTCAATCAGTGTTCAAGAGCCGCTAGAACCTGTTGCGTTACCTTGCAGCCCACTGCACTGACTTCAGCCACAGAGAGCGAGACAGGCCCACCACTTTCTACCTGAGAGGTCGGAGGCTGCTTCCTTTGATTTTTAGCTGCCGCGCGTGAGCTTTTTGATGATCCAGGAGTCAGGTATTCATCCATATTTCTTCTCTGCAGTATAGAGCACTGTTTTGGCACACATAGATGAAGTTCAGATTGTTTTAAATTGCTTTAAAATGTGATGGTTTGCAGAGCGAGGGAGAGGTGCATCCTTACTCTCTCGTGCTCATTAGCGCCCCCCAGGGATGGCTTTTTTAAAACTTGTGTCCCAGCTGTTCTGACTGTCCTGGTTCTGTATTTGACAGGATTCTTCTAAGCACCTGTCACTACTTTGGGAAACACTTCCCCCACTGTTCTGAATATTGTAGATGCATTTGAGCACATTCTGCCAGATTTTTCCACCTTAATCTGGATGGCTGAATGCATCACAGCCCATATTTGTGTTTTTATACAATTTGTTTGCAGGAGTAAATTTGTATTACATGACCGTATCATTGCAATGTGCTCAACACTCCCTGCAACAGTTCACAGTAAAAAATTCTAATTCTAACTGCAACAGCTTAATCTGGTTCAAGGTCAGTTGGCATTCATCTGTATCCCCCTCCTCCAGTGTCGTGCCTGAAAATAGGCAGGATTTGTCTAGTGCACTTACCCGGTCAACAAAAACTAAATAAATAAAAAATAAAAATAAAATAAATTCAATAAATAAAAGAAAGTAACTAACTTCCCAGGCTACGACACACTTCACATTAAACTTACTGTGCAACCAGCTAACCGCTGGTTTAGATTAGAGCTGTTCAGGCTCTGCATTTTTGGTTGTTAGCTGGTTTCTGCTGAGTTCTGAACGAGTTGCCTGAATACTTTCAGTTGAAAGCCATATTCTACAGCTTGAGGAAAATAAGTAAACCAACTAGTTGGCAAATTATTGCAGTCATCTAAAAAGAATGAGTTGCCAACTGGCTGCACAATACATTTATTATGAACTGTACTGTATTGTTAAGATTCACTTTCAAAGACTTTCACTGAATGACTTTTTGAATTTCTTCATCTGCAACAGTTCTGAGTAAGCAGTTAAAAAAGGCTGCACCTCAGACTTTCGTTGACACCTAAAGGAGATGGCAGCATAACTTAGGAACTCCATCTCTCCTCCAGAATCAACTCCCTCGATTCAGTGGACATCCTTGCAAATTCCTACTTCTACAATGTTCCATCTAGGCTTTAAATCATGCCAAGATGCAATCTATCAGGGGAAAGGCAAGCTATCATTCTGGAGATCTGGAGGGCTCCTGCCCTGATCAATTGTATTCTGAACAATCCCAGGCCGCAGACCCTTGTCAGAGACCCAAGACAACATCCAGCCCTCTAAAGCAACACCAGGGGAAAAGCAGATTTAAAAAGTAAAATTAGAAACTGTCTGTCAGGAGATCCTGTCTTTCTGTTTGGATATGAAGCAAGTGCTGCAGGATTGCCATAAAGATATTGCCGGTTTAGAACAGCACACCGACGACTTAGAGCATCATACCTCGTCCATTGACAACCGTTTAGATTACATGAAAGTTATTGCTCAGGAAATTTTAGACACCCAATCGGGTATTCTAGCATGCTAGGGGGATGCAGAAATCATTCTAGAGATAAAAATATTCAACTGCATGACCTTCCGGAAAACTCTGAAGGCACGGACATCATTGCCTTTCTGGACATGTTCTTTCGGACGGTGCTGAAGTTGGGCCCGGACCTCCCACTGGACATTGAGAGAGTGCACTGAGCACGGGGCCCAAACCTCAGGACCTATCTGCTCACCCTCCCTCTATCATAGTTCAGTTTTTAAATTTTGCCATCAAAGAAAAAATCTTGAAAGCAGCCTGGAATGAGCAGACAGTGTTCTATGGGCCAACGCAGATCCTATTTGACAATGACTACGCTCCCCAAACCACTATACTTTGCCATGCTTACAGCCCCATCCTGCAGCCCCTCTGAGCTAAACAAATAAAATTCCACACCCCTTACCTTGCCTGCCTAATAGTTCACCTTGATTTGGGACCCAAAGAATATGCATCTGCCGAAGATGCCCTGAAGGACATACCCAGTCATGGGATCTAGATTGCTGACAAACTGGCACCCCAAGCAGTTACCACGAACACAACTAGCTGCTGGCAGATGATTTCCTCGAAGGAGCAATGCCTCAAGCAGACATCAGATATGCTGGCATCCATAAAATCACATCTCCGTGCTTTCCCCAGAGACTTAAATCCTCCTTGAACTGTTGGCAGTACTACTATCATGGACCTGATTAATCATTTTTCTTTGTATTTCCAATCAGTTGGGACTGTCTGCGATGAAAAAACTGTATTCCTTGTTCAACTAATTGGTCTGTTCCAATCTGTTGTTTACCTTTTTTTTATGCTCTCCACATGGAGACTATATTTCTGGATCACGCTTTCAATTGTAAGTGACTTACCATTCACTCTTTACCGAGGTACTTGGGCAGGCATTGTCATGAGTGCATCCCAATACATGGTCTAGCGCAGTACACTCTCAGTTTACATTAGGGTCATGCTGTGAATTTCTTATTGTTTTTTTAGGTTCCACATCAAAATAGGGAAGATAAAACAGCAAAGATAAAATGAGTGCATAAATATTAGCTCCACCAAACACAGCGACATCAAACAGTAGCGAACTGTCAGAACAGCAAAAACCAGTGGGTGCAACTTCTGGATCACAAAATACCACAGACGTCTTTATTCTATAATGTTACACCCCCGCGCCCCCCAACTTCCGGGGATCTTCCCCCTGCACCCCCTTTCTATATATATAAACACCTGACTCTGATATATTTTGTGACCCAGAGCCAAATCTAGAGAATGCTGTTAACCCTTCTCGGCAAAACACAGGTACAGCACAACAGCAATAAAAAAAAAAAAAATGAATCAGACGAAATCAGTTCTGTCAGCAGCCAGAATCGAATCCACAGCCACGTATCCTACTAAGCCCCCTCCAGACAACCTTCCTAACCTGCACCCTGCCCTACCCACTAAGCCGTGATGACCAGACTGCTAGCAACCCACCCAAACACACACACTCACTTCTCATTAGGAACCCCCCCCCACGTTCAAAGGTGAAAATGACTACACAAAGTGCTGAACTATACATGTGCTGTAAAAACCACAAGCGTTATTTTTCATTCACTGTCATTGACTCGCTCATTTTGAGTTGCTATTTTCACAGGATACCTTTTTTATACCGGGCACTCTCCTTTTCTCCCATATCCTATCATTATTTTTGTTTTTTCCGCTTCTTCATTCACAGTCTTTTTACCTACTGGGTTGGGGGCAGAGTTGGAGGGGGTAGGTTGCCTCAGAGATACCTGTGTGGCATGGCAATCAGTTAATTTTCCGGTCTGACCCCGCTGTGGGTCCTGCCCTCCGCTTTCTTTTTCCTTTTCCTCAATGAACTTTGTCCATGTTTAAGTTAGAGAGGTACAGATATTCAATACCTAGAGGCCTCAAATAATTTGAGTTACAGAAGCCCTTCTCTATTGTGACTGTGTTTAAGTTAGAGCTGTGCAGCTTGATACCATTATCTTATCCCCTGACCTAGCATACTTTTACTTTACTTCACTTCTATCCCTATCTCAGCTTCTTCCTATTTTGTTACCAGGGGCACTGTTGGTGATACTGGATCAAGGCAGGCACCTCCATTACTCCACATGCAGTACAGCTTTATATATGCATTTCAACATGCTGCTTTTGTTTTCAGTTAGAGAGGATCATCTCTGCCTTGTGTAGGCTTTGTTTATGTTAGAGAAGCCCTACCTAAATTGCTCCTTAATTCATTAAGCTACCAAACTGTCTTGGTACAACAGCTGAGTTTTGGTTGCCAATTACGGGCCGCCATTGGAGACACCAGTTTTTGGCGGGCTCCCTCAGACACCCCCACAACTGCTTTATATGCTGCCCTGGGTTTCAATGCCTGTAACACTTTCTTGTGTCCTATATGTAGAAGGTACAGTATCTACAACTGTTTAATCTGGCCATTCCCCATTCTGTACTAATTCTCACCTGGACTGCTGGTTGATTCAGTATTTCCCTTCTGCCTGCTCTCCCTACCAACCCTACCCCTTCATATTTTCCCTTTCCTTTTTTTTATCTTTCTCTCTAGTGAATCTACAAGAGCTGCAGCTTGCTTTTACTGTTTTTTTAATGTCCCTTACTGACCCAGGTTTCCAGACCCTTAATTGTTGCCCCTTGCTATAGCTCCCCATTTCTACTTTATTATCTTTCTGTCCTATGCTTTATTGCAAAGTAAGGTACTCTCTTACTGCTTGGGGGTATGGGGTTACCTATGCCTAGATACCTCAGGTTTTTATTCACATGGCACGGTCCTTAATGTTTTACGTAAGTGGACTTCTTTACCTCAACTTTTCCATTTATGCTGGCCCCTGGGGTTCAAATGTTATTATATAATGGCAAGAAAGAATCCTGGGCTGTGATTGGTCAATCTGGGACTGGCCTCATGGTGTTATCCCAGTATAAAATCACGGGTCTAGTCCCAACACACGGGTGACCACATCAGCCATTATCGGAATCACTGCATGCTCCCCACTTCAGTGATCCCCGCTTGGCAGTCTGCTTTAGTGATTCCCGGCTCCTTTACTATTAAAACAACCTCTCTCCCACCACATCACACTGTCTACTCCCCATTACACAAAGACAAGTAAAAAAAATAATTATGGTCATAGTATATTTGCTAACTCCTACGGAGTGCACGCACTGAAGTGCTCACCGAAGACCGACTGATGTCTCCCGCTATCAATCAGTTGAGCACACCAAAATTGGGGGGAAAACAGCCATAAACCAGGCCTCTGATGTCCTCTTCCTTCTTATTTGGAAACAAAGTGAACCCATGGAAATGCAGAGCCTGCCTACAGGACAACGTCTTAAGTCCCCGAAAACCAAACCGCAAAAGGTTTTCTTTTGTCACTCACCCCCCGAATGCAATCCCACTCTCCCGTTCCTCATCAACAACATTCATAGCTTCAAAGCACTTGACTCAGTAAACATTGTAGCTCCCTGTCATTTTTTCTCCGGAACTGAAAATAAACGGAGTTTAAAACCCTGTTCCTTCACAATCTAATACTTCTTCTCCTCTTAAAAATGGAGGGCGCCAATTACCCATCACAGGCTTTCATGATCACATTTACTCCCCGATACCAAGTCTTCAGCTTCACCACCACAACATACAACTGTAATACAAAAAAAAACTTCTCTAAGCTGTGGCAGGGTTGAAATCATAATGAACAACACGGGTTGGGGGGGGTAGAAGCAGCAACTAAGGCAATACACAGAAAGCCAGCACTACCAGCTCAAAAAAACACAACTCCTCCTACTGGACAAACAGAACAGAGACTATTTTTCATTTAAATTTGCTTACACAGTGAAAAATAAAAGACAATTGGATCTTAATATTTTTTTTTTTATTTCATTTGCAAACAAGCCATTGTATAATAGCAATAATGCACTCCAGAGTGTGTGTCGTGCTGGGATGACATCACTTCTGGGGTGTTGGATTCACTTGGCATGTGGCCTCGTGCCCAACCACCCCAGGCATGACGTTATCCCAGCACGACACACACCCTGTCATGAATTATTGTTTAATTAACAGACTGCCACAGCCCCTTTGGAGTGAGTTTTTTTTTGTTTTTTGTTTTTTGGTTTTTCCTCCTTCAGTGCCTTCCTTCTTCTGATCTTACTCCTCTACCTTTTGCTCTTTTTTGACATGCCCAGCTTGGCACATTTGACAGTGCCTTGGTTACTACTCTTTCAGTGCATATTCCTACCTTCCCTTCTCCCCTTTTCTTCTTTTTTACCACTTGATGGGTGGGGAGGTATTAATGACAACAAAAATGGAAAGGGACCTGGGGATAGTCATATCAGATGACCTAATGGTAGGCTACCAATGTGAGAAGGCAGTAAGGAGGGTTGGGGGGATACTGGGATGCATAGGGACAGGCATCACTAGTAGAAAATAGGAAGTTGTTATCCCTCTGTACAGACAGTTGATGAGACCCCATCTGGAGTACTGCATGCAGTTCTGGAGACTCCATCTCTGCAAGGACATAGGATGGAGGCAGCCCAGAAGAGGGAAACTAAAATGGTGCAGGGTCTGCTCCAAAAGCCACATGAAGAGAGACTAAAAGAGCTTAATATGTATACCCTTGAGGAAAGGAGTGGGGGGGGGCATGATAGAAACTTTCAAGTACCTCAGGGGAATCAACAACGTCCAAGAGGGTAGCATCTGTCAAAAAAAGAGATGTGCAAGAACAAAGGGGCACAATTTGAAGATAAGCGGGAGACAACTCAGGGGCAACATGAGGAAGTATTTTTCTTCATGGAGAGGGTGGTGGATGCATGGAACGGCCTTCCTGTAGAGGTTGTTGGGTCAAAAACAGTGGGGGACTTTAAAAATGCATGGGACAGACATAAGGCAATTCTAGTGGAAGGTAGGAGGAAGTAAGTTGTTGGTAAAACTAGGATCTGCAGCATATCCAGTAGTTAAGGAAATGGGCAGACTGGGTGGACCAAGTGGTCCTTATCTGCCATCAAAGTCTGTTTCTATGTTTCTATGTTTGATACTTTTGACCACTGGCACAGCGTGTATAACTCTTAGAGTGCTTTATTTTTGGGGGCTGACGAAGGCCTAGGCAATATGGTATTTGTGTTGTTACTATCAAACATTTTTTCTCCCTTTTCCATACTTTTTTCTATCCCCTACTGATTGGCTTTTTTCTTTGGGAGTCATACATCCCTTTGGATGCTCAGACTGGATACGGTTCTGGTTTTCCCTCTGACCCACTGGGGTGGGGGGTTCCTTGATTTGGAATGCCACTAGAGGGTTAATGGGATGGCAACTGTCCCCCATGTTTGGGAGTCACCATGTATATACAGTAGTTCTGTCCCTTGAGTAGTTGGGAGTCTTTTCTCCACTGTTTATAGTTTCTAGGGTTTTCTGGGCTATGTCTTTTTCTGGTTACCAGTATATTTTTTAATTGTTTTTAGGCACAGTGGTCATACCATTTTTGGGGGTGTTTTTGTAAAAAATCCACACAGAGACAGCCTGGTGCAATTATCAACATTTATTGTCAAAGGTTGGTTACCACTTTTAGATGTGATATTTGCATATGTGAGGCCAGTGGTGGTCTCCTGCTGGGGTACTTTCCCTTCGTCATTCTGCTGCATCAGTTCCTTCGGGACGGATGGTGGAGGGAGGGCCTCGGTAGTGGTTCTGCTACTCTTCTCTTTTTCTTGTGTGTCGGTGGGGGGGCCTTAATCTCTGATTGACTTCCTTGTTCTTTCCCCATGTCTATTAACCTAGTTAAGATTCTCTCACAAAATTTTAATGGGCTTAATAATCCCATTAGGCGGGCCAGAATGGTGCAATATCTTAAACACCCTGCAGACTTGTATTTCTTTCAGAAAACACACTTGTCTGGTATGGAACATTTAAAATTATATTGTGAAGGGAGATATGATGACATACATGTTTCTTCTTGTCCCACAGGGAAGAAACAGGGTGGGGCTATCCTGATCCCCTCAACTACTCCCTTGTTGATTAAAAAGACTTATCTTGACCCCCAAGGTCATTATATCATTCTTCAGGGGACACTGTACCAACAGGAGGTGATGTTAACTAATGTCTGTTTCCTGCCTAATGCCACAACCCCAGTACTGCATCATTTTCTAGGTATTCTGTTGGACCACCTTCAGGGTATATTGATTATGGGAGGGGATTTGAATCTGGCACTGTCCATGGATCTAGACACCTCTAATCCTAGTTGACATAGATCTTTGATGGCTCAGAAATATTTCTGCACAAATCTAGCCCATTTAAGTATTGTGGAATTTTGGCATCACCTATGCCCTTCGCAACGTATCTATAGCTTTTTCTCTCTCCTCACCACCATAGTCATTCCTTGGTTGGTTACTTTTAAACAATGTGTGAGCACTTTTCCTTGATTCAAGATCTCTCTCTCTCTCTCTCTCTCTCTTATGGCCCTTGTATGCTCTCCAATCATCATTCTTTGTTCCTCAAGCTTAACTTGAACAGAGACCATCCTCACTCCTTTTGGTACCTGAATCACTCCTTATCATGTGACAACCAATTTATCGAATACATTAAAACTCATACACCACAAATATTTGAAGACAATGAGTCTCCCCAGATTTCAGCCCCCATTCTGTGGGACACATTGGAGGCCATCTTGCAAGGGGAAATTATTTCCTACACATCTCACAAGAAGTGAAGAATGGAATAGGAATATAATACTGTCACAGAACAGCTATCCTCCCCTACAAGTTCTTTGTAGGGAAGGCAATACTGCATTACTTGCAGAGATCCAACAGTTGAAGAGCTCACTACAATCAATCTTGGACCATATGATCAAACAATCTCTTGAATACCTTCACTAGTCACATAATGAAGGAGGGGCCTAAGGCTCTCACATCTTGGCCCATTAACTTTGGGCACAACATAGAACAGTGAACATTCTCCAGCTCAGGTACCTGGTTACAGGGCACCTGACACATGAGAAATTAAGAATTCAACAAATTTTTTAAACTTATTATGTAGACCTCTATAGGGACTCCTTTCCTGCTGACCTGGATAGTATTAGTTATTTTCTGAACAATCTTCCCATCCCTAAATTAACGACAGCCCAACAAGAGCTTTTTCAGACTCCCATAACTCGTGTGGAGATTCTTGCCCAACTAAAATTATTGAAAATGGGAAAATGTCTAAGCCCAGATGGCTATACCAATGAATGGTATAAAACCTTTTCTGATTCCCTCCTCCCTCCTTTGCTCTGAGCCTTTCATGCAGTAGCACCAGCAGCTCTCCCTCCTTCCTGGCTTTATGCCACTATTACAGCATGTCCAAAACCAAGTAAGGATCCTTCTAACCCTTCTTCCTATAGACCTATCTCCATGTTAAACATGGCTTACAAGCTATATATGGTCACTTGGGCCAACAGATTAGATACAATCCTCCCTTTCATTATCCACCTGGACCAAGCTGGATTTATTCGCAAATGACATACAGTGGATAATATCCACCCTACTCTTCTTCTCATTGAACATACTGTTTCCCATCAAATCCCTATGGCCTTATGCAGCTTTGATGCTGAAAAGGCATTTGATATGGTTTCCTGGGGTTTCTTATGGGGAACCTGTCTGCTTTTGATTTTCCAGATGCTTTCTTAACATGGCTCCAGCAACTACATTCTTGCCCACTGGCGTATATCAGCACAAATGGTGGCTACTCCTCTCCTATCATTTTACAGTGGGGTACTTGAGAGGGATGCCTGTTGTCACCATTGCTATTTGCTTTGTTTTTGGAGCCCTTAGCAGCGACAGCTATTTATATTAGCCCGCAGGTTGAGGGCATCCCACTTGGAAGTGTTATCTACAAAATAGTGTTATACACAGATGATATTCTTTTGACAGTATTGGACTCTGACCACTCTATTCTGGGTACCTGGTCTATTATTCAAACATTCACAGACCTCTTTGGGTTTAGACTGAATTTACATAAGACTGACATTTTACTTTATAACTATTCCCCCTCCCCTCAAGTATGGGTGGCCTTAACTTGCCATTGATGTAATACCAAGCTTACATATGTTGAGATTACTATCCCACAAGACTTATCCAATCTTAGCATTTTAAACTATGAACCTCTTACAGGGAAGATTAAAAATGACTTGGATTCATGGAGCAGATTGTTCCTTTCCTTCTCTTGTAAAATAGAAATTATACGTATGCATCTTTCTTCCCCACTTATAAATATTTCACACCCTTCTGATTTTTTCAGAACCTTTTTACTTGTCTTCCCAGAACAAGTGGATATCCTGATTTCTTGGGGGGGGGGAGGTAAATGGCCATGAATCTGCTACTGTATGTCACAACCCCACTCAGCAGGTCAGGCCCTCTGCTCCCACAGTGCCATCCTCCGAGCACAGTATTGTGAACAGGAACAGAACAGGGTAACCCTCCTGTCTGTTTTGTGGGTCTGAATCACCTTTGGTCTCAAGTTCTGGAGGGATTCAAACTGTGAACCTCTTGCTAGCGTACCCTACGTACAGGCACAGACAATTCTGTTCTTCAGGGAATGCCAGATATCTTTCGCCTACGGGCACCTAACCAGGTGTACAGAATGAACCCTTAAAAACTCTATGAAAGACCTTGGATAAACTCTTACCTTTTCCCAGTTTGGTATTACCATTAAGCTATGAACAGTGTCAACTTTAACCATATATGCTTCACTTGTCAAAGAAAGAATTTCAAAGGCACACCAAGCAGTCTCTTTAAAATAGAGGTTTACTTTAAAATAGATACAAATGTAAAATGTAAATATAGAACGATATATCACAGTGCATACAATCACTTAAAAGAACAAGATTTAAAAAGTGCAAATTTCTACCACCAGATAATTAGACTTGTCTGTCTAATGTATATCTTCTAACAGTGCTTGAAGTAGATGTTGTTGCTTTAGAGAGTCCAGACAAGAATGCCCCTAAATGGAATACAGAATACAGTTTAAAACTGTCTTTGCCAACCTCTTCCATGAGGTCACCTAGCTCCTCCCTGTCAGAATATAAAAATTATACAAAACAGGATATCCTATCAAAAGGTATTAAATTCTGTGGCTTCAGCAAAACTAAATTTTCCAAATGACTTCTTTGATCTATGAGCAATTTTCTCTCTTAAAGACATCAAAGGACTTTTTATGATTCTCTCTGCCAGATCTCACTGAGGTGTAATATGCTTTGTGACACCAGATGCAATTAACTGACCTTCCTGAGGATGTCATAAAATGGATATTTTAGTTCCTATCTTCAAAGCAAACTGGGAAGTTAATCACCTTACAGAGATCTGCTGTTTAACATATATCCTGTCCTTTGAAGTGATACCGGGGGGGGGGGTGTCATCCCAGGAGCACAGGATTTCTCATGACTGACGATCACACTACATTTTTTTATATTACAAAAAGCATAGAGTAATCAGAACCAGCTGTCCAAGTGTTACAATCCTCCCCACCTAGAATGAATTTGGGGGCTCTATCCCCTGTATGGGATGAGCTTCCCAAATCATTTCACTCCTCATAAACATGAGACAAGCCATCTGAGTTCTGATTTTTCACTCCAGTCCTATGTTAGATTGTCATGTCATACCCTTGCAAAGCAAGACTCCATCTTAGCAATCTACCATTATTCTTTCCCATTTGCGTCAGCCAAACCAGGGGGGTGTGGTCAGTTTGTACCACAAAATGCTGCCCATACAAGTATGGCTCCAACTTCTTTAGGGCCCACACTATGGCAAGACACTCCTTTTCCACAGTAGAGTATGCCTGCTCCCTGGGAAGTAACTTTTTACTCAGGTGCACTACCGGGTGATCTTTCCCTTGGTTGGATGTCTGACTCAGTACTGCCCCAATACCCACATCTGAAGCGTCAGTCTGAACTATAAAGGGTCTGCTATAGTCAGGACTTGTCAAAACAGGAGCACTGCACAGTGCCTCCTTCAATCTGGGAAAGGCTTCTTCACAGGCTGGTCCCCAGGTAATTTTATTTGGCATCCTTTTCTTTACCAGGTCAGATAGGGAGCAGCCAGGGCACTGTAATTGGGTACACATTTTCTATAGTACCCTGCTGTCCCTAGAAAACTCCTGACCTGCTTCTGCATTTGGGTCTGGGCCATGCCTGGATCACCTCTATTTTTATTTTGTTTGGACTGAGCTGTCCCCGGCCTACCACATGCCCGAGGTATGCCACCTCTCCATTGGCCACCTGGCACTTCTCAGCTTTGACAGTGAGCCCGGCCCTCTGTATCCTGCCCAGCACTTTCCTAAGGTGGGACAGGTGTTCCTCCCAGCTGGCACTAAAGATGGCAATGTCATCCAGGTATGCCACGGTGTACTCCTCAGCACCATTTAACATTTGGTTCAATAACCTTTGGAAAGTGGCTGGGGCATTCTTCATTCAAAAAGGCATTACTTTAAATTTAAATAAGCCTATCAGAGCGAGGAAGGCCAACCTCTCCCCAGCTCTGTCTGTTAACTCTACCTGCCAATACCCCTTGGTCAGGTCAATGGTCGTAAGGTAGGTTGCCCCTCCCAACTTGTCCAGGAGTTCGTCCATCCGTCCGGGGCATCAGGTGGACGTCTGACTTCGTGACTGCATTCAGTCCATGATAGTCCACACAGAAATGAGTAGAGCCATCTGGCTTGGGCACAAGGACTAAAGGTGAGGCCCAGGGGCCGTGGGATCTCTGGATTACCCCTAAATCCAGCATTTCCTCCACTTCCCTACTAATGTCCTTTTGGACAGCCTCTGACACCCGAAATGCTGTCCGCCGTATGGGTGTCTGTATCCCTGTCTCCACATCATACATCGCTAAGGGGGTTAGTCCAGGCTTGGCACTAAACAATGGGGCAAAGTTTGCTAAAATGTCCCTTACTTCCTGGCTCTTGTCCGGGGCCAGCTAGGGAGACAATTTAACTGCCTCCACAGAGGACTCCAGCTTACTTTCTTCCAGCAAGTCCAGAAGGAGGTCTCCTTCGTCTGTCCCCTCCCCAGGACTACACACTGCAAACACCATGTCAGCCCTATTAGCATATGGCTTCATCATGCTGACATGGTACATCCTTTTTGCCTATCTTCGGTCAGGTAACTCTATAATATAGTTCACGTCATTTACCTTCCTAACTACTTTGTATGGTCCTGTCCACTCAGCCTACAGCTTGTCTTTCTGGACCGGAATAAAGACCATGACTTCCTGATCCACCATGTACGAGTGAGCTCTGGCTCTGCGGTCGTACCACACTTTTTGTTTCTGTTGGGCAGCTGCCAGGTTGCTCTGTGCTGTCCCCATAAGCTACTTCAGCCTTTCCCTAAACCTAAGAACGTAATCCACAATGGGAGTTCCCTAGGTGGCATGTTTGTCTTCCCAGTCCTCCCAGATCAAGTCTAGGGGCCCATGTACCCGGCGTCCATATAAGAGTTCAAAGGGGGAAAATCCTGTTGACTCTTGGGGCACCTCCCTATATACAAGCAACAGGTGAGGAAGGTATTTCTCCCAGTCCCTTCCATGCTGTTCAGCAAATGCCTGGATCATTGACTTCAGGGTACCATTAAATCTTTCCACAAGCCCATTGGCTTGTGGGTGATACGGTGTCATGCATCTCTGCACCACCCCACACTTCTCCCATAAACATTTCATCTGGTCCGATATGAAGAAACCCCCTCGATCGGTGATAACCTCCTGTGGAAACCCAACATGGGAGAAAATCCCAAGTAAGGCATCTGCCACTTTGTCTGTCCTCAGTGAGGATAGGGTGACTGCCTCTGGGTACTGGGTGGCATAATCCACCACAGTCAGGATGAGTCTCTTCCCTGAGGAGCTAGGGGTAACATAGAAACATAGAAACATAGACTTTGATGGCAGATAAGGACCACTTGGCCCACCCAGTCTGCCCATTTCCCTACCTATTGGATAAGCTGCAGATTCTAGTTAACCAACAGCCTACTTCCTGCAACCCCCCACTATAATTGCCCTATGTCTGTCCCATGCATGTTTGAATTCCCCCACTGTTTTAGACCCCACAACCTCTCCAAGAAGGTGGTTCCATGCACCACCACTCTCTCCGTGAAAAAGAATTTCCTCACATTACCCCTGAGCTGTCCCCCCTCTAACTTTAAATTGTGCTCCCTTGTTCTTACACATCTCTTTTTCTGAAAGATGCTACCCTCCTGGACTTTGTTGATTCCCTTGAGGTACCTAAAATTTTTATCATGTCCCCTGTCCTCCTTTCATCAAGGGTATGCATATTAAGCTCTCAGTCTCTCTCTTCATATGGTTTCTGATGTAGACCTTGCACCATTTTAGTTGCCCTCCTCTGGACTGCTTCCATCCTGTCTGTGTCCTTGCGAGATGAGGTCTCCAAACTGCATGCAGTACTCAGATGGGGTCTCACCAACTGTCTGTATAGAGGATAACCACTCCTTTTTCTACTTGTGATGCCCTCCCTATTCATCCCAGTATCCCCTGGCTCTCCTTACTGATTTCTCACACTGTTACCCACCTTTAGGTCATCTGATATGACTACACCCAGATCCCTTTCCATTATTGTTGTCGTTAGTACCTCTCCTGCTATTGTGTACTCTTCTCCTGGATTTTTATTTCCCAGGTGCATTACTTTGCACTTCTTTGCATTGAATCTAAGTTGCCATATGTCTGACCATTCCTCCAACCTTGCCAAGTCCCTTCTCATCCTTTCTACCCTGCCTTGTGTATCAACTGTATTACAGATCTTTGTGTCATCCACAAAGAGGCATGCCTTTCCTTCCAGACCCTCTGTAATGTCACCTATAAAGACGTTAAAGAGGACTGGACCCAGTACTGAGCCCTGAGGTACTCCACTAGTAACCCCCCTTTCTTCAGAATGTGTTCCATTCACTATTACCCTCTGTGTCCTGTTGTTCAGACAGTTTGCTACCCAGGCTACCACCCTGGGACCCACTCCCAGGCTGGCTAACTTGATTATTAATCTTTAAGGGACTGTGTCAAATGCCTCATAAAGTCTAGGTAGGCCATATCCACAGCCCCTCCCTGGTCTATTACTTTGGTCACCCAGTCAAAGAAATTGATTAGATTCATCTGACATGACCTTCCTGCTGTGAATCCATGCTGCTTTGGGTCCTGTGCCTCGCTGGCCTCAGGTACTCAACAATTCTTTCTTTCAGAAGTGATTCCATCATTTTTCCCACCACTGAGGTCAAACTAACAGGTCTGTAGTTTCCTGCTTCTGCCTTGCTCCCACTTTTGTGAAGGAGAATCACATCCGTCCTCCTCCAGTCCTCAAGTACCACCCCATCTTCCCATGATTTGTTAAAAAGTGTGGTTAGTGGTGTCACTAGGTCCTCCCTTAGCTCTTTTAGGATTCTAGGGTGAATCTCATCAGGCCCCATTGCTTTGTCCACCTTGAGTTTTAGGAGTACTTTCAGTACTCTTTCTTCTGTAAATGGACTGGTGTCAACCCACTATCCAGAGTGCTTCTACTGTTTGGTTTAGGTAACTCCTCCTCTTCTCTTTTGTGAATACTGAGCAAAAGTATTCATTCAGTATCTCTGCCTTTTCACTGTCTCCTCTGCCCACCTCCCTCTCCTTTATTAATCTTCACTATCCCTCCTTAACCTTTCTATGCTCCCTAATGTACCTATAAAAGGTTTTATCCCCTTCTTAACTGAATTGGCTGATTTTCCTCGGTTTGGGCCTTTGCTTTTCTGACTGCCTTCCCCACTTCTTTCTGCTTTAATTGATACAGTTCCCTGTTGTGCTCCATCTGTGATTCCTTATACTTTTTAAAGGCCCCACAATATCCATTCCCAACCTCTGGAATGGCTCCTCTACTATGGGCAATGGAATCAGAGTGGCTTGGGTTTTCTTGCCCGCCTTCCCTATTTCTTGGCACCAATGACAAGACCTGCAATACTCTTTCACCTGCCAGGTAAAGTTAGGCCAGTAGAAATTCTGGGCCAACCACTGCATAGTGCGTGTGATTCTCAGATGACCAGACAAGGGAATATCCTCTGCAATCTTGAGCAACTGCTCACGATACCCCTGGGGAACAACAAGCTGTCTGCCTAGCACCCCTTCCTCTGTCTGCATAGCCTGAGTATACATCAGTCCATTTTCCCAATAAATCTTATATTTACCATCACCTCTTTGTGCTCCATCAGAGTCTGCCCAAGCCCTCAGCTTCTCTAGACAAGTGTCACTTCTCTGAGCAGCTGCAAACTCCTCACACATTGCCAAGGCATGGGACAGTTCCCCTTCAGTCTCTAAACTAGGGTCCCTAGCACTAGCGTCAGGGCACTCAGGATCACTGTCCTCCCTAACCCACTGACAATGGGTCACACCTCCCTCTTCGGAGTAACCCTCCATAGCTGTGTGATTAACTGCTACTGGGGAAATTTCTACCCCCTTTTCATTAGTCTCCCCATCTGGAGACACAGGCTGGGGAACACGCCTCCCAGTGGTTTCCACAGTGGCTTCTGTTGGTTCAGGGAACTACAATTTTCCCTGGCTGCTTGGCTATGGGTAACTGCAGACACCATCCCCTGCTGGAGATTGTTGCCAAGCTGACGTCCACTGCTAACATTTTGGCTATAGCCACCTGTTGCACAGTTCTCCCTGTTTCACCCCAGTCTAGGAGAACACTGGCAAGTGGCAATGTTTTCTCCTCACCAGTAAAGTCCTGTACAGTGATGTATTTATTTGGTATCAGCTGACCAGGCTCTACTATATCCCCTTTTACCAATGTCAGGGATGCCCCTGAGTCCCTTAACCCTTGTGTCTGTACACCATTCACCATGACTGGGCACATGTGTTCCCTCATGTTCACAGGCATGCTTCCAGGGACACACAAACAAGCCACTTCCTTCCTAGCACCAGCTTGCGTATTGCTCATTCTTTTGGGACACTGTCTGGCAATATGCCCAGTTTCTTTACACAACCAACATTCATTTCTTTTCTCAGAGAAAGCTTTTCTCTGAAACCTGGGGCTAACTGGTTTCGGTGGAGGCAGTGAGGGTTTTAGCTGCCCTGAAGGTGCGCTTTTCCCTTTCTGCGCTGCCACGCCTGCCCCATTCGCTCTCAGAGCAGGTCTGCTCTTGGCATAGTGGTCCGAGAGTTCAGCAGCCTCTTGAACTGTTTTGGGATCTCGGTCCTCCAGCCAGGTTTTTAGCTCTGCTGGGCATACCCAGGAAAACTATTCTAACAGAATCACATTTTCAATTTTATCTACAGAGTTTGCTTCAATTCCTTCTCACCAATGTTTTAAAAACTGACGTTGTTTCATGGCTAACTCCTTGTAGCTCATGTCAGGGCTTCTCCTGAGCTTATAGAATTTAGCTCTGTATGATTCAGCAGTTAATTCAAATTTCTTTAACAGTGCAGCTTTAAGTTTTCTATAATCCTTACTGTCCTCATTGTCCGTTTGACCCAATGCATCCCAAGCTTTCCCGGTAAGTAGCGGGGATAGCTGGAAGCTCCAGAACTCCTTAGGAATTTTAGCCTGAATACAAACTTTTTCAAAAGAATTTAAAAAGGCATCCATATCCTCCCCCTCTTTAAATTCAGCTATTACTTTGGAATTCAATTTGTAACCCAGTCAGTCCTGTAGTCCCAGTTAAACCCAAGCCACTTACCTGCTTTAGTGCTGATGGTTGGAATCGTAGCTTCTCCAGTTCATGTTGCCTCTGGTGCTCACACTCCTCGCAATCCACCTCTTGCTGTTTACAGTCCCTCTTCTCTTCTGCAGCTCACTGTTCTTGCTCCTTCTTCTCCTCTGCAGCTCGCTGTTCGCGCTTCTCTTCTCTCTGGAACTCCAGTTCCATTCTGCGCACCTCAATCTGCAGCCTGAGTACTTCTGGCTCCAGAATGCTGGTGACCTTCCCCTGCTGCTGTGGCCCCTCACTGACAGTAGCCCTGCTGCCCTTCTCATTGGATCTGGACACTGCACTGGCCACTAGCCCTTCTACACTGAAGGTTCGGTCCCTTACAGTCACTGTCTGTGACTCGATGCTCTGGGTATCTGCTACCATCAGGGCATCCACGAGGTTCCGTTTGGTGGCTTTCACCTTATACGGGACTCCTCTGTCCCTGCACAACTGCTTTAAGTAGTCTACACTGTGCCCGCTGTAGTTGGAAGCCATCTTCATCCCTAACTATGGCTACTTTAACTTGCACATTAGAGAAAAAAAAATAAAACAGGTAGGAACTTGACTGTAAACCAAGTGATATAGTTCTGTTTCCTTTTAAAAAATAAATAACTGCCCTTTCTTAGCAAGTGAGCTGTACAGTATCAAGCTGACAAACTGAACAATAAAAGCTTGCAATACCAAAATGATCCACACCGCTGCCAACCAAATCTGTCACAACCCCACTCAGCAGGTCAGGCCCTCTGCTCCCACAGTGCCAACCTCCAAGCACAGTATTGTGAACAGGAACAAAACAGGGTAACCCTCCTGTCTGTTTTGTGGGTCTGAATCACCTTTTGGTTTCAAGTTCTGGAGGGATTCAAACTGTGAACCTCTTGCTAGCGTACCCCATGTACAGGCACATATAATTCTACTCTTCAGGGCATGCCAGATATCTTTCGCCTAGGGACACCTAACCAAGTGCACAGAATGAACCCTTAAAAACTCTATGAAAGACCTCAGATAAACTCTTACCTTCTCCCAGTTTGGTATTACCATTAAGCTATGCACAGTGTCAACTTTAACCATATATGCTTCACTTGTCAAAGAAAGAATTTCGAAGGCACACCAAGCAGTCTCTTTAAAATAGAGGTTTATTATAAAATAGATAAAAATTTAAAATGGAAATACAGAACAATATATCATAACGCATACAATCACTTAAAAGAACAAGGTTTAAAAGTGCAAATTCCTACCACCAGACAATTACTGTGGACTTGTCTATCTAATGTATATCTTCTAACAGTGCTTGAAGTAAATGATGTTGCTTCAGAGAGTCAAAACAAGACTGTCCCTAAATGGAATACAGAATACAGTTTAAAACTGTCTTTGCCGACCTTTTCCATGAGGTCACCTAGCTCCTCCCTGTCAGAATATAAAAATTATACAAACCAGGATATCCTATCAAGAGGTATTAAATTCCATGACTTCAGCAAAACTCATTTTCCAAATGACTTCTTTGATCTATGAGCAGTTTCCTCTCTTAAAGACATCAAAGGACTTTTTATGACTCTCTCTCTGCCAGAGCTCACTGAGGTGTAATATGCTTTGTGACACCAGATGCAATTAACTGACCTTCCTGAGGATGTCATAAAATGGATATTTTAATTCTTATCTTCAAAGCAAACTGGGAAGTTAATCACCTTACAGAGATCAGCTGTTTTACATATATCCTGTCCTTTGAAGTGATACCGGGGGGGGGTCATCCCAGAAGCACAGGATTCCTCATGACAGACAATCACACTACACTTTTTTTATATTACAAAAATCATAGAGTAATCAGAACCAGCTGTCCAAGTGTCACACTGTATTCTACAACTTCTCTTGTTGAAGGGAGGTATGAATCTCCGAAACCTTCTCAACTATGCCTGTGCAGCTCATTTGCATGTAATTTCACTTGGTTACTCACCCAAGCCACCCCTGTCTGGAGTAACATAGAGGTGACCATCAATGATTTATTTGATTTGGGTCCTCTCTTATTTTTGGCACAGATCTTCACTGCCTCTCACATTCAATTTACCCATTTTATGGCCCAAACACTGGAAGTCTGTTATAGGCTTAAACATCTCTCCAATTTTGCCCTCATTTTCTATTTCTGTAGAGTTTTAGCTGCGGATTATGATTTTCTTCCTTTGGCTATGGATCTTACTTTCTGAAGATGGAGACTCAGTGGTCTCATATATCTTTATCTATATCTATATCTATTTATATATATATATATATATATATATATATATATATATATATATATATATATATATATATATATAGAGAGAGATTTTTGATAACCATGGAGTTGTTCCTTCAGAAACTTCAACAACATTATGACTCACTGGCAGGGAACATTACTGATATCTGCAAGTTTGTACATATTTTCTTCACAAATGAAAAGAATACACCAAACTTCCTACCAATCTTCCCTTTACTTTTGGTCAAGATCTTGGATTTTCATAATGATCGCTTCTGAGACACCTCATGACTAGTAACGCAGCTGGCTGGGATTGCGAGAATTTACTACATAATTGACCCAATCGATTGTAGATAAATGGAATCAAGAACTTCAAGTTTCAGTTGACTACCACCAATGGAAGAAATACACACTCACAGCATTCAAAATTACTTCCTCACTTCTGTGGTGAGAGTTTGCATGAAAGTGCTGCTTGTACGCTACTTCTGTACTCCTGCCACCCTTATGCATTTTCTACCACTTCATTTTGGTGACTGTTGGTAGAGGTGAGGGGTACAATCCAGCAGCGCAGACCAGGCTTATATTTTTTTATTTTTATCTAAAATTGCAGCCATTTTGGATGGCCGTGATGACCCAGATAGACACCTTGATTGGTTTCTCTTTCATGGTAACCCCAGAATTTATCTTGATGTTAATTACCCCCTCCCCAACAGCTGCATGTCTCACAATTTGTTGATTTGGAGTTAAACTCTGACAGCTAAAAAGGCAATTACACGCCTATGAGTGAAACCTGTTCTGCCGATGCTGGGGTCATGGCATTCTATTATGCTGGAAATATATGCTATAGAAATATTTACAGCCACTCAACAGAAATGACATCATCAATTCGAATTGTGTTGGAGGCCATGGATCTTCTATTATGCACCTATTGATTAACATTGGGCCCCATAATAATGCACTCTTGTTCTGGCAGTTCTATCCCTCTTTTTATGGCTGTGGGCATAGCCCAGCAGAAGTTCTGTATTCAGAAAAGGGCTGATGTCATTTTTGCTACCAAACATGATAGAGTGTTCAAAATAGATTCCTCTGCTGAAGCCTCACTACTACGCTGCCTGTGTGTGTATAAGAAACTGTAGAGCACTATTTTTCCTCTGGCTTGAGGAGTTAATTGAGCCAACAGAAAGTTAATTTATTATCTTCTGGCAGTCATTCTGTGTCAGATTACCAATGGATAGTACAGACATCATAGAAAGCTATTGGAAGTAGAATGAGTTAAACACTTTCTGGAGCTTTCTGCATAACAAATAAGCTCTGCTGTGCCCTTAGCCCCTAGGAACACCTCATTAAGCCTTTTGACACCACCACCTTAAGAGCAGTCATTCTGCTACTTTGCAGGACATTCCATAACAAAGAGTAGCAGTGATGTCTGTTTTCAAATAATACACCAACTTCATTTTCTCGGGCAGGCAGTTCTGGGCTACTGTTTATATTCTACGGAATGTTCTTAACCTGCTGTTTGTGACTACAGGTGTTTACAACTGAATGATAGTAACCACATTTGCTTCACATGCAAATAGGTAGGCATGTGTGTGTCTAATTTTTGTTTGACTTAGGTTACACACAGAATCTAATCAGTTCATAACATGCTGTATTGTGATTAAATTAACTGATAAATGGGGGATTTGGTTTCTTTTACAAATTTATTTTTCCTGACCATGGATATACTAAAACAAAAATTCCTCAACAAAATGTTTAAAAATAAGGAGTTTAGCAGTAATTTAGTTGATGTGGTGTAAAGAGCTGCTCCCTAGAAAATTACCTGGTTTGGGGGGCAGGGGAGCTGCCACAAGCAGAATGGGACTTCATGGATGGGGGAGCTCATGGTAGCAGAAGAGGCATGACGGCATTAAAAGCGTAATGATGTGGATGTAGAAGTACCAATATTTGAGCATGACTTTGGTAGAGGACTAAGTGTGACTTGGGGGTGGGGGACCATCAGGAATTGAGTGAGTCTTGGTATTTTTAGCATATTGGTTTTCTGAAACGTCAACCTTCAATGGGTTAGACTGTGCATCCATCTGTACAGTATGTCACTAAGTCACATGCAGTGGGTATGGGTAAAAACCAGATCACCAGACCTGGACCAGAGCTGTAAAATCTGGATTGGGCACAGCTTGTGCAAATATTGCTGATCCACTCACTCCAGATGACCTGGTCTTGCTTTTACCTATCTGGTCTGGTCCTGATGGTTCCGTTTTCAACAATGCCAAGGAAGGGTTGAAAAACAGACTTCCAGGAGTGGACCAGTTATGTAAAAGTTGGACTGAACAGTGCAGCCAGAGTGACCAGACCAGCAGTATTTGTGCAAGTTGCACCCAGTATGGCTAGTTTGGATTTTTACAGAACTGCTGTGCTTCAGGTTTGTCAGTCAAGTTTTTAATCAATCAATCAATCTTTATTTTATACTGAAATGTTTGTGAGCAAAAATGCCTGTTTACACAAACGTCCAGTTAAGCATAAAAAGAGGACAGAAAACCAGGTCAAACAATTACATAGTAAAATACAGTATAAACAGATCTAACATAAACAGGTCTAATACAGAGATCTTGAGGGATATACAGAAGAAAGGGGACACAAATAACAGTGACAAATTTACAGCATGGAATATAGTTGGAGGTACAATTCAGGAACACAAACAGTTGGGTGGCACGTCAAAAAGAAGAAGTGAAAGTCACACAGCACCCAGATCCTGCATGCAGATAAGCATTCCCACTGTGTGATCTGCCTAGGCCCCAGACACTGGGTCAGAGACTGTGCGCCAGGCCAACCCTTCAATCAGGTCACATGGATGGGGCACCAGAAAAAGCTCAAAGCCCGCTTGCTGTAGAAGTGCCTAGCTTTAATGGAAAAGGAGCTACAGAATCTTCAGGAAAAATCTTCTTCTCCAATGCCAGAACCCAAAAAGAAGAAAAAGGACAAGGAGAGCACTAAGACTGGGATAGGTCTCCATCCAGTTGGCAGTGACCATCGGGCACCACTGACACTGGAGGAGCCTCCACTTCGTTAAGTACCCCTACTGCCAGATCTCCTACCACTCTGGCAGATCAAACCACAGCCTTTCTGCCTGCATTACTTACAGTGCAGTCGGGGCTCTTCTTGGATGACGGAACCACTATTGTGCTCCTTAGGCCCATATCTTCTTCAGGATCTGTCACCAGCAGTTAGGTCAATAAGTCTCTCCCTGGCCCCGCTGAGGAGTGCACAGTCACAGCCGTTAAACTGGACTCCAGCTCCGCTGTTGTTTGCATGGCCCAGACTGATAAGTTGGATGTTAGCTCTTCTGACATCTGCACAGCTGCGGCTGATAAGTCACTCCCCAGTTTCTCTGGGGACCGCACAGCTGAGGCTCTCCCGTCAGAGTCACAGGATACCCCAGACATCGAGTTCAGTCAGCTTCCAGACATGCAGCAGTCTTTAGAGGGTTCCTCGGTCCCACTTACCCAACCAAACCTTCCAGGCTTGTCTGAAGATCAAGAGCCAGAGGTGGGCACTAATCTGGAGGTTCCCCCTCCTTCGCTGGGTCAGTCTCTTCCTGGTTACCATACTGGACCTATTGTTAATCCCTCTGGGGACTTTCCATCAGGATCTCCTCAACCCAAGCCCCCTTGGACAACCAGGTTCCACCATCTTGGATTCCGGCTCCCCAGATAATGGCGGGTCTTCTGTCAGATTCTACTCACACCCCAATGCCAAGCAACCCTTTGCCAGGTGACCCTTCACTGAGTCAGGGTATGTCTGGCACTCCGGCCATTCCTCAAATGCTGCACGGCCTTCTGTCAGGCCCACAGGTGCTGAATCTTCCAGTACCAGTCATTTCTGTGCCTGATCCAGTGCCAGCCCCTTTGAATGTCCCTACAGGGCTGATGCCTGGTCCTTCTGGACCTCCTTCCGGGCCTTCAGCTCTGCCTCTGGCTGGACATCTGGGCAATGTTTCAGTCTATTCACTCCCACAACACCCAATGTACCCTTCGCTGGGGTATCCAGTGCTTGGTCATAAACCCCATTATGTACCAGGGTACCAGACGCTGGGCTTTGTCTAATCAAGGGTATGCTCCTTCTGGCTTTCTCTACTCCTATCAGACTCATGGATACCCTCAATATCAGACACCAGGCTATCCATTATACCATCCTCCTCCTCCTCCATCAACACCTCCTCCTCCTCCTCAGCCTCAGCCTCTGCCTCCACAGCAACCTCAGGCTGATATCTAGGCAGTGTTTCAGACCCTAATTCAGGAGGCTAACAACACCATCAGCACGGCGATGTGACTTTAGATGGGTCAGCAACGCATTATCCAGAAGGTCATGCTAAATTCTGCTGCCACACTGCCACTGCACCATACCACTCCTTGCATTAGCACCCTTCTTATTGGTCTGTCACCAACCTCCACCCAAGTATTAGAACCAATGATGTTCGAGTCACCTGCTTTTCATTTATGAACTAACTAACATACAATCTGGGATTATGCATTTGGTAACCGATCGTATACCACACTGTCATTTCATTTATTAATGTCTGCATTAACTTTCACACCAGTGCTGTCATGATTACTGGCATACACATCTCATTTATCACTAATGTCATTAATGAAGGCATTGAACCACTCTGTGTTCAGTACCAATCCCTGTGGGCCACCACTTGTGACCTATCTTGTGCCATAGAACTTGCCACCAACATCCACCCTATGTGTTGTGTTCCTCCACCAGTTTACAAGCCATCTGACCATCTTATCCCCAACCCAGAGATACACTGACTTCCTCTGAAATGGTTTGTGAAGCACATAGGCTAAGGACTTGCTGTCAGACAGACTGATGATGTCTACTGCTTTGCCCCTGTCTATTGTCATGGTGACACATTCAAAAAAATCAATTTGACTTGATGCACAATGATTGCCAACCATTAAACCACCAGTGCCAGTGGCCAGAGTGGAGCATGTGGATGCGCTAGCGCAAGTTCCATTGCGCAAGGCACAGCAACCGTGATATTCAAAAGTAGACATACAAATGGGGCCATAATGTATGCAAGGTGCACATGGGGCCATTTGCATGTCATTATGGCCCCATTTGCATGCAGGTGCACTGATCCCTGATGACTTGCACCTGGTGCCCTGCCAGGCAGCAGCCATCGGGACCGACTTCCCCTGCAGCGCAGTATCAGCCCCAGTCAGGGCTGCAGTAAAAAA
This sequence comes from Neoceratodus forsteri, assembly GCA_016271365.2. Taxonomy (NCBI): domain Eukaryota; kingdom Metazoa; phylum Chordata; order Ceratodontiformes; family Ceratodontidae; genus Neoceratodus; species Neoceratodus forsteri. The sequence goes on from CM028129.1 coordinate 722,950,824, forward strand.
AGAAAAATCATAAATCCCTGGTGGTCCAGTGGACCGCTGCCCGCCTGATCGTGGGCTAAGTATATAAAGGAAAAATCATAAATCACTGGTGGTCCAGAGGACCGCTGCCCGCCCCATCGTGGGTTAAGTAAAATAAAGACAAATCCAATATCCCGGTGGTCCAGTGGACCGCTGCCCACCCGATCATGGGCTTCAGTAAATAAAAGATAAATGCAATATCCCTGGTGGTCCAGTGGACCTGTCCACCCAATTGCTGGCTAAGTAAAGTAAAAACAAATCCTATATCCCTGGTGGTCCAGTGGACCTGTTAGCCCGCCCGATCGCGGGCTAAGTAAATAAATATTAATCTAATCTCTATCCCTGGTGGTCCAGTGGACCTGTCAGCCCGCCCGATCTTGGGCTAAGTAAATAAATATTAATCTAATCTCTATCCCTGGTGGTCCAGTGGACCTGTCAGCCTGCCCGATCGTGGGCTAAGTAAATAAATATAAATCTAACCTCTATCCCTGGTGGTCCAGTGGACCCCCTCCCCACCGCCCACAGATCCCCACCACCCAGCTCCCCGGTCAGTGGCAGGCGGCAGCACCCACCCGCCTGCCCGCCGCCTGCCGACTGACACCATTGGTAGGCATGCCCATTGGTCCACAGCGTGAGCCAATGGGCATGCAACCCATACCATACTATACAGTCCAGATATGTGAATGGATCAATTCACATATCTGGAATGCATAGTGTGGTATGGGCTGTACGCCCATTGGCTCACACTGTGGACCAATGGGCGTACATCCCTACCGATGGTGTCAGTCGGCAGATGGCAGGGCGGTAGGCAAGTGGGGTGCTGCCAGCCACCGTTGACCGGGGGGGAACGGGGCGGTGGGGATCAGTGGGCGGGTGGGGAGGTCCACTGGACCACCAGGGATAGAGGTTAGACTAATATTTATTTACTTAGCCTGTGATCGGGTGGGCTGACAGGTCCACTGGACCACCGTGAATATAGGATTATTCTTATTTTTACCTAGACTGCGATCGGCCGGGCAGCGGTCCACTGGACCACCAGGATATAGAAACTTCGCTTTCATTTACTTGGCCCGCATCGGCATGGGGGGGTGGGCGCCACCACAGAGGTGCAACTGAGTTCGGGTGGCCACCCACAGTGGCACTGCCGTGTTGTGCCCTGCAACATGGCAGCTCACCTGTGGGTGGCAAGCCCTGCTCCTTTTTTTTGGCGTATCTTGTGCTGGCACAGGTAGGGTTCTTGATGCATGGCTCTGCACATCCGGGCTGAATATGGCTGTGCAGGTATCGCATAGAACCACGCCCTTACTGCATGTGCATACATTACTGATGCGCTCCGGCTTTATCGGGATTTTGTAAGATTTTCCTTTTGAATATCACACTGGGGTGCATCAGTGGGTTGCGCACGGTGCAAAACTGTTGCGCCATGCACAACCCTTTTGAATATCTGGGCCACTATGTATATGTCTCTGCCTCACCTCTGATGGTCTCACATTTTGCAACTCGATATGTCCAGCTACAGGGATGCATGGCCATCTCCATCACACTTTTTTTCTCCAGTTGTCCCGCTGCTGGAATTCTTACTTCAGCAGATGCATACAGACAGACTGGATGTGCCTAGCAATCCTTATATGATATCATTCTCTATTTCTGTATGTCTCTATGTTTCTAATGTCTGTCCATATTTTCTAGTCTGTGGTTTTTCCAGTCATCACACTTTTGGGATCCTTACTTAGGAAGACGCACAAGGGCCTACTGGATGTGCCTAGCAATCCTTTCATGCTACCAGTCACTGTGTCTCTATGTCTCAGTGTTGCCATGTTTCTAATGTCTGTCTGTATTTTCTACTGTGTTTGCTGCCAGTTACACTTTCTGTGATACTTTTTGTTACCCGTGAATTTTGTAAATAGACAATTTTTACCAGTCGTGCTGCCCTATATACCAGCACGCCAACCAAAAACAGGTTCAAGATAGCTCAACATCATCATGATTTGCTTGTGATGAATAGCATACAATGGTCTTGCAGTGTCATTTGATAGTCAGCAGAATTAAAATCCACACAAAACAATGTAGAAACCAAGACAGACACAAGAAAAAGAACATGAAATAAGAGTAGAATTTATTGAAAAGTGCATAAATACTTTTATAACAAGTAATTTTAATAAACAACAAAATGACAAAGATCTTGAAAATCAATGCACGTATTACCATTGCATGGATTGCAGAAACAATCCCAGATGACAATAACACATCATAAGTACACATCACAAAGTAATGGTTTATTTTTGAGGTCATGCTAAGTTTGTGCAAAATGCAACTGTTTGTTGTTAGCTAATAATACAATGACCTTTGACCAGTGCTACTGTCTTTGCATTAATTCACCATCATTCATGCCTTCATTAAACATTTATTTTATATATTGACTGTTACAATTAGATTAAAAGCACTAAGCAACACATTTTTTACACACATGTTGACTATAATACAAACAGCCACTGTGAAAGGGTAGTGCTACTTCTTGATAGCCAATAGCTCCCTCCTGGATGGAGCAGAAAACAGGAATGAGGAACACAATTGACAGCAGTCTGTAGTCCAGAGGCTGGAAGGGGAAAGGAAAAGAAACTGGATGAAGTCAGGTAAGTCAAAGGCAGTATCCTGGAGCAGATACCCCAGATGGGGAGAAGGACAACTTGTTTATGTAGGCAAACTAGTGTCAAGTCAAGGACATGGAGATAGCGGTGTAACTGGAGCATGACAATGACAGAAAGCGGGGACAATATAAAAGGCACTGTAAATGTAAGTGGCAGAACAGGGAAGAGAGTGTACTAATAATAGGTACACTACATAATGAAGGGAGTACGAAGGGGATATGGCAAATCTGGCAGTAGCAACAATTTGGATGGACAGGATGGAGCCAGTACAGAGGAGGGCAACTAAAATGGTGCAGGGTCTGCACCAGAAGCCATACGAAGAGAGACTAAAAGAGCTGAATATGTATACACTTGAAGAAAGGAGGGAGATGAGGGGCATGATAGAAACTTTCAAGTACCTCAAGAGAATCAACAAAGTCCAAGAAGGTAGCACCTTTCATAAACAGAGATGTGCAAGAACAAGGGGGCACAATTTGAAGATAGAAGGAGGACGGCTCAGGGACAACATGAGGAAATATTGTTTCATGGAGAGGGTGGTGGATGCATGGAATGGACTTGCTGAGGAGGCGGTGGGGTCAAAAACAGTGGGGAAATTCAAGTATGCATGGGACATACATAAAGCAATTATAATGGGGGCTCAGAGGAAGTAGGCTGTTGGATTACTAGGATCTGCAGCGAATCCAATAGGTAGGGAAATGGGCAGACTAGGTGGGCCAAGTGGTCCTTATCTGCCATCAATGTCTATTTTTTCTATTTTGTTTAGGAGGCCAGGACTCAACTAGCCTCAAAGCTTGACCATTGGAAACCAATGACAGCCTCTACTCCCGCCTCCTTTCCAACCCCTAGATCAGTCTCTCCTGTGGATTCCCATCTTTCCAGAGAAGGCTCCTCTAGACACCAGGTCAGGGATAAAACCGAGGACAGTCATCTAAAAAGGGTTCAGACCCCCAGCAGGCACTCTTTGGACTCTGATTCTGACTCATCCTCCAGCTCTGGTATGCATACACCTATAGAGCCTCAGCCTAAGGAGTCCCTGAAGTCCCCTCTGGAGGGCCCTTCCTTTGCAGAACTCCTCATAACTATACAAAATGCCTGTGGCTGAGCTATCCAGAAACAGTATCCAAAGCGGAAAAGGCTTGCAGAGCATCTAGACATGACTGACACAGCTCCTATGCCCATACTGCCTTGGCTGGGCCCTATTAAGACCTGACATCCACTATCTGGCAACAGCCTTCCTCCATTCCGGGTGTTTCAAAAAAGACAGACAGGATGTACCATCTCCCAGATGGGGTCACTCACCTTACTGGCCATCCTAATGCAGACTTGGTTGTTATCATGGCTGTCCTCGACTGGTCCTCTAAACCTAAACTTTTGAGCATGTCCCCTCCTGATAAAGAGTCTAAGCAGCTGGACAATTTCAGTCGCAAGATCCATTCCTCCTCCACTTACACCCTCAGGTCCCTTACTTATGTGGCTCATATGGTTTCCTACCAGAAATCCTCCCTGGCCTCACTTGAGTCCAAGCTGGAAGCTATCCAGGACCAGGAGCTTAAGGCCGAGATTGCCAAGACAGTGAGAATGGCTACAATCTCCTGTGGATTCCCTGCAGGGGAAGGGCCTCAAACAACTGATACAACAACTTACAAGGGACAGGGCTATCCTAGATCTAGTACTGACTAATAGGGAAAGGATCACAGATCTCCATGTAGAAGGTCACCTGGGGGCCAGTGACCATCACATGGTATGGTTCAATTTAACCACTAGAACTAAATCATCCCATTCCAAGGCAAAAATATTGGACTTCAGAGGAGCTGACATTGATAAGATGGCCAACAGAGTTAAGCTAGCCCTGGCAAAAAGAAATACAGGTGGGGGGTACAGGCAAATTGGGCAAGCGTTAAGGATGCAGTACATGAAGCAACATGCCATTGTATTAGAGAGAAAAGGAAGTGCAAAAGAAGGAAACCACTTTGGTTCTCAAAAACAGTAGCAGAAAAGGTCAGAGCCAAAAGGCCGGCCTTCAGGAAATATAAGGGAATGCAGCAGGATGAAGATTGGGAGGCATACCAAACTTCCCTAAGGGAAGCAGGGAAGGCAGTAAGGCAGGCAAAGGCCCAAACCAAGGAAACACTAGTATGAACAGTAAAAGAAGGTGACAAGACTTTCTATAGATACATTAGTGAAAGGAGAAAGTCCGGGGGGGGGGTATTGTTAAGATCAAAGGGGATAAGGGGGCATGTGAGGAGGAGGACCATGTAAAAGCATCTATCCTAAATAGATACTTCTGCTCAGTATTTACTGAAGAGAAGGTAGGGCAGGGACCACAGCTCAGGACCATGGACATGGGGGGAGGGAGGTGTGCACTAGTCCCTTCACAAAAGAAAGGGTCCTGCAAGAGCTCAATAAGCGCAGGGTGGACAAGGCAATGGGACCTGATGGCACACATCCCAGGGTACTACAGGAGCTAAGGGTGGAACTAGCAGAGCCATTATCAGAACTGTTTAGTGAGTCTCTGAGCACAGGAGAGGTCTCAGAAGACTGGAAAAGGGCTCATGTGATCCCACTCCACAAGAGTGGTAGAAAGGAGGAGGCAGGGAGCTACAGACCAGTCAGTCTTACCTCAGTAGTGGGCAAGATTATGGAGGCACTCCTTAAGGAAAGGGTGGTGCAACACCTGCAATCCATAGGAGCACAGGATCCAAGACAGCATGGGTTTACAAAAGGAAGGTCCTGTCAAACTAATCTCATAGATTTCTTTGACTGAGTAACCAAAGTGGCAGACCAAGGGGAAGCAGTTGATGTCGCCAACCTTGACTTCAGCAAAGCTTTCAATACTGTTCCACATAGAAGATTGATTATTTAGCTGGGTAGGCTTGGGGAGGGTCAGAAGTTGGTCAGTTGGGTGGCAAACTGGTTGATGTGCAGAAAACAGAGAGTGGTGGTAAACAGTATACAGTCAGAAGAGATGCAAGTCAGAAGTGGGGTACCTCAGGGATCAGTTATGGGGCAGTTCCTCTTCAATATCTTCATCAGTGACATTGCAGATGGACTGAGGTAGGTTTATCTGTTTGCAGATGACACTAAGATCTGCAACAGAGTAGATGATCCAGATGGGGTGGGCAGAATGAGAAGAGATCTGGATAAACTAGCAAAATGGTCGGAAGAGTGGCAACTAGGGTTTAACACAAAGAAGTGCAAGATCATGCACATAGGGAAGAGAAACCCTGAAGCCACCTATAGGCTGGGAGGGGTGTTGCTGGCAGTCACAAGAGAAAAAAGAGACTTGTGCATCATCATCACCAATGACCTGAAATCATCCAAGCAGATCACTAAAGCAGTAGGTAAGGCTAGGAGGATGTTGGGTTGTATTAGTAGGGGTATCACAAGTCGGAAGAGGGAGGTAATAATCCCTCTTTACAAGACACTGGTTAAGCCCCATCTGGAGTACTGCATGCACTACTGGAGGCCACACCTTCACAAGGACATTAACCAAATTGAGGCAGTCCAGAGAAGGGCAACCAAAATGGTGCAGGAACTGCAGCAGAAAACATATGAGGGCAGATTAACGGAGCTCAATATGTATACCCTAGAGCAAAGGAGGGAGAGAGGTGATATGATCAAAACATTTAAACACCTTAAGGGCATTAACAAGGTGAAAGAGTCTAACATGTTTCAATATAAGAAAATAGCAGGACAAGAGGACACAGCATGAGATTAGAGGGAGGACAATTAAGGGGTAATGTGAGGAAGTTCTTATTCACAGAAAGGGTGGTGGATGCATAGAATGGCCTTCCTCAGGAAGTGGTGGGTATGAATACAGTGCAGGGCTTCAAACAGGCATGTTATAGGCATAAGAGAGCAATACAGATGAGTATGAATAGATAGGCCATTGACAGAGCAAAGGCCGATGGCACATTCATAAGGTAGAATAAGAAATGGGTAGACTGGATGGGCCTTGCGGTCCTTATCTGTTGTCAACTTCTATGTTTCTATGTTTCTGTCATCATGCCCTCCAAGCCACTTATAACACAGTAGACTCAGTTGCTCGCACCACAGCCACTGCTGTCTACATTAAGTGACATTCATGGCTCAGGATTGCTGGCCTGGCACAACACGTCCAGACCTCCATCCTGGAAGCCCCTTTCAGGGGATCCGTGTTATTTGGAGGTGATGCCAAGGATATTATCACTGAATTTTCAGGACCACAGTAAATCCATCTGCGATGTCCACTTCATGTACCGAGTGGGTTACAAAGGCAAACAGCCTTTTTGTCAGCAACAGAGACACCAGACCAAAGAGGCCCCTGCCAAACGCCAGGCCAAATGTTGGTATCCAGCATCAGGAACCCCTAATCTTCCTGTCAAGTCCCAGAAGCCCCCCCAGAGGAGCTGCTGGCTCCCTCCCCTCAGCCTCCTGACTAGTGAGGGACCCCCTGCCTCTTTCAGATCCTCTAGGGGAACCAGTGAGGGGAAAGATTTGCCCTCCACCTTTTGGGTTCGCAGGACATAACCATGGACTCTTGGGTCCTTCAGTTAATAACAAGATGTCACACCATAGGGTTCCTAGACAGGCCTCTGGACAAGCTCCCAGGCCTCACCCATTATCTTCCAAGGCACCTGTCTCTGATAGGGGACGAGATCCAGGATCTTCTGCAAAAGTCAGCCATAGAGCCCATGGCTCCAGTGCAGAAAGGAAGAGGGTACTACTTCCATTTCTTCCTAGTGCCCAAAAAGACAGGTGACCTACGACCCATCTTGGACCTCAGCATGCTCAACCTGAACGTCGAGTACAAGAAGTTCCACCTGCTCACCATACAGGGACTTCTACCCCTGCTCCACAAGGGCCATTGGCTTTGTGCTCTGGACATATAGAATGCTTACCTGCACATCCCTGTCTTCCAGGCCCACTGCCACTTTCTTTAGTTTGCCTTCCAGGAGGAACATTACCAGTTCAAGGCTCTCCCATTTGGCCTATCCTTGGCACCTCGGGTTTTTACCAAGTGCCTAGCAGTGGTGGCTGCGGCCCTATGCTGCAGAGGGATCTAATTGTGCCTGTATCTAGATGACTGGCTTCTGTCAGCCCCATCACAGAGCAGTGCTAGGGAGTTCCTCTCCTTCACCCTGGACCTCTTTTCCAGACATGGAATAGCAGTCAACTATCCCAAGTCCCAGCTCTCCCCTCCCAGTGCCTATAATTCATTTGGGGCGGTGCTGGATACAGTCCAGAGCAGGGCCTTCCTCCCATTGGACAGAGCAGAGACCCTGCAGGAATAGGCCAGATTAGTGGCCAACTCATGCTGGACCACAGCCCGGTCAATCCTCTGTCTTCTCGGGCTGATGGCAGCTGCGATCCCTACAGTTCCTCTAGCCTGACTGCATAGGAGGGTGAACCAATGGACTCTTCATGTCAAATGGGATCAGCAGCTGGACAACCTGGATCACAGGGTCCTAGTGTCTGGGTACATGAAGAAGGATCTTCTTTGGTGGCAGGAGTTGTCCAGTCTCTCCATGGGAGTTCCCCTTTCAACCCCCAGCTCCTACCATGACCCTTACAATGGATGCTTTGTGTCAAGGCTGGAGAGCCCACCTAGGAGACCATCAGACCCAGGGAACATTGTCTCAGCTGGAAGCATCTCTACACATCAATGTGTTAGAAATGAAATCAGTGCTGTATGCCCTCCAGGCCTTCCAGCCTCTTCTATATCTGGGGACACTCCTGGTTCAGACAGTCAATATGTTTGTGGTCTGGTACCTGAACAAACAGGGAGGCACTCACTCGTACCCTCCATGTTGGGAGGCGATGCGAGTGTGGCACTGGGCAGTCCAGCATGACCTCCACCTGACTGCTGTTCATGTGCCAGGAGTCAGCAACGTCCTGGCAGACAGTCTAAGCCACACCACTGTCAGGGCTCAAGAGTGGGAACTACATCAAGAGGTGGTCGAAAGCTTATTCGACCTGTGGGGTTGGCCGGAGATAGTCCTCTTCGTCTCCCCATCCAGCACAAACCTACCCAATTTTTGCTTGCTCGTTCCCGGGTGTGGTGTTTTCTGGTGAGACACGCTGTCTCTTTGCTGGACAGGGAAGTTCTTGTCTGCATTTCCTCCCTTCCCATTGCTTCAGAGGGTTCTCCTGAAGCTACAGGGGGAAGGGGCTCACATGATTCTAATAGCCCTTCTTTGGCCTTATCAGATTTGGTTCCCTCTGCTTCAACACCTATTGATGGAACCCCAAGTACCTCTCCACCATGATCTTCTGACTCAGGAGCAGGGCAGAATGGTGCATCCGGGCCTCAAATCCCTCCACCTGCATGCATGGCACTGTGGACATATGTGGACTAACTCCCATTGTTATTATTTTTTTTCCAAAGTTGTCAACTGTGCAGACGCATTTGTAAAAATGAATTATAATAGTGAGACTTTTTGAAATTTTATTTGACTTATCATATTCATGCTTGTCTACCCACTTAATCAGTCTCCTACTTGTTTCTGTCCTTGTACTAACTAATTCCTATTGCTTCATATCAAGGGGTTGTTGATTTTCACATTTTGTGTGCCTGGGGTTGAGCAGCAATAAAATTAAAGTATGCAATACCCTCAGTAACACACCTACCCCAGTTTACTTTTACCTAATGCCCATTTTTAGGCCTTGTACAGTAAGATCTTCCTTCAAGAGAACAACTTAAAATGAAATGTGTAAGATTTACATTGACATTTGGGGATATGCACTTTTATATTATACTAATTATGTGTATGTGTACTGTATAGCAATCTCTAAAATAAATCAAACACATCAAATGTCTTCCTGAACATGTCTCAACATTATGTTTATCTTCCACCTTGTCACAACATACAGTTGTCTCAGCAGTGTTTGCAATTAAGGTACAGTACCTTCATGTATATAATGGCCTGGTTCTGTTGAGTTGATTGCTATAACAGTGCATAGAATAAAATGTGAAAGATATAGGTAACTGTGATACAGACAGTGGCATTATTTTTATATCTGCCCTTTCTCAATGTACTGTACTTTGATTCAGTTAGTGTACTCAACAGCAATTCATGTTTATGTTTAAGCCCATGAAACACCCTTATCTAGTTAATGCATTTACAGCCATAGTGGCTCTGCTAGAGTTTGTTTACTGTTGTGGGAGATAACTTCTGTGGGTATTTGTCTGATCCCAAAGTCTTATTTTGACTGCATTAGATATTCGCTCTGTGCCAGGATGCCCCCTCTATTGCTATAGTACCCTATTTATTTTTTAAGGCCTTTGACTTCGTATTGTTTAATCCTTTCTTCTTATTATATATCACCTCCTTTTAGTATAGTACCACCTGCAATAGGTGCCAAACCCTGTTATTACTTAGTTTCTGATTCTGTTGGTTATATAAGTTGTTAAATGACTGCTCTCCAATGTACTCTGTTGTGTTAGTAAACATTAAATGTAAAAAAAAGGCAGCACCTCTAAAGTCACACTTACACCAAAATATTAAACAAGCTTAGTAAGGTGTATTGCTAATGCAGCCATAACCAACCATAAGTACCACAAATGTTCAACACTTGGGGACCAACATGCTGCATACTTCTATCAGCAGCTCTCTCTTCCAATATATTATAGTAATTGGACTTTGCAGTTTTGTACAGGCCAAACAAGAAATTGAATATTTTAATCACCTACAGCTACAGCAATAGCCCATGGAGGTTTAAGCTATTTTCATATTGTTTCCTTTAATTTCTTAGAAAACATTACTATTCTGTTTTATCATAGCCATATTTTCCATGCTGCTTTAAGGCAGGCGTTCTATTCCTACTAAACCTGAAGTCCATTTTTTTCTTCAATTAATTTTTTTTTGTGAAAACAGATCTGGTAAACAGATTACTTAAATGTAAAACATACTTTGAAAACAGTATTATATGTTTACTTTCTACTGTCATAAGGTTATAATTTGAAAGAAAATTCTAAAAACAAAGTATTTTCCCTGGCATTATTGCAAAAAGGATGTAAGTATGAGAACTTTGCAAAAACGTTGTATGCTTAGCTGTGCTCAGTATATGACCTAATGAAAAGGAAGTTCACACCCAAGAAAATAACAAATATCTTAATATACGAACAGTGATGCATAACCAAAAATGCATTAGCCTGTTACATAAGAATGATAATGAACAACACCCAGACAGTAAAAAGCCATTATTGTATTATAGTTTCTGTGTGGACAAAATGCAGTAGTTCCAGATGTACTTTTAATCTGGTCTAGCCTTTATGGTGGGGTACAATGTGATTAAAAAAAAAATTGTGATATTTTCCATACAACTATGATTAAACAATGTAACTGCTAGTTTGTATACAGTTGTGAAAGAGAAAAAAATCATATTGAGGCTTACTAATAGTTTCCTTTCTGTGAGTTAATGGCAGGGATACTGTTAGATTTTTTTTTTTGTATGAAGTCTAGCATTTCACATCCACTCTTGCTCCAACAGACAGCCTCTAATTTTTGTACTTACTTAGTGTTGCCAGCTTTTTTATATATACAGTAGATTCTGAACTTCACAGCTGCCATCTACTGTGCATTGTGCTTTTAACTATATAATTATGGAAATTGTATGAACTGTGTTGCTCTGGATTATTGTACTTATTGTGCATTTTGTATTGTGCTTTTAACTATGTAATTGTGGAAACTGTATGACTTGTGTTGCTCTGGATTATTATACTTATTGTGGATTTTTTATTGTGTGTTTAATGGGAGAGCTTAGCCTGAGGTTCAAAGTGAGGGAATAACTCTTCCCACATATGTAATAAGAACCAGCCTCTCCCAGGATTCCCTGCTCAAGTGTTTGGAAAAGTATCTGCATGAAGCTCCTGTGTGGTGTGTGTGCATCTCTGCTCCATTTTATGTTTCCTTTGCTTCCTTCCTTGTTGTTTTTCCCTGCTTGTATCCACCTCCTGGGCTCTATGACAGTCAGTCGACAATTTTGTTGTCGACCGATGTTAGCGACTCCGTTATAATCGACCGCATTGCGATTGGCATAAAAGTCACATTAAACTATTTTTTCTTTGGGGGCTTTGCCACCTGAACTCCCATGTGGGGCTCTGCCTCACTTACTTAAGAATTAACTTGAGTCAGAGTTGTTTCGGGGGTGCAATATCCCCAGCAGTGCTGGAGTCCTGCGCTGACACTACAGCGACCTGGCACTGTTTTCGCTGTAGTGTCTGTCGCGATGAAGTTCTTGAGGAAGTGTCAGTATACCCACCTCCTGTTTGCTTGTACACTGGCCTCTGCTTGGTTTCTGCTGGATTTCAGTTGTGTGTTTCTCCTGCTTGGTTAGTATTGTTTGGCCTCCAGCCACAGTGTGCTTCCTCCTGTGCTTGTTTTTCTGTTTTTCTGTGTTTGTCTTTTGGTTTTTCTTTTGGGGGGTTTTAGTTGCCCTTGTGTATGCTGTGTTAATTCATGACTGGTGTTGCTGCCATTCCTTTCAGCACTCTCAAGTTCCTAATTGACTACACCTGGTTGGCTCTTCTCAGCCTCTCACTGTGCTGTTGTGCTTCAGCAGCTTGCTTGTTTCTTTCTGCTGCCTGCTTCCTGGATTTCGGCTCTCCAGTCCCCACTGCTGCTACTCTTTACTCATCTGCTTCATCCGAATCTACTCATTTGTAGCCTACCTGGGCCCACTCCTGCTTGATTGTGTGCATGCCCTGTTTTAACTCAGCAGCCTAGCATTTCACTACGGTTTCTTTACTGCTTACTTAACTCAACCTTTTACTTGTTTACTATGCATTTCCTTACACAAGCCCTCCATTTTCATACAGCCCTTTTAGGGATTTAAATTCATTTCCATACGTTAATTTGCATTCAGTGGGAATCACACCAGAGTCTACTGCAATTCTATATTACTTTCTCCATGGAATTCAAATCTGCTTAACTGCAATTGTACCAAGCAATTATTACTGTTGTTTTCGGTGCATTATTGCCTCTGCCTACAATTCCAATGCTTGTTCAATTGTTCAGCTGAGCTACTGCTGGAAGCTATAACTAATTACTTCTGGAAGCTGTTAAACAGCTTTTGTACAATGCTTCATTTCACTCTAGAGGTCAGCTCAGCTACAGCTGTCACCGTAAACTAGTTATATATCCACTTGTGGGTCACGGAGCTTTACCGTGACTTCTTGTTTTTCCTACAGCAGTGGACATGGGGTTATAATGGAGAGTCGTGGCCCTGTGTGATTCATATACCTCATGTTCGAATACTGCCTTCACAGCTAAAATCCTCAGAGTATTTACTGCATATCATCTTTAATTGGCATTCGCTAATGGCCTGGTTGACTTGTGTTCCTTCCTCTTTACTTGCATAACTTGTCCTATAGCCTTACCAGGCATGTGCCTTGCACTGAATGAGGGTCCAGTTTAGCCTAAGCTGTTCATTCAATGCCTGCTGCTTAGCATGTCTCTGTGTACTATCTGTTTACCATGCTGCACACTGCTCATTGTGCCCTGCATTACCATGTACTGCCTGCTCTTTTGCTAAAAGCCCTCACCCCATTTCCTCTCCCATCTTCTTCTCCTGCCCTCTCTCCTGCCTCCTCTTTTCTCTTTCATCTCCTTGCTTTTGCCCAGCACACTCCAGGAGTTCTATAGTTCCTGTTCCTAATTCTGTCTTGGGGCATTGAGTGACGGTATGTTTCTGTCTGCTGGGAATGGGAGTCCTGTTTATGGCTTACTGGTTCATTAAGTCTCTATCCTCCAGCTGCTGACTCATCTGCAGCAGTGGATTAGCCTAGCATGGGAGTCTTTGCGGCCTCTGTGTTTATCTCAGGATCTCTGCCTGGCATGACCTCACATTGGATAAAGGATCATCGTGCCTGTTATCCCTTGTGTTCTGTTTCGGTCTCCATCCATGTGCATCTCTGACTGCCTGTGCCTTATGGTTCTTGCACTGTGGATTGTAAGTGCTGTGCTTTCCTTGCTGATTTGCATTGCCTGTTTTTTTCTGCTTGTCATCCCAGCTCCTGCTGCTGCCTGCTTCTGCTGCTACTGCATACTGTCTGCATTAATCAGGTCTTCCACTGCTGCTGCCTGCCACTGATGCTTCTGTATACTGTCTGCATTACTCAGGTCTCCCACTGCTGCTGCCCACCTCTGCTGCTACTGTATACCATCTGCATTAATCAGGTCTTGTACTGCTGCTGTCTACCACTGCCGCTATTGTATATCATCTGCATTACCCAAGTCTCCCACTGCTGCTACCTGCCTCTGCTGCTACCGTAGCTTGCCTGTGTTGCTCAGATCTCACCCTGCTGCTGCCGCCAGCCACTGCTTTTCATTGTTCTGGCTTGGGCTTCTGTGGTGCCCTGTTATTGATCTCTGCCTCAGGTTGTTCCGTTTTATTACTGGGACCTGCTTTATTTTTGCTTCCTGCTCCTTCTCCTTGGATGCTCCTTTGCTGTACTGTGATGTTACTCCTTCTACCACTCCTGCCAATACTCCAACACTGCCACTTGCTAGGGAACACATATCCAAGACTCGACTTTCTATTTAGGATTGGACTGTTTCTCGCTTGACTGAGTAGCTTCGCTGACATGGCATTACTTGCTCCACTTCTGCTCACCTGCAAGACCTCTGTGACCGCTATATCTCCAGTCTCTAGCCTATTCCAGCCTTAGTGCCTATCTCTGTGGCTCCTTCATCTGCCTCTTCCATGTTGGAGATCCGTGTCCAGTTGGATTCCTTTGTATCATTGTTACCACTCGGGCTCGTTCTGATGCTTGGTTTATCCTATTTGGATATTTGCCAGCTGTCTCTTCAGCAATGCTTTCCCCACCTGGGGGTGTCCTAGTTCTGACTGTACCTTTCTTCGTGACTGCAACTATTGGTGCCACCCACGCTCGTTGTGTTTGTCTTGAAGCTCTCAAGTCTTCTGAATGACATTTCCCATCCATCACCTCCACTCCTTATCTTGGTGTTGGTGCCTGCTTAGGCCTCTCCTCCTTTTCATACTACTGTTGCTCACCTCCTTTTGGAGTTTCAGCATGGATTCATACTGGTCTAGTTGTCTAGTTAATAAGTTGGGATTGGACAAATATTTAGTGACATGGATATGCAATTGGCTGTCTAACAGAACTCAGAAGGTTGCAATCAATGGTTACCTGTCTGCAGAGGGGAGGGCATGAGTGGGGTCCCACAAGGCTCCGTGTTGGGCCCTGTACTATTTCACTTATTTATTGCAGATGTGGATGATAACATTAAGAACAAAATAACAAAATATATAGATGCCACCAGACTGGGAGGCTCAAGTGATACTATGGAGGACATCAAATCTATACAAGAAGACCTGGATCGCATAACTGACTGGGTATCTAAATGGGGAATGACCTTTAAAACTAACAAATGTTATGTACTGCACTTGGGATGTAACAACACATTATACCAGTATATTTTAAGCAATTCAACCTTAAAAACTGCTAGTACAGAAAGAGACCTTGGTGTGCTAATTGGCAAAAGTTGGACTTTGAAAAGCCATGTACAAATGTTGTGTCCAGGGTTATCAGAGTAACAGGTGCTATAAAGAGGAACATAAAGTCTTGCAAAAGTGAAGTGATATTACCCTTATATAGACCCCATGTTAGACTGCACCTTGACTTCTATAGTCAACTCTGGAACCCATACAAAAAGGTTGACATAAACAGGGTAGAAAGGGCGCAGAGAAGTATGACTAAAATACAATCTGTGGTCTGGGAACTTCCATATACAGAAGAATAAATCATCTAAAATGGTACACACTGGAAGAAAGAAGAAAGAGAAGTGATCTGCTACTGTTCCATGTTATCATTAATGACCCGTCATTAATTAATGATCCGAATATTATATTTAAGAGTCCTAACTCCAGAAATAGAGGTAATTCAATCCAGGTGCAAGGGTGTCATTTTAGGTATCATCATAGGTTTGACATAGCTGTTAGACTTTCGTCCATCATGCTCGCTATAATTTTAAAAAGGAAGTCCTTTGGTCCTGTAATGTTTGTCTAACTTTATTTTAAAACTGTCTACGGATGAGCTACCCACTATTTCCATAGGCAAAGCATTCCAAATAGGTACTAACCTCTGACTGAACCATTGCTGTCTCTTCAATGAATTACATTTCTCACCTTTTAGTTGTAGAGTTTGTGCTCTTATGCTGTAAATTTGGTCACTAAAAACCAGACCCAATCTTTTCCATAAATTGCAGTCTGTCTGGGCTTTATACAAGAAGCAAATGTCCCTCCAGTTCTTCTGTACTCCAAGGAGTACAGGCCCAGCTCTCTCAGCCTAGTCTCATAATCCATCCCTTTAAGATCTGTAATAGTTCTTGTAGCCCTTCTCTGTACCCTCTCCAGCATGTCAATCTCAGTTTTCTTAAATGGTGTCCACTCTTGAGTACAGTACCCCAATGTCAGTCTCACCAAGGACCCATACAGCGCCATAAATACCTTCCTATCCCTACTCGAAATGTGTCTGATTATGCAGTTTAGTACTCTATTTGCTTTCTGGACTAGATTCCTACAATGTGTCTTAAACTGTAAGTCAATTGTTACAGTGATACCCACATCTTTCTCTTCTGTTACACAACTAAGGATAGCATTATTCAAGAAGTATGTAATATTTGGATTTTTTTTTTTGCCCATGTGCATTATCATGCATTTATCCAAGTTAAGAGACAATTTATGTTTACTGCACCATTCATGGATATGGTTTAATGCAACTGTAAGTATATTAGCATCCTCAGGACTATTTACCTCTGCTCCCAGTCTGCAGTCATCTCCAAATTTCGTTAACCACAAATTTTCATGATTGTATTGTAGGGAAGTGACATACATATTAAACAGACACGGTCCCAAGACTGACCCCTGTGGGACTCCACTTGACACCTCAGTCCAGTCCGAGTACTCACCCCTTACACAAGCTTTCTGTTTTCCGTCTGACAGCCAGGAGTAAATCCATGGAGTGATATTCCCATGATTTCCTAATTTAGTGAGGACCTGCACTAATTCATGGTGGTGTAGTTTGTCAAATGCTTTGGTAAAGTCCAAATAAACAACATCCACTGATCTTCCTCCATCTAAGGTCTTACTCACCCTATCATAAAACTCCAGTATATTAGTTTGACATGATCTGCCCTTTGTGAAGCCATGCTGTGTCTTGTCATTTAAATCATTACAATTTCTGTAATTTATTATGTGGTCCTTTATAATCCCTTCCAGAATCTTGCATAGGTCGGACATCAAACTAACTGAACGATAGTTTGCTGGGTATTTCTTACATCCTTTTTTGTATAATGAGATCACTGGGGCTGTTTTTCAGGGATACACTACTTCTCCTATGTCTAAGGAGGTGTGAAAGATATAAGTTAAGGGGGGCATTATTTCGTTAGCCAGCTCTTTAATAATTCTAGGATGAAAACCATCTGGTCCTGGGGATATGTTTGTATTTAATTTACTTAGCTTGTTCCTTATGTCTTTATGATCTAGTTGAATTGGGCTTTCTGTAACTCTAAGCTGTTTAACTCCCCTGTGCTGCTTTGTTTTACATTGAAAACTGTAGCAAAATACTTGTTTTGAATATTTGCCATTGGTTTATTTGAGGATACTATTGAGCCATTCTGGTCCATCAGTGACCCAATAGAATTTTGTGTACCCTTTTTGTTATTTACATACGAGTAAAAGGTTTTATAGTTATCCTTGGTTTTACTAGCCAGTTTTAACGGGTTTTACTAGCCAGTTTTATCTCATATTCTGCCTTTGCTTTCTTGATTTCCTTCTTTACTTTCTTTTGCATATTTCTATATCGATTCCATCCTTTCTCATTTTTTTGTACATTGTACCTCTGTACAGCCTATGTTTCTTATTAATCAGCCTCTTGATCTTTTTAGTCGGCCAACATGGTGATCTTCCCCTTTGCTATACTCAGTCCTGCAAGGAATATTATTTCTAGTTATCTGGTTAATTTTTTTGCAAAAGGTAGCCCACATATTTGCCAGTGTTTTATTTTGTAGTTCCTGGTGCCAATTCCATTCAGCCAACATGTGCCTCATTTTAATGAAGGCTGCCTATCCAAAGTTAAGTGTTGTGGTTTCACCTGTGCTGGCTGAGTTACCTTCCCTTATTACGAAGGTTACCATTTGGTGGTCACTACCACTGAGTGGTACAGTAACCTGACAATCCTGAATGGAGTCACCTATGTTTGATAAAATAAAATCAAGGGTTTTATTACCTCTAGTCTTTTGCTTGACTAACTGTTCCAGGCCCACTTGGTCAAAAATATCCAGGTAGGTATTTTCCACCCTGCACGAACTTAGCAAAGTTCCCCAATTTATTCCTGGCAGGTTATAGTTCTCCATTAGTTTTGGGAGGTCATAATGTATTGAAATTTCTCAAATTTGTTTATAGTGCTTCTGGCATTTAATAAGATTCCCTCCCTTCCACCCTTTTTAGTATTTTGGTGAATGTGCCCAGACTGTGCATTTTTTGTCTGTCTGTGGTCTGCCCCCTGATCACCCCCCCCCTCGTTTATTGGTTTAAATGAATTTGTATATGTTCATTGAACCTACGGGTGAGTATCCTGGTGCCAGTTTTGTTTAGGTACAGTCCATCTGGTCTAAATAATCTGCCATCCTTGAAAGTATCCCAGTTGTCCGTGAACCCATACCCTTCATGTGTGCACCATTTTCATGGCCAACCATTTACAGTGCTTACATCCCTGCTTTTTTTATATTGATGTCCATGAACAGGTAATAGCCCTGATATAATAATATCTCTACCAATGTTCTTAATTCTGGATGCTATATTCTCATGGTCACTGTATATAACCTGTAAGCTCCTTTTGCTAATATCATTTACCCCAACATGGATAACTACCAGAGGATCTGCTGAGTTTTCCATCAGGCCATTCAGTAGTTGTCTTACATCATTAATTTTATCCCCAGGTAGAGTACTAACCGTTGTATGATCTTTTTGCCCCCTACATACTGTTGTATCCATACCCCTGGTTATAGAGTCCCCTATTATTATTATATCTCTATCTGTTTGGAATGGTAACTCTGGAAGTTCCCTCCTCATTCCAGCCTGTGGTTTACTGCCTTCAGTTTTTCCTGCATCTGATTGTATTTCTGTTACAACACCCCCCTCTTTAGGATTATCACTTATGACTGTTTTCCTATGACCGCCACCATTTTTTGTACCACCACTGACAACATTTATGGATTTTTCCTCACCCGAAGCCATGGTGTTGATATCCACCGAGCTGTTACCATCATTATCAGACTTTTGGTCCAAGAGCCCACATCTATTCTGAAGCTCTATTGGGGCACTGTTATAAATCTGCCCATTCTTCTATAATGGGTTCTGCCTGTGCTATGTTTCCCACTTCCTCTTTTGTCTTGTCCTGATGTGAGCTATTTGTTTGGCCCATGTTATTTATAGGAGGAGAAGGTACAATGTCTCTGGCAATGCTATCTATGAACTACTCTAGGAGGCCTATTTCCAATTGAACTATGAGCCTCTTGTTTAGGAACTCTATTTCTTCCTGCAACATTGTGATAAGCAGACATTTATCACATTTAAAGTTTGGTGTTGGCTCATCCCTGGTATACATACCACATGTTACACAGACATTCCAATAACCCTCCATTTTAATGGCTTCTAGTCAATGTCTGTGATGCTCTAGTAACAGCTCCCTATCTGTGGCCTTTACTGAAAATTAAAAAGCAATTTATCTTTATAATCCTATAATTTCATGCCCTGGTCCCCTGTCATCTCCAGCAGACATGCGCAGAGATGTACGTGTCTCTCTGTGCATCTCTGCATGTGATGCCACATGCACACCCCGCTTGATCTCACCCTGCTCACTTGGTGCATTCAGATTTATTGTGCAGGGACCGGAAGTATTTTTATCTCACTTCTGGTGTCCCGCACAAGCCTCCATAGCTTACTGGTGATACCACCACCTTATTCAGTAAGCACTTCTGTCAACACAGCTGGATCGCAGCATTAAGAATTGGTATAGGAGAGATACATTTACTTATTTATTTGTGAAGTTTGGACAATACCTTTGAGCCTCAGTAGCTCATTTACAAAGGTTCCTCCTCAAACAGTAGTTTATAGCACATTACACAATAATACTTTGATTACATGACACAACATATTTTACAAGGCAATACAGTAAGTAAGCACTCCATTACAATTGAGGCAGCTCATACAGTACATGCACTTGTCAGGGTAAGGTAAAGTCCAAGGTTCCACGGCATCAGAGGATTACAGCAATTTCACATACAAAGGCAGCATGCTAACAGCATTGTCGGGGTTGGGATCAAGTACTGTTAGGTACCGGGGTGGTGCAGCAGATGCAATTGATGCTGGGCATAAGGGCTTGTCTTAGGCCTCTCTTGAACTGTCCAATTTTAGGGAAGCTCAGAAGGGACATTCTCTGGGCACTAGTAGCATGAAAATGTTTGTAAACACAGCAGAGCAATTTAGTCTGCAGGTGAAAGACCAATTCTGATTCGGTCAGTTTAAGTTCTACATTCCATCCCTCTCTCATTGGAAAATTCAAGACAAATTTTTCAAACTCTTTACTGATGATTATAAATATGTGTTTCTGAAACATATTGGCCCAGATATTCAAAAGGGTTGCGCCATGCGCAACAGGGATGCACCAGCGCAAATCCGAAACTGCGCCATTGTGCGATATTCAGCGGGAGGCAGATACGCCCCCCAAATCACAATGCACAAGAGCACAATGGTAATGAATGCATGAGCAACTGAAGGGAGGAACCATAAATAAATGGCGCAGTGCGATATTCAACAACATGCGCCATGTGCAATAGGGGAGCAAGCGGAAGTTGCGCGATAGCGGAAAT
The DNA here is from genome assembly GCA_016271365.2 of Neoceratodus forsteri. Taxonomy (NCBI): domain Eukaryota; kingdom Metazoa; phylum Chordata; order Ceratodontiformes; family Ceratodontidae; genus Neoceratodus; species Neoceratodus forsteri. The sequence goes on from CM028129.1 coordinate 722,971,366, forward strand.
GATCCAAAATAAAAAGGAACAAGAGAGAGGCGCAAGAACGCTACAGGGAAGCCACATGTTGGTGAACTGCAGGCAGGCACACAGGCACACAGAAACTGTGAACAGCACAGGGTAGGAGCAGAACAGAGCACCTGGAACCACTAGGAACAGGGAAGGTGTGGGGAGCCTGGGCCACAGCGCAGGACAAAATTGGGAAGTGCCACACAGCACTGAGGGCACAGACAGTGGGCAGTACGGCCACTACAGGGAGATGTTCCCGGTGCAGGGGAGTAGCAGTAAGGACAGCGGGGAACAGTAAAACAGCTGCCGGGGGTAACACAAGTCTGGGACATGGCCAGTGCCACCATCCAGATGGAGGCAGTAATGAGGGGGTGAGAAGCAGGCAGCAGGAGAGCACAGCCGTGGAAGGGCCCATTGGCAGTATGCCCCCAACAGGCAGTACTGAGCCTGCACCAGCTTTCAGCTGTACACTGATACCGAGATTGTGGGCTGGTGCCGCCTGAACCGGGCGATCCTGAGGCGGCTCTGTGAGCTGTGCAGTGATGTGATGCAGGCACTTGCACGATGGAGCCATGCTCTGTCAGTGGAGACCAAAGTGACAGCTGTCATGTGCCTGCTCACCATGGGTACCTTCCGGAGACCAACAGGGGACATGACAGGCATAACCCAGTCGGCCACGTCATGCCTTCTCACCCAGTTCCTCAGCGCACTGCTGCCACATGCTGCGGAGTACATCCATTTCCCAAGCACACCGGCGGAGCGCACAGCAAACATACAGGAGTTCCACAGGGTAGCACGTATGCCTGGCATGCTCAGGGCAATAGACTGCACCCATGTGGCCATTCACATGCCACCTGGCCCTGAAGGGGCTGCATACATAAATTAGAAGGGGTATGCAAGCATCAACTGCCAGGTGGTGTGCGATGCCAGGGGGCGCATAATCAATGTCTGTGCCACGCACCCTGGGGGAGCACATGATGCCTTCATCTGGCACCAGTCTGCACTGTGCCACAGGTTTGAGAGTGGGGACATCCCCACTGACCACCTAGTGGGTGAGTATGCAAATCACGCAGAAAGACATGGAGCTTGGGAGAGGCATAGTCAGAGGTGACATGGTTACTGGCCTAGATGGCCCATGGCAGGGCGATGCTGATCACCAAACTAATGTCCACCCTCTACACACAGGTGACAGTGGATACCCACTCCGTCTCTGGTTGCTCACACCATACTGGCGGCCCGCGACCCCATCGCAGCAACGTTACAATGAGGCACATACCACCACATGCAATGTCATAGAGTGGGTGTTCGGGATGCTGAAGGCACGTTTCCATTGCCTGGACACATCTGGTGGTGCCCTACAGTACAGCACCTCAAAGGCTTGTGGGCTATTTCTTGTCTGTTGCATCCTGCACAACATGGCCAATGACTGTGGGATAGCTGTACAGATCGTAGAGGGTGACAGCAATGGGGACGATGAGGACGCTGGTGAAGATGGTGATGGGCAGCCCCCCCTTGGTCGAAGGGACCCCCGACTGATCCGGATGACACAGCTGCACCAGGACACCATCACAGAGGTGCACTTCACTCAACCCAGGTAAGTCATGAGGCCATGTGCGACCACCAGTGACAAGGGCACAACCCACAAACATTCATGGACAAACCCCAGGGGTACATGTTGTTAAGGGAATTGGCTGAGCATGGAACCACACATGCCATCAGGGATGGGCAAGGTCTAACACGGCACGCGGTCACACACACACACACACACACCCCCCCCACCCACCACAAGACATGCGCAAAGGTAGGAGGCACACGACCCCAACCACCACCCCTAGCCACACACACATCCACAGACCACGCCCAGTGCCTGTCATTGTGCGTATGTCAGACACTGGGCACCATTGCACAGTGGCGGACAGCACAATGCAGGCATCATCATGCACACGCCACAGCGGACAGCAGCTGGGAGGGTGTGCAGATGGAACGTGTGTGTGTGTGCAGGGCCGGGTACCCCACCCGTGCATTGCACATTGAACAACACACTGCACACAGGGCAGCATCAGACAGTAGCCTTGGTGGGAGACAGGTCAGTCATGCACCACAGTGCCACGGCCACCACGGATGCGTGGGCAGCCCTGCCAAGACCCGCCAGCAGTGACAGGCTGACCAATGGCCCCATGGGGTGGCACCGACAGTCCCCCAGGGGTTCCGCTGCGTGAACGTGACCGTGCTCGCGCAGGGGTCTGCAGCACACCGAACATGTCTGCGCCAGGCATGCTCGGAATGCCCACAGCTGAACCCGGTGTTGACAAGGAGGGTGTCGCATGACACCGGGAATGGGGGTGGACATTGCACTGCGCGGTGTCTGCAATGCATGGGCAAATAACTGTGTGCCCACTGTGGCCATGGCAGCTGTGATTGTCTGTTTCAGCCTGTCAATGGCAGCGGTCACATCCTCCCGCATCTGGTCCATCCCTGCCAGGAGCAGACCAGTGTCCCTGCTGCGCCACTCCTCTGCCTGGTGTAGGGCTGCACTGAGTGCATCCACCGCCGTCACAAGCTGCAACTGCTGATCGACTGAATCTTGGAGTATGCGGGTGTGCTCTTCTAAGAGGTCATCTGCCTGATCGGCATGCTGTCCCTCACGATGTTCGCAGCCCTGATGGGCAGCACCCCTTGAGAGTGGGTGCTGCACACCAGGGCCATGCCTAAGCATGTCCACAGGCGGTGCACTGATGCCACTTCCCGACACTGTACCCCCATGGCCATTGACCGATTGCTGACACTGCCCCTCCGACTGCCACTCTCCAGGGCTCAACTGTGCCGCCGCAGTGGCCGCAACAGCCCCACTGTCCTGGACACACACCAGTGCTGCCCCACTGGTGCAGACAGGCACAGGCTGGGACTGTGATGTCATGCAGGCCTCCATGGTGGCACCACCCACGGCCATGCCCGTGCTGTTACCTGCTGTGTGGCCATCCTGTGGCCCACACGTATCACTGTCCATGAAGTGAGATCCATCATCATCAGTGACGGATCCGGCACCAGTCTGAGTCTCAGCATGATGACATCCATGGACGCTGGCATGCTGGGACATGGGCAGGGCCTCCTCCACACCTGCTCCACCAACATCAGTCCGGACAGCCAGGTGGGCCCACTGTCACCCTGACCCTCGGACACCTGTGGAGGTGGATGGGCCCTCCTCTCTGCCCATGGTATCACCCTGGACAAGCCCACCACCCCTAACCCATGTAGATGCTCAGGAGCTGTAAGGGAACACAGTAACATTAATGTATCTGCCCTACCCTGTCCCCCCACCCATTGACAGATCAGGACCTACCATGCAGTGACGGGCTACCACCCATCTGGAATCCACCACCTGGAACACCCTCGATGGCACAACGCCGCATGCTGCCAGCAACCCGCTCTTCTTGCGGGGTCAGGTGTTGCATGGCCAGCTGTCCCCCTCCAGTTGCAGCCCGTGCTGCCTTGATGGCAGCCACCTTGTCCTTAATCCTCTGCCTGTCCATGCCCATCTTCTTTTTGCACTCCTGCATGGACCGCTGGTGGCCGCAATGCAGGTTGACGGCACGCGCCACCTCTTCCCATGCAGCAGCACGGGCCAGTGGTGTTCCCCGCTGTCCGCTGAGCAGCGGCTCCTGGTCGAGGTAGGCCTCAAACAGGGCATCTGTTTCTGCCTTGGTGAAGTTAGGCCTCCTCTTCCTCCCACATCTCTGTTCCTCTTTCTCCACCTCACGATCGCTCATTCTTGATCCTGTGGGAATGACAGGTGTTACCTGTGAATGGGCAGTCCCATGCATGTCCCACACACCACAGTCCACACTCCCAAACAGCATGCAACTCACCACAATAGACTGCAATAACAGACTATGGCCACTGCAGCCCAATGTCACATTTATATAGCGCAACACATGCAAATGAGGCGAGGCACAATTTTATGTGGATGCTAATGCGGTATCTGCACCATTGAATAGCTGATTAGCTGATTTGCATATGCCGGCTGAATATCGCGCTGTTGCGCTCTGCACAATTGTGTTGAACGTGCTCAGGCAAGGGCGCATTTCTGTGACATGCGCCGTGGACACTGAACGGCGCATGCCCGGGGTTCTGACGCGGACGTCTGCGCTGCGCTGCTGATGTGTGCATGGGAGGCAATGCAGGGATGGCCACCATTGTGCCAGTGGCGCTACTGCACTGTTCACATGTATGGCGCTCTGGCACTGGGCGCCGTAGGCACACTGGGGCCACAGCACGGTAGGCCACTACAGGAAGTGGCACACAGGCACCCTACCATGCTGCACGTGGAGAGTACCAATCGCGCTGTGGCAATCCATGCACGAGAGACCCTGACCCTGTGCCGACCTTTGCCCCTAGGTGACATGCATCCACATGGGTGCACCTCTATCGCGCTGTTCAGTGACAGCATGATGGGGAATGACAGCGCAGTACCACGCAGCATCCACACGTGGTAAACGTGCGCTACAGAGCGCCATTTTGACACTGAAACAGTACAGGATGGCACGGAGACAGGCACCCATCTGGAGCCAAATGGAACTGGCCAATCTGGTTCAGTTAGTGGAGCCCCATGCTGCTGCCCTATTTGGGGAGGCATCCCTGGACAGGGCCAGGAGTGCAGTGTGGGAGGAGGTGGCGGTGGCCCTGGAGGAGGCCACTGGCATGGAGAGGACAGCGGAGCAGTGCAGGCACCGCTATGGTGACCTGCAGCGCCAGGACCCAGAAAGGCTTGCCCACCTGTGGGCACGTGCCAGGAGGGGCATGGTGCCATGGCCAGGTAGGTACCCCATCCATACACTGATAACGTCCATACAGGTATCACAGTGGCATGTGTCCAGCACATGGGGGGGCCATCCAGTGTGGGCCGTGGTGGTGGTATCAGGGTGGGGGGAGGATGGGTATGGCTGTGTGGGATTGCACACACGCAGGGGTGGGGGGACTTTGCTACTGAATTGTACTGATGTTCCTCTCTCCATGTTTGCACCATAGGCCCTGAGGAGTGTCAGCGTGTGAGGGAGGGGAGGCTACGCCATGAGCAACAGCAGGCCGAGAGGGTGGCCGGACCAGACAGGCACAGGGACCAGCCTGATGATGGTGAGTGCCTTACATCCATGATTACTTTTGCATGCTGTGTAACAGGGCGGGCAGCAGGGCATGGCTACCATCCATTGACACCACTGCCATGCACGCAACTTGGTACAGTCAGCACTGTCCAGTGGCACTGCATGTCTGGGAGTGCGTCAATGGTGGTCCATGCGTGCACCGGGTACATGGCTGTGCCACTGCCTTTGCACCACATAGCCATGTCACTGAACAGCCACAGTGGTGCTGTGCAGGACTTGGCCAGTGGGTGTGTGCAGTGGTCCGCATGGCTGTGTGCACCTGGGTGGGCAGGTCTTGTGGACACGATCATTGTGGGTGGTCACACACCATCACAGAGGCATGTCCCATGGCCATATGTCATGCACAGTGGGTGGGCTGCATGGGGCTGTGCATTCACACCTATTGACTCTGCTCCCTTGTCCTAGGTGGATGGCAGCTACAGGCTATCAGAGAGGTGCTGCAGGAGATCCTTCAAGTTGCCAGGGCCTCACTGGAGATCCTTGAAAGGATAGACAGGCTGGGAGTCAGACGGCGGCATGGTGGGAGGAGCAGTCAGAGAGGAGGAGGGGCTCCTGCTGAGCTTACTACTGCCCCGATTTCCCCTACCCCTGGACCCACCCTCACACCCTCCTTCCCTCTACCATTTGTTCACCCCTGCCCCTACCCACCCCCACCTTGTTTGTGTCCCTCCCCAACCTTTTCTAAATATGTATATAGTTTTGTTTGCTTTTGTACAGTACATTTGCTTTGATATGCCTACTGTGGTGGTCTCTGATTTGCAGTGGGCTATAGGTGCTCAACTGCAGTGGTGTGCATGGCGTCAGGGGTGGTGCAGTCGTGTGTGTGTGTGTGTCCGTGGGGAAGTGACTATGGTGTGGGAGTAGCTATAAGTCACTGTCTGTGGTATGTGTGTTGTTCCCTGTGCACTGGATGACTGTGTGCAGTGGTCCATGGTGCATGCTCTGTGTCCATGGTGCACCTGTCAGACCATCCATGGTGTGTGCCGACGCATGGTCGGTCTCTCAGCTGTACCTCGGGGGGATGTGTATGGTGGCACTGTGTATGCAGTCATTGCATCGCTGTGTGCTGCCACCCACTGATGGGTGCTCATGGTGGGGCTGCCTTGCATGGTTCTGTGGTGCACAGGGTTGCATTGTCACAGTGGGGGTGGTGGCATGCATGGGGTGTCCTGAAGAACTGGTGGACGCTGCTCCTGGGCAGGGTGTCTGGGTATCACAGTGCAGGGTGTGCTCTGCATTGGTGGGATGGTGTGCCATGGGGTGGTCAGCCCTCCTTTTGTGCTGGTCACAGCTTGCCAGGGGGTGTGCTGGGGCACCATGCCCCGGCTGTGGGTTTGTTGCTGGTATCCATGGGCCAATAGTTATTCCAGCTCTCCACCAGTTGTGCAGTGCATGGGGTGTGGGGGATGATGTCTGTTCTGCTGTGTGCTCATCTGCCCATCTGTGGCATGGGTGGTGGGCCCCTGCATCCTGTCCCTGTGCATCCCTGGTTGTGCTGTTGCACTGCTGCCCTGCTCTACTGAGCATCCCAGGTTGCGCTATGGCGCATCTGAACTACTCCACTGAGCAGCCCTAGTTGTGCTATGGTGCATCTGGACTGCGCAACTGCACATCCTGGCTGGCGCTTATGGCAGGTGGCACCGATATTCACTGGAAGCCGCAGGCGCATCTTTGGCCTGGGCGCAGTTTTCAACATCGCGCTTCATGCATGGGCGCAGTGAACTTTGCTTTGTACTGCTGTTGCCCACATTTTGGACACAGTTTGAATATCTGGGCCATTATGTTAAAGCTCATACATCTCAATCTTTTTCATACATCTCAATCTTTTTCATACATTTCAATCTTTTGTCACTAAAATGAGGACCACAGGCACTCAAAATTAGGGACAGTATGAAGAACACATCTTGAAACATAGAGTTAAGTCCTTCACACGTACAAAGTTTATTTTTAACATTTTAGAATTTCTAGTTTAAAGTCTGAATTTACAACATTTTTTCTGTGTGTGCAGTACCTTTTCTATGAGGGGCAGAGCAATTTTGAGGGCAAAATGAGGGATGTCCCTTGTAATCAGGGACAGTTGAGAGCCATGGTAAAGCCATATAAGGCATTGTTCTTTGATGAAACATCAACAAAACACTTATAGGAAAAATGGAAGCAGGAAAACGGAGTGGCCCTCCTTCTTCAGACTTAGAGAAATATGTACATTCTGATCAACAAGGTGGCACATTCCAATATATGGAGGGAAAACATTTGGAAAAACATAGTTCAGTCCTTTGGAATCCAAATTAAGCAAACATTCTATGCCTGTTGTTGGGAAACAGTAGGGTGGCGGGGGGTGCCACACCAATATTTTCTCTGAATGAGTGGTTATCAAGACCTTCTGGGTTGGTGTATACCTTAGCAGACCAGATAATCCAATACAGCTTACAGCAAGGCCAACACAATGTTGGGATGTATTGGGAGAGGAATTGACAGCAGGAACAGGGAGGTGATACTGCCACTTTATAGGTTCCCTTGTGAGGCCCCACCTGAAGTACTGTGTCCAGTTTTGGAGCCCGTACCTTAAGAAGGACAAAAACAGACTGGGAACTTTGCAGAGAAGGGCAACTAAATGATTCAGGGCATGCAGGGACTTTCGTACAAGGGGTGCTTGGAAGCATTGAATATGTATTCATTAGACACTAGGAGGGAGAGGGGAGACATGATAGAAACTTTCAAGTTCCTGAAGGAAATAAATAAGGTGTCCTGCTCTGAACTGTTCAACAGGTTTCCCAACTCAAGTACTAGAGGGCACGAATGGAAGCGAGGGGAGGGAGCTTCAAGAGGGAACTCAGGAAACACCTTTTCTCGGAAAGGGTCATTGAACCTTGGAATGGGCTGCCCCGGAGATGGTGGGAGCCAGAACGGTGACAGCTTTCAAACTGGGCTGGGATAAAGAGTATGCTTGAATAAAACCCGAGAAGCAAGAACTTAGTAGGGGTCAGAAGTGGGGGGCTAAGTTCTGGGATCTGAGAAGGTCTCAGAAATGTTTGGGCAGACTACGTGGACCCTTGGTCTCATTCTGCCATCAATTTTTCTATGTTTCTATGGGAATGTTGATCATACAGTGACACCACTATGGTGAACATGTTGATGCCGGCAACATCGACAGTTTGCTGTAATGGTCCGCCCAAGACCCCGGCACTCTGTCTCCTGGTGCTGCACCCCCTCCCAGATTCAACTCTGACTCGGAGTTAGAATCCTATAGATTGGGGGTTCGGGGGCAAAGCCCCCCACTAGAAAAATGACTGGGTCTCCTGTCGAAATTATGCCAACTGCAACTTGTGGTCAACGTAATTCCATTGCTGTGATGTCAGTTGACAACATAGTTGTCAAACCGGCATCATAGAGCCATTTCTATGTACCTGAAGGCATCAGGAAAATAATAAACCTGGAGGAACATCTGTCCTGAGATGTTCTGGTAATGATTGTTTGTTAGACCACACAATGATAAAAACAAGAAATGCGTTATTAGATTACTCCTATTATGCAAATACATAGAGGAACCATATCCACCTCAGTATGCTGGGGGCTATGTGGCAAGCCACGAGCCACACACTCACTTGTTTTCTGGGTCTGCCTCATTTTACAACCTTTATATTGCTTTTTTCGCTTCTCTCCAGGATAAAGCAGCACACTGCTTAGTAGTTGTTTTTGTCATTGCAGAAAAAAATGCATTAATAGACACTAAAATGCATTAATAAACACCAGTTATCACCAACAATTCCCTCTATAGGGGAATGGAGGAAGCAGGTGCATGAAATATATAACAAGGAGAAAATCTAGTTTGCACTGCAGAACAGGGAAGATCAGGGTAGGGACCACTGGTCTCGCTGGCTTACTTACCGCATGGAATATGATAACACCCTCATTCCATAATATATTGCATTGTAGCTCTCATCCAAGCGTACTGCTGTGATGTTCTGACCATGACCTCACTTATTGTGGCTACCAGTAGGTTATGTCAATTTAGTAAAAGATGCCACATATTTAAGAACCTCTCATAGACATGTCAGTATTGTTTGCAGAACATTTTATGAGATAGCAATATTATGCTGAGTAGCTATTTTTATGAACTTTGTTTGTCATATACAGCAATAACTGCAAATGAAGTAGAATAACTCTATTTCAGACACTGATATCTATCTATCTGGAATGGCTGCTTCCTCCAAGTTGTACCTAAATGGAGATTTATTATTTATTTCCAAAGTTTTACCAGAAAAGACATACTGAGCTAGTAGCAGCGTGTTTCCTGGTATGTCCTTGGGGAGGTGGAATGGAAGGAACAGAGGTACACCAAGAACAATAATACAAATACAAACAGGTAAATAAGGATCATAGAAACAGAGAACCATAGAATTTGTCTGAAGAAAAGGATTGCTTGGCCCACCCAGTTTGCCCAGATGGTTCCTGCTTGGTCTGTCTCTGCAGAACCAACTGTTCTCTGGTCACACTTCCTCCTCCCTGACTATCTACTAATATTCCCCTATGTCTATCACACACATGCTTGCAGCTCCCTACTGTTTTTACCTCTATCACTTCTGCTGACAATCTGTTCCAGGGGTCTACCACACTTTCAGTGAAGTAGTCCTTCCTCCCTACTCTCCCCAGCTTTGTTGCATGCCCTCTGGTCCTGGTGCTCTTTCTCATATGAAAAAGACTCCCCTCCTGCACCCTTTTCACCTCTGTGAGCTACTTGTAGGTCCCTCTCACTTTCCTCTCTTCCAGGGTGTACATGTTGAGATCCCTTAGTCTCTCCTCATTGAGCTTTTGGTGAAACCCCTTCACAAATTTCAGTTGCTCTCCTCTGGACTGTCTCCTCCTTGTCTATATCATTTTGAGGTATGACCTCCAGAACCGGACCCAATACTCCAGGTTGGGTATCACCAGTGAGTGATATAGTGGCAACACCACCTCCCTTCTCCTGCTTAAGATACCTTTCCCTATGCATTCCATCATCCTACTGGCCCTAACAACTTACTTGTCTCACTGCCCTATCACTTTAATGTAATCTGATATGATAACCCCAAGGTCCCTAGCCTGTTTAATGACTGTCTGTCCTTCCAACACCCCATCCTATATACAGCTCCTGGGTTCCCATGCCCTAGGTGCATGATTTTGCCCTTTTTGGCATTGAACTCCAACTGCCATGCTCTTGATCGCTCCTTCAGTTTTCCAAGATCAGCTATACATCCTCTCCACATCCTCCTGAGTATCCGTCCTATTACAGATTTTGGTATCATCTGCAAAAAGGCATATCTTCCCATTCAGTTCTGCGATGTCACTTATGAAGACACTGAAGAGGACCAGTCACAGTACTGAGCCCTGCAGTATCCCACTGGTGACTCTCCTGTTATTAGAGTGATTACTGTTAATCACCACCCTCTGTTACTTATCCATTAACCAGCTTCTAACCCAGTTCAGCACTTTGGATCCCACCCCCAGGCTGCTCAGTTTCTTTATCAGTCTCCTGTGTGGCACAGTGTCAAAGGTCTTGCTAAAGTCCAGATAGGCCACATCCACTGCCCTTCCCTAGTCACCCAGTCAAACAAATCAATTGGATTTGTCTGGCATGACCCCCCCCCCGTGAATCCATGCTGCCTGTGGGCTTGTAGCCCATTGGACTCAAGATACTCTACCAACCTTCTTTTAACAGGGTTTCCATTAATTTCCCCATCTCTGAGTTGAGACTGACCTGCCAATAGTTGCCAGCCTCCTCCCTGCTGCCACTCCTATGTAGACAGACCATCTCTGCTCTCCTCCAGTCCTCCAAAACCATGCCTGTTTTCAGAGAGCTGTTGAATAAGGCTGTCAGTGAGGCAGCTCACCTCCCTGAGTTCCTTTAGTACCATTGAGTGTATCCCATTTGGTCCCATAACCTTGTCCACTTTCAGGGCTGCAAGTTACTGGATCTATGTGATAACGGCGAACGCGGAAAGGCGATCGCCATTGGGGTGACTGTACATCGCCGAAAAGACATTTTGCCAATGTATATTCCCAGTGCATGGCAAAATAGCACCAGGAACTTAATTCTTTTTGTTTATGCTGGGGGATCTTCCCTTCCACCCATCACACGGTGTGCTCGCCCCCAGCCCGCACGTATACATATAGCTATCAGATGTCACTACACCCACATTTGACCACTCATCCACTTGCTGGGAGAACAGGCACCGCTATTGAGTCACCCTTTCAGTAAGCACTCAATAGCAATTGCCTTTCTCACGGGATACCCAAGTTACTTTAGGACTCTTTCCTCTGAAAATGTACTTGTGTCCACCTCCCCCCTTTGTTCCTTTTGCTCCCTGGTGGTCTGTTTCCCCCTCCCTCGACTGTGTGGAAGACTGAGCAGAAGTACCTATATAGGATGTCTGCTTTTTCTTGGTCCTCTTCTGTGCAGTCCCCTCTGCCACTCTCCTTATCTTCACTATCCCTCCCTTTGCTTTCCTCTTCTCTCCTATATACCTGAAGAAAGTCTTATCCTCTTTAACTACCCCTTGGCTATCTTTTCCTCTGACTGCACCTTTGCTCCCCTCACTGCCTTCCCTACTTCCCTCTGGTTTTCTTGGTATACTTCCCTGTCTCTTCCCTCTGCATTTCCTTATACCTCCTAAATACCACTCTTTTTCTCTTCACCACCTTGGCCACTTCCCTAGAGAACCATAATGGTATTTTTTTCCCTTTTGCTTTTACTCAGTTCCTTCATGCAGAGGCTGGTTTCCTTAATTATGACCTCCCTTATTTTCACAGCTGTACCTCTACCCCTCCCTTGCAATCCACCCCTATGAGGCAGCCTCTGAGGCAGTCTTCCATTTCTTTAAAATCCACCCTCCTAAAGTCCAAGACCCTCGTCTTCATCTGGCTTGCCTCTGTTCCCATCTTAATGTTAAACCACCCTCAAGGCCCTGATTTTTCCGCAGTTCTGCAGCCGTGGAAATTGCTGTGGAATTTAATGTAAACCACAGACTATTATTCCATGATTTACAAGAACTGCATAATATTATTCTGTGGTTTACATGAACTGCAGAATAACATTCCATGATTTACATAAACTGCAGAATAATATTCCATGGTTTACATGAAATGCAGAATATTATTCCACAGTTTATACTGAAGAGTCAGTATAAACTGTGCATAAAACAAATCTGCAGTTTATATTGATTCTGACCAAGGAAAAATATTCCATGGATCATATAAACCCTGGAAAACTATTCTACAGTTTATATTAAATTCTGCAGATTTGGTGGCCCTGGGGATTCTCAGGCTGGGGTGGGGAGGGTGATGGGGCTGAGATGGATGGGGTGGATTTTTTTACTTTCTAATACTAGGAACTCAGGAGTTAATTGACAATCTGCTCTGATTTGTAGGTCCCAGCCAAAAAACTAACATTCTTCCCCTACCTGGGTGCTTGGGTGGGGGTTGCTGACTGCTACCAAGGCCCCCAACTGCTGCCACAGAATTTCTGCAGGAATAGAAAACTAATGCTGCAGATGTTCTGTGGCAACAGTTTTTTTTCCCCACAGAATTTAGACCCAAATTGCAGCAGAAAAATTGGGACCTTGACCACACTGTATGGTGATCACTGGTATGTGGGGGACTGCCCACGGTGACATCTGCAATGCTGCCCCTGTTTGCAAGCACCAGGTCCAGCACTGCACCATCCCTAGTTGCCTAAGAAAAACCAATAATAAACAACTGTATAAGGACACATATTATGTGTAATAAAATACACTACAATAGATACAATAAAGTGCTGGAGGATAGCAACATTTACAATGTGCAGAGGGCAATACTGAGTTCAGAGAGGGAGCAATGCTTGTGGGAAGGTAGGGGTGGATGAGGGGGCTGCACTAGTGTAGGTGAAGAGCAAAGGCGGGTGAAAGTAGGAGGATGGTGGGAAACAGAAAGTAAGGGAAAAGAAAAGAGCCTTCAGAAGATACAAGGAAACACAAAAAGATGAGGACAGAGAACAATATCTGGAGAAACAGAGGGAATCTGGGAAAATAATTAGAAGGGCTGAAGCTCAGACAGAGGAAGGTATAGCTCAGGCTATTAAGAAGGGCGACAAGACCTTCTTCAGATACATTAGAGAGAGGAAAAAGACCAGAAATGGGATTGTTAGGCTGAAGAAGGAAGGAGGAGGAGAAAGGGTGGTGGATGACCTAGAAAAGGCTGAGTACTTTTGCTCAATATTCACCAGGGAAGGGGAGGGTGAGGGACCAAGACTCATTAAGAGGGGTATTCAGGGGAGGGAGGTAGACACCAGCCCATTTACAGTGGAAACAGTCCTAGAAGAACTCGGGAAAATAAAAGCAGATAAGGCAACGGGGCCAGATGGGATCCACCCCAGGGTACTAAAGGTACTCAGGGAAGTGCTGGTGGAACCCGAACCACTGGATGCCCTTTTCAGTGCATCATCACTAGAGACAGGGGAGGTACCTGAGGACTAGAGGAAGGCAGATGTGATCCCTCTCCATAAGAGTGGAAGCAGGCAATTGCAGGCCTGTAAGTCTGACCTCGGTAGTGGGGAAACTAATGGAGTCCTTACTTAAGTAGAGGATTGTGAAGTTTCTGAAGGTTAATGGGGCACAGAATCCAAGGCAGCATGGATTCTCAGCTGGAGGGCCCTGTCTGATGGATCTTATAGATTTCTTTAACTGGGTAACCAGGGTGGTAGATCAGGGCAGGGCAGTGGATGTGGCCTACCTGGATTTCAGCAAGGCCTTTGACACCGTCCTGCACAGGAGATTGCTAAATAAATTGGGGAGCCTGGAAGTGGGTCCTACAGTGGTAAAGTGGTTTGGGAACTGGCTAAGGGACAGGACTCAGAGGGTGGTGGTAAATGGCATGAAATCTGAGGAGAGGGAGGTGACAAGCGGGGTGCCACAGGGGCCAGTGCTGGGGCCAGTCCTATTCAATGTCTTCATTAGCAACATTGCAGAGCATCGGGAGGGAAAGGTGTGCCTCTTTGCAGATGACACCAAGATCTGCAACAGAGTGGACACACTGGAGGGAAGAGGAAAAAATGAGAAAGGACCTAAGCCTATTACAGGAGTGGTCAGGTGTGTGGCAGTTGAGTTTCAATGCTAAAAAGTGCAAGATCATGCACCTGGGTCACAGGAATCCAAGGGAGGAGTACAGGATGGGTGGGGAAATTCTGGCCACTACAAGTCAGGAGAGAGAGAGACCTTGGGGTTATCATATCTGATGACCTGAAGATGACCAAACAGTGTGAAAAGGTGGTGAGGAGAGCAAACAGAATGCTAGGGTGCATAGGGAGGGCATAACAAGCAGGAGGAAAGAGGTGGTCATGCCACTGTACAGATCACTAGTGAGGCCTCAGCTGGAGTACTCTGTCCAGTTCTGGAGACCACTTCTCTGGAAGGACATTGACAAAATAGAGGCAGTCCAGAGAATGGCAACGAAGATGGTACATGGATTGCACCAGAAGCCCTACGAGGAAAGACTTAAGGACCTTAATATCTATTCACTGGAGGAAAGAAGGGAGAGGGGAGATATGATAGAGACTTTCAAGTACCTCAGGAATAAACAGGGTATGGGTGAAAAGCATATTTCAGAAAAAACTCTGCACAAGAACAAAAGGGCATGATATGAGGCTGAAGGGTGGAAGGCTCAGGGGTAATGTTAGGAAGTACTTTTTCACTGAAAGGGTGGTGGAGCCATGGAACAGCCTTCCAGCAGATGTGGTGGGGTGAAAACAGTACGGGGGTTCAAGAATGCATAGGATAGACATAAGGGTACCCTGGATATGTGCAGAGCAGGAGAGCCTCAGACTAAATAGGATCTGGGGCTGCAGCAGTGAGTAGGGAAACAGGCAGACTAGGTGGGCTGTATGGTCCTTATCTGCTGACAGTTTCTATGTCCACTATCAGGAGAAACAGTAGGAGTGAGTAGTGAACTCATGGATAAGAGAGGTGAGTGAGTGGAGGGAAAGGTAGAGGATAAAACCACAGTTCCCAGATTTACTCAGTCTTACAAAGTCTGTATGTGGAAAATGGTCTATGTCTCCTGCAGCTGTATTGTCGTTCTTTCCTGTAAAAACATTTTAAAATCTAAAAAAGGATAAAAACAAGAGATACAGTAGAAGCCACTTAACTGGGACACAGTTGATAGGGATGACCACTTTATTGGGATGATCAGCTGGGCACCGATTAAGTGGCTATGTTATTCAATGGGGTCTCTAACTGCTTAATTGGGATGTCCTTGCCACCTAATTGGGATGATTTAGGTCAGTTCATGCCCATACTTGTCCCCCACTCTAATGCACTAATCCTTTGAATGGCTTTGTAACACATTCTCTTACACCCGATTAGGTGTGAACTGCACTGCCAACAAGCCCTCCTGCATGGCTCCTTGCCTCTTCCTGCCTCCTGTATTACACATTAGCCTTTCTGTTTCAGGTCATAGCTTCTGTTTTAATGTTTAAGTTTTGAAAGCTCAATTGTTCCCTACCCGATCTTCATGGTGATTGATCCCCAACATCCTTCCATGCCAGCATGTCAGTGTTTGGCGTCAGAGAATTGTGCAAGGGGATTGCAGTCTTACTGCTCACTTTTTACACAATAACAACAAAAGTTAAACTTGTTTTTATTTTATTTTCTCTCCCTAAGTATCAGACCAGTTCCTGCATAGTGCAAGTGTATTGGCATCACAGATGATGCGAGCAAGCAGACTCAGACACAGTACTGCATTGATTCAGCGCTGAAAGTAAAATATTGTTAGAGTATATACAATTTTTTGTCCCCCCTTCTCCCCCTTTGGGCGGATCAGCCCCTGCCCTGCTCGCTGCCCCCCATGCCCAGGCTTACCTCCCTGGATGGGGCCCCAGGGCAGGCACCCACTCCCTATGGAACACAGTCTCAAACACTGGCTTGCCCCAAGGGAGGGGACACGGGAGTGGGCCCCCCTGGCGGATACAGGTCACAGCGGGAGCAGTGGCAGGCAGGGACATCATGGATGGGGACAAATTTTTGCAACAGTAGAGATCACTGGGGGAAGGGATGTGCAAATATGGCCAGTGTCCACCCCGGCCCCCAACATGAGGCGTTGGCAGTGGCAATACTCCCAGCCTCTGACAGAGATCTGCAGAGCACTGGACACTCTTCCCCACTCCCCTGGAGAAGGAGAGCAGTCCCTAGGATACAAGTCCTTCTTCCCCCGGCCGGCCCTCTGACTCCTGAGTCAATTTCCGAACCTGGGATGTCGACACTGAAGCAGATGCCTTGCCACTGCACTGGCAGGCCACCCATATACATATATTTTAAATACATATGTATTTTTTGTAAAAAATAACTGCTGCTACAAAATAAAAGGAGATACCATGCTGAGCATTCGTTGGGCTATCAGATATGCTACTATGGAGGTAGGACCTAGACACTGGGCAAAAAACATGAACTTCTGTTTATGGGGACAGCTGCTTAATTGGGACAGAAAGGCATCTATGGAGGTGTCCTGATTAAACAGCTTCTGCTGTACTTGTTATCTAGATTGCTATTAGAAGTAGTACCCATCCACTCTCGCCTTCCTTAACAAGGCTGTTTTGCTGCGATCCACCTTTCTGCCTTTCCTACTGGTTACATCACCTATTAGTAACAACATTGAATACTGAGTTTACCCTACCAATATACAGCCTTCTGGTTAACAATTACAACAGTAGCCTTGTGTGATACAAGACCAGACTGAAATGGCTTGCTAATAGTGTAAATACTGTGTATAGCTCTGTTCTGATCCTTGTATGGCGTTGACAAAACACTGTCATGTGGCAATAACTTGCAATCATTGTAAATTCTGTACATATTTCCCTGTTTCTCCTCTTTGGTACTTTGCAATGTTTCCAGTTTCCCCTTCTATGTTTTGATGAGGTACAATTTCTGTTGGTGTGGAACCTTTGCAAACGAACTCGTACCTCAAAAGTGTACTCCAAAATAAGAAATAAAAAAAAGTAAAGGAAGTCTTAATGCATCTCCTGGACCATAGGTTGCGGTATTGAAACCCACTCAGCTGCTGCACCATTTTTTCATCTTAGCTGATAGCTGAAAATATATGATAACATTCTCTTGTCATCAGTGAGGCAGGAATAGCCATGGGATACCCTTCACGCCTCAGGGTAAGATGACATTGGTTGCTGGAGGATTCCCTGTAACACTGAGACTGTCATATTCCACTCTCTCTCACTCCTTGGTATACTTAAAGAGCTGCTGACACAATGTTATATGCTGTCCATTTTTTATTAGTGTTTATCATTAAATTGTAGAATCTATGCTCATTTTTTATAAGTAAAGTTCATACATTATTTTAAGTAATTTTAAGCTGCTGCCAGCCTTGTGTGCATTTCCACTTTGTAAAGGTGCTGCTGCTCCCGCTGCATGACACACTGACTTCACGTAGGGTAAGAAGAGTCCCTAAGTGTGAGCAGTGCAGCTATCTTTTCTCTACGTGGAAACAGTCATTCTGCCTTGTGTGGACACCTGCTCGTGCAATTGCAAAGTGCAAAACCAAATCCCGAACAAGTTTGAACTGTTTTCACACTGTCATTGCAGTCCTCATAGTGTGTTGTTCTTATTATGCATTTTCTGTTATTAGCAGCTGTACTTCTAGCTCTATTGCAAGGCTTTTCAGCCTACCTGTCACTTGTGTCTGGCAAAGCACACTGTATGTCCTTTTGATATATGTCAAATGAATCATATGTGCCCCATCTACTGTGCAAGGCTCATGATTCATATACTGTATTTACATAGTGTTTAATATAGGGCGGCAAATTGTCAGAAAAGGGGGAGATGCTGCTGGTGGGGGACTTCAATCTGCCAGATATAGATTGGAGTCTCCCAGCTGCAGCTTTGGCTAGAAGGAGGAGCATCCTGGACTCCTACAGGAGGTGTTCCTCAGACACCTAGTCAATGAACCCACTTGTGATGGGGCTAAATTGGATCTGGTACTTGCAAACAGAGACAGTGTGGCAGATGTCAAGGTGGGAAGTCACCTGGGGACCACTGATCACCGTACAATGTGGTACAATATAAGGATGACTGTGGATTGAAACCATACTAGGGTGAGGGTCCTGGATTTCAGAAGGGCAGATTTTATAAAGATGGGTGAATGCCTAAAGGATGATCTGGCAGGGGAGATGACCTATGTGGGGTGGAGGACTAGTGGGTGAAATTGAAGAAGGCCATATTGAAGGCTACAAACCTCTGCATCAAGCAAGTGAGCAGAAGTAAGAGGAAAAAGAAACCACTGTGGTACTCGAGAGAGGTGGCTGAAAAAGTAAAGGCCAAAAAAGGCAGCATTCATAAGATATAAGGAGATACAGAAGGAGAAGGATAGGGAGGTATATCAAGAGAAATAGAGAGAAGCAGGGAAAGCAGTAATGAGTGCCAAGGTACAGACTGAAATAAGGGTAGCCAAAGAAGTACCGAAAGGGGACAAGACATTTTTTATCTATGTAATTGAAAAGAGGAGGATTGTAAGATTAAAAAGGGATGGGGAGGGACTGCAAAGAGGGGGACCAGGAAAAAGCAAACATACTGAATAAACACTTTTGTTCAGTGTTCATGGTGGAAGGAAAAGGGGAAGGGGAGGGCCACAAAAAGTAATATGGGCTCTGTAATGAGGGCGATGAACACCAGTCCTTTTACAGAGAAGAGGGTCCTAGACGGACTCACTAGTCTGAAAGTAAACAATGCAATGGCACCAGATGAAGTACATCCTAAGGCATTGAAAGAACTCAGGGAAATACTGGCTGCACCTGTCACAGTATTTT
Organism: Neoceratodus forsteri; assembly: GCA_016271365.2. Taxonomy (NCBI): domain Eukaryota; kingdom Metazoa; phylum Chordata; order Ceratodontiformes; family Ceratodontidae; genus Neoceratodus; species Neoceratodus forsteri. Next base: position 722,990,341 of record CM028129.1, read on the forward strand.
TCAACAGGTCACTGGAAACAGGTGTGGTTACAAGGGGCTGGAGAAGGGCAGATGTAGTCCCTCTTCATAAAAGTGGTAGCAGGGATGAGGCTGGAAATTATAGGCCATTTAATCTGACATCGGTGGTGGAAAGGTCAATGGAATTACTACTGAAGGAGACGATAATAGAATATTCTGAATCAGTTGGCTTACAATACCAGAGACAGCACAGTTTCATAAGAGGGAAGTCACATCAAATGAATCTGATAGATTTCTTTGATTGGATGACTAAGAAATTAGATCAGGGAGGTGTGGTGGATGTGTTATACCTAGATTTTAGTAAGGCATTCAATACCATTCAACACAGGAGACTATTAAACAAGCTGGGAAGCTTAGGAGTGGGTCCAATGGGAGTAAACTGGGTAAGAAATTGTTTAGGGGATAGGAAGCAGAGGGTGGTGGTAAACAGAATTCACTCTGAGGAAGAGAGGGTGATCGTCAGGGTGCCTCAGGCATCAGTGCTGGGACCAGTCCCTGTTAATGTATTTAAAAATTACATTTCAGAGGAGCTGGAGAGGATAGTCTGCCTCTTTACAGATGACACCAAAATCTACATTAGGGTGGACACTCCAGGGGTGGGAAGGGTGGTGGAAAGGATGAACACAGCCCTGAGAAAACTCAAGCAGTGGTCAAAGGTATGGTAAACGGGTTTCAATGTGAAAAAGTGAAAAATAATGCACTTGGGATACGGAAACCCAGGGCAGAGTACAAATTGGGGGGAGTGTTATTGACAACCACCAAGCAGGAGAGAGACCTGGGTGAAATTATCCTGCATGACCTAAATGCAGCCAGGTAGTGTGACAAGGTAGTTGGGAGGGCTAGCAGGATGTTGGGGTGCATATTAAGTGGGATCACCAGCAGAAGGAGGGAGGTAGTGTTGCCTCTGTGTAAATCACTGGTGAGACCTCATCTGGAATACTGTGTACAGTTCTGGAGACCACATCTTCAGAAAGACATAGATAGAGTGGAGGCAGTCCAAAGGAGGCCAACTAAGATGGTGCAGGGTCTACATCAAAAGCCTTATAAGGAGAAACTAAGAGAACTCAATATGTACATCCTGGACGGGGGGATGTGATAGAGACCTATAAATACCTAAAAGGGGTAAATAAGGTACATTAGGTGAGTATTTTTCAGAAACAAAATGTACTCAAGAACAAGGGGACATGATATGAAGCTGGTGGATGGTAAATCCAGAAGAGAAGTGAGAAAGTACTTCTTCACAGAAAGAACGGTGAATTCCTGGAACAGTTTAGCAGCTGAGGTGATTGGGATGAAAACAGCAGAAGGGTTCAAGAAAGCTTGGGATAGGAATAAGAGAATCTTGGTGGAAAGGAATGAGGGGTGGGAGAAAGAACCGGAGATAAAGTAGGATCTGTGATGATGCTGTAGATAGGGAAAAATGGGCAGACTGGGTGGGCCGTGTGGTCATTACCTACTGACAAATTCTATGTTTCTATGTTTTGTTTTTATGTTTATAGTGTAACATGCTGATCCTGCACTATAATTTGCATCTGCATTTACTGCTGTGGTACAAGGCTTATCAGACCGTTTGTGTTATTCTCATTTTTGAATGTCATACTGTATGCCCTGTTGTCATGTATATAAGTGATAATATTTGCCACATCTTGTTAGCAAGGCTCAGGTATATATTCTATACATTTTAAAGGCTTTGTTGATATATTTTGTATTGATACTGTAAATCAGTCAACTTATTCATATCAGCATTGAGTAATAATCAGTGTTAGTGGCTGTATATCACATAATGCATTGCACTGCTCTATTTTTTGTGCATAAAAAATGTGAGATATTTCTTGTTTCATTATTCTCCAGTGTGATATAATGAGTTATCCAGGATTCCCTTATCAAACTTGCAAAGTTGACAAAAATCAACATTTTCCTTCGGTGCTTTTAAAACAATTTATATTGTGCATTTATATCCCTGTGTATTATGATGAAAAAAAAGTTTGCTGTGGTGAATAGATGTGTAGCTTATGGCTGCTCTAACACCCAAAAGGATCATGTCAGCATGCACATATTTCCTTGTAATTCCACTGTTTGTGCATGCTGAGATAAAGCAGTCAGTCAATATCGCCTGAACTGGAAAGGTGCAACAAGCAATAACTGTTTATGTAATGTCCATCCTACTCAACTCTCTCCATTGTTACCAGGTTTCTGCTGTGTTATTTTAATGTCTCTCTGATTTTAACATGCTTTTAAGAATGTATATGTTGTAAAGCTTTACCTTTTACTTTTTACTTTTTGCAATGGCATGTGCCGATCAAATAAAGATCACCTACCTACCCACCGATTCAACTGAAGATTATTTTGACCCATAGTATGCTTTGCAGAAATCCTTCAGACTTGACATGAGTTTCATTTGCTGCCAGTTGCAGGCTGGTGCCCCCGATGAAGCCTCAAGCATACAAGGCGAAGCACTGGGGCTCACTGCTGTGGTCTCATTGCTTGCAATAAATTGGATTTTTTCTGATTTTGCACCATTTTTTTATTTTATTTGCTGAATGCCACCATTGTTTCTCGCTCTGGTCTGCAACCTCCACTGGTGATGGAGACAACAATATGGTAGTTGCCAAAATGGAAACCAGTATCAAGTCATGTATATACACAGACATGATAACGAGATGTTTCCAGAATGTGCACATGGAAATCTTTCTGAAGTCGAGCAAAGGAAAGAATGGGTGCCACCATGTAAGTTATTATATGTTTTTGTATATTATGTGTTGAGTAAATAATATAAGATGTCATAAGTAACATGGCGTTATTATCCAAAAGATATAGAAAACTGCGTCTCGCTGTTGTTACAGTTCCTGTTATGCATGTATAATGAAGATTATTTGTCAGTCACTCATTACATACATTTTTTTTATTGTGTCAGCATTAAACACAGCAACGCAACTTGAACATCTCCTTACAAACACAAGACTTTGCAGTGACATTTGCAGACTATCTGGAGAACATCACACATCTTTTGCAGTTAATTCTTTTTATTCAAACTTCATATACAAAGCAAAAAGAAAAGATGTGCACAACAGTAGAACACACAGCAGTAAAATGTCCATCACAGTTGGTTTTAGTTGTGCAAAGCACCCACATTTTTTGGCAGTACTATGTGAGAAGCTAGCAAGAGGGCACAATATCTCTAAACCCTAGGTCTGAGGCCCTCCTGGGAACTATAGTGCATGTAATAAAATTAATAAGAGGTATACATTTCCAAGCCCCATACCCTACCTGGCTTCTGTCCTCTGTTAAATCTGCCCTCTCCCCTTGTTAGGAGGAAGGGGAAAGTGGTAGAGAAAAAGGGAAGAGGAGAATGGGGAAGAGAGAAAGGAGGGGGTTGTGGAAAAACCAGGAAAGTGGGCCAAGGGTGTGTCCAGAGGAGCCTCTGTCTCAGCACGCCATGGAGGTTTACTTTGCTCTCCCAGGGAGTGTCTGGGGTGTAGCACACAGAAAGAGGGGAGAGATGTAAAGCACCCAGGAGGCATAGTAGGATTGCAGGTTGCCTTTTGCCAGATGTGACATTGTGGCCATCATGGCTAAGAGACAGCATTCTTCCACTCATGTGTAGTAAGAATCTCCATAATTCTCCATTTACATAGCAGCAGAATCTTGGCCTCCACCCCTGTGGCTACAGCCAATGCAGTTTACAATCAATATATCCAAAACCTATTGGTGGGATGCCTAAAAGCAAGAGTTTTGGGGTCATGGTATAAGTCATCCCCAGTATTCAGGTGCAGCTTGTCTTAAAAGCATCCCAAAAGGGTTGTATAGCAGGACATGACCACAGGATATGGAACCAGGTATCCCTGGGGCCCCACACTTCCAACAACTGTAATTTTGCATCAGACCCATTTCACATCATTTTAATGGTGTCTGATACCATAAATGGAGGGGTTTATTCTGAATTAAGCTGCAGGAGTCGGGCAAGAGACATGACCACCTTCCAGCAGGTGGACCAATTTTCTTCTCCTGAGATGAGAATTTGTAAGCATGTTTCCCAGTGCTGCCTGGCCTTGAGAGTTTGATCTAGCAGAGCATCAATGATCCGCCTATAGATCATACTTGCTTTCCCTCTAGGACTTCTGCAGCAGCGAGCACATCACACATCAGATCTGGAAGCTATTCATAGCCTCTTAATTCAGTTTGCCCATAAATGATTGCTTTTTCATATGCGGGCATGAAGTACAGATATGTTAATTATGTCACTGCTATTTTTTGAAGTTATGCTTTATGTACATTCACTCACTTAGACAGGATCAGGCCACTAGTCAGGCGGCATGGAAACCAGACAATGTCTCAGTACCTTTTGTCATGAATGACATTCTGTCAGACTGTGCAATCACAGTATCCACTCCCTGTGGTGGTGGTCTTGAGGCTGACTGATGTCCCTAATTATTGCTATGGATGTGTGCAGATATCCAACTATGGGCCAACAAGTTCGGGACTGAGAGTTCTGATTGAGGATAGTATCAGGGATACTCTATGTGACTTCACAAGTGTAAGCAGTAACAATGCAGTTACATGACTACAAGTATTATAAATAGAATACTAGATCAGAAAAAAAAAATCAGTAACCAGGCTATACTTCCATCAATGGATTCTGGTGACATCATAAACTTCGACAGCAAGCTATGTCACCAGAATCCCTTGATGGAATGACAAGCCCACTTACTGATTATCTCTTATCTGTTATTTTTTGTAATATACAGAACATTCCAACTATTTTGGGACAGATATTCAGTAATGGGCAAAAGCAGAGCGCAAAGGGTTGCTCTGTGCTTGCCACTGTGTCCAACCCTGAGGATGCTATATCAGTTGAATAGCACACTGGCACTATCCAACTGAATAAAGAGCCATGTGGGGGCAGCACAAAGTCAAGTAGTGCTGCCCTGACATGGATCCAGGCTGTATACAGCAGATAGGGAAGTGCAAGGAACTCAACCCTGATAGTGCCAGGAGCCCCCGGTGAGATATTCAGCTGGCAACATGCAAATGAGCCCAATGGGCATGCAAGGCACTAAGGGCCATATGCATGCTCATCATGGGTTGATTTGCATGGGAAGGGGTAGCAGGTTTGTGCCACCCTGTGGCCACCCTGTACTGCAGGCATGGTGGTGGCCAGCCCCTCACACCCCAAATGCCCATCATCACAATGTACGTGGCCTTCCTAGTGTCTAGAGACACTCCCCACCCTCTGATCACCCATCCCCATAAGTATATGGGTTTTCCTTTATGTCCAGTGGTACCCCCCCATCTCCAGTGCACCCATCCCTGTGTCAGCCATCATCCTGGTGGATAGCAGCCCCTCACCCCACCGCTTGCACCAAGCACACCACTCGTCCACCCCCTCACCTCACTGTCTGGTGCTGTGTGGGGGATCCGATATGGTGACCTGCACAGCTCTCCTCTCATCACCTCGTCTAGCCACCATGTGGCATGACAAGCAGCACACAGAGCCCCTTTAGTGCATGCTGTGTGAGGGCCTGTGGGACCCATGATGTGTGGCTCTCAGTAGTAGGGTTGCTTATGTACTGCAGATACATGGTACATAGGTAATTTTTTCATGCATTGCCTCTAGTGTACAAGATGCAGTAACTTGTGGGTTGCTGTGCTGTGAATATGATAGTTGGGTAGGAGTAGGGTGACTGGGAGAATTCATGTGCTTAGTGATCAGAGAATGGGGTGAGTGAAGGGAGGAGGAGATGTGCAGTGAGTATTGTGTTATGAACTTACATTTGAGAATGGGTATGGTTACAGAAGAGAGACACAGTGGGCAGAAATCACTCTCAGGAGAATGACAAAGTCTTGTGTCATGCTCTATGAGCATCACCCCCCAAAAAAATGCACCACATACAGTCACACATTGTGCGACATTACATCATATGTGAGTTTCCCTGTTAATAGGCACATATCAGTAGTTGGATGGTAGCGGGAAAATGGTGGAGAAAGGATTTCACATGAGAATGTGTATGGTTGCAGAAAAGACACTATTTATGGATGAGGGATAATGCAGTAGTAGTAAATATCTTTATTTTTAAACAGGAAAAAAACGCTTAGGACTCAAGGACCCTAGTTAGAAGCTTGTCCTGTAGGATTACTTAATCAGTTACAATGGACATTAACACTAAAACATTAATGTAATATAACAATAAATATTGGACAATCGTACAAAACAAATTCACATACAAACCACAGATTTCAACAGCTACAATCATGATGCAAGATTTCATTAATCATCTTTTGTTATATTAACATTTTTATGTAAAATTCACAGGGCGAACAGACAAAGGTGCAACAAGATATATACATATGAAAAACATGAAGTACAGGCTGCATTCAAAATATGAATATTTTACAGATTGGAACAGGACTGGCATGTTATGAGTTTGTATTATGGCTACCACTGAAAAATAAAATGTGATACTTTTTTGTATTACAAGAAAGGACCCTTACAAAAAACAGAGTAGTACATTGTGATACTAAAGGAAGTAGATCAAGTTACATACAGTATCGTTGTTGTAAAGTGGAAAAATAGAATGATCATGGTACAAAGTCCATGCCTGTCTCCAACTTATACAAATCCCATCATCTCCATATTTCGTCAAATACTGGGAGGTGATTTAGGTAGTAATAGGTGCACTTTTCAAGGTAGTAGAGTGAATCAGTTATAGAAACCCATTGTGCTACTATGGGTGGCTGAGATGTAAGATGTTGTTTAGTAATGGCTTCTTTTTCCCCTCCTGTGATCAGGATAAAAAGAAGTTTTAATTGCACCCCCTCTAATACCCATATTCACAGGTGGTACATAAAGTAAAAACCAATGTAGGAGCAAGGAGATGTGGACTGCCAAACATAGCTTCCAAAATGTGTGCAATAGCCTCCCAATAGGTTGCCAAGGCCAGACAGGTCCAAAAACTGTGAGCCTGATCTGACCTAGTCTCCCCATATGCCTGCCAATTTACCTGCCTGCTCCCCCATGTATTTCATATGGATCTCGGGTATCCTCAAACGACTGTTTGGCACTTCCAGGCAAATTCCCTTAAATAAGGAGCCATAGAAAGTTTATAAGCTGGAAGGGAGTATTGAAGACATTGCTGCTCATTACAAGGAATCTCTAAATCTGTCAATCATTTATTAAGGATTGATGTACATAGAAAAATCTATAGACCTATGACTGAATATAGCATACAGCAATCCCACGAAATGACCTCCCACCCCAGCCTGCTGGTGAAACTGGAGCTGCATAAACAATTCTGAGGTGGATCTGGGAGTTGCCAGTTTTGTAGGGATAGCATAGTAATATAAGCCCTAATCTGTAGGTACCAGTAATGCTCTGAGCGGGAAGGAGTCTTTATTTCTCAGGTCCTGAAGCGGAAGCACTCCCCTGTTATCAAAAGTTGGTTTAGATACATAAGTCCCTGCTTAGCTCATCTTCACAGAAAAGGGTTGGTTGTATTCAGTGGATTTGTGCAGTTACATGCTAAGGCTCATGGCAGGGGTGCCATAGCTCCCCATCTGAATTCCATGATATACTCTGTGCTATGTATGATTGAAGAACTGTAGCATAGAAAAAGATAAATAGCCCGGAGGAGAGGCCTAAAGGGCACCACTAATGCTGTGGAGATCATTCAGGACAAATTCAATATCCTTTCAGTGAGCCCTGCAACCATCTGACATCTAGAGGCAGACAAGTCTCAGCTGACATGCTAGGGCATAGAGCTGTAAATTAGAGAAGTTAACTCCACTTTTGGCAGTAGAGAGTTGCAAGATGGTGAACCTAATTCTAGGCCGCTGCCCTCCAAAGAAAGTTAGATAGGAGCCTGCCCCAGGTCTGAAAATAACTACTCTTTGGGTATAGTGGGAGGGTTTGTAGATGATACACTATTCAGGGTAAAATGTTTTGACAAATTGCAGCTGCTCTGTTTGGAAAGGAGAAACCAAAGGAAGGCCAATGGTCCAAATTCACTGCCTCATCAATGGTTAAAGGCTCATGGTTAAGGACATCAAGGTGATCAGGATTCTTCGTTAAGTGTACCCTAAGGTATTTTAGGGTATTCCTGTTCCATCTTATTCTGAGCCAGACTTTAGACCCTGGTTGGGAGTTTAATCAAGGTTAGTACCTCATTTTGTTCACATTGAGATGAATACCTGCCAGAATTTCAACTCTTTCCAGAATGTCCCAGACCACCTGAAGGGAGACAGTAGGATTCATAACTATTAGCAAGATGTCATCAATAAACAGGACTATTCTATAATTCCGTCCCCACAGGGGGACCCCCTATATGAGCAGAGACTGCTGAAGGTGAGAGGCCAGAGGTTCTATAAATAATGCAAATAAAATGGTGACAGTGGGCAGATCTGTCAGGTGCCCCTCCCAAGGGTGAAAGGAGATGAGAGAGAATTGTTAGCTCTTATTTATGCTCTAGGACAATGGTAAAAGGCCTGTAACATCACAATGAAATCTGGCAGAAACCCAAAGCTGGTCAATGTGGCCACAAAAGGGCCAGGAAACCCATTGAAGGCCCTCCTCTGCATGAATGCTAGCCAGGACCAGGGATATAGAACACTGTGCAATGTAATCCAGGAGAAGCAAGGTCCTCTGCACATTGTCATGTCCTTGATGCTTTCACACAAAACCTCCTGGTCGATGTCCAGCAAGGACAGGAGAAGACCCTCCAACAGTGATGCCCAGATAGACATAAAAAGTTCATAGTCATAATTAAGAATTGATATAAGGCAGTAGGAAGTTGGGGACAGGGTTCCTGTCCTGGATTAGAAGGGCAGATATGACGGTATATTACCACAAGGGTGGAGGTTCCTTCCATCCTAAAGAGTCCCATAAGTAAAAGTTACAATGGGGTTAAGAGCAATGGGGTGTTTTACAAAATTCAGAGTGGAAACCATCTGAACCTGGACACTTCCCCATTTTAGAGGTGGATATTCCTATAGCAACCTCTTCTGCTTTAATGGGACTGGTCAATGCCTTCATCTGCATCTCAGATAAGGTGGAGAGTTTAGCCTGCCTGAGGAAGGCTAGTACATGGTTCCCAGGGGTACAGGGCCAACTGGGGTGTAGAGGCCAGAGTAAAAGTTTGTAAGTATTGTTTTGATTTCATCCTCTCTGTGCACTATTCTGCCAGTATGTGGGTCTCATAGTTTAGAAATACAGACCTGTGTCCTGGCTGCCCTAAGATGGCATGCTAAGGTGCAAGCCCTTCATGCTACCTCTTCATAGAAATGATGCTGTAGATAAAAAAGGGAATACTCCACTTTTTGATCCAGGAGTCTCTGTATCTGAGCCATGGTTTCTAGAACTTGTTGCTGCATGGAACTATCTACTTGCATGTAGAAAAGTTGCAAGGCATGGAGAGTATGTGGTAAATCCTCTAGCTTGTGCTCCCTGGCTTTATGTTGCGCTGATGCATGTGCTATGATGTCCCCACAGATTACTGCCTCTAAGGCATCCCAGAGGATGCTAGGCATTCATTATCTTTTTGAAGATATTCACTTTAGTCTGATTTCTAACTTCAGGAGTTACTTGGTTCCACATTTTAGGAATCACATGACTGAGTGAAACTGAACCATAATTGGTTTGTATTTTAGGCACCACCAGCCCTCTATTTTTGATAGCCCTCAATTGGTACCTTTGTGAGATAACATTCTCACTTGTAAATGTCACCCTGAAATTAGACTTTTGATCATTTTACAAACTGTAAATGTTTTTAACTTTTCTCTTCTCAAATACAAAGGGTCCCAAGCCAGTTCTTTATATAAGTGACAGTGAAGGGTTCCCATTGGGCTACATAGGGGAGATCTGGCCTATTAATTGTGTACCACATCTAATGTATCAAGAACATTTTAAGAGGTGTTTCTGCACACTAAACTGTCATATTCCAAAATTAGCAGAATGAGTTGAACTGCAGTATTCGTTCTTGCCCTTCTAGTTAGTGCGTATGTGTTCCTTCTCAGTGCCCCAAGTTTACAATTTACTTTCTTGATTGTACTGTTTATGTGCTTAGCAAATTTTAATGAGCTGTGTATTAAGATCCCTAAATATTTGTATCCTTTTATGGTAGCTATTTGTTCACTGATTTGCAATGAAGGCACATTGACTATAACTCTGATTGTGTGGATGAGTAGGCGCAGGAATGTCATCAAGTCAGTGGTCTTTGACATTGAGGGGGCTACCATATACTTGATAGGAAATAGGCAAGCTAAGAGGGGGTCCTGTCAATTCATCCTGGTCATTTCGCTCTGCTACAATTTGCCCCAGGCTATTAGCTTCAGCCCAGTTGGCTTCCACGTCAAGTTCATCCCCAGACTATTCGCTCCCACTACATATTGTACTATACTCCAACAACAATTACAGTATGACTTCCACTTCTACAGTCCTCTTGCACATTGCCTCATCTGGTGGGTGAACTGAGCCCACCTGGATTTATTTTATAATATTAACATTGGGGAGGTGAATTGTCCTGGGATGAATTGACATGAGAGCTGATTGATGCCAGAGCTAAGACCCCAGGGTGAGTTGTTGCAGAGCGAAATGACTGGGATGAATTGTCACATAGCCAGCTAAGAGATGGCATATACATGAACTATATCAATAGGCAGTTCAGCTATATCTATGTATATAGTTCACCTACCAAATATATAAAATTAAAACTAGAGATATGTACAAAAATAAAATGGCCAACAGCTATCAGCATAATGAAGAACCACACATCACAATGTCGAGCACAGTCAACTAATTTATTATATTATTTCATATGATAAAGAGACACCAAGCTGTCAATTAGTTCAGACAGAGGAAAGAGAAGCATGGTCCAGCTGGGACTTACAGATCTGCAGTAAACAGCCCTGTAACAAAATGAAAAGTAACAGAATAAAACAGCCTTCATGCTGTTTTTGATATCTCACATATGGGCTAAAATGAATTTACTATGCCCATAGATGCCACTTGCTCACTCACTGATATAGTCTTTTAAACAGCATGGTGTTCAACAACAGCACCAGCATTTTCCCAACCTGACATCGCTCACGAGCGTCTCAGCATTGTAAACATGAATAGTGCAAGCATTCAGGTCCGTATACCCAAAGACGGAATAAAATGCTTACTTTTATTTATAAAAAAAGACCTTGTGAAATGACTAATTACTGGCACAGGCAGCAGGGAAATTCATCAAAACAAGGGAAGCAAGTCATGTCAGCTGCTCTTTAGGTCCCTTTAAAAACATTTTTATTTAGACAGGCCTACCCAGGCTTAATTATTTATTGTCTATTATAGTTAGCTATAATTCTGCTGTTTGCATGTTTTATTGTTGTAATGCACCCTGAACCTTTGGATAGGGTGTCAAACAAATATAATTGCCTCACTTTGATGCTAAAAAGTACAAGGTAAAGCATATCGGAAGCACGAATCCAGGGTCTGAATACACATTTGGGGAGCGCCAATCACGGTGACTGAGAAGAAAAGATGGAGATGGGGATCTCCAGCAACCTTAAAACATTGGTGCAACAGGTAAAGCCAGTGAGAAGGTGAACAAAAGTGAAGGGGACACTGGGAAGCATTATTTTACAGGAAGGATGGTGGTGGTGAGGGTGTGTGTGAAATGAGTTTCCAGAGATGCCGGTCAATATAAAAACTGTGGAGAGCTTTAAGAGAGGGTGGGACAGGCCTAAGGGTATCATGAAGGGGGTGGGGATGGATATGGAACCTCTAAAGGATATGTACCTCCACACTGGGCAAACTTGATAGACTGTGAGATCATCTTCTGATGGCACATTTCTCGGTTTCTATAGTTTGTAAGCAAAATAGAAAGCCAGAACTATTGAGAAATGATGTCTTAAAAAATTCTGTGAAAGTACGAAGGCTTTAAACCAAGTAACCCAGTGTTGTGTAGTAACTTGTTTGTTTTGTGAGAGACTGAATCTGGCAGCATCAGTTAGAGCTGTTTCTGAAGGGCACAATTTTCCACTAGAAGACAGTGCCCTCACTGTATGGGTTGGCAGTGAGCAGGTGAAACTACCTGCCAATATGCAAAAATGTGACCTGGAATGCTTTTCTCATTGTGTCACCCAGTAAATTGGCAGCCTCTTTGAAAAGCAATCCCAGGGAAAGGACAGAGTTTTACTCTTCCTCCCTCTGCCCTTTCCATTTTATGTGAACCTGTCAGGCATCACATATTACTTTACCTAGCATAGTCCAGCTAAGATGCCACATTTTGTTTTCAGTGGAAGGTCCTTTCTGTCCAGCTTGCTCATTTTAATGGGAGGGTCAAGTGAAGAAAAGTCAGGCGACTTATGCATCACAAAGCAAATCAGTAGCTGAAACTTATACTACTGCAACACATTTCTGCTCACTGGATCATGCTCCCCTCTGAAGTTGCAGGTTACCTGTAGACCATTGAATGTCTACAAATAGTCCCCTGCATCAGTTACTTTCGCAGTTCAGTAATTTCTTAGAAAATGCAATAATAGGCACACAGGGCCAGATTTTTGAAGGGTGGAGCAGGGCTTGCATCAAGTTCTGCACCCCCAGACTTAGGTTCTGGTGGTGTGCTAAACCTCTTCACTGCAATTGCACCAGATTTTGCAATCTCAGGTACAGTTGTGACAGTTTCCACCATTTACGGCAGCTTGTGCCAAATATGTGGTGCAAGCTCCGTCAAACAGGCCCTTGCGGTTGCCACAAGTTAGACCACAAAAAGTTGGTCTAGTTTGCAGCAATCAGTGCACAGGATAGAAAGTCCTGATGCTGGCCAGGAGAATGCCACAAGCCCATGCGCCATATGTTCGTACCTAGGGCTTGCAGCATTATTGTTAGCATTGCGAAAATCCTGCCCATAGAAAATTGCTGGCAAAAATTGCCAGTTGGTCTGTCCAGTCTGCCCTTTATCCTACTTAATAATATTTTGTGCTGTTGCCTTCTGAGAAGAAATAGAACTGCAGTAGGATGAACTGTGGGTTTTGCAGCACATATAGAATAATGTATGGGCAACTATACTCATCAAAGCTGTGTTTCCATCTAGGGGTGAGATGATATCATAGACCTTGACAGTGAAGCTTAAGAGGTCTTTATATTATCTCACCACCAAGATGGAGGCATCAGCCCTGTTCTGTAGGGTTGTCCATACATTATTTTGTATAGTGTATGTTGTTTTAATTAACTTACCTTCTTTCTCATGCTATCTTGAACTGTGGTCAGATAAACAGGAAACAGCAAACAGGATAAGATTGATTTAAGTAATAACTACATGACAGGGAACATTTCCAGTATTTCATCTTGTAACAAACAGTTTAGTTGGTGTGTTTTCACTCTTGCTGATATCTTCATCATGAGTAATCTGCAGTGTCAAAAAACACAAAAAAATCTCAACAAACACAGGATCATATGCTGTTGTGCCACAGTAGTGACACAGCTACTGTAGTATAACAGCATTCTGACATGACTACTGATGTACAACAGCATCTGGAAGTGCATGTATTTCCATTCGCAACAACACTGAACCATGTACCATACTTTTTACAGTATAAGGTCAGGGCTTATTCTCCACGGAAAACTGTGGATTTCCAAATCTTGTTGTAGGACAGTTCAAAGGTCAAAAAAGTTATTGAACTCTCATTCTGATGTCACATCAATAGTAAAACAATTTTTCAACCTTGATCTGCCTCCTGATTGGCTCACTTGTCATGTCTCTAATGAAAAAAATTGTGGAAACATGGCGGCGCAGTTTAGCGAGCACTGAGTAGTGGACACTGCAAATTTTGACACGAGGAACTATCACTGCTCAGTGTCAAAAAAAGTTAACTTTTTTAAAATTTTGTTTTAAAAATTAAGAATGTTGGGCATAGAAAATGGAAGCCAGAGCGAGCGGGAGTGGGGAGAAGCTGGAGTGAGCAGCAGTGGCTCTAGGAGTGGGAGTGGGAGAAGCTGGAGTGAGCAGCAGTGGCTCTAGGGTGGGAGTGGGGAGAAGCTGGAGTGAGCAGCAGTGGCTCTAGGAGGCGGAGTGGAGAAGCTGGAGTGAGCAGCAGTGGCTCTAGGAGCGGGAGTGGGGAGAAGCTGGAGTGAGCAGCAGTGGCTCTAGGAGCGGGAGTGGGGAGAAGCTGGAGTGCAGCAGTGGCTCTAGGAGTGGGAGTGGGAGAAGCTGGAGTGAGCAGCAGTGGCTCTAGGAGTGGGAGTGGGAGAAGCTGGGTGAGCAGCAGTGGCTCTAGGAGTGGGAGTGGGAGAAGCTGGAGTGAGCAGCAGTGGCTCTAGGAGCGGGAGTGGGAGAAGCTGGAGTGAGCAGCAGTGGCTCTAGGAGTGGGAGTGGGAGAAGCTGGAGTGAGCAGCAGTGGCTCTAGGAGTGGGAGTGGGAGAAGCTGGAGTGAGCAGCAGTGGCTCTAGGAGTGGGAGTGGGGAGAAGCTGGAGTGAGCAGCAGTGGCTCTAGGAGGAGTGGGAGAAGCTGGAGTGAGCAGCAGTGGCTCTAGGAGTGGGAGTGGGAGAAGCTGGAGTGAGCAGCAGTGGCTCTAGGAGTGGGAGTGGGAGAAGCTGGAGTGAGCAGCAGTGGCTCTAGGAGTGGGAGTGGGAGAAGCTGGAGTGAGCAGCAGTGGCTCTAGGAGGCGGGAGTGGGGAGAAGCTGGAGTGAGCAGCAGTGGCTCTAGGAGCGGGAGTGGGGAGAAGCTGGAGTGAGCAGCAGTGGCTCTAGGAGCGGGAGTGGGGAGAAGCTGGAGTGAGCAGCAGTGGCTCTAGGAGCGGGAGTGGGGAGAAGCTGGAGTGAGCAGCAGTGGCTCTAGGAGTGGGAGTGGGGAGAAGCTGGAGTGAGCAGCAGTGGCTCTAGGAGTGGGAGTGGGGAGAAGCTGGAGTGAGCAGCAGTGGCTCTAGGAGTGGGAGTGGGGAGAAGCTGGAGTGAGCAGCAGTGGCTCTAGGAGTGGGAGTGGGGAGAAGCTGGAGTGAGCAGCAGTGGCTCTAGGAGTGGGAGTGGGGAGAAGCTGGAGAGAGTGCAAGATAACATCACTGAAGGTAACACACAACTGAAAGACAAAAAAAATACAAAACTAAATCAACCCGGACCATATACTATAAAACAGTGGATGGGTGACCATCCACAATTAAAGCAGTGTCTTCATCTTAGTTGTTGATGACATCATGGAACCTCTCGAGCTTCGCTCTGAGGTCTATTTGATGTCATCAACAACCTCGATGGAAACATAGTTATGTTGTGGATGGTCACCCATCCATTGTTCTACTGTATATGCTCTTGATCCACTCTAAGTTTTAATGTGTGCTGCCTAATTATCTGTTGACTCACACAAAAAAATTCAGAAGACTTTCATCTTGATAATGTTACTTATTTTGAATTTTCTGCACTAGGGTGGCCTTGTTCACTGTAGGTGTAATACCAAGTTTTTAAGGGGGTCCCAGAGGTGCTAGACAGCTGCAATCAGGCATAGCAGATGTGGGTAACCTAAAGAACACAGGTTAGTATATCTCAAATGTGGCTACCAGGTGTAAATCCTGCAACCACCTCTTCTTCATTTTATGACCCTGAGCAGGTGACTTAACCTCTGAGTATGCAAAGTCTCTGTAATCCACCTTTCTATGTCTCTCCCCCATCTCTTTGTTGAATGAATGAATAAATTGTTTTATTTGTATATGATTACAACATCACAAAAGAGAAATACAGAAGTATTAAAACAAGAAGAAAAAGGATTTACACATACTGTAAATATTCCACATCTATACATCAAGTGAAAAAGGATTGCTGGGTGAAAACTTAGATGGCAGTAACCTACCATATCTCTGATGCTGGATTCTTCTGTGTCCTTAAATTGGTAGTAACACTTTCTCCCTTCCTCCGCTTGAATTGTAAAGTGATTTGGAATATAATTTGTATGAAAGTCACGATATAAAACCAAGTTCCTTTCCTGCCTCTGATTGAAACTGTAAATAAAGCCTGACCTAGCAGTGCTAGCAGAGCACTCAGTAGTGCTACCATGTAGAGTTTGTGTTATATGGCTGCCCTCATGCTGGAAGAGTCTGGCGATTGCTGCCAAGTATATGTAACCCCCCAGGATCCCTGTGGGTTCCTATGTGTAAGACTGGGGATTCCAGACTACAAACAACTCCTCAGAGCTGGAGTCTGTGACTCACTGAAGGGAGTGGGGCTTGCTGCAGAAGATAAGCCCCAGTCAATCTCTCAAGACAAATGATGGGAGGGCACTGAGCCATGACTACCTCATCTTCCCTGTAGTGGACCCAGTTCTCTGTACAGTTAGAGAACACCAGAAATACATGGCTGCTGTCCTCCAAAAGGAAGTCCCAGATGGGGAAGAGCTTGCCTATGGTGTTTAAGAGTGAGTAAAAGCCAAATGACTTTCCTGAGAAGAACAGAAACTTTGTCACCCTAGATTATGCTTTGAGTGAAGTTTAGAGAAATGCTTAGAGGCTAGAAAGCCAGGAACTGTTGTGAACATTTTCTTATGGACTTTGAAACTCTGCCTCTTTACATCTGAGGACTTTTTGTGAGAGAACATGCACACTTGTCTGCGAGAGAGAGAGGAAGTATTTCCTATGAGAAAGTATAAGTGTCTGACCTTCTATTCTATTCTATTCTATTTAAAATTCAGCATTTTTCCTCCTGTGATGGTGGGAGGGTATCTCACATATTTGGTGTTCGTAATCCCAGATTTGATTCTTATTGGGGTTGGTGCATGGAATTGACCCTATGCCTCTCAGCCCTGGAGTGGCACCAGATAGACATGAACTTAATGAATGACTGAGAGGTGGGTGGCATTGAAGGAGGTTGGTGACCCGATTCTCTGAGCAAGCCTTAGGTAAGGGTTGGACCTCATAGTTCTTTCCAAGTGCAGAAGCCTTTGTGTGTGGGGCAAAGCTTTGCATGGTTATATTTTTGGGGTATTTAACTTAAAAACAGAGTACCAGAGGGTGCAGTTTGAATCTAGCCCAGCATAGCTGAGGGCTATCTAAATTGTGGTTTTATGAATTATGCCTCTACCCAGGGTATGTCGCAGTATCCCTGACTCTTGGAACTCTGTCCTCACCACCAAATTACTGTCTGTATGAAGAAGTAGAAGTTCTGAAACAGTGAATGTGAACTTTGGACTCTGCCCCTGCTGGGTGAATGTGAGAAAGCACTTTAATAAGAACACCAAAATAACTGAAATACCCCATTTATCATTGTATAATCTGGTTGCCCTAGTATGAATTTCTGTGGAAAAATAAATTCAGCAAATGATTTTAGATTCTAATTTGTGAGTGGACAATGGATTTTTGTGTAAACCGTGTTTGCCACTAAATTTTACCTTTACCCCCTTGCCACCAACTGAGAATGCTGCCCCTATGAAAGTCGCCCCAGATCCTTAGGTCAAGTACTGTAAGTGCACAGCAATGTATCTGATGTAATACAGCCCTTCCTGTATGTGTGATGATATATGCCTCATTATGAGGGTCAGTGTCCCACAGTATCCTACACTTGGTGTTATGGTGCCACATTTCAGTGACAGACGGTTGAGAGGTATGCTGTCAAAGTAGTGCTTCCATCTCTGGTTTGTATGTAGGAGTCACAATGGTATCCTCCAATCTCTGAGAACCACACCATCAGGAATGGTTTAATATATTGTTAAATGGTATGGCCTTGAACCCCTGCTAGTAAGGGGACGGAGAGGTATTTATAAAAGAGGATATCCAATGGGCTGACTGAAAATGTATACCTTATCTCCAAGTGTGATTTGTGAAAGTCCTGCCCAATTACAGGTGATGATAAATTATCTATTTTAAGTCAAGGTTTTCTATGTTTGATATATACTGTACAACAGTAATTTAGAAGTTATAACTTTTATTGGGCGCCAGGCCCAGATGGCATCCACCCCAGGGTACTGAAAGAGCTGGCAGAGGTCCTTGCAGGACCTTTGGCAGACCTATTTAATGCCTCACTATATTCAGGGTGTGTACCTCAGGACTGGAGGATGGCTCATGTGGTGCCCCTCCACAAGAGTGGCCCCAAGGATGAACCGGGAAACTACAGACCAGTGAGCCTCACATCCATCGTTGGGTAAGCTAATGGAGACTATCCTGAAGGAGAGGCTGGTGGCCCTCCTAGAGGCCAAGGACTACAGGACAGAGGACAGCATGGCTTCATACGTGGCAGATCCTGCCAAACCAACCTGGTCGAGTTCTATGACTGGGTAACTAGGCAACTGGACAGGGGCCATGCAGTGGATGTCCTGTATCTGGATTTCAGTAAGGCATTCGACTCAGTGCCACATGGAAGGCTGGAAGGAAGTTAGTAGGCACAGGGGCGGGTGCAAAGCTGGTGAGATGGGTAGGAAACTGGCTGCAGGGTAGGCAACAGAGGGTGGTGGGTGGAGAGCTCTCACACCCAAGGGCAGTGACGAGCGGTGTTCCACAGGGCTCGGTGTTGGGACCAGTGTTGTTTGGGATATTCATTGCAGACATATCATGGGACATCAAGAGCAAGATCAGTCTATTTGCTGATGATACCAAGATAGGCGCGTGTAGTGGATGACCTAGGGGATGGCAGGGGTTGCAGGATGATCTGGCAAAGCTTGAAACCTGGTCAGACACCTGGCAACTGGGCTTTAATGCCAAAAAGTGCAAGGTGCTGCATTTTGGGATGAAGAACCCAAGGAGGAGTTACCAGCTAGGGGGAGTGCAGCTAGCCCAGACAGAGGAGGAGAAGGATCTGGGTGTGCTCATTACAGGGTCAATGAACAACTCGGCACAATGTAGGAAGGCAGCTGCAAAGGCCAACAAAATGCTGGGTTGTATTGCAAGGGATATATCCTCGAGGAGGGAGGAGGTGATTCTGCCACTGTGTAGGTAATTAGTTAGACCACACCTGGAGTACTGCGTGCAGTACTGGCATCCGTATCTGAAGAGGGACATTAAGTTACAGGAGGGGGTGCAGCGCAGAGTGACAAAGATGATCAAGGGGCTGGGGGACTTATCATACGAGACTAGGTTGAAGGAGTTGAACATGTACTCACTGGAGGAGAGGAGAGACAGGGGTGACATGATTGAAACCTTTAAATACATGAAAGGAATAAACAAGACAGGTACAGAGGGGCTGTTCAAAGTAAGGGAGGGGAGGGACACCAGGGGCCAATGATATGAGACTGGAGCGAAGAAGGTTCAGGAGGGAGATGAGGAGACACTTTTTTACAGAGAGGGTGGTGGCTGGGTGGAATGCGTTACCTGCTGAAGTGGTATGTAGTAGAACAGTGGACTGCTTCAAACAAGGATGGAACAGGACAAGGGGAGGGTTAATGAAGGGGAAGGGTGGAAGGGAGGGGCAGCTGCAGAATAAGGGGTGCTAGCTGCACATTCGAGCAGACTTGATAGACCTCTAGGCCTTTATCTGCTGGCAAATTTCATATGTTCGTATGTTCGTATGTTCGTAAATGTGCAGTTTGATGATTAGCTGTTTTCCTTTGATTTTAACAGCTGGCTTCAGTGCTGCACTAGGCATTGTGATGTCATCAGCATTGTGAATGCTGCTCTCCGATTGGGTCAATATTCCACTGTGATAACATTAACTTAAAAAATATCCATTGTGACAAAGTTAACTAAAACATATTTTTGAAATGTCGATGTTACTGATGTCACTAGCCTATATTGAAGCAATAAGGCATGACAGGTGTGCTTTGTGCTGGATAATGTCTCGCCTTGGGTGGTTTGAAGCATGATGCTGAAGGTGGAGTCGTTCCACCACCTGAGAAGTGCTGTTTTGTTTTTGTAGATTCCATTTATTCCTTGATGGACCAGGGCATCTCTCAAAGTGCCCACTTGATTGTCGCCTCTACTCGCTGAGACCTCCCTCCTCAGGGACCCTCTCCCAAGGACCTTCCAGCCCCAGATCACCTCCCCAAAGGAAAGCCCACCCCACCTACCTGGTGGCCTTTCTGTAATTAGAGGGTCAATCCTTGGTCAAGGGCCTTGGGGAATCATCGGAGGGATGGCCAGCGCTGGGATGTGGGCTAGGTCCCCGGAGCCTTTGTCACCTCCCTGGTTCTGTGGGGTATTTTAGTGTGATTATTTCCCCCTCCTGGAGTGCTGTCATGCACTGATGTCCAGGCACTGATGTGCCGATGTCCGCTGACACTCCACCCTTAGTCGCTGTATCAGGGGCTGCTAAGGAGCAATGCATGGCCCGGATCCCCTCCACGGGAAGAGAGAGCAGTCCTCCAGATGCTCAGTCCCTTCCCTCCCCTGCTGTCCCCTGGTGGCCAAGTCTGTTCCCAAACCTGGGTCATTGGCATGGTGCGAGGTGTAGTGTCCAGCACCTCAACCCTCAGCACCACCAGGCCAGCTGGAGAAGTGCTCTTATCTCAGCACAATGCACACCCTGTCATGCCTTATTACAATTATGAAATGGGTCTATTAACATTACTTAGTAAGATATTTTAAAAATAAACTTTTTGTATAATTTAAAATAGGGAATAAATAAATAAAAAAATGTTAAGACAAATGTTTTGAAAGGAAAAAAAGATCCCATCTTAGTCAATTTAGTGTTGCCTCCTGGCCAGCAGGTGGAGGCAATGCTGCATATGACAATGTGTCAGGGTAAAGGCGGCTTCAAGTGCCAGTTTGCCATTGGTAACTTTTGCTGTCTTTATACAGTATGTGGATTTTGCAGTGTGCTTTCTGTGAGTGTTGCAGTTGAAAATGTTTTTGAAAATGTTTGTTCTATGTGATCACCGAATGCTGTGGGTGAGGAAGTGAGCACAGTTGAAACAGATGTCATGTTGGAAAGTGAGCCCAGAGCATGATGGCAGTCATTGGCGGTTGACCACCAGTGAGACAGGGAGACGTGAGGGTGGTGGGAATGAAAGCCATAACTTCCAGCTAAAAGTTCAACTGACAAAAGGTAGAGACACTGCAGGTGAGTGGAGGGAAGGGACAGCCAGTGTTATTTCTCTTGCTTTTGTGATTCCTTGTTGGTTTATGATGCCAATTAAGAGGACAGTCCGTGGCAGTGGGGAGTGATATTGTAGAGGCTGATCAGAGGTAAGGCGGACTCAGAGGACGCCAAACTTCTTCCCATGCTGTTCTGCTGGGATAGCAACACAGGGCTCCAAAGTCCTCAGCCAGTCAGGTTACAAAATGTTTTCTCATCCCATTTCATAACAGGGCTCAAAATTATATAGAGAATACTGGCTGGCTACTGTGTGCAACCAGTCTGTGCTGCCACTGAAGGGTTCTGATTCTGACTGACCTCGAGAGCGAAGCTCGAGAAATCCTACGGAATCAGAACCCCACAATGGCAGCACAGGCTGGTATGGCACAGTAGCCCAGCCAGTATTTTATATAGTGTATGGAGATCCCTTGTTCAAAATATGGCATTAAAACAAACATACTCATTTGCGGTTTTATGTTTGGTCCACCTATTTTGCTGCTCGTCAATGAATTTCAAGTGCTCCTCAGCCACCTTGGAAAAAACTGCCACTGTCATCCTATCACAGTATTGACTGAATACTGAGATGTGTGCATGGCAGTTTTTCCATTACTGGAAGTGGTGTCTCATGCACTCCAAAAAACAGTCAATAGTCACTGAAACTGGTTCAATTACAGAACCACTTAGCCAATTTGTGGACTATACATATACACACATATATATATATAAATAATCTGTACCTTTGTTGAGATCTCATGTAAGAGATTCCAAACATGCATTAGAGATTTTAGGCGAACTCCACGTCAAGGAAACACCTTTTGTTCACACTCAACGTGGAGTCACTTTACACAAACATACCGCATGAGGGTGATTTGAGTGCCTTAGCATATTATTTGGATAAACGCAACAGTGACGCCCCACCCAAGGAATTCATTATGAAATTGTCACAGCTTGTATTGGAATGTAATTCTTTTGTGTTTCAAGGCAGATATTATCTGAAATGAGTGGTACAATGATGGGGGGGGGCATCTTTTGCCCCTAACTATGCAAATTTGTATATGGGAATGTAGGAGGAGGCATTTATGTACGACTCAGAGGTAAACCCATTTTACCACCACATTTCCATTTACAAAAGATATATCGATGATTGTTTTTTGTTGTGGAATGGTTCTGTGGGAGATTTAAGGGTGTTTGTCCAATATTCGGGATTGACCAATCCATGTTTGCATTTCGCTATGAGAGTGAGTAAAAATTAAATATCTTTTTTGGATCTTTTAATAAATAAAGGTAATGCCAATGGGTGTATCACCTCATTGCATAGGAAACCAGTGGACAAAAATTCAGTTTTACAAGCTAGCTCTTGTCACCCTAGATATTCAATCAGGTTGATTCCTAAAAGCTAGTTTATTAAGGCACACAGAAATTGCTCCACTGATACCAATTTTGAATACTGGGCTGATGATTTAGAGAGTGGATTTAAAAGGAGGGGGTACAGTCAAACAGATATTAATATGACAAGACATGATGCAACAAGTATGAATAGGGAGTCACTGCTGTTAGAGAAATTGAGTGTGCAACAGAATAAGAATAGCTGAATTTTGTTACCATGTTTAGTGTGGATTCTCGAAATTGAAAATATTATCGAGAGACACTGGTCCATCTTACGAACTGAGCCTAAATTGGATCAATATGTGTCACAAACAACAAGAGTGGTGTATAAAAGGTCTAAAATTTAGGAAACCGCCTTACACACAGTTACCAGCCACTGTCTTCATTGATACATCGATACACAAGCAAACTGCTAATAAGCAGGTAACTTCAGAGTACTCCATTGTCTCCCCCCCCCCACAACCATTGGATCAATATGCAGTGTCTATAGTAGATCAGCATGTAGGAAAAAGCAATTGGCTACCACAATTACCTAAAGGATGCTTTAAGTGGCATCGATGCAGATACTGCTTGAATGTGAATGTAAGTAAAACACTCATGAGTCCTTCAAATGGAAAGCAGCTTTTTAGTGATGATTTTATTAATTGTGATAGCTGTGATGTTGTTTATTTTGCATCCTGCAAGTGTAGGGCATACTACATAGGACGCACTAAGCGAAATTTAAAGAACGAGTGGGGGTAACATATATGTGCTATGTCTGATAAAAATTTGGATTATTTTTATTTATTTTATTTATTTATTAAATTGTGGTGACCAGGTAGGCCCACTGAGCCCCGAAGGTCCCCTTTTCAGGGGCGACCCGGGATAACAATACAAGATAAAATACAGTGAAGAAAAACTTTTGATTACATAGGTTGTTCAAGCATAAGGTGGTTACAGACAGTGGTTACAGACATGGTTATCATCATGACACAGTTTTGCATTGGTACTACTTGGCATAGTGATATACATGAGGTAGCATTGGTCCCTAGGTGTCCAGATACTAGAGGGAGGTACATGGTCAGCTCACCTTTGGGAAGGTTTGATGCAGAAAAATGGAATACCTTAAGAGCTGTGGCAGTGGCATGCACTTGTGACCAGTATATGGGACTTGAGCCTGGTGCAGAAGTTCGTGAGGGAGGAGGCATCCTGGCCCGGGGGGGGAGCTTGTTCCATAGGCTGGGGGCTTGGCAAGAAAAGGATCTGCCACCAGCATTGGTCCTTACTCTGGGGACTTCAAGTAGTGTTCATTCTGATGTCCTTAAATTCCTAGGGTTGTGTTTAATGGCTGTGGTTCTGGCTATGCTTGGTGGAGCAGGGGGTTTGAGTAGCTTGTAAGTCTGGACAAGCAATGGGTATTGGAGGCGAGCGGCCAACGTGGGCCACCGGATCTGGGCCAGAGTGTCACAGTGGTGACTTCGTGAGTGGTCTTGGGTAGCGAACTGAGCTATTTTGTTGTATAGGATTTGCATCCTGGATACCTCTTGCTTTGTCATGCCCTGTATAATCGGGGCTGCATAGGTCAGGGTAGGGAGCAGGACACTTGTTGCAATGGAGAGCCTGGCCTCAGGGATGAGCTGGTCCCTGAGTCGGTACAAGGTACCGAGTTTGCGATGTAGGGTCCTAGTGACCTGGTCCACGTGGTCCTTGTAGGTGATAGACTGATCCAGAGTTAGGCCGAAGTATTTTAGGGAGGGAACTACATTAATGCTTTTGCCAGAGAGTGTGGTTAGTCGGAGGGATGATGACCTGTCAAGTCCCAGTGATCTTGGCCTGAATAGCATTGCCTTGGTTTTGTCTACATTAAGTACCATTCTGTTCTCACACAGCCATGTTTCTAGGGATGTGAGGTCTTTTGGAGGAGCGGACCAAGAGCGGCCACATCACCCAAGGGTCTGTAGATGATGGTGTCGTCAGCGTACTGTCCAACCGAGCTCTCCCCACAGTAGGTACTTAATTTGTTGGTAAATAGGGAGAATAGGAGGGGGCCTAGTATTGAACCCTGAGGTACTCCCTGTTTTAGAGGTAGTGGCTCTGACATGGCCCCCTTCCATGTGACCCTCTGTGTCCAGCCTGATAAATAACTCCCAAACCACTTGAGGGCATGGGGGTCTAGGGGTGGCCCACATTGTGCAGCTTCTGTAGCAGAAGATTGTGGTTGACAAGGTCAAATGCCTTGGACAGGTCTATAAAAACTGCACCTGTGGGTATCCCTTTGTCCATTGCCCTGAGCACTTCTTCCGACAAGTTAATGAGGACAGTGTCAGTACTGTGGTTTGGTCTGAATCCATATTGAGAGGGAGCAAGGAGCGGATGAGCTTCCAAGTAGTCCCGGAGTTGGTTGTAGATTAGCCTTTCTTGCAACTTGGGAACTCAAGCTGCAGGCTGGTAGGACAGAGGTCTGGGGTTATATTCTGTTTTAACTGAAATATTTGAATAGTTTGTAAGTGAAATTAGCGCTATGTGTTAAAAATTATTACCTTGAATTAGAACTATTACTTGGGCTGTGATATTGTAACTTTGGAGGCTTGGGGACTGTTGTTTGTCAGGGTTAATTAGAGGGAAATTTAAATGTGTTGTTTGCCTGGTGTTAGGGGGAGGGGACATTAGCTGCAATTACCTTGTCTTTAAACAGGAATTACCCTGGCCTCCATTGTTCACTTGGGAACTCAAGCTGCAGGCTGGTAGGACAGAGGTCTGGGGTTATATTCTGTTTTAACTGAAATATTTGAATAGTTTGTAAGTGAAATTAGCTCTATGTGTTAAAAATTATTACCTTGAATTAGAACTGTTACTTGGGCTGTGATATTGTAACTTTGGAGGCTTGGGGACTGTTGTTTGTCAGGGTTAATTAGAGGGACATTTAAATGTGTTGTTTGCCTGAGTGTTTGGTAAGAGCCCTCGCACTCCACCCTGTTTTGTAGGCTTTCTTAAATACTGAAAAGCCACTGGGGTTGGAATTGAAGGGCTGAGTATTTCTGTTTTGGGACTGAAATTGAAGCAACAGGAGCTGGTGGGCCTGTGACATCATACGGTACCTGATGTCTGCTTACACACACTGTTATGGGACCGAACACATACTGGACTGTATGTGTTTGTGAGACTTGGGAACTTTATTGGTGGGTTGAAATTGGGTTTGTAAAAACTACAGTCAGTATTGAGAGAAACTGTATTCCAGGGAAAGGGACTGAAAAAGGTGGTGTGCCATTATAAACAGAGGGGGATAAACAGGGTGGCCATATTCCACCATGGCAGGCATCTTCGGAAGGGTTGTAGGCTGCACAGGCTGTCGGATGGCAATAATTCTAAATTGGGCCTGGAGAGAGGGAGGCTGCCCACTCTGTAGACAGCTATCTTGTATCAGGAGTGAGTTATATTGGTTAAGGAGTAAGCTGGGGGAGCTGGGGGGGTGTCCAAGGATAAGGGGTGTGGATATGGGCAGCAGAAGGGTGGGGCTGAGGGGAGGCTGGGGCAACGCTCTGAAATTACAGGACGTTATGTTACAGCAAGCAGGAGGGGGGATATTAGGGACAGAGGACCCTTAGATAGGGAAGTTGATGCTAAGGGGAAAGCGTACAGGGTGAACATTCTGAATACAAAGAGAGTGGAGGGGGAAGAGTCAGGAGGGGCTGTTGTGCGGAAGCCTAAAACAGCAGACTGTGGGAAGGGAGCTCCTAAGGTGAACAGAGCAAGAGGGGAAGAAGAGGGGCAGTTTAGAGGTGCAGTCAAGGGAAACTCGGGTTACTTGATGGAGGCTGACATAGAGTGTCACAATAAATTTGAGCTACTAAGCAACCTAGAGGGAGAGGAAGGGGTTGGTGGAAATGAGGAAACTTATACAGAGGCCGGGGGGAGGGAGTCGGATACCCATAGGGCATCACAGACCGGCTATGGAAAGGATAGAAACAGTCCCAGAGGGAGAAGGGGAAACACATATGTTAAGCAAATGGGGGAGATGCAACATATTCCAGACATGAGGGAGGACAGCATGATTGGAGAGAAACTGGGAGACAAAGAGGTGGGAGAGGAGCCCCCCTTCAGCAGGGGGGTCAGTACCAAGGATGGGGCCCTAGCTAAAGGGGACCCACAGGGAGCCTCTGGAGGCAGGGGTACTATTACAAGGGGGGAGGATGGTGGTGTGGGGAAGGGGAAACCATCAGGGCCAGGATAAATGGTTTGGATAAGAGAGGGTTAAAGGGGATACCTATTCAGAGGGGTTTGAGTTAAGTGGGCAAAATAGCAAGGGAGGCAGAAAGGGGAGGGTGACAAGGGGGTCTCTAATAAGGCAGGGAGACTCCCACCTAAATTGAGATCATGAATAAAGGGGGAAGGGGAGCTGAGAGGGTATAGTGGAGGTAACCATAAGGATGATGGCGGTGTTAAGGTTCTGTTACTGGGAGACTCGATGATTAGGGGTATCCGGTGGGAGGGAGAGGGAGGTGGATGCCATAGCCAGGTGAAGGTAGTGAGTATCTCTGGGCTGACAGTGCACAGAGCAAAGTTCATGGTGTATGAAATGGTTAGGGATTGTGGAGGGAAACCGGATTTCCTGGTGCATTTGGGAACTAATGATCTAGAGGGAAATAGCATTTTGGAAATCCAAGCAAGGTTCCAAGAACTTGCCAGAGTCTGTCGGGATAATGGATGCAACATTTCCTTTTCGGAGATATTGCCAGTACCAAAGGCCTCAGTGGAGAAAAAAATGAAGCTCACAGAGGTTAATGACTGGCTCAGGAAGTGGGGTGAAGAGAGTGGATTGGGGGTGTTAGGGAACTGGAATGGAGTTTGGGAGGATAAGGGACTATATGCCAAGGACAGGTTTCATCTTGCCCCATTAGGGAAGGAAGTCCTTAAACAGGGGATGGCTGACTACATTCAAGAAAGGTGGGGTTTAAACTTGTGAGGGGAGGGATAAGGAGGGCTGACCAGCCGCTCCTCCAGATGAGGGAGTAGCCTTCAAGCCCAAGGGGAGGGGAAACAGACTGGGGTGGAGGTTTCAGGAGGAGCAGAGGAGGATGGAAGTATAAGGAATCTGGGTGGGGTTCGACAAAGAGGATCAGGGATAAGGGGTGGGGTTGGTGTTAGTAAATGCCAGGAGCTTGGGAAACAAGTTGCCAGAGTTCCAGGCCGTGCTGTTCGGGGGTGGATGTGTGGCGTGTCACGGAAACGCACAACAAAACCATGACTGGGACCCTAAGCGCACAGGGTACACTATGCTTAGGAAGGATAGAAAGGAGGGCAGAGGGGGTGGAGTGGCTATGTTCATTAGAGATGACATAGAAATTGCTAGGGTAGAAGAGGCAGAGGGAAACGTGGAGGCCTTATGGGTCACCTTATGATCCCCAGCAGGAGATAAGGTCAAGCTGGGTATAGCATATAGGCCCCCGGGGATGAGTGATGTTCTAGAGGATGGTTTGCTGGACAACATCATTGCCCAGTGTGGACCAAAAGGGGAAGGAGTGGTGTTGATGAGGGACCTTAATATGCCAGGTACAAACTGGGGAACCATGTCTTCTAAGGTGGCCAATGAGCAGAGGCTGCTGGATGGCTTCCAGGATGTGTTCTTAACACAGCATGTGATGGAGCCCACAAGGGAGGGGCATGTCCTGGATGGTTCTGGCAGATGGGGATCTGGTAAGGACATAGTTGTACAAGACCCCTGACTGGGAGCGACCACAATACTGTCTGGTTTCAAATAAGCATGGGGGGAGAGGGGGTGAGATCTAGGACACTGGCAGTGGACTTCAGGGGGGCAGACTTTATGGGCATGGGAAATATTCTCAAGGATCACTTGAAGGGGATTACCTCAATGACAAGTGTGGAAAGGAAATGGGAGGTCATAAAACAGGGACTTCATGAGGCAGTCAGGATCTGCGCTAAGTTGAAACGTAAGGGAGCAAGGTCACATAAACCATGCTGGTGGTCCAGTGAGGTACAGGTAGCAGTCAGAGAAAAGAAGGCAGCCTACAAAAAATATAAAACAACAAGAGGGGATAGGGATAAGGAAATGTACCAGCTTGCATCTAGAAAAGTCACCCGTATGGTGAGGGGAGCAAAGTCCAGTAAAGAGCAGCGGCTGGCACAGGGAATACATGGAGGGAAAGGGTTCTTCGGAC
Organism: Neoceratodus forsteri; assembly: GCA_016271365.2. Taxonomy (NCBI): domain Eukaryota; kingdom Metazoa; phylum Chordata; order Ceratodontiformes; family Ceratodontidae; genus Neoceratodus; species Neoceratodus forsteri. The sequence continues at coordinate 723,018,855 of CM028129.1, forward strand.
ATTGGGGAGCCGGAGAAAACTAAGGGCCATCTCAGCAGATTGAGATCAGAAGGAGGGTGGGTGGAAGAGGCGAGGGACCAGGCAGAGGTATTTAATGAGTACTTTGCCTCTGTGTTCACTAGGGAGGGGGATGGGATATCTACAAAGCAAGGTACGAAGGGGGTAGAAGCATCAGTAAGTGGGATCAGGGAAGCAACAGAAATGGAGCAAGAGGGAGGGAGAGGTACCCAAGGGGGGTCACATATGGGTAAGGATCAAAAGGCCAGTAAGGTGGAGGGGATGGATGATGCTATCTCCACCAAAAGGGTGTGGTTAGCCCTCAAGGTCCCAAAGAAAGACAAATCTCCTGGGCGGATGGCATTCATCCGAGAGTACTGGAATTGGCGGACATACTGGCTGCACCTCATGGAGCTTTCAGCAGGTCACTTGAGACAGGGAGGGTACCTAGGGATTGGCGAGAGGCACATGTGGTGCCAATCCATAAAGGGGGGTCGAGGGAAGTACCAGGTAACTATAGACCCATCAGTTTGACCTCGGTGGTGGGAAAATTAATGGAGAGTATACTAAAGGAACGATTGGGGGTGTACTTGGAGGAGGTGGGAGGTCTGGATAGTCGGCAACATGGGTTTGTGCCAGGTAGATCATGTCAAACCAAACTTGTGGAGTTCTATGAATGGGTAACATCAGAACTGGACAGGGTAAGCCTGTGGATGTATTATTCTGGACTTCAGCAAGTGCTTGACTCTGTCCCCACAATGGTCTGGTGGATAAACTGATGGGGTTAGGAGTAGGCCCTTTGATGGTCAGATGGATTGAACACTGGCTAGCTGGACGCACTTAGAGAGTAGTGGTCTGTGGGGAGCTCTCGAACCCTAGAGAGGTTGGTAGTGGGGTACCGCAGGGCTCGGTCCTGGGTCCGATCCTGTTTAATGCATACATATCGGACATCAGGGAGGGTATAGGGTGTGAAATGAGTCTCTTCGTGGATGACTCCAAGATGGGAGCAGTAGTTGAGGGAGAAGAGGGGAGTTGGCCCTGCAAGGGGACCTGGACACCCTGGAAAGCTGGGCTCCACATGGAAATTAATCATCACCAAGTGCAAGGTGTTGCATCTTGGTCGGGGAAACCCTAAACACAGGTACACCCTGGAAGGGGAGGCGCTGGAGGCCTCAATAGGGGAAAAAGACCTAGGGGTCATGGTGGATGCATGTATGAATAACTCAGAGCAGTGCAGGAGAGCGGCTAGCAAGGCAAACAGGATGTTGGGATGCATCATAAGGGGAATCACCTCTAGGAGCAAGGAAGTGATTCTGCCACTGTACAATGGACTGGTTAGACCACACCTTGAGTACTGTGTACAGTACTGGAGACCACACTTGAAGATGGACATACAGCTCCTGGAGAGGGTACAGAGGAGGGCAACTAGGATGATATGAGGGCTAGGTGATTTGACGTATGAGGACAGACTTGAGGAGCTCTGCCTGTTTTCATTGGAGGAGAGGAGAGACAGGGGGAACATGATTGAGGTCTTCAAGTACCTCAAGGGAATAAATAGGGTAAACATGGAGGGGATCTTTAGACTAAAGCAGGGAGGTATCACCAGAGGGCATGGTTTGAAGTTGGAAGGTGGAAGGGTGAGGGGGGAAAAGAGGAGGAGGTTTTTCACTGAGAGGGTGGTGGACCCTTGGAATGCACTGCCTGGTGAGCTGGTTCAGAGATACACAGTGGAGGGCTTCAAGAGAGGGTGGGACAGACACAGAAAGTGGATGTATCAGATGATGGCTGTCCCAGGGGTTGGGGATGGATGATAGGGTTTCTGGAGCACAAGGGATGGGGGTCTCAGCACCCAACTATGATCTATGGGTTACAGACCTGAGACCATAAGGCCTAATCTGCTGGCAAATAGTATGTTAGTATGTAACTTGGCAAGTGTGCAGAGACGGAGATCGGCCTATAGTTGGTTAGTTTTTCCCTGAGTCCACCTTTGTGGATAGGGACTACATTGGCATGTTTCCACTGGTCAGGGACTCCTCCTTCCCTCAGTGATCTGTTAAGGAGCATGGTTAAGGGCCTGGATAAGGAGGTGGCTCCAGTCTTGAGTAGCCGAGGGTTGATCCCATCTGGTCCCCCTGATCCTTTAGGTTTCAACGTCTTTAGGAGGGTTTTGACCTCAGTGCACTTTGCCAGTCAAAGTTTGTTGCTTCAGCTGAGCTTGGGGCCAAAGTCAGGGAAGATGCCACAGCACAACATGCTCATGCTATGCAAAACCCATCAGAACATACGTAGTTATTTATGGCCATTGAAAAAGTTAAACTTGGCTCCGGGGTGGTGGTGGTGGTGGTGACTTAAATAGTCTTCTATCCAATAGAGAGAATTGTTGGATTTTTAAAATGCAGGCAATGGGCTTCCCTGGTCTTAATGATAAGATTGAATTACAGTCTTATTTATAGTGTGACTTATTTACACAAGTTCTCCTATTTAATTAAAATGTTTTTTTAACGTAGGCAATGACCTTCCTTGGTCCTGGTTACTGCTTTATTTATAGTGTAAAATTTAGTTGCACAAGTATAATAAAGTAAATATTTATGACTAAGGCAGTTGAATAAGATTTATTGAAGTCGCTGAATTAAATTTCATTAAGCAGAGCCTTTATAATAACATACAGTAGGTTACACGCTTAGACCTAATCAACTTTTTAATTGTATTTATGTGATTTTTAAATTAATTAGGCATTACACCTGTAAATGATTGTGCACACTATTTAAATGTAATAGTTTGTATGTTTCCACATTCTCTTGACAAAGTGCAGTGCACCTGCGTGAAAAGTTGAGGTTCACTTGTTCATGTCTGTTGATGGTGGTGGAAAGGCTGATGAAAAAATAAAGGATTTAAGCACCTATGGTTATGAGTGGTGTCCAGTTCCTGGCATGAGTGTGTACCCAGCTTCATCTTTCCATATTTATTTCTTTTTAGACTTGGAAAGCACCTATGAAATATTGATGCTTTGCAGTGAAAAGAATTCCATGGACACACCATAACTGAAGATGATTCAGACCATATGTCATATGACAGAGACAGTTTTGACAGCCGTGATTAGAAATTTCACAAGTAGATTTAAAGCCATGCACTAGTCAGATTCCATTATGGTGGCTAAGAACCACATTGTGAACTTTAAACAGTGACCAACAAGCCAGTTAAGCATGACGTGTGGGTTAGGGTGGGTATTTTAGATTGGGTAGGGAAATAAGTAAATAGAAGGTAAGACAGCATTTTTCCAATTTATTTCAGATTATGCAAAAAGGTGATAGTTGCTGTTGTAGTTTCATCTCAAAACAGTCCTAACTGAAAAGAAAATGGACCCAGACTTGTGTGTAGGAGCATGAACTACACTAAAAAAATCACATGCAGAGAAGTTGAAGAGTACCACAACTAAAATCAGTCTTTAATTCTCAATACACCATGAGGCAGGATTCAGTCCTATTTTTTTAAAACAGGTACAACAGTGCTGTAGAAGCTAAGTGGCCAGATATTCACCAGGCATGCCAACATTTTTGGGACTTTTAATTTTAATTCAGACTCTCCCAGCAAGCACAGCAGTTTTTGAATAAGGCTTTAGCATAAGGAGAAGAATAAAGTCCAACTGGTGAAGTTCATTAGGAAAGGACCATCTGATACACTTAATCAGGCTCTCATTCTTATGCCATGTGAACAGGAATTTGATCCAACTCCAGTAGTTGAAAACTGGTTAAATGGTAGACAGATCAAAAGGCCTTCTTACAACCATATGGATCAACAGAACAAAACATGAAGTATTGATGAGGAATGAGAGGGAGATAGCTGCTCAGATTCAGAAGTAGAACTAATCTAACTTTGTAATATATGAAACCAATTCTGCAAAATTGTCTGATGTTGATGAATCTTCTCAAATGATATCAGATAATGAAGAAGAAGGGGTGATGTCATGAACTCCCATACTGCTGTTAAGGTGTTGCGTCCATCTGGTAACAGACTAATTTAACATTTTGAAATCATAATAAGCTGAGACTTTGGGGGAAGGTTTGAACAGTTCTGTCAATAATTTGTATCCCTATATTACAACCTTAAGGTTTTTTGGAAATAATAAAAATCGCCCTGTTTTTTTCCACTATTAAAACAGCAATCATTGTCACCTGCCAAGTCAAGTACAGCATGGACAAGTGACTCCTGTTCTAAAAAATTATTTGTTTTTAATTTCTAAAGTGCCCCAAAATAATTATAGCTAGCTTATATGTTTTTGCAGTACTGCAATTTTCATCCATGTTTGCATGGAGAGCAGCAGATTTCGTGATGTAGCAATCTCCAGGTCTTACATTTTACATGTGGCCAAAAGGTTTACAGCAGTGCTTGCCTGGGTCCTGACTTTAAATAGCAGGCAGCTATTTTACAAAAAAAATCATTTAACGTGCCTTGTTATCATGCAGACTGATGTCACTGTCATCCTTGTTGAAATCAGACTTTTACAAATCTGTTAAAATGTGTAAGCTTAAGTTCTAGTTCCAATGTTTTTTGTGAAGATGAGATATCATTCAGTTTCTGCTTGAGCTGTCACACAGATCATAATGTAACTTCTAAAATTCAAGCAGTGCTAGAACCCATTGTAGACCTACATGCAGCCAGTGAGCTGAAAAATGAACATCTAAGGTACAGTTTAATTTTTTATCGCTGTAATGTTGAAGGATGAGTACCACCACACCATGAAAATAAAATCAGAACCATGGGTATTTGTGTGGATTTTATTTGTACAAAACTGTTCAAAGCAATGTGATGTAACAAGTCATTATTTTTCTTTCTTCACATACTTCCCCAACAGACTGAAATGGTCCCAGTACTCTGACTGACCACTTCATTGCAGTAGCAAAGCAATTTAGTGGGATATTGTGTTTATGCACACTAAAACAGTCAATGCACTAAAATCAGTTTAGTGGGATATTGTGTTTAAGCTCAATAAAGCAATCAATGCATTAAAAGCAATTTAGTGGGATATTGTGTTTATGCTCAATAAAGTAGTCAATGCACTAAAATCAGTTTAGTGGAATAATGTATGTATGCACAATAAAGCAATCAATGCATTAAAAGCAATTTAGTGAGATATATTGTTTATGCACAATAAAGCAATCAACGCACTAAAAGACCACTGCACTGCAGTGGCACAGAAGATGAATGCACCCAGTACCCTGTACTGACCAACTATATTGCAATGGCAAAACACTGGCGGGAGGTAACCCACACAGTAGTCTCACAATGGAAACAAGATGCTCCTTTGTACAAATTTTGCCAACCTGGACAAGTAAATCTGTTTAAATTAAAAAAAAAAATTCTAGTCTGGTGTGGTAAGTCAAGACAGAAGATAAAGAACTGGATGCTCAAAAACAATATTTTCACCGCGTAAGAGCTGCTAATAATCTCTTATTTTACTCAGACTGCATGGTCTTAAGCAAGCCTATTGCATTCACTGCTTGTGGCATGTAACGGTCCATTCTGAAACACTGCTGCATGCTGCATAGCTATGCAAATGAGCAACATTTACAGTTAGTAAAAATAATTTCTTTTCTACCTCTGCATCTGACATTTTGGTTAAGCATGCATAAAAAGATAACATAGCAAATGGTAGAAAACATAAAAGGAAATAAATAACAGAGGACCAGCTTGTTGTAGTTTGCTGTTTATTAATAAAATAATGATGCTATCTCCGCCAAAAGGGTGTGGTTAGCCCTCAAGGCCCTAAAGAAAGACAGATCTCCTGGGCCGGATGGCATTCATCTGAGAGTACTATGGGAATTGGCGGACATACTGGCTGCACCCCTGGTGGAGAGCTCTTCAACAGGTCACTTGAGACAGGGAGGGTACCTAGGGTTGGCGAGAGGCACATGTGGTGCCAATCCATAAGGGGTCGAGGAAGCACCAGGTAACTATAGACCCATCAGTTTGACCTCGGTGATGGGAAAATTAATGGAGAGTATACTAAAGGAACGATTGGGGTGTACTTGGAGGAGGTGGGAGGTCTGGATAGTCGACAAACATGGGTTTGTGCCAGGTAGATCATGTCAAACCAACCTTATGGAGTTCTATAATGGGTAACATCAGAACTGGACAGGGGTAAGCCTGTGGATGTATTATTCTTGGACTTCAGCAAGGTGTTTGACTCGTCCCCCACAATGGTCTGGTGGAGAAACTGTTGGGGTTAGGAGTAGGCCCTAGATGGTCAGATGGATTGAAAACTGGCTAGCTGGATGCACCCAGAGAGAGTGGTCTGTGGGGAGCTCTCAACCCTAGAGAGGTTGGTAGTGGGGCACCGGTGAGGGCTCGGTCCTGGGTCCGATCCTGTTTAATGCATACATATCAGACATCAGGAGGGTATAGGTGAAATGGGTCTCTTCACGGATGACTCCAAGATGGGAGCAGTAGCTGAGGAGAAGAGGGAGGTTGGCCTGCAAGGGACCTGGACACCCTGGAAAGCTGGGCTCACACATGGAAATTAAATTTCAATATCACCAAGTGCAAGGTGTTGCATCTTGGTCGGGGAAACCCTGAACACAGGTACACCCTGGGAGGGGAGGCGCTGGAGGCCTCAATAGGGGAAAAAGACCTAGGGGTCATGGTGGATGCATGTATGAATAACTCTGAGCAGTGCAGGAGAGCGGCTATCAAGGCAAACAGGATGCTGGGATGCATCTTAAGGGGGATCACCTCTAGGAGCAAGGAAGTGATTCTGCCACTGTACAATGGACTGGTTAGACCACACCTTGAGTACTGTGTACAGTACTGGAGACCACACTTGAAGATGGACATACAGCTCCTGGAGAGGGTACAGAGGAGGGCAACAAAGATGATACGAGGGCTAGGGGATTTGATGTATGAGGACAGACTTGAGGAGCTCTGCCTGTTTTCATTGGAGGAGAGGAGAGACAGGGGAGACATGATTGAGGTCTTCAAGTACCTCAAGGGAATAAATAGGGTAAACATGGAGGGATCTTTAGACTAAAGCAGGGAGGTATCACCAGAGGGCATGGTTTGAAATTGAAGGTGGAAGGGTGAGGGGGAAGAGGAGGAGGTTTTCACTGAGAGGGTGGTGGACCTTGGAATGCACTGCCTGGTGAGCTGGTTCAGAGATCCACAGTGAGGGCTTCAAGAGAGGTGGGACAGACACAGAAAGTGGATGTATCAGATGATGGCCTGTCCCAGGGGCTGGGGATGGAGGATAGGGTTTTGGAGCACAAGGATGGGAGGGCCTCGGCACCCAACTAAGGATCTAAGGTTTGAGCAGACTCGATGAGACTGTAAGGCCTAATCTGCTGGCAAATAGTATGTTAGTATGATGTACATGATGAATTACCATTTTAATAGCAGTATACAAAAACAAAAATAGTTTGTATACCAGTTTTCAAGATAGAATACCAAATCTTGAGTAATGGTATGGTATTCCATGTCGAACACCACTTTTAAAACAAATTTCTCGCTCTGTATATATGTATATACAATATCAATCAATCAAATCTTTATTTAACCAGACGATCATCATTGAGCAAAACTCATTTTCAAGATGGACCTGTATAGCTTCAAGATCAGTGTACAATACAAATAAGACATCAAAGTTCACAATGGTTACAATATTTGGAAAGAGTGTCAACTAGAGGCTTTAGTATTAGCGAGTACAACACATTTGGTAAATGATGACAGTATATACACAAGAGACAAGAAAACATAAGCATAATTACAGGTATATTACAGCAGATGTCCCCAACATATCTCCAGCAATCAAAAAAAAAAAAAAAATTAGTAGGACTATGAGAACACAGCAGGTGAAGAGGGGACAAAGTACCTTGAGGGCAATAAGGAAGGTGGGAAGAGGGAGGGTGAAAAAAGGTATAAGGGCAGTAAGGGTGGGGAGTATTAAGGGGTTAGGGGCTAAGGTGCTGAAATAGGGTATAAGTTTCAGCAACCATAGATTACTGTTCCTGCCTAATTAGTGGTAGGTAGGGCAATGACACATGGCTATGGGAATCAAAAGTATTTAGGTATCAGCACAATGACCAAAATAAGGTATTTAGGAACTAAAGGTGAGAAGATGGAAGGGAACAAGTGGGCAGGGGTGGAAGCAAAGAAGCCAGATAGGATATAGAATTGCACTACCTATAGCAAATGGGAAGATTAGGGATGAGGAAAGCATTCACAGGATTCCTTAAATGAATGAGCATATAGAGTCTTGAAGTTAGACAGGTTGGTAGGAATGATGAGTTTCAATGTTTTTAGCAACTTGTTCCATAGAATGGCAGCACATAACTTATGATGCCCTACCAAAGTGTAATTTTACCTTTGGTACTGTCAGCAAGATATAGGTAGTACTTTAGTGCATAGGTACCTACCAAACTTAGCGGAAGGCAGTCAAAATGTACTGGGCAGTTTTTTGGTAATAGCTCTATAAGTCCAAAGTGCAGCATTTCTTGGTGTCTATAGGGTAGGAAGACCACCCCACAGCCACATATTGGGAACAGTGGTGTGTTGAGAAGGGAGGCCAGTGATGAACTTTAGTGCTCTATGGTAAAGTGTATCAAGCTTGGTAAGCATTGTGGCAGGACCCTGGCTATAGAGGAAGTCAGTGTAATCTATCAGTGAAAGGAAGGTAGTTTGGACCAACTCATCTTGGCTTCTTTAGTAAGAAAATGTTTGATTCTGAAAATAGTCCAAGTCTCTGTCTTAATTTTTGACAGTTCCTTGATATGTTAGGTGAAGGATAGTCAATTGTCAGTCCAGACCCCAGGTATCTGAAGTTTGTTGCATATTCTAATGGTTCACCAAGTAATGTAGTAATTGGTAGAAAGATCCAGAGCTGGTTGGGTTTGGAGCCTGAATATAGTCGAGAATAGCATTGCTTTCATTTTTTAGCATTTAAAAGCAGCTTTTGTTTTATGAGCTGGATCTGTACCTGGTTGAAGTCAGATTGGACGTCACAGTATGCAGCTTCAGGTGTTGGTCTGCTTATGTACATCACTGTATCATCAGCAAATAGGTATATATTGGCCTCTTTTATGCTCGTATCAATATTATTGATGTAGATTGCAAATAACAAAGGTCCCAGGATGGACCCCTGTGGCAGTCCTCGCAGAAGAGGTTTGAGAGGTGAGAAATCACCTTCAGCCTTTACTTGCTGTAGCCAGTCTGTAAGGTAATCGGCAAACCAGCTCAAGGAAAGTTGGTCCAGGCCAATGTTCAGAAAGGACGAGAGAAGTAAACTATGTATTGACTACACAGTAGGCTCCTCAAAATATGCAATTTATCTTCATGTGTGACGGGACAGGACCATCATTCACTAGTGGTGGAACCACGAGTTAGCTGTGGAAGTCCTGCTCCCTCACAGATGATGATAAACTGTGTATTTTGAGTTAGACTATTGTACTGTATGTTTGATTTATACAACATTAGCTTACTAATTATACCTTTTAAATCCACTGTTTGTATGAAAATTTGACTGTTTCTGTTTGATTTTAAAGAGGGAGTCCGGTCAAAAGTGCTACATTGCAGAATTATAATCAGCATATCCCCAATAAGTCTCATACCAAAAATTAGATCTCTAAGTTCCTTCTTTTAAAAGTTATGAGCAATTTTTGTTACTCTGATTTCACTCCTTGTTCAAAATAGACAGTTTGTGCTACTGATGATGTCATAACCTGAACTTACAGCCCATTTCCCTGTGTCAGCAACATTATAGGACTTATTTCGCCGAAGTTTAATAAACTGTATTAATAGTAATTATTTGAAGAAAAAAAACTACACAGGGTTGGGTGTTGTGCATGTGTTTTCAGAATGTTCAGATGCATGGTACAGTTCTTTATAATGCGGTAGCAGGTGGTTTTGGAATGCAGTGCTGGATAATGCTATGGAATGTTAAGGTGGTGCACAATTTCAGAATGTTGGAGGGGGCATGCAGTGTTGGAATGTGGCAGGGATGCACGGTCTTGAACTGGTGGGGACACTCAATCTTGGAATGTGACAGGACACACATCTAAGAATTTGGTGGGACTAGCAATTTGGAATATAGTGGGCATGTATACTGTCAGAATGACACAGGGCACACCATTTTGTTCTGAAACTGCTTGTCCTTGCTGAATTCCAGAACTGTACATCCCTAACACATTTCAAAATAGCGCATTACATCCCCACAACATTACAACACTGTGCATCCCTGACACATTCTGACAATGTGCGTTCCTGCCACATTCCAAAAGTGTGTATCCCCACCACATTCCAAAATTATGTGTCAATGCCACATTCTAAATGTATGTCACTGTCGTATTCCAAAAATGTGTCACAGCCTTCTTCAGAAATTTTGCATCCTTGTCATATTCCAACATTGTGGGTCACCACCACCGCTCAAAATTACATACTTGAGGTTGTGTGTCCAAGCCACATTCCCAAACTATGCATCCCTGTCACATTCTGCAATGGTGCCACTGCTACATTTCAAAACTGTGCATCCCAATCTCACTCAAAAATGCTTAGCCTCACTGCATTCCAAATGATGCATTTTGATTGCATTCTAAAATTGAATTTTTATTTATTTAGAAAAGTTTCACCAGGAAAGACAACACGAGCCTGCTAACAGCTCATTTTCAGAAGTGTCCTGGGGAGGGGTTGCATAGGGGTGGAGAGCAAAAATCAAATACAATAAAAGAGTGCAAGGCAAATTACATACCGTACATTGCAGGCCAAGTCAGTGTAACATCAAACACTGTAAAACGTGCATTTTCCAGTCATATTCCTAAACTGGGAATCTCCACCATATTCTAAAATTGTGTGTCCGAGTCACCTTCTGAAGTTGTACCTTCTTTCCACATTCTGAAATTGTGTGTCACTGTGACATTCCAAAATTGACCATCATAGTCACATTCTGAAAATGCGTGATCCCGATATTCCAAAATCGCACTTTCCCCACCACATTCTAAAACTGAGTGTCCCTGCCACATTCTGAAATTGCATATCCAGTCAACATTCTAAAACAGCACATTCCTGCCATATTCTGAAACTGTGCACCCACCCACATTCCAAAATGGTGCATACCTGTCACATTCTGAAAATACATTTCCTTGCTAGACTCACAAATTATGCATCCCACCACATTCCACAAATGTGTATCCTTGACAGACTCTGAAATTGCATGTGACCACCATGTTCTGAAACAATATGTTCCTGCCATATTTTAAGATTTTGTGTCCATGCCACATTGTGAAATTGCATGTTGCCATCATAATCTGAAACCAAGCAGCCTCATCCCATTCTGACATTGTGCAACATGACCACATGATGAAATGCATCCATGGCACATTATTACATAATGCATATCCATGCCAGATTTTACAACAATGTGTCTTCCTCATTTAGAAATCATAGAATCATATAAATCTGATTGCAGAAAAGGACCCTTTCAGCCCACCTAGTCTGCCTAACCCTCCCCTTTCACATACCCTCCTCCCCACCTTCCCCACACCCTTCCCCCAATACTCAGTCCCATATGCTTGCCCCACGCTCTCTTAAATTTCTCCACAGTCCCAGCAGCCACCACTCCATCTGGCAGTCTGTTCCAGGGCTCCACCACCCTCTCTGTGAAGAAGCACCCCCGCACATTGCCCCTGAACTTATTTCCTTGCAATCTGAGGCAGTGCCCTTTAGTTCTGGTTCCCTTTCTCCTCCTCAGCAGACTCCCTTCACCTACTTTATTGAGCCCCTTTACATATTTAAAGGTTTCAATCATGTCCCCCCTTTCCCTCCTTGTTTCCAGTGTGTACAGATTCAACTCCTTACACCTCTGTTCATATGTCTTCCCCTGCATACCCTGCAACATCTTTGTAACCCTTTTCTGAACCCTCTCCAATACATCTATATCCTTGTGGAGGTGTGGTCTCCAGAACTGAACCCTGTACTTTAACTGCAGCCTTACCATGGCTTTGTAGAGGGGCATTATAAACTCCTTACTTCTGCTAGTAATGCCCCTGCCTATGCACACCATCATTTATTAATTTATTTATTATTGTATTGGAATTGCAACCTTTTGAATCAAAGACTCATTTACAAAGACTCCTCTTCATACACAGTACAGGATGGGGTAGGAGAAACATACAGTGAGTGAAAAACAGACAGTAGTGCAAAGAACAAAAAGCATGGCAATAATATATACAATTAAATATAGATGGGGTGGGCCATAGCAGTGAGAGAAGGCCCCTTTCTGCAGGAGACTGGCCTATACATGATGGTAGCTAAGCAAGAAGTAGTGATCTTTGAGTACACATACTGAGTTACATTACATACAGAAGGAGTAGAAAGTAGGAGCGCAACACAAAACTCAAGTTTGCAGGTACTGGCCTATACACGATTGTAGCTAGGCAACCGGGAGATACACCCACTAATATATAAACAGAGTAGGTGGAGAAGGTCAATTGGTTGGGAGGGGATCAGTGGGGGTGCAATTATTTACATTTGCAATTAAGGGAGTTGAGAAGGTGGCTACATAGGGCTGATTTAAAATGGTCCAATTCTGAGCTCAGATGTGGTACTAGGAGGGAGGGTGTTAAACCAGGTGGGGGCCCTGAAATGGAAGGACCTCTGAGTGAGGATTGCCCTGACCCTAGGGACTAATAGCAAGGTTTTAGTAGAGCTACGGGTGGGGACAGAAGGTGTGGTGGCGCTGATTAGTTTACACATACTGGGGGGTTAAGCCGACACGTATTTTTTGGGTGAGCAAACAGGTCTGGTAGAGTAGCGTTCATCAAGGGAGAGGAGGTTAGATAAGGAATAAAGCATGCAGGTGTGAGTGAGCCTGTCAGCCCCTGTGAGTAGCCAACAGGCCTTGTTGATTGAGAGCTTGATTTTGCCCAGGGCAGTGTTGTCCGCTGCACCATATATCAAGAGTCCATAATCCACTAGGGACAGGACTGATGAGTCAATGGTGAGTCTTAGCACTTCTGGAGAGAGACAGGCTCTGTGCCGGTATAGCAAGCCTATGCGAGAATTTATGGCAGAGCAGAGGGTGTGGATGTGGTCATGGAAGGTGAGGGCAGAGTCGAAGATGATACCTAGGTATTTGTATGAGGTGACCTGCTCAAGAGGGTGGTAGGAGAGGGACTGGATAGACATTGCAAAGCCCTTGAGTTTGATCTGATTGTGGGTGAACAGCAAGGTTTTTTGTCTTTTTAGGCTGATCACAAGCCTGTGGTCTAGGAACCACAGCTTGGTCTGGGCAAAAGAGGACTGTAGTGCAAGCTGGGTTGGGCAGGGTCAGGGGTGGGATCAGAGGACAGCATCATCTGCATAGAGGAGTATGTTTTCCAAGGAGACATTGGGCAGTGTGTTTAGGTATAAGCTAAAGAGTAGTGGCTCCAGGATAGAGCTTTGGGGAACACTGGAGTGGACCTGACAGGAGCTAGAGAGGATGTTGTTGATTTTAACGCATTGGGTTCGGGCAGTGATGTAGTTGGTGATCCAGCTTATCAGCTCACTGGCCCTTCCCGCTGCCCTACTACATTGGAAACCTTCCTTAAGGTTTGAGGAGACTATGATCCCCAGATCCCTTTCCTGTTCTGATTCTTTGATTCCCCCCCCACGTATACCCCGCTTGTGTGTTTTTCCTCCCTAGGTGCATCACAATGCACTACTTGGCATTAAATTTCAGCTGACATTTCCCAGCCCAGTCCTCAAGCATCTTGAGGACCCTCCTATGTCTTCCACCCCCTCTGGGGTGTCCACCCTATTGCAGAATTTTGTATCATTGGCAAATAGGTACACTCTCCCTCTCAAACCCTCTGCAATATCACTGATGTGGATGTTGAAGAGGAGTGGACCCAAAACTGACCCCTGTGGCATGCCTCTCCTCACCCTTGCCATCTCAGAGTACACCCCATTAAGCACTACCCTCTGAGTTCTCCCTGCTAGCCAGGCCTCCACCCAGCTTCTTATTTTCCCCCCAACCCCATGCTTTCCATCTTGCTCACCAACCTCCTATGAAGGACAGTGTCAAAGGCCTTGCTGAAGTCCAGATAGGCCACATCCACTGCCCCTCCCTGGTTGATTACCTGAGTCATCCAATCAAAGAACTCAATTAGGTTGCACTGGCATGATTTCCCCTTGGTGGCTGTCTGCTGTCCTGAAAGCCACACTCCTCCAGGTAATTCACCACTGTCTCCTTGATTAATGCCTCCATTACCTTTCCCTCCACAATTTGAGGCTGACTAGGCAGTAGTTCTCCTTCAGCTCCCTGCTACCTCTCTTGTGCAAGGGCGCTACATCAGCCCTCCTCCAGTCCTCCAGCACCCTCCCTGCATCCAGGGACAGGTTGAAGAGCCTTGTCAAGAGTGCGGCCAGCTTCTCCCTCAATTCCTTGATCACTCTGGGGTGCAACCCATCAGGCCCAATTGCCTTGCCCACCCTTAATCTATCCAGCTCAGCCCTGACCCTATCCACAGTGAATGGGCTCTGATCCACCCATTTGCCCTCCTTCCCCTTAGGTGCTAGAACCAGACCCCTGCCTTCCACCTCCTCTGTGAACACAGAGTTAAAATACTCATTTAGTGCTAGTGCCTTTTCATAGTCCTGCTCCAAGTTCATCCTTCCTTCCTTCCTTCCTTCCCCCCTCAGTCTAGCAAGCCCCTGCCTGATTCTTTTCTTCTCCCTCACATATCTGAAAAACATTTTATCCCCCTTCCTGGCCCTTTTAGCTATTTTCTCCTCAGTGGTTGCTTTTGCCCTTCTGATCTTTCTCCCTGCCAGACTCCTCTTCTCCCTATACTCCTCCCTATCCTCCCCTCTAAGTGTCATCTTAAATTTTCTGAAAGCCCTCCTCCTTTCTCTGACTGTTCCTGCCACCTCCCTAGTGAACCAGAATGGTCTCCTCCCCCTCTTGATCTTCCTGACCTTTTTTATGCACATTTCTGTTGCTTTCTGAATGCCTCCCCTGATAGCTTCCCAGAATTCCTCCACTACCCCATCTTCTTTGTACCTTCCATTTTTTCCCTATCTTTCTCATTTCATTAAAGTCTCTGTGTCTGAAGTCCATAACTGTTGTATTAGCCTTACTTGTCTCCCTCCCTGCCCTGATGCTGAACCATACCGTGCTGTGGTCACTGGTGCCAAAGGCTTTTCCACCTGCACCTCCTCCACACTCTCCCCGTTAGTCAGGATCCGTCCAACAATTTGCTTCCCTCATTGGCTCCTGACTAGCTGTTGAAGGAATACCCTCTTTAATAAATCATGGGAGGATGGGGTGGTACCAGGACTGGAGGAGGGCAGATGTGATTCCCCTTCACAAAAGTGGGAGCAAGGCAGAAGCAGGAAACTACAGACCTGTTAGTTTAACCTCAGTGGTGGGGAAAATGATGGAATCACTTCTGAAGGAAAGAATTGTCGAATATCTAGAGGCCAGAGGGGCACAGGACCCAAGGCAGCATGGATTCACAGCGGGAAGGTCATGCCAGACAAATCTGATAGATTTCTTTGACTGGGTGACCAAAGTAGTAGATCAGGGAGGGGCTGTGGACATGGCCTACCTAGACTTTAGCAAGGCATTTGACACAGTCCCACACAAAGATTAATATACAAGTTAGCTAGCCTGGGAGTGGGTCCCAAGATGACAGCCTGGGTAAAAATTGGTTGGAGAATAGGACACAGAGTAATAGTAAATGGAGTCCACTCTGAAAGAAAGGGGTTACTAGTAAGGAGTACATGAGAGTTCAGTATTAGGACTGGTCCTCTTCAATGTCTTTATAAGCGACATTGCAGAGGGACTGGAAGGAAAAGTATGTCTCTTTGCAGATGACATAAAGATCTGCAACAGAGTTGATGCACAAGGTGGGGTGGAAAGGATGAAAAGGGACTTGGCAAGGTTAGAGGAATGGTGAAATGTATGGCAGCTTAGATTCAATGCTAAGAAGTGCAAGGTAATGCACCTGGGAAACAAAAACCCAGGGGAAGAGTACACAATGGGGGGTGAGATACTAACAACAACAAAAATGGAAAGGGACCTGGGGGTAGTCATATCAGATGACCTAAAGGTGGGCAAGCAATGTGAGAGGGCAGCAAGGAGGGCTGGGGGATTCTGGGATGCATAGGGAGAGGCATCACCAGTAGAAAACAGGAAGTTATTATCCCTCTGTACAGACAGCTAGTGAGACCCCATCTGGAGTACTGCGTGCAGTTCTGGAGACCCAATCTCACAAAGACATAGACAGGATGGAAGCTGTCCAGAGGAGGGCAACTAAAATGGTGCAGGGTCTGCACGGAAGACATATGAAGAAGAGACTTAAGGAGCTTAATATGTATAGCCTCGAGGAAAGGATGGAGGGGGGACATGATAGAAACTTTCAAGTACCTCAAGGGAATCAACAAAGTCCAAGAGGGTAGCATCTTTCAAAAAAGGGGTGTGCAGAACAAGGGGCACAATTTGAAGATAGAAGGGGGTGGCGCAGAGGTAATTTAAGGAAGTATTTTTTCACAGAGAGGGTGGTGGATGTATGGGCAGCCTTCCAGAGGGAGTTGTGGAGTCACAAACAGTGGTGGAATTCAAGTATGCATGGGACAGTCATAAGGCAATTCTAGGGGTGGGGTAGGAAGGCGTAGGCTGCTGGTTAACTAGGATCTGCAGCTTATCCATCAGGTAGGGAAATGGGCAGACTGGGTGGGCCAAGCGGTCCTTATCTGCCGTCAAATTCTATGTTTCTATGTTTCTATGCCCCTGAAGCTCAGCTAATACCTCCCCGCTCCTTGTGGATGCTGCTTCTGATATTTCCCAGTCAACATCTGGGAGTTTCTGGTCACCCACCAGTGGTTGTTCACTTTTCTGTGCCAGCCTTGTGATTGCCTGAGTTAGCTGTCTATCATCTTCCTCTCCTTGTGCAGGTGGCCTGTATCCCACCCCCAGCAGCAGGGATTCACCCATCTTCATACCTGGTATTGCCCACAGCAGCTCAGTCTCCCCTTCTTCCTCCTGCCCTTCAGTAACACTGATGCCTTCCCTGATGTATAAGGCAATCCCCCCTTCTTGCCTTTCCTGTCCCTTCTGAACAGTCTATAACCTGGAATGGTTGTTTCCCAGGTGTGATGTTCTGTCCACCAGGTCTCACTTATTGCAACTAAATCTAATCTCTCATCCCTCATGATGACCTCCAGGTTCACCATCTTATTTCCTAAACTGCTGATTTTTGCTGACAATTTCTTCCACCAGTCTTCCCCTTTGTTTCCCCTTGTACCCATCACCCTGTTGACCAGCCATGCAGTGCTATCGAAGTGGCTGTAACTGAGCTTTCCTCCTTGTGAAGCAGATTTGTCCCCAACAAAATGTGTATCTCTGCCACATTCTAATAATTTATGACACCACCACATTCTTAATTTTGGCATCCCTGCCACATTTCAAAATTCTGAATCTGTGCTACTTTCTGAGAGTGTGTCATTGCTGCATTCCACAGATGCAACTTGGTAGCATTCTGAAATCTCTTTCTTGTGGTATTCTAAAAATTGAACATGAATCTGGCATTCTAAAGACATGTTTACCACTGCATTCCACCCCCACGTCTTCACATTCTTAAGTACATTACATCTGTACATAATGGCAATACATGCCCTATACCCACCAGTGTCAGCTTCCATTTTTAAATATTTACTACAGCTGCAGTTTTATGTAACATGGGAGACGTAGGTCCTACAAGGTAGCTTGCAAGGAAGACTACACTGTGAGTTCTGGTTCTGGAACATCATCAGTAACTCTTCACGAAACTGGCTTTCCTGAACAGGCAATGAAATTAGGATTACAAAATGACTTGTAACTTAAAGTAACTAAGATAACTTAGTTTTGACATAGAGCTTAATGGAATACATTGATCAAAATTCTGAATTTGTTGATGCTAGAAATTTTGGTCAGACTCCCTCTTTAGCTACTTGCTTCAGTGTTGCATCTGGCTATTGTGATATCATCAGCATTGTAAGCTGCTCTCTGATTGTTCAGTATGTATTGCGCGTGACATACCCTACTATGCAAAATAATATTAACTTACTATGTTGGATAAAGATAAAATAGAGGATAATGTATGGTCCTCTATTGGTAACTGGTCTGTTAACCATCGAGAGGTTGCCATGGTAACCGTGTAAACCTCGAGAGCAAAGCTTGAGAGGTTTACATCGCCATGGCAACCTCGAGATAGTTAGTAACCGGTTGCCGATAGAAGGATCATACATTGTTTTTTATAGTGTATGGTCCCAAGAAAAAGGGAAAACGGCTGCTTACTTTTCTAAATGGAGTCACTGCCGCAGCCGTTCAGTCCTTCCTTAACCGTTGCATGCATCTTTTGGTTCCCGAGTGTAAAAAAAAGGCACGCACATGTGCAGACCGATCCCCATTGTTAACCTATCGATGTGATGTAGCATCGATAGGTTAACAACATTACTACATCACATTGATGGTATAACAACCTTAGGAAATGATGATTTCCGAAGATTAACAGCGTTCTACCATACTTATGCTTTTTTTTATCTTACTATTTATCAGTGCACATGTGTTGTATTATATACAGTGTATTACATTTGTGCGGTAGCACAAGTACAGTTACAGCTGAGTGGGGTGTTACATATTAAGCTCAAATTTTTGCACCTTAGTAACTTTGACAGCGGTTGACAAAATTGCACAGAATTTAGCATGCGCTGTCTGAGTTGTAAGTTCTGGAGATATGGGAAGTTTTAGGCGGCTGCTTATCCACATTCTGAGATCTGAAAATTTAAAAAAATACATAAAAGGCACTGTTTTGTGCCATTTGTTTGCTCTCACCTACAGTCAAGCTGGTATTGAATTTTGTTGCAAATCGTTTAGAGCTAAAGGGGCTTGTGCCAAGGATGTGCATTTTGCAGGATTCATGAAAAAATATTAATCAGTTGCAGAGTTAAAAAGTTTTGTAATTTGGCTACTGAGCATGCTCAGTAGGGTTTACAGGATATTCCTCTGATACAACCCCAAAACAATTATTTTCGAGCCATTTTTAGGTCATGGCCAATTATTTTCTTGTGCCATGAGAAAAATGTTTAGGTCACGGCGGTTGTCATCTTGTTTTTTTTTTTTTAATAAAAAAAGTTGGAAAATACATAAAAAATATTTTTCAAAAAACAAGCACCTGAACCAAGGTAAACAGGACCCATTTAGCTAGATCTTGGTGTTTATTTTTTTGAAAACTGCCCAGAAATAACTTTTCTGGGTACCCAAAAAATCTTGGGTGCCCAGCTTAGCGAGGGGGGCAGCTTTCTGTGTCATCAGGTGAGCCGAGAATTCTTTGGTAACACATAAAATGCTGCAAAGAATTTTCAGTTGCACATAAAAGTGAAATGTAAAAAAATGGGAAAAATTTGAACTCAGACTTCAGAACTGTTAAGGCATTACAATTTTGTCATTACTTGAACTCTTAAGTTAAAATAATTTGTATATTAACTGAGTTATTGCTACAGAAACTAATGTGTAGTTGTTGAGTTGGTCTGCGCTGAAGTCTGACTCAGCTTGTGTAATGCCCATGTGATGTAATAGCCTCTGTCAGCACTCAGATCAAATGTCCATATTCACTCGGCAGCTCTGTGTCACGACACTAACTTTATCTTTCCTCAGTAACTTCAAACACCTCAGTTTATACTTGGCTTATGGTAAACAGCATGTAAATTCCTCTACTCTCCATAACTTTCTGAGAATTCCTGTAACATATTCAATAACTCTTAGTATACTAAGTTTATTTATACTGTGTTGTTAATGGTTTGCTCACTTTCTCCATGTGTCTGTCTAATGTTTTTAGTCTCATCTGATTTTCTGACACTATCACATTATTAGGGAGACTGCTAATCACTGAGATTTTGCTTTTATTGTTAGTGCTTAAATATATTATGCTTCAGTTGAGCAGATTGTATGTAAGGTTGTTGCGTGCATAACATTTCTTTACCCAGTTTCACTGGTTTAATAAATTCTGTTATTTCCTTATCCTTGAATTAATTTGGCATTGTTGGTTGCTGATAACATATCACTTAACTATTTAAGTTCAGTTATCCATTTTCTAGTAAACTATTTGGATATTGATGAAGTATTATATATGATTGATGGACATACACAGTTACACAGAAACACAGACACTGTCAGCAGAAAAGGACCTCTTGGCACACCTAGCCTGCCCTTAAGTCCCTACCTACTGTGTTACCGTAGATCCTAATTGATTTCTGGCTTTACCCCCAAGTCCTGTTACTAAGGTCCCCTATGTCTATCATCTGCATGTTTGAAACCTGTTACCATTTTGGTACTCATCACCTCTGCTTGGAGGCTGTTCAAGGCATCCACCACCCTTTCTGTGAAGAAATACTTCCTCACATCCTCTCTAAGTCCCTCTTCCAGCTTCATATCATGCCCCCTTGTCCTTGAGCATCTGTTTCTGTGCAATATGCCACCCTCCTGTACCTTACTGATACCCTTGATGCATTTGAATGTTTCCATCATGTCTCCCCTTTCTCTCCTTTCCTTCAGTGAGTACATATTTAATTTCTTGAGTCTTTCCTCGTAGGACTTCTGATGCAACCCGAGCACCATTTAGGTTGCCCTTCTCTGTACTGCCTCCACCCATTCTATGTCCTTCCTGAGATGAGGCCTCCAGAACTGGACATAGTGCTCCAGGTGTGGCCTCACCACTGATCTATATAGGGATAACACTACCTCCCTTTTTCTGCTGGTGATACCCCTCCCTATGCACCAAGCATCCTACTAGTATTTCCTATTGCCTGTCACACTGCTTTTGCTACCTTCTGATCAACAGATATGATAATCTCCAGATCCCTTTCCTGTTTTGTTTTGTTAACACCCCACAAATGATCGTTGCCCTTGGGTTTCTGTGCCGCATGTTCATAATTTTACATTTTGACACTGAAGCCCGAGTTATAAATCCTTGTCCAGTCTTCCAGTTTTTAGATCTTCCTTCATTTTCTCCACCTCCTGGTGTGTTCGTTCTGTTGCTGATTTTTGTGTCATCTGCGAACAGGCATACCTTTCCTTCCATTCCCTCTGCGATGTCCCTAATAAAGACATTGAAGAGGACTGGTCCCAGTTCTGACCCCGGTGGCACCCTGCTTGTTACCTTACTTCTCCCGAGGGAACTCCATTTACTACCACCCTCTGAGTTCTGCTACTTAGCCAACTTTGTACCCATTTTACTATCTTTGGACCCACTCCCATGCTGCCTAGCTCATTCAATAGTCTTCGGTGTGGAACAGTGTCAAAGGCCTTACTGAAATCTTGGTAGGCCACATCCACCACTCCTTCCTGATCCACCTCCCTGGTACCCAGTCAAAAAACTCTATCAGGTTTGTTTGGCAAGATCTAACCCCCTGTGAACCCATGCTGCTTTGGATCCTGCAATCCACTGGTGTTAAGGTATTCCCCAATCCTTTCTTTAAGTAGAATTTCCATAACCTTGCCCACCACTGAAGTCAGGCTTACTGGTCTGTAGTTTCCTGCCTCCTCCCTATTTCTACTTTTGTGTAGTGGGACCACATCCACCCTTCTCCAGTTCCCTGGAACTTCCCCCATATCCAGTGATAGATTGGACAGGACCGTCAGAGGCACAGACAGTTCCTCTTTTATTTCCTTCAGTATCCTAGGATGAATTCTGTTCGACAACATAGCCTTGTCTAGTTTTAGTCTTGCTAGTTCCCTGGGGACTCTCTCTTCTGTAAGAGGGCCAGTGTCCACCTTCCTTCCCTTAATGCCCTTCTCCACTATCTGTGGCCTGTCACCTACCCCTTCCTTTATGAATATTGAACAAAAGTACTTATTCAGTAAGTCAGCTTTCTTCTGGTCCTCTTCCACACTTCCCCCCTCTCCCCTTTTAGTCTTACTATCCCTGCCTTGCTTTTCTTCTTTTACTTATGTACCTAAAGAAGGTTTAAAAACAAAACAAGGCACTGCGTCAGCATGTGGTCTAAAAGCGAAACAAAATGGTTATATTAAATGCACGCTGAAAATAGAAAATAGAGTTAAAAATCTACGTTTCGACCTTAGGTCTTCTTCAGGAAATATCTAAAAGAGAAAAAAAACCCAGTTAGTGTAGAGGAGAAGTAAAATGAGAGAGATATATATGTGGAGAAAGAAGAAAGGGGAGGCTCAGGGAGAAGAAGTGATAAATGATAAAGATTAAGAGAGAATCGTGAAACAAAAAGGTGATGTTGGGAAAGATAAAGCATAATGGGAGTGAATGAGTGGGGAAGTTCCCAGGTGGGACTAATTAACAGGCCTAGTAAGAAGGATGAAAGGTGACAAATGTTTGGGAAGGAGACAGAAATGGAGGCTTATGGTGAAAATGAAAAATAAATTAAATGAGTACAAAAACAAATAGACTTTAGAGAAAAAAAAGGGATGGCTGAAAGATGTTAGTGGAAAATAAGTCTATCATTTAAACCAGAGGGCTGCTGGGAGCCAAGGCGGATGATCAGCTTGGCTTCCATGTTTTTTCTATGGTCAGGATCCCAGAAGCCCTGCTGAAGGACACAAACAGAAAGGTCATTGACATTGTGGTCCCTGGAGATAAAGTGGGATACAATGGGTTTAGCAGTTTCACCATTCCTGACTGCTCTGTAATGTTCCTGAAACGGTCAGCAAACGCTACCAGTTTCTCTGATGTAAATAGCTGTACACTTCCTGCAAAGAATATAATACACCACATTAGTGGAGGTGCATGAGAACTCCTTGGTGATGTGAAAAACACCTGTAGGCCCCAAATCTCAGTCACACTGGAAATAAATTTGCAGGTATAGCAGCGAGTCCTGTTGCAAGGTTTGGTACCTGGGAGGAGGAACTGTTAGGAGTAGGTAGTCTGCTTTTCACCAGGAGATTCCATGAGGTTAGGTGGCGCAGTAGGAGGCAATAGGTGGTTCTGTAAAGGAAGCACCAATGTTAGAGTCAGTTGCAAAATGGGAAAGTTACTAGTGATGATCCTGTGAAAGTTTTATCACACTTTTTGTGGATTTGGAAATGTTTTCCTCCGTTTGTGCCTTAGCTGTCCTAACTGCTTTTCCAGACTCCCTCTGTTTCTCCTGGTAACTCTCCCTATCCTCTTCCTTCTGTGTTGTCTTGTACCTTTTGAATGCCTGCTTCTTTTCCTTTACCTTCTCTGCTACTTCCTTGGAGAACCATAAAAGTCGCTTCCTTCTCGTGCTCTTAGTAACTTGCTCGACACAGAGTTTTGTTGCCTTCTGTATGGCCTGCTTTATTCTTACCCAACTTTTCCTCTACCCCAACCTTGTTCCCTATTCATACTAGGGCTTCCCAGGCACTTTCCATTTCTTGAAATCAGCCCTCCTGAAGTCCAGGACCCTCATTTTATTGTGGCTCAGTTCTGGCCCTGTCCTTATGCTGAACCACACTGTACAATGATCACTGGCCCCAAGTGGCTTCCCACTGTGATGTCAGTGACACTATCCTGTTTAACAGTACCAGGTCCAGTAACACCCCCTTATAGTGGGTTCTTAAACTAGTTGCCTGAGATGCCCCTATAGAGAGTCTAGGGCTCCCTACTTACTGGCTGCAGCAGGTAGACTCCAATCCACGCCTAGTAGACTGAAGTCCTCCACTAGCAGTACCTCGTTCTTGTTAGCCATCAATTGTATTTCATCAGTCATATCCTTATCTCCCTCCTCTCTCTGTGCTGAAGATCTGTAGATCACTCCTATCCTAGTAGCCGCCCTATCCCTGTCTCCAGGGTGACCCAGTACCTCAGCTTTACTCTGTCCCTCCTTGTGTTTCTGTGGCCTTTATGTTCTCTCTCACATAGAGAGCCACCCCTCCTCCCTTTGTTCCTACACTGTCCCTCCTGAATAGTACATACCCTGGTATGGCTACCTCCCAGTCCTGGTACTGTTGAATGTAATTGTTAAATAGTTTGAGTATTGTTTGGTGTACTCCTGTATTCCTGCTTTGCTGTATTGTTTACAAGTCTGTGATGTAACTTTATCGGCCTGTCATCTCTGAAGGTTTACCTAATACTTTGTTCCCTTTTACTAGCTTATTTTCCGAATGAAGTGAGCATGCCCCAGAATATTCACTGTGCATTTTGAATTAATCATTCATTATGATATTATTACAATGTGTTAATTATTTGGACAGACTTGTCAGCTATGTGTGTGTGTGTGTGTGAATTTTTTAATTCCACAAGATTCATGGAGTTGGTAAATGGAATCTGCTTTATTGTCATCAGAAGTAGTTATTTTACCACTAAGAAAAAAATCATGACAGAAAGTAAGTTTACAAAAATTCATAGACTAACAATTGCAGGCAGTTTGAGTCACAATCTAACACTTATAACAATGGGTATTGACTTACCCTGCTTGAGATGGCATACAATGAAAATGATGGTCAAAAGCTGAAACACAGACATACTGTACTTCATGTCACAAAGCAGTGTCCTCTGCATGCACACTGATACAGACCATGAAGACAAGAGGTTGTGACATGCATGCTCCTGAGGCAAGGAAAGTGTCTCGGAAACCACCAACAACTTGGGCAGCAAGACAGACCATTTTACTATTGTACTCAGGGTCTCTATTAAAAATAAAACAATTTTGACCCACAAACATCTTAAAAAAGCCAAAGGACTACATGATTAATTCGAATACATGGAACCAAATAAGTCAATGAACAAAATCATTGTCTTTCAAGTAGTTTTATTACATTTCACCACTAAAGGGGTCAGGAAATCGTTACTGGATATAAATTTTATCATTTTGTCTGTTGCAATAGGTAATAATACATTTTAACACAAAAACAGATAGCAAGGTCAGTTTGTGATCAGCACTGTGTTCAGGCAGTGGGGTGAGTAGCAGGACCGCATGGTTTGGACATTTCTATCAGTAAGGAGGGAGCCGCTAGCTGAGTGAGTGAGGAGATAACAGGTGTTAGGTTTACACAGTAAGGTGATGGTTCTTTTCTCTATAGTGTTCCTCCAGACCTGACCCATCACCTGATGATTAACCTGACTCCACTTAGGTGGCTCCGCTCCACAATCCATCCATCGCAGACTGATCATGACTCTCCCTGAGGCACTCTGAGTGACCGTTCCTTGCTGCTGCTCCTACTAGCCTCTCTAGTACCTCTACCCTACCCTAACCACCCAACCCAGCTATATGTATTCCCAGGTGCAGTGTGAGTCAACTCCAATAGTCCTAGAGTCCTGGCTGGCTGCTATCCTGGCCTTTTCATGTGTTCTCTCACATCAAACCTCAGTTCAGGGTTGGTGTCAGGACTTGGGGAGCTTAGGTGAGTAACAGTTGAGTGCAGTGATGTGGGAGGGGGCATGAAATTATATCCAAATTGGTGGTTGGTTCTGGTTTAGTGTATTGTTGTGGCTGGTGGGATTGAGACCTGAGAATGAAAAAGATGTGGGTCATGAAACAAAGAAAGCCATCCTTTGACGTATTTTGTGGCCTTCCCTACCCCCCACTCAGCACCCACCACCCCTCACATCCTCACTCATCTACAGAATACCCAGTGCCATAATCCACTCCCTGTGATGAAAGACATCCAAGTCTGGGAATCATGACTATGAACTGAGGAAACAAAGTAAGTGCATTCAGTGTATTTTCAATGCGTTTTGAACTTTTACTCACTACTTCATAATTTTAAAGTGTTTTTTCACCAGATTTTGATACGGCCTTTTTGGAACCCCACCTCATGGACAAGGTAGGTAAACTATTTCAAATCCATCCCAAAATCAGATTTAGCAGTCATTCTGTGAAATCACCTTTTGGTTGTGATTTAGCATTTTTCACCTATTGGCTTCATGAGGTGGGGTCATGAGAAGACTATGTTTGAAATTTGAGGTCAAACTCTTAAAAAACAACAAAGGTGGCAGTCCCAATGGTGCAGTAGTAGCACTACCTCTTGCAACACAGGTGACCCAGCTTCAGGAATGAGTCCAGGACATCAGAGACCTGCCAGGGGAAGGTAGGATGAGCATCCTATGAACCGCTCTCCTCCTACAGAGAGGGTGAGAAGTTGTGCCCAGAGTCTGACTGATTTGTAGTAGAGGCAAGGAGCACAGCAGCCAGGGACTGCTAGATCGGGGATTAAAAGTTATGGAAGACCCTGATGCACCAAGCATGGGAGTATGCTTGGCTGCATCTCTAGCATCATTGCACTGCTGCACTTCCATGAGGAAACTCAAGCCAGAAAGCCCTTGGGAAAGCCATAGTATCCAGTTCCTGGCCCCCCCCCCCGAATGACACCCCAGATGTATGCCTGAGTTGGGG
This sequence comes from Neoceratodus forsteri, assembly GCA_016271365.2. Lineage (NCBI taxonomy): Eukaryota > Metazoa > Chordata > Ceratodontiformes > Ceratodontidae > Neoceratodus > Neoceratodus forsteri. The sequence goes on from CM028129.1 coordinate 723,045,177, forward strand.
CTCAGGTAAATCCCGATCTCTCCCTTCAGGGAGCCTTGCTGCAGGGGGTAAGCTGTGGGCCTTCTAGACTGGGCAACTTTAGGGGGAGTTGCCGGGTGAGAGATTCAGAAAGTTAGAACCGAGGTACACCCTTCCCCCAGTTTCTTAGGAGGTCCAGGATTCCTTGTCAAAGAATAAAAATCTTATGTCTTGGGTCATCCGAAAAAATACTGCCCAAACCAATAGAAGGGATGACTGGATGAACACCATTGAGACTGTTGTCCTTCATAGGTTTATTATCATACAGCATGACCAGGGCAATGTTTCGTGGCTAATGTCACCACTTTCTCAGGCACACTGTGTAAATTCTCTGTTAAAATATTAAAATACATTTATCTGAGAATCCGGCATTCATACTGTTCTCATTTGGCCCCACTATGCTCCCCTTCATCAACACTCTGTGCTTTTGCACAGTCACCTAAGTTAGTGCCTTTCCCATTTACAAAAGTCATTCATGAAACCACCCCAGCCCACACGGAGTATGATTCCCAACAGCATTTGAAAGTTCATGTTCCAGTTCACATATCTTTCCAGTTTTCTCATACACTATGTATAAATTAAGATTGCTTTTTCAAATTATTAAAAGTTCTGCAGCTGTTGTAAGGAAGTATTGCACAGTTATACTTCTTCACATATTGTTTTTCATACCACACATCTCATACCAACCAATAAATTATAAGCTACATAACTGCAATCTCTGTCACAGTACTGTATCAAGTTGTGTTCAAACAAAACTTATTCATACCTTAGTCAGGCTTTAGTATATAATATTTTCCTGAACAACCACATTCTGGCCAGGATATTCAAAATGCACCAGAGGGAGGTGCAAGAGGGTGCAGTGCAAATACAATGTGCCATGGTGCATCTGGCATGATATTCAAAGGTTGCACATGACAGGAAGTGCCTGCAGCAGTGTCTGAATATCACATGGATGCAATCATACCGTAGCCACAGGGATGCGCCAGGAGCAAGACAAGAAGTGCCATAGCAACCAGGGATGTGACAGAGAGCATGGCAGCAAGTGCAATATCACACCTAGGGATGCACAGGGAGCAAGCCACTAGCACATGAGCAGCAGCCACCAGTGTGCAAGGTGCACAAAAGCATGCCCAGGACTCACATGGAAGGCAATGGACTCAGCAGGTGGAATGCCACAGGGAAGAGGTCCCACCACCAGGGCGCACAGTGCGCCATGAGAGAGGCACAGTGGCCACATGTGGGAACACCACCCAGTGAGCATGAGGAGGCAGTAGGCCCCTGACCATGCACACCCCAGTAGAACACAGTGGGAGGTGGCACAACAGCCCCTGCTGCACAGCCCTGGCAACACCAACAGGGAGGCTGGTGACACACCACCTGGACCGCTGCCAGCAACACACAGGCAAACAGCACACAAGGCACACAACACATGACCTGGAAAGACAGGCCACAGTCACCCCACCCAACCCATGGTGAAACACCACCAGGCACAACCCCCCAACCACCCCAGATGGACAGCACAGCAGCCAGGCACACCACTGCAACATGGCTCCACTCACCAGCCACAAAGCAGACACAGACACAGAAGGGTAACAATAAAGAATATATTGCAACATGTAAACAAAACTATTTACAAATGTACAAGATAATGGGAAAGGAGGGACCACCCACAGACAGGGAGGCCGGGGCAAAGGCAAGAGAAGGAGACAAGGGAGGGCAAGGGATGTTGCTCAGGGAAGGGGTGAGAAATCTGGATGATGGTCACTATGGGCATCCACGCCCCACTGTAGGCCATCATGGATGTTGGTACTGCCATCTTCGCTAGGACAGCACCAGCTGCTGCACCACCCATAGTGTGGTGGTTGACACACGTAGGATCTGCCGGAGAAGGTGTGCATGTGAATCACAGGTCCCAACACCTACAACAGAGGAGTGACCACCACATTAGTGCGTGGCCGGAATGCTGCAGCCCGCCCATTGTGCACAGCAGGCATTGGTGCCATGTGCCCCTGGGATGGCATGCCACCGCCCACAGTGAGTGTGCACACATAAGCCACCAGCCCGGGTACCCACAGCCATGCACAGCACTGCACACCAACACCACCCATGAGCAGCACACCACCACCAAGGCAGGCAGGCAACATGGCCATGCAGTCAGTTGGCAGTGGCACAGCCTGGGCCCAGGTGCACCCACAGCCCACCTGCAGCAGCCACCCACATGTGCAATAGTCCAATGTGGTGCATAGGACACTGCAGGCAGAGCACAGAAGGGGGGCCATGTGCACAGAGGGCCATGTGCCACCTCCCCGCTGCCTGCCCTGCACAACATAGAAGCATGTCAATGTGCCTACCTGCACGCTGAGCCACACCCTGAGGCTGTCCGGCTGCCCTTCCATGCATCCTGCCACCAGTGCACCCCCACAGTGGCCTGTCCTGGCGGCTGCAGCTCCAGTGAGGAGGGCCGTCTCTGATCCTCAGGGCCTAGGAGGAACATATGAAAAGACACCAGTACCAGGCAACACCACAAGCTCCCCAAGATTGTGCATTAAGCCAGTGGCACGGTGGCACTGGGTAGCTGCAGTGTACCACCACTCCCAACAGTGTGCACTTCTCAAGCCCCCTGCAGCATGGCGTGCCAATGGCACCACCCAGGGACCGCTGGATGGGAATGGGAACTCTCCTGGTCCCTCCACTGCAGGTCCTCCTTAGCGTGCCTGCATGTGTAGCCTCCTTAAGTCGATCAGCCACCTCCTGCCAAACATCGGTCTGAGGCCTGTTTAGGGGCACCTGGCCAAACAGAGAGCCAGCATATGGCTCCACCAGGGCCACGAGGTTGACCAACTCAACCTGTGTCCAGTTGAGGGCTCTGGGTGCTGTACGGTGCGGCATGATAGCAGTGAGCTTGGTGCAATAAAGTGGCGCCCAGCAGCACATGTGCAACACGTGCTGGTGCTGTGCAGCATGCTCTGTGATACGCTGCCAATGCCAATCATGCAAGCACAGAGTTGCGCAATTGGGGTGAGGGTCAGGCCATGCACCCTGCACCACACTACTATTGGGCATTGCAGGCATGCTGCACAGTGGGGCCACGTGGATGCCACAGTACATGGTCCTATTGCACATGGGTGCCATGGCACCTATAGTGCAGTGGTGTCATCAGCTAACTGGCACCTGTGTGCTGTAGGCCATACAGCGCATGAGCACCACATGTGTAATAGCGGCTGGGTGCAGTACTGCCTATCGCGCTTTGTTAAACAAGCCATCCTGGCCATTGCACATGATGGTGGACCATGCATGCGCACGGCATGGGCTGTTGCGCACGGCACAATGTTGCGCCTTGACTTGTGCATGCGCAACCCCACTACGCAAAGCGCAACTCCGCGACATTCAGCTGCTATATGCAAATCAGCTGATTAGCCTATCTGTGGTGCAGCAGCTGCATTTGCACATCATTACAGTTGTGCAACCCCTCATTTGCATGCAATGCGCTATAAAGGCCCCGGGGAATGCACAGGGTAAGGACCGGTATTGCATTCCTTAGAAGTAAGATACACGCTGCGGGAACGGCAGGACAGTGGAATGGGAGGGATCCTTCCAGGCCATACTAACACATGTCCACCTCTACAAGAAGAAGCATATCCGAGCGAGAGGAGACCGAAGAGCATGGGCCTGCACACAAGCTCAGGCTCAACTTCACCAGGCAGAGTCTGACACCCTATTCCAGGTGTAACTGGACCAGGAGCCACTCTTGAGTGGCTCCAGGCACCCTGCAGGCCCGGCAGCAGCATGGGAGGACATGGCCCATGCTGTGAACCAACAGGCCAGGCACCAACAGTCTGTACAGGAGTGCAAGAAAAGGTCGTCACAGACCGAGGCACATCAAGGAGAAGGTGGCAGCCATCTGGCAGCGTGCCACCACAGGTGGGGGTCAGCCTGCTGCGCCCATCCTTCTGCCACAGGAGGAGATGTTGGCAGCCACCATGTGGTGCAGCGCCATCAAGGGAGTGCCCGGTGGTGGATTCCAGATGGGTGGCAGCCCGTCACAGCACGGTAGGCATGGCTGTGATGGGGGCTGGGGGCAGGGGTGGGCGTCAGCAACACTAATGCGACTATGTTCCCTTTCAGCTCCTGAGTGCCTGCATACTGCAGCAGGGGTGGGGTGTCCACTGTAGGTGTGGTCCTGGCCCCAGAGGACTGGCCCTCCACCTCCACTGGACACCATGGGCTGGATCAATTGCAGGTCAGCACCACTGTCCATCCAAATGCCAGTGGCACGGTTGTGGACGAGGCCCTGGCTGCATTTCAGCATGATGCCAGGCTTGGTGTCCTGTGTGCTGAGATACGGATCAGGGCGGGTCCACTTCTGATGATGATGACATTTACATCCCAGACAGCGATACCATGGCCACAGGGGAGATACCCATACCACATACCTGACATGGCAGCACAGTCGGTGACCCGGTGGTGGTTGCCTGCACACTGGCCACTGTGGCCAGCATAGCCAAGGCTGCCACTGGTGAAGCCACAGCTGGCGGTGGTACTGGTGGTGGTGCAGCCGCACCAGTGATACCCTGCACACAGTGGCTGGAGGGGCGGCAGCAGCAGCTGGATGGTGTTGAGGGGGGCCTGAGGCAGTGCCCGCTGTTGGTACACCACATCGTAGCAAGCCCCAGGAGGGACCCACTGTGCAGTGCTCACCTTCGTGGGGTGCTGGGCTGCAGGGTCGAAATACACTTGTGGGTCGGCACAGTGCCCCTGCGCCCCAAGGCGCCGACCCCTTGGACGAGCACACCTGTCTGCTCCGTGCCTCTGTTGAGCAGCAGGTGCTGGTCATGGCAGGGGTGCATGCACTCTATGTGGAGCTGCACCAGGCAGCAGAGTGGTGGGACAGGGAATTCACCCTGATCCTGGCTAAGAACACGCATATGCGGGTGGACACGGCTGCAGCCATGGATCAGTTGACCACTGCGGTCACGGCCAGACTGGCACCACTGGCCACCCTGGTGAGTAGCCATCCACCGCTCACACTGCAGAGTGCATTCTCCACCCCTCGGGCCTGGTGTCGTGTGACCCCCATGGTGTTGATGCTGGGGTCAGCTGTGGGAAATTCCCAGCACGCCTGGTGCAAGCATGTTTGGGGGCCTGCAGATGCCTGTGCAGACCCGGTCACAGTCCCGCAGTGTCACCTCTAGAGGACCATCTGTAACACCCCCTGTGGTGGATGCCCAGCCTGCACCCGCTGTGCATTCCGGGTGGGGCCGTTCACGTGTCCATGGCAGCCGTGCAACTGTGCAGCGGTCCTGACTCACCCACCTCCATGTCTGCTGTATGCTGATGCCCTATGTGCACACTGGTGTGGCGTGTGTGCATCCCATGGCTGTGGCATCCATGGGTGACACACACACTGGCCCATGTGCCCACCCACCGGCTGCTTGGCTACTGTGGCATGTGCATGATGATGCCAGCACAGCTCGACTGCCACTGTTCTGCATCGATGTCTGTTCCCCATGCCTGTCCATGCCCCCCTTCCACTGACCCTGGCACGGTGCATGCCCATGCCTGCCTGTACACTGTGACACAGGCGCTGGCCCTGCCTGTGGCCATGTACACCTACCTGCATGCTCCATAATGCTCCTCAGTGATTGTGTCCCTGTGCTGCTGGGCCATCCTTGTCTGCCAGGGTTCCCTTCACCCGGGGGGGGCTGCCCACCACCATCAGGCCTGGCGGCCATGTTGTCCCCACTGCTGTCCCCCTCTTCGACCTTGACAGCTATCCCATGGTCGGCGGCCATGTTGTGTAGTATACAATAGGCCAGGAAGATGCCGCAGGCCTTTGAGGGGCTGTACTGTAGGGCACCATCAGACCTGTCCGGGCAATGGAACCAAACCTTCAGCAGCCTGAACACCCGCTCGATGATGTTCCCTGTGCTGGCATGTGCCTCATTGTATTGCTCCAGTGCTGGGGTCAACGGGCACCAGTATGGGGTGAGCAGCCATGGCTGGAGTGGGTAGCCACTGTCACCTGTGTGGAAAGATCCCTGGTTAGCATGGTGGCCTGTGTCAATGCACCCCTCCACCATCCTGGCCACACCCCCTGGCACACATGCCCTGCCACCCACACACCCTGCCCTCCTGTTCCCCGCATACCACATCCACAGCATACTCGCCAACTAGGTGGCCAGTGGGGATGTCCACACTCTTGAACCTGTGGTACAGTGCCGACTGGTACCAGATGAAGGCATCGTGTGCACCTCCAGGGTGTGTGGCACAAACATTGATTATGCACCCCCTGGCATTGCACACCACCTGGCAGTTGACACTGGGGTAGCCCTTCCTGTTTATGTAGGCTACCCCCTCCAGGCCAGGCAGTGCATGGATGCCTACATGGGTGCAGTCGATGGCCCCTAGCACGCCAGGCAACCGTGCCACCCTGTGTAACTCCTGCATGTTTGCTGTATGCTCTGCCTGTGTGCTGGGGAAATGGGTGTATTGTGCAGCATGTGGCAGCAGTGCACTGTGGAATTGTGTGAGGAGCCATGACACGGCCAACTGGGTTATGCTCGTGGTGTCCTCTGTTGGTTTCTGGAAGGTACCCATGGTGAGCAGGCACATGACAGCAGTGACTTTCATCTACACCGACAGGGCATGGCTCCGTCTTGTGGGTGCTTGCATCTCCTCACTGCACAGCTCAAAGAGCCACTCAGGATGGCCCAGTTCAGGTGGTACTGGCCCACAATCTCTGTGTCACTATACTGTTCGAAAGTGATGCAGGCACAGTACCACCTGTTCCGGGCATACCGCTGATGGGCCCTTCCACAGCTGTGCTGGTCTGTGAGCTGCCTCCTCACATCCCTTATTACTGCCTCCATCTGGAATATGGCACTGGCCATGTCCTGGGCAGTACGTCCTCCCCCCCCGGGTGTCACTCTCCCCTGGCCACCCCTGGCTGTGCACTGCTGTCTCTGCCCCTGCACTGTGTGCACCCCTGTTTGTGGCCACCCAGCCTGCATTATGTGGCCTCTGCCTCCCAACTCTCCATGGCCCTGTGCAGCCCCTCCTGTGCTGGGTGTCACTGGCACTCTCTGCATGTGGTCATGCTCCCTGTCCCACGACCACACACACACATACACACACACACACACACACACACACGCACACACACACACTCTCTCTCTCACTCCCCCAGACTCTGGCTCTTTCAGGCCCCTGGGCCCCCCTCTGTACTTCTACCAGCCTGCCTGTCACTCTGTAGCTCCCTTTGGCTGTTCTGCCTGTCCCTCGCTCTCCCACTGTCTGGGTCCCCTGTGGCGCAAGCATCATTCCCTCACTTGCTCCCTCTTTTATGTGCTCAAGTTGCTCCTTAGGTCCCGCTTGCTCCACTAATGCGCCATTTGCCTGCTGTTGAATATTGCACTGCACCACATATTCATGGCTACACCTGCATTGCACATACATTCATTACCACTGCACATTGGTATTGGGAATTGCAGGGCGCATCTGCTGCCATTGAATATCACCTTCTAGCGCATTGGCGCAGTTGTGCCGGTGCATCACTGTTGCGCAGTGTGCAACTGCTCTGAATATCCGGCCCCCTGTCTTTGGGTCATCTGGATCTAGACAGAAACATTTCTATATTAATTTATGCCATCAATAAGCATTAAGCCTATCATGCGTTTCTTTGTAACCAGAAAAATGATAATGTCATATCTCTAAAATTAATGCACTTTACTGAACTGGGTAGCTATATACCTCTTAAGTACTTTATATATGTGAACTTCTCCACCCTTAAAATTTTCTGTTTAAGTCTAAATCATAGATTGCAAATGACCCTTGCTCATTTTGCATAATAACTCTTTCGTACTTTGTGCAATTCGAGAACATTTACTCCAAGTAGCAGAGGAAAATACCATGCTGCCCAGCCAACTCCCCCATTGTCTAGGAGGGTATACCATCACCACATCAAAACCCTGATGGCGAAGACCACCAAAGCGACAGGATTCAGCCAAAATCTGCCTGTCGCTGTGATGGTCTCCACACTGCCAGGGGATTGCCTTGCAGGGTGTTTTGCCTCCCCAGGTCCAACTCTGACTCAAAGTTGGAATCCTAGAGTCTGGGGTGTGTGGGAGGGTTAGGGGCAAGGGAAGCAAAGGGCATCCCGATGCTGCATTGCTGACACTCAGCATATGCGGCTGTCACTGTCGGGGATGTCTCCATAGCTGCTGTCACTGCGGCATGATAAAACCATCTAGGAGCAGCTGGTCAGCAGTCAGACACAATTCTTGTAACTCAATTCAGGGGGTGACATCACTGCTGACATCCCTACTGTAGTACTGCCCATCTCAGTTGCTACAGGGCCTGTAAACAGGCCCTCTGCCAGCTGCCCAGCAGATCAGTGGGAGGGATTCAACGGTTCACACTGAGCCCAGGAGAACTGACAAGCTGCAGTGGTTTGCCCTCCAAGAGCTATAGCCCCAACAGTTTATATTATTTTTTCAAACATTTTCAGACTTAATATTGTAAACTACTTATTTTGATCATGTCTTAACCTCAGTCTGTTTATATTTTTCCAAATACAAGCAGAGAAAGAACCAGTAGCACATTAAGAGACATGAGCCCACCATGTTCCAGCAGGGTAACAGCAATTCATGAGTAGGGTTATATTATCTGCGTATGAAACACACTCCTCAGTGGAAGTGTATCAGAATGGCTAGTATAACATCCAATACATTTTCACTACACATTATACACAATCTGATTGTAAAGTCACTATATATCATATAATAACTGATGGTCCGATTGCACAAGATCAAGGTACTAGATCCCAATATAGATGCAACAATTATATCCATGTCCATTTACCAGAAAAGGGGCCAGTTACAGTCTTTGAATCCAGAGACAGTTCATTGCATATATCCAAAACGCCTCACTACATAGGAGGAAATTGACCCAAATGGTGTTTTACGGGTGGCTTGACATGTTACAATTCCCAAAAGCGTAGTGACGTGACTGAGTGACCAGCATTTTCAAAATGTCTTGCAACAGCTGTGTTTTGTCCTTACACCTAATGTTACCCTTATAGTCACCAATATGCACTTTTAGCTCCGTTTTAATTTTACCCACATATAACTTGCCACATGGGCACTGCAACAGGTAGATCACATGATCTGTGGCACAGGTAATGTGTTGTTTGATTGTTTACTTCATATTAGTTTATGGGTGCTCATATTCAGTTTTCCTACCAGTGTTCCCACACTGGAAACATCTGCCTGCATAGATAATTGTCATTTGCCAGTGTTCTCAAAAGTAACTGCATTTCTTCTGTGTGGGAACATAATGAGATGTGTGTACAGTTTTATCATGTATGTTTTTTTTTTCTTAGGTGTGACTAAGAAAGGGTTTCTAAATCTATGATTGCATCTCCACCCACCTGTAACATGTGCCAATTCCCTGTAATAATCTTTCTAATGTCATTACTCAGATGACTATAAGCTGTTGAAAACACAGTCCTATCACCTTTATTGTCTTTTGGTTTCAGTCTGAGCAAATACTCCCTACTAAGACCTGATGTTTCCTCTGCTGTTTGCTTCAAGAGGGTCCCTCTGTAACCCCTATCCATTAACCTCCCCATCATTTCCTCCTTCATGGTCTCAAATTCCTTATCGTCACCGCAGTTCCTTCTCAGTCTTAATATCTGTGCCTTAGGGATACTCTGTCTGAGTTTGGGGTCATGGTAACTGGTGTTGTGCAGTGTCATGTTCCTGTCAGTGCCTTTCCTGAACAGGGTTGTCTGCAGACTCCCCCATCCTTTATAAATTAATAGATCAAGAAAAGAGAGTTTCTCTTTATCAGCAGTTGTAGTAAATGTCAACAAGTTCACCTCACTATTGAGGTACTAGAGGAAACCATTTAATTTTACTCACCCTTCCAGATGACAACAGTGACATCTATATAATGCTTCCAGTACACCAGATTCCCCATGAATGGGTTGTTAGCCCCATTTAGCATGTGTTCCTTCTCAAACTCCCACATACAAAAGGTTTGTGTATGCTGGGGCCATTGTGATCCCCATTATTGTGCCTATAATTTGTTTGTAATATGCCCCTTCAAAAGTAAATAATTTTTGGCCAACTCTATCTCTGCCAATTGTGCAATAAACTCACCAGGTGTGTGGGGATCCTCACGTGATCTCAAGGCTGTTAAAATAACCTTCAGCCCTTCCTGATAAGTAATGCTAGTGTACAAGTCTTTAATATTGAATGTAACAAGTGTTACCTCATTCCAATTCAAATTCCTGCCATTCACCTTCTTCACTAATCGCAATACATGTGCTATGTCTTTTATGCAGTGTCTATTAAAACTACAGTACCTTTGGTTGTATGTGGTAGTTAACATACTTTGAAATAGGTTTTAAGATGCAATCAGTACCAGAAACTATAGGGCAACCAGATGGATTCTGTGTATCCTTATGGACCTCAGGTAATACATAATAGATTGGTCTCCTCACCTCCCTCACATTGTGATATAAGAACCACTATGACAGCCAACCAGCAACTCCTAGACACTGAGGGAGTTGACTGGGAAGCACAGTGTTTTCCCCTGAAATTCGAGTAAGTGTTCTCGAATTACATAGAAAGTACTAAAGAGTTATTATGCATAATGAGCAAGGGTCACTTACAATCTGTATTTTATACTTAAACAGAACATTCTAAGGACAGAGAAGTCCACCTATATGAAGCATTTGAGAGGGATATAGCTATTCAGCTCAGTAAAGTCCATTAATTTTAGAGGTTTGACACCATCGTTTTTCTGGCTACAAAAGAATACATGATGGGTATAATGTTTATTGAAGGCATACATTAATATAAAAATATTTCTGTCTAGAGCTCCAGACACCCAAGGATGGAATGTGATTATTCAGGACAATATTAAATACTAAAGCCTGGCTAAGGTATGAACAAGCCTAGTTTGAACAGGAATGGGTATAGTACTGTCACAGAGAAAACAGTTATATAGCATATAATTTATTGGTTAGTATAAAATGTGTGGTATGAAAAACAATATGTGAAGAAGTATAATTGTGCAATACTTCCTTACAACAGTTGTACAACTTTTAGTAATTTGAAAAAAAAATTTCATAAATAGTGTATGAGAAAAATGGAAAGACATATGAACTAGAAGACAAACTTTTCAAATGCAGTTATTTATTTAGTTTTTGTTAACCGGGTAAGTGCACTAGCCAGCAAGTGACTGTTTTCAGGCACGGCCCAGGAGGTACAATTACAAAACACAATGAGTACAACCAGAAAAATGAGAAAAACATAATACATAATACAATAAAATGCAGAAAAAAATACATAAGGCAATGTAAAATACAAAGTATAACATAAAATATGTTTCAAACATTTGACATAAACACACACATAATATGCAAAAGTAAAAGAAAAATAAGAAGGAATAATTGTAGAAAACACAAAGAGATACTTAAGAAGTGAGAGAAGGTTATGCATGGATCCTCCCTCCTGTTGAGCATGCATTCATTTGCATTGCTCTCTTGCGCAACCTGATGCCAGTGGCGTAACTGCCTCCCTGCTGAATATCGCAGAATGGCGATTTTGGACTTGCGAGCGCAACTTTTGAATATCCAGGCCATAAGTACCTAGTTTCTCTTACCTAAAGCCTGAAAAACAGTTGGACAACATATCTCTCGGTTTAATCACTCCATCTCTGACCTCACTGTCCTGGTTCTCAAAGGACACCTCAAAAATGCACAAGAAAGGCAGGCTTATGAGCTCAAACTTATTCACCTTCTTAATACTAAAAATAATGTACTGAATATAGACCTTAATTTCATTACAAATTCTAACTGACAACTGTCTTTTTGGTTCAGGTGCACATGCATTTCCTGTGCATATGTTTATATATATTATCTCTTATAGTATGCCTTATACATTTATATCAATTTCAACAATCAAGCAGCTCCAAAGTAAAAAACAGAGCCAAAACACATATAGTACTCATGAAGCAGACGGTCTGATGGCTACGCTGCCACTATCTCAGCACAGATAAAGAAGGCAGATGGAGCAGGATAAGTAAAAAAAAAGCAGCTTTATTTTCAGGCACCGACATATAACTCCAAAGCGTCCCTCCCAAAAAAGCCAAATGTTTTCGTGTGAAACTTGTGCTTTCTCAAGGCTATGGTGGCATTAAGTATTGCACACTGTTTTATACAGATATGTGTTAAAGTGACAGTGCTAAGAGGATGGGGGATCACCTATATTATAAGACTGAAGTGCTTATTCTTAAGGGTCTTATAAACAAGAACAAGAAATTAAAACAAAGAGAAACGTTCGGCAATATTGTATGAAATCATATGAGCCTCTGGGACTAAATGATTTTTTCAACTGTCACCATACCTATAATATAATCATGTGTACTTTTTGCATTATTCGTTGCATTGTGTGTTAAGTTCTGAGGACAACTACCTAAAGTAACCAAAATGCAAAATATAAATTTTGGGTGAACATTGTAGTTGCTGAATTTTTATAAGACTTTGGTTTTATAATATAGGTGACCCCCCATCCTCTTACCTCTTGTATTTATCTGTTAGGTAATGACATTTATGTTAAAGTGTTAAAATGTAATAATTCCCCTTTTTATCTTTACTATCAGCATCTTTAATGTTTGTTGATCTCCTTGTAAAGTTTGTGAAGTTAAAATGAACCAAACACAGCTATATTAAAAACATATTTTTTATGTGACCCTTTGGTATATTATACCTTAAAATATGAGCTAATTATAGAACTGATTGAATTTTCTAAAATAAATTATACTCTGTATTTATGAATCCACACATTTTATATTCCTGCTTTTATAGGTGGTTAGGCTTATCAATTGTTATGACTAAATATGAGATATACAGGTTCTTTGCACTTCAGCACCTTATTAACTATTAGCTGTTATTAGCATTATATATATATATTAACATTATGTGCCTGTATGGTTTCTGTTTAACGTATTGTTCCTTTAGCACTTTAAATATTACATGAAATTAGTACTGTCACTTTAACACATATCTGTCTAAAACAGTACACTTAATGCTACCATAACCCTGAGAAAGCACAAGTTTTGTGCAAAAACATTTAGCTTTTTAGAAGGGACACTTGGAGCTGTATGTCAGTGCCTGAAAATAAAGTTTTGTTTTTTATCCTGCTGCATCTGCCTTCTTTTATCTTATACATCTATAGGCCTCCTGTGACCAGAGGTATCTACACCACTAATCTGATTTACAATAACCCAGTATTTCAGAGACTATTTTATGTTTGCTTGCATGCATGTGCAAGAAACAGTGCAGCGATCAAAATGCAGTGCCGTACAATTGAAAGGGAGGCGCCTGAATGAGCAGCGCTCCCTCCCCACCACACACAAACACATGTGCACACACATATTGCATGCTTAGCCTCCTCCCCCATGCACACACTGTACTGGCGACGGAGTGCCCCATCCCCGTCAGCTCCAGCCCCCAAAACAGCCTTCCAGCTGCCACACTGGGAGCCCACCCCAGTGTGGCAACATTTTATTGCCGCACAGGGTGCCCAATCCCCATCGGCTCCAGGCACCCCCAAACTGCCTTCGAGCTGCCATGCTGGGAGCCCAACCCAGCATGGCAACGCCCCATGTCGCCTTCCCAAAAACCTGTAAACAAAAAGGTCCTCGTAGTCTCCTGCCCCCACCCGCACCCACCCACTGCACACCTTGCCTCCCACCCCCTCATCCCATACTTACCTCCGAGTCCAGCGCGACGATCTGCACTCATTAAAGCCGACCGCGAACTGAGGAAATGCTGGTAAGCTGTATAATACAATAAATAGAGTTTTTTCAACTTTGATGCATATCTCAGGCATTCTTTTGAATTTTTGCACCAAATTTTCAACGTGGGGTTTTTGGGACCCCTCCTCATGAACATTTGAACTGTCATGGCGTTAATCAGGCCCGAAAGGTGATTTCGCAATCACTGCATGAAATCACTTTTGGGACTGAGTAAAGCGACAGTGCCAGTTTTCATAAGGCAGGCTCTCAAAAGTGTATGTTGCAAATTCGGTGAAAAAATTCCTAAAAATGACTGTTTTACGAGCATGTGTTGCACAGTTCCTATGCACGCTCTTAAGTTCACAAATTTTTAATATTTGCACTCTAGATTTCCAACATTGTCATTTTACCACACCTCCTTATGAGCAGTACAGCTGTCATTTTTCACATCTCACCCAAAATGTGTTTTCACACAAGTAGCGCACAATGGCGCAGTCGGTGTGCAAAATCAATGTATGGGACACATTAAGAAAATCACAGTGATACTGTTCATGAGCAGAGGTCTTAAAATGGCTGTGTTGAAAATTTGGTGAAAAACGTCCTAAAAATGACTGTTTTATGAGTGTGCGTTGCGCAGTTCCTATGCACTCTCATAAGTTCGCAAATTTTTAATATTTTTACTCCAGATTTTCAACATTGCCATTTTACCACACCTCCTTATGAGCAGTACAGCTGTCATTTTTCACATGTTGCCCAAAATGTGTTTCCATGCATGTAGCGCACAATGGCGCAGTCGGTGTGTGCAATCAATGTTTGGGACTGATTAAGAAAATCACAGTGACACTGTTCATGAGCAGAGGTCTTAAAATGGCTATGTTGAAAATTTGAATGATCCCAAAATGACAGTTTTGGAGCGCCGTTGCGCGGATTCATTACCTACGCTTCACAAGTTTGCATATTTTTATTTGCATGCCAGATTTTCAACATTGCCATTTACCACACTTCCTTATGAGCAGTACAGCTGCCATTTTTCACATCTTACCCAAAATGTGTTTCTGCACATGTAGCGCACAATGGTGCAGTCGGTGTGCGCAAGCAATGTTTGGGACAGATTAAGAAAATGATAATGACACTGGTCATGAGCAGAGGTCTTAAAATGGCTATGTTGAAAATTTGGTGACAAAAGTCCATAAAATGACTGTGTTATGAGTGAGCATTTCGCAGTTCCCACACGCCCTCATAAGTTCATGATTTTGTAATATTTTCAGTCTAGATTTTCACCAGTGGCATTTTTCCACACTTCCTTATGAACAGCACAGCTGTCATTTTTCACAACATGGCCGAAATGTGTTTTCACACTTTCAGCACAGAAATGCATGGTCGTTCTGGGAAATCATTGTTCGGGACAGATAAAGAAAATCACAGTGACACTGTTCATGACCGGAGGTCCCAAAATGCCTCTGTTGACAAGCTGCTGTAAAAAATCCCCAAACTAATTACATTATGGGTGCGTGTTGCACAGTTTCTATGCAAGCTCATGACTCACCAGTTTTTTTAATATTTTCACTGCAGATTTTCAACATTGCCATTTTTTACACCTCCCCATGAACAGTACAGCTGTCATTTTTCACATCCTGTTCGGAATGTGTTTTTGCACCTGTGGTGACAAATGCCATAGTCACTGTGCAAAAGCAGCTTTCAGATAACAAACTGATATTGCCACTGTTCATGAGGTGGGGGTCACAAAAAAACCATGTTGAAAATCTGGAGTGAAAATACCAATGAATGCCTGAGGCGTTAGGGTTTCCAACCATAATGTCCTACCCTGTAGAGAATGACAGGCATCAGGGTGTGACTTGGGATTGTCACCTGCAATGCTCACACCATTCCACCCCCACCCACACCCTGCAGCCACTGAGAGGCATCGAGGTGTGCCTTGGACTCTTTGGGCCCAAAATTCACCCCATTCTCCTATACCGCACCCATCTCACTGTATTTCCTGATGTAATGGAGTGCGCATAAGGGCCAGAGACCCCAAGGCACACCGTGACACTTGTCAGTGTCTGCACGGTAGGGTGTGGTGAAATGGCGTGGCCGTTATGCCTGATGACCCAAAGGCACACCCCAATGCCTGTCAGTCTCTGCAGGGCGGTGATGGGGTTGGCTTCAATTCAATACTTCACTGCCATTCCTATTATGCAGCTCTGTAACTTCTACACTACCAATGCCAATGCCAGCAAGCAAACATTTGGCATTTACAAATGCTTGTTTGTCTCTGCATACTTCTTTATCAAATGAATGTGTATACCCATGTCTAAAAGTTTATTTACCAGTAGCTTTCTCTATCCTAAGTAAATACGCTTGTTTTCTGTAGATCTTGGCTGCTACACCTGATGGAGGGCTCAGTGTAGCCTAAAAGCTTGGGTTTTGCAACTCTCGTGTTCAGCCAATAAAATGAATCAAATCACCCACTTTGTTCATCTTTTTTATAAACTAATTTATCAATCATGCAATAGTAGTTTACTGTAACCAAGGCAAGGTAAATTTATTTATTAGGTGCCCATCCCAAATGGCTGTGGGCATCATACAAATTTCACATGACATCCAGACTAAAATTAGCAACACCAGCAGAAATCCAGTCAAGGTTGAAGATTGTACAATTTGATCATAAACCAGTGGCTACAAAAATGAGATCAGTGAATAGATAGTTCAGTATGGAAGTACAATATAGAAGAAAAAGCAAGAATGACAAAGTAGTAATAATGTATTTGATATCATAGATAACAAAGAGCAAGTGCTACTGAGCCCTAAGTAAGCAATAATACCCAACAGGGTGGGTGGCATCAGGCAATACCAGACTGCCCAGGAGTGTATTGAGGCCAGACACTGCAGGCGGAGGTCCTTATAGCCCCTGGAAGGTCTAGTACTGCCCAATATCGCCTACCCTGTTGGGTATTATCACGCTTAGAAACTGGCCCACTGTATTTTACGTGTTTGAAAAAAAATATTTTTATGTTTAATGTTAGAACTGTTACTTTTTTAAATAAAATAGTTCCTCCACCTCCATTTAGTTGTCTGTTTTTGATTTGATTGTCATGGTTTCCTACCCCCCAAGACTTAGTGCTTAATTTGAAAGTGTTTTTAATTGTTTTATTTGTTGTGGGAATATGTGTCTTTTAGGCACAGTGCCAAAGATTTAGAAATTCTCTTCTACTTGTCACTGCTGCTTTTTGCACTGTCCCAAAGCGGAAGGCAGGGAGCTCATTAATATTCATATGTCCATTAATATTTATTAAGCAGTCCCACTGAAATCATTGGCGGTCTTTCAGTAACTACTTTTGGGAGTCCTCAACTAACCCCTCTGTGTCTTCAGACCCCAATTAGCACATTCTGGGGATCGGGAGCACAGAGGGAGCATTCATTCCACCACAGGAGTGGTTTAAAAATGAAAGTACCCTATCGCACATGCACAGACTACTAGCTCGCACATTCCAGGTGTGGATGTACTGCTGGTCAATGACTTTGCTCCTCCAGCCCCTCTCTTGAAGGAAATGCATTACTGGGGCTGGAGGGAAACTTAGGAGGCACAATGGGTCCTGAGACTGGCGATGGTGAGCGGGGAGAGCGGGAGGCAAGACAATGTAAGCCCCCCCTTGGGGGGGGTTACACATTAACAAAATGTGCTGTGTCACTTGTGTGAGTTTTTGAAAAGGGCTTTTGAGGGAGCAAGCAGTCAGTGGCATAGTAAGCCCTCTAAGGGGGAATGGAAATGTACAGAAGCACTTTATGTACAGCTGACACTGTTAAAAAGTACTGCGGCTGTCCTATGGCATTTTTAAATCACCTGCCTTACATTTTTTTTAAGAATAAAAGTAGAGTTGTGTAGACCGACTGGGGGGCCTTGGCCAGCTGCCAACTCATCCACTAAGTGAGAGAGAAACAATGGCAGCTGATCCATTTGAAAATTTGGGGTGCCCAATGATACCCTTAGTAATGGGGCACCAGATGTACCTGCTTTTCAGAGGGTTCTATTAAAAATACCTGTGTTCTCAGCCAATCAGGTGACAGGGATTTTCTTGGCCATTTTCTAATGACAGTTAGTACTACAAATTTTATGGCCGGCCATTATTTATGTGACGTATTGCCTCTATAAGTTATAATCTCTAAAGGGGGAGGAGGGGGAGGAGTAGGAGTGCTAGATGTGAGGTATAAATCCAGCAATAATACTACCTGTATTTCAGTACAGGCTGTGGGTTATCATCACCCCTCTAGATGCGGTTTGAGCATAAGGGAGATTGTTGTCTCTAAACTAAACTGCTCTTTTATGAACCCCTTCAAAGGCTTTACATTGGTCATAACTTGCAAGCCAGAGTGCTACATGGGGCAGCAGTATTTAAAGAGAAGCAGACACCTCTGGTAGAACACTGATAAGCAGGTGTCAGACTATCAATCAACACTGTTTCTATCCACACCTCTCAACCATCTGTCACTGAAAAGAGGGACTGTGAGGGACGCAGACCCTCAGAATGAGGGACACATCCTCAGACATGAAGATACAAGCTCAGAACATTGTGGAAACCATTATGTTTACAAGTACAAAATATATTTTTGATTTAGCATCTTAGAATATTATGAATGTCTGCTTTAAAGTCTGCATTTACATCACATTCTCTGTGTGGGCAGAACCTTTTCCCTGAGGGACAAATGAGGGACAGGGCAGTTTTAAAGGGTACAATGAGGGATGTCCCTCATAATCAGGGACTGTTGAGAGATATGTTTCTACCTTTGAGTGTTAACTAGATAATTACCTTGAAGAAAAAGTGGGTTACATAGTAGTCCTACTGCGTAGTGAAAAGAACATGATGGGCCTCTGGACTTCTTTCTTGTTCATATACAATTTAGGCACAGCTCTGCATATATTTAGTACTTTTTGAATCACTCTTTTCTCCCCATGTTTTATCACTGAAGGAATTTGCATAAAAATAGGAGCCTTGACCCTTGGAGTTAGTCTGCTCCAGCTGCTTATTCCGTACTTGAAGTCATAACCCTCTCCTTGTGACATCATGGCTTATTACTGTTGAGATGGCTGTGATTTCGATAGCTGAGGATTAGGACTTCGGATGGAGAATACACAGCTGGAACAGATCAACTCCAAAGGACACACATCCGTTTTTCATACAAACGTCCACAAAAATATGTCGTGGAATATAAAACATACAAAAAACATGTAAACCCTGAGCTACGCTATATTAAAATGTTATGTTTTTCTCAGTTCTTCCTAAGGTGACAGCTGCTCTTAAAGGATAGGTATTATTCACTAGAGTACTGGCATATTGATCCAACTGTAGATGAATTCAAATACTGTCACCACCAGTTACCATGGGATTCAGTTGTTTTTAGAATCATGAGACTGTTGATAGGCCAGTGAATATGAAAAAACTAGATGTGGAGAGTTTGAGTACCATTAGGCTACTGTTTGCAGCAAAGTGTAGCGATAGACAGTATTGACACTGCACCGCTATAAAGGAGCTAGAGGCAATGTAGCAGCCCTCTCACTACCAGCGATACTAGTGTGTACCTGCAGTAGGGGCTAAAAAAAGTATAAGGATAGGAAGGAAACAAGAATAAGACAGATTAATCGGTGATACAAAAATCATTTTGCATTTTCTTATTTTTGTTTATATCCATTGTTATTGAAATATGCTCCCAAGCAAACCTGGCAAGATCCTTTTCTCTGTGCCAAACCGTTTTGTCAAGAGAGCTCATTGTTGTCATTTGAAGTAAATAACAACATGCATACAGTATTTAGTGTTCCATATAACATGGCTGTGTACTGTTACTGTTCTTTTACTGAAAGCAATGTAGCACTAAAGTTCATCAAGATGCAGTATTCAGTTGGTAAACTCAGCTTGTTATTCTGCACCTCCCATACCGCTTTGCAGATATATGGCCCTTTGCATATAGGCCTCTCGAAATGCTTTACAATCAACATACAACTCCATGCCAAACAGTCAGTGTAGTGCAGCCACCACTGGGTTAGAATGCTGCAACCCTTCTTTGCCAACACACTACATAACAACTTTCTTACTCTCCATGACCAGATGCAAACTGATTGATTATTTAACCAGGTTACTATGTTGGTGGGTTAGTGAATGGATGGAAATTTGCCCTGGGCACTGGAGAAATTTCTCTACTATTTTTGAGAAGTACCATCACAGCTTTAACATCCACCTGAACAACCACCAGAACCGGCAGACTTGGGTTAACATTTCTTCCAAAAGATGGCAACTCATGACAGCAGTTTCCATCAAACACCATGCCAGTATGGTTATTTATAACCATGGGGAGAGTGTCCCCCTGCAGAACTACAGTACCAACATTTCTCCTCCCCATTATTTATTCCTGAGGTCATTATCAGGAAAGAGGACCTTTGCTCCTGATGAGTTAATTTAATCCTGTTGCTTTCTCCCTACCTGAGGTCATTATGCACTGCTTGTGACATTACAGTTACTCCCATGACAGCAGGTTGTGATGTCACAACAGAGGATTATAACTTGAAGTAAGGAATAAGCTACAGAGGCAGATGAACTCTAAGGGATAAAGATCAGATTCATGCATATTTCCTCAGTTATACATAATGGGGAGCAGAAATCTAAAGAATATATATGGAATGCAAGCTAAATTGTAAACAAATATGTTTTTCAAAGTTTTCTTTGAGGTGTCAGCAGCTCTTTAAGAAGAACTTTAGCAGAAAACGTGTCACACTACATCTTTGATGATAGATGACAGACGTAAACAAACAATAAGTTTCACAGTAAAAGGCAGTCTGTTGTCGCAGCAACAAGCTGGGCCGAATGCAGCAGAAAAATTCCAGACTGATCATAGCTGCAGCAGTAGTTCAACACCACATGGCAGACAATCAGTAGTTAGACAAATCCCAATGGCCTCCACCACATCACTGAAGCACAGATAGGATCACAAGCAGCATGAGAAGAATGAGATGAGGGGACCACCCTCACAGTTCTGGAACAGACGACTTTCCTCCTAACTCCCACTAAAAGCTGATTTTAACTCAAAACTGCATCTGACTGATGCTCCCCTGTGACACGTATCAGCACACCAGGCCCTTCCCCTGCATGTGCACCAGGGTAGGAGCTCTCAGACCTTATCTCCTGTGTTGTCATTGGGTAACCTCACTAAATTTTAGGAACCCACGGGATTCCCAGGGGTTATATTTATTTGTCAAAGTACCAGTAATTATGGCTAAGAAGTGAAGAAAGCATATTGATATGTTTTACACTGTAAGACCTGAGAGCAGTTACCCATTAACTGTGAGTTTTTTTTTCCTATTTTGTTGTAAGCTTCTCCACCAGAATAGGATCCTTCTTTGACCATTTACTGATTCAGTCAACGGCCTATACCAAGGACCCTGTGGCCTAGTCTGTGTCTTGGACCTTGGTAGGGAGGGACTGAGCATATACCTGGCCCTTCACGAAGACCACCACATCCTCCCATTTTACCACCAGAATAGGATCCTTCTTTGACCATTTACTGATTCAGTCAACAGCCTATACCAAGGACCCTGTGGCCTAGTCTGTGTCTTGGACCTTGGTAGGGAGGGACTGAGCATATACCTGGCCCTTCACAAAGACCACCACATCCTCCCATTTTATCCCACCTCCCCATTCCAATATGCCATTTGGTATGGCAGCACTAATCCTTTTCAGTTTTCTGCAAAACATTTACAGCTGGCATCAGCACGACTCACATATCATAGCATTCCCAAAACATTTTGATTTCAGGACATCGCATTCATTATTATTGAAGAAATTTGCATAAAATCAGCCTCTTTGCTGTTTAAACTTCTGCTGTTCCTGTTGCTTTTACTGCCTTGAAGTCATAGTCCTCTGCTGTGACATCACAAGCTGTTGTAATAGAAATTATTCTGATGTCACAGGCAAAGGACTCTAACTTTAAGACAAGAAAAGCAGCAAGAAGAGATGAAATCTAAATAGCTGAGAGACTGATCTTATAGAAATCAATGGTCACCACTGATTACCATTGATGGATTTGGGGCGGGAGGCATTAGGATCACCAGGAGCAAAAGTTTTTGCAGGGAAGCAGCCAACCTTGGTTACTAAGCATGATGCCTACGCACCTCATGTAGTTCCATGTGCCAGTTAACAACTGTAGTTGACTCCCTGACACAACTCAGTTCTGTTCTTCTGCCATCAAGTCCACACCGTGGCAGTGACAATGCTGCAGTGAGTTAATTGTCGGCAAATTTAAACTACATCACAACTTACAGTAGTTATTCTCCATGGTGCCTTTCCTCTTTGTTATTTTACTTTTCCATGATGCTGAAGCCTGAGAGAAAGGACACTAAAAGGACAATGAAAGTCTGGCAGCCTCCCATGTTGTTTCAATGCCACTGTGGGAAGCAGATGGCTGCAGCAGACCAGCATCAGTGCTGTGTATCCTGCTCTGACTCCCATCAAAACATTGATGTTTGTGATGCCTGCTTTTCTATGAACCACCATACCCTAGAGATCTGTGCAATGAGTTGGGGTTGTCTGACCCCCACCTTTGAAGGTAGGCACTACATACTTGTTGCCAAGGCATGGTTGCTAGGCCTTTCCCATGGGCCTCTTCCTGGGACCTCTGGTTCTAAGGAAGCACATGGTCCTCCTCAACCTCACCTTGCTGAAGCATCACAGACTCTGATGGGTGAGTATGGTTGATAGTGGGCTCCTTCTTTGTGGCTGGCTGTGAATCCCCAACAGTCTGCCTGTCCTGATCAGCAGATAACTCTGGTGATGAGGCTAAAGCTATATGCTCGATTTTTTTTAATTTATTTTTTTATTTTAGTTTTTGTTGACCGGGTAAGTGCACTAGACAAATTCCGCCTATTTTCAGGCACAACCCGGGAAGGGGGATACAGATGAATGCCAACTGACCTTGAATCAGATTAAGCTGTTGGTGGTATTTTTAGTGAATGAGGTCATTTGTCCAGGACACCAGGGAAATTCCCCTACTCTTTTCGATAAGTGCCATGGGATCTTTATCATCCACCTGAACTACCACTAATCCAGGCAGATGGGACCTTGGTTTAACAACTCATCCGAAAGACAGCACCTCAGAAGTGCAGCACCCCTCTCATGCTGCATTACAGTGTCAGTACTGGGATATTAACCCAAGTGCCAGATGTGGGAACTGAACCCACAGCCCTCTGATCTCCCAGCCTCAGAGGCGAGTGTGCTACCTACTGAGCCACTGACACTAATCTCGATCTGGGTACATGGCAATTTTCTCCGTTCAGCTTGCTCCTAGACATTTCGCTCCCATTAATTCACTCCCATGACAACTTGCTCCTAGACATTTCACTCCCGTCAATTTACTCTCATGACAACTCGATCCTAGATATTGCAATCCCGTCAATTCACTCCCATGACAACTAACTACTAAGACATTTAGCTCCCACGACAATTCACTCTGTGCAGTCATTTATAGTCTTATTTACATATTTTTTAGTGACTGTGCAACTGATAAAATTAAAACACTAATATATATATTTTATTCTTATTAATGTCTAAAGTTGCCTAAAAATGAAATTTCAGAATAATCTATTCATTTTATTGTCAGTTTACTATAAAAATTAATAATTCATGGTAATAGATAATTAGACAATGCAGATAAAAAACAAATCAGTAATCAAAATTGTGTGCTACTCGCATAAAAATTCCTCTGTGGTACATTCAGCACACTTTTCAACAATAGACTCAAACCTCTGAGCAGTATCCGATATACATGATAAGATAAAATTGGTAGATTTCAAGATAGAAGCTATTCAATCTCAGAATCTCTCATTTTTTTTGTATTCCTTGAATGGCATCAATAAACTTCCAAACTGTTGGATGTGCCATTCTGAGAATACTTTGCATTCCACAGTGAAATGCTTCCACAACACTGTTGGTTCTAGCTCTCTTGTCATGGACATTGACAATAATTCCATAGCTCAATTGGAAGAATTGGCTGACAGCATCTATTCCCCTGAGGTTTCCTCCTCCCAATCCATATGTCTTCAAAATAATTGATGACAGGTTCTAACTCAGGACATAAAATATCTACATTCTCATTGGTAATTTCCTCAAATCGCTCGACAACCTGATCAGGAGGGTAAAAGGCTAAAGATGGTAAATATTTGCATTTGAGTGCGAACTCTGAGTCTTGACAATATCAGCCAGCCAGTCCCTCAGCTTGTATCTTTCAGTAGATGCATTGATAGAAATGAAACATCCAACCTGACGAGTCTGCGGAAAGATTGAGGGAAATGCAAGGATGGTGGCTCTTTTAAAATTGATCGTGATAAGCTCAAGATTTAATCTCGGGTTAAGTTGTTTCAGCATTTGCAACATACAGTCATATGTGTCTCTTCAGTGGACTGGGTGAAGGGCATAAATTGCAGGTTGCAGGTTGCCAAACCTCTCACCAAGTATAATGTAGACTTGGTCAAATAAAGGAGGAGCTACACTATAAAGGTCCCATCTGCATGCCAGTACTTAGAGCATTCCAGGAATGTCAAATTCTTCTCAGTTCCAAAAATAAGTATGCAGTCAGATCCAGGCCCACTGTCATGAAGCAAGGAATTTTCTGCCCTCCTCTCCAGAATTAGGCATGTATTTCTGAAATTGTAGTGAATAATAAGATTGTTAAGGTATTTTGTATTTGCAGACGCACCATGCAGTCTGTCTTGTTGAATGGTGCATGAGTGTGCTGGCTGAATTGATGAATGATCATGGGATCATCGTAGGTCATAGTGTGGACCTGGGCATTGCAGCCTTTAGGCTTTTTCATGGCATTACATAGATACATACTCTCTTGTGTCTCTCAGAAAACACAAACCTGGCTGTCATGTTGCAAATGCTATGCTGACTTAGGGTGTTATTTTTGCCCGTGATTTTTATTAAACTAATTGTCATGGGCGTGGAGCCAATTGGAGCTAATTGTATGGGGGAGTGAAATGTTGTTGGAGCGAGTTGTCATTGGAGTGACTTGACAGGAGCAAAATGTCTAGGAGTGAATTGTCGTGTTCCCATTCAGTCTACACCAGTGGACACCTCGGTGTCATCTGGTGCTGCCCCCGCTGTTGTCACCATTTGCAGTGACAAGTCAGGTGGCACTGGCTGTGATGTTGGGTCTCTTTTGACACCATTCACGGTGTTTAAGGAGGGACCAGCACCATGGCCATTGTGCATTCAGTTACTAAGGTGGAGGTTGTCCTTTCCCCTGCTGTCACTAGTGGCAGTGAGGAGGATGACAATGCTGGTGACAGATGTGGTGACAGCCATGGTGTCAGTCCTGGGCCTGGCACTGCACAAAATGCCAGTGATGATGTCATCCCTTGCTCCTGTGCCATTCATTGTGCCATGGTTGGGGATGGCTCTGGGGTTGACGTCAGGGCCAACATCAAGCCCAGCACCAAGGGTGTTGCCAGCTGTGGCAGCGGGGAAGAACCCATTTCCAAGGACATTATTGACCCTGAGCTCAGTGCCATGGTGGAGCTTGCTCAGAGTCCGATGGTGGCCTGGAGGCAGAGTACTCCCTGGAGCTGCTGGTCTACACTGCCACTGATAATGACCAGGGCTGCCCTATGGGGAATGTACAACTCCGCTGTCCTCGCATGGCAGAATCCCACCATGGGGACCAATCAGTCATGCCTTGGATGTAGTAGGACCCCTTTAGATGACTCTGCTAGGCCCTCTCCTCAGGCAAAGAACCTTGTGCAGTTCAGCAGCCCAGGTAGAGGCTCCGAGGCCCTGAATCTTGTCCTCCAGAGCCACACCACTTTTGGGGAGGTTGCCCACATTCTGGGCCATGAGGGGTCACTAACATGGAAGCAACACATAAAGTGTGTTGGTGGCTTAGATAGTTTACATTGACTCAGACAGGGCCCAGTTCTGGCTCTTCTCCACCACATCAACAACCTCTGGGATCAGTGCCCCATCTTTGTCATGGTCCTTCTCAGAGTACAAACAATATTCTTCCCATCTGTCCTAAGCTGCTGAGTACTCTGTACTAGCGATTCTTAATGAAGATGATCCAGGAACTTGACAGTGGTTTCTACACAGGCTGTGATCCAGCAGATCTGCCATTGTTAGTCCTTGGAGTTCCCAATACAGTAGTGACTCAGTTGTCATCCTTTCCTGGCCTAGAGCCTTTGAGGAGGTATCATAGGCAGTGAAGGCATCTCTACTCTTATTCTCTATCCTTTAGGGACCTCTTACACTGGTACCATATACCACAGGGTCTGCAGGTGCAGTACTACACAGCTCTTCAGGACTGGAAGTACTGCAGACCTCATCTCTATACACAATGTACATCAGGCAGCCATCAATCACCACCTGTGGTTGAAGCTAGGCCAACTGTTAGCTATTAGTGTGAGTTAGGCAGGCAAGCCATTTGCATTTCTGCTTGTGGCCTGGAGGTAGCAAGGCACCAGTCAGTAGCATCATAGGAGCCCAGTGAAGTGCCCTCTAGGCTGCCAGAAAATGCAGTCTGCCTCAGGTTGATGGCATGGCTTCACTTCCACACTGGTACCCTTGGCCCAGTGCAAGGTGCTAAACCTTCAGTTCTAGGGGGCTCATTTCTTCTCCCTTAAGGTCAGGAGGGCAACTGTCAGGAAATCCTTCTGCTCCTGTGCCACAAGATTCCCCACCTCACCCTCGCAAGTCTCAAGTCCCGCCAGACCTGGAAGGAGCCCCTGTCCTCTGGCTTTCCCACACGCAGAGGGCTGAATGTCTCTTTCTTACCCTTGAGGTAAGCCAGCTCCTTCCTCAGAAAAAGGGATAGCTTGGTACTCAAATCCATAAGCAGGACTCAGTGATGAAGACTGATACCTGGATGATATGAAAATCATGTTGTCACCGGGATTGTTGATCTTCCAGAATATCTTCATCATTGACTATCATGCCCGGCCCACCATCCCCCGCTCAGACAGAACCAGGACCTCTGGGTAATGGAGTTGGGCAGTCCTGTAGGCTGCCCAGTTCACAAAAAAAAAAAAAAATTAATATAAAACTGGGCTAAGGTTCCCATTGGAGCCCTCTCACCAATCAAAAATAGATAAATAAATAACTGAATAAAAAAAGGTTTTTGTGGAAGGTGGTTCCTTCCTCCATTTTTTCTTTTCTTCCTTGTCCTCCTTCTTCCTGCTTAGGGTATATCCCTTCTGCGGGTATGTCCCTATTAGTTGTTAAATGCAACATGTAACCCTGGGCATGATCCAGTCTAACTCCACTTGGCAGCTGCACTGCATGTCGGAGGTGCTATGCACCTTTTTGGATCAACAACACTAGCCTTACTCAGGATACATCCCTGTGGTTGTGGGAGAAGCAGGTCATTTTTTTGATGGAATCTTTATTCTGACCATGTCAGACTATTTTTGTTGGTATGCTCCTTTTCTTCTTTGTGTAACCTGGCTGTTATCTCACTACCCTTAGGGATGCCAGGGAAGATGAACACATCTTGACTCCCTTGGGCTGTCCAGTCCTACAACTCTATGTACACCTAGGTTTCCCTTTCTACCTCTCTGAGGTAGGAAAGAGAGACATATTTAACTGATGAATTCAGTCAATCCTCTATCTAGTAGCATATAGTTGTCCCTTTTTTCCAGAAGTCTATGTATCGCACTCCTTTGTTGAGACATTGTGCCATCTCATTTCTGAGGAGGTCCAGTTATGGGCATCCCTTGTATTTCTGCCAGAGCCACAAGCTCAGTGCTGCTACCCTTTTCTAAGACCACAATGCAGCCCCTGTCTGGCTAGTGGTGCGAGGCTCTGGCTCTGTACCCAATTACCCCTGGTGCCACCTAGTGTGCCCTGTTTTTATCTCTAGGTTAGTAGTCAGGTTTTATTTGGTTGCTTATTTTTCTTTCCTCTATCCTTTATTATTCCTTAGGGCTAGAAAGTCTCTAACCTGCTCTTATTTTTTTTTATTCTTTTCTCTGGCAAACAGAACTAAGATGCATAAGGCAGTTGGTAACAGTTATTGGCTGGCACATGGCATCATGTGAGGTGCACAGGTGCCATGCTCAGTACCCAACATTGGCTCCGTCCCTGCAAAGGAATTTGCCCCCACTGGGTCCTAATGCCTCTGGCCTTAGACCCATCAGTGGTAATTAATAATTAAGATATTCTGGAAGATCAGCAATTATGAAATTTTCATTTTTAACTCAAAATGTCTTCAGTAATAAAAAAAAAGTCTGCCAGAAATTCCAGTTTTGTGGGAATTTGCTTAACTGAGTTCTGTTGATGCCAGTGGTGAATTTATTGCTGGAAATCAGAAAATCACTTTGAGATGGAAAGCAGGTGAGTTGATTCTTTACAAAGATGGCAGTGTTGTTACCCAACAGTGAAACGTGTGCTTTAGGTGATTTTTTTTTATTTATTCAATTTGTAATGTTTGATGAGGAAAGGCACACTAAGCTGAGACAGGTTGTTTCCAGGTGGATCCCAGGGGTGGGTGGGTTACTTGGACCTGCATCTTTTGATAGGGGAGTGTTTGGCCATGACACCAGGAGGAAACACCCCCACACTCCTTAGATAAATGTCATGAGATTCTTTACTTCCACCTGGACAGTGACCAAGGATTGGCAGAAGGGACCTGAGTTTAACGTTTTGTCCAAAGGATGGCACCTCAATAGAACATGCGCAAGTACGGCACTACAGTGCCAGTCATGAGTATTATCCCAAATAAGTGCAGGGCTACTCCACCTCTATTGGCTCAAAATGAAATAAAAACCAAACAACAAACTGTTCTCAAACAGCCTTACCAGTCAAACAAATTTGCCTCCACGATTATGAGCTCATATTAGCACAAAGCATTGGGCTGCTAGACCCCTGATGTTTTGTATGCATTGCCAATAATGTGGACTTTTACAGTACTACAGTGAGAATCAGTGGATGGTTTTATTATATTGGTAAGGCTGTTTAAGCCTGGTTTGTTGTTTTTGATTTATGGAGATTATTGTGTGTTGTAGCTGTTCCAAGAACTGTCCCTGACCTGCTTGTGCCAAAATAGAATAAACCACAATTTCCCACATTATAGCCCAGAGGGGTTCTACTACACCATTGGGCCAGAGACCATTGATTGTGTTATTACCGGTCAACCCCACTGAAATATGGCAGAAATTGTTTGTTTAAATGTATGTGTCTAAATACAGTCCTAAGGTAATAACTGTGTAATTTGTTTCATTTGCAGATATCAATGAGTGCGAAAGGGATGTTCTTCTTTGCCGTGGAGGCACATGTATAAATACAGAGGGAAGTTACCGTTGCACTTGCCCTCGAGGCCATCAAGTTTCTCCCGATGGGAAATCATGTCTGGGTAAGCTGATTTGGGTTGGCAAAATGTTTGTAAAAATTTGGTACTTTACTATGATTAAAAAAAAAACCCTGCCATTTTCCTTTTTCTTACAGATATTGATGAGTGTTTGCTAAGTGACAATCTTTGCAGACATGGTCATTGTGTTAACGTGATTGGAAGTTACCACTGTGCTTGCAATATTGGATACCAGGCTACTCCAGACAGATTATCATGCATTGGTAAGCAATTTTTCAACAAAATAAATAAGTTAGCCTATTGAAATAATGCTTTAGTTTGACTTTGTTTTGTATGCTGGGATTGGGATTAACTCCCCCCAGCAGCCCATTTATGATTATAGAGTTATTTTTTGTTGTTATTTTTACCTCCTTCCCAAGGTCCCTGGTACTCCTATCCTTCTGTTCCTCTTGACAGTCCATACCTCTGCCTGCCAGACTCACTGCTAACACTGATGCATACCTCCTGACTCCAAGTGGTACTCCTTGTCTTGAGGTTCCAGGTCTATTCCTTCATGGGGGGCCCCCAATCCCACTGCAGAGATGGGAGAAATCCCTTAGAATGCTTGAGAGGACTGGGGAGATTGCATGCCACCAAGCAAGGTCTGGTGGCTTGAGGACTTGGGCATGTAGAGGCCATAATCCAGAGCAGCTGAGCCAGCAGTTGCTGTATTTTTCTATAGTCCCACACTCCTCTCTCAAGGTGCATCCACTATAGCATCCTGGGACAGGAGCACACTCAAAGTGTGGTCACCCACATCTTGAGCACTGGCTCGTGCCAACCACCAGGGGCCACTTTGAGAGTGGACAGCACTTGGCCCTTTCTCAGGAGAACAGCATCCATGTGAATGCTTTGTCACCCTCCCGGCCTGCTCCACTCCTGACGTGTCAGATCTGGGGTGTGAAACCAGATCACCAGTGAGCCAAGTGACTGACACGCTGTTGGATGCCACAGAGTCATCAGAGTTCTTTTTAATACCCCATAGAGCAGGAATTGATAAGGAATTGGGGGAAGATAAATGAGCAGAGTAACTGGAGATAATTAAAGCAGCATTCCTGTTCTCACTCATTTGATTTCACAACATAGGCTGGCAGAAATTGTAGCAGAGTGAGAGCAGGAGTTTTGAAAACAAATGAACTTTCAAATGTAGTGAAATTATTAAACATTACCCCTGAAGGCCAACCCTTGTAGGAAAGCACTATTGGGGTCCTAAGATTTCCCTGTTTTCTTTTTCCTAATTTCTAATATTGAAAAATAGTTGTTTAGATATCCTTTAAGAGGTGCTCCATGGTTGTTGGGCTTTTTGGCTAAATTTAGATGAAACTGCGATTTAAAAATGTACAATGTTTTCTATTGTGTACTTACCTGTCTATAGTTCTCTGAGATGTTCTTAATTCATTAATAAATAACATTTCTGAAATTGTTTATATGTTTCCTATTCCATCAGCCAGCATGCTACTGAAGTTGGTATAGATTGTGCACAGCTGCTGGGCTACTGTTAAAGAGAATGAAATTGATTTACTATAATACAATATACTCTAAAAGAACTGCTGACTCTGCCATCTTCTGCCACCATCGGCTATTTGTGGGCCACTGTAATGTAAAGAGTAGCCTAAAAGCTTTATATTTAGTTATTTAAATGTTTTACCAGAAAAGGCCTACTGATCTGTAAAACATCTCATTTCTTGAGGCATCCTGGGGAAGAAAGTACAAGGGGAAAGGAGAATGCAAAAAATACCATAAAACCAAAAGCATACAAATAAGTAAAAAGCATACATAGGCTAAAGACATACAATAAATAGCATACAATGCACTACTGTGAAACAGGGATCCCATACAATAATGTGCAAAAAGAGGCATAATACAGGAGTACAAGGATGTGCAGGAAAATGCATTGGACAGTATAATCATTACAGACAATGACTAGCAGAGACTGTGAGCAGGGTCAGAATAATAGAAACTAATGATTAACAACATTATAGAGTATGTGTGGGAAAGTAGGACTCAATATGTGTGAGGTGTCAGGTGCATGAGCAGGCTTGGGAGGTGCAGTATGGAGTAGGGATTTAAGGGAACAGGGGAAAAGATGATTTGGACAGTGGGGAGGCTAGACTGTAGATGATGGAGTCTGCATGGGAAGGCAGACTGGTACTCAATAGTCTTGGCCCGGAGAACAAAGGGAGAGCAAGAGTCAGTAGAGAGAAGGAATAAGGAGGAGCACAAAACTCGATGGAAATACGGTAGCAAGGGAGGGAACCAAACCAGAATTTGAATATGATGGAGCACAGTGAGGGAGGTAAAAGCCATGAAGATGGGGAGAAAGAGGGAGGAGTAGGGGGAAAAGTGATGTATGCAGGGAGTACAGTCAATAAAAATAATAATAGGTACCGAATATATACTTTCTTAATAATTTAGGAACTGTTGACAAAGCTACAGTATAAGAAAAAAAAACTATGCAAAGTACATTTTCGTATAGAAAATTTCATCTAAATTAGGCCACAGAAAACATCAACCATAATAGTACCTCAGAACAAGAGTTGGTTCTGATAATTGTCATATACTGCATGCCAAGCATCTGTTTTGCTTTGGGATCTTTTGTTTTATACAGCTGACCCTTTACTTTCAAAGGCAAAATAATGCTTCTCTCTTTAGAAGAAACTTGTTGCTTATTCACGAGGACAAGCCAGAGAGAAAATGGGCTTCTAAACTAAACCATTTGAACAGCTGATTTGTTCAGTATCAAAAACAAATAAAATATATATTTCATAGCTGAACCCTATTACCCACAATTTTCCAGTTGCATAGACCTGATGTTACCTACTGCCAAGACTGGGTAACAGACTGTTCAAACCAGCCAATCATCCATTAACCACTCCCAGTAGTATGTAATAGATGATTGATAGATCAACTAACACTCCATTACCCCCATCTAATACACACTGTTACCTGCCTGCAAAACCAATCAAACAGCAAGCTGCATGCATAACTACCAAAGTAGCTCTTCCTCCTCCCCAGCTGATGTCACATACTCTTTAACATCTTATAAAAACAAACTAACAGGAACCTGGTTCATTGCAAACTAAGTAACACTTCCCAACATTTTATTTATTTATTTTATTATTATTTTTTTTTTTTTTTAGCTTTTGTTGACTGGGTAAGTGCACTAGACAAATCTTGCCTATTTTCAGGCATGACCCAGGGAGGGGATACAGATGCATGCCAACTGACCTTGAACCAGATTAAGCTGTTGGTGGTATTTTAGTGAATGAGGAAATTTGGCCAGGACACTGGGGAAATTCCCCTACTCTTTGAGAAGTGCCATGGGATCTTTAACATCCACCTGAACTACCACCAATCCAGGCAGATGGGACCTCGGTTTAATGTCTCATCCGAAAGATGGCACCTCAGAAGTGCAGCACCCCTCTCATGCTGCACTACAGTGTCAGTACTGGGATATGAACCCAAGTGCCAGATGTGGAACTGAACCCACAGCCTTCTGATCTCGGCCTCAGAGGAGTGTGCTACCTACTGAGCCACTGACAATACAACAACAAAACTAAATGAAAAAAAGAGTAAACAAATGTACAAAAATACAGCATCAACAAAACAAAACATATACATGAACCTGTAACGAAACTTCAGAAAAACAAACTAAAGAAAATTATTAAGTAAAAATCCTTGGAAGCACTGTCACAGGATCAGCAAACTGACTGAAACAAATGGTATCACTGTAATTAAAATATGCCTATTGTTCATGTTATCGTTTGTCAGTAATAACAGATATATGCATTGTTTGTATTGCAGATATTGATGAGTGTAAAATAGGGAATGGAGGATGTGAATCGTTTTTACGATTCTGAAGGCAGCTACTGAATGCAGCTGTAGGTCAGGCTTTGCATTAATGCGGATGAAAGATCTTGCACTTGGTAAGCTAGGACTATAAATGCATCAGAAGAAACCTTATGTATGAATTCTACATTAAAATAAACAGTTAATTATAGCAATTCTTTATTAACATTCACATTATGGTTTAAACTATATTCTCTTTATGAGCATATTACTAGGGATATCAGTTGGTAGGTGTTCTATTATAATTTATAGCTGATTATAAAAGGCCCCTTTTAACTTTCTGCTAAAAAAAATGTGAAATGAGGCACAGGGCCCAATTTTCAAATGGGATTACATCAATGAAATGGACATGTGTTAGGGAGTCTGACACAAGTAGGAACTTGCATCAAACATTGGCGCAATTGCAATTTTGCATAGAAGGTGGCCGCAAATCCCTGATGCAAGTCCTTTGCACTGAACACAGTAGAGTTAGACCAGCTCCCCCCTGTTTAACTTCATGCCATTGGGGAACCCTTTTTATGGGGTTGCACCAAAACTTTGGTGCAAGCTGCCATTAATCTTGGCAATTGTCACAACTGCACTGAATGTTATAAAATTAGGAGCAAGTTGCAGCAAACTGTTTGGTGCAGTTGCATCATACTTTGCAGTGGAGACAGGGCTTGATGCAAGCTTTGTATCCACCTTTGAAAATCAAGCCCATAATGTTTAAGTTCTAGACTCTTACAGTTGAGATTGTTTTTTGAAGAGTGTGTTGTTTTTTGTATTTCATTTTAGTAGACTGATATTGTGCTTTCAAAGGATACATGCCTCTAATGTAAAATATGTCAAACCATGCTAAGAATTTATTTTGTATTATACAATGGCAAGGACATTTCCTGTATTCTGATTGGTCAGTGGGTGCCTGAGACAGTGATGTTATTACACAATAACATCACTGTATGAATTTACTTGAGCATATGGAGCATTTCATTGAGCACTTTTTTTCTCTTCAAAAACACAAAAAATCTACTAAAAATATTTTTAATGTTTTATTTGTATAACATTACGCCATTGTATAATTGCAATAAGGAACTCCAAGGTGTGTATTATCGTGTAACCATCCTTACTCCTGAGGTAATTAGAAGCTTACTTTCGGCTTCGCCTGCGTGCTTCAACCCACCCCAGGAGTGACATTATTACGATAACACACTCTATCGTCTTATATTAGCAATTATACCATAAATCAGTTAGCTCAGACTCAAGCTATACTGGGATTAGTCCCTAGCAAGCAACGGAAAACATTTGTCTCCGACATAATGTGAAAATAAAAATACTAAAACAACTAAGTAGATGTGCATATGGGCCAAGTTAATTCTACTGTTAAATATTATGATTTTTCTACGCTGCAGAGTGAGAGGCAAAGTCAGCCTCTGGTTTGGTGTTTAAAGACTTCAGATCCAGCTCCTACAAGCCTATAGTCCAACTGTGGATCTGAGCCTCAGTTTTCAATGATGTTACAAATAACCTGTTGTATCATACTGCAATATGTGCTGCAGTCCATTATTTACTCGTCATATTCTATTGAAAGAACAGCTGATACAGAATTTCCTCAGGGCTTGCAATGTATGACAAGTAGTTGCCTTCCTGAGGATCCAAATCAACCATAATCTGAATTTTTGGGTAAAAGTTTTTAAGCTAATTAACACTAAGTCCTCAATCATACTTCAAAGTTTAACAAGCACCCACTGCAGCCCTGCCCCAAAATAATGTTCTGATGTTGCATACTAGGAAGCAGCTGTAATGCTATATATAGGTTTATAGACCAGTTATGATAGTGCTGGCGCTTTACACTGTTATTTTACTTGCTGGCAATTGTTCTTGTTAAAGAGGGCATGTATACATGTAATGCTATTTCCCTTAACATTTACAATTGCCATCAAAGTAACATAACAGGATGTAAAGGGCAGCACTGCCCTCAATAGCACTAAATGCCTATGTATAGAGCTGTAGCCACTTCCTACTTTGCATCATCAAAACATAGTTTTTTTGGGGGGGGGCAGGGCTGCAGTGAACACTCAACATTTGGACTAAACTTTGAAGTATAACTGAGGACCTATATTGCTTAAAAATCCTTAATCCCAGCATTCAAATTATGGCTAATTTAGGTCCATGAGTAGGTAGCTCCTTGACATCAGTTGCCTGCCCTGAGGGCTTTGGCTGCTTTTCAATAAACATCACAAACATGATGTCTCTAGAACAGAGATGGTATTATGTCTTTCAAGCCTCCATTTGCATAGGTGCAGTGGCTTGATGGCAGCTCATCACCCCACCATGTGGGAACCCCAGGTTTAGGAGCGACCTTGAGACTCTGGCTCACTGGACTTGTGAAATATGTACACATCACAGAGAAGTTACATGTTCTCTCCATGGAGAAAGGGCTAAGCAACATTGCTCTAGTGGCTCCATGGCTGAACATTGAGTAAAACGTGAAAGGAACTGCCAGCCAAGGCCCATTTGGGTGCGGTCTGGTGTGGCAATGTGGATACCATCAATGATGTGGTGGGGAACAGGGATTAAAATCAGGGTTGTAAACAAAAAGATCAGTTTGTTTACCCAGAAACAGTTTAATTATAGTTGGTTTAAATGCCATTTATTTAGGGCATCATTAAACATATTCCCTTTCCAACTTGGTGCCTTCATAAACTAACCAATATAGTGAATGAAGGATCCTCTATTCTGTGTGCAAAGAACACAAAACTACTGTATATTTTCAAAATTACATTTCCTTCATATTCTTTAAAATACTCAATTGTTTTCAACTTGGCATATGTAATCCTTTAGAAATGCTATATGGTAAAGGTTATAATTCAATATTTTTTATAGTGTACAGTAAAGCATTATAATTTATAGTAAGTGCCTATTAACCACCATAATCAGCAGTTACACAGCTTTGTTATGCACTGTTTAGAATTTTAAAAGTTGTTAACCACACTTCAGAACTTCCAAACAATAGCATAACAAAAAAGAATAAACCAGAGTTCCATAATTCTCACACATAGAATGCAGTGTTCTTTTGACCATACACTATAAAAGGTGATGGCTGGTGATCGGGTGACAACCACACTAAAATCACCTCTTCTGGTTGTTAGGGCTACAGTAAACCTCTCGAGCTGCACTTTCGAGGTTTACCATGTTGCCCTAGCAACCACTCAAGGTGATTACAGCATGGTTATCACCTGATCCCCAGCCATTATCCTCTATGTTCTATATAGAAATTCATCCTTTTCAAAATGCTGTTGTAACACAGTTCATGGATCATGGAATGAGTTAATAATTTTTAGGTGAAAATAAACTTTATATCCACAGAGTTTCTGGGCATTGAGAGTGTTTGGCCTTAGTGGAACTTTTGGACATGGACTAGGGAAGTGAGAGTTCCCATAGCTGATATTTTTCATCTGGAGTGTGCCAAGATTTTTTAATTTAGTTTAAACTCTTTATGTTTTGTTTATTTTATATTTAAAATAGGGTTTATTTGAATAATTGTGTTAGCTTAAGGGGTTGTTTTACTTGTGGGAGGTGGGGTTTAATTGTTTAATTGATTTATCTTAAGGGGTTGTTTTTAATTGTTATTTATATGAAATGTGTCTGGGACAGGGATTTGTAAGGTACAGCTACTCAGGGGACTACCTTCGCAGCCTCCATCCCTTTGAGCTCCCTGGACTTCCAGCTGCAGCCTACAGGAGGTGTAGAGCCTTGGGAATAGCTCGGGGGGGTGTCTGGTGGTGGTGGTGTTGGCACCCAAGTGGCTGCTGGGGTGTCTGGGATTTGGGTGATGAGGCCAAGGAGTTGTCCTGGGGTGAAATGGGAACTGGAGAGGGGGTTGCCATGCTTAGTTCCCTTACCCAAGGGTTCCACGGTGGACTGTGGGCAGTTAACAGGTTTGGCTGCCTCACCTCATCCTACTCAGGTTGTGCTATGCAGTGCCAGGTCGATGAGGTTAAGACTGCCATAATGGCAGATTCTATATTCTCGGTTGGCCTGGCTTGCATCATAAAGACCTGACTGGACAAAAATGCCACCCCCATTTTGGAGGCAGCGGATCTGGCTCGGCACTCCATGATACACAACCCGAGGGAGGATCACGGGGGGGGGGGTAGCCATTAGTTTTAAAACCAGCCTGAACCTCACGGTGCTACCTGTAGGTCATATGTGCTCATTCAAGTGTGTGGCCGCCCGAGGGGGTGTAGGGGCAGGTTTCAGGGTCCTTGTGCTTTATCATCCCCCTGGGGTGCATGGGGACTTTGTTGTTGAGGTCGAGGAGCTCATCACTGGCCTGGTGCTGGAGTCTCCCAGGTGGTTAATTCTGGGGGATTTCAATACCTGGGTTGACGGTAGGCTCTTGGGTTTTGGGAATGATCTCCTAGGAAGCATGGAGACCCGGGGCCTGTCGCAAAAAGTAACAATAGCTATGCACTCGGGTGGCCACACATTGGATCTGTTTTTTTCATAAGGTTTAGATGTCACTGACCTCAGTGTTGATCCTGTATTTTGGTCGGATCATAGCACTGTGAGGTTCATGCTTGGTGGCACCCCCTTGGATGGAAGAGATGGTTCCACTCCTATGGAGATGGTCTGGTACTGCCCATTAAGAGGAGTTTCCTTGATGGGACTTTCAGCAGCACTAGACCTATCGAGTGTTGGGGTGGCTTGTGCGATTGGAGTGGAGGAAGCAGTGGCAGCCTATAATGGGGCAGTTGCTGTGACCTTTGATTCCATTGCACCCATTCATGTCTGTCCCTTGTCCACTCACCGGAAACCTCTTTGGTTTGATGAGGATCTCCAGAGTTTAAAGATTAAGGGGCAGAGGTTGGAGAGGTGCTGGAGGAGATCTGGCCTGCTGGAGGACAGGTTGGCCCTGAGGTTACATTATACCAACTATCAGGGGGCAATCTCCTGTAAGAAGGTGAGATATCTGTCTAGGGAGATTGCTGTGGCAAGGAACAGACCTGCTCAGCTTTTCTGCACAGTGACGGCTATTACATCCTGCCTGACTCTGTGTTGGGGAGCAGGTTCAAGCACTAGGTGCGAGGGCTGTCTATATTCTTTGCTGACAAGGTGTCCTCTATCAGGATGAGGTCTCCTCGAGCACCTCTAAAGGGATGCATGGTCCGGCCTGGAGTGTTGAAACACTCCTCCTGCCTCGGATGAGTTTGAGCTGGTTGGGGTGGAGGAGGTGGTTAAAATAATCTTGAGCTGCAGCCAACCCAGTGTGAACTTGACCCAGGTCTGACCGACTTTTGGTTGGATGTTTGGACCTGTGATTGCTGGGGTTGCCTGGAGTTCCTTGAGCAATGGAGTTTTTCCAATGGCCTTGAAAGAGGCATTGGTTATACCCCTTTTAAAGAAACCCTCCTTGGACCCAGACTGCCTCAACAATTACAGGCCAGTCTCAAACCTCCCATTTTTAGGGAAGGTTATTGAAAAAGTGGTGGCTATGCAGTTCGAGAGACATCTTGCCTCTTCCTCCACCTATGAGCCTTTCCAGTCTGGGTTTCGTGTGGGGCATAGTACAGAGACCACCCTGGTGATGGTGCTTAATGACCTCCTGATGGTGAGGGACAGGAAAGACCAGACCATCTTGGTCCTCCTGGACCTCTGCAGCGTTTGACACCATGGACCATGAGGTGCTACTTGATCACCTGCAGTTTGGTGTGGCCTGTCTGGTAATGTCATCAACTGGTTCAGGCCATACCTGACAGGCAGAGTGCAGAGGGTGATGATGGGTTTAGCCTCATCTAACCAAAGCCTCTGTGCTGTGGGTTACCGTAATGTTCGATCTTGTCACCCTTGTTGTTCACGGTGTACATGCTTCCACTGGGGGACATTATCAGGTAGTACGGGCTGGCTTTTCATTGCTATGCAGATGATACCCAGCTATACCTGTCCTGTGTGCCCAATACCTGGGTGTCTGCCTCTGTATTTAACAGCTGCCTCAATGAGATTCAGGTTTGGATGACTCAAAACTGGCTTAAACTTAACCCAGACAAGACAGAGGTACTTGTTGTGGATCCAGTTCGTCGGGGCAGAGGGCATTGTGAGGGGTTACCCCCTGGCCTTGTGTTGGGGGGTGCTCCACTTACTTCGTCTAGACAAGTGAAGGATTTGGGCATGATCCTGTATGATAGTTTGATGCTTAATACTCAGGTGTCAGCCATGGTCAGGAGTGGATTTTATCTTCTTAGGAACATTGCACAAATCCGAGCCCTGATCCCACGGAGGATCTGACCACACTGGTACATGCATTTGTCACTTCCAGGCTGTACTATTGTAATGCCCTGTACCTAGGGTTATCTGGGGGCAACCTCCACAGGCTGCAGCTGGTGCAGAATGTAGCAGCAAGATTACTGACAGGGGCAAGACAGGGTGATATGTTCACCCTGGTCCTCCATGGACTGCACTGGCTGCCAGTCAGGTGGAGGATTGTCTTCAAGGTAGGGCTTCTGACCTACAAGACCCTACATGAATGGGGACCTGTCTATCTGCAAGATCTTCTTGCCCCCAACCATCCACCCGGGCACTCTGTTCTGCCAGGGGAGGCCTCCTTGGAGTTCCCAGAGTGAGACTGCAGCATTCTGGGGACAGGGCGTTTTCAGTGGTGGTGCCTACTCTGTGGAACTCCTTTCCTGGTTACCTAAGGGAGGCCCTCTCAGTAGAAGCCTTTAAGAAAAAATTAAAAACATATCTGTTCCAGCAGGCTTTTAATGATTGATTTTGGTTTTAAAGGAAAACTACACCCAAAACTTGAAAACATATATGTTGTGCAGAGTGTTTTAATTTGTATGTGAAGTTCTAGTGTTTCCTTCCCTCTGACTGGTATTAGGAGTTTTTCCCAAATTAGCTTGCTAGCTTTATACTAGTTTTACAACCCTTGGGGATCTTCATACCTGATAGTGTAATTGTATTTCTTGTTCCCACAGTGCATCTTGTCTCCATGACTGTGATGTAGAGAGACCCAACATTCAGCACACACATGCCAAACAAACTAAATATCTTGGAAGCTTTACAAGTTGCACAAAACTACCAGCAGCAAAGTTTTTCAGGACAGTAAAACATTTAGGATGAGGGTGGTCACCAAGCTGAATTCTACAGATCTTAAAATATAATCATCTCTATTGTTGTGAACTGATTGTAATGCAATGCTTTCTGCTGGATTTATGGGCTTTGCTACATGACCATTACATGAAACAAGGTGCATTGTAGGACAAAGAAATGCAATAAACCTATTTGATATGGAGATCTCCAGGGGTCGTAAAACTACCCTAAAGCTAGCAGGCTAATTTAGGAAAAACTAATACCAGTCAGAGGAAGGAAACACTAGAACTTCACATACAAATTAAAACACCCTGCACAGCATATATTTTTCAAGTTTTGGGTGTAGTTTTCCTTTAATGGGATGGATAGAATTTTAAGTTTATGATGAACTGCTGCTTATATGTATTCTGTTGTTGATTTGTACTTTAAGCCAGAGTCCATGGAATAGGGCACTTCATAAATACAATATATATCTATCTATCCAATGTGATTGTACCCTTCTGTGGTAAACAGCATTCTAGAATCTCTAAAGACTACACAAGCCACTTTAATTGTGAAAGAGAAAAAAACAAAATGCACACCTTTAACATAATACTATACACTATAAAAATACAGGATTATTAGCTTTATGCATAATCAGTGTGTTCTGCCACCTCGGGGTTCTGATTCCCACAGACCACTCGAGCTTTGCTCTTGAGGTCAGAGGGAATCTGTACCCCTCTGTGGCAGAACACACTGGTTATGCATAGTTGCCCATCCAGTATTCTCTATATTATTTTCCAATTTTCAAATGACATGTTTTTAGTGTACCATGTACATACCATGCTAAGTAGTTGCACACAATGTTTAAAAAACAAGTGATTTTGACTTTTGTCCATTAAGGGTCTAATTGGATCAAAGGTTATATTTGTGTTTCCTTGAGATCTTCACAAACATTCAGTCATTTCTTTTAAAGTGTTTAATTGACATCACAAAATATAAAAACAAGTAAGCATGTAATTTGACCTTTACAGTAACATGGAAATACTGTATTTCACTTTCCTTTGCTTTTTAACAGCTTATCTGACAACTTATCTAAAAGTTATTATACAGTACACTGAATTTGTCTGAAATGATTCAATTACCAGTTCTGTGAAACTTCCTGACTGTATATTTTGCCTTTATTATACAAGCCATATTTTAAATTTGTACTGTATAGAAACATAGAAACATAGAATTTGACGGCAGATAAGGACCACTTGGCCCACCCAGTCTGCCCATTTCCCTACCTACTGGATAAGCTGCAGATCCTAGTTAACCAGCAGCCTACTTCTTCCTACCCCACCCCTAGATTGCCTTATGACTGTCCCATGCATGCTTGAATTCCACCACTGTTTTTGACTCCACAACCTCCTCTGGAAGGCCGTTCCATGCATCCACAACCCTCTCTGAGAAAAATACTTCCTTAAATTACCTCTGAGCCACCCCCATCTTCAAATTGTGCCCCCTTGTTCTTGCACACCTCTTTTTTTGAAAGATGCTACCCTCTTGGACTTTGTTGATTCCCTTGAGGTACTTGAATGTTTCTATCATGTCCCCCCTCTCCCTCCTTTCCTCGAGGCTATACATATTAAGCTCCTCAAGTCTCTCTTCATATGTCTTCCGGTGCAGACCCTGCACCATTTTAGTTGCCCTCCTCTGGACAGCTTCCATCCTGTCTATGTCTTTGCGGAGATTGGGTCTCCAGAACTGCACACAGTACTCCAGATGGGGTCTCACCAGCTGTCTGTACAGAGGGATAATAACTTCCTGTTTTCTACTGGTGATGCCTCTCCCTATGCATACCAATATCCCCCCAGCCCTCCTTGCTGCCCTCTCACATTGCTTGCCCACCTTTAGGTCATCTGATATGACTACCCCCAGGTCCCTTTCCATTTTTGTTGTTGTTTGTATCTCACCCCCATTGTGTACTCTTCCCCTGGGTTTTTGTTTCCCAGGTGCATTACCTTGCACTTCTTAGCATTGAATCTAAGCTGCCATACATTTGACCATTCCTCTAACATTGCCAAGTCCCTTCTCATCCTTTCCACCCCACCCTGTGCATCAACTCTGTTGCAGATCTTAGTGTCATCTGCAAAGAGACATACTTTTCCTTCCAGTCCTTCTGCAATGTCGCTTATAAAGACATAGAAGAGGACTGGTCCTAATACTGAACCCTGCGGTACCCCACTAGTAACCCTCCTTTCTTCTGAGTGGACTCCATTTACTATTACTCTCTGTGTCCTATTCTCCAGCCAATTCTTTACCCAGGCTGTCATCTTGGGACCCACTCCCAGGCTGGCTAACTTGTATATTAATCTTTTGTGTGGGACTGTGTCAAATGCCTTGCTAAAGTCTAGGTAGGCCATGTCCATAGCCCCTTCCTGATCTACTACTTTGGTCAGCCAGTCAAAGAAATCTATCAGATTCGTCTGGCATGACCTTCCCACTGTGAATCCATGCTGCCTGGGTCCTGTATAATTTTCTTTACCAATTTTCAGGAAACTGGACAGATACATCCATTCACATGCATTTGGTGAAAATGCCATTTATGTGGGATCATTACTGATTATATTACATTCAAACTATGACCCTGCATACCTTAAATTGATAGCATTGTATGTGTAGCAATAAAACCACTTCAGTACAGCATATAGATATGCTGAGGGGTTTAGAACACACTGGGCACTGGCATACTGCTGCATACTGTACATGCTTTCTATTTTTGCTCACAGGGCTTTAAAACTCACAGTAGTGTTCAGATTTGGAGACATGCTTACTATCCTTCCCCATGGCTACAAATGAAACAAAAGGTATCTAGGCATAATTATTGTAGATCATTACAGAAGAAGACCTAATGGTCGAAAC
Source organism: Neoceratodus forsteri (assembly GCA_016271365.2). Taxonomy (NCBI): domain Eukaryota; kingdom Metazoa; phylum Chordata; order Ceratodontiformes; family Ceratodontidae; genus Neoceratodus; species Neoceratodus forsteri. Next base: position 723,088,185 of record CM028129.1, read on the forward strand.
ATTGGTTCTACCATGTTTTTTTTTATTTATTTTCATTATTCATTTCATTAACCTTTTTTATACCTAAGGTTATCTGCATTCATTTTATAATTTCCTGGAATTATGTCTTAATAAACTGAAACTGCAGTTTATATTGGTTAAGTTTAAAATAGCTACATTTGTTTATATATAACAGTTGCTGCTCACATATAACAAACAGGCATAGGAAACATTTAAACCATAAAGAGGGCGATCTCAGCATGCTGAATGGCCTGCCCAATGAGGCAATGAAAGCTGATGCCTTTCTTGCTTTCAGTGCAAGGTTAGACAGCTTCTTGAGGGAGAATAACATGGAGAGTTATGCAACATGAGCAGGGCTAAGTCTCCAACAGGTAAGCCTGGATGCGTATCAGTACACATACTAGAATGCAATGACGGCTACACAGCAGGGAGAGCAGACTAGATGGACCTTAACTTCTATCCACCACCCAGTACTATGTTACAATGTTATGTTATTCATTTATTTTTAGCTTTTGTTGACCAAGAATGTTACTGCAGATATCAGAAAGCATCTGGACATTTTAGAATTAATACAACCAAGCAACAGTAACCATCATGTCATTCCTCTAGGATTGTAAGTGAAATTATTTGTCCTTTCTTTGCCTCTTTTCAGACATTGATGAATGTGAGTCCCATCATGACATTTGCCAGGAGGCAGTGCACCAATATACCTGGAGAATACAGATGCCTTTGCTTTGACGGATTTATGGCATCTGAGGATATGAAGACTTGTATAGGTGGGCTGAATTATTATTTACGCTTTATAATATTTAAGGTGAAAATCTATCATTTTGATTGACTGCAGCATGTGATTAACACACGGAAATCTCATGGGGATTTCATCCTGGATGCAAGTGCACATGAAGAGGAACTTTGTCTTACAATGAGTTTCTTTGTATTTTAATTAAATAAAAAAGAAATAACTACATTTTAACATTGCCTCATGAAGTTTGTCACATACAGGAATGTGATTATATGATGTTTATGTTTGTTTATTTATTTATTCATATTTTTTTTAAATTGGTGAACGGGAGAGGCCCACTGAGCTGAGGCTCATAGCCAGGTGTGACCTGGGGTAAAGGGGTAGGGGAGAAGCACAATTATAGACAAAATACAGCCAGTCTGATGATATGGTTACAATGACAATGATATAAAGAGCAACACTTGATTGCAGTACAGACAAAATGGGAAAACACTGTATGTGGAAGACAAATCAAGTAGCATACAAATCATCTGTGCAGTTTAAGCAAACTGAGAAAGTGCATAGTGCCATAGTAACAGGAAGCTGAGAAGATGCTGAAAGGAGGAGGAGGAGGCAAAACAGGTTGATAAACTAAACAAGGATGCTGGAACTATGAAGTTACGGAGGAGGGAGAGGTATGGGGTGGACAAAAGTCAGGCAAGGGTAAGGAAGAGTTCAGGAAGAGGGTTGGCGGGAGCAGAGGGTTGGATTTTTAGCTGGCATCTAATGGGAAGGGGAGAGGAAGAGATGGATGGTGGAGGATAAATGGTTCCAGAGGGAGGGAAGCAATATGAGAAAGCAGATTTCCTAGCTGAGAAGTGAGGGTGGGGAAGGGAGGAGGTGTACAGGTCCCTTGAGTGCAGGGAGTAGGAGGAGGAGGAGGAGAAGGGGATGGAGAAGAAGAGATGGGCCAGATATGAGGGGAGTAGCCAAAACCAATGTATGGAGATGAGAGAAGCACAATGGGACTGGTGACATGAGGGGAGAGAGAGAGAGGATGGATAGGGAGGAGTAAAGGGAGCAGTGGTGGGTACAAAGGACGAGTTGGTAGCAAAGCAGTAGCAGACATGCAGAGAGTGTCCAGTCTGGCAAGGTGGGTGGAGGAGTCGGTGCCATAAACCACATCTGCATAATCGAAAATGGGAAAACCATGTTGGTGGCCAGCTCCCAGCAGACCTGGGGAAAGGTAGCCCTAATTTGATAGAGGCCACTGAATTTGGGGAGGAGTCTGCCGTGGATGGCATCAATGTGGGCAGACAAGTCAAGCCTACTATCTAACTACACACTCAGGTAGTTGAAAGTTGGGACTAGTCAGCCTGGTGGCACAGAGGGTTGAGGCGTTGGACGCCACACCTCGAACCATGCCAATGACCTGGGTTCGGGAACAGACTCCAGTTGCTGGGGGCTGGCAGGGAAGGGGAGGATTGAGCGTCCAGAGAACTGCTCCCTCTCCTGGGGTGGGTTTGGGTAATGCGTCACCTTGCAGCAGCCCCCAGTGGAGACCGGGAGCACTGCAAGAGGACTGCAATACCTATAGGACCAGAAAACCAGAAAATCTGCACTGAGCTCAGCCGGATGATGACTGCTGGCCTGCCTGCTCCTCCTCTGATCTCCCGTGGAGCCATGACCGCCTCAGCAGCATGGGGCCAATCTGTATGTGCTGGCTTGCCTCCCCCGGTGCCTTCCCCCTCAGAAGAGAGGGACCTGTCCAGTGAAGGGATATGCTGGATTACCCCAGTGGCTGTGATCTGAGGTAAGGAGCCTCGAGGGAGAGTCGGAGGGGTGTGGGAGCCCGTAGCAGTCTGAAGGAGTGGGTGTGCTCAGGGCACATAAGGGGGAAAAAAAAGAATGTTGGGACTACTTCAAACAGAGTACCATCCAGTGTGGAGAAGATGTGGATGGGAGGGTGGTGAGCTGGGCCAGCTTCTGGTTGGCACCAGACATCATAGACACCATTTTTTTGTGCAGACCCAGAGTTGGTTAGACTGTAATCAGTGCAGAACATTGTGAAAGTCTTGCTGGAGTGAGAGTTCCAGAGATGCAGTCAAGGGACCAGAGGTGTGAGAACTGCCATCTGCATACATATGAATATTCAAGTTGACAAAGGTAGAGGTGTAGGTCATTTAGGAGGATGAATAAGAGGATTGGACCCAGAATGGAGCCCTGTGGGACCCCAGCATGGATAGGGAGGGGTGAGGAGATGGCACCTCCTACCTGTACTGACAGTTGATGGTCTGAGAGGTAGGAACAGAACCATTAAACAGCAGGGGCTGAAAGGCCCCTGAGATTAACCATCTATATCCTGCTTTACTTGTAAATTTTGAGTACTGTATGAGAGTGAGAAAATAAAACACCCAGTTCAAATTTAGATTATCCAGATTCAGACATTAAACTTGAATTCCTGGGGTCGGCAGGGGAGAGGGAAGGATCGAGCGTCCCAGCGGATGCTCTCCTCCCTCAGGGGTGGGAACCATGAGCGCTTTCGCGCTCTGCATCACCCTCGCAGCCGGTGGAAGCACCGACAGTTGAGGGGATGGAGGCGGCTCCGTCAGCGAGTCGGGGAGGGGCGCGGCTGGCGCGCGAAAGTGCTGGCGTGCGCTGCACGTCTCCTCGGGACGTACGTCCCAAGGCGACCGGCGTCAGGGGCGGGGACGTAAGGGAGAAAAACGGAAAAACCCCCCTGGCAGCCCTAGATGAAGGCCGCCCTAAGTCCCCCAGACCACCTGCAGGACAGACCCCGATGTGCGAGGAGGAGGAGGACAAGCACTCTAGGGGCAGATCCCCAAGGTAGGTTGAGGAGGACATGAGCGGACGGAAGGAGGGGGCTCCAGGGGTAGTAAGAGGAGATAAAGAAAGAAAGTAAAAAAAAAAACTTGAATTCCTTAGAGACTCTGTACAAGTTCTTTCTAATGCTTTTTAAATTGAGTTTTTCTCCTCCTGATACTGACGTAACCATCTGGCCTGGTCCTCCCTCTGCTGTCTTCCACAACTTGCCCCCTATGGTGAGTCTGTTGAAGTTTGCCAGACCACTCCAGCAGACTGGATCATCTTCCAGCCATGATCAATGTTTTAATACAGGCTTTTCTTCCCAGGGACATCTATGTGCAATGATAAACTGCACACAACTAAACTGTGGTTGTCTGAAAAAAAAATGTTCTTCACCACCTTTTATCTGTTTGCAGTTTGGCTTGGTTTTATGGTTGCTGTATTATCTGTCTGTACTAAGTGCCTGGGTTTTTCTTGGTTTGCCTATGTGCAGTGATACACTGGGCAAGCACACCCACATGTGGCCGTGCCTGCATCAGGTGATGTTCTTCCTCTGTGTAGTGGCTCCAGCTGCACTACCACCCAACTTCAGCTAGATGGCAGGTGCATTGCAGAGCACAATTATCTTCCAGACCCACTAATGGGTCTAAGGGTCTAATCCAGAAGTGCTAGGACCCTGGGGGAGCAAAGTCTTTTGCAGCCTAGGAAGGGAGTGATGTTGGTGCTGGCACTGCTTACGAGGCAGACATAGTTGTGCACATGGGTTAGTTAGTAACCAACACCATCCCTCCTTTCCTCAGTTCTGTTTTTCCCACCATTGAGTGCACACTGTGGTAGCAGCTACAAGTCGCAGAAACTGTCACAACTTTTTATGTTTGCTTGAATGCATGCTAAGAAACATTATGTGACAGCTTAGGAGAAAAGCAGGTTGTGGAGGTGCGGCAGTGTTACAGCCAAGGGAGGCACTGCATTTGGGGCTTGGCACTGGTGGACGATGGAGCACAGTATGCCAATGACACTGGTCTCCAAAAAGTGCACCAAGTTGTAACATTTTCGCTGCAGCAATTGGGCCGCCTCATCATTGCAGCATCAGTCATTGTGCTGCAATGAGGGAGCGACCCGTCATTGCAGGGCGTAACGTTAGCTAGCCTGATACTGTTTGTGAACATGGCGGGTGGCTTGCTGCCGCTTTCACAAACAATATTAGGCAGATCTTCCATGCCGGTGCCCAATCCCCTTAGCAGCATGTGCCCCACCCCAAACAGACTTTGTTGGCTGGCGGGGCCCCAATCCGCCGGCTTCAGTGCCCACAATGTTTATTTAGCCGATGGGCAGCCACTCCCGTTGGTAGATGTAACCCCCCACCCACTTTCATTGTCTGCTGATGGGGATCCACTCCTGTCGGCATGATGTAACCCGTTTGTTTCCTGTCGTAGGTGCCCAATCCCCATCATAATGTCCCCCCCCCCCGTTTTCTTGTGTGCGATGGGGTGCCCAATCCCCATTGGCTTCAGCTGCTCCCCCAAAGAGTCCCTTGCATGCTGGGTGCCACCCCAGAGTGCCAAATGCCCCTGTAAATTGAAACCGTCCGTGTTGTCTTTTTATTTTTTATCTCTGTAAAAAACGGTCCCTCACAGTCTGCCAGACCCCCACAACCCGTGCCCACCCACTGTGCACCCTGCTTCCCCGCACACCTCACCCGTTACTGACTCCAGAGTCTGGCGCTACGATCTTCGGTGGACCAGGAACACGTCTGCACTCTTCAAAGCCGACCATGAACTGAAGACATGCCGGTAAGCTTTATAATGTAATAAATAGATTTTTTTCAACTTTGCTGTATATCTCAGGCATTTTTTGGAATTTTGGCATCAAATTTTCAACATGGGATTTTTGGGACCCTCCTCATGAATTCTGTCACTATCATGGCGTTAATCAGGCCCGAAGGGTGATTTCATGGTCACTGCGCAAAATCACCTTTCGGGACCGATTAACAAAATGACAGTGCCATTGCTCATAAGGTGGGCCCTCAAAAAGCCTATGTTGCAAATTTGGTGAAAAATTCTAAAATGACTGTTTAACCAGCGTACGTCAAGCACAGTTCCCACAAGATTGTAGAAACCGCAAATTTGTAAATATTTGACTCCAGATTTTCAACATTGCCATTTTATCACACCTACTTATGAGCAGTACAGCTGTCATTTTTCACATCTCACCCAAAATGTGTTTTTGCACATGTAGCACACAATGGCACAGTCGGTGTGCGAAATCAATGTTTAGGACAGATTAAGAAAATCACATGACACTGTTCATGAGCAGAGGTCTTACAATGGCTATGCTGAAAATTTGGTAAAAAAATTCCTACAAATGACTGTTTTATGAGCGTGTGTTGCGCAGTTCCTACGCATGCTCGTAAGTTCACGAATTTATAACATTTGCACTCCAGATTTTCAACATTGCCATTTTATCACACCTACTTATGAGCAGTACAACTGTCATTTTTCACATCTTGTTCAAAATGTGCTTCCGCGCATGTAGCGCACAATGGCACAGTCGGTGTGCAAAATCAATGTTTGGGACAGATTAGGAAAATCACAGTGACACTGTTCATGAGCAGACATCTTAAAATGGCTATGTTGAAAATTTGGTGAAAAAATTCCTAAAAATGACTGGTTTACGAGCTGCATTGCGCAGTTTATACGCACGCTCGTAAGTGCGTGAATTTTTAATATTTGCAGTCCAGAATTTCAACAATGTCATTTTACCACACCTACTTATGAGCAGTACAGCTTTAATTTTGCACATCTCGCCCAAAATGTGTTTCTGCGCATGTAGTGCAAAATGGCACAACTGGTGTGCAAAATCAATGTTTGGGACAGATTAAGAAAATCACAGTGACACTGTTCATTAGCAGAGGTCCTAAAATGTCTATGTTGAAAATTTGGTGAGAAAAGTTCATAAAATGACTGTTACGAGCGTGCATTGCGTAGTTTCCACGCACGCTCATACCTTCGCACATTCGCAATATTTCCACGCCATATTTTCAACATTGCCATTTTTCTGCACTTCCTTATGAACAGTACAGCTGTCATTTTTCACATCCTGGCCGAAATGTGTTTTTGCACTTCTGGTACACAATAGCCCGGTCGCTGTGGGAAATCACTGTTTAGGACAAATTACAAAAATCACAGTGACACTGTTCATTAGCAGAGGTCCTAAAATGCCTATGTTGAACATTTGGTGATGAAAGTCCATAAAATGACTGTGTTACATGTATGCATTGCGCAGTTTCCACGCATGCTTATAGCTTTGCACATTTGTAATATTTTCACTCCAGATTTTCAACATTGCCATCTTTCCCACCTCTTATGAACAGTACAGCTGTAATTTTCACATCCTGGTTGAAGCGTGTTTTTGCAGTTCCGTGTAGAATACCGTGGTTGTTATGGGAAATCAGTGTTCAGGACACAGTAACAAAATCACAGTGACACTGTTCATGACCACAGGTCGTTAAATGCCTATGTTGAAAATCTGGTGATGAAACTCCATAAAATGACTGTTACGCATCGTGCGCGAGTTTCCACGTATGATCAGAAGTGCAAGCATTTTTAATATTCCCACTACAGATTTTCAACATTGCCATCTCTTCATACCTCCCTATGGATGGTACAGCTGTCATTCTTCACATCCTGCCCAATCTGTGTTTTCGTACATGTGGTGCAGAATGGCACTGTCACTGTAGGAAGTCAGTTTTCAGGACACATTGACAAAATCACACTGCCACTGTTCATGACAAGAGGTCCCAAATGCTTTCATGAGGTGGGGTCACAAAAAGGCTGTGTTCAAAATTTGTACTGTGAATACAAACAAATGCCTGAGGCATTACGGTTTCTAACCATAAAGTCCTACCCTGTACAGACAGACAGGCAGGCATTGGGGTGTGCCTTTGAATTGCCAACTGTACTGCTCATGCCATCCCACCCCCACCCCCCAGCCACTGACAGGCATCGAGGTGTACATTGGACTCTTCGTCCCAAGACTTCACCCCATTCTCCTATGCTGCACCCATTTCAACATATGCCCTTATGGAATGGGGTGACTGTAAAGCCAAACACCCTAAGGCACAGATCAACATGTGTCGGTGTCTGCAGAATAGGGTGAGGTGACATGGTTTGACCGTCATGGGTGACGACCCAAAAACCTTACCCCAAATCCTGTCCGTCTCTACAGGATGGAGGTGGGGTTCATGTGAAGTTCAGTACTTCATTGCCATTCCTATTCTGCATCTGTCTAACTCCTGCATTTCTAATGCTAATACCAGCAAGCAAACATTCGTCATTGACAAATGCTTGTTCAATTTGCTACTGCTTTCATTTGACACTGAATTTCCTCTGGCACTGTGCTTTTACTGTTGCCATTCTCTCTTATCATTTACATTTGGTGCCAAATCTTTTTATTCCTTTTTTTTTCTTTTTTGACCATCATCATGTTGAGTCCTTCGGAGTATAAGAAGAAGGACAAAGGCAGCATCCCCATGTGTCGGTGCTCCTGAGGTGGTCCAATTGCTGCCAAGGACTGACATGGCAGATACTGGACCTGCCTTGGCACTCAGCATGGTTAGGTGTGACACCTGCTTTTCCTTGAACTGTCACACCCTTGAGTTCCACGATTGAAGTGGAGTCATAAGTCTCCAACCCGGAGGCAGATGTCGCACCAGGGATGCCAAGGTAAAGTCACTTGCATCTTTCCTCAGCCCCTCCCAGTACCTCTGGTACTGAGGAAGATCATGGCACTCCCGCACTTGCCTCATCAAGATGTTTGAGGCCCAGGGAGTTGTCTGATGGACAGTTGGCTTCCAATGGGGGAATAGCTGAGCACCCCAAGTCCATTTGCCCTTTGGGGCAGTGGACACCCCCAGTAGTGAGGCCAAAGCTATGCAGTCAGTCTACACTGGTGGGCACCTCGATGTTGTGACCTGGTGTTGCCCTGGCTCCTGGTACTAAGGCTGGTACCGATGAGTGGGGCAGCACAGGCCGTAAGACTGAACCCCCTTATGGCACTGCTCATGGTGCCAGAAGAGGAGTGGGTTCAAGAGTTGATGCTGTCTCTGAGTCTGAGGTGGGTGGTTATCTTCCCTTGAGTGCCCTGTTGGCCTAAGGAGAATGACAACATCGCTGATGGAATCCTTCCTGAAGCAAGTTCTGAGCCCATATCTGGGCCTGGAGTGTCTCATAGGGTTGTCCTCAGACTGGCTCTGGGGACAGTGCTGGGACCCTTCTGGCACTGTTTGTGGTACCATTTCAGGTTTTGGTGCCATTCCTGTTGCCGGGTCTGGTTCTGGTGCCACTCATGTTGCCGGGTCTGAGGCTGATTCTGGAGGTGTCTCTGGCCTGGAGACTGGATTTGGCCTGGTGGGCAGTATCGGTCCATATAAGGGATTGGGACAGGGCACTGGTCCTGCAGCTTACCCCTTGTCCAGAGATGGTTGCAACTCTGGCAGCAGTTGCAGGACTAGCCTGATGCCTAGTTTCTCTTGGAACTGGCTGGCCCTGTCACTGGTGGGGACCAGGGCCACACTGTGGACCCTGTCTGGCTCCACTCTCCCCACCTGGGGGTGTCATCAAAAGGGCACCACCAGGACAGGTCTCTGAGTTGGTTGTCTCCACATGGGCAAATTTGCCAGATCCTCCCTCTGGGCGAGGTCCTCTGAGCACTCTTGCAGCCCTGGCAAGGGACTTGGCCTGGTCCTCCATGATCCTCCTCCTTCTCCTTCTCTGCCCCCTCCCCTGCCTTGCCAGGTACTGAGGGTCCCCTGGGGGCCATGACCTGGCAACAATTCAGGTCTGTGCCTGGTGTATTTCTCCAATGCCACCTTAAGGCAGACCAGGATCAGTTTAGGCCTGAAGCCTCTGCACTGCCATTGTCTGTATCCAGCTCCTTCTCTCATACTTCCTCCTCTAAGGAAGAGGATGTTTCTATCCACCTTTCCTCCAGTGCTCAATATTCCAGGTACCAGTGATTTCTGATGGAGATTAGAGAAACTGAATGTTGAGACATTTGTAGGTTGCAATCCTGCCACCCTGTTGCTGAGATTTCTTGGGGATCTCAGCGATGACTCCTTTGTCATCCCTCCTTGATCTTTTATGGAGGCATCCAGGGATGTCTAGCTCAGTTCCTAGTCCCTAGGGACATCCAGCAAAGATATTGCACTCCCGTGTGGTCTCCAGGTGCTATCCTTCACTCCACCTTGGGGCTTTTGGTGCTACAGTTCTCTCACCTAGGCCTAAGTTCCCCGTGCATGACTGCCCCCCCCCCGACACCAATTCTGTGGAGATTGATGTTTGGGGCAGGAAGGTTTTTGTGGCAGCATGCAGTATGATGTGCATTTTGGCACATCAGGAAAACACCTGTGGGTGACACTAAGTCAGCTCTTGGCATCCATGCTTGATTGTGAGTTAGCCAGACAGGCCACTCACCTCTGCACCCCAGGGCCTGGAGCTGGCAAGGTGCCAAGTGAGGGCATTGTACGATGCTAACAAGGTAGCTTCCAGGTGGTGGGAACAGCAGTCTGCATTTGGTGGATGCATGGCTTTATCTCACCTGGTTGGCACCCATGGCCCAGTATAGGATGCTCAATTTGTACTATCAGGGGACTCACTTCTCTTCTCCCATAGAGTCAAGCATGGGTTGTGGGGGCACTCTCCTGCTCCCAGGTCATGGTAGCTTCCACCTGACCCTGACCAGTCTTGGGTCCCACTGGACCTGTGAGGAGTTCCTGCCCTCCAGTGGTTATCCCCTTCTAGAGGGCTGAGGGATTGATTTCTCTCAGGGTGAGCCAACTCCACTCCTTGGGGAAAGCTTGACACTCTGATTCATAAGTGGGACTGAATGGTAAAGATTGATTCTTGGAAGATATGAAAATTACGTCCTCGCCATAATTTTTGATCTTCCAGAATATCTTCACCATTCAGTCACATGCCTGCCCATCGTCCTCTGCTCAGGTAAGAGTCAAGACCTTTAGGCAGCTCATCCTGTTGTGCTAATGCACTGTCACTTCTTAACAGTCCCCAGAGCTTTTCCTCTTCCTTGAGGAAAAGCTCTCTTCTTATCCTTAAGTTTACACCCCCATTTTTTTTTAAACAGAAAATCGGAAGTGGGCCCACTTGTCATCTTCCTATTAAAATAAGGGATTTTTTCCTTGTTTTTCCTCACTTGTTGTTCTTCTTTTCCCTGTTTGGATCTCTTGGAGTAGTATCCCTTAGCTGCTTCAACTTTTTTTAATTCAAGTTTATTGAACAACATGGATACAGAAAACATATCATGTAATCAGAATGCAGCCAGGTAATCTTACATTTCATGTTACAATGCACACCACAGTAATTGTTTATAAATCACAGCAGGTATTCTGGAATAGTACAAACTTCCTTACATGACAAGATAGGCAGTAGACTTAGGACAATAGGCACCTCCCTTCTCTGGGAGGCATAATTATTAGTTTTTATAACCAGTCAGTGGAAGGGTGGCCCCTTGGACCACATTTTGGAGTACCCACTGGAGAGTTTCGTCTTGATCTTGCCCATCTAAGTATAGTAGCCAGCGTGCCCATCTACTTGTAAAACAAGGTACCCATTGGTTTATCTGGTGAGATAATTCTTTCATATGTCATATCTCCCATTGCTTATGTGTGGGAGGCAGTGCTTGTAGCTACTGTTTGGTTATGGCCTTATGTGCGGTCACCACAGCACATTCCATAAATAGAGGACATCTTTGCCACTTACCCCATTGGGGGGGGCTCAGGATGGCTTGTGGGGCAGTGAGTGAAGCATCTGACATGAACAGTTCTGGAAGTATTACAGTTATCTGTTCCCAGAAGTTTGTCAGTTTTGGGCATGACCGCAAGATGTGTGTGAAGCGTGCCTTAGTTTCTGAGCCCAGTCTCTAACAAGCCTGTCAAGCATTCTGTGCCCATTTTCCATGTATTACCAGGATATAAAAAAATCATGCTCTCACCTTCCAGGCAAATTCTTATCATAATGGGGAGTTGGTGGTTTTAAAAAATATCTGGAAGGCCAGTGACCACTCCTTGTCCATAAGCTTTAGGGTTGCAAAAAATTGTTTGATTGGAGGTGTTTCCTGTACTGTCCTTCTTTGATGCTGTATGTGAGTCTGATTTGGAGGTACATAAAGGGATCTGAATAGGCTAAGTTGAAAGCCTGTTTAAGGGAGTTGAAGTCTACTGGGTCTGCTCCCCTGTGAAGTTGTATAAGTATGCATAAGCCTCGGTGAACCCAGCATCAACAGGTCAGGTACATTTGGGCCAGCTGAAAAGACTGGTCCCATGTGAACCATCTATCTAGATGGCCATAAATAGGGTTTCAAATCAAAATTTATCCCATGTTCTGTACCCCCCAACACACTAGGGTGGATCTTACTGCTAAATGTGTGATATCCCTATTTTTCCTTTTAAAGATAGAGTCCATTGCCCAAGCTCCTAGGGGCAGTTCTCCCTCCTCTCTCTGTTCTGTCAGCTTCCATGTGGCTCTGTATGCCAGACCATCCACAGAAGCAGGGACCATAGGTGCACAGCTAGATAATAATCCTGGGACAGCCTTCACTCTGGTTGACTTACTTATTTCTAGCAATTTATATTTTGATCCTGGGTCATCTGCCTGCCCATAATTAGTTCAAGAAAGACTTTTACCATTGGAGAAATTGCTTTGTGGGTATGGGATAAGGATACTTTAGAAAAGGTATAAGCATGAGTAAAACATTCATTGTTAATGACTTGATCCTAGAGTATAGCAGGAAGTTAACAAGGTAACCAGAGCCCATCTAGCCAAGTCATCTTGTACTTTTCTGGTCAGAGGAACACAACTGGCACCAAATAATTTGGAGAGATTTTGTGTGAATTGAATTCCCAGATATCTCATTTGCATCACCTGCCATTTCAGAGGAAACAATTCTTTGATGTGTTTGGAGGGGTTATAATTAAATCTGAGTACTTCTGATGTTGTTTTATTTAGGATATAACCTGCATGCATCCCAAAGAGTTCTAAACCCTTCCAAACCTCCGGTATCGAAGTTTCTGGGTAGGCCAAATATAGTAGCATGTTGTCATCGAGGGACAGGTCAGGAAGCATAGGAAAACTGAAAGCAGTTGTAAAATTTGCAACAAGTGATTTATTATTAATAACAGTAAAATAAAAATAATAAAGTTGTTCAGTATAACTATTTACAAAGGCAATATAAATAGAGAAAGTCCTTCTGGGTTTCTTCTCAGTTTCCAATCTCAGTCTCTGTGTGTGTGTCTCTCTCTCTCTTGCAAAACATTGCAGCTCCTTTTTATAAGTCTGTGCAGGAGCTCATTAAGAAAATAGCATGCTTCTCACACAGTGTTCTTGTAAGTTTTCAATGTTCTTGTCAGTTTCAGCAGGTGCAGCAAAAAGAACATTGTGACCCAGAACTGACCTCTTGTTTACATCTTCTGCAAACAGCTTAACAATTGCATCTCAGGTTAACCCCTTGAGTTCCAAATAACTCTGCAATTATTTCAACAGTATAACTACATACAGCTTTTAGCTTTGCAATCATTTCAACAATATAACTATATGCAGTTTTAAAGAAAGGGATCCCAGTATCAATTTCATTTCCACAAAATGATTCATATATATTTTATACCAGCAGATATGCAGGGGAGAGAAAATACAGAACAGCAAAGTGAGGGTAGAGGGATAGCAAGGGCAGAGACCATCGGATGATCAAGTCCTAGGTCTCATGAGAAAATTTGGTTATGAAACCAGACAAAGAGACAGAAAAGGAGAGAATAGAACAGAGCCTTGCATTTAAACTCCTACTCCATAACAACTAGGACAGGGCTGTATTCAGCCCTGTCACACCCCTCCTTAAGAGGGAACCTGTTTTAAAAACAGGTTTCCAAAACTTTCTAGTACTTCTCATCAAACATAAGCATATAACCTTTACATTTCTGTGCATATGCAGTATAGGAAACAGAGAAGTTTCAACTGACATTGTTTCAACCTTCAGCATCCTCAATTCCTGATCCATATCTAGACAGAAAATCAGCATTGACATTCTCATTCCTGGATTTGTACATTACTTTACATTTAAATGGCTGTAGTGCCAAGTACCAATGTGTGATTCTAGAATTGTTATCCTTCATTTGGTTAAGCCAACAGAGAAGATTGTGATATGTCACAAGTACAAAGTCAGTTCCTAGTAAGTAAAACTTAAGGGACTCCATGGCTCACTTTGCCACAAGGCATTCCTTTTCAGTGGTGGAGTACCTTTTCTCTCTGTCATGCAATTTCCTACTTATGCATAGACTAGGATGTTCTTTCCCATCTATATGCTGATTCAAGACTACACCTAGGCCTACCTCAGATGCATCAGTCTGTAACAGCAATTGTTTCTCAAAGTCTGGGCTTCTTAAAATGGGCTGAACATAATGCAGCCTTAATGGTCCAAAAAGCCTCGTCACACTCTGGGGTCCATTTTATGTTATTCAGGAACCATTTCTTTGTGAGTTCAGTGAGAGGAGTAGCTAACTCGGCAAAGCTGGGAACAAATCTCCAATAATAACAAGCCAGCCCTAAAAATGACCTGACATGTTTCTTTGTTTTGGGGACAGGGTTAGCTACAGCTTCTATCTTGGAAACCTCTGGTTTGACTGCTCCATTTCCCAAAACATAGCCCAAATATCTGGTTTTCTGCATGCCCAGTGCACACTTGGTAGGATTAATTGTCAGACCTGCCTTTTGATTGAGCGGATAACAGCTAAAGTGTTCCAGATGGCTTTTCCAGTCTGGACTGTACACCATGACATCATCCAGGTATGCAGCACAATAACCAGTGTGAGGGGATAAAATTACATCCATGTACTGCTGGAATGGCGTGTGCAGCATCTAAACAAAATGGCATGGTGGTGAGTTTATAGAATTCTAAAGCGACAAAAGCAGTTTTGTCTCTGGATTCTTTAGCTAGGGGGGATTTGCCAGTAACCCTTGGTGAGATTGAGGGTACTGATGTATTTGGCACTCCCCAGTCTGTACACCAAATTATCTATTCTGGGCATGGGATAACTGTCAAATTCTGGCACTTGATTAAGTTTCCTAAAATCAAGCCAGATTCTAACACACCCTTCTTTTTTTGTTTACAATCACCATTTGGGATGACCAAGCACTTCTCAACTCTTCTATGATACCCATTCTTTCATTTTTTGTATTTTCTTAACCACGTCTGCTCTTGACTACTCTGGTAATCTGTATGTCTTTTGTCTAACAGGGCAAGCATTCCTTGTCACTATTATGTGCACGACCCCTTTTCCTCGGCCTGGTGTTGTGGTAAAAGTACTGTTACATGCCTTTAGCAAGTTACAAATTTCTGTGGTTTGTTTTGAGGTTAAGGAAACATTCACCTTTACAGCATCAGCACCTACAGTTTGTTCCAGTCTATCATAAACTATATCAATATCTTCTTTATCAGTTTCTGGTAAAACTAGCAACACAGCTTTTGGTGTTTTTTTCAGTCTATTTCTTGAGGAGGTGAGCATGGTATATCTTAGTAGGATGTTTCATATCAGGGGTCTCAATCTCATAGTTAACTGGGCCAGTACATCTAAGCACTTTATAAGGCCCTTGCCACTTCATTAACAATTTATTTTCTGTAGTGGGTAACAATAGCGAGACCTTTTCACCTGGCTCAAAAATATTTTCTTTTACCCCAAGGTCTAATACACCTTCTGCTGGTTTGGGGCCTTTTCCTGATTACTATGGGCAATTTCAATATATTTTGCCAGCTTCTTTCTCAGGGCACACATATAAGATGTTATAGATTGCTTCTGATGAGGGTTATCTTCCCATGTTTCTTTTATTACATCTAGTGGCCTTCTAGGTTGTCTACCATATAGCATTTCAAATGGTGAAAAACCTGTTGATGCCTGTGCAAAAAGCAGGTAAGGCAAGTATTGGTCCATGTCTTTCTTTCCTGTCCCCTTTTATAAACCTTTTTAACATGTGTTTCAGGGTTTGATTAAAACGCTCAACAATACCGTCTGTCTGAGGGTGATAAGGGAAGGTTCTTATAGCAGTGATACCTAGTAGTCGGTACAGTTTCTTCTGTATTGCAGCACCAAAATTACTGCCCTGATCAGTAATAATCTCTTTGGGTATTCCCACTCTCCTGAAAATTTTGGCAAGCTCTGCTGCCACTTTTGAGCTATGACAATGCAGCGTTGGAACTACCTCTGGGTATCAAGTAGCATAGTCACATACTACCAAAATGAATTGAGTGCTTTTTTTACTTTTGTCTAAGGGGCCAACCACATCCATTGCAATTCTCTCAAAAGGCACATCTATCATAGGTAGGGGCACCAAGGGCACCTTGTCTTTTTTAGTCGCTGGAGCTACTTTCTGACACTCAACACAGGAACTGCAATAGCTAGCAACATGTTCATAAATTCTGGGCCAGTAAAATCTGTACAGCAATCTGGCAAGGGTGCAATCCCTTCCCTAATGACCAGCCGTAGGACTATCATGTATTATCTGTAACAACTCAGATCTATACTTTTGTGGTATAATCAATTGTTCTAGCTTGTCCTGTGCCTGAGATTTAATCCAAACTCTGTACAGTAGCCCATTACATTTTTTAGACATAGATGCCCCCTATTTTGGTTTCACTCCCAGCTACTTAAAATAACCCTGGAGAGAAACATTGTTAGCTTGTTCTGAAAGAAAATCACAATCAGCGATCAGTTTAGTTTCAGCATTTTCATATGTTAACCCCTTATGTCCATCAGTCTTTTGTTGCCACTGTTTCTTCAAGCATCATCTTCCTTTCCTAGACTTCTGGATCTTGGAGCTGTGCTCAAACAAGTCCAAATCAAAATCAACCAAAGGAAAAAGAGTCCCCACCACATGAGATTTTTTTTTGCCTGAGCTCTTGTCACCACAACTGCTGAAACATTAGGATTTACTCCCTCTTTGATTAACTCAATAAATCCTGGAAAGTCATTTTCCAATAATCACAGGTACAGGTAACTTAGGTACTATCCCCCGCTCATTTGGTGCGACACCCCATTAATAGTCAGAGTCACTTGGGTGGTGGGATAGTATCAAGTGTCCCCATGGATGCAGATGACACCAGTACCTGGTCCTTTTGGACATTGCTTTCCCAGCACTTCAGTATGCACTAGGGTATGTCTGCTTCCCGAGTCTATAAGTCCCTTCACAGTCTTATCTCCCACCTTCACATCTGTTAAGTAATTGAGCCTATTTGCTCAGGACAAATTTGCTCCAGTGCTGCTCTTCTTACTACGGCAATTTCTTGTAATATGATCTGGCGTATTATAGTTACAGCAAATAAAGTCTTTGGGTGCAGATTTGTTACCCCCACCAGAGTTCTTATCAGACTTGGAGTTCAAATGGGAAAAATAGTGTCTTACTGGTGTTTGGCTGTTACCTCGCTGCTGTGGTGTCTGTCTGGCCATTTGGTAGTCTTCTGCCAAGAAACAGCCTTTCCCCACTTTCGGGTCGATGTCCTTTCACCCAAAGCTTCACATCTGAAGGCAGGATGTTGATGAATTGTTCCATTGCAAATGTGTCAGTGATCTTTGGGACTGTTTTGCTCTCTGGTTGGAGCCATTTTATCAGGAGTTCTCTGAGTCCGGTGAAAGCTTCTCGAGGATTGTCGACTGAGTTGTACTTCAGAGACTGAAATCTCTGCCTGTAGGTCTCTCCTGAGATGTCATACCTTTTCAGGATTTCACTTTTCACCAGGTCATAGTTTTCTGACTGTGCAGTGTCCATATCATTGTAAGCAAGTTGGACTTTCCTGGCAGGTAGGTCCCAATCTGATTGCCCATTGCTGCTTTGGCCACTGTCAGGCTGCGGCAACCTTTCAAAAGTTGTCAGGTATCGTCAATATCTGCAGATGACACAAAGATCTGCAACAGGGTTGATATGCAAGGTGGGGTGGAAAGGATGAAAAGGGACTTGGCAAGGTTGGAGGAATGGTCAAATGTATGGCAGCTTAGATTCAATGCAAAGAAGTGCAAAATAATGCACCTGGGAAATAAAACCCAGGGGAGGAGTACACAATGGAGGGTGAGATACTGACAACAACAAAAATGGAAAGGGACCTGGGGTAGTCATATCAGGCAACCTAAAGGTGGGCCAGCAATGTGAGAAGGCAGTAAGGAAGGCTGGGGGGATACTGGGATGCATAGGGAGAGGCATTACCAGTAGAAAACAGGAAGTTGTTGGCCCTTTGTACAGACAGTTGGTAAGACCACATCTGGAGTACTGTGTACAGTTCTGGAGACCCCATCTCTGCAAAGACATAGACAGGGTGAAGGCTGTTCAGAGGAGGGCAACCAAAATGGTGCAGGGTCTGCACCAGAAGACATATGAAGAAAGACTAAAGGAGCTTAATATGTATAGCCTCAAGGAAAGGAGGGAGAGGGAGGACATGATAGAAATTTTCAAATACCTCAAGGGAATCAACAAAGTCCAAGAGGGTAGCATCTTTCAGAAAAAAGAGATGTGCAAGAACAAGGGGGCACAATTTGAAGATAGAGTGGGGACGGCTCAGAGGTAATGTGAGGAAGTATTTCTTCACAGAGAGGGTTGTAGATGCATGGAATGGCCTTCCTGAGGAGGTCATAGAGTCAGAAACAGTGGGGGGAATTCAAGAACGCATGGGACAGACATAAGGCAATTCTTCTCTCCTCTGCTGCTCTGTCTCTTTTTGTTGTAAAGCCCACCATTTGAAAAAGGCAGTCAGGCTTTCAGGTTCTGTCACTGCCTGTTCTTTTTCTATAACTGGGCTAGCTGTACAGTCTCAGCTTGGACTTCTGTCTCTGCTAGTTTGGCTGCCATTCTTCTGGTAACCACTCCTGGACTTGCTGCTGCAGAATCCATATCTTTCTGCTATGCTTCCCTGGTACTAGGTCTAGTACTCATGCACAAAACTCCTGGCTTAGAGTATGCACAGTGTAAATTCCACTTAAGCTGACACCATCTGTCATCGAGGCATAGATCAGGAAGCATAGAAAAACCAGGAGCAGTTGTAAAATTTGCAACAAAATGATTTAATATTAGTAACAGTAAAATAAAAAAAATAAAATTGTTCATTATAACTATTTACAAAGGCAGTATAAACAAAGTCTATCTGGGTTTCTTCTCAATTTCCAGTCTCTGTCTCTCTCTCTCTCTCTGTCTTGCAAAACATTGCAGCTCCTTATTATTCCTTTTTATAAGTCAGTGCAGGAGCTCATTAAGAAAATAGCATGCTTCTCACACGGTGTTCTTGTAAGTTTCCAGTGTTCTTGTCAGTTTCAGCAGGTGCAACAAAAAAGAACATTGTGACCCAGAACTGACTTCTTATTTACATCTTTTGTAAAAGGCTTAAAATTGCATCTCACGCTAACCCCTTGAGTTCCAAATAGCTGCAATTATTTCAACAGTATAACTATATACAGTTTTAGCTTTGCAATCATTTCAACAGTGTAACTATATATAGTTTTAAAGAAAGGGATCCCGGTATCAATTAAATTCCCCCAAAATATAATTCACATATATTTTTATACCAGCAGATATGCAAGGGGGGAGAAAATACAGAATAGCAAGTGAGGGTAAAGCTATAATGAGGGGCAGAGAATTGCAAGAACATCCGGGTGATCAAGTCCTAGGTTTCACGAGAAAATTTGATTGCACAACCAGACAGAGAAGAGACAGAAAAGGAGAGAGTAGAACAAAGCCTTTCATTTAAACTCCTTCTCCATAACAAGTGGGACAGGACTGTATTCAACCATGTCACACACATGTCACATGCATATAATGCTATTTTGTGGGGAGTTCCTCCCATATTTACTCCTGTGATAGTGGGGCTGTCCCTGATCCATTTGACCAGTGGTTCAATATATAAGTTCAACAACAGGGGTGAGAGGGGGCAACCCTGCTGAGTGCCATGGTGTTAGTTAAAGCTGGGTGAGATCCCAACATTAGTACCAACATATGCCTAAGGAAAAGAGTATAGTGTTTTTATCCCAGTAATAAATTCTTCTGGGAGTCCAAAGAGTTGTAAAACTAGGAGCAAAAAAAAACTGCATACCACCTCATCAGAGGCTTTTTCAGCATCAAGGTTCATTATATAGGCTGATATTTTCTTGTGGTTGATTACATTTATTACATCAAGTGTGTTCCAGATATTATCTGGAGCCTATCTTCCCAGAATAAAGCTTGTTTATTCTAGGTCTATGATAGTCGGTAGTTGGAGGTTAAGAGATTTTGCTAATATGACAGTATATATTTTATAGCCTGTACTGAGAAGTGATACAGTGTTGTATGAGCTGTGTAATATTGAGTCTTTCCCTTCTTTTGGTATAACAATTGTGGAGATATAGTTCCTAGTGGGCAGCAAGGCTCCTCCTCAATTTTTTGAAGACTCACCTGAGTAGGGGCATCATCTCCTCCTGGATGGCTTTTTAAAACTCCCATCCATATTCATCAGGTCTTGGATATTTGCCTGTTTTAAGGTCTTTGATGACCATTGCTATCTCCAAGTCAGAGACTGGGGAAGTCAGTACAGCACACTGGGCTTCCATTAATTTGTGCAGATTTAAGGATTAGAGACATTCTCTTTTAGTGGGGATTTCTGTTTCTGGGTGGGGGCTATATAACGTTTTGTAATAAGCTATGACGGCATCAGAAATCGGTTCCAGTTTTTGCACTATGGAGCCTGTGTGGGGGAGTTTTATTTTTGTAATGGCACCCCTGGTGATGTGTTACTCAAGCCTATACCCTAATAGCTTAACTACCTGAGCACCCCTTCATAGTATTTTTGTTTTAGTCACTGAAGTGTCTTCTTTTTTTCTACTCTCTGAAAATTTTGTATATTGATTTTTAGCTGCTTGATATCTGTTTCTTTTCCTATCCCATTATTTCTTTTGTCCTGTCTCCAGTTCTGATAGATGTTGCTTGAGCTCTGTTAATTTTTTCTGCTGTTTCCTCTTCATATACATAGCTACTGAAATTAATTTACCCCATAAAACTGTTTTAGCAGTATCCCAGAGTATCCCTGGCTTATTACCCTTGGGTTATTATTTTCACACACCACCATTTGAAGAGCCTCTTTAAGCTCCTTCAGGAGGTTAGGGTCCCTAAGAAGGGAGATATTTAGTCTTCAGTGTGTCTTTCTTGGTGGCATGTCCCCCTCAAGGAACACTGGCTGGTGATCTGAGAGCATCGGTGAATTTACCTACATTGATGCAAATCTTGTTATGTCTTGGTGAAATGTAAAATAGGTGTCAAGTTGGGATCAGCTTATCTTATTATGCTTCTGACTCTATGCCTAGTGGCAGTCTCTAGTCCTCATCCAAGGTGCAGCCTTAAACATCTGAGCCTAGGGAGAGGTGGATGCTTTGGGGGTTTTATTCTGCTATCTCAGCCTGTGGCTGGATGTTTTTTCCACACCCTATTTTGAGTTTCATTCTCTTTCCCTTTCAGTGCAACTCTTCACTCCTTGGAGTGGCAAGAAGACATTCTGTCTTCTACTTGGATTTTGTTTCTATTTCTATTACTTTGGTCCTCTGGAGCTATTGAAATGTGGCTCCTCATTCTTGTACTCTGATGAGTAGAGGAAGGAAGGTTAGCTTGTCATCCTGCCTTTTTTACTGCACTTGGTCCTCTGGGCCTCTTGCACCAGCCAGAGCTCTTACCAGGATTGCTGCCCTTCTCTCCATCTTCCTGTCCACATGACTGAGACAGGTTCTGACTCTTACACCCACTATACCTGTGCCATCATTAGACACACCCTTAGTTTCTCAAAGCTGGTAGTTGGGTTTTATTATGTTCATTGTTTTTATATCCTATATCCTTTTCCTATCCCTTTGGACTAGGAATCCATAGCTCTTTCTCTTTTTTTCCACCCACTGGTTTTCTTCCTGGCAACAGAACTGAGGAAGGGAGGAGGCTGGCGTTGATTACTTGTCAAACCATGTGGATGACATCACTACATCTGCCTCATGGGCGGTGCTGGCACTAACATCGGTCCACTCCTAGGCTGAAAAATACTTTGCTTCCAAAGGGTCCTAGCAATTCTGGATTAGACCCATAAGTGTGACTGAATGGTGGAGATATTCTGGAAGATCAAGAATAAACAGTGAGAATGTAATTTTAATTTCCTCTCTCTCTGAAGGAGGAGAGACACACATCTAGGATGCTCCATCCTCCTTCCACCAGCTGACTTTCAATGACTTGAGTTTCCTTCTGAGCCTGGGTCACCTGCATCACAAGCAATAATGTTACCACTGAGTCAACAGACTAACTTTTCTGATGCTTTTAAAATTAAAAATATGAATAAATTAATAGTTAGGAAGAAATGCCAGTCAGCTCTTTATTTAAAGTGAGAATCTGGCAATTTTTATGTTAAAAAACAAAGGTGTACTTTTCTAAGGCCACTCGGCATATGCTCGTGCACAATAAAGATTCATCAACCAAAATAGCCGGACAAATGGACATCAAAAAAAGGATAAGAAAACAATGTTCAGTACTTGATATAAATTGCTTTATTAGTTTCAAACAGGGAGAAAACCACAGATAAAACAGTAGGGTTGTTCCCCTCAGAAACCTGTTGTTTCACACCAGTGCTGGGTGTTTGTTCATGACTCACTGTGCGGATGATGAGTGCTGCTGCTGTGACAGCAACAAGTTGGCACCACAGCTGAGGCAGCTTCCAATTTTATTGAATAATCAAATTGTTAATAAAAATACTTACAATAATAACATATCATTTATAAAAGAAATCTACCTTCTCCACATTCTCACTTTTTCAAGGTTTTCTGTGCTGATGCTGTGTGCTTCTGTCTAGCTTAGTGTTGGTCAATTTGCAGATTACTTCAAGCAGTTGAGCACTTTTTTTTACTTTCTTAATTTCATGAGGATGAGGAGGTTCTTGTTACCTATGTCATGTTCACACTCAGGTCACACTCACACTTACTTTTCAGTCATTCTCATGCTTGATGAAAAATCAGTAATGAAAAGTAGATAATAATAACAATCATTCTTGGCAAACGTTTTTACTGTTGCTCGTCTTGCACCAGTCCAAGAATTTTATCTGTAGTGGCATAATACGAATGCTCCTGGCCATTCCTCAATTAAGCCTGCAGTTCTGAAAACCATCAAGTTATAACCAGGGTCCTATTTTACTCTATTATGCCTACATGAAGCATTCAAGCTCATGCTACTTGTTTAGTCCCAGTCAGTATCTCCCCCACCATCACTCACATCTAGCTTGATAAAATTAAAATCAATAATAAAAACATTCTTGGCAAATACTTTTACTTTTGTTTGGTTTGCACCATGCTCCACATGCATTGTCACACTCTGCAGTTGTCATAACATAGATTGACTTTGGGTACTCATGCTTAACTTCTTGCTCATGGCTTGACCATGTTATAGCAGATACAGAATTCTTGACCTGGGCTCTGCCCAGTTCTGTCTCTGTATGGGCAGGCATTGTGCAGTCTGCATCAGATATTGAAAGTCAGTAACGATGTTTGCATGCCTAATGCCGCCGTATCATCCTTTGAAAATGTTCCCAGCTCGACTCCAGTGTGCCTAAATTGGGGTACTTCAAACCTCATCTTTCCACATCTTACTATTATGTACACAAACAAATACAAATTAATTTATTCTTAAAAAAATAAAATAATATTGTTAAAAATTCATACAGTTGATAAATGTATACCATTGTGTCTTCCCTCAGCCCTCCAAACGTCCTGCTTCTCATGGGCATACTGCAGTGTGTCAAGCTTTAGTCACTCCGAATATCATCCTTCTTCAGCTTTATTTTATATAAACAAATAAATATAAATTAATTTCTTAATAAATAAAATAATATGAAAAATAAATCAAACATTTGATGCAGTTATTCCAGTGTGCCTTCCCTCAGTCACTATAAACATCCTCCTCCTCCTCCTCATGGGCCTACTTCTGTGTGCCTAGCTTTAGTCACTCCAAATGTCATCATTTCTCATCTTTGTAGTACATAAACCAATAAATATAAATTGATTGCTTAATAAATAAACTAATAATATTATAAAAATCATTCCTATAATAGAGTCTGTTACTTCAGTGTGCGTAACCTCAGTCACTCAATACATCATCCTCCTTCTCAGTGGCCTGTTCCAGAGTGCCTAGTTTCATTCCTCAGAACCTCTTCCTTCTAATCTTAATATACTTATGTTTTTCCTAGAAATAAATTAAATAATCATATTATGCCAAAATAAATTATGTAAATATATACAATTCTCCCACTGTGACTGGCTTCAGCCACTCTGAAGCCTCACTTTTCCTCATCTTAATAGCATAACAAATAAATATTACTATATTTCTTAATAATAAATAAAATAATATAATAATAAATAACACAAATAGATACCATACTCCAGTGTGCTTAGCTTCAGTCACTCCACATGTCATCATTACTCATCTTTTATAGTAACATAAACCGATAAATATAAATTGATTGCTTAATAAATAAACTAATAATATTATAACAATCAATCCTGTAATAGAGTCTGTTACTCCAGTGTTTAGCTTCAGTCCTCAAAACATCATCCTCCTTCTCAGTGGCCTGTTCCAGAGTGCCTCGTTTCAATCACTCAGAACCTCTTCCTTCCTAATCTTAATATACTTATATTTTTCCTAGAAATAAATTAAATAATCATATTATACAAAAATACATTATATAAATATATACAATTCTCCCACTGTGATTGGCTTCAGCCACTCTGAGCCTCATTTTTCCTCGATCTTAATAGTATAACAAATAAATATTAATATATTTCTTAATAATAAAATAATATAATAATAAATAATACAAATAGATACTGTACTCCAGTGTGCTTAGCTTCAGTCCTCCAAACATCATCCTCCCCCTCCTCTCTTCAGGGCCTACTCCAGTGTACTTACCATCAGATTTTCAAAGCCTGTCATCTCGCTCCTTACTTTAACTCCATTCTTCATTTAAGGGATTCAGTGCACAACAGGGTGGTTATTTTTCTAACCCAAACAGTTGTTTGGGGTTGGAAGAGCAGGGAGTTCCAAACAAATAAGAGTCAGAGAAGTACCCAGTAGAGAGAAATTAGATAATATTGTAGCAATAACAAAATAATAACAACTCTGGATGTTAATTATTAAGTTTTATATTTTAATATGTAGATCCAAGCCACTGAAGAAGCCCACGAAGAGCGAAATATTGGGCATGATCAGGATATCATAGTGTGACTTGTTTGAAATAAAAAAGAAACTGATGATACACCTTGGAGTGTGGCTGGTACTTCTCTGACTCTTATTTGTTTGGCACTTTCCATAAGGTGCACGAAAAGTACAAGCAAAAAATATTTTATAGAAATACACACAAATGCTCAAATATTTCCACAGAGACTGCTAATGCTTATGACCTGGCCCTGACAAAGCTCACATGGTGCATGACAGGGTGACTAGCCCCATGACAGTGTGGCTAGCCCCAATTATTCCAGATACCAGTATAAAACAGCTTGTGTGCTCATGTTAAAAAGCAAGCTCTGTATTTTAATATTCAGTAAGCACTTTACCTGGACAACTGCTACGGCACCACTAGTATTATTTAGTGCCTGTTCCCATAAAGTGCAATAAGTGCAAGCAAGAAATGTTTTATGCCACCAGCCCAGGAGTAAGAGACAGATAGGAGTTAATGCTAGCCATCCAAAGGATGGCAGACAAGGGAGGTGTGGTTGGAGACTTCAATATTCCAGATGTGGACTGCAGCCTCCAGCAGCAACATCAACCAGGAGCAGATTTATCCTGGACTTCCTTCAAGGTGCCTTCCTTAAGCAACTGGTCATGGAACCAACTTGGCAGAAGGCAATACTGGACATCGTGCTACAAATGGGGACAGTGTGATAGAGGTAACAATGGGGAAGCACCTGGGCAACAGTGGTGGTTTGAAATCACAGAAGCAGCAGAACCAAACTGCACAAAAACACATCCTGGATTTTAGGAGGGCAGACTTTGGGAAAATATGGACATGCTTGAAAGAGGGACTAATGGAAATGGGGAGGGAATCAGGGGAGGAGGAGGAACAGCTGGCATTATTTAAAACAGGGATTACAAGAGCAACAGGATTATGCGTTAAGCAGGTTAGCAAGGGGAAAAGGAAGAGGAGGCCATTATGATTTTCCAAGGAGGTAGCAGAGAAAGTGAAAGCCAAAAAGACTGCATTCAAGCAATACAAAAAGCTGCAGGCAGAAGGGGGATAGGGAGAAGTACCACGAGAAGCAAAGGGAGGTAGGAAGGTCAGTAAGGGAAGCCAAAGCTCAGACAGAAACACATCACAAAATCAGTGGGTAGAGGGGACAAAACATTTTACAGGTACATAAGTGAAAAAAGAAGGGAAATGGGAGGGATAGTGAGACTGAAAGAGGAGGACGGCGGCAGCGTGGAGGAAGACATCAGTAAAGCTGACATACTGAACAGATATTTCTGTTCAGTCTTTACTGAGGAAGGTGAGAGTAATGGGCCTGAAGGAAGCATAAGGGTTGGGAAGGGCGCAGAAATGGACATAAGTCCCTTTACTCAGGAAAGAGTCCTAAAGGAACTTGAAGGAATAAGAGTCAGTAAAGCAATGGGGCCAGATGGAGTACACCACAGGGTCTAACGGAACTAAGAGAGGTGGTGGCTGAACCTCTGACAATCCTACTTAGCTAATCACTGAAACAAGGAGGTACCCAAAGACTGGAGGACAGCAGATGTAGTCACCTTTATACAAAAGCAGAAACAAAAGGAAGCAGGGAACTACAGACCAGTCAGACTGACCTCAGTAATGGAGAAAATCATGGAAGCACTGCTGAAGGAGAGATTGGTGGAACATCTGTTGCCAACGGACTACAGGATCCAAGGAAGCATTGTTTCACTGGGGCCATGCCAGACCAACCTCATTTAATTTGTACATAGGTGGGCTTGAAACCACCAACCTTACATTAAGGGCCAAATGTACTACCTGACTGTGCCACAGAGACAGCACTTAACTGACAAGGGAGGTGGATCAGGAGGGCAGTGGACATCGCCTATCTGGACTTCAGCAAAGCCTTTGACACTGTGCTGCATAAAATGCTATTAAACAAACTGGGGAAAATGGGAGTGGACAGGACAGTAGTGCAGTGGGTGGTTAATTGGCTGGGTGGCAGGACACAGAGGATGATGAAAATGGCTGTCACTCCACAGCGGAAGAGTGACCAGTGGGTACTGCAGGGATCAAAGCTAGGCCCAGTCCTACTGAACGCCTTCATCAGTGACATTGTACAGAACCTAGAAGGCAGAATTTCCTGTTTGCTGATAACATGAAGCTCTGTAACAGAGTGGACACACCAGAGGGTGTGGACAAATGAGGAGGGACCTGCAGAAGCTTGAAGAATGGTTGAGGGCTTGGCAGTTGAAATTCAATGTAAGAGGTGCAAAATAATGCATATGGGGCACAAAAGCGCTGGAACAATATATACAGTTGTAGGGTGAGGATATAGCATGTACCAAGCAGGAAAGGGACCTTGAGGTTATCATCTCTGATGACCTCAAGGTAGGAAAAACTGAATGTGACAAGGCAGTGATAAAGCAAATAGGATGCTGGGATACGTGGGCAGGGGCATCACCAGCAGGAAAAGGGAGGTCATAATTCCACTATACAAGACATTAGTGAGGCCCCACCTGGAGTACAGTGTACAGTTCTGGAAACCTTACCTACGTAAGGACATAGACAGGGTGGAGAAGGTTCAGAGGAGGGCAACAAATACGGTACAGTGATTGCATCACAAGTCCTATGAAGACAGGCTGAAGGACTTGAATATGTACTCCCTGGAGGAGAGGAGGGAGGGAGGGGATATGATAGAGACATACAAATACCTTACAGGGAGGAACAGGGTGCAGGAATGCACTATTTTCCAGTGAAAAGATGTTCCAGGACACGAAGGCATGGCATGAAGTTGGAGAGAGGGTAATTCAGAGGAAACGTGAGAAGGAATTTCTTCACAGAAAGGGTGGGTGACAAGTGGAACACCCTGCCAGATGAAGTGATGGGGGCTGAAACAATCACAGGATTTAAGAATGTATGGTATAGACATAAGGGAATCCTGGAGGTCAAGGGTAAGGGGCAACAGACTTCTAGAAAAATGTAAAGGAAACTTACAAGCTCAAATGGGCAGACTAGGTGGGCCATAGGCCCTTATCTGCCAACAGTATCTATGTATCTATGCTACTAATGCCTATAACCTGGCCCTGATGAAGATCATCCGAGCAAAGTGCAAGTCATTAGGGTCAACTTTCTAAGTAGGCTGTGATAGGCATTAGCAGCCTCTGTGAAAAGTTTTGTACATTTTTGTGCATTTGTATAAAACATTTGATCTTCCAAGAATCAGTCTTCACCATTCATTCACTCTAATGGGTCTTAGCTGGAGATGCTAGGACTGATTGGAGCAAAGTCATTTGCAGCTTGTGAGGGGAGCGACATTGGTGGTGGCACTACCTATGAGGCTGAGGTACTGACGTTGTGCATGTGAGCCTGCCAGTAACCAACACCATCCCCTCCCTTCCTCAGTTCTGTTTCTCTTGTCATAGAGTGCTCAGGACCTTCCCAACGCACACTTCACTGAGACATTGGAGGTCCTTGGGGTGTCTTGTGGACAGTTGACTCCTTCTGATGGGTCAGCTAAGCACTTCTCTCAGTACATCTGTCCTCCTGGACAGTGGACACTCCCAGTGGTGAGGCCGAAGCTATGTACTCAGTCTACACCAGTGGGCCCCCTGGGTTCATGGCCTGGTGCTTCCCAGCTCCTGGTACTGCTTGCAGAAGTATTGGTGAGTGCAGTGTGCGGCATGGGACACCATCTGGAACCTTTAGTGTCTCCAGAAGAGGGGTCGTTCAATGGGCTGACTATGTTCCCGACCTGAAGTGGTAATCACCTCCTCTACTGAGAGCCTTGTGGCCTGGTGGAGGAGGAAGGCACTGGCCTTGGGCCCATGGATGGGGACAGCAACCATGGCACTGACTCTGGGTCTGATTCTGAGTGTGAAGCAGGTGATGGTATCACTCCTGGTGTCATCTCTGGCCTGGTGGATGGCAACAGTTCTGGGACAGTTCTGTGCTGCCCACTGTGTCATTTCTGGTCCCAGTGCCATCTGTGGTGTCAGCTCTGGACCTGGTGCTGTTCAAGTGAGAGGTCTGTTTCTGTGCCGCTCACAGTGCTAGATAGAGGGCAGTTCCAGAGGTGGTACTGCCTCTGTAGCGTGTTCAGCTCAGAGGACAGCACCAGTCCTGGTTAGGGGTTGAGACCTGTCACTAAAGCCTGTGCTGACCCTGCAACTGGTGCTGGAGGCAGCACCATCAGGGTTTAGGCAGTGGCCCGGTGGCTAGTTTCTCCCAGAACTAGCTGACATTGCCACCTGTGAAGACTGGAGCTGCCCCATGGGAAATGTACACCTCCACTCTCTTCACCTGGTGGTCTCCCCCTAGGGGCACTGTCTGGGTCGCACCACTGAGGTTGGTGGGCTCCACTTGGGTGGGTTTGCTAGGTCCTCCCCTAGGGAGAGATCCCCTGAGCACTCTCGCAGCCCTGGCAGGGAGCCTGAAGCCTCTGGCTTCTTCATCCCTCCTGGACCTTTGCCACCCCACTTTGGGCTGCCAGGTATTATGGGTCCTCTTGGGCCCATGATCTGGCACCAGTTTTGGAGGACATCTGGTGCCCTCCACCAGTATCACCTGCAGTCTGATCAGGCCCAGTTCAGACTCGTGGCCCCAGCACCACCACTTCTCGAGCCCAGCTCCTCCTTTCCTACTTTCTCATTTGAGGATGAGGACTTCTCCCTCCACATGTCCGCAGATGCTGAGTACTCTGCATACCAGTGGATCCCCACAGAAATACTGAAGGAGTTGAACATGGAGTCCTTTGTAGGCTGCAATCCTGCATCCTCATCACTGAAATTCCTTTTGTTGATTTCAGTGATGATTCCTTTGTCATCCCTCCTTGGCATCAGGCCTATGAGGAGGCACCTAGGACCATCTAGTTCCATTCTTTTCCCCCTCTCTAGCCCCAAAGGACATCCAACACAGGTATTATGCTCCTGCATGGTCTGTAAGAGCTATACTTCACCCCGCTTCAGATATGTTTGTACTACAGCCCCTCTCTGGGCCTAAATGCCCTGTGTGTGACTTCTCTCCCAAGATTGATTCTACAGAGATAGATGCCAAGGGAGGAGGGTTTTCACTGTAACACGCACCATCATGTGCGTTGCTGCGCACCAGACCCATCAGGCAGTTTACAAGTGCCTATGGTCACAGCTAAGTCAGGTCCTGGCTGCAATGCTTGACTGCAAGTCAATACAGCAAGACATTTGCCTCACTGCCCAAGGCCTGGAGCTGGCAAGGCACAAATCAACGGTGCTTATGATGCAAATGAGATAGTTTCCATGTTGGTAGGAACAACAGCCTAAATTCGGTGGACAACATGGGTTCACCTTTCCATGCTGGCACCTTTGGCCCGACATAAGGTGCTCAACTTGCATTTCCAAGGGACTCATTTCTTTTCTCACAGGATCAGGCATGAGCTGTTTGGGCATCTTCCTTCTCCCAAGTCACAGGAGTTTCCACTTGTCCCTGACCAGTCTTGGGTTCTGCCAGACCTGTAAGAAGTCCCTGCCCTCAGGTGGTTCTCACCCACACAGAGGACTGAGGGATATCTTCCCTTAGGGTGATTCAACTCCTCCCTTTTTGCAAAAGCTTGGTATTCTGACCCATTACTATGAATGAATGGTGAAGATTGATTCCTAGAAGATATGAAAATTATGTAGTCACCAGAATTGTTGATCTTCCAGAGTATCTTCAGTATTCACTCACACCCCCGCCCAGCATCCTCTGCTCAGGTAAGAGCCAGGACCCCTGGGCAGCTCACCCTGTTGTGCCTCTGCATATTGGCATCCTTCTTGCCACTCCCTCTTGGAGGTGTTTTTCCTCCTTCCTTAAGTTGGAACATTCTGTTCCTGAAACAAAAACTAAAGTGGGTCGAAGGTCTCTATACCCCTTTCCCAATCAACAAAAAAGATCCTTCAGTAGTTTATTTGCTCTCTCCTATTCCTTCATAGTTCCTCCCTCTCCCTTCTAGAGATATCTCTTAGGTATGTCCCTGTTGTTGCTGCCCAGAACTTTGTCTTCATCTTCCCCATATGTTCCACTTTGTCCCATGTGAAAAGTGCCTGGCACTTGGAACAAGGTGCAGTTCTTAGCTGGTTTCTGCATCACAGGAGAGAGGCAGGTGCGGCTGAATTTTCTGTGCTATATTCCTCAGATTGTTGGGGTATGTTTTGGTGTGCTATACTCCTCAGCTTGGGGAGTCCAGCCCTTTTACACTTCATGTTTCATGTTGTTATCTTCTTTCTTTGCTCCTTTTGAAGTGGCAAGAACATAGTGACTGTGCTCCTGACTCTGTCCTGTCACACTGAAGTAACAAGAAGAGTAGCTGTGTTCCTGGCTCTGTCCTGTCACACTGAAGTAGCAAGATGATAGTATGTGCTCCTGGACTTTGTCCAGTCACACTGTTATCACCTCTTCTTGGGCAGCACGGGTTCTTATGCTGTTCTGAAATCATCCTCTTGGGAGTACAAAGGTTGTATTTAGTTAGGCTAGCATTCTGCTTTCTCAAGTACACAGTGATATTGCAGATCCCTCTGTACAAGCCAGAGCTTATATGCATGAGGGCTGCTGCCCTCCTTTCTCTTATCTCTTCCTTCCTGTCTGTGTAGTTCATAATAGGCTCTGGTTCTTATGCCTGCTACACTTGTGCCACCCTGTAGGCCCAACCCATACCCCTACTAAGTTGGTAGTTGGGTTTTATTTTGTCATTATTTTTATATGCTATATTCTTTTCCTATCCCTTTGGAATAGAAGTCTATAGCCCCCTGTATTTTTTTCTCTACCACTCATATTTTCTTCTACTGGCAAACACAACAGAGGAAAGGAGTGGACCAACTTGGTTACTGGCTGGATCACATGCACAACATCAGTCCATCAGCCTTATGGGCAATGAAGCACCAACGTAGGTCCGGTCCCATGCTACAAAAGACTTTTCTCTCACTGGGTCCAAATACTTCTGGCTAAGACCCATTAGTGTGAATGAATGGTGAAGATATTTTGGAAGAGCAACAATTACGATGAGTGTGTCATTTTCATTTGTTTGCATTTTCATTGCACCTCATGGGAAATGGCAATGAATAATATTAGCGCTGCAGTAACAGTTGTATGAATGAAGTGTTTACTGAATCTTAAAACACAGATTTTGCTCTGTAACATGAGTGCAACAGCTGTTTTCTACTTCAAACTTGTCATCCCCTTACATGTCAGGCAGGAATAATTGTTGGAAATAGTGGTTGGCTGCACCTGTAGGCTGTTATATGTACCTACATCTTCTGGGCACAACTATGACCCCCTCTCCTCACCTTGAATAGTTTTGTGAAGTACAGTGTGCCCAAAATTTGGTGAAGGAGAGTCACTTTTTGAGTTCTTCTCGAAGAGTGATGTGACTTGGCCATCTCTTCACTGATAAAGAAAAACTTTGCAGTATCTCTAGTAGTGATACCTGGGGCTTTAATGGAAAATTAACAAAGGCTAGCACCAACTTTTAACTGCCTGTCTTAAAAGTTTTGGTTCAGTAGAAACCCCTGTCTCTAATGCTGCTAGTGTGATGCTGATGCAAATCGATATGTAAGTACGTTAAATTTAATAAAAATTATTCAAGCCTAATATGGGATTGTATTTGAATGCACTGCCGTTCATCCTGTGTGGTAATGTGTCTGCATGAGGTCTCACACAGAAGCAAAACTGGTTTTCTACGCATTCCCTAGATGCCTTTAAAGGGGTAGTGTTCTCATTAAGCTGCAAGTGTAGTTTGTGTTTGAAGTTAAAATGCATGTGGTACCTACATTATATTTACACCTCTGTACCACCAGAGGACCACCAATATAAATCAGTTTTAAATAGTTGAGACATCACTGGATATTTTACTTAATTAAATGTATGTAAGAAATAAAGGAAACCTTGTGGGGAGGGGTAGAGTGGATTAGGTGACACAGGGAAATCTGCTCCATTGATTTCAATGGCCATTTAGGTACTTTGTAGGATACACTTTTGTAAACTGTCTGTGTCCCTTTAGGTCCACAACTGTCTGTCATTAATTTAATTCCCAGACTGCTCCCCCATAATGCCCCTGCATCCCCTCACCATTTTGTGGCAAATGCCTTTCACAAGGCTGCAGTTTTATGAAGGGATGCTTCCAGGGGCAACAGGTGGGTCGATAGGCATGGGGAGTTGCGCAATACCATCCTGTGCAGATTCAAAATGTCACCAGAATGTAATGCTGCAGGAAAGCTCCAACCTTCCACAGCTGGAATAAAATGTGCAGTCTGCCTCTTAACAGCATATGAAAACATTCTATCTGGGACTACTGGAATGGCAAGTGGCTCCCAGTAGAGGTGATGTACTTTCTGCTGAATATGCAGCTGCATATTCTATTTGGGGCCTCATATGTTCAGGTATATAGTACCATATTTGTTATTTGTGTTACAAATATAAAAAAAGGCTTCAAAAAGTCTTTCCACCTCACCAGGTAGTCAGTGGTAGTCACATGGCTACCCCCAACTCAGAGGTCTCAGGCATTCCCCACTACCCACCCTCTATCCACTTGCTGGTACATTGCCATCTCCCAGATATGTCTTTTATGACACAGGTATGTAGAGGTTCATCTGATTGCATTCCTGGGGAGAAGTGGTACTTGATACTGGGCATTTCCTCAGATGTCCAGGTCAGTGCCAGAGAATTTTCACTTGTCCATGCAGCACATGGGATTGTGGGCTTGTCGGTTATGTCCCTGTATGGACCTAAAAATATTTATATGAAAATGCAGTACTGCATCCCCCTGAGAACTCCATGCCATGTAGGGGGCAACAGGTGGGGGATGGGGAGCAACTGGGCCCTGAAACACTGTGATGCAGCCATGCTGGGATAGTCAACACATGCAGGGGTTGGATCCCACTCACATAGCATTGGTGTCCTCTGCATCATGGAAAATCATCTTTGGGTCTCAAGACTGTAACCCTGTGCCAACCCCTGATCCAACCATGTATGGTGGAGTGGCATTTGGGTATGAAGGTGCTGTGCATTTCCCTTTGTGCCTACTGCAGGAGGCTTCCATATGCACAAGGTGTACTTCACAGCCACAGCTGGGCAGGGGGCATTTTTTTTCTTATGTAAAAAGGGCAGATGCTGTCTAATGGTGGAAGCCTTGAGCAGGATACTCACAAAACTGGTCCACCACGTGCAAAAGCAAAAGTAGACCAGCCTCACCATGTTTAAAACAATCACATTAAGTAGGGTAAAGTTTCTTGTACCTTGCTCATCCACACAATAATGCAGATGAAACGCTGTTGTGGTGGCTGTGTCAAATTTGATGATTTGGAGGATACAGTTCTCAACAAGTCAAAGCAAAACTAATAAGGATTTTGATGGTACCAGTTTCAAAATACTAATTTCATTTATTATTGATTTTCAAAATAACTTCTCCTTGTGCTGATGTTCTGCAAGTCATTGGGCAAGGCAAGCAGAAGTTATATTGATGGGCAAGAAAAAAGAATTAGAATTTAGATCTTCTGCTCCTCTACTATGCAGAGGCCACAAAGAGCAGACTCAGCAACACCAGTGCACAGGCACACATTGACACCATCATTGAGGAGCTGTGCAGCACAGCAAACACCACAACCAAATTGCAGTGACTCATCCAAGGCCTATCCTTACACCATTACAATGTTTGATGCCACTATGACATCATCTTCAATTTCAGCCAAGTTTTATAAACATACAAGAATAAAGTTCTGTTAACTCTTGCAGTAACTAAATTAAGTTTGAGTTGCATTTTGTTTATATTTGTAATTCTGCATCGTTGGAGTTTCTTTCTGTTCTTTTTTGAAACCAATCGTAGTTTTTTTCCCCTTACTCTTAAAGAGCACCTTTCTTAACCTTTCTCAATTGTACAAACAAGAAACAGGGTGCTCCCTTGCCTCATTGGGAGCTCCTCCAGGCTGCTTCCCCAATTTTTTAAAACAGCCTGAAATGAAAGAGGAGGGATTATAATTTGCCACTGAGGGGGTGGCCATATGATCCCTTCCACTTCTTGACTCTCTGAGTCATGCTAGTCAAACCCTTGCATCAGTCGGTATCAAAACCTGATTTAAAATTGGGAAGTCACATTTGAAAAAGCTTCTCCATTCAAGTGAATGGAGTACATCCTCACACTCAGTCTATAAAGACATCACAAAACATCAGAGTGCGAGGGCAACTCAGCGAGTCAGGAAGTGGAAAGAGATTATGCGACCAGCCCCTCTGGGGCAAATTGTGATCCCTTCCCTTCCTTTGTGGGTATTTAAAAAATTGAACAAGCAACCTGGAGGAGCTCCTGATGAGGTAAGGAAGCTTCCTGTTTCTTGTTGGAATCATTAAGAAAGGTCCTCTTTAATGGTAAGCAGTATCTCTTTGTGACAATGTATTCTCCTTCCTTAAGGTACAGAAAATTAGCATAGCCTACCTTTTATCAAAAGATTAGAGCTATACAGGAGGGCTAAACAACTGTTTTACAACTAAGGTATCATTCACTGATTCATATTTATCCTTGTACACTGTATTCTGTGAAGATGCTGTTTTAGTTTTCATTTTAATTTTTAAGGTACAGCTCCAAAACACTTTATAAATATCTTTGACAAAGTAGGACAATTAAACTTGTTCAGTGAAAATCAGAACATAGTTTCTGAGTTCTTACAAATGCACCTTGAAAGATTCTTATTCAAGTCATAATTATTTTAGATGTTGACGAGTGTGAACTCAATTCAAACATCTGTTTGAGTGGGACCTGCGAGAATACAAGAGGATCATTCATTTGCCACTGTGACCTAGGTTACTCTGTCAAAAAAGGAACAACTGGCTGCACAGGTAGGCTTTTTAATATCTGCCTCAACAGTATTTCTGAATGATAATGTCACCCCTGAAGCAATTTAAACATAATGACAATGTAGTGCAAATAACATCATTATATTGTATTTTCAACATATTATGATAGCAAATTGGCTACTTAACGTTCAAATGTACCTGACATGCATTGTGACTTGACACACCATTCTAATACTGTTTTTAAGTCTAGTATCATCAGTTAGATATTCTTGAAATGTATTCGATTTAGTTATGCAGGGTGCTGAGGAGAATTACTGTAGTTTTGCTAATCCACATTGTTTTCTGAGAAGAATTTTTAAAACTGTTTCTTGGAATTAATGGCATGCCTTGCTTAAATAAACTGAACTAAATCTTTTAAGTTATTTAATATAATATTAAATAAAATGCAAATAGAGGTACTTCTACTAAGTGGCATAAGTGTGTGTGTGTGTGTGTGTGAGATGTGGTGCAAGGAGAAATGATGGGAAATACCATAGAATTAACTGGATATGTTTATCATTAATAAACAAGTTGCAGATGACTTCCGATTATGTCACCCCCGCTTTGCCTGAATAGGGAGTTCCATCCCTGAAATCTAAATCTATCTTGAATGCCCCTCCCAAACCCCCCTATACACACACACCATATTCAACAAAGCCCTCTGGAGCTGCTCCCCTCATCACAGCCCCACCCCCCGTTTCACTATCCCCTCACTTCTCACTCTCTTCGGCAGGTTCAAACCCAATCCCCCTTGTTTCACTGTCACCCAGCCTCTTGCCATATGGGATAGAGTTAAATCCTATGCAGTTATTCTGCCATAGTCTATCAACGGATTTGAGGTTTCCAAGGTGTGCCACCTAGGGCAACCAATTAGAAATAGCTTAGTATTCTATTACAACTGCTCTGTTTTTTCTCCTATTTGTCTAATTTCATGTAATCGCTTTAATGCCCAATGATCAGGCCTCTGTAACCACTGAATGTGTGTATTGTCTTATTGTCCACGCTGACGTGGAACCTTTGTAAAAGAGCTCACGCTCAAAGATCTTTCCGAAATACTGATTAAATTAAAATTAAATTATACATAATTCTCTACCTGAATTTACTACTACTTGAAGTACTTTCATTGAGCAACAAAACCCTGAGTCCAGAGCACTCAAATCAGCAATGACTAATCAAGATGGCACAGGATTCCTGATATCAGATGTGAAGAGCAAGCCACAAGGCCTCTGGGACCACCAGCCATACCTGTTCCACAGTGGCTCAGTAAGTAGCACACTTGCCACTGGGACCAGAAGATCAGATGGTCATGGGTTCTAGCCCCACACCAAGCACTTGGAGTAATACCCATAACTGACACTGCAGTGCAGTATGAGGAAGGTACTGCACTGGTGTGGTGCTACCCTACCACTAAGATGTTAAAATGTGGTCTCTTCTGCCCAGCTCTGGTCACTGTCCAGGTGGAAGTAAGGGATACCATGGCACTTACTGAAGAAGTGTGGGGCAGATTCCCTGGTGTCATAGTCAACATTCCCCCATCAATAAAATGGGTCCATGCATCCCTTCCCCCCCAGGATGCACCTGGAAACAAGCTACATTAGCTTAGTGTGCCTTTCCTGGTCAAAAGTTATAAGTGAATAAATGAATAAATCCAAGCCACTGAAATAGCTTAAGAAAGGCAAAAAGCTTGACTAAATTTTGAAAGATCTCCAGGCATTTCAAGAGGAAACTTCACAAAGCTTTGAAACCCTTGGCACCAAAGTTGCAAGTCTCAAAAGATGGATAGACGACGCTGACAGACAATGAATGGACACTGACACCTATACCTCTGCACTTGAAGACACTGTCCTTCATTTACATGGACAGCAGCAACACTTAACAGAGAAATAGAAACTGGAAGATCTTAGGAGTCAGGATCAGAGAAATGACCCCAGGATCTATAGGCTCCCTGAGGATATAAAGGGGGAAACATTTAATCCCATTCCTTGAAACGTTATTCTGTCAGTCACACTCAATACTTGCAGACTTTCAGTTTGATAGTCATAGAGCCCACTGGGCACTGGGCCAGAAACCCTGAGACCCTTCAGCCCATTCATCATGTATGTCTTGCATTATACCACCATGCAGGGCTAGCTTCACAAAGCTTAGCAACAAAAACTGTAATATTTAATACCCACAGAATGTTTGTGGATATCAACTATCCCCTGCCCTTATGCAAGGAAGGAAAGCATACATCCCACTTCTGAAGATACTGTGGGCTAACTGACTGAATTTCTGCATGCTTTACCCCTCTTCATTAGTGGTTCAATTCCCAGAGGGACAGCAGGTATTTACCACTGCCAACGAGTGGCACAGAACTCTGTAAGACAGGCTTGCATCCTGACTACTCTGGGAATTTCTGCACCCACTCTGCCTAGCATGCAGTCTCAATTTCAGCTCTGGAAAAGTGATAGAATGGACAAGACAACAGCAACATGCTCAAGACACCATGAAACAACTTATTGCCCAGCTTTGTGATGAAGCGGATGTCTCTGCACAGCTGACAACTTCAGCAGCTCCTTGACTTACGTTATTTTCATCTGCCATAGCAAGATATTGTTTCTGGTATTTGTCTACCTTCTTATTGCAGCCCTGACACAGATGACTTAGTGGTGGCCCATTTGGGGAGGGGGGCATTCTCACCCTGACTTATTGCTGATGGTGCGCTCATAGTGAACTAGCAGCTTGTTTGCTTTGGTGGTGCTCCCACATCTCCAGTTTTTTATTACAACCTGTACATTAGCCTCCCACCTCAGTCTAATGTTAACAGAATCAGGCACTCACTTCATCTGGCCATGTCTCAACACAGCAGACAGTGCGGTAAGCAGCTGGACAGGAGGACATATTCACCTCCACCTTGTTCAGGGAAACCACTGTAGGCATGGCTTTGCTGTTTCTATGCCAGGAGATCAGGCCTTCCTTTTGAGTACAGATCTTTCTTTTAATTGACATTATACATTTTAATATTCCTTGCTCAAGTGCCATGGGTTGTGTTAATCAGTTGTAGGGGCCGCTCCCACTCAGGGGTCCCTTTCACAAATCCTGGGAATGACACTAACTTCTTGACTCTTTTTTTTGCATTGGTCTCACTCGATTTAAGATATTACTTTGCTTCTTTCTTCAGAAAACAAAGTTCATTTTGACTCTTTAATGTCCTTTCTTGGACTGCTTCTTTACTATTATACCTGATGGAATATTTTTGATTGAACTATTGTTTATGACCTTCAGACTATTTTCCACGTTATTGCCAAGATCCAGTACTGCTAGATGTACTAGGCTACCTAGAGGACTACCTGAAAGTATATTTTTATGGCTGTTCATCTCAAGTGCAAATGTGCTGATTATGTTTATACAGAGGTAATGTCTGGAGTTGATTGCCATGGTGGTGGTGCTTGGGTAATTTTGAAGCAGAATCACATTACAGACAATGCAGATTGTGACTTGAGGGCCTCTGCTTTGCCCCAGCATTGCCACGGTTGTGGTCAGCTTTTGAATAACAGCCACTATACTTCCATACAGACACCACTTCTTTATATTTTCATTTTTCCTTCAGAAAGCACCTTTACTGGCCTATACACAAGGCCACTAGAATTCTGCGGTTGCGGAATTTGCCACAGAATTTGCATCATGCTGCAGAATATATATAGTGCCGCACAATTCATTGTTTTTGTGAATTTTCATATAAATATACTGTTTTTCCATAGTGGCAGGCTTTCTTCCCACCTTGTTTATCCTGTAGCCCCTCCTCTATGTTTCAGCATATGATGTCATCGATGACATCACATCATATTTAGCCAATGACAGGACTGCATTCTGCCAGAGAAATGAATAAATCATGCTGCAGAAATCAGAAAATGCTGCCACAGAAGTCAAGGAGCCTGCCGCAGAAATCAGAAAATTCTGCCGCGAACACGGTCCCTGCCTATACATCATATTGCTGTACCAGATTATATCTATATGCTCATGCCAGCACCTAGAGTGCTCTTTTCTTTGTTTACTAAAGTACATTTCAGAGATACTGAGTCTACTGCCATGATAGTGCTAGGTTTAGTGGTGCTGTTATTTTGGGGTATTTGCACACTCTATGTCTTTGTCCCTCACTGTAACTACAGGGGAAAGTCAGACAGGATGTCAAAAGTTTACTTTCTTTGGTGGCTTGCTGAGGATCTGCTCAGCAATTTACCCTCACAGCAGAGGAGGCTGATCTACCAACTTGCATTATCTCCACAGCAATAGGGACCGGATTTTACCAGTCCCCTACCTTGGGAATCATTGTAATAACCATCTTTCGGATGAGATGTTAAATCGAGGTCCCATCTGCCTGGATTGGTCGTAGTTCAGGTGGATGTTAAAGATCCCATGGCACTTATCGAAAGAGTAGAGAATTTCCGTGTCCTGGCCAAATTTCTCATTCACTAAAATACCACCAACAGCTAAAATCTGTCTAAGGTCAATTGGCATTCATCTGTATCCCTCTCCCCCGGGTCGTGCCTGAAAATAGGCAGGATTTGTCTAGTGCACTTACCCGGTCAACAAAAACTAAAGAAATAAATAAATAAAAATAAATAAAAAATGTACATAGTTAATAGCTGTTCTAGTTCTGGTTAACAGCTGTTTCTTAGCCTATGGTTTAGGCTAGTTTGGCGTTTACAGTTTTTGCAAATATGTTTTTGTGGCACATACATTCTTCATTTTATCTTACCTATCTTACTGTTATTTCATTATTGTTGGGTTCAGTGCCATGAGTTTCAACTTCAGATACTTACTGGTTACTTTAAAATATGTCAAGAGGGGAGAAACACTGAGTCACTCCTAGTTCAAATCAGATTTGACACCAATTCATTACTATGGTATTAACTGGAATGCATAAACTTAAAATAATTTCAATGTAAATGGCTTAACCCACCCAATAAAATGGGTCAGGGTCATGGCATCTCTGCAAAGATGAATGCTCACTCTCCTACTACTGCAAGAAACCTACTTAAATCAAATATGATAAGTTGGGTAAATTTGCTTTGAGAGGTCATAGCATCTTCTATCAGAACAGCAGATGCCAGAGGGTAGCTATTCTCATACCTATGAATTCAGTTTTTATTGTAAAAAAAGATTTTGTAGATAAAGAAGGTTTTATTGTAAAAATATTTTGTAGATAAAGAAGGTAGACTGACATTAGTGGTGGGCACATTGTGTTGAGTGAGCGATATACTTTAGTTAGTCTTTATTTCCAAGGAATTGACTCCACCCCCATTTGAATGGTCTTTAATCACATTCTTCAGCACCAAGTGGGAGTCCTGGTGATTGGTGGAGACTAAAAGCAGCAGTATTTGTTAGTATCCATATATTTTTTCAGCAGCAATGTTTATCTAGCACAAATATCAAGATACTCATTTTTCTTTTCATTTTCTTACATTCTCGAACCAAGAAGCATGATTCTGATGTTTTTAAAGTTCCACTCCCAAGCTATGCCCGCCATGCAAAACTAAATATCTTTGTACAATGTTGTTCTGCTTACCATAGAATTATGTGGTAACAACATCTTAATACCTCGATGGTATTAATCTAACATGTACATTCAACAGGTAAACTTAGTATATGAGATTTTTAAAACTGTGAATACAGCTGTCTTTAATAATGAGAGTCATTAATTACAAAATTAGCAGTAAAAGGTGTCTTAATAATAGCTGAGAAAACTAACACTACACTGAGCATGAATCGTAGGATGTCAGAAATATATTTCTGCTAAAAGACTATATGATGACATTTTCTGCCAACTAACACATACTGCTGCTTTAAATATGTTCATAGACACCAATAAAGACACTTCCTCCTCTACTACACCTTGAACCTTCCATGCACACCA
Source organism: Neoceratodus forsteri (assembly GCA_016271365.2). Lineage (NCBI taxonomy): Eukaryota > Metazoa > Chordata > Ceratodontiformes > Ceratodontidae > Neoceratodus > Neoceratodus forsteri. The sequence goes on from CM028129.1 coordinate 723,129,695, forward strand.
CCATTATTGTAAGTTGCTGGGAGAACTGGGCCTCATGGATGTGTGGCATCAGCTACATAATCAAGACAGACTCTACACCTTTTATTCACACTCACATAAGATGTACTCCAGACTACTGCTTATTCTCAGCTGCCCACTTTACTAAACTACATGATTGTGAGATAGGTCATATTCTTCTCTCCAATCATGCTCCCATCATGCTAACGCTTAACTTGAAAAAGGCCCCTATCAAACCACCTGGAAATTCAACTGTAGCATTCTTAGTGACCTCAGATATAAAGAATGCTTACAGGACAAACCCCCAAAATTCTCCATCTCAGTGCAGGCCCAGATGTCTTCTCTAGCCCTCACCTGGGACACATTGAAAGTGGCCACCTGGGGTGAGAGCATAGCCTATGCTTACAGGCAACTTAAACAAAGAGAACAATATATGACCCTCCTAACAAGATACCCTAAATGTCAACAACTAGCACACCAACAAGCAGATTCTAGTCTTCTACCACAAATTAAATTAAATTAACACAAAATATAACCCATGACCTCCTGACACTGCAAACAGAATAAGCTCTTTTTTACTTAAAACAAAAATATTATGAAAGAGGGTTTTGGGTCTCCAAAATACAACCTTTTGTTTTTTGGCAACAGGAAATAAAGGTTGACATTATTAAACTCATGGATCCACATACGCACACTGAAGTATTCCAGATTCAGCAAATACTGACAGTCTTAAGAAGTTAACTATTTTGGCCTTTGTTATGAAGATTCAGAACCAGATTTAGACACTTAGCAACATTTTATTGATCTTTTTAACCTTCTATCTCACTCAGCTGATCAAAATTCCATGGGTACTTATGATGAGCTGTTAACAGAAATAGAGGCTGCAGGAGAACTAGGGTACATTATTATAATGGGTGACTTTAACTTAGGAGAAAGCAATCAGAAAAATGGAACAGCCTATAGTATCTATGGAAACAAGCTTCTTTCTGTATGCAATAGAACACAACTAACATAACATGTGCATGAGCCTACAAGAAGTGAAAACATTCTATATTTAGTATTGTGCACTGATTATTTAGAAATTGATAATTGTACCATAGGCCCCCTCAATAGGAAATAGTGAGCAAAATACAGTTGAATTTAAAATAAAGCATGATCATAATGAATGCTATAGTAACCATCTTTCAGTATAGTAAAGCAAATACAAAAACATAAATGATGAACTTGCAAAAATAAATTGGGACAATGACTTAAATAACAAAACTACAGAGGATATATGGAGATTTATTAAACATACTATATTACAGGTCACCAATAAGTATATATGTAGGATTACAAAAGGCCAGCATAACAAACAGAAACCTAAGTGGCTAAATAACAAAATCAAAAAATTATTGAATAACACAAACAAATTATCAAGGACCACATACAGTACAAACAAAAAGTACTGCCTCTTGGGAAGCCTTTATTATGATCCAAAAGAAATGTAAAAAAAGAAATTAGAAGAGCCAGGAGAACATCTGTACATAATCTGGCTTTGAATGCAAAGTAAGACAATAGTAAGGCCTTCTTTGCCTATATCAATTCACTAAAAAAATACTGTCAGCAAAGCAGGTCATATTATGAATAATGGTACATTACTTCCTGATGATTTTGAGATGACTGAATCATTTAACTAATGTTTTTGTGAAGCATTTAGTTCAGAGAATAAAAGCACTTCATTTGAGAATTTCATCACTTGTATTAATATCAAATTCTCAAAAGAGGCTATTAAAATATATTGTATTACTTAAAGAGTTGGTGACACGTTCAGAAGAACTTTAACAAACATAATATGTAGGCACTGTTCAGCTTGTATTTCTCATTAGTTCTGCATTCTTCCTCCCATTATTTAGTAGTGAGCTCATTTGCATGAACACAGGATCTTTGCTCCTGAAAAGTTCATCTATTCCTGCTGCTTTGTCCCTCCCTGAAGTCATGGAGCACTGTTTGTGACCTCATAGTTACTTCCATGGCAACAGATTGTAATGTCACAACAGAGGATTATGACTTGAAGTAGGGAGTAAGCTATAGAGGCAGATGAACTCAAATGAACTCTAAGTGACAGCAATCATATATTCGTAAACATTTCTTTAGTAATAAATTATGGAACAGAGAAATATATACAACATAAATGGAATGCAAGCAGAATTGTACCTAATTATTATGTTTTTTAAAGTCTTCTTTGAGGCATCAGTAGCTCTTTAAACAAAGGGGAAAAACTTACCAGGACCTGACCAAATTTCAGGGCATATGTTATACATAATGGCTGATTATCTATCTTATTCATTAAAAATCCTTTTTGAGGATTTAGTAAATAAGGGTGTGATATCATTGAATTGGAGAATGGCTTGTGTGGTTCCGAGCCATAAGAATGGTTCAAAACAAGATACCAAAAACTACAGACCCATTAGCCTCACTTTTACTATATGTAAAATTCTTGAAACCCTAATTAAAGATATAATATTGGAAGCAATACATAATATTGACTCTGATCAACATGGATTTAGGCAAGGGAGAATTACTACAACAAAGCTATGTGCAAAGAAGAGCCACAAAGATGATTCGAGGCCTTCGCCTAGAACCCTATGAGATAAGACTCAAGAAATTAAACATGTACTCACTGGAACAGAGAAGGAAAAGGGGAGACATGAATGAAACATTTAAGTACCTCCAAAGAATAAACTCAGTGCAGGATCAGAGCCCTTCCACAAAATAAAGAAGTACAAACTAGAGGCCACAGCAGCTGCCTGAAGGAGGGAAGTTTCTGACTAACATAAGGAAATACTTCTTCACTGAGAAGGTGGTTGAGCCCTGGAACAGACTGCCACAGGAGGTGGTGGAAGAAAATGAGGCAAGGGTTTCAGGCTGGCTTAGGATAAACATTATGGGATACTGAGAATATACAGTAAATCTGCCAGGGTGGGGTGGTCAAATGGGCAGACTAGATGGACCACATGGTCCCCATCAGCCGACACATTCTTACGTTCTTATATAAACTGGATTGCCAACTGGTTGACTAATAGAAAGAAGCCAGAGAATTATTATTAATGGGTATATGTCTAGCAATGGTAGGGTGACAAGTGGGGTTCCACAGGGCTCTGTTTTGGACCCATCATTGTTCCATATCTTCATAGCGGATATGATGGATAATTTATTTTGTTGGATCATGAAATTTGCAGGTGATGCAAAATTGTGGGGCCTGTATGATACACAGTCCAACATAGATGATATTCAGCGGATCTGGACAAGATTATGGCATGGTTAATATCTGGGGCATGAAGCTGAACATGGACAAGTGTAGAGTTATACCTCTTGGCAATAGAAATCCAAAAATGTATATCAGTTAACTGGGAGGGAACTTATGACATCTAATAAAGAACAGGATCTGGGCAAAAGCATATTGAATGATTTGAAAACTCACACTATATCAATCAAATCATTAACAAAGCTTGAACGATTATATGGTCTATCAGAAAAAATATAATTTCCAGAGAAAAGATAAGATATTAAAGCCATTATTTAGGGCCTACAGTATGTCTGACCACATTTAGAATATGTGTCACAGCTTTGGTGCCCATATAAAAAGAGAAACAAAAATCTGGAGAGAACACAAAGAAGATTTACTTAAAGTATTTAAGAGACAACACATATGAAGTACGTCTTAAGAGTCTAAATTTAATGACACTTGAAACTAGGAGACAAGTGAGGATTTACTTTAATGTTTGACATCATCAGTGACCTCTGCCTTCTAGCTGAGATGGGTATAGACTTTAAGAGCTCCATTAGGGAGACTAGAGAACACCAGTTACATATAATTGGTAAGGCTTTTAGAACAGACAAATGTAAATACTTCTACACCTTACAAATTCTCAACCTATGTAAAAAATTACCAAAATATATTGTAATTAGTAAAACAAAAAAGGGAATTGAAAAGCAGATTAGATAAATACATTTTGTCTGGTGGAAAACTTAGTTACTATGCTGAGTAAGGTATCACAGGATCATCTATGGGAAGTCTGCCTTCTAGCTCCTTATCCATGCCTAATATGATCCTTAGTATGAAAATCAGATGTTAATTCCCCCAATTATTGAACTAGCCTCAGCAATTTCTAATCTTATCTCATAAACTGGGAAACTTTGAACAGTACAGTATCATTAGAAAATAAATTTATTGTTACATTTATTCATCTAAATTTGGAGCAGCTTGTTAACAAACCAACAAGAGGAATAAATGTATTAGATCTAATCTGACAAACAGTGAGTAAATATTCCACAAGATTAAGATTCTTCCCCTACTTGAAGATTTGGAACACAATATGATTGCTACTTATAAAAATGTTATAATAAACACTAAAAGAAACACTATCACAAAAGACTTTAATAGGGCTGATTACCACAAAATGAAAAAAACATCTTTCAAGTTGGAATCGGAAGGAAGATCTAGTAGAGCTGAATCTTGAAAGTACATGACAGAAAATAGAACAACAACTTGCTTACTGTGTAGACAAATATGTACCCATGAGGCCCAAATACAACATAAAATGATGTATCCCCCTGTGATGGAATAACAGAATAAAGAAGCAGATAAACAAGAAAAAAAAGTTATTCCAAAAATATAAGAAAACAATATCCTTAGATGTCCAAATGAAACTTAAGAATTGTAACAAAAAATAAAGTATATGATGAAGAATGCCAAAAAAAATCTAGAAAAAACTAGTAACCAGGGTAAAATAAAATAAAAAACAATTCGATAATTATGTTGGGACCTTAAAGGGAAAGCAACATACCATTGGACCCTTAACTACAGATAGGGGAGTAATATCAGGTGAAACAGAGATAGCAGAAGAATTAAGTAAGTATTTCCTGAGCATTTATGAATGTAGAAACAGTTGTACTGAATCTAAAGGGCTGGCCAATGACTGTCAAATAGAATTCAGAAACACTGAAGTAGAACAAATAATACATTCATTAAAGGCCAGTAGTTCACGAGGACCAGATGGAATAACCCTGATATTATTACAGGAACTAAGTGCAGAAAGTTCTGGACCACTTACACATCTGTATAACAAATCCATTAATCAAGGGAAAACAAAAAAAGAATGGCGTGAGGCAATAGTGACCATGATTCATAATGGAGGGAAAAAAGGAGTGTAAAAACTATCATCCCATCAGCCTAACATCAGTAATTGGAAACATAATGGAAAGACTTCTGCAGGGACTAATAAATGAACATATAAAAAATACAGGTCTGTTAGAGCATAGCATGGTTTTATTTCTGGGAGTTCTTGCCTCACAAACCAAATACATTTTTTTGAGCCCATAAGTGTAGCTCTAGATAAGAGTGTCTCATGTGATGTAATATTTCTGGACTTTGTCAAAGCATTTGATAAAGTGTTACATTCCACCCTACTAAAGGTATTACACAGGACAGGTTTACATTCTAACATTACAAACTGGATTAACTCCTGGTTGGGGGATCGGTACCAGAGGGTGTCCATTAAAGGACACCTATCTGAATGGCACATTATTTAACATTTTGGTTGCATCTCTGAAGGTCTCTGATAGAGCATGGATATGCAAATATGCTAACGATTGCAAGCTTAGAGCATTTGTTAATTCAATAAATGACAGCATATTTTTGCAACAACAGTTAAACAAACTCATGGACTGGGCTGTAGGAAATAAAATGCAGTTTAATACAGCTAAGTGTAAGGTAATGTACCTGGGGAAGAACAACCCTAATGCAAATGACATACTAGGCACAACTATACTGCAGGCAACAGAAGAAGAAAGAGATCTCGGCATACTAATAACGAAAGACCTTAACTTAAATAGGAACACCATAGTTAAGGCTAAAAATGCCACAAAATTATAGGATCATTCCTGGCTAACATAAAAAGCAGGGAACAGGAAGTATTAATGCTTCTGTACTCTAGTCTTGTTCGCCTGCACCTGGAATATTGCTCCCAGTTTAACCTTCCATATACAAGAAGTAGTTGTAAACTCATAGAGGTAGAAAAGAGGAAATTCACCAGGAAGATAAAGACCTTGAAAAATATGGATTATAATAAAAGACTTAGGACATTGAACCAATATTCTGCTAGATACCGGCAGACTTGAGGTGACATGTGCCTAACATATAAAGCAGTAAACGATAATTACCTTAGGGCAACTATTGGCTTAACATTAAATGAGAACACAGTTCATACAAGAAGTAACAGGTATAAGATCAAAGGGGACATAATAAGAACAACTAAGAGAAGCAGCTTCTTTACACAGAGGGTTGTGAGAACATCAAATAGTCTACCATCAAAGGTAGTCTCAAGTGCAAATATTAACATTTTCAAAACCAGACTTGATCAACACAAAGGGAGAAAATATGATTTCCACCCATGATTATATGGGTGGCAAGTTCTTTAAAGGGCATTGGCCTGTTGAAATCGTGAAACTTTTATGTTTCCGATGTTTCCTAATAAATCAGGTAAATGTTCCGAACCAGATGGGGTTCTGCACCAAAATTTCTTCTACTTGCCCCTCTCCTGATGGTATTTTTTTTTTATTTTATTGAAATCTAGGATTGCAAATACCTTTGAGCAGGAACTGCTCATTTACAAAGGTTCCATGTCGAAGGAATGGGGGTATACATACATACAAAGGTCAACATAATAATACATAGTTACACAATAACAAGAAGTAAGAGACTGAGGCTTAGGAAATTCCAGTAATTCAAAATGTGCCAAATGTTAGGTAGCATGACATAACCAGCCAAGGGCAATCTTGGAAATAAGCACTGCAGGTGAGAGGGAAGGGGGTATGCAGGCAGGAAGGCTATTGTTGGAGGGTAGAGGGTGAGGGTAAGAGCTCTAAAGGGGAGGGAGAGGAGGGATAGAAGTTAGGAAATGCCCCGGGGGAGGAAAGAGAGAGGGGAAAAGACCCAGTTTAGAGACCCACCACTGGTCTCAGGGAATGCCACTACTAGTTTGGTAATTTTAAAACCAAATAAATATAGTACTGAACCAGAATCCTATTAACCCATTTCCATTGTAAATGTGGATTATAAATTGTTCACCGCCACTTTAGCGAAACATATGGAGAACATTCTGTCACAGTTGATCCACTTGAATAAAACTAGTTTCATAACAAAAGGTAAAACCCAAAATGATATTAAAACCCACCCTGCTTTTGCTTGAGTATATGTCTAGAACTTGACAGATGACCCTGCTTCTGAACCTGGATGCAGAAGAGGCATCTATTAGGGTCTCTTGGAAATTTCTACACTACACCCTTTACAAATTTGGCTTCCATCCCTTATTTATGATTAAAGCACTATATAAGTCTGCTGAGGCAATGGTATGCGTGAGTGACATCTTATCCTCTAGATTCACCCCCATGGGAAATAAGACAAGGCTGCCTGCTATCCCACCAAATTTTGCTCTTTACGTAGAACCAATGGCACAAGCCATCCACCATTTTTACTACATAAAGAGCATTACTTATCACGGTCACTCCCACAGACTTGTGTTTTATACAAATGACATATTAATCTACCTTAACACAAACTAATCAATCTCTTCCTGTTCTTTGGACCATCTTTGGAGATTTTGGCATTCTATCAGGATATAAATCAAATATAGACAAAACCGCAGTTATGCACTTTGGTTGTGATCCCCCCATTTATTTGCCACTATTATAAGTTTAAATAGCATCAAACCCAAATAAAATATTTAGGAGTTATAATACCCAAAGGCTTAACTCAACTGGAGACCCTAATTTGTGCTCCTTTTATGACCACTATATATATAGACACTGCCCACAGGCAACTTTTATCCTTGCCTTTGAGTAGTAGGATAGACTCAGAGAGGATAAATCTCTTACTGAGGTATTATACCTGTTTCAATTGCACCCAATTAACCCTTCTCAAATTACTTTTCAAAAGTGAGACAAACACATCTCCTGATACATATGGAATGGTGCTCAACCCAGCATAGCATATAAAAATTGCAACTACCAAAAAGTAATGGAGAGTTAGCTCTACTATCACTTAAACAATACTTCCAAGCAGTACAGTTGCATCATGTATGCTCCTGGTTAGACGCTACTGCTAACACCCACTAGATCGTTACAGAACATATAGAATTACATCATTCAGTAACTCAAACCCTCTTTTCTAATCAGTTCCTCCAATTAGTTGTTTTAGCATTTCTAACTGAGTTGCATAAGTGTTGCTGGATCCAGTACAAAACCCTGCACAAACTGTTTCTTAAGAGTTAAAACTCAGTTTTGCATTGCACTATGACTGGACTGCTGAAGCATTCCAAATGAGTTTCAAGAACATTTAACAAACATTGCTCTTGAGCTGGTTAAGCATTGAAAAACAATGCAATATGAGCTGCCAAAGCATTGCCAACTGTAAAAAACAATGCTAAACCAACTCATTAGTGGAACAGTTCAATGTGACTTGTACTTTACCAACAGCTAACCTAATATATAATTGGATGTCCCATGCTTTGATACTGGGCACTACTGCAAAATCTAAACATCTTAAAGATTTCACAGCTAATTGTCCTGCCCCAGACATGGCATTTCACCAGTATGATTGGATGACTGCAATCCTTTCAATAACTGAAACAGTTTCAGTGAAGTACTGTAATGCAGACCATCATAGGTTTCTCCAAGCAAGACATTACCTGCACATGATTCTGGGTCAGACAACAACTGTTGATATTGTTTTTCTGTACCTCTGTACCCCATTGTTGTAATCTCCCAGGTCGCTCCTGAAAATAGGCATATTACTTGTCTAGTGTACCTACCCGGTCAACAAAAGCTAAAAAAAAAAAAAAAAAATTGCCCATCCCCCTGATAATGTTCAGTCATCTAACACAGACACAAGGTATGCCTCCACACTTCAGGCCTGATTCTCAAAGGTGTCGGAATACCACAAGCCCAAGGTGCACGGAACAGATGATGCATGAGGCTTGCGATATTTCCCTGGTTGGCATTCGGGATTCTCAATCCCGTACACCACATGCCATGGAGTTAGACCAGCTTTGGCTGGACTAACTGTGTGGGGCAGGTGGGACTTTTACGGGTTTACACTAAATATTTGGTCAGGCCACTGTAGAAACAGTACAGTGTCACAAATGCACACAACCTATGACAATCAGGTGCATGGTGTAACTTTGTGTTGGGCACAGCGCGTTCAACACAAGGCTTGTCAGAAGCCTGCATCACCCTTTGAGAATTGGGCCTTTCATCTCTCTGGCTTATGAAGCACTTAAAATTCCTCCACTGATTTCTACAGATCTCATCAAATGGAAATTTGAAGCTGACATTAGTATCTGTATTTCAGTGAAGCATTGAGAAACAGCTCTTCACTAAGCACAAAGTGACACAATACAAACAGTGGAAAGAATTTGCCTGAAAGTCAGTAATTTGGTATTTCCTGACTCACCAGGAAGGAGACAAATACACCCCAGGATCTACAGCAGCGTGTTTGAGACTCTACTGATGGCACAGGCCTCCTGTGTTCACATATTTGGGTATGTCTGCAACCACATAACTGCTGGACTTAGAAACAGAACTGCAGACACTATTAACAGGTTTTATATCCCTTATGCCAATCGTGGCCCTTTTTCTGCTCACTGCAGATAATTATTTTAATAAACAGCAAAAAATACCTGTTGGGGGTCTTACTAATGGCAGCTAAAAAAGTCATAAACTAAACTATGGTTGTTGCCAATTCCCCCAGTAAAGACCAATGGGAAGAAATAGCCATTCATATATATAAAATGGAAACATTCACACACAAGCTTAGGCAACAAACAACTATCAGTATTTTTAACAACAGATGGCAGAGATGGATACTCCATATCACGTTCATGAGGGATGACTTTGTACCATGAATCAATATTCTTAAACAGATGGTACATTTTTTACTGGTGACCTGATGTTCAGACTGTGGAGGTACAACAGGAAGATGTTCCCTGTCCTCTTTGTTTACCTATGAAAAACTTGAAATTACAGATGAATGGTAAGATGGTACTGTACCCATACTATATTCTATATTTATTGTGTGCCTCAACTCAGCATGAATGTATGGCATTGTGAAAATAATAAAAAAAGAAAATTAAAAAATAAGCTAGTTACACTCTTGTCAGTAACGTGTATTTAAAAAGTATTTATATTGCATACAGGTGTGTAGGAACAATTGAACAACAAAAGTCTTGATTGGCAAGTTTTGTTGTTCACCTCTTCCTGTGCATCTTTAAGCATTCAAAAATTCATTTTTAAAGATAAAACTACCACTGGAGGGTGTTTGGCTTATTGGTGGTAAACATCTGACAAAGTTCAAGGGAAGCAGCACCATATCTCACATTCCCAAAAAGTATATGCAAAGATGGAGAACCTTTTAGAAACATAGAAGCATAGAATTTGTCAGCAGATAAAGACTGCTTGACCCACCCAATCTGCCCATCTTTTCCCTGCCTATACTATTGCTGCAGACACTACCTGATTTCCATCCCCTCCCCACTTCCTTAACAAGATTCCCCTGTGCCCATCTCATGCATACTTGAAGCACATCTCTGTTCCCCACTCCCCCACTACCTCTGCTGGAAGACTGTTCGAGGCACCTGCTACTCTTTCAGTGAAGATGTACTTCCTCACATCCCTCCTAAATTTCCCCCTTCTAGCTTCACTGCATGCCTCTTCGTTCTTGTGCAGTTCTTATGCACCTTCTCCTATGAAAATTCCCCCCTCCTTTACCTTATTCACCAATGTAAGGTGTTTATAGTCTCTATCTTACCCCCTCTTCCAGGGTGTATATACTAACATCCTGCAGTCTCTCCTGAAAGGGCTTCTGATATAGCCCCTGCACCATTTTAGTTGCCCTCCTCAGAACAGCCTCTACCCTGTCTATGTCCTTCTTGAGATGTGGTCACCAGAACTGGACACAGACTCCAGTTGAAGTCTCACCAGCAATCTATACAGTGGTAATACTTCCTCCCTCCTTCAGCTGGTGATACCCCTCCCTATGTACCCAAGCATCCTACTGGTCCTACCTACCATCCTGTTGCACTGTCCCACCACTTTGAGGTTATCAGATATGATTATTCCAAGGTCCCTTTTCTGTTTTGTGACCATCAATACTTCTTCCTCTATTTTATACTCTGTCTCTGGGTTACTGTGCCTAGGTGTGTGATTGTGCAATTTTTCACATTGAAACCAGCTGCCATCTTTGACCACTCTCGAGTTTTCTCAGGCCTCACACATTCTCTGTGCCCACCCAGGTGTTCACCCTGTTGCAGATTTTTGTCATCTGCAAACAGGCTTACTTTCCTTCCAGCTCTTCTGCAATGTCGTTTATAAAGACATTACAGAGGGCTGGACTCAGAACTAATCCCTGAGGTACCCAGCTGGTCACCCTCCTTGATTGAGTGCCATTTACTGGCACTGTCTGTGTCTTATTCATCAACCAATTTCGTACCCAGTTTACTACCTTGGAACCACCCCACACTTCCCAGTTTCTTTATGAGCCTCCTATGTGATGTGGTGTTGAAGGCCTGTCCGAAGTCTAAATAGGCCACATCTGCCTCCCCACCCTGATCGATTTACCTGGTTATCCAGGTGAGGAAATTAATTGGGTTCATCTGTGACATGACCTCCTTTTGTGAATCCGTGCTGCTTCGGGCCATGCAGCTTGCTAGTTTCAAATACTCCACAAACCTTTCCTTTAAAAGCATCTCCATTAATTTCCTCACCATTGAAGTCAGACTGACTGGCCTATAATTGCCAGCCTCCTCCCTGCTACCACGGTAATGAAGTGGGACTACATCTGTCCTCCTCCAGTCTTCTGGAACCTCTCCTGTTTCCAGCAAGTTGTTGAATAGGACTGTCAGAGGTGCAACCAGTACCTCCCCGATCTCTCTCTCAGCACCTTTGGGTGTACCCTGTCTGGCCCCATAACTTTCTCCACTTTCAGATTCAGAAGTCCTTTCAGGACTTTTTCCTCAGTGAATGGATTTGTGTCTGCCTCCCTCCTCCCAGTGTTCCTGCTATGTGTATATGGTTTATCCCCTCCCCTTCCACTGTGACGACTGAACAGAAGTGTTTGTTCTGGATATCTGCCTTTTCTTGATCCTCATCTGCATCACCCCCCACCCTTCTTAACTTCACAGTCCCTCCCCTAATCTTCCTTTTTTTCACTTATGTACCTAAAAAAGGTCTTGTCCCCCTTAGTTACCTCATTGCTTACTATCCTTTCCTCAGTTTACACCTTTGTGCCCCTCACTGCCTTTTCTGCTTCCTTCTGCTGTTCCTGGTACACATCCCTATCCTCATCCTTCTATGTCTCTTTGTACCTCTTGAATGCTTCCCTTTTAGCCTTAACCTTTGCAGTCACTTCCCCTGAGAATCATAACGGTCACTTTTTCCCCCTGTTTTCTTTTGCACAGAGGTTTGTTTCCTTCACTGTGCCATCCCTTAATTTGGCCTACTGTTCCTTCACCCCCCAAGCCATAACCGCCCTCCTAGGTTGTCTCTGAGGCATTGACCCATTCTCTCCTGAAGTCCAGGAACCTCATTCTTTTTGTGGTTTGTCTCTGTAGCCTTATTTATATTGAACTACACTGTGCAGCTATTGTTGGTCCCCAGGTGGCCTCCCACCATCATGTCTACAATACTGCCCCTATTTGTGAGCACCAGGTCCAGTATTACACCAGCATGAGTGGGCTTCCTGATTAATTGACTGAGAAATACTCTGCAGGGAGTCTGGGACGTCCCTGCTTCTAGCTGAGGCCATGGCTGGAAGGCTGCAGTCTACATCCAGCAGATTTAAGTCTCCCACAAGCAGCACCTCCCTTTTGCCATTGTGCAGATGTCTTCCCCAATGTCTTATGCAATTCCTTGTATATCACCCCAGTAGGAATAGTGGTTCCTGCTCCACTCTTCAGGGTGTCCCACAGTGCCTCCAGCCCTCCTTTCCCACCTGGGTCCCTTGCGCTTCTGTTGCTTTGATACCTCCCTTACATAGAGTATAACCTCCTCTTCCTCTCCAGACTATCCTTCCTGATCTGAGGTAGCCTGTATGGCCATGTCCCAGTTAGGGTTGCATGTGCACCATGACTCAGTAATGGCCAGAATATCCAGGTCTGCCTCCGCCATGCTGTACTGTAGGTCTAGAAATTTATTTCAAGTCTCCTTGCATTTGCATTTGCAGACATGACCTTCCACATCCTTGCTCCACTGTGCTTGCAACCTCCCTTCCTCGCCTTGTGCCCTGTTTCTCTTTCCTCTTTGCAACTTTGTTCCCATCCCTCTGTCCTCTACTTCACTGCTGTTCCCATTATCTTGCTCCTTGGGGGATTCTCCTCCTCCTGGGTCCTCCCGTCTTACTGCTTCAGTCTGTAGAGGCGCTGTTTATACCTCCCTTTTTCCTTCTGCCACCCCCCATCAGCTAGTTTAAATGTTCATGAAAGTAACATTTAAACTGTCCACAGAAGACTGTTCCTTTCCCAGACAGATGCAGGCTATCACCTCTGCATAGGCCCATATCCCTCCAGGTTGGTTCCTGGTTCCCAATGTGGACAAACCCCTCTTCTCTGTACCATTTCTTTCATCCATGAGTTAAAACTCCTGGTGCAGAATACACATCCTTTCCCTGGTCATAGACAGGCTGTACCTCAGCAAAACCTGCTATGGGTGCTACTTGCTTAAAACCCTCCCCAGTTCCCTGAACTTTCCCTGCACACTCCCAGCCCCATCCCATGCTAGGTCATTAGTCCCCAGATGGACAGTGACATCCAGATCCCCCTGCCTTGCTGCTTAGCGATCCTCAGGATCCGCTGCCCATTGATGCCAGGTAGGCACCTTACCTCCCTCTCTCCTTTTCTTGTTCCCAAATTTACCCCCCCAACAACTGAATCCCCCACCAGAATCTGCTTCTTCCTCTGCTGGTGTCCTCTACCTCCTAGCTTGAGGCATTCCCTACGGAGGACCCCACAACATTCTCCATATCTCTGAGCTGTCAATCAATGAGCACCTACTGTATACAGTAGGCGCTCATTGACAGTTCAGTCGATGGCTGGCCATGGTGGACAGCGGAGGGCTGTGCCAGTTGCTGGCTCAAGGATGGTATTGAGGAGAGAATAGGGTGGTGGGACACATCCTGCTGGGGTGGGGGGTCCATTGGACACCAGGGAATGAAACATAACTTTGAGTGTTCACCAGAGCAGGGTTGGGGAGAGGGTCCACTAGACACCAGGTATTTACAAATCTATATATGGGCAGATCAGGGATGGGGGACCACTGGCCACCAGGGACATGGATTATGTCTACTATGCAGGGGATTGGGGATTGAGGGCCACTAACCACCAATGAGGGGTATGGGGGGAGACATAGATGTATGGGAAGAGTCCAGGGTTGTGTTTTGGGAGGGACTTATATGACAGCTTCACACTAACTGACTGCAATGGCTGATATGACGAGACATTCTGGCCTGCAGTGACAGCCCAGTGATCTCCATGGGGGGGGGGTAGCTTGCCACACCAGGGATGGGGATTATTTATTATTATTTTATTTATTTTGCTTTTGGTGACCGGGTAAGTACACTAGGCAAAACAATGCCTATTTTCAGGCACAACCCGGGAGAAAACGTTTTACAGAGAAACAAAACATGTGACGCAGCACATGGAGGCAATACAACACAGGATAACAACAGCGGTAATAAGTACATTGACACTCTGAGTACTGAAAGTTAGATACTGTGAATACAGGCAAAAGAGAGGCAACATGGAAGGAAGTGTTACAGTACTATAAGTGCCATGAAAAGTAGGGAGGGGAGAGAAGGAAAAGAGGATGAAAAGCTAGAACGGTGTGGGTTGTGAGAGGAGGAAAGTCCAAAGGAGGTAGATAGGATGGAGATAGGGAGAGGGCAAGAAAGAGTATGGGTTCATGGAGGGTTAAAACAGGTGCAGGGATGTAAGGTGAAGGTGTTCTATGTAGTTTCTTAAAGACAGTGGCTGTTTGATTGACTGATAAGAGGGGTATAGAGTTCCAATATTTTGAGCTGTATAGGAAAACGCATTTAGTGCCCATATTAGTTCTACATCTAGGAACACGAGAAGGGCTTTATCATTAGAATGTAATTTGTGAGTGGGAGGTTGTAGTTCCAATGCGGAGGAAAGGGATAGGGGGAGACCTGCTCTGGTAACTGAGTCAATTAGTGATCCAAAGGTCAGAAAACGATAGGCGGAGGGGCTAAGCCATTTTAAGTCTCGATAGAGGTGGCAGTGGTGCTTGAAACGTGGTGAGGCAGCAGATATACAGATGCTATTATAAGTGGTGTCCCATTATGAAGGGAGGTTTTAGATGCCGATAGGAAGATTGCCGAGCCATATGTTAATGTCGGTAGAAGAAACCTGAGCCACAGCTAGTCTGGCTTGAGGGGTAAGTGCATAACTGGTACGACAGGCACTTCCTAGCTTAGCATTTACTGACTTACAGATAGTAGAGATATAAAGGTCAAGGTCAAGAGATTCATCAAGGGTGACACCAAGATATTTGAAGGATTTGGTAGAGGGTAAAAGAGAGCTGTCCGCAGGAGATGATGAGGATTTGGATTAGCTTTGAGTCTGGCTTGAGAGCCAAACAGCATAGAGTAAGATTTGCTAGAGTTAAGGACTAGTTTGTTATCAGTGAGCCAGGTTTGGATACTAGCAATCCAATGCGAGTGGATGGTGTAGGGAGGCTGCAGTTTTGCACTGTGGTAGAGAACCAGATCATCCTCATAGAGCAAGAAGAGCAATTCGGTGCAGTTGTGGGGATGTCATCAATGAAGATTGTGAAGAGTAGAGGGCAAGAATGGAGCCCTGGGGTACTCCAACGTGGATAGGTGCAGGATCTGAGGTGGTTGAGTTAAAGACCACAGCCTGTTGCCTGTCAGTCAGGTAGCTTTAAACCAGGTAATGGAATCTGGGAGAAACCAAAAGACCGAAGTTTTGACAAAAGGAGTGAGTGGTTTACCAGATCAAAAGTTTTGGTTAGGTCGATGAAGACTGCTCCAGTCAGGAGACCTAAGTCCATAGAAGAATAGATGTCATTAGTCAGCTTAAGCAGGGCAGAGGTGGTACTATGACCTTTACAGAAGCCGTGTTGTGAGCTAGAAAGGAGGTTAAATTTTTGGAGGTATTCAATCGTTTTGAGTGGCGACTAGTTTTTCCAAGATTTTGCTTAAGACAGAGAGTATAGCGATGGGATGGTAGTTCTTAATTTCCTTTAGGTCTCCTTTCTTTGGAATAGGAGTGATTTTGGCAACTTTCCATATAATTGGGACTGTGCCATGGCATAAGGACAGATTAAAGATTTTGGTCAGCAGGGGGGGCTATGAAAGGGGCTGCTAATTTCAGGAGCCTAGGTTCAAGACCGTCAGACCCAGGACTGGTGTTTTCACGGATGGAGAATAGCAGTTTTTCGACTTCTTTTATTCGAATGATCCGGAACCTAAAGGGGGGATTGTGGGTAGTGGTTTGGTTTTACCAGGGGACTGAGCAGTGCTGGAGTTTTGGAAGGAGGACTGATAGCTTGATAAATCTGAGAAATGGTGATTAAAGGCGCTATTATAGTGAGCGGGTTATTGCAGTGTATACCATTAAGTAACATGCTATTTGTATGGGACTTATGATTAGAGCCCATGATAGATCTTATGGTAGTCCAGAATTTCTTGGCACCACCAGAGGCATTAATTAGCAGGTTCCTGCAGAAGCTACTTTTAGATAGTCGGATGTTTTTTGCAGGCATTCCTCAGAGAGCTATAATAGCAATAATCAGATTCCAACCTTGTGGATTTAAATGACGCCAGGCTTTATCTCTGGCCCTAATCTGGTTAGTAGGTCTTTTGTTAGCCACTTCATCTGAGTACCTCGAAAGCGCCTAGTAATCCATGGAGCGTGGAAGTCTTGGAGCCTACCAAACTTTGTGAGGAAGCTATCAAGGGTGGATTGGACATCTGCTGCATTGTGAATAGAAGACCAGTCAATTGTTGAGAGGTCATTCATAAAGCAAGTGGGGTTAAAATTTGCAAGGTTATGAAATGTTACAAGTCCTGGGAGCGGAGAAGGTTTCTTATTTGAGCTCCATGTGCGTGTAGATCGGGAGTGATCACTAATTACACCTGGTAATGTACCTGAACAGCTAATGCTATCAGGGCGATTTGAAAGGATCCAGTCGATAAGCTTACTAGACTGGGAGGGAGTTCCCAACCCTAGTGGGGTCGAGATCAACTGATGAAAATTGTGACTATGCACTAAGGTATGGAGGGCATGAGCCAGACATTAGCCCAGTTTAGGTTCAGGTCACCCAGTATTAGGACTTCTCGTATGACCAACGGTAATATCAATTAATTGGAGAAGTTTTCAAGGCCTTTTTAACCTCCCATGGGGGTTATAGGCACAGATTAAATGCAACTTCGAGCCTAGTAGCAGCGTAGCATGTATCGCTTCATAGTGAGATAGGGTAGGGAGAACATTTTGGGTAATTAGCAGATGTTATTTAAAGTAGATAGCAACCCCACCCCCACGCTTAGAGGCAGCTTGATCTTGCCTAATAAGATTGTAGTTGGGTAATGCACACAGATGGTCAGCAATAGAGGGCTTTAACCAGGTTTCTGAAAGACATAGAATGTCCGGGAGGTTCTGTGCAACCCATGCTTCAAGATCCGAAAAATTGCGAAGGAGGCTCCTAATATTCATGTGCGCGATCCGTAGTCCCTTTGAGTCTGACCAAGTCACATTAGTTGGTGACTGGTTAGTTGTAATTGGTCCAGGATTTTGCTCGATGTCCCCAGATAGAAGTAGTGCGAGGCAGAGGAAGTACCACAGCTTACGATGGGTGGAAAGAGTAGGAAGGGGAGTTTTGCAAACTAAAGGTTTAGAAAGGGAGTAGGTTAAGTGGTAAATGATTTTGTGAGAAATAATAAGTGAGATTGGATGGGGAGGGACCACTGGACACCAGGAGAAATAATTTGTACATCGGGTGAGGGATTGGGTGAGAGGAGGGGCCACTGGACACCAGAGAATGACAAAGATGTCTATCAGGTGAGGGATTGGGTGGGGAGGGACCACTGGCCTCCAGGGAATATATCTATTACATATCAGGCTGGCTGTCAGTGGGAGGGGCACTAGCACCAGGAAAGTGAACTATTATACCATTGGGCCAGTAATCAGTGTGGGTGGCATTACGCCACGGAAGAGTGGCATCTTTACCTATTGGGACAGCAATCAGTGGGGATGCACTAAACTCTGGTGTGGCTCTATGTAAATGGGGCCCAAATGAGCATGCGCAGACAGTCACATAGTGCCTTTCATGCCCAATGGGCTAATTTAGAGCGGCTACTTTTTAGAATTCCAAATAGCACACCTGCACTATTCATTGCAGAGCCGTACTCCTGGCTGCATGTTAGGGTGGCTCTGTGGGGTTAATGGTAGTGGTAATAGGTTAGCACTGACTCGTCCTGGTCCTATTCACAGTTGGATAGTGCAGGTGTGTTATCCAATTGTGAACAGCAACCTTTGACACTTGGGCAATCGCAAAGCATAATGCAAACATTTGTGCTGTGCTTTGCAATTGTTTGTGAATCTAGCTCCTGCTGTTTAAAGAGATAGGTCAGCACTTTTACCTTTGACAGCCATTGGACTGCTGTGTATATAACAGCAACTGTGTGAATTTGACTGAACGTACTCTGCATGATTCCTGAAAGCCATTTGAAATGTGCTTAGCTAAATGACTTCTCCAGTTGCAAAAATAAACATAACCCAAAGCGAACCAAACAGAACTGAAGCTTGGTCCACCTCATCATAACAAAAAAAAAGAAACCTCACATTTTCCATAACTGGTACATTATTTCATTTCATTTATTGTTTATGCCAGTAGACATATTGAATACAATGCCTTTTTCACATGCGACTTGATTAGTACAAGACAATGAATTTATACAGATGATAAAATGCAACAATTAAACAGCTGAATTACAAACAGAAAAATGACTTCAATAGATTAAAGATACTGCATTAGTTAATATGAGCTACTCCTGAAACAGAATGAGGCCTCTTTGGAAGGTTAGTCTCAGCTTGAGAATCACTGAGTAAAGACAAATTAGAGAACATTACCAGTGGGACACAGTTTAAAAAAAAGAAAATCCTCATATGTCCTGTCATACTCTTGAAGGACTACAGTACGTGTAATCCAAAAACTGTTTTCTGTATGTCACAAAGATCTGAATGTTACTATTTCTACATGTGATAGTGGCAATACAAGTCACAACTCCAAAAAGTACCTTCAGTAGTTTTTACAATAAAATATTATAGTTTTGTTTTACTTTTAAAATTGTGATTCTTGAAAAGGATTACACCTCCTATGTCCCCAATTCCTATGTAACATATTCCCTTTGATTGCTTTTAGGATGATAGTTTTTAAAGCCAACAGAATATAAAAGATTTTGCAAAAATGTAATACTTTAAAATATGCATTACAGGGAATGAATCTACAGTAGGTAATGTGATCCAAATATTTACACCTAAAACAGGAGGCACATATCAAACCCTTATGATTATTTGGCACCCCTCTGACTATTTATTACACATTAAAAAATGGGTAGAACATTTTCCATGCTCTCACTGGCCACGCGGTACCCTGGCTTGTGTCCTTATATGGCACCAACCATCAACCAGTAAATTTTTTGCCGGTGAGAGCTCAGCGCCAGCTGTATCATTACACCACCTTGTAAAATTTTTAAAGTAAATTAGCAACCATTTTTTTCTCTCATGCCACCTCATGCCCTTAACATCAAAAAAAAAAAAAAGTCTGACATAACCTGACCTTCCTTTCAATCTGTGGTCCTGAGGTGTGAAGATCTTGAGGAAATTAAACTCTGACATCTGTAGCATCTGCCATGAAAAGAAAATGAGAAATGTGAGCAGTCCTGTCCATTTTTCTTGAGGATCTCAATAAACTTGAGACACAAAAAGATGATATCAATACCCAGAGAACAACGTAGTATTCCTCATCCTCAAATGTAGACTCTGAATGTGGAAAGACAGCCCACACACCATTTGGTGGATGCTTATCCTGCCAGGGCTGTATACAACTAAGCATTGCAACTCACTCTGTAAAGGTCTGATGTAAACTTGTAAAGCAACACCTTGTAACATTAAGCATTGATGCTTGTGCACATGATTCCGTAAGTGTTGTCTAGCATAATCTGTTTGTTTGTCCTGACGTGGAGCCTTTGCAAAGGAGTCCTTGACTCAAAGGTTGTAATTCTGAAAATTTAATAATAAATAAATAAATAAACAATCGCCTGACCCATGAGTGTTTTCAACATTTGGGCAAGTATAAAAAGTAGAGCTTAATTTCAAAGAAGCCCTGATACCAGAAATCTGCTCAGTTCTCCATCAGGTTTATGCCAAGGTTCAGCAAATGGATACTAAGGAGCACACACTCTCAAGCCTCACTGGCATCTTCAAGAGTATTAACCACTTTGTGAGCAGTCCAGATGTGGCATGCCTTGTGAACCTGGGCTGATAAGTAAGCTTGTGATGAAATCTGCTAACAACATCCTTGTGTGCAGTCTGTAAGAAGTACAGATGCAAAAAGAATGACACTAGCATACAGGATTTGCTGATTTTGTCTGTGGATCTCAAGAAATAAAAATGTTCACTCAGACTGTTGACCTGTGTCTGCGCTATTGTACAAGGTTTGGTGGATGTCCAATTTGCATGGCAAGGAACTTTTGGGAGGGAATTTGACAACTGAAGCCTGAGAATTTTAGAATAAAATGGACAAAATGACAAACAGTTCATAACTTTGATGTTTAATGAGTGCATGAATAAACACAAAAATGTGAATAAGCCAACTGAGGAACAGTACGTTGGTTCTTTATAGTATATGAATGTCCAACAGACCATGGTGCCCTGTACCATCCTTCTAAAAGTAATGTAAGTAAATGATCTCCAAACCACCAGCATTCTGCTTCCACCAGTGAAGATTTAAACAGGTTATCCAGATGAATAACAAATACGGTACTCCAGTCCAGAGAACCTCAATTACCTTGCTAGCCTAATGGCAAGACTAAGCTCTGAAGCCTCACACTCACCTAAGTACTATGTACAAACCCTAGCGTACATGCCACAGGTGTGCATCTGCTGTTCCAGGCTTCCCTGCATTCCAGAGATATCCTTCCTATCACAGGACACAAGTTAGAGACCAGCCTTAGAAGTTATTGGGCAGCATCTGCATCTGACAGAGAAAAGTGGAGATGGATACAGAAGACACAACCACAGCTGCTACATATAGCACGTCAAACACAATGCTGCTATCTACTGCAGCTCCCCAGACATTGGGAGCTCTGAACAAACCTCCCCAACTAACCTTTCATCCAGGACAATTGCTGTTTCCTGGGGCACGTTAAATTTATACATTTTGTAAAATAAATGTAAACATTTTTTCAAATTAATTAATATTAATCTTTTTGCCCACCCCCGTACAGAGCAATGCAAAGTTTCTTATTTTGCCCCCCCCCACTGCAAGTTTGGTGATTACTTTTTTCCCTGTAACTTCCTAAATATTAAATTCAGTTTTATCTTAAAACAGACACAAATGTCTCTTTTTATACTAATACCAATTTTATAACTGCAATAAGTCACTCTGTGGTGCTTGTTGGCTATCATGGTTTAAATACACTTTCCAGGTGTGGAAGACACTTGGCTCACGCACCTCGTGGCATACTATGGACCTGGGGCATACATTTTATTATTTGCAATCAACACAGCATGACATATTTTTCTTACATAACTACAGATGTTGTGTGCACATCTTCTAGGCATGCCTTTGTGAGAAAATCTTATTGATCTGCTTGTGAGATTGTATTATTTTTTTCTAAACAGTTACAAAGATTACTAAAGGTTAATTAGGAAAGGGAATAGACCTAAAGTCCTTCTTGCCCATTCCCCCACCTCTCAGTGGTATATTCTGATGTCCTAAGTATGTGGATATCCATAAGCCTTTTAAACTTAACAATATCCTTAGCATGGACAACTTCATCAGGGAAAGCACCCATGTCCCCCACACCCTGTGTAAAATAGGATCCCTGAGGTTAGTTCTGAACCTTCTCCCAGTAATCTCATTCTGTAGCCTTTCATATTGTAAACATGCAGCTTAAATTCCAGCCCCATCACTGCACAATGATACTTGTCACCAAGTATATTATAAACAATAGATCACCCCTCTTTCTTCTTTGCTCCTAACTATACAAATCTAAGGATTCTAATCTTTTTTTATAATCCTGTTTCTCCAGACCATTTGTGCATTTGGTTAGTCTCTGTTGCACTTTTTCTACTTTTCCAGTTTGCCTTTTTAATTTCCTTAACATGCTTCATTAAAGTGGTAAGGCACTACTATGGTGGTACTTTTGCCACCTGGAGGGAGGCAATTACTGGAAAATAACCAACTCTTATCATGTTGCAAAAGTAATATAAAATGGGTTTAACTAATGGACACATGAAGGTACTGTGAGTGTTATTTCCTTTAATTTGCTTCAAATGTCATATAGATAGGTGCCATTATTTACAGTACAGTCCTCATTGAGTGCATTAGTACCTCAAAGTGAGGGAGTTAACAAGTACAGTAGTTGACACTACACCATGCTGCACAGAGTTTACACACACAGTAGCTGACATGCAATGCAATACCATACACACTACATGAGTTTAAATGTTGAGTAGCTGACACTAAACCATGCACACTACAGAGTTTGTGTGTACAACAGTAGACATAGCGCAGTGCTACACCATGCACACTACAGAGTTTACATGTTCAGTAGTTGACACTACACCATGCAAACTACTGAGTTTATATGTATAACAGTTGACACAGTGTAGTGCTACTCCATGCACACTACAGAGTGTACATGTACAGTAGTAAGGACAGCGCAGTGCTACACCATGCACTCTACATGGTTTACAAGATAAGTAGTTGACACTACACCATGCTACATCATGCACACTACAGAGTTTGCATCTTCAGTAGCTGACACTACACCAAGCTACACCATGCACACTACAGAATTTATCTGTACAACAGTAGACACAGCACAATGCTACACCATGCACACTAGAGTTTATATACTCAGTAGCTGACATGCAAAGCTACACCATGCAACTACAGAGTTTATATGTTCAGTAGCTGACACTACACTATGCTGCACCATGCACACTACAGAATTTATCTGTACAACAGCAGAAACAGTACAATGCTACACCATGCACACTACAGAGTTTACATGTTCAGAAGCTGACATGCAAAGCTACACCATGCACACTACAGAGTTTACATGTTCAGTAGCTGACACTACATTATGCTGCACCATGCACACTACATAATTTATCTGTACAACAGTAGAAACAGTACAATGCTACACCATGCACACTACAGAGTTTACATGTTCAGAAGCTGACATGCAAAGCTACACCATGCACAATACAGAGTTTACATGTTCAGTAGCCATTATTGACATCATGCTCCTCTATTCGCTGCGGCAGAGACCAGCTCCAGAATGGACTGCTGCCATTTGGCATAACACTGCCATGCCTCCACAACCTGCTTGTGAAGGAAGCTGATGCAGTGGGTTTCTTGCACATGTGCAAGCAACCACGATAAGGAATATTTCCCTCTGTCCCTTCAAAAATCAAGCCTTGTAGCTAACTTTGATTCTAGGTTTTACATCTGCACTTGGTGGCACTTGTATGAGATATGCCCATCTACCTGACACAAATTTTGACAACGGGACAATCAGATGTGATGTTTGCTCTTCTTTGCCTCCTTCCTAGCAGCGCTGCTCTACCCTGGCCTTTGGAGCAGTGACCACGTTCTATCTCTTAGCAGTTCTTTTCTTTGGTTTGCATCACCATTGAAGCCCCCCCCCCCCTTCTGGAATGGTATTCTTAAACCATGCCAGGGATTAATTTCACTCTTAGCAGAAATCTGCAAATCTTGTAGAGTAGTTCTGCTCTGTTAAGTACTTGGACTTCTTACAGTTAACAACTATTCAAGGAATTATGTACACAAGTTAAAGAATGTAAAGGTCAGCATTAGTCTGTCCTCCCGGTCTAGGAGTTTTGGTTAGGGCTCTTAATCACTCAAGACTCTCCTTCCCCCAGCTGAATCCTCTGGCCTCCATTCAGCTGAGTGCAACTTCTTCTACTACAATAATTGTGCTATCTGGTGATGCTTGCTCAGCTAGTGGCTGACAACAGCGGTTCCCACCTCCATAACTTGGCTGAAGACCATCTGGAAAATATGATGTTATTTACAGAGAGTTACAGTAGAGGGCTACTCAGTCTTTAAGGGAGGATAGAGTTAGAAATATGAGAGGTAGCATTTTTCTCACGTAAAGTAGTAAGCTGACAGTACAGACTCCCAGAGGAAATATTGCAATTGGGAGCCTTGAATCTTTAAAGTCAAGTTGGAACAGATCCTTCTGAAGAATAACATTACTGGGTACAGTATTTAATTCATTGTGAAGGGAGGATCACAAGGATTATACCTCTTAACAGAATTAGGATGCCTGTGAGGAACATGGGGAAGTAACTGAATGTGTTTCTCTGAGGTTTCTGCCCTTGGTGGGGTTCTTCTCCATAGTGTGAAAGGCCATAAAAGTTGCTTGCAATGCTTCTCAATAAAAAATGACTACAACTGTTTCTGATAATAGTGGATTCTCACAGATACCTTGCTAGCAGGTACACACATGACTGACCTATTATATTTTTTCATCTTGCATTTGCTGTTAAATATAACATATCTTCTCGAAAATTGCAAACATCTTTTTTACAACTTACTTGCCTCTCTACTGATGAAGGCCAGATGACCAGAGAATATTGCTGACAAAATCCAGTGTTGACCACTTTAAGCT
This sequence comes from Neoceratodus forsteri, assembly GCA_016271365.2. NCBI lineage: Eukaryota > Metazoa > Chordata > Ceratodontiformes > Ceratodontidae > Neoceratodus > Neoceratodus forsteri. Next base: position 723,154,692 of record CM028129.1, read on the forward strand.
GTTGGTGTTATTTTGGTAAATGGGGGAATTAAGTCAGAACACCAGGGAAATTCCCCAACTCTTCACAAAAACCTACTAACTATGGAAGCCTTTTTCACCATCCAGTACAGCTACCAAAATAAGGAATGCTGTCAGGTGACTACAGTATAAAGGGGGACTAGAAGTGTTTCCAGACAGGGCTTATATGGGGAAAGTCCTAACTAAACAATCTTTTCAGTTCTTGGCCTCTGAGGTATACACATTAATTCATGCTGTGGGGACAGTAATTTCAGCATAAGTTTTAAAACAGCTGTTCCTGGAACATTTTGTAACCAGTAATACTTACTCAAAGACACCCCACTTTGGACACCATTTACAAAACTTGCCTTTAAATACTGTACCTTGCCATCCTCATCAGGAATGAAGCTGTTTATGTTGCTAATATTATGTACTGGTTGGAAATGCTCTGTGACATACAGAACACCCCAGAGCCCATTATGGACACTGGAAACTTCTGGACTGGGGGATGGAAATTTAGTGTTAAGCTCCATTTGACCATACTAATATACAAAATCTTGCCAGTAGTTTTTTTGTTGTTGTTGTTGGGCAGAGATAGAGGGATATTCTTTTACCCAGGACAACCAAAATCCTGCTATAAATGTGGTTCCTTGCAGCATCTTAGTAGTGCCTGTGAGCAGATAAAATGTAATCTCTGTGAGCAACTTGGACATCCCAGTTTACATTGTACTTTTACTCCTCACTGTAATCTCTGTGAAGAAGAGGGACATGCCTTTTGTTCATGCCCCTGGGCAGCCCGCAATAATTCAGATAACTTGGAACAAGATTTTTATGTACATCATGCCTTGAAAAAGAAATCAACTACTCCTTCTGAGCCTCCTACTGATCTGACACCACCTGTGGAGTATGTAACAGGAAGTGCATCTGACACTGTACCAGCTACAATGGCCCAGGAACCTGTCACACCTCCTAGTGTGTCCCCAGGAAATTATTTGAACCCACACTACTTGTGCCACCCCCCCAGTCTTACCTCCTGTAGTCACAGAGGGTATTATAATGAACATTACTCCCTCCAGTTCTCAGCCTATACATCCTCCCTCAGATGATTCTGCAGTTCTGCCAGAAATTTTCAATCAACAGTTGCTAATCTTCTTAGTACATTTTTATACACAAAAACCATGCTCATTTTTGTGTGGCACCAATCAACATGGTTTTTGTGTTTTAAAATGTACTAAGAAGATTAGCAACTGTTGGTTGAAACAAGAATTTTGTGGAGTAATATACATTGATATACGTGATTAAACAAATTGCATTAAATCTTCAGCTCCTAAATTGCTAAACCTCTCATTGCAGAAGGTTAAACTAGAGAGGGTTCAACAAAAGTGTTTTAATCTGAAGCATTATGTTTGATCTATGTGAGTGAACTTAGAGATGTGGTTTAGCTAAATGAAAAGTTGAATAAAACATCATTAATGCTAAGAAATACTGGAATTTAAGATCAAAATAAGAGTGAACACAGTACACAGAAATGAATTTGTAAAGTTTTATTAAGTGACATGTTTTGGTTATTTGGAATTGCATGAATAATGTAGAATTGTAAACACTTTTTACTCTCACTCTTTGAATATGTATGATGTATATAATCAGTTATTTATGCAGAAAACTGATGACTGGTGGATAATGTGTATAATTAAGAGAGGTCCTGAACCAGAAGCCAGCCCCCTGATGAAGCCTTAGTGGCGAAGCACTGGAATGTTCTGCTCATAGATGTGGTGTGAGTGCTTTTGATAGAGATGACTGGACCTGAAACATTTAAAAAACCTTGAAAAAGCTGAACTCACTGAGTTGTTGTGGCATAGTTACATATAATAGCAGCTGAGAGTGCTGGACTTAAGTTGTAGTGTGTTGTTGTGTCAGGGTAGGCAGACCCCAGTAGCAGCACCCAAATGCAGCCAACTGCTGAGCACACACTTTCTTGGAAGTGAGAGAAGGTATCCCAGGAAGTAGCCCACCACAGAAGAAGTAGGGGTATAGGGACAGCAATGTTTGAAATGAACACATTAGTCTAAGGTACACCCTTATACATCAGCAGTTAGATTACATCACAAATAATAATACCATACAACAATAAAGGATTTGTATTAAGGATTCCAAGATGGACAGAGCAGGCAGTAGCCTATATTTGTGCTCTTACTAAGACCTTGAAAATGTGCTTTTTTATGTTACTCTGACATAAAAAAAAAACCTTTATGAAAACTTTTAGAATGAGTCCTCCAGAAATTACTGTGCCTGCACTTTCATTAAAAGAGAGTGAAAAACAGGCTCAGGCACATAAGAATAGCCAGCCCCCACAAGCTTTACAGAATCCAAATAAGTGACACAGAAAATGTCTGCTTAAAAATTTCTCAACCTAACCCAGTAGTTAGCCCTGGAGAAGTAGATGCCTAAGAAGTAGCCTCCCATGGTCTCCTTGAAAAGTTCTCACCCTTGAAAATGGAAACTGTACAAGAGAAGAAACTGCTATCAACCAAATCCAAACACTCAAAGATGTCATAGAATCATAGGACAGTCTTATAAGGATCATATTACAATTTGAGGAAAAATTTGATCTTATTCTTCAAAGGTGTGACTCCAGAGAGAGAGAGAGAGAGAGAGAGAGAGAGAGAAGAGAGCATAGAGAGGCAATGGTTACCGTGGAGAAAATGTTGGAGGAGATAAAACAGAAAGCACAAATTTAAAGCAACAAATAGAAACTATAAAGCACCCTCAATCTCTTTGCTTTAAGATAACCTCACCCAAGCCTGCAAATTTGAAAACATGAATAATAATTTACTTAACAGAACTCATTTCATAAGTCTCCTGGTAACAACCATTTGGGACATAGTAAAATCTATGGAGCCAAAATTCAACTTCTCTTAACAAAATGTCTGACCACTGATGAAAGCATTTCCAGTTCCTCCCAAATTTAACACTGTTCAGTAGATACTTAAAAAAACATGTGACCACTGATAGTCTTGGTAATGCTTACCCTTGGATCTGTTGCTGAACATGTAATTAAATGAGCTTGTTTTAAAGGCACAAGTGGCTAAGAATTCTAAAGTCTATGTTTACCCTGATGTATCTGTTGTTACACAGGCTCCGTGCTGCAATTTTATGATAAAATTACTGCTATAGGTGGTAGACTTTCAGTCCTCTACCCTTGCAGTGTTAGAGTCATTCTTGGAAAAGACTTGTCAGAATACCTCAGAACTCTTGCTCTGTTAAAGCGGCAGTGCAACTAAACTGGGCAAAAAATGTGATGCTACCTTTTTTCACTAGAAAATATTATAGCCATTTTCCAGTTTATCTGGTGGTAAAATGTTCCAGTTCCTCCAAAATTTTAGGTTTTTTTTTTATAGATGGCTAAATTTAGTTTTTCCTCAAGAAAAAAAGATGGGCAACACATTTGGCTTAGAAATAACACTGTAGGCCTACCAAGGGTTAAGATCAAGAGCATTAAAAAACTCATGGTGCACAGCATATAAAATACCTAGAAAGCTAAATTTTACAGGTATGTTAATATTTTTTTTTATAAATTTTAGCTGAAAACAAGCTTTAAGGAGAAACAGTTGTCATTGCACTGCTGCCTTAAATCAAGAAGAGAAAGAAAGGAGTCTGGGTGATGAATCTTCAGATGTTGGCTCTTTGAACCAGATTTCAATGCTGTGGCCACCTCCAGTGTTCCCTGATCAGCTAAGAAAACCCTGTGAACAGACTGCTGAAACTTTTAAAACTTTTGATTTGGTCTTAGAAGTTTCAGATATCATGAAATGAAACTTATCCAGCCCTCTGAATTAACTTGAACACTTGGTGGACACTGGACAGATTGAGATTCGACTGGGGCAAAAGATAAGCTTTTTTTCCACTATTTTCTAATTGTTCAATATCTCCTAGAAAATATATCCTTTCTTATCCAAAATGGATGCTGAACTGACCATCATATGGAATAAAGCTTTGCACATTTATTGTTATTACCTCATAACCTTAACCTACTCTTTGCCAGTTTCTGACCTTCTGCTCTTCCATGCCCTTGACATCAGCAACTTGCTCTGTATTTGGTGATACATTTTTGTCCTTTAAGTGCATATTACTATTTTCTTTGCCCAACCCTATTCTCCTATATTTAATTATAAGTCTAATTAATTATTCATGAGCCTAGCAAAGCTCTGGATTGGCTACTGGATTGGTCATTAATGTCTTAGAAATGACCAATCCAGTTGCCAACTGGTGCACAGCTTGCACCACTCTGCTTAAAACCTTAAGTAAGTTAAAAATAAATGGGGAAAAAAGGAAATTATTATTGCGATTAAACTTATAATCACAATAACAACCTCGAAGCTGGTCATTTCCTTGGATTAATAACTGACAGGAGGGAGGTGCCCCTTGGCTGTGCTTTGGGCCATCCATCCCCCCAACTGGTCATTAATCCCTTGATGATGACTACCTTCTTAGTTGTTATTGTTTTCAATTAATGTTTGCCCTAGGGCTGCATTGATCTATAGCATCTTGTTTATTATACCAGTTAAATGACTGTACTTGATTTCATAATTCACTTGCTATTATGTACTGTATTATTGAACCTTGTTATTTTCATTGTTACTTTGTAACCTTACCCTGGATCACACTTAAAAACAAGTCTTGGCTCAGAGTGCCTTTCCAGGTTACTAAATAAGTACAAATAAAATAAATAAATTGTTAGCATCTTCTGAACTTTCATCATGAGGCTTTCATGATAGAAATAATGTATCTCCTAAATGCAATAGAAATATGATTAACTAAATAAAAGGATATTTTTTGTATTGGGCTTTCATTTGGGAATATTGCAGGGTTTAGTGCTTCCTAGTGTTCTACTGTTTTGATCAGGTATAAGTTTGTTCCTGACAATCAGGTTGATGAGTTAGGTGGTTGTGTGGAAAACAGTAAAGGTGGTCACTGGAAAATGCATTTCAAGGGTGTCATCCTCACTAAATATTGGTTGTAAGTCTTTAATAATTTTAGTACAGGCTCCAGATCTGGGTTGTATGTAACAACCAAGGATGCCCAGTTGGTGGTGGTTTTTCTTTATATTGCAGTAGTTTTAATGGCATAAGCATGGCATGTTCCATACTGTAGCTCTGTCAATTTCTCTAGAGAAGTCTCCCTGTTCAGTATTTTTTTTTTATTTTAATGAGATAAGGTGCATATCTCTGTTCTCATCACTTGAACAGATTTGGTGGTATTGAAGCACTTAGCTGTACATTACAGATTTTTCAGTGTGCCTAGGGTGATTGCTGTTTTTGTGTAGATATCTCTGTCTATCTGTTGGTTTCCTGTAGATACAGGTCTGTAAGGTTCTATCTTTGATGGTAACTGTTGTGCCAAGGAAATTGATGCTGTTGTCAGAGTACTTCAGGGAAAGTTTAAAGGATGGGTGGAGGATATTAATTTCTTGATGAAATTCTTTAAATGTGTCTGTACCTTGCACAAAATCAGACTGGATTAAAATAAAAGCCCACTCACCAAGACAAAAAGTATATATTTCAAAACAGCTTGTGTTTATTTGTAATGTTAATCCAACCAGATAACACTCCAACATTTCAGGGATGACCCCTTCATCAGGGAATACTGGCTAGTGTAACAATCTATAACAAAGGATTTTTTTTAGCTTAAAATTAACAATTTTAACAAAATATTAATAAATAAATGAGCCACAATCCCAACCTGCACTAACTTTATGAATAAGCTGTGGTGCACAGACACTTTAGTTAATTTTTATCTTCGTTCTGAAAATGAATAAACTTAAATATAATATAGTACATACTATATACTTCTTAATTTATAATGCAATCTCCCTCACAATTAAATAACATTATTCAATACTAATATTCTTTTACTCACTTCATTTTGCATTAATAATGGTTACTAAACAGTTCAAATACTATTTGTTGGCTTTAATAAACTTTTACAGACCACCAGAAGTGTATCATATGATTAAATCAACATTTAGAGAAGAGTGCTCTCATTTATATTATTTTTAACTCTAGCGTTCACTCATGCATGATCCAGCCATGCATTTTTTACTCTGCATTTTAATGTTAAAAGTAGCACTCTAACACTTAGTCATATGTTTTCTTAGGTTAAATATCAATCTAGAACCTCATCTGAACCTGGAAAATTATATTATTTTAAATTATATTACAGTATATTTCCTTCTGCTCTAAACATCATTATATCAAATGTTACCATTCTCTCAGTACGCTTACCAGTTTTCAGTAAAAGGACCCATCTGCTGCTTTACAGAGAATGAGGAGCAGCGTGTAGGTTGCTGTACATATAGACAGTGATGTTAGTTTCAAAACTCTGTGCATATCTCAATACCAATGCTAATTAAGGCAATATTACTTTCAATTTGCATTTCCCATCAACATCATGCACATCTTAATTAGGGCACAGAGACATTCAGTTTACTACTATATGCCTGACATTCTGACTTCGGTGAGACTTACTAGGAGCACAACCAAAAATGCAAGTGTCACAAGATTTTCTATATTATGTTTGTTCCTCCTGACAATTGCAATCTTATTCCCAATACCAAAGGATAATGAATATACATATAAAGTGCCCTGAAATTGAACTGATTAGGAACAATGACTATAATAATGAAATCCATAGTAACAGCAATCTTTAAATTGGTAAAAATTTATCATAGCAGCACATGAATAGAAAATATATACTAAGAGTGGGAAGGGGAAAGAAGAATGGGAGACTCAATAATTATACTTCAGAGTCAAACTAATACGTGCCCTATTTTGCTCTTGTTCTAAAAAACAGGAGTCCAATCAATGCCCTCATTTACTGTAGACCACATTTTGGATTTGTAGACTCCAAGCTGTCTATATAATATGCTTCTCTAAGATGCAATTTTTTTTATCAGATTTCCTTCCCCACTTGTCCTTGCTAACTTTTTCTATGCCAAAAATCCATAAAGATATTTTTTTACAAGAAGCAGAACCTACAGTGGTGAATACCTCTAGAGAATAGCTATTGTGTGCTTGAAGAAGAGACAAGGATGGTTAAGTAAGGTCCTTCTTAGTACACCATATTCTGATGTTTCTACAGGATGAATAATATTATTCTGAAACATTGGTATGTTTTGAGGTCCAAACCTGCTGGGGAAAAACACCTTTTGTAGTTTACCTACAGTATGATAGTGACAAGGGAAAAAAAAGATGCATAGGAGGCTGGATCACACATACTGATCACAAAATCCCTAAAAGAGAAATTGAGGGCAACATTTTAGCAAATACCGATGTGAGGGGTAACTACCAATGTGGCCACTATAATACTACATACAAAATAAAATACGTAAGAACCTAGCTAAGCGTGAGGACATAGAGATTTGAGACTTTATTAATTGCCACACTATGGCCATGGTTTACATAATTAAATGCCCCTCTGATAGGGTTTATATAGGTAAGGCATTGAAAGCATTAAAATTATGCATAGGGGAGCATAAGGGGTACATCAGGAGGGGGATCTGACATCTCCCCTTGCTAGGCATTATTTGGAAATGGGTCACCAGCTACAATCTTTATGGTTTTTGTTTGGCATAGAAAAAGTAAGGACAAGAGGGAAGGGAATTTTGATAAAAAAATTGTTTCTTAGAGAACTATATTATATAGACAGATTCAAGTCTACAAATCCAAAATATGGTCTAAATGAGGGCATTGATTGGGCTCCTATTCTTTAGAACAGGAGCAAAATAGGGCACATTTTTGTTTGTATCTAAAGTATAGTTATCAAGTCCCCCCCATTCTTCTTCCCCTCCCACTCTTAGTAGATATTTTCTATTAATACACTGCAAGGATTAATTTTTACCAGTTTCAAGATTGCTCTTACTATGGATTTCATTATTGTAGACAGTGTTCAAACCAGTTTGATTTCAATGCACTTCATATGTATATTCATTATCCTTTAGCATCGAGAATCAGATTGTAGCCTTCAGGAGCAACAAATATGATACAGAAAATCTTGTGACACCTGCTTTTTTGTTTGTGTTCCTTGCAAGTGTCATTGAAGTCAGAAGGTCAGGCATATAGTAATAAACTGAATGTCTTTATACCCTAATTAAGATGTGCACGATGTTGAGGTGAAATGCAAATTGAAAGTAATTTTGTCTTAACTGGTGTTGGTATTGAGATATGCACAGAGTTTGAAACCATCACCACTATATGTACAGCAACCTACATGCCACTTTTCTCTCTCTGTAAAGCAGCAGGCACAGAAGTCAGGCAGGACATTTTACTGAAAATCGGCAAGCATGTCGAGAGAATGGTAACATTTGATGTAATGCTGTTTATAGCAGAAGGAAACATAATGTAGTTTGTTACATTTTCCAGGTTCAGAGGAAGTCCTAGATTGATATTTAACTTAAGAAAACTGATGACTGAAATAAGTTTTTTTTTTTTATATTCCAATTATTTAACCAGGTAAGACACACTAAGTTGAAAGGTTGTTTACAGGTGCAACCTGGGAGCACAAGGAAGTTAAGTGACTTGCTGAGGGGCACACAGTATGCAAGTGGGGGCTGTAGGATTCAAACCCAGGTCTCCAGATTTGCAGCTCAGAGCCTTAAACCACTACGCAATACTGTCTCTAGTGCTAGACTGCTGCTTTGAACATTTAAATGCTGAGTAACAAATGCATGGCTGGATTGTGCACGGGTGAACTTTGGAGTTAAAAATAATATAAATGGGAGCACTCTTTTCTAGATGTTTATGTAATTACTGTATATGATACACTTCTGGTGGTCTGTAAAAGTTTTTTAAAGTCAACAACTAGTACTTGAACTGTTCAGTAACCATTGTTATTGCAAAATGAAATGTGTAAAATAATATTAGTATGTAATACATTATTTAACTGTGAGCGAGATTGCCTCATTATACATTAAGAAATATATACTGTATTGAGTGCAATATTATATTTAAGTTGATTAATTTTCAATAAAGAAGATAAAAATGAACTAAAGTGTCTGCACATCACAGCTTTTTCATAAAGTGAGTGCAGGTTGTGATTACAGTGCATTTATTAATATTTTGTTAAAATTGATACAATTGATACATTTTAAGCTAAAAAATATATCCTTTGTTATAGATTGTTACACTAGCCAGTATTCCCTGATGAAGGGTTCCCCCCCAACATTCTGGAGTAATAGCTGGTTGGATTAATATTAAAAATAAACAAAAAGCTGTCTTGAAATATGTACTTTATGTCTTGGTGAGGGGGCTTTGTTTGAGCCAATCTGATTTTGTGTACAGTAGTTTGATGGCCTTATTGGATCTAGCTCCTCCCTCATTACATGGTGAGCTGAGCTAAAATTCGATTCATTGTGTGTGTACCTTCTCACACACTTAAAGAACAAGAAGGGGAAGGGAAGAAGCAGAGGGAAAAAGAAAAGCAGGGAAAAAAGCAACAGTTACAATTGCATATGGAATAATGGAGAACAACATTTACTACTTACTTATCATGAGAATATAGAAAAGTCAGATAAATAGTACCTTCCTTTCTGTTTTTTGTTTTTCAGTTTTCTTTTATTTTTATTATTTTCATGGAGTACAATCTCCCCTAATAGTAATATTATTAGAAGGTTTATGTAGCTGAATTTGTACTACCGGCTGAAATAGTGAAAGCATAGATTTTTCTTGACGAACTGTAAAAATGGAACTCCTGTAATTAATTGAACTTAATCTGTGCTACATAAAATATATATTGAAATTCTCTTCATTTGTTGTTTCTCATTTAGTTTCCTTTGTAATATATTTTTTCTGTCTTTCACTTTTGGTAATCTGCAGAAATAGCACACATGCATGTAATACCCTGCATTTTCATATTTAAAATCAAAAAGTTATAAATAAAAAGTTTACAACACAATAATGTGAGTACAGAGGCAGTACAAATCATAAACTGATATGCAAGGAGGGGAGAGTAGATTACACAGCATAGCATTATATGTGATGATTCTAACGTATATAAATGTGACAGCATGGTACCAAGACACAATAAATGGGAAACTCACTGATGAGGACTTGCCACATCTGCTGGTCCACTCATATTGGGTTCTCTCATGGAGGGCCCACCTGTGAGAGAGTGATTGAAGAAGTGAAAGAAAGTTCTGCCTCAATTGTTGCTCTCCCTACTGACTGAAAGGGAGAAGTTGACTGTTGACCATTGGTACATTTGTCTAGTGACCTGAGCTGGAACAGAGATGATGGGGGGTAGGGGGGTACAAGGAACAAGTCCCTTGACCCCAATCCTTCTGTGTTGGAATAGTTGACAAGGCTTTGGCTGAAAAACCAGAAAAGACAGCCCTTTGCCTCTCATGGCACCATAAGGGCCAGCAGGATTTTTAAGGCCTCCATACAAACAGAAACATTTTATGTCCAATTCCAGTGACCCCTGCTCTGTTCCTTCCTGTTTTGGAGGTCCTATCCATCTAGAGTCAACCTCCTCCAACCTTACAGGTTTTTGTGACACCCTGTCAAGTATGGATTATTATAACTGGCAAGCTGTCACCTCCTAAGGATCTCCACTCTTTCACCACCTTTATGACTAAGATGTTTGTGGTCCTTAGTAGTCCTCCCCAGAAGGTGGAGCATGAGAGCTTATTTCCCAACTTGGACATCTTTTCTTATTTTTTTTACTTTCCATTTATAAGATTTTTCCAAGTTTTCTTTTACAGAATGATTTGAAAACTTTTTGATATCTATGTTAAGATAATGGTTTGATCATAAATAAATGGGTTCCTTTTTTAATTACTTTGTGCCTTATTTATTAAAAAGGTGTCTTCTCTGCTAAATAGGTGACTTCTCTGTTGAGTAACATAAGCGTAGTCCATATATCTATATATTTACCCTTGAAGTATAATGCACATCTTCAATAGGGCCGCTTTAAATATGATTTCTCAGTCTGATTTAATAGCAAAAGGAGCTATAATTTTAGATTTCAAAGCTGTCTCTGGGTAGAATTACAATAGGTTGTGATGAAGTGTCTTTTGAACGTCATGGAAGTTATTTTTTATCTTTACTTGATATAAGTTCACCAACCAAGGTGCATTTTTCTCAGAAAGACAGAAAGTATATACCACAACATCTGTAACTATGCCCCAAACTAGAGAGCAGCCTGCATCAAAATTGATGGGCAAGGGGGGCACTAATGAGCAGCTAAGAGGCAAGACACACATCCCCTGAGCTCCATCCGCCCATGCTTTCTAAATTTAAAGTGTGTTAAATGGTGAATTGCTGTGAAACTAACTTTGCTAATGTTGCAAAGTGCTATGGAGGAATACCAGCCACCAGAGGGATGAAAGCTCAACAGAAAAAGGCAGTGGTGGCAGCCTTGGCAGAAAGCCATGGCATGGTCTCACTCTCTGCAACGGAGATGGTGGCCCTGGGCAGGAATGTCATGGAAAAGGCCCTGGTGGTCTTACCCTGAAGGTGGATAGACTGGCTGGGAGCCTGCAGGAATTAAAGGAGCAGGCGGCAGGCTAAGCAATGGGGTTATTTAAAGCAGAGGGGCGCATCTCAGCACTGCAAGGTAAGCTGCAGCCGATGCCAGATAAAATGGCTCACCTAGAAAAAGAATTGGAGGCACTAAATGAGCAATTAGGCTATCAAGAAAATTATAATAGACCCAGCAGGCTCCATCTCTGTGGCTTATTGGGGGGCAAAGAAGGATCAGATGTAGAGCACTGCTTTGGGGTATTACTGCCCCAGTTACATGGTATGCATGTAAAGGGGGAGACACATCAAGACTGAGAGCCCACACAGAGCTATGGGGCCGAAACCACTGGTAGATGCCCCTCCTGGCAGATCATCTTCAGAATGCACCATTTTGGGGATCGGCAAGCACTGTTGACAGCTTACTGCAAGAAGCAGGAGGTTATCTTCGAGAGTGTATAGTTCTACTTGTAGCAAGACTTCTTTTTGCAACTTTGAAAGATGAGAAGGGCATTTGCAGAAGTGCTGGATGGCCTCAGGGCACAGAAGGTTGACTTTTCTTTTACGTATCTAGCTGTAGTCAAGGTTAGGCATGAAGGAGTGACCTACTACTTCTGGGAAGCGGACAAGGCAAAGTCATTTTAGAGGGTCTTAAGAAGAAAAGTAGCTGAAGTGGGAAGGCTGGATGGAGTAAGTGTACCTGACCATTCATGGGCTTGCTGTCTGACTGTGTAGCCTGAGGGCAGTCTGTGGGGCCCCCTCGCCATGTGATATACCCTACCTGGGTTGGACCTGCCCTGGACACCACATGAGTACAATACACTTTTGGTGCAGAATGGCAAGGAATTGGGCTTGTGTGGTTGGGACCTCACAGAGACTTAGATATGGAGTGATAGGATATCAATGGGTACTGTGTTGGGTAATGGAGGACAATATTGGCATAAAATGGTGGCATCGCGTGTGCATCAAGGAGTCAGTGAACTACCACAGGTAGCAGATGCAGAGCAATGAGAAGGGGAGGTCCTAGTCACATCATACAAGCACATCTACATGGAGGACAGGATAGTGGGGAACATCATGGGGTCTTTTTCTGAGGGATTTGGGAGGACTGGCATTTGAGGTTTTGAGACCTGGTCTGCCCATTGATCACCCTTGTAGGAGGCTCAACCAGAAGAGGATGAGTTCTGGTGGGTCCCTGCTTCCTGGGATGTTGCAGTTTCCACCCAACAAGTGACTCTAGTCAAAGTATGCTTGGGTCCATGGCAGCCTAGACTCTTTGGGTCCAGCAAGGAGAGTAGATTGGGATGCACAGTTTGGGCAGCACATGGGCAGTGACTTTAATTGCATTAACTTAAGAGAGAAGAAATAAAAAAAAATTCTGGCCAAGCAGAACTCAGTTCTATCTTGTGGGGTGGGTTCATCTGCCAGCGTATGGGCCTGTATATTGTGCAAGGTAGTTGGGAGGTGGGAAAGAATAGGGCATGGTGGCATGTGATATTTAAGCCATTCACATGGATACGGATATCAATCTTTAATGTGAAAGGTGCAGGAATTCTCCTCACCAATTAAGAGGAAGAAGGTGCTTATGGCCTTAAAGAAACAGTCTCCGCAAGTAGTTATGCTGCAGGAGACACATTTAAAGAAGAAGGAACATAAGAAATTAGTGGGAGGCTGGGTGGGGGCCTGCTACGCAGCTCCATATAAGTTACATAAGAGAGAATTGACTATACTGCTGCACAAAGTTTTCCCGATGAAGGTTACCAGGGTGGTAGCAAACCTTCAAGAGGGCAGTTATGTGTTTATGCAGGGCATGCTGCATGGACAAGAGGTGTTACATGGCAGCATTTATGCTCCAGCAGTGTATGACCTTGAGTTCTATCTAAGATTGCCAGATATTTTGCAAAATGATCAATTTGAAAACCTGATTTTGGGAGGGGATTTCAGTTTGGTGATGGAGCCCAGTCTGGACAATTCCAGATGGGTTGGACACCATGAAAGAAGGGCAACCAGATGAAAGCAGGGGTGGGTAGATCTAGATATGCTATATGTGTGGCACAGGGTTAACCCCAGAGCCTGGGAGTATAATTGTTATTCATATCTACATAAAACATGGTCCAGGCTGGATTACATCTTTCTCAGTAGGGGGCAATATGGCAGAGTCAAAGAGGTGTCACATAGTCTGATCCACATCTCGGACCATGCCATGGTAATCCTGTGCATGCATGGGGTGGCGACTTGAGAGGGCAGAGCTGCTGGAGATTCCCTACCTAGCTGCTGGCCAAAGTTGAATTTATGGAATATCTGAAGGAGCAGTGCAGGTGTATATGCAGACTAATTTGGCCACAGCACTATCCAAGGCAAAATTCTGAGAGGTGGAGAATGTCTACATGAGGGGGACTATCATTAGTTATGTAGCTAAGGTAGAGAAGCAAAAGTGATATTCAGTTGAAGTTTAAGCGTGCTGTAAAAGGTCCTGGAATGGATGGCAGTGGTGGAAAACTTGGAAGGGGTTTTGGGTAAACTGAGGGCTGCACAGAAGGACCTGAACCTCCTCCTGACAGGGGAATCTTGCACATCTTTGTTTTTTGCACAGCAGCAGATGTATGAATGGGGAAATAAACCTGGAGGACTGCTGGCTAGGTTGCTACAGGGCAGGAGGGCATCGACAATGGTCCATGTAATTAAGAAACCCATAGAACTGCTGATAAGTCAGGGGACAGAAATACATGCCCAATTTAGTGAATTTTATAATGAAGTATACAGGGTGGAGTGTGTGGTTACCTTGCTGAGGGCCCAGGCACATTTTAGATGAACTGCAAATACCAACTTTGTCTGAAGAGCAACAGGAGCAGCTGGGTGTTAAGATTACCAGAGTAGAGCTTCTGGGGACAATAGGGTCCTTGAAGAAGTGGAAGGTAGGGGGCCTGGATGGGTTAGTACTGAAATATTGCAAGATGCTGGGGGAGGAAGTTAGTGGGGCCTATGGAAGATATGTTAGAGGAGGCGGGGGGGGATGCTCACATCCTCATGCTACAGACTGACCATCTGTGTATTGCCAAAGCCCAGGAAAGATCCAGCTGAGTGTGCATTGTACTGTCCCATCTCGCTCCTTAGCTGGGACCTTAAGATCTCAGCCAGACTTTTAATGTCCAGGTTCGGAAGGGCTGTTACCAGAGTTAGTGCATGTAGACCAAACTAGCTTTGGGAAAGACAGGTTATCCTATCACAATGTGCAGAGACTGCTAAATGTAGTACACTGGGGGGCTTGGTATCCTGGACAAGCCCTGACATTGTCCATAGATGCCAAGAAAGAATTCAGCCACATAGAATAGGATTACTTGTTTGAGGTGATGGGGAGATTTTGACTGGAGGACACATACATACAGTTGGTGAAGCTGATGTATGTGGTCCCAAAACTGCATGCGTTGTACGATTTGAACTATAAACCAGTTTTTCAGGGGATTTTGGCAGAGCTGGAAAGATGGAGGGCATTGCCCATATCTTGGTTGGGGAGGATTAGCATCCTGAAAATGAATGTATTACCTAACGTTTTGTATGTCATGCAGATCTTGTCCATGGGACCTACCAGAAATGACATTAAAAGATTGGAAAGGGGATTTACCCAGTTTGTCTGGCAGAACAGAAGGCCACATATGAGTCTGAAAAGACTGAAAGGAGGTACAAATCATGGTAACCTTAACTTTCTGGACCTGAGGAGCTATAATTTATCACTCCAGCACCAACATGCCCTGGACTAGGTGAACAGGGGAGTTGCAGGGAGTTGGGTGGAACTGAAAGAAGAATTTGTACCAGGCAGGCTATCAGTCTGTTTGGGGCCTGAAGTCAAAATGGGCATATAGAATGGCAGAGGGTAGCAACTCATTAGTGAGATACACCCTGGAGGCCTGGGGGGAAGTCAGGAAAAGGAGGGGAGCAGGTAGGGACCAGACTCTGCTGGTGCCAGTGGCCGGGAACCCAACATTCCTCCCAGGTCTGGAGGATGCCAGCTTCAAAGTATGGGAGGCTCATGGAGTGCACTGTGTCAGACACTTGTACACCAGTGAGGGTATTAAGTGTTCAGCAGAACTCCAGGAGTAATATCAGGTGGTTCCAGCACATCTATATAGGTATTTGCAGATCAGAGCATATGGACGTACCCTGAGAAGGGAGCTGATTGGGGCTTTTCTGCTATACCCATTGGAACAGGTTGCACACTGGGACCAGGATTTTTCCAAAGGGCCTTATTGTAAGAGGGGCTAAACAGGATACAGTCTGCTTCCCAAATCTGTCAATAAAGGTGAAAAGGTAGTGGGTACAGGACTTGGGCTTGCCATATTGGAGGAGAATTGGAAAACACTGTTGCACTCGCCCATGGGGCTACTCATATGTCATAAATATAAGGAATCCCAGTACAGATTCAACCATAGGTTATACTGCCCACCAGCTGCATTACACAAATTTAACCCCACAATCTCATTGATGTGTGGGAGGTGCAAAATCAATAGGGGCACCTATTTTCAGTATTTCTGGGAGTGCACTGAGTTACTGGTGTTTTGGAAGGAAGTAGCTCAGGAACTCACCAGAATATTCAGTGTGGGACTGGCATTTACTTCTATCATTTCTGTTGGGATGGAGAATCTTGGAGAGGAGGGTTGAGAACCCTACCCAAGGTGGGTAACAGTGCTCTTGACACTAGCTTGGCAATGTATCCAGAACATCTGTTCGGCCGGCACCCAGCCAGCCACCAACCAAGATCAGGATGCCCGCCTGCAGCTCCTTGGAAGCTGCCTGCCCTTGAACGGGGCTGCTTCAGCTCCCCTATGGTCAGCCGGCACCCAGCCAGCCACCGACCGAAACCAGGATGCTCACCTGCAGCTCCTTGGAAGCTGCCTGCCCTTGAACAGGGCTGCTTCAGCTCCCCCACGGTCGGCTGGCACCCAGCCAGCCACCAACCGAGGCCAGGACACCTGCCTGCAGCTCCTTGGAAGCTGCCTGCCCTTGAATGGGGCTGCCTCAGCTCCCCCACGGTCGGCCAGCACCCAGCCAGCCACCGACTGAGACCAGGACGCCCATCTGCAGCTCCTAGGAAGCTGTCTACCTTTGAACGGGGCTGCTTCAGCTCCTCCATAGTCAGCCAGCACCCAGCCAGCCACCGACCGAGACCAGGACTCCCGCCCACAGCTCCTTGGAAGCTGCCTGCCCTTAAACGGGGCTGCTTCAGCTCCCCCACGGTCGGCCGGCACCTAGCCAGCCACCGACCGAGATCAGGACGCCTGCCTGCAGCTCCTTGGAAGGTACGGGACAGCGCAGCCAATTGGAACACGGGCACTTCCAGCAAACCCGCTCTGATTGGCCTGGACTTTTCCCCTGCTTCTGCCACCTGGCACTTTTTACAAATAGATTTTAGATAGAACTAAGCACATTTCAAGTGTCTAATAGAAGTTTTTTAACTGTATTAGCTGGATTGAAATTTCTACTAGTGTTTTAAAGTGCTTGCACATCTTCTATTTCAGTGCTTCTCCTGCACCTCCCCCCCCCATCCAAACACTGTGCCTTGGCGCCGAAAATTCTAACTCTCCTTTGTCTTGCTAAACTGCTCAAATCTAAACCCATCCTACCTCTATGCTATTAAGCCCTGCTCTTATTTCTTCTCTCCAGCTTCCTGCCCTTGAACAGGGCTGCTTCAGCTCCCCCACAGTTGGCCGGCACCCAGCCAGCCACCAACCGAGACCAGGACGCCTGCCTGCAGCTCCTTGGAAGGTACGGGACAGTGCAGCCAATTGGAACACGGGTGCTTCCAGCAAACCTGCTCTGATTGGCAAGGACTTTTCCCCTGCTTCTGCCACCTGGCACTTTTTACAAATAGATTTTAGATAGAACTAAGCACATTTCAAGTGGCTAGTTTTCCATTAGCAGGTTATACACACCTGCCACTAGAGGGATTCTTGGTCTTTCATTAACAAAAAAGAAAAAAGTATACCCTCTGAAAGACACAGTCCCTGGCTGCCTGGCCTTCCTGGCTGTATCCTCACTTCCCACTGATCAAGCTACTGCTCTTCCCCCCCTTCTCCTAGCCCCGCCAGCCTGTCTTAACCTCCTCCCTCTGCCTACCCCGAATCCTAACTTAGTCATGCGCCTCCACCATTCTCTACCTCCTATTCTGTTTCTTCTTGCCTGTCTTCCTCCCCTACTGTGCGCCCCAAAAGCCTGCTTTCCCCCCTCCCTCACAGCTTCCACATTCCTACATCCTTCCTCCACTTAGGCATGCTGCACACTGGTCACTGCCCCTTGCCCAGGGTCCATCCTACCACCATGAAACTGTCCTACACCCACACTGGTCCTAGCCCTCCACTCTGGTCCCCCCATCTACCAAATCCATCCTCCTAGGTGACTTCAACATCAACTGGCCTGCGGCCGATGCTGGTGCACACAAGGATACCATTGCTGCGGCAAACCTCACACAAATGATTGACTCACCAACCAAGAAAAATTACAGGACCAGCACCAGCACACTCTTGGACTGGATCCTTATGAGTCACCCGTCGCAGATATCTAACACTAATGTCCTCCCTGACTCTCTCAGCGACCACTCCCCTGTTAGCTGCACCTGGTCAAATAAATTCATTAAACAACCACCAAAAAACTATCACCAGCAGGGTTCTACCCCATGGTCACCTTTCTCAACTCAAATCCCACCTTCTCCATCAAGACATGTCCTCTATCTTCAATGCAACCAATGTAAACACTGCTCTTGACCACTTTATAAACATCTTCACTGTGGCCTGTGACACGTATGCTCCTATTAAGAAACGCAAAGTCAAATCACTCAGTAACCCTTGGCTCACAGGTGACCTCCTCAGGATGCTAAAAACAAGAGACCACCTATGGGAGGTGGCCAGAAACTCCGGAAGGCAAAACAACATCCAAAACTACAAACGTGCCTGCAATGACTGCACCAAAACCATCTGGCAAATGAAGTCCGCCTACTATGAACATGCCCTCACCAAACTCCTGGGGCAATGGTCGGGAATTCTGGAAGAACATAAAAGAACTCACTGGGAATCCACCCAAACCCCCCATCAATACTCAACATCAACGGAACCACAACCCTCAACCCAAAAACCATTGCGGATACCTTTAACAAAGTCTTTACCGACCTCAGCGCTGTCCTACCTCAGGACTACTTCAAAGATGGTGAAGCCCCTCTGTCCGCAATGAACACCACTCCCACCAGCTCCCCCCCGCTTCTACTTCAAAGCAGTCAAGGCTCACCAAGTACGCAAATATGTAAAAAAAGCCCTTGGTAAATCAAGATTCAGTAATGACTCCCTCAATCTCAAAATCCTGTCTCTCACTCTTGATGAAGTGCTTAGTCCTCTGACCAGAATTTTCAACCTCTCCCTCAGCCTTAGCCAGTTCCTGGACAGATGGAAATCTGCCACTGTCACCCCAATCCATAAAAGTGGTGACAAAACTGCCCACGATAACTGCAGCCCTATCTCCCTACTACCCCCCACTCTTCAAGGCACTAGAATGCATAGTCTTGGACCAGCTCACAGAATACCTGGATATGTACAACATCCTGTGCGAGCAACAACACGGGTTCCACAAAGGTCACAGCACCTCCACAGCCCTACTTGAATTCACTGGTGCAATCCACAATGCACTTGACTCCAGTGAACTACTATGCTCAATCTACATTGACTTAACTAAAGGCTTCAACACCGTCAATCACGCCTCCTGCTTGTCCAGCTTCAGAACACTGGGCTGTCAACCGACTCCACTGGCTGGTTTGAGAGCTACCTTGAAGAACGGTCCCAAACAGTAAGAATCGCTGATACACTCTCGGACCCTAGACTGGTCCGCTCGGGAGTCCTCCAGGGCTCCATTCTGAGACCCCTCCTCTTCAGCCTATTCTTAAACTCACTACCAGACAGCTGCCCAGAACAAATAATTCTCTACGCCGATGATGCTGTGTTCCTCACCTCGGACCTTGATCTAATCCAATTACAAACTAAACTTCAGCAGGCCTTCTCCTCCATCAAATCCTGGTTTCTAAATCATAAACTGCTTCTCAATCAGAAAAAAAACAAGGCTATGGTCTTCTGCATCCCCCACAACAAAAACAAACAACTCCACCTCTCCATTGCAACCAAACAAGGAGCCATCCTAGAGCAAACACAATTGTTCAGTACCTCGGGATCACCCTTGATCCCCACCTCTCCTCCACGCTGTCCATATCAGCAATGTTGCAAAGTCTGCAAGTAAAGGGTTAGCATATTATTCGCACAGGAAACACCTCACCCCAGAAGCACTGGCAGTGGCCGTCCAAAGCTCCATCGTCAGCATCATAGACTATGGTCTTATCATGTATCACAACCTCCCTGAATAAGGTCTGTCATCTCATCACTGACTCACATCGCCGTACCCACACATGTGACCTTTACTCCCAATCTGGATGGCTTCAGCTGGAGAAACGCATAAAATACCAAACCTGCATCACGGCCAAGAAAATTATAATGAGTCAGGCCCCACCTGGTGCCTGTGCCCTCCTTAAGCCTAGACATAGGAACATCACTACAAGGAGATCCAATTCCCATCTACTACATATCCCACGATGCTGCACTACCCAAGAACAAAGATCATTCACCTATCAGGCATCCAACTGGCTCAACTCTCTTGGCAGTGACATAGCGACTTTCCAACACTTGGCCTCTTCAAGTCCAAGCTGCGCCTCTCACTGCTGGTATCCTGCGACTGCCCATCTTAACATTTCCACCATTCCAGCTGCAAATGCCCCAGCACTCAGCACTTACATTCAGTCTTTGCACCCCTAGCACCTTACCTGTCATATTCCCTCGACAAGGCCCCCTGGCTACACTGTCTCCCACCCTCGCCCACCTCCCCATATCTCCACTCCTGCCCCCGCCCCAACCACCTCCTGTACTCCCCTTACATCCTGCACCTCCTCCCCCATCTCCTACCCTCACTTCCCCACCACCCACCCCCTTCCCTTGTCTTGCTCATAGCTCAAGTCTTTGTACTGGTTATTACATGTCTGTAAGTCAATGACTGTATGTTTGTAACTAAAAATGATGACTGTTGCACACACTGACGTGGAACCTTTGTAAAAGAGCCTCGGCTCGAAGGTATTGTAATTCTAGATTGAAATAAAATAAATAAAAAAAAACACCTGGGTCTCCTGTAATACACCAGTGGCAGCATAGTGGAAGGCTCTGGCACTACAAAATCTAGCACTCAAGTATTTAATGTATGTTCTACAAGACAGAGAAGAGCTCTTTCTCAGGACCTGAGACACATTCCTGGACTCTCTGCTAGCTGCAGAAGCCCTGCTTCTCCAGCAGGGAATTATATATGTGCAATGGGGGCATTTTTTTCCCACATACTGGGTTCCAAATAGAAAATTCCCTTGTACAAATAAATAATATGTACTATAGCATTAGAAAAGTGTGTACTGAGTAGGAATGAAATGTGTATGTCTGTGTGACTGGTATGTGTATATCCTGTAGAGTAGCAGAGTCAATTAATTTCTGTTTTCCTGTTTTCTCATTCCCATTATGATTTTTAGCTGGTAGCATTGGGGTAACATAAATTAAATGTATTATTCATAGCTGGCTTATAATGTATTGTAATTTGAGCTGTGTCTGTTCTTTTTTTTTCAGTAATCCTGTTTTACTCCAAGTTGATTTACCTATTGTCATACAGTGATGCATTGTAATGTATTGTGTCTATCTTACGAAATTCAATAGAAATATTAAACAAAAAAGTTGATAGGCAGTCCAATAATTCTAATATTTATATCATGCCTGGTTCCCTTAGTTTTCAGTCAAGGGACACATTCTTCCTTACCACAG
Organism: Neoceratodus forsteri; assembly: GCA_016271365.2. NCBI lineage: Eukaryota > Metazoa > Chordata > Ceratodontiformes > Ceratodontidae > Neoceratodus > Neoceratodus forsteri. Next base: position 723,176,077 of record CM028129.1, read on the forward strand.
CCCCAGTGTAATCATCAAATGGATATCCCTTCTAAAGAAAGCATTTTATTTCAGAGTTTTCTTATTAACTCAGCCATAATGGATCCTGAGAAGTTTGAGAGGGAGAGAGAGAGAGAGAGAGAGAGAGAGAGGGAGAGAAGCAAGAGAGCGAGAGAGATAGAGACCGGCCTCTTGCCAACCCCCTCCTAAGTTTATGGATTGTAGGCACTCAGTTCTTTTGGAAGGATTCCCTGCCTCTCTGGAGCTCCCTTCCCTGAAAGATCTGGTGCTGAATACTTGTGTTCAGAAAGACCAAATCTCAGGGACATTCTTTTCGACATCCAGACAAAAAGGCAAGGAAATTTGACCAGATTGGGAACCAATTTTATATGGTGCCATTCTTGGACATCTTGCATGCTAGCTATGCAGTCTGCATGGTGCGCAATACCCATGACATGTGCATTCAGCTCAAGCCACTATGATCTGTTCTGCCTGAGGAGCACCATGGGTACCTGATGGATTTTTATACCTTTGGGCACTAGTTGGCCAAACAGTTGCAGGTTTGTTTACACTTGCTAGATTCTTTTATAAGTACTGTGACAATGACTGTAATTATTAACCACTGGGTTAGGTTGAGGGTGACCCCTTTCCCACCTGACATGCAGAAGAATATATAAAGTGAAGACTTTTGTCACACACTGACGTCTAAATTAGATGTTCTACTATTTTGCATTTTAAATTATTGTTAAAGCATCACTTGTTTTTATTTCATTCTTGTGATTGTTTTAAATGATTGTTTCTGTTATATATATTTTGTTTTTGTATTTGTTTTTATGTTCCTGGTTGCCCGTGAAAATGGGAAATTTGCTCACAGGCCTAACAGGTTACCAAATGAAAACAAATCAAAATCAAAGATGGTGGACCTTCCCTTCCAAAGAAAGGAGCTTTTTGGTCACAGATGGAGAGCTTCTTGATGAAGATCCAGGAGTCTAGTACTGCCATACAGTTTACTGCCTTGCTGATGTGCAAGAAAGGTCAGCCTTGTCATAAAGGCTCAGGCTACTCTTCCCTATGTGGCTCCTTTCATCCCCAGAAGCAGAGGCAGCAGTATCACCCCCCAAACCATACAATGGCAAAAGATCTAGGCATGGCAACTATAAGGATGATGGAAGTAGCATAGAAACATAGAAACACAGAACATAGAAACATAGACTTTGATGACAGATAAGGACCACTTGGCCCACCCAGTTTGCCCTTTTCACTACCTACATAAACTCTAGATCCTAATTGATCTGCAGCTTACCTTCTTTTTCCTACCACTAGGGTTGCCTTCTCTTTATCCCATGCATTCTTGAATTCTCCTATCATTTATGCCCCTACAACCTCTACAGGGAGGCTGTTCCATGTATCTACCACCCTTTCTGTGAAAAAAATACTTCCTTACGTTACCCCTAAGTCTCCCCCCTCTAGCCTCATATTGTGACCCCTTGTTCTTGCACATCTCATTTTCTGAAAGATGCTGCCCTCCTGAACTTTGTTTATCCCCTTGAGGTATTTGAATGTCTCTATCATATCCCCCTCTCCCTCCTTTTCTCCATGGTATACATATTGAGGTCTTTCAGTCCTTCCTCATATGGTTTCTGGTGCAGTCCTTGCACCATTTTCATTGCCATTCTCTGGACTGCCTCCACTATGTCTATGCCCTTTTGGAGATGTGGCTCTAGAACTGAATACAGTATTCCAGATGCAACCTCACCAATTGTCTGTACAGTGGCATCCCCCACCTCCTGTTTTCTACCAGTGATGCCTCTCCCTATGCACTCCAGCATCCGTCCGGCTCTCCTCACAGACTTCTAACATTGCTTGGCTACTTTTAAGTCATCCATTATGATTAGCCCCCCCGGTCCCTTTCCAGTTTGGTTGTTGTTAGTATCCCCCCCCCCCATCGTGTATTCCTCGCCTGGATTCCTGTGCCCCAGGTGCATGACTTTGCACTTCTTTGTACTGAATCTAAGCTGCCACACTCTTGACCACTTCTCCAACTTGCCTGGGTCTCTTCTTATTCTTTCCACCTCACCTGGAGTGTCCACCCTATTGCAGATCTTAGTGTCATCTGCAAAGAGGCATACCTTCCTTTCCAGCTCCTCTGCAATGTCACTTATGAAGACATTGAAGAGGACAGGCCCCAGACCTGAGCCCTGTGGCACCCCACTGGTTATCCTCTCTCCCTGGATTGAACTCTGTTTACTACCATCCTCTGCGTTCTGTTGCTCAGCCAATTCCTGACCCAGTTTACCACCTTGGGACCCACTCCCAGACTGCCCAACTTGTTTACTAGCCTCCTGTGTGGGACGGTGTCAAATGCCTTGCTAAAATCTAGGTAGGCCATGTCTATTGCCCCTCCCTGATCGACCATTCTAGTCACAGAATCAAAGAAATCTATCAGGTGGAAGCCAAAGGCCATATTTTCAAAGGTTGATGCAGGGCGTGCAACAAACTCTTGTGCTGCTGCAGTTGCAACATTGCGGATTGCCATAACTACATAGATAGACAGACAGATGGACAGACAGACAGATACATAGCTAGATAAAACATTTATTACATGCTCATTTCCACAGACTCTGAGCACTGTAAAAACAACAACAATAAAAAACAAGTTAATAAAGCCACTAATATACCACTACAATGGTTCCAACAGTTCCATTCAGCAGTTAGTCATAAAAGGCCTGCCAGAATAAATGTGTTTTGAGGCCCTTCTTAAAGGCTTCCACTGAGGGAGCCCTCCTCAGATTTTCAGGCAAAGAGTTCCACAAGGTGGGTGCGGTAACCGAAAATGCCCTATCACTGGAACGCAGCAGCCTCACCCTGGGAACCTCAAGAAGGGCTCTCCCAGCAGAACAAAGTGCCTGGGAGGGGTGATAGGGGACAAGGAGATCTTGCAGATAGACAGGCTCCCCCTCATGTAGGGTTTTATAGGTCAGGAGCCCTACTTTAAAGACAATCCTCCACCTGACTGGCAGCCAGCAAGTACATGCAAGTGTATAATCTTGGGCACAATTGCAACAATACACTAGATTTACGTCAACCTGTGGCAAACTTTGGCCACAAGCTGCATGGTAAATTCCCTGGCATTGATGCAAGCTAGACCACAAAAAGATAATCTAGGAGGCATCACTTTGATGCAAGGGACAGAAAATCCTTTTGGACTGCTGAAAGCCTAGTGTGCCATATCTTCGGTGCTCCTAGGGTTTGCAGCAGGTCTGGCTTTTAGAAAATCTGTCCCCATGGCTCTGGGTCTTACAGAAAGTTCAAGATATGAAATTATGGTCCATGATATCAGACAGGTAGCTTCTGGAAGTGATAACAAGTGTCCTGCTCTCTCTGTCTAGAATTAGAGACTATACCCCATACGGACTGGGCCCTGGCTACCTGTCTGACTTCCTCACTCCTGCCATCCTGGCTCACTGGCTCTGTTCCTCCACCCAGGGCCTCCTGGCAGTTCTGAGGACCAGGCTGAAAACCTCCAGTGATTGCTCATTCGGGGTGGCTGGCATGGTTCTCTTGAATTTATTTATATATTTATTTATTTATTAATTAGCTTTTGATGACTGGGTAAGTGCATCAGGCAATAGTCCTGCCAATTTTCAGACATGACCCGGGAGAGTACATTATACAGTCATTATAAACAAATACAGTCGTAGCACATATACAACAGATATCCACGCAGGGATAGTCAGGACTGATACATACAAGCAGGACCACCCAGGCAGGGATGAACAAGGTACACTAAGATAAGTTGGGAGATATATTTGGAGTTCAGGGATACCAAAAGTCAAGGCAGCTAGGACAAGTAAGCTTAGGTACAGTCGCATGTGTCAAGTGCATAAAGGTGAGAGAAAAGTGCTGACTTGAAGGAAGAGTGTGATAAGGGTCATTTTAAACTGGAGGGGAGGGAAAGGAGTTCCAGAATTTGAGGGCAAAATGAGAGAATGCTTGCTCACCCATTTTAGTTGAGCAGTGTGGGACTGAGAACAGTGGAGAATTTGAGGACCTCAGAGGGTGGGAGTGAATTGCAGAGTTAAAAATGGCTGCAAGAGATTTAGGGTGGGGGTTTCTGGTCATGGAATCAATGAAACATCCCAGAGAGTAGTAGCGGCGGGAATTGGGAGACAGCCAGTGAAGGGTAGGGTAGAGTAGAGAAAAGGCAATGGCGAGTGAGACAAGGGGCCAATAAAGCAAACCTACAAATGTTGTTGTAAGTGGTGTCCCACTTTCGAAGAATACTCGCATTTGCCTGAGAAAGGAGAGGGACAGCATAAAGTAGCCTAGGGAGCAAGACACTTCTAGCCACAGAGATCCTTGCTGCAGGGGTCAGGGAGTGATGCACATGGTAGGCTGCACCAATCTTCATGTTAATGGATCTGCATACATCGTTTATGTGAGAGGAGAAATCAAGTGCAGGATGCAGCATCACCCCTAAGCATTTGAAGGAGTCCATGGACTGGACTGCTGATCCATCGAGACAGAGCACGCAAAGCATGGGGGGCTCAACTTGGGCTTTTCAAGGGGACCCAAAGAGCATAGTATGAGTTTTAGGAAGGTTAAGGATTAGGAAGTTAGAGGAGAACCAGGACTGAAGTTGTTGGAAAGCAGAAGATAGATGATTAGTAAGTTCAGAGATGGACCAGGAGGCAATGTAGAGCACTAAGTCATCTGCATACATGCTGGAGCAACAGTGGGGTATAGAAGTAGGAATATCATTAACAAAGATGGAGAATAGCAAGGGCCCAAGAATGGACCCTTGCAGGATGCCACAGGAGATAGGGGCAGGAGATGAGAGAACCTTACAGAAGGAGACTGATTGAGAACAGTTATCAAGGTAGCTGTGGATCCAGGATAAGGTAGATTCAGAGGCACCAAGAGATTGCAGCTTATCCAAGAGTAGGGGGTGATTAACCAAGTCGAATGCTTTCGTTAGGTCTATGAACACTTAGCCAGTAAGTAGGCCTTTGTCCATGTTGGACTAAACCTCACTAAATAAAAGGGTGAGAGCAGTGGTGGTGCTATGACCAGCCATGAACCCATGCTGACTGGGACTGAAGGCTGAAATTAAGTAAATGAGCAGACATCTGGTGGTGGATAAGTTGCCCAGCAACTTGCTCAGAGTAGGCAGTAGTGCAATGGGATGATACTTGGATAGGATTCTGGGGACTCCTTTCTTGAACACTCGAATAGTCCTAGCAGATTTCCAGGCCAAAGGCACTGTGGAGGTGCTGATGGATAAGTTAAAGAGCCAAGTAACGGGAGTGGCTAGAAGTGGAGCAACAAGCTTGAGGATTCTGGGTTCCAGACCATCCGGACCGGTACTGCCATGAGAGGGGATGGTTCTTAATAACCTAAGGACCTCCTGGTACGTGCCATGGGAAAACTCCAGGGAAGGAGATGCATAAAAAGGAGCTGGAGGAGGAGGAGGAGGAGATTTGGGGCCACTGGATGCAGGGGAAGGGATATGAGGAACCATGGTAAAGAGGGTGTTTAAGGCATTGGCAATAGTGCAGGGGTTATTGCAGAGGATATCATTAATTAGCATATCATTCAGTGCCTGTGGCTTGGTATTCCCCAGGATCTCATTAATCTGTGGCCAATACCTCTTAGGGTTGGAGGCAGAGGAGTTAAGGAGTTCTCGGTAGTAGACACTCTTGGCAGCCTGAACATCCTTCTTACATGTATTGCACAAGGCGTGATACTCCTCAAAGTCAGCCTGAAGAGAGGAGGATTTCCATTTTGACCAAAGTTTGTCATGATGCCTGAGCTGCTGCAGGAGCGGCCGCTTCAGCCACTTGGTCACTTTCCCTCTGACCCTATGCATTGAGGACAGAATGTGTGTTGTACAAAGTTAGTAAAGTTGTGTTGAAATAATCAGTAGCCATGTTGCTGTCAGTGGTAGTAAAGAGGGGGGACCAGTCAACACGTTTTAGATCATAAAGGAACACTGGTGGGTCAAGTTTGGAGAAGTCAGCAAAGGAAAGCACTTTGGGAGGATAAGAGGAAGTGGAGGCACTCCTAACACAGTAGACTGGGCAGTGATCACTGATAGAATCGGATAAAACCCCAGCTGGGGAGTAATAATCCTTCCAGTTAGTGAGGATCCAGTCTATCAGAGTACAGCTGGAACCATTCAGCGAGATCCTAGTGTGAGATGAGGTGAGTTGAAAAAGGTTAGCCTTACTGATAGTAGATGTAAGAAGAGAGGAGTTGGACCGAGCCAGTTGAGGTTAAAATCACCCAGACAGATCACCTCATTTTTCTTTGACAGTGCAGGAATTAACTCTATAAAGTCTTCGAGACCAAGTTTGCTATTAAGAGGTGGTATATATATGCCGAAGATGTGCAGTTTCTTGGCACCACCAAGTAGCAGGAAAGAGTGTAATACTGTACCTCACCATTGTTCAGAAGAGGTATAGTCAGAAGAGAAACATTCAGATGAGTCTTATAGTACTGCACCAAACCACCACCTCTTTTGGAGGAAGGTCAGTCGGTGCGATACATGTTGTAGCCTGGTAGTGTGCAGTTAAGATCAGAGACTGCTGGTTTCAACCAGGTTTCAGAAAGGATAAGTATATCAGGATTATTGACCTAAACCCAGGCTTCAAGCTCTGGGAGGTTGGCAATAAGATTTTGAATATTGAGATGGGTGAAGGATGAGCCTGTGGCATGTGGCAGTAGATTGGTGGAGCAAGAATAAGTTTGGTTAGGCTTGACCAATGGACCAGGGTTGGACTCAATGTCCCCAGCTAGGGTAAGAGATAGTGCTATAACCCATAGTGTAGCAAGCGCAAAGAAACAAGATACGTTCCTAGGGAAGGTAAGTTTCCCGCATACCATGAGCCTTAGGAGAGACCCTACTAGTTTGTAGCCCAGGTACACTGGAGAAATTGATATGGAGGCGCTATCTGCAAGCATGTTGGAGTAGGTGAAGTTACTAAGGGGCCCCTCTGACATGTGTGTGGGAGTCCCTGTAACTAGAGAGGGAGGGAGTCTAGTACAAGAAGGGCAACGAATGTGCAGGGCAGATAGCGCAAAGCTAATCCAGACATCCTAGAAGGAGAGTCAGAGCAAGGACTGGCAAGAAAATTAGTAATTTGAGCAAAAGAAAGTACAGTTATGAAAAGCGAACAAGGGGCAGGGGGAGGAGAAGGGTTGAGATAGGTATATACCATCAGAAGGGAATTAGGAATGAAGATCTGGCAGGGTGAGTAAGCAGTGCCCTCGATGGGGCAGGATAAAAAAAAGAAAAAAGGAAAATAGCTAGTAGGATGAATCACAACAGGAGACTGAAGCAGAGAACAGACAGAAAGTGTGCTAGGCCAGTTAAACTGTTGGCGACATCTAGTGGTGGAATCAAATAATCTGCAAATAGTAAACTAAGCAGAAATTAAACTTGAGGACCCTAACACGTGGAATTCGTACCTATAATAAGAAAGCCAGTAAAGGTGGGAGGGTATTGGGGGCGGGCAGGATTTCTTAAGTCACAGCAGCAAAGTAGAAATAGATGTCCATAAGAGCTGCTCAAGTTTTAATTTTAAAACAAGAGGCTGCAGTTTCGGGGAGCTCTAGTCAGATTCCAATTTAAAATAAGTAGCTGCTGCTACTATGAGTGCTCTTAAGCTCCAGAAGATTAAGACCCAATTCCAGAACGGAACAGTTCTAAAAATTAAATCATGCGCTGTAGACAGCACTTAGCTTCAGGCTGCAGCACGGGACCCTAAAATGTATTTAAATTACTCAGCCCCACGCAGCACTGAATTAACACTGCCGCAGGTCCACCAGATATGAAACTAAGATATCCCTACTGCACAGGCATGCAAACAAAGGCAAGAGTCTAAACACAATTCGGCGTGAAGCCAGAAGGGCATTCAGAAATGGCACCAACTTTGAATCCTGGACAAAAGCTGGGTGTTTTCTCGAGCAGCACTATGTTCTGTACCTTGTTAAATTGCAGCTGACCCCCACACAGCTCCGAGGGCAGAATGCCCTGAGAAATAGTATGAAGAGCTGTGGCGAGATAAATAGGGAGGAGAGGGAGGATTGTGGACATTGTTGGAGGTAACTTGGGAGGGAACAGGTTACAGAAATCAGGGGAAGGGGGAGCAGAGCAAGCAGTTTGGTGAAAATGGAGGCACATGCAAGGGAGCAGAGAAGAGTCAGTAGCTGAGAGAGCAAGAGAGAGAGAGAGAGAGAGAGAGGAGGGCAACAGCAGGGGGAGGTAGAAATTAGAGAGATGGGGGAAAGGCAGAGAAATAATCTAAAACTGTATGTAAGACGTCAGTAAACACATTTAAATCAGACAGCAAATGTGTGTGTGTGAAAAGCACTACACTAGCCAGACATAACTAAGGCTCCTCAGATGTTACAGCTAACTGTGCTAACAGATACCTTGCGGTAACACTGAGCTGCAAGTTTTTACATACTAAAAGCATAAATGGGTGACAGTAAAAACTGCCTAAAATAAAAACAGCAGTGCTAAAAGGACCTAGTGTTTGCTTCCCTTTTCCAAAGTCCAGCAGCAAAGTAGGGACAGCCGTCTGTCAGGGCTGCTTGAGTTTTAATTTTAAAACAAGATGCTGCAGCTTCGGGGAGCTCTAGTCAGATTCCAATTTAAAATAAGCAGCTGCTGCTACTATGAGTGCTTTTAAGCCCCCAGAAGATCGAGACCCAATTCTAGAGTGGAGCAGTTCTAAAAATCAAATCATACACTGTAGATGGCACTTAGCTTCAGGCTGTAGCATGGGACCCTAAAATGTATTTAAATTATTCAGCCCCATGCAGCACTGAATTGAACACAATTCAGCGTGAAGCCAGAAGGGCATTCAGAAATGGCACCAACTTTGAATCCTGGACAAAAGCTGGGCGTTTTCTCGAGCAGAACTATGTTCTGTAGCTTGTTAAATGGCGGTTGGCCCCCACGCAGTTCCCGAGGGCAGAATGCCCTTAGGAATAGTATGAAGAGCTTGCTAAATGGTGGTTGGCCCCCACACAGCTCCGAGGGCAGAATACCCTGAGGAATAGTATGAAGAGCTTGCTAAATGGCGGTTGGTCCCCACGCAGCTCCGAGGGCAGAATTCCCTTCCAAGGTCCTTGTGGGAGGCCCGTACAGTGGAGGTGTTCAGGAGGGGCCTAAAGACCCATCTTTTTAAATTAGCCTGTCCAGCTGATGTATCTTAAACAGTGTCTGAACATTTTTAATAATTTTCTAGAATGTTTTGTGATTTAAACTTTGACCCTATTGATTGTTCTTTGTACGGCATCCAGAGCCCCAGGGATTGGACGCCTAACAATAAATGTTACTTACTTACCACCATGCTGACCCTGCGCCCTGCTTTAAGAACAGCCCCTCACAGCTACATCAAGTGCCACTGTAGGAGGACATTCAGAAAATTGTATGTCTACAAGCAGTAGAACACGTTCTAGATTATCAAGCTCAGCAGGGGTTCATTTTTTGATTCTTTTTTCTGATTTTTTTCCTCCACTGATACTTACCGCCTTTGTCATTATACTGCTAGCTGACCTCCTATGCTATATTCTGCCAAGGTGCCAGCCAATCCCCTGTGGCTCTTCTTGGATTACTACCCATATTCTATGGGCCACAAAGACCCCCCCCCCCATAGTGGGGCTCAAACCCAGAGGTATGGTTTGAGAACAACAATGGAAATTATTGCCTGATGAGCAGAAAAGCTGGGGCGGTGCTGTGCCTCATAATGTGGGCACCCTTGTAGATCCATTATTCATGTATCAGTGGCTGTATTCCATGCAGGTGTCCCCCACTTCCCTAGCACATGATGCACTCTGTCTGGAGATGCTGACCTGCAGTGGATTGGTGGCAACATTCTGTGGTCACTTGTAATATAACATTTCCCACTGTTTTCAGGAGGCATCTGAGACATTCATCATAGAAACATAGAAACATAGACTTTGACAGTAGATAAGGACCGCTTGCCCCACCCAGTCTGCCCATTTCCTTACCTAGTGAATAAGCTGCAGATCCTAGTTAACCAACAGTCTACTTCCTCTTAACCCCCACTATAATTGCCTTATGTCTGTCCCATGCATTCTTGAATCCCCCCACTGTTATTGGCCCCATAAACTCCTCAGGGAGGCCATTCCGTGCGTCTACCACCCTCTCTGTAAAAAAATACTTCCTCACATTGCCCCTGAGCCGTCCCCCCTCTGTCTTCAAATTGTGCCCCCCTTGTTCTTGCACATCTCTTTTTCTGAAAGATGCTACCCTTTTGAACTTTGATGATTCTCTTGAGCTACTTAAACATTTCTATCATGTCCTTCCCCCTTCCTCCTTTCCTCGAGGGTATAAATATTAAGCTTCTTTAGTCTCTCTTCGTATAGTTTCCGGTACAGACCATGTACCATTTAGTTGTCCTCCTCTGGACTGCCTCCATCCTGTCTATCTCCTTGCAGAGATGGGATCTCCAGAACAGCATGCAGTACTCCAGATGGGGTCTCACCAACTGTCTGTACAGAGGGATGACAACTTCCTGTTTTCTACTGGTGATTCCTCTCCTTATGCATCCCAGTATCCCCCAGCCCTCCTTATTGCCTTCTCACATTGCCTGCCTATCTTTAGGTCATCTGATATGATTACTCCCAAGTCCCTTTCCATTTTTGCTGTTGTTAGTACCTCCCCCCCACCACTGTGTACTCTTCCTCTGGGTTTTTGTTTCCCAGGTGCATTACTTTGCACTTCTTTGCATTGAATCTAAGCTGCCATACTTTTGACCATTCCTCCAGACTTGCCAAATCCCTTCTTAACCTTTCCACCTCCCTTTGTGTATCAACCCTCTTGCAGATCTATGTGTCATCTGCAAAGATGCATACTTTTCCTTCCAGTCTCTGTGCAATGTCACTTACAAAGACATTAAAGAGGACCGGCCCCAGTACTGAACCCTCCGGTACCCTGCTAGTAGCCCCCCTTTCTTCAGAGTGGACTCTGTTTACTATTACCCTCTGCATTCTGTTGTCAAGCCAATTTTTTACCCAGGCTACCACCCTGGGACCCACTCCCAGGCTGGCTAACTTGTTTATTAATCTTTTGTGTGGGACTGTGTCAAATGCCTTGCTAAAGTCTAGGTAGGCCATGTCCACAGCCCCTCCCTGGTCTATTACTTTTGTCACCCAGTCAAAGAAATCTATTAGATTCATCTGACATGAGCTTCCTGTTGTGACTCTATGCTGCCTTGGGTCCTGAGCCCTGCTGGCCTCTAGGTACTCAACTATTCTTTCTTTCAGAAGTGATTCCATCATTTTCCCTACCACTGAGGTCAAACTAACAGGTCTGTAGTTTCCTGCCTCTGCCTTGCTCCACTTTTGTGAAGGGGAATCACATCTGCCCTCCTCCAGTCCTCAGGTACCATGTCCTCCTCCAATGATTTGTAAAAAAGGGTAGTCAGCAGTGTCACTAGTTCTCCCCTTAGTTCTTTTAGAATTTTGGGGTGAATCGGTGGATCCATCATGTGATAGATCCACTGATTTATGCAGTTCTTATGATGCGAGCTTCACCAGCAGTGGTCTCAAACACACTCCCAGTGTCGGCTAGTTCAGCTGACTCAGACTGTGATGGATGCATTTGGTGACTTTCACATCAGAACCTCTGGGGTGGAGGGGCCCATTCACCAGCCCAAACTCACAATGCAGTTGATAATGGATGGGGTACACGTGCAGTGCAGCTGGGTAGAAGAATCTGGTGATCAAGCATATCTCGTATCAATGTGCTGGAACTCCAAACAGTTTGTCTGGCTCTGACCCAGCTTACTTCTCTGGTTTGGGGTCAGGTTATCTAACCAATGCAGACACAACTACATTGTTTTACATCAACAAGCTGCGGGAGGGGACATCCTTCCAGCTTTACCAGGAAGATTGGAGGATGCATTTCTATGTTTCTAAATGAAGGTTGACGTGCTTGCTGAGGTTAGTTTGACCTTGTTGCAGTTCATGTAATGGGCTCAAGCAGTTAGCTTGCAACTTTTTTGAGCCATGTGGGGTAGGTGTCCCACAAGTGGTCTTTGCATTCACTTGTGATATGTAGTCATAGGAATCACATCTGCTCTCCTCCAGTCCTCAGGTACCACACCCTCCTCCAATGATTTGTTAAAAAGGGTAGTCAGTGGTGTCACTAGTTCTCCCCTTAGTTCTTTTAGAATTCTGGAGGGAATTGGTGAATCATCATGTGGTGGTTCCACTGATTCATGAAATTCTTATGATACGAACTTCACCAACAGTGGTTTCAAACACACTCCCTGTGTAGGCTAGTTCAGCTGACTCAATCTGTGATGGATGCATTTGGTGACTTTCACATCAGAACCTCTGGGGGGAGGGGCCCATTCACCAGCCAAATCTCACAATGCAGTTGATAATGGACGGGGTACATGTGCAATGTAGCCAGGTAGAAGACATCTGGTCACCAAGCATGTCTCGTAACAGTGTGCAGGAACTCCAAGCAGTTTGTCTGGCTCTGACCCAGCTTACTTCCCTGGTTTGGGGTCAGGTTGTCTAACCAATGCAGACACAGCTATGTTGTTTTACATCAAAAAGGTGCGAGAGGGGCAGTCCTTCCAGCTTTACCAGGAAGCTTGGAGGATGTGTTTCTATGTTTCTATGTGAAGGTTGATTTGCCTGCAGAGGTCAGTTTGACCTTGTTGCAGTTCATGTAATGGGCCCAAGCAGTTAGCTTTCAACTCATTTAAGCCATGGTGGGGGGAGGTGTCCCACAAGTGGTCTTTGCATTCACTTGTGGTATATATTCATCCTCCCCTTTCACCTCATACTCACTTTGAAACATTGGGCCCAATTCCAGAAGGGGATGCAGGACTTGTGTCAAGCCCAGTGTCCAGCGCAAAGGAGGTCACAGATGCTCAAAAGCACCTAGGACACAGAGCAGTCCGATTTTCAAAGGGGTGGCGCATTTGTGACACTTTCCCCACTTTATGGCTGCTTGCATTAAATGGTTGGCGCAAGTGCTGCGATCCTGGATGCAAAGTTAGACCAGGCAAAAGTTGGTCTAACTTCCTGCATCCCACGTTCTGGACTTGCAGGGGGCATTTGCGGCACAATACATTGAAAATTGTGCTTGCCGCAAGGTGTGACACAAGTCGCACTTGCATCACACACCCTGCCACAAGTCCCCTGCAGTGGCACAAAACTATAAAATCGAGCCCATTGATTCTTGTGCCCTTTTCCTTCCTTCCTTCCTTCTATGAAGCCAACTGTAGGTCAAGTTGCCTTCACCTTTCCCTTTCCCTTTCCTAAACTCTGGTCCTCTCTTCTCCTGATCCTCCACTCTGTCTCTTCCCTTTACTACCTCAAGTCTCACCTCTGTGACTTCTCAACACACTCCTGCAATTGCTCCTGACTCAGTATCATGAGCTGCTATCCCCCAACCCCAACCACTGGTCTGCCTTGCTCAGCTTTTGCATTAGTACACCCCCCCACATTTACAGTTGTTGTCCCTACTCTGTACTTATATTGCCTTTGTATAATTGCAAATTTACATAATGTAATGCACCTTATTGTGCTGTATTTCTCTGCACCTGATGTTTACCTTTTGCTCAATTATTAATTTATTGTACTTACTGCACCATGTTATATTGTTATTGTTCCCCTTCACACTTTATAAATATCTAGATCAATGGGTTGACCCCTACTTGAATTTTCTTTTTCATTTGGATCAATTAAGTAAAAAAAATGTTGCAAAACTTAGGAGCATTGCGAAGACATAGTTTGAAGTTTGACCCAGGAAAGTAGAGCAAGACTGGTTCAGACAGTAATTCTTCCTTTGATTGATTACGGTTCAATGGTTTATGTAAATTCAACTAAACACAATTTATTGTCGCGCGATAGACTTCAATATAAGTTGGCTTGATTTGTGCTGGATATTAAGGGGCCATACTCATCTTATCATCATTGCGATTTGCTCTGTAGCTTAAACTGGGTTCCCCTAAGTTTAAGAATGGACCAAATGTTCTGTAACTTTTTGTATAAATGTTATAATGGTCTTGCTCCTGATTACCTTATTTCTAAACTTTTTATGCAGGTCTTTAATTATTCTTTACAAGATACCCGAGGGAGAGGATTAATAGTTCCTATCATAAATACTAGATATGGGAAAATGCAATTTGATTATATGGCTTCTGTTGGATGGAATTAGCTTCCTCCTAGTGTACACAATATGCCCTCTTATCAAACTTTTAAATCTGCTATATTAGATTTGTACTTGTTTAGATGTACTTGTTATTAATGAATTTTCTAAATGCTATATGTGTTTGTAATTGTTCTTTAAATTGTTGAACGTTGTAGTTGTATTTAATTTTTGTATATTTATTGCAACATATGTTTTATGTTTTCTAAGCAGGACGGTATTGTAAACAGGCTTACCTAATTACCTTATCTTGTTGAAATATAAGACATAAACAAACAAACAAACCTTCCTCCCAGCACACATTTGGAAACAAGCTATTACAAACTCATTATGTCTTTCCTGGTAAAATAAATAAATAGATAAATAATAGTGTTTCTAGAGCAGGGAATCCTGCGGTTGGAACTGTTTACTTCCTAAGACGCTGTTAAATGCAGATTTGCAGCCAAGTTTAGCTCAGATCACTTTATTTGTATAATACAATCATCACAAAAACATGCATAGTCCACACATATTAAAATCCCGTTTTACATTACATAAAACAGATCAGATATACACAATGTTTAAAGTGTCATTATCATAACTTTTTTATTATAGCAGCATATTTATTAGTTTTTAAGTAAGTTATGAAGACTAGAACAGGACCACGCACTATGCTTATCTAAGATTTTTTTTTGTTCTCTTTCCACTAAATCATATATTTTCCTTGTTAGCACAGAATGTCAAGTTTACTAGCATAAACAGTACCATGACATTCTCTGAGGAGAACAGACATGCTATTTCCTGCCAATCGGAGACAGACTGTCTAGCCTTCAAAATGGGTGTAAGCCATCTTTCTCGAGAAACAAAATATTATTCCTAGAATCAATCTTTTCCATAGAGTACCACTTTTGGTCTTAGGACTGGAGACACTAGAACCCCACGGGAGCCCAAGCTTTTGGGACTGGTGATGCAGATATACCCCCCCCCCCATGCACACAGTATGTGTGCATGTCCACTGGTATGCAACGGCACCTGCCCCTACCACCTCAGTTCCTTCCGTCCTGCTGTCAAAGTGCAGCATCTATCTCGCTTTCCTCTTCAGGGACCAGAACTTACAGTTTGCATACAATTGCATTCTACTCAATGTCATCACTCACTACTGTATAGTATTAGCTAGTGTTTATTATTTATGTTCAGTTTTAGTCCAGTTAAAAAAAATAGTTTCTTCATGGCCATGCCACATTTGACAATGATCAGCAACAGTCATGGCAGGTAGGGTGCCTGAACAAGCATGTTGCTTCAACAACAAGGTTATGTCTGACCACTACTTCTCACTGGGTGAGTGGGAAGAAGAGCAGTCCTCTCAGAATCACAGAAAGAAATGGTCCCAGCCCCACTCATACTCGGCACTGGGTTTCCATGTACTGTTTGACATCAATCTTGTTTTACAGAAAGCATAAAGAAAAAAAGAAGGCATAGGTTGAGGCCGGGCTCACAGCACTCTTCACCAAGGCATTTGATGTCCATATGCAGAGGATCTCCACAGTCATTCCTGTTGACAGTGCTGGACTTCCTGAGGCCTACTGGCTTGATACCTCTGTCCTCAAGTTTCTTCTTGCCTGCTGGAGAGCCTTCTGGAGAGTAATTTGGTCACTGGGCTGCACTTCTAGAGCAGTGAATTCAGAGCACTCTAAGACTGGTGGTGCAGTGGTCAGTGCCACCCTTGGTTCTGGTGACCCTCTTGTCGCCAGTGCTGGTGCTGCATTTAGTGCCAGCAACTTTGGGGGTGCTGACTCTAATGATGGTGCCAGAGCCATCAAAGCCTGCCTACAGAGCCACTGTCATCGCCAACCCTGGCCTCAGTACCAGACTCCCTACAGCTCTTGGCACCAGCACTGCTGTGGGTGCCACATTCAGTGCCATCCTTGGTGTTGTGTGCAGTGCTGCATTTGTTGCTGGGGTCTACACCGATCGTGATGTCAACTGCAGCACCAGTGCCAATGGCATTGCTGGTGCCGAGCCCTCTGAGTTCATATTTTATTCCATTGTCTCCTACTCATCCTGACAACAACGAGTAATTCAGACTTAATCCTGGATTCTGACTCTGACAATGAAAATCCCCAGGACCCAGCAGATCTAGAGCCAGCACCAATCAGGGACCCCCAGTAGGATATTTTGTTTCAGGCACTGCTTAAAAATCTGCATAGCATTTTACATTTTGAGGCAGTTGCTATAGATGAGGCAAGGAGGGAACAGGTTGAATATTTGAAGGTACACATTATGTCACTGTCCCTGCTCCCATAAATCCAGCCTGCTGTGGAGACTCTCACAGTGGCATGGAGCAGGCTGGCTTCTATTCCTGGCATCTTAAGACTGCCAGATAAGAAGTACTTATCTCCTAGGATGAATACAGTGTATTACACCTAGCCTAAAGTAAATGCTATTGTCATTATAACTAACAATAGTCGGAAGCCCTGCACAACTTACTAAGGGAGTGTGTAAGATAAACATATTGGGTAAAGAGTTAATTACTTCTGCCACTCTAGATCAGTGCATTGCAAGCTACCAGGCCCCTTTCTCAAGGTATGAACACTCTCTGTGGAGCAAGCTCTGATCCACTATGGAGAGCTTGTCTAACTTTTCTTCAAAGCTGGACATTTTTATTACTATTACTCAGGGTACTGAGTCTAATAATCATGAGAGAAGGGCCACATTGGATTCTTCAGATACAAACACTTGGTCTGCAGCTACAGGAACTTGCATCCAAACACATTCCTGGCTGTGAGCTGCTGGGTTTGCTTCTGACATCCAGCAGCAGATAATGAATGTCCTATTTGATGGCACTTATCTCTTTGGTAAGAATTTGGAGGAAGTGCTCAAAGAGTGAAATGAAAGGAAATCAACCCTGAGAGGTGCTAGAGCTAAGCAGTCCAATGACCAAGGAGCAAAAGGGCCAGGATACTACCATAACAAACAGCATTTTTATGACAAGACTGCCCAACAAGGCTATCAGCACCAGTATAAAGCCAAGCCTGCAGCAGCACAAGAAGCTACCACAGAAAGCAAAGGTGCCCATTGTGACCCTCTGATGGGGCTTAGGTCCAGTACTCATCTCTACTGCCTGAGGTACATCACACTTTTCTCCTGTGGGGGACATCTAACCCAATTCTGTCATCAGTGGAAATGCAGCATGACAGACAGGTGGGTTCTGTGGATCTTCCCAGAGGGATACTCCCTGAAACTGTTGGATTACCTTCTGGACACAGCTCTGGGAAAACAGTCACATCTGTCAGCTCACATTGCAAATCTGCTTTTCTAGGAGATTGCGGGCCTCCTACACAATAGAACAATAAAGTTAGCACTGCGAGTCAGAATGAAACAAGGAATTTTACTCCAGGTACCTCCTCGTCCCCAAGAAACCTGAAGGCATGTGCCCCAATCTTCCAAGAATTAATCTCATCCATAGATTCTCAGTGATGGGTCTGAGCCAAAAGCACTAGGACCCCATGGGAACCAGAATTCTGGAGGGGGGGGCTGGTGACTGAAGTAGGTCCTGCATGCGCAGCACCATATGCAGCCCTACTCAAACCAGTCTCTTCCCACAAATGATATCAGTCTATTTTGCAGGTGTAATTCACCTTTTATTCCATCAGACTATAAGATTCAGATCAGAACAGGTGTCAAAATTCATCCAGTGCAACTTGCCCCAAGCGCCTCGGCAAAAGCCTTCGAAGGGGGGCGTAAACCAAATGGAGACTTTCTTCCATTTTACACGTTTGTAAGTCATGACATCATCAATTACTGACGTGGTTACTTGAAGTAATACTGTAACAAACATCCAGTGCTCAAAGAAAAATGTGTTTTAAATACAGTCAAATATTTACATTTTCCAACAAAACATGTATTGTCATTATATACAACTTTCAACTTTATAAATATTTAAACTGCATCAGAAATTAAATAAATGAGCTATCGCTCCATGCAGATGCTTAAATCACATAATGTAAAGTCTAGATCATCTGCCTTAATGCTTAATTTTCAAGAACAAAAGATGAGATCACCCATAAAACCTATAAGGATCAAACCATCACTTAACTTTTTTATATACATTATGCTGATCTTTTAAAACAGTTACATTTAAGGATCCATATACCACCTATATGTGGTGGTGGGGGGGGGGTCATAGGAGGCAATAGGAATGGAAAAATCTCATGATAGTACTTCCATAACCCAATATCCAAAAGCTCTCTCGTTGAAGTAATATATTGTCTCTGTTACCACGTCTTGCGGGTCTTTGGACCCATCCTAAACCCATGAATCTGAAACAGCTTACATCTGAATTATGTACCTGTAGAAAATGTCTCCCTGAAGGTGTGTCTGTTCTCTGATTTCTAATGGAATATATATATATATGTTCTTAAATGCATTCCTTGAGCATTCTAGCTATTTTGCCTATATACAGGTAGCAAAGATTGCACCTTTGTTATACAGGCAAAACAGCAGAAAGAGAGAGCTTTTGGATATTTAATTTAGACACTGTGAATCCTAAAGGCCTAAATGATAAGTGGGATTTGAAACCATTCTTGCAATCAAAAAGGAAAAAGTAATAAGATAAGGCCCATTTGATGTGAGTTATGGAAGTACTATCATGAGACTTGTCTATTCCCATTACATACCCACCCCCACTTATAGGTTTTTTAACTTTAAGTAAATTGAGGTTATACAAGTTAACTGAATTTAAATTTTTTAGATATTTTTTTCTACTAGGAAGTCATCCGCTTCTACCTTTCACTTCTCTGGAAAAGATGGCTTATAAACTTATTGAATATTTGATATATAATTTCTGAATACACTTCATCTATTTTGATCTATTCTTTCTCTTTTATAGGTGGTATATGGATCCTTAAATGTAATTGTTTTAAAAGATCAGCATGAGTATATAAAAAGGTTCCATGATGGTGTGATCCCTATAGGTTTTATGGGTGATCTCATCTTTTGTTCTTGAAAATTAAGCATTAAGACAGATGATCTAGACTACATTATGTGATTCAAGCACCTGCACCGAGCAATTGCTCATTTATTTAGTTTCTGATACAGTTTAA
Source organism: Neoceratodus forsteri (assembly GCA_016271365.2). NCBI lineage: Eukaryota > Metazoa > Chordata > Ceratodontiformes > Ceratodontidae > Neoceratodus > Neoceratodus forsteri. Next base: position 723,195,343 of record CM028129.1, read on the forward strand.
ATGTTTAAAAAGTTGAAAATTGTATATAATGACAATATATGTTTTGATGGAAAATGTAAATATTTTACTATATTTAAAACACATTTTTCTTTCAGCACCGGCTGTTTGCTACAATATTACTTCAAGTAACCACATGTCAGTAATTAATGATGTCATGACTTACAAATGTATAAAATGGAAGAAAGTCCCTGTTTGGTTTATGTCCCTTTTGAAGGCTTTTGCCGAGGTGCTAGGGGCAAGTTGCACGGGATGAATTTTGATACCTGTCCTGACCTGTATCTTACAGTCTGATGGAATAAAAGGTGAATTACACCTGCAAAATAGACTCATACCATTTGTGGGAAGTGACTGGTTTGAGTAGTGCTGGTTTTGGAATTTGAAGTTCAGGGCTGGCTGCCCTTTTTAGCGCACCATGCTCCTGCATGAGTGCAGGATCAAGCCCTTTTTGGAATAGCACCACATGCACCTGCTAGTATACAGTACAGTGGCACCGGACTCCAACTGCCTCAGTTCCTTATTTCCCATCATCAGTGCACAACAGTGTTGCCGCTTGCTTTATCGGGACCAGGACTTCACCATCTACACTAGGACAGTGTTCAGCTCTTCAGTTTTAGATTAAGATGGATTAGAGGTTTAACATTAATGATGATGCGTGTTCACTTTTCTTTGTATGTATGGATAAAACTTGCATTAAAATAAACTTAATTGGAAAAAAAATAAGATGGATTAGAGGTTGTTTTTGTGTCACTTTAATTTACACAAAAAGTTCTTCAGTTTTCTCTGAGCCTTACCTGGTGCATACAGTCAGTGACCAAGGAAGAAGGTAGGGAGCCTGAAACAAGTTGGTCCAGCAATGTGGTTGTGTCTGGCCACTACCTCTCTCTGGGTGGGTGCTCTGGCAATGGCAATCTGGCACCTGGAAAGATGGACAGGCCTCTCAGAGTCACAAAATGAAATGGCCCAGGTCCTACAGAAGCTCGACATCATGGTCCTTGCGCCATTCAGCCTTGGCCTGTTCCCACATAAAACATAAGGAAAAAGGAAAGGAATCAGTCAAGGTCATCCTCTGGTCATTCTGCTGTGAGACACTCAACTCCTGCAGATCTGTGTATCACACTATCTTCTCTAACGACACCAGGGACACCTAAGCCTGTGGGGTCAAGGTCTTCATTCCAGAGCCTCTCTCTATCTAATAGAGGGGACTTGGATGGGCAGTTCAGTCAAAGGGCATCTCGTATGGAGCAGCAGGTGCAATGTATAAGTTTGATGGCACTGCTGTTGATTCTGGCTCCTGGTCCTTTTGAGTGGGTATGACTAGTGCTGTCTTTTGTGGGTGTACCATCAGCACATTTACATTTTTACAGTGAAGACCATCACAGCAACAAATCTTGTCAGGTCACTGTGATGGTCCCGCTGTACACTGGCACTCTGTCTACCGGTGCTACACCTCCGCCATGAACCAACTCCGACTTGGAGTTGGCTCATCAGGGGGTGAAGCACCTTACAAAAAAAACACTCTGTTTCTGATGGGAACAATGCTGACAGTCGGCATTGTTACCATTGCTGTTTGGGATGTGGACAACATTATTGTTGATATTCTGACATGGAACATGTTTGGTGCCATCGGATGTAGGTTTGTGATTGACTTTGACTCCAGCCTTGATGTTGGACCATTGTCAGGGCCATTAATGCCTGTTCCACTTGTGGTGTCATTCCCGACCTCTCAAGGAATGAAGCAGAGTACAGTGTCTCTGCTGGCTTTTCTGGGCTGGCTGGACTCTCAAAACTGTAATCGGTGCCACATCTGGTGTCAAAGTTAGACCCAATGGTGCCTGTCTCAGACTCAGCACCAGCATTACCATCACTGCTATGTGGGTCTTCAGTGCTGCTGATGGTGCCACTCCAGAGACCCTATCCAGGGCTGGTTCTGGTGTTGCCTGGGTTGCTGAGGCTTCAGTCTGCTTGTTGCTCCTTTGGCCCCCCCCTCTACTTCCCCCTCGGGATGGAGGAAGATGAGTCAGATCCAGACCTCATGATCACCAGTGTGGAGGGCAAGGACACATTTTACAGTCCAGAGAACCCAGAACAAGTTCCTGTCACTACCTCAGGAGTATCTCTCCTTTCATGCTTTACTCAAAAATGTGCATACTGACTTAAATTTTGAGCCAGAAGCCATAGACCAGGCTAGAGGCCTCCAAATGGAGTTTCTAAACATGCGCAATATCCCGATCTCTCTAGTTCCTCCCATCCATCCAGCCCTAGAGACCTTTTCTAAGTTAGCTTGGAGAGGACATGCTACTGTGGCAGCTGTCCCTAAACAGGTGGACAGAAGATATGTGTTGTCCAAATCTAAGCCCACATATTTTGCTCATCCAATAGTGGATGCCATTGTCATTTTTCCTGAGAATGACAAGGCCATAGTGCCCATGGAGGTCACCATGTCCCCCACTAACAAGGAGTCAAGTGAAGTAGACACCATGAGCGAAGATATCTAGTTATCAGGGCCACTTCTCTAAGTATGAATGTGTTCTCTGGTGCAAGCTAAAATCTGTGGTAGAGGCTCTGTCAAATACAGAGAAGAAACTAGAAATTATGCCAACTGCTAAACAAAGTATTGAATCTAATAGTCGCCAGCTTAGATCCTCTATTGATGCTTCTGATGCAGCACATTGCTCCACGGCTGCAGATGCCTGCATCAGGTGGCACTCCTGGCTGTGGAGTGCTGGCTTTACCCCAGATGTTCAACAACAGATCATGCATGTACCCTTCAATGGCACCTGTTTGGACAGCAGTTGGAGCAGTCTCTTGAGGAGTCTAACAAAACAAGAATGACTCAAGACCTCCAGACTGGCTCCCTACAACCTATATAGGGGGTGGAGGATGTGGCTCCTTCCATAACAAGCAGTTCTTTTACAGCAAGGGTAGGGGAGGCCCCAGTAGCAGATCCCAGCCACCCCAGGCCCTAAAGGAGGCACAGCCAAAGGTACAGATGCCAAAATTATCAGTACTACCATCTGAAGTTTAACCCTAGGTCCACTTCAACTTCCTGAGTTGGACCACACCTCTCCAGTCAAGGGGTCACCTCTCCCAATTTTGCCATTAGTGGGACTCCATCTTGACAGACAAATGGGTTTTTAGGATCATCCGAGAGGGATACTCCCTGGAGTTGTTGGATCTCTCCCTTCCCCCTGACAGAAAACTGAACAAATACATGGGCTGAGAAAAATTCAAGATGGTTTCTCTGGGATCCTTGCTACCTTACCTGAAGCATCAGAACTGGCTAGCATCTCTGGATATGCAGGATGTATATCAAAATATACTGGTGCACCCCAACCACCACATGTATCTCTGGTTCTGCATGGAGGGGCAACATTACCAGTTCTAAGTCCTACCCTTTGGACTTTCATTGATGCAGTGAGTCTTTATAAAGTGCCTTGCAGTACTTGCAGTATATCTCAGAAACCTCAGATTACAAGTCTTCCTGTACCTGGATGACTAGCTACTAACAAGCCCATCTAGACAAGAGTCAGAACAGACAGTGGCCAAGTGGCTACTGCATCTCAGTTTCTGATGTCCATGAGAGTCTAGCTGAACCTTGCCAAATCTCATCTGGAACACTTCCCAGTACTGTTGTTCATAGGAGCTGTTCTGGACATAACCCAGGATCAGGCCTTCCTCCTACTCAGCAGAGTTTGAGCAATCTTGGAGATGGCATGCTTTATCATGGAGCGTGAAACTCTGCCAGCTCATTTCATGCAATGCATATTGGGACTTGTGACATCTTTGGTGTTCCCAGTTCCCCTAGCAAGGCTGCACATAAGGATAACTTAGTACATGCTAAGCATCCAGTAGTCTCCATTCAGGTGACCAAGACTCTGGTGATGTTTCTGATGTAGCAGTCAGTGGAGTAAAACCTCCTCAAGGGCTTCTCATTCTCCTGTGCTGCGCCCCTACTGGGTCATAATGTTGCACGCTTAATAATGTACGACATTATGGCTAACCCGGGATAGTGTCCTTGGCAAGAGTGAATGGTGCAATACCATGTATACTGCTGTACACGGTATTGCACCATTCACACTTTCCTAGGCAGAGGATAAGACCTCTACTGGGACTGGGTTCCGCCGAGCAGCTGCCGTGGCTCACTGGACTGAGCCACAGCAGCAGGAACCCAGGCACCGCGTCTGGGACCGGGTTTGAGTCACGGTCCCAGAAACTTTAATTTTTTTTCTGACTTTGTGCACTCCCTGAGTTAACCCCCTTCCCCCCAGAGTTGAGAATCTTTAGTGGGGGGATCAGGGGGTGTGGGAGGAACCCCCAGAAAAAAAAGATTTATGCCTCATGGCAGAAATTGCACTGTATTGGCAGCACGATTTTGCCATGCGGCATAGTGTCTTGCAACATTGTGACCCCGTGCCTGCCGATCCAGAGGTTACTCTCACCACAGATGCCTCCCTGCTGGGGTGGGAAGCCCAGTGGCAGGGTCTGCAGATTCAAGGAGTCTAGGGCTCAGAGACACATTTTTACATAAAGGTGATAGAAATGCCTGCGTTTTTTTATGGTCTGAAAGCTTTCATGGACTTAGTCAAAAAAAAGTCCTCCTCCAGACGGAAAACAAGTCTGTCATGCATTATGTCAACAGACAAGGGGGAATACACTCTTACCCTCTCTACAGGGTGACAATAAGAGTGTGATAATGGTATCTGGAGCAGGGGACCCTGCTCCAGGCAATCTATCTGCTGAGAGTCCAAAATGCTCCAACAGACGAAATCAGTCGAACAATAGCACATCCTCATGAGTGGCCATTAGTACCAGATGTTGTGAGATTGCTATCTGGTGCTCCAAAACCCCCATGAATCATTTCAAGTGTCCACTTGAAAAGGTTTTGGAATACTTTCTGGATCTTTCTGATTAGGGACTGTTGTGTTCCACAGTTAAGGTCCGTCTATGTGCTATATTAGTGCTAACTTGGAAATCAGTATTTCTGGTCACCTCTGTGCGTAGAGTGTCTGAAATCTACGCTTTGGTCACAGATCCTCAGTGCACTGTTTTCCATAAAGACAAGACAGTGCTTGCTACTGATCCCAAGTTTCTACCCAAGGTGGTGTTGGAATTCCACCTGAATCAGGCCATTATTCTGCCGACCTACTTTGCCATCTTCCACAATGAAGGAGAAAGGACTTTCCATTCACTGGATATAAAAAAGTTCCTTAGACTTTACCTGGACAGAACTAAGGACTACATACAGGCAAAGCAGTTGTTTGTCTCGTTCAACTCCATTTAAAGGGACTACCTGTCACAGTTAAACACATCAATCAATCAATCAATCAAGATTTTATTTAGTAGAGTGCATTTCTCACTTCAACTCAATGTGCTTTACAATAGATTCAAAAAATTTTTACAAAAATACAGATAAAATCAATATAATATGGATAATATATAATGAGCTATATTAAATACCCATAAAAGCTTGATTAAACAAGAAGGTCTTTAACTCAGATTTAAAAATCTAGACTGATGAACTATCACAAATCTGACGAGGGAGGGAGTTCCAGAGGACTAGGGCTGCAAATGAGAATGGTAAATCTTAGGAACTTCCAGTAACCCCTCTTCCTCGGAGCAGAAGGAGTGGATGGGGCAGTAGGGAGACAGGAGATCTTGCAGGTAACTGGGCCCCTTGCCATGCAGGGTCTTATAGGTCAGCAAGTCGACCTTGAAGGAGAGCCACCACCTAACTGGCAGCCAGTGCAGAGAGTGCAGCACAGGTGTAATATGACATGATCTTGGTAGACCGGTCAACAACCTGACTGTCGCATTCTGCACTAGCTGCAGGAGGCACAGATCTACCCCCACTGGCCCTAGGTATAAAGCATTGCAGTAGTCCAAATGCAGTGTCACAAAGGCGTGAACCAATACCAGCAGATCTGCTGCTGGGATCAGGTGTTTCACTCTGGTGATGTTTCTAAGATGGTAAAAAGAGATCTTGACCACTACTGACACCTGTGATCTAAGCGTCAAACCGCAGTCTAGAACAACACCAAGATTCCTCACCCGATCAGAGGCAAGCAACTGGAAGTCCCCAAGCCTCAGCCCTGAGACTCGACCAGATTGCACCCCCTTTCCCTGGTGACCAGGCTTCAGCAATAGTACCTCAGTCTTATCTGGATTCAGCTTCAACCAGTTCACCCTCATCCACTCTTGGACTTCATCCAAGCAGGTATTTAGCACTAAGACTGTCTCTTGCTGCTCGGGCACAAAGGACATGTAGAGCTGGGTGTCATCTGCATAGCAGTGAAAACTCAGACACGTCACCTTATAATGTCTCTTAGTGGCAGCATATACATCAGGAACAAAATGGGGGACAAAATAGAGCCCTGCGGAACCCCACAAAGCAGAGGCATGAGGCCTGAGGAATAATCCCCAGACACCACACATTGTGATCTACCCACGAAGTAAGATCTAAACCAGTTGTGAACTACTCACACTAGCTCACAACATACCCGCTGGTGCTCCAGTAGCACCCCATGGTCCGGTGCTAAATATTGCTGAGAGATCGAGAAGAACAAGAATGGAACGTCTCCTTCGATCCCTTGCCACCAGGAGATCATTAAGCATCCAAACCAAGACAGTCTCACTGCTATGCCTTTTTCTGAAACCAGTCTGCTCATAGATGTCGTGGGCTGTTAAATAGGTGTCTACTTGAAAGGCCACTTCTCAATCCTACCAGGTCAATATGTAATATGCTGTATAGCGCACAACATGACCACGAGGTAGGAACAGCGTGGTAGGGAAGAGCGAAAGGGTGCAAAACCGCAAAAGGAAGTACACGCTGTAATGCACCCTCTAACTCTTCCCAGTGCAGGATAAGAATCCTGCTGGGACAGGGGTCCACTGAGCATCTGCCATGGCTCAACAGGATGAGCCACTGGCAGCAAGAAAGGTAGGCAATATTTTTGGGACCGGGTTTCAATTCCCGGTCCCAGATGCATGGAATTTTGCTTTTGTCACACTTTGTGCGAGTTTTACTGATAACCTTCACCCCGGAGTTAGATAATTTAGTTGGGCAGGGTTGGAGGCACAGCCCCCATAACGGGGGGTGTGGGGGCAGAGTCCCCCAGCAAAAACAAGGCTTATGCCATTTGCAATATATTGTGCTATATTGGCAGTGCAGTATATTGCTGCGGCATCCTTTCTTGCAACATTATGACCCCTTGCCCTTCTCAATAACCTTCCCCACCAAGTGAGGGTTTGTGATGGGCTTGTTGTTTTCCAGACAGTCCATGTCTAGTGTGTTTTTTTTTTTTTAGGAGGGACCTTACAACCGTCTCCTTCAGGAGGCCCCCAACACCAGAGAATATCGTACTGTCTTGGCTAAGACTGGGACGATGACATCAACACAACTCACAAGGAGGCGTGTTGGCCCCAGATCCAAACTACAGTAGATTGGCCATAAATCCAGCTTTTCAGCTTGGGTTGCACATTTCAGCTTGGATTGTGAACTGCCTTCACCATCGCTATGCCATGGCAGGGGTAAATCCAGAGGGCAAGGCACATCCACTCCACAAGAATAGTAACCACTTCCTTGGCTTAAATATGCTCTATGCCAATTGCAGAGTTATTTGCAGGGCTGCAACATGGAACACAGTGCACACCTTTACCAAGTACTATGCCCTGGATGTCCATGCAAGGCAGCATGCCACCTTTGGCATTAGAGTTCTTAATGGAGTACTATCCTGAAGTGAGCGCTAAACTCCAGCCTCCCTAGTCCTTGGGATTTCCCTGAGCTTGATATTCTTACCCATTAGCGGGACTCTATGGAGAAGATTGATTCTTGGAGGATGTGAAAGCTATGTCCTTACCGTAACTGTTGATCTTCCTAAATATCATATCCATAGATTACCACACCCACCCTCCATCCCCTGTACTCACTCTAGTATTATTATGTTATGGTCTTCACCTCTTTGTATTTTAGTTGGGCTGTAAAGACACTGTGTTTCTGGATTTGTTGGCTCTTCATATACAGCCCACCAGAGCTATCTTATGCCCTTAGGTTAAGTGCATAGGTAACTTGTTGGGTTCATGCTGCTCGCTGCCTCGGTAAAAAAGGTACTGAGGTGGTTGGGGTGTGGTGCCACTGTATACCTGTGGGTGCATGTGGTGCCATGCGTGCAATGCCTACTCCCATCATCAGCCCCCATCTGAAAAGTTCTGACTCCCTTGGGGTTCTAGCACCTCAGGCTCAGGCCCATCAGTGGTAATGTATAGGGAAGGTATTCAGGACGATCAACACTTATGCTTAGTATGTAATTTTCATTTCTGGACCTCAGAAAATTGAACTTGTTTATGAGACAAGAAAAGTTCACAATGATTTTTGCTGGGGTCCCTGCACCCCATCTGAAACCTCAGGACTTCCTGGCTTCACTGGACACGCAGTATGCATATCAACATATTCTGCTAAATCCCAAACACCACAAGTACCTTCATTTCTGTGTGGGGACAGAACATTACCAGTTCAGAGTCCTTCCTTTTGTACATTCTTCAGTGTTGCATGTCTTTACAAAATGTTTTGCAGTATGGGCAACACACCTCAGGAAGCTTGGACGACTGGCTAATAAAAAAGCCTGTACACACAGGGCATAACTGCTTTACAGTTTCTGATTTCAATTAAGTTACTTCTGAATCCTCCCATATCTCTGCTGCTACCATCTCATAAGCTGAATATTTGGTCTAATGACATCCTCTGTGTTCATTGTGCCCCTTGCAAGGTTGCGCAAGAGAACCACTCGGTGGATGCCCATCACCCAGTGGTTGCAGGCATTCTACTCTCAAAGCCACCCCATTCAGGTGACCAAACCATTAGTACGCTCACTTCTGTGCTTTCCAGTGAAGGAAAATCTCCTTTAGGGCTTCCCTGTCTTCCCTCTGGAGCTGCAGGTGACTTTTACCACAGATACCTCCTCACTGGGGTGGGGGACTCACTGTCGAAGATTCCAAACTCATGAAGTCTATAGTGATTTAGAGATATATCTCAACATCAATGTATTGGAGATGAGAATGGTCTTTACAGCCTGCAAGCCCCTTCGAATATGGTCAGTTACAAGATAGCACTCCTCTAGACAGACTAGTGTATCATGTGGTATGTCAACAAAAGAGGAACCCACTGTTACCCTCTCTGCAGAGAGGCAATGCAAGTGTGGGAATGATCTCTGGAGCATGGAACCTTTCTCCAGGCAGTCCATCTGCCAGGGATCCAGAACACTCTGCTAGATAAACTCAGTCAAACAGTGCAGATCCTCACAAAAGGTCACTGGCAGATGATGTAGTTCAGTCCCAGTTTGATGAAGGTGGGACCCCAGATACAGACTTTTTTATATCCCCCGTCAATGCCAAACTGCCACACTTCTGCTCCAGAAATCCAGACCATGGTGTTTTCTCTTAGGATTCTGTCTTCAGTGGACAAGTCATTATCTCTATGCCTTCCCCTTCAACATCTTTCAGTCAGAGAGTGCTACTCAAACTGGAGGCACACAAGGGCGAGATAATTCTGATAGTTACCTGTTGCCCCAGACAGATAGGGTATCCACTATTAACTCAGCTATCAGCCAAGCAGCTGCAGACTCTACCAGTAAGGATGGACTTGCTAACTGTCTCTCAAGAGATTTCTGAGGTGCAAATAACAGCCCACAAAGCTTCTACCAGGAAAGCTTATGAGGCAAAATGTAATCATTTCTCCAGTTGATATTCCAAAACCCAATTGGACCCCCTCATGTGTCTCCCTAAAAAGGTATTGGAATACCTACTTAACGTCTCAGGCACAAGCCTACAGTACTCCTCAGTCACTGTCTACTTTGCTGTGATGTCAGCATATCATGAACCAGGGAGCACTTTTCTCTGTCACAGTTACCACTGTTTTAGCAGTTTCTTAGAGGTATCTTACATATAAGACCCCCAGTATGCAAGCCCAGTGATACCCTGGGATCTCAGCCTTGTAAAGTACAAGCCACATTAAACTGTTCCTGCAATAAGTTGATTTATCATTTCTGACTGAGTTGCATAAGTGTTGCTGGATTCAGCACAAAGCCCTGCACAAACTGGTTCTTTAGATTTAAAACTCAGTTTTGTATTGCAGTGTGACTGGACTGACAGTGTGTTCCAACTGAGTAGCAAAAACATTTTACAAACATTGATCTGGTTAAACACTGAAAAGCAATGTAATATGAGTTGCCCGTGTACTGCCAACGGTAAAAAAATCAGTGCTAAACCAACTCATTGGTGGAACAGTTTAATGTGACTTGCACTGTAATTGACATGCTCACTTGCAAACTTTTTGAGCTGGTCAGCACTTATGACATGAAGTACCTTACTTGAAAAATAGCGTTCTTAGTAGCAATTACCTATGCACACAAATTTTTCTGAAATACAGGCTCTAGTGACGGATGCTCCATACACTGTATTTCACAAGGGCAAAGTAGTCCTCTATAAACACTCCAAGTTTCTGCTTAAGGTGGTGTCAGTTTCATGTAAACCCATCCTTGGTTCTACTAACATACTTTTCCAAGCCAGAGGAGCAGGAAATGATTTTACATTCCCTGGATGGGAAAAGAGCCTTGGTTTCTGGATAAGACTAGGGAATACAGTGAGGCACCTCAGCTGTTTATTTGATTTTATCCTTATCAATAGGGACTCCCAGTCTCTATAAAATACCTTTGCAGATGGATTGTGATTTGTAGTCACGACTGCTGTACCCCAGCACATAACTTCATTGAAAATATTACAATGACCAGTCATTTACAGTGACAAAACTGACAAAATGACTGGTTGCTGTAATGGTCACATGGAATCCTGGCACAGCTTCTCCGGGTCTTGCGTCCCCTCCCCAAAATACCTTCACCGTGAAGATGATTATAATAAAAGTTTGGCGGTGCGGGGGATGAAACACAGCCCACCCACAGAAAAAACACTTCTGTTCCCAACAGCATAATGTGGATCAGGTTGACATTGTGTCATCTCTGTAAAGCCGGTCACCAGGTTTTCTGTCGAATCAGCTTGGTGGAACCCTGTTATACTATGGCAGGGATATGATTAGAGGGTTCTGTCAGAGCATACTCTACCAGAACTGTTGCCACATTGCTGGCAGCACTTCATTCTGTGCCCTTTGTAGAAATATGCAGGGATATCACAGCCCTTGTTTTTATTGGATTTGTTATGTAGTTGTTAGCACAGTGAGAAAATCAAATTAATTCTGGCCACATTAATTTTTGTAATTGATTTCTCTACCTTTTTATTATTATGTTCCATATGATAATCTCTGTAAATTTGCTAACGCAGGTTGCTGTTTTTTCTTTTGAGCTATACAGAGGCACTAAATCTTCTTTGCAGTTTTTAACTTTCTCTGTAATTGTATCTGATTCAAGTAATTTAATTTATTTTCCAAAGGATGGCATCACTTATTTTTTCCACTTTGCCAGTAGCTTTTGTGCAGTTGGATTAACGTAGTCCCATGATAATATCCCTTATCCTAACCCTTCCATAAGGGATTGGGATTGTAGATACCTGTTTTTTTCCTTTGTACTTGTCACAAACCCACTCCTGGGGGCTGGATCCACTGAGCTCACAGCACCCACCCCTAAGTGCAATCTGTGATGGGGGAACAGGAGTACCCTCCTCGTGTCCTCCTAGAGTGCTCACTGAGTTCACAACTGAACACTCGCCATGAGGTCACAGGGATTCCTCTCTAATCAGGGTAAGGGTAAAATACAGTCTCAAGTCTGTAGCCAGGTGAGAACCATCCTCAGTTGCTGTACTGGGGGGGGGGGCCCAGGCATTATGAGCTCTTTGGGGTTTGCCCTCATAATCCCTGATTGGTGTCTTCTCCCACAGGTGGTGCAGCAAACTTGTTCCCTCTTATGGGCCCCTCCCAAGGCCTATGTATTTCCCTTACTTTAGGTACCCAGATTCCCTTTCCAGGATCCTAGGCTTTAGTAGCAATGGTGGCACCTTGCATTAAACTAGGCTGGTCTCACATTTAAAATAAACCTTCCCACAATTCATGCACAATAAAAATATGTTCCAGGCAGTATTTTAAAAGCAGGTGCTTTTACTAATACTTAAATAATTATCATATAAGACTTAGAAACAAAAGATTTAGAAATGTGGTTACAAGATTAAAAAAAAAAGCTGGAAACATACTGTAGCAGGGTTGCTGATCAGGAGACAATTAGCAGGCAGACATCAAAATCAGTGCATAAAAATGCCAGGCTGGCATTTATCATTTTTTTATTTGCAGCATAAAATGATAATTATTCAGAACAGAAAGAAAATTGTCATTAAGTCAATAACATCGATGCTGTCTAGGGTGTAGACACAAGCCTTCTAAACTTAAGGTCTTACACCTCTCACAGTCAGTTCTAGACTGACGCCTTATCTACTAAATCCACCCTAGTGGTAGGCTTATATATGTTTTTATCAATGACATCACTGTCATGTGACATCAATTCATCTTCAATTTAGTACATTTTTGAGTTTCTAGGCTCACAACTTGTTCCTATACATAGTACAAAAAGTTGCATTTAAGCCTTATTACTTAAATAACTACTTCTTTCCAACATCTTTATTACACACCATAATCCTGGTTAGAAAGTGACTCTAAATGCTTGATTATCTTTTTAATTACTGTAAGCTCTTCCCTCAATCAATAATTAAAGCAGCTAGACTCTGTATAAATATAGGCCTCTAGGGACTGCTGCTTCCCTATAGCAACAGACTGAGTGCAGACGAAGAGCTTGTGCAGCCAACACCCTATCCTGCTGCAGAGAAGGCTGCAGCTTATCAGGCCACCAAACAGTATCTTTTCTCCCTCTTTTTTTTCCTCTGCAGGACTGTTTACACACCAGCAAAATAACCTGAGGTAAGCTATTGACCCAGCATTTTGCTACTTGCTAACAGAGCATCTAATAATACTTTATCTTAGTAATATCCCACTTATGTTATCTTTGTATTTCTAGCAAGGCAGCACAGGATGCATAATAAAGTAATGGGAAAGGGAATGCTGTTTACTGGTTTATTTAATCCTGGGCTCATTTAACTAGTCACTAAGTAAAACACATATTGCCACTTGTGTTTTAGTTTATAACTACAAGGTTCCCTTACATAAAGCTTTTTACCTGGAACCAGAAGGAACAGAAGTTGAAAGAGGCTTTAGACAATGAAGGGGGGGGGGCTGCTTAGAGGTGGCCTGCCTCCAACCAAGAAAGAAAGGGATAGCTGCACCAGAAAGGAAGATAGAGGTTGCAACCATAGAAAACAGACAATACAGATGGGTCCTTACTCAGTGGCTCCCTTTCTATATTTTTTTTATTACTGCAATTAAAGGCACAGGTGCATTTTATATTTCTTACTTTCTTTCTTTGTACAGAAAGCACTATGCTGGTACTTTAACCATATCACTTAACATATCCCTGCACTTTTTTAGCTAGCACTTTTAATCTTTAACTGTTTTTAAAGCACTCCAGCACTTTCATCTATTCCTTCCATGTACTTTATACAACATAGGCATAAGGCAGCTTAATGGGGGGGGCAAGGAAAGACCCACATCTCTCCCTACCAGGGCACCTCACTAATGACAGGGGTTACTCGGTCACACATACATACAAAAATGCACTGTGAAATGTAACTGTCTAGTTTCTACCTTGTTTGTGGGGAATCAAAAGTCCAGAAAATAAATGAAATTTCTGCAAAAGTTTTCCAAGTCCCTGTTCTTATTGCAGTCTGGCTGTCTTGTGTTGTGTCAGAAGAGTGTCTCATGGAACAGTGTGCCAAAATGCAATGCTCTGAGCTCCTGTTTTGAGCTGTCTTATAGACCCTGGTCCTTCAGTCTGTGGTTAGCTGATGGCCTTATCTTTTTAGGCCAGAAGGGGTCTCTCTTGCTCTTTCCAAGTTTTAAGGTAATCAGTATTAGTAACTTTTATATTTCTTCCACAGTCCAACTTCCTGCCACTTGATAAAATGTAAATAGACTGATGGTAACCTTTTCTGACACCTCCAGTTTAAAACCAATTTTCTCTTTGATTTTAAAGGTTTATAACAGGGGATAGTTTCTCCCATATCCTTGACAGTTTATGACCCCTGTTTCCCTTTGATTTGTTTACCAGGAACTTCCATCCTTTTAAAATGTAACTTTTGGTTTCCTGTCAAACTAGTCATTCCCAGACGGTGGAATACACATCCCCATATAACCTTTTAAAAAAACATTGGGTATCTTTCTGTCACCTCATCTCCAGGCTTGTTTGGGAATTTAATTATGACCAAAAATCACAGAAAAATATAACAAAAATATGTCTGCAATATGACTGATTGGCCAACTCGCCACACATTTCACAAAGGAAAATATATTATCTTCCTTTCCCTTATTTATATTATTTTGTATAGTTCTCCTTTTAGGCATCATAAAACGCCTAGGTTGTATGTCCCCAAAAATGGTATAATGCACAAATTAGCTTGAATTGGTTCAGTTATCTGCAAAAGACAGCAATGAAGTATAGTAAGTCTAGAAAACAGAGATAGTCTACTGAGTATTGTGATTTGTTCACTTAAGCTGCTACCTGTCTCCACTTTACTTGATCATCCATTTATTTCAAAAGTTTTACCAGGAAATAAATGTTGAGCTGATAACAGCTTGTTTCCAGGTATGTCCTGGGGCTCATTTCCAGATGTGTCCATGGTATTAAAATTCCTTCAGTTTTCTCTTTTTCCTTACTTTGCCCCTATTGCATCTCAGAAAGCTAGAGTTTACTCCTTCTAATATTTATTCAGATATTAGGGTTATGCAAGGACTGAATAGCATTTCCCAAATACCACAAATAGTAGGGCTCCAAAATATTTGTGTGCCCTTGCCGAATAGGGTACTAGTTGTATGCAAGCAATACTATTCATTTAAAAAAAACAAAGGTAAAAAGAAACACAATCTTAACCACAAGTTCTAGTTTCAAAACCCAGTTAAAGTATCACCACAACTCTCTTTTCTGTCTTTGAGCAGTCCATCCCACACTCCCCAGCACCCACACTATATTTTCTCTCCCACAATGGGAGTGGCACATTCTGCCAACCACCATGTCAGCCACCATCTTTCTTAACTGAAAATGCATTTTTTTTGCACTAAACAAGGAATAATTGATGTTCCTCCCAACCCTGGAAGAACCCTGCTTCTACCTTCTGATCCCCCATACACCTAACTGTAGCTGGAGAGGGCACTCGGCACAACCCTCCCTCCTCAACAACCAGCCACCTTCTTGTAAATGAAAGCACTCACATGTTTGTTCACTCTGTATGGTTAAACCAGATGATCATGTGATCAGCTGGTTTTACTATACAGAGCGAGCAAGTGTGGAAGTGCTTTCATTTATGAGAATGTGGCCAGTCGAGGAGGGTGAGTTGTGCCAGTTACCTTCTCCCATGACTACAGTTGGGTACTGGTGGGGATCAGAGGGAGGGAGAAGGATCCTGCTGAGGTGGTGGTAAGGGCCATCAATTATTTTTTGTTTAGTGCAAACAAGTGCATTTTAAGTTAAGAAAGATGTTGGCCATCAGGTTGTGCTGGTTGCCCATAGTGGGCTATTACTTCAAATATTAAACATACTATGGGTGCTGGGAAGGGAGAGAAGGGAGGGTTTGGACTTCTCAAAGAAGATGGAGTAACAGTGGATTATATTTAACTGGATTTTGGATGTGATGGAGAGGAGGGATGTTTCTTTTTACTTTCAGTTTTTTACTTGATTCAGCTGAATACCCAAATATGGAATGCCTTTTCCTGAGTCTTTGGTTTCCGATTGAGTATTCAGCCACATATTCAGGACAACCCCCGATCAGATATTAATCAAAAGCTTAAATAGAGAACTAAGTTCTGTAAATGGAGGTATGTTACCAGTAGGTCCAAGTTGCAGCTGTAAGTGCCCCAAACAATCCTTCTGGAATTCCAGAAGACTGGGAAGGTGTCTAAGTCATCATGCAAAATTGTAGTCTCTTTCTTATTGTAAACTGTAACTTTCTTATTGTAAACAGAAGACTGAGAAGGTGTCTAAGTCATCATGCAAAATTGTAGTCTCTTTCTTATTGTAAACGTCTATATGGCAAATCAAAGTTTCAATCCCACGATCAGTAGATGCTGATACTCTATCAGGATTCTCTTCTAGAGACACAAACTATAGGAAGGGATAGGAAATGAACAGAAACAATAAGATAATTCCTGTAAATAATCACTACTTCAGGTAATCTACAGTATAATCTTTTCTACATGGGACAAACATATTCCAGGCTATACACTGTTTCACAAGGATAGAAGTATTATTAAGGAGGGAGGGGTGGCACTGTATGTGTCCAAACCTTATAAATGCAGAGAACGTCGAACTCACACAGTGGCCAAGTATTGAGGCTGTATGGGTCAAAATATTTCTCAAAATGGCATCATGTATTAATGTAGGAGTAGTCTATAGACCCCCAGCAATCACACAAAAAGATGATATCCAGCTGCTTGAGTTTGTGGAGAAGATATCGTCCACAAATAATACCCTACTGGTGGGAGACTTCAATCTCCCTGGTATTAGTTGGAAGGATTTGTATACTCCATTTTCTGCTGCAAACAAATATTTGCAGTTATTTTTATTAGCAAATTTTGAACAGTTAATACCAGTACAAGGGGAAATAATATTCTGGATTTAGTATTACATAATATGTCATACCAAATTTCTAATTGCTCAGTACTTCATCCCTTGGGCTCTAGTGATCATTCTATTTTGCATTTTACCCTTAGTGGGAATTTAGGACAAGACCAAGGCAATACTACCCTTTACAACTTTAAAAAAGCTGATTTCTCAGGTATGATATCAGAATGTGCATCTTGGGACTGGCAATACTCCTTTTAGATCATTCACTTTCTGATATTTGGCAAATGCTGAGTAGTAAGCTAACTTTTTTGACTAACAAATATATCCCTGTTATTAATAAAAAGGATAAAATTAATTTGAAAAGGCCGTGGATAAACAAATCTGTCAAAAAGCATATCAAACATAAAAATAGGGCCTATAAAAGAGCTAAGTCTTGTGGATCCAAAAAAAGTTGGGATATCTTTAAATTCCAGTTAAAGGTGACTAAACACAGTATTAAAAGGGCTAAAAAGGATTTTGAAGAACGATTGGCTAGAAATGTGGGAAATAATTATAAATCCTTTTTTAAATATATTAA
This sequence comes from Neoceratodus forsteri, assembly GCA_016271365.2. Lineage (NCBI taxonomy): Eukaryota > Metazoa > Chordata > Ceratodontiformes > Ceratodontidae > Neoceratodus > Neoceratodus forsteri. The sequence goes on from CM028129.1 coordinate 723,212,575, forward strand.
TAATAAAAGGGGCGGTACTCCGACTATTGGACCGCTAAAAAATATCTCTGGTGATTTAGTAGTAGATAAGACATGTATGGCTATTATGTGTAATAATCAATTTTCATCTGTATTTAATCTTAAAACTGAGTCTACAAAGAAGCATAATGATCTTATCATCAGTGGGTATTTTACAATAGACGTTAGCACTGTACTTAAATTACTACAAAATTTGGACCCCTATAAGTCTCCTGGGCCAGATGGCCTACATCCCCGTATCCTTAAAGAATTAACAATTCCCTTATCAGGACCTGTGACTGCTCTATTCAATAAATCCATACAGGAAGGCCAGGCTATTGATACCTGGAGACAGGCAACTGTGGTTCTGATCTATAAAAAAGGTTCTAGGCAGGAGGTATCAAATTATAGACCTGTCAGTTTGACATCTATTTTGGGTAAATTATTAGAAGGACTTATAAAAGAAATTCTAAGTACCTTGACAGAACCTGATCCTACCCAACATGGATTTGTTAAGGCGAGATCATGCCAAACAAACCTGTTAAATTTTTATAATGGAGTGAGCATGGCATTGGATAGGGGCGAGGCTGTGGATGTCGTCTTTCTGGATTTTTCCAAGGCTTTCGATAAGGTCCCTCATGGTCAAATTATCGAGGATATGATAAACCTTGGTATAGGTGGCAATATAACGAGATGGGTGGAATCATGGATAAAAGGACGCTCTCAGAGAATGTGCATCAAGGGTTCCTTTTCAGACTGGGATGAAGTGACTAGTGGTATGCCACAGGGTTCGGTTCTGGGGCCGTGTCTGTTTAACCTACATATAGCATCATTAAAGACTAGGACAGATATTTGGATAACAAAGTTTGCCAATGATACATGTATATGTTATCCAATTATTAATACTGAGAATTGTAATACCCTTCAGGTTGCCCTAAATGAGCTATATGAGTGGGCTATCTTAAAAAAATTGCCCTTCAATATAGATAAATGTGTGGTAATGCACTTTGGATTGAAAAATATACAATCAAAATATCATCTGGGTGGACTGACTCTTAAAACTGTCAGTAACAAGCGTGATTTGGGTATTAGAATTTCTAACTATCTCAGCCCCAAACTCCATTGCCAGGCTGTCATTAAAAAGGCAGCGGGAGTGCTACATTGTATTAATAAACATCTCAGCAGCAGAAGTTGTGATATTATGCTCCCATTGTATTCCTCATTGGTGAGGCCTCATTTGGAGTATTGTGCCCAGTTCTGGGCACCAGGGGATATAATGTAGGTACCATAAAATCTATGGAAAAAATCCAACATAGAGCAACTAAAAAGATCCTTGAAGTTAGAAGCCTTGATTATCATGCTAGACTAGACCAGTTGGGTTTGTTTACCTTGGAATATCGTAGATTAAGGGGTGATTTGTGTCTGGTTTCCAAAGCAATGCATGATAGTGAGCTGTGCAAGTTATTGGGGTTAGAAGTAAGGAACAAAATTTATTCAACCAGGGCACATCCATTGCAATTAAAAATAGAACAGTGCAAATCAATAAAAAGAAGCAATTGGTTTACAATAAGAGTTTGTAAAATTTGGAATAGTTTACCAGGGGAAATAGTGACTTGTGATAATGTTGATACCTTCAAAAGACACTTGGACATTTACTTGAAACAAAATTGTATAGTAGGATATAATTAATTTAGGCGAGCATTACGGACTACAGTCTTCTAGCTCTGTATGACCTATGATACCTATGATACTCATGTCAAGAAAAGTTAATATTGTTAAATTCCTATGGCAAGATTTTTAAACACTAGCATCCATTTTTTGGGCTGTGAGTATGGGAGTCCACCCAGTAAGTTAGATCACAAAAAGATGGTCTAAGTTTATGGATGGAATTCTGTACTTGCATTGGCAAAATGGATGCTAGTCCCACAGTTGTGGAAGAAATTGACATAAACTGCAGGACTGGCTGCAGATGAGTCCAGATTTCTGTAAACAGAACGTAGACATCTGGACACATTTACATGGATGCAGCACATGTCTGAAATAGAAATGCAAGTGCTGCATTCACCATTTTAAAAATCCTGCCCCTAGTGTTGACTCAAAGAATTAAATATGTACTCTCTAGAGAAAAGAAGGGAAAGGGTGGACATGTTAGAAATATTCAAATACCTCACAGGTATTGATAAGGTACATGAGGGTAGCATTTTCCATAGAAAAAGATGCTCCAAGACAAGGGGTCATGCTATGAAACTGGAGGGAGGAGACTGACAGGAGATGTGAAGTAATACTTCTTTATGGAAAGGGTGGTGGACACCTGGAACAGCCTCCCAGTGGAGGTGGTGGGTACTAAAATGCTAACATAATTCAAGCATGCATGGGGTAGACACAAAGGAGATCTTAGAAATAAGACAAGAGGGGGAGACCAGAGATCAAGTATGGTCTGTGATGGCACTGTAGGTAGGTAAAATGGAGCAGACTGGGTGGGCCAAGAGGTCCTTATCTGCCGACAACTTCTATGTTTCTATGTTACTATGCTCTAGCTTTTTCCAGGCAGATACAGTATATATTTGAGCCCATACAGAATAAATATATCAAGGGAGCTATCTATTCAGAGTAAATGTTTAAAATAGGACTTTAAATCTAGGAGTACTAAAAAAAACTACTGTTGCATAGATAATGTCTATATTTCCAATATTCTGTCCATCGCAGTTAGAATCTGCATAGACAAATGCAGCTTGAGAAATTTTATGTTCCCTAGCTATCATGAATAGATATATATTTTGAAACAATATATCAGCTTACTTAATTATTGCACAATTCACAATTTTAGTTTACTTAATCTAGTCCTGCAGGATTACAGTAGTAAACCACTGCCAGTTCTGACACCAGTTAGCTCTCTATCTCCCTCTTTCATCTCTATCCTGTCTTTAATTATGGTTTGGTCTGCTGGTCGAAATTTAATTCTTAGGTCAGACCTTGCAATGAATCTTAGAGTTTCACTGAATTTCAAAGGAAAATTATCATAGTGAATTTCTCCTTCTTTGCGGCCGTACTATGTATATAATATCACTGGTGCATATAGCACCTACTCCAACTAGGAGCTGCTACTAACTAAGCATCCAATGATTCAGCTCTTTTTTTACAGATGCACTCATCAGCTGTAGCAAGGTAGCCAGTCCCCATAGGCTAGTAGTGTTATGTGACCACTCAGATCCCTGAATCCTACCATGTATGGTATAAGCCAAGGCAGACTGTAGCTCCAAGCATGAAGAACCCAAACTATAAACATATATTAAATATAAAATAGATTTATAAACATTAACAAAGCTTGTGAAACTATAGCTTTATAAGTAAGTAAGTAAGCAAGTTAGTAATATTTATTTATCAGGCGCCCAATCCCGGAGGCTCTAGACACCGCAAAAAACATTGTTATCTTATAAACAATTAATAAATAAATAAAATTAAAAATCTTACTAAATTAAAAAGCATTGTCAGGGCAAGCTAGGCTAAAAAGATGAGTCTTTAGGCCTCTCCTAAATGCCTCCACCGTCAGGGCCTCCCTCAAAGATTGTGGCAGCGACTTCCAGAGGACCAAGCTGGCTATCCAGAATGAACAATCACCCAAGGTTTTTAGCCTGATCCTCAGAACCACTAGGAGGCCCTCAGTGGAGGAACGAAGGGAGCGGGCTGGGACAGCAGGAGTAAGGAGGTCTAACAGGTAGACAGGGCCCAATCCATATAGGGCCTTATAGGTGAGCAAGCCAACCTTGTAGAGAACCCTCCACCTGACCAGCAGCTAGTGTAGACCCTGCAGGACCAAGGTCACATGACAGGACCTTGACCTTTGGGCTCTATATATTGACAATTATGAGGATCAAAATCAGCTCAGCACGCACTTTGCCTCATTTAAATAAACATCATACCATGCACTACACTAAGCAAATCAGAATAATACACAGCTAAAAACTTATGAAGCTTAAGAAACTAAATATTAAAGAAATATAAAATCACACATGCCCTCACAATGCAAAGCATCATGGGCTGCATATGCAGATCACCACAGAATATTATGCTGGTTCAACTTTAAGGTTACAATTCAAGTTGCAGTTAAAATATAGAGAAAAGCAATTAGGCTCGCTCAAGAACCTGGACTGCTGGTGCCTCATAGATGGCTAATCTAAGAAGCGCAGGTATGAGGAACTAAGGCACTCAAAGGAAAAACAGAAAAACAGAACAAATATTGACTATAGATTTTAATGTGAGAACCACTGAAAATGCCAGCTGGCAGCCAAAGTGCTTTGACTGGAAGGTCTTCATCAGGGGGGATTTCAGATTGATGATCAGACCCTGTTATATTTCGAAAAATTAAAGTGACACAGTGGGGAACAGTGACCACCAGTCATTGTGGTTTGAAATCACAGAAAGAGCAGAACCAAACCACACAAAAACACGTATCCTGGATTTTAGGGGGGCAGACTTTGGGAAAATGGGGAGATACTTGAAAGAGGCATTAAGGGGAATGGGACAGGAATCAGGGGTTGAGGAACAGTGGGCAGTATTTAAAATGGGGATTACAAGAACAACAGAATTATGCATTAAGCAGGTTAGCAAAGGAAAAGGAAGAGGAGACCATTATGGTTTTCCAAAGAGGTAGCAAAGAAAGTAAGCCAAAAGATTGCATTCAGGCAATACAAAAAGACACAGGCAGAAGGGGATGGGAGAATTACCAGGAGAAGCAAGGGAGGCAGGGAGGTCAGTAAGGAAGCCAAAGCTCAGACAGAAGAACACATTGCAAAATCAGTGGGTAGAGGGGACAAAACCTTTTACAGGTACATAAGTGAAAAAAGAAAGACAAAGGGAGGGATAGTGAGACTGAAGGGGGAGGATGGGGGCCACGTGGAAGATGACAACAGTAAAGCTGACATATTGAACAGGTATTTCTGCTCAGTCTTTACTGAGGAAGAGGAGGGTAATGGGTCTGAAGGGAGTACAAGGGGTGAGAATGGTGCAGAAATGGACACAAGTCCCTTTACGAAAGGGTCCTAGAAGGAACTGGAAGTAATAAGAGTTGATAAAGCAATGGGGCCAGATGGGGTGCACCCAGGGTCCTTAAAGAACTAAGATAGGTGGTGGCTGAACCTCTGGCTATCCTATTTAGCCGATCACTGGAAACAGGAGGTACCCAAAGACTGGAGGACAGCAGATGTAGTCCCCTTATACAAAGTGGGAACAAAGAGGAAGCAGGGAACTACAGAACAGTCAGCCTCACCTCGGTAGTGGGGAAGATCATGGAAGCACTACTGAAGGAGAGATTGTGGAACATCTGGTTGTCAATGGACTACAGGACCCAAGGCAGCATGGTTTCACCAGGGGAGGTCATGTCAGACCAACCTTGTTGAATTTTTGACTGGGTGACTAGGGAGGTGGATCAGGGAGGGCAGTGGACATGGCCTATCTGGACTTAGCAAGGCCTTTGACACTGTGCCACATAGAAGACTATTACACAAACTGGGGAATATGGGTGTGGGCAGGACAGTAGTGTGGTGGGTAGGTAACTGGCTGGGTGGCAGGACACAGAGGGTGGTGGTAAATGGCTGTCACTCCACAGAGGAAGAGTGACCAGTGGGGTACCACAGAGATCAGTGCTGGGACCGGTCCTATTCAACATCTTCATCAGTGACATTGCACAGGATCTAGAAGGCAGAATTTCACTGTTCGCTGATGACACTAAGCTCTGTAACAGAGTAGACACACCAGAGGGTGTAGACAGAATGAAGGACCTAGAAACTTGAAGAATGGTCAGGGGTTTGGCAGTTGAAATTCAATGCAAAGAAGTGCAAGATAATGCATATGGGCACAAAAACCTTGGCACAATATATCAGTTGGGGGTGAGGATATAGCATGCACCAAGCAAGAAGGGATCTTGGGGTTATCATCTCTGATGACCTTAAGGGAAACAGTGTGACAAGGCAGCAGGTAAAGCAAATAGGATGCGGGATGTATGGGCAGGGCATCACCAGCAGGAAAAGGAGGTCATAAGTCCGCTATACAAGACACTAGTGAGGCCCCACCTGGAGTACAGTGTACAGTTCTGAGACCATACCTACGTAGGACATAGACAGGGTAGAGAAGGTTCAGAGGAGGGCAACAAAGATGGTGCATGGATTGCATCACAAGTCCTATGAAGACAGGTTGAAGGAACTGAACATGTACTCCCTGGAGGAGAGGAGGAGAGGGGATATGATAGAGACGTACAAGTATCTCACAGGAGGAACAGGGTGCAGAGATGTACTATTTTTAAGCAAAGGATGTTCCAGGACTAGAGGGCATGGGATGAAGTTGGAGGAGGACGATTCAGAGGAAACATGAGGAAGAATTTCTCACAGAACGGTGGTGGACAAGTGGAACACCCTGCCAGAGGAAGTGGTGGGGGCTGAAACAATCACGGGATTTAAGAATGCATGGGATAGACATAAAGGAATTCTGGAGGTCAGGGGTAAGGGGCAACAGACTTCTAGGAAAACATAAACTGAACTTACAAGTTCAAATGGGCAGACTTGATGGGCCATAGGCCCTTATCTGCTGACACTGTCTATGTATCTATGTATCTATGTATCTATGTATCTATGACACAATATAATTACCAAACTAGGGCAAATGAATCAAAACCTTAGTGTAAAGTAAAATCAAAAGCTGAATTTCAAAGATCTGCATTAGAGAGAGCAAAAACATTCATTACCAGTTATCACACTCCTATTCACTAAATGAATAATCTTGACAGGACTGAAATTTCATTATAGGATCCATTAGTTTCAAGAAAACTTATGTTCCAAAACTGACAACAAACAAAAGTTTTTTTAAAGATTTTCAAATGTTTAAAAGTAGTCATGTTCACAGTGTTAAACCTCCTGAAGCACTCCTTCTGAGAAGTCAGAAATACACATAGAATGAAAGGCAAATACCATGATCCGCAAGAGGGTGCTAAAGGGTATTAAAACAGTGGACTGGACTATACAGCTCTAGTTGCTATGTGCAGGAATCCACTCCGAGTATGAGCCATTCAGAACTGGCCACACCTAAAGACATGTTGATCAAATAAGAATCATGGAAACATACAAAAGTGCCTATAACTCAAAAATGTTAAGTGACTTTTTGTAAAGAAAGGGCCAGCATGAACGGGTAGTTTCAAATAGTCATGTCCTTTAGGTTAAAGTATTCCGCAGCACTCCATTTCTAACAAGCATTTGTCAATGCCGAACGTTCGCTTGCAGGTATTTGCAGTGGTGTTTGGCATGTATGGTCCTTTACCCTAATGCCCTGTGCGATTGCTGGTATTTGCACAATAAATTTTCAGCATGACCTTTTTGTTACCCCCATTGTGCGCTACATAGGCGGAAACACGTTTTGGGCAGGATGTGAAAAATGACAGCTGTACTGCTCTTAAGGAAGTGTGGTAAATGGCAATGTTGAAAATCTGGAGTGGAAATATTGAAAATTAGCAAACCTATGGCGTCTTGAAACGCTATGCAATACTGCGGCTAAATAAAAACTCAGTCATTGTCAGGAATTTTTCACCAAATTGTCAACATTGGCATTTAAAACCTCTGCTAATGAACAGTGTCACTGTGATTGTCTTACTGTGTGCCATACATTGATTTTGACACCGACTGTGCCATTGTGCACTACATGGGTGGAAACATGTTTTGGGCAGGATGTGAAAAATGACAGCTGTACTGCTCATAAGGAGGTGTGGTAAAATGGCAATGTTGAAAATCTGGAGTGAAAATATTGAAAATTCACCGCAACTTACGAGCGTATCGAACTGCACAACGACACTCGTGAAACAGTTATTTTTAGGAATTTGTTCACCAAATTTTCAACATAGCCATTTTAAGATCTCTGCTCATGATCAGTGTCACTGTGATTTTCTTAATGTGTCCCATACATTGAGTTCGACACGATCATGCCATTGTGCCACATGGAAGGAAACATGCTTTGGGCAGGATGTGAAAATGACAGCTGTACTGCTCTTGAGGAGGTGTGGTAAAATGGCAATGTTGAAAATCTGGAGTGCAAATATTGAAAATTTGCAACATACGACGTGCGTAGGAACTCGCCCAGCACGCTCATCAAACAGTCATTTTAGGAATTTTTCACCAAATTTTCAACATAGCCATTTTAAGACCTCTGCTCATGAACAGTGTCACTGTGATTTTCTTAATGTGTCCCATACATTGATTTCACACACCGACTGCGCCATTGTGCGCTTCATGGGCGGAAACACGTTTTGGGTGAGATGTGAAAAATGACAGCTTTACTACTCATAAGAAGGTGTGGTAAAATGGCAATATTGAAAATCTGAGTGGAAATATTGAAAATTAAACTCCATTTAGCAAAAGGAACTGCGCAACGACGCTCGTAAAACAGTCATTTTTAGGAATTTTTTCACAAAGTTTTCAACATAGCCATTTTAAGACCTCTGCTAATGTACAGTGTCACCGTGATTTTCTTAATGCGTCCCATACATTGATTTCGCACACCAACTACGCCATTGTGCGCTACATGGGCAGAAACACATTTTGGGCAGGATGCAAAAAATGACAGCTGTACTGCTCATAAGGAGGTGTGGTAAAATGGCAATGTTGAAAATCTGGAGTGAAAATATTGAAAATTCGCGAACTTACGAGCCTGCGTGGGAACTGCATAGCATCGAAAAACAGTCATTTTGGGTATTACGCAAATTTTCAACATAGGGATTTTGGAACCCCTTCTCATGAATTATGTCACTGTCATGGTGTTATTCGGGCCCGAAGGGTGATTTCACACAGTGACTGGGCAGTGATTGCGAAATCACCCTTCGGGTCCCAATAACACCATGACAGTGACATCATTCATGAGAAGGGGTCCCAAAAACCCCATGTTGAAAATTTGGTGCAAAAATTCCAAAAAATGCCTGAGATATGCAATAAAGTTGAAACCCCCTATCTAGCCCATTATACAGCTTACGGCATTTCCTCAGTTCGAGGGCACCTTTGAAGAGTGAGCGTGTTCCCGGTCCACGAAGATCGTCGCGCCCGAGCTCCGGAGGTAAGTATGGAGTGAGGGGTGTGGGGAGACTGGAGTGCGCAGTGGGTGGGTGCGGGTTGTGGAAGGGGACTGGGAGACTACGTGGGACCGTTTTTCTTTACAGGTTTAAAAAAAAAAAGGACTCAGTGGGACGTTTGCCAGGCTGGGTTGGCTCCCAGCATGGCAGAAGATAGCTGGGGCCGAGGAGCCAGCAGGTTGGGCACCCGTCGGCTCAGCGGGGAGGGCTGAGGAGCCGGCGGAGGATTGGGCACCCGTCGGCAAAAAGCGGGTTGCCACGCTGGGGTGGGCTCCCAGCGTGGCAGAAGGATGACTTGGGGGCCGTGGAGCCGATGGGATTGGGCACCCCACCAGCAAACAACGTTTGCCACACTGGGGAGGCCCCAGCGTGGCACCAAAGCTTTTGGGGGCGTGACGCTGGGGAAGCATGTGACGCGAGGGGGCGGCGTGACAGGTGCTCGGTATGACAGTGGTGGTTTTTGAAGCAGAGGACCACCGCTGTCACACAGAGCTCCCGCACCCATTGGTGCAGGACATGCCACGCCTGCTCAGCAGACACTGGTTGCAAGGGAGAGGCACACCTCCAAAGTGTGCTACTCTCCCAAAACGTTCCTTGTGCATGCGCGCAAGGGAACGTAATAATGACCTAAAACCTAATGAAAGCAGTAAGAGGCAAGTGCTGGAAACTGAGTGACAGGGCCACAGGCTATCAACAGTGGGATCACACCAGAAGTGAAACTAAACATGCATCTTAACAGTAACAGTCCCCACTGCCCAGAAGGGAATTAAACAATGTGAACTGAGCCAGGAGAAAGCAAAATGAGCATAACAGGGAGCTATGGCAAATACATGGGCTTGTGTCAGGGAAGCAACAAGAGGTTGGGAATAAATAAATAAGATGCAAAAAAAACCATCAGATTCTGAGCTGATAAAATAAACTAGGCCAAATTAAACAAAAGTAAAGCTAACCTCAGACTGTGGAAAGGTTGGAGGAGTCATTATTTTAAGGATCAAAATGGGGAACTGAAGGGTGATTAGTCTTCCCAGTAACAACATTAAAATTAGGAGAGAAAAAATTATTACAGTCAAGGTCTGTGTATTGCAGAGGGATGCATTTTATACTGATACTGTTCAGAGAATAAATCATGTATTACCAAAAGCCCATCACAAAGTAAACATTGAGAGTTAAACAGCATGCTACTTACACATGTAACCATAATCTTATATACTGGTTTTATCTTTACTTCCTGTACTCCTGTATTGTTTCATTGATTGTGTCAGGTGCTTGGAGCATCTGAGATTGGATGTCCTAGAAATAAGATAGCCTTGCCTAGCTGCTTGTGTTTAGTTCACATTCACATGGCCCGTGTAACCTCCCCTGGCTAGTTTCAATCTTCCCCTTCTGGTTTTAGCATGAAGAACTGTGTAGAGGATAGAACCATAGAAACATAGAATTTGATGGCAGATAAGGACTGCTTGGCCCACCTAGTCTGCCCATTTCCCTACCTAACAGATAAGCTGCACATGGATGGGGTTTCGCCAAGGGAACCTCCACCATCCAGGGAGCACCACAGCCACCACCACTACCTCAGAGGTTGCGAAGAAAGCACAGCAGTTGGACCACAGTGGGCTCAGGGAGGGTAAGGATGGTGGAACAGAGGCACACCCAGTCAATTGTTCCACTCCACAATCCATACACCATTCTGGGGGAGCATAGCTCCCCTATGGATGCACCCGCAGACAAGACTGATGACAACTGTCACAAGGGAGGCCCACAGGAAGGAGGCAGGGGACACCACAGGGAAAGGAAGCAGCTCCTGGTGGGGGACTCAATTATTAGGGGGATAGAACTGGGGGGAGCAGGGAAAACTGAAGTAAGGTGCTTGCCTGGTGCCAAGGCTTGGAGGGACAGGAAGCGCATCCTCAGGATCACGAGAACAGCTCCAAGGGAGCCTGAGCTGGACATCATTGTCCACCTAGGGACAAATGACTTGGCTCATCATGAGATCAGAGCAGTGCAGGAGGACATTGTAGAGTTGGGGAGGGGCCTAAGACAAGTAGCACACACAGTATCCTTCTCAGAGGTGCTGTCTGTCAATGGCATGGGAGAGGCGAGGGTAATTAGCACCATGCAGTTTAATGAATGGTTGAAAAAATGGTGTGGAGCACAGGGGTTTGGCTTTATTGGGGACTGGGGTTCCACCTGGAGGACACCAGCCTATACTGGCAGGATGGTCTGCATCTGTCCAGGAAGGAACAAGTCTTTGAGAAATCAGTTTAAATGCTTCATTGGCAAGCTTTTAAACTAGTCAAAGGGAGGCACTGATAAGCAGCAGAAAAATCCCAGCCTCTCCTACAAAACAGGGTACTAAATGAAAAAAGACTGAGGTAGAAAGGTTAGTGGGGATGCTGTAACAGAAGGTAAAGCCATCAAAAATGGAGAGCAATGAGTACCAATGCCCGTAGTCTGGGTAACAAGCTTCCTGAATTAGTGGCCTTGATGGAGGAGGAACATCTGGATAGCGTGGCAGTCACAGAAACATGGTACACAAAACCATGACTGGGACGTAAACATACCAGGATACACTATCTACAGGAGGGACAGGGAGGGTAAAGAGGAGGAGGAGGAGTAGCTCTTTACATAAGGGAAGAAATAAAAGCAACAGAACAAAAGGGTAAACAGGAGGAGAAGAAGCACTGTGCGTAAATTTGGAGACAGGCAATGGCACCACAATCCGCACAGGGGTTGTATACAGACCCCCTTCTCAGGGGGAGGAAATGGACAAGGAAATGATAGAAAGTATACTTAGAATGGCAGAAAAAGGGGAGATATTGCTGATGGGTGATCTAAATATGCCAGATGTTAACTGGAGTGCAGTTGCAGCAGCCACTTTGAAGAGTGCCTTAGACAACTAGTATTGGAGCCCACTCGAGAGGGAGCAATCTTAGACCTGGTTCTCTCAAATGGAGATGGAGAGAGGATCACAGATGTAGAAGTGGGTAGCCATCTGGGAACTAGCGACCATCGAACAGTATGGTTCACAATAAACACAGCAATAGAGTCAAGCCATACAAAGGCAAAAGTACTGGACTTTAGGAGGGCTGACTTTGCCAAAATGGTGAGTGCCTAAGGAATGCACTAGCAAATGGGCAGGAAGGAGGGTGGAAGAACAATGGGGAATAATAAAACTGCCATCACAGAGGTAACGAGCCTTTGTGTGAAGCAAATAAACAAAACAAAACGATGTGAAAACCACTATGGTTCTCAAAGGAAGTAGCAGTGAAGGTTCAAGAGAAAAGAAAGCATTCAAAAGTACAAGGAATCATGAAGGAGCAGGACAGAGAACTGTATCAGTTAAAGCAAAAGGAGGCTGGGAAAGCAGTCAGAACAGCAAAGGCCCAAACCGAGGAAAAGATAGCCAACTCAGTTAAGAAGGGGATAAAACCTTTTATAGGTACATCAGGGGCGAAGGAAGACCAAGGGAGGATAGTGAGGCTTAATAAAGGGGAGGGAGGGTGGGCAGAGGAGACTGTGAAAGGCAGAGATACTAAACAAATATTTTTGCTCAGTATTTACAAATGAAGAGGGAGGTACCTAAAACAAACAGTAGAAACACTCTGGATACAGAAGTTGATACCAGCCCATTTACAGAAGAAAGGGTTCTGAAAAGACTCTTAAAACTGAAGGTGGACAAAGCAATGGGACAATAAGGGATTCATCCCAGAATTCTAAAAGAACTAAGGGTAGAACTAGTGACACCACTGACTACCCTTTTTAACAAATAATGGGAGGATGGGGTGGTACCCGAGGACTGGAGGAGGGCAGATGTGATTCCCCTTCACAAAAGTGGAGCAAGGCAGAAGCAGGAAACTACAGACCTGTTAGTTTAACCTCAGTGATAGGAAAATGATGGAATCACTTCTGATGGAAAGAATTGTCGGTATCTAGAGGCCAGAGGGCGCGAGGACCCTAGGCAGCATGGATTCACAGCAGGAAGGTCATGCCAGGCAGATCTGATAGATTTCTTTGACTGGGTGACCAAAGTAGTAGATTAGGGAGGGCTGTGGACATGGCTACCTAGACTTTAGCAAGGCATTTGACACAATCCACACAAAAGATTAATATACAAGTTAGCCAGCCTGGGAGTGGGTCCCAAGATGACAGCCTGGGTAAAAATTGGCTGGAGAATAGGACACAGAAGTAATAGTAAATGGAGTCCACTCAGAAGAAGGGGGTTACTAGTGGGGTACAGGGAGTTCAGTATTAGGACGGTCCTCTTCAATGTCTTTATAAGCGACATTGCAGAGGGACTGGAAGGAAAAGTATGTCTCTTTGCAGATGACACAAAGATCTGCAACAGAGTTGATGCACAGAGTGGGGTGGAAAGGATGAGAAGGGACTTGGCAAGGTTAGAGGAATGGTCAAATGTATGGCAGCTTAGATTCAATGCTAAGAAGTGCAAGGTAATGCACCTGGGAAACAAAAACCCAGGGGAAGAGTACACAATGGGGGGTGAGATACTAACAACAACAAAAATGGAAAGGGACCTGGGGGTAGTCATATCAGATGACCTAAAGGTGGGCAAGCAATGTGAGAGGGCAGCAAGGAGTGCTGGGGGGATACTGGGATGCACAGGGAGAGGCATCACCAGTAGAAAACAGGAAGTTATTATCCCTCTGTACAGACAGCTGGTGAGACTCCATCTGGAGTACTGTGCAGTTCTGGAGACCCAATCTCCATAAAGACATAGACAGGATGGAAGCTGTCAGAGGAGGGAACTAAAATGGTGCAGGGTCTGCACCGGAAGACATATGAAGAGGAGCGAAAGGAGCTTAATATGTATAGCCTCGAGGAAAGGAGGAGAGGGGGACATGATAGAAACGTTCAAGTACCTCAAGGGAATCAACAAAGTCAAGAGGTAGCATCTTTCAAAAGAGGCGTGTAAGAACAAGAGGACACAATTTGAAGATAGAGGGGGCAGCTCAGAGGTAATTTAGAAGTATTTTTTCACAGAGAGTTGTGGATGCATGGAACGGCCTTCCGGAGGAGGTTGTGGAGTCAAAAACAGTGGTGGAATTCAAGCATGCATGGGAAAGTCATAAGGCCATTCTAGGGGTTGGGGGTAGGAAGAAGTAGGCGCTGGTTAACTAGGATCTGCAGCTTATCTAGTAGGTAGGGAAATGGGCAGACTGGGTGGGCCAAGCGGTCGTTATCTGCCGTCAAATTCTATGTTTCTATGTTTCTATCCTAGTTAACCAACAGCCTACTTCCTCCTACTACCCCCCACTAGAATTGCCTTATGTCTGTCCCCCACTGTTCTTGATGCCACGACCTCCTCAGGAAGGTTGTTCCATGCATCTACAACCCTCTCTGTGAAGGAATACTTTCTCACATTACCACTGAGCCATCCCCCTTCTATCTTCAAATTGTGCCCCCTTGTTCTTGCACATCTCTTTTTCTGAAAGAGGCTACCCTCTTGGACTTTGCTGATTCCCTTGAGGTACTTGAAAGTTTCTATCATGCCCCCCTCCCTCCTTTCCTCGAGGCTATACATAGTCTTAGTCTTATTTAGTCTTTCTTCGTATGTCTTCTAGTACAGACCCTGAACCATTTTGGTTGTCCTCTTCTGGACAGCCTCCACCCTGTCTATGTCTTTGCGGAGATGGGGTCTCCAGAGTGGCACACAATACTCCAGATGGGGTTTCACCAACTGTCTGTACAGAGGGATAACAACTTCCTGTTTTCTACTGATGATGCCTCTCCCTATGCATCCCAGTATCCCCCCAGACTTCCATAGTGCCTTCTCACATTGCTTGCCCACCTTTAGGTAATCTGATATAACTACTCCCAGGTCCCTTTCCATTTTCATTGTTGTCAGTTGTCTCACCCCCCCATTGTGTACATTTCCCCTGGGTTTTTGTTACCCAGGTGCATTACTTTGCACTTCTTCGTGTTGAATCTAAGCTGCCATTCATTTGACCATTCCTCCAGCCTTGCCAATTCCCTTCTTATCCTTCTCACCCCACCTTGTGTATCAACTGTGTTGCAGATCTTTGTGTTGTCTGTAGAGACATACTTTTCCTTCCAGTTCCTCTGCAATGTCACTTATATCACTTATAAAGACATTAAAAAGGACCGGTTCCTGTACTGAACCCTGCAGTACCCCACTAGTTACCCCCCTTTCTTCACTGTGGACTCCATTTACCATTACCCTCTGTGTCCTGTTGTCCAGCCAATGTTTTACCCAGGTTACCACCCTGGGACCCACTCCCAGGCTGGCTAATTTGTTTATTAATCTTTTGTGTGGGACTGTGTCAAATGTCTTGCTAAAGTCTAGGTAGGCCATGTCCACAGCCCCTCTTTGGTCTACTACTTTGGTCACTCAGTCAAAGAAATTGATTTGATTTGTCTGACATGACCTTTCTGCCGTAAATCCATGCTGCCTTGGGTCCTGTGCCACTCTGGCCTCTAGGTACTTAACAATTCTTTCCTTCAGAAGTGATGCCATCATTTCCTCTACCACTGAGGTCAAACTTGACAGGTCTGTAGTTTTCTGCCTCTGTCTTCCTCATCTTGCTCCCACTTTTGTGAAGAGGAATCACATCTGCCCTTCTCCAGTCCTCAGGTACCACACCATCCTCCCATGATTTGTTAAAAAAGGGTAGTCAGTGGTGTTACTAGTTCTCCCCTTAGTTCTTTTAGAATTCTGGGGTGAATTTCATCAGGCCCCATAGCTTTATCCACCTTCAGTTTCAGGAGTTCTTTCAGAACTCTTTCATCTGTGAAAGGACTGATATCAACCCCTCCCCCCCAACCAGAGTGCTTATATTGACTGGATTAGGTACCTCCCCTTTCTCTTCCTTTGTGAATATTGAGCAGAAGTATTTATTCAGTATCGCTGCTCTTTCACTGTCCCCCACTGCCTAACCACCCTCCTCTTTATTCAGCCTCAGTATCCCTGCCTTAGTCTTTCTTTGCCCCCTAAAGCACCTATAAAAGGTTTTACCCCCCTTCTTAACTGAGTTGGCTATATTTTCCTCGGTTTGGGCCTTTGCTATTCTGACTGCCTTTCCTGCTTCCTTCTGCTTTAAGTGGTACAGTTCTCTGTCCTGCTCCTTCTGTGTTTCCTTATACTTCCTGAATGCTATTTTTTTCTTCCTAACCTTCCCTGCCACTTCTTTTGAGAACCATAGTGTTTTTTTTTTTTTCTTTCATTTTGATTTATTTGCTTCACACAAAGGCTTGTTGCCTCTGTGATGGCAGTTTTGATGTTTCCCTATTGTTGCTCCACCCCACCATCTTGCCTGTTTGCTAGTACTTTTCTGAGGCACTCTCCCATTTTGACAAAATCAGCCCTTCTAAAGTCCAGTACCTTCACTTTCGTATGGCTTGACTCTCCAGCTAAGTTTATCATGAACCACACTGTTTGGAGGTCACTGGTTCCCAGATGGTTACCTACTTCTAGATCTGAGATCCTCTCTCCATCCCCATTTGAGAGTACCAGGTCGTAAGACTGCTCCCTCCCAAGTGGGTTCCAAAACTAGCTGTCTGAGGCATGCCCCCTGTAGGGCATCGAGAATGGCCCTGCTCTTGGATGTGGCTGCAGTAAAGGTGCTCCAGTTAACATTTGGCATATTCAGGTCCCCTGAGCCAATGCGAATGGGTGGTAGAAGAAGTCAGTTCACAGTCCTTTCTGAGACTCTGAGTATGCTCAGTGGAGCTACAGTAACATAGCGTGGGTGTGAACTGAATACCAGTAATAAAACTGCAGTTGCATGTGAGTGACCTCTTTTTTAGATGCCCTCTTTATCCAGTACATGTTCCCGCCTAGTCATTCACAAACCCTATTTGCATATTTGCCTTCTTTTATCACTATTAATGCATATTCTATTATTATGATGAAGCCTAATAAATATCTGAAGCTGACAATGCAAGCATGAAACCACAGTGTATGACTGTAACATAGCTTCTGCAAGCAAGAGTTTCCTTTTGCTGTTTGTTTGTGGTTAAAGAAATTCTTTGGCAGTAGGTTCTTGGCATGAAGTTTGTTTCTAAGTTGTTTTGTTGTGCTGCAAATGTTAGATGGAAGTATGCAATCCTATGGATTTTTTTAAAGCATGCATAATTAAACACAGAGAACCCTTCACATTCTCAAAGGTTTAGTGAAAAGGAAACATTTTTATCATGTGGGAATTAACAATCTGGATTCGTTGACTGTTTTCATTTTCATGTCTGCAGGAAAATGACCTTGCAGAATTTCTTGTCATACTTTCCCCTGACCTTAAGCTAATGTTAGCTCTTCTGACCTCCCAGAAGGCCTGCAACAGACACAAGTTTCCTGTCTAAGATGACAGTATCACTTCTTGGCTTGCTGTCCATGGTTTAAGAAGTCCTGTAACCCATATAGAAATATTTGTTGTTAGGACGTAGCGTTCACGTTTTGCATGTTAGAGGTGCCGTGTTAGTCTCGGGAAAGTCTAGTACACATTTTCATGGGTAATACCTTGAATAAGACTAAATTAATACATTTTTACACAAGCTTTTGAGACATGTCATGTCTCATCAGGTGTGGAGGACTCATGCTCATGTTTTATAATAATCTGGGATGTATCCCGCTGCAGCACAGCCTCTCTGTAGCATGCTCCATTTCAAAGCTGCAGTACCCTGACTTCAAATTCTGATATTGTTGAAGCTGTGTAGTTGTTCATTGAGGCAAAGCTGACTAAATTTCTCATGTTCTGTCCACATATCTGACAAGGTCTGGATGTAGTCTAAAAGTGTAATTTCCTAGTACAGTACTTGACACAGGAAATTAGTAAATCAGTATTCAAATCAAATCACATCTTTTTCTATCCAGGCGATCATCATTGAGCAAGCTCATTTACAAGATGGACCTGCTGTTGTCCAAGACAGTTATACATACATAGATTGAGAATACAAAGTACAACATGTGAAAAGAGTTACAAACAAACTTACAGAAAAGTGGTAGGTGCACGATATACATTCCAAGCGTTCTTGTAGGAGCATACATGCATCACTCAACTTTGCTGTGGTATATACAGACTCCATGTATGCAGAAGTTGAGGTGGTATGTTTAGTCATTCTTAGTCAAGCCTCCATCAGAGGGTGCAATTCTTTGCATTTCAGCCCTCAGTGTCCGTTTACCATACTTGGGTGAGGGTTCTGGGCTGCATAGGGGCCCCTAATGAGGTCTGTATGTTCTACTAAAACGGTGAGAGGAGAGTAATATGGGAGAAGCAGTGCCTTGGATGCAGAGGGCCACTATGGCAGCTGACTAGAGGACTTGATTAAAATAGGGAGGGGAGGAACTAGGTTTGTGGCTGGATGTGGTAAGGATACGGAGTGAACCGTCAACAGGACAGCTAGGAACTATGGAAACACTTACAGTATTGTTTCCTTGATAAATATTCTGCTATTAGCATTATTGCAGTCCATGTGCTCTGTGCTTAGATATTTTGTGTAGCATGTTTTTTTTATAATTTTTATTTCTAAATTATGCAATCAAAACTTACAATATAATTGCACAAAAAGGATATAATAAGTGATAAAAGTGTCTGTATCTTCCCTTACAAAGGCTGTTAAGACACCTTCCCCCTTGTTGCATCATAGGGGAATACACTGAATAGAATCAAAATGACAAGCATTTGTCAGTGCTGAATGTTTGCTTGCTGGCATTGGCATTGATAGTGTAGGAGTTACAGAGCTGCATAATAGGGATGGCAGGTAAGTATTCAACTGAAGCCAACCCCACCACCACCCTGCAGAGACTGACAGGCACTGGGGTGTGCCTTTGGTCGTCAGGCATAATGGCCACACCATTTCACCACACCCTACCCTGCAGACACCGACAAGTGTCATGGTGTGCCTTGGGGTCTTTGGCCCTTATGCGCACCCCATTCCATCAGAAAATGTGGTAAGATGGGTGCAGTATAGGAGAATGGGGTGAACTTTGGGGCCGGAGAGTCCAAGATATACCTTGATGCCTCTCACTGGCTGCAGGGTGTGGAATGGTATGAGCATTACAGGCAAGAATCCCAAGTCACACCCATGATGCCTGTCATTCTGTACAGGGTGGGGCGTTATAGTAGGAAATCCTAACGCCTCAGGCATTCATTGGTATTTTCACTCCAAATTTTCAACATGTTTTTTTTGTGACCCCCCACCTCATGAACAGTGGTAATATCAGTTTGTTAGCCGAAAGCTGCTTTTGCACAGCAACTATGGCATTTAGCACCACAGGTGGAAAAACACATTCCGAACAGGATGTGAAAAATGACACCTGTACTGTTCATGGGGAAGTGTAAAAAATGGCAATGTTGAAAGTCTGCAGTGAAAATATAAAAAAAAAACTGGTGAAGTCATGAGCGTGCATAGAAACTGTACGACGCACACCCGTAATGTAATTAGTTTGGGGTTTTTACAGCAGATTGTCAACACAGGCATTTTGGGACCTCTGATCATGAACAGTGTCACTGTGATTTTCTTTATCTGACCGAACAATGATTTCCCACAGCGACCACACATTTCTGTGCTGAAAGTGTGAAAACACATTTTAGCCATGTTGTGAAAAATGACAGCTGTACTGTTCATAAGGAAGTGTGAAAAAATGCCACTGGTGAAAATCTGGACTGAAAATATTACAAAGTCATGAACTTACGAGGAGGGTGCATGGAAACTGCACAATGCTCACTCATAACACAGTCATTTTATGGACTTTTGTCACCAAATTTTCAACATAGCCAATTTAAGATCTCTGCTCATGAACAGTGTAACTGTGATTTTCTTAATCTGTCCCAAACATTGCTTTCGCACACCGACTGCACCATTGTGCACTATATGTGCGGAAACCCATTTTGGGTGAGATGTGAAAAATGGCAGCTGTACTGCTCATAAGGAAGTGTAATAAAATGGCAATGTTGAAAATCTGGCATGCAAATATTAAAAATTTGCAAACTTGTGAGTGTGCATAGGAACTGCACAATGTGTGCTCCTGAAACAGTCATTTTTAGGAATTTTTTTCACCAAATTTTCAACACAGCCATTTTAACACCTCTGCTCATGAACAGTGTCACTGTGTTTTTCTTAATCTGTCCCAAACATTGATTGCAATGTCTGCCCCAAGCCCTTAATTACAGGCTGATTTACATATGAATAACTCTGGACTGCAGAGACTCACACATAAATTCAATGGCTCACTCAAATTAGCTTTTTATGGACTTTGAGACATTAAGAAACACTGTTGATGACAGTTCCCCTTTAAAAATAAGAACAGTACCTGGTGGTGACCCAAGAGGATCCAGGGGCTCAAAATGCCTGGCAACACAGAGGACAACAAAAAAGCTGAAAGCAGGCATCACTTCTGTTCCAGCCTGCACATCCACATCACAATCAGAGTGAAATAGGACCCTCTAGGCTGGAGGACAGAAATGCAAACTGAAAGCTGGAAAAGCAGCACAGCATCAGCATCTAGTGTCCAAAGTTAGAAATGCAGACAAGTAAGTGTAGGGAGCACAGAATAAAACAAATGTTTTTCTGGACTGCAGAGCTACAGAGCAGTGAAACCATCAATGCAACACTGAAAATAGCTCTTCCACAAACCACAGGGGCTATGTGTCAGTCACTGTGTCAGTGAATTGCTGGCGATATGGCATCAACTGAACAGGTGAAAGAATTCAACAAATCAAAAGAGGGCTTTAATTCTTATTTCAAACACTTTTTACACTGGTTGGAAGCAAATGGTGTTGCCGAGGACAAGAAGGTGGTTGTGCTCCAGGCGGTTTTTGGACCTACATTTTATGGACTGTTCAAGAATCTGACTGTACCAGTCAAGCTGTAGGACATGCATTATGACCAGCTCACCAAGATTATTTCACGATATTTCAAGCCCAAGCCAATTTTTATTGCAGAGCGCTTTTGTTGTCATGTTCGAACCAAGAGGAGGGATAAGCTCTTGCTGACCATATTATTACACTGAAGCATCCAGCAAGCACCTGTGAGTTCAGCCAGATTCTGGGTGATGCCTTATGGGACCAGTTTGTCTGCAATATGAGAGGAGAAAGCAATCACAAATGGCTGCTGTTAGAAAAGGACTTAACCTTCATATCAGCTGGCAATACTGTGCTTGCTTTGGAGCTCACATGGAAGGACACCAGGAAGCTAGCAGGACATTCTGAACCACCAAAGAGTTAGGTTCACAGAATCACCCACATGCCAGGGGAGAAGGGACATTCCAGACCATGAAGTGGTCCACCACAGTCTCAACACTGTTGTTTATCATTATTCAATGCCTAGAGTCTCCAGGGATGGGTGCTTTAGAAATAAAATGTACTTACTTACTACAGTACTTACTCAACAGTGGCCACAAGGTTATTGGAAGGATTCCACCTATTCAGAGCACCAGCATTAGTGCACCCGGTCATCAGGGCACTAAGTTGTGATTTTGCCAACCACTGTTTTTGTGGGAGCTGTGCTCCCCACATTAGAGTGTCCCTATTGTTATTGTAACTCTGAGGGGGTGGACCTTGGGAAGGCGCAAATCCTAAAATTGGCAACCTGATGTGTTGGTGCACTAATGCCGGCACTCTAATGGCTGGAAAGGTATTGGAAGCCAGCACCACTGGTCAGTTTCATAAAGTCAAAGCAATGTTGTTACTGTTGTGGGTGTAACCATCAGCAAAGCAGATGCAGATTTTGACAAGAAAAGTGCCAGAACTGCAGGAAAGTGGGTCATCTTATGAGAGTGTGCAAAAGTGCATCTTGTGCTGTCTGTGTACAGTATGCCACAGATACCATGTTAGAGATTGAACTGAAAGAAGAGTCATTCGAGTTATTCACTGTTTATGCAACACAAGGAAATGGAGAGGGGAATTTGCCTCCAGATCAAGTTGGCAAGCAAACTGGTTAGCATGCAGCATGACACCGGGACATCAATATATCTTGTGCCAAAGCACATCTACAGGGAGAACCTCAACAAGTGCCCATTGCAACCATCATATATTCAGCTCATGTCTTATTATGGAGATGGAATCCCTGTTCTGGGGGGAGGGGATTTAGATACCAGTCACTTATGAGGAGCATGGACCTTACCTCTAGTGGTAGTACAAGGTTTAAGTTCATGTTCTGTTCCAATTCTGTTTATTTAGATGTATGAAACATAAGTTTATCACATAGTCAATTTAACATCAGTAAACCACATTCATCCACATTTATGAAAAAGAGACTTATCCAAAAAGACATAAATACATATAAATATTTCCATGTATAATATCATAGAGAATTAGGCCCACTTGTTGGGACTATCTATTCATAGCATATAAAGTACTCTATATGAGAAAAATGAAGAAGCATATAAGTGGCTCTGAATTTATTAATTTATTGAATTTTGTTGACCGGGTAAGCCCACTGGGCCCCGAAGGTCCCTTTTTCAGGGGCGACCTGGGGGAAAAAAGTAACATACAGGTAAACAGAACAGTACAAATTGAAAATATCATAATGTTAGACAGTTAGATATACAAAATATATTCTATAAACAGATTCATGGATTTCAATATGATTTCCCAATGTCAGCCTTAAGAAGAGAATTCAATACAAGGTCGATTGCCCTTTTAGCTCAGTCTACAGCTACACATTTTGGAAGGAAAAAAATGTAAATCTTGAACAGGATAGAACTTTGTACAATTGTATTTTGGAAAGTAAAGTATATCCTGATTATTTATTCCATAATTCTTTTTCTGACTTCATAACTATTTGCAATGTACACATTCTTCCAGATTGGAACTAAATATTTAAATCTTCTTTCAAGTAAAAGGGGACAGTCAAATATTAAATGCATTGCAGACAATTTATAACATAGGTCATATTTACAAAACATAGATACACACTTATTACCCAACTCCCCAAAACTCTTAAAAGCAGTGCTATTATTCATAATGTCTAAACAAAATTTACAAGCATTTTTGCAAACATGTCTCTCACAGAATTGTCGATATTTTCCTTCTTACTGAACACTTTAATCTGACTGCATACTTAAACATTGGTATATCAGCAACCTTCTCTTGCTCAGCCTGGCAAATGTTGTCCTCTAAATGTTGTTTAGCCAGATTGGTGTATGTATCTGGATTACTGAGAACATAATCATCCCATATGCTAATCATCCCAACCTTTATCGATAGTTTGTTCAAATTGTCAGACCACAGTGAGAATGCAGGATATGCTTTACTTTCCAAAATACAATTGTACAAAGTTTTATCCTGTTCAAGATTTACAGTTTTTTCCTTCCAAAATGTGTAGCTGTAGACTGAGCTAAAAGGGCAATCGACCTTGTATTGAATTCTCTTCTTAAGGCTGACATTGGGAAATCATATTGAAATCCATAAATCTGTTTATAGAATATATTTTGTACTGATTCAATCTCTTTAACTCATTTCCAGAATGCCATGGACTCTGCATCATAATTGTAATATACTGACTACCTTGGAACTGAATGTTCATTTTAACACATGATATGAATTCCTGGCAGTTTGTTTGCCAAAACAGACTATACCCATGGCCATCTGTATACCCTGCTTCTTAACAATATTAATGTGAGTTTTCCATGCAAATTTTGAATCAAAGTGGGCCCATAGGTACTCATACATGTGAAACATTTAATGAAATCTCACCAAATTTTCATTAATGCAAACCCTTTTTTTTACCAACAAAACAGTGGTATTTGACTTACCTGGGTTCAGACTCAGTACCAGATTTTTAAGATGTAATATCGTTTTCATGATTGCATTTCTTAGCACAAGAGGAGTTAAGGGCCAAAGCATGATGTAATCTGCATTAGTCGGGAATGTATCTATATTCCATAACTCTTTTAATATAGACTCCATGCCTAAGTTAAAGTGCAGGAGCCAGAAGGCAGCCTTGCTTGATGCCCTTCTCAGTGTAAATTTCTGACCATCTTTGATTCTCTGATCTTTGCTTTGTTCCCACATGAACCAACTGTACCAATATTAATAGATTCCAATCTATGCAAAGCTTGGTCAGTATTTGCCACAGTAAATATCTACTGACATTGTCAAAGGTGGAGCTCAGAGCCAAGCAAGCCACGTGTACTGTAATAACTCATTTTTCCTGATCATGTACTTGTATACTAAATAGTTCTGGACAAAGATATTATCTGTTGTTTCACATCCTTCTCTAAACCCCACTTGGGCATAAAACAACAAATTATTGTATTTACCCAATTGTTAAAGGTAAATCAAAATCACCCTTGTGTAAATTTTAATTCCAAAGCACAACAGGGAAAGTGGGCTGTAGTTACTACGGGTAGATGTCAGACTTTTTTTTTATGTAGTGAGATGGTTAGACTTGTGTTCTAATTATCTGAAAGCTACAATGTTTTAATTATATGATTAAATACTGCAGTTTAAAGACTTACACACCAGTCTGGGTATGCTAAAAATAATTCTGCTGCTAACGTGTCAGGCTCTGAGGCTTTGTTTTTCCTTTGGGCTATGACTGCACAATAAACTTCACCTTTTAAAAATACAGTAGCAGCCACAGACATTGCCAGCTATTTCCTGAAATTTCTGTGATATTTCCAGAAATATCTCATGCTTTCTCCATTTCCGCAGTAGGGGCAGCAGAGAAACTCTTTAGAAATTTTGCAAAATATCTGGAAATAGCTGGCAATGTCTGTGGCTACTACTGTATTATTGGCTGATATGAAGTCTCTTTAAGTATGTTGTTTCTGGTTACTATTAGATTATTGGATTCCAACCTTTATTTATCTAGGAAAACTGTTTGGCAATTTAGAAAAAAACATAGAAACATAGAAAAAATGATGACAGAAGGAGACCAAGGGTCAATCTAGTCTACTCCAGGTGTTCCTGAGACCTACTGTGATCTCAGGGCTTAACTCCCCTACTGTTTTATACTCTCAACTGCTCACCTGACATTTGTTCAGTATTAGCTGAGCTTATGATACAAGTAGTATTTTGTTGTTTATTATTTGTACTGTAAGCTACTAAATCCCGAAATTATGCCTATCTTTACAGTGTATAGCTTCCTGAAGTGTTCTGTCAAGGACTTCTCTTATCAGCTTTGTGAACTAGTGTAACTGGGCAGACTGGATGGGCCTAGAGGTCCTTATTTGCCGACAGAATCTATAAATCTAAAGGGATTTCTTCTTTTTTTCTTTTTATTAGTGGCTTGTACTCAGTTTTTAGATGTTTTTTTTTCTTTGATCCACAGTCCAATGAGGTTTATTTTTTTACCAATTTACCACATTTATATATGGTCTTGTCTTTTTAAATGTCTACATTCCTTATCAAACCATTTCCTATTGTCAGTGATCTCTGTAACAGCATTAGTCCTATCTTCATAAGTCGGTTGGTTTATTAAAGTATCCATAGCTTTATGGTACATAAGAGAGGTCTTTAATTAAAAATTATGTATTCCACTAGTTTCTGATAACATTTATGAAGGATGGCACATTCTGTCAAGTACTTCTCTTATCCTGTCTCCAGAGTACAGAACCTGACTTATCAGTTTTATATTTCTAATAGTCATGTAGATATCAGCTTAATTCTCATGAGTTCTCCTTAGTACACTATTCTTTTCCACACTCCATACAAGTGAAGGGCAATTGGAAGTTGATTACTTTCCCATATTTGCGAAACAGAAACTTTCTTTATTTTAACAGAAGAAAACACATCAACAAAACATAAATCTAAAACACTTCAACCTTGTTTCAAAGAGGATATTGAATTTGCCGTTCTGGTTATCTCTTGGCCTAACATTTACTGTCTATAAACAATTATTTGCAACTACCTTTCACAGTTGGAGCCCCCTCTTGTTAGTTTTATTATCCTTTGATAATCTTAAGGGACTACTGAAGATATCATCCTCCAGCCATGTGTTATTATAAATGTCTACATTAGAATCAATTCAAACATTTAAATCACCCATCAAAATTAATGAGATTCCAAGAAGCTTATGTTGGATTTCTAAAATTACTGTATCCAAATTTTCTATCACATTTTCTTTATTAGAACAAGAGGTGATAGCCAGGCAGTACATACCCATCAATGGTAACAAATTCCATTTTACTTCTTGAGTGCACAGCAATACACAGTGAAGATAACTAAGGTTTAATTTCTCACTTCACTGAAAACATGATCGGCAAACTAAGTTGGCTAACCCACCTCTAGCTCTACCATATTTGTTTAACTTTTGTGCTTTGTCTTTCCAACATGTGTACCTTCCACATTTAAGTGTGTCCCATTAAACCAGGTCTCCTGATGGTGAATAATGTCATGCTGACTTATTTCATCTAGTCACCCTCAATCCTCCACTTTTGTGGTAAGGCCTGCTACATTCCAGCTAATAATACTAACAGCAGGAAAATCTTCCACATGGTGTTACTGTGTATCTAACATTATTGTGTCTGAAGTTCTCTCAGAATCCCCTAGGAAACTAAAGAATGATCTACATTGCCATTGTTTATTGACTCATTCAGAGATTATTCTTCCAACACTAGTGTACTATTAATTTGAACCCCTCTTTGTGCCCTACCTCTTACCATTTTGTGCTATTTTCAAACTCAGAATTCACTGTTCTTTGTCACTGATTGTACAAACTCTGTGGGCTTTGCATACTCAGTGATTCTTTTCCGATACGTATTCTTTTTTTTTAACTATTCTTAGTTTTTATTTCCAATAGTTTTGGCTTTTTGTTCATTAACATCACTCACCTCCCTATTCTATTTACTAAGGGATACATTCACAACTGCCCAATAATTATTAAACTCCCCTTTAGCATCCAATATTAATTTCCTACTCTGAGCTGATGTTAAAGCAAGTCAAATTATATATTTTATCTCCCTGTTCCATGTCAATTAACAGACAAAATGCCCATCCAGTTAAAAGAGTTTACTAAAACTCCTTTACAGATAGTATATAGCAGCATCCTCAGTGTTATGAGATTCTCATTTCTTGACTTTGGGTCTCCTTTTGTATACACAGTAGCCAGACGTTCCCCTAAATCAATTTTTTCTCTCCTTTCCTCCTCTTTACTTTTACACTTTTGAATCATATGAATACTGCCATCCATTTCAGAATCACTCTCTATATGTGTTTTTTAAATTTTATTTATGTTTCTTATACATTTCTTCTTGTTTATTACTCTCTCCATTAATTTTGTCTATCCTCTCTGCACTGATTTTCCATCTTATGATATTTGTGTTTTACTTCTTTCAGAAAACCTTCAGCATTACCAGATTTTCCTTTCCCTTTTATGTTGTGTTTACTTTCCCTTGTAAATCTTTAACTAGTGCATTGATCTCATTTTCCTTTTTTGCACTCCTTTTGGTTGCTTCCTGTACAGTAGTTTTACATATTTCACCCTTTTCTTCACCATAACACCTTGTTACAGTTGGTACACTCTTCTCTACTGGTCTATCCTTTCCATATTACCCACTAATAATAGTGTCACTAATGAGATTGATTGATTTAAGTAATCATTGCTTTTCTTAATTTCCATCTTAATTACATGAAGACGATGCTATACCATGCTTAACTCTATGTTACAGTTTCCTAGGTGTCTTCCTAGGCTATCACTGTCTGATTTGTTGTCTGATTTTTCTGCCTACCCCTCCATACTTTCCCCTTTCTGCCACAGGTGCAGGATATCTGGATGCCTTTGTGAAGGGGGATCCAAACATAGTCTGCCTATGTAGGGAGAGGCAAAGTTTTCAAAACCCTCCAAGAATGATTTTTATCCCCCCATATTCAGATCAAACTTGACTGGTGTCTCCTCTGGCTAATACAGTGGTGCCTCTGCATTTACAATTCTGCTCTTAACAGTTTGGTTAGTATGGTCCATTGCTTTACAAACTTGAATATTCATATGAACATACGAAAATACAAAGAAGCCAGCAGAAGAAGGCCATTTAGTCTATCTAGTCTACCCATATTGCAGGGTCCAGAGCTTGAACTACTGACCTTGCCCCCCCCACTCCTCCCATCCTTTCCATCCTCCCTACTCTTGATCCTTATCTTACCCCTATGCCTATCCCAGGCTTTTTTGAAACTGCCCACCATCTTCAACAAGACTACCTCTTCCGGAAATGCATTCCTCTACCCTCTCCATGACAAAGTGCTTCCTGACCTCCCTCCTAAACCTGCCCCACACCTCCAGCTTAAGACTGTGCTTCCTCATGTACTGGTTGTCACTTAGCTTAAAGAGAACCTTCTTATCCACCTTATGTATCTCTTTCAAGTACTTGAAGGTCTCAGTCATGTCCCACCTCTCTCTTCTGTCTTTCAGGAAGTACACGTTCAGTGCTCTCACCTCTCCTGATGTGCCTTACCCTGCTGACCCACTATCATCTTTGGTATTTGATGTTTTTATAGTCACTAAGTTACTAACAATATTTCTGTTACCACTCCTTGTTTCCATACCACCAATATGTTGTAATTTAGTGATCAGCCCAATAACCTGTAGTAGAGCTCTAATTTCTAGGAGCAATGGGTGATCCATATATATTGGTAATGACCACCCCTCTTTAACAGGAGAGTAGGGCCTCTTTAGAATTAATGATCCTTGTATCCTTACTCAACACTTCAATCCTATCAAGTCAATCTGTAACCCAAGTGTAGCAAAATAATCTGTTATCTTTTTTTGTGATTGATACATGAATTTGCTCTTTTGGTTCTTTTTTTATTCTTTTGCCCTTTCCCATTTGGTAAAGTTTTTTCCTCCCCCCATATTATAGATTATAAAAGTCACAGACTAAATTCCCAATGTAACAACTACATAAAATAATAACAAGAAATTAGCATAGAAATAAAGTGACTTTGGCGACGGATATTCGTTTGTCCTTAAAGTTATCTTCCATTTACAGTCCATAATATACTACAAAAACAGGCGGGCTTCAGAGTCCATCTTCCTTTTTCTTTATACTGTGCAAATTCAATAAGATGTAATAAACAGAATTCTTTCTAGTCTTTTTTCCTATGTGGGTATATGCCGAAGTCCAGCTTTTCACTCAGCAGTCTATTTTCTGAAGATATTATATGTGAATAGCTCACTTGGTTCACACAAACAACACCCACAATAAGTGGGGCGAGGTCAGCACCATGAATTCAACCAGACCAAAAAAAGTACAAACAGTATACAAACATCTGGCTTTTATTTATGTAGATAAAATAGGAGGCTTACCCACACTCAGTGAAGTCTGTAGAAAAAACATAACCAAATCGGGCAAGTACACAGAGGATAACATCTGTTGTAAGCTTGAAGCAATGTGATCAGAAGAGCTAAAACAACCAGGATGCCTTGGATCACCTGAACCCACCTAGCTATGCAAGCACATTACGTACTTATGTACTGGCTAGTTGAGTCATCATCAGAGCATAAAGACTCCTCGTTGGGATGTTTAAAAAGAGAGTAGTTAAAGTGGTATACCCCCACCTCCACAACAGTGCACTGTGCTGTAATAATTAATAAATAGAATAATGAATCATTAAAAGAGCTAATAGTAATACAGGTAATATCAAGCACCACTAAATTAGAGTTATGAAACATGCAAAGGTTAAAAGGTTAGAAACAGAAATACCCAGAGATAAGAAGGTACAGGTTAATAGACAGTGCAAGGAATGGAAAACCCCAAGAATACAAACCAACACAAAGATAGATTTTTTCGGTATTTGTTTTTTACATTCACACAACTAGTGTAATTAAGGCAACAAAAAATCTTTAAAAAATATTGTACATAAGGCACATTTGAGATCGAGAATTCATTATATAGCCTACGGTTCATTTGTAACATCTGACAATAGAATAGGAGCCCATTGTGTCAATGAGGGCACAGAGGTGACAGAAGATGGGTGCACCAGGGGTAGTAATGGGGAGACTGAGTCACTGTGGGTGCAACTCATGGCAGCATCAGGCAGCATCAGGCAAGAAACTGTACTTGAGGGTGATCTATAGACTGCCAGGACAAGGGAAAAAGAGAGACAGTGAGCTCAGGGAAGAACTGGAAAGAGGGATAGTTAAGGGGGAAGTAGTGGTGGTGGATGATCTGAACCCGCCAGACATCACCTGGGATGTTCCAGTGGCCAGGGGCACCAGAAGTCATATCTTTCTAGATGTGTTCCAGGAGTACAGTTAGTTAAGGAGCCCACCAGGCAGATTGCAACTCTTGATGTGGTGCTCACCAACTTGGAGGTGGTAGTAGCTCTGGGTGTAGAGAAGCCCTTAGGGGACAGTTACCATAACTCTGTTTGGTTCAAACTAGCCTTCAGAAACATGTAATTTGATGGCAGATAAGGACCACTTGGCCCACCCAGTCTGCCTATTTCCTTACCTAATGGATAAGCTGCAGATCCTAGTTAACAAACAGCCTACATCCTCCTACCCCCAACCTCTAGAATTGCCTTATGTCTGTTCCATGCATTCTTGAATTTCCCCACTGTTTTTGACTCCACAACCTCCACAGGAAGGCTGTTCCATGCATCTACAACCCTCTCTGTGAAAAAATACTTCCTTACATTACCTCTGAGCCGTCCCCTTCTATCTTCAAATTGTGTCCCCTTGTTTTTGCACATCTCTTTTTCTGAAAGATGCTACCCTCTTAGACTTTGTTGATTCCCTTGAGGTACTTGAAAGTTTTTATCATGCCCCCGTCCCTCCTTTCTCGAGGGTATACATATTAAGCTCCTTAAGTCTCTTCATATGTCTTCTGGTGCAGACCCTGCACCATTTTAGTTGCCCTCCTCTGGACTG
Source organism: Neoceratodus forsteri (assembly GCA_016271365.2). Taxonomy (NCBI): domain Eukaryota; kingdom Metazoa; phylum Chordata; order Ceratodontiformes; family Ceratodontidae; genus Neoceratodus; species Neoceratodus forsteri. The sequence goes on from CM028129.1 coordinate 723,243,449, forward strand.
CCTCTATACTGTCTATGTCCTTGCAGAGATTGGGTCTCCAGAACTGCATGCAGTACTCCAGATGGGGTCTCACCAGCTGTCTGTACAGAGGGATAACAACTTCCTGTTTTCTTCTGGTGATGCCTCTTCCTATGCATCCCAGTATCCCCCCAGCCCTCCTTACTGCCCTCTCACATTGTTTACCCACCTTTAGGTCATCTGATATGACTACCCCCAGGTCCCTTTCCATTTTTGTTGTTGTTAGCATCTCACCCCCTATAGTGTACTCTTCCCTGATTTTTGTTTCCCAGGTGCATTACTATGCACTTCTTAGCATTTAATCTAAGCTCCCATACATTTGACCATTCCTCCAACCTTGCCAAGTCCCTTCTCATCCTTTCCACCCCACCTTGTGTATCTACCCTGTTGCAGATTTTTGTGTCATCTGCAAAGAGACAAACTTTTCCTTCCAATCCCTCTACAACATCACTTATAAAGACATTGAAGAGGACCGGTCCTAGAATTGAACCCTGCGGTACCCACTAGTAACCCCCCTTTCTTCAGAGTGGACTCAGTTTACTATTACCCTCTGTGTCCTGTTCTCTAGCCAGTTTTTACCCAGGCTACCATCTTGGGACTCACTCCCAGGCTGGCAAACTTGTATATTAATCTTTTATGTGGGACTGTGTCAAATGCCTTGCTAAAGTCTAGGTAGGCCATGTCCACAGCCCCTCCCTAGTCTACTACTTTGGTCAATCGCAATTGAGAGTTGAGGTCCTTGATTTTACAAGGACAGACTTCAGTAGGCTGAAGGAGCTGGTCAGGGATAAGTTAGTAGGGGTAGACAACATAGATTGGGTGGAACAGAGATGGGGTCAATAAAGGGGCCATTCCTGGAGCATCTAAGGTATGCATGGAAACAGTAGCCAAAAAGATCAGGTTCTAGAGACCACTGGTTCTCAATAAGGGTCAGGAAAGTGGTGAGGGCCAAGAAAAAGGCCTCCTACAAATTTAAAGAAAAGCAGGGGAGGAAGATTGGGAAGAATATTTGCTAAAAAATGGAAGGTAAAGAGAGCAGTTGGGAAGGTAAAAACAAGCACAGATCTGCATATTGCAGAAGGGGTCAAGAGCAGAGAAAAACAGTTCTTCAGGTATAGTAGTGAATAAAGAAAGACAGGAGTAGGAAAAGTGGGGCTAGCAAAGGGGGATAGGGTGATTGAAAGGGACAGGCAAAAGGCCACTGTCCTTAATAATTACTTTTGCTCAGTTTTCGCTAGGAAGGATGATGGGTCCTTTCCAAAGAGTGGCACCCAAGCAGTCATTAAGGGGGTTCCAGAGATGAGGCAGCCAGCATTTACTAGCAAAAAGGTCCTGAAAGGGATGCAGCCCTAAAGATTGATAAGGCCCCCAGACCAGATGAGTTGTATCTGAGGATACTCAGGGAAATGGCAGCAGAATTGTCCGATCCCCTTATAGGTCTATTCAACAGTGCTCTAAGGAAAGGAATGGTTTCAAAGGAATGGAGGATGGTAGACATAATTCTACTTCATGGGGGGGGGGGCAAGGAACAAGCAGGGAACTACAGACCTGTCAGTCTTACCTCTATTGTGGGTAAACAGATGGAGTCACTGGTCAGAGAGGATTTCACAAACTATTTGGAGAGCAACAGTGTCCAGCATAGTAAGTAACACAGATTGATGGCAGGGAGATCTTGTCAGACTAACCTGATAGTCTTCTTTAACTGGGCAATAAGACATTTAGTGTCACACTGTGTATTTGCTCTACTTCAGCTTCAGCAAAGCTTTTAGCTTGGTGCCCCACAGATGCCTGCTAAAGAAAATGGAGGATCTGGGTGCAGCTAAGATCAAAGTATAGTGGGTAGATAACTAGCTAATGGGAAGATAATAGAGGGTAGTGGTCAATGGGGTTAAATCAGAAGAGATGGAGCTCTCAAGCCATGTTCTATGGGGATCTGTTCTGAGTCCGGTCCTCTTCAACATATTCATCAGAGACATGGGTGAGGAGATCCAGGGCAGGCTGTGTCTCTTCACATATAGCACTAAGCTCTGTGGGAGGGTGGATAGTGATGAAGAATGCAGGAAATACAGACTTGCAAAAGCAGGCAGGATGGTCAAGGGTTTGGCAGTTGAAATTCAGTGCAATAAAGTGCAAGGTGATGAACCTAGGGAACAAGAACCCCAGGATGGAGCATTGGATGGGAGGGATGAGACTCAATACCACAGTTGAGGAATGAGACCATGTAGTTATTATCAATGATTCCCTAAAGCAATTGACAAATAGGATGTCTAGATGTATCAGGAGGGACACTGATAACAGGAAAAGGGAGGTAATTCTTCCCTTGTATAGATCCTTGGTGTGGCCATGCCTGCAGTACTGTGCTCAATTATGGGATCCTTACCTCAGGAAGGATAGAGATAGGCTCAAGACAGTGCAGCACAGGGTAACAAAAATGAATCAGAGCCAACAGGGTATGCCCTTTGAGGAACACCTCATGGCACTGCACATTGCACTCACTGGAGACCAGAAGGGAGAGAGGAGATATGACAGATACCTCCAAATTCCTAAAAGGAATTAAAAGGGTGAATTGCACAGAACTATTTAACTTGAACACCAGCTTGTCATCACATGGCCATGAGTAGAAGCAAAGAGGAAGGAGGTTCAGGAGGGATGATGTTGTTGTACAGGAAGGGTGGTGGACCTATGGAACAGACTGCCAGCTGAGGTGTTGGGTGCAAAAATCTTTAGTGGTTTTAAGAATGGCTGGGATGGAGTGAAGGTTATAGTGGTTGCTCAGGGCATCAGAAATTGAGAGGAGAATGGAGGGGAGTGGGGAGGCTAGTACCCTCAAGGAGTAGTAGGACCCAGGGATAAACAGGGAACTCAGGCAGACTGGTTGGACCGTTGGTATTTTTCTGCTGTGATTGTCTATGTTTCCATATTTCTCTCTCTCCTCTCTCTCTTTCTCTCGAATTAGGTACTTGTCTCACTGCTTCTCCTTCCTTTTCCTGCTACTGTCCCTTAATTGCTCAGCTTGCTGCTTTTCCCTTCATTTAAAGCCCATTTCGTCTTTATTCTCCATTACAAAACCTCTGCTGAACAGCTCCTGTTTTCTCCACCTTTGAAACAGCCTTCCTCTACTCATCTACTTCTTCTTCTTCTTCCTCTCTCTCTCTATCTCTGTAAATCTCCTCAGGGATCATTTATCCCCACCTTGACTACTGTTTGTTTCCTTCTCTTCTAACCCCCTTTTCCTTTTCAAGTAGCTTTGCAGCAGTCTTGCCCTACCTCATGGCTAAGTGTTTATTCCCTCTACTGTGTAACTGGTACCCCTTTTCACCCATGACCTTTTTAGTACTACCACCCACCCCGTTTTCCTAGCTCCCCAACTCATACTATTCATGGGTACTCTTATGTTTTTATTTTGCCATATCACTGCAATGTTTGAAATGTATTACTTCAAGTTGCAGCTACCAGCGCTTTGTCTTCAGTTAGTTTGCACTGTTTTTGCAATTTGTATCTTACTGTCATTTGTTATATTTTATCTCTTATATACTGTAGCTCCTTCCCAGGTCACACCTGGAAATCAACTTTGACTTAATGTGCCTTTCCAGGGCAATAATTTTAAAGAAGTACATAAACCTATATGGCCTTCTCTCTTCATACCTTTGTTGGCAGTATGGCTCTTACTGGTGAAATCTTTAAGAGCCTCTAATACTACATGGGACACTGAAAGTAACAAATAATTTTTAGAAACATTCAACTTGTATTTGATGCATTTTCTTTACTCGGCTTCCCCCTTTTATTTTTATTTATTTATTTATTGAAATGTTTCACCAGAAAGGCACACTGAACAAGTTGCTTTGCCTCTGGCAATGTAATTGGGGCGTAAATTGGATGAAGAATTAGACTTACAGTTTAACATTTATCATATCCAAGAAATTAAACATTCAAACACATTTGTAACAAGACATACAGTTAAAAAAATATAATAAATAATCATACAGTCGCATTTGTTACATAACATACAATTAAATATATCATACCTGTGGAATATGTATTTAATTGTAAGTGGCATATCTGAGGAACATAGTACGTAAATTTAATGTAGCCTTGGAGCCAACTCCTTGCAGGAATGGATCACAGTTAAGAGGCAGATTATTTAGCAATTATTGAATAAATAAGGTTCAGTGGGGGGACATCAAGGAGGATAGAGGGGTGGACTGGGGAAATAGGCTGGGGGAAGGAGAGGATAAAGATGAGGAACGTTACTGGAGAAAAGTGAGAAATAAAATCAGTTGTGAAGGGCAAGTTAACACAGTGCTAGTGCAATCTGGGAGCACCTCAGACAGAACAAAAAGTTTTAATTATTAGCTCAAATGAACTAATTCCTTTGATTAAGTGCAAGGTGATAGAGAGGAGTGCAGGAGAGAGGTGTGGGTAAGGCATAGGGAAGGGAAGGGAAGGATGAGTCATACCTGGAACTGGCCACTTCAGAGTATCAGTAACAGTCCTTATAAGGACAACTAAACCTCCAATTTCCACAAGAAACTATTCAAAAAATCCAACTCCATTCAGATAAAGGAAAGACTGCTGATTACATTGATGCTAAAGCTGCATTTATATAATTAACATTTCTGTAGTTTCACAGCATTTGAAAACCAAAAACATCAGCCTTCCCATTTCAACAAACCACCATCTATGCTCTAAAATGGCAGCTGAACATGTAATGTGATTAGGTCATAGGATCAAGAGGCAGAAATATATATTGCTCTCTATAGGCCTAACCAGCTCATTTTATTTCTCTTGGTTTAGCATTGTTCCACAAAAATTATGAATAATTTAAATTATCAATAATTGAAAACCATCAGTATCACTCTATTATGTCTTGGCTCCAAACATTCATTTTAAAACATGGTGTTTCTATTTTTATTATTTTTATTTGTAATCTTTGACCCCTAAAGTCACACTGAGTTGTGACAGTTATTTCCATGTGCATCCTGGGGTTGGGTACATGAACCTGTTGTACTGTCAGGGGTAATGTTGAAAAGGACACTGTGGAAAATCCCCCATTTTGACAACATGCACCAATGGAACTTTGAATTTTACCTGGACAGTCACCAGAGATGAGAAGAAGAAACCTCAGTTTTACATCTCATCTAAAGGATGGGACTTCAATAGTACAGAAACCCTCTAGTGCTACTGTAGTGCCCCAAAGCTGAAGCACTACAAAAGTGAAGGCAGTGAGGGACCTCTTAGGGCTCAGTGGTTAAACAAGGGACAGTACTGAGATACAGAGGGGCTATGGGGTAGAGTGAGGGGATACAGGGAAGAGGAAATGGATGTTTTGCACTCTGCCCACTGCAATAAACCACCCAGCAGCCAGAATCCCCAGAAGTCTGACAGTGGCCTGCCATCTGTTTTATCTTAGCTTCCTCTAGACAGACACTGCATGACAAACTCCAGCAGCTGTGACAGATAAAAGTAAACCTGTTCACTGTAGGTGATGTTTTTTTTTCTCCCCTCCAGTCCTCCCATTCAAGCTGCCTGCTTGCATACTTTCTCTGGAGCAGGCAATGTGAAAGTGCACATAGCCACGTGTTGAGGCCTCTGCCTTAGCACAGTACATGACATCCAGCAATGAGCATCAGTTGGCTCAAGCTTGGGGTTTTGATACAGAACCCTGAGCCAAGTTTGAAGGGATAAATACCAGTTTTTGAGAGAATCAAAAATTGGCAGTAGAGGAGCTGGATGAGGGAGTGACAATGACCTGAACAGGGCTTAACTGTCAAGACGAAGAGGTCCCATTGGTTCTCTGGTTGTTCATCCTTCTCCAGTGGCTCCAGGTGGGTCACAGCAGTGAGTCCATCGGCAAGCAGTCCTGCAGTTTGGATCTGCGGTCCCTCCATCACTTCAAGTTTGACATTGCTGCAATGCTAACCAGGCTTCCCTATCTCTTGCCTTCCCCAGGCAGTTCCAGTACTGGTAAGTAAGTGGCAGCACATCTTAGAGGTGCCATCTGCCATCAAAATAGTGAGCTGAAGTGTATTCCTTCCGTGGCAGATGTGTCCCACTACTCAGCATGGGAGTAATTGGCTGAGGCCACTCCAGTGAGAGGGACACCCCAGCAAGAACTACCCACAGAGGTGACACAGGGCGGACATGCCAGTTAGCTCCAGTGAACCATCCTGAAAGGGGCTGGGTCAGGTCTGATTTCTGTACCACCCACAGAGTGGCAATTGAGTGAATCTCCTCAGAAGTTTAAGGGGAAAAACCTTATAGCTTTCTGAAACAGAAGGAAAGGGTAGGGAAACAAAAATACAGCTCCACAGGAGCCAAATAAAGACAACAAAACTACAGTGCCATAGGCATTAGAGTGTAAAGGGGCAGACAGGGTAAAGAGTAACTCCACTTATGGGGTGTGACTGGCTTGACTCCATCGCAGTAAAAGGAATTAGTATTTCTACTAAATACATTCCCTTAAAAATGGTATATGCCCTGCATTGCAAATGACTATGAATTACTGCTTGACCTGAATATGCCCTGCACTGCAAATGACTGAATTACCACATGAACTGAATATGTTCTGCATTGCAAATGACTCAAATTACTGTGTGAACTGAATATGCTCTGTATTGCAAATGACTCAATTTCTTCCCCTAAACCCAACTCCCATTCATGCAAATAGGACTGTGTATTCCAGAATCATGGGCAGCACCTGATTTGGCTCCCCCTGGAACACCTGTTGAAATCTAGATTTAGCAGTTGCTGTATTGGTTGTTGCAAGAACAGATCCAGAAGCAAATGATTTGATACCTTTTAATGGACCAACATAGATGTAACAACAAGCACAAAGTGCTTAAGCTTTCGGACCAACCAGTCCTTCGTCAGAATTCTAATATTATGGCAGTCGTTGGAAGCTACGGCCTTGAGAACTGGTTGGTCAGCAAGCACTGATTACATCTATGATCCGATAAAATATCAAATCATTGCTTCTGAATCTAAATTACCTAATAGAGTTGACATTCTCATTGATGAAATTTTGCATTTTACTATCTTAAAATAAGTGTCTCCTTTATTAGTTCAGCTTGTGATTTCATTAATGCCTTAGCATTTTCTTGTATGAATTATGCATTCATTTTACTTTTAACATACAGTAAGCTGTTCTTTCCATACTCTGAATCCTGTGCACTAATAGGTATAGTACACACTGGAAGGGATGCATACCAGGCCACATAAGTGCACACTGAACAGCCGGACCCTGTAGGATATGTGAAACAGGCATGCACATCCCACTAGGTGGGCCTAGGTGCCCTGAGTGTGGCGTCTTAACTCTGTGGTAGGAACAGGGCTGGCTGGGGGAGGGAGGTCCAGCCTTACAGTGGATCCCATGCTCCACCAGACCATGGGACATGGTGGCCTGCACCCAGGCTACCATGTCCCCAACAGCAGGCAGAAAAGTTGTGGATTTCCAAGTCAGCACCCCAGAGCCTGCCACCACTTCTTAGCTCTTCAAGGCTTTGAGGGGCACGGATCCATGATTACCTGGCTCCAATGATCTTCGAGATACAGCTCTTGCAGCAGGTTACACCATTAGGACTGAAGCCGGCAGGCATCAGGACCCCACGGAAATTTTCTAGCTAGCAGTCTTCAGCGGGAACCGCCCCCGACGTCAGGCGTAGTACATAAGGAGGAGGTCCTGCCAGAATCCCCAGTTCTTTTCCGCCGTCGACTTTGCATGTCTCGACCTCATTGGTTTAGTCTAGTGCGCGACGACCAAGAACAAACTATCCAAACTTCGGAGGAAATCCTTTTTTCAGCCGTTTCTTTATCTGATGTCCTCCCCAGCTTCAGTGGAGGGTCATTCTTCAAAGTGTGCCTGTGGGAAGCAGATTCCTTTCAAAGACCCTCATTTAGCCTGCGTTCGGTGCCTGGGCCTGGATCATGACACCCAGGCTTGCTCCTTCTGCCAGGGCTTTAACAGCCGAACGAGAATCCGCCGACAGAAGGCTCTCCAGGCTTTCCTTCTTTAAGAAAAGCTTAAGGCCATGGAACCTTCCTCCAGAGCGGAATCTTCAGGGAAGTCGCACAAGCACCACGAAAAGCACTGGGAGAAGGTGAGACCCAGATGCCCTCCAGGGCCTCGGACTCCCGCAGCTCTGGCTCCAGGTCGGACCGCTCACCGTCTACAGCCCACTCTCAGCCTCCCCTTGTCGTGGTCAAATTAGCCAGTGGTTCTTCGACTCTGCTGCCTGCCAAGACCTCCAGGCCCGCTTCTTAGGCTAAGGCCTCGTCCAGGTCAGCGGAGTATCACAAGTCCTCTTCCTGGCACTCGGCCCCCGACGTCCGGTCAGTCTCCCTGCCACCACCACCCCAACGCAAGACCAAGGAGCTGACCTCCCTTAAGTGGACGTCGGACCCGACGTCAGCCCACCCGACATCGGCCAAGGCACACAATCACTCCTGGGAATCGGCGGCAGTTCGTCACCCATTGCTGGTCAGGCATTCACCCCCCAGGACGCCGGCAGGGGGACCGACGTCAGATACCGCAGCCAGAAGGACCACACCGCCACATACCGATGTCGGTCAGGAGGCGTTGTCGGAGGAGGAGTCTACTCAGCCCGAAGACCAGGCGGGTGATTCCGGACCCGTCGTACTCCAACGGGAGCCCTCTCCAGAACCTGAGACCCCCGGGGAGCCGACACCCAGCCCCGATGACAGACCACCGGCACCTTGTCCATCGTCGGGCCTAAACTTGGCAGAAGCAAAGGAGCTCTTCACTTTCTGGTGGGACACCATCAAAAAGGATGTGGTCACCACGCACCCTCCTCCCGCACCCGCGGCACCACCAACACCAGCACCCCCTCCTTCACCAAAAGGGGCAGCAGGACGAGCACCTTCCCCTCAGGAGACAGCAGCACCTCCTAGGGGCAGATCTACAGAAAAGAGAAGTCCTCCGTCAAGATCCTCTTCAGGGTCACCCAGCCCCAAGAGACCCAGAAGACATCGGTATTCTCCGTCTACGGAGGATTCCAGATCTGACATCTCCGAATGCTCCAGGTCTCCTTCTCCAATTAGCATCCCCTCTCTGGACCCACGTGACCTCCCTAGGTCTCCTCCAGATGACCCCTCGTTCACCGAGATAATGAGACACATCCAAGAGAACATGGGATGGGATGCGGAGGAATTCGACCCCGAAAGACTACGCCTTGCCTGCTACCTTCGGCAAAAAGATCCCAAGCCTGTGGTAGTGCCACCCTTGGTGGACACTTTTGTGGATGTCACCAAGGCAGCATGGAAGCATCCACATTCGACCCCGGCAATGCCGAAGAAGGCTGACTGCCTGTACAAGGCCCCAAGGGAGGACCAGTATCTGGCTAATCATCCTCTGGCTGACTCCCTGGTCATTACAGCCTCTCATGACCGGTCTCAGAAACTGCAACATCTGAGCACGCAGCCCCCGGACCCGAGTCCAAGCAGTTGGAGCGTGCTGGGCAAGAAGGCGCACTGCAGCTGCAACACGTAACCATTAGATTGCTGAATTACCTGACCCACATGGTTCAGTTCCAGAGCACGCTGTGGGAACAGGGACAGGAACTGGCAGAGAAATTGCCAGATGGTGGCCAAAAGGAGGAACTCCTTCAGCTCCTCTGCATGGGTTCAGACGTGGGGACCCATGTGCTCCGAGCCGCGTATAACTCCGCGGACTCTTCGGCCAGAGCGGCAGCCTCAGGCGTATGTCTCCAGAGACACTCATGGCTCTGTGTCTCCGGGTTCACCCCGGACGTCCATAAAAACATTATGGACGCTCCCTTTCATGGCGAAGTTTTGTTTGGTGAAGCCTCGGAAAAGGTCATCACCAAATTACAGGAAGCTGGGAAGGCCGTTAGATCTGTCCAGGCCATGTACAGATCTAGACTCAGTTCCTTTCATAGGAACCAGAGTTGTTTTTGCAGCCAGATGCAGAGGCAACAACCTAGTTACGGACAGCAACAGAGGGGTTCCTTCTCCCGGAAAGCCCAGGCCAAGACATCCTCAGGTAGAGGCCAACGTGCTTCTAAGTTGGCCCAACCTGCAGCACCCTCTGCTGCCACAGCATGACTCCTTCCCGGCCCCCACTCCTCCTCAGGATCAATGAGAAATGAAGGTCGGGGTCGCATTGCGGACCACCTGCCAGGGTGGCGGTTGATCACCACCGACAGGTGGGTGCTACGGTTGGTCGAAAAAGGCCACTATATAAAATTCCTAGACAAGCCCCCCACAAGGCCTCCTCTGCTCTCCCATTACTCAGGTCAGCACGCTCTGCTCATAAGGCAGAAAGTGCTCATGCTTCTACAGAAAGAAGCTTTGGAGCATGTTCCAGGGAACCAGAGAGGAGCAGGTCATTATTTACACTTCTTCCTGGTTCCAAAGAAAGCAGGGGACCTCCGTCCAATCTTGGACCTCAGCGACCTCAATATGTCAGTCGTTTACAAGCGCTTCCACATGGTGACCCTTCTGGGACTAATCCCCATGCTAAAGAAGGATGCTTTCTTGGCGTCCCTGGACATGCAGGACACCTACCTGCACATCCCTATCGCTCAGGCGCACAGGAGGTTCCTGCACTTCGAGTTTCTCGGTCGCCACTATCAGTTCAGAGCACTTCCTTTTCGGGCTGTCATCAGCACCCAGGGTATTCACCAAGTGCATGGCAGTCGTGGCAGCATCTCTGAGGAGACAGGGCCACTACATGTTCCCGTACCTGGACAACTGGCTTCTCATGGCCTCCTCCAAGGAGGGATTGCTGTTGGCCATTCAGCATACCCAGGCTCTCTTCCAGTCTCTGGGCATCTTAGTCAACTACGAGAAGTCTCTCCTGGTACTGTCTCAGAAACTGCAGTTCATAGGGGCAGTTCTGGACACCGTCAAGGGGAAGGCCTTTCTTCCCGAAGACAGAGCGGAATGCATATGATCCCTTATAAGGGACCTGTCAGCGAAGAAGACCATCCCGGCCAGACTGGTCCTTCGCCTGCTTGGACACATGGCCCGCGGCCATTCCAATGGTCCCGATGGCAAGACTCCACATGCAGATGACCCAGTGGATGTTAAGGGTGCAGTGGGACCAAAGGCAAGACCATCTGCAGCATCCAATCAGAATCATGAAGACCGTGGTTCTGGACTGGCAATGGTGGCTAGATCCGGGAACCCTCTCAGTGGGGGGTTGCTTTCACAACGCCGTCCCCGGTGATAACACTCTCCACAGACGCCTCAGGGCTGGGGTGGCGGTGCAAACCTCGTTGCAGTTCATGTTCCCGGGGTGGACAACACTGTCGCAGACAGCCTGAGTCGTTCTCAGGCCAGAGTCCATGAGTGGGAACTTCTACAGGAGGTGGCAGAGGATCTGTTCCACAGATGGGGCACTCCAGAATTAGACCTATTCACCTCCCCATCCAACGCAAAACTGCCCAATTTTTGCTTGCTAGATCCAGAGCCTAGTGTTTTCTGGCGAGACGCGTTGTCCCTCTCCTGGGCGGGCAGACTCCCTTTACGTCTTCCCTCCTTTACCATTGATCCAGAGAGTCCTCTCAAACTTCACAGGGAGCATGTGATGCTTATTTTGATAGTGCCTTTTTGGCTCAGGCAAATTTGGTTCCTGCTTCTGAATCAGTTAGCCCGGGAACCTCTGCTTCTTTTGCCAATCAGTTCCCACCTGTTGTCTCAGGAGGAGGGTTCACTAGTCCATCCGGACTTACATTCACTGAACCTGCATGCTTGGCTCCTAGAGACATAGCCATGTTGCGACACGGGGTCTCGCAAGGGGTGGCAGAGGTTCTTTCTGCTGCCAGAAAACCGGTGACACACACAACATACACCATGAAGTGGCACAGGTTTTGCCTGTGGTCTCAAGCACACGGTTTCTCACCCTTAGTCTGTCCTGAGAAACTGGTTCTGGAGTACCTGCTTTTCCTCTTTCAATTTGGGCTAGCTTACTCCTCGATCAAGTGCACCTTTGTGCAATCTCAGCTTATCATGCCCCCATAGGCCACCACATGGTGGCCCAGCTGGATACTACCCGTGCCTTTTTAAGGGGGGTCCTTCACCTTAGGCCACCCATTAAGGATCCCGTCCCTCCTTGGGATTTACCCTTTGTCCTGGAGCAGCTTACGCTGCCACCTTTTGAACCTGCCACAGATTTCGAGCTACGTTTTCTGTCATGGAAAATGTTGTTTTTAGTTGCTGTTACTCCGGTGAGAAGAATCTCTGAATTACATGCTCTCATGTGCAAGAAGCCTTATTTGATTTTTCATCAGGACAGGGTGTCCCTGAGGACGAATCCTAGGTTCCTGCCTAAGGTGGTTTCAGTCCTTACTCTTAACCAGGACATTGATTTACCAGTGTACTTTCCTAAGTCTGCCAATCGAGGAGAAGCACTGCTCCACACTCTGGACGTTCACAGGTGTCTCAGATATTATTTGACCAGATCCAAACAGCACCGGAAAATGGAGCAGCTGTTCATTTCCTTTGCCAAGAGGATGAAAGGGGCCCCAGTCTTGAAACAGACCCTTTTTCACGCTGGCTCATTCAGTGTATTTCATTTTGCTATGACAAGCATAACAAGCCCTTACCAGGAGTGGTCAAGGGCCATTCCACAACAGGAGTGGCTACCTCTTTTGCAGCACTGAAGAACGTGTCTATATCGGCTATATGTGCTGCAGCCACCTGGAGTTTGGTGCATACTTTTATCAGGCATTATAGCTTGGATATCGCCTCAAGGCAAAGAGCTGGTTTCAGCCTAGCCGTTCTTCAGGGACTTCTGTCTTAGGCCCAGGATGGGCCTCAATTTCAGTCTTGCCTCCTCCTGATGACTTTTCAAAGGCACCATTGCTTGGGAATCAGTCCTAATGGTGTAACCTGCTGCAAGAGCTGTATCTCGAAGAAGATAGTACAGTTACGTAAGAACTTACCGTAACAATAGATCTTCAAGAACAGCTCTTGCAGCAGGTACCTTCCCACCCACCATTCCCCCTTGGAGGAAGTAGGTTCCAGCCTAACACCATCCTTAGGATTGGAAGAGTCGGTTCTTAGTTTTGACCATCTGATGGCAGATCCTCGGTCTCCTCTTCTGATGTCTTTCAGCGGCCGGAAGTCTCCGGCGGGACAACTGGGGATTCTGGCGGGACCGCCTCCTTATGTACTCCGCCTGACATCGGGGGTGGGACCAATGTCGGAGGCAGTTCCCACTGAAGACTGCTAGCTAGAAAATTTCCATGGGGTCCTGATGCCTGCCGGCTTCAGTCCTAATGGTGTTACCTGCTGCAAGAGCTGTTCTCGAAGATCTACTGTTACAGTAAGTTCTTACGTAACTGTACTTTCCCTAGGTATTGTGGGGAGTGCAGCCATTACAGCAGTTCTCTCACTGGTGGAATGGTAAGTCCCCTGACAATGGCCTGGTAGAGCACAACAGACATTATGCATGCCATGCCCCACTGGCTCTTCCTGGGCACAGTGATTCCCTTCCTCCTGTCCAGACCAACCCCATACAGTACTTGTGCAGGATCCCCTCTGCATTGTCCTGGGCAGGGGCACAGAATGGGTATACACCATTAGTGAATCTGCAGATACGCATGGAATACCCTTAATGGATAGGCCCCAATGAACGTAAAGTAAAACTGAAATCAATCTTTATGTACTACACAGTTAGGGGGAATTTGCAAATGGGGAGATGCAAATTCATTTTCCACCTGATACTGCATCTGTCTGATTTTGCCACATCTATTGAGCCATATTTTCAAAGGGTTCCACATTTTTGTGACAGTTTCCAAAATTTATGGCAGCTTGCATCTCAAAAATGGCGCATGCATCAAAAAAATTGTATGCGTCAAACAATAGTGCAATTGTCATTTTTCTGAAGTGACTTCCAGGCTTTGCATCAAAACTGCTTGACTATCTAACAGATGTTCCAACAGTGCAGATGGAAGTCTGCTTTGGAAAATATGGATGGAGAGAATCAACTTTGAACATCCTGTCATAAGCGGGTTTTTTTTGTTTCCAGTGAGAAAAAAATAATGACAAATTAACCCTTGCAGGGCCGCAGACTGATATATCAGTCCAAAATTCCTATACATTCTGTCAGCAGCCTAAGGATTAGGAGTTGTACCACAGAGGCTAGATTCAGAATTGTTTCACACTTGTAGCTTATGCTTCTGACCAAAACAAAATCCAAAAATAAAAATACTGCTCTTCTTTTAGTTCAGGGAATTAGCCACAAAATCTCAGGAAGTGAAAAAGATCAGCAGTCATTATAGTTAATTTTCTTGTAACCATACTGCATTTAAATTACTGTCTAATATAATTTAAAGCTGCACAAATAAGATTTCTGCATTTAAAAGTAACATACCTGCTGCTAGCACCTCCTCCCTTCCTACCTATACTTAAACTGCTTTTTTCTGTCCCTTCCAGCAGTGCGGTCGCGAGGGCACGCTGGTACAGCCCTCCCCACAGCCACCGAACCCACCCGAGGAGAAAGGAGCACCCGAAAAGCACCCAGGTAGCGGCCACACGCTAGCAGCTGCTACAGAGTGCTGCGCCATAGTAAGTCCCTTGGCTGTGCAGCTCCCACTGCCCCACCACCACCCTTGGTGAGCTCCTCCTTTTATAGGGTTGACTGCGTGAGCGCGTAAACCAATCAGCCCACTTTCCCCTTAGCTCCTTATACTATTCAGCCACTAGTGGCCACCCCTGAGCAGCTTTCAAATCTTCTACTAAAATGCATTATCTCCCTCTAATATTAAATTATTGTGCTATACCCAACCATATCTTCCCTTCCACCCTCATCCTACCCAATTCTACCTAGCTCTCTGCCAGTTATCCCTGCGGCTGCAAAGCCACCCCTCCACTCCTCATCTGCCCTAGTGGACCACACTCAGCACCACTGGCATAACTGGTCGCTGGGGGCCACTATCCTCCTTCCCTCTTTCCATGCAGAGCTGCCTGCCTTATATATCCCCTACTACTTAGACCCTAAGCTCAACTCCCAGACTTATAACCATCTCTCTCTCTCCGCTGGTCATCTCAAAAGACCATGCGCCTAGCAAGGCACATCCTGGCTGTCTTACTCCTTATAGCTGGGGATGTTGAACGTAATCCAGGTCCCCCCTCCCTAATATATGGGCAACTCCCTGCATCAGCTACTCACCTCCCAAGAGGTTTCAAAATAGCCCACCTAAACATATGCAGCATCCTGAACAAAATAGCAGCCTTACAAACTACTGTCCTATCCCTTTGCCCTGATATCGTAATCATCACTGAATCTTGGCTGAAGCCCCACAACCTTGACGTGGAATTCTCAATACCCGGGTACTCCTTAATCCGCCAAGACCAACAGGGCAGTAAGAAGGGTGGTGACACTGCCATGTATATCTCCTCTAAACTCCAGTTATCCACAATCACACCTACCGTACCCACACAATCAATAGATTCCCTTCTAATCAAAATCTCCCTTCTGCACTCTATCCCCGTATACATAGCAGGATCATACTGCCCACCAGACACACCTCTGGGTAGCATCCTAGACCACCTTGGCAACCTGAGGTCCCTTACGGCAGGCGGCGAACTCCATATCCTTGGAGATTTCAACCAGAACTGGCTAGGCAGCGTAGCCACCAAAACGCAATGTCAAATAAATGCTCTAAACCTGTTCCAACAAATAGCGGAAACCACTCACCTAAACCACAAATCCAAAAAGCATACACTACTGGATTGGGCCCTCACCACCCACCCACATTGGATAATTAAAGCTGGCCTACTACCAGACTTCCTTAGTGACCACCATATGATTTATATGGTGCGCAAAATCTTCAGACCCAAGGCCCTTCCCCCCGCACTCTATACAACAGAGCTTACAAATCCCTTGATCTGACCGCTCTCCTAAATGACCTCACCAGCACCAACTGGTCCTTCATCCCTAGGGCCACCTCCATGGACGAGGCCCTCAAATTTTTCATGACCAACTTCCTGGCTATCTGGGACTTCCATGCGCCTCTCAGAAGATCCAGAGTAAGAGGAGCCCACTTACCTTGGGTAACGGCTAACCTCTTGGAACAACTACGAGCCAGAGGTCGAGCCTGGAAATCCTTTAAGGCAACAGGAGCACAAACGGCCCTGCAACATTATCACTCGCTAAGAAATGCCTGCACAGGACTCATACGTCAGGCCAAATCAAATTACTTTAAGTCTGCTTTCAACAATAACTTCGCTCACCCCACACAATTTTGGAAGTCAATAAAATCCCTTCTTACCCCTCTGGCCCAACCCCCTACTCCCACTCTCAACATAGGCGGAAGCATCATCACGGATCCTAGCATGGTTGCCACTGAGTTTAACTCATATTTCTCCACCACTACATCCTCTCTACTCTCCTCCCATCCCCCACTCCCTCCCTTTGTTCCCCCTGCAGTCGCCTCTCCAGCCTCTTTCTCACTCCGCCCAGTCACACCTGGTGAGGTACTAAAAATACTTCAGTCACTCAACCCATCCAAAGGTAAATAGCCATCGGGCCTTGATTCCAAAATGCTCCTGCTTTCAGCACCTGCCATAGCCTACCCTCTAACCACGCTCTGTAACCTGTCTTTTACACTCGGGTCCATCCCTACAATATGAAAACGAGCCACAG
This sequence comes from Neoceratodus forsteri, assembly GCA_016271365.2. NCBI lineage: Eukaryota > Metazoa > Chordata > Ceratodontiformes > Ceratodontidae > Neoceratodus > Neoceratodus forsteri. The sequence goes on from CM028129.1 coordinate 723,260,097, forward strand.
TCATTCCCCTAGCTAAAGGAGGTGACCTTTCCTCCCCATGCAACTACCGTCCCATATCACTGCTCCCCATCCTAGCCAAAATTCAAGAGCGCCTTGTACTATCCCAGCTCTACCACTATCTAGATACCATATCATTCTTCACCCCCTTCCAGGCCAGGTTTAGAAAGAATCACTCCACCACCACCTCTCTTCTTCGTCTCACCAACACCATCCTTATGGGTATGGATAAAGGGGAGATAACTGCAGCTATCTTTATCGACCTGGCCAAAGCCTTCGACACGGTCTCGCATCCCCTGTTATTGTCAAAACTCACTCAAGCTGGACTGACTGTGACTGCCAATAACTGGTTCCATTCATACCTGGCAGGTAGGTCCCAATCTGTCTGTATTGGCTCGGCTAGTTCCACTTCACTCCCAGTCACCGTTGGAGTCCCCCAAGGGTCTATACTAGGCCCTCTGCTGTTCTCTATCTTTCTCAATGATCTGCCTGTTGCCTGCCCACATACTGCTATCCACATGTATGCAGACAACACGGTGCTGTTTGCCTCTGGCTCATCCCCCAATGCCATGGCAGCCTGTCTGAAGGAGGACTTCGACTCCATCCAACGCTGGTTCCTCTCAAATCAACTATTTTTAAACTAAAAAAAAACTGCCTCCCTCACCTTTGGCTCTCGGGCCAAACTATCCCGCCTTCCTGCCCCCACCCATGTTCTACTCTCTGGATAGCTCCCCCCTGGAGGCCTGTACTTCCTATAGATAGCTCGGTGTCTGGCTAGATCAGTACCTTGGCTTCTCTGCACATATTGATGCTTTATACAAGAAACTGCATCCCATGCTGGGCGCTCTCTACCGCAACAAAAGCTGCATCCCCCTACCAACGCGACTAGCAATCGTCCAAAAAATGATCCTCCCGATTATGGACTACGAAGATGTAGTCTACTGTGCTGCCTCTCAAACTTCCTTATACAGGCTTGATCCCCTCTTCAACTCCTTCTGCCAGTTCTCCCTGGACTGCCCTCCTTGTACTCATCACTGTGACCTCTACCAGTCCTTGGGCCTCCCCTCTCTACATAATCGGCGATTGCTACACTGTGCCAGAACTACTGCCAAGTTCTGGACGCAGACACTCCCCTCCTACCTGTCGTTCTCCCTAACTGCCCTCCCACCACCGGCATACACTCTCAGGAACATTGACTCTCGGCTCCTTCACATCCCGCACAAATCCACCTGGTCTGGCCAGGCTGCCTTCAGCTTCAGGTTGCCCAAATTATGGAACTCCCTGGCAGCCGATATTAGACATGCCACAAGCACTCCACACCGGAATGCCCTTCTTAAAACTCATCTCTCTACCACCTGCTCCTGCATCCCACCCCATTGACTCCTTCACTACCTAACTACCAGCAGATTACTACCAAAACTGGTTCTTCCCACTGTTATTAACCACTGCTTACCAAGTGCAGCTGGGCATTTCCATAATTCTGGGAATGCCATTCCCCTCTGTTAACACCTGTCTGGTTACTCCAATTTGTACTTGTGATTTTGTCAGCTCTAAATGTCTACTGTATTTGTAAACCTGCTAATTGTATATATGACTGTCTCATCCATTGTATTGTACCACACATATTTATGTATGTTTCCTTCTGTATTACTGTACCCTATGTAACCCCTTCCCCCAGGGCGCATCTGGAATCGAGCGGTACACTGCTCAGTATGCCTTCCTGGTAAAACTCTTAAATAAATAAATAAATAAAACTCAAACTCTGTAAGCATAAAGACAGTTTTATTCAAGAAAGTTAAAGGTGTAGAATACAGTACAATAGATGTATTTTAAGGACACAGAGATCTACAGTTGCGATGGTGGGTGGGTGGTGAGGCAAAATGTCTACAGATATTTACACCTCTTTTGTTTATTACAGGTAAACTTACTTTTGTCTAAGTTTTAAATTAATTAAAATTGTACCTTCTCCCCCTTTCAGATATTAATGAGTGTGAAATTTCGGCACATAACTGTGATAGAAATGCCATATGTACAAATACAGCGGGGAGCTTTAAATGCAGTTGCAGTCCAGGCTGGATTGGAAATGGCATCAAGTGCACAGGTAAATTGAAAAACATTTTATGTCACTTTTAAATAAATAGATTACTGTATTTTCATTGTAAAGTTTTACATGTGATTTATTTTTCATGTGGTGTCTTCTACAAACATGCATCTTCACTTATATTTAAAGCAGTCTTTTAGCTTCTGAGAAAGCTTTAAAATGTTTTGTGTTTAGCAGGTACCTTCTTTTTTTTATTTTTTGGGGGGGTCAGAGTTGTTATTAATCTTGTTACAGAAAGTCATCAAGGCAGGTTTGATGGGACAAGGTTCGCAGGTGGGATAAAAAGCCACTTGCACTCCTCATTCTCCCCACCCCATGTCACTCCTAGATCTACAGCTTAGCAGGAGGGTAGCAACATGAAGGGGGCCCAACTTGGACTCCAGTTATCATATGGAGCCACAGAAGGAAGGTATGGATTAGCTGCATCATGGGTACATCAACATACCATTCACACCCTCCTTCGACCCAAAGTTAAGCGTACCAGTCTTCGCAATGCTGCAGAGTAAGATCCCCTCTCCTACCTGACCAAACTGTAATTGCCCATGTAGTTCTGCCAGCAGAGCGGGATCTGGCATGGGGCAACAATCTGTGGGTAAAGGGAGGAGTTCCTGGATGCTACAGAGGTCTCCACTTGCGTGGAGAATGGCCTCCACAGTTTAGGGGTTGCCCTATGAAAGGGGTGTGAAGAGTATTGTGAACCAGTTCTCCAACAGTTATATTTTTCACTTTATTCTATATTAATGAAATAGAAATTTCTGTCTGTATGAGAGATGGATGTCGTGAATGTTGAATTTTAGTGGTGGAAGGAATTCAGGAAGAATGGCAGTTCCACTTATGAAAAGTTTTTAGGAATTGTTTGGTAAATTCTGTGAAATTTCTGAAGTTTTTTTTTATTTTGATCTGCAAATTAGTGTTCTATTGTTTAGGTAATCCAGGGTTTTCCATTGTTTGTGGAACACTAACTCACATTTTATGTAAGAAGTGGTATACTTTTTTTTCCATAAGAAATTTTATTTTATTTATTCTGATAAGATAAAATGCTGGAAACTGAGATATAACATTCTTAACAGCAAAATTTAGTAACATTTATATTCCTACAGAAATTATACAATACTAATCCATGGTTTAAAGCCACAAGGCATGTTGGAATTCCACTTCCAATGGAATTCCACTGAATTTGGTCAAATTTCTGAAATCCCATCAGAAGCAGAATGTTAACATTCCACTCCATTCTAGTATGAACCCAACTTTCCTAATGCTCAAAGGATGTCCATTTTCTTAAACCACAACTTTTAATTTAATCCTCGACTATTTTTCTATTGCATTCATAAAATTCTTCTCACCATCAGCAAGATGACTAGACACCAGTTTTTTCTTCCTTAATTTCCAGTTTGATCTTACTTCTACTCCTAAATTATAGTTCATTTAAAGCATCTCAAAGGGGACATGAAAGAAAAAATGGGATTAAGCAATTTAGCAGTATATGCCAGTATTTATTTAGGGCCAGTATGCATCATCACCATAGCATTTCCATTTGTCATGTTTCGAAACATACATATTATAATTTACACTGTATTCCAAAGATGGCTATTCACGTAGTCTTGTGAGCCTACTTCCTGTCTGAAAGGAAGTGCAGTTTGACTCAGAGTGATGATGTTTCAGCATATAGTCTGCAGACTGGTGTTCTGATGGTGGTGCCCCCCAACACACCCACAGTGGTTAAATTGGAAATGCTTAGGTAGGGGAAATTTCACCTCTAGATCTGTAGTTGTGGAGCTACTATCATTCCCAAGTGGTGGAACTCTCTTACTCTTACAGGATTCAATGAATAAAGATGACAGAGGCACAGGAACTCTCATGCAATGTTACAAGGAGTGGGGAACTGACTGCTCAAGTGAACTTCAACACACAGGGCCTGATTTTCAAAGCCCTAACACTGATGCAAGGTGCCTGTGCCAAACATACATGGCGCAAGTGGCACCTTGCGTCACAGATTGCCACAGAGCTATTCTCAAAGGCAGTCTCTGTCAACTGCAGGCTATCTGCCCCAAACAGGGCTTGCACCACCTGTGTGCCCACAAATGGGCAGCAACATGGTGCAAGAGGGCATGTGGCAGACACAAGCTGCCACATCCCCAATATTGGGATTCACAGAACTCACTCACAGGGAGAAATTCTAAGTACCCATAGACCAGCCAGGGCAGGTCTAAGTGTACTTAGAAAATCTCCTTTGGGAGAGCTGACCCATACGCAGCATTGTGCCTAGGGTCCCCCTCCCCAGCCATGATTGTGTCAGTATGGGTACAGAATAGAAATATCATGCCTCCCTCCCTGATCCCCGTATGTGCATCATTCAGTAGTTAATAAACAGTATCATGGCCCCCATCCCTGATTGTGCCAGTAGGGGCATAGAATAGAAATATCATGCCCCCCATCCCTGATGCCACCATTGTCACTATAGAACACACAACCCCTAACCTGGTGATCTAGTGGCCCCCTGCCCATCCACCCCAGAAGGTAGTGCCCATCACCCAGCTCCCCCCAATCCCGTAATAGAGCCGGCACTGACACAGCCCTCCTCTCACCTCCGCAGCCGGTGCTGACTGAACTGTCATTTCGATAGCTGAACTGTATAGTGTATGCAATGCATGTAATACAGTACAGCAATCATACTGACAGTTCAGTCAGCGCTGGCTGCGGAGGTGAGAGGAGAACTGTGCCAGTGCTGGCTCAGAGTCTGGGTTCAGGAGGTGTGGGGTGGTGGGCATGTCTTGCAAGGATTGGGGGAGGGACCTCTAGACCACCAGGATGACATGAATTATACACATATCGAGGCAGGTGGGTGCACTAGCAGCCAAGGGCCCTGCTGGACTGGTGCATAGCCACCTAACAGCTTGTGGCAAGTCCTCCTGCTGTGCCATGTGTTTGGTACCTGGTCTGGCTTACCACAAGCCTAGGAACTAAGCCGTCGGGACCCTGCCTGTTAGAGAATCAGGTGCAGGGTCCCTGGCACATCAGGCTTCAGTGCAAACTGCTGTTTGCTGCAGCTTGCACCAATCCAAGCCCGCTTTGAGAATCAGGCCCACAGTATGCTGTTCTGACACTTTCATTCACCAGCTGTTGCTGACAAGCTAATTATGACCTGATCAATTAACAATCTCTCTCCCTGGCCTCAACTAAGATAATGTGGCCAGTTTACCTTTAAAAATGACTTTTAACATAGAAACACTGAATTTGATTGCAGACAAGGACTACTTTGCCCACCGAGTCTGCCCATTTTCCCCTAATGTATCCTGTCACTGAAGATCCTATTTGATCTCCAGCTCCTTCCCTACCCTTACTTCCCAACCAAGATTCCCATGTGCCTATTCAGTGCATGCCAGAAGCCTTCCACTGTGCTCACCACCACAGCCTCTGCTGGAAGACTACCAGGCATCTACCACTCTTTCATTGAAGACGTACTTCCTCACATCTCTCCTAAATGTCCCCCTTCCACCTTCATTGCATGTCCCTTGTTCTTGTGCATCTTGCCTTCTGAAAAATACTCCCCTCCTGTACCCCGTGAAGTATCTATAGGTCTCTGTCATTTCCCCCTTCTCCCTCCTCTCTTCCAGGGTATACATATTGAAGTTCTTTAGTCTCTCCTTGTAGGGCTTCTAATGCAGCCCAGGCACCATTTTATATTTGCCATCCTCTGGCAGCCTCCACCCTATCTCCCTGTCTTATGTCCTTCCTGAAATGTGGTCTTCAGAACTGGACACAATACTTCAGATGGGGTCTTACTGATCAACTATACAATAGCAACAACACCTCCCTCATTCTGTCGGTGATACCCTTTCTAGGTACCCCAGCATCCCACTGGCCCTACATACTGCCTGGTCACACTGTTTTACCACCATGTGGTCATCAGATATGATTATCCCAGGGCCCTTTCCTGTTTGGTGACTGTCAATACCTCTTCTCCCATTTTGTACTTTGCCTCTAGGTTTCTGTGCCCTGGATGCATGATCTTGCACTTTTTTGCATCAAAACACCACTGCCATGTCCCTGACCACTCCTCAAGTCTCTGCAAATTCTACCTACTCTTGCAGATTTTGGGGGTAATCTGCAGAGAGTCATACCTTTTCATTTCATTTCATTTATTTTGTTAACCGGGATATGGCACTGGAACAAGTCCATTTTCAGTCCTGGCCTGGAAAAAAAGTACAAATATCACAAACAATAAAATAGACAAAAGACAAAATTACATAAAGAAATTACAATGATCAACGGACATTAAATATTGCTTAAAATTAACTTTAAACATATAAAGTGATGAGGAGGCATGAAAACTAACTGGTAGATTGTTCCAAAATATTGGTGCAGAGATAGAGAAAGATCTTGACCCAGCCTTGGTCTTGAATAAAGCAGATCGCAAAACAATACCCTGAGAAGATCACAAATAAGATGGAGGTTTACAAATTGATACCAAATCTCCTAAAGGAAATTTTGAGAATAAAATAGATTTAAATATTTAACAGCCAAAAAAAGTAACAATTTTTGACTTTGGAGATAACCATGAGTGCTGAGAGTAAAGTAAACAATGGTGTGTACAAAATGAAGACTCTAATACAAACCGACAAATACTATTGCATACCACTATTAGGGTTTTAATTTCTCTAGCAACAATATTATGGTACAAGTTTGCCCAGTAATCAAAATGAGGCATACGAGAACCTTGAGCAATTGATTTTCAAGTATCAAATGAAAAAAAAAGTTTAACCTTATAGAGTAAACCCAACTTGCGGTTAATGGCATGACCGATGGCCAAAACTTGGGAAGAAAGGGACAAGCCAGGGTCAAGTAGAAAACCCAAATATTTGAACTCATAAACTTGTTCCAACAAGACACCAGAAATATCATGTATCAAAAAAGAGGGATTAGATCGAAGCATATTGGAAGCTCCAAATAACATTGATTTGGTCTTTTTTGTGTTCAATAGTAAACCATTTTTGACAAACCAGTTGCAAACCGTAGCAAATTCAGATTCAACTATAGATGTAAGTTCAGAAAGTGAATTTGATTAATAGAATAACACAAGGTCATCAGCATAAAGACTTTTGCAGCGCTTGCAAATGGAAGGTGACTGGTTAATAAATAAACTAAACATCAGAGGTCCCAGTATTGAACCCCGGGGGACCCCAAAGTTCACTACAGAAATTGTTGAAACAGTCAGTCCAACAGACATAAATTGAGAACATCCAGCAAGATAATCTGTTCACAAGTTCACAACTGAATCTGAAAAAACAAGGGACAATAATTTCACTACCAAACAAATTATGCTCAATGAGATCAAATGCCTTGTCAGGTCCACAAACACCACCCCCATCCTGAGGTCTTTCTCAAAGCCCAAAAGAGTAGAGTTTGTGAACCTGACCAAGGCAGTCTCAGTTCTATGAAATCTGTGAAACCCATGTTGCTGTTTGGCCAGCACCTCATACTTCTCTAAGTATTCAGTAAATTGCTTTGCAACAATTTTCTCAAGAATCTTGCTAATAGGGTTTAAAATGGAAATGGTCCAGCAATCTTCAGGAGATGTGGCATTCAATTTTTTTGGAACAGGGACTACTCTAGCACACTTCCAATTGGATGGAAACTGACCTTGTTAAACACAAATTAAAAATAGAATTCAATGGCCCAGCAACAAAAGAAGTGACAAGTCCCACAAATCTACCATCAAGCCCAAGCCCACAGTCACCAAATTTATTAGGAATTAACATTAAGAGTTTCTCAATCTCTTTTCTAGTTACTCGCAAAAATAAAATTTAGGCCTCTTAAGGGAAGTAGAATAAAAACTCTGTTCTCTTAATAAGGGGAAACTGCCAATCTGCTTATAATATGAAAAATCTGAAAACTTATTATTAAGCAGATTAGCAATGTCAGATGGATTTATAATTTCTCTCTCACCAATAACAAGTTTTCAGACAGAGGATTTCTCATTACCCTGAAGTAGAACGTTAACTGTTTGCCAGACTTTTTGTGGGTTGGACCAATTATTGTTCAAATAATCATTCCAAAAAGCTTGTTTTGCAGACTTAACCAACCTAACCTTTTTACGTAGGCAACGATAAGTATTCAAGGCCGCTACAGAGGGAGAACACCTATAGTTACTGTAGACCAAGCTTGATCCCGCTGCTTTATCCAGTCTCGCAATTCACTAGTAAACCATCTATTATGAATACCATTAACTCTAAAGGAGTGCAGTGAAAAACACTTATTTTGAATTGGTAATAACTGATGACAAAAAAAAAAAATCAATCTTCCTTTCCAACCCATCTGCAATGTCATGTATAATGATATTAAAGAGGACTGGTCCCAGTACTGAGCCCTAAGTCACCTTGCTGGACACTTTTCCTTCGCCAGAGTGAACTACATTTATCACCACCCCCATGTTGCCTATCCATTGGAATCTCTTAAGTGGCACGGTATCAAATGCCTTACTTAAATCTAAGTATGCTATGTCTACCGCCTAACCCTGATCTATTTCCCTGTTCACCCAGTCAAATAAATCTATCAGATGTATCTGGCATGACCACCCCTCCAGTCCCTTGAATCCGTGTTGCCTTGGGTCTTGTAACCTGCTGGAGTCAAGATACTCCAGAATCCTTTCCTTCAGCAGTGACTCCATTAACTTCTCTACTACTGATGTCAGAATGACTGGCCTATAGTTGCCAGCCTCCTCCCTCCTACCACTTTTATGAAGAGGGACTACATCTGCTCTTCTCAAGTCCTCTGGAACCACTCCTTTCTCCAGTGAGTTGTTGTATAGGGCTATCTGAGGTGCAGCCAGTACCTCCCTGAGCTTCCTCAATACCCTTGGGTGAACCCCGTTTGACCCAATAGTTTTGTCCACTTTCAGATTTATGAGTCCCTTCAGGACTTTCTACTCTGTAAATGGACTTGTGCCTACCACCCTCCCCAAAATGATCTTGCAGCTTTTATGTGGCCCATCCCTGTGCTCTGTGAAAACTGAAGAAAAAGTATTGGTTTAGGATATCTGCTTTTTCCTGATCCTTCTCTACACATCCTCCCCTGCCCTTCTTAACCTCACAATCCCTCCCCTCATTATCCTCTTTTTTTAATTATGTACCTAAGACAGGTCTTGTCCCCTTTAGTTATACCTTGGGCTGTTCTTTCCTCAGTTTGCGCTGTTGCTCTTCTCACCACTTTCCCTGCTTCCCTCTGCTTCTCCTGAAACACCTCCCTATCCTGTTCCCTGTGTGTCTGTTTACATTTCTTGAATGCTACCCTTTTCCCTTTTAGCCCTTACTTTTTCAGCCACTTCCTCTGAGAGCTATAGCAGTCTCAAATGTCTCCTGTTTTGCCTTCCCTTAACTTAACCCATTGTTCCTCACCCCCCAGACCCCCTTGCTAGGTTGTCTCTGAGGCATTCATCCATTTTTTTTAAATCTGTCCTCCCTGAAGTTCAGGACACTCATCCTTGTGTGGTATGCTCCCACTACCATCCTTATGTTGAACCACACTGAATGATGATCACTGGTTCCCAGGTGGCCACTGACCCTGATGTTTGCAATACTGTCCCTGTTCGTGAGCACCACATCCAATATTGTCCCATCACAAGTGGGTCCCTAACTAGCTGCCTGAGAGACACCCCCTGCAGGGAGTCTAGGATGTCCCTGCTTGTAAATGAAGCTGTGGCTGGGAAGCTCCAATCTCCATCAGGCAGATTGAAGTCACCCACCAGCTGTGCCTCCTCTTTATCGGTCATTATGCTAATGGCTTCCACCAGTGCCCTATCCAGTTTTTCCCCTTGTGCTGGCGGTCTGTAGATCACATCGGTACAAATAGTGGCTCCAGTTCCTGTCTCCAGGGTGACCCACAATATTTCCAACACCTACATTGCCCCCCACTGATTCCCTGAGTCTCCATCGCTTTAATACCCTCCCAGATATATTCGATACTTCACTACAGGCATCATTTACTCACACATGCTAGGTTATCATTTTTTGTGGGGGTCAGAGAAAAGAAGAGACAAATCTTATTACCCATGTTATCTGAATTGTGCAATTGTAGCATGGCTGTGATTGGGTTATAAATCAATACAGACTATGTGCAGATTCACTACTGATTATAAAAACATCAGGGTACCAGAATGTATGATACTGATGCTGAGAAATGCATAGGATATGCTTTGCTCTCCAGCAGTACTGACTCTGACTCTGTATACTAGTTTGCCTAACTGTAAACTTAGCATGCACAATTGTCACATTACATCAGATGTTCTTTGATTTAGGGGCCTCTGTTAGAGGTGACATTTAATTTCAGCTGACAGTCCAAGAATCAATCTTCACCACTGATTCTCACTAATGGGGCTTAGTTGGAGGCACTAGGAGCCAGCGGGAACCAACATTTTTCTGAGTACTGGTGACGTGGTCGTCTCCACATCTGCCCACTGATACACAGTGGCACCAGCCCCCAACCACCTCAGTTCATTTTTTCCTGCCGTTGAGTGTGCATCAATGCCCTGACTGAAAAAATGGAAGGTTTATGACTGATCTTGCATGATTTACAAGACTAACATACGAAAATGCACGTAGTGTCAAAAGTGTAAGTTCTGCATTAATGTGCAAGAATTGTAACAAATGCACACACTTATTTTTTTCTTGCATTAACAAATGCAAGTTTATTGTAAGTACACACAATGTTTTTACAAGATCACAATATATGTTTTAACACTAGTCAAGAAGTCTTCAAGTTTAAAATGTAGTGTGGTATGAAATAATTATGCTTGCATAGTTTAAGCACAGGATATTTTTCTTGCAGTATTTTTGTAAACCGGTATACATGTTTGCAAGAAGAATGCAAGAAAAAAATCCTGTGTTTACACTAGTCAAGAAACATGCATGTGTAAAATGTTATGTTTAGGGATGAATGACACCTTATAAGAACTGTGCAAGGATAATTTCTGTACTCTGCATACATACAGGTAAGAATGCAAGTCTTCGTAGTGCTGGTAGAAATGTTTAGTTACAATCTGAACTGTAAACTTCTGTGCACACCTCAGTAAAAACATTCTAAAATGTAGTTACTATTCAGCTAATATTACGTACACCTTTTTTAGATTTCCCCTTCCTTCATTACTGAGGAACTTTGTACAAAAACAGGGTCTTAATCCTTTAGGCCCACATTTTCAAAGGAGATGTGTGGCCCAAAATGGAGATGCGCAGCATATCCCAGAAACTGCCAGAAGCACGATATTCGAAAGGGAAAATGCATCACGCATTTCTGAATGCACGATCATGCAGAAATAATGCGTCACAAAAAAAGGGGGAGTGTACATGAATATGCCATGCATTTGTATATTCAGCCAAAATGTGTGGCACATCTGCCGTACATCCCAGAAATATGCCGCACAAAGATAGGCAGACAAAAGGACGGCCTAAATTGGCCAGCCACCCACAGGAAGGCCACGGAACTGCAGACAGGCCTTCCTAAGACAGCCCTTGGAGGTGCCAGGAAGTGCTCCAGGCATCCATACACAGGAGTCATGCCAGGATGGAAGTATCCAAAGCCACAGGTGCCAGAAGACCACAGGCACTGCCCAGAGAGCATCCACTGCACCGTACCTGGGACGTAGACACTCAGCTGCCACATGCCAGTTCTGTCAGGTGCCCCCCAGCACACCAGTGAAGCAGATGGCCGCACTGCAGCAGATGTACCAGTGGCCATGGCCTGGACCCATGTGGCCTGCAGGGTGCCACCTGGTGGTGGCATGCACCCAGGGTGACATCTGGGGCAATGATGCCCATGTAGCCTGGTGGCATGTATGGCAGCCTGAGACAGGCCAGGGACTGACCTGTGGCACACACCCACTTTGGTACACTAAAGGTGCACGTAGGTAGGACCCACCCTCTCGGTTACCTGGTCATCCTCTGCACACTGCCATTTCTTACAGTTATTGCCATGTTCTTCTTATACAGGAGTGTGTGGGGTACTGCAAGTGACTGTACACTGCATATGGAGCTGGTGCATCATATGCATGTAGTATACTGATCAAACTGTGTCACCCTCTGCCCTCCCCTGTTGCTTGTCCAGGTGGGCCCCTGTGGCCCCTGTCCAGGTGGGCCCCTGTACCCCAGTCCCAAACCTGTACATGGCTATTGGTAATAGCACTGTTCCCAGGCCAATGCAGTCCACCCACCCACACACAAACATTCCATCACACCTGCCTGCTAGGCCGCAGTACCTCCTGTTCACCTTTGTGGAGTGGTGAGGCAGCCCTGCAAAGCTGGAACTGAGCATTCCCAGGGGTATGCAGATGACCGCATACATTCCAGTAATGAGCAGCACATGAGGGGAATAGGCTCAGATTGTGCAATGGGACCATATGCATGTCCCTGCTGAATATTGCAATTTTACGCACTGCGCATGTCACTGTCTATCGCACATTTCCCCCATGCTTTGCATAGGTCTCAGGTCTCCTGCCGAAGATCCTCCAATGCGTAATTGCACGTGTTTGGGATATTCAGCCAGACATGCATGATTGCATCTCACAGTGCATCTTCTGAATATGCCATTATTTGTGCCGATGCATCTCAGTTGCACGGCGCAGGCACTTGTGCGATGCAGCCTGGGACTTTTGAATATTGGGCCCTTACAGTTTATCTGCCCTTGTGTCTTATTCCCTACTTAAATTTGTCTCTCTCTTCATAGCTACATCATAATTAATCATGGTAATGACTGGCTTGCAACGAGTACAGTGTTATGACCTCAGGTGTACATTAATACTGATGTGGACACCACCAAAAGAGTTGCAAAAGTGGTCTTGTACATTCCAGTCAAAAACTGTGGGAGCAGAACAAAAACATTTTCTTTTAAATATGCAAGAAATGTGTAAGAAGTTATCAAGACTATTGCTTTTGTATTTTTTTGTGCAACACTTGAATAGCACAGTGCCAGTGGCTCAGTAGGTTGCATGCCTGCTTCTAGAGCAAGAAGGTTGTAGGTTCTAGTCTCATATCAGGAAATAAGACCAATGGTGTAGTACAGTAATCCCACATACAATTTTTCTTGCAGCTGGGATCTTGGAAAGGAATTTTCCTGCATGAGGAAAGGAATTTTTCTTTTATGAATTTTTTATGCAAAGAAAATGTCACAATCCTTACACATTCCTTGCATATAATTCTTACATAAACACTTGCATGTAACTTGCATATGCCAGCATATATTCTTGCACATTATACCATCAAAATTCTTACAATGTTCTTGCCTTTTTTCGATAAGGGCAGCGACATCGCTCACCTACCGGGAGTCAGAATTTCACCATCTATATGACAAAGCGTTCAGTTCTTCAGTTTTAGTGTTTAACTTTAAAGTTTATTTTTGTGTCACTTTAGCTATTACATATACTGTAAATTATACAATGGCAAGAAAAATTATAGCAGCCTGATTGACTGCTGACCCCTTGAGACAGTGATGTTATTAGACAATAACATCACTGTATCTAGGGCAAACACAAAGATGACCACACTACAGAAAAAACAGATCCCTCCTTACAGGACTAACCCGAAGCAGACACAGCTCTCCTCAAAATCTGTAAGCACCCCCTGATTCCTGCCTCCCAGCAGCTCACAGTAAAATTATCAGTCCCTCCCCAATGCCATTTTTTTAGAACTCCCAACTTTATGGGAGACTGCAAATCCCTCATCAAACACTACTGCCTGCAGTTTTCTAAAAACACAACTTGTACCCACAACTGCCACTATGTGCGGCTCCCTTGTGCAGTTCCCTCACTCACACAGCACACTTCATGGACAGTTGCACTCATCCACCCATTTGACCAAACAGCATTTTCAACTTAAAAAAATAACAAGAAAGCCAACAATTTCCCAAAAAATTGATTTTCCTTCTCTCGCTCAGTGCCCACATTGTGCTAGCATATGCGCATCTCAGAGTCACACTACACAGTTCCCAAATGGCTCATCAGCCACAAAAAGAAACTGACTCAATTTAAAATGAAAAAAATAAACACTTAAAATGAAAGAAAAAACCAACTGTAAAACACTCTCCCCTTTAAGCAACATCCACTAATAAGCAGAACCCAAGAGCCAGGAAGAGCAGAGGGGAGACTGATATGAGATAGCACGCAGCAGCAAACCAAGACAAAGCTCCGGGGACTCAGCAGGATAGATCTTTCTGCCAGCAGTTCCACTTTGTGGTGAAAGAAATATTCCAGACTTTTTTTAAAAAAAAAGGTATTTCTAAGCCCACAAAAATCAAAGAAAAATACATTAAAAAAGTATTTTTTCTTTCTTCTTTTTTAATTAACAAATAAGCCATTGTATAATAGCAATAAGACACTCCAGGGATTTTTGTTATTGTGTAATAACATCACTTCTCGGGTGCTGAATGGACTCAGTCTGCGGCCTTGTGCTTCAACCACCATAGGTGTGATGTTATTACACAGTAACACACACCCTGTAGTGCCTTATTGCTTAAATAATTTACAATTTCCTCTCAGCCCTGCTGCATGTAAATGGTCAGCATTCATGGATAGTAAGGAACCTGAAGAGGCAGGCTACTCTGATAGTAGGGCTGTGTCTAGTCTACCCCCTTCTCCAGAGAGGGGTTCCAATGATAAGCAGTCCAGTACTTAGGAGGGAAGACAATTCTCATGTAAGTACAAAAAGAAGCTATACCAATTCTGCACATGCTCAATGTTGGGGTCCAGGCACCGCTTGACTTCGGCCTCTTCCCCTTCTTGTAAGAAGGGGAAGAAATGAACACAAGTACATATGAAAAGAGCCAGCAGAAAAAGGTCTATAGGTCTATTGCATCTGCTTAGTAATTGATGCAGGGTTCTCGGCTTACGCCAATGACCCTGCCCCTCCCTTCGTCACCCCCTCCCTCCCCCTCTTCAGTCCCATGGGTCCCTTATGTGTTTGTCCCAGGCCTTCTTAAAGGCCCCCATGGTCTTTACTGAGACCACCTCTTCTGGCAGTGCATTCCATGAGGCCACCGCCCCTCCTAAAAATTGCTTCCTAATATCCCTCCTAAACCTCACCCCATCAACTTCAAGCTATGCCCCCTTGTGGTTCTCTTGTTACTCATTTTAAAGAGACTTTCCCATTCCACTCTGTTAATCCCCCTTAAGTATTTGAAGGTCTCTATCATGTCACCTCTTTCTCTCCTCTCTTCCAGGGAGTACATATTTAGGGCTTCCAGTCTTTCCTCATAGGACCTATTCTGTTGACCCTGGATCATCTTGGTTGCTCTCCTTTGGACCCTCTTAAGGTATGGATGCCAACACCTCACCCCCATATTCCAAATGTGGTCTTACCAATGACTTGTAAAATGGCAATATGACCTCACTCCACCTACTGATGAATCCCCTGGCTGTACACCCTAGCATCCTGTTAGCCTTTAGCAGCTGCCTTTTTGAATTGTGTAGTGAGTTTTAGGTCTCTAGTAATCACCAGAAGCAGCTACCTGACCCCCCTCCCCCTGGTAATACTCCATCCTAGGATTCCTGGCCCTGATGTGTATCACTTTGCACTTTTTGGCATTGAAGCCGAGTTGCCAGATTCCTGACCATCTCTTGAGTTTACCGAGATCCTCCCACAGGTCCTGTATTCCTGTCTTTGTATTCACCCTCCCACAGAGTTTGGTGTCATCCGCAAACAGGCACATCTTGCCTTTAATGCCTTCCCCAATGTTACTTATGAAGACATTCAACAGCACTGACTCCAGCACCAATCCCTGCAGGACCCCACTTGTGACCTTCTTGGTGCTGGATCACTCTCTCCCCAGCACTACTCTCCAGGTTCCTCCCTTCAGTCAGTTGTCTACCCACCTTACCAGTTTCTCCCCTACCCCTAGATCAATCAGTTTCCTGATCAATCTTCTGTGGGGCACAGAACTGAAGGCCTTGCTGAAGTCCAGGTATATGATGTCCATCACCTGGCCGCTGCCCATCACCCTTGTGACCCAATTAAAGAATTTGATCAAGTTTGTTTGACACAATCTGCCTGCCATGAACCTGTGCTGCCTCTCATCCTGTAGACTATTATCTTCAATGTATCTCACCAGCCTTTCCTCGAGAATGGTCTTCATAAGTTTACGTACTATTGAGGTTAGGCTAACTGACCTATAGTTCCCTGGGTCATCCCTGGGTCTGCTCTTGTGGAGAGGTATGACATGTGCCATTCTCCAGTCCAGTGGCACCACATCCAATTCCAGGGATTTATTGAAGAGGATAGTCAGCGCTCCTGCCAGCATCTCTGCTAGCTCTTTCAACACCCTGGGGTGTGTGCTGTCTGGCCCCAGGGATTCGTCCACCTTCAGTGCCAGCAGCCCTTCCCTCACTCTTTTCAACCTCTATTACTGCTTCAGCCCCCCATACCCTCCCTCCTTCTCCCCCTGTGTGACACTGGCCCATTCTTTGCCCTTGCACAGACAGAACAGAAGTATTCATTTAATACACAGCTCTAGTCCAGGTCACCCTCTGTGAGGTCTGTCCCAAGACATTCAACTTCCATGGGTTGGAGGTCCCCACCATTGTCACAGATGACACCAGGGACATCCAGGCCTGTGAGGTTGCTGTCTGTCACCTGGAGCCTTTCCCTGTCTTCTAGGGAGGACTCTGGTGGGCAGTTCCACCATTAAGCAGCTCTTATGGAGCAGCGGGTGCAGTGTCTGGTCCATGTTGCTCCGCTTTTGGTGCAGGCCTCTTTCTCCTTTATGTTCACTATCTGGACTGGCAAGAGGATGATGGCAGTCCTCTTGGTCTTCTCCAACCTCTCTGCTACCTTTATGGATTTTGTTTTTAATCCTGGGTTCTCATCCTCTGTGAGAACAAGACCCCTCCTGTAAATTGGCTGCACCATCCTATCCTCAGAGATTCATCAGGATCTCTCTCTTAGACTAGCCATAGTTATATGCCAGAGCTGCTGCCCTCCCTGCACCTTCCTGTCTAGGTGACCGAAGTAGGCTCTGGCTCTTGCACCTGCTACCCCATGCCACTTAGGCTCATCCCTTAGTTCTCTAAGTTGGTAGTCGAGTTTTATTATTTTTATGATTTTATATCCTGTATCCTTTTCCTGTTCCTCTGTGCTTGGAGTCTGTAGCCCTCTCTCTCTTTTTTTTCTCCTGCTGGTTTATCTCCTTGCAAACAGAACTGAGAAAGGGAGGGGGCTAATGCAGGTTACTGGCCAGCCCACAAATGTGACATCACTACGTCTGCCTCGTGGGTGGTGCTGGCCATGATGTCGGTGCCCTAGGCTGCAAAAAGACTTTGCTCCCGTTGGGTCCTAGCACCTCTGGCTTGGACCCAAAAGTGGAAATGAATGATGAAGGTATTCTGGAAGATCAACACCTATGGTTTTCTCTGTACACACCCCAAGTTTCCACTGAAAGTGGTGTCAGAGTTCTGCCTTAGCCAGGCCTTAATCCTGCCTACCTA
The DNA here is from genome assembly GCA_016271365.2 of Neoceratodus forsteri. Classification (NCBI taxonomy): domain Eukaryota; kingdom Metazoa; phylum Chordata; order Ceratodontiformes; family Ceratodontidae; genus Neoceratodus; species Neoceratodus forsteri. The sequence continues at coordinate 723,277,655 of CM028129.1, forward strand.
CTCTGTTAACTTCCAGAATGAGGGAGAAAGGACTCTCCAGTCTCTGGATGTTAAGAAAATCATTAGGTGTTATCTGGACAGAACCAAGGACTTCAGATAATCCAAAACAGCTCATTGTCTCTTTTGATCCAAATTGGAAGGGACAGCTTGTTTCAATCAAGTGCATTTCTGCCTGGATTGTGAATTGCCTTTACCATAGCTATGCCACGGCTCAGGTTAAATTGGAGGGTAGTGTATGTGCCCACTCTACCAGAGCAGTTGCCATGTCTCTGGCAGAGATATGGTCTGTGACTATTGCAGAAATATGCAGAGCTGCAACTTGGAGGACAGTGCACACTTTCACCAAGCAGTATGCCCTGGATGTCCATGCCAGGCAGCATAATGGGTTATGCTCCTGAGTGAGCCTTCAGCTCAAGCTGCCCTAGTCCAGGGGACTTTCTCTGAGGTCGGTACCCTGACACAATACTGGGAATCAATTGTGAAGTTTGATTCCCAGACATTAAAATGATGTTCTTCCCATAATTCTTGATCTTCCAGAATATCTTCATCATTGAGTCATGCACACCCCACCTTCCCCCAAACTCATTCCAATATAGTTGTGTTGGTCCTCACCCCCTTTAAACCTGGTTTGGGCTGTGAAGACACTTTGTTACTGAATTTGGTGGCTCCTCTTATGTGGTCTACCATAGCTATATTATGTCCTTAGGATCAGTGCATAGATGTTTCTTAGGTTATGCTGCTCACCTCCTCTATAAAGAAGGTACTGAGGTGGTGGGGGCTGGTGTTGCTGTATACCAGTGGGTGCATACAAAGTTCTGGCTCCCGCTGGGTCCTAGTATCTAAAATCCACTAGTGGGAATCAATGATGAAGATATTCTAGAAGGTCAAGAATTACAGTAAAAACATTTTTTTTTATTTTTCCCAAGTCCTTTAAAGTTTCACAGCATAAGTTGTGTGCAGTCCTGGTTCCCTGAAGTTGTTATAATCAGCATTGAGTCTGCACACTAGCTATATTGATTATATCCCACTAACAGCCATGCTACAATTGCTCAGTTTAGAGAACATGGGTAATAATGTTTGTCTCTTCTTTTTTATGCCCCCCATGCAAAACTATAAACTAGTCTATGTGCATAAATGATGCCCATAGTGAAATACAGACTGGAATTTTAAAGTCTTTTTAAAAGATAAACTGACCAGATTGTCTTGGTTGAAGCCAGGAAAAGAGATTATTAATCGATTAGACCATAATTAGCTTGTCAACAGCTGGTGATAGAAGGTGTCAGAACAGCACACTCTGTTTTGAAGTTCAGGCGAGCAGATACTCAGTTTCCTACTCCATGTAGCACTGCATGAGAGTTCTTGCATCTCTATTATATTTACTCATTGAACACTACAGGAGAGTTTCACCACCTGGGGATGACAGTAGAGCCATACTTGCAAATCTAGAGGTGAAAGTCTCCACCGAAGCATTTCAAGTTAACCACTGTGCGTGTGTGTGTGGGGGGAGGCTGGAGGGGCACCAACAGCAGCACATCAACCTGCAGACTTACATAGTGAAGCATCATCACTCTGAGTCAAACTGCACTTCCTTTCTGCCACGGACAGGAAGCAGGTTCACAAGACTTCATAAACAGCCATCTTTGGAATTACTGCAGTTTGTATGTTTTGATACATTACAAACAGAAATGCTATGGTGAAGATGCATACTAGCCCTAAATAAATACTGGTGTATACTACTAAGCTACTTAATCCCATTTTTCCTTTCATATCCCTTTTACGTTTATATTTGCATTTTTTTTATTTTCATTCTTATCCTATTCCAATAATTTGTGGACCATTGAAAATTCAGTCTGTACTTCTCTTCCCTGTCCCCCAGGTCGCACCTGGAAACAAGCCTTGGCTCAGTGTGCCTTTCCCAGTTACTACATTTTAAATAAATAAATAAACTATGTAGCAATAACTGTGTCTTGTTACAACCTTTTCAGTGCAAATGAGAATTGTTTTTACTGTAATACCTTCTAATGCTTGGGTATTATGCATGATTTTTATACTTTTTTTGAGTTGTATACTTGGTACTTGAATTTCTTTAGAGATATTAAATATAATTTCTCAAACCTGCAGCCAGTTTGATCTACTCTCCTCACTGCATTCACATTTTTCATAAAGCGAAGCATATTTGAAGTATTTGCATGGTAGCAGCTGTGCTTGTGCCATGTGAACTGGGATGTTAGTACTTGGATTGTAGTTTGTGTGCCAAACCCTATATCCTAAACTATGATTTGTGATGTACAAACCAGTTATTGCACACTGTACTTCTTCCTACTGCCTGCAATGTACATACTGTAATGTAAATCCCTGCTGGTACTGATGTTTTCAATATCCCTGTGTGCTAAGTCACTTTATAGTAATTCTTCACTTGTATTTGCCTGATGGTACTGTTGCTTGTAAAGTCCCTGTGTGCTAATTCTATGTAATGTCATCCTCCACTTGTATTTGCCTGATGTTCATGTATGTACCTTGTAATCTCCCGTGTCGCACCTGAAAATAGGCACTTGGCTGTCTAGTGTGCTTACCCAGTTAACAAAAGCAAATAAATCATAAAGGGAGTTGAGTGCATACAAATGAAAGGCAGTGTAGTGCATATGTGGCACAGTGGTATATTGGAAGCCCTGTGAATGTGCCTATGGGCTGGGAAACCAGAATCGCAAAAAGAAATGGTCCAGATCCCACACATGCTCTGCATTTTGGTCCTTGAAATGTTCGGCTTTGACCTCTTCTGCCAAAAAAACATAAGGAAAGGAAAGGCACCAGCCGAGGTTGTTCTCTAGTTATTCTGCTGTGAGATACTTGACTACTGTGGACCCAGGTACCCCCACTATCATCTCCAGTGACACTGAGGACACCTGAGCCTGAAGGGTCAAGGCCTCTATTCTGAACTCCCTCTCTGTCCAACAGAGTTTTGTTATTAGACAACTCTTATGAAGCAGTGGGGGCAGCATATACATTTTCTTGGCACTGTTGGTGCCTGTTCCTGGCTCTTTGGGGTCAGTAGGGCCAATGCCATTTTTGGTTCTGTTGGACTTAGGCATGCAGTTGACTTCAGCTCTGGCCTCAGGATGTTGTCAGTGCCACCAGCATCTGTCCCACTTGTGGTGCTGTCTCAGAACCCTGCGGGGACAGGGGCAGCCATGGTACCTCTTCCGACTCCTTCTGGGCCAGGGGGACCATCGACACCATCAACAGTGCCACGTCTGGTGCAGGGGTCAGATCTTTCAGGGCCTGCCTTGGTGCTGATGCTGGTATTATCCTCGGTGTGGTGTGGGCCCTCGGTGCCAGACCCGGGCCCAATCTTGGTGCTATTCCTGAAATCTTATCCAGGGCCGGGTCCTGTGTTGCCCATGTTGCCAAGACCATGGCTGGTGCCATTGCCCATTGGGGTCCTCATCTTCTCTCTGGTCAAAGGAGATGAGTCAGATCCAGATCTCATCATTACTGATAGGTAGAATAATGACATATTTTATGGCTCAGGGAACCCTGACTTGGTTCCTGTCACCATACCTCAGGAGGATCTCTCCTTTCAGTCTCTGCTCAAAAATATGCACAGCTCTTAAAATTGTGAGCCAGTAGCCATGGGACAGACAAGGCATCTCTAGCTGTAGTTCCTAAACATGCCTAATATCCTGGTCTTCCTAGTTCCACCCATCCAACGAGACTAAGAGACCCTCTCAGAGGTGTCTTTGAGGAGGCCTGCTACTGTGACAGCTGTCTGCAAATAGAAACATAGATATTGACAGCAGATAAGGACTGCTTGGCCCACCTAATCTGCCCGTTTTCCCTACCTACTGTAGCCCCGCAGATCCTACTTGATCTCTGGCTTTACCCCCCTTCCCTGCCTCTAAGTTTCCCTTATGCCTGCCCCATGCATATTTGAAACCCTTTACCATGTTTGCCCCACTACCTCCTTTGGGAGGCTATTCCAGGCATCCACCACTCTTTCAGTGAAGAAGTACTTTCTAACATCTCCCCTGAGTCCCCCCCCAGGTTCATAACATATCCCCTCGTTCTTGAGCATCATTTTTCGAATAATGCTTTCCTCTTGAACCTTATTTATACCCATGAGGTATTTGAATGTTTCTATCATATCCCCCCCTCTCTCTCTCCTTTCTTCCAGGGTGTATGTATTGAGGTTCTTCAGACTCTGCTCATAGGTCTATATCGTTCCAGAGATGTGGTCTCCAGAACTGGAGACAGTTCTCTAGGTGAGGTCTCATGAGTGATCCATACAGCAGTAACACCACCTCTGTTTTTCTACTGGTGATACCCCTCCCTATGCACCCTAACATCCCACTAGTGCTCCCACTGCCTTGTCATGCTGTCTGGCTACCTTTAGATCATCATATATGATTACCATCAGGTCCCTTTCCTGTTTGGTGGTGGTTACTATGACCCCCCCCATTTTGTTCTCTGCCCCTGGGTTTCTGTGCTCCAAGTGCATGATTGTGCACTTTTTTGCACTGAAACTTAGCTGCCACACCCTTGACTACTCCTCCTCTTAGATCTCTATTTATTCCCCCCCCAAGTGTCTACCCTATTGCAGAAGCAGGGAATTCCCAGCCTCCCCCACAAAGCAGGGTCATCAGCGAGGTAAACACCAAGGTAGAGAGGTTGATAGGGAGCAGGATGGGGATAAATGGAGAAAAAGCCAAAGACAGTAAGGGCAGGGATGGGGCTAAAAGAGGTAAGACCATAAAAAAATTGAGGATGATGAGTACCAATGCCTGTAGTCTGGGTAACAAGCTTCCCGATTTAGCAGCCTTGATATAAGAGGGACACCTGGATATTGTGGCAGTCACAGAAACATGGTACACAGAGAACCATGACGGGGATGTAAACATACCAGGGTATGCAATATACAGAAGGGACAGGGAGGGTAAAAGAGGAGGAGGAGGGGTAGTAGCTCTCCACATAAGAGAAGGGATCAGAGCAACAGAACTAAAGGGTGAACGGGGAAGAGAGGAGGTACTGTGGGTCACCTTGGGGACAGGTAATGGCACCACAGTCCGCACAGGGGTTGTATACAGACCCCATCTCAGGGGGAGGAAATGGACAAAGAAATGCTAGAAGGCATCCTTAGAATGGCAGAAAAAGGGGAGATTTTATTGCTGGGGGACCTGAATATGCCAGATGTTAACTGGAGCACATGTGCTGCAGCCACATCCAAGAGCAGGGTCATTCTCAATGCCCTACAGGGGGCATGCCTCAGACAGCTAGTGTTGGAACCCACTCGGAAGGGAGCAAACGTAGACCTGGTGCTCTCTCAAATGGAGATGGTAAGAGATTCATAGATTTAGAAGTGAGTAGCCATCTGGGAACCAGCAAACACTGAACAGTGCAGTTCACGATAAACGCATCTATAGAGTCAAGCCATACAAAGACAAAAGTACTGGACTTTAGGAGGGTTGATTTTGGTAAAATGGGTGAGTGCCTAAGGAATGCACTAGCAAATGGGCAGGAAGGAGGGGTAGAAGAACAATGGGAGAAAATCAAAACTGCCATCACAGAGGCAACAAGTCTTTGTGTGACATAAATAAACAAAACAAAATGAAGTAAAAAACCACTATGGTTCTCAAAAGAGGTGGCGTGAAAGGTTAGGGAGAAAAAGACAGCATTCAGGAAGTATAAGGAATCACAGAATGAGCAGGACAGAGAACTGTATCAGTTAAAGCAGAAGGAAGCAGGGAAGGCAGTCAGAATAGTGAAGGTGCAAACCGAGGAAAAGATAGCCAGCTCTGTTAAGAAGGGGGATAAAACCTTTTATAGGTACATCAGGGAGGGAGGAAAGGAAGACCAAGGAAGGGATAGTGAGGCTTAATAAAGGGGAAGGGAGATGGGCAGGGGATGACAGTGGAAAAGCAGAGATACTGAACAAATACTTTTGCTCAGTATTCACAAAAGAAGAAGAGGGGGAGGTACCTAAACCAAGCAATAGAAGCACTTTGGACAGGGGGGGTCGATAACAGTCCATTCACAGAAGAAAGGGTCCTGAGAGAACTCCTAAAACTCAGGCTGGACAAAGCAATGGGGCCTGATGGGATTCACCCAAGAATTCTAGAAGAACTAAGGAGACACCTAGTGACATCATTGACTACCCTTTTTAACAAATCTTGGGAGGAAGGTGTGGTACCCGAGGATTGGAGGAGGGCAGATGTGATTCCTCTTCATAAAAGTGGGAGCAAGGCAAGGGAACTTCAGACCTGTTAGTTTAACCTCAGTGGTAGGGAAAATGATGGAATCACTTCTGAAAGAAATAATTGTTGAGTACCTAAAGGCCAGCAGAGCACAGGGCCCAAAGCAGTATGGATTCACAGTGGGAAGGTCATGTCAGATGAATCTAATAGATTTGTTTGACTGGGTGACCAAAGTAGTAGACGAGGGAGGAGCTGTAGATATGGCCTACCTAGACTTTAGCAAGGCATTTGACACAGTCTCACGCAAAAGATTAATAAACAAGTTAGCCACCCTGGGAGTGGGTCCCAGGGTGATAGCCTGGGTAACAAATTGGCTGACCAACAGGATGCAGAGGGTAATAGTAAATGGAGTACACTCTGAAGAAAGGGTGGTTACTGGTGTGGTACCGCATGGTTCAGTACTAGGACCGGTCCTCTTTAATGTCTTTATAGGAGACATTGCAGAGGGGCTGGAAGGAAAAGTATGCCTCTTTGCAGACGATACAAAAATCTACAACAGGGTTGATACACAAGGGGGATGGAAAGGATGAGAAGGGACTTGGCAAGATTGGAGGAATGGTCAAAAGTATGGTAGCTTAGATTCAATGCAAAAAAGTGCAAAGTAATGCACCTGGGAAACAAAAACCCAAGGGAAGAGTACACAATGGGGGGGAGGCACTAACAACAACAGAAATGGAAAGGGACCTCGGGTAGTCATATCAGATGACCTTAAGGTAGGCAATCAATGTGAGAAGGCAGTAAGGAGGGCTAGAGGGATACTGGGATGCATAGGGAGTGGCACCACCAGTAGAAAACAGCAAGTTGTTGTCCCTCTGTACAGACAGTTGGGGAGACCCCATATGGAGTACAGCGTGCAGTTCTGGAGTCCCCATCTCCGCAAGGACATAGACAGGATGGAGGCAGTCCAGATGAGGGCAACTAAAATGGCAGGGTCTGCACATAGGAAGCCATATGAGGAGAGACTGAAAGAGCTTAATATGTATACCCTTAAGGAAGGGGGGGGCATGATAAAAACGTTCAAGTACCTCAAGGGAATCAACAAAGTCCAAGATGGGAGCATCTTTGAGAGAAAGAGATGTGCAAGAACAAGGGGGCACAGTTTGAAGAGAGAGGGAAGACGTCTCAGGGGCAATGTCAGAAAGTATTTTTTCATGGAGAGGGTGGTGGAAGTATGGAACCACCTTCCTGAGGAGGTCATGGGGTCAAAAACAGTGGGGTAATTCAAGAATGCATGGGACAGACATAAGGCAATTATAGTGAAGGGTAGGAGGAAGTAGGCTGTTGGTTAACTAGAATCTGCAGCTTATCAAATACGTAGGGAATGGGTAGACTAGGTGGGCCAAGCAGTCCTTATGTGCCATCAGAGTCTATGTTTCTATTGCAGATTTTAGTGTCATCAACAAAGAGGCATACCATCCTTTCTAGCCCCTCTGCAGTGTCACTAATAAAGACATCAAAGTGGACTGGTCCCAGTACTGATCCCTGTGGCACCCCTCAGGTCACCCTCCCTTCCTCAGAATGAAATCCTTTTACCACCACCCTTTTTCTTCTGCCCCCCCCAACCAATTTTTCATCCAGTTTACCACCTTTGGACCCATTCCAAGGCTTTCTAGCTTGTTTATGAGTCTCCTATGTGGAATGGTGTCACAGGCTTTACTGAAATCTAAGTAGGCCTCATCCATCGCTACTCCCTGATCTAATTCCCTGGTTATCCAGTCAAATAAATCTATCAGAATTGTTTGACATGATTGCCCTCCAGTGAATCCATACTGCCTCAGATCTTCAAGGCCACTGGATTCAAGATATTCAACAATTCTCTCCTTAAAAGGGAAGTAAACATTGCAGGAGTCTCTCAAATTGTGAACGCCCATAAAAATATATTTCAAATGAGGCATGGAACTTCCTTGTAGGTGTCAAGAGTCCTGAGATATGACTATCTAAATACTCTGTAAATCAAAACAAGGCAGCAGCCATTTCATGGGATCCTGAGGCAGAAAGTGATGTCACTGAGGGGCAAGTTATAATGAACAACACAGAATTGGCCCCTCAGTGACATCACTTCCTGTTTTAAGATTACATGAAATGGCTGCTGCTATGTTTTCATTTACAGATAATTTGATATTCATATCTCAGGACTTCTGACACCTACAGCTAAGCCTAGCAACTTGTTTGAATGGTCTTGTCTTGTGCTTTCACAATTTGAGTGACCCCTGTAATGTTTACTTCCCCTTTAAGTAGTGATTGTAGTGATTCCATTAATTTCCCCACCACTGAAGTCAGCCTGACTGGCCTGTAATTGCCAGACTCTTCTTTGCTCCCATTTTTGTGAAGTGGGACTACATCTGCCCTCTTCCAGTCCTCCAGAACCACTCCAGTCTCCAGTGAGTGGTTGAACAGGGCTGTCAAAGGTGCAGCCAGCTCTTCCCTGAGCTCCCTCAATATCTTAGGATGCACCCTGTCTGGTCCCATTGCCTTGTCCACTTTCAGATTTGCGAGTTCCTTCAGAGCCCTCTCCTCTGTAAATGGACTAGTGTCTAATTCCCTTCCTTCAAAACTCCTGGCCATTATCTGTGGTCCCTCTCCTGCCCCTTCCTCAGTGAACACAGAACAAAAGTATTTATTCCAGATGTCCGCTTTTTCGTGGTTCCCCTCCACACACTGCCCTACTTCCCTCCTAAGCCTTACTGTGCCTCCCCAGTCTTTTCTTTTTGCTTACATGCCTGAAAAATACCTTGTCCTTCTTTTTGTACTGCCTGGGCTATTTTCTCCATTGTTTGTGCCTTTGCGCTCCCAATTGCTTTCTGTGCTTCCTCTCTTTCTCCTGATACAAAAGGCAGACAGAAAATACGTGACTCCAAAGTGTAAGTCTACATATTTCCCTCAGTCAGCAGTGAATGCCATTATCATTTTGGCTCAGAATGATAAAGCCACAGTGCTCGAGAAGGTCACAGTAAATCTCACTAACAAGGAGTTGCACAAGGTAGACACCATGGGCAAGCAGGTCTATGCCAAGGCAACTCTTGGCATGAGGATAGCTTGCTACCAGGGCCACTTCTTTAAGCACAAGTATACTTGTTGCAAGCTAAAATCTCTGGCAGAGGCTCTGTCAGACATGGAGGCTAACCAAAAGATGCTGCTGGCTGTTAAGCAAGGTACTGAATCTAACAGTCATCACCTTAAAGCCTCTGGATGCCTGTGATGCAGCAGCCCACTCCGTGGCTGGAGGTATCTGCATCAGGTGGCATGCCTGGCTTTAGACTGCTGGATCAACCCCAGACATCCAACAGCAGATCATGAATGTGCCCTTTGACAGCACCGAGCTGTTCAGATAACAGGTGGGAGCACTCTCTTCAGGAGTCTAATGAAACCAGAGTTTCTCTTAAGGCTTCCAGGCCAGCTCCTTACAATCCACAGAGGGGTAGAGGATTTGGTTCTTTTCACAATAAGCAGTCCTTTCATGTCTAGGGCAAAGGAGGCTTTCAAAACACATCCAAGCCATCTCAAACCCAAAAGAAAGCATAGCTGAAGGCACAGGCATCAAAAGTGCTCAGTGCCATCATCTGAAGCTCTGGCCCCAGGTCTGCTTCAACTGCCTGAGGCATACCTCTCCTCCCCAGTGGAAGGGGGAACCTTGCCCAGTTCTACCATCAGTTGCAAACCATTTTGATGGACGACTGTGTTCTAAAGATCTTTCAGGTGCGGTAGTTCCTGGGTATCTTCCAAGAATCAGTCTTCTCCATGGATTCTCACTAATGGGTCTGAGATGGAGGTGGTAGAACCCCGTGGGGCCCAGAACTTTTCTGGGGGAATGGCAGTGTGAGTAGGTCCCACACATGTTTCAGTGCATGCACCCACTGTTATACAGTGGTACCAGCCCCAAACTGCATGAATTCCATTTTTCCCGCCATCGAGTATGCAGCAGCAATATCACCACTCTCCACATCAGAGTCAGAACTTTGCTGTCTATATGATGACAGCATTCAGATCTTCAGTTTTAGTTTACATTAGAGTTTATTACTTTTGTGTAAGTTTACACAAAAATCCATAGTTTTCTCTCAGCCCTACCTCATGTTAATGGTCATCGACCATGGAGGAAGGTAGGGAACCTGAAAAGTCAAGCTGCTCTGGCAACAGGGTTGTGTCTGCCCACCACCTCTCTCTAGGTGGATGCTCTGGAAATGGCAGTCTGGTGCCTGGGAAGATGGACAATCCTCTCAGAGTCACAAAAGGAAATGGTCCATATCCTGCACATGTTCTGCGTTGGTATGTTTGCACTGTTTGGCCTCCACCTCACCAACAAGACTGGGAATGCCTGGGCCTATGAGGTTGAGGTCTCTGTCCTAATGCCACTCTATGTCCAATAGAGGGGTTCTGGTGGGCAATTTGGCAATTGGGCAGCTCTTATGTAGCAGAGGGTTCCATGTATAAGTGAAGCAGCACCAAGTTTGGTGCCAGTTCCTGAACTCTTGGGGTTGGTCAAGCTAGCACTGTCCTCGATGTTGCTTGACATAGGTGCTCAGCTGCCTCAGACCCTAGCCTCCAGGCTGGTGGGATGTTGGCACTGCTGATGCCTGCTCCACTTGTGGTATCATCTCCAACCTCCATACAGCTATTTGGGGCCTACTTCAGTGCCAGTGCCATCATTGTCGACAGTGCCGCATGGGCCTTTGGTGATGAGACTGTTCCCTTTGGGGCTAGTCCCAGGGCTGTCCATAGTACCACTGACAGCGCCATTCCCGAGGCTCTACCTGGGGATGGTTCTGGTGTTGCTGGTGTTGCCGAGAGTACAGCATCTTATCTGTTTGGACAACAGGTGGAATTGACTCTTAAAGAGCCTAACAAAATAAGAATGACTCTTAAGACTTCAAGGTCAGCTGTAAATAACCCACAATAGAGTTTCTTTTCATGGTAGGGGGAAGGAAGCCCAAAATAATAAGTTTCACCTTCCCTAGGCCCAGAAGAAAGCACAGCTGATGGCACAGATGGCAAAAACGCTCAGTGTCACAATCTGAAGCTCCGGCCCCAGGTCTGCTTCAGCTGCCTGAGGCATACAACTCCTCCCTAGTAAGGGATGCCACACCCAGATTTACTATCAATGGAAATCTATCTTGATGGACAACTGGGTTCTAAGAACCATCCGAGAGGAGAACTGTTGGAATCCCCCCCCCCAGAAATCCTCAACAGAAGGCAACTCTCATTAGTTCACATGTCACAGCTTCTAGCACAGGAGATTGTGAGCATTCTGAGAAACAGGACAGTGTAAATAATGCCAGAGACAGAATGGAACACAGGATTCACTACTTCCTGGTATCAAAGAAATCAGGGGGCATGCGCTCCATTCTCGACCTCAGAAAACAAATACATGAATCGAGAAAATTTCAAGAGGATTTTTCTGGGATCTTTGCTATCTTACCTGAAACATCAAGGTTGACTAGCATTGGCTGGCCTGGTGGTGCTGAGGGTTGAGGCGCTGGATGTCACACCTCATGCTACCCTGGCAACCTGGGTTCAGGAGTGAACTCGGGCCACAGGGGGTCGGCAGGGGGAGGACAGGATCGAGAGTCCAGAGGATTGCTCCCTGTTCTGGGAGGGAGGGAGATATAGACCCTGTGCTCTGGTGGCTCCTGGTGGTGGCTGGGGGCACAGGAAGCTCGAGATCCAGCAACCACTGGGATTGGCTGCAGCAATGATCCTGTAGGCACACAAGGGAGCATGCGCACCCACACTGAATGCATTGCATGTCCGAGCCAAGGGGGTGGGAACCAACAAGGAAAAACCCCTGTTCCTCGGGTAGGTAATGGAGGCCTCCAGAAACCCCGGCACTCATGCCTAACACCAGACTTTCCTCTGGCCATCATCCCAAGCCCTCATCTCTCCTCTGGACCCAGCTACTTAGATTTCAGAAAGGTCACCCATGTAAGGAGTTGGGTGGTCCCTCCCTGGGGGGGGCTTAGATCTGAGGGGTTAGCCAGGCTCTGGGAAGGGAGGTGGGGTGTCTCAAATACTCCGTTGGGCCAGTGGGAGGTGTCAAGTGGATGCCCAGGTTGAGTGTGGCACTCCTGAGAGATGTCCCGTGGTTGCAGATGAGAAAAAGAAGATACAAAAAAAAAAGATTGGCTAGCATCACTGGATATGCAGGACACATACCAATACATACTGGTACACCCCAGCCACCACAGATACCTCTGATTCTGTGTGGAAGGACAAGACTACCAATTCAGCATCCTATTCTTTGGGCTTTCCTTGGTGACACAAGTCTTCATAAAGTACTTTGCAGGACTTGCATTGCTCTTCAGAAATCTAGGACTCCAAGGGATCGATTCTAAAAGCTCCTGGTATGGTGCAAAGGGCTTGCACCATAAGGAATGGCGCAAAGTGCCGCTTGCACCAAAAGATGCACTGGGAGTGATTTACAAATGCAGCCTGCATCAGCTGCAAGCTGTGTGCACCAATGGGGGCTTGTGTTGTCCATGTGCCACATAATGGGCTGTGGCATGGTGCTAGGGGGCATGCAGCAGACACAAGCTGCCACACCTTCTAAATCAGGATTCTCAAAACCTTCCCAGAGGCCAAAATTCTAAGTACCCTTAGACCAGCCAGGGCTGGTCTAAGGGTACTTAGAATTACATCCTTTGGGAAAGTTTGACCACTTGCACCACTCTCAGAGCCTTCCCTCACCATGTGCTGCACACCCTGTGCACCCCAATCCCCAGTGTAGTACATGGCTGCACATCCCTGGCGGTCTAGTGGACCCCCCTCCCAGCTCCAATGTGCCCGTATATTACAATGTTAATATAATAATTCTCTGGTGGTCTAGCCGTCCCCCAAGCCCTGATATGCCAATATATTAATATGTTAAGAAAATCTTTCTAGCCAGCCCAGTGGCGCTGAGGGTTGAGGCACTGGATGCCACACCTGGCACCACACCAGTGACCCGGGTTTGGGAACGAGCCCAGGGCACCGGGAGTCAGCCGGGGAGGAGAAGGATGGAGAACCCAATGGCTGCTCTTCTTCTCTGGGGGGGTTCTCTGCAGGCTCCCGCCGCAATACCACCATCTGGGGGAGCCCAGTGGTAGGTGCGGTGAATTGGAACAGCAGTAAAGGGAATTGGGTAGATGTCAGCAGGGAGCGGAGCAGGAGGCATGTCTCAGCGCGCCTCCTAGCTCATTGTCCCCATTGCATGCCAACGTCTAGGGAGAACAGGGAAAAAACACCCTCGGTCTCTCCTAGGCGACGACACCACCCTGCACATTTCTCGGGCTTGTAACGACTGACTCCGCTGTACAGGGATCCATGATTCAGTGTGCTGGTTCTAGGAGAGGTAAGCAGGATGGGGCCCCTCCTCACCCTGCCCAGGGGGTTATCTGGGTACCTAGGTTAGTGGATCCACAGGTACTCTAGGGGAAGACCATGGAGAGACCAGAGGGGAGCGTAGCCAGTGAATGTCTGAGAGAGTGGAGAGAGGAGGTAGTAGGAGGATAAATACAAGGTTAAAATAAAAATCTTTCCCTGGTGGTCTAGTGGACCCACACCCGGCAGGTAGTACCCACCACACAGCTCCCCCCATTCTGAGCCCCAAGCCGGTGACTGGCACAGCCCTCCTCTCACCACCATGGCTGGACACTGACTTAGCTGTCACAGAGCACATACTGTATACAGTACGTATTCATTGACTTCAGTGAGCAGGTACTGTATACAGTACATGGTCAGTGACACTTCATTCAGTGACCAGCCATGGTGGTGAGAGGAGGGCTGTGCTGGTTAACAGCTCAATGTTTGGGATGGGATGGAGTAGATGGTGGTCACTACCTACCAGGGTGGTGGTGTGGGGCCACTGGACCACAAGGGAATGATTTTATTAACATATTAATATACAGGTATATCAGAGCTAGGAAGGACCGCTAAACCACCAACGAATGATTTTAGTAACATTGTAATATACGGACATTTTGGAGTTTGGTTGGGGGGACCAGTAGATCACCAGGTAATGATTATATTAACACTTTAAGATAAGGACATATAGGGGCTTGGGAGGGGGCCGTTAGATCACCATTGAATGATTATATTAACACTTTGATATACAGGCAAATCATGGCTGGGTGGGGTCTGCTAGACCACTAGGCATGGGAATATCATTGATAAAACAGGGATCAGGGGATGTTCCTAGAGTGATGCACAGTCACCCCAGAGCTTGCAGCAACCAATCCAGATGTGCCATCTGTTTGGTGCATGACCACAGTTGCTGTAGGCTGGGTGACTTTGCCACAAGGTCCCTACCCAATACAGAATCAGGCGCAGGGTTCCTGGCGCATCTGCAATCGGTGTAAACTGCCATTGGCACAACTTGTGTTGACCTTTGAGAATTGGGCCCCAAGTCTTCCCGTATCTGGATGACTAATTTTTTTTTTTAAACGTATGTCATTGAGGCACAGGTCAGGAAGTAAAGGAAAACTAGGAGCAGTTGCAAAATTCACATGTGTTTTATTGTAACAGTAAAATATAAAAAAATTCAGTACAATTATTTACAACGGCAGTATAAACAGAGAAAGTCCATCTGAGTTTCTTCTAAATTCCAAATCTCAGTCTCAGTTTCTCTCTTGCAAAACACTGCAGCTGTTTTTTATAAGTCTGGGCAACCCCTGCTCATTAAGAGATCCTGCTTTTCACAGAATGTTCTTGTCAATTTCGATGCAGGTGCAGCATAACAGTACATTGTGATCCAGAACTAAACTCTTGTTTATATCTTCTGCAGAAGGCTTAAAATTGCATCTCAGGTTAACCCCTTGAGCTCCAAATAGCTTTGCAATCATTTCAATATTCTAACTATATACATTTTCAAACAAAGGAATCCCAGTTTCAATTACATTTCACCAAAATGATTCATATATATTTTTATACCAGCAGATGTGCAAGGGGGTAGAAAAGACAGAACAGCAAGTGAGGGTAGAGAGATAGCAAGAGGCAGAGAATTGCAACCTCATCAAGTCCTAGGTCTCACGAGAAAATTTGGTTGCACAACCAGACAGAGAAGAGACAGAAAAGGAGAAAATCGAACAGATCCTTGCATTTAAACTCTTTCTCCAGAACAACTTGGACAGGGCCTATTCAACCCTGTCACAATGCACTTTATTTGGTTTTCAAAACAGGACATACATGTAACCACACAACATGACAAGAAACAAACACAACAATAGTGCACCTGTCTGTTTGCAGTAATATATGAAGTCGAACAAAGGCTCTACTTCAGTTAATGGACTATAAAGTGTTATGGCTCTGGCACCTGCTCACCAGCTGTGGAATAATATCTAGCATAAGCCACTCTTGGGAAAAAGAGGCACCCATCCACTTGAAGAGATCTCTAACCCTGTCAGCCAGCTGTCTTCCTACCAGGTGTACATGGACAGTTGTGTGTTTAAGTTATGGCACAAAAGAGGAATCTTTTGCCATAACACAGACAAGCCATTGGTGCCATCTATGTCGGCCTTTATCTGCCTGGTTTCTAATAGTATAAATTATTATCTCAAGTTTATAGATGGAGTTAACTATTGTTCTCCAATCCGCCAGTGTAGGAATGTCAACTTTTAACCACCTTTGAGTGATGCATTTTTAAAGTGCTCCCAAGAGTGTTCCCCAGCAGGTATTTGCAGGTAGAGTCCTTCATCCTCTGTAGGTATAATGTGAAGATCAGCAGTTCTTTGGAGAGAACCATGTGGGGGGTGGAAATTTCCTGTATTGCCCCCTCAACTTCCCTACAAAAGGGAGAGAGGTGTGGGCAGTCCCACATTATGTGGAAATGAGAAACCTTGGGTTCTCCACAGTGTCATCAACAGTGAGCTGTAAGGGTGGTTCTTCTATGTACCTGTTCAACCAGGATAATAAAATATTGGATAAGACATTTCCAGTTTAACTCTTTCCAGGACATAGAAAAGAATATTTTATGTGTATTCTGACAGATTATTCCCCATCTGTCGTGTTCGAAAGGGGAGCCTATCTCTTGTTCCCACACCCTGAAAGCTTGTAAGAGGGAAAATTTACTTAATTCCTGAACAGCCTTGTAAAGGCATGAGATAAGGTGTGAGCGGTCATCCTCCTGTAAGTCCCCCATCAAAATCTGAGTAAACGAATTGAAAGTATTCAGCCCAGTGTTTTTCTTGGAGAGCCATGTTAAATATGCCCGTGCTTGGAAGTAGCAAAACATGTGTATAGTCAGTATTCCTTGTATATCCCAGATCATTTGAAATGATTTGACATCTTTTCCCTGCATCATTTGTATTGGGAACAATAACCCTATATGGTACCAAGATTTGTATCCAGTATTGAGGATTGCAGGGAAGCCACAGTATCTGTTGAGATAGGTCTCCTTTAAAGCCTCATTTCTTCCACACCTGTACTGGTGTATAGACATACATGGATTCACAGTTGTGATATGTGTTAAAGTACTGGGTGTCCAGGGGGCCAAGCTGTATGGGTTGCGCAGGGACTTCTCGCTCTCTAGCTGAGTGAAAGACCAGCTGCAGCTGTGCAGCCTCTTACTATAGTTTAAGATCTGGTAGTGTAAGACCACCTTGTCTCTTGGGTCTGTTTAGTGTTGACTGTGCTAGTCAAGGTCACTGTCCCTGCCAAAGAAGGTGGGAAATCTGTCTATACTAGTGTACCCATGCCCACTAGGGATAGGTAGACCAGCATTTTAATAGCTGCTACCCATCTCTCCAGTGTCAGAGATAGCACTGCCCATCTATCTAACTCCTGTCAGAGTTAGGTCTGGAGGGGAGCATAATTAACCTCATAAAGTTGGAAGATCGAGGGTGTGAACATTACACCAAGGTACTTCATCTGAGACAAATCCCAGCAAAAGGCATGTTGAGTTTTAAGTGTTGGAATGGGGACATAGTAAATAGCCAGTACCTCTGTCTTACTGGCATTAAGTTTATAGCCTGATAAAGAGCCATACTGATGTAAAATCATCCAGATGACTGGTAGGTCTGCCTCTGGGGCAGACAAATAGAGCATAATGCCATCTGCATATAAAGCAATGTGATGTTTCATGCCCTCTGGATCCATGTGACCTGTAATGGTTGGGTGCTGTTGGATAGCCTGTGCCAGGGGCTCAATATATAGGGTGAATAAAAGTTGTGACAAGGGCAAACCTTGTCTCATACCGCATTGCAATGGAAAAGATGAAGACAGGTGCACATTTGCTCTAACCTTTGTAACAAGGACGTGATAATTTCGGGAGATCAGATCCTGAAATTTCTGAGGGAATCCAAATTAAGACAGGACAACAATGAGGAAAGACCATGACACCATGCCAGATGGTTTCCCAGCGTCAAGGCTTAGGACAAGCAGGGTTGAACCAGAATCGGAAGCCCATTGTATGATAGATAGAGATCTCTTAATACTGTGCACAGTTTGACAAGACCTGATAAAGTCTGTCTGATCTGGATGTATAATATGGGGGAGGATATTGTGCAGTCTCCTTGCCAATATGAACATAAAAATCTTATAGTCCATATTTAGGACAGAGATAGGCTGGTAGGATTTACATCTGTCAGGGGGTTTCCCATCTTTAGAAATTACCAAAAGAGTGGCATGGCTCCAGGAGAGTGGAGGGTCATCACATTTTATTATGTAATATGAGGTTCTAAGTAGCTGGGGTGAAATCTCGGGGGGAAATTTTTGAAAAACTCTGCAGTATAGCCATGTGGGCCAGGATATTTATCAGTTTTGAGATGGCCAATTGCCTCCTCAAATTCTGGCCTAGTGACTGGGGCCAGAACCAAGTCTTGGACCTGGGCATCCAGCTTTGGGAGGTGTAGTGGGTAAAAGAAAGAGGCCAAGGTGTTCCAGTTGAGGAGTAGGGTTGGAGGTACAGGTATACAGTCTCTTGTAAAACACTGCAAAGGCCTCCTCTATGATCGTACATCTGTATGGAGCCCTCCAGTAGTGAGATGTTGAATTTTTAAGATTGTGGTCCTCTGACGGTAGCCCCAAACTCTGTGAGCCAGGAGTCATGCTGCTCGAGGACCTCCATCGTAGTACTTCTGGTAGAGGTAGTATAATACCCTTTTTGTCTGTTCTAGGGCTAAGTTATGTAGTTGTTTATTTTGTCAGTTTGAGAAAGGTCTGCTAGTGTACCTCACTGATGTTGTTGTTGTAGAAAAGGGAGCGTAGCAAGCAGGTCGTGTCTGTGAGCCCTCCGCTCTAAATTTTTTTGGGCTGCATGACTAATGAAATTCCCACAAAATACTGCTTTAGCCATGTCCCACAGGATAGTGGGCTGTATCACTAGTGAATCATTTAGAGTCACTATGTCTTTGATGGAATTTCAAACTATACATATGAAGTCCCCGTTTTTTAAATAAGAAGAGTCAAAGTGCCAGTGTGTCTTTTTTCAGAACAGGCCCAAATCCATCTCTGTAATGACTGAGGCATGATCCGAGAAAGAAATTGGGCCTATCCAACAGGAGGCAACCCTTCGTGTTGTATAAAAACATAGTCAATATGACCATATGTGTGGTGTGGATACAAATAATGTGTAAATTCATTTTGGCCTAGTTGCAACTCCCGCCATACTGTACATCCGACCATCCCATAGAGGACAGATATCTATGAAATACTTATGTGAACTGGGCGTGACAGGAGGCCTTAGTGTCCCTAGTGTGGTCCATAAGTAAATTACAGTCTCCAGTTAGGAAAAGTAAACTCTGTACATTGTCCTTCACCATATTTAGTAGGCGGTGGACAAAAGGGGTGTCAGATCCCGGGGGATATAAATATTGGCCAATGTAATGGGTACCCTGTCTGGTTCTCCCTGAACCAATATTCCATAGTCTTCCTTATCTTTAACCACCTTCAGTTCTTGAAATGTCAGATGACGGGCTCTCACTATTATCAGTCCTCTATGTTTACCTTGCCTAAATGAAGAAGCATAAATAGCAAAGTAGCCATATTTAACTAGTTTAGTTGACTCTGCCTGAGTGAGGTGTTACTCTTGTATGATTACTAAGTTTGACCATTCCTTGTGGACAACTGCAAACACCTTGGACCGCTTCACCAGTTTGTTAAGCCCATTAAAATTTATAGAATAAATTCTGACATTACGACCTACCATGATTACATAGTCTATCTAGCTGTATGAACAGAAATTCCAGCTGTAGGGCTAGCCAGATGTTCGCTGCTGCGCCCAAGTGATAATGTAAAACATTGGAGGGCCTGATCCTGTCGCAGGGCTGGGAGCCAATAAAGATACGTACTGCAGCAGAACAATCATGAAAACACAAGTCTACTAAACATCCAAACAACTATGTCAAGTACAGAATGCTACTCAGTTCATATACTAAAGTTACTGGACTGGCTAAGACCGATTATTTCAACTCCTCATTTCTGACTAACATTAGCTCTCCATCTAAATTCTGGAGGGTAGTTCATGCCCTATTCTCTCCCCCCTCTCCTCCTCCCCCTCCAGTTCTCAAAATAAATAACTCCCTAGTTTCTGACCCTGGCTCTGTGGCCAAGGAATTTAATGCCTACTACACCTTGTGTGCCACATCTCTTCTAAATTCCCTCTTCCCCTTGCCACCTACTAATTTTAGCCATTCACCACAGCCAGTGCCTACCCCTCCTCCTTTTTCCTTTTCTACCATCTCCTCTGACAAAGCTCTTAGTGCTGTCCTACCCCTGAATCCCCTCTAAAGGCTCCTCACCAGATGAGCTTGATCCTGTACTTCTTTACCTTTCTGCTCCTGCAATTGCTTATCCTAGCTTCCTAATCCTTAACCTCTCCTTTATTTATGCCCAAGTACCCTCATCCTGGAAGCACACTGTAGTCTGTCCTCTCCCCAAGGGTGGTGACACATCCACTCCTGACAACTATCACCCCATTTCCCTCTTTCCTACCTTTGCCAAACTTCAAGAACATTTAGTTCTCTCTCAACTATCACCCTTCCTCTCCAATTCTTCCTTCTTCACCCCCTTCCAATCTGTTTTTTGGAAGAACCACTCAACAGCCATCTCCCTCCTCAGGCTTACTGATTCCATCCTTTCAGGAATGGATGATGGCCTGATCACCTCGGCCATCTTTGTCGACCTTGCCAAAGTTTTTGAAACTGTTTCCCATCCCCTCCTTCTTGATTCCCTCTCCTCAGCTGGCCTTGCTCCATCAGCCACCAACTGGTTTAAATCCTACCTCATTGGCAGGACCCAATCGGTGAGAATCCTTGATTCTGTTTCCCCTCCACTCCCCATCAACACTGGTGTCCCTCAGGGCTCAGTGCTTGGTCCCTTACTCTTCTCCATTTTCATTAAAGATCTTCCCACAGCCTGCTCATTCTCATCTATCCACATGTACACTGATGATACTGTCTTATACAGTTCCAGCAAAAACCCTGCTACTGTGGAAACCAGCTTACAGCATGACTTCAACCAAGTTCAGCTCTGGTTTGCTTCTCACCAGCTTTTTCTAAATGCCAAGAAGACAGTCTCAATTACCTTTGGCACCAGGCAGAGACTCTCTAGGCTCCCAGCCCTACCCACCTTCCACACCCTTGATGGGATCATCCTGGAGGACACTTCCTCATTTAGATATCTGGGGGTTTGGCTGGACCAGCACCTCAACTTCTCTGTGAATATCGATGCTATACTAAAGAAACTGTACCCCAAGCTTAGTGCTCTGTACAGGAATTGTAGTTGCATCCCGCTGACTGCGAGGATTGAAATTGTCCAGAAGATGATACTGTGACGTAGTCTATGGTGCTGCTCCCAAATCTTCCCTGACCAAGTTGGACACTCTCTTTAACTCCTTCTGCCACTTTGCTCTTGACTCCCCTTCCCGCTTCCACCACTGTGAACTCTATCACCCTCTAACCTTTCTTCCACTATCTCACAGATGTATCTCACACTGTGCCAAACTAACCTCCAAATTCTGGTATGGTCCTCTATCTCTCATCCTCTCTCCACTCCACCTCCCCACCCACTCTCTCAGATCTAATGATGCCCGCACCTTGATGGTCCCTAGCCGCTCCACCCTCATCGGTCAGACTGGTTTCGCCTAAAATCTAGAATTCCAACCCCCCTGAAATATGACACTTCTCCTCCAACTACTCCCTTACATCTGCCCTACACAATTACTTCTCCCTCAGCTGTTCCTGCTTTAACCCTCCTTAATACCTATCCCCAGTTTCTGCTTTCCTACCCTGATGCCCCCTCTCCCAGCAGGCTTCTCAACATCCTGAAGGGGGAATCAGGAAATGGCTACCCCTTCTTCTCATATTCAGTTCATACCTCTCCCCCTCTCTTCTCCACCTGCCCTTCTGGGTCACTCCTGTGCACAACCTACCCCATCCTTTTTACTCCAACAGCACTTGCGTACTGCCTAGAGCCTGCTCCTGGTACACTCATGCACTATAATGGTTCTGTTGCATTATTACTGTTTTGTACATTTATATGTTCTTTTGTACAATTTTGGACATGTATTGTAATTTACCCAATGTTCCACTACTGTTTATTGTTCAATATCTTGTGTTCCAACTGTTGCATAATCTTACAATGTTGTATTGTTTGTACTACCTACACACTATTGTAACTGATCATCCTTCACAACCCTATGTAATCCCTTCCCCCCAGGTTGTACCGTGACACGAGCAACTTGTTGTTCAGTGTGCCCTCCTGGAGAAACATTTCAATAAATAAATCAAGTATGAAATAGTAAAGAAGCAGGTGACACAAAAACAGTAACATAAACCAGTACCAACTAAGAACTATATACCCGGCCTTACTCTCCTTTTCTCTTTGGGGTAAAATTAATATTATCAAGATGAATGTTTTCCCGAGGCTTTTTTACCCTTTAAATCTTTCGAACATCTGGTTGCCGTTGAAGTGGTTTAAAAAAACGCACCGGATTTTTTCAGCCTTCATTTGGTCTGAGAAAAAACCCCGGATAGCTTATGACAAGCTCTCAATGTCAAAATTAAATGGAGGATTGAGACTTCCTCATCTAGGACTCTACTATTGGGCCAGTCATCTAAATAAGTACCTGCAATGGCTTAGGGAGGACAACGCCCAGCAGTTGCAGTCCTATATTCCCATTTGGCTCCAAACAGAGAAGAGCTTAATACAAACCCAAGGGCTCTCCCCTGCTGCATTATTACATGTAAATTCAATATCCCTGCCTCCCACTCTAAGAAATACTCCTGTTTCATTATCCACTCGTATCCACTTGCAGCTCTGCTCCTTCCTAAAGTATAACCATACTTTGGACCTATCCCAACCCTGGTGGGGTAACCCCAACCTCACAATTGAGGGGAAGCCACTACAGTTGAAATGGATCCCCCTGATGGGGAATTGTTCCAACCCCACCCTTCGGAAACTGGATGGTCAGTGGTTAACTTCACCTGAAATTCTCGACAAGTTTCATATTCTGAGCTCTGGGGTTTTTCGTATATTCCAATTTCATCACTTAGTTATAAAATATTTTGCTAACGTGCCACCAACACCTCTGAGTCTACCCTTCCTGGAATTAATCCCACAAGTGGGTCTCCCGCACGCGGTCTCCAAATTGTATGAAGTACTGTACAATTGGAAGTGGCCGGACTATCTTGGTGCGTCCCCTTATTGGACCACACTTTTTCCTGAAAATGATTTGCATTGGCCCTCTTTATGGAAGGCCTGTCACAAGTTTGTAACACAAGACAGACTTCGTCTGGTACAGTTTAAATTACTGCACAATCTTTATTATTCACCCCAGAAGATGGCGAAATTAGGTTTGCTCTCCTCATCTATATGTACCAGGTGTCGACAGAGTGAGGGTAATCTTTTGCACATTTTTTTGGGAATGCCCCAAGGTAGCCTCCCTTTGGACCACCATTAAACAAAAGGTTGATCCCCTTCTGGGCCTATCAGAGCTTTTCACTGCGGAGATTTGTATGCTGGGGGATCTCTCTTCAGTTACTATTACCAACAGAAAATACCACATAACCCTTATAGCGTTGTCCATCAAGAGAATGGTTTTGCGACATTGGAAGGATGAGATGGAAATTTCTTACAATGAATGGTTGCAGGAACTGTTGGCTAACCTTCGTGTAGAGAAGAATATAGCTAGTTTAAATGACCAGTTGCAGAAATTTCTCAAGCATTGGGGTCCTCTGGTTACTTTATACTCACTTCAGAGTGCGTAGAAGTTTCTGCAACTGGTAAGAGGGACTTTGCTACTAGTAAGATTCTCCCTGTGTGAACGGAGGGTGGGAGTGGGGGTGGGGAGGGTGAGAGGGGATCCGTTTCCTAGTTTATACGCTTACCTTGTACAATGGTTATACGAATGTAATAGGAGATCCTCTCTCTGTATTTGTATAATGTTGAATAAACTTTAAATTGAAAAAAAAAAGAACTATATACACATGGATAATCTACATTTGGGCTTCCAATGTAGAGGCCTTAATGAAAGGCCCTAGAACTCAGAGTGGGGCAGGTGGAACTGTATCCCTGATGGAGTCAAGAGGTAATTGGGGTTCTAGGAATAGCAGCCTCCTTAGAGCAAAAATTGCTCCAGGGAAAGGGTGTAGTATGGGAGAAAAGTCCACTCCTTTGCTGTGACTAATCCTCTGCAAGGGTAAAGTTATGGGGAAGGGGAAAAAATGGACAAAAGCCCTTAAAAATGTCCCTGCAACTTTGAAATCTTCATTAATTGCACACCTGTCAGCTCAGTGGGTATTCTTCTTTACAAATGTGGAGATCAGACCGGCAAAAGAAAATGAATGGAAGGTCAGATGGCAGATGATGGGAGTTGGACCCTAACGACTCAGAGGCCTATTGTGCCTCTGGCTCCGTTGCGTCTGTGGAGCAGGAACGGATCTCTCCCACAAAGAGTCAAAATAGAAAAGGTAAAAAACTGGACACAATTTTAATGGAGCTCTGTGCATTTAGAGTCTACAGTATGTCTCAGACAAATGCATACATCCCTATCCGGTGGGCCACCAAGGAATCGTATGTCTCAGTATTGTAGGAAGCCTAGGCTGGTGTTCACCATTAAAGTGTTTGCTGCTAGGGAATGCTACATATATATGCCAGTGAAAGTGAAGTCAGTTAAAGCTGCCGTGGGGCATCAGAGCAATGAGCAGTATATTCCTGCCAATGCCAGGGGAGATTGTTTCACACCAGTCCTCCAAATGATATTTCAGCAGTGCCCCAGGAAAAGGAGGGATCCCATAATCTGATTAAAATATGTTCAATTCAATTAAGTCTCAATGTAGTATTCAATATACAGGGAAAGGCTCATCTGTTTGCTCTGGTCCCTGCTCCCCACAACTCGTCAGTGTCCTTTCTCTCTCAAACCTCCACCTACCTTTCTCCGCAGCTCCTCTTATGTCTCAGGATATCCATATGTGAAAACAACAAGCAAGGAGCAAAAAGTATGGTATGGTCCAAAGCAAAAGAGAGGAATCAAACCCTCAGGTGTCCTGGACTGGGGTGGAAGCAGACTGTCGAGATGTAGCAGGGGCCTGGAATCAAGCAATTATATCCTGTTTGGCTTCCACTGCATGTTTCTCTTTACTGTTGCCCACTTCAGTCCATCAATTTGCTGACATTCAGGACTGGGAGGAGTCTCTAGTTCAGGTGTCCAGGGTGATACCTTTTTCCATAGGTCCTGTTCAGCCTCCTCTACAGTCTCATAGACCTTCTGTCCTTCAGGGTAAAACACCACTAGTCATACAGGATAGGGTGTCTGAAAGTGCAGTTGATTTTTACATATCACCTGGAGCAAGGGAATGTAGGCTCTTCATCGTCTCACTCTATGGGGAGTAGTCATTGTCAAAGAAGATACAGCGGGATTCAAAGTTAATTTCCTTCATCTGCCAGGCCTGGGATAGCAGGTCTTGTTTTGTTTTATATTTCTGAAAGTGCACTATGCTGGACCCGAGTCTGGTGTTAGGGGAGGTAGGGTGAGGTCCTAAGGCACAGTGTGCTCATTCAGTTTCGGAAGTCTGCAGAGGATCCAGTTTAATGTACCTGCGCTGTTAACAAAAACTAAATAAATAAATAAAGTATGCATTGCATGGAGTGGGTTGGTACTGGCTTGCGATCCATGATGTTGCATGCTATATGCCCATTGTCTGTTGCCTAGAAAGAAGGCCCCAGCATGGGTCATGTCCAAAACAGCTCCTATTGCCTAATAGTCTTGTCAGTGTTCACAATGCCTCTAGCAAGGCTGCACTGCACATGAGGACAACTCAGTAGATGCTCTGTACCCAGTGGTCACAGACATCGCACCCTTGAAACTATCCCATTCAGGTGACCAAGCCCCCGACGAGATCCCTGGGGGGGGTCAATGAAGGAAACCCTCCTCTAGGGCTTCCCCTTCTTCCCACCAGAGCCAGAGGTGACACACCATGGATGCCTCCCTGCTGAGGTGGTGAGCCAACTGCCAGGGTCTCCAGCCTCAGTGTGTTTCGGCCTTATCAGAAACCCATCTTCACATAAATGTATTAGAGATATGTGCAGTTCTGTGTGGTCTGACAGCCCTAGTGAGCTTAGCCAAAAGACAGTCCTCCTTCAGACAGAAAACAAGTCTGTCATGTACTATGTCAACAAGCAAGGAGGAGGAGTACACTCTTACCCTCTCTGCAGGAAGGCAATGAGAGTGTGGGAATGGTGCCTAGAACAGGGGATTTTGCTCCAGGCAATCTATCTGAAATGAGTTCAGAACACTCTGGCAGATGAGTTAAAGTTAAGTCAAACAGAGGCAGAGTCTCATGAGTGGTCACTAGCACCAGACATCATGAAATCGCTACTATATGAGTGGAACACCCCAGATATGGACAGTTTGTGTCCCCACTCAATGCCAAACTGTCTTGATTCTGCTCCAGAAATCCAGGATCAGACATTTCTTTTTTTTTTAAATTTGATCAACTTTATTCAGTTTTCTGAACTGAAAAACACAAATACACAAAGTACAAGGGAATGCATTACAATACAGCACAACTACACATGAACAGTACTCCCTCCCCACCATCCCCATTTCCCCCCTCAGCATCTCCAATTTTATGTAGAAGTAGAGTTAATTAAAGGAACAGTGAAGCATGTCAGCAGGACAGACAAACATTAGAGCCTACTGAGTGCCATACAAGGTGTCCAACCTGTCCCAAATCTTTTTATACCTGGGAAGCCTATTGTGAATACTGGCAATCATTCTCTCAACTCTCAAATTAGCCAGAAGTTCCTGAACCCATTCAGCATATGATACTACAGTGGCATTTTTCCAGTGATGCAACACAAGAGTTTTAAGAGAGAGGGCTATCATGACCATGTGATATTTTCGCTGGGAGACACCCACACCAGAATAGTCCCTAATCAAGCATAAGGATCAGGCATTTCTGTCAGGATGCATTCAGACTGGAATGGTAGATCTGTTTCTGTATATATTCCCTGCAGTTCCTCTTATCCAGAAAGAGTGCTGTTCAAGCTGGAGGCACATGGGAAGAGATGATCCAAGTAGCCCCCTGCTGGCCTGGCAAATATGGTTTCTTCTGCTGAATTGACTATCAATCAACAAACCAGGGACTCTGCCACTCTGGATGGATTTATTGACCCAGTGTCAGCTAGTGCACCCCAACCTGTGCTCCCTTCGCTTTCAGGCCTGGTTCCGAAAGAGATGGAAGCCAACAGGTTTAACGTGTCTCAGAGGGTCTATGAAATACTCCTGGCTGTGTGTAAACCTTCCATCAGGAAGACATACCCAAATGGAAAAGATTTTCCAGCTGGTGTTTTAAAACCCATGTTGTCTGAAAATATTTTGGAGTTCTTAGTGGACCTTTCTGATGCTGGCTTGCAGTATTCCACAGTTAAGGTCCACCTACAGTATGTGCTGTAACAACATACCATGAACCTGTAGGTACCCTCTCTATGGCACAATTGCCACTGTTTAAATGAGAACAGTCAGCACAAGGTGTACCCACATACAAGTGTGGAGCTTTTTCCACCTTGCACTTTTTGTGCAAAAACATTTTAGTTCACATACTGTTCACTGCAGTATAGTAGATTATATCAGACTAATTTTGCTTAGTTCTAGGCTGACAGATTTTCCTGGACTCAAGTCTTCACCGCTCATTCACACTAATGGGAGTATGCCAGAGGCACTAGGACCCGGTGGGAGCCAAAAATTTTCAGGAGGACCGGCGCTGGAATAGGACCATGCATGTGTGGCGCCATGAGGTTAGCTCATGCAATATAGGCTATCTCAGCATTGACCCTCCAACTGCCTCAGTTCCTTTTCTCCCACCATCGAGTGCACTTCGATGATGATGTCACTTGCCCACCAGGAGTCTAGTCTTCGTCTATACAACAGCAGCTATATAGCCGTTCAGTATTCGCTTAACTTACCATTTTTAGTGTTCTTTTCTTAAAAAAAAAAAAAAGAAGAAAATGAAGAAGAAGTTATTGTCAGCCTGCCATCAACAGAGTCGACCTTTGACGGTAGCAGTGATGATAGAGAGACTTCGTTTGAAAGCTGTGATGGCATTGGGGCTGTGTCCGGTCTGCTGCCCTTTGTGGAGGAGGGTCCAACCATGGGCAGTCCGGTGCTGGGGGGAGGACAGTCCACCCATAGCACAAATGTAGCAGTTCCGGGACCCAGCTCCACTTGACCTTGAGCTCTTCTTCCTCCTGTCGGTGGAAAAAGAGTTGGTACCTCTCGAGGTCACCCTCTGGTATGTCTGCACATTGATCATCACTGGTTGAGAGCAGTAAGCCTGAACTGACTCTGGTGGGTTCCCCTGTGGCTCTGCTCTTAATGGCCATGATCTTTGACATTGGTTCCCATCTCTGTTCTCAATGGGGTTCCGGTGAGCAATTTCACCTTTGGACCGCTCTTTTAGAGCAGGGGGTATTGCGTCTGCCCTATTGTTCTGGCTAGTGGTCCTGGGTCCTGAGCCTTTGGGCCTTGGGGCCTCTGGGCCACTGCTGGGTTGGCCAGGCCAGAATGTGCATTGTGCCCTCTCTGGTGCTAACGCCATCGACACTGACCCCTCGTGCCTACCCCCTTCTCCTTTTTCCCTGCAGGGGCCGGCACGGGTACTGCTTTCCTTCTTCCCTTTACTTCAGGTCTAGGTCCACTAGCAATTCTAGTGCTGTGCATTGTGCTGGCTCCGTGTGGTGCCATGTCTGATGCTGGCGCTGTGGGTGCTGCCACCTTGGGTGGCGCCATGCTGTGACATTGGCAGCACCATGCTGCGGCATCAGCAGTGCCGTGCGGTGGTGTCAGTAGCACCGGGTGCCGGTGCTGGGTATGGCGCTGGGTGTGGTGCCATGTGTAGTGTTGGCACTGCGGATGGCACTGAACTTCTCCCCGATCCAGGTGGTGGCATCTCCCTGGTCCTGACCTGCCCTTTGGAGGTTATTTTGAGGTAGAAGCGGATCTGGATGAGTCTCTCCCTCTTCTGCTTTGTCAAAGATGCAGTGGATGACTCATTTTATGGGCTAGAATGCAAACCCTCTGTATCAGTGTGATGGAAGATCTTCTTTCCAGTTCCTTTTCCTCAGGGATATGAGGTCCACCATAACATTTCAGTATTCATCTGTGGACCAAAGCAGACTCCTACGTCTTGAGTTCCTACATTCATCAATATGAGTACACCCTGTGGAACACACTTAATGCAATGGTTAAGAGCCTCCCGAAATCTAACGCTTCATCGTTAGGGACATATAGCCCAATAATCAGCTAAAACTTTTATGGACACCTATGTCTCCGCTGCTAGAGCAGCTGCCACTGGCAGCAGGTGGTTAACGTCTCCTTGACTGTGCTTATCTGTTCGGCTAAAGGCCACTCAGAACAATAGGGCTATCATTTAAACCACACAACATCCTCATGACAAGCAGTCCTGTCAAGGTAGAGGCCTAGGTACCCTTTTCAGGAACCAACCCCTCAGCCACAAAGAGAATGCAGTAGAGGACACAGGATCCTAAAGCACCCTATGCTAACCTCTGTGGATCCAGCCCAGACCCCACCTCAGCTGTCTGAGGAGGGGCGCCTCTCGGCGGTAGGAGGGGCATCTAATTCAGTTTTACAACCAGTGGAAGTCCATTAAAGAGGACCTTTAGGTCATCAGGATTGGCCGAGAGGGATATTCTCCCAATTTCACAGATT
Organism: Neoceratodus forsteri; assembly: GCA_016271365.2. NCBI lineage: Eukaryota > Metazoa > Chordata > Ceratodontiformes > Ceratodontidae > Neoceratodus > Neoceratodus forsteri. The sequence goes on from CM028129.1 coordinate 723,307,034, forward strand.
TCCCCAGACCTTCCACCCGGACAGCAGCGAGTTTGTCCGTCTCTCAGTCACAAACTCTCTGCTTCTGAGATACGGGCATCTGCGGGTACTGAGCAGTAAAAATCATTCCACAGCGGAACGAAACACAGGTTCCTATTTCCATTGCTTCTGATTCCACGTTAATAGATGGCATGCGCCCATTTGTCAACCTTGGAAAGTTAAAAAAGTTCCTGTTCAGGGAAGAGTTCTCTAAATCTCAGCATTCAAGTCTTCACTTCCTGGACACTTGGCTCCTAGCCAGCCCTTCCAGTTAGGAGACACAGGAAGCAGTCACTGCAGCCTCTCAGTTGTTCTCTCCAGGTTCGGGGAAGGTGCCAGTTCATCTTCCCAATAGCTCCTCTTCTTAGGAGCCCTCCTGGATACCTCCAAGGCATCAGTTTCATTCCAGAGGATGGGAGAAACAACATCTTTAGATGGCTTGTTACAATATGGAAATGACTCTATTCGGCCTCCTTTTTGGTTTAGTGGATGCTGGGACTCAGGTCATCCTTCGTAGCAAGCAGTGGTCTCTGACCATGCATCCACAATCTTCCGTACAAGATGACAGAGCCTTGGATAAAATCCATGAGGGACTCACTGCCAAGGCCTCCACACTCTTGTCATAAATTTCTTAGCGATGAGAGTTATCTTATAAGCAAAGTCCTGGAGGATGCCCCCTGCCACAAAGTGTTCCTACTTCAGAAGGACGACAAAGCTGTGATGTATTACATCAGCAAACAGGGTGGAGTGTCCCCCTGCCCTCTCTGCAGTAGGGCCATGAGGTTGTGAGAGTAGTACCTTGAGTATGATGCATCAGTTCAGATTTCGTGAAGTCGCTTTTAATGAATGGGGCAGTTTAGACCTGGTCCTTTTGCATCCCCCTCTCAATGCAAAACTGCCTCTATCCTACTTCAGAAATCCAGACCCTGGTGTTTTCTGTCAGGATATGTTCACTACAATATTCATGACGCTCTCTGTATGTTTTCCTCCTCTTCCCTTCATTCAGAGGGTGCTGATCAAGTTGTATGAAAACACGGAGAGGTGTACCTTCACTGCCGAGTATGACTGACCTGCTATTGACAGGTTCAAGAGGCACTCCAACACCTTACTCGAGTATGATGTGTCAGTTCAGATTTCGTGCAGTTGCTTTTGATGAATGGGGCAGATCGGACCTGGTCCTTTTGCGTCCCCTCTCAATGCAAAACTGCCTCTATCCTACTTCAGAAATCCAGACCCTGGTGTTTTCTGTCAGGATACGTTCACTACAATATTCATGATGCTCTCTGTATGTTTTTCTCCTCTTCCCTTCATTCAGAGGGTGCTGATCAAGTTGTATGCACGGGGGTAGGATGATTCTCATTGTTCCAGACTGGCCTTGGCAGATTGATTTGCATTGATCTACAGTCTGTCAGAAGTTCCCCCGAGGCAACTACCTCTACGAGCGGACCCTGTGACACAGGGACTTTAGTCCATCCTAGCCTGCGCTCCCATCATCTCCATGGCAGGTCTGGAGGAGATGGAAGTGGGTAAGCTCTAGTTTTTCCCAGACCATCGCAGATGTCTTCTAAGTCATGCGTAGGCCTTCCACTAGGAAGGCTTACGTGGCTAAGTGGAAACCCTTCTCCATCTGGTGTGCAAGTCCCATCTGGACCCTTCAGTTGCCCACCAAGTAAGGTGTTGTAGTGCCTCTTGAACCTCTCAATAGCAGGTTGGCCATACTCAGCAGTGAAGGTACACCTCTGCGTGTTTTCAGTCTATCTTGAGCCAGTAGATATCTTGTCAATGGCTCAATTACCATTAGTCAAATTTTGCTCTGTTAACTCCAGAAGGAAGGGGAGCACTCCTTTCACTTTCTGGATGTTAGGATGGTTCTGCGATTCTTCTTTGACAGAACAAAGTGATACACATCTGAGCAACTATTGTATCTTCAGCATGCTTCAGCTGTGTCAGCTTGTTGCCTTGAGATGTTTTTGGCTTGGTTAGCAGCATGTCTCTGACACTACTAATCCACATCACAGGCAAAGTTGGTAGGCCGGATTCACACCACTCTATTGGAGTGGTTGAGGCTCCCTGGTGGAGATTTGTAATGTACCTGTTGCAGTCATCTGCAAGGTGGTGAGTTGGAGCTCAGTGCATACCTTTGTAAAGCACTATGTTCTGGATGTCCATACCAGACAGCTCTCTTTCTTTGGCAGGAAAGTCCTTATGGACTTCTGTCCTGAGTGATCTCTGTCTCTGACCGCCCTACTCGGGGGGGGGGGTTGATTTTTAGCTCGGTACTAGATGTATCTAGATACATTCCTGATTAGGTAGGTAGGTAAAAATTTTTATTCATAAGATAATAAATATGGATTACTCCACTGAGCAAAGCTCATTTACAGTGAAATCCAGAGAGTCAAAAACCAGTTACACTTCAGGTCAGCTATACAATTAATCATATCAATAAAATACAACATCCCTTACTATAGACATATAGCAAAAAAATAAAATACATATATCTTTACAATAACTTAACATAAACACAAAACAAATAACACATAAAATAAATACACACAGATTTCTATACTTATTCCTAAACTAGACCCCCCCCTCAATACTTATATACTCAACAAGCCATTCCTTTATTGCATTTATCTGAAATTTTTTATCTGGTGGTCTTAATATCCCAGGTAAGGAGTTCCACAGGAGAGGTCCAGCACTTATAAAATGATTATTTCCCCAGACTGTTCTCCTTTTTGGCAAGATACATTCCAAACTACTTGCAGAGCGCAGTCCCCTTACAGGAATCTTAATCTCAATACCCCCTGCCAGGTACTCTGGAGCTTTCCCAGATAAACATTTAATCATAAATAGAATTAGACTTAAACCTTTCCTTTGGGATAAGGTATACCAACCCAATTCCCTGTACATATCTAGTCTATGTGTCATCCTTGGGTGCACCTAATATAAATCTTGCCAATTTATTATACATAATATCTAACTTGTATAACTGCTCTTTTGATGCACCCAAATAGATCAAATTTCCATATTCTAACATGGGTAGTATCACCACAGTGATCACAAGTTTTCTAACATCCGGGGACATACTATTCCTAATTCTATATAGGGATCCTAAACACTTTCCTATTTTCATCAAAGTATACTCAAAATGAATATGCCAATCAAGTTTCTTATCTAAATAAACCCCCAAATATTTATACTTATCAACTTGTTGCAAAATACCACCAGTATGTGTTGTAATTTGCAATCCCTCTTGCTCCAAGTTTATACCTTTCCCCCTATGAAAAACCATTATCTGGGATTTTTTCTCATTTAAAACTAATTTAGATCTCAACAGAAAATCCTGTAAATAATCAAAAGCCTGCAGTAAAACTGACTGGATAAGTACCACTGATGAATCAGCCAAATATATAATTGTATCATCAGCATAAAGATGATATTGTACCCCCAATTGCTCAAACCTCAAATCATTCATATAAAGATTATACAATATGGGTCCCAACATAGATCCCTGAGGCACACCCGAAACAATTACCTTTAAACCTGATGACCATCCCTTAATTGTTACTTGTTGCTGTCTTGAGTTCAGATAATTTCTAAACCAATTCACTACTGATTCAGATATACCGCAGAGTTTTAATCTGGACAGGAGGATGCCATGGTCCAAGGTATCAAATGCCTTCGACAGATCAACAAAAATGGCCCCCACAGGCATCCCCCTGTCCAGATCCTCCACAATGTCACCCGTAACCTTCAATAGGGCTGTAGTGGTCCGATGTTCTGGTCTAAAACCTGATTGATATTTATTGAGGACCCCATTATCTTTTAGAAACATCTGTAGTTGTCTTGCTACAATCATTTCCAATATTTTTGATATTGTTGGCAACAAAGAAATTGGCCTGTAGTTTTCCAAAAGCATCCTAGATCCTGACTTATACACCGGCACAATCTTAGCTGTTTTCCATGTTAGAGGTAAATCCGCAGAAAAAAGAGATATATTAAATAAATTTGCTAAAGGTTGATCTATAATAGGGGCTGCATACTTTAATAAAATATTAGGGATCCCATCCATGCCTTCTGCCTTAGTAACACTAATTTTAAATAATAATTCCCTGACTTCCTCACTAGTAATAGGAGTAAATTCAAACTCCTCTTTTTCATCTAATTGCACGTTTTCTCTGCCTACTTTATCTAACCCAATAAAATCTTGTAAGGCCTGATTCATATTATTCCTTCCAGATCTTAAAACGTCCGTACCCACAGTAGTGAAAAGTGCATTAAACTCATTTACTACTTCCTCTCCTAATTCTAATTTAACCCCATTGATCAAAAATTGATTGGGATAACCCATATTTGGACCCTTATGTAACTTATTTATTGTACTCCAGAATACCCTTGGGTTCTCCATCATTTCTTTGGATAGTCTTTTATTACAATAGTCCTGTCTAGCCTTCCTAATTTCTTTAGTGTACAAATTCCTTAATTGTTTATACTTAATCCACTCCTGATTTCCTTTAATTAATTTAGCTTTTTTCCAAGCCTTATCTCTAGCTCTTTTAATTTTAAATAATCCAGAATCATACCACAATGAATTATTTGATTTAATCAACCTAGTTTTTATTGGGCGTATTTATCACAAATTTGTAAGAAATCCTTTTGGAACATATCCCATGCATCCCCCACATTGGGAATTAGATCTAATCTTTCCCAATTATACCCTTCTAAATCCTGCATAAATGCAACATAATCAAAATGTTTATATACCCTAGTATGTATAATATTCTTAGGTACTTTCCTTATTTTTTGATTTCTTATACAGAAGACTATCTGATGATCAGACATTGAATCTGGCAATACGCCACTACGAACATATTTATTAGGATCTGAAGTAAATATGAGGTCCAAAATGGTTGAATTATCAGGATTTTTTACATTTAACCTAGTTACTTCTCTTATAAGTTGTATTAAATTTAAAGTTGTAGCCATATCAAATAAGCTATGATGAACATCTATTGTACCCCAATCAACATTTAAATCCCCTATTACCATTATTTCAAGTGAATTCAAGTAATTCTTCAAGATATTTTGCATTTCATCAAAAACCTCAAAACTACTGTTAGGTGGTCTATAAATACCAAACAATAATATGGGTTTAGAAAATGGTAATTTTACTTCCAATGATAGAATTTCTGCTTCAGTCCAATCGTTTAGGCTACCTAATTCCTTAATAGGAATACATTTCCTAATTAGAAATAACATTCAGGGGTATCACTAGTTATAAACTGATGAGCAGTATGGACAGAAATGTCTTCTGCACTCTGTATTAACCTATGTAACCTATGTACTCTCCCATTAGTGTGAATGAGTGGTGGAGATTTGAGTCCAGAAAGATATGGAAATTACATACTTACCATAATTCTTGATCTTCTTGGACGGAGTCTCCACCACTCACTCACACATCCACCCACCATTCCCCGAGCTCACTCATTCTGTTTTTGGTCTTCACTACCTTGTTGTTCGAGCTGTGAAGACATTGTTCAATTGATCCATCTTGCAGGGGTCATCCGGGCCTTCACATGCCCGGAGGTTAGGGTTAGGTTTTCTTCCATTAGTTTATGCTGCACCTCCTCAATGAAAAAGGTACTGAGAAGGTTGGAGGGTCGACTCCTAGATAGCCTATATGGCACGAGCTAGCCTCATGGCACCATGCATGCATGGTCATGTCCCGGTGCTGACCCTTCTTAATGTTTTTGGCTCCCGCGGGGTCCTAGTGCCTCCCGTGTACTCCCATTAATGTGAATGAGTGGTGGAGACTCTGTCCAAGAAGATCAAGAATTACGGTAAGTATGTAATTTCCATTTTCTGTTATTACAAATCCTAGAGTACCCTGCAGCTGACATGAAAGCAATAGGCAGCAGTGGGAGATTCAATATCCTACAGTGCATGTTAGATCTTTTATAATCTCTGATCAGAAGTTCTCCAGGTCTGCTTTTCTCCAGGGATTATGTGTTGGAGGACTGCAAGACCTGTAAACAAAAGATCAGAGCTTATATAAACTCCAACATGCACTGCAGGCTATTGAATCTGACACTCTTGCCTACTGCTCTGATGTCAGCTGCAGGGGTTCTGGGATTTGTAGTAACAGAAGATGTCAACCTAGAGCAAAGCAAAATTAGGCAGATACATTCTACTAGACTACAGTAAAAAGTAAGCAAAAAAAATGTTTCTGCATGCAACGTGCACATTGGGACATGCCCCATACTTCAGTGTCATGCCAATGGTACTGACTGTTCACCTTTAAGTGGTTCCCAAGGGGTATCCCTCACACAAGGCCTCCCATCAAGAAGCAGGTGGCTCCCTGGGATCTCAACTGTGTGCTGGATATGTTCACTTGCAAGCCCTTTGAGCCTATTGTGACTTGTGACATGAAGTTTCTAATTTGGAAGCAGCATTTCTGGTATCTGTCACTTCTGCACAAAGAGTATCTGAAATCCATGCTTTGATCACAGATCCTCTGTATACTGTTTTCCATAAAGATAATGTAGTTCTCCATGTACACCTCAAGTTTCTACCACAGGTGGTGTCAGAAATCCAGATTAATCAGGCTGTAATCCTGCCTATCTACTTTGGCAACTTCCAGAATAAGGGACAAAGGACTGTTCATGCACTGGATGTTAAAAGGGTCCTTAGGTTTTATCTGGACAGGGCTAGGGACTACAGATAGTCAAAATAGCTCTTTCTCTCTTTCCACCCTAATCAAAAGGGACAGCCTGCCACAATCAAGTGCATTTTCAGCCTGGATTCTGAATTGTCTTTGCCACTGCTATGCCATGGCTCAGGTTAAACTGGAGGGCAAGGTGCATGCCCACTCCACCAGAGTAGTTGCCACTGGAGAAATGTACAGAGCTGCAACTTGGAGCACAGTGCATACTTTTACCATGCACTATGCTTTAGATGACCATGCCTAGCAGCATACCACCTTAGACAGTACAATTCTGAATAGACTACTATCCTGAGTGAGCCCAGAGCTCTAACCTCCCTAAGCTGGGGTACTTTCTCTGAGGTTGGTGCTCTGACCCATTAGCAGAACTCTATGGAGAAGATTGAGTCTTGGAAAATATGAAAGTTTCATACTTCCTGTAACTGCTGATCTTTCTACATATCTTCTCGATAGATTACCACACCTACCCACCATACCCTGGACTCACTCCAGCATTGTTGTGTTGGTCTTCACCCCTTTGTACTTCATTTGAAATGTGAAGACACTATATTACTGTATTTGGTGGCCATTCTTACATGGACTATCAGGGCTAACATATGCCCTTATGTTAGGTGCATAGATTACTCGTTAGGTTCATGCCACTTAACTCCTTGGTAAAAAAGGTACTGATGAAGTTGAGGACTGGCACCACTGTTTACCAGATGGTGTGTTCATTGACACATGCATGGGGCCTACTCATGCCTTCAGCCCCCCAAAACTAGTTCTGGTTTACAGCAGGGTCCTATTACCTCCAATTCAGACCCATTAGTGGAAATCTATGGAGAAATTATTTAGGAAGATCCATTGTTACGGTAAGGTTGTGATTTTCATTTCAAGTAACCCCCCGCTGGCCTTGACAGCTATGGTTTCCTCTGTTGAATCAACTGTCACTCAGTAAACCAAGGATTCTGCCACTATGGATAGACTTATCGTCTCAAGCTCAGGGCAGCTGGTCTATCCCAACCTGTACTCCATTCCCCTTCAGGCCTGGCTCCTGAAGAAATAGATGTGAACAGGTTTAAAGTCTCTTACAGAGTCTTTCAAATGTACTTGGTGAAACATAAACCTTTCACCAGGAAGACATACACAGCCAAGTTGAAACATTTTCCTATTTGGTGTTCCAAAACCTCCATGGAACTTTCTGATGCTGGGTTGCAGTATTCTACAATTAAGGTCCATCTATCTGCTATATCACTGTACCACAAACCTGTAGCCATCCTATCTCTAGCACAGCTGTCACTGTTGAAGAGATTTCTCAGGGGCATCTTGCACACAAGGCCACCCATTAGTGAGTCGGTGGCTGCTTTGGGCATCAATGTTTTGCTGGATATGCTCTCTTGCAAGTCCTTTGAGCCTATTGCAACTTGTGACATGAGGTTTCTAATTTAGAAAGCAGCATTTCTGGTAGCTGTCACCTCTGCACAATGAGTATCTGAAATCCATGCTTTGGTCACAGATCCTCTATATACTGTTTTCTATAAAGATAAGATAGTTCTCTGTACACACCCCAAGCTTCTACCTAAGGTGTCATCAGAGGTTGCAGCTTAATCAGGCTGTAATCCTGCCTACCTACTTTGCCAACTTCCAGAATGAGGGAGAAAGGACTCTCCACTCACTGGTTGCTAGAAGGATTTATAGGCTTTATGTATACAGGACTAGGGACTACAAACAGTCAAAACTGTTCTTTGTCTCTTTTGACCCTAATCAAAAGGGGAAGCCTGTCACCATCAAGTGCATTTTTAGACTGGATTGTGAATTGTCTTTGTCACTTCTATGCCATGGCTCATGTTAAATTAGAGGTCAAAGTGCATGCCCTCCACCAGAGTGGTTACCACTGGAGAAATTTGCAGAGCTGCAACTTGGAGCACAGTGCACACTTTTATTTTTTCAGATAGTTAGTTTTTGTGTACTAGGTAGGGCATGCTAGGCAAGTAAATGCCTATATTCAGGTATGACCTGGGAGGATACAACAGTGTGAAAAATAAACTCAGGAAGCAAACAACATACAACACAAGCAGTAAACAGTTCAAGAAATTTACATAAATGGCTTTTATAGTATATTGTACATATGCAACTGATTATGAATGTATATTAGGAAACACAATATACAGGCCTAAGACTGCTTACTGGGGTAAACTATGTCTGGAGGCATGCCCCAGGACAAGAGAGTGTTTAAGCACTATGCTGTGACCCATTAGTGGGAATCTATGGAGAAGACTGAGTCATGGAAGATATAAAAGTTTCATACATACTGTAAATGTTGATGATCCTAAATATTTTCTCCATAGATTGCCACTCCGACCCTACGCCCTCTGGACTCACTCCAGTATTGTTGTGTTGGTCTTTGCACCTTTGTTCTTGGTTTTGCCTGTGAAGACACTGTGTTACTGGGTTTAGTGTCCTTTCTTATATGGGCCATGAAGGCTATCTTGTGTCCTTAGGTTAATAATAATAATAATAATATAATAATAATAATCTATATCTATTAGGTGCCTTTCAACTATCAAGACACCTTACAGAATTTAAAACAAAGCATCAAATATACAGAATAACTTATATCATTAATAAAAGCATAATGACTCTTAAACTGCCTGATTCCACAAAAAAAAGTCTTAAGTGCCTGTTTAAAGCCTCCAATGGTCATGCACTCACGAAGCTGACGGGGCAGAGAATTCCAGAGGGTAGGGGCCACAAACACAAAGGCACGGGCCCCAGAAGATTTCAAAGTAACCCTCGGAATCTCCAGCAACACCTCATCAGCCGAGCAGAGCTGTCACACAGGGGTGTAAGGAATCAGAAGCTCTTTCAAGTAGTCAGGACCAAGACCATGTAGGGCTTTGTAGGTCAACAAACCTACCTTAAAGGTGATCTGTCACTGAATTGGCAGCCAGTGCAGATCGTGCAGCACAAGGGTGATGTGCGAGCTTCTAGTTACCCCAGACAATAATCGAGCAGCAGCATTCTGCACTAGCTGCAAGTGCCGGATATCAACCCCAGGAAGCCCCAGATAAAGGGAGTTTCGGTAGTCAAGGCGGGAGATCACAAAGATGTGGCCCAACAAAGGCAGATCACTGGACAGAACAAGGTGTTTGACCTGGCAATGTTCCTAAGATGGTAAAAGGCTGACTTAGCCAACACCTGATGACAAAGGTTCAGCCCGTTGTCAAGCACCACTCCAAGGTTGTGCACCCCTTCTGAGGTAAGGATCCGAACACCCCCCAGAAATATTCCAGAGGACTGATCAGTCCTCAACCCCTCTATCCTGCAACCCGGGTCCACAACCATGACCTCAGTCTTTCCTGCATTCAACTTTAATCAGCTCAGATTCATCCAGTCTTGGATTTCAGCAAGGCAGTTATTAAATACTGGGAATGCACTAACCTGGTCGGGGCGAAAGACAGGTAGAGCTGGGTATCACTGGCATAGCAATGAAACTGCAGCCCATACCATCTTACAATGTCTCCGAGGGGCAGCACATACACTGCAAACAACATGGGGGACAGCACTGAGCACTGAGGAACCCCGCAAGACAGAGAAAAAGGGGCGGATGAAAAAAACCCCGACACTACTCTCTGTGTTCAACCAGTTAGGAAAGATGAAAACCATCTGATCACTGTACTTGACAGGCCACAGATGGATCTCAGGCTCTTGAGCAGCACCCCATGGTCTACAGTGTCAAAAGCTGAAGACAGATCAAGGAGTACCAGAATGGAACAGTTTCTCCAATCTCTCACCATCAGGAGATCATTGAGCACCCGAACCAGAGCAGTCTCAGTACTGTGCTTCTTACGAAAACCCGAATGGAGAGGTTCGTAGACATTATGGATGGTCAAATGGTTCTCCAGCTGGATTGCCACTACCTTCTCAATAACCTTACCTAAAAAGGGAAGGTTCGAGATAGGTCTGTAGCTGGCAAAAATGTCTGGGTCCAGCGAAGCTTTCGTCAGAAGGGGTGTAACCACTGCCTCCTTCGGGAAGCTTGGAAACTCACCTGATTCCAAGGAGCACCAGATATGAGCCAGAAACAGGCCAATGATCTCATAACAACCCAAAATCATGGGCGTTGGGCCCGGAGCTAAACTACAGCACATAGGGCGCATCCCCTGGACAATCCGCATAATATCCACGAGGTCCAGCAGGTCAAAGGAACTCCAGGAAGTACGAGGAATAGTGACTGAATGCTGACCAACCACAACCCCCATACAGCGAGTCAAACAAATCTCTGATCTGATGTTAGTCACCTTACTCGCAAAGAAATGAGCAAGCTCATCACACTCTTTTTGTGAAAAAGCTTGACGGAGCTGCAGACAGACTGGGTTGCACAACCCGTCCACAGTTCGGAAGAGCTGAGCCGGTCAGTTCTGAGTGACAGCGATTTCCCTGGACAGGAACTCTGCCTTTTTATGGGAAATTGCTGATTAGTAGAGCTGATAGTGCTCGACCAAACTAAGGCACTCGGCCTCCAGGGTGGATTTTTGCCAACGACGCTCTAACCTTCGTCTCACACATTGCAACTCCCTCAAAAACCCCATCAAATGAACGGGCCTGGGAGCAGGGGGGGAGGCAAACACGGATAGAAGCTATCAAGCCCAGAGCAGAGGAAATGGCCTTATTATAGGCTAGAACCAACAACTCTGGACTCAAGCTGGCATCAGGAAATTCCAAGAGGTCAATCACTGCCGCCAGGTCTTGAGGGCCCAGATCCCGTAAAGGGTGGTAACTGACCATCTCCACAGGGGCAGACCTGTGAAGGTTGGCACAAAAATTGAACCTCACAGTGCAATGATCGGACCAACTGACAGGGTTCACCCCCAAATTAGAGGTCTCAATCCCCAGGAGGAAAACCAAATCCAGAGAATGACCGTGATTATGGGTAGCTGAAGAAACAATCTGAGTGAAACCCAGAGATGTCATCATCTGGAGGAAGTGCTGACCAAAAGGCAAGAGTTCGCTATCAACCCAGGCATTGAAGTCACCCAGAACCATCAGTCTGAGTGACTCCAATGCCATGTCTGCGGTGAAATCTGCCACTTCTTGCAGGAATCGCTTCTCATCCTCGGGTGGACGGAAGACGAGGGCTATCCTGCAGCCCACACCAGCTACCACAGTACATTCAAAGGATTCAGCCTCCTCAACTGGTACACCAGTGAGGCCCAATTCGGTCTTAAAGGAGACCCCCCCCGCTGTCCAGTCTCAGGTGGTGTATCACTGAGTACCCGACTGGAATTGCTGCCTCCAAAATGGGGCCGGCATTATCATCCAGCCAGGTCTCAGTGATGCAAGCCAGATAAGTTGTTCCAACAAGATCTGCAATAATTGCAGTCTTGTTCTTAATAGATCTGGCATTGCATAACACTACCCGAGTTGGACGGGGATCCTGAGTCGTCCCGGCTAGTTGCCCATCAAAAGAGATAGTGCCCTTGGGTATGGGGACTAGGCATGAATTGCCATGTTCCAGGCTCCATTTTGCCCCATGGCGTCTTCTGGACCTAACCACCCTATGCGAGAGGACCACTCCTTCGGCCTCCAATGTCTGCGCCCCTCACTATGCCCATCCCCATTTCTCCTACGCACAATGACCAATGCCCAACAGTGTTGATAAATAAGAAAGAGCAAAGGAGGAGGAGAGAATGGGTGGTGGGCATGGAGAGAGGAGGTCAAATAGCACAAGACCGGGGGGGGGGCCAACAGGCACATTCCACAACTGATAGTTACAGCAAGAACCAAGTCACACAACAAGAACCTGTTATTCTCATAAAAACTTCTCCTCCCCAGAGCCCTCTCACAGCTCAGAGGTGGACAGCACTAACAAACACAAACAGACATAAAACAAATAAGAAATAATACAGGCATAACATGTTTGAAGACAAGACCAGCTAAACCAGGTTCCACTGGTCCTCTCACTTAACAGCGGGACTATTGAAAAACATTGTCAGGAGCACAGCCCCTGGGCAAAAACAGTTGTTCCTTCAGTGATGATACAGTTAGCATTTGGGCCACTGAAACTCTCACTGTCAGGGCCAGAAGTATGCTGATTTTGGCACTCTAACTGCCAAAAATAAATGGAATTTTAAACTTTGTCCAAGAAACAGTTAGTCCTTAGGCCACTGATACTCTCACTATCAGGGCCCAAGGATATAATGATACTTTAAACTATATTCAAAACAGACAAAAAACTAATAAAAACATTCTTGCTGCCCAATAAAATCAAATAAAAATCAAACCATAATCAAAGTAGGTTCAGAAGCAAAAGTCCAAAAACAGGAATGGGATCAGAAAAGGATCAAAAAAACCTCTTCAGGATCAGTCAGTTCTACAGCCAGGGAGAGCCCCAAAAATCCAGCCCAAGGTCCACAACCAAGCGGCACCAGCCACTACGAGACCCCCACCGGAACCCAACCAGATTGGTCCCCTGGGAGACTCAGATGGACAGCGCACCAACCGCTGGCTACCAAGCAGATAGAGCACAGACCCCAGAGCTGCCACCGACCAGTACGCAGGCCCCAGCCAGCTCGGGTCTACTAGCCGGAAGCAGATTAAACCACTTAATCCCTAAATCCATGGCCATAAATCCACAGTATAAGCCACTAAAATAGTCCAAATTCAAATATGAGAAACAATTCCAGACCATGTAACACTTCAGTCAGATACATTCATAGGATCACAATCTTTGGCAGCAATCCTCGTCAGGGTAATCCACTGTTGGGTCAACTTCCAGAAAACCATTCAGGACCAAGTTGAAGAAAAAATTGCATGTATCAACAAAAATGGTATACAGTGACCCGGGGAAAAATATCCTGTCCATGGCAAAGTCACTGAGCTGCCAAGGAATCATAAATAGGCATTGACAAAGCGTCCAACATTAAGTCTCAAATCATCCAAATAGTTTACCCTAGATTCCCCGCATCTCCTTAATCTTCAGCTGCAACTGCAGCAGCTAGAGAACGATACACAGCAGAGAACAAGTCCAGAGCACTGGAAGCACCAAACAGTAACTGGGCCAGTTGAAACAACCTCAATGTTCACTTCAGGAGCATCTAAGTAGCCCCTGATGCTCCGATAACACTATCAGGCTCAACGCACTCCTCAGCGTACTCCTCAGCAAATATAGCACAAATAGAGAAGCAGCAAACAAATTCACTCTAAAACAGCAAACAAATTCATTCTAATGTTCCCAACAATTCAGGCAGGCCACAGATAGAGGCAAGTAAAAGCAAATGAAAAACCAACAGGCAAATGGGAGAAGATGAACTAAAATTAACTAAAAACAGAGAGACTGTAGAGCAGCCAATGGCACACCCAGCCTGGTGGCCATTGTGGTATTAAGTGCATAGGTTACTCGTTAGGCTCATACTGTTCACCTCCTTGGTAAAAAAGATACTGAGGTTGTTAGGGGCTGCCATTGCTATATACCAGAGGGTGAATACAGTAACACATACAGGGCCTACTCATGCCTTCAATTCCTCTAAAAAAGTTCTGGCTTCCACGAGATCTGAGCACATCCGGCTCAGACCCATTAGTGGTAATCTATGGAGAAGATATTCAGGAAGATCAGTTATGGTAAGTACTTGACTTTCATTTCTAATGGCCCCCTGCTGGCCTTGGCAGACATGGTTTCCTATGTTGAATCAACTGCCAATTAGTAAACCAAGAATTCTGCCACTCTGGATAGACTTACTGTCCCAAGCTCAGGGCCAGCTTGTCCATCCCAACTTGTTCTCCCTTCAACTTCAGGCCTAGCTCCTGAAAAGATAGAATGAACAGGTTTAAAGTGTTTCAGAAAGTCTCTGAAATTCACTTGGCTGCACATAAACCTCCCACCAGGAAGACATACACAGCCAAATGGAAATTCTTTTTTATCATCTGGTGTTCCAAAACCCCCCATGGATCCAATCTAGTGTCCACCTGTAAAGGTTCTGGAATACTTAGTGAACCTTTTTGATGCTGGGTTGCAGTATTCCACAGTTAAGGACCCCTATATGCTATATCAGTGTAACATGAACCTGTTGGCACCCTGTGTCCTGAACTGCTGCCACTGTTCAAAAAGTTTCTTAGGGGCACCTTGCAGATGAGGCTCGCCATGGTGGACATGGATAGAGTGCAGGGCTTCAGACAGGCTTGGGATAGGCATAAGGGAACAATACAAATGAGTATGAATAAATAGACTGTTGACAGAGTAAAGGCCTATGGCACATTAATAAGGTAGAAAAAAAATGTGCAGGCTGGATGGGCCTTGTGGTCCTCATCTGCCGTCAACTTCTGTGTTTCGTTAGTGAGCTGGTGACTTCTTGGGATCTCAGTCTTATACTGGATATGCTCACTGGCAAGCCCTTTTAGTCTATTGCAACTTGTAACATGAAGTATTTGACCTGGAAAGGTCATTTCAAGTCGCCATCATCTCTGTGTGAAGAGTGTCTGAAATCCATTCTATGGTCACATATCCTCCGTATACTGTTTTCTATAAAGACAAGGTAGTGCTTCATTAACACCCCATGTTTCTACCTAAAGTGGTATCAGAGTTCCATTTGAATCAGGTTTTGATTCTACCTACCGATTTTGCTAACTGCCTGAAAGAAGGAGAAAGGACTCTGGGTGTGAACTTTACCTAGACAGGACTAAGGACTACAGACAAGCAAACCAACTTTTTGTCTCTTTCAACCACAATTCGAAAGGGCAACTTGTCAAAATCAAATGCATTTTGGCAAGGATTATATATTGCCTTCATTACTGTTGTGCCATTGTAGGAGTAAAGCTAGAGGGCAAGGTGCATGCCCACTCTACCCGAGTGGTAGCCACTTCCTTGGCAGAAATACGCTTGGTGTCGATTGCATAGATTTTTCATGGCTGCAGCTTGGAGCACAGCTATACATTTACCAAGCAGAATGCTCTGTAGGTCCATGCCAAGCAGCACGCTACCTTTGACAATTCTGAATGGATTACTCTCCTGAATGAGTCCTGAGCTCCATCTTCCCTAGTCCAGGGGACTTTCTCTGATCTTGGTATTCTGATCCATTAGGGGAAACCTATGAAGAAGACTGATTCTTGGAAAATATGAAAGTTACTTACTTACCATAACCACTGATGTTCTTGAAAAAAGAATATATGGTATTGGGCAAAAAAAAATGAAAATCTATGGGTGTCTCTGCAACATTTTTTGAGATTTTACTAGTACCAAAGGTAACTAAAAAGAAACAATTAGAAATATGGAAAATAATTTGTTGGCTAGATAACTGGGCATGCAAAGAACATTTCAGTTTTGTTAAACATTGGGACCTTTTCTTAGATGATGTGTCTTTGTATACTAAAGACAAATTACACTTACGTAAAAGGGAAGCATGTTTATTACAAGAAAGGTTCATGAAAGCGTTTAAAAAATCTGATTTAAATCAGTAAAGGGCAAGGGGCCTAATAAAATAAACATGCTTATCAGTCAATAAAGAATATCAAAGGGATTAAGTTGCTCTCACTTAATGCAAGAAGCGTCATCAACAAATTCAAGCATTTTAAATTACTAATTTAAAAAAAATCTCCGGACATCTTTGCATAATGGAGACATGATGGGATCCAAGTGATGACTGGGATGAAAACTTAAATGGAAACCTATTGTTTCACAAGGATGGAGAAGAAAAAAGAGAGGTGGAGTGGCCCTATATATTGATAAGGACATTTAGTTTTTGTTTACTGGGTAAGTGCTCTAGCCACAAAATGACTATTTTCAGGCACAACCTGGGAGAGTACAACAATCATAAACACATACATAGCACCAGTACAGGAAAATTACATATAGGGTAGATCAAACAGTCAGTAAAAATAATACATACAGCCAAAAACATAACTTGATATCAGAAGATTCACATAACATCGGGGTGTATAACTTGCACAGTAAATGAGAAATAACATAGCAAGGTAGTATGGAATATTGGTTAAATTGGTCACAACAATGAACATTCATAATACAGCACAGCAGGGCATGAGCAAATTCCTGGCAGGGCGGGATGCGCCATCATGGATTACAAGACGAAGACTCAGTATAAAGAGGGGGAGGCTAGATTCATCTGTTAAGGGAATTGGAAGGTTGAGTGAGGCCAGGGGAGTAGGGTAGTGGAAAGTATGTCAGGAAGCAGCTGGAGGTTGAGGGGGTTTAAGCAGGATCAAAGCATGTGCAGGGGTCTGTGAGAGATAGATGATAGTGCAGCTCTCTTTTAAAGCTGTCATGGGAGCCAGCCTGTCGAACTGCTAGGGGAAAGGAGTTCCAGAGCTGAGGGGCAGAGTGATAAAAGGCACCAGAACCTTTGGATGTTTACATCTAGGATCATTTAGTAGGGACTTATCTACTGATCACAGTCCATAGGAGGAGGTTTGAGGTATAAGCATCACGCCGAGTGCTGAAGGAGTTTGATTCCTGATTACTGAGTCAACCAGGGAGCCAAGAAAGTATTGTCGGCAGGCAGAGGGGGAGAGCCAGCCCAAGTTTCTATGAAGTTGGCGGTGGTGCTTAAGCCAGGGGAACAAGGAAGCATACCGACAGATGTTATTACTGTATAAGTTACATCCCATTTATGAAGGGTGGTTTTATGTAAAGCAGCATAGATGGGAGCACCATAAATGAGGGCAGGAAGTAGGATGCCCCTGGCAATGGCTAGCTTGGCAGAGGGAGTTAGAATAAAGCTAGTCTTATAAGTGACTCCTAATTTAGCATTCACTGCTTTGCAAGTGGACTGTATATGGAGATTGAAGTTGAGGTATTGGTCCAAAAGAACACCCAGGTACTTAAATGATGTTACACATTCTATTTGTGTGCCACCTGGGTCTTGCACCAGCAGGGAATTTTGACATGCCCTAAGCTTAGGGGCAGAGCCAAATAGCATGGCTTGTGTTTTCTTAGTATTGTGTACAAGCTAATGGGCAGACAGCCAGTTTTGTATATTCATGAAATCAGAGGAAAGGGATGCGTTTTGTTAGAGCTTGAATAAAGTACAAGATCATCCACATAGAGAATAGATGAGCATGAACGAAGAACCTCAACTATATTATTGATAAAAAGTGAGAAAAGAAGGGGTCCCAGGATAGAGCCCTGGGGGACCCAATGTTGATAACAGCTCTATCAGATAAGGAGGAGTTAAATTTCACAATTTGAGTCCTATTAGATAGCTTCTGTACCAGTCAACTACTGAGGGTGAAAAGCTCAAGTTGTGAAGAGTGCAGAGAAGCAGGGTGTGAGCAATGAGGTCAAAAGCCTTTGTAAGGTCTATAAAAACTGCCCCTGTCAGTAGACCAGTGTCCATACTGGTAAGTGTATCAGTGAATTTGAGAAGAGCCGAGGAGATACTATGGCCTTTCCAGAAACCATGATGAGTGTCAGAGAGAAGGCTATACTTTGTTAAGTAGTCAATGGTTTGAGTTGCAACTAGTTTTTGTAGAATTTTACTTAAGACAGAGAGGATGGCTATGGGCCTGAAGTTAGTGATTTCCTTAAGATCACCTTTTTTAAAAACAGGCATTACACAGGCAATTTTCTAGAGGTCAGGAACTTGGCCATGAGAGAAAGAGAGAGAGAGAGAGAGAGAGAGAGACAATGTGAAGATTTTAGCCAGAGGTGAGACAATAAAAGGTGCCACAAGTTTCAGAAGCCGAGGCTGAAAGGTATCTGACCCAGAGCTGATATTGTCAGAGATGCTCTGCAATAGATTTAAGACCACAAGCCTTGAAATTGCCTTTAAAAGAAATTAGGGATTATTAGGCCGTTGTCTGGTAGGAGAGCTAAGGGTATCTGACTGAGGTTCAGGAGAAAACAGAGAGGCTGTCTGAGGTGATGGGAAGGAGGAGGTATACTGGGACAGATTCAAGGACATTTGATTGAAAGGTTTACGGTAAAAAGAGTGAAAACTAAGATAAAAAAATAACCTATAGTCTGTGTGGATAAAACATTAAACCGAATAACATAATAGTCGGAAATTGCTATGTTCCACCAAATACTTTGTGGGACCAATTTGGTAATTACATAGAAGACATAAAAGAAAAAGTAATTAAAAATGACATTGTAATTTAATCTTCATAAAATAAGCTGGGAAAATGATGACGCAGAAGGAACTGAAGGAAACACTATGCTGGATAAAAGCTATTGTTCTAGATTCTACCTCCTTACGTTGGTTCCACAACTACCGTTCTGATAGGCAGCAACAGGTCTAGGCCGAAGGTGAACTCTCCTCCTCAAATCTGTTAAAAAGAGGTGTCCCGCAGGGATCCATCCTGGGGCCACTCCTATTTGCCATCTACATCAACAATATAGACTCAGGCATAAATGAGGCAAAAATTCATCTGTTCACAGATGATACAGTGATCTACTTAAGCCGTACAACTCCTGAAACTGCCTGTAGCAACCTGCAAGCCTGACTCAACATACTTCAATACCAGCTCCTTAGTAAATAATTGCTACTTAACGCCAAAAAGACAAAGGCAATGCTATTTTCACCTATTAACCATGCAGCCTACCCTGCTCTACCCCCCATCACCACCCTCCTAGGAGAAACCCTGGAATTTGTGCCGAAATTCAAATACCTGGGGGTCCGGCTAGACTTCAAACTCTCCTTTGCAGACCACCTGGAGGATTTGTTAAAAAAACTGAGGCAGAGACTAGATGTCTTCTTCAGGTTAAACAGCCTACTAACTATAGAGGCCAAGAGAGACAGCTACTTCAGTCTACGTTCCTTTCCCTAATTGATTACGCCGACTTTATATACAGCCAATGTGCTACTTCATACCTCGGTAAATTGGACATATTTTACCACAGAGCCCTGCGCTTCATCACTGGTCTCCCCTTCTCCACCCATCACTGCTCTTTATATGCGGCTGTAGGTTGGACCTCCCTACAATACAGATGAAATAAAAATGCAGCTCTCTGGACATACAGAGCTATCACTGGTAAACTTCCGCATTACATTTTTGATTGCCTGACTCTCAATATGCCTGGAACCTATGCCCTAAGAAGCTGTTCACTGATTTCTCTGAAAGTGCCCAAAGCCCTAACGTGTTTTGGGAGAGCTGCCATAGGATTCATTCTACCGTCACTCTGGAATGCGCTACAGAAATCACTGAAACTGAGGACTCCTGTTAGTATTACTGTGTTTAAGTCCTTATACTCAAAGTACATTACAGAAGCCTGCAACTGCTTCCAACGATCCTAGCTCTGGAACATGCTACAGAAATCACTGAAACTGAGGGCTCCTGTTAGTCTTACTGTGTTTAAGACCTTATACTCAAAATACACTACAGAAGCCTGCAACTGCTTTCAATGATCCTAGCTTACTTACATCCCTCTTCCACATCCTCTCTGCTTTTCCCATCCTCCTTCCTTCTTGTATCAGTGCATAACTTGTCCCTGAGCCACCTACTTATCTACCGCCCTAAATCTCACCCTCCCTCACCCATCTATTCCTTGTATACCCACAGCATCTCATTTCTTCGCTCCTAGTATTATCCCAGTTCCAGACCCCCCCCCCACTGGCTGCCCACTTCTCCCGACACATGTCTCCCCCTTGATACGCCTGGGTCTTTTTAAACTGACTATGTATGTCTCTTTGCTTGTAGCATCCACTTCAACTAATCTCTTCAGTGGACTATAATGCCTTTACTTTACAGGAATACTAAACCATGTATGTTGTTGTATCTGGTACAAATTTTTACTGACTTGCTACCCTATTGTTATGTATACCCTTACCGACTGTCTTTTACCTAATCCCAAATGTATTTTTACTTATCCTGTCTATTGCGGGCCTACCTGTACTGTTGTACTCTTGCATCTACTGTCTATTTGTCTGTATATAAATGCATTGTTACTTGACTTATGTAATGCAGGTCCACCTTGTAAATGAGCTTGCTCAAGGGTGTTCGCCTGGATAAATAAAGAATTTGATTGATTGATTGATTGATTGATAAGAGAATGCAGTCTAAAGCAATTACTTACATTATGCACTTGGGGCCAGAACATTCTTGATCTTGTTTTAACAAATATTATTTTGTCAATGGACTGCAATATCATGGAACAACTATTTTCAAGTGACCACAACAACACTGACTTAAATTGGAAGGGAAAATTAGGTGCAACAAAGGCAAAACACTATGTTACAATATTTTACAATTATAATGCTGGTAACTATACTACAATGAAGAAGAAACAAATGGCTGGCATTGAAAGTCTGACATGAGTGGGAAAGGAACTAAACTATGCTAGGAGGTTTTAAGGATACAATAATAAAGTTAAGAGACAAATCTATCCCCAATAAGAAAATCTACAGTAAAATGGGTAAAGCTCTACCTTGGTTCACTACAAAAATTCAATTTATACTAAGTAAAAAATGAAGGACTTACAAAATTATGTAGAAGCATATCTACTTAGGAAATGAGAAGAGGTTTAAGCAACTAACAAGAACCTTATAAAATCAATTAGATTAGCCAAAAGGAACTATGAAATTTAGCTAGCATAAGATAAAACAAATATAAAAGCTTTTTATAGCTATATAAATAACAAAAATGGGGAAGATAATAATATAGGACTATTAAAGGTGCAGGATAAGCTAATTACTAGTGAAGTGAAAATGTCTGTTCATTTTAATAATTATTTTTGTTCAATTTTTAGGGGAAAGAAGAACAAAGTATAAAGGGTATCTGAATCAGATTCAGTTAACATAATAAGTAATGATGATGTGTTAAAACATCTGCAGGCAGTACAGATCAGTAAATCATCTGGACAGGATGAAATAGCACCAAAAATGTTAAAAGAACTATCCAATGAATTAGCGCCAGTTCTTGCACGTATTTTTTATTTGTCATTAAATGAAGGGAAATCCCAAATGACTAGAGCAAAGCTGAAGTGACACTGCTTTTTAAAGAGGGGGACAAGCAAATATCAAATAATTACAGTCTGATTATTCAATTCCTGGAAAAATTATGGAAAGATATATAAAAACTAGAATAGAAGAAGACAGTGAAAGCAAAAATGTGAGGGATAATTTTCAACATGGCTTTAAAGCCAGAAGATCATGTGTTGCAAACCTGCTAATTTTATGAGTTTGTAAGCAAGGAGCTTGATGATGCAAATGCAGTAGATGTCATCTTTTGTGACTTCAGAAAGGCCTTTGTGATGTAGTTTCCCATAATAATTTGATTAAAAAAGTTATTAGAATTAGACACTAATAACAGTCTGATTCAGTGGATATCTACCTGGTTAAAAAATCCAACTCAGATGGTAAAAATTAAAGATCATCTTTCAAAAGAGGGGAGAGTGACTAGTGGGGTGCCCCAGGGATTGATCCTGAGACCAGTTCTCCTTGGTTTGTTTATAAGTGACCTGGGAATTGATGTAACTAATGTCTGTAATAAATCTGCACCTGATAAAAAAAAAATGGGAGGTAGAGTTAATACCTCACAGGAAGTGATAAATTTACAAAGAGACCTGGATGAATTGATAAGCTGGTGGAACACTGGGGTCTGACATTTAAAGAGCTACTGACACCTCAAAGAAATGTTAAAAAACATAATAATTAGGTACAATTCTACTTGCATTGCATTTATATTTTATATATTTCTCCTTCCCATAATTTTTTGCTAACGAAATGTGCATGAGTATATGATTGTTGTCCCTTCTAATTCATTTTGAGTTCATCTGCCTCTATAGCTTACTCCCTACTTAAAGTCATAATCCTCTGTTGTGACATCACAAACTGTTGCCATGGGAGTAACTGTGATGTCACAAGCAGTGCTCTATGACTTCAGGTAGGGAGAAAGCAGCAGGGATAGATTAACTCTTCAGGAGCAAAGATCCCGTTTTCATGCAAATGACCTCACTACTAAATAATGGGGAGGAGGATTACAGAAATAATGGGAAATACAAGCTGGACAGTGCCTAAATATTAATCAATCAATCAATTTTATTTGTATACTGGAAGGTATGTGATCAAAAATGCCCATTTTCACAAATGCCCAGTGTAGGAAATAGAACAGATGAACAAATACATAGGCCAATGGAATACATCGGACATACAATGAACTACCTATGACGTACAATGAAATGAATACAAGTGCAAAATAAAACTAGCATATTACGTGGGTAAAAATGTACAAGAGTTGACCAGAAGGCAGACCGATAAACAGAAATGTTTTCAGATAATGTATAGGGCTGGAAGTTTTAGTGCACTCGTGGGGTATCATGTTTTGTTAAAGTTCTCCTGAATGCATCACCAGGTCTTTAACATAGACGAATGTACAGTGATGCAATTTGGAAAAAAATCATAATATGTAGGATAACTATTACACAAATAATCTCAGATAAAACACATTTGTTTGTGAAAAAGACTGAGGGGTATGTACTGTATAACAAATTATCTACATAGCAGGAAGCATGCTAATAGTATATATTAAAAAAGCTTTTTAATAAATACTGTTCGACGGCATTCTCTGCATAGGTTAGAACAGATCATTCTTCCATTATACCGTACATATGTCAGACCCATCATTGAGTATGGATCATAGGTTTAGGGTGGACTATCAATAGGTGATAGTACTAAACTAGACAAAGTACTATACAGAACAACACAGATGATAAGGGGAATTGAGAATTTGTCATATGATGAGAGGCTTTATTTAGGCTTTAACACTTGGGACTTCCTAGTTTGGAATAGCGACGCATCAGAGGGAACTTACTATTACTATTTAATATTCAAAAGGATAAAGATTTATTTAATAGTATGAACTGTAGGTTGGGGCAAAGCCAATACACATTAAGAAGGTACAACAAATGAATTGAACCAGTACACTTTAGAACTAATTGCAGAAAACTCTTATTCACACAGGGTAGTCAATTTTGGGAATTCCTTACCTTGTACAATTCTTAACAGAACTAAAATTGAAACCTTCAAATACAAATTAGGTGTTTGGTTGACAGAAGTTTATACTAAAGGTTATTTACATTAATTGTGAGGTAAGCTTTGAATGGACAAACTGGTATTTTCCTGCCTCAGTCTCCTGAGTATTGTCCTGAGTATTAATATATTTCCCATAGATTACCACACCCATTCAACTTCCCCTGGACTCATTCCAGTATTGTGTTGGTCTTCATCCTTTTTCTCTTGGTTTACACTGTGAAGATGCTGTGGTACTGGTTTGGTGGCACTTATTACACAAACCACCATGGACTACCTTTATGTCCTTAGATTAAGTGCATAGGTTACTCGTTAGGTTAATGCTGCTCACTTCCTCAGTACAAAATGTTCTGAGGTGGTTGGTGACTGGTACCACTGTATACCAGTGGGTGTGTGCGGTGATGTGCATGCAGTGCCTATTCATGAAACCATCCCCCTCCAGAAATGTTCTAGCTCCCACAGGTTCCGAGCACCTCTGGTTCACACCCATTAATGATAATCTATGGAGAAGATATTCAGCAAGATCAACAGTAACAGTATGTCATTTTCATTTCCATGATCATGGAGCATGACATTTAAGGGAATATTTCATAAAACAGGTCTTAAACTTGCCTTTCTTGATCTTTACCATTTAGTAAGCAACCAGAGCAGGTTTGATTACCTCAAGCTGGAGCATGACTGCTCCTGATGCTATGGGAGTTCCCATTAACCACCTCTCCACCATTTCTTGGTGAAAACTGAAGCAAAGTACTCATTCAGATTCTCAGCCTTCGTCCCTGGCTCTTACATGTTCCTCCTTCCTCTCCCCTGTTGTTGCACCATATTCTTCTTAATACAATCTTTCTAGTTTATTGTCATTTCACTGATTGTTTATAGCTGTGTTATTCCAGGTTGGACCACTCTCTAAATGTTTCCTTTCATGGCTTATTTTTTTATTCACTTTCAACAGTGTCCTGTGTTTATTTTTTTATTTTCTGATCTATTATCCTCCTTGGTTAGCAATTCCCTAACCGTTTGCAACCTATTTTTATTAAATTTAGCCACTTATTTTTCTTCTTTTCCTTAATTACATTACTTATAGTACAGTATGTCCATTATTTGCCATTTATTATCTTCAAAAATTTGATAAATTAACCTCCCCGTATCTATTGGTAATTGAAATTTTCCTAATTTAAGTTATAGTGTCTTATTTTTCCATAAAAATGCATTTATTGTATTAGCCATTTCTTAAAATAAACTTTCCAGAACAGGTAGTAGAAGCATTCTGAACAAAGGACTTGTGGAGCTAATACTATTTTAGCTGTATTTATTTGTACTTAATTATAGGGGAACAGTCAGCACCAAGGGCCCCGTACTCAAGTGTTGGGCGGGTCCCAATGTGCATATTGTATGTAAAAATATTTTGATTTATTTACTGTTTACTGTAGTACAGTAGCTTGTATCAGACTAATTTTGCTTAGCTGTAGGCTGACATCTTCTGTTACTACAAATCCCAGAATCCCATGCAGCTGACGTCAGAGCAGTAGGCAGAAGTGGAAGATTCAGTAGCCTGCAGTACATATCAGAGTTTATATGATCTTTTGTTTGCTGGTTCCACTATCCTCCCTGGGCTAAGTACAGTCACAGAGGACTGTACTTAGTCCCTGGAGAAAAGCAGAGCTGGAAGACATCTGGAGCCCAATATTCAAATCTGGGCAAAGCAGAGGGCAAAACTTTGCACTGCCCCTTGCTGTTGCCCAGGTGTCCAAAACTGCTATATTCAGTGGAATAGCACATCAACACTGTTCGACTGAATATAGGGCCATTAAGACCCAATGCTAAGCCACCTATTGCCAGGCAGACACGGTCCCCAAAATAGGGATGCACAGTGGCTTGCCTCCACACTAAATATCCAATATTCAAACAGACCTATGCAAATAAGACCATTGAGCATGCAAGACACAAAGGGTCCATTTGCATGTCTATTATGGGCTCATCTACATAGGAAGCGAGGCTGTACTGCACGGCACTGCCCCCTGATTGCCTGTTTCCTGAGAGCTATCCCTCGTGCTAGTGGCATCCCCTTCTGCTGATCACTGCTCGTCGTTAAAAAGTAGTGTTTCCCTGGTGCTAGTGGCACCCCCACCACCACCAATTGCGGGCCTGGTACACAGACACTGTAGTCCCTATTGTTTAGTTCCACCCTTTTCAGGTTGCGGGCCCTATATAAAGAAAATGTTTCTTTGGGGTCTAGTGGTCCTCCCCCCGATCACT
This sequence comes from Neoceratodus forsteri, assembly GCA_016271365.2. Lineage (NCBI taxonomy): Eukaryota > Metazoa > Chordata > Ceratodontiformes > Ceratodontidae > Neoceratodus > Neoceratodus forsteri. The sequence goes on from CM028129.1 coordinate 723,332,981, forward strand.
GATCATTGCCCACTGTTGAAACAACTCATTCTCTGGTGATTAGTGGTCTCTCTCCCTGCTGATTGCCATCCCTATGTAATATATCATCGGTCCCTGGTGGCTAGTGGTCCCTCCTCCTGCCGATTGCCATCCCAAAGTTCTAATGGAAAACTTCCCTGTGGCTTACGGTCCCTCCCTGCCGCACCCATGCCCATAGAGTACAAAAATATTCCCTGGTGGCTAGCAGGCCCTCCACCCACCCACACCCATGCCTGTAGAGTCCAGAAGTATTCTCTGGTGGCTTCTGGTCCCTCCCCCCACCTGCTCCCATGCCCATAGTGTTCAAAAGTATTCCCTGATGGCTAGTAGATTACTGTGTTGGGGGGGGGGTTGCCACCACACTTTCTCTGCCAACCACTAGGGCTGCATGGGAGTAAGTTGTGGTTTTGATCAGCAGTACATGTGCCACACAAGGGGACCGAGCAAAATGGCCTTGCACAGCCCACATACTCTGAATATTGGACTGTACCAATATCCAGGTCCCCACCCATTCATTTACATTGTGCCACTCTCTGACTATTGCCCAGGTGCAAACTGAGTTTGCATGTGCTATCCAGGCTTTTCAATATTGTCCATCCACACAAAGCCCAGTTTGCACAGGCAAACTTGGTTTTGCACCTGGGCAAAGTTTTGAATATTGGGCCCCAACTGGAGATTTTGAGAGCTTTAACATTCACTGCACTGTAGATGTAAAGTCTATAATATGCACGATGCAGTCCACTTGGCCTAGCTATCACACGCTTTAGAGTATAATGTATATTTCTGTGTCTCTGGATTAGTTATTCTGAACATGTGCACTCATCCTACTTTGAGCATCATGCTCCTCATTTCCTAGTCTCAGACACATATGTAGTGGAATGTTTGAATTTTTAAAGAGCAGCTGACACCATTAGGACAACGCTAACAAAACATATTATTTTGACACAGTTTAGGTTGTATTTCACATTAGTTCTTGACTTCTGATCCCCATTATTTATTACTGAGGCCATTTGCATGAAAAGGGGATCTTTGCTCCTGAAGAGTTCATCTATTCCTATTGCTTTCTCCCTACCTGAGATCAGAATGCTCTACTTGTGACATCACAATTACTCCCATGGCAACGGATTGTGATGTCACAACAGAAGACTATGACATGAAGTAGGGAGTAAGCTATAGAGGCAGGTAACTCTAAGTGATATAGAGTATGTTTCCATGCAAATTTCTCAGTAATAAGTAACGGGGAGGAAAAGTCTATCGAATACATATGGAATGCAAGCAGAATTGTACCCAAATATTATGTTTTTCAAAGTTTTCTTTGAGGCATCAGCAGCTGTTTAAGTTTTAAATGTATTACTGTATTTAAATCACCCATGATTATTATTAAACTGTAAATATTTTTTAACATTTCCTCTTGCAAATAAAAAAAAATTGGATCTAGATTATTTGGGGGAACAGATTTGTCTTATTATTATAGCATTTCCCTTTAATATATCTCAGAGTATTATATACAGGACAGATGCATTTAATTACTTTGGTTGACAATGAGCCATGATTAGCTGACCCGCTAGTGCAGTGGTAGTGCTTCTGCTTGAAACGCTGAGGAACCAGGTTCAAGAACAAGCCTGGAGTGTCAGAGGGTCAGCTGGGTGAAGGCTGGATGAGCATCTCATGGACAGCTGTCCACCTCCAGAGGGGGAGTTTCAGTGGCACTTGGCATTTGAGTGACATCCATTGGCAGCTGGGTGAACACCAAGACAGGACCACACATTAGGGGGTGAGGCGGCAGCTGATACTTGCGGGGCATCTGTGGGAGAGTACACGCCTGTACCCTGATGTTACTGCACATCCATGGCTAAGAGGCACTGTACAAGTTAAAATCCTTCTCGGCTGTGCAGTGTGAAGAGTCCAGAGGGAGAGGCTCACCAACTAAATGATGCCTTGCCACGCTTGTCAGGGGCCACAAATTAATCTTGGTCCCTCCCCTAGCTCCTCCCAGGGAGCCAGGCCATGAGGGGTAAGTCATGAGCCTCCCAAACAGGCAGGTAGGGAGGATGCCAGGTGGGGGTGGGTCCCTCAGGACTGGGCTGATTATGGGGTACATCCCCAAAGCCAGACAGAAGTGAATAACTACATTTGATAAAAAGAAAAACTGAGCTGTAATTAGAGCTGCAAATGCATTGACCTCTGGAACACTATAGAGTTTTAAATGAGTTCCCAGTGAATCTACATTCCATTCTGCATATTATTTAGCTGCAGCGACTGCATTAGCAATGCCTTCACAATTGAAACTGAACATTCCACGAAGCATGTACATCTAGATAGCAATGACTGAGTTGGAAATGCATTGCAGAGTTACTTAACTGCAGTCCGCACTGTATCTCCTTTGATGTCTTCTGTTTTTCCTCAGTATAAATTCCATCTTTTTGTGTATTAGAATTACTAACCTTCTAGAAATATTATAGTTTTTCCATAGTCTTTTAATATTTTCCCTTGTATTACTTTGTGTTTCCTGTGATTCTGTTGTATGCACATTCCCTTTACTGATTACTAGCAACCTTTTGTTTTCTTATTTTTGAAACACTTCCATTCCACAGTTCAATGTTATGCTTCCATCTATATTCCCTCCTGGAGGGAGAGGTTGTTACCTTTCAACTCCAAGTTAACATTTTTAACAAATACTCTGCAGATATGGAAGTCCCTATTTCTTTTTCCCATTGCTGTTTAATTTTCTCCAAATGATGGCCTCCCATCTCCTATAGTACTTTATACTTTATTGAGATACATCTGCTTTTCCCTGTAAAATGTATGGACCAGATGACGTTTTCTTCCACTTTTCTCCAAGGGCATACAGGAGTATCTGTTTTTTGTTATTTATTGACAACACATAATGTTGGACCTGCAGAAACCAAAAATGGCCCATGTGAGGGAGGTTATATTTCCGATGCAAGTCAGCGAAGGATATGCAAGTACCTCTTTGAAGAAATTGCACAAATGTAGTAGGGCCCCTATGGTTCTACCTACAGAAAGCTGGGCTGATCTGTCCCTTGCCAGGATTCAGTATCTTCAGGGAGCATAGAATAGGTACGGAGAAGAGGGCTGCCTAATTTACCTCAGATAAGACCTGCAATTCTCCAAAATTATGATTAAGTACCCTCCCAGGGACTGTGAATACCTGGCAATAAAGTTATTGATAGGGAGTGAGCACAAATCTGCTGTCATTCTGTCTGTTTATATCCCACCTGGTAAATAGCATCAGGGCATAAAGTGCCTCACTCACTACTTCCAACACCTTAAGCAGAACTGTGAATGCATAATCACCGATGACTTCAACATCAATTGGTATGCTAAGTCAAGCACAGGTCATAGGGACAAGATGTCCAGTCTGTTCCTCACACAAATGGTCACTGAGCACACTAGGACCAATTATAAAACAAGCACTATGACACAACTTGACCATGTACTGGTTACACACCCAGAGAAGGTTAAAGTTGTCAAAGTTCTGTCAGATACCCTAAGTGACCACTCGCTGGTACAAAGTCTATGGGCAGTTAAACAGCCCAGGCCACTCCCCCGGATCGTATTCAGTCAAGTCCTATACAAAAAGAAAGTGCCTGAATTTAAAGCCCATTTGGCCCAAATTGACTGGAGCTTCCTTGATCCCATTCCATATGTTTATTCAGCCCTTGATTTCTTTGTCTCTGAGCTCACATGTGCCTGTGATAAATTATCACCCATCAAAAAACACAAGGCAAAGGGGTACAACATCTGGTTGGATCACCCCAGAACTTCTTGTCTGCATGAAAGAGTGGGAAAATCTGTCGGCACTGACTAGGGAATCAGGGTCCATAGTCTACCTTCAAAAATACAGATAAATCCACCACAAGTGCATCAATATGATTAGAAAGGCCAAATTGGACTTCTACAAGGACCAGCACACCCAGAACTGCAGCGGTGACAAAAGATTCTGGGACATCTCTGAGCTCCTTGGTAAGGGTGATATATCTTCATCTAAAATGCTCTTGGTTGAAGGTTGAACAATCCTTGATTCCTCCAAAATTTCCAATTTATTCAATTCAACCTTTACTAACCTAAGTTGTGTATCCCCATTGAGCCTGTCCAGACCTCCAGTGGGGGACCTGATCCTAAAGCCTCTCAGATGCTGGCCCTTGAACCAAGCTACCATAAATTCTATTTTAAAACTGTTTTAGTCAAGAATACCTTGGACTATATCAATAGAGTGCTTGGGAAAACTAGGGCTGGAATTGACTCGCTTGACATGAAATTATTTGCCCTGGTGGTTCAGCAACTTTCGCATCCCATCATTAGAATGTTTAACTTTTCACTGTATTACTCTCAGTTCCCTGAGAAGTAGAAATCTGCTCTGGTTGCACCAGTATTCAAAAAGTGCTGACTGCTCTAGTCTAGCCACCTGCTAGTCTCTCCCCTGTCCAAGACTCTGTATAGAATAGTCTGTGACCAACAAATCACATATCTTGAACAATACAATATCAAGTGTGTCCAGGAGCATGCCTTTTGGAGGCTCCCCAGATTCAATACAGCACTGATGAAATATACCAGTTATGTTCATGAGGCACTTGAATACTGATGACCTGGTTGGAGCTATCTGTAGTGACCTTGCTAAACCTTTCTACCTGGTCATCCATAAGCTCCTACTCAACAAACTCATTGACCTTGTTCTGCCCCAAAACAGTTCCGCAGTTACCTCACAAACCATAGTCAGCATATGAAGATAGAAGGCTCCTTGTCTGACATTAGGGAAATATCTATTGATGTTCCCCAGTGCTCCATCCTGGGCCTACTCCTATTTAGCCTCTTCATAAACAAATTGCCTGATGCATGTCAGACAGTCAGTCTTCTCCTCTACACTGGATGATGCTGTTATTTATAACAATAACCCAGCCTCACTACCGCTCTCCAAAGTAACTTCAAAACCTTGGAAAGCTGGTTCTCCAACAATAATCTGGTCCTAAACTACAAAAAAAGACCATGTTATTATCTAGCCATCCACAGAAAAAGAAAGCTCCACCCTTTGTCATCCAGAATGGCCTGGGACAAAATTTAGAAGAGCTGAAGACCTTTAAATACCTTAGTGTAATGCCAGATGACACTCAGTCTTTTGCCCTCCCCCAACCATGTTGACAACCTAGTGACAGTAGTCAATAGAAGATGGGGTGCTCTGTACCAAAACTGGAATAACCTAACTGTGGAAGCTAGATGCCTTATAGTGGTCAGTTCCATCCTATTACTTCTAGACTATGGCCTCCCTCCATATGCAGCTGCCTGTGACACGATACTAAACAAAGTACAGATTATCTGCAGTAAGCCATGTTGCTTTGTACTTGGTGCAGATAATCGTGCCCATACTTGCACTAAATGGCTCCCTCTACCTAGCAGAATAAAGCTACGACCTGTCTGCTAGCCAAAAAAGGTGCACCTGGTTCTCACTCCTCCTGCCTTAACTAACTACTCCCTCACTGTTTCAAACCACTACAACACCAGGAGCATGACGAGGTCTGCCCTAGAACCTCCCTTCTGGCATTCTCAGCTGGGCAAGTAGTAGTTTGATGTTAGAGCTGCAAATTGGCTAAACAAACTGCCTGATACCCTGTTGAAGCTACCCAAGATTAATCAGGTTTAAGAGATCTCTGAGGTCCACTCTTGCAGTTCAATGCAAATGCAACTGCTAACTTTTAATCTTAGCTTTCCTCTGCATGTGACCTGTTACCTTGTTGCACAATGATCTACCTTTATTTGCACATTCCTATATGTAATTTTCTACTGTATTGTTTAATATGTACCTGAGTTGACTACATTCCATTGGAATTGTCTTCTGTACTTGTTTTGTCATCTGTTCTTGTACAGTCTGACATGGAATCCTTGTAAATGAGCACCTGTGCTCAAAGGTAAACTGAAATATGCAATCAATAAATTAAATAAACATGCACTAAATTATAAGGATTCCCTTCCTGCTCTACTACCCAGGGTACCTGGCAATTCCCTTAATAAGCAAGCATTAGTCCAGGTTTACCTTAAGGACCTGTACTATCTTCATGTCCGCTGTTTCTGTTGGTAGGCAATTTCATAGGTTCATCACCCTCTGGGAGAAAAAGTGCCTCCTAACATTACCCATGAATTTACCACCCTTGAGCTTCAGGGTCTGTCCCTGTGGCCCGCTGCAGGGACCACTTCAAACATCTCTCACTGTTTAATCTTGTCAATACCCTTGAGTATGTAAAAGACTGAGATCATGTCCCCTCTCAGTCACCTTTTAGGTTAGAAGAACGAGGTGTGAACGAGCTTGATATATCCAGCATGATATATCCAGCAGACCAGACCTGAGTTTGATTTTCACAACCTCCACTTGCATACTGTGTGACTCTGAGCAAGTCACTTAACCGCCCAGTGCTCCCAGGTTGCCCCTGAAAACAGGCATCTGTGCCTCGTGGGCCTTACCTGGTTACCAAAGACAAAAAAAAAAAAAAAGGTCTACAGCCTCTTCTCATTGCTTTTGTCCTCCATACCCCAGATCATTTTGATGAGATTGTGTTGCATCCTCTTAACTGGTTTAATATTGCTTTTATAGTGAGGAAATCAAAACTGCACACAGCATTCCAGATAGTGCCTGACTAGGGCCTTGTAAAGTGGCAGGATTACTCTGCTGGTCACCCCCAAGTGGATAGTTGCCATGCACTGCTTGGTCTGCTTAGGTGCCTTGTCTTTTATGACCCTCTGGTCATTTTTCTCCTCAATTGCTGTAACAGGAGTGCTACATAGTGTATAGCACCTATGTCTGTTTTTCCTTAATATGTGTAGCACCCTGTCTTTGGCTACATTGAATCTAAGGATCCAGGAGTCATATTTGTTGCTCAACTTGTTCTTGACCTATTGAAATCTGTCCACATCTTTAAAGGAATCCACCAGCCTGACCAACTTAGTGTCATTCATGAACTTAAACAGCATGCTGGAGATCCCAGCTTCCTGATCATTGATGAAGATGTTGAAGAGCAGTTGCCCCAGCACTGGTCCCTGAAGGACAACTCTGAGTACTCTTCTCTACACAGAGTAATGCTCATTCAACACCACCCTCTGCTTCCTGCCTTCAAGACCAATGGCTATCCGCCTTGTGTATGTCTCATGTATTCTGCACTGGTTTACTTTGTTCAAAAGATTGCCATGTGCCACAGTATCAAAAGCCTTGCTGAAGTCCAGGTATGCTATTTATTCATTTATTTAAAATTGGTAACTAGGAAAGGCATACTGAGCCAAGGCTCATTTCCAGGTGCAACCCGGGGGAGTGGAAACAGGGATACAAAACATACATGGCAGTAAACTACAGAGGTGCAACCAAAAACAATATACAATCCATAGCAAATCTTAGGCTCAGATAAAAGTACAATTAGGCTAAAAAGCGGCAAATAAACATAAACCAAAACAGATCCACAGTGAATAACATTGCAACAATGTGTACAGGTGAGATCTCATTAGGTGAATATGCAGCAGACTGTGGTGCAATCACAGGTGAATTACGTGTGAGGTCTCAGCAAGCTAGTACTACCTCTGTAGCCCTACCTCTGTCCATCTGCCTGGTTACCCCTTCATAGAAGATGGTTAAGTTTTAAATTAAAAAAATGTTGGCATGATCTGCCCTTCATAAAGCTATGCTGAGAGGAATACAGAACCTGGCCTCAACAAGTGTTCCATTCTTCTGTCCTTGATAATGTTCTTCAGGACCTCACTCAATGTGTATTTCAGGTTGACTGGCCTGTAGTTGCCTGGGTTTGACTTTGCCCCATTCTTGAATATGAGGACCACAATGGCCATTTTCCAGGTGTCAGACACTAAACCTGTACAGATTCATGAAAGATTTCTCCAAGTGGCACCACCAATTGTTCCTTTCACCCCGCAATGATCCTGGAGTGTATCCTGTCTACCCCTGTGGTTTTAGCTGGCTTGATTTTTGCCATATAGTCAGTTACTGGTGACAAGCGTGATGTCCACTTTCTGCATTGTGGCTAGTCCTTATGCTATGGGTCCTGTCAAAAAAGCACCCCCCCCCCAACATGGAGACTTTTGGTGAACACTGAAGCAAAGTATAGTTTAGGCATCTCAGCCATTGCCTCTGACTTTCACAGGTTCAGTTCCTCTCCCCACCCCTGCTTTTAAGGGCTCAGTTCTAGTATTTGCCTTCTTCCTTCCATTCATCTACTGCAATAAAGCTTTGGTGTTGTCTGCAGCTCCTGCTGCTTTCTTGGCTTCTGTGTAGCCCTTCCATGGCTTTCTTAATTCTTGTCTTGCAGTCCCTCAGTCCTGCTATGTACTCTGGTTGGCATCAGCCCCCTCTCATTCCAAGAGTTATATACATGTTTTTGTTCAAAATCAGCTGTGTTAGGTCTCTGTTGAGCCAAGGGTGCTTTGTGGCCCATTTTCCCTTGTTGTTTACAGGAAACAGACCTCTGAAGCTGCTTTGAGTATCTTCTTCAATGAACACCACTTACAGTGTATGGTGGAATGCTGTTCTACATGGAAATCCATGCCTGGAACAGTATTGCTGTGTTGCAGTAGCGATATCATGATGTTGTTGTGTTGCACTGAGGACATCTCTACTGCAGCACAACAACATCAGAAGTTATCACACAGGTGTGATGAAACAGCCGCAGTGGTAAGTGCTGACCCAGGAAGTGAGTGGCGCTGGAAACAACCGCTTCAGCCCGCACTAAAAGTAAGGCAATTTAAGTACTGGAGACCTTTATTTAGACACATGAGTTTAATGTATGGTTGCCCATGGCACTGGGTCCAAAGAGAGCTGACACAATAGTGTTGGCAAGGAGCACACTGTAAAAATAACACCGCTTTTGTTTTGTATGTCCCCCCGCCTATAGGATTCTCACTCTGAGGGAGCGGATCCCGGAGAAAGTTAAAATTCGTGGGGCCGTGGAATACTTTTTCCATAGCCCCATGTAAAAAAAACAAAACAAAGTACCAATATGTTAAAATTTCAGAGACCAGGAGTCCTGGTCTCCACTGCTGCTGGCCGAGCTGCTCTATGTCTCAGCCCTCCATGCCATGGAAGCAGCTCAGCCAGGCTCCTGGATTCTGCTGCCCTTGTCCACATAGCCGTACCATGGAGAGTGACCTGTGGAGAGCATATGGCTAGTGCTGTAAATCCCTGCTCGCTATCTCTGGTGGCGATATATGGACTAGCACTCTCTTGCCTGGTGCTGTTAATGTAGCACTCATCTGACCGGTGACCATTGCGGCATACACTATAAAAGATTGTGTATGAGCAATCATACACAAACAGGCAATTTTTCGAGTTTGAGATTTCCATGGTAACAAGACTTCTCAAGCTGCACTCTCAAGATCTCTTGTTACCACGGAAATCTCTTGATTGAAGAATTGCCTTGTTGTGCATAATTGCTCAAATGTAATCCTCTATGTGCTCTGCATGACTGAGTTCATGTAGCCACTCCAGAATCTTTGGCAACAGGGCTTTCATCCTGGCAAAGTCTGCCTTTCTAAAGATTCTGGTCCTGGCTGCTTAAGTCCAGCTAGTTTTCCCTGTCACCAGGGAGTTTATCTGGTTGTGATCATTGCCTCCCACTGGTTCATTGACTTTAAGGTTAAGGGTGGCCTCAAACCTAGGACTTTGTTGTGTATGCAGCTCTATGAAGCAGTCCTTGAAGGTAGACAGGAATTCAGAGTTTGTCCTGCTGTTAGCCCACCGAAAATACCAGTCTGGCCTGACAGACTAATGTCCCCCAGAATCACCACTGCATCCAGCTTGGCTGCTCTCACAATGTCCCTTACTAGCTGGGTATCATGTGTCACTGGGCTGTGTAAGGACGTGTAGTACACCTCCAGGATTATGTTTCTTCCCCCATTCCCTCTAGCTCAACCTAGATGGACTCTGACACTGTTTGTTCCCTTGATTTTTTCCATGTCCTCTAAAGTTGTCCTGGATGCTATTAATAGAGTCCCCAATGACTACTACCTTTCAGACGTTCTTTTCAGCCTTTTCATTCATCAGCCTTGTTAGGTTCAGCATCCATGTGCCATCCATGTCTGGCCCTACCAGCTTTGATTGTCTGTTAATCCTCTTAATGTGGCCAGCCAGAAGCTAATACCTGTTGCTGATTTTCATTGGCATTGATGCTCCTCTATGACCATGCCTTCCACCTCCATTCTCTACTCTGATCCATCCCCCTTCCCTACTACTAGAGATTGCAGTCCCTGTCATCTTCCTCCCTACCCTGTCTGTACCTGCCAAGTGCTTCTCCCCCCGGCCTAGCACTCATATCCATAGTCTCATTTCCCCCATCCTCCCTAGCTGCCTGATCACCTCCTTGCACCCACATGGTGCCTTCAACTGCCACTTTAGTATGGTAATGCACCTCTTGTTAGCATAGACCACCTTGCAATGGCTGTTGAAGTATCCCCCTCACCCTCCATATGATGATGATGGATGATGTACACTGGACAGCTCTGGTGGCCCACTAGATGTGTTTCCCTCCCAGTGTCCTGGATGCTAGCCTACTCCCCACCCTCAGTTTCCCTCATCCCTATGGCCCCACAGCAAATCCAGTTGCCATTTTAGACTGGCTACATGCCTCTCCAGAGCAGTAACCAGCTTGCAGTAGCTGCAGATGTAACCCCCTGCCCTCTGCAGGTGGGATGGCATGCATCATGCAGCCCTGACAGTGCTCCAGCTGTGCATCTCTCTTCTGTGGTAACCTGCACAGTTAGAAACAGTTGTTAGCCCACAGACTCACTCCCTTCCAGCCCAACTTCCACTTCAGTCAACTCTGTTTTTTCTTGTGACAGTTTGCCACTAGGACAGTTTATAGCTGGTTTACACAGTGTCTAACTTTTCATTGGCACTGATGCTCCAATTGCCACTTCAGTCTGGCAATGTACCTTTTGTTAGCATAGACCACCTTCTGTAACTTATAATATGGGCCTCTGGTTCTCCATGGCACTTCAGTCCTGACTTCTGCAGCAAGGCTGCTAGGATTCTGCGGCAATATTTGTTCATTCCTGTGACATGAATTATTTGCTTTTGTGTCAGGATGTAGTCCTGTCATTGGCTTAAATGGGATGTGATGTCACTGACACCACATGCTTAGCATACAGCAGTAGCTTCAGTATAAACTAGGATGGGAAGAGAGTTAAGCACTATGGAAAAACCGTACATTGCAATGAAACAATCACGAAGAGAATTCATTCTTCAATACTACGTATATTTTGTGGCATGATACAAGTTCTGTGGCAAATTCAGTGGTCATGGAATCACAGAATTCGAGGGACCTGGCTTATCTTGCAGTAAAGACCTTGTGAGCACCTGTTTTTTTGTTGAAAAAAAGATGCAGTCATGAGGGGGCATTCCTGGAGATAAGTAGGAGATAAATTTAGGAAAGATGTAAGGGCATTTTTCTATGCGGATGGGTGGTTGACCCTTGGAACAGACCAGTGGAGGTTGTGGGGGGCAAGAACCATTAAATGGTTCAAACATGGGTAGGGCAAGGCCAGGAGACTCATTAACTCAGTTAAGGGAACAAGGAAAAGGAGGAAGTGGAAGCGAGGAAGGGGGTGAATAACCTACCACAGCACTAGGTCAGGGGGTAAGGTAGAAATAACTATGGGCAGACTTAATGGGCCATCAGTATCCTTCTGCCATCAGATTCTGTTTTATGTTACTACGTAAGCCCCACATCTCAATTAACTCCTTGAGGAAACTGATTTCTTCAGCACAATTGCCTTGGCTTGAACCAACCAGTTTTACCTTTCAACTTAATCCCTTGCTATTATACACATACTTTATGTGACCCAATTGGCCCCTATGTTATTGGCACCTCAAATTTAAAAAGAATCACATGGTTCCTTAGATGAAATTGACCCCCTTCAATCCCTAAATCAATATACTTCATCTGAGCTGCTAAGATCTATTTTATGTCCCACTCCTCCCTTACTAGTCAAATTCAAAGATTATAAATGTGTCCTTCCACATGTTTCATGCCACTCACTTCTCATGCAGCAAGATAAGTTAATTACAAGCTCTTCTTTTTCAGAAAATTTACAGCAGATGCACTGGCTGATACCAACTTAATGTAGTTACTGTGTATACAATTCCCTTGACTTGAGGATCTTTTTCAACTCCATCATCAAATGCGTCTTCCTTTACTGATCTTTCCATATGCTCCGCTCCTCTCCTCTCCCCTCCCCCTCCCCTCCTCTTCTTTCCCCTCCTCTTGTCTTCTCTGTAGATGCACTGGCTGATACCAACTCAAGGTAGTTATTTACAATTCCCTTGAACTGAAGATCTTTTTCAACTCCATCATCAAACACATCTTCCAATACTGACTTTCACACAGGCTTCTCTCCTCTCCTCTCTTCTCTCTCCTCCTTGCCTCCCTCCTCCCTTCCCTCTTCTCCTCCTCCTCCTCCCCTCCCTTCCTTCCCCCACCCTCCCTTTCTGTTCTGTTCTTCTTCTCTTCTCTTCTCTGTAGATGCACTAGCTGATACCAACTCAAGGTAGTTATATACAGTTCCCTTGATTTGATGATCATTTTCAACTCCATCATCAAACACATCTTCCCAAACTGACCTTCCCATAAGCTCCGCTCCTCCCTCCCTCCCTCCCTCTCCTCCCTCTCCTCCTCTCTCCTCTCCCTCCCTCCACCTCTCTCTCTCTCCTCCCTCTCCCTCTCCCTCCCTCTTCTCTTCTCCCTGCCCTTCCCTTCCTCCTCCCTCACCACCCCTCCTTCCTCCTCTTCTCTTCTCTTCTCTTCTCTTCTCTTCTCTTCTCTTCTCTTCTCTTCTCTTCTCTTCACTGTAGATGCACTGGCTGATACCAACTCAAGCTAGTTATATACAATTCCCCTGATTTGAAGATCTTTTTCAACTCCATAATTAAATACATCTTCCCATACTGACCTTCCCATATGCTTCCTTTCCCTCCCCATATGTCCCCTCACCTCCCCTCCCGTTCTCTTCCTTTCCCTTCCCTTCCCTCTCCTCCCCTTCCGTTCCCTTCCCTTCCGCCCCTACTGTATGTACAAGAAAAGCCCACTTTAGTACCAATAGTGTCCTATTTCCCCCATGATCCTTGTATTACTATTACCCCTATTCTTTACCCTTAAATTAGCATTTCCCCTACTATGCTGTAATACTGTACCTCACTCACTTGTCCATCAAACGAACCTCTCCATAGTTGTTCCCTATCTTGGGTTTAGCATGAACCTTATTTTGTACCAATAACCATTTTAACATGTTAAGGCCCTCAATTAGAGGCATAGTGGTATTGCACTACCATGCGGGAAGTTCCAATGCCCTGGGCTAAAGAGATCAAGGGCACTCTCTGGAGGCAGTATGCATGGGGGAGTATTGCTAACATTGCTGTACAAACACATTCACGGGGGGGGGGGGTTGGATCAGTACTGACATTGTAGATTACCATACACAGCAGCCCTTCGCTGAAGACTGCATAAGTCAATGTGGTACCATGAATAGGGAAGAGACAGAGCTATACAGAGTAAATAATTGGTAGTGTCAGCGTGGATGATGCTCCATCCTTCCCTGACACTCTAATAAACCAAGAACATTACTGGAGACTCCCAGTCCACACATTGGATACTGACAAGTTAGTAAGGCCTGCTACAGCCCAGAGGACATAGGGCTACTTGGAGGCAACAACTGAAGGAGAGCCAGAGACGCTCAGAGGTGTGAGAAACAGATATGTAGGTTTGAGCAAAAGATAAACTTAGGCTACCAGGGACAAAAGGAGAATTAAAAAATAATGTTTAAACCTCCTAGTGTAACATAGCATGCATTTGAGATCATTTATGAAAGTTTATCTGTAAAAGTAAATTAGAATTCATTGTATTTAGGGATCTCTAACTTATGCATACATAATTCACAGAACTAAAACCATGCTGATATTTCCTATGCTGTATTTGAAGGCCCAAGATAATTTCTCTTTACCAAACAAGCAAAATTAATTGTTTTAAATAATTATTTTTTAACAACATAGAGTAGGTTTAGGCATGTTTTAATAGTTATTTTCATAAATCCTTGTAACAGAACTTTTGGTTTCTCTTTTGCAAAGATATGGATGAGTGTGCCAACGGAACACACCGCTGCGATGGCCGTGCTGAATGCAGGAATACTATGGGATCATATAGGTGCATATGTAAGGAGGGGTTCACAGGAGATGGCTTTTTCTGTACAGGTGAGTAATGGCATTCATGTCTAATTCTTGTGATGTTTACATAGCCTGCAACATGTATATAACATTTAAGTATAGCACTGGAATTAGTGTTTTCTAATACATAGAAATCTACTTTTTTAAATGTAAATTAAATAAAAAAGCATGTTTAGTTATTTGTTTCTAAACCAATTCTGAAAAAAACCCCAGTTATGTTAGTCACTTGGCATTAGAGTATAGTACATTCATCTGTAACAATGCCCCAAACCAACAAAATTAGAGGGGACCATAAAAAAGTCTACGCCACCTTGGTTAGTAAGGTCTGCATCAATATTTTCTGAAATCCCAGCTACTTCAGTGCAAACAAGTGGAAAGCGTGTTAGAAAACTGATTTTGAGGAACCTATGAGCATTTTAAGTATATTTAAAAACAACCATGGCAGAAAGTATTTTAGAACAGCAAGAGAGCTGGCCCATCAGTGCAGTGGTAGAGTTACCAATTGCAGTGCCGGTGAACCAGATTTGGGAATGAGCTAGAATCCTCTGTGGATGGCTGGGGAGAAATGTTAGTCATCCAGTTCTCTCTTCTTGGGAGGGGCATGCCCATCCGTGATATTTCCACCTGTGGTGCTGTTGGAGGGCAGAGGGTGGGTCAGAGATTATTGATTAAAGACTTGTGGGATTTTTAAATTCTGCTGCTGCTGGAATTTGTGGAATTTGCAGATATTCCTCCTAATTACCTGTAATTCTGTCAGAAGTGAAATCCTGACATTCTGAAAGAGGCATGTTAACTGCAGAATCATTTATGTAAACAACATATTCATTTTCCACAATCTGCAGTTACATATAAGTGCTTTTTTGGAATTCCATAGAATTAAACAAGAAATTCCAAAAAGCATGTCGGATGTGGAACTACCATTCCACATGGATTCTGCTGGCAGAACTCTGCATTTTGCACTGCTCTGTCACAGATGTTGAAGTTATTACTCGTAATACCTTGATTTCATTGCATACGATGTCCCTAGGGGTAGGGTAGAAATCCAAAAAATGGCTCTAGCACCACTGACACTGGACCCCAGTATGTCTGGGTTCTGCGCCATTGACTGAGATTCTGTCTGATAATGGCTATGACTTAGGGATAATTTCCCCAACCCTTCCCAGCCTGGAGGGAATACCCAAGGTGCTGTGAAGGCAGATATTTTAGGTAGGAATGGAGGAAGATGGAGTACACCAGGGGTGCTCCTGAAAGAGACTGGTGCTAGAGACACATATGGATATAAAGAGAAACAAAAACAAGGGGAAATAAAATAAAACAGCAAGATAATCAGTGACAGACCATGTGCAAGCATGAATTTTACAGTTTGCAAATGATCCTAAACACCCATTATAAACTGGGGTGACAGAAAACCAGGATCACAGTTTTATTAGGAAATACATTCACAATTGGAGATGTCAGATAATCTTTGGCATCTTACTGATACCCAGATAATTCTGGAAAACTGTGGGAAAATTATTCTTGAAAAGGAGACAGAGCAAAACTATCATTCACAATTTTGTACAGGTATAATAACAAGTAAAAATACACATTACAGTTCATGTTAGGGTTTATGAAGCAGAAAAGGGTTGAGAAAGCCCATGCAGTATGCTCCCCAAGTATTTCAGTGGTAATAATATAATTTATTTTAGGAAGCCATATAGATGTTCAGATTATTTTTTAATTATCATTTTGTTTTTACTTATGACTACATTAAGTGGTCATTTGTTCCACAACACTACTTCTCTTTTCACTGTTAAACACCTTTTTTTCTATTTGGTCCTCATTTGCAACTACAAACATTTTTCTTTTTTGTTTGCAAAAGATGATCTCTGGTGCCCATGGGTTCCTGTTTAAAGGAGATGTCCTGAAATGACATTAATTCTGGATTGTGTATAACGCCATACTTGAATAACAGGTTGCCTCATGTTTCCCTCATCTGCAGCATCATTAGTTTTGTTTTTTCTAGCCTCTCTTCATGCAGTATGTCAACCCATTCATAACCTTTAAACTAGCAAATGGGGAGAGGGGTGCAGCACCCAATACGTTGAATGGGAAGAATGCCCCCCCCCCAGCTAGTGATCAAACAGGAGTTCAGCATGTTTGTAGTTCATTTGCATCATCAGGTAAGGAAAAAGGTCTGGCTCCCCATACAATGCACTGGGGAAATTCCAGACCTCGCCCAACAACTAACATACCCATACGACACACAGGGGAAATGCCAGACCTCACCCAAGAACTAATGCACCGAAATCTGGCCAATGGAAAATCATGTACACAAATGCTTCCAGTCTGGGAAACAAGATCCCAGACTTGCAGGCAACAATGACAGAGGTTAAACTGGACATAGTAGCCAGTAGTGAGATATGGTTCACCAGTAACCACACTTGAGAGACTTCAGTACCCAGCTATGTACTTTTCAGAAGAGCCAGAGGTGCAAAAAGGGGTGTTGGAGTGGCCCTTTACGTCAATGAAAATATCAAAGCTTCAGAAATTCAGAATACTCATAAGGAGCCAGAAAAACTGTGGGTCACCCTGGAAACAGGAAATGGAACAGCCATACAAACTGGGGTTGTCTACAGGCCTCCAGACTTGGGGGGAGGACATAGACACATTACTGTTAGAAGATATACAAAACATGACAGCTAAAGGGGAGGTTCTGATAATGGGAGACTTCAACATGGCAGATATAGATTGGTTAATACCAGCAGGATCATCTGCCAGAACTAGACACATAGTGGATTCCCTTCATGGGAAGGGCCTCAAACCAACTGATACAACAACCCACAAGAGACAGGGCTATCCTAGATCTAGTACTGACTAACAGGGAAAGGATTGCACATCTCCAGGTAGAAGGTCACCTGGGGGCCAGTGACCATCACATGGTATAGTTCAATTTGGCCACTAGAACTAAATCATCCCATTCCAATGCAAAAATATTGGACTTCAGAGGCTGACTTTGATAAAATGGCCAACAGAGTTAAGTTAGCCCTGGCAAGAAGAAATACAGGTGAGGGGGTACAGGCAAAATGAGCAAGCATTAAGGATGCAATACCTGAAGCAACATCCCATTATGTTAGAGAGAAAAAGAAGTGAAAAAGAAGAAGAAAACCACTTTGGTTCTCAAAAACAGTAGCAGAAAAGGTCGGAGCCAAAAGGCTGGCCTTCAGGAAATATAAGGGAACGAAGTGGGACGAAGATAGGGAGGCATACCAAACTTCCCTAAGGGAAGCAGGGAAGGCAGTAAGGCAGGCAAAGGCCCAACCCGAGGAAACACAAGCACGAACAGTAAAAGAAGGGGACAAGACTTTCTAGAGATACATTAGTAAAAGGAGAAAGTCCAGAGGGGGTATTGCTAATATCAAAGGGGATAAAGGGGAGTGTGAAGAGGAGGACCATGGAAAGGCATCTATCTTAAACAGATAATTCTGCTCAGTATTTACTGAGGAGAAGGTGGAGCAGGACCCACAGCTCAGCACTATGGACACAGGGGGGAGGGAGGTGTGCACTACTCCCTTCACAAAAGAAAGGGCCCTACAAGCACTTGATAAGCTCAGGGTGGACAAGGCAATGGGAACTGATGGCATACATCCCAGGGTACTAAAGGAGCTAAGGGTGGAACTAGCAGAGCCATTATCAGAATTGTTTAGTGAATCTCTGAGCACAGGAGAGGTCCCTAAAGAGAGGAGAAGGGCTCATGTGATCCCTATCCACAAGAGTGGTAGCAGGGAGGAGGCAGGGAACTACAGACCAGTCAGTCTTACCTCTGTAGTGGGCAAGATTATGGAGGCACGCCTTAAGGAAAGGATAGTGCAACACCTGGAATCCATAGGAGCACAGGCTCCAAGACAGCATGGGTTTACAACAGGAAGGTCCTGTCAAACTAATCTCATAGATTTCTTTGACTGGGTAACCAGAGTGGTGGACCAAGGGGGAGCAGTTGATGTCGCCTACCTTGACTTCAGCAAAGCTTTCGATACTGTTGCACACAGAAGATTGATTAACAAGCTGGGTAGGCTCGGGGTGGGTCAGAAGTTGGTCAACTGGGTGGCAAACTGGTTGGCAGGCAGAAAACAGAGAGTTGTGGTAAACGGTATTCAGTCAGAAGAGATGCAAGTCACAAGTGGAGTACCTCAGGGATCAGTCCTGGGGCCAGTCCTCTTCAATATCTTCATCAGTGACATTGCAGATGGACTGGAGGGTAAAGTTTGTCTGTTTGCAGATGACACCAAGATCTGCCTCAGAGTAGATGATCCAGATGGGGTGGGCAGAATGAGAAGAGATCTGGCAAAATGGTCAGCAGTGTGGCAACTGGGGGTTTAATGCAAAGAAGTGCTAGATCAAGCACATAGGGAAGAGAAACCCTGAAGTCACCTATAGGTTAGGACAGGAGTTGTTGGCAGTCAAAAGGGAAGAAAGAGACTTGGGCATCATCATCACAGATGTCCTGAAATCATCCAAGCAGACCTCTAAAGCAGTAGGCAAGGCTAGGGGAATGTTGGGGTGTATTAGTAGAGGTATCACAAGTCGTAAGAGGGAGGTAATAATCCCCCTTAACAAGACACTGGTTAGGCCCCATCTGGAGTACTGAGTGCAGTATTGGAGGCCACACCTGCACAAGGACATTAATAAAATGGAGGCAATCCAGAAAAGGGTAACCAAAATGGTGCAGAGACTGGATCAGAGAACATATGAGGACAGATTAACGGAGCTCAATATGTATACCCTAGAGCAAAGGAGGGAAAGAGGTGATAGGATTGAAACATTCAAACACCTTAAGGGCATTAACAAGGTGAAAGAGTCTGCCATGGTTCAATATAAGAAAAATAGCTGGACAAGAGGACACAGCATGAGATTAGAGGGAGTCCGATTAAGGGGTAATCTGAGGAAGTTCTTTTTCACAGAAAGGGTGGTGGATGCATGGAATGGCCTACCTCAGGAAGTGGTGGATATGAATACAGTGCAGGGCTTCAAACAGGCATAGGATAGACCTAAGTGAGCAATACAGATGAGTATGAATAGATAGGCCTTTGACAGAGTAAAGGCCTATGGCACATTCATAAGGTAGAAAATGAAATGAGCAGACTAGATGGGCCTTGTGGTCCTTATCTGCGGTCAACTTCTATGTTTCTATGTTTCTTTATTGATTTTGTCAATCTCCTTTGCACTTTTTCCAGTGTTTTGCTATGGATGCCTATATGGTGGCCAGTACTGGGTACCATAATCAAGCACCAGACAGACATATGCTTTATACAGGAGAGTGATCACTTCCTGCCACCTGCTCTTAATTGCCCTTTTGTGTTCCGCCACACCCTGTTGGCTTTGAATAACACTTCACTTCAATGGTTACCAGAGCCAAATTTATTATTAATTACTATGCCAAGATCTTTTTCACTTATTACCTTTTTTAATCCTAGATTAATGCCTAGATTCAAATTCTTGGATTATTCCTGTATAGTGATTCATAATGGCTAATGACCTATCAACAGTTTTTGATTGACAGTGATATGTAATGCCTAATATTATCTGTATTGCAGATATTGATGAATGTACTGAGAGTGTTGATCTTTGTGAAAATGGACATTGCCTGAATACTCCTGGAGGTTACCGCTGTGACTGTGAAATGGGATTTACACCGACTCCTGATGGGAAAGCATGTCAAGGTAAATCATATGAATGTTCTAAAATAAATAAAAAAGATGTTGAAAATTAATTATCAGGGCTTTCCAATAGTCTTTTGGTAAGTGTTGCAGCTCACTCTGCTGATTATCAGTGTTTGAGCCCCATGCTAGGGCTATTAAACATCAAGCAGCAGAAGTACTGCTGAGTGTCTGTTTTGGACATCTCCTGCCTCGGAGAGGATGGGTGGCTCCTACTGTTACATAACTACCTCTGGTGCTAGAGATGGAAGGAGCCACATGGGCAGTAATACATGGCTCCAGATGGGTGAAATCCCACCACTGGCATGGCACAGCAAACTGACATAGGATATGGTATCATCGTCTACAATTCTTTGTTGACATGTATCAGAGTTTGATGCATGGACCTAGTCCTAGCCTGCTTCTGACTAGTTAGAAAAGTCCCATTCTTGGGTCATGCCCCAGTGCTGTAGAGATGGGACACGGGGATGAAAAATAAGTGGAATCAACAGTGGCTCTCAGTGGAATAATGTCACTATGCTCCCTGCCAGTTGCAGTGCCCAGGCATGTGTGGTCCCTCTTTCTCCCAGTCAAGAATGCCCTGGCCAGCTCCCCTTCCAGCTTGCCCTACCCAGATGGGTATATCACTGCAATGTGAGCATTCTATATGTTCTTTATACCAAGGGCCCCCCATACATATGAGATACTACTGCTCATCCTGCTTTCTGTATAATGCACATTTCAAACTGTATGAGGGGATAGGCCATGGGCATCTGGGGGCAAGTCGTGACCACTACACTAGACATTGGATCCAGGGCTTTTGAACAGGCTAAAGAGTCTGGCCCATCATCTATTGAGAGAAAAACATTGAAAGTTACATCAGTCTATCTATCTATCTGGATATATATATATAGACGTATAATTATCTTAAAGTGTGTTATGCTGTCATAAAAAACTCAAATGTCACTTTGGTCTGCTTCTCAGTTGCTATGTGTATCATGTAAGTATGCAGAATATTTATTACAGATTTGTATCTGCCCACTGTTTCTGCTAAACTTGGTTTGTCTGTAATTTCCTTGATATCTTTTTGCAAAGTTACCATGTAATTAGCTATTTGATCACTGCTAACTGTGAACTGCATTATAACTATCTTGATATTTTTCTGTAAAACTGACATGCAGCTAAATATGCCATCTCTGTTCTAAATCCTTCTGAATTAGAGATCAGGGGCTTGATTCTCAAAGCCCATAAATTGACGCAAGGTGCCTGTGTCAAACACAAATGGTGCAAGTGGCACCTTGCGCCAAAAAATGAGCCCTGAGCTAGTCACAAAAACAGCCTGCATCAAACGCAGGCTGAATGCACCAAAGGGGACTTGTGCCACAAAATGGGCTGTGCCATGGCATTAGAGAACTTGTGGCAGACACAGGCTGCCATAGCCCCAAAAGTGGGATTCACAAAACTCTCAGAGAGGGAGACTTTCTAAGTACCTTTAGACCAGTCAGGGCTGGTCTAAGGGTACTTTGATATATCCCTCTGTGAGAGTGTTGCATCTTGTGGTAATCTGCAATGGTCCCCCCTCCCAAGCCCCAATCCCCAATGTTGCCCCTTATAATAATATTGAATAATACCCCCTTCCCCTGGTGGTCCTGTGACCCCCCCTCCCTGATCCCCGATGTCCCCGTTGTAATAATATCTAGTAATACCCCCTCCCCAATCGACCAATGCCCCATTATATTAATATCCAATAATACTTCCTCCCCAATGTCCCCATTCTAATATTATCCAGTAATATCCTCCAATCCCTAAGTCCCTAATTATAATGGTATCAATAATACCCCTTCTGTGATGATTCAGGTGGCCCCCCCACTAACCCAGCAAGTGGTACCCACCACCTCTGCTCCCCCATTCTAAAACAGAGCCAGTGACTGGCACAGGCCTCCTCTCATGTCCGCAGCCAGCCGCCAAATGAACTGTCACTGAGTGCATACTGTATAGTGTTAGTGCTCATTGAGACATCAATGAGTCCATACGCTATACAGTATACAGTGATTATTTAGTCAGTGGTCAGCTGTGGAGGTGAGAAGAGGGCTGTGCTAGTCAGTGCCTCTGTTTTGGGATGGGCAGTTCAGGGGTGGTGGGTACTACCTGCTGGGGTGGGGGAGTGGAGAGCCACTGGATCACCTAGGAAGGGAGTGTTATTGGATACTATTATAACGGGGACATCGGGGATCGGGAAGGGGGTATTATTGGATATTATTATAATGGGGACATCTGGAATCAGGGAAGGGGATATTATTGGATACTATAATAATGGGGACATCAGGGATTGGTAGGGTGCCACTAGACCACCAGGGACAGGGGTTAATTAAATGTATCAGGGGGTCGGGGATGGGGGGGACCACTAGCCTTTGCTGCAGGGAGCCTGTGACAAACCCCTCCCATGTGCCTTGTGTTTGTTGCATGGCAGTGGTTGTGGCAAGTGTGGGGACTTAGATGTGAGGACCCCTCCTGTACCAGAATCTGGTGAAGGGACCCTGGCACACCGGGCTTCAGCGCAAACTACTGTTTAACGCAGCTTCCGTCAGTCTAAGCACATTTTGAGAATCAAGCCCCAGGCATTTACTTCTAATAAATAGACAACTGACTATGTTATTTATTGTATTGTGATGTGTTAATAATTAGGTTTTATTTTTATAATAAAGTATTTGTTAGGGCAGAGAACAAGTGGGTTTTTACCTTTGCTTTTCACACTGCAAGTAAAAAAGAATTAAATAGAATTCTGGTATTCTGATGTCAGAAATTGCCAGCTACTTAGGAGCCTGATATATTTCAATGAGAACTAAATATATTTTTCTATCTTTTTCAAAAGAAATATATACTTCTTTCAACAGCAGGCTTTGCTTTTTATATGTTTGTACTATTGTGGTCCGTATGCATGACTTTACAATTTTATAAAACAATAACTGGCTTCTTTCTTCTTCTTCCCAAGTAAAATCTGGTTATGAAGAAAATGCTGCCTGCTAAATTATAAGAAAATATCACAGGTTTTCAAAAATCACATATGTCTATTAAATATATAATTTTGGTGGCAGAAAGTATTTCCCCATAAAAATCTGACAACAGATTTGCTGTTTCTCATTGAAATAAACTGCCAGTTTTGCCAGTAAAGAGTTTCTGATTCATAATACAAGGATTACATTGGATTCTTTTTTTCTTTCACTAGCAGTTGGCAAAATACAAATAAAATTATGAAAAGGTTAAGTAAAGAAACAAATAAAAGCAATCTGAATGATTGCAGAGGCATCTAAAGGCACCGATCCTTCATTCTTTAAGATATGCATCCTTATTAAGCACTTGCTCTTTAAGCTTATTCCTGTATCATTTGTTTGTCCAATCCAGGATCTCCTTGTAAATGATCATTACAAAGAACTGGTTTACTACCTAAAGCCAATATTCGTTTTTAAAAGCAGTCAATCATTGCATTTTATACCTGAGGTACTTTCCCTTAGTTTAATTAGAAGGTTGTTTACCTGATGTTAGTAGGTGTGATGCATGGGACATCATTCTTCTGGTAGCTGACATATCTGTCTCTATGACCCCCACTACATCATCAGCATTGTGCCCTCACTGGCTGTGACATCATTGCTGCTTAGGAACAGCCACTTGGTAACTGCTAGGTCAGTCACCTGTGATGTCACTGAAATCACAAAGTTGATGATTATGGGCCCTATGCAAGATGCCAACGCGCCGCATAATCCGGGTGCATTGGCATCACTATGACTGAATGCCGTGGAGTGGATTCTCGTAGACCCCATGCAGCATTCACAAGCTGGGTACAAGTTAGCTACATGCCTGATCCCCTAGCCGCGCAGACAGCAATGCGCTGGGGGTGGGTGGGTGCATGCCAGTACTATGTGCCATGCACCAAGATGACCAGTGCTGTCCACGGGGGGTGCAGTGCATAGCAGGTTACAGCAGCCAGGATCCCACTGTGCGCCCCCTCATACATGGTCTGCTAGTCATGGCGGAACAAGGCAACTGATCCCCATTGTGCCTCAGCCTGTTAGGCTGCTGGTGGGGCCGGGGCAGCTGATGGACTGACCACCTGGACAAGAAAAAGCCAGGTCCATACCGGTAGTGCCACTCAATGCCCCCCATTATGGACCAGCACTGACCCTGTAGTGCCAAGCACCCTCCTTCCCCACATATGCCCATCTTGTCCCCTAGCTGCACATGCTCCCCCATGGCACTGACAACCCGCCACCCCTCCCTCTGTCCACGTACCCTCCCATCAATGACACAGCTCTTGATGGCAGTGGCAGTCATTACCTCCTCGATGCTGGCCATCTGAGTGATGTTGGGAATGCATCCCTATAAATAGGGGTTCCATTCCTAGCATCACTCAGATGGCTGGCGGCTGAGGAGATGTGTGGAGGGTTGTGCCACTGGCCATCAGGGCTGCAGCACCAATGGGAAGGTACATGGACAAAAGGAGGGGCAGGGACTGTTGGTGCTGGGGGGCACTGGCCATTGCCCACTGACGTGGGTGCTGGGCTACTGGGTTGGGGTCTGGGATGTGTGGCTGGTCTGGGCACCACTGGAGGGGCTGGCACTGATGGGGGAGGGGGTTACCTTTTGTGGGGGGGCTGCATTGGCCGTACTGTGGTGGGGACCACCATGGTTTGGGGAGTCATCCACTCTGCACTATAGCCCAGGGTCGCAGTTGTTGGCAAAATGTTTGGCTACCTATAACTCAAGCTCCCATTAACCCTTGAGACTTAAAACTCAGTGCATATACCCCTGTTGGATGCTTCTCTAAATCCTGAAATTGTGGAGAAAGTTGGATGAGAAATTATAAAATTATCTCAAAATAACTGAAAATTTAATTTTGATTAAATGTTTGGCCACCCATAACGCTACCCCTTTCAACCTAGAACTCTTTAATTTGGTGCACATTTGTAAGACCTATGCTACTCTATACATTCCAATCTATTTGGTGTTATTTGGACACATACTTTTGACACTATAGTGAAATAACTGAAATTTAAAATTTGGCAGAATTCTGCAGACTTTTGATGAACATTCTGCAAAATTCCACTGAGTCAGAATGGTCATTTTGCGGGCATTCTGTGGGTGCAATTTTATATTCTGTACAGCTCTAATAATTAGGTGTAACTCATCTTACATTTCTCCTCCCCTTTTCTTATTACTGAGGAAATTTTAATGACTGCATTATCTATCTCCATCAGAGTCCATCTGCCCCTATAGCGCACTCCCTACTTCAAGTCATAATCCTCTGCTGTGACATCACAGTCTATTGCCATGGGAGTAACTGTGATGTCACAAGCAATGCATTACAGCCTCAGGTAGGGAGAAAGCAGCAGGAATAGATGAACTCTTCAGGAGCATAGCTCCTGTTTTCATGCAGATGACCTCAGTAATAAATAATGGGGAGGAGAAACACAGAAGTAAAGTAAAACATAAGCTAAACTGTTTCTAAATATTATGTTTTGTTAAAGTTCCCCTGAAGGTGCCAGCTGCTGTTTAAGTAAGGTCAGGAACAACATGCTTAAAATACACTGCATGACTTGACTGTAAAATGATGTTCAAATGAACTGTAAAGATTGATTTACTGTTTTGGTGTAGTGTTAAATGGTTTCATACATTTAGAAATAAATAAAAAGAGCAGGTGCAGGAAAGCAGTTACACAACAATGAAAAACATTACAGGTGACAAAGGTAAAGCACAAGTGTGTATTTGACTTTCTAGACACTCTGGTCCTATTTGTGTGCTTTTTATGCAGTATGCGATGCTGGGACACAATGGCACATCCTTCACTAGAATTAATTTTAAATGCACCACAGTGCTTTAGTTACATTATTTGTTTAACCTATATTTTTCTATAATCCTTCCCTATAGATATTGATGAATGCTCTTTTCCTGACATCTGTGTTAATGGAGATTGCAAGAATCTCCCTGGCCTATTCCGATGTGAATGTAATACTGGATATGAACTGGACAGAAGTGGTGGGAACTGCACAGGTAATTGTGTCCACTGTAGATTATGCTGAGAAAGCTATATTAAAATTATGTTTTTGTTTTGCCTCTGTTTACATTCTTTTCTGTACATTCATCTCTCCATACCTTATATAAAGGTGGCAGGATCATGTAAGAGACCAGCATTTAATGTGGAAACAGGAAAAGTACACAGGTGGCCTTTCTGTCTTCAAAAACATTTAAATCCAGTTTTCAGTGATTCATTTTTTTAATGCTACATGATCATGAAATAGTCTGACTATTAAGGGTAACGCTCTCCATCTCCACCACCTTCCAGTCGTTTCAGTAAAGATGGAAAATTATGTGTTTGCTTGTCAGTTTTGAAACATAGAAACGTAGAAGTTGTCGGCAAATAGGGACCACTTGGCCCACCTAGTCTGCCCTAAATTCCCTACCTACTGTGCTATCTCAAACCCTACTTGATCTCCAGTGTTACCCCCCCTAGCCCTATCACTATGGTCCCCTTGTGTCTATTCCACACATGCTGGAATCCTGCTACCATTTTAGTACTCACCACCTTCACTGGAAGGCCATTCCAGGTGTCCACCACCCTTTCTGTGATGAAGTATTTCCTCACATCCCCTCTGAGTTTCCACCCCGAGCTTCATGTCATGACCCCTTGTCCTTGAGCATCTCTTTCTATGTAAAATACTACCCTCCTGTATCTTAGTACTACCTTTGAAGTATTTGAATGTTTCTATCATGTCCCCCCTTTCCTTCTTTTTCTCTAGAGTATGTATTTAATTCCTTGAGTCGTTCCTTGTTGGGCTTTTGATGCAGGCCATGTACCATTTTGGTTGCCCTGTTCTGTACCGCCTCCACCCAATCTATGTCTTGTCCTCATTGGGCTTTTAATGTAGCAAACAAACAGGAAGGCGAGGCAGCACAGGGAAGGTGGTGCACAGAGAAAAAACTATCAGAACAACAGAAAAGCTCTGGCACTCGCCACCTCTATAATTAAAAAGCGAACACTTGGCTAGGAATATTAGAAAATTTATTAACAGCAGATAAAAATATGCCTGACGCTTTTCAGACCAAGCAGTCCTTTTTCAAGGGCTATAAAACACATACAAATCCACCATATATATAGGCACCATAAGATTACATCACAGTGACATCACAATTCACAAATCAAACCCATTGGTGTTCACACAAAATAGTGGTCAAAACAGGAAGGGAAGAAAAATGGGGGGAGGGCAGGGATAAAAACAGTTAAAAACTAAAGAAAGGGTGAATCACAACAATTTCATCATATCTGATTCTATTATAACTAAAGGAAAGGGAAATAAATAGCCCTAACAGTAAATCATCACTTATGTTAAAATAGCTTGATTTCAAAATTGAAATTTAAACCTGGAGGTCTGTGGCTCCCAAATTTGTGATCCAAAAAGCCTCTCTTTTTTACCAAATTATCAAAATCACCACCTCTAGGGTGAGGGCACACTCTATCACTTGCCAAAAATGTAAACTTATGCACATTGCCATCCCCATTTTCATCTCTATTTTTGTGCAAATGTGTTGCTGTAACATAAGTGAGATCCTGTTTTTCAAGGCACGTAAGTGCTCTCCCACTCTAACTTTAAAATTCCAAATTGTTTTGCCTACATAAAATGAACCACAAATACAGGTGGCTAAGTAAATTACTCCTGTACTGCCACAGGTAATGAGTTGACGAATTTGAAAATTTGTCTTAGCATTAACTGAACAAAACTCCTTAACCGTTTCTATATGGGGCAAAAAATACATTTATGGCATCGATAGCAGCCCCCCCCCCCCGTGTCAACCATGTCTCTCTGACTGGTTCATTGTAATGGCTGTGTGTCAAAACATCTCATAAATTGTTAGTTCTTCTAAATACGATTCTCAGGAGTTTAGCGGCAATCGAAACTAAACCTGGATCTGCTGCTAGAACTGACCAATGTTTGTTAATGATGGTCTCAAATTCTCGAACATTCATGGAGAACGTAGTAATAAAGTTAAAACAATTTCTCTAATTTCTCTCTTTCTCAGTATTGCATTAAAGTTTTTCTCTTGGAATAGCGTCTGCAAAATCCTTACCCGCCTACATATTTTTATTACTATATCCCCTTTCGAGAAGTCTGTCACCCAGGTCTGCCGACCAAGTTTCATAATTTTCATTATTAATGCAGTTTCATTTAATTCCTAAGAATTTTCCCTTCAGGACATTATTAACAAGATGACCGGTGTGGCAGCTATCAGCTTTCAAAAGGGTATTACATGCAATTGTTTTCCTAAATAAATTAAATTCTATACGATTGTTTCTATTCCTACTCAGTGTTACATCTAAAAAATCAATCTTTTGCAAATCAAAATTAGAACTAAACCTCAGATTGTTATTGGTACTTTACAAATACAAAATTAAATCATTTAGATCAGACCATGACCCATTCCACAGCAGTAATATATCGTCTATATAACGTTTCCATAAAACAATACTGCTGTGGAATAGGTTGATAACAGCATCAAAAACATATTTCTCCTCTCAAACCCACATATAGATTTGCAATGGAGGGGGCTTTTAATGTAGGCCATGCACCATTTTGGTTGCCCTCTTCTGTAATGCCTCTACCCGATCTATGTCTTTCCAAAGATGGGACCTCCAGTACTGGACACAATACCCTAGGTGGGGCCTCACCATCAGTCTATACAGGGGTAACACTACCTCCCTATTTCTGTTGGTGATACCCTTCCCTATGCACCTAGACATTCTGCTAGCTTTTCCCACTGTCTTATCATACTGTTTTGCTACCTTCAGGGTCATCAGATAGGATAACCCCCAGGTATCTTTCCTGTTATGTGGTTGCCAATACCTCCCCACCCAATTGGTACTTTGCCCTGTTTCTGTGCTCCATGTGCATAATTTAGTACTTTTTGGCATTAAAGCCCAGTTGCCAAACCCATGACCAGTCTTCCAGCTTCTTCAGACCATCCCTCACCCCCCCCCCCCCCAGTGTATTCACTCTGTTGCAGATTTTTGTGTCATCCGCGAACAGGCATATGTTCCTTTCCAGCCCTCCTGCAATGTCACTAATAAAGACATTGAAGAGGACCGGGCCTAGTACTGACACCTGTGGCACCCCACTGGTTACCATGCCTTCTTCAGGGTGAACCCAATTCACCATCACTCTCTGACTCCTGCTTCTTAACCCACTTCGTACCCATTTTACTACTTTTGGACCCACTCTCAGGCTGCCCAGCTTGTTTACCAGTCTTCTGTGTGGAACGGTGTTGAAGTCCTTACAGAAATCCAGGTAGACTACATCCACCGCTCAACCCTGATCCACTTCCCTGGTCACCCAGTCAAAGAATTCGATCAGGTTTGTTTGGCAAGATCTCCCCCCGTGAACCCATGCTGCCTCAGATCCTGTAATCCACTAGTCACAAGGTATTCCCCAATTCTTTCCTTCAGTAATGTTTCCATTACTTTGCCCACCACTGAAGTCAGGCTGACAGGTTTGTAGTTTCCTGCCTCCTCTCCCTATTCCCACTTTTGTGAAGTGGTACCACATCCACCCTCCTCCAGTCCCCTGGAACTTCCCCTGTATCTAGTGATAGGTTGAACAGGGCTGTGAGAGGTGCAGCCAGCATCTCTTTAAGCTCCCTCAGTGTCCTAGGGTGTACCCCGTCTGGCCCCATCACCTTGTCCACTTTTAATTTTGCACATAAACCCCTCCATCTCCTTTCAGCCTTACTATCCCTCCCTTGTTCTTCTTCTTTTTGCTTATATACCTAAAACATTTTTATCCCCCTTTTTTACTGACTTGGCAATATTCTCCTCTGTTTGTGCCTTTGTGCTCCTAACTGCTTTCCCTGCCTCCCTTTGTTTCTCCTGGTAACCCTCCATATCCTCTGCCTTCTGTGTTGACTTGTACCTTCTAAATGCCAGCTTATTTGCCTTTACTTTTTCCACTACTTCCTTAGAGAACCATAGCGGTCTCTTTCTCTTTCCCTTTTTAACCTCCCTGACACAGTGGTTTCTTGCCTTCTCAAGGCTCTCCTTTATTTTTGCCCACTATTTCTCTACTCCACCCAGTTTTCCTATCCCTGCTAGGGCTTCCCTGAGGCATTGTCCCATTTTCTTGAAATCGGCTCTCCTGAAGTCCAGGACCCTCGTTTTAGTGTGGCTTGATTCTGGCCCAGTTCTTATATTAAACTACACCGTATGATGATCACTGGTCCCCAGGTGGCTACCCACCGTGATGTCAGTGACACTGTCCCCAATTGATAGTACCAGGTCCAGTATCACCCCCCCATGTGTGGGTTCCTTAACTAGTTGCCTGAGGATAGCCCCCTGCAGGAGTCTAGGATGTCCCTACTTTTAACTGTTGCTGCAGCTGGGAGGCTCCAGTCCACATCCAGTAGATTGAAGTCCCCCTCCAGCAATACCTCTCCCTTGTTTGCCATCCTCTGGATTTTCTTTCATTATATCCTTATGCACCCCCCCATGCTGGAAGTCCGTACATCACTCCTGTGTGAATAGCAGCCCCCTGCCATGTCTCTAGTGTGATCCACAGTACCTCTGCTTCCCCCCTTTTCCCCCTGAATTTCCATAGTTTTTATGTTTCCCCTCACATAGAGAGCCACTTCTTCCCCCTTTTTTTCCTACACTGTCCCTTCTGAATGGAGCATAACCTGGTATGGCTACAACCTAGTCCTGGTTTTCATTGCACCAGGATTCTGTAATTGCGACTATGTCCAGGTCCACTGCTGCCATGGTAGCCTCTAGGTCTAGGTCTACAATCTTGTTGTCCAGACTTTGAGCATTTGTACACATGGCTCTTCAGATTGTACTGCCACCTCCCCTCATTTTGCCCTTTTGCCCTCCCTTATTTCTTCCGCAGTCTTCTGTCCTCTCTCCTCTTCCCCTGGATTCCTAGTTTTATTTGTTCCTTTTTGGGTTTTTTCTTTTGGGATTCCCACTGCTGACCTTGTAAGCATGTGTGGTGGGCCGTTTATGTCTTCCTGACTCTTTCTGCTACCCCCCCACAGCAAGTTTAAATGCTTGCCAATGCAGCATTTAAACTGTTCACTGAGGATCTCAGTTCCCCCTCCTGGATGGATGCAGGCTGTCAGCCCTGTACAGGTCTCTATCCCTCTAGGTGGAGCCCCAGTCCCCAATTAATCCGAATCCTTCTTCTGTGCACCATTTCCTAAACCATGCATTGAAGTTCCTGGTATGAAGAATCCTGTCTTCCCCCTGTCATAGACAGGTAGTATCTCTGAGAATGTAACAGATTGTGCTAATTGCCTAAGACCTCTCCCCAATTTCTTGAGCTCCTCCTGAACTGTTTCTGGCTCCTCCCATGCCAGGTCATTTGTCTTCAAATGGATAATGACATTCCGCTCTCCCTACCTCCTTGCTTCCCCAGTGGTCCCTAGTATCCTTCTTCTATCCCTTCAAGCCACGGCACCGGGAAAGCACCTTACCTCCCTCAGAACATCTGTACCGGTCCCCAACTGTATCTCCCCTTATTATTGAGTCCCCTACCATGATTCACTTCCTCCTCCTCCTCTGGAGTCCTCTGCTAACCTCTTGGGGTCTCCATTATGGAGGACCCTCATATCCATCCCAAGCACTACTCCGAGTGCCTCTGTGGGACAATCCTGCCAGCCAGTACAGCGTAGGAGTTTCATATTGGTATTGGATGTGGGATGTGCCTGCACTCCACCACCCTGATCTTCCCCGAGCCCATCATTCTCCAGTCAGTCCTCCTTTCTGGCATCCTTTGAGGCAGCAGAGGTGGACTAGGTGGTCCTTGGGTGAGGGAATAGGTCCTCTGAACCCATGCTACTTTAGCCTTGAGTCTTGCAAAATCCTTCCTCAGCCCAGATAGGTGCATACAGATGGGGTAGCACCACAGTCTCCAGAAAATCTCCCTGAAGACTGCTGCCCCACAGCCGCTGCACTGCACCACTCCCAACATAGCTGCCCACCACCTTAACCCAATTCCCCCTATTTTTTAACTCACCACCTCAGAATAATGATCCCCAGAGATTTTTTCTTTTCTTTCTTTATTCCTACACACTCAGGATAATATCCCCTTGTAGCAGATGTAATGTCACAATCACAACCTGCCTTTTATATCTGTGCTGTTACCCAACCTATCAGAAACCTACTTTTAGAGCTGCCTTCTATACCTGTGCTGTTACACAACCTACCTTGAACCATTAGAAACTTTCACAGGCCAGAGGAGCTAGGACCAAGTGAGAGCCAGAACTTTTCAGAGGGCTGGCACCAAGATAAGCAGCATGCATGCATGGCACCATGAGACAGTGCACTCAGCCACATGCTTACGACAGTGGCAGCTCCCAGCCACCTCAGTTCCTATTTTTCTGCCATTGAATGTGCATCAGAGTTTCATCTCACATTCACCGAGAGTCAGAGCTTCACGTCTATATAACGACAGCACTCAGGTCTTCCAGTTTTAGTGTTAGAGTTTTATTTTTTTGTGTCAGTTTAGTGTATTTTGTCACAACATGTATCCAGTTTCTTCTCAGCCCTACCAAGCGTCATGAAGGATGGTAGGGAGCCTGAAGAGGTAGGCTGCTCTGGTAGTGGGGCCATGTCCAGTCCATTTCCTCAATGAAGAATCAATAGTTCAGTGCCCAAGAGGAAGGATAGTCCTCCCGCAAGCACTAAAAGAAGCAGTCTCGATCATGCACATGTTCTGCGTCAGGATCCTGGAACTGCTTAGCCTCAATTTCTTCCTCTTCCCACCAGAAAGGGAAGAAGTGGCACCAGTCGAGGACACTCTCTACAAGGTCTGCTGTGAGGCATTCAGTTTCTCTGGGTCAGAGGCCTTCCCTGTCACCTTTGGTGCCACCAAAGGACTCTGGTTCTAGTAGATTGGAGTATTAGACCTGCAGTCCCCCTCTGTCCATAAGCAGGGACTCCGGTGGGCATTTCCACCACTGGGTGACTCTTATGGAGCAGTCGGTGCAGCATCTGACCCAGGTGGGCACTGCTAGCGGAGCTGGTCCTTGGCCCTTTGGTGCCAGTGGGACTGGTACTGCAGGTGGTGCCATCGGGCCAGGTAGTGTGTTCACATCCTGCAACAGCCTCAGGGACTTTGCCAGCGGCAGCACCACTGTCATCTATCCCACTGGCCGCCCTTCCCCCTCCTGGGTGGGGATGGGGATGGCCATGGTACCAGTGCTGGTCACTTAAGTGTTGGCTGGCTCATCCACGCCGGGTCTAGTGCCAGGCTTGGGCTCTTCAGGGGCTGGTCAGGTGCCAGATTCAGTTCTGGTTCTGGTCCTCCTCTGATACCAGCCCCTCATCTTCCAGGGCCAGTGTCTCCAGTATCACTGCAGCCAAATGCTGGATTGACAGGTCTGTGACCCCAACCCCTTTTTTCTCACCCACTGAGGAGAGTATAGAGTGGGAAAAGTCGGACCCTGACCTCGTGATTTCTGATGGTGGTGATGATAACTCTTTCTTTAGCCTAGACACTTCCAATCCAGATTCTGTGTCTCAGGAGGATCTCTCTTTTAAGGCTCTGCTCAGAAATATGCATTCCGCACTAAATTTCAAGCCAACACCCACTGACCAGGGTAATTGTCTCTGGCTGGAGTTCCTAACTGTTTCCAACGCACTGGTCAGTTTAGTTCCTCCTATTCCTCCCAAATTCAAGCCACTGTCTGATGTGGTCTGGAACAGACCTGCTTTGGTGACTATTGTCATCCTCACCAAGAATGACAAAGTCATTATTCCCAAAGAGGTCACTATGCACTGCATTAACTGGAAGTGACGCAAAACTGACCTATGGGCAAACATGCCTGTGTGTCAGCTATCCTGGGCATGAGACTTGCCAGCTACATAGGGCACTTTTCTATGTATTAATATACCCTTTGGAGCAAGCTGAGGTTTCTGGCAGAATCACTGCTAGAGATGGGGTTAAACAAGATATTCTGCTGGTGACTATCAAGCAAGGTCCAACAGTCACCAGCTTAAAGCCTCCATATAAGCTTTTGATACTGCATTTCACTCTGCTGCTGCAGGCATTTGCATCAGGCAGCATTCCTAGCTGTGAACTTCTGACTTCTCCCAGGAAGTTCAACAACAGGTTATGAATGTTCCTTTTTGATGGAGCGTACCTGTCTGGACAACAGGTAGAGCAATCTCCTATGGTGTCTCATAAAACTAGAACAATACTTATGGCTTCTAGACCAGCTCCCTTGAACCCTCAGAAGGGCAAGGGATGTGGTTCCTTTCAAAACAAAGAACAAGCAGGCGGCTAAAAGCAAAGATAGAGCCAGTTGCAAGGTACTCACATACGGCAAACAGCCTTGAGAAAATGTGAGGTTTAGCACGAAAACGTTTGGCTGTTTGGGATGGGGCACATTGCAACTGTGTTCTTTTGGTGCAAATGAAGTAATTTTTGCTTATAGCCTGACTGTGACATGCTGTTTTTGGAATACAGTGGTGATATGTAGCCATGCTGCTGTTTGCTGTGTGTGAGTACCTTTCAAAATAAGCAGTCCTTTCATGGCAAAGGCAGGGAAGCTGCAAACAAAAATCAGCCTACCCAGCCTCAGAAGAAGGTACAGCTGAAGGCACAGGCACTGAAAGCACCTAGTACTACTACTGGAAACTCCGGCCCTTGTCCTGCCTCAGCTACTCAGTGCAGACCTTTCCTCACTAGTAGGGGGTGCTTAACCCAGCTTTACCATCAATGGGAGTCCATTACGATGAACAAGTGGCTCCTCAGAATCACCTGGAGAGATGATCTCTGGATTTCATAGAAATCCCTCCAGACTATCTGTCCAGAAGACAGACCCTCTTATCTGCTCATATGACAGAGCTTCTGGTGCAGGAGATTGCAGGCCTTCTGAGCAACAGGGCAGTGGAAGTAGTGCCAGAGTAAGAATGAATCACAGGGTTCTACTCCCACTGTTTTCTGATTCAAACAAAATCGGGGGGGGGGGGATGTGCCCCATTCTCGACCTTAGAAATCTGACAAATTTATGGATTGCGAAAAATGCAAAATTAATTTACTGGGCTCTCTGCTACCCTTCCTGAAGCCTCAGGATTGGCTAGCATCCCTGGATATACAGGACGCATACCAGCACATACTGGTACACCCCAGCCACCACTGTTGCCTTCGTTTTGTAGTGCTGGGACAGCATTACCAGTTCAGAGTCTTGCTGTTAGGGCTTTCCTCCATGCCACACATTTTACAAAGTGCTTTGCAGTACTCATGCACCTGCAGAAACTAGGACTCCAGGTCTTTCTGTATCTGGATGATTGGCTAATCTCCAGCCCATCCAGGCAGGAGAGGGAACAATCAGTAACTACCGCCTCTCAGTACCTCACTTGTATGGGGTCTTGCTAAACTTTGTAAAATCTCAGCTCCAACCCTTACAGCACCTGCTGTTCATAGGAGCTCTTCTAGATACAACCCAGAACCAGGAACCTCTTCCAGAGAGTAGTCTTTAAGCAGTTCTGCAGATGGCATGCTACATCAGGAAGAGCAAGACTGTGTAAGCCCACTCCATGCAGCTCATGCTGGGTCTGATAGTCTTCTCAGTATTCACATTACCTTGACACAACTGCACATGAGAACAACCCAGTGGATGCTCAGTGCACAGTGGTCACAAGCATCACACCCTCAGACTTCCCCATTCACATGACCAAGCCCCTGATTCGATCTCTCATATCATGGTTGGAGGATAACCTCCTCCAGGGCTTCCCCTTCTCCCAGCCAGAGCCTCAGGTAACACTCACCATGGATGCCTCACTGTTGTGGTGGAGGGCCCACTGTCAGGGCCTCCAAACACAAGGTGTCTAGGACCCATCAAAGAATCATGTCCACATCAATGTGTTGGAGATGCAAGATGTTTAGTATAGCCTAAGAGCCCTAGTGGATCTAGTTAGCCAAAAAACAGTCCTTCTCCAGACAGACAAGTCTGTCCTGTACATCAACAAACAGAGAGGAGCACACTCATACTGTCTCTGCAGGGAGGTGATGAGAGTGTGGGAATGGTGCCTGGAGCAAGGGATCCTGCTCCAAGCAGTCTATCTACCAGGAGTTCAGAACACTCTGATAGACAAGCTTAGTCAAACAGAGGCCGATCCTCGTGAGTGGTCACTAGCTCCAGATGTTATTAGGTCACTATTTGATAATTGGGTACCCCAGATGTGAACTCTTTTGCATCCCTAATCAATGCCAAACTTCCTTGATTCTGCTCCAAAAATCCAGGATATGTCACTTTCTGTCAGGATGCATTCAGACTGCAGTGGCAAAATCTGTTTCTGTTTGCATTCCCACCTATAACTCTTGTTCAGAGAATATTGCTCAAATCAGAGGCACAAGGGGGCAAGATGATTCCAGTGGGTCCCTGCTGGCCTTGACAGATATGGTTTTCTCTGTTGAACAAACTTTCCGTCAGCAAACCAAGGACACTTCCACTCAGGATGGACTTACTGACATATGGTCACCTGGTACACCCCAAGCTGTGCTTCCTTCATTTTCAGGCCGAGCTCCTGAAGAGATAGAAGTGAACGGGTACAGGGTATCTCAGGGGGTCACTGAAATACTATTGGCTGTACATAAACCTTCCACTAGGAATACATACAGCCAAATAGAAAACATTTTCCATCTTGTTCTCCAAAACCCATATGGACCCTTTGGGTACCTGCCTGACAAGGTTCTGGAATATCTTCTAGACATTTCTGATGCTGGCCTTCAGTGTTCCTCAGTAAAGGTCCTCTGTGTGCTATATCTGCATACCACAAGATTGTGTGTATCCTCTACCAGGCACAACTACCACTGTTCAAGAGGTGCCTTAAGGGCGTTTGGCAGACAAGGCCTCCCATCAGGAAGCCGGTGGCTGCCTGGGATATCAACCTTCTGCTGGATATGCTCACTTGCAAGCCTTTTGTGCCCTTTGTGACATCTGACTTGAAGTTTTAACTAGGAAAGCAGATTTTCTAGTGGCCAGCACCTCTGCTGCTATAGTATGAAAAATCCCTGCTCTGGTCACAGATCCTCCATATCCTGTTTTCCATAAAGACGAGGTAGTTCTCCACACACACCCAAAGTCTCTACCAAAGTGGTGTTGGAGTTCTGTCTAAATCAGCTACTAGCACTGCCCATCTACTTTGCCAACTTCCAGAATGAGGGAGAAAGGGCTCTCCACTCTTTTGATGTTAAGAAGGTCTTTAAGTTTTATCTGGACAGAACTAAGGGCTTCAGAGAGTCCAAACAGCTCTTTGTCTCCTTCAGTCCTAATCAAAAGGTACAGTCTGTTACAGTCAAGTGCATTTCTGCCTAGATTGTGAACTGCCTGTGCCACTGCTGTACTATCTGGAAGCTGGTGGCTGCCTCGGATATCAACCTTGTGCCGTATATGCTCACTCACAAGCCTTTTGAGCCTCTTGCGACATGTGACTTGAAGCTGCGTAAGTTAAACTGGAGGGCTGGGTATGCACCCACTCTACCAGAGTGATTGCCAGTTCCCTGGCAGTCATTTGCTCTGTGCCTATTGAAGATACTTGCAGCACTGCAACTTGAAGCACAGTGCACACTTTTACAAAGCACTATGCTCTGATGTCCATGCCAGACAGCATGTCACCTTTGGCAGGACTGTCCTGAACCGATTTCTATCTGAGTGAGCCATTAACTCCTACTGCACTAGTCCAGGGGACTTTGTCTGAGCATGGTAATCTTACCTATCAATGGGAATCAATGGTGAAGACTGATTCCTGGAAGATATGAAAATTACATACTCACTGTAGTTCTTGATCATCTAAGAATATCTTCACCATTGATTCACATACCTGCCCGCCCGCCATCCACTGGACTCACTTTAGTATGTTGTGTTGATCTTCGTCCCTTTATGTATGGTTTGGGCTGTAAAGACACTGTGGTACCAGTTTAGCGGTTCTTATACATACCACCAGGGTGATCTGTGCCCTTAGCCTAACAGTATAAGTTCTTGTTAGGTAATGCTACACCTCCTTGATAAAAAAAGGTACTGAGGCAGGTGGAGATTGGTGCCAATCTAAGCATACAGCTATGTGTACTGTCTCGCGGTGCTTCACATGCATGCTGCTTATGTCAGCACTAGCTCTTAGTTCAGGATCCCACTGGATCCTAGCTCCTCTGGCTCAGACCCACTAGTG
The DNA here is from genome assembly GCA_016271365.2 of Neoceratodus forsteri. Taxonomy (NCBI): domain Eukaryota; kingdom Metazoa; phylum Chordata; order Ceratodontiformes; family Ceratodontidae; genus Neoceratodus; species Neoceratodus forsteri. Next base: position 723,371,100 of record CM028129.1, read on the forward strand.
TATATCAATGGTGATGACATTCTTAGAAGATTAAGTATTATGGTGAGATGTAATATTCATTTTTAGCATGTACAAAACATTTTTTTGCCACATGTATTACTTATTTATTTATTTAGAATTTTTGCAAGCCTGGAAATCCACATTTAGGCATCATGACTAATTTTCAGGAGGGTCCTGGGAGGACAGTTATAGCAGCATAGTATAACTAACAAGGAGGGCCCATGAAATAAAGAAGTACACACACATATACAGAAATTATTTTGAGTATAAATACATTGCAAATGATAGAAATGTATATGCATATGTGCAAGAACTTAATGAAAAACTAGGCCATTCAGAGTCACGAGGGTGAAAATACCTCAGGTACTTAAGATTAATTGCAGAAGAAAGGTGAGCAGAGTTAAACAGGTCAGCTAGACAGGGAAGTGGAGCTGCTTATAGGTGTCATGTTATCTTGGTGACAGGAGCAAGGGACACTGAGAAGGATATATTTTACACACTTGAAGGAATGGACTGTGTAGGGTTCCTTAATGCTCTCTAGTAAAGAGTTCAAGGTTACCGGGACCACCTTTTGACCTAATGATTTCTGTACTCTTGGAACATGGAGAGATTCTTTGATTGGGATCTTAGCAAATTGGATTGCTGCTCAGGGTTTAATAATAGGCTTCACAAACAGTCTGGACAGTTCCCTTGCATGCATTTGAAAATCAGAGTGGACCGTTTAAGGTTATGCCTTTTGCCCTTAGGGTGGAGGCCATGGTCATCATACAGATGGTATGTATCTTTGTCAGTTTAGGGTGAATCTGCATAGGCCATTGAATGCTATGGTAACTTGGTGTAGTGATGTGTTGAGGGCATATCTGTTGATTTCACTACCAAACTCCCATGCTGGTTAGCAAGGATGGCCCTATAGTCAGCCTTCTAGTACTTGGAGTTAGGCTATTTCTGACATGGTAGAGTGCACCAAGCTTCTGATGAGTGTTCCTGACAATCTTGGTGATATCTGATATGGTCCATGAAGCCTAAGTTAGGATTGAGCCACATCACAAGATATTTAAGTTATAACATTTTGAAGTGTGGGCAAGTGCATGGTATGAAATAGATATTATTAGGAGGAGCTGGTCATGTGCTGAAGGTTATAACATTGATTTTTATAGTGTTCAGTAATAGGTTGTTTGTGAGTATCCAGTGTTGAGTCCTGTCAAGCACAGTTTGAAAACTGTTAAGATCAGCAACATTCTTAGATTTTGCATAGATGACAGTGTCAACAGTGTAGAGGTGGATCTGGACATTGGAGCTGGTACATATGGATGGCAGGTTATTAACAATTATACAATGGTGTCTGAAAATCCTGTAACTTCATTGGTCAAAACATGTCACATGACCATGGGTAAATCCTGCATTACCCACGGCAGAGGAAATGCATTTATAAAACAACATAATTAAACACATTTTACGCATGGGTTCATTGTATAATCGCAATAGCAGCATCAGAGTGTGGGTTATTGGGGTTTACCCACTTCTTGTGTGGTTAAGTCACTTGGCTGCGCCTCATGACACACCACACAAGGCATGGGTAAACCACCAATAACCCACACCCTGTTGTGCCTTATTGCTTAAATAGGTTGAATGGCATGTGGCAAAGAACTGATCCTTGGGGGACTCTGGTGTTTGTGAAAATGAGGTTAAATGGTTGTCAAAAATATCATCTGGGATCTGTTGGTAAGTAAAATATATACCAGGGAAGTGTCTGGGATGAGAACCCTAACCAAAGTAAAGCAAAACAGGACACTTTACTCACAGAGGGCCTGAAAATACATTCACTATCAGGGCCCAGTTGTCCAGGAAATTAGTTAAATGTCTGTGAAATGAATGCTTTGGTTTCTCCTGACAAAAATATATTTCAGATAAATAAAGTAGTAGTTTGTAGGCTTATCATGTTTCTATCTTTACTAGTTGGAAACCTTTTGTATTACGAAAGTATCCATTCGAGAAATGGTATGCTGCCAATTTCTAGTGTGTATTTTATACTGCACCAGCTAGTTATGACTTTGATCTTTAAACATGACAAGTACTGCACTAGCCTGCATACAGTCCACATATTTTTCCGGTTAAAGCATTTTCCTTAAAGCAATTTTCCAGTATCCTGGATAACTTTTTAAAAATACTATATCCAGATGCATTTCAACTTATATCACCATCATATTCTATACTTATCTTTCCTCATTCTTTGTTACTGAGGACGCTTGCATGAACACAGACAGCTGGATTTCAAAAAGGGTAAACTTGGATGTGCCTTCAGTACTGTCTGCCTATTTACACCCAACCTTGGCTGCCCTATTTTTAAAAGGACATAGGTTTTGTGACAGTTTCCATGATTTGTGGCAGCTTGCATCACAAAGTTATGCATGGGCCATTTTTTTTAAAAGCAAGCTGAGACTTTTGCTGAAATTTGCACAGCTGTATCCAGACCTTGGCTGCAATTTCACCAAAATGTGCTGCAGTATAATTCACAATTCTCCCCAGTATCGTTTCGCTCAAACTTTGTTTCATTCTCCTGCTGTACCCTCCACTGAAGTCACAGTCCTCTGTCAGTGACATCACAGTCTGCTGCTGTGGATTGATTGTTATGATCTGACCAGCATAGCATTTTGACCTGAGTGGAGGGAAAAGAGGAGATGAAATGAAGCCCAAGTCACTAAGATCCTGTTTTTATGCATATAGTAAGTCTTCAGTAATAATGTATAAGACCAGATAAATATAGAAATTTGAATTCAGAATAAGTAGAATAATGTATTTTAAAACCTTTTTCAGGTCTAGAAAAACTACCATAAGATAAAATAATAGTTATGTACCTTTTATCTACTTCTTTTTCATTTGAAAATGATCCTTAAATTCATAGTACTGCTATCTGAAAAATAAAATTCCAACAGAATTATCATGAAAGTCAGATTTTTTTCTGCAAAATTTCAGAATGCACTTTAGCAACTTCTGTGAAATTCCAGCTTAGAACAGCAGAATGGATATCTGCATTCTGGACTGATTTATTAAACTGCAGAATGGAATTCCACAGACTAGATCACTCTGTTATCTATAGAACTGCAAAATGATTTCATAAATTGCAGATTTATATACAGTGTTAAACTACTGAATGGAATTCTGCAGAACTATCATTCTGTAGTTCCTATGTAGCATTCTATCATTCAACAAGAACATTTCACAGAATAAAACAACAAATTGTAGGGCACATTTGGAGGATATGGATTTTGCCAGAGCCAGAATTTTGGAATATTTCGTGAAATTATGTGAAATTTCCACAAAACTGGAATTAGCAATCTTAGCTCAGCACTAATTCATTGTTATATTTAAATAAGTTTAAAGTGTAAATATTTTTCTTCCAGATATTGATGAGTGTGCAAGCCCTACAACCTGCATTAGTGGAACGTGTGTTAACACCCCTGGCAGTTATGTCTGTAACTGTCCACCTGATTTTGAACTAAACCCTACACATGTTGGCTGCATAGGTGAGATATTTCTACTTTAATAATATTATTTTGATACTGTAGTTGATCCTAATTAATTGTATGTCTAGTTGCAGCAACAGACATGGTCAGATATTTCCAGGTATTTTATGATATTTCTAAAGAGACTCTCTCTTTGGTGGGCCCACAGACATACTGCAGGCAGGCAAGGAATTTTCTGGAGATATCTCAGAGATCTCAGGAAAAATCAGACCTTGTCAATTGCTGCAACTGTTATTGATTATAGCATAATTATTTATATATGCTTCTTATTAAAAGTAATTAGTATGTTTAAAAGTTTTGTCCTCAGATAAAAATAATGGGCGCCTTATTCAGAGCTGGCCATGTGCACCTCACATACAGGAGCACTGCTCAGCATTTAGTGCCCAGCCAGCTCAGAGCACTATATAGACAATTAGTGAGTTCTGACCAGAGCTTGAGGTAGTGTCTGCACAGTGCATAGTGATGATGAACTGCACTGACACAGCCCAAGACTTGTATTGTCCACAAGGGAGCCCGATGGAGATAGTGCTCCCCAAACAGGATAGCACCAGGGCTCCTGTGGACCACATTTAGCCCTACCATGCTAATTAGCTCATTGGGCATGCAAGGCTTTAAATGGCCATCAGCATGCCCATTACAGTTTCATTAGTATGCGAGTGCCCGTCCCATCTATTGTGCAGTTATAGAACCCTTAATCCTGTTGATCTAGCAGTGCCCCCCCAGTTGCCCAAGGTATATGTAGAGACCACAACTCAGGGGTCTAGCAGCCCTCCATCCCCAGTCACTTGAGTTATACATAGAAACCCCAGTCTGTGGTCCAGTGGTCTCCCTATCCCTAATCACCTGAGGTATATATGAAAACACCAGCCTGGTGGTCTAGCTGTCCCCCATCACCAATATGCTGGGGTGTATATACAAACTTCAACCTGGTGGTTTAGTGGCCCCCCCCCATGCCCCAATTGCATGCATGATTGCAAATACCTGTCAGAGAGCAGATGACTAAATAGGTGAGTAGAAGGCTGTGCTAATCACTATTCAGAATGCTGCGGAATGGCAGTAGTGAATGGGCAGGGGGTGCAGGGTGGAGGGTCCTAAGCAGGTAGGTTGGAAGGTGGGCAGTTGGCCTTTGAGGGTGCACTAGACCACCAGGATAGGAATATAAGGATAACTTGGGCAGGCAGGCTATTGGGGTTGGGGGGATTGCTTCAGTAGATCACCAGGTTAGGGTTTCTATACATACCTCAGATGATCGGTGTTGGGTGGACCACTAGACCAACATTTTTAAAGGATCTATTATTGTACTACAGACAGACAGATAATTGGGGAGCATACCAGTGCTTAGGGTTAAGGGCAGAGTCACAGGAGCTATTTACTTGTAGCACTGCAAAAAAGTTGAATAAACTGCTGCACTCAGTGTGCATGGGATGATCCCTCATTTGCATGGGTGCAGCGGTATATTTTTTGTTCTCACATTATCAGGTTAATGTGTTGCACCAGGAGCCTTTGAATACAGCCTGTACTCTGTCAGTTCTATTCATGGGTAGGGCAGTGTTAATCCAGTTAGTGCTGCACAAACTGTTTGAATATGGGAGCCTATTGCCTTTCTAAGATAGAGCACAACATTTTTGAGCAAGAATACATACAGTATCTGATTATGGGCTCAACTATCCACCTTTCTTCCACTGGGGGCTATGCTTTGAGCCATGTCTCCCTTTCTTCTGGCATAAACCCCTCAACCCCCTTTACAGCAGGAAGGTCATGTCAGATGAATCTAATAGATTTCTTTGACTGGGTGACCAAAATAGTAGACCAGGAAGGGGCTGTGGACATGGCCTACCTAGATTTTAGCAAGGCATTTGACACAGTCCCACACAAAAGATTAATAAACAAATAAGCCAGCCCGGGATTGCATCCCAGGGCTGCAGCCTGGGTAAAAAATTGGCTGTACAACAGGACACAGATGGTAATAGTAAACGGAGTCCACTCCGAAGAAAGGGGTGTTACTAGTGGGGTACTGCAGGGTTCAGTTCTGGGACCAGTCCTCTTTAATGTCATTATAAGTGACATTGCAAAGGGACTGGAGGGAAAAGCATGCCTCTTTGCAGATGACACAAAGATCTGCAACAGGGTTGATACACAAGGGGTGGGTGGAAAGGATGAGAAGGGACATGGCAAGGTTGGAGGAATGGTCAAAAGTATGGCAGCTTCGATTCAGTGCAAAGAAGTGCAAAGTAATGCACCTGGGAAACAAAAATCCAGGAGAAGAGTACACAATGGGGGGGAGGGTACTAACAATAATAAAAATGGAAAGGGCCTGGAAGTAGTCATGTCAGATGACCTAAAGGTAGGCAAGCAATGTGAGAAGGCAGTAAGGAAGACTGGGGGGATACTGGGATGCACAGAAAGAGAGGCATCACCAGTAGGAAACCGGAAGTTGTTGTCCCTCTGTACAGACAGTTGGTGAGACCCCATCTGGAGTACTGCGTTCAGTTCTGGAGACCCCATCTCCACAAGGACATAGATAGGATGGAGGCAGTCCAGAGGAGGGCAACTAAAATAGTGCAGGGTCTGCATCCTATGGGTCTGCAAGCCATATGAAGAGAGACTAAAGGAGCATAATATGTATACCCTCGAGGAAAGGAGGGAGGAGGGGGAACATGATAGAAATTTTTAAGTATTGTACCTCAAGGGAATCAACAAAGTCCAAGAGGGTAGCATCTTTCAGAAAAAGAGATGTGCAAGAACAAAGGGGCACAATTTGAAGATAGAGGGAGGGTGGCTCAGGGGCAATGTGAGGAAGTACTTTTTCATGGAGAAGGTGGTGGACACATAGAGTGACCTTCCTGAGGAGGTTGTGGGGTCAAAAACAGTGGGGGAATTTAAGAATGCATGGGACAGACATAAGGTAACTCTGGTGGGGGGGTAGGAGGAAGTAGGCTGTTGGTTAACTAGGATCTGCAGCTTATCCAATAGGAAGGGAAATGGGCAGACTGGGTGGGCCAAGTGGTCCTTATCTGCCATCACAGTCTATGTTTCTATGTTTCTCAACCAGTGAATTCTGGAATCATGCATCTCTTTCAAAATCCTCCTTAAAACCTGCCATTTTTTTTTTGTTGACTTCCACAGCTGATCAAGTCTACTTTAACCTGAATAGCACAATAATTTACCATACATTACATTTTTATTTACTGTTTTGGCAGTCGCTTCTCCCTGCTGTGCATCCACTCCAAACTGTACACCACTATGTACCCCCTTCCCAAGGCTTTTCTCCTGCGGTAGATCATAACTTGATGTACCACATCCCAGTCAGGATGCAAAATGGAATGTGTTAATTGGTGGGAAGTACAGGATTGTCACTCAGAGGTCTTAGAGCAGTACTACTATTATTTCCCTCCCATGACCATCCCACACCACACAGAAGTCTCTTCTACAAACAAATGCATAGCATGCAGTACAACCCAGCAGCTGACCACTAGGTAGTGCTGCTACATCAGGAAACAGCTTTCTTCTCCAAGGCTGTGAGCATTGTTTCTACAGTACTCTGTTGATGATCACTGACCAAAATAAATGATCCCCATATTTGTAATGCATTTCCAAGCCTCTGACATAGTAGAGTGACTCCCTTGCACCATACTATTGGGGCAGCATCATTTCACCACAAACTGAACTTCAGTTTTCTTCTTCTGTTCCTCCCCTTTAACTTCCCTGACTTCCATTTATTTTCTATTATTTTGTAAAGCATTTTAAAATATGTGCATAAAAGATATCACATATTAATGAACTGTAAATTTTGTAACATTGTGAATTAAATATTTTTCAAAACAAAAATCATTTTAGGAATTTTATATAGTAGCTTTGCATAAATATTTACCATTCTGAAAGTCAGTGTGTCCTAAAAGTCCATCTGTTGCTGAATTTAATAATTTGCGATATCTCCCTTTTGAGCAGATACACGCTCTGGTAACTGTTATGTGGAGATCCGTCAAAGAGGGGATAGTTTGTACTGCAGCAGTGAGATTGGAATTGGAGTTTCAAAGGCGTCTTGCTGCTGTTCCTTGGGTAGAGCGTGGGGTAATCCATGTGAAGAGTGCCCATCTGTCAACTCAAGTAAGTTTTCTACTTGATCTATAAACATATTTCTGTTTCCCCTTGTGTGTATGGATTGCAAAACAATACACTGAGAACAAGTCTGGTTTGCAACACAAAGCCAAGCACACAAAAATGGAAATATAGTATTAGAATGCAAATACTCCAGAATCTTGTTGATTGTATAATGTGGATTTGATCTACTGCATTATGCGGTGTGGGAATAAACCTGTTATTTTGGCAGCCTCTCTCAAAGCATAACAACATGGTTTGTTGGTGTGTAGGTACATTTCCATGCTTTAAGAAAGGGTGCCAACAGCGGAGTCAGCCAGGCTGCAAGGCAGCAACTGACATGTTACAAATTCCTGCATAACAAAAGGGGTTAATTACTATTGAATTGCACTGTTCCTTGCAGCATACTGCAGCACTCTGCAGAAACACTGCAAGGTACTGTACTAAATCCTGACTAATTCCACTGTACGTGTTATAGAAATTCTTTAAATGGCTGGAAGGGGTGGTGATAAGAGTGTTGTGCTAATCACCATTTGTACATGTGTGTGTGTGTGTGGGGGTCAGAGAGAGAGAGCAGCAAGATGGGGGAGGGTAAGTTATTGTTGAGCACCTGGTGATGTGAGAGCAGAAGTGATAGCGGATAAATACAATAGCCATCAAGCCAGGTTTATTTGGTCCTGTAATAATCTGAAATGCATGATTACAGGTATCTCATGATTATGGATCAAAAGCTTTTTTGTAGCAGTACTGGTGCTTGTACAAACAAATGAATAAAGTAGGTGATTTGATACCTCTTATTGGACCAAAAATAATTTTTCAGAACACAAGCTTTCAGACTACATAGAGTCATTCTTCAGGTAATGACAGATCTTCCAAGAATCAATCTTCTCCATAGATTCCCATTAATGGGTCGGAGCCAGAGGCACTAGGACCCCGAGACAGATGGAACTTTTCTGGAGAGCTGGCGGTGCCGGTAGACCCTATGCATGCATCACTGCATTCACCTGCAGGTATACAGCAGAAGCAGCCCCCAACCCTCAGTTCCTTTTTCCCACCATCGAGTGCATAGCAGTAGCATCACTGCTGTCCTCATCAGGGCCAGAATGTTATCATCTGTAGGATAACTGCCTTTAGTTCTTTGGTTTTAGAGTCAGTACATTAGAGTTTGTTATTTTCATGTCAATTTAGTTTAAATAACAAAACATTTCTACAGTTTCTTTTCCGTCCTACCTCGTGCTAATGGTTGATGACCATGAAAGACTATAAGGAGCTTGAAAAGGCAAGTTGCTCCTGCAACGGGGCTGTGTCTGGCCACCAACTGTCTCTGGGCAGGTGCTCTGGCAAGTGGCATCCCAGTGCCCAAGAGGATGAACAGTCCTCCCATAGTCTCAAAAAAAATGGTCCATATCCCCCAAATGCTCAACATCGAAGTCTTTGCACTGTTTAGCCTTGACAGCTTCCCGTAAAAAATATAAGGTGAAGAACGGCACTGGTCAAGGTCATCCTCCGGTCATTCTGCTGTGAGACTCTCAGCGTCCATGGACCTGGGTGCTGCTCCATCATCACTATCAGCACCGGGGATGTTTGAACCTGTGCGGTCAAGGTCTTCATCCCAGAGCCCCTCTCTGTTCACTAGGGGGGATTTCAGAGGGAAGTTTAACCATTGGGCACCTTTTATGGAGTGGTGGGTGCAGCATGTAAGGAAAGTGGTGCCATTGTTGGTACCAGCTCCTGGCCCTTCTGGGTTTATGTATTTATTTATTGGTAAAGCGGGTGGGTACACTGATCCCAGGGACCGTTTTCAGAGTTAGATGGGCTGGACTCATCATTGGTGCATCTTGACTTGGGCACGTGACTAAGACCAACTCCAGCCTCTGGGTTGGGGTCCTTGCCAGTGCTGCCAATGCCTGCTCCACCTGTGGTGTCACCTTCAACCCCTCTGGAGGTGGAGGCAGCTATGGTGCCACTCCTGGTTCTTTAAAGGCTGGCAGGGTCAGCAACACCATTAATGCTGCCACATTGACCTCTGGGGATTGGCCCTGCGGAGCTTGCCTCAGTGTCAATTCTGATGCTGCCTATGGTGCCACAAGGGTCTTTAGTGCCAGGAGTATTCCCTTTGGAACTGGTCTCAGGACTGTCCTTGATGTCACCAGTGCTGTTCCGATGGCCCGACCCGGGGCTGGGTCTAGTGTCACTGGTGTTGCTAAGGCTGGCCAGTGCTGTCATCCTTTCACCCACCCCCCCGTACTATCCTCCAGGTGCAGAGGGAGTAGAGGGAGATGAGTCAGATCCTGATCTCATCATCACCAATGGGGACAACAATAACTCATACTACTGTCTAGAGAAGTGGAACCAGTTCCCATCTCCATACGTAGCTCTGCTCAGAAGTATACATACTATGCTGAATTTCAAAGCCAGAAGCTATAGACCAGGCTAGGTCTCTGCAAGTGAAGTTTCTAAATTTGCCTAATATTTCATTCTGTTTACTTCCTCCCATCCAGCCATCCTAAGGGACCCTCTTTGAAGTGGCTTGATGGAGGCCTGCTGCAGTGGCAGGTGTCCCCAAACAAGTAAGCAGAAAATATGCAGTGCCTACATTGAAGCCCATGTATTTCACTCAGCCAATAGCCAACACCATTGTTATCGTGGCTGAGAATGACAAAGCCATAGTGCCCAAGGAGGTCACTGTGCACTTTGCTAACAAGGAATCATGCAAAAGTAGACACCAGGGGCAAGTGGGTCTATAGTAACTTGACTGCCCTTAGCAAGAGGATAGCTAGCTACCACTGCCACTTCTCTAAATACAAATATGCCCTGTGGAGCAAACTTAAGACTCTGGTAGAGGCCCTGCCAGATACAGAGGCAAAACAAGGAATGCCGCTAACTCTTAAGCAAGGTATTGAATCCAACAATCATCAGCTTAAAGCCTCTATGGATGCCTTTGCTGCAGCAGCTCACTCTGGCTGCAGGTATCTACAACAGGCATCACTCCTGGCTATGGACTGCTGGATTCACTCTGGATGTCTAGAAACAAATCATTAATATGCCTCTGATGGCACCTATCAGTTAGGACTGCAAACTGCCAGACATTTTGGATTCTGATGTTACAGGCAAATAAAAAGCCAGGTCTCAGTTTTGGGTATGATTTGAAACTATATTTAGAAGAGAGATAAATTGCCAAAAAGATGCACTTTTTATTTACTATAAGAATGCTCTGTAACATGGCTACATTCTGATCTTTATTAACCTCCTCCCTTACTTTCCCTCCCCCTCCCCCCATACCTATTAAGGTAATCCCATGTGATGTGGTGATTATATTCTGCACTTTATTTCATTTAAGGAGCTGGTTTTAATTAACTTATTTAATTACTACGGTTACTGTATTAAATGTTTTTAGTCACACTGTGACGGACCAATGATTTTGAATTGTGTATATGATGTTATAATTCTATAGTTAACTAAGGGTATTTGATGTGGCAGTTAGAAATGTGCTGTAGCTTTTGGTAAAGGATAAGTCTATCTGAAATGCATCAAGCACGCACTATGCTTTGTTGTGGTTTGCTGTGGTTTTAATATTTTGAAAAATGCAATGTTTTAAATGGAATATTCTGCCTAGAGTCCTCGCAAAAGTAAAAAGCTGATGTTGTGCCTGTTCTACAAGCTGAATGCTGAATTCTTACACAAAGAGCACCATCACCCTAGTGCACACTCTCAGCGTTTTGTGTTTTTTGAGTACTTGTTGGACTTTTCTGATGCTGGCCTGTAGTATTCAACAGTAAAGGTCCCTCAATGCGCTATATCAGCATACAACAAACCTGTAGGTACCCTCTCTTTGGCATAGCTGGTTCCTCAGGGGTATTATGCAGACAAGCCCCCCATCAGGAAGCCTGTGGCTCCCTGGAACTTTAATCTTTTTTTCATTTCATTTTTTATTTTATTTTATACTGGAAAGTCATGTGAGCAAAAATTGCCCATTTTCACAAGCATCCAGTGAAAGTAACAGTAAAAATTAGGAGAACAACAAAATGCAGTGTACAGCAAAAAAAGTAATAAACAGCAAATAAAAATAGACCTATATTACAATACATATATATGCGTTAATATACATTATATAAGGAACTAAACAGGCAAGGAAAAAAAGAGTACAGGAGGTATATACAAGGCAAAATTGCAGTGGAAATATAACAACTTGCAGTGATTGAAGACAACATAAATTTACAAAGCCTTGCTCGGGGGACATTAGTGAGGTGCGGGCCGGGAGCTAGGAAGGTAGGTAAGGGAAAGGGGGAGGAGGAGGGCTGGAGGCAGGTGCAAGTCAAGTTTTTTTTGAGGAGGCTTGTTAAAGTGCTTCTGAAAACTGCAATGGAAGGGCACTGGGTGATGGATTGAGGCAGTGTGTTTAAGAGTTTTGTACCCTCGTAAGTGAGAGAGCGCTGACCTACGGAGGTGTAGCATAGTGGGGTAGCAAAGTAGTTATTAGCAGAAGGCCTGGGAGGGTGGGGTGAGTGGGCCTGGGGAAAAGGGAGGAGTAACTATCTGGGAGAAAATACATGAGGGATTTGAAGAGGAAGGTGCAGGCTTTACTGTTGAGCCTGTCCTCTAGGGGGAGCCAATTTGCTGCTCTGCAGAGGGTGCAGTGGTGGGTTGTCCTGGGAATGCTAGTGACAAACTGGAGGATGCTGTGGTAGATGGTCCGCAGCCTGACCAGATTTTTGGAGGGCTGGTGGGGAGTAAACTAGGGAGCCATAGTCAAGGAGGAGGAGGAGGAGGAGTAGGAAACTGGTGGCCAATTGGTCCATAGAGTCAGGGGTGAGGAACTGCTTGATGCAGTACAGCATCTCAAACCTTTGATGCAATTTGTTGGTGAGGAGATTTATGTGGTTACTGAAGGTTAGTTGGCAGTCTAGGAGGATCCCAAGGTATTTAAATTTGAGAACCCTTTCTATCTGGTTGCTGTTATTATCAGTTATGGTGAAATCAAAGTCGGTGTTTTTCTTGGTGTTAAGGACAAGGCCATGTTCAGAGAACCAGGAGTGGAGTTGACTAAAATCGGATAGGAGCTGCTGGCAGAGGGTAGAGTTTTTTTTTTCACTTCAGTAAAGGGCTGCATTGTCTGCGTACAGTATGAGCTTCATAGAGGTGTAAATGCTAGTACGGGAATTCACAAAAAGGGAAAAAAAGCAGGGGACCAAGAATGGAGCTTTCTGGGACCTCGTATTTAATAGACAGACATAACAGACATCAGAGAGACAATCGGTTTAAATGCTTCATTGGCAAGCTTTTAAACTAGTCAAGGGGGAGGCACTGATAAGCATCAGGAAAATCCCAGCCTTCCCCTACAAAACAGGGTACTAAATGAGAAAAAGACCAAGGTAGAAAGGTCAGTGGGGGATGCTGCTACAGAAGATAAAGCCGTCAAAAAATGGAGAGCAATGAGTACCAATGTCCATAGTCTGGGTAACAAGCTTCCTGAATTAGTGACTTTGATGGAGGAGGAACATCTGGATATCGTGGCAGTCACAGAAACATGGTACACACAGAACCATCACTGGGTCATAAACATACCAGGATACACTATCTACAGGAGAGACAGGGAGGGTAAAAGAGGAGGAGGAGTAGCTCTCTACATAAGAGAAGGAATCAAAGCAACAGAACACAAGGGTAAACAGGGAGGAAAAGAAGCACTGTGGGTCAATTTGGAGGCAGGCAATTGCACCACAGTCCGCACAGGGATTGTATACAGACCCCCACCCTCAGGGGAAGGAAATGGACAAGGAAATGATAGAAAGTATACTTAGAATGGCAGATAAAGGGGAGATATTGCTGATGGGTGATCTGAATATGCTAGATGTTAACTGGAGTGCAGTTGCAGCAGCTACTTTGAAGAGTGGGGTTATTCTAGATGCCCTACAGGAGGCATGCCTTAGACAACTAGTATTGGAACCCACTCGAGAGGGAGCAGTCTTAGACCTGGTTCTCTCAAATGGGGATGGAGAGAGGATCACAGATGTAGAAGTGGGTAGCCATCTGGGAACTAGCGACCATCGAACAGTATGGTACACAATAAACACAGCAATAGGGTCAAGCCATACAAAGGCAAAAGTACTGGACTTCAAGAGGGCTGACTTTGCCAAAATGGGTGAGTACCTAAGGAATGTACTAGCAAATGGGCAGGAAGGAGGGGTGGAAGAACAATGGGGAATAATAAAAACTGCCATCACAGTGGTAACAAGCCTTTGTGTGAAGCAAATAAACAAAACAAAACGATGTAAGAAACCACTATGGTTCTCAAAGGAGGTGGCAGTGAAGGTTCAAGAGAAAAAGAAAGCATTCAGAAAGTACAAGGAGTCAGAGAAGGAGCATAACAGAGAATCATATCAGTTAAAGCAAAAGGAAGCTGGGAAGGCAGTCAGAACAGTAAAGGCCCGAACTGAGGAAAAGATAGCCAACTCAGTTAAGAAGGGGGATAAAACCATTTTTAGGTACATTGGGGAGCGAAGGAAGACTAAGGGAGGGATAGTGAGGCTTAATAAAGGGGGGGGTGGGTAGAGGGTGACTGTGAAAAGGCAGAGATACTAAACAAATATTTTTGCTCAGTATTTACAAATGAAGAGGGGGAGGTACCTAAAACAAACTATAGAAACACTCCAGATACAAAATTTGATACCAGCCCATTTACATAAGAAAGGGTTCTGAAAGAACTCTTAAAACTGAAGGTGGACAAAGCAATGGTGCCTGATGGGATTCATCCCAGAATTCTAAAAGAACTAAGGGTAGAACTAGTGACACCACTGACTACCCTCTTTAACAAATCATGGGAGGATGGGGTTGTACCTGAGGACTGGAGGAGGGCAGATGTGATTCCACTTCACAAAAGTGGGAGCAGGGCAGAAGCAGGAACTACAGACCTGTTAGTTTAACCTCAGTGATAGGGAAAATGATGGAATCACTTGAAGGAAAGAATTGTTGAGTACCTAGAGTCCAGAGGGCACAGGACTCAAGGCAGCTGGATTCACAGCGGAAGGTCATGACAGACGAATCTAATAGATTTCTTTGACTGGGTGACCAAAGTAGTAGATCAGGGAGGGGCTGTGACATGGCCTACCTAGACTTTTAGCAAGGCATTTGACTCAGTCCCACACAAAAGATTAATATACAGTTAGCCAGCCTGGGAGGGTCCCAAGATGATAGCCTGGATAAAGAATTGGCTGGAGAATAGGACACAGAGAGTAATAGTAAATGGAGTCCACTCTGAAGAAAGGGGTTAATAGTGGGGTGCCCAGAGGTTCAGTATTAGGACTAGTCCTCTCAATGTCTTTGTGTTTACATTGCAGAGGGACCGGAGGAAAAGTATTTCTTGCAGATGACACAAAGATCTGCAACAGAGCTGATGCACAAGGTGGGGTGGAAAGGATGAGAAGGGACTTGGCAAGGTTAGAGGAATGGTCAAATGTATGGCAGCTTAGATTTAATGCTAAGAAGTGCAAGGTAATGCGCCTGGGAATCAAAAACCCAGGGGAAGAGTACACAGTGGGGGGTGAGATACTAACAACAACAACAATGGAAAGGGACCTGGGGGTAGTCATATCAGATGACTTAAAGGTGGGCAAGCAATGTGAGAGGGCAGTAAGGAGGGCTGGGGGATACTGGGATGTTACACTAACAAACAAGGAACCTACTAATTATAAATTAGAAGTTAGCATAAACCAGCAGCCTGTAGTGCAGTCTGGACACCCCCTCCAGCATTTTGTGCTCTGCCTGTTAACCTAACTCCCACTGCAGTCCTCAGCAGGGCTACTTCCCTTGCTCCGTAAATAAGCTTTCGGTACCAGCGGTAACTAAATTCACTTCCTCGTTAGCAGCTGTGTTAAATGACAGAAACCTTGCTAATTAAGCTGCTCCCATTTCCATATAGTTTGCAAAGCCTGAATCTTAGGTGGATATCGGACTTTCTGCTGCTATTCTTACCTTGCTGGTGCCAAATAGAGCTCTCTGTCAAGTGCCTCTCAGTTAAAGAGATAGTTGCTGTAATTTTCTATAACACAACCCACCTTACCACTTACCCTTTACCCTTTCCAGTGAGTGCCTAAAAGTTTTAGCTCCTTTCACGCCAGATCTTAAATCCAACTCGATTGGCTAGATAAGTCCTGCTTTTCTCATTTCAAAGATTTCTCTTACCCTACATCCCATTCACAAATGACTCACTCAAATTATTTCAACATGGCTTTAAGTCCTTTTGGAACATTATTACTAATCTCTTTTCTCTTCAACCTTATATGGCTACCTATTTTACATTACCCTTCAAGATTTAATCATCACTGCACCCACCCAGATGACTGCACACTCTCCATACTGGGAATGCCTTCATACTGGTCACGTGACAGCTCCCCTCTTCTTATCCCTCAAAAACGCATCTACCACCTATCCTACACCCTGCAAAAATCCCCAGTGCCTAGCATCACCCTGCCCACCCCTTTCATCCATCGTAAGCTATGGTACCTCTTGCTCCTGGCCCTAATGGTAGCTGGGGATATTGAACTAAACCTGGGGCCAGTGGGTAACCTTCTTCTAAATAATACACTCTGGAATGACACCAAGGGCCTCCGCATTGCACACATGAACATTAGGAGCCTCCTTCATAACATTGCTGAACTTGAGGCATGAGCTGTTCAACACCACCCTGACATCCTGTGCCTATCTGAAACTTGGCTAAAACCCTCCACCCCTGATGCTCTCTGCTCCCTGCCCAACTACAGTCTCATCAGACAAGACAGACCCTCATCAAAACGCGGAGGAGGAGTTGCCATCTTCTATAAGCAGCACCTGTTGCTATCCCATAATGTACTGTCTACACTGTCTCACTGTGAAGCACTCCATGCCACACTACAGCTAGGCTCAAAGAAATTATACATAGTCTGCACCTACAACCCTCCTGCTAGTGGCAACAAGGGTCTTGAAGAACTCCTCTCCCTAATAGACAGCACCATTAGTCATAATGAAGTCCTTATACTGGGAGACTTAAACCTGAACTGGAATAGTAGTGCAAACCAGTGCTCTCACACCTTGGTACAAGGCCACAACCTTCACCAAATGATCACAGACCCAACTAGGGTCATGGCTCCCCCTCGGCCAGTACTCTGATTGACTGGATCCTAGCAAACCGCCCGGACAGCATAATAGGTGCAGGCACCCTTGCGGATGCTATTAGTGATCACTCCCCTATCTACTGTATCTGGCACTCTACCAGTAAACCATCTCCACCCCTGAGACTCATTACCTTCCGGAATCTGGCCAATTTTAACTTAGCGCAGTTTACTTATGATCTCTCACTGATTGACGGGTCCCCGATCTACACTTCAACTAATGCCCAGGCAGCCCTTGACTACTTCTTGGACCACTTTAGCCCTCTCCAAGACACCCATGCTCCCCATGTCACCCGCCAGATTCATGGAACCCAGACAAAATGGTTAACAAAAGCCCTACTTACCCAAATAAGAGCTAGGAATAAGGCATGGCGGCGGTTCAAGATCACTGGGATGCAAACTGACCATAATCTATATCGTTCTCTGAGAAACTCATGCAAGAAAAACATATGCTTAGCCAAAAGTTCTTTCTGCAAGGACCTGCTAATAAAAGCCTCAGGCGACTCTAAGAAATTTTGGTCCACCATAGAAACACTCCTTGGAGCAAATCACAGGGCACATACCAGTGACATGCTGTTAAATGGCATTCACTGCAATAATCCGACAACCATAGCTATCTCTTTTAATCACCATTTCACAGATCTCTCAAACTACCTCACCTCCTTCCCTCCTGTCCTCAACACCGTACCCCCTAGCAATACCAATTTGATACTCACGCACCCACCCTTTAAATTCTGGAGTATAAAAGAGGAGAAGTGTTAAAACTGCTACTCACTATTCCTGACAGCACCAGCACAGGGTCTGATGGACTTGAACCAAGGCTCCTAAAAGCTGCTGATCCACTTATTGCCTCTCCCCTAACCAAGATTTTCAACCTGTCTCTATGCCATGGCATAGTACCTAACATATGGAAAATAGCCAAAGTCACCCCAAACCCAAAAAAGGGTGACCTTAAGGAAATAAATAAGTACCGTCCCACTGCAATTCTCTCTGTACTTAGCAAATTTTTGGAAAAACTAGTGTCCACCCAATCCACAGAATATCTCCAAAGATACAACCTTTTATCTAGCTCACAGCATGGCTTCCTCAAAGGACACAGCATCTCCACCGCCCTCCTCAAACTCACCAATGACATTTATGCCTCCATGGACTTGGGCCTCCTAACAGGTGCAGTCTTCATTGACCTAACTAAGGCATTTGACCTGGTCAACCATACCATTCTTCTTACAAAACTATGCTCCCTAGGCTTCGCCACTGATGCAGTGGCCTGGTTTGAAAGCTACCTGTCTGACAGAAAACAAGCTGTAGTGTTTAACTCAGCCATATCAGATGTTTCCATTACTCACGTCAGAGTGCCCCAGGGCTCAATCCTTGGGCCCTTACTTTTCTCTATCTTTATTAATGACATCCCACTCCTTGCACCCAACTGTTCTTCTCTGCTCTATGCTGATGATCTAGTTATTTGCCACAGTGCCAGAACTGTTGCCGACCTAAACCACCCTCTCGCTGTTGATTTTGCTAATATTCAATCCTGGCTCACTGAAAACAAACTTATTCTCAACTCTAGTAAAACTTACTCCATGCTCTTTGGCTCATCTGCCAGACTTAAAGCGAATCAAAATGCCCTAATTATCCCTGGGGCGGACGGCTCCTCACTGATTAGTACCAATTCCTTTAAATACCTGGGTGTTACTCTCGATCAATCTCTTGACTTTGATCTACACATTACAACCACCTGTAAGTCAGTAAACACCAAAATAGGTAGTGCCTACCCCATCTGCTAGACTTGCTGTGGCCCAAGGCTTTCTTCTCCCAGCCCTTGCATATGGCTCAGTCACCTACCTCTTTGCCTCCAAATCATCCCTCCATAAGTGGGATACCACCTACAACAGCATCTGTCGCTATGCCTCCGCATCTCCATGTTTCAAACATCATTGCCAGCTCTATAGTGACCTAAAATGGCCATGTCCCTCTGCTCACAGACTCCAGGCCTTTGACTCATTAATTGACTGTTTGTCAGATCTGGCCTCCCCCTATACCTTGCATCCCTACTGGACACACAGCCTCTCTCCTATGGACTGCGTTCGACTGACCAAGCCCTTTTTCACATTCCCAGACACAGAACCAATATGGGTGCACGCACCTTTTCTAACATGGCTCCAAAATACTGGAATTCCATACCCCAAGCTATTCAACAAGCAACCTCCCATGCCACTTTTAAGAAACTTCACAAAGAGCACCTACGCTATATCAACCCTGCACTTGCTTTAATCCACCTAAGCTCCACTCTTCTTCCCCTGCTCTGTTTCAATCTTCTTCTCTAGTATCTCTTCCCCGCCTCTCTCTACACCCTCCTTCAGGTCCTCTCCCTCCTTCTCTCTATTTTTTTCTCTCTCGCTGTCTCTCATTTTCTCTCTCTCTCCTTCTGGTCCTCTCCCTCCTTCTCTCTACTTTCTCTCTCTCTCTCGCGCTCTCTCATTTTTTTTCTCTCTGCCTCTCCCACTCCCTCTCCCTCTTCCTCTTTTCTCTCTCTCCCTCTCCCCCTCCTATCGCTCTCCCTTCCTCTCCTCCCAGTTCAACCACCTCTTTGTGACTTGATATATTGTCTCTATGTATGCCCGCTATTGCAATGCCTTTGTTCTTACTTTTCTTTATTTTGTGATCCCTGTCCTACTGTTCTGTAATTTCATCATACTGTCTAAACCTACTCGTGTTTGTTGCCAAATTTTTCTCCCCATACCTGAAGTTTTGACTTGACTCTGTACTGTACTGCTTTCATGTGCTGCGTCACATATACAATTTTGTATTTCTAAAATGTGCTCTCCCGGTTCGTGCCTGAAAATAGGCATCCTTGTGCCCAGTGCACTTACCCGGTTACCAAAAGCAAATAAATAAATAAATAAATAAAGGGAGAGGCATCACCAGTAGAAAACAGGAAGTTGTTATCCCTCTGTACAGACAGCTGGTGAGACCCCATCTGGAGTACTGTGTGCAGTTCTGGAGACCCAGTCTCCGCAAGGACATAGACAAGATGGAAGCTGTCCGGAGGAGGGCAACTAAAAAGGTGCAAGGTCTGCACCGGAAGACATATGAAGAGAGATTAAAGGAGCTTAATATGTATAGCCTTGAGGAAAGGAGGGAGAGGGGGGACATGATAGAAACTTTCAAGTACCTCAAGGGAATCAAGAAAGTCCAAGAGGGTAGCATGTTTCAAAACAAAAGGTGTGCAAGAACAAGGGGGCACAATTTGAAGATGGGGGGGGTGGCTAATAGGTAATGTAAGGAAGTATTTTTTCACAGAGAGGGTTGTGGATGCATGGAACGGGAGGAGGTTGTGGAGTCAAAAACAGTGGTTGAATTCAAGCATGCATGGGACAGCCATAAGGCAATTCTAGGTGGTGGGGGAAGAAAGAAGTAGGCTGCTGGTTAACTAGGATCTGCAGCTTATCCATTACGTAGGAAAATGGACAGACTGGGTAGGCCAAGCGGTCCTTATCTGCCATCAAATTCTATGTTTCTATGAGACGACCCTCAATCAAGGTTCTTTGGGTCCTATGACTGAGGTAGTTATAAACCCAGATTGCAATGCTGGAGGAAAGATTTAGCTGGGTGAGGGTGTGGAGGAGGATGTCGTGATCAACCAGATCAAACGCTTTAATCAGGTTGATAAAAATAGTACCTGTGTAGAGGCCCTCATCAATGGCCTGATAAATATTGTGGATGAAACTGCCTAGAGCAGCCTCAGTGTTGTGGCGGGCCCTAAAGCCATGCTGGGAGCTGGAAAGGATGTTATACTTGCCGAGAAAATAAGTTGTCTGGTCGAGGACAATTTTCTCAATAATTTTGGAGAGTGGTGTGAGGAGTGAGATGGGTTTGTAGTTGCCAATATCATTTTTGGGGCTAGATTTATGAATGGGTCTGATGATAGCACTCTTCCAGGTGCAGGGGAAAGACCTGGTGACCAGAGAGTAGTTGAAGATATTGATGAGGGGGGCTGCAATATGGTGACTAACTGTTTTGAGTATACAGTAGTCTGTGCCATTGGGAATGATACTTGATCTGGGATTGTTTTTATTGAGGTATCTGACTGTGTTGGATGGTGTGAGGGATTAAAAATAGAACTGAGGAGAGGGAGTAGGGGGAGTTGAGGAGAGCGGGGAGGTCTTACTGGGGATTTGGGGGGTTTGGGGAGTGGGGCATGGCTTATATTTGTCTAGACTACCAAAGAAGGTGTTGAAACTGTTGCCAGTTTCTTGCAGGTCATTTATAAGATTGCCTGCAACAACGAGGGCAATCCGTTTGTTAGTTTTGTCATAGCCGATTGGTTTGTTGAGGGTCTCCCAGAGGAGTTTGGGGTTCCTTTCTCAAAGAACTGCTTGCTTTTGAAGAAATTGAGTTTGGCTGAATGGATTGGTGATTTACACTTGTTTCAGAGTGTTTTGTAATGCTGGAGAAGACTGGAGGAGTTGGATTTTCTGTATTTTGCCCAAGCCCTATCGCTCTGCCTCATAAGTTTCAGCAGATCTGGAGTGATCCAGTTGTTGTGTTAGCCTCTAAAATGAATCTTTTTCAGGGGACTGAAGGAGTCACAAATGTTCAGAAAGGTTTTGCTGAAAGTGTCGAGGGTTGTATCAATATTTAGAATGTGCTGGGTGAAAGACCAGTCAGTGACGAGGATAGCGCATGAGAAGGTATCGATGTCTAGTTTTTTAAGCTGTCTAGTGTAGATGAATTTTAGACTCAGATTTGAGGCCCTTAGCTGACCATTTGCAAAAGATGGTGCAGTGGTCACTTAGGGAGTTTTGTAGGGTCCCGAAATCAGTAGCCCTAATAGGGTTGTTAACAATGATCCAGTCTATCAGGGATTCATATCCGATCTTGTAGTTCATGCAGGCGGGAGTGGAAATGATTTAGTGCATCCCAAGGCCTGTTGTGGCCTACCTAGCTTCGTTGGCCAGACTTGTGCCCCAGTTAATGTTGAAGTCACCAAGGATTATCCACTCTGGGTTGTTGGGGAGGGAATTCTTTATATGGCAGAAAGAGAAAAGTTTGCTGTTTGGGGTACCAGGTGGGAGGTAGGCCGTGGAAAGAGTGATGGTCTTATTCTGGCTTAGGATTATGTTAACAGAGAGGGCTTAGACAGTGGCCGTATTGGAGTTAAGGTCAAATTCTGTGTACATGAGTTGGTGGGAGAAGTAAAAGAGGCAAATGCCCTCTCTCTTATCAACTCTATCACATCTAATTAGGGTGTACCCTGGAATATTGTATTTTCTGGAAATAATTTTATGATTGAGCCAGGTCTTGGTGAAGGCAATGACATCAAAAGTATTGGCGGGGACCTGTGATTCAAACAGTTTTTTTTGGCAGTAAAACTTCAGGTGTTAAGGTGGAGAAAAGTGAGAGTGTGTGTACTAGATATGCTCACTCAGAAGCCCTTCAAGCCTAATGTGACTTGTGGCATAAAGTTTCTAACTTGGAAAACAGCATTTGTGGTAGCTGTCACCTCTGCATGCAGAGTATCTAAAATCCATGCTTTTGTTAACAGATTTTCTGTATACTAATTTCCATAAAGCTAAGGTAGTTCTCTGCAAGCACCCCAAGTTTATATCTTAAGTAGTTTTGTAGTTTCATCTGAATCAGGCCATTATCCTGCCTACCTACTTTTTCATCTTCCAGAATAAAGGAGAAAGGACTCTTCACTCAGTGGATGTTAAGCAGATCCATAGGTTTTATCTAGAAGGACTAAGGTCTACAGACAGTCAAAACAGCTCTTTCTTTTGACTCTAACCATTTCAGCCTGGATTGTAACTTGCCTTCGCCATTGGTATGCCATGGCTCAGGTGAAACTAGAGGGAAAGATACATGCCCTCTCTACCAGAGCATTTGCCACTTTCCATACACTCTACGCCAACTGGGGAAATCTGCAGAGATGCAAATTGGAGCATAGTATATCTTTACCAAGCACTACGCCCTGGATATCCATGCCAGGCAGCATGCCACCTTTGGCAGGACAATTCTGAATGGATTGCCATCCTGAGAGAGCCCTGAGCTCCAGCCTTCCTAGCCTGTCAAACTTTCTCTGAGCTTGGTACTCTGACCCATTAATGCGGATCTATGGAAAAGACTGATTCTTGGAAGATATGAAAGTTATGTATATCATAACTGTTGATCTTCCTGAATATCTTCTTCATAGAGAACCCGCCCACCCACCATAACTTGGACTCACACTAAGATTGTTCTGTTGGGCTTCAACCCTTTGTTCTTGGTTTGAACTGTGAAGACATTGTGGTACTTGGTTTGTTGGCCCTGTTTACATGGGCCACTTGGGCTATTTTATGCCTTTAGGTTAAGTGCATAGGTTACTACTTCAGATTCATGCTGCTCACCTCCTTGGTAAAAAAAAAGTACTGAGGTTGTTGGGGTCTGGTTCCGATGAATACCAGTGAGCACATGCAGTGACATGTGCAAGGCCTACTCATGCCTCCCCCCCACCAGAAATAATTTTGCCTTCTGCAGTGTCCTAGCACCTCTTTTCCCAGACCCTTTTGTGGTAATCTATGGAGAAGATATTTAGGAAGATCAAACAGTTACGGTAAGTATCTAACTTTCATTTTCTACAAGAAGCATAGCTGTTCAGTGAATTGTGTAGTTTACTCCTACTATCAAACATAAACAAGAAAGAGTTGTTAGATTAAATGCAGGGTGGCTTTTAAGGGGTGTTAAAAGTACTTCTTTTGTAATGTAAGGAAGCCAGAATACAGGAGTAACAGTAAATTGTGGTAGTAGGGGGAAGAGAAAGAGAGAACAAAAAAGCATTTTATATACTGTAGATATAAATATATGCTACATAAACATACATACACATTAGAATATCGTGAATGTAGATAAAAAGTGTGATCAAACATAAATAAAACATAAAACAATGTTTAATGTATAAGGTACATACATACAGTAAATTTTATATATATATATATCTATATATCTATATATATATATATATCTATATATATATATATATATATATATATATATATATATATATATATATATGTAACATGGGTAAGAAAACTCTGTAAAAATCCAGTCTTCTGATTGGATGAAACACACTACATGACCGTGCATTATTCCACAATGACTGCATGCATGCACTTCTTTTCAGCCTTCAGAAATTTCTGGATATTTTATAGGACAGGAAAATTAATTACAGGGCATGCAGTCATGCTCCAATACATGCATGCTTTGGGTGGTTCAATGCACTTGGACTGCAGCTCCATGCCTCACAACACAGCCAAGGCATGCATATATCTCAGCATGACCACACACCCTATAGTGGATTATCTGTTACAGATATTTATATATAGATACATCCAGTCGTTGAAAAAAATGAATTAATGCACCAATTAGAGTTGAACTTAATGCTACAAAAGTAGGGAAATGTGGCATTAGGATTTCCAACCTTAACCCCCCCACACACACACACACCCCAAGCAGCAAAAGAAAAAATCATTAGAGTTTTGGTTCTCCAGAGTCTTGGTAAATCAATGGTGGGGTCTTCCTTGTGGTTCTCAACCCTAATGCCTTCCCCTCCTCTGAGCAAACAAGATCAGACATCATCTCTTTTTTCTTATGCAAAGCCCACAGGGCCCTGCATGAAGAAAGCTACAACAGATTCTGTTGGCAACATATGGTGAGACATACTTCTCTACCACTGAGGAGTATATCACTATAAGATACTGGCTTGGAGTGGTACCTTGTGCTTTGGGTAGGAGGCTGCGGGCTGGAGGAAGGGTGAGCATTATGGATGACAACTCCGAGGAAGACTCCACCACTGATTCGCCAAGACTCCAGAGTCCCCAAATCCTTTTTTTTTCCTTTTGCTGCTTGTGGGAGGATATGGGGAGTCAGGGTTGGAAATCCTAACACTGCATTTCCCTACTTTTGTGGTGTGAACCCTAACTGGTGCATTATCACAGTTATTTGCGATAAATTTTCTTTCTTTTTGAGATAGTGGAATCGTATCCTCACTCACACAGGTCCCTTTGGGGCCTGCATGAAGTGATGCAAATGTGCAGTGCCCTTCGGGCCCTGTACCACAGGAAGACACCATCTGCTTACATGCAGCAATGGATGTCAAGAATTCATGGGGCTGTCTGGTGGACTGCAGAAGTATTGGATCCTCTGGGACCTGCACTTCCATGTGGCTATAGACCACAGACACACAGGGCAAAGAATCCATCTCTCAGTCAAATCACAGAGCCTTGTAGCATCCTACTGAGGTACAGGGCCCTATGCCAACAGAAGAACTGTCTTTACTATATGGTACGTGGGCCCATGCGGGCAACCCTGCATCTACTGTTCCCAGGCTGGGGGGTGGTGTCATATGACAGTGCCTTCTCCTCCAGCTTTGGTCCATCTAGCTGAATCACTGAATTCACCCCTAAACTCAGCTCACTGGCACAGGAACAAAAAGCACTACCCGTTGGGGTAAAGGCTGGTACTACCCACATTTCTCATAATTATTTATTTTTTTTAATTTTGACCCTAATTTTTTTTTATGACACCACTTATAAACATGACATGATATGTGGCATTTATAGAATACTGGCCAAAACATCATTTTGCACCACATGTGTGAAAATCTCATCTCATCTCATCCATGGTTTGAAAAGAACTACCTGTCATATTAATGAGGTGGCAAGAAAACATTAGCTTGGAGTCAAAATATTTAAAATGAGCAGTTATGAGTCAACATTAAAATATTTCAATGTTCACTGTTGCTAGCCTTGCTTGTAGAGCAGAAAGCAGCTAACTAAAAGAAGCTACATTTTCTTATTAATTTAAAATGTATATCTCAGCAGGAGTCAGTATCTGTTAAGATTAAGTAGACAGATAACTTTATTAGAAGTAGAAGGGGTCTTATTTAGGGTTAAAAAAAGAAAGAAAAGAAAGAAAGTCAGTGTGTGTTCTGTGCAGTGAAGGGTACTGTATCAGCTGACTTTGCTAAACCAGTAGGAGGAAAGAGAGCTTACCTTGGGGTGTGGTTTAGACACTATAAAAGCAAGTGAGTCAAATTACAACTTCCTGTTGCTAGCCTTTTTTCTTACTAATTGCCCTCCATCCCACCCCTCCACCCATCCACCCAAAGCCAGTTCTACTTTTATAGCCACTGAATTTGACTGTCAACAGGAACTTCCTGTTTGGCAGTAGGAAGGAAAGGATCATAGAGAAACATTGGTTTTGTCAACCCTAAAGTAAAAAAGTAGCTCACTCTCCCCAGCTGCTGGTGGTCTGATATTGAGCAAGGAAGAAGGAGGCTACTGGAGAAGATAGGAAGTTGCTGTCCCAGAACAGGAAGGGTGAGAGTTGTAAGGAGAGGCAAGAATAAGCATCCAGAGAAACAATAGAGAGGACACAAAATAAGACATGATAGGTGTGGTGCAGTGCAATGGCTGTGGGGCTGCAGTGTTCCGGGAGACATTCTGGAGGCTGCGATGCTGCCCTATTTGTAGGCACCTCTCTGGTCTGAGACAGGAGGTTGCCCGTCTCCAGGCTGACCTGGCTAGGATCTGGAACCTCCTCCCCATCCAGGGACCAACAGGCTACCGCCACTACCCCAGAGGTTGCCAAGAAAGAGGAGGAAGCTGGACCAGGTGGGCTCAAAGAGGGAGAGGGTAGTGGAACAGAGTTGCATCCTCCAGCTGTACCTCCACAATTTATTCACTCTTCTGGTGGATAGTGGTTCCACTGGGAGGCACCTGCAGTGGAGACCAAGGAGGATGCTGAGAACCTTCACAAAGGAGACCCACAGGAGGGTGGCATGGGACCCCACAGGGGAAGGAAACAACTCCTGGTGGGGACTCAATCATTGGGGGGTAGAAATAGGGGAGGAAGGGAGAGGAGGTAGGTGCCTTCCTGGTGCCATGGCTTGGAGGACAGGAAGCGAATCTCAGGATCGTGGGAGGAGCTGCACGGGGAGGGAGTTGGATGTCATTGTCCACCTAGGGACAAATTACCTGGCTAGGAATGGGATCAGAGCAGTGCAAGAGGAGTTTGTAGAGTTGGGAAGGGCCTTAGACAAGTAGCAAGACACGGTAACCTTCTCGGAGGTGCTGCCTGTCTATGGCAAGGGAGATGCTAGGGCACTTCTCACCGGGAATTCAATGAGGGTTGAAAACTGGTGTGGAGCTTAGGGTTTTGGCTTCATTGGGGACTGGGAGCACCTGGAGGATGCAGACCTATACTGGAGCGATGGTCTGCATCTGTCCGGGGAACCAGGATCCTAGGTGAGAGGTTTAAATGCTTCATTGGCAAGCATTTAAACTAGCCAAGGGGAGGCACTGAAAGAAGCTAGGAAATCTGAGCCTCCCCCACAAAAACATGGTGATTAGTGATGTAAACACCAAGGTACAGAAGTTATTAGGCAGCAGAACAGATTTAAATGTAAAAAGGCAAAGGCAGTAGGGACAGAAATGGGGCTAAAAGGGTAAGGCTATCAAAAAGTGGAGGGTGATGAGTACCAATGCCCATAGTCTGTGTAACAAGCTCCCTGAACTAGTGGCCTTGATGGAAGAGGGTTGCCTGGATATTGTGGCAGTCACAGAAACATGGTACACAGAGAACCATGACTGGGATGTCAACATACCATGATACACAATCTACAGGAGGGACAGGGAGGGTAAAAGAGGAGGAGGAGTAGCTCTCTATGTAAAGGAAGGGATCAAAGCAACAGAACTAAAGAATAAACAGGGAGCAGATGAGGCACTTTGGGTCACCCTGGAGACAGGAAATGGCACAACAATCCACATGGGGGTTGTATACAGACCCCCATCTCAGGAGGAATGGACAAGGAAATATGATAGAAGGCTTTCTTAGAATGGCAGAAAAAAGGGAGATATTTTGATGGGGACCTGAATATGCCAGATGTTAACTGGAGCACCTTGCTGCAGGCACACATCCAAGAGCAGGGTAATTCTTGATGCCTCACAGGGGGCATGCCTCAGACAGCTAGTATTGGAACCCACTCGGAGGGAGCAATCTAGACCTGGTACTTTCAAATGGGGATGGAGAAAGAATCACAGATTTAGAAGTGGGTAGCCATCTGGGAACAAGCGACCACCAAACAGTGTGGTTCACGATAAACACAGCCATACAATCAAGCCATACAAAAGCAAGAGTACTAGACTTTAGGAGGGCTGACTTTGGGAAAATGAGAGAGTGCCTCAGAAAAGCACTAGCAAACAGGCAAGAAGGAGGGGTGGAGGAACAATGGGGAGTGATCAAAACAGCCATCACAGAGGCAACAAGCCTTTGTGTAAAGCAAATCAATAAAACACAACGAAGGAAAAAAATGCTATGGTTCACAAAAGAGGTGGCAGGGAAGGTTAAGGAGAAAAGGACAGCATTCAGGAAATATAAGGAAACACAGAAGGAGCAGGACAGAGAACTTTATCAGTTAAAGCAGAAAGAGGCTGGGAAGGCAGTCAGAATAGCAAAGGCCCAAACCGAGGAAAGGATAGCCAATTCTGTTAAGAAGGGGATAAGACCTTTATAGGTACATTAGGAGCTAAGAAAGACCAAAGGAGGGATACTGAAGCTTAATAAAGGGAGGGAATGTGGTAGAGGGTGACAGTGAAAAGCAGGATACTGAATGAATATTTCTGCTCAGTATTCACAAAGGAAGAGGAGGGAGAGTTACCTAAACCAAACAAGAGAAACACTCTGAAGACGGGGTTGATACCAGTCCATTTACAGAAGAAAGGGTTCTGAAAGAACTAATAAAATTGAAGGTGGACAAAGCAATGGGGCCTGATGGGATTCACCCAAGAATTCTAAAAGAACTAAGGGTAGAACTAGTGACACTGCTGACTACTCTCTTTAACAAATCATGGGAGGATGGGGTGGTACCTGAGGACTGGAGGAGGGCAGATGTGATTCCTCTTCACAGAAGTGGGAGCAGGACAGAGGCAGGAAACTACAGACTAGTTAGTTTGACCTCAGTGGTAGGGAAAATGATGGAATCACTTCTGAAAGAAAGAATTGTTGAGTACCTAGAGGCCAGCAGGGCACAGGACCCAAGGCAGCATGGATTCACAATGGGAAGGTCTTGTCAGATGAATCTAATAGATTTCTTTGACTGGGTGACCAAAGTAGTAGACCAGGGAGGGGCTGTGGACATGGCCTACCTAGATTTTAGCAAGGCATTTGATACAGTCCCACACAAAAGATTAATACACAAGATAGCCAGCCTTGGAGTGGGTCCCAAGGTGGTAGCCTGGATAAAAATTGGCTGGACAACAGGACGCAAGGGTAGTAGTAAATGGGTACACAGTGAAGAAAGGAGGGTTACTAGCGGGGTACCGTAGGGTTCAGTACTGGGACCGGTCCTTTTAATGTCTTCATAAGTGACATTGCAGCGAACTGGAAGGAAAAGTATGTCTCTTTGCAGATGACACAAAGATCTGCAACAGGGTTGATACACAAGATGGAGGAAAGAATGAGAAGGGACTTGGCAAGGTTGGAGGAATGGTCAAATGTATGGCAGCTCAGATTCAATGCAAAGAAATGCAAGGTAATGCACATGGGGAACAAAACCCAGGGAAGTGTACACAATGGGGGTGAGATACTGACAACAGTAAAAATAGAAAGGTCCTGGGGTAATTATATCAGATGACCTAAAGGTGGGCAAGCAAGTGAGAAGGCAGTAAGGAAGGCTGGGGGGATACTGGGATGCATAGGAAGAGGCATCAATAGTAGAAAACAGGAAGTTGTTATCCCTCTGTACAGACAGTTGGTGAGACCCCATCTGGAGTACTTTGTGCGGTTCTGGAGACCCCATCTCTGCAAAGACATATACAGAGTGGAGGCTGTCCAGAGGAGGGCAACCAAAATGGTGCAGGGTCTGCACCAGAAGACATACGAAGAAAGACTAAAGGAGCTTAATATGTATACTCTTGAGGAAAGAAGGGAGAGAGGGACATGATAGTAACTTTCAAGTACCTCAAGGGAATTAACAAATCCAAGAGGGTAGCATCTTCCAGAAAAGAGATGTGCAAGGGACACAATTTGAAGATAGAGGGAGACGCTCGTAAATGGAGGGAAGCATTTTCACTGAGACGGTTGTGGATGCATGAAAAGCCTCCTGAGGAGGGTCGTGGAGTCAAGAACAGTGGGGGACTTCAAGAATGCATGGGACAGGCATAAGGCAGTCCTAGTGGTGGGTAAGAGGAAGTAAGCTGTTGGTTAACTAGGATCTGCAGCTTATCTGTTAGGTAGGAAAATGGGCAGACTAGGTGGGCCAAGCGGTCCTTATCTGCCGTCAAATTCTATGTTTCTATGTTTCTACTCTTATCTTGGTCATTTTACCATATTTTTACACCACATTTTAAACATAGTCATCGTATGACCCCACCTCATGAACCTGGTAGGTCAAAATTTTAAAATCCTGCCCAAAACGTGATGTCACGGAACGACTGTAAAATCACCTTTTGGAACAGATTTGAAAATTTCACTTGCCTTATTCATGAGGTGGGATCATGAGAAGGCCATGTGAAAAGTTTGGTGTAAAAAATGTTACAAATTAGTGAATATATGTGCAAACAATGAAATATTTCAACTTTCACTCATAACATGGTAATTTTAACCTGTTTTTTCATCAGATTATCAACATACCTTCTTATTATTCTGGACTGGTGGTGGAACCAGTTGGGTGGTCTGACCATCACTCCATAAGGTTCAATTTTGCGGTCCCCCCTTTGAGACCAACCCCTTTGGAGATGGTCCAGTACCGTCCTTTGAGGGGAGTTACCCCTGTGGGTCTGATGACAGCGCTGGACCTATCGAGTCAGCCTGTGGAGTGCATGGATCCAGATGTCTTAGTATTACACTTTAATATTATGGTGTTGAGGGCTCCGGATTCCATAGCTCCTGTCCGTGTTCGCTTCCTCTCCCTCTGCCCTCAGTCCCCTTGGTTTGATGGGACTTTGAGGGAGTTGAGAAGGGTTGAGCAAAGATTGGAACGTTGCTGCCGGAAATCTGGTCTGGAAGATGACAGGCTTAGATTGATGGCCCATTATATGGACTATCAATCAGAAATCTCCCATAAGAAGGCAGAGTTCCTGTCCAGGGAGATAGCTGCATCAAGGAATCGACCAGCTCAGCTCTTCCAGACTGTGGACACATTGTGCAATCCAACCTGTCTGTGGGGTCGGCGAGCTTTTTCACAAATAAAGTGTGATGGGTTTGCTCGGTTCTTTGATGATAAGGTGTCATCGATCAGGTCAGATATCTGCAGTTTGCATTCAAATGAGCACGGCGGTGGTCAATGCAAGGTTACAGGCCCTCGATCTATCTGGATGGTTTTTGACCGGCCAGCGATCCTGGATATCATGAAGATTGTCCAGGGCTTGCGACCGACTTACTGTAGTATGGATCCTGGTCCTACACGCCTCCTTGTGGGGTGTATGGATGTGATCAGACCAATCCTTCCTGAGATAGTCTGGTGCTCTTTGGACCAAGGGGTGTTTCCAGAATCTCTAAAAGAGGCTACTATGACATCCCTTTTGAAGAAAGCTTCCCTTGACCCAGACTGTCTCGATAACTACAGATCAATCTCTAACCTGCCCTTTTGGGCAAGGTTATTGAGAAAGTAGTCACGTTGCAGTTCGAGGACTTTCTTACCACCCATTATATCTATGATCCTCTCCAGTCTGGTTTCAGGAAGAGGCATAGTACTGAGACGGCTTTGGTTCGGGTACTTAATGATCTCCTAATAATTAGAGATCAGAGGAGCCGTTCGATCTTGGTTCTCCTCGATCTCTCTGCAGCATTTGATACCATGGACCATGGGATGTTGCTAGAATGCCTTTGGCTGTTCTGTGGACTTGTCGTACACTTTTATGTATATCACCAAGTGCCAACTATAAAGGAACCTAAAATCCCAGCACGAAGACACGTTAAATCGTGGTTCTTGGCAATCAGAAACACAGGTTGAATTGCAGTGGATAATCAAGCAGCTAACAGACTATCAACAGTATTTATTCTCTAACCACTGCTACACTGCTAGCCATAGATGACTTCCCATCTCCATTACTTGTATATGGCACTAGGTCCTGTTTACTTCTGTTTATTGCTCTCCTCTACTGCATGGGTGCAGGTCCCCTACTATGCACTTGCCTCTGCAATGCATGCTTTGTCAAGCAGCCCTCCTGGGCAAACTCTCCCATCCTGCTAGTCATTTCTCAAGCCATCTATAGGTAGTTGATACATGCCTGTGACATCTGGACTCCGGCCTGATAATTTGCGTATTTCGTCTCAGCACGTCATCCAGCGCTCACTTCTTATCCTTCCTCTTACCACCATCTCAGCCACTCCACCAATTTGGAACATTCCAGGATATTGGTCTAGTCGAGACTTCCAGTGCTGGTTGCCTGCAGCTCCCACTTGCTTGTTCTCACCTCTCCTTCAATTCATCGTCATCTGTGCAATTTGTGGATCATGATCGGGCCATGCCTCAAGGAATTACCTCGTTATCCTTGGACATTTACCATGCTGTCTCGCTTCGGTCATTCTCTGCTCCTACCTCACTTTCCGGATGACTACTCACTGCTGTTGCAGCCTGCCCAGGAGTTCCCTACTATGGATTCATTTTGATGTTTTGACATTCATCACCTACTCCTTGGATGCCTTTGCCCTGCTTCCTGCTACCATGCCTACCTCATGCAGCTTGCCTACTCCTACAAATTATACAGGTTCGCTTCATTACCTTACTTGCTCATGTTACCTGCTTCGCCCTCCAGGGCTTAGGGGTCCTTATGACTAACCTGCCATTACGATCTACTGCATTCATCATGAACTGGCATCCTTCTAACCTATGTTTACGTATTTACTGCGATTTCTACATACCAGGACATGACCCTATGCATTGCATGCAGTTCAACATTTCCCTTGCATTATATACCACTGCTCTACAACCTGCCTCGCCTGCAGGGCCTGAGGTTAGCCATCGCATTTAGTCAGACCTGTGCCCCTATCGGCCCAGCAGTCCTTTGTTCCTCTATATTTTATTGCACCATACTCGCCTGCTTCTACGACCTGACTTCGCCCATTGGGCTGGGAGGTTTACCTACTAATCGCCTGCTTCTACGAGCTGCCTTCACCAATCGGGCTGGGAGGTTTACCCACTAATCACCTGCTTCTACGACCTGCCTTCACCCATCGGGCTAGGAGGTTTACCTACTTCTGCTCTACTTCTGCCTCGCCCAGCTCAAAGCCTGGAGATTCACACATTCTACTATACGCCTACCTGCTGCCGTGTCGGCCAGCTGGAAACTCCTTTACTGGATTCGCATCTGGACGTTTCTCTGTTCATCATCTATTCTTGGATGCTTTGCCCTGCTGCTTCAGCCATGTGGAATTACTGCTGCTTCACTCTTTCCAGGACACTTAGTTGAGCTTCTCCTGAAGACCTTCACTATCCTGATTTATGCTCTACCACTTCTCAGACCCTGTGGTAACGCTACTTCATTTGACCCAGCCTCTTCGGTTATCGCCATCTAGGACTCCTATGCTCGACTATTCAGGACTCATTAGGATATTCTTCACAAGTCAGTTCTAGCTACGGTATCATCTTGGCTTGAACCATAGATGTCAACATTGTTATGCAACCTTGGATCCATGAAGCTCTCTGATTCCCTTGCTTTGAACCATTCATGCCCCTCACCGCCTTACATGCTTCATCTTGCAATGCTACTTCCCTGCTACCACGTCTGCTCCTGCAGCTATTTACTCCATCAGCTGGCCTGTGTACAGGTACACTTCTTCATACTACTTGCTTGTACTACCTGCTTCACCCTTCCTTGGCCTAGAGGTCATCCCTACTAATTCGCAGTTGCAACCTGCTGAGCTCCTCGTGAGCTGGAAACACATCTGACTTACTTCTACATATTCACTACGTTCTCTACCTACTTAATGCTCACTTCCCCTCTGGATTGGAGGTTCCTACTGCTCCATCCTCCCTATTAAGTGGCATCTGCCAGTTCTTGTGCTTCATCGCCATGGCCTTCATTTGCTAACCTTGCCATGCTGAACTTGACTCAACATTTCTCTTTCTGATGTGGATTCTGAGCCTTGATTCCTGGATCTCCTCTATGAAGTTGTCCTCACCTGCTGGGGTGCTTCACCACCTGAGACTCTTCACTTCACGCTGCTCATGGACTCTCGAACTTGGGATTTACTGGATGGATGCTTGCTCTATTCGCCTGACATGTTACAACTCCATACATCTTCAGTTCTCTGTTTCTCTGGACTGGGTTCTTCATTTTGGGGTTTGGATTAGCCAATTAGATTATCTAGAATTACTGTCCTTTAGTATGCCCAGAAGGACGGGCAGGTCAGTAGCCATGGATCCTCAGAGGTTCCCCCCAAAGGGGGTTTTCTTCTCCTGCGTGCTACTGGTCACACTCTCCGGGGTTGGAGGAGGTGATCATCTACTCATATTATTGGGGGTGTATTCCTGCTTGACTTCTTCATCAGTTGGATACAGAACAATCATTGATATCATTTCTTTTTGGGGGGGTCTCATAATACTAGACAAAGCTTCCTCCCTACAGGTGGGATACAGAGAAAAGCCAAAACCATCAAATAATAACAAGCGATCCTCAGTTCAAGCATCCAAGCTCATTGCTCATCCTATCCAATTCGTATGTACTGTAATCATTGACTTGATCATGTTCATGCTGAAGTACCTAAGCACAAATCATTCCATACTACTAGTACCTAGCAACCATTGTCTACTTAACAGCTGGCCTCTGTGTCCAACAACCATCTACATCATCCAGCTACAGTATGTAACATAAGCACTGAGCTATGAACCACACATAATTGAAGGGCGCAAGCCCGTGGTTATGTGGGGAAGAGCCTCCCCCACATCCTACATATACCAAGCAGCAGACTTCCGCTCTGCTTAGAGCGAGTCGCACTCACCCACCATCCTCTCCTGACACCTCCTCCTTCTGCGCCACTCTTATCCCACTGGGGGGGGTCTCATAATACTAGACAAAGCTTCCTCCCTACAGGTGGGATACACAGAAAAGCCAAAACCATCAAATAATAACAAATGAGTCTCAGTTCAAGCATCCAAGCTCATTGCTCATCCTCTCTGATTCATACGTACTATAATCATTGACTTGATCATGTTCATGCTGAAGTACCTAAGCACAAATCATTCCATATTACTAGTACCTAGCAACCATTGTCTACTTAACGGCTGGCCTCTGTATCCAACAACCATCTACATCATCCGGCTACAGTATGTAGCATAAGCACTGAGCTATGAACCACACATAACTAACATCTGCTTCTAGCCTGGCCATCTGTTGTAGGAAATTATTGTTTTTGTTTTATCTATTTTACTGAAAACATCTAAAGACAAGACACATACAGTGCATAAAAATGAGATTCAAAAGACAAAGTCCATAGTCACAAGCAATCAAGATATAACTACATGGAGAGAATAATCCATATCCATCTGAGTATGGAAGTCCCTCACTGGTTATTTGGCTTTGAACTAAGTGTCCATTCTTCCACATCTTGCCCCATCTTATCTCCACAGGAAGGTGTATGGTCTCCATTCATTATATTAGTCTCAGTGTCCATTTGGAGATATTCAGTTCACTTCAGAGACTAGGGTCTCACTGATTATCACGCAACACGTGCAGGAGAAAACATTTTCAAAGATATGCAGTCACATTCTCCTAAGCACAATAAAATTAATGACAAAAAACAACAATAAACTAAAACAGTAGTAAAACCCAAATTGTCATGGGGTCAATGACACAGAAAAAAAGGGATACTGCTAAGGCAAGTATTTTGTTGAGCCCTCTCTCTTGATATCATACAGGGCCTAACCTAAGATCTGTTAAGAAACCTTGACTTGTTATGATAAGACTTACTGTCCTTCTTTGTCTTCTATAAAGGTCATAAAGGGCAGCAACACCCCGTGCAATTGATCTACCTGTAATCTCAAATCTTACTTCGAGGGTGTTTCTTGCAGCAAGGCCATTACTGGATGGTCTAAGCCATCAGGCGTCAGGACCACATGGAAGCCTTTCTAGCTAGCAGTGTACTAGAGGGGGCCGCACACCTCCAAAGTCAGTGGCTGACATCAGCCAAGCCTATATAAGGTGGGCAGCCCTCACACTCTCCCCAGTTCTTTCCCAATGTTGACCAGCGCACGCCGGACTTCTGCTACTGCCACAGCTATAGCTTACTGCCATTTTCCCACATTTAACCATGCTTTCTTATTTTTAGCTTTTTCTTTAGTTTAACATCAAATTTTCAGTGTTCTTCCTGGATGGTTTATGTCTTCTCAACCATCCTCTTCTTTCAACCACTCCACGAACTGTGCCTACAGCTAACAGATCCCAGACAAGGATGGCCATTCTGCCTGCATCTTATGCCTAGGCCCAGACCATGACATCCAGACCTGCAAGGCCTGCCAGAAGTTTAACCTGGTCACCTGCAGATGTTGTCAGAAGATCCTGGAGAACCACCTCCTCAAGTAGAAGGTTGCCCCAATGGAATGGGAGCTGCAGACCAGGAACTCCTCCTCTTCCCTGCCCAGTTTTTGGGCTCTTCTTCATTGAAGTCCCAGGACAACTCTTCCAGGAAGCATAAGCAAAGGGACAAGAACTGGGACCAACCCCTGTCTCCCTACGTAATGATTCTTCAACCGTGAAGCGGTCCTCCTCTCCCCCTGGGGTCGATCTCCATGGCCCTGCATGCCCTAATCACCACAGGGCTCCTGGTGGCCCTGCAGTCCACCTGGATCTCCCTCGTGGGTGGTGGCCCTTCAGGATAGGGTCCTCTGTTTCCTGTCCCCCCAGCCCCTACTGTTCCAGCCCTTGTTCTCCATGGGCTCTCAGTCAGGTGGTTTGGCTGGAGTCTCTTCAGTCAGTACGGGTGCTGCGGATAATAGATTTCCAGCTGCTACTCCCCGACAACAGTGCACCGAAGCTGGTCTCCTCTGCTGGGACCACTGTCAGTTCTGCCCCACCTTCGCAGGGGCAGATGCTGCGGGACAACTACACCTGGCAGAGCCCGGTTTCTCTTCAGCCATCAGCCAGGGGATCTCCTTCTACCCCACCACCTGTTTCCCACAGCCAGCGACAGTAGACACCCCTCCGGTATTGCCTAACCAGTTCTGCAGGCCCTTTGCCTGTCCTTCCTCTGCCACAGCCTGTGGGTTCCATGCTGGCCCCGCTTCCTCATCCAGCACCGGTGGGCCCGTCACCTGTACTCCCGCCAACCATCCCCTTGGGTCTACCGCCCGTCTTATCACAACCCTCGGCCGCAGGACCTATGCCTGAGTACCCAATGCTGGCTCCTGCTGGTACATCACCAAGTGTACCCCTATCCTGTGCCAGTGGGACCTGTGCTGGACTACCCGCACCCAGGTCCTGTGAGACCGTCAGTTGTCCCCCCTTACCCGATGCCTGTGGGACTGATGCCAGCCTCTTTGTATTATCATGGGCTGATTTCTGCTCTTTGGTCCTTTATGCAGATGCAGGTCTTGGCTCTGAGGGCTCCGGCCCCAGCCACCCATCAAGGGCATCTCTTCAGACCTACCTCCGCAGCCCCAGTTCGGCCAGGCCCTAGTGCCCCTTGCACTCCCAGGGATTGGCCCAATGCCAGGTCAGCCGGGCACTCGGATGAATGTCGGCCCAAGGAGAATGGAGATGACGATGTGTATGAAACTGACCAGAGCTTCAGCAGTGAGTTCTCCTCCTTTTGACCAGATTCCTCAGAAGGGGGAGAGGTACCCAGCAGTGTCCCTATGTCCCCCTTAGATGACCCACATTCATGGCCATCATGAAGCACATTCAGGCCACCATGGGTGGGAGATAGAGGAACAGGACCTGGAGACAGGACCTGGAGTGGTGGCGGCTTGCCATATTCTTACGTCAGCCAGCCACCCCTCCTTTGGTAGTCCCCCCCCTCCATGATTGACTTCTATGAGGATATTACCAGAGCTGCTTGGAACTGCCTCCATATGGTACTGGCGGTTTTCAAAAAGGTTGACCAGCTTTACCATGCCCCGGCTGGCAAGCTATACTTGCCGAACAGCCCAAGGCCAATTCAGTTGTTATGAACATGGCCTACGACTGCACCAAAAGATCAAAGCACCTAAGCTTCCTTCCCCCCAAAAGTGAGTCCCACAAGCTGGACAAGATGGACAAGTGGGCCTTTGCTTATGCCACTCTGGCCATCCAGGCCATCAGTTATCTGGCCCATATGGCTCAGTCCCAGAATCTGCTCTGGGATCAGGCTAGGGAGCCTGCCCTAGCCATGTTGGATGACCCCTCCAAGCAGCAGACCCTTCAAGCCCTCAAAATGGGCTCGGACATCGGTACATATGTCCTCAGAGCTGCCTATAATGCAGTAGATGTCTTGGGTTGGGCAGCAGCTGTAGGCATCTGTATGAGTCACCACTCCTGGCTTCAGGTCTCTGGCTTAGCACAGGATGTCCAGTCCAACATTATGGATGCACTCTTCAGGGGGTTCAAATTGTTTGAGGGAGATGTCCAGGATATCATCTCCAAACTCTAGACCTCAGGACAGGCTCTCAGATCCATCCATTCTATATACTATACCCAGTCAGGGCAATGGGCTCTGTTTTACCACTCCTCTCACTGAGAGGTCTGACCCCTACCCAAAGTCCAGGGCAAGCAGAAAACAGGGGCTGCTCTTCCTACTCCCTCTGCTGCTGCCACATGTAGTGCCTGAGGTGTAGCAGCAGCTGCTTCCACCTCCTGTCTCCTTTCCAGACCCCCCCGAGTGATTCCTCAGGAGGCAGTTGTAGGGGTCATTTCTCCCTACATCTGGACAGGCGGAGGGAAATCACCACAGAGAGCTGGGTTCTGCAGCTGATCAAGCATGACCACACTCTTGAGTTTATCTAGTGGCCTCCAGAAAACCCTCTGAGCAATTCCTCATGTCCTCCTGGCCACACCCCTCTCATTCCTCATGTCCTCCTGGCCACACCCCTCTCAGCCTGGAGGAAATCCAGTCCTTACTTTGAAAAAATGCCATAGAACTAGTCCCAAGGTGTCAGCAGGGAAGCAGGTTCAACTCCCACTTCTTCCTGGCCCCCAAGTAGATGGGAGACCTTTGGTCCATCCTGGACCTAAGCCAGCTGAACCTGTTTATACAGTACAAACAGTTCAGAATGGTTACCTTTCAGGGTTTGCTGCCCCTGCTTCACCAGAGGGACTTGCTTTGTTCCCTGGATATGCAGGAT
The DNA here is from genome assembly GCA_016271365.2 of Neoceratodus forsteri. Taxonomy (NCBI): domain Eukaryota; kingdom Metazoa; phylum Chordata; order Ceratodontiformes; family Ceratodontidae; genus Neoceratodus; species Neoceratodus forsteri. Next base: position 723,410,159 of record CM028129.1, read on the forward strand.
GCCTACCTGCATATCAAGGTTTTTGCCTCCCACTGGCACTTCCTCTGCCTTCACTTCCATACCAGTTCAGAGCTCCATCCTTTGGCTTGTCCTCAGTCCCCAGGTTCTTCACCAAATGCCTGGCAGTGGTGGCAGCCACCTTGAGATGGCAGGGGTTCTACATTTTTCCCTACGTGGACAATTGGTTGTTAGAGGCCCTGTCTAGGGATCATCTCCTGCAAACTCTTTCTCACACCTGCTACCTGTTTCAAGCTTTGGGCATTACTACCAACCTCCCAAAGTCTTTCTTGACCTCTTGCCAGTGCCTCCTGTACATAGGGACAGTGCTGAACACCACCCAGGGGAAGGACTTCTGATGCCCAGACAGAGCAGAGCGCCTGATGGACCAGGCCTGTCTCCTTTACTCCCGCCGTCACGCTCTGACAAGGATCTTCTTAAGGCTTCTAGGCCACATGGCTGCAGCCATTGCCACAGTTCTCCTGGCCAGGCTATTTATGTGGATCCCTCAATGGACACTCTGGGTCCAGTGGGACCACCGCATGGATGCCCTGGATCAACCAGTCCTGGTGGCAGATCCAGTCAAGAAGGTATTGTTATGGAGGCTGGAGCCCAGCAACTTGTTTTGGGGGGGGGCCTTTTCTATACCTCCCCCTCAGCAGATCTTTATGACAGATGCCTACGGGCTCGGTTGGGGAGCCCACATTGGGACCCGCTAAATTCAAGGGACATGGTCTGAGATGCTGGTAGTTCTGTATGCCCTGCAAGCCTTCCAGATTCAGCTATCCCTGGGTCCATTCATGGTGCAGATGGACAACATGTGCATAGTTTATTACATAAACAAACATGAGGAGACTCATTCCTATCCCCCGTGCAGGAAAGTGATGAGAATCTGGTATTGGACCATTGAGCATGGCCAGGAACTCTCAGCTGTCCATGGTCCCAGTGACCAAAATATTCTAGTGAACAGCCTAAGCTGCTTGCAGTCCAGAGCTCATGAGTGGAAGCTTCTGACCTCAGTAGCAGAAGACCTCTTCTACAGACGGGATTGGCCAGAGCTGGGCCTTTTGCGTCCTCACACAACACAAAACTGCCACTTTTCTGCTCACTAGATTCAGAGCCTGGAGTTTTCTGGCAAAATGCATTGTTCCTCTCCTGGAGATGGAAGTTTCTATATGCCTTCCTTCCCTTCCCTGTCCTTCAGCTAGTGCTAATCAAACTCCAGATGGAGGGGGTGATTATGATTCTCATCGCCCCTTCTGACCGTGTCAAATCTGGTTCCCCTTACTGCAACAACTGGCAGTGGAACCTCTGTTGTCCCTGCCCCTTTGCTGAGGCTTGCTCTCCCTGGAATAGGGCACCCTGATCCATCCGAACCTCAAGTCTCTCCATGTTTATGCATGGCTCCTGAGGACATAGCCATTGTCAGATCTGGGGTCTCCCCCAAAGTGGTGAATGTCTTGGTGGCAGCAAGGAAGCCCTCCACCAGGACCACTTACTCTATGAAATGGAAGCGCTTTGCTCTTTGGGCTGCATCACACCATTTCAATCCCTTCACCTGTCCAGTGGATCAGGTTTTGGAGTACCTTCCGTCCCTATCAGACTCAGGTTTGCAGTACTGCTCTATTAAGGTACATCTCTCTGTCTTCTCTACATATCATGTACCTGTGGATGGGTGCTCAGTGTCCCAACTCGATGTATCCCACAAATTCTTGAGGGGCATTTTGCACTTGAAGCCCCTAACCAGAGACCCTGTCCCACTTTGGACGTTAATTTTGTATTAGAAAAGTTTACGCTACCTCTCTTTGAACTGTCCGCATCTTGCGAGCTGTGCTTTCTGTTGTGAAAAGTGTTATTTTTAGTTGCTTTTACTTCGGCTCAAAGAATTTCCAAGCTTTAGGTCCTCATGTGTAAGAAGCCTTATTTGGGGTTCCACAAAGACAAGGTATCTTTGCGTACAAATCCTAAATTTCTACCTAAGGTGGTGTCGGAGTTTACTTTGAATCAATCCATCCATGTGGAGGCAGTATAGTGCAGTGGGTTAAGGCTCTGAGCTGCAGATCTGGAGACCTGGGTTAGAATCCCACAGCTGCCTAGGTGCATACTGTGTGATCCTGAGCAAGTCACTTAACTTCTTTGTGCTTCCAGGTCACATCTGGAAGCAAGCTTCAGCTTAGTGTGCTACTCCTGGTTAAACAATGTTCCCTTTCCCTTCCTCCCTTTCCCCCATCCACTTGCCTATTTATTTTCCAGGGCATTCCAATCAAGGGGAGGCATTGCTCCATACTTTGGATGTGCATAGAATCCTGAGGTACTATACACACTGGACTAAGGACTCCCAGAAGTCCAATTAGTTTGTTTCGTTCACCCTTGGGAAAGAGGATACCCTGGTGTCCAAATAGTGCCTCTTTAAATGGTTAGCCAAGTACATTATCTATTGTTACCAGAAGCATGGCAAGCAGCTCCTTGGAGGGGTTAAGGGCCATTCCACAAGAGGTATGGCAGCATCAGTGGCCTGCTTCTGTAATGTGTCAGCTGCTGAGATTTGTGCAGCTGCCACCTGGAGTACTATTCACACCTTTACCAAGCATTACAGCCTAGACATCACCTCTCGGCGTATGGTCAACTTCGGACTAGCTTTCCTCCAAGGCCTGCTTTCTTAGGATGCTATTTATCTTGACTACCACCCAGACTGCCTGTATATAGTGCCAGAACTGCTTGGGACTCAGTCCTACCAGTGATGGCCTGCTGCAAGAGATACCCTCAGAGAAAGATAGTACAGTTATGTAAGAACTTACCGTAACAGTAGATCTTCAAGAGGATCTCTTGCAGCAGGCCCTGCTTTCCCTCCCTCCTTCCCCCTTCTCCTATGTCTCGCTCCCCTTCCATAGCCTTCTGCTTTTACCTTTTCTTTGTTATTGGGTTACCTCGGAGTTCTTGGCTCCCCCTTTCTGGCATCCTGCTTATGGTCTCTGGTGGGAGAACTGAGGTGGATGTGGGAGCCACCCACCTTATATAGGATTGGCTGATGTTAGCCACTGACATTGGAGGTGGGTGGCCCCCTCTGGTAGACTGCTAGCTAGAAAGGTTTCCATGTGCTCATGGCACCTGACAGCTTAGTCTGACCAATGATGGCCTGCTGCAAGAGATCCTCTCAAAGATCTACTGTTATGGTAAGTTCTTACATAATTGTACTTTCTGCTGTTAATTTGTCTGATTGATAAACAGCCTGGTGGTGCTGAGGGTTGAGGCACTGGATGCCACACCTCATGCCATACTGGCGACCCGGGTTTGGGAACTGGCCTAGGTCGCCGGGGTCAGCAGGGAGGGAGAGGACTGAGCATCTGAGGACTGCCTCTCTTCAGGGTGGGATCGGGCCTGCTCAGTGTAGGGTTGCTGCACTCTGCAGAGACCAGGGGCTCCCTGACGCTGAGCCAGAATAAGGACAGAGTAGCAGCAGATGTCAGCAACCCTATCACACAGATATCATTGCATGTCTGCATTCCAAGGGAAACCACACACAGAAAGTCCCCGACCTTGAGGAAAGGCGATGGCATCATGCCATCCAGGCCACACTTCAGCATACTGGGCGCTCTCCTCTCTGCAGTCATCTGGCCTGGCTTACTAGATTCTAGTTGGAGTGCCCTGGGCAGATAGGGTGGCCCTACCATGGGGGGGGTTCAGAGCCGGGGGGGTCCGTCGGACTGGTGACAGGAGTAGGAGGTGCTTCAGATAGGAGGTAGAGCCTAGCAGATGGTGTGGATGCCGAGAGAGTTCCCCTGGCAAGGTGTACAGAAAAAGAGTTAAAAAACAAAATGTGTCTGATTGAGAGATTTACTTTATTATGGTTAGTCATTCTGCCACTGTTGGGCAATTGGAGGGATCAGCCAATTTTGGATGATGGCTTTGCAGGCTGCTACCACTAGAATGCCTACAAAACTCTTCTTTTGGGCGCTTCTCTTTCTCTTTGGCAACTGCCCTAAGACCAGGTGTGTAAATTCAGTCTCGGTGGAGGTCCCTACCATGAGTTTGTACAAGGGCCCACATCATTCCAGAAGAGGGCTAAATTAGGACATGCCCCAAAAATGTGCTGTCGTGTCCCTCCCCCCTGACAACCCCTCCAACATCTGTCCAAACTCCCTTGTGTGTAATGTTTATTCTTGGACTGTGTCAAAAAATATCTACTTACTACCTTCCATCTGTATTCCTGCCAGTTGTTATATGCTAAGGTCCAAAAATCTCCTTTCACAAATGCCCTTCCATTCCTTTATTTCTAGCTGTTGTAAGAAATTCAAAACCCCGGAGATCTACTTACATCCACATAATGAACAAGAAAAGGGGACCAATTTTTGAAAGGTTGGGAATGGCACACGGTGCTCGTACCATCAAGGTATGATGCAAGGGGCACCCTACACCACACTGTGTGCCATTCCTGATTTTCAGACATGAACTGCACCACATGGGAGGCCACCTCTGCCAGCTGGGCATGCACCATCCTTGCGATGGATGCACTAGTGTGTCATGGCAGAAGGGGGCTTGTGCTACCACAGCTCTGCACCATCTCCTATTTTGGGATTCTCAAATCCCCCAAAAATAGTGCATGGTGCACTTGGATTTAGACCAGCCAGAGCTGTTCTAACAGTCTGTGTGCTACTGCATGGGACAGTGCTGGGTGGGAGGGATTCCATGTCCCCTGTTGCAGTGGACCTCCTGCTGTCCAGTAGACTTCCCTGGCTGCCATGGACAGGCACAGTGCCCAGAGGAACCATTGTGCTGCCATGGCACATGCCCAGTTGCTGTGTGGCCACCCTGCAGTGAGCCAGGAACCTGGTGTCCAGATGAGCATCAGTGCTCAGAACTGCAACCTCTGATGTTCCCCCCTCTGTTCAACGAGGATCATTTGTAAATGAGTTTTAGCTCAAAGGTTGTAATTCTGATTTTACAATAAATAAATAAATAAAAAAAGTGGTGCCTCCAATGAGGCTGACCCAACAGGGTAACTGTTTGCCTTTTCAAGCCACCACCAATTGTGAACAGAATGCCAGTGTCCTAGCCATATGTGGGATTCAGAAATTACTGCTGTTGAAAACATGGCTCAGCACTGTGACAGTTCCAAAACACAGAATAAAACAAACACTGTGTCTTCACAGACAGGGTCGAACTGGCCCACAGGGCTACAGGGAAAATTCCCTGGGGGGGGGCCCCACCCCTTAGGGGGCCCCCATGACTGGCCAGCACTTTTTTATTTCAGGTTAAACCGTAAGTTTCAAGTTTTCCCTGGCCCGTGGGTGACTGGTAGAAAATTAAAAAATAATAGAAAAAAATAATTTGTACACTTTATCTTTGCTTTTTTTTCCCCCCAGCCACAGTCATGCCATAGTACTGTGCCCTAGTCTAATCCCTCGCTCACTTGAGAGTTGTCATCATGCACGTTGCATGTGTGTCACAACACTTACTTCCAGTTTCCCTGAGCATTACCCAAACCACGCATGTGCACGCGCCCAGTAACAGTCCTTCTGGCTGAGTAAGTTTTGGCACCTGTTGCCACCATTTCCATTTGCTGCTGCCACTGGAACCACTAGAGCTTTGGAGGAGTGCACAGTGGACTGTGGGCTGGCTTCTCTTAATCATTGGACTAGCTGCTAGCAGACAGTGTCATTACTCGAGTAGTCAATGTCGGATTTGGACAGAAGGAGTCAGAAGATGAACAGGAACTGGATTTGGTAAGAAGGAGTCAGGAGATAAACAGGCTAGGCTCAGGAACTTAGGGAGCTGAGTCAGGAGAAGGACTGTGAAGTGAGATGGTCGGTCGGTTGAGGTGAGGCAGTTGGAGAATTTTTTCAGTGTGCCACAGCAGGCCAGGCCCCAGCAGTGACGCCGATGACAGCAAGAGGCTACACTCAAGGAGACTAGCCAGGCTAGCCATCAGTGGTGCCAGTTCCAATTGATGGCTCATCGGCTTTCCTCTGGGCTCTTCTTTGAATTATACTCTGGCTGGTGGCCTAGTGGCCTACCCTGTTTGCAGGCAGTTGGAGGACCGACAGAGAGCATCTAGTGGGAGTACGACACAACAGTCAGACCAGGGGGGCCCGGGGACTCGGAGTGGGTCAAGGTCAGTCGGAGGCACTCTCTCAATGGCTGACAAAGCCACTACTACAGCATGCTAGACACCCCAGAGGAGTAAAGTAAGTAGACTGCTTTTTAAAGCCTTTTAGGACAATGAACACATTTTGACCAAAAAAAGATCTCTGTTCTCACCAGTGGTGGTGGAAAAGGATTGGAAACCAATTAGCCAGCATGGATGCTAGAGCGTAGAGCAGGTTAGGGAGAGTGACTGATGCTGCTGACATGGGAACCGAACACAAGTAAAAAAAAATTCCTGCAATTAAAAAACATGCTATCTATTGCCACGCATTTATGGTCTTATCCCCGGCATAATGCACAACTTGGGTAATTAAATTACCCTCAGGGTATTTGCAAATGACCCTAATGCCAACATGCCAAGCCATTTCCAGGTTGTACTCCGAAAGCAATAATCTCTGACTCAGCCCTAACATAAATGTATGGGAGGGAGTAGGCCACCACTGGGTGAATGTGTCCCAATAGCACTTATAACTGGTCATGGAAAACCATCTGGGAAGGGAAAATGTGCATACATATTTGAAAATGAGCAACGTATGGCTTACATAGTACAGGTCCAATATTTTAAATAACTTCTACTTTACAGCCCATAGGTTCTACAAAATGGGGCATTTTGACACCCCTACATGTATAAGATGTGGAGAAATGAAGGATCCCTCCCGCGTATATTTTATTATTTATTGAAAATGTTTCACCAGGAAAGGCACACTGAGCAAAAAGATGCTCGTCTCCTGGTGCGACCTGGGGGGAGGGGTTACAGAGGAAGCAGGTATACATGCAAAGTTGAGATTAGCAGCAGAGCAATACAGATAACTTACAGTTGGGAGGGATTACTTTTGAACTTGTTACATAAGGAGAACAGTACAGAACATAATCATCAAGGACATGGTAGACATATCATGGGTGCATATCAAAGCAAGAACAATACAGAACATTATCATCAGGGACAGGGTAAACATATCATGGGTACACAACGAGACAATACATGAATTACATAAGTGCGAGTAACAGAACTAGGGTGCCAGTATCAGAACTTGTGTGCCAGTAGCAGGACTTCAGCTGCAGCGAGATGCACCAGTTGACAGTAGGAATTGGAGAGTGAAGTTGGGGGGTAGGGGAGGAGTGGACTAGTAAACATTTGGTGTATGGGGGGAGGTTTTTTTTTTTTTTTTGAAATTCAGCATCTTTATTAAATTATAATATAACAAGAAGAACATGATATACAGACAGTGGAACATGTTACAGTGACACGAGATATCATGTGGATAACATGTCATCAAACTAACTTTGAGATAAAATATGCCTATACATTCATATCAGAGAACAAGAGACCCAACCCTTCCCCTACCCACCTCCCAGCCTCCCCCCCCCTGGAGAGTGCCAAATCAAAAACCTGATAGTAGAGAGACAAAAAAGCAGGAAGCACTCTGGCAATGACAAAAATCCCAAGGAGATAAACAAACTGGGGCAGTCAGAGGTCACCATTATGTGAGCCTTGGTTCAGATACAAAGCATATAGTTTACCCCATCTCTGATTGAAGGCAGCCATGCGATTCCGGGAGCTTGCTATTAACCTTTCGGTTTTAAAGCAAAGGGACATTTCTTTTAGCCATTCAGGATATGAAATGGCTAGTTGATCCACCCAGTGTTTGAGAACCAACCTTTTGACTGCTAGAGAAATTAAAGCCATATGAAACCTACGCTCCCGGACTCCAATATTGGAGAACATCCCTAGTACACATATTTCTATGATAAACAACTCCCCCAGTCCTAGGAGGGGGTCTAACTTGGTTTGGATTGTACTCCATAGAGATGCCACCTTATCCCAATACCAAAAAATGTGTATCAGGTTCCCTTCAACCATTCCACACCGTGTACAAGCAGTTGATGCCAGTCTGCCAAATTTGGCCAACTTAACCGGTGTATAGTACAGATTATTTAGGATATGAAATTGAATTAGCCTGTGCCTATCCTGAGTGAGGTATCTCCTGTTGCAAGCCTTGCTTGTAGAGCAGAAAGCAGCTAACTAAAAGAAGCTACATTTTCTTATTAATTTAAAACGTATATCTCAGCAAGAGTCAGTGTCTGTTAAGATTAAGTAGACAGATAACTTTATTAGAAGTAGAAGGGGTCTTATTTAGGGTTAAAAAAGAAAGAAAAGAAAGAAAGTCAGTGTGTGTTCTGTGCAGGGAAGGGTACTGTATCAGCTGACTTTGCTAAACCAGTAGGAGGAAAGAGAGCTTACCTGGGAGTGTGGTTTACACACTATAAAAGCAGGTGAGTCAAATTACAACTTCCTGTTGCTAGCCTTGCTTGTAGAGCAGAAAGCAGCTAACTAAAAGAAGCTACATTTTCTCATTAATTTAAAACGTATATCTCAGCAGGAGTCAGTGTCTGTTAAGATTAAGTAGACAGATAACTTTATTAGAAGTAGAAGGGTCTTATTTAGGTTAAAAAGAAAGAAAAGAAAGAAAGTCAGTGTGTGTTCTGTGCAGGGAAGGGTACTGTATCAGCTGACTTTGCTAAACCAGTAGGAGGAAAGAGCTTACCTGGGAGTGTGGTTTACACACTATAAAAGCAGGTGAGTCAAATTACAACTTCCTGTTGCTAGCCTTGCTTGTAGAGCAGAAAGCAGCTAACTAAAAGAAGCTACATTTTCTCATTAATTTAAAACGTATATCTCAGCAGGAGTCAGTGTCTGTTAAGATTAAGTAGACAGATAACTTTATTAGAAGTAGAAGGGGTCTTATTTAGGGTTAAAAAAGAAAGAAAAGAAAGAAGGTCAGTGTGTGTTCTGTGCAGGGAAGGGTACTGTATCAGCTGACTTTGCTAAACCAGTAGGAGGAAAGAGAGCTTACCTGGGGGTGTGGTTTAGACACTATAAAAGCAAGTGAGTCAAATTACAACTTCCTGTTGCTAGCCTTGCTTGTAGAGCAGAAAGCAGCTAGTTCAAGTTCAAGTTTATTGCAGGAAAACTCCATTGAGCAAGCTCATTCACAAGGAGGTCCTGTGACATAAACACTTAGGCCCAGATAGTCAAACTGCGCCCAAAATGTGCGCAACAGCAGGAGCAAGCACAAACCAATTGCGCATATGTGCAACAGGTGCGATATTCAAACATGGAGCAGAACAAATTGCGCAAGCAGCCAACGTCTGAATATTGCACATACTGCACCATAGCGCAACCAGGAAGGAGAAGCTGAGCAGAAAGGTTGCGCTATAGTGCAACCAGGGCAGCCCAGCTGAGCAGTCCAGAGGTGCCATAGTGCAAGCAGAGCCCCCAGAGCAATGGAACTGCACATCCAGGGAGGCAGGCTGGGGCCCACCGCCAGCCATGCCACACATGGGCACAGGAACACACTGCAGAACCAACAAGACACCTGCACACCCCAAGCACAGCATCACTGGGGGTGGGACGGATGATCTACTGGCCCATGGGGACAAGCCAACAAAGCACAGCAGAGTCATGACGCCCCAGCACAACCACTGGCAGGTTGAGAGTGCCACACACAGGGGGTTGACAACCACAGTGCACATCAGCCCCCCTTACGCACAGCACACCCTGCACCATGACCCCAAGACACCACCCATGTGCAGTGACTGGCACTGCAGGAAACCATGCATCCCCCCGCACACGTCAACCCCGTGCAGCAGAGAACCATACAAGCCAGACACACTCTGTGCACCCAGCAGTGGGTGGCAGCAGACGGCAAGACCAACAGAAAGTCACTGCCATGCTGGAGATACCTCCCCATGCACACACACGCACACACACATACACACACACACACACACACACACACACACCAGGACCATACCACCCCAGATGGCATGTACACCACTGCAACTGAGCAACCATAGCCAGCTGCAAATCAGAGACCAACACAGTATTCATATCAAAATATAAATGTATTATCAAAATGTAAAGCACAAAACAATCAACCATAACTATTTACAAGGGGGGGGGTACAGGTACAAGGTAGGGGTGAGCAAGGGGTAGGGATGAACAACTTGGAGAGGGAAGGCAGGGTGGTAGGGATGGGTGAAGTGGGAAGGGTAATGTGGCCTAAGGCCCAGCAGGCTGGTCCTCCTCCGCCCGGTGCCGCTGTTCCCGGTGATTCCTCCTCCGCAGGCCATGTCTACGGATGTCACTGAGGATGGCCTGGTTGTCTAGGGACACTTGTGTCAGTGCACGTATTTCCCACTGTATCCTCCTGAGAACAGTGAGGCCTAGGAAAATGGGAACACAGTCAATGGCTGTGACTGACCACAACCCTGAACACCACCCAACCTGCAAGCCATATAGCCCAATGTCCCGAACCTGTGATGGCATGCACCCACCCACAGTGAACATGCACATGGCCATCACAAACAGGCGGCACCAGCTATGTGCACCACTGCACACACACACTGCCCATGTCCATCACAGCACAAACAAGGCTGTCAAGTGACGTGGCAATGTGGTGCGATGCCAGTTACACAGCTATGTGCCCAGTGCATGCATGGACCACCAGTGACGCATACACAGACGTGCTGTGACACTGGACAGTGATGCATGTCGCCTGTGTCGTGCATACATACATAGATACATAGACACTGTCAGCAGATAAGGGCCTATGGCCCACCCAGTCTGCCCATTTGAGCTTGTAAGTTCAGTTTGTTTTCCTAGAAGTCTGTTGCACCTTACCCCTGACCTCCAGAATTCCTTTATGTCTATCCCATGCATTCTTAAATCCCGTGATTGCTTCAGCCCCACCACTTCCTCTGGCAGGGTGTTCCACTTGTCCACCACCCATTCTGTGAAGAAATTCTTTCTCATGTTTCTCTGAATCGTCCTCCTCCAACTTCATCCCATGCCCTCTAGTCCTGGAACATCTTTTCGCTTAAAAATAGTGTTTTCCTGCACCCTGTTCCTCCCTGTAAGATACTTGTATGTCTCTATCATATCCCCTCTCTCCCTCCTCTCCTCAAGGGAGTACATGTTCAGTTCCTTTGACCCGTCTTCATAGGACTTGTGATGCAATCCATGCACCATCTTTGTTGCCCTCCTCTGGACCTTCTCTACCCAGTCTATGTCCTTACGTAGGTATGGTCTCCAGAACTGTACACTGTACTCCAGGTGGGGCCTCACTAGTGTCTTGTATAGTGGAATTATGACCTCCCTTTTCCTGCATGGTTGTGTTGTGCATGGCTGGTGGTCTTGCCCCCCCCCCAGCATGCAATAGCATCCATGAGTAATGATATCACACTCCTCAAGCAGCTGGGTCTGCTGCTGCTGCTGCTGCTGCTGCTGCTGGGGCGCAACACCCACAGCACCACCGACCGGCAACGGGGCCCTGGCATGGCCCTCCTCACCCCGTGCCTGCATCCTCACATCCCGGCCTGTGGGAGACATATGTTGAGAAAAACATCAGTGTGACTCAAAAGCAGACTGCCCCCTGCCCCAGTGAGAGTGCCTGCCCACACAGCCAGACCCATGCGTCTCACACCTGCACACACTGACACAGTCAACCATGGCAGAGCCATCACCATGCACAGCCACCAAAACACACTCACACCCCTATAGAATACAGGTGCATAGATGGTACACCCACCTGGCCTAGGCACCACGCCCTCCTGGCACGTGATGGTAGCTGCTCCAGAAGATGAGATCCTCCTGCGAGGTCACTGTACTGGTGCGGCACTGCTCAGCTGACCGGCACCGCCCAGTGACCCCACCAGGCTCACTGGGCCACTTGCTGCCAGACCTGGGTCCTAGCAATGGTGAGGGTCACCTCACCATACAGTGCCCCATAGTGGGGCTCCACCAGGGCCACCAAGTTGGCCACTTCTACAGGGCTCCACTGCACTGCCCTCCTGCGTGCCATGGTACCAACTTTACAGCAGGCAATATGGCGCCCCGCTGCGCCGTAACCCCACGTGGAGATGTTGCGCAATAGACCACCATAGGTTCCAATCGCGCTGTTCGAACAGCGCCGTCACTTCACATAGCGCTGTCACCAGACAGCGCAATAGGGCCGTACACATGGCAGCCGAACAGCGCCAGGGGGCAAAGGTCGGACACCAGGTCATGGGCAATGACGCAAGGCCACGCACAGCGCCATCTGACGTATACGCATCCTGCGCGACCGACCACCTGCGTACCAGTGCCACAGTGGACTATTGCGCAGTAGTGCCACAGCGCCATATAGTGCCCAGTGCTGTAGCGCCACTGGCACAATGGTGGCCATGGCCTGAATTGCCGATCGCGCACAGCACATCAGCAGCGCGGCAGATGCCTGCGTAAGCTATCTGGGCATGCGCAATGCAGTGCACCACACAGTCACAGATCTGCGCCATTGGCTCAGCCGACTCAACCGTATTGCGCAAAGCGCAACTTCGCGATAATCAGCCGACACATGCAAATCATCTGATCAGCCATTCAAAGGCGCAGTGGCACGATTTGCATCTCATTATAGTTGCTCCACTCCTAATTTGCATGCATTGCGCTATAAATGTGTGACATTGGGCTGCGCTGGCCAGATTCGGTACTGCAGGTGAGAGGTGAGTTGCATGCTGTGTGATGTTCTGGACAATGGTCAGGAAAATGCTGTAGACTGCACAGTGACAGGTGTCCACTTCCCCATACAGATCGCCATGACCGAGCAGAGACAAGGTGAGGGTGAGGATGGTGGGCGTAGGAGGAGGCCCAACTTAACCCCAGCAGAGACAGAGGCCCTCTTCCATGCCTACCTGGAGGAGGAGCCACTACTGAGTGGACGGAGGGGCACCCCTCAGTCCCGTGCAGCTGCATGGGAGGGGGTAGCTCGGGCCGTGAACCTGCACGGAAGCCACCAGTGCTCCGTGCAGGAATGCAAGAAGAAGATGGGGACAGACCGCAGGAGGTTGAAGGAGAAGGTGGCAGCCTTCAGGGTGGCACGTGCTGGCACTGGCGTGGGCCAGCCAGCAGTGTTGGAGCTGACCCCAGCTGAGGAGACACTGGCTGCATCAATGCAGTGGAGCGCTATTGAGGGCGTACCAGGAGGTGGATTCCAGACAGGTGGAAGCCCATCACTGCACGGTATGACATGGTGGTGGTGTTGGGGGGGGGGAAGGTTGTTCACATGCACTCACATGTACTCTCTTTCTGTTACAGATCCTGTTCATCTTCAGGAGATGGTGGTGGTGGGTTCAGGCAGTGATGATGACCTGCTGGACATGGAGGAGGGTCCATCCACCTCTGTCACCAGCCAGCATGCACTGCAGCAGTATGCATGCTGGGCCGCCAACTCTGGTGTCGGTGATTCGGGTGTGGGGGGTGCACAGCCTGTGTCTCAGCAGTCTGGCATGCAAGCATGCCAACACGCTGTGACTGTGGCTGTAGCACGTGCCTGCACCATTGATGATGCAAGGACTGCAATGGGCAGTGATAGGTGTGTGTCCCATGACGGACACACAGCAGGCCAGCACGTGCCCCTGGGCCTTTCTGGTTCCAACTTGTGTACCAGCATGTTGGCACAGTCCCAGGCTGTGCCTGTCAGCACCGGTGGGGCAGCACCGGTGGCTGTGCAGGTGTCTGGCACTGTTGCGGCCACAGCGGTGGAACGAATGGACCCTGGGGCACAGTGGTTGGAGGGGCAGCAGCAGCAGTCACCCACCAGGTCTGGGGGTACAGTGTCAAGCGGTGGCACATGTCCGCTGCCCTTTGATCCACCCATTCCTGGTCCTGGCAAACAGCGCCCACCTCAGGGGTGTTGTGCATCAGGACCTTCCACACCATGGGGATAGGATGCCGTTGGGGCACAGTACCCATTGAGTCTAGCACACCTGCCTGCTGCAGGAATCAGTACAGCAGCAGAGGCAAGCGTAATGTCCGTGGAGGCACTGTCTGTGGCTGTGGAGCGGCACAGCAGGGAGTGTGCTCTGGACCGCAGAGCTGGTTCAGATGCGGACGGATGTGACTGCCGCCATTGACAGGCTGACCCAGGCAGTGGTCTCTGTCGTGGGACGACGAGGGCCACAGGTCAGGTGCCCTGTACCGCACACACCCCACACAGTTCACTCTCCACTCCCGTCGCTCCCCGGCGCCGCGGCGACACCAGGCCTGTCGCCGACGCGAAGTTCTGCTGTGGCTATCCCAGCACCCCTGGTGCAGGTTTGTTCGGCATTCTGCAGACCCCTGTGTGGGCAAGGTCGCGTTCACGCAGTGGGACCCCTGGTGGTCCAACAGTAGCACCCATGTGGCCCTTCTCAGCCTGCCAGGGCTGTTGGGTCACGGCGGGGCCGCCCACGCATCCGCGGTGGCCGTGGGACAGTGCTACATGATGACCTGTCTCCCAGTGCGGGCCCTGTCTGGTGCTGCCCTGTATGCAATGTGTGTCATGGTGGGCAGTGCACTGCTGGGTGCTCTGCTCAACACGCTGACACACGGATCACCTGCACACCCTCCCAACTGCTGTCCACAGGTGCGTGATGATGATGCTTGCATTGTACTGTACACCAAGGTGCAAGGTGCCCAGCATCTGACACCGTACTTGGACAGTACAGGTGGTGGTGGTGGTCGGTGGTTCTGTGTGTTAGCACTTCGGTTCTGCTGTGCTGTGCATCTGCCCATGTATGCTCTGTGCCTGGTGTGTGTGTGTCCATATGAGTGTTCACCCCTCCCTGATGGTATGTTTGCATGCCTGGACCCTTCCACTCCCCTGGCCGTCATGCACCCCTGGTGTGTTACCCTGTGTGCCTGTGGTTTGCGCATGGACAGTGTTGGTTGCACATGTCCCCTTGACTTACCTGTGTTCTGCATAGTGCTCCTCTGTGATGGTGTCCCGGTGCAGCTGGGCCTGCCGGATCAGTCGGGGGTCCCGCCGTCCTAGGGGGGGCTGCTCATCACCATCAACACCGGCGCCACTGGCGTCCCCATCGCTGTCCCCCTCTTCAACCTGTAGGGCTATCCCATAGTCTTTGGCCATGTTGTGCAGGATGCAACAGGCCAGGAATATCCCACAGGCCTTTTGGGGGCTGTACTGTAGGGCACCACCGGAGGTGTCTAGGCATCGGAAGCGTGCCTTGAGCATCCCAAACACCCACTCTATGATGTTGCGTGTGGAAGCATGTGCCTCATTATAGCGTTGCTGCGATGGGGCCATGGGGCGCCGGTATGGTGTGAGCAGCCAGGGACGGAGTGGGTATCCGCTGTCACTTGTGTGGAGATAGTGGAGATCAGTCTCATGTTCAGGTCCATATTGCCCATATCCGTATGTGCCACTACCATGGCACCTGTGGCATTCCCACCCTTGCCCTGAGCTTTGCATTCCATACATGCGCATCACCCACTAGATGGCCTGTGGGGATGTTCCCTACCTCAATCGATGGCATAGTGTGGACTGATACCATGAAGGCATCATGTGCTCCACCAGGGTGTGTGGCACAGACATTGATTATGCGCCCAGTGGCATCACACACCACCTGGCAGTTGACACTGGAGAAGCCCTTTCTGTTTATATGCAGCCCCACCGGGGGCCGGGTGAGTGTGAATGGCCACATGGGTGCAGTCTATGGCCCCTAAGCGGCGCCAGGCATATGTGCTACCCTGTGGAACTCCTGCATGTTTCTGCATGCTCTGCCACAGTGCTGGGGAAATGGATGTACTCGCGCATGTGGCAGTGAGCTGAGGAATTGGGTGAGGATGCATGACGTGGCCGACTGTGTGATGCCTGTGGTGTCCCTGTTGGCTTTCTGGAGGTGCCTGTGGTGAGCAGGCACATGCAGGCTGTCACCTTGGTCTCCACGACAGAGCGTGACTCCATCGGTGAGGGTGCCTGCATCACATCACTGCACAGCTCACAGAGACGTCTCAGTATTGCCCTGTTCAGGCGGTACCGGCACACGATCTCTACATCTGTGTACAGCTCAAAGCTGATGCGGGCACGGTACTGCCTGTTAGGGGCATACCGTCGACGGGCCCCTTCCACGGCCACGTACCCCTGCAGCATGCATTCTCACCCCCCTCATTACAGCTTCCATGTGGAAGCTGGCACTGTCCATCTCCCTGGCTTCTGACCCCTGGCTGATGTTGCTGTGTTACCCCGCTGTCCTCACTGCTACTTCCACTGCACCGGGCACCCCCCGCTGGCCTCTACAGCCTATGGCCCACGCTTGTCTTGCCTGCCCTAGCCTGTCACTGTCTGTCTGTCTGTCTGTCTCTCTCTCTCTCTCTCTCTCCCCCACTTGGCATCCTTGTAGCGTTCTTGCGCCGCTTCCTTGAGCCTTTTTTTTGGCTCATTTCCGCTTAGTGCGCAATTTCCGCTGTTCCGCTGTTGTGCATTAGCAAGTATTTGAATATCGCATTGCGCTCTTTATGCATGGATCCACCCCTTGATTGCGCATGCCTTCATTTGCATTTGCTGTTGCTCAACATGTTTTAGATGTGCGTAACTGCCTCCTTCTGAATATCGCAAATGGCACATTTTGACTCTGCGCATGCAACCCTTTTGAATATCCGGCCCAAAGTACAAAACATAGATATAAGTAATAACAGTATATACATGAAATGCCGTTACATGATACAGGCTGAATATACATACAGGGTACCACATAGAGTGACCGGTGTAAACATAAATATGACACAGGAGCGACTTACAGGTTGCATACTGATAAATGAAACATGATGACTGGTGTGCAATACATATATTTTGGCAGCTAGAACAAACAACAGACTACAACTGATATGGGGGAGGGAGATTTGATAGAGTAGCAGTGGAGCGTAAGCATAGATAAAGCCAGGGAGTAGAAGGGAAGGAAAGCAGTTAATATGACAAAGCAATTATACCTTACCAGTGGATCAATATGGCACACATGGGAAGGAAGAGACTTAATGACAGTTACAGGTGTCTTTTATTTTGGGCTGAACTTAGCGATTTGTAGAAGTTTATTGAAACTGTGTTAGTTAGTTTCAAGTACGGTTTGTAATTGGTTCCAAATGGAGGGAAGGGCATATGCAATAGCATGTTTACCAAAGGAGGTCCGATCCTTGGTATGTCAAGCATAATAAAGTCAGATTTTCTTAACGAGTATGCACTATGTGAGATACTAATAAGGAAGAGAGATAGCTTGGCAATTTCTGCAGGAGCAGTTTAAGAGTCCATAGCCCAGCAGTGGAGCAGGCGTCTAGTAGTAAGGGATGTCCAACTCAACAGCTGCATATAAGTCACAGTGATGCTAATGATAAGGAGTTGGTAATGAACCATAACCGCACGGTGATAAAGGATGTCCAGTTTACTTAGATTTGCAAGAGAGGTGGAGGAATAGATTACATCGCCATAGTCTAGTAGGGGAGAAAAGTGGCCTGTAAAGCTTGTTTGAGTTTCAAGGTGTGAAAGGGCCCTATTTCTGTAGAAGAAACCTAACCTTGCTTTTAACCTTCTAGAGACATCTTCAATGTGGTCATTGAAAGATAATTTGTTGTCGATCCAGATACCCAGATATTTAAATTTGTTTACAGCTTCCAGAGGCACATTTAGCGTGGTGACAATGAAGTCTTGGGCAAGGGTATTGGGGGTGCCTGTGACAGCACTGCGGGAGAATATCATCGCTTTAGTCTTCTTAGCATTGAGCAGAAGCTTTGCCTTTATTAGATTATGCTCGTTGTGCGAAGTCCGCTAAAGCACTCCCTTGACTTCAGATAACGATGAGCCAGAAGTATACAACATAGTCATCACTGCAAAAAGTGCAGGTTGGATGTAGATATGTTAGCATCTAAGTCATTAATGTACAAAGAAAACAAGATAGGGCCTAAGATGGATCCTTGAGGGACTCCTCTTGCAACTGGCAAGGCAGCAGAAAAAGCCTTCTGCCTTTACTTTTGGGATCTTCCGATTAGGTAGCTAGAGAACCACTGGGTGGGTATGGAATGGCACCCAGCTTTGCAAGACAATTGACTAATAGTTTGTGATCAACAGTATCAAAAGCTTTTGCTGAGGTCCAAAAAGACTGCACCAGTTACTGCCTTCGTATCTGGTAGAGATCCAATCATTGGTTACTTTTGCTAGTGCAGTGATTGTGCTATGATTAGCCCGGAAGCCAGATTGAGCTGAGTTAATGAGAGAGAAGGTTTCAAGTGATTTAACTGAATATGGATCAGTTTTCGAGAACTAGAAAGGATGGGCAATATGGAGATAGGCCTATAGTTGTTTACATCGCATGGGTCACCAGATTTAAATAGAGGGAAGATATGTGCTGATTTCAGCAGGGATCGGCACAGTTGCAGATGTAATGGAAAGATTGAAGATGTGGAGAGTGGGGCAGTGAGATGGACGTAGCCTGACCTTAGGAAAAAGGGTTCCAAGTCATCGTCCCTCACTTTTTTGGTGTCTAAGTTAAAGAAGAAATCTTCTACTTCTTTATAAGTTATTTGCCAATTGGAAGGGCTGGGTGCAGGACTAGATGTAGGGGAGGGGTATGCTGGCTCACCGCAGCACCAGCATAAGGTGATGAGTCAAAGTTAATCCAGCTGTGGCAAAGTGGGGTTAAGTTCCTCCAGGATTAGGGACTTGTTTTCCACAATCTTGCCACTTGCAACTATCTTTGTTGGGACAGAGGGGCATGGACCGTCTTCTATAGCTTTTGATAGTCTTCCATATTTGTAGAGGTTACCTTTAGCTTGTTCGAGAGTAGAAATATGATTAGCTTTAGCAGAGCAAGTTTTTTCACAGTTAGTTCTGGCTGTTCTAAAGGCCTGCCAATCCGAGATTCTTTGGAATGTCTAGCTTTAGCCCAGAGCTTATCTCGAACTATAACGGCTGCCTTGAGATCCGAGGTGAACCAGGGTTGGAATTGTTCTGTACCTTATTTTGATGAAAGGGGCATGCTTATTTATTATTGTAGTGAGTTTGTCATTAAGGATGTAAGCTGCATTGTTGACATCTTTGGCTAGTAGAGATCTTGCCATCTGATCATACTCAGGTCAGATAGGAAGTTTACTGCACTGAATTTGCGAAAAGGATCTTTTGTTATAAAGATGGGCTGCGGCCAGGCCTTAATTTGAGATCTTATGCAAGCAACAATTCAATGATCACTCATGTTGTTGTGAAACACTGCCGAATGAGATATTTTGTGAGGATGGGTGGTTAGTACCACATCTAGAATGGAACTGTTGGCAGTATTTAGAGTGTTGTTCCTAGTGGGTTCACTGACTAATTGCTCAAGACCTAGCTCGTCACAAAGGGATTTGAGGCCGCATGATTTAGGTGACAGCCAGTCCATATTTAGATCTCCTAGAAATATTGTTTCAGTTTTTGCATCTACGAACATGGATTTAAAAATTAAGGACATCATCACCACCAGATCGGTCTATAGCCACCAGGATAGTGATACATTCAGGAGGGAGATGAAGGCTCAATGAAACTAACTCAAATTCCTTGGCAGAGAGTTGCAACTAATATTGGTGACCGAGTACTTCATTTGGTGTAGATAACCACACCCCGCCTCTAGACTCTCTATCTGCTCTAAATAAATTGTAGCCCTGCAGTGATATTTGTTGATCAGTGTTCGTCTTTTAACCACTGACTCAGTAATTATGATAAGGTCAGGGTTAACGTGTGCAGCCCAGGCTTGCAGCTGTACAAGTTTTTCAGGCAGGTTTAAAATGTTGACTATCATCATTTGAGACCTGTGGCCTCAACAAAATCGATAGAGCGGAGGTAAGTTGTGGGGGCAGAGGGTTGAAGCCACATTTCCTGAGCAGAAGAAGCAGAAGTATAACTTTTCTTTAAGGAGCTTATAAGAATGGAGACTGCTTTTTATTTCTTTGTTAACCCATATCGTCTGCGCAAGAGGCGGCACCACTGTAATGACAGTTTATCGTGATCAATGTAAGTGCTTGAATAGACATAGGTGAGGACAGTAAGGGGTGTGAGGCTAACCCGGGGAATAGGCTAAAGGGAGAGGAGAATGACATAGTGTCTGCAGAGTACACGTTATAACATTAGGTATTGATAAGGTACATTGGAGAACTGAATTGCATTGAGGTAGTTCAATTGCACTGTGTGCTGAGAACTCTGCACCTTAGGAGCAATAAAACACATACAGAGAGCCATGGTCCCAGATTGAGTGGTCTGGATTTGTATTAGTGCAATATTTTTCTAGGCAAGTAATTTGCCCACTAAGTACTCACTTAAAACCTGATGAGAAAATACAGCAGAGGGGAACAAGGAGAGCAGGAGCAGCTTAGTTAGTGTAGGGCTCAAGAGATATTCACACAGGGCAGTCTTATTGGCCACACTCAGATACCAATCATAGGTTGGCAGCAGTCAAAACTAGGCCAATGAAGCAGTAATGTGATATAGGAGGTGAATCATGAGTGTATTTAAAGGAGGCCTGGGGGGGTGGTGGGGTGGGAGAAAATTTCAGGTCAGAGTGAGAGCTGAGAAGTCAGAATTAAGAAAGGAACACTGTAACAGGCTATAGAGAAGGTGCCCCAATCAGAGCAAAGCAGGCAAGCGGGCGTACCAATCACAATCCCCATAGGGCAGTGCCGCACCAATCAAGGGTGCCCAGGCATGCTGGCTCTCTGTAGAGGATTCTATCAGTATCTATCGGTATGACAGTGTAGCATAGGTAATAATAGGGTGCTCATCGTCTATCTGACTTGAGTCTGAAGGGTGGATGGCAGACACTGAGGGCTTCCTCTTTTCAGCTGCAGAGCTGTCTCACAGGCAGTTTTAAGGAAGTTGTCAGCCTGTTGAGTGAAGCTTAGGGGAACCTCAACTACAACCACCCCTTGTAGCAGCACCGGGAAAGAAATAGAATGATAATGCAGGCCATATTGCCCACGAATGAGTACAGTGATTTATGTAGGAGAACAAGAATCCCTCTAGTGGCAGGTCTGTATAACCCGCTAATGGAAAACTAGCCACTTAAAAAAAAAAAAACTTATATTACTACTCTAGAGGTGGGTTAGAGCTGAGCAGTTCAGTAAGACAAACGGTGGTTAGACTTATCGGCGCCAAAGCAGAGTGCTTGGATGGGGGGGGCATTGCAGGAAGAGCAATCAGACAGAAGAGGTGTAAGCACTTTAAAACAGTAGTAGAAATTACAATCCAGCTAATACAGTTGAAAAACATCTATTAGACAGTTGAAATGTGCTTAGTTCTATCGAAAATCCAACAAAGTGCCAGGTGTCTATAGCAGGGGAAAAGTCCTGGCCAATCAGAGTGGGTTTGCTGGAAGCACCCATGTTCTGACTGGCTGCGCTGTCCCATACCTTCCAAGGAGCTGCAGGCGGGTGTCCTGGTCTTGGTCAGTGGCTGGCTGGGTGCCGGCTGACCTTGGGGGAGCTGAAGCAGCCCTGTTCAAGGGCAGGCAGCTGGAGAGAAGAAAAAAGAGCAGGTCTTAAATAGCATAGAGGTTAAAGTGGGTTAGATCTGAGCAGTTTAGTAAGACAAAAGGTAGTTAGACTTATCGGCGCCAAGGCAGAGTGCTTGGATGGGGGGCAGTGCAGGAAGAGCAGTCAGACAGAAGAGGTGTAAGCACTTTAAAACAGTAGTAGAAATTACAATCCAGCTAATACAGTTGAAACGTTTTTACACAGTTGAAATGTGCTTAGTTCTCGAAAATCTAACAAAGTGCCAGGAGTCTATAGCAGGGAAAGTCCTGGCCAATCAGAGTGGGTTTGCTGGAAGCACCCGTGTTCAATTAGCTGTGCTGTCCATACGCTTCCAGGAGCTGCAGGTGGGTGTCCTGGTCCGGTGGCTGCAGCTGGGTGCCGGCCGACCGTGGGAGCTGAGCAGCCCTGTTCAAGGGCAGGCAGCTTCCAAGGAGCTGCAGGCGGGTGTCCTGGTCTTGGCGGGTGGCTGGCTGGTGCCGGCCGGCCGTGGAGGAGCTGAAGCAGCCCTGTTCAGGGCAGGCAGCTTCCAGGAGCTGCAGGCGGGTGTCCTGGTCTTGGTCGGTGGCTGGCTGCGTCGCCGGCCGACCGTGGGGAGCTGAAGCAGCCCTGTTCAAGGGGCAGGCAGCTTCCAAGGAGCTGCAGGCAGGTGTCCTGGTCTTGGTCGGTGGCTGGCTGGGTGCCAGCTGACCGTGGGGGATCTGAAGCAGCCCTGTTCAAGGGCAGGCAGCTTCCAAGGAGCTGCAGGTGGGTGTTCTGGTTTTGGTCGGTGGCTGGCTGGGTGCCAGCTGACCGTGGGGGAGCTGAAGCAGCGCTGTTAAAGCTAACTAAAAGAAGCTACATTTTCTTATTAATTTAAAACTTATATCTCAGCAGGAGTCAGTGTCTGTTAAGATTAAGTAGACAGATAACTTTATTAGAAGTAGAAAGGGTCTTATTTAGGGTTAAAAAAAAGAAAGAAAGTCAGTGTGTGTTCTGTGCAGGGAAGGGTACTGTATCAGCTGACTTTGCTAAACCAGTAGGAGGAAAGAGAGCTTACCTGGGGGTGTGGTTTAGACACTATAAAAGCAGGTGAGTCAAATTAACTTCCTGTTGCTAGCCTTGCTTGTAGAGCAGAAAGCAGCTAACTAAAAGAAGCTACATTTTCTTATTAATTTAAAACTTATATCTCAGCAGGAGTCAGTGACTGTTAAGATTAAGTAGACAGATAACTTTATTAGACGTAGAAGGGTCTTTTTTTAGGGTTAAAAGAAAGAAAGTCAGTGTGTGTTCTGTGCAGGGAAGGGTACTGTATCAGCTGACTTTGCTAAACCAGTAGGAGGAAAGAGAGCTTACCTGGGGGTGTGGTTTAGACACTATAAAAGCAGGTGAGTCAAATTACAACTTCCTGTTGCTAGCCTTGCTTGTAGAGCAGAAAGTAGCTAACTATAAGAAGCTACATTTTCTTATTAATTTAAAACTTATATCTCAGCAGGAGTCAGTGTCTGTTAAGATTAAGTAGACAGATAACTTTATTAGAAGTAGAAGGGGTCTTATTTAGGGTTTAAAAAGACAGAAAAGAAAGAAAGTCAGTGTGTATTCTGTGCAGGGAAGGGTACTGTACCAGCTGACTTTGCTAAACCAGTAGGAGGAAAGAGAGCTTACCTGGGGTTGTGGTTTAGACACTATAAAAGCAGGTGAGTCAAATTACAACTTCCTGTTGCTAGCTTTTTTCCTTACTAATTGCCCTCCATCCCCCCACCCAAAGCCAGTTCTACTTTTATAGCCACTGGATCTCACTGTCAACAGGAACTTCCTGTTTGGCAGTAGGAAGGAAAGGATCATAGAGAAACGTTGGTTTTGTCAACCCCAAAGGAAAAAAGTTGCTCACTCTCCCCCTCAGCTGCTGGTGGTCTGATATTGAGCAAGGAAGAAGGAGGCTACTGAAAAAGATAGGAAGTTGCTGTCCCAGAACAGGAAGGGTGAGAGTTGTAAGGGAGAGGAGAGAATAAGATCCAGAGAAACAGTAGAGAGGACACAAAGTTAGACATGATAGGAGTGGTGCAGTGCAATGGCTGTGGGGCGTGCAGTGTCTCAGGAGACATTCTGAGGCTGCGATGTTGCCCTATTTGCAGGCACCTCTCTGGTCTGAGAGAGAGGCTGCCCGCCTCCAGGCTGACCTGGCTAGGATCAGAAACCTCCTCCTCCCAGGGACCACCAGGGCCGCCCATGCCACTACCCCAGAGGTTGCCAAGAAAGAGGAGAGGCTGGACCAGGATGGGCTCAAGGAGGGAGAGGGTGGCAAAAGAGTTGCATCCCCACAGCTGTACCTCTCCACACCATTCGCCTTCTGGTGGATAGTGGTTCCCTATGGAGACACCTGCAGTGGAGACCAAGGGAGGATGCTGGGAACCTTCACAAAGGAGACCCACAGGAGGGTGGCATGGATCCACAGGAGAGGAAACAACTGCTGGTGGGGACTCAATCATTAGGGGTAGAAATGGGGAGGAAGGGAGGGAGGAGGCGCTTCCTGGTGCCACAGCTTGAGGACAGGAAGTGAATCCTCAGGATCGTGGGAGGAGCTGCACGAGGAGGGAGCTGGATATCATTGTCCACCCAGGGACAAATTGACTGCTAGGAATGGGATCAGAGCAGTGCAGGAGGAGTTTGTAGAGTTGGGAAGGGGCCCTGACAAGTAGCGCATGCGGTAACCTTCTCAGAGGTGCTGCCTGTTCATGGCAAGGAGATGCTAGGCACTTCTCACCGGGAATTCAATGAGTGGTTGAAAAACTGGTGTGGAGCTCAGGGTTTTGGCTTCATTGGGGACTGGGGAGCATCTGGAGGATGCAGACCTATACTGGTGCGATGGTCTGCATCTGTCCAGGGGGGAACCAGGATCCTAGGTGAGAGGTTTAAATGCTTCATTGGCAAGCATTTAAACTAGCCAAGGGGGGAGGCACTGAAAAGGAGCAGGGAAATCCGAGCCTCCCCCCACAAAACATGGTGATTAGTGATGTAAACACCAAGGTACAGAAGTTATTAGGGAGCAGAACAGATTTAAATGTAAAAAAAGGCAAAGGCAGTAAGGACAGAAATGGGGCTAAAAGGGGTAAGGCTATCAAAAAGTGGAGGGTGATGAGTACCAATGCCCGTAGTCTGTGTAACAAGCTCCCTGAACTAGTGGCCTTGATGGAAGAGGGTTGTCTGGATATTGTGGCAGTCACAGAAACATGGTACACAGAGAACCATGACTGGGATGTCAACATACCAGGATACACAATCTACAGGAGGGACAGGGAGGGTAAAAGAGGAGGAGGAGTAGCTCTCTATGTAAAGGAAGGGATCAAAGCAACAGAACTAAAGAGTAAACAGGAAGCAGATGAGGCACTTTGGGTCACCCTGGAGACAGGAAATGGCACTACAATCCCATGGGGTTGTATACAGACCCCCATCTCAGGGGAGGGAATGGACAAGGAAATGATAGAAGGCTTTCTAGAATGGCAGAAAAGGGAGATATTGTTGATGGGGACCTGAATATGCCAGATGTTAATTGAGCACCTTTGTTGCAGGCACATCCAAGAGCAGGGTCATTCTTGATGCCCTACAGGGGCATGCCTCAGACAGCTAGTATTGGAACCCACTCAGGAGGGAGCAGTCTTAGACCTGGTACTCTCAATGGGATGGAGAAAGAATCTCAGATTTAGAAGTGGGTAGCCATCTGGGAACAAGTGACCACCAAACAGTGTGGTTCACGATAAACATAGCCATACAATCAAGCCATACAAAAGCAGGAGTACTGGACTTTAGGAGGGCTGACCTTTGAAAATGAGAGAGTGCCTCAGAAAAGCACTAGCAAACAGGCAAGAAGGAGGGTGGAGGAACAATGGGAGTGATCAAAACAGCCATCACAGAGGCAACAAGCCTTTGTGTAAAGCAAATCAATAAAACACAACTAAGGAAAAACTGCTATGGTTCTCAAAAGAGGTGGCAGGAAGGTTAAGGAGAAAAGGACAGCATTCAGGAAATATAAGGAAACACAGAAGGAGCAGGACAGAGAACTTTATCAGTTAAAGCAGAAAGAGGTGAGAAGGCAGTCAGAATAGCAAAGGCCCAAACCGAGGAAAGGATAGCCAATTCTGTTAAGAAGAGGATAAGACCTTTATAGGTACATTAGGAGCGAAGAAAGACCAAAGGAGGGATACTGAAAGCTAATAAAGGGGAGGGAATGTGTAGAGGGTGACAGTGTAAAAGCAGGGATACTGAATGAATATTTCTCCAGTATTCACAAAGGAAGAGGAGGGGAGTTACCTAAACCAAACAAGAGAAACACTCTGAAGATGGGGGTCGATACCAGTCCATTTACAGAAGAAAGGGTTCTGAAAGAACTAATAAAATTGAAGGTGGACAAAGCAATGGGGCCTGATGGGATTCACCCAAGAATTCTAAAAGAACTAAGGGTAGAACTAGTGACACCGCTTACTACTCTCTTTAACAAATCATGGGAGGATGGGGTGGTACCCGAGGACTGTGTGATTCCTCTTCACAAAAGTGGGAGCAGGACAGAGGCAGGAAACTACAGACCAGTTAGTTTGACCTCAGTGGTAGGGAAAATGATGGAATCACTTCTGAAGGAAAGAACTGTTGAGTACCTAGAGGCCAGTGGGGCACAGGACCCAAGGCAGCATGGATTCACAATGGGAAGGTCGTGTCAGACGAATCTAATAGATTTCTTTGACTGGGTGACCAAAGTAGTAGACCAGGGAGGGGCTGTGGACATGGCCTACCTAGATTTTAAGTGGCATTTGATACAGTCCCACACAAAGATTAATACCCAAGATAGCCAGCCTTGGAGTGGGTCCCAAGGTGGTAGCCTGGATAAAGAATTGGCTGGACAACAGGACGCAAAGGGTAGTAGAAATGGAGTACACAGTGAAGAAAGGAGGGTTACCAGCGGGTACCGCAGGGTTCAGTATTGACCGGTCCTCTTCAATGTCTTATAAGTGACATTGCAGAGGAACTGGAAGGAAAAGAACGCCTTTGCAGATGACACAAAGATCTGCAACAGGGTTGATACACAAGATGGAGTGAAAGGATGAGAAGGGACTTGGCAAGGTTGGAAGAATGGTCAAATGTATGGCAGCTCAGATTCAATGCAAAGAAGTGCAAGGTAATGCACATGGGAAACAAAAACCCAGGGGAAGTATACACAATGGGGGGTGAGATACTGACAACAGTAAAAATAGAAAGGGACCTGGGGTAATTATATCAGATGACCTATATGTGGGCAAGCAATGTGAGAAGGCAGTAAGGAAGGCTGGGGATACTGGGATGCATAGGAAGAGGCATCAATAGTAGAAAACAGGAAGTTGTTATCCTCTGTACAGACAGTTGGTGAGACCCCATCTGAGTACTCGGCAGCAGTTCTGGAGACCCCATCTCCGCAAAGACATAGACAGAGTGGAGGCTGTCCAGAGGAGGCAAATCAAAATGGTGCAGGGTCTGCACCAGAAGACATACTAAGAAAGACTAAAGGAGCTTAATATGTATACCCTTGAGGAAAGAAGGGAGAGAGGGCATGATAGAAACTTTCAAGTACCTCAAGGGAATTAACAAAGTCCAAGAGGGTAGCATCTTCCAGAAAAAGAGATGTGCAAGAACAAGGGGGCACAATTTGAAGATAGAGGGGGGACGGCTCAGAGGTAATGTGAGGAAGTATTTTTTCACTGAGAGGGTTGTGGATGCATGGAACAGCCTCCCTGAGGAGGTTGTGGAGTCAAGAACAGTGGGGGACTTCAAGAATGCATGGTACAGGCATAAGGCAGTCCTAGTGGGGGGTAGGAGGAAGTAAGCTGTTGGTTAACTAGGATCTGCAGCTTATCTGTTAGGTAGGAAAATGGGCAGACTAGGTGGGCCAAGCGGTCCTTATCTGTCGTCAAATTCTGTGTTTCTATGTGTGTCAGCCCAAATCTGGTTCCAGGGCAGAAAGGAATCTGGAAGGAGGGAAGCACAAATCTTAGAACCAGTAAGAGCACTAGGATATTTTATGCCCACTAGGAAGAAGTAGGTCCTGGAAATTCCTTGGGGTTTATTTACACACTCCTGTATCTGTTCTAGAAAGGGCCTCATTTGGGACAATGTGAATGCAGTCCCAAATGTATTAACCAAGAGGTGTCTCAACTGAAAGACCTTAAATATATGTTTCTGGGGGATATTCAGTTTGGCTAATATGTCGGTAGGGGAAAGAAGAGAGCCCTGAGAGTATAGGTTTTCCACTAACATATGCTGCAATTGTGGAAGCCAGTCAGGTGTCAGCGGGAAACCACCTACTTTGATATTAGGGTTTAAGATGAGAGGCTGCGCCAAATCTCTGTTGTGTGATATATTAAAGAAACTCCAGCACTGGGATAAAACTTTAATGGAAAGCCCTATTGCTGAACCTTGTATAGCTTCCGGTAGTGCTGAAAAGGTGTAATAAAAGATTCGAGGTGGACGGAGGTTGTACATGTCCAGGAGGTTGAACTCTAGCTGTAACCAAATGGGAAGGTATGTATCGGGCAGGATATCTAACCATCACCCTAATTTGGGTAGATGACTAGCCCAGTAGTATAACATAAAATTAGGGAGGCAAAGTCCCCCTCTCTCCTTGGGTAAATTAAGCTTTAAGAAGGCCCGTCTAGGATGTTTACCCCGCCAAATGAAATTGGAGAGAGCAGTGTGAATCTGTTGAAAGTAGGACCTTGGGAGCCAGATATTTAGTAAATTTAAGGGGTAGAAATGTGGGGCAAAACATTCATTTTAATAATACTGATACGGCCCCATAGGGATATCAGCAGGTTGCCCCATCTGTAGAGATCTTTCTGAATTCTCGTCAGCAAATCATCCAGGTTAAGTTTCTTAACAACCTCTAGGTCTCGGGTGAGATGGATGCCTAGATATTTGAGTGAAGCTGAAGGCCATCTCATACCAAACTGGGTAAAAATAGCTTGGGGCGTGGAAGAATTTAACGGGAAAATAACTGATTTAGATAAATTTAATCTTTAGTTGGCTACTTGTCTAAACTGATCAATAATTTGTAAAAATGTGTATTAAGGAGGATTCAGGGTTGGTAAGATGCAGAAGAATATCATCTGCATAAACTGAGAGAGTCAGAGGTTTCTGGCATATAACACAACCTGTGACCTGGGTCGAGCTCTTGATACTCAGTATCAAGGGTTCCAAATACAGGTTAAACAAATAGGGAGACAGGGGGTAACCCAGCCAAGTGCCGTGTACAAGGGAAACCGAGATGAGAAAACCTCTGCTATAGTAGATTTTAGCAGGGTGATTTGTATGCCGCCCCTAATCCACTGAATAAAAAAGTTTGAAAGCCCATTCTCCTAAGGGTAGACCACAAAATCCCAGTTTACTCTGTCGAAAGCTTTTTCAGCCTTAATATTAGTGCCATGGGGGCCTGGGAGTCCTGGGCAGCCTGGAAGATATGTGAGAGGGTTCTCAAATGGTCTGCGGCAGATCTGCCTTGAACAAACCCCACTTGTTCGGGACTCAGTAATTGCTGCCAAATCTGCTTAATTCTGAGAGAGAGGATCTTGGTTAGAATTTTTATGTCGTAATTTAGTAGTGAAATTGGGCGGTAACTGGTCGGTTCTGTCAGGGGTTTATCTGGTTTCGGAATTAGTACTATCATGACCTCTAACAAAGTAGGGTCAAGGGAATCTGAAGTGAACATGTATTCATATAATTTCAGGAGAAGGGGAGATATCTCCTTGCAGAAGACCTTATAAAAATTGGAGGGGAAACCGTCGGGACCTGGGGATTTATCCAGAGTTAGCCCGTTTATCGCCTCTTCCCCTTCGGCCAGGATAATGGTAGAGGTCAGCATCTCACACTGGTGGGCCTGTAGGGAGGGAGACTTACACTATCCAAGAAGCGTTCACTATTGGGCTGGGACGGTTGGGATATACCTCTACCATATACATCCCTATAAAAAGATTCGAAAATGTGTGCAATATCCTGTGAGGAGGTTTTAATAGAACCATCAGGGGAACTCAACGCAGGAATGGGGAGGTTTAGGTGAGGTGGGAGGGGAGGAGAGTGGAGTTAGTAGCTGTGAGTAGGGCTGAAGACCGTAGATTAATTAAGAAGGAGGGAGAGAAGAGGAATGTTAGGAGAGAGAAGAGTGGGTAAGAGTGAGAGTGTAAGTGCGTAGGGCAGTATATAAGCCAGACAATTAGGCGTGGCCATGCCGCTGGTCAGGTGCTAAAGGGCTATGGAGGAAGAGAAGCTACAGGGGGCTGGGGCAGTTGTAATTTGGAGCAAGGAAGTTAGTGAGGGCAAACCAATAGAAGTGTTAGGATGAAGAATGGTGGACCTGCGGCGGGCCATTCAGAGTTTAGGAAGAGGTAAGAAAGCCGATTGGCTGGCTGTGTGTCTTCGGTGGGGGATGACTACAAGCCTAGTGTCAGAGGACCCTGAGGCATGGGTGGGGTGTAGGTGGGGGAAGATAGGGAGGATACTTAGGTAGGGGCAGGAGGAGCCGAGCCAGAAGTTGGAAGCTTAATTAACACTATGAATTAGGTGCCGCATCGGCAAAAAGCGGGCAGAATGCATTAAAGAGGGGGTCAAGTTTGGCTAGGGTGGTCTTTGGAGGCAGAGCTGTAGATGACATCACAGTAGTCTAAGGTGGGTAGACTCATTTTCTGGACTAAATCACGTCTGACAGGTAGCGGGAGACTAGTGTGGTTCCTGTAGAGGGCACTAAGTTTTGGGCACAGTTTAGAGATGATGGCATCCACGTGTGTGGAAAAGGAGAGGTGATGATTGAGCCAAACCCCTAGATACCTGAAGGAGGGCACTTCATCAAGGATGGTGTTGTTTAGGGTATGGAAGATCAGAGGTGGGGTGAGCTTGGATAAACACTGTCTAGTGCCGAAAGACGTAGAGACAGTTTTCTTGGCATTTAGGGAGAGTTGATTGGTATTGAACCAGTGTTGGATTTTGTTGAAGTCCATTTGAAGTTTTGAAGTGAGTTCTTTGTGTGTCTGGCTGGAGGTAAAGAGGACCGTGTCGTCTGCATACATGTGGATCGCGGCAGAGGAGCAAGAATTTGGTAGATCATTTAGAAGGATGGAGAAGAGGATGGGGCCAAGAACTGAGCCTTGGGGAACACCAGTGGTGGTGGGGAGGAGGGGGAGGTGTGGTCTGCTATTTTAGTGGATTGGGTTCTATTTAGTAGGTAGGCACTGAACCAGTTTGTGGCGGACGCTGCTAACCCTGCCCCTGATAGGTGGGATAGTAGGAGAGAATGGGATACCATTTCGAAAGCTTTAGCTAGGTCAATGAAAATAGCAGCAGTGATTAACAATTTATCCATCCCAGTGAGGATGGAGTCTGTGAGTCTTAGTAGGGAGGAGGTGCTAGAGTGGTGTTTTCGGAACCCGGACTGAATGGGGTGAAGAAGTTAGTTTTTGAGAGAAAGTTGGAGAGTTAGGATAGCAATAGGTGTTCCTGGAGTATGGCAAGGGTGGGGAGGAGGGAGATGGGATGGTAGTTAGTAGTGGAGGAAGGGTCGCTACCTTTAGGAAGGGGTAGGACAGTGGCATGCTTCCATTCAGAGGGGACCGACTCGGTGGTGAAAGATAGATTTAGTAGGGCTGCGAGGGGAGTAGCGATGGCAGGGGAAGATAGGAAGAGGAGTTTGTTATCGAGACCGTCTGGGGATTTGCCTTTGGAGGGGTTCAGGCAGTAAAGGGCATCTAGGGTTTCGGTGGGGGAGATGGGTCTGAAGGAAAAGGGGTTCCTACCAGCTGGTAGGGGGCTAGATGACTTAGGGGCCAGTGTGATTATAGATGTAAGGGGGGTGGGTGTGGTAGTAGGAGGTAGGGAATCTAGGAGGGCCAAGGCACAAGTAGTGAAATAGGAATTAAACTCGGAGGCTACCTTCAGGGGGTCGGAGAGGAGAGTCCCTTGGGTAAGGAGGAGGAGTGGGAGGCTTGCTGTTTGGGGGGAGAAAAGGGAGTTAATGACCTTCCAGAATTTCGAAGGTCTCCCAAGATTTGCATTTAGGGTGTTGTTGAAATATTCAGCCTTAGCTAAGCGGATGGCCTTTGTGCACTTGTTGCGGAGCATGCGGTAGGTGATAAAGTTGCTTGGGAGGAGCGTGGCTTTGTAGTTACACCAGGCCTCGTCACGGGCTTGTTGGCAAGCTATCAGCTCAGGGGATATTCAGAGTAGGTGAGACCCATGGACTCTAGCCCGGCACAGGGGGGGCATGTTTGTCCCAGGCAGATTGGAAGGTGTTCTGAAAGTGCATAAGGGCTGAATCCATGTTACAGCAGCTTGAGCTCGGGACCCAATGTGAGTGAGATAGATCTTCCAGGAGGGGGGAGAGGCTGAGGGATTTGTATGACCGTTGAAATATAAATTTGGGAAGGGATTTAACTCTGTGTATTTTGCGGACCAAGTAGATTAGGTGGTGGTCACTAATGGAATCAGGGAGGAGGCCAGAACTGATGACGCAGTGTGGGTGGAATGTAAGCACCCAGTCTAGTAGGAAGTGATTACTGGACTTATGGTTTGAGTGTGTGGGTTCCGTAATGGTTTGGCTAAGGTTAAGAGCGATAATCTCAGTTTGGGTTTTGTTAAACGTGGGTGCTAGCCAGTTGTGGTTAAAATCACCCATGACATATAGTTCACCTGACTGGGCAAGAGATGAGAGTTGGCACAGTAGGTCGGTGACTACTGTGGTAGGTGTGCCTGGGCAACAATAAATACCGGCCACGAAGATAGGTAATGAGGAGGGAGTGGACAGTTTTACCATGTGAAGCTCGTAAGCTTTGGGTTCAGCTTTTGTAAGAGAGACTGAGAAGTGTAGGGCTGATCTGATGTAGATAGCCACCCCTCCACCTCTGGAGGGCCGGTCTTGCCTTGTGATAGTGAAACCTGGAATAGCAATGGTATTATCTGGTAGACTGGAGTTTAGCCAGGTCTCGGATAGGATGATTATGTCAGGGGTGTGGTGGTTGGCTAGGACCTGAAGCTGATTGAGCTTAGGGGCTAGGCTACAAATATTTAGATGGAGAAGGCATAAGCCTCAGGGGAGACAGCCTGGATGAGTGTAGGTGGTGGCCTTGGCTGAGGAGTTAGGTAAGGGGTGGTCTGAGCCTGTGGTTAGGGTTGGGCTGGTGTTAGGGTGTATATCCCCTGCAGCCAGAAGGAGTAAGGCAATGGTTAGGTGGCAGCGTAGAACACGGAGAGACCAGGATTTTGCCATGCGCTGGCTGGGGGCACCAGTAGGGTGTGCTGAGTGGAGAGAAAGGGTACAGGAGTGGGAGATAGTGGCCAGAAGGTAGCCGAAGGAATAGACTGAGAAGGAGAGTGGTGTGCGGAAATGGGACCAGGAGATAGTTGGGAGGGATGATGTGGACTTAAAAGGGGCATATGTAGGATGGGTCAGGATAGGCAGTGGGGGGGTGCTGGGAAGCTGCTTGGATGGGGAGTTAAAATGGGAAGGGACAGTAAAATGGGGGAGATCAGAAGTATAAGGGTTGTTGATGGGACTATTTGACCAGATTTGGGGAAGAGGTGCCCTGGCATGGTGCCTTGCTAGTAGCAGGGTGGTGAGTTACAAGTATCCTGGTTGCCCCTCAGAAAGCGTAGATACCACTTTGGAGTAGTGGTACTGTCACAGACTCTGGTGGACAGGGTACAAGATTTGAGACCCTGTCAGGGCAGTTGGAATAGGACCTGGCTGGGAGCAGGGATCCAGGTTGTAGGTGACTTAAAGCGGGCTGGGTTTGGGCCAGAAAACAGCATTAAAATAGGGACTCCTAGTGGTCAAATGGGGTTAGTGACAGGTTGGGTGTGGGACAGGCGATAGGGCAGGGGTTGTGAGTAGGGCTAATCAGGTGGCAGGGTGAGGGCAGGGGTGGGAGTAGGGAGAGAAGTAGCCTAAACAAGTAGAGAGCTTACAGGAAGCAGGAAGGGATTCTGGTGGGGACTCTGAGGTGGGAAGGTCAGAGGGTCCCTCTAGTGGCTAGCAGGTATAACCTGCAAATGGAAACGTGTGGACTTGGTAAAACAAAAGAGAGGAAGTGAGGTCATAGGGCAGTGCCTATATAGGTAGTGCCGACCCAGGGTGGGTGGAGGGATGGGCTAATCCCCCTCACAAGGGTGCAGCTTTAGAGGTACTGTAAATACCTCTTCTTGGCACCTGTGGTGAATCTGCTCCTGGAGAGAGCTCTTGATGACTGCAGGGAGTACTCAAATGTGTGGTCAGTAATTCAAGCAAGCTTAGCCCCCTTGCTAGAATTGCAAGATGTGTTAACCCTTGAAATCCCTTCGGGGAACTATGTAGACCTCCTGGTTCTTGGTATGCAAAAATATCATGTGGCTATGGTGGCAACTGTAAGCAAGCAGAACTCACAAGACACTGGCTGGACTGAGAGATCTCCTTGTACAAGTAGTGGTACAATGAAGTGCTTGATACTCTGAAAATAGAAACAGTTATCGCCAGTGTCAATAATAGGTACAAGATATATTTTAAAAGATGAGGGAGGTTACGTATGTTAATTTTAGTGGAATAGTAGGGTAGGGACCGCCAGTATTAGAGAGGAGATAAACTTCCACTTATTGCACTAAAAGTGCATGTAAAATAGTGCTTGGTCTCACCTTTTGGGCTTGGACGTTTTACCTGATGGCTGCTTCCTGTGTATTTGAAACTAGAAGTAGCACTGTTATTTTTTATGTATTATGCATGAATTAACTGCCTGTAAATTCTTATAACTTGTATTGTTATCCCGGGTTGCCCCTGAAAAAGGGACCTTCGGAGCTCAGTGGGCCTACCCGGTCACCAAAATGTAATAAATAAATAAATAAATAAATCTACTATCACTGACCTATAATGCAATATTTCATTATTAGATTATATGTGCTGTGCTGCTGGTTTGTTTATATATTTAATGTTGCCCTATTCCCTCTAATCTGGAGGTACTGGTAGTGTATGTGTGTGTGTGGGGGGGGGTGCCACACTACACTAGTATCTTATTTCAAGACAGGCCGCAGGTAGCCTAGGTAGGCATAGGCTGGTGCTAGCTAGTAGCCTACTGTGTACTGTTGTTTGTTTTTTTCCTCCTAGCCTATGTCACTGTGTGGAGACTGGAGACAGTTGACTGTTTTTTTTTTTTTTGGGGGGGGGGGCCTTGTGGGCTTGTTATTGAATTGTTGCAATTTTAAATAATGTTTATCTTTACAGTTCCTGTTGTTCCTCAGTCCTACTCCCAGGCCAGCACTGACTTTAGTCTTTACTTTAAAATGGCACAGAGTGGCTGGCCCAATGTCATGAAAGGCTGAGGCATCGCTGCCTTACTTCATGCCACACCAGCAACCCATGTTAGTGGTGCAAGCTGATCACTGGGGGTTGGCCAGGGAGGGGAGAGGACTGAGCAACCGGAGAACAGCTCTCCTCTCCTCTCCCGGGGAGGGTGAGTTGGTTGGCAGTCTCACCGAATGACTGCCACAGGTGAAGGCCTGTGGGCTGAACAGGACAGAGATGCCAATAGAAGAGGGTGCTGCGGGAGTCTGGGACTCTGCAGTGTGCGTGCACCTCTTAATGCACATGTTGGATTTTTGCGTCTGCCATTGTGAGGGGGCCCCTTGTCTACACCTTCCCTCAGGGCCCTTACATGACCAGTCTGACCCGTCTCACAGACATCTGTTCTTGGGCCTCTTCCCAATCACATGAACAGAACAGTGATGAATGACATAATAACCCTATCCATAAGCTGACTGAGGTTGCAGAGTACTCTTGCAGAGGTTGGAGCCAGGTGGCTGGAGCAACAGAGGTCTCACGGCTGGTGCACATGCCAATGAAATAGTGGGCCTCATGCATGGCATGGTAGTGCAAGTGGCATCGTACCCTGTCACGGACTCTTTGTGGCCTACAGCCTGCCACTCAATGCTCCAACTCGCTTGCAGGGGATGCCTTCATTCTAACCCCACAACTAGAGAGTGAATGGCATCCATAAGTCTGGCAGCCCTGGGTGGTGGGGTATTAGGTCCACCACAGTGTCTGTGGCTGCCCCATGGTGATGACTTCCACACCACAAGAGTGGTATAGTAAACTTTTGTATGCCAGATGTCCAGCATATACTGAACAGTAAGTCAACAAGGTTAAGTGGTACAAGATGGCAGTGTGTGGCATGTTACGTTCTGTACATTGAGGTCTTGCATAGCTGTCTCTGTCCAACAAACTATGGTCCTACAGCTGCATGACCAGTACAGTGTGGAATATATCTGTAACCCATTCAGCTGAATGACTTGCATGGGCTACCTACCCTTCAGTCCCCATTTAGGGTCTACACAGCAGTGTGTCTGGTTGTGACCAGAACATGGAGGACCATGGCTCCATTACCACTTGTACTTCTACATCCTGTAAGTGGCCCCCCACTGTAGCCCACTATCTACCACCTGTAGTTCTACATACTGTGGGTGGCCCCTGTTGTAGCCCACTATCTACCCATAAGTACACAGTGGATACAGAAGTGCTGGTTATTGTATCTGTAGCCCTGACCATCTTTGTACAGCGGACACTCCTGTTGCTCTACATGACGGTGGTGATGGCTGCAGTAAGGAGATCTGAGTGGACACCAGTGTTCCTGGTTGCACTACAAGGCTCCTGTTAGAGGGACACGCCTCCTTTATTACATTCGCTATTGTGGGACCCTGTGTGCCATCTGCTGCCTGCTACACCATGTGACATTGATACATTCTAGACAGCATACAACCCTGTGTCATACCGATCTGTTAGCATCCTGTAATACCTGTCTGTGGTGTATGGGAACCTGTGGGGGGGGGGTTGCTCTCATCAGTGGTACTCCCACATCCTGA
This sequence comes from Neoceratodus forsteri, assembly GCA_016271365.2. Lineage (NCBI taxonomy): Eukaryota > Metazoa > Chordata > Ceratodontiformes > Ceratodontidae > Neoceratodus > Neoceratodus forsteri. The sequence goes on from CM028129.1 coordinate 723,446,517, forward strand.
ATAGGTTGTATTGGCCAGGGGCTGCCACCACCTCCATCACACACCTCCCGTACACCAGTTGTTTGACACACACGAGCAGTTCCAGCAAATCCGTGGACTTTGGTGCCAGGACTCCTCCTATACTAAGATCAGGTACAGGGTCCCTAGTACACTGGCATTCGAGGCAAGCTGCTGTTTGTCGCAGTTTGTGTCGATCTGAGGCCCTCTGTGAAAATCCAGCCCCAGATGTTTTAATTAAGGAGCATCAGGTTAACTTCATTCCAATTTACAAGCTGCCTGTTTAATGAATTGTCTATGCTGCTCTCTCTTTGTACAGAATAAATCAAAGGATCTCTTTCCTCCACAGTTGAAACACCAATTAACTAGTAGCAAGCCCACTTTCCTTTTACTGAAAGCCAGCCTGATCATTGCTTATACAAACTGCCAATTAAATTCGATTTACTAAAACGTGATTTTATTTTTCACTTATACCTTACTCCCCTTTCACTCACTGACTCTCTGCCCTATCAACGAATTTAATCCATAGGTTATATAAACAAGAAATCAAAGTCCACACCCAGGGCAGATTTTAAAAGGGTCTGACATGTCCCAGAGCCTGTCAGATTTTCAAAAGTGGAAAAATTGCACGCATGGAAAAAAGTTGTGCAATGGAGTGTTTTCTTGCACACCTGCAAGTTTTTCTGCATGTGCTCAGTTTTCAAGAAGGTTTCCTTTTTGCAACCTTTTCCACAGATTATGGCAGCTGGCTCATTTTTTTTTTTTGCCCAGCCTGTGAAAACAAAAGCTATGCATGGTATTACTAGGCATAACAGGCTGGATTTTCAGAGCCCCTGAAACTCCTGCTGTGGGAGAAAACTGGCTCAAGTGAGTTGCCACCTGCAGAGTCACAGTTTTCTCTGCAGCTGCAGTATTGTTAACACAGGAACCGGTTTACAACCAGCTCCCTGATTTACAACAGGTTGTGGCAGGTTTTTCACTGCAGCTGCATCAAAATGGTGTGGAACCAGGCATACCATCTCCACCAGTGGTACGGACTGAAAATATGGAAGTCCACAAGTGTGGAGATTTCAGTTCACACCATCCACTGTGGAGTGGGACTTACAGTAGTACTGGGAGGGCTGAAAATCTAGCCCAACATTTTTTGCACAGCTTTAGAAAAAGAGAAAATGCGACCCATGTTTATATAAGACTTAAAATAGCATTATACAATGGCAAGAAAGAATCATGCACTGTGATTGGTCAAGTTTGGGGCTGGACCCATGGCATTATCCCAGCACGACGCCACGGGTCTAGTCTCAACACTATGAACCAATTGAAGATGTCCTCCAGCCTGATCAGCATATTCTTTTTTTCCCATCTCCTGTTAAGAAACTAAACTATTTTTCACACTAATAAAAACATTCTTTAAAATTATTTTTTTATTTTATATATAACAACTAGCCATTGTATAATAGGAATAATGCACTCCAGGGTGTGTGTCATTTGGGTTAACTCCATGCCTGGGGCAGTGGATGCACTCAGCCTGCGGCCTCGACCCCCCCAGGTGTGGCGTTATCCTAGCACGACACACACCCTGTCATGCATCATTCCTTAATTTTCACAGGGTGGGAATTTTTCCCTGCACCAGGGAATTGCACACAGGGACTTAGGGCAGGATTCACGAACATCGGGGAAGGTCCCATAGCTGTGGGAAAACCTCGGCGTTAGTGGGTTTCCATTTGTGAAGCTGCATGTCACCCACAGCTGTGGGTATTCTAAGTTGGGCTGAGATGACCGGCTCCACTGATCCCTAGCAGCTTGTGGGTGCTGTTGCCAGGGACAGCACATGGCTGTGAGTCTGCTACAGGCAGTGGGACCCGCTGTAGCACCCTCCACAGCTCTGCTCGGCTGTGGATTGGCCAGCCACTGCAGCTGCGACGATTTCGAAGCGCAACTGGGGTTGCGGAGTGAGACTTAGTCCCAAATCGCTTTGTGAATCCTGCCCTTAGTCTCTAAGCCATGTCAGGCCCTTTGAAAATCTATCCCCCTGTTCATTACTGCTAAATCTTTGATGAGCCATGTTTAAATTCATAGAATAATGGTATACACACACACACACACACACACACACACACACACACACATATGCACACTGTATACAAATACTAAAGGTTAAAAAAAGATGTTGATCTCAAAAAAGGGACATCTGGATTTGAATTTTTTCAAAAATAATTTAAAAACGACCCCAAACAAAAGAAAAATATGTCACTGCTTAAAGTAGCAATACTACGAAAAAACATTGCGCTTTTTTGACAGTTTATTCCCTGTGCCCTGCTGATCATATACCTGGTACTCTTTCCCGCTGGCATTGTACTATCGCTGAGTAATTTGCTCAGTTATCCCTTGCTTTTGTTTACATTTCTGCTACTAAGCATGTTGCACTGGAGCCCTCTTTGCTGCCAACTGCACATGTGTATGACTTGCAGGGACATTGGGAATGGTCAGCAGAGGTCCCACTGCTGTAGTCAAAAAACATGATGTGACCTGTAGAAAAGCACAGCTGAAAATTAGTCAGCCACCATATTTGTTGTAGCGCTACAACAATTCAAATAAATTGCAAATATCTAAAAAACTAAAGATGACTGAAAAAAAAAACATTTACAGGTATGGAAACTGGAACTTTGGCTGCATGCTTACAGCTGAAAAGCAGAATTTTGATAGCTCACTTCCTGATTTGATAGTACTGTGCTTTAATTAAATTTTATCCTGTTTATAGAACCCGTAGCTAATTATTTAGTCATTTAATCTACATAATTTGCTTTTGCACCTTAATTAAACTGCACTGTCACTAATGTCACTAATGGGAAAGGAGCATAGAAGGCTTCAGGCCCATGATGTTTAGGTAGAATTTTAGTTCTCCACCATTGTTTATGAATTGATCCAACCTTCTCTTAAATATACCTTTGTTTTGACTCACAATTACAGTTTCTGGGAGTCTGTTCCACAGATTCATTACCATCTCAGTGAAAAAGTGTTGCTAAGTAAAATTTCTGATGGTTGGCAGCACCCTCCAGATGTGGAATCAGAGCATATCCGTCCAGTCTCACCCCATTAACTGGATAACCTATTTTGTGCATCTCGTTAACTGGGAGAAGGAAAACAAGAACGAAAACAAGAAAGTTGATTTTCTGGCTGATTGTTTTGAAATAAAAACATGGAAGTCCCTGTTGATCCCACTAGTTGACGTGGTAGGTTATGAAGCAGTGAATACTTAGTGTAGATTAGTGAATGGAAAAAATATGACGAAAAGAGGTGTTTCTTAAAGGAGAATGCTGGATTTATTATTAATTAGTAGTAGTATTTTTCTCTGCTTCTGATCATTTCCCATTTCATAGAAATCCAAGCTGACACTGCGGTGTGATTACGTGAACTGAATAAAACTTGACACAGAAGGTGGGTCTGTTTGAACTGCTACCGTTAACGGTGCCTCCTTCCAACACCTGTCCTGGTTTGGCTGACAGCCTCCTGACCTAAAATAAAAACAGGATGATTGGTAAATGTAGTGGTCTGATAGCAAGCACAAAATAGAATTGTTAACATTCATTAGGAAGAGATGGAGAATGAAATACACACACACACACCTACCCCCACCCCAAATGAACTTTCTTTCTGATGTGATTGTGTGGGTTACTAACAGTAAAGTCAAGGTGAAAAAATGTTTTCCTATGAAATGTCCTTCCTCAGGCTCACTAAAATGTGGTAACCCTAACCCAGTAAAAATATCTCTGTAGTACACTAACCCTGCTACTTTGCTAACGCCCCTCCCCCCAAACCAGGCAGTCAATATTACTGGTCATTAAATGAAGTCAGTGTGACATTTATGGGAGATAAAATATGATGTGGTCTCAGTAATAGGACAAGACCACTTCAAAATTAATCAAGAAGTGATTTGGAGGGAGATTTGTTTCTTTAGAAGGGCTACTTTCTATAGTAAAGTGTGTCATCTTTTGGAAACATTTTATTAATATCATTTCAGCCCAGGAGAAAGATATGTCATCACTCAAACTAAAACCTCCAACGGAAATTTTACATTGACTAACATACAGGAACCTAATATTAGTGACCCAAAATTGTATACAATCTTTTTTCTAGACTTAGCTACATTCGAAGACCCTTATATTCTTGGAGGAGACTTAAATATGGCATAAAGTTGCAGAATGGACAAATCTTCCAGGAATCAGTCTTCTCCACTGATTCACACCAATGGGTTCTGAGCCAGAGGTGCTAGGACCCTGTGAGGGCCAGAACTTTTCAGGAGGGCTGGCGCCGAGGTAGGCTGTGAGCATGCGCAGCACTGTGAGATTACCTCACGCTGCATTTCTTACCCCAATACCAGCCCTCAGGAGTCTCAGTTCCTGTTTTCTTGCCATCAAGTGTGATTCAGGGATGATGATGTTCGCCTGCCAGGAGTCAGAACTTCATGTTTATATCACAACAGCATTCAGTTCTTTTGAGTTTAAGTGTTTAAAACTCAGGTTTGTTATCTTTGTGTCAGTTTAGTGCTTTAATTTGAATTTCTCTGTCAGTTTCTCTCAGCCCTACTGAGCAACGGTCGAAGGACATGGACGATGATGGTTGTGAGCCTGTTCAGACATGCTGCTTTGACAGCAGGGTCATGTCTGGTCCACTTTCCCCTGCAGGGGAGGGTTCTGACGAGAGCTAGTTCTGTCTTCAAGAGGGAGGACAGCCCTCCTGTAAACACAAAAAATAGTGGGCCCCTTCTTGATCCCAGTCAGGGACCTGGCACATTCGACCTTGAGTTCTTCCCTTTCCCGTTGGAAGAGGAAAACATGGTATTGCTCAAGGTTGCCCACTGGTAGGTCTGCCACAAGGTCCTTGGCATCCTTCCCTGGCACCATCAATGCCACTGATGGCTTCTGCTTGTGGGTGCTCTAGGTCTCCAGCCCAGAGTCCCTCCCTGTCTTCCTGTGGGGGACACTGGGTGATCAGTTTCACCGCTGGGCAGCTCTTATTGAGTAGTGGGTACAGTGTCTGGCTCATTTGCCATTTCTTGTGGAGCTGGCCCCAGGTCCATCAGGGCTGGGGGCATTGGAGCTACAATTTGGAACTTCTAGTTAGGTAGAATGGAATGAATGATTTGATTTTATTATTTGGCAGTACGCCATTACAATATACTAAAAATATAACAAAATAAAATAAAACATACCATACAAATGCACAGTATATATAGACAATTCAACATCACACTTGATTAATACAGAATAATTTAAGAAGCATTTACAATGCTATTAAATCAGGGGTAATATAAATTCAGCCAAATACTTTCTTGCCTAAAGTGACCATAGATAACAACTCCAACTATTAAATGATTGATTGCAGTAATTTATTCAGTATCTATGCTGATAAAAATATTTATTGATATTGTTTTTATAAAAGCACAAGGCATTAGGGAATGAGAAACTAGTTCTTCATTTTAGGTCTTAGGAGAAAAATCATCCAAAATAAATTAAAATCCTGCAAGGTCAGGAAGTAGTCCACCAAAATAGTCAAGTTGTGATAAGGAAATTATAGCTTCAAGAAGCAAATCCAAAACATAGGCCAATCCCATTCCCACTGGAACAAGACAAGTCCTGGCTTGGTCCCAACAGGAACACATTTAGTCATCAGATGGCAATACTTCGATGTAAGTGCTTGTCCAGCAAAATTTTGTTTTTTAGGTTAAATAGGGAATACCCTTACCACTTAAGGAGGGCCACCTGTTTTGGATAAACTAATAAAAGGAAACGGCCCTTATACTACAAGGGAAACTTTCCCTTTTGCCATCACTATGATGGTCCTCACAACTGTCACAAATTTATCTCCCTGTAAGCCTTTATAAACACAAAATGCTCCCAAGTCACCAGTCTTCCAGTACCCACATTGTACCTATAGGCTCCTGCAGGTTCAGCCTAAAACTATGAAACCTGCACCCACTGCAAAAAGGAGGCCATTTGGAAAAAAAACTTACCATTTCTCCATAACCTCAGGGCACACATTGGCATTTAGGCATCCACTTACCAAAATCTTAGATGGATATGGTTATTTTCTCTTTCTCTATCTATTAAGAAATTTCCGGGATAGAACTCCTTAATAGCCAGAAATTCTTTCATCATGTTTAGGACTATAATTTGCCCACAGTGCCACAAAATACCCCATTATTACTAAACTTCATATACAGTGATTATATAGATTTAAAAAAAAAAATGTTGATATAAATTATTAAAACCGCCAAATGGCATTTCATAAGTACCCAGAAAGCATTCTTAAAATTTTGACATAAGAATTAATGATGACAGCCCCATGCAACACTAATACCAATAGTTCAATAATGCTGAGTTAGGGCTTAATTTCAAGGTTTTTAAAAGTCTACTGCTCCATTGCTCATCTAATTATTCAGTGCCTCACATTACATTTACTTGAGGTCCATAATGCCTTTCCAAAAGGAGAGACACGTAAATGTAAAATAAGCATTAAACAAGGAGAGATAAAACACAATGCTGAAAATAAATATGTATATGGCTTCGCTATCAGCTCTGGCCTGCTCTCCTTAAAGTAAATAATAAGATTTAAAAGTCATTCTGCTTAGGTCAATGCTTACGTATATATCAGCCATTTGGTGACTTAAATCAATTTTTGAAGAGTCCTGCTTAAGGCTTCTAGTTTAAATAAGGGACTTAACACCATAAACTGAGGTTGAGACTTTCAGGGGCAGAAAAATATGTATAACTGGAGTTGAAGCTCCATATGAGAGAGCTGCATCACTTATAGAGATTTACCCCTTGCTTTGGGTCCACAGCCACTAAAATAACATTACTTCACGTAGTGTCTCTTATCACCAAGACTCATCGCTTGCTAAGTTGCACATATGGCATATTTTCCCTCAAAATTTACTCCTCGGTTATATTAGAGGTTTTCGGAGGAATCACAATGACAGTTTACTGGTCCGACCACAACCAGCAGACTCTGACAAAATGTAGCAAATGGATAAAGTTATTCCTCAAGTTGGTCCAACAAGTACCCAAGCATGCTTTTTTATCCTGGTTATATCAATTTCAAAACCTCGGCTTTCCAATAGTGCTATTGTCTAAAGCCTCAGGTATGAATAGATTTGCCAAGGTCTTGACTACTATTAGGGAGCTTAAAAGGATAAGAGTTTTGAGTCTGAGTAAAAAGATTTGATGTAATTGAAAGTTCCTTAGATTCTGGAGCCTGTTAAAGACTTCAAGGCAGAATAAACTGACGTTGCAAAATGTCTTTCAGCACTTTCTGAACACCAAATTGTCGTCCAGTTATTTTATGGTTTGATCTAACAAAATATAACAGTAAAACACTGCCTTCAATGGGGCTGCAGCTAAAATTAACTTCTCTCTCTCCTGGCAACTTTACTGGCAACTCTAACACGCAGATTAATAAAGGGCAAAAATCTCCATAGGCATCCAAGCTCCAAATACCAAGGACAGAACACATCCATTTGAGCTGAGCAAAAGAAACTCTTTCTCTCCTATTTTTCATCAGTTACTGAATCTCTCCTCTGAGTTGGCAATTCATGGTCCATGGCCACCACAAACCTTCTCTGGGTTAACCTCTCCCAGTAGTTACGTATACCTAAGAGAGAAAACAGAAGAAACAACGCTCCACTGAGCTTAGTAAAACTTTAACAAATTAGCATATTACTTGAGGAGCTAACCCCTCTAGGCAAGGGTGGCATACCTCTTTTAAATTATTTCCAAGCATTTTGACACATTTGTGCTCCCAAAACTCAGTGTTCTTTGAGGTTATCTTTGGCTACTAATCTTGCCTGTAAAACTGCCGGTTGGCGTTTTCTTCCAACTCAGCACTTGAACTCCGGACTTCTTATACTATTATGCTTCATCCATTTTTGATTTAGTCCAGCATACTTGCTTTTTATCTTTAATCACTGGAGTGTAAACCTCCTGACTTGCAGCTCTCTGTTCAGCATGCCGGCCGATAAGACCAACGAAACCATCAGGATGTCCACCAAATGGCATTGCTCAGTAGCAAAAAGCCATTTCCAAATTCACCATTGGAAGTCTGGCAAAAAATAACATTTTCATTCATGAGCTATCAGTAGGAAGCTAAATAAGGTATAAATCAACACGCAGGAGCCTTTACTTAGCGTGGTGTGGAGTGGAGTGGAGTGGAATAGCAGTGTGGCCATCTTGCTGCTACACCTCCCCCCTCCCAGTCAGGTAGAATGTCTAGTTCCATCAATGACCTCTGGGTCTTTGCCAGTAACCATGCCACCGATGACTGTTTCACAGGCCACACCCTCATTCAGTGTCATTGCTTTGGGACCAGTCCTAGTACCTTCACAGGTCACTTTGGTGTCGGCTGGACCTTCAGCGCCATGACCAGTTCTGAGCTCAGTGCCAGGATCAGGCCCTTGAATACCTGGCCTAACGCTGTCCCCAATGCTAAGAGAGCCCTCTGCACTGGCCCAGTATCACCAGCAGCACCACCTCCAGGGTTGGCTCCACTTTTGCAAGTGCTGGTATTGCCTGTGTTGCCGACTCTTAGAACTGGTTTAGGGAAACCGAGATCCACTTCTCTCCCAGACCTCCTCCCCAGAGAGGATCTTGATGGGGATGAGTTTGACCCCAAACTCATCATTTCTGAGGGTTGGCGATCATGACTTGTTTTAGAGCCTGGATAATTCAACCCCAGGCCCTTCTCCTGCTCCCCAGGAGGACCTTTATTTTCAGGCTGTCCTTCGCAACATGTATGCAGCTCTTACTTTTGAGCCTTCTGCTATTGACCAGGGGAAATGTCTCCATCTGGAGTGGCTTAGCATTTCCACCATGCCGGTCAATCTTGAACTCCCTATTCACCCTGCGTTTGAGGGTCTTTCAGTAACAGTCTGGAGTAGGCCTGCGTCTGTGTCCTCCATCTGTAGGCAGGTAGACCATAAGTACACTGCCCCCAAGAACAGGCCTGTCCTTGCTTCCCAGCCTATTGCTGACAAGATTGTTATTTTGGCTGAGAATGACAAAGCCATTCTTCTTCAGGAAGTCATTGTGCACCCTATCAATAAGGAGTGGTACAAGATAGACACTATGGGGAAAAGGGCATTCGTTGCTGCTACCCTTCGCATAAGGATAGCCAGCTACCAGGGACATTTCTCTATGTATGAGTATGCCCTTTGGACCTCTTTTAAGTCTCTAGCAGAATCCTTACCTGAATCTGAGCCTAAGCACAAGATTCTTCAGACAGTTACTCATGGCATTGAGTCTAACAGTCTTCTGCTGAAGACAGCTATGGATGCCTTTGATACTTCCTTGCATTCTGCTGCTGCAGGAATTTGTATTAGAAGGTGTTCCTGGCTTAGGACATTTGGTTTCTACAATGACGTCAAGCAACAGGTTATGAATGTTCCCTTTGATGGTTCTTACATGTTTGGACAACAGGTAGGACAGTCTCTTGAGGCCTCCCCGAAAACCAGGATGGCCATCAAGACCTCCAGATCTGCCCCTTCCTATCCCCAAAGGGGGAAGAGGAGAGGCTTCTGCCATAATAAGCAGTTCTTTTGAGGCAAAGGCAAGGGAACTCAAGTCAAGTCTCAGCCTCCCCAGCTGCAAAAGGAAGCTCAGCCAAAGGCACAGGCCCCAAAAGCCCCTAGTGCCACTGTCTGAATTCCTGGCTCCAGTCTTGCCTCAGCTGCCCGAGTCAAACCTCTCCTGTCCAGTCGGGGGGGGGGGCACCTGACTCAATTTTATCATCAATGGGAATCCATTGTGACAGACAACTGGGTTTTCAGGACTGTCCAGGAGGGATACTTACTGAAGTTTACAGAACTTCATCCAGATTATCTGCCCAGAAGGCAACCCCATCTGTCAGCTTACATGTCAGAGCTTCTCAAAAAGGAGATTGCAGGTCTTCTGAACAACAGTGCAGTTAAAGTAGTGCCAGAGGTGGAGCACAACACAGGCTTCTACTCCTATTACTTCCTTGTTTCAAAAAAGTTAGGGAGCATGCGCCCCATTCTCAATCTCAGAAATGTTAAATTCATGCATCAAAAAAAATTCAGAATGATCTCTATGGGGACCCTCTTACTGTTCCTCAAGCTGCAGGATTGGTTGGCTTCTTGGGATATGCAGGATGCTTACCAGCATATCCTGGTGCACTCCAGCCTCCACAGGTTTCTCCACTTTGTGGTACTGGGTCAACAGTATCAGTTCCAGGTCCTGCCCTTTGGGCAATCCTCAGCACCTCAGGTCTTTACAAAGTTCTTTGCCATTCTTGCAGCATACCTTCAAACACTCAGACTCCAAGTTTCTCACTATCTGGATGACTGGTTATAAGCCAGACTGTCCAAACAGGATATGGAATGAGCAGTGGCCATGGCCTCTCAGTTCCTTACCTCTATGGGAGTCTTGTCGAATCTCAAGAAGTCGCATCTTCAGCCTTCTCAGCAGCTCCTCTTCAAAGGGGCCCTTCTGGACACCACCACGGCCAATGCCTTTCTTCCAGAGGACAGAAGGAAAGCAATCCTTCAAATGGCTTATTTCATCATGGAGCACAAGTCCCTTCTGGGGCACTTCATATAATGCCTGTTAGGTCTCATAGTCTTCTCTATCTTCACAGTGCCTCTGGCCCACCTACATATTAGGATAACCCAATGGCTGCTCAGCATGCAGTGGTCTCCAGCAATGCATCCTCAGTCTTACCCTATCAAAGTGATGAAGCCCCTGCTTCACTTACTTGCATGGTGGACACATTAGGACAATCTCCTCCAAGGTTTCCCTTTTTATGAGCCAGAGCCTCAGGTAGCCCTCACCATGGATGCATCTCTGCTGGGATGGGGAGCCCATTGTCAGGGCACCTCACTAAAGGAGTTTGGAGCCCTGCAGAGTCTCATCTCCACATCAATGTGTTAAAAATTAGAGCAGTTCTTTATGCCCTGTGAGCCCTGTCAGCCACAAGATAGTTTACCTCCAGATGGACAACAAGTCTGTCATGTTCTACATTAACAAACAAGGAGTAGTGCATTCTTATTCTCTCTGCAGAGAGGCAATGAGAGTGTGGGAATGGTGTCTGAAAAGGACATTCTGATCCAGGCAGTTTATCTTCCAGAGGCTCAGAACACTCTGGTAGATTTGCTCAGCCAAACAGAAGCCATCTCTCACAAGTGATCATTGGTGCCAGATGTCATGAAGTCACTGTTCAATGAGAGGGGAACCCCAGATGTAGACATTTTTGCATCCCTACTCAACACCACACTGCTTCAATTCTGCTCCAGAAATCCAGAACATGGCATTTTCTGTCAAGATGCATTCAAGCTGCATTGGACAAATCTCTTTCTGTATGCATTTCCACCTATCCCTCTAGTTCAGAGGGTACTGCTCAAGCTGGAGGACACAAGGGGAAAGATTATTCTGATTGCCCCATTTGGGCCCAACAGATATGTTTCCCCAGCTCAACAGGCTGTCAGTCAGTACTCTGAGGGCCCTCCCTCTCAGAACAGATTTACTGATCCAAGGGTCCTCTGGTCCACTCCAGTCTGCACTCCCTTCATCTCATGGTCTGGTCCTAAAAAGACAGAAGTGAGCAGATATAAAGTACCTCAGAGGGTCTCTGAGGTTCTTCTGGCTGCTCATAAGCCCTCCATCAGGAAGACCTACACAGCAAAAAGGAAACATTTTTGTCTGTGGTGCTCCAAAATCCATGTGGACCCATTCTGATGCCCACCAGACAAGGTTTTGGAATACTTGTTGGACCTCTGTGATGAAGTCTTGCAGTACTCTATAGTTAAGGTCCATTTGTGAACAGTTTCAGTGTACCACAAGCCCATGCAGAACCTTTCTCTAGCCCGGATGCCTCTGTTTAAGAGGTTCTCGAAGTGCATTTTACATACAAGGTCTCCAATCCAGAAACCTGAAGCCACCTAGGATATTAATCTTGTATTGGACATGCTCACTCATTAGCCCTTTGAGCCCATGGCTATATGTGACCTCAAGTTTCTGACCTGGAAAACTGATTTTTCCAGTGGCCATCACCTCTGCCCACAGAGTTTCAGATAGTCATGCTTTGGTTATAGATTCTTCTTATACTGTTTTCCATACAGACAAGATGGTCTTCCACACACATCCCAAGTTTTTACCTAAAGTAGTGTCAGAGTTTCACTTAAATCAGCCTCTAGTGCTGTCTACATACTTTCCTAAGTTCCTAAGTTACAGAATGAAGGGGCATGCACCCTCCATTCTCTGGACATTAAAAGAGCCCTCAGATTCTACCTCAATATAACTAAGGACTTCTGACAGTCTAAGCAGCTCTTTGTTTCCTTTGACTCTAATCAAATGCATTTCTACATGGATGGTCAGTTGCCTGTGTCACTGCTATTCTATGGTGCTGTTCAAACTGGAGGGTCAGGTATGTGCCCACTCCACCACAATAGTTGCTACATCCCTGGCAGAGAGTCACTCAGTACCTATCACTGATACTTGCAGAGCTGCATCCTGGAGCACAGTGAACACTTTTGTCAAGCACCATATCCTGAATGTCCATGCCAGGCAGCATGCTTCCTTTGGCAGGACCATCCTTAATGGACTTCTGTCCTGAGTGAGCTCTGGCTCCTACCGCCCTGTCCGGTGGACTTTCATCTGAGCTTGGTACTGTAACCAATTGGTGTGAATCAACAGTGAAGATTAATTCCTGGAAAATATCAAAATTATGTACTCAGCGTAATTCTGGCTCTTCTAAGAATATCTTCACTGCTGATTCACACACCCACTCCCTGAGCTCACTCTTTCTGTTCATTGGTCTTGACCCCTTGTTCTTGGTTGGGCTGTGAAGGCACTGTATTCCTTGTTGTTCGCCCTTGTGACCCATTTAAGAAGAGTCATTGTGTGCCCTTAGGCTAAGTACATTAGTGTTAGTTAGATTACGCTGCACTTAGGTAGAGGGCTAGTGCCGGGGTAAGCCATGCAGCACAAACTAATCCTGCAGTGTCATGCATGCATGTGGTCCACCTCTGCACCAGTCCTTCTGAAAAGTTCTGGCTTCCATAGGGTCTTAGTTCCTCCGGCTCAGAACCACCAATTATGGTAAGTACATAATTTTTATATCTTCCTCCTTTATAGACAGTATATCAAATATTAGAAAAATGCTGAGTAAACATATGGAGGATTTTAAACTTATGGATCTTTGAAGAGGGGCCAGTCTAGATGCACATATTTTTATTTTTTTTTTTCTGTTCCACACCAGTGCTACACATGTGCTATTTTTTTCTTAGTTTCACAAATTCTTGAAAACAGTTTATCCAGTATAAGCTATCACAGTATAATCATTTTGGATCATGGTCCTGTGGAATTATTGATAAATACTACCAAAATCTACACAAATAAGCAATGGTCAATGGATCCCACACTACATAAAGATAAACAGTTCCTGGCCATTGCAAAAATTTCTATCATGGAATTTTTTCAACACAATCTATCTGACAAAATTTCACTTTCTTATCTGCTGGGAAGTGCTTAAAGCAATAATGAGGGGAACAATAACTGTACCTCATACAAAAGGGGGAACATTTGGAATCCCTGGAAAAAGAACTGAACAGACTCAAAACATTAAATATAGTATCCTATTATCCACAAATATTCCAACAACTTGTATTAGTTAAAACACATTCTAACAGAATAACATCTTTGGAGGCAGAAAAGAAAAAGTCACTTACAGGAGCAAAATACTATGCTGTGGGCAATGAATCCAGTAAAGTTATGGATCACCAATTACAAAAGGAAAAAGAAAGTAACAAGTTTTTTTCTATCCAAGATGACCACCAAACAACCATAAAAGACCCCATGGACATTAATTAATTTAACTGGATTTTGTTGACCGGGTGGGCCCACTGAGACCAGGAGTCCCTTTCTCAGGGGTGACCAGGATTTAATTACATACAACAATCAATACATGAGCCAACAATAAAAATTAAAAAAATTCAGTAGGTTGTCCATGGCAACAACAATGAAGAGATATGATAGTTTACAATAAATTAGAAACAAACAAGTGACTGAAATTAGTGACTGGGAAGAAGACTGGAGGGCTCGACTGGGCTGTCTAAGAGTCACGAGAGATGTAAGGTGAAGGGAGCGAGGGAAGCTCTTGGTCTAGAATGACACCCAGGTACTTGAGTGCAGAGACTGTCTTAATGGGATTGCCCCTTGAGAAGATGAGATTTAGAAGTTTGCTCCTATCTACACCTAAGCGACTAGGGCCAAAGAGGACTGACTTGGTTTTATTGACATTTAACAGCAGTTTATTTGCCTTAAGCCATGATTCCAGTAGGTGAAGTCGGCTGTGAGGTCCCTCTCTGTTGAAATGTTATTGGAGTAGCTTTTGTAGAGCACCACATCATTGGTGTATAGAATGATACTAACACTGCCACAGTGCACAGGCAAGTCATTTATGAAAAGGGAGAACAGTAAGGGGTGAAGGATGGACCCTTGGGGGACCCCATCTGTGACATGTCGTCGAGAAGAGAGACAGCCTTTCCACTTTATCAGCTGCTTATGACCAGTAAGGTAACTGGTAAACCAGGAACAGGACAGGTTATCAAACCCAAGTTTTCTGAAGTTTGAGGAGGGGCATCTTGTGATTGACCAGGTCCAAAGCCTTGGTCAGGTATATAAAAATCATTCCAGTTGCCCTTTTGGACTCCAAGGCCTCAAATAAGTCAGTTGTTGGATGGACTAGGGCTGGGTTAGTCCCATGGTTCTTGTGAAGCCATGTTGGTAACAGTAGTCAGAGAGTGTAGTTCAGCGTACTCTTGAATCTGGTTGTAGGTTAACTGCTCAAGTATTTTGGATTAAGATACATAGGATGGAGTTGACCTGGTAGTTTTCAACTGGTTCCCTAGCACCACCGTTGTGGATGGGGACTACAGGGGAAACCTTCCAATTGCTTGAAAACACACCATGCAGTAGGGACATACTGTATTGAATAGAGTGGTTACGGGGGGCAGCGAGGATGCAGGCTCCAAGTTTGAGTAGTCAAGGCTCTAATTTATTGTGGCCAGCAGAACCCTCAACCTTGAATTTCTGCAGCAGGAATAAGACTTAATGGTGAGAAACGTGCTTAAAGTGGAACTCAGGCCTTTGGAGAGAGTGTAGAATAGGGGTGGATGAGGTCAGGCTGGGGGGTGTGGTGGGGCATGGGCAGAGAGGAATCTTTGACCTGGGCCAGATACTTGAAAAACTGATTGAAAGCCTCAGCTGCAAGGAGAGGGTCATTTGTTGATTTTGCATTATACAGTATATCTTGTGTGGGGGTGGGGGGCAGTTTTGCCTTTAAGGAGACAGTTGATTTGGGAACAGAACTTCTTTGGGTTTTGGTGGTTGGGGGACTGTAGCTTCTTGATATACATTGCCCTTGCTGTCCTGAGACTGGACTTGAAGCGATTCCATAGCACCCTGTAATTTACCTACTCAGAGAGCTGGCCAGAAGCTCTATAGGAATACCAAGCCTTATCCCTATTCTTCATAAGTACCTTTCTGGGTAGAGCCACTTGGAACACAGACCCTTTACTCTTTTGTGAACCATGGGTTCATGTTTGTTTATGATGCTGAGTAGGTTACGCATAAGGTAATCAAGTGCAGCATCAGCGTTATTCAGCCTCCCTATGTCTATCCAATTTACTGCTGCCAAGTCTTTGAAGAAAGCTGTTTCATTAAATCAGGAGTAGTCACGAACATAGATGGCTCTCGGAAAAGGTCTGTTTAAACCATTGCTCCAAGTGCAGAAGGTTGGGGAGTGGTCACTGAGTGAGTTGGCTAGAGTACCAGAGGACTTTATCCTATCAGGTCTACTGACAAGAATCCATTACAAGAGGTAGTGGTTATCTGTCTTTAGATTGAGACAGGTGGGCTCCGTGATGATCTGGTTGAGGTACAAATCTTGCAGGGGGGGGGCTTTGAAGTGACAAGAGCTGGTTATACTCCAGTTTAAAGTTTCCAAGGACTATTAGCTCCCCAAGTGAGAGGGTTGTAGCTCACAAAGTCATTGAAGACTGAATTAGCAACGGGGGGGGGGTTATAGACACAGCCAATGTGAAGGGGCTTTGTGTTCCCCAATACAAGTTTGACAAACAGACACTCACATGGTGAATGCTGTAGCTAGGACAAAGGTATTTCCTAAACACTGAAAGTGCCTAAGTGCCTCGCATGTACAGTAGAACTCCCCTACCTTTTTCCTAGGTGTTCTTTCCTTCTAGTGGTGTAACCAGAGACAGCAACTTCATGCTGAAGGATAGGAGGTTTTAGCCAGGTCTCAGACACAGTGAGAACATCTGGGCAGTAGAGAACCATCCAAGCTTCCAGTTCAGGCATCTTATACCTGAAGCTATGTATGTTAATATATGCCAGCTTAAGACTCTTGGAACTGGACCAGGAGTGATCTGCAAGCTAGATGTTAGGGGGTCCTGGGTTGGATTCAACATCCTCAGCAGTGAGTAGAAGGGTGGCAGCCAGGCCATTTGATAGCCAGGAATCTATATATGAGGAACATAGCCTCAGGGGCCTGAGGTAAGCATAGGTGTACATATAGAGTACTCCTTTGTTATACAATCCATAAGATATCAACAGTAGGGGAGAGTAAGTGAGTATGTGAGGTGTGAGATAGGGGATGGAGAGGAGAGTGCTGGTCAGGGTGGACACATAGCAGGCCTAGCAAAAAGGAGGGAATCAGCCCAGACAAATAGTAGAACAAATGAAATAGCTAAGAGAAAGCCCTTGTGTCCCCTAGAAAGGCATCAGTGGGCAAGGCTCTCTATGGCAGGTGATAAGTATCCAGTAAACACAGCGACCACAACTGAGTGCTTTCAAAAAGGGTGACTCAATCACGGTGCCTGTGTTCAGGGCTACCTGGCAGGGTAGTGACTGGATACCTGGGTGGGCAAGGGAGGGTGACAGGAAGTGTACGCATGTGTACATATGTGCACACGCATGGTGGGGAGAAGAAGGGGAGGTACGTGGGTGGGGGTGTGGCAGGCAACTGCCAAGCTGGTTGGCTGGAATGGTGGGGAGGGTGGTTGGTTGGGCTGTGCAGGGTGCAGGGTTTGGGTCCAGTGTGGCACGGTTCTGTTTTTGCCAGCAGGCAGCTTTTTTTTTTTTTTAGAATTCCCCGACATGCCCCGATGGGGTGTGTGGGTGGCAACCCCTGCATAAAAATAGATTCCATCACCACCTTGCCGTTCGCTGCAAGTGTACATCACCATAATTAATTTTCGGTGGTGTACACTCACCCAAACAGTGATCACTATTCTGCGATCACCGTTATCACATAGAGCCACAGGTGATATAGCAGACCACATAATAGCAAGTGCCTTGAGGGGGAGAGCAGTGAATTAGCTTAGGTAATCTCTGAGTTGGCCTACAATGTATAGGAGGTTAGGTTAAGCTCATATAGGGCACTGGCAATGATAAGATACTGACTTTACATTAACGTCATATGGTAGCACAACGCAGACTAGCCCAGATGGGGTTACTGGCTAACTAAGTTGCTGATTACCCTAGCATAATTATGACATCAGTAGCACACTCTAGTGAAGAATTGTAAAACAGGCTTACCCAGGATAGGGAAATAGGCTAACTCAGGTTATAACTGGCTAACCAGTAAAACTGGCAAGTAATAAGTCACTGGCTATGTGAGCAGTACAAGAGAGCTGCAAAAATTCGTAGGTACAAAGTAACAAGATTGACTACCCTAGATAGGGTGTTCACTAAGCTGAGATAAAAACTGCTAATTAATAGATCACAGGCTGCATGAGCTACAGTATGGCTGCAGCAGTACATATGGGTAAGGAGTTACAAAATAGGCATACCTTAGATAGCATGTTTGACTAACAGTAATAGAACTGGCAGGTTCAAGTCATCAGCTACATTTGGTACAAAGAGGTTACAAAATAGGCCTACCCTAGATAGGGTGTTTGTCTAGCAGCAGTAGAACTGTCAGGTTCAAATCCCCAGCTACATTTAGCACAAAGGGAGTTACAAAATAGACATATCCTATATAGGGTGTTTGACTAACAGCAGTAGAACTGGTAGGTCCCGGTCTCTAGCTTCACTTATCACAATATGACTGCAACAATTTACAGAGGTAACAGATTACCTTGATGTTCTTGCATGCACTGCAGTGAGTTCTGAGATGAATGGGACAGAGTGGCTGACCGACCAGCAGACTACCAGTGAACTTTGGCAGATTCAAGGCAGATGCTGTCCTTAGCGCATGATCCTTTGTGCCACGGGCCACATTGTGGGGGGCCACTTGTAGTTAGTTGTTTAAGAATGATGCAGATGCCTCTCCTTCTGCACAGTAGAGCTCCCCCAATTGGCTATGGGAACTGTGAGCAGTTTGGCAGCAACATCTATTGGCTCTGTAGGGAGCCCCATTGGAGGATTGTCCCCAGAAACCATTAGGGGGAGGGCTGGTTTGGAAATCTGCCACCCTCGTGACCCCTGTAATCTCTGACACTGCAGCGCCTCACTGATTTTTAGGAGACACCCCTCCTATAGTTTGAATTTGGCAGTCTTTTTTTTTTGCTTTGATTACTGTCCACCCAGTAGAGTCCTCCATTGGCTATGGGAGCTGTAAATTAACAATGTATTTACAAACTATTATGGAAACTTTACCATTCTGAATGAAATAGCTACTCCAAAGCAGTTGATAAATTTCTTTAAAAAAATTTACCTACTGGAATTACATCCTGATCAGAAATCTCAGTCAGATGCCCCATTTACGATTGATGAGCTCTTGGTAACCACAAAAAACATGACCTCAGGCAAGGCACTAGGGTTGGATGGTTTTCCAGTGGACCTTAAGATGCATTTTTCTACTCTGTTAGCCAAACCTTTATTAAATCTACTTACGTGTACATTAAAACCCAAGGCACTACCACCATCTTTTTACAATGCGAAACAGTGTTTGTTTAAAAAGATAAAAATCCAGAACTTGTTTCCTCATGTTGGCCAATGTCTCTCCTTAATACTGACATGAAAACTTTGGTCCAGCTCCTTGCTAGTCGGTTAGGAAAAGTAATTCATGATCTCATTCAATCTGATCAAAATTGCTTTCTAAAAAATAGGAAATTGAGGGTTAATATAAGAAGATTAATAAACATAATTGACTCTTGTTCCCATAGGAGGCCCTAATTCTTACTTTAGATGCAGAAAAGGCCTTTGATCAGGTGGAATGGGACTACATGATCCAAGTGTTTAAGAAAGTTGGATTAGGGGAATCATATAGCAACTGGATAAAGATTTTATATCATACACCAAAAGCAGTTGTCCAGACTAATCACAATGTCTCTCATAGCTTCTCTCTCACTAGAGGTACCAGGTAGGGCTGCCCACTGTCTCCTTTACTATTTTCCCTTTGCTTTTGAACCCTTGGCAGTTGCCATTTGTTAATGTAATTCAATCAAGGACATCAGACTTGGGCACCAGGTTTATAAAATTAGTTTGTATACAGATGATATCTTGCAATGTCTAACAGAACCATCTGCATCTTTTAACACTTGCATATCTAAGGTGTTACAGTAGGTGGGGAAAATGGATAGACTAGGAAGGAAAAAAGAGGTCCTTATCTACTGTCAATTATGTGTTTCTTTAGTTTTGTTTAAGTAATGGCAGAAATGTTATTCAAAAAGAAGAGAGAGGTCTTTAGTAATATTTACATGCAGATATTTGATCTTATCTGATATAATTCTCTGAACTTCTAAAGGAAGGCCTGAATTATCAGTACTGTTTACATGTAAAGCTTCTGTTTTAGCCATACTCATTTTATATCCTGACACCTCCCCAAGCGGTTTTATTAAGGATCCTTGATAAAACTGTTTGGGGAGGTGTCAGGATATAAAATTTATATGGCTAAAACAGAAGCTTTGCATGTAAACAGTACTGTTAATTCAACCCTCCCTTCAGATCAAATATCTGCATGTAAATATTAAGACCTCACTCTTCTTTTGGAAAAAAAAAATTGCCCCCATTACTTAAACAATTTGCGAAAATATACATAAATGGATAAAACTTCCACTTACACTAATAGGATGCTGCAGTGTCATCCAAATGAATGTTCTCTTCCATCTTCTTTTTCTCTTTCAAGCATTCTCTATTCCAGTTCCGGATATTTCTTTAAAGGCGTGGACAAATTTATCTCAGACTTTATTTGGATGGGGAAAAAATACAGATTGAGTTTAGATAACCTGAGATTGTCTAAGAACTGGGGATGTCTGGCTTTACCTCATTTCAAATACTATTGTTTGGCTGCACAAATTTCGCAAATTCAAGACTGGTTTAAAGGGGAACATTTCAGTAGTAGAGAATTTTAGTACATTTTTCACAATTACCCTGATCCAACAACTACTGTATTCTCTACTCTAGATATTATCTGAGAAATTGATTGAATCGTCCATGCCTACTAGCTACCCACACAACTTATAAATGTTGGAAAAATGCCAATGATTTAATTGGCTTGGGTGATCTGATATCTGGTGATACACCAATTTGTTATAATTTCAGATTCAAACCCTCACTTTCTGATAAGGGCTTTCAGGTCTGGAAAACACTGGGTGTTCAGAGACTAGCTGATATATTTAAAGACCAAACGTTGATGTAATTTGAACAGCTCTGGACAAGATATAATATTCCAAGGCAACAATTTTTCAAATATTGATAACTTCAGCATTATATTACAACCTCCATGATTTCTCATACTCCTTCAGTTGATAACATACAGTATTAACATCTCCACACCCAAATCAAAAGCTCCTTTCTGCCCTCTGCCATTTGTTGCAGGACTCTAGTCCTTTCAAACTAGATCAACTTAAGGCAAGATGGAAACTGCATCTGGAATTAATCTATGTAATGAAAATTGGGCAGGCATATTGGCATATCCCTTACATGAATTCCATTTCTCTAAGTTGCAAGAGATCCAATTTAATATTTTGCACAGTCTATTGCATGCCTTCCAGACTGCATGAATGTAATCCTTATTTGAAGGACAGCTGCACCAGTTGCCTAAATAACCTGGGCTCATTCATTCATATGTTCCTGGCTTGTAGTAAACTCACTAAATTCTAGGATTTGAATTTTGAGGTCTTGGACAAAATTGCCGCCATAAAATTAACTCCAGATCCTTTGTTGATTTGCTGGGATGGAATCTAACAGATTATAATTGTCTACAGGAATAAAGAAAGCTTTTATCTCTTGGTCTTCTTGTGGCAGAAAAAATGTATACTAATGGATTGGAAGGATAGTTGTCCACCGTCAATTAGAGTATGGGTTAATTTCACATTTGACCACTACAAATTAGAAAGAATTCATTACTACTTTGAGAACCAAGCTGAACTTTTGAGTCAGTCTGGAACCATTTAAATTGATCACTGGGGAAACTCTGTCCTTTTAGTCCTACTACACTCCTTTGAGGAAGATTTTTTTTTTTTTTTTTTTTCATGTTTTCATTTCTTACTTTAAGACTCCTCCTCTTCCTTAGGTGTGATGATAATTTAATAATAGCCCAAAATATTAGCCTAAACATCAGCCTCAGAACAGAAACAATTAACCTGTGTTCTCTTTTGCTATATATTGAGTACCTACAGGGTGAATTTAATCACCCTAGATTGTAAAGCTCATCAGTTTGTTTTGGTGTAACTCATACTCTTTATATGTGCCTTCTGTGATCAATAAAATCTTTAAAAAGAAAAAGAAATGCTTTATCAATTGGGCAGCAGCAGCAGTTAAAATTATTTTAGTACCTGTAAGGGTTTTGCTCCTTCCATCCTCCTCCCTACACTCTCCCAAGCAGCCCCTGTCACTGATTAGTTGCTACCCACGCAGCTCTACCATTTGTTGTCACATTTTTAAATCAGCACTTCTGTCCCTGTCTGAGAGCAGCAGGGTGACAGTCACTTCTGCCCCATTAACACATGGTGAAAAATGTGGCCACCCACAAAAGGGGCTACAATTCAATTGGCTGTTTTATCGACTCTCTCAATGTCTCCAGGAGTAAATTGACATTGTCCAACCCACCATGGGTCTTTGGCAAGCTCACGGGCATGAACTTATTAGCATCCTGATACATACCACAAAATGAATCTGCAATTGTAAAAATGTTAAGTAGCACAGAGTACCCCAACAGGAATCAAGAAAGTCTGTCTATTCTCATACAAAGAACATGGGTGAATGGCTCCTCTCCTCTTGTTAAGCTGGGGACCCTGGATTTTGGGGTGCATAGAAAATGTATTTCAGAAAGTTTTTAAAAACAAACAAACACCAGAATCTAGCTAAACAGATCCCATTTAACTAGGTTCAGATGTTTGTTATTTTAAAAAACACTATTTTTTATTTACCATGTTTTTAGTTTGTGGAAAAAACCAAGTTGGCAGCCATCAGGCACACACATTTTTGTGTGTGTTGTGAGAAGCAAGTGTTGAGAAAGCATAAAGCTCTTGTGACATAGAATTGTTCATGCAATATTAGAGGGTTATCTAAAAACCCTACTGAGCATGCTCAGAACAGCTCAGCAAAAAAAAAAATTAAAATCCTTATAACTCTGGAACCGTTTAATATTTTTTAACAAAAACCTTCGAAAGGCACTACCTTGGCACAGGCCACTTCTACCCTGAACATTTTGGGAAAAAAATCTGTTCTGTCAAGGCTGCAGGTGACAGCAAAAAAAGATCTCATGTTAAGAGTAGGAAAAAATATGTCCTTTATAGGAAAATGACATATGCGGAGCTCAGAATCCACACAAGCTGCCCTCACAAAACTTTCCACACATTTAGACCTTGCCTTCTAGATAATGCATGCTATAGATATATATAATATAGTATATGGTATGCATATGTACTTGAACCAAAATAAATTGCAGCTGTCAGTCAAAATTTGTAATGAGACATGAAACCGAGGTCTACAATTTTTTTTGTAAATATAGATATTATTGAAATTTTCCATGTCTGCATTATCCAGCATTGTACATAGCACTGTATACAGTATAATAAAGACAATATATTAATACTATAAGTGTGGTCCTGTTTCATCATTACATTTATGCTTTCACGGAAAAAGAGGGAGTTATGAATCTAGAAATGTCCTTCACCCCCTAAGTTATAGCATGGGGGGCCACAATTCACTGTTTTATCTAAATAAACCTCTGCCCACTTGCAGTGTGAGGTTCTGTATTCCTACTGGGAGACTCTTTATTGAGGCAAAGGAGAAACAGGGGTGGGGATGGGTGCTGGATCACTTCCTTCCTAGTTGAGGAAGAGGTGGAGTTATAGAGGTCAGGTAAGTCAATTTGGTGGATGGTTTTAATGTTTTATTGGTGGGGGGGGCAGCCATGGAGTGCATAGTAGGCTGACAAACATGGGGGATGGGGCATGTCTCAAAATTGCTGAGGCTATGGTACAAAATCTCTGTTTTTGCCTATCACATTTAGTAGCCACCCATTCCACAGTATGGAACAGAGTATAAGCAAAGTCCCAGATTATGCTGCACAGCCACAGGAAATGGGTGCTGACAGTGGGCAGCTAACTAGAAAATGATCAATAACTTCCAAAAGACCAGCACTCCAGCAGAAATAAATGCCAGTAAAAGTTGTTAAAGTGCAAATGCTGTGAAAACTTTTATTAAAGGCAAGCCAGAGCTGCACCAAGAAACCCCAGCTCTTCGCCGATCATGCCTTCCTCAGGGGGTGTGGATTGGGAACACAGAGTGCAAATTTAAAAACATTCGGCATAGTGACATCACCAAATAAAGTGCAGTGTGCAAAAAACATTTTAAATATGTATACAAAAACTATACAAAAATGCTATACAAAATATCAATAAGTCTCAGATTCCTTCCAGTCTTGGTATACTCATTAAATAGTTTCACATTAGGAAACCTATAAATGTAGGGGTCTGTAACTACTAGTACATCAATAGACTAATATTATAATAACAAAGCAAAGAGATCCTAAAATGTAAAGACAAGGAGATAAAAGGGGGGGGGAGTTTCAAGTTCAAGTTTATTGACAGGAAATACTCCATTGAGTAGACTCATTTACAAGGAGGTCCTGACCGGACAGCATACAGACTCAGCTGAATACTATATACAATTGATAAACAACAGTAGTAATTTATATGATTAACAAAAAAATATATATACAGAGATATATACAAGGAAATATAAACAGTGGGGTAAGCCACAGTATAATATGGCAGATTAGTGTTGTCAAAGTAAAAACATTAAGATATATCATTTATCTAGCAGGGTTACACCATAAAACAATAGAAGATAGATGACAGTATTCCAAGTATAAGTGAGAAGGGTGGTATAGAACAGGGAAGAGGGAAAGGTTGTGGACAGCAAGGTGGGTCGGAGATGGCATGGGCGAGGAATGGGAAGGTGGACTGACTAGGATGGAGGGAGGATAGAGTGGACAGGGAGGGCGCATGGATAGTTCTACAATGTGATAGGAATGACAGGGATTAGAAGAGGTCATGAAGGGAGAAGGAATGCAGTTCAGTTTATAGATTACAAAGTATGAAACCTGATGGTCTGACCAACCAATGGGACAAATGGGGGGGGGGGGAGAAAAGTTACATTATACAATGGCAAGAAAGAATCCTGGACTCTGATTGGTCAGTGTATGCCTGAGACAGTGATGCTGTTACACAATAACATCACTGTCATTGATTTATCTCTTTTATCCTTCAGAAACAAAGATACACTGCCTCACTAAAAATCTACTAAAAAACATTTTTTAAATATTTTTTTATTTTGTATAACAACAAGTCATTGTATAATAGCAATAAGGCACTCCAGGGTGTGTGTTATTGTGTCATAACATCACTCCTGGGGTGGTGGAAGCACTCAGCTTTGCATCGTGCTTCAACCCACCCCAGGAGTGATGTTATTACATGATAACACACACCCTGTCATGCCTTATTGCTTAATTATAACACAATCACACTGGAAATAATGAAGGGGGGAGAAGAAAGCCTATAAGGAAAGGAGTTCTGCTAAAATGTGATCGCCCCATACATTCCTTCTCAGTTCCTGGGGGTCTACATAGTTGCAAGTTCTCCACTATGTCCAACCTGTTCAGAGAGAGAGAGAGAAAAAACAACAGTAAGTTATTTCACTTATTTTCAAGCACTGGTTTTAAACCACTGTAGCCTTATCCATTTTATAAATCAGTATAAGAATCCTTACTTCTTCCTTAAAAAAGATTTAAGGTCCCATTGGTTGTTCAGACCATCAGGTTTTGCACTTTGTAATCTATAAATCATTTTCATTCTTCCTTTTAAGTAATTCATTTACCCTATCCCCATCATCACAGTGATAGTTTCCAAACAATCCCCATAAACTTAAATTCAGCTGGGTCAGAATTATGATGTTGCGAATAGTGCAGTCCTACTGGGGTATCTTTCTTCGCATTAACAATGTTTCTAATATATTCCTGTATTCTAGACTTTAGGGCCCTTGTAGTCCTTTCTACATACAGGATGTTACACTGACACCATAAAGCATAGACCACAAATGTGGTGCCACAATCAATGAATTCCCTAGCATCATATTTTGTATGTGTACCTGGATGCATAACTTCTTTTCTAGTATTGCAGTAGCCACAGATATTGCATCTGTGGCATTTGTACATACCCTTTGGTTTGGTCCCTAACCAAGTCTGTGTTTTCTGAGGTGCAGATAGCCTGCTGTGTATTAGTTTGTCTCTCAAATGTGGGCCCCTTGAGAAAGTAAACCTTGGATTCTCCCCCACCATAGAAATAAAGAAATTGTCAGCAGATAAGGACCACTATGCCCATCCAGTCTGCCCATAGGCCCTATTCATGTATGCATCCACTCACCCTAAGAGGTCAATGGCTTTTCATCACTCCCTTCCCACTCAAGGTTTCCTGTGCTTGTCCCAGACATGTTTAAACACCTCCACTGTGCTTTCCCCACCACCTCTTGTGGCAGACTATTCCAAGCATTCACTATCCACTCTGTGTAGAAAAAGGTACTCGCGTTACCGCTTAATCCCTCCCCCCTCCAATTTCATATCATGCCCCCTTGTTCTTGTATCTTTTCTACACTGGAAAAGATCTCCCAACTGCACTTTGTTTATGCCCTTGAGGTACTTAAAAGTTTCTATCATGTGGCCCCTTTCTCTCTTCTCCTCCAGTGAGTACATATTGAGGTCTCTTAGTCTCTCCTCATATGTTTTGTGGTGCACCACCTCTGTTAATGGTCTATCTCAATGGTTCTCAGACTTTGTCACAGTGAGCCTCCCCAAATCCATGGAAAAGACTTTGAGCCTCCCCCAAAAACTGAAATAATCTTGGGCCTCCCCAAAGAAAAATAACGTACTGTACTTTGTGCAGTACACCATGAATAAATTGAAACCTTTTGAGTACTTGGTTCACATTCAGTTCTTTGTCTTATACTGACTTGGAACTTTTGAAATAGAACTCCTGTGCTCAAAGGTGTTATCTGAATAACAAATAAATAAAATAAACAAATATTATTCAACTTATTGTAAACCTCCCCCCCTCCACAGGCCAACCTACTTGCTCTGCTATTTTAACTCTTGAACCATTGTTACCCCTTGTTGTAGTACCTTCATGGGTCTGACTACTTCCTCTATTTCCTCTCTATATGAAATAACCTTCCTGCATACTTTGCCTCTCCCCTCCTTCTCTGCTCTAAGCAACATCTTGGGATTACTTTGCTCCTTCCTGCTATTGCTCTTAGCACTTCTATGCTCAACCCTTGTATTTGGGCTGTTCTGCCATCAGTTTACAAATTGATCAATTACCACCACTCATTATTAATTGATTGTTCATATTTATTAGCACTATTGCTCACTGCATATTTCTTGATTGTTTTGCAGTTACCTTTTGAAATGTATTCATTCCCTACCTACCCTTCCCCGGGTACACCTGGAATGAGCCTTGGCTCATTCACCTTCCCTTGTCACCTATTAGAAAATAAATACATAAAATTCACCTACTATTATTATCCTCTTTCAGTTTGCTTCATCTCTTCACTCAAAATATATATAACCCAAAATTTAAATACAGTACTTTTTCAGACTTGCTTGAGCCTCCCTTGGAATAGGTTGGGGCCTCCCCAGGGAGGCTGGCCTCACCATTTGAGAACCCCTGGTCTATCTGAATGTAATAAATACCAGTTACAGTAAACTACATTAACAATTTGCCCAGCCTAGTTGTTATATTCTGTTACAAAGGTGATAGGACTTGAGTCTTTTTTTGATTGTTTATCCCTAAAGTTCTTCCCTTCCTTTCTCAAAAGCTCTCCTCATAGCCGCTTGTAGTACCTGTTAGTTATATCCCCTCTGTACAAATCTCCCTATAAGTTCCTCTGCCTGTCTCCAAAATTCCTCATCCTCTGAGCAGTTTCTATGCAATCTTAAGGATTGCCCATAAGGTAACTATTTTTTAAGCCTAACCAGATGTGTGCTATCTTCTCTTAACAGGGAATCAGTTGCAGTACTTTTCCTATAGCATTTAGTTTCAATTTCTTCATTTTCTATGGTAGGTCTGTGTAAGGATAAATCCAAGAAATCTGTTTTCTTTATCAATTCTCCACATAAATTTCAAGTTTAAATCATTATTATTCAACCATCTGATGAATCACTTGATTTCCTGGGGTCCCACTGCCAGACACACAAGACGTCACTAATAAAATGGATCCAGAATCTGATCGTGGACAGGAATGGGTTATTATTTTGGTTACAAATACATTCTTCTTCCCATTTGCCCAGGAACAGGTTCACATATGAGGATGCCACAGAGGTACCCATAGCTGTTTCACATGTTTGTAGGAAATAATCCCCTGCAAATTAAAAATTGTTGTGAATGAGAATAAATTCAAGAGCTGGCAAAATTAAATTCACTGTTTTTTTCGGTAATGTTGGGTTCCTTCTCCAAAAAATATCTACTTGCTGCTATCCAAACCTATTTTTATATTTAACAATGGCATTTTTAATTTTTTTTTATTAATTTACCCATTTTGTAAGTGTAATAAGACACTGTAGATCATTAGTTTTCTGGTCTTGGTTTAATGCACAGCCAGGTGCTAAAAGCATCTGGCGCAAGTGTGTCATGCTTCATTATGCACCTTGGCATGCACTAATGCCTGTCAACCAGTGCCCTTCATGTCTTATAGGTTAGGTATATAGTCCAGACAATTGGCTATAATGGATGCTTTTTGATTTCCAGAACTGCTTCTGATTTGCTCCCAGTGTATTTTGTCTGGTTATAATGAACTAGTGTGACCATCTACAGTGGACAGCTAAAAGCACTGAAGTCCATAATTATTCCTGTAGTTCCATTGTCTCACCACTAGAGACTGAACAAGAACAGTGATGGGTACACAGTAGATGAGTTGTGGTGCTGTTACCGGACTTAAGCCCTCCATAGAATAACAAGTTGTTTTTTTTGTCATTTGTCATTTGTGTTAGTTTGTTTTAGTTCATTAGTTTGAGTGAGCAAGTTTGTCAGTTTGTCCGAGCGGCACGTCAGCAAGCTGGGTGGTTGAAGTACTGTAGCAGTGACAGTCAGCACTCAGCAGAGAGACATTGGGTCCAATTTTCAAAGGGCAACACAGGGCTTGTATCAAGCCCTGCATCAAACCCTTTTTTTGATGCAGCTGTGCCAAACACCTTTGCCACAACTGCACCTAATCTTAGTCGGTTGGACACAGTATGACACTTTACACAATTTATGGCGGTTTTTGCCAAATATTTGGCACAAGCCCCATAAACATGGTACATGGGATTGCCACAAGCTAGACCAGAAGAAGTTGGTCTAACTTGCGGCAACTGGTGCGCGGGATGGAAAATCCCAATTGTCAGTTGGGAGAATGCTGTAAGCCCCGTGCGCCATGTGTTCAGCACATCCAAGGCTTGCAGCACTCAGATGCATTTGAAAATCTGGCCCATGGAGACTTACTGCATTGTTTTTGTTTTGTTTAAAAAAGGCCTGCTGCATTATCTCCTTTCTCCTTCAGAAACAGACTTTATGACTGAGCAGAGAGTGAGAAGAGTGTTTCCCCCTCCCCTCCCCAAGGTCTAAACTGGAAACAAGTCTCCTGGCCTCTGTTTGTTTACCTGGCAAAATATGATTTAAATAAAATGAAATAAAATTACATTCATTACCTGGCAAAGGGAGACATTTCAGACCAGGCAATGTGAGTGAGCGAAATGCTGCCCCCAAATACACTGAAATGCTGGCATCATCTGTAAAAGTTGGTAGAAAACTGAAAGGGCATCTTCTTACATGATGAGAGTAAATAATTATTTTATTTACTGGGCTGGACTGAAAGGGAAAGGTAGCAGAGAGAGACAGAGAGCAGGGGGTAGGTTACAGGACAGACCAATTACATTTTGGAATCATAAACTGAATCATACTACAGTAACTACAAATACTGTATGTTTCTTGGGTATGCCAAACAGCCACTTATAATGGACAAATGTGCTATGTACAGAGTAGTCCATTATAAGTAGTGTTGATTGTATATATATATATATATATATATATATATACACACATAGATGTGTGTGTGCATGTGTCCATAAATATATATCTATATAATTGTATAATACACATTAGTTTTTCAACCAGGAATAGCACACCAAGCTGAAAGCTTTTTTACAGGAGCAACCTGGGAGCACAAGGATGTTAAGTGACTTGCTTGGGGTCACACAGTATGCAAGTGGAAGCTGTAGGACTCAAACCCAGGTCTAGTCTGCTGGATGTCTCCAGATTTGTAGCTCAGAGCCTTAGACCACTGCGCTATACTGCCTCCACATTATATACCTATACCTATATAGTAGCTGTGTTTTGGCACATACAGTATGCATGTATGAGTCAGCAAATTAGAAAATTGTAATAGAACTTTTTTTGGTATTGTGTTGTAAATCAGTAATATGGCATTGTTTTAAATTTTAACAGCTGATTATAAGCTTCTATGCCCTGGAGGAGAAGGTTTCCGGCCAAACCCTATTACAGTTATCCTGGAGGGTAAGTTAACTGTTTTGTTATACAGATTTATTTGTTCGAATGATCATATTCATGACAAGTGTATTCTCTGAAAGAGTACATTATACAGAAACTAAAAAACATTTAATACATTACTAAGACATGAGGGATATGTTCTCTTTTGGTACATCTTGTTGGGAGGTAAATCCATGCTGTATCAGTTAAAAAAAATTAAATAAACATTGAATCATGGAACCAGCCAATTTTTGTTGTACAGATAACTGGTTCAATCTAAAGTTCTTTGAACTGACTTTACATTTTCTGTTAGTATATGCACTAAGTTGCACTTGTCCACTAACAGACATAGATGAATGCCTTGAATTACCGGGATTGTGTCAAGGAGGGAAATGCATCAACACCTTTGGAAGTTTCCAGTGTCAATGTCCTCCTGGTTACTATTTGAATGAAGACACCAGATTATGTGATGGTATGTATTCAGTCAACCAATCTTTATTTTAAACAGAGATTAGTGTAATTTTGGTTCTTGACATATACAGTGTGTACTGTAGAGATTCTACATGTGATATTTTTGTTTGATGATGAAAGCTTGACAACTCCATGGACTGCATATGTCCTTTCTTTCTTCACAGTAATCTAATGTGATCAAGGCCCTATTCTCAAAAACAGCAGGATGCTTTACACAGGAGAATTAAGAACCTTACTTGACTTCTTTTGGAGTTAAATGCAAACATATATAATTCTCTGGCATTCTTATTCACAGAATAAAAAACAATGCAGAAATGTTGCATGTGGATTTGTTCCATTGCAGTAAATAGACAGCGATTAGCAGTCAAGGCTGAGCATTTCCTTTGTGAGTAAACTATGCACAAGTAAGGTATATGAAGTAGCTTTTGTAGGCCCAATAATTAGGACTGAGTGGTTTGGTGTTTCCACAATCTGAGCCATTCTGAACAAGTGATAGTATGCCTAAAATATGCCCAAACTGAGCTGGCCATTAATGGCTTGGTTCAGGTTTGATTTCTTTATTCTCTCTGTGCTGGACATCCTGCCTGAGTTGCACAAAGTGGCAAAATTGCTTCTTTTTTTTTTTTTTTGCACTGAGATGCACAAAGTGCCAAAGTTGCTTTTTTCTTGTTACAGTGGAAGATGGGGTTTAGAAAAACCTATACGTTTGATTTTAGCTTTGCTTGAAATACTGCAAGAAACTTTGTTCGCATGGTACACCCTGCTTTCTCACTGCTGGGTTCAGTCAAGCAATTTCTCACTCAGTGTGCAGCCCTGAAACAAGAAGGCTGTATTGGGCAGCAGTTGCTCTGTAATCTTAACTGCAGTTGTGATCATCACTGGAAATGTTAACATTAGAACAAAGAAACTCTACCTTACATACTTGTGCAGCTGTGTGGGGGCCAGAACAATGGGGGAAGGAGAAGAATAAAGGAACACTGTAATGCCTGAGTGTCAGGGTGGATATGAACAGACTGACAGGTGTTACTGCAGGCCCAACACATCTCTGTTTTTAGAGGGGCTATTTGGAGGAAAAGGAAGAAAAATGCATTTTTTTGTTAACAAAGCTTGAAGGGCTATTTGGAGGAAAAGAAACAAAAAATTGTTTTTTTTAGTTAACAAATCTATAACTCTGAAATAAAATTAAAAAAAACTCCCGAAAATTAGTCATGGGGCAAGGGAATAGGACACAGAGGTTCTACAGCAAAGCAGAGCAAATAATGGAATCAGTAAGTGCTTTGTCAGGCAGAAACTGTGAGGACTTAAAAATGAGGGTTGTATGTATTACAATACAAAATCAAAAAGAAGTGAGAGCACCCTGGTCCAAGCCATTAAAGCTCAGTGACAGGAAACCATATTTTTTTCTATAAGTAAGAAACACAAAAAAGTTACTAGAATGCAAGTGTGAGTGCTCTGGTGTAGGCAGTAGCCAATTGGCTCTGCCAGTTAATGACAGGAGGAACCTCAGTCTGTCAGAGGACTGTTCCTTTTTTAAGTTAAACAGTAAGAAACACAAGAGAGACTTCCCTGGTTTTTGCCATAGCCAGACCCAGCACTAGTGACAGAAAGCATTCTGTTTTCTTAATGTTTTTATTTAACTGAATATGTACAAAATACAAGTAAAGCAAAGTTACTAGTGAACAAATGAAAGTACCCTGGTGTGGGTGGTAACTGGTAGGCTATGCCAACCAGAGACTGGAGGACTCGCAGTGTGTTAAAGGACTGTTTTTTTTTTTTATTTTAAGCCAAAAATGTAAGCCCTCCCCCCCAAAAAAAAGTGCCCCGGTCTGGGCTATAGGTGGGCATAGCACCAGTGACAGGATGCCTTCCGGTTTTTATTTAAAATTTAATTGAAGCAAAAGTAGAATAAGTTTAATGCCCCAGTGTGGGTGGTAATCTCTGAAAATCAGTAACAGGAGCCTTACTCTGTTGGAGCCTGAACCTCTGTTTGTTTTTGTGTTTGTTTGTTTTTTGTCATGTTAAGCCATATAACGTAAAAAACAAGCGTGCACCTATCCATGCCACAGGCTTGGTGCAGGTGAAACAGCCTACCAGCTACTACCCACAGCAGGGCACTTTCACATGACCATGCTAGTGACTGTCCACTGAATTTCTTTTGGCCGCTCCTCTGCCACAATCTTCAGCACTACTATTAGCAACAACATGTAGTAGCCTTTCAAAAAACATGCTGCCCTGTGCAGAATGCATTTGAGAGAGATGTCTCAGGCTAAAACATATTAGGGAAATGGGAAATTGTTTAACTAGGAAAGGCACGCTAAGCCAGAGCTTGTTTCCAGGTGAGACCTGGGAGCACAAGGAAGTTAAGTGACTTCCTCAGGGTCACACAGTATGCAAGTGGAAGCTGTGGGATTCAAACCCAGGTCTGGTCTGCTGGATGTCACCATATTTGCAGCTCAGAACCTTAAACCACTGCGATATACTGCTTCCATATTAGATGCACTAAACAGACGATGTTGGGCATAGCTGTCATTCATGGTCTGGCAGCTGACGTTTTAATATTTGACAATAGTAATTACATTCTAAAGGCAGTGCTGTTTGGTGCAGTCACACATGTCCCATGTTTTGCTCACATCCTAACTTTGGTGGTGCAAGATTTTCTTATGGAAGGCTGAGTAAACAGTATGTGCTTGTTGCCTGCAAAATCTGTGGCCAGAAACTTGCAAGATCGTGTGAGCCCTGTAAAAGGAGAACAGTATCCCACACTATTAGCCCAAACAAGAAGTTATTACTTGGTAGAACTCAATCTTTTATATGTGACAGAGATGTTTTGAGTAGTGTGAAGCAGCATACCAGTACACAATGTAGCACCAAATAAGGAAGAGGGTGTGGCATGAATTCTGCACAGTGGTCTCTCACAACATTCCTCTGCCAAATACTATAACCATTCAAGGAAGCCATAGAAAAAGTCAGCTCAGACAGTGCCACACCCTATCAATTCTACCCCTTATATGTGTGCTGAGAAACAAAGTAGAAATACAGAGTTGAGTTTTCAACAGGAGCTTGAAGAGGAGGGGATACATCTTGGGCTTCTGCTGCTGTATCAGCCAATTCATTTCCTTTTTAAAAGAGCTGTGTATCCACAAAGTTGGTGTCGATGCTTGTGTCAGGGTTGTCAGACTCTAAAGTTGTCAGTAAAATCAAGAAGGTAGCACTCACAGGAGACCAAAGAAAATGCTGTAGGCAAGTAAATCAAGCTTAGTGCATATTAACGTTCAGCTGCAAATCTGGTGAATGTAGAAACAAACAGATCATCAAGCTTAGTGCATATTACATGCATATTAATTTTCACCAGTAAATCTGGTGATTGTAGAAACAAACAGACCTTGGTGCTATGACCACAGGGGGGTCTTCGTCAGAAGAAAGAGCCCTCCTAAATTGCATGCCACTTAAAGGCATACTTATTGTTGTTGTCAAAGATAGATAATAAGCACCAACATACTGGATTGGTATAATAAAACCTTAAAGTTAATAATAAAGTGAATCCCTATGTGCCCATCCTCTATGAAACAAGGGAGTGTATGAGGAATTATGGCTCTGTAGTGCCTAGGAAACAGGACTAGATTCATACAATAGCGTACCTTACAAAAAACACATGCTATCAATCCCCTGACTCAAATACCTTACAAGGTCTACCAAGGTTTTAAGAAAAACTTTTTCTATCGTTAAACAGGACTAAAAAAATGAAAAATAGAATAAAAGTAATAACTACATGATTTGCATCTAAAACATAATAAGTAAACCATTGATAAGTGTGCAGTCTGAAATGCTGTCCCATATATATACTGTATAGCATCCACAAGGCCCCAGAAAGAAGAAGGGGGAGTAATGGGAGTTAAAGATCAGGGTAGTGCATCTACCATACAGCCTAGTGGATACTGCATATAGTGGCATACTATTTAAGAAGGCTCTTTCTTCTCGCAGTCACACCTGCTGACAGAGGCCTGCTGTGGTAAAAGCACCAGGCCTGTTTGTTCTACATTAACCAGGTTTGCTGCTGAAAATAAATATTCACTAAGCTTGAGTCACTTGCCTGCAATATTTACCTTTGTCTTCCATGAGTGCCGCCTCCTTGCCATTCACCTTTTAGACTACTTACCTGATCTCCAACACTGGAAAGGAAATGGATGCTGCAACTGAGAAGATGCAAAAGTCAGAACAGTGTATCTGAGCCGTAATGCTGGACCCTTGAATTAAACACAGTCTAGCACCCTTCCTTCGCCATGGTACAGATTTTGACAAATGCAGAGAAATTCTTATTCTGAAAGTTGATGGAAAGAAAAACCAAGGAATGGGAGCATACCCCACTCCCAAAGGTGCTCCTGTTCATAAATACTCAGAAAAACAAACAGCAGTGTGCACACCAGATACAGGGTTAAATAACTTATTGGTGCACAAGTTCAGAAAAAGCTGACCAGTTAACCCCACATATCACCTTTCTAACGAGGCTTCATCCAGGGGTGGGCTGGAGTTTGAGCACTTCACTTATATAGTCAAAACGAGTATTGAATCAGTAACAGTAATTTAAAACACCCCTGGTAAATCAAGACTTTATTTATTTATTTATTTACGAGATTTACCAGGAAGGCATACTGAGCAACATGCTCGATTCCAGATGCGACCTGGGGGCCTAGGCCCAGTACATGGCAAATATAGAACAAATTACAAGTATAGTGAATTGGCATACATAGCATAAGAATTTGTGCAATTATAATACAGTTTTTGAGTAAGAGGTACAATAGGGTGTAGATATGACGTAAACTCCAGGTAAAACAGTGCCGGAGTTTGCAGCCAGATGTGCACATAACACATAACAGGTTTTCTATTGTACAAACATTTAATTTGTGGGTGCTGGAGCTTATAGCATTAGCAGGAGCAG
Source organism: Neoceratodus forsteri (assembly GCA_016271365.2). Classification (NCBI taxonomy): domain Eukaryota; kingdom Metazoa; phylum Chordata; order Ceratodontiformes; family Ceratodontidae; genus Neoceratodus; species Neoceratodus forsteri. Next base: position 723,481,973 of record CM028129.1, read on the forward strand.
CTGGAGGAGAAATGTGCTTGGAGTAGTCTGGTACGGAGACCAGGATTTTGTGTGTGTCTGATGGGGCGGGGAGAGCGTTCCAGATCTGGGGGATTCTAAATTTAAAAGCTGACTGGCCTTTGGTAGTGCGCATAAGTGGGGCATGTAGAAGTCTGGGGTCTGTGCCTCTTAGGGAGTATGCAGAGGGGGGTTGTTGGGATAAGGTGGATTCAAGGTAGGGAGGGAGGGAGAGGGTCCAAAATTTAGCAGCAAACCTAGCGCAATTTATTAATCTGCAGTCTTGTAGTGATGGTAAGGCTAGGGAGCTGTATAAAGTACAGTGGTGAGTGGATTGTGGGGAGTCGAGGATGAAACGAGAGAAGGAGTGGAATAGGGTGTCGAGGCTTGCCAGGGTAGTCTCAGGGGCAATAGAGTAAACTATGTCGCCATAATCCAGCACTGGGAGTATCATTTTTTGTTTGTACTATGGCGTGCCTCGTTTGCTTGGGGAGACAGGTTTTGTTTCGATAGAGTGCCCCAGTTTAGGGAGTAGCTTCTTATGCAGGGAGTCTACGTGAGAGGTGAAATCAAGGTGTTGGTCGAGCCAGATGCCTAGATATCTAAAGCTAGTGCATTGCTCAAGGGGTGTCCTTTCCAGGGTAGAGAATGGGGGACACGGGGTTTGTCGGGAGAGTCTTTGTTGGGAGCCAAACGTAAGAGACACCGTTTTATTAGGGTTAAGAGATAGCTGGTCTGACATGAACCAGTGCTGGATGGCTGAGAAGTCCTCCTGGAGGAGGGATGCTACACTGCTTGATGAGGGGCCTGAGGCATACAGAACTGTATCATCTGCGTACATTTGGATGGAAGAGTGGGAGCATGCAGAGGGGAGGCCATTAAGAAAAATGGAGAAGAGTATTGGTCCAAGGACTGATCCTTGGGGGACTCCCGCTATGACTGGTAGGGAGTTTGATGTGTGAGAGGCCAGTCTGACCGATTGCATCCTACCCACTAGGTAGTCTTGGAACCAGTCTATAGCTGGGTGGGCTAGTCCTGCATCCGCAAGTTTCGAGATAAATAGGGAATGCGAGACAGTATCAAAAGCCTTTACTAGATCTATAAAAATAGCCATGGTGATTTGTCCTTTGTCGATAGTTGTGAGGATGTCCCCAGTGACATGTAGTAGGGAGGTGATGGTAGAATGGGATTTGCGGAAGCCAGATTGGAAAGGAGTAAAAAATGAGGAGGTGTCCAGGAACTGGGAGAGTTGGGACAGGACCAGTCGCTCCTGAAGTTTGGCCAGAATCGGGAGTAGGGAGATAGGTCTGTAGTTCCCTGGGGAGGAGGGGTCACCGCCTTTAGGTAAGGGTATGACAGTGGCCCTTTCCCAGGTCGTTGGTACCTTACCCAGGGAGAAGGAGAGGTTGAAGGAGTGCGGCCAGTGGGGTGGCTATGGCAGGGGCTGACAGGAATAGCATCTTGGTGTCTAGAGATGACGGGCATTTGCCTCTGTTAGGGTTCAGTGCCCATAGGGTGTGGTGGACTTCAGCGGGGGATACTGGCTGGAATACAAAAGGAGGGACTTGGCGGTGGGTGCTATGTGTGGGGGTGCTGTGTGGAAGGGCTGCGGTGTGTATATTCCAGCGGGAGGATAGAAAGTTGTCCACGCAACTGGAGAAATGGGTGTTGAAAGCTTCAGCAACACCGATGGGGTCAGAGATGAGGGTGCCATCTACTAAAATTGTTGGGGGGTGGTTGGGTAGGGGGAGAGAGCAGGGATTTCAGGGATTTCCAGAAGTCCATAGGGTAGTTTGAATTATTACTAAAGGATGATAGGAAGTAAGCTTTTTTAGCTTGGCGAATGCTATTTGTGCAAGTATTTCGATGGGCTCTATAGGTTGTAAGGGAGGCCTGGGTGCCCAGTTTCTTATAAGCTTTCCAGGCATGGTCCCTGGTGCGGCAAGTTCTGATTATGTCAGCCGTGATCCAGGGGCGATGTACTCCACATACTCTCTTTGTGCGCAGTGGAGCGTGCTTGTCCCATACATTTAGGAATCTGAGTTTGAATACATTAAAGGCAGCGTCGATGTTAGATGCCTCTGTGATGCAGGACCAATTTACCCTGCCCAGGTTCACCAGGAGAGACACTAGGTCTAGGGAGGTGTAAGACCTGGTGTGCAGTGTCTTTGGAGGGGGGGAGAGGGGCTATGAACCTTCCTGATCAGGTAAACCATATGGTGGTCGCTTATAGAGTCGGGAAGTAGGCCTGCTTTAAGGATTCTATGTGGATGCGTGGTGAGGGCCCAGTCCAGTAGGGAGTGTTTTTTTGTCTTGTGGTTAAGTCTGGTAGGCTCTTTTATCAGTTGCGTGAGGTTTTGGGCCTTTATTTTAGTCTTCAATTGGACTTTATCTGCACCTAACCAGTTGACATTATAATCCCCTGTGGCATGGAGCTCTCCTCCTTTAGCTAGGGATTGTAATGTGGTTAGATGGGAGAGGATAACATCAGTGGGTGTGGCTGGGGGGCAGTATGTGCATGCCACGTGAATAGGGGAAGTATACGGAAGTGATATTTTAATGAGTGTAGAGTCTAAATTTGCATGGAGGGAAGGGATCTCCACTGGAGTGAATTGCCGAGTGTTTGAGATATAAGTGGCCGTGCTTCCCCCTTTCCTTTTTCCATGCCTGTCATGCCTTATTATTGTGTATCCTGGGATGGAGACTTCAGCATCAGTATGCTGTGGTTTTAGCCAGGTTTTGGAGATGGTCAGTATGTCGGGGTGTCGAGTTAGTGCGATTGGTTGTAGTAATGAGATTTTGGATAGCAGGCTGCAAGTATTTAGGTGGAGTATGAGTAGGCCTTTGGGGAGAGAGAAAGGGGTGGGGTGATGGTTGGGTTTGGCCCTGGGTTTACCTCTATGTCCCCTAACAGGAGCAGGAGAAGGGCATAGAGATACAGCATTTTGGTCCTGGAATAGGTTTTGGATGTGTTGGTGTAGCAGCGAAAAGAGGAGGCTGATGGGTGACAGAGGGTTAATGATTTTAGGATTGTTAGCCCTGGGTGAAAAGAGGGTGGCAGGACTGCGGCACAAATAATGCCATAGTGGGCATGTACCAGGTCTAGTACTGGCGAGTAAGGGGAGACGTCAAGGTGTGACTGCAGGGTGCTCCGAGGGGGCAGGGGCTGGGGGGTTCCTGCATTGGGAGGGTAGATGGTGGTAAGGAGGTTTGTGCTGCCATGGAGAGGCAGAGGAGTACAGTGAGAAGTAGCATCCTTGGAGCAGGTATATGCTTTAGTTGTGAGAGAATTGGTAGGAGCCCTCTAGTGGCAGCAGCTGATAAGCTGCAAATGGAAAAGTGGGCTGACAGGTTTTATTCAGTCATGTGACTACTAGACAGGTTTTATTCAGTCATGTGACTACTACTTGCACAGCATATAAAAGGAGGAGCTGACCAAGGGTGGTGGTGGGGAGCAAAACATGATACAGTCACAATGAGGTACAGTGCTTAGGTGAGGATCCATACTCCCATTCAGTGAAGTAATAAAATTGTTGTGAGTTGGGGGAAGAAGAATTGTTTTATAAACATCATACAAAACAAAGTGTGTTAAGCCGTGTGGTTACTACTTTAAGATTAAATAGTTATGAATATCGTTACTTCCCGCAACCAACTTAGACTGTCAGAAGCAGAGCACATTAAAGGTAAATACCCAAATGGTCTACACTGTATTATTATCTTAAACAGCTCCTGGAAAAATTAAGGTGGCATTTGAGTATGACCAGAAAGGTCTAACAAAATCACTCTACTTGCTAGTTTTAAAAACATTTTGGACCTTTCTAGTCATAACCAAATGAGCACCAATTTCATATTTTGACTATCTCCTCTTTATTTAGAATAGCACATTCATTTTTATTCTAGTCCCACAAAGGCTACTTTTTTAAAGGGACACTGTCAGCTTTTGTTGAATATTTTCTCAAGTGCTATAACCTGGTGCCTCTTGCCATCAGTATGTATATCGATGGCATATATAGTCTATGAGTCACATAATAACAATAGGAATGCAGTATTTTTATAAAACTTATATACTGTGTGCCCTGTGTTTGAAACACCTTAATGTTCTCATGGGCTGTTTTAGATACACTGAATGCTGGATGGGCAAAAATTATATACTACGTGTCCTGTGTTTGTAACACCTTAATTTTTCTTGGGCTGTTTTAGATATAGAGAATACTGGATGGGCAGCTATGCACGACCAGTGTGTTCTGCCACAGTGGGATTCTGATCCCCTCTGACCTCAAGAGAGAAGCTCAAGATTTCCATAGGAATCCGAACCCCGAGGTGGCAGAACACACTAGCTGTACATGAAGTTGCTCATCCTGTATTTTTTTTTAGTGTATACTGTTATGTGAAATGTGTGCAAAGTAGTTCTTTTGCTTTCAGAACAAAACTGACTTGTGCAGTCTCTAGAGGTTTCAAAATGTTGTCGTACTGCAGAAGGGTACAATCACATTTCATGACATTTGAACTGTGGTACAAGAGCATTTTGAAAGGAATGGAATTCTGTGCAGAACAATACTATACTATACACTATAATAATATAGTATGGCCCGTTTGGATGTTTATTTTTAATATGTTCTGCTCTTAAGAGCTGGACATTTTTCAGTATTCATGTGTAATGCACTGGTTTTTAACTGTAGGATACATAGCTAAAATATATACATTTCAAAAATCAGGATAAAACAAATATAAATCACATTGACTGCCCTAGAAGCTGCTCTTTTTGGCAATAAATATATTTTTAATTTATTATTTCTTCTAATGCGACTACCATATTGGCTACCTGTACCATTTTACATCGCTTTACCAGCTTAATATATGATGCTTCTGAAAGTGTAGGTTGGTTGTGAGGATTAATTGTATTGATAACCATTTAATAATAAAGTAGCAACCACACAGTTTAACAAACATTGGGCCACATACACTGTGCTTACGTGCTACTGAAACCAGGCATGTAGGCATAGCTACACGTGAATGCTATGCAGCTGGAGTCCCACAGACCCCTGGCAGCATTCACGAATGGTGCACAAGGCAGTTATGTGCTGGATCCCCAGTCCACATGGGCAGCAACATACCAGTGATGATCAGGGGCCACGCCAGGGGTGTTCCTGCACTATGTGCCATTCACTAAGACACATAGTGCTGTGCACAGGGGGCATAGAAGGCACTGGTTACACCAGGGGGACCCTGCCATAACCACTGTATGAACCCATCCCCTCCCGCACACACACTGGTGCTCTGGTTCACAGAACCACAGCCCCCAAACCTGGTACCTCACCTGCATCATTAGTGGCCAGTGGCCCCCCACCCACCCGCAGCACCAACAACCCCCCTCAAACCACATACCTGACAGTCAGTGCCACAGGCATAGACGGCCACTGGCACATCCCTCTACATACCTCCTCAGCCACCGGCTGTATAACTGATGCTGGGAGCACACTGCTATAACTAGGCAGCACACTCCCAGCATCAGTTGGATGGCTGGCAGCTGAGGATGTGTGTGGAGGGATGTGCCTTTGGCTGTCTATGCTCATGGCACTGACTGTCAGGTATGGGGTTTGGGGGGGTTGTTGGTGCCGTGGGTGAGTGGGTTGGACCACTGGCCACCAACTATGCAGCTGGGGTACCGGTTTGGTGTCTGGGGTTGTGTGTACCAGGACACTGTGTGTGTGTGTGTGTGTGTGTGTGTGTGTGTGTGTGGGGGATGTCTTGTTCAACACTGGGGATGGTGCAGATATGTGTTGGGGGTGTACGCCGTGAAACTACAAGGGCAGGGCACACATGTGTTGGGGGTAGGGTATGCTTTGCAACTGCCGGAATAAGGCAGACATGTGTTGGGAGGAGGGTATGCTTTGCAGCTATGGGGATGGGGAGGACATGTGCGGTGGGGACTGGCATACAAGCCTGGGGCAGGGGTCCTGCATGTTGCAGTTTGGCTGTGTGGTGGGAGACCATGGTGCACCAGGGGCTTGGGCAGGGGGTCCATTAAGCCAATGGGGCATGGCCATGTGAGCCCGGGTGACTGCATTAGCTATTCATGCAGCCGGACCCACATCTTCATGTGTAGGTGATCCATTATGGGACCCAGGACCGGCATCTGATTGGATGCCCACCTGGGTCCACTGCTCCACCCCCAGCCTCCCTGAGTGTTCCTGCATGCCAGAGGGGTGGGGCCATGGACAGGTGCCCCACGGGTGCATGCGGTAGTGCATACCATACACCATGCACTTGTCTAGGGCCGTGGAGGTATGTGGGCAGGTTATATACCTTTGGTGTATACTTTCCACCCATTATTGCATAGGCAGCAATGTTTTCTATAATGTTTATAAAAAATTCCTCCCCCCAAACTCACCACAATTTTATTACTTCACTACTTCACTGAATGTAAGTATAGTTTCCTCAACACAGCACTTTATCTCATTGTGACTGTATCGCTTTTTGTTTAAGTCTTGATTTACCATGCGTGTTTTAAATTATGCATTAATGACTCATTTATTGTTTGTACTATATAAGTGATATGCTCACATTGCAGCCCCACCCCTTGATGAAGCCTTATTAAAGAGTCGGTACATATGGGTAACTGTTGGAGTATTTGTGAATTTGTGCACCAACAAATTATTTAGTTCTGTATCTGATTTGTGCACTTGTTACTTGGCTGGCTCTTCTGAATGTTGCAGCTGAAATACAAAGGCTGCCTGAGAAGGGGCCTTTCGTGTCTCTCTTCTAAAACAGACTGAGAAGTATCTGCTAGCACAACAGCAAGAAAAACAAGACTAACAACTCAAGCTGATAACTTAACAGGATCTGCCTCTTGTGTCTGATGATAATAAACAGGAAAATAACATTTGGGCAGGCCTCCAGATCATCACAAAAATGCTGTACTCCACACCAGTACAGAATTATGCCATCTCAAGCAGCAACAACTATGTTTGAAGACTACTGAAGAGATCCTTAAAGGCTGCACATCAGAGATAATCCTTTCAGAAAATAGCATGAGAAAAAAAAGAACTTTGACCAGTGTTAATTATAGTTGCCAGTCTATACATAAGCTGTCAACCAACTAGTGTATATTCTGACAGGACATTTAGTACTTCTAACCCCAGGAATCACTCATTATGATTAAACTAATGCAGTCAGCCTCCAGTGTTTGACTGCCTGGACAGATGTAATGTTATGCAAATGATAGAACTCTTATTGGCTCATGCCAGTTTCAAACTGCTGCCCTAACAACTGCTGCACTCTGAGTGCTTCAGATTCTGCCTAGCGAAGACATCATAGAGAGCACTCCTTCCGCTTACTTCTAAATCCTTTATTTGGGTTGATAAGTACCATTTTAGTTGTTAATTTTAGATTGGTGCCCGTATAAGTTAGTTTCATATTGTTTTAAAGTATTTTATTGTTTTTTGTCCTTTTTTTTGTAGTTCCCTCACGGTTCCGTGGAACTAAGGGATTTGCTATCTCTGTGAGGTTTTTACCTCAAATTTGGTGTTATTTATCACTTACTAGATGGTTCCACTTGGGATCCATCAACCGTTTGAATTTTTATTTAAAATTTTGTTTATTTATCGGTTCCCTTGTCTGTCAGGGAACCGATTAGTGCTTGGTTCCAGGAACTGCTAGTGGTTGTTTACATTTGATCTGGTTGATTCCAGGGACCCAATAATTTTTTTGCTAATGCTTAAATCCTATACTCTGCTCCATGTCAGAGGTCCCTGTTGACAAAACTAAAAAACACACAGGGCCCACAGGGTTTAAATATTGTGAGTCTTGTGGTCACGTTATAGCTAAAGCAGACAAGCATTCTCTGTGTGTATTTTGTCTGGGAACTAATCATATTTTTTCAAATTGTGAAATTTGTAAAACTTTCTGTCCCAAGACTTTGAAAAAGAGATTAAAAAATAGAAGAAATGGCTTCTGCCTCTGCCGGTACTGCAGAAGAAAACCCCTCTTCCTCTGTCCCCAATAAGGACAAACATGAGCCCAAGGATGCTGACAAGGGGTCAGATAAGAATGAGCAAGGTAAATCTAAAAGGGCTGTGGAGACAGTGGCTGAAGCTGTCCCATTTAAGAAAAAATGCAAAGAAAAACATGTTGCTGCACCTCCGGCCGAGATGGCTAAGGAGCTCCCAGCAGACAAACAAAATATGCCCTCAACTGAGGACATTGCAAAAGCTCTACAGATCTTACAAGCCTTACAGGCTGTGGCACCGGTTCCCACACCAGCTACACCAGTTCCTGTGCAAGCTACACCACCACAGGAACCTTAACCTCTGTGTGATAACCCAGAGGAGGATGAAGAGGAGGATGCAGGGGAGTTTATAGAACCAGAGGTCTCCCCAGGGCAGGATTTTGGCCCCCCCGGGGACCAGAAGACTACTCTTCTGATTATGCCTTTGTTAAGAACATGGTAGATACCCTCAATCTCTTCCTCCAGGAGTCAGAGGAAGATGTGGAGGAAGCAGATTAACTGGACATGATGGGACTAACTCCCACAAAACACCTTCTGTTGCCTATGCACAAATCTTTAAAAAAGGCTGTGGTGCAAATTTTAAAGACTCCAACTTCAATACCTGGAGTGGACAAGAAAACGGAAAAGAAATATCAGCTGGACAGAACCACTACTGATTTTCTGTTCACTCACCCTGATCCTGAAGGGGTGGTCCAGGTGGCTGCCTGTGACAAGCCAGAATCCCTTTGGCAACCCATCCCCCTGACAAGGACTCAAGGAAGATGGATACCATGGGTAAGAAGGGGGTATATGACTGCCTCACTCACTGTTAGGCAGGCAAGTTATATGGCCTATGCTCTCCAGTGTCAGAAGGCACTATGAAATTCTGTACTTTCTCTGTCTGATAAAGTTCCAGGTGAAGTGGCAATCGACTTGCAAGAAACTGCAAGTGCTGCACTTGATGCAACCAGATATCAGTTCCACATAGCAATGGATGCTAACGACACTGTAGCCAGACTGATGGCCTTATCTGTTTCTTTTAGGAGATTTGCCTGGCTATGGGCTACCAGCATAACCATGGACACTCAAGCTGAGCCTATGGATTTTTCTTGTGAGAAAAATTCCTGATTTGTTGATGAAACAGAGGCCTACATGAAAAAGGTGGAGGAATACAAGGCCACCTGTAGAAGTAACTCTAAAGAAAGGCCTTCCACCTCTTATAGGGCCAAGAATAGGGGAAGCAAGGGTAGAGGATCCTACCCCTGACCCTTTTACCAAGCACAGGCTTTGCATGTTTATCAGCAGCCGAGAGGCTATTTCAGAGATGAAGGTAGAAGATCTATAAGATGGGCTTCCCCCTTATCACAATCTCAGGCTCAGCCCACACAGAATCCCTGATGAGCTGGTACAGGTCGCCTCCCGAACATCATCACCACCACCACCACCAGTGGGTGGCAGGTTGACTCACTACCTCCAGGTTTGGCATACCATCACCACAGACAAATGGGTCCTGGAGGTAGTGAGCCAGGGGCTGTCATTCAGCTTCAAATCACTTCCCAAGCTGAGGGCAAAAACCTTTGCTCCAGCCAACTCTGCAGACAGAATCCTACTGGAGGCAGAGGTAAAGCACCTACTTTCAATCAAAGCAGTGGAAGTAGTGCCCCTACACCAAAGAGGCAAAGGATTATATTCCAGATACTTCTTTACCAAAAAGAAAAACAGAGATTGGTGATCTATCCTGGATCTAAGGCTTCTAAACAAGCACATTCAAAATCCAAAATTCAAAATGATGACTCAATCAATAATAATCCCCACACTGCAAAAACGGGATTGGTTAGCATCCCTGGATTTAAGGGATGCCTATTTTCACATTCCTTTCAGGTCAACTCACAGAAAGTACCTGAGATTCAGACTAGCCTCAGGTTACTACCAATTCGCACCACTCCCATTCAGTCTGACTTCTGCACCAAGGGCATTCACAAAATGCCCTAGCAGTGGTAGTCGAATACCTGAGAAAACAAGGTATGACAGTCTTCCCTTACCTGAACGACTGGCTAATCGTAGGCCAGTCCCTGCAGCATGCAAAGCAGTCACTGGCACTCACAAAATCCACTCTGGAATCCCTAGGTTTCCTTATAAATGAGCAGAAATCACAGCAAGAGCCAGTTCAGGTGCTGGACTTCATCAGAGCACAATCAGACACCACCCTGGGCAGAGTCTTCCTGCCCATGGACAGAGTGAACAGCATCATACAGGTCACAAGTTTGTTCATGCTGGCAAGCCCAAACCAGCCATGGAATTTCTCAGGTTACTGGGACACATGGCAGCTGGCACCATAGTGGTGCCAGGCTCCAGATTTATAATGAGAGCTATCCAGTTTCATTTAAGACAGGACTGGTCACAAAGGACCGATCCACTGTCCAAACTGGTTCCAATCACCCACAGCCTACTGCAGGCACTTCAATGGTGGCTGGATGAACACAACCTCAGGGTAAGCATACCTTTTCTAAGGGAACAGCACTCCATAATTCTCACAATTGATGCTTCCCTTCTCGGTTGGGGGGCACACATGCTGGATCACACAGCAAGTGGCACATGGTCTCCTCAAGAGTCCCTATTACATATAAATCTGTTGGAGCTCAGGGTGGTGTACCTGGCTCTATTAGTTTTTGCCCCACATCTGCAAAACAAGGTGGTGCAGGTCAGGACAGACAACACCACAACCACATACTACATCAACAAACAAGGAGGAACCAGGTTCACCCCACTTTGCACGGAATCAATAAAGTTGTAGTTGCTGGCATATTCCATGCAGGTATCGCTGTCAGCCATACACCTCCTAGGGAAGGACAACGTATTGGAAGATTCTCTCAGCAGGATAAGTCAGGACCACCATGAGTAGTCACTGAACCCTCATTCCCTCAGTGCAGTTTTCAGAAGGTGTGGCACTCCAGAGGTTGATCATTTTGCCTCTGCAGAAAATCACCAGTTGCCACTGTACTGTTGCAGGCCCCCTCACAGGGATACAGTTCCCCTGGATGCAATGACCCTGGATTGGTCAGGGAAGTCTGTGTATGCCTTCCCCCCTTTCCCAATGTTACTCAGGACCCTAGTGAAATTGAAAATAATAGTGGTGGCACCAGACTAGGTGAGGCAACACTGGTATTTGCTCCTGCTGACCTTGTTAGTGACCTCCCCAATTCACTTGCCCAGTAGGAACAACCTGCTGACCTCCTCCCAGGGCAGAATCCTGTATCCCAATCTCAAATCACTGAGACTCAAGGCCTGGCTCTTGAGGACTTAGAATTTGCTAACCTCAAGCTGTCAGAACAAGTCCTGACAGTGCTCAGGCATTCCAGGAAACCTTCCACTATAAAAACATGTTCCTCTAAGTGGAAGAGGTTCTCCATTTGGTGCTCAGGTAAGGGTTCTGCCCTACAGGGCTGACCTTGCTGTCCTGCTGGATTACCTGACACATCTCCATTCATCAGGATTGAGACCCTCGACCCTTACGTTTCACCTGGCTTCAGTTTCAGCTTACCTGTCAGCTGGTAAGGAGAGGTGCATGGCCTCTCATCCAGTTTTTAGAAACTACTTCAAGGGACTCAGCCTCCTTCACCCTCCTCTGAGGGAACCTGTTCCGGCCTGGAATCTAAACATCTGCATTGTCAAGCTGATGGAACCACCATTCAAACCCATGGCAATTGCAGACATGAAGTATGTCACATGGAAAACTGTGTTCCTAGTGGCCATTACCTCAGCCAGGAGGATCAGTGAGCTGCAAGACCTCTGTACAGATGTAGACTACATTTCATTCCACAGGGATAAGGTGGTCCTCAGGACCAATAGGAAATTCCTCCCCAAAGTAGTACTTGATTTCCATCTGAATCAGCTCATGACTTAGCCTGTTTTCTTTACAGAAAACTCAAGTTCCTCTGAAAGGAAACTTCACTGCCTTAATGCCAAGAGGGCACTTAGCCATTACATTGACAGAACCAAGGCATACAGACCAGGACAGACAAGCTCTTCCTCACTTATGGTGAAGTAGGTAAGGGTAGAGCTGCCACAGAATGTACAGTTGCTCACTGGATAGTGGCATGTATACAGTGTTGTTATAATAAAGTGAATAAACAGGTACCTTTAGGCCTGAGGGCACAATCCACAAGGGGTACAGCTGCATCAGTGGCAGCTTCAAGAGATATTCCACTACTGGAAATCTGCAAAGCAGCTACATGGAAAACAGTGCACACCTTCACAAAGTGTTACAGCCTGGATCTACAATCCAGAAGTGATGCCAGGTTTGGCACAGCAATTCTGCAGAACCTGTTTCCCAAATAGGTTCTCTGCCCAACCTCCAAAGGTACTGCTTGGTAGTCTGCATTAGTTTAGTCATAATGAGTGATTTCTGGGGTTAGAAGAAAAAATTACTCACCATAGTAATCTTGTTTCTTCAAAGTGATCACTCATTATGATTAAAGCACCCACCCTGCCTCCCCTACTAGAACCTTTAAACAAAAAAAAGTAGAAAGCATTTTTGTTCTACATCACTGCTTAGAAACTACATATAGGCCAGGTTAGATACTCACTTTTTTAAAACCAGTTGGTTTCCTTGTGGTCTCATTTTTAAGCCTGTCTCTGGGGAACTTTTGATTTTGGGGGGTAGTTATATTTATTATGATAACATTAACTAGGGGGTCTTATATACAGTTAGGCTCCAAAAGAATCTGAAGCACTCAGAGTGCAGCAGTTGTTAGGGCAGTAGTTTGAAATTGGCATGAGCCAATAAGAGATCTATCATTTGCATAGCATTCCATTTCTCTGGGCAGTCGAACACTGGAGGCTGACTGCATTAGTTTAATCATAATGAGTGATCCCTTTGAAGAAACAATATTACTATGGTGAGTAACTAAGTGAAGAGACCATCTAGCACTAGACTATAAATGTATATAAATACATTTTTATTGTAGTAAAACATTTTATTGTATGACTCTAAAGTTTTCACAATTTTAAAAACAAACACCTTCAAGAATCAAGCTTAAAATACAGAAGTTTAACACATAATTGAGGGTAAATAAATACACATAGCAGCATTGAAGAATATAGGCATATCAGAAGGGACATAAAATACATATATACAACCAAGGCTACATACCCACTACTAGACACATAATAGAACCCTCATATCCTTATAAAGGCTAGGTCTATAAAGTACTTTTAGACTAAATTACTTTATTTGTTTAGACACTTGACTCCCGCCTTCATATTCCATAGATCATCCAGATCTTCTATTCATATAATCGTTTGATCTTATTTTTAATACTCTTAATAATTGTAAAATATTTAGCTAGGCGTTCTAATGTCCAAGCATCTGCTGTATGCATTAAAAAGTTAGTAAGAAAATGTTTATCTATTTGATATCTTTCATGTAAGAATGGACCCAGCCAGTAGGCTCTTTGAAGATAATACCATTTACACTTCCATAAAACATGGCATAAATCTTCCACTTCCCCAGTGCCACAATCACAATTAGCGGAAGTAATACCTGGGTTTTTATAATGATATTCTAGAACATTACCTGGAAATTGCTCAAATTTATATATAATAAAGTTCTGTCTTGGCCTATTGTCTGTCAGCATTTCCATGTAGGGTTTACATCCGTGATAGTAATCATTTGCTGCAAACCACTTAGAGTAGCATGACCCTGCAACAATCTCCAAATCCAGGTTGTTCCAAAATCTCGTTATCTTTTTGGAGCCGTATCTCTTATATCTCATGCTTAGTATTATTCCACACTCCACTGCTTTCTTTATATGAGTAAGTTGATGTTTTGGCAGTCCCAGGTATAGTGCATTATGCCAGTAACCCTCCCTATATCCCATACTTCACCACAGTTCCTTTTCTTTTAGGCACTGTCTCACAAGAGCCTCTTCATCTTTTCTCATTCCTGTAATCTAGTAGTTTGTTTTTCTTGATTCTATGGCTGCATTGATATTAGTTAACCCTAATTCTGTCCTTATGTATGCTGACGGGAATGGGGTCATCAGTTTATCTAAACTTTGTGACTCCCAAATTTCAGCCCCATGCAGAAGTTGAGTCTCGAATTTGGCTGTTACAGTATCTATTAATGGTTTGATGGTTGCACCTCCATACTTAAAATTGAACCTAATAAGCCCGGCTACTGTTTTCTTCAGTTTTTCTTTAGGAGAGTTTATATGTGCAGTCCAGCCACAGTTCCACTGTACAGTGACTCCTAAGTAAACATAATTCTCAACTACATCTACTTTACTATCACCCAAGAACCAAGAGCCTTCAGTTTTCTTTTGTCCAAAAACAAGAATTTTGGTTTTGGTCATATTTATTTTTAGTTTTAGTAAAGTGGGCTTTTCACAAATATAATTTAGCTTGTTTTGTAATCCCTTTTTAGTTAAATAAATTAGTATTATATCATCCACATAGGCCAGCAGCGGGCATGGCATATTCTAAATCTTTGGGGTATCTTGGTGAATATCTACACAACACTTTAACATTTTATTGAGTTACAGGGAGAAAAGCATAGGTGCTAGCACACAAAGGCCTTGTCTAACACCTCTATTACAAACAAAAGGACTCGATAGATGGCCATTTTTCCCAGGCTGATTCTAGCTCAGGTGTCTGAATATACTTGAATTATGATAGCCACTAAGTTAACATCAATACCTCTTTCTAAAAGTATTTCCCCAAGTATTTCTCTAGACACACTATCAAAGGTAGAGCTATAGTCAATAAAATACGTATAAAGCTTTTGTCCTCCAAGTTTCACATATTTGTCAAATAAGTGTCTAAGAACAAATATATTGTCAATTGTGGAGAATTGTGGCCTAAAGTCAGCCTGGTAACTAGAAATATCACTTGTTCTTTCAACCTCATCCTGTAACCTAAACAGAATTGCTCTGGAGAAAATTTTGAGATTAATATCTTAAAGGCTGATTGGCCTATACATGGCTGGTTCTATTAAAGACCCTTTTTTATGTAAAGGGACTATGTTTGCTCCTTTCCAGGAATCCAAATATGAGTTATTCAGAATACATTTATTATAAAAATTGGTTAAATATCAACACCATAGGGGTGTCTCTACAAAGAAAACTTCTGAAGGGACTCCATCTGGGCCTGACGCTTTCTGTTTTTTTAGAGCATATATTGCTAAATATACTTCATCCATACTAAATGGGTGAAACTCATCACTAACCATCAAAATCTTCTCATTTACTGACCCTTCCATTGGATCAAAATAGAGTTGCTTGAAATGTTCCACCTATCTTTCTTCTGATATATATGAATCTATGGTATTTCTATAATTATTAGTACCCTTTGCCACCAACATCTAAAATCTTTTTTGGTCCTTAGATCTGACTGCATCCAACATACTCAGCCACTTAGCATCATAAAATCCCTTTTTTTCTCTAGTAGAAGTTGCTTATACACATGTCTAGCTTTATTCAACTGTTTTAATTTTGAATTGCTTTTCATTTTAAGATAGTTTTTACTTAATTTCCTAATCTCTTTTTTAGCCTTTTTACAATCTGAATCATACCAAGTATCTACGGTCTTTTCTTGAGTATTAATGGGGTGTTCTAAGCTTGATTTTATATATTTAAAGAGTGCAACTATTTATTTTAGCATACTACCATGTTCTTGAGATTTAGTATATTCAAATGGCTTGATCAACATTGAGGTAACCAAAATTGGCTGAATATTGTCATAAGAGTCTTGTCTCCAAATTATTTGCAGAGCAGCCCTAATCTCAGTAAATGCTATATCCTTATGGCTATTTACTCTATTTCCTCTTATTCTAGTTTCTAGCACAAATGGATTGTGGTCACTTTCTCCTCTTATCTGAACAGAACAATTGACCCAGTAACTCAGAGTACCAGACCAGAAAACCAGGTCCAACAATTGATGCTCCTCTAGAGGAGATAAAAGTGTATTCACCTTCCAGGCCCCCCTGGGTATCTTCCATTTAATGGGTACAAGTTGTATTCCTCAAGGATATCAATAACCATGCGTCCAACACTGTTTAACACAATATCTTTGTTTTTTCTCATCTGTAACTGCTCAAAAGGTTCCATATACAGATAAAAATATTGGTCCATCAGCCAATCAAACACACCAATGCGGGCATTAAAATCTCCCAAAACCAATAATTCAGCAGCAGGAAATGCCAATTATATATCCATCAAGATGTCAGACAATTCTTTCCATATTTTTTCAGAGTAATATTTGGAATTCTCCAGTGGGATATAGCAGTTTATAATAACATCTACACCATCCCTCAATATATTTACTAAACAATTCTTATTTTCTCCCAACCTTGAATTTTTTTAAAACTTCCTGTTTTGAAAAAAAGTAATAGGACCACCAGATACTCTCCCCAGCTTTAGCATCCTTGATCCCTGGTTCATGGAAGCATTCATAACCACTTAGAAATGTTACATTATTCACATTATGCCAGGTTTCCTGAAGATAAATAACATCAAAATCATTTAAAAAGTGCAAGCAATCCCTATCGGCCAGCTTATTATACCAGCCATCTATCTTCCATGTAACAAACTTATGTCCTATGGGCAAACTAGCCACAGGTCCGGCAGTAAGTTCAAGATTATTAAAATCTAGTCCATGTCCCTCATAGGGTCACACATCATAACCAGCAATTTGCATATACCTATTTGTTAAGGGTGAAGGAGCAACATGCTACCTTGTTTCATTAATACAACCATTAAAGGGTGTGCTCCCAAATAGTACTAGGTCTATTAAATGTAAGCCCAGGTAATCAAGCTTGGTAGCTTGTAACAAAATTTGTTCTGCCAGAACATCATTATTAACCAATAGGTCAATCTGGCTACCTTCATGTGCTCTCTTAGCAATAAGTGAGCCCATTTGATCAACAGGGGTTGCCAGAAAATTAGTCAACAAATCTAATATCGCCTTTGATAGCTTAGGACCATCTTCTTGTTCAATATGATTAAGACCAAATAGTATTAGAGTTCTCTGCTTGTCTTCTTGTTTTTTAACCTTTGACATTATGTCAAAGCATTCTCTATTTGGATACAAGAGGATTATGTCCTTATTAGGCAACTCATCTTTATTAACCCATATGTAGTTTGCAACCCTGGGGGGACGTAAGGTAAATAGCTATTATAGTTGCCGACGTGATAGGCAGTTTCTAATTTCTACTATATCCTCCTCCACTAAACTAATATCTAGTTCACTATTTAAATAGGTTATAGCATTATAATCTCTTATTGCACTTTCATATTTCCTCCAGGTTGCTGGTCCATACAACCTAATAATAGGGTATATATCTGTCTGTTTAACTTTTGTCAAAACTTGTTCATTAGTGCAGGTAGTTCAATTAACCCCCATTTCTTTCTTTGTATCCACTAGTTTAGGGATCTCTGTATTTCCAGAAGCTGATCCAACTTTCTGATTGAGAACAAAAATCTGCTGTTCTAACCCTTCCAACTTTAATAATAAATCATTTGAGACTTGATTCTTATATCTGTTATACTGAGGGTTAGGAGAGACAACACTTGTCTCAATTAAATTACCTATTTTCTCAGATCCATATGTCTTACCAGCCTCTGCTGAGGGTTGTTCTGTTCTTAATGAACTTTTATCCACATTTGTTTTCTTTTGTACTCTCTTCTTTTCTACTTTTCCTGTTTATAGCTTTACCTTCTTTAACTTTAGCATTTACTGATACATCCAGGAACTCAATCACACTAAATTCAGGTCTTAATTTTTCATTACAGTACATACTGTGTGTACTCAAACCTTCCTTGTCTTCAAACTGGTTATCAGCAGAGGACTCATGTTCTAGTTTCATTAGTATCTGATTCATTTTAGCTTCATTAAAGGCAATATCTGCTCTCATACTCTCAATCAGATTCTTATTAATTATTAATTGTTTCATCAAAACCAGGGCAGTGCTCTTCATATTTCTCAACAGCCCAATTAACTCATCACTCAAACAAGTGGGTGAAAAGCTAGCAAAACTAGCAGCACTTTGATTTTTATTTTTAACTTCATCTCTAATTCCTTTAGCACCACAAGAATTGCAGTGCCAGGGGCAGTTGATTTCTTCCCCCAAATCTTTCAACCCATCAATAGTCTGTTGCAAGTCCCCTAACACTTTACTAAATTCTGTCCTGTTTTTCTGGTATTTAATAGAAGGGCTCCCTACATGTTTAATGGAACCAGATAACTCACAAGAATTCCAGACTCTTGGTGATTTATCTATACTACTGCTCTTCACCATACATTCCACCATGCTCCAGCTTATATCTTCTATTTTATTAGATGAGTTAAGTGAATTAGCTTCTACAGTATTACCCAAAGTGGGTTCCGGAGAGTGCTCCCAATTTTCTAGGCTTTCTTTAAGACTTTTCCCAGCCTCATACTCTTTCAACATTTCAAGGCTAAGTAGGGTGAATTGAAAAACACCATCCCCACTATCTGCCTCTATTAGTGACGTTGTTTTAATTACACTCCTTGGTGTGGAAGTTTTGTTAGTACTACATAAATGGTCTGTGATTTTTGTCTGCTTGGTCTGTTTATGGATACTCTACTCTTTTTGGCTAGTTCTTGTAAAGGTACTAAACTGCCATTGTTAAGCCTTTGTAGCCTGGTGTTTACCATGATTGTTTACACCTAATAAACAGAGTAAACACTCAGATGTTAGTACGATCGTTGGTAAGGTGTAGGTCTGGGCTATACAACTATAAACTAGTAGAGTAGTTAGAGTAATTAGGGTAATTAAAACAATTTAAAGTGGGCCCCTCAGATACCCACCTATTGTTTCACTCTCTCAATACACTCAATACACTCAGTACACATTAAGCATGAATAGAAAAATCATAACTTAAATCGAACAGTTAAGTTTCCAAGGTCTGATAAAAAATAAGAGAGTTAAGACCGGGTGAAGCACTCAGCCTTATTCAGTCTTTTTCAATTTTATCCAGGGTCAGAATAACAGGCATTGTCTTACTTTAGTGATCTTCAGGCACCTCACGCTCTTTTCATCACTTCCCAAGACCTTGAAACACACCTCACTTTCCACAAGTTCCACAGGATGTATCAGACCCAGTAAACACCAGCAATCACCAGCAATTTCCCAAGGGCTCCTCTGTGCTGAGTAAAGCTTCCCAGGGTTTAGTTGTTAATCAGTCAATCAATTTGGCCACAAAGTTCGCAAAGTTCACGGTCGCAGTCGAACATGCTTTTCTTACTGAGAAAGTAATGTTCTTAACTTTTCCTCATTTGCAGCCCAGCAGGCAACAAAATAGCAGGAATTCAGACAGGAATTCAGGACTCTTGTAATCGTCTTAAGCCTTTCACTAGGTAGGGGAGCAGAAGCATGCAATCACTCAGCCTAAAGGCAGTACAAACGGTGCAAACGTGCAAACATGTAAACAGTACAGAGCCGATGCTAGGGGCACAAGTACACTCATAATGGTCGAATCTGACAAAGCATATAACCCATAAAAAAACACACTAGGTGAAGGAAGACCTCAGAATCTCACTGCAATACAAGTCTTAAGTTGTTCAAAACAGACCATGCAGACTGTCTTCCCAGCATTTCACCTAGTGAGCTGCACACACCAGCAAGCAACGGCAACCGTCTGAGCAGTCAGATGGATCATATATTTTTATTGAGAAACGAACACTTATTACAGTCAGTTTGGGGTTGTTTGCTGGCTACTCAGACTCATTACCAAAGTATGGTTACTCTCAAATTGATGATGTCACTAACACTTACTAAATCTGATATGCTAGAACACAAAAAACTCTTTTTAATTTTACAAATATAATATTTGGCATGTGTTGCACTGCTGTGTGCTTTTACTGTTCTTAACACAAACAAAAATTAAAAATAAAAAAAATGTATGGGAATGGTTTATTTGTGTTTATTTATTTATTTATTCATTCATTTTATTAGGGAAAAAAGCTAATTGAGCAATGCTAATTTACAAGGAGGTCCTGATTAGGACAGATAACATCACAGTAGGTAAGAAGCAGGACAGCCTAGTACAGGGTTTGATAAAAAAAAATAGATTAAACATTTTTGGAAGACAGGATAACATGTAAGAGCTAAAACTAGGGCTAGAAAAAAGAGAAAAAAATATACAACAATAAGAAGGATGACTCAATACTTACAGCAAGCTTAGTAGAAGTGCAGTTTTAACTTTATAGTAAAACACCCTTGATAGGGTATTTTAATAGCATTCACATTTGCCAATAAAAAAATTAACCAAGTAGGACCCCAAAATAGTAAGGACTGACGAACAAACTTAGTTTAAGCAATTCTTGCAATTTGTTCCAAAACGTAGGGGCAACCCAGTTAAAGACCTTCTTTTCAAATTTCAAGAACTGCTTTGGGACATTACGCAGTATGGTGCTGTGTTTTCTTAGACTGTACAGTCCAGTATATCTCTGAAGGACATTTGATATATGCTGTATGATAGCAGTAATGACATGATCTAGCAAGAGCCAATACAGCTGCAGCCGAGGTCTGGCGGCATGACAGCACAGTCCACCATGTCCAAGATGGCTGCTGGTATTGTTTGTGCATGTACAACATCTCATGCATGTGCACTGGGCTCCAGCAGCCATCTTGGATACGGTGGACTGTGCCAATGTGCCGCCGGAGTTCAATGTGCATGCGCTAGTCATTGCCCATGCACAGAAAACTCCGATGACCATCTTGGATATGTGGACAGTGCTGTGCTCCACTGGTACCAACAGTCAAAATAGTATGATGGATGCACAGTGATTGCCATTCACCTCCACTATTTAAAATGTCCATTCAGTATCCAGTAAGCTTCCTTTTCTCCACAGTGATTGCAAGACATCTGCAGAGCTATGCCCACTGCAGCCATAATAAAGGAGGAACCCATGCTGAAATAATAACACCAGATTCTGGCCAAGGGTATTCAGTGACAGCTAGTCACATTTAGCTGCAGGCTTTCTTTACCAAGGATGAATGGGTGGGTTCCTAATATTTGCCTTCTTCATGCAAGTTATTGTCCTTCACTACCAGAAATCACTAGCATGATTTTCATTTTAAGTTGCAACCATTCTAAGAAGAGATGACACTATATATGTTAGCAAAAATGTAGGAAACTGTCTCATTTTATTCTGTGGTGCTAGGGGATAGATGTCCAACTCTGAACTGTTACTGCTCAGACCTGGACACTCTTAATTGTGTGTTTTAACTTGACCTGGGCACTCTCACTTGTTTTTCTTAACTTGGGTTTGCTAAATGTAGCTTACCAGAGAAAAGAAGTGTGCTTGGGAACCCCAGGTCCAACTGTGTGAGCCTGTTCATCAGTAGTTAGAGCACCTGGATGGTATTTCAGGGACCTGGGTTCAATTCCCAGTAGGTCACATTATTTCTCACTACAATTTGTGATTTTAGTTGCTTAGCAGTGCACCAAAAACATCTGATTGGCATCTAAATGTATCTTAAATTCAGAAAGGCAAAGGTTGCAAGTATCAGAGCTTGCCTTCTAATTCTGTGTATTTTTCAGCCTAAGGCAATATTTTACTGAATCTAAACCAGATCCTAATCCAATGGTTTAATAAATCCCAAACTGAATCCAAATGTATCCCCTGGTGTGCCTACCCCACCAATCCTGCTAATAATATGGTTTGCGAGTTTTAGTCCCTGTTAAAACACGGCATAATCATTTGACTTATTTTCTGCAGTCCGTGTTGCTGCAAAGTAACATTAAATTCTGATCCAATAAGGCTGGGACAAACAACACTTTTATTGTAAATCTAATTGATCTGATTGTTTATTGACCTTTACAGATGTAAATGAATGTGAGACACCTGGAATCTGTGGACCTGGAACTTGTTATAATACTGTTGGGAACTATACCTGTATCTGTCCTCCTGACTTCATGCAAATTAATGGTGGAAATAATTGTATGGGTAAGTTACTATGTTCTTATATATGAAAATTGCTTCTATTTAAAGATTATAGGGATCAACACAGAATTATCCTAACAAGGGTTGGCTAGTGCCAGTGTGGCTTTACAGCCAATGTGATACAGATACAGACACATATACAGACAACTGCAATGTCCACACAGACATACCTTTATTTAGATATAAGCATAAACACAAGAACACAAAACCACAGATTTGAAACTTTGCAAACTAGATGGCCCCAGGGCAGTAAGGATAATCTTAGGGTTGCTGAGACTACTTTCTGCAAGGCCTGTCCTTTTTTTGGGGAGGGTGAAGTTTAAAGTATATTGTGACCTAAATATTAACAAAGAGGTCAATGTTCTAGGAGAATTAAATTTAAGTAATGAAGAGAAGATGTAATGTTTAGGTCATAATGAAGTTAGGTGGGTAATAATTTTTAGTGGAAACATTTATATAGTGTATAGTGGGCCCTTGTTCAGCACAGATTTCCATCCTTGCTAAAAAGTAGTTGTACCACAGTTCAGAGGTCATGGAATGTGGTTGTACCCTTCTGTGGTACAACATATCAGCTGATTGGATATCCACAGGCCACCTATGCTGAGAACTGCCATGTGCAGAGTTTTTTTCTTAAACAAAGCTGCCGAGCCACTGGGTATGGGACAGGAAGACAAACCCAGCACAAATTCACAGCAGAACAAAAACAGATAAGTCATGTGTTAACTTTTTTTCTTTTTCTCATCTTGCTGCTTTTAAAACATGAGTGTTGTTAAACAGTCAGTTCAGTGCAAGTCTCAAGACGACTCCCACTTTGACTTTTGCTGCTCAGTCAGGGCTCCCCCAATCCTTATTAAAAAATCTATACACTATAAAAAATACTAGTTGGGAAACCACATGCCAAAACAGCATATGCTGCAGCCTTGTGCTTCTAATTATATTGGATCTCTCTAGCTTTGCTCTGGATATCAGATGTAATTAGAACCTCTCTGTGGCAGCACAGAGTGGTTGTACATGGTTGTATCTCATAATGGCGATCACGGAATAGCGATCGCCATTAGAGTGAGTGTACATTGCTGAAAATGAATTTCGTCGATGCACACTCATGACGAGGAGCAAGAAGGCACCTGAGACCTAGGTGATTTTCTTTTAATGTGGGGGTCTGTGCCCCCCACCCCCACTAATGGATTTTTAACTCCAGGGGGGTGCATGTCAGGGGATGAAAAACTTAGAAAATGTAGAGCAAAAAAACCTCACCGCACTGCTCTGGACTCGACCCCTACACCCTACACCTCCCAACTGACCATCCTCCCCACCACGCTAGTGGACCAGCTTGGCAGCTGCCTGCCACACCCCCTCCCACATACCTTCCCTCCCCTGCCTTCCCCTCCCCGTGTGTGTATACACGTGTACTTCCCATCGCCGTATGTCATCCACCCCGTTATCCGGTCGCTCCCCCACCAGGTAGCCTGAACACATAATTCAGTTGTTGTTTTTGTAGGCACTCAATTGTAGTCGCCTTGTTCACAGGTTACTGTTGTACATGGTTGCTCAACCAGTACTGTATTTGGCCCAACACCAATAGGATAGAATGGAGCATTTGCACTTAAAGCATTACCTTAAGGTATACATTAATGGACTTTCCAGTAAGGTAACATTTGCTTTAAAATGTTAAATCAATGCTGTGCTCAAAGCATTGTATTATTTTTCCCAATGTATTTTAGTGGTTTTAAGCACAACAAAAAGAATTAATACAGAATCAGAGAATGGCCAAATAAATGTATTGAGTGTTAACTTCTGCAAAGCCTTCAATACCATACTGCACAGGAAACTAGTTTTATAAAATGGTGAACCTAGAAACACTAGTTATGTGATACAACAGACAAAATTCTGATTGCAGAATGGGAAGAAGAGTTACAAAAAATTGCATATCTAGTCACATAGAAACATGTGGCCAGCGGAGGCCTGCATAGTTCTGTACTGGGGCCAGCAGTGTTCAGTGTAAATAATATGAATCTGGGAATGTAAGCAGGAGATAAATGACATGCAGCTCTGAGAGTAGACAGGAAAGGTAAAAGAAAAACTTCAGGGTTGAAAACCAAATCTGAAACTCAAAAGGAAAAAGACCTGTCGGTAATGATTAATAACAACTTATAATGAGAATAATGGTTTGGAGCATCAGATAGCAAAGCAAATATAATCACTATATGCATCAGGAGAAACTTTATAAGTAGAGCAAACTATATTGTAATTTTTTATAGGAAAGGGGAAATTGTTTAAACAGGAAAGGTACACTAAGACGAAGCTTGTATCACTGGTTAGATCCCATCTTGAGTATAATGTGTAGTTCTGGTCTCCATATCTGAGGAATGATTTCAAAAACATTGAGAAGGTGCAGAAGAGAGTGACCAAAGGGGCTGAAAGCTTGGGAAACATGAGCCATGAGGACCAGCTGGCAGAACTCAGGCAGAACGCTGACTATTCTCAGTGGAAAAGAAAAGATTCAGGGAAACGTAATTACAGTGTTTCAATATCTAAAAAGGATAACACCATCAGATCAAGTGCAGCTCTTCATGCCGGCAACCCGGTTTCGGGAATGGATCTGGGTCGTCAAAGGGCCAACCAGGGGAGAAGAATCGAGCATCCCTGGACTGCTGTCCTTCTCTGGGGGAGAGGGGGGACTGAGTGTTCAGTGCAGTGGCGACACCTGGCAGAGGCTGGGTGTTCCACTATGCACCAATGCCAAATAGGACCACCAGGGACGGGATGGACACTGGCATCATTGCACATCTCCGCCCCTGCCTACAGGGTGAAAAAAACACTGTGTCCCCAGCCATCTCCATGAAGGCCTGCCCCCAGGCCTCAATTAGCCTCTGCTGCCAGCTCCCCGACTAGTTACTAGCATCTTGGCGCTGAAGGGCCACAGCGCCGAGACCCCCGCCCTCTGGGGGGCAAGCCAGGGGTGACTGGGGAGTGTAAGGCAATAGGCAGAGGTGGAGGTGAGGGGGTCCGTGACCAGAATGGACACTGACGGCTCGGGGGCACACAAAAAGTAATGATGTATAATGACAAGCAGAAACTCAGTGTCTGTGAAAGGAGAAATATTCAATGGAGATAATTGGGAAAAAATTACTTACAGAATGAGTGGTGAACAATTGGAGTAGACTGCCAGAACAGGTGGCGTCAGATGACACTGTAGCTACCTTCAACTTCAAACTAGATAAGTGTCTTGAAGAGAAAGTTGTGACAATGTTTTTCTGCTGAGTTGGTGGGAGAAATAATTCCATGGCCAATGGTCATCTTCCTTTCCTAAATGTGTATATTCACAATATAGGAAATGGCGGCCCTGTGGCGCTGAGGGTTGAGGTGCTGGATGCCACACCCCATGCCATGCTGGCAACCTGGGTTCAGGAATGAGCCTGGGTCTTCAGAGGTCGGCGGGGGGGGGAGGGAGAGGATGCAAGTGGCTGCCGACTGGTGGCCCTCTGCTTCGAGAGGGAGGAACAAGTTTCCTCAGAGCTTTGTTGCCCCCTGGTGGAGGCCAGAGTGGCTGCATCACTCTGAGGACTGCTGGTGCTAGGCTGAAGGAGGGTTGAAGAGACTGGCACTGGAGCTCTGGTGTGCATGTGCACCTCCACGCACATGCATCACCACTTCTGGGGTCTCGGGAGTAGGACTCACTGTGGTGAAAATGGAGGAAAAATCGTGTGCCCTGGGCACCAAAGATTAAGCCTCTGGACTGGCTCAGAGGATCTGCTGGGGTGTGTATGGCGCCATAAGATCCCGAAAGACCCCAAGACTGGTAGACTTGGCAGACGAAGAGGGTGTTCTGCCAAAGGAGGATAATAGATTTGTAAAAAAAAATGTAAGAAATGCACAGAATGTGAGCTGGGTACAACACATGCACTGAGTATGGGATGAACATACAACAATTTCTTTTTTTCACATATATTTTATTGCCTCATGTGGCTGGGGGTGTTACCGATGATTCCCCCTTATCTGGCTGGTCTCGTACCTCCTGCACTGCTTCTGCTCCAAGTTCAACCCCTTCCTCCAGTCCACACAGTGACCACATTGTGGAGGGTACAAGACCACCACCGTGGAAGCCGGGGGTCAAGATTCAGGGGGAGCATCCAGAGTTTTAGGGCAGGGTGGTGCTGCCAGATGCACCTTCATATGGCACGCTGAAGTGTTTTCTAAGTAAGATCCCCCCTAGTTCCCTGGCATGGTCATGCAATGGTGCCAACAACATAGTTGGGCGTAGTCCTATGCACCGCGTGACAGACACCACCTGCACCGACCCACTGTTTGAGCCGCCTACCTGCAATGACCTCCAGGCTCCACCAGGAGCCGACAAAGCTGCGGCTTCCCCAACTCTCCCTCCCCAGAGAAGGAGAGCAGTCACTAGGACGCGCGATCCTCCCCCCCGCCAACCCCCGACGACCCGGGCTCGCTCCCGAACCCGGGTCTCCGGTGTGGCTGAGGTGTGGTGTCCAGCGACTCCGTCTTCAGTGCCACCAGGCCGGCCTATATACAGCAATTTCTAATGTTAGTCACACAAACATAACATGTGATATAATATGACTATGCTACATTCTGGGAGCTGCAATTCCTAAGATGCCATTGGACTTGAACATACATTGCAGGATCTCTGGTACAGAGCTACAAATACTGAAGCTGAAGGAATCACAACCAGCTTTGAAGACTGTTAGGAAAATGCCTCAGCTGACAGCAATACACTTACCACTTGTTAGTATGGGACTTACATAACAGGACAACAGTTCCCACAGTTAAGCAAAAACAAGAGACTGAAGTGGCTTTTATCACTATGTACTCTAATAATGAACATACCAAACTAAAAAAACACATTTTCTACACAATACAAATATGCACATATTATAAAACCAATATAAAATAAGATAGATTGTAATTAATATGTTTATTAGTTTTGCTACAGTAAAATTATAGTAATATAGTTACAGTATTTCTCCCACAACTTTCCTTCCTGTACGTATCGTTGCACCTTCAATTGACTGTCTTTGAAGGGGTTTTGGCATGTAAATATTGCTTCTCTTTTCTATAAACAATGTAGAAACATGTTCCCATGCTAAATCCGCTCTCTTTTGTCTCTAGTTCCCCAGACCTCATATGCCCTAAGGTACAGTACCAACATCTCAGGTCATTTCTTGATCCGAAGTGCTCTGTATTCATGGGCCAGCCTGGGTTTTTCTTTATAGTCCTCTGTCTCTGGAATACAACTCCTACTGCTGTGTACACTGCCACCTCTCCCTGTACTCTGTGTGGCCAGTTTTGCCTCATTACCAGATCCTCCTACTGCTTTGACTAAATGCCCATTTCTTTATATTACATACCCTGCTTAAAAAGTCAGCCTTACTTCTGCATTGTTGTTCTCAGTTTTCTCTCACTCCAGCACAAATTGCTTTTCTTGATTACATTTTGTATACTGATTACTCTGCTATTGTACTAACAGTATTACTGTGCTACTTTATGTTGTTTGCAACAACTTCTTATAAACCAGTACCAGGATATGTAGCGATATTTGGTAAACTGCAATTCAATGCACTAGAAAAAAATAGCACTTACGCCCTGCTGCAGTTTGGACATTCTCACAATTCAGTCTCAAAAAAGACTGCAGTGTGGGGTAAGGGCTGTTTTTCTTTTTCCTGTGCATTTTGTTTGTGTGTGTCCTTATTAACTTGTGTACCCCTTTCCACCAGGATGCATCGGGAAATTAGCTGATTCAACTCAGTATGCTATACAGTACTTTGACAATTTAAATAAAATAAAAAAAAAAAAATACTACAAATAAATATTGAGCTCTTTGGTTGCAACAAGGTAGAAAAGATACACAAAGTGGAAAATATGAAGCAAATCAGGAAAGAACTATTTGTCTAATATAATAGCAATATTTCCATAAAGCACATACTGCACTTACTTAAACTACAGTATACCTTATCTCAGTTGACTAAAAACACAAATAACACACCCATAATTCACAAATTATTAACACCAGCACTGCAAACAACATCATTGCAGTACAGAATTATGTAGGTGGATCAGGTGTCAGAAATAGTAATTACGCTGACTCTTTTTTGCCCAATAAACTCCAACTAGCAGAATTATAACTTGAGCATACTGGCCCGTCAGTGCAGCGGTACAGCCACCGCTCATGACACCTGTGACTCGGGTTCAGGAATGAGCCCAGGTTGTCAGGGGCCAGCATCAAGCATCCCATAGGATGATCTCCTCCTCTGGGGAGGGTGAGATGCCTGCTCTGCTTCACTACTGCCATCGGGGTGACCACAGGTGGCAGTGCAGCAGAACCACAAAGGTAGGGTAGGTGCTTCCTGGCCTGGATCTCTGCACACTTGCATGCCGCCATCCACTGGGTCCTAGCCCACGAAGTGCCCACGGAGAGGAGACTAAAGCCGTATATACCTCCCAGACCTGCAGCAGAGTGAATTCTCCCTTTGCAGGTCCCACACTGCTCACTGGGCTCCTGACCGTAACCCAGCTATAACTCCGGGTTTAGGGAACCTGAAAGGCTCCGCCATAGCAGGTAATCCATGGGGCACTGATGTCTCTGAGCTAAGTCCTAGGGACAGCAGGGGATGGGGCTGGGAGGAAGAGAAAAGGCTAATGACCACCAGACTGGGTTGCTGTAAATAAAAAAATATGTTTATAGCTTAATCTAGCATGACATTAAATTGCTGCTATGGATTTCCTCCAAGATAAAAAGCTATGTTGTATAATTTTATATATTCTTAAATCGATAAGGGTTTCATTATACAGTAACTGATAAAGGACATATTTTATTTCCACATGAAATCCATTTCTAACTTACCGGATCCAATCCATGTATTCACACTATTATAGTCTCAAAACAGCATGTATGAAGCTCTTGAGGGGGTATTGGCTGGAACATTGGCTCTCTCCTCTTTATTAAATCTCTACCACTCCATGATCAATACCTTTCCACTGAAAAGTGAGGCCTGTCTTTGCTCATTAATTGCACTGTGCCATTTGATCTTGTTAGAATGGCGTGCTTCTTTGCTATATTCCACACTTTTCTTTCAGGATAGAACCCTTGGTTGCCTTTCAGGGAAGTTTAAGCAAGGCCTTTCAAAGTAAATTCATCTCCTATCAAGCCATACCTCCAAGATGGTGAAGCAGAAGATCACATAGAGTGTTAACAGAAGATGCCAACCACAAACAGGCGTAACCAGCACTTGAACAGTGTGGGCCAAGCCCATAGTTTCAAGGACTGCAAAATATGCCAGAGCATGTACTCAGAAGTCCTCTGTTGCAAGCTTGCTCATCTTTCTGGTACATCAGATTTGACTCTGACCACATTGAGTAAGTCTGCTTCCATGGTCCTTGAGCACATCCCCTTTTATGAAAAGAGCAAGGGCCAATAATTCTTGGGACTCAACACCCTTCTGGGAGGCTGTAATCAACCCTTGCTACTAGGCTTCCTTGGAGAGTTGGTCCTAAAGTGTATGATCTGTGACTAGACCATCTTCAAAAGCAATCCCTGCCAAGATACCTCTGAGAACAGAACCTGGATTATTAAGTACCTCTGTGCACTATTGTTGACCTTGCACTCCTTCAAAATTTAAGGTAAAGAAGTGGCCTCAACAAAGCTCCCTGTTGGACCCCGATACACACTTGGCCACAAGGGTATGAAGCTGATCGCTGGACACAACACTCTTTTCGTGCCAGTTATGGCTTTGGCCCTGTTTTTCCTGTCCTAGTGTTAACTGAAGCAGAATAAGTATGCCTCCTTGTCCTTGAGACAGATGATGGGCTTAACTCTGTCCCCTCCTAGGGGGGACTAGAGCCTGGTGCCTCAGAGACTGGTTTCTTGGTGCTCATGCTGGTCTTTAGATTCTAAGGCTGGGGACAAGTTTTCCTCTAGCAATCCAATTTCCCAAGAGGAACTGTGCTTGCTCCCCATGCAGGAGAGCACAAGAAGGCACTTCCACCCATGGAACAGATGTGCTCTCCAGTCATCTCTCAGGGTCCCAGCAACCTCACCCCTCAGACTATACTAGTTTAAAGAACACCTTTTCTGGTGTTCACAACAAAAAACAGGAAGTACACTTACCTACCCCCAATTCCATTGGAGCTAAAGTCTTAATTTATATATGCCCCAGTTTTAGAAGGGAAGAGATCATATTTTGTCTCTGTGGAGCTGAGCTGCTGATCCCTTCCACTTTCTGATACTGAGAGCAACCCACCATGCTAGCACACTTTGTGATGTCACTATAAAGAGAGTGCATGGGTGTGCACCATAGACATTAATGGGACTGTTTTTTAAGTTAATTTTTTGTATTTTAGTTGGCCATTCAGAACAAATCAAGGCCACTGCTTAACTAACAAGGTCCTTGTTAGTTGAACAGTGCATTGATTTGTTGTGAATGGCCATCTAAAATATGAAAAATGGATTTAAAAACAGGCTGTATTAATTACTGTGGAGTGGGTCCCTGCACTCTCCATATAATGACCACAAAATGTTCTACCATGGGGGACTTTCAGCATCAGGAAGTGGAAGGGTTCAGCGGCTTGGCTCCATGGAGCCAAAGCATGATCCTTTCCCTTCAAACTGGGGCAGATATAAATTATGACTCTGGGACCAGTGGAACTGGGGGCAGGTAAGAATCCTTCCAGGTTGTTGGGGGGGTTACAAAAACATGCAGGAAGAGTGCTCTTTAGCTTGGTCATGTGATGGGCTAGCGAGAAGCGGACATCTCCCTCGAGGCTCCCGAGTCCCGTGACTGAATTTGTTTCTATTTTCCTGTTTTTTGGGCCATACCAGTGGTTTAGAAGGCACACTTACCTGACCGGTGAGTTAGTGTTGCTCGAGATCTGTTTTGGGGGCCGATCGGACGTCGGAGGAGTATCGCACTTCAATTCGGCATCTTGGCAGCCGAAATGGCCGAAACGCAGTTGAGCAGTCCCGAGCCTCTCGCAGCAAGATACCCGGCTGCCAAGCGCTCTAAGATGACGCGGAGGCCGTGAGGGGGGAGATCCTGGAGCGCCAGTCAACTTCAGAAGACATCCTCGAGATTAAGCAGCTCCTGAGGGGGCTTGTAGCTGACTTCACCATTTTAAAGCCTGCACTCCATGCGCTTTCTCAGAGAGCGGGGGATTTGGAAGCCAGAGTCGGGTCACAGGAAAGGAAATCTTCCACCTTGGATCAGGATATGATTAATATTAAACGACAAGTGAGAAAATTAGAGGATCGCCTAGAGGACCAAGAGGCAAGAAGTCGGAGGAATAACTTAATACTGGCTGGGCTACCTGAGAGAGCTGAAGGCTCGGACTGTGTTGCCTTCATGCAGGATCTGCTGCTTAAGTTATTTGGGCCCACTCCATTTGGTGATTGTTACAACCTTGAAAGGGCCCATCGGGCACTGAGAGAACCCCCCCGCGCGAGGCCTAGAGTAATCATAATGCGATTTCTAAACTACAAGGAAAAATCCATGTTCTGATGAAAGCCAAGGCTAATAGAAATCTGCATTGGAATGGGGCTTCGTGGCTGTTTCAGGATCTAGCTCTCGTGAGGGAGAAACAGAAGGAATAGCTGAATTAGGAAGAAGCTATATATGGCGGGTCTGAAATTCAGGCTACAATACCCTGCTACCTTGGTGGTTAAGTTGGAGAAAGGTGACAGAAAATACCTCTCGGCAGAGGAAGCTTTAGAAAGCCTTAAGGTGGAACTACCTGACCTATTTAAGTCAGTGACCTGAAGCATAAGACGAGATAGGACCGGATGTCCAGGACTAAGTAAAAGAGACTTTAAGACTTTAAGGGACTGATTTGTTGCCTGCTGGACTGTTTTTTCTTCCCCCTTTTTTTTTTTTTTTTCTTTCGTTTTTTGTTACAGGTTGGGGTATTGAAAAGCCAAGAAGGCAATGGCTTACGTGCTGGTGATATTAGTTTTTCATCAGTGTTTCAGAAGGGTGGGTTTTGGGAACTGGCTTTTAAGAGAAGGCATGGGAGAGGCAGGTTTTGTAGGAATTCATGTTTGGACTCGGGGACTGAAGGGAGACTCAGGATGCGTGGGCTCATGCACGTTCCGGATGGATTTAGGAGGGCGATCGAAGGATCGGGGGTAGTTCATGGGGGGTTGGGGGTGGGAAAGAGAGAGAAACTAAGCTATGTGATTCTAAGGCCTTTAAAAGCCATAGGGGATGGTCCCAGGGTGTGGAAGGGTTAGATGGGGTCACTTAGAATTTTGTCATGGAATGTTAAGGGTCTCAGGGGTAGGAGGAAAAGATTAGTCATTCTTAGACATATTAATCAGATGGGGGTTCATGTAGCAGCTCTTCAGAAAACCCACTTGCTGACTGAGGAACTGCATTTGCTTAAGAAAGGCTGGGTGGGTAAAGTGTTTGGGTCTGGCACTGCAAGGGCGTCGGGTGGGGTGGCACTGCTAATTAGGAAAGGCTACCCTTTGAGATCGAGGGCATCACCTCGAGGGAGGATGGCAGGAGCTCACATAGTGGGTTTGTGTTTGGTAGTCCATTGGTGTGTGCCTCATCTATGGGCCCACCCGCTAACTCGAATTTTTGCCTCCTTGGAGGCTGATATGGTTACGCCCCCAGGGTCCTTGTATTTTGGCTGGTGATTGGAACATTTGTTTGACAATAGCATGGATAGATTCCCTCCAACAACTTTTCAAGTTCCTCTCATGCGCACTGCTTAGATTTTTGAGGAACTGCTTTAGTGGATCCATATCGGATCTACAGGAAAGGTGAGACCGAGATGACTTTTTATTCAGGGGCTCATAAGGTTTTTCCAGGATTTACTTTTTTTGTCAATAGGGAGGTTTTAAGGGGGTTGTAGGTTTGCACACTTTTGATAGGATTCTTTCTGACCACTCCCAGTACAGTTGGTATGGAGACTGGACAATATTCCTCCCAGGCCAGTTACGCTGCTGGATGACAGGGTGCTAGTGAACGACAAGATTTTACTTAAGATGGAGGGTAAACTTAAAGAAATTATTCAGATGCAGATTCCAACTCTCGAGGATAGAATTTAGCCTGGCTCTCTGTAGGTGTTGTATAGGGATGGGTTCAGAAATATACTGCCAGGCTGAATAAGTTGAATAGGGCTCGTGAGGAGTTTATACTAGGGCCATTAAATCAATGGCGCCTAGAAGGTACCTCTGAAGAGACAGATAGGGAGCTGAGAGAGCTAAAGGAGGAGTATAGGGGTATACTTGGTTATCGGGTGGACCCATAGGCACGGAGGTTGAACGCTAGCATTTATTGCAGGGGATAGGCTAGGTCAGATATTGGCCCATAGGATTAAAGAGCGGAGGCGGAAAGAACGATTGTGGCTGTGAAATTTGGTGATGAGTTCATCTCAGAGCCACAGGGTTTGGTGATGCCTTTGCCGACTATTACGCCGCAATATATCAAGATGGGGTACAGGCTCAGTGGCGGAAATTGAAGGGTTTTGAGGAATACCTCTTCCAAGATTGAGCCCGAACAGGCCCAGGCCTCAGCCACCCGATATCACGGCGGGAAATTTGGGAGGTCATTATGGACTTGCCCAATGGGAAGGCACTGGACCTGATGGCCTCTCGCTAGTTTCTATAAAGCTCATGCTGAGACCTTAATACCTCTGTTGGAAGAGCTTTTTAGTCATCATGCAGGAAGGAATTCCCCACCCCCCGTTATACCAGGCTTATATTACCTTGATCCCCAAACCAGATAAGCCCAAGCATTTGCCAGGCAACTATAGGCCCATAGCTTTAATCAATCAAGATATTAAGATTCTTACCAAGATATTAGCTAATAGGGTTCTCAAGGTTGCCTCACATTTGATTAGTCAGGAGCAGGTGGGGTTTATGCCAGGGAGGGGGGCCCCTGATGCTTTAAGGAAACTCCATCATATCTTAGAGAGAGCGGCTTTTTCTGACTCGGCTATGGCATTAATTGCGTTGGACGCCGAGAAGGCGTTGATCACAGTTTCACCAATTTCTCTTCCTAACAATGGATAGGATGGGGTTTCTAGGTTTTCTTAAGGGCCTTAGAAACCTTCATGAGGCTCCTACTGCTCGAGTTCTATGCAATGGATATCTCTCAAAGGAGTTTCTTCTAAGAATGGAACGAGGCAGGGTGCCCCTTCGCCAATTCTTTTTAATATTTATCTTGAACTCTTCTAAGGGCCCTCCTCGAGGACACTGGGGTACAAGGGATTGAGGTCTTGGGGTTAGAGCTTAAGATGTCGGTCTTTATGGATGATATTTTACTACATTTATCTAATCCATCAGAGAGTTTTCAGTGTGCCCTGGGAATCATTGGTAGGTTCTCTAAGGTTGCCAATTATAGACTAAATCTGGCTAAACCCAGGTCCTTCCGCTCACAGTCCATACTCATAGGGCAGATTTTGAGCATTTCCGAGTTAATTGGGCATCTGACAAAATCAAGTATCTCGGATCTGATCATGGCTAGTCGGAGGATGGGGTGGATGAGAACCTGGGCAATATTGTGGTTAAAGTTAAGCAGATATTGTAAGATGGAGGAGGCTTCCGTGAATTTCACTGCTAGGTTGGGTCTTGTTAAAATGAATCTTTGCCTCGCCTGCTGTATCCCATTTGTCTCTCCCCTATTCTATTCCTAGGATTAGATTTGTTGGCATCCGAAAGATTATCTCGGATTTTTATGGGATTCAAAACCTCCCAGGAGGAAGCAAAGATTTTAAGTCTTCCTATTCCAAGGGTGGGTGAAGCCCTGACTTGTTCACTTACTATGTGGCAGGTCAATTAGGATATATGGGCAGTGGACGGCTGTCCTCGTGAAGGGGATATACACCTACCTGGCTACGGATTGAGCAATTGCTCCTGGAAAGTGCTAAGCTCCGCCAGGGCATTAATACATGTGGACCCGGAGACTTTGTCGGGCATAGGTAGGCACTCCAATATATAAAATCTGTTAGAGCTTGGTGGGAGTGGTTGACTCCAGCCCAGAAGAAAGCTCAGAAAGGGCAGAGGAACAGCCCCTGGTGGAAATCCTAATTTTGCCTGGGTAACAATATTTTGAGGGGTCAGTGGGAACTAATGCTGCAGGATCTCCGTCAGAACTGGTAGTCGAGGGCAAAGTTTTCTTGCCAACTCAAGCAAGGATGGGATTTTTAAGAAGTTCCAGATCACCAACTTACTTCAGAAGTTTGTACGGGACCACAAGGATAGGGGAAGAGTCCGTGTTTTCTTGGGTTAATTTAAAGGGATTGATCTTTCACAGCACCCTTCTCCAAAGTCTATAAGGTATTAATAGACTATATGGGTTCAGATGCTGAGTCTCATATTGTATATTGGGAGAAAGCTTTATTCCCCTGAGGCCTAACTGGTCTGAAGTTTGGAAACATATGAATGACCTGCTATACCAAGTATAATATGATGCAATTTTTATTTGTTCAAATATTTACTATACCCTCTGTCAAACTATGCTCCAGAAAACTCAGACAGACAGACCTATGTTTTCGTTGGGTTTGCTCCTAGGGACCTCTTGCATATTTTTTGAACTGTTCTCGATTCAGCCACTTTGGGGTCAGATTGTGGATAAATGGACCCGTGTTAGACTATTCGAATATATCAGTCTCGAGATATGTATTTTAGGGGATCTGGAAAGGATTGGGGGGAGTGTGGCTAAGCATCATATCTCCCTAATGTCAGCTGTGGTTAAAGCATTTGTTTTGCGACATTGGAAGGAGGATTTAGTTTATGATTATGATCAGTGGGTGAGGGACCTTATACAGGTCTTAGAGAGAATTAAATTATTCATGCTGATGGACAGGAAGGAGAATGTTTACAACCGGATCTGGAGGACCTTAGAGGTGGTCTACGCAATCCAGCTGAAAGGTCCGAGGGTTCGGGTCTGTCTGTCTGAAGAGGAGTAGTGAAAGTATCTTCAATGTTTTAGGGTTTATGGGGCATTTCGTGATGGGACCTGGTTGATGATTGTGTGATAGGCCTTAGACAGATTTAACTATTATTCCTTTGTATGGGGCTTGTCTAACTGTAAGGTTTTGCTGGGGTCAGGGCATATGGGGTTCTCTCTCTTTCCTAGGACACAGTTACCTATGGGTGGGCTGGTTAGTTTTCCTGGGTTTTTCTTTTCACCTTATCTATAATCCAGGCTGTTAAGTAGAAGGGTCTAACCGGGCCTAAATTGGGTCGGGGGTAGTGCATGCATTTTTAGTCCACCACAATGTGTTTGGGAGCTGTGGGTATTGTGATTGGATTGGGTAACTGTGATTGTATATAGTTAAGGGGATGTACATAGTTTCCACACCCAGTTTTGGGATGTGGGCCCGGTCTCTTCTTCGGGCTGTATGTGTGTATGTACTTTGCAACAAAATTTCAATAAAGAGGTTGAAAAAAAAAATGGAAGGGTGCTCTTTAAAGCTTTCCATGTCTAGGCTGAGCTAATGAGCAGGAATGACAGTGAGAATGAAGGTCTCTCAAAGAGCCATTCCGCGGAGAACCCCAAATATGTCTCTTAGCTTTTAAGGCATATGCATTGCTGAAGAGCCTTTCTGCATCATTAAAGCATGAGAGAGCTTACAAGTTCCCTTTGCAAGACCTTCAGTTTGGGTGCTGTCTGTACCATTTTCTCTCCAATTGGCTGTTGATCATGGTCATGCTGTGCTGACTCCACACAAAGAAGGACCTTCAGAACAGTTGTCTGTTCTCCAAAAGGAGGTCTTCACACTTTTAAGGCTTCAAGCCATAGAATGGGATATTCGGCAAGGGGTCAAAAAGGAGTTTATTTCCATGTATTTCCTGGTGACAAAATGAACTCAAAGATGGTTCCTTGTCAACCTGCAATACCTGAATATGCACCTCTGGAGGCAAAAATTCAAGTTGGTGACTCTGGGTCAAATTGTTCAGTCTCTAGAGCAAGGGGATTGGTCTTACAGCCTGGATTGCAAGGATGAATTATCATGGATGTTTAGCAAGTGCCTCACCATGGTAGCAGCCTTCTTTTGCTGGCAAAAAGTTTTAGTCTGTCCTTTTCTAAATGAATGCAGGTCACATCCAGGACAGAGCAAGTGGTACAACATTAGGTTCTTCTAACTCTAGAGATTTTCTCTGGTCTGAGATTCAACCTGGAGCTGAAGAAGTTGAGGCTCAGGCTATTTAGATGATTAGAGTCCATCAAGACAGAGCAATACTCTGAAGAGGACTGGGCCAGGCTGCCTCACCAGTGGACACTAGTTCTGATGATGAGTACTCACACACGACTCCTTGTTCTGCTGGCAGAAACCACCTATGTGGTGCAGTGGGCCCAACTGAAGATGTGTCACATTCAGTGGGACCTGTAAGTGCAATGCTTCCAGCAAATGATCCCATCTTTCCGAAGCAGTAAAGATCACTCCTCAGATGACCCATGTCTTACCTTGGTGACTGCATATAGACAGCCTGAGTGTGGGGAGTTTACTTTGTTCAGCCTCTTTCAATGATACTTCTGACCATTGATGCTCTCTTGTCTAAAAACTCACATAGTATAATGGTGAGCACATGGCTCTGGATTCCACAGTAGCAACAGATACACATGGGTGTGCTTGAACAGAGTATGATAAGTTGGCTCTGCAAGAGTTTTCTCAGCTGTGGCAGGTCAATTAATCCTGGTGAATATGCACAACACAATGTTCCTGTTCTCTGAGAACAAATGGGGGTTTGTTTCTCCAGGCTCTGTGAGGATGTCCTGGAGACATGAAATTTGGCATGCACTCTAAACCTTCCGTTGGTCACCATACACCATACCAATACATGGAAACATAGAAACAGAATTTGTCGGCAGATAAGGATCACTTGGCCCACCTAATCTGCCTCTCTTTCCCCTGCCTATTCTGCCACCGCACATCCTAGTTGGCTCCAGTCGCCTCCCCCCACTTTGATACCAGTTTTCCTTTATACTTACAGTATATAATGCATGCTTAAAGCCCACCACTGTTTTTGCCCTCACCACCCCCACTGGAAGATTATTCCAGGATCCACCACCTGCTCAGTGAAGAAATACTTCCTCACATCCCCCTAAACATTTCCCTCTCAGGCCTCATCACATGCCCCTAGTTCTTGTACACCTCCTTTTCTGAAAAAATGTTCCCTTCCTGTACCTTATGCTCCCCTGTGAGGTATTTAAAGATTTCTGTCATATTCCCCCTCTCCATCATCTCTTCCAGGGTGTGCATGTTAAGAGTCCTTGGTCTCTTCTTATAGGACATTTGGTTCAGCCTCTACATCATTTTTGTTACCCTTCTTTGGAGAGCCTCTATCCTGTCTATGTCCTTAATGAGGTGTGGGCTCCAGAACTGGGCACAGTACTCCAGGTATGGTCTCGTCAATAACCAATACAGTGCCAACACCTCCCTCCTTCTGTTGGTGATACCCCTCCCTATGCACCCCAGCATTCCACTGGCTTTCCCCTACTACTTTGTTGCATTGCCTTTGTAACCTTAAGGTAATCCATTATGAATACCTCTAGGTCTCTTTCCTGTTTAGTGACCGTCACCCCCACCCCCATTCTGTACTCTGCCTCTGGGTTTCTGCACCCAAGTTGCATGATTTTACACCTTTTTGCATTGAAACACAGCTGCCAAACCCTTGACCATTCCTCAAGCTTTTTCAGGTCTCAGTTCATTCTCTCCACCCCCTCCAGAGTGTCTGCTGTATTGCAGATCTTGGTGCCATCTGCAAAGAGTCACACCTTCCCTTCCAGCTCTTCTGCAAAGTCATGTAAGCTAATAAGAGTCACAGGATAGCCTCTGCCACCTGGGAAAGATGTTCCTGGAGTTGCCACTGCATCCATATGTTCTGAATAGACTATTGTCAATGGTACCTTCTCCAATCAATCTGTTTGTAACCTGGGAGAACTGGAACCATTCTCCTACAAGGAACACTATTTTGGAAGCAGCCCTAGCTCTGGATCAAAGCAACATGCTCTTTTAAGCTTCCTATCCTTTCATCTGGTACATAAGTTCCTGCTAATGGCCTGTCATAAGCAGAACTAGATGTTGCTAACTGTAGCAGCCACGCTGCATCAGCATTAGTATCTGAACTTACTTTGCATTAGTGTGAAGCCACTGATTGAGCTCCCATTGTAGGCAGACCTTGAAAGGTTCAATGAGACAATGAAACTCCTGGACCTAGTGCCCTGAATTCTAATGGCATGATCAGGGTTCGACCTTAACATTGTTTTACTAGCCCTGAACCTAGTGCAAATTGGCCAGGGCTAGTGCAGCTGAACCTCTACTTGTCCGTCTTGACTAGTGCAGATTTTTCATGGCTGTTAATAAAGTTGAAAAAGTTCCTATTTTAGCAGGCTGTAGTTCTTTTGCTAATCTCCCTCAGTGTGCCGGGTGGCTTGGTGTGATTAGCAGCTCATTAAGAGCTGCAATTATCTGGCAGTTCAAGAGGGAGCTCCAACAAAAGACTCCATGTGAGTCGTTATCACTCAATTGCTAGGACAGTCAACTAGTGTGAATGCTGTGATGAAGGGTAGAGTTATTAAGTCACTAGCTTCCAGTATGCTGAACTTGCATTTGATTTGTCCCACAATATTAAGACCAGTGTGGCTTATTTCCCAACCTTTTGAGTGTCTGTATCTAACACTGCCATAACTAACTGGTGTAGGTGTTCACAGCTCCTCTTAATGGATCACACCAGTCAATGCCATCAATGCAGTACCACATAGCATGTCATTTCATTCTAAAAACAATGTGTTGGAGCACGTATGATACAAAGCAAAACCTTAGTAAAATATATAATTTGAAAGGTTAAAAAGGTATTCCTGGTGTGCATAGATCATCCTATATAGAAAAAGGTAGTACAGCATCATATCTGTATACTGCTCCCCTTTGATTGATGAAAGGACACTGTTATGAAAAATCTGTTCTTGTTAGGGGAGAGCATGTTAAATCAATATTTTGTGCCTGGTATATATAAACAGATATGTCAAAGTTTCTTAACATACCAAGCCACCAGTGTTTGTTTAACTCTCTCCCAAAAAAATCCTAAAACTTTCCCTGGCTCACTTCGCAGTGTAAGAAAACTTCCAGAAGTGCAGTTCTGGTTAATCACAGGGTAGGGGATGACAGTGTCTCTCTCTGCTTGATTCTGTACATTGCCGTGCAGGTCAGGGTGGGACTGTGGCGACGTGCATGATGATGTTGGCTATTGTGTGTGCAGAGCTAGAACTGCCTGACTGAACATTTACTATTATGGTATTTTCTGGATTGGCATGGAGATGGTGAAGAAAGAGGAAGCAAGGGGCACATGGTAAAAAACAATGGGGGTACATACCGAGTGTGATTGGACTGCAGTCTTTTTTTTCCCCTGGGGCAGGAAGCAGTGTGGAAGCAGGATAAATATGCAATAAGATTATTTTTTGGCTTGCATTTTTCCTGTATCACCAATCAAAATTGACCATTATTATTGTGGGCTAGTGCAACCATCTGCGGGCTAGTGCAATTTTTAATCAACTTGTCCGGCTGGCTAGTGCAAAAAAAAGTTAAGGTTGACCCCGGGCATGATTCCTAAAAGGCCTGGAGGCTTTTTGGAAGACAGTCACCCACCAGGCAAAGAGGTATTTTTTTTAGTGGAAGATATTTAAACATAGCCAGACCCCCATAGCTTGCAAAGTCACAATGATCCTTGGTTATGTTTGACCTTTAGAATCTTTGGGTTTCAGTCTGCCTCTTGGCAAGTGCAAATGATTGCTGTAGTAGCCTGCAGGGAGAAAACATGGTTTAGATCAAATATTTTTGAGATGGTATTTAATCACTTCTCTAAGGGGTACAACCACATGTTTGCCCCTCTGTATGAACCTCCATCTGCATGAGACCTTAACCTTGCTCTCAACAAACTCATGGTGAGAGAGTATAAGCCTCTGGTTGAGTAAGGCCTGAGTTTCCTGTGATGAAGTGTGCATTTTTCTGGTGATTATTGCACCTTCTTGGAGGTTCAGCATAGTTTTCTACAAGGATAATGTACTGAATCCGAACTTTGTGCCCATGGTTATTTTAGAGTCTCACCTAAAGCAGTCCATGGAGTTACTTTTATTCTTTCCCACACTGCTATGGTAAGAAGTGTTACATCATCTGGATATCAGGATGGCACTTCTGTTTTACCTTCAGGTGACAAAAGTCATTAAAGGGAACATCAAACAACTGTTTGTGACCTGCTGTATTCAGAGTTATCCCAAGACCAAGACCAGCCTACATCTTAGTAGATCATAAATAGATTGCGCTCACATCTTTCTTCTGATAGCTTCAGTCTCATTGTGCTTGGCACATAGCTGCTTCAGCCAGGAATATCCCTCTGGTATTTCCCTCATACACTTATAGTGTTGCTGGGATAGTGTATGATAGAATTGGATACTATTGGATACTACCATTTTCTGAGTTATCAAAATTGCATTTGATACCATTGCTATCCAGCTGCTGGATCCTATCTCCCAGAATCCAATTGGAAGCCAGCTATCTGCTGTTACTATCCAGGGTCCAAGGCTGACATCTGACATCAGATCCCGATATCCAACCTCAGATCCCACTATCTGACCTCTGATCTTGAATCCAAATGGTATCAGATAGGATCTCAAATCCAGAGTTGGTTAGTTGGACAATGCTTCAGATGACATTCAGCTAGACAAAGGCACTATTCAGGCCTCACTATTTATTACCCACCATAGCATAGACCTACAACCACACAGGGATAATGTTTTGAGTACTTTAGTCCTAACGTTTCTCCTCCCATGAATTGAGGACCTAGCCCACAGGACAAAGTATAACATCTAGGAAAAACTCTTGAGTCTGTTTTAATAATTTCCTATACAAACACGTGTGTCCAAATGTTTAATAAAAATGTCCATCTTACTGTACCAAACTCCAGCTGTGAACACAGCAAGAAACGCAGCTATTTTCAGCAGCCACTGACTTCATTTTGGGGGTTCTCTCTGATGAAGGCCATGATGGCTGAAACCAGCTGGGGTCATTAGTGAGCTACTCACCCTATTTGTGCCTAGTTTTGGTAATATGGATAGCTTATGAAAGATGGTCTGGACAATATACTTTTTTACTGAGAATAAACTAATATGAGCGGTGAGTGCTCTCTTTAAGCTGAAAGAATACTGCATG
The DNA here is from genome assembly GCA_016271365.2 of Neoceratodus forsteri. NCBI lineage: Eukaryota > Metazoa > Chordata > Ceratodontiformes > Ceratodontidae > Neoceratodus > Neoceratodus forsteri. The sequence goes on from CM028129.1 coordinate 723,524,094, forward strand.
TCAAATTATATAATTATAGGTGAGCTTTCTGCAGGGGAAGGAAACAACTCCTGGTGGGGGACTCCATTGTTAGGAAGGTAGAACTGGGGGAGGAAGGGGAGAGGGAGGTAAGGTGCCTGCCTGGCGCCATGGCTTGGAGGGACAGGGAGCGAATCCTCAGGATTGCTGGAGCAGCTGCACAGGGGAGGGAGCTGGATGTCATTGTCCACCTAGGGACAAATGACCTGGCTAAGAAAGGGATTAGAGAAGTGCAGGAAGAGTTTGTGGAATTGGGAGGCCTTAGTCAAGTAGCACGCACGGTAACCTTCTGAGGTGCTACCCACTATGGCATAGAGAGGCTAGGTGTTCCAAGACCATGGGATTCAATCAGTGGTTGAAAAACTGGTGGGAGCTCAGGGATTTGGCTTCTCATTGGGGACTGGGGTCCACCTGGAGTGATCCAAGCCTATACTGGCATGATGGGCTGCATCTGTCTGGGAGGGAAACCAGGATCCTAGGTGATAGGTTTAAATGCATCATTGGCAAGCTTTTAAACTAGCCAAGGGGGGAGGCACTGGAAAGGAGCAGGAAAATCCTAGCCCCCCCTCAAATAATCACGGTAGTAAGTGCGGCAAACACCAACATAGAGGAGTCGATAGGGAGAAGGGCAGGGGAATGGAGAAAGTGACAAAGGCAAGAAGGACAAAGATGGGGCAAAAGGGAGTAAGGCCATCAGGAAATGGAGGGTAATGAGTACCAATGCCCGTAGTCTGGGTAAAAAGCTTCCTGAGCTGATGGCCTTAATGGAAGAGGGATGCCTGGATATCGCAGTAGTCACAGAAACATGGTACACAGAGAACCATGATTGGGATGTTAACATACCAGGGTACATAACCTACAGGAGAGACAGGCAGGGGAGAAGAGGGGGAGGAGTAGCTCTCTATGTAAAGGAAGGGATAAAAGCAACTGAACAAAAGAGTAAACAGGGAGGAGAGGAGGCACTGTGGGTCACCTTGGAGACTGGAAAGGGCACCACAATCTGCACAGGGGTTGTGTACAGACCCCCATGTCAAGGGGAAGGAATGGACAAGGATATGATAGAAGGCATTCTTAGAATGGCAGAGAAAGGGGAGATACTGTTGATGGGAGACCTGAATATGCCAGATGTTAACTGGAGCACATTTACTGCAGCCACATCCAAGAGCAGGGCCATTCTTGATGCCCTACAGGTGGCAGGCATTAGACAGCTAGTTTCGGAACCCACTCATGAGGGAGCAATCTTAGACCTCGTACTCTCAAACGGGGGCAGTGAGAGGATCTCAGATCTAGAAGTGGGTTGCCATCTGGGGACAAGTGACCATCAAACAGTGTGGTTCACATTAAACTCAGCTACAAAGTCAAGCCATACAAAAGTGAAGGTACTAGACTTTAGGAGGGCTGACTTTGGCAAGATGGGAGAGTGCCTCAGAAAAGCACTAGCAAACAGGCTAGAAGGAGGTGTGGAGCAACAATGGGGAATTATCAAAACTGGCATCACGGAGGCAACAAGCCTTTGTGTGAAGCAAATAAACAAATCAAAACGAAAGAAAAAGCCACTATGGTTCTCAAAAGAGGTGGCTGTGAAAGTCAGGAAGAAAAAGATAGCATTCGAAGTATAAGGAAACACAGAAGGAGCAGGACAGAGAGCTGTACCAGTTAAGGCAGAAGAAAGCAGGGAGGGAAGTCAGAATAGCAAAGGCCCAAACTGAGGAAAAGATAGCCAACTCAGTTAAGAAGGGGGATAAAACCTTTTATAGGTACATCAGCGAGCGTAGAAAGACAAAGGGAGGGATAGTGAGGCTGAATAGAATGAATGTTGGGTGGGCAGAGGGGGACAGTGAAAAAGCAGGAATTTCTGCTTAGTATTCACAAAAGAGGAGGGGGACGTGCAATCCAATTAACAGAAGCACTCTTGATAGGGGGGTCGATCCCAGTCCTTTCACAGAAGAAAGGGTTCTGCAAGAACTCCTAAAACTGAAGGTGGACAAAGCAATGGGTCCTGATGGAATTCACCCAAGAATTCTAAAGAATTAAGGGAGGAAGTAGTGAAACCACTGGCTACTCTTTTTTAATAAATCATGGGGAGGATGGTGGTACCCAAGGACTGGAGGAAGGCGGATGTGATTCCCTTCACAAAAGTGGGACCAAGACAGAGGCAGGAAACTACAGACCTGTCAGTCTGACCTCTGTAGGGAAAGTGATGGAGTCACTTGAAGGAAAGAATAGTTAAGTACCTAGAGGCCAGTGGAGCACAGGACCCAAGGCAGCATGGGTTCACAGCGGAAAGGTCATGTCAGACGAATCTAATAGATTTCTTTGACTGGGTGACCAAAGTAGTAGACCAGGGAGAGGCTGTGGACATGGCCTACCTAGACTTTAGCAAGGCATTTGACACAGTCCCACACAAAAGATTAATAGTCAAATTAACCAGCCTGGGAGTGGGACCCAGGATGGTAGCCTGGGTAAAACATTGGCTGGACAACAGGACACAGAAGGTAATTGTAAATGGAGTCCACTCTGAAGAAAGGGGGTTACTAGTGGGCACCGTAGGTTCAGTATTGGGTCCAGTCCTTTAATGTCTTCATCAGTGGCATTGCAGAGGGACTGAAGGAAAGATGCCTTTTGCAGATGACACAAAGATCTGCAACAGGGTTGATACACAAGGAGGCGGAAAGAATGAAAAAGGACTTGGCAAGGTTGAAGGAATGGTCAGAAGTATGGCAGCTAGGATTCAATGCAAAGAAGTGCAAAATAATGCACCTTGGAAACAAGAACCCAGGGGAAGAATACACAATGGGTGGGGAGGTAGTAACAACAACAAAAAAGGAAAGGGACCTGGGGGTAATCATATCAGATGACCTTAAGGTTAGCAAGCAATGTGAGAAGGCAGTAGGGAGGGCTGGGGGTATACTGGGCTATATAGGGAGAGGCATCTTCAGCAGAAAACAGGAAGTTATTATCCCTCTGTACAGACAGTTGGTGAGACCCCATCTGGAGTACTGTGTTCAGTTCTGGAGACCCCATCTCTGCAAGGACATTGACAGGATAGAGGCAGTCCAGAGGAGGGCAACTAAAATGGTGCAGGGTCTGCAAGAGAAGCCGTATGAGGAGAGACTAAAGGAGCTTAATATGTATACCCTTGAGGAAAGAAGGGAGAGGGGGGACATGATAGAAACTTTTAAGTACCTCAGTGGAATCAACAAAGTCCAAGAGGGTAGCATCTTTCAGAAAAAGAGACTCACAAGAACAAGGGGACACAATTTAAAGATAGAAGGAGGGTGGTTCAGGGGCAATGTGAGGAAGTATTATTTCACAGAGAGGGTAGTGGATGCATGGAACAGCCTTCCTGAGGAGGTTGTGGGGTCTAAAACTGTGGGAGAATTCAAGAATGCATGGGACAGACATAAGGCAATTCTTGTGGGGGGTAGGAAGAAATAGGCTGTTGGTTAACTAGGATCTGCGGCCTATCCTGTAGGTAGGGAAATGGGCAGACTAGATGGGCCTAGCGGTCCTTATCTGCCGTCAAAGTCTATGTTTCTATGTTTCTATGTTAGGCAAGTTAGACTCACACTTATTTGATGTTGAGGGCTTAGCCCTTTACAGTCCAGGCACTGCTTATAGTCTGCAACAATGTGACTATGTAGAAGGAGTCTAGGTAGCTTAAAGACTACCTGCCTGTCACTGTACTTCCACTACTTTTATTCATTCCACATTCACATCAATCACCTAGCCTCCCCTGGCTACAGTGCTATGAGTATTGAAAGGCAGCTCATCACTTTCCTGCAGTTAAGAGGTATCTGGAGTATGGACTGGCAGGATCTGAAAAAGGTGAGAAGCCGAAGTTCCAGCCAATTGTTTTTGAAGGACATTTCACATGTTTATTTGAGATTACAATGGTGTGAATGTGGCAGCACTAGCAATAGCAGAACTGGTGTTACAAGTAAGTAAATTAGTATTTTTCTTACTCTTTTTAACTTGCCTGAACAAATGTGGGAATTGTAGAGCATGTCCGAAATTATTTAAAGCACATGAGCATCTAATGTCTTTTTTTTCCCACTGTAGATATGAGAAGAGGCTATTGTTACAGAAATTATTATGCTGAAACTCAAACTTGTGACAATGAGCTGCCGATTAACACAACAAAGAAAATGTGCTGCTGTGCCTATGATATTGGGCGAGCATGGAACAAGCCTTGTGAACAGTGTCCCGTCCCTAGCACTGGTAAGTGCACTGAAAGCACTGCATTACACTTAAAGTTCTGATAATACTTTGTTTTAAAAATACAAAACATTGTCTGCCACGTATGTGGATTATGCTTCTGAGTTTATTTAAAAAACTGAATTAGATTGGTAACTGACTTAATAGGTCAATGGGAGAAACAACTAGGCAGACTAGATCAGGAGTGTGGTGAGTAGGCTGACTGTTCAGGGGACAAACAGAGAATTCCGAGCTGATCCCAGCCCTCTCTGACTAAGAAGTAACTCTGTGGAGGCTCCAAACACCCCTATCCTTGAATAACTCAAGCATCCATGTTTTGGGGGATAGACTGGAGATAATGGATACTTTTTCCAGATAGTTCCTGATCATCCAGCAGGAGAGTGATTTGGATACATCATTATCTACTCAAGATAAAAAAGAATCTGGGTCCAAATTAGCCCTTATCTGGGCTTCGAAAAGATGTATCGAACTATCCAAGCATCTCACCTTAAAAGGGGAGTATACCTAATCACACATCAGTATATAGTTGATGAAAGCATAGTATTTTCTACAAAAGTCTAACCTAGCCTACCAAGCAATGTGGTCAGTGTTGTGACTGTACAGTACCTGGACTCAGAACAGAGTGGGACATCTTTCAGTGGTTTATAAATATTTAAAAAAATGGATAGAGAAAATATTGCAACCTTATTGGTCAGAGTTCATGCCTTTGGACAGCATAATATATGGTTAAAAAAAGTGCGTCATCGGGACACAACCCACTAACAACACCAATGCCTTGTTGAAAAAAAATCTTACTGACTTTGTAAGCCAAAGTGGCTGCCACATTGCTCAATAAAAAATCATATGGGCCCTAAAAAGAAAATCCGCTCAGAATAAAAGGAACCGAGAATGGATTACATGTTATTTTCTTTTAGATTCTTCTTACACTTATACACAGTCTAAAAGATATGACGTACTAATCACTTTTTTGTTTTCTGGAGTTTCTTTTCTGATCATAAACACACCACCACTACTTCCTAGCCATACCTGCCAATCATGGAAATCTTTGCTTTTTGCCTGCCACAGATCAAATTGAATCCCTGGCTTTACTGAGGCCTTCAGATGTGTGTGTATTATTGTGGGGAGAGGTGAACATTCTACCAGTATTCTTTCATTCCACAATAAAGAAACATTCCATCTATTGAATCTGTCTGTAAACAGATGCTTGTCAGCTAGGAAGAAATTACTTTTTACCAGTTTCTTTTAACTGAGAAGGGATAACTTTTTACTAGATACTTTTAACAAACAAAACCTATTTTAAGTAATAAAAAAGTTGGCATTTTGTTTTTTAATTTTCACAGTTTATCCATTTTACAAGTGCAATAAGACACTTTGGCATGTGCATTATGCAGATCTAATCACGCTTCCCTGGACTAAACCCACTCCACTTCTGCTGTCATACCTCACTATGCCCCTGGTTATGCAGATAGATCAGCATAATGCATACACTACCAAGCCTTATAACTTTCATAATACACATTAGGACCTCGAGACAGACTTGATAGGGGTATGGTCTTTTTCTGCCCATATGCTTCTTAAGCCCTGTTTACACTGTTGACTTTGCAACACATCAACCCATGTGCATGGGTTGATGCACTGCAAATCAGCAATGTAAACTCAGTCAGGACTGTCCCAAGTGCCCATCTGATCATTTTTTTGATCCGACTCAGTTGTGGGATCAGTAGCGGAGCAAGCACATAAAATGGCAGTGTGAACGCTTTGCTTTACTCACTCCAATACAAAGGCTGTTTTTTTCATTAGCCTCCAATGCAGTCACAGCCCCTCCTCAGAGTGACCTGCAGCACTGCGAGGGCAGGCTGTGTAAATGAGATAGCAGCCGGTGCATCAGGAAGGGAGTGGCGCACATGCCACAGCACTACCGCTGTGTAAACACGGCTTTAGTTTCTCTATTTTGAAGATTTAAAAAACAAAACACAAATTTTATCTCTTTCAAAATATTAGCTTATCTTTCTCTTAGCATTTGGCAGTCTCTCCCTATAAAATTGACTTTAGTTCACCTCAAGGTTGAAGCCTGTCCTACTTTGGGGATATGAAAAGTAAAATGAGATGCCATTTTAGGTGACCCAGTAACTGCAGCACAGGATCAATCTGCTATGCAAGAAAGCAGATTGAAGTGAGTGGGCTGTAGTGTGTCACAGGAACCCAAGGGAGGCTGAGCAGAAGAGGAGATGGAATATTAGTGTCATGCTTATAGTTTCTAATGGAGAAGGGCACACAATTATTTGGAGCAATAACAAAAATCGTATGTGGCTTTTTTCAGATGAATTTGCAGACCTTTGTGGAAGTCGAATTCCTGGCTTTGTCATTGACATTTACACAGGACGACCAGTTGGTAAGGTGTCATTACAGTATTAATAAAATACATCACTGCACTATTTACTGCATATAACCATTGCTTTACAGTATGTAACACATTTCTAGTTGAAAGTAACCCCAGAGACAGGTTTTCTTTTACCTGATATAATAGAATATTTATGTTGTTATGGTTTCATCGGTCTTCCAGGACTGATAAATGAAAAAGGGGCCGAAGTGCCCCATTAAAAGTCACAGTTTTTGGTGGGACAATGTTAGGGTGTAAAATAGCTCTCCACTGAGCCCTTTCCTAAAACTGTCATATACAGAGGACTGACTTGGTCTTTGGGCAGAGGAATCTCCCCTGTAAAGAAGCTAAAATGTAAATGAGTCAGTCACATGTTAAGAGGCCACAAATGGGGTTTGCACCCACTAGCAAATTGATATGTCATCCACATGGAGGTCTGGCATGGCTTAGTAGGAGCTGCATGATGTTTTATCATGGCCAGATCCTCTGAGAAATGGTGTCACCATCATTGCCCCCCCCCCAACACACACATGCCTGGCCCTCCCCTTTTGGCCCATTTGGGATCCACCACAGTTGGGAATCCTCTTGAGTCACATAGTCTATCCCTGGTGGTCCAGTGCCCCCCCAACATAACCCCAACCCTGAAACAATCCCTGGCAGTTAATGGAATACTACTTCCTAACCTCAGTCCCATGCAAATGAACGCCTAAAAACTGGTTCAACAAAGGTCACTGTCCTTCACCCACTGCAGTGGTTCTGGTTACAGCTCTGCAACCTCCCCCCCCCCCCCACCTTTCTGTAGTCATAGTACTTCTACAGGCTGGGGTTGTTGTGAAATGCTGTGACCAATTAACAAAGAGCTACTATGATTTGAGTATTGCAATGTGGCCATTTGTGTGGTGATCCATGCCTCCCTCTCTGCCCATTTGCAGTGTATTTTGTGACTGGGCAGAGGAGGACTGTGACCCTTTTTCATTCAGTTCAATTAATTTAAAGTTATTAAGGAATAACCATTGAGACAAGCTGCATTTACAGTGATGTCCCTCACAACAGCATAATCATAATCATTATAATAATATTTCATTACAAAAACGACACAGACATTCAGTACAAAACTTAACAATGGTCATAAAAAGTTTCATAAATTAAAAGCAGTTATTACACGACACCCTTAATACTATGACCCAGATATTCAGACTTGCGCTCAAGGTGTGCGCAATGATGGTGCAGCGCAATGCAAATGCGCCATGTGGAAAAGGATGCCATATTCAGAAGATGCGCCACCAACATGCACCGGCGCAAACAGTCTGAATTTAGCAAAGATGCACCACAGCATAACCACAGATGCGTCCGTGCAACCATGAATGCACAGGAGCAGGCCAGAACACACAACCCAGCTGGTTGAGCAAGGGCAACAGGCAAGAGGGACACACAGGCAAGGATGCACACTAGCATTGGGGCACAGCACTCTACCAGCACAGCACAACAGAGAATAGGGTCTCACTGTTCTGGAAGCAGCACAGGGCACCAAAGGATGATGCAAACAGGACTCTGGTCCACCAACCATGGCACAAGCACCAGGCCAACACACCAGCACAACTGGCACACCAACGGCAGAGCCAAGCAAGAGATACCCAACAGGCCGTGTCACAGGGTGCCATGGCAATGGTGCCAGGAGAACACACAAGCACAGAGGTCTGTGAGCCAGGGACAAGGGAGGCACAGGCCACCCAGGGACACACAAGCCACCACGAAGAGTGGAGAAGGGCACAGCACCATGGTGCACACCAGTGCTGGGCAGCACGACAGGTGAACAGAAGGGTAGGGCAGGCAGACAAGGGCACAAGGTGCAGGGACAGTCACAGGCCACTGTGAGACACACCACACAGGGTCACGCACAGGACAGGGACACAACACACATGCCTGGTGCACACATGTGCAGCGACCCAAGGGAACAGCAGCGGACACCAGGGACATGACCAGCATAGCACAACAGACACCTGCAGCATGGCTTCACATGCCACCTGCAAAGGAAACACAGACACAGAGATGTAGCAAACAAAAGGCTTTAATCACAATAAACAACCAAAACTGAGCCAACAGGGCAACTATTTACAATGTGCAACATAAGGGACTGGAGATGGTCAAGGGAGCCTGGGGATAGGGTCCAGGGGTTATACAGTGGGATGTGGGGATGGGCAGGGCAACAAAGGAAGATCAGAGCAAACAGGAACTGTGCCCCAATATTAAGGGGCAAAGGTCTGGCATGCAGTGTCTCCACCAGCCAGTGTATCTCACTCCACAATGCCACCATCGCCTGCAGCTGCCGCACCATCATCGATGTCATCCACCACTGCTGGAACAAGATGTTACACAGGGCCCTCACCAGCCAGCCCATCATCCACTGCGGCTGTACCCTGGTCCAACCTAGGGGAAGGGACAGAACAGGCAATAAGCAACATGCTCAAATGAGCCCCAGCCCATCCACATTGTGCAATGGACAGCGGAGATGCACACCAGTGGACAGACCCCAAGGCCCTGCACACAGAGGGCCGCACCAGCCATCCATGTAGCACACCATACCAGTGTGGACAGGCACACAGGGGCGCACAGTGGCTGCAGTGGCACACATGCAAAGCACATGATGCAGACTGCAGGCACCCATGACTGCACACACAGTGGAGGCTGTGCACACAACCCACCCACCCCTCTGGCTTCACAGTGGATATAGGCACAGTACAAGCACACACAGAGCAACACTGGCATGTCCAGTAGGCATTGCACCCACCAAGGCAGTGCTTACACATGGTAGTGGTGACCATGTCTGGACCCTGTGACCTACAGAGACCCACACATGCACAGTACAGTAATGTGAACAAGTCTACCTGGCTGCTGCCATCCTGCCATCTCAGCTGCCATCTCATCAGTGCACCTGACCACCACGGTCACGGCCTCCCTGGCCCTGCTATGGTCCTTTGGTCCTGTGGATGGACATAAGAGAGGTGGACATGAGGGAACAGTGATGCACAGACAGCCCCCTGCCACACAGCCGGCATAGCGCAGGGCAAGACACCACCTGCCTTGTGGTCCTGGTGCCTGCACGACAGCAGAATGCACAACAGCATTGTGCATGTCAGCCATGCAGGACATGCAGTGACCATCAGGACCATGTCTGCCCCCCGGCAGCGGCACATGCTGCACATCCATATGCCCACTACAGGTTCACCTGGTGTATGCATGGCACATGTAAATAGTAACCAGGCTGTGGCACAGCCCCACGCTGGACACGTGCCTGGAGCCATCACAGCCATTCCAGGTCCCTCCAGTGCATGTCACCATAGCGGTGTCTGCACAGCTGTGCACTTCACTGTATCCCTGTGCCACATTCCAAGGCCGTGGCCACATGGGCCCACACCTCACTCTGCCGCTGCTGCAGTAGGACCTGCCCAAACAGCTGGGGTGCAAAGGGCTCCACTAATGCAATTAGGTTGTACATTTCGACCTCGGTCCAATTGACCACCTGATGAGTGTTCCCAATGCATGGCATGGCTGCAGTGCAAATCAACCATGGGACATGTTGTAGCCCACACAGCATGTATGCGGTGCAGCCTGTGGACGTTGTGCAATAGCATACCATTGTATGTGACTGCACAGCACATAGATGCATGATTGGCATGTGCTGTGGTGGTGTATTGCGCAGTACCATGCATGCACACAGCGGCATGGCCTGGTGGGTGCACGGGATCACGTCCGTGACACTGATGGCATAGGGCGTGACCCTGTGCAGTGCCATGCATGATTCCAGCCTGAGCTGTATGCAGTATAGATCATCACGTGCACTGGCACCACAGGCCGGTGCACTGTGATGAACAAGATTGCACAATAGGTGACCAGCACCGCATACGCACAGGGGGCATATCGCGCACTGCATATGGTCCCGTGATATGCCAATGCATAGGGGTGCGCACATGAGCACTACAGGCCCGCACACCGTGCATGTGTTGAACATGTACCACATGATTGTTCTGGTGCAACATGAGTGAGCATGGCACAATAAGGTGATATTTAGTTGCCATATGCAAATCGCCTCATGAGCCTATGCGTGGCACAGCAGGGTGCATTAGCATATCATTACCATTGCGCACAGGCTTATTTGCATGCATTGCACCTAATAAGCACCACACCACAGCACAGGTCACGGACCAGTATTGCAGCCTGTTTGGTAAGGGGATGTTAACACTGGGACTGAGAGGCCCATACCTACACTGCAACGGAGTACTGCACTGTGCCATGCTGCCACTGACATCCATTGCTGTCACTGTCCACAGGTAGCAGAACATCTGAGGCTGAGGGGGAGAGGAGGAGCATGGGCCTGCCTGCAAGCTCAGGCCCAATTTCACTAAGGAGGAGCAGCAAGCTCTGTTTGAGATCTACCTCGACAGGGAGGACCTGCTGAGTGGTGCCACGGGTACAACACAGGAGAGGTCGGCTGGGTGGGAGGCGGTGGCCACCTATGTGAATGCCCATGGCATACACCAGAGGAGTGCCCAGCTGTGCATGGTGCACCAGTGGATGGCAGCCATGGCAGCATGTGCCTCTGGACATGGGTACCACCTGCATGGATACTACACCACCGCTGACTCTGTGTTCCTGTTTTCCAGAGCCATCATGTATCCGCAGAGCAGTCCAGAAGGAGGAGGACACCGATATGGGACCAGAGGAGGTGGTGGTGTCAATGTCCAAGGGCATCTGTGACAGGGACCAACCACGATGCAACAGTGTGGGGCTGCTGGACGTCCTGGGGCTGGAGTCAGATGACGTGCTGTTGGAGCTCCTGATGAGTGACAGCTTGCCTGTGCTGTGCACAGGCACCCAGCTGGGCAGCACGTCCAACTCTGATGATGATATCACTCTGATCCTGGACAGCGCTGGGCATTTGGTGCTGGCCATGGTCCAGGGACCGTCGCAGGCACCGTTGGAGCTCAGTGCTGCACCTGTGGCTGTGCAGTTGCCCCCTGTCCACGCCAGCACAGTGGTGTGTGGTGCCACTGTTGTGCCTGGTGAGGGGGAAAGTGCTGTTGCAGACATGGCTGCACTCAACACAGACCAGCAGATGATTGGGCAGTGGTGGCAGGACACAGTGACCACTGGGCAGCATGCCACAGAGGCTACTGTTGGTGCACCCGTTGCCACACTACCCCCTGTGCGGTCCACTTTGCAGCGTCCACCTGAGTGAGACACTGATCAGCCTGCTGTGTCACCCCCAGCAGGCCGGCATCCGGACCAGGATACACAGGATGCTGACCGGCTGGCAGAGCACACCTGGCTGCAGCAGGCATCCATAGACAACCAGGCCCTGCTTGCCATGGAGATCCGTGCACTGTGGGCTGAGGTGCGTCAGCTGGCCAAATGTCAGGGCAGTGGTCGTGCGCACCTCATTGATGATCTCCACCAACTGCGGGAGGCCATGACCTCATCTCTGGACCACATGACCAGTACCATTGTGGCTGGGTTTGTATCGCTGGCAGCTGCTGGGCATGGTCATGCACATAGGACCCCCCCGCAGTGTGAGGTCAACTCCACGATCCCAAAGTCTGGTGACCCATGCACAGCAGATGCCAGACTCTGATGTGGCCATCCCTGAAAAGACCCAGCGCGGGCCTGTTCAAGGACCCGGTCACATTCTCAGGCCTTCACACCCATAAGTGTGTTGGACACTTCCCTCGTGGCTGCTGCACAGCCTGTGGCTGCTGAACAGCCTGGGCGAGGCCACCCACATGGCTGTGGTGGCTGTGGAACCATGCACTAGGCCTGCTGGGTGTGCTGCCCTTCCCTGCTGTCTGCTGCTGCTGCCCAGTGCACACTTGGGTGGTGGTGGTGGTGCCCCATGCATGTGATGGTGTGCATGTGTGGTGCAGCACATGCTCCTTGTGTGTGCTGGCCAGGCTGCTGGGCCTTGTGGCATGGGTGTGATGAGGGCAGCTCCGCGCCTTCTGTGCCTGTGCACCGGTGTCATGCATCTGATCCATGCTATGCCATGCAGCCCATGTGTGTGTGTGCCTGTACCTGTGCAGTGTGCTGTGTGTGCCTGCATCACTGCATGCATCCCTATGTGCCCATTCAGCACTGTGGGTGGGGTGGTGGTCCATGCAGGCTCTGCACACGTGTCATTACACTTACCTGCATTCTCCATAATGCTCCTGTGTGATGGTGGCCCTGTGCCTCCTGGCCTCTGCCGCCAACCTGGGGTCCCGCCTCCCCATGGGTGGCTGCACACACCCCCTCTGGCCCTTCTTCACCATCCTCCCCACTGCTATCACACTCATCCACCTGGACAGCTATCCCTCGGTCAATTGCCATGTTGTGCAGCATGCAGCTGACCAGGAATAGGTCACGGGCTTTTGATGGGCTGTACTGTAGGGCACCACCTGACCTGTCTAGGCAATGGAGCCACATCTTGAGCTTGCCAAAGACATGCTCGATGACATTGCACATGGCGGTGTGTGCCTCATTGTATCTCTTCTCCATGGGTAAGAACAGTCACTGGTAGGGGGTGAGCAGCCAGGGCCTCAGGGGGTACGTGCTGTCACCTATGTGGGAAGAGAGTCTGGTTATCTCTGTGCTGTGCTTGTGCTACCCCCTCACCCCTGCTGCCCTCTGCCTCCTGCACCCCATCTCCCCATGTCCTTGCCTTCCTCCCCCAGCATTGCTGCACCCATTTCCTTCCCCATGCATTGCTCACCTAACAGATGCCCTTTGGGGATATCCCTACACTCAAATCACTGGCACAGTATAGAACTGTGCCAGATGTAGGCATCGTGTGTGCACTCTCCTTGTGTGTGGTGCAGACATTGATGATGCACCCCATGGCATTGTACACCACCTGGCAGTTGAAGGAGGGGTATTCCTTCTGGTTGATGTATGCCACCCCCTTCCGGCCAGGTGGTGTGTGTATTGCTATGTGGGTGCAGTCTATGGCCCCTATCATGTCTGGCATGCATGCCACCCTGTAGAAGTCCTGCATGTTTGCTGTACACTCTGCCTGCATGCTTGGGAATTATATGAACTCTGAAGCATGTGGCAGCAGAGTGTTGAGGATCTGTGTGAGGAGGCAGAATGTGGTCAACTGGGTGATCCCTGTGGTGGCACCCGTTGGTCTCTGGAAGATGCTTGTGGTGAGCATGCACATCACTGTTTTCACCTTGGTCTCCACAGACATGGCATGACTCCATCTGTTGGGTGCCTGCAGCTCATCACTGCACAGCTCACAGAGCTGCCTCAGAATTGCCCTGTTCAGGTAGTACCGGCCCACGATCTCCACATCACTGTAGTCCTCGAAGGTGAGGCGGGCACGGTACCATCTGTGTTGAGCATACAGCTGATGGGCCCTTCGTCAGTCATGTTGCTATTCCTCCCTCCTTCTCACACCCCTCATTACCTGCTCCATCAGGAATGGTACTGCATCCATAGTGCTGGGCTTACTGTTCAGAGATCTGCTGTGCATGTGTTTGAGCCTGTTTTTATAGTCCAACTGGTGCATCCTGTGGTTTGCTCCTGACTTGCGCCATGGATTTGGGTTGAATATGCCATTGTGCCGCATATTCATGGGTATGCCCCCTTGCACTTGTGCTGCATACATTGCATTTGTGCCACCGGGCAATTAAACTTGCACCACGCAGCCGCGGTGGTTGAATATCGCTCTGCAGCACAAGTCTGTAGTTGCACCAGCACAACTCAGTTGCACAATACACAACTGCTCTGAATATCTGGGCCAATATGTACAACTATATTGTACCCTTTGCCTCTGCACAGCAAATGTTAGATAAAGGTAGTGTACCTTTGAACCAATTTAGATGTAAATTTACTGGTGGCTTCCTCCCTCAAATTACTTTAAATTCTGTGGGTAATGAGCTCCACAGTTGGGAGGCTAAATTATAAAAAGTGTATCTTGTTGCAATTTAGCTCTTGAGACAACCAATTTAAACTGTCCAGCAGTTCTCAAGGAAGCTGCTTCTTTTTTTTCTTGGAGTCAGCTCCTTCTCCTGTCCTCTTTATGCTAATCACAATTTTGCACCACCCAAATGTATTGTATTTTGTACTGCACTTGTAAATTATGTAACTTTTGGATGTATTACATTGTGTTTCATGTTCATGTTGTATATCTTTCTTTTATACCTTGTACCCCGGATCGCACCTGTAAATGAGCCCTGGCTCAATGTGCCTTTCCCAGTTACCAAAAGTTTAAATAAAAAATGAATAAATAAATAAAAGTTGGTTAGTTAGATATAGAGGTGCTAACCCATATACACGTTTCACTTCAAAAATGATCTTGTGCAGTTTCCTTCAAGTCTGTAAAAACAATCATCCTTGGTGCTTATAGAGTTTGCAGTGGAGGGGTAAAGTTTGGACAATCTAGAATCATTCTTGCTAATCTATTGTATAGGATATCTAGCTTATTTAGCCTTTCCTGAGCAAAATAGTAACAGATTATGTCTGCATAATTAAGCAGAGGTAGAATATGGATTTCAATTAATCTTCGAAGAATCAGTTTTCACCACCAAATATCCACTAATGCTCTGAGCTGGAGGTGCTTGGGCCCTGGGAGGGCCAGAACTTCTCAGGTGGATGACGTGAGATAAGTAGCGTGCACGTGCAACTCCATGAGTGAGTGCATGTGGCTACCTGGTTATGTTGGCACCAACCCCCAACTGCCTCAGTCCTTTTTTTCCCTTTGTCGAGTGTGCACCAATGCTTCATCGCTCGTTTGCCAGGAGTCAGAACTTCACGTTTATATGACAATAGCATTCTGTTCTCTGAGTTTTAGTGTTTAAAGCAAGAATTTGGTATTTTTGTGTCAGTTTAGTGTGTTTTGTCAGAAATTTATCATAGTTTTCTCTCAGCTCTACCAAGCGTAAATGGCCGAAGGCCTTGGAAGATGGTAGGGAGCCTGAAGAGGCAGGTTGCTCTGGCAGCAGGGTCATGTCTGGTCCACTTTCCTCTCTGAGGAAGAGTTCTGACAAAAGGTGGTCCAGTGTCCAGGAGGAAGGAGTGTCCTCTCGTAAACACAGAAAGAAGCAATCTGATTCCGTTCACACTCAATGCCGGGGTCCAGGCACCACTGGACCTCCA
The DNA here is from genome assembly GCA_016271365.2 of Neoceratodus forsteri. Taxonomy (NCBI): domain Eukaryota; kingdom Metazoa; phylum Chordata; order Ceratodontiformes; family Ceratodontidae; genus Neoceratodus; species Neoceratodus forsteri. The sequence goes on from CM028129.1 coordinate 723,539,839, forward strand.
CATCTTCCTCTTCAAGTAGGATGGGGAAGAAACAGCATCAGTCAAGGTCACACTCTGTGTGGTTTGCCACGAGGTATTCAGCTTCCTGGAGCTGAAGGTCTTCACCATCACCTTTGGTGTCACTGAAAGCCTCTGGTTCTGGAAGACTGGTTCAGACATTTTCAGGTCAGTGGATCAGGGTGAGGCTACAGGTGCCACCTTTGTGGACCTGACCAAAGTCTTCAACCTTGTCAACCACCAACTTCTCCACACTAAACTCCATCAACTAGGTCTTGACCCTGCACCCCACTCCTGGCTAGCCAACTACTTAACCACCAGGCTCCAGTGTGTAAAATGGTCTGGTGCCACATCCTCCCTCACTCCCATAACAGATGGTGTTCCACAGGGCTCCATATTAGGACCACTCCTATTCTCCATTTTCATCAATGAACTCCCATTCAACTGTGGGGCTGCAGCAGTTCAATTATATGCTGATGATGCTGTTCTATACAGGTCTGCTAAAGACATCAATGTTTTAAACGTCAACCTCGAGAGTGACTTTCAGGCTTTGGAGGCCTGGTTCAAAGCCAATCTGTTAGTACTTAACACTAAAAAGACTCAAACCATGTTATTCCACCACACCTCCTATAAACTTGATAACCAACCACCTTTGGTTGTTAAAACATCAGTGGGGGTGATGCTGGAATGTGTCAAAAGCTTTAAATACCTGGGCATCACCTTAAATGAAAATCTATCCTTCGAGATCCATGCCAATAAAATGATAAAATCAACTCACCAGAAACTAGGGTTACTGTGCTGTACTGCCCCCCTACCTCACTTCCCAATCCTTAAAGACCATCTCTACTGCAACCCTACTCCCAGGTCTCCTCTCTGGTGCATCCTTGCTTTCCACAGTGAAGCCATCTATTCCAGACTTAGGCATGCATATCAGCCTATTGCCAGATTTTCCGCTTCAGCCCCAGGCCGAACTCATCACTGTGCTGTTCTCAGTACCTTAAATTGGCCAGGTTCTGAGGTGAAGTTGGACTACCCCTTGCTGTGTACTACCTTCAAATTAATTCCCCTCTTCTCCCTTCCCCTCCAAACCTGTCTAATTTACTGACCTAGAAACCATTCACCAGATCCCTTAGAACATCTCACCAACCATTACTAAGTATACCTAAAACTCATTTAGCAGTTAGAAAGAGATCTTTCTCACATGCAGCTGCACATAAATGGAACAATCTCCCAATAGGACTTCTATCCTGCACATCCCTTTCACAGTTTAAAAAACAATACAAGAACCTATTCCTTGCCACTGGCACGTGTAACTGTATATAACCCCCTGCCTAGCAGGCAGGGGTTAATCCTATGTCATGCTCTCAAGGTTTCTCTGAACCCTGTGTAACCAATGAGTCTGAAAGTTGTTTGTGCCCTAAAGTGTAAGATGTTTCTCTATCTTATGTACTTACTGCATCAAATTGTTGAATATTTCTTTTTTTTTTTTTTTTTCATCTTCTTTTTTCCCCGGGGTTGTTCTCCATCAATCTTTGTTCTGGTCACAGCCCCCAGATCTCCCACCAGCTGTCAATTGCCCGCATACTCCCAGTCAACTTTGGCTTGCCCCCCGGAGGGCCAGGCCACAGCACTGGTTCCCCTAATTCCAGTACCGCAGAACCAGTAACTAGTTGGGAGTGTGGTGACAGTGGCTAATTGAAGTCCAGGGAGGGCTTCATGTAGACGGAGGACCTTCCCTTCATTTTCTTCATTTTTCCTCCTCCAGGAGGCAGGGACATGCAATGATATCCAGCGTCCACCCTGCCTCCATTACAGATGAGCCTCAGTAGCTGCGAGATCCCCCGCCTCCACCAGGGGTCTGTCTCGTGTAGAGCACTTCCCACTCTCCCCGGAGAAGGAGAGGTCCATAGGATGCTTCATCCTCCCCACTGGGCGATTCCTCCGCCACCCGGTCTGTTCCCCAACCTGTCACCAGTGTCGCAAGCAGAAATCCAACCGCTGCACTGGCAGGCCAGCTGAATATTTCTACTTGTTAATGTTACTACTGTTTGTACCACTGTTGGTACTATGTTTAATGTCCATCTACTATGTTTAATGTCTGTCATTTGTGGAATACTTCGATTCCCCGTGTTGCCACTGAAATAGGGACTGTCTTGTCTCGGTAGGCCTACCCAGTCATCAAAATTCAAATAAAATAAAAATAAGATCGTTGTCTCAGGCCCAAAGCCCCCCACTGTCTATAAGTGGGGACTCCAGTGGGCAGTTCCACCACTGGGCAGTTTTATCAAGAAGTGGGTGCAGCATCTGGCCCAAGTGGCACTTCTAGTAGAGCCAGTCCCTGGTCATTTGGGGCTGGTGGAACTGGTTCCACAGGCAGAGCTGTCAAGCCAAGTAGTGTATTCTCATCCAGCAGCAGACTCAGGGTTCTTGCCATTGTCTGCCCCATATGTGACCCACTCCATCCCACATAGGGATGTGGCTGGCCACAGTGCCATTGCTGTCACTTTGGTGCCAGCTGGGTCATCAACGCTGTTCCAGTGCTGGATTCGGTGCCTGGTTCAGACCCTTTGGGGCTTGGCCTGGTGCTGGATCAGGTGCCAGTTCTGGCACTGCCCTCGGTGCCAGAGACTTCCCTGGGCCCAGATCCACTTCAGTTTCAAGTGCCCTCGGCCTTTGGGACTGGTGTCACTGGTGTTGCTGAAGCCGTGCACTGGATTGTTGGGCCTGCAACCCCAACCCCATTTCTACTGCCCTTCTGAGGAGGATGTAGATGGGGATGAATCTAACTCTGACCTCATTACGTCTGAAGGCAGAGAAGATGACTTTTTCTACAGCCTAGAGACCTCAGACCCAATTCCTGTTTCTGTGCCTCGAAAGGATCTCTCTTATCAGGCTCTGCTCAAATACTGTATATGCACTTGGCATTGTATTTTGAGCCAGCAGCCATTGACCAAGGTAAGTGCTCTGGCTGGAGTTCCAAATTGTATCTAATATGCTGGTCAGTTTAGTTCTTTCTATTCCCTCTTCCCACATTTGAGACCCTTTCTGATGCAGTTTGGCACAGACCTGCTTTGGTGGCAGATATCCCCAAGCAGGCAGGCAGGCAGAAAATACACTGCTTCTGTAGATAAACCAGTGTATGTTACTCAACCCATAGCTGATGCTATTGTCACTGTTGCCAAGAAGTCCGCAGTCCTAGATGTGGTACTCACCAACACAGAGTTAGTGGGTGCTGTGAGAGTGAGAAAACCACTGGGAAACAGTGATCACTGCTCTGTGTGATTTAAATTGGCCCTAGGGGCTGGTGCACTCAAAAACCAAAGTCCTTGACTTTAGGAGAGTGGATTTTGATAAGATGAGGGAACTGGTCATGGATAAGTTAGTAGGGGTGGGGGGGTATAGGCAGGGTGGAGGAGAAATGGAAGGCAATCAAGGGAGGTATCCTTGAGGCATCGAAGACATGTGTAAAAACAGTGACAAAAAAAAAATAAGTCAAATAAACCAATATGGTTCTCACCTGGAGTCAGAGAAGTGGTCAGGGCAAAAAAAAGGCCTTTTATAAATACAAGAGCAAGCAAGGAGAGACAGAATGGGAGGAATATCTTCACAAAACTAGGGAGGCCAAGAAGACCATAAGGGAAGCAAAACCAGACATAGAACTACTCATTGCAGAGGGGGTGAAGAATGGAGAAAAACGTTTTTTTTAGATATATTAGCTAAAAACATAAAAAGGGGGAATTGCATGGGTGGTGGGAGGGTAGAGTGATAGAAGAGGATGTGCAAAAGACCACCGTTCTGATTGACAATTTTCGCTCAGTCATCATTAAGGATGAAGACGGGCCTCTGCTTGAGAGCAGTATCAAAGCAGCCTCAAAGAGAATCCTGGAAATGAGTCTGCCAGTGTTTACTAGGGAAAGAATCCTGAAGGAGCTGGCAGCCCTCAAGATTGATGAGGCTCTGGGTCCAGATGGGTTGCACCTGAAGATACTGAGGGAGTTAGCAACCAAACTGGCTGATCCACTGGCTAAGCTGTTCAACTGCTCACTCAGGACTAGGGAAGGCCCAGTGGATTGGAAGTTAGCAGATGTAGTGCCGCTATTAAATGGGGGAGGGACAGAAAGCAACCAGGGAATTCAAGGCCAGTTAACCTGACCTCCACTGTGGGGAAGCTGATGGAATCCCTGATTAAAAAGGATCTTATAGCTGACTGGCTAGCTCAGTAGTAGAGTTATCACTTGCCATCCAGATGACCCGAGTTCATGCCCTGAGTCCAGGAAGTCTGATGCTGACCTGTAAGTTGGAGTCAGGTATCCTTTAGACTCCACCTGTCTCTGGGGGAAGGGCACCTTCTTCTGTTGCACAACTGTTCCCTGGTTACCCAGGAGGAGGGGGGGCTTTGTGCAGGAAGGAACAAGTGGTCTCTCTGGGGTGACTTCACATTGGCACACACACACACTCATCTGGCAAGTGACACGGAGGTGTATTCCACCCAGAGTGGGCTGGCAGTGGAGTTCTGAAGGTAGGGAGAGTCTTACCCATCCTTCTGACAACCCTAATAGGTGAATGCCAGGTCACCTCTCAGGACCGTGCCCTAGGGTGGGATAAGGGGAGCGATAAATAGGGGATAAAATACCCCCAGCAGTGCTGGGCAGATAAAGCCACCCCTCCCTCCATGCCACAGCAGGGTCACTTTGACTCCTCCCAGACCTCGCTGGCTCCTCCTTATGGGCCCCAATCATGGAGTGAAGTATCTCCTCCTGGCTTGGGGGAGTCAGGTGGTCCTGCCCATGGGGGAATAAGCCATGGGTTGCAGTCAAGGCATCCAGTGAAGGCTGTTGAGCAAAGGGTCATGGTGGGTAGGACTACCAAAGAACTCCTGCAGCAGGTATAAGGGCTTGGGAAGGTGGAAGGAGGTCCCAATACCTGGCGGTGAAAATGGGAGAAAAAAAGAAAAAGGACCCCGTAGAATACACGGAGAGCAACGGACTCCAGGATGATAAACAACATGGTTTTGTTGCAGGACGATCTTGCCAGGCCAACCTGATAGTTTTCTTTGGCTGGGCGACAAAGGAGATAGACAAAGGCCATGCAGTGGATTTGTTGTACTTTGACTTTAGTAATGCCTTTGATTTGGTATTACACCAGAGATTGCTTACAAAATGGAGGACCTGGTTGCAGCTAAAACTCTAAGTTGTGTGGGAAACTGGCTAGCAGGAAGGTGACAGAGGATGGTGGTCAATGGCGTTAAATCAGAAGAGAAGGAGGTAATAAGTGGGGTTCCACAGGGATCGAACCTGGGTCTGGTCCTCTTCAACATGTTCATCAGCGACACTGGGAAAGGGATCCAGGGCAAGTTGTGTCTATTTGCAGATAACACAAAACTATGTGGAAGGGTAGATAGTGAAGAAGGAATAAGGAATATACAGAAGGACCTGCTAAAGTTAGAGGGGTGATCAAAGGTCTAGAAGTTAAATTTAGTGCAGAAAAGTGCAAAGTAATGTGCTTAGGGAAAATGATCTCCATGATGGAGTACTGGATGGGAGGGAGATACTTAGCACTAAAAACTAGGAACGGGATCTAGGAGTTACCATCAGTAACACCCTTAAACAAATTAATCAGTGCAACAAGGCCTATAATAAGGCCAACAGGATGTTGGGATGCATTAGGAGAGGCACTGGTAATAGGAGAAAAGAGGTAATTCTATCCCTCTACAGAGCCCTGATGAGGCCTCATCTGGAGTACTGTGCCCAGTTCTGGAGTCCTTACCTCATAAAATATAATGCTAGGTTAGAGACAGTGCAATGCAGAGTGACCAAATTGATTCCGGGATAGCAGGGTAAATCCTAGGAGGAACATCTCATGGCACTACATTTGTACTCATTGGAAACCAGAAGGGAGAGGGGCAATATGATTGAGACCTTCAGATTCCTCAAAGGAATTAATAAATGAACTGCAGGGAATTATTTAGCCTGAGTAACAACTCATAGTCATGAGGTCACGAGTGGAAGTTGGGAGGTGGAAGGTTCAGGAGAGACGTGAGGAAGTACTTCTTTACACAAAGGGTGGTGGATCCCTGGAATGGTCTACCATCTGAGGTGGTGGGAGCAAGCACAAAAAGGGGGGTTCAAACAGGCCTGGGATAGAATGAAGGGAATAGTGATTACATGGGCTGACAGGATCAGGGAAGAAAATAAGGAAAAGTCCAGGAGGGTTAGTACCCCGGGGATCATTAGGTTCTAAAAATGATTCCAGGGGTTTAGGGAACTTGGACAGACTGGATGGACCATGGTTCTTTTTCTTTCATTTTCATTTCATTTCATTTTAATTTTTTATACTTGATAACTTGATGAGCATAACTGCCCATTTTCATAAGTGACAAATATTACAAAACAAGTACAAACACTGAGTAAAGACAAAGTACACAGTACAAAAAACAAGTGCTTAAATAAACATACACTAACATATTAATTCCTTAAAATCCAACTGAAACAGCAGAAAGTCATGCTTTCTAACCATATTTTTAATCTAGATTTAAATAGAGTAAGTGAAAGAGAAGCACTGATAGATGTAGGAATAGAATTAAAGAAATGGACTGCGCTGAATGAAAATGACTTCTTACCATAAGCTTTTTTTACCCTTGGAATCACAAACTGATATTTGTCTTTGTCTTGGGATCTAGTTCCCAAAGAATTGATGGCTTTAGGAAACATGATGGACAAAGAAGTAGGAAGAAGGCCTCTAGTGACTTTGAATAACAGAATACTTCATTTAATCTTTATTCTGTTTTCAAGAGAAGGAAGTTTAGCCAAATGTAATAAGTCACAACTATGGGTCCTAAAGGGGAGACCTGTAACATATCAAAGAATATTGTTATAAGTAACTTTAAGTTTAGAGACATATTTTTCATTGGTAGAGGAATAAATGAGAATACCATAAGAACCCCAAGGAGAAAGCCATGGGTAAATTGTAGCCTAGAGGACAGAGTACGGAACTAACTCTATATAGTCTCCCCAATCTTTGATGAATGGTTTTTAGTGTTGTAAGAATGTGTGTCTCAAATGTTAGTCCTGCATCGAGAATAACCCCAAGATATTTAAAGTGATCAGCTTTTTCGAAAATATCACCATTAATATCTGTTACTGCTGGAAGAACATATACATGTTTCTTAGAACTAGTAAGGACCATATACTTGGTTTTTTTTACATTGAGTATAATTTGTTTGGAGACTAACTATTCCTGAAACGACAAGAAATCATTTTGGACAACATTAATTGCTACTGACGAATCACTGTTAGGATGAAATATGACAGCATCATCAGCAAATAGAATCATCTGAGACTTTTGACAGGTCGAGGGAGCAGAATTCATAAAAGGAGAGAAAATGAGGGGACCAAGTATGAAGCCTTGAGGGATGCCACACTTGGTTTCTCTGGAGTGAGATAAGGCTCCCTTGATGGATGTTCTAAGGGCCCTAGAAGTGAGATAATTAAAAAAACAATCAGCAACCTTAGAAGAAAAATGAACCTTATAAAGAGTGGAGTAAACCTGTGCATGACTAACAAGGTCGAAGGCCTTGGTGAGGTCCACAAAGACAGTGCTACAGAGTCCCCTTTATTGAGGGAACCCTGCAGGCAGCCAATGAACCCCACCAAGGCAGTCTCAGTACGGTCGTGGGGCTTAAACCAATGCTGAAATTTGGAGAGTAAATCATATTTACCCAGAAAATCCATTGATTGGTCAAGAGCTATTCTTTCTAATAATTTTGATAGTGGGTGTAATAAAGAAATGGGTCTATAGTTAGATAAACAATCTCTCGCACCACTCTTGTGAACTAGTTTAATGGTGGCCATTTTCCAAGCCTTGAGAAATTTGCCTGTGCAAAGTGACAATTAAACAGATCCAAAATTGGTTGTGACAAGACATCAATGCCCAATTTCAAGAATCTGTAGTCAAGGTCATCACAACAGAATTTGGGTTTGGGATCATTATTTAAAACATTATACCTAACAATTGCAGGGGTAAGTGCTTTAAAATATAATTTGGGCTAATCATTAAGTGTAGAGACATCTATTGTGAGGGGAGTAGAACTATGGCTAACCCAATATCTCTCGAGGTTGCCAAAGCAATCATTAAATAATTTGGCTAGGGGAACAGGGTCCTTGATTAAATTATCTCTGTCCTTAATGATAAACTTAGTTTCTTTATATTCCCTACCCATGAGGTCATTTAAAAGTTGCAAGATCTTTTTGGGGTTATTATGATTTCTTACTTGTTCGGAAAGAAAATAACTTTACTTTGATTTATGAACTTCAGATTTACCGAGATTCCTTAATTGCTTGTAACTATTTAGTTTAGAATGATCCATAGTGTTCTTGTAGTCTTTCCGGACTCTATCACAGAGACTCATCAAGTTTAAGAGTTCCTGATTAATCCACTTGTTTTTGTTTGCCCTAATACGCATACATTTTTTGGGAGTAACCTATCCAAAATGGAATTAGTTAATTGGGAAAATTTGTCAATGCAATCATCCAGATTTTTAATGATTTTTTGTGCAGACTGATCGGTTTTCCTGCATTTGGCATTAATGAACAATAACGTGAGATTTTTTAAAATTCCTAGTCTCGATAAAAATTGGCAGGTGTTTTTGCACCTTTGTAGACCAGTTACATTCCGCTGGGCAGTGGTCACTAATTGCATCTGACAATACATAAGATGAAGTAATATTGTCAGGATGTGAAACAACAATCCAGTCCAAAATGGACCCTGCCCCTGTTTTGTGGTTTAGTCTTGTTGTTTCATTAATAATCTGAACAATCCCCATTTTTAACAGAGTCTCCTTAACTGTGAGATTTGTCTCTGACCCCCAAATGCAATTAAAATCACCCAGTAGCAGCCACTCTTTAATAGTAATGCAAATATTTTAAATTTGAGCAAGTCGTCTAAAACCTCCTTAGTGTGACCAGGTGGAATATAGATGGAACTGACTACTAATTGTTTGTTCTGCCTAAAGGTCACATTATCTGAAACCAGGTCACATTTAGAATTCTCAGTAGGAAACTCCATTGAAACACATTTAAGTTTAGATTTTGTATGTATTATGGTCCCCCCACACCTTTTCTCCCTTCTATCTTTCCTAAAGACATTATAGCCTGGCAGAAAAACATTATCATCGTCAATAATACTAGTTAACCATGTTTATGACTCGGTAATTATATCAAAGTCATGTTGGAAGGCCCAAGCCTCAAATAAAGGCCATTTAGCCAACAGGCTTTGGGTGTTCAAGTGAACTATACTTAAGGGTAGAATTGATTTGTTTTGAAGGTACATTATGGCGTATTTGGTTATCCAAAGGGATGATAGAAGAAGATACAGGGTTCACTGGATCTGAACCTGGGAGGGGGTGAACTGAATTAGATAATAACAATAGGAGTATTATCAGTCTCCTAGAACTAAGTTTAGAATGAAACCTCATAGGATATTTATTACAGACCATAGCCCTAGAAAAAATAAATTTCACAGCTATTAAACTGCTATGTAACTGATAGTAAGACACACTTGGGCAATGAATAGGGGTCAGTCTAAAAAATAACTTTTCCCATTCATTAATTAACACTACATAAGGGCCCAGAAAGTCCTGACCAATATTTAACTCAAATAAGAAAAGTAACCTATTCTCACTAGAATGAAATTCAGTACATTTGCTATAAGACAAACAACAGATGATGAAAAAATAACGAAACATATGTAACAATACAGAAACAGAATAATGTTTAAATCAATATACAGGTGAAACCTACTCTAACAGTGCAATTTATCTAAATAAATAGTTAGGATTTGTTAAACTTATAATAATTATTAATCAATCAATCAATCACTTTATTTAACCATAACCATAACCAAAATGTTATTTTAAAATAACATTAAAAAAAACATTCACTTACTATTATGATCTAACCTAGGGTTCTCAAGCTGACAACAATAGTATTTCTACCAAGTGGCACTTACGCCACTCACACTCATGCCCCACACTCGCACTATGTAGCAAGCGCTGGGATTTAAAGCTGAAACCCCTCCCACTGCAGCAACTCGTGCAGATTATTGGCTTGCCATCGAGCCCCCAGTGTAAACACGAGTAGCCCAGACACACACCTAATTAGCCGCTAAAAGTCCAAGCATTAAAAGATGACAGCTGCAAGTTCACTGAATGCTGCAAACCTGGACATAGAGCAAACAGTTCAGGAGCAGCTATAGAATAAAAACTTGCAGAAAAGAAGGTAAATCTCCAAAGGTCCTGACACAGGAGAGGCAACAGCAGTAGTTTGTTTCACGGAATCTCCAAGGCTAGATGACACGCACTTCTACAACATCTAAAAGCATGCCAAAGAAGCAGCATGTCAAACGTAAAATGCAGGTAGGTGATCTTGCTAGGAGGGGGGATGCGCTCACGCTGTGTAGCGAGCACACACAGGGATTTAAAGCTGAACCCCCCCCCCCCACTGCAGCACTTCACACAGATAACTGGCTCACCGCCAAGCCCCCTGTGTAAGCACGAGTCTATGTTTCAATATTTCTAAGTCACGGTGCACGCCATTAATTGGGAGTCATGCAAGACTGACACTATACCCAAGCAGGTCTATGCTTTGGCTACCTTGGGCATGAGGATTCCCAGCTACCAAGGGCATTTTTCTAAGCATGAGTATACCCTTTGAAGCAAGCTGAAGATTCTGGCAGAGTCTCTGCTACAGTTAGAGCTTAAACAAGATATTCTGCTGTCAAGCAAGGCATTGAGTCCAACAGTTGCCAGCTTAAGGCCTCCATGGATGCCCTTGACACTGCATCCCAGTCTACTGCTGTGGGAAGTTGCATCATGTGGCATTCCTGGCTGTGGACTTCTAGCTTCACCTAAGATGTCCAGCCACAGGTTATGAAAGTCCCTTTTGCTGGAACTTATCTGTTTGCACAGCAGGTGAAATAATCTCTTAAGACATCCAGTGAAACTGGAATGACACTTAAGACTTCTAGATCAGCTCCCTTTAACCCTCAGAAGGGCAAGGGGCATGGTTGTTTTCATGGCAAAGGCAGAGGAGCCCAAAACAAAAGTCAGCTTCTGCAACCTCAGAAGAAAGTGCAGCCGAAAGCACAAGTGCCAAAAGCATCTAGTGCCACTACCTGAAGTTCTGGCCCTGTTCTTTCTTCAGCTGCTCAAGATGGAGCTCTTTTCCCCAGTGAGGGAGCACCTGACTCCGTTTTTACCATCAATAGGAATCCATTACAATGGACAAATGGGTCTTCAGGATTATCCAGGATGGATGCTCTCTGAATTTTATAAAAATCCCTCCAGACGGTTCCACCAAGTCACGTTGACAATTTTGTTGTTGAAGGACTTCACAGCAACAGCACTTTGTCGATGGCAATCACATTGTCCAGCAAATGTGTTGCCGACCCCAGTGGTGATGGGGTACAAATGACTGTTTGTGGGAAGCCACCTGCACCCCTGGACATAAATATAATCAGCTCTGGGGGGAGGAATTACTGAGGAGAGCAGCTATCAGTGAGTTGCTGTACCATTACACCACTGCAATAACCAGTTCGACACTTTGGATGTCAAATGGGTTGTTGTCAATGTAATGGTTTCACTGTGGGGGGGGGGGGCTCTGTACTAATGGTATACCCCTTCAGATTATCCACCCAAAAGGTAACCTTTTATCAGATCATATGTCAGACCTTCTGGAACAGGAAACTGAGCATTCTGAGCAACAGGGCAGTGAAAATAGTGCCAGAGTCAGAACAAAACACAGGGTTTTACCCCCATTACTTCCTGGTTCCAAAGAAATCTGGGGACATGTGCCCTATTCTTAACCTCAGAAATCTGAACAAATTCATGGATCACGAACAATTCAAAATAATTTTTCTAGGTTTGCTGCTATCCTCCCTGAAACCTCAGGATTGGTTAGCATCCCTGGATATGCAGGATGCACACCAGCACATACTGGTACACCCCAGCCGCCACAGATACCACCAGTCATAGTGCTGGGGCAACACTACCATTTCAGAGTTCTGCCCTTCGTTCTTTCTTCAGTGCCATGAGTCTTTACAAAGTGCTTTGCAGTACTCGCTGTGCACCTGCAGAAATTAGGGCTCCAGATCATCTCGTACTTCCATGATTGACTAATCTAAAGCCTGTTCAGATAGGAGACAGAACAGGCAGCGACCACTGCCTTTCAGTTCCTCACTTAAATGTGGGTCTTGCTGAACCTTGAAAATTCTCAGCTGTAGCCCTCAAAGCAACTGCTGTTTATAGGAGCTCTTCTGGATACAATCCATGCCCAAGATTTCCTTCCAGAGAGCAGACTACAAGCAATTCTGCAGATGATGTACTACATCATGGAGCACAAGCCTGTGCCATCCCAGTCCATGTAGTACATACTAGGTCTGATAGATTCCTCAGTGTTCACAGTGTCTCTGGTACATTTTCACTTGAGGACAACTCAGTGGATGCTCAGTGCACAGTTTTCACAGACATCACACTCTCAGACTTGCCCCATTCAGGTGACCATGCCTCTGGTTTGGTCTCTCACATGGTGTACAGTGAAGGACAGTCTTCTCCAGGTCTTCTTGGAGCCTTAGCAGGGTTTTATTTAACTCAAAAAATTGATTAGCGTTTTGCTCATTAAACTTCTGAAACTTTGTGAAAATGCATAGCACCTGCCTCACTGTGTTTAACAAACATAACACGTCTAGAATACCTATATAAATGCTTTCTGTACAGTTAGTATTGTCCCCCAAAAAACCTGCTAATCAATTATTTAAAGCCCTGCTAAGGTTACTCTCACCATGGATGCACCCATGTTGAGGTGGGGTCCACTGTCAGGGCCTCCGAACACAAAGTGTTTGGAACCCATCAGAAACTCATCTCCACATCAGTGTGCTGGAGATGCGAGCTATTTTGTATGGCCTAAGAGCCCTAGTACACCTAGTCATCCACAAAGCAGTCCTCCTCCAGACAGACAAGTCTGCCATGTAATATATCAACAAACAAGGAGGGAAACACTCTTACTCTCTCTGCAGAAAGGCAAAGAGAGTGTGGTAATGGTGACTGGAACAGGGGATCCTTTTACAAGTAATCTATCTGCCAGGAATTCAGAACAATCTGGCAGACAACCTCAGTCAAACAGAAGCTGATCCTCAGGCATTGTCACTAGCTCCAGATGTCATGAGATCACTTCTTGATGAGGGGTACCCCAGATGTGGACCTTTTTGTATCCCCACTCAATGCCAAACTGCATAGATTCTGCTCCAGAAATCCAGGACACGGCAGTTTCTGTCAGGATGCCTTCAGACTGCAATGGCAAAATCAGTTTCTGTATGCATTCCCTCCATTCCATCTCATGCAGAGGGTATTACTCGAGTTAAAGGCACAAGAGGGCAAGATTATATTGGTGGTCCTCTGCTGGCCTTAACAGATTTGGTTTCCTCTGTTAAATGGACTTTTAGTCAGCAAACCAAGAACTCTACCACTCAGGATGGACTTATCGACTTGGGAACACCTGGCCCACACTGATCTGCACTTCCTTCACCTTCAGACCTGGCTCCTGAAGAGATAGAAGTAAGCAGATACTGGGTAGCTCAGAGAGTCTCTTAAGTACTTTCTGATGCTCATAAACCTTCCACTAAGAAGATGTACATTGCCAAATGGAGAAGATTTTCCATTGGGTGCTCCAAAATCCACATAGATCCCTTTGTGTGTTAACCTGACAACATAGAAACATAGGCTTTGACGGCAGATAAGGACCGCTTGGCCCACCTAGTATGCCCATTTCCCTACCTACAGGATAAGCTGCAGATCCTAGTCAACCAACAGCCTATTTCTTCCTACCCCCCCCACAAGAATTGCCTTATGTCTGTCCCATGTATTCTTGAATTCTCCCACATTTTTAGACCCCACAACCTCCTCAGGAAGGCTGTTCCACACATCCACTACCCCTCTGTGAAAAATACTTCTCACATTGCCCCTGAACTACCCCCATCTTGAAATTGTGTCCCTTGTTCTTGCATATCTCTTTTTCTGAAAGATGCTACCCTCTTGGACTTTGTTGATTCCACTGAGGTACTTAAATGTTTCTATCATGTCCCCCCTCTCCCTCCTTTCCTCAAGAGTATACATATTAAGCTCTTTTAGTCTCTCCTCGTATGGCTTCTCTGGCAGACCCTGCACCATTCTAGTTGCCCTCCTCTGGACTGCCTCTATCCTGTCTATGTCCTTGCGGAGATGGGTTCTCCAGAACTGGATGCAGTACTGCAGATGGGGTCTCATCAACTGTCTGTACAGAGGGATAACAACTTCCTGTTTTCTGCTGGTGATGCCTCTCCTTATGCATACCAGTATACCCACAGCTCTCCCTACTGCCTTCTGACATTGCTTGCTAACCTTAATGTTATCTGATATGATTACCCCCAGGTCCCTTTCCTTTATTGTTTTTGTTACTACCCCCCACCATTGGGTAATCTTTCCCTGGGTTTTTGTTTCCCAGGTGCATTATATTGCACTTCTTTGCATTGAATCCTAGCTGCCATACTTCCGACCATTCCTCCAACCTTGCCAAGTCCCTTCTCATCCTTTCCATGCCTCCTTGTGTATCAACCCTATTGCAGATCTTTGTGTCATTTGCAAAGAGGCATACTTTTCCTTCCAGTCCCTCTGCAATGTCACTTATAAAGACATTAAAAAGGACTAGACCCAGTACTGAACCCTGCGGTACCCCACTAATAACCCCTCTTTCTTCAGAGTGGACTCCATTGACAATTACCTTCTGTGTTCTGTTGTCCAGCCAATGTTTTACCCAGGCTACCACCCTGGGACCCACTCCCAGGCTAGTTAATTTGACTATTAATCTTTTGTGTGTGACTGTGTCAAATGCCTTGCTAAAGTCTAGGTAGGCTTTGTAGGCTTCAGACAAGGTTCTGAAGTACCTACTGGACCTTTCTGATACTAGCCTACAGTATTCCACAGTAAAAGTTCATCTGTGTGCTACATCTACACACCACAAGCCCATTGGTATCCTCTACCTGGCACAGCTGCCACTGTTCAAGAGGTTCCTCAAATTAATTTTTCACATAAGGTCTCCCATCAGAAACCCAGTAGCTGCATGGGATATCAACCTTGTGCTGGCTATTCCAACTTGTAAGCCTTTTGAGCCCCTTATGAAGTGTGACTTGAAGTTTTTAACTTCAAAAGCAGCATTTCTAGTGGCCATTACCTCTGTTCACAGTGGGTCATAAATCTATTCTTTGGTCAAATATTCTCCATATATTGTTTTCCATAAGGACAAGGTACAATAGTTCTCCGCACCCCCCCCCCAAAGTTTCTACCAAAAGTGGTGTTGGAGTTCTATCTTACCAGCCCCTTATCCTACCTACCTGCTTTGTCCACTCCCAGAATAAGGGAGAGCATATTCTCCACTCACTGGATGTTAAGAGGGTCCTTAGGTTTTATCCGGACAGAAGCAATGACTTCACACAATCCAAACACAATCCAAACAGCTCTTTGTCTCCTTTGATCCTAACTAAATGGGACAGTCTGTTACAATCAAGTGCATTTCTGCCCTGATTGTGAATTGCTACACCACTGCTATGCCATGACTCAGATTAGATTCATGGACCAGGTACAAGCCCAGTCCACCAGAATGGTTACCACATCCATGGCAGAGATTAATTCTGTGCCTACTGGAGATATTTGCAGAGCTGCATATTAGAGCTCAGAGCACACTTTTACTAAGCACTCAGTCCTGGATGTCCATGCCAGGCAGCATGCCGGTTTTGGTAGGACAGTCCTAAATGGATTATTATCCTGAATGAACCCACAGCTTCTATTGCCCTAGTCCGGGGGATTTTGTCTGAGCTTGGTACTCTGACCCACAAGTGGGAATCATAGGTGAAGATTGATTCTTGGAAGATATGAAAATGATGTATTCACTGTAATTCTTGATCTTCTAAGAATATCTGAGTCATTGATTCACACAACCGCCTGCCATCCTCAGACTCACTCCAGTATGGTTGTGTTAGTCTTCTCCCCTTTATGCTTGTTTTGGGGTGTGAAGACACTGTGTCACTGGATTTGATGGCCCTTCTTACATGGGCTGCCAGGACTATGTTGTGCCCTTAGATTAAGGGCATAGGTACTTGTTAGGTTATGCTGCACTTCCTTGGTAAAAAAAGGTACTGAGGCAGTTGGGAGCTGGCAAAGATGTAACTAGGTGGCCACGTGCACTCACTCATGGAGCCATGCATGCATGCTGCTTACCTTGGTGCCAGCTGTCTGAAGGTTCTGGCTCCAGCTGGGTCCTAGCACTTTTGGCTCAGTCCACTAGTGTAAATCAATGATGAAGATATTCTTAGAAAATCAAGAATTACATTGAGTGTGTAATTTTCATTTTTTTCCCTCAAATCTGGGGACAAACAGTTTTTATAACTGGGCAACAAGACTATTCTTATTCCAACTTTTTTGGACAGAATGTCAACATATGCATTGTCAGTACCACTAGACTCAACCCAAATCCCCAGATATTTATAACTATTCACCAGGTCTAAAGGGCAACCATCCAAAGAAGATGACTTTTTTTAACTCAGCGGGTGATGCAAAAGGTATCAACTTAGTTATTCCAGTGTTATGTTTTAGTTTAGACCTGGTAAAGAAGAATGTAAAGCGTCAAATCCTTTTTGCAGTTCAGCCTGTACAGATGAAAGCAAGTGCCCAGAAACACAGATGATAGTATCATCTACATGATGATGTTTCATGTTCTTGATATTTTTACCTAGACCTCTCATATATAGTGTAAACAAGAGAGGACCTAGTACTGACTCCTGTGGGACCCCAGTCAGTATAGCTATGCTGCTACAAGAATGACTGTTTACTATTGTATATTGTTTCTTTTTGGCAAAAAATTATTTAAACTAGCTCAGCGTAATACTATCAAGTCCTACTGTATTTCAGCTAATTTATTTAAAAGCATTTCAGCTGAGCACAGTGTGATAGCCCATGAAGAGCCTTCACTGAGATGTCAGTGCAACCACTTTACAACATTTACTTATGGCTCTGTGTGAAGCCCAAGATGAACTTCCACACTAGCAGATTTATTGTATGTTATAGAGCATGAGCTTGATCATACCGTAGCCTCAAGGTATTGCACCAGTTGTGTCCAAACCATGAGTCAGCAACTGTTGTATACAGCAAGAATTTTAGCAGTTGACTCAGTTTTATTATTTTATGTCTGACATCTACATAGCAGTGCACTGACAAAATAATTAGCTGGAATTTGAAGGATAACTGCTTGGCACGTACAATTGTACATACCACTAAAAGATATATCATCTGGCTAGTGAGTTATACAATGAATCTTGATATAAAAAAATGCAAAATGCTCATGCAATAAACATGTATACAAAAGCTGACAAATATGTGGTGAATATTCACCCAAAGAAGTGAAGGAAATATATATATATATATATATATATATATATATATATATATATATATATATATATGTCTATTATACTCGGCTGCGTCAGTATAGTTAGGTTGAGTAAAGAAGTTTAATGTTAAACTCCAAATTTTGTACCTTAATAACTTTGCAGCTGTTCAATGGATTTGTACAACATTTGGAATGCGTGGTCTCGTATGATGGATCTCTTGATCTGCCAAGTTGCATGTCAGTTGTGGTTTACATGCAGCAAAGTGCTGAACATTTTGTTTTTCACTTTTTGGGCGGCACTCTTTTGCTGATTTTTGCCCATCGTGCTGCGGCCACACCATTTGGTATTCTGGTCTGAAATTTTCAGGGTAGAAAGAGGTTTGCTCCAAGAACAATCCAGCATTTGGACTGGTTAAAAATATTAATCCGTTCCAAAGTAATTTAATTTTGAAGTTTCAGGTTCTGAGTATGCTCGGTTCACTCCAAGATTTATTTGTATTTTTTGCAAAAAGGGATTGGGCTCATGATCCAGGATTTTGTCAGCTCACAAACAGGGATTTATAAAATCCCTGTTCATGAGAAAAAAAATTCTTTATTCACAAGCTGCCATTTTGTTTCCATTTTTCCCCCCAAACAAAATATTGTAGCTTGCTCCACGGGTGACTTGCTGGTGAAATAAGGCATGTTTTTTTTCTCAGGGAGACGCCCTCTACAAACCTATACCTTTGGTTTACTTCATTTTGGCCAAAAAATGGCCATTTTAAATTTAAAAATTCCCATTTTCGAGCCGATCCCCTTTCGTGAGGTAGCACAATCCTTGATCAACATTTTATGACCAGTTGGCCATTCTCGCAAATGAAGATTGGCTCATGAACTGGGATATTGTCAGCTCTCAAAAGGGGATTGGGTTTTTGAATCCTCTTTCATGAGCGAAAATCCCCATTCATGAGGTGTCAAAATCCCCGTTCGTAAGCCAATCCCCTTTCATGAGCTGACAAAATCCTTGATTGTAATTTTGCGACCAGATGGCCATTCTCATGAACAAGGATTGGCTCGCAAACAGAGATTTTGACATCTCACGAAAGGGGATCAGCTCATGAATGGGGATTTTGTGAGCTCATGAAAGGGGACTGGTTTTTCAATTCCTCATTTGCGAGCTGTCAATATCCCTATTCACGAGCTGTCAAAATCCTTGTTCATGAGCCAATCCCCTCTTGCGAACTGACAAAATCCCCATTCGTGACTTGGGGACCAGATGACCAAAGTCTGACAATCAAGGATTACTTGCGAACAGGGATTTTGACATCTCGCAAAGTAGGATTTTAAAACATTTGCCACTGCACTGTAAATAAATGGTTTGGTCTTTTGACTTGAAATTTGCAGGGTATAAAGGGGATGTCCCAGAGACGTGAGTTATGCTATTTAGGTGTTAAAAAGTTAATCAGTTACAAAGATATGCCATCGTGAAGTTGAGATTTTTCCCATAGGATAACACTTCGGCGCTCATAGCGACTTTTGGTGCCCTTATCTTGGAAACAATGCGAGATACAGATTTTTCACTACCCTCTGCTGACTATGCAGACATGGAGGTTTTGAAGTCCTGATTACAACTGCAGTGGAATTCTTTTCATAGGTTGTACGGTTACTGAGATATTGGCTAATTAGAGTTACAAGGGTTCCTTTTCGGGCCTATAGGGCTACTGTATGGCTCCGTTGTTATGTGTAAGTGGGAGTGCAGGGCTCAGAGATGCATATTATTGTGCACAAATGGGCAGTTTCGGGCCCTGCGATCCTATCAATACATACTATTTACTAGTTATATTACACTTTTTCAAAAAGTAAGGAAATCCATTGCAAAAACTGCATTAATGCATCAGTTAGGGTTAAAGCGACAAAAGTGGGAATGAGATGTTAGGTTGACTTTGTCCCCCCCACCCCACCACACCACTCTCCACACACCAACAGACACTGGGTGTGCCATGGCTGCCAGATGTCTAACTCTCACCCATTCTCCTTTACTGTAGCATGTCAACCGGTTTACACATGGAATGGGGTGATAGCTGGGCCTGATAACCCCATGGCACACCCCAGTGTCTGTTGGTGTGGGGAGGATGGAGGAGTGGAGTGGTGGGGGGAGGGGTTAGGGGCTGAACCCTAGCATCTCATTTCCCCACTTCTGTTGATTTAACCCTAACTGATACAATAATGCAGTTTTTGCAATGAATATGTGTGTGTGTGTGTATATATATATATATATATATATATACACACATATATATTTTTGTGCCTGGATGCCAACTCTCAAAACAGCTAACAAATCACAATTTTTACTCACGGCTTTTGTTTTAGGTCTTTCTCAGGTGTGTGTCATGAACTGGAGAAAGTGCAGCTTTTAATAGCTATTGATAAAAGATCAATCTGCAGCTGATTTGACATCAAAGAAAAGACACATTAGTTCTCAAAGTTCAAGTAATACAAATCTGTATGCACAGATTTTTATAGGAAAAATCCTATACTTTAATGGTTTTAGTATATCCTGGGTTTCCAAATGGAAAAAAAAACTGCAACATTATTTTTGAGCTAAGTAAAACTAACCCTACACATTTTCCTGAAATCTACTTCTTAAGTTCTCATTAGTCCTTCTCCTGTTGAAGTAATGACTGCTAAACTGACTTCACTTGCACTTCACAAAGTAATTTATAGGATATTAACTCTTACTCTATCCAAGGGATAGACTTTATATTGAACAAAGGTCATTACTCACATTCTTTTCAATGACTAAATGTAACAGGCAGGGTTTGCTAATGCCTTTTTCAAAATATTCAATATCTGGGAAACAAATATTCAGATATTTGGAATTTGTGTCAGCCCCCAGCACTTGTTTCCCACACACCTCCCTGTTTCTTGTTGTCCCTGTTAAAAAAGCAAATGAAAGCTACCAAATGCCTGTCCCCCACCCTCTGAGCTCCGAACACACCCTGATCCCCCATGTCCTGGTGAAGTAAAGCAAGAGAGATGGATTTAGGCTCCTGATGCAACTTGTGTCTACAAATCACCTTCCATTCCCCCAACCCCCAATAACTTGTCCCAGTAGCTCAAACTGCCCCATCCCCTGCCCCATAGGTACCCATCTCACCATCCCCCAATAATACCCACAAAAATCAGCTAAGGATGATCCCATGGCAGTTCACAGGTAGAGTCATCCCTCCACCTCGGCCTGCCACCTGCTAATGAATGAGACTGTGCAATTCATTTTCACATCTATAGTAACCACCTGTTCGACTGATCAGATGATTAATATAAGCAGAAATGCATGTTGCATGGTTTCATTAGAAAGTGGCCATCTGAGGTGGAGTGTGGTTAGACTTGTTTACTTGCCATGGGCTCTTACTGCTTTTATGGGTGTCATGTGGCAGGAAGTGTGGAATAGCTGCCTGGAGGGGTGATAAGGAAAAGTTTAATATTGGGCCTTGCTGCTAGGGGGCATTCATATTAGTGTGGGGAGAAGGGAAGAGTCTATCTTCCAGGAATCAGTCTTCACCATTGATTCATACTAATGGGTCTGAGAAGGAGGCACTAGGACCCTGCAGGAGCCAGAACTTTTCAGGGGGGCTGGCGTCGATGTAAGTTGTACACATGTGTGGCACCACGACACTGGCTCATGCTACATGGCTTACCTTTGCACTAGCCCTCAGCCGCCTCAATTCCTTTTCTCCTACCATTGAGTGTGCTTCAGTGACAACATCACTCACCCACTGGGAGTCCAAATTTCACATCTGTATGACAACAGCATTCAGTTCTCAGTTTTTAGTGTTTAACATTAGAATTTTTGGTTTTTTAGTCAGTTTAGTGATTTTACAAAAATATTTCTCTTAGACTCTCACAGCCCTGCCGAGTCAATGGGCAACAGCCATGGATGATGATGGTAGTGAGCCTCATCAGGCTGGGTCTGTGTCTGGTCCACTTCCCCTTTGAGGGGTGGTTCTGACAATGAGCAATCCTGTGCCCAGGAGGAAGAACAGTCCTCCCAGAAGCACAAAAAGAAGCGGGCCCATTCCTGATCCCAGATGGGGCCATGTTGCCACTCGGCCTCAAGTTCTTCCTCTTCTCATAGGAAGGAGCAGAAGCGGTATCACTCAGTTTCACCCTTTGCAGGGTCTGCTGTGAGATCCTCAATCTCCCAAAGCAGAAGGCCTCACTGGCACCACTGGCATCACTGGAGGTTTGAATTCATGGGAGATCAAGGTCTTGGGCCCGGATGCAGTGCCTGGCTCATCTGCCTCTGCCTGTTGAACCAATCCCTGACCCTTTGGGGCTGGTGGTACAGGAACTGCAGGCAGGACCTTCAAGCTGAGTGGAGCATTTGGCTCTGGCAAAAGCCCCAGGGCCCTTGCCAGTGAGCATGCCACTGGCTCCTGTCCCATTAGCCGCACCCATTCAGTAACACTGAGAAGGGACCGGTCCCGGTACTTTGGCCGGTCACTTTGGTGCCGGATAGATCATTGACATTGGAGTCAGCCTAGGCTTCTCAGGGTTAATCCCTGCTCTGGGTTTGGCATCAACCACAGTGCCATCCTCAGTATCAGGAGACCTCCTGGCACCGGATTCGGTTCAGGCCATTGCACCGCCATTGATGCCAGCTCCTCATAAATTGGGTCTGGTGTCACTGGTGTTGCCAACTCCTTATTCTGAATTGGGGCTCCTGTGGTCCACTTTCCTGCCTGATCCTCCCTTTTGGGGGGAGCTGGAGGGAAATGAGTCTGACCCCTAGCTAATTATCTCTGAGGGCAATGACAATGGCTCTTTCTATAGCTTGGACTCTTTGTACCCAGCCCCTTCTTGTGTTCCTCAGGAGGATTTGATTTTTGAGGCCTTGTTAAGGAACTTGCATTCTGCACTAGGTTTTGAGCCTTGAGCTATGACCCAGGTAAACGTCTCCATCTGTAGTGGTTAAATGTTTCAGTCATGTCATTCAGCCTGATTTCCCCCTATTTCTCCAGCATCTTAAACCTTGTCAGATGTTGTTTGGAACAGGCTTGCTTCTATCACTTCTGTCTGTAGACAGCTAGATAGAAAATACACTGCTCCTAAAGACAGACCAGGGTACATTTCTCAGCCAATAGCTGATGCTATTGTTATTCTTACTGAGAACAGCAAAGCCATTCTGACCCAACAGGTCACCGCACGTCTTATTAAACCTGCTCACACACCTGAAACTACTCTGTATCCCAAGTCTTTCTCTGTATGAAAATATGTATTGTTATCCAGGGTCGCCCCTGAAAAAGGGACCTTCGGGACTCAGTGGGCCTACCCGGTCAACAAATTTTAAATAAAATAAAATAAATATTAACAATGAGTCGCTCAAGATGGACATTATGGGCAAAAAAGCTTTTGCAACTGCCATCCTTGGCAGGTGCATAGCTAACTATCAAGGGCATTTTTACAAGTATGAGTATACCCTTTGGAGCTCACTTAAGTCTCTTGCAGAATATTTGCCTGACTCTGAGACTAAACATTAGATTCTACAGACTGTTACTCATGGCATTGAGTCTAACAGTTATCAGCTGAAAGCAGCTATGGATGCCCTCCACACTGCCTCTTGCCATACTGCAGCAGGCATTTGTATCAGACGGCACTCCTGGCTCCACACCTCTGGTTTTTCTCAGGATATTCAACAGCAAGTAATGAACATTGCCTTCGACAGTACTTCCCTGTTTGGACAGCAAGTACAGAACTCTCTTGAAGTGTCTCAGAAAACTAGAACAACCATAAAGACTTCCAGACCAGCTCCTAGTAACCCTCAGAGGGGGAAAGGATGAGGTTTCTTTCAGAACAGGCAGTTCTTTTTAGAAGGATGTCAGGAAGCCCAAAACAAACCTCAGTCTCCCCAGCCTCAAAAGAAGTCACTACTGAAGACACAGATGCCGAGGGCGCCTAGTGCCACACTATGAACCTCTGGCACCGGTCCTGCCTCAGCTGCCCAAGGCAGACCTTTTCTCCTCACTAGGGGCACCTCACCCAGCTTTACCATCAATGGGAGTTCACGATGACAGACAAGTGGGTCCTTCGGATCATCTGGGAGGGATACTCCCTGAACTTCACAGAAATCCTTCTAGACTATCCACCTTGAGAGCAACCCCTCTTATCAGTCCATATGTCAGAGTTTCTTGTGCAAGAGATTGTGGTCCTCCTGAGCAACAGGGCAGTGGACGTAGTGCTAGAGTCAGACTGAAACCCAGGCTTCTACTTCCGCTACTTCCTAGTTCTGAAGAAATCAAAAGGCATGCACTGCATTCTCAACCTCAGAAATCTAAAAATGTTCATGGATTAAGAGAAATTCAAGATGGTTTCTGTGGGATCTCTGCTTCACTTCATGAAGCCTCAGGATTGGTTAACCTCCCTGGATATACAGGATGCTTACCAGCATATCCTAGTACACCCCAATCACCATAGATACCTTCGATTTGTTGTGCTGGGCCAGCATTATCTATTCAGAGTCCTGCCCTTTGGGCTACTCTCAGTGCCTTGAGTCTTTACAAAGTGCTTTGTCATCCTCACAGTACATTTGAGAAAACTAGGACTCCAGGTTTTCCCTTATCTGGATGACTGGTTGATAGCCAGCTCATCTAAGCAGGAGGCAGAACAATCAGTGGCCATGGGCTCTCAGTTCCTTACCTCCATGGGGCTCTGCTGAACTTACAGAAGTCTCAGCTTCAACCTTTGCAACAACTGCTGTTCATAGGAGCTCTTCCAGATACTACCAAGGCATGTGCCTTTCTTCCAGAGAGTAAAAGGCAGGAGATCTTGCTACAGAATGGAGAGCAAATCTGTGCAAGCTCACTCTATGCAGTGCATGATGGGTCTGATCACCTCCTCAGTGCTCACAGTGCCCCTGGCATGGTTGCACATGAGAACAATTCAGTGGATGCTCAGTGCACAGTGGTCACAAGTAGGGATAGGCAAACTGACTGCGACCCAGTTCTGATTCCAACTCTGATTTTTTCCCCAAAGATTCTAATTTACTCTGATCTACTCTGGTGAATTGTAGACCTAATGAAAAATGCAGTTTGGAGTATTCCCTGGTGTCCAGTGGTCCCTCCCTCCCTCCACCCGATCACCCGCCCGATATAATGTAACAAGTTTCCCTGATGTCCAGTGGCCTCCCATCCTGATTCCCTAGAAGTTATATACCATTCCCTGGTGTCTAGCAGACCCCCCTTCCTATCCCCTTTCTCCTGTAATAAATTAATATACTAGTCCTCCATTCCCTGGTGTCTAATGGGACCCCCACCCTGGCAGGTAGTGCCCCACCACCCCAATCCCCCCCACCTTGACCCCCAGCCGGCGACCAGCACAGCCCTCCACTCTCCACCACAAAGGTCCTCCTACTGAGCTGTCAATGAAAGAGGGCGTACTTGTACAAGCACATGCTCATTCATTGACAGTCCAGTTTGCGCTCATTCAGTGACAGCTCTGTTAGTGGCAGAGACAAGAGCGGAGAACTGTGCTGGTTGCTGGTGGGAGTGGGGATGGGGGAAACAGCATGATGGGCCACTTTAGTGGCCCACCAAGCCATTCCCCACCATCCCAACCCCCCCACTGGCGGTCAGTAGAGCCCTTTGCTGTTGTCTCTGACCACTACAGTGAGCTGCCAACAGAGCTGTCATGTCAATGAATGAGTACGTGCTTGTACAAGCACATGCTCTTCCACTGACAGCTGAGTCAGTGGCAGGTCGTGGTGGAGAGTGATGGGCTATGCAGGTTGCCAGCTTGGGGTCGGGGTGGTGGGGAGGTGGGGCACTACCTGCCAGGGTGGTGGGGTGGGGGTCCACTAGACACCAGGGAATGGACTAGTACCTTATTTTATTACAGGATATTGGGGATAGGGAGAGGGATCAGGATCCACTAGACACCAGGGAATGGTGTATAACTTTTGGGGGATCAGGGCAACCACTGGACACCAGAGAAAATTGTTACATTATGTTGGGTGTGTTATCGGGTGGGGGAGGGACCATTGGACACAAGCATGGAATCACAAATAGTGGTAAAGTGCTGGACCAAACTGAACTGTACTTCCGAACCTGGCTAACTTGGCAACCAGGGTCAAGCCATGAAAGGCTTGGTTCTCCCGGTCAGAGCCAAGTCAGCCCAGTCCATGGAGGTTTGGAAGTGTAGTACAGTTAGTTCACCCATCCCTAGTCACAAACATAACTTTTGTGACCAGGCCCCTAGTTTGGTCACTTACATGATGGACAGGGGAGGACAATCTCCTCCAGGGCTTTCCCTTCTACTAGCCAGAGCCTCAAGTAACTCTCACCACAGATGCCTCCCTGATGGGATGGGATGCCCGCTGTCAGGGCCTCGAAACACAAGGTGTCCGGAATCCCTCAGATACTCATCTACACATCAACATACTGGAAATGAGTGCTGTGTTGTATGCCTTCAAGCCCTAATAGATCTCAGCAGCCATAAAACACTCCTGCTGCAGACAAAAAAATCACTTTTGTATTACGTTAACAAACAAGGAGGAGTGCACCCTTACCCTATCTGCAAGGAGGCAATAAGAGTGTGGGAATGGTGCCAGGAGTACAAAATGTTTTGGTGAATGAGCTTGGCCGAACAGAGGCCGATCCTCATGAGTGGTCACTAGCTCCAGATGTTGTGAGATCATGGTTCGAGGAGTGAGGAACCCGAGATGTGGACCTTTTTGCATCCCCATTCAATACAAACTGCCTTGATTCTGCTCCAGAAAGCAATGGTGTTTTCTGTCAGGATGCATTCAGACTGCAATTGTAAAATACTTTTCTGCACACATTTCCCCCAGTCCCTCTGGTACAGAAGGTACTATTCAAAATGGAGGCACGTGGAGGCAATATGATTCCAATCACCCAAACCCACAGTCAGAACTGCGAAATGCAAACAGGTGGGTGTGCAGACCGGGGAGGCCACCCCAAACAAATCCGCAACTCCAGGAGATCAGCGCAGTCCCATGGAACACTTTTTTGCCTTGCTGCCATGAGCTCTCAGGTTATGCTATTGTGAAGTACCTTCCAAAGTGGAGCAAAAATGACAGCACAAGAGCCCAGTTTCACTGCATACAAATTGAAGTTTTTTTCAAAACATAAAAAAAATATGTGAAGGTAGAAAGTAAGAGGGAAGTCAGACATTAGCCACACTCTCTCCCCGGTGCTTTGGGTCACAAGACCCTTCCTCAGGGGATGCCCCAGCACTTTGGGTCACAAGACCTTTCCTCAGGGGATACCCCCTGAGGAAGGGTCTTGTGACCTGAAGCACTGGGAAGAGAGTGTGGCTACTGTCTGGCTTCCTTCTCACTAGCTACCTTCACATATTTTTTAATTTTTTGAAATAAACTTCAATTTGTGTGCAGTAAAATGGGCTCTCGTGCTGATTCTAATCACCCCCTCTGGCCTCGACAGATATAGTTTCTGCTGTTAAACAGACTGTCAGTCAGCACAATGAGGATCCACCTACTCAGGATAAACTTACTAACTCAGGATCACCTGGTCCATCCCAACCTGCACTCCCTTCACCTTCAGGCCTGGCTCCTGAAGAAATAGAAGTGACCAGGTACAAGGTATCTCAGAGGGTCTTTGAAATCCTGTACTTTAGACTGCCTGTAAGCCTTCCACCAGGAAGACTTACACAGACAAATGGAAAAGATTTTCCATCTGGTACTCCAAAACCTGCATGGACCCTTCAATCAAGGTGTGAGATCGATGCCTTTGTGACCTCATGCCTTGATTACTAAAATGCCCTATACCTAGGGATACTGGGGGTGGACTTTCACCACCTGCAGCAGGTGCAAAATGTGGCTGCCAGGTTGTTGACTGGCTCATCAAGAGCTTGCCATGTCACGCCCGTGCTCCGCAGACTGCACTGGCTGCCGCTGAGGTGGAGGATCACCTTCAAAGTCAGATTACTGACCAATAAGGCCTTACACAGACTGGGACCATGGTATTTGCAAGATCTCCTTTCTCTCTACTGTCCCCTTCATCCTCTCCGCTCCACCAGTGTGGGATTGCTAGAGATTCCCAGGGTCTGTTTGACAACATCAGGTGTGAGATCAGTAGTATATACTACTGAGATAGTTTTTTTTGCAGCTCTGACCCTGTGGAATTCTCTACCTTGCTGGGTTATGGAGTACCCATCCATTGAAGCCTGCATTTGACAGCATGGTTCCTGAAAGGCTAGGGTTTGCAACCCTTTTGGAGTAAGTTCTTAGAAGTCTTCCATCTGCAGGACCTGTGCTTTCAAGTGGAAACAATTATTGCTCTGGCAACTGGTACAGCAACCCACAAGAGACAGGGCTATCCTAGATCTAGTACTGACTAACAAAGAAGGGATCACAGATCTCCAGGTAGAAGGTCACCTGGGGGCCAGTGACCATCACATGGTATGGTTCAATTTGGCTACTACATCTAAATCATCCCATTCCAAGGCAAAAATATGGGACTTCAGAGGAGCTGACTTTGATAAGATGGCCAACAGAGTTAAGCTAGCCCTGGCAAAAAGAAACACAGGTGAGGAGGTACAGGCAAGTGGGCAAGCATTAAGGATACAATACTTGAAGCAACATCCCATTGTGTTAGACAGAAAAGGAAATGCAAAGAAGAAGGAAACCACTTTGGTTCTCAAATACAGTAGCAGAAAAGGTCAGAGCCAAAAGGCTGGCTTTCAGGAAATATAAGGAACACAGCGGGATGAAGATAGGAGGCATACCAAACTGCCCTAAGGGAAGCAGGAAGGCATAAGGCAGGCAAAGTCCCAAACTGAGGAAACACTAGCACGAACAGTAAAAGAAGGTGACAAGACTTTCTATAGATACATTAGTGAAAGGAGAAAGTCCAGAGGGGTATTGCAAGCTTAATGGAGAAAAGGGAGCATGTGGAGGAGGAGGACCCTGTAAAGGCATCTATCCTAAATAGATACTTTGCTCAGTATTTACTGAAGAGAAGGTAGGGCAGGGCCCACAGCTCAGCATCATGGACACAGGGGAGGAGGAGCACTACTCCCTTCACAAAAGAAAGGGTCCTACAAGAGCTTGCTAAGCTCAGGGTGGATAAGGCAATGGGACCTGATGGCATACATCCCAGGTACTTAAGGAGCTAAAGGAGGAACTAGCAGAGCCATTAGCAGAATTGTTTAGTGAGTCTCTGAGCACAGGAGAGGTCCCAGAAGACTGGAGAAGGGCTCATGTGATCCCGCTCCACAAGAGTGGTAGCAGGGAGGAGGCGGGAACTACAGACCAGTCAGTCTTACCTCAGTAGTGGGCAAGATTATGGAGGCACTCCTTAAGGAAAGGATAGTGCAACACCTGGAATCCATAAGGGCACAGGATCCAAGACAGCATGGGTTTACAAAAGGAAGGTCCTGTCAAACTATTCTCATAGATTTCTTTGACTGGGTAACCAGAGTGGTGGACCAAGGGGGAGCAGTTGATGTCGCCTACCTTGACTTCAGCAAAGCTTTTGACACTGTTCCACATAGAAGATTGATAAATAAGCTAGGTAGGCTCGGGGTGGGTCAGAAGTTGGTCAACTGGGTGGCAAACTGGTTGACTGGCAGAAAACAGAGAGTGGTGGTAAATGGTATACAGTCAGAAGAGATGCAAGTCACAAGTGGGGTACCTCAGGGATCAGTCCTGGGGCCAGTCCTATTCAACATCTTCATTAGTGACCTCACAGATGGACTAGAGGTAAGCTTGTCTGTTTGCAGATGACACCAAGATCTGCAACAGTAGATGATCCAGATGGGGTGGGCAGAATGAGAAGAGATCTGGATAAACTAGCAAAATGGTCAGAAGAATGGCAACTGGGATTTAATGCAAAGAAGTGCAAAATCATGCACATAGGGAAGAGAAACCCTGAAGCCACCTATAGGCTGGGAGGGGAGTTGCTAGCAGTCACAAAGGAAGAAAGAGACTTGGGCATCATCATCACTGATGACCTGAAATCATCCAAGCAGACCTCTAAAGCAGTAGGTAAGGCTAGGGGTGTTAGGGTGTATTAGTAGGGGTATCACAAAGTCGTAAGAGGGAGGTAATAATCCCTCTGTACAAGACATTGGTTAGGCCCCATCTGGAGTACTGCGCAGTATTGGAGGCCACACCTTCACAAGGACATTAACCAAATTGAGGCAGTCCAGAGAAGGGCAACCAAAATGGTGCAGGGACTGCATCAGAAGACATATGAGGACAGATTAACGGAGCTCAATATGTATACCCTTGAGCAAAGGAGGGAGAGGTGATATGATCGAGACATTTAAACACCTTAAGGGCATAAACAAGGTGAAAGAGTCTAATATGTTTAAATATAAGAAAATAGCGGGACAAGAGGACACAGCATGAGATTAGAGGAGGCCGATTAAGGGGAATGTGAGGAAATTCTTTTCACAGAAAGGGTGGTAGATGCATGGAATGGCTTACCACAAGAAGTGGTGGCTATGAATACAGTGCAGGGCTTCAAACAGGCATGGGATAGGCATAAGGGAGCAATACAAATGACTATGAATAGATAGGTCACTGACAGAGCAAAGGCCGATGGCACATTTATAAGGTAGAAAAAGAAATGGGCAGACTGGATGGGCCTTGCGGTCCTTATCTGCCGTCAACTTCTATGTTTCTATGTTTCTATGTTTCATAAGAACTATAATCTGTCACCTCAGGCTTGCACACTCTTGAAAATCCTGGACTACATATAGGCCTTGGCTTCAACCCACCTCTTTGAAGGGGCAGATGGACACTATTTCAGCCTATATGGGGGAAACCAGGGTACTGAACTGTGGCTTTGGTTAACATGATTACCTACTTCTTTATTTTTTGATTTAGTTCTTGGTAACTAATGAGGGAATGCAGGGCAGGTTGTTTCTCTTTGTGGATGACTCTAAGCTTGGTGGGAAGGTAGATAGCAATGAAGGACTCAGGGAAATGCATAGGGACTTACAAAAGCTAGAGTGGTGGTCTAAGGATTGGCAGTTGAAATTCAACACTAAGAAGTTCAAGATAGTGCAGCTAGGGAACAAGAATCCCTGGACAGAGTACTGGACTGGTGGGTTGAGATTTAGCACTATAGCTGAGGAATGGGACTTTGGAGCTATCATTACTGACTCCCTCAAACAACTGAGTCAGTGCAACAAGGCATATAGCAAAGCAAGTAGGCTCCAGGGTTATATCGGGAGAGGTATTGATAGCAGAAAGGAAGACATACTACTTCCCTTACATAGAGTCTTAGTGAGGCCACACCTGGAGTACTGCTCTCAGTTCTGGAGTCCTCACCTCAGGAAAGATAGAGGTACGCTGGAGACCATGTAGCACAGGGTGATGAAAATGATTCGGGGCCAAAAGGGAAGATCCTTTGAAGAGCCTTTCAAGGCACAGAATGTGCCCTTGCTGGAGACAAAAAGGGAGCGGGAAGATATGATAGGGACCTTCAAGTTCCTAAAAGGAATTAACAAAAAGAACTGCAGGGGGCTATTTAACTTGAATGCTAGTTCGTGGTCACATGGACATGAGTGGAAACTAAAAGGAGGGAGGTTCAGGAGGGACATGAGGAAGTATTATTTTACAGTTAGGGTGGTGGAGCAGTAAAACAGTCTTCCAGCCAAAGTGGTAGGTGCAAAAAAACGTTAGTGGTTTCAGGCAGGGATGGGACAGAATGAAGGGTATAGTGCTTGATTAGGGTGGCAGAAACTGGGAGGAGAATAGGGGAGGCTGTAGAGGGCTAGAACCCTGGAAGGACAGTAGGTCCCAGAGCTAAATAGGGAAGTCAGGCAGACTGGATGAACCATGGATCTTTTTCTGCCATCATTGTCTATCTGTGCAACCAGATAAAGGATAGACTGCATTTAAATAACTTTCCTCTACATTTCCAACTTACTGAGCCAGATAAGACAACTTGTTTTTAAACTGACTTCTTAAAATGCTCAGATTCAAATGTGAATGCATTGCTAATGCAATGTCTGCTACAACATGCTGTATACAATTGAAGATACAATTACTGGAAACTCATTTAAAACTTGCTGGGCTTCAGGAGGTCAGTGCATTTTCAGCTCCAATCACTGCTCATTAACAGACAAATGCAAAATGATTTTAAATGCAGTCTGTACTGTACAATGGTGACTATTGTCAGGCGCCATCAAGACTAATGGATGTCTGGATACTGCTGTCATGATGTACTCAGTCACAGCTAGTTATAATGCTTGGTGACACTGTTTTTAAATAGTCACTCATATACAGGGTTACTAAAGAGTCAGCAGATGGCATTGTATACAAATAGTGCTGCGCCTGAGTGTGCCTTCACAAAACCTTAAGCCTGCAGGATCTTTTAGACAGCTGGCAAATTGCAAGATGGACAAGAGCAAAGAGATGGCCTTGACCGTTCTAAACTATTCTTCACTCAGAATAGTGATTGACACAAGGAATGCTGATACTGAACACAGCAATGAGTGCAATAAACAACTGAATGTATATTCTCAGGCTCGATATGGAACATATTACATAACAAAACAACTTTATTTTTGTAATATCTATGTTGGTCCAATAAAAAGTATCGAACTGTTTGCTTCTGGATCTGTTCTTACAAGGGCCAATACAGCAACTAATCAATTTCTGTATAACAGAACAACAGAAATTCGGGGACAACAGATAATGTGATTGCACTTAAGTACCATTTTTCCCTTCTTCGTGAACCTTCTTCTTCATGGGACCTCAGCCTGGTCCATGCCAAATTATATAGACATTGTTTGAGCCTTTGGATAAGTATGCCTTGAATTATCTCTACTGAAAAGGGGTTTTCCAAGTAGTAAAATTACATCCAACTTGAAAGCCATTGTGCTGCAAATGCTATTCCTTTTATATAGTCTTCCAGATAGAGAATGTTGTAATATGCATCAATTGCAAATGTTTGCCTAAGGTTGTTTCTGAGTTTCACTTGAGTCCATCCAGTCCAGATACCTTACATAGATGTCCATGCCTTGGGGTAAGTTGCTTGCTTCAGAGGTTTAATTAAACAATATACTACAAGAGGGTGTGGGAGATGGCAGGATTTACCCATGCCTGGTGTGGTGGTTTGCTCACAAGGCCATAGGCCGAGTGAGGAAATCACACCAGATTTGGGTAAATTCTGCCATCATCCATAGTCTTGAGTGGGATATTGTGATTATACAATGTCCCCTTTTTTGGTGAGAAAAAAAAAAAAAATGTTATTTTTTATTTTTCATTTTACATAATTTTTTTTGCTCCGCCAGAAAAATAGTTCCCATAAGAGCGAGGTGTGAAGGGGAGTCTGTGAGAAACCAGAAGGTTGACTGTCATGAGAATTCCATTAAGCTGTGGTGTGCTTCCGATGTGCGGCATCCCTCGCATTTGCTGCTGCCATCCTCTTGTTCACTCCAGGAACCACCCCAGGCTTCACTTAAAATAACAGCTGCTTTTCCTCCTTGAACCCACCCCAAGGTTTTTACATTAGGCGAGGGAGCAGCTTCAAGGAGTGGTGGCTCCTGCAGCCCAGCACACTCTCCCCCTGCTCTGAACCATGCTGCAGGAGTGGGTTTACTAAATGGCAGATTCTTGCTGCATTTGTTCCCCCTGGATGTGTGTTTTTATAAAGAGCCCCATAGGGCATAAATAAGTGGCCAAAGCAAAATTCCAGAAGGTGAGGCAGTTTCCGTTATCAGTTGAAAACACTACGGCAGCCGCAAACTTTGAAGTGTTTGTGTCAGAGTGATCTTGGTGGGGAAAGGGGGATATGGCTGCCTGGCACTTCTTCTTGTTAGGTAATGGCACAATTTACATCTTGTAAATCGTGCCAGTCAGTCAATCAGGAAAGAACGTTCTTTGAGCCATTGCATAGTGAGTAACATATTGCTGTGCAGAATTCTTCCTTTGTATCAGTCTTAATAGGTCTGTCCAGTACTTACAACTGGGTATGAGTGGCATAGAAGCCAGTCATACCACAGCATATCAGCCTTCAACCCACCCCAAACATTGCTGCCGTAAGAACCCCATGGTGTGCATCAAATTCTGGGAGAGCGCTGGAGATTTGCGAAACTCCAGTGCCAGATTTACAAAACTTGATGGAAGAGGAATGCCTGGATATTGTGGCAGTCACAGAAACATGGTACACAGAGAACCATGACTGGGATGTCAACATACCAAGGTACACAATCTACAGGGGAAACAGGGAGGGAAGAAGAGGAGGAGGAGTAGCTCTCTATGTAAGGAAAGGGATAAAAGCAATAGAACTAAAGGGTAAATAGGGAGGAGAGGAGTCACTGTGGGTCACCCTGGAGACTGGCAATGGCTCCACAACTCGCACAGGGGGTGTATACAGACACCCGTCTCAAGGGGAGGAAATGGACAAGGAAATGATAGAAGGCATCCTTGGGATGGCAGAGAGAGGGGAGATATTGCTGATGGGGGACTTGAATATGCCAGATGTTGACTGGAGCACCTTTGCTGCAGCCACATCCAAGAGCAGGGCCATTCTCGATGATCTACAGGGGGCATGCTTCAGACAGCTAGTTTTGGAACCCACTCGGGAGAGAGCAATCTTAGACCTGGTACTCTCAAGTGGGGATGGAGAGAGGATCTCTGATCTTGAAGTGGGTAGCCATCTGGGAACAAGCGACCATCAAACAGTGTGGTTCATGATAAACTTAGCTGTAGAGTCAAGCCACACAAAAGTGAAGGTACTTGACTTCAGGAGGGCTGATTTTGACAAAATGGGAGAGTGCCTCAGAAAAGCACTAGCAAACAGGCAAGAAGGTGGGGTGGAGCAACAATGAGGAAATATCAAAACTGCCATCACAGCGGCAACAAGTCTTTGTGTGAAGCAAATAAACAAACCAAAACGAAAGAAAAAAACACTATTGTTCTCAATAGAAGTGGCAGGGAAGGTAAGGGAAAAAAATATAGCATTCAGGAAGTATAAGGAAACACAGAAGGAGCAGAACAGAGAACTGTACCAGTTAAAGCAGAAGAAAGTGGGTAAGGCAGTCAGAATAGCAAAGGCCCAAACCGAGGAAAAGATAGCCAACTTGGTTAAGAAGGGGGATAAAACCTTTTATAGGTACATTAGGGAGCAAAGAAAGACTAAGGCAGGGATACTGAGGCTGAACAAAGAGGAAGGTGGTTGGGCAGAGAGCGACAATGAAAAAGCAGGGATACTGAACGAATACTTCTGCTCAGTATTCACAATGGAAAAGCAGGGGGAAATGCCTAATCCAGTCAATAGAAGCACTCTGGATAGGGGGTTGATATTAGTCCTCTCACAGAAGAAAGGGCTCTGAAAGAACTCTTAAAACTGAAGGTGGATACAGCAATGGGGCCTGATGGGATTTACTCAAGAATTTTAAAAGAACTAAAGGAAGAACTAGTAACACCACTGACTACCCTTTTTAATAAATCATGGGAGGATGGGGTGGTACCTGAGGACTGGAGGAGGGTGCATGTGATTCCCCTTCACAAAAGTGGGAGCAAGACAGAGGCAGGAAACTACAGACCTGTCAGTTTGACTTCAGTGGTAGGGAAAATGATGGAATCACTTCTGAAGGAAAGAATTTTTGAGTACCTAGAGGCCAGTGGGGCAGAGGACCCAAGGCAGCATGGATTCACAGCGGGAAGGTCATGTCAGACAAATCTAATTGATTTCTTTGACTGGGTGACCAAAGCAGTAGACCAGGGAGAGGCTGTGGACATGGCCTACCTAGACTTTAGCAAGGCATTTGACACAGTCCCACACAAAAGATTAATAAACAAATTAGCCAGCCTGGGAGTGGGTCCTAGGGTGGTAGCCTGGGTAAAGCACTGGTTGAACAACAGGACACTGCGGGTAATAGTGAATGGAGTCCACAGTGAGGAAAGGAGGGTTACTAGTGGGATACGCAGGGTTCAGTACTGGGGCCTGTCCTTTTTAATGTCTTTATAAGTCACATTGCAGAGGGACTGGAAGGGAAAGTATGTCTCTTTGCAGATGACACAAAGATCTGCAACAGGGTTGATGCACAAGGTGGGGTGGAAAGGATGAAAAGGGACTTGGCAAGGTTGAAGGAATGGTCAAATGTATGGCAGCTTAGATTCAATGCAAAGAAGTGCAAAGTAATGCACCTGGGAAACAAAAACTCAGGGGAAGGGTACACAATGGGGAGGGGGGTGAGACACTGACAAAAACAAAAATTGAAAGGGACCTGGGGGTAGTGATATCAGACAACCTAAAGGTGTGCCAGCAATGCGAGAAGGCAGTAAGGAGGGCTGGGGGGATACTGGGACGCATAGGGAAAGGCATCACCAGTAGAAAACAGGAAGTTGTTGGCCCTCTGTACAGACAGTTAGTAAGACCACATCTGGAGTACTGTGTACAGTTTTGGAGACCCCATCTCCTCAAAGACATAGACAGGGTGGAGGCTGTCCAGAGGAGGGCAACCAGAATGATGCAGGGTCTGCATCAGAAGACATATGAAGAAAGACTAAAGGAACTAAAGATGTATAGCCTCGAGGAAAGGAGGGAAAGGGGAACATGATAGAAACATTCAAATACCTCAAGGGAATCAACAAAGCTCAAGAGGGTAGCATCTTTCAGAAAAAGAGATGTGCAAAAACAAGGGGGCACAATTTGAAGATAGAGGGGGCACGGCTCAGAGGTAATGTGAGGAAGTATTTCTTCATGAGAGGGTTGTGGATACATGGAACAACCTACCTGAGGAGGTCGAGAGTCAAAAACAGTGGGGGAATTCAAGAATGCATGGGACAGACATAAGGCAATTCTAGTGGGGGGTAGGAAGAAGTAGGCTGTTGGTTAACTAGGATCTGCAGCTTATCCATTAGGTAGGGAAATGGGCAGACTAGGTGGGCCAAGCAGTCCTTATCTGCTGTCAAATTCTATGTTTCTATGTTTCTAAAACTGACACCTACAGTATGTGTAGGGGAGTTTGGCCAGTGGTCTCTGGGTAGCTTAATTTGTCTGCTTCCTACACCTTTTGCAACTGCCAAATAAATAATTTATGCAGTATTTTTGACTTGTGTCCTTGAGAGTGTCATGTTTTTGTGTTGTGAGCCATTATGGCTTAGACATGCAAATGCAAAGGGATGCTGCTTTTTGATCATCTGCACTAACGTCTTAATTTCCATGAGTTAAGAGCTTAGTCTCTCAGTCCAAAGCACTTCTTGAAGTCAGTATTAGTGTGAAGAAGTGGAAGAAATCCTGGCATTTTTAAGACAAAGCAACTTACTTGTAACTGCAGTTCTACTACTGGTATTTAGAAGACAAAGTAACTTACTTGTAACTGCAGTTATATTATTGGTATTCCTTGGTATACAGTACTTTTCACATTCACCCAGCCTACCCTGGCTAAGGCCATATGAGTCCCTGAAAGGTGACTTCTTATTTTCCTTCATAAATGATCTGAAACATGGAGGGTGGGGACTCAAAGGAGAAGAGCTGAGGTTCCTGCCAATAGTTTTATAAGAACCTTATAATTACATGTAATTTAACATTTTCTGATAACATTAACGTTCAGCATCATTTAAATTTTACTACTGTTAAAATTGCTTTCTAATGTTAATGATGCTTGATACAGATTTTACAACTTTACAGCCTAACAGCAAATTTAAATATTATATCTTGCAGATATCGATGAATGCAGAGAAATTGCCGGAATTTGTGAGAATGGACTCTGTATTAACATGATTGGCAGCTTCAGATGTGAATGTCCAATGGGATATTTGTACAATGACAGGACACTGAGGTGTGATGGTAAGAGTTTATTCATGTTTTCCTACCTTTGGCAGTTTTCCTCATCAAGAAGAACAGGCTCCCATTCCTCCACCTATCTCCATATGTATTGATTTTACAGTCCTTCCCAGGACCTCCTTGCAAATGAGTTTTGCTCAATGGAGCTTTTCCTGGTAAAATGACTAAATAAATAAAAAATATTGTATAAACCCCAGTTTAAAAGGTCAGTTTCTGCAGCAGTATCTCAAAACATTTGGCCTTAGTATAGAGAAGTTTAGCGTTTACCTTTCCCTCATGCTTGGTACCATTATTTCTCTCTTCCCCCAGGTACTGTTACTCTAGCACTGAGTGCATAATGTGAGTACTGATTCTTCAGGTGGTGGACAGTTTCTGGCTGCCTCCAAGGCAAATGCCACTCCTTAATCAATCAGCAGGGAGTGTCCATGTGCCAGACATTGAAATGTCCCTGTGTCTAATCTTGCGTAAGCTGGCATGCTTGCAACTGACCTGGGGTGTGTGGGAAGTGCATGATCATCCACACCACTGGCAGCACTACCACCACACCTCCCCAGTTGTTGATGTTAGAACGGTGTAACAGTGCCACCACACAACCACTTCAGAAGGAGATCATTATAGATGCTGGTCATCCTCCCTGCCAGATTCTGCTCCTGTGTCCCAGGCTTAGGGCATGAACCAAATGACTAGCGTGGCAGGCAGCTCCATGCTGCGTGGCACCATGTACCTTCCAAGAATCAATCTTCACCATTGATTCACTGTAGTGGATCTTAGCTGGAGGTGCTGGAACCCAGCAGGAGCCAAAACCTTTCAGAAGGCTGGTGCCACGGTATGCAATGTGGATATGCAACATGGGACATTAGCACATGCAGCTGCTGGTTTACCTCAGTGTTAGCCACCAACCACTTGAGTTTCTTTTTTCTTGCCATCGAGTGCGCATCAATGATGACATTGCTTACCCTGCGGGACTCAGAACTTCATCATCTAGGCAACAACAGCATTCAGTTCTTCAGCTTTAATGTTTACTTTAGCTCAGTTTCTCTCTCAGCCCTACCACGTGTGAATGGTTGATGACCACAGAGGATGGTGGAGAACCTAAAAAGAGATAGAAAAGGAAAGAATACAGATCCTTGCATTTAAACACTTTCTCCAAAAAAATGGGACAGGGTCCTATACTACCCTGTCACATCCATAAGTACAAAAACAAGAGGTACCAGTCCTGCATACACTCAGCATTGGGGTCTATGCATCACTCTTCCTTGACCTCTTCCTCTTCTCATAAGAAGGGGAAGAAATGGCACTGATTGCGTTCACCCTCTGTGAGGTCTGCTGCAAGACATTCTATTTATGGAATTGGAGGTCCCAAACATCATCACTGGTGACACCGGGGACTTCTAGGCCTAGGAGGTTGGTGTCTCAGTCCCGGAGCTCCCCTCTGTCTTTTATTTTGGGCTCCAGTAGGCAGTTCCACCATTGGGCAGCTCATATGGAGCAGTGCATGCAGTGTCTGGCCCATGTAATACTGTTAGTGGCTCAGGCCCCTGAGCCCCCAAAATTGGGTGGGCTGGCACCGCTGTCAGTGCAGCTGGCCCCAGACCAGTGCTCACTTATGGCAGCAGACTTCAGACCCCTGCCGAGAGCAGTGCCACTGATGTCTGTCCCACTTGTGGTGTCACCTCTGTCCTGTCAGGAGACAGGGACAGCCTCGCTACAACCACCAGTCACTCCAGTGCTAGCTGGGTCTTCGATGCTGGTTTCTGTATTGTGCCTAGTGCTTGATTTGGACCCCTGAGGCCTGGTCCAGTGTCGGGCATGATGTCAGTTCTGGTGTCACAAGAGCTCATGGTGCTGGGACCCTCCTGGTCCCATCCACAGTGTCAGTTTGGATGCCACCCCAGGCACTGGTCCTTCAGTCCCTTGGGCTGGACTAGTTTCACTAGTGTTGCTGTAGCCACATACGCATTGCTGGTCCTGTGAGTTGTGTCATATCCATATCACATTATTTCCAAAGGTAGGGATGATGACTCTCTCTATGATCGGAAGGTTACAGACCCATTTTCTGTGTCTGTTCCTCAAAAAGACCTATACTTTTAGGTTCTGCAAGAAATATGCTTTCGGTACTGGAATTTGAGACAGCAGCTAATGACTAGGCTGGGTGCCTCCAGCTGGAGTTCCTGAACATGACTAATATGCTGGTCAATTTAATCCCTCCCATCCAGTCTGCTCTAGAGACCTTGTCTGATGTGGCTTGTCAGAGACCTGCTTCTGTGGCAGCTGTCCCTAAGCAGGTGGACAAGATATGCACTGCTCCTAGAAATAAGCTAGTGTATTTCACTCAACACCCATAGCTGATGCTACTGTCATTCTCACTGAGAACAAGGCCATTGTTCCCAAGGAAATCACTGTGCACCCTACTAATAGGGCATCATGCAAGCCTGACACCATGGGAAAACAGATTTACACTTCAGTTACTCTAGGCATGAGGATAGCTAGTTACCAGGGGCATAGTCCATATATGAAAACACCCTCTGGAGCAAGCTCAAGACTCTGGCAGAGACTCTGCCAGATTCAGATGCAAAAAAGGATATAACTGCAGACTATTAAGCAAGGTATTGAATCCAACAGTCACCAGTTTGAAGCTTCTGTGGATGCCATTGATGCATCATCTCACTCTACGGCTGCAGGAATCTGCATCAGGCAGCACTCCCGACTGTGGACTGCTGACTTCACCCAGGATGTCCAGCAATCATAAGACCTCCAGACCAGTTCCCTTCAGCTCTCAGAGAGACAAGGGACATGGGTACTTTCACAACAAGCATTCCTTTTGTGGCAGAGGCAGGGCACAAGTGGGTCTTCAAAGATTATCTGAGAGTGCTACTTTCTGGATTTTATAGAACCCCGATTATCTACTCAGATAGCAACTGCCTTTGTCAGCTCAAATGTCAGAGCTTCTGTTGGAGGGGATAACAGCCCTTCTGAGCAACAGGGCAACGGAAAATAATACTAGAGTCAGAACAGAATACAAAGTTCTATTTGCACTACTTCCTTGTCTCAAAGAAATCAGGAGGCATGTGACCCATTCATGACCTCAAAAATCAGAACAAATTCTTGGATAGAGAACAATTTAGGATGATTTCTCTGGGTTCTCTGTTGCCCCTCCTGAAACTTCAGGACTGGTTAGCATCCCTGAATATGTAAAATGCATACCAGCACATACTGCTGCACCCAGCCACCGCATATACCTCTATTTCACCATACTGCGACAGTATTACCAGTTTAGAGTCCTGCCTTTTGGGCTCAGTGCCATGAATCTTTACAAAGTACTTTGAAGTACTTGCAGCACACCTGTAGAAACTGAGACTCTGGGTCTTCCTGTACTGGGATGCTTGGCTAAGTTCAGGTTTTTCCAGCCAGGATACAGAACAGGAAGTGGTTACTGCTTCTTAGTTCCTAACTTCCATGGGAGTCTTGCTGAACCTTGACAAGTCTCAGCTCCAACCCTCCCAGCAACTGCTGTTCATAGGAGCTGTTCTAGATACAACCTGGGCCTGGGTATGTCTTCCAGAAAGCAGGCTGTGAGAAATACTGTAGATGACATGCTACATCATGAAACACAGAACTGTTCAAGCCCACTCCATCCCAATGCATGCTGGGTCTGATAGGCTCCTCAGTGTTCACAGTGCCCCTGGCATGTCTACACAGAAGCACTATGTGGTGCAGAACCTTTGTAAAAGAACCTGGCTCAAAAGTACTTGTAATCCTAGTTGTAATAAAATAAAAAAATAAAATAAAACTATTTAGTGGATGCTAAGTACTCAAAGGCCACAAGCATCGCCCCCTCATAATCACCCTACTCAGGTGACCAAACCTTTGGTAAGGACCTTCACATGGTGGATACTGGAGGAAAACCTTCTCAGTTGCTGGAGCTTGGAATGGTTTTTACCTCAGATGCCTCCCTGCTGAGGTAGGGAGCTCACTGCTAGGGCCTTCAGACACAAGGTGTCTGGGACCCATTATTGACTTATCTCCACATCAGTGTGTTGGAGATTTGGCAATTTTGAATGGTCTGAAAGTCATAGTGGACTTGGTTAATTACAAAACAGTCCTCTTCTGACAGACAACAAGTCTGTCATGTATTATGTCAACAAACAAGGGGAAGCACATTCTTACCTTCTCTGCAAAGAGGCAATGAGAATGTGGGAATGGTGTCTGAATCAGGGGATCCTGCTCAAAGCAATTTATTGGCCAGGGGTACAGAACACTCTGGCAGTTAAGCTTAGTTGAACAGAGGCCAATATTGACAAGTGGTCAGTAGCTCAAGACATTGTGAGATCGCTATTTGATGAGTGGGGTACCCCAAATGTGAACCTTTTGCATCCTCACTCAATGCCAGACTACCTCAATTCTGCTCCAGAAATCCAGGATGTGGAGCCTTATGTCAAGATGCATTCAGAAGACTGTCATGGCAAATGGCAAACTTTGTTTCTGTATGCATTCCCTCCAATCCCTCTCATTCAGAGAGTATTGCTCAAATTGGAGGTGCATGGGGGCAAGATGATCCTAGTGGCCCCCTGCTAGCCTCGACAGATATGGTTTTGTCTGTTA
Organism: Neoceratodus forsteri; assembly: GCA_016271365.2. NCBI lineage: Eukaryota > Metazoa > Chordata > Ceratodontiformes > Ceratodontidae > Neoceratodus > Neoceratodus forsteri. The sequence continues at coordinate 723,581,672 of CM028129.1, forward strand.
AACAGACTTTCAGTCAGCAAACTGAGGACTCTACCACTCAGGGTGGACTTCTTGACACAGGGTCAGCTGGTCCATCCCAACCTGCACTCCCTTCGCCTTCAGGCCTGGCTCCTGAAAATGTAGAAATGAATGGGTACAAGGTACCTTGAGTCTTTGAAATATTTTTGGCTGCTCATAAGGCCTTCACTAGGAAGAAATATACAAACAAATAGAAAAAAAACTCCATCTGGTGCTCCAAAACCCACAGGGACCCCTTTAGATGTCCACCTGACAAGGTTCTGGATTACCTACTGGACCTTTCTGATGCCGGCTTGCAGTATTCTACAGTTAAGGGCCACCTATGTGTTATTTATACATTCCACAAGATGTGGGTACTCTTAACCTGGCACAGCTGCCACTGGTCAAGAGGTTTCTCAAGGACATTTTACACACAAGACCTCCTATCAAGAAGTCAGTAGCTCCCTGGGATATCAACCTTGTGTTGAATATGCTCACTCGCAAGCCCTTTGAGACGTAACTTGGGAGGCAGCATTTCTGGTGGCTATCACCTCTGCATGTAGAGTATCTGAAATCCATGCCTTGGTCACAGATCCTCTGAATGTTGTTTTCAATAAAGACAAGGTAGTTTTCTGTTCACACCCCAAGTTTCTACAGAAAGTGGCGTCAGAGTCCCATCTTAACCAGGCCTTAGTCCTGCCTACCTTCTTTGCCATCTTCCAAAATGAGGGAGAAAGGGCTCTTCACCACTGGATGTTAACAGGGTCCTTATGTTTTATCTGACTAGAACCAAGGACATCAGACAGTCCAGTCAGTTCTTTTTCTCCTTTGATTCTAATCAGAAGGGGCAGCCTGTTACAATCAAGTGCATTTCTGCCTGTATTGTGAATTGCCTTTGCCAATGCTATGCTATGGCTTAGGTGGAGGGCAGCGTATGCTCATACTCCACCAGAGCAGTTGCCATATACGTGGCTGAGATATGCTCTGTGCCTATTGAAGAAATTTCCAGAGCTGCAATCTGAAGCACAGCACACACTTTTACTAAGGTGCCCTGGATGTCCTTGCCAGGCAGCACACCATCTTTGACAAAACAATCCTGAATGGATTACTATCCTGAGTGAGTCCTCAGCTCCAGCTGCCTAGTCCACGGAACTTTTTCTGAGCTTGGTACTCTGACCCACTAGTGAGAATTAATGATGAAGAATGATTCTTATAAAGTATTAAAATTACATACTCACCATAGTTCTTGATCTTCTAAGAATGTCTTCACCATTGATTCACACGTTCACCCACCACCCCCCTGAACTGACTCCAGTAAAGTTTCAGGTTTATTGATCAACCAGGGTGGTACAAACACCGAGGATTAATTTGAAAAAGACAGACAATGACATACAGTTTTAAAAACAGCAGTGGTTACATTCCTTTCATAAAATGTAACATTCATAGACAATGGGTATATATTACTTTTTTTTTTTAAAGTTTCAAGTTTATTGATCAACCAGGGTGGTACAAACACCAAGGTTTTTACAATTAATTTAAAAAAGGCAGGCAATGACATACAGTTCACTCCAGTATGGTTGTGTTGGTCTTTACCACTTTATGCTTTGTTTGGGCAATGAAGACACAGTGTTGCTGGATTTGGTGGCTCTTCTTATACTGGCCACCAGGGCAATCTTATGCCCTTTGGTTAAATGCATAAGTTCTTGTAAGGTTATGCTGCTCACCTCTTTGGTAAAAAAGGTACTAAGGTGGTTGGGGGCTAACATCGAGGTAAACCAGCATCAGCATGTGCTAACGCTCAATGCTGCACAATCACACTACATACCCCAGCACCAGCACTCTGAAAAGTTTTGGCTCCCTACTGGTACCTAGCACCTCCTCTTAAGATCCACTAGTGTGAATCAATGGTGAAGATATTCTTTGAAGATCAAGAAGCATGGTGAGTATGTAATTTTAATTTCTGGCCCAATGGAGCATTTTTGTTTTCTTATGTAGACTAAATGTAAGTAAATGTGATTTTTTAGGGTTAAGTTTTGAAGTTAAGGTAAAACTGCTTGTACTATTCATTGCTTAAAATGTTTCTGTCATAGTAAAACAAAACGAAAATGACATACCCAGACAGCCTAATGTTAAGCCTGTTTACTCACTGTGAGGAGTGACTAAGTTCACATCATTTATTGATTTATTTATTTTATTTATTGATGTATTTATTGAAAACTTTGGAGAATTACCTTCATGCACAAGTCCATGTCAAATACATTGTCCGCAAAAAAATGTTACAAGTACAATGAGCAGTTCCACAGGAAATTCAGTCAAGTTAGGCTCAAAGCACTAAAGTCTGTACGATTACATCATAAGCCTGGACTCCAGGTTGGTACTAGCAGGATGGCTTGGCACAGTCCAGATGCATATTCAATGCATTTGGGTTTAGGTTGGTGATATCTTCCACTTACTTGCCCACTAGTGGCCCTGGGTAGGACCTACCTGACCAAGGAGCCTGTGGCCTCAAAGTGCTGGGTGTGCTTTCTTTTATGGTGATGACTAGGTATGGGCTCTCTGATGGGTATCTGGGTCGGGTAGTGTGGGTATTGCCTATTTTTGGCCAGGTAGGGTAGTTCAGCTAATGTACTACCCTACCCAACATAACAGTGTAATTCTCAGCTTGGGTAGTTTGAGTCTGGTAAAGCTTAACAGGTTACTTAATGTATTACAGAGATCAGCATATTTTGGGGCAGCACTGAGTCTCCATTGCAGTCTCCAAACAGGCAATCAAAAGGGCAGCCTGTGGGGTCCTTTACAGAGATTGTAGCAGATCGGAGGCACATGGTACTGGGCTGACACCCAATTGGACAGTGGTATCAAGGGCTGTGCTCTGACTCTACAAGTGGCTCAGACTAGTGTGGGCAGCTTGGTGGAAAAAGCGCATCCTTCACTCTTGTTCTTCAATCTGCAGCACATTCATGGCCATTTTGGAAAGAGATCTGAGAAAGACTTTATTGTCAGTTGAAATAATACAGTTTTAAAAAGCACTACACTACGCCTGGATGCTGGAACATTTGAAAGGGGGCAAGAAGAGTAGAAAGGAACATCACAAGAGCAAACTAGGCGAAAAAAAGTCAGCGGGAAGGGGAGACTGTGGGAAAAAAAAAGATCTCTCTGGGGTGAGCATGATTCTAACAGTTGTCCTCAGAGGTGGTGCTTGGCAGGGAACAGAGAAGGAGCAAGGTGGGAGAAAAGACTTAGACAAAAAATCAGAAGGCAGCCTGTTTGAAATTAAAAGTTGAAATTATTACACTGTTTGTTAGGTGCTGCTGAGCTCTGTCATTTATTACTGTGACATAGTCAGCCACACTGTCTGTCTCTGCTGCTGTTAAATTCTTTTATGGCTGTATTACACTGTTTGTGAGGTGCACCCAAGGCCTCAGCCCTGTCATTATGTACTGTGACATAGCTACGCTGACTGTCTCTGCAGCAGCTAAATCCTTTTATGGCTGTATTATATTGTTTGTGAGGTGCCACGATGCCAGAACCCTGTCATTTATTACTGTGACATAGCTATACTGTCTGTGTCTACAGCAGTTAAATCCTTTCATGGCTATATTACACTGTTTGTGATGTGCCCCGAGGCCCGAGTCCTATCATTTTCATTTATTACTGTGTCTGTCTCTGCAGCAGTTAGTGAAACAATATCCTTTCATGTCTGTGTCTACTATGTCTTGTATTTCCCAGTCTAAGTCTACTAAAAGGAAGCATAGTGCTGCTGCACATGCAATTGTTAATGGTATGGACAATATGAGTCATACCAGTAATAAAGAACATAGTGACAATAATCACCAGGACTGGCACTAAATGTCCTGACAAAAAAGCATGTTAGCAATGAAAGAGTTTCAGAAAGAACTAACTGGAGTTACACGCAGAAGTACTGAACATTTCATCATATCTGCTAGGAAACTTCCAGCTGCTGAAGCAGCATTTAAGGAGGCATCCTTCTCAAATATAGGCTCAGATGCTGAGGCAGCGAATGCTGATAGAGACGGTGGTGACACTGGGGAGTGGGAATAAGACAGCCCAGACTATGTCCCACATAATGATGGTGGCACTTCCGGTTCTTCTGAATCTTGTGGCAATGAGGTCAGCAGTTTTGATGAGGGGGTATGAGAGGATGCCACTGTAAGGCATGAAAGGCAAGTGCAGGAAAAAAATTGTATGCTAAATGTAAGCATAAGAAGAGGAGTATGAATGAGAACAAGTAATCTCAACAAGGAAATGGTAGTATAGGGTTTCCTCCAGGTCCCTTGACTGTACAAGAAATAGTGCCAAGTGCCATGGCAAAAAGCAAAAAAGGTACATCTTTAGTGTGGAATTTGTTTTATATTGATCCTGAAGACAACTTTTGAGCTGTATGCAGTCTGTGCAAAAAGAGAATCGGTCATGGTGGCAAAGCGGCAAATTTTGGAACATGTGTAATGATGCGACATACAAAGGCAAAACACCCAATTCAGTGGGACAGTGCAAGGGGCAGTGTGGTTGGTATTGTTGGTAGTGGAGGTGGTAGTGGCAGTGACCTTAGTGACAATGAACTGGAAGCAGGAATTGATGTTAAATCAGAGGATGTGTCCCAGTCTTCCCAGACAAACATAGATTGTTCTGTGACATCATCAAGTACCAGAAAATCCCAAAGTAGTACTCCAAGTGAAAAAGGCATGAAAAATACATTCTCCCAAATATAAAAATATCTTGTCAACAAACATTAAAAGAAAGTGTTGCAAGGAGATCAAAATGTACCTGCCAGCATCCAAAAAGCCAGCTGTTAAATAGAGCCATTGCAGAGCTGTTGGCCGATTGTCAACTCCCTTTTGCTTTTGTTGCTCAGAAAGATGTCCTCAAGTTCATGAATCAGATTGAACCATGGTACACAGTTCCCTGTCAAACATATTTCTCAAAAAAGGCTGTTTCACAGTTGTATGACTTGATGTGTACTGACGTCATTAAGCAGTTGAAACTCTGAGGTGAAGCAGTTTCATGTAACTACAGATATATGGACCAGCAACCAAACAATTGACTATATGACTGTTGCAGCTCATTGGAAAGTTTTCAATCAGAAAGTAGTAATCCCCACTCTTCTGTAGGCAGTAGGAAGCAGGCTGTATTATGTGTCACCTCTTTTGAGGAGAACCACACTGCTGTGAATATTTTGAAGTAGCTGGAAAAACAATTCCAGAAATGGCTTGCTCCATATTCCTTATCTCCAGGATTCATAGTGTCAGATAATGGTGCCAACATAGTCAAAGCTGTTAGAGATGGCAACTACCAGCACATACCTTGTTTTACGCATTGTTTAAATCTTCTCATCCATAATTTCTTAAATGGAAACAGAAATGTTGAAAACCTGTTGGGTCTTGCTAGGAAAATATGTAGGCATTTCAGCCAGTCTGTGACAGAACAAAAAATCCTGAAGGGGCTACAGAGGTCAAACAACTTCCCACTGCATACATTAAAGCAGGAAGTTCCAATCCATTGGAATTCAACATTTTACATGTTGGAAAGGCTTCTTGAATAGAAAAAAAGCTGTACATGACTACACTGTGCAGAATCAAATAGAGTAGACATCATGCTCAGTTCCAGCAGTTGGAGTCTACTTGAATATTTGGACACTTTACTGGAACCAGTCGAGGCTGCCACATGTGATGTCATTGCGGACAGTGGAACTCTGAGTCAAATTCTTCCTCAAATAAGATATTTTCACATTATCTTGATGAAATAAAGACTTTCAGTCAAAAGAAGACACCACTGCTGTTATGCTGGCAGACAACTCGAGTCTCAGACTGTCGACTGATCAGAGAATAAATGCCATGTTCAAGAATGCCACCTATGTGTTGGCTACATTGCTAGATCCCTACTTTAAGGGGAACATTGAAGTCAAACTTTCTGCAGGGGAACACATGTACTGGAGAGATTTTCTACTAACCAAATGGGCATTGCCCCACCAACACCTTTAACTAATGTACAGCAGTCAAACTCTGTCGAACCATCAGAGTGCACCTCTTGCACAGACAACAGCACATCTATAAAATCTTCATAATCACCAGTGTCACCAGTGAGGGAAAGGACATCTACAGCTACTTCTTGGACATCCTATGTTTAGAGTCAGAAAGGCAAATCAATTCTGAGTCGCCTGCAACAACATGGACTAGTGTCCTGTAAAGAAAGTGCAGCTGGTTCAATTGCCAGACTGGTAACATTCTCATGCAGCACAATGATCCAAGAGTATTTTGCAGACCATACTGTGATTGATCTCACGGAGATCCATTACTCTGTGGGAAACAAAAGAGAACAATATGGCCAGCTCTAGCAAATCTTGCATTAATGCACATATCTCAGTTGTTCGCATTCAAGCATATATTCAGAACGCATATTTAGTTCAACTAGAGGAATAGTCACTAACCAAAGTACACTGCTAAGTCTTGTAAATGTGGAATGGCTTACATTTCTCAAAATGAATGCTGACAATGTCCCAATTGTCCCAAACACTGAATTATGCGATTCTGACCCTGAACATGAACAACATCCTGCAAACAGTGATACTGAATATGATGACTAGGTTATGTATGAAACAAACAGAAAATCCTGCGTGGGGTGGCGTATTGCCAAATTTGGTAACTTAACATTGCTAACACTTCTCTCTCTTAACGGCTGCAACTTTCCCCTCTGAAATAAATCTCGCCATGGTCACAGACGGTTCATGGATAAACATGTATGCTTGTCATTTTTCTGACAATGTTGGCAACATTATTTAAATTTGAATTCACTTACTTTTTTTAATTTTTTTTACATTTTCTCATCAAACGTGTTCCACGTGTCACATATTGTTCCGGTCTTGTTCTATATGAGCATTACACAAATTCTGAAAGGACTGTTGCTAATAACTTACAGGTCTTATATCATAGCTGTTACCCAGTTCTTTCCCCTGGCATCACTTTCCCTCAGTTTTATTGCCATTCTACTTAGACATGTACTACTGACAGAATATGCCATCACCACCGCCACCCTGCCAGTGACATGTGCCACACTGCTCTTAGTTTTAGCAATCATCAGTTGATTATATTTGATGCCCACCATGGGTATAATTTTTGGAAATGGCAGCAGCATCACTCAGGGAAGCTGTGCCTCTTGTACCTACCTCATCGATGCCTGCCCTGGTTACAATTTTTGGAAACAGCAGCAGGCTCATTCAGAGAAGATGCACCTCTCGCAGCTGCCTCATCAATACCCACTATGGGTATAATTTTTGGAAACAGCAGCAGGCTCACTCACAGCAGCTGCACCTCTCATACCTGCTTCAGCAATGCCTGCCATGGATATCATTTTTGGAAACAGCAACAGGCTCACTAAGAGCACCTGCACCCCTCGCACCAGCCTCAGCAATGCCCGCCATGAGTATAATTTTTGAAAACCTGGGGCCACTGCTCTTCAGCCTCTTCCTCAATGACCTTCCCAGTGTCTGCCACCAAAAAGTATTGCTCTACACCGACAACGCAGTGATGTTCACTAACCACCAAAAACACAGATCTCCTCGAGAAACAATTACAGCTTAAATTCATACGCATTTGGGGGGGATCACGTGATGCTAATGGAGGAGTAGCTGCTGCTGTCGGGGGCTCCTGAACCTAACCAGCGAACCTGCTGTTTTTTGGCGACTAAATCTCATCCCCTTTCGTCCTCTCTGGGCTAATCAAGCTGTGGATCGTTTCTCGTATCTCTCGAGTCCCGATTTGGCACTGGAATGCAAGCGAGCGAGCAGAAGTCGGATGCGAAGAGGCCACGCCGCAGCTCCTCACCACAGACCGAGGCAGAGAATGTTATGTCCGATAAAATTTTCAATGATCTGTCAGTAATAAAGGAGGCACTATTCAAGTTAGTGGATGAGATGGCTGATATAAAACCTGCCCTGACACAGCTTGCCCGTTGGGTGGCGGACACAGAGGCTCGCATTTCATCCCGTTGGTGGCGCTGGACAAGGCCGAAGAGCCTGCAATCAGTGAATGCAAGAAAATAGTAACAAAGCTGGAAGAGCGACTGGATGACTTAGAAGGGCAGCCGTGAAACAATTTAGTTTTACTCGGTTTGCCAGAGGGGAAGAAGGCTCAAACATGTTGCTTTTTTGCAAAATTGCTTAAAAACTGCAGGCCCTTCACCAAATGGGCCAGAGTACATCATCGAGAGGGGGCACCGTGCCCTGAGAGCTAGGCCCCTATCAACAGAACCGCACCGTCCTATCATTTTCAAGCTACTTAATTTTTGGACAGAGAACACATCTTAAGGAAATTAAAGTTGTCCTCATTCCAATGGAAGGTAACAAGCCCGTTTAGTCCCTGACCTGACCTGGAAAATGAGACAGGTCAGAGCCTCTTTTTGACCTATTACCTCGAAGTTGTGGGCGGCGGGGATTCACCACCGCATGCTATATCCAGCAAAGCTCGAGATTATCACCAAGGAGGGGGCAAAACGATATGAATCGGTGGATGAAGCTTTAAACTCACTCCAAGGATTGATGCCTGACCTGTTCCCTAAAGGCTAAGCTATGGTGTGAACTATGCTGATTCAGAGGGGCTCAGGAGTTCAATATGAGAGCGTGAATGGACAACTACGGTGACTTATTGGACAGTGCATTATAAATCGATTATCTCGGCTGCACTCGGTGGCTTTATGGGCTTTATTCTTTAATATATTTTATGTCATCAAGATGGACATTTCTTTTTGGGACTGACTGTTAGCTGTTATAGTTGTTATTGCAGTCCTTTGGAAGCTGATTATTTTGTGTTTTGCCCAGTAGAGGGAGTTGAATGCCCGCATTACACTGTATGAGCAGTTTTGTTATATGATATTTTTGAGGTTACTGCTATTAGGCTTGGTTAGAGCTCTACTGTCCTGACCAGGTGACAGGAGGTTCGAACGGCTTAAGCTGGCATACCCCTCATATATGTGAGGTCTGGGTAAAATCAGACCAGGAGGGATTGACGAGCTGTATAAGTTCTGTCGGGCAAGGGACTCCCCTCCCCCGCTGAGCAGGCTGGCGCTTTATATATGGCCCTCTTTAATAGGGTACTGTTGTTTTTTGTATGGGTTATAATTTAGCCATCGTTTGGTTCGGGGGTAATTAGAGTGGGAGGGGGATGCCTCAACAGGCAGGGGATTCTCCCATATTCAGGGCTAGTCCAGTTCTTCTTGGTTTTCCTTTTTTTAGAGGGGTTTGGATGGGGAATTTACATTTGATTGTCTGACTCCTTATCTCTTTAAATAGCTTCATATAAGGATCTCCTGTTGAACTGTTAACTTCAATATTCTGAGTTAATGTATGGTAACCTTACCAATTGTTGGGGGTAGTGTATGTTGATTATCTATATAGGGTTTTACATTTGCAGGTTTACGTTTTTATTGTTGGTGACTTGAGTTTATGGGGGTGTAGGGAAGCCACACTATAGGCGCACTTTGAACCAGTGCAAGAGGAGTTGGCTCTCGGCCTGGGGGTGGTTGTTTACTGGTTTAGTTGCTGGGGAATTTTTTACGGGGGACGGGAGGTGGCGGGGTTGGTAAGGTTTGGTTTCTTTTGGGTTCATGGGGTGGGGGGGCAGCTGTCCGTACATTGTCTCAAGGGCAAGCTATGATTAATGGTTTCTAACCTGAATCTCCTTTCCTGGAACATCAAAGGGGGGAAAGATAATTGCAAAAAATATGTAATTTTAAACCACTTAGATCGTTATCAACCAGCAATTGTATTTTTGCAGGAAACCCATGTTCTTTCAGACCACCTTTCCCACTTCAAGAAAAAATGGGTAGGCCAAGTGTTTGGGGCGGGGTATTCTTCTTCAAGCCGGGGTCTGGCTATTTTGATAGCCCATGGAGTCCCTTTTGTACATTCGGACATAATTGTTGACCCGAATGGCAGATACATTATTGTTTCTGGCAAACTCGGAGGACAGCCTCTTGTGCTGGGATCAATTTATGGCCCCAATGCAGAGACCCCCTCCTTTTTCTCCCATTTGGCTGTGCTTTTATCTCCCTTCAAGGAGTTGCCGCTTATATTAGGGGGTGACTGGAATTTAGTTCAGTCTGATAGATTGGATAGATCGGCCAGTAAGAAATCATACTCTTCTTCGGCCCAACAGGCCTTGACTGAATGCAAATCCTTTTTAGGTCTAATAGACCCATGGAGATTGCTTAAGCCCACAGTTCGTGATTATACCTTTTTTTCCCCGGTGCATAAATCCTTTTCTAGGTTGGATTATTTTTTGGTGAGCTGCGATGTTATTTCTGAGATAATTGACACCGAGCATCTCCCAAGGGTGATATCTGATCACTCTCCAATTAAAATTGTTTGGACCCCGTCCTTTATCCCTAAGAGATCTTATACATGGGCTTTAAACAATAATATACTTAAAGACGCCCAAACTCTAGATCGATTGCGTACTTTTTTGAAAGAGTCAATTAAATTTAATTGGGATACGATTTCGGACACTGATCAATCATGGGCTGCTCTCAAATCGGTATGGAGAGGAGAGTTAATTAGAATAGCATCGGTAAGGAAAGCCAAACATAACTTGAAGATGTCCAATTGTTTGATTAGGATTAAACAATTAGAGGATATGCCTGAGTACTCGAGGTCAGGTGACCAAGAACAGGAGCTGTCCACACTGAGAGCATGGTATGCGGGGGCTTTGAGGGATAAAGTAGTTAATACGTCAACTAAATCTAAGGCGTTATACATTGGGCAGGGTAGTAAAGCCGGGAAATTACTGGCCTGGCAAATAAAACATAAGTCTGAATCCAGATGGGTTCCGGCCCTAAAACTCCCTGATTCTGACAAATTGGTTACTGATTCCAAGGGAATCCTGCAATCTTTTGTTTCTTTTTATAGAGACCTATATTCGAGCCGGCCCCCAGCCGCACATACGCTATCTCAAATGCGGAGGTTTTTGGATGGAATATCACTTCCTAACCTGCCACAGGACTCTAGATTGAGATTAATATCTCCCATATCTAATGAAGAGATAATATCTGCCATTGATTCATTTAGAGCTGATAAGGCCTGGCCTGACGGGTTTTCACCTTTTTACAAATTATTTAAAGCAGAAGTGGCTCGGCTGTTGAATAAATTATTTATTTTTGGTTCGATCATGGAGTTAGGGATCGTCACTCTTCAAGCCAGATTAATTTTACTGCCCAAACCAGAAATCTACAGATTCTGTTGGTAATTATAGACCAATTTCTCTGTTGAACTTAGATGTTAAAATCTTTGCTAAAATATTAGCCACTAGACTCAAGAGTGTTTGGCGAGATCTGATCAGTCTGGAACAAGCTGGCTTCGTGGAGGGACGCACCTCGGCAGACCATTTCAGGAAACTGTTTTACTTAATGTCTGCCTCTGTAGCTCCTAGTGCGGAAGCGTCCCTAATTTCTTTGGACGCTGAAAAAGCATTCGATCGGGTGGAGCGGGCATATATGTTTGATGTCTTAGTTAAATTTGGTTTCCCAGCAATTCATACAACTAATTAAGATCCTTTATTCACGTCCAACTGCTAGAATACAATGTAATAATCTAATATCTGCTGCTTTTCGCTACAGAGAACCCGACAGGGCTGTCGTTATCGCCTTATTTATTTAATTTGTATTTAGAACCCTCATTAGAGCAATTAAGGCTGACAAACAGATTTTGGTATTAAATTGGAGATCAAGAACACAAACTGTCGGCATTGCGGATGACGTATTGCTACATATTAGAGACACAACCTCATCTCTTCCCAAAGTCCTTAACCTAATTGAGGACTTTAGTGGTTTCTCGGGTTTAAATTGAACCTAGCCAAAACAACTCTCTTTCCTCTCTCAACCACTCTTGTTAAAAGCTGGTGCGTGTCCTTAGGCCTTCAGTGGCAATCTAAGTCCTTTGTATATTTGGGTATTCAAATCTCAAGAATCTGGATGAATTGGCTAAACTGAACTTAATACCTGTTCTTAAATCTATCAGAGAAGATTTGGATAGATGGTTGAGACTGCCATTGTCCTTTTCTGCGAGAATCAACATAATTAAAATGGTGGTCCTGCCAAGAATTCTTTATCCCCTCCTTAATTTGAACATATACCTCCCCAAGTCTTCCTTTAATAATTTATGTAGGTATTGCTCAGTTTTTATATGGCGAAATAAACCTCCACGCAGAGCTTATTATAAACTTTGCCGACAACGTAAGTTGGGCGCCCAGCAATTACCAGATTTTTTTAAATACTATTTGGCTATCCACGCGGCTAGGGTGGTTTTATGGACTGGGAAAATTGATACTCCTGCTACAGGCCTAGAGTTAGATAGGGCTATAGTAAAGGAATTAAAGTTAGATTTAGAATCTTTCCTATATCCCTTGGACTAAAGTACCTAGAAAGATTAGAAATACTCCTATAGGGTGGGATATTAGGGCTATTCATCAGTTATATGCCTGTTTAAAGATTAACCCTCGGCTCGATGTCTCACAACCCTATTGAAGAACCCACATTTTCTAATTGCGTAACCTGTTTACAAATTCCCTCAACATTCCCCTCCAAGATTCGGATCTCTGATTTTTATGCGGGTAACGTTATTCTCCCACTTTCATCATTAGCGTTAAAGTTTGGGTTAAGCCCCAATTTTATGTAAGTCTGGCTCAAATTAGGAGCTGTATTCAGTCCTTTTTGAGACATGGCAATAGATCTGACCTAGTGGGGGTCCTTTGGACACATTTATCTGATTCCTGTTTATCAGGTAAATTGGTTTCAAACTCTACCAGTGTATTATTAAAAGACTGACCTTTACTCTTCTCCCATTCCTTTTATTGGAAAGTAAACATGTCTTTGGATTGGCGGAGATAGTGTGGGAGAAAGTTTGGATAGATATTTATGTTTTTACTAAGCAGGATAGATTAAGGGAGATTCAGTTTAAACTGCTACATAACATTTATTGGTCCCCGGCTAAGTTGTACCGTTGGAATAACAAATGCTCCCCAGCCTGTGAGAACTGTGATGGTTCTCTAGCTACCACTTTTCATAAGCTGTGGTCCTGCCCCAGAAGTAGTGAGTTATGGGGGGTGGTCAAACGGGGACTGAGGCCTTTTTACGATCTCTCAGCTTTTTTCTCGTCAGAGATCTGTGTATTTGGGAGGTATGGCCTTATCCCAGGTATCGCTTTAAGGGTCGGATGGCATTGGTGGCAATGGTCACTAAGCTGGTGATTCTGCGTCATTGGCGGAGAAATGGACTCCTCTTTCAAGGAATGGTGGGAGGAATTCATGAATGCTTTATTTGCTGAAAGGACTGTTTATGCAGCCTCAATACTCAACATAAATTTGACAAATATTGAAGGGCTTCAGTCAATGTCTGAGGGACAGGTTTGGTTTTTAAGGTAGTGGTATTTAGAGTATCTTTGGTTTTATTGGTCCCATTTGTTTAATTTTCTTTATTAACCATGGTTTCCCTTCCTCTATTGTTGTTAATTTATATCTTTCATTCCCCCACCTTAAAGTTTTGACCTAGTTGAGCTAATGGTTTTTAATATGATATTGTTTATCCTGTTTTATTCAATGTTACGGATAGCTCTTGAATTGGGGTGGGTGGGGATTGCTTTTTTCATTATTTGGGTGGTTTTTTTTTTTTTGATTGTTTTTTCTTTCTCTTGTAATTGAAAGATTATACTAGTTATTGTGCATTCTGTATTGCTCCAGCCTGTGTACTTTTGTTACTTTTATGCACAATGTTGTTTGCTGTTGTTGTTCTGGTTAAAAATAAAAATAAAGTTATTGGCAAAAAAATTCATACGCGTTGAAGAATGGTTCAGATCACACAAACTGATCGTGAACAACAGCAAAACAAAGGTTATGACCTTGTACAATGCCAGGAGTAAGTTTAGATCCCGTGACATCACCATCCTAAACCAAGCTGGGACCTCACTTGAACACGTTCCTGATTTTAAATACCTAGGTGTCACATTAAACAGCTCACTCGCCTACCATCGGCACATTGACTCTGTCGCCAAAGCTACCAACATCTGTATAGGCCTGCTCTACAGGCACAAACACTGCATGACTCCTGACACTCTCTGTTTGACTATCAACAGCTCTGTCACCTCCGTCATCGACTACGGGCTAGCATTCTGTGGCTCTGCCTCTGCCCTCTGCAGAATTACAGTGACACTCAACAAAACATGCAGGCTGCTAACTGGGGCTGATGGCTTACACACACTTGTGACTTGTACACTCTGGCAGGATGGCTTCCTCTCATCAGTAGGATTCAGTATCAAACCTGCCTCCTAGACAAAAAAAATCCTCTTTGGCGGCATTCCCCCAGGCATTGAAAAGATACTCATAGACCACCACAGTGCACAGTGAACTAGAAGCTCACAACAATTAACCTTCCTTGTCTCCAGATGCCGAACCACCATGGGCCAAAGGGCTTTTGCCACAGAGCACCTCAGTGGTACAATACTCTCAACAAAGAAACTCTTACTGCTTCTGCCCTTGGCCCTTTTAAGAGACAACTCCAACTTCATCTCATCTCAACTAGTCGTTGTGACTGCCTCACCTAATCAGGGGACCAACATCCACTGCCCTCCATTTCAGCCTTGATAGCTACCTCTCCCCACCTTGTCCACCTTCTATCTGCCTTACCTTCCCACCCTCGCCCCTCTCCTTTGCTCCCCGGCATTCTCTGACTTTTATCCCTCCCTCCCTTCCTCTTAGAGCTCTTTCCCACCCTCTACCCTCTGAACATGGCGTTCCTGCCTGCACTCACCCCCTCCCTCTCACCCACAGCACTTATTCCTAAATTTGCCCCTGGCTGGTATGTCATAACACATAACATTTGGCACATTTTGAATTACTGTGATTTTCTAATCCTCAGTCTCTTGTTTCCTTTTATTGTGTAACTTTGTATTATTGTGTTTGCCCTTTGTATGTATACCCCCATTCCTTTGATGTGGAACCTTTGTAAATGAGCAGTCCCTGCTCAAAGGTAATTGTAATCCTAGATTTTAATAAAATAAATAAAATAAAATAAAAACCTAACAAACAGTGTAATACAGCAGCCTTTTACATATTTGTTTTGATCAGGATAGGGTAATATGGTAGTAGAATGGGTAGGGTATTAACTACCTGACCTAACCGACTACCCATTTTCAATTAGGGTATTTTTAGGGTAATTTAGGGTAGTTTGGAGGACCCACGTGCAGTGTTTAGGGTAGGGTGCCTAGTGATGAACTTGCATTTTCTGCATATGTATTATGCACTTTAAATATTTGATCATGAACAGCTAATTTGAAAAGTCTGATGGGGAACGACAGCCCTGCAATGCATGGTAGGAGCTATCTAGTTTGGCCACATTGGTGTACGTGGATTCCTAAAGTCTGCATATCTCAGCCTTTACCCCAAGCACTGTCTTTGCCACTCATCTTAGAGCCTACAAACTAATAATTCCTTATAGAGTTCCTCACCATAAGGGATGCTTTGCAGCAGGGAGGCCTGAAAGCAATACAGGAGGATAGCATTAGTCAGTAGGGCACCAGATGGGGCCCCTTAAAGGAAAGGGCAGCATTAGGCAAATGAGAAAAAAATGGAAAACAAGGAAAGAGAAAATTGATAAAGCCATAACTGGCCTATTTGCTTAAAAGTAGAGCTGCAAGTTTGGTTCTACCTGAGAATCCAACAGCTCGAAATTCAGGTGTTTAATTCTGGTATACTCTCAAAAGATTTTGGTGGCCATACTCAAACTTTTAGTTTGACTAGCTTGACTGGTGTTAACCACTTGAATGATTGAAACTGGCTAACCTTGAACCATACAGCCTCCATCCTCCATCCTTTGTCCTCCAACATAAAAACACAAAACCAGAATTTGTAGACAGAAAAGGTTTGCTTGGCTCAACCAATCTACCCAGAGGTTCCCTGCTCAGTCTGTCTCCACAGACCCTACTGGTCTCTAGCGAGCCTCCCTCCTCCCTGCCTATTTACTAATATTCTTCTGTATCTATCCCATACATGCTTGAAGCCCCCCACTGTTTTTGCCTTCACCTCTTCCTCTGGTAGTCAGTTCCAGGCATCTAAAGTCCCTCACATTCCTCTTGAACTTTCCCCTCCAGCTTCATCACATGACCCCGGGCACTGATGCTCTTTCTCATTTGAATGTGACTCTCTCCTGCATCCTGTCCCCCATGAGGTGCCCATGGGTCCTCTGCTCGGTGTACATATTGAGATCCCTCAGTCTCTCCCCGTAGGGCTTTTGGTTAAACCCCTGCACTAGTTTAGTTGCCCTTTTCTGGATTGACTACACCCTGTACATATTCTTTCTGAGGTGTAGCCTCCAGAACCCGGGTCATCGGCGTTGGAGGCAGAAATCCAACTGTTGTGCCAGTGGGCCGGCCCCCATTAACCAGTTTCTAACCCAATTCACCAATTTGGATCCCACCCTTAGGCTGCTCAATTTCTTTATCAGTCTCTTGTGCAGCACAGTGTCAAAGGCCTTGCTAATATCCAGATTGGCCAGGTCCACTGCCCTCCCCTGATCTAGTTCCCTAGTTACTCAATTGAAGAAATCAATCAGATTCATATGGCATGCCTTCCTTCCCCCGAATCCATGTTGCCTGTGGTCTTGCAGTCTACTGGATTCAAGGTACTCTACCAGCCTTTCTGTTAGCAGGGTTTCCACTAATTTCCCCATCACTCTAAGTGAGACTGACCAGCCTATAGTTGCTGGCCTCCTCCCTGCTGCCGCATTTATGCAGAGGGAACATATCTACTCTCCTCCAGTCTTCCAGGACCATGCATGATTCCAGGGAAACATAGAAACATAGACTTTGACGGCAGATAAGGACTGCTTGGCCCACCTAGTCTGCCCATTTCCCTACCTACAGGATAGGCCGCAGATCCTAGTTAACCAACAGTCTATTTCTTCCTACCCCCCACAAGAATTGCCTTTTGTCTGTCCCATGCATTCTTGAATTCTCCCACAGTTTTAGACCCCACAACCTCTTCAGGAAGGCTATTCCATGCATCCACTACCTCTCTCTGAAAAATATTTCCTCACATTGCCCGGAACCACCCCCCATCTTTAAACTGTGTCCCTTGTTCTTGCATGTCTCTTTTCTGAAAGATGCTACCCTCTTGGACTTTGTTGATTCACTGAGGTACCAAGTTTCTATCATCCCTCTCCTTTATTCCTCATGGGTATACATATATAAGCTTCTTTAGTCTCTCCTTGTATGGCTTCTCTTGCAGACCCTGCACCATTTTAGTTGCCCTCCTCTGGACTGCCTCTATCCTGTCTATGTCCTTGCAGAGATGGGGTCTCCAGAACTGGATGCAGTACTCCAGATGGGGTCTCACCAACTGTCTGTACAGAGGGATAACAACTTCCTGTTTTCTGCTGGTGATGTCTCTCCCTATGCATCCCAGTATACCCCCAGCCCTCCCTACTGCCTTCTCACATTGCTTGCTAACCTTAAGGTCATCTGATATGATTACCCCCAGGTGCTTTTCCTTTTTTGTTGTTGTTACTACCTCCCCCCAGTTGTGTAATCTTCCCCTGGGTTCTTGTTTCCCAGGTGCATTATTTTGCACTTCTTTGCATTGAATCCTAGCTGCCATACTTCTGACCATTCCTCCAACCTTGCCAAGTCCTTTTTCATTCTTTCCACGCCTCCTTGTGTATCAACCCTGTTGCAGATCTTTGTGTCATCTGCAAAGGGGCATACTTTTCCTTCCAGTCCCTCTGCAATGTCACTTATAAAGACATTAAAAAGGACTGGACCCAGTACTGAACCCTGCAGTACCCCACTAGTAACCCCTCTTTCTTCAGAGTGGACTCCATTTACAATTACCTTCTGTGTCCTGTTGTCCAGCCAATGTTTTACCCAGGCTACCACCATGGGACCCACTCCCAGGCTGGTTAATTTGACTATTAATCTTTGTGTGGGACTGTGTCAAATGCCTTGCTAAAGTCTAGGTAGGCCATTCACAGCCCCTCCCTGGTCTACTACTTTGGTCACCCAGTCAAAGAAATCTATTAGATTCGCGCTGACATGACCTTCCCACTATGAACCCATGCTGCCTCGGGTCCTGTGCCCCACTAGCCTCTAGGTACTCAACTATTCTTTCCTTCAGAAGTAACTCCATCACTTTCCCTACCACAGAGGTCAAACTGACAGGTCTGTAGTTTCCTGCCTCTGTCTTGGTTCCACTTTTGTGAAGGGGAATTACATCAGCCTTCCTCCAGTCCTCGGGTACCACCCCATCCTCCCATGATTTATTAAAAAGAGTAGTCAGTGGTTTCACTAGTTCCCCTTAATTCTTTTAGAATTCTTGGGTGAATTCCATCAGGCTCCATTGCTTTGTCCACCTTCAGTTTTAGGAGTTCTTGCAGAACCCTTTCTTTTGTGAAAGGGCTGGGATCGTCCCCTCTATCAAGAGTGCTTCTGTTAATTGGATTAGGCACATCCCTCCTCTTTGTGAATACTAAGCAGAAATATTGTCCCAGTATCCCTGCTTTTCACTGTCCCCCTCTGCCCACCCACCATTCATTCTATTCAGCCTCACTATCCCTCCCTTTGTCTTTCTATGCTCTCTGATGTACCTATAAAAGGTTTTATCCCCTTCTTAACCGAGTTGGCTATCTTTTCCTCAGTTTGGGCCTTTGCTATTCTGACTTCCCTCCCTGCTTCCTTCTGCCTTAACTGGTACAGCTGTCTGTCTTGCTTCTTCTGTGTTTCCTTATACTTCCGGAATGCTATCTTTTTCTCCCTGACTTTCTGAGCCACCTCTTTTGAGAACCATAGTGGCTTTTTATTTCATTTTGATTTGTTTATTTGCTTCACACAAAGGCTTGCTGCCTCTGTGATGGCAGTTTTGATGATTCCCCATTGTTGCTCCACCCCTCCTTCTAGCCTGTTTGCTAGTGCTTTTCTGAGGCACTCTCCCATCTTGCCAAAGTCAGCCCTCCTGAAGTCCAGTACCCTCACTTTTGTATGGCTTGACTCTGTAGCTGAGTGTTGAATAAGGCCACCAGTGGGGCAACTAGCACCTCCCTGAATTCCCTTAGTTCCCCTGGGTGTATCCCGTCCAGCCCCACAGTCTTATCCATCTTCAACATTACCAAGTTCCTTTAGGACTCTCCTCTGAAAATGGACTTGTGTACACCCCTCCCCCCCCCCGCCATTCCTGCTGCTCCCTGGTGGTCCATCCCCTGGCCCCCTCCACTGCAAAGACTGAACAGAAATACCTGTTCAGGATGGCGGCTTTTTCTTGGTCCCCTTCTGCACAGTCTCCCCCTGCTGCTCTTGTTATCATCTATCTCACCTCTTGATTCATTTTCTCACTTATGTTCCTGAAGAAAATCTTATCCCCTTTTGACACCCCTTTTGCTATTCTTTCTTCTCTCTGTACCTTTGCTTCCCTCATCACTTTTCCTGCTTCCATATGTTTCATTTGGTACACCTCCCTGCCCTCTTTCCTCTGTGTTTCCTTATACCTCCCAAATGTCATCCTTTTTCCTCCACCACCTTGGCCTCTTCCCTAGAGGACTGTAACAGACTTTTTTCTTCTGCTTTTACTCAGTTCCTTCATGCAGAGGCTGGTGCCTTAATTATGCCCTCCCTTATCTTTTCCCGCTGTGTCTCTTCCCCCTCTAGCAATCCCCCCATGAGGCTGTTTCTGAGGTAGACTCCCATTTCTTTAAAATCCACCCTCCTAAAGTCCAGTACCTCAATCCTCATGTAGCTAGTCTCTGTTCCCATCTTAATGTTGAGCCACACTGTGCAGTGATCACTTGTGCCTAAGTGACTGCTCACTGTGGCATCCACAGTGCTGTTCCTGTTTATAAGCACCAGGTCCAGCACTGCCCCATTCCAGTGGGTTCTCTGACTAACTGCCTGAAAAAAGCCCCTTGTAGGGAGTCAAGAATGGCCCAGCTCCTTGCCAAAGCTGCAGTTGGAGGACTCCACTCCACGTCTGGTAGATTGAAGTCACCAATAAGCAGCATCCTGATGATGGCTTCCCCTGTGGCATTATCCAACTCCTTTCCCTGTGCTGGAGGACTGTTTACTACCCCTGTATGTATAGCAGCCCCAGACGCTGTCTCCAGGATGGTCCACAACACCTCCAGCACTTCCATTTCCTTTGGTGCCTCTGTGCTTCTGTGGCCTTGATTCCCTCTCTCACATACAGAACAGCCCCTCCGCTGTGCCCTGTCTCTCCTAAACAGAGAGTAGACAGGCATGGCCATATCCCAGTTGTGACTGTCAGTGCACCAGGACTTTGTTATGGCTACTGAATAAAGGCCAGCCTTCGCCATGATAGCTTCCAGGTCTGGGATTTTATTTAAGGAGTCTTTGCATTGGTGCACATCATTCTCCATACCTACTCCATCCCTGCCTGTTTCCTTGCTTCCCTCCCCTTCCTGCCTCTGCTATTCCCTGAAGCTCCCCTGACCCACCTTTTCCCTTTATACCTTCTATGTTGCCTGTCTCCTTTATTCCTTTTTTCTTGCTTTCTTGGTTTACACCCACTTGTCCTCTACCTCATCCCAACCCCTGTCTTCTTGCTCCCCTGGTCTAGGGAGTTTACTCCCCTCAGGACCTCCTTTCCTGCTGCTCCATGATCTGGGGTAGCTGTTGCCTGCCTAGATTTTACAGCCTCCTGCTGGCTAGTTTAAATGCTCATCCAAGCAGCATTTATGCTACCACTGAGGACTGTGGTCCTCTTCCTGGAAGAATGCAGGCTGTCTCCCTTATAGAGACCCACATCATCCTAGGTTAGCCCCCAGTCACCAATATAGTGAAAGCCATCCTCCATGCATGGTATCTTCAACCAATTGTTAAATGCCCTGGTGCAGTGCCCTTTCCTTTCCCTAGCCATACACATACACACATACCACCACAGCAAAAACCACTGTGCATGACACCTGATTGAGGCCCTTCCTCAGCTCCCTGAAATTTCCCTGCACAACCCCTACCCCTACCCTCTCCCTTGCTGGTCATTTGTCCCCAGGTTAACAATGATGTCTATCTCCCTCCCTCCCACCTCCTGCTACCCTAGGGATCCTCTGGATACACTCTCCATCCTTCAAAGTCAAAGCACCTTTCAGGCATAACATACACACATAAGAAAATAAAGTAGATGTATTCTGGCACCATGTCAGCAGCTGACACAATCTTTTATTAATCCTCAGGCTGTACATCATCATAGAAACATAGATTTTGATGACAGATAAGGATCGCTTGGCCCACCCCAGTCTGCCCATTTCCCTACCTATCGGATAAGCTGCAGATCATAGTTTTACCAACAGCCTACTTCCTCCTACCTCCTGCTAGAATTGCCTTATGTCTGTCTCATGCATTCTTAAATTCCCCCACTGTTTTTAACCCCACAACCTCCTCAGGAAGGCCATTCCATGCATCCACCACCCTCTCCATGAAAAAATACTTTCTCACATGGTCCTTGGGTCATCCCCCCGATTTTCAAATTGTGCCCCCTTGTTTTTGCACATCTCTTTTTCTGAAAGATGCTACCCTCTTGGACTTTGTTGATTCCCTTGAGGTACTTAAAAGTTTCTGTCATGTCCCCCCGTCTCCCTCCTTTCCTTGAGGGTATACATATTAAGCTCTTTTAGCCTCTCTTTATATGGCTTCTGGTGCAAACCCTGCACCATTTTAGTTGCCCTCCTCTGGACTGCCTCCATCTTGTCTATGTCCTTGTGGAGATGGGGTGTCCAGAACTGCATGCAGTGCTACAGATGAGGTCTCACCATCTGTCTGTACAGATGGATAACAACTTCCTGTTTTCTACTGATGATGCCTCTCCCTATGCTCCCAGTATCCCCCAGCCCTCCTTACTGCCTTCTCACATTGCTTGCCTACCTTTAAGTCATCTGATATGACTACCCCCAGGTCTCTTTCTATTTTTGTTGTCATTAATACCTGCCCCCTCCATTGTGTACTCTTCCCTTTGGGTTTCTGTCTCCCAGGTGCATTACTTTATACTTCTTTGCAGTGATTCTAAGCTGCTGTAATTTTGACCACTCCTCCAGCCTTGCCAAGTCCCTTCACATCCTTTCTACCCCCTTATGTATCAACCATCTTGCAGATCTTTGTGTCATCTGCAAAGAGGCATACTTTTCCTTCCAGTCCCTCTGCAATGTCACGTACAGTATAAAAACACTAAAGAGGACCAGTCCCAGTACTGAACCCCGCAGTACCCCACTAGTAACCCCCCATTCTTCAGATTGGACTCCGTTTACTATTATCCTCTGCGTCCTGTTGTTCAGCCAGTTTTTTACCAAGGTTACCACCCTGGGATCCACTTCCAGGCTGGCTAACTTGTTTATTACTCTTTTGTGTGGGACTGTGTCAAATGCCTTCCTAATGTCTAGGTAGGTCATGTTCACAGCCCCTCCCTGGTCTACTACTTTGGTCACCCAGTCAAATAAATCTAGTAGATCCATCTGACATGACCTTCCACTGTGAATCCATGCTGCCTTGAGTCCTGTGCCCTGCTGGCCTCTAGGTACTCAGCAATTCTTTATTTCAGAAGTGATTCCATCATTTTCCCTACCACTGAGGTCAAACTACCAGGTCTATAGTTTCCTGCCTCTTCCTTGCTCCCACTTTTGTGAAGGGGAATCACATTCTCCCTCCTCCATTCCTCAAGTACCACACCCTCCTCCCATGATTTGTTAAAAAGGGTAGTCAGTGGTGCCACTAGTTCTCCCCTTAGTTCTTTTAGAATTATAGGATGAATCTCATCAAGCCCCATTGCTTTGTCCACTTTCAGTTTTACCAGTTCTTTCAGGACCCTTTCTTCTGTGAATGGACTGGTATCGACCTCCCTATCCAGTGTGCTCTGTCAGGCACCAAAATACCATTATTGAGCTGTTAGCCTATCTCTACTATCCCCTAATCCACAATTTGAGGGACTGTAAATGGTAAGTCATAAGCCAGGCCAGCTAACTAGGACCCCTCTCCCTATCCTCCCTTGTACTGTTTACAGAAATGACATTGCTTGCTCCTGGAACACTGCCAGGAGCTGACACTGTGTTTACAGTCACTCCCCTTCCACTAGCCCTCCAAATATCTGCATTTAAAAGTTCATTTCCCCCCTTGAGCCATAATTTAGGGGGTACCATTTTACAAAAAATCCATGCTAGCTAGTCTGGTCCTCCCATCCCTTCCCACTGCACAATATTCCTAATATACAGTACTATATTGTATAAACACACAGTAGGCACTTATGAGGAAGGAATAGTGTAGTAGCTGGCGTCATGCCAGTGTCTTCAAGTTGATTCACATAGGAAACAAGAACCCCTTGACAGAATACTGTATAGGATGGGAAGGATTAAGATCGGCACTGCTTCAGAGGAAAGAGACCTGGGGGTCATCATAAGCAACTTCCTAATACAAACAAGCCAATGTAAAAAGGCCCACAGCAAGGCAACCAGAATGTTGAGGTGTATTGGAAGGGGTTTCTATAGCAGGGGGGGAAGAGGTAATACTGCCTTTCTATAGATCACTGGAGAGACCCCATCTGGAATACTGTGCCCAGATATGGAGTTCCCATCTGAGAAAGAAAGAGACAAGCTGCAGGCTGTGCAGCAGAGTAACCAAAGTGATTCAGGACCAAGAGGGCAGATCCTATGAGTATTGGCTGAGGTCACTGAACATGTACTTACTGGAGGCCAGGAGGGAGAGGGGCAACATAACAGGAACCTTCAAGTTCCTGAAATGAATAAATAAGGTGAACTGTAAGGAATTATGCAGCCATAATGTTGGCTTCAAAGCTAGGGGGCAGGAGTAGAAGCTGGCGAGGGGAGGGGGATTCAGGAGGGACATGAGAAAGTTTTACTTTATGGAAAGAGTGGCCAAGCCATGGAACAACATACTGACAGATGTGGTGGCACAAAAATCATTCATGGGTTCATAGGACAAAGAAAGGGCTTATTAGTTACTCAGTGAGGTAGCAGTAAGAATAGGAGCGGGGGTTGTGGGGCGAGGGTGAAAACTTCATCTAGACTGTGGGTCATGGGGTAGGGTTGGGTAAAACCAGGCACACTGAATGGACAATGGTCTTTCTCTGCTGACATTCTCTGTGTTTCTATGGAGGACCCCAACCACTCTGTCCTGTAGTCCTGAGCACAAAGCAACATACTTATACATTCTATGATTGTACAAGGGGAATGGCACTCATTGATCTAGGGTCAGGGGATTTCCCAACTTATAAATACAGATATCTGTGGGGGGTGTTGCTGAACTAATGAGGGGGTACTGATTATAAACATTGTGTCAGTTCCTAGCATAGTGCCAGCAGCAACATTTTATGTTTTGTAAATAGTGACGTGGAGGACTGGGGATTGGGGACCCAATTAGCGAGTCTGGTTTATGATTAGCATCCCCCCAGATTATGTATTGGGTGTCAATGAAGGTGGGACAACTATTAAATCAAGGTATTTTTCACCTGTAGTGGGTGGGCTGGGGAGGGGATTGGTGAAGAAGAAGGTCTCAGCTTCTGCACAGTACCAGGAGATGGAATTTATTTTAATGTGTATATGTGGGAGGAAGGTATAGGGGAGGGGAGATACTGGTATTGGGAAGGAGTGTTTAAATGACTAGCCCTGCTGGCCTGGTGGTGCTGAGGGTTGAGGCGCTGGACGCCACACCTTGTGCCATGCCGATGACCCAGGTTTGGGAATATGCCTGGACCACCAGGGATTGACAGGGGAGGGAAGAGATCAAGCATCTGGATGGACTGTTCTCTCTTCCTGGAGGAGGGCTTGGGGTGCGCTCACTCTTGGCGCGACCTATGGTGGAAGGCTGGAGATCACCGATCATAGTGGCGTGGAGTATGCCTGGGGAAGAACCACAACATTCTGTTGCTTTGCTGGCCAGGCTCCACGAGAGAAGTCACCAACAAGTAAAAAATTCCCGACTCGACGAGTAGCTGACGAGGGCCCCAGGGATCTCCCTCTCATCCCCAGTGCTGGGCCAGGCCACATCAGGGATCCACAGCCGACTTCCTAGAGGGATGGACCCTCTAATTCCAGATAGAGCTGTTGAGGGAGGGTGGGTCCCATTCCAGGGGGTGATCCGAAGCTCTGGGAAGTCCCTCGAGGAAGGGTGAACTGGTGTAGATGGCCACGGTGGGGAGAAGAAGAGGTAGGATTGTGTGTGGGCACCTCTGAAGAATGCCTCAGAGAAAAACTGGTGCATAAATAGAATAAAAAAAGGACTAGCCCCGGCCATCCGAGGTGGGCTGAGACTTTTTTTTTAATTGATCTATTTATGTTTGTCTTGCTGTCTGTCTATGCATACCTTGCCCTATTGGAACTATGGCAAACATTGCGTAGCTCAAAGTGTGCATGGTCAAACTTTAAGATATTCATATACCTAATCTTAAGAGGGCAATAAATTATCTCAAAACCATATAAGCTAATCTACTTAGTATGTATTATTTGTAAAATGCTGGAGATTAAAATTGGTAGGTGAATAATGGACTGTGTAAAGTTAAAATTCAATCCATATCAGTTTGGATCTTCAAAAGGGAGCTCTACCACTTTTGCCCTTTTTTTAATTTCTAGAGATCAATATTCCCTGGTTAGATGGGTGCGTACCTTTCTTGAAGGAGGACATCAGTGGGTTGACTCAAAAATCCAAAACTGGCGTAATCAGTTGGGTAGGAGTGCTTCAACAGACCAAGCTATTGCAGGTCCATTAGTTTTTTTTGTGATCATAAATGATCTTGAGTCAAAGGGACGCTGTTTCAAATAGGTCAATGACACCATAGTCATTGACACTTTCAATGAAAAAAAGAGAACGATTCATCATAGAAGGCCTCCTACCTATCAAAAACTGATCTGAAGCAAACAATATGAAAATTAATCCAGTCAAAACAAAACAAAATAAATTTGGTTTGGCAAATCTAGGACAAATAACCTACCACCCTTAAATTCTTAATGCAACTGGAGTAGAGGTTGTTGATGAGACAAAGTTATTGGATTTATAGGTGGAAACTGACTTTTCATGGAAAATTTAAGTACAGAAAGAAATTTGCAAAACTAGGTTATAATTTTTAACTACCTTAAAGAGATCAAGACTGAAACAGAAGGATTTATACTTTTACCATGGTACTGAGGTAAGACCAGTTAATAAATATGGTGCCCTATTGTTGCATGGAGGCTTAATAAAAAAGACAGAAGTTATGAAGTTATTTCAAAATTAACTATGAGAATCATATATGGAAGTGAAATTGGGTATGAGGATGCTTTAAGTAGATATAATCTTTGAAGGCTAGTGTAATGGAGAAAACAATGTCTTGTAAAATTAGGAGGCAGTATAGTGCAGTGGTCTAAGGCTCTGAGCTGCAAATCTGGTGACATCCAGCAGATCAGACCTGGGTTTGAATCCCACAGCTTCCACTTGCATACTATACTGTGTGACCTTGAGTAAGTCACTTAACCTCCTTGTGCTCCCAGGTTGCTCCTGTAAAAGAGCTATCAGCTTAGTGTGCTATACCTGGTTAAACAACTAAATAAATAAAATAAAATTGTAATGAGATTTGTCAGCCCCGACACAAGTGAAATGATCTAAGACTGGGAAAGCATGCCCTAAAGTAAAATTTGTGAAAGCAAAAATTGTGGGATACAGTTTAGGTGAGGACAAAATCATATACAGGCTCCCTTTTTTGTAAATATGTAGTAAATTGAAAAACTCAGAATAGATGGGTACACTGTACAATGTTAAGTTGATAACTAAAATTCCATGTTGGTTCAATTATAACTTAAATGGAGTGTGCAATAGGGCAACAAACTGTTAGATATTATACTGCTGCCAAAATATATCTGTCAGTTTTAAAAGCTATATTATACATTTAGCCTATCTGGTTTTAGGTTTTAGCTGATAATGCCTGAAAAAACATCACCACCTTGCAAGATCCTTGGATTCATGAAAATTGGCCTTGGAAATGGGCAGACTGGATAGACTAGTGAGTCTTTATCTGCCATCAGAATCTATTTATCTATGTAGCTATCCAAGTTTAAACGTCAGACAATATACAGTAGGAGGTGAGGAAGATAATAGCATACAGGGCCAATCAAAATTTTGGAATACTGTATTAAAAAACATTTGCTGTCTCATCAATGCTTTTGATTGTTGCATATTGCTGGTAGAATCAAATGTTTACCAAATGTTTTGAAATTAACAGATATTGATGAATGTCAGAATGGACCAGTGTGTCCCAAAAATGCAGACTGCATCAACTTAGAGGGCAGATACCGCTGTGAGTGTAAACCAGGCTATAAGACAACATCAACAGGACAATGTGTTGGTAAGTTTGTGTGTTTTCTAACATATACAAGTTGAGTGCTTTCCCAGTGTTTGGTGGGGCAGTGAGTGACACATGCAGCCCCCTTACTTAGTGGTGCTTATAGCATGCATGCCTAAGCATCCTTCAGCTGCTTGTTTTCATTGCTGCTGCATGTAGTTGGCAATTCACTTACCTACCCCTACTTCAGTCTCCTCCTGACTGCTGTTATCTCCCCATTCCCAACATGGATGCTTCATCAGCTCCTACTCTGTTCTCCCTGTTTACTTTGTCCATGGTGCTGTCATACTTTCTTGTCCATGCACTCCATGCTTCTCTTCTGCCTCACCACCTTCTTGGTTCCACCTCCTCTTCCAGTTCTCTTGGTGTTCTGCTCTGTGGCTGCACTGTGTTTTGCCTCTCTTCCTGCTCCCTGGTGGCTTCAGTGTCCCTCCTGCCCTTAAAACTCCTGTGCTGTTGTTGCCTCCTGGCTCCTTTGCATGCTTGGCTTGTCTATCTTATTGCCTTTCTTGTGCTGTGGCTACCGCTTGTTGTTCCTCTCTCTTTTTCTCTCTGCATCCTCTTTTGCTCTCCTGTTCTGCTTCTACTTCCTGCCTGGCTTCCCTTGCCACTTTCTGACTTAAATGTTCTACATTCTTCAAAGTGGCTTTACCTCTCCTGTCCCGTGGGTGGGGGTTGGGGTGCTGAATAGGTGGCAGAAGAGGGGAGTATTTTTATTGCTACTGATCAGGGCTTTGGAGGAGGGTAAATAGGGTGTTACAAGAGTGTGGATTGATTGTAACCTTTCTTTTTTTTAAGTAATGAAAATATCTGCACAAAGTGGCACTTAGCTAGTCAAGTGTCATCAAAAATGGAGTCATTACCAGGTGAAGTGCTTTGCAAAGTGGCACTTCATCAGTGAAGTGGCACCTTGGATAGTCTTCACGTGGTCAAGTTGGCTCTTCAGTATGCAGAGTACTTTGCAAAGGGCTGCAGGAAGCAACAGCACTATGTAAAGCAATCCCCCTAGATCCACATAGTGATTTTTTTTATTTCACACACACATATGTGTAAGTTATGGTGGGGAGTGCCTGTCCTAGGAAAAGTCTTAATTGTTTTCTTGTTTGTCATCATGTTTAAGAAACAATAGTCAGTTCAATAAAGACAGTGAATCAATCTTTCCCTGAAGCTCATAGCCCAGGGGGAGAGGGACCTGTGATTAGTCATAAAAGAAGATAATTGGGGCACAGTTCTTATGCTGAACATGGGTTTTCTGCTGTGTAATAAGTGTGAAGAACTGCAATTAAAATTCTTCCATGGACTGTACTGCCCACCTAGTGTGGTTCATAAATTTTAACCTTACTCTCCCTCTAATGTGTGGTAGGTGTCAAGCTGTGATGGGTACCTACCTCCATTATTTCTGGGAGTGCATTGGCACAGGAACTGACTCAAATATTTTGTAGGGCTGTAGTGTGCTGACCTTTGTCACTGCTGTTCAGAGTGGAGGACATGGGGGGGGGGGTGAAATCCCTATCACAGGAATATCTAGGTGTGCCTCAGATTTGAAATGCAAATGTATCCAAAATATATGGGTTTCTTGTGTAATTCCTATGATTACATAATGTAGAATGCTGGTGATCCAGTCGCTATTGCTTGAGTGCTTCACTTAGGTGCCCAAGGGGAGAAAGGAACTCTTTCTGCATTGTGGCAAATGTATGGTTTCTCTTCCAACAGGTGAGCCAAAGATGCTTTACCAGGAAATGGTATTGGGGTGCACATGAGTGGGACAATTCCTACAATGACAAGTTGTTTACACTGTAAAAAACCCTGGATAGCACTCTACCTATTAATTCCTGCTTCCATATGTTTTGTCCATAATACAAAACTACTGGGCCAACAGTGATACAATATTAGAATGTACTGACACAATTCTGGTACCTTACATTGAGTTGGTAAAATTTAAAAACAATCTCCTGAATGAGAAGTGTTCCCTCCTGATCTTGGACCATTTTCAAGCCCATACAACCGAGCCAGTACTCGAAAAACTTAAGGAGCTGCACATTATCCTTAGTTTTGTCCCTGTGTTGTGCACCAATCTCTTGGCAACCACTGGACCTTACAATTAACAAAATCTTGAAAGACTTTATGAAAAACCAGTTCATCCAGTGGTACTCAGATGTGATTCTCAAGCAGATCAGTGAGCGAATCCCTACTGCTAATGTCACTGTGGACCTTAGAATGACAAGCCTCAAAACAAAACATGCCTTTTGGCTGGAGACCTTGTTTAACCAACTCAAACAGAGAAGTGAGGACTGTATTGCCAGACTTAGGCAAGCTGGAATACTGGATACTCACACAGACTCCCTGAACAAGTCAGCAAACTGAACTACTTAATGAAATTTTTGTTGCAGGATACAGTGATTTGTGGTTGTGCTGAGGTTAGTGCTCAGCATTCAGCGTTCTGTGTAAAAAGCATAGCTGGTGCATCAGGCAGTATACATTATTGCATTTTTTTTTTCTGTTTAACTATGTATGTTGCTGTACCTCAATAATGTTTAAAAGATGATAAAATGAAAGCATCCATGTTGGTTTTCTACAGATAAGTACATTTCTGACATGCCTTGAGAGGCATATCCTGCCATGGATTAGGTGTCTGGAAAAAACTCATTTAAGGTATAACTCATTGTAGCAAGCCTAGCTGTTTTTCCAGATGCCAGGAAAAAAGCAATATGGGTGCACTGTTTGGGATCAGAGGGACCACATGCGTTTGCAATGCTTGGGGCCCAATCTACTTTTGATGACAGTTACAACCCTCACAAAGCTTTATCAGCCACAACAAAGCACATTGCCGGAACACTTGTAGTTTTGGCAAAGGGTCCAGAGTGCCACAGAGCTAGCATATAGTCTCCATTTGTGAGTTACTAGCCACCTGCAGATTTGGCCAACTACAGAACAGGATGATCTGTGAAAAGTTATTGAAGAAAATGTCATACCCACCTCACATTGTTATGCTGGAGAAAGTACTACAGATTGCCTTTAAGATGGAGCTGGCTACTATATAGATGCAATAACTAGGAGTAGCATCCAAAGGGCAGGTGGATCACAGAGATTTTGTGGTCAATGAAATGCAAGACCAACTCAGTGGTGAACCCCTCATCTATTCTCATTGTCGTGACTGTTACACAGAATGACACAGTAGATAAAACCCTTGTGCAAAGCAGGTAAAGACATGCTGGATGTTTTGCAAGATGATGCAATTTTTCACCTCTTGCTTTCATTTGTTACAAAAAGTACCCATAATGATCAATGTAGTGCACTTAGTTGGTCCACTCCATTTCAACACTTCCATTGCATCCTGGTTCACATGGTTGTGCCTCTCATAGCAGATGCAGGGCAATGGTATCCTTCATCAACAAGCATGCCTTTGATTACGTTTTGCCCACAGTTACAAGGCAAAGGAATTCTTTTGGCATCCTATAACAAGCTGAGCATTATGGTTTTTAGTATGACCCAGCAAAGCGTCCAGTATAAGAAAGTCACCAGAGGCGTTTCTCTTTGAAGGATTAGCCACAAAAGTCAGTTTGTTAGGGGTAGGCCTGTTCAGGGCATTGAGAAATCCCATGGTGGATTTCATCAAATGTGAGGTCAACCTTGTAGCAAGACCCTGGCATTAACAGTTTTCCTCACTGCTTTATGGCTTAGGCTATGTTCTGAATTTTTTATGAACTACAAAGAGATCTAACAGTCATTCCAAGAGTTCAATATTTGCATCAACTACTACCATTTATCTCATAAGATCAGGTTTGGTTAACTTTTTATTTAAACATTTGGTAACTGGGAAAGTTACACTGAGCCGATGCTCATTTCCAGGTGTGATCTGGGGGCAGGGGTAAAGGGATTATAGTACACAATACAGTTATAACACATATTCAAAAATACATAAACAAAAATAAATACAGGAATACACAGTATGCGGAAGGTGTTTACAGAATAAAAACATATTGATACAAAGGTAGACAAACATCATGAATTATGTAGAAGAAAGGTATGCATACTCAGCGATACAGTGACAGAGGATACAGGCAACTAATAGCAGAAGCTAGTAGATAGATACCAAAAGTGGAGGAGAGCTGAGAGGAGTGCTAATTGTTGGTTAGGGGCAGGAGTAGATGGGCGGTGGCATGTGGCGTAGTTGGTTTTTGATGGAGGTGTGAGAGAGTGAGTTTCTTAGGAAAGGTAGTTGTTTGTTCCATAGTGATGGGAGCCTATAGGTGAAGGTGGATTTGCCAGCAGTCAAGGAAGGATTCGGGAGTGAGAAGGAGTGGGAATCCCTCGAGCGTAGATTGTGTGGTGTAATAAGTGCAGGTGTTAGCTTCTCAGGGAGGTTCGAGAGGAGCAAGTTAAATCAATATTTGGAAACCAGAGAGATGGAATGGATGAAACGACGATGGGATAGAAGTGATAAATCAAGGGTGGACAGGAGAGAGCAGTGGTGTGTTCTGAGGGGAGGGTTTGTGGCAAAGTGGCAGAAAGCATAGAAGAGAGAGAGAGTCCTACCTGGCTAATGAAGAGGAGGGCATAGTGCAGTATATTAGGTCTGCATAATCAAAAATGGGGGTAATCCTTTTAGAAAGCAGTTCATGCTTCACAGGTAGTGGGAGCAATTCTGTATTGCAGTATAATATATCTAGCTTAGGGCGAAGGTTTGAGGAGATGGCATCGATGTGAACTGAAAAATTTAACTGGGGTTCCAGTCTTACTCCAAAGTACTTGTAAGATGTGATAGCACTTAGAGGGGATCCATCCAGGGAAGTGATAGCCGGGGGAGGGGGTGCTCTTGCAAACTTTTGAGCAGACCCAAAGGCCATGGAAACTGTCTTAGAGGTGTTGATTGTAAGTAGGTTTGCCTGGAACCAGGCATGTATGTCAAGGAAGTCTTGTTGTACAGTGGATTGAACCTCACTTAGTACTGGGATGCATACGAAAAGGATGGTATCATCCATGTACATGTGAATGAGGGATTTTGAACATACAGATGGGAGGTCATTCATAAACATGGAAAACAGAATGGGAATGATGATCGAGCCTTGGGGCATGCCAGCAAGTATGGGGGAGTGGAATGTGACGTTTGCTATTCTGACAGATGGGAGCCTATTTTTGAGGTATGAATTAAACCAATGAATTGCAGGGGGGTGAGCCCTACTACCTCAAGTTTATTTAGAAGCAGGGGGTGGGAGACTGAATCAAAGGCCTTTGCTAAGTCAATAAAAACTGCAGCAGTGAGTTGGCCTTGGTCAGCTGCTGAGTGGATATGTCCTGTGACACGGAGAAGGGAGGATATAGTGGAATAGTGCTTTCTAAAACTGGATTGGAATGAAGAAAGAGAATTAGAGGCTGTGAGGAAATCAGTCAGCCTGGATTGTACCAAAGCTTCTTGTAGTTTGTCAAGGGCTGGGAGGAGGGGAATTGGCCGATAGTTGTCGGGCACTGAAGGATCACTGCCCTAGTGGAGATGGATGATGCAGGACAATTTCCAGGCTTGTGGAACTGTGCTGGAGGAGAAGGACAGGTTTAATATAAAAGTGAGTGGTAGGGCAATGGCAGGGGCTGATATGCGTAGGAGACTTGGGTGAATGCCATCCGGACTAGGTTTCGAGGAGCTTAAGGATTGGAGGGATTCCAGCACTTCTTCAGTAGTAGTGGCAGCAAGCAGGAAAGTGTTTTGAGGGGGGGCTTTGGGGGCTGCTCTAGAACCATGGGGGTGTAGGATTGGCAGGGAGAGCACAGATGGTGATGAATCTATTTAGAGTATTGGCTATAATGCTGGGATCAGAGATAGTATTATCACTTTGCTTGAAAGTGGAGGTATTGGTTTGAGGAAGGGGATAGATGAGGGAGTGGATCAACTTCCAGAAGGAGGAAGGGTGTGCAGTGTGAAGATGGGACCTGAAGTAATCGGCTTTAGCATGCCATATAGCCTTTGTACAAGCATTCCTGATGGTGTTGTAGGTTCGTCTGGATTGAGGGGACTGTGAGGATTTAAAGAGGGACCGGGCCTTGTTGTGTGATTTGCGGAGGGCAATTATTGAGATACAGGGGTGGTGCAATTTTTTGTCTGTGGCTTTTATCAAAAGGGTGTGGGAGTCCCAGACATGTGTGAAGATTTGCAGGAACCGGGCCAGGGCTTTGTCGACGTCTGGAGCAGAGTAGTCTGGATTACAGTCTGTGTGATTCAGATCACTGAGGAGTAAGCTGGAGTTGAACGAGTTGAGAGGGCAGATGTTAATGTATTTAGGGGCTGACTTGGGTAGTTGGGTTTTTCTGGTACAATAAGTGATACAGTGGTCACTTAAGGCTGTATCCAGGACCCCAGCTACAGAAATTCTATGAGGATGTGAAGCGAGAATCCAGTCAATAAGGGAGTTGTTGGTGTTGGTATTATAGCAGGTGGGCTCAATAATTAATAGTGTGAGGTTGTAGGATTCAATTTCGGAGGTGGTGGGCTTGGAGGAGGGGCAGAGCTAGTCAAGGTTTTAGTTGCACAGAAGTAGTTCACCTGACGCTGCAAGGCATGGTAGGGGAGAGACGCATAGGTAGAAACTTAACCAGTTACTGACTGGTGATGTTACTGAACCAAACCAGGCATCACTATGGATCAGTAATATTGTGGTAACAGAGAAAATGTATTGGGCCTTCAGTTTGTGTCAACCGGTCAGGTGAATGAGGCCATCATTCCTGGCCACTACCCACTTCCTATGTCAGAAGCGTTAGCATCCCAAATTCATGGATCTAGAATGCTGTCAAAAATGGACCTGAATCCTGAACCAAGAGTACATATGAATTCTTCTGGCGTTAGCATCTTGGGAAGTAATAGCTTTCGTGATACAGAAAAGGGTGTTCCAATTTACAAGAATACCTATAAGGTTATGTTTGGGCCCAATTGCTTTCAAAAACTAATAGTAGCACTGCTAGTGGGGTTTTAGAATGTGGCTGTTTTTTGGGGGATAATAAGTGTTGGAAAAAATGTGGAGAGGAAAATGCCAAACACCAGCATTTTTTATCTTTTCCCTAAACTACAGCATTATTTGGATTAGGTAAAAAATAAGCTAAAAAAGATATTCCAAATAGAAATGGAACTGCATATTCAACACTGCATATGCTCCTTACCACCACAATAAATCAAGGGTCCTAATTTGAAATACCTATGGAGAATTTGCATAGCAGCACTGGGGAAAACGATCACTAAAAGATGATTAAACTTAGATGCATCATCTCTAACTGAATGGGTGAATGTGGTGGACAATATACAGTACAAGAGATGGAGAGACTAACCCATGTGACACAAGATGGAATGGAGAAACTCATAGATGGTCAAAATGGATCATGGAAAGGGAAGAGCAACCTTAAGACATAGAAGAGGGATAGAGAAAGGAAATGAGAGTATTGGGAAGGAAGACAGAGCCGTAGTGATCGAAAGAAGGTATGAAGAAAGGAACACGAAGAAAACACGGTTCAATAATCCCAGACAGTCCCTCTAAAAACCCCCAGAAATTAAGATAAAGAATAGGATGAGGAGCATTGTTTTGTAGCTCTTCTCAGGACTCTGTCAAGGGTTTTTGTTTGCTTGGTTTGGTTTGTAACAAAAGACTACCGGTAAATCAAAAATTATACTTTGGAAATGGGAGTAAATAAAGAGAAGAGAAGAGGATGATGAGATGAGAGCTGAAAGAGATAAATGAAATTAGA
Organism: Neoceratodus forsteri; assembly: GCA_016271365.2. Taxonomy (NCBI): domain Eukaryota; kingdom Metazoa; phylum Chordata; order Ceratodontiformes; family Ceratodontidae; genus Neoceratodus; species Neoceratodus forsteri. Next base: position 723,616,759 of record CM028129.1, read on the forward strand.
ACAGAGAAAAGTAACAGGAATGTAATTTTGATCATAAGCATCTGAACAGACATGTAAAGTTTGTATGAATGTAATGAATTCTTCCAAAATAAAGTAAATATAAAAAAAAGAATGTGGCTGTTTACCTTGATGATGCCTTAGTACTTGGTGGTTTTATGGCCTCATATGACCAAACACTTGGTGGTTTTAATCCATCAGCAGTATTCTGTGGTTGAGCTGACTCCAGCTACAGTACTTACATTTTATTTACTTATTATTAGGTTTTTATTTACTAGGTAAGTGCACTAAATAATTAAATGCACATGTTCAGGCATGACCTGGGAGATTACAAACAAATGACAGTAAAGTAGTGACGTGCCTTAACAATAAATCATTGCTGCCCCCTCCCACCTACAGTGCCTGATTTCTGGTTTTCCCACTGTTGAGTGCACATTGTGGGAGTGGATTGCATTGCCTCAGTTTGTCTCTTCATTGACATTTCTTCTTGAAAGGATGAGAAGGGACTTGGCAAGGTTGGAGGAATGGTCAGAGGTATGGCAGCTTGGATTCAATGCAAAGAAGTGCAAAATAATGCACCTGGGAAACAAAAACCCAGGGGAAGATTACACAATGAGGAGGATAGTAACAACAACAAAAATGGAAAGGGACCTGGGGGTAATCATATCAGATGACCTTAAGGTTGGCAAGCAATGTGAGAAGGCAGTAGGGAGGGTGAGAGGGATATTGGGATGTACAGGGAGAGGCATCACCAGCAGAAAACAGGAAGTTGTTGTCCCGCTGTACAGACAGTTGGTGAGACTCCATCTGGAGTACTGCGTCCAGTTCTGGAGATCCCATCTCCGCAAGGACATAGAGAGAATGGAGGCAGTCCAGAGGAGGGCAACTAAAATGGTGCAGGGTCTACAAGAGAAGCCATATGAGGAGAGACTAAAGGAACTTAATATGTATGCCCTTGAGGAAAGGAGGGAGAGGGAGGACATGATAGAAACTTTTAAGTACCTCAAGGGAATCAACAAAGTCCAAGAGGGTAGCATCTTTCAGAAAAAGAGATGTGCACAAACAAGGGGACATAATTTGAAAATAGAGGGGATGGCTCAGGGGCAATGTGAGGAAGTATTTTTTCACAGAGAGGGTGGTGGACGCATGGAACAGCCTTCCTGAGGAGGTTGTGGGGCCTAAAACTGTGGGAGAATTCAAGAATGCATGGGACAGATAGAAGGCAATTCTTGTGGGGGTAGGAAGAATTAGGCTGTTGGTTAATTAGGATCTGCAACTTATCCTGTAGGTGGGGAAATGGGCAGACTAGGTGAGCCAAGCAGTCCTTATCTGCCGTCCAAGTCTATGTTTCTATGTTTCAATACACAATTAGTACGGTGTCTTCTAAGAGTGGGGTTATTCTAGATGCCCTACAGGGGGCATGCCTTAGACAACTAGTATTGGTACCCACTCATGAGGGAGCAATCTTAGACCTGGTTCTCTCAAATGGAGATGGAGAGAGGATCACAGATGTAGAATTGGGTAACCATCTGGCAACTAGCAACTATCGAACAGTATGGTTCACAATAAACACAGCAATAGAGTCAAGCCGTACAAAGGCAAAAGTACTGACCAAAGTACCAAAGTACTGACCAAAGTGGTGACCAAAGTAGTAGATCAGGGAGGGGCTGTGGACATGGCCTACCTAGACTTTAGCAAGGCATTTGACACAGTCCCACACAAAAGATTACTATACAAGTTAGCCAGCCTGGGAGTGGGTCCCAAGATGACAGCCTGGGTAAAGAATTGGCTGGAGAATAGGACACAGAGAGTAATAGTAAATGGAGTCCACTCAGAAGAAAGGAGGGTTACTAGTGGGGTACTGCAGGGTTCAGTATTAGGACCGGTCCTCTTCAATGTCTTTATAAGCGACATTGCAGAAGGACTGGAAGGAAAAGTATGTCTCTTTGCAGATGACACTAAGATCTGCAACAGAGTTGATGCACAGGGTGGGGTGGAAAGGATGAGAAGGGACTTGGCAAGGTTAGAGGAATGGTCAAATGTATGGCAGCTTAGATTCAATGCTAAGAAGTGCAAGGTAATGCACCTGGGAAACAAAAACCATGGGAAGAGTACACAATGGTGGGTGAGATACTAACAACAACAAAAATGGAGAGGGACCTGGAGGTAGTCATATCAGATGACCTAAAGATGGGCAAGCAATGTGAGAGGGCAGCAAGGAGGGCTGGGGGGATACTGGGATGCATAGGGAGAGGCATCACCAGTAGAAAACAGGAAGTATTATCCTCTGTACAGACAGCTGGTGAGACCCCATCTGAGTACTCATGTGCAGTTCTGGAGACCCAATCTCCACAAAGACATAGACAGGATGGAAGCTGTCCAGAGGAGGGCAACTAAAATGGTGCAGGGTCTGCACCGGAAGACATATGAAGAGAGACTTAAGGAGCTTAATATGTATAGCCTCGAGGAAAGGAGGAGAGGGGGACATGATAGAAACTTTCAAGTACCTCAAGGAATCAACAAAGTCCAAGAGGGTAGCATCTTTCAAAAAGAGTGTGCAAGAACAAGAGGGCACAATTTGAAGATAGAGGGGCGCTCAGAGGTAATTTAAGGAAGTATTTTTTCACAGAGGGTTGTGGATGCATGGAACGGCCTTCCGGAGGAGGTTGTGGAGTCAAAATCAGTGGTGGAATTCAAGCATGCATGGGATAGTCATAAGGCAGTTCTGGGGGTGGGGGGTAGGAAGAAGTAGGCTGCTGGTTAACTAGGATCTGCAGCTTATCCAGTAGGTAGGGAAATGGGCAGACTGGGTGGTCCAAGCGGTCCTTATCTGCCATCAAATTCTATGTTTCTATGTTTCTATGTTATGTTACTGGACTTCAGGAGGGCTGACTTTGCCAAAATGGGTGAGTGCCCTAAGGAATGCACTAGCAAATGGGCAGGAAGGAGGGGTGGAAGAACAATGGGGAATAATAAAAACTGCCATCACAGAGGTAACAAGTGTTTGTGTGAAGCAAATAAACAAAACAAAATGATGTAAGAAACCACTATGGTTCTCAAAGGAGGTGGCAGTGAAGGTTCAAGAGAAAAAGAAAGCATTCAGAAAATACAAGGAATCACAGAAGGAGCAGGACACAGAACTGTATCAGTTAAAGCAAAAGGAAGCTGGGAAGGCAGTCAGAACAGCAAAGGCCCAAACCGAGGAAAAGATAGCCAACTCAGTTAAGAAGGGGGATAAAACCTTTTTTAGGTACATCAGGGAGCGAAGGAAGACTAAGTGAGGGATAGTGAGGCTTAATAAAGGGGAGTGGGTGGGCAGAGGGTGACAGTGAAAAGGCAGAGATACTAAACAAATATTTTTGCTCAGTATTTACAAATGAAGAGGTGGAGGTACCTAAAACAAACAATAGAAACACTCTGGATACAGAAGCTGATACCAGCCCATTTATAGAAGAAAGGGTTCTGAAACAACTCTTAAAACTGAAGGTGGACAAATCTATGGGGCCTGATGAGATTCATCCCAGAATTCTAAAAGAACTAGAGGTAGAACTAGTGACACCACTGACTACCCTCTTTAACAAATCATGGGAGGATGGGGTGGTACCTGAGGACTGGAGGAGGGCAGATGTGATTCCCCTTCACAACAGTGGGAGCAGGGCAGAAGCAGGAAACTACAGACCTGTTAGTTTAACCTCAGTGATAGGGAAAATGATGGAATCACTTCTGAAGGAAAGAATTGTCGAGTACCTAGAGGCCAGAGGGGCACAGGACCCAAGGCAGCGTGGATTCACAGTGGGAAGGTCATGCCAGACGAATCTAATAGATTTCTTTGAATGGATGACCAAAGTAATAGATCAGGGAGGGGCTGTGGATATGGCCTACCTCGACTTTAGCAAGGCATTTGACTCAGTCCCACGCAAAAGATTAATATACAAGTTAGCCAGCCTGGGAGTGGGTCCCAAGATGATAGCCTGGGTAAAGAATTGGCTGGAGAATAGGACACAGAGGGTAATAGTAAATGGAATCCACTCTGAAGAAAGGGGGGGTTACTAGTGGGGTACCGCAGGGTTCAGTATTAGGACTGGTCCTCTTCAATGTCTTTATAAGCGACATTGCAGAGGGACTGGAAGGAAAAGTATGTCTCTTTGCAGGTGACACAAAGATCTGCAACGGAGTTGATGCTCAAGGTGGGGTGGAAAGGATGAGAAGGGACATGGCAAGGTTAGAGGAATGGTCAAATGTATGGCAGCTTAGATTCAATGCTAAGAAGTGCAAGGTAATGCACCTGGGAAAGAAAAGCCCAGGGGAAGAGTACACAATGGGGGGTGAGATACTAACAACAACAAAAATAGAAAGGGACCTGGGGGTAGTCATATCAGATGACTTAAAGGTGGGCAAGCAATGTGAGAGGGCAGTAAAGAGGGCTGGGGGGATACTGGGATGCATAGGGAGAGGCATCACCAGTAGAAAACAGGAAGTTGTTATCCCTCTGTACAGACAGCTGGTGAGACCCCATCTGGAGTACTGTGTGCAGTTCTGGAGACCCAATCTCCGCAAGGACATAGACAAGATGGAAGCTGTCCAGAGGAGGGCAACTAAAATGGTGCAGGGTCTGCACCAGAAGACATATGAAGAGAAACTAAAGGAGCTTAATATGTATAGCCTCAAGGAAAGGATGGAGAGGGGGGACATGATAGAAACTTTCAAATACCTCAGTGGAATCAACAAAGTCCAAGAGGGTAGCATCTTTCAAAAAAAGAGGTGTGCAAGAACAAGGGGGCACAATTTGAAGATAGAGGGGGGGTGGCTCAGAGGCAATGTAAGGAAGTATTTTTTCACAGAGAGGGTTGTGGACGCATGGAACAGCCTTCCGGAGGAGGTTGTGGAGTCAAAAACAGTAGTTGAATTCAAGCATGCATGGGACAGTCATAAGGCAATTCTAGGGGTTGGGGGTAGAAAGAAATGGGCTCCTGGTTAACTAGGATCTGCAGCTTATCTATTAGGTCGGGAAATGGGTAGACTGGGTGGGCCAAGCAGTCCTTATCTGCCGTCAAATTCTATGTTTCTATGAACTCATTATATATTGCATTGCAATATATAATGAGTACAGAGAGGTAAGTACAGTCAATACATGGAAGTTTAATAATCACCCACTGGATCAGCAGTGACATAAAATAATGCATAATGTATACATTTTGCAAGGGTCACGTGAAGCCTTCTTTTCTTTTTTAGAATATCAGATTTCAGCTATGGGGATTGTACCATTGGCCTCTAATGTGGAGGCAGTACTAAAGTTGCCTGACTGCAAATTTAGTATATTTTCTAGGAATGGACATTAACTCTTGTTTGTGTCTAGCTTCATGGACTTAACAACTCCTCTTTGTAGTCTTCTAAAAAAGATGCACATTTGTCTTGGATGCTGGCCTGATCTTCCTTGAAACCAGTCTTCTCCATAAAGTCCAACTCTTGAGTATAAGCCAGAGGTGCTAGGACACCGCAGGAGCAAATCCTTTGGCCAGGGGGTCAGCAATGGCTTCTGGCTCAGGGCACCTGTGTGACCCTGGGTAGTGATGTGCCTTAACAATAACTCATTGCTGCCCCCCTCCCACCTACATTGCTTGGTTTCTGGTTTTCCCACTGTTGAGTGCACATTGTGGGAGTGGATCGCATTGCCTCAGTTTGTCTCTTCATTGCCATTTCTTCTGGATTTATTATTTGCTGGACTACCTAAATCATACAAGAAGAATGGCTCAAAGCCCCTCCCTATTGTTTTTGAGCTTGCTGTGAGAAGATCAGTAAGGATGACAGGCACTGGTTTGTTTCATCGGTCTGGGCACTAGCCACAACATGGATTCCTGCAATGCCCACTTTTCATTTGACTGCTGCACACTCTAAGTTGATTCCCTGAAGCTGGGATTTCTTTAGTTTTGCTCGGATAGTGCTTTTGTGGATCCTACCACTATCTGTCATATAGTGCTGGTATCCTGACTTGGATCCTATCTGATATCCTGTCAAAGACAGATGCAGGATCTAGAATCAGATAGTGATGAATCCTAGTTAGGATCCAGGTATCCTGGTTAGGATCCATGAATTCTAGGGCAGATAGGATGCAGGGCCAGATAGTGATGGATCCTGGTTAGGATCCAGGTATTCTAGTTAGGATCCACGGATCCTAGGGCAGATAGTTAGGATCCAGCCAGATAGTGATGAATCCTGGTTAGGAACCGATGACCAGATCCATAGGCAGATAGAGGAAGTATCCAGCAGATCCACTATCCTGCTGCAAAGGGCAGGTATCTGTGGATCTGGATTTGTCCGGATCCATCTGAGCAACACTAGATTTCTTGTCCCATCCTTTGGAGGTAAGCATCAAGGCCGGAGGTCTCTAGATAGGACATTGGGTGGTTCCCCCATATCCATTTGCTGCTCTTCAGAGACAGCTGAGTTATGGAACTCTCCACCTCCCCCCCACAACCATGCTGGGGCTGTGTTGGAGTCTCTGGCGGTAGTGTTGGATGGACCATTAGTTTCTTCTGGGCAACAGGTGGAGAGCCAACGTAGCATGGTCCACTTGACATCAGCAGTGGGCCACTTCAGAGTTGCAGTCAAGACATCTGTTCTTGTCCACCACTTTGGTGATATTGACACTGACTGTTGTCACCATGGCTGTTGTCACCAGTACTGGGTCAATACCATGCATATAAGACCATGCTGTACATGCAGTGCTTGATATCACAGTGACAGGGGTAGAATAGCGATAGGGATTTACCGCTACCCCTGTCGCTGCACACTGATTTAAGGAGAGGAAAAGGTGCCATGTGCTGGTGCCTGGTCGGCGCCACTCCCGTGGTGGAGTGGCTAGGGCACCAGCACATGGCACAGTTGGGAGACCTGGGACCGTGGTTTGGTTCCTCCCTAGGTCTCCTCTGCTGCAATGTTTGCCAGCATGTTTTTTTTTTAATCAAACTTCCCCCTCCCGATTATTCTCCCCATCCTCGAAGTCTTCCCCGGAGGTTATTTAAGTTCTGGGGTGTGGGGTTGTGGTGGGCAATGCCCCCCATAAAAAAACATAAAAATCCATTGTTGTCAATGGGTGCAGAGTGCGGAACAGGTTGGTGTTTTGCCCAACTCTGTTTTTGTGTGGCGCTGTTTTGCTGCGGCATTTTCAGCCATGCGGTTTTGTCATACAGTGGTATGACCGTATGCTGTTGTCACCATTCATGGTGATGGCATCAAGGGTGGCACTGATATAGGCATTAACTCTAGTGCTGACACCATTTGCACTGCTGGTGCTGCGGTCTTTGCTGAGACTGGTGCTGATGTCAATGTTGGCTGTAATGTTAATCTCAGACTCGGTGCACTGTTGGCACTGAGGAAGAGGTCAGTGTCAATCATAACACTGACATCAGTGCCAGGGTTGGTGCAAGTGTAGGTACTGGGGATGACCTCATTGCCAGGACTGTTGAAGCTTCTGTCGTCAGGGTCACTAGTGGTGCAAACTCAAATAGTAACAGCAGTTGTGGTGCCAAGTTCTCCCCTGGCTCTGGCATTGGAATAGGCACCAAGCTGTGGTCAGGCCTTTAAGTGGGGCTTACTGAGCCACAGACTTTCACCATCTGTTCTGGGGCTTCACCCTGGGGCAGTACTCTGACACTTCCTCTTTCATGGAAGTGTCAGCAGCAGGAGTCTCTGTTCAGTCCTCACCTTAGAATGAGGAGCTGTTGCTGGAGCCTCAGGACCCTTCCTGAGACACGAGTGCTGCAGCCTAGCAAGCTGATCCACCCCCCCCAAGCCATTGCATCAGAGTCTTGAGAGAGGACTATTAGAATACCCACATTCTTTTGGCCACCAGTGCCCTTCACATGAGAGCAGAACTCCATTTGTGTGAGCACAATAGTGGCCTGGTACAGGGAGTCCGATAGCGACTAGTTCAGGGGCCCATCCCAAGTGCATCAGCCAGGTAGTTTCCATGACTCTTCTCCCTAAATGTCCTCCTCTGAGGACAACAAATCCTCTTTACATCTGGCCTCATGTGTTGAGTGCATTTTGTACTAACAATTTGTGGGTGAGATGATGCAGGCATTGAGTATTCCTCCTTACACTAGCCTCGATTCTGTCACTCGGAGCTCTCAGTACTGGCACTTGTGTCATTCCTCCTTGGCACAGGGCAATGGAGTAGACAACAAGAGCACTATTGAGGCATCCCTTCACCACACCTCCCACCCCCAGGGACCTGATAGTCAGGTACTGTGCTCCCATGACTGTTGGGGCTATACCTCACCCTACTTCAGGGATTCAGAACCTCCAGACGTGGCTTGGTTTTACAGATCTGTGACCAACCTCCCAGTCAGGATTGCAGAGGATTTGTTGCACTGGGTAGGAAAGTGTTTTTTTGTTTCAGATAACTGCTAATAATTTCCTCCCACCATTGCCATATGAGGATTTACTAACACCACCTGTGTTCACACGTACATAATTTGTTTACCACTATGCCTGTGTATGAAACTACAAGGCTTTCCATGTACATTTTATTTACAGGCTTGGAAGTGGCATGGCACCAGTTGAGGGCAATGTACAATGCCATTAAGATGGCCTCCAGTATTGTAGGGTAGGCTGTCAGGATCAGGCAGATATCCTGGCTTTGCCTGTCCTGGCTAGCACCATTGGCCTGGCAAGAGTTGCCGAATTGTCAATTCCTGGGGCTAATTTCTTTTTACCTTGGGTTAGGTAGCAGTTGTCTGGGTACCCTCCCACTCCTGTGCCCCAGGATCTATTGCTGTAAGCCAACCAGTCCTTAGTCCCTTCAGACCAAGAAAAGCCCCATCCTTCTGGTGTTCTCCCCCACACAGAGGGCTGAGGCTATATTTAGCGTCAGGGTGAGCAAGTTCCTCCCTCAGTGAAGGGAAACTTGGTACTCTGACTCAAGAGTGGTAGTCTATAGAGAAGATTTATTCAAGGAAGATAGAAATGTTATGCACTTACCTTAATGGAAGGATTTCCTGAATATCTTCTCCATAGAATATGATTCACAAGCCCACCATCGGCAGTCTGTATGGAGCCAGGGCTACTGGTCAACTCACCCCTATAGTGGGTATCCGCAATCTTTATCCCTCTCTTTTCATCCATATTTCTTCTAAGTAAAATAAAAAAACACAAAACTTTACTTTTGAATAAACTCTCCTAAGAAAGGGCACAAAACTCTGAAAAAAGAAAGAAAGAAAGAAAGAAAGAAAGAAAGAAAGAAAGAAAGAAAGAAAGAAAGGAAGGAAATGTTTTGCCACCGGTTACCTCCTCCTCCCTGGCCAGGGTACATCCTCTTTATCTCAAGTATATCCATATTAGCTACTACAGTATATGCAACACTTCACTCTAGTGGTGTCCTGACTTCCCAACCTAATTCCACCTGATCGTTGTCCTATCAGTGTCAGACAATGTGTACTTTGCTCTGTTCCTGTTGAATGTAGCTCTCAACTGCTATGCATTTTGACAGAAATTTGTCCTTGCCCTGCAAAGATTTGCTGATGCTCATCATAATGTTGGAGGGGTCTCTAGATGCATACACACTATTAAAAATGCCAACAAACCAGCATAACATTCTGTGGTGATTTGCATATGCAGCCCATGATGCTTTGCATTGTGTGGGCATGTGTGGTTTTGTATTTTCTTGAAACTTGGCTTCCCAGCCAAATGCCCTTTGGGGTAACCCTTGCCTCAGTGTTTGCGCACAGAGGTTCTTTGTCTTTTAAATAGTTTTTTATTTTAATGGGTTCACCACAACCTAACCCAGACAGACCGCCTTAGGGTAGCTGGTTCATTCCACTGGGGTGTCAAACAGACGAGGCATACTGATGAGTCCTGGTAGGATGAAACACGTGTCTATGTCATCTGTTAGCACCCTTTGCAAACTGTGTGAGAGGCCTTTCGGCACCATGCAATTCTGCTTAAAGTTGAACCAGCATAACATTCTGTGGTGATTTGCATATGCAGCCCATGCTGTTTTGCATTGTGTGGGCATGTGTGATTTTGTATTTTCTTGAAACTTGGCTTCCCAGTCAAATGCCCTTTGGGGGTAACCCTTGCCTCAGTGTTTGCGCACAGAGGTTCTTTGTCTTTTATGGTAACAGTCTTTAACGCTCCACACATGGTGCCCACTATTGTTAGACTTAATATTCTTTAAACAACAAAAAAAAATTTGCCACACATTCTGGCAATTTTCTCTGCATTGAAAAGGGACACTGTCGATCTTTTTGGCTGAATTTTGAATCCCTGTTTTAAATACAGTATTTGCCCTTTTAGTCATGTTTCAAACTCCAGAATCCTGTCCTTTTTTACTCTTTCCTGTACATTACCCAGACAGTATGTCAAAGACTACCATATCTACATGAGAATATAGGAACATATGAAGAAGCCAGCAGAAAAAGGCTATTTGGTCTAGCAAGACTGCTTGTATTGCAGGGTCCTCAGCTTAAGCTACTGACCCTGCCCTCTCTCCCGAATCTACCCTTTCCCTCCATCCTCTTAACTCTGTCCACACCTCTCCTGAAGCTGACCACTGTCTTTGATGAAACCACCTCTTCCAAAGCACATTTCAACTCATCACCACCCTATCTGTGAAGAAATGACTCCTAGCCTCCCTCCTAAACTTCCCACCTCCTCCAGTCTGAGACTGTGCCCCCTTGTGTTTCAGTTGTCACTAAACTTAAAGAGACTTTCCTTATCTTTCCCATTTATTCCTCCTAGATACTTGAAGGTCTCAATCATGTCCTCTCTCTCTCTCTCTTTCCTCTCCTCTAGGGAGTACACGTTAATGGCCTCCAACATTTCCTCACATGTTCTGCCCTGCTGGCCCATGATCATCTTCATTGCCCTCCTTTGGACCATCTCTAGCAGAATAATGTCCTTTTTAAGGTATGGGAACCAGTACTGTACATGGTACTCTAGATGTGGTCTCACTACTGACCTGTAAAAGGGCAGTTTTACCTCCTCTCATTTGCTGTTGATCCCTCTTACAGTGCAGCCCAACATTTTATTTGTCTTTGTTGATGCCGTCCTAGACAGTGTGGAGTTCTTCAGGCTGCTAGTGATCATCACTTCCAGATCTTTCTCCTCCTCAGATGCAGATACTGGGACCCTTCCAAGCTGTAAATTTCAGTCTTGGGTTTCCTGGCTCCAACATGTATAACTTTGCATTTCTTTGCATTGAAGCCCAGCTGCCAAATCCTGGACCACCTCTCCAGTTGTTCCAGATCCTCCTTTAGGTCCTTTATCTCCTCTGCTGTGTCCACCCTTCCACAAAACTTGGTGTCATCCATGAACAGGCACATTGTGCCCTTAATGCCCTCTCCAATATCATTTGTGAAGACATTGAACAACACCAGTCCTAGCGCTGAACCCTACGGGGCCCCACTGGTGATCTCCATGGTGCTAGATAGCTCACCTCCCACCACCACTTTCTGGGTCCTGCCCTCAGCCAGCTTTCCACCCATCTGGTCAACTTCTCTCCAACCCCAAGATCTGCTAATTTCCTGATCAACCTCTTGTGAGGTACAGAGTCAAAGGCCTTGCTAAAGTCCAGGTAAGGGATGTCCACTGCTTGGCCCCTGTTTACTATTTTACTGACCCAGTCAAACAAGTCAATCAGATTCATTTGACATGACCTCCCTCCCATAAACCCATGCTGCCTCACATCCTGAGGTCCATGCTCATCTAGATACTCTATCAACTTTTCCTTAAGTATGGTCTTCATGAGTTTGGTTATAACTGAGGTCAGACTGACCGGTCTGAAATTACCTGAGTCATCCTTGGGACCACTGTTATGGAGGGGCACTACATGTGCCTTCTCAAGTCCTGTGGTACCTCACCTGAATCCAGTGAACTGTCCAAAGGCCAGCCAGTAGATTTGCAAGCTCCTCCACCAGCTGCCTCAGTACCCTTTGGTGTATGCCGTCCAGGCCTGGAGATTTGTCCACCTTCAATGCTAGCAGCCCTGCCCTCACCCTATCCACATCTATCACTACCATGTTCAGTCTGAACAGGCAGGGTGGCACACACTCCCTTCCCTTGTGTCAGAAGGCCTGCTGCACCTGTAGTCTTATGCGCATCCTGGGTGCAGATCTCCCAGTGAATCAAGTCTCTGGAGCAGACAGTCAGCTTGCAGATGCTCTCAGTCAGGTGAGAGACACATTGCATGTATGGTCGCTGCATCAGGAGGGGATGAACCAACTATTCTTTCTGTGGGGCATACCTCTGGCATACCCGGGAGAAAGAAATACTGAGTCTGCGTTGTGCCTGCCTCCCACTAACAGTCCGAGAAACTGCTGGAGGATGCCTTCATGAGACTACGGACTACAGACCACATGTATGCCTTTCTTCCCTTCCCCTTGATCCACAAAGTACAGGATAAGGTGTGGATGATCCTGATATTTGCAGACCGGCCACGGCTATTCTAGTACCCAGATCTCCTTAGCCTCAGCCATAGGTCTCTGTGGCAGTTGTCTTTTCATTCAGCTCTGCTTACCATTCAACAAGGGAAGGTTCTGTACCTAGACCTTTAATCCCTGCACCTCATGGCCTGGTTCCTGAACAGCTAGAGTTCCATCCTTTGGGTCTTTCTGAGAACATGCTGCATGTTGTGGAAGCCTAACAAAAAGAATCAACTCCTTGGTGATAAGCCTTTAAATGGAAATGGTTTTCCATTTGATGTCAGGACAGGGGTCATGATCCCCTTGCCTTCTCTGTGGCTAGTATCCTCGAGTACCTCTCCCAGTTGGGGCTGTGAACGACAATCCTCAAACTGCTCCTGGCACCCATCTTTGCATAACATACATGGGCTTGTATGTCAATGGTGTCCCAGGAGAAGGTGACTGGGTGCATTCTTAGGAGCCTGGACCACCTGTTCCCTCCAGTGCATGAACCATTCCCTCCCTTGTGGGTTCTGTGATGCCCTGAATCAGGAACCCACTTTGCAGCATATCTCAGATCACCTGAGTCCTGACACAGGTCACACCCGGTACCCTCAGTCCATCTTGGGCAGGTTGAAGTCTTCCACTATTACCACCTCTCCTTTCTGTGCAGCAGTCAATGTTTGATAGCTCAATTCCATGTCTGTTTCCTCTTCTTGGTTCGGTGGTCTGTAAACCACTCCCAACCTTACCTTCCTCCCTCGATTAGATAGTAACTGAATCCACATTGCTTGCTTCCACCCTCCCCTCTTCCAACTCCTCCCTTTTTACATGTTATACTCTTCCTGATGTAAACTGACACCCCTCCCCCTTTTCCTACTGCTCTGTCCTTCCTATGTAACTTATGTTTATGGATTGAGAGGTCTCAGTCATGGCTTGGTGTGGCCCAAGTCTCAGTGACCACCACAGTGTCCACTCTCTCTATGCCAGTAATGCCTGCAGATCATCCATCTTGTTTCCAAGACTTTGTACATTCAGAGAAACCACCTTCCACCTAGATTCTGAGCCTCCATCTGCCATTCTCGTTTCTCCCCATTGCTTGTGCCTTCCCATAACTTCTTCCAGCCTGTAACATAGTTCTGTGAACAACTCCTTAACCTACACTACATTCACTAGAGTTTTAGTTCTTAGGTAAATCGCAACATCTGGCTTCTCCCTTCTATCTTCATCAAACTCTTCAGCCATGGAAGCACCTTCACAGATGTCTCTCCAGGGAGGCATGTGACAACTCTTACCAAAAAAGCAAGAACTTTGTAAGCATTTTGACTGGTAATTATGCAAGGATATGTGCTTTCATATCAAAGCTACATGCAAGTTTCATGTAAGTTTTAATGTAAGAATTATATGCAAGGAATATGTAAGGATTGTGACATTTTCCCTGGATGAAAAATTAATTACTTAATGCAAGAATGCAAGAAAAATTATTTGCCAATATCTTGTGATACAAGAATAATTGTATGTGAGGTTACTGCACTACAGTATTAGTTTTACATCCTGATGCGGGGCTAGAATGTACAACCTTCTGGCTCTAGGAGAGGGCATACACTCTACAGGGCCACTGACACCATGCTAGTTAAGTGTCTTGCATAAATATATATGTAACCCCCTTGTCACCTGGGGTTACTAGAATCCCACTTAGATCTAGTGGCATTAGCATTAGCAGAATTGTTTAGTGAGTCTCTGAGCACAGGAGAGGTCCCAGAAGACTGGAGAAAGGCTCATGTGATCCCACTCCACAAGAGTGGTAGCAGGGAGGAGGCGGGGAACTACAGACCGGTCAGTCTTACCTCAGTAGTGGGCAAGATTATGGAGGCACTCCTTAAGGAAAGGATAGTGCAACACCTGGAATCATAGGGCACAGGATCCAAGACAGCATGGGTTTACAAAGGAAGGTCCTGTCAAACTAATCTCATAGATTTCTTTGACTGGTAACCAGAGTGGTGGACCAAGGGGAGCAGTTGATGTCGCCTACCTTGACTTCAGCAAAAGCTTTGACACTGTTCCACATAGAAGATTGATAAATAAGCTAGGTAGGCTCGGGGTGGGTCAGAAGTTGGTCAACTGGTGGCAAACTGGTTGACTGGCAGAAAACAGAGTGGTGGTAAATGGTATACAGTCAGAAGAGATGCAAGTCACAAGTGGGTACCTCAGGGATCAGTCCTGGGTCAGTCCTATTCAACATCTTCATTAGTGACCTACTTGGATGGACTAGAGGTAAGACTTGTCTGTTTGCAGATGACACCAAGATCTGCAACAGGTAGATAGTCAGATAGAATTGGGCAGAATGAGAAGAGATCTGGATAAATAGCAGAATGGTCAGAAGAGTGGCAACTGGGATTTAATGCAAGAAGTGCAAAATCATGCAATAGGGAGAAGAGAAACCCTGAAGCCACTTATAGGCTGGGAGGAGTTGCTAGCAGTCACAAAGGAAGAAAGAGACTTGGGCATCATCATCACTGATGACCTAAAATCATCCAAGCAGACCTCTAAAGCAGTAGGTAAGGCTAGGGGTGTTAGGTGTATTAGTAGGGGTATCACAAGTCGTAAGAGGGAGGTAATAATCCTCTGTACAAGACATTGGTTAGGCCCCATCTGGAGTACTGCAGTATTGGAGGCCACACCTTCACAAGGACATTAACCAAATTGAGGCAGTCCAGAGAAGGGCACCGTGCAGTGCAGGACTGCATCAGAAGACATATAAGGACAGATTAACGGAGCTCAATATGTATACCCTTGAGCAAAGGAGGGAGAGAGGTGATATGATCGAGACATTTAAACACCTTGAGGGCATAAACAAAGGTGAAAAGAGTCTAACATGTTTAAATATAAGAAAAATAGCAGGACAAGGACACAGTCACGAGATTAGAGGCCGATTAAGGGGAATGTGAGGAAATTTTTTCACAGAAAGGTGGTAGATGCATGGAATGGCTTACCACAAGAAGTGGTGGCTATGAATACAGTGCAGGGCTTCAAACAGGCATGGGATAGGCATAAGGGAGCAATACAAATGACTATGAATAGATAGGTCACTGACAGAGCAAAGGCTGATGGCACATTTATAAGGTAGAAAAAGAAATGGGCAGACTGGATGGGCCTTGCGGTCCTTATCTGCCGTCAACTTCTATGTTTCTATGTTTCTATGGCAGGCAGGGAAAGGCAGCTTGTGAGACACCAGTTAAATGGGTTTCACACTGTCTCACTCTGTCCTTAGTCTCAGCTGAGCTAGAGGGATGACATCATATAGAATTCTCACAGCAGCATAAGCCGCAGTGGAATGTTGCAGCTGGGAGTTAGGTTAGAATGTTGGGGTTTTCAAAATCAGTCAGTGGGAGTCTTGAGCAGTCTGTAGTGGAGGGAGAAGGTGCACTGCAGTTGGCAGTCCCTCAGAGCCCAGCTCTGTAACACAGCTACCACAGAAGAGGGTGTGTGTTCTCGCCGTAGTGAAGGACACAGAAGAAAACTTGCTGAAGTGGTTGAGACCATTCCCCAGTTTCTTCCAGTGCTCCATTCCTGAGAGGGATGGGGGGAACCAGACCAGTTCTTTAGGGGCAATTCCCTGGCCCTGCTGGAAGAAGAAAAACTGCCTGTGGAGAAGATTTGTGCTGAGGCACCGAGAAGTATGTTTTTGTCCTGTGAGAAAAGCTCTGGGGCACCTGCGAACCATGGTGAGTCTACTCTGCCAAACAGCCTATGTTTTCACCAAGACTTTAGTGTAAAGTATGTGCTACTGTGGGTCAGGAAAGGACAACCAAGTACAGTGCTTTAAAGTTATGTGTATGGCTTGAAATGCATCTAATCAGTGGGGGCCTACAGGGATGGACATAGCCACTTAAAGAACGTTGCAAGTCAGGACACCAGTTACCAATGACAGTAGATTGTTAAATGTGATATACATTTCTAGATAGCATTCTGCAAACAGAAAGTTTCAAAGGAAAGGTGTTGACTTCAAATGAATGGCCAGGTATGGATTTGGAGACAAGAGGCAGGAGACCCTCCATCTAGAATAACCAGATTTACCTCCACGGATTCACTTTGGGCACCTATAGCTTTCTCAGAGGCACTTGGCCAGTGTCTTCAGAAAGTACCCAGACATGGGATTAAGATGTGTGTTTTCTGTTAGAGTTAGGAAGTGCTCATGTGTGGTAGAGGGGAGCCACCAACAGAAATGTCCATGTTATATGGAAGAGTGTACCAGTGCTGGCCGAGGGCCATGCCAGAGAATCCAGAAGAGAGAGAGAGTACCAGTTTGGGCTGAGAGCCCAGTGTGTTCAGAATCTGAGGGTAAAAGTTGTTGTGATGATGAAGAAGATGTGTTCTGACCTCTATAGTTCTGTACAACCAGTGAGTGTAGCCCCGTGGGGGTCCATCCTGCTTTGTATTCCTGTACGTAAGTGAATAAAAGCCCCACTTTAGAATCCCACTCCTGGTTTGGACATTCATAGTTCTTGCTTCATATGTCCGGAATTACTTGGGTGCCTTTGTCCAGAAGTACAAACCTAGCCCTGATGCCAAGCAAATGTTTTCTCCCTAAATCCAGGCTTACCAGGTAATGGGTTACAAAATGGAGGCACCGGGCACATAAATAAACATCAAAACACCCAATCCAGACCCTGGTTACACATATAAACAGGTGTATAAGCAGTAGTCTTAAGTTGTATGTTACATATATGAACATACTTAAATAGAGGCCCTAGCTCCATTGATGTAATGTGTTTCCTATAAATTTAAACTATTGTGCTCCTACTATGTATGGGGAGTGCACCTAGATGATTGTGAAGAGTCAGAAAACTGATGTATTGTAATTGTTTGTAACAGATAATACTGAAAAGTGATGTTTGTCATACATAAACTCGATAAAAATAAATTAAAAAAAGAGACTGCAATCACCAGAATTATTCTAAAGTAATCACAGTGATAAATGTACACGTGTGTTGCTTTGTTGTATTTTACGTTACGAAAACTTTTCTGTATCATTAAAGAGGTTAGGTTTTACAGTGGGAAATAAGCAGAAAAATGAGAATAATGAGTTGCAGAAACTAAGACTTCTTCAAAATCCAACATAAACAAAGTAATGCATTTTAAACATTCAGTATAAACTTTACAAAATTATTGTTCCAATCTGCTTATGAAAACATCAAAAGGAAACCTAGCAAAATGACTGATATGAGCCACAATACATGTATTTAATCTGGCATGCACATTTCTTCCTCTTATTTTTCCTCCTTCAATGGAGAAACTGTGGGCATAAAGCAATGAATTGGTAAATACAAAGAAAGGCATGTATATGTTGCTTCCTAATATTTTGCATTAAATTGATGATAAATGTGTAGGATTGTAGTTTGTCATGCAAGAAAACAAGTGCTGCCTGTTATGAAAGATGAAAAAAATAATACCTTTGTAAAAAATTTCTGTTTTCCCTGTTATTTGCTGCTAGATTTTGTCTGTATATAAAGTACTATTTTGCATTTTCAGCAAGCATTTGTGTGTGATATGCAATGGATTCTTTGTGAGCTATTTTCTTTTTTACAACTGCATGGGCAGAGCTCTGCAGAAATTTTGGGATCACTGTAAGACAGAGAGAGGGGGACCGTGATTGGAAATGGTCCATGTCTTCTCCTGCAGTGCTGTACTGTGTTGTCCACACAGCTCACATCATTGGTGCTGTGTGGTGTCTCGTCCTCCCCTCCCCTCCACGGAGCAGTCAGCTGCCCCCGGCACATTATTTTTCTCTTTCATTTCCAGAGTCTGTTTAGCACATGCACATTTTCACACATGCACGCAGAGCACAGTGCGGCAACTGCCATCATACCCAAGATGGCCATCATGCTTCACTGCACATGCGTGAAGCTCTGTGCATGCACAAAACTACAGTCGCCATCTTGAGCATGGCGCTATTTTTTGCAGTAAGCTCAGCTTTCACAGAGCTCTCGCTCGGCTCCTGGAACTCCAGGAGTGGCTGTATGCAGCCATGTCAGCTCTGACAAGAGTTTGTTTTTTGTAAGAGAGAGTGACTTTGGGTTCATGTCAGTGCTTCGTAGCATTCACTGAGCCACCTGTTTGTTACAGTGTTTAGAAAACATGACATGGATCTGGGGGAGTCATTGCAGGTCTTAAGTAGAGGGTGGGACGACACCGATACCTGCTGGGGTTAGGTGCAGAAGGTCATGGCCACAGTTTGTTTTTTGTAAGAGAGTGACTTTGGGTTCATGTCAGTGCTTCGTAGCATTCACTGAGCCACCTGTTTGTTGCAGTGTTTAGTAAACATGACATGGATCTGGGGAATCATTGCAGGTCTTAAGTAGAGGGTGGACGACACTATACCTGCTGTGAGGTTTGGTACAGGTCATGGCCACAGTTTGTTTTTTGTAAGAGAGTGACTTTGGGTTCATGTCAGTGCTTCATTGCATTCACTGAGCCACCTGTTTGTTGCAGTGTTTAGAAAACATGACATGGATCTGAGGGAGTCATTGCAGGTCTTAAGTAGAGGGTGGGATGACATCTATACCTGCTGGGGTTAGGTACAGGTCATGGCCACAGTTTGTTTTTTGTAAGAGAGTGACTTTGGGTTCATGTCAGTGCTTCGTAGCATTCACTGAGCCACCTGTTTGTTGCAGTGTTTAGAAAACATGACATGGATCTGGGGGAGTCATTGCAGGTCTTAAGTTGAGGGTGGGACGACACCAATACCTGCTGGGGTTTGGTACAGGTCATGGCCACAGTTTGTTTTTTGTAAGAGAGTGACTTTGGGTTCATGTCAGTGCTTCATAGCATTCACTGAGCCACCTGTTTGTTGCAGTGTTTAGAAAACATGACATGGATCTGGGGGAGTCATTGCAGGTCTTAAGTAGAGGGTGGGACAACACCGATACCTGCTGGGGTTTGGTACAGGTCATGGCCACAGTTTGTTTTTTGTAAGAGAGTGACTTTGGGTTCATGTCAGTGCTTCATAGCATTCACTGAGCCACCTGTTTGTTGCAGTGTTTAGAAAACATGACATGGATCTGGGGGAGTCATTGCAGGTCTTAAGTAGAGGGTGGGAGACAACCGATACCTGCTGGGGTTTGGTACAGGTCATGGCCACAGTTTGTTTTTTGTAAGAGAGTGACTTTGGGTTCATGTCAGTTTCGTAGCATTCACTGAGCCACCTGTTTGTTGCAGTGTTTAGAAAACATGACATGGATCTGGGGGAGTCATTGCAGGTCTTAAGTAGAGGGTGGGATGACACCGATACCTGCTGGGGTTAGGTGCAGAAGGTCATGGCCACAGTTTGTTTTTTGTAAGAGAGTGACTTTGGGTTCATGTCAGTGCCTCGTAGCATTCACTGAGCCACCTGTTTGTTGCAGTGTTTAGTAAACATGACATGGATCTGGAGGAATCATTGCAGGTCTTAAGTAGAGGGTGGGACGACACCGATACCTGCTGGGGTTTAGTACAAGTCATGGCCACAGTTTGTTTTTTGTAAGAGAGTGACTTTGGGTTCATGTCAGTGCTTTGTAGCATTCACTGAGCCACCTGTTTGTTACAGTGTTTAGTAAACATGACATGGATCTGGGGGAGTCATTGCAGGTCTTAAGTAGAGGGTGGGACGACACCAATACCTGCTGGGGTTTGGTACAGGTCATGGCCACAGTTTGTTTTTTGTAAGAGAGTGACTTTGGGTTCATGTCAGTGCTTCGTAGCATTCACTGAGCCACCTGTTTGTTGCAGTGTTTAGAAAACATGACATGGATCTGGGGAATCATTGCAGGTCTTAAGTAGAGGGTGGGACAACACCGATACCTGCTGGGGTTTGGTACAGGTCATGGCCACAGTTTGTTTTTTGTAAGAGAGTGACTTTGGGGTCATGTCAGTGCTTCGTAGCATTCACTGAGCCACCTGTTTGTTGCAGTGTTTAGTAAACATGGCATGGATCTGGGGGAATCATTGCAGGTCTTAAGTAGAGGGTGGGACAACACCGATACCTGCTGGGGTTTGGTACAGGTCATGGCCACAGTTTGTTTTTTGTGAAAGAGTGACTTTGGGTTCATGTCAGTGCTTTGTAGCATTCACTGAGCCACCTGTTTGTTGCAGTGTTTAGAAAACATGACATGGATCTGGGGGAGTCATTGCAGGTCTTAAGTAGAGGGTGGGATGACACCGATACCTGCTGGGGTTAGGTGCAGAAGGTCATGGCCACAGTTTGTTTGGCATTCAGGGTCAGCTGATTTGATTGAAACCATCACTGAATGGCCCCCAAGACAGATTGCAAACTAGTATGAGGGATGAAATATCAGGGCCACTGGCAAAAAGGACTGTATCTTCCACATACATGTGTATGGGGGAGGAGGAATAGGCTGGGTAGGTCATTTTAGAATACTGAAACAAGTCCAGGGTCAAGCACTTATCCATGTGGGACCCACCTATCAATAGGGAGCAGAGAGATGGCCTGTCCAACAAGTACAGATTGGATTCTGTTGTGCAGGTATGCAACAGACTATAAGAGGACACATGCAGACAACCCTGCAATGGGCAGTTTGTTTAGTAATCAGGAGCAAAATACTCTGCCAAAGCCCTGTGAGAGGTCAGTAAGCACAGTAGTGTGAGGAAGCCCTGATCCATCCTGGTAAGGATGTAGTCAGTTGGTCTTAACAGGGATGTGATGATGGAGTGGTTTTCCCTGAAGCCTGACTTAAAAGTGCTGAGGAAATCAGAAGAGGGAAGAAAAGCATTAAGTTGAGAGTGATCAAAATGCTGTTTTGCAAGGAAAGGGAGGAGAAAGATGGGTCTGTAGTTGCTAAGTAGGGTTGCATCACCCCCTTGTGGTGAGAAATGACTTTTGCCACCTTCCAGATCTAGGGAATTATGGAAGAGGTGAATAAGAGGTTTTGGAGGGAGGAGATTGGGATGGCAATTACAAGAGCAGCATGAAAGTGGGGCCTGATCCAGGCCAACCAGGCTATTGCTGTACATCCGATCCAAAACCTGCAAGGCCTTGACAGTGTCAGAAGAAGAGAAAGTGGAGAAAGAAAAAGTGTGAGGAGTGTAAATAATGGTGAGCAGACACATTACAGGAGAGGAAGGAGAGTAGGTAGAGGCTGTCTGATGAGGGATTTTAGCAGAACTTGTAAGATACTTGTTGAATGTATTATCCACAATTGGCAGGCAGAGATTAGAGAGTCAGCAGCTTTCAGGGATGGTGTATCTAAATAGGGTAAGGGTCCTAGCGATTGTGGACAATATTCTCCACAATTTCATTGGGCAGTTTATATTTGATTAGAAGGTGACTTATAAAAGCTGGCCATGGTAGCTAGCATTGCTAAAGGCAAGTGTTGCAGAGATTTTTATAGTGAAGCAGGCCAGTGAAGGAGCCTGATGGCTTGTGAGGGGACAGGCCATATCACACTCCCTGCTCAATGCAACAAGGTCAGTTGAAAATTCAAGGGAGATGGAATCTCTTCAGCCAAGACTATGGATGGGTACAAGAGCATAGGAGTCCCAGACCAAGAAGAAATGGATACAGTAGTACTGTAAAGCACCATCAACACTGGTGGCTTATGATAGTGGGGACCAGTCAATACTGTACAATTTAGCTAGTAAAGAGGGAAGATAAAGATTATGAAAAAATGGGAGGAGATTATTCAGGGAGGAACTTTGGTTCCATGAATCTTCTTCACACAGAAGATAGGCCAATGGATGCTGAAAATATCAAACAAGACACCTGCAGCAACTATCCTGTGGTGGCAGGACACGAGAATACAGTCACTTAATGAATAGCCTGTGTCTTTAAGGTTCAGCAATGTCAACTCTATAATAAGCTGGGAGAGATGTTGGACTTGAACTTTCCCAGTAAGCTTCTTTGAGGAAGGGCATATACAGTTGGTGTTTATATCATCCAAAATCAGGCACTCACCTGAAGTGGCCGTGTAGGCAGAGGGGGAAATGATTTCTAGGAAGAGATTCTTAGCAAGGCTGCTGCAAAGAAACATGTTTAGGAATGCAAGGTTAAAACAGTACTTGTTGGGGGTGATAGCAAATGTCACCTGCTGCCCCACCAGTCCCCATCAAAGCCCAATAATTATTAAGTGACTCCTTACATTAGTTAAAATGAGCAGAGTGTTTGCATATCCAGTCATCTTCAGACGTGTTTGCCTTATACTAACAATGGAAAATGATGCATTAGGATGGTGAATATAGTGGTCCCAAGAGCACAAGTCTGTATGAACAAATGAATGAGAGGGTGCAGGTGAAGGATAGACCAGGTTTGTGACAAACCATTTGCTTCCTTAAATCACTGTATATTCCTCATTTGTTTGCTCACAGGTAGGCGGCTTTATTTTTTATTAATAAATCTATTGTTTTTATATAACAGTATCTTGCACTTTAAAAGGTATGTTACAGGTGGTGCAAAACATAAGTTATGTTGTTTATATTAAAGAATAATTTCAGACATGTATTTTATTGCTTACAGATCGTAATGAGTGCCAAGAGATCCCAAATGTTTGCAGCCATGGACGATGTATTGATATAGCAGGAAGTTATCGCTGTGTTTGCCATAATGGATTTAAGGCAACCCCAGATGAAACTATGTGCATAGGTAGGTACACAGTATGGTATAAATGAACCAGAGGCATTGTAGCATGAAACAGAAGAAGTGGCAGGAGAATTATTGGAGTATGCCCAACTTCTACTGGTTGAGGAAAAATCACAGGCTTAACTATAGCCAATTAAGACGAAGGGGTTTAGGACCTGATTAAAAAAAATGATTTGTGCTCCTGCAGGTATGTGAATGTCATATGTTTCTTAAGAAATTACCCATAATTCTGTTGCAGATAGTTGTTACAGGACATATCAAAACAAATCATATTTACTTGGCCTTAAAATACTGAATTATCCAATTTTAGAAAGGGGTTTCAGGGAGCTACCTTATGCAAATACTGTGTTCCTATTTTTAAAAACATGCCTCTCCAAAAAATAACCCTCTGATTGATCATACATTAGGTGTGGTCAAGTCATTATGAATTTTATTTTTACTGATATGCAAAAAAAATGTAGCAAGGGCAAGGCAAGGCAATTTTATTTCTATGGCTCTTGGCGCCATACACAAAAAGAAAAGAAAACAGAATACAGAATACATAAATGACATTTGTGCAGTTATAAAATCTTTAAAGGGGACAAAGAATAGGGTGAATTCCAGCCTGGTTAAGAGGAAAGAGGCCAAGAAAGTGGTCAGGGATTCAGGCATGGCAGGGACAGATACATAGTTATGCATGGAGGTAACAATATGGTGGGGAATGAGGGAGGAGGGCGAACACCCCATCAAGTCAATAGGTCACATGGCATAGTAAGGCGCCAGTAAAGGGAAGACTGGATGGACTAATGGACCTTTTCTACTGACAGTGTCTATGTTTCTGTGAGAGATCCACAAAGTGAAGCCAAAAGGTTCTGTATGTACACACCTCACATTCAGAGTCTCTTGTACTAAAAGGGACACCCCTCTGAGGTCCTGGTAACTTATACTACATTAAGCTAAAATCCTTGGTTTGTGATATCATAGTCCTTTACACAGCAATAGATTGGGATATCACAAACTTAGAATAATAATGACTTCAGCAGAATAGAAACAGGATACAATGGCTGAGATGCACAGACTTCCTTTTCATGTAAATGTCCTTATTAGTATAGAATAAGGGGAGATAAATGCCAGAAACTTAGGAAAATATAAAATGAATTCTGTGTCGTTCCACATTGCCCCTGGGTTTATCATAACTGCTGGTAATGACATCATCCTTCTAGGGACAATTATACACAAATCTTTGATATCATCATGAAAACCTCTGTGCCTGAACATTTAATTGCAGTTTTAACGTATCAAATTGAGGGCTCTGTAGCCAGCCCTTTGGAGTTTTTAGCCAGTTAGATTGCTCCGTTTTTTTCTTCTTTTTATATCAACATTTCACAGTGGGAGGTGAGTATTTAAGAAATCATAACAAAACATTTCTCTTTGGAGTCTACCTTTTAGCTTGGTTTCTGCGGTAAGTTTGGTTGGTTTTTTTTTCTCACTCAGTGCCAACCTGTCTCGTTATAGCTGCATGCTAGGTCAGCTCTTGGCTAAAGTTTGGCTTTTTTAGTGGAAGAAGACTCATTTAAGACTTTTCAGAGACTTCCTTAGATATAATTTTGTTTCTGACTTGTGACTTTTTATTTATTTATTTTGTTTGTTTGTTTTTTACAGCCTTTCATTTGTCAGCCGTTTTTTTGTGAGCCTTTTCTTGGTCATCATGCAGCTCTGTTTGTTTTTCACACAAGTGTATCATTTTTTCTATGCAAACTGATATAATTATAGGGAACATTTAATGAAATTGTGGAAACACTCTCCCATTAATTTTAGTATCGTTTTGATGCAGAAATACAGCAAATAGGGGTGTTTTGTATGCACTTAGCATACTTAGCTCTCAGACATAAAGGGGCAAACTTTTTTATCACACAAGTAACATTTTGCTTCATATTGGACACCATAACATTCTGCAGACCCTTTCCATTTAATAGGAAGTGTAAAGCTTGTCACAAGAGTCTTGGGCAATCTCCATATGATACGTTCTTCCCATTATGCACTAACTGGACCAATGTTTCTCAACTCCCAGAACCCACTCATCTGGCATCTAGGGGGAAGTTACATCTGTTTTTTTTTTTTTCCATCTAACAGTAGCAGTAGGGAGGTACATGCTGTAGATACCTTCTGAACCATTTAATTCAACATTCATTTTTATTTACTTATTGTTTTTGTTGACCAGGTAGGCACACTGGAGAAACAAGTCCAACATTTTCAGGAGTAGAATGGGAGCTTACATTCAGTACAGCACACTACAGTATAGAATAGTACAGTACAGCACACTGCAGTATAGTACAGTACAATATACTACAGTATAGCACAGCACACTACAGTACAGCATACTACAGTACAGTACACCACATTACAGTATAGTATAGTACAGTATAGCATACTACAGTATGGTACATAGAGAATACTGGATGGGCAACTGTGTACAACCAGTATGTTGTGCCACAGAGGGGTTCTGATGCCTGGTGACCTCGAGAGCGAAGCTCAAGAGGTCCCCTGGAATCAGAACCCCGAGGTGGCACAACATACTGGTTGTGCACTTAGTTGCCCATCCAGTATTTTTTATAGTGTATAATAATTGTTTCTTTAAAACAAAACAGTTTTGATTTTCAATTATTCAGTCGTCTCTCATTGTACTGGTTGCTAGAACCTTGGTGTGGTTGCTAGGAGAGGTGATGCCCTGCTATTGGCTACATTTGCAGTGTGGGCAGGTTTACAAGACAAAAATATTCATGGCTCTAAGCGAGACGCTCACTAAACAAACTTAGTCAATTTCACTTACCTACAAATTAATTTCTGGACAGAGAGGCTGAATGTAACAGGCACAAATTTTTATTTTAATTAACTACAGTAACAGATAAAGAATTAACTGCTCAGTTTATTCGGCTGAGTAGAGGGACAGTTTTTGAGACACTGCTCCACTGCACACGCTGTCACAATGGGACTGCTACTTGTTTTAAGATGCCCTTTGCATTTCACAGCCCTAGAAATCCTCCTCGATGAAGCGCTTATGCTCGTCGAAGTTTAACTTTGAAAAAAAATGCCACTGCCATTCTGCTTCACACTGTGCTGTGACGAGACACTGGTAGGCAGTTTGCTTGAGGCACAGAGCAGCTCGTGGCCCTCTAGAGCATTTCAAGATGTTGTTGTACTACAGTGTGATACAATCGCATTCCATGAACTTTTGAACTGTGGTACAATAACATTTTAAGACGCTCTGAATTCTATGCTCAATAGCTCCCTACTGTACACTATAGTACAGTACAGTACAGCACACTACAGTATAGCACAGCACACTACAGTATAGTATAGTACAGTACAGCACACTACAATACAGTACATCATACTACAGTATAGCACAGTACAGCATACTACAGTATAGTGCAGTACAGCACACTACAGTATGGTACAGTACAGTACAGCACACTACAGTATAGCACATCACACTACAGTATAGTACAGTACAGTACAGCACACTACATCACAGTACATCATACTACAGTATAGTACAGTACAGCACACTACAGTATAGTATAGTACAGTACAACACACTACAATACAGTACAGCATACTACAGTGTAATACAGTACAGCATACTACAGTATGGTGCAGTACAGCACACTACAGTATGGTACAGTACAGTACAGCACTCTACAGTATAGCACATCACACTACAGTATAGTACAGTGCAGTACAGCACACTATAGTACAGTACTGCATACTACAGTATAGTACAGTACACAATACAGTACAGCACACTATCGTATAGTATAGTACAGTACAGTACAGTACAGCACACTACAGTACAGTACAGCATACTACAGTGTAGTATAGTACAGTGCAGTACAGCACACTACAGTACAGTACAGCACACTACAGTGCAGTACAGCACACCATACTACAGTATAGTGCAGTACAGTACAGCACACTACAGTATAGTACAGTACAGTACAGCACACTACAGTACAGTACAGCATACTACAGTATAGTGCAGTACAGCACACTATAGTATAGTGCAATACAGAACACTACAGTATGGTATAGTACAGTACATCACACTACAGTATAGCACAGCACACTACAGTATAGTACACTACAGCACACTACAGTATAGTACAGTACAGCACACTATAATATAGTGCAATACAGAACACTACAGTTTGGTACAGTACAGTACAGCACACTACAGTACAGTACACTACAGTATAGTACACTACAACACACTACGGTATAGTACAGTACAGTGAATGTCAGGTACAGTATCATACTTAATATACAATAGTAATAACACATCACTCATAACAACTGCATAGAATTAGGAAGATAGAGATGTCAGGAAGTCCCTTAGCTTGACCTTAAAGTTGGCATAGGATACTATTTCCCTTAGGCCTTTGAGAGTTTACTCCAGATTCTGGCCATGGTAACTTTAAAGTTATGTTATCCCATTACTGTTTTTATGAAGGGGATCTGTAAGAGTTTCTTATTTTGAGGAACCTTTACCTGGCCCTTTCAAGAGTCAGCCACCAAAAGAAATGTAATCAAGTCAAATATACCCTGCATCCTGAGGGCTGTCACAGTATTTATTTATTTGGTTATTGATTACCATTTAAGTCACTAGACAATAGTATGCCTATTGTCAGTCACGACCTGAGAGAGTACAGTTATAAGCACAATGAAGTACACATACAGTAAAGAAATAATGGTATTAGAAATATTACCGTTACACAATACAATACATCAGCATTAACTATACAATGCAATACATGATCTAGGTAGCAAGGAAACCTAGTATAATGCAACAAAAAACAGCAGGAGCATAAGATGCAGCAACAATAGGGTGCATCAGATAATTAAACAAATACAGCAAACACTTTTCTTAGCACAGATAATGCAAATTGTGCAAAGGGCAGCAACAGACCACTCAAAAGTGGGATGAAGGGTAGACCAAATGGTAGCAGGGGTCAGGAGATAGTTGAAAGTGTAATAGAAGCCAGCATAGGTATATTGATAGCAAAGACTGAAAATAAAAATAATTTTTTTAAATACAATGCCCCTTTAATTTAGTATGACAAGTGCTAGCAAGAAGCCCATTGCCAGAGCACAGCACATAAGACACTCTTATGGAAATAAGAGTGTCTCTGGCTACTCAAACAAGTGATATGGGTGGACAGGAGTGTCACGTGATGTTCCCCTTGATCTATAATGAGGTAACCAATGGTTGCTTGCTTTACATTCTACAGAAAAGAAAACAAAGCCATTCATCCATCCATTAGCCCAACTGTAAATTGCAAGACTATAATTCTAGGCCAGCCTGCCAGTACAGCAGCAAGGCTGCCAATTATGACATGACCAACTATGGATCAGGAATGAACCTGGAGCATCAGAGGGCCAGTGGAGCACTGAGCATTCCATAGAATGCTTTCCTCCTTCAGAGAGGGAGGGCTGTTCTGTTTGCCACAACACTGCCATCTGGGTGACCATAGATGGCAGTGTAGCAGAGACACTGAATGATGAAAGAGGAAGGGAGGCTGGCTGAGCTCTGCAGTGGCACACTTTGCATGCACATATGAGTGGAGTTCCTTGTGTGCTGGCTTTGATGGGAGTGAGTGGGGGCTGGGATGAGCAAATAAAGGAACCCAGCAGCATGCAGGATGACAGAGCATGCTCGGGCCTTAGCCTTGACAACTGACCCTCCTCCACATTAGAAGTCCTTGCACAGGACGACCAGCACCTTGCCACGCAGTGGGAAGCCTTGGTATGCAATACCTTGGAGGGGAGACATAAGCTCAGGGGATAAAGAAGGGATAAGTGGCAGAAGAATCAGAGTAAGTGACTGGGAAACTGCCACCAAACGGGTG
Source organism: Neoceratodus forsteri (assembly GCA_016271365.2). Lineage (NCBI taxonomy): Eukaryota > Metazoa > Chordata > Ceratodontiformes > Ceratodontidae > Neoceratodus > Neoceratodus forsteri. The sequence goes on from CM028129.1 coordinate 723,645,672, forward strand.
CTGTGCAGCTTCGCTGAAGCAGAAGAATGAACAATAAATGTAAAAAAGGGCTGTAATTCATCTTAGCATTATAATATTTACTTACCACTAGAGCAAATGTGATGGTAGCAGTGCCTCTTGATAGAACTACTGCTTGTAATTCACAGTTACCTAATGTTTATTCTATATTTAGTTTATTGCCATAAACCACACTCAAGATTCCTGACCTCATTATTATGGAAAAAGTTATGTTAAAATTCAGATTAGTACCACAGCTCAACTTTAAGTCATTGGTTTCTATCCAATCCAGTTTGGTAGTGGTAGGAAACTACATATTATCATCTAATGTCAGTTTATTATTCTACATGAAATAAATTGTGGTGGTCTCATTATAGTTCCTAGTAGATAGCTGTCCTCTTAAAAATAAACTACCAACACAAGCATTAATTAGCATCGTTCCTAGCAGTCTTACATGAGAGAGCAATAGTAAAATGGGCATGGCATCTGAAGTGGCCTCTCACCAATGAGGTGGTCCCTCCATGACATGGTTAAGGCATGTAGAGGGCCAATGCAGGAAAACGCTTACATTGCATCAAAGGGCTTCAGTCTCCAATGCTGTCAGTCTGCCACTTTTCATGAACATTAATTTCACTAAAAAAAAGTTTAACAAACAAAAATAGAACATGTACTGTATTATTCACAGTGTAGAACTCAAGAGCTCTGGTGAATGTCATTCAGATAACTGGGGCAGAGATTTCCCTTGTTTTTTTCTCTGACTCTCCCACCTTCACTGCTGGCACTTTGCGATGTCAGTGGCTGGCCTCAAGGCAGGCAGCATCCCCCTGTGGATGAAGTGAGACTCCTTGGTCCTTTATAGGGTTACTGCAGCCGCAGAATGCATCTCCACCCTCCCACAGTTGAGAAAAGGTCCTAACCAAAGGTGCACCTTCTGCATTCATCCAAAGGCTGCTCAGGAACCTGGTTGGCCCTTTGAAAGTGAAATGCACTATCACCAGGCTATTGTGTGGCCCCACACTTAAATATGTTTTTTCTCTGATATTAATAAAATGATGTTCATGCCTCTATTTTACAGATATTGATGAATGTGAAAGACAGCCGTGCGGAAATGGAACATGTAAAAACAATGTTGGGTCTTACAACTGCCTTTGTTATCCTGGCTTCACTCTCTCCCACAATAATGACTGTATAGGTAAGTCAACATAAAGAATTTAAAGTCAAGAAAAAAGGAGTTCTAAAATCTAAAGGTTACTGAGGCTACAGACCCCTCATAGAAATTTAGACGTATTTGTGAATTTAAAACTAGTCCTAGACAGATTTATTTTTGGTCAGAAATAAAACAAAAATCTCGGTTCATCATATGAAGTTTGCACAAATAACCCTTGAGACTATCAAGAGGTTGGTGGAATTAAATATGGAAGGCATTGTGAAGCTTACTGGAACAGGACGTACAAGAGGGCATCCTTCTTAATTAGAATCATCTGTTTGTTATTGACCAGGCATAACAAAACGCTTCTTCTCTAAACAAGTGCTGAGACGTTGGATTGTTCTTCCATCAACAATAGTAGATTTTAGCAGACTGGATACTTTTAAGGACTAGTTAGATACATTATTAATTCATGAGGGTATTATTGGTTTTGCCTACTGAAGAAGTCCAGAGGGGGTGCAGACTTGATAAGTTATTCTTCTTCTTTCCTACACATTGAATTGTATAGAGTTTACTGAAATACCTAGTTTTACAATCCCTTCACTGTTTGACAAAGGCATAGGAATGAAGAAGCGGAAAGGGGGAATAAAAATGTTCATGTTCCACTCCATATGTCCAGTCTCATAATGGACTTTGCCTATGCTATTACCAGAAATCACTAAGAAGGTACTTTAGGAAAAATGTTTTTTTTGCAAGCCAGGAATGTCACTATAAGTTTCTCTTGGACTGACGATTGAAGAACCACTGAAAACAGAGAACAGCTTTAACTGCTACATGCTTTAGTTTTGAAATCATTTAGGGGTTTACTTTAATGTCAAAATTCATTTTATAAAAACAGAGATAGAGGGGATTCAAGGATTATGGTTCTTATGTAAAGAGTTGCCACCTATCCACTAAATAAGGCGCAAAGCTTCAGTAAGTGGATGCATTGCAAACCCTTAGTGTTTATTAATGCTATAAAGGATGGTATTAGTAAGGCTTTGGCACAAAAATTATTGTGCATGCCGCCTTGCCTGGGCATTGCACTGTGGGTTGGGGTCATCATTTTCATGCAGCGTATATTCATATGGCCACAGCCCTGCAGCAACACTGAGTGCTCAAAACCACAAGGAGTTAATAGGGTACACCACTTTAAATCCTTCATATTCCTCCCAGTCCTTAGGAACATAGGATTTGTGGGAACAAAAAAAACAAATGAACAGCACACATCAAAAGTCAAGTGAATATGATTTATTACAGCATCAAAATGCTTAAAAGCCCTGGTGCTTTGAGTTGCTCTGACTCTTCATGGGGGGTAGAACTAAAACATCAAGTGCTTCCATTTATACAAAAAGATTTAAAATGGCAGCACAATTTTATGTTACAGAAACCAACTATGAAAAGCAATGGCAGAAAAAAAATTATTTGATGCAAAGTAAATAACATAAGCACCTAACAGACAAAGAACATCAGTGCAAAAGCATTGAGAAAAGGGTTACCCCCAAAGAGCATTGGCCCATTGTCTTTTAGCTTGTTTTTTGTTTTTTTGGGGGGCTCACCATGACCCGAACCTTTAAGACCCACTTAGGGTAGCTGTTTTATTTCCCCTGGGGTGTCATACAGATGAGGTACACTGATGAATCCTGAATTGGACAAAACCCGTGTCTGTGTCTTCTGTTTGCACCCTTTGCAGATTGTGTGAGAGGTCCTTTGGCACCACGCATTGTAGCTTAAAGCTGAACCAGCCTAAAATGTCATGGTGATTGCATATACAGCCCATGATCCTTTGCATTATGTGGTATGTGTGATTTTGTATTCCATAATAACCTAATGGTACATATTAAGTAGTATATAGCATACTTTGAACAAAACTGGCAAATTTAGACCCCAGAAGGAAAGGTATGTGCGTGAGTGAGTTTTAGGGGAAGTTGAAAAGTTGATGATGGTTGCATCTTTCAGCTGGAGGAGGGGGTTAAAACTAAAACCTTGTGCTAGGGATGAACCTACAGTATGAGCTTTGGAGCTGGGGATGAATTTTTGCGAGCTGGGAAGGGTTTCAAGCTGGGAGCTGATGCAATAAAGAATGTGTACTGAAACAGTGTTTGGGAGTGAGGTTTACTAGTATAACATACCTCTAGATGTCCCAAAAGGTGAGATCAGATTGCAACCCAGTCCCAATCCAGTGCAAGAGCAGAAACAACATGAGTTAGCACCCCCGCAGTTGGATTGGCACATTTGCACAGGGCTCTGAACCACCTAAAATGCAGTGGAGCTGTCCCTTGCAATTTGATACAGAGCTATCAGTATGGCCGTCTTTTGCCCAGTCACAAATAGAGATGCAGTGAATTTAAATTCTGCTAGCAAAGTGAACGTGAAGTGGGCACTTCGCATTGCCAATCCGCTACAAGGAGTGGGCAATGCAAAGTGTTCACTCTGCCTTGTCATTACCACTTCGCATTAAGGTGGAATGGCAATGCGAAGTAATGTGAAGTTATTGTTTTTAATAGACGTCACGTTCCTCATTATGATTCTAAGTGATCCACTACGTGTTTCACTGCAAAATTCACCTTTGGAGCTTAAAAACAAGGTGAAGTGAGGCGAAGTACATTGCATTCAATGTACTTCAACTTAGGAAGTGGAGGATAGTGGTTTGGGAAGGCGGTAGCATAAGTCATTGCTTTCAATGGACTTACGTGTTGCCATTATAACGCAATGACTCCACTCGGTCATGGAGCACTGCACAAATTCACTTTCACTCCGCTGCTCCACTTCACGGAGTGAATTGGGGCCACTTCGCCCATCTCTAGACAAAAACCAGAGGGCTCTAACAGGCCAGATTTGTACTTGGACCCTACTGTACCACCAAGGAGTCCTCAGATCTTCTAAGAATCAATCTTCACCATTGATTCACACTGGTGGGTCTAAGCTGGAGGTGCCTGGGCCCAGCAGAAGCCAGAACTTCTCAGAGGGCTGGTGACATGGTAGGCACCATGTGCAGAACCTCACATGTCAATGCACACACCTGCTGGTATACAGTGGCACCAGCCTTTAACTGCCTCAGTTCCTTTTTTCCTGCCATCAAGTGTGTATCAGTGACAATGTGCTCAGCTCTCAGGAGTCAGAACTTCACCATCTATATGATGACAGTGTTCAGTTCTTCAGTTTTAATATTTAAACTTAAAGTTTGTTATTTTTGTGTCAATTTACTATTTAACCCAATATTTCAGTTTTTTCCACAGCCCTACCTCATGCAAATGGTCAATGACCTTAGAGAATGGTAGGGATACAGGAACACAAAACTCGCTCATGGGTGAGGGGGTGCTAGCTATTCAGACTTGCAGAAAAGGCACAGTACAGGCTGCACTCAATCAAAAAAGGTTCAAATAGGCAAATAGGTCTTCTGACAGAAATTAATTTTATTTAAACTTCAGACTTCCAGCATTCAGGAGCCTGGTACAAAACCCAATGCTTCACCTCTAGGACGAGAGGCTTCAGCAGGAGGTGTGACTTTCCAGTGGTGTCCTAATGGAAACTAATTACAAAATAAGATTACCTAATAACATGTGCAGCACGCCAGTTTAACACCCACTAAAACAACCATCAAACATAATGACAACTATTGAGCACCCTTATACAGTAGATGTGAAAATTCAAATGTATTTTTTTAAATAACAGCTGAACTATACACTCTTTATCATCCTTTCAAGTACACATATATATAATTCTTTTGGTTAAGAAATACATACATATTACTATGCAAATTAGATGTGCATATAAAAAAGAGAAAACCATAGTTTCAAGGATGTACATATACCCCAGTGGGGGGGGAGGAAGGGAATGAAGAAGGGAAAAGGCACTGGACTTAGAAAAAGATAAAAAAAGGAACTAGATAAATAAAGATGTTAATGCTGAGGGCTCCACAGATAAGGGCAACCACAAAAAAATGTATATCTATGCGTACTTGAAAGGATGACAAAGAGTGTACAGCTCAGCTGTTATTTAAAAAAAAGTTTGAATTTTCACATCTATAAGGGTATTCAATATTTGTCATTACATTAGATGGTTGTTTTAGTAGGTGTTAAACTGGCCTGCTGCACATGGTGTTATTAGGTAATCTTATTTTGTAATTAGTTTCAATCATTGCATTATTTAAGCAAGAGGGACACCATTGGAAAGCCACACCCCCCTGATGAAGCCTCAATTCTTAGAGGATGGTAGGGAGCCTGAAAAGGCAGGTTGCTCCAGCAACGTTGCTGTGTGTCTGGTCAGCACCCTTCTCCAGTGGGTGTGTTGATGATGGTCAGTCTGGCACAAGTGAGGAAAGACAGTCCTCCCAGAAGCACAAGAAGAAATGGTCCAGATCCCACACATGCGCAGCATCAGGATCCTGCACCACTCAACCTTGACCTCTTCCTCTTCTAGTAAGAGGAAGAAATTACACCAGTTGAGGTTGCCCTCTTTCATGTTTGCTGTGAGACATCAGGCTTCTATGGATCTGCATTACCGCTGCTGTTGCCTACGACACTGGGGATGCCTAGGCCTGTGAAGTTGCTGTCTTCATCCCAGAGTCTCCCTCTGCCTTCTAGGAAGGACCCCATTGGGCAGTTCAGTCACTGGGCAGCTCTTATGCAGCAGCGAGTGAAGTGTCTTAAGTCATGTGGCACTGCTTCTGGTGCTGGCCCTAACTACTTGGGGTCAGCCGGGCTGGCACTGCCAGTGCTGCCCTTTGAATTGGTTGTGAATCCAACTGTGGCACCGATCTCTGGACTGGTGCCATGAGCTGCACCACATGGTGCTGCCACTGGTCACTTCAGTGCCAGCAGGGTCATCAATGCCATACACGGCATCAGATGCTGTACTGGGGTTGGGTCCTTTGGGCCTGCACCAGTGCTGCATACAGCATTTGGTGTGACATTACATGACCTCATGGTGCCAGCTACAGCACCACCTCTGATGCAGTTCCTTAAGCCCCTGGGACAGGGTACAATGCTGCTGGTGTTGCAGCCACAGTGCACTGCACTGTCGGCTCTTTGAGCTCCTTCTCTCTATAATTCCCGTAGTGAGGATGGTATAGAAGGAGATGAGTCAGATCCTGATCTCACTACCTCTAATAGTGGAGACAATGACTTTTTATGGTCCAGAGGTCTTGGGCCCAGCCCCTGTGTCTGTTCCTTAGAAGGACCTTTCCTTTCAGGCTCTGCTCAGAAATATGCATTCAGCACTGAATTTCAAGCCAGCAGCCATAGACTGAGCCAGGCACCTCCAACTGGAGATTCTAAACGTGCCTAATATCACAGCCAGTTTAATTCCTCCCATCTGATCAGCTCTAGAAACCTTGTCAGAAGTAGTTTGGAAGATGCCTGCTACTAAGGCAGCTGTCCCCAAACAGGCAGACAAGAAATTTACTGCTCCTGAGACTAAGCCAGTGTATTTCATTCAGCCTACAGCTGATGTCTTTGTCATTCTTGCTGAGAATGACAAAGCCAAGGAGGTCACTGTGCGCTTCACAAATGAGTCATGCAAGGTAGACGCCATAAGCAAGTGGGCATATCCCTCGGCTACATTTGGCATGCAAATAGCTAGTTACCAAGGTCACTTCTCATAAGTGTGAATATACCCTCTGGAGCAAGCTGAAGTCTCTGGCAGAGGCTCCACCGGACTCAGAGGCTAAAGAACGTGTGCTGTTTTCTGTTATACAAAGTATTGAATCTAACAGTAACCAGCTGAAAACCTTCATGGATGCTTTTAATGCAGCAGCATGCTCTACAGCTGCAGGTATCTACTTCAGGTAGCATTCCTGGATGCAAACTGCTGGCTTCATCCCAGATGTCCAGCAACATACAAACATATGAGGAAGCCAGCACAATAAGGCCATTTGATCTATCTAGTCTGCTCATGTTGCAGCAACCACGGATGGGGAAATCATGGTGGAAAGGGTGAGAGAGGGCAAGTCCCTGAAGGTGGACAAGGCACCTGGCCCAGATGAAGTCTACCCCAGGGTGCTGAGAGAGTTGGCAGAAGTCCTGGCAGGGCCACTGGTGGATCTGTTCAATACCTCTCTGAACTCGGGGACAAACCAGGGAACTACAGAGCCTTACTGCAATTATTGGAAAACTGATGGAGACAATCCTCAGAGAAAAACTGGTGCAATTTCTTGAGGATAACAGTCTCCAGAACAGCAGGCAACATGGGTTTGTCTCGGGCAGATCCTGCCGGATGAACTTGGACTAGGTTAACTTGGACTATGACTGGGTTAAGAAGGCACTGGAGAGGGAACATGAGGTGGATATCCTCTACCTGATTTCAGCAAGGCCTTTGACTCGGTGCCACACGGTAGGTTGACCTGCAAGTTGAGTCTGGGAGCAGGGAGGAAACTGGTCAGATGAGTCGAGAACTGGCTGCAGGGTAGACAACAGAAGGTAGTAGTGGGGGGAGGCATCTGAACCCAGGGCAGTAACAAGTGGTGTACCACAGAGATCGATGCTGGGGTCGGTTCTGTTTAACATTTTCATAGCTGACATTGCAGTAGGGATTAAGAGCAAGATCAGTCTCTTCGCAGATGACACAAAGATTTGTGCTGAGGTAGATGGGGGGTAGAAAAAGTACTTCAGGAGGATTTGGAAAAACTGGAAGAATGGTCTCACAATTGGCAGCTTGGTTTCAATGCCAAGAAGTGAAAAGTGATTCATTTAGGAGGCAAGAACCCAGGACACAATTCCTGGCAGGAGAGTGTCCCATTAACAAAATCCGAGGAGGAGAAGGATCTGGCAGTGCTGGTAACTGGGGTGATGAACCACTCTGCTCAGTGCAGAAAGGCATCATTGAAGGCAAACAGGATGCTAGATGCATAGCAAGGGGGATTACTTCCAGGAGTGGGGAGGTCATATTGCCCCTGTACAGGTCGCTGATGAGACTGCACCTAGAGTACTGCATGCAATTCTGGAGCCCCGACTTGAAAAGGGACATCAAACTACTGAAAGGGTACAGCGCAGGGCAACAAAAATGATCCTGGGGTTGGCAGACAGACCATAAGAGGAGAGACAGAGAGAGCTCAATATGTATACCATGAAGGAAAGAAGGGAGAGAGGGGATATGATTGAGACCTTCAAGTACTTGAAGGGTTTAAACAGAGTAGACAGCAGGTGTATATTCACTCTGAAAGGTAGAAGGGAAACCAGGGGACACTCTATGAAGCTGGAAGGGGCAGGTTCAAGAGGGAACTGAGGAGGCATTGTTTCATAGAAAGGGTGGTGGTAGGGTGGAACACTCTGCCAGAGGAAGTCATATCGCTGCAGTGTTGGGTGCTTCAAGAGGAGGTGGGACAGATGAAAGGGGAGGGTACAAACCAGGAGGGGACAGAAGATGGAGGGGAGGGCATATGAGGGAGGGGTGGCAGCTGCAGTCTAATGGACTGAAGTGTTGCACACTCAAGCAGACTAGACAAACTGAATGGCCTGTATCTGCTGGCAATTTCTTATGTTCATATGTTCGTGTGTTTGTATGCAGGGTCCACAGCCTAAGCTACTGACTCTACCCCTTCCCCATTCCTCCCGGCCTCTCCATCTGCCCCTCCTGTGACTCTTACTTTCCTCATAACTCTATTCCAGCCTCTCATGAAGCTGCCCACCATCTACAACAAGACCACCTATTCCTGCAGCACATCTGAAAAGGCCACCATCCTCTTCATGAAGAAATGCTTCCCAGCCTCCCGCCTAGACCACCCCCTCCAACTTAAGACTGTCTCCTCATGTTTCAGTTGACACATAGCTTAAAGAGACCCTCATTATCCACCCTATTTATCCCTTTCAAGTATGTGAAGGCCTCAATCATGTTCCCCCTCTCTTTCCTCTCCTCCAGGGAGTACATGTTCGGGGTCCCTAACTACTTGTCATATGAAATGCCCTGCTGACCCATGATCATCTTTATTGCCCTGCCTTGGACCATCTCCAGCAGGTTAATTTCCTTTTTGTGGTGTGGGCATCCGTACTATACTCCTTACTCCAGATGTGGCCTCACTAATGACCTGTACAAGGGCAGTATAACCTGCTATTGCCTACTGAAAATGCAGCACAACATTTTATTTGCCCTTGCTGCTACTTTCCTGCACTGTGGTGAGCGTTTCAGCTCACTAGTGATCATCACTCCCAGATCCTTCACCTCTTCTGTTATACTATAGATCCCTGAACCCCTCCCAGGCTGTACTCTATCCTGGGATTCTTGGCTCTGATGTGCATAACTTTGCTTTTCTTTGCATGGAAGCCAAGCTGCCAAATCCTGGACCATCTCTCAAGTTTTTCTAGGTCCTATATCCGTTTAGCTGCATCCACCCTCCCACAGAGCTTGGTGGCACCCTGTGAGTAAGCACATTTTGCCTGTAATGCCATCCCCAATGTCACTGAAGAAAACATTGAACAACACCAGTCCTAGCACTGAGCCCAGCGGAACTCACAGGTAACCTCCCTGGTGTTAGATAACTCTCCTCCCACCACCACCCTCTGTGTCCAGTTCCTCAGCCAACTTTTCACCTATCTAGTCATCTTCTACCCGACCCTGAGATTCATCACTCCTGATCAACCTCTTGTGGAATACAAAGTCAAAGGCCTTGCTTAAGTCCAGGTAAAGGATGTGCACTGCCTGGCCCCTGTTTACTGTTTTAGTGACCCAATCAAAAAAACAATCAGATTCATTTGACACTACCTCCCTCCCAGAAATCTGTGCTGCCTCACATCCTGGAGACCGTGATCCTCTAGATACTCTACCAACCTTTCCTTAAGTATGGTCTCCATGAGCTTGCCCACAATTGAGGATGACTGACCAGTCTGTAATTCCCTGGATCATCCTTGAGATCGCTCTTCTGGAGGGGCACCACATGGGCCATTTTTGAGTCCTGTGGTACTGTGCCTGACTTCAGTAAACTATTGAACAGGGTAGCCAGTAGGTCTGCAGGCTACTCTGCCAGTTCCCTCAGCACCCTTGAGTGTATATTATCCGGACCTGGTAATTTGTCCATCTTCAGTGGTGGCAGCCATATCCTCATCACCCATATCCTACCACCACATTAGTGCTCCCCTTCCCCTGTTCCCCTTCTCTCCCCCATTGGCACTGGTCCACCTTTCTCCCTGGTGAAGATGGAACAGAAGTATTTGTTCAGTTGCTCCACTTTCCCCAGTTCTCCTCTACCCATCTGCCCCCTTCCGGAAACCTAACAATCCTGTTCTTCTTATCCCTTTTCTTACTTATACAGCGAAAAAAGGCCTTCTCCCTCTTCTTAATTCCTTTAGTTATCTGCAGGTCCTTCTGAGCCTTAGCCCTCTGGTCTATCTTACCTGCCTCATTAGCCATCTTTAGGTAGTTTTCCCCTGTCCTCCTCTTTCTTGGTCCTCCTGAATTTGCTATAGGCTGACCTCCTGACCCTTACTGCCTAGGTGACCTCAGTACTAAACCAGTTTGTGCTTTGGCCCTTCAGTTCTTCTCTCTAAGCCTAATACAGTCCTCTAGGGCAATCATTAATCCCTCTTTAATGATGGACCACCTTTGGTCCACCCTCATATCCAACCTGATGCTTACCAGGTGCCTCCTTAGCAACTCACCCATCTTTCTGAAGTCTGCCTTCTTAAAATCCAGGATTTTAGTCTTAGACCCATATCCAACTGGAACCACAATGTGTGATGGTCACTTCTACCCAGGGGCTCCTTGACCATTATGTCTTGTATGTTCGTGAGCACCAGATCAAGGATTGTTCCTTCCCTGGTGGGTTCTGTGGTGCCCATAGTCAAGAACTCACTCTGCAGTGTTTCTAGTATCACCTGACTCCTGGCACAGGGCATGGCTGGTACACTGAAGTCTACCTTGGGCAGGTTGAAACCTCCCACTATTACCACCTTTCCCTTCCTTGCAGCATACAGTATTTATGAGTTCAATTCCCAGTCCGTTTCACCTTCCTGGTTGGGTGGTCTGTAAACCACCCCCCAACCTTATCTTTCTTTCTCTGTTAGACAGTAACTGAATTAACAAAGCTTTCAGCTTCCCCTCCTTGACTCCTCCCTCATACATGCCATACCCTATCTGATGTAAACCACAACCCCCACTTTCCCTACTGCCCTGTCCCTCCTGTATAATTTATAAGCAGGGATCGAGAAGTCCCAGTCATTATGCCTGCAGGTCGTCCATCTTGTTTCCAAGACTTTGCACGTTCAGGGCAATCACCTTCCATCTAGATTCTGAGCCTCCTTCCCCTCCTCATTTCTTTTTTCTCATTTTGCCCCTCTGCATGCTCCCCCCACCTTGCCCCATAGCCAACTGTTTCACTCCTACTCCCACTCCACCTCCACCCTCCAGACCTCTTCTACTGGCATGGAGGGAGGTCCATTGACCTCTTACCGGAGTCATTGGGTCTGCGCACCCACTTGCCCCCAGTATATTAACTTAAGTTTATGGGTTATGTACCCACCAGTTTGCCATTGAGGATCCTCAAGCCTTCCCCCCCACTGAGGTATAGTCTGTCTAGTGCAAAAGTTGTTTCTTTGGCCAGGTCTCCCCCCAGTCCCCAATCCAGACAAAACCCTTCTTCCTTGCATCATTCCCTCAGCCATTCATTGAATTCCTCTCTCCTTTTCTTCTTGACCGTTCTGGCCCTTGGCACCTGCAACACCTCTGAGAATGGCAGCAATCTTGCTATCTCCCCTGCAGGTCTCTCCTTTTGCCCTGAATCTACCTTGTATTACCTCCACCTGCTCCCCAGCTAGGTCATTGGTACTTACTGTAGGTGTATAACTAGATTTGGTTCCCCCCACCCCCCTTACCATCACCCCTATTCTTAGGAACACCTTTACCCCATCATCTCTGGCATGAAAACCACCTTCCCTCTTGCATTTGGGTCCCCTTTTCTTCCCCAGTGAATACCTTTAATTATGTAGCTCCCTAGGATTACCACTCTTCCGTTCCCACCATCCATGTCTCCTTTCCTTCCCTCCGTGACTGCCATACAATCTGTTCCCCCACCTAATTGTCACCCCCACCCTGGTTAAAATTCCACCCCTGTTTTCCTCAAACCCTGCTTGCCTGGCACCACTACAGCCTTTACCTATCCCTGTAACTGTTTCTCTATTCCCCTCTATGTCCTTCCCCTTTCTGGCTAGCATGCTTGCCTCCACTTTTCCCTCTCTTCCTCCTACCCAATCTGCTACCTCGCCTCCCAGCCTCTGCTCCACTCTACCTGCTTCTTCCCTGCACACCTTGATTACCCTGCAGAGTCCTGCCTCCACTTTCCTATCCTTCTACCCCCGACCTTGTTGTCTTAACCCAACCTCCTACCTCACCTCCTTTTGCCTCCTCCTCCTCCTTTCAAGACAGGAGGTCAAACCTATTCTTTAATGGCACCCCTTCATAAGTTCCCATTCTTGTTGTAACTATTGCAGCTGCACCCTTACCTCCTACCACTTCTCATGCCACCTCTCTGGGCTCCCTGTCCCTCTTTGGAAGAGGTGCCCCTGAATACTGGGTGATCCTTCTTGCTCCATTCCCCTGCCTAATACCCTTGCTCTTATGGGCACCCCCATCTGTCTTTCTCTCCACTGCCCTGGTCCTTTGACTCTCCACTTACATAGAGGTTGATGGTAGATAAGGACCACAAGGCCCATCCAGTCTGCCCATTTCTTTTTCTACCTTATAAATGTGCCATCGGCCTTTGCTCTGTCAGTTGCCTATCTATTCATACTCATCTGTATTGCTCCCTTATGCCTATCCATGCCTGTTTGAAGCCCTGCACTGTATTCATAGCCACCATTTCCTGAGGTAGGCCGTTCCATGCATCCACCACTCTTTCTGTGAAAAAGAATTTCCTCACATTCCCCCTTAATCGGCCTCCCTCTAAAGTCTAATCTCATGCTGTGTCCTCTTGTCCTGCTATTTTTCTTATATTTAAACATGTTAAACTCTTTCACTTTGTTAATGCCCTTAAGGTGTTTGAATGTTTCGATCATATCACCTCTCTCCCTCCTTTGCTCAAGGGTATACATATTGAGCTCCGTTAATCTGTCCTAACATGTCTTCTGATGCAGTCCCTGCACCATTTTGGTTGCCCTTCTCTGGACTGCCTCAATTTGGTTAATGTCCTTGTGAAGGTGTGGCCTCCAGTACTGCATGCAGTACTCCAGATGGGGCCTAACCAGTGTCTTGTAAAGAGGGATTATTACCTCCCTCTTACAACTCGTGATACCCCTACTAATTCACCCTAACATCCCCCTAGACTTACCTACTGCTTTAGGGGTCTGCTTGGATGATTTCAGGTCATCGGTGATGATGATGCCCAAGTCTCTTTCTTCCTTTGTGACTGCCAGCAACTCCCCTCCCAGCCTATAGGTGGCTTCAGGGTTTCTCTTCCCTATGTGCATGATCTTGCACTTCTTTGCAATAAATCTCAGTTACCACTCTTCTGACCACTTCATCCTCCCCAGCTCCCATCTGAACTATTTTACTTCTGCCCTTAGCTACTCCAGGCTCCTGCACACTTGACATCCCCCTGCACTCCATATTGTCCCCAGGAAGACTGCTGCCTCATATCTATTACAGCACACTACCCTTCTACCACTATCCTGATGCCTATACATTCTCCCACATCCTCCCAACCCCAGCTTCTCCTAACCCACATATATGCATCTCTGTGTATAACCCAGTTAGGGATGTCTACATCAGTCCCTTAACTTCCTCAATTCACCTACCCCCTACTGTTTGCTTGGTATGAAAGTAAACTGACCCTAAATAGTGATCAGCTGCACTTCCTTTCCAACACCCTACAGTGTACTTCCTGCCCTCCCTTTACACTTAGCTTTCCGCCTGAGACCAGTATGGCCGGTAGCCTGCGGTCCTCCATACTGATGCCCGCAGACTACACAGTGTCAGAAGCCACACTTCTGCTTTGTGGCACTCATGCTTCATGGTTGCTAGGAATTGTGGGTCTTTATAGCAACTACAGCTGCCCAATTGACTGGCTTGTAGGACATGGGGTATGGCGTTCTCCCCAAGTCCCCCCCCCTCCCTCTAGTGGCATCTTCCCTCCTCCCTGTCACACAAACCAGTGCCTCAACATAATCAAAAACCTAACATATCCCCCACCCAGCTCATAGCCTAAGCAGCAGCACAATACACACACACAAAAAATAACTTCCCTGAGCATATCCCACATCCTCCTCCTCTCAGCTTGGCAGCAACTTCCACTCTGAGGATAGGACTTCTACAATGGCACCTTTTATCCCACAGAACTACAGCAGTCCAGCTGGATGGCTTGTAGCACGTGGGGTATGACGTCTCTCTATCGAAGTCCCTCCCTCACCTTCCCTCTAGTGGTGTCCTCCCTCTCCCACACACCAGTGCCACAACGCAATCAAAAACCCAGCATATCCCCCACCCAGCTCATAGCCCAAACAGCAGCACAACACACAAAAAAGAAAAGAACTTCCTTGAGCAGGTCCAGCATCCTCCTCCTCTCTGTTTAGTGGTGGCTTCCACTCTGAGGATGGCACTTCTACAATGGTGTCTTTTATCCCATGGAACTACAGCCGACTGACTGGCTGACTTGTAGAACATGGGGTATGGCATCTCTCTCCGAGTCCCTCCCTCACCCTTCTTCTACTGGCATCCTCCCTCCTCCCTCTCCCACACACCAGTGCTCCAACAAAATCAAAAATCCAGCATTTCCCCCCATCCAGCTCACAGCCCATGAATTGCTCTTCGATGGCACTTATCTGTTTGAACAGCAGGTGGAATAGTTTTATAAGGAGTCTAATGAAACAAGGATCACACTTAAGACTTTTGGACCTCCAGACCAGCCCCATTTAAACAATAGAGAGATGTGGGGCATGCCTCTTTTCACAAGCTGTCCTTTTTGTGGCAGAGGCAGGGAAGCCCAGAACAATAAAAAAACAGCCTTCTCAGCCCTAGAAGAAAGTGCAGCTGAAGGCACAGGTGCTGAAGGTGCTTAGTGCCATTTTCTGAAGCTCTGGCACCGGCCTGGCTCAGCTGCCCAAGGCAGACCTCTCCTCCCCAGTGGGGGGGGGGGGCTGACCCAATTTCTCCGTCAGTGGAAATCCATCACAGTGGACAGATGGGTCTTCAGGATCATCTGGGCAGGGTACTCTCTGGATTTCAAAGAAAAAAATTCCTCCAGACTATCCATCCAGAAGGCAACCCACTTAGTCAGCTCCCATAACAGAGCTTCTGGTGCAGGAGCCTATGGGCCTTCTAGAAAAACAGGGCAGTGGAAATAGTGCCAGAGTCAGAATGGAACACAGGGCTATACTCACACTACTTCCTGGTACCAAAAAATCAGGGTGCATGTGCCCCATTCTCGATCTCAGAAATCTGAACAAATTCATGGATCAGGAAAAATTAAAAATGATTTCTCTGGGCTCTTTGCTACCCTAACTGAAGCAACAGTACTGGCTAGAATCCTTGAACATGCAATATGCATATCAGCACATACTGGAGCACCCCAGCCACCACAAATATCTTCACTTTTGCCTGCAGGAGCAACATTACCAGTTTAGAGTCCTACCCTTCGGACTTTCTTTAGCACCATGCGTCTTTACAAAGTGTTTTGCAGTACTCACAGTGCACCTTGGTAAACTGTTACTCCAGGTCTTTCTGTATTTGGATGACTGGATAATCTCAAGCCCATCCAAACAGGAGATGGAGCGGGCAGTGACAACTACTTCTCAGTTCCTAATCTCCATTGAAGTCCTGCTGAACCCCTCAAAGTCTCAGCTGGAGCTCTCCCAGGAGTTACTGTTCATAGGAGCTGTTCTGAACATGACCCAAGCTCAGGTCTTTCTCCCAGAAAACAGGCAATGAACAATTCCACAGATGGTGTGCTACATCATGGAACATAAGACTGTGCAAGCCCTTTCCATGCTAGGCCTGCTGGGTCTAATAGCCTCCTCAGTGTTCACAGTGACCCTGGCGCGCCTACACATGAGGAATACCCAGTGTATGCTCAGTGTATATTGGTCACAAGCATCACATCCACATAATGTTACACAATTCAGGTGAACAAACCTTTGGTGAGGTTCCTGATGTGGTGGTCAGAGAAATACAGTTTCCTCCAGGGCTTCCCCTTCTCCCCACCGGAGCTAGAGGTGGTTCTTACCATGGATGCCTTCCTGCTGGAGTGGGAAGCTCACTGCTAGGGCCTTTAGATACAAGGTCTCTGGGACCTGTCAGAGACCTATCTCCACATCAACGTGCTGGAGATGTTAGCAGTTCTGTACAGTCTAGGAGCCTTAGTGAACTTGGTAAGCTGAAAGTCAGTCCTTAACCAGACAGACAACAAGTCTGTCATATATTATATCAGCAAGCAGGGAGGAGCACACTCTTACCGTCTCTGCAGGGAGGGAATGAGAGTGTGGGAATCCATCTGGTGCTTCTAGAGCAGGAGATCTTGCTCCAATCAATCTGCCAGGAGTCCAAAACACTCTGGTAGATGAGCTCAGTGAAACAGAGGCCAATCCTCAGGACTGGTTGCTAGTACCAGATGTTATCAGATTGCTATTCTGCAAGTTGAGCATACCATATGTGGGCCTTTTTGCATCCCCATTCAATGCCAGCCTGCCTCAGTTCTGCTCCAGAGATCATAGGATCCAGCCAGACTGCCACGGCAAAATCTGTTTCTGTATGCATTCCCTCAAATCCCTCCCATCCAGAGAGTTTTGCTTGAGTTCAAGGTGCAGGGGCAAGATGATACTAATGACCCCACTGGCCTTGGCAGTTACGGTTTTCTCTGTTGGACAGACTTTCAGTCAGTTCGCCGGCCCACCGGTGCAGTGGTTGGATTTTGGCTTGTGACACAGTTGACCCAGGTTTGGGAACAGACCAGGGAAGTCATAGAGCCAGTCAGTAGGGAGAAAGATTGAGCATCCTAGGGACTGCTCTCCTTTCTGGGGGGAGAGTTTCCAGCACATAGTGGAACTCTGGAGGAGGCTGGGGGTACCACCGTGCCAGTGCCATAACGTCAGGGGCAAGTGGACACTGGTCGTCATTGCATGTCCCTGCCCCTAGATTGCCACAAAAACAAAAATTACTGGTCACGTGGTCATGATGCCCTGTTCCATTGCCATCCCTGCTGCCACAAGTGTCCGCCCGGGGGGGGCCCGCTCTCATGGCCCCACACTGGGAGGTAAGCCAGGGCAAGCTACCAGTGACCATGGAGATGGGGCGCCTACCCAGGAGGAACAAATCTGGGCATGGGGGGATGGCGTGCAGGCATGGGATGAACTCTCTATGAGGAGTGGAGGGAGATCTGGACTAAAAACAAAAAGACTTTCAGTCAGTGAGCTGAGGCGTCTGCCACTCAGGATGACATACAAAACCTCCAAGTATATCTGCACTCTGTAGAAAGATACACCAACAAAAATTAGTACTTTTCAGTGCTTTATTGCAAGTTGAGGTAGCTGGTATAGCTACAGACATACAGACGTCCACACTCTGTCGAGTGTGGGCTGTGACAGGAAGCCCCTGCCACTCTTGAGGACCAACCTTTTCTTAAATCTGTTGCAAAAGTTCTTTTGTTTTCTTAACCTAATCTGTTCTTTACAATTTCTAGTCCATAAGGTTGGCCACCAATGGGCACCCCTTCCCCTTTCTTGACTATGCTGTGGTGTCCTCTTTAATTTTCGTTTTCCCTCTCAGGTCCTTGTACAGGAAGGTTATTGTGGTGACCTCCAAGTGTGTGTAAAACAGGTTGTGTTTATCATTGTTGGATTTAGTATGTGATAGCACTATGTCATAAAATACCTTGATGTATATACCTTATGTTTATGAAACCTGTAAATGTTGAAAATACCATGGCACTAGGTGTTTCTGATAAAGGTAAAAAGTACCAGGTGACTATTACAGAAATTAAAGAGGGACTATGGTCACAAATCACTGGCCTTTATTTTTTATTGTATTTATTTATTGAGTTCTAGGATTACAAATACCTTTGAGCCAAGGCTCTTTTACAAAGGTTCCATGTCATGAGCTACAGCTAGACAGAACATAACAGGCAAAAGAGTATATGGTTGTACATACAAAATTGCATTCAAGGAACATAGATTGTTGCATCTTTAAAGAAGAAAGGAAAAGAGATGAAAAGAAAAGGAAAAGAAAAGAGGGGGTGGGGCGGAGGAAGTGTGGGGGGAGCAAGGAAAATTTGGTGGAGCAGAGGGGGAAACGTTATAGAGTGGGGAGGAGGAGGGGGATGCAGCCTGGTGGCATTGTCAGAGAACACGAGAAGTGCAAGAGTTGGGCAGGCTGGTGTTGGACAAGTGCTAAGAGGCTGTGGTCCTCGTAGATGTAGACAGCACAAGGGGAGCCATGATGTTGGGATCTGTTCACAATCTGGGAGGCCAGACTGTGGTGATTTCATTGTTAGATATTACAGTCACAGGTGCTGGAGGCAATGAGTGAGTGGCGGAGCCTGGTTTTGAAGGCACCGAGCATGGGGGCGGTGGTGATATCACTAGAGAGTCCATTTAGCCAGCTTGCGGCCCGGTAGGCAAAAGCTCTTTGACCTTGGGTTGTGCGGCAGCAGGGGATTTGGAACTGCTGTAGTTTGGCCTCCCCGGGCACTGGGCTTTTTTAGGGTTGTAGAAGAGTAGCAATGCCGGGTGGGATGAGGCCCATCAGAATGTTCTTTGCCACTATGCAGGTTTGGTATTTATTACGCTTGTCAAGTTGCAGCCAGCTGGTTTGGGAGTAAAGGTCACAGGTGTGTGTACGACGTTGAGTGCCAGTGATGAGACGATAAGCCTTGTTGACGGAGGTGGCTAGCTGTTTGAGTGCGGTAACAGTAGCTGAGCCGTAGATGATGAGGCCATAGTCAGTGGTGGCAATGATGGAGCACTGGACGGCAGCAGCCAGGGCTGCAGGGAGAAGGTATATCCTGTGACAGAACAGTAGGCCTAGTCTGGAGCTGGCAGCTCTGGTGACGTTGTTTATGTGGTCAGTGTAGGAGAGGTGCAAGACTAGGGTGATCCCAAGGTATTTAAAAGTTTGGACCTGTTCAAGTAGGCCTCCATGACTGGTATAAATGGAGAGGTGATGGTGTTAATGTTTATTGTGGGAGCTACTGAAGATCATGGTCTTAGTTTTTTTCTGACTGAGGATCAGTTTGTGCTGAGTGAACCAGTTCTCAACAGTGGAGAAGCAATGCTGGAGGTTGCCTTGCAGCTGGTTTGGATCCTGGTGTGAGGCTAGGATTACTGTATCATCAGCATAGGGTACGATTCGTTGAGAGCAGGAAGTTGGCAGCGTATTCACGAACAGGCTGAAAAGGAGTGGTCCCAGGATGGATCCCTGTGGGACACTGGAGCAAACAGGTTTGGCTTCAGAGAGCACATCCGCAATTTTTACACATTGAGACCTGTTTGCAAGGTAGCTTTTGAACCAAGATATAGAATCGGGGGAGAGCCTAGCCTTTTGAAACTGGGCGAGAAGAAAGTGGTGGTGGACAGTATCAAATGTCTTGATTAGGTCAATATAGATAGCGCCAGTGAGTTGTCCTTTGCCCAGGGAGTTGTGTATTGCCCCGGTGACTTCAAGTAATGTGGAAGCAGTGCTATGGCCTTTCCCGAAACCATGTTGTTGCCTACAGAGGATATTGTGCTTGTCCAGGTATTCGCTAAGCTAGTCTGATACTATGCATTCCAGGGCTTTTGAGAGGGGTGGTAAGATTGAGATCGGGATGTAGTTCCCGTGGCCAGTCTTGTCACCACTTTTGTGGATTGGAGTGACAGTGGCTGACTTCCATTTTTCTGAGAATTGGTTGAGTGTAAGGGAGAGGTTAAAAATCTTGGTAAGAGGCCCCAACACCTCTTCTAGGGTGAGGGACAGCAACTTAAGGTTGAGTGTATCATTGCTAGATCTGGATTTGCTGATGGCTTTGGTGACGTACTTACGGACAACGTTCTTATGTACTACTTTAAAGTAGAAGGGAGGGTGACTGCTGGGAGTTGTAGAGTTGGGGGTTTCGGGAGCATCATCATCATGAAAGAAATTTGGGGGAAGGACACTGCTGAGATCAGTGAAAGCGGTGTTGAAAGTATCAGCAACAATTTTTCGGTCAAGTGTGGTATTCCTGTTCACCTTTAGTATGGCCGGCATAGATTTGGATTGCTTCCCAGTGATTTCTTTTAGGTTGTTCCAGAAGTCTCTCCCATTATCCCAGGAGTCAGTGAGTGCTTTCTTGTAGTAGTCAGATTTCTGTGTCCGGATGTTTTTTGTGCAGTCATTTCGTGCTCGTTTATAATTTTGGATGTCACCTTGTTTCCCGGTGAATCTAGCCAGTTCCAAAGGTGGTCCCTGGACTTTAGCTTTTTTAGGAGGTCACCAGTTAGCCAAGGGTTACAGAGGGTTTTAACTTTGCGCTTTTTTAGGGGTGCGAATAGGTTGCAGGCTTTATTAAAGATGTGGATGAAGTGGTCCAATGTCAAGTTTGTATCTGACGCCAGGAAGATAGGAGTCCAGTCTTGTTGGAGGAGGTGGGATTTGAGGTGAGTTAACTGGCCACAGGGGAGGACTCTGCTGTAGATGATTTTAGGGGGTGGTTTGTGGAATTTGTTAGACCAGGTACAGCTGATGGAAGAATGGTCACTGAGTGAGTCAGGAAGGACGGTGGAGTTTGAGATCCGAGAGGGGTGGCTAGTCACGATCCAGTCGAGCAGGGTGTTGGTCCCTGTTTTATAATTCTTTCTGGTTGGGGAGTCCAGCATCTCTGTTAGGTTGGCCAATAGGACAGAGTCCTTAAAAGTACCCGCATCGGCTGAGAGCCAGTTGATACTGAAGTCTTCAAGAAGGATGGTTTCAGAGTCAGGTGGTTACGATCTGACAAGGTCCAAAATGGCGGTTAGCCCGTATCTTGCTCCTTGGGAGGAATATGCACAGTAATGACTGTGAGAGCCTTATTATGGGCATCTAGTAAGATCCTGACAGGGAGAATCTGCTCAGGGCAGGTCACAAGGGCAGGTTCAATTTGGTGGCCCAGGACAGTGTCTTTCAGGTACAGGCCACAACCTCCATCTCTTTTTGATTTGTGATCGAGCCTAAAGACATTGTATCCTGTGATGGTGATTGCCTGGTCAGGAACCAGGGGGGTGATCCAGGTTTTGACAACTGCCATAATGTCAGGATTATGTTGGCTAGCAAAGACTTGCAGGGAATCAAGCTTGGGGAGTAGGCTGCAGATATTTAGGCACATGATTGAGAAAGTGCTAGCTGAGTTGTGTTGCGGAGAGACCTTGCTGGTGTGCGGGCCAGGGTTCAGGTGGACATTTCCCGATAACAGCAGGAGAAGTAGCAGAAGCTTCAGGGTGCAGAGACATAGTTTCCTGAGGGAGAGCTTATGTTTTCTTTAATGGCAGGGACATGCCATGGTGTGGATGCAAGAGTTCATCACGGAAGTAGCAAGGTAGGCTGGTGTTAGCATCTAGTGTTCACAGTCTGCAAGGGGCAGTTTTTTAATTGGAGGCTGTCACCTGAGGTCCAGGTTTGTGATACCTGGAGAGGTGCCAGGGTAGCGATATGCAGAGATCAGTTGGAAGGTTTGTGGAGTGGAAGGAAAGCAGGCACTGGGAGGGATGAGGAGTGGGAGGAGGACAGAGAGGGGAAGGAGGAGGGTGATATTAGAGAGGGGGAGAGTATGGTAAGCTTAGAGCATCTACAAGTGAGAAAAAAGGCTAAAACAGGAAGGGCCCGGGTAGGCAGCAGTCAGGGAGTGATGCAGGCGAGGGGAAGGGGGGAGGGCCTACAGCTGGACCAATGGGAGCTAGTAAGGGAGGATGTATATGGCGGTGGGTGTGGTGATGGTCTATTTAATTCAAGTCAGAGGTGGGAGAGGGGGTGGGCATAAAATTTCAGCTGCTTTCAATGCAAGTCTATGAGCGCACGGCCCTGGAGCACAGAAAAATGAGAAACAAGAGGCACTGTTCAATAAGAATTCAGAGAGAAGAGCAGCAGTCCACACAGTGGACCTTGGAGAGTGCTGGCCAATGACAGCAACTCACTGCTTCCCCGATCTGTCAGGAGTCCTTACCCAGCTGCATGGTTCTCTGGGTCAGGCAGGAGAAGAGCGCCTGAGCGGCTGGTTCCGGGGCTGCAGCCGCACCAGTGGAGGGCTGATTGGAGCCTGGTCAGGGCCAAGGTCAAGTCCAGCTGTGTGGTTCTCTGGGTCGGGCAGGAGAAGAGAACCTAAGCAGCTGGTTCAGAATATGGATCAACATAACCCAGATCACCCTCATGCCAAAACTGAGATCCATAGGTTACTTTGTTTAAAAGTTACAAATAATTTTACAACCCTAAATTCTCTGCCTGTTCAAAAAAGCCAGTTTCAGTGAAGAGGTGCTGATGATGTCATCCCATGAACTCACAGTCTAGACTTCCCTGTCAGCAAGCTTATAGGTCCTGCTTCTCCAAAGTTTAAAAGCTATGTGCAAATTGTTTTCTCCAGTAAAACAGGCAGCACCACTCAATAAACATTGCTTTACAACCTATGTGTGTTTCAAGTGTTGTAACAAAGTTGACAAATTTTTGGTGCTTTTTTGTTGTGGTCCTTTTCTCCTGGGTTGCTGGATGCTAAGTCACAGCACACTAATGTGAGATTTGCAGACTGATATCTCTGATGTGGTGAACGGCTGTGATCATTCACACCTGTCATTCAATTGACATGATTTCTCAGGATGGCACTTTAAATCAATTATTCCATCACCCTGTAAATGGGGGTGGGAAAGGTAGTGCTGTTTTGAAACCTTACTAAAAGCTTCTATGCAGTGGCCCACTCAATGCTTAATCACTCACTCAATCACTCAATCAAGCAATCAATCAATCAATATTTTAGTCATCATCAAAGTATGAAAGAGCGGGATACTCAGTTGAGCAGAGCTAATTTTCTGTTTTCTCATAGACAGGCTGTTACTTGAGCTATATCCAGGCTCGTCTGCGTTGTACTCCACATTACAATGATTGTTTTACCAGGGCTAATGCTTCTACCCCAGTAGGAATTCACACATATAATGCCCGTATTAAAACTTATTGTAAAGCAGACACTGATAAACAGCAGTGCAGTTACCAGCACTGCAACACTTGCAGCAATACAACTTCGAAACAGAGACTGCAGAGTAACACTTCACATGGTATCAGCAGCATGGAGGCATACTGACAGCATCCTGCAACTCTGGAAAATGCACCACATCAAAAAGGTATTAAAATACAAATTTGTCAATTTTGTTGCAAAACCTGAAACACATAGATTCTATAGCACTGTTTTTAGAATGGTACTGCCTGTTTTACTTATGAAAACCATTGCAGAATGATCTTTTAACTTTGAAGAAACAGGTCCTATAAGCTTACTGACAGGGAGGGCTAGACTGTGAGTTTAGGAGGTGACATCATCAGCACCTCTTTACTGAAACTGGCTTTTTTGAACAAGTAGTGAAATCAGGGTTAAAAAATAGTCCATAACTTTAAAATGAAGTAACACAGAAACCTAATGGTTGGTATGAGATTTATTGGGGATATGCTTATTCTAATTATGCAATGTAGCACTTTTGGCCAGAGTCCCTCTTTAAGTTAGTTGTGCTATTTAAAATGCATGTAAATTGCTGTAAATGGAACAAACCTGAAATGTCATGGTGATTTGAATATATATCCCATGATGCTTTGCATTATGGAAGTATGTATGATGTTGTATTTCTTTGAAACTGGATTTGTTGCCAATGCCTTTTGGGGTAACCCTTGTTTATGTGTTTCTGCTGTAAGGTTCTTTGTTTTTAGCTTGTTTTTTTTTTTTTTTTTGAGCCCCCGCTACCCAAGCAAATGGAGCCCACATAGGGATGAAGGGTTTTCACTGAAAAGTGGTTAGATCAGAGATTAGTGTCAGTAGGTGCTGGCTAAATGCAGAGAAAGGACATACATAGTGTGTTGCAGCAAACTGATATACTGAAGAAGGAATATGGCATTGCAGAAGCTTATTTCCTGTATTTTGAATAAACATCACAAAGAGATTGTGTGGTTGTACCTGCAGTTCGGTGTCTGGTCCATCTGTTATCCCCCAACCCCTCCACAGGCTTGGTGTCAGAAGTGGAATAACTTGCTGGTAGTGTCTGGGCTGGTGCAAAGAGGAACGCTTTCCGGTGGATATCGCCCAGATATCCCAGGTGGACTGATGCACTAGGAGTTGCCAGATAAGAACCCAGAGAAGAAAGTCCGTGGAGTTCTGACCAGAACTGTGATTGACAGACGGAGAGAAGCTGCTGCCTGGACTGGACCTGGAGCTCGGAGGAAGGCCAAGCCTGCAGGCAACGAAGAGATGCAGGTCAAGGCAGACTGGAGGTGTGAGAGACAACACCTTGGAGGTGGAGACCCTGATGAGGATAATCCACTGGATGAGTGGGCAATGGCTGTGGCAGACCGACTATGCAGAAAGGTGGAACACTGGTGCCAGGTGCATGAGAGGTTCCTGCTGGAGAGTTTGGATAAAGAGTCGTTGGAGGATTTTTCATGGGCTCAGTTTGAGGAGGACCCCCTTACTGAGCAGGATATTCCTTTGTTTCCTGTGTTCCCAGGATGTTACCTGTTGGAGGTCAGAGATGCAAGTATGGAACTTGAATGTGAGACCTCAGGTAAGACTGTACCTAGTGATATTGTGCTGGGGTTGAAGACTCCAAGCAAGCAAGAAGAAGCTTATGAGGCTGAAGGGACTTTTTCTTGTATTGATGTAGCTAAAATCTATTAACAGTATTGACTGGGGTATACTGCAAGCTAAAGATGCTAATATTACCAAAATGTTACAATATGTTAGGATCAAGGAGATGGTGCAGATGTTTTATTTTTTTTTTTTACGAAAAACCTACAAAGGAGAAGGTGGGTGGAACATGGATAGGAACCTGTGTTGGGGTAACACCTAAAGTGTCTACCCTCAGGTGTCTGTATCAGTAGCAAGTGAAATGAATGAATCAAGAGATGTGGTGGGTTTCTGTAGAGGGGTTGAACCTAGGACTAGAGCCCTGCTTAAAACTAGCATGTCTAGTGGGGTTGGATCAAGTAATTACTCACCCCAGAGAAATTGTTTCTTTGGTACTGGACTTTACAGACGTCCAGATTTTTTGGTTAAGAAATATGACTTACTTTCCCTAAAAGGAGCTAGTTCAGAAAAGGTACTGTTAGTCTCTATTGGGAAATGTGTTAATGCCTCAGGGTAAAGAATGTTGATATCTACTATGTTTATGATAGAATATTTATTGTTAATAGGGACCCTGAGACATAGCTTCTGAAGATGGATAGGTGGAAGCTCCATCCCTTCCTGGGACAGGAAGGTGGTAAGCAGTCTGCAGTACCTGCTTCCCTCTTAAGGTGGAGAATATGTGACAGGAACTCCTGCCACTCTCGAGGACTGACCTTTTTTTTAAATCTGTTGCAAAAGTTCTTCTGTTTTCTTAGCCTAATCTGTCCTTTACAATTTCTAGTCCATAAGGTTGGCCACCAATGGGCAACCCCACTCCCCTTTCTTGACTGTGATGTGGTGTCCTCTTTAATTTTCCTTTTCCCTCTCAGGTCTTTGTATAGGGAGCTTATTGTGGTGACCTCCAAGTGTGTGTAAAACAGGTTGTGTTTATCATTGTTGGATTTAGTATGTAATAGCACTATGTCATAAAATACCTTGATGTATGTACCTTATGTTTATGAAACCTGTAGATGTTGAAAATACTATGGCACTAGGTGTTTTTGATAAAGGTAAAAACTACTAGGTGACTATTATAGAAATTAAGTTAGTTGTGCTATTTAAAATTCATGTAAATTGCTGTAAACTGAACACATCTGAAATTTCATGGTGATTTGCATATATCCCATTATGGAAGTACGTATGATGTATTTCTTTGAAACTGGATTCGTTGCCAATGCCCTTTGGGGTAACCCTTGTTTCATTGTTTCTGCACTGAGGTTCTTTGTTTTTAGCTTGTTTTGTTTTTTTCTTTTTGAGCCCCTACTACCCAAGCAAACGGGGCCCACATAGGGATGAAGGGTTTTCACTGAAAAGTGGTTAGATCAGAGATCAGTGTCAGCAGGTGCTGGCTAAGTGCAGAGAAAGGACATACATAGTGTGTTGCAGTAAACTGATGTACTGAAGAAGGAATATGGCATTGCAGAAGCTTATTTCCTGTATTTTAAATAAACATCACACAGAAATTGTGTGTTGTACCTGAAGTTCGGTGTCTGGTCCATCTGTTGTCCCATGACCCCTCCACATGGACGTCTGTATGTCTGTAACTACACCAGCTATCTTCACTTGCAATAAAGCACTGAAAAGTAAACATTTTTGTTGCTGTATCTTTCTGTAGATTGCAGATATACTTGGAGGTTTTGTATGTAGTTTTTGGCTTGGCAAGCCATTATCTGCACCTCACCCATTTCAGTTATTCACAGTCAGAACTGTTTGGGACTGAACTGCCACTCAGGATGGACTTGTTTTTTTTCAGTTAATAGCTTTTATTGCAGATTGCATATACAAGAAATATGTTACAAACCGTATGTGTCATATACAAAGAGATGCAGGGTCAGCTGGTCCATCCTAACCTATGCTCCTTCACCTTCAGGCCTGGCTCCTGAAGAGAAAGCTGAAGGTCTCTGGAATACTTTTGGCTGCACATAAACCCTCCACCAGGAAGACATACACAGCCAAGTAGAAGAGATTTTCCATCTGGTGCTCCAAAACCTGTATAGACCCCTTTTGGAGTCCACCTGACAAGGTTCTGGAATCCTTACTAGATCTTTCTGATGCTGGCCTGCAGTATCCCAAAGTTAATATCCACTTGTGTGCTACCTCAGCATACCATGAGCCTGTTGTTACTCTCTACCTAATACAGCTGCTGCTATTTAAGAAGTTCCTCAAGGGCATTTTGCACACAAGGTCCCCCATCAGGAAGCCAGTGGCTCCCTGGAACATCAGCTTTGTGCTGATTATGCTCACTTGCAAGCCCTTTAAGCCTATTACAATGTGCGACTTGAAGTTTCTAACCTGGAAAGCAGCTTTTCTGGTGGCTACCGCCTCTGCACACAGAATATCTGAAATCTATGCTTCAATCATGGATCCTCCATGTACTGTTTTCCATAGACATCAGGTATACTCTACACATACCCGAGTTTTTACCATTGGTGGTGTTGGATTTCCATCTTAATCTGGCCATAGTCCTGCCTACCTACTTTGCCAACTTCCAGAATGAAGGAGAAAGGACTCTCCACTCACTAGATGTTAACAGTGTTCTTAGGTTTATCAGGACAGAACCAAGGACTTTGGACATCCAAACTGCTCTTTTCTTCAATCCTAATCAGAAGGGGCAGCCTGTTACAATCAAGTGCATTTCTGCCTGGATTGTGAATTGCATTCACCACTGGTATGCTGTTGCTCAGGTTAAACTAGAGGGCAGCATTTGCACCCACTCAGCCAAAGCAGTTCTCACATCCCTAGCAGAAATACGCTCTGTGCCTATTGCAGAGGTTTGCAGAGCTGCAACTTGGAGCACAGTGCACACCTTTACCAAGAATAGTGTCCTGTATGTCCATGCCAGGTAGCATGCCACCTTTGACAGGGCAATTCTGAAGAGATTGCTATCCAGAGTAAGCCCAGAACTCCAGCCTCCCTAGTCTGGGGACTTCCTCCAAGCTTTGTTCTCTGACCCACTAGTGTGAATCAATGATGAACACAGATTCTTGGAAGATATTAAAATGATGTACTTACCATAACTGTTTACCTTCCAGATTATCTTCACCATTAATTCACATGCCCACCTACCATCCCCATGACTCACTACAGTATTGTTGTGTTGTGGCCTTTATCCCTCTTTGTACTTGGTTTGTGCTGTGAAGACACTGTGTTACTACATTTGGTGGCCCTTCTTTCACAGGCTACCATGGCTATCTTATGCCCTTAGGTTAAGTGGATAGATATCGTGTTAGGTTCATGCTGCTCACTTCCTCGATAAAAAGGGTGCTGTGGCAGTTGGGGGCTGATGACGCTGTATAACAATGGATGTATGCACCAATGTGCAGCTTTGCGTGCATGGTGCCTACTGTGTCACCAACCCTCCCAAAATGTTTTGCCTCCCACTGGGTCCTGGTGCTTCCAGCTTAGATTCACTAGTGTGAATCAGTGGTGAAGATATTCTGGAAGATCAACAATTATGGTAAGTATGTAATTTTAATTTTTCAACAATTATATTCCTCTGCACCCACCTAAAATTTACACATCTGTTTTCTAGTTATTGACTTGTATAGGGATTGTTGGTCCTGGGCAGAGTATTGCTGCATGATGGCCCAAACATTAATACGTGCCTGCCATTTCTCTTTCATTAGCATTCTTTGTAGAAGAAATCAGCCCTCCAGCATGGTTGCAGAAGGCCTGAGAAACTGAAGGAGTGATGCAAGTAACAAAACAAAGCTGGATATAGGGCTTCCAATTGAAAGTTTGCCTTCTGGCTGTCATAGAGCTTCACAGCACAGAGATTGGGATGTACTAGTAGCAGCCAGGAGAACTGTAGATAATTGGGGGCCATATAGCCTAATGGTTAGGACACACAGCTGTGAACCTGAAAACCCAGATCACATACATAGCTTTTTGCACCACTCCATTATTGTGACCGAGGAACTTTATATAGGATGTAAGAAGACCCATGGATGTTATGTAGTTGGACATCAGTATAGCAATTGGTACTGTCCCACACAGAAAGTTTTTTTCATAAAATTGATAATATACATAACTGGATGACTAACAAAATTGGTTAGAAGCTGACTGCAGGATGGGAAGCAGACAGCTGTAACAAACAACAATTTGTTAACATGGAAACAAGTAACTAGTGGGATCCCGCAAGGCTGTGTCCCAGAAATGACATGGTTCAATGGATTTATAAGGAACCTGGTTGTTGTCATCAGTAGCTATGTTGCCAGGCTTGCTAATAATACCAAAATGTAAAAAGCAGTTACAACAGAGGAACTTATACATGGACTACAGAGACCCAGACAAGGCCTGGGGAGTGGACAAAGAGAAGGTAGATGAGCCTCAATGAGGAGAAATGCAAAGTCATGCACTTTGGAAAGAATATACAGGTAAAAGACAACCTAAATGGTACAGAAATTACAACAGGATGGCAGAAAAAGGACCTGTAGGAAATGACTGGATTTGTATCTGTAGTTATTTATTTATTTCTCCAGGAAAAGGCTGTGTTGAGCAAGCTCATTTACAATGAGGTCCTGGGTAAGATAGCTTACAATGTGACTGCCAGCCCTTGCAAGCAACAGTGTGGGGTGATAGCTAGCAAAGGAAATAGAATTCTAGCATGCATCAAGGAAAACTTCAGTAACATACAGTACCAAGGGATATTATAATGCCCTGTACAGATCCTTGGTCCTGCTCAATCGATCTCGAGTTTAAGGTTCAGTTGTTTCCCATATTTGAGAAAAGATATTGACTTGATCAAAAAAGTCCAGAGGAGAGCAACCAGTGTTGCTGAGGACTTGGACAACATGAGCTATTAGGACCAACTAACAGACTGGGTTTTATTATTAGTCGATAAGAGGAGACTCAGGGGAGACATCATCACAGTAGTTAAATACAGCTCATCAGAATTTCTTTTTCCATAAAAGTTTTTATTAGATTTTCAAATTTATAACATTAACAATGCATAATAATGGAAATATAATTGGGGGCATCCTCTGTAATTCATTAGACATTTGCAACTGTGGAATGAGGTTTAAAGCACATAAGTGATTACAAAAGACATAGAATTCTATCATATCAAAACAGTTGAAGACTACGTATATTTGAATAGTGCTAATACGTTTAGTTGCAGACAGTACAGGTCCCATTGAGCTGTGGTCTTGGTTGAGGTATGCTTAGTAAACTGGGCCAAGCTGACTCCAAGTGTTCAAAGTTTCAACCTCCCATGTCTCCATCTTGGTCAGAAACACAAGGATGGAGTTATAAATAGCAGACTTGTGATTCCCATTCTGAGAGTTGGCCCATAGCATCAGTAAAGAGTGGGGTATGTAACCGATCAGGTGAAGCCAAATCAGTGTGTAGGGGGGTACACAGAGTGGGGAACAGGCACATAAACAAGGTGTGTGTGTGTGTGTGTGTGTGTGTGGGTACCTGGATAGATTAGCACTACCAGAATAGCGCCAGTCAACTGAGCACTAGTCTGGATAGCACTACCTCTGACAGCAAGAGGGGATTTAAAGCACTTGCAGTAAACGCTCCCCTCATTGCTGTCCATGGTGCCTATCAGGAACAAGGGCACCAGAATCCAAGAAGCTGGCTGAGCTGCTACCATAGCGTGGAGCACTGGGGCATAGAGCAGCTCAACCAGCGCTATGGAGACCAGGGTTCTAATCCTGGTCTCCATTCATTTTACTCGCATTGGGACTTAGTGTTTTTTCCAAGGGACCGTGGAAACAGTATACCATGACCCCAGAAATCTAACTTGCCCTGTGATCTGCTCCCCCCAACCCAGAATGAGAATATTTAAGTCCAGGGAGTGAGGTCAGAGCCCACATCAGGGGGTGCAGGGGTCAAAGTCCCCAGCAAAAAAAAAGAAATGGCACCATTTTGACGCCGTACACCATGCCGACGCTATTGTTGTCGGCACTGTTGGACCCAGTGCCATGTGTGTGTGTGTATGTGCCTGACAAAACTGACCAACTGACCATCGACTGAGAGCAAGCTACCTGTAAGCACTGTTTCTTAGGATGAAATTCAAATTCAGATGCTTTCTACAGCTGTAACAGCACCTCCTCACCTGTTTGGGAGAGTATGTTGTATAGACTGAGCTCTAGTCTGTAGAGAGGGACTCCAAATGTTTTCATAAGTGTCTAGCTTGCTAGCAGCAGTGTGTGCTACCCACTCATAGTGTGCTGTCAGAGAGAGTAGGTTTGTCCACTCCTGGACTGCAGGAGGGGCAGGATCTCTCCATTGCTGGTGTATTACTCTCTTTGCAACTGCCACAGCACCCATAATCTGGAGAATTTGTGTGCAGGAGATGATTAATCCCAGAGGGAATAAGCCTAAAAGGGCTGTTAGAGGGTCTCTGTGGTGTGAAGTTGGGACAATTTCCTGCAAGCCCTCCAAATGGCATCCCAATAAGGATCTAGTGTGGGACAGTACCACAGGATATGAAACAGGGATGCCTACAGAGACTCACACCTCCATCAGTCACTGTTGCTCAGCAGACCTACCCTGTAAAGCCACTGTGGTGTCTGGTAGGCTTTGTGGAGAACCTTGTATTGAAGGATCTTGGCCTGCACTTCTCTGGAGGCTTTATATACTGTGAGCCACAAACCATCCCAGTCAGACTGAGAAACAGACACATCTAATTATTTTTTCCATGCTTCCCTAGGGCCCACCGTCACTTTGTATTGCTATATGCCTGACTGAAATGCTTTAAGATGAGGATTAACTTTCTGCAGAGAGATCAGCTTGAGCAGCCGGCCCTCCAAGGGGTCCGGTGTAGGAAGAAAGTGTGTATGTGCCACCTTCACCCTGAGTAGGTCACGAATTTGCAGAAATTTTCAGAGGTGTAACCTGGAGATGCTACATAGGTATACCAGCTCCAGGATGGAATAGAGAACACCTGTCGGGGGTGGTAAAAGTCCCCCACTGCAGTAATATTCCAAACCGCCCAATCCTTCCAGTCTACAGGCATGCTGTCTATTTTCAGGGCAGGTTTTCTCCGCACAGGTCGAAGTCTTGAGGATGTGTATTGCAACTCCAAGCACTGGAGTACTTCTGCCACACTTTATATACCTTACAGTAGGTGGAGCATGGGGGAGATTCCATAGTCTAGCAGGAGAGTGAGGGAGGTCACACTGGAGGTGACAGGGGGAAATGCCATGGTTTAGAAAAGCAGTGGTCTGTCTTTGGACTATAAAGTCACATTGCATTTTGACGTTCGGGAGGCCAAAGCCACCTTCTTTCCATTGTCTCTGGATCGTCTGCATTTTTTTTTTTTTGGTACTCTGTGATTCCAAATAAATCTAGACATTCTAGTGTACAAGGTCTTGAAGAAAGTGGCAGTAAGTTTAACTGTGAGTACTGTCAGGATGTATTGCAGCTTTGGAAGTGCAGTTAGTTTCAAAATATTTTCCCTGTTCCAGGCAGAGAACATTGGGGTTTTCCACCTGTCTAGATCTAAGGAGAGTGTTTTTTTTCAACATATTGGATACGTTAGCTTCAATGGTGGTGGACACTGTCACTCTGACCTGGATGCCCAAGCAGACTACCCCATCTGGAGACCCTGGCAGGGGTACCCCCTAGCCAAAGATGGAAGACAGGCCTCGGTAGCTCATTAGAATTTCTAAAGATTAGAGAACAAAGGGCCACTTGATGGCACTGAAAGGAAGAGAATTCAAGAAAGATACCAATAACTTCTTCTCAGAACAGCTTGTGGCTATTTGGAGCAGACTCCTAGAACAGTTGGTGTCAGACAATCCTGTACCTACCCTTAAACTTAGACTTGGCAGATAGTTTGAAGAAAATGGGGTGACTGGATATTCCCATGGAGCTGGTGGGGTAAGGAACTCAATTGGACCGATGACCTAAAGGTAGGCAAACAATGTGAGAAGGCAGTAAGGAGGGCTGGGGGATACTGGGATGCATAGGGAGAGGCATCACCAGTAGAAAACAAGAAGTTGTTATCCCTCTGTACAGACAGTTGGTGAAACCCCATCTGGAGTACTGCATACAGTCCTGGAGATCCCATCTCCGCAACAACATAGACAGGATGGAGGCAGTCCAGTGGAGGGCAACTAAAATGGTGCAGGATCTGCACCAGAAGCCATATGAAAAGAGACTAAAAGAGCTTAACATGTCTACCCTCGAGGAAAGGAGGGAGAGGGGGGACATGACAGAAACTTTCAAGTACCTCAAGGGAATCAACAAAGTCGAAGAGGATAGTATCTTTCAGAAAAAGAGATGTGCAAGAACAAGGGGCACAATTTGAAGATAGAGGGGGATGCCTCTGAGGCAATGTGAAGCAGTATTTTTTCATGGAGAGGATGGTGGACCATGGAATGGTCTTCCTGAGGAGGTCATGGGGTCAAAAACAGTGGAGGAATTTAAGAATGCATGGGACAGACATAAGGCAATTCTAGTGTGAGGTAGGAGGAAGTAGGCTATTGGTAAAACTAGGATCTGCAGCTTATCCAATAGGTAAGAAAATGGGCAGACTGGGAGGGCCAAGTGGTCCTTAATTGCCATCAAAGTCTATGTTTCTACGTTTCACATCTCATTATTTCAAAATTAATTAAAAGGATACACATCATGTCCTCTGCAGCCTGGGTCAGTCTTGGGAAGCCAACACAGCTACTGTAGGAACACTGTTACTCTACAGGCACCAGAAAAACACAAGCACTGCTACATAGTCATGTTTGTGTGACAGACAGTGGCAGCAACATAGTAAAAGTAGTCCACAAGGGCATTTTTATCCATTTGCCCTGACAATGTAGTATAATTTTGATTTGGAAATTTCTCAGTCAATGCTGATAGACAGAAGACACTACTGGCACAATCATAAACATCTGTGGCCACTTTCTCAAAACAGTGAAGGTATGGGATATTCTTAAAGGTCCCCAGTAGGCAAGAAAACTGCCTGACCATAGCAGGAAGTACTAATAAGGTGGAATTCCCCCTACTGTATGTTAGGGAGGTTTCCAGAGCAGTCATTCACTTTGCACAATTACTTGCTGGCCCATTTCAAGCTGTCAGCAAGGACCTGGCAAATGATTAAAACCTACATTTACTATCCTGGAAACCTTTGAGATAGTGACTCTGGAGAGTATGTCAGAAATGGCAAGCTTAAGCCAACATTTATCTTTTCAATGTGGTCCTGCAACAGCTACAGTAGCCCTGCAGTTTCAGAAACAGGTGGACAGTGGTGATGCTTTGCAACTAGCAAAGGGAATGTGACAAACCTATCTGAAGATCAAAGATTGAATGTAACATAATTTACTTTTTTTTGAGTTGTGATATAAATGCCAAACGGAACACATTTTGTTACTTGGATCTGGCATAGACAGGAGGATTGCTATTCTGCTGGACAGGGTCAGAGACATACAGGGCTAAAGGGACTCAGAGTAGATAAGAGAATTCTGGTGTTATCAAGGTAGAAATTGTTGTGTATGAAGAGGAGCTTTTTTATTCTTATCAGTGAACATAATTACTTACAGAGAACAACATCTTTAAATGAGATCTACTGGCAGACTTGAAGCCCCAGTTGTTGCACAGATTGGGGCTTCAGTAGCCAGATCCCCCCTGCAGTCACAATATACACCATGGTGTTCATTTACCTGAAGACTCATAAAAACCGTGACAATCTCCCCTCCAGCCAGCATTTATAACTTGGCACTGCTCGCCCCCGAGATCACACTGCAAAACCCGCGAGATGATGACACAGCTTTGCCCCTTCCTCTATACTGCTTTATGTATGGAGATATAATATTCTTCATATCTCCCATGCTACCCTGCTTTATTTTCATAAATGGTGCCTAAATGCCATGTACCATAGTGGTATACACGTGGCATTTAGGCACTGTTTGTGAAAATAATTCCACATCTTGCACAATGTATACTTTACACCCCCAAAAGTACTCAAGATGGGTAAGTTAAATTCTTCCCTATGTACAAGATATGGACGGGCAGATGGCACTTTGCTACATATCTTCTGGGAATGCTCAAAAGTGGCACCCCTATGGGAATTGATTAAATCCAGGGTGGATCCCCTTCTTGGTCCTGAAGGGGTTTTGACTCCTGTAATATGTATAGTGGGGGATTACAGTGGGATTGCTGTACGGGAAAGGAGATATTATCTGGACTTGATTTCTCTTTCAGTTAAATGGGTAATTCTTCATCACTAGCTTGACTAATCCTTGATTGCATATTAAGAATAGTTGCAGGAGCTCTTATTCAATCTTTACCTAGTTATGCAGCCCTGTGCAGGAAACGTATGCCTCTTTGCAGATGACACAAAGATCTGCAACAGGGTTGATACACAAGTAGGAGTGGAAAAGATGAGAAGGGACTTGGCAAGGTTGGGGGAATGGTCAGAAGTATGGCGGCTTGGATTCAATGCAAAGAAGTGCAAAGTAATGCACCTGGGAAACAAAAACCCAGGGGTAGAGTACACGGGAGGGGGGGAGGTAGTACCAACAACAACAAAAATGGAAAGAGGCCTGGGGTAATCATATCAGATGACCTAAAGTTAACAAGCAATGTGAGAAGGCAGTAGGGATGGCTGGGGATACTGGGATAGGAGATAGGGATGGGAGAGGCATTACCAGTAGAAAACAGGAAGTTGTGATCCCTTTGTACTGACAGTTGGTGAGACCCCATCTGGAGTACTGAGTCCAGTTCTGGAGACCCCATCTCTGCAAGGATATAGACAGGATGGAGGCAGTCCAGAGAAGGGCAACTAAAATGGTGCAGGGTCTGCAACAGAAGCCATACAAGGAGAGACCAAAGGAGCTTAATATGTATACCCTTGTGGAAAGGAGGGAGAGGTGGGACATGATAGAAACTTTTAAGTACCTCAAGGGAATCAATAAAGTCCAAGAAGGTAGCATCTTTCAGAAAAAGAGATGTGCAAAAACAGGGGACACAATTTGAAGATAGAGGGGGGATGATTCAGGGGCAATGTGAGGAAGTACGTTTTCACAGAGAGGGTGGTGGACACATGGAACAGCCTTCCTGAGGAGGTCGTGGGGGTCAAAAACAGTGGGGGGTTCAAGAATACATGGGACAGGCATAAGGCAATTCTTGTGGGGGGTAGGAAGAAATAGGCTGTTGGTTAACTAGGATCTGTAACATATCCAGTAGGTAGGGAAATGGGCAGACTAGGTGGGCCAAGAGGTCCTTATCTGTCATCAAAGTCTATGTTTCTATGTTTCTGTAAAATGATAGCGAGTGTACGAATTAGACTCTCATCGTGCAATAGAAAGTGGAGCAAGTTGCATGCCTTGTACATAATTTAGTTTACTCTGGAATAGTTCACCTGTGTACTATGTTATATGTCACAAGTGCACCTTTTTTTTTTCTTAGCAGGCTTTTCACCCTTTTGTCAGTTTAAGTGTTACTTTCTCTAGGTAGTGTGACCATCATCTATTATGTTTTCTGATCACTTTTTGATTGTGTATTGCTATTCTTTATTCTGCCTTGGGGGGTGGGAGGCTGGGGTCTTTTTGTTTGTTTGTATGTTGCATTGACTTGCTTCTTTTTTCTGGAAATAATAAAGTATGCTGAATTTTAAAAAAAGGAAATAAAATATATAGATCTTCCAAACATGATTTCGCTAAAGGGATCAATTTGATATAAAAAAATCAAAAAGCCGATCTTTCTGTAATCTCTAATATCTCTTAAAGGGTTCTATGTCATAACGGTGATTGCAGTTAGGGCGAGTGTACATCACCGAAAATAAAAATGGCAACGTACACTCGCAGTGAAAACAATGCTGCCGTCACCTCCCCTAACTAAAGATTCTGAACTCCAGGTGGGTGCATGTTGGGGGGGTGGACTTATAAAAAAAAAAGCCACACCCGCAAAAACTCTCGCACCTCCCCAGACCCTTCACCCTCCCAACCATAGCCAGCCACCTTCACCACCACACCACATGACCAGCTCGGCAGCCTTCTACTGCACTGCCTTCCACATACCTTCCCTCCCCTTCCGTCCCCCACTGTGTGGTTCCAGTCACCCTGGTCGGCTTTCTTTCTGCCCGTTGCTACCCTTTCAGGGTAGCCCACAACACAGGTGCTGAGATTGAGTCACTCATATTTGAGATGCTGAATCTCAGTTGCCCTTTTGATGGGATACCCTCTTAAAGACATAACAGGAATAAAAGGAGCAGGATTCTCTAGATATTGTGGCTTTAGCGCAACAAACATCCCATGGATTTGACTTAGCTGGTGTGGGTACATTCTCAGGAGATAAATTTGATATTCTTTAAAAGTGTTACTCTCTCTTTGACCACACACACAAACCATGAAACTGATCTGCATACAGCACATGTAAGTACTGAGCTACACAAGAAGAATTATACATTGCCAGCAGGAATCAGTTCAGTACTAGAAGAGTACCTTGAGTATAAGGTAATTCTGTCCTTGTGAGGAAATAGTGAACCCCAAGGGAGTGCATAAAGAAGAACCCTTACAACTCCAACAAATGGGGAGCATTTCCACTTCATAAAAATTAATATGCAGGACATCATCACAAGCCCCAGAAGCCTATCAAACTAGTGCAACACCCAAAAACAAACCAAGCGGTGCTGCAATCAGATATAGGTAGTTGAGAGTGTGTGAAGAGGATCAGATGATGACTTTCAGAACACCTATGGGGAGGCAATGTTGGTCCATATTTGTGAAGCATACTTATTTTATCCATGCTTACTAAGTGTGCGGGCAGATTTGATGGACCTTACAACCCTTCCAAAGTTAAATTAAGATGATCTTTCAGGAATCGGTCTTCACCATTGATTCACACTAATGGGTTTTGTCTGGAGGCACTAGGACCCTGTGGGAGCCAGAACGTTTCATGAGAGTTAGTGCCAAGATAAGCTGTGTGTACGTGCGGCACCACAAGACTGACTCACACTGCATGGCTTACCTTGGCACCAGCCCTCAACCACCTCAGTTCCTTTTTTCCCCCACTGTTGAGTGTGCTTCAGTGACAATGTCCCTCACCTGCCAGGAGTCAGAACGTCAAGTCTGTATGACAGCAGTCTTCAGTTCTTCTGGGTTTTTAGTGTTTAAGTTAGAATTTATTTGTGTCAGTTTAGTGAATTTAAAACATTTTCTTTCAGTCTCTCATAGCCTTACCGAGTTAGCAGTTGGCAGCTGTGGACAGTGATGGTAGGGAGCCTCTTCAGGCAAGAGCTCTGGCAGTAGGGCCATGTTTTGTCCACTTCTTCTTCAGGAAAGGGTTCCGACAATGGACAATCCTGTGCCCATGAGGGAGGACAGTCCTCCTAGTAGCAGAAAAAGAAGTGGGCCCCTTCACAATCCCATCAGACTCGCTGTGCTGGTCGGCCTCGAGTTCTTCCTCTTCTTGTAGGAAGTGGAAGAAGCAGTACCGCTCAAGGTCATTCTCTGCAAGGTCTGTCATGAGGTCCTCTATGCCCCAGAGCAGAAGGTCCTCACCAGTGTCATGGTCATCACCAGGGGCCTCCATTCACAGAGGTCAAGATCTCAGGTCCGGAGTATCTCCCTATCTATTAGTGGGGACTCCGGAGAGCAGTTCCACCACTGGACAGATATTATTGGGCAGTGGACACAGTGCCTGACTCATTTGCCTCTTACTGTGGAACTGGTTCCTGACCCTTTGGAGCTGGTCGCACTGGAGCCACAGGCAGGGTCTTCAAGATGGGTAGAGTGTTTGGCCCCCGACAACAGCCCCAGGGCCCTTATCAGGGACCATGCTGCCAACTCTTGTCCCACTGGCTGTACCCCCATTCAGTGGCACTGGGAAGGGACCAGTACAGTGCCTTTGCACCACGGTTGGTGTCAGGTTTAGGCCTCTTGGGACCTTTCCCGATGCCAGCCTCAGTGCTGCTGGGAGACCTCCTGGTGCCAGACTCAGTTCTGGTGGTGGCAACACCTCTGACGTCGACACCTCATAAATTGGGGCCAGTGTCACCGATATTGGCTAGGCCTCATTCTGGATTGGGGAACTTGTGAACCACTCCCCTGCCTGATTGTCTTTCTTGGGGGAGGTGGAATGGAAGGGAAGAGTCTGACCCTAAACTCATTATTTCTTTTTCAATTTAAACTTTATTTGAATATTGAACAGTAAACACGAAATGTACAGTAGTTCAAATAAGGAACCAGCCAGCCAGCAATTGTACACATACCGTAGCCCCCCCCCCACCATAACATACAAAAAAGACAGCAGTCTTAATACAACACTGAGACAATAAAAACCATGTAAAATACCCAAAGGATAAAAAGTCCATAACTAATGTCTGTGTTCATTTCCTGGGGGAGCCATATAGGCTATCACCAATAGTCCATCGAATAAAAAAGAAAAAAGTCCCATCATGTATCCATAATTCAGAAAGACAATACCATGAAAACTGTTTGTGTTTCATCAGTATAAACCATCCGATGACCGGAATAATGTGAACCTTAAAGGAGCGGTAAAAAAGCAAACACAGGCATCTATAAAATGTCTATAAAACTAAAACATTAAAAATAATAAACAATGAACAAAAAAGTGGCAAGACAGATCACAGTTAGTAACTTGGGTGGCATATTGCAAAACAATACAGGGGACAAGAGCAGGGTAAAAGCCCAATGACTCGGCCCTAATCTGCCAAGCAAGAAGAGAGCACGGACAACTCAGAGGAGGCCTAATCAACTTGGCCTAAATCCTGTTGGGAAGAAGGAGATTAGTTCTTAAGTAGGGTTCCCAAACCTGATCAAATAATGCAGCCTTCCCCATTGCCCTGTAGGAGAGACGTTCCAAACTAGCCAACTTATGAGGGCTATCATCCCATTCTGCTATCGTGGGAACTAAATCTGAGCATTATTTCCAAAGAATTAGGTGCTTGGCCTCTGTAATAGCAGCCATAAACCACAAAGATAGAGGTTTATGCAGAACTGAGAGTTTATTTGTATTGTCAAGGGCTAGGAGGGAGGCATTATAGGTACACTGCACTTCATTACCACAGAGAAACTTTCACAAACTGCTGCCCACCAGTCAGCCAATTTGGAATAAGACCACAGAATATGTAATAAATTACCATTTTGCTGACGGCATCTCCAGCACTCTGCACTAGAGCTTAAATTCATCTTATGAAACCCGGAGTTCTATACCACAAGTGCAGTGTTTTCCATTCAGGCAGTCTCCCCCAAGGTCTCAGCAGGCTTCAGAAACATTTTTCCAACAGCACGCCCAGTCTTTCTCCGATAAGGAGAAGCCAAGCTTCTTTTCCCAACGGAGCTTTAGGCCAAGGGATGATGGAGCACAGAACTGCAAGAGCCCTTTATAGATCCAGCCTAACTTAAGTGGACTGGAAACTGAGTTACCCCCTCCAGCCAAACCCAAAACATCATCCCAAGCTCCCGACAAGGGGAGACAAAGCTGGGAACCTGTATACGAGGAAATCAAATGACAAAGCTGTAAATATTTCCAGAGGTGAGACTATGGCAAAGAGGCCTGAGCTTTAATATCCACAAAATCCCTAAATTGACCCATCTTAGAGTGGAATAAATCCACTACTCTTACCAGCCCACCAGCGACCCATTAGGGCCAATAGATGGGGGCTCCACCAATCTGAATCTTAGGGTTATTCCACAGGGTCCAGTGAGAAAGAGGTACCTGACATTGTGAGGAGACTGATCTAGTGATCCTCCTTCCGTATTCCTATAATATAATCATGTAGCGGAGAGTCATTCCAAACCAAAGGGGGTTCCACAGGATTATCTCAGGCACCAACCCAGGAAATAATCATTCCTCTAGATTTATCCATTGGGAGGACCCCAAACACCAGTCAGCATATAGCCACATCCATATATGTTTCAAGCCCGAGGCCAAGTTGTAACCTTTAAATCATGGTATCCGAAAGCCACCCTGCCTCAGAGGGGCCATCAGACAAGGTAGGGAAATTCGAGGCTTCCCACCTTCCCACAAAAAATGCTAAGTTAGTTTCTCTAATGATTTCCAAATCAGATCAGAGACTGGCAGAGCCAAGTACCTAAGAAGATAAAGTATCCGGAGAAGGATCATCATTTGAAGCACCTAGGCTTTCCCCCAAAGAATCAAGCGGAGATGCCTCCATTGCACAGTCTCATCCTGCAGAGACTTCAGCAATGGGGAAAAGTTGAGCTGAACCCAGTCTCTCCAGTTATGGGAAATCATAATACCCACATATTTTATCAGGTGCTCCACCCACATAAACCCCAGTTTCTCTAGAGACACCATCTTATAAGGGGTGTTTAAAGACAGAATCTCTGTCTTTCCCCAGTTATTCTTAAGTCTAGACAGCTTAGCAAACTGATTCAGTAAATCTACCAAAGCAGGGACTGACCGTGCTGGGTCACAAAGGGTGAGGAGAATATCATCTTCAAAAAGCATAAGTTAAAACACCTCATCACCCAATGTTAACCCAGCAGTGTCAGAACATTCACGGAGTTGCTGCACAAAGGTTCAACAGCTGGAACAGAAAGTACAGAGGATAAAGGATACTCCTGCCTAGTGCCCCGTTCCAAACGAAACAAATCAGAAGTGACACCATTAGTCACTACCAATGCTTTTGGGGCTGAGTATAGTTTCTGCACCCACCTAATAAACCTTTCTCCAATACCAAATTCCGAAAGAGTGGTGAATAAATATGGCCACTCGAGGGAGTCGAATGTCATCTCCATGTCCAGCGTCACTACTGTCACTGGACATGGAGAGAATCCGGCTACCCAAAGCAGGTTAATCAACTTCCTTATGTGGTCCACCCCATCTCTCCCCACCACAAAACCAACCTGATCTGCATGCACAATGGATAGTAGTACTGCCTACAATCTCAGGGCTAATACCTTGGCCAAGATTTTATAATCAACATTCAGCAGAGAGATGGGGCAATAACTAGCACACAAGTAGGGGTCTTCTTCCTGCTTCAGAAGGACTGAAATACTCACCTCAGACATTGACTTGGGTAATAAAAGCAAATCCCAAGCCTCCTGGAAAGTGGCAGCTAGAATTGGGCATAGTAAGTCTTGGAAGTGCTTACAAAATTCAATAGGTAGGCCATCAGGGCCTGGAGCCTTTCCACTAGAAATTTGTTGTATGGGTGCAGTTATTGTTGTATGGGTGCAGTTATTGCAGTGTCAGTGGCTCAGTAGGTAGCACACTCACCTCTGAGGCTGGGAGATCAGAGGGCTGTGGGTTCAGGTCCCACATCTGGCACTTGGGTTAATATCCCAATACTGACATTGTAGTGCAGCAAGAGAGGGATGCTGCACTTCCGAGGTGCCGTCTTTCAGATGAGACTTTAAACCGAGGTCCCATCTGCCTGCATTAGTGGCAGTTCAGGTGGATGTTAAAGATCCCATGGCACTTATTGAAAAGAGTAGGGATAACTTTATTAAAATATTCACATAAAAATCAAACTCAACAACAAATAACATCAAACCAATAAACTTTCGTATTTCTGTACATAAACTAAAATAAAAACTAAAACAAACTTAAACTCGTATATTCCAAATCTTCACAATTAACTAAAGCAAGCTCTAAACAGTTCTATGCATAACCCTTATTATATTTTTTTTCCCCTTTCTTTATTTTTTTTACTTATATTTAATGAAATGAAGAAATCCCCTCCACCAAATTTAACTTTACCGAATAATATATTTGACATTCTTCTATATAAATTTTATTCAAAACATTGGTTACATAAATTCTAAACCCTCAATGATGGCCG
This sequence comes from Neoceratodus forsteri, assembly GCA_016271365.2. Lineage (NCBI taxonomy): Eukaryota > Metazoa > Chordata > Ceratodontiformes > Ceratodontidae > Neoceratodus > Neoceratodus forsteri. The sequence continues at coordinate 723,688,320 of CM028129.1, forward strand.
CTTCTGATATAGCACCCATTGAACTCTAGTTTGCCATAAGCAAAACCTCAAACAAACCAAAGACTCTTAACGTATTTTTCTCAAAACGACTCAAAAACTGTGGAAAATTCCAATAACCAGGAGATCGTAATCCATTTGTGCTAACCAAGAGAGATCCCAAACCCGAGCTAAAAAAACCATAGTTTAGTGGAAAAGAACAATGCAAAAAAATACTCCATCGCCTCTTGATTAACACATTCAGGGTAAGGACAACTTCTTTCCTCAACTGCTTTATGTTTGGCCGTACCTTTACATTTAATTTCCATATATAATTAGCCATAAATTTTCCACATATAAGGAGGAAGTCTATTTTATTTAGCTGCTCCAACACATTACTTTTATTATAACTTGAACAATTTTTAAAGTTTAGTTCTATATGAAAAAATTGCACCATTATTTCTTTGTACAAACCTTTTGTTGTACATCTTAAAATCATGTCTTTTGAGATTTTCCATTTAAATAATTTCTGGGCCGCTGGCTTAAAATACCCCGGGGTCCTAAATCTCGTAGACCAGGTAGGACAGAGGTCTCCACATACTCAGATATGCTTGCAACAGATTCTGAAAGACTAAACTGTCTAACTCTGTAGAACCCCCCAAACTTTTTTTTAAAGAAAAAGAAAAGAAAAGGGAGAAACAAAAAAACACAGGGTCCACCATCCCCAACCCACCTTGTCTTCTGTCAAGATATGTACATCCCCTCTTTACTGGATTCAGTCTGCTTCCCCATAACATCTGGAAACAGATGCTATATAACTTTGTTTCTAGCTGCACGACATGGAAAAATAACGCTATATACTGCAGTCTAGGTAAAATAAATTGCTTAAGTATCTGAATCCTTTTTATTTTAGAAAGCTAAACCTTTTCCAAATCGTTACTTTCTGTAAAACAGAGTCAAAACACCTGACCAAACCTCCAATGGGCTATTCTGATTGGCAAACTCTACTCCTAAAATTCTCAAGGGTTTTAGAGAAATTCAACTGATTTAAAGAAAACAATTCCTTTGACAGTTACCCAACAACAACCCTTTTGATTTATGTGTATTCAATTTAGCATTAGCTACACCTGCATAGGCCTTAAATACTGAATAAAAACCAGAAAAATCCATATGGTTAGAGAAAAATAGACAAATATCGTCAGCAAATGTTTGAATAAGATAGGGGTTTGAAGCCCCTGGAACCTTTATTCCCAACCACAAGGATGAAACACAGACTGCCCTTATTAAGGTTCTAAAGAAGTTATACAAGAGCGGGCTTAACGGACACCTACTGCCTCCACATTTTATAAAAAACCTTCTCCCAAAGTACCTTTCAAAACTGGATATACTTTCGCATTATGATATAACCCCTTTATGAGCTGTATGATAATCTGAGGAATACCAAACCAATCTAGGGATGCAAATAAAAAATCATGATCTACCCTATCAAATGCTTTCTCAAGATCCACCGATACAATTACCCCTGACTGACCCTCCTGCTTGACCTGCTCATTATGTCTCTAATAAACATAATATTGAATGAATTCTTCTATTTGGAATACCACTGTGTTGAATAGGAAGAAACAACCTCTACAACCTCTTTAAGTCTATTATTAATTAAAGTAGTCAAGATTTTGTAATCAGAATTTAACAGTGTTAACGACCTCCAGTTTCTAAAATTACCTCTATCTCCAGATTTAAAGATATATGTCTGGCGCCTTCCGTAAAAATTTAACACCACCCCTTTGGAGAGAAAAAATTAAACACTAACCAAAGACATTCCACTAATTCGGATGAAAAGGCTTTATAAAACCATTTGATAGCCCATCTATACCGGGATACATTCTGTTTTAATGATTTAATGACTTCCAAAATTTCAATTTTAAAGAGCCAACCTAATTCCTTCAGGCCTTCATTATCCCTGCTTTCTTTTAATCTAGGACCTAAAAACTGGCTAATCTGAAGTGACGATGGAGCAACCTTTGGTTCAATATCCCTAAAGTGCTCTTTAATAATTTCCCCTAATGCTTTAATAGAGAAAACCTTAGTAGCTCCTTGGTATAAAAATTCTAATTTTTTTAAATGATTCTGTATTAACACTTGAAGTGATTTTGCTCTATCATACTGTTTCTTCTTCATGAGACCTTTAATTTCAGCTATCTGCTCTGAAAAATTACCTCTAGAAGAATTTGCACATGACAATATATATTGGAGCTGTTTTCTGAGTTTAAGATATTCAAAAAAATCTTGATTCCTCTTCCCAACCCCATATTTTTTAAACCACCAAATGCAATCATTCTTTGTCTCCTGCCACCAAACCCCAAGATCTTGGTACAAAAAGGCCACTGAAACCTGGCATCCAGAATACAGCGAATGGAATTAGAAACTACCGTCTCATGAAGGATTGAAGCATTCAATTTCCATACAGTTTTATGACTAAAAAACCCTTGCTGTGCCCCCACCTTGATAAGTATCAGAGCGTGGTCTGAGAATTCCATAGAAATAATCTGTGGACTATGAAACGAGATTCTTTTAGATATGAACAAATAATCAATCATAAAACGTTTCCCTTTTGTAATAAAGGTACCTAACAAACCACCATCCTTACTATCCATACAACTCACCAGGTCTGCTGTTTCACAATATTATTAAGACATACGAATCACAATAGATCTTCTTTTCCTTGCTCCAACCTATCCTTACCTCTATTACCTTTTATAGTACAATTAAAGTCCCCCCAAAAACTGGAATAGTTGTTATTAAAAAGGGTCGTATGTCCGAAAAACACGCAACCCTCCCAGCTTTAGATTGTGGTCCATAAATATTAATTAATCTAATCCTTTGTGCAAACCAACACCCTTCTATAATTAATACCCTCCCAGGACAGACCTCTATCAATTTATGTAACTTAAAGTTAAAGGAGTTAAAAAGAATTCCTATCCCATCAGCTCTTTCCTCACCAAAAGACCAAAACGAGGGTCCCCATGGCCAATCCTGAGTAAATGCACTAGCTTGATTACTAGCAAACATCCACGTCTCCTGCAAAAAACAAATGGATATATGCAAATCTGCTATTACTTGAAATACTGCACGCCTTTTCAGGGTTTTTAACAAACTATGGGTATTTAAGGAAGCCCATGTAATATCCATCTGCCTAGTTTCACCAAGAGGAAATAACAGACTGAACTATTCTCATTTCTTCCTCCTCTTCTTTTTTTTCCCTTTGTAATCGTCCTTCTTTACTCCCCCTCCCTCTTGGACTGAAACTTGGGAATCAGTATCCCCCACATCCATCTCCGAATCTCCCCAAGACAATTCTGCAAACGGGTTTTTTGACTCAATACTTTCCAATTCTACAGGCACCAGATTTCTAGCAGTCCTACTAGACCTCCTTAATGATGGCGGGGCAACTGGCGGTTGAGGTTCACCACACAATCACACTTTTCCTTCCAAAGTATCAGAATAACAAACCGCTGAAGAAGATTTATACCCTTCTCCAGCTTCCAGCTTCTGAACCACTTTGTCAGCTACTTTTACTTCTTCTTTCTGTTTACTCATGCTCGGGGGAATTAATACCTCTTTAACCCCAGTGGATACCTCATGCTGAGACACCCCTGCATTTTGAGCTTGTTGGATCAGTAGGTCCGAAACTCCACAAGTTTGCTTATTCTGGGCCGCCCAGGGACAATCTTTAAAAGCATGATTTATTTTGTCACATAAGTCACATTTTAAAGCGTTTGAACAAAATAACGTGATATGACCCACTTCTCCACAATTATCACATTTAGGTTGGTCACAAACATTAGATAAATTGAGTTTGGATCCACATTTATAGCAGGCCCTGGGCTGCCCACTGTAAAAACAGACCCCCCTATCTCTTCCTAACATAAATGAATTAGGAATATGTTCCACCCCTATCGTTGTTTGTTTTAATTTCACCTTAAACTTCCACCCTCCTGTCCAAAATAATTCAGAGTCTAAGATGGGATCTGGTTCACTTAACACTTCACACTTTTGTGATAGCCAAAATTTAATGTCTTCTACCTGAAACCCCCTCATTCCTGAACATCAACGTCACAAACTTTATCAACGGTTTAGACAGAGGAATAACAAAAAAAGGTGTCCATAAAGGGGAAAACTTTACTTGATTGTACCTTTCCCAGAAAAGATCAAGTAAAGCAGGTGAACGAAAGCTAATATCATAATTGTCCTCACCTGAAATATTGATAAAAGCAAATATGTCCCTAGGGGAAAACTTCAAAGAGTCTTTAATTAACATTCTACCAACATGATATCTGTTTGGCTTTTCCTTCAAACCCCCCTTTATAACGAATCCTTACAGCATTCCTCCTCGGTGCTGCCTCCCTCTTACTCTGTGAAAATAAACTTGATAAAAGGGGTTTTACAGGCATCACTCCACTAACTTCTGTCTGCACAACATTATTTATACTAACCCTCCTATCCGTAACTGCAGTCACAGAATTAGTCTTCTGCCCTACTACAGACAACTGATCCTCTTTGTTACTTTCTTTGACAACAGAAATATCAGAGACAGGAAGCCCGTCCCCCCTCCCCATCCCTGGTTTCCATTCAGGTAAGGCAGACTGTAAACCCCAAACATCCTCCCATGAAGAATCAGGTGTCCACCTCCATGTTCTTTCTGCTTCCAGCCTGCAGCTGATAAAGCAGTATGCGGAGTCCAAGAGCTATCATGTTCCCCCACTGCCACCAAACTTTCAGATACACCTTTTTTTTCAACTCCCAAATCCCGTTTTCGAAAATCCTTAAAGGCTATATTGCCATCTTGAAAGTTAAATTCAGTCACTCCCTCTTGCTGTCCATGTTTTGCTTGAAAAATCACAGGCAAACCTTTAGAATCAGCCATCCTCTTTGGATAAAACACAAATCCTGAGTCTTTAGATATAGGGATGGTTGGAAAGTTATGCAGCTTATGTTTGTTACTTACAGGTCGCGAGGGTGTAGAAGACCGGTCATTACCTCTCGCTCCTGCATCTTGGTCCTCTGTATCTGCAAGCTGAAAAATATCCTCCTCTGATACCTTTCTCTGTCTCCCGACCTCCGGATCCACTTCCTTCTGTTCCGACTCCAGAATCCTGTTGGTTAGGACCGCTAGCGTTGGAAAAGGTTCTCGTGCCTGTAGTCGCCATTACTTCCGGTGCCGCGGCTTCTCCCTGCCGGTTTTAAAGGAACAGCATCTGCTTTTTGCTGCACCGTCTGACTAGGGTCCTCCTAAGAGCTGCCGTAAGGAACCCCTCTCCTTGCAAATTACCTCTGCCTCATTTGCTCTCTCTTCAAACAACAACTCCTTCTCAGTGAAAGATATGCTTGGTTCTGCCATAAGACCGCAACATTCTCGGTCCCAGTCTGCTCTAAGCTCCCCCGGCGCTCTCTCCCTCGTCCCTGCCTCGACTGAGCCATGATTCACTCAGTCACCACATCGTAACGCCTGTACTCCCTTCTGGCCACTAGAACAGCAGCACAGTAGGGGAATTTCCCGGTGTCCTGGCCAAATTTCCCTCATTCACTAAAAATACCACCAACAGCTTAATCTGGTTCAAGGTCAGTTGGCATTCATCTGTATCCCCTTCCCCTGGGTCGTGCCTGAAAATAGGCAGGATTTGTCTAGTGCACTTACCCGGTCAACAAAACTAAATAAATAAATCTCCTGAACAATAATAGGGGCATCTAAGCCTTTCACCTGTTCCTCTGACAGTTTAAGACGCATAACCGACTACAGAAAGGATGCTATTGCCTCCTCTGTCTGGGGTCCTGGTGTAATTTTAGTTGAATAAAGCCACTTATAAAAATCAGAAAAGGCTTCATTGATGACCCCTGGTTCTGTAGAAATAGAATTGCCTACCCGGATCCCAGGAATTTTTGACTCCTCAGAAAGTTTTTTCAAATGATAGGCCAAAAGGTGTCCCGTCTTTTCACCCCCTTTCCAAAAGACATGCCACACCCAACATAAAGCAAACTCTGCTTTTTGGGAGTTTAGGGCATTTACTTGATACTGAACACTCCTCATAGATTGCAAGAGCTCTGAGGAATGGTTCCCAGCCTTATGTTGAAGCTGGAGGTCAGCTAATTTCTTTTCAAGGATCTGAAGGTCCATTCGCTTTGCTTTTTTCTGTGCAAAAGCATAAACGATGACTCGCCCTTGAACAAAGGCCTTCAAAGCCTTCCACGACCGCTGTGCCGCAGTCTCACCTGGAAAATTTAAATCTAAAAAATCCTGAATCTCCTGCCTTAACCCTTGTACAAACCTAATGCATTGCAGAGGCTAACATTAAACCTCCACCTCTTGACAAAATGCACCAAGGTTCCAGGGTCAAAAATGTAAGTCACTGGGGAGTGATCTGAGATAAGAACTGGCTCTGTAGTAGAAAGTACAGACCCCTGCACTACAAACCCTGAGGCAAGGATCATATTGATCCTGCTATAGGTTTTATGCAGGGCTGATTAAAATGTGTTTTTGTGGCCAGAGGGGTGCTTCAGTCACCATACATGAGATGAACCATGTTTCTGCATCAAAAGTTTTAAAGCATTCCCACCTGTGGAGGACAATGAGTCAGGGATCCCACTCCTGTTGCAAAGGGGATCTAGGAACTGATTCATATCTCCTCCCAAAATAATTGGGTCAGGACCCAGATCAAGTAGTGCCTGGGAAACCACATGAAGAAAGTGAGGATCATCAGTATTTGCCCGTAGAGGAAACTCAGGATCAGTGGTTTCCCATCCAGCCTATGACTGACCAATAACCAACGATCTTCCTTGTCCTTACAGATCTAGTCAGCCACCCAGTTAGCAGCTTTATAGTAAAAGATAGCCACCCCATGCTTTTTGGAAGTGAAAGAAAAGTCATAAGTCACCCCCGAGTTGTTTGAGCTTATCGGCCTCTCTTTTCACAAGATGGGTCTCCTGCAGAAAGTTTATTTGCCCTTCTAACTGCATTAAATGAGTGACAACCCTCCTCCTCCTCCTCCTCTTGATGGGACTATTCAACCCCCGCACATTCCAAGTTATAACTTTATAGGCCATTTAGGTAAGAAAAAGAAAAAAAAACTAGATTGCCCCATTCCTCTGCCCCCACCCAGAAAATAGCCAAACACCCAGGTCGCCTGCCTTGCCATAGCAAGCCATGTCAAACTATGTACATCAAGAAAAATATAAAACAGCATAAACAGTAGACATCCACTAAGCAAACTATATACAGTAGCAAGTAAAATAAGTCTTCCCATTAAAGGCAGAAGATACATGGTGGCCACAGTGTCTCCACCTTTAGGCACTCATTAGAAAAAAGCCCAGCAAATCCTCCACCCCTGCCCCACTAATAAACAAATCGTAACTTGAATCCCCTGTCATCTGGTCAAAAGTACCTTGTTCCACATAAGGATACACTTTAGTAGTACTCCTCCCTCCCATCAGGCTTCTTACCTGTCCAGCTTGGTGACCTGACCAACAGACTGGTGTCTGTCCTACTGATTCAGACTAGGCATTTTAATCTCCAAAAGAGGGCAGGAAATTACTCACAATATATGCCCAACAGCACCCCACCAGCAAATGAGCCCAATGTACAGTCCCTCTAAAACTTAAAAGGGCACAAAAAAGAAAAGAACATGTTTAGGAGGAGTAACGAACATCCAGGCAAGAACCAGAATGGGCAATTTTAAATTACTTACTCTGTCCTACTTGTCAGCTCCCTTAGGCACTTGGTCAGATGACCTACAGTATAAGTAAACAAGTAACCATAGCCCCACCCAAGCAAGTCATAATACAAAACAACCCTAATAATGTAGCAAAAAGTATTGCAATATAAAATACAGTGCAGTACCCAAACAACAGACCCACCACCAACCCCTCTAATTCCCCACTCCCAGGGAGAAGTTGTAGATATGCAAGAGAATACCATCATTCCCACACACTCAGGATGTCCTCAACCCCAACCCAAGAGACCAAGCCTCAGTGAAAATTGTTAAGGAGTAGAAAATCTCCCGGTCCCAACCGGCAACCTTTAAACCAATATGAACATCACTGAAGGATACATTCAGGTTGGGGTCGCTGAATTCTCCATGTCTTCCAACTCTGGATCTGCTGTCAATGTTGTGGAGAGTCCTAGACTGGTAGACCCCAAGGAGACAGAAGGCAGACCTCTGAGTGAAGATGTATGGTGTTGGGAGGCTCATTGAGGTTTAGAAGACTGATGCGGCATAGCTTTCTTAATCACTTCAGGATCTTTGTTTGGTGCAGAATTTTAAACTGATAGGGCACTAGTCCAGTGCAGGAATCTGATCTGATGCAGGATTCTGGGATGTAGTTGGGTTCTTCTTCAGGGCAGAGTTGCGATGAAGTGTGGATGAATTAGAATCTGAATCCATCTGCAAGACAAAATGCTGAGCTTCTATCGTAGATGTAAATGACTCAGATGAGGAGCCCAGGAATATTCGAAGAGTGGCAATGGGCCAGGCTAGCTTTAGAGTTTTGGGGGCCCCCAGCAAGACAAGACATGGGGCCCTTTCCCAACCCAAACATACTTGCATACTTCATCTTTTACTTTGTCCAAAATGTACAACATTTAATTTTCAACAGAACCAGTTATATTTGTGTTTTAAGGGGGTGGTAGCAATGTTAGTTTTTGGGGCCCCACTATCCATCCAATCAATGTCTGTTCATCAGCCTCTGAGTGGACAGGGCATACCTCAGTGAGTAACTTCATTATAGAAACATAGAAACATAGACTTTGATGGCAGATAAGGACAGCTTGGCCCACCCAGTCTGCCCATTTCCCTACCTATTGGATACGCTGCAGATCCTAGTTATCCAATAGCCTACTTCTTCCTAACCCCCACCAGAATTGCCTTACATTTGTCGCATGCATTATTGAATTCCCCCACTGTTTTTGACCCCACAACCGCCTCAGGAAGGCCGTTCCATGTGTCCACCACCCTCTCCATGAAAAAATGCATCCTCACCTAGCCCTTGAGCTGTCTCCCCCTCTATCTTCAAATTGTGCCACTTTGTTCTTGCACATCTCTTTTTCTGAAAGATGCTATCCTCTTGGACCTTGTTGATTCCCTTGAGGTACTTGAAAGTTTCTATCATGTCCCCCCTCTCTCTCCTTTCCTCAAGGGTATACATACCAAGCTCCTTTAGTCTCTCTTCGTATGGCTTCTGGTGCAGACCCTGCACCATTTTGGTTGCCCTCCTCTTGACTGCCACTATCCTGTCTATGTCCTTGAGGAGATGGGGTCTCCAGAACTGTATGCAATACTGCAGATGGGGTCTCACCTGGTGATGCCTCTTCCTATACATTTCAGTATCCCCCCCAGCCCTCCTTATTGCCTTGTCACATTACTTGCTTGGTCATGATGTTATAACACCACAAGAAAGGGCTCCACAGAGCCTAGTGATGAATTTTGGTGCTGTTTTACAGTCAACATGAATAATAGTAATTAAAAAGAAATGAAAGTGGTACTCTGGATCTGACTGGGGGTCCCTCATTAGCAGTGGGCCCCCAGCAACTGCAGGGTTGCTGGTGCCTAAAACCGGATATGATTGGCAGGAGGGGTAAGAAAATGCTTTATCTCCCGCTGCTTAGCCGAGTCCCAAACATTATCAGATTTATGGTGATTGATTATCCTCTTTGGGAAGTCAGGTGTAATCGTCAGTTTAGACCTCTGCCACTTCAATTCTTTATGCTGCTTTGCTTTTGTAAGAATGAGCTCCTGATCCTGGAATTGAAGTAGGCGAAAGATGAGTGGGAGGGGATGGGAAGGTGAAATGGGTGGCAGCGGGACCTGACGTAACTCTATGCGCCCGATCTGTCTCGAGTGGCGCATCCCAGAAGTAGTCCAGAAGTTTAGGTAGGAGTCTTTGCAAGAAATCAATGGCATTATTTCCTTTACTAGATTTGGGGACACCCAGGAGCTGCAAATTGTTCCAGCAGCTCCTGGTCTCCTGATCATCCAGCTTATCCCACAGCAGTTGGATATCCCTCTCCATGGTGGCCATCCTTTGATCCATTGGTCTGGCCCAGTCTTCTAAAGACCCACCCATTCCTCAACCTCCATAACTGGGGAGCCAAGATTTTCCACCGCTCCCTTAACAGCATCTAGAGCAATACTCATTCAGGACAGATGTGTCGTGACTGAACTCATAAACATTTTAATTTCTGTTAATTCCTGCAGTAGTGAAAGAGAAGTTAGTTCCGAGGGGCCAGCCACCATATTTGCTGCAGCCATACCAGGTCGCTCCAGCAACTCCTCAGTTATAGGCTTTTTAGATAGGTTAGGGTCCTCCAAAATGTCGATTTCTAGTTTTCTGACCTCCGGAGGAGGAGGAGAATGATGATTAGACAGGGTCAAAACAAGGGCAAAAATAGAGGGAGGGTTGCCATGGATTCTGTAAGCCAAGGCAGAGCTCGAGAGTCATGTTCCTTTCAACTCAGCTGCATCCCACGACCCCCGAAATTGCACTTGTTCAAACTCATTATTTCTAAGGGTAGTAAAGATGACTCTTTCTATTGCCTGGACTCTTCGAACCCAGGCCCTCCTTTTGTTCCTCAGGAGGATTTAACTTTCCAGGCTTTGTTAAAAAATATGCATTCTGCACTTGATTTTGAGCCTTCAGCTATTGACTGAGGTACACGTCTCCGTCTGTAGTAGTTAAACATCGCTTCCATGTCAGTCAGTTTAGTTCCCTCCATTCCTCCAGCATCCGAAACCCTAGCAGATACAGTTTGGAATAGGTCTGCTTCTATTCCATCTGTCTGTAGGCAGATAGAAAGTACACTGCTGCTAAGGATAGACCAGTGTATGTCTCTTAACCTATAGCTGATGCTATTATTTATTTTAGCTGAGAATGACAAAACCAATCTGCCCCTGGAGGTCACTGCACATACTATTACAAGGAGTCATGCAGGATAGACACTATGGGTAAGCGAGCTTTCACTGTTGCTACCCTGGGCATTAGAATTGCAAGCTACCAAGAGCATTTTTGCAAATACAAATGAACCCTTTGGATCTCACTTAAGTTTCTGGCAGAGTCCTTGCCTGTCTCTAGGACTAAACAAAAGATCCAGCAAATGGTTACTCACATAGCATTGAATCTAAGTCATCAGCTTAAAGCAGCTATGGATGCCTTTGACACTGCATGTTGTTCCGCTGCTGCAGGCATTTGTACTAGAAAGGCACTCCTGACTTCGTACTTCCAGATTTTCACAAGATGCCATTCAGCAGGTTATGAATGTCCCATTCAATGGCACTCACCTGTTTGGACTGTAGGTGGAGAAGTCTCATGAAGCCTCTCAGAAAACTAGAATGGCTATAAAGACTTCTACGCCAGCCCCTGCTAATCCTCAGAGAGGGAAAGGACAAGGTTTTCTTTCAGTACAGGCAGTTCTTTTGAGGAAAAGATAGGGGAGTTCAAAACAAATCTTAGCCTTCCCAACCACAAAAGAAGGTGCAGCTGAAGACACAGGTGCCGAAAGCACTCAGCACCATCCCTTGAAACTCTGGCCCAGTCCTGCCTCAGCTGCCCAAGGCAGAACTCTCCTCTCCAGTAGGGGGATGCCTGACCCAGTTTTACTGTCAAAGGGAGACCATCACAACAGACACGTGGGTCCTCAGGATCATCTGGAATGGATACTCCCTGGACTTCACAGAAATCCCTCCTGACTGTTCACCCAGAAGGCAACCCCTCATAACAGCCCATATGTCAGAGCTTCTGGTGCAGGAGATTACAGGCCTTCTGAGCAACAGGACAGTGGCGGTAGTGCCAGAGTCAGAGTGAAACACAGGCTTCTAATCCCACTACTTTCTAGTTCCAAAGAAATCAGGGGGCATGTGCCCCATTCTTGACTTCAGAAATCTGAACAGATTCACAGAATCAAGAGAAGTTCAAGATGGTTTCTCTGGGATCTCTGCTTCCCTTCCTGTAGCCTCAAGATAAGTTGGTCTCTCTGGATATGCAGAATGCATACCGGCACATTCTAATGAACCCCAGCCACCACAGTTGCCTTTGGCTCACTGTGATAGGGCAACATTGTCAATTTAGAGTCCTGTCCTTTGGACTCTCCTTGGCACCATGAATCTTTACAAAAGGCTTTGCCATACTCACAGTGCACCTGAGAAAACTAGGGCTCTAGGTTTACACTTATCTGGACGAGTGGTAGACAGCCAGCTCATCCAAGCGAGAGATGGAACAAGCAGTGGCCACAGCCTCTCAGTTCCTTACCTCCATGGGGGTTCTGCTGAACTTACAGAGGTCTCAGCTCTAGCCTTTGCAGCAGCTGCTGTTCATAGAAATTCTTCTGGACATGACCAAGGCCCAAGTTTTCCTTCCAGACATCAATAGGCAGATGATATTCCCGATGGCATGCTACATAATGGAGCACAAATCTCTGCAAGCCCACTCCATGCAATACATGCTAGGACTGATAGCCTCATCAGTGTTTATAGAGCCCCTGGCATGGTTGCACATTAGAACAACCCAATGGATTCTAGTGCACAGTGGCCACAAGCATCACATACTCAGATCTTCCCCATTCAGGTGACTAAACCTCTCATTCAGTCACTCACATGGTGGTCAGTAGAGGGCAATTTCCTCCAGGGTTTTCCATTTTCCCAATTGGAGCCTCAGGTGACTCACCATGGATGCCTCTTTGTTGGGGTGGGGCATCCACTGTCAGGACCTCCGAACACAAGGTGTCAGGGACCCTTCGGAAACTCATCCCTACATCAATATGCTGGAAATGAGAGCTAAATTGTATGATCTGCGAGCCCTAGTGGACCTTGTAAGCCACAAAACAGTCATCCTCCAGATGGACAACAAGTCCATGATATATTACATCAACAACCAAGGAAGAGCACACTCTTACCCTCTCCACAGGGAAGCAATGAGAGTGTGGGAATGGTGCCTGGAACAGGGGATCCTGCTTCAAGCAATATATCTGACAGGAGTACAAAATTCTCTGGTAGATGAGCTCAGCTGAACAGAAGCTGATTCCCATAAGTGGTCTCTAGCTCCAGACTTTGTGAAATCACTATTCGACGAGTGAGGAACCCCAGATGTGGACCTTGTTGCATCCCCTCTCAATGCCAAACTGCCTTGATTGTGCTCCACAAATCCGGGACATGGCATTTTCTGTCAGGATGCATTCAGACTGCAATTGCAAAATATTTTTCAGTATGTATTTCCTCCAATCCCTTTATTGAAGAAGGTACTGCTCAAACTGGAGGCATGTGGGGGCAAGATGATTCTGATCACCCCTTGTTAGCCTTCACAGATAAGGTTTCATCTGTTGAACAAACTATCAGTCACCACACCAAAGATCCTCTCACTTGGGACGGACTTATTGACTCAGGGTCGCTGGGTCAATCCAAACCTACACTCCCTTTACCTTCAGGACTGGCTCCTGAAGAAATATAAGTAAACAGGTACAAGGTATCACAGAGGGTCTCTGAAATGCTTTTAGCTGCCTGTAAACCTTCCACTAAGAAGACTTATATAGCCAAATGAAAAAAAAATTTTGTCTGGTACTCCAAAAACCTGTATGGACCCCTTTCAGTGCCCACTTGACAAAGTTCAAGAGTATTTGCTGAACCTTTCTGATGCTAGCCTGCATTATTCCACCATTAAGGTCCATGTATGTGTTATTTCTACATACCACAAGCCCATCAGTACCTTCTACCTGGAACGGTTGCCACTCTTCAAGAGGTTCCTTAAGGACATTTTACATACAAGACCTCACATCTGGAAGCCGGTGGCTGTCTGGCATTCAGTCTTGTGCTGGACATGCTCACCCACAAGCCCTTCAAGCCCTTTGTGACTTGTGAGCTAAAGGTCTTAACTTGGAAAGCAGCTTTTCCAGTGGCCATCACTTCTGCTTGCAGAGTGTCTGAAATTCATGCCTTCTTCACAGAACCCCCCATATACTGTTTTCCACAAGGACAAGGTCGTTCTCCATACACCCTAAGTTCCTTCCGAAAGTGGTGTCGGAGTTTCATCGGAACCAGCTGCTTGTGCTGCCTATGTACTTTGCTTACTTCCAGAATGAAGGAGAATGCACTCTCCATTCTCTGAATGTTAAGACAGTCCTTACATTTTACCTGGATAGAACTAAGGACTTCAGACAATCCAAACAGCTCTTTGTCTCCTTCGATCTCAATTGGAAGGGATAACTTTTTATAATCAAGTGCATAGCTGCCTGTATTGTGAGCTGTCTACGCCATTGTATGCCATTGCACAGGTCAGGCTGGAAAGTCAGGTATGTGCCCACTTCACCTGAGCAGTTGCCACATCCCTGGCAAAGATTCAGTCTGTCCCTATTAGTAATATTTGCAGAACTGCAACTTGAAGCACACTGCACACTTTTATTAAGCACTATGTCTTAGACGTGCATGCCAGGCAGCACGCCCCCTTTGGCAGGACTATCCCGAATTGACTTCTGTCCTGAGTGACCTTTGACTCCTACCACCCTAATCTGGGGGATTTTGTCTGGGTTTAGTACTCTAATCCACTTGTGTGAATCAGTGCTGAAGATTGATTGCTGGAAGATATGAAAATTACGTAATCTTCACCATTGATTTACATGCCCACCTACCTTTATCTGGCTCATTTAAGTCTGTTTGCTGGTCTTCACCCCTTGTTTTTTGGTTTGGGCTCTGAAGACATTGTGTTATGGTTTGTTGACCCTTCCCTTTTTACACGGGTCACCAGGGCTATCTTTTGCCCTTTGGTAGTGCATAAACACTAGTTAGGTTATGCTGCACCTCCTTGGTAAAAAAGGTACTGAGGAGGTTGAGGGCTGGTGCTGAGGTAAGCCATCTAGCATGAGCCAGTCTTGCGATGTCCCGTATATGTATGCAGCTTACCTTGGTGCCAGTCCTCCTGAAAAGATCAGGCTCCTGCAGGGTCCTGGCACCTTCGGCTCAGAACCCGTTAGTGTGAATCAATGGTGAAGATAGTCTTAGAAGAGCAAGAATTATGGTGAGTACTGTACGTTATTTTCATATCCTTAATGCAAAGCACTATGGCAAGTGTTACACAGAAAGTATACAGGCAGTGAACCCACATTGCAAAGAAGCATAACATTACTCATTTCCACCTAATGGAATACATGCATCGAGGGTAACATACAGCATGCAGCTACCAAGACAGAAATTACACTGGCTTAGCCTGAAGCTGAGGGAGAGTAAGGGCATTGTTTATCCTGCTATTGGAAGGCCTCCTTTTGTGGACCGAAGGAGCGGCAATGATATTGCGGGTGACCACACATCAGCCTTCCATTACAAAGGACAGGCATAGGAGAGATGGACTTGAGTAAGAGGGGTAAATAGAGAAAAATACAAGGATAAATGTTGCAGCGTGATGTCCTCCCACATCCCAGTGGCCCACCTGGCACTCTGAAAGCCCCCCACCCTATGCTGGATCCGTGTGAAAGGGTGGTCAGGAGGCCACAAGAGACAATATGGGCTGGTAGCAAAAGGGCAACCGGGGATGGGTGGTATGGATGGGAGCTGGACTTGGAAGGCTGAGGAAAAGCCAGTGGAGGAAAAGAAATCAAACAAAAAAGATTGTTTCTGTGTAGTGTGATGTTATACGGTAGTTCAGATGAATAAAAATAATTCACCTGTTTGTTTTTGTAAAGGTAATGGTTCTATTGTGGATTAGGGGCTCATGATCAGTCCTGTGTTGATCATAGCTGCTCTCAAGTACATTGTGGAATCATGTTACATTTTTACAATATATTTTACCTAATGCTATTTAATCAACATGCAACATCTCCTTTTCATTGGGGCAAACTTTGACCCAGTTTTGCAGCTGGGAGCAGAACTGAAGTACAAGGAAATCAAGTGATTTGCTCATGGTTAAACTGTCAGCCAGTGACTCTGGTGAGACATGACATAAGCCTGTGGTTTACTCTTTTCACAGTTCAGTGCTGTTTTTCTTGATCATGGGATTAAAACCAAGCTCACAGGAGTGAGATATAAAATGGAAGTGGTTAAGTAAGTCTTTTTGAGAGGCTTAAAATGTACATGTCGCAGTCTCGAATGTCACAGATATTAAAACACACTGTATACATTAGAACTGATGAATGCCTTAATGTATATTGATGAACATTGGAAACTGAAGTTCCCAGACAGAAATAGGCCAAACTTCCATTGTACTTTTACTATTTTTATTTAAATTACTAAAGTTGTATTACGAGTAGAATATACTTCTGCATGTGCTTTTGCTAATCTTAATGCAGGCAGATTAGAAGGCAGTTTTGCCTAGGCATTAGACAACTGGTTTGGGAACCAGCTGATCATGGCTTCAAATCCCAGCAGAGTAAAATACCCATCATTAACCTTGGACAAATCACAGAACCTCTCAATATTTCAGTCCACCTACCTGTGGAAATGGGTAGAATAGGTCCCCACTGGAAATGAGATGTATCTCAGCTGGCCTGGACAATCCTGGGAAATTGAATTTGTATAAAACTGAGTGGCACGGTTGGGGGGGCATACTTCCCTGGGGCAACTGTTCATGCACTGGCACTGAGATGAGTCAGGGTACTTCATATTGTGTGACTGACTGCAGTTCTTCGTGTCCAAAGATTTGGTGCACTGTTGTCATCAGTGCGAGTAAAACTGTGAACCAGGAAATCCCAGTTCGTCAGCATAGCCAGCCTCAGTTTTTGTAGCTGTTGCACCAGCCAGAGCAAGTAAAGGTGATCACTGCATTTTGTTTATTTCATTCATTGTGGAAACAGCAAATAAGAGGCATTATCAAAAGGATCTCAGGAAAGCTCCATTTGGTTGGCTATCAGCATTCCAACAGCATTACATTAATCTCTGTTACACTGTCAGGTGTAGCCTGATTTCCATTGTGCATGAGTTCTTCCTGTCCACATTCCATTCTCTAGCACTATTGAATGACTGGAATGATGCATTCTGAGTCTGAACAAGAATTCTTATACAGCTGGTGGGTAAAATATTATAATACATTTAGAGCCTGTTCTTCTGATGTTTTCAAAACCTTGTTCTTCATGTTTTATAGTTTAAAACCTGTTGTTCTTAACATTTTGGAACATGAGGAACAAAGTTGCTCTCTAAACCAATGACAGCAGTGATCACAAGTTCCATTATGAAAGCGCGAGCTGAGTTGAGCTGTCACGGACAACAGACAGCATTGCACAATGATTCTAAATCAGCAGCTTGAACCTCAATAAACCATATTTCCCATTTGAAAAACAGACTCAAATTGTATTATAAAAAGAACATAACCCCCCTCCCCCTTCATTGAGAATTCACTGGATTCTCAATGCGTCATTAGCTTGATGACATCATGAAGGCACTTAACCTTCACTCTCATGCCCTGAGGTCACGGAACTAGCTTGGCATTGAGAATCTGCTCATTCTTAATGGGGGGGGGGGGGTTACCCTGATGTCACTGATTGGTTTTTTTTTTAGCTACCTTTCTACTAGAGCCCATAAAACAATTATTAGTGGGGTTTTGTCCAACCCCAGAGAAACCAAGTGTGGTGTCCCACAGGGCTCCATACTTGGTCCCCTAATTTTTTCACATTATACGAATTCTGTCCCTTCAATTTGTCAAAAATACCGAATGATTTTATTTACTGATGATGCTGTTATTCATCATTCTAATAGTGACCCAGTGGAAGCAGTCAATGTTGTTCAGAATGATTTTTTGTCATTTCATAAATGGTTAGTTTCCAAACACATGCTACATAATGTTAAAAAAAAAACAAGTATATGTTTTTTCTCATTCTAGTTCCAAGAAACAGGAGTGTGTTTTTCCTTTGATGACAGATTTGAATGGAGATTTGATAGAGAAAGTTGATCGTTTTAAATATCTCGGGATCATTCTTGACACTAGATTAACTTTTGAAACACACACATTCTTACCCTAATAAAAACCATTCATCAAAGACTGGGGGTCTCTATACAGAATTAAACAATTTCTTACCCCATCTTCTAGATTATAAATTTCACATGGCTTCCTACTGGGGGTTATGGATTACGGTATTCTCATATACTCATCTCCAAATGAAAAATTTCTCTCAAAACTCAGTTACTTATAATAATATTCTTAGATTCATCACAGGTCTCCCTTATATGACCCACACCTGCCATTTATTAAAAATGGTTAATTTTTCTACTTTCAAAAATTGAATTAAGATTAAACTTGGTATCCTCCTTTTTAAAGCTTCTAAAGGTCTTCTCCCTGCTTCTTTATCCTCCATGTTCCCTAGAGCCTTCAACTCCCTAGGAACCAGGTCCCAAGATAAATTTCAGTTTATCATCCCAAGGGTCAAAAAAACATATGGTCACAAATCATTTTCATTCAGAGCCATTATATTTTTTTAATTCTATTCCCACTTTCATCAGTACTTTAAAACTAGATTAAAATTATGGTTAGAAAGTCTGGCTTCCTGTTCTTGTACTAGCAGCAATTAGGAATTAGTATTTATGATTGTTGTTTTTACTTTACAACTGTCTTGCATTGTGTATATTGTGTAGATTGATTCAATTTTGTTATTTTTATTTTTTGTTAATTGTTTAACCAGGACTAGCACACTAAGATGAAAGCTTTTTTACAAATGTTCCCTGGGAGCACAGGGAAGTTAAGTGACTTGCTCAGGGTCATACAGTCTGCAAGTGGAAGCTATGGGATTCAAACCCAGGTCTGGTCTGCTGGATGTCACCAGATTTGCAGCTCAGAGCCTTAAACCACTGTGCTAAACTGCCTCCCGTTGTATGTGTCTTATGTGTTACTTGCCACTTGTGAAAATGGGCAGCAATGCTCATCAAGTTATCAAGTATAAAAAATAAAAATGAAAATGAAGGGGAGTTAATTATTGTATGTTAATTAGCAACCTCCCTCTCAATGAGGAAAACATTCAAAAGGTACATTTCTTTTATAATATGTTTTGTAATAATAACAATAAGGTGCTCCCAGGAGTTTGATTACCAGCTAATCACCCCTAGGAGCATATGGCACTTGACTGCACCTTGTGCCACATTACACCCATAGGGGGTGACTAAAAGACTGTTTGTCTACCCTGATCATGCCTTTTTGCATAATCATTAGGATAAGCAGACACATCCACAATATGCTACAACTGGGCACAATTTGGTAGGGTCACCAGAGACCAGCTAGAGTCTGCGGACACGGAATAGTCACAGAACACCTGGGCAGACTGGGTGGACCAAGCAGTCCTTTTCTGCCAACAAATTCTATGTTCGTATGTTTCTACAATGCCATGAAGTTGCTTCCCACAGTACAACCTAACCAATCAGAAGGTTGTAATGTGTAGGGGTTCCAAAGGATTAATTTTCCTAGGACTTCCAATGCATAACCTTTATTTTATTCTTTGGTAACTGGGTAAGGCCCATTAAGCACAATGCCTGTTTTCAGGGCTGACCTGGGATCACTGGGGAGGTTTAGTGACTTACTCAAGGTCGCACAGTATACAAGTAGAGGTTGTGGGACTCAGATCCAGGTTTGCTGACTGGATATTATGGTGTGACCTTGGACAAGTCACTTAAAATACATTTTCCTAATAGCACTTTTTGAAGCATGAACATTCCATTGCTTAACTTTAATAAAAAATTGTTGCTTCAGAGGGATTGAATTAACCTCCTTTGCTTCAGATCATCCAATCACATCAACATGTAGAAGCCAGATTCCTCTGTGAATGGTGGTAGCTTGAAATAAATGTGATTGCATACATTCAAAAGGGATCATTTTAAATTAGTATGTATGTTTTCGTGTTCTAAAAATGTGTAATTAGAATGTGTGAGTAAGCAAGGCAGCCTTGTGGTTAGAACACTGAAATGTTAATCTAGAGACCAAGGTTTGAATCCTTGAATCCTCTTGAGCAAGTTACTTAATGTCCCTGTGCTGAGCTTTTCCTGCTTGTCTCCCTCTCTGCTTGAAGCATTTTTCCAGTATCAAGGAAACTGTTTTTAAATATGATATTCAGACATATTACAGCACCTATTTAATTTTTTCCTATATTTCTGTCCTTTCATTCTTTATTACTAAGGACATACAAATGTAAACATTATCTTTGTCCACCCCCACCCAACTTCATCTTATTCTCCTGCTGTTCTCTCCACTAAAGTCATAACTTTGTTTGTGAAGTCGCAGTCTGTTGGCATGGAAGTTATTCTGATCTCCCTAACCAAGCATTATGACTTCAACAAGGGGGCCACCAGGATGATGAGATGAAGGCTGAGACACAGATACACTATTTTATGTAAATGTCCTCAATAGTAAAGAATGGGGGTAGGTAAATATAGAATATTAATGAAACATTGTGTCTGAATGTTCTATTTGAAATATTTTCTTGGAAACTCGAAAAACACTGTTATTTCATTAATCTCACTTTCTCCTTGTGCATTTCTAATTTGTATTGCCAGTCATCGTGGCTGATAACACACTTCATGATACAGTGTACATGAAAGGCCCAATAAAAAATCACACACTACTTTGAGGAATACTGTACTATCAGAAGCCTGAACTATTTAAGTTTGCAAGTGGGACTGCATAACTTTCCAAGGGATCTGGTATTGCCAAGAGACCGAGTCCCTGAGTGTAACGTGCTGGTGATGGGAAAAGCCCTCACACTGGTGAAAATGTTATTTCCAGCATTGCTTGCACACGGGTGACATTTTCTTAGTTTGTACAGGTACACAAAATGTTGTGCTACCAGGCATAGCATTTTTATGTAGCTGCACAAATTTGTGCAAGCAACTGTGAAATGTAGAAAAGGTGACAGAGAGGTAACTCTTTTGAAAACCGCTGCATGTTTAAAAAACAACTGTAGTATGAGGTACTTTTCCAGTAACTTTTTCTGCTACGGGTGTGCAATTTTCAACTTTTCAAAATCCAACCACAGCTCTGTCTAGCCAGGTTATTAGGAGTTGATAGTATGATGAGCTTTGGACTGCAGAAAGAATTTAAAAGAACCAACTGGCTGATGCCTCAAACCAATTACCTGTTCTTATTTTTCCTAGATATTGATGAGTGTGCAACAAGCAATGGATATCTCTGCAGAAATGGCCTGTGTATAAACACAATTGGATCATTCAATTGCATATGCAATGATGGGTATGCAGTATCCTCTGATGGAAGAACCTGTAGTGGTAAGCAAAAATACATTTAGTAGCTCTTATTTTCATCTGTAACCTTTTACATGACTTGTATGGATGCAGAAAGCCACTAGCTTTTCTTAGTTGCTATAATTGTGTAATAGTAAAGCCTACTCTGATTTTTGGAATATAATGATACTTTTTGTTTCTTGTAGATATCAATGAGTGTCTTGTGCAGGCTGGTATTTGTGCACCAGGAACGTGTCAGAATTTGGAAGGAACATTCAGATGTATCTGTCCTCCTGGGTTCCTTCTACAAGAGGATAGATGTGAAGGTGTGTTAAAATTATGTGACAAGAAATAACTGATTATGGACTAAAGTTTTGAAAACAGTTATGTTGTAATGATGTGCCTCATTAGTATTATAGGACATCAGTAAACTCTGTTTTGCAAGCATTTTACTTTCAAAACTAAGATAATTGCTTTTTTAAGAAAAAGGATGAAACAAGTATTTGATTCTAAATAATGAAAAAAATTAAATAGGTGACATCAAATGTTTTAGGCTTGGAAGTCACGTAAGTGTATTTTTTTTTAAATAATGTATACAATAGTAACTACTAAAAAAGCAGGTCTGTCTAACAATATTGGTATCCAAACAACTGAAACAACTGCCAGATTTGGACTCAAAAAGAGTTACGAAGGTTCCTAAGGTAAAGTAGTGCAAAGGAGGCTGTATAGCCCATAACTGCACTTTATCAATTATAATACCCCAAATTTGATTTATTAAATTGTCAAGGCAAGTTTTAAAGTTTTTTTTGTCAATACTGGTAACAATTTCAGATGGTAGGTTATTCCAGGAATATATCATTCTTTGAATATAACGATTTTTTCTGGAAACATGAACAAATTTAGGCCTACAAATCTGTAGTGGATGACCTCTTGTATTATATATATTATTTTTGAATTCAAAACCCATTTGACAAAACAGATATGGGTCATTTATTATGTCATACATATAGATTAAGTTTCCTCACAGAGGTCTTAGGGATAGGGGCATCAGATTTTACTTTTCTAAATGCAGCTTGTATGGACATTTGGAGAGTCCTTTGATATTTTTTGTGAATCTCCTCTGTATTTTTTCAAGAGAAGCAATCTCGCTCTTTTTATATGGATTCCATAATTGTGATGAATATTCCAAGTGGGGTCTAGCATAGGCTCTGTACAATGGCAACATCATCCATGGGTCTCTGGATCTGATGTTTCTCTTAATAGACAATATTACATGATTTGTTTTCTGAATTGCCTCATTTATTTGTTTATTATACCCTAAATCATTTGATATATATATTTTTCATCGACAGTGATTTCAAATGGAATTCCATATAACATATATGTAGCTAGAGGGTTGTTAGGTCTAACATGCATCACTTTACATTTAGATACGCTTAAACGCATACCCCAAATACTAACCCAATTCGAGATATTATTTAAATCCTGCTGTATTACGGATATATTTTCAATACTACAACAGGGCCCACCAAGTTTTACGTCATCTGCATATTTAATTGAAATAGACTTGCAATTTTTTGTCAAATCAGCAATAAAAAGTAAAAATAAACAGGGGTCCAATATAGACCCCTGAGGAACACCACCACTAACACGTCAGGACGTGGACAAATAACAACTGATCAAAACCCTCTGTGTTCTTTGATCTAACCAAGTATATATCCAGGCAATGATGTACTTATTAATATTAGTATCGAGTAATTTAACTATTAGGGAATTATGAGCCATCACATCAAAATCTTTGCCAAAATCGAGATAAATAATGTCCCAAGGAATACCATGATCTATATTTTTACTAACATTTTCGTAAAAGCACATCAGGTTGCTTAAACACCCTCTACCCTTTTTAAACCCATGTTGCTCCGGATCAACAGTTCAAGTTCAAGTTCCACCAGAAAAAAAAATTAAGTAAACCCCTTTTAGTATTGTGTAGATTTCCTGACATGTTTGATCTGGATTTTAATATGCACTATGCAGGAACGATAACCCACAGAGAGGTCTATTCACAGAAAAATCTGCACTCTAGTACAACAAGATATATTTTGATTTTTGTTGAATTTGAAGTGGTCCTTGTGTAGTATTGGCATTTTCAAATGCATTTTATAAACATTGGCCTATACTGCTGTGCAGCCAGCAGAAGAATAGCCTAAAACTGTGCATTGCATCATGATATGTGATGTTACGTGCATTGGCAACATAGAAAGGTCACACAGCCTTAAGGCAGGCGCATAACTTCATTCCACGCAGGACTGTATTATGCACACATCCTTTAATAAAACTGGAAAATCGTATTTTTTGCTGAATAAATAAGATATGCACTTTGATTTTTTTTCTGAGTGTGCTATATTTAAACTTAGGCCCACCCCCCTCCAACCCTGGGTGCTGACCTGTTTGCTTGGAGAGGGCTAAAGTTGGATTTATGGCTGTAAAATGTCCAGGCCTCAGGGTGGAGGTGATAGGGCTCTGGGTGGGGGGCTTTTTGCTTAAACACGCTTCCCAACAGTAAAGCAATAAATGTGTTACCCAAATAGAAGAAATTTTTGAAGCCATGCAGTGAGTTTATTTAATTTCCTTCTACTTTCTACACTTCTCAGAAAATTGAAAAACTGACAGTCTCCTTTTGAATCAGAGCCATTTGCTAGGGGGTAGAGCAAGCTCACCATTTACCAAATTGGTGTTTTTATTTATTTCAGTACTTGGAAAACCATTTGAGCTCAGAGCTCTTTACATAGGTTCCATGTCAGGGTATTTTAGTACAACAGATAAGTGAAATTATACAAAGGGATTGCAGAAATACAAAGGTAAACAAACAGGATTATATATCAAACACAGTACAGGTCACAGGAAAACAGACAATTCACATTGCCCAACGGTAAAACCAGTCAGTTGTCAGCAAACAAGAGGTTGTTTGGAACGTTGTTAAGTGCTAAAGAAAAAAAGAAAAAAGGGGATGAAGGGGAGGAGCCAAAGTGCAGTGTGCAAAAGGAGAGCGCAATATCAGTAAAGAGGTAGGGATCGGAGGGAGGTGACTAGGCTGGAGGCAGAGGGAGAGGGGTGCTAGGTGTGTGGGGGGAGCAGGAGGGCCTACTCAGGGGAGAGAGGGAAGGGTTGAGGGGGAAGGGGATGGAAATAGTGATGGGGGTGGAAAGGTGGTGCTGCGATGGCAGGTACATCGAGATTTGTATATCATAAGGAACTTCAAGTTCATTTTGAAAGTACCCAGTGTGGGCAGGCACGCAATGTTCTCCTGGAGGGAGGTGAACCACAGCGGTGCATGGTAAGCAAAGGACCTTTGTCCTTCAGATGTTTGACATTTCAGAGTTAGGAAGGACTGGTGTCCGGAGTTACGAGTGTGCTGTAGATTATTGCTGGGAACCAGAAGTTGTTGGACCCCTGGCGGTAGCTGACCAAGGCAGATCCTTTTGGCCAGAAGGCAGGATTGATATTTTAGTTGGCCATTGAGCGTGAGCCAGTGTGCCCTGGCATAGAGATCACAGGTTTGAGTCAGTCAGTGTGCACCTAAGGTGAGCCGGCAGGCTTTGTTGAGTGCAGTTTTTATGCACCGGAGAGCAGTATCTGTGCCAGAACCATGTATAGGCAACCCGTAGTCCACCAGGGAACCCACAGGACTGTGAATAGCTATGCTGAGGGCTTCAGGGGGGAGGCTATGCTTGTGACGATAAAGTAGCCCTAAGCGCTTGTTGATAGCTTTGGCCATGTTGTCAATGTGGAGAGTATAGGAGAGTGAGTTGTCAATAGTGATACTGAGGTATTTAAAGTGCTGAATAAGTTCAAGGGAAACCCCGCCACTATTGCATATTGATAGTGGGCAGTTTTTGTGTTTGTTTAGTGAGCTAGAAAACAGCATGATTTTTGTTTTCTTGTAGTTCATTATCAATTTATGATCTTTGAACCATGTCTCTACACTGGTGAAGTTGCTCTGTAGTTGCTGCTCAAGGGCACAGCGGTCTAAGCCATTTGAAAAGACAACCGCATCATCTGCATAAAGGAGGATGCAGACTTGACTAGCTTGGGGGAGAAAATTCAAGAATAAGCTGAATAGGAGGGGACCCAGTATTGACCCCTGTGGAATGCCTGAGCAGACAGGTTTACTGTCTGAGAGGACAGTACCTATCCTGACTTGCTGGGAGTGGCAGTGCAGGTAACTGTGGAACCATGCAACTGTCTCGGGGGCAAGGCCTGTAGCAATGAGTTGGTCAACTAGGAGGGCATGATTTACCGTATCGAAGGCCTTGGTTAGATCGATATAGATTGCCCCAGCAAGCAGTCCAAGATTGAGAGATATATGGATGTAGCTCATGAATTCCAGGAGGGCTGTAGTGGTGCTGTGCCCTGCCCGTAAGCCATGTTTCTCAGGGCATAGGAACCTAAGTTTGTCCAGGTATTCGACAAGTTGGTCCACGACGATTCATTCCAGGGCCTTCGAGAGTGGTGGAAGTATAGAGATAGGCCTATTGTTCTCAGGTATGGCCCAATCCCCACTCTTGTACACAGGGGTAACTACTGCGGCTTTCCATTTTTGAGGGAATATTGCAAACCGGAGTGATAGGTTGAGGATATGAGTAAGGGGAGACAGGATTTCTTCCAGAGAGAGCGAGATTAGTTTCAGATCGAGGTTATCTCCATTGTATCTCCCCTTACTGAGCACCTTACACAGATATTTCCTGGCATCACCAATAGTAATAGTCTTGAAGCAAAAAGGGGGATGCTCTGGGGTCTGCAAAGGAGTGGCAGGGTTGGCGAGGGAGTAGAAGTCGGTAGGGAGGACATTACGGAGGTCAGTGAAAGCAAGGTTGAAGGTGTTGGCTCTAGATTTAGGATCAAGGATGGGGGATCCATCAACACTGAGCATGGTGGGGGCCATTTTGGACTCAAGTCCGGTGACCTTTTTTAGGTTTGCCCAGAATTTACGACCATCATTCCAGTTCTTGGCTATGGCCTCCTTGTAATATAAGTTTTTGACTATTCAGATGATCCTGGTACAGTTATTCCTGGCCCATTTGTAATTCAAGATGTCGGACTGCTTCCCTGTGGCCCTGGCTACATGCCAGAGATGGTCTCTATTTTTCATAAGTTCAAGGGTGTCTGGGCTCATCCAGGGGTTGAGATGGCCTTTGATTTTATACTTTTTGCAGGGTGCATGAGTGTTGCCAATCATATTGAATAGGAGGATGAAATAGTCAAGTGTGCTATCAGTGTCAGGAGCCCCAAACACTGCTGACCAGTCAGCTTTGAGGAGATCGGCTTTAAAGCGACCCATGTGACCAGGCTTGAGGACCCTGTTGGTGACTGTTCTTGGAGGGGGTTTGGTGAAATTATTAGCCCAACTGAACATGACAGGGGAGTGGTCACTGATGTCATCTGAGAGGACAGAGGCATTGGAAATATGCTCAGGTTGGTTTGTGAGTACCCACTCGAGCAGAGTACTAGTGCCCATTCTGTAATTGGTCCTAGTGGGGGCTTCAATGAGCTGTGTAAAGTGAACAGCCTGACTTGCATCTTTGAAGTGGTTAGCTTAAGGGGCAAGCCAATTAATATTGAAATCACCAAGAAGTATAACCTCGGAGCTTAGGGTCAGGCTTCCAAGGCAGTCTATGATAGCTTGGAGACCTTGGGCCAAGTTCTTTGGTGGGATGTAGACTGATAACAGTGTAATTGTTTTGTTATGGGGCCCCAAGAAGGACCTTAATGGCAAGGGCCTGGGAGAACAGCCGTAGGCTGAGTAAATTTAGGACTATGCCCTGTAAGCTATCCTTAAGGTAAAGTGCACAGCCACCACCTCTTTTAGATTCTCAATCTTGCCTAAAAATTGTGTAACCCGGTAGACTGTTGGCACCATCGGGGATCCTGGGAGAGGGCCATGTCTCAACAACTGACAGCACATCAGGATTATGGAGGGCTACCCAGCCTTGTAGATTGTCAAACTTTACTGCCAGGCTGTGGATGTTTTGGGATGCAAAGGTTAATGTACCTGGTTTTTGGGCAATCATATCCTGATTTTGAGGGGGGCCTGGACTGGTGTGGATGTTGCCTGAGAGAAGTAGCAACAGGAGGGCTAGTCTAACCAAGCAACTTTTAAAGTATTTGGTGTTAGCTTTATGCTGCCTTCTTGAGTTTATTCTGATGGCGTGCTTGTCAGAGCGAGAGGGTAGTCTGAGCAGGAGTGTGGGAGGAGGAAGCTATGGCTGGGTGCGCTGACTTCTAGACCAGGCTGCCAGGCTGTGTTGCCAGGCCTGCAAGTGGAAGGTAGGTTGGAGTCAAGCACCGATGTTATGGTGCAGTAAGTATTGCCATAGGTATGCTCAGTGATATGGAGAATAGGTGGTTTAGGGTCATTGCGTGGCTGCCCTGAGAGCATACAGAGGGTGGTCAGAAGAATATAAAAAGGCATTAATCTGATTAAAGTCATGATTTGTAGGGGGAGTCTAAGATTAATACTACTTTAGAAAAATGCAAGGACTAAAGGGCTGATAAGGCAGCAGCAATGTTTGTTAAATTTGAGCACGGGGAGAGGAATCACGCCTTTAAGAAGTTGTTGTAATTGACTAGTATGAGACCTCGGGGCAGGGATCACTGCAGAAGTTTATTTAATAAAGGAGGGAGGGGGGTGGTGGGCAGTCCTCTCTCTCTGATAACAGGGCATCAGTGCAGATGCTAATTGTTATAAGCCCTGGTAAATCGGTTTAAGTTAGTTAAACCAGTTTTAAAAAGTGCAGTGTGAACAGGGAAAAATTGATTGACTGCAGAGAGTACCTGTTACACTTTTATTTAGCCGCACAATGCTTTGCAGCTGTATCCCATAGTCATCAGTGTTACCCACAGTCACTATCAGACCTTCCAGTACTGCTCTGCATGTTTTAAGTCTGTCTGATTCAGATGTTATCCAGTCTCTTTTACCCTCAGATGTTGCACTTCTTTGGTTACACTCGGATATTATACAGGCTGTCATATTTTATGACGTTACACATAATTTCCAATTCATTTCATACTAGCAGATTCCCCTTCGAAGCTCATTTACAGTATTGGATCCCATCAAGTATTAATTCCAAACTCCTCCACCATTATGTTTTGTCCTCCACTGGAATCTAGCAAGGCCCGAGGGGGCCACAGGAACTTGGGCATCTCCACCGGGGAGCCAACTATTTCAGGCATATATGCATGTGTGGGCCAGGGGGCAGAGACAGACTCAGAATTTTTAAATGAGGTAGCAGCTTTGTCAAGGGAGTAGCACTTTTCCCTGAAAAATGGATTTTCCCTCTTAAAATGCATATTAGGCTAAAACATCTGTTGTTTGCTACCCTAATAGGGTAACAGATGCTGTTTTGCAACATAGCTGGATCAGCTAGTGTCTGTGGATGTCACTGGGCAGGTGACAGTCCCCAGAACCAGCTACCTTCTGTAGCCACCTTGAGGGTACTAGACAAGGCAACACCTAGATGGTTCTATCTGTGCTGGGTTAGCACAACTCACACACTTGCCACCCTCCCCCAGCATGTGGTCCTATCCTCAGACCAAAGCTGAAGCCCTCAGGGTATTGATGAACTAATGTTCCTTACACCCAGCTCTGGGATTTGCCCTGTAGATTTGGGATGAATCAGTCCTTCTTCCTACTCATTGTGATCGATTCATACCTGTGAGCTAGCACCAGAACTTGTAAAGATCCCTAGGAGACACCCATTGAGGAGTAATACCCTCTACCTATCACTGCCTTCTTCCATTCCTGCATAGTTCTTAAGTTACACCTCCACTCTTGACTCTGTGTCCGTCCATTCTTATCTTCTGTCTTATTTAAGAGGGCTGGTATGCTCCTTTTCATACACTAGGCAGCTAGACACACAGGCAGTGGAGACACAGCCTGTACGTGAACCCCTTGGTAACCAAGTTGGCCTTGGAAAAAAATAACAGCTTTTGTTGCCCCTACTGGTAGGATGGCTACATAGGTTATCCACCATCCCCCGTAACTCTTAAGGTAACACTTCATTATGGTCTACTGGAGTGAAGCAGTGGCTTCCCATTGGAAGTTTAATGTTCTACGGCTTTACCCCAGTGTTGCTTCTACCACATATAATCCTGATTTTTGTTCTGCAATGTCAGGTGACGCCAGTGACCAGCACTACTATATAAACATTTGATCAGTTTCCCTGTACGGACCATGAAACAGCCCCATCTTGAACAACAGAACCAGCCCTCAGTCCATCTTTGCTAGTACAGTTTTCAGAAATGTGCTACAGTTGTGATTACTGTATACCCAAAAATGTTTGCACCTGCTAATATTAGCACTCCCAGAATCTAAAACTTATTAGCGCCCGACTATATTCGCAGACTGGCATTACATTACATTTGTAACTTAGCGCATCAAACGCTACTATGATCTGATCTTGTTAATTGATTACTGCTGCTATAATACTGTTCTGTGTTCTGTAGGTCTCTCTTGCTCTGTTGCCATAGCTGTTAATTACAGAAATCAGCTGGCTGGATGACACGACCTACAGTAACCTGCAGCAGTAGTAACCAGAGGCAGTTATATAAAATCATCTCCACTTCACCGCAATGCCTTTTAACTTCCTCACATACTGCACCCTATGCCCTACCTTGTGTCCTTGCAATATCTACAGGTTAACATCTTCATTATGGAAATATTAGCTAGCTGTTTATAAGAATGTTAAAACCATTTAAAAAAATTAATTAAAAAAAAAAGATAAGGAATTCCTTTTCCACAGAGGAAGGCCGAGAGCATAGCCATAATTATGCATTTTGCAGTCTTAGGGAAATGTACACGTTAGCCTTACATGCACATTTAACAATGTTATTACCTGTACTGCATGATGGATAAGGATTTTTGTTAGAAACATACTGCATATTAAAACAAATTCACAGACAGCCCGGTGGCGCTGAGGGCTGAGGTGCTGGTCACCACACCTTGCGCCGCGCCGGTGACCCCTGGTTCAGAACGGAGGAGATGGATTGAGCATCCAACAAACTGCTCTCCATCTCTGGGGGGGGGCCTGTGGCCAGTGCATGTCTGACCTCTAGGAAGCGCAGATGAAAGGTGCCGACCAGGAGCCTGGAGAAAAAGAGTAAGCAAAAAAAAGCAAATTCAGGGCCCCATTCTCAGTAGCATAGTGTTGTGGCACTAATGGAGACAGCCTGTTGCTCTGTAGCACCATCACACCTTTGCACTACATACAAAGCCCCTAATTAGTTATGGGGAAGAGTCCCAACAGCACCAAATAGTGCAATTACAGTGAAGCCTGTCAGATCTTATTGGTGTCAGATTTTCCCTCCATTGAGAGATTGTCCTGGCGGTCCTGTGACCCACCCCCTTATGCACACACACACACACACACACACACACATATGCACCTTTGATAATTTCCATCCTCTGCTGAATCCTCAGACCTGAGTCATAACTCAACAAAGAGATTGTGGGGCTCAAATTCACTTGCAGTGACCAGTTCAGTGCATACAGCAACACAAATCATGAAGCAAAAGTCTGACGGAAAACACAGAAACCCAAAAGACACTATAGCACTGATCCAAAGCATTATGCTCTTAAATAATTATGAGACACAGCTTACCTTTGCTGAAGTCTTCTCATTTAATGTGCATATAAAGTGCTTAGTATCTCAAAGCCAAAAAACTGCAAGTGCACTGAGTCAGTGCTATAGTGTCTTTTGGGTTACTGTGTTTTCCCATAAACTTTTGCTTCCTGAGTCATAATGTAGCCACACTCCTACAACCTGCATTAACAGTTCTACAGGTGGCATTGGTAAAGCTTATGACTAGGTTTGCAGACCTGGCCATGCTTTGAGCATGACCATGCAGGCCATTTTCATGTCAACACCTGCCCTCTTCCATGCTTGATGCAGTGTTTTGAGAGCACAGAGGAAAGGGCTACAATTTCTATCATGCATGATGTGGTCATAAACTCGTTAGTCACTAAGTGTTCAAATGGCCATATAGCCACAGTTTTTTCGGATTGTGAATAGGGCCCTAAGGATCAAGGGTATTATGAACACGGATAGAAGGGTCAGCTTCACCATGACCTTATCCTGTCTATACTGCTAGGGAGTATTTATTTTGTTTATATAGTACACTGTTTTGTTCTTAAGGCTAAAAACTAGTAGATGGGGCTAATTACTCTTCAGTTTGTTGTCCAAATGTCCTGTCTACTGCTTTTAGAACAACTACATTTTTGAAACTATAGCTGCAGTTATCATTTGCAAGCGTTTTGTCATCTTTTGCTCACACAAAGCCTTGGTTGACCAAAATATTATGAAAAGGGACCATTTAGCTACACGTGCCTGAACAGTGACTGCAGGAAGAATTGTTCATGCATTTTTCTCACAAACAGGTGAACAAACATTTGATCATGCAAATGTATCATTCTTGTTCAGTCCCAAAGTCAACTACACGGACTCATGTAATGAATCTGTGTGGCAATACAGAAATTCTTTGTTTAGAATATGAAGGTGGAACACCCTTTCTTTTGTTCATATAGCTTTTTCTCCCATCAGGGCTCCAGGCAGGCACAGCTGCAGTCCTCTCTCAGAGGATCTCGATCTGCCCTGTTAGCTTCAAGGCTTCTTTTAGCTTGCCTTGGTGCCCCATATTCCATTTTTCTCCCCGTTAATCTCAGGACCCCAGAACATGGTTGCACATGCATGTGGAGGCAGGCATGTGCCCCGTGCCTCTGGTGACAGCCCCTTCCTCCCACCAGGCCTAATGCCTGGTCTCCCTTGTGGCTTGGCGCTGCCACCTAGCCTCCATCTGGAGGCAACCAAGAGCTGGGGAAACCCATGTCCCTCCCTGGGAGAGGAGAACTGCCTTGCAGCAGCTCATTCCAACTCCTCGCCCTCCCCCCCTGGCTGACCCCTGATGACTCAGGCTCATTTCCAAACCTGGGCTACTGATGTGGGATGAGGTAAGGCATCCAGCACCTCAACCCCCCACACCACTGGGCAAGATGAGGTGGAACACCCTTAAATACAGGGATACGATGATCAGAAATCTATTGTCGATATCTATCTTTCTTCCTCGTTGATTTGATTTAATGTTTTATTTTGTTTAAACAGTAGAATAAAAACACTCTGAAATGTCAATAAAGGATGGCTCTGTTACTGATTTACTGTATATTAAAGGAGAACTGCATTTAATTTGTAGGTCATTGTTTTTGAAGCAGTATTTTAAATACTGGGTTCATTTTTAGAATTTTCCATCTTTGCTGGAAATCGAGTTAAATCAGTACATGTTTCTCATTCAAACTCTGGTTGTAAGTACCATTTTAGACCTGATGATGTAATTTATGTCCCTTTCAGTTACAGAGTTGAATAGTTGAATAGTAGAATATGGGTTGCTTTATGACAGCCATGTAAGGAATAAAAACTACAAGTTGTAGTTTTAAAGTGGTACATACTAACAGTGTGTAAGTCAGAATAAAAGGCTAGTGAAGTCAGAACAATAACAGAATAGGAACTAGTACTGGAAACACAGTTTCTACAGAAAACACAGGCTTATGGGGTTAAGGCAGTTTTCCTTTAAAGGAGCAGTGTGACAAAGGAGGATCACTATCTGTTTTGTGGGAGCTAACCCCTTCATATTTGTGTTGCTGTTTGCACTCCATCTGAAGCTGTAAAAGCAGGAGGCAAAAGTTACTGGTTTAATGAGCAGTGGGGGCAGGGTTTGTCGCCTGCCCCCATCTTCATTTTACTGACAAAGAATGAAATGTCCATGTATAAGGGTCTTATATGCTAGCACATGTAATAATATGAAGGAGTAAAGTTTTGGCATATTGAAAAAGGCAAGGATCCTTCTTTGATGCACAGCCCCCAAGCTTTCTTACTCTAACTGTGCCTCTTTATTATGTAAGGCAAATAACTAAAAAGTGTGACCTTCATAAGTATTAGAGAATAAAGCCTTGTGTGCTGTTTTTCATTCAACTAGATATTGATGAATGTTCTGAAGACCCTGAGCTGTGCTTCCTTGGAAAATGTAAGAATACTCTTGGTAGTTTTAAATGCGAATGTCCAGAAGGATTCCGCCTCTCATCTTTTGGAAGAAGATGCATAGGCAAGTAACTTTCTTTATTTTTTTTTTTTTGCTTCTGTAATTATCATTTTCTCCACATTTTTCCATGGCCTCTATCCAGTAATGGCTCCAGTCTCTATTGCTTACCAGGACACAAAGGGTGCACAACAGCTGGCAGCCAGGGAGCCCAGGGCACCTACACAGTGCACATATTGTTCTTATAGGGGTAGTTCAGCACCACATGGGGCACAGCATTTTTATCAGGGCACATGCACTGGTGTGTCCCGGTGAAGAGCTGCCTCTGCCCTGTCCCCCACCTTGGAAATTGCAGTCACAACAGTTGCATCCTTCACCTGGCACAGAGAGTGGTCAATCCATAGTCAGCAAATGTTGCTTTGAAATTGTCTGAGAGATGGTGTGCAAATGCCCCTCCTTCCCAAGATGCAGACTATCCCATCACCATGAAGCATCTGCCCCCAGCAGGCTCCAGTGTGGGACTGCAAGGAATCAAGTGAGAAACTGGTGTCCTAGGTGAGTAAGACTGACAAGTATCTTTCTCATAACAACAGATTTGTTTCTGAAGTTATATAGAATATCGGGGCACTCACCACTGAAACAGAAGCTGCGGAATCCACTGGCTTGTGCAGAGTTCCTTTATTTTATTCAGTGTCTCGGGTACAAAATTAAAAGCAGGCTGCACTTAGACAAATTGCCTGACGCATTTCACACTATAGTACAAGTGCTTTATTAAAGGCAAAGCACCTTGGTGATGACGGTATAAATTGTGGCTGAGTTTAAAGGGGCATGCACAACTTTGCAATGACCATCAGGCCAGGTGCCTGGATCACTGGGCCAGGTGCCTGGATCACTGAACACTACAAAGTAACATAGTTACATACACCTGCCCACCCTATCTGGATATTTTCATTTATACACTTCAAGCATCACATGATATGTTTTTTTTTTTTTCTAATAGCCTGATTCCCCATTGGCCCCTTATACCTTCTCACCACTAGATGGCTTCCCCTGGGTGAAATCCGATGTTCTCGTCAGTGTTGGTTCTCCCACTACTGCACCACCTCTTATCTTAAGTATTGCATCTCAGCCTTCTGCCGTGACTCTAACAATGCAGATTTTAAAGCATCTCCTGCCATCTGTGTCTCTACTCCTGCTATCCCTCCCCTGTTGCTATTACCCAGAGGCCACCCAACACAAACTTCTGATCATCCATGCTAACTTTTACTCGGTGCCCTTCACAGGGACGTCCTCTTCCTCACTTGCCCTGTTTCACCTCCACTGTCCCATACTCCCCTGTGCTTCTCTAACCACTCTATCTGACCTGATCGTCACTCTCCTCTGCCTTGCCACATCTCCCCTGTGACTTGCGCCACCAATCAGGCTTGCCTGCTGCAACCCCCGTAAGCACTTAAAAATGAACAATCTCCATAGATTTATTTTACTACTGTTTCTCCTGTCTGCTGGTGACATTCACCCCAACCCTGGCCCACCAAAGGGAGGCTCAACTACTCCTGCACAATCCCTCTCTACCCCCTAGCCCTCCCAAATGGCCTAAAAATTGTCCACCTGAATATCCGCAGCCTCACACTCAAGCTCCCCCTCGCTGCAGATAATGGTCCATGCCTAAGTCCCCGACATAATCATTGTCTCTGAAACCTGGCTGATGGACCATATTCCTGACCAGGCTGTCGCTATCCCTGGCTACACAATTACTCACCAGGATAGGGATGATAGGGGGGAGGTGTGGCCATCTATATCTCCATCTCCTTCCAGCGTACTACTATGCTCTCAATCTCTGTCCCATCCTCCTATGAGGCTATCCTATTGAAACTTTCGTTGTCTTCCACTGCCCCCCTATTCATAGCTGGGGTTTATTGTCAACCAGTACTCCACTCCTCAATAGCTACTCACCTTATCACTAAACTAACATCCTACGCCAATGCTGGTGAATTATACATCCTGGGCAATTTCAACATTAGCTGGCTGGATCCTTCAATGTCCAAAGCTTGCTCCAATATAGAATCCCTAAATCTCTCCCAATTAATACAAGAGCCAACCTGTTTAAATAACAAAACTCAAAATCATTCCCTTCTGAACCTGGCACTCACTTCCCACCCTCAAAGGATAGTGGACTCTGGTCTCCTCCCTGATGCTATAAGCGACCACCATATGATCTATGTGGTAAGTAAAATACATAGACCAAAGATGTCTCACAAAATTATCCTAACTTGATCTTACTCCTCGCTTGATCTTCTCCCTTTGCACCATGAACTGGTATACTCAGACTGCTCCGCTCTCTCCTTTGCCTCCTCAGTAGACAATGCCCTAAATTCCTTCAGTGACAAGTTCCTGCTTATATGGAACCGTAATGCCCCTGTATGTAAGACTAGAGTCCAAGGTAATCATCTTCCGTGGGTGACCCCTGAGCTACTTGCTTACCAAAGAGCTTGGGATCTAGTATGGCGTTACTATAAAGCATCCCGCTGCCCTGTTGCCTACCAACATTACAGAGAGCTCCATAATGCATGCACTAAAGCAATCAGATTAGCCAAAGCTGAACACTTTTATTCAAACTTCCTAAACAACAATAATAACCCGTCCAAATTTTGGAAGGTAGTACAATCTCTCTTCTCCCCTACCACTAAACTGCCCACCCCTATACTCAAGCAAAATCTCTCCTCAATCTCTGAACCTATGGCTTTTGCAAAATGCATTAATACTCACTTTATGACCTGTGGCTCATCACTCCTGTCTGCTCCATTCTCACTCTCTACCATTCCCATTATCCCACCACAACCTTCTTCTCCTACCTCCCCACCCCCCTCCTCCCTCCTTCTCCCCTACCCCAGGCTCCTCTCTTTTGGCTGCCTTCTCCTTCACACCAATCACTCCTGAAGAAGCCATGCAGGTGCTCCTGACTGTTAGTCCCTCCAAAGGTTCCTCACCTGATGGCCTGGACCCTAAGCTTCTGTCCCTTTCTACACTTGCTATCGCCTACTCCCTATCCCCTCTTACAAAATTTATCCTTCTCGTCTGCCACTGCTCCATCAGCTTGGAAGCATGCAGTTGTGCACCATCTACCTAAGGATGGCAACATGTCCTCTCCAGGCAACTATCGACCTATTTCTCTCCTCCCTACCCTAGCTAAACTTCAGGAACATCTTGTCCTTGATCAACTCTCTGCCTTCCTCTATGACTCCACTTTCTTCACTCCTTTCCACTCTAGGTTTAGGAAAAATCACTTCACCTCCACCTCCCTGCTAAGGCTGACTGACACCATCTCCTCTGGAATGGACAATGGCCTAATTACCTCTGCCATCTTTGTCGATCTGGCCAAAGCCTTTGACACAGTCTCCCATTCTCTTCTGTGGAGCAGCTTCTCCACTGCTGGTCTGGCCCCTTCTGCCACAAGCTGGTTCAATGCCTACCCAACTGGCAGGTGCAATCAGTCCATATTGCTGACACCACCTCATCTTTCCTGCCCCTAAGCACTGGTGTCCCCCAGGGTTCGGTGCTTGGCCCGCTTCTTTTCTCCATTCTTCTAAATGACCTCCCACAGGTTTGCATGTCAGCTTGCATTCACATGTATGCTGATGACGCTGTTATATATACAACTGTCAAATTCTTTACAGATGTCACTACCAGGCTCCAGTTTGACTTCAATAATGTCCAGTTCTGGCTTAGCTCTCATCAGCTTTTCCTAAATGCCAAGAAGACAGTCTCCATGACCTTTGGCACAAAGCAGAGACTCACTAGGCAAACAAGTTGCCCACCTTCCACACCCTTGATGGGACTGTATTAGAGGATACCTCCTCATTCAGGTACCTAGGAGTCTGGCTAGACCAGTACCTCAGCTCCTCTGTACATTTTGATGCCATTCTGAAAAAAATGCGGCCAAAACATGGTGCCCTATACAGAAATCATAGATGCATTCTGCTTACAGCCAGGCATGAGTTAGTACGGAAGATGATCCTACCAATATTTGACTACTGTGACATAGTCTACAGTGCTGTCCCTTAGTACTCCCTAGCCAGGCTGGATACTCTCTTCAACTCCTTCTGCCACTTTGCCCTTGATGCCTTCTCCCTTACCCACCACTGTGACCTCTACCGCTCTCTGAACGTTCTTACCCTGATTAACAGTCATGCACGCCATGGCGCCAAATTCAACTCTAAATTTTGGCTTGGCTCTCTTCCCTCCTATATCTCCTCCTCTTTATCCACCCCTCCCCCTTCCCAATACTCTTTAAGATCTTGTGACTCGAGGACCCTGGCTATATCCCCCGCTGTTCCACTACATCTGGCCAAAATGCTTTCTTCTATCGCCTGCCAACATTTTGGAACTTACTCCCCCCCACAGGTTTGACACACCTCTTCCACTGGCTCACTTGCATATGCCTTACAAAACTACCTAATCACCAACTGTACTTGCAGTTGACCTACACTGGAGCCAAGGTTTTTGCTATTGACCCTCTAAGACAGTTGATAGCAGTAAATTACCCACTCTTTTGCTATCAATTACATCATCCTAGCACTACCTGCACTTTCTTGCCCCCTAGCACCGATGGCCCCTAAATGCCACCCTAGCCTACATGAGTGTATGTATGCATGTGAAATTGCCAAAATTTGAGTGCTCTTTTGAGAACAGTTTCTCTCCATGTGTGCCTGTAATTAGAACATGTTCTGCTCCCTGTCTGACCTGTTCTAATATGTTAAACACTATGGGCAGGATATTCAAACTGCGCCATTCTGTGACGCAAGACCTTGCGCTGCTCAAAAAAGTTGCACTGGAGTGTGGCCGGTGCGATATTCAATGGAGTTGCGCTATTGAGCAACTCCTTTGAATATTGCCCCCTGGCCACAGCCACTGTGCATGGCGCACTGGAACTTACGCCACCACAAGTGGTCAGAGTGGAGCATTCAAGATGCGGTGGCACAAGTTCCATTGCGCCATACGCAACTTTCCGATATTCAAAAGGTGACATGCAAATGGGGCCATAATTCATGCAAGGCACAAGGGGGGCCATTTGCATCTACTTATGGCCCCATTTGCATGCCATTAGCATGCAGGTGCGCTGATCCCTGACGACTTGCGCCTGGCGCCCTGCCAGGCAGCAGCCATTGAGGACCGGCGCCCTGCAGCCCGATCCGCGGGCATGGGTAAATCCCGGCCTGATCGCGGGCATAACATAGATGAACATCCCCCGACTGGCCCGATCGCGAGCATAACGCCGTGAACCCCCGACTGGCGGTCGAGGGCATAATGTGAACCCCCACTGGCCCAATCGCAGCAATAGAGGTTCACCCCCAAACAGCAATATCCTTGGTGGTCCAGTGGACCGTGCCAATCGCTGGCAGTAGTCAACCCCCAAAGACAGCAATATCCCTGGTGGTCAGTGGACCGTGAAGCCTGATCGCGGTAGGGGTCAAACCCCCAAGGTCGAGCAACCTTTTCCAGGAGTTTGGATAAGATCAGAAGTAAGGAAATGGGCCTGTAATTATTAAGGTCTGCAGGATCTCTGGATTTGAACAGGGGAATGACATGAGCTGTCTTCCACAGTGGTGGTACGGCAGCCTGGGAGAGTGATAGGTTAAAGAGGTGTGTAAGTGGGACAGCCAGGACCTGATAAACTATTTTTAGGTAGTAAGGGTCTAAAAAGTCTTCTCCAGTGCTTTTCTTGACATCCAGCTGTAACAGGAGGTCTTCAAACTCCTTCAGCTTTAGATTCATTCTTAGTGCATTTTTAAAATTTTATCTGGTATTTTTAAAAAAGCTTTTATGTTTTGGTTCGTAATTAATTACTCGAGTCATTAAAAATGGCATCCATTCGCAGTTTTTTAAAATGTCTTCCACTGAGGATATCTGTTGAAGGTACATACTAGATTCATGTGGTGGAGTATTAGGATGGTGTTATCAATGTTTCTAATGATAGGCAGCCCAACACTGTACAAAAATATGTAATTTTC
Organism: Neoceratodus forsteri; assembly: GCA_016271365.2. Lineage (NCBI taxonomy): Eukaryota > Metazoa > Chordata > Ceratodontiformes > Ceratodontidae > Neoceratodus > Neoceratodus forsteri. The sequence continues at coordinate 723,727,555 of CM028129.1, forward strand.
TTCATTGGGGACATGCATGGAATGGAAACTATTACAAATTTCAAATTTCAAATTCCTGAAGTTTCATTCAAGAATGAAAGAAAACACAAATAAGTATATTGCAATTCAAAACGGCACCATGAAATTCTGCTTAAAGTTGGACCAGCATAACATTCTGTGGTGATTTGCATATGCAGCCCATGATGCTTTGCATTGTGGGGGCATGTGTGATTTTGTATTTTCTTGAAACTTGGCTTCCCAGCCAAATGCCCTTTGGGGTAACCCTTGCCTCAGTGTTTGCGCACAGAGGTTCTTTGTCTTTTAAATAAGTATATTGATGTTTCCACTGGAAAAACATTTATTACTGATAAAATTGCATGACTAACAAATACTGCTGCTTTAACATGCTTGATTTTTCACAACGCTGCAAATATACAGGTACGGAATTTACAGATGTTTGGATATTTTAGGTTATGTTCATGTTTCAGAAAAGGTGATAGCATGTATATTTGAAAAATAAGTCTTTATTTAAACTAAAGATCTCAAACTCAGCAAAATATTAGAAACTCGTTTTCTGAGCAGTGATAGCTGAGCCACTGTTAAAGAGAAATCTTTAAAGGAACTATAAACTTTGTGTTTTACATTTTTTTACATACCTGTAAACTTGGGCATATATGAAGTCTGTTTCATACCTCAGTGTATAGCTTTACATTTTTGTTTTCAGTCATAGTTGTGCTTTATGTATGGTCCCTTGTTATTTGCTGCTTTTTTCAAGCCCACTATTAATTTGTTAATTACTTTTCAGTTCTTAAACACAATGACATCAGCTGAGCACAAATCCTGCATGGAAAACTTTACTCTAGGCTCCTGCACAACTGTTGTCACTGGAACCAGAAACTCACAAGTAATTAAACTAGCTCTATGGAAAAAAAAACACTCATATAATTTATTTGCCCACACACATAGAGACAAGTGAACGTGCCTGTGATGTAAATGTGTGCACTCAAGTAGCTGACCTGCACATCAGCAGAATCCTGTCAGAACTCAGCTGTATAGCTGACAACTCTTTTCTGGAGCTTCAGACTGAGAGCTGCTGACTAAACAGCTGATCCTCTGACACCTGCATGAACATCCATGTCACACTAGAGGTATGCCAGGCAGCACAGTCACAGTACTTTCAGGCATGCAAAGCCCAAGTCTGCTTATTGTAGCTGATGTCAGCATGACTTGGATTTCAAAGTGCATTGGGCTGTTTTTTTCAGTTTAGCGGGCCTACTTCCACATGCAGTCTATCTTACCAGCTTAACTCAGCAGCCCACAGTATGAACAAAGGTACAGGACACTTGTTTGCAAGTTAATTTGTATTACAAAGCAAGTCAAAGCCAAATAGAAACAGAGCTATTTTAAGTGCCTACCTACTCTTAAAGTATTTTGGATGGTGTCCCTTAGTTTTGACAGTGAGCAGAGCAGGGACCCCTGATTGGCTAAAATAAGAAGGAGAAACCAGGGCTGAGCTACTGTGATGCAGCTTTTGCTCTGTTGCAGATCTCTAAAGTGTTTATTTTTAATTGGGCATGCTCCACCAAAAAGAAGAGAAACCAAAAAAAAATATGTTTTTTTTAAAGTAAGAGCAGCGCTCTGAACCTGGAAGTAAACCAGAAAAGAGTGAAGCGCTAGAAAACAGTGTGCGGCAGAAAGGGGGAGGGATGAATAGCGCTGTGGTGAATGGCCAGGACCACATGTGCTTTGATTCCACTGTGGAAGGACACAGTCTAGGTATCCGGTCATGTACTTCCATAGCCCCTTCTTCTGTTATGTAATAGCAATACATCAGCATGGCTATCACCATTCAGCCATAAAAATGAATACTGGGCAGGAGAGAAAGCAGCAATAACAAAGGACCCTAGCAATGCAAAAAAATAAGATTATGTCAAAACAAACATGCTGCCTCAAAGCTCTGTGAAGGTCTATCTTCCAGTCCCTTCCCACTTCCCCCTCCTCTTCTCTGCCACCCCGACAAAGAATATTTCATACTCTTAGGCTGATAATCACACTCTTGCTTATGCTACCTGGAGATGGTGAACTCAGCCCTGACCCTGCCCCTTCTGTTTTCTTCTCTTCTTCACCCCTTAACAGTTTGAGTGTGTTCTGTCTCAAAGTTTGCAGCTTAGTCCCTAAGTTGGATAGCCTTAGGCTGTGGGTTCTGTAATATCCAACTTCCAATTAATCAGTGAGTCCTGGCGTTCAGTTACAATCAGTGATGCAGATTCCTTGATCTCAGGGAATGTGTTCCATAGACAGGATCGAAGGGCAAGTGGGATGATGTAGCTGTTTTCAGTATGTAGATCTTACTCTTAACTCTGATATCATACTGTAGCCCTCTCACAAACTTCTCCTATGCAAGCTCTCTTTCCCTTCCCGCTCTCTGTCTTCATTGGTAAAATCTACTCCTGCCCTTGCTTCAGACCTGATGCTCTTTTGATCTCCTATTGTTCCTCTCTAACTTGCCTCTTCTGGTCAGCTCCTGGTTCTTGCTGATTGTAATATAAATTGGGTCTCCCCCTACAAAAGCATTCAACAAATGTAATCTTTCAAGCACTCGCAGCTAATCACTGAGCCTATCCATCTCATCCCCAACTCCTCCAGTCATTACCTCATTAACTGTGTCCTCTACTTCCACCCTCATCTATGAAGGTGGCACTCTTCCTGACATCTTCATTGATCACAGGATTGTCTACTGTACCGCTAAAATCTGCAGTCTTAAAACTCCCCCAAGTACATCAGGTGTAGGTTTTCCAGCTTGCTTAACTTACATTAACCTCCTTCGTTGATGATCTTTGCCTTACTCACTGTTCCCTTCTCTTCATGGCCTCCAACATTAAGAAGCCTTTCTTATTTTCAGTCTAAATTTATTTCAACCTAGGACACTTGCTCTGGAACTCTGCAGAGTTCGTTGTTCAATTTAAAGCATGTGACTCTGTATGATACCAGCATAAGGTCTTTGGCTCCCCAGCTGACTTACAGCATTTAGGTAATGTACAAACAACTATGGGACACTAGCACTAAGGCAGTCAGAGAAGCAGCTGCAGATACCTTTCCAACAACATCCAGAATAACCTTATGTACACAGTAAAGTTCTAGAAGTGGACCCACTCTATCTTTGATTCCCATCCTCCACCCAGTCAACTACTCCTGTCCTGAAACTGGCAAGCTCTCCTTCACTAATCCACTTGTGGCTACTGAGTTTTTCACTTTGTGTGCCCTTTCTCTTCTTCATCCACCCTTCCTCTCAAATCTCCTCTTTCCCCCCCACCTTCCTTCCCTTCCTTGTTTTCTACTCCCCTTCCCCAACCTCGGTCTTATTTTGCCCATCTATTCTGCAGCTACTGTACTGGCACTGTGCTGTCCTAACCATCCAAGTGTCACAGCACAGATGGACTGAATCCCACACTTTTACACTTTTCTGCCCTTGCAGTTGCAGACCCTATTATTGCCCTTCTTAACCTTTCCTTCTCAGTATGACTTCAGTTCCCCTAGCCAGAAAGTGAGCCAAAGTCCTCCCCTTCACAAATGGGGTGACTCCTCTCTGGATAACTACCATCCTATCTGTCTTCTACCTGCTCTGACAAAAGCTCAGGAATGATTTTCCTTTCACAACTCTCATCCTTCCTTGACTCCTCTATCCTCTCCCCTTTCCAGTCTGGTTTCTGCAAATCTCACTCCATTGTTTCTTCTCCTTTCTTAACTCAATGGACTAAGGCCTGATAATTGTTGCCCTCTTTGCCAAGACTTTAAACACTGTGGTGCACCCATCCCTCCTAAACAAACTGGTGGTATCAGACCTCTGACCTCACAGTTGGCTGGTTCTGCTTCTACCACTCTGATCATCACCATTCAGTGCAGCCCCCCCCCCCCGCTTCTACTCCTTCCACTCTGATCATCCTCATTCAGTGCAGACTGGTGATGCCCAATTCCAAACACCAAAGCCAGCATTCTTCAAAACAGACACAAATCCAAGTGAATGCAGATAAAAAAAATAAGATTTTTCATTGCAGATTGCAAAGTTTTTATTCAAACATATGCAGCAATACAAGAAACAGTCATTACAGAACCCTGCTCTTCAACCAGTGGGTCTTGCCTTAGCCCTAAGGAGACCTACTGACAGTTGATCCTGAGATTCTGGTATAACTATTTCTTGTATTGCTGCAAATGTTTAAATGAAAAACTTTGCAATCTGCGATGAATAAATTCTTTATTTTTTTATATCTGCATTCACTTGGATTTGTGCCCGTTTTGAGGAGTGCTGCCTTTGGTGTTTGGAATTGCGACTTTTGGGCTGGCAAGCCTTGGCTACAGCACCCCACCTGTGTTTTGAGTGAGCGCAGACATTTCCCCCATTGACTGGTGATGCCCTGTCCCCTCTCCTGCTTCTGCTCTTACTACTCTGATTATCACCATTTAGTTCAGGCTGGTGACATCCTATCCCCTCTCGTCTTGATCAGAACTGGAGTCCATCATGGCTGCCTTCTGGACTCAAGTCTTTCCTCCATTTTCCTAAATGATCTCCCCACAGTCTGTATTTCCATGAACATTTATATGTGCATGAATAACACAGCATTTGTTTCCTCATGTGCCTCAGTCCCTGAGCTGGCATTCTTTTGCATCAGGTTTTCAACAATGTCAGGTGTTAGTTCCACCCAAATCAGCTCTCACTTAAGGCAATAATGACAGTCTGTGATCTTTGGCATGAAACAGAGACTCACTATCCCTGTTATCCCAATATTCACAATTCTTGATGATAGCCCCCCCCCCAATCCATTAAAGAAGTCACTTCCTCCCTTCCTTCAAGTACGTTGGTGTGTGGTTGGATAGAAATCTCGATTTTCCCTTCCAAAATCAACACTATTTATAAAATGGCAGAGATCAATGGAGTAATCCAATTGGTTATTTATAGTGCAATATAGGAAAATGTTGCACTATAAATAACTAGTCTCAGAAAAAATGCCTGTTTACAGAATTTGAGAGCTCTGTGATTTCTGTTTCTGCATTCCATTTAGAATTTTATAGTATTTTGAAGTCACCATTTTCTCCTCTCACTAAATGGCCGAGACCAGAAACTTCAAGCAAAAATCATAAAACAACTCCATTCTACCGCTGTTTCACTCTCACATTGCAGGGCACCAATAACATTTGTTTGCAAAATACAGAATATATAAAGGCATTCATCGTACTGTCTTGGGTGTGGAAGGGTGGGGGAGAGAGACATATAGTAGACAGCGCTATCAGTCATCACGTAAGTTTCTTTAGTATGGCACCCTCATTTATCACAAAACAGATTTTATTTTAATAAATTGGGCTGGTTTCTTAGCTATTGTCTGCATACTTATATACAGTCTGTAGAAAACGATCCAGAGAAAAATGCCATGCGCAGTCTCTCTCATTCCATACTGTATCACTCACAGCACCCGCTTTATGTGTCTGTCTCTCTGTTAGTTGTTAAAGATGCATTTGCCATACATGTTAAATAAAAATGAGAGCCCAAGTATATACAATACACATGTTTCCATCATGTTTACCAAGTAAACAAGCTGGGGAGTAAGTGGGCATGTGGTCAGCATGGGTTCCATAGAGTAGCACTGCCGATGCTAAGTGCACGTTTAGCTGGCAGCAGTTAGAAAAGTGTGACGCTGCTGGTCCTGAGAGAGTGTGTGGCTGGCGGCAGTTAGTAAAGAGTGGCACTTTGCTCACACTCACACACCGCTATATATAACAAAGCTAATGGTTTTGGAAAAGCTATTGAGCCAGTAAAGTTGGAGTGGGGGTGGCTAGCAGAGCTGAGATCTAAAAGATACATAGAAAACTACAAATATAGATGTCATATTTGAACAAACTTCCTCAGGCAAAGTGAGAATGCCTTGATGTTCCAGCAGGCGGATAAACTATTTAACATAAAAATGCAAGGAAAGTTTTTAGTTTTTACATATGTTTATACAATTTCTTAAATTCCTAAATACATTTAAATTAAAGAAGCCCATTTTATAAGTGCAATAAGATACTCCAGAGTTGTGCATTACAGTGTGATAACCGCACTCCTAGGGGCGACCGGCACTCGGCCCTTGACCTCGTGCCTAACTACACCCTTAGGAGTGCAGTTATCACACCGTAATGCACACCCCATCATGTCTTATTGCTTACTTGTAAGAAGCTCCACCCCAGGTGTGGTGCAATATACCATTATGAGTCCTACCTTCTATAGTTGGACTGTCATATGATTACCCTCAAGATGATCTTTTGCTTGTGTTTGACAATGCAGAAGAGGTCGATAGTATTAAACCATATGCCAGACTGAACCATTTTGCCACTTCTGTCATTTTGCCCCTAACTGCCTTCCACATGGCCACCATTGTTTCATTACCAGAATTTTTCTGTCCTCTAGCTTAATGATCAGTGTTGCTCTCACTGTTCCTCTTTGCTTAATTAAATCTGGTACTCCTCCCTACCCTGCAATCTCTCCTCTCCCCTTCTCTGCTTCCTCCGCTATCCCCATTGCAAAACCTATGTGGGCCAACTGTCTTGTCTACCAATCTCCCCAACCTCTGGAACAGCCTTATCCTTCCTATCTGCTCCTACTCTTCTTCCCCTCTTTCACTCAAAGACCCCATCAGTGATACTTTTTCCCCTTATTTGCCTGCAATATGCTATTCCTTCTTGCTTTACCTTCCCATCCCCCATTTTTCTTTCCTTTCTTTCCACCACCAGCATACCACTGCATTTCTATACTTTGTTGTTTGAGTTATTGTTGCCTCTTTTGTGTACTGTGTACCCCTGGCCACCTTGGCCATTATATATTTTTTTTCTTCTAACCTTTCCTTTCCTCCCTTAGTCACTTTTACTCTTTCTGATACCTTGGTACTGTACTGTATTGATTTGTTTTATATTGTTATTTTTTTTTTAAGTCAATCTTCTTCATCCACTGAGTCCCCAGTTTGGGTAATCACCCACAGCTACCCCAACTTCATCAGCCTGACTTTCCTCCAGGACTCACAGTCATGCATCTATTGAATAGTCTGGGTGCTCATCGGGTGCTGGGCCTCTGAATGGCAGGAGACAGACAGATGACCAGGATATGCTTTTTTTCCACTGGTGTTTCTCCCTAGGAGAGTGGGAATGCAGTGTTGCCCAAACAACCCTGCACAAGATCTCATGCACAGGACATCAGTTGCCATGACTCCCCTTGTCCCCAGTATTATAGTCGTTGGCTGCCTTGTCCCCAGCTGTCACTAGGGGCCAGGCTTGCACCAGGCACCATCTTCCTCCCCCTTCCCAGGAGAGGAGAGTTATCCTTTAGATGCTCTATCCTCTTCCTCCCTGGCCAACCCCCAGCAACCCCAATACACTCCCAAACCAGGGTTGCCAGTGTGGTGGCAGGTGTGACACCCAGCACCTCAACTCCCTGCAACACTGGTCCAGCCTAATTTGTTTTGTATTACTGTGTTCACTGTGATTTGCTGCTGCTTGTCTCATGGCATATTGTAATTTTTGTTCTGCTTTTGAAATTTGTACCTTACTCTTTGTTTTGCCCCATGATCCCTTTCCCAAGGTTGCACTTGGAAGTGCTTAATCTGAGCAACCATTTGAAATTAAATAAATATAATTCTGTACTCTGCTTTGCTGGATGGTCAGGATTGAACTAGCTCTGGTCAAGCTGTGACCGCTTATTAAGTTTTCCTCTGTGTTCTTCCTTCAGAGGTGGACCCTCCCATACACAGGACATCAAGTTGGGCTGATTGATGCTTCTACTTACAGTATGAATTCTTGTTCTCATAACTGATGAGTCTTCATATCTTTTTATGGATGGTCATATCACTTTCTAGAACTTTTTGGCTCTGCAAACACCTCCATTAATTATTTTGTTACTTCCTGAACAGAACACTGACACTCTATAATTATCTTGACCTGTGGACCCTGAGCTGAACACAAAGCTATACATTTTGTCTTTTTGTTTTAACCATCTCCTTGTCTTGCAAAATTCCCTTATGCTACAATTACACATGTAAAAAAGCAGGTTGTCATCATAACTGGCATAGTTCATTGAAAGGAGGCCATTTCTTGTACCTGTTATTTGACCTTAATTATCATAGGTTCATATTACTGTAATTACCGATCAGAGTCCAAATTATGTCTGGTTTCTGTGTATACCCAATTTTTCAGCTGAGAGGATGAACATAGAAAACAGGGAAAATGTTCTATGTAGGAACACAGTTTGAACTAACTAAACTGGATTGGACCCTAGGTCTCTGGGCTATCACTCCTTTGCTGAAAAGTGTAGACCTCGCTGCAGTACCTTCCTCCAGAATAAAAAAAAAACAAACAGAAATATGTTTCTGTCTCATAAGGCACAATCTGTTGATTTCTGATTTCTACTTACAACCAAATTTGTATTGTAACAATTTGATATTTACTTGAAAGATTAGCATTACATGTTTCAACATATATCTTCTGTATCTTTCTGTTCATGTAGATGAGAGAGTAAGCTACTGTTTTACAAGCCTTGAGGCTGGACCTTGCTCAGCTCCAAAAGCCAAGAACTTTACAAAAGAAGAATGCTGCTGCGGACCCTTACCAGGAGTAGGATGGGGTGTCCCCTGTGAGATTTGTCCCACAAAAGAAGATGGTATGCCTGACCAACAGATTATGAGCAATCCAATACAGATGTATTTTGTATTGTCGTTTTACATGCTGTACCACAAAATGCTTTACATTATTAATAAAATAAGGAACCGTAAATGCCTTTCTTTGGACAGTACTATGGGTTCATAAAGCATCATCATGCTTGCATATGGGTGTGTTGTGACTCATCCCATTTTTTAGAGACAGAAGACTCCCAAACTGGGGTCAAGTGGATTAAGCTGCATTCTAATAGCAAGTCTTTGAAATTCACAGTTTAGCTGATAAGCATTTTGGTTTCAAGTGTAACCAACCAATGCAAAAGCCAACACACTCAGACACTACTAGTTTAAACCTACTTCCCTGGGATATTGTTGCAAAACAGTAAGAGTAGTTTTTTTGAGAAGATCATTGATTGGTTCAGCTTGGTTCTTTTTATTTTGAAAAATGTATACAATCACACACAATTTGTTACATTCTTATATATAATGCACACCATAAAAAATCATAAATATACATCCACATAGATACACAATAAATTATATAACAAAAACAATGGAGTTTCAGAAATACATTTAAAGGAAATAATTAGGCTTTACAGGAGTTAAAAAAACTTCACCACCCCATACATTATTTTTATTTTATTTAGCTTTAATATATATTCTTGAATATTCAGGCCCTGATTTATGTAATGTGCTGGAAATAGAGGGGGTAAGACATCTTTTCCTAAGCATTTCCCAGGCATCACACTCAAACAGAACATGAAATACTTCTGCTGATGTTTTATTAAGGCACTTGCACAATCCCATATTTCCATTAGCAAAATACCTTTTTAGGTTATAGTAAGAATTACCTAGGCTAGCTAATCTCACTGCACACAAAATATTTCTATGCCTACCGTTCTCACAGTTTACTAGGTATTTTTCAAGGCTCCATTGATGTTTTATACTGGAGTATAAATCATATGTGTCTAGCTCATGAATTTTTCCCAAATCCTCTCGTATAGCAATATCTTGCAGTCTTGTTATTACTTCTTTTAAAAAAAAAAATCTATATTATTACCTGCCTTTTCAGACCAAAGATCCTCACATACAGCTTTTTTTAAGCATAGCATTCAGCTTAGAGAACCAGTTTCCATTTTGTTTAATGGTTGGTAACATATTCAGGTACTCCTGCCAGTACATTTTTGGCAATCTTTCATTATTCATCTTCATTGTTCTATTCCATAATGTAACTGCTCTTATCATTATTTGAGTCTTGATAGGAAGCATAGCAGTCTAAAGTTTTAAGAAGCATGTTGGACAATCTCTAGGTAGATTTAATGCAATCCTAATAAATATATTTTGTATAGTCTCTATATTGAGGTTATCTAGATATAGCCCCCATATTTCACTCCCATATAGTGACTGACTCATTGTTTTGGCTTCAAATGCTTTTTTCATAGCCACAAATGAATTACTTGCAAACGTGTTAGCAAAAGTTCTTATTGCACCTGTGGACTTATAAGAATTGCACTTTATTTCAATTAAATGAGGTTTCCATGACACATTTGTGTTGACAATTATACCCGGATTTTTATATTTTTTAACTACCTCAAATTATTTCCCTTCAATATTCCAGATTTTATTAGAATGTTTTTTTCCAGCACTATTATTTTAGATTTCTCCACATTTAATTCAAGGTCCATTGCTTCTAATGATTTCATAATGCTAACCATACCCCTTTTCAAACCAAGCAGTGTCTGTGAAATAACAATAGCATCATCTGCATATAACAATAAATGTTTTTTTCTTTATTTATAGAAGGTGCAAAAGTGTCAATGATTTTAATATTCTTTACTAAAACATCAATATACAGGTTAAACAAGAGGGGAACCAACAGGCAACTCTGTTTTACACCCTTATTCACTGCAATTTCTTTTGCTAGGGCACCGTCTCTTACAAATCTTATCTCTGCAGATGTGTTGTACTGCAGCATTTATAATATTGCTAAAAGCTGTTAGTCTATTATTAAGTCCTCTAAGATGTCCCACAGTTTTGCACTATTTAATAAATTAAATGTGGGCCTGATATCAATAAAACAAACATATAGAGCCATGTTTCTCCCACATACATATGTACCTATCAGATCATGTAGAGTGAAGATCAGATCTAAGGTGCTATGTTGTTTTCTAAAACTGCACTGGAATTTAGAAATTAATGAGTTGTCTTCAAGTAGTCTGTCTAGAATTAACCCTGTGTACACTTTCTGTATCACCAGAAGTAAGATAATTGGTCTACATCATGTTGGGTCTTGTTTGTTTCTCCTTTTAAATAAAGGGACATTAATTCCTTTATTCCAGTTTTGAGGCAATATTAAATAGTGACATATTATTGTAAATATGGGGTTGGGCAAATCTGCCCAAAAATCTGGGTTATATAAGAATACCTCTGCAGGTAGGCCACCAGCTCCTGTGGCCTTATTTTTTTTTTGCACTGTAATTGCTATATTAACCTCCTTGTCAATAAATGAAAATGAATTCTGGCATACTAATAAGGATTTATCTATTGTCTTCATGTTCACACATATTTCTTTATCTGCACTATAAATTCTACTAAAATGATTGATCCACGTCTCCTCAGTGATCATACCACTCATATTGTAATGTATGCTACTTTCATCACATCCATAAGCTACAAGAGACCAAAAGGTCTTTGCATCTTTTTTCATAATATACTCCTTGAGATTTCCCAGAGTTTATTTTTATAGATCCTTTTTATGGCTGTGGGTGAAGCCTACAGCCATCCTGCTTTTGCTTGAAAAAAAGTGTTTCCATGGAACACATCTTTTAGGAGTTTTCAGTGTATCCTTCCATCAACTGCAAAATAGTACACTCCTCCTCTGGTTTTTACTATTGGCTGCTCTGCCTTAAAGGCAGGGGGGATGCTACTGTGCCTCCCAACTTCTCAGGATATAAATAAACAAAAAAAAACTTTTGAAGCTGCTGTCATTTAACCTTTGCAGGGCTGCAGAGTGAGTATCTGTCCAGCTCAAGTCAAATAGATTCATTCCAGTTCTTTCAGCAGCCTAGGGGTTAACTCATTATCTCCTTACTTTAACTGAATACTGACCCAGTAGCACATGGCTAATTAGGCACATGTGTTATGTGAGAGATGGAGCAATGTAAGAAGTAGACCGGGACTCGCCCCCCCCCAGAATCCCAGCCTTGGAGCTGAGAGTCATCATGTAGGAATTTCTACTGTCTACTGCTGTCAATACTCCCACATGTCTACATTATATAGTTCAAAAATAAATTAGAACTACAAAAACCAGTCATACAGAGGGTATAATGACTTGAATAGTTTTTGTTTGTTTCTTTTAATTTGTTTTCTATTACTGGTCCAGAATAAGCATCCCTTTATAAGTGTATGAGCCTTGTTTGATAAATGAATGTTCTGCTGTGCCATGCAGCTCCAAATGTCAGTACTGAAACAATGTTATCAATGTTTGTCCAGTTGCCTGTTGCAGCAATGTTAAACTGATTCCATGCTAAGGAGGCACATTCTGTAATTGGACACTGTCTATTCTGCTTCATTCTAGGGTGCATTTTAACTGGAATTTCAGGCACAAAAATAGGGGTTAAATATCCTTCAAATTCTGTTCTGCTATTCCCCCTGCATGCATTTACTGTCAATTTACATAATGTATCTCCTTGGAACCAGTTTAACTTTGCTGCAGCAGGGAAATGGACATACATACTACAGCAAAATGTATTCAACTCAGATTAAAAAAACAAATATGTGTGCATAGGTTCTATTTTGCAACAGTAACCATGAACATGATGAAAGTAACCCTGATCTAACACAAGTGCTCCTGGGTCATCACATGATGCTGTCCTATTTGCAGACAACTCTCTGCCCTGAGGGAGGAAGTTGCCCATGTTCAGGCCACACTGGACAGTAGTAAGGGGACCTTCCCCCAGGCCACACTGGATGGTAGGAAGGGAACCTCCCCCATCCAGGGAGCACCAGAGCCACCACCACTACCTCAGAGGTTGTGAAGAAAGCACAGCAGTTGGACCACAGTGGGCTCAGGAAGGGTGAGGATGGTGGAACAGAGGCACACCCAGTCAGTTGTTCCACACCACAATCCATACACCATTCTGGGGGAGCATAGCTCCCCTATGGATGCACCCACAGAGGAGACTAAGGAGGCTGAGAACAACTGTCACAAGGGAGGCCCACAGGAAGGAGGCAGAGGACAGGAAGGAAAGGAAGCAGCTCCTGGTGGGGGACTCAATTATTGGGGGATAGAACTGGGGGGAGCAGGGAAAACTGGCGTGAGTGCCTGCCTGGTGCCATGGCTTGGAGAGACAGGAAGTGCATCCTCAGGATCATGAGAACAGCTGCACGGGAGTCTGAGCTGGACGTCATTGTCCACCTAGGGACAAATGACTTGGCTAATCATGAGATTAGAGCAGTGCAGAAGGACTTTGTAGAATTGGGGAGGGACCGAAGACAAGTAGCACACACAATATCCTTCTCTGAGGTGCTGCCTGTCAATGGCATGAGTGAGGTGAGGGTACTTTGCACCATGCAGTTTAATGAATGGTTGAAAAAATGGTGTGGAGCGCAGGGGTTTGGCTTCATTGGGGACTGGGGTTCCACCTGGAAGGCCACCAGCCTATACTGGCAGGATGGTCTGCATCTGTCCAGGAAGGGAACAAGTCTTTTGAGCAATCGATTTAAATTCTTCATTGGCAAGCTTTTAAACTAGTCAAGGGGGGAGGCACTGATAAGCAGCAGGAAAATCCCAGCCTCTCCCTACAAAACAGGGTACTAAATGAGAAAAAGACTGAGGTAGACAGGTCAGTGGGGGATGCTGCAAAAGAAGGTAAAGCCATCAAAAAATGGAGAGCAATGAGTACCAATGCCCATAGTCTGAGTAACAAGCTTCCTGAATTAGTGGCCTTGATGGAGGAGGAACATCTGGATATCGTGGCAGTCACAGAAACATGGTACACACAAACCATGACTGGGACATAAACATACCAGGATACACTATCTACAGGAGGGACAGGGAGGGAAAAAGGAGGAGGAGTAGCTCTTTACATAAGGGAAGGAATCAAAGCAACAGAACAAAAGGGAAAACAGGAAGAGAAGAAGCACTGTGGGTAAATTTGGAGACCGCAATGGCACCACAATCCGCATAGGGTTAGACACAGACTTTCTCAGGGGGAGGAAATGGACAAGAAATGATAGGAAGAATACTTAGAATGGCAGAAAAAGGGGTGATATTGCAGATGGGTGATCTGAATATGCCAGATGTTAACTGGAGTGCAGTTGCAGCAGCCACTTCAAAGAGTGGGGTTATTCTAGATGCCCTACAGGGGGCATGCCTTAGACAACTAGTATTGGAGCCCACCTGAGAGGGAGCAATCTTAGACCTGGTTCTCTCAAATGGAGATGAAGAGAGTATCACAGATGTAGAAGTGGGTAGCCATCTGGGAACTAGCGACCATCAAACAGTATGGTTCACAATAAACACAGCAATAGAGTCAAGCCATACAAAGGCAAAAGTACTGGACTTTAGGAGGGCTGACTTTGCCAAAATGGGTGAGTGCCTAAGGAATGCACTAGCAAATAGGCAAGAAGAAGGGTGGAAGAACAATGGGGAATAATAAAAACTGCCATCACAGAGGTAACAAGCCTTTGTGTGAAGCAAATAAACAAAACAAAATGATGTAAGAAACCACTATGGTTCTCAAAGGAAGAGGGCAGTGAAGAATCAAGAGAAAAAGAAAGCATTCAGGAAGTACAAGGAATCACAGAAGGAGCAGGACAGAGAACTGTATCAGTTAAAGCAAAAGGAAGCTGGGAAGGCAGTCAGAACAGTAAAGGCCCAAACCGAGGAAAAGATAGCCAACTCAGTTAAGAAGGGGGATAAAACCTTTTATAGGTACATCAGGGAGTGAAGAAAGACCAAGTGAGGGTTAGTGAGGCTTAATAAAAAGGAGGGAGGGTGGGCAGAGGGTAACTGTGAAAAGGCAGAGATACTAAACAAATATTTTTGCTCAGTATTTACAAAGGAAGTGGGGGAGGTACCTAAAACAAACAGTAGAAACACTCTGGATACAGAAGTTGATACCAGCCCATTTACAGAAGAAAGGGTTCTGAAAGAACTCTTAAAACTGAAGGTGGACAAAGCAATGAGGCCTGATGGGATTCATCCCAGAATTCTAAAAGAACTAAGGGTAGAACTAGTGATACCACTGACTACCCTCTTTAACAAATCATGGGAGGATGGGGTGGTACCGAGGACTGGAGAAGGGCAGATGTGATTCCCCTTCACAAAAGTGGGAGCAAGGCAGAAGCAGAAAACTACAGACCTGTTAGTTTAACCTCAGTGGTAGGGAAAATGATGGAATCACTTCTGAAGGAAAGAATTGTTGAGCATCTAGAGGCCAGAGGGGCTCAGGACCCAAGGCAGCATGGATTCACAGCGGGAAGGTCATGCCAGACAAATCTGATAGATTTCTTTGACTGGGTGACCAAAGTAGTAGATCAGGGAGGGGCTGTGGACATGGCCTACCTAGACTTTAGCAAGGCATTTGTCACAGTCCCACACAAAAGATTAATGTACAAGTTAGCCAGCCTGGGAGTGGGTCCCAAGATGACAGCCTGGGTAAATAATTGGCTGGAGAATAGGACACAGAGAGTAATAGTAAATGGAGTCCACTCTGAAGAAAGGGGGGTTACTAGTGGGGTACCGCGGGGTTCAGTATTAGGACCGGTCCTCTTCAATGTCTTTATAAGCGACATTGCAGAGGGACTGGAAGGAAAAGTATGTCTCTTTGCAGATGACACAAAGATCTGCAACAGAGTTGATGCACAAGCTGGGTGGAAAGGATGAGAAGGGACTTGGCAAGGTTAGAGGAATGGTCAAATGTATGGCAGCTTAGATTCAATGCTAAGAAGTGCAAGGTAATGCACCTGGGAAACAAAAACCCAGGGGAAGAGTACACAATGGGGGGTGAGATACTAACAACAACAACAATGGAAAGGGACCTGGGGGTAGTCATATCAGATGACCTAAAGGTGGGCAAGCAATGTGAGAGGGCAGCAAGGAGGGCTGGGGGGATACTGGGATGCATAGGGAGAGGCATCACCAGTAGAAAACAGGAAGTTATTATCCCTCTGTACAGACAGTTGGTGAGACCCCATCTGGAGTACTGCATGCAGTTCTTGAGACCCAATCTCCGCAAAGACAGACAGGATGGAGGCTGTCCAGAGGAGGGCAACTAAAATGGTGCAGTGTCTGCAGCGGAAGACATATGAAGAGAGACTTAAGGAGCTGAATATGTATAGACTCGAGGAAAGGAGGGAGAGGGGGGGACATGATAGAAACTTTCAAGTACCTCAAGGGAATCAACAAAGTCCAAGAGGGTAGCATCTTTCAAAAAAAGAGGTGTGCAAGAACAAGGGGGCACAATTTGAAGATAGAAGGGGGGTAGCTCAGAGGTAATTTAAGGAAGTATTTTTCACAGAGAGGGTTGTGGATGCGTGGGCGGCCTTCCGGAGGAGGTTGTGAGTCAAAACAGTGGTGGAATTCAAGCATGCATGGGACAGTCATAAGGCAATTCTAGGGGTTGGGGGTAGGAAGAAGTAGGCTGCTGGTTAACTAGGATCTGCAGCTTATCCATTAGGTAGGGAAATGGGCAGACTGGGTGGGCCAAGCGGTCCTTATCTGCCGTCAAAATCTATGTTTCTATGTAAGTGGCTCTGGTGGGATTTGAAGCAGGTGATTCATTTACCTCAAGCCAGGTAACAACTTTGTAAACATAAGACTGCAGAATACTGTTTTCTGTTGTGCCATAAATCTGATTACCACATTTTACTGTCATGTTTTCTATGACACATTTCACATCACTTATGAGGATAAGTTGAGGGACCTCAACATGTACTCATTGGAGGAGAGAAGGGAGAGGGGTGATTTGAACGAAACCTTCAAGTACTTAAAGGGCATCAAAAGGGTTAGTACAGAGGGCATGTTTTGATTAAAGGGAAAAGGAATTATTAGAGGGCACACCCTGAAGTTGGTGGGGGGTAGTTTCAGGAGAGAAGTGAGGAGACATTACTTCATGGAGAAGGTGGGGGTGAAATGCACTTCCTGAGGAAGTGGTATCTCTTAAAACAGTGGAGAGCTTCAAAAGGGAGTGGGAGAGAGTCAAGGGTAAGATACTAGTCAGTGGGAAGATAAGAAGGAAGAGAAGGAAGTAAGGGGGGGCAGCAGCAGGAGTATAACCTGTGTGCTGCACAACTGAGCAGATGCGATAGACCAATTGGCCTGCATCTGATGGCATTTTTGTATGTTTGTATGTTCGTATCACTACATTTTCTTACTTCAGATCTGAGATTTGGACTTGCTATTGTTATCGCTGAAGATGCTATTAGTTAAAACAGTGATTAAGTTATTTTTCTATTATGACACGTTTGTACAAGGTGTTAATGGGGTCATGTCAAAAATTAAAACTATAGACTGGATCAGTTTCTAATATACAGCACAGAACAAGACGAATTATACTAAAATGTTTAGTGACTGCAGTGTACAATCAGGATTTTTGTCTTCATGTAATTTAAACTGCTGGAAGCCATGCAAAGTTACCAAAACAACAAGCATTTGTCAGTGCTGAAGGTTTCCTTGCATGGTGTATGTGGGATGGTATTCAGCGGTGCTCATGGTGCTCGTTACTTGGAGCTTCTTCAAGCTTGCCACAGCCATATCGGCTCTGGCTAGAACTTGTTTATAATGTAGTAGCTTTCTATATTCTGTTTTTAGATTCTTTAATTCTCCTAGAACTGGACAGATGGGCATGTTCACCTTAAGTTTTCCTATATTCTTAATCTCTTCACTTAGATCATAACATTTTTTTATCAAACTAGGGGTTGTCTGCACCAGTATCTATTTTCCCCTTTAATTTTTTCTCTTTTTTGTACCTAATTGGGATTCAGTTAGTTTCATGAGATCATTAAAGTCTCTCACTCTGTTATCCACCTTATCCAGATTGATGCTACTTATTTTAGAGACTACCACTTTTATTTGTGTGTTATTAATTATATTGTCAATATCTTCTTTGGTGTATTCATTCCATTTCATTTTTTTCCCATATTAGTGCACATATGCATAGCTGCTTCTTTTTCTGCTGCACTGATTTTTGTGATTTTATTCAAATTTGAAACATATACATTAAATGAGAAAATGATCACTGTCCCATACTTTTGTGTATAGTAAACTGTTTGACCACAGAATATTTGATGGTTTCAACTGCATAAAGATCCAGGATGCCGCCCCCTTTTACTGTTGGGAATGTATATTCCCCTTCCCAATCATCTTTTGTGGATCCGTTTGGCACCCTAAGTCCAAATTTTCAAAAAATTGTAGCATTATTTTATCATTTTGTGTCAATAAATGATCTTTTGACTGTCTTATCGGAATATTTATTATGCCATCCATACACCAGTCAGTGGAATATTCCTCAATCATATTTCCTATAGGTGCATTGAAATCACCTGCTATAAGGATCTTAGCTCCAGGGAATCTGGACTTTACTGACTCCAAGTTAATACCAATCATTTTTGTAACATTTGGAAATTCTTTTTCCTTAAGACCAGGTGGAATATAAATATTAAACAATACTCAAACCTTGCTATAACTCGAGATTATGGTATACATATAAAACTTGTTGTACATACTTATTTCTTTGCTTTTAAAATCAAGGGTAGAATCAATAAAAATTGCAAGTCCACCTTTCACCCTTCCATACTTGTTATTCCTGTATGCTGGAGAGATCTATGCCTTATACTCTTCTATTAGCTGTCTGTCTATGGCCCCATCCAAGTCTCTTGTAGTAAAAGTATAGAAACATTTCTCAGCCATTTTAGACACTTTTTATCCATAAGTTTTACTTTTAACCCTGCTGTATTCCAACTTAAAAGATGTATTGCATTTTCATTCACATTTTTATTTCTCAGTGAATTAGTCTCATCTGTCATATTTATCATACTGTTTGAGCTAACACTACTCATCACTGTGTCATCCTCAGATGAAGTTATATCTGAGATAGCTGAGTCTTCTATTTTTAGGATGTCACTACCATTAATTCTTGTCCCCAGTTGTTTTCTCCCTTTCCTTACCACCAGTTCTACATTATCTTCTTGTATGTACAATTTCAATTAGTTTCATATATGCTGTAATATGAGGTTGTTTAGAGATGGTTGTTCCATTTTTTTCTTTAATTGTACAATTAGTGACCTTATTACCCAGTTTACTATTTTAGTTCATTTCTTCTTGTTCTTGTTGTTGCATCTAGAGTTATTTCACTGTCCAAGAATCTATCTTTGACAACATTGATGTTCTTTTATCCAATTTTTTTAATACAATACATATCCAACCTTTGTTGGGACTTGCCTTGGATCTGTATGCCAATTTAATATCCTGACATCCTATGGTGTTCCCCATTATTTCTTTAATCAGATTATAAATTGCCAATTTCAATATATAATTATTTTCATTTTTGAATTCTGGTAGACCTTTTACATAAATAGTAGATAATAATTCTCCTGCTGCTATTACTCAGTCCTTTTTTTCCTTCCACTGTCTCAGTTTTTTTCCTTTACTGAGTCACCCCTTTTAAAGTTCTACTAAATTGTACCCTTTTATCATTGTTTCCTTTGTCTAATCCTTTGTCTAATCCTGAAGCTGTAGTTTTTCTTTTCCTTGTTTGTCTAATATATGATCTTCCATCAAAGCGCCTGTAAGTTTAATTTGTTGTCCTTTCCCAATCTTGAGTTCTTGTTTTTCCTGTTTCTACTTTCATTATCCTCTCTAATCTGTTTTTTCTCTGATTTAGTTCAGTAATTAATAGCTCTATTTCCATAATTTCTTTATTAACCACTTCTTCTGTTATTGTCTTTATTGATCTTTCCCCTTTTCTTTCTTGTCTGAATTTTTGTTTACTTTTTTCCTCCACTGTTCACAACTTGCATTCATATCTCCTACCTCTTTTCCAGTACTATTAAACCCTGTAACATTATGTTGGCATTGATCAGTGCTCTTACATTTCTCCATTTCTTTTACATAAAAACCAATAAATGCTCAAAATAGAGCTACTAATTCCAGAAGCTGAGGGTTCCCAAAGTGTATTTCCTTTTTTAACTCATTTATTTTATTTATTAAACTGTCCTTTTCCACCAACCTTTTATTCCTGTCATGAGGCGCTTCTTGTTCCAGATTCTCACATGAGTTTAAATTGTCATCCACCTCTTCGTTAGACCAATGAGGGGGAATTTTATCCCAGTGGTTCAAGTTTAGATGAGGGGTCCAAATTATGATTATGATTGTTAACATATGGCGTCAAAAATGACTCGTATTCATTAAGGTAAGAACATTGTTTGGAAGCCTGCATCTCCTGCTGTACTTCTAAATTTATACCATAAGGTGTAGCTGCAGCCTCTGGAACTGGTATGACATCTTCAAATACCATTCATTCCTGATTTTCATTAGTAATCAAGTCCATAGTCACTTTTTTCTTAGGCATACTGACTTTCCCTTCCTGGTCTCCCTTTTGTTTATCAACATTATCATGTATCCCAGTGCACTTAGATACAGTCAAATCAGACATACAGTATGTAACTCAGGACCTGTAGCATTAGATAAATTATTATTAATTGATCTTTTTTTTTCGTTCAGTTACCTTAACCTCTGTAACAATATTTGCTTCTTCCAAACTTCTAATTCTTTTTAACAAAGGATGTAGAGATGATTGAGTCCCCATACTGCAACTCTTAATGGGAAGATGTTAGTTTGGGGTTCAAATTATTTACTACTTTTTTATCACCTCTTAGTTCAATGTGGTTAACAACGGGGCACAACAATTGTATGATTTTTGTAGAGTCTTTTTTAACCCCTTTTCAGTCTTGCCCATCTTGGTTCTTTTTGTTACTTTTATTGCTCTTTTGGTTGTATGTCTTAATACCCTATTTTTGCATATTACATGACAGCTTTTTTATTTTTAGCAGTAGAAAAGGTGAGAAATTGGCTTAAATAAAAGTAACCAGCCAAAAATACAAAAAAGAAAATTGTTATACTATAAATAGTATAAATACAGTAATATAAGTAGGCATTATATAGTGTCCTGATGCACTCTGACTCAGGAGAATTTTTGAAAAGAATCAAAGAAGAATCAAAAAACTGCACATGCATAATAGTTCTTATATTATATCATGATATATTATATTATATTATAGTATATAGTACTTATCTTCCTTTATATTGTGGATTGTTAGTGGCACCATTAGCTTCCAGAGTCCTAGATGAGTTTAAAGTCCAAGTCCCACTATCTTGTAAATATGTGCCTGAGTAATGGAAAAGTGCAATCAATGTGATCAGTGCAAACAGAGCAGGTCAATGACATTTCATGCAGGAACAGTTAGTGGATTCCCAGAATCAGCAGCCTCGGCCTGACATACTCTCTGTCTTTCAGGGCAGCTTGCAATTGATAAAAAAGTTCTCCAGCACAGGATGCACTAATAAAACAAAAAAGTAAAAAGAAAATCCTTAACAATTGTGCAGTTCTTACAGGCATGTGATTTCCTGCATAAAAAATATCCCATACACGCAATATACTAATAATAATATATTGACCACTGCATTAAAAGTAATAATTCTTCTAAAACACTTCTGCTGTACTAATTGGAAATAAATGGTGGCATAGAAAATTTAATAAAACCTGTTGTAATAAAATAACATAGATTTCACTTATTTTAGGGAGATACTCTAATGCCTAATACTTTATGAACTTACTTATGAATTTACTTTAAACACACCTAGAAGAATACAATCAATGTATATGCAGAGGCCAAGTAAGTGCTGCAGCCCAGAGTTCAAAACTTGATTTGTTTAACACTCTTGCAGCACCACAAATAAATAAACATGCCAAAGAGCTTTCGAGCTCAGTTTCAAGCTTACTGTGTGGCTAAAGCAGAATATCTAACTCTTCATGATGTTACTCTTGTTGTTCTGGCTATACAATATGACGCCATAGCTAGAACTCAATAATTACAGACAGTGCCTTTTGTCTGTAGTTAGTAAAGAAGAATGAAATTCAGCAGTTAAAATATAACTTGCAGCTCAGTGTGTCATATCTGCTCAGAGGTCTGCTCAGCCTGCTCAGGAAACGCCACTCATATGCATATAAGCAGATAGGACATGTGACCTAATTAGCATATGGCATGCAATTTTAAGAATTAAAACATTTAAAAAGTATATTTCTTTTTTTTAAATTAGCAGCTTTAATTCAACCTGAATTTAATGAATCTGGTGAATCTGATGAGAAAGACGCTAACAGATGCCTGTAATGTAATGTCAGTATTGTCTAAAGCAAGGGTTCTCAAATGGTGAGGCCAGCCTCCCTGGGGAGGCCCCAACCTGTTCAAGGGGAGGCTCAAGCAAGTCTTGAAAAAGTGTTATAGTTCAATTTTGAACTTTATAGATTTAGTGTGAAGGAGGATAACAGTAGGTGAATTTATGTATTTATTCACAAGTCTGTGGCCAGGAAGGTACTGTACACTGAGCCATGGCTTATTTCAAGTGCTTACAGGAAGGGAAGTAGTGAGAGAATACAATTCAAAATGTAACTGCAAAACACTTAAACAATACAAAATGAATAAACATGCAAACAAATTAAGAACAATGAACTAACAATGCGAGGAACAATTGATCAATTAAACTGGCAGCAGAACTGTCCAAATACAAGAGTCAACCATACAGGCACTAGGAATAAGAGCAGGGGAGCAAAATGATCCCTGAGAAGTTGCTTAAAACGGGGAGAGGGGAGGAGGCAGAGGTTGGCAGGATTGTTGTTCCAGTTGGAGGAACAGAAACACAGTCTAACCCATGAAGGTATGGCAGTAAGGGGTAACAATGGTTCGAGAATCAAAATATTGGAGCAAGTAGGTTGCCCTGTTTGGGTGAGGTTACAATAAGCTTAATAACATGAGAGCCAGCTATGCAAAGAGGTTTCAATTTATTCCTGCTATACTGTGAAAAGTAGGCTATTTTTCTATGGGGAGGCCCAAGATCTTTTCCATGGCTTAGGGGAGGCTCACTATGAAAAAGTTTGAGAACTGTTGGTCTAAAGTGTATCCCACGTTTTGAATGTTAAGACAGCACTTAACCACATAAAACACATGTAGGCTATACCCCTTAAATTGCTGTAACTTACAGATATAGCTACAATAGCTACAAATAAATAAAAGTTGTTATTTTAAGCCGTTCTCAACCAGCTCGTGCTTGCACTTGCACACAAAGCAATTATACTAACTGAATCACAAAGCATGAGCAAAATACATCCTTTCAAATTTTTTGTGGTAAGAGAATTCTGGTGATGATCAAATCAGTTGACTTTGTGTGCAGCCTCTCCCAAAAGAAAACAGCAGACTCCCATTCGATGTTTTACAGCCGTCCCAAACGGCTTTCTGTTGTGACTCGAGTTCCGCACCACCTCTGGGGAAAAACCCCGGACTCCACAGCAGATGGGCCTTCCTCCTCTTAGAGTGACACAGAACACACCAGGAAAAAATTGTGCCGACCATTAGCTTATAATAAGAAAGTCTGGAAAGGAGACAAATGGTAGGGCAGCAGTGGCATGCCTTTTGTAACTTGTTTTAAAGCATTGTCTCCCCGCTTCTCTACTTAGCGCACAGCAAGCTTCAATCTCTTACTCGCCGCCTCAGTGTTTTGTTGTTTTTTTTAACTAGAGTTGCAAGTTTGGTTCTAAGGAATAATCAAGAACCTCCAGCTTTGAGTGTTGTGTACTCACAGACTTTCATGACATTATGGAGCCAAAGGTGAAACTGTGTTTTGACTCATTTGAAGAACCTCTAACCCTGTGGCCATCAGTCCCCTATAAATATAAATATAATATAAAACTGCGGAAACATGGGGGCACTTTTGGAGGCAGTATAGTGCAGTGATCTAAGGCTCTGAGCTGCAAACCTGGAGAACTGGGTTTGAATCCCACAGCCCCCTCTTGCACACAGTGTGACCCTGAGCAAGTCACTTAACTTCCTTGTGCTCTCAGGTCACACATGTAAACAAGCTTCAGCTTAGTGTATTTCTCCTGGTTAAAAAAAATAAAATATATATATATATATATATATATATATGTAAAAAACAGCTTCAGGCAGTAAGCCAGGAGACAACACCATCATTTTATCTACTGTCCTCTCTCTCTAGCCTACCAAATCCTAAAATACCAGTATGTACTAGTTCACTCTTCTGCAGAACCCTAATCCATAATTTTGGGGAGGGGGCAATGGTATTCATAAACAGTGCTAGGTAGTCAGGTCCCCCTCTCCTGTCCTACAGGCATTTGCCCTTGGCATTGTGCTGGACGCTGACTTCATGTTTATACTCTTGCCCCCCTGCTTAGCTCACTCCCAAACCCCCACCATTCCTGTATTTACAAGTCCCCCAACCTGATCTCAGTCCACAGTTTGTAGGGACACTGTTAGTTCAAACCAAAGTTGACTAGTCGAGTCCTACCCATGGCATGCCTTTCCCCTTATACAGTCTTAGGCAGTAAGTGTGCCATGTACGCATTTGGGAGGGGGGCCACAGTCAGCATCACTGATAATGTTAAGCAGTCTGATGTCTGATCTACATAGTGTCATAAGTGACAATAATTGCTCCGCCCCCCCCCCATTTAGCATGCACATGACGTGGGTATAGTATATGGGTTCAATCCACATATGTGGCAGGAATATGTTTGGACTGAGTGTATCCCTGCAGCACCACTGCATGTCCTGTGTCTGCATGGAGATGGTTAGGATCCTCAGCCCATTCTCCCCCCCTCCATGCAGATCCCAGTACAGGAGCTGTGTGTGTCAGTTTGGGGCTCCATGCAGTACGGGTGTACACAAGACACGGCAGCCTGTGACAGTCCTCTTTGGGCTATCATAGTACCTTTGTGCAAAGTGATAGGTATGCACAAGTGCTGGTGACACCTCCAGCCCTGTAATTATGCTCCTGGAGCTGGAGGATGGTATAGAGTGAGACATACAGGTGCTGGATGTTCCTGGATAGCTGGTCAGAGAGTGGTGCATAGGCAATATGGCAGCACTAGGGCTGCATAGATATGCCCTCTCCACCAACTACTCACACTGCCCCAGAAGCAGCGTGGGTATGGCAGATGGCCACCCTCATCCTGTAGCCCACCCTGACCCATCTGCACACAGAGCTGCCCACATAGCTGGGTATCAGGTGCAGAAAGAGCACGGAGCCAGGCTGTGGTTGCCACAGTGTGCCCCTGAGTCAACAAAGTTTTTTTCTAACACTGAATATGCATTCATGGAGGAGGAGAAGAGGGATGGAGGGATATGATCAAGACCTTTAAGTATCTAAAGGGAATAAACAAGACCAACACAGAATGTATTTTCCAGATGAGAAAGGGGAGGGACATGAGAAGGCATGGACTGAGATTGGAAGGGGGAAGATTCAGGAGGGAGATAAGGAGACATTTTTCACTGAAAGAGTGGTAGACAAATGGAACACCTTACCAGACAAGATAGTGTCCTGTAAGACAGTGGGCAGTTTCAAGAGGGGTTGGACAGGGTAAGGGTAAGGGATACTGGGGGGCGGCAGCTGTGAGATGAGGTGCTAGCTGCACACTCAAGCAGACTCGATAGCTCATGAGGCCTGTTTCTGCTGGCAATTTCGTATGTTTGTATGTATGTTTATATGTCTGGGGGCAAAGGGAGCTGCCTAGCTAACCTAGTTTTCAACCACCAGTACCTCCCCACCAAACTGTGGATCCAGGGTCGGGAGCAGTTACTAAAAACTGGTGCTTTGGAGCCAGGTGTTGGTGGGGCTAGGGAGGCTGAAATAGTTAGAAATATAGTGTTAACTCCTGGTATAGTGTCAGGAGCCGGCAGGAAGAAGTAGCCAGCTCACAGCAATGCAGAGGGGGCAGGTAATAGGTTTGTGGTTGTGGTGGCATTGGAGGAAGGGGGTGGGATCTCCAGGAGGGGGTAGAAGATGGAGTGGGAGGGGAAGGCTCAAGGGATAGTAGGCAGGCAGAGGAGGGTGGCAGAGGTAAAGGGGAGGGGCACAGCTGGAGGGGCAGACAAAGTGAGCAGGGGTAAAGGGGAAAGGAGCATTGCTGGTGAGGAGGATCAGAGGGACAAAGCAGAGGGGAAGGGGGGCCCAGAGAGGATGTGAGGGAGGTGGATGATAGGGAGACAGCAGGGAAGGGTGGGGGACAGGTCGGGGTGGAGGGAAGCCATGGGAGGCCGGTAGTTCTTCAAATGGGAAGGACTCTAGAAACAGGTACCTAGGTACAAGGATGGGGGTGGGGATGTGGAATGAGGAGGGAGATGTATTGGTGCTGGGGGATTCCATACTAAAAAGGGTCAGATGGGGCAGTAAAGGGGAAAGGTATAGTCAAATTTGGGTAGAGTTCATACCAGGGTTAACAGACGGCAGGGTAGAGCAGGGCAGTAGATTCTTAAGTGTGCAAGAAGGGGCAGAAAGAGACCTCACCTCATGGTGCATGTGGGTATGAACAACCTGGCAGGGGAGACAGTGGAGGTAGTGAGGGAGAGGTTTGAGGAACTGGGAAGGCTGTGTGGGGAGATGGGGGAAACAGTGTCCTTCTCAGAAGAGCTCCCAGTACCCTGCGCGAGTACGGCAAGAAAGGAAAGGATAGGGGAGTTCAACACTTGGCTGGGGGAATGGTGTCAGTCCAAGGGGTTCGGGTTGGTGGGTGGCTGGGGCAGAACCTGAGATAACAATGATCTATATGCAGGGGACAGGCTACATTTGAGCGGGGAGAGGAAGGGGGTATTGAAGAAGAGGTTAGAGGGCTACATAGCAATAAAGATGGATTTAAACTAGGTAGTGGGTGGTGAGTGGTCAGTCGGTAGGCAGGTATCCCAGAGAGGGGAACCAAAGAAGCCTACCCCCCAAGCTAATGGGAAGGGAATAGGAGTAGAGGCACAGGGAGGGACAGGGAGGGGGAATGATCAGAGAAGGGAAGGGAAAGGTACAGGCTGGATTGTGGTATCACTGAACACAAGAAGCCTGGATAACAAATCAGCTGAGTTACAGGCTCTCTTGGTGGTGGGGTTGACATTGCGGCCATCATGGAAACTTGGGCCACCCAGAACCAGGACAGGAATATGATGATCCCAGGGTACAGTATATTCAGGAAGGATAGGGATAAAAGAAGAAGTGGGGGGCATGGCAATCTATGTACGGGAGGGGATAAGGTGTACAATGGAGGAGGGGGGAGGAAGGCAGGACAGAGGCCCTATGGCTGCAGTTTCAGGACTCAAAAAGTAGGACACTGAGGATGGGGGTAGTGTACAGGTTACCAGCTCAGGTGGATGACCTGGATAGGGAGTTAGCTGAACAAATTAGAAGGGTCTGTAGGAAGGGGAACACAGTGGTGGTGGGGGACTTCAGCCTACCAGGGGTGGATTGGAGCACCCCAACCACCATGAGTACAAAGAAGCAGGTCATGTTGGAGGCATTTCAGGACAGCTTCCTGGTGCACTTAGTCAATGAGCCGACTAAGGAGGGAAGGACTCTGGTCCTGGTACTATCAAGTGGGGAGGCTGTAAGGGATCTGGGGGTGGAGTACCCTCTAGCTGGGAGTGACCGCCACCAAAACAGACATTTGAGCATGCAAATCAATGCTAAATCATCCGTCAGATCCATAACTTTTTGAAAACTTGGAGAGGCTTTTGGAAACTTGGAGAGGCTATCCTGGCTTTGCATTTTGGGAAAGTTACAAATGTCTATTTGCTCCTTCACTGAAGACAGAAAAGTAAATGTTTAAGGAAGAGAATTCAATTTTGTAGAGGGCCTTTTAAATACTGTATCCAAAGGCACATTACAAACCATGAACAGTTAGTTGTAGCAACCACTGACTGTACACAGTGAGGAGGTGAGCTTGGCAAAGATTATGGAAAGTACAGTAGAGGAGAGAAAAAAGAAGGTCAAGCACAGGGACTTGCTCAGGGTTATATACTGTAGTGAGTATAGGTATTTGTGGGAATGACACTCATGCCAAGTTGTCTAGGTTTATATCTTTAGGCTCCGACCACTATGTTGCATTTGTTGGGCTTATAGAGAGCTATATTTGCTCCTGCACTAATTTAAAAGTGTCAGCACAGCCTAATTGCTCTCCTGTTATCTATGGTCATCACTGTTATATCTGTTTTTTCTTTAGAGTCATACAACTTAACCTGCAGACAGACTGGTCCCTTTAATGGTAATGGCCCTAGTCCTGTTGATGAAGGAGCTGTTGGTGAGAAATCATGAATCTCTTTTTTTTCTTTATCAAACTTATGCATTTAAAAATAGCTTTTCTGTATATACTTTAATTTGTATTTGTGTTCTTTTGTACATTTTTAAAGACATGGATGAGTGTAAGGATCCAGATGTCTGCAAAAATGGGAAGTGCATTAACACAGACGGCTCATACCGGTGTGAGTGTCCTTTTGGTTTCGTCCTTTCAGGATTTGAATGTCAAGGTAAGTATAGCAATGTTTTCTCCCATGCTTTTAGGTATCCTCATTAGCCCCTTAAGATTCTGAGTCCTTGCTTCTGTAAGAGCTACAGAAGTCATGAAAATGTTATCTTGTGAAATATTTGTCAGAAGATCCTCATCAGAACCATCACCCTCTAAATTCACCTGAACTCATCTAAGGATATCGTTTCCACTATTACTGCTTCTACGTGTCATTATGTTTAGAATCTTAACTTAGCCAACCTCCCCTCTTCATTTTGTACCCTTTTTAAATAGGGCATTGAACACAGAATACTAATACAGCAGGCAAACAGCATTTTAGCTGAATGAACAACGATAGATGAATATGAACATCCACCTTTGCAGTGTAAAACATTTTTATTGTCTCAGAATATCTCCAGGTTCTTTTTTTGTTTGCTTCCCCTCTTCACAACTCCTATCTATACCCCTTGGGGACTCAACAATGTTATCATGCTTAACCGAGCCATCCACCTCTGTTATGAAGTCCTCCCTGTGGCTAACTATCCTCTGCAGCAGGTTCTCTGAGCAGAGAATAACAGAATGGCCATGCATGTTTTGATCAGGATCAGAGCGAATGGCTCCAATAATGGGGCGATCGATGTCATCATGTTCAGGGGGTGCATGATTGTCCCTGACATGGCAGTGCGTGATCATTCCTGCCACATGTCAAGGAGCTGTTCCTCAAGGCAGGCCTTGCCTTCATGGTACCCCTATGTGCTTATAGATATTGCAGAATTTCCCCAGAGGCATCTTTCATACATTAGACTGTTCCTCTGCCTTCCTAATATCCCAGTTCAGATAATGTACTGAGCTTGGGACACGACCCCAAGTACCCCCATATAGTTGCCCATAAAGGCTGTATTAATTACTCCTGATAAACACATAGCAATTCACCTGTATTTGATTTTAATACATTTATGAGAGCCCTAACAAATTTGTCAACTTGGGAATGCTCGGCATGACTTAAAGTAAAGTTATTCAGCTCCCCTTTACAGTACATAGAATGCCCATCTCAGCAAATGCAGCATGATAGCCTGAACACCAGTCTAAATACTTTGGTTGGTATTTTGCTGCTTTTCCCCTTTTTGCTCTACTTTTCTCCCTGTTCTTGGAGTCCCAGTAACTGAAACCTTCCTCCAGCTGGCAGAGTGGGTAAGTGGATGCTTTCACAGTTGATGCCAGTGCCCCTTCTCAGGTAGGTGGTGAGTGTACACAAATACCAGGACACCTGCACCTTCTCTCCCCAGGTCAAGCATCATACCTACACAAAGTACCTGTCCCCAAGCATAGCCACTGTATGGGGTTCCATGGCTCACACACGGACCACAGTCTTCCATGTGGCAGTGCACCACTGAGCCACACAGAATTGTATCTGTTATTGGGATTTTAGAATGCAGCTAGTGAATAAGTTTTTTTGTTTTTAAATGTGGTATCATTCTTATTATGATTATTCTTTCCTTCAACAGATACTAATGAATGCTCTGTTGGCAATCCCTGTGGCAATGGCACCTGCTTAAATGTAGTTGGAGGCTTTGACTGCATATGTGAAGAGGGCTTTGAGCCTGGGCCAATGATGGCTTGTGAAGGTATATTTTTATCTGCCATTTTTACATAGATGATGTTGATGTCACCTACCTTAACTTCAGCATACTGTTCCACATAGAAGATTGATTAATATGCTGGGTAGGCTCGGGGTGGGTCAGAAGTTGGTCAACTGGGTGGAAAACTGGTTAGCAGCCAGATAACAGAGAGTGGTGGTAAATGGTATACAGTCAGAAGAGATGCAAGTCACAAGTGGGATACCTCAGGGATCAGTCCTGGGGCCAGTTCTCTTCAGTATCTTCATCAGTGACATTGCAGATGGACTGGAGGGTAAGGTTTGTCTGTTTGCAGATGACTCCAAGATCTGCAACAGAGTAGATGCTCCAGATGGAGTGGGCAGAATGAGAAGAGATCTGGAAAAACTGGTAAAATTATTGGAAGAGTGGCAACTGGGGTTTAACGCAAAGAAGTGCAAGATCATGCACATAGGGAGGAGAAACCCTGAAGCTACCTATAAGTTGGGCGGGGAGTTGCTGGCAATCACAAGGGAAGAAAGAAACTTGGGCTTCATCATCACAGATTACCTGAAATCATCCAAGCAGACCACTAAAGCAGTCGGTAAGGCTAGAGGGATATTGAGGTGTATTAGTAGGGGTATCACAAGTCGTAAGAGGGAGGTAATAATCCCTCTTTACAAGACACTGGTTAGGCCCCATCTGGAGTACTATGTTCAGTACTGGAGGCCACACCTGCACAAGGACATTAACAAAATGGAGGAAGTCCAGAGAAGGGCAACCAAAATGGTGCAGGGACTGCATCAGAAAACATATGAGGACAGATTAACAGAGCTCAATATGTATACCCTAGAGCAAAGGAAGGAGAGAGGTGATATAATCGAAACATTCAAACATCTTAAGGGCATTAACAAGGTGAAAGAGTCTAACATGTTTCAATATAAGAAAAATAGCAGGACAAGAGGACACAGCATGAGATTAGAGGCAGGACAATTAAGGGGTAATGTGAGGAAGTTATTTTTCACAGAAAAGGTGATGGATTCATGGAACAGCCTACCTCAGGAAGTGGTGGATATGAATACAGTTCAGGGCTTCAAACAGGCATGGGATAGGCATAAGGGAGCAATACAGATGAGTATGAATCGATAGGCCATTGACAGAGTAAAGATCTATGATACATTCATAAGGTAGAAAAAATGGGCAGACTGGATGGACCTTGTGGTCCTTATCTGCCGTCAACTTCTGTGTTTCCATAGATGAAAATGGCAAATCTAAAAGTAACTAGTAAAAACACTGATAATGTTTTTCAATCATAAATAAGATAGTTGGTGCTATGTGACTGGTGGCTGGTACTTTATTAGACACAGGCCCCCATGCTGATCACTAACCAGTATATTGTGAGAATAAACCCATTTGTTCCCACTAAGATTTGGTGTCTCTAATTTGCATTGTAACTTGATCTTAGTAGGGCTCACCACTTGGTGACTAGGACCTCTGTGTAAGACTGCAGAGGGAGGCAACACAAGGGGGAGGTCATTTCTAGCCATTTCTTAGCTGCTACCCTTTGTAACTGAGCATCAGGCCCAACGTCTCCATGCTAGTTCCAGATAAGACAAGAGAGTTACTGAGAAGCTGTTTTTTCTGCACTTATTTTACCTTTTAAAATTTGTTTTCTGATTATCTAAAATGCTTAAATCCTGGAGGTTTGGATCCATAATTAACTATACTAATCAGTTATGTCTTATATAGCACCTGTCTTACACACTGCAACCCAAAGTGCTTTACAATCCATGAACAGTTGGCAGTAGTCCCTAAGAATGTGCAGAGTAGTTAATTAAAAGTAAAGGAGTTTAAGGGAAGGTCAGGAGAATAAGTAATACTAATATCTGCACCCTGCCTGTGAGCATACATGGAACAAGCCTCTCAGTCTGTTTTTCCTGGACAAAACTTAAAATAAATAAATTATAGAGGGCAGGGAAGTTACCTGACTTGATCAGGGTCACAGCGAATAAGACAATGGTGGGATTCAAACCTGTGTTTCCTGGTTCACAGCTCTGCACTCTAACCACTAGAATATACTGCCACCCTCACTGTGTCCTTGCCAACATATGAATGAGGCTAAAGATGTAAGAATCTGTAAGATGTACCATGTCCAAGTTAAGATGGTGCATACGTGTGTGTGTGTGTGTGTGTGTGTGTGTGTGTGTGTGTGTGTGTGTGTGTGTTTTAGGAAATTTACTATATGCTGTTGATGAGTTTTTTTTTGTTTTGTTTTGTTTGTTTCAATATACATATCTATATATGTTTTCATTGCAAAAAAACAATTTTAATGCAGACAGGGTTGAAAAAGTGGACAAAGTAAGGAAAATAAAAAACATTAGGGTTCAGAGTATCAGGAGTCTTGAAGAATTGGTGGTGTGGTGTTCCATATGGCCTGCAGGCACTGCATGAAGCAAGAGACCATGGGCTTCATTTTCAAAGATCTGAGAATGATGCAAGGTGCTTGCAACAGACAAGAATGACACAAAAAGCAAGCTGCATCAAAAATTCTGATTTTCTAATGCTGCTTGCGTCTAAAGCAGAACTGCCTGTGCCAAAGTGGCTTGCGTCAGGCTTGCGTCAAAAAACTGGGTGCACCATGTCACAATGGGGCTTGCATTAAAAAAAATGATGCACCACCCCCCCCTTTTTTTTTTCAAAGGTGGAAGCTGTTGACACTGCATCAAAAATAGCATGCACCTGTTAGGTTAATTATATGATTAATTGTTACCTGTACGGAGGACACTACATTGTCCATTGCAAGGCTGAGATTACTGCTGTGTGGCAGTGCCATCCCCACGACCTCAACTCATCCTTAATGGCTCACTGAGTTGACCCCTAAACTCAACTTATGGTCACGGGATCAAAGCACTCAACCATTGGGCCAATGGCTGGCACTGCACACATTTCTGTATAACTTTTTTTTTTTTTTTTACATTTTTACTCCAAATGTTCAACATACTTATAAACCCTCCTTCTGAACATGACAGGTGTTATTTTTTTTAAAAACTGATTGAAATATCACTTCACGCCACAAATGCAAAAATATATTTTGGCAGGATTTCAAAAGTGACATATGTCATGTCTCATAAGGTGGTGTGAAAAAATGACTACTTTGAAAATCTGAGGTAAAAATATTAAAATTACCAGAGTTATGAACGAACACTGAAAAATGTGAACATTGACTAATGACATAAAAACATAGAAAGGTAGAAGTTGTCGGCAGATAAGGACCACTTGGCCCATCTAGTCTACCCTAACTTCCCTACCTATAGCGCCACTGGAGACCCTACTTGGACTCCTGCTTACACCCCCCCTTGCTTCTAAGATTCCCTTGTGTCTATCCCATGCATTCTTAAATCCTGTGACCATTCTAGCCCCCACCACTTCTTCTGGGAAGCTGTTCCAAAGGTCCCTCGTCCTCTCCATAAAGATAGCAAACTGAGGTTATAACAAAAACTTGGTCATTTTAACATATTTGTTCACCAAATTTTCCAAATAGTCTTTTTATGACCCCCATCTCATGAACCTGGTAGGTGAAATTTTTCAAATGACACCCATAAAGTGATTACGTTGTGTGACTGCAAGATCACCTTTCAGGCTAGATTTGAAATATTTCAGTTATCTTGTTCATGATGTGTGGCCCCAGAAAAGGAGTTGCTGAAAATGTGGTGCAAAAACATTTAACCCTTGCTGGGCCACTGGCATGTATCATCCTAGAAACCTATATGTTCTAAATCATCTGGCAGCCTAAGGGTTAACAGTTACAAGGTTATGAGTAAAAGTTCAAAACACATTGAAAATACTTTGATGGCACTTACCATGTTTCCTCAGTTTATTGTCGCAATTCATGGAATATAATATATTATTTAATGATAGTAGATATATGCTGTGGAACCCTCCTGTAGGCAAGTGAGAGTGTGTGATAGGTGTGGGGTGGGCGCTGAAGGGAAGGGGTGGTTGGGGAGTCCCGGGGTAAAAAAAAAAGATCTTTTAGTGACAGTTTTTGTATTTTTTGGAGTAGCGACACTAGGGTTGGGCACTCCAACGTCAGCCAACTTTTCATTGCCACTGGGGTTGGGCACTCCAAATATGCCGGCTATGTGTAGGGGTGGGGTTGTAACTGCAATATGAACAGGCGAAGATGAGAGCGTGCCATCACTTACAGTGGTACGGGGGTGGCACTCCAGTCTGTTTCTTATTTGGAGGAGGTTTTCTCAGCTGGCACTGGGCTGGGCACTCTGATGTCAGTTTTTACAAATGTGTAATGGCTGGTGGATTGGGCACCTACCAGACATTTTTAGTTTAATAAAATGTGGATTGGGAGGGAAGGGGGATACTGGCAGCAGGACTGTACACCTCTCATCCGGTAACTGTAACAGCAGCAGGAAGGCATTCAGGGGTGGGGGATGTGAATTAGCAGTGGGAGAGAAACTAATTTCTTTCACACTGCTTTTCTCACCTGGCTGATGAAAGCAGTATAAAGGAAATCACTTTTGATGAACTCATTTCCAATTTCTCTCAAACTGCTGACATCAGCGGGCTCACAAAAGCAGTTTGAAGGAAATCACTTTCACTCAAGCTGCTAATGCAGAAATCCAGCTATCCTTAGAACGTTCATTTTTTAAACTGTACATGCTTAGAAAATAATGCAGTTTTAAAAACAAAAATAAGTTAAAAACTTAAAAAATGCAAAAATATATTCCTTGGGCCTGACTCTATCACATTTTTAGGTTTAACGTTTATAAAAAAAATGTTTTTTAGTTATAGGTGAGCAAACAAAATCTCTGAATTTGAGTGAACTTTAGTATTTTTGCATCTCTGTAACTTTGCCCTCTCCCAAACTAACTGATCCAAAATTTTCAGGACCCAAAGAATCAGGCCCAGACTCTTCACCTATGAAATTTCCTGCAAATCAGTTGTATTGGGGGCAGACTTATTAATGTGCAAAAATTGGGGTTTAACATTAACATGCTTAATCAACCCTAATAACTAAGTGCCACCGTGTCTGTATAATATATATTCTTTGCAAAAAATTTTGTTAATGAACCAGTTAGGGTAACTTAACACCACAAACGTAGGAAAATATGGTCTTAGGGTTTCCAATCCTAAATCTCCACCCCCCACCCCCAAGCAAAAGGAAAAAAACATTTAGGATTTTGGGTCTACGAAATCTTGGCAAATTAGTGGTCGGATCTTCCTTGGGTTGTCAACCCTAATGCTCACCATTCCAACCCAGTCCATAGACTCCTGTCCAAAGCACACGTTACAGCTTCAAGCCAATGCCTCATAGTGATATACTCTTCAAAGGTTGAGAAGTATATCTCACCACATGTTGCCAACATGATGTGTTGTAGCTTTCTTCATGCAGAGCCCTGAAGATCAAAGGAGATCACATCTGACATTGTTTACTCTGGAAATAAGGTGGGCATTGGGGTTGACAACAGCAGCACTGATTCACCAAGACTCCAAAGACCCCAAACCTTAATTGTTTTTCTTTTGCTGCTTGGAGGTAGACGTGGGTAGCTGGTGTTGGAAACCCAAACATCATATTCCCCTACTTTTGTGGCATTAACTTGAACCCTAACTGGTGCATTAACAATGTTTTTGGTTTTTCAAAGAATGTTTTCCTGTTTTAGTGGCATTAACTTTAACCTTACCTGGTGCATTAACAATGTTTTTTGCAAAGAATTTCCATTCATTTTGAGATAGTGGAATCATAGCCTCATTCACAAGGGTCCCTTTGAGACCTGCATGAATAGATGCAGACACACATGGCCCTGTGGGACCTGAGCCAAGGGAAGATTCCATCCTTGCAGGCCCTGCACTTTCATGCAGCAATGGAAGTCAAGAGATCATGGGGTTGCCTGGTAGCCTGTGGAAGTGTTTCAGGTAAAGGTGAAGGTGTGTCACAGGAAATCCGATGGGTACCAAGCAAGAAGCAGGCTCACCCTCCTGAAAATCAACAGCAAAGTAAAGAGCAGCACTCCAATGGTCACAAAAACATGAACTTCAGCTGGATATTATTCAAGATTTTTATTCCATGTTGCAAAGAGTACGGTGTACAGTCCCAGCGCTTCAGCCCCACAATAGGGCCCCCTGGTGAAGGCCCCTATTGTGGGGCTGAAGCGCATTGCCTGCACACTGTAACTCTTGGCAACACGGAATAAAAATTATGAATAATATCCAGCTGAGTGTTCATTTTTGTGACCACTGGAGTGCTGCTCTTTTTACTTTGAGGCTATGGAAGTGCAAGGCCCTCTATACCATGAGCTTCCATCTAGCCACAGATATAGAAGCACAGGACAAAGAGTCCATCTGTCAGTGAATGTACAGAGCCCTCTGACACCCACTGGTACAGAGGTGCAGGGTCCCTAACCAAGAGAAAAGTAGCCTTCATTATATGGTACCTGAGCCCATGCAGGCAACTCTGTGATTTTCATTCCCTGGCAAGGTGTGTGTTGCATAACAGTGCCATCACTCCACCCTCACCCCATGTAACTGGGTCACAGATTATGCTCCCAAACTCGGGTCACTGACATGGGATCACAAAGCATACTCACTAGGGTGAAGACCTTGTTTTGACCCCAAATTTTCAAGATTCTTTAAACTTTGGGGTCAAAACAAGGTTGTCTTCATTTTATGACAGCCCTTATAAACATAACACATGACATTTATAGTATATTGTCCAAAATGTCATTTCGCACCACAAGTGTGAAAACATGTCTCATTCAGAATTTAAAAAAATGACTCCTGTCACATTTATTTATTTATTTGTAGAAAAATTACTATGTTGAAGGTTTAGAGTTAGCAAAGTTATGCATGAACATAAGAAAGCTGAGAATAGAGGAATTTAATGGATGACTGAGAACCTGGTGTCATGCTAAAGGGTATGGGCTGTTGGGGGTGGGGAGGGACCTGGGAGGACAGTAGTCTCTATGCCAAGGACAGACTACACTTGAGTGAGGAGGGAAAGAACGTGTTGAAACAGAGGATGGAGGAGTACACAGAGGAAGTTGGAACTTTAAACTAGGAGTGGGGGGTGGCAATTGGGCAAGAGATATGCAGAGACCACAGGTTGGGAAATCATATGAGCTTACCCCCATAACAGTGACAAAGGACAAATGGCAAGTACTATTGGTGATTCCAATAAAGGAAGGCAGGATGGGGGAGGGTGAAGGTGATTACCCTTAATGCTAGGAGCCTTAGGAGGAAAACTGCAGAGTTACAGGTGCTCATGGCAGAGGGAGAGGTGGACTTTGCAGCCATCACAGAAACATGGGCCACCCAATACAATGACTGGGACATGTCTGTACCAGGGTAAAGGTTATTTCATCAGGACAGGGTGATTGGGAAAAGTGGGGGTGGCATTATATGTGAAAGAAGGACTGAAGTGTGTAAAGGAGGAAGGGGAGGAGAGTAGTACAGAGTCACTTTGGATGTAAATCCAGGATTCCAAGAATAGGATTATCAGAATGGGAGTGGTGTACAGGCTGCCTCTCAGACAGAGGAGTTAGACATGGAACTAGTGGGACAGATCAGGAGGACCTGCAGAAGGGTAGTGTGGTGATTGTGGGTGACATCAACATGCCAGGAGTGGACTGGAGTACCCCAACAACTAGGAATAGAAGGGAGCAGGTACTGCTGGATGCCTTCCAGGACAGCTTCCTGCTGCAAATGGTCAGTGAACCAACCAGGTTAGGGAATATCCTTGACCTTGTGCTGGCAAATGGGGACTTTGTGAAAGAACTTAAGGTGGAAGAACTGCTGTCAGGGAGTGACCACCATTCAGTATTGCTCACATTGGATATGGGCAAGGAAGGAGTGGAATCTGGCACAAGAGTGCTGGACTTCAGGAGGGCTGATTTTAGGAGGATGGGGGAAGTGGTAAAAGGGTACCTGGCCAGAATTCAACCTAGTATGGGCACTAACCAGAGGTGGGAGCTCATAAAGCTGGGGATACTGGAGGCAAGCAAAACCTGTTGCAAGGCCCACAGCAAGAAGGCTAGGGCTTAGAAACCGAGCTGGTTGAGCAAGGAGGTCATGGAACAGGTAAGGAGGAAAAGAACTGCCTTTAGGAGGTACAAGAAAACAGGAAGGGGGAGGACAGGGAGGATTACTTGATGGAATCGAAGGAGGTGACACGGGCAGTAAGGGGAGCCAAGGCATCTACGGAGCTCAGGCTGGCACAAGGCATTAAGAAAGGGGAGAAGGACTTCTTTAGGTACATCAGGAGAAAAGGGCTGTAAGGACCACATAGTAGGATTAGGAAGGATGGGGTTGGGTGGAGCAGGGTGTGATAAGGCAGAAGCACTAAATGATTACTTCTGCTCGGTATTTACTAAGGAGAAGAGGGGGTAATACTCAAGGGGGAGGAATGGCAGAAACAAGGGAAGGGGGTGACAGATGGGGAAATCATGGAGGGCAGCATTTAGGAGGGTTTGAAGGCACTGAGGGTGGACAAGGCACCAGGCCCAGATGGCATCCACCCAGGGTCTTGAAGGAGCTGGCAGAGATCCTTGTGGGACCTTTGGCAGACCTATTTAATGTCTCACTACACTCAGGGTGTGTACCTCAGGACCGGAGGATGGCTCATGTGGTGCCCCTCCACAAGAGTGGCCCCAAGGATGAACTGGGGAACTACAGACTGGTGAGCCTCACATCCATCATGGGTAAACTGATGGAGACTATCCTGAAGGAGAGGCTGGTGGCCCTCCTAGAGGCCAAAGGACTATAGGACAGCAAACAGCATGACTTCATATGTGGCAGATCCTGCCAAACTAACCTGGTGGAGTTCTATGACTGGGTAACTAGGCAGCTGGACAGGGACCATGCAGTGGATGTCCTGTATCTGGACTTCAGTAAGGCATTCAACTCAGTGCCACATGGAAGGCTGGGAAGTAAGTTAGACGGCACTGGGGTGGGTGCAAAGCTGGTGAGATGGGTGGGGAACTGGCTTCAGGAAAGGCAACAGAGGGTGGTGGGGGGGAGCTCTCACACCCAAGGGTAGTGACGAGCAGTGCTCTGCAGGACTCGGTGTTGGGACCAGTGTTGTTTGGGATATTCATTGAAGACACACCATTGAACATCAAGAGCAAGATCAGTCTGTTTGCTGATGATACCAAGATGGGAGCGGTGGTGGATGACCTAGGGGGATGGCAGGGGTTGCAGTATGATCTGGCAAAGCTTGAAACCTGGTGAGACACCTGGCAAATGGGGTTTAATGCCAAAAGTGCAAGGTGCTGTATTTTGGGGTGAAGAACCCAAGGAGGAGTTGCCAGCTGGGGGAGTGCAGCTAGCCCAGACAGATGAGGAGAAGAATCTGGGAGTGCTCATTACAGTGTCAATGAACAACTCGGCACAATGTAAGAAGGCAGCTGCAAAGGCCAACAAAATGCTGGGTTGCATTGCAAGGGGTATATACTCGAGGAGGGAGGAGGTGATTCTGCCACTATATAGGTCATTAGTTAGACCACACTTGGAGTACTGTTTGCAGTACTGGCACCCACATCTGAAGAGGGACATTAAATTACTGGAGGGGGTACAGTGCAGGGTGACAAATATGATAAAGGGGCTGGGGGACTTATCATACGAGAAGAGGCTGAGGGAGTTGAACACGTACTCGCTGGAGGAGAGGAGGGACGGGGGGACATAATTAAAACCTTTATGTACATGAAAGGAATAAAAAAAGGTACAGGGGGCTGTTCAAAGTAAGGGAGGGAAGGGACACCAGGGCCATGATATGAGACTGGAGGGAGGAAGGTTCAGGAGGGAGATGAGGAAAACTTTTTTATAGAGAGGGTGGTAGCTGGGTGGAATGTGTTAGCTGCAGAAGTGGTATCCAGTAGAACAGTGGACTGCTTCAAAAGGGGATGAGACACGACAAGGGGAAGGGTGGAAGGGAGGGGCAGCTGCAGAATAAGGGGTGCTAGCTGCACATTTGAGCAGACTTGATAGACCTCTAGGCCTTTATCTGCTGGCAAATTTCATATGTTCATATATTCATACTGAAACTTTCACTTATGATGGGGCATTTTGCCATATTTGTCCACGAAATTTTCAGCATAGCCTTTTTATTACCCCACCTCATGAACCTAGTAGATGAAACTTTTTGAATCCCTGCTGAAACGTCATTCCACACCACAGTGCAAAAGCACATTTTGGCTTGGATTTGAAAAATGATAGCTGTCATATTCATGAGGTGATATGAAAAAATGGCTATGTTGAAAGTTTGGTGTCAAACTACTGAAAATTACCAAAGTTGTGAGGAAGTGCAGAAAACTTTCAATATACCCTCATAACTTTGTCATTTTTATATATTTTGACTCCAAATTTTCAACATAGCCTTCTTATAGCCCCACCTCATGAACAAGAGTGGTGAAAATGTTCAAATCCTTCCCAAAAGGTGATTTTGCAAAGTAACCGGGAAATTACCTATTGGGCCAGAGTTGCATAAATAAACCACCATTGGACATGAGGTGGTGTCCCAAAATGGTCATGCTGAAAATTTGTTGTAAAAATGACAATGTTATGAATACAAAGTTCAAATTCCATTGAAATGCATTAAAACAGACTTACCTTGTTTTCTCATATCACAGTCGTCGGTTCCAGCAGCAAGACGTGTCTTCAATTGGAGAGTGAATCTATATCATGGGACATGTTCAGGTGAGTGAGTGTGTGTGGAGGGTGTGGGGTGATAGATTCTTAGTGGGAGGTTGGGGTGGAGTGGGCAGGGGTGTGTGGGGAGGTCAGATTGGTGAGGGACTGTTTTCTTTTTTACAGATTAAATAAAACAAAATCAATGAGGGACAGTTTTCTTTATTTTAGGGGACTTGACGCTGGGAATTGGCACCCCAGTGTTGGCTACTGATTGGCGGCACTGGGACTGGGCACCCTTGTGCTGCCAAGTACATAGTGGGAATGGGTGCAAATGACCTGGAGGAGGGGAGGTAAAAAGAAGCAGGACTGGGGGTGGGATCCCCAATCCACTTGTATAAAATATATAAACATTGCAAGGGGAAGGAGACCTGGAGTGGAGGGGAGAGAAAGAAGCGGTACTGAGGGTGGGCACCCTGATTTACTTAAGAAATATTTTTAATTTGAGAGATAGATAGATAGATAGATAGATAGATAGATAGATAGATAGATAGATAGATAGATAGATGGATGGATGGAGTCACAGCCAAATGGTCACATGGTCAGATATTTCCTGAAATGTCTGTGAAATATCTAGAGAAATCTCCTGCTTTCTGCATTTCCACAGCAGGGGCAGCAAAGAGAAACTCTTTAGAAATTTCTCAAAATATCTTGAAATATCTGACCATGTCTGTGGCTACTACTGTAGATAGATAGATAGATAGATAGATAGATAGATAGATAGATAGATAGACAGAACAGGGGATGATTGGTTCACTGCTTCAACTGAAGCTGGCAGCGTGACTCTAGCTGTAGCTTCA
Source organism: Neoceratodus forsteri (assembly GCA_016271365.2). Lineage (NCBI taxonomy): Eukaryota > Metazoa > Chordata > Ceratodontiformes > Ceratodontidae > Neoceratodus > Neoceratodus forsteri. Next base: position 723,768,843 of record CM028129.1, read on the forward strand.
GCATTCAAGAAAATCCTGTTGTTCTCATACAGAGAATGCAGGTGAATAGCTCCTCTCATTAAGCTGGGTATCTTGGATTTTGGGGTGTCCAGAAAAGGTATTTCTGGCCATTTTGTTAAAAAAAAAAAAAAACACTGTTACACATTTGTTAAAACTGACATGTGATGCCCAACCCCAATGCCGCTGTATATGATGGCCCCTCTCCAGTTCAGCTGGCATCCCCCTAATAGATGTCGACATGGGGGTGTCCACAGTCAGTGCCAAAACATTCTACCCACACTGAGGAAGATGACGGGAAACCTTGCATCTCAGTGATGCATGGACCAAGATGTATCCTCGAGTGGCTAGCCCTATGGAAATAACAGTCACAAAAAACAGACAAAATGCGTTTGGACCTAAAACTGAGGTACTGTGGAGTAGAAAAGAGGTACTTTAAGCAGTCTCTTAATGTGATTCTCGTTTACTGAAAGAACATAAATACTTCCGCCTGCAGTACAGAGTGTCACAAACCTTTCAGGTACTTTACCCAGTTGAAGAGTCACTGCAGTTCAGCAGCAGCACCTCGTACTACACACAGATATAGAGAAGCCTTGTCATTTCACTCAAAAGAGCTTCATCAGGGACTCTGGCATAGTCCATCAGCTCACCATTTTTATAGGCATAGCTTGATGACCTAACCAATGACATCACTATTAATTAAAGTGATTGCATGTTACTACACCCAGACTAAACTGTATCAAAAGTGCAAATAAACTTATTAAACTTTGGTAAGGAAATTCCATTAACAAATTTCTAAGCAAGGTCTAATGAGAGTGTGTACATAAAGTTTAGTATGAAGGAAAATGTAAAAAATAATTCAGTGTACTGAAGACTTTTGCATGAAGTACTGAAACAAGTTGAATTATGCTGGCAAATCTGTCAATTTGATTATATGAGCAAAACATGTCAGAAATCTAAGCAGTACTAATCTAGTTAGAATGGTGCTATCATGCTCAGTGCCTCCTGACATGAATTAAAATTCAGGGGGAGGGGTAGGCTCTGGGTGGAGGCACAATCATACATCTTAGAATACATTTGCTTTTAAGCTTAAACTTAAACTTAAATTCAAACTTAGATTATTTAGCATACATCTCAGGCCTGGAGATCAAGTTTAATGCTGCAAAAAAGAAAGAAAGAAATATAGTGCTCCTGGAAATTATCTCTGGTCCCAATCCCATGCATGGAGATTCCTGATGCATTTCTGGTATCTGGGAGCAATGGACGAAGAAAACTCAATGCAGGTGGAAAAGATAGGGAGATAAACAGATTTTTAGAAACGTCATATTTTTTAGTTTTATTCTTTCCTCAAAAGTTATCAAAAAGATAAAAAAAATCAAAGACAAATGGGGAGGTGGCATGTGTGGGGCTGTTTGGGGACTGGAGAGATATATATGCTAGGCAAACTGAGTGTATTTGGGGGAATATACATACAAGGGAACAGAAGTTTTTTTTCATTTTTTTAATTATTTGGTAACCAGGTAAGGCCCACAGCCTGTTTTCAGGGGCGACTGGGAGCACTGGAGAGGTTAAGTGACTTGCTCAGGGTCACACCGTATGCAAGTGGAGGTTGTGGGAATCAAACTCAGGTTTGCTGGATGTTACAAGCTCATAGGATGTACTTAGCTCAGCTCGTTACTCTAACCAGGATATACTGCTAGCCCCATCTGTTGTTTTGCAGTATATTGCCCACATTTTATTCAGTGTCAACAGTTGGTTATATTACAGAAATGGTTTGAGATCTGTGATATCATTAAGACCATAGGGCTTCAGTGCATGCAGTTAGTAAATCCATTTGCTCTCTTTCTGTAATAGGACTTTTAAGTCTGTTCCCTCCTCTCAGTAATGGTTTAACCCATTCAAGTCAGGAATCTCAGATCTCTAGGATTGGAACCATGCATCTCCTTAAAATAATGTCCCACTGCTGTGTCAGTTTTTTTACTTACAATGGAGTGAATATACCCATGTATTCTGGCTTTAAATAGCCAGATAGTTCTGTTGCTGTAGATCATACTACAGTTACACCACAGGGTATAAACCACACAGCTGGTGACACATGGTATGAATTCTATTTTATCAACCTTGATGTTTTTTTAAGAATGTTCAAAATGTTTACCCTGGCTTGCAAATTTGCATACACAGCAATTACCACATTTGTAAAACACCGGTGGTTTATAAGGAATCCATGTTATTGGTCTAGTTTAAATTTTTTTCAACTGGCTGTGCACTAGTTTGTCATTTAGACTTGTGCCTCTAGTAAATGTAATACATGATTTTCCCCAGTTGTTGCTGAAAGTGTTTCATCCTTAGCAAGATATTTCAAATCTTCCAAGAATCAGATTCATCATTGATTCCTACTAGTGGGTCTTAATTGGAGGTGCTAGGACCCAGCGGGAGCCAGAACTTTTCAGAGGGCTGGTGCTGCAGCAAGCAGCATGCATGGGTGACACTGTGAGTCAGCACACATGGCCACTTGTTTACCTCAGTGTCGGCCACCCAGTTGCCTCAGTTCCTTTTTTCTGCCATCAAGTACAGAATGCATCAATGATGATGTTGCTCACTTGCCAGTAGTCAGAACTTTATGTCTATAAGGCAATAGTATTATGTTCTTCTCAATTTTAGTGTTTAAGGCTAAAGTTTGTTATTTTTGTGCCACTTCAGTTTTTTGTCACATTTAATAACTTGTTTTTTTCTCAGCCCTACTGAGTGTCAACGGTGGATGACCACAGAGGACGGTAGGGAGCCTGAAGAGGCAGGCTGATCTGGCAAGGGGCTGCATCCAACCCACTCTTTTCTTCAGCGAGGGGTTCTGACAATGGGTGGCAGAGTACTCAGGAGGAAAGGCAGTCCTCCCATAAGTACAAAAAGAAGTGGACCTGATCCCGCACACACTCTGCTTCGGGGTTCAGGCACCACTCAACCTTGACCTCTTTTATTTTGCAAGAAGAGGAAGAAACAGCATCAGTTGAGGTCACCCTTTGAAAGGTCAGCTGTGAGACACTTTACTGTCCAGAATCAGAGGTCCTCACCATCATCACTGATGACAGTGGAGTGTTCTAGGCCTAGGAAGTCGATATCTTGAGCCCAGAGCAACTCTCTGTCGTTAAGTGAGGGTTCCAGTGGGCAGTTCCACCTCTGAGCAGCTCTTATGGAGCAGTGGGTGCAGCATCTGGCTTGGGTGGCACCACTGGTGTTGCCAGCCCCTGATCCTCAGGTTTAGTTGAGCTAGCATTGTAGGTGGTGCTTTCAGGCTCAGAAGCGTGTTTGCTTGTGGTAGACACCTACAGATCCTTGCCAGGAGCAGTGCCACCATTGTCTGTCCCACTTCTGATGTTGCCTCTGTCCTATCCAGAGATGGGGATAGCATGCTGCCATAGCCAGTCACTTTGTTGATGGCTGGGTCATCAACACCAGTTCTGGTATCACAGTTGGTGCCAGGTTCAGGCCCCTCGAGGTCAGCCCTGGTGTCAGGTGTGGCACCAGGCCCAGCGTCACATGGGCTCCCAGTGCCAGGAATCTTCCCAGTGCCACACACGGTGTTGGGAGCCCTTCCTGTGCTGCACATGGTGTCAGTTCTGGCACTGCCTTTTGTATTGGTCTATTGCCCCTTGGGGCTATTGTCACCAGTAGTGTCACAGCTGCGCACTGTGTTATTGCCCCTGTGACCAAATCCTCTCTTTTATCCTCCCTCCAAGGAAGGTGTAGAGCGGGATGAGACATGTCTCGACTTCATTATCTCTGAAGTCAGTAATGATGACTGTTATTATAGTCAAGAGGTCTCAGACCCAGTTCCTGTGTCTGTGCCTCAGGAGGACCTATTTTTCCAGGCTCTGTTCAGAAATATGCACTTGCCACTGGATTTCAAACCAGCAGTCATTGATGCAGACTAGGCACCTCCAGATGGAGTTTCTAAACATGGCTAACATGCCAGTCGATTTAGTTCCCCTTATCCATCTCACAGTAAAGACCCTATCTGATGCTGTTTGGCAGAGACCTGCCTCAGTGGCAGTTATCCCCAAGCAGGAGGACAGGAAATACACTTCTCCTAAGAACAAGCCAATGTATTTCACTCAGCCCATTTCTGATGCTATTGTCATTCTTGTTAAGAATGACAAGACCATTGCTCCTAAAGAGGTCACTGCACACTCCACTAACAGGGAGTTACACAGGATAGACACTGTGGGCAAACAGGCTTACTGTACCTTTTAGCTTCCCTGGGAATGAGGATAGCTTGCTAATGGGCATTTCTCCAAATATGAATACATCTTTTGGAGCAATCTGAAGTCTCTGCTAGAGGCTCTTCCAGATTCTGAGGCTAAACAGGATATTCTGCTGACTGTTAAGGAAGGTATTGAATCCAATAGTCACCAGCTCAAAGCTTCAGTGGATGCCTTTGATGCATCATCTCACTCTGTGGCTACAGGAATTTGCATCAGTCATATTCCTGGCTGTAGCCTGCTGGTATCACCCAGGATGTCCAGCAACAGATAATAGTTCCCTTTAATGGAACTTACCTGTTTGGACGGCAGGTGGAACAGTCTCTTAAGGTACTGAAACTAGAAAGAGTCTTAAGACCTCCAGGCCAGCTCCCTTCAATTTTTGGAAGAGTAAAGGGGCCTTCTGCAAGAGACATTTCTTTGTGGCAAAAGCAGGGGAGCTCAAAACAGAAGCCAGCCTCTCCAGCCTCAAAAGAAGGTACAGCTGAAGGCACAGGTACCGATGGCACCTAGTGCTACCATCTGAAGCTCCACCCCAGGTTCTACCTTAACTGCCTGAGGCAGATCTCTCCTCCCTGGTGGAGGGAAGGGGCTCGACCCAGTTTCTCCTTCAGTACGAGTCCATCATAACAGACAAGTGGGTCCTCAAGATTATATAGGATGAGTACGCCATGGATTTCACAGAAACCTCTCAAAACTATCCGCCAAGAAGACAAACCCCTTTGTCAGCTCACATGTTGGATCTTCTGATGCAGGAGCTTGCAGGCCTTTAGAGCAACAGGGCAGTGGAAATAGTCAGAACAGAACACAGGATTCCACTCCTGCTACTTCCCAGTTTCAAAGAAATCAGGGGGCATGAGACTCATTCTCAACTGCAGAAACCTGAACAAATTCATGGATTGAGAAAAATTCAAAATGATTTCTCTGGGATCTCTGCTACCTTACCTGAAGCCTACGGACTGCCTAGTATCCCTGGATCTGCAAGATGCATACCAGCACATACTTGTACACCCCAGCCACCATAGATACTTTTGTTTCATAGTGCTGGAACAGCATTACCAATTCAGAGTCCTGCCTTTTCGGCTTTCCTTGGTTCCACTAGTCTTTACAAAGTGCTTTGCAGGTCTCCTTGTACACTGGAGGAAATGAGGACTCTAGGTCTTCCCGTATTTGGAAGACTGGCTAATTTCAAGCCTTTTCAGCCAGGAGATGGAACAGGCAGTAACGCTGCTTCTCAGTTCCTAACTTCCATAGGGATCTTGCTGTACCTCAAAAACATTTCTGGTAAAACACTTCCAGCAACTGCTGTTCATAGGAGCTCTTCTGGTTGAAGCCTGGGCCCAGGCTCTTCTTCCAGACAGCTGACTGCGAGCATTTCTGCAGATGGCATACTATAGCCTACTCCATGCAATGCATGCTGGGTCTGACAGCTGCCTCAGTGTTCACAGTGTACCTGGCATGCTTCCACATGCAGACAGCCCTGTGTTTGCTCAGTGCACAATAATCACAGGCATCACACCCTCAGACCCTATATAGGTGACCAAACCTCTGGTATGGTCCCTCACATGGTGTCAGTGGATGAAACCCTCCTCCAGGGTTTCCCTTTTTTCCAACTGAGCCAGAGGTGATCTTCACTTCAGATGTCTCCCTGTTTGAGGTGGGGAGCCCACTACCAAGGCTTCAAGACACAAGGGTCTTGATTTTCAAAGCCCGAACTTTGGCGCAAGGTGCCTGCACCAAAAGGATTTGATACAAGTAACACCTTGCCCCGGACTTTGTGACAGTCAGGATTTTTGAATGCAGGCTGCATCAAAATTAGGATGCCTTGCATGGAAGCTGCCCTGCATCACCCCTGCACCAGAGGTGCTGGTGCGCCAGATCACAAAGGAGCTTGTGCCATGATGCAGCTGCACCATCCCCTTATTTTTGATTTTAGAAGCCCCACCATGGATGCATGATGTGGCTGGGATTAGACCAACCATGTGCTGGTCTAAGGGCCCTGCCCCACTGCCTCAGAGGGAGGTGAGTGGATGAGGCCTGCAAGATTAGGACCTGAGGCAGAGGGACCAGTGGGGGTGTCATAGTAGAGGATGGGGAAATGGTGGCAATAGGAGGATTCAGAGGTGGCATCCAGCAGAGGTGACATGCCCACTGGATGGAGCCAATTGGCCCAATTGGCCTGGGTACACAGACTTTGAATATATGAGATAGAATGTGAAAGCATGATTAGGGGCATCAGTGTTTATAACAATGGGACATTCTCAAAAATATCAGTTAAAACAATAAATGGGCAGACTACTTCATTTACGCTTTCTTCCATGTTATCTGATCCAGAAGATTCTGTTCAAGTTGTTGGAGAAGATAATGTCAATGATTTTCAAATTGTCTTTCTAACCCAGACAAATTGGGTTTCCACTGCTTCAATGCTTCTCACAGGGGAGGAGCTCATGGCCTCTACCATTTGTGCCCAATCTGATCTCTTAGCATCAGGAGCACTTGTTTACCCTAACATACTGTTTTAACCCAAGGAATCCCTCACTGAAATTTTTACACTTTATGCAGTCATATCAGCTGAGAGTGATGCCCAGGAGATAAGAATCTATTCAAATTTTGGAATTCAGAATGTAGGTTTAAACTGTACACCCACACTCTACTCTGGCAATTGCTTAGCCCTGTTTCTCTGCTTGAAGAGAGCAGTTACCCGGTACTGAACTCCAGTAATGGCTGGTTCTCCAGTTGGTTTGGTTTATTTGTTATTTATTTGAAAAGTGCATTTTAGTTCATTTTTTTGATTACTCTGCATTAGCTAGGGGTCTTTTTGGTAACCTGTCACCATACTCATCGCTGCTCAAACACAAAACTGCCCTCAGGTGCCTCAAGCAATCCTCAGTTCCACCTCTAGAAATTCCTAGAATTTCCACCTGTCTAGGCAGTAAAGCCCTGTCCTTTGTGGCCCTCTTGCTTTGGAACAATCTCCCCACCTCTCTTTGCTCCCTGGACTCGCACCTCACTTTTATAACTTACTTTAAAGCCTGGCTGCTGGCAGAAGCCAATTATACTTGCTCGGCCAGGTAACCCCCTGAATGAAAGTCCTTTCCCCCTTTCCCAGGCCAAAGCAGTCCTGTTACTGTGAACCTACTTCTAAGACTACCTGACTGTGCCTTCTGACATATTACGCTAGCACCTAACTTGTGCCATATTGTGTTTGATTGTTGTACCTTGTATTCTAAGGTATCCATGAAGTTTATCTTCATGCTACTGTGTTGCTAAGCATTCAATGTTTTTCCAGTTTATTTACCTGCAACATTCTTAACCTAATGTAATTTTACTGTATTGTATTTCCTATGTGCCATCTTCATGGCCCGGGTCATGCCTGAAAACAGTCCACTAGATCAGTGCACGTACAGGTAAACAAATAAATAAATAAATTATGGTCTCTCCAGTTCCCAATTAATTCCCAGAAACTGGCTACCATTTTATTTTCAGCTATTTGCTATCTAAACTAAATCACTTTTTACTTATTTAGCAGTGGTTTAGTATTTTTTTAATTATACAAGCTACAGATAACAGAGCATTTTTACTTTCTGTTTCTGTCTGTGCCCTTTCACCTTAATTAATTTGTTCCTGTTACAGGAGTAGCAATTTGATCTTTGGCACAGTTTCCTCAGTACAAGAGACCCTTTGTACTACTGGGCTTTTGTACTGAATCATTTTTGGGAATCGTTTTTGCTACTTCAAGGTTCTCTCAAATTGGTATGCAGAGAGACGTTTTGGAACATCAAAAAATTGTAAAAAATATTTGCAGCTCCTGGCATGCACAGACTGCCACAAGCTTTGTTTAAAGTGTCTTGGTCCACAACACAGCTTTATAAGTTGCAAGTCCTGTTGTACATATTTTTTGCCCAAAGACATTATTAAAAGCATAAGAATTTTAAAAAGAAGCATACCTTCCCAGTCTGTCACTTAAAAATAAAAAAAAGGCTCAGAGAAAGTTCACAATGATGGTAGAAAGCATGCATCTGAAGGGTAAATCTCATGTTCATCATCAAATAATGTTAACGGTGAAAAGAAAAAATATAAAGCTGCACAGCCATCAGATAGGCATGGCAAAGATGGTTAGACAACAGAGTGCCCAAAAGGGGGAACCCTGAATCCAGTGATGGCAAAAATATAAATAAAACAGCCTCAGAGTAGACATGGAAATGGTGTCTGCCCCTCAAAAATTTAAAGAACGTATGTCACTGTCACTCTTACTGGATGGAGAAAGGAGGAGGACAATGACACAGATAAAATGCCCTCATTAGAGAACATATCAAAATTATGGCCATTTTTCCAGGTGATCCAGGCTGTGGGAAATTTTAGTAAGATATCTGCCACCATCCTCCCCAGGCTCAGGCTCTAACCTATCTGCCTGCAGAAGAGAAGGGAGAAGAATATTATGTACAAATGGAGGAAGGTGACCCCATCGAATTAGAGGTTGCATCTGAGCAAGATTTCGAACCTTCTCCAAGGCATTATGAGGACTACTCATCTTTTTCCTCATTTGCCATAGAAATGATTGATACCCTTAATATCCTCTCACTAGAGATACAGGAGGATGAAAAGGATGCTGATTTCATGGCTAGGTTGGGAATAGCGCCACCAAGAAGAATTCTACTTCCTATATATAAACCACTTAAGGCCAAATCAAAAATCATGTCTGCACCCACCTCAGCTATAGCCGTAGATGAGAACAGTAAAAGAAAATAGCAGGTGGACAAGCAGGGAGTGGAATACCTGTATGCCCATCCTGAGCATCATGGAGTAGTTCAAGCTGCTGTTTGTGAAAGACCAAAAATTCATCTATCCGTGCAGCCCCCTGAGAAGGACTCTAAAAATTTAGATACTATGGCCAAAAAGGTTTATGCTGTAGCTTCCCTGCTTATCAAACAGGCAGCATACTAAGCACATATAGCACAGTGCCAAAAAGCACCTTGAAACACAATTCTGGCACCGGTAGAAAGAGTGGATGGTGAATTGGCACAGGACCTGATAGCCACAGCAAGATCAGCCCTGGATGCCACAAAGTATTTCCACTCTGCAATGGACACTATTGACACTGCTGCTGGAGTTTTGGATCATGCAATGTCCTTAAGAAGGTCTGCCAAAAATAAATTTAAAGAAAATGTGTCACTACCACTCTTCCTGAATGAAGAAAGGAGGAGACAGATGGCACAGATAAAATGCCCTCATCAGAGAACACATCAAAAATGTGGCAGTTTTTCCAGGTGGTCAGGGCTATGGAGAATTTTACTCAGATACTTGCCACCCCCACCCCAACCCCCACCTCCCTGGCCCAAGCTCCAGCCTGTCTGCCTGAGGAGGAGGAGGAGGAGGATGAAGAATAGTATCTACAAATGAAGCAAGGTGACCCCATTGAACTAGAGGATGCACCTGATCAAGACTTCAAACCTCTTCCATGGCATAATGAGGGCTGCTCATCTTTTTACTCATTTGTCAGACAGTTAGTTGATACCTTCAACATCCCCTGCTAGAAACAGGGGAGGATGAAGAGGATGCTGATGTTATGGACATGATGGAAGTAGCTCCACCAAGAAGATCCGTGTGCAGAAACATGCTTCTAGTGAAAAGCAAGTGGTGCATCCGTGGGGCAGCAACCCCTGTAACTCTACAATGTTCAAAAATAGATGCACTCCTGTAAAACAGAGTTCCAGAGAGACTTTGTTTCAAAAAAGAAAAGTTTTTACTGCAACAAATTTCAACATAAGCAGTTACAAATTACATCTGCACAATGCGCTCCTCACCCCAGCACTTTGCCTCTGATGTGAGGCTTCAACAGGGGGTGGGTTCTTAGAAATATTGATGTATTTTATACTGATAACTCATGACATAGACATTACGCAGTTAAAGCATTTTTTGTAAACCTTTTACACTTATCGGTTTCCAACAATATTAACAATAATTATCTAGTTCATCTGCTAACAACAATTAAAATACAAACAAAAGCAATTTATCTCAGTGTCAAGCCATTTAGTATATCTCTTATTTTCGCTGTTTCTGCATTCACTAACATAGTTTGATAGTCTTATTAATCAGTCATGTAGCTAGTGCAGCCTTTTTATACTTTGTTCTATTTACATAGCATAACTACATATGTAAAGTCCCTTTGTGTGATGCTATAGACTCAAATGCTCATATTTTATGTGGGGGAGTACATCCTTTTTAAACCATACATGTGATTACCCATCTTCTATTCATGGCAAGTGCTGCAGGGATCTACTATGCATTCAAGTGGTATCTCTCATTTCTTCCATGTATGGAGCCACTAGGTCCTGGAGGGAGAAGCTGAATACAGTCTATGGTTAGAAAGCCTATGTCTTGTATGCCCCGTATGAGTACTAATCACAAAGAGGTTACTATAGGGGAAGGGGAAAATGGCTTCCAGGCATAATGCTGCAGCTCCAGTGCCTAAGCCCCAGCCAAAATAAAATTCCTGACAATTTTGCCCAGGTCACCCAATCATTGCCAGTAGGAGGAAGACTGACAGACTACTTCCAGGAATGGGTAGACATTACCACAGACAAGTGGGTATTGGAAGTAGTAGCCCAGGAGTTGTTTCTGCAGTTCAAACACTTTCCAAACCTGCAGAAGCACAAACATTTTCTAGCTCAATCTCCTACAGAAAAAAGTCTGCTAGAACTGGAAGTAAAAAAAAAGAAATTGTTGCTATCAAAAGCCACAGAAAAAGTCCCCGCCTCCCAGCAGGACACAAGCCTATTCTCAAGATACTTCCTGACCCACAAGAAAACTGGAAAGTGGTAACCCATTTTAGATTTCAGGTTTCTGAACAAATATTTAAAAAAGAAAAATTCAAGATGGTCACACTAAGGACAGTGATATCATCTTTGCAGGCAGGTCATTGACTGAGATCCCTGGATCTGAGAGATGCCTACTTTCATATCGTCAGTTAGGCGGTCCCAGAGAAAATGTCTCAGATTCAAGCTGGGGAACTGCCAGTACTAGTTTACAACCCTCCCATTTGGTCTCAGCTTAGCTCTAAGTGTTTTTGCAAAGTGCTTGGCTGTGACGGCAGTACATCTGAGAAAAGAAGATATGGTGGTTTTCCACTACCTGGACAACTGGCTAGTCTCAGGAAAAACAGAGCAAGAGACAAGGTACTCAGTTCAGTTGGTAAAAAGATCTTTGGAGAACCTAGGATTCTTGATAAATCTGTTGAAGTCTCAGCTAGGGCCTGTTCAAGTACTGAACTCCATAGGAGCAGAGCTAAAAACCCTGCAGGGAAAAATTTTCCTCCCACAGGCCAGAGTTATGGCTTTTATAGCAACAGTAGAGTCTTTCACAGCAGGTCAGCCAAGATCTGTCAATGTCTCACAGTTAGTAGCAGGGCCAGATTAACAAATTGTGATGCCCTGGGCAATTTTAAATTGTGGGGCCCCCTGTGACTTAACCAATAGGCCGGGGGTTCGGGGGCCTAGGTGGCTCCCAAAAGCTGAACGATTTTTGATGCCTTAAAATGCATTTGGAGGGTTTTCCAGCTACTCTGAATGCCATTCTAGGCAACCACCACCACCACAAATATTGGCCACAGTCTAGCTAGTGCTTTTCCTTTTTCACAGAATTTGCATCACTCACTTTTATTTTTTTTTCAACTACAGGATTTTCAGTTAGCAACGACACTCATTTGACACTGAGAGAGTCATACGAGGTTGGTGGTGATGTGAGGGTGGTACTCTTTTGTCTCAGGCTGGCCCACTGATGTTGAAGCTCTGTGTGCTTCATCATATATTAGTTACCTATTTTGTCACGCTGCCCGAACCCAAGCACCCATAGCTCATACAGTTTCCCTCTTGCACAGACTCCCATAGGTTTTAGTGGGCATGAGGATAAATACTGTTTGCAAGCTGTCAGATAAATGGCCAGAGTGGACGGGTAAGGATTTAAAATGCCTGCAGCTCTTCTTTCCATCACTCAAACAACAAACAAAACCTCTGACTTTTGAAGTGAAATGACACCGGTGTTCCCAAACAATATTAACTTAAATTGTTTTGTATGTTCATATTAAGGGCAAGATACTAGTCAGTGGGACGATGAGGGGGCAAGGGGGGGGCAAGGATTGGGGGGGAGCAGCAGGAGTCTAACCTCTGTGCTGCACAATCAAGCAGACGTGATAGACCATGTGGCCTGTATCTGCTGGCAGTTCCGTATGTTCACAATATGAGGAGGTTTATTGAAACGTTTTCTCTAGTGATTTGATTTCTGACTAGATTGCACCAGTGCAGGCCTGTAGCCAGCCCAGCCCAGCCCAGAAAAACAAAATAGGTGTGTGTAGTTTTGGGGATGCTGTGAGCAATACCACTGTATATATATTTTTTACAGTGACTATATACAAGTGTATACATAGTAGTAATGTTTACAAATGGTGGAATTGTCAAGAATCCCTTCACATCATTTTTTTATTTTTAATTAAAAACATTCAGTAATCAGTTGTTCAAGTTCATCACCTCTGGCTCTGTTCTAATTTTTTTTTACTAACCTGCTAGTGAAGTCAAGAAGGCAAACAAGGCACTGTGGTGGTCTGGCTGGTATGGACTGGGTCCGACTCCACTTTGCTGCTGGCACTCGCTCCTCACCTCCTCAAAAAGAGTGCCTGTGTAAAAATTAATAATTTTTACAAATCTATCAGACTTGTCTGACGACCACTCCGACCTCAACCCTCACCTTTCTCGTCAAACAAAAAGACAGTCACTGAGTCCGGCAACGGTGCCGGCCCACCCTTGTTCTCTGCATATGCACTGGCAGCCTAACCTCGGCTTTAAAGCCTTTATGTTTTTTTTTTTATTTTGTTTTTACAAGATTTTCGATGACAGCCGCTGGTGGTAGACTGATAATGCTTGACCGGCACTTGACCCCGATCCCCGACCGAGTCATCGACCTGTGGGCCTGGCAGGCAGTAGGCTTGAAAGTGCGTGATGCTGCGGATGGTCTCTTCTCAATGATGGCAAGAGAATTAGTGGCTGGAGAGAGAGAGAATAAGTCTGACGCATGTCGGCAAGAGAATGTTAAGTTTCATGTCACGTCATGATGTGACCACGCACAGACCTGAGGCAGAGCCCTGTAATTGGCTAGCTGGGGCTCATGTTGTAGGAAAACAAAAAAAAATGATGATGCAACAAAACTCTTGTGTGTGTGTGTGTGTGTGTGTGTGTGTGTGTGTGTGTGTGTACCCCCTTCCCCCCACCGCACTGAGGTTAATAAAGTATTGGGATCAGGGAAGAAGGGAAATAAAAAAAATTAACAAAAAGAAAACTTAGGTGGCCCCTCAAACTTGGGGGCCCAGGGCAACTGCCCCTTCTGCCCAATGGTTAATCCGGCCCTGGTTAGTAGGGCAAATAGCTGCATTCACAGCTGTGGTTTCATAGACCAGGTTTCAAATGAGAGCTACCCAGTACCATTTAAGGGACAATTGGTCCCAAAGATGGGATCCACTTTCAAAGCTAGTGCCATCATCTTTGCTAAGGCCTTCAGCATCACTGCTTGCAGTGTCGCTGATGACCCCTACACTGTTGGGGTCAGCCTTGGTGCCATCACCATTGTTGGTACCACTGGGCAACGCTAAGTCCACAGTCAGTACTGGAGTCAGTGCTGCACTCAGTTCTACCTTTGGTACCACTGTTGGTGCTACTTATGATGCTGAACATGGTGCCACATATGGGGCTGATGCCTACACCCCCTTCAGTGCTGCAGCTGAAACTAATGCTAGTCACTGAGATTATATTTTGGCAGTTGTATTCAGTACAGAGACACTAGTCTTAGCAGCAGGCACTTGCCGCAGCTATGTGAAAGAAACAATCGATGTAGAAATTTGAAGCTGCTGTTCTTTATAGCTGTGCATTTTTATAAGACTAATAACTAGATATGAAATATAGGATTCTGAATTAAACTGAATATGTATTGATTAGTTATAATAATCTGGTTACAAATAAATAGCACTTGTGCACACAAACTGAGTAGAGTCACTAATAGCACTTATTCAATCAAACTAACTACAGCCTTCGATCACAAACGGCATTACTCTGCTACTCATATATAAAAAATACACAAATGCAAAATGTGGATGTTAGATACTTCCAATCTGAATAAGTACAACAGTCTTTTTAGAACATTAATGTATACAATAATATTTAAAAAAAATAATCAGTCACTAGAGATCCAACCCCCCCACTGCATCTTTAGTGTTGTATGCAAGTTACACACTTGTCCACAACAGTGGTTTTCTAATTGATAATTACACGTAAAGGACCAGAAATTAAGGCAAACAAAACTGTTTATTTATATTTATTTAACAAGTCTAGGATTACAAATACCTTTGAGCCTTGGCTCTTTTACAAAGGGTCCACGTCAGAGAAATACAAATTATGGGGAACATCAAGACAGACATTACAACAATGTGGACATTGCAAAGAGAGTACAGATTAATACAATTCAAGGGTAGCATTGTAACAAGGCAGCCAGTGGCATTTGTCAGAGAAAATAGACAACAGATAAGAAGTGCCAGAGTCATAGGGAGAGGGAAGAGGGCAGGGGAGTGGGGAGAAGGAATGTAGGAAGGGTGGGGAGAGGGTGAAAAGTGCAGCACTGGGTATACCAAGATGTGAGGGTAGAATCCAGTGAGGAGGGAAGGGGGGAACCACTAGAGCAGGTAGGGAAGTGGAGAAACAAAGGTTAAGTTGGGCAGTCACAGGAGCTGTTGGTAGTGAGATAGTCCAGTAGCCTAGTTTTAAACATACTACTTGTTGGGGTAGAGGAGATGGTTGGGCTGAGGCCATTGAACCAGAGTGGTGCTTGATAAGCAAAAGAGCATTGTCCCTGTGAAGTGTGAAGTGGGGGACTTTCAGTAGCTGTAGCATGGATCTCCTAAGGAACCATTTGTTAACTCAGTGTTGTAACAGAGTTGAGACCCCAGAAGGTGCATGACCAAGGTAGATTTTTTTCACCATGGAGCTGGTGAGAAACTTTATGCGGTTTGATAGTTGGAGCCAGCCAGTCTGAGTGTACAGGTCACATGTGTGGGTGAGACGGTGAGCACCAGTGATGAGCCAACATGCCTTATTTAAGGCAGTTGAGAGGCGTCTAAGGGTTGTGGTTGTAGCCGAGCCATAAATGATGAGACCATAGTCTATTACAGAGACCACAGAGCTCAGGACTGCAACCTTCAAAGCTTCTGGTGTAAGGTGTGGTCTGTGTTTGTAGAGGAGACCAAGCCGCGTATTAGCAGCTCTAGCTACATTATCTACATGAAGTCCATAGGAGAGATTAGGGTCAAGCTGTATCCCTAAGTATTTGAAGGACCCCACCTGATCTAGAGTGTTCCCCTGGGTGGTGGAGATAACCAAGTGGTGTAGCTTGTGTGGGTTATGAGAGCTGCAAAAGAGCATATATTTGGTTTTCTTGTCGTCGAGGACCAGTTTATGATTAAGAAACCACGTCTCTGTAGAACTGAAACCAAGTTGAAGGTTGTGTTGAAAAGTTGCAGGATCTTTGTGAGTGGAGAATACAACAGCATCATCAGCATATAGTATGATCTGCTCAGAGCAGTGGTAAGGGAGGGAGTTTAAGAAAAGGCTAAAAAGGAGGGGGCCCAGTATGGATCCCTGTGGGACACCCGAGTGAACAGGCAGGGTGTCAGAAAGAGCGTCCACAATTTTTACTCTCTGCGACCAGTTTTCTAAGTAGCTTTTAAACCAGAGAGAAGAGTCAGGTGATAGCCCGGCATTCAGTAGTTGGTGTATTAGTAGTCCATGGTGTACTGTATTGAAGGCCTTGGCGAGCCGGCGAAAATAAGCCCCTGAAAGCCATTGTCAAGGGATTTATGCAAAGCTCCAGTGAACTCAAGAAGGGCTGTGGTGGTGCTGTGATCTTTCCAGAAGCCGTGTTGTTGTGGACAAGGTATATTGTATTTATCCAAGTGGTCGGTAAGTTGATCAGCCACGATGTGCTCGAGTGCCTTAGAGAGTGGGGGCAGTAGGGAAATAGGGCGATAATTTGAGTGATTCATTTTATCCCCACTTTTATAGATGGGTGTTACGGTGGCTGTTTTCCATGGGTCCAGGAATTTTCCACAGCTGAGAGAGAAACTATCTTTCGAGGGCCTATAGAAGGTAATAGAGTCCAATGGGCAGGTTACTGAGAGGTCTCAATAGGAATTTAAAATATAAAAAGAAATTAATAAAAGTGAATAACATACTGGATTAATTTCTAATGTGGATCTATCCATTGTTTTGATGAAACTTAAAAGAATTTAGTACATAAGAAGTTCAGGGGGCTGGCAGTATAGCCTAGAGGTTACAGTAATGAGCTGTGAATGAGCTTGGTACATTCCGCAGACCTGACCTTGGTTTGATTCTCACAACCTCCACTTACATACTGTGTGACTCTAAGCAAGTCACTTAACTTCCCAGTGCTCTCAGGTTGCCCCTGAAACCAGGTTCTTGTGCCTAGTGAGCCTTACCGGTTACTAAAATAAGAATAAAAAAAAGGTTCAGGATAGACCTTTTCAAGTATGCTTACTCTCCTAGGATATGGTTGTGTTGTTTCTTGTTTATGGACTGACCATCCATGGAATTAAACATTACTGTAAATATAATTAAAATTTACCTACTATAGATACTGCTGCCATGAAGAAGCCAGGTATGTCTGGTGAAATGTTGGCTATATTAAGCAGGACTGAATTTCTGAACCTCCAATAAACAGTTTGAAATAGGGTCTATTATTACTACTTCTTTGGAGGCTGCAGTCCATAACATATTCCACTTGGAAAAAAAAGAAGGCTGAGAGGGGACATGACCACAGCCTTCCACAATACTTGAAGGTGCTGTCAAGCTAAAACAGACATGGTTGTGTAAGCAGTGATCACCAGCCTTCCACAACACTTGAGGGCGTCAATAAGATAAAACAGACATACAGTAGATGTGTGATCAGTGATCACCTGTCTCCACACCCTGAAGCTTACAGGTGTTACGAAGGGGGTAATGTTGTGAGGCACTTCTTTTCCCAAAGGGTGTTGAATATAGAACAGTCTTTCAGCAAAGACAGAGGATACTAAAAATTGAAAAGCAATACAAGTCTTTAAGGCAAGTCTGTGCAAATTTTTGCATAACAAAGGATCACAAGTTATCCTGGGTAGTAGAGAAGGTAGGAAATCCAGTGCAAGTCCCATTAAACTGTCACACCAATGACTTGGTTTGGCAATGCTTTTTAAAGCTTGTAATGTAAATGCAAACTGTGTTGTTTTTCAACACTTGCAACTTCTATAGAATGTTTTTGTAACTTAATTGGAATGCATCTGCAGTTCAGACACAATAACGTACTTACTGCAGTTACCCTGTTACAGCTCTTAGGCAACAGTTTTCAAGGCTATGTTCTGGATCCAGCGACACGTATGTAACACATTGAGAAATGCTGAAGTAACTAATTGCTGTGACAGTGTAATGTGACTTGTACTGTCCTTATAATGCAGTACTGATATGTTTTCACAGCATAAATATGCATCCCTGCTTATGAAATGGGGTAAGGGTGTGGAACTGATAGCTCTAGAGTCACTTCTGGCCTTAAATTATTATCATGTTCCTACTACTCTGGTGTCCCATGTTACGCAACTTTCAGATGTTTCACACATTTAAGCACAAGACTGGCAATCCCTAGCATATTATCTTTACTAAAGCTGCTGCTATGTTGCTTATTAAATTAATGTTGGTATTTTAAACATACATTGTATATCCATTGCTTCTTATAGCTGTGCCTTAAGATTGCAGTTTACATGCTACTTGTAAGATACTCTGAAATGTAACTGCTTTTATTGGCACTGTGATGTCACAGATATTAATTCTGTAATAGCTCTGCACTTGTATTGTCCCAGTTCATGCCTGGTAACAGGCATTGAATGTCTGGAGCACTTACCAGGCAAACAAAAACTAAATAAAGAAAGAAGCATGCCTTGTTTTTTTCACGAAGACATAAAATTTACTGTACATCAAGAAGATTACTGATGTTGTTATTGTTCTAATGCATTTGTTCTTACATGCTTACCTGACCATAGCCATAGGTTTAATTGAAGAATATTAGAAATCATCAATATCACTGCAGAAGTTCTAGGTTTCTAATTATGCTGACTTATGTTCCACTCTAGATATAAATGAGTGTGCTCAAAACCCTCTGCTTTGTGCATTCCGTTGTGTAAACACTTATGGGTCATATGAGTGTAAGTGCCCTGCTGGATATGTTCTTCGAGAGGACAAGAGAATGTGCCGAGGTAATTATCAAAGTATTACATTCTGCTGGAATTTAGAGAATTATTGTGACTTTATTGCATGACTCAAAACGTTTGTTATATCTATCTGTACAGTTACTGTATCTTGTATGGTTATAGCAGAGTTCTTTTGTTGAGAGAACTGCGTTGTGAAGCTCAGCAGTTGTAACACAGAAAGGACTTGAGAAGATATAACCATAAGAGATGCAGGAACTGTGCATATGAACATATTTTAAATCAGTGATGAAGATTTTTAGTTTGAAAAAAGGAATTTTAATTTAAAATCAGAATGGTTTACTTAGCCTAAAATTAAACAAACATCTGTTAAGAAATTGACTATGCCAACTGAATGTAGAACTTCAACATTTTAGAACTGTTTCCAAGAGGAACCCTCTTATGATTATAGGAACACTGGAATGTATTGAAATAAACAATCCTGATTGGCTAAAAACAATTTCATGATTTATAGTATTCAAAATCATTTCACTTCCTTTTCCGATGAAAAACAACTAGGGCCCATTTCACAGGAACAAAAGGTGATAGTATAAACCAGTGGGCATTTTGCCACCCTGTTGTGCCATCATTCTTTTGTGCTATACACAATCCCAGGTGAGAGTCACAAGAAAGTTCGCTCTGTGACTGGGTTGCAATTTAATGAGTTTGTCAGATGCTTGGCGGTGCAACCAGGTTTGTACCTGCTAACATACTGGGTATTGACTGCAACAGAGTCACAGCATGTTGCTATGTCATTTCCTGTCATGCTGCTAGTCTCTTGGAAATGTGCCACCAATAACTCGCCCCACCCCTAGCCCACCTTTACCCTTTCACCTTAGTTGGTTAGTAGGTGCAGTTATCCATGATCCAGTGCTCAGTGTCACTGGCAGTTCAGTGCCTCCACACTGGCTCACTGGCTGAAGTTTTGCTCTACAATATGCAGGATTACCCTCTTACCAGCCCCAGTCTATGGTTATTTGGGGGTTTCTGTGGTATCTTTCCAATAAGTGCCTCCTTTGCCTGCCCTCCTTTACTGGTCACAGCACTGTAACTTCCTTACTGCCTGCTGGTATTAATTATACAGGTGGGTGCAAGGTGGATGGAGGCTGCATATGCAAGGGCTGTCACTGTTCTATGGCCAATCCTTCTCCTGCATAGTTGCAAACACTTTTACAACCATGCAGAAAAGGTTTGCAACCCACTTTATCATAACTGCATGGGGTCACAAACTTGATTGGGGTGCTCTGTGTTCACAGACACTAATAAATGCAAAGAACTGAGAATGTGCTATGGCCCCCCTGTGTTTTGTTTAGTTGCAGTCATTTAAAGAGCTGGGGCCCCATTTTCAGCCACACTAGAGGGAGGCACAAAATAAAGGCATTCTATATTATGTTGCCATGATTTTAAGCTACACACAAAGCTTTGCTTAAGCAATGGGGAGGAGTCCTCCCATGACTCTACCAGAGATGCTACCAGGTACAAACAGAATCTGTGCCTGCTAACATACTGGTTAATAATTCCCAACCAAGCTGCTGCATAGAACTGTGCTGGTGTCATGGCACTCTGATATGTAGTGAAACTGTATGAACATGTATCTTGCCCAGAAGTCGACCCCTCCCTACACCCCAAACCTTACGTGTTCCCTTGGTCAGTTTGGTATTGCTACTTGGTATATCACTTAAATCCCTTGTGTCCAGTGATACCTACCTCTCTAGTCCTAATCCATAGCTGTGCCCCCCAAGTGTCTCCTTAGACTGACTTCTAGTCACAGCACTGCAATCATCTGTAACAGTTGTCTGTAGGTGTACCACAGATAGGAAGGGGGTCACAGGAGGTTGCTGCTGGCTCTTAGTGAGCTGCCATTCATCTGTGTATGATGCTGTATACTATCCACATAATGGTGGTCACCTTTCTTGTATAGTTGCAAACACTATTGTGACTGCACAGAAAGGGTTGAATTCCCTGTTGAGCATAACTCCATGTGGTTGCAAAATGATGGGGGGCGGTACTAAATAGTTGCAGCAATCGGTTAGCACCACAATTTGCACCTGAACATGAAGTGTCTCATGTAGCTTGATATAAAAAATAAGGTGAACATCAATTCAAGGGGGACCATTAGTCTAATTTTTGCATACAGTTATTTTTATTAATGGTTTGAAGTAGTTATCCATGCCATTTCCTATATGACCAGGAATAAAAACCCAGAGGACTGCATACACCCGCTCCACTCACTAGTGATGAGTAAAGAGAAAATAAATTGCAGAGTATGTGAGCTGGGAGGGGAACTGTATATATAACTCTTACGTCAGTGCTCTTAAAAATGTGTAAAACAGTGATACTCAAAAAAGTTTACTACATTTTTCATATCCCTTTTTCACTTGGGGGGGGTTAAATACCTTGTGGTGAATGTTCTGCACATTTTTGTATTTGGGACACAAAAATATTCATTGTTTATTCTGTAAAAAATAGGTCAGAAAAAAATTAATAAGCCTTTTCCCCTTTCCTGAGGTGGTCAGAGCTATTTGCATGGACACTCCTACAACCATTAGCCATCCCTTCCCCTATCAACTCCCTGTTCCCCTTCCCACTTATTTCAAAAAACTTGTATACTGTCAGCCCCTCCCTAACCTGATAGTTTCTTTGGAACACTACACCTAAACCCAACCTAACCCTCCACTCCTCTAATGAACTGGTGCAATTGGCCCCATAATTGCATTTAGCACCCTGATCTATTATGGAAGGCTGGCAAAGTTGGATTTACTAGTTAAATGCTGATTGGATATATCTGGTGGACCAATCAGCCTCTCTTACCTCCATCTTATCATGAATCCCTCATCTCTAAGCCAGTCTCTCCTTTGCCTGTAAATATTCCAGATCCTGTAGGCGTTTCCACCTGACTCCCAATCCACTATGGGGAGAATAGCTCAGTGATAGTTTTAGCTGTCCAGTACTCCCCTCCCTTCAGCACCTATCACTCTATTCTGGAAAGGGAGAGGGCAGTGGTCTTCCTAGTGCCACTGAATGAAACTAAGCAGGCTATAATACAGAATCCATTGGAGCTAATTGATACAAAGGAAAGCTTTCATTTTACTTTTTTACCTTTTTTAGGATTCTGGCTGCAGAATATCATGAATAGACTCTAATTTTTAATGAATAGCCCATTTTCATATTTGATAATTAATATTAATTATTCACACACAGCCCTGGACTATATAACCTGCAGTTCACTCTCCCATCTCCCATGATGTCACTAAGGGAACACCATCTTCATTTTAGAATGTGCATGCCTCTGGGGTTTAATTCCTAACTACTGTATATGGGAATAGGCACGGAAGAATATTTTATGAAACATAATTTAAAAAATTCAGGTGTACTGGACATAAAATATGCTTTAAGCCTAATAGGGGTAAGGAACCCTAGCTCTTCAGTATGACATTATCGCAAAACTGACAAGATGTTATCAAGTAGTATATTATTTTGCAATATGTTTATTTCATTTTGTGAATGGTTGAATGTTGTAAGACTGTAATGATCTGTGAGAACTCACACCACTCCTCACACACCGTTTCAGACCAAGATGAATGTGAAGAAGGAATCCATGACTGTGATTCTAAAGGAATGACTTGCAAGAACCTCATTGGGACATTCATGTGTATCTGTGCTCCCGGATATCAACGGAGTACAGATGGGGAAAGCTGTATAGGTAAATCAAGCATGATTAAAAGCTTCAGATTTTTTTTAATAGCATATAAATACATATGTACTCAGATATAAGTCAACCTCATTTTTAAGCCTGCCTTTTATAAATTTTAGAAAAAATATGACTTGCATTTAGTATCCCAAATAGTATGCAAAATCTGTTTTATGGAAGCCAAAAGGGAAGCAACATTAAGGACTATGCTTCAAACAGGTTTTGAATCTGGTTCTTTGAGAGCTAGGTTATCCCTACTTTTAATTCAAACTCAATGCCTCTTTCTTGTTAAAATAAGCAATAGGCTAGCACACACATCACTACGATATTATGGGGGCCTGGGTTCAATTCCCAGTAGGTCACATTATTTCTTTCTCACTACAATCTGAAAAAAGAAAGATAGTCTTAAAAATAATAAAAGTGTGTTACCCAGATGCAGACAGATAAAACAGTGTCTGGTGGTACCAGCAAAAGCCCTAGATATCTTTTTCTGACCCAGCTTTAGTACCACAAACTCAACATTTACTTGAGTATATGCTGTATGGGAAGTATGAGATACATCAGTTGATGTCAGCGAGGTAAATAAAAAAATGTGTTTACTGTTATTTAAATCCAGAGTACTTGAAAATGATGACAACCTCTGCTAGATACATAAAATGTAATATTTTCTCTAGTATTCAGTAAATATTCAGTGAATTCAGTGAATATTTCCCAGTGGAATAAAGGTATTGTATCTTACATTTTCATAAACAGGAAAGCTTTTAGGATTTTTAGGTAAAGGGTGCAAATGCAACTTGCCATAATAAAAAAATGCCCCAAAATATTTAAAAATGAGATCTGGTATAACTAAAATCTCATCTCCAAAATCTTATCCTGCTATCATGTTATGTGGTGTAATTTAACCACGGGGAGTGCTTCTGTGAATAGCACTTTTTGCATACAACTCATAAGTGAGAGACAGCCCCTAAGAAAGCTGCTTTCCTGTGCCCCTCATAACTGAAGGAAGATATTGGAGCTACAGCCCTAAAATAGCAGATGTGGGTAGGGAAAAATATAATTGAAAATATGAGAAAAAAGAATAATATCAAATTGTGAAGCTGAAATATGCAGCATTGTCATAATAGCCATGAGTCAAAAATAGTGAATGAATAATGCCTTCAAGGCCTACAAAACAGCATTTTCCCAGAGCACTGCATATATTCAAGGATAAGGTGTGTATTGAAGCATAGAATAGTAGCTATCCTCACAGAATACTGTTTGAACAAAAAAACACATTGGGGTCAATTCGCAAAAGGTCTGGGAATGCTGCAAGCCCCAGGTTTGCCAAACAAAAGGTGCTAGGGACGTGCAGCATTCCCTGGCTGTTGAGAGGGTTCTTGATCCCGTGCACCAATTGCTGCAAGTTAGACCAGCTTTTTCTGGTCTGGCTTGTGGCAATCTTGGGCACCTGTTCTATGGGGTTTGCACCAAAAATTTGATGCAAGCCGTCGTAAAGAGGATAAAGTGTCACAAATGCACCCAATCTTCTTGAATCAGGTGTATTTTGTGGTGAACTTTGTGTCGCAGCTGTGCCAGCCATCAGGTTTGAGGCAGGGCTTGGTACAAGTCCTATGTCAACCTTTCTGAATCTGGGCCATTTGCTTTTAAACATTGCACCATTTTCAGCAGTTTTATTCTGGTATGCAGGCAGAAGAGTGCAGCAATATGAAGGTGGTAAAAACTGTGAAGCAAAAACAGCGTAAGCCAATACAGTGACAGGGAAATAATAACACTGAACATTACAACACTTACTTGTAGCTATTTTCACTAACACTGAGCACTTGAAGTAAGGAACTGTGAGAGGAGTCAGTGTGCTGCCATCATGGCTCAGGGGATAGAGCCACAGTCCAGGAAGGCAGTACAGAGCAAAGCATCAGGGGTTCGAGTCCTATCCCTGTGCTGAATGTGTAATTTTTTTTTTTGCTTCTTCTGTGTTCTCTTTACTGTTTTTGTGCCCTATTGCACCCGACTCTTGCTGGCCCAATTTTGTCCTTCTCACTGAGTATAACCCCCTACCCAGGGTTGATTATATTTATTAGGGTGGCCACGGGGGGGGGCATAGCTCCCTGCATTAAAAATTAAAGTCTGTGTTGTATGTCGTGTGGTTTGTGGTGTCAGGCAGTGCTAAATTTGTGAGGTTGCTTGCCTCACTGTTTTTCCATGATGCAATATTTTACCACAAGTTTTTGGTTGCATGGTGTTTGACTGTGCTATTATATTTTAGTGGCTGTTGCCTGAACCTTTTATTCTGGTTGCATAGTGCAAGTACATTTTTCATAAATCATCAAATTAAAAAGAGTAGTGGACACATTTTTAAAAGCATAAAAACATGGCATCAATTAACACTAGGGGCAAACAGAGTAGTAAAATGGTTGGCTTACAGTTTCATTGTTGAAAGGATAATATTTATTTGATTAATTTAACAATAAGACATGGCAGGGTATGCATTGCTGTGGGATAAAGGCCCACCTTGAGTGCATTAAACCACTTAATAAGTGCAATTTCCAACAACAGTACACAAATGGGAGTGTTTAATTCTGATAGTAAAATGCGTTAAAAATTCTGCGGTGTATAACTGAACAAAAAATAATTAAATGTTAATTTATTTTTAAATAAGTTCATTTACACACTCCAAAAATAGTCTGCCATCTAGGGCAGGGCACAATATATTTTCAACTAGCAGAATTCAGATGAAATTATGTGTATGCTTTTATGACATTTTGTGAAATTTCCATGAAAATGTTATAACATGTCACCACAATTTAAATTTCAGTTATTTTATCTAATTTAAAACTACTTCTCCAAATTGCACTGAATTTAATAAGTTTAAACTCCTCTAACTCATTGATATGTGTGCCGACTTTCAAATCTACAGTGCAGCATTCAAGGGAGCTGGATTGTAAGTTGCCAAACATTTGTTGTTTTTAAATGAACTCTTGCAACGATCAAAAAAATTGCACAACTTTAAAACTACAGAAAACAATGCCACCAATTTTGTTTATATTCATAGACCCCAAAAAGGAGACTGTGTTCCAAACTTTATAATCTCTTGCTTTAAATTTGGCCATGGGATAAGCAGCCAACGATTGCAAAACAACTTCAGTAATAAAAGTCGAATTTCATAAGCTGATACGGAGAATTATGTATAGCCCTATTGGTTATTGTACAAACATATGAACAAAGTAGCTGATTTTATACCATTTGTTGACCCAACAATAATTTATTCAGAACACAAGGTTTCAGACTACACCATGTTTACCTGAAGAAGGACTCTGTGTAGTTTGAAAATTTATGTTGTGAAAAATTCTTATTGGTCCAATTATAGAATCACCTAGTTTGTTTATGAGCTTTTGTGAAAATTGTGGAATTTTGTGATAACTTTGTGCAAGCCATATCCATACATTTTGCCCAGCTATGCACTGGATCTCCCACAGAGGAGGAAAAAAAAGGCTGGGTAGAGTAGTAATAAAGTCACATTCATAACAGAGTCTGTAGTAAAGTTGTCCAGCGTCAGGTACCCTTGTGTCAGTCAATATCTTGAGGGAAGAACCATCAAGAATAGGTAAGGTCATCACAATGCACTTGCCTGTCTTCTTGCACTTTTCCAGTGAATCACTAGAATTCAGAGACTAAATAGCTTGTGCAGTCACACAGATGTGCAGCATTGTTTCTCTACAGAGTCACCTGCTGACTCATTAACAACCCTACAAAGGATAATATATCATTTGAGAATTTGAGAACAGTGACACCAAGCATTTCAACTAGTTGTGGCTGAGGTCATTGTGAAAGAAGTATCTGGATATCTTTAGCCATGATGGAATTTGGTGGTGAGCATCACCATGGCAGGAGTGTTGGAGGGGAATTTCAGGAATATGATGCTAGTGCAAGTAAGGTGATTTGCTTGCCTGCAGTACAAGTCAAATGGATGTGCTCTATAATCTAGCCAAGAGGGATGGTATTTTTTCCAAGAGGGAAGGGGTGCAGTCATGCCAATGGAAAGGGCAATCAGGGGGATTTAAAATAAAGGATAAAGGAGTCAGTTAGCACAGAAGCTACTAGTGGCAGGAGTTAGATGCAAGGGTTCACAAAGGGAAGGGCAACAGAACTGAGCAATGCAATAAAAGTAGATCCTCAGCTAGAGCAAGGAGGGATAGAGTGATGATTCTTGTTTAAAAGTAGGTTATATGCGAATCATACACAGCAAAATTGACTGGTCTAGGAGGCCAATGCACTTGAAGGTACACTACTTTCAGGTACAATACTCACAAAGATCTGGTTAGGGAAATAATGACTGGTGCACCAAGAGGAGATACTCTACAGTAGTTATTACAAAGGGATAGGTTTGACAGGAACATTAGTACGTGGCTCTTTTTTAAAAGGGAGAATGTCTACAAAGAACATGTGAGGTGGGATCAGTGTAACAAGCAGTTCCATAGCATCCATCTGCTTAAGCTCCAAGAAAAAAATTAACAAAGTGGGGACAAAATAGTCACACAAAAAAGAACTACAGGACAGCATATCAGATTGTCCCTTTCTCACAAAAATCAGAATGAAGGACCTCCTGCAAAAACTTAATCTTGCTATTGTTTTACATAGCACTCTTTCTCCATACTGTACTGTGTACTAAACTACTTTGTATGTACCGTATGTCTGCTATTCCCTTTCTCAAGCTGCGAGTCCAATATTGTTATCATGTATACCTAACCTTATGTACGTCTTTTGCACCTCATATAGTTGCACAATTGTATCATTTTACTGTACCATACTGAATGTGTTCCTTCATTGCAACATACCAATGTATTATGTCAGGTATAATGTAATGTATTTGTTTCATCCCTATATGTCTTATTACTTTATTATGTAATGTACTCCTAGTACCATGGTCATGCCTAAAAAAAGGTGCTTGGCACCAGTACACCCACCCGGTCAACAACAAATAAATATCTACAGAAATACACAGCTCTGCACAGCTAAATAGATTCTGTGGTGATAAATGCTTTGCAGAAGTTGAATTCCACAAGTAGAATTCAGTGGCATTACCCATTAAGCTTCCATTAATTTTCAAACAAATGTTGCCAATTAGTAATTTGAAGTATTTCCACTGTAAGGTTTGAATTACTGTACTAAACCAGAATTCTCCGGCTTTGTTGGATTTTAGTACCCACTGACATTGGGTATGCATCACACATTTCAGGCATAAATCTACAATCACAGCAAAGCAGCAAACAGCAAAATATTTGGAAAATATTCACATTTTACAAATAATTAATTTTGTGAAATTATAAACCCAAGTAGCCACATCTTGCCACATTAAGCAGTTTCTAATACCTTTCCAAGAAGGTTGTGGCAACTGTTAATGTATTTAGCTCTAAAGATGGCCACATTGAAAGCAGAGAAATATGTTGTGAAACTTTCAGAAAAAAAATTACCAGACTTTGAGCCCCTATAAATGTAAAACTGCTCATCCAACTGTCATTAAATTTAGCATTCCCTTAGTATGCCTTACAAAAAGTTACTATACTAGTTTTCAGGACTCCGACTACAAGAACGGCTAAGTTATGACCATATAATAAATGTTATAACTTTACAAAATTCTGTGAAATTTTGCAAAATGTGTGGGATTTAATAAAAGTTTCATGAAAAGAGAATTTGCTAATTTCATCCAGCCCTAATGCCATCCCTGTTTAAATATTATTTATTATCTGTAAAATATATATTGTTTTAAATTAGCTCTTAACCCCTCTATCCTCCCTACCCAACCTCATTTACTTATTTCTTTCACTTTTTCCTTCTGCTTCTTTATGTTATTTCCTCCATTTTCCTATCCATTTTCTTTCCTTCTTTTACATTAATTTGATGGAAGTTTGTAAGTTAAAATAGATTTCACAATTCTGCTCATTTCCATGGTCTGAGTGCCTCCCCCCCCCCCACACACACACACAAAACAGAAGGCCTCACTATGTCAGGGCCTCAATTTTATCTGCACCAGATTAAGCAGCAAAGTTTTCCCTGGTAATCAGATAAGGATAGGGTGGGGATTTTCATGATCAGCAATGAAACACCACAGATTAAAACTACATGTAGTGCTTCATTTTATTTTTATTTGTGTAAATATGTAACATGATTATAAGGGGAAAGAACATTTAATTTAATTACAATTTTCTAACATAAGGGATTTTTATTTTTAGGGCCTAGCTGAAGGGTTTTAGTGAGTAAGTGCAGGGACCATATTTGTCATGGCAACTTGGGATGAGTGAAATTACCAACAAATATTGGAGAGACTGCTGGATGTTTATGTCAGTGCTATTATAAATGTCCTAAAACCAATCATTTTTTACAATTTCTGAGAGCCATTTTATAACTCCTAACAAGACTATTAAAGAATACTCTTGTTTTTAAAATAGTGGGCATGCTTCATGCCATTGTGTTGCAATATCTAACCCTGACTAATCTGCTGCTATTGGCTCATGGGAAAATTAATTTTACTTACTTTTCTTATAAGGTTTTCAGTGTGAGTTGAGTTTTGTCATTCCCATCCTGTGTACTTAACACAACATACTGTGACAAACTTTCATTTTTTTTTTCCCATGGGTATCTTATCATAAGCAGGGAAAGTCAAAGTGAGTGGAAATGACTTCTCAGCTAGGTTCACAGTGAGGAATACAATGAAAGGGGTAAGTGGTAGAAGCCAGGGAGTTGTGGTGACCATGAAAGATCCAGAGGAAAATCATCAAAAGTACAGAAGAAATTACCTTTCTAGCATCTATTGTGCATGTGTGCCTGCCAAAAGTGGGGTGACAGGAGGGTAGACACTGACAATATCAAGTGTGTGCAATTTTCTGTATTTTGGGCTTAATTTCTGCAGTTAATACCAATGTTATAGGGGCAGAGAGCAAACAGGAATTACTACTGCACTCTTAGAAAGGAAATCTTAAATTTGACTACAAATCAGTTATTTTTTAACACAGCAATTAGGGAAAACACAGTGTGCATTAAATTTAACAAATGCAGTGTGTTAAATTTAACATAGTAGTGTGTAAACTGTTCAACACACAAATGTGTTGATATTTTAACACATTCATGTGTTACAATGTCCATATTGAATGTGTTATTTTAACACACAAGTGTGTTGAATTCTAAAGTACTTTAATCTCACATTGAATAGAGAACACAACTGTTAATCAATAAAGTTCACAATCCTTTCTAAATGAATTTTAACTTCAGTGTCAACAGGCCATGTCACATAAACAACAAAGCCAAATGCAAAACAAACCTACACAGGTGACATACTGTTGTTAGAGCACATCAATATGCTCTATGTGCATCATAACCTAGTGCTTGGGAGCCTTGGAGGTACTATGGGAGTCTTACTTTTTAATGTTAGGTGGAGCCCATAGTAGAGAATAACTACAAAAGATAAGAACCCCAGAGCAAATTCCCTAGGACAGAGGATACCCTGGGAAGGTATTGACCATGTAGCCAAATTTGAAAGAAAAACACAATTGCAAACACCAAATTAAGCAAAGCATCATGGGAAGTACATGCAAATTGACATGAAGAAATTTGCACTGGCTGTACTCTAAAAAAGTATGTATTTTAGCATGTATAGAAACATTGTTAAAGCTGTAAAATAAAATAAAAATCACAATACTGCTTGCAAAAACATTTTAATTAATTTCTGTAATACAGCACTATACCATTTCTGGGTACAGTTGATCAACTAAATTAAGTGTTATTTTTTTAACACATTTGTGAGTTAATATTACACACACTGTGTTAAACCGTTATTTATAAACTTACAGTGTAAAAAATAACACTGTCATTTATTTACACTGTAATTGTGTAAATCACTGTTTTCATAAATATGACATCTCTCTAGGTATTTTCAAATCAAGGCTTTTCTCTCACCTTGCCACCTCCAGCTCCTGTGACTGCCCTGATTAAACCTCCTATTTTCTCACTACCCACCCTGTTCCGTTATTTGACAAAGACATGTTTGGGAAACCTTTTCTCCTGCTATTGTCTGCTCCCCACACCTTTCACTTACCCTCTCTATTCTGGACTTTTTCCCTATTTGTTTCTCCTAATCTGGCATGACTTCTTTCTTGTAATAATAATGTGATTATTGATATCTCATGTCCTTTTGCACAAGTGATTTGATATGTATTTGTATATGTTTTCTTGCTCTTGACACAACACAAATTGTTGTGTTATCTATGTAACCTTTTGTACTGTACCTAATTGACGTGGAACCTTTGTAAAAGAGCCTCTGGCTCAAAGGTAGTAATTCCTAGAACAATAAACTAATATTACACACACTGTGTTAAGCAGTGAGTTACTCATTTACAGTGTAAAAAAATTACACTTCATTTCTTAGAGCGTGGCGATTGTAGTTCTCCTAATGTTTAGGTGGACTACGGCTTTTCTAGGCGTATGTGAAATGCTAGACACTGTACCTCAAAGCTTGTCTTAAGGGTTTTTAGTTATTTTTGGACACATTCCTGGGTATTTTAATCACCGTGTGAGTGTTTATTTGGTGGGACTGATACTGTGACCCAAGAGTTACTTCCGGGTTGTGGCACATATAAACGGAGCTAGGAGCAAGCGGCAGTGCTTTCTAGCATCTGTTGTGCCTATATGCTTGCCAAAAGTGGGGTGACAGGAGGGCTGACAGTACCGAGTGCGTGCAATTTTCTGTATTTTGGGCTTCATTTCTGTAGATAATACTGATGTTATGGGGCAGAGAGCAAACAGGAAGTACTACTGTCGATTTTAGTTCTCCCTAGTGTTTTAGTGGACTACAGCTTTTCTGGGCATATGTGAAATGCTAGACACTGTACCTAAAAGCTTGTCTTGAGGGTTTTTAGTTATTTTGGGACACTTACCCAGGTATTTTAATCACCATGTGAGCATTTACTTGGTGGGACTGATACCATGACCCAAGAGTTACTTCCGGGTCGCAGCACTTATAAACAGACCTAGGAGTGAGCCTCTGTGCTTTCTAGCACCTATTGTGCCTGTGTGCCTGCCAAAAGTGGGGTGACGGGGGGGTAGGCAAGGCAAGGCAAAATTTATTTAAAAACACCCAATACCAGAGGCTCTGGGTGCTGTACAAAATGAATAAATGCAACTTCAATAATAACAGAAAAATACATAATACAATTAAATGCAAAAATAAAACTATAACACATCATATTCAGCTAGATACAGCGATTCAATCCCAAAGTGCTTGGGAGAATAGGAGGGCCTTCAGGTGGGCCTTAAAAATGTCTAAGGTAGGGGGCCCCCCTAACCTCAGATGACAGAAAATTCCAAAGAATGGGAGCGGCAACACTGAAAGCTCTGTCACCAGCAGGTCTCAACCTCATCCTAGGAATCACCAGGGAGCCCCTACTGGAAGAGCAGAGGGGGCAGACAGAGAGAGCAGGTACAAGAAGGTCTAACAGATAACAGGTAGACACTGACAGTACCAAGTGTGTGCAATTTTCTGTATTTTGGGCTTCATTTCTGCAGTTAATACTGATGTTATAGGGGCAGAGAGCAAACAGGAAGTACTGCTGGGGACTGTAGTTCTCCCTAGTGTTTAGGTGGACTACAGCTTTTCTGGCCATATGAGAAACACTAGACACTGCACCTCAAAGCTTGTCTTGAGGGTTTTCTAGTTATTTTGGGACACTTTCCTGGGTATTTTCATCACAGTGTGAGTGTTCATTTGGTTGGACTGATACTGTGACCCGAGAGTTACATCTGAGTTGTGACACATGTAAACGGACCTAGGAGCAAACACCGCAAGCTTGAGCACATGGGGCCTGTGCACCAAGATGCACGCAGAGACACGCACATCTATGTGCATGTGTTAAGTGTGGGAAACATGGGAACTGAGAACAGGAGGAATAAATAGGAGGCCTAGAGGAAACTGGCCAAGGTTTAGGTAAGAAGAAAGGATTCCTCAATAGTAGCCATCATATAACTACCTACCACTGTGTAAGACATTGTAATGGCTAGTTATATAGTCAACTTAAAGAGTGGGGAGCTGGGGATTAAATGCAAAGAATGCTCTAAGTTTAGTATTCAAGGGAGTACAGGATTGGCAGAATTTATCTGCAAACAATGCATGGAACTTAAGGAACTAAAAGTGAAGATTCTCTGACATCAACTGGAATTAAAGTGCTATAAGCAGGTCACGCCTATAGATGACTCAGCTGAAAATAGAGCAGACAAAAGCAAGAAAGACCACTACAAAAGAGATAGAGCCACTACAGAGAATGATGAGGAATGGGAATTTCAAGGGGGAAATATTAAAAATAAGAGGGGTAGACAGGCCATGAATTTTAACCTCTCAACAGCCAATCATTATGCTTCCCTGCAGGAACTTACAGAATCAGAGATAACTGCCAGAATAAGTATTACTGAGGGTGTGCCGCAAGTTACTACTAATGTATCCCCAAATTCTATGGAGAAAGACACTCAACACAGTGGAAATGTGGTACAAATACAACAACATGTGGAGCAAAGACAAATAAGTGAACAGGGAGATACAAATATGGAAACAGATCAAGGTAGACAAAACAGGGTGTGTATAACAGGTGATTCCATAATTAAATATACAGACACTTATACTACAAAAGATAATAACAAACTTATCACAAGCACTTTTTTACCAGGGGCCAAACTGAGTGATGTGGCTATGTTGTTACCAAAAAATAGTCATATGGGGGGATGACAAACTGATAATACTAATACATGCCGGAATGAACAACATGAAACACACTAGAGAGGATCAAATCTTCCTTGAATACATGAAACTAGAAAAGATCATACAAACAGTTGCTAGCACAGTTATTTTTTTCTGAAATTTTGCATGTACCTAGAGCAAGTGAAAGGATTAAACAAAAAATTATGAGGGTAAATAATTGGCCGAGGAGATGCTGCCTCATGCATGGTTTTCAGTGTATCAAATCATGGGAGGTTTTTGATTATAATTTCAAATTATATAGCCAATACGGGTCATAGCTGAATAGAAAGGGGAGTAAGGAACTGGGAATTACTTTTAAGACCCACATAGATAAAAATTTAAACTGAATGC
The DNA here is from genome assembly GCA_016271365.2 of Neoceratodus forsteri. Taxonomy (NCBI): domain Eukaryota; kingdom Metazoa; phylum Chordata; order Ceratodontiformes; family Ceratodontidae; genus Neoceratodus; species Neoceratodus forsteri. Next base: position 723,802,232 of record CM028129.1, read on the forward strand.
TTTGGGGAGATTGCTACAAGAGCAATGTCTGAGATCAGTGACAAAGAAAAAGAAGCTAAAAATAAATATACAGGAAATAAAAATGAAAAAGAACTAAAAATACTGCTTATAAATGCTAGAAGTATTAAAAACAAATTAGATGAATTAAGGTTCTTACTAGTGACTGAGGACATTGATATCTGTGGGGTAACAGAAACTCAGCTTACAACTGATGACTGGATAGAGAAAGTAAAAGGATATGACTTATTTCAGAAATCAAGAGATGTAAGGAAAGGTGGCAGAGTATGTTTCTTTTTGCCTCTCACTTGAAATCGTATGAAGTGAATAACCTAAATGACACCAATGTTATGATTGAACCGTTATAGGTAAAAATAACCACCATTCTAAGGACAGTCACTCTTGGTCTATGTTACCATTCTCCAAATCTAACAGATGAAGAAGATATGCTTTTTATGGACCATATTGAGAATATGGACATGGATGGCCACATTATCCTGATGGGTGACTTCAACTTCCCCAGAATTAACTGGAATATGATGTCTGGTAGAGGACACCTAGAGAAAAGATTTATAGATATATGTCTAAATAACGGTGTTGAACAGTTACTAACCGAAGGTACAAGGGAACAAATATTATTGATATAATACTTAGTAACACAGAGAGAGGAATTATTAATGTCAGGGTCAGGGAGTCTATTGGATCCAGTGACCACAATATGGTCACATGCTTGCTATTAGATAGTATTCCTAAAATAATGGGTAAAACCAGGATACAAAATTTTGCTAAGGCAGACTACCATCAAATCAAGCATATATTATGAAACTGGAATTGGAAAGTTGAGTTGGATAACTTACTACCTGAGAACATGTGGGTAATTATAAATAATAAATTACAAGCTTGTATAAATCAATATGTCCCTCTTGTGGAACTGTATAATGGTAAAGGACATATACCAACATGGTTTAACAAAAAGATACAGTAAATGATTAAACACAGGGCTAGAGCATACAAAAAATATGAATTAAATTCGATGGAAGGTAATTGGTTAAAATATAAACAGCTAGAGAAAAACTGTAAAAAATCTATACAAAAAGCCAAGGCCAAAGCAGAACTGAGTCTGGTGAGCACTAACAGGGATAATGGCAAGAGATTCTACAATTATGTAGGAAGCCTAATAAAGGAGCAAAAACAGATAACCAACTAAATAGATGATGGGAAGATTACTTAAAATGAACTAGCAATTGCCAATAGATTTAATTTATATTTTTTGAGTGTTTTTCAAGACAAAGATAAGTTAAGACCAAATGAGACAGACTGTAACATAAATAGAGTCCTGAATACCCAAGTTACCAAAAAATAGGTGTACGAGAAACCTATAAAATTAGATAAATATACATCTGGTGGACCAGATGAACTCCACCCCCATTTCCTTAATACCCTGGCAGAAGAAAAAACAGGGCCACTTGCATTACTCTTCAACAGGTCACTGATAGAGGGAAAAGCCTTACTGGAATAGAAGACTGCTCATATAACCCCCCATACACAAGAATGATGATAAAACTAATGTTGAAAATTTTTGTCCCATCAGTATCACTTCAATTATTGGCAAGTTAATGGAAAGAATTGTAAAAAATTTTTGGAGGAAAATTTAAAGCAGCTGGGGTTGATGGATGTGTCCCAAAATGGATTTGAACATGGTAGATCTTGTGTAACCAACTTATTAGATTTTTTCCAGCCAGTTAGTAAAGCCATAGACCAAGGTATGCCCATGGATGTGGTCTATTTGGATTACAGAAAAGCTTCCAACTCGGTAGCCCATGACACCCTTTTGAGGACGCTTAATGAACTGAGAGTCGATAATAGTTTGTTAACATGGATAACTTCATGGTTGGATAACAGAAAGCTGAGGGTCCAGATTAGAGGAAATCTGTCAGACTGGAGGGAAGTGACTAGTGGAGTCTTCCAGGGATCAGTTTTGGACCCCCTGTTGTTTAATGTTTTTGTCTCCAGTATACAAGTGACCGAGGGGGCATGGCTAAGAAAATATGCCAATGACACCAAAGTGGGTGTGATTGTGAACAACCCGATAGCAATAAAAACCTTCCAAAACCAATTCAATATACTGACGGATTGGACAATAGCACATAAGATGGAATTCAATGAGAGTAAGTGCAAGGTTATGCTCCTAGGGCCTGGTAACCCATGTACGCAATATACCATAAACAATAGAGTTATAACTAGTACTGCTACTGAGAAAAATCTTGTGGGTATTGATAATGGATACACTAAGTTTTAAACTTCATAACAGAGAAATGGTTAAAAGAGCAAATAGGGTAATGGGTAATATTATGCGGAACATCAAAAGTAGGAAGTGGATATGATGGTACTTTTGTGTAGATCCCTTGTTAGACCCATACTGGAATATGGAGCCCTGTTCTGCAGCCCTCAGACTACTGGTAGTACTAGAAGGATAGAAAGTGTGCAAAGAAGGTTCACCAAGAGAGTAAGAGCAGTAAATAATAACAATTACTCTGATAGGATGCAAGGTTTGAGATTATACTCTATGGCCTACAAAAAACTCAGAGGGGATCTCTGTTTTGTATACAGGGCATTTGGAAATGAAGTACTATGGGAATCAATCAGCCTAATAAAAAAGTCAACTTTGAGTAGGGAAACTAGAACCCACACTTGTCAGATACAAGGAGAACTTTATAAGACCACAAAAAGGGGTAGATGGTTCCGTCAGAGAGTTGTGAGTACATGGAACAGTCTTTCAGCAACAGTTGTGGAAGCATCAAGTATGACTACCTTTAAGCATCTCCTAGATGAACATATGGGTGAAAAGAGATGGGACTATTTCCACTGACCAGTGGCAAGTCTAATATGGCCTCACAGCCCATTGATTTGAAATCCATACCTATGAACCTATGAACCTATAATATCAGTTTGTGTGTTGGTGCAGTGATGCAAAATAACCATGCACATGTAACACTTTTTATAGTAATGGTGTACTGTAACTTCAAGATCTGTTCTAGTTTGTACCACAGGAACTTGGGAAGAACCCTTACCTACAAATACTGTAGGAAGTCAGGCAAAGTTTTTGGAGGGAAGGATTGAACAGTCTCACAAAACAAACAAAAGCCTGTTTTCTTAAAATCAGCTGATTTATTTTTCTTGTTTGCATTTAGATGTGAATGAATGTCGAACCAAGCCTGGTATCTGTGCCAATGGTCGTTGCATTAACACAGTAGGTAGTTTCAGGTGTGAGTGCAATGAAGGCTTTACTGTCAGTTCCTCAAAGACTGAGTGCCTTGGTAAGTACCATAGTTTTAATAAATATTACATAAAAAGTAGCATGCAATAATGTATTTTTAGAGCAGAAATTGACATGATTACAATTTAAAGCAGGTCCTTTCTTTATAAGAGCATATGGATGTAAATTACAGCAAATGCCCACTAACAGGTATCCAAATGTACTGAAAGGCAGCAAACATGAAAAACTGAATTATAGGTGGTCAGGTCGAACGTTTTAGCAAATGGGTTAAAAAGCTGTATTTGCCCAAGATGGAGAATTACTTAACTCAAAATAAGGTAAAAGTCTAATTACAGGTAACTAAACAGCAGGGCATGGATATTGCTAAGTAAACCAACAAGGCCCATATCTCAGAATACAAATGTTATCTAATAAATATCTGAAAATATCTCATAAACAAGAACTCTATATAGACCAAGTTTTAAATGTTGAACATTGGATGGATACACAGAACTACAAATTTTCCCCAAATCAATCTTCTCCATTGAGTCCCACTAATGGGTCTGAATAGGAGGCACTAGGAACCTGCAGGAATATATCTTTCAAACAGGGATCTGCCAGCAGTTACAGGTTATGGTGCCTGCATGACACTGAGGGTGTCACACACCTAACAATAACCACTGCAGCCTCCCTCACCTACCTCAGTTCTGTTCTTCTTGCCATTGAGGGTGTACCGTGGGAGTGAGTCAATGGTTCAGTTTAGTTGTCAACTTTGTCACCAACATTTTTTGTCGCCAAAATTCTTCTCTTTCTTCATTTTCTTTGATGTCAAAGTTGAAATCAAAAGGGGATATACAGTACCTAAGAAGCCACCCATTATGCATTAATGCCTCTGTGAAAACTCAGTGGCTTCCAAAGAACCATCATTGTTTGTGTTTTACCTGCCTTTGACTGGTTCACACATGTATTCCGGTGATGCCTGTTTCTCCATTGATGACCACACACTTGTCAACCATGCGTTGAAGTGGAATCAGCTGATCCCACTTTTGGAGGTAGCCAGTGGATCAGGAAGACCAATGAAAGGTATTTGGTCACTTTCTCTGGGCCCCTGTTAGGGCCCCCTGGGTCTTCAGAAGTACAGGTTCTCCTTGACCTCACCATGCTGAGGCATCAGAGACCTCAGTGGCTAGGTCTAGTGGACAGTTGACTCCTGGGTGATCAACTGAGAACCTGCCACAGTCTGTTCACCCTAAGTGATTAACATCTCCAGTTTTGGAGTCTCTGCTATATGCCCATTATGCCCCAGTGGACACCTCAATGTTGTCCTCTGGCACCGCCCATGCTGTTATGATGATGTTGCAGGTGGAACATGAGGTGATGCTGGACCACCCTCTGACACTGTTTGCAGTGTCAAAGGAAGGCCTGTCACTGTTGTTGGTGTTGACTTCAGTGCTGGAGCCAGAGTTTGTCCCTGACCACAGTGTGACTAGCCACACTGAGGAGTGGGATGAGTCTGGGCCATGTACTGATGTCAATGCTCATCAAGGTGCCAGAATGTGCCCAGCACTGAGCATGTCACCAACAGAGATGCTGGCCTAGTGCCCATTCCTGATCTTGTTGGCAACTATGGCACCAGAGAAGGAGATGATCCCGGGCTTGATGTTGATGTCAGTGTTAAGCATAATATTAAGGATGACATCATGGCTGACAGGAATGGAGGGCACCCTGGTTCCAAGGACATTGCTAGCTCTGATGTTAGTGCCAGAGGTAATGCTAACTCAGAACACAGTATAGTCAGGTTCCTAGGTTTATTCAGGGGCTTCTTCTAATGGTGAAGAATGTGATCTCAGTGTGAGGCCCATTCAACCTCAGTCTCCCACTCACCCATGGGGATACCCTTAAGGGAACTGTTTTGGCAACTTCTCTGATGCAGGTGTTCTACGATCAGGAAAATCTACTCAGTCTTTCCCTAGAGCGAAGATGCCCCAGAGTTCCACAGCCAAGGCTGGAAAGCCCAGGAGTCTTAGCCACAGACATCCACCAGCATTTCTTTGAATGGTTGCCCTCATTCTTCGTCCCTCTGGGGCCCTTAAAATGGGAGCAACACTGGGTCTAGGTCAGTGCTATAAAGCAGTGATACAAGGGGTCAGACATGACCCAATTCAGGGTCCCTTCCCTAACAGTGAACTCGCCTGGGGCCTACACCTCCTCTCTATCGACATCCTTGTCTGAGGATAACAAATCTTCTCTCCATTAGCCTCTTCTATGAAATACACTTGCTATCAGTGATTCATGGTGAAGATTGTTCAAGCATTAGGCCTCTCTACTTAAAGAAGCCACAATCTGGTCACCCTGCTCTTGGGACTCCTAGGCGTTCCCAATATGAACACCAACATCATTCCTCCATGTCTTAAAGTCATGGAGGAGGCATCCAGGGCCCTCTGGAGGCATCCTATCTCTACTCCTCCCATTCTGGGTTCTTCAATATGTAGTATCATATACCCACATGGTCTGCAGAAGATGTACGCTGCCATCATATGTGATGTCATTTTTGGTTCATGCACTGATTTGGTGTGTATCATGGAGACCTGGCTGAATGATTCTGCTGGACCTGTTCTGGAGGAGTTGGTCCATCTGGGTTTCTCTGTAGTATACCACCTCAGGATGGGACACAGGAATGGTTGTATGGCCATCTGTTTTAGAATCAGCGTTAACTATGTGATGTCTCCCATTATGAAAGTGGGATCCTTTGAGTGTGTGGCCATGGAGTGTTTGTCTGGTCTGAAATGCAGAGTGTTTGTTGTATACAGTCCTACAGGAGGGGGTGGGGAGTTCCTGCAGGAGTTTGCTGGGAGTCTGTCAGACTGGGCTTTGGAGTCCTGGGGAATTCAATGCCAGGGATGATGACCCTTTGGATGAGTTAACAAACAAACTCTTCCAGCTTACTTGGGAGCTGAGTTTGAGGCAGATTACCATGACCAATGCACTTTGCCAGCCCCATGCTCAACCTCATCTTCTTGGCAGGGCTAGAGATAAATAATATCTCAGTAGAACCTTTCATTTAGTTGGACCACAGCACCATATTCTTTAATGCTGGGACAATTAGGAAACTGTCTTTAACTGCTGAAGTAATCCAATATTACTCTAAATGGGATCTGTATCCTATGTTTTCTAGGTATTTTGGATACTTCTGGCTTGGCTAAGGTCTCTACCATGGGCTGCAGTGCCGCAGTTGAAGCCTACAGGCGAGCTGTTTCTATGGCACTGGGTACCCTTCCACTATTTTTTTCTCATCTGCAAACCTCTCACCGAAGTGCTTCATGATTTACGTCCAAGCTTCAGCTGATGAAGGCTGAAAGTCATAAATTAGCAAGAAAGTGGAGGAAGTTGCATTCGGGTGCTGAAAGACTTGTCCTTGAAGAGCACTTGAGACTGTTCTGAGAGGTCATTGCTGCAGATAAGAAGGATCTCTTTTCTGCTGTGATTGCTACTGAGAAGAACCATCCTGCTGCACTTTTTTATGTTGTAGACAATTTATTACATCCTGATTATCTGAGCAACAAAGAACTTGTTTCCACTGAGAAGTGCAAGTGGTTAAATGAATTCTTCAAGGTCAAGGCAGTGGGCATATGTGAACAGATTTCTTCCATTATTCAGTCATCAGTCAGCAGGGATAGGGAAGAAAGTGTGAGTGATTCAGTGAATAGTTGGGGGTAATTTTAGCCATTGGATGAGGAGGAGGTCCTTATGGTGGTCACGAGTTTGTGGTGCACCATGTGTGTTCTGGACCCTGCACCTTCCAAGCTGCTTAAGGCTTAGTGGCAGTTGGTTCCAGTATTGACAGATATAGTCCACACTTTTCTTTGGGGGTGCTGTGGCCAACACCCTTAAAAAGGGTAGTGGTGAAGCACCTCCTCAAAAAAGCCTCATTAGCATGTGCGGACGCAACAGTGACATTTCAACAGCGAAGGACATTACAGTGCCAATTCAATGTTGCCGCTTTAATGTACCCGCGGGACCATGGCACTGCTTCTCCAGGTCTTGCATACCCTCCATGAATCAACAGACAAACATTTTACTTGATGGCTTTATGCCAGCTGCAAGTGCGGTCGACATAAAGCCATTGCTGTAATGCTGGTAGGCAAAAACCAGCATCGTAGATCTGTCATTAGGCCTGACATACCTGCCAATTATCAAACTGTCTCCAACCTTCCCATTTTGGCTAAGGTTGTAGAGAGGGTGGTTCCAACCCAACTTGTGAGTCATCTTGAAGAGAATGACCTATTTAAGCCATTTCAATATGATTTTTGAAGCAAGAGCAGCATGAAGACAGCCATGATCACGGTGTGTAATGATCTCTTCCTGGTAAGAGATTTCAGGCAGATCTCTATTGTGGTTTAGTTGGAATTATTTTCAGCTTTTGACACCAGTAATCATGCAGTGTTGTTGGCCAGACATCAGGAGCATGGAGAGTTGCCTGGGACTGTGTTACAATGGTTTCTGTCCTTCCTTAGTGGAAGGGAGCAGGAAAGGAGCAGTCAGTATTGATCGCTCTTGCTGATTGCCACCAGTTGCTCTGGACTGCCATGTTCCCAAGGTTCTCTGCTTTCATCTGTTTTTTTCCTGATATATATGATGTCACTAGAATAAATCATTATTCACTACAAAATGGAGTTTCACTACTATACACGTGACACAGAGCTGCGTGTGTCTTTTACTCATGATGGTCTGTCTTCTGTGCCAATGTTAGGACATTGCGTGAAGGAAATCAGGGTTTGGATGACCTCCAGTTGACTTTCTCTGAACCCAGCCAAGGCTGAGTTGCAATTAGTGGGTTTGGAGAAGCAGTTATCAGACATCTGAGAAGGCCATACTCTTCCCTCCCTTAGTGGAGGATGCATCTTCAGGTGGCAGTGGAGGTTTGCAGCTTGGGAGTTGTTCTTGATGGCCAGTTGACATTTGTTCTGCAGGTGTCTTCCATGGTCAGGAATTGCTTTTATCACCTGAAGAATGTTTCCAGACTGTGACCACTGCTTGATTCTACCATTCTAAGTATGCGAGTAAATGCCTTTGTTTTCTCCTTCTCAACTACTGTTGTGCGCTCCATAAAGATTTCACTGGTGGTCAATTGTATCACCTGCAGCTAGATCAGAATGTTACATCGAGACTTCTGACCTTAACTTGGAGGTCAGATCACATTAGCCCCTAGCTGTGAGTTCTGCTCTGGCTTCCTATTAGGTGGTGCATTGATTTCCACCATTGTTGGTAACGTTTAAAGCCTTGAATGGACTGGGCCTACAATGTCTTAGTGATGTCCTTATTCCCCGTGCCCCACCTAGGGATTTAAGATCACATGGGTAGGGGTTTGTTGATTGTTCCTTCATGCTGGCTGAAGCTGGCTGGTGATCAGGCTTTTTTGGTTACAGCCCCTACCCTATGGAACTCATTTCCTGAAGGTATATGCACTGCTTGATCTGTTCAATTGTTTAAGAAGAAAAGAAAAAACGACCTGCTCCTAAAAGCTTTTCATTAACTACAGCAGTCCAAACACAACTGCTGCTTTGGTTGTTTATATGAATTATTGTGTTATAAGAAGATATTTGTATGAATGTGATTGTACTGTTAGTTTTATGTTATTTAAGATTGACTTATTTATTATGTGTACTATACAGGTGCTTCAAACCCTGGAGAGGCACGTTATAGAAATTCAGTAAACAAACAAACAGTGTACCTCACCCCACTTGAGGGCTTCAGGTGCTGCAGATTTAGACTGAGCCACACTGCCTTTAGAGCCACTGACCTTCCCAACGCAGAATTTATGTAGTCCAGTGCTTTGGGAAAAGGGTATTCACCTCAGCATACTCTCTTACTGTAGGTGCATTGCTGCATCAGGCCCACATTGTGGCCTACAATTGCTACCTGTTGTCACAGCTCCATGGCTTATTAGCTGCTATGTCATAGAATGAGTTAACTAGGCAGGCCATCAACCTTTCTCTCCGGGGTCTAGAAGTTGCACAGCACCAGTTGTGGTCATCTTATAATGCCAATGTGATGCCTTCTAGGCTGGTAGCAACTACAGTCTTAGATGGGCAAAGTGGCTTCTTTGATCCTTGCTGCCACCATTGTCCCAGCATAATGTGCAAAACTCACATTTTGAGGGGGGGCTCACTTTTTCTCTCTTTGGACAAGAGGCAGCTTTTCGGAAACCCTCCTGCTACTGTGCCATAGAGGGCTCTTCCTCAACCTGCCCAGTCACAGGTCTTGCCTGACCTGCAAGAGCCCATTCCCTCAGGTGTTCTCCCCCCACTCAAAGGGCTGAGGGTATACTGTACCTTCAGTGTGAGCTAGCTCATCCTTCATAAACTAGGAAAGCTTGGCACGCTGACCCATAAGAGGGATTCAATGGAGAACATTGAATCTCAGAAGATATGAACGATACAGTCTTACTGTAACTGTGATTCTTCAGAATACCTTCTCCATTAAGTACCACATCCATCCACCATCAGCCTCTCTAGTAGAGCCAGGGCCTCTGACACCTCAGCCTGGTCATGCAGAGGCATAGTCACAATAGAGAGTTTTTTGTTGTCACTCTCTCACTTTTCAATCTTTCCTGCCTCTCTTTGTTGGGACATTGGCTTTGAAGAAGAAAACAGTACAAAACCAAAAATAGAATATACAATCTCTCTCTCTCTCTCTGTATATAAATATATATATAAATGTATAAAAATATATATAAAATACACACATGATAGTGCAAGTATATTAGGGTTGAGTAAGTCCTTCTATGTTAAACTTAAATTTGTGGACCTTAATAACTTTACCCCCTTTCAACTGATTTACATGAAATTTGGAAAGCACTGTATCAGTGCCAGGAACTCTTGATCTTGTAAATTTCATGTAGATTGGTTCCGGGAAGGCAAAGTTACAGAGGTGCAAAAAACTGCAAAAGTCTCCATTTTTGAAAATTTTTAAGACTTATTTTACCATCCAATAACTAAAAAAATAGGAGGCTTTGAAACCTGAAACTTTTAGGTTTGATAGATATTGGTCCAAGGTGTGTGCTTTTGTGGTTTTTAAGTCCTACTGTGAAGTAGTTTTTTAAAATATTTTTATTCAAAATGTTCTGTTTCTGAGCATGCGCAGTTCAAAAAATCAACATTCTATTTATAGCTGATTTTTTGCGACAGCACCAGTTTGCAGTATACGATACAGCTGTCTTTAAAAAATGACAGTTGTCTCATATAGTGCAACCCCTGCCACTGTCGCCACTCGTAACCATCCTGGCTCCACCTTAATTGGACTTAATCCCCAGTGGCAGTGTATTTATTTATCTATTTATTTATTCATTTATTTATTTTATTTTTTATTATTTATTGTTATTGGCTGACACTGGTATGCCCTCCCCCAATGCCGGATCCCCTTAAAGTACAGTCCATTGATTAAGTAACAGTGCCAACATCGGAGGACCCAGTCCCCATGTCAGCATTTACACTCCCCCAGCAGTGTGGGACACTGGGGAGCCCACCCCCAGTGTCCTAAAACAGTGTTACCTGAAAAGAAAAAAAGTCCTGTGACATCTTTTTTTTAAATGGAAAAAAATAAAACAGTCCCTCGTCATCTGCCACTATCTCCCTACCCCAACCTGACCCTCCCACTAAGCACTCCCCACCCGCCCCATTATCCTATAATTACCCCCAAAGGTTGAGGCACATATGACACAGCTGTCTTTAATAAATGACAACTATGTCATATAGTGCAAGTACTATATGACACAGCTGTCTTTAATAAACAACAGCTGTGTCATAAACTGCAAGTACTATATGACACAGCTGTCTTTAATAAATGGCAGCTGTGTTGTATAGTACTTGCACTATTTGACACCGCTGTCATTTATTAAAGACAGCTGTGCTGTATACTGCAGGCTGCTGCTGCTGTCATGTTTCGTGCAGTAGGTCAGGGATGGGGCTACTGTCATTGTAGCCCCGCCAGCCTGACTGTGGCTTAGTTAAACAGTTGTATGCACACCGGGGGCCCCAATCCCTGGTGGCAATGTTTTCATTTATTTATTTAAATTGTTATTGTTTTATATCCTTATCCGACACCGGGATGCTGCCCCCCTTTTAGGAGGCAGTATAGCATAGTGGTTAAAGGCACTGAGCTGCAAATCTAGAGACCTGGGTTTGAATCCCACAGCCCCCACTCGCATACTGTATGACCCTGAGCAAGTCAGTTAACTACCTTGTGCTCCCAGGTCCCACATGGAAACTGTGCCTCTACTGGTTAAACAATTTACTCCCCCCCTTTGCAGCCCATTGATTTATAACCACTGCTGACATTGGGGGGGCCCATTCCCTGTGTTGGCATTTACACGCACCCAGTAGTGTGGGACACTGGGGAGCCCACCCCAGTGTCCTGAAATGCTTTTATTTTTTGTTGTGTTTTCCCTGAAATGAAAAAATATCCCACAGTGTCTTTTCTGTGTTTTTTTACCTCCTAAAAAAAGAAAACATTCCCTCATCATCACCACCATCTCACTACCCTCAACCCTACCCTCCCACTGAGCAGCCACCACCCCACAGCCCCCCCTTATCCTATACATACCTCTGTAGGTTGGCTGATGCCATCTTCTGTAGACTGGGACATGTCTGCACTCTTCAAAGCCAAACTGCAAACTGAGGAATACAGATAAATGCCGCATAATGCATTTCCAATGGCGTTTTGAACTCATGTTGATATCGTTGTTATTTTATAGAATTCTGCCACCAATTTTCAACATGGTTTTTTGGATCTTCACTCATGAATACTGACTGTCACCGTTGTTTCATTAATCAGGCCCAGAAGGTGATTTCACAGTCACTGCATGGAATCACCTTTGGGACCAATTAATGAAATAACAGTGCCAGTGTTCATGAGGTGGGGTCCAAAAAGGTCATGCTTGAAAATTTGTTGAAAAATTTTAAAATGGTCACGCTGACATTGCAGAGGGACTGGAAGGAAAAGTATGCCTCTTTGCAGATGACACAAAGATCTGCAACAGGGTTGATACACAAGGGGTATGTGTGGAAAGGATGGGAAGGGACTTGGAAAGGTTGTAGGAATTGTCAAAAGTATGACAGCTTAGATTCAATGCAAAAAGTGCAAAGTAATGCACCTGTCAAACAAAAACCCATGTCAGATGACCTAAAGGTGGGCAGGCAATGTTAGAAGGCAGTAAGGAAGGCTGGGGGGATACTGGGATGCACAGGGGGAGGCATCACCAGTAGAAAACAGGAAGTTGTCATCCCACTGTACAGACAGTTGGTGAAACCCCATCTGAAGTACTGCGTGCAGTTCTGGAGACCCCATCTCCACAAGGACATAGACAGGATGGAGGCAGTCCAGAGGACGGCAACTAAAATGGTGCAGGGTCTGCACCAGAAACCATATGAAGAGAGACTAAAAAAGCTTAATATGTATACCCTCGAGGAAAGGTGGGAGAGGGGGGACATGATAGAAACTTTCAAGTACCTCAAGGGCATCAACAAAGTCCAAGAGGATAGCATCTTTCAGAAAAAGAGATGTGTAAGAACAAGGGGGCACAGTTTGAAGATAGAGGGGGGACGGCTCAAGGGCAACGTGAGGAAGTATTTTTTCACAGAGATGAGGGATGCATGGAATGGCCTTCCGGAGGAGGTCGTGGGGTCAAAAACAATGGGGAAATTCAAGAATGCTTGGGACAAACATAGGGCAATTAGGCATGGGGTCATAACCGCACACAGAAACATCGATAGCACTTAATGCCGCAACCATAAGAGTGTGCACTGCAATATTGTCAGGCAAAACACTGACAAACACAAGCAGCACATGCCCTTACAATCTGTGGGCTTCTTGGTTTTTTGTGGGGGGCTTTGCCCCTCATATCCCCCTACATGGGGGGCTTTGTCCCCGCACCCCCTGGAATTTAAATAACAGACTCCAGGAAGTGCAGACATTGGGGATGGGGAAAAACACTGTTGGGGGGACTTGTTTTTTTTAGAAATAAAAATGCTGAAAAAAGTTGCAGCATGGGAAGACCTGGGGGGAACCGAACCATGGTCCCAGGTCTCCCATTCTGCAGTGTGCTGGTGCCCTAGCCACTCCACCAGGGGAGCGGCACGACCAAGCCCCCAGCACACAGTAACTTGATGACGTCATGTAAGAGCGTAGAACAACAGGGGTAGCATTCTTTTACTATTGCTGCTCTACCCCTGTTGCTGAAACTACAAGCGCTCAATAGACAAAGCGGTATTCACCACACTGTCTTTCATGCACTATATTGACCCGGTAGGAAGCAATTATAATGGGGGTTAGGAGGAAGTAGGCTGTTTGTTAACTAGGATCTGCAGCTTATCCAATAGGTAGGGAAATGGGCAGACTGGGTGGGCCTAGTGGTCCTTATCTGCCATCAAAGTCTATGTTTCTATGAGTTACGAGCATGCATTGAAAATTTTCTATGCAGGTGCGTAAATTTGGTAATTTACAATATTTTGACTCCAGATTTTCAACATGCCCATTTTTTCACACCACCTCATGAGCAGTTCAGCTGTCATTTTTCACATCCTGTCTGAAACATGTTTTCTCACCTGTGGTGCAGAATGGTGTTTCAGCATGGATTTGAACATTTTCACCTGCATGGTTTATGAGGTGGGGTCATAAGAAGACTATGTTGAAAGTTTTATTTATTTATTTTATTTTGTTTTTGGTAACTGGTTAAGTGCACTAGGCATAAGAATGCCTATTTTCAGGCACGACCCGGGAGAAAACAGTTTAAATATATACAAGATACATGTGACGCAGCACATGAAAGCAGCACAGTTCAGAGGGAATAACAATAGTTAGGGTATGGAGAGACAATAGCTTTGACAAAAAAATGATAATGAAAAATGTTACAGTAGTATGCAGATTATAATACAGGTTGGAACAAGTAAACACAGGAAAATCAAAACAGAGAGGAAACAGGCATTGCAAGACAGAGCAGTCAAAACAGTACAATAAGTGGCAAAGTGAGTGGCTAATGAGTAGGGGAGAGGAAAGGAGAGTGGTAGGAAGGAGAGAAAGAGAGGGAGGTGATGAGAGAGTGGGCATGATAGGGTATGAGAGAGACAGGGAAGAGGTGTCAAAGAAGTGGATTATCTAGAGAAAGAAAACAGAGGGCAAGGAGAAAGTAAAGGTCCAAAGTGGGTTAAAGCAAGTGCAGGGGTTAGTGGTACGCAGATGCTCACGGTGAAGTTTCTTAAAGCTAGCATGGGTGGTCGCTGATGGATAGAAGCGGTACAGAGTTCCAGTGTTTAGGAGCTGAAAGAGAAAGCGTCATAGCCTCATGTTGATCTACATCTTGAATATGCAAAGGACTTTGTCAGTCGATCGTGAGCCTATAGGCGAGAGGTTGTGATTCCAGAAGGGAGGCAAGGGATAGGGGGAGGCCTGTCCTGGCAACACAGTCAATTAATGAGCCAAAAGACTGGAGACGGTAGGCGGAGGGGCACAGCCTTTTTAGGTCAGCATAGAGCTGGCAATGGTGTTTGTAACGTGGTGATGCAGAGGCATAGCAGCAGATGCTATTGTAGGTGGTGTCCCATTTATGGAGGGAGGACTCCGAGGCAGATAGGTAGATAACTGAGCCATATGCTAGGGCTTGGAGAAGAAAGCCTTGTGCCACAGCTAGTCTGGCTGAAGGGGTGAGAGCATAGCTAGTACAATAGGCACTTCCTATCTTAGCATTTACAGACTTATAGATAGTGCTAATGTGGAGGTCAAAGTCAAAAGATTTGTTGAGAATAACACCAAGATATTTAAAGGATTTGGTGGTAATCAGTGGAGAGCCATCCGCACATGAGATTGTAAGGGAATTGTGATTCGATTTGAGTCTAGCAGGTGAGCCAATGAGCATGGAGTATGCCTTGCTAGAGTTGCGAACAAGTTTATTCTTAGTGAGCCAGGACAGAATATTCGCGAAGTCCAAGGCAATAGGATGGTTTAAGTCTGCGGCAGGTCTAGCACTGTGGTAGATAACTAGGTCATCAACATAGAGCAAAGATGAGCAGTTCGGTGCAATTAATGGGATGTCATCAATGAATATAGTGAAAAGCAAAGGGCCGAGTATGGAGCCCTGGGGTACTCCAACGTGGATAGATGAGAGATCAGATATGGCTGAGTTGAACACTACAGCTTGTTTTCTGTCTGACAGGTAGCTTTCAAACCAGGCCACGGTATCCGAGGAGAAACCAAAGGAGCTTAGTTTTGCAAGAAGAAGAGTATGGTTGACCAGGTCGAAAGCCTTAGTTAGATCGATGAAAACTGCACCTGTCAGGAGGCCCAAGCCTATGGAGGTATAGATGTCATTTGTTAGTTTAAGTAGGGTGGTGGAGGTGCTGTGACCTTTGCAGAAGCCGTGCTGTGAGCAAGAAAGAAGGTTATATTTCTGGAGATATTCTATGGATTGGGTGGCAACTAGTTTTTCAAGGCTTTTGCTTAGTACAGAGTATTGCGATGGGATGGTAGTTCTTGATTTCTTTAGGATCACCCTTTTTAGGAATTGGGGTGACTTTATCTATTTTCCAGATATTTGGAACTGTACCACAGCATAGAGACGGGTTGAAGATTTTGGTTAGAGGAGAGGCTATGAAAGGGGTAGCAGCTTTCAGGAGCCTGGGCTCAAGACCATCTGACCCTGGGCTGATATTATCAGGAATGCAGAGTAGCAGTTTTAGCACTTCTCCTCTTGTAATGCTCCGAAACCTGAAAGGGGGGGTGCAAGAGTGGAGGTTTGGTATTTCTAGGGGGCGAAGCAGTGTGTGCAGAAGGGAAGGAGGTCAGGTAGTTTGCTAGATCTGAGAAATGGCAATTGAAGGAGTTGGCTATAGTTACCGGGTTGTTGCAATGTATGGCATTTAACAGCATGTCACTTGTGTGGGCCCTGAGATTAGAACCCAGGAGAGTTTTTGACCTCCTTTGTGGTCAAAATATTAAAAAACAAAGAATTTATTAAGTAACATTGTTTGCAGAGATGTCCGTTGCACCCCTGGGGAGCACGCTGCCTTACCATGCCTGTGAGCTGAGTTCAGGTGTGAACCCAGTAAGCTGCTTTACTGGGACAAGGCTGATGGGGCTGGCGCTGCAGCATGCAGCACCAGTCACAGCCTGGGTAGGGACCGAGCAGTGTTTTGGCACAGATGCCACACCATGTGGTGGGTCAGGGAACCTTATCCACAAGGTATCAACATGTGTGCCAGGGTCTGCTGGGCCCATATGCTGCATCACGACTGCCTCGAATATTGTATTTATCTCAGTTTGTGCAGGTCCCAAATGAGGATGCAGTTCAACTATGACAAAAAGAAGGGAAATTCTTTGCAAAAAATGACGTTAATGCAGACATTAGGGTTGTAAAAATGCAAAGCGTGCAAAGATGGGAAATGAAAAAACATTAGGGATTTGGGTCTCCCGGGTATTGACGAATCAGTGGTGGGGTCTTACTTGGGGTTTTCAATCCTAATGCCCACCCCTACTCTGGATCAGATGAGGTCAAACACGGGCCCTGCATAAAGAAAGCTCTGACAGATTATGTTGGCCATACTGTATCACTGTGAGGCATTAGGTTGGAGCTGTATATTGTGCTTCAGTCAGGAGGCTATGGGCTTGGGGGGTGGGCATTAGGTTTGATAACCCCAAGTAATATACCACCGCTGATTCACCAATATTCCGGAGACCCCAATCCCTAATGTTTTTTTTTTTATTTCCCATCTTTGTATGCTTTGCGATTTTACAACCCTAATGTCTGCATTAACATAGTTTTTGCAAAAAATATCTATCTATATATATATATATATATATATATATATATATGAAGACAAAGAACCTCGTCGTAAACACTGAGGCAAGGGTTACCCAAGGGCAGTTGGCTGGAAGCCAGTTTCAAGAAAATACAAAATCACACATGCTCACACAATGCAAAGCATCATGGACGCATATGCAAATCACCACAGAATGTTATGCTGGTCCAACTTTAAGCAGAATTGCATGGTGCTGAAAGGCCTTTCACGCAGTTTGCAAAGGGTGCTAACAGAAGACATAGACAAGTGTTTCGTCCTACCAGGACTCATCAGTATGCCTCGTCTGTTTGACACCCCAGTGGAATGGACCAGCTACCCTAAGAAAGTGTGTCTTGGATATGTTGTGGTGAACCCATTAAAATAAAAAACTATTTAAAAGACAAAGAACCTCTGTGTGCAAACACTGAGGCAAGGGTTACCCCAACGGGCATTTGGCTGGGAAGCCAAGTTTCATGAAAATACAAAATCACACATGCTCACCCAATGCAAAGCATCATGGACTGCATATGCAAATCACCACAGAATGTTATGCTGGTCCAACTTTAAGCAGAATTGCAAGGTGCCGAAAGGCCTCTCACACAGTTTGCAAAGGGTGCTAGCAGAAGACATAGACAAGTGTTTCGTCCTACCAGGACTCATCAGTATGCCTCGTCTGTTTGACACCCCAGTGGAATGGACCAGCTACCCTAAGACAGTGTGTCTTGGATATGTTGTGGTGTGGCAAACTGTGTGAGAGGCCTTTTGGCACCATGCAATTCTGCTTAAAGTTGGACCAGCATAACATTCTGTGGTGATTTGCATATGCAGTCCATGATGCTTTGCATTGTGTAAGCATGTGTGATTTTGCATTTTTGAACCTTGGCTTCCCAGCCAAATGCCCTTTGGGTAACCCTTGCCTCAGTGTTTGCGCACAGAGGTTCTTTTGTCTTTAAATAGTTTTTATTTTAATGGGTTCACCACAACATATCCAAGACACACTGTCTTAGGGTAGCTGGTCCATTCCACTGGGGTGTCAAACAGACGAGGCATACTGATGAGTCCTGGTAGGATGAAACACTTGTTCATGTCTTCTGTTAGCACCTCTTTGCAAACTGTGTGAGAGGCCTTTCGGCACCATGCAATTCTGCTTAAAGTTGGACCAGCATAACATTCTGTGGTGATTTGCATATGCAGTCCATGATGTTTTGCATTGTGTGAGCATGTGTGATTTTGTATTTTATATATATATATGTATATATATGTATGTAACCCCTAGGTGGCACTATCCCAAGGGCTACTACCCCTGCCTGCATGGCTAGTTGCAGGTTAAGGCGCCTGGGTACTGAAATGGGTGCCTCCACCCAGAGGACAGGGTTGTTAGTAACAAGGCTAACCTGGGTACAGCCCTCCGGGATACTGTAAACCCCTCTTTCCCTTCTAGTGGTCTAGACAATATGCAACAAACACTTTGACAGTAGCCCCTATTCAGCATACCATTCCCCACACTGTTTGCACTTACCACCAGGGCTGTTTCCACCAGTTCGACCCTGGAGACCCCCTGTAAAACAAGGTTAGGCACAGTAATTAACAACAGTACAGTGCTTTTGGTACAAACTGGAACCGCAGTCAGATTAAATGCAGAAAGAGTTAGATCTGATTTATTCAGGGGAATTGAACAATGGAGAGGCATAATCAGGTCGATTGATTCTAAAACTAATCTTGTCAGACAATTATGCATGCACTTTTAGTCCTTGCACAGTCACACACTCTGGATACCCAGTTGGAAGTAAGATGGGCTAGCCTGGAATGTTGCCCAGGGTAGGCCGGTGTCACAGGTGGTTGGGGCCCTGTGATGAAAAGAAAAGGCATGCACAACCACACACAATTTGTAATCCAGTTCATGAAAGGAAAAAAACAGTGCAATCAGATGACAACACTTGAGATTTAGCTGTTTTTGCAGGGAACAACCCTGATTATTACTCACGCTACCCAATACGAGACACAGGCTAGATGAAATGGAGACTGCAGGTTGATGACTGGTTTGCCAGAAGAAGCAGGGCCCAGGCAAATCACAGAGGTGTCGTTCCTGTTCAAGATGGTTGAGCAGGAGGCTGATCCCAGGGTGAGTTTCTCATTGATGATGGTTTCTGTGCCTGAAGTAGCTGGCTGGGCCGGGTGGCAAGGCCCAGGCTGGGTCGAACAGTTTGGATTTTGAGTCTGGTAGTGCTGGATGCAGCTTCCGGCAAGCGGGGCACATTTATACAGTGGGGAACCAAATCGCGACCCACTAACAGCACATAGATTTATAGCAAAGCAATCACCATACCACAATGCGGAAGGCGGTCTGGCCACAATATCAGTGTCTCTGAGCAAAACCAGGAATTCTATGGTAAATGGATGTCCTGACAGGCTGATCGCGTACAGCAAATCTTCGGACTTCTTCAGGTTCAAATCTGGTCACTCTTTAGTGGCTTTGTCACACTCCAATTTGGATACAGTCCGATTGCTAAGCTTTTTAAAGGATTCCCTCTCAAGGGACTGCAGGCAAACAGGCCAGAGGCAGCCTTTCCACCAATCTCCCGTGCGAACTACGCAGGAGCTGCTGCTCAAATCACTCGAGCTGTTTACTCTTCAAACTCTAACTCCAGACTGACTTTCTGCTCACCGTACCCATTAATCAGGGCACAACGAAATGGCTCGGAGACGTGGTCCAAAATAAGCTTCTCTTATCTCTCCATGCGGGAGAGCTGAAGGCAGGCAGGCCAGAGTCAGCCTTCCCACCAAGTCCCCATGCTACCCCGTGGGGCAGCAGCTCCTTGAGCTGGGGCTGCTCACTCTTCCAGCTCCAACTCACTTCTGCCTCACTACAAGCAGCTTGGGAATTTCCCTTCGGTCCAAAAGGTTCAATTCGTTGATTCATCTGTCTGTCAAAGCAAGGGCTCCCCCTCCAAGTTTGTTTTGGTGCCAAAATGTAAAAACTACAATTCCTACAGAAATTTGCTCCCACAAGACCCCTGGGGACAGGCTCCATTTTAGAGTCCCCAAAGGTACTGATTGGTGCTGACTGTCAGTCCAAAACCAAAATGGTGGTGCAATACATAAAGTCCATGCTGCAAAGAAGGCAAGTTAAACAAACTACAATACTATAGTCATTAAAGCAGATAAACAGTAAACAGTTACAGATTCCAGTAAAGCTCCCTCTGTGCAATTAGCAATGGCAGAACGGAGCGATAACACTGAAGCCCAGGCGGGACTCAAGCCTAGATACACTCGGTCACTACCCAGAACAATTATACACTGCAAAACAGGCAGCTCTTAAAGAGACAGGTGCAGGGGCGAGTAGGCATTCTCATGCAATTTCTTTTTCAACAGCTAAAATACAGGACACCAGCCTGGCAGAGGGCAGTTATGTACACCGACACACCAAGGAGGGTTTTTAGGAACCCCCATTTGTAGGGGGGTTACATACATAAATATATATATATATCCTTTTTCCTGCCCAGGGTCCATCCCTATGACCTTGGGTACTGCATATCCCTGTTAGTTGAAAAATGCAATGGTACACCCCCTGGGTGTTGATACAGTCCTAACCCCACTTGAAAGTAGTCTTTGTGGCCTTTTGCTCTAGAAACAGCAGATCGAGCCAAGTTTGGAGCAGCCTTTTCCACCTCTACAGTAGTTATACCCACGTGTTATGTTCAGGTGAGGGAATGTCAGCAAGCAGCTTGATTATGGCTGTTGCAGATTATTTTAATTACATATCTGCCATCGTGTTTTCTTCTCAGCTTGACTCTTGTTGTGCCCTGATGGTGGCTAGTTGATGTTTCGGCATGCTCGTTAGGGTCTCTGAGAGTTAGTATTCATTTATTTAGTCTGATATCCTTTATCTATCCCTTTGGGCTACTTTTTAATACAAGCCCCAGCTTGCTTATCTCTCAGTTTTGCTTCTCTGTTGTTGAACAGAACTAAGGCTGGTGAGGGAGCCAGCAATGGTTTTTGCTAGGTGCGTGACACCACATGGTGTCATGCAGTCACCGTAGTCAGCAGCCATGGGTTGTCCCCTGGTCAAAATATGTGCTCCCATGAGGTACTAACATCTCTGGCTCAGACCCAAAAGTGGTACTCAATGGAGAAGATATTCTGAATTATCATAAATCACCAGTTACTAAGTACTAACTTTCATATTTGGTTGATACCATCCGTCACTCTAAAAGGGAGAAGACCAGGTGGTCCTTGTGATATCTAGTTTCATCCATGTGGTGAAGGTGAGGTTAAAACTATTGTTCATTGAATATTTCATTGTAAAATACATAATATTTTAAAGAAAATGGTTATATGCATTGTTTCTAGGCAAATTATTTTATACTGATTTAGCTGCATGAAAATGGCTGCTGACATTGGACTTATTGCACGTACAGTTTGCAGTCACATGTTTTCCTTATGGACTGAGGAAGAGCAGTCACAACTTAATAAAAATAGCTAGTGCTCTAATGTATGTTTTTTAATCTGTCTTTTGACTAATTTTTTTAGTTACATTGAAGGTTTATAAGGAATAAATCCTACCATATATAATGTTATAATTTTGTAAATTTGTAATCTTAAAATGTTCAGTAAGGTTGCCTGTCTACTTTTCTATTCTTCTGGTCTGACCGTCTTCCAGTCTGATATTCACTTTGTTGAAATTGTATGTACAGCACTCTGAGCCTCTGGGATAGGGTGCCTTTAAAGTAAAAGTTTACGTAATTAATTACTTACCAATGTTGTAGATGTGTTGTAGAAATTTACTTATGGCTATGAATTTTAATTATACATCATGGCTTTTCAGCCAGGGCACTGATAAGTAACTTGGACAGTAGTACAGCAAATGTCATCCAAATTGAGCTGCCTGTATTTTTGAGATACAGGAATATATCTTGTGCCAAGTATTCTGTAGACTGTTGAATGTTACTGACTTTGCAGCTATTGTATGTTTTATCGTTATTTATTAATGTTTATTTATTTGAGATTTAGTCAGCAAGGATAGCCATAAGTGATGTATCATCTTGTTTTCTTAGGGGTTCCATTATATATTAGCATCATTTAGGCAATGAAGAATAGGCAAGCAAAGAGAATTCTGTTTTTCTTTAGCTATATGATAACTAACAAATATGATATATAACAGACACAGCGTAGTCACCTACTTTTAGTTTGGCCATGAAGCAGGTGTCTGATCCCTTGAGGTAACAGGTGGTAAGGATTTTAAAGCTGTAGGTGGTTGCTTGTTGTAGATGGATGGCGTGCTTATGCCAGGCATGCGGAACGATTACTGCAAATGAGGGTCTGCCATTATCCTGCAATTGTAGTCCAGGACACTGTAAAACAGATGGACTTAGAAGACTGAAGAGTGTATGTTCTCTGTACTGGTACAAGAAGGACCTTAAAGGAAAAAAATGTTATTTCTTTAAAAAAAAAACACCCCCAAACAACCCCCCAGAGGCTTGTAAGCCAATAAAATATTTTTTAATTACATGTCTGGCTTAATAGCCATGCTGTTCCATGGTAGCAGCAGAAATAAAAATAAAATGAATATAACATATAAAATATTCATCAATAACAATGCAATAGTACAGTATTGTACAAACAACAAATCTAACCATGACAATCACAAACATTAATGAGAGATGAGTTGAGCAGTGTTATGAAAGAGTTAAGGTTATTGCAGTTCCTTTAAGAGCACCTTTCATGCCCTTTTAGAAGATGCCTCCCAAAACATGGAAAGGACCTTTACCTTCCTGAAGTTCTTTCTTAGCAAAATAAAAATGTTGTATTCAAGGGTTTGGGGGATTGTTGAGCAGAGAGCCCAGTCCTTTTTATGTTCTAATAGTGAGCTCAACTCCCTCCCCACAAGTTTCATGATATAAATGTCTAATGTAATAGTCCAGAGGTGGGTAGATAAAATGGTGCTACAGTTGCATGAGAAGCCCTACAAAGAGACTGAGGGATCTCAGCATGTACACCCTGGATGAGAGGAGAGCAAGAGGTGACAGGATAGAGATCTACAAATACATCATGAGGTGAACAGGGTGCAGGAGGAATTCTGTTTCAAATGAGAAGGAGCATCAGGACCAAGGGGTATATAATGAAGCTGGAGGGGGGAATTTAAGAGAGATGTAAATAAATATTTCTTCACTGAAAGGGCAATAGATGCCTGGAACAGACTGCGAGCAGAAGTGAGTGAGGCAAAACAGTGTGGTCTTCAAACATGCATGGGACTGACATAAGGGTTTATTAGAAAACAGGCAAGGAAGAAGTGGGGTCATCAGAGACCAGTCAGGGTCTGCGGAGACAGATTAGGAAGGGAACAACTTGCAGACTGGGCAGGCCCAATGGTCCTTTTCTGTCAACACATTCTATGTTTCTATGTTCCTAGAGCACAGAGGTGTGATTCATAGACTTCTATAGGGCCTTTTTATAAAATACATTTTTAGGTACTTTAGATGCACAAGCTTAAAAACTCAAAACCAGTGCTCAACTAACAAGGCCCTTGTTAACTGAGTGATTACTTTCATTTTTTTCAAATCAGCCATCTAAATTATTTTAAAAAGTATTTTAAAAACAGCCCTATAGAAGTCTATGGAGTGTGCCCCCTCGATCTTGAGACTATTACATCACAAAATATGCACAGGTGGGAGTTGAGCTCACTCTCAGGAAGTGGAAAGGATTGGGCTCTCACCTCAACTGAGCCAAATTAAGATGCATTCCCTTCTGAAAACTCTGCAATATAAAATGTTTAGTTTGCTAGTAAAGAACTTCAAAGGTAGGTGAGGGTTCTTGCTGCGATATTTCATGTGCACCAGCAAAAGTGCTTTTTAAATTATGGGAGAATGAGTTCCAGCAATGTGGGTCAGCAAAAGAAAAAGAATTATGGCCACAATTGGATTTAATTTTCAAAGGTAGATACTGAGGGGACTGGGAGGTTACCAGGAGGGACCGATGTAGTGAGCTGGCTTGAGAATGAATTCTTTGATATATAAAAAAACATAAATGGTATTACAGGTTAAAAAATATGCTATAAACAGTATGTCCCATCTGAATGGACAGATGCAGCTCCAGCCATTGCTGGAAATCAAACACAGGACCCTGACTCCTGAGAACGGCATCTGTTGCCATTTAGCTGTAGAGAAAGTCCACCTAGCTGATATGTTACAGTGCTCCTTAGGCTTTATACATTGCAGTGTCAATGAGCACTCCGAGGTCTCTCTGTGTGTTGCAATTACTCAGCACTGTAGGACCCAGCCATTTGGGATCTGCTCACACTAGATGGTGCTCTTTTTCAAATGGTGCTAGTTCGCAACCACAATTAATTTAATTTTAAAATACAGAAATTAGGTTGTCCATAAATGGTTAATATTAGTTGGGGGGGGGGCTGAACACTAAATTAAGAGGCAGTGTGGTCTAGTAGTTAGTGGACCAGCTTGGGAACCAGGAGATTGCAGCTTTAACTCCTTCTATAACTAAATACTCACATTGGGTGCTATGCACAAAGGTGTGGCTTGGCTACGCATTGCGTATCTTGGGTGGATGCACAAACGGGAGCATGCAGACCCAACACACCCAATCCCCCATGTCCATGGACCACACCGCATTGGTGGCATTCTGGGGGTGTGCCAGCACTACACAGTATTTAATAAATCATGTAGGACTGGCTGCATGGGTCTGGAGGGTGGTGCACTGTATGCCAGGGTAGACTCTGTTCTGAAAACACTACGCTGCAGAGCTCCGGGCGGGGTGCAGGTGAGGGCTGCATGTCCTAGAACATAAGCAAAAAACATAAATCATCTGCACTCCAGAGCCAGGAGGTCATTCAAACCTCCAGTGAAGATTAAATTAATCATGAAAGGAGTCCTGTGTAGATACAAAAATGTCAGGCTTTACTCCAATTTCCAATCCACACAGAAGGTCTGAGACTGACACAGCTGTCCCTTTGCAAAAACCCCGATGATTTGCCAATTAAGGCTTCATCAGGGGGATGGTCTTTGCATTTATGAGTTACTCCTTTTATACCCATAAAATTCAAATTATATGACATCACTGGACACCAGCCAATTAAATTAATCAATCCTAAAAAATACTTATTAGTGGCTTAAAAAGGAGGATTGGAAAAAGACTAAACACATCATTATGCCGCAAAAAATACTCCTAACACAATTCATTTATAATTATTGTGAAATTCAAAGCTTTTATGTATCAGCCAATCAGAGTGCTCAGTTACAAAAATTGTAATGATACCTGTAAAATCAGGAAATTCACAAAACTAACTTAGAGACTTGATACCCAGTACTAGTAGCAACATGACGATTATCTATTTTTTATTCTTAAGTAACTTTATGTCAATAGCCAATCAGGTTGCTCAGTTTCGGAATTTCAAAATATTGTTACTAATTCATTTTGTTTCATACATATTGCTATATCACTATAATCTGAATACTTATTACAGCAATTTCAACACATTTGGCCACAAAATCAAAGAAAGGAATAAGGGAACAAACAGGATATATGTCACATAATTGCTCTAACCCTCTACATCTTTATATAAACGAATAATAATGTCATTTGTATTGATATTTCTTTATTATCTGGTAAGGAGGTAGGATAGGTAGAAAGGGATCAGGAGCTAAATCCACTGGTCCTAGCCGTATCTATAGCAAGGTCACACAGAGAAAACAGGAATGACTGCGCTCACAAATCACCTGCAGGAGAAAATACAAGAAAGAAAGAGAATTACTTATTGTATTCTCAGTCTTGTTTCCCATAACACTGAATAAATCATTATATGTTTAGACAACGGCAATAACACATTTTGAAAAAAGCACATATTGTACTGACTTCTATTGGGGGGGGCATTGAGACTGTGAGAGCCATGTCTCACTATACATAGAATAACTGTTTGTATTTCAGTTTATTAGTTCATTATAGATATGGACTTGGATCCCATTCTTTATTTAAACCTTCAGGTGTCAAGGATCTTAGGACACAGATCCAGAACATTTCTCTTTGTTCAAGTCTCTTGAGGTGGTCCCCTCCTCTTTTTCCAATTTGGACTAGTTCTAGACCAGTATATTTCAAAACTGATGGGTCACTATTATGGGAGTCAAAAAAGTGAGTGGCTACCAGACTTCTTAAATCTGCATTACCGATGTCCCTGATGTGTTCCTGTATCCTTGTTTTAAGTGCTCTAATAGTTCTACCTATATATATAGTTTGTCACAGGGACACCAAAGGGCATATACTACAAATGTGGTAACACAGGATATGAATAGTCTTATGTGTACCAACCTCTGATTTGTGGGAGCTTTAAATATTTTGCCTTGTTGGCAGCTGTTACACACATTACAATTCCCACATTTGTACATCCCTGGGGGTTTGATAGGAATTCAAGTTTGATTCTTGCTTTTTTCATTTCTCTGGAACCGGCTATAAACCAGTTCATCTTTCAGACTTCTACGTTTTGAGAAAGTGAGTCTAGGTTTATTTATTTTCTCTGCTAACACTGCATCATTTAGTAGAATAGGTCAATATTTGGTCACTATGTTTCCTATCGCTCCTGCTTTTGAGTTGTACTTGATAATAAAATTCACTATGTTACTCTGTTTCTTTAGATACTGTTTTAGGCACCAATAGTTCATTCTTATCAGTGTGTATTGCCTTATTTAGGGCCTCATCCAGTCTTTCTTTTGTATATCCTCTATTTTGAAATCTTTCCTTCATTTCCATTGCTTGTTTCTGAAAGGAGTCAAGTTCACTACAATTTCTCTGTAGTCTAAGAAATTGACTATAAGGAATTACGTTTTTTACGGTTTTAGGATGAGAACTATTTGCTAATAAATAATTATTTTTTGCTGTTCTTTTCTAAAACTTCTGGTTTTGATCGGACCATCCTCCAACTTTGTTAAGATTAAATCCAACAACTCAGTTTCAGTGTTGTCCCTTTTGTATGTAAAATGAAAGTTCCTGTCATTTTCATTAAGCCATTTTACAAATGCCACTATTTCTGACTCACTGCCCTGCCAGATGCATAATATATCATCTATAAATCTTATCCATTTGACAACGTGTTTGTCAAATGGCTTTGATTGACCATCTGACAGTTTTGTCTCTTCCCAATGTCCCAGAAACAAATTAGCAAATGTTGGAGCCATTGCTGCCCCCATCACTGTCCTACATTTTTGAAGATAATAATCACCATTGAACTCAAAATAGTTCCTGCTAAGGACAAATTCCAGTTCCTGTGATATTAAAGTTAATAGCATTTTGCTACTTAATGGATCCCTGGAGAGAAAGTAGTTACATGCCTCAATGCTATCTGTGTGACGAATTGAAGTGTATAGGGACTCAACATCAAATGTGAGCCACATCATCCCATCACTCCATCTAAAGTCCTGCAATGTCTCAAGCACCTGCATGGTGTCATGTATGTAGGATGGTAGACATTGTACACTCCTCATCAGGAAGAAATCAATGAATTGACACACATTTTTAGAAAGGGAACCAATGCCTGATACTATGGGTCTGCCTGGTGGATTTAATATATTTTTGTGGATTTTAGGCAGGCTGTAGAAGGTGGGATCCTTAGGGAATTCAGGGTATAGGAACTGAAACTCTGGTTCTGTTATTTCCCCCTCTCTTTTGCCAAACTCCAAAATAGAAAGTAGTTCAGTTTTATAATGGATCATGGGGTTACTATTCAACTTCTGGTAGTTAGCAGTACTTCCTAACAGTTCTAGTACTTTCACTAGGTAGAACTGCCTGTCCATAATTACTATATTTCCACCTTTATCTGCTGGTTTACAAACTACCTCCTCATTTGTTTTCAGTTTTTCTAAGGATTGATTTTCTTTCTGGGACAGGTTGTTATACTTTTGAGCATCTTGTTTACATAATATCTTTTTAACCTCCCTAAGTACTGTTTTTTTATAGGTTATGATATTTGTGTTCAAGCTCCTAGGACAGAATACAGATTTTACCTTAAAACTGTCTCTTCTGTGTTGTTTAAATCTAGTAACTTTCACATCATATAGCAACATGTTAAGGTTCCCAGTATTATTTACACTATTTATCTCTTCATTTTCACACCATAAATCATTTAAAATCCAATAATTCTGGAAGTCCATACTATCCCATTTTTCCATAAATCCTTGTTCATCAATCAGTGTTCCAGTTTCATCATGTTCCTCACCCACATCTCCTGGCGTAATTCCTGGAAGATCCCAAATTAAGTCTATATTCTCTTCATCCTGCATACATAGAGGTTGATGGCAGATAAGGACTGCAAGGCCCATCCAGTCTGCCCATTTCTTTTTCTACCTTATAAATGTACCATCAGCCTTTGCTCTGTCAGTGGCCTATCTATTCATACTCACCTGAATTGCTCCTTTGCCTATCCCATGCCTGTTTGAAGCCCTGCACTGTATTCATAGCCACCACTTCCTGAGATAGGCCGTTCCATGCATCCACCACTCTTTCTGTGAAAAAGAATTTCCTTACATTCCCCCTTAATCGGCCTCCCTCTAATCTCATGCTGTGTCCTCTTGTCCTACTATTTTTCTTATATTTAAACATGTTAGACTCTTTAACCTTGTTAATGCCCTTAAGGTGTTTGAATGTTTCAATCATATCACCTCTCTCCCTAATTTGCTCAAGGGTATACATATTGAGCTCTGTTAATCTGTCCTCATGTGTTTTCTGATGCAGTCCCTGCACCATTTTGGTTACCCTTCTCTGGACTTCCTCAATTTGATTAATGTCCTTGTGAAGGTGTGGCCTCCAGTACTGCATGCAGTACTCCAGATGGGGCCTAACCAGTGTCTTGTAAAGAGGGATTATTACCTCCCTCTTACAACTTGTGATACCCCTACTAATACACCCTAACATCCCCCTAGCCTTACCTACTGCTTTAGAGGTCTGCTTGGATGATTTCAGGTCATCGGTGATGATGATGCCCAAGTTTCTTTCTTCCTTTGTGACTGCCAGCAACTCCCCTACCAGCCTATAGGTGGCTTCAGGGTTTTTCTTCCCTATGTGCATGATCTTGCACTTCTTTGCATTAAATCCCAGTTGCCACTCTTCTGACCATTTTGCTAGTTTATCCAGATCTCTTCTCATTCTGCCCACCCCATCTGGATCATCTACTTTGTTGCAGATCTTGGTGTCATCTGCAAACAGACAAGTATTACCCTCTAGTCTATCTGCAATGTCGCTAATGAAGATATTGAAGAGGACTGGCCCCAGGACTGATCCCTGAGGTACCCCACTTGTGACTTGCATCTCTTCTGACTGCATACCATTTACCACCACTCTCTGTTTTCTGCCCATCAATCAGTTTGCCACCCAGTTGACCAACTTCTGACCCACCCCGAGCCTACCCAGTTTATTTATCAATCTTCTATGTGGAACAGTGTCGAAAGCTTTGCTGAAGTCAAGGTAGATGATGTCTACTGCTCCCCCTTGGTCCACCACTCTGGTTACCCAGTCAAAGAAATCTATGAAATTAGTTTGACTGGACCTTCCTTTTGTAAACCCATGCTGTCTTGGATCCTGTGCCCCTATGGATTACAGGTGTTGCACTATCCTTTCCTTAAGGAGTGCCTCCATAATCTTGTCCACTACTGAGGTAAGACTGACTGGTCTGTAGTTCCCTGCCTCCTCCCTGCTACCACTCTTGTGGAGAAGGATCACATGAGCCCTTCTCCAGTCTTCTGGGACCTCTCCTGTGCTCAGAGACTCACTAAACAGTTCTGCTAATGGCTCTGCTAGTTCCACCCTTAACTCCTTAAGTACCCTGGGATGTATGCCAGCAGATCCCATTGCCTTGTCCACCCTGAGCTTAGTGAGCTCTTATAGGACCCTTTCTTTTGTGAAGGGAGTAGTGCTCACCTCCTCCCCTGTGTCCATGGTGCTAAGCTATGGGCCCTGCCCTACCTTCTCTTCAGTAAATACTGAGCAAAAGTATCTATTTAGGATAGATGCTTTACAGGTCCTCCTCCTCCTCCTCATATGCCCCTTTCTCCTTTGAGCTTAGCAATGCCCCTCTGGACTTTCTCCTTTCACTAATGTATCTATAGAAGTCTTGTCACCTCCTTTTACTGTTTGTGCTAGTGTTTCCTCAGTTTGGGACTTTGCCTGCCTTACTGCCTGCCCTGTTTCCTTTAGGGCAGTTTGCTATGCTTCCTATCTTCATCCTGCTGTGTTCCTTATATTTCCTGAAGGCCAGCCTTTGGCTCTGACCTTTCTGCTACTGTGTTTGAGAACCAAAGTGGTTTCCTTCTTCTTTGCACTTCCTTTCTGTTCAGCACAATGGGATGTTGCTTCAAGTATTGCATGCTTAATGCTTGCCCACTTTGCCTGTACCCCCTCACCTGTGTTTCTTTTGCCAGGGCTAGCTTAACTCTGTTGGCCATCTTATCAAAGTCAGTCCTCTGAAGTCCCATATTTTTGCCTTGGAATGGGTTGATTTAGATGTAGTGGCCAAATTGAACCATACCATGTGATGGTCACTGGCCCCCAGGTGACCTTCTACCTGGAGATCTGTGATCCCTTCCCTGTTAGTCAGTACTAGATCTAGGATAGCCCTGTCTCTTGTGAGTTGTTGTACCAGTTGTTTGAGGCCTTCCCCCTGCAGGGAATCCACCATGTGTCTAGTTCTGGCAGATCTTCCTGCTGGTATTGACCAATCTGTATATGGCATGTTGAAGTCTCCCATTATCAGAACCTCCCCTTTAGCTGTCATGTTTTGTTATCTTCCAACAGTAATGTGTCTATGTCCTACCCCAGTCCAGGGGCCTGCAGACAACCCAGTGCTTATGGCTGTCCCATTTCCTGTTTCCAGGGTAACCCACAGTTCTTCTGGCTCCTTATGTGTATTCTGAATTCCTTTAGCTTTGATGTTTTCATTGACATACAGGGCCACTCCACTCTCCCCCCCCCCTTTGTGCACCTCGGTCTCCTCTGAACAGTACATAGCCAGGTACTGAAGTCTCCCAAGTGTGGTTACTGGTAAACCACGTCTCTCTAATTGCTACTATATCCAGTTTAGCTTCTGACATTATTGTCTGCAGGTCTGGGATCTTATTTCCCAGGCTGTGAGCATTTATGTACATGATTTTCCATTGGCCAGATTTCAGTGTGTTAGTTGTTGGGTGAGGTTTGGCATTTCCCCTGTGCGTCATATGGGGAAATGAATCTTTTTTCTTACCTGGTGATGCAAATGAACTGCAAACATGCTGAACCCCTGTTTAACCACTAGCTGAGGGGGGAGGGGTGTTCTTCCCATTCGACGTATGGGGTGCTGCACCCCCTCTCCCCATTTGTTAGTTTAAATATTCTGCAAAGACATCAAACTTCTGCCCCAATGCACTGACTCCCTCCTTAGTCAGATGCAGACCATCAAATTTAAAGAACTTTTGTTCCCAGAACTGTTGCCAGTTCCCTACAAATCTGTGTCCTTTTTCCTGGCACCAACCCTTGAGCCACATGTTTAGCTCCCCTATCTCCCCTTCTCTGACCTTCCATCATCTGCCCTCCTCTCCCAGACTCGCAGGATCTCAGAGAAGGAGATGTTGGACGAAATGGATGATAGTTTGTCACCCAGCCTGGTCAAGTGTTCCTTGGTCTCCACAACTGACTGGCTGGCGAGATCATTAGTTCCTATGTGTACCAGGACGCCAATGTTTTCTCCTGCTTTGTGAACAATTTTAGCAATGCAGTCAGTGTCTCTCCACGCTGATGTACCTGGGAGACATCTGACCACCCCCTGGCTGGAGATGGGTATCAACTCCCCGAATCATGGAGTCTCCTATGATCAGAAGTTTTTTGGATTTTCTTTTTCCTTTTTTTGTTTTGGTTCCTGATTTGGGCGAGTTTTGTTGTGCTAGCTCCTGTGCTGCTGTGTCCTGCTCTGCAGTGTCCTCTACCCCTTTGTTTGATTTCGGAGATAGAGGCAGCTACCTGTTTGCAGTGTTTATATGGTTTTTGGAGGTAATATGTTGGAGAGCACAGAGTGATGGGGCACCCAATTTGCCCCTCCTAACCATCTGCCAACCTCCTGGCCCAACTACCCTCTGCAGTTGAGGTTCTTCTGTTGGATGTTGGGGAAATGGTGGGTGGTTCTTATAATGTAGTTCCTCTTGAATATGAAATTTGAGGTGCGTAATCTCTGCCCATACTGCCCTGAGCTGAGCCCTAAGATCTCCAGTGGCCCAGCATGTAGGACAGTATCCTAAATCCTGTAAGACTGTCCTTCTGAAAAGTGTTCCGCAGTACCTGCAGTTAATGGTATCCATTCCAGATAAGTTGCTGGGTTTATAACCTGGTCAGAGTAATAGGAAGGAAGAAAATGCAAGTAATGGTTTGATTTTGTGTTTTGTTTTCGTATAACTTGTTATATCCCCCCCCCGGTCACCCCTGAAAAAGGGACTTCTAGGCCCAGTGGGCTTACCAGGTCAACAAAATTCGACAAACAAACAAACAAATTACTAGTGCCCCTGTAAATGAGCTCACCTTGTGGATGCCCCACTGATCCTCCCCTTCCTGCTTTGCCACAGGAAATGTCACAACTGTGCTACCCTATAAAAGAAGTATAGTGTGGGTGGTTGGGGATGGGGGTGGGTGGCTGGACCCTTATCCTGCCGAAAAAGAAGAACCATGGATGAAAGAACAAGGAGGTAAGAGCAGAAACATTCAGTCAACAACAACTGCAGTAACCCTGAAAGCTTATCCTAGTGTTAGATAAAACTGTAAAACCTGTAAAGCACCACCTGTACTAATTTTAGAGAAGATATACCCTGTAAGAAACAGTTTGCTACAAAGAAAAATATAGCAGTAACAGAATATATACCTTGCAAAAGACAATTTGAATCAGACGATTACAGCAGTAATCTGTTAGTACACACCTGTAGGCACACCTTGTAATAATGCAGATGAAGGTATACCAGCAATAATAATTTGAATCAGAGAAAAATAAAGCAATAAAATTTTTGCAACAAACAGTAGCAATCCCTGTGAGTACAAAATAAAAATAACAGCACACAGTAAATCTGCTTAGCCAAAAGAAGTCTTAATCCGTTTCCCTTGCTCTGGTAAGGTTCTCTGCTCTGTCCTTTCAAGCAATCTTAGAAGGAAAGAGCTCAGGTGAAGCTAGATGCCTTGGCTAGCAAACCAAGTCTTCTACCAGTTGTTAAATCCCAGTTGTAAAACCCATAGTTCCAGTTGAATGTAGTGTCTGTTTCATGAAATATTCTTTTAATTCCACTTTTCGGAGAAACTTTTCTAGGTCTATAATAACTTCAAATTAATTTGGTTTCACACTGGGTACAAAGGAAAGTTAGGAGATTCTCTTCATCTTCTGTGAGAACTTGTTTTGATAAATTAATTATTTGCCACTCCTTGTTTTGGGCCTGGCACCCAGATCGTTTGCCTCCCGTTTTCCCCCTCCATGTCCTTCTCTGTGTTTTGCCCTTTTAAATTTATTCTTTCCTTCCTGAGATTTCTCCAAGAATGTCACCACCTGATTAGGTTTGGGGTTAGATACCACACTGCCTGTATCTTTGCTGGTGCTTGCTTCAGGTGTTTCACTTTGATTTGTTCCTGCCTTATTTTTAGAATTCCACCTTTGTCTGCCACGTGATCTAAATCTGGACCTGGATCTTCCCCTTGTTGTAGATCTCTCAGTATTAAATTTAGACCATTTAAAACAGTGTCCTTCCTTGTAGTCTAAGGTATCTCGTTCTAGTTTATATTGTTTACATTTTATAAGCTCATTCTCTTGATTTTTTAGCTTAGCTTGTGAAGTATTGTCTGGCTATTTGAAATTAGAATGATTAATAAAGTTGTTTTAAGGTTGCATTAGTTAGGGCTATTTCTTGCATCAGTTTGGTATACTTGGCAGAATCATTTTTAATTATCAGTTGTACAAACATCAGGAATATGTCTTTGCTGCCTCTCCCACTCTTTAATGCATAAAAAATCTTCAAACACACAGGAAGGCATAATTGCAACCCCTTAAACCTTGTGGTGCAATGCTGTTCTTCAAATACTGCTGCAAACTACTAATATTAAATGTGAGATTTATTTCAGTGAATAGCTGATGTTCCAGCATTTGAAATAGCGAATTCAGCTCACCTCTCTCACTCGATCCCCCATCTCCAGAAGAAACAAACTTTTCTTTAAGTCTGGCCAAACATGTTGATAGTTCCTCAGTTGCTAAGAGACATACAGGTTGAGTATCTCCATTCTCTTCCTCAGAGGAGCTACTCAATTTTTCAGTATTCATTCCGATGCTCAAATGCACCTTTAAAAGAATGCTCCTTTGCATAAGTGATAGATATTTACTCAAACCTGAATTACTGCAACTGAAAAGATGAGTGCTGTGTCTGTTTCCTGAGTTCCTTCATCTCTGGTTGCTCATTGAGAACAAGCGATGCCCAAGCTGCGGTATAAGTGCTAAAAACAAACTCTGTTCTGAAAACACTGCGCTGATGAGCTCCTTGGCAGGATGCAAATGAGGGCTGCGTGCCCTAGAACATAAGCAAAACCCAAAAATCACCTGCACTCCAGAGCCAGGAGGTCACTCAGACCTCCAATGAAGATTGAATTAATCATGAAAGTAGTCCTGTATAGGTACAAAAATGCCAGCCTTTATTCCAATTTCCAATCCACACAGAAGGTCTGAGACTGACACAGCT
Source organism: Neoceratodus forsteri (assembly GCA_016271365.2). NCBI lineage: Eukaryota > Metazoa > Chordata > Ceratodontiformes > Ceratodontidae > Neoceratodus > Neoceratodus forsteri. The sequence continues at coordinate 723,837,028 of CM028129.1, forward strand.
GTCCCTTTGCAAAAACCCTAGTGCTTCACCAATTAAGGCTTCATCAGGGGGATGGCCTTTGCATTAATGAGTTACTCCTTTTATACCCATGAAATTCAAAGTATATGACATCACTGGACACCAGCCAATTAAATCAATCAATCTTGAAAAATACTTATTGGTGGCTTAAAAAGGAGGATTTGAAAAAACTAAACATAGCATTATGCCACAAAAAATACTCCGAACACAATCCATTTACAATTATTGTGAAATTTGGAGCTTTTATGTATCAGCCAATCAAAGTGCCTGGTTACAAAAATTGTAATAATACCTGTAAAATCAGGAAATTCACAAAACTAACTTAGAGACTTGATACCCAGTACTAGTAGCAACATGACTATTATCTGTTTTTAAATCTTAAGTAGCTTTATGTCATCAGCCAATCAGGTTGCTCAGTTTCAGAATTTCAAAATATTGTTACTAATTCATTTTGTTTCATACATATTGCTATATCACTATAATCTGAGTACTTATTATGGCAATTTCAACAAATTTGGTCACAAAATCAAAGAAAGGAATAAGGGAACAAACACGATATATGTCACATAATTGCTCTAACCCTCTACATCTTTATATAAACGAATAATAATGTCATTTGTATTGATATTTCTTTATTATCTGGTAAGGAGGTAGGATAGATAGAAAGGGATCAGGAGCTGAATCCACTGGTCCTAGCCATATCTATAGCAAGGTCACACAGAGAAAACAGGAATGACTGCGCTCACAAATCACCTGCAGGAGAAAATACAAGAAAGAAAGAGAATTACTTATTGTATTATCAGTCTTGTTTCCCATAACACTGAATAAATAATTATATGTTTAGACAACGGCAATAAAACATTTTGAAAAAAGCACACATTGTACTGACTTCTACGGGGGGATTGAGACTGTGAGAGCCATGTCTCACTATACATAGAATAACTGTATTTCAGTTTATTAGTTCATTATAGATAGGGACTTGGATCCCATTCTCTATTTAAACCTTCAGGTGTCAAGGCTCTTAGGACACAGATCCAGAACATTTCTCTTTGTTCAAGTCTCTTGAGGCAGTCCCCTCCTCTTTTTTCCAATTCGGACTAGTTCTAGGCCAGTATATTTCAAAACTGATGGGTCACTATTATGGGAGTCAAAAAAGTGAGTGGCTACTGGACTTCTTAAATCTGCATTACCAATGTCCCTGATGTGTTCCTGTATCCTTGTTTTAAGTGCTCTAATAGTTCTACCTTTATGTAGTTTGTCACAGGGACACCAAATGACATACACTACAAATGTGGTAACACAGGATATGAATTGTCTTATGTGTACCAACCTCTGATTTGATGGAGTTTTAAATATTTTGCCTTGTTGGCAGTTGTTACGCACATTACAATTCCCACATTTGTACATCCCCAGGGGTTTGATAGGAATTCAAGTTTGATTATTTCTTTTTTAATTTCTCTGGGACTGGCTATGAACCAGTTCATCTTTCAGACTTCTACCTTTTGAGAAAGAGAGTCTCGGTTTGTTTCCTATTTTCTCTGCTAACACTGCATCATTTAGTAGAATAGGTCAATATTTGGTCACTATGTTTCCTGTCTCTCCTGCTTTTGAGTTGTACTTGGTAATGACATTCACTGTGTTACTCTGTTTCTTTAGATACTGTTTTAGGCACCAATAGTTCATTCCTATCAGTGTTTATTGCCCTATTTAGTGCCTCATCCAGTGTTTCTTTTGTATATCCTCTATTTTGTATTAAGCCACCAATATGTATTTTTTAAGATTGATTGATTTAATTGGCTGGTGTCCAGTGATGTCATATAATTTGAATTTCATGGGTATAAAAGGAGTAACTCATTAATGCAAGGGCCATCCACTTGATGGAGCCTTAATTGGTGAAGCGCCGGGGTCTTTGCAAAGGGACAGCTGTGTCAGTCTCAGAAATTTTGTGTGGATTGGAAATTGGAATAAAGCCTGACATTTTTTATCTACACAGGACTCCTTTCATGATTAATTTAATCTTCACTGGAGGTTTGAGTGACTTCCTGGCTCTGGAGTGCAGGTGATTTGTGGTTTATGCAAGGGTAGACCCTGCTGTAACCCTCTGCACACCCTTATGGATACCTTTCACTGGTTGTGGGGGACTGGGAAACATCCCACAGTACTGCTCCAGCCCATGGGGCAGACCAGGAGGGCTGGGGCAGCTAGGCAGTAACACCGGCAACATGTACGGAGTCCAGGGATGTCAGTGCCATGAGGGTGGGGAGGTCTGCCGACAGACTCCTGGGCCATGGCTGCACCATGCCAGGGGTGGGGGGTCAGTCTTCTGGGCCAGACTGTCCCTGGAGTGTGGTCTCGTGGGTCTGGGCACCCACAGGGGCTATGCATGACCAGGACCCGTGCCTACAGGCACAAGGGATCAACTCCTGAACCTATGATGGGCATCAGATTGAATGCCTGCCTGGATCCGTGACTCCACCCCTGGCCACCCTGCAGAGTTCTGCATGCTGGGGGGGAAGAGCTGCAGACAGGTGGCCATGATTGGTGAATCTTGGTATGGGTGCACCTGTCCGTGGCATGCAGGGCTGCAGGTGGGGTACACAACTTTTCCAAGAACCCAGACCCATTTCATGCCTAGTGCCCTATGTTACCTTGGGCAAGTTTATCAATCACAGTGCTCCACTCCACCCAGCAGCGGAGATTGGTGGACACAGTACCCTACTGAAAATGAGATGCTGCATGTCAGCTGCACTATTCTGATTAAATAAAATGTAAAAAAAAAGTTTTAATACAAATGGTATGTCTACATGTCTAAATTCAGCAATTATTAATAACATTTCTGGCTAACAGGTTGTATAATAACTTCTGATTTGCTTTACAGATAACCGACAAGGGTTTTGCTTCATGGAAGTACTGCAAACCATGTGCCAGATGACATCAAGCAGTAGGAACCTTGTTACCAAATCCGAGTGCTGCTGTGATGGTGGTCGTGGCTGGGGTGCCAACTGTGAGATCTGTCCATTTATAGGCACTGCCGAGTTTAAGAAGCTTTGCCCACATGGTCCAGGATACACTACAGATGGAAAAGGTATTCTAAACCATCTTGTAAATGATATACCCCCTTTATGTAATTTTATGTAACTCACACTTTACTTGGGGAGAGGTCTCCTTCGACTATATGCTTTCCCCAAACTTCTCCACTGGAGAGATGAGCACTGGTCTCAGCTCTGCCCTGGCTTTCATCTTGCCACCATCTGTACCCCTCAGTTTGACTTCTCCAGTGGGACATCTTCTGAAAGGCATATCAGAGATCTTGTACTCATAATCTGCTGGTGGCAGTAGGAACAGCCAAGCCAGGTAACCGGACCCTGAGCCACCCAGTCAATCACCAAATCCCCTTTTCTGTGTTCTTCCAAGCCCTGACTACTGGAACAAAGCAGGGCTGTAGCCAGAAATATTAAACTTGTACTTGAGAGTTGATTGAACTGTTGCACCCCCTCCATAAAACACAAACCAAAAGATGCTCTGCCCCACTAGACAAACACTGACCCTTCCCCATTTCAGTTAACAATATGTAGTAAGCCCATGATCCTAATAGATGTACACATCTTATTTTATCTAAGGTACAATACCAATCAGACAGAAGTTGGCTGGCTTCTAGTTGCAATGTTTAGGATACCTTAAAAGCCTTTGTATAACTGCAGGGTAGCCAGCCTTACAGAAGTACATAGATACATAGATACATAGACAGTGTCGGCAGATAAGGGCCTATGGCCCACCCAGTCTGCCCGTTTGAGCTTGTAAGTTCAGTTTATGTTTTCCTTGAAGTCTGTTGCCCCTTACCCCTGACCTCCAGAATTCCTTTATGTCTATCCCATGCATTCTTAAATCCCGTGATTGTTTCAGCCCCCACCACTTCCTCTGGCAGGGTGTTCCATTTGTCCACCACCCGCTCTGTGAAGAAATTCTTCCTCATGTTTCCTCTGAATCATCCTCCTCCAACTTCATCCCATGCCTCTAGTCCTGGAACATCGCTTAAAAATAGTGTATTCCTGCACCCTGTTCCTCCCTGTAAGATACTTGTATGTCTCTATCATATCCCCTCTTTCCCTCCTCTCCTCCAGGGAGTACATGTTCAGTTCCTTCAACCTGTCCTCATAGGACTTGTGATGCAATCCATGCACCATCTTTGTTGCCCTCCTCTGAACCTTCTCTACCCTGTCTATGTTCTTACGTAGGTAAGGTCTCCAAAACTGTACACTGTACTCCAGGTGAGGCCTCACTAGTGTCTTGTATAGTGGAATTATGACCTCCTTTTCCTGCTGGCGATGCCCCTGCCTATGCATCCCAGCATCCCAATTGCTTTACCTGCTGCCTTGTCACACTGATTTCCTACCTTGAGGTCATCAGAGATGATAACCCCAAGATCCCTTTCCTGCTTGATGCATGCTATATCCTCACCCCAACTGATATTGTGCCAGGGTTTTTGTGCCCCATATGCATTATCTTGCACTTCTTTGCATTGAATTTCAACTGACAAACCCTGACCATTCTTCAAGTTTCTGCAGGTCCTTCTCATTCTGTCTACACCCTCTGGTGTGTCTACTCTGTTACAGAGCTTTGTGTCATCAACGAACAGTGAAATTCTGCCTTCTAGGTCCTGCACAATGTCACTGATTAAGATGTTAAATAGGACCGGTCCCAGCACTGATCCCTGTGGTACCCCACTGGTCACTCTTCCCTCTGTGGAGTGACAGCCATTTACCACCATCCTCTGTGTCCTGCTGCCCAGCCAGTTACCTACCCACCACATTACTGTGCTGCCCACACCCATATTCCCCAGTTTGTGTAATAGTCTTCTATGTGGTACAGTGTCAAAGGCCTTGCTGAAGTCCAGATAGGCCATGTCCACTGCCCTCCCTGATCCACCTCCCTAGTCACCCAGTCAAAATTCAACGAGGTTGGTCTGACATGACCTCCCCCTGGTGAAACCATGCTGCCTTGGGTCCTGTAGTCCATTGACAACCAGATGTTCCACCAATCTCTCCTTCAGTAGTGCTTCCATGATATTCCCCACTACCGAGGTGAGGCTGACTGGTCTGTAGTTCCCCGCTTCCTCTTGGTTCCCACTTTTGTATAAGGGGACTACATCTGCTATCCTCCAGTCTTTGGGTACCTCCCCTGTTTCCAGTCCATTCACACCAGCACTCATACATACATACTTGATTGAGTCACTCATACAATCATGGCCTCTAAGTTTAGCAGCCACATGTCTTCCAAAGATCATTAACAAACTCGCACTACAGCATCCAAGGAGGAGAAAAACAGTTCTTCATGTACTTCAGGCTCTCTTAGTGTTTGTTGCTCTGGCCTTAGGCTCATGTTGCCCTTGAATTTTTCACATTTTTCTGTACTCAGCAAAGTATACCGAGTATGCCTGCTGACACCAATGGAACAAAGAGGTAGGACCATAGGTTGAAGAGTCTGATGCACAGTGCATTCTGTCCCAGTTTCCAGCAAGGGCTTCCAGGCTGTGCTGCCAACTGCTGCCACTGAGTTGGCAGTCTTGCAGCAGGAGTTACCGCCTTCCCACCCCAAAAACAAAAAAAGGTTTTCTGAGCTGTTTCGTTCTCCCCCTTCCAGCCCACAGCAACAATCTGAACTCAAGATGTGACGTCAGATTGCTGACATGAAAATGAACACCAACCAGCATAACTGGTCAAGTGATATTTGTTTATCTTACAGGAACAGATAATTTTTAGCTGTGATTTGCCCAAGCTGGAAAAAGGCATTTGTACCAAAGAACTTCCAAGGTTTCAAGTAGGAACATATCTAAATGGAAGGATATTTTTTCTTGAAGACTAGAACATTATCTTGTCTATTTTAATATTACAATTTGAGCAAATTCAAAATGTACAGCTCGCTATTTTAAGAAATACAAATGCAATGTGACTTTTATTATCAAGCAGCCTGGTTTTAAAGACTTTGTACTGTAAATCCTAAATGTTGCACATGATTTTCATGCAAGCCAGCTACATGGCAGCTGTATGAGTTTTTTAATGCTAGCATTTGTTTACAAGTTGTAGATCATACAACAAAATTAAAATTCATTTAAATTTTTGCAGATTCCTGATATTCAGATGCAGGCACACATTTCTGTCTTTTTTATGCTTGAAATGATGTGCAGTAAAAAAACATAAAAAATAAAAAAAGAAGAAGTAAAAGCTCTGTATGCTGACATTCCAGAGTTATCCATGTGTAAGTCTACCTTGTATTGTTTGAGACAGCAAGGGCCTGGTATTCAAAAGATTGCCCTGGTGCAAATCTGAGTTTGCCTGTGCAAACTGGGTTTTGAATGGATGTGCAAAATTCAAAAGCCTGGTTAGAGTGGGCAAACAGAGTATGCACCCAGGCAATATTCAGAGGGGGGTGCAATGTAAATGAAGGGATATTATATACAATATTCAGAGTATGTGCACTGCATAATGCCATGCTACCTGTTCCCCTTGTGCGGTGCACATACCACCAATTGAAACTCTGACTTACTCCCGCACGACCCTTGCGTTTGGTGGAAGAAGTGCAGCAGCCTCCTCCCCCAACATAGTAGTCTCCAGTGTCTAGTGGCCACCTCAATGATCGCCATAGTGATGTATGATTTCATCAGTTCCTTGTGGCTAGTGATCCTTCCCCCCACTGGTCACCGTCCTGATGTAATATATAATCTTTCCCTGGCGTCTAGTCATCCCTCCCCCCACCCAGTCACCCACCTGACATACATACATATGTAGGTTCCCTGGTGGTCAATGGTCCCTCCCCACCCCATCGCCCTTACAACATACATATATAGTTTCCCCTGGTAACTATTGGTCCCTCCCCACACCCGATCCCCTGTAAAATAATGTTACACCATTCCCTGGTGTCTAGCAGACCCCCCCCAGCTGGTAGTGCCCCTCCACCACAGTGCCCCCATCCCAAACTCGAGCTGACAATTGGCACACCCTCTGCTCACCACCACACCACTGACAGAACTGTCAATGAGCACATACTGTTAGTATGCACTCACTGACAGGTCAGTTGGCAGCCGGCCATGGTGGTGAGTGGAGGGCTGTGCTGGTCACCTGCTTGGGTTCGGGATGGGAAGAGCGGGGTGGTGGGGCACTACCTGCCAAGGTATGGGGTCTGCTAAACACCAGGGAATAGTATAACATTATGTTACAGGGGTCAAGGATAGGGAGGTGGGTCCGCTAGACACCACAGAATGCTACAACATTATTTTACAGGGAATCAGATGGCGTGAGGGACCACTGGCCATGAGGGAAACTATATATGTATATCGAGCAGGTGATCAGCTGGGAGGAGGTACCACTGTCCACCAGAGACACTACATATGTATATTGGGCAGGTGATCAGCTGGGAGGAGGTACCACTGGCCACCAGGGAAACTATATACTGTATGTATATCGGGCAGGTGATCAGCTGTGAAGAGGTACCACTGGCTACCAGGGAAACTATATATGTATGTCAAGCAGGTGATCAGCTGGCAGGAGGTACCACTGGCCACCATGGAAACTATATACGTATGTTGGGCAGGTGATCAGCTGGGAGGAGGTACCACTGGCCACCAGGGAAACTGTATATGTATGTCAGGTGGGTGTTCGGGTGGGGGAAGGACCACTGGACACCAGTGAAAGATTATATATTACATTGGGACAGCTATCAGTGGGGGTTGGGGGCCATTAGTCACCAGGGAATAATGATATCTTACATCAGGATGGCAATCACTGGGGTGGGGGGATCACTAGCACCAGAGAACATGTTTTTTAAACAGCGGGCCAGCGATCAGTGGGGGGGGGCACTAGCACCAGGGATAGATCTCTAGGACCAAGCAAGTGAGGGTGGTGCCATGCTAAATTGCTGGGCTGCCCATGCAAATGAGCCCATAATGGGCAAGCAAACAGGCTCTTTGAGCCTTGCATGCCCAATGAGCTCATTTGCATGGGTCTGTTTGAATATCGGAAATTTAGTCCAGGTACAATCATTATGATGCCCTATTTCAGAAGCCATGTCCGTCAAGCACTAAGTGGATTAGCGCTGGGTCGCAATGGCCCTATAGTCAGTCAAATAGCACTGGTGGGCTATTTCACTGAATACAGCATTTCTAAACACCTAGGCAACCAAAAGGTGGAGTGCAAATATTTGCACTCCACTTTGCCCAGCTTTGAATATCAGGCCCCAACTATTTACAGAATCTTAGGGCAGAAAGTGATAGCATGGTTAGGAATGCTGTGCCTGGCAACACAGAGCTTTCACAGCAGTGACATTGCTTATTATGTCAGGTTCATAAAATAGTCTTCAGGATTTCTTAATGTCTGAAAGTTCATAAAAAGCTACTTTGAGTGAGCTATTGTGTTTACCTGTAAGTTTTAGCAGTCCAAAGTTACTCATATGTAAATCAGCCTGCAATTAAGGGCGGGGGGCAGCCATGTGTTTCAGGCTTCTGACAGGCAATAATGTCACCGCAGACTTGTCCCTGTTTTGATTGCAGATAATCTAATAGGTTAAAAAGGACATTGGTTATTTTATTAAGTGTGTTTTAAGGTGTTATTGCAACCCTTTCTTATTTATAATAATTGTTTTGCATGTGCAATGAAACTAGTTGGTTATCACCTTTTAAAGTATTTGATGAATAACTCTGGATTGCCAAAACTGATAGGTAAGCACAACAGCTCACTCAAACCTGTTCCCCTTTAATGGCTTTCACCAAGAACATACATGAACCACTTGTGTGCATCCCAACATTTGATACTCTTGTGGAAAAAATGTTGCAGATTACACTTATTTGACAAATGCTGTGTGCATACTTAAAATCTTGTAGTGTCCAAACTGGAGCTATTTGAAAGTACAGCAATACAGATTATTATATTGCTGTACCTTCAAATAGCTCTGGTTTGGAGACTATATGTGTCCATGCTATATCGAGACCATATCGGTATCGGTATATCACTGACACATGTAGTGTCCAAACTGGAGCTCTTTGAAAATGCAGCACTATAGCAATCCTATGGATGAGCCCCGGCACTTCCCCACAGGACATGTCATACTGGGGACAGACACGGGTGATTGTGGGCATGCTGGGGAGGACTCATAGTTGTAACATACCAGTGGGGAGGGCGCAGGAGCAATCAGATATAATTTAAAATAAAATGATGTACAGCAAGTTTTAAAATGTGTCCTATTTCTGAAACTGCAAATCTGGCCCTGCTTCACATGGAGGTAAGAATCTCGCTCTTCATTTGGTGGACTCTTAAATACAATTAAGCCTGAGAGACATTTTACAAACTATTTATTTATTTATTTATTTATTAGATCATCGGTTTACTAACCTTTGAGTCATAGACTCATTTACAAAGGCACCTTGTCAAGAGAGCAATACATCACAGCAAACAATACAGTACAGTACGTAACTTAGATTAAAAAAGCAACCAGTGTTATTCCACTCGTCGTTAAAAGGGTGGCCTGAGTTATATATTTTAAAAAGTGTAGCAGAATACTTATTGTGAACTGATCATTTTAATTGCCTAACTTGCATAACAATAAGACTGATTCTTGCCAGTTTAGCATAAATATAAAATTATCGTAGTGAAAGGGGTACAACAAGAAAACAAAAAGCAGCAGTTCCTGACGGCACTAATCTTGCTCCAATACATTTGGAAGAGGAAAGAGTAACTAGAAAGAAAAAGGGCAATATTAAAATATAAGTGAAACAGAGAAACAAGACAGGGACAAGGCATCAGAATATAAATTATTTTAGATAACCCAAAATTACTATGCATATTCAGAAGGGTAATAAGAACCAGTCTTCCCTATACCTGTCTAATATAGGAAATTGCCTCTGGACTCCTACAAATGTTTCTGTAGTACATATGAATTCTACTCCAAGAGGTGGTGACTATTTATTTGTTTATTAGGTAGGTGCACTAAACAATACAACGCCTATTTTCAGGCACGCCCCAGGAGAGTACAACAAAAATAACAGTAGCGCAGTGGTACAAGGGTACAGAAAAATCTTACATACATCAGCAGAAGTCAAACAATACTGTAATCTAGAAACTCAAGAGCAGAGTACATCCAGATACAACTGAAACTCAAATAAAAGGCACAAACTCGTAGTGGTACAAACCATCAGGTACAAGAGTACTTATCAGAGTGCAATAGGAACTTATGAAGCTCATTCTTGAACTTTAGATGTGCCTGAGAGACCCGGAGATTAAGTGGAAGTGAGTACCAGAGTTTAGGTGCAATCTCAGAAAAAGCCTGCTCACCCATCTTCGTGAAGCTTTTCTGCACCAACAGAAGTAACTGATCAAAAGACCTCAACAAGTTAGTCTGATCAGTTTTAATGAACATATTGGCCAGAGTGGCAGGTTTATTTGTTCTAATAATCTTTTCTATAGTATACCCAAGGGCATGTAGCTGATAGTGAGGGTGGGGGAAGCCATCCTAAGCTCGAGTACAGAGAGGTGTGGTAACTCAGTCTAGGTAGAGATGGGGCAAAGTGGCAGATATTGTTATAGCTGGTGTTCCATTTCTTTATGATACATTTGCTTGCCTCAGAAAAATTCACCAAACCATAAGTGAAGTTAGGCAACAAAACACTCTGTGCAATAGCAAGCCTGGCAGCTGGAGTTAAAGCATGTCTGACCTCATAGGTATGTCCAAGCTTCTAATTAACAAACTTGCAGGCATTAGATATGTACAGGCCAAAGTCAAGGGCAGAGTTCAGAGTTAAGTATTTAAAGGAATCAACAGCAGTGAGGGGACAGCCATCACTGCAGCAGACATCTAAGGCAAGCAGATCATGGAGTGCTTTTTGCTGTTGCTGCAATTGTTGTTCAGGAGAAGCCAGTTATGAGCTAGCAAAGACTGAACAGTACAAAAAGCAACATTAAGCTGCAAGTTAATATCTGTAATGTTCTTAGAGCTGGTATAAAGTATCATATCATCTGCATAAAGTAGGGTGAAGCAGGATGCTGTGGCCCTGTGCAAGTTATTGATAAAAAGGGAAAAAGGCAATGAGTCCAGAATGGAGCCTTAAGGAACACCAATTTTAATGGTGAAGAGGTCAGATTTTGATTCATTGAATTTGACAAACTGCAGTTGATCACTTAGTTCAAAAACAAAGTAATAGCTGGAGACAAAAAAACAAAAACAAAACAAAGGCAGGCAATTTAGTTTTGACTAGGGTGGCTCATAAGGTCAAAAGCCTTTGTAGGTCAATAAAAACAGCCTCTGTGTGCATGCACCTAGCCATAAAAGATTTTGAGAAGGCTTAATTCAAATGTGTTTAGTGCACAGGAAACTAAAGTTAGGTCTTTGCAACAAAAAACTCCTGACAAGTTAATTAAGTTTGCTAACTCCCCCCCCCAACCACCACCACCAGAGAGCACTGATGTTAATCAAGCTGAATATGATGGCTCAAATCATGAAGCGCCAGGCATAGAAACACAAAATTTGACAGCAGATAAGGACTGCTTGGCCTATCTAGTCTGCCTATTTCTCCCTACCTACACTATTATCACAGAATGTTCCAGATCTTCCTCCCCCCTTCCTTTTCACTATGATTCACTTGTGCTTAGTCCATACATTCTTAACCCCACTACTGTTTTCACCCCCACTGCTCCAGGAATCCACCACTCTTTCTGTGAAAAAGTACTTCCTCATATTTCACCTGAATCTACCCTCCTCCAGCTTCATAGCATGTCCACTTTTTCTTGGCCACCTTTTCTTCTGAAAAATACTCCCCTCCTGTACCTTATTTACCCCCTTGAGATATTTAAAGGTCTCTAACATATCCCACTTTCCCTCCTTTGTTCCAGGGTGTACACGATAAGCAAGTAAAATATAAGGACTTGGTAAAAAAAAATGTAAAAGAGCTATAAAAAGGGCAAAAGCAGATGCTGAGCTAAAACTTGCAAAAAATAAGTTGGATAATAAAATATTTTACAATTATGTAGGTAGTTTAAGAAATGGATATAGAAACATAAGTGTTAAGAAAGGAAATGAAATTATATCAGATGAGACTGAAATGGCAGTTAGATTCAACAAGTTTTTTTTCTTAGTGCAGATCAAGATGTACCAACTAGCAGCAAGTGGATGAATAGTAAGGGGACATCTAGGCAGAAGTTTCTTATTTCAGAAAAACAAGTATATGAGAAGTTAAGGAAGTTGAGAATTCATAAGTCTAGTGGACCAGATGGGATGCACCCAAATATTCTGAACAGAGTAGCAGAGGAGCTGAGTGGGCCTCTGGCCCTATTGTTTAACAGGTCTCTGGAAATGGGTGAGGTGGTTCGGGATTGGAGGGTGGCTAATGTAACCCCTATTTGTAAAAAGGGTGATAAGATGAGAGTTGAAGATTATAGACCTATAAGCATTACATCAATTGTGGGAAAAGTATTGGAGGGGTTTATAAAGACCTTTTTGGAGGATAATCTTATACAAACTGGACATGCAGACATTACTCAACACGGATTAAGTAAGGGGAGATCACTTGTTAGACCAATTATGGAATACGGAGCACCATTTTCTAGTCTACATATGGTGAGTGAGTGGGTGGGGGAAAAAAAAACAGTATAGAAAGTCCAGAGACGAATTACAAAAAAGGTCAGAGTAATAAAACAGAAAAATTATCAAGAGAGATTGCAATACCTTGGCCTATTTTCTATGAATTATAGAATTATGAGAGGAGATCTTTGTTTTTTGTATAAGTCACTGTGGGATGATGCATTATTTGAGGCAGCGGGATTGATTAGGAAACCACCTAATGAAATGCTATCAAGAAGGCATGGGTATCAGTTAGATGGTGAGTCATACAGGACTACCATGAGAGGGTTATGGTTTAACCAGATGATGGTGGATAGTTGGAATAGGCTTCCAAAGCAAGTGATGGAGGCACCAAGTATGGCTGCCTTTAAGAAAGGATTGGATAAGTTTATGGGAGACCAAATCAGGGTATATGACCTAGATACGTGGCAGGTCTAACATGGCACAAGTGACCAATTGACCTGTTTCAAATCCTATGAACCTATAAACCTATATTGAGGTCCTTTAGTCTCTCCTCATAGGGAACCTGCACAATTTTAGTTGCCTACCTCTGGACCATCTCCACTCTGTCTATGTCCTTCCAGAGATGGTCTCTAGAACTACATGAAGCATAGAAACATAGAATTTGATGGCAGATAAGGACTGCTTGGCCCACCTAGTCTGCTCATTTCCCTACCTACAGGATAAGCTGCAGATCCTAGTTAACCAATAGCCTATTTCTTCCTACCCCCCACACAAATTGCCTTATGTCTTTCCCATGCATTAAATTCACCCACAGTTTTAGACATGGGGTCTTACCAGTGATCTTACCAGTGATCTATACAGAGGCAATATCACTTCCCTCTTTCTGCTGGTGATACTCCTCCTTATGCACCTCAGCATCCCTCTCGCCCTCCCTACTGCCTTGTCGCACTTCCTGAACTCCTTTAGGTCATCTGACATGATTACCCAAGGTCTATTTCCTGCTTGGTCATCATCAATACCACTTAACCCCTTTTTTACCCCACCCCTGGGTTTCTATACCCTAAATGCATCATTTTGCACTTTTTCATATTAAAAACCAGCTGCCATACCCTTGACCACTCCTGTAGTTTTCTCAAGTCTCTGCTCATCCTTTCTGTACTCCTGTAGTGTCCACCCTACTGCAGTTTTTGGTGTCATCTGCAAAGAGGCAGACCTTCCCTTCCAGCTCCTCTGTAATGTCACTGATAAAGACATTAAGAGGACTGGTCCCAGCAGTAATCCCTGAGGCATCCCACTGATCACCATCCCTTCATTGGAGTAAACTCTGTTTACAACCACCCTCTGTTGCCTATCCCCTAACTAATTTCTTCTCAAGTTGACCACCTTTGGACCCACTCCTAAGCTACCCAGCTTGCCTACTAGTCTCCTATGTAGAACGGTGTTGAATGCCTTACTGAAATCTAGATAGCCCATGTCTACTGCTCCACCCTGATCGAGTTCCTTTATCATGCAGTCAAAGAAATCTATCCAATTAGTTTGACATGATCTCCCCTTCCCCCCCATGAAACCATGCTGCCTTGGGTCTTGTAACCCACTGGATTCAAGATATTCTACAGTCCTTTCTTTGGCAATGATTCTATTAACTTTTCCACCACTGATGTCAAGCTGACTGGCCTATAATTGCCAGTCTCTTCCCTGCTACCACTTCTGTGTAGTAGGACTACACCTGCCCTCCACCAGTCCTCCAGAACCCCTCCTGTTTCCAGTGAATTGTTAAACAGAACTGTTAGAGGTGCGGTCAGTATTTCCCTGGGCTCACTCAGTACCCTTGGATGCACACCATCTGGCCCCATTGCTTTGTCCACCTTCAAATTAGCAAGTCCCTTCACTATTCTCCTCCAAAAAAGGACTAGTGTCCACATCCCTTCTTCCATCCCTCCCTCCAAAGCTTTCATTACTTTGTTGAGGCCTGTCCCCTTCTCTTTCCTCTGTGAACACTGAACAAATGTATTTGTTCAACATGTCTGCCTTTTCCTGTTCCCCTCTGCACAGCACCCCCACTTCCTTTTTTAAGTGTACAATCCCACCCCTGGTCTTCCTTTTTTTAGTTACATACCTAAAATATCTTGTCCCCTTTCATTACCTCCTGGTCTAGTCTCTCTTCAGTTTGCATCTTTGTGCTCCTTACTGCTTCCCCTGCGTCCTTCTTTTTCCCCAAATACACCTCCCTTTCCTCCTCCCTCTAAATCTCCTTATACCTTCTGAATGCTACCCTTTTAGCTTTTACCTTTTAGCCACCTCTTTTGAGAACCATAGTGGTCTCTCTTTCCTCTTGCTTTTGCTCACTTGTTTGATGCAGAGGTTTGTTGCCTTTACTGTGCTCCTTTTTACCTTAGCTCACTGTTCCTCCACCCCACCCAGATCATTTCTGTCTGCTAGGTCATTCCTCAGGCATTCACCCATCTTTTTAAAATCTGACTTCCCGAAGTCCAGGACCCTCACCCATGTGTGGTTTGATTCCACGGCCATCCTTATTTTAAACTGCACCATACAGTGCTCACTGGTCCCCAAGTGGCCTCCCACCTTACATTTGCAATGCTGTCCCTGTTAGTGAGTACCAGGTCTAGTCCAGGCAACCTGATACAAAGTTTTCTATTCCTTCCAGAGATTTCAGAGAATAGGAACAATAAGGATAAACACAATGCAGCATGTGTTAATGCTGATGATGTGAGGGTAACTGATAAGATCAATAACAGGAATTCAAAAGATAAAAGGGTAAATAAACAATGGGTCCATTTGCTAAAAATACTTAATGAAATAAAACTTTGCATCCTGAATGGGCGTTGCCAAGGAGATAAAAATGGAGAATGCACATATTCATGTAAATATGGATCTAGTGTACTGGATTATGTTATGTCTGATATTTTTTCGTATAAGGAAGTTATATTTGTAGAAATTATCAATATATGGGACAGTGATCATCATCCAATAAGGGTAAAAGTAAACCCTACGTTAGGCAGATTTACTGAAAATTCATTACACAAAAAAATTGCTAACAGAAATATGATGATTCAAAGAAATAAGAACATAAAATGGGAAGAATTTGATAATTTAAGATCAAAAAACATTCTCCAATTACAATGGATTACTGAGGCAAAAAACAGAAACATGGATAGGCTGAAAAACAATTTATTAGGAAAAACAACAAACCTACAAACCAAAGCAGTCTTGGGATCATTCAAAAAACCTGAAGAGCAGATAGTCAAAGAACTCAAAGGAGAATGGGAAATAGAGGAAAACACGAACCACTTCAGAGAAAAAAATGGTTTGACACAGAATGCTGCAAAAAAAAAAAAAAGGGAAATTAATACAACAGATAAGTGCAAGAGTGAAAAAGTATAACTCTCTCGAGAATAGGCAGCCACTGAAACATTTTAAAAAAAGGAAGACTGACAGAAAGTAAAAAAAAAAAGGATTATAACAAAAAGCTTTGGAACAAACTACAAAATACATTGGAAAATAAAGACAACTGCACTTTCTGGAACCTATTAGCGCATGGCATAGAAGGCATTAGATATAATACAGTAGCCATAATAGCCCCAGAAACATGGATGAAGTACTTTGAGGAAATATTTAGTGGAAAGATTAGAAAGGGAGAGGAAGAAAGCATACAATATGGAAAACAAGGGGAAAATAATTATACAAAAGAAGAAACATGGTTAAAGATAACCAAAGAAGAAGTGGTAAATGCGATTTTATCACAGAAAAGAAACAAAGCACCAGGAATAGATGAGATAGAAGCAAAGTTATACCAGGTAGATACATAATGGTGGGCAGAGTGGCTGTTAGTCCTGTTCGAAAATATAATAGAACACATGTGCTCCCAATGGATTGGAATGTGGGTTTTGTGGTACCCCTCTATAAAAAAGAACCAGTGATAGAACCCAAGAATTATAGACCCATCACCCTATTAAACATAAACCAAGATTTTTTCTCAAGACTAATATTAGACAGGTTACTCATCTGGATTCAGGAAAATGCCATCATATCTATATTTAAAATGGGTTTCTGGAAACATAGATCTACGGCTGATCAAATATTTATATTGAGGTTTATCCTAGAAAAATATGTAATTAACGAGAAGAGAAAAATATATGCTGTCTTCTTAGACATTAAGTCAGCATTTGACTCAGTCAATAGAAAGATACTTTGGAACATCTTAGAAAATAAGGGAATCGGGGAAAAAAGCTGTTGGATATTATTAAACTATTATATACAGATACAAAATTGGTAGTGAGATTTAGTAAAGACAATGCCCTAACAAAGGAAATCAACGTAAAAACAGGAGTAAAACAGGGCTGTTTGCTTGCTGCAATGTTGTTTAACCTTTATATTGACAAAATGGTGGAGGATATTGGAATAGTGGATACACACACACCAAAAATAAATGGGATAGAGGTGAAAGCTTTACTATACACAGACGTTGCAGTGCTGATCTCACAAACACTGCTAGACCTCAAAAGAGCAATTCAGTCTGCTAAGGATTCCTTAGACAATTTGGATATGAAATTCAATCTGGAAAAACCAAAAATAATTGTATTTGGGAAAAAGAAAATGGAAGAAAAATCATGGAAAATAGGAGAGCTAAATATAAAAGAAACAAATGAATACCATTATTTGGGGGTAATGTTCACTAATAATTTAATGTGGGAAAAGAAAAGGGGAAATTGTTTAATCAGGAAAGGCATGCTAAGCCCAAGTTTGTTTTCAAGTGCGACCTGGGAGCACAAGGAAGTTAAGTGACTTGCTCAGGGCCACACAGTATACAAGTGGGGGCAGTGGGATTCAAACCCAGGTCTCCAGATTTGCAGCTCAGAGCCCTAAACCACTGAGCTATACTGCCTCCTAAACGTGAAAAACACAGATGGAAAGGCCGAAAAAAAATGCAAAGAAAATATTAAATGGTATTAACCATTTGGCAAATAAGTTTGCAAAAAATTAATTTACAGCACAATACAGATGCATGTCAGCTAAAATAAAGTCCCAATTACTATACAGGTTGGAGGTGTGGGGACAGTCTTGTACTATTAAGGATGTCGAATCTATACAAAATGCTTACTTAAAAAATCTGATTGGAGTCCCATATATGACATTGAGCACTGCTACGAGGCAGGAAACTGGGACTCTATCACTAGAGGCAGAAACTAGGAAGAAATGTATTAAATATTGGGGAAAAAAAGAGATACTCCACAAGACAGTTTAATCCACAACTGCTGGTTGGACACCATAAGCAGAACCAAAGTATATGACTCGAGATGGTTTACAAAGTTAAACAGAGAACTAAATCAATTAGGTTTCTAATGCAACTACATACTGTATTATGGAATGTGGAGAATATAGATAGCTTTGTGAAGGAGGCCATCCAGAGGGTGATAGACAATGCGATACAAAAAGATAAGAGTAATCTAAAAGATGCCAGAGGTTATAATCCAGTAAAGTGGATTAAAAAAATAATCTAAAAGAGAAAAGTATTTGATAGTATGCAATAATGTCTGGCAAAGGAAGGTACTGTCTAAACTTAGGTTTGGCCTATACACCCAAAGAGGGAAAATGGGACTGGATGGGTGGCCTGGGGATAACTTGTCATGGATATAATAAAGCTGTAATGAACATTACACACCTGGTCCTGGAATGTGAATATCTCATCCCAGAGCAAATACAGTATATATATTAAGGGTCTGTTCAAAATATCATCAGAGAACAAGAAAGAACAGATTAGACATATTTTTAATACAACCAGTGCTAAAGAAATGTTCTGTCTTGCAAGCTTTGCACAAAAAATAGCTAGAAAGTTAAAATGGAAAGTATAATCAGGAAGACAGATAATGGGGTGCAGCAATAACAAATTTTACTTGTACAAGGTTTTTAATAATCTTTTGTGTTTTTTTTCTCTTTCTCTTTGTGTGTCTTTTAAATGTGTCCAGAATTGCCTTTTACTAGTGTATCACATGTACTGTATTGTCTACTAAGGTACAATGTGTATTGTAATAGGTATTAGGTGTGGAAAATTAATGTATGCAACAAATGTCGTCATTTTTATACATGCATGTACTCAAATAAACTGAAAAAAAGAAAAGATCAGTAAATCTATAATTAGGGATGTTTAACAAGAACTACATGGTATGATTGTGGTTTTAAAGTGTTTGGATAAAAAACAGAATAATATACTGTAACTCCTAGATAGAAATCTGGTGGTAAGAAAAGAAGAGTTAATAACAATGTCCAGACCCATCAGGGTGTAGATCAGTTTGGGAGTGTCCCTGATTACTTTCCCTGCTATCTGAGCAGTGATATCATTGAAGCAAGTGGGAGATCCATATGCAGCAAATTTTGTGTTAATAGAACAACTAGTGATCTTTAGAAATTAATTGAACACTCCTAAGGAGGACATTGTCATAAATGAGTCTTGTTTTGATGACATCCTGAAAATGTTAAATAAAAATGAATCCCCCTAAAGATAGCTAATCTGTTGAACTATCATCTAAGAAAGCTTTTGTTATTCTACTAAGACTTGATTTCACCTATGTTATAACTCCTGAAGGCAATAATAAAAACAGTAAAAAAAAGGACAACAAAAAAAAAAGGAAAAAGGGTCAACATTTGAAACGAGTGTATTCCCCCAAAACTGTCAACCAGAATAATGGTTGATCAGATGGCACCGGCTGGCTAAAATATATTGGCGCAAGACGCTGAAGATTGAAATAAAGCAGAAAGTTTGAAACTGGAGATTTATGTCCCCTCTATAAAAAATAATCTAAATCAGGAAAAGACTCAACATAATAAGGCAGGTAAGGGCAAAGGTAATTTAAATATTTCAGAGGGACAGCTAATGTAGTGGTTCGAATAATGGACAATATCAATAATTTGAAGAATGACAGAAATCTTTAGGTATCAAAAATACTGTAAGTAAGGATATGGGAAACTTTCTTTGTAGTCAATCACAAACACAAAGTAGAGAATAATATGAGTTGTAGTAAGCAGATGCCTGAGGACTATGTGTTGGGCTGCAAGAATCACATGTCAAACCAAAGAGTCTTGAAGATTGTGGCATTTTATGTGAAAATTGTGATATTTTATGGTATAGACTGGCAGTTGATTGCCAGCCTATACTTGTCTTAGTATAGTACAGGGACATGTAGATTGCTGACTGGAACTACTAATAGATATGTCTGTACAGAACATGTATGCACTCTCCCATGGCTGCTCCCCAGCTTATACATAATTCTCAGGACAGGCACACGAGGTTGTGGGTGCACCTCCAGGGGCACCTCTTTCAAAATGCTGACAGGAGGGACTGCAGGATCAACCAGATGAAATCCAAATAACTAAACAGACTGCAAGTAAAAAAAAAATGTTTATACTTTGTGAAAATGCTAATTGGGCCCTGCCTCACACTGAGATGTGGCCTGATTATAGGTTGACATTTCCCTTTAAAAGGTTCCAGGGCAGTTTGGATGGGGATCAAATATCTTTTACAGTTAAATCTAGGTAGATAATGGATGGAATTGTTACAAAAATCAGTGTCTTAGATAATCTAGGTTTACATATTGTGGAACAATGTAGTGATCCTTTATATCTCACAATGTGCTGGGCTGGGCGTTGCCTGGCAGACATGATGGGGGGCTGCAAGGCTGCTGTGTTCCTGGGTGTTGGTGGCCATTCCACTGATGGGTGTGGGGGTTGCATATCAGGCTTATGACCAGGTTTTCCCTGGTGCAGCCTGCGCACCCATCCGCACCCACGTGGTCCAGCACTATGCACCATGGTGCATGGTGCATAGTGCCAGCCCGCCCCTGGTGCATTGCTCCTCTCACGGCCAGGGAATCGGGCACTTATGTGCTGTGCACCCCCCTTAGAGCATCCTGTGGGGAGAAGCATAGGGTGCAGAGTGGTTGCATGCCCCAAATAAGTGCATGTAGCCACTGTGCCCCATTAGTCCATAGGTCCCATTGACAGGGTGGAAGAGGTCATGAGGAGGCCACCAAAATGGTGTGGGGTTGCATATATGTCTGCATATCTGCCTGTTTAATCATCTCATTCACTATGTATGAATGTTCATGTGTGTTGTAAATGAAACCTGTTGTTATCCTAGGAATAATAATATATATAAGTAAATGAGTGGCTCAGGTGACCCCAGGGGGGCAACAACTCACCCTACACAGCTATAAGAAACATATGCAATGAAAACACACATCCTACATTGAGTGCAGATCCTCTTACACAGCTGCAGTTGATTTTAGTAATGTACATTTCATCAGCTTAAAGTAATGCTTCATACTGTTAAATTCAGACCTAGACAAGACTCAAAATATCAGGCAGAACTAATTAAGCTGACTGCAGAAAAGTAACAGTAGTAGTGGTCGGGATGAAAACTGGGAGGGGTCTTCAAGCAGGAATGGTATAGACATAGGAGTATGTTAGAAAATAGACAGTAGTGAGGAGGGAGGGCCACTGGAGACTAGTTAGGGTCTGTGGAGGCAGATTTGGCAGAGTACATTTGGGCAGATGGGTGGACCAAGCAGTCCTTTTCTGCTGACAAATGCTATGTTTCTGTTTCTAGATTAATATTCTGAAAGTCTGCATCAAATCTTTCTGAAACTCTTGTCATTGATGTCAGCAATGATATCTAGCTTTTTCTGTCATTCTACATGAATTGCACTGAGAAAGAAAAAAAAGTTCTTCACGGGGGATCAAACCAACCAAGCCACCTTCAGCTACTGGTATGGTGCTCTGCCCCTGTGTGCTATGGTACAGGTCAATATGTCAGACCTGGAATAGCATGGCAATAATCACGCAGGCTAGACTACGCAAGCATGTAGAGTGACAGGAGTATGACAATGAAAGGGAAATACTGCGACCCCTGTCGCTCTGCATGTAATTCAGGAGCTGTTAAGTAGTGATGTGCTAGGGGCCTGTTTGAGGTGCTCCCATGGTGAAGTGGCTAGGCATCAGTACACAGTGTAATCCAGAAACCTGGGACCATGGTTCAGTCCTCCAAATCTCCCTGCTACTACTTTTTTTTTGGTGTATTTAAAAAAAGTCCCACCTCCTGAGCTTCTCCCCATCCCCAAAGTTCCGCCCCCAAAGTTCATTTTTTAAGTTCCGGGAGTGTGTCCCATTGTTGTCAATGAGCGTGCTGTTCCTGACAGGTCAGTGTTTTGCCCAACACACTGTTTGGTGCACTTTGGCCGCTGCATTTTTAGCTGTGCTGTTTTTGCATGCAACATAATAACTCCGTGCCATGTGCTATCATCCCACATGGTGAAACAGATGGTTTCTCAACAAGAAACCCACACAAAGAGAATGCACATCCTGCCCTGACTGCAGATCTTCCCCAGACACACACACACACGGCACGGGTCATAATGTCGCAGGACATCATGCCACATGGCAAAATTGTGCTGCCAATACAGCATGATTCTTGCCATGCAGCATATCTCTTTTTTTCTGTGGGGGGTTCCACCACCCACACTCCCCATTATGAGGGGGCTGCATCCCTGAATCCCCCCAATATAGATTCTCAACTCCATGGGGGGGGGTTCAAGTCGGAGAGCGCACAAAGTTTAAAAAACAAATAAAAGTTTCTGGGACCATGAATCAAACCCAGTCCCAGAAGCACTGCCTGGGTTCTCTGCTGCTGTGGCTCAGTCTGTTGAGCCACAGCAGCTGGTCAGTAGAACTCACTTCCAGCAGAGGTCTTATCCTCTGTCTGGGAGATTGAGAATGGTGCAATACCGCATACAGCAGTATACACGGTATTGCACCATTCGCTGACTGGTGCAGCTCTGTACCGGGTTAGCCATAATGTCGTACACTATTAAGCATATGATATTATGACCTGGTACACACACACGCACACACAGCTGCAGTGGAGTTTAGTAATGAACACTTTGCCAACTTGAAGCAATGTTTCCCACTTAGTTGCATTTAAACCTTGACAAGCCTCAAAGTATCAACCAGAACTAATTATGCTGATTGCAACAAACTAACAGCTCAATATTCTAAAAGCCTACTTCATACCTTACTGAATACATTTCACTGACATCAGCAATGACATCTAACATTTTCTCTCATACTACATAAACTGTAATGAGAAAGAAAATGTACTAAATATCAAACCCTGCCCCCCAACTACGACTTGGTGATCTACCACTATGTGTTATCATCCTATATGTTGAAACAGAAGGTTTCCTGACAAGAAAACTTATGCAAGGACAATGCACATCCTGCATTGAGTGCAGACCCCCACAACCATACATAGCTGCAGTGGAGTTTAGCAATAAATATTTTGTCAGCTTGAAGTAATGCTTCCCACTATGTTGCATTCAAACCTAGACAAGCTTCAAAGCATCTCAGCTGGAACTAATTAAGTTGACTGCAACAAAATAACAATTTAATATTCTGAAAGTCAGCTTCAGACCTTACTGAAACTCTTATCATTGACATCAGCAATACTATCTAACAATTTCTGTCATTGTACATAAACTGAAGGGAAAAAGAAAAAAAATGTTCTTCACTGGGGATTCAATCCAGGCTTGTATAAGTCTAAATTCCTACACTAAGACCAAAAAGCCCTATCACTGACATCATTAATGACATCATGCAGCTGAAGCACTCAGAATGTAACCTTCAACTTGACTGCATGTAAAAAAGAGTATGCAAGATGGCAATAGACACTTACTAGCTTACGCTAGTTTGAACCTAAAAATAACCCCATTTGTCTACCAAAATGTATTCTCACTGCCATGATATAAACTCAAATACACAAGATAGTTTGCATAAATATGCATATTTTTTTTTTAGAATCTATGTATTCACTCCAGAGGGCTGGGCATCCTTCCGGGATGGAACTTCTCCACCCGCACTGCCCAGACCAGACCCCAGCCACAGGCACACAAGCTAGGGTCCGCGCAGCCTACAGGTTGGCGCCAGGGAAGATCCCGACAAGCTGGGCCAGCGACGGGATGTGAGCCATTCCTCATAGAAACATAGACATTGACGGCAGATAAGGACCGCAAGGTCCAGCCAGTCTGCCCATTTCAAACAACATGAAGTCTTGCTATATTATGACAATTGCAGTTTGTCCCACCATTAGAACTGCTCCGGAGGTGAAAGAGTTAACTGCCATGCCAGGCATGGAGTTTAGAGCACAAGCTTGGTTAGAGAAGCTCTGTCTGGCTATTTTCAAACCGAAACTGTCAGATTCTTTACTCCGCCTCACTGAACAGTCGCTCCGGAGATTTCTCCTACTGCTCGGTTCATTTCTCGGTTTAAACAGTATTTTCTCAGTTAAATTCAACCGCGAGTATTTTATTTTAACCGCAAACCGATCGGTTCAAGCTCTTTCTGTGGTATTGTAAGTAATAGATAGGTTTATTTCTGTGTGGAACTTGTAAATTTTTATTGGTTCGGTTCGAACCGATCAAGCTGTTAAAACTTTTAAAAAGAAAGCATTTTAAGGCTTTTAGAGTGCGGTTCCCGGTTCTTATCGGTTCTAAAAAAAACGGATTTCATTACGGTTTTTTCCACGACCCGTGACACGTGTTGGGAACCGATAAGGTGTTCTTGCCTATACTGCCGTTAAAAGGGCAAGTTTGTTGGTTAGGCTGGCATCATGTCTGAGAAACCCAAAAGAAAACCGGGCCCACTGGTTTCAACACTGGTAGTGTCTGTGGGGAAGCCTTTGCCAAGGCTGACCCACACACTACATGTATCTGTGTCTGGGTTTGACCACCTCAATTCAGACTGCCAGATTTGTAAAATTTCCCTGCAGCCACCCTGGACAAGAGAGTGGGCAGGCTCAGGGAACGAGAGGCCAAAAGTCCGCTGACCCGGATGGCCAGCCCGGTTCGGTGCCAACCGAACCGGAGGGAGTGCCCTCTGACCAGGGTGAGACTTCCTCGGGCAAACGAAAAGCTGGCTCTGAGGAGCCAGTTCCAGCAAAGAAAACTAAAAAATCAGCAGGTTTGGAGTCCAAAATTCCTTCTCCAACTGCTGCAGAAATAGCAAAAGCTATACAGATTGTACAGTCACTTTCTCCGGTTCCGTCCGAACCGCCACTGTCTGGTAAAAGGTCGGTTCGGCCGGTTCCACAGTTCAAGAATATGATATTGAAGAGTTTTATGAACCAGAGGAGGGGGAGGAGGATTATGATCAGTGTGAATGTGACTTTGAGAGTCTGGATGTGCCCATTGAACCGACATCTCCCCAGACAGACCTTTGGAATCTCCCCTATGCTTTCTGAGTCCCTCTCACTTTTTGTTTTATAAAAGGTTGTTGAAACCCTCCAGCTCCCATTAGAGGAAGCTGTGGATGAGCAAGAGGAACCTGATTTTGTGGAAATGATGGATATCCCAGAGTCTAGGAGATTATCTATTCCTCACATAAATCATTTAGAAACAAACAATAAAAATACTAAAAGCTCTAATTCTGTGCCTCCTGTTGACAAGAAGATGGACAGGAGGTACACTTTATCAGGTCCTGATACAGACTTTCTTCACAGCAATGCAGTCATGTTGGGGTAGTTCAGGCTGCAGCCTGTGATAAGGCTAACATTCCCTGGCTTCACATCCTCCTGACAAGGACTCCAGGAAGATTGATGCCATGGCTAAAAACAATACATGGCAGCGTCCTTGGGACTCAGACAAGCAAATTACATGGCTTATGTGGCAAGATACAAAATCTAGATGGGACACTGTCATGGCTCTTTGGCTAAACAGGCCTCTGGCCAGCTTGCCAAGGAGCTGGATCAGGTGGCTACTGATGGTATTGAGGCATCCAAGGTGCAATTCCATGCTGCTGTGGATTCTAATGATGTATCCTCTAGAGTCATGGCTACATCTGTGGCCTTTCGTAGGTTGGCTTGGCTCAGGTGTACTAGTTTGTCACAGGATACCCAGACTAAGGCCATGGATTTTCCTGTGGTAGGGAATTCTCTGTTTGGGGAGCAGACAGAGAATTACATGAAGAAAATGGATGAATATAGAACAACTTATAGGAGTGCACAAGCCAAGGAGCGGCAAGTCACTCCTCAGAAGCAGACCACCAGGGGTAGAGGTAGGCCTTTTCACAGGCCTTTTTACCAAACCCAGGCTTCTTCTGCTTATGCTCAGAGGGGGTTCTTCAGAGGCAGAGGCAGAGGCAGACGGGTGCAAGCAGGCCTGCTTCACCCCTCAGCCTAAAGCCCCTGCCAAACAGGCACCCTGACGGGTGCCCAGGGCCGGTCTCCATTACCTGTAGGGGCAGGCTGGCTTACTTGCTCAGGACTGGGAGTCTCTAACATCAGACAAGTGGATCCTGGAAGTAGTAAGCCAGGGTCTGGTTCTCAGCTTCAAAAATTTCCAAAGATGAGAGCCAGATCTTTTCCACCTGCAAACCCTCAAGAGACCTTTGCCTTAGAAACAGAAGTCTCAACCTCCTGGCTCTCAGAGCTGTAGAAAGGGTTTCCCTCACTCCAGGGCAAGGTCTGTACCCAGGTACTTCCTTACCCCAAAAGGACAGGAGAATGGCGCCCATTTTGGACCTAAGATATCTGAACAAGCACCTTTGAAACCAAAATTCAAAATGGTGACTCTGGCAATAATTTACCTTCTCTAAGGCCAGGGACTGGCTAGCTTCCCTGGACCTCAAGGATGCCTATTTCCATGTTCTAATCGAAGCTCCCACCGAAAGTACCTCAGATTCGAACTACCCTCAGGCCATTACCAGTTCAGAGCAATGCCTCGGCCTTACCTCTGCCCCAAGGGTATTCACAAAATGTCTAGCAGTAGCAGTTGCTCATTTAAGAAGGCAAAAGATTGCTATTTTTCCCTACCTAGACGACTGGCTTATTGTAGGCCAGTCTCCAGAACAGGTCAAATCACACCTGCAAGTTACCCAGCAGCAAGCTCACCTCTCTGGGTTTTCTGCTCAATCTCCCAAAGTCAGTGCTGGAACCTGTTCAGGTATTCACCTTCATAGGTGCAGAACTGGATACAAAGCAGGCCAGAGCCTTCCTGCCCTTAGAGAGGGTAAGGAACCTGGTGGCCCTGGCCTCTTCCTTCACTCTGCAGGTCTCTCGACCAGCAAGGCACTTCTTACAGCTCCTAGGACACATGGCTGCTTCCACAGCTGTAGTGCAAGGAGCAAGATTTCAGATGAGGGACATTCAGTTTCACTTGAGAGCCTTTTGGTCTCAAAGAAAAGATCCCCTTTCCAAGTTGATCCCAGTGACTCGAACCCTGATCCAGGCCCTTCAGTGGTGGCAGGATCAGAGCAATTTAAGACTAGGGGTCCCCTTCATCCCTCTATCTCACTCCTTGACCCTTACTACAGATGCGTCCCTTCTGGGATGGGGAGCTCACATGGGCGACCTCTCCACCCAGGGAGTGTGGTCCCCTCAAGAGTCTCTGCTTCACATCAATTTGCTGGAACTCAGAGCTGTCTTTCTAGCACTTCAAGTGTTTTCTGCATCTGTTCAGAACAAAGTGGTACAAGTCAGAACAGACAACACCACCACAATGTGGTACATCAACAAACAAGGGGGCACTCGGTCTTCGGCCTTGTGCACCGAAGCAATGAAGTTGTGGTCTCTGGCTTATTCCCTGAACACTTCCCTCATAGCAGTTCACCTCCCAGGAAAGGACAATGTCCTGGCAGATGCTCTCAGCAGGATTTCCCAGGGCCATCACGAATGGTCACTGGATCCCCAAGTACTGGGGATAGTTTTTGCCAGATGGGGCACTCCTCAGATAGATCTTTTCGCAGCCCCAGACAATCACCAACTTCCACTGTTTTGTTGCAGGCCCCCAGTAATGGGCTCAGTCCCCCTGGATGCCTTTCTCCTAGGTTGGGGAGGGAAGTTTCTATATGCCTTTCCCCCTTCCCTCTCCTTTCAAGGTGCTAGTGAAAATCAGATCCCAGCCTTGCAGGATGATTCTGATTGCTCGGATTGGGCCAGACAGCCCTGGTACCCACTCCTTCTGTCCTTAGCAGTCCATCTTCCCTGTGCCTCCCAGGAAACACAACCTGTTATCTTGTGCCCAGGGAGAGTTTGGTATCCAGATCTCAATCCCTCAACCTCAAGGCCTGGCTCTTGAGGAGTTAGAGTTGCTGACCTACACCTTTCTCAAGGTGTTCTTGACATCCTGAAGGCTTCTAGGAAGCCTTCCACTAGGGCTACTTATAATTCTAAATGGAAAAGGTTTTCCATCTGGTGCTCTGGGAAGCATATTCCCGGAATCTGCTGATTTGCCCATTGTTTTGGACTATATGGTCTATCTTAACTCTTTGGGCCTGAGACCAGCTACCCTGAAAGTACATTTGGCAGCTGTCTCTGCTTTTATTTCAGCAGGAAAGCCCTCTTCTTTCCACTCACCCTGTATTTTCCAAGTTTTTCAAGGGATTACTTCATACTAATCCACCTTTCAGGGACCCGGCCCTGCCTGGGATCTTAATGTTTGCATTGTTCAGTTGATGCAACCTCTTTGAACCTCTGTCTTCTGCAGAGCTTAAGTATTTAACTTGAAAACTGTTTTTCTAGTAGCCATCACTCTGCCAGGCGCATAAGGAGTTACAAGCCTTGTCAGTGGAGACTGACTTTATTTCCTTTCACAGGATAAAGTAGTCCTTAGGACTAACAGGAAGTTTTTGCCTAAGGAGGTTTCAGATTTCCATCTTAACCAATCTATCTCCTGCCAGTGTTCTTCACTGACCATTCCTCCTCTGGTGAGAGGAGGCTGCACAACTAGATGTTAAGAGGCCCTTAGTTACTATATAGGCGTACCAAGGGTCATAGGTTGAATCCTCCAACTCTTTCTCACTTATGGTGAGGTTGGGAAAGGTAAACCTGCCACTAAGAGATCCATTGCCAGGCTGATTGTCTCCTGTATCCAATTTTGTTATCAAAAACTGGGAAAGGTTCCCCCTTCAGGCCTGAGGGCTCACTCTACCAGAGGTACAGCTGCGTCTTTAGCTGCCGCTAGAGACATCCCTATCTTGGAGATATGTCAAGCAGCTACCTGGAAAACGGTACACACTTTCACCAAGCATTACTCCTTGGATATCCAGGCCAGAAGGGATGCTAGATTTGGCACAGCTGTGCTTCAGAGCCTATTCCCTAAGTAGGTTCTGTCCCTCCACCATGGAGGTACTGCTGTGTATTCTGCAATTGTCATAATATAGCAAGACTTCATGTTGTTTGAAGAAAAAATTACTCACCTTAGTAATGTTGTTTCTTCTAATGGAGTCTTGCTATATTATGACCTCCCCCAGCCTGCCCCTCTCAGAACTTCTACTTGGGTATGGGGTAGGCAGTCCAGTGTTGGCACTTGTTATGCCCATTTTATGTTTTTTCCACCCCTTTTTGGGGTTTTGGGGTGTTGTGTTTTATTTTATCTTATGTTATTATTTTTCTGGTCCCCTGACTTGAGTCTTGGTGTTGGGACCAGGAATAGGTGTTAATATTTAGGTAGCCAGTTGGCTGAGTGTAGGTTACAGCTTCACATAGAACCTTAGTGAGTTTTTGCTAAGATCTGACAGTTTCAGTTTGAAAATAGCCAGACAGAGCTTCTCTAACCGAGCTCACGCTCTAAACTCCATGCCTGGCATGGTAGTTAACTCTTTCACCTCGAGCAGTTCTAATGGTGGGACAAACTGCAATTGTCATAATACAGCAAGACTCCATTAGAAGAAACAACATTACTAAGGTGAGTAATTTTTCTTCTTTTCTACCTTATAAATGTGCCATCGTCCTTTGCTGTCAGTGGCCTATCTATTCATACTCACCTGTATTGCTCCTTATGCCTATCCCATGCCTGTTTGAAGCCCTGCACTGTATTCATAGCCACCACTTCCTGAGATAGGCCGTTCCATGCATCCACCACCCTTTCTGTGAAAAAGAACTTCCTCACATTACCCCTTAATCGGCCTCCCTCTAATCTCATGCTGTATCCTCTTGTCCTGCTATTTTTCTTATATTGAAACATGTTAGACTCTTTCACCTTGTTAATGCCCTTAAGGTGTTTGAATGTTTTGATCATATCACCTCTCTCCCTCCTTTGCTCAAGGGTATACATATTGAGCTCTGTTAATCTGTTCTCATATGTCTTCTGATGCAGTCCCTGCACCATTTAAGTTGCCCTTCTCTGGACTGCCTCAATTTGGTTTATGTCGTGAAGGTGTGGCCTCAAGTACTGCACTCAGTACTCCAGATGGGGCCTAACCAGTGTCTTGTAAAGAGGGATTATTACCTCCCTCTTATGACTTGTGATACCCCTACTAATACACCCTAACATCCCCCTAGCCTTACCTACTGCTTTAGATGTCTGCTTGGATGATTTCAGGTCATTGGTGATGATGATGCCCAAGTCTCTTTCTTCCTTTGTGACTGCCAGCAACTCCCCTCCCAGACTATAGGTGACTTCAGGGTTTCTCTTCCCTATGTGCATGATCTTGCACTTATTTGCATTAAATCCCAGTTGCCACTCTTCTGACCATTTTGCTAGTGTACCCAGATCTCTTCTCATTCTGCCTACCCCATCTGGATGATCTACTCTGTTGCAGATCTTGGTGTCATCTTGTGGAGCGGGATTACACAAGCCCTTCTCCAGTTTTCTGGGACCTCTCCTGTGCTCAGAGACTCACTAAACAGTTCTGCTAATGGCTCTACTAGTTCCACACTTAGCTCCTTTAGTACCCTGGGATGTTTGCCATCAGGTCCCATTGCCTTGTCCACCCTGAGCTTAGCGAGCTCTTGTAAGACTCTTTCTTTTGTGAAGGGAGTAGTGCTCACCTCCCTCTCCCCTGTGTCCATGGTGCTGAGCTGTGGGCCTTGCCCTACCTTCTCTTCAGTAAATACTGAGCAAAAGTATCTATTTAGGATAATACAAAATCACACATGCCCACACAATGCAAAGCATCATGGGCTGCATATGCAAATCACCACAGAATGTTATGCTGGTCCAACTTTAAGCAGAATTGCATGGTGGCTAAAGGCCTCTCACACAGTTTGCAAAGGGTGCTAACAGATGATACAAACTGTGTGAGAGGCTTTCGGCCCTCATGCAATTCTGTTAAAGTGATACCTCTTTAGTGGTCAATTTCATATGCAACCCATGATGCCTGCCATTTATGAGAATGTACATTTATTTTCTTGAAAATTGGCTTCCCAGCCAAATGCCCTTTGGGGTAATCCTTTCCTCAGTGTTTGCGCACAGAGGTTCTTTGTCTATTTAAGATAGATGCTTTTACAGGGTCCTCCTCCTCACATGCCCCCTTTTTCTCATTTGAGCTTAGCAATACCCTCTCTGGACTTTCTCCTTTCACTAATGTATCTATATAAAGTCTTACCACCTTCTTTTACTGTTTGTGCTAGTGTTCCCTCAGTTTGGGACTTTGCCTGCCTTACTGCCTTCCCTGCTTCCCTTAGGGCAGTTTAATATGCCTCCCTATCTTCATCCTGCTGTGTTCCCTTATATTTCCTGAAGGCCAGCCTTTTGGCTCTGACCTTTTCTGCTACTGTATTTGAGAACCAAAGTGGTTTCCTTCTTCTTTTGCACTTCCTTTTCTGTCTAACACAATGGGATGTTGCTTCAAGTGTTGCATCCTTAATGCTTGTCCACTTTGCCTATACTCCCTCAACTGTGTTTCTTTCTGCCAGGGCTAGCTTAACTCTGTTGGCCATCTTATCAAAGTCAGCTCCCCTGAAGTCCCATATTTTTGCCTTGGAATGTGATGATTTAGTTGTAGTGGCCAAATTGAACCATACCATGTGATGGTCACTGGTCCCCAGGTGACCTTCTACCTGGAGATCTGTGATCCCTTCTCTGTTAGTCAGTACTAGATCTGGGATAGCCCTGTCTCTTGTGGGTTGTTGTACTTGTTGTTTGAGACCCTCCCCCTGCAGGGAATCCACCATGTGTCTAGTTCTGGCAGATGTTGCTGCTGGTATTGACCAATCTGTATCTGGCATGTTGAAATCTCCCATTATCAGAACCTCCCCTTTAGCTGTCAAGTTTTGTATATCTTCTAACAGTAATGTGTCTGTGTCCTCCCCCTGGTCTGGGGGCCTGTAGACAACCCCAGTTCTTATGGCTGTCCCATTTCCTGTTTCCAGAGTGACCCACAGTTCTTCTGGCTCCTTATGTGTATTCTGAATTTCTGTATCTTTGATATTTTCATTGACTTACAGGGCCACTCCACCCCACCTTTTTCCACCTCAGTCTCTTCTGAACAGTACATAACCAGGTACTGAAGTCTCCCAAGTGTGGTCACTGGTAAACCACGTCTCACTAATTGCTACTATGTCCAGTTTAGCCTCTGACATTATTGCCTGCAGGTCTGGGATCTTATTTCCCAGGCTGTGAGCATTTGTGTACATGATTTTCCATTGGCCAGTTTTTGGTGTGTTAGTTGTTGGGTGAGATCTGGCATTTCCCCTGTGCATCGTATGGGGAGATGGACCTTTTTACTTACCTGGTGATGCAAATGAACTGCAAACATGCTGAATCCCTGTTTGACAACTAGCTGAGGGGGGAGGGGTGTTCTTCCCATTTGACGTATGGGGTGCTGCACCTCTCTCTCCATTTGCTAGTTCAAATATTCTGCAAAGACATCAAACTTCTGCCCCAATGTACTGACTCCCTCCTTAGTCAGATGCAGTCCATCAAATTTAAAGGACTTTCGCTTCCAAAACTGTTGCCGGTTCCCCACAAATATGTGTCCTTTTTCCTGGCACCAGCCCATGAGCCACATGTTTAGCTCCCCTATCTCCCGTTCTCTGACCTTCCGTCCATCTGCCCCCCTCTCCCAGACTGGCAGGATCTCAGGGAAGGAGATGTTGGACAAAATGGATGATAGTTTGTCACCCAGCCTGGCCAGGTGTTCCTTGGTCTCCACACCTGAACAGCTGGCGAGATCATTAGTCCCTATATGTGCCCCGGAAGTCCCCATCATCCCTGCAGGGTTTTTCTGCTTCTGTATTCTTGTGCTGTCCCCCCATCCCCCTGCCCCTTGCAAGGTGCACGATCGATGATCTGGTGCATGGCAACCCTGCCAGCATCGGCCCCACTACTATGTGCGTCCCTAACCTGCTGCAGTGCCCCCAGTCTCCACCGGGGGCCGTTAATAGGCTGAAACATTCCACCCCTGTTTCCCAGGGAGGAGAGCACCACAAGGGCACTCTTCCTCAACCCTTCCCTGCCGAACCCCGGCACCCGAGCTCTCTCCCGAACCCAGGTCACTGGCGTGGCATGAGGTGTGGCATCCAGTGCCTCAACCCTCAACGCCACCAGGCCGGCCAATATGCATATTTACATTAAACAAAAGTTTAGTGGTTTAATCTGATCCATGCCATTGTGCGTCAAATTTATACAATGTACTTTAAATGTTAACGCTTTTAAATTAGTTATTTTTATGAACAGTTATAAGTTTCTGCTCATTTTTGTTACTGTTTTGATTGTAGCAAAGACCCTTACGATGTCATCAGACATTGTTCACGCTGCTGTCCTATTGGTTAAGTGTTCCTTTATGACTTGTCTGAAGTGGAGATAAATGCCAAAAATTAGGCTAAATGATTTATCTTTATTTAGAATGATTCAGTCGCTAAAATAAGTAACTTATATGTAAGATTTGAATCTCATGCCATATGTAAGGTTTGACGCTCATGCACATTGCATACATTCAAAATCAAAAGATTATTTGCAAAAATAGGCATATTTACATGAAAGAAAAGATGATACACAGCAATGAGATGACAGAGTACAGCAGTGCAGCTGACACCGTGAAGGTGATTGACACGTACAGGGAGATCTAAGTAGTTTATTGAAAGCCTTTTTTTTAAGAAATTAGTGTTGGTAATGTTTCTAATTTTATTTGCAATCATGTTCCAGCTAACAGAGTGAAAACTGATCTGCTACTGTAAATTTATTGCAGATATTGACGAATGCCAGGTTATTGAAGGTGTTTGCAAGCATGGACAGTGCATCAATACCATAGGATCTTATCGCTGCCAGTGTAAGCCTGGATACACAACGGATATAACAGGCACAGCCTGCATAGGCAAGTCTTTTTTTAATGGTTTGGCTTAATGATACTCGTTCAAGCCTTTGAATTGTCTGGTAAAAATCATTAGATCTGTAAACCATTAAGCATAATGGATTTGTAAAAGATTTGGGAGCCATGAACAGTATCTTGCCAAGTCAGGTCAAAGCACTTTAAGTCCTTTGTTTATCACTCTTGGGGCATGTACTGTGCCTTCATAGAGCTTTGGACAATCCAAGTTTTGTAAATGCCAAATTAAAGATAAAAAAAAATGTGCACCTACAGCAGGGCCAGCTTGACTGTTCAGACATTAGATGTGGATAGACCATATTACCCCCATTGATACTTTCTTCTACCCTTACTTCAATGGCAATTTTTAGTTCATAATCAACACTTTAACAAATCTGGATAACATGAAAAAGTACCACTTAAAGCATTCTGGGTTGTGTACACATTCTTCCTCAGGTTCTTGCTAAATTTAAAGTTTCAATGACAGAATAGTCAATAGTTTATTTTAAAGTCTTAATTTATGTTCTAGACCATTACTGCTGATGTGAAGATGAGGGACTCAATTTTCAAAGTTTGATGCCGGGCTTGTGTCAAGCCTTGCATCAGCCCAGTCCTTTGGCACATCTGCACCAAACTTCTTTGATGCAACTGCACCCGATTTTTGGTATATTGGGCGCAGTTGCGACACTTTCCACAAGTAATGGTGGTTTACCCTGTAAAAATGGTCTGCAGCATGTCACAAGTTAGACCAGGGGGAACTGGTCTAACTTGTGGTACGTGGCACACGGGAGTGAAAATCTCCCCTTGTGCCATATGATCGGTGCATCAGGAGCTGCCAGCATTCTCGGCTGTTTGAAAATTGAGCCTGAGGTCTCAAATCCTGTATGTATTTCACTATTTTTTCCAGAGATATAGTTCAAAAACAGAACTTGTGATTTCCGAAATGCTAATAAACAGTTGGTGAAAAATGGTCACCAGCGCCAAAATGTTTTTGGGTGAATCTGAGTACCACTATTACTAAAACAAGTTGTAAGAGATATTTGTTATTTCAAGAGACTCAGTAAATAAAGATCTTCTTCAGGGGTATCTCAGTCATCAGGTCACACCATAGGAACTTCATCAGTGAAGCAGGATCCACATGGAAGATTTTCAGCAGTACCCTTGGGGCCACCCACGTAGATGTCAGCTGCCAACGTCACCAACCCTATAATGTCGTGAGCAGCCCCGCTCCCTCCTCAGTTCTTTCCTGCCATCAACTAAGTTTGCATGGCTCTCTGAGGAAGCTCTGATGCTGTTCTGTGCCATTTTGCCTTTGATTTTTCTTTATTTTAGCCTTTTGAATCTCTTTTAAAAAAGAGATTCCTTTACTTCATTTATATCAAAAGTTACTTTCTCCACTTCCCATTTCCATCAGTGATGCTCTGGAAAGAAGATTGCCTCTTCTGACAAGCATAACCTCTGTGTCTGGTGTCTTGGGCCTGACCATGATGCCTCTGACTGTGAGCTCTGCCAGAAATTCAACCAAACTATTAGGCAGCACAAAAAGCCTTTGAAGAAATTACTCACGGAGCAACAGGTAGCCAGTTCTGGGATGGGGTCCTCTGGGGTCCCTCCCACCCAGTCATTGGTCAGTTCATCTAGCTCCCAGGCCTCTAAGGCCTGAGACAAGTTCTTGGGGGAAAAGTCATAAAAAAAGACCATGAAAGGGACTGTTCCACTGATGATGCTCCTGCTCCCCAATGGCTTCTTCTTCATACTCCAGTGGTAGTCCATTGGTTGTAGCTTATGCCGACATCCTCTGCTGCCCAGACCTCTACTCCTACCAGGCCCATAATGGTAGTGCCACTTCCCACTGTTCATGGAGTCAGGTCATCGACCCCCAGTCCGTTGACCCTTGGGTCGTCAACGCCAGCCCCTCCTGAAGCCTGATGCTTCCCCAGGCCCAGGGCCATCAGGCTTCTTGGGTTCTCAAGCCCCAACAGATGGTTCATCAACACCCATGCCGACAACCCCTCCACCATCGATGCATCCTTCTCCTGCCATCGACCTTAATTCGATACTGACCCAGATTACTATAGCTCCAGTGCATCAGTTGGCTCATACAGACTGGGGTTTCCACCTCCATCAACAGCCCCATCATCATCAATGCCTTTTGGGCCTCCTCGTTCTGCTCCTCGTAGGGCACCATTGGTACCTCGCTCATCTGACCTAGAGTTGGAGCAGGTCGACATCAAGGAGGAATACCACCCAGACCTGATTCTACCAGAGGAAGAGGAAGAGCTTCTTTCCTCAGACAGGTCCACTGTATCTTCAGTTAGTGAGAACTCTGTCAAGCATACTCCTAGGTCACCTCCTGAAGATTCTACCTTCTTTAATGTGATGAAGCAGCTGTCCTCAGCAGCCATGGGCTTTCATACAGAGGACAAAGATGCTATCAGATGGGACCTGGTGGACTTTCTGGAGATCCCAGAATATCCCCCTAAGGTTATTCCTCCCATCTATCCTGCCTTGAGGAATGCCACAACTGCAGCCTGGCATAGGCCAGACATGGTACCTACCATGTCCCGCCAGGAGGACAAGCTTTATCACACCCTCAGGGCCTTCCTTACTATGCTGCCCAGCCAGAGACTAATTCTGTGGTCATTAAAGCAGCATGCCACAGGTCCAAGGTGCCCAAGCATCTTAGTTCCTGCCCCCCCTAACAGGGAATCCAGGTGGATTGACCTTTGGGGTAAAATGGTCTATGCCTCCTCCACTCTTTGGCTTCAGATTGCTAACTTTCTTTCACATGTGGTCAAGTACTAGAATATTATCTGGAAGAAGGGCAAGGCAGTTGCCCAAGCCCTCCCAGACTGTTCCTGAAAACAGGACATTCTCAAATGCTTACAAATTGCTAAGGACATTAGTAAGCATTTCCTAGTAGCCTTTTACAACATTAACAACACAGGGGCCAGAGCTGCTGCCACAGGCATTTGCCTTTGCCGTCACTCCTGACTGAGCGTCTCAGAGTTTGCAGCAGATGTCCAGCAGAGAGTGCTGAATGCTGCCTTCAATGGCTCCAAGTTATTTGGGCCTGATGTCCAGGACATCATCAGTTACTTGCAGAAATCTGGAAGGGTTATCAAGTTTGTCCATTCACTTTACCATGTGTAGCCTAGGAGCAGACAACACCCACCATTTTGTAAGGTATCCCATAAGTCCGGAGCAGGCTCCCACCCCCACGGCAAGAGAAAAGTCTCCTCCCCTCTGCCCATCCCTTCCTCCTCTGGCGCTGACACAAAGTGACCCAGAGGTAATAGTTCACCCCCAGTGGCAGGATCCACATCTGCTTGACTCCATGCCAGACCCCCTTCTTCCAGTCCCCGACCAAGAGGTGGTGGTTAGAGGTTGCTTCTCCCTCCATCTCAGTCAATAGAGAACTATCACTTCAGATGCCTGGATTCTTCAAATCATAGAGAGGGGTCACACTCTGGAACTTACAGACAAGACCCTGAGTTTTCCATGGTTCTGCGGCCATGGTCAACCATAGAATTTACTGTGGAAATAGCAGCCAACCATGGAAGTGGCATCTGACTGCAGAAGTTGCAGCCAATCATTATATTTGCTAGCAAATTGAAAATGTGTGACCGCTGGCTTTCTCTGCTCCCTCCTACCCTCCATACTCCTCTGCTGCATGACAACCCACTGAGCAGAATGAAAGTTACCCTGCTTACAAAATGCCTGGTACCAGTCATGGGCACATCCAATGGACAGACAAGTTTTGGGGGATCTGCTGTAATGGAGAGCTGGTAATATATATAAAATACTCTTATGTTTCTATCCTGGAAGGAAAAGTAAATCTCTTTGCAGATGACACAAAGATCTGCAACAGGGTTGATACACAAGGTGTGGTAGAAAGGATGAAAAGGGACTTGGCAAGGTTGGAGGAACGGTCAAATATATGGTAGCTCAAATTCAATGTAAAGAAGGGCAAGGTAATGCATCTGGGAAACAAAAACCAAGGGGAAGAGTACACAGTAGAGGTTAGAGATAATAACGACAACAAAAATCGAAAAGACCTAGGAGTAATTATATCAGATGACTTAAAGGTGGGCAAGCAATGTGAGAAGGCAGTAAGGAGGGCTGGGGGATACTGGGATGCATAGGGAGAGGCATCAACAGTAGAAAGCTGAAAGTTGTTATCCCTCTGTACAGACAGTTGGTGAGACCTCATCTAGAGTACTGCGTGCAATTCTGGAGACCCTATCTCAGCAAAGACATAGACAGAGTGGAGGTTGTTCAGAGGAGGGCAACCAAAATGGTGCAGGGTCTGCACCAGAAGACATACGAGAAGAGACTGAAGCAGCTTAATATGTATACCCTTGAGGAAAGGAGGGAGGGTGGATATGATATAAACTTTTAAGTATCTCAAGGGAATTAACAAAGTACAAGAGGGTGGTATCTTTCAGAAAAAGAGATGTGCAAGAACAAGGGGGCACAATTTGAAGATAGAGGGGGGACAGCTCAGAGGTAATGTTAGAAAGTATTTTTTCACAGAGAGGGTTGTGGATGCATGGAACAGCCTTCCTGAGGAGGTAGTGGAGTTAGGAACAGTGGGAGAATTCAAGAATGCATAGGACAGACATAAGGCAATTCTAGTGGGGGTAGGAGGAAGTAAGCTGTTGATTAACTAGGATCTGCAGCTTATCCATCAGGTAGGTAAATGGGCAGACTGTGTGGGTTAAGCGGTCTTTATCTGCCGTCAAATTCTGTAACTTTGCTTAGGAGTGGTACTTTGCCTCTGCTTCATCAAATCAGTCTTTTTCATGTTAACTGACAGCCCCTTTAAGATGAAGGTTAAGAGGTGGCCCCCTGACAAAGTTTTGCCTCAGGTGTATTCTGTGTGTCAGCAGGTTAGGAGGTGAAGAGTGCACCCCCACCCCGCTGGTGCAGTACACGGTTCACTGTGCTGTTGCAGCTGATGGAGCAACAGTGACCCTGTTTGGGCTAAGCACTCAGGGAATGGAGTTTGAAATAGGGAATAATATTCTGGAAATCAGCATCAACAGTAGGAAACATTTCATTGGAGGATCATGGGACTGAGTGCCTGCAGCAGGAATGGAGGAGCAGTGGGACTGGTGACCTGTGAGCAGCCAGAAACCTCAAACAGAAAGCCCTCAAATGGAGTGAGTGAGCCAGGCAATAGGGCTTAGTATTTTGCTGAGCTTTTCTTTGGGCTGAACTGTTAATCAGACATACTTTGATTAACTTTACAGCATTGAGTTTATTTGGGCGAAAGTTAAATTGGGTGTGCAGTCTAACAAACATACAGTAGTTGGGCTGAGACAAGTTAGCTTGTTTGTCAGAAGATATCATTCTGCTGGGCTGACAAAGGGTAGAATCGAGTGTGCAAGTTAATTAACATTAAAATGTTCTACAGACTTACAGATTCTTGTTTGGCAGAGTTGGGGGCAATCTTTGTCTGCACTGCAGCAGCATAATATTGCAGGGGGCTGATTGTTTCTCACAGCTGACGGGAAGCTTCCTCTGACAAACAGGTCACCGGTCCCACTACTCCTCTATTCCTGCTGCAGGCACCCAGTTCTGTGCTCCTCCGGTGAAACAACTCCAACTGTGGATGCTCTGTACAGGTCAGAGAGATATGTAAGTGCTGTTGGCAAAAAATACTGCAAACATTTATTACAGGACATGTCAGAAAAACACAGACAACATCCATTGTACCCCAGTGCTTTGAGTTCAGTCCGGGTTCTTCCTCGGGTGAGGGGAGACCATAAAAAACTTTTGCACTTGCACTGCAGCATTTCTTGTGGATGTATCTTGCCGTTGTGTTGGTAAGTAGCTCCTCATTCTCCATTGCGTGGATATTTTGTTTATTGCATATTAATACCCCAAATGCCTCAATAATATATGGGCTAGGTCTGGCTGTTGGGGGAAAAAAAAAGATACTGGCTGGTTGTCTCTGGACTTACTCATGTGCAGGCTCTTACATGGCAGAAATAATTAAGAGAGCCCTGATTCAATGCATAAAATGAATAATATTAAAGACTAAAACAGTGCTGTTTTAAAAATACTCTCTGAACCCCACTCTGTCACCCTGGCTGAGACACTCCTGCTCATCCAGGGATTTATATTTACCAGTGCCCTTCAGGGAACATTTTACTTAACTGTCTGAAGCCCCTCTGTGATTCTCTGAAGCTAGATGCAGTTGTTCTTCTGTGTAAGAAAAAATACAATCTCCCATCCTGGGCGGATATGCTCCAGACTGATTTAGTGTGCAGGCTAAAAATAAATAACATTAAAGACTAAAACGGTGCTTATAGAGATGCCTCCTGAGACTCCTCCAATACCCATTACCTACTCCATGGCCCATCTAGTGGTCCTCTAGGAGGAGATACAGTCCCTTCTGCTGAAAATGGCCATACAGTTGGTGCTGGGTGCCAAAAGAACTGAAGATCTGAGACCTGTTTTGGATCTCAAGGACCTCAGACTTTATATCCAGTACTAAAAATTCTGCATGGTCACTATGCCAGGTCTGCTGCCCCTACTTAAGCAGGGTTGACTGGCTGTGCTTCCTGAATATGCAAGATGCTTACCTGTGTAACCCCCCCTACAAATGGGGGTTCCTAAAAGCCTCCTAGGAGCTTGCTTAAGTGTTCCCCTTGCCTGCCGGCGTTCGGTGTTTAAGCCGCTAAAATGGCACTGTGAGTGCTAGTAGAGCCTCCATCTACTATCTGTTTAAGAGCTGTCTGCTTGCAAACATAATTAATGCTTTTCCAGGGGGGCTGGTGTTTCCATGCTCGAATCCCACCTGAACTGCGGGGTAATCGCTCCAATTTGCGGTCGCTAAAGGTGCAAAGGGAGTCCATCTGAAAGATATACCTGTTTGCCTGCAAACATTTAAAGCATTAATAATATTGTAGTTTGTCTAACCTGCCTTTATTGCAGATGGGACTTTGTGTGTGTTGCCCCTCCATTTTGGACCTAAACTGCGGTGCTGGGCCAATGGGATTAGGGGAGTTATAAAATGGAGACTGCTTGGACCAACCAGAATTTGGACTCTTCTGGGAGCCAGCTTACAAGGGGAATGTATAGCTAGTAATTCTGGGAAGTGTAGTTTTGGACCTTGGCGCCTTTTTCCACCAACTGAGAGAGCTTTGGAGTGATTGACAGCTGAGTCCACCAACTGGACTGGGTGGCGCCCAAAGAGAATGCTCTGCCCTGTGACTGGGAGATCAGATCAGTTGTGACCATGAGGGGAGAAGGAGCTCTGTGCTTCTACGGTGTATAGTTTCATGTGGGAAGCGTGTGAGAGGCCCTGAAGTTGGCCTGTTGCTGTCGCAAGCTTAAGTCAGACTGAATCTGAGGTGACTGAAAGTGAGGAAGGCTGAAAAGTGGAAACCAGGCTCTCCCTGTAGAAGACTGGAGAAATTGCTGAATCGCGCTCGGTCTGTCAGGAACTGAAGCTGCTGTGTGAACTCCTGGGTATTTGCAGTAAGTGCGATCAGGACCTAGGAGCAGCTGCCTGGTATAGTAATTTCCTTTACATATGAATGTGTTGAATGCTTGTGAGGGATAGCTATTCCAATCCTCTTTCACCGTGCGTTGTAAGCTGAAAGCCGAACTGAGTTTAATCAGACTAAATCCGTCTGCTAGTCAAAGCAGTTGAGCCTGGCCAGTAGAATCCCATCTCCATGCCTTGTTTGTATGGCAGTCCAGAACAACCACCTTCATCAGGTTCTCAGCTTGAGGTAGTGTGCGTACAAATCAGGGCATTCCCCTGCGACCTGTTAACAATCACCAGTGTGTCATCTAATTGTCTTTATTTCATTTCTTCAAGGACTGAGCCATCCGGCTCCAGATTACAATTGGGTGTTGTGCATATCTTTTTCCACAGGGCCCTATGCATCTGCACCTGCCAGCCAACCCCAGGCAATGGACCTGGCTAGCCCCCCCTCCAAACCTGGGTACCCAGAGTGTGACTTTTAAGACCCTGCATGAGTGCACAGTACTGTGATTTAATTCTGCCAATCAACTTGATGTCCCCCTCCCGTGTTTCATTCCCCCTAAATAAACCAGATTTGATGTTGTTGACTTTAAACTGTCTGAAGTGTCAGTACCTATATAGCAGGCATTGTATTGGTTTGTGTATGTTGATTAACCTTATTTTACAGGGGATCCTCAGAGACGAACTTCAGAATCAGTCTCGAGGGTAAGTGGTACCTTATGATTGAACCGTGTGTACATGTGGGGCATTGGTACTGTAATTCCTGTGCATTGTGTGGGTCATTAGAGGGATTAAGGGATTAGAAGGGTGTCTCAGTGTCCAAGAGGGCTGTTACCAAACTAGACCAACCATTACAAATCTGACCTCTGGGTGGAGGCACCCACCATAGAACCTAGGTCCCTCAACCTGTTGGTAGTCCAGCAGACAGGGGTAGTAGCCCTTGGGATAGTGCCACCTGGGGGTTACATCTTGGAGGCACCACTGGGATTAGCATCCTCTAGTGGCCATGTGAAGGAATTACCCCAATATGTCTAATTTAAAGGAAAAAATGGAGGGGAGTACCACGCCCAAGTTAAAGAGTGACCCCCTTAAGTTGATGGTGCACAAATTGATGGGGTGGTGCGAAGCTGAGGAGATGGACTCGCAAAAGGCTATTCTATTGCTGGATGTCCCCTTGGGGATTAAAATTGCTGACATTGTGTCCACTGTAGAACTTGTTAAGTATGTGGGCAAAGTTGAAGTAAAGGGGCGATATGCTGACTTACTTGAACAACACTGCAAGTGCTACTTTCATGCAGTTCCCCGATAGACCCTGAAAAGGTGCCCCCTGTGATTATGCCCGAAGGTGCCCAGAAGGGATGGAGGGTTAGTCACGTACGTAGTGGTTTAGCCACCCCAGGTGGGTCCCCTAGTACCAATAGCTTTAAAGAAAAACTGCTTAAGTTGTTAGCCTCAGAAGGAAAAGCTGCTCAGGAACTGGTAAAGGTGTTAGACCTCTCAGGTGACCACACGCCCCTGCATTCCCCAGGTACATCTCCTGGGTCCCCCAAGAGCTCCATACTGGCCACACCCCCTATGGTAATTCCCCCCATTCAACTGGATTCCTATCGGAGGCTGAGACTTTTCTCCAGTACTGCCCCAGTGCCTTCGGGGGAAGATGATTTGGAGACCTGAATGGACTATGTACAAGAATGGCAGTGTTCCGAGGGGGAAAAGAGGAAGTGCTTGATGGAAAGCTTGAGAGGCCCTGCCCTGGAAGCCATTTGATTTCTACAGGCTACTAGTCCGGAGGCCACTGCTGCAGAATATCTTTCCACCTTAGAGGGAGTATTTGGCAGCACAGAAACCAGAGATGATCTATTATGGAAACTCAAGTCAGCTAAACAGTGGAGAAATGAGAAATTGCCTGCTTCTGTTACCAGGATAGAAAGGGCTTTGCAGAAGGCCCACCGAAAAGGGGGAGTGCCTGCCAAAGAGTTAAACCAGGTCAGATTAGACCACATATTGAAGTCAGCAAGATTTTCGAGCATAATACTACTAAAGCTCAAGTTCCAAGACAGAAGGGCCAGCCCTCCAGAGTACTGCCATTTGATGAGAGAGATCCATGAGATTGAAACTGATGAAGAGGACTGGGAACCCTATGCTGGGGCTGTGAACACTTGTCAGACCCCCGAAAAGAGTGAGCTAGATGAGGCTCAACAGTTGAGAGGATTAATTAAGGAATTGACTGAGGCATACAGAGAACCAGATCTGTATCAGGCTGCCCCTGAGCTCAAACATGGAGTGGGAGTGCATGTTGTTTCCCCTGAGACCCAGATTGAGGGTAACCTGAGAGCATAATTAAGGGACTTAAGAGAGATGGTGGGGGAACTGCAAAGGGCTGCCCTCACCCCCAATGGAAGTGGAGATCCAGAAGCCCAACGTATAAGCCCCTAGTTCAAGAAGAGCCCCACAGTGCTCCAGAGGTACCCCAACAGAAAAGAGACCCCCCCCCCAGGACACTAGAGACATTAAATTCTGCTACAGTTGTGGGGAGGATGGACATTTTCAGTCTGCTTGTCGCCTGCCAGAGAACTTGAGAAAAGTTACCAACAGGTTAGTGGCCTGGCATCACAGAACCTATGCCCGGCCACCAGGGGGTGCCACCTGGAAATGTTTTACCACCAGGGCAAATGCCCAATCGACATCCCAATCAATGTGACCAGAATGGTCCGAAGTGGTGGGTCCCTCCATGGAGACTACTGTGAAAGTGAATGGAGTACCCACAAGAGCTGTGTTAGACAGTGGCTCCCAAGTGACAATTATGTTCCAGGACTAGTATC
This sequence comes from Neoceratodus forsteri, assembly GCA_016271365.2. Taxonomy (NCBI): domain Eukaryota; kingdom Metazoa; phylum Chordata; order Ceratodontiformes; family Ceratodontidae; genus Neoceratodus; species Neoceratodus forsteri. The sequence goes on from CM028129.1 coordinate 723,881,023, forward strand.
AGAAGCATTTGTCCAATGTACCCCTGCAACCATTGGAAGGACTACATGTTTGGGGTTTGAATGAAAATGCCTACCCCTACTGTGGCTATATCCAAATTTGGTTGTCTTTTCCCACCTCTGTGGCTGGAGTGGCAGAGCAAGTGGAGATCTTGGCCCTAGTGTGTCCCCCTACTGGACTGTATGATGGGGTTCCGCTACTGATCGGAACTAATGCACATATGTTTGGATGGCTGGCACAGTTGTATTATGAAAAATAGGGGTACCGGACTGGTAGAGCTCTAAGAATTCCGGCCTTGATCCGCAGGGCCTATGATGCCCAGAAGGATGCTGGCAGAATGGAACCAGAGAAACCGGTTGGGGTTGTCTGGAAAAAGGATCCTGAGTCTCTGATCTTGGCGCCAAATGCCCAGTGTATCCTACGTGGAGAGGTTCGTATAAAACAGGATGTCAAGAATAAAATATTAATGCTAGATACACCAGGAGATGGAAAATAGCCAGAAGAACTGCTGGTCAAGCCAAGTATTCTGCCTACTAGAGCCCATGATTTTGCCAGAAGAGCAATGGTTCAAGTTCATAATGTGTCTGACAGGGAGATTCGAGTAAATAGAAGTCGCACCCTGGCTAATGTGCATTGTGCGGATACTGCCGTGCTACCCAGTAACAAGAGTTCGGGGAAAAAGTGATAGAGTAATGCCTGACTTGTTTGATTTCAGTGACTCCCCATTGCCAGCTGAATGGAACGTAAGGATCAGTGAGAAGCTTGCCCAGAGGGACCAGGTGTTTTCTTTGAAGGAGTGGGACATAGGCTGCGTACAGGGGGCTGAGCACCATATCCAGATGCATGATGAAAGGCCATTTCGTGAGAGGTCTCGATGCCTGGCACCTGCTGACACAGACAATGTGAGATGACATCTGCAAGAGATGCTAGCTGCTGGTGTAATACAAGAATCCAAAGCCCATATGCTTCCCCCATTGTGGTAGTGAGGAAAAAGAATGGGACAGTAAGGATGTGCGTAGATTATCTCACTTTAAACCAGTGGACTATCCCTGATCAGTATACAATGCCACGCATTCAAGATGCTTCAGACTACCTGAATGGTAGCAAGTGGTTTTCTGTGCTGGATCTTCGCAGCGGGTACTACCAGATCCCGATGGCCCAGGAAGACTGTGAGAAGATGGCCTTTATCTGCCTGCTGGGTTTCTATGAATTCATGAGGATGCCTCAAGGGATTTCTGGTGCCCCAGCCACTTTTCAATGATTGATGGAGCGTGCAGTGGGGGACATGACTCTATTAGAGTGCCTAGTGTATTTGGATGATGTTATTGTGTTTGGCAGCTCACTGGAGGAACATGAGGGCAGATTGTTCAAGGTGTTGGACCAACTGGAAGACTTTGGCCTGAGGTTGTCCATCGATAAATGTCAATTCTTCCAAACATCCGTAAAGTATGCGGGGCACATAGTTTCCACCGAAGGGATAGAGACAGACCCGAATAAAGTTGAGGCCCTGACCACCTGGCCAAAGCCCCACAATCTAAAAGAACTGCAAAGATTTCGGGATTTCTGTGGCTACTACTGGCATTTCATCAAGGACTATTCAAGAGTGATCTGCCCTTTACTTAACTTAATCAAGGGTACTCTCCAACCCACAGCAAATAACTTCCCCTGAGACTGAGAGAGTATATTTCCATTCAAATGAAGTATTTGGGGCCCGATGGACACCTGATTGTGAAGTTGCTTTTCATGAGATTATATATATCAACTTACCCACGCTCCTTTTTTGGCCTATGCAGATCCAACAAAACCTTATGTCCTGCACACTGATGCTAGCTTGCAAGGGTTGGGGGCTGTGTTATACCAGAAACATGAGCATGGTCTGAGACCCGTGGCTTTTGCCAGCAGAAGCCTGACTCCTTCCGAAAAGAACTATCCGATACACAAGTTAGAATTCCTAGCTCTGAAGTGGGCCATTGTGGACCAATTCTACGAATACTTATATGGGGCTAAGATACTGGTAAAAACTAGCAACAATCCCTTGACTTATGTTCAGACTTCAGCTAAACTGGACGCTACTGGCCACAGGTGGTTCTCTGCATTATCCACATACAATTATGCTGTCGAATATAGAGCTGGCCTGAACCACATAGATGCTGATGCTCTCTCCCAGAGGCCTGCTCCTCGAAATGACTGGGTCAGACTGTCGGAACCTGATATTTGAGCACTCTGCCAGAAGTTTGACCGAGAGGAGCCAGCAGTCCCAGACCCAGTGAACTGTTTGGTGGATTTTTTGGGGCTCTCTGAGAATTGCATACCTGCTGCTTATTGCCACTTCTCTGCCTTAGACATTGGTGCTTTGTCTCAACTCGACAATGACAGTATTCAGCGGGCTCAATCCTGAGATCCCATGATCAAATCAGCTTTAGAAGCCCTCTATGCGGGCAAAGATGTGTCCAAATTACATTCCACTGATTTGAGAACTGTATTGTTACACAAGGAAGGTCCTAAGTTGAAACTGATTAATAGACTGTTATACAGAGAAACAGTAGACAGAGGGGGACAAAAAGACAAACAACAGCTAGTTTTGCCCACTGCCTTTTGAGACTTGGTGCTGAGATCTCTACACAACCACATGGGGCACCTTGGTATAGACAGGACCCTTGACTTGGTAAGATCCAGATTTTATTGGCCTAAAATGAGGGCTGATGTCAAACAACACATTAGAACTTGTAGTCACTGCTTACAGAGGAAAGCCTTGCCACAGAGGGCTGCCCCTCTTGTTAACATCACCACCAGCACCCTCATGGAACTGGTCTGTTTTGACTTTCTGAGTTTGGAGCCAGATCAAAGAAATACCAGTAATGTGCTGGTGGTCACTGACCATTTCTCAAGTTATGCCCAAGCTTTTCCCACCAGGGACCAGAAGGCATTCACTGTGGTCAAGGTACTTATAGAAAACTTCTTCGTTCACTATGAGACACCACAAAGAATCCATTTTGATCAAGGGAGGAATTTTGAGAGTTGTTTGATGAAAGAGATGCTTTCTCTGTTGAGAGTGCAAAAGTCCAGAACCACCCCTTACCACACCCAAGGGGACCCACAGCCTAAACATTTCAATCGCACTCTGCTAGATATGCTGGGCACCCTCCACCCTAAGGACAAGCCTAGATGGAGCCAACAAATCAGCATCTTGGTACATGCCTACAACTGCACCAAAAGTGATGCGACTGGATTCTCCCCCTAACACCTGATGTTTGGAAGAGAAGCTCGATTGTCGGTAGATGTATGTTTTGGAGTTTCCCCTGATGGGGTTCAAGCTGATAATCATTTACAGTATGTGCAAAAGTTAAAGGTCCAATTAAATCATGCATATCAACTGGCTCAAACCATGTCTGCCAAAAGAAATCTGGCCAACAAGGAAAGGTATGACAAAAAAGTGAAAGCCCTGGAACTCCAGGAGGGGGATCAGGTGTTGCAAAGAAATCTGGGACTGCATGGCAAACATAAGATTGCTGATAGGTGGCATCATCTCCCCCACATTGTGGCAGGCAAACTAGATGGTCTGTCTGTGTACAAAGTAAGGCCAGAAAATAATTCAAAAGAAGTGAAAACCGTGCATAGAAATCATTTGCTACCCATTGGACAAATCTTGATTGAGGCTGAGCCCCCAGAAAATGCTCCCTCTGGACCAGTGACTAAAGTGGCTGCAAAGCGAAAGCAAAGAAAGTCTGCACTTACAAATATTCAGTTAAAGTGTTCCCCACCAATAGCTCCACTTAAACAGGACTGTCAGTCCATGTCAGAGGAAAGTGAGTGCAGCCTTGAATACTACCTTTCTTATGAACTGAGTCAATTCCTGGGCCTTCTGGACTGTCTAAGCCCCCAGCTTTGTCCCTGGAGCCAATGCTCCCGGAAAGTGAAGTGCCAAGTATTAAGTTGGATGACCTAGAATCACTGTGCATGGTGGAACTGTATGAGCTGCCAGAGGAGGAAAATGCTGAACTGGAACAGACTGGTGATATACCTGAACAAGAGAAGTATTTTGAGGGCCCGGATGGTTCACTGCCAGTGTCAAAAAACTCTCCACGTGAGCTAAGTGTTGTGGACTCTGAGATTGCCACCTCTGGAGCTGAAAGTGCCCCAAGTTCTAGCCTCTACCCCAATGGAAGTTCCCCTGAGGAGTGAAGACACTGCTGAAAGTGGGGATCAAAACACAGAGACAGTCACAGTTCCCCCTAGAAGCACTGGTCGAATTGTGAAGCCTGTGGTACATTTAAGCTATAAGTCCCTTGGCAGACCAGTGGACCTGCCTCTTAATGTGGTCCATAAGGGAGTGTATGTGACCCCGAGCTCATTGCCCAAACTGAGCCTGGGGGATAATTCCAGATTACTTGTCTTGCCCTCTGAGTATGGTGCCCCTGCCCCTTCCGGCCCTAATGTAGCTGATAGGGAAGGGCTCCCTCTTTTCCAGTTTCATGTGCAGGAAGTGGTGACCTGAAGCTGAAATGTTATTGTATATGTAATGTGGTAACCTGTAGTAAGCTGTGAAACACAGAATAACTGCGTATGACCTAGAGTTAATATGTGATGTGATTTAAAGGATGCAAATCTAACTGTAGTGATGTAAATATATTTAGTGGTTGCTTTAAAATGTTATAAGGGTATCTACCTGATGCGGACGCCAAGATCTTTTCAGACCAGGAAGGGTGTAACCCCCTTTCAAATGGGGGTTCCTAAAAGCCTCCTAGGAGCTTTCTTAAGTGTTCCCCTTGCCTGCTGGCATTCGGCATTTAAGCCGTTAGAATAGCACTGTGAGTGCTAGTAGAGCTTCCTCTATCTCCTTAAGAGCTGTCTGCTTGCAGACATGATTAATGCTTTTCCAGGCGGGCTGGTGTTTCCCTGCTCGAATCCCTCCTGAACTGCGGGGTAATCGCTCCAATTTGCAGTCGCTGAAGGTGCAAAGGGAGCCCATCTCAAAGACATACCTGTTTGCCTGCAAACATTTAAAGCATTAGTAATATTGTAGTTTGTCTAGCCTGCCTTTATTGCAGATGGGACTTTGTGTGTGTTGCCCCTCCATTTTGGACCTAAACTGCTGTGCTGGGCCAATGAGATTAGGGGAGCTATAAAATGGGGACTGTTTGGACCAACCAGAATTTGGACTCTCCTGGGAGCCAGCTTACAAGGGGAATGTATAGCTAGTAATTCTGGGAAGTGTAGTTTTGGACCTTGGCGCCTTTTTCCACCAACTGAGAGAGCTTTGGAGTGATTGACAGCTGAGTCCACCAACTGGACCGGGTGGCGCCCAAAGAGAATGCTCTGCCCTGCGACTGGGAGATCAGATCAGTTGTGACCGTGAGGAGAAGGAGCTCTGTGCTTCTACGGTGTATAGTTTCGCGCAGGAAGTGTGTGAGAGGCCCTGAAGTTGGCCTGTTGCTATCGCAAGCTTAAGTTGGGCTGAATCTGAGGTGACTAAAAATGAGGAAGGCTGAAAAGTGGAAACCAGGCTCACCCTGTAGAAAATTGGAGAAATTGCTGAATCGCGCTCGGTCTGTCTGAAACTGAAGCTGCTGTGTGAACTCCTGGGTATTTGCAGTAAGTGCGATCGGGACATAGTGGGACCTAATTTCCTTTACATATGAATGTGTTGAATGCTTGTGAAGGATAGCTATTCCAATCCTCTTTCACCGTGCATTGTAAACTGAAAGCCAAACTGAGTTTAATCGGACTAAATCCATCTGCTAGTCAAAGCAGTTGGGCCTGGCCAGTAGAATCTCATCTCCATGCCTTGTTTGTCTGGCAATTCAGAACAACCACCTTCATCAGGTTCTCAGCTCGGGGTAGTGTGAGCACAAATCAGGGCAATCCCCTGCGACCTGTTAACAATCACCAGTGTGTCATCTAATTGTCTTTATTTCATTTCTTCAAGGACTGAGCTATCGGCTCCGGATTGGGTGTTGTGCATATCTTTTTCTACAGGGCCCTATCCATCTGTACCTGCTGGCCAACCAGACAGCGGACCTGGCTAGCCCCCCCCCACCTGGGTACCCAAGTGTGACTTTAAGACCCTCTATGAGTGCACAGTACTGTGATTTAATTTTGCCAGTCAACCTGATAGCCCCTTCCCCTGTTTCATTCCCCCTAAATAAACCAGATTTGATGTTGTTGACTTTAAACTGTCTGAAGTGTTAGTACCTATATAGCAGGCATTGTATTGGTTTGTGTATGTTGATTAACCTTATTTTACAGGGGATCCTCAGAGACGAACTTCAGACTCAGTCTTGAGGGTAAGTGGTACCTTATGATCAGGGCCCCGAGTTTTCCTCGATTCTGCGGAATTTGCCACTCAGCGGAATTGACGCCCAGCGGAACAAGCGTCCGCTTCATTTGCCGCGGGGTGCCCAATCCCTGTCGGCTTCACTGTCCCCCCTCAAATGCTTATATGCCATGCTGAGGCCCACCCCCAGCGTATGGCTATATCTATATTTTTTGCCGATGGAGGTGCCCAATCCTCCGTCATGTTGAAACACTCCAAAGTCGTTGTGCCGCTGAGGCCCACCCAGCATGGCAAGCGTGCCAGTGTTGGGGTTTTTGCCGCAGGGTACCCAATCCCCAGTCACTGGGCTCGCCCAAAGTCATTGTGCCATGCTGGGAGCCCACCCCAGCGTGGCCCAAGCGATCCCAGCGGCGTCTTTTTTTCCCTGTAAAACAAAAACTGTCCCAGTAGCGTCTCGAGCCCCCTCCACATCCGCACCCACCCTCCGCGCAACCTCCCCCACCCCCACCCCATACTTACCTCCGGACTCCGGGCGACAATCTTGGTGGACCGGGAACACGTCTGCACTCTTCAAAGCGACCGCGAACTGAGGAAATGCCGGTAAGCTGTATAATGGGCTAGATAGGAGGTTCAACTTTATTGCATATCTCAGGCATTTTTGGAATTTTGACCAAATTTTCAACATGGGTTTTGGACCCCTTCTCATGAATGATGTCATTGTCATGGCGTTATTCGGGCTCGAAGGCGATTTCACGCAGTGATCATGTAAATCTTCGGGACCGAATACCACCATGACAGTGACATCATTCATGAGAAGGGGGCCTAAACCCCATGTTGAAAAATTTGGTGCCAAAATTCCAAAAATGACTGTTTAACGAGCTGCTGCTATGCAGTTCCCACGCAGGCTGTAAGTTCGCGAAATTTCAATATTTTCACTCCAGAGTTTCAACATTGCCATTTCACCACACTGTCTTATGAGTAGTATAGCTGTCATTTTCACATCTCACCCAAAATGTGTTTCCACCCTTGTAGCGCCAGAATGGTGCAGTCGGTGCTGAAATCAATGTTCGGACAGATTAATAAAATCACAGTGATACTGTTCATGAGCAGAGGTCTTTAAATGGCTATGTTGAAAATTTGGTAAAAATTCCAAAAATGACTGTTTAACGAGCTGCGTTCGCGGTTCCTCGCAGGCTCGTAGGTTCAGAAATTTCAATATTTTCACTCAGAGTTTCAACATTGCCATTTCACCACACTGTCTTATGAGTAGTACAGCTGTCATTTTTCACATCTCACCCAAAATTTGTTTCCACCCTTGTAGCGCAGAATGGCGCAGTCGATTATCTTGAAATCAATGTTCTGGACAGATTAATAAAATCACAGTGATACTGTTCATGAGCAGAGGTCTTAAACTGGCTATGTTGAAAATTTGGTGACAAACACCCATAAAATGACTGTGTTCCGAGCGTGCATTGTGTCAGATATGGCAAAAAATACAAAAAAGGGAAAAAAATTAAGGGTAAAAATGTGCCACAGAATTGCCGCAGAAATTGGTGTTGAGTGCCGCAGAAGTTCTGCAGCAAATGAGAACCCTGCCGCAGAACTTTGCTCCGATGTGCCGTAGAAAAATCGGGGCCCTGCTTATGATTGAACCGTATGTACATGTGGGGCATTGGTACTAAAATTCCTGTGCATTGTGTGGGTCATTAGAGGGATTAGAAGGGTGTCTCAGAGTACCAGAGGGCTGTTACCAAACTAGACCAACCATTACAAACTCTGACCTCTGGGTGGAGGCACCCGCCATAGAACCTAGGCCTGTCAACCTGTTGGTAGTCCAGCAGGCAGGGGTAGTAGCCCTTGGGATAGCACCACCTGGGGCTTACACCTGCATATCTCAGTGTGTCCCCCACACAGAAGATTTCTCCAGCTCCTGTTTCAGGGTGAACATTACCAGATAAAGATATTATCCTTTGACTTATCCTAAGCACCACATGTGTTTACAAAGTGCTTAGCAGCAGTAGCTGTAGCCCTCTGGAGAGAAGGCCTGTATATTTTCCACTACCTGGATGACTGACTCCTCAAAGCTCTGTGCAGAGATCAGCTCCTCCTGACCCCGGAGATGACTCTCCAACTGTTACTCTCCATGGGCATCACAGTCAATCTGCCAAAGTCCATCTTGATCCCATCGCAGAGGCTGCAGTGTATAGGGGCGGTCTTGGACTTGGCACAGGGCAGAGCCTTCCTGTCCTTTGACAGCGTGAAGGGTCTCATCACCCCAGCTCAGGAGGTCGCCCAGAACCATTATATTTCTGTGAGGGTGTACCTGAGACTACTGGATCTTATGGCTGTGGCCATTGCCACAGTTCCCTTGGCCAGACTGCACATGCGGGTGCTCCAGTGGACACTCAGGATGCAATGGGACCAACACATGGACAACTTAGAGCAACTAGTGCTGGTCTCCTCTCCAGTCTGTAAGGTGCTCTAGTGATGGATGGACCTACAGAACCTGTTACAAGGGGTTCCTTTTCAGATCTCTTCTCCCCAGCAGATTCTCACCACGGATGCCTTTGGTTTGGGCTGGGGTACACACCTGGGTCTGTTTCAGACTCAAGGGACATAGGTGTCCCTGCATATCAACATCCTGGAAACACGGGCAGTCCTGTATGCCATGCAGGCCTTTCAAAACCACCTCTTTCTGGGCTACATGTTGACCCACTCAGACAATCTCAGTGTTGTCTACTGTATCAACAAGTAAGGGGGACTACATTCATACCCCCTGTGTAGAGAGGCCATGAGAGTTTGGTACTTGGCAGTGGACTACAGTCGGGTTCTCGGAGCCGTCAGTGTTCCAGATGAGCAAAACAACTTGGTGGATAGTTTCAGCCGGACTCAGTCCAGAATGCATGAATGGGAGCTTCTCTCATCTGTCACAGAAGATCTGTTTGCCAGATGGGGTCATCCAGAGTCGGACCTTTTTGCATTCCCACTCAACGCAAAACTGCCCAGTTTCTGCTTGCTAGATCTAGTGCCTGGAGCCTTCTGGTGAGATGCATTGTCCCTCTCCTGGAGTTGGAAGTTTCTTTATGCCTTCCCTCTGTTTCCTCTGATTCAGAGGGTGCTAATCAAGCTGCACATTGAGGTGCCAGCATGATCCTGGTTGCACCATTCTGGCCATGACAGATATTATGGTATCCATTACTGCAACAGTTAGCAGAGGAGCCTCTGGTTCCTCTGCCACTTTGCAGGGATCTGCTGACAGAGGCTCAAGGGAACCTGGTCCATCTGAACCTCAAGTCCCTTCATCAGCTTGCTTGGCTCCTGAGGACATAGCCATCGCCCAATTCAGAGTATCCCAGAGAGTAACAGGTATCCTTGTAGCAGCTCAGAAGCCCTCCACTAGAGCCAAATATGCCTTGAAGTGGAAGAGGTTTGCCATCTGGGCTGTCAAACATCATCTGGACCCTTTTGCCTGTCTGATGAGCCAGATTTTGGACTACCTGATTTTCTTGTCAGACTCAGGCCTCCAGTATTCTTCCCTCAAGGTGCACCTTTCAGCTATTTCTGTCTTTCACAAGTCCATTGACAGCTGAACAGTGGCTCAGCTAGAGGTATCTCACACTTTTCTCAGGTGAATCCTGCATCTGAAACCTCCAGTACATGCTGCATGGTTTACCACAGCACCAGCCCTCAACTGCCTGATGACGAGCATTCCTGTGTCCAGGAGGAAGAACAGTCCTCATGGAAGCACAAAATAAAGTGGACCCATTCCTGATCCTGGTTGGTTTCTTGGAACTGCTTGACCTCAAGGTCTTCATCTTCCTGTCAGAAGGGGAAAAAACACTACTGCTTGAGGTCACCCTCTGCAAGGTCTGCTGTGAGATCATCTGTCTCCCATATTTGGAGACCCTCATCAGTGCTATTAGCATCACAAAGGACCATTGGCTGGCACTAGAAGGTCGATGTCTCAGGCCTAGAGCCCTCCCTATAAGTGGGGAACTCAAGTGGGCAGTTCCACCATTAGGCAGCTCTTATGAAGCAGTGGCTGCAGCATCTGGCTCATTTGCCCCTGCCAGCAGAGCTGGTCTTCGGTCCTTTGGGACTTCCAGAACTGGAGTCACAGGCAGGGCTTTCAAGTTACATAGAAGATTTGACTTTGTCAAAAGACCCTTGGCCTTTGCTGGTGACCGTGCCATCAGCTCCTGTCCCACTGGCTAACCACAATTCATTGTCACTGTGATGGGACCAGCTGCATTACCATTGCTGGTCACTTCAGTGCCAGCTGTGTTGTCAGCTACAGGGCTGATGCTGCAGTTTGCACTGGGTTTAGGCCTTTCTGGGCCCAGCCCAGCACCAGCTCTGGTGCCATCTTCAGTGCTGGGGATCTACTCAGTGCCGGATTCAGTTATGGTTATGGTGCCATCTCCAGCACTGGCCCATTATCCCCTAGGGCTGGTGTCACTATTGTTGCCAAGACCTTGCTCTGCATTTGGGAGCATACAATCCACCCCCTGCTAAAATCCTTCCTCAGATGGGATGAGAAGGCAGATGAGTCTGATCCTGATCTCATCATTTCTGAGGGTGGTAACAAGGACTCTTTCTTTAGCCTGGACTCTTCAGAACCAGGCCCTTCTGTTCCACAGGAAGATTTATCTTTCCAGGTCTTGCTCAAGAATATGCATTCTGCACTTGATTTACAGCCTTCTGCCATTGACCCAGGTAAACATTTTTGTTTGCAGTTGTTGCACTTTGCCGTTGACTTCACCGCCAACTCATGTCCCACTGGCCGCATCCTTATTCATTGTCACTAAGATGGGACCAGCTGGAGCAGTGGGTGCAGCATCTGACTCATTTGCCTCTGCCAGTGGAGCCAATCCTTGGTCCTTTGGGGCTGCCAAAACTGGAATCACAGGCAGGGCTCTCAAGTCACATAGAACATTTGACTTTGGCAAATACATAAACACATGAATAAATACATTTCTACAGTGCCGTTCAATGTAGTTCCTCCAGTTCCCCCTGCATTTAAAACCCTGTCGAATGTTGTCTGGAATAGATGTGCCTCTATGCTTTCTATCTTCAAGCAGATAGACAGGAAATACACTGCCTCTAAGGATAGCCCAGTGTATGTTTCTCAACCTATAGCCGATGCCATTGCTGTTCTTGCTAAGAATGACAAAGCCCTTCTTCCCCAAGAGGACAGTGCTCACCCTATTAACGAGGAGTCATGCAAGATTGACACTATGGGCATTTGGGCTTTTGTGGCAGGTATCCTTAGCATACGGATTGTTAACGACCAAGGGCACTTTTCCAAATATGAGTATACCCTTTGGAGCTCACGTAAGTCTCTGTCAGGGTCCCTGTGAGACTCTGAGATTAAACAAAAGATTCTGCTGACTGCCACACATGGAACTGAGTCTAACAGTCATCTGCTCAATGCCACTATGGATGCCTGTCCCCTGCTCTGCTGCAGCAGGTATCTGTATCAGAAAGCGTTCATGTTCCCTTCAGTGGTACTTACCTGTTTGGACAGCAGGTTGAGAAGTTTCTTGAGGCATCTCAGAAAATTAGAACGACAATTAAGACTTCCAGGCTACCTCCTGCTAACCCTCAGAGGGGGAATGGATGTGGTTTCTTTCAGAACCGCAGTCTTTTCATGGGAAAGGCTGGGGAGCCCAAAATAAATCTCAGCCTCCCCAGCCTCAGAAGAAGTCATAGCCAAAGGCACAGAGGTCAAAAGGACACAGCGCCACCCTGTGAAGTGCCGGCCTTGGTTCTGCCTCAGCTGGCCAAGGCAGATCCCTCCTCCCCAGGGTGTGCTTACCGAACATTGAATCTTTTATGGTGAAATCCCTCACAGCGACAATTTTGACAGGTACCTAAATTGTCGCTGTGAGGGACCTGAAGGCAAAATTTCACCCTTTTGCCGTGTTTACCCCCCCTTCAAATCAACTCCAACTCGGAGTTCATAATCTTTAGAGACGCGAGAGCAGAAACACACCAATGTTGGACAGGCGACAGTTCACCTGTCGACACTGGGGATCTCGCTATGCCAAACTTCGACAACAGTGTTGTTGATTTGGCATAGGTAAACCCCTCCCCAGTGTGGGGGGGGTGTCACTTGACCCAGTTTTACTGTCAGTGGGAGCCCATTATGATGGACAAGTGGATTCTCATCCAGGATGGATACTCCCTGTACTTTACTGAACTCCCTCTGGACTATCCACCCAGAAGATGGTCCCTCTTATCAGCTGATAAGTCAGAACTTGTGCTGCAGGAGACTGTAGGCCTTCTGAGCAACAAGGCAGTGGAAATAGTGCCAGATTCAGAATGAAACACAAGCTTCTACTCTCACTACTTCCTAGTACCAACAAAAATCAGGGGGCATGCAACCCATTCTCAACCTTAGAAACCCGAAAAAGTTCATGGATTGAGAAAAATTCAAGATGATTTCTCTGGAGTCTCTGCATCCTTTCATGAAACCTCAGGATTGATTAGCTTGCCTGAATATGCAGTATGCATGCCAGTACATACTTATGCATCCCAGCTACCACAGATACCTTCAGTTCTTTGTGCTGAGACAGAATTACCACTTCAGAGTCCTGCCCTTTGGGCCTTTTGGCTCTCCTTAGCACTTCATGTCTTTCAGTGTTTTGCAGTACTCATAGTGCACCTGAGAAAACTAGGGCTCCAGGTTTACCCTTGCCTGGATGATTGCTGATAGCCAGTCCATCCAGGCAGGAAACAGAACAGGTAGTGGCTACGGACTCTCAGTTCCTTGCCTCCATGGGAGTTCTGCTAAATCCAGAGAAATCTCAGCTACAACCCTCACAGCAGCTGCTGTTCATAGGGGCTCTTCTGGATACTACCAAGGCTCGAGCCTTCCCTCCAGAGAGCAGAATGCAGTCTATCCTGCAGATGGCATGCTGCATTATGGAGCACAAATCTATTCAAGTACACCACATTCCACACATGCTGGGTCTGATAGATTCCTCAGTTTCACCTCCCTTAGCGTGGTTGCACATGAGATTGACTCAATGGATGCTTAGAGCACAGTGGTCACATGCATCTCATCAGACCTATCCCATTCAGGAGCCCAAGCCCCTGGTTTCAGTCACTCACATGGTGGTCAGTCTCTCAACCAGAGCATCAGGAGATACTCATCATGGGTGCCTCTATGTTGGGGTGAGGGGCCCACTGACAGGGCCTCCAAGCACAAGGTGTCTGGGACCTGTCAGAGACATCTCCACATCAATGTGTCGGAGATGCAAGCTGATTTATATGGACTGCAAGCCCCATTGAATCTTGTCAGCAACAAAACAGTCCTCCTGCAGACAGACAGTCTGTGGTGTATTACATAAACAAACAAGGAGGAGCACACTCTTGCTCTGTCTGCAGGGAAGCAATGATAGTGTGGGAATGGTGCTTGGAGTAGGCGATCCTACTCCAGACCATTTATCTCCCAGGAGTCTAGAATATTCTGGCGGATGAGCTCAGCCAAACAGAGGTCAATCCTCACAGGTGTTCACTAGCTCCAGACATTGTGAGATCACTATTTGACAAATGGGACACCCTAGATGTGTACCTTTTTGCGTCCCCACTCAACACCAAACTGCCTCGATTCAGCCCCAGAAATCCAGGACATTATATTTTCTGTCAGGATGCATTCAGACAGCAATGGCAAAATATTTTTCTGTATGCGTTCCTTCCAATCACCCTATTGCAGAGGGTATTGCTCAAATTGAAGATGTACAGAGGTAGGATTATTCTGATCACCCCCTGCAGGCTTCAGCAGACATGGTTTCCTCTGTTGAACACACTATCATAGAAACATAGAAATTGTTGGCAAATAAGGGCCTTTGGCCCGCCTAGTCTGCCTATTACCACTAACAATTGTGCTCTATTATGCACCACTGGCATTAGGTTGTACCCCCCCGACTACCAGCAATCCTCTATGCCTATTTTAAAACCTGTAATGATTTCTGCCCCCACCACCTCCATTGGCAGGCTGTTCCACTTGTCCACCGCCCTCTCTGTGAAGAAGTACTTCCTCACGTTCCCTTTGAACTTCATTCTCCAGTTTCATCATGCGCCCCTCATCCATGAGCATCTTTTTCTTTGGAATATAGTATTTTCCTGTACTTTATTCTTACCTGTGAGGTACTTAAATGTCTCAGTCATATCCCCTCCCTCCCTCCTCTCCTCCAGGAAATACATATTGAATTCCCTCAGCCTATACTCATAGGGCTTGCGATATAGTCCCTGCATGATTTGGTTGCCCTCCTCTGAACTGCCTCCACCCTATCTATGTCCTTATGAAGATGAGGCCTCCAGAACTGGACATAGTATTCGAGGTGCAACCTCACTAATGTCCTGTATAGTGGAATTATTACCTCCCTTTTTCTGCTGATGATTCCCCTGCCTATGCATCTTAGCATCCTGTTTGCCTTTCCTGCCACCTTGTCACACTGCATACCTACCTTGAGGTCATCGGAGATGATCACTCCCAGGTCTTTTTCTTGCTTGGAGCATGCTATCCCCCCCCCCCCAAGTTGATATGTAGCTCGTGGGTTTTGTGCCCTATTTGCATTATCTTGCACTTTTTTGAGTTGAAACTTAGCTGCTAATCCCTTGACCAATCCTCCAAATTCCTTAGCTCTCCCCTCATTCTATCCACTCACCCTGGTGTGTCCACCCTTTTGCAGACCTTAGTTTCATCAGCAAACAGGCAAATTTTCCCTTTCAGACCATCTGCAATATCACTGATAAAGACATTGAAGAGGACTGGACTCAGCACTGACTCCTGTGGTACCTCACTGGTCACTTTACCTTCTACAGAGTGAATGCCATTTATCACCACCCTCTGGGTCCTATTATCCAGCCAATTCTCCACCCACTTCACTACCTTCTTTCCCACCCTCATGCTCCCCAGCTTGTTTAATAGCTTTCTATGCAGCACGGTGTCAAAGGCCTCACTGAAATCCAGGCAGGCCACATCCCCTGCCCTTCCCCAATCCACCCCCTGTTTACCCAGTCAAAGAACTCAATGAGGTTAGTCTAGCACAACCTCCCTCCTATAAAGCCATGCTGCCTTTGGTCTATCCTATCAATCAGCAAACTGAGGATCCTTCCACTCAGGTCAGACTTACTGACTCAGGGTCACCTGGTCCATCCCAGTCTGCAATCCCTTAACTTTCAGACCTGACTCCTGAAAAGATAGATGTGAAAAGTACAAGATATCTTAGATGGTCTCTGAAATACTTTTTGCTGCACATAATCCTTCCACTAGGAAGATTTACATAGCCAAATGGAAGAGATTTTCCATCTGGTACTCCAAAACCAACATGAACCCCTTTGGGTGCCCACCTAACAAGGTTCTGGAGTACTTGCTGGAGCTTTCTGATCCTGGCTTTCAGAATTCTACAGTTAAGATCCCTTGTATGGAGTCATGTGATGCTCCAGAGATCATGTCAGCTCTCCTGCATTGCTCCAATGGCCCCACTATTAAATTTGTATAAAGTTTGTCATCCCCACTGGGAATTGTACCTTTTTTGTGTAATTTGCTTCTATTTTACATTCTGCACTCTCAACTGACACTATCTATGGTGGAATTTATGGAAACTTCAGCAGAACAACAGATAGTACAGCATACCCCACCCCCAACTCTGGAGAAAGACTGAGGTCCAAAGTGGCCTAAGCAAGACCCTACTCCTGTTACTGCCAGTGGCGCTGAGACTGGACTACTAACAGTCGATAATTTTTTACAAGAGTTAGCTCGGCTACGGGATACTATCCTAAATCTTTTGGAAGATATGAAAACCCCTTAGCCTGCCATTACAGAGCTCACCCACCCAGCTGGGGATGTGAAAGCAAGAATGAGCTCAGTTGAAGATTGGCACCATAATACCGACCCTCAACTGATCATCCTTCGCTAGAAAATTTCGATACTGGAAGACCATCTTGATGATCAAGAGGGGTGAAGCTGTCATAATAATCTTGTGATTATAGGCCTTCCTAAGCGGATCAAAAGTAAAGATGTGATTTTATTTACAGAGTGTCTCTGAAAAATTAGCCGGGCCCATCTCCTAATGGTCTTCAGTATGTGATCAAATGAGCTCACAGAGCCCTTAGACCTATGTCGGCTGATGGGGAAGAACCCTGACCCCTGATCTTTAAATTTTTGAACTGTCTTGATTGCCAGCATATCCTTAATCAAGTCAGGAGCATGCAACACGTCTTATGGGAAGATAAATGAATTTATGTTTATCAAGATCTTCCTCTACAAATGGAAGCACCAAGTTATCTCATCGGTGAGAATGCCGACCTCCCCCACAGCGATGGCACAATACCAACGCAGGTATTGTGCCGCCTCTTACATGGCTGTTTTCTCTGCTCCCGGCACTCCCCCCCCGGACTCTAGGATTCTAACTCCAGCTCGGAGTTGGTCCGGGGAGGGGGCGGAACACTGGGGGAAGGCAAAACACGGAAAAAGGACCATTTCCACGAATGTCGCAGTAATGGTCTTTTTCTGCGTTTTGCCGTTGGAGTGTCGACAACAAGGAGTGATACGCTACAAATTTGTCAGAAGAGAGCTGCTTATCATCCATTGACACCTAAACTTTCTACTGCCAATATCAAATTCAGATTCTTATACCCAGCTAAATAGCAGCTTATTTGGAATGGGGAACAGACAACCTTTTTTTTGCCGACTAAGCCAAGGCTGAGTTACCCAGTCTTTTCTCCAACCTAAACTATGACTTTGGCTACTACTATGTCATAGGATTACTATTCTCCAATGGCTTCTATGGACTTTTATTCTAGTATTGTTGGGTTTGGGGGGTTATACATGATTTTTGGTCTGTCTCAGCTCAACTGTTTTCTTCTTAGAATAAGGGCTATTTTTATAATGAAGTAATGTGATGGCTGTGATATTTTCTTTCTGCTGCCTTGTATACCTATTTTTCTTATCTGTTTAAGATATGAGTCTGGATTGTTTTCCATTGGTTCACTGTCTATTTTGACTTCTGGATGTTTTAGTATGTGTTTTGTTTTGTTGATACAGTACTATATTCACTAGATACTATGGGCCCGCTATACAACTGGTTATTAGCACAGTTCTAAACTAGGGGGATTACATACATTAAGTTTTCTTTTGGGGTGGGTCGGGGGCCATGCTATCTTGTATGGAGAAATGGTGAAGATCAATCATGGACCTAGTGGTTGTGGTGCAGTGGTCTTTGGGCCCAGCACTGTTGTTTCTGATTCATGGTTTATAATATGGAGTTTTTTCTTATTTTTATTTTATTTTACTTTATGGGTAGATTTTTTGATTATGTGGTGTTGTAATGTGTTTGCAGGGGTGGTGGGTGGGGAGTGCTGCCAATTGCCTAACCTACTTCTCTGATGCTGGTTTCTGTGCTTGGTTTCTTTTCTAATATACTGTATATCTCTAGTGATGGGAAGTCATTATGTCTTTTTTACATGGAATGTGAAAGGCGCTCAGGGTATACAGAAACGATATGCCATCTTAGCACACAAACAGATGAGAAGTGACATTGCTCATTTACAAGAGACTAATATAAAACGAGATCAGCTTACCTACCTGAGATGGGACTGGGTAGGTCAGGTTTATGGAATGGGTGATAGTACTAAGAAAAAAGCGATCTGCATTTTGATAGCCAGAAAAGTTCCATTCCAACTGATTTCGGAAAAATGGGATGCATAGGGTTGTTATATATTTATACACGGGAGACTGGGGTTACATGAAGTTCTTTTAGATTCAGTATATGGCTTCACTTTTGATAACCTCCATTTGTTTACTAATTTGGCTTCACTATTAGCTCCATACACTCATATCCCCCTCATAATTGGTGGGGATTGGAATATTTTGTACCAATCGGACATAGATAGAATAGGCAGATCCAGCCCAGTGTCACAAAGGGCTGATGCACCAAGCCTCACCTGCTGCCATGCTGGTGACCTGGGGTTGGATGCGATCTCGTGGCATCAAGGGTTGGCTGGGGAGAGGATGGTTGAGAGTCCAGAGGACAGCTTTTTTTCTCTGGGGAGAGGAGACACTGGTCCCGGCATTCACCTGACCACTAGCGGTGGCTGGGAGTGCAGGCAGCCAAGACCACAATGTGGGGAACACAGGAGCAGCGGCCATCAATGTCCTATGCATGGGATCTTGCATGTGCATCTCTGGATGGCATTGCATGTTCATTCCTCTGATGAGGAGGAAAAGTAAAAAGTGGTCAGCGGTGGGGTAGGATGATAACGATCCCTCACAGGCTCCACACCCAGGCTACAGGGCCCTCTCACAGAAACTGGATCTGTTCCATCAACAGACCAGAGCCACAGATCCCCACCATGGGGGGGCAAGCCATGGGGGAAAATCAGGACTGAAGTAAATCCCTGAAACGCTTGGAAATGGGGCTAGGGCTGGGGGGCAGTGGAAGGAGCAGCTCACTCTGGCAGGGGAGAAAAAAAAACATAGAACAGGCAGTATTAAGAAAGGTCTTTCCCCTGCACAAAGATGTTTATGGGAATTTCTTGACCTCCTGGTCTGACAGACCCTTGACATTTGTTACTCCCCACAGAGTGTAGTTATACCTGTTATCTCCCCCCCCCTCCACAATTCCTTTTCTAGATTGAACTTCTTTTTAGTGAATCAAGACAGTGTCCCTGGGGTGTTAGGCTGTGAGATTAGGGAAATGGTTCTCTTGGACCATGCTCCAGTTTGTTTATCCCATATTATTAAGGGTGGACTGGACAGAGACACCATCTGGTGTCTCAATAACCAGTTATTACAGGATGACAGGTTGGTAGATACCTTGAGACGCTATCTACAGTCTTTTTTTGCTCTTAAGAAGACATTGGTTGACAAATTAGATGATTTGAACTGCTATACGAGGAGAATGTATTCGGCTTGCCTCAAGAAAGACCTGGGAACATCAACAACACATTAAAGGCTTGCTGACACAAATCAGTTCTATTGAGGTATCACTTTGTCCAGCCACCCCAGAGTGAACCTGGTTGACTCTTAAGTCCCTTCTCTCCAGATATGTGACTTTATTAAATGAACAAATCAAATTAACTATCTTTAGAACCAAAGTGCAGTTCCTGGAGCAGGGTGAGAAGGCCCGGAAATTATTAGCTTTACGACTGAGGTAGCAGGAATCTCTTCAGGTTATTCTTGGTCTTAGGATCGATGGCTCCTTGGACCTTGTTACTTGGCCCCAGAAAATTGTTGAGATTTGTAGACTTTATTGTGAACATTTGTATTCCACTGATATGTCTGATTCCCAGTTACATAACTGTATTCTGGACTTTCTAAGAGGTACACCTTTACTACAGCTATCTGACGAACAATGTGATTCGCTTCAAGGTTCCATTATTGTTGAGGAGGTACGCTGGGCCATTAATTGCCTCTATATTGATCATGCACCTGGTCCAGATGTTTTTTTGGTGAATTTTTACATGGCCTTTATAGAAAAACTCACACTGATTTTGGTGGATGTCTTTAATTTCCTTCACTTGCAGGGTGTCACAGACCTATCCCTTACACAAACTCATATCACTCCTTCTTAAACCTGGGAAGGATGAGTTTCTTCCTTTTAATTATCATTCCATCTCCCTCATTAACATAGACTTTAAAATCTCAGTCAAAATTTTAGCCCATATATTGGAGGGATTATGGCCCAGTATAACTGGCCCAAAACAAGTAGGTTTTATGAAGGGACAAGTATCTAGTGATCACCCCCATAAACTATTCCATTTAATCTTGATCTTCAGGGAGACCAGCATCCCAGTGGCCCTGGTCTCCCTGGATGCTGAGAAGGCCTTTGATCGGGTGTTGTTGCCTTTTCTTTTTGAGGTACTACGTGTTTATAACATTCTAGATGAATTCATACAATGGGTGATGCTTCTTTATACTAATCCTTCAGCTACACTGTTTTGTAGTGGGATCCTTTCTAAACCATTTTCAATCACCTTGGGTACCAGACAAGGTTGTCCTTTGTTGCCTCTGTGTTTTAATTTATACTTAGAACCTTTGATTTTGAGGCTTAAGGAGACCCCCGTGGGTAAAGGGATTCAGACTCTAGCAAGAGGAAAACAAATTCTGTTTATGCAGATGATATCTTATTCCACCTGACCTACACTGAGACATCTATTCCTGCTGCCCTAGCCAAGATTGATACCTTTGGGAAGGCAGCGGCATATAAGTTAATTTTAGGAAAAACGTGTTATTCCCTTAAACTCCTCTGTAATCAAATAAGAAATGGTTGATTTAGGGCTTCAGTGGGATCTGAAGGCTTTATAGTACCTGGGCCTGTTTATCTCAAGGCATCTCTTGGATTTAAAAAAACAACAACAAAATTTAGATCCTCTGTTACGCATTATTAAATTGGATCTTCATAGATGGATGGCCTTACCCCTGATTTTATGGGGATGGGTAGACGTGATTAAAATGAATGTCTTACCTAGTATTTTGTATCCCCTTGGGGATCCTAAATATAATTTAACACAAGCTTGGTTTCAGCAATTACAGATGCTTCTTAACCAATTTTTATGGCAGGGTAAATTGATTAGGAGAGCTTATATTAAATTAACTAGCCCAAAACAACAAGGGGGTCTTCGCCTCCACAACTTTTGTTTTTATTATTTAGCCCTACAGGGCAGTAAGTACTTCAAATGGGGACCAGCCACCCCGAGGGCACAACCAGACCATTATGTACCACAATGGTTAGGTCTTCAAAGTGCTTTGTGCAGGGAATTCGACATTCAGCTTCCTGCTTTGTTATTTGTTTCTCCTACCTCTTTCCACTACTTTGAAATGTACCCCAATATATCGGTCTTTGCAAGCCCATGCACAGTTGTGCAAGTATTTCCATGTTTGTTACACATAGCCTAGCTCAACCGGTATTCTTTAATCACAATTTTAAAATTGCCCACCATCCCATATCAGTGAGCTTCCTTCTTTTGGGAGAAACAATGACAGTGGACATGATTTCTTTAATGGTATGATTGACTGATTATCTTTCTTTATTTACTAAATATAATTTGACAGCAAGGCAAATGTTTAAATATTTTGCAACTATCCCATGCTCTGTCATCCCTTCTAGGTTCTCCCCAATGGGCTGATGTGGGGCTTCATGTTTTTGAGGAATTAAGTCATGCAGCAGACTCCCAGCATGCAGTCGTTCCACTGTATCATACACTTCAAGCCTTTGACCTGAGCAAATTATCTAGAATCTGCTTTTATTGGCAGAATGTCCTCCATCTGGACTGGACCCACTCAGATTGGCAGAAGGTCTGGCTTGATATATACAGTATAAGTACTGTATGTGAAACAGGATTGCTACAGACTGATTCAGTTTTAAATCCTACGTAATCTTTGCTATACCTCTCAGAGACTCCATAAATTGGGTAGGCAGGATCACTTCATCTGTTACAGGTGCAAAAAGCTGGATGGGTCCTTATTTCATATACTGTGGACCTGTGAGGCTACACCATTTTGGAGGAAAATTAAATTGCAGTTAGATCCGTCCTTTGATTCAGCAGATGCCTTTACCCCTGAGACCTTATTGGAATTTTACAAGGGCACAACTTTAGGATACCTTAAGGGCTATATTGCCCTAATTGCTGCCTCCGCTAAGGTAGTCCTCCTATGTCATTGGATGGATGATAAAATCCCATCCTGGTCAGAATGGTATGCATAGTTAAACATAAAAAATGTCTAGAAAAATTGGGATTATTGTATGCATGGTTATCTACTTTCTGCCATTCTTCATTTACTTGCATATATTCTCCTCTAGAAATCTGATGTCATTGTTATTTTAGAGTTCCAAACTGTTGTTTATCAATGGTGGTATGTTTTTAACTTCGTCATTGTAACTATAATATTTTGTTGGGGAGCAGCATTCAGAGGGAGGGAGTTTATTGGTGGAGGGATTATCTATAATGTTTCCATGTTTGTGTTTTTCTTGGGTTTGGTGTTTGTCCTATTTGTGGTCTGTTCTGGTTTGTTAGCTTGTCTTTTTTTGTCTTCGCATGACAATTTAATAAAAGCATATTACATTTAAAAAAATGTCCACTTGTGTGCTATTTCTGCGTACCATGAGCACATTGATACCCTCTACCTGGCACAGCTGCCACTCTTCAAAAGGTCCCTTAAGGGCATTTTGTACACAAGGTCTCCCATCAGGAAACCGGTGGCTGCCTGGGATATCAATCTTGTGCTGGATGTGCTCACTTGCAAGCCTTGTGACACGTGAGTTAAAGTTTTTAACTTGGAAAGCAGCTTTTCTACTGGCCATCTCTTCTGCTTGCAGAGTGCCTGAAATCCATGCCTTTGTCACAGGTCCTCTGTATACTATTTTTCACAAAGACAAGGATGTTCCTGTCAAAAGTGATGTTGAAGTGTCATCTGAATCAACCACTAGTGCTGCCCATCTAATTTGCCAAGTTCCAGATTGAAGGAGAGCGCACTGTCCATTTTCTGGATGTTAAGTGAGTCTTGAGGTTTTACCTGGACAGAACCAAGGACTTCAGGCAATCCAAACATATCTTTGTCTCCGATCCTAATCGAAAGGGACAGCCTGTTACAAAGTGCATTTTTGCTTGGATTGTGAGCTGCCTGTGCCACTGCTATACCATGGCACAGGTCAAGCTGGAATGTCAGGTACTTGCTCACTCCACTAGAGCAGTTGACATGTCCCTGGCAGAGGTTCATTCTGTGTCTGTCAGTGATATTTGCAGGGCTACAACTTGGAGCACAATGCACATGTTTGTTAAGCACCATACCCTGGATATCTATGCCTGGCAACACATCACCTCTGACAGGACTATCCTGAATGGGACTTCTATCCTGAGTGAGCCCTCTGCTCCTACCACACTAATCTGAGGGGGGTTGTCTGAGCTTAGTACTCTGACCCATTAGTGTCTATCAGTGGTGAAGACTGATTCCTGGAGGATATGAAAATTCCATACTCACCATAATTCTTGATCTTCTAGAAATATCTTCACCATTGATTCTGAAGCCCGGGAACTCGAACAAAGACCTGACTGCAGAGCTGCTTCTTGGCTCACACCTGCACTGGATGCACATGAGGTCATGAGAGCAGCTTTCAGACACTCTTCTGCTGCTCTCCCCCCCCCATTGCCTCCTCAAGCTGCCCTCAGTGGATGGACAAAGCTGTCTCATCCACAGCAATGGGCTGTGCTCCACCAACCAAGGAGCCAGCTCAGGACAGAGAGCAGGGCTTAACCAAAAGCCTGGGAACTTGAAAAAAGACCTGCCTACAGAGCTGCTCCCGCTACTGCTACTGCTGTCTCATTAGCCATAGATCTGCCTACTGCTCTACTTATTATACTTTAGATTTACTGCCATTCTTTAATTACTCTAGTTGCGTATAGCACTCCCTGACTTGGTCCAAGGTGTTTATTTGTTGCATTTATGTTCACTGTAAACATACCAGCATTTTGTTTTACCTAGGTAAAGTTGCCTGTCTCTAATCCACCTCACTATGCTTCATGCCGTTCCTTCCTATCTTACTCTTCACACTCTCTCTCTCTCTCTCTCTCCTATCCATGTTCCTTCCCCCTTCCCCTCTTCAGGCCTATTCCCATACCTCTTAGCCTCTGTCCTTTCTCTTTCATTTCTCCACCCCCTCCCTTACCTCTGCCTTACTCCTCCCACCAGTCCCTCCTCCACTCTTCCCTCTCCTTTGCTTACTTCCCCCTACTCTCTCCCACCATCTCCCATCCCTCTGGAACCTGCTTCCCTTCACTTCTCCTCCTCACTCCCTGTCTTTAGATGCCTGCAAAGGCATATTCCTGTTCCCCCTGTACCTGTCAACCCCCTCTTGACTCTTCCTGACTTTTCTGCCTGTCTCTTTTGACTCATCCATTCTGTTCAGGACTCCCTAAATCAGGGCTACCTGTGCTCTCACCCTCGGTCTGTCTCTGTACCCCAATAGCACTGTGACCGTACCCATCAGGTACGACATACTTTTTGCATTCTTACACATTTGTCCACATACCTTTGCACTAATCCATGCTGTTAACTTACTTGATTCACCACATTTGATTCCATCTGTGATGTTTGCTCATGTATATGTGTTTCTGATGTTTTGCAATTTTATTCTGTCTGTACTCCCCTTCCCCCCTCCCCCAGGTTACACCTGGAAATAAACCCTGACTCAGTGTGCCTTTCCCGGTTAACAATTTTAAATAAATAAATAAACTGATTCACATGCCCACCCACCATCTCCTGGGCTCACTCCAATCTGTTTTATTGGTTTTCACCCACTGTACTTGGTTGGGGCTGGGAAGATACTATGTGACTGGTTTGTTGATCCTTCTTACACGGGTCACCAGGGCTATCTTATGCCCTTAGTTTAAGTGCGTCAGTACTTTTTAGATTCTGCTGCACCTCTTTGGTAAATAGGTACTGAGGCAATTGAGGGCTGGTGCTGAGGTAAGCCATGCAGTATGAGCCGGTTTCCTAGTGCCAGGCATATGCACCGCTTGCCTCAGTGCCAGCCCTTCTGAAAATGTTTGGCTCCCAGGGAGTCCTACTGCCTCTGGTTAAGACCCACTAGTGTGAATCAATGCTGAAGATATTCCTAGAAGACCAGAAATGACGGTGAGTACATAATTTTCATTTGTTTGCCACCCTAATAAAAAATATGATGCTAAAAACTCACAATACTTGCCTCTACCAGTAATAGGCAAATTAGTAGTAGTAAAATGTTGTTTATAGTAGCCAGTATAGCCTCATCCTCTTTCACCAATTTTTTGGGAATGCCAAAATTCCAAAATCACCATCACATCAGGATTAACATGATGAGCCCAAGCAGTAAAATCTGAAACTTGAGATGGTAGGCTACATATATTAAGTTGAGCAACTATGAATGTGCCTTAAGTGTGCACAATAGACTGAGGGGGTGAAACACATGAACCCCAGATTGACATGTAAGTTGCACCTTGTTATTTATTTTATTTAATCTGTTTTACCAAGTTTATAAAAAGTATACTCTTATCCAGTTAACTATGGTGATGACATAATATCCTAAGGTGTCATTAAGCACCAATGTCTACAGCTTAAAACTTAACAAGCTAGTAGCGCCAAAAATAACAGATTGAAAATATACATTTTTACGTAGCAATGTTTTACTGATTTATGAAGTTGCTTTATTTTTTATTTTCTTATTAGAAGGTTTTCTACCTGCTAGTATTAAGTGGGCTTTGAACAACAGTACTTAACCTGAAAGCTGACATATCTCGTTATGTTCTTCATACCTTCATTGGCATTGTGACCTTACTCACTGTGCTGTCACAGATGACCAAATTGTGAGCATGGGACTGACTCTTTCTGGTCAGTTGTGATGTCACAATACATGAGCGCCGATGTTGAAGAGGTGTGAAGGGGAATAGAACTAGATATGTCAGCCTCAAGGTAGAGTACCTTTCAACAAATGACACCTAGTATAGTAATGAAAAAAAGTATTTTAAGTAGCAAAAGGAAAAACAAAAATAATTTCAGATACAAAATGCAATAGCTGACTAGTTAATATTAACGTGAAGCAGTGTACTAGCTCTTTAACATCATCCAAGGGCATGAGCTGTTAGCAAAACTCATTGGAACAGGTGTTATTGCTAACAGTAATTATATATACTGAGCACCTGGATTCACTCTCTATTCATTCTCAAAGACATCCAACAAGCAAAGCTGATTTGTTTGGCACCCAGCAGATGCAAGACATTCACTGATTTAAGAAGCTAATCCTGTGGTTCATTGAGGTAGAAGTCTGCTAGCTCATCCCTTCTAAGTACTGTTTAAAAAGCATGCTCCAGCTTTCTTCAGACACACATGTTTTTGTGGGCCACCATCCTACCCTACTTCTTTGGCAGCTTCATTTCTCTCCAAAGGAGCAAGTGAGGTCACAGTGGTGATGAGGTATGAAGAAGAATGCCTCATTTTACCCTGAAGAGGGTTCTACCCCCTAGAGGTACCACAGGGACAAGGCCACTTTGAGTTAAAGGTACCTTAAGGACTATAGTAATCTCCCCTGTAAGATACATAGGTCAATGCATCTTACAGGGGAGTATTACTGTACTCACTAAGATACCTTTAGCCCAAGTGGGCTTTGTCCCTGCAGCAACTCTAGGGGTAGACGCCTCCTCAAGAGGGTTTCTTTGCCATGTGATGATGCTCAGTGGTACTGCAAAAATGTGGTAGTCCCCTCCTGGGACAGATAGAGCAATGGACAAAGTCTATGTTGCATAAGCGTTCAACCCATGCTGCATAAGTATTCCTGCACATACTTAAAGTGATGCTGCCACTTATGAGAGGCCTCAAAAAATGTAGACAACAGCCCATTTATATTTGATATATTTTGTGTATATATGTTTCTTTAATTCTTTATTACTAGGGTCATGAAAACAGGATCTTTTTCCTCTACATTTGATCTACATCTGCTGTTTAACATCATAGCAATTTCCACAACAACAAATTATGATGTCACAAACAGAGGATTATGACTTCAGCAAAGGATTAAGCAACATAAGTAGATGAACTCCCCAGGTTCGGGAGCAAGCTCAGGTCATCGGGAGTCAGCAGGGGAGGACTGGGATTGAGCATTGGAGACAGCTCTCCCAGTCCTGGGGAGGGTTGGGGACTGTACACCATGCTGCAGCGACCCCTGGGGACGCCCGGAGGTACCCCAAGTGATGGTGTAACTGAGGGGGGATTGCGGCGGACGTCTGCACATATGTGCATAGACATCATTGCATGTCCATGATCCCAAATGGGGAGAACACGGGAAATGGCAGCACGGGTCCATGGCAGCTTGATGGCCGCAGCTCTGCTGGCTGACGATGCCTGGAGGCATGTGCTGGTACTGGTTTCCTAGCCAGGTGCGGGGGCCATGGGGGGACCCCTTTCATAGGTGTAGCTGCATCTGCCAGCTGGGCATGCAAGCTTCGGGGTCAGCGGCGGAGTGGAGTGGTGGCTGGATGTGGGCAGGACCGTGGCTGCAAGGATGATAAAATGTTAAATGATGAAAAAAAAAATAAGTAGATGAACTCCAGGGGACAAGGGCCCAGTTGCCATGAATGTTAGCCAAATTATTTTAAAATATTGCATTTTTCCAAGTTTTCTCAAAAGTGAAAATCTCATTTTAAGTTGACTGCTGAGCCAGTGAACCAGAAAAAACAGGCTGTCCATGCATGTTTTAATAACTTTTAAATAATTAAAAAAAATGGAAAAATGATTTTCCTTGTTTTGCTATGAAACTAATTATTTCCCTGGAAGGTAAACACAAGAGTATTTTCTTTTCCAAATTGAATGTGTCGACTACTATTGACAAAATGAAAGGTCCTTAATTGTGTACTGGCATTAGTGAACATTGAGTGGTCAGTGTATCCTACTACAAATGGGCTAAATTAGTTTTGGAGTTTTCTTTTTCAAGTTTGGTGAATATTTGCATTCATATTGAAGAAAAGAAACATAGAGCTATGTTGTCATTTTAGATCTTGATGAATGTATCCAAGCACCAAAGCCTTGCAATTTCATATGTAAAAACATTGAGGGGAGCTACCTGTGTTCATGTCCAAGAGGTTACATTTTGCAAGAGGATGGAAGAAGCTGTAAAGGTAACATTTTGTGTAATTTTTTAAAATATGGTAGACGCAATAATTTCTCCTTTAAAATGTTGTTTTTTTTAACCATCTGTCACAAAAGTCATAATAAAGAGGATTTTTTTTACTACTTGTCATGTTTTACCTACCATTTGCCCTAAGGCCAGGCCTGAAACTTCTTTCCATCTAGTAATTCTCGTCTCCCATCCAGGGAGCTCCACAGATCTGCCGTCCTTCTAGCTTTGCTCCTCTCCAGCTGCATGGCCACCTTTGGCCACCCATATCACAAGGATCATCCAGTCGTAGTGGGAGGAGCCAGGATGTTGGAGGATAGTGCCAGTCACTCTCACCAGATATGAGTGTGTACTTCAGTTTTCACCCCAGCTCCCTGCCACTTCAATAGTGTGCCTGTGATCATCTTCTGGATCATCAGGATAGCTGGATCCCATCTACCCCTATGGCACTATACCCAATTCTGTTGTCTGTGATGACTTCTGTCATAATATGTGAGTGATATACAAGAGGCTATTGATTAGTTAGGACATGAACAGTTATTGTTTCTTGAGTCGATGGATTTTCTTCCAATACTACTTTAAAATGGAACAGACGCCAAAATGATTATTATAATTTTCCAGTGTGGTTGCTCATCTTATAGCAAGGTTTTGCCATTTTAATCTGTTTCATTCCATTCTGGATGCAACCACTTAGGCAATGTGTTGGAATTACATTTGATGAGTTTAGCAGCCTCTGTCTTTAAACTGCTCCCTCCACTCCATCATATGCAAATGATAGTGGTGAGTTTACTTCCCGACTTGGGATGTTGAGTCCCTATAGACCCCTCCCCCATAATTCCAATACCACCTCCATTTAATTGAGAATTTTATAAGTTCATATGTAGGTTACAGCATGTGTTAGAGACATTACAATGTTTTCTTAAACAATTCTTAAGGTGAGAGAACTACAAACTGAGAGTGAGTGTTTCTGGCCCCCTGAGGATGCAAGAGGTGATACATACAGCTGCAAGAGATGCCCAGCTCTACATATTATAAGGGGTGCGGTAGCACCGCTATAGTTAGGGTTGAGTAGGCTGTTTAATGTTAAACCTCTAACTTGGCATTTAATAACGTCACCCCTGTTCAATGGATTTGCACAAAACTTTGCATGCACAGTCTGGGGGCAAGATCTTTTAACATGCAAAGTTTCAAAATTCTGACATCTTGATAGTGCAAGAAGTGGAATTTTTGTGCTGTTGTTGTTTTCTTGTCATCATTTAGCACCCAGTTGGTTCTGAATTTTGGTCTGCAATTTCCAGGGTAAAAAAGGCTTGCCTCAGATGATGCATTTCATTGGTTTGGTGGAAAAATATTAATCCATTACAAAGTATAAGGATTTAAAATGTTGGTTCTGAACATGCTCAATAAGGTCTTTTGGATAGCTGTTTGGTACAAAAGAAGAATTTGGCCATATAAAAGTAGATTTCTCTTCTGTGAGGGAGTAATCCTCTTTCATGAGAGAAAATTCTTCTTTTGTATGGCCGCCATCTGTTTCCATTTTTTTTTTAAATATTGGGCCCAATTTTCAAAAGTTGATGCAGCACTTGCATCAATCACTGCCTTAACCCCATTGTTTGATGCAGCTGTGCCAAACTTCTTTGATGCGGCTGCACCCAGTTTTAGTACATTGGGTGCAGTTGCAACATTTTTCACACTTTACAGCAGACTGTGCCAAAGATTTGGTGCAAGCCCCATAAAAAAGAGTCTTCCAAATGGCACATGTTAGACCAGGGGTAGCTGGTCTAACTTGTGACATTTGGCACACAGCAATGAAGATCATAATTGGCACCAAGAGAATGCTGTAAGCCCCCTGCATCATATGACTGGTGCACCAGGGGCTTCCGGCATTTACAGAGCACTTGAAAATTGGGCCCCTTATTTCAAAACCCATAAAAAAGATATCCTGCAGAGACACTAACACATGCATCTTGCTAAACGGGACCCCCATTAGCTGGATTTTGGAGTTAGTTTTTTGAAAAAGGATCCAGAAATGTGTTTTTAAAAATCCTCTTTCATGAGACGATTTTCTTCTTTCATATGGGTTACGATAGAGGAATAGTTCCGTATGAAAGAAGATTAGGTTTATACAAAAAAAGAAGTTGGACTTAGTTTTTTCTTACATTTTTCTTTTATATGAACCAGTTCTCTTTCATGAGTTCTCGAAAATCTCACAAAAGAGGATGATTCACATGGAAAAAAAAAAGTTGGACTTATTTTTTTCTCACATTTTTCTTTCATATGAACCAATACTCTTTCATGAGGTCACAAGAAGCTCTTGAAAGAAGATTGATTCATATGAAGGAAAGAGATGGACTTAGTTTTTTTCACATTTTTCTTCCAAATGAACCAATCATCTTTTGTGAGCTCATGAAAATTTCACGAATGAGCATTGAGTTATTTGAAAGAAGAAGTTGGACTTAGATTTTTTTCACATTCTTAGAAACACAGAAGTTGTTGGCAGATAAGGAACTCTTGGCCCACCTAGTCTTCCCTATATTCCCTACCTACTGTGCCACCGCAGACCCCATTCAATCTCCAGTCTTCTCCCCCCTTGCCTTACTTCTAAGGTCCCCTTTTGTCTAGCCCATGAATGTTTGAATCCTGTTACAATTTTAGCACCCACCACCTCTGATGGGAGGCTGTTCCAGGTGTCCACCACCATCTCCATGATGAAGTATATCCTCACATCTCCTCTGAGCTCCCCCCCCCCCAGCTTTATATCATGACTCCTTGTCCTAGAGCATCTTTTCTATGGAAAATTATACCTTTCTGTAACTTATTAATACCTGTGAGGTATTTGAATGTTTCTATCATATCCCCTGTTTCCCTCCTTTCCTATAGAGAGTACATATTTAGCTGCTTGAGTCTTACCTAGCAGGGTTTTTGATGTAGGTTCTGCACCATTTTGATAGCGCCCCTTTGTGCCACCTTTACCCTATCTACATCCTTCTGGAGATTGGGCATCCAAACTGGACACAGTACTTGAGGTGGGGTCTTACCAGTGAGCTATGCAGGGGTAATACTATCTTTTTCTTTCTGCTGGTGATGCCTCTCCCCATGCACCCAAATATCCAGCTGTCCTTCCCCACTGCCTTTTTACAGTGCTTGGCTTCCTTCAGGTCATCAGAAATAGTTACTCTAGGTCCCATTCTTGTTTTGTGGTTGCTAATACCTCCCCGCTCAATTGGAACATTGCCCCTGGGTTTCTGTGCCCCAAGTGCATGATTTTGCACTTTTTTGCATTGAAACCCAGCTGCCATTCCTTTGACCATTCTTCCATTTTTTTCAGATCATCCCTCAGTCTTTGCACACCCCTGGTGTGTCCACTCCATTGCAAATGTTTGTGTCATCTGTGAACAGGAATACGTTCCCCTTCCAGCCCTTCTGCAATGTTGATAATAAAAACATTGAAGAGAATCGTGCCTAGTACTGACTCCCGTTGCACCCTGCTGGTCATCTTGTCTTCTTCAAAGTGGACCTCATTTACCACCACCCTCTGACTCCTATTGCTTAACCAACCTTTTACCCATTTTACTACTTTTGGACTTGCTCCTAGGTTGCCCAGCTTGCTCACCAGTCTTCTATGTGGAATGCTGTCAAAGACCTTACTGAAATCCAGCTACACCACATCTGCCACTTCTCCCAGATCCACTCATACTAACAAGCCATAGGTCTGTCACTATTTGGAGTTAAGGGACACTCTATATATCAAAAGAAAGGTCTCAATGACTAACACATAATACCCTCAAAAAATTCAGGGTCCATGTAAAAAGACATAAAAAAATTAAAAAAAATTATCATAGGATAACACTGGAACTTTAAAAAGCTACATCTCCACCAGTCTTTGGAGTTAAGGAACAGCTTATATATTCAAAGAAAAGTCTCAATGAGTACTACAAGACTACAACTTAATAGCTACCCAGAAATTCATGGGCTGTGCCGAGCACTCCAAAATTACCTACCAAGTGCCCATAGGATAACACTGCAAGTTTAGTAAGCCGTAAGTCTGTTAGCCTTTGGAGTTAAGGAACACTCTATATATCAAAAGATAGATCTTCATTGGTACCACATGGCTAACACTTAATAACCACCACAAATTCATGGGCTGCACAGAGCATGTATAAATTACTTTCCAAGTGTGAAAGAAGAAGTTGGACTTAATGTTTTCTCACATTTTTCTTCAGAGGGCCCTGCACTCCCACAGCCAGATGGCTGGATGGATGTGTTTGGACCTGCATGAATGAGGATATGATTTTACTATATTAAAAAGAAAAGAAATTCTTTGCAAAAAACTGTGTCAGTGCACCAGTTAGGGTTAAAACTGAAGCAACAAAAGTAGGGAAATGTGGTGTAGGGTTTCCAACTCTAACTCCCTTCCCCCACCTCCCAAGCAGCAAAAGGAAAAAACATGGTTTTGGCTGTCCTGAGTCTTGGTGAATCAGGGTGAGGTCTTCCTTGGAGTTCTCAACCCTAATGCTCACCCCATTCCCTGAGCAAATACGTTCAGATCTGTTTTTTCAGACAGGGCTCACAGGTTATTGGCAACATGTGGGAAGACAGAGTTCTGTAGGTTTGAAGAGTATATCAGAATGTGGTTAGCATTAAGGTTGAGAACCCCAAGGAAGACCCTACCCCTGATTTGCCAAGACTCAGGACAGCCCAAACCGTAATGTTTTTTTTCCTTTTCCTTTTGCTGCTTTGGGGGAATAGGGTGGAGAGTCAGAGTTAGAAACCCTAACACCACATTTCCCTGCTGTTGTTGCTTTAATCTGAACCAAATCTGGTGCATTAACACATTTTCTTTTTGCAAAGAATATCAATTTCTCTGTTTCTATTTTTGGAGCCACTTGATGGCCCAGTGTAGCATCATGACCTGCGTATAGCAGCAAGCTGGGAGGCTGGCAAATGGACAGCTTAAGATAAAGCAGTGCTGCTAGAAGTGCATCCTCCATAAGAAAGGTTGATGGTCTGGTTCTGCAGCAGCACTGACCCCTTTGTTTTGGCCTTGGAAAGTTTAACTTCCAGCCACAGAGAAAATGGCTTACCTGTAAGATTTCTAGAGACTGAGCAGATGCCACGGAAAGAGGGAGTGTAAAATCACGGGGAGGGGGCAGCTTATGTCTGAATGGAAACAAGCCAGTATACTCAAACCTCACTCCATGTAGCCCTCCACCTGTCATTGGAAGATGTTGAGTTGCTGGGGGAAGACATCCCCCCCCTCTGAAAAAAACCACCATAAAAGTGAAAGCCATGGGAGAAAGGCAGTTGTGTTTCGATCATAGCAATCGGGTCGGAGTGGTTGCCAAAGATCATGAGGATGGAGATGTGAGTCTTGCCAGAGAGAAAAACCTTCTTTAGAAAACAAAACATTTATTACCATGTTTGATGACTTATAAAACATGCAAAGAACTTCTCCTTTCCCTTTTCCCTTTCTCTCTCTTTTGGGTATTCAAGCTAAACTTTCTGTACTCTCTTACTATCGGTACCTGAATCTTAGTACCATGATATAGGTACATAATAAAATTATAGTGCAGTGATAAACTTATTTAATTTAGTGTCCAGAACTAAAGTAGAGAGCATTTACATATGTCTTCTTGTTGTGTGTAATGTTATTTATATATTGTCACTTTTTATTGCAATATTTAAACACTTGCACTTCTTGAAATGTTGGTTTGCACATAGGAATATATATATCTTAAGTGTATGCTTAAGCTATTTGAAATGCTAGCACTTTAAAAAACCAATTAACTGCTAAACATGTGACATGTTATTTCACTATAAAAAACAATTCACTCAAAGGGGGCAGTATCTTGACAAAGACTCTGTTTGAGTTGAAACATTGATCATTTGGTGTTTCTCCTGGTCCAGAAGGATCAGTTTTGCTGTTAAAATGTCTCATTAAGTGAAGAAAAAGTCTTTAATTGAACCTTACAACTTGGTTGGACTCTTCATTTGGTTTTCTATGTATGCCCTGGGTAAGTGCTGTGACTTATCCAAAGCTTCATGACTTATAAGAAATATTTAAAAAAAATAAGTATTTCTAAAACACAAAAGCCCACCACAACCATTTCAATGGCGGGACATCCATTTATTTTTCCAAACTGCACATGACACTTTCTCATGGTTTAAACAGAGCCTCACAAAAACTGTTGGCAGATAACGTCCTTTCAGCCCATCTAGTCTGCCAAGTCTGTCTCGTTAGAGGGTTATGCCCCCTGTGCTCACATGCAGGAAATTATGAGTGCTAAATAATTACAATAAGGAATATGCTAAATTACTGTTAAGTGTTTTGCTGCAGTTCAGAATAAATGAAATGTTTTGAATTCTACAATTATTGTTTAACAATACTTATAAACAAGTGTTATTGCTGACTTGGGATTTAGGATATGGTGGGAAAGGAAATGTTTACCACAGAAACTGAAGCTAATCCCTGTAGTCCGTACATTATTTGGCAGACAGTGTATTGGGGTGCCTCACACTGCTTTGTCCTTTGTCCTTTTTCTAATTTATTTACTGTGGATATTCCAACTGAGATTCATCATCCCACTGTTGCCGTCTGACCACATTGCCTTTTCTTCTTAAATCTTACCTAAAGACCCATGTCTGAATAAGAGGGTGGATGTTAGTTGACTCACTGTGCCACAAACTTTGATTCTGATCTTTGAAACTGCTGGTCAAATGCTGGCCCGGTGGCGCTGAGGGCTGAGGAGCTGGACGCCACACCTCGCGGTGTGCCGGTGACCCGGGTTCGGGAACGAACTCGGGTGGCTGGGGGTCGGCAAGGGAGAGGGAGGATCGAGCGTCCCAACAGATGCCTCCTCCCTCAGGGTGGGAACCAAGAATGCACCCGTGATTACATCACTGTAGCCGGGTGGCAGCAACCGACAATTGAAGGATGGAGGCGGCCCGCTGCCGGAGTCGGGAGGGGACGCCGATGGCGCATGAGAGGTCTGGTGTGCGTCAGCACGCCACCACTTGGGACGTATGTCCTAGTGCTCAACGTCCCAGAGGGTAGGGGGAAACCAGGGAGAAAAAGGAAAACACCTCTCGGGTAGCCCTAGATGATAGTCTCTCGGAACCATCCAGGACCACCAGAAGAGGGACAGACCCCACTGTGCAGGGGAGAGAAGGAGGCACTCTAGGGGCAGATCCCCCCAAGGTGCAAACGGAGGTTGAGAGGAAGGAAGGAAGGAGAGGGCCCCGAGAGCAGGAAGGTGGAGATAAAGAAATAAAGTAAAAAAAAAAAGAAACTGCTTGTCAAAAATCACAATCATACCAATAGCAAGTTTCTAAATTCAGCACACAGTGCAAGTAGAATGTTGTCAAAAGCAGATGTTTGGGAAGGGGCAGATCAGAAGCATTCAACCCTTTTCCATTTAAACAATTCTAGGAAGGTGTACATTCATGGAGTAATAACAGGACACTAGCATAGAGTAGTCTTGGTCATTGTTGCTGTTGTGCTGCGATCAATCTTCTAGGGAACAATAGTGATGCTTCTACAACACAAGTGGAGATAAAAATGGCAAGTTACCATTAACAGGTGATGTCTTTGTTGATGACAGATCTAAAGTTATGTCACAGTTGAGATCCTGAAGAAGAGGTACGTCACAAATGAATACCAAATCAATCAGG
Source organism: Neoceratodus forsteri (assembly GCA_016271365.2). Taxonomy (NCBI): domain Eukaryota; kingdom Metazoa; phylum Chordata; order Ceratodontiformes; family Ceratodontidae; genus Neoceratodus; species Neoceratodus forsteri. The sequence continues at coordinate 723,916,619 of CM028129.1, forward strand.
GAAATGGTTTCCACAATGCTGAAGACATCACAATAGCACTGTGCAGCACTGACAATAGCAGTTGAAATTGAACAGAAACAAATCTTCATAAAAAGAGCAGATTTAGGTTATACTTCCTGTAGTACCCTGATGTGGAAACCAACTGCACAATGGTCTGACTCAAAAATACATTGTTTATCATCATCACTTGATGGAGGCAGGACTGTCATAACTCAGTCGTGGCTCAGGCACCAATGATTCATGGTCGCACCTAAATATAAATTGCATAGTTTACGTCTGCCCATTGCATACCCCTCTATAACTGAGAAATGTGAGGAATGAAAAATGATGTTAAAACAATTTTGCACTGTCTATTAAGCAAATACATCAATATAAACAGAGTGTTGTAATTTGAGTAGCGGTGTCAGCTGTTAAACTGGAATAAGAGGGAGGAGGTAATGAGCTGAGAAGTCAGTAGCTCAGCTGGTAGTAGAACTGGACTGTGTCCACTGGTCTCGGATTGTCCACAGCTGGATCACTTATTTTCATGAAATGTTAATTAATTTTTATTTCTGTCTTGCAGATCTTGATGAATGTTCAACAAAACAGCACAATTGCCAGTTCATTTGTGTCAACACTATAGGAGGTTTCACTTGCAAGTGTCCACCTGGATTCACACAGCATCACACATCTTGCATTGGTGAGAAACAAATAAATGATTTGCCAGTTTTTGTTAAACAAGCTACTTGAATATGTAAAGTTCAGGCAGCAGACTCGAGTATAACTTCTACTGTAATGTGTTTTACAAAAATGAAAAGAATACTTTCCCCTCCCTGGGGGATTAGGGGTCCCCAAAAGTATTACATACATATTTTTTTCTCATTAAATTTATAGAGCTTAAATCAAAAAAGAATTAAGGGCGTTATATTGGACACATCATCTTTCATAGTTTAACTGGATGGGGTGGAGCGTGGTATGTGGTCGTAAGGCAAATAGTTTTTTAATGCTTCTTTCATCCCTCATATAACCACATCAGCCTTTCACATCTGATAGTAGCACTCCCCCACTTCTCTCCTACACCTGTTATTTACAAATTTAATAACCTTACTTAAGATCCCTGATACTTGGTCATCAATAATATATTTTCCTTACAAGTCTCTTTTAAATTTCAGGGTTCCTACCTACCCTGAACTAAAGCTAAGAGTGATATCCTTGCACTGCCCAAGCAGATAGAATCTGACCTCTAACTCTAACTGCTGGGAGAATCTACTGATATTGCATGTTGACTACTCTACTTGCCAAGGTTCCTGCATGGGAAGTTAAACAGAAAATGTAAGAAAGATAATTGCTCCCAAATGGTGCATATTTCCCATACCAAAAAAGAGACTGAAATTATATAAACGACATATTAAAAAGAAGAATGGGCAAATGGAAATTAAGATTATTTAATTTGCTGCAGGACCAAATAGCAAAATAAATCATATCTTGAGAAAGATTTGCATCAATTGTTAAATCAAATGGGTTATTACAGCAATATGTGATAGGATAGTACTAACAGTTTTAAGTATCAAACATATAATTCATATCAGATAATTGTGAGTGCATGTCTCAGACCAGAGACTTGGGACTATACCCAGTTCAGATACTGGTATGTAGTATGGGGGGGGGGTATCTGATGAAAGTACAATTGAGTACATGAGACACCCAATCAAGGTTTCTCTGTTCATTTCTGGTAGCTTGCCAGGCAGCAGTTAAAGATCCCATAACACTGATTATGAGAGAGAGTGACAGCCCATTAATCTTTGCCAATAATTTGTCCCTCAAAACAAGTTATAATGCAGTTGTCCATGGCTGTATATAGATGCAAAGTGAACAGAGGCTGTTTGTTATCTGTATAGAGTCACTGTACTATTAGGCCCAGATATCCAAAAGGGTTGCGCCCCGGCGTGATATTCAAAAGGGAAAAGTGCACCGCACAAATCCCAGTGCGCTGGAGTGTATCAGTAATGTATGCAGGCACAGGTGGGCGGCCCATGCATAACCCGCACAGCCCGATCATTCAGCCTGGGATGTGCAGAGTCATGCATGCTAACCCCTACCTGTGCCTGCACAAAGTTAAGCCCCCAAAAGGAACAAATGATGGCCACCATGGTGAGCTGCCGCATTGCAGGGCGCAACACGCAGCTGCCACCTGTGGTGGCCACCAAGTTCCTGCTGCACCTGGAGGTGCCCTCATGCCCCATCGTGGGCATCCGCAGAAAGACACCCCTTCGTATACCTTTGGTAGTTCAGGTGGACTCCCTGTGCTAGAATTTGTGGGCATCAGAGAACCCCTCATTCGGAGTATCTCTGGTGGTCCAGCGGACCGCACTTCGTTTGATCACGGGCATCTGTAAATATAGAACAGTGTTATTACCTGGCGGCCCAGGCCCCTCACTCACCACTGAGCCCTCGCCCGCCTCGTCAGCCGCAGGCGGCAATATCTTCACCCGCTTGCCGCCTTTCACCGCCGTTAACTAACAGCTCAGTAGGATTGCACCACTGGTTCATAGCGTGTTGCTGGCGTAGTATGCCGTATCAGCACAGTCCAGATATGTGATGAATTCATCTCCCATATCTGACTGAGTAGTACGGTATGGTTGCATGCCCATTGGCTCATGCTGTGGAACCAATGGGTGTGCAGCCCTACTGAGCTGTTAGTTGGCAGGCGCGGGTGGCAGGTGGGTGGTGCTGCCGCCCGCCAGCTAACCTGGGGGAGCGAGGCGATGGGGCCTGGGGCGGTGGGAGGGGGTACACTAGACCACCAGGTAATAGGACTGTTTTATGTTTTACAGATCCCCATGATTGGGCAGAGTGCAATCCACTGGACCACCAGGGATACTGATGGGGTTATACCGACACCGCAATCGGCACATAGGGTCCACTGGACCATCAGGGATATTAAGGGGGTTTCTTTTAGATGAATGCCCACGATCGGGCTGCAGGGGCTTTGGTCCCTCGATGCTGCTGCCTGGCAGGGCGCCAGGCACAAGTCATCGGGGATCGGGCGACTTGCATGCTAATGGGATGCAATGAATATAATGACATGCAAATGGCCCCATGTGTGCCTTGCATAAATGATGGCCCCATTTGCATGTCCCCTTTTGAATACTCGCGGGTGCTGTGCATGGCGCAGTAGCACTTACTGGTGCATCTCCATACCTCCACTCTGGCCACTTGCGCTGGCACAGTGCCATTGGCAACATAGTACAGTGGTGCCAGGGTAATATTCAAAGCTGCTGTGCACAGCGCAGCTCCATTGAATATCGCCCAGGCCACACCCCTGCGCAACAAAGTTGAGCTGCGCCCAAGCTTGCGCCACAGCCTGGCGCAGTTTGAATAGCCGGGCCATAGTATCTAATTCATTGCTCTGTTTTTTTTAATACATCTTTATTTAGTTTTCAAGTTACAGGATGCCTCAGAATCAATACTACAACTCTGTGGAAAGCACTCTCATACATAGTTCCACAGGTACATCTCCAGTGTAATCTCTATCTATCTATCTATCTATCTATCTATCTATCTATCTATCTATCTATCTGTCATTTTGTGTTTGTTTTCAAATAGCGCTATTTGTTGCTTATTAGGTGCCCATATTAATGCAGCCTTTGTCCTGCCTACTATTCATTTCTGAATTACTTAACATTTCTGGAACTCAGTGACATCAGTTGAACTGAAAACTACTGTGAAGTGGAACACAGTGGCATCAGCGAGTCAAGTTCATTGAGTTCTGATTTATTGTACAGTAGTTTTCAGCTCAACTGACATCACTGGGTTCCAAAACTGCTACATAATTTAAACAAATGAATACTGGGGAGGAGGTTGCATTATTTTTATTTATTTAATTAATTTATTTATTGAATTCATATATCGGATTTACAACCTTTGAGTCAAAGACTCATTTACAAAGGCACCTTGCCGCAGGGAGGGGGAACAACAATTTGTGAGACAAGATTAATGGGCATTAATATGGGCCCTTAATATGGAACAAATAGTATCATTGTCAAAACAAACACAAAATGATACATTGGGGGACTAAACAGACTTTGCACATGCCCAAATTTAAAAATAGGTTAAAAACTGTAAACAACATTGTTTATGTTTCCTTTGAATCTGATCCAAGGTCAGTTCCCTCCACATATGAACTGCAAAACCAAGTGTATCCACTCTAAGAATTTCTGCGTGCAATATAAATTGGATCATTTTGAAATCAATATAGACAACAATTGTTTATCTCATCGATATAACACCTCTTTAATTTTCTTTACAGGAACATTTAATTTAAATCACATAATTTGTTTACATGTTTAGAGATCCAGATTGCTAAGAAAGGGATGGTTTTAACACCACAGTTGAGATTATAATGCCCCTTAATTTCAGGAGAAATTTGATGGTGAAAGAGCACAACCTCTGATTTGATACAGTTCAGGGTAAATCCAGATAGTAAACCAAATTTCTGTATCCCTTCCATAAGTTTACTTGTTGATATGGCTGGGTTAGTTAAAAATGTAAAAAGATGTAATCCGCAAAAATTGCTATTTTATGCTCCTGATTCCCCATCGCTTATGCTTAATCTCAGTCTCTGGTCATACTCATTGTGCTTATGATTCAATATATGCTACAAATAACAGGAGAGAAAGTGACCATCCCTACCTTCTTTCTCATTTCAGACTAAAACTCTTTCAACCTTACATAACAACTAGGTCTTGATACAAATGTTGAAAATTCAAAATAATGTTATTTGTAAACCCAAATTTGGAAAGGACTCCATAGAGACATTCCCAAGCTACTTTATCAAAAGCATTGTCATAGTGAGGCCCCACCAAACAAGCCTTTATCTTATGCTTTTGGATGTCATTTGTACTATGAATTGTTCACTTAACATTATCTGGGGCCTGACGCATTGCAACAAATCTGACTTGACCTGTATTAACAATTTTGAAGAAAATCATGTCCATTTTTTCACCAATATTCCAGTAAGCAATTTGTAATCTGTGTTAAGGATAGATATTAGCCTATATAAAGCACAATGTACAGTACAAAGTTCTTTCCCTCTTTCAGTAGTACTTGTATTATGGCAAACTTCTATAATGGTACCAACCCCAACCCCCCAGTGCAAAAGTATAGACACTCTGAAGTAATGGAGTAAGCATTTTCTCTAAACAATTTAAAAAAAACTCTGAGGGATAACCATCAACACCCAGTCCTTCCCCCCTTTATGTCTACTATCTGCAGTTAATGCTTCCACAACTGTATTCTGAGCCATTAACATTTTATAATAACTGGGCAGCAATTTCTGTCAATGTACTGACCAGGTTGATATTTTCCATAACAACCGGCTGGTTGTTATGACATTCGTGAGCCATGCCAGTCAAACTATGCTGCTGCCTCATTGGCCAACATTCTGTGTGTGGGCGGGGCCAAACAGTTTCACAAACTGCTGGAGAAAAATTGCTGGTCTTTTATTATAAAATAAAAGATGTGGAGTATGTTATGAGATGACGTATTTTCTTTTTGTGGATGCTGATAGTCCTTCGGCTTCGGGGTTTATGTAGCATCCCACAACTCGGGTGTGCATTAAATTCTCATATCAAACCCTTCCCCATCCATTATTCTCTATATCTTCTTCTGTAACTCTGGATAGTTGTAAGTTTCACCAAAATGTATCTTGTCTTTCTTTTGAGCCCCCTTCTAGTGTGCTATAAAGATCTACATAATATTTTATAAAAGCCTCCTCGATTTTATCACACCTAAAATAAACCTCTCCAGTAAGGAAGTCTTTAATTCCAGATACAGTAGCCCTTGCACATCTCGTCTTTAGCCTGTATGCCAAGATATCGCTGCTGTGGCCCCACCCTCATAAAACATTTGCTTAGTAAACCTAAGCTGTTTTCAGTTGTGTAGTTAGATAACTTGGTCAGCTCTTGGAAAGACTCAGCTCCTTAATTTTTGTCCAATTAGATTTCAGGCTCAGTTCCAGTGCTTTAATTGTAGTTTCTAAAGCAGTTGTCTTGCTTCCCTTTTACGTTCTTCCATAGATGGCATTGCAATTAGACAGCCCCTCAGTATGGCTTTTAATGTGTCCCAGAGCAGGGAGGGCTTTATCCCTTTGGTCTCATTATTCCTTTAGATCTTTTCCAAATCCTGCAATATATCATCCTTGTGTTGCTTTAAAAGAGACAGTTTTAACTTTCACAAAGTTTTCTTTCATAATCCTAAATCCCAGTATGGACTCGTTGGAGCATGATCTGAATGAGTCACACTCCCCATGATGCGCTTTGTCACTCTCTGTAAATCAGATTCCTTAGTTAAAAATAAATGCATCCTAGAAGACAATGCAGGTAAGAAAAAAAGGGATCTACTTTTGCTGACTCATATAGATGGCTCCTTACATCTATAATTCTCATAGCCACCATAGTTTCAGTATCATCCTTACAGTTGCAGATTTAGGAGTATGTTTCTTACTTGTGCTATGTAATTCTTGGTCCAAGGTTATGTTTAAATCTCTATTAAGTTTGCTTTTACCTTTTCAACCACCAATTTAAACAATTTCTCAAAAAAGTCATATTCTGAGCCAAGTGGGGCATATATATTAAGCAATGTGGTCAGTGTACATTGTAATTCACCAGTTACGAAAATATAATGCCCCTCTGGATCCCTTATGTATGTCATGTTCCTGAAAAGATACTTGTAAAGCTATCAGGGTCAGTACTCCTATTTTCTTACCCATTTTATGTTCCACATGATATCCCTTACTGAAGGCCAGCTGTGTGACTTTCTCATTACCTGTCCATACCAATATGTGTTTCTTGTAAGAAACATATAAACATAGAATTTGATGGCAGATAAGGACCTCTTGGCCCACCTAGTCTGCCCATTTTTCTGCCTAACAGATAAGCTGCAGATCCTAGTTAACCAACAGCTTACTTCCTCCTACCCCCCACTAGGACTGCCTTATGCCTGTCCCGTGCATTCTTGAATTCCCCCACTGTTCTTGACTCCACGACCTCTTCAGGGAGGCTGTTCCATGCATCCACAACCCTCTCTGTGAAAAAATGCTTCCTCACATTATCTCTGAGCTGTCCCCCCATCTTCAAATTGTGCCCCCTTGTTCTTGCACATCTCTTTTTCTGAAAGATTCTACTCTCTTAGACTTTGTTGATTCCCTTGAGGTACTTGAAAGTTTGTACCATGTCCCCTCTCTCCCTTCTTTCTTCAAGGGTATGCATATTAAGCTCCTTTAGTCTTTCTTCATATGTCTTCTGGTGCAGACCCTGCACCATTCTGGTTGCCCTCCTCTGAACTGCCTCCACTCTGTCTATGTCTTTGCGGAGATGGGGTCTCCAGAATTGCACACAGTACTCCAGATGGGGTCTCACCAACTGTCTGTACAGAGGGATAACAACTTCCTGTTTTCTACTATTGATGCCTCTCCCTATGCATCCCAGTATCCTCCAGCCCCCAGCCTTCCTTACTGCCTTCTCACATTGCTTGCCCACCTTTAGGTCGTCTGATATAATTACCCCCAGGTCCCTTTCCATTTTTACTGTTGTCAGTATTTCACCCCCCCCCCATTGTGTACTCCTCCCCTGGGTTTTTGTTTCAGATGCATTACCTTGCACTTCTTTGCACTGAATCTGAGCTGCTATACATTTGACCATTCTTCCAACCTTTCCCAGTCCCTTCTCATCCTTTCCACTCCATCTTGTGTATCAACCCTGTTGCAGATCTTTGTGTCATCTGCAAAGAGACATACTTTTCCTTCCAGTTCCTCTGCAATGTCACTAATAAAGACATTAAAAAGGACCGGTCCCAGTACTGAACCCTGCGGTACCCCGCTAGTAACCCTCGTTTCTTCACTGTGGACTCCATTTACTACTACCCTTTGTGCCTTGTTGTCTAGCCAATTTTTTATCCAGGCTACCACCATTATGTAAGAATATAATTTGTGCATACTCATTTTCAATTTGCTGCTAAATTTTTCTTTCTTTTAATAATGTTACTGCCAGACTGTCTTCCTTTTAATGTTATTCATACCATTCTCATTATATATTAATACCTTAGTTTCTTGTATCTGATACAGAGTCAAACCCCCACCCCCACCCTCACGGATATAGACTTTAACACCTTACCTTAATTTCAAGTCAATGTTGTTATCTTGCCCTTTAACCAAACATCCTGCATCAGTATAATTTTAACTAAACATTTCAACTTTCTCAGCTGCAAACTGAAGGAAAGGATTGTGGAGTATCTTAAATCACCAGGTTACAAGACCTGAGGTGGCATGGATTCATATTGGGGGGAGGGAGTTTACATCAGACAAACAAACCTAATTGATTTCTTCAACTGGGTGATGAGGGAACTAGATTGGGGTAGGATGGTGGACATGGCCTACTTCGATACCATACCACATAGAAGTCTCCATTGAAAACTGGGCAGTTTGGGGGTGGGTTCTAAGGTGGTAAATTGGGCACAAAACTGGTTGATGGATAGGCAACAGAGGGTGGTGATAAAGGGAATTTATTTGAGGGAGGGGGAGTGTGACTAGTGGGGTACCTCAGGACTCAGAACTCAGTATTGGGTCTAGTCCTCTTTAATGTCTTTATAAGTGACATTGTCAAAAAGCTGGAATGGAAGGTATGCCTCTTTGCAGATGGCACCAAAATCTGTAGCAAGGTGTACACCCCTGAGGATGTGGAGAGAATATTCAGAGACCTGGGAAAACTAGTGGCATGATCAAGGGTATGGCAGCTGGGTGTCAAGGCAAAACAATTGCAAAATCATGCACCTAGGGCATAGAATCCCAGAAGCAGAGTATATTATGGGGTAGAGATATTGATGGGCACCAAACAGGAAAGAAACATGTGAGTAATATATCTGATGACCTCAAGGTGGCAAGGCTGTGCAACAAGACAGTAGGTAGGTCAGTGGGATGCTAGGATGCGTAGGGAGAGGTATCATGAGCAGAAGGAGGCAGGTGTGTTGCCACTCTACTAGACCATTTGTGAGACCAGTTCTAGAGAATACATCTCAAGAAGGACATAGGGAGGAGGCTGTCCTGATGAGGGCAACTAAAATGGTGAAGGGGATGCCTCTGAAGCCCTATAAGGGGAGAATAAAGGAACTCAGTATGTACACCCTGGAACAGAGGAGTGGGGGATATAATACAGAACTATAAATACCTTAAGGAATTGAATAAGGTACAGGAGGAAAGTATTTTTCAGAGGAGAGGGTGCACGAGAACAAGGGGACATACAATGAAGCTGAAAGGGGAAATTTCAGAGGAATGTAACAAGTACTTCTTCACTGAAAGAGTGGTGGATACCTGGAATAGTCTTCTAGTGAAGGTAATGGAGGAAAAACAGTGGTAGGCTTCAAGAATGCATGGGACAGGCATAAGGGAATTTTAGTTGGGAAAAGGGGTTAAGGTTCAGGTATGGTCTGCAGTGAAAGTATAGGCAGGGGAAAAAGGGTCAGACTGAATGGCCAAACGGTCCTTTTCTGCTGACAAATTCTATGTTTCTTAACAAATCCCTTGTGGTAGAGATCCTCTGTTATTTGGATCTTACTCCATTTCATTTCAAATAGTGAGCTGATGTAACAGTACTTGGAGGAAATAGGGGTACGCTATTCTGGCTTGTCGCAACAAGTGACCTTGTAGGCTATACTGCTGGACTCCAGAACCAATTCAGTAACAGCCTAACAAGCAGTCACCATCTCATGCCTAACATTGTAGTTTGCATGGCATGGCACTCAGATTTCCGCACACCTCCAACACATATACAACATTTCTACAAGATAGCAGTCTTAGTTAAATAATCCCTCAGCATCTTAATAATTGATTAACTAATTAAGAAGTTTCAGCCAATGTAACTATGTCTTAAGCCCAAAAAATGGTATTCTCCTGGCAAAAATAAATTCCATTCTTCTCTCATTACAGTCATGAGCTGTGAGGTTCTCTCTACAAAGTAAACAATAGAAAAATGTGTTTAAGATCCTTACTACCCAGTACAGAGACTTTTGCAAGAATAGTCTTATAAGAAATCATATAATAACCCAGTATGAACTTTGCTAAGATATTGTAGACTATGCATTTCAGATATAACAGTCTAATAAAATGAAACTGCAGCTCTATTTTCAAATTTGCTAAAAATATAAACATAAAGCACCTTACATGAGCTTCATAATCATAATGAATCAGCTGCTAAGCATTACACTAAACTAAACAATCATTACTGGGTACACCAAAGCATTATGTCCAAAAATTCTATGTTACTTACATATGAAAGTGTCAGCAGAAACAGGCCTTATGGTCTATTGAGTCTGTTCGATTGTGAAGCTAGCCCCTCATCTCTCCGTTGCCTCACCCTCCACTCCCCTACTCCGTATTTACCCACACACACACACACACACACACACACACACACACACACAGTCTGATCCCCTCTTGAAACTGCCTACCATTCTACTGGACACCACCTCCATTGGCAAAGCATTCCACTTGTCCGCCACCCGTTCCATAAAAAAATGTCTCCTGATCTCTCTCTCCTGAATTGTCCCCCCTCCAATCTCAGCTGATGCCATCTCATGTTCCTCACGCTCCAAATCTTGAAAATGTCTTCAGTATTAGTCTTGTTTATCCCCTTTAGGTATTTAAAGATTTCAATTGTATTCCACCTGTCCCTCCTCTCTTCCAGGGAAGACATGTTCAGTTCGCCCACTCTCTCCCCGTAGGATTTTCCCTCTAATCCCCTGGATCATCTTTGTTGCCCTACGCTGCATCCCCTCCAACAACCCGATGTCCCTCTTCAGGAATGGGCACTAGTACTGCACGCTGTATTCCAGGTGTGACCTGACCAGAGATATATATGTAGGGGAAGGATCACCTCCATATTCCTGGAGGAGATACACCTCACTATACACCCCGGCATCTTGTTGGCTTTTGCTGCCACCTTTCTGCACTGTGCTGAGTTGTTCATACTCCCTGTTATAAGCACCCCGAGATCCTTTTCCTCCTCGGTGCTTTCCAACTGTACCTCTCTTAGCTGACAGCTTCTTCTCTGGTTCCTGGCTCCATTTTCTATCCCTTTGTGATTTTATCACCAGATACAAAACACAGTCAGGCATGGGTATTCTGAAAACAAAACTCCCCAATTCTGTGTCTCAAAAGACCACCTGGTAAATGCTGGAAAGAAAAGAGAAAGCCTGATCACACTTGTGCCAGTCAGTGACAATTTCTTTTCATTGGTGTTGGTTCCCATCTTTCTTTCCCCACCTCCTGGAAAGCCTGAAGCAGCTCCTTGAAGGGGAACTACAGTCAAAGTTTACAAGGCAAAATGTTGCACAGTGCTTTGATTTCTGGGTGTAGTCCTAGTGTGCCCTTCCCTTTGTTTGCTGTTACCAGTTTTTTTCTAAATTTGCTTGCTAGTTTTCTGACCCCTGGGGATCTCCGTGTTTGCATTTTTTTTACTGCTTCTCTTTTTCTTACAATGCCTGCTGTTCCATGCTACAGTGATGCATTTGTGATCATTGATTCTTTAAGTGCTGGATTTGTGTTACATTTACTGTAAAGCAGTAGAGCTGTGATTTTAAGTTACTCTCCTTATCCTGTGAACACTAATAAATGCTAAATTTACAGATGGTTAACACTGCAGGGATTATTGGGTGGGCTGTTCTATAAGGAAAACAGCTAGAGTCTTCACTGGTTATAGCATTGATGAACTGGGGTGATTTGTGTGCTTTTTATGGCTGTGAATGGTTTGATGAAATGAAAAGCTTTGAAAACAAGACATTTACTCCTGCTGGCTAGGCCCAGAAAAATACCTTCTGTAGAAAGCAAAATGTTTGGATTAAAATATGTATTTGTTTGAGGCCAGAATATCAGGTTCCTAACAGCAGACTGCCATTGCAGTAGCTATCACTTTGAAACAATGGTCACAAATGCATCACTGTCAAGAGCATTACAAAATTCAAATATGGAGATCCTCAGGGATAATAAAACTAAAAGGCAAGTTCAGAAAAAAAAATCCTAATAGCAAACAAAGAGAAGAATACATTAGGACTATCCCCACAAATCAAAACACTCCACACAACATTTATTTCTGCAAATTCTGACTGTAGTTTTCCTTTAATCTCAGCAAGTGTTAATGGTATCATCTTTTGTCCTGCAGCCTCTCAGATCTATCTTCTTCTGTTTTGAGCTAGTGGTGTAACTGGAGTCCAGTTTCCCATGCTTCTGTGTCAGTATTATGTCAATTCCTCTGCTTTTTAGGTCCAGCTTAGCCTCCTCCATTGTATGAAAATGTTTTTATACCATATTCAAAGAATAATTTTAATCTGGCTGGAAAGGGAGTGGTGAATATAAACCCTTTGTGCTTCAAAGCCTTTCTAATGCAATCATATTCCTGCCTTTTAGCCAAAGCTTCAGAAGTATGGGTCTGATTAAAAGTAATTTTCATTTCTTCATATTTCAGTTGTTTTTGTGCCAAGGCTGCTCACAGTAGCTCATTTTTTCTCCAAAAACTTTGGTAATTAATGACAATTGATCTGGGTCTTGCAACTGTTCCTGTAGGTTTAGGAATAAGAGCCCTGTGGTCCCACTCTATCCCTAAGTCTGGATCAGCTGGTAAATTCAATATGTGTTCTAATAGTGTCTAAATATAATCTGACATCTATGTACCCTTGGCACCCCATGAATTCATAAATTATTATTTCAGGACCTGCCTTCCAAACTGTGTTGTTTGTTTTGCAGTGCAAAGGCTTGTATCGCCACTAGCTGTATTATGCTATACATCTTTTCATTGTATGCCTCCACTGCCATAATTCTTTCTTCTGCCTCATGTTGCCTTTTTTCAGATTTTGCTAATTTAGTATGTAGGTCTTTAAATTGTTTCTGGTTTTCTTTACATGACTGCCTGATCTCTTTTACCAAAATGTCCAAATGACTCTGTGAGATATTCCCTTGTTTCAGCTGGTTTGCATTGTTTGTTGAGTGGGGAGTGATGCCTTCATTTTGGCTCTGCGGTTCACTACTTTGCCAGGTTAAATTTTTGGCATCTTGAGTTCCAGTGTTCTGATTCAAGTGCAGTCACCTTGCAATTGTGTCTCTTTCACTTGCCATTACTATATTCCAAAGCTAGAATTTAGCAATAAGGTATGACCAGATCTTAATTTTCTGATTAATCACCTCCCGGGGGTGTAATGTGGCACAAGGCATGACTGTTGGAATTACATTAGTCAATCAGAATTTTGTATTTCTGAGACCCTTTTATAATTACAGTTTCACTGGTTTTGAGAAATGTAATCAGGTTGGGGTATTAGAGCCTTCTCTTTAGGCAGCCATGTTGCTCGACGATAGCACCAGAGGTCTAATTCATTGCTTTGTGAAGTGCTTTGAGATACACTGTGTATGAAGGGCACTACAAAAAAAAGTCTTGTCTACATAAGAGATAATTAACATGCAGAGTATCGCTTAATGCGATTTTTTTCATCTTTCTCATAAATTGCAGTATATATGACAGCCTTTCTCATTTGACATTAGATAACAATGAATGTATCAGTGACCCCAGTTTGTGCGGAGGCAAAGGAGTGTGTCAGAATACTCCAGGAAGCTTTGCTTGTGAATGTCAGCGTGGATTCTCTCTTGACCAAAGTGGAATTAACTGTGAAGGTACGTGATGCTACACAGGCTCAAGTTTACCATTTTCAGTATGAAATGCAAAGATTTAATTAAGGAACACATCTGAGGTGGAGAAAACTATCTTACAAAGGTGTTCTTTTGGGGCAGAATAGACAACACATGTAGCTGTGCAAACGCTAACATTTATACAGTGGTACCAGCCCAGATGTAATGCAGTAATGCTGCAGATATCCCAAAAAGTTGCAGTAAACTACAGGGAACAATGTAATTCAATAGGAATTAAGCCCTTTTGTCTTGCAGTATTTTGTGACATATCATTTACTGCAAGTTACTGTGTTGCGGTGTGGTGAGCTCCAGTGTACAATTCAAATATACCCCAAACAGGTACACTGTATCAGAAATAGTGGGTCTGTGCTGCTGTCACAGGTCATCGGTAGCATGTCACACTACCACATGCATGGGTTGGGTTTGGAAGCAAAACTGAATTTCTACTTATTTAGCAACATGTTAAAAGAAAATCCCACCAATGACATCTTTCTCCATTTACTGGAGGGGGTGCTGTCATGCTACTTCCACAACAACACCTGTGACTGTCCAAGGAAAACTCAGGATACATGCTTCCTCTCTTCTTCCACAGGGAGCTGTTGGCAGAGGGTAGCATGTGGTCCAAGTGAGTGGGGAGGAAGGAAGAGATGAGTGCATGCCCACTAACCTTGTATGAGACCACACATTGCAGACTACTCCCAGAGTATACCAGAACTAGGACAGGAGATGCAGAAAACAAGATTAAGGGCACCACCAGTAACCTGGGCACATTCCCCAAAAAGAGAATGCAGTCTATCCCAGTCTTGAGAGCCACACCATGAGGGTAGGACTTGTGGCTTCTGAAAGACTAGGATGGCAGGCCAAAATAATAAGGTAACCACCTTTGGTGCCAAACTAGCAAAATTTATTAAACAACAAAATAGTGGACCTTTCATATTAGGGCATTGTTAGTATGATAATGAAGTGTGTTATGTACAGTAATTTCCTAGCCCCTAAATTCATTACCTCATGCCCCAAAGTGAACCAAGATCAGGGCCCCGTGTTTACTGTGGCAAAGTGGACCTATATTCTGCGGCAGGACCTCATACTCTCTGTGGAAGAACAACTGCTGATTCTGTGTCCATTGTGCGGCAGATAAATTGTAGGTAAACAGAATACCTTCAAAAGGATTAAGTCTTAGTTAACCCTTTGACTGCCTTCGTGCAAGCACTCTGCTACACTGAAAGTGGAACAGCAAGCCATTTAACAGTATGTAGTCTTCTTATCACAGATATTAAACAACAATAACCCAAACCTGGCACAGCCATGGGTATCAGTGTTCTCTTTTAATTAATTTTCTCTCCAACCCCGAATTTGAAGGATCATCTGTTCTTCTTCTGGAAATTGGTGGCCTTTGCTGTTCTCCTAGGTTATATTCAGAGGAGGACAAACACACTTAGCTAAAACTACACAAAAGGCAAAACCTGCTTGGATTTCTTCTGGTTTATATTTACAGTTGGCAGATATAAAGAGAGACTCCAACTTGAAAGCCATTTTTTTTCTGATTTTGATCAATGTCCTTTTAGATTATTTTTTTAAACTAGTAATATCCTACCTGCCTTGCAACGAACATACTGAGTGCAGTGTGCAAATCTGTGTGTTGTGAGTGGGAATTGTCTTCCTATAAAAGTGAAGGATGGTGTAACTTGCAGTGTCTGTAGGATTTGTTGACTCCTGGTTTTTCTTTTGGGGACACACTAAAAATGTAAGCAAGTCATTCTTATTAAGCTGAAGCAACCTTGGTTAGCATGTCCTCTTCTCCTTTCATCTCAGGGCATTGTGGTGTTCTTCGGGCAGTGACTCTCATTTTACTTGTGTATAGCAGCAATCAAACTCTCCATTCTGATTTTTTTCGGTAGCTGCTTGCTCCAGTTCTGGTATACCCTGGTCCCCAACTCTGCTGCAGCGGGGCAACTTGACCCTCTTTAAGAACTGAGCTTGATGCCACCACTTAGGTTGCAGGTTCAAATCTGCCAAGAAATTTCTCTCACACTTGCAGGTACAGAACTGCAGCCCTCAAATCAAAACTGTGATAGATGTCCACTAGTGGGGATTGAGTCCTCTACGCAGTCTGCTGCCAGCCCTATGTTTCTGTAATCAGCTCCTCCTCCGATACTTGTCACCACATAAAGATTGATTCCACCTCCAAAGGCACCACTGAATCTTCTTAATTCTTGACTACAGCTCACCTTCCAGTTCTTCCTTCCAAATTCATCTTCCAAGGATTCACCATGGACCATGGGCAGCCTCACAATGAAAAATTAACATGGCTCAGCTACCCAAACCTACACAGTAGCAAATCATAACTGCCATGGACCTAATCAAGCTCTGCTACTCTTGCATCAGTCCCCCCCCAACAAAACTGGCTGGAAGGAGTTATGCATCAATAGCCAGCATGAGTCAAGATGCCATGCGGCCACTAGCTTTTCGGCTTTGTAGTGGGTGGCATCAGTTTGCTGCCCCTTCTAATGAGCATGTATGCCATGGCATACCTAACATATCAATAGCTGTGCCCTTGCCTTGTGTGACCGCATAGCATAGCTAGCATTTCTGCAGCTGTGTGGCTGGTTTTCCCAATTTCTGCAGCAAGCACTGATTTCTGCAGTCAGCCCTGATTTTTGCAGCCACTGCTGCAACTGCAGAATCCCAGAAAATACATGGCTCTGACCAAGATCATAGAACTGCTGATAGTAGTTTCACAGTGCTGCTGCAGTCATACAGCAGCAAACTTAGAAGCCACTGCATGATAGAGCTGCCACAACAACAAACTGAGATCAGCAAGGGACCAGTTGTGAATTTGGATCACATTAGATAATGGGAGGGTGGGTTCCACTGGTACACCATTGCTGCAGTGAAAATATTACAGCGACCAGTCATTTACAGTGACAAAACAACATGTCGCTGTAGGTCGCTGTAATGCTCCCACTACAGTGGCGGGCCCCCCGGCACAGCTTCTCTGGGTGTTGTGCCCCCTCACTGAAACACGTCCACCATGGGGGTGATTATAGTAAGATCTGGGGTGTGCGGGGTGGTGACAAAAGGTTGAGAGGTATGTGCTTGCATGCATACGCAAAATGAATATATTGTTACTGTGTGTAGGGGACTGTGTCAGTGTGTATTGTATAGGCCAGTGGATGTAGAAATGCAGGAGGCTTGCCTCTCAAAAGGCAATGCTGAGAAGGCTGACAATGACAGTGTTTAGCTGGCTGATGGGCGAACACTTCTTATAGTTCAAAGGAGAAAGCGCCATCAACCAAATGATTGTCTGACTATTAGTCAGCAAGCAAACATCATCAAGCTTTGAAGATAAACATCAAGCCTCATTGTATGTGCATGTGTGTGTGTGTCCCTACTTGCAGACAGGAAGTGCCTGTTTGAAAGCACTCAACAGCAGAGTTGGGGAAAAAACATAATGTAAATACTGTGTAATAGCTTCAAATATTTATTTATTATTTTAGTGTTTGGTTACCAGGTAAGGCACAAGTGTTTGTTTTCAGGAGCAACCTGGGAGCACTTGGTGGTGAAGTGACTTGCTCAGGGTCACACAGTATGCAAGTGGAGGTTGTGAGAATCAAACCCAGGTCTGGTCTGCTAGATATACCAAGCTCATTCACCACTCATTACTCTAACCTCTAGGCTATACTGCCAGCCCTGTTAATAGCATGTCAGTAATGAACAGAAAACACCAGCAATAGTTGATTTAAACTACATATTGTTTATGTTTCCTTTAAAGAGACCCTTATACCAGTTGGATCACTTTAAAAAATGTGAGTTAAACACAATTCAGTTTATCATTTAAATATTTTTGCAATCCTTTTTTTTCATATGGACTTCATTCTCCAGTACATCACCATTGGCCCCCTTCTTCTGTAAAACCTCAACTCCTTCACCCCACCTCTAGGACTTACCCCACTTACTTCTCAACATCATTGTGTAAGAGGGTGCCATGGATGGTGGTGGTGCAGTGCATTTAGACTCACAGCATCATCCTGCAGACAGGGATTCTTTTATACTCTTTATTCCCCTTGAGTCAGCACTGGTGGCATGCAGTAGACCATGAAGATGGACTTTCAATTCTGGTGGCCACAGCTGTGCTTACTACCCTCCACTAGGTGGCAGACAAGTAGAAGTACACACTATCCTCCCACTTTAAAGGAAGAGATCTGTCGATGGATGTTAAATCCTCCTTCCCCCCACCTGCTCCCTAGTGATTTTGGTCCGTTCCTGAATCCAGATCGCAGGTGTGGCAGGAGGTGAGACATCTGGCGCTCAGCCTTCCACATTACTGGCCTAGTTACAAGTTTACTACAGTGCAAATTTCCTTACACAGTGTTGTTTGTGGCCTTAGAGGGGCTGAACCTGCAACCATGTTTGTCATTCTGTTTTTACCCTCTGTACAGTTCATTATGAACTATATTTTGTGCCATTTTTTACCCTTTTCCGTTATTACTGAGTGAAGTGACATAAAACCGGCACTGGGTCAGAATAGCGCTGACAAGAATGCCATTGGCATCATGAGCATGGTAAAAATGCTGTCAATTTTGTTTTTGAGGGGGGCTGTGTCCACCACCCCCCCTGGACTGAAGTATTTTCACTCCGGGAGGGAGTGGATCAAGGAGAAAGTTTAAATTTGTGAGGCCATGGAATACTGTTTCCACAGCCCCACATAAAAAATTCTAAGTCCCGAGTGCACAACAAAGTTGGAGACCAGGATTAGAACCCTGGTTTTCAATGGCACTGACCAAGCTACTCGCTGCCCCAGCCCTCCACATCACAGGAGCAGCTCAACCAGCCTCATGGATCCTGGTGTCCTTGTGTTATATAAGCACCAAGAAGAGCAACCTGGGGAGTGCTTACTGAAAGTGCTGTAAATCCCCTCTCATTGTCTGTGTTAGTGCTACAGGGACTAGCAATCTCTTGACTGGTGCTGTTCCTGTAGCGCTAATCTAATTGGGTACCCATAAGACCAAGATTACTGTCCCTTACACTTTGCTAGCTTTGGCTACTTGCTGAGGAAAACAACATAAAACCAAGATTACTGTCCCTTGGACTTTCCTAGCTTTGGCTGCCTGTCTACACATGACATCATACTGCCCTTTTATGACATCATAATTATCTCCCTAGCAACAGATTGGGATATCATAAAAAGAACTGTAACTGCAAAAGCAGACAAGAATACAGAGCAAATAGGGCAGAGATCATGTTTCCATGCAGATGTCCGTAGCAGTAAACAAGAACAATAAATTACAAACAAGGGTGAAATATAAGCTAAATTGCATCTTAATATTATGTTTTTCAGAGTTGTCCCAGCAGCATCAGGGGCTCTTTAAAGCCTGTTACACTGCAAGCAAACATCAAACATTCGGCATTGACAAATGCTTGTATAAAACAAGGTTACTCATCATCCCAGAAACAGGCAACGTCGATTGAAATAGTGAGTGAAGCACAGGGGAGAGCAAAGGGCAGACTAACTAGTGCCAAGGCAAGAGCAAAAGGGGCAAAAAGGAGTTTCAGATGATTTTTGAAAGAATGATAGAAGGAAGACAGACAAACTGAGGGGGAGAAATTATCCCAACTGGAAGGAAGATGGGAGGAGAAAGTGGATTGCCCAGCAGCATATTTGGAGAAAAGACTGGAGAAGGTGCTTGAGTCCCTATAGCAAAGTGTATAAGAAGTGAAAGGGTTGAAAGAGAGAAGAGATAAGAAGGGAGTGAGGAGAATCAGTCTGGCATGAGAGAAGGAAGGGGCAGTGCCATAAACCACATCTGCATAGTCAAATATTAGAAGGACCATCTTGGTGACTGTTCACGGTGTACTGGAAGTGGTAGGCAATCCTTACTGTGGCAGACAGTACTGAGTCTGAGGTGGAGCTTTCTGTGGATGGCAACAATATGGGTAGAGAAGTCGAGTCTACCATGCAGCCACATACTTACTGTACATAACTGAAGCTGGGAATTACCTCAAGGGAAGTGTCATCCAGGGTAAAAAAGGCTAGGGGGGAAAGGAAGCCTTGCAGGCCTATGGCTTGTGTCATAGGTCATGCATGGTATAACCTCAGGACGGCGACACTATTACAGCAAAAACATTGATGCTGACTACATCAATGTTTTCACTGTAACAGACCACCCGAGACCCCAGCACTCTCTCTCTCTCTTTTTCCCATTCCTGCACCACCTCCCTGATCCAATTCCGAGTTGGAGCTAGAATCCTGGAGATCGGGTGGGGGGGCAAAGCAAAAAAATTGTCATGTTCTCAAGTCAGATTTATGTCAGCTGCAAGTTGCTGTTGACATAAATCCATCACTGTGATGGCAGTCGACAACTTAGTTGTCAAACCAGCATCGTAGAGTCAGTCATGCATTCTTTCTTTACCAAAATAACCTAACTCTTGTGAATTGAATCAATGAGTGTGTACACAGCTGGGAAGAGTAAGTGAGCCCTGGTGGTCTAAGGTTACTTAGAATTTCTCCCTCTGAGAGAGTTCTGAGAATCCCATTTTCGGGGATGTCCCTAGCACTATGCCACAGCCCATTTTTGGGTGCATGGGTGGCACAAGCCCTGTTTAGGGCAGCCAGCCTGTGGTCGATGCAGGCTGCCATTCAGAATCACTCCTTGTGCATCATTTGGTGCAAGGGACACTTTGCACCATTCATTGTGGTGCAAGCCCCTTGCACTGTGCTGGTAGCTTTGAGAATCGAGCCCTAAATCCTTTTGATTGTTCTTTTGGCAGCTGGTAAGAGTCAATTAATATTGAAGTACCCGAGAAGAATCAGTTCCCTTGAAGAAGAGTGAGAGGCTGGAGAGGCATAGCATCAGATGGCACAGAGGAAGAGGTTTTGAGGGAGGCATAGAGTCCGCCACACAAGAAAGGTATAGAGGAGGGAAATGTGAGCTTGGCCAAACAAATTCATAACAGAAGGGTACTGCATCATTTGAGAGAATAGAGCAAGTGAGTTCCTCCCAAACATAGAGGGCAATACCACCACGTTTGCCACAGTCTTGTTGGAGGTTGTAGTTGGAGATGGCCACGACACTGTCAGAGACTCTAGAAGTGAGCCTGGATTCAGTGACACAGAGTATGTCAGAAGTGTGCTGTGCAAACCACATTCTAAGATCATCCTTGAGTAGAACACTCCTAGAATTAAGATGAAAAATGCTAAGGCATTTAGGGAGAAAAGGAGAGGAAGAGACAAGGCTGGGAGAAGCAAGGTCAGGATTTCATTCAATATCATCACACAGAAGGAGAAAAAAGATTACCAGAAACAGAGCAGAGTAGGATTTGCATTTGTTGGGGGAGGGGGAGATTGGGGGAGTGGGTACAGAAAAGGTGAAAGAGCCCTATCGAGAAATTCAGAGTTGAAGAAGAATAATGTAAGGGTACCAAGGTGCATAGGGAGAGGTGAGGGAAATAGGCAAGGAAAGTCATGGTAGGCACAATAAAGTAAAGAGTGGAGGGAGAGGGAAGTAGGGAGAGGAGGAGAAGAACAATGAGAAGTAGAAAGGGTGAAGGTACTGTAAATACATATTAGGCAGTGGTACAATCAGACACTACAAAAGGGTTTGGTATAATCACAGAACACAGAAAAAAAAAGCTATTTTTGGAGGACATCAAAGCAGCTACTTAGAACCACAGTTCAGGAGGTGCCCTGAGCAGAGGAATTAAACACAGACAGGTAACAACAGAAGCACACCAATGCTAATAGGCAAAGGCAACATAGCTAGCCAGAAGCCACTGCAGTGAATTGAAGTCAGACAAAGCTACAGTATAGGCAAGTCAATAATATGGACCACTCAGATAGGGTGTAGCTAATATTGCTATAAACAGACTGTAAACAAGAACATAGGGCACCTGAAAATAGGGTATGGTGAATATTTCTATGAGCAGGATTTTGGAGTAGCACAGACAAAGGAACCATCCAGCTCTGGGATTTCAACAGATGGTCAGTATAGCCAGCTGCCTGCTGCCTCCCTAGCTGACACCATCCAGAAGAGTTCCTTTGCACTGCAGCCATTAGCGCTCTGACCATTAACGCTCCAGCTCACATGAAAGTTATGAAGTTAAATGATATGCTTCTGATGGTGTTTGATGAAGAAGGTAGTGGGAAAGCTGAAGTCTTTATCAGTGCCTTTAGTGTGCTCAGAATAGCTCTGCCCACTGCTGCAGATCTGTCATTCCATTGTTTAGTGGGCTCCAAGGAGGTTAAATCTCAGTAGATTAGTGAGGACTGATCAATCCAAAACTGCTGGCTCTGAGTCCAGCAACAAGGTAGATATTGAGGGGTAGGACTGCTGAGGAAGAGAGTCAAGCAAGCCCTTATGACCGTGATGTGCTCCTGCTGGCACCTGGTGAGGATGGAAGCAGAAACACTGAAGTCTTTGTTTCTTCCTTTGGTGGGGAAGGGCACAGTAGTTCTATTATTTTTAGCATTAAGAAGGCACTCCTATGATACACTACAATGTTTGTACCTTAATACAGTGGCAGCCCATTGGCATGATGGGTCAGATATTCAAAGGCCAAAGAATGACACAAGGTGCCTGCATCAAACAGAAATGATACAAGTGGCACTTTGCAGCAAAGTATGCGACATTCCCTATTCTGAAATGTGGTCTGCATCTGAATTGGGAGCAGCTGCACCAAACTGGTACTGCACCACCATGCAACATTCAGCAGGATGTGGCAAGCTGCAAGCAGGCTTGCACCATAGCGGAGCTACACCATCCCCTTTTCTGGGATTCAGTAACCCTTGCCATGGGTGCAGCAAGGGGCTTAAGATCTGGTCTAAGCCCCATGCACTTGTGCCACACACTGTGAAGACTTGGGTGGGGGGACCTGAACTTTGGGTCTGGGGTAGATGGAGCACGGATTGCCATAGTGTGAGTTTGGGAGGTTGTGGGCATTGAAATCAGTGATGTTGCACCTGGCAGGGGTGCCGATTATATAGCAAGAACACCAATTACATGGTACTGTGGGGTGGTACAGGGACACACAGTGCAGTACCGTATGGGCACAGCCCTGGCAGCAGCCCCAGCCTTGGGGCTGCTGTCAGGGCTGTGCTCATGTGGGACCATGGCACTGTATGTCACTGGACCCCCCCGGCATTGCCGTGTGATTGCTATATAATCAGCACCCCCACCGGGTGCAACATCACTGATTTCAATGCCCATCGCCTCCCTGACTCACACTATGGCACCCTGTGCCCCTTCTACCCTTGGACTACTCCTGCCTGACCCATTCAGCCCCTCAACCATCCTGGCTCCTCTAATGTTGCACCAGATGAGAGGGGGAACCACATCCTTGTGGCATTTCCTGCAGGTGCGCTGATTGTTTGGCACTCACCTGCTGGTGCAGCAACTTTTGGGTTTGTGGCTTGGGGACCCCAGTTCTTCCTGAATGAGGCACAGGGTCCCTGATGCAGCCAGAGTACACCACAGTCCTAGATCACTGCAAATTGCAGCAATCTACAAACTCTTTGAAAATCCAGCCCTGTATCCTGAAATTTAGCATTTACATTCTTTGATACTAGGAATATTTAATCCTGAAAATTTGGTAATGATCAGTTCAGTGGTTTAAAAGTTCTAAAAGGATGAATGTGTAAATAAAAATCTTTTTAAAGACTTTTATGAGTTTAAACTTCAAATTTTATGAAATTAAGAGTGTTTTATTTATTATTTATTTATTGAAGTCTTGGGTTAACCCTTTGAGGACAAGCTCATTACATGGGTTCCATGTCAGTGTATACAAACAATATTGACATTGTACAGATAGGTATGAACAATGTAAAACCGATTTTAAGTATGGTACAAAGATGGTACTTTCACTTATGGCTTTAATTATTAAGAAAATAAAATCCCCTCTTCCTGAAAACATAGTTCTTTTTTATATGAATTTTTCATGAGGTGTTATACAGAAACATCGAATTTGCAACAGTGATAGTTCATGATAGAATCCATTTTCATGAGATGAGACTTCTGTCTTCATAAGGCTTAGCGATCAAGAAAGTGGGTAAAAGAACTAATAAATGTAACATTTTTGCATATCAGAAACAAAGCAAATTCTTGGACCTCTAATCTAAAACTTGTGTGGTCAACAGGGTGGGGTGTATGGTTGATTCTTCAAGTGTCATATTTTGAAAAGAATAATGATTTGTACATTACTAATGAAATTAGGCTGTTGGGAGTCATGAACACAGGGCTTGTTTCCATGACTACCAAGCCCATTTTCATGAGAACAGTTACAAAAGTGGATGAAGTTAGAGAAAAATTTACACGTGATAAACAAACAAGCAATGCCAAATGTTTGCTTGCATGTATTTGTTGTGTAGGTGTTTGGCACTGATAGTGCAGAGGCTCAAATTATTCTAATAACATGAGTTATAACAGTGACATTGACATGATTGGAAAATGAACAGGTTCTTACATAACACTGTCGTTTTCTTCAATTGTGGCCTTAAATTTTCAAAACACTAGTTTTTATTGCCCCAGTAGAAAACAGAAATGCTGCTCCACTGGAGCTGTGCCACAGCTAAAACAAAAGTGCAAACAACAAAACACAAGCTGGCACCAGCAACATAGCACAGCACACTATTGTTTATTAAAGTGCCAAACCACCAGAAAAAAGTGCAAGTAAACAATTGTAAGGTGCAAATAAAATATTGCACTTACTGCATATAGGCAGGACACCTGAAAACAACAAACGCTCAATTAAACAATACGACAAGGCACATTTTCTACAGATTAATAAATTAACTTGGAACAATATAGTGGGACCAAATGCTTTCTCCCTTCAATATCAAAGACTCTTGGATAACCTTTAAGCAGATACTACTTGAACTGGAACAACAATATGTTCCAGAAAAAAGGAAATACAATAACAAGGGAAGAATCCCAGTATGGTACAATCAATCTATTAAAAAGCAAACAGCTAGTAAACTAAAACTATTTTCACAATTAAAGGCATGTTCTATTGCACAGAAAGATGAAATCCTACAAAAATACAGGGTAGCAGTTAAGGAATTAAAGAAACAAATCATCCTTGCCAAAAGAAATTGTGCAGTGTATCTGAGCCCTGTCCTGAACTTACAGGAAGCAGGAAGAGAGCCTGTAGCTTTGTGGAGCAGCACCCAAACTACAAAGGCTGCATTTTAATTACTATTTTAATAACAATCCTTCAAGCCCTTTGCCTGTGCCACGAATGAGTGGTACACGCTAAGAGGCTTATTTTAAAGCTTAAATTTGGGAAAAAGTTTTACGAGTGCCCCGTGACCTTCTAAGACCACTTCTGGGTCACTGAAACCTCTTAAAACTCACCCTGCAGTGAGCAGGGTGAGCGCGTGCAGGGCGCTCGGCAAAGCGCGCGGAGACGCGCGCAGAGACACGTGCGTCTGTGTGTGTCTGCTGTGTCCACTGGGATACCAGGGATTCAGGACCCTAACAAATTCTTAAGGTAAAGTAATCTACTCTGTTAATATGAGGCTGTGTATTAGATGTATCATGTCAACTGAGGATGAGCCCAAAGATGGGTTTATCTGTGACAAATGTAAACTCATAGATATCCTACAAACAGAAATACAGGTGTTAAAACAAAGGGTCCAGGTGCAGATTGATATTAGTAATCTGGAACAATACATTGACTCCGCCGTAGATGCAACAACGTTGTCATGTGAACTTAGTCACCAGAATGAAACACATGTGAATGAAGAGGATTGGAGTCTCGGATCAAACAACACTAATAAAAACAGAAAAAAGGGTAGAAGGAACATGGGGGTCCTCAAATATTTTAACACCAAACAGGTTCTCCATTTTAAATCATGACGTGGTTTGCAACACATCAGCACAAGGTGACCTCCCCCCCATGCCAAGAGAACCAAGTACATTACAGGACATTCCAATTCATACTGGAATAAATACTACACAATCTCCCCGTTCATCCTCTAATGAGCAAAATAAAAAGTTAATACCGTACACACCAGTAGGGAAGAACAAACATACAACTGATAATAATCTAGTAGGAAATGAGGCGATCAATCTAAGAGACGTCCTGGTATTGGGAGACTCCATGCTGAAATACACAGACCATATTATCTGTAAAAATCGCAAACTAATGACCACAGTAAGTGCACTCCCTGGAGTGGGTATAAAAGACATTAAAAATCTCCTCCCTGGTTTGAGAGAAAATACCCATAAACCACTGGTTCTATTACATGTGGGAACTAACGACGCAGGTAAAAGAAGGCTCCTAGAAATTCAGAGAGACTTTGAGGAGGTAGGAAGGACCCTCACATTGGATGAATGTGATCTCATTGTTTCTGGGATACTACCAATACCTAGGGCATCACATGCGGTAAATGATGACATACTGCAGTTAAATGGATGGCTGAAAAGATGATGCATTAGAGAGGGCCATACCTTTCTTGAACATAGGGCAAAATTTAGGGACCCAATGCTATATGCACAGGATGGACTTCATTTAAACAGAAGGGGGAAACGTATTTTTGCCCACCACCTTAGACATATTTTAGAGGAAAATTTAAACTTGGCATGAGGGGGGAGGGTAGGCCCATTAGTTCCTTTCTAAATAAAGATATACATGATTGTACCTCGTATAACTTCCTTTCATTAAACACCAGAAGCTTAAATAACAAAATGGAGGAATTGAAATTAACTATTGAACAATTAAACATAAGTTTATGTGCTGTGACCAAGACCTGGTGGAGCCCAAATGATCCATGGGATAAACAAATAAATGGATTTATTTTGTACCATAAGGACAGGAAGGATAAAAGAGGTGGGGAAGTGGCCGTATTCATTTCTGATAAAATAAATTCTGAAGAAATTGATACATCTAAATGGGATAAAATTGAGGTATTATGGGTTAAAATATCTGTCCGCTACTCACATGCCATTAACATTGGAGTAATATATAGAGCTCCATCTGCTGCATCGGATCAAGAGGAACAACTTCTGGATTTCCTGGACATGATAGGTAGAACAAAGAGTAATGTGGTAGTTGGTGATTTCAACCTACCAGGCATTAACTGGACAAAATTACAGACAAATAATACCATAGAATCATGATATTTGGAATCATGCTTACTAGCAGGGATGAACCAGTGGGTTAACTCCAATACCAGAGACAATCACATATTAGACCTTGTATTAAGTAATTTAGAGGGTAATATATCACCTTGTAAAGTTATAGCTCCTCTTGGATCCAGTGACCATTCCATGGTTTATTTTTCCCTTGATATACTATCAGATAATAATACAAGTAGGACTAGCAAATTTAACTACAATAAAGCTGAGTTTAATTGTATGAGAGTATTTAAAAAAAAATGGAATTGAGTAGAGGATTTCTAGAATAAAACACTTGATTCCATGTGAATTCTTCTAGAGGGTAAAATAACTTTTGCCACTCAAACTTTTACCCCTCTAATAAAGAAAATAGATGATACTAATAAAATTAAACTCAAATGGATGTCTAAATCTATACGACTTCTGATAAAGAAAAATAATAAGGCTTTTTACAAGGCCTAAAGATCTGGAAGTAACATTTGGTGGAATACATACAAGGATCTGTTAAAAAAGTCGAAAAAATGTATTAAAGAAGCTAAATCAAAATTTGAATTAAAATTAGCAACAAGAGTTCAGGACAACTATAAATCATTTTACGCATATATTAGTAATAAAAAGGGAGCTTATAAACCTGTCGGCCCATTACATACAATAGATGGTAAAACAGTTACAGACCAGTCCCACACAGCCCAGATGTACAATTATTTCTTTATATCAGTCTTCAATAATGAATCCTTCCCTAAATTTGAACATCTGCCAACTGTATTAGAAATAGAATCACTGATAACGAGTGAAGAGATACTCAAAAGGCTTCATAAAATTGATCAGAATAAATCCCAAGGTCCGGATGGAATTCATCCAAGAATAATTAAAGAACTGGCAGACCTTTTGGCTGGACCTCTGACAGTAATCTTTCAAACTTCATTAAAAAAAGAGATGGTTTTGGAGGCATGGAAACAAGCAAGTGTGGTTCCCATATATAAAAAGGGGAATAAACATGACATATCCAACTACAGACCCGTCAGTCTGATGTCAGTCCTGGGAAAAATATTTGAAGGTATCCTAAAAGATTATATCATGGATCATATCAAGGAGGTAGACTTGGTAGACCCAGTTCAGCTTGGATTTACCATCGGAAGGTCCTGCCAGACCAATCTCCTGGAATTCTATGGAAAGGTCAGCAGGGCTTTGGGAGAAGGGCAGTATGTGGATATGGTGTATCTCGACTTCTCAAAGGCCTTTGACAAGCTTCCCCATGGTGAACTCATTGATGCATTAATACTACATGGCCTACCGGGAATAATAACAAAATGGGTAGATGCATGGCTCACCTCCAGGAAACAATCAGTAAATATAAACAGGACCAACTCAGCATGGGCTGAAGTGACAAGTGGGGCACCCCAGGGATCCATCCTGGGGCCTTGCTTGTTTAATACATACATTGCCTCAATGAAGGTCAATAATGGGGTCTGGGTTTCCAAGTTTGCTGATGACACCAGGGTTGGATTTCCCATTAATAACCAAAATGATGCTATAACACTACAAGAAGCATTAAATACACTGGAATCCTGGGCATTAGAGAAAAAAATGACGTTTAATGTGGACAAGTGTCGTGTTATGCACTTTGGGAAGGCAAACAAGCAGATATCTTACATACTCGGAGGTAAAATATTAAGTATTGTCGAACAACAGATTGATTTGGGAATTCTGATTATGAATTACATATTTAAAATGCACTGTAATTCAGTTATTAAAAAATCAAGCAGTATTCTACACTGTATAAATAAATATATTACATCAAGAAGCAGGGATGTTCTCCTGCCCCTTTATACGCCATTGGTGAGGCCGCACTTGGATTACTGTGCGCAGTTCTGGTCACCCATCGGTAAGACTGAAATAGTGGCACTCGAGAGAGAGTCCAAAGGAGAGCCACTAGATATATACAAGAGGTCAAAGGTCAAGATTACCCAAGAAGGCTAAACACTTTGTGTCTATATTCCTTGGAATATAGGCGCTTAAGGGGGGACATGTGTTTAATATACAAATCAACCATCGATCCAGACCTATGGGAATTACTTGGCTTGAAATACAGGGAACCTATGTATAATACCAGATCCCACCCGCTACAACTATTTGTCGAATGTCCAAAAACGAACAAAAGGAAATCCTGGCTCACACTGAGGGCTACTAACATCTGGAATAAATTACCCTTAGAAGTGGTAGCTAGTGATACTGTGAATATATTTAAAAACAGATTAGATAGCTTTCTATTTAAACACAATGTTCAGGGTTACTAACTAAATGGCGAGCAAAAGGACTAACGTCCATATGGCTCTGTATTTACCTATGAGACCTATGAGGAATCTTGAATTCTGTATTGCTCATACTAAGGATTCACACAAATCTCTCTTCTCCTATCTAAATGGAAAAAAGGGGAATATAACAACTGTGGGACCATTGACAAAAAATAATATTACAATTACTTCCGATACTGTGACTGCCAATGAATTTAATAAATACTTTTGCTCAGTATTTAAATAAGATACCCATGGTGTATCTATAACCCATTTACCCAATCCTTCTAGTTATTCCTTTTCACTTCAGCAAATAAAGGAACTTCTGGGCACCCTGAAAAAAACAACAAGTCCAGGTCCGGATAATATTAATCCCAGGCTCATACTAGGAACAACTGACACAATTGCCCCGCCCCCCACTCACTGTTATCTACACTAAATCCCTTCAAGAATCCAAGACACCATCAGACTGGCTAACAGCAACGGTCACACCAATATTTAAACAAGGTTCACACTCTAAAACTGAAAATTATCAACCAATTAGTCTTACCACTGTACCCTGTAAACTTATGGAGAAGAAAATTAAATCACTAATCGAAGCTGAAATTAAATGATTGAACATTACTGACAACACACACAGCATGGGTTAAAAACAGGTTACTGCTATACAACAAATCTGATTTCATTTTACAACACTATGAGTAAAAATCTTGACTCCAGTGTACCAGTCAATGTTATTTTACTGGATTATAGTAAAGTGTTTGATAAAGTTTCACATAATATACTAGTAACTAAACTTATTCAGTTTGGATTTTCGGCACAACTAGTTTCATGGGTTCACAGTTGGCTGAATGGAAAAATGCAGAGAGTTAGGGTAAATAACGAATTTTCAGATTTAGTAAAAATAACTAGTGGTGTCCTTCAGGGTTCTGTTTTAGGACCAACACTTTTTAACATCTTTATTAGTGCTATGATAATTTTGTCTAAAAATATTATTGTTAAATTTGCTGACGATACCAAATTGGGGGTCACTGTTGACAATGAGATAAATAAAACCCAGTTAAAAACAGACCTTGCCATTATCGAACATTGGGCAGTGACTAACAAAATGTTCTTCAATGTTTCCAAATGTGTAGTACTACACTTGGGTAAAAATAATCCCAAACAGACCTACTTGTTAAACAATATCAGAATTAGAGAATGTAGTGTAGAAAAAGACTTGGGAATATTGATTAATAACAAATTGTCTTTCTCCGAACCTTGCAATAAAATAGCGAATCAAGTCAATGCTCTTCATCGTAGAATAAATACCACCTTCATTTCTAAATCTGAAGAATGTATTATGACTTTGTACAGGTCCCATATTAGGCCATACACAGACTACGGTTCACCTCTCTGGAGTCCTTATCTAGTTGCTGATATAAAGAGGATAGAGCAGACTCAACATAGGGCAACAAAATTTGTTCCACATCTTGCTCACTTAGATTACGAAGAAAGATTGAGACATACTGGGTTATACCCACTTAGGTTAAGAAGACTAAGAGGTGACTTACTTCAACTCTTTAAGATAATCCAAAATCCAAATCTAATGGTTCAGTGTGGAATTAAATTTATCACTAGAAAAATTGCAGCTAGGTGCCGCAATAAACAGTTTGTGGTTGAAAGATCAAGAACTGATAAAAGGCAATCCTTTTTCACTGTTCAAGCACCCAGTGCATGGAACTCACTACCACAAGATATTATAGACTGTAAACATATTGATATTTTCAAAAGTAAACTTGACAAATGGTTATTGAATTAGAATATAAATCATAAGGGAAAGGTAATATTCATATAAATTAAATGTTCCACATGTGTGGAGGACAATCCCGATGGGCCACGGCCCCCTTTTGTCCATCTAACCAAGTAGTCAAGTAACACTGACTTGACCAATACCGCTTCTAGCTTCCTCAAGAGTCCTTGATACACAGTGAGGTAATGCTTTTCAAGTGTGACAGTTAAAGTGAAAGTCCACTAATATGTGTAATGTGCAAAGTATTGTGATTAAAGTGCAAAAACTTTAAAGACAATTCCTTGAAGTCAAAAAAAGACCAAATAGCCGGCCCGGTGATGCTGAGGGTTGAGGCGCTGGCCAAACCTCATGCCATGCCGGTGACCCGGGTTCGTGAATGAGCCTGGGCAGCCAGGGGTTGGCAGGGGGGAGGAGACTGCTCTCTCCTCCCCAAGGAGGGTTGCCGAGATGACCGCCCAAGGAGCGATCTTTGGCAGAGGCTGGTGGTGGCCAAAAGTAGCATTGTGGCATATGCCAGTGGGTGGAGCTGTGGCAGTATGTTGCCTTGACAGCCGGGCTCCATGGGGCATAACTAAGTAAGAAAAATCCCCCTCCTCCCTCTGTTAGGTGAAAGGTGAAAGCACCTCCCACCCCCAAACCACACTCCTGTTGTCGGGTACGGCTCTCTCCGTTCCATCTCCTCCTCGGCCCGGTGCTCAACCCTTTTTGAAAGAGCGCCCTGGGCAGGGGCAGCCCTTCCTCAGAGGGTAGACCCAGGGGATGGTGGGGAGAGGAGAGTTTAGGCCATGCAAGGAGGTAGAGTCCGTGGTGTTGGGCAGTCGCTGGAGAGAGTTTGGCGGGACACAAGGAGGGGGTGCAAAAAATAGAATTCGAAAAAAAAAAGACCAAATAAATCCAACTGGTGGGGGGGATTCAAAAAACTTTTCTGTATGTTTAGACAGCTGAATGGCTGGCATTAAGAAATTCTCTGCATAGAGAAATCCTGCTCAGGGTTGTCAAAGACATGTAACTTGAGCAATGTAACTGGGTGCATATCTCTCAACATTAAAGTTAGACTTGTCCTTCCTTAGAAAACGCATCTTACACTAAGCCCCTTATTTTACCAGCTTCCTGAGTGGATATCACCAATTTTGAAGCTGTGACCCTGATTTTGGTTCTTTGTCCTTGATTTTTATAAGCCTTGTCCCTGATTTACTGTATGAGGCAGGAGGTTGAGAGGTATGACAGGGTGCTTCAAGACATCAATACTCACAGCTCCTCTCATGCTGAAAAAATAGTAGAAAACAGAGAATGTTTGTTAAACCAAATTAATAAACACAGACACTGTACATTTACAACCACCAGTAATAACAGATCATGGATCATTACACTGAATATCTCTCTCACCTCTTTCTAATTAATGTCATAAGGTCGAACTTATCCTTGAGTACAGGGCTGTAATGCCCCCCCACAAGTTCACCATCCACATGGCCTTTTATGTAAGTAGAAGCTCATCTAGGTTGCCATTCCCATGTCCCAGCTTCACATTCTCAATCCCACAAAAATTAAACATATGTTCCTCTGGACTGGTTTGAGAGTACACATGTAGGGACAAGGCACTACTACAATCCCTTTCCTGAATGGATCCCATATGTTCCCCTATGCAGACTTTAAACTGACATAGTATTTTCTGTATTATACAATGAACCACAGGTGCATGTGGCCAGATATACCAGGACTGAGCTGTCACAATTAAATACCCTTTTTTCCAAAATTCAGGGCCTAGTTGGGGTTGAAGACATATCAAATAAAACTTGTGGGTGGAACTGTGATTTTAATCTCAGTAAATACGTGATCATTATTGTAGTTTTTTTTTTTTTTTACTGATTATCTTTGTTGTTTGTTTTACTCATTTTGATATGAAGCAAACCATTAACAATAAACCTGGTGAAATCCAGGATGTGTAATATTTTATTTTTTGCAAAACAAGCCACCCTCAAATACAAGCTGCCCTTGAATAAAAGCCACAGGTAAAAATACTAAATTTTGATAAAAGGTACACAAGGTAGTATTAAGATCTCTTTTTTTTTCTATCAAAGCATTTATTTTCCTTGGCTGGAGCAGACTGAATCCCTTCAGCTTGGTCCCCACCCCCCCCATAGGCAACCACCTCACCATGGCTCATCAGTCAGTCATGCTCTTCCTACGAATTGCCCCCTGTGTTGAGGCCAGAAGGGGAAGGGCCATCCTCCACCACAGAGACTCTCATCCACTTGCTGCCAACAGGGGTCCGGGTGGTGGTGCGGGTGAGGGTTCAATGCAAAGAGCATCATGTAAGTCAGCCCTGCTGTACACATTCCTCTGCTTTTCCCTCCCATTCCCATAGCTTGCATGTCAGTTCATACATTTTTAGGCAGTTAAGTGCTGCAGAGCCCCACAGCTCCATCCCTTCATGTCATTCAGGATCCCCACTACCACCAGGCCTTCACCTGTTGTCAGTCTTGTGGTGGAGCCAACAAGCTCTCCCTCAGTTGGAGAGAAAAGCTGCCTGCTGAATGCTCAGTCCTCTCCCCCTGGTCAACTCCCAGCAACCCAAGACCACTCCCGATCTCAGGTCGCTGGCATGATGGTGCTAGCTTTGCCACTGTGCTGCTTGGCCATCCTGTATTTATTTATTTATTTTATTTATTTAAAAGTTGATAACCGAAAAGGCACACTGAGCTGGGGCTCATTTCCAAGAGCAACCCAAGGAATTGGGGGTACAGGAGAATAAATAACAATCACAGCATATAAGCAGTTGAAGACAGTAGAGACATCACTATAACATATAGCAGTAGCAAGGACTCATGCAATACTAATATACTAAGTCTTACCTGTATACGATGAGGATCTAAGCGTGGGTGAATCAGTACAGCTATACAGTTATGTACAAAGCAGCTGGACTGGAAAGAAACAGCTTCAGAATTATGCTCAGGGGGAGGCAGATGCAGGATGGGGGAGGGATAAGTTTTATTTGCTGCTTGAGGGATGGGAATGAGGGGGAGTCTTGAAGGCTAGGGGGTAGTTAGTTTCAGAGGTGGGGGAGATGGGATGAGAAGGCAGAGAGGTATTTTGATGTCCTTAATTCAAAAAAAAATGTTTGCACAGGAATCCCTCACACTTTTTTTTAATCAACCTGCTGCATGAATGTTTTGAACATCTACACAATGTTTTTTAATATATTCATGCTGCAGTATGGTTTTCAAAAATTAACATGCTGCTCGATGGTCTTCAAATCTATGTGCTGCACAACAATTTCCAAACTCTTCCTGCTGCATGATGGGTTTTCAAAATCTAAGTGCTGTGCAATAGTTTTCACAAAACAGAAATCCTACACAAAGGTTTAGAAAATCTACTGGCTGTGTGGCAGTTTTCAAAATCAACCTGCTGCACAATAGTTTTCAAAATCTACCTGCTGAGTGAAGGTTTCCAGTTAGTTTTTAAGTGCAACATGGCTAAAAACTTTAAGGTAAGATAACTTATTAAATACTTAAATGTTAAGAGTGACACTTTAGTGTTTGTGAGGGAGAGGTATGATGAAACACACAATTACCTCATATAGTGGAGGTTAGTGGAACATTAACAAGCATACCACCAAGCTAACTAGACTCAGTGCCTCTGGATGGAGTGGGGACCATATCCAAAGGGTTACCTGGTGCTGCACACAGTGTATTGCGGTGATACTCAGATGACATCACTGTGACCATGCAAATGAGGGTGCCCTCTTGCATACAGGATGGAATGGTATAGTCAAAAGGTTCAGTAAGTGGTAATAGGCTGCTGAGGCAGTCCTTTCTAATGCTTATGAAACCCTGCTTTTGTTAGTGTGCACAGTGGTGTGTAATGCCTGCTCCCCCCCCCCCCGCATCACTGGTGCTGGTGATCCCTGCTTCCACCTGCCACATTACTGTTAGTACAGAGCTATATTGCAACTCCCAACCCTGACAGTCTAGTGGTTCCTCCACCCCCATATGCTGTCAGTTCTGTGCAGTATTAAAGATCTGAACCTAGCAGTCTAATGGACACCTGTCCCTCACCCAATCCCTGAAAGTACTGTGGAACTATAATAAAGCTTTTGTTTGGTAGTTTAGTGGACCCCCCTCTTAACTGAACCCCGTTAGTGTTGTGAAACTGTATTAAAGCCCTTCCCTTGCGGCCTAATGCATACCCTTTCTTCATCTGATCCCTGTTGGTATTATGGAACTATACAAAAGCCTTTCCATGGCAGTCTACTGGATCCCCCTACCTTACTCAGTCCAATATTGCGGAAATGTACTGAAACCCATCCCTGGCAGTATAGTGTTATCCCCCACTGGGTCACTGTCGAACCCCCTCCCCCAATCAGTCACTGAGCACCAACTACCCACACCCTCTATTGGTTGCCTGTTCACCCACCTGTCCATAGGTGAGCTGCATTCTGGTCTTCGGATGGCAACTGGCACAGACAATCCACTCAACACCTTGGAAGGCTGCGGTATGACTGACAAGGAGTGAATGCATACATATTGTAGAAACAACTTTTTCTACAGTATGCACTTACTCACTACCTATCAGTTAGATGGCAGATGGCATAGGTGGAGAGTGAAGGTCTGTGCTGGTCAATATCTGAGGATCCGATGGCAGCTCACCTGTATATGGCTGGGTGAGTTAGTGACTGACAGAGGGTGGAGGTGGTAGTTCAGTAAGTGGGCTGGGAAAGGGGGCTTTGACAGTGATTGATTGGTGGTGGTAACATTAAATTGCCAGGGACGGGCATCAAAACCAGAGTAGGTGAGGGAGGAGCTTCACTAGACTGCCATAGAAGGGATTTAGTACAGTTCCATAATACCAACAGGGACTGAGTGAGGTGTGGGGTTCACTAGATGACCAAGGAAGGGCTTTAGAACTGTTCCACAATTCTGACAGGAATCAGGTGAGGGAGGTGGGTTTTGTTAGACTGCCAAGGATGGCTTTGGTGGATAGGGCTCATGTGTGTGTGTGGGGGGGGGGGGCTGAGGCTATGTACAATGCCTCCCGCATTTGTTTGTGCGTTTCTTAGTTTATTTATTTCAAAAGTTTTACCAGGAAAGACATACTGAGCTGCTAACACCTCATTTCCAGATGCATCCTAGGGGAAAGAGGATATAGAAACTCATATACAGCAAATACAATGTAACAGGAGCATAGGAAAAAAATGAAGACAAACAGCATAAAATATATGCACAGCACATACAACTGAGATATGGACACATTGTGCTAAGCTGCTAATGGCCATATAATGACATGCAAATGGCCCCTTAGTACCGTACATGCCATAAGTATGTGGTATTTAGCATGCTAACCGCAGATGAGATGGCACTATTCCATTTCAGACGGGCTACCTCTCTTTGCTCTCAGGGGTTTGTTGCCAGCCGGGGCTGTGGTCTGTTGTAATGATGCACATATGCATGGCCTTTCGTAGTGGTTGGATTCTGACTACACAAATAACTTCCTGCTCCCATACACTCTGATTTGGCTGCTCCACTCAACAGGGGATAATCTGCTGGTTTTCTGTGTCCTTAGGAAATCCTCTGTGAAAGGGTTTTTTCAGTGGCCACTACACACATGTGGAATCTTACCACATCAGCTTTGTCAGATCTCCTCTGTTGAAGTTTTTTTTTTAAATGGCTCTTAACACTGGCATTTGAGAACTCATTTCAAATATTATGAATGAAAGGGATTCAGCTGTGCTTGTTGTTTTTATCAGTGTTTTAAATGCTGTTAGCTAATTAAATGTACAGAGCTTTGAGTCTGGGATGAAGATCTGTAGCAAATAGCCCTTGCTTGCTACAAAAGCCCAGTACTGAGACAGGCATAGCAGGACAGACAGGGTAGGCTCTCTATATGAATATTGCACCTTGGCAGTCAAGTGCTGTTTGGTGCTGCATTGGGTTGGCGCAGCACAAAGGACCATAACTGAATATGAGAGCCAATGTGTGTGTGTGTTTTATTAATTAATTAGTAATTATTTATCTTTAAGTAAAATTCAGAACATTTGCACAGAAACCCTTCATAAATTCCATAAAAAATTATTTTTGGTGCATGACTGTTTTTAACACTTACAGTTTGGTTTTCAACTTCTTCATTCTGTATGACAGTTTTTAAAATCTTGGTACAACGGTAAACAAGTTTCAGCCCTGCAGTACTAGGCCACGATATTGAGCAAACCTTTAAGATGAAAAAAAACAGCTTATCTCTTTGTAGAAGCAGGAGGCAGTATAGTGTAGTAGCAGTAGCGTAGCAAATTTTCAGAAGGCCTGGGTGCAAGGCGATATTACAGGGCCCTTCCCCAAATTTGAATAAACATCAGAATTATGATGTGGGCCCCTCAAACCTCATGGGCCCTGGTGCTGCTGCACCCCTTGCATCCTTGTAGCTATGCCCTTATGTAGTAGTTAAGGGCACTGAGCTGCAAACCTACAGACCTAGGTTTAAATCCTGTCAGCCCCCACTTGCATACTGTGTGACCCTGAACAAGTCATTTAACTTCCTTATGCTGCCAGGTTGCACCTGGAAACAAGCTTCGGCTTAGTGTGCCTTTCCTGGCTAAATAATTTCCCTTTTCCCTTTCATAGTGGAGTAAAGTATTTTATTCTTTAAATAGGTTTGTGCATAAATATTAAAATAATCCCAATAAAAAATGTAAAAAAGTGCAGAGTGCAAAGGTGGCAGCATTACTAATCATCCGTTAATGCAAATTCATGCCAACAGCCATTGAGTGTATGCAGATCGACAAACACCAGGTGGCCAGTAGAACAGCATGTTCAAACAGGAGCGTGCACACACCAGAGCTGACATTTTGATGTAGCCTTTCTCAGAGCTGATTGACTACCACCAACAGACCACTTAAATATTCACATATGATGCATATTCATAATCTGGGCATGTCACAAAACAGCATCGCTAGTCTGACGTGCCACACATTGGGCCCAATGCATGAATGAAGTGGAGTAGCTACGTGTGTGTATCTGGGGTGCGTAGCCACTCCACACCCATTGTGCCCACCGCATGGGATGCACCATGGGGGTGTGCTGCCACAATGGACCTGCTCCCCCGGCCGTGCGGACCGCAATGCACCAGGGGTGGGCAGGGGGGCATTCCAGCACTACATGCCATGCACCAAGGCATGTAGTGCTGGCCATGGGGGGGCACAAGGTATGCCAGGGAGAACCCTGCAGTAAGCTCCCTATTTGTCCCAGTAACATATCAGGAGTTGTCCAACAACAGGGCAAGTAGCCCACCCACATTCTGGGACCACTGCATATGGCCACCTGGTGCCTCCCACCTGCCACAGCATACATTGCTCTGCCACCTCCCAGCACACACACCCACACAGGGGCATAGGTCATGGATGTTGCCCCTGCCCCCCTGAATGGCACCGCCTGCCCACCCCCACTAATGGCAGGGTACAGTTCCTCCCTCCGCACTGCTGACAGCCATCCCCCCACCCCATCCCTGTGCACCTCTCTGGTGCCATCAGAGGGCCAATGGCATTGCTCTCCTCACACTACCACAGCCACTGGTGCTTGGACATCCACAGGGCACACTGCCAATGTGCACCCCGCCGTGTATGGGATCCACTGTGGGTCCCAGTCCAGGCATTCAATTGGATGCCTGGCCAGGTCCACAGCTCCACCCCAACTGTCCTGTGGAGTCCTGCATGCTGGGGGGGTGGGGCCATGGACAGGTGGCAGCCAGTGGTGAATACTGCCAGAGCGCACCTGTCTGTGAGTGTGGACTTCTATGGGTGGGTTACGTGCCTCCAGTGCGTATTACCCACCCCAAAGTGAATAGAGCCCCATTGCTAGTACCTGTGAAAAAGGCATCAAAGTTAAAATACATATGTAACCCCCCTACAAATGGGGGTTCCCAAAAGTCTTCCTTGGGTGTGCCTAAATGCACACTGCCAGGCTGGTATCCTGTGTCTTAGCGCTTTAAAAGTGTTTTTGTGAAAAGTGCTTTAATGCTTCTGTGCTCTGTCTCTTTAAGAGCTGCCAATAACATGGAGCTTATTTAATCTAGGAGGGGGATGAGTGTTTCTATGCTCGAGTCCCACTCGGGCTGCCAGATAATCACTCCGTTCTGCCATCGTTAGTTGCGCAGAGGGAGCTCTGTTAGAAGCTGTACTTATTTGCTGATTATCTATTAGAATGGTAATGATACTATAGTTTATCTAACCTGCCTTCTTTGCAGCATGGACAGTTCTGTTTATTACCACCATCTTGGTCCTGGACTGCCAGAATGGGCCAATCAGTAGCTTTGGGGAATCTATAATGGAACCTGTCCCCAGAGGTCTTGTGGGAGCAAATTTCTGTAGGAATTGTAGTTTTTACATTTTGGTGCCAAAACAGACCTGGAAGGGGAGCCCTTGCTTTGACAGACAGATTGATCAACCAACAGACCTTTTGGACCGAAGGGAAATTCCCAAGCTGCCTGCTGCAGTGAGTCAGTCTAGAGTTAGAGTCTGCAGAGTAAACAGCTCAAGTGATTTGAGCTGCAGCTCCTGCGTAGTTTGCATGGGAGATTGGTGGAAAGGCTGAGTCTGGCCTGTCTGCCTGCAGTCCCTCGAGAGGGAATCCTTTGAAAGGCTTAATAATCTGGACTTTATCTGAATTGAGTGAGAGAAAAGCCACTGAAGTGTGACCAGGCTTAAACCTGAAGAAGACCGAAAGTTTTGTTGTATGTGATCGGCCTTTCAGGACATCCATTCACCACAGAACTCCCGGTTTTGCTCAGAGACACTGATATTGCTGCCGGACTACTATCCGCTTTGTGGTATGGTGATTGCTTTACTATAAATGTGCCGTGTGCTATTAGTGAGTCGTGATTTGGTTCCCCACTGTTTAATTGTGTCACGCTTGCTGGAAGCTGCATCCAGCCTTCCCAGGCTAATTTCTAAACTGTTTTAGCCAGCCTTGGCCCTGTCACACTGGCCCAGCCAGCTACTTCAGATGCAGAGAACACCACCAATGAGAGACTCACCCAGGGATCAGCCCCATGCTCAACATCTCAAACAGGAATGACACCTCGGTGATTCATGTGGGCCCTGCTTCTCCTGGCATAACAGTTGTCAACCTGCAGTCTCCATTTCGTCTCTCCTGTATCTTGCATTGGGTAGCGTGAGTAACAATCAGGGTAGTTCCCTGCAACAACAGCTAAATCTCAAGTGTTGTCATCTGATTGCATTGCTGTTTTTCCTTTCATGAACTGAGCCTTCAGGCTCTGGATTACAAATTGTGTGTAGTTGTGCATGCCTTTTCTATTCATCACAGGGCCCCAACCAGCTGCGACACCGGACTACCCTAGGCAACGTTCCAGGCTAGCCCACCTTACATCCAACTGGGTACCAAGAGCTTGTGACTGTGTAGAGCCTAAAAGTGCATGCATAATTGCCTGACTAGATCAGTTTTCGAATCAATCAACCTGACTATGCCCCTCCCTTGTTCAATTTCCCTGAATAAATCAGATCTAACTCTTTTTGCATTTAATTAGACTGTGGTTCCAGTTTGTACCAAAAGCACTGTTCTGTTGTTATCTGCTGTGCCTAACCTTGTTTTACAGGGGGTCTCCAGGTCGAACTGGTGGAACCAGCCCTGATGGTAAGTGCAAACAGTGTGGGGAATTGTATGCTGAATAGGGGCTACTGTGAAAGTGTTTGTTGCATATTGTCTAGGCCACTGGAGGTGAAAGAGAGAGGTTATAGTGTCCCGGAGGGCTGTACCCAGGTTAGCCTTGTTACTAACAGCCCTGTCCTCCAGGTGAAGGCACCTGTTTCAGTACCCAGGCTACTTAACCTGCAGCTGGCCAAGCAGGCAGGGGTAGTATCCCTTTGGATAGCGCCACCAAGGGGTTACACATATAAAGACTTAAAAGTACAAGAAAATGAACTATCTAGCCAGGAGGAAATTCCATGCCACAGCACATGAAATGGACAACAATAACAAATAATAAAGAGAGGAGGAGGAAGATGGGAATGTTTCACAACGAAATCCTAGACTAAACAGCAGTGATGT
Organism: Neoceratodus forsteri; assembly: GCA_016271365.2. Classification (NCBI taxonomy): domain Eukaryota; kingdom Metazoa; phylum Chordata; order Ceratodontiformes; family Ceratodontidae; genus Neoceratodus; species Neoceratodus forsteri. The sequence continues at coordinate 723,957,565 of CM028129.1, forward strand.
AATATATCGTCAAGGACATGAACAAGGAAGCAACTATCATTTTATTACAAAAACAATATAGGGGCATATCCTCATTGAGCCCCATAAGGGTTAGTGTTTAGAGTGTATGAATCCCAAAACACTCTCTTCGTATCAATTTTTTTTTGAAGGTCACCCCCCTTTCTCCAAATTTTAAATGTTCAATCCAAAAAAAACGGTGATTTGCTGGTGAGCCATGACCCTTTTATTCAAAATGTCTTGCCATGTCATTAGTTGCTAGTTTATTTTGTATGGCAGACTAGTGTTCTCCCACCCGCTCTTCTAATGAACATTTTGTTTGACCTACATATCCAAGACCACATGGACAAGAAAGAAGACAAATGACAGATGTAGTAGAACAATTAATAAATGAATTAGTATAGTACTTCTTGCCAGCTCTCAGATGTTTAAATGTGGGAAAATCCATAGTGTTATTGCAACGCAGCAGTATCCACACCAATAGTTGCCTTTTGGCGCACTTGTTAGCCACACTTTCTTGGGAATATCTTGATGCAAACTATGAACCACAGTGACTTTAATATTCTTTCCATGTCTATAAGTAATAAGTGGTTTGGCATAGCTGTCCTCACAAAAAGCCAAATCTTCTTGTAACACATGCCAATAGCTTTGATTATTTTGGCAATTTGGTCAGCTTCACCACAAAATGTGGTCATAAATGTGATTGGTTGCTGATCTTCCATGGGAAATTTTTTACACAGCAGAATTTCTCTGTCTACATTGCCAGCCCGTTTCTTCCCTGCTAAAATAATTTGGTTCATATACCCTCTATAGGAACTGACCTGCATTATTGCAGTTTGCTTGTTTAGTCTGTTTCATTTCTACAGATACATTTTGATGTAAGCATTTGTCCCACTGGTATGTTCCTAACCAGTGACCTCTGGTGGTTACTAGTATAGTGCAGTAAAGTATTCCGCTCCATAGGTTTTCCATATATAGTTGTAGATAGCAAATTACTAATTTTAAAGATAGTAAGCTCCAAAAAATTATCTATTTTTTGCTCATCACCCATCACAGAAAATTTCAAATTCTGATCTGCATTGTTAATATACTGCAGAAAACAGGTCTGGGATTCAGAAGAACCATCCCACAATAACAATCATCTGCATAGCATCTCCACATCAGGGCAGATCTCTGTTATAATTCATTACTGTACAAAGGTTTCTCCTTCCATCTCCCAACATCGAAGTTCACCAAACAAGGGACCAAACTGGTACCCATTGCTGTTCCTTTGCATTGCATGCAATACTTCCTTTTGTACATAAAATAGTTTGATTTCAGAACCATGTCCGTGGCCCGGTGGCATAGAGGGTTGAGGCGCTGGCACCTTACATCGACCCACCCCGGCGACCCAGGTTTTGGAACAGACTCAGGTCGTCAGGGGTCGGCAGGGGAAGGATAGGATCGAGCATCCAGTGGACTGCTCTCCAATCCTGGGGTGGGTTAGGGACTGTCCTTGCTCATGCAGTGGCCCCCAATGGAGATTGGAGGCATTGCAAGAAGCGACACAAAGAGGGAACAAGAAAAGTGGAAAAAACATTCCAGAAGTTAGCCGGATGACGGCTGCCGGTCCCAGGCACCTCCAAAGGCCCCCTGAGAGCCACAGAATACCTCAGCAGCTCCTGGGGCCAAGAGAAGTAGTGTGCTGGTTCCTCCCACCAGTGCCTTCCCCCTCGGAGGAGTGGGGACCCATCTGGTGAAGGGTTACACCAGGCTATCCCGTGGAAGGATGCAGATGTGAGGTAGGTGGTCAGAAGGGGGATAGTAGGGGGGAATGTCTGGGACCATGGCAGCCCGAAGGAGAGGCAGCTCCGGGGCTTGTAGGGGGATAAATAAATAATGCAAAAAAAAAAAAAGAACCATGTCAGCCATTTTAATCCAAAACTCAGTATCACATAATGCTGGCTCTTCCCTTTTAAACAGTCTTTCCGAGCCTCCATTCCATTTGTTGTAAAATAATAAAACTGGCAAGTAACTGTCATGTGTGGCTGCACCCCCCCAACACACACACACACAACATACAGTACAATCAAACTGGTAAAATAAAAAAATAAATGAAACAGCACTCATTCAAGTGACTTTGATGCCACTCATACCAAGGATTACTTTGATTAAATAAATAGTACTCACTTTATTAACAAAATGAAAAGAAAAAAAGGCAGAGTTACAACAGGTTTGGTAGTTACATTTAGCAGTCAGTACACAGTGCATTGAAATGTCTACAGTATACTGTATGATCACAAGGGTGTTAATTACATTGTAGTTTTGAATGAGAAGCTTGCACTGCATGTGCCTGGATAACATGACAGATTCATTGAGTGAAACCTGAAATAGGGATCAAAATAAACAAAAAATGTTACTACATTCAAAAAAAAGGTCTGAAATGAATATGTTGTGTTCACACACACAGACTCACACATACACACATATTTTTTCATTGCTAAAAACTCAGTTAATGTATCAGTTAGGGTTGATTCCACACCAACAAAAGTCTGGAAATTCAGTGTTAGTGTTACCAATCCTACCCACCCCCACACCTCCCCCACTATTCACAGACCAACAGGCGCCGGGGTGTACCTTGGTGTTATCAGGCCTAACTCTCACCCCATTCTATGTGTAAATAAGCTGAGATGGTGCAATATAGGAGAATGGTCTGAGAGTTAAGCCCGACAATCCCAAGGCTCAGCCTGATGCCTGTTGGTCAGTGGATGGTGGGTAGGGTTGATAACCCTAAGATTGAATTTCCAGACTTTTTTTTGTGTGGAATCAACCCTAACTGATGCATTAATGGAGTTTTTTGCAATGAATTTTCTTTCTTTTTTGAGAAAGTGAAATGTTATTCATATGGCATCCATAGGTGGGAGCACGGGCCCTCTGGGCCCTGACCTCCCACCCACCCATCAGTGTAGAAGCATAGCACAGGAGGGCCCTGTGTCCCCAGTTTTGCAAAATGGGATACATATTTGAGAGTGCAGGCCCTCTGGGTCCTGTGCTCCCAGCCACCCATAAGTGTAGCGACATAGTGCCTGAGGGCACTGTGCTCCCAGTATTACAAGATGGTATCCATGGGTAGGAGCATGGTCCCTCTGGGCCCTGCACTTCCACATACCTATAAGTTGTTTGTTGGTGTGGAATCAACCCCAACTGATGCATTAACAGAGTTTTTTGCAATGAATTTCCCTTCTTTTTGAAATGTTACTCATAAGGCATCCATAGGCGGAAGCGCGGGCTCCCCGGGCCTTGGCTCCCACTTACCCATCAATGTAAAGGCATACTGCAGGAGGGCCCTGTACTCCCAATTTTGCATAATGATATACTTATTTGGGAGTGTGGGTCCTCTGGGCCCTGCACTCCTACCCACCCATAAGTGTAGAGACATAGTGCCTGAGGGCCCTGTTTTCCCAGTATTGCAAGATGGTATCCATGGGTGGGAGCACATGCCAGGGCCCACACTCCCACCTACCTTTAAGTATAGAAACATAGCACAGGAGGGCCCTGTGCTTTTAGCTTTGCATAATTGTATCCATAGATGGGAACATGGGCCCTCTGGACTCTGCACTCCCACCCACCTATGAGTGTAGAGGCATAGCGTAGGAAGGCCCAGTCCTCCCAGTTTAACATAAATAGTATGCATAGGTGAGAGTGAGAGCTCTCTGGGCCATGTGCTCCCATCTACTCACAAGTGCAGACACATAGCAGAGGCCTAGAGGCATTCCAAGTAACCCTTGTAACGCTTATTTGGCAATATCTCAGTAACCATAAAAACTGCGGAAAAAAATATTTTGCAGTTGTATTCAAAATTGTGATTCTTGGATGATGTTCCTAGGACCCCGTGTAGGTAAATACAATGGTTGGTGTTTACCTAGGGGAAATAGTTTTTAAACTAAAATGTTTTTTCTCCACTTCTAACTAAAAACAAGATGGAAGTGATACAACAGTACAGAGGGCTTATGCAACAGTAAAATGCGCTGGTGCAGGTGAATGTGTCACTGTCACATGGAGCATACAATTTTTTTGTACAGGATATAATGGGAAACTTTTAAGTGTAATAACTTTTGAACAGATTAATATTTTTTTACCAAACTTTCAAAATGCACTTCCCTGGCCCAGTCTCCATATACCCCAAAAATGTCAGACCAAACGGACAAATCATTCAGGCTGTGGAGACGAGCAAAGAATTAGCAAAAGCTGAGGATTTTCCACACTTTTCAGCATTCCACAACCGCAAATCCGACCATAACAAAAATGTCCAGATCCGGAGAGCTATGGTACAACACCACACATGCCAAATGTCAGTGGAATCGGACGAATGGTTGTAAAGTTATTAAAGTGCAAAATCTAGGGTTTAACTTAGAAGTGGCCATGCAACCCTAACTATGTATGTACATGGTTGAGCAACAAAATCACCTTGAAATTAATTTCCTAACTTCTTTAAGACTAGGACCCTTTTTATAAACTACCTAGCAGTGCTCTCCTGCAAATTCTCTCAGGTCCTCATCTGCTTACAGGACTTTCCAAAGCCTCTTTGAAATTCCTGCTGCCATAGGGGTAACTGAGTTAACTCAGTTATGAAATTAATACACTTTTCACTAATTTGCCTCATTGATCTTCCAAGAATCAATCTTCAATTAATCATATTTATGAGTCTAGGGCTGGAGGAACTAGAATGTGCCAGGCGCTTATTTCTGCAGGAAGGGAGCTGTCAGCTACTGATGTCACCCGCATGCTATGTGGTGCCACACTCTAATCAATAAACATTGTTGGCTCCCTCACACACCTCAGTTCTATTTTTCCCACTGTCGAGTGTATGCCATAGGAGGGACAGCACCTCAGTTTGACTGTTTTTGAAATTTCTACTACATCACTGCCATTTAGTCTTCTGTTTTGTGGTGTCACCTTTTTTTTTTTTTACCATGATGTTGAAGTCCAAGAAGAATATGAAAAAGGGTCATAAAAGGATCTGATTTTGCATCAGTGCCCATATGGGAAGTCAAGTGTGTCTTGGCACAGCACATGATAAGGATTCCTGAGGTGTCTGATTTTCAGTGGACTGCTGTGTCTTTGATATTCGCACATTGAATTTGGGTTACCCGGGTTCCACCTTCAGAGGCAGGCAGCAAACCCATGTTACCAAGGACAAGTCTCTGGGCCCTTCCACTTGGCCCCTTCCTAGTACTTCTTACACCGAGGAAGCACAGGTTCCTCTTCAACCTCACCTCGCTAACATGTCAGAGGACCTGGTGGAGGCGTGTCTGGTGGGCAGCTGACTTCTTCTGGGTGGCCAACTGAGTAATCCCCCATCAGTCTGCACTGGGCAGCAGATGTTTCCAGTGGTGAAGCCAATGCTGTATGCTCTGTTTACACCAGTGGAAACCTCAGTGTCAGGTCTGGTGCTGCCCCAGCTCCTGACACCATCCACAGTGTTGGTGAGTGAGATGGTGCTGGTTGTGATGTCAGGCCTCTTCCTGGTACCATTCCTGACACTGGGAGAGGGGCTGATACAGAAGCTGAGTAATGTCCAGTGGCTGAGTTGCTAGCATTAACCTCTGCCCCTTGTATCCCTTGCAGCTCCTGGGACAGGGTCAACGATGGCCCCAATGTCCAGTCTGTTGCAGGCTATGGTGTTTGTTCTGAGCATGACAACATGTATGGTATCAGTGATGGTGCCAACTCTGAGTCTGTCTCTGGTTCTAGTGTCAGTCGTAACACCAGACAGGCCTCTGACACTGCTCACGGTGTCCGCAGCATGGACAAACACAGTGTCAGCATCGGAACCCACACTCTGGATGGTGCAGGCCATGGAGCTGGGGAGAACCCTATGGTAGGTTGCTCACTAACCCTGAGCTTGACGTTGGAGGTGGCACCATCACAGAGTGGGAATACCCCACCTCTGATTCACTAAGAGCCAGGACAGTGACAACTGTAACATTTTTCTTTTCCTGCTTGGGGCGTGGCGGTGGGGAGTTAAAGTTGGACACCCAAAAAACACATTTCCCTACTTTTCTTGGTTTAATCTGAACCCTGTTGTATTAACACAGTTTTTTTTTTTTTTGCAAAGAATTTCCTTACTTTTTGAGATAGTAGAATTGTATCCTCATTTATGCAGGTAAAAGGGACCTGCATGAACACATAACTCATGGAGATATTTCTACTACAGTATCTCACTCCCACCCATGTCATAGATATAGATATAGATATAGATATAGATATAGATATAGATATAGATATAGATATAGATATAGATATAGATATAGATGTAGACACACAGTACTACACGGTTGGGACTTTTTCCCATCATAAAAATAAAATCACATATTTCCCTATATCTGATGGTAATTAACACTACTTATGTAACTACTCTGCTTGCTCCAAAATAATGAACAACCTGTTCATTAACTGTTACAAGTGTGGACACAATATATACACATTATTACAACACTACCAACATGTGTAACAGCCAACCAGATAACACACGTAACAATAATCTACTATTTGCCTACAGTGCAGCCATAAAAGCCTTTCCAAATACAGCTCCTGCAAAAAAAAAGAAAACAGCCCCCCAAATCTTCACCAGTCATGTTTGCTGATGCCTTCATATCACTTGCCAACAGCTACACATTTAAATCAAAGTTAAACTATAAATGTTGGTGGGTTTGGGGTGGCTGAGCATGGCTTTTGTACTACAATAAATATATATTTGCTTACTGTATATTGAATGAGTGGTCACAATTTCCTATGTTCATAGGTGTTTTTTTGAGATAACCTTCTGATACAACCCAATTTTTTTTCTTTTGTGAGCATTTTTAGGTCAGGACTAATTGTGTTTTTATGTTGTAAGAAAACATTTTTAGGTTGTGACAGCACCATCTTTTTTGGGGCAAAAATGTGAAACTTAAAAATGCCTTATTTAAATAAACCATGACTTTTGCTAAACAAGACCTGTTAAGCTCAAATGTGTCATTTGTTTTTCAGAAAAATAGATAAGAATTACCTTTTGACTTTGTTAAGTTCTTTGGCTCTCCGCTTAGAGAGAGATGTCTGATTTTTGTGTTGAGAGCCATGAATCCTCAGATTGCACATTTAAGTGCAACCCAATAATTTTTTGTAGACACCAAAAATAGAATTTCAGTTGCACTTAAATGTGTGACCCAAGCATTTCATTCTTGATGCGCACAAAAAAATGTTCGTGTTTCACATACTTTTACTCATAACTTGTCCATTTTACAACATATTAATCCCAAATTTTGAATATACTGTTTACAGTCAGTGTCAGTAGCTCAGCAGGTAGCACATATGCCTCTGAGGCTGGGAGATCAGATGGCTGTCAGTTCTATACCCACACCAGGCACTTGGGTTAAAATCCCAGTACTAACACTGTAGTGCAGCATGAGGGGGGTGCTGCACTCCTGAGTTGCTGTCTTTCAGATAAGATGTTAAACCAAGGTCCCATCTGCCTGTTCTGGTGGTAGTTCAGGTGGATGTTAAAGATCTCATGGCACTTCTCGAAAAGAGTAGGGGAAGTTTCCCCGGTGTCCTAGCCAAATTTCTCCAATTCACTAAAAAAATACCACCAACAGCTTAATCTGGTTAAAGGTCAGTTGGCATTCATCTGTATCCCCTTCCCCTGGGTCGTGCCTGAAAATAGGCAGAATTTGTCTAGTGCACTTAACTGGTCAACAAAAACTAAATAAATAAAATAAAAAAAAATAAGTAAAAATAAAAAAACATGACCCTGCCTCATAAACAAGGATGGTGGGAATTTTCAAATACATTTCAAAACTGATTTTGCAGTGACTCTGAGAAACAACCTTTTGGGCAGGGTTTATTACATACTAATGACCAAGTTTATGACGTGGCGTTAAAATGTGAAATAAAAAAAAAAAAACGTGCAGGACCCAGCAGGTAGTGCCTTGTGATCCCGTGCCAGTGAGCTGAGTTTGAGAGTGAGCTCAGTGAGCCAGCTAGATAGGTCAAGGCTTGGGGTTCTGCACTGCTATGCGGCATCACCCCAGGCTTAGGGGTGGATGGCTCAGTGTTGGCCACATAGGCAGCAAGAAACTGTACAGCCAAGACAAGTCTTCTCTTGGCATAGGGGCCCAGAGGGCTGTGCACAACTGCATCCATAGCTCCACAGAAGCATAGGGCCCACCTGCTCTTCTTCAGCTAGATGGTCTCTTGGCCGTGTGTATGCAGCTGTGGCCACATGGAAGTGCAGGGCCCAGTGAGCCTGCATTTTTCCAACCTGAAATGTGTGTATGTTCTACAGTGTGCATGAGTACCTGTGGCTATAGAAACTCTGGTTCCACAGGGGCATGCTCTTCTGCAGACAGAAGTAGTGTTGTAATTTGGGTATCATGGATTTGTAATTATGGCTGCAGGGGTCTGTGCTTCTGTAGGCAGAAGTGCTATGATTTTTGTATTGTGTATTTCTTTCTGCCATCAGAAATGACTGTGTATGTCTTGCAGTGCACGTGATGTAGATACAATTCCACAAAGGTAGCACATCAGTGCTACTGCATTTGTGTCAACTGGAAACAGTTGTATGTTGCTTGTCTTACCTGAAATGGTTGTCTGTGGTTGCTTGTGGGATCTTGTCTGTTTGCTGCTTGGGAGGGTTGGGGAATTAGGGTTAGAAACCCAAACACACTTTTCCCTGCTTTTGTGGACTTAAGTTGAACCCTAACTAGTGCATTAACACTTTTTTTTTTTTGCAGTCAATATTATATTACTCGGTTTACTCCCTTCTAAAGGCAGAAGAGGGTACAAGGCCCATCAGGACTGCCTTCTCTACATCACATGGGGGAGATTAACCAGGATTGCAAAAGAGATATTTATCCAATGCTAATTTAAATTTAGCAAAGTCTGTGATGTCCACAATGTTCTGGGGGAGAGCATTCCATAGCCTACAGGCCTGAATAGTAAAGTAGCCATTCCTTCTGTTGGTTACTGCTCTCTGAATATAAAGTTGCCTATTGTGTGAGTGTAAATTAGATGATTTAGGGGCAGGGGTGATATTGCATTCTCTTACCAGGTCCTGATCATTTAAGATGTTGAACAGCATAAAAATATTTCCTCAATACCTACGTTTCTGTAAATCATACAGATTTAAGGCCTGTAACCTGTCCGGATATGGGAATCCATTTAGTGCAGGTATCATCCTAGTGACCCTATGCTGGATGTTATCTAGTAGCTTCTTATCTTTTACCAAATGTGGGGCCCAAACAGAGGCAGCATAATCAAGGTACGGTCTCACATAGGCTCTATATAGAGGTATCATGCATTATTCGCTCCTACTAATAAAGCACTTTCAGATTGATCTGACAATTCTGTTGGCTCTTTGAACTATCTTTCTACATTGGTCCCCATGTGTGAGGTCATTGGTCCCATGCACTACTGGGTGTAAGTTATGTGCCAAAAGCACAACTATAACTACCTTGGCATCTGAAGAAATCCTAACCAGCATATTGAATAGACACAGGTCATACTCATCTGAAGAGGATAGTGGCCTGTAAAAGTTACCTATGAGGAGTTTATTTTCATTTTTTAATCTTATTTGTATGCACACTCCTTCAATATGTGTGTCATCATCATTATTCATAGATATTTCTGATGAGTCAATGGTATCCTTGGCATACAGACACACACCACCACCTCTCTTGTCTATTCTATTTTTGTTATAGAGCCTAAAACCAGGGATTTTATTATACCATGTACAATAGTAGCCACAGGTATTTTGCAAAATTTTTAAAGAGTTTCTCTCTGCTGCCCCTACTGTGGAAATGCAGAAAGCAGGAGATTTCTCCAGAAATATCACAGAAACTTCAGGAAATACCTGACCATGTCTTTGGCTGTTACTATAGATGTTTCGTCCTATCATGTTTCATCTACTGCTATGATGTCAATTTGCTCTTTCATAACAATGGCCCTTATGCACTATTGGGGTAGAAGGTACACGCCTAAGGCCTGCACCCCACTAGCACACCTACATGGCCCAGACAGGTGCAGGGTGCGTAGTGTGCATGAATGCATGCACCTGTGTGGTGCCTGTCCGTGGCTATGCCCCCTTGGCACACAGGGTCACGTGGGGTGGTCAGCGTGGAGCCGTGGACCCAGGTAGGCATCCAATTGGATGCCCTTCCTGGGTCCCACAGTGGATCCCTTGTGCCCATGTGGTGGGCACTCAGCTCAGGGGCATGCCACATAAAGTGGCAACATTTTGATGTTTGCCAGGCACTTGCCCAATCTGCTACCCCAGCCTTCCTCAGCAGCCTAGTGGGCAGCAGCAGCATGGAGGTCCATAGCCCAGTACCGCCATGCCTGGCAGAAGAAGAACATGGGGTCATGCACTGGGTTACACCTGAGTCCCAGCTGGTGTAACCGGTGCCCACTGTGCCTGACACTACATGACTTAGTGAATGCGGCATAGCGCAGACACCCCCCGACACACCACCAGCATGGAGTTTCCCGTGGGGCTAGGGAGGCAGGCGCGTAAATGTCTTGTTCACCCTTGGTGAATGATGCCAGGGGTCTGGGGACCCCCGCTGCATGGCATTCACATTTAAGGCTGCCTATGCACCTCGAATATGCAGCATGTAGGCAACATCTTTGTTCATGCATAGAGCCCAATAGTAGAAAGTTCACTTACTTTTAATAAATTCTGGCTTCTAGCATTGGAAACCAGAAATTTGTAGCCACAGTTCCCCTGGCTTGTGTGATTTTTGTATAAAGTGCCCTGTTACTGCCGCTTCACTAGTTTAATGTTTGTCTGTACAGTTAGTTGTGGCCTTTACCAAGAGCACACTTCCCCTTCTGCTTAAATGTAAACCATCCCAGCTGAAGAGGTTCATGTTATGATTAAACCTTTCCCAATGAGTCAGGCAGTTCATTTTGTTCCTTAGGCACCATTTCATCAACCATTTATTTACTGTTTTAATCTTGGTCTGCCTTGTTTTACTTGCCCTCAGGACTGGCAGAATCATGGATAAACAAATATTGCAGCCCATTTTGTTTAATGTATTGACCAGTGAAATGTAATCCTTCTGAATATCCTCCACTGCACTACTGCCCACATCATTAGTGCCAGTGTGGATAATTATCAGAGGTTTATGACCTCCATTTTTAAGGATGTTGTGGGACATAACCTCAATGTCTTTGAATTTAGCCCCCCTGAAGTTGGAACAAGTACGGGTTTCTTTATCTGGATTACAGACAAGTCCATCAATGTATTTGATAACTGACTCCCCTAGGACAATGACCTGCTTTTTATCTAATGGGCACTCCATGTCAATGTTTGTAACAGGTGGTGGTTGAGGAGTATAGCTATCAGGCTGGTTTGCTAATCTTATGGGACTACTGGTTTGTATCGGGTTATCAGCTTTTTCATTAATATGATTTTCTATTCTCTTGTGGCCTTCAAAATTATCTGGGGTGAGACCAGTCATATCTGAATTGTTGGTCAGAGAATCAGTATTGGGATTAGAGCCTATATTAGGTATTCCAGGGACCTTGTCCCTGGCCGAGTCCTTATCTTCCTCTATTGTCTCAGTAATTGCCTCCCCCTTGGACCCCATAAGTGGTGAGAAGGAATTGGAGAGAGGTAACTCAAAATCCATGGCTCTTCATCCTTTTTTGTGTTATTGGGGTCCAGTCAGAATCCTCATCACTATCAGATTCCCTAATGCATTTGACTGCTGGATCATTGAGATTGTTTATGGTGTTTTCCATGGCAGTCTGGGACTCAGCAGTTATATTAGTGTCCGAATTTACATTGGTGGATTTTTTTTGTGAGACTACTTATTTTTTGTTGTAATTTTAATACAGACTGTTTCAAGGTTGCAGTTTCGAAACATTGACTACATTTGAGCCCATCAAAACTAGAATCAGAGGCAAGACTAAATTTGATGCAAATAATGCATGATAATGTGACTTCCCCTGTACCGAGGGTTCCGAAATCTGGATTGATGTTCATGACAGTTTCGCAAAAGTTAAACGATCTCTTGTTTTATTATGAGGCAATTAATCTGGGGGGAATAGGTGATTGAAAATTGTAAATCCCTTATTTGTAATTGCTTTTCTTTTGTTTGTTTTTTAAACTAATACCAAATATCAAGATACCTGTGCTTTATAATGGGTGAGGACCCATTTAGCACAAGTACATATGTGTGGGTACTACAATGTCCGTGTAGGTTTTTTACTATTGACCTGTTCCTCCACTATGATACAAAGTGGAGGCCTAGCCTAGAAATCTTGTGGTATTGATACTCCTTAAGTAAAACCACCACACAGGTACCTGTACCTGTACCTGTACAGGTACCTGGAGGCAGTATAGTGCAGTGGTCTAAGGCTCTGAGCTGCAAATTTGGTGACATCCAGCAGACCAGACCTGGGTTTGAATCCCACAGCTTCTACTTGCATACTGTGTGACCCTGAGCAAGTCACTCAACCTCCTTGTGCTCCCAGGTTGCTCCTGTAAAAAAGCTTTCAGCTTAGTGTGCTATACCTGGTTAAACAACTAAATAAAAAAAAAATTGATATTAATGCCTTTCTCCCCTTCGTCCACAGCAGACACGCGCAGATGACACGTGTCTCTGCATGTAGCTACTGTACATGCATGCTCACCCCACTCTCGCTTGCCCCTCTCACTAGGAGCGAGTTTAAATGAGCGGATACCCAGAAGTCACTTGCAGGTCATGTGACTCCTCCATGCATTCCACTCCCTAAAAAACACTTATAAAAGTCATTTTGTAAATGTTCTGCAAAATCTGTGTCCCCAAAAGCCAGCGTAGGCTAAGCAAGGTAAAAAAAGTGTCCTGGAATAAAGTTAGTAGTCCGTGGTTACTTCCCCATGAACTACACTTCCTTCACTTCCTGTAGTAGGAGTGTCACAGATCACTCCGTCCCCTTCCAATGCTTCCTGTTTAACTGAGCAGCACAAAGTTTATAAAAATGTCACAAAATGGCAGAGTTTTATGACTAGAAAGACTGTTGACTTTCTCCCTGCTTTTGGCAGTTGCACAGGGCAGCCTACATCAAGTATTTAACATATAATGGTAATATTTTTATTCAACGATTTTGAGGATATTAACTCATTATCTCCTGGTGGACATTTTGTGTCAGGTAAGCAATGAATAGTTTGGACTTCATACGAAGCTACTGGAAGTAATGAGTTTTAAATGCCACTTACCAGTGATATTTTTGCTCCCTTCAGATGTAGAGTAAGAATATCACAATATTCTCACTTTACCAGTGATATGTTTGCTCCTGCCAGGCCTAGAGTGAGAATATCACAATATTTTCACTCTAGGCTGCAGGGGCAAAAATATTCTCACTGTAGGTGCCTACTGGTTAGAGCGAGCAGTGCAAGCGGCACAGTTTCACTTTCATTGCCTCTAGTTGACTGCATACCAGCTCAAAATCCTAACCTCTTACTTTTGAACAGGTACTCTCAAAACCAGCTAGTCATCTTTTATACTGTTTTAAAAAATATTAAAATTCCCCACCCCCCCTTTGCTCATCCAGTTGTATTCCCAGACTTGTGAGGGTGGGTGCATATATATTGTAAGAGCTGCGTGATGGCAGAGCATCTCTCTCGCCTCCTCATCCCCCCACCCAGCCCACAGGTTAGCAAGTGTTGGGACCACCGAAAGATGCAATAAATGGAGGTCAGATCAGCCAGCAGCTCTATCCCCTCAGAGCGGTTGGGTTAATTACAGTTCTTCTGTGGTGGTGCCACACATTAACCCCGATAGAATAAGTTTGAGAACCTCCATTTAAGGAGGTTGTTCCACAGCAGAGAGAATGCAGGGGCATTGGATGGGAAATAAGATTCCCTCCAGAGGGATCCACCCTGGTCATTGGAGGGGAGGCTGGGTACCCTCTCCTGACTTTGAGGGTGATCCAGCTCTACAACTGGGATTAGAGTGGTGGTGGAAGGTTACAAGCAGGGACACAGATCCCCTGAGCCATACGTTATTTCAGTTGGAGGATACCCTCCTCAACTTACAGGATTTTAAGGGAAGGGGGAAACCAGTTGTCAACCCCAGAGTTCTGATAAGACTAAGAAACTTTGGTATTTGGGTGAAAGGGAAAAGAGTGAAACCATAGAAGTATACAGCAGAATGCAAGCAAGTGTTATATGGTTTTCTGTAAAACCTTTAAGAATGGATAAAGCTATTGTAAGCAGAGTAGGGGAGTGAAAAATGTAGCTCTTTACCACTTCCAACTTCGGGGAAGACATGGGGCTAGCCCACATCCACCCAGATATACATTTATTTATATTCCCCTATTACGGATTCGATGACCCCAGGAACCTTCACCTCCTGGAATGTCAGGGGGTTAAATGACCCAATCAAAAGGAAAAAAAAATCTGTCTCAGCTTAAGAAACTTAAAACTCAAATTGCCTTTCTCCAGGAAAGAAAGGCGAGCAACCTAGAAGCTCAAAAACTGGCTAGAGATTGGGTCAGGTGGGAAGTGCACAGTACATCAGGGAAAGCAAAAGCCGGGATCTTGATCCTATGTCACAAACAACTGAAATGGAAATTGACAGAGCACAAGTCTGACAAGGAAGGGAGAGGGGTGCTGGCAGAAGTAGAAACTGTCAGGGACCTGCTCCTACTAGGAAATGCATATGCTCCAAATGAGGAGCAGCCAGGATTCTTTAACACATTGCCACAAAACATCTTAGAGATGGCCTCTGATAACCCAGACATCATTATGTGGGGACTTCAACGTCACAATGGAGCACATGCTAGATAGATCTAATGCTAGGCCAGGACCACATGTTAGGGTGCAGAGAGCGATTTAGGCACTGCTGACACTGCACTAGTTATCCAACACGTGGAAGACTTTCAACCCCTCGACCAAAGACTACACTTTCTACTCGGAGGCCCATGCAATGGCCAGCAGGCTTGACTATTGGTTTGCCTCAGTTAAGCTCAGTTTGGTTGTAGCAGATGTCAGCATTGCCCCACTGTATATGTCTGACCCTGCCTCGATCCAGCTTAAGGTTTTTCTAAACTCAGACAAGGCTAGGTTGGTGACATAGAGGTTAGATCCCCCTACTCCTCAGGGACCCTGGGTTTCAAACTTAGTTGCAGCAAGAGACAGTCAACTACTCTGCAGACAACCCAGAGGGATGAGCTGCCCCCAATATGATATGGGAAGTTTTTAAGGCTTCCATAAGAGGCTGCAACATAGGCTATGCAGCTTTTTGTAGGAAGCAAAGGGAACAGGAAACAGAAAGTCTGGAAGCACAACTTAGGAGGCTCTCTATAAAAAAGACCCTCAACAGCTACAGAATACCACCCTGAGACATGAGATTATGTCCCTCAGAATACAATTGAACACATTGGCCACCAGAAAGGTAGAATTACAAATTACCAGACTTAAGCACAAATACTGGGATCAAAGGGAGAAAGCAGGGGAAGCTCTTGTTATATAGATTGAGGAAGCAGCAGGCAGAAAGGCAAATAGAAGAGCAACAGAATAGGTCAAGTGAGATGGCTAGTAAACCCAAAGATATTAATCGAGCTATGACAGAGTTTTATGAGAATCTCTATAAATCCCATACAAAATTTGACACACAGAGTGTTAACAAATTTATGGCCCTAACAGACCTGCCATCCCTATCTGAAACCCCAAAACAGGAGCTGGAGACACCTATAGGAGAAGAGGAGCTCCTCAAGGCCATAGCAGTTATGGCAACAAATAAATCACCAGGGAGTGATGGGTTCCCAGCCGACTTTTATCTAGCTATAAAAACCCGAGTAGCTACTCCTATGCTGGGCATGTTGAGAGAGGCCCAGCTCAGTGGGTCTGTACTGATCTCACTTAAGGAAGCGGTGACTGCAGTGTTTCCAAAGAAAGGGAAAAATTCCACTCTTCCGGCTAGCTACAGGCCGATCTCATTGATCAGTGTTGACATGAAGATCCTGGCCAAAATACTGGCTACCAGACTGGAAAAGGTTCTGCCCACCCTAGTTCATCCATCACAAGCCAGGTTTGTCAAAGGGAGATCCAGAGCTGATCAGCTCAGGGCACTGATAACTACTTTCCAGAAGGCAGCAGTAATCCCTTCCCCCACAGCAGCTATAGCCATTGACTTTGAAAAGGTCTTCGACTTGGTGGAGTGGGAGTACTTACTGGCAGTACTAAAATACATAAATGTGGGTCCAGCATTCTGCCAGTGGATTAATACCCTGTACAACAACCCTTCGGACAGAGTACTGACTAATGACCTCCTCTCAGAGCCATTCATCCTTCAGAGAGGAACTAGTCAGGGCTGCACCCTATCCCCGCTGCTTTTTATGCTAGCACTAGAACCTGTGGCCTCTGCCATTAGGTCAAACGACCAAATCCCAGATATAAGAATAGGATGGGAAGAGTACATAGCCAAGCTGTATGCAGATGACTGCCTCATCCTGACCAGCAATGTTCAACAGGGACTTCCCCATATGTTAACATTGCTGGAGCATTTTGAGCAACTTTCTGGATTACAGACCAGCAAGGGCAAGTTGGAAACCCTTCCCCTAAACACTCGGGCCACCCCCACGATGGGAAGACAATCAGGGCTGATATGGGCACACAACAAGATTCAATACCTGGGAATTCTGTTAACTGCACAGCTCCACAGACTCATAGCCATGAATTTCAACCCTCTGATAACAAACTTCCAAACAGAGCTGAATAGATGGAATCACCTAAATATGTCTCTTCCAGAAAAAATTGATTCCATTAAAATGATGCTGGCCCTGAAAGTATTTTATATTCTGGCATACCTCCCTATTACGATTCCAGACAAGTGGTTCCAAAAGTTGGACTCTTTAATAGGTCACTACTTGTGGAGAACCTCACTGCCTAGATTTAGTAGAGCTAAATTATGAGCCTACTGGAAACAGGGAGGGTGGAAGCTACCTAAATTCAAAAACTACATGCAAGCCTTCAAAGTGGCTAGAACTATGCAGGGGTTCCATGACACAGACATGCACCCTCCTCAGTGGATACATACTGAAAGGGCTGTAACTGATGGAGTCCACCCTATGGCATTAATGGGCACCAAACTTCCAGCTAGATACATTCAGTGGCTGACCATAAAGGCAGCACATGCACAGAAACATAGAAACATAGACTTTGATGGCAGATGAGGACCACTTGGCCCACCCAGTCTGCCCATTTCCCTACCTATTGGATAAGCTGCAGATTCTAGTTAACCAACAGCCTACTTCCTGCAACCCCCCACTATAATTGCCTTATGTCTGTCCCATGCATGTTTGAATTCCCCCACTGTTTTAGACCCCACAACCTCTCCAGGAAGGTGGTTCCATGCATCCACCACTCTCTCCGTGAAAAGAATTTCCTCACATTACCCTTGAGCTGTCCCCTCTAACTTTAAATTGTGCCCCTTGTTCTTCACATCTTTTTCTGAAAGTTGCTACCCTCCTGGACTTTGTTGATTCCCTTGAGGTACTTAAAAGTTTCTACCATGTCCCCGTCCTTCTTTCATCAAGGGTATACATATTAAGCTCTCTCAGTCTCTCTTCATATGGTTTCTGATGTAGACCCTGCACCATTTTAGTTGCCCTCCTCTGGACTGCTTCCATCCTGTCTATGTCCTTGCATAGATGAGGTCTCAAAACTGCACGCAGTACTCAGATGGGGTCTCGCCAACTGTCTGTATAGAGGGATAACCACTTCCTTTTCCTACTTGTGATGCCCTCCCTATGCATCCCAGTATCCCCTGGCTCTCCTTACTGACTTCTCACATTGCTTACCCACCTTTAGGTCATCTGATATGACTACACCCAGATCCCTTTCCATTATTGTTGTCGTTAGTACCTCCCCTGCTATTGTGTACTCTTCTCCTGGATTTTTATTTCCCAGGTGCATTACTTTGCACTTCTTTGCATTGAATCTAAGTTGCCATATGTCTGACCATTCCTCCAACCTTTCCAAGTCCCTTCTCATTCTCATTTGTGTCATCTGCAAAGAGGCATACCTTTCCTTCCAGCCCCTCTGCAATGTCACCTATAAAGATGTCAAAGAGGACTGGACCCAGTACTGAGCCCTGAGGTACTCTACTAGTAACCCCCCTTTCTTCAGAATGTATTCCATTCACTATTACCTTCTGTGTCCTGTTGTGCAACCAGTTTGCTACCCAGGCTATTACCCTGGAACCCACTCACAGGCTGGCTAACTTGATTATTAATCTTTTGTGTGGGACTGTGTCAAATGCCTTGCTAAAGTCTAGGTAGGCCATATCCACAGCCCCTCCCTGGTCTATTACTTTGGTCACCCAGTCAAAGAAATCGATTAGATTCATCTGACATGACTGTCCTGCTGTGAATCCATGCTGCTTTGGGTCATGTGCCCCTCTGGCCTCTAGGTACTCAACAATTCTTTCTTTCAGAAGTGATTCCATCATTTTCCCCACCACTGAGGTTAAACTAACAGGTCTGTAGTTTCCTGCTTCTGCCTTGCTCCCACTTTTGTGAAGGGGAATCACATCTGCCCTCCTCCAGTCCTCAGGTACCACTCCATCTTCCCATGATTTGTTAAAAAGTGTGGTTAGTGGTGTCACTAGGTCAGCCCTTAGTTCTTTTAAGAGTCCAGGGTGAATCCAGTCAGGCCCCATTGCTTTGTCCACCTTGAGTTTTAGGAGTTCTTTCAGTACTCTTTCTTCTGTAAATGGACTGGTGTCAACTCCACTATCCAGAGTGCTTCTACTGTTTGGTTTAGGTAACTTCTCCTCTTCCTCTTTTGTGAATACTGAGCAAAAGTATTCATTCTGTATCTCTGCCTTTTCACTGTCTCCCTCTGCCCGCCTCCCCTCTCCTTTAACTCCTTTTTTAATCTTCACTATCCCTCCCTTAACCTTTCTATGCTCCCTAATGTACCTATAAAAGGTTTTATCCCCCTTCTTTACTGAGTTGGCTATCTTTTCCTCAGTTTATGCCTTTGCTTTTCTGACTGCCTTCCCCACTTCTTTCTGCTTTAATTGATACAGTTCCCTGTCGTGCTCCGTCTGTGATTCCTTATACTTTTTGAATGCAGCCTTTTTCTCCTTAACCTTCCCTGACACCTCTTTTGAGAGCCATAGTGGTTTTTTATTCCGCTTTGTTTTCTTTATTTGTTTCACACAAAGGCTTGTTGCCTCCATGATGGCAGTTTTGATTTTTCTCCATTGTTCTTCC
Source organism: Neoceratodus forsteri (assembly GCA_016271365.2). Taxonomy (NCBI): domain Eukaryota; kingdom Metazoa; phylum Chordata; order Ceratodontiformes; family Ceratodontidae; genus Neoceratodus; species Neoceratodus forsteri. The sequence continues at coordinate 723,976,789 of CM028129.1, forward strand.
ACCCCTCCTTTCTGGCCATTTGCTAATGCATTCCTCAGGTATTCACCCATTATGCCAAAGTTAGCCCTTCTAAAGTCCAGTATCCTTGTCTTTGTATGGCTTGTCTCTATGGTTGTGTTTATTGTGAAGCACACTGTGCAGTGGTCGTTTGTTCCCAGATGTCTACTGACTTCTAAGTTTGTGATCCTCTCTCCATTTGAGAGTACCAGGTCTAATATTGCTCCCTCCTGAGTGGGTTCCACCACTAGCTGCCTCAGGCATGCCCCCTGTAGGGCATCGAGAATGACCCTGCTCTTGGATGTGGCTGCAGTCCATGTCACCCAGTTGACATCTGGCATATTCAGGTCCCCCATCAATAGTATCTCCCCTTTTTCAGCCATTTTGAGAATGCCCTCTATCATTTTCTTGTCTATTTCCTCATCTTGAGACGGGGGTCTGTATACAACCCCTGTGCGGATTGTGATGCCATTCCCTGTCTCCAAGGTGACCCAGAGTTCCTCTTGTCCTCCCCCTTTACTTTTTAGTTCTGTAGCTTTGATCCCTTCCCTTATGTAGAGAGCTACTCCACTTCCTATTTTACCCTCCCTGTCCCTTCTGTAGATTGTGTACCCTGGTATGTTGACATCCCAGTCATGGTTCTCCATGTACCATGTTTCTGTGACTGCCACAATATCCAAGTGTTCCTCTTCCATCAGGGCTACTAGCTCTGGAAGCTTGTTTCCCAGGCTACGGGCATTGGTACTCATTGCCCTCCATTTAATGTTGGCTTTATCCTTTTTTACCCCATCCCTGCTCTTATTGCCCTTGTCCATCTTTCCATTTATCCCTGTCCTGCCCTCCGTCAAGCTCTGTACCTCAGTGTTTACCCTACTACCTGCCATGTTTTGTGGGGAAGGCTTGAACTTTCCTGTTTCCTATCAGCATCTCCCCCCTTGGCTAGTTTAAAAGCTTGCCAAGGAAGCCTTTAAACCTGTCACCTAGGAGTGTGTTTCCCTTCCTGGACAGATGCAGACCATCATGCCAGTATAGACCTTCATCTCTCCAGGTGGACCCCCAGTCCCCAATGAAGCCAAAGCCCTGTGCTCTGCACCAGTTTTGCAACCATTCATTAAACTACATGGTGTGCAGTACCCTAGCCTCACCCCTGCCATAGACTGGCAGCACCTCTGAGAAGGTTACTGTGCTTGCTACCTGTCTGAGGCCCCTCCCAAACTCCACAAATTCATACTGCACTGCACTGATCTCATGCCTAGCTAGGTAATTTGTCCCGAGGTGGACAATGATATCTAGTTTCCTCTCCTGTGATGCTGCTTCTGCAATCCTGAGGATTCGATTCCTGTCCCTCCAAGCCATGGCACCAGGCAGGCACCTTACTTCCCTCTCCTCTCCCTTCCCCGGGTCCATACCCCTAACAACTGAGTCCCCTATCAGAAGCTGTTTCTTTCCCCTGTGGTGTCCCTTGCCACTCTTTTGTGGGTCTCCCTTGTGGATGCCCCCAGCATTCTTCTTGGTCTCCAATGAGGGTGTCATCATAAAGGAACCTTGATTTGCTAGACTAACATATGATTTGTGTAGAGGTGCAACTCGGGGGCTATGCCTCTGTTCCACCACCCTCACCCTCCCAGAACCTACTGTGGTCCATCTGCTCTTCACACATGGCAACCTCTAAGGCAGTGGTTGTGGAACTGATGCTCTTTGGGTGGGGGAGGCCTCCTTAGTCCTTGCCAGTTCAGCCTAGAGGTGGGCAACCTCCTCCCTCAGAGCTGATAGTTGCCTGCAAATAGGGCAGCAATGCAGGTTTCAGAATGTCTCCCGGAAAATTTCTGCCCCACAGCCAGTGCATTGCACTACTCCCCACATGTCCCTCTTCCTTATAATATACAATGAGTAATATATAATTTTTTTGTTTGTTTGTGTGTACTTACCCTTTATGCACTGTGCTGGTAATTAAGAATATGAGAGTTCTGCTTCAAGGCCTGTTGAGGAAGTGATGTCAGAACCTTGGCTATAAGGAAATGCCACACCTGAGGTGGGCGGAGTGAGGAAGGGTGGGTGGGTAGGCCACAACCACTGGTGACTGTTAGAAACAATCAGATGCACCACTGCTCCACCACCCTGGTGAGTACTGCCCTTTATAGTAAGTCAACCTACACCACAATATACTAGGCCACTGCTCCTACACAAACCACTCTACTGAGTCCAGGGAAAATGAACTCACTGTTCAGCCAGCAGGACACTTCTAAAATATTGCACACATATCCTTCCAAATCCTATGTGTCTAGCACAGAAATCAAGCAACTTCAGTTGTATTTCAACCCCTCTGCTTATAAAATTACTACACTTTAATGGAATCCTGCAATTCTTAATGCCAATAAGAAAATAATGAAACTTTCTGTAGAAAGTGTAGCTTACTTTCCTAGTCCCCTACAATATTATGTTTTACCAAGTTCCCAGTTCCTCAAATGCGTTCTAGTTTGTTCTCTGCAGTATAGCAAGTTTTTCAGCTTCCAACAGGAGCAGGCAAGTCTTTTCTGACTGGCTTTTCTCTGTGTAGTTTGTCTAAGACAGCACAGTGATGAAAGCCCCACCCGGAATCAATTGATTGACTAGTGACACCTGTGATGTAAGCAGGCCTTTCAGTGAAGACAATTTTCTATATCTGCTTCTAATACACACACAAACCCTTTATCTGAAACCAGGGATAAACTCACTGCATAGCCAGCAGGACACTTCTAAAATATTGTACAAATATCCTTCCAAATCCTATGTGTCTAGCACAGAAATCAAGCAACTTCAGTTGTATTTCAACCCCTCTGCTTATAAAATTACTACACTTTAATGGAATCCTGCAATTCTTAATGACAATAAGAAAATAGTTAAACTTTCTGTAGAAAGTGTAGCTTACCTTCCTAGTCCCCTACAATATTATGTTTTACCAAGTTCCCAGTTCCTCAAATGCGTTCTAGTTTGTTCTCTGCAGTATAGCAAGTTTCTCAGCTTCCAACAGGAGCAGGCAAGTCTTTTTGACTTGGAAAAGACTTGGAAAAAGGTGGCCCACCTGACCAGAAGGTGTCAAAGGACAAGAGCCTACACATATTTATGGAATAATCCAATACTCTGTATAGGGGGAGGCCTATAAGATGGCCAGCATGGGAAAAGAAATCCATTAATAGAATAAGGGACCTTCTAATTCCTGGACAGGAAGTTTTTGATACCTTTCAGAATCTCCAAGCCAGATTTGAAATACCAAAAATGGATTTCTGGAGATACCGTCAATTGAGGGATCTATATGTCCACTGAAAGAGGGACAAAGGTAAATGTCTCCCCTGTAGATCCAACAGCAGTGATACTACCCCCAGTATGCCAATCGAAGGGTGGGTAGCTACCAAAATGGGAAGGGCAGGGAAAATATACCAAAGCTTGAGGGATGCCTCACCAGATACCACTGGGATGGCCGGGGGAAATAGGAAGCATGCCTACAGAGATCCATATCAGAGGAGGAATGGCAGGGGTGCTGGAGGGCATACCAGGTTAGAAGAGCACTTCCTGAACAGCACAGTATAAACCACACTGCAGGAACTGCATGTTGGAATAGCGACAAGGGTAGAATAGCATTGAGCAACTAGCGCTACTCCTATCGCTAGTCACCCTCCCAGAGGAGGAGGAGGAGAAGAAGAAGAAGAAGAAGAAGAAGAAGAAGGAGGAAAGTGCAGTCACTGGCAAAGTGGCCCCCATGGCAGAGTGGGTTAAGATAGCAACTCGGCCAAAGAAGACTGGGAGACCAGGGTTCTAATCCTGGTCTCCCCTCAACATTTTACTCATGTGGAAAACATATTTTGTACAAGAGGCTGTGGAAATAGTAATTCCACGGCCCCACAAATTTAACTTTTCCCTGTGATCTGCTCCCCCTCAAAGTTAGGATCTTAATGTAGGGGAGTCCAAGTCGGGGGGCGTGGTGGGCAGAACCCCCCACAAGAAAAGAGAGATTTATTGTAGAATGGTAGCAGTCATCCAACTGCTACCATTTGAGCTGTGTTTCCTGGTGGCATTTAGTAGTTTCCCTGTATTGGAGAGTGTTGTCAATACAGAGCTGTTATAGACAGCACTGTTATTGACAGTGCTCTTCAGACCTAGTGTCATTGGAGGGTGGCTCCTCTCAGCAGAGAAGCCGTTTAATACAAAACAAATTGCTACATCAATGGTACCAAACCCTGGCTCAACTCAAGGCACTAGGCCTACTATCAAATGATAATTGCTGGAGGTGCAATGCAGCTGGGGCTGATTTGCTCCATATAATGTGGGCGTGCCCCCTAGTTCATGACATCTGGAAACAAGTTTCAGTATCCTGCTCCACTTCACTGGACACAGATTTATCCATGGGTCCCCATACTCTCCTGCTAGGCCTCAGAGACAGTGAGCTACGCAGCAGCCTCACAGAACTGAAGTGGGTACTAGCGGCCTCAGTAGAAGCCAAAAGGCTAATTCTTAGAAGATGGAGGACTACTGATAGCCCTAACTTGCAAGTGTAGTTTGAGGCCCTAGAATCTCTAGCATTGAAAGTTAGGCTACCGTACAAAGTCCAGGGAAGGGAGCAGGTGTTCCAGAAGATATGGGCCCCATACCTAAAGTGTATTAACCAGGTACCTACTGCTGGAGAACCAAGCACCAGCAAAGACTTGCTGAAACCTCCCTAAAATTGAGTGTGGTAAAGGAGTAGACAGCTGATAAGAAGGTGCCCTCCCAAACCAAAAGACTAGTAACTACAGTACCTTCCCAAGGGCATAGCCCTGCACTGAGAAAAGAAGTTTGATAAGAATGTAATACTATGTGCTTTAGGATAAGTATAATTCTGAATTGCTAAAATATGTCTAAATCATTGCAATGTGATATGATCATCTGTGCTTGACATTCTGTAACCAAAGTATGCTGTATGATGAAAAGATTTCAATAAAAAGATTAACTGCAAAAAGAATTATTACATACTTGTGTCTCATGCACAATATTTCTCTCTTTTAGATATTGATGAATGTGACGGAACTCATCGTTGCCAGCATGGCTGCCAGAACTTGATTGGTGGGTACAGATGTAGCTGCCCTCAAGGCTATCTGCAACATTACCAGTGGAATCAGTGCATTGGTAAGTAATGTTTTGTCTGGATTAATTGTTGTACAAATTGACAATACTGTATAAACTTAAGTGACAGCATAAACATTCTGTATTATATTTTAAATATCATAGGAAATCATTTTTGTACCGTCAAACGCCCGTGTGTTTACCTTTCCATCTCAGTCATGTATTCTGATGTGCTCTGACCATTTTCTGCTAAATTGCTGAACTCGTAGAGATGTTGCAGAGTGATACGCTGATGGTGAAGGAAAGAGCAATGTCTGGGAAAGTGCTGGTAAATTGGGCACTTCGCCAAAAACTGTATGAAGAGCTGAGGGGCCCATTGTTGGTCAGTATTCTTTTAATTCACTTACAGGGTCCAATCTTGAACTCAGTGGACCACGCAGCTGAATATCTAAAAAAAGAAAAAAGTTAACCCTTTCCTCCCCCATGGTCTCAGTGGTGTTAAAAAAATGCCCTCTTCTCCAACCAATTTTGCACACCCACTCCCCTCCCACTAACAGCTCAATAAAGAGTTTTATGAAATGGCTGGCAGCAAGCAAGCACTCTTATTGGTTCATAAGAGTGTGTTAATATATCTAACACCACAATAAAAAGATCAGGCTATGCCAAACCATGCCAGGTGGGCACTGATCTTGCCCATTCTTGCAGTGTTCCAAAATAGAATGTTTAAAAATTAAAAGTAGCCATCTTGTTTTCCCATATCCACATGAATAAAAATTCAGAGATATTACTAAATCTACTAACCTGATTGTAATGGCAGAAAACAGCTTTGAAATAAGCCTTTCTGATGATGATCTCCTACTCTTCATGGATCCAGACAATGAACCTGTGGAGAGAAATGGTAGTAGTTCATCCGATGGTCCCATCACGTGAAATAAGCACCGCTAAAGAAATCATGAGTAAATGGTTCAACATACTAACAGATCAGCAGCTTGATATTCTCGAGGCAGAAAAAAATGAAAAAAATACAGTACGAGCAACGACTTGAGCACTTAAAGTGATCAGTGAATGGGCAGCAGCCACCGATACTATTATTGACTGGAGAAATGCCTCAAAACATGAGCTAAACAATATTTTCTGAAAATTCTGTGCCAAAGCTCGCACAACCACGGGGCAGCAGTATGCAATCTCCAGCTTCTGCGGTATGCGTGCAACTTTAAACCGGCACCTTAGCTCAGTGGCAGTAGGCCACTCAATGAACATAATCACAGACACGGACTTCAAAAGCAGCAACTCAATGTTCACAGCTAAAATAAAGCAGTATAGAAGGCAACAGAAGGACACTTTCCAACACCACGAAGCACTTACTGTCAGCGACTTACACAAACTGAGGAATTCTGAAGCACTGTCAACCCTGACTGCGCCTGGCTTAGTCCAAAAAGTTTGGACTGATATCCAAATCCACATGGTCAGCTGAAACCTGAACACTTCTCTGTTAAAATAGATGAAAACGGGCTAGAGTACACATGCTCAATTTCAATGAACGTACCAAGAACCATTCGAACCCCCTAGAATCGGACAAGCAAGGACATAGGGGATACATGTATTCCCAACCCGGTAATCCTTTGTGCCCAGTTCAAACTTCAAAAAATATATCAACAAACTGCCCAAAAACCCCAAAGTGCTATACTTACACTCACAATGTTTACCACAAGCAAAACTAGATGAACTACCTATTCGGTATTCAACTGAGCCGATGAGGCTCAATTACCTTGCAGCTATGATGTCGCACTGAAGTGAAGAGTGCCAGTTAAGTCAGCGTTACACTAATCATTGCCTAAGTGGTGACTGCAGTACAGCTGCTTTCTAAAGCAGGTTTAGAAAGTCAACAAATTATGACCATAACAGGTCATCAAAACGAATCTAGCCTCCAAAGCTATTGGAGACCAACAAAAGACGACCGAAAAAAATAGTCAGACATACTAGCCCCAAATACAAGCAAAAATCACATACCACATACTCCTTCAATGAAGAAACTTTGTACCATAGCTCCCAAAAAGGAAAAAATGACACCAAATGGAGGAAATGCAACATAGCTCACATCCTGTATCCCAGCACCTCTGAGATGAGCCAGCACGTTAGCAACACAACATAGGATTTAAAGGGAAACAACCTCAGAGAAAAAAAACCTCAGACTGCCATGCATTGTCCTACAACCTCACACAGCAAACACAGCAAATGCGGAAAGCAACAAAAAACATCACCAAAATATATGGAGCTCTCACCACATAAAAATCACCAATATAGCAATGCAGCATGTAACGCAGTGAGCAACCACAAAGCAGCAAGCCAAAAAACAAACCTGAACTTCGACAGAGTTACGATGCAGCACTGCAGCCTAACATCCCATGGGCCTGTTTACTTTGGTAAATAAATCAAGAAAAAACAATGAGAGACAGCAAAAATGTTAGAAAACAATGTTAAAAAGCATTCTACAGTAAAGATGTTATAGAAAAATGATAAAGATGTTTAAATCCATTAGTTTTCATGTCAGTATTTCGAGACCTGATTTACAAATAAATTGTGTTTGACCTTAACAATACATTTTAATGATAAAAGCCTAGGGTTTAGCACTTTTGTGTTCTAAAAGTACTGTTTTACATTTAATATTACAATATTACATTTTACAATGTTATCTTAAAGAGTTTTAAATTATACATTAAAGGAACTATTTTTTCCTGCATAGTAATTTTCTGATAAATAAATATAAATTACAAAAAAATTAAAAATTGTACACTATTTTTTGTGTGCAGATAACATTGCCAGCCATTTCATAAGTGCAATATGGCACTCCAGGGTGTGAGTTAGACACTTTAACACATGGCTAGGAGGCTGGACACACTTGGCCTGTGGCCTCGTGCCTCACAACGCCTCCTAGCCACGTGTCAAAGTGTCTAATACACACCCTGTCGTACCTTATTGCTTACTTAATACAACCCCCTTCTCCCACTCTCATAGCACCAAATAACTACCCTCTCTACCCTTACTCTCAATAGTAAAAAAATGCCCCATCCCCAAAAAAACTTAGCACCTGCACTATCATCCTCCTTCCTGTCCCTTAAGCATGCTTGCTTTGAAGAAAATGTACACACTGGAGCATGTCCAGAGCCAGCAACCAAAGCAGCCCTTCTCATACCATCTCAGCTGTTTTATTTTAATTTTTATTTATTTATTTAAAGTTTGATGACCGGGTAGGCCTGCTGAGACACACAAGTCCCTTTTTCAGGTGCGACTCGGGGTATAAACACATTCCTATCTTTTCCTTTGCTATCTGCTATCTGAATGAATGACTGAGGAGAGCACGAGTATGCTTATAGTATTTGAACTGAGCACACTCATGCACTCATCCATTCAGATGGCATCCAGCTGAAGTGGAGTGAGGAAGGTGTACCAGTTGTTGTCTTTGGACCAGCTCTAATGTATCCTTTTCCTTTTAAGTCAGCAGACCCAATGAGAGGAGTGAGGGTGCTAAGTGGGTTGGGAAAGGGGTTGGGAAAGGGGTAATTTCTACCACAGGGAACAAGGTGAGAAGGGGGTTGGCTGATTTGGTGCTATCAGGATGGAGGAAGGGGGCTTTATTAAAAAGAAAACCTTGCTAAGAGAGTTGGGGAATGGAAGGTGTGAGTGTAGTGCCAAGTGAGTTAGCTATAGGGGTAATTTTTTATATGAGGAAAGAGTGGTGGTTCAGATGCTGTGAGAGTGGGGGGAGGTCTACCTTTTTTTCTACAGACAGGCAGCCTGCTATGCATAGTGTAGCAGATGACAAGCTTAGCTAGAACCTCCTGATGTTGGAAAGGGTGAACGTTGCGGAGGTTTTCGTCACAAACTTTGCTCTTTGTAAAAGATCAACTTCTCCAAGGTTTTTATTTTGCACCAAAGACTACATAGAGTGTAGAACACATCCTTATGATCAAGCTTTGTAGAATCCTCAAATTTACATTGTGTTCCCCTCTCCTCAGCATCTACTTCACTTTTTTTGATGTATGCAAGAAATTCCAAGACATCAGTTACACCATTCTATGCTATTCATCTAAATAGATTGAAATAGTTTAACTGATATCACAGAACACACATAAGGCAGGATTTTCAAACCCCCAGAAGCCAGTGCAGGTGCAGGGAAAAAGTGATGCAAGTGGGGCTTAACTCGCAGTTTTTACCGCAGGTACCATATTTTCAAAGCTGGAGTGGGTTTACGACTGGCTCCATGATTTACAGCAGTTTGCAGATGTTTTTTGGCACAGCTGTACAAACATGTTACACCTGGTTGGACTAGGTGTAACATCGTCCTGCAGCTGTACCTGCCGCCCGTGCAGAGCATGGGTTGAAGATACAAATACCCTCAGGTGCAAAGAAGTTGTAACATTGCAGTGGCTGCTGCATGGGACTTGGTCCTAGAATGGCTAAAATTCTGGCCCCAGGAGTATGAAAAGAGTGAGCAGTAGTTGCGGGGGAGGATTCATGTTAGTTACAAGGGCACTGCAAATTTGATTAATAATTTGACAAAGAAGGGTCAAAACATATCAGAATATAGGTTAGACACTAATAGAAAACAGGATAGTATCTAAAGGTATAAAAAGTGTTTCATATCTTTAAATAAGTTACTGCAAGTCAATAAGGTTTGTAACAAATGTGTCATACAGTATATCTACAAAGTCTTCATGTGTTTCTGTTTCATAATGCTGATTAATGTTTCACCATTAATTTTGCAAGAATTCAGGTGTGTGCATTTCCAGAAATAATTCTGTATATTAAGCAGACATTTATTTGTCTAACATACAGTACGATAGTCACCTTTCAAACAGGAATGAAGAAGCTGGAAAGTTTACTTTAACTGTTCAGATCAAGAGTAAATGTGATTGGAAATATAAAATATATGTATATTTTTAATTTTTATTTATTGACATGTACTAACAATGTAAACTGTTCTTCAGTAAAAAAAAAGTTCCTTAGCTTACTGTTGTGACAACATGCTCTTTTTAGTTATCTTCCTTGACAAATGTCTTAGATCAACAATAATTTGATGATATCGAGCCCTTAGTCTCTAATTATTTAATTCCCAGCCATTTATAGAAAGATTTTCTTTAAAAAAATACTAAGATGAACTGGCTCATTGGCACAGTGATTGCATTTCTATTTATTTTGCTGACAAACCAGGTTTGGGAATAAGCTTGGGTCACTTTGGGTCAGATGAGGGGGAGAAGAATTAAGTAACCCAGAGAATGATCTCCTCCTCCGGGATTCGGTTGTGCTTTCTGCTGCAGTGTGAGACAGTGACCGGACTAATTTTTATGTACAAAGGCAGTCTATGAACCTGTTTTATGTTTGCCCTTGTGCGTGTGCAAGGGCGAACATATTGGTATTATAGTGGCTTTTGAGACGTGTGTCACTGTTGGTCCAATGCAGGGCAGTCTGCAAGGGGCTGATCAGTGTCAGACCAGTCATCACCAGACTGATCATGACACTGTTTTGGTCTTGCTGGGCAGAAACTTCATGTAGTTGTTAGAAAAGAGCCACACAAATCATAGGGTGGCTCTTTCCTTTGCTCTGCATAAGCCACCCAGCAAGGAGAGCTGATCAGCATCATAATCAGCCTGCTTTGTGGTCCTCCCCCAACATAAAAGCAATACCTCACACCCTCTGCCAAGTATCCCTCTCACCTCCCATTGCTTTCCCCTTCTTAATTTTCTGATACTGGGGTGCCAAATCTCCAGTGCAGCTAGTACCCCCCACCCTGCCCATTTTCACTGTAAGACACCAGGGAGCCCAACCCAAGGGGACACCAGACATAATACTGACACTGGGGTGCCCAATCCCCATTGTCAGTACCTGAAATAAAACCACCTCTCACAGACTTTTTTATTTTTGTAAGCTCTGTAAAAAAGAAAATCCTTCGATGTCTGTTGCCACTGTCATCACACCACCTCTGTTACACTCACACTCAGCACCCACCACCACCCCTCACCCCTTACTTTTTATTTTCTGACACCGGGTTGCCCAATCCCTGGTGCCAGCTACTATCCCCCCCCCACTCTGCTTGTTTTTAATGTGTGACACTGGGGAACCCACCCCTGGTGCCACAAACACAACACTGACAATGGGTACTCAATACCCATTATTGGTACCTGAAACAAAATCATTCCTTGTGGACTTTTTTAAAAATGTTCATACACTCTGTAAAAATTAAAAATGTACATCAATGTCTGTCGCTGCCACCGGCATGCCGAAACTGTTACTCTCCCCCAGTCTCCTCTCCCACTCAGCACCCACCACCCTACACCCTCCAACTCTGCCAAGTCAATAGTCCATTTGCCTGAAGGCCCTGCAGTTCCATGCAGCAATTGGTGACAGGAATTCATGGGCCCGTCTGGTGGTCTGTGAAAACTTAGTGCCCTCTAGGCAATGTACTTCTATATGGCCACAGATACAAATGCACAGGGCAAGGAGTCCATCTGTCAGCCAAAGCACAAGGCCCTGTGGCACCCTTGGGTGCAGGGCAGTATGCCAAGAGAAGATTTCTCTTTACTACATGTTAATTGGGCCTGTGCTGGCAACTCTGCACCTTACCTCGCCAGGTTGGTGGGGTGCCATATGACAGCACCATCCCCTCAGTGTTGACCCATCCAGCTGGCTCACTGAGCTTGCCCCTGAACTCAGCTCACCAGCACAGGATCACAAAGCACTACCCACTGGAGTAAAGGCTGGCACTACATACATTTCTTAATAATTTTTTTTTATTTTTTAAACTAAAGTTTCAAAATAGTCATTTTGTGACTCCCCCTTATAAACATGACATGTGGCATTTATAGAATAGTGGCCAAGATGTCATTTCACACCACAAGTGTAAAAACACGTTACTTCCAGGGTTTGAAAAACGACACCTGCTACATTTATGAGGTGGTGTGAAAAAACGGATCATAGCTTTGCCAATTTGCAATATGTTGACCCTAAATTTTCAGCCTAGCTATCTTTTCACACCACCCCACGAACAGAACAGGTGTCAAAATGTTTGCTCACAACATTGCGATGTGTCCAGATTTTGGCCCCAAATTTGTACTCAACCCTCTTGTTACCCCACCTGATGAACATGATAGGTGTCATTTTTCTGAAATCCCCTTTGAAACATGTCTTCATAGCCCCCCCATGAAACCACCTATTGGACAGGATTTTAAAAATTCCACCTGTCTTGATAATAACATGGGATTATAAAAAGACTATGTTGAAAATTTGGAGTAAAAATGTGAAAAAACAACTAAGTTATGAAGAAATGTTGAATTGTTCCAATGCTTACTCATGACTTTATTTTTGCAGATTTTGGCCCTAATTTTCAGCATATCCCTTGTGTTACTCCACCGCATGAACATGACAAATGTCAGTTTTCAAATCCCCTTCAAAACATGTTTTCGCAGTCACACTATTACACCACCTTTTGGATGGGATTTAAAAAATTCCACCTGCCTTGATCATAACGTCAGGTCATAGGCAGACTTTGTTGGAAATTTTGGGTCAAAATGTGAGAGCACACTGAAAATTAGATATTGCCTCTCAGCTGGTCTATCTTGAGTAAATGTAATCTAAAAATGTGTACAAGTAGAATACCACTGAAAATGAGATATTGCATCTTATCTGGGATATCCACTGTAAATATATAGTTAAAATAAATAAAAGCAGGACCCCTGTCCAGCAGAGCCCCTATTGAACTATGTAACTATGCTGCTCTATCCTGGGAAAATAGATTGTAAAAGTTGCACCCCACTGAAAATATACGTTGCCTTCCAGCTGGAATATCCTTGGTATACACATTATAACAATTCTAAAAGCAGGGCTCTATTAAAAATGAGATATTGTAACTTGGCTGTGTTATTCTGGGTAAATACAATGTAAAAAATGGGAAGCAGGATCCCAAGATCCCAGTGAAAACAAGATAGCATCTGAACTGTGCTTTCCTGGGGAAATATGGTACAAAAATGTGTCCAAGCAGGATCCCATCGAAAATGAGATACTGCATATCAGCTGGGTTATCCCAGTTAAATATACTGCACAGCTGTGTTAAAATAGACCCAACAGTAGAACCCCACTGATAAAGGGTTGAATATTAACTCATCCTTGTCCTGTGATTTCAAAAACATCCAGAACTGGCTGAATGCCCACAAGCTGGTACTAAACACCAAAAAAAACGAAAGCCGTGCTGCTAGGCTCTGTCCATAAGCTCAAGGCTTGTCCTACAGCCCTGATGGTAGGTGATTCAGGAGGCTCACTAATTGAATTAGTAACATCTTTTAACTACTTGGGAGTTCTGCTTGACCAATCCCTTGATTTCAGTCTGCACATACAATCCACCTGCAAATCTATAAATGCTAAACTGGGTGTTGCCTACAAAAGTAGCTACATGCTGACACCCTCTGCCAAGTTGGCTATTACAAGGGGTGTCCTGCTCCCTGCCCTCACTTATGGTGCTCCCATTTTTGTTGCTGCTCATAAAGTTTCCCTCCATAAGTGGGACGTCACCTACAATAATATATGTAGGTATGCCTCCTCGTCTCCGCGTCTCAAGCACCACTGTCAACTTTACAATGACCTGAAATGGCTCTCTGTCTCTCTCTGCAAACAGGCAATATGCTCTTGGCTTGCTCATAGATTCTATTATCCAACAACAAACTCCATCCTCACTTGCAGCGCTGCTGGCTCCCCAAACCTCCTTCCATGGTTTATGGTCTTCGGATACATCCTTACTTAATGTACCTAAATGTTGCACATTCAAAGGTACTGTTGCTTTCCAACATGTTGCTCCACAGCTATTGAACTCTTTTCCCCTAGTCCTTAGGCAGGCAAAGTCTTATCTCTGCTTTAAAAGAGAGCTGCGATGATACCTAGCTCTTGCTGACTTGTGCACTTGTTTTGACCCCACTTGATGGCATTAGGCCCCTGCCTATCCTGCAATGCACCTCTGCTCTCCCTCTGCTAACTATCCAACCTCTCTCACCCCCACTCCCCTTTTCAACCTTTCCTGCTACTCCTTGTCCCATCCCAGCTCTCCATCTAGTTAAAACATACGCTACTCTTGTTACACCCATTTCTGTCTATCAGTGCTGTACAATTGCAGAGTGCTTACCCTACAGGTTTTCTCTACTCTGTCTCCTTACATGATCTACCTCATGTTTACTACTCTTGCTGGATGCTATCCCTGCACAAATCTGTGTTTATTTCTTCTTGTAGTGTGAAACTGTTTCCCTGAAGCCTTGCATTATGTTATGCTGTTTTGACTACCTGTGTTATTGGTCATTTATGCTGATTTGACCTACCCCTTTTATAACTGTCCTGCACTCACGTAATGTTTACTGAAATGCTGTTTGACTACTTGTATTATTTGTTTATACTGATTTGACCTACCCTGTCTGTAATTGTCTTGCTCTCATGAATGATTACCTGTCTGTTATATTTGTTGTACTCTCCCGGGTCATGCCTGAAAATAGCCATTTTTTGGCTAGTGCACTTACCAGGAAAACAAAAACTAAATAAATAAAGGAGACGTTGCATCTAAGATGATCTGTCCTATAAAAATACATTACAAAAGTAGGCCCAAACTAAAAATGAGATATTGCATCTCACCTCTACTGTCCTGGGTAAATACAGTATAAGTAAGTAATATGCCATGACAGGATGTACATTATGGGGTTTTAATACATGCCCCAGGGGTGTAGTAAAGCATGAGGCCAAAGGCTGAGTGTCCTTTCACCCTGTGAAGTGCATTAAAATCCCACAATGCACACCCGAGGAGGGCGTATTACATTTATAAAATGGCTCTACATAGTTTTTTTGGGGATGAAAAAGAGTTTCAGCACCTGACCATGCATTTATAGAAATGTAATGCTTAGTTTGATGACATCTCTGGGCCAATGAAATTCCTAGATGTTTTCTTGCCATTTTATAAAACTGTGTAAAATCAGTACTTCATTGCAAATGACATGTTATATCTCATCTGGTCTCTCTTGGGTAAACATATAGTAAAAATTTGTACAAGCAGGAGCCAGTACAACAGCATGAAATCAAACATTCGATGCTGACAAACGTTTGTTTTACTTGGTTAAAAAAAATTGAAAATACATAAAAATGAAGAATTTGAAAAAACAAACACATAAATCTTGGTAAACAGGACCCGTTAAACAAGTTTCTGTTGTTTGCTTTTCCCAAAGACAAGCCAGAAATACATTTTTGGTACATTGGCTGTCATTTTCCTGAAAAGGCTGATTTATGTGTTGTGAGCTGACACATCTGGTGCGATACATAAAGCTGCGACATATACATTTTATGTGTTGCACATACTGTAAATGTGTAACACAAAAATTCCATTTCTGTATCTCATATACTTTTAATCATAACTTGGCCGTTTTTCAATATTTTAGTCCCAGATTTTGAATATACTGTTTACCTGCATGACCCTACCTCATGAACAAAAATGATGGAAATTTTCAAATATATTTAAGTGCAACACTAAAATTTGGGACACATAAATTTTAGTGTTGCACTTAAATGTGCAATATTGTGCAACACTAAAATTAAATTTTTGTGTCTCATGTACTTTTGATCATAATTTGGCCATTTTAACAATACTTTATTCCCAAATTCTGAATAAACTATTTACATGACCCTACCTCATGATCAAAGATGATAGGAATTTTCAAGTGCATTTAAATGCGACACTCAAATTGCGATAATAACATTTGCAACACATAACTTTTAGTGTTGCACATTTTAGTCTTGCAGTTAAAAGTGCAACACTAAAGTTCCATTTTTGTGTCTCGCGTATATTTACCCATAATTTGGCTGTTTTACTCCCAAACTTTGAATATGCTGTTTACATGACCCTACTCATGAACAAGGATGGTAGGAATTTTCAAGTACAGGCTACATAGATACATAGATACCTAGACACTATCAGCAGATAATAAGAAGAAGAAGAATCAGCATTTATATAGTGTTTTTCATACATCCAAAGTGCTTTACAAGCAATGCTAGACTGGTAGTGAACTGACTGTGTGGTGGCGGCCATATCGCACATCATCAGCCACACACAGCCAGGATAATTGCATGAACCAGTTTATGGGAAGGGGAATGTTGGCCAGGACACCGGGAATGTTCCCTACTCTTTGCGAAGAGTGCCCTGGGTTCTTTTACTTCCACCTGGACACCCACCAGGACAACACCAGGATGGGCAGAAGGGACCTCGGTTTAACGTCTTATCTGAAGGACGGCACACCCCAGCAGTACAGCACCCCCAAATACTGCACTCGGATGCCAGCGATTTTTAGGTGCAAGTCCAATCCTAGTGTGGGACGAGAACCCACGACCTTCTGGTCCAGAAGCAGATGTGCTACCAACTGAGCCACACTGACACATAAGGGTGTATGGCCCACCAGTCTGCCCATTTGAGCTTGTAAGTTCCCTTTACGTTTTTCTAGAAGTCTGCTGCCCCTTATACCTGACCTCCAGAATTCCCGTATGTCTATCCCATGCATTCTTAAATCCTGTGATTCTTTCAGCTCCCAAGCACTTTCTCTGGCAAGGTGTTCCACTTGTCCACCACCCTTTCTGTGAAGAAATTCTTCCTCATGTTTCCTCTGAATCGCCCTCCCTCCAACTTCATCTCATGCCCTCTAGTCCTGGAACATCTTTTTAACTGGAAAATAGTGTATTCCTGCACCCTGTTCCTCCCTGTAAGGCACTCATATGTCTCTATCATATCCCCTCTCTCCCTCCTTTCCTCCAGGGAGTACATATTCAAGTCCTTAATAAATTATAGAAAGTCCAGGTACAGTATGTGGCCATTCATTTTGATCATATAACTTGAATGCCCTTTATCTTGGCTTAGATTATTGAAACCAAATGGCAATAGGCAGCATCATTTTTTTATTGAGCCCCTTAAAAGGCCTGCTCTGTCAAAAACTGGGATTGAACCAGGTACCTTTAGATTTTTAGTGTAATGTTCTCCCAACTGAGCTATTTTGGCTTTCTAGATTCTAATGCAGATTCTAGGTTGAAAGGAGATTTCACAGTTGCTTTGTGAAATCACCTTATGGTTGGAATTTAGCACATTCTGGTGACCATGTTCATGACATACGGTCAAAATAATTTTTGGGTTGCATGTTTAAGTGCAACACTAAAGTACAACATAAAAATCTGTACCATTAAAACTTTTCATGTGCACCAAAAACAGAATTGTTGGGTTGCACATAAATGCGGATGGACTGTTCCCAAGGCCCCTGACCCGGGAGTGCCCTGAGCATCTGCATCTGTTCCCACAGGGGGGGACCTGCATGAATGAGGATATGACTCCACTGTCTCTTGCAAAAAAACTGCATTATTGCACCAGTTAAGGTTCAATGTAATGCCTCAAAAGTAGGGAAATGTGGCATTAGGATTCTCAACCCTAACCTCCCACCCCCAAGCAGCAAAAGTACAGGACCACACTAGCAACCACAGACAGCCATCATCAGGTAAGATAAACAACATACAACTGATTCCAGATGACACAAATGTAGTAGCACTGTGCATCCTTTGTGGATTTGTATCTGCAGCAGGCACTCTTCAAGACATACACACTCATTTCTGGCTACAAATAGAAATCCACAAAGCTAAAATCAAAATGCTGTTTCCATCTGCAGAAGCACAGGTCCCTGCAGCCACCAATGCAAACGCATAATACCCAGATAACAAGAGTTTTTATGTCTGCTGAAGCAAAGGCCCCTATGGTGCCAGTCTTTCTGTAGCCACAGATACTCATGCACACTGTAAGACCTACACACACACACACACACTTCTGGCTGCAGAAGAAAAAGCCCCTTTAGGGCCTGCACTTTTGCAGCTGCAGATACAAATCCACGAAGGTAGCATATCAGTGTTACTGCATTAGTGTCATCTGGAAACAGTTTATATTTGTTTAGCTTACCCGATGATGGCTCTGGATTTGGCGGGGGAGTTAGGGTTGGAAACACTAACACCATATTTCCTACTTTTGTGGCATTAAGTTGAACCCTAAGTGGTGCATTAATGCAGTTTTTTTGTTATAAAGATAGATAGATAGATAGATAGATAGATGATGATAGATAGATAGATAGATAGATAGACAGACAGACAGACAGACAGACAGAGTGACTTAAAACCAAAAAGGGTTGTGCCAAAATTACAGTAGTGAGGGCCTGGTTTACATAATCAAAATTTCTACAAAGTCAGTGGTTACTTGCTTTGAGTATCTCTCTCTCTCTCTCTCTCTCTCTTTTTACTTTCAGTCTGTCTCTTTACATTAGTGCCATTCTATGTCACTCTGTGCTATTGGAGGGAAGACAGAATTATTTCATTTATGTAGGTACCTTGTATTCTATCCATTTTCCATAATATAATCATTAGCTTCTGATGAAGGTTTGTATGTAATCCAAAAGCTTAAGCACCTGTTTTCTTTTGTAACATCTATGTTGGTCCAATAAAAGGTAAAAGGTATCAAATTATCTTTTTCTCTTGATCTTTTGTTACAAGGACCAATACAGCAACAAAAATACTTTTCTGTGCCATAATATAATTGGCAGGAATATCTTTCATAGCTCACAGGACACACAGGAATGAGTTAGTTCTTAATAGTGTCTATCCTCATCCACTGCAAGGCTCAAAAGAATTAGGGCAAGCCTCTGCAGGGGTGGGGGTGCACTGGTGACTGTGGATGAGCTGAGATCTGTGTATGTGTGGAGCATGGAACATGTGTTTTAACCCCCTTAGCTGGCACCATGCACCCCTACATGGGTGTGCATGGGCTCCTTCACCTTTTGAAGATTAGGCCTTTAAATTGTTTTGTAAAATGCTTTCCCCAGTGCTCTTGCCCAGGAGCTACTGAGGGTTGCATTACTGCTGTCAAGCCCAAAAATCCCCAAAAGAAAATTACCCCCTAAATGCAAGCCAAAATAAGGGTTTGAAGAGTAGAAACTAAATGTAAAAATGGTCATGCTTCCTGAGTTCTGCAGGTGCTAGCTGCCACTTGCCCATAGCAAGTAAACCATACTGCTCAGGAAAGCAGAGCACACTCAATGTCCCAGGTATACAAAAGTTTATTAAATTGACACCAAACTCATGATTTCACAAAACAAATTTAAAAAGAGAGAGTCATGAGACAGAGCTAACAGCAGCACGCAGAGCAGCTCATCCAAACCCAGTCACTTACATAGTCAAAATCTTCTGAATCCTGCCTTTTTCTATAATAATGTTGAGTGATTCAACCCACAGGCAAAAAAAGGAAACCACATTGAGTTATCTGCCAAGTGATTCATGGCAAGTGAAATTGAGATGGAAGAGATTTCCCAACATTGCTCTGCACCCCACCTCAGTCACCAGAACAGCAACGGTATGGGGTCAATATAGCACTGCCGAAACTGAGCATGAATAACTGCACTGCAGAATGCGTGAATGCTTCCACAGTGACAGGGGTTTCTGAGTGTGTAGTAACAACCGCTGCCCCTGTTGCTGTAGGCGCACATGAGGGAGTGTCAAGGAGGCTGACAGTGTGGTGCATGGTCGAGCCCCTCCTGTGGTGGAGTGGCTAGAGCACCAGTACCTGGCAGCAGCGGGGACCTATGACCACGGTTTGTTTCCCCCAGGTCCCATAGTGCTGCATATTCACTCTCCAGTGTTTTGCCCCATCCCCAAAGTCCACACCACCTTGGAGTTATACTGTATATAATAAGTCCAGGGGTGTGCTCCCCATGTTGGGGTGTAGTATTCTTTTTGTTTACAGTGTGCGCTGTTTCTGGTATGGTCAGTATTTTTTCCCAACCTTGTTTTAGTGCACACCATTTTGCATGCAGCATTATTGATTTACGCAGTTTTAGCTGCGACATTATGACCCCGTGCCAACAGCAACAAGCCATCAAACACCACAAACCAACCAACTAAACCCTGTCTGATGTGGGGGGCAGCTGAAATGCTCATGCTAGACTGCTTTTTGAGGAACTCAGACCACTGAAAGAGGCAGTACTGGACTTGTTGAGTGAAGTCAAGACTATTCGGCCCACCCTGGATGACCTATCATTGCAAGCGTGGAATGCAAAGGCATGTGTCAGCTCCATAGAGGATTGTTGTGATAGAATGGAGCCTGACATTGTTGCTCTACAAAGGAAGGTCCTGGTG
Source organism: Neoceratodus forsteri (assembly GCA_016271365.2). Classification (NCBI taxonomy): domain Eukaryota; kingdom Metazoa; phylum Chordata; order Ceratodontiformes; family Ceratodontidae; genus Neoceratodus; species Neoceratodus forsteri. The sequence continues at coordinate 723,997,084 of CM028129.1, forward strand.
GAGCAGGAAAGAAGAGGTTGGCACAACAACCTTGTGATAGAGGGAGTGCCAGAACAATTCGAGGGCCCGGACACGATCATCTTTGTGCCAAAACTGTGTACCAAAGTAGCTGGCCTCTCAGCCAATGGCTCCAACTTTGTGACTGAAAAGGAGCACAAAGCCCTACAGCCCATGCCAGCTGAGGGGGAATGAGTGAGGCGATCATATTTAGGCTACACAACTTTATATTTAAGCTACTCAACTTTCTTGGCAAGGTACAGATTCTTAACAAAGTGAGAGATGCTAAAGACATTTTCTGGGAAGGGGAAAAAATGTATTTTTCAAAATCTTAGGCCCCAGGTATACAAAAAACAAGCAGTGTACAGAGACATCCAGACAAAACTTTATACAGCCCACATGAAATCCAAAATGATGTATGCGGCCAAACTTACAATTACCATTGTTAGGGCAGAAGCAATTTCAGTCCGCCAAATAAGCATGGAAAGAGCTGCCAGGCCTTTTACCAGATCTCTTCAAAACACCAGGAAGTGTACAGCCACATGCCTAACGGTGTCAAGTTAATGGCAGCATGAGAGCAGGAGTGTAGTGAGAAGGCACCAATAGACTGTTCCAATTAAGAGTTATAGTTAATACTTTCTACACATTTTTCTAGTTATATTGTGGTTCTTGAATTTTGTCTAATTCACCCACCCAGCATAATACAGTACATAGTCGAGTGCTCATACCCAGTGGTGTTGAGCCTTACCTAAGAGCCAGTCCTTGGAGCAGAGCACAGGAGTGAAGCAGTGAGAAACACCCAAAGGGGAGACCAGTCGCTAGTCGAAGCGAGTCCAGAGACATGAAAGACAAAGCAATAAAAGCACTGCTTTGTGGACCCAGGAGACATTCCCTGTAAGCCTAAATCTTATTTACACCTGTTACTTGCTATGGTAATCCCCCTGCCATTTTAGTGCTGCCAACACTAAAGTGTATCATTTTCCACACATCATTGCAAACCTTGCCAACCACCTTGAGTGACCGCTGAATGGTATATGGGCTTCACGTGTAGTAGTGACATCTTGGTGATTGAAGAGGGGAAGGAAGGGGAAGATGCTCTGTGGAGTAAGACAGTGTTGTGTAGGAGAGATACAGTATTGCTAGCAGTGATGCAAAGCGGTAACAAGCTTGTGGACATCTCTTGGGAGTCTGGGTACCTGATTCTCTGCAGAGGAATACATTGGCCCATCAGTGACTTTATAAATTGAAATTTATTTACTGTTTACCAGTTATCCCAGACCAACTGATGCTAAATAATCTGAACTGGAACATGTAGTGCTTGATTATGCCTGCTGCCACTTGATTTCCTCTAAAAAATTACAGAAGTAACCACGAGGGACACAGAAGCACTGGATGGCTGCTTGTCACTAGTCTGCATAGAAGTGTGCAGCTGCAAAGGGACTCATGTAATTAACCTGAGTAATAATGTATTGTGGACTGTTATGGAGTTTGCTGGGGGGACTTTCAAAAGTTGAATTGTTTGGGTCATGGTGTTATACTTGTGGACAAGTGGAAGTGGTGTTCAGTGTTCAATGTTTCGGGGAGGCGGCAAGGGGGACAGAAAGCCGGAAGGAGACAAAGCAAGGGAATCATTTGAAGTGTCACTGCAACAATGTGGCAGGTAATGACAGCAGTGCATTATATGGAATGAGTGAGCCATTAAACCTTAGGGGAGAGGAAAGTCTGCTTGAGGAACCTGCTGCAGGGCCACCACAGACTGAAGCAGATGGAGAGTGGTCAGATGGACCAGGGGAGGAGTAGCGGTGAAGCTATATGTTCAGTGCTTATTGAGATATATGTTTTGTGTTTGGAGGGAGGAGGAGGGATATGGGCTCTGTAGGGAGTTAGAGATGGGAGGCAAAGCTCATGAGTATCCTCGCAGGACAAAGAAGAGCAACAACAGTGAAAGTCAGGGCCAAGATGTAGTCAAACAATATGGTGACCAAAGTAATGGTTAGTACACACAAATTCTTTTCCTGGAATATAAAAGAGGGTCAATATAAGAAAAAGCAGCAGTGCGTGCTATGGCACCTTAAGAAACTGCACGCTGACATAGTGTACCTACAGGAGATGCACAATATAAAAGAACAGATTTTAACATTCCATAGAGAATGGGTGGGGCAGGCATATGGGGCTGGGATCAGCACAAAGAAGAATGGAGTACTGTAGCTGTATGGCTGGCCAGATGAGTAGCTTTTCAGTTGACCTCCATCAGTGCTTCTCTCTCTCTTCTCACTCAAAAGGCTCCTAAGACTCCTTCCCAACCAGCAATGCTCTCAATGTCCCCAACCTCACCCACTTTAGTATTCTTACACTCCCTCCTGCCCTGCTTGCACCCAGTTGGGGTGTTTTTTTTTCTTGTTTTTTCGGGTCTTTGAAACCCAAAACATTCATTACAATGTGATCCTATAAGTTACTTGTCATTTGTTATTGCTGTGCAATTTGTCATTCTTGTTTGCTTATTTGTTCTTACAAATGTTTGGGCCTTGTAACCCCTGCCCATGGTTTATGTTTGCTTGACTTGATTTTTTTTTTTAATTTTTTACTTGCTACTGTACTTATTTCTCCTTATGTTCCCTTGTCCCTAGGTTGCACCTAAAAATGAGCCTTGGCTCATGGTGCTTTTCCCGGTTATCAACTTTTAAATAAATAAAAACTGGGGACAAGGAGGGCTGATATTTCTTCCTACATGGTAGGCTAGGGCAACATGAGGTACTACTGGGCACAATATATGGACCTAACTCAGATTCACTGGCCCTCTTCACCAGGTTGAGCACTGAACTAGCAGGGTACACACACCCACCTATAATAATTGGGGGTGGGGGTGGAATCAGGTCCAACAGTCCATCATAAATAAGACAGGAATTTATAAAGAGAGGGCTCACACCGGGCCAAAGAGGCCCACGAGAATTGTTAGTCACTTCGGGGCTAATGGACCCATGGAGAGTTTTACACCTTACTGAGAAAGCACTTTCTTTTTACTCCAGGCCACATGACTCCTTTTCCAAAATCGATTATTTTGTAATCTGAATAGAATACATTATGGATGTGCTTACAGTAACTGAAATGGAAGCCATTGTCCTTTTGGAGGACACACCAGTTAGACTAAAGACATGCATTATGGGAAGGGCAGAGAAGGAGAAATCCTGAAGTTTAATTCACAGCTTTTAAAAGATAAAACTATCATAGAAAAGCTGAAGGAGTATTTAATTAATTTCAGGAAGGAACTGAAGGGTCCTCATAGAAACTGGACATGATTTAGGGTGCAGCAAAGTTCACATTGAGAGGAAAGATGATTAGGCTGGCAGCTAGGAAAAAAAATAGAGCAGCAGAAGCAAACCAATGAGCTGCTCTTAGAAATAAGAACGTGAAAAGAAGCGTTATATCATCCACCCCAAAAGAGTTATGGCTGCACTTAAATGCATTAAGGGACACACATGCTGACCTTAATAGAGATAAGGCAGAGATGGCAATATTCAGGGCAAGGGTCTAATACACTGACCAGAGGAAGAAGGCAGGGAAATTGATGGCTCTAAGACTGAGGCAACAGGAAGCTTTGAGGGTCATTAACGGGATCAGAGAGGAGGGGACCCAACTACTTACAACTAAGCCTAGATAGATAGCTGTGGCCTTTCAGAGATTCTACCAAAGGCTAAATAGTGAGGAAGGAAGCATCAGACTTAGACCAAAAGAGAAGAGACATAGGAGATTATTTAGATGGGATCACACTGCCTCAACTAACAGAGGCTCAGAAAGGGGAATTGGAAGGGGAGGTAACAGGATCTGAGATAGAAACAGCCATTAATCAACTGAAGTTGGACAAAGGTCCTGGACCTGATGGCTTCCCAACCAAATTGTTCTGTCCAGAACTCACACACCTACTGTACCAATCAAGATCAAAGCAGGCTTATAGGACATAATGCTTACAGGAGCAAGGATATCATTATCATTTCTGAATCCCAGGGGCTTGTTGTCCCGGCAGCCTTGGTCTCCCTGGATGAAGGGAAAACTTTCAGTAGAGTTTCATGGCTGTACTTATTTGAAGTATTGAAAAAGTGAAACATCCCTGAAGATTTTGTAAAATGGGTTTAAGTTTTGTACCAGCATTCTATCACTCAGATACAATGCAATAGGGTACTTTCCAACAAAGTCCAGCTAGAGAGGTTTACATGTCAAGGGTGCCCCTTGTCACCATTCTTATTTAATCTGTATTTATAGCCATTGGCCTATCTACTCAGACAAAATCCAGCCATTCAGGGAATTAAGATAGGGCAGCAGGAGTTCAAGATCTCCACTTATCCGGACAGTATGCTGCTGCTCCTAAGAAACCCTGTTACCTCCATTCCAGCTGCTCTGGCCAAAGTAGAGAAATTTTGCAAAGTAGCAGCATGCAGTATAAGCTTGACATTAACAAGACATGCTTGCTGTCCCCTGGATCAAGGAGTACAAGAACAGGATGTTGTGTCCATGGCTCTGCTGTGGGAGCCCACAATACTGACCTATGAGGATTAAAGTAAGCAATTGATCTGGGGTCTCCTCAAGCACAACAACCTGGATCCATTAATCACTACATTTAGACAGGACCTTAAAGCAGCAGTGCAATGATCACCCCTTCAAAATCTATGGTGTTTGCATGTTTGATAATATAGTGCAGTTGGACTTCCAGTTATTGATTTTTATAGTTTTAGAGAAGTATAGAAGCGTCTCACAGAGTTATTGTATAAAAATCAGAATTATTTTGTACAAAATAAAGGACTGGCCTCCATGTTAGTTATGGCATTTATTCTTCCCACACTGCACTTGGTGCATCTGCTGTGGGTATTATGCATTCGTTCCCATGCTGTCTGCAGGAAATCCAAAACCGAAAACAACACATTCAGCCACATTTTGTTCGTGCTGCTTCTGCTTGAGAGGTTAGATTTTCTGTAGGCTCTTTTGAGTCTTATATTGCACCGCATATTTAGATGATCAGTAAGTTGGCAAAATGTTTCAATCAAAATTATTAATTCATCATGACCATTTTATGATAGGTGCAAATGTTCCATTTATTATCCTGCTCATATTCCAAGGAAAAGTAGTGTTTTTCTGACATGTCCTCATGTATGTATTAAACAATGCTTTTTGCTCAGTTTGTATTAATATACTAATATACTAGTCTGCCAGTTCCTTCTATTTTGCTTTTAATCCTACCACCTACATTTTCTATTCATTTCTACCCCCCAAAAGATACATTTGGTTGCTATTACTGCTCTCAGAGAACTGAACATAATAGCGGTTGACCAGTTGCATGTTTTTCACTAACTGTCATACAGGAAATAATACAAGTGGTAAATATTTATATATATATAGTAATTCAAAATATACAATGGAAAATAATTCTATACATTTTAATTTATTACAGTGCCATTCATGCAATACGAACTTCAGGAAAGTGATCCTGAATACCGTATATACTCGCACATAAGTCAGTCCGCATATAAGTCGGGGGGTATAATTCGAAACGTAATTTGTAGGTTTTTTTCTTTGACCCACATATAAGTTGGGGGGGGGGCTAATGTAGCATACCAATTGTGTGCATGTGCATACGATATAAGAGAACATCACACGAGGTATGTGTTAAAAAAACTATTTATTTAAAATAATATCACTATCATTCGTTTCATTCATTAAGTCTCTTGATTTTAAATTAATCCCCATCACTGAACCCGAAGAACTCTGTGTCATCTTCATCATCTGATGCAAAGAGAATATGCAGCTGCTGCTCAGAGAGTGTAACGTCGTATGTCTCCTCTAGCTCTGCATTTATCTCATCTGCCTCAACATCGTCAGGACAGTCTGCATCAGAACCCATTAGATCCTCATATAGTAGATGGTCCTCGGTGCCATCCAAGCTGTTTGAAATGCCACATTTTTTAAATGATTTTATGATGGCCTCACAGGGAATGGCATTCCAGGCATCACATACCCACTCGCATACCATTACAAAACTTGGCTTTTTTACATTCCCTCCTTTTGTGTACTCCTTGTTCCCTGCAAATAAAAAAAAAATTCTTATAGTTGGAATACAATAAAATACCCTTTTCCTTACCCTTATGTACTAAGAAATAAAAATGAAAAGCAAGTGTGTGTGTACCTGTGATCATCCAGCAATGCCAGTACTCCCTCATTCTCACTTTGAAGGGTTTGTTCAGGCTTACATCGAGCGGCTGCAATAGGGATGTACAACCCCCTGGAATCACAGCAGTGTGTGTCATTCTTTTTCTTAGATTCTGCTTGACTGAATCTACCAGATGCCCCCGAAACATGCCCCACACAAGCAGGCTTTGCTTATGTATTAGTGCCCCAGGTCTCTTGCTCCAGATTTCATCCATCCATGTATTTACCAGCTCCTCAACCATCTAGCCCTTTCCATGCACTGCTACCAGAACACCAGCTGGCATTTTTTCTTCAGGTAGTGTTTTTCTCTTAAAAACAATCATGGGCTTAAGCTTGCTCCCATCTGCAAGGCAGCAGAGAACTATTGTGAAGTGATTCTTCTTGGCTCCACAAGTACGGACAGTTACTGTCTTCTCACCCTTAATGTGGACAGTTCTGTTTGAGGGGAGGTCAAAGCTAATTGCAGTTTCATCCATGTTCCCAATTGAAATGGGGTGGTAATTGTGCTGTTTCCTCTCATTCAAAATAAAGCAGTGGAAATTGTCCACTTTTTTATTCATATCAGCCGGCAGCTTTTGCACGATTTGTGTTCTCTGCCTCAAAGATAAACCATGGCGCTGCATAAACCTAGTACACCACCCAGCAGAAGCAAGAAATTTACCAGTGCTGCTGCCCTGGAGACGTAATTTATTTGATATTGTCAAAGCCTTTAATCAAATAGACATGCGGTTTACCATGTACCCCTGCTGTCTAAGGTCAAGCACCCATTCACTGAGCTCGGACTCAATTGCTGCAACAGATGAGGTGCTGATCTTCATCCTCTTCATATTTTTGTCCACTGACTGAAGCTGTTTTTCTTTTTCGCCAGTCCCGTACTAATTTTTCATTTACTGTACATGAAACTCTCTTTCAGCGGCAGCATTAGTATGCATTTCCACATATTGTACAATGCAAAGTTTAAAATCAGCAGTATAGGAACTCCATTTTCATTTGACTGAGGGCATTCTGAGCTGACACGAACAGGAGTTTGAACATGGTTTTAATACAGGATTAACACTAATCACTTAGTTATTTAACACTAATCACTTAATTATTTAATCACAAACAGCAAAGGCAGGTAATGACAGGTCATTAAGCATCAGCAGAGATGCTAACAGTCTTTCAGCACAAGTCAATTATCCTTTGGGTGAAATAGGGTGTGCACAACATTTTTGAATTACACGCATTGTTAGCGAGCAACTTTTTTTTTTTCAGCGCAAGTACTCGCTCATAAGTCAGTACCCCCCAACTCAACATACTCAGAAAACTCCCAAAAAATGACTTATGTGCAAGTATATACAGTAGTTTAGAATTATGTTTCAAATCCATGAAAAGCCAGCTGCTACAACGTCAGATAATTTTACAAGACAGTAATAAATCTGACGTGATAGTTCAGCTTGTAACACCCTTGCGGCTAGTCTGCACTGGGGTAAGTTTAATGATGTCCTGATTCATACCCCACCATGTGCATTAACTAAGTTGATTTTTATTTTTGCAAATGTAATTTTATTTTGGGGGGATGCAGATGTAATATGTATGCAGTTTGTGAAACAAGTACATTAAAAAGGTAAAACATCCAAATCAGCAGAAAAATGCTTGACACATAAACCAGGTGTGACCACCATACACAGTGTGTACTGTGGTGGTGGGATGGAGGGGGTAGACTGATGCTGAACTGATGACTTTTTTCCCCAAATTCAGGAAAAGAAAATAAAGAGAATAGAGTTGTGGGAATATGAATGATTCTATGTGTACTTTTTGGAAATAATCTACTTTCAAAAAATCTGTAAACAAAAACTGTCTGTAGTAAGTTAATACATGCAGATGCTATTCTTGGCATGCAGTTCTGAGGAAATTTGATTCATTTAACTGGGGTTACACTGACTGCAAGTGCTAGTTTCGAGTTCAAGTGTCATCAACAAGAAGCTGCATTGATATAAATGAGCTTCAGCTTACAACGTGAGCATTCAGCTACACTATCCATACACTGTAGCTTTTATACTCAAGCTGAGAAATGTAGTAGCTGAACATAAGAACTGTATGCACGTTTACAATAATGATATGTACTGTACAGTGACTGAATCATGGAATACAAAAACACAGCCAAAAAAGATTCAGTACAAATTATACTGTATGCAAACTCAGTAAATATAGACTATATGTTGCCTGGGGAGATCAATGACAGAAGGGAAAGACTCATTAGGGATAGAAAGGAAGAGGCGAAAGCAGATAAAAATAGAGCTATAAGATGTATTTTTTAATTATAATATAATTAATAGTAAAAATCCTAACATCCAACTCTGTACATCTGGCTGCATGTGAGATTTGGGGTGGGGGGGGGCTCAAGGATCGGCACCAGAATCAAGAAGAAAACAGTCATCTGATAGGGAGGGAAACACAACTTACAAAGTTCTAAATAGCCCACTGCATACTTATAAAGAAATAATAATAATAATAAAAACACTTTCTTCTTGCTTGTCCCATTCATCCTAACTGTATGTCACTGCAGCAGGAATGAACGGCTGATTGTTTTATTTCACAAATGTTATATCAGCATGAACTTATGTTACATCGAATCAGCAAGAAAAAATAGAAATGTGGCAGTACAGAGCCTAAGCTGACATTCAGCATGACTGCTGTACACAAGCAACAAGCAATGAATATAAAACAGCCAGGATTGAAGTCCTGCTCCATCAGACTGACAGCTTATCAATTCAAGTTCCTGGTCAGCTAAGTTCAAAAAATGGGCACAGGAGGGCAAGTAGAAGCACTTTTTTGTTTTAATATTTCGGTAACTGGGTAAAAAATAATAAGTACACTTAAAACAATTGTTCTGGGTGCATCAAAAAAACTTCACCTAAGCTGCTGCTACAACCCCCTTCCCCCCCGGAGGCATTCAGGGCTTATCAGATTTCCTAAATGGCCTTGCATCCATCTCCCCTTCCAGAGACACTATCTTACTCGGGGACTTTAACCTCAACTGGACAGAAACCCCAGTACCTGATTATGCTCACCTCCTGAAAACATACCACCTGGAACAAGTCATCAAGTCATCTCCTCCCCTACTAGGTTCAACCCCCACTCGCTTAACCACTCCACCCTTGACTGGATAATCACAAATCGGGTTGACCTGGTACTACAAGCAGGCACAATGTCTGACTCAGTCAGTGACCATACCCCTACTTAAATAGTTCTAACCACCAAATCTTTCTGTCCTCCCCCCAAACTACTGTCCTTCAGGAAATTCAACAACCAGGATCATGATTCTGTCCTTAGGGATGTCTGGGCTATAAACTAGTCCGACCTCTACCTACACAAAGATGTCCCTGCAGCAGTCACTTTCTTTACTGAAGCTCTTCACAAGCTTCAGGACAAGTATTTCCCCATCACCTCCAGAAGGGTTAGAGGCTACAGTACACGCTGGCTATCCAAAGAGCTTTTAGCCCAAATGAAAGACCAGGACAAAATATGGAAAGCCTACAAGACATCCCCTTCCCCCCAATTATGGCATGCATATATACAACTCTGCAACTTCTGTAACCAGGCTGTAAAATCTCTTAAGTACAAATACTACGTCAACTTACAGAAAAATTGTCTTGGTAATCCTCTTAGTTTCTGGGCCTCTATTGGGTCCCTCCTAAACCCCAAATCCAACAAACAAAGGATCTTACTTCCCCTTTGGGGCCCATCACTGACCCTACTATGATTGCAGACATTTTCAATAGGATGTTCACTGATCTTACCTCCTATATCAGTAAACTCCCTCCTCAGCCTCCCACTGACCAAAATAGTCAACCTCACTGCTCCCAGCCTTCAACAAATGCAAAATCATTCTGGAATGGGGGGGATCGATACCAGTCCTTTCACAAAAGAAAGGGTTCTGAAAGAACTCCTAAAACTGAAGGTGAACAAAGCAATGGGGCCTGATGGGATTCACCTCAGAATTCTAAAAGAACTAAGGGGAGAACTAGTAACACCACTGACTACCCTTTTTAACAAATCATGGGAGGATGGTGTGGTACCTAAGAACCAGAGGAGGATGGATGTGGTTCCCCTTCACAAAAGTGTGAGCAAAGCAGAGGCAGGAAACTACAGGCCTGTTAGCTTGACCTCAGTGGTAGGGAAAATGATGGAATAACTTCTGAAAGAAAGAATTGTTGAGTACCTAGAGGCCAGCAGGGCACAGGACCCAAGGCAGCATGGATTCACAGGGGGGAGGTCATGTCAGACGAATCTAATAGATTTCTTTGACTGGGTGACCAAAGTAGTAGACCAGGGAGGGGCTGTGGACATGGCCTACCTAGACTTTAGCAAGGCATTTGACACAGTCCTACACAAAAGATTAATAAACAAATTAGCCAGCCTGGGAGTGGGTCCTAGAGTGAGAGTCTGGGTAAAAAATTGGTTGGACAACAGAACACAGAGGGTAATAGTAAACGGAGTCCACTCCAAAGAAAGGGGGGTTATTAATGGGGTACCACAGGGTTCAGTACTGGGGCCGGTCCTTTTTAATGTCTTTATAAGTGACATTGCAGAGAGACTGGAAGGAAAAGTATGCCTCTTTGCAGATGACACAAAGATCTGCAACAGGATTGATGCACAAGGAGGGGCGGAAAGGATGAGAATGGACTTGGCAGGTTGGAGGAGTGGTCAAAAGTATGGCAGCTTAAATTCAGTGCAAAGAAGTGCAAAGTAATGCACCTGGGAAACAAAAACCAAGGGGAAGAGTACACAATTGGGGAGATATTAACAACAACAAAAATGGCAATAAGGATGGCTGGGGTCTACTGGGATGTATAGGGAGAGGCATCACCAGTAGAAAACAGGAAGTTGCTATCCCTCTGTACATACAGTTGGAGAGACCCCATCTGGAGTACAGCGTGCAGTTCTGGAGACCACATCTCCGCAAGGACATAGACAGGATGGAGGCAGTCCAGAGGAAGGCAACTAAAATAGTGCAGGGTCTGCAACAGAAGCCATATGAAGAAAGACTAAAGGAGTTTAATGTGTATACCCTTGAGGAAAGGTGGAAGAGGGGGGACATGATAGAAACTTTCAAGTACCTCAAGGGAATCAACAAAGTCCAAGAGGGTAGCATCTTTCAGAAAAAGAGATGTGCAAGAACAAGGGGACACAATCTGAAGATGGGGGGATAGTTCAGGGGCAATGTGAGGAAGTATTTTTTCACAGAGAAGGTGGTGAACGCATGGAATGGCCTTCCTGAGGAGGTCATGGGGTAAATAACAGTAGGGGAATTCAAGAATGCATGGGACAGACATAAGAGAATTCTGGTGGTGGGGTAGGAAGAAGTAGGCTGTTGGTTAACTAGGATCTGCAGCTTATCCAATAAGTAAGGAAATGGGCAGACTAGGTGAGCCAAGCGGTCCTTATCTGCCATCAAAGTCTATGTTTCTATGTTTACCTTTCCTCCTGCATTTTATTTCACGGCCAATGGTCAAAGCATTACCATCAATCTATTAAAGACGTTACTGGCCAGAGGAAGTCCAGGCAGTGATGGACTGTATCCCACTTTCCTGAAACTACTCTCCCCAGCTATTGTTAAGCCACTAACCTATATATTCAACCTTGCCATCTCATCGTCCACTGTGCCTGGCTCTTGGAAACATGCGCACATGGTACCAGTTTTTAAATCTGGTGATCCCCTTATCCCTGAAAACTACCAATCCATCTCACTCCTCCCGTATCTGAGTAAATTACTAGAAAAAATAGTTCACTATCAGCTGTCCGAACATCTAAAAAAATACAACCTCCTGTTTCCCCTCCAACACGGTTTCCTAAAACACCACTGTACCTCCTCTGCCATGGCCCTTTTCAACAACCATGTCCTTAGAAACATGGACACGGGCAATGCCACAGGTGCAGTGTTTGTGGATCTCTCAAAGGCCTTTGACCTTGTAGACCACCATCTTCTCCACTCCACCCTGCTGAACTTTGGCTGCTCCCACTGCTTGGTTCCACAGTTACCTCTCCAACAGGTAGCAATCTGTATTGATAGGTAAAGATTCCTCAGCTGCTCTACCTGTCCACACAGGTGTACCCCAGGGTTCCAAACTTGGACTACTACTTTTTTTCAATGTTCATAAATGGCCTCCCTGCAGAAAGCATAAACTGCAAGGCACTCCTGTATGCAGATGACATAGTCATCTACCATAGTGATAAATCTCTGGAAACCATATCTACCACTCTCACACTGAACTACAGAACTGCGCAAAATTGGTTCCTTTCCAGAAAATGTTTTCATAAATGAGAAGACAAAAGCTATGTTTTTGGACTCTAAACCATTACTTGAAAAGGTCACCAAATCAAAAACCTCTCTTCTTATAGCCACCCCCACGGGCCCTCCCCCTAAAACTGTCCCCTTCTTCAAATATCTAGGAGCGACTGTCAATCCCCTCACTTACTTTCAATGGCTGCATTAGCAACACTGAAGAAAATCCAGCAAAAGTTAGATGCAGCCTATCGTGTGTGTCAGTTCCTATTTCCTGAGGATCACCTAGCTATTGCTCAAGGAAATCTGCTGCCCCTACTAGACTATTGCTCTCCTGTATTCTCCACCATGTCCTTCACTTTACGCTCTCACCTGAACATCACATATAATTCCATCTGTTGCTTTGCTCTACAAGTCCCTTTTTCCACTCACCACTGCTTACTCTACCAGTCCCTAGATTGGCTCACACTACAGGGTTGTTTTGATTATGCCATGGGCTGCCTGGTAGACAACTCACTCAGGAATTACCAGCTGCCCCCCTACTCCTCGCTAATCACAGACAGGGTTGTCTCTCGGAGCCTCAGGGTTTCCTCCATTCCACTCCCACGAGGGGTTGCTAGAGATTCCAAGGGTGATGTTAAAATCTGCTGGGTCCCGTGCTTTTATGTTTGCGGCCCCTTCCCTTTGGAATTCTCTACCCCATCGGACCAGGGAGTGCACGACAGTGGGGAGTTTTAAACAGGCTTTGAAATCCTTCCTGTGGGAAAAGGCTTATGGTTTTACAGTTCATTGATTTGTTTTTGTCTGGTTTTATAATTTTGATTTCTGTATTTCTGTATTTTTATCTTATTTATCTTATTGGAATGCGCCTTGATAGTTGAAAGGCGCAAAATAAATAAAATTATTATTATTATTATTCCTCTGGAAGTTCCTCATATATCTTCTGCAATGGGCAGTAAAGCATTCTGTGTCTCTACCCCCTCCCTTTGGAACAGGCTTCCAGTGTCTATCCAATCATCCCCCTCCCACAAGTCATTCAAAGCAAACCTAAGGGTCTGGCTCCTGACTGAGGCCGCTTGTAACTGCTCCCTAGACAACACCAGAGCCCACAATCCACCCTAGGTTGTATTGTGTTCTGCCTGCCTCTTACTCTCAAATACACTACCCCTACCCTATCTCTTTTGTGCCTCTACTCCTCTGGTTTCTGTCATGCACCCCAGTGCATCTAAAATAATGTCAGGCTGCTTAACAAATTGTTTCCTGTGATCACGTGAGACTCTATTGTTAGCTATTCCACTGACTGCAATAGTGTTATTCCCTGTAAAATTGTATTATACCCTTGATTTCTCTGTGACTGTATGCATTTCTGTGATGTATTTCCCAGTACCTGTATATACAGATCGTTGTGGCCTACTCATGCTATTGTATTTAACCATTATTAAGGTGTGCATTATTTTTTACTATCTTTTTTCATAATGTATCACTGTATTGCAATTGTAATTGTATATGTATTGTAACTCTGCGCATATTTGTTGTCTGCCACTTGTGGCCCGGGTCGTGACTGGAAATGGTCCTTTGGATCAGATTGTTTACCTGGTTACCAAAGACAGACAAATAAATAAATAAACAATAGAAAATACATTGAAACTGCATACTCTGCTCAGCTATCTGCATCATGCTCCAGGGTGGGCGGTCAGGAGAAATTCACAACACTGGTAAACACTATAAATGATTCTTGTGGAGCAGAAATGTAACAAACAACAGAAAACTTCTATCAACCTTTACTTTTATTTCTTAGTCATTATTTTGTTAATTGCACAACAAAATCTACTCCAAATTGAGGCGACTACTAGATCTGCTGTGAGAAAACTGTTCTCTGTCCATCTTGTTTACCACCCAGTCATGAACACACATGGCCCCCACAGCAAGGCAGTAGTGCATCATGGTACAGAAATCATTGGGCAGTGACTGTGATGCACTATGATTTAAAATGGTGATCCTCACAATGATCTGTGCAAACCAGGAATGGAGTCAAAATAAAAAAAATATATGAAACACATTAGAGAGTCTAAAATATGACCTCTATTTATTAAACCATGTTGTTGTCATTGATCCTCAGTAACATCACAGTTTCTTGCACTGCTGCTTTAACAGGTGGACGATGTTAAACGCAGTGACTGTGAATGTTCTGTCTAGACTCCTCCATCCCATGGGTATGTTAAAACATAGTCCTGACAGTCACTGGGTTCGAGGTCTTACATGTATCACAACATACTTCATCTGACAGGGCAAAGTGGTCAGAAGGGCATACTACAGACTGGCAACACCTAAACCGGTTGGGGGCCTCAGACTTCCAAATGTAACATTGCATTATTTTGCCATGCATGGGAGTAAGTATGTCAGTGGGGGGAAACATCATGTGGATGGTAAGGACCAACCTTATGAACCTCAATGGTTGTTGATCAAAAAAGACATCTGTAATCAAATGAAGGGTTCCCCTAGGGCATTGCTATATGTGCCAGCCACAAAGGATAAATCACAGGTGAATGGTACCCCATTCTATGGTCAATCAAATCTCATCAACAAATGTGTAGACTCTTGAGAATAAACCTGTACAAAGGTACTACACGGCCAATCACCCATAACCTAAACCTGCTGATAGGACAGAAAATGGTCACTGTAGGAATGTGGGGGATCTGGGGATACCCTCCATTGACCATCACTTGCTAGGTGGTGCATCCATTCCTTTCAACACATTTCGGGCAAGATACCAAGTACTGAACTCTAACTAATTTTCCTTTTAGCAACTCATACACACTCTGCATCATCTGCTAGGCCCTCCACCTCGGACCAAGGATGGATGTCAGATTTTGGAGAAGTTGATTGCTACTTCACAACTTCTACATGCCAGCTTGAAGTTGTATGCAGAATTTAAAGAGCTAGTGTACTGCCTGGAAACTGCCTCCCAATTAATTGTAACTTTCAGATGTAGTCAGCTATCACTTCTTATATATCAAATATTTTGTATTTTCGGTTTGCTAATTAGAAGATTTTCCACCTGGCAGTACTGGGGTGATGTGTGGAGCAGCACAATGTCTGGAGGGGGGAAAAAAATCAGTTCTGTTCCTCCCACTGCATCAACACTGAGACCCCACTGACTATGATATCACTAGTAACCAATGAGAACCATTTCTCACTGCCAGGTTTCACTTTCACATGAAGCAGCAGAGACTGTTTCCCACTGGTTACTAGTGATGTCACAATTTCCTGCATTTTGATTGGTAGCTTGTGAAAGTCACTGCTCAGGCTACAAGGATTGTGGTGCCTCAAGGTGTTTTGTCTCATTTCTGACGATGTAGTGGGAGGAACAGTACTGACTTTTTTTTTCCCCCCTCCAGACAGAATGCTGCTCCACACATCACCCCAGCACTGCTAGGTGGAAAATCTTTTAAATAGTAAACAGAAAATAAAAAAAAATACTTCAAATATTGGAAATGATAGCTCACTGCATCTGAAAATGACTATTAATTACAAACAGTACACTAGCTCCTTAAGGCCCTGGACCCCTCAAAATTAGATTGCAATTGTCTGTATTGGCAGCAGGAATTGCAGTTGGACTGGCAGGGTGAGGACTGGCAGCAACTGTAGAAGGCTTTATATACGTATATAAAGCACAATAGATATAAATTGCTGCTTAATGTTCTACAAAACCCATACCACACACAGAGCAAATTATTTGAAATGGGAAAATAAGATTCGCCTGATTTCTCAAGTTGTGGTAAGGAAGAAGACCCCCTATACCACATTCTGTGGAACTGTGAAAAGTCAGACCCTCTTGGGAAAATATCAGGGACCATTTAGACCCACTGCTCGGTCAGCAAGATGCCTTCACAGTGTAAATTTGCATATTAGGTAACTATAAAGGAAAGATATTTGGCCCTGAAAAAGGCTACATAGCACTGATAGCAGTGATTGCCAAACTGATCATTATAAGACACTAAATGGACTGTGAAATACCTACCAGAGCAACATAGCACAAGGAATTCCTGTATGTATTAAATGCTGAAAAACTAATTGCTAGCATCACTCACAGATCTAAGTCCTACTGCACAAGGTGGGAAACGCTGCACCTTGTACACAGTGGCAAATTCAATAAAAAGAGCCTTGGTACTGAATCTCATGAGTGGTGGTAGGTGGGTTTGGGGTGCAAGTGTTTTTTGCAGTGTTCTGTATTATAGTCTGTATTGTATGGACTGCACTGTACTGTACTGTGGTTGTAATGTATTGTGTGATATCATGAAATACCCATAAAATTCACTTGATTAAAAAAATATTAAAAGTCTAAACATGCTCACTGAGCTAAAACAGAGATGGTAACCACTAACACTCATACATATTAGGTCTCTCTGACCCTTCCTCAAAGAGTCCCACATTTGTGCTGCCAATGGGTGCTGCTTAACACTGCTGAAGGTACTATACCTGCTTTATAAATTTGAAATCCAATAGAATGAATGTTTACTAAAATATTAAAAATGTTTGCATTAAGATCATATGGTTACATAGTCTATTGGTTTCCATGGATAGAAATAAAGCACCCTCTAATGTTGTCATTAGCTACATTTTGTTTTTGTGAATAACCAACTCTATTTTAGGCCCTGTCTATTTTTTGTATTCTTTTGGTAACTTGGTAAGGCCCACTGGGCACAATTCCTGTTTACGACGGTGACCCAAGGACACCAAGAAGGTTAAGTGACTTGCTCAGAGTCGCACAGTATGCAAGTGCATGTCTTGAGAATCAAACCCAGGTCTGCTGGATGTACAGTCATAGCGCATTGCTTTAACTTCTAGGCTATACTGCCAGCCTTATTAGCTTCTATAACAGCAGTATATATATATATATATATATATATATATATATATATATAAACATTTAAACTTTAACATTTGCAAGCACATTTGTTTGCACTTTCCAAAATAAAGGGCATATAAATATGCAGTTAAACCTACACTTTATGATAAGCATACTTGTAAAACCCAAGTCTTTTGTGTGGTGTAATCTGTCAAATATTTAATGATTAACAAATCAACATTAGGAGTTCTATTTTGTTAATGTCTGTGATTAATGGAAATAATAATGATCTGACTGACTTGGAGTGCTACAGTCTAGAGCATGCACTTAACAGTATATAAAACTCCTTTTACTCCAAGATGTTGCAGAGCTGCAGGAAGGATTCTGCTTTTAATTATATGAACCTTTACTAAAATTTCTGACATTTTAAACAATCCTCGACAAGCAGTCTAGACATATCTGTTTATGTACTTAATCCACTTTATAAGTATGTGAACTAAAAGGCAAGTGAGGAATTGTTTATTCTAACAAGATCACCCTTCAATGTAATTTGAAGATCTGTTTCTTTTTGAATTGCATGTCTAGCCATGGGAAAATGGTAAAATAAAAAATAATGATACTGCCATCAAGCATGCAAATATGTAGCAATAAACCGCTGAGTTTAAAGCAGCAGTGCAATTACATTTTTCATCTACAAAGCTAGTTTCAGAGACAATCAATGTAAATATTAACATACCAGTCAAATATACTTTTCTAGGTATATCCTAAGCTGCACACTATCAGGTTTTTTTTTATTATTATTTTCTCAGTTCTAACCTTTGCCAGTCCTACAATGCTATTTCCAACCCAAATGTGGTGGGCATTTTTTCTTGAGAAAAAAAATTAATTAAAACATTTTATAAAAGTCACAAATTTTGATGGAACTAGAACATTTTACCACCAAATAAAACTGGAAGATGTCTGGCCATTTTATATTGAAATAAAGATAGGGTAACATTTTTGTCCAATATTGTTGCACTGCCACTTTAAATATGGATACAAAGGAAAATTTGGTGGCACTCACCACCTCAGTCAACACATGGGCAACTTGGAATCCCTGCTTTAATTATTTTATTTGAAGTGTCCTGTGGTATGAAAGCTATAACAGCCCTCACTGAGGCAGCTTCCAGCGTGGGCTGTTTTTGTTTTAACTTTTGCCCCACAGGACACTTCAAATAAAGGAATTTAAGCATGGATTCCAAGTTGCACGTGTGTTGACTGAGGTGATGAGTGCCACAAATTTTCCTTTGTATTCATTATGGGTTGTTTTGTCAGCACCCATATCCCACTGCTATATCTCTGCTTGTTGGAACTGTTTTAAATATGAATGGTTTAAAACATGTTTTGATGGAAGGTATAGAACAACAAGAAATGCTATATAAAACCAGTCCATAACCACCTGAACTTTTAAAAGAACTTTACAAGCTCATGGGATACTGAAATTATTACTGTGAACATCTCATTTTATTTCGCGTATAGCCTCATTTTTCATTTTATTTTCATCAAAGCAGATTTTCAAGTAGTGTTACAGAAATCAATAGCCTATCATTTATTGCTCATAATTATAAATAGTACAAACCATAACTATTAATCAGGGGAGTGCTTATGATCTATTGATGTGCTTCTTTGATCTGTGCATCTTATGCTGTAATGAGTGTCCCATGTGCAGGTGCCCTTAAAATACAGTAAGTTTTGGGAGAGGATTTCTAATATATTGATCACCCTCGATCAATAATATTATTAATGCATTCTAGAAGACCACTTTTACAGTTGCAAGAGCAGTCTCACTTAGATTCTTAGGGTATCAGAACTGCTCATCTTTGGTCCATGGTTCTCGTACCCTAAAAATTAACTGACCCCACTCTTAAGTCTGTAATAGTGTTCTCCTAGGATGTGTTAACATACAAATGCAAGACCACCATAAAATAATTCACTTTACAAGTACAGAATGTCATTAAAGCAGTAGGCTAAGTTACAAGAAATGCTTTGATGCCATTCAGTAATATTAGGCATTTTCATTATTCCTGAATTGTTATTGTGTTGTTTTATAGTATTAGCAACCTCAGTAGTCTCTCAGCAAACAATGTTCTTTTCGTTGTCATTGTGTGAATACTGCCCCTGCAGCCTCTGAAATGACTACAAGCTAATGACGTCAATGAACTGTGCATGTAATGATAGATACTTGTGTGTATCTAGAGGACCGTGGGACAGACCATTTCATGTTAGGCTTCATGTGAGACTGAATTATTCATTACATTATAGTTTTCTTTTTTATTTCTTTTTAAATAAACCCCGAACTTGACCTGATATTTATTGATCTGTTTTTTTTTACTTTAACTACCCTGAATTCTTCTCTCCTTGTAAGCTGTCTCTCTCTGTTTCTTTCTCTCTATATACATGTGTATATATTGCATGAGCATTCTGTGACATCAATTACACCATTCCAGGCCAATCAGATAAATAGCATGGAATGGTGTAACTGCTGGTCAGAGAATGTCTTGCAAATGTGAAAAGAAAGGACAGAAGCCACTGATGACAGGGGAACAATAAACTCTTGAGGGAACTACATGATGGGTCATTAATGCTGTAAAAATGCTGACAGAATATCAAAATACATGACTGACATGGAAAGGAAATTAGAAGGGCATTGGACATTATAAAATTATTTTCTATCAACTCATTGCGTATGAAACTCTAGTAATAAATGTACTATTTGAATATATCTTTTTGTGCAAGTCAGTATAAAAGGCCATTACCCTGTAACACAGAGTTGGCATGTTTGATTAAAAGACATCTGATATATTTTTCAACAGATGAAAATGAATGTCTCAATACTCATATTTGTGGAGGAGCATCTTGTCACAATACGTTGGGAAGCTACAGGTGCAGTTGTCCCCCAGGATTTCATCATGAGCAGTTTACTGGTTCCTGCACAGATGTCAATGAATGTACCTCCTCTCAAAACCCATGTACTCATGGCTGTTCAAATACTGATGGTGGCTATCTGTGTGGTTGTCCTCCTGGCTATTTCAGAGCAGGCCAAGGGTGAGTACATGTGACTTTTAGGCTTGATATAAGAGGTTTACACTTGTTTTTGTTACTTAAAGAAATCTTTGTTTTAACATTTAAAAAAAATGAGTCCTGAACTTCCAGTGACATCACTGATGGGACCAGATGCTTGGGCTGGGGTTCTAGTCTCTTACCCTCAAAAAATCCTTCAGTGGCATCACTAATGGGACCAGACACTTGAGCTGGAGCTCCAGTCTCTTACCCTCAAACATCCTTTGAAATCAGCAGTTAACAGAGGAGAAATGCATTAAAAGGCTATCTGAAACTTGGTTATCTAGTAAGACAGAATGATAATGAACTACCCATCCAAGGATTTCAAATTGTCAGATCAGATAGAGAGTACAAAGGTGGAGGGGGTGTGGCATTTTATATCAGACGCTCATTGGGATTGATATCTGTTCTAACAAAGGATAGTTTAAGTAATATTGAGTATCTGGTGGTAAACTTGCACAATGTACAGTTGGCTGTTGCAATAATTTATTCCCCACCCAGTATGAAGATGGACAAATTGGAAATAGTACTAAATAGAGTTTACGATTGTTTGGGAGATAAACCTGTAGTTATGATAGGCAATTTTAATTGCGACTGGTATAAGACAAGAGGGAGAAAATTAAGATTTATTAGCATCCCTGGGAGTAAAACAATATATTTAAAAAAAAAATGAGATTTACAAATTTGACATCTGAAGGGTTCATTCTGAACCTATTTTTTGCTTCTTCCCAGGTTTCTGTACATAAAGTAGAAATTTTATCACCACATCTTTGTGACCATAATACCATAAAGGGAGTAGTATCTTGTGAGACCCAAAGGAAGGCTAAGCCTGCAAAAGGGTGGGTTAGAGATATGAAGAATTTTATACCAGACAAGTTTCTGGTAGATGTGCAAAATGAAAGACTGGAAAGATGCTATCTGATACCAGATTTAGATACAACAGTAAAATGCTTTACTGAGACTTATTTATCTGTCTGTAACAAACACAAACCTATGGGTAAGGCTCCAAAGAACACTGCTAAATCTCCCTGGATCACTGACAAACTTCTGAAGCTAGTCAGGATCAAAAACAGGTTGTGGAGAATAGCTAGGAAAACTAAATCAACTACAGACTGGGAAAAATATAAAGAGCGTAGAAATGCATGTAGAAATCAGATAAAAAGGGCAAAGTATAATTATTTTAATGCTAAGATAGAAGGGAATAAAGACCCTAAACATTTCTGGCATACAGTGAATAATCTAATCAACCCAGGGAAAACAGATCAGCATCAGATAAAACAAATGACATATAAAGACAATCAGGTTGAAGAGCCTTTGGAAATATCTAATGCACTTAATGACTATTTTTTAACTTTCCGGACCTGAAAATTGATCACCTAGGGAAACCAGTGAGCAAGGCAGTGGTTTAGCAGGATGGAATATTACCACCCTTTGTTTTAGGGAATTATAAATATCAGAAGTTAGGAAAGGTGTCGCTACAATTAATATACAAAAATCACCAGGACTGGATGCATTAGAAGGTAGGTTTCTCCAATTGGCCTCACAATACATTGCACCAATAATAAGTTATATATTCAATTGGAGCTTATGTTCAAGTACTTTTCCTAGCATGTGGAAACAGAGTAAAGTAATCCCCATGTTTAAAGGGGGTGAACAAAATGATCCAGGACAATATCGTCCTATAGCTCTGTTACCTATATTATCTAAATGCCTGGAGAAATTTGTACATTTACAGCTTATGGAATATTTAGAAAAAATATAACATCCTTATACCCTTTCAGTCTGGTTTCAGAGGAGGGTATTTAACAAATTCGATCCTAGTTGAGTTTAATGATTTGGTTTCTACATCACTGGACACAGGCCTAGAAACTGCAGTGTTATTTATAGACCTGTTGAAGGCTTTTGACGTGGTGGACCACCCCCTATTACTAAAACAGCTTGGGGCAATGGGTGTTAATAATGGCCCTTGGAATTGGTTTGAGTCCTATTTATCAGATCGTACACAGAGGGTAGCTGTATCTGGGGTTCTGTCCTCTAGTAAGCAATTAAACATAGAAACATAGAATTTGACGGCAGATAAGGACCCGCTTGGCCCACCCAGTCTGCCCATTTCCCTACCTAATGGATAGGCTGCAGATCCTAGTTAACCAGCAGCCTACTTCTTTCTACCCCCACCCCCTAGAATTGCCTTATGGCTGTCCCATGCATGCTTGAATTCAACCACTGTTTTTGACTCCACAACCTCCTCTAGAAGGCCATTCCATGCATCCACAACCCTCTCTGTGAAAAAAATACTTCCTTACATTACCTCTGAGCCACCCCCCCATCTTCAAATTGTGCACTCTTGTTCTTGCACATACCTCTTTTTTTGAAAGATGCTACCCTCTTGGACTTTGTTGATTCCCTTGAGGTACTTGAAAGCTTCTATCATGTCCCCCCTCTCCCTCCTTTCCCCAAGGCTATACATATTAAGCTCCTTTAGTCGCTCTTCATATGTCTTCTGGTGCAGACCCTGCACCATTTTAGTTGCCCTCCTCTGGACAGCTTCCATCTTGTCTATGTCATTGCAGAGATTGGGTCTCCGAACTGCACACAGTACTCCAGATGGGGTCTCACCAGCTGTCTGTACAGAGGGATAACAACTTCCTATTTTCTGCTGGTGATGCCTCTCCCTATGCATCCCAGCATCCTCCCAGCCCTCCTTACTGCCCACTCACATTGCTTGCCCACCTTTAAGTCATCTGATATGACTACCCCCAGGTCCTTTTCCATTTTTATTGTTGTTAGTATCTCACCCCCATTGTGTACTCTTCCCCTGGGTTTTTGTTTCCCAGGTGCATTACCTTGCACTTCTTAGCATTAAATCTAAGCTGCCATACATTTGACCATTCCTCTAACCTTGCCAAGTCCCTTCTCATCTTTTCCACCTCACCTTGTGCATCAACTCTGTTGCAGATCTTTGTGTCATCTGCAAAGGGACATACTTTTCCTTCCAGTCCCTCTGCAATGTCGCTTATAAAGACATTGAAGAGGACCGGTCCTAATACTGAACCCTGCGGCACCCCACTAGTAACCCCTTTCTTCAGAGTGGACTCCATTTACTATTACCCTCTGTGTCCTATTCTCCAGCCTATTCTTTACCCAGGCTATTATCTTGGGACCCACTCCCAGGCTGGCTAACTTGTATATTAATCTTTTGTGTGGGACTGAGTCAAATGCCTTGCTAAAGTCTAGGTAGGCCATGTCCACAGCCCCTCCCTGATCTACTACTTTGGTCACCCAGTCAAAGAAATCTATTAGATTCATCTGGCATGACCGTCCTGCTGTGAATCCATGCTGCCTTGGGTCCTGTGCCCCTCTGGCCTCTAGGTACTTGACAATTCTTTCCTGCAGAAGTGATTCCATCATTTTCCCTATCACTGAGGTTAAACTAACAGATCTGTAGTTTCCTGCTTCTGCCCTGCTCCCACTTTTGTGAAGGGGAATTACATCTGTCCTCCTCCTGCCCTCAGGTACCACCCCATCCTCCCATGATTTGTTAAAGAGGGTATTCAGTGGTGTCACTAGTTTCTACCCTTAGTTCTTTTAGAATTATGGGATGAATCCCATCAGGCCCCATTGCTTTGTCCACCTTCAGTTTTAAGAGTTCTTTCAGAACCCTTTCTTCTGTAAATGGGCTGGTATCAACTTCTGTATCCAGAGTGTTTCTATTGTTTGTTTTAGGTACCTCCCCCTCTTCATTTGTAAATACTGAGCAAATATATTTGTTTAGTATCTTTGCCTTTTCACCATCACCCTCTGCCCACCCTCCTCCCCTTTATTAAGCCTCACTATCCCTCACTTAGTCTTCCTTCACTCCCTGATGTACCTAAAAAAGGTTTTATTCCCCCTCTTAACTGAGTTGGCTATCTTTTCCTCAGTTTGGATCTTTGCTGTTCTGACTGCCTTCCCAGCTTCCTTTTGCTTTAACTGATACAATTCTCTGTCCTGCTGCTTCTGTGATTCCTTGTATTTTCTGAATGCGTTCTTTTTCTCTTGAACCTTCATTGGCACCTCCTTTGAGAACCACAGTGGTTTCTTACATCGTTTTGTTTTGTTTTGTTTTGTTTATTTGCTTCACACAAAGGCTTGTTACCTCTGGGATGGCAGTTTTTATTATTCCCCATTGTTCTTCCACCCCTCCTTCCTGTCCATTTGCTAGTGCATTCCTTAGGCACTCACCCATTTTGGCAAAGTCAGCCCTCATGAAGTCCAGTACTTTTGCCTTTGTATGGCTTGACTGTATTGCTGTGTTTATTGTGAACCATACTTTTCGATGGTCGCTAGTTCCCAGATGGCTACCCACTTCTACATCTGTGATCCTCTCTCCATCTCCATTTGAGAGGACCAGGTCTAACATTGCTTGCTCCCCAAACTGAGGGTTCCCGCAGGGCTCTATATTGGGACCCTTATTATTTTTGATGTTTATCAATGATCTTCCACTTGAAGTAAAATATTCAAAAATAAGACTTTATGCTAATGATACGGCTTTGATTACTACAGCAAAGACTCAAACTGAACTTGAGGACAGGCTCCAAAAGGACTTTGATAGTGTTGGGGGATGGTTCACGAGGTCGAAGCTTCTGATGAACACTAAAAATCCTAACATGTTACACTTTGGAGTAAAACGTAGAGCTTAGTTGGAAGTATTTCATTTTGATAAGACAAAACTTGAACAAGTTACCGAGTATCGATATTTGGGAGCTATATTTGATGTAGAATTAAATTTTACTAAACATATTACAAATCTGCTGATTAGTACTAAGAAAAAAATAGGGGTATTAAGAAGTACTTCCAAAAACCTAAACCTGAAAACAAGGAGGACTCTGGCAGAACAGATGATTTTGCCAGCCAAGGAATATGGATCCAGAAGCAAATGATTTGATACCTTTTATTGGACCAACATAGATGTTCATTTATTTATTTAGTTAGTTTTTGATTACCGGGTAAGTGCTCTAGACAAAGAAGTTGCCTATTTTCAGTTATGACCCGGAAGAGTTACAGACACAGTTAAAAGCACATCACATCACAGTGGTTACTATTACATAATACAGACTTGGGTCAAATACATTACAGTATAGACAGGCACGGTGAAACATACAGTACAAGACAAATTAGACCTTATACTAGGCTATCCATAGCTACAGGGGAATACACAATACAGTTTCAAGGAGATAGATCATACGGTATAAGTAAACAGAGAAACAGACTCGCAATGGGATCTCTCAGAGCCTGTCCTTGCCTACAATTTAAAAGCAGGCGAGAGTGATAAGTGCCTAAATATGAGCTGAAGGGACATGCAAAGGTGGTCTAACTAGGTGTCCTCCCAAGGGGCTGAGTCACAAGTGCACCTGTCTGAGGCCAGGAGGCAGGCACGGAGCTCATTTTTAAAGATCAGGTGTGTAGTGGAGTGCCTCACAGTTGAAGGAGTTCCATAGCTTTGGGGCAGACACCGCAAATGCCTGTTCACCCATCCTAGTGGCACATTTGGGTGTGTTAAGGAGCGGCTTTTCAGTAGATCTCAGCGGGTAAGTCTGATGGGCCGGTTTCATCAAGCATGCAAGGGACATTGGCGTTCCAGTTCAGATGGTACTGTCAATTGTGCATCCTGTTGTATAGACTCGGTAAGAGGCGGGAGAGAGCCAGCACAGATTGGAGTAAAGTGCACAACGATGGGTGCGCTTAGGTACTGATAGTGCAAAGTGACAGGTACTATTAGAACAGGTGTCCCACTTCTGCAATAGTCTGTTGTTCGCATCTTTATAGGAAGTGATTCCATAAGTTAGGCTGGGTCGCAGTACTTCCTGTATGATGGCTAATTTTGCCCTAGAGTCTGAGGATGCTCTGACTTTGTAGGCCAGCCACAACTTGTTATTGACTGCCTTACAAGTGTTAGTGATATGGAGGCTAAAATTCAATGAAAGGTCAAGGGTTATACCCAGGTATCTGAAAAAGTCCACCAAATCCAGGAGTGAGCCATCTGAGCCGTGTATGGCCAGTGTTGCAGAGCTGGCTTTGACTCTTGGTGCTGATCCAAACAGCACTGCCACTGGTTTTCTTTTGCCTTTCATGTTACAACAAGGAACAAAGTGCTCTAGCTATTGGACCAACCAGGTCCTTCTTCAGAAGCTTTGTGACAGTTATTCAGAAAATCCCATACTATTAACACCCAGATGATGCATAAAAAACAGAAATAATTCTCATTGGTTTAACATATACATTTGAAACATAACAGAACATTACATCAGAGAGGCTAATTAACACCAGTATGCTTTTAGCTGAGAAGCCCCTGAAGGTAAAAAGCTATCAAGAAATATCAACAAGCAGAAAGTTCTTCTCACATAAATTTTAAAATGTCATAGTATGTTTCAAGAAAACATTCTACCGATAACAAAACCTTGGGATACTATTCCCCCTAATACATGTAAGATGAGCTTACAACTTTTATTGCAAGTGTCCTTGTGTTTTAAAGAACACAGTCAATGAAAGGCAAAATGCTGAAATGAGGCCTAATTGCAAGTTGAAAACAAGCCCCAAATTAAAATAAACAGAAATTATATACAGTATATGTATTATAGTGGTGCAGTCATGGTCAGAAAGAGCGCCTCTTTGCATTAACGCTCATAATACACTCACAGTCGGTGGCTGGCCGTGGAGATGAGAGGTGAGCTGTGACAGTACTCGACTGGGAAGGGTGGGGGTGCTGGGTGGGCTGGCATGGCTGGGTGGGGGTGGGGGCCCCTGGACTACCAGGAAATTGGAAATCATTATGTATTTTATTATGAAAGGGGGCCGCTAGACTAACAGGGATATGAAAAATAATTATAATGTAATACAGATCGGGAGGGCTACTAGACTACCAGGAAATTGCAGATAGTTATACAGTACATCTTATTATGATGGGGGGGCACTAGACTACCAAGAATATGAATAACAATTATTATTTTATACACATCAGGGGGGCCACTAGACTACCAGGGATATAAAAAAAAAATATTTATGACATAGACATTGGGGGGGCACTAGAGATCGTTATAGATTTTTTTATGATGGGGGGCGCTAGACTACCAGAGATATTTTAAACATGATTTTTTACATTCAGATGGGGCAGAACGAATCCCCCTGAGCAAAACCCAGCCTCATTTAACTTTGTAGGACACCTCTGGGCTGAGAAAATACATTTTTAAATCTGGCCATCTCATTCCTTGCTCTTTGTTCGCGACCCTGCAAATTCTTTGATCACGAGATTCTTTGATCGTGATCATGCATTGCGAGTGAGGGACGAGATGGCCAAATTAAAAATCAATTTTCTCAGCCCAGGGGTGTCCTAGGAAGACACATGAGGGTGGGTTGTACTCAGGGGGCTTTGTTCTGATGAACTATGGTGGTGGTTTACCGCAATTATTTGATTTTGTTTTAAATTGAAAACGTTTTTATTCTTTGTTCATGACCCTGCAAATTCTTTGATCGCGAGATTCTTTGATTACAATCGTGCATCACGAGCAAGGGACGAGATGGCCAGATAAAAAAATCTATTTTCTCAGCTATGGGGTGTCCTAGGAAGACAAATGAGGATGGGTTTTACTCATGGGGCTTCATTCTGATGAACCATGGTGGTGGTTTACAGCAGTTCTTTGAATTGTTTTAATTAGAACAGTTTTTATTCTTTGGTTGTGACCCTGCAAATTCTTTGATCGTGAGATTCTTTGATAGCCATCTTTGATCTCGAGGGAGGGACAAGATGGCCAGATTTTTTATAATGGAATAGATAGGGAAATTTTACCAATCTTTAAGATTGAATATCTCTGCAACAGTTTGGTCTTTTTACTTGAAATTTGGAGGATGTTTACAGCATGTCCTGTAGATGTGAATTATGGTGTTTATGTGTCTCAGAAAATTCTTTTTGCAGAGATATTGCGTGACTCAGTTTACGTGTTGTGGACAGTGTTTTGGATTGTGCTGGTGGCTTGAAATTGATAGGGTGCCTAGCCTTAGTGTCATGGATGTAGTTTTCAGTTGTTGTGTTTGTTAAATGTTAACAGGTGTGGAACTGTGCCACTCTGCTTAATGAAAATTTCAAATTTTGACATTTTATATCTCAGACACAGCTTGGTCTTTTTACTTGAAATTTGGAGGGTGCTGACGACATGTGCTGTAGATGTCAATAGTGGTGTTTATGTGTCGGACAATATATTTTTTGCAGAGATATTGTGTGGTGCAGTTTTATGTTTTGTGGACAGCGTTTTCTATTGCTCTACTAGATTAACATTTGTTTGGTGGCTGGCCTTACTGTTGTCAATGTACTTTTTAGTCATTGGGTGTGTAATGTGGCCCGACACTTACAAGTTGGTGGGAGCGCGGGGCCTTCCACCAACTTGTGCAACTTTCTACTTTTCTATTCTTTCTTTTAGAGTAAGGAAATTCTATGTAAAAACTTTGTTAATGCATCAGTTAGGGTTCTTCTACAGTGAAAAAAGTGAGGAAATTTGATTTTAGGGTTCCCAACCCTTGCAACCCACCCCAGCCCACCTACCAACAGGCATCAGGGTGTGCATTGGGGTCGTCGGCCCTAACTCTCTCCCCATTCTCCTACACTGCACCACCTCAGCTTGTTTACACTTGCGATGGGGTGAGAGCTAGGGTCGGTGACCCCAACGCACACCCCAAGGTCAAGTTTTCCTGTATAATGCTTGTCTGGCAGCCGCCCCCCTGCCTGCTAGCTCCACGTCCCCAGATTCAGTGCCCTGTACCGCGTCACTGGCCTTTGTCTGCTCCTACTCATCCCCCTTTTTAATCGCTGCTTTCTCCTTTCCTCCCTCCCCAGATCCAGAGCCCCTGATAGGGCTGCACCTGCCCCGAAGGCGCGGCCACGGCTACAGACCCTGCCGCTCTGCCGCTCGCCTCCTGGCCGCTACCTGGAACCACTCAGTTGGGTAAGAAGTTCTCCTTGGACCGGGGAAGCTGTGTGTGCTGCCATTGGCCCAGCGCGCTCAGGGCTCTATCCTGATTGAACCCTGCCTACTCTGCTGAGCCCTTATTGGCTGCAGCGCCCACTGACTTTCTGACTTGGCTCCAGGCCATTGCACCCATTGAGTTAAAGGGAACTTTGCCGAAATTTTTCACCCACCCCCACCCCCACCTCACACCTTTATTAAATAGACCTCTCGCCACACCCCTTCGTATTTGCCCAGCCTCCCTCCTTCTCCCATTGGGCTCTGTCTCTCTCCTCCTCTCTCCCATCATGCCCCACCCTCGGCTTGTCTTTCTGCTGCTGCTCCAACTACTTTCTCATCTCCTTTCCTTCCTCTATAAATATGCGTACCTTTCCCACTATGCCCTGCCTACCACTCCTCCTCTTTGCCCTCACCCCACTGCTTCATCTCCCTACAACCTGCTTCCCCTTCCCTCTCCAAAGCTACAGGATGAACCACTCATACAGCCACACTGGCACCCTTCATAATGAAACTATTCTTGCCCCAGGGGTCACCCCCTCACTACATACCTACACCTTCTTGCTAGAGTGCAGTGGGCCCTGCTGTCACCCCAGCTCACAACGCTCCTCCTGTACCTACATAAAATTACCTCTACCTGCTCCTCCTCACAAAAGAACTGCAAGCTCTCCCACAGGAAATTACGCCTGGCCACCTTGAAACTCTTACTCCTCCTCCTGTTGCTATCAGGAAATATTCACCCCAACCCAGGCCCAAAGTCTTCTAGGAGCTCCACCCAAACCAAGCACATTGGCACCCTCTCGTTTATCTGCCTGAACATCTGTAGCTTACTACCTAAACTAGACCAACTGCAAGCCTTTGCTAGCTCCCACCATCCCGATATTCTGGCGGTGGTAGAAACCTGGCTCACCCCCTCGGTTCCTGATCAAGCAATCTCCCTCCCAGGCTATAATATCTTAATGCTTGATCATAAATCTAAAAGAGGAGGAGGATGCGTACTGTATCTTAAAGACAATCTGATGGGACACCCTGTCCACTTTGACCTACCGACACCCACGGCCCAACTACTGCACATCAAAATCCTACTTGGTGCACAGAATAAAGTCCTCTCAGCCATCATCATGTATATCCCTCCTAAAGAACAGAAACCAGGTCTACACGCAGTACTGGACTAAATCAAAACACTCCCACCCGACTCCGAAATCGTCATACTAGGTGATTTCAACATAAACTGGCTGGGAGCAGAGGCTGGGGCTGCCAGGGACTCGGTCACATCAGCAAACCTCACCCAGATACTGGACTCCCCAACCAGAAAAAACTATAAAACTGGCACCAGCACCCTACTGGACTGGGTCCTGACTACTCACCCCTCCCAGATCACTAAATCCGCCA
The DNA here is from genome assembly GCA_016271365.2 of Neoceratodus forsteri. NCBI lineage: Eukaryota > Metazoa > Chordata > Ceratodontiformes > Ceratodontidae > Neoceratodus > Neoceratodus forsteri. Next base: position 724,027,874 of record CM028129.1, read on the forward strand.
TACTGCCTGACTCTCTCAGTGACCACTCCCCCGTCAGCTGCACCTGGTCAAACAAATTTTGCAAACCCCCACCTAAAGTTATGCTCAGCAGAGTCCTACCCCGTGGACAACTAACCCCCTTAAAAACACACCTACTTAATCATGACTGGTCCCCCATCAACTGGGCCACAGACAGAAATTCAGCCCTGGACCAATTCATCCTCATCTTCAATGAAGCCTGTAACACCTTCGCCCCCTTAAAAAAAGCACAAAGTTAAATCTCTCAACAACTCATGACTCATGGGCTCCTTCCTAAAGAAGTTAAAATGCAGGGACCATCTCTGGGATCTGGCCAGATCAACTGGGAATCAAGCAGACATCCAAAAACACAAAAGAGCAAGGAATGATTGCACCAAATCCATATGCCAACAGAAATCTGACTATTACAAGAAAGCACTCACTGACTCATGGGGAAATGGGAGAGTTTTCTGGAATAACATAAAAGACATCACTGGAAAGTAGTTCAAATCACCCCCGACTGTTCTCAAGATTAACAGGAGTAATACACTGGACCTAAAAATCATTGCCAACACTTTCAACGATGCCTTCACTGACCTCAGCAGCATCCTCCCCCGATTTTTTCAATGTCAATGACCACCCATCAGACTCCACCCAAAAACTGCCCCCCTTCTACTTCAGAGCAGTTAACAAGAATACTGTCAGGAAATACATCTCCAAAGCCATCGGCAACACCAGAGCAAGCGCTGATACTCTGGACCTCAAACTTCTGTCCCTCACACTGGAGGAAGTACTGGAGCCTCTCACCAGGATTTTTAATCTCTCACTCTCTCTTAGCCAGTTCCCGGATAAATGGAAGTCAGCAACAGACACTCCAATCCATAAAAGCGGTGACCGGATCAATCATGGGAATTACCGCCCTATCTCTATCCTCCCACCCCTCTCTAAGGCCCTGGAATGGATAGTAGTGGACCAGCTCACCAACTATCTGGGCAAATATAACATCCTTTGCCAGCAGCAACATGGTTTTAGAAAAAGACACAACACTACCTCTGCCCTTCTTGAGTTCACCGGTGCCATCCACAACTCCCTGGACCATGGTCTACTAACTGGAGCTATATTCATAGACCTATCAAAGGCTTTTGACACCGTCCACCATCACCTCCTGCTTCATCAGCTACTGAACACTGGCCTCTCTACCGAATCTGTGGCATGGTTCGATAGCTATCTTGGTAACCGGACCCAATGTGTAAAAATAGTTAATGTGCTCTCCGACACTAAAGAGGTACACTCTGGTGTCTTCCAGGGCTCTATCCTGGGCCCACTACTTTTCAGCCTGTTCCTCAACTCTCTCCCCAACTCCAGTCCTCAACAAATTATACTCTATGCGGATGACGCTGTGATACTTGTCTCCCATCGGGACCCAAGCCACCTACAACAAACCCTTCAACATAGCTTCACCTCAGTTGAAAACTGGTTCAAAGAACATAAGTTAATTCTCAACCAGAAAAAAAACAAGACCATGATTTTCACCAGCCACCAAAACAAGCACAAATATCTCCAACTCTCCCTAAACACCTGCTTAGGTAGCCCACTGGAGCAGGTCGAATCCTTCAAGTATCTAGGGATCACCTTGGACTCCCACCTGTCCTACGCTGCCCACATAACTAATGTTGCCAAAACTGCGAACTCCAGACTGGGACTACTCTATCACCTATGGTGACACCTAACAAAAGAGGCCCTTACTGCCACTGTTCAAAGCTCCATCATCTCCCAGATCGACTATGGCCTCGTCATCTATAGCGCTGCCACTGCAACGGCACTCAGAAGGGTAACTACCACCCTAAACAAGGCCTGCCAACTCATCACTGGTGCTAAGTGTCTCACACACACCTGTGACCTCTACACACAAGCAAACTGGTTGCAACTTGAAAATAGAAGTAAGTACCATACCTGTGTGGTCGCTAAGAAAATCCAGTTGGGGATGGCCCCCCCCCCCAGAGTCAGTACCCTTCTTCAAACAAAAGCCAGCTCTAGAACCACCAGGGGATTGAAGCCACAACTGTATCGGATCCTTCACTGCTGCACAACCCAAGGACAATGATCATTCACCTACAGAGCACCCACCTGGTTTAATGGTCTTGACTATGATACTATCGCCACCACTGGTCTTGGTGCCTTCAAATCCAAGCTGCATTACACCCTTGTCACAATCCAGCACCTGCGACTGCCATGGCTAATATTCTGCACCCATCCTTCTGTGCTCATCTATGACTGGCCCCTTGCCCACTGCACTTGCCCTCCCAGGGCCACCTTTCTCTCCCGCATTTATGACTCTGACAACTCCACCTAGCTGCCTCACACCATTTCTCTGCCCCACCCTTTACCCTCCTCTACCCTTCTCTCCTCCCTTCTCCTTCTCTGACCGCCTGCTACTTGCTTTTCTCCCCTGCCCCCCTCAACCTATCTCTACCTAATGTTACTTTTTTGCAACCTGTGTTATCCTTGTAACCTATGATATGGAACCTTTGTAAAAGAGTCTTGGGCTCAAAGATAAATTGTAATCCTAGACTGAAATAAATAAAATAAATAAATAAATAAAATAAAACTGGTTTGTCAGTCATCGTCATATTAATAGAATGCCTGTGTGAATTCATTCTAGTGTGGAGTTGTTGCTTTGTCTCCCCCACATAACCTGTGCGAGGACATTTCTTGCACTGAAGGAAATAGACAACATTACTTGATGTTTTTTAAATTGTTTTTGTTTTAAATGGGTTCACCACAACACAACCCAGATAGACCATCTTAGGGTAGCTGGTTCATTCCACTGGGGTGTCAAACAGATGAGGTATATTGATGAGTCCTGGTAGGATGAAACTCGTGTCTATGTCTTCTGTTGGCACCCTTTGCAAACTGTGTGAGAGGCTTTTCGGCACCATGCATTGCTGCTTAAAGTTGAACCAGCATAATATTCTGTGGTGATTTGCATGTGTAGTCCATGATGCTTTGCATTGTGGGGGCATGTGTGACTTTGTATTTCTTTGAAACTTGACTTCCCGGCCAAATGCCCTTTGGGGTAACCATTGCCTCAGTGCTTGCACAAGGAGGTTCTTTGTCTTTTGAGATGTTTTTTGTTTTAATTGGGTTCACCACAACATAACCCAGATAGACCATCTTAGGGTAGCTGGTTCATTCCACTGGGCTATTATAGAGATGAGGCACACTGATGAGTCCTGGTATGATGAAACATGCATATGTGTCTTTCTGTTGACACCTTTTGCAGACTGTGTGAGAGGCCTTTTGGCACCATGCATTTCTGCTTAAAGTTGAACCAGCATAATATTCTGTGGTGATTTGCATATACAGCCCATGATGCTTTGCATTATGGTGGTACGTGTAATTTTGTATTTCTTTGAAACTTGGCTTCTCGGTCAATGCCCTTTGGGGTAACCATTGTTTCATTGCTTGCACAAAGAGGTTCTTTGTCTTTTGAATTGTTTTTTGTTTTAATTGGGTTCACCACAACATAACCCAGATAGACCATCTTAGGGTAGCTGGTTCATTCCACTGAGGTGTCAAACAGATGAGGCATACTGATGAGTCCTGGTAGGATGAAACGCTTGTCTATGTCTTCTGTTGGTACCCTTTGCAAACTATGTGAGAGGCCTTTCGGCACCATGCATTTCTGCTTAAAGTTGAACCAGCATAATATTCTGTGGTGATTTGCATTGTGGGGGCATGTGTGAGTTTGTATTACTTGATGTACATGTATAATTCCCCTGTATCCTGAATTGTCTGTTTTGTGATGTAACCACACAATCTGAAGTGGAAATGAGCTTACACGTCCTACATCTGTGTTGATGACAGGGTCGTGTACCATATGATGTCTTGATATTCTGTTCTGGTTCAAGTTGACTCCTAATAATCAGGTTGGCTAAATTAGGTGGTTGTTTAAAAGATAGTATTGGTAGTCCTTGAAAAATACAATTAAGGGTTTCTTCTTCACTAATTATTGGGTAGAGGTCCTTAATAATCTTACATAGAAGTTCAAGGTCTGGATGACACGTGACTACTAAGGGTATTCTGCTGGTAGTGGTCCTTTCCTTATATTGCAGTAGCTATTCTCTTAGGACCTGTGTTGCATGTTCCACTGCTCTGCAATTTCTCTGGACGAGTGTCCCTGCTCAGTAAAGGTGTTTTTCAACTTTGCCAAATGTGTATCTCTGTCTTCCTCACTTGAACAGAGGTGGTGATACCGAAGTGCTTGACTATACATGACATATTTTTTATATGGCTCTGGTGATTACTTTTCCCATGCAAGTATCTCTGTCTGTCTGTTGGTTTCCTGTAAATACAGGTGTGTAGGGTTCCATCCTTAATAGTGACAGTGGTATCCAGAAAATTTGCACTGGTGGCAGAATATTCCAGGGAAAGCTTTATGATTGGGTGGAGGTTATTAAGTGCCTGATGAAAATCCTTAAGTGTATCAGTGCCCTCTGTCCAAATTACAAATAAATCATCAATGTAATTGAAATAAGCAAGTGGTTTATGTGTATAGTGCCTTAAAACGTCCTCCTCCAAATTCGTCATAAAAAGATTAGCATACTGTGGAGCCATCCTGGTGCCCATTGCTGTTCCCATAGTTTGAACATAATGTTTACCATTGAAACTGAAATTGTTATGTGTCAGAATGAATTGAGTAAGTTTCCCCACGACTCCAGGGTAGATGTTGTGGTCCAATCCTTTCTCATGTAGGTATTTAAGGCAGGCTGAAATGCCATCTGTGTGTGGAATATTAGCGTAGAGGGATGTTACATCCATCATGGCTAAAAGGGTATCTGGTGGTAAATTCTTATAACCAGAAAGTTTACGCAGGAAGTGTGTAGTGTCCTGGCTGTAACTATCCCTTTGTATAACCAGCCGTTTTAAAATAGCTTTTACAAACCCTGATATCCCCTCTGCCAAGGTACCATTACCAGAGACTATGGGTCTACCCGGATTACCAGACTTACATATTTTAGGAAGCATGTAGAATGCCCCTGGCTTGGGTTCACTGGGGATGGGGGCATTTAGTCTGCCTTGGACATGGTGTGGAAATGATCCAATTAACTCCTGTAGTTCTTTTTTATATTCTGTAGTAGGGTCAGTTTCCAGTACTCTGTAGTAGGTATGGTCACTTAGCTGCCTGTTGGCTTCCTTAATATAATCTTCTCGGTTCAATATCACCACAGCAGAGCCTTCATCAGCTTTTTTTATGACAATGTTGTGGTTCGATTTTAGTGTTTGTATAGTCCTCCGTTCCAATAGAAAGTGGTTGTAATGGGCCTGTTTCTACCTATTAAGAATCCCACCAGTAACTCCCTGGCGAAACCAATGAATGTATCTGTTCAGTTTCTTATTACGGCCACTTAGGGGGCTCAATCTCCTACATAAATACTTTGTAAAATATTCAGCACATTATATTATGACTATAGCACTGGGTAAATATGATAGGAATGAATGCAGATCAACCAGGACATTGTATGAAAATAAGGTTATAGCCACATTAATTAGAAAAAGGTATGGAACTAAAAAGTTAGCAATAATAATAATAATAAACTTTATTTTTATGGCACCTTTCAAAATACCAAGGCACCTAATAGAGTTTAAAATAACACTCAAACATCCAGCATCATAAACAGTATAAAAACAATGAATCCAGTTGCATAAAAAATTCACCAAAAACTTGGTACCACAAATATATTTTTAAAGCTTGTTTGAATCCCTCCATGGGCATGCACTCTTGTAACCGATGGGGTAGAGAATTCCAAAGGGTTGGGGCTGCATGCATAAATGCCTGGGCCCCTGACGATTTCAGATACACCTTTAGAATCTCTAGCAACCCCTCATTAGCTGAGCGGAGTGATCATCCAGGGCAGTAAGGGACCAGAAGCTCTTTCAGGTAGTTTGGGCCCTGTCCGTGTAGGGCTTTAAAAGTCAGCAGACCGACTTTAAAGGTGATCCACCACTGTACCAGCAGCCAGTGCAGTCCAGGCAGCACCGGCAAAATATGACAGGACTGGGGAGTTCTCATCAGAAGCCGAGCCGCAACGTTGTGCACTAGCTGCAAGTGATGGATTTCCTTCCCAGGTAACCCTAGGTGGAGGGAGTTGCAATAATCTAGGCGTGAGGACACAAAGGCATGGACCAGCTTTGGAAGATCACTGGATGGAATAAGGTGCTTAATCCTGGAGATATTCCTCAGATGGTAGAAAGAGGATTTGATGACGGCTGACACCTGCGAATGCAGAGTCAGCCCTTCGTCAAAAATTACCCCCAGGTTTCGCACCCATTCAGAGGTTGAGAGTGATAAGCCCCCAAGAAAAAGCCCTGAGGGCGAACTTGCCCCTGGCCCTCCTATCCAGCGCGCTGGGTCTACAACCAGCACCTCAGTCTTTTCCAAGTTCAACTTCAGCCAACTGGAATCCATCCACTTCTGGACTTCTGCGAGGCAGCTATTAAAAACTGAGAAAGCTCCATCCTGGTCAAGTGCAGAAGAAAGATAGAGCTGAGTATCTTCAGCATAGCAATGAAACCTCAGCCCATACCTCTTTCAGTGTCTTCGAGGGGCAGCATATACACTGCAAACAACATGGGGGACAACACTGAACCCTGAGGGACCCCACATAACAGAGAAACTGGGTCTAATGAATAAACCCCAGACACCGCTCTCTGAGTTCTTCCAGTGAGGAAAGATGTAAACCACCTGAGGACTGTACCCAACAGTCCACAGATGAACCTCAGGCGACCGAGTAGGATCCCATGGTCCACAATGTCAAATGCTAATGAGAGATCCAGAAGAGCCAAGATGGACCGTTTTTTCCAATCTCTGGCCATCAGGAGATCATTCAGCATCCGAACCAGCGCTGTCTCAGTACTATGTCTCTTTCAAAATCTGGACTGGAGGGGTTCATAAATGTCATGGATGGTCAAATGGTTCTCCAGTTGCACAGCCACTACTTTCTCAATCACCTTCCCTAAAAAGGGAAGGTTAGGGATTGGTCTGTAGTTTGCATGGCAGTCTGGGTCCAGAGAAGCTTTCTTCAAGCAGGGTGTTACCACTGCCTCCTTCAGGGAGCTGGGAGACTCACCTGTTTCCAAGTAGCACCAGACTATCTGTGCTAGGACCAGACTGATGGAATCAATACAACCCAAAATCAGGGAAGTTGGTCCTGGATCCAAACTACAGTACATAGAGCATGCACTCTGGACAATCCGCATGATATCTATGAACTCCAGTCGGTCGAAGGTACTCCAGGAAAGCTGAGAGGCAGTGGCCTCATGCCGATCCAAAGCAACGCCCATAGAGTCTGCTGGTTAGAGTACCGCCCTTGATGTCAGCCACCTTAGTTGCAAAGAATCGAGCAAGTTCATTGCACTCTACTTGTGAAAAGGCTTTTCAAACTTGTAGACAGGCTGGGTTGCACAGTCTTTCCACAGTTTGAAAGAGCTGAGCTGGTCGGTTCTGAGTGGCCACAATCTCCATGGACAGGAACTCTGCCTTCTTATGGGTGATTGCAGATTGATAGACTTGATAATGGTCCATCAATCTAAAGCGGTCAGCAACAAGTGCGGATTTCCATCAGCAACGCTCTAACCTTTGTCCTAATCACTGCATCTCCCTCAAAGTCCCATCAAACCATGAGGACCAAGGGCAAAGGGAGAGAGGACGAACCCGGACAGGAGCAATGATATCCAGGGCCACCAAAATGATCGAGTTATAGGCCATCATGAGGGCCTCTGGATCACTGTTTGCCACTAGGAGGGACAACAGGTCAAGTACCACCGCCAGGCCTTCAGAGTTTACATCTCGTAAAAGGGCAATACCTAACCATCTCCACAGGGGTAGGCCTACGAAGGGGGGCACTAAAACTGAACCCCATGGTGTAGTGATTGGACCATCCAACTTGTTCCACCCCCAAATCAGAGGCTTCAATCCCCAGGAGGATGACTAAGTCAAGAGAGTGACCGTTTTTATGGGTAGCAGTGGTAACTATCTGTGTGAGGCCCAGAGATGTCATCAACTGGAGGAAATGTTGTCCAAATTGCGAGAGTTCATCATCGACCCAGGCGCTGAAGTCACCCAGGACCATCAGCCTGGACGACTCAAACACCATGTCAACGATGAAGTATGCGACTTCCTGAAGGAACCGCTTCTCATCTCTGGATGGATGGTAGATGAAGATGATCCTACAACCTACACCTGCTACCACGGTACACTTAAATGACTTAGTCTCCTCAACTGGTACACTCGTGAGGTTAAGTTCGGTCTTGAAACAGACCGCAACCTCCCTCCCCCTCACGATCCAATCTCGGGCGGTGAATCACCGAGTATCCATCTGGAGTTAAAATCTCTGATATGGGGCCAGAGTTCTCATCCAGCCAGGTCTCGGTGATGAAAGCCAGGTCCACTGTTCCAACAAGATCTGTAGTAATTGCAGTCTTGTTTTTAATGGACCTGGCATTGCATAACACCACCCGAGTTGGATGAACCTCCCGGGCCACCCGAATCACCTGCCCACCAAGATTGGTAGTGCCCTTGGGCATGGAAGCCAGACATGGCAGACCACGATCTTGGTTTCATTTCACCCCAGGGTGTCTTCTTGATCTTACATCCCGGATATGGTGGCCCCGCTCTTTCACCCTCCATTGTTCGCACCCCCCCCCGCACCCCTCATGCCCCGCTCAGGCAATACCCAGCACCCTACAGCGCTGGTAAGTTGTATACTGCAAAGGGGGGAAAGGGGGCAGAGGGCGCAGAATGCAGAAGGTGAATAACACACAACCATGGGGACAGGCCTCCAACACATTCTGGTGACCAATATATCAAAACAACACTCCTTTAACTAGACCAATCATATGCCTAAAAAATATACAAAATAATATTAAAAATAAAACAAAATTAAACAGAACTCTTACTTAAGGAAAAATAAATAACCCTCAAACACCATTCCCCTTAATAAAATAAATAAATAACCCTCCCACAAACCTCCCCAGTATTGAAATTCTCAAATAAGTTAAAAATATAACAACTCAGAGTCTTGGATAGAATTAATCTGCTTGAATAAAATTCAGTCACAAATAGAAAAAATAAACCTTTGTGATGCTATGAATTAAACCTGAAGGTGCAAAAAAAAAAAATCAAACAAGAACAGCAGAAACGTCACCTCCCCAAGGCCCTCTCACAGCCTCGGGAGATAAACAGAGCAATATTAAACTGAAAAATAAATAAAATAAAGCATCATAGTCATAAAGTCCAAGACAGCAGATTGAATGGAACAAACTCAGTCAAAATTAACTAATAAATATATGGCACTGTAACTAAAAAAGAAAAGTATTAGGGGAAAAATTCAGTTTCCAGGCTCCAATGTCCTCTCACCACCAGCAGAGACTGAAAACCCCCCAGGAGCTCACACCTCCTGAACAGACAGTTAAATCATCAGGCGTCATTATGTTGGAATGGGCTATCATACACCATGCATACTACAATCTCCACTAGAGAGATTAACTCTCTGCTGAAATCCTCTTTATCCACAGCATGCAACTGTTAGTTATGTATTGTGAACTGACCGATGTATTATGTATGAAGGATTATTTATTTTTGTAATATTTATATGTATATTTGTATTGTCTAACATCTGAATGCAGGACTGTCTTGCAAACAGGGCCATCACTCTTATGACATGAAATTTATTTACATTTCCTGTATAAAAATAAAGTTTTTCATCATCATCATCATTAAGTAATTACCTAGCACAAAGGAGGGAGATGGGGCCAAACAAACAAAATAAGATTTGCCATCCTCTCAGTTCAAACAGAATAGATTGACCACGAAATACAGGCACTCAAGTAACTCACCATCCAGGGCCTCAGATGGGACGTTGTACTAGGGCATGGAAGAGGAGGACCACTGACCAAGCAGAAGGGCCCAGGATTCTGCTACCAATGCTAATATTATGTGCATGCTGCAGAGAATCGATGCCAAAGTTGTGACATCAAAAAGGACTTTAAAAAACTAGAAACCCACACCACACAAGTGGAGGAAGCAGTAAATGAGATCCACGAGGAGGTGGCCTACATGAGCCTTTCAGTGTTGTTCCTTTGCCAGCAAGATTGGGAATTAACCTGGAGGGCTGAAGATGCTGAGGCCAGAGCCCAGTGGTGCAACCTGCCACTGTCTGGCTTTCCAGAAGAGACACAGGGACCTGACCTCAACTCTTTTTTGCAGATATGGTTCCGGGGGGAGGGGGTCATGTGATGAAGCTGAGCTGAGAGCAGATTAGCTTATGGGGCTCTGCCTAAAGGAAACAAATATTGCTTATTCTGCACCCCAAATTGCCCTGGTTGTGGGCTATGAGCAACCAGCCTGCTGCCCCAGAGATCAGAAAGCTGGATTCGGTCATTCTTACTGACTCAAATATGCCACAATTGCTGAAAACGGAGGATTTGCCTTCCAGCTTGGAGCTCTCTCAAGCCAAGATGGTGACGATTCAGCCTGATACTGAGCCAGCTAGAATTAGTCAGGAGCAGTTCCATGCCATCTGAGTGAGGATTAATGGGTGACTTCAATTTGAGTGATTTTTAATGGGCAAATGTGATTACAGTGAGTATGCAGTACCGTGAATGCAATTTAAGTGACTATTTCACTTTACTGAAAATGTATATTATATGCCCACTGGACACAATCTCTCTGCCTGCCGGATTCTCTGAATGGTCCTCCTCAGTAAATGCACCTTAGGCAAGGCTCTAGACACTGCATCTGATGTTCCAGCCATGCACCCTTGTCACGCAGGTGGGCTACGTGCCCTGAACCCCCCCCCATATCTAAGATTCCAACACCATGCCACACCTTGACACAGAGCGTAGGCTATTTCAATATTCTCCACAATGACTGGTCGCTCAAATGTTTCAATCACCATATTTGTACAGTCACCTATTCCAGAGTCACTCACATTATGTCGCCCATTTGTCTTTGCCAAAATTACCGCGCTCATTTGATATGCTACTGTCAGGAGCTTGTGGAAATCAAAACCTTCATGAGCAGTATTACTGGCCAATTAACTAAAATGAATCTAGCCCTGGCTGCTGTGAAAGGGGCAGCTGACAATTTGGGATCTTGAATTCCTGAAGCTGAAGAGAGGGTGAGCAAGCTAGAAGTTTGGGCCCACCCGACAGAATGCCGCAATGCCATCTTTGAACAGGAGCTCACGCAACTTTGGGACAAAATAGATGACTAGGAGACAAGTCGGCGCAACAACTTGTGCTGTTTAACCTCCCAGAGAAGTCCAACGGATCTAATATGATTGCTTACTTACAAAGACTATTGCTGCAGCTCTTCAATCACTGCTGGGACTCTCCAATATAAATAGGCTGAGCACATTGGGTTCCCTCCTGCCCACCGCCCGTCAACCATAACGCCCGCTCAAGACCCATTGTCTTTTGGTTATTATGATATCAAGACTGAGAGACCATTATGTATAAAGCCAGACAAAAGACAGAACTCCTGTGGCAAGGTGTCCAGCTTTCCCTCCAGCCTGACTACCCTAGAAGAGTTACTGAAAAATATAAGCCCTTTGATCGGGTTCGGGATCTTGCATGGGACAAAGGCCTGAAATGTGTCTTGCCCCCTTCCCCCCAGCTATGCTTTGCATACTGTAACTGTCTGAAAATCTACAGAAACATTTTCATGTCCCATGGATGCTAGGCATGTCATCATGCAGATGGGAGCCCAAACATCATCAGAGAAATCCAAGGGAATCAATGCAATGTTGGATCGTAAGCCAACAAGCATCCTACTTTGGCTCGAGCCCAACTGTCTGCTGCCGGGGCTGGAACCCAGAACACTGTAGCTACTAGCTGTATGGGGATGGACACTGAACCCATGGAGTTGAGCCATGACCAAACTGGTTGAGGAGTTTCAATGAACTTTTTATATTGAACTTTTATTTTTAGGTGCTGGATTACCAGCCTAGTGTCTGCTTTATTGCTAAATGATTTAAATCGGGGCTCGGACAACCACAGGGAAAAGGCTGCTTCCCAGGCTGATTAATAGTCTTTACCCCTGTCTGCCGCTGTAGCTCTGTCTTGATGGTTTGATGTTTGGATGATTGGCTGTTTAAATGTATAATGGTTCTTGATACAAGCTATTTTGGGTGTATAATGTTGATGGGGACGGGGGGAGGGGTGCTCTTAGAGTATTTTTGAATTTGCTGGCTCAGTCGTCTTCGGGCTCCATCACTACCTCACACTGTTTAGGCCCTTGGAAATCTCAGGTATGAGGTTTTTGGTTGCTCTGTTGTACTGTGGGGCTTCACTTTTATAACTCCTAGTCCGCGCTATCCTTTGCCTCCTAATTGAATATTCGGTATAGGGTGTCCTATTATTGCAACCCAAGGTTACTGGAGGGCGAACTGCTTCTTTTTAATTTCTTATGGGGTTGATTTAATGTTCACCCTTTCCTGTGGATGCCTGTGTGTGGCAGCAGAATTACAGCCCACTAGGTATTTGCGTGTTGGTAGTGCTAAACCCTCTCACTCCTTAAACTGCATGCCTCGGATACTGCCGGTTCCTAGTGTGGGATTCCAGACATATTCTAACTTAATGCTTTGCTTTAGTTAATTGTCCATACTGTGCAGTACTCCCACCCTGGTTACCAGTTGTTAAACATTTCACAGAGCTAAAATAGTCTCTGACAGCAGGTCATAATTTATTTCTATGCTGGGCCAATTGGTACCTGAGGGAGGGATTTGCTGTAACTCTTGGTTTCCTAGAAAGAAATGTATAGCTACAACTTCGGAGCTTAGCTCTGCTTAAATTGGCTGGGGAGCCTGGTGACTTTATTAATGCTGGATTTTCATTTTGGAGTGTTGGTTTATAGATTTATTTATTTGTTTGTTTTTGGTAACCGGGTGAGGTGCAGTAGACATGGAGATGCCTATTTTCAGGCATGACCCCGGGAGGTTACAGCAGTGAAACAACATAACAACAGGCAGTACAACATAGGCTTGCGATTGGATACAATAGCAGATAAAGATACGGTCATGAGAACAAAATATGCAACAGGGGCATTCCAGAAAGTACAGCAGGTACAACAACAAAATAAGTACAGTCAGTAGCACAAATTAAAGGAAGGGTAAATAAAGTACCTAGGGTTTTAGAAAAATGCAGAAATTTTGCCATAGAGGTGAAGAAACCTTAAAATAGAGCAAGCAGGGCAGAAAGATGAAGGTGGGGGGGGGTAGCCAACAGCCATGGTTGTAAGGAGGGAACTTAAGGTGGGTTAAAACATGTACAAGGGGCTAAGTTGGTTAGGTGGTCAAGAAGTCACTTTTTAAAGAGGTCATGACTTGAGGCCAGCCAAACATCTAAAGGAATCGAGTTCCAATAATGAGGGGCGGCACAGGAGAAAGCATGAGCTCCATTTGTTGTTTTATTCCTCGGTATGTGCAGGAGAGTTTTGTCTGCCAACCTGAGACCATGAGAGGAGGCTTGCTAGGACAGCAAAGAAGCAAGTGACGCAGGGGTTCCTGATATAATAATGCTACCTGTTAGTGAGCCAAATGAGAGGTGCCTATGATTAGACGGGGAGGGCCATTTTAGGTCAGTATAAAGCTCACAATGGTGTTTAGGATGAGAAGAAGTGGAGGCAAACTGACATTTGTTATTGTAAGTTATGTCCCACCTATGGAGGGCAGTTTTAGGGGCACCTGAGTAGATGACAGCCCCATAGGTAAGAGCCGGCAGAAGGACACCACAGGCAACAGTCAGTCTAGCAGAAGGGGTGAGGGCATAACTTGTTTGCAATGCCTAAGGCTATTTTGGCATTGACAGATTTGTAGATAGAGGAGATCTGTTGGTCAAAGTTCAAGGATCCATCGAGAAGCACACCTAAGTATTTAAAAAAGCTGACAGTGTTAATCAGTATACCGCTAGTCTGATGAATTTTTAAAATACTTGAGTTGCTTTTTAGCTTGGCATCTGTTCCGAATAGTGTGGCTTGTGTTTTGCTAACATTTAAGATGAGCTTGTTGTCAGAGAGCCAGGACTGAGTGGACAGGAAATAGGAGGAGAGGGTGTGGTTGATGTCGGCTATGCTCCTGGAACTGTAATATAGGACCAGATCATCTGCATATAGTAGGGATGAGCATGACTGGGAGTGCAGAGAGATCTTATTGATAAAAATGGTGAATAGGAGGGGGCCAAGAATCGACCCTTGCAGAACTCCAATATTCATAACAGCCGGGTTTGACAGGGCAAAGCTGTATTTCACAACCTGTACCCGATTAGACAAGTAGCTTTCAAACCAGCCAACTACGTGAGGTGAGAAGCCCAGGGATAGCATGTTAGTGAGGAGAAGGGGGTGGTGGACAAGATCAAATGCTTTTGTTTAATCAATAAAGATGGCTTCTGTGAGGAGGCCCTTTTAGAGCTGTCCTTAGTGAGTGGTGTTTTTATCTGGGGAATGGACAACCATTGGGGAAGGCAATCCTTCTGGGTGGTCGGTTAATTCCACTGCCCCCCCTTTGGGTCCTGATTCTGTTTTAATTACTTGGGATGGTAATATTTACAATGGTTTGAAGTTTTCTATGTGTTAGCTCTGAGTATGTTGGTTCGTGGCAGACCAATGGAGAAGGAAGTGGGATATGCCTTTAAGGTTCTCTGCGGGTATGCCCTCTGAATAATTATGGGGCTGCATAGGTATCCCTTGCTATTCAATCCAGGAATAACTTTTATGTAGGGTCTTTAGTTGTTACGTTATGATGCTGGGCTTTGCCCCTGTATATGTTTGGTGCTCACTCTTTCCCCTCACAGCAGCATGCGGTGGCCAGAGGGTGATTAGATTCTTTTTATTTTCCATGCTACTGAATTAATTCTCACCCCTTCTGCTGGGAGCATGCACATGGCCATGGAATTATGTCTCATTAGGTAGCAGGCTAATTTCAGTGCATGGCTCCAGAGTGCTCCAAATTTGTTGAGCAGCACATATGCTGGCATGTAGCACAGGATCACAGATACAGCCTTAATAATTGCGAGGATTTGACTAGTTGAGTATATAGCAATTTGCTCCCATCCTAGTAGCCAGATGGTTGCAGCTACGCAGGGTAACAGCATCATTCCTGAAGTCTTATGCTTATTACTCTCATGCTTGGCTGTGAGAACATCCCAGCAAGCTTTTGGGGGGGTACATGTTTTCTGGGTTCTTTAATATCCAGGGGAGGGACTTGTCATATCTGCTAACCTCCTGGATGGCAATATATAGTTCAAGTTGAGATTGCTGGAGCTCTATAGCTTTCTGTTATTGTGTTCAGCTGAAACAGTGTGGTCTGGGGAGGCAGATATTACAGGGCTGACTTTGGCAGTTGCCCTGTGGCTGCCTAGCCTTCCATGCTATGATGAAAGAGGAAGTTTTCAACTTGTTCTGTAAATAGTTTGATATACCTGTTGATTCTTAGCCTAGCTGTTAGCTCATTCTGTAGTATTATTAGTCGGGTTCTTCTTACTTTAAGGCAGAGTACTGGTAGATTGGTTCTTTTTGCCTATGCGGGGGGGGTGTACCTTTTTGTCCTCTCTTTATTGCTTATAAGACTATCTCATGGAACGTCTGCAGGCTAAATAGCTCAGTCAAACAGAAACAAGTTCTCATGCATCTTAAACGTTTAGGGGGCCATGTCATCTTTTTGCAAGAAACCCACCTTATTAAGAAGAAAGCGGAAAAGTTGAGCAAATACTGGGGTTGGGTGGGAAGGTATTCAAGTTGTCTTATCAAAAAAAAGAGGGGTTGCTATCTTGTGCCATAGTAGTGTTAACTGGGTGTTGGAACAAGTTAAAAAGGATAAGGAAGGAAGATGGTTCCCAGTGAAAGGATGGTTAGATGGTCTCCCCTTGGTATTGGGAATTGTATATGCCCTCAGTATTGATGATCTTCACTTTCTGCATGACCTGTCTCAAGCCCTTTTGGACACATGGACTCACTCAGTATTAATGGGAGGGGATCTGAATTAGGTTATTGACCCACTCTATGATAGAAGTGGTGCCTCCTCCAGATCTCCCTCTGTGGGCAATAGAGCCCTCGAACCACGAGATATGAGCTATAAGGAGACCCACAGGAGGGTGGGTATGGTACCCCAAAGGAAGGAAACAACTCCTGGTGGGGGCTCCATTGTTAGGAGGGTAGAACTGGGGAGGACGGGGAGAGGGAGATAAGGTGCCTGCCTGGCACCATGGCTTGGAGGGACAGGGAGTGAATCCTCAAGATCACTGGAGTAGCTGCACGGGGGAGGGAGCTGGATGTCATTGTCCACCTAGGGACAAACGACCTGGCTGGGAAAGGGATCAGAGCAGTGCAGGAAGAGTTTGTGGAGTTGGGGAGGGGCCTTAGACAAGTAGCATGCACAGTAACCTTCTCGGAGGTGCTCCTGTCTATGGCATGGGTGAGGCTAGGGTGCTCCACACCATGGGATTCAATCAGTGGTTGAAAAACTGGTGCAGAGCTCAGGGTTGGCTTCAATGGGGACTGGGGTCCACCTGAGTAATGCAGGCCCATACTGGTGTGATGGTCTGCATCTGTCCAGGAGGGGAACCAGGATCCTAGGTGATAGGTTTAAATACTTAATTGGCAAGCATTTAAACTAGCCAAGGGGGGAGGCACTGGAAAGGAGCAGGGAAATCCTATTGCCCCCCTAAAAATCAGGGTAGTAAGTGAGGTAAACACCAAGATAGAGATGTTGATAGGGAGAAGGGCAGGGGTAAATTGGGAAAATGACAAAGGCAATAAGGACAGAGATGGGCCAAAAAGGGGTAAGGCCATCAAGAAATGGAGGGTAATTAATACGAATGCCCGTAGTCTGGGCAACAAGCTCTCTGAACTGGTGGCCTTGATGGAAGAGGGATGCCTGAATATCGTAGCAGTCACAGAAACATGGTATACAGAGAACCATGACTGAGATGTTAACATACCAGGGTACACAACCTACAGGAGAGACAGAGAGGGGAGAAGAGGGGGATGAGTAGCTCTCTATGTAAGGGAAGGGATAAAAGCAATGGAACAAAAGAGTAAACAGGGAGGAGAGGAGGCACTGTGGGTCACCTTAGAGACTGGAAATGACACCACAATCCGCACAGGGGTTGTATACAGATCCCCATGTCAGGGGGAGGGAATGGACAAGGACATGATAGAAGGCATCCTTAGGATGGCAGAGAAAGGGGGAGATACTGTTGATGGGACCTGAATATGCCAGATGTTAACTGGAACACCTTTGCTGCAGCCACATCCAAGAGCAGGGCCATTCTCAATGTTCTACAGGTGGTATGCCTCAGACAGCTAGTTTTGGAACCCACTCGTGAGGGAGCTATCTTAGACCTCATACTCTCAAATGGGAACAGTGAGAGGATCTCAGAACTAGAAGTGGGTAGCCATCTGGGAACAAGTGACCATCAAACAGTGTGGTTCACGATAAACTCAGCTACAGAGTCAAGCCATACAAAAGTGAGGGTATTGGACTTCAGGAGGGCTGACTTTGGCAAGATGGGAGAGTGCCTTAGAAAAGCACTAGCAAACAAGTTAGAATGAGGGGTGGAGCAACAATGGGGAAACATCAAAACTGCCATCACAGAGGCAACAAGCCTTTGTGTGAAGCAAATAAACAAATCAAAATGAAAGAAAAAGTCACTATGGTTCTCAAAAGAGGTGGTGGGGAAGGTTAGGGAGAAAAAGACAGTGTTTAGGAAGTATAAGGAAACACAGAAGGAGCAGAACAGAGAACTGTACCAGTTAAGGCAGAAGGAAGCAGGAAGGGAAGTCAGAATAGCAAAGGCCCAAACTGAGGAAAAGATAGCTAACTCAGTTAAGAAGGGGGATAAAACCTTTTATAGGGACATCAGGGAGCATAGAAAGACAAAGGGAGGGATAGTGAGGCTGATTAGAATGGACAGCGGGTAGGCAGAGAGGGACAGTGAAAAAGCAGGGCTACTGAACAAATACTTCTACTCAGTATTCACAAAAGAGGAGGAGGAGGAGGAGGAGGTGCCTAATCCAATTAACAGAAGCACTCTGGATAGGGGGGTTGATCCAAGTCCTTTCACAGAAGAAAGGGTTCTGAAAGAACTCCTAAAACTGAAGGTGGACAAAGCAATGGTGCCTGATGGAATTAACCCCAGAATTCTAAAAGAATTAAGGGCAGAACTAGTGACACCACTGACTACCCTTTTAAAAAAATCATGGGAGGATGGTGTGGTACCTGAGAACTGGAGGAAGGTGGATGTGATTCCCCTTCACAAAAGTGGGAGCAAGACAGAGGCAGGAAACTACAGACCTGTCAGTTTGACTTCTGTGGTAGGGAAAGTGATGGAATCATTTCTGAAGGAAAGAATTGTTGAGTACCTAGAGGCCAGTGGGGCACAGGGACGCAAGGCAACTTAGGTTCACAGCGGAAGGTCATGTCAGACAAATCTAATTGATTTCTTTGACTGAGTGACCAAAGTAGTTGACTGGAGGGCTGTGGACATGGCCAACCTAGACTTTTAGCAAGGCATTTGACACAGTCCCACACAAAAGATTAATAATTAAATTAACCAGCCTGGGAGGGTCCCAGGGTGGTGGCAGCTTGCAAACATTGGCTGGACAACAGGACAAAGAAGGTAATTGTAAATGGAGCCCACTCTGAAGAAAGAGGGATTACTAGTGGGGTTCTGCAGGGTTCAGTACTGGGTCCAGTCCTTTTTAATGTCTGTATAAGTAACATTGCAGAGGGACTGGAAGGAAAAGTATGCCTCTTTGCAGATGACGCAAAGATCTGCAACAGGATTGATACACAAGGAGGCGTGGAAAGGATGAGAGGGGACTTGGCAAGGTTGGAGGAATGCTCAGAAGTATGGCAGCTTGGATTCAATGCAAAGAAGTGCAAAATAATGCATCTGGGAAACAAAACCCAGGGGAAGATTACACAGTAGGGGGGAGGTAGTAACAAGAACAAAAATGGAAAGGGACCTGGGGGTAATCATATCAGATGACCTTAAGGTTATCAAGCAATGTGAGAAGGAAGTAGGGAGGGCTGGGGGGATACTGGGATGTATAGGGAGAGGCATCACCAGCAGAAAATAGGAAGTTGTTATCCCTCTGTACAGACCTTCCAGTCCCTCTGCAATGTCACTTATAAAGACATTGAAGAGGACCGGTCCTAGAACTGAACCCTGTGGTACCCCACTAGTAACCCCCTTTCTTCAGAGTGGACTCCGTTTACTATTACCCTTTGTGTCCTGTCTCCAGCCAATTTTTTACCCAGGCTAAAATCTTGGGACCCACTCCCAGGCTGGCTAACTTGTATATTAATCTTTTGTGTGGGACTGTGTCAAATGCCTTGCTAAAGTCTAGGTAGGCCATGTCCACAGCCCCTCCCTGATCTACTACTTTGGTCACCAAGTCAAAGAAATCTATTAGATTCATCTGACATGACCTTCCTGCTGTGAATTCATGCTGCCCCAGAATCTTTTTGGAAATCCCTGGACAAACTGGTAAGAACCTTTTTATGGAAGGGAGGTACACCCCGCATACCATTGCTGAGAGTGATTGCCCCTTGGTCCAAAAGGTGATTCTGAACCCCTTGGTCTAAAGGTTACTACCTGGCTATGGGCCACTGACAGATATGGATGTGGCTTTATGCTGACCAGTGTCGGGAGATGGCCAGATGGATCGTTATTGAAGAGTTTTTAGCGCAAGGAATGGCACCTGAAATGATTTTATGGGCTCCAAGTCAACCGCAGTTACTCGGTTCATGATTATATCATTACTATCTAGAAGGAGTTTGGAAAACGAATGCCCTCTCCATGGTAGATTCCTTTGCAGTGCTGGCCATTATGGAATAACCCCAAACTGTCAGTAGGGGGTAAACCCATCTATTGGCATGATTGGGCTGCAGGAGTTATCTCTCAAGTTGTGGATCTGTTTAATTCTGATACTAGTCTTTTGAAGCAACATTCAAGGCTCAGACCTCATTGCCTCAATCCCACATGTGAAGATACTTACAGATCCATCATCTAATCTCCTTTTATACTGGCTTGCATCTTCAGTTACCAGTGAGGGTACCTGGGATGACATGCTAGGTTTAACTGGTGGGAGTGGATCTCTTCAGAATCCTCCAAAAATAGGATGGATTTACAAGGGCATCTTGCAAGAATATACCCCATGATAGACAAAGTGAAGACGAGATGGGAAAACAGCTTGGCTACCCAATAGATGAGGAAGACTGGGACTATTATTGGTCTAGCACCTGTGGGCCCAGTAGGAATACCGGGGGGGGGGTACTTATGCAACTGAAGATGTTGCACATGTGGTATAGAACTCCTGATCAATTGAATAAGATTAAGTTTTTTTTATTTTTATTTATCTATTTATTGTATTTCAGATTTACACCTTTGAGCCAGAGGCTCTTTTACAAAGGTTCCTTGTCAGGATACATAGATAGTAGTTCAAGCTTGGTAAAATTAGTAAGGTAGGTATTTCAGGAATCAATTCATAGTAGAGGGTAACATGTATAAAAAAATATATATATAGCGTACATATACAGAATTATTGAAATCACACAGACAGATTATATACAGTTATTAATGCAGCCAGTACAGCATTGTCCAGAAGAACTGATAGAGTTGCCTAAGACCTAGTTTGAAATTAAACCAGTGCAGGCTGTGCCTGAGGGAGGCCTGAGGGATGAGCAGGAAGAGATATGGGGGGAGGTCAGCAAGAGGAAGGAGAGAGGATTACCAGCCAGTGAGTAAGCAAAGAAAGGGAGGTAGGGAGACAGACATAGGAAAGGGCGGTACCAGGAAGGCAGTAGGAGGGTGGGGGAAAGGAGACACATTCAAGGGGACTGCCCAGAGGAAAAAGGGTGAGCAGACAGTAAAATAGGTGGTGAGGAAGGGGGGTGATAATGGGTATGAAGAATGGATAGGGACCAGGCTGGGGTGGAAAGGAAGGGGGAATGTAGGGAAGGCGTGAGGGGATAGGTGAGGGAGAGAAGAGGAGGATGAGGAGGGGGGAGAAAAAATAGGGGCGAAAGGTAGAGGGAGTGGCCAGCATGGGAAATTGTGAGAAACAGTCACACATGGTCCTGGCCCTGGTAAATGCATCTGACTACTGGAGATGTCATCAGCCGGAAGGCACACTGATACATATCCTCTGGTCTTGTCCTAAATTGTTGGGCTGGTGGAGCCAACTTCAGGCTAGAATGTCCAGAATTATGCAATGTCACCTACCTATGGATGCATCCCTAATGGTCCTGGGCAATACTAATAAACTCCCAGTCCAGGATAAGCTCCTTCGTCTATCATTTATCATGGCTATTACAGAAGCTAAACGCTTGATATACAGGAAATGGAGGACAGAGGATGTGTCCACAATGGAGGAATGTGAAGACAATATGTATAAATTAGCCAGCTTAGAGTGCCTCTGTTTTATAGCTGCAGACAAATTGGCACTTTATGAGAAAATTTGGGGGCCATATTTAGCTTGATGTCATAATATCTTCTACAATAACTGAGGGATATATTCCTTGTATGCCCTTGCATCTCTGCAGTCAAACTGTTTCTGTGGCAGAGTGATAATATTATTCCTTACCCTCCTTGCCCAGCATGGCTCTACTCTCCAGGCCTGTTTATTTTGTACAGCTTCTCTCAGTAGGCAGTTCCTTCTATCTTGCACTCTGCCATGTATATATATATATATATATATATATATATATATATATATATATATATATATATAAATTCTTAGTTGTAATTTCTAATTTAAGTTTGTTGTATCTTTAAGATGGATTGTAATGAGCCAGCTCGCCGGCAAAGGAGGGTGCCTGTCTGTGATGCCGATGACCTGGGTTCAGAAATGGACATGGGATGTTGGAGGGCCAACTGGGGGAGAAGGATCAAGCGTACTAGGGACTGCTCTCCTTCTCCAGGGGGTAGGGATGTAGAGTGTCTGGCACAATGCAGACCCCTGGTGAAGGCTGGGGCTACCTCCATGCCGGCGCCATTAATTGTGGGGGCCGGGGCGGACGTGGGACATCATTGCACATCCCACCATCAGGGGAAAAACAGCTTACCAAAAATTGCACCTGCCCATTCATGATGCCCACTTCTGGCTCCAAACATGTCCTCCTGCTCTCCCCTGCTAACCAGTTCTGATGTCTGTGGCTCCAGCTGGCCTCGGACACCACCTTGGGGGGAAAGCCAGGGAGACAGTGTCGGTGGGCACTCCCCACAGACACCTTCTCCCATCGTCAAGAGTTTAGCCGGTGTGCCATGGCCCTGCCCTGGGGGGTAAGCCGGGGGTATCAACTGGGGCTGGTAAGTCCGGAGGAGCATGGCAGGGGTCAAGGAGTTCGGGCGGAAAGGGGATGAATGGTGTGCAGAAAAAAAAAGATGGATTGTAATGTTATGTTACGGTACTATTTTTGTATCCTCATGGTTTGTTGAGGATGAGGTATCTTAGCAGGCTACAACAATGTATTTAGTTCAATGTGAAGGAATTTTGGTTTTCTGCATGGTTCTACTCTTGGAATCTTATGATCTTTGCTATCTGACCGTGTGTCTCTGTACTCAGGATTCAGTGTGTAGTTCACCAGCCAAGTTCACAGAGCTGTAATGGTATCACTGTTGCTGTTTGTGCTTATGATATATACAAAACAAATTGTCAATAAAATATAAATTGGAAAAAAAAGAAAAATACATGGTTCCAGATAGAGTTAGGACTCAACACAGACTATGCATTTGAAATAGAGAACACACACAGAGCCCTCGGCCTGCTCCCTAAAGCAGACAAACCCCTTCACTCAGTCATTGTGAAGTTCCTCAAACATCCCATGAAGGAATTCCTTTGAAAAGCATGGGAGAAAAAAATACTGTAACTTCAATAGAAAGAGATTATCAGCCAAGACTACCTGGGGGTCTGCTACAGAATGCAGTACATACTGTAATTAAACAATTGAAAGAAAAGAAAGAAAATTAGGACACAGGTGCATTATCTAACTAAACTGGTTCTGTCCCTGGAGTATGGGACTAAAGTATACAACAGCCTTCTACAGGCTAACAAAACTTTGCTGAAACTTGGTACCTTATTGCCTGAGCTACCAGTAGAAAACTACGAGAGGGGTCTACAGCAAATCGTATGGGAGGTGGCAGGCAGCCCCAAAGAATAGCAGTGACTTCAAAAGCATGAACCTGCCAAGCTGTTACTGAGGACTTGTACCATGTTCACTGTGTACCGCAAGGGGGGGAGACTAAAAGGTGAAGCTTTCTTCTCTTTATTTCATTTGATTTAATGTGATGATGTTTATTTGACTGAAGGGCTTCTTCTTGCCCACTCACCCCTCTTAGTGCAGGGGTTCTCACCTCCATCTCCACAGAACAACCTTTGATTTGGCGGAAGATCCCATCGCTATCATGAAACCCCTGACAATCTACCCTGCCCTTGGTGGCATCATAATTGCATTGATGCTACTACGAAGGGCAGGAGTTCATTTCCAAAGTGGATTCCCATTTCCCTAAACAGTACCACTCTGGACTTGATTTGTTCCCACTACTGCTGAAAAGCATACCCTAAGTGGCTGTATATTTTGAACTGGCTTAGCAGCATTAACTGAGAGGTTGTGGGGTGCAGCCGAAGATGGCTCGATGAGACAGCAAGGGTGACTGCAGATACCTTGGGTGGCTCCCAGGCCGTCTGATGGACTGATGTTAACTGAAAAGACATTATGAAATTGGATTTCTACTCTATTTCTTTGAACCTACAAAGATCAGGGGTTAAGGAATACTTGGGATGGGGGGGTCTGGGCATGGCGGAGGGCTTCTATTGAAACAATGTGCCTAAGGTCATTCTGGCTACTGTATGGCAATTATCAATGACCAGTGGGAGGCCAGTCTCAATTTACCCTATATTCCTAACAGCCAACAGTATGACATGTATGACTTTCTTCTTGTCAGGTGACACAGTACAGTCAGGCTTTGGGAGGGAGACTGGGGATGGAGGCCTCACTGGAAGCACTACTTGTGTGTTTGTGGACTCTGTGTTTTTCTGAAGGTCCATCTGTGTGAGATACAGCACTCAGACCTTAGGAGCCGGGGTAGGTGGGGAGAGGGACACAGGAGAAGATGCCCATCTCACTGTTGTCACCTTGCACACTAAATAGTGCCTGCCCCTGATAGGAGGGACACTCCCTTCTCATGCTTCCTAGTGGAAGCTTGCTGGTACACTAGTGCCCCTTTTTGAAGGAACATTTTGCTAGTTGCCATGTTGGGTTTTTATGTTTTTATGTTATTTTGCTACACTGTTAATATTCTGTATTGTGCCAGGGGTTCAACAGATTGAAATTACAAAGTCTGATTTGTTCAGAGTCTGGATCCCGGGTGTATGGGGTTGGTGGTATGGGCAGCAGGGGACTCCGCTGCTGCATGCTAGCTACTTACATATCATTGTCTTGACAGTAAGTAAAGATGCCTATGTATCATATAACATTAGAGATATTTCCTCTGTGTTCAGACGAGCCAGGCTCCTTAAGGAACTGGCACAGCTACAGTGTGACATAGCACTAATTCAAGAGACCCACCTTTCAGAGGTGGAACACTTGAAATTAAGAGGGGGTGAGTGGATCACGTTGTGGCCTCCTCACACCCCAACCAAAAGAGGCAGGAGTGGCCATTTTGGTGAAGAAGAGGCTTCCCATCCAAATTCTGGACCTAGATATGGACAGAGGGAAGACTTGCTCTCATCTCAGTAGAGATGGGAGGAAGTGTCCTGCATACAGGTACTGTGTACAGACCCAACTCACCCACAGAAGAATTCTTTACAAAGACATTTAATACACTGATGAAGTTACCAGAAGGTCTGCTGCTGGTAGGAGGTGAATGGAACAAGGTAGAAAATCAAGTCCTGGACAGGAAAACTTGATACAGTACTTGGAGACTCAACCCAGGGTTGACAGATGTCTTAATAACTTGTGATGGGAGGGGGGGGATGGTAGATTTCTGGAGAGAAAGGAACCCTTTAACTAAGGATTTTACTTTTTTCCTCTCACCCCCTAATAACAGGTTACTCCCAGACAGATAGACTTTATATCCTGAAACAATGTTTGCACATAGTCACTGAATGTGGGATAGGACCCTGAACCATTTCTGACTACACCTCTATTTTTGTGACACTAAAAATAAGCCCGACGCACAAAATGCCAGTGTGGCCCCTTAACGCTAAACCTGCTTGCAAATAAAATGCTTCTAACCACCTTAATGGGAGAAATTAAGGGTTATTTAAGCAAAAACAGGGAGCAAGACAAAAACTTAAATTTACCTGGGATGGCCTGAAAGCCATGCTGAGAAGCCATCTTATCAGCCGTGCCTCATTTAAAAAGAAACAGTGGCTGCATAAACAAGAGGCTCTTCAAATTAAGAAAGCCCAGTTGGAGGATGACCTTAAAAAGAACAAGACAGCAGAGATTTGGGAACACCTGCAGAAAACAAAGGGAGAATTAGATTCTCTAATGTCCAGCAAGATCCTGAATGAATTCAGCTTTGTTAACCAGCAGAATTATGAGAATGGCAGCAAAGTCAGTCGCTTGCTTGCCTACCGACTGCATAAGCTGGTGGCACACAGGGATATTTATTTATTTATTTAAATGTGTTACCAGGAAGGCATACTGAGCAGACTACCGCTCAATTCCAGATGTGATCTGGGGGGTGGGGAGCAAGGGAGTCAACACAGAGTATAAATACATCAGTAATACATGAATACAAAACACATTGGCCCAGATATTCAAAAGGGTTGCGCCATGCGCAACAGGGTTGCGCATGCGCAAGTCCAAAATGCGCCATTCTGCGATATTCAGCAGGAGGCAGTTACGCCACTGGCAACAGGTTGCGCAAGAGAGCAATGCAAATGAATGCATGCTCAACAGGAGGGGGAGGATCCATGCATAACCTGCGCAACCCGATATTCAGTCGGGTTGCGCAGAGTTGTGCATGTGCAACCCCCAACCTGCTCCCGCACAAGCTTGAGCCAAAAAAAAAAGGCTTAAGTTGAGGGCCACCCACAGGTGAGCTGCTGCATTGCAGGGCGCAACACAGCAGCTGCCATCCCTGGCTGGCCCCCAACTCGGTCCCTGTGCCCCCCCACCAGCCCGATCGCGGGCAGTACAGGTACATGTCCCCTCCCCACACACATCTCCCACAGCCCGATCGCGGGCAGAACACGTACATGTCCCCACACACACATCTCCCACAGCCCGATCGCGGCAGAACCTATGAACCCCCAGTGCCGATCGCTTGGAGCAGAACACGTATATGTCCCTCCCCACACACATCTCCCACAGCCCGATCGCGGGCAGAACACGTCATGTCCCCCCACACATATCTCCCACAGCCCGATCGCAGGGCAGAACCTGTATGAACCCCCATGTGCCCGATCGCTGGCAGAACCTGTATGAACCCCCAGTGCCCGATCGCGGGCAGAACCTGTGAACCCTCAGTGCCCGATCGCGGGCAGAACCTCCCCAACCCGGTCAACTCCCTGGTGGTCCAGTGATCAGAGATTAAACAGCACATTTTCTGGTACTATTTTCATCATTTGCTTTTTCATTAGCCGGCGGCGACAGACCATTTCGCCACGCTCGCCGCCGCCGAGCCGACCGGCTGCACGCCATTGCGATACAGCCAATGGGCGCAGCTCATGTCAGACAGTCCAGATTGGATCATTCACAAATCTGGACTGTTCATACGGTATGGGCTGCATGCCCATTGGCTGTAGCTCTGCACAATGGCGCGGCAGCCCCACCGACAGTGGAGTCGGTGGGCGGGCGGGCGGCAGGCGGGTGGAGTTGCTCGCCGCCGGCCGCGGGGGGGAGCGGGTGGGGGTTGCTGGTGGGTGGGGGGGGACACTAGACACCAGGAGATGTGGGGGAGTTGTGCTAGACATTCTGCCCGCGATCGGGCACTGGGGGTTCATACAGGTTCTGCCCGCGATCGGGCACTGGGGAGTTCATACAGGTTCTGCCCGCGATCGGGCTGGAGATGGGGGGGGACATATGCTGTTCTGCCCGCGATCAGGCTGTGGAGATGTGGGGGTGTCATGTAACCGTGATGCCCGCGATCGATGTATTAATTGGCCGCACCGACGGCTGCTGCCTGGCAGGGTGGCCAGAGCAAGTCCTCGGGATCGGCGCATCTACATGCAAATGGTATGCAAATGGGGCCATAAATAGATGCAAATGGCCCCCGCGCCTTGTATAAATGATGGCCCCATTTGCATGTCACCTTGAATATCGGAAATTTGAGCATGGCGCAATGGTACTTGCGCCCACCGCAAGTTTAATGCTCAATCTGCAACTTGCGGTGACGAAGTTCCACTAGCACATGCGAAGTGCTTAGAGTGGGTGATATTCAAAGGAGTTGCCTGACAGCGCAACTCCTTTGAATATCACCCCGGCCACACCCCTGCGCAACTATTTTGAGCAGCGCAGGGGCTTGCGCCTCAGACTGGCGCAGTTTGAATATCTGGGCCATTATGTACAGAAATAGGGGTTGGGAAGCAAGGGAGTCAACACAGAGTATAAATACATCAGTAATGCATGAGTGCAAAGCACATTATGTACAGAAATAGAGGGTGGTGAGCAAGGGAGTCAACACAGAGTATAAATACATCAGTAATGGATGAGTACAAAGCACATTATGTATAGAAAATACAGCTGGAAAATTAAATACAGACAGTCTAGTAGATCGTGGAAAGAAATTCTGGTAGATACAGTCAGGTATGGGGGGGCAACACAGAATATAACACAACAGCATGTAACACAACTGCTAAAATGACTAGGTATATCACATCTACATCTGGAATGTAATTACAAAAATAGCCTACAACATGATTATTAGGGATATAGCCAGGTAGAGTGAGATGGCCAGTTTAACTGCTGGACCATAGCTACACATTGACAATGAGGTCTGCCGTCATTGACTAGTCACATTTTAGAGTTACCAGTCATCTAGGTGCATGCACAGGAGGTGCAGAAGTGGGCTTTAAAGAAGGAGTTGAGTCGGTGGGCAGAGTTGGTCTATCCCTAAGACCAGATGGCTGGATAACCAGGCAGAATGGCAGACCAACCATACTCTATTGCAGGAGAGTTTGGCCAGTTTTACTCCACCCTATATTACACAGAACCCCACACAGTAGAGACAAACACCAATAATGATTTCCTTACCCAGTTGGATCTACCCCAAGTCATGAAGAACAACTCCAGGATCTGTATGACTCATTCATAGTTGATGAGATCCTGTAGGTTTTCAAGTCACTACCAAATAGTAAATCCTCTGGCCCAGATGGCTTCATGTCAGAATTCTACAAAGCCCTCCAAGACAATTTAGCACTCCTTCTAATGAAGGTAATTAATAAGGTCCATGAGAAGGGAGACATGCTTTCTTCATGGTCAGAAGCTATGATCTCAGTTCTGCCAAAACCAGACAAGGATATCTCCCACTGCAGAGCATTTCAACCCATCTCCCTTTTAAACTAAGATGTTAAAATATGCACCAACATCATTGCTAACTGATTGCAAAAGATTATTCAGCATTTGATACATAATGATCAGATGAGGTTCATCCTATACTGCCACATACAGGACAAGGTCTGTAAGTTATTTAATGTCATCTCAGGAATTAGCGGGAGCAAAGAGACAAACATGATGCAGAGAAGGCATTTGATCACCTAGACTGCAGATTTTTGCTGGCAGTTTTAGACAAAATGGGCATGGGACAGAAGTTCAGTGCATGGGTCAGGTTGTTGTACTTTACCCCCTCTGCTCAGGTAAAGGTAAAATGACTTTTGTCCTAGAAGGTTAATATCTGTAGGGGCACCAGACAGGGATGTACCCTGTTGCCCTTTCTTTTTCCAATAGTTATAGAACCCCTGTCAGCTCTTAGGGCTAGATGAGACATATCGGGGATCAAAATCATAGGGGAAGAAGTAAAAGTCTCCCTATATGCGGACGACACACTCCTTTATTTAAAAGATCCAGAAACCATTCTGTTTAAGTTCCTACAACTGATTAAAACCCATAGGAAAGCCTCTGGCTGCAAAGTCAATTTGGACAAGACAGAATGCATGTTTCTCAGTGGGAAACACCCCCACACTGGCTAAACTTTGCCCATTTAAATAGGAATCCAAACATTTTCAATACTTGGGAATAAAAATCCCAACAGACCTTACTACCTGTTTCAAATTAACTGTGACCCCATTTTTTTTTTCTTTTAAACCAGGAGAGACACATTAAGCTGAAGCTTGCTTACAGGTGCGACCTGGGAGCACAAGGAAGTTGTGACTTGCTCAGGGTCACACAGTATGCAAGTGTGGGCTGTGGGAATCTGCAGAACATACAAGCAGATATAAAGAGATGGAATGATTTACCCCATCCCTGATTGTCAGGATGGAAGTCACCCATATGAATGTACTGCCCCGCCTTTTATATTTGTTCTTCACCCTACCCATACATATTCCACCCAGCTACAGTACTTGAAAGCTCTTAAGAAATCAGTTAGTACAGTAATTTCACTTGTGCTGGTAAAAGACCACAACTCAGGGGTGAACATCTTTAAGTAGACTGGAGAAGGGGGGGCTGGGAGTCCCAGACTTTCTCAGATACTATCTAGCATGTCAGATTTATCGCCTGCTCAGTCATACACTACACTCAAGGCAACCTCAGTGGATACACTTAGAACAAAATAACCCTGCTAGTAAATGAGTGGGAGATTTCTATAAAACTATCAAGATGGCAGTGTGGTCTGGAGAGTAACAAATCCATGAGCTAAAACATCAATAAAGGCATGGAGCCGGGCCATGGAACTTATCAAAGGTAACAAAGGGAGTAACCCTTTGACCACCATTGGGGTCTGTACATCTTCTGAGTCAGGTAGGATAGACTCCACCTTCGCTAGATAGCAATGAAGGAGACTAGCACAGTTGGGACAGCTTATTGATCCAGGGAAGGTTGAATTTTATACAGGAGTTTAAACTGCCATATAGAGAGTGCTGTTGTTTCCTTCAGATCCGCATTAACTCATAGGGAGCAGTTACAGAGAACCCCAGATACCCTACAGCAAACTCTTCAGCTCCACATGGAGACTCTGGGTCTCAGTCACTGAGTATTCTACTGGTACAAAGCCTTAACCCTGGCTACTGCCCGCCCCCCCCACAAGTCATCCAGGATAGGTGGGAGGCCGAACCTAGCCAACATTGGTCAGATAAAGAGTGGGAGGAGATCTGGAAGGCAACATCTAAGGTAATCACTGCATATGTCTGGAGAGAACATAGATGGAATGTCTTTTCCCATTTCTTCAGAACACCAGCTATTACCAGTCATTATGGTGTAGCCTATACAAATAAAGGCTGGTTAAGCTGCAGGCAAAGGGCACACCACTCACACATTTTTTTGAGATGCCCCAGATTGTTCCCCTTCTGAAAGGAGGAAGGAAAGGCCTTTGAACAGATCTTTCAGCTATCTATCCCACTCCAAATGCAATATTTGGTTCTGGGGCTCCCCGGGCATGAGGGTAAGTACATCAAATAGTTATTTCAAATCCTGATTAGTAGAACTGCCAAAACGACAACCTACAGATGGCTGTCTGACTCCACCCCCATGGTGGAGGATTGGTTATCATATGTTGACAAATCCAAGACGTGAAGGATCTGACAGAACAGCTGCACTTGCACAGAGAGGGATATACAGCACACTGGCTGCTTTTTATGCACTTCTTAGAGACCAGGACTGGGAGTACTGTACTATAACAATTAGTAGGTACTGCACAGGCTGAACCCTGAAGCTCCTGTGATCTTAGGTGAATGACTATGAGTTTTACCCCTGCGCCCCTAAGGAGACCACAGAGGTTTATTGGTATCTTATAAGAAATGGACTCTACAGCATAGTAATTGTCAATGTTTTATCTTTTTTAACTGATGGATGATTCTGATTGACCCGTGAATTATGTACAGTATATTATTATTTTTATTTTAAAGATGTATAATACATTGTCTTGTCTTGTTTCACTGTTGTGAAAAACACAAAATCTTCTTTCCCAATAAACTTCTATTGTAAAAAATAAAAATATAGTCCCTGAAATTAAATAAGAGTACCAAGAAAGAAAATTAAAAATTTCAGTCATTATGGACTTTTTATTTTAAAGACCTCTTGCTACAGAAAATAACAATTAACACTTATTCAGCCATATCAACTTGAACTTCTAATTTTATCCTGTAATGCAAATATTGTTTCTAGCATATCTTCCTTTTGGATTTTTCCCCCACAGTATAGGGGCCAATACTTTTGACAGGTGCCATTGGTGCAAGGATCTCATGGAAACATTAGGAGCTGCCTGTGCCATAGGCACAAGGACAACGTATGACCTTGTGCATACCGATGGCATGTATATTCTGCATCCATGCCCAACCACCTCATTTCCTTTTCAGCCACTATTGAGTAGCATCTGATTACGAGGGAGCTTGACCTTTGCCTCTGTGTTGTTGATGATTGTTGCCTACTGACTTAATTTTTTTTAATTCAAACTTTTAAAGTAGATAGATTTTGCTTTCATTTCAACATTGACACGTTCACATTCATAAATGTTACCAATTAAACAATAATGCATAACAGGGTGTGTGTTGTGCTGGGATAACATCACGGCTGGGATAGTTGGGCACGAGGACATTATCCCAGCACAACACTCACCCTGATGTGCATTATTGCTATTATAAACTGACTCGTTAGTAGAAGAAAAGAAATACAGTTGAAAAAATACATTTAAAGTACATTTTATGTCAGTTTGTGGAATGGGTAGGGGTACTTTATGAAAAAACAGTTCTGGTTTATTATTTCAGCCAGCAGGTGGCACTTGCGTGTTTTTCCTGTGGCTCTGACTGCAGTTTCCATAGGAATCTTTGTCAGTGCTGTCAGTCATTGTTGTATTCCAAATTGCCTCAACTTTTATGTCCCATTCTTCCATGTTTTCACTTTGTGTTTTGCTCTGATTGTCTTTTTGTTTCTTACTCTATTTATTCTGCTGCCATTGTGTATCAGATGGTGCTGTCCCCAGACAGTGCCACTATAACCCCACCCCACCCCACCCTTGCTCTTTGGATCTGTTACCCGCTGCCGTTGCTGTGAGATTAGCATTCATGAAGAGGAAAAGAGGTAGGGAGGAAGTTTTGCGACTGCTTTTACCTGTTGCAGTTTAACAAGAAGCAAGACGAAAGTGATTTGAAGACCAAGCGAGTGAGCATTACAGGCATGTGGTGACTGTCTGTGAATGTGCTTGCTTACTTGTTCATTGATTTACTCGGCAGGCTCGGTGTTTGAACTTCCTCTTAATGACAGGTTTTTAGATATTGAAATAATAATTTGGGGGATTTCATGGAATGTCTGAGGGCTGTTGCTTTCATTTGGGCTGCTTTTTCAGTGAAGTACACTGACAGCGGGTGCTGACCGCCAGTCATGGAAATGGGCTGTCGATCATGGATAAATGAAGCGGGCTCAGTGTAGTGATTCTGGGAATGGTTGATGCAGTCATCTGTGGACTGGGACTAGAGCCATGATGTACTAGGATAACATTATGGCTCCTGTCCCAGATTGACCAATCAGAGCTCAGGATTTTTCTTGGGCACTGTATAATGTAGCATCTTTTGTGTTGTTGATCAAATTACATTGGCACAGTTATCTTCATTTTCCCATTTGCTGCTATTTCTGTAGCACAAATGTAGAACTAAAATATCCAACAAAGACTCATAGCAAGTGTCTTACATGTCTAATACCTTCAATGAGAACAGCTTCATAGAATGTCAGAGACTCACTAGAAATCTAGAAAAGAGAGTGCCATGACTCTACATTTCAAGATCTCCACGCAAAAAGAGAAAAGACTTTCATATTTGGGTACGAGATCTTCTCTAGGCCCAGCAGCTCCTCATCAGGGTCTTATGACTTCAAGAGAAAGAACTTGAAGAAAGAACAGCAAAGGAATTTTAGTCACTCTAGGTATCATTCAAAGCCAAAATCAGCTTCCAAGAGACAAATGCCACGGCAGGACCCAGACCTGCTCTCAGTGTCCTTTAAAGTTAAAGCCAGTAAGTCACTAGTGCAGCACTGAGAAAAGTTGTGTCTCTTGTCTGGGTTTATTAATATCATTCCATACTAAACAGTCTTGTCACGTATGTGCTCTCTCTGTTTGCTATTTTGTGTTAGTACTGTTCACTGTTTTTGTGCCACCTTGATGGCATGAGTCATGCCTTAAAAACAGTCCCTGGGACCAGTACACCCTCACAGTTCACAAATAAATAACTAATAAATAAAAATAAATAATTGTTTCCAAAATTATTTTAATCTTGTTTTGCATGATAGCTTACGATATGGCTGAAGACATTCATTCTGTCTGGTTGGAACTGAAATGGTTGAGTACATCTACATGATATATACTAGACACAAGGTCATAGATCAGCTGCATGCCTATGATACAAATGGTATCAGTTCAAAGAGTGTGTTTCTACAGAGGAGAGTCATCTGAAGTTGTTGCCTTACTAAGTAACTGTCCTTTATCTTTAACCATGACCCTTTAAAGCACTAGTACATCCTCAAGTAACAAATAGTGAGCTGTTCCTTTTTATTCCTCATGTATGTTTCCTCTTTTTTATTGACATTTTTTAATATTTTCTGCATGATTTTACATGTACACCACTATACATGGAGTCTAATATATCATATCTAGTTCTGTAAGGAGGCAGGTTGGTCTTGACGTTAAAACAGTTCCCGGACCTTCGCCCCGGACAGTTTTGTCCCTGACAATTTGCCACCCTCCCCAACTAGTTATTTAATAGTGCTTCACCAGGAAGGCACACTGAGCTGAAAAACAGTTTGCTTGCCAGATGTGTCCTGTAGGAAAGGTATAGATGTCCCGTGAATGTAGCGATTCAATTTTGGTGAGTCATTTTCGGTGACTCAAAAACAGCATTTGCAAAATAGGCTATGTGCCCTTACTAGTGCATATTAACTTTAGTGACTTTGTTTCACGTGGAGGATGGCTTTTTGCAGTATGTAGGTGTTTGTTAGTCTGTCCAGTTCCAAGCTGGCCATCTGGTGCTCTGGCTAGTGTCACCGCCTGTTGTGCTGATGGACCCGGGTTCGGGCTGGTTGTGGGGACTTCTTCTTTTTTTTTGTTTTTTCCCTTGGGTTTGATGCTGTGGTGCTCTAATTTTTGGGGGCTTCTTTGTCTCCATTCTGCCCACCCTCCCACTTTGTCCTCCCCACTCCCAGGTTCCCTCCAGTGTTCTCCACCTTCCTGAGCTGCATTCCCCTCAGGTTTCCTTCCCTCCTGAGATGCCCCCCCTCCCCCTGGAGTTGATTATTTTAAGTTGGGGGGGTGTTGGGAGGGCATAGCCCCCTGCATCTAAAATGACTGCAGATCACCCCTAAAAGGAAAGTAAGTGCCGGTCACTTTTTCTGGCGGTTGCAAAAGTGCACATAGCCATTTTGACTTTTTGGTGATGTGCATGCATTGTTTTTGTCTGCTCTATTTTTCCCTCACTGATATCACATAGAACCAAAGGTATATGGGAGATATACATATTTAAACCAGATGTGTAGTCAGTTCCTGGCAGCTGGGTACTGTGGGGCACTCCACTATAGTGTAGGGTTGGTCAGGGTTCTTTTAAGTTTGGCAGGACCACAGGGCAACTAACATGCTCACAGAAGTGTAAATAGCTTGAATACATGTACAACAAATACATCATCCACAATAAGGATCTTCAGTCAAGCAGCAAGTATTCATTTGATCTTCACTGCACACCTCCCTTCTCTGTTTTATTGCAGTTTATCACACTTTGGCACATTAACTTTTAGGGCTTCTGATCATAATCCTCCAGTTACTTTCCTCCCACAGAAGCTGATGGTATATTACACCCCTGAATAGAATATATACAGTACATTGATGTTCTGTCCTCAGTCACTGGCTCCCCCCTGAGCAGACAAGCTTGTGATATCTTCCTGAACAGCAAAAAAACAGACTTATTGTGTAGAGGTAAGCACACATGTGTGACTCCCACCAGTGTATTAGGTACTGACAGTATAGTGGAGGATTTCTCCTGGACTGACCCTCTACACAGTCTTACTGTCTCTAAACGACATCATCTGTATCCTCCTGAGATCAAATCTGGGGCTTTATCTTCTGGTCACTTAAGCTTCTCTTACTTTTGGGAGGTTCCCAAAGGGGTCCCCATAACAAATTGTCTCTCTCTTGTCTGTAATGTCTGTTACTTTGTTAGCCCCATGGCATATCTTTATCTGGCACAGTCTTCATTGGTCCCTTGGCAAGAAAACCTATCTTTAGCATCTGTACCTGACTCCTTAAGGAGTATCTGTGGGTCTCTTACTATGTTTCTAATCCCTTAGCCTCTTTCTTTTAGTCTTTGCTGTCTGCATTCTCGCATACCTGCTTCCCTGTATACTGTATGACTGCAGAACCCATTACTGAGTGAGCTGCATTTTCAAACCTGGTACCTCGTCTCTCTGGGAGTCTCTCTTCTCTGCTGTTCTGCTTCAGAATCTCACTTTCTCTGGCTTTCTTCTTCTGACCCGCTGGAGACTGAGCCTGACAAGTGATCTCTGGTACATCCCAGACCTGGCGCCCAGCCACCGCTGCAGATCCAGCAGAAATACCGCAGCCCAGTGTATCCTGAAGCTTGATCCCAGACTGGAGAATCGGGCAGCTGTGATCACTTCTTCAAACTCTGCAAACAATCTAGAACTTCTTTTTCTGCACAGGTAAATCCGCCCACATTTCCTGTGGCCACACCATCCCAGTTCCTATTACAGTAACACCCCTAAGAGCTACACTTCTAACCTTAAACTTAGATCACTAACAATCACATTTGTTATACTGCAAAATGTATACTCACGCAAATGGTAAACTCCCCTACTAGAATTAACTACAAGATTGGCACCAGTACCCTCCTGGATTGGGTCCTCACCACTCACCCCACAAGGATTTCACATACAACTGTTCTCCCAGACTTTCTAAGTGACCACTCCTCAGTCATATGTGCATGGTCTAACAAATTCCTCAAGCCCCCTCCCAAAATTATCACTAGCAGAGTCCTTCCTCGTGGAAAACTTCCACATCTCAAACAATACCTGCTCCTACAAGACTGGCTACCCATCTACAAAGGAACAGATGTTAACTTGGCTCTTGCTCACTTCATTCAATTTTCAGCAAAGCCTACGACATCTTTGCCCCTGCTAAAAGGTGCAAAACAAAATCTCTCTCTAACCCATGGCTCACCACGGCTCTTCTCTCACAGCTGAAACTAAGGGACCACCTCTGGGCAGTTGCCAGGGCCACTGGCAAACAACTGGACATCCAAAATTACAAACAAGCACGAAATGCCTGCACAAAAGCCATCCGGCTCACAAAATCCACCTATTACAAAGATGCTCTCACCAATACATGGGGAAATGGTCTTGCTTTCTGGGACAATATCAAGGATGTCACGGGGAAGCAGCCAAAAACCTCTCCAGCCATGTTAATGGTTGATGGATCCTCAACCCTCAACCCCAAGGTGATCGCAAACATCTTTAACGTGGCTTTTTCAGACCTTAGTACTGTCCTACCCCATGACTTTTTTGAAAACGGGGCCTACTCCCCAAATACCTCAGCCCCACAGTCTAACCATCCCCTCTTCTACTTCAGGGAGGTAAAGCTGAATGAAGCTCACCACTATATTACTACAGCTATCTCTAAATCTAGATCTAGTAGCGACTGGGTCTCTACTATTTGGAGTGTAGAAGAATGAGGGGGTGACATTACTGTTGTATCAAATTATACATGATGGAAGTATGAGGGATGCTGTAGAATTCATCCTGGTGAGCTTCGCTGTACTTCCTTATTCTTATCTAAGCACTGAAAAAACTACCTATTCTATATAACTGCAGTGGGCAATGCAGACATTTTATAACTTGTCCAAAAAGCAGGACTCCAATGAAAATGAGAGACTGCATTTCAGCTAGACTATCCTGGGTGAATATACTGTAAAAAAAAAACAAACATTGAAACATATGCCTTTTTTTTGGTGCTGCTATAGAAACTAAAATATATTTTAAACATACTTCACAATTGTCAAACATTAGGTGGGACATCACTTGTTGCAACACCTAAAAACTCTCGCCATGCCTTATGAGAAAAGATTTCTCCCACATTTGCACAATGAAATTTTAAAACCACACTTTTTTTCCATTATTCTGCATTTGCATGCTAAAGGATTGGGAACTATAATGTGTATCATAACTTTATTTTTAAAAAAGTGAATGATTTTTTTTCAAATAACAAATCTCACTCTTGTCTGTCTGTCAGCAGTTCCTTAATTTATACCAATGACTCCTGAACAGAGTTCTTTCAATAAATACCTAGGATATTGACTGGAGAGTCCATTTACCTTTCTA
The DNA here is from genome assembly GCA_016271365.2 of Neoceratodus forsteri. NCBI lineage: Eukaryota > Metazoa > Chordata > Ceratodontiformes > Ceratodontidae > Neoceratodus > Neoceratodus forsteri. Next base: position 724,065,403 of record CM028129.1, read on the forward strand.
GGGCATACTGATTCAGTACAGCAATTAACAAAAATCAAATTATGTTGTCTGTATCCTAATAAATAATATTTCACTTACATTTCTACAGTAGGTGACTGTTGGGTCAAATGACTGTTCTTCCTATGTTGGATTATGAGGGAGTAATCTGTAAATTTTTGATTTGGTGATTAATTTTGTGTAACTGCAGTAAGAAAAAAAAATGCAAATGAGCTCCAGCTCACAGATTCATAACATCATCTTAAATTTCCATAAACGTAACTAATTGTGATGATGAATCTAGTAACAGTCTGTAGATCAACACTGGGTAAAAAGGACTCTTTATGTTGCTCAGTAATTAGATTTGTTACTGATGCATTGCACCATATTTATCCCTGTGATTTATGGCATGGTAAACTGAGCCTCGGAAGATTGTCAGGTCAAGTACTGGTACATATTTGTTGGTGTGTACTGACAGCTGGAATATCCTTTGTATCTTTCTATTGGACACATGTACAGCAGTCCCATCACTGTTTACTCACCTGGAACTACTGTACAGAACCGTTTTGTGCTATAGCTAGCAGTGTTGTGGAGAGATTGACTATACAGTGAATCAGGTCTAGGTTTAGTCTGTATAATTAATTTGGGAAAGGAATGCAAGGAGTGCCATCTCCTAAACTCACTAAGGATAGGGAACTTCAGCCTGGAGGGGGTATTACTTGATTGGGCAATGGTAGGGATATGGAAAAGGGAGCTAAGATTAGCCTTCCACCCCCCCCACCCCTGCATCAGCTCAAAGATTGGCAACTAAGCATTTTAAGTCCCCTCTGGTTGGTCCACAGAGGGTGCAAAATACATTCTGGAACTTCTTTAAATGAAAGAAGAATATAGGTATCCATATATTCCTTTATTATATGCATGTTTTGATGCCTACCAACACCAGTAGTTAAGACACCAGCCTCTGCTTATACTAATCCTCTCAATTATTGACAGCATGACTAATAGAGTTCCACAGAGGAGGACACCAATAAGGGACTTACTCTCCCTCCTAGCTCCCTAGTAAATGCCTCTTCTAAGGTTAATTGGACCAACTTGAGGGTGAGATCCTCCAGTGCAGTAGACAAGGTGAGATACCAGAATGAATAAGTGTGGTGGCTAGTGTTCACTTACTCCCCTTCCCTCACCAGGAATCAAGACACCCCCCTTGGTTTAAGTATCCCCTTTTGTGCTGCACACCATGGCTATTTGAGTTTTACAGTAGGAAACACACTCAAGGGATGTACTCCTTAGGGGATGGGCAACTTAAGTTTTGGTGAGCTCTTGTAGTCTAGGAAGCTATAGGCATAGTGTCTCAGGACACTTCATTTACCTGGTCCTGTCCCCCCCAGCAAGTATGCAGGCAGCAACCAAACAGTGGAATGCTCTAACCACCCTCCCCCAGAGAAGAGCACCTAATCAGACTCTCAGTATCTTCCAGCTAGCTTCTAGGCCTGGTATTCTAGGCTCAGGGTGTGAACTTGGAACATCTGTATGCTAATCAGTTCCCAACTGCTCAATGCTGCAGAGCCAGTCTTGTTTCTCACTTTTTATAACTTCATTTATTTATTTAGTTGGTTAGTTAGTTTATTAGTTAGTTAGTTACTGTAATAGTCGAAATAGGAAGGCATCCGGAGCAACAGCTTTTACAAGTATGGCATGGGCAAAGGGGAGCACGGGGGAAAAATGAAATGCAGTAAAGGGTCGACAAAAAAATCAGCTTGTTAAAAAATATAAAGTACTATTCAGGGCAAAAATATAAAGTACGGGGGTTCAGGGGCAAAGCCCCCTGAAGAAAAAACACACACCAATGTGTGCGCCTCCATGCCGACTGCAAATCGCTGTCGACATGCAGCCTGGCGCTGTGATGCAGGTCGAAGTTTTTCTTGTCGAACTGGCATCATAGAGTCATAAAAGGCATCCTTTAGCAAACTGGAATAATGAAAAATAAACATACAGACTATGAGAATAAAAAATAGTTGCACGGTAGTGGATATTGCAGAAAAGTGCAGCAAGATAATAATACAAGTAAATAAAGGAGCGAGCATAATATGGCAAATGGAACCAAAAGCTATGACTAGGAAAGGGGCTACGGGCAGGGACAGAAGTAAGCCATGAAGTCATGGAGCAGATACCTAATTGAGAAAAAAGTGGTAGCACAGAAAATAGAAGAAGACAGGAAGAAATCTGTAGGAGAATGAGACTTGACCAGAAGTGGATTTGAAAAATGGGATGAAGAAAGGAGTGAGAATCAGATGTCCAGAGTAAGTAGGATTTAGGAGGGGCTTGGGGGCAAGAGAAGAGAGGAGAAGAAGGAAAACCGATCTTAAGACACAAGAGAGGCCAATTGATAGAGACAGTTGCCATCAAGTGCAGAAATGGGGAGCACCAAGCAAAAAAAGTAGTGGTGGTGAAGGGGGACAGTTAAGAGCAAAGCAGCTAAAAGAAGAATGGTGTAAATGTGGTACAGTTTTGAATGAATGGCATATTCTCACTCCTAACCAGCACAGCACACGGTATAAAAGGTCCACAGAGAGGAATGTCCTCCAAAAACTCATTCCGTGTCACTGCTCCCATTGGGGGAGGCAAGGTAACCTCCTCTTCTGAGGATGGGAACATTCCTTCAATCCAGGGAGAAGAGAATCAGGACAGTTGCTTCATAGAAGTGGTAGCATAATTCATTTAATCTGCCCTGCCTTTCCCACTTTTCACCCTGAACCACCCACTACCCTTCTCTCTACTAAAATGGGATGCCTGCAACATCAGCCCTATGGGTAGGATCTGGCCAGTCTTATGTGGCCATCCTTACAGCCATGAACATGATACCTTGCCACTGTGGGAGGCTCTAATGTATTGGGCTGACCTGCTGCCTCCCTCCACGGCCATAATGCTCTGCCGCCAAGGCATATCCCAGGATCCTCTGGCCCAGAATAAGGGTCAGGCCAACTGTCACAATGAGTCTCTTGCGTAATAACCAAACGCACTGCCTCAAGTAAAGATATTTAAAATCCGTTACTAATACCTTAAGAATTTAAAAAGTTGCCCTAATGAAATTTTTCTCATTTTCTTTCCCAATTAGGCACTGTGTTTCTGGAATAGGATTTGGCAAAGGGCATCTAGCAGTCCCAGAAGAAGGAGGAGATGAGGGTGACAATGCTCTTTCACCAGAAGCCTGTTATGACTGCAAAATTAATGGTTACCCAAAAAGAGGAAGGAGACGTAGAAGCATCAATGGAACTGTCGATGCAGCTTCAGATGTTGCAGAGGTAACTTTTTTCTGTTTTACTGGTATGGCACAGTAGCATCGTACATTATGCCCAGTATCATGTAAAATATATTTAACACCACTGCTTATTAAAATGGCAAACAGCGGCTTGACAGTACATCGCCTTGTACACAGATGGTTTGGAATTGTGGTCTTGAAATTTTCAGGGAAGAAAGGCCCTGGTCAGTGGATGTGCCTTTTGCTGGTTTGGTGAAAAAGTATTAATCTATTCAAAAGTTATTAAATTTTTAAATTTTGGTTCTGAGCATGCTCAGTACAGTCTTTTGGATAGCTGCTTGGAATAAAAAAGAATCTGGTCCATACAAAAAAGGTCCTTTTACGTATGGGGCCAATCCTTTTTTGTGAGAAAAAAATCATTTTTCTTATGGCTGCCATTTTGGGTGCTCAGTGGGAGGTTAGGATGGGGGAGGGGTTTGTAAGTTAAACAGTGAAAAGAAAATGAAGTAATTTTTGTATAATTTGACCCAATATTTTCAACATGGCCTTTTTGGGATCCCACCTCAATGACCAAGGAATTATGTAAATCAGGCCTGAAAGGTGGTTTTGCAGTCGCTTGGCAAAATCACCTTTTGGGCAGGACCTAAAAATTTTCACCACTCTTGTTCATTAAGAGGGGTCTTAAGATGGCTATATTGAAAACTTGGGGTCAAAATATGAAAAAATGCTAAAGTTATGTGCAGACCTTGAAATTTTTCTTTGCTTGCCCATAACTTTGGTAATTTTAAACATCTTGACCCAAAATTTTGAACATAGCCATTTTCTCACACCACCTCATGAATGTGACAGCTGTAATTTTTCAAGTCCTGGCTAAAACGTGTTTTTGCACCTGTGGTGCAGAGTGACATTTTGGTGGGGCGGAAACATGTTTCAGCGGGAATTGGCAAATATTCGTATATCAGGTTCTTGAGGTGGAGTAATAAGAAGGCTATGCTAAAAATCTGGTGTATGAATACAGTAAAATGATTAGGTTATGAGTGAATGTTGCAGTATTTCAACGTTCACTCAGAACTTCACTAATTTTAAATATTTTGACTCCAAACTTTCACCATAGCCATTTTTCCACACCACCTCATAAACGTGATGTGTCATTTTTTAAATCCTGGACAAGACATGTTTTCAGACTTCTTGTGCAAAAGCACATTTCGTACAATACATTATAAATGGTGCATGTCATGTTTATAAGGTGAATCATAAAATGAGTATCTTGGAAATTTGGGTCAAAATTAGAAAAAAAAATTAACAAACTTTGTGTGTAGTGCCAATCTTTGACTCCAGCAGGTATGCTTTGTGATCCCGTGCTGGTGAGCTGAGTTTGGTGGTGAGGTCAGTGACCCAGCTGGATGGGGTGAAAGTGAGGGGGTGGTACTGTTACGTGACACCCCTCCAGCCAGTGAATGAAAGGTGCAGGGTTGTCCACACAGGCCCGGCTACCATATAGTGAAGACAACTGTCCTCTTTTCATAGGGACCTGCACTTCTCCCCCCCTTGGCTGGCAGAGGGCCCTGTGCATTGGCTGACAGATGCACTCTTTGCCTAGTGCATCTGTAGCTGTGGCTACATACAAGTGCAGGGACCACAGGTCCCTGTAATTCCACAGCCCAACAGACATCCCCATTAATTCTTCCCATCTGTCATTGCACTGATATGAAGGGCCAGCAATTTCTGAGCCATGCACTTCTGTAGGTGGATTGAGTCTTCTCTTCATGAAGGGCATTGGTGTCTGTTCACACAGGTCCCAAAGGGACCTGCATGAATGAGGATACAATTCCACTATCTTCAAAAGAAATGAAATTCTTTGCAAAAAAACTTTGTTAATGCACCAGTTAGGGTAACTTAATGCCACAAAAGTAGGGAAATGTGGCATTAGGGTTTCCAACCCTAATTGCCCACCCCCACCCCTAAGCAGCAAAAGGAAAAACATTAGGGTTTGGGGTCTCCCAAGTCTTGGCGAATCTCTGGTGGGGTCTTCTGTAAGGTTGTCAATCCTAATGCCCACCCTGTTCCCTGAGCAAACAATATCGCTTGAAGAAAGCTACAACAAATTGTGTTGGTAACATGTGGCAAGACATAATTCTCTATCTTTGAACTGTGTATCACTATGAGGCACTGGCTTGGAGCTGTTCCATGTGCTTTGGACTTCAGGCTATAGGGGTGGGGTGGGGACCATGGGGCTGATAACCCAAGGAAAACCCACCATTGATTCGCCAAAACTCTGGAGACACGAAACCCTAATGTTTTTTCCTTTTGCTGCTTGGGGGGTGGGGAGTTAGGATTGGAAACCCTAATACCACATTTCCCTACTTTTATGGCATTAAGTTACCCTAACTGGTGCATAACAAAGTTTTTTTTCTGCAAATAATTATATTTATAAATCATTCACCAAGCTCTGTAGTTAAATACTTCAATATGCATCTATAATATAAACACTATTAGAAATATTTATTTTTGGCAAAAGGGTGCTTATGTCTAGTTACAAGACAAACTCAAAGAATAAATTAGGCATCTGAAGAAGATACAAATGTTTTTTTTAAAAATACGTTTGTTTATTTATTTATGACTTTGGTAACCGGGTAGGTGTGCTGATCCCAGGGACCATTTTCAGGCACGACCCGGGCCACATACTGTGACACAGGAACTAATGTAACAAACGACAAAGCATGGAACAGTTGACAAAAAAAAACAAAACAAACAAAAAACAAGATAAAGGTTACGATAGTGCATGGGAATAACAAATAAAAGAGCAAGAAAAAATACAGGATTCCATAAACCATACATCAGCTAAGCATTACAATATGTAAGGGTATGCATAAACATATAGTTCTATCAGCAGCAGTTACAATAGGAGACAAACAGGGGAGTCTAAATACAAGTAGAAAAAGGGATAAGGCATAGCAAAGTATAGGGATGGGGAGGGGAAGGGGTGGGGTGGAGAGGTGGGAGGAAGGATTAACAAACATGGGTACCAAAGCTCAAGTGCACAAGCAGGCCAGCTTAATTGATCCCCGTTTGACCTAATATTCATACACATTCCCTGATGGGGTGTAGTTGGGAAAGTGAGAAAGTGAGTGAACTACCTATGGAAGCAATGGCAGCAGGAAGTTGTCAGAAGCCAGTCTTTGAGGTGGATTTTGAACGGGCAGTGGGTGTCAAGGGAGCAGAGTTCGGCAGGGAGTTTATTCCACAGTGTAGGGGCTGTCACAGACAAGGCTCTGCCACCCATGTTGGTAGACACCCTGGGGCTATTCTGGGGGGGTGCTGTTTGAGCGGAGGCTACGGTGCGAGGTTTGTACAGCAAGGGAGAGAGCAAGGGGAGATACCTGGCCAGTACAGATGGCGGAATCCACCATGCAGCACAGGGCTAGGTCAAAACAGCCTTGTAGCAGGAGCCATCCTAGCAAGTTGTAGAGGACACAGTGGTGTGTGGTAAAAGGGGCCAGCAAGGCAAAATGACAGGCACTGTTACAGGCAGAGGAGAGCTTGGCCATGAGGGTGGCGGACATCCTGGCATAGATAGGGGAACAGTAGTCCAAGATAGGGAGTAGATTTCTTTGTATGATGGCAAGTCAGGCTTCCAGAGAGAAGTATTGCCGGAATCTGTAAGCAGCGCCTAATTTTTGGTGAAACCTTTGAACATTATTGATACTTTCAGTGTAACATTAATACTGTGATCTTAATTCTAAACAACACATTTGTATGTGCAGGATGAAACTGTGACAGAACCAGCACTCAGCCTTGCCAGCCTGGATATTGACAAACCATTGGTCTTCACCTTAAACATCTCAGAGCTGCACAACAAAGATCACATCCTGGAACTGATTCCAGCTCTCACAACTCTGACAAACCACACCCGATATATAATTGACTCTGGAAATGAAGAGGGTCTCTTCAGAATCAGTCAGAAAGAAGGAATAAGCTACCTGCACATGACAAAGAAGAAGCATGTAGCAGCTAGAACCCATTCTTTACAAATCAGCAGTATTCCACTCTATAAAAAGAAGGAACTCATCCAGCTTAAAGATAAACATGACAAAGACTACCTCAGTGGTGAACTGGGTGATATTTTAAAAATGAAAATTCTAATTGTGCTTCATTAATTGATCAGGGGAAGACCAAACTGCTTATACCAAAGAAAAGTGGGACTTTACATTCTTCCCTAATCAGATTCTACATATCATATGTGCAATCTTTTAAGAATATGGAAAATGAACATGCACTTGCTAAGCATTACTGTATAGTAAAAAGGTACGGTATAAATACCAGAGATCAAAATCATTGTTTCAGGCATCATATAAACACAGCAGATTGGTATCACATGTCAGTGAATCATAGGTGTCATAAAATGATATGTTGAATCTTCAATTCTGGGGCCATTTTAAAGGTATGGGGACCATTGATGCTGAGATATCCCATCATTTCAGCAGAGGTACAGGAACATGCTTTGCATTGAAGGACTATTCCATTTTTAAAAATGTTTAAAACTTTGCTTTTTCAACTACAACTCACTAGATCAGACATTTATAATATGTACTTGGTGCTACGTTAGTAACATTTCAACCTAGATTTATAAATGCACTGTAATATTTACGACTTGGTAGCCAAAATACAATTACACCATTTGGATGAATACTTCATTACTTTGCAACCAACCAAAGTTATTTCGGTTGTTTATTTCAGTTATGCCTATTATACATGTAAATTAAGTGTGTGTATACTGTATTCATGCTAGAATTTATCAGGAAAGCATTTGTAAACTACATTTAAACCCTACAAGTGAGGGTTTGCAATGGTGCTCATAGAGACTTACTACTTTCTTCATTGTGTCCACAAACCTGATCATGCAATGTCAGGATTCCACTGAAAATAAGATGTTGCATCTCAACTGGGCTATCCTGGGTATATAAATTGTAAAAAAAAAATCTGTGACTTACGGATATGCACTGAGGTCGACCTAGGACTATTAAACATTCTCCAAAGCCAGATAACAGTCAGTGCCATTATACACAGTGACATCATGTAACTCTCATATCTGTTCACAGAAGCAAAATTTCAGTTTCAAACATGTCACAATAAAATTCTTTGTTTTTTTTAAGTTTAGAATGTGCTGTTTTAATTTTTTCTGGTGTTTCCTTTTCAAAAAATGGATTTTTATCCTACTGTAATTTTATTTTTGGTTTTGAATACTTGATCTAGTTTGCTATACAAGATTAGTGATAATATATTGTTACAAAGATAGAACAATGCTCCCCCAGAATTTTTTGGTCAGGATGACCTAAACTTGTTTCCATACACCATATTTTTCACTTTATTTGCAGTATCTTTGATGAAAAGTGTGATGTAAATCACAACATTTTGATCTTTACTTTTATCAAGTGGCTTGTTGATTGAAATTCTGATATTTTGTTTTAAAAAGGAAAAGACTATGCTAAAAGTATGGCAGGTCTTTCTTGTTCAGTGGGAGCATGCATGCAGTGCATCACTGGAGGTGCTGGGGGTGCAATACAAGGCAGCAAGCCTAAGGCAAAATTTTGGAGGACACAGAAGTATTGCACTCACGAATCACAACCAGAAGTCATATAATGATGCAGAGTAGTAGTCAAATTTATTAAACCATGACTAATGGCAAAAAATAATAACAGCTGTCTGGAGGAGAAGAGTGGCCCTGGCACTTCAGCCAAAACCAGATGAAGGCCAGTTTTGGCCAAAGTGCTGGGGCTACACTTGTCTTCCAGACAGCTCTTATTATTTTATGCCATCAGTCATGGTTTAATACATTTTGCAACTACTACTTCTCTGCATCGTTATCTGACTCCTGGTTGTGATTCACGAATGCAATCCTTCTCTTTCTTGTTGAGTGCAGTTCTGCTTTATTGTTATATGTATTGTAATTGAATGAGACTAACATACCACAACTACTTGCATTAACTTACTATTAACATGATTTGCCAATTTCTCACAAAAATATGATTTGCGTCAGCGAGACACAAATCTCATAACATTTCCCCCAAAAAATTAATTTCAGGGTCATGCCATTAATTTTTAATAAAGACATTTACATAAAATCCTGCTCCTTGCCTGTTGGACTTCTTTTGTCCCTGCTGCCTTTTCTAACATGAAATCATAGTCCTCTGATTAAGATGTCAGAATAATTTATATGGCAACAGCTTGCAATATTATGAGCAGGCAACTATGGCTTCATAGCAAGAAACAGAAATGTGAGCAGATGAAGTCTGAGTGGGGAAGATCCTGTTTTAATGAAACTATTGGCAGTAATGCAAAAATGCATAGTCCTGAATGTCATATGTTTGGGGAACCTTGTGTAACTGAGTTCTGCTGAAATCTTTTCAAAGTGCTATAAGAGTTACGTGAAATTGCTACAGGACTTTGCCTGCTCAGTGATGTTGGAGCATGTGATAATAACTACTACACAGAATGCCCTCCACTCTTCCTTGTATCTAGGGCAAATAGCTAGTTTGCAGTGATTCCTGATTCCTACATATGCTGTGGTTATCAGTACTGATAACAAACTACTACAAGAATGCTGATCAGTAGTGCAGCACTCCTGTATGACATCAGGACCTTTTCTCCTATCTCCCCTACCACAGGAATTTTTTGGAGGGGAGGGTTCAAAGCCACTGATGCAGATGTAAGAGCAAGATTTGACTGTGTATTCATCAAGGGGAGTGCAACCATATTGCCTGTCACTAATTGCAAAGGTTGCGGGCAGTTTACGACATTGTACTGGGCTTTAAGGCACCTTGCATCAATAAACAATGCGTGTCAGGCTTTGTGGTCCTTTGCATCATTTATTGATGCAAGAGCAGGTACATCCACATCCAGCAAGTGGACATTCATTTGGTCCATGTAGAAGAGCTGGCCTACCTGTGTGGATGCAAGTCCACTTTGAAACTGGTTGGGGCAGATCCTTGACAGATTCCCTTGAAAAATACTGGCCCGAATCTTAACTGGTAACCTGCAGTAGAAGCCAAATTCACAGCATGTGAATATAATTAAGCACATTTGTATATTCAAGCAGCAGTGCATGATAGCGGGGAAAATTTTAACTGATATCTTTACGACATCTATAGCATAGCTGTAAGCATCTGCTGTGGTCATATGTATTCTTTTTTGCATTTAGTCATGTTCAAAGGTACATTCAGTGGGTGTGATTCAGCTGCATGATATCACTGATGATGTCAGTAATACTATTTTAGATCTTGGCATAGGGATTTAGATCCACACAAGCCTGGGTTTAATCCCCATTAAGGAACAGTTTTTTCTTTCCCACTGCAGTTTATGTAGTATGTGAGAAATTGTTAGATGTCATACTAATATTAGTGATACAGTTTCAGCAAGGTTTGAAGTACTTCATTGCTGATAACTTGGAAAGTTGCAGCTGAGACTTTCAGGTCTGAATTCAGCTTGGAAAACATTACTTCAAACTGACAGACTGTTAATTACGAACATCCATTGCAGTTGTGTGTGTGGGGGGAGGGCAGGGACTGCCTCACTGATTAATGTTTTTACCACAGCATGCATCTCTTGTGTAGGAAGCTTAGTACAGTGGTAGATGGTAGGAAGCCAGGGTTCAATCCTCAGAGTGGAACATCTTTTCCTTTTTCACTGTAATGTATGTGGTATGAAAACAAAACAGTTAAATGCCAGTGCTGATGATAGTGATATATTTTCGGCAAAGTTTGAAGTTTTATATTGCTAATAACTTGAAAAGTTTCAGCTCAGACTTTGAGGTTTAAATGCAACTTAGGAAGCATTACTTCAAATTTGGTAAGCAGTTGTTCATTACAAAGATTGTCTGCAACTGTGTGCGGAGGGTCTGCAGTCAGTGCTAGATGCCCTTTTCCACTTCATTCACTTCCTGTTTTGCAAACTTAGTACAATGGTAGAGTTACAAGCTACAAAGCAGTTGAGCATAAGGAGCCTGGGTTTGATCCCCAGAGTGGGACAATATTTTATATTCTTACTACAATTGATAGATGCTGTGCCTCAGACCACATCTCCCAAGCCCTTCCTTTTCATTGTCAGCGGAAGCTTGTCATTCTTCTCTTTAGCCACATAATTATTTCATTCTGACCTTCTTTGGCACCTTTAGTGCCACTGTTATTTTGATTTATTCTGTTTTGGATCACTCCTTATCTCCTGGCTTGTATTGCTTCAGCATTCTTTCATAATATATAGGATAGTGTATGGCAGCCCATACACAACCACGCTATTCTAATACCGAGTGGTTTCCATTGACGATGAGGACCTCGAGAGTGAAGCTCGAGAGGTCCCTATCGTCATGGAAACCACAAGTTATTAGAATAGCGTGGTTGTGTATGGTGGCTCTCATACACTTTTCATAGTGTATAGCCCAAAAAAGAAGTATGCTTACTTTAGTTCCCCCCCCCCCGAGATCAGTCATTGCCACCGGACAATCTTCCTCATTTGCCTTCGCTGAGTCGGCTCGGCACCCGCAGCTCATCAACCACCCCTATCAATGAACAGTGCTGTTTGGGGGCAGTTGTATTGTGATGTGCCTACTAACGCAGAACGAAAAGTCGTTCTGCATTAGTATGCACGTCACTAGTGCAGCAGAACGACTTTTTCGTGTGTATGGATTTCCATACACAATCGCATTCTGCCATACACTATAAAAAAATAAAATAAAATGGAGAGCTTATTTTAATATGGCTTAGACCAGATTTTCATCACTATTTTATTTTTTTATTTTTATTTATTGGATTTTGTTAACCAGGTGGGCCCACTGAGACTGAAAGTCCCTTTTTCTGGGGTGACCCTGAATTAGTTAACAAATAACAAGTAAGACATAGCACCAACACAATATAAATGGTAATACATAGCAGCAACACAATAGAATGTCAGGACATTGCAGCACATTACAATAGTTGCTAGCTAAATGTAACAATGGTACAAGACACACAAAAGGTGAAGTAGAAGTAATAGTATTTTAGACAGCAGTGTCGTCAGATTTAAATAATAAAGTAATGTAAAACAATTGTGATATAACAATGATCACAAGAATGCAGATCTGAAACCTTGTTTGTAGCAGTTGCATTGACCCCTCCCCATGTAAAGATAAGATTAGTGACTGGACTCTGATTTAGGGACCTCCAGATGGATGCTGGAGGAGGAGCAAAGAGTTCTCCTTAGTGGCTTAATTTTCAGTATGTCTTTCAGGCTAGGTGGGGGAGTCAAATACAAGCACATGTGCTAGACATACTGTGGTGTGGGAAATTATAATCCACATTCAACGAGGGGCCAGTTGAGTAGGGAGAAGACCTTACAGTGATGTCCTCTGCAAGAGATACCTACCACAAACAGACCAATTTTATTGCATAAATTGTTGAGCTTACTGAGTTTCAACCCCTTAACAGAGCACAGCACTGGGGCACCATCAGGCAGGAGGATACTGTTGGCCATGGATAGGAATGCTCTGCTGTTTTTGAATACCCAGGGCCTGATGTTTAAATATATGCTTGCCCGGGTGCCAGAAGATGCTATATTCAGTGGACTAGCACACTGGCACTGTTCGACTGACTATAGGACCATGTCAACCCAGCATTAAGCCACTTAACACTGCCCTGACAAGGCTCCTGAAGTACATCACCAGAATGGATAGTGCCAGAGTGCTATTTCCAATATTCAAAAGGACCCATGCAAATGAGCCCATTGAGCATGCAAGGTGCTAAGGGGCCATTTGTATGGGTTGCGAGGCAGGGTCATGCGGCACCACCCCCCTACTTGCCCAGTCCCAGTCATGTACACATATCCCTGGTACTAGTGGTTCCCCCCTACTGATCACCAGCCTGTTCTTTAAAATACAACTACAGTACAAGTCAACTTAAACTGTTCCTCCAACAGGCTGGTTTAGCAGATGAGTTGCTTGTTGGGTGCACTGCTCATTGCACTGCATTAATAGAAGTTTCCTAATGGTTTGTCTGTAACTGCTTTTCAGTTTCAGCTTACTTTGCAACTCTCTGGAAACATTTTATCAATGCAGTACAATGAGCAGTGCACACATTAAGCAACCCATAGAGGAATGATTTACCACAGAGCTGGAGCACACTTTCACTAGTGCAGTGTCCACTACAAATCTGCCAAATCCAGTTTGCTTTTTAGTTGACACTATTTTTGTTTCTTTTTTTTTATCATCTATTTTTGCACAGACCCATGAAGAACTCCCTCAGGCATCCTCCAGTGCCCCTAGCTCTATCTCCGTGCCTGAGAGGCCTCCATCTCCTGGCTCCAGCCTGGCTATCCCCCCGGCTCTGAGCCCCCTGAGGTAGGGCTGCCCTATCCACCCAGGGCAGTCTATCTTGAATTCAGGCCAGGCTGGGCTTGGCCCAGGAGAGGAGGGCAACGGCAGTGGAGTGTGGCTGAGTGGGTGGAGGTGCCATTGCCTACCCCCTAGGTCAGGGATTTTCTACATGTAGGTTCCCCCGGGAGAGAGCACAGTTGCCTGCTGACGTCTGCCACACTCCCACACCAACGTTCTGGCTGGTGATCCTGTAATACCCCCGATCTCCATCGGGGGTCACGAGGACACTGAGCAGCCCCAGGATCCCTCCCTAGGGAGAGGACAGCTGTCTTCCAGATGCTCAATTCTCTCCCTCCCCTGCTGACCCCCAGCTCCCTGAGTCCATCTCTGAATCCGGGTCGCCGGCGTGGCGCGCGGTGTGGCTTCCAGAGCCTCAACCCTCAGCACCACTGGGCTGGCAATTTTTGTTTCTAATTGCAGTAATCTTAAAGTTTTTAGTGATTCACTTCCATGATTTACCTCCACTTTCAAACTGCCAATCGTGCACGCAGGACTTTCACTTTCCCAACCCCTCACGCAAACTGCAGTTTATTCGCTGCTACGCTGGACATAATGTTGTACAAAAAAACTTTTCTACCAGCTACTGTAGCTTTCTGAAAATTTAAAAGCTCAATACTGTACTGTACAGGTATGTTATGTTATTCAAGTCTGCTTTTACTCTCACAACCACTGATCGTGGATGACAGTCATGATCGTTCACTTTTGCTTTTTGCTGTAGGTCCCCCACGCAGAACAGATCACATACGTGTACAGTGCTGTACAGTAGCATTTTCTTAGAGGGGGCAAGAGAGCTGCTGATCAGTGATGAAGTTTAGGGAAAGTGCCTAGCACAGCTACAAATTCTAAAAATTCTGTACTGTACAGGTATGTGATTACTGCACAGTATTGTTTGTGAGTCAGGAAGCAGTATCGGGGAGGAGGAGAATGCGGAGAACAAAGTCCATCAAGCGAGTAGGTGGGCTGCAGGCAATCGACAAAGTCTGCTCTGTACAGTACTGTTGCCCAATTCTAAACTAAAGCAAAATAAAGTGTATTAAATAAAGCACAGTTAAATTCTCTACAGTACCTCCTGTACAGTAGTACCCTTGTGTTTCCTTGAAAATGCATTGCATGAACATTGGATGGGAGCTGAAGAGAATTAACAGTACAGTGGCTGAAACAGTATTGCATGTGAGTTGCATGCGAATTGATGGGTGGTTGAAACATAGTTGCATTTTAAGCAGTTAGAATTGCCACTGCGTTGTCAGCACACAAAAACAACGAACAGCAATGAGTTGGAGAAACAGTTAAACGTGACTTGTACTGTAGTTCTGGTGCTAGTGGTACCCCACCCCCCATAGATCGCTGGTCCATTATATAAATAAATATTATCCCTGGTGCTAGTGGTAACCCCACTCCTTCTGATTACCAGCCCTGCGGAATGTATAATATCCCTGGTGCTATTGGTAACCCCCTCCCTCTGATTGCCAGCCCATGCAGAATGTATAATATCCCTGGTGCTAGTGGTAACCCCACTCCCTCTGATTCCAGCCCCTACAGAATGTATAATATCCCTGGTGCTAGTGGTAACCCCCCTCCCTCTGATACCAGCCTCATCTTACATTCTGATATCCCTGATGGTAGTGGTGCCATCTCTCCCTCCCTCCCTCTGATCCCAGCCCTGTCGTACATTGTGATATCCCTGCTTGTTGTCCCCCCCCATCACCAACCCAGAAGTTCAAATGACCCCTCCCTGGCATCCAGTGGTTCTCTCCCATGGCACTGCGCACCTCCCCACTCACCGTTTCCACAGCGCTGGTGCCACAGGTGCATATGGCGACTGGCACAGCCCTTCTCAAACCTCAGCTGACTGCTGTACGTCCAGGCAGGCAGTGCACCTCTTATTCATAGAACATGGTGATGCACCCTGTCCTGTAAATAAGATGTGTGCTCCCTGCCTGGACCTATGGTGGCCAGCTGAGGAGGTGTGAGCAGGGCTGTGCTGGTTTCCATATGCACCCTTGGCACCAGTGCTGAGGAAATGGTGGGTGGGGGGTGCCTGGTGTCACAGGGGGACCACTGAATACCAGGAAGGGGTTGTTTGAATGTCCAGGTGAGCGATTGGGGGCACAACAACAAGGGATATCACCAAGTACAAGAGGGCTGGGATCGGAAGGAGGGAGGTTGAGCACCACTACCACCAGGGATATCACAGTGCATGACAGTGCTGGGATCAGAGGGAGGGAAGGAGGACACCACTACCACCAGGGATATCACAATGTACAACAGGGCTGGGATCGGAAGGAGAGGGATTAAACACTAGCACCAGGGATATTATACATTCCACGGGGGCTGGCAATTGGAAGGTGGAAGGTTACCACTAGCACCAGGGATAATATTTATTTATAGAACAGGCCAGTGATCGACAGGCGGGGGGTTACCACTAGTACCAGGGATCATTTTATTGTAAGGAACAGGCAGGTGAGCAATGGGGGGTACCACTAGCTCCAGGGATAGTTTTATTTTAAAAATGGGCCAGTGATAGGTGATCAGCCAGGAAGGGGGCAGGACCAGAAGTACCAGGGATGTATTATTATACTGAATGGGCCAGAGATCTGCGGGGGGGGTGCCATGGATCACAAGAGGCGGTTGTGCTCCCCCAGCAATCAACCAGCTAGGTGGCTGCATTACTTCCAGCAGCCAATAGGGTTGCCCAGAGTTAAGTTGTGGTTTTGTTTGGCAGTATGTGCCCTGCACAAAAAAAAACAGTGCTAAACTCTTTAGCGCAAAGCCACTGAATATGGAGTAGCATGAATATTCATGGACATGCCCTTCCCCTTGTCCGCACGTGTACATTATGTTTTGGATGGGTATTAACCCTCTTTGCCTGCACAAAAGCACCTTTTGAATATGGGGCTGTAGTGCAAACCAGTGCCCATATAAAGTTTTGAATATCAAGCTCCTGTTGTTTACACTCTTTTTTACCGTGACTATAATAAACTAGCACACTGCTCCCTGACCATATGGAAAAACAGGTGTACTAAAACAGCCGAGAATACTGATAAAAATTTGGTTCAAGCCATATTAAAAGGCACACTCCATTTATTATTACGAATGTGAAAAAAGTTCTAAAGCAGACCGAAATGGGAAAAGAAGAGTATCATACAAATTAAATATTAAGAGGCAAGCTAAAATAGCATAAAAAAGTATACGTCAAAATTTTCACCACTATCATGCACTGCTGTTTTCAGCTATCATGCTTTCCTGCAAAGCTAACTTTAGATACACTCTTAGGAAGAACAACTGGACTTCCCACATCTGCAAAAGCCAAATAAATTTATATCCGTATCTTAAATTTGAAAACTGGGACATTCCCAGAGGAGATCTCATTGTAGCCAGACGGTAATCTCAGCATTTGGTTATTCTGTAGTAACTTGTTTCCAAACTGTAACGTTTTTGGGTGAACAAAGTAGATCCAGAATAAATCCGGAAAGTATTAAGAACATTATTAAAGTTTTACTTAAATATGGCAATTTCTGTACCTCATTATATGAATGTTAAAGGTATTTAAAGATCAAATTTCACACAAAATGTATTTTTTCACTCAAAACATGCATTTTTAACAAAATTTTCTTTCTGAAATAAAGAGTATGTTGATGCGTAGTACTGAGTTATACTTTTGTCGTTGCTGCCTCATCCAAGTTTTCAGACTGTATTCTGCAAGAGGCAGCATGATCTCATCTTAGTCCCTCTCCACACTACAGCACTGTGTTTAAAAAACATTTTTAAAATCAGTTTAAACAGTCTCAGAGCAGCCACACTATGCAGTAACCATTCTTGACAATAGTTAAGCGTGTCAACACTGCTGGTGTTAAACCTGTTCTCCATGTAACCATTTCAAGCTAATTCCAACATATAAAACTGCACTTGCCTGTCCACTCTGCAGCTAGAACTGTTTTATTTAAACTGCTACAGCTGAAACTATTTTTACTCCTGTCCAGACATGTGGGTGAAACCATGCTAGCTTTAAAATATTTTTAAAACCAGTTTTATGACAAGGTGCAGAGCAGGGTTTTAAACCATGCTTGTTAAAACATTTTAAGTGGCTTGTAGTTTGGATGCAAACAGTACTAGGGAGATTTAAAATGTTTTAAGGCACTTAAACTGTTTTAGGATCCATGGCGTGAATAGGGCCTTAGTCAGTACACAATATTCCATATCCTAAAAAGAGACGCGTTTCACACCTCAGTACTAGGTTTACTAGGTAAGCAGGACATAAGAAGGTGAATAGGCCCATCGAGAATGTCCCCGCCACACCAGTGGGCGAGTTATACCATTTTAATATATGGATTCTCAGTTTAATAGTATTGTAAAGTATACAAAACATTTTTGGTAATAGTATCAGTCCCGAAGAGATAATACCACACTTCGAGAGTGATAATACCATCATTCAGACCCAGTAATAGTATAGTTCGGGGTCTGAACGATGGTATTATCACAGAAGCTCAATAACGCAAGCGCCAGTCTCTCTGCCTACATCTCCCAAGCGTGCCTTTCAATTGGCCAGTTTTCCTCTTTATGTGGTCAAAAACAGTTTTAAAAACATGGCGGCCAGTCTCTCGCTAACTGAGAGAGTTTCTACTCCACAGCACTTCGCTTCAAAAATGAAAGTGCCTGGTTGATCCTACATCAGAAGAACAGAAGAAAGGTAGGATTCAAGCAAAAAACACAAACAAATATTTTTGACAGCTAACAGAGCTGACAGGGGAGCGGTAGTGAGGAGGCGGGGAGCGCACTGGTTCTGACACACTGCAGCAGTCAGTCAACACTAGAGACTCCTTCAGTACAGCAGCCGACCACCCACAACATCCATAAAATGACCGAAAAAAAACAAACAAACGATCCAACTCGGATCCATATATTGAAAAAAACAATGGATAGCCAAGCATGTATTACCAGTGAGCTTCAGCATCTCGAGGTTCTGGACACTCAGAGACCTCTTGAGCTTCGCTCTCGAGGTAACTGAGTGTCCAGAACCTCTCTATGCTATTACTCACCGCTAATACATACTTGGCTATCCATTATTCTCTTTTTATATTCAGAGTAGTAATGCTCATCCAGCGCTTTTTTGAAGCTGTCAAATGTTATAAGATCAATAACATTTTGTGGAAGTCTGTTTCATGCTTTAATGGCATAGTTCCATGCTTTAATACAGCATAACAATTCTATTACCCCATGTTTAGATCATGTTACTTTTTGTAAAGCAGCAGTGAATGTTATCGGTGAAAATTTAGACTAATCATTTTTTATTCTGTTTTAGATTGTAATTTATCTCCTGCCTTGTAAGCTACACTTTCCCCCACTTTTAGTCTGGGTTAATTTTTTTGTGCTTTTCCAAAAAATAATAAAAGGAACACTTATTATATGTTCTTTGTCCTGGCACTGCGTTAGTATTCTTAGCTGTTTTTAAATGTGTATTGCTTAACATCACTTGTCGTGTGATAACAATGATCTAGCATGTAACAGACACTGTTTCCTGACAATATGAAACAATGAGTGTACAAAAACAGCTGAGAATAATGATGAAAATGTAGGGGTAGTCATATTAAAAGGCACACTCCTTTTTTATTATTTCAACTGTAAAAAAGAGTTCAAAAGCAAACTCAAATGGGGAAAAAATGGACATCTTACAAGACAGGAAATAATGCACAGTCCAAAACAGAACAAAAAGTATGGGTGAAAATTGTCACCATAACATCCACTCCTGCTTTCAATAACTTTTTGTGCAAGTATGGCAGTAGAAATTGTCTCAGTCGTGGAAATACTACTAGTTACATGTTGTTACCATTGGTCCAAGATATCCAGAAAGAAGCAATACATAAATAAATAAACAAACCACAAAAACAGAACACTGTGATAAATGTATACAAAATATTTAGACTATGTGCAGCATTTTGTTACAAATACATGTTACAAGTACGAGGAAAATAAAATACATATGCCTTGTTGTTAATCTTTAGACTTAAACATAGTGGGCTCAATTTTCAAAGGCCCGTTAAGAGTGACGCAAGTTGTGTCCCTAGGCCACCTGTGGCAATGCCCAGTGAGCGAGGGACCCTGTGCCAGATTTTTGAAGAACTGAGCACCAAAGTCTCAATGGCTGCTGCAAGCAGACCGCTGTGTCCAGCGGTTGGATGTAAGCAGAGGCACAAGCAATCACAGGGTACCCACACATCCTACTGACCAAGATGTGAAATCTGGCACTAATGTCAAGGTGTGTCAGATACAAAGAGTGATCAGTCTGACACAGTTCTGTAAAGGAGCAGCATTTGCAAACAAATCTGTTGGTACTTGATAGTCTGAAAAGGACAACATGCGAGGGAGTACTCACAGCAGGCTTGGGGAGAACTCCTACGTGGTCTGGTGTCTTCAATGTCACCGTCCACTTAGTGGTCACAATCTGTAGACCGCACACCAGTGTGCCCATCACTATACTGAGTAACCCATAACACATGTTGGCACTTGAAGTTCTGGAACACTGACACGCAGTGCCACAGCATCCTTCATGGTGCACAGTGCTGTCTGTAATGGGGGGGGTAAATCATAGTCACTATCGTAAAGCCTACCCACAACTCCAGCAAAGGTTGCTGTTTAGCATCAGAAATCCCATCAAATGGACAGTGCTCACCTACTTCTGCAGTGTTTTGCACTTGTAGAGGAGCAGAACACCAGTGCTACCCTTTCCCAAGCATGGGATGTAGGGTTGCTAAGCAACCAGGGTCAAAGGCACCAACACTGGCTGCACATGTGGAATTGGTGTGGGATGTACAATTTGTACCTGCTATGTGCCTCACTATGTGACCGCCTTGAGTCTACTATCTCTGAGCAGAAAGCCAAACATTTCTTGAAGCGGGTAAGTGTGCCTCTTATGTTCAAATATACTAGGTTTGTGTCAGACAGCCCTCAATGTGTAAATCACACTGCCACACACTCCTACAGTGAATCAGTGGGAGGCATACATCCCTCTCACACCCATGTGTCCAAGCTGCATAGTAACATTTTACTAGGCCAGTGCCTTGTGTAATCATTCATGTGTTAGCCCTCTGTCTGTCCTTGATCAGGTACTCTTGCATGCATCTCATTGTTATAGACAGTAGCAGCTGGGAGCTGACAACTTCACCTACCTCATTATGTGCAGGGAGTCTATGAACATCAGAGACACAGAGTAGCCGGGACACCCACCTCTGGATGCTGTCCACTCCTGCCACACGTTTTGTGGTTCTCATTACAGTTAGTGTCATACTCTGGGATAATACAATTGCACTATCACCCACTCCTGCACCACATATGTTTGCTGAGACATGTCTGTATCCTTACCTGCAGCACACATTATTTACCAGTCTGCACCCCCCATAGCCAAGTAGAGGAATACTGCCCAAACCAGCGGTGTGTACATTGTGATCTGAAGTACATCTAGGATATACTGCTGGAATACAGACATTGTACAGAGCAGGCCTATCCAGTGTACAGTCTGACAGGTATGCAAGCAAACATGGCACCACGTGTAAGTAGTTCAGGGTATGACTGGGAGTACGGGTG
The DNA here is from genome assembly GCA_016271365.2 of Neoceratodus forsteri. Classification (NCBI taxonomy): domain Eukaryota; kingdom Metazoa; phylum Chordata; order Ceratodontiformes; family Ceratodontidae; genus Neoceratodus; species Neoceratodus forsteri. The sequence goes on from CM028129.1 coordinate 724,086,615, forward strand.
GTCATGCCTGCAGACCATCTACATTGGCAGCAAGGGCCACCAACTCTGTGTCCAACACCAACAGTGGTGGAGAACCACCTCTACTATCATAATATCAGCTGCACGCAGGTGGTGAGGTGGTTGGGCCCAAGACAGGTTTGCAGTCCCCTATCTAGCGGCCTCTACAGTGTTGGATCCCAAAGGTGACCACTGTGCAGGCTCCAGGATGTCAGACTGGTACATGAGAACTTGCCATCTGCACTGTAGTGCCTGGCAGGGTTACGCTAGTACAATATGTACCTGGCACTATTTGTACATCTATGGTACATATTCCCAATATGTGCGCAGACTGGAGTGGCCCAAAGGGGACAGTCATGCAACATGTGTACCCGGGGAGTGACAGACACTGCTGTGGCTAAGGGACCCACCACCTGTGTGGTGTTGAGATCGACATGCCAGTGGGTGCTCAGCAGCTGGGTGATTGACGACAGTCCAACATCTGTCCCTCCTGAGGTCTTTCATGAGAGGCACATGGTCATCAGGTACACCTGCTGGCCACACACTACTGACTGTTGTGCAACACCTGTGCTCGTCACTTTATCCTTCTGTCCATGTACGGTATGGCTTCCTGTCACCCCAACTACCAATGTTGCCTTTACAGCCTGTATACCTGCCACTGCTCCCTCCACAGCTCCAAGGACATGGCCATTGTAATGCTCACAGTTGTTGGTGTACATGTTGTGTTTTGGTGTCTGTTTGCAGGTACCATCCATGAGTGGAGCACATGCCTTGCGGTGTCAGTCCCTTGCCACTGCCCATACCAATCAGTATAACATAAGGTGCCTGGGTCATGTCCTCGCAGGGTATTGTGTCAAGTGTTTGCCAGACTGTCCCATTCTTTTATCTCTATGACTGGCATGTCACACAGTGTTACCCAATGCATCCTGAGCAGTGTGTGGCTTATATATCCATCCTGCCTTGCCTGCCATGGGCATCGGCATCAGCACACATGGCTGTTAGACTAGGTCTGGCTGGTCTATCCACTGGTCAGGACTGTGCCCTTTGGAGACCTTGTAAAATCCAACTGTAGAGGATACTGCAACACATTTATGACCAGGCCTCTGTCCTCCATGGTGCAGTCGGTACATCATTGTAAGTCTGGCGCAAGACAGTCTGGTGCAGGCGGCCCCACTGGGGATGCAGGCTGCTTTAGAAAATTGGGAATTCCACATGGTGTGGCACATGGTGCCCCTTGCCTCATGTCTGTTTGACACAAGCACCATGTGTCATTACCTGGCCTTTGAAAATCGAACCCAGTGTACCTCACATAATTGCTTTTAGACTTTACAAAAATTGGTACAGATTTATTGAAGAATAAGCATTTGTCTCACCGAAAAGCTTTTCTTATTTTTCTGTCCCAACAAACAAAAGCTTTGGCAGCCCTACCATGGTTAAGTGTCCATGGTAACATTACCTTCGGGAAACATAGGCCTATAAACAGCCTATATGTCCAACTAGATTACATCTGGATACTGTGTCAGCCAAGATTTCCCAAGGAAACATCCAGTTCTGTTTATTAACATCAGGCTACCCAATCTGTGATTGGCACACATGTTTGACTCACCCCATTGCACGCACCTAGCAATTTTCAAGAAGTAATGCTGCCTCATGAATCAGTATGTTTCTTTTATTGGAACACTGAGTGCTACACATGCAAGACATGTAATAGGAGTTTTGCAGTTCGTGGGAGAACATTCACTGCCTAAGCAGCTCTTAGCATAGCTGCTACAATATTAAAACAAGACATATAGATTCAAAATGAATATAATTTCCAAACCAGGCACTGTGTCTGACCTACATAATGTTGCCAATCAGTAACAAGAGCCAAGAAAAGCAAAATCCCAAGTACAGTCATTGGTTTGAAAAAAACAAAACACATGGATTTGATTACCTTGTCTTTTGTCTATTAAAAAGTTTGGCATACACGGACTATTCTATTTGCCTTTTTTCCTAGCACCATGCTGTTACCTCACTGCAATGCACCATGATTGCTAAAATCCATCTTTGAAATGAGCTAAAATGCCACATAGTGTCTGTGTTATTGACTCTGTAGGTAGCACGCTTGCGTCTGTGTCTGAAAGATCAAAACATTGTAGGTTCTAGCCCCAAACCAGGTACTTGGGGTAATAACCATAACTGACACTGTAGCATAGTATGTTCTGCTGCAGTGTTGAAATGCCATCCTTTGAGTGACGCATTAAACCAAGGACCTTTCTGCCCATCTCTGGTCACAGGACAGGTGGAAATTAAAGATCACATGCCAAAATAAAATGGCACTAAGTGGAAGGTGTGAAAAGTGCACTCAACTTTATTTAAAATGCTACTGTGTTAAGGTGTTAAACACACAGTGTAGGCAGGTACAGTACAAAAAAATAGACTTGCCTGGTGGTGGCAGTTCAAACATATACAGACCACCCAAATCAGAGACCCAACCGGTTTCACCATAATCTTTCTCAAGAGTCCCGGATATAAGGAAGCAGTACCAATTTACAGTAGAGGATTTAAGGCTCTAGGTTCTAGCCCCATACCAGGTACTTGGGGTAATAAGCATATACAGTATACAGTATAATGCTCTGGCACACTGTTGACATGCCATCCTTTGAATGACACATTAAACCAAGGTCCCTTCTGCCCATCTCTGGTCACTGTTCATGTGGAAGTTAAAGATTTAATTATCGAAGACTATAAGAGGAGTTTTCCCAGTGCCTGGGTTTACATTACCCCTGTTAATATAGCAGGTCCATGTGCCCCCCCATCCACACCAGAAAACAAGCTATCACAGTTTAGCATGCCTTTCTGGTCAAAAATTACAAATGAATACCAAAATAGAAAGTACTCTATCTTAATTACATTGGACTTAAACATTTCACTTTTTGTGCATAGCTTGCATTTGAATTGTCCTTCCCTGGTTCTCAATACACTTTGCATGCTTCTCCATGAAGCTTGTTTAAAGTCTAGGATTTTCTGAGCCCATAGTGGTCTTACGTATACCATCAGAGTGATTTCCATCCATGCACTTTGTAATGCCATTTACAGTCGCAGTGACGCACAATGAGATGGCTCTGGAGTACAGCACAGAGTAGTGTAAGTGCTAGTACACATGAATTATTTAAAACCAAAAAATAGTGGGAGAAAGTCAGAAGCCTAAATGACAAGTGTTTTAAACTTTTTTACAGTTATCTAGGGCTTGACATTCCAAATGTTCTGACCCAACTCGCACAAGTAAAATTACATTACCTACTTTACCCAGTCCCCTTGTCTGTGCCTCAGGATGACCTATCTTTCCAGGCTCTGCTCAGAAATATGCACTCGGTGTTGAATTCCAAGCCAGCAGTCATTGACCAAGGTAGGCGCCTCCAGCTGCAGTTCCTAAACACACCTAATATGCCAGTCAGTTTAGTTCCTCCTATCCAGCCCATACTAGAGACCTTATCTGATGAGGTTTGACACACACCTGCTTTGGTGGTAGCTGTTCCCAAGCAGGCAGACAGGAAATACACTGCTCCTAAGAATAAACCAGTGCATTTCACTCAGACCATAGCTGATGCTATTGTTAGTCTCATTGAGAATGACAAGGCCATTGTCCCCAAGGAGGGCACAGCACACCCCAATAACAGGGAGTCACGCAAGTGGACACTATGGGAAAATAGGCTTATGCTTCAAACATACTGGGCATGAGGACAGCTAACTATCAAGGGCATTTTTCCAAATATGAGTTTATTTGGAGCACACTAAAGTCTCTGGCAGAGACTCTGACAGATTCAGAGTCTAAACAGGACATTCTCCTGACAGTTAAGCAATGTATTGAATCAGACAGTCACCAGCTCAAAGCCTCAATGGATGCCTTTGATATAGCATCTACTCCGTAGCTGCAGGCATTTGCACCAGTTGGCATTACTGGCTGTAGTCTGCTGACTTCACCCAGGATGTCCAGCAACAGGTAATAAATGTTCCCTTTGTTAGCACTTACTTGTTCAGACAGTAGGTGGAGCAGTCTCTTAGGGCATCTAATGAAAGCAGAATGACTCTTATGACCTAAAGACCAGCTCCCTTTAACTCTCAGAGAAGCAAGGAACGTGGCTCCTTTAACAGCAAGCAGTCCATTCATGGCAAAGATAAAGGAGCCCACAACAGAAGTCTGCCTCCCCAGCCTCAGCAGAGTGGTCAGTAGAGAAGAACCTCCTTCAGGGTTTCCTCTTCTCCCAACCGGAGCCAGAGGTGATCCTCACCACAGATGCCTCCCTGTTTGGGTGGGGGAGGTACTGCCAGGGCCTCCAGATGCAGGGGTGTTTGAGACCTGATGGACATCAATGTGTTGGAGGTGAGAGAGCAGTTTTGTACAGTCTGAAAGCTTTCATGGACTTAATCACAAAACAGTCCTCCTCCAGACAGATAACAATTCTGTTGTGTACTATATTAACAAACAGGGAGGAACACTCTCTTATCCTCTTTGCAGAGAGGCAGTGAGACTGTGGGATTGGTGTCTGGAACAGGGAATCATGCTCCAAACAATCTACCTGCCTGGGGTTCAGAACACCCTGGCAGATGACCTCAGTCAAACAGAGGCCAATCCCTATGAGTGGTCATTAGCTCCAGACATCATGAGATTGCTATTTAACAAGTGGAGTAGGCCAGATGTGGAACTTTCTTTGTTCCCACTCAATGCCAAACTATCTCAGTTCTGTTCCAGAAATCCAGGATATGTCACTTTCTGTCAGGTTGCATTCAGACAGCAATGGCAAAATCTGTTTCTGTATACATTCCCTCTAAGCCCTCTTAAGTTACTCAAGTTGGAGGCACAAGGGGGAAAGATAATTCTAGTGGCCACCTGCTGGTCTCAACAGATATGATTCCCTCTGTTGAACAGAGTTTCAGTCAGCAAACCGAGGACTCTGTCACTCAGAATGGACTTGTTGACACAGGGTCAGCTGGTGCATCCCACCCTGCCTTTCCTTCACCTTCAGGCCTGACTCCTGATGAGATAGAAGTGAACAGGTACAAGTAATCTCAGAGGGTCTCTGAAATACTGTTGGCTGTGCATAAGCCTTCCATGAGGAAGACATACACAACTAAATGAAAAGATTTTCTGTCTGGTGCTCCAAAACCCACATAGACCCCTTCAGGTGTCCACCTGACAAGGTTCTGGAGTATCTACTGGACCTTTCTGATGCTGGCCCACAGTATTTCACAGTTAATGACAACTTGTGTGTTATCTCGGCTAGGAGTGTGCAAACCAGTTCGGCAAAAATCTAAACCTCCCTGAACAAGCTGAAGTAATGAGAATCGAACTGCTTCTGAACAGTTTCAGTAGTTTGAAATGGTTTGGAGGGTGGCTCAAGTGTGGGACTGATGAATGCAAGAAGAGCAAGAGCGTAGGAGGGACCAGACAGAGAGATTCTCTGTCATGACTCCTCATTGAATGAGGGCACAATCCATCTTTGAAAGGTGGTACCTGATTGGTTTGTGCCATGAGGAACCCTCGTGGTCCACCTTACATGCTGGCTGGTGCACTGTAGTCTGCTCAGTTCATGGCAGACAAGTGGAGAAGGGGCAGCTCTGTACACTTCTCTGCAGACTCGTCCTACTACTGTTTAAAAAAAACAAGTACTTTGTCATCTTGCATTGTCAAACAGAGCAAAACTTTAATTTTATCGAGCCAAAGAAGATTTATAAAAAAAATTATAATTATTTGAAGAAAAAGGAAAACGTTTGAGGGTGGGGGTGGGGACTGGGAGTCATGGAGTGGGGACTCGGGAGGAGAGAGGCAAATGAGCCACGCATTTTGATTTTTGGCAGCAGGTAGGCACAGTCTGCAAAACTAGTGATAAAGACAGAAGAACTAAAAAAACATTATTTTTCTGTCCTGCAGTGCAAAATTTTTTGTGCACAAAACTAAGTAGTGCAAACACAAAACTAAAGAAATCTAAAAGTTAGGGGGTGAATTTGTAATTGAAACTTTCTTTGTGTGACCCAAAAAATAAATAATCCATGTTTTGGAAGGAAAAGTGCTATGTCCCGGAGGGGTAGCCAGGTTTGTGACTCCCTGAATCTTATAAATTTGAACTCTGGCATTGTCTGTGGGTAGCAGCAGCACCAGCCCCTTATACTATTATAGGTTGAGTCCATAATGAACTAGTCTGTGAAAGAACCAGAATAATAAATATAGGATGGAGACCTGTATCTGAAAAATAAAAATCTGTCAGCAAGCCACCAGTGCCACTTCTTGCATACTGTCTTTGTGGCCACGAACAAATCAGTCAGCTCTTGTCTCCTCCCTGTGCTCCATGGGGTACACCTACAAGCTTTGGCTCAGTGGGCATTCTGTGGAGTATAAAAAAAAAATACAAATAAATAATCATTTTTGAAAGGAAAAGTACTGTGTCGTAGAGGGTTAGGCTAGGAATTGAGAGTTGTGACCCCCTGACTCTTTAGTTCTTTGAACTCTTGAGCATTGTCTGTGGGTCGCAGCAGCACCAGCCCTTATAGGCCCTGCCAGTGTGAACTAGTGTATGTGAACCAGAATAATATAGTAGACCTGCATCTAAAATAAAATCTGACAGACAGCCACCGACTAGTTCCACTTGCAGATACTGTCTGTGTGCCCCCACCCTCGAACAAGTCAGTTACTGTAGCTCTCGTCTCCTCCCTGTGCTTTGTAGGGTACAACTACAAGCTTTGGCTCAGAGGGCATTCCGTGGAGTATAAAAAATTAATAAAAATAATCTTTGCTTTGGAAGGAAATGTACTGTGTCATAGAGGGTTAAGCCAAGTTTGTGACTCCCTGAATCTTAAATTTGGACTCTAGAATTGTCTGCGGGTAGCAGCAGCACTAGCCCTTATAGGTCCAGTGTGTGAACTAGTGTGTGAACCTGAATAATATAGCAGACCTGTGTCTGAAATAAAATCTGACAGCTAGCCACCAGTGCCACTTCTTGCATACTGTCTGTGTGACCTTGAACAAGTCACTTAGCTCTCGTCTTCTCTCTGTGATCCGTGAGATACATCTACAAGATTTGGTGCCATGGGCATTCTGTCACATGAAGTATAAAAAATAAATAAATAAAAAACATGAATTGGAAGGAAAAGTACTGTGTTATAGAGGGTTAGGCTAGGTTTGTGACTCCCTGAATCTTAAATTTGAACTCTAGCATTGTCTGTGGATACTGCAGCACCAGCCCTTATAGGTCCACTGTATGAACTAGTGTGTGTGAACACGAATAATATAGCAGACCTGTGTCTGAAATTAAGTTAAAATCTGACAGCCACCAGTGCCACTTGCATACTGTCTGTGTGACCTCGAACAAGTCAGTCAGCTCTCGTCTCCTCCCTGTGCTCCGTGGAGCACACCTACAAGCTTTGGCTCAATGGGCCTTCCATCACATGACGTATAAGTAAAAAAAAAAAAAAGAAAAAAAAAATAATCCTTGCTTTGGAAGGACTGTGTCATAGAGGATTATGCCAGGTGTTGTGACCCTCTGAATGTTTCATTTGAACTCTAGCATTGTCTATGGGTAGCAACAGCACCAGCCCTTATAGGTCCAGTGTGTGAACTAGTGTGTGAACCAGAATAATATAGCAGACCTGTGTCTGAAATAAAATCTGACAGCCAGCCACCAGTGCCACCTGCATGACACCGAACAAGTCAGTCAGCCCTCATCTCCTCCATGTGCTCCATGGGGTACACGTACAAATTTTGGCTCAGTGGGCCTTCCATCACATGGAGTATAAATAAATAAATAAATAATTCTTTCCTTGGAAGGACTGCATTGTGGAGGGTTAGGCCAAGTTTTCTGACCCCCCTAAATCTGTAATTTGAACTCTAGATTTGTCTAGTAGCACCAGCTCTTATAGTTTAGATTGATCCAATGTAAACCAGAATAATATAACAGGCCTGTGTCTCCAAAAGTTAAATTCAGAAATCTGACAGCCACCACCACTTGCACTTTGTGATTGTGACCCTGGACAAATCACCAGACTGACTGGCATTATGAGTACTCAAAACAATTGTAATACAAAAGCCAGGGGCAAACGAGGAAGTAAATGTGAAAGTTTATTCAGGAGTCTAGAAAGGGGTGGCCCATTTCAAAGCAAAGTACCCGCACCACAGTCTATTGAAGGGGCTGAACTAAATGCTACTACTGTCAATGTGCCAGCTAACTCTCAACATGCTGAAAACTCGGCAACCAGGGCTGGACTGTCTATGTCAGAAGAGCTCAGTAATGCAATAGCAAACAAAGTTTTGAGAGAATCCAAGACATCTACTAGCAAGTCATCTGAGAAAATTACAAAACCAAGAGTATTCTAATTATACATAAAGTTGAAGCACTTACAGGTACAACTCGCAGTGAAGTTGCTCGATTTGCAATACATGCATATCAAATAACTCAGTCTCCAAGTAACAGTGCTAGCTTTACTGAATCTGATGATGATGATGATGATGACCATGGTCATGGTGATACTGATGGCATGTATGAGCTTCTGAGTCTACCTATTTCTCATTCTGACAGTGACTGTGAATAAAGAGAGTACTACAGTGTCAAAAAAAGGAAAAAGAAAATGTCAGAGGCTTAAGGCAAGCAAAGTGAAATAAAGTCTGACAGTAGTGATGGCAATGTTGCTGATGCAGAGGATTCTATGATTGTGTCACCCGATGAACCTGCATCCTCCGCTGACATATCTTCCCCAGTTAAACCCAGCTGCTCTACCCCTACTGAGCTCATTACTGGACATTGACAGTCCACCTCTACTGTTTGGAATCATTTTTATGTAAACCCCAAGGATGCTTGTTGCAATACTTGTGTTAGCAGGGTGAAAAATAAAGGTCATCTTGTAACCACAACAATAATGCAACATCTTATGCAAATTCACCCTATCGTTATATATGTTTCAAACAAATGGTCTAACATTGGTGCCTGGAAATGTAGCAGGGCTCTCAGTGAACAGGAACATTCTGCTGAAACAGTAAGAGACAGTATTCACCAGTCAAGATCCAAAAGTCCACTTTTGCCTCAAGATAATTCTGTAGGGTCCTCTCTTTTATCAGGCAGGGCATATAGTACAACACACCCTGCCAAATTTAACTTTACCCCCTGTGATAAGAGGCAACTGAAGTTAAAAGAGGTTTTTGAAAGAAAGTCTAAATATTCAAAAAACATCTGATGAGAGTGGCAATAAATCGTTAAATAAATCATTGTACTTGATTTGCAGCCATCCTCTATTGTGGAAGATGTGGGTTTCTGAAGACTTATAGAATACTGAGATCCATGATATTTAATGTCCAGAAAATACTTTTCAATAACTACTGTCCTCAAGATGTATGACAGCTTAGTACTTCAAGTAAAGCATGCTCTCCAAGAGGCTGAGGACAACGTAGTTCACTTTGCTCCTGACATGCGGACCAGCAGCCAAACCATTGCCTATCAAGTCAAGTCAAGTCATAGAAACATAGAAACATAGAATTTGTCAGCAGAAAAGGACCGCTTGGCCCACCCAGTCTGCCCATTTCCCTACCTAATGGAAAAGCTGCAGATCCTAGTTAACCAGCAGCCTACTTCTTTCTACCCTCACCCCCTAGAATTGCCTTATGACTGTCCCATGCATGCTTGAATTCAACCTCTGTTTTTGACTCCACAACTCCTCCGAAGGCCATTCCATGCATCCACAACCCTCTCTGTGAAAAAATACTTCCTTACATTACCTTTAAGCTGCCTCCCTTCTATCTTCAGATTGTGCACCCTTGTTCTTGCACACCTCTTTTTTTGAAAGATGCTACCCTCTCGGACTTTGCTGATTCCCTTGAGGTACTTGAAAGTTTCTATCATGTCCCCCCTCTCCCTCCTTTCCTTGAGGCTATACATATTAAGCTCCTATAGTCTCTCTTCATATGTTTTCTGGTGCAGGCCCTGCACCATTTTAGTTGCCCTCCACTGGACAGCTTTCATCTTGTCTATGTCCTTGCGGAGATTGGGTCTCCAGAACTGCACACAGTACTCCAGATGGGGTCTCACCAGCTGTCTGTACAGAGGGATAACAACTTCTTGTTTTCTACTGGTGATGCATCTCCCTATGCATCATCCCAGTATCCTCCCCAGCCCTCCTTACTGCCCTTTCACATTGCTTGCCCAACTTTAAGGCATCTGATAAGACTACCCCCAGGTCCCTTTCCATTTTTGTTGTTGTTAGTATCTCACCCCCCATTGTGAACTCTTCCCCTGGGTTTTTGTTTCCCAGGTGCATTACCTTGCACTTCTTAGCACTGAATCTAAGCTGCCATACATTTGACCATTCCTCTGACCTTGCCAAGTTCCTTCTCATCCTTTCCACTCCACCTTTGTACATCAACTGTGTTGTAGATCTTGTGTCATCTGCAAAGAGATGTACTTTTTCCTTCCAGTCCCTCTGCAATGCCACTTATAAAGACATTGAAGAGGACCGGTCCTAATACTGAACCCTGCGGTACCCCACTAGTAACCCCCCCTTTCTTCAGAGTGGACTCCATTTACTATTACCCTCTGTGTCCTATTCTCCAGCCAATTCTTTACCCAGGTTATCATCTTGGGACCCACTCCCAGGCTGGCTAACTTGTATAGTAATCTTTTGTGTGGGACTGAGTCAAATGCCTTGCTAAAGTCTAGGTAGGCCATGTCCACAGCTCCTCCCTGATCTACTACTTTGGTCACCCAAGTCAAATAAATCTATTAGATTCATCTGGAATGACCTTCCTGCTGTGAATCCATGCTGCCTTGAGTCCTGTGCCCCTGTGGCCTCTAGGTACTCGACAGTTCTTTCCTTCAGAAGTGATTCCATAATTGTCCCTATCACTGAGGTTAAACTAACAAGTCTGTAGTTTCCTGCTTCTGCCCTGCTCCCACCTTTGTGAATGGGAATCACATCTGCCCTCCTCCAGTCCTCAGGCACCACCCCATCCTCCCATGATTTGTTAAAGAGGGTAGTCAGTGGTGTCACTAGTCCTACCTTTAGTTCTCTTTAGAATTCTGGGATGAACTCTATCAGGCCCCATTGCTTTGTGCACTCTTCAGTTTTAAGAGTTCTTCAGAACCCTTTCTTCTGTAAATGGGCTGGTATCAACTTCTGTATCCAGAGTGTTTCTATTGCTTGTTTTAGGTACTCCCCTTTTCATTTGTAAATACTGAACAAAATATTTGTTGAGTATCTCTGCCTTTTCACTGTCACCCTCTGCCCACCCCTCCCTTTATTAAGCCTCACTATCCCTCCCTTGGTCTTCTTTCTCCCTGATGTACCAAAAAGGTTTTATCCCTTCTTAACTGATTTGGCTATCTTTCCTTGGTTCGGCCTTTTCTGTTCTGACTGCCTTCCCAGCTTCCTTTGCTTTAACTGATACAATTCTCTGTCCTGCTCCTTCTATGATTCCTTGTACTTTCTGAATGCTTTCTTTTTCTTGAACCTTCACTGCCACCTCCTTGAGAACCATAGTGGTTTCTTACATCATTTTGTTTTGTTCATTTGCTTCACACGGAGGCTTGTTACCTCTGTGATGGCAATTTTTATTATTCTCCATTGTTCTTCCACCACTCCTTCCTGCCCATTTGCTAGTGCATTCCTTAGGCACTCACCCATTTTGGCAAAGTCAGCCCTCCTGAAGTTCAACACTTTTGCCTTTGTATGGCTTGACTCTATTGCTGTGTTTATTATGAACTATATTGTTCGATGGTCGCTAGTTCCCAAATGGCTACCCACTTCTACATCTGTGATCCTTTCTCCATCTCCATTTGAGAGAACAAGGTCTAAGACTGCTAAGATTGTCAAGTTCTTTTTATTGTTCAACAAGATTTATCTTTACAATGTAAAATCATTCTTTCATAAATAAGGTACATTTCCAAATTATACAATAATCACATACTAAAAATTCACAAATATAAAAGTGAAAAAGAAAAAATACTAAGGCGCAGTATCAAGATAACATCAAGACTTAGCACAGGTATGTTCTTTTTAAATTTCCTTAACAATGTACAGTTTCTTTCCCTCAGTAATCTTAAGGGAAGCAAAGGTGCAATATCTGGATCCACGTCAAGGCTTAGCATAGTGATTGAAATTTCCTCAATAATATGTAATTTCTTTCCATCAGTGATCTTGAGAAAAGTAACCACTGCCTCTAATATCTTCAGGGAATCTGACTTGAATAAATGTGTGGTCAGATTTTTTGGTTCTAAGTCCAATTGGGATAGAATATCTCCGAAGAATGTTTGCCTGTATTTGTTATATAGAGGGCATAATATCAAGAGGTGGGTAAGACTATCCTCACCCTTTTGGCACTTACATATGCCATTAGATTTATTTTTCCTGGTCCAATATCTTAGTCTTTCACTATCATATTCAAATCTATATTTTGTAAATAGTTGCCCACATTGAGGGATTTTTTAATTATTTTTTATATCCATTAAGGCCAAAATGTTTCTTATTTTCTGTTAACCATTTGCTTATCTAAATTGTGAACAAAGAAAAAGCTCATTTTGCCTGAAGAGTGCCCTTAATCTGTCCATTATCAATATATGAATTTCCTCAAATGGTTTGATAAATATATCTGTAAGGTACTGGAGTAGACCACAAGGTTTCACAATGTTTTCAACGACTCACACACTTGGGAAAATTATTTTGGACTGTAGATAGTTTATTGCTTCCTCTATACACATGCATGGGAGCCTACTCTCATTCATGGTATAGGTTTTTAAGATTCTCTAAAGGTAACTGTCTAAGTTTCGCACTCTCCAGTGATGAGGGTGTAAAACACAAGGTTCTTGGCTAGTGGTCCCTAGTAATCCAATAAAGCCACCTGATACCAAATGTTGTTTTAAATCAATTGCAACTTATTAATACCAAATAAGCCCTAACAATTTTACCTCTAACATGATCAAATCTAAACAGCTGATGGCTTTTTATCACCAGGGCTACAGGTACAGAAAAATGGAGTGAACCACTCCCTTTTCTGGGTGTTCTAGCATCTATAGCAGCCGTAGCTATTCCCCTAAAAACACACTGGCTATGACATTTAGGTTCTGTATTTATACCCCGAAAATGCATGGTGGAAATTCCCAACTGTTACAGCAAAATTTAGCCTAGACATCACGTCATTTAATAACATTATGAGACAAGGTTTTAAAAGTACAATGGCCATGAGATACCTTGGTCATAAGATACATTTGACACTTTGCTAAGACATGTGGTCATCTTTACATGGAAAAACAAGTGATCAGGGGATTTTACATTTATCAAAAATAACTCACTTTAGGATACAGAAAACATATGAGGGGACTTCACATTTACTTTAAATAACTTGCTGACTAGACAGTGGGCAAAACAAGGATATAATTGTTTCTTATTAACTCTCTGTTACACATTTTTTTAAACACAAGAAATTATAAAATGAGGAACTGTATCTAAGCTGCAGTGAGTTGAAGTAGCTGGACCTTATCTTTGGCTATGACCTTTGGTTGAAGGAAGGTTTTGTGCAAAATATTTCTGCTGAGCAAAGCAAAGTTAATTTTCTTTAAAACATAAATTTTTAAACACAGTTTATGCTCTTCACTTATTTTCTACAGTTATTTAAATGGTCCCAACACCTTTTGAACCTGGGCATCTACACAGACATTAATTTGCACAGTGGTATCATTATTTGCATGGTTTCAACAATTACTGTCCAAACACCTCTGCACTTACAAGGCACATCAATCTACATGTTGGTATCATGTAGTCATCTACTAGCCACCTTCACCTTTTACTAGCCCTTCACAGTGCTACACTAGCCATTTTACACCTTTCTATCTCCTCAGCCTTTTGGCTAGCCAATTACATATTGTTGATAAAAGTTTGGTCACTGGTCACTAAACTTTGGCCACTGGCCACTTTCAACAATACCCAACTCGAAGCCAAGGGACCCGTATTGGGGACCCGAGCCTTCACAAAAGTAAACATAAAAATAAAGATGCTAATTATTAAATAAATGTTTTTAAAGCTTACTGCCCTGCAATTCTATCTTGTGATCTCAGATAATGGGCTGCTATTACATCTATTTTAAGGGAGGCATAAAATAAGGACACATTAGTTTGAATGCATGTTTAAACTCAGCCATATTTCAATGGGAGATATTTAAGACAACAGGTATATGCATAAATTGTACATTATTTATAAGGGTTTGAGATACTAAAGTAACAGTTAATTGGCTAGGGGCCCTGGTGATAACTGGGAACACTTTTAACAATTCTGATTATGGGGGTGAAGGAAGACTGGTAAGGGGAGTCTTGAACCCCCATAGACAATACTTTGATTATTGTATAAATTTGGTATAACTAAACACTTTTGATCTCAATCTGCTAATTGCATTTTAATACTTTTACCTTACATAATTTCTAAGCTATTATAATATAAGCTGCAATTTTTTAAAGCTAGAAAAACAGTTTATAATTGATTACATAAAAACCCTTTTTTAAAAATGTTTGCCAGCATACAGATAGTCAAGGCATTTATAAAAAGCATCCTGTTCTGGAGTTGATACAGGGGTGGTTACAGATAGAGCACAAATGGTGAGTTTGTAAAACACAGTGCAGAACTCAGGGATGTCAACACCACAATTGAAATATGTGATAAGATGTTAACATGTGATACCACATATAACACAATATGACATAACAATTTTGTTGATGAAGAAGAGTTCATGGAATCCACTTTAAGAGTGGATAAGGTAGATGCTACCTGGTGTTGAGGTGTGGCACACCCTTGGAGCTTGATTGAAGAATTTGTTGATAATGTCTCTTGACAGATAAGTCCTTATAAAACATATATAACCAGTTTAGAAAGTTTATATGAATAACAGTCCATGAAAATAACAGTTCATAAGTTCATATAAATAACAAGTTGGTGTAGTTACAATTCAGGTGAAATGTCATTTGCAGAATGGTGGTAACCCCACAAGGTACATGGGGCAATGCAGACAGTAATTTAAAAACAAAACACCAGCATAGTAGAAAAGTCAGCGTTCATGTTGCTGGCTGCTGGTTGGCTGATTGGCAGACAGATTGGCCAGGGGTGCATTAGATTGTGCATTGAGTCATTTTAATGGAGTAGCCACACACACACTGGCATGGCATTTGTGTTGTGGTAGTTGATTACACCCTGGCACAAAGATTAACAGTCCATAAAAAAGTAATAGTTTACAATAAACCACTAAGAACACAGTCCACAATAGAGCAATAGGTTTGTAGAAAGTACCAGCCATGTTTGAAACAAGCAGCAGTGAAGAAAATGGATGTCTTGCTTGAAGATCAATTGAAGAAAAATATTCTTGCTGAAGTTAGGGGCTTGCCCCTACCCCAGACTTAACTTCATAGTAAGCAGAAACAATAAGCTTGCTTGCAGAGTCTGAACTGACTGAACCTTTTTTTAGTTAATTTAAAGTTCTACAAATAGGTGTAATGTTACTGAAAACATTACACTTGCAGAGGTAATAATAACTTGATTCATGCAATAGTCCTTATATGGAACCAGTCAGGCACAAAGATGGTGATGACATCAAAGCTGTGGCAGTTGTTTTCTTTTCAGGAAAAAGATGAAAGTCTTGGCAACTTAGATGAAAGTATTACTGCTGTTGAACGTGGAGATGTTATGTGTGCCACACTGTGGAAACCTGCAAACTTGCAAAGTGTGTTAGAAACTGAGTTAAGAACAAATAAATAATCTTTTAAACCAATGACATTTTTGTTTGTAAAGAGTGGTGTGATACAGCCTAAATTCTGGCAATTGGAAAGAGAAAAATAAAAATGGGATGTCAACCGCACACTTGGGGTGCAGGCTGAGGTCCAATTATACCATTTGACCATCTGTGAATGAACGACAATGTTATGGTTACACCCTGCTTTCAAATCACAGAAGAGGTTATAGTGATGAACATGATTTCCCTGTCTGTTCCTAGCAGGTCTAACTGAGACCTGAGTTATAAAATCTTGTAATGTTACAATAACATGCTTCAAACATATAGTTTATGGCAATATGTATGTTACACTATGCAATAGTGGGACAAATATATATATTGTTGGCCTATGCCAACTAATAGTAGTGCCTATTGCACTTGTGACAAGTGAAAGGGTCTACCTTCTTTACCCTGTATAGTGAAATACTCCAAAGTACTGAGTGAGGTAAGGCTTGAAGCATAGGTTTGGAGCACAATCTAAATTCTGCATATTATAATTGTTAAGATTTAAAATAACAAAACCTGCATAGAGTGCACCTATTTTTCAGGGGTACCTGTGAGTAATGAGACAAACAGAGAATTCATTTGTCTGGGGTTTTGCTTGGAACATATTGTAGGGATGGGTTAGCAATGCTGGCCCCAGTATCTAGGTTTGGTTATGGGCATTAAAAAACATTTATACATGTGGAGCACTTTTCTGAATACACACATGCTACAGTGTAGCAAGATGTATATCAAAACATTATAACATAAATGTGAAACAAAAGCATTTTTGCAATACAACAATTTCAGTATTGAGCATAATGCATAAAATACATTTTAAACACAGAACAAATATAGCCTGTAAGCTTAGTTCAGAGTCCAGGAATGTTAGAGTATTGTGAATTTACTTGCTGAACATAACCATGGAATAAGTTGCAGAGGGTGTGTGGTACAGTTTAAGTTTATACATTGCAGTCCTTGGTAAAAATGCATCCATTTCTGTAAGGCTATGGAAAGTTGTTTTATATTTGTCTGACAGGATAAGAAAGCTGAAAAGACAATTAAAAGACATGAATATATGTGTGGAAATGCATACACAATCCCCCCTACAGCTTAACTGATTACTTGCTGAGGGCATAAGCCCATGTACCACTGATAGGTATGAGGTTTAACTGTTTGCACTAGAAAAAGCAGAGGGACTGAGCTAGGTTATACTGTCAAAGTACATCGGATCTTTTCAAAACTTGTAAATAAGAAATAATTATTGGCAAATACATATTTTCTTTATTTACCCCTTTGGGGAGACAGTGATGTACCTTGCAACCTTTCTGGGTATTGCACTGGAAGGAAGGATAGTACCCCCCCCTTGCAGCTCCTACTGGTGGAAGAGACAGCTTGACTACTGTAGCAAATAAAAATGTTAGCTGTGGATGGTGACATGGATATTGAACCAGAAATGGTCTGGCAATATTAGTAACCAGTCGTGCAACACCTTAAAAAAAAATGTGCACTGGATAAATGGTAATGGGGTGGCCCCATTGCAGTCCCCACCTACCCCACTTCAAATTATAACAGAATTATATTGCAACTAGTTTAGTAAGTTTCATACATTACTATAAAGATGGGGAACTTCTTCTTTTTCTCTGGAAGAAAGAGAAGAAACACACAGACAAACAACAAAAACAAACATACACAAGTCTAAAAATAAAACAAGATTATTTTCATAGGATAAAAGAAGTCAAGCGTCCCTGGGTTCCCTTATCCTAAGCATGACAAAATGTCAGCTGAGTTTACAAAAGATCCGGATTGATGGTAGTACCATACGTACGTATCTCTTAGAATGCATTTTAAAAATAAAAAAAAATTACACCATGGTCACACATAAAAACAAAAGTAATTGTTTTGAACTGTAGATGGTACACTCTCAAAAGCAGCTGTAAAAGTCCTTTTTAAAAGTGTACTATACATATATATGTATATATATAAAAAAAAGTAAAAAAAAAAGTACGAGGAGGTGATGAATAATTCCCACTTCCAGTTCGAGTGCCTTGGATAGTATGGGAATCACATGATATTGTTAAGGAACAAAGGAGTTGTACTTACAACCAAATGTTTGTGGAGGAAGGCTTTGAGCATTGCCTGTGTTGACTGCAAGCCCAGAAAGAAAAAAAAACACGTTTGTTCTTTTTTCCTTAGAATGCCAGTTCTGTAATAAAAAGTCAAATTGTATGGTTCACTCTTGGTTTGCTTCCATGAAAACATACATTTTGTGTGAAAAGTTGTGCTTTAAGTAGGGAACACACATTAAGTTTGAACTGGTAGTAACATAAAATGTTGAAACACAAGAAGGTCAAATAACATGCAAAAGGTCACACAGTGTGCATGCAAGGGTCGCTCAAACCCAGCTATTTTTGTAGTGTCCTTGAACACTACTGATATTAAAATATCTTTAACTAATAATAGAGTACAAAATAAAACTGCTGACCAAGACAGTATACACACACAAAAAGAAATACTTAACACAAAATAAGACTGACATTATTTGACACCAATTTGCTGAGGTAATGCGCATCGTTTCATTAGAAAACTGTAAGTGTTTTAGATATATGTGCTGCCTCCTGCCTGTCTTGTAACACCGACAACCTTTTAAACCAACAAATGTATACATATCTCCATGCCAAATCTTTTCAGAACAAAAACATTTTTATACACCTTCCAGCTCCTTTAAAATACAGAACAACATACCAGCTGTAAGTGGACACATCTAGTATAACATGGGTACATCTTTTGGCGCATAGCCAAAATATGGCACTCTGCCATTTTGCAAAAAGTTTCTGGTTTTAACTAAAAGTATGATAAAGCCATTCATTGCTGTTAACACATTACATTTTCACCTAGCAGTGGCTTGGCATGTTGCCTGCAAACTATAAATCTTTCTGCACATTGCAATCTATGATGTCATATCTCTTCACCTTTAACACTACCTGCTCCAACCAACAACTACATACAAAAATTGTTCACTGACCCTATCTAGGCAGCACAAATGTTTTATTAAAAATAAAACTAATTAAAACAGTCAGATATGAGGCAAAGAAGCTTCTTCTTTTTTACTGTAACATGTTCTGCGCCAAAGGCAGTCAATGTTATCTTGCAACCTTGACAACAGGACATAATTACGTAAAACAGATATACGCTGGAAAATATGCAAGAGAGTGAGAGAGAGAGGGAGAGAGAGAGGGAGCATTACCTTGTTTAGTATATGTATCACAGAAATAAAAGAGACAGACATAAAAAAAAAAACTTTAAATAAAAAAAAAATTGAGACATACCCTGTTCCAAGGTATTTGCCTTCTTCTTTTCTGATACACAGGTCCAATTCAGAAAAATGACTGCTGGACCTTCATGATAATCTCCAAATGCTGCAGCTATTAACCCTTTCAAAGGTTTTCTTTTGGTCATTTCAGTAACCTGCCAAACCAAGTCTTTTCCCAGAGCTCTGGTTTGCAGTTTCAAAATCTGTAGCAGTACTAGGTTGAGATCCAACTGGTGGAGATCCCCAGTACCTGGGTTTGGGATCAAATGTTTGAGCCTCTATAGGAGGCAACAGAACTTGAAATTGATACAAAAAAAAACTTGAAACTACACAGATAGGGAACATGGGGGGGGATTTTCAAATTAATCCTTCTGTAGTCACACCTACTGTATATGCATCCACAGTAGTTTATTTTTCTTTCTCTAAATGTTGCTTATCTAATGTTACTTGATTAGACACCGCTCTTCTAAAATCAGCCAGAACTGTGAAAGCTGTCATCAGCTGTAACAGTATATACTTCTAGCAAGCACAAATTACAAGGGCAGTTGCCCTTACTTGTTTGAGAGACTTTTTCTTAATACATCCCTCCACATATCCTTAAACCTGGGGTCCTCAGAACCCCACATAAATATACATTATGCTTACCCAGCTTATAGCTGCACCGTAGACCTTTTCCTATAGGTTCAAGTCCACCTGAACACTCAGAGTCCATTAGACTCTTTTTTCCAGCCCCACAGTTAGGTTATGACCCTTACCTGCATGGACTCTGTTTAGAGTAAACACTAGGCTTTACCAGATTAACCAAGACCAGAACCAAAACCACCTCCTGGCTGGCTCGGCCAATTTGTTAAACACAAGGTTCTTGGCTAGTGGTCCCTGGTAATTCAATAAAGCCACCTGATACCAAATGTTATTTTAAATCAATTGCAATTTATTATTACCAAATAAGCCCTAACAATTTTACCTCTAACATGATCAAATCTAAACAGCTGATGGCTTTTTACCACCAGGGCTACAGGTACAGAAAAATGGAGTGAACCACTCCCTTTTCTGGGTGTTCTAGCATCTATAGCAGCCGTAGCTATTCCTCTAAAAACACACTGGCCATGACATTTAGGTTCTGTATTTATACCCTGAAAATGCATGGTGGAAATTCCCAGCTGTTACAGCAAATTTTAGCCTAGACATCACGTCATTTAATAACATTATGAGACAAGGTTTTAAAAGTACAATGGCCATGAGATACCTCGGTCATAAGATACATTTGACACTTTGCTAAGACATGTGGTCATCTTTACATGGAAAAACAAGTGATCAGGGGATTTTACATTTATCAAAAATAACTCGCTTTAGGATACAGAAAACATATGAGGGGACTTCACATTTACTTTAAATAACTTGCTGACTAGACAGTGGCCAAAACAAGGATATAATTGTTTCTTATCAACTCTCTGTTACACATTTTTTTTTAAACGCAAGAAATTATAAAATGAGGAACTGTATCTAAGCTGCAGTGAGTTGAAGTAGCTGGACCTTATCTTTGGCTATGACCTTTGGTTGAAGGAAGGTTTTGTACAAAATATCTCTGCTGAGCAAAGCAAAGCTAATTTTCTTCAAAACAATTATTTTTAAACATGGTTTATGCTCTTCACTTATTTTCTACAGTTATTTAAAGGGCCCCAACACCTTTTTAACCTGGGCATCTACACAGACATTAATTTGCACAGTGGTATCATTATTTGCATGGTTTCAACAATTACTCTCTAAACACCTCTGCACTTACAAGGCACATCAATCTACATGTTGGTATCATGTAGTCATCTACTAGCCACCTTCACCTTTTACAAGCCCTTTGCAGCCTCTACACTAGCCATTTTATACCTTTCTATCTCGACAACCTTTTGGTTAGCCAATTACATATTGTTGATAAAAGTTTGGTCACTGGTCACTAAACTTTGGCCACTGGCCAGTTTCAACAAGGGGTAGGTTTAGGGAGACCTAGTAATTTCTTGTACTAAGTATTTAATAATCTTTATATGTTTATTTTGGCCTGCATTCCCCATACTTCTGCTCCATAAATAATTTGGCTTTTGATTGTAGTGTTTATTATTCTGAGATATCCTTTAATGGAATTACCACCATGATTACATGCAAAGCTTGTCATCAATGGGAGAATTTTTTTTATTTCTAATTCTTTCATATTTTTGCCCCAAGATAGAGCTTCTGTCATTGTGATTCCTAGATAACAAAAACTTCTAACTTTCCCTAATTCTGTTACCTATTAATATCCTAAATTTTTTCATGCTTTTGTTTCTGCAAATCATCACCTTTGTTTTACTATAATTAATCTGAAGATCAGCTTTTGTATACCCTTGATGACATTTTTGAAGAATTTCTTTTAATTCCTAAGAGGTTGGTTGACAATAATACTATGTTGTCAGCATAAGCAAGATAGAGGCAATGTCATTTTCCAATACATGGCATGTGGAATTCGGGGTCATACATTTTGATCAAAATCTGTTTTATAAATATATTTAATAAAATAGGATGATAAGATACACCTTTGTTTGCCTCCTTTGTTAGTTATGAATTTTTCACTTTTGTCACCCCTTGCATTATACCTGACCTGGGTTGTATTATTACTGTATAAAGTATTTAAGATATTAATAAGAGTCTTTTCGATTCCAAGGGTTCCTAGAACTGTCCATTGCAGGTTTCTATTTATACTGTCAAAAGCTGCTTTCGGGTCAATAACAGTGCAATAGAACCTTTTTTTTTTAAAGTGAAATATTGGTCTGTCGGAGTATTGTGGAATAAAGCCTGCTTGGGCCACATCTAATATTCTGTTTTCTTGAATCCAATGTAATAATCTATTATTTATGATGCTAGTAAATATTTTTTTTTTAGTATTATCAATTAGACTAATAGATCTGTAACAGGATGGATCTTTTTGTCTCCTTTCTTAAAGAGGGGGTATTATAATGGTTTCTCTCATGGTATTAGGGACTTCCCCATTTTATTTATATATTTGAAGATCTAATATAAACTTGGGGTCCAGCTATCTATCAAGTTCACTATAGCATCTACCATCTGGCCCCGGTGCTCTAAGCCTTGAAAAAGCCTGAATGGCCTTTTAAATTTCTTCCTTAGAGAATTCATTATTTACTGAGATCCATCCTCCCTCTCTCATCTTGCTGCTGGTTAATTCTGCTCCAGGATCATAAAACAATTTTTTAAAAGGTTCAACCCATTTTATTGGCTCTATATGTGTAGTATCTAGTTTTTCAGAATAGTCTCCCATTCCTCAAACCACTAATCTCCAGAATTTCATATTATCCTTGCTTTATACAGCCTTTTTGAACTCCTCCCAGATGTGTGATCTATATTTTTCTCTGTTTAATTTGATAGTTTTTTTATATTCTTTTCTTAAATTATTTAATAATTTTCTGTTATCTTTATTTTGAAAATTTCTAACTAGTCTCAGTAGTTTATTCAATTCTTTTTTTGCAGTTCTGCACTCTTTATTATACCGAGGTGTAACCATCTTCCCATAAATTTTTCTCTCTTTAAGTACCAATTCTGCAATTTGTTGTATAATAGTTTCAAAAACAACTGAACAATCTACTTCCTCTTCCAACCCTTCTAATTCTATAAATTGGTCAGTTATCTCTCGTTCTACCAATTTTTCCTAGAAATTCTTGTCATTTATTATTTTCCACCCTTATGCATGTGTTTCTTCCTTAATATTCGTGGCAGGGTCACATCTTTATTTTTGGTACTTGATTTAGATAGTTTAAACTTTAATTCCAATGGTGAAAGTACGCTTTCTGCTTTATTACTAACTACCATGTCAAAACAATCTGGAATCATAGTCATATTGATCCATGCAAGATCAAATACAGATAATCAACTAGTGTTTATGTAAGTGCTAATTAATTATTTGTGATTGAGAATCAATTAGTGCTTATGTAAGTGACATTACCTGTTCTATCAAATGGCATTCTGCCATTTAGCAGCAAAAAAAATTCCTATTAGCAAAGGTCTCACAAAGTTTTTACCTTTGTCATTTGAAGCTTTATTCACCGTATTTATAGAATAAGTTATATAATAATTTTCTCTCACTGCTAACAACTCTGCAATATCTTCTGTGCATTCCAATTGTGCCCAGTTGTCACACTGAAGTCTCCTACCCCAATAATTCTGATATTTGGGTTACTGATAATGCAGTCGTCTATTATATTTTCTATCAAGCTAAGAGTATCTTCTTTGCCAAATATAGTATTATAAGGTGGTATGTAAATGTTTAATATAATTAATTATTGAGAGTTTTCTAAGATTCTGATCCCAGTATATTGTCACATTTGGGTAATAACTCTTGTGCAATAGTGTTTTCCCTTAATTTCCATAGTGTTAATAAGCCACCTGAATTTCTTCCAAATGTTTTAAATCTTTTTCCTGGTTTAAGGAAAGTCTTATAACCAGTCCATAGTAAGAGCCACTCAGTGGGATGAGTGCCAATGACAATTATCCAATAACTGTAAAGAAAAGTCATGGCACTCCTCCTTCAGACACAATAAAATAGTCCAGGTATGTAAAGTTTTACCTTTTATTTGAAGATTGCAGTCTGCAAAACACACAAACAGCAACCAGCCCTCTCAGAGAAGGTAGTCTCCTAACATTTTACATGGACTGTTTTACTGTGTCTGAAGGAGGAGTGCCGTGACTTTTCTTTAAGGTCTTATAACCAGTCACATTAATTTCTTCTTCAACCCAAGTTTCTTGTAGACAGATACATTCAAAGTTATGTATATGCTTTGAGAACTCAGGACCAGCTAATTTACCCTTTAACCCAGAAACATTCCAAGGTGTCAAGTTAAAATTATTTTCTTTAAACTTAGAGGAAGCTATTGTTTCCTTGACAGTATATGGCTCTTCCCATGTTTTATCATCCAACAGTCAGTTGTCTGCTTGATTTTCTGACACTGCATATCTGTTAGAGGTCTGTACCCTGTAGACCCTGCTAGATGAGTTAAGAATAGATTTTACAGATGTTTTAACAATGTTATCATCCCAAATATGAATACCCAAATGGTCCCAGCTCATTAATCCTGGATATTAAAAGTTGGTATATTTCTTCATTTTTCAACCATAGTGTGATTTGCCCATTTTCTCCCATCAGACCACCTTTTTAAGAGCAGGGGCAGGATTCATAAAGCGTTGCCCGGGTGCAGGCCAGGTTTGCCTGGGGCAAACTGGGCTTTGTGAATAGTTGGTATTTACAAAGCCCAGTTTGCCCCCGTAAACTGGGTTTGTGCCCTGGCAAAGTAGTGAGGGGGGCCGCAATGCAAATGAGTGGGAAGGGACCTGCAAGTCCACATTTCAAGTATATTTATTTTATACTGGAAAGGTATGTGAGCAACAATGCCGTTTTCACAAATGTCCAGTTTTCGAACAGTGAATGTCAAATAATAGATACATTTATAAATACAGGACCTTATTATTATATACAGTGAGACATCACTATCTTTTGATATGTACAACTAGGTCAAACAATTTGTGTAGATACAGAACAAAAATGTATGCAAATGCAGAAAGAAAAAAAAAGCATAAGGGTGAAGAAGGTTGAGACATCTTGCAAGTAAAAAGACCTAAATTATTATATACAGGGAGACATCACTAACACATGTCATGGACAACCAGGTCAAACAATTTGTATTAATACAAATAATATTAGATATATGCATAAGGATATAGAAGATTGAGTCCTTTTCCAAGTAGATCAACCAGTAGTATAATGTAATATAACATTCCATGTAAAGCAGGGCATCAAGTGACCCCTGGTGCACATGTCACCTGGGTTAGGTAAGGAGAACTCTGGCAGGGAGATGGACAGCTATCTGTGAGGAGTGGAAGGTTACTTGGGGGGGAGTAAGTTAAAAGAGTGGTTGTGAAGAGCAAGGGGGAAGGTAATCATTCTGGGAAAAGACGAGTAGGAGTTGATGTCACTTGTCTCTAGTGGGGGGAGAGCTGTTGCAGGTCAGTTTAGAGAGAAGGAAACCGACCCTGCCCAGGGCTTTATATCTTTTCAATAATGTTCCCATTTCTCTGCCCAGGTCGCTGTTTCTGGACTGGGAAAGGGCAATATCTAACTTTATTTGGGCTGGCCATAGGCCAAGAGTTAAGCTGAAACTCCTCACTAAACCAAGGTGCGCGGGGGAACTAGCACTTCCTGATTTATACTGGTATTATTAAGCGGTACAACTCGTTCATGTGATGGCCAGGCAGATCCTGAAGAGTGATATGCATTGGGCAGAACTAGAACAAACAGACACCCCAGACCCGGACTACTTTACCTTACTATATTGTACAACTGAACCTACAACTCGACATCAGACTCTATCAATAGAATTACAACATAGAGTCATGGCCTGGTACCAAGTTAGAAGGCAACTCTCTATATCCCCCTTTATACCACTAATCTGCCCAATTGGAGCACTCCCAAATTTCCCACCTAGAAGAATGGACCATACATACCGACAATGGGCCAAATATGGACTGAACTACCTGTTTCAAATCACAACAGGAGGGATTTTGTCCACATTTCAGGAAATAAAGGAGAAATTTGGACTCCCCAACTCCCATTACTACAGATACTTACAATTAAGGCATTACTATGAAGCATTACCAGCTACAGTAAGCTGCCCAGAATGCTGGCCTCCCTTGATAGTCAGTTTGCAACAATTATGTGCCTCCCCGGGTCAGAAACATCTGATATCTACTCTTTATCGAGCCCTGAAGTCGACTTCAGTACTAACCCAGGTAGATACCCGTGAGAAATGGCAGCAGGAACTGGGTTCCCCAATAGAAACAAAACAGTGGGAACAAGCATGCTGGCAAGTTTCACATACATCCAGCTCGCACCAATGGCGAGAATTTGCATGGAAATTTTTAGTCCGCTATTTTACACCCCGAGATTACTACAGTCACTACACCCCTGACACCTGCTGCATGCTGGATGCTATGTGGAGAGAATAGAGCTCATCTCACACATGTCGTATATATTCTCCCAAACTGCAGCCATTCATCCATAGCTTGCAGTTAGAGCTTCAAGAGATATTTAGTGAACCTATACAGTTGACCCCGCAGGTGTTTATCTTGTCAATGTTCCCCGAAAGTCTTAGAGACCAAGGCGCCCGGTACTTGCTGGCTATCCTCCTTTCAGCAGGGAAGAAAGCCATCACTAAAATGTGGTCCACCCCTAACACCCCCACAGTAAAGGACTGGTGGTCTATTACTAGGCAAATCTGTCAAATGGAAAAGTTAACATAAGATTAAACGATAGAGAAGGAAAATTTAGTGCTAGATGGAATAGATGGCTCCTGTATTACATGCTCAGAGATAAGACTTTTATCCCATAACTTGTTAATGGCCTCCCTCCCTCCTGCTTCTTCCTCCAAGCACCTTCCTTCCTTTATCTCTCTCAACCTCCCCTTCCCCTCTTAGCCCCCACCCTTCCCTTAACTCACATTTAGAATAGAGGCTTGCATGGACTAGTGGGCCCCCCCTTCCTCTTCCCTCTCACTGACCCCTGATATATATCCCCCTCTAGGATCTGAAGATTTGTACAGTTAAAGTGAACTGCATTAGGGTATTCTTTGAATTACCTTTTGATTTTCTTGACATCTAGTATCCTAAATGTAAGAACAGTGACTCTAAGTAACCTGATGTTTGAATTGAAGGAGTCTCCAAGGCCCTTGTGGACAGGAGATACTCAGTAGACCTGGAATATCTTTAAAACTACTTTTTTAGAGAAACACTGTTAATATGCCTGCAAGAATACTGTAAGCATTCCTTTTTGATTCCCTTTACTGTACAATTGCACAATCGTATGTAATGAAAATGAAAACAAATAAAGATGAAAATAAAAAAAAAATAGAGAGAAGGAAACTTTTGAGGGAGCACTGAAAGGGATTGGCCATGGTACTTGCCAGAAGTGTGGGGGGGGCTGGCTATAAAGCTTGGTCCCAGTGTAGGTGATTGAGTTTTGCACCAGCGAGATGTGATAAAAAGGGGTGTTGAAAACAATGGTCACAGCTCCTCTAGTCATACGGGAAGGGGAACATTTTGGGAATAGACTGGAGACACTAAGAGGTATTTTGTCCAGATGGACTTTGTGAAGGAAGGAGAGTCTGTTGACACTGAAGTGCTCTTCTAGTGGTAGCCAGTCCAAGGTTTTGTAGAGAGTACATTGGTGGGTCCTCCATGGAAGCCCAGTGACAAAACAGATAGCACTGTTGTAGCAGGAATGTAGTTTGTTAAAGAGTTGAGAGGCAGCAGGTGGAGCGTAAATGATGGAACCATACAGCAATATAAGTAATAGGAGAGAGCAGGCCAGATGAAGTCGTGACTCAGGGATCAGGAACCGCCGAGTCCTATAAAGCAGCCCCAGCCTCTGGTAGAATTTGTTAATAACATAAGTGACATGGTTGCTGAAGGATGGGTATGGGTCTAAAATGATGCCCGGGTATTTAAATTCTGTTACTTGTTCGCTGTTAACCCCAAGGCTATCTTTGAGGGTAAGATGAGGGTGGGAAGGCTTTCCAGGACAGGAAAACATGATGAATTTAGGTTTTTTTAGAGTTGAGGACCATGCCTTTTTTGGAGAACCAAGAGTGAAGTTTAGAAAAGTCAGTTTGGAGGTTGGAGATTATCACATCTGGGTTTTTGTTGCTGCAGTAGAGCACAGCATCATTGGCATAAAAGACCAATTTTGTGCTGGAGCATATTTTGGGGAGGTTATTAATGAAGAGTGTGAAGAGAAGGGGGCCCAAGATAGAGCCCTGGCAGACCCCATATTTAATAGGGCATGCAGAGGAGTGATGGCTATCAATGGTGGTTATTTGTGATCTACTGGAGAGATAATTCTCAAACCATCTGACTGTACCATTAGACAATTGCAGATCTGTCAGGGTAAGCAGAAGGAGATTATGGTCAACCAGGTTGAAGGCTTTTGTCAAGTCCACGAGTACCAAGCCAGTGTACATCCCATTATCTGTGGCTCCATAGATGTCAGTGATGAATTTGACAAGGGCTGTCTCAGTGCTGTGAGCAGCTCTGAACCCATGTTGGGCATGAGTGAGAGTGCTGTGCTTGTTAGGGAAGGCGGTAACTTGGGAGTGGACCACCTGCTTAAGTATCTTGGAGAGAGCAGCAAGGAGAGATAGGCCTGTAATTGCAGACCTCAGTCCTGGACCCGGATTTAAACAGGGGCTTGACAGTGGCTGGGGGCCACTTGGTTCACTTGCACCTAATACCACTTGCAAAGTTTCCATGTGTTCCTAGCACCTTGGTCTTGAGTGAGGAGCATCGCCACGCCCTTTGTTTTACCAGGAGAAGTCACAGGTTGAACCCTGGAGTGTGTGCTACAGCATTCTTCATATTGGTTTTCATATTTGTTCTTAACATTTTGTAGAAGCCTCTCTCAAGAACTTGGGCACTCACCTGAAGTTCGTGAGGGTGTTGAGCAGGTGTTGAGGTGACCGGATTCTGCAACTGGTATTGATTTTCATCTGCCAGACTTTGGCTGAAATGGGATTGTGTTGTCCGTTGTTGGGGCTGCCTCAGAGGTGAATTTGGAGCTTGTGGATTCCATCAGCAGTTGAGCGGTGGGGGTAACTGGTACAGCAGGAGGTGGGAGCTCCGCTGCCCGCCAGGAGAACCCTGCCTGTCTTCTGTCTTGCATGGTGTAGATCTGAGCTGCAGTTCCTGGGCCTTAGCGAGGTGGCCCACTTTGAAGATCATCTGCTGGGGTAGAGTATTACGTTCCCCAGAGGATTTTATGTTTCTGGCTTCAGTCATTGACTCTCAGGTGGCTCACCACAATATTCCTACAGCAACTGTTAGGTGTAGAAGGTGAAGGATATTTCCTGGAGAGACCTGGTGAGAGCTTGTCCCAGTTTTCTTTTCCTAGACTTTTTCTGCTGATGGGTTGCCGGTGCAGAGAAGGACCACAAAGATAGTGAAGGGGCTGCATCAAATTCATGAGCCATATGAGACAGCACTCAAAGAGCTGAATTTATTCTCTCTGGAACAGAGAAGAAACAGGAGGGACATGATATAAACATTTAAGTATTTAAAGGGAATTAACACAACTCAGAAGAAAAACCTCTTCCAGGAAATCAGAGTGGCATGAACAAGAAGGCACAACTTGCATCTGGTGGAAGGCAAGTTTAAAAGCAACTCTAGAAATTACTTTTTCACTGAGACAGTGACAGATCCATGGAACACCCTGCTACCAGAAGTGGTGGCATCAAAGACAGTAAGGAAATTGAAACTCGCTTGGGACAGGCAATGTGGGCAACTTAGAAAAAAATATATAATTGGGGGGGTAGCCACCTTGGGCAGACTAGATGGACCACATGGTCCCCAGCTGCAAGACACTTTTCTTATGTTCTTATGTTTGAAATTAAACAGTTTATCTTCTAATGAAAAAGGAGAGGGCTGTGATATAATCGTATTGCTGAGTTTTTCCCATGATTTATCTTCACCGCAGCAGAAGAGAGTAGAACTGGCTGATGCCAAAACAGCTTTGTGGTACACACCATTATTACATGGCAATAGTTTGTTCATGGAATAATGGTATAAATACAAGTTGTAGGTTTCAGTTACCAGTAAAAGCCATACCATTTTATTTGTTTCAACACCAGAAATAGTGATTTGTTGCAAAAACATTAGCTATCACCCAGTTACAATTTTAGCATCCAGTTTACTAGAGGGATTGGTATTCTGTGTGCATTACTATAGCAACACCCATAGAAACATAGAAACATAGACTTTGTCAGCAGATAAGGACCACTTGGCCCACCCAGTCTGCCCATTTCCCTTCCTATTGGATAAGCTGCAGATTCTAGTTAACCAACAGCCTACTTCCTGCAACCCCCCCACTACAATTGCCTTATGTCTGTCCCATGCATGTTTGAATTCCCCCACTGTTTTAGACCCAACAACCTCCCCAGGAAGGTGGTTCCATGCATCCACCACTCTCTCTCCATGAAAAAGAATTCCTCACATTACTCCAGAGCCGTCCCCTCTATCTTTAAATTGTGCCCTTGTTCTTCTACATCTCTTTTTCTGAAAGATGCTACCCTCCTGGACTTTGTTGATTCCCTTGAGGTACCTGAACGTTTCTATCATGTCCCTCCCCCGTCCCTCCTTTCATCAAGGGTATACATATTAAGCTTTCTCAGTCTCTCTTCATATGGTTTCTGATGCAGACCCTGCACCATTTTAGTTGCCCTCCTCTGGACTGCTTCCATCCTGTCTACGTCTTTGCGTAGATGGGGTCTCCAAAACTGCACACAGTAATCCAGATGGGGTCTCACCAACTGTCTGTGTAGAGGTAAAACCAATTCCCTTTTTCTACTTGTGATGCCCCTTCATATGCATCCCAGTATCCCCCTGGCTCTCCTTACTGACTTCTCACATTGCTTACCCACCTTTAGGTCATCTGATATGACTAGTCCCAAGTCCCTTTCCATTTTTGTTGTTGTTAGTACCTCCCCTGCTATTGTGTACTCTTCTCCTGGGTCTTTGTTTCCCAGGTGCATTACTTTGCACTTCTTTACATTGAATCTAAGTTGTCATATGTCTGACCATTCCGCCAACCTTGCCAAGTCCCTTCTCATCCTTTCTACCCCCCCTTGTGTATCAACTCTGTTACAGATCTTTGTGTCATCTGCAAAGAGGCATACCTTTCCCTCCAGACCCTTTGCACTGTCACCTATAAAGATGTTAAAGAGGACTGGACCCAGTACTGAGCCCTGAGGTACTCCACTAGTAACCCCCCTTTTTTCGGAATGTGTTCCATTCATTATTACCTTCTGTGTCCTGTTGTGCAGCCAGTTTGCTTCCCAGGCTACCACCCTGGAACACACTCCCAGGCTGGCTAACTTAATTATTAGTCTTTTGTGTGGGACTGTGTCAAATGCCTTGCTAAAGTCTAGGTAGACCATATCCACAACCCCTCCCTGGTCTATTACTTTGGTCACCCAATCAAAGAAATCGATTAGATTCGTCTGACATGACTTTCCTGCTGTAAATCCATGCTGCTTTGTGTCCTGTGCCCCGCTGGCCTCTAGGTACTCAACAATTCTTTCTTTCAGAAGTGATTCCATCATTTTCCCTACCCACTGAGGTCAAACTTGCAGGTCTGTAGTTTTCTGCTTCTGCCTTGCTCCCACTTTTATGAAGTGGAATTACATCTGCCATCCTCCAGTCCTCAGGTACCACCCCATCCTCCCATGATTTGTTAAAAAGTGTGGTCAGTGGTGTCACTAGGTCCTCCCTTAGTTCTTTTAGGATTCTGCGGTGAATCCTGTAAGGCCCTATTGCTTTGTCCACCTTGAGCTTTAGGAGTTCTTTCAGGACTCTTTCTTCTGTAAATGGACTGGTGTCAACCCCCCTACCCAGAGTGCTTCTATTGTCTGGTTTAGGTAACTCCTCCTCTTCTTCTTTTGTGAATACTGAGCAAAAGTATTCATTCAGTATCTCTGCCTTTTCATTCTCTCCCTCTGCCCACCTCCCCTCTCCTTTATTAATCTTCACTATTCCTCCCTTGACCTTTCTATGCTCCCTAATGTACCTATAAAAGGTTTTATCCCCTGTCTTAACTGAGTTGGCTATTTTTTCCTCCGTATGGGCCTTTGCTATTCTGACTGCCTTCCCCACTTCTTTCTGCTTTAATTGATACAGTTCCCTGTCGTGCTTCTTCTGTGATTCCTTATACTTTTTGAATGCAGCCTTTTTCTCCTTAACCTTTCCTGCCACCTCTTTTTTTACTCTGCTTTGTTGTCTTTATTTGTTTCACACAAAGGCTTGTTGCCTCTATGATAGCAGTTTTGATTTTTCTCCATTGTTCTTCCACCCCTCCATTTTTGCCATTTGCTAGTGCATTCCTCAGGTATTCACCCATTTTGCCAAAGTCAGCCCTTCTAAAGTCCAGTATCCTTTTTCTTGTATGGCTTGTCTCCATGGTTGTGTTTATTGTGAAGCACACTGTGCAGTGGTCATTTGTTCCCAGATGTCTAATGACTTCTAAATTTGTGATCCTCTCTCCATTTGAGAGTACCAGGTCTAGTATTGCTCCCTCCTGAGTGGGTTCCAACACTAGCTATCTAAGGCCTGCCCCCTGCAGGGCATTGAGAATGACCCTGTTCTTGGATGTGGCTGCAGTACATGTCATCCAATTAACATCTGGCATATTCAGATCCCCCATCAACAGTATCTCCCCTTTTTCAGCCATTTTGAGAATGTCCTCTATCATTTTCATGTCCATTTCCTCTCCTTGAGATGGGGGTCTGTAAACAACCCCTGTGCAGACTGTGATGCCATTCCCTGTCTCCAAGGTGACCCAGAGTGCCTCTTGTCCTCCCCCTTTACTTTTTAGTTCTGTAGCTTTGATCCCTTCCCTTATGTATAGAGCTACTCCACCTCCTCTTTTACCCTCCCTGTCCCTTCTGTAGACTGTGTACCCCGCTGGTTGACCCCTGGTGCTAGATTAAGCAGCTGTAGCACACTGATGAGTCCTAAGAGGGATGATACAGTTGTTTGTGGTTTGCTGCTTTTAGTCTGTTTTCATATAGTTTTTTCTGCCCCTTGCAAGTGTGCAGGCGGCTTCTCAGCCCTGTCCCTGCTGCCCTGACTGGCCCCCTTCACTCCAGATCTATCTGCCACTTTATCTCCCATGGATTCCCCCAATGATGGGACCAGGAGATGGAGAGTCACCCTCCCCAAGAAAAATCCTGATTGGCAGGTGATCTTGGTGATGGTGCAGGCAGGAAGCAAGCAGACAGATCTTCACAAAGCCTGTACCACTTGCTTGTTTTTCTGTTTTTTCTTCCCTACCCACCTCAACTGATACTGGTTGCAACCCCTGCAGACCTCATCATGTCCCTGGCCCCCTGTGGAGGAGAGTTCTCTGGCCCACTGTAGGTGTTTTCAGAGAGGTGGAACCCAATGTCCTTCCTCCCCAGGTTCAGAGCACTTACTAAGTGAGCACCTTCCAATTGCCAGGCTGCCCAGCCAGCTTCCTGAGCTCATTTCCAAACTCAAATCACCAGCACAAGAGCACATAGCATTACCAGTTGTGCCATTGAGTGGTCCCCTGCTGCTTTCAGTCTTTGCAGATTGCTTGTGAGGCTTTCTTGCAACTTATGGTCTTGCCTAAAGTCTACACAATCTTTATCCTTTATGGTGATTTGCATGTGTTTCTCATAATGCCTTTAATTATGGGGGTGTGTGTAATTTATGTTTGCCACATCAAAATGCTATGAAGAAGTGCACTTTCTGTGACACCAGACACATGGTCACACAGCCCAAATACCGTATCCCCCTCCCATGGCCCAACTGTTCCAAGCAGTCCATGACATTCTAGTAGACCTCCTTTCTTGTCCTCTGTCATTCCAGGTAGTCACAGGCAGTCTAGCAGACCCCTCTACAATCACTGTCATTCCAAACTGTCATTGGCAGTCTATTAAACCCCCAGCTATGTTCTTGATTTCCTGGGTAGTTTGGTGGTACACCATTGTTGCTGATCAGCCCAGTTGTTAACCATCTTCGTGTTCCACTGGTACCCTAAACTCCCTCACCCAGCTTAAAACTACTATGGTGGTCCACTGGCACCCCTGCTCCTCCCAGTTCTTAAGTGCCCAGGTAGCTCATTGATATTGCCCATTCCCCTACCTAGCACTTGGTGGCCCTGGTGGTTTGGTGTTTCCTCCTCCCACTATGTGTCCCACCATGGTGCCCAACTCACAAGTATTAGAGTGCAGGGCCCACATTACTGTCTGCTTTTAGCAGAAAGAAACAGTGGGCTGCTGCCATGGTGTATGAGCTCTGCTGTGAGTGTCGCTATGTATCTAGCATGGGCCAATGGGTAAGTTGTATTGCAGCCCCACCACCATTCATATGTGCTACCATAACTATGTGCAGGAACAAGGGACTGGTTTGCAACCCTATTGAACATGATTTGATAGGATCACGAAGTATACACCAAGAACAAAGTCGGTTTTGCATCCACCATCCTCCCACTGGTTGTGACTCTGCACTGGGCCCTCAGGTGCTCACTACAGTGTTTTGTAAAGAAAATAATCACCAGTGTCAGCTAATGATCTAATTCAGACCCCATGGCATGCTGCATAATGGGAATCAACCCTTCAAAACCCTCAAACCAGCTGTATACCGCTGTTGTGTCTCTATTTTCAATTAATTTACTCAAGATAGCACAACTGAGATGCAACAACTTATTTTCAGTGGAATCCTGCTTCAACCCAATCTTACATCTGGACAGACTCAAGCACAGGAGATTACATGACTGGCTGAAAGTCACAGGACGGGTCAGTGATTCTGATGGAATTTGAACTTGGGTCTCTTCTTTTTTCTGCACTACCACTGTGCTATACTACCTCTTCAGTTCATGCTAGCAGCTATGGCTAATTGTTATACCACTGGTGCCTGCATGTGTGAGTGCTGTATTGTGAATCTGTATAAATTCTTTTGAACCTGCAGTTCTGACCAGTTTCCTCCCACATACTAGGCATCTGTCCATTTTTACAACTGCAGTAGATGGAGCCTGCAACCATCTTGCTGTAGCTGAGAAAACTACATACCAAAGAGCACAACTTTGGAGTTGCATTATGCTTCCGCAACTCAAAAATCACTTAGCTCATCCCATAAAACTCAAGGGCTCAACCCCCCCCCCAATGGGTGGACTACTTTTCCTGCCATCACTAGTCCATCTCCCATTTGGTGGTCCATGCATCCGTGGTGGCATGCATCCACTTTCTCACCGAGACTGTGTACATCAGAAGCTCCACTGAAGTTCCCAGACAGACCCCAAGATCAGTTAGATGGGGTCCGGAGACACGAGGGCTGCAGTGGAGAAGCCACAAAAGTATTTATTTAAAGAGTGCTAATGAGTGCTATGGGATTGCATTTATACATATTAATGAACTACTCATGAATATTAATGAACCCTGCCTGCCTTCTGCTCATTGGTGCTCTTTAAATAAATACTTTCACAGCCTCTCCACCACAGCCCTCATGTCTCCAGCCTCGACTAACTGATCTAGGGGTCAGGGAGCACTGGGGGAGCTCCTGATGCGCCGCTATCACAGCAAGAAAATGGATGCACGTCACCGCACATGCGTAGACCATGAGCTTGCACATTCTCGGTGTGGCTACAAGCGGTTCTGAGTCTCTGCTCCTCCAGTCCCTCTTTACAAGGAAAAACATTACCTGAGGCCAGACAGAGACTCACAGAGCATTAGGGACTTGGACTAAAGTGTCGGTGAACAAACAGGAGAAACGGGACCTCAACGAGCTCGGCTGCAGCTATATTGGCGTTGGCCAGATTTTGTTTGTTACATGTCAGATCTAGTCATCAGGTTGCTTTCACAGTTATATACACTTCTGATGTCATACCCATTATCAGTATATGGGAAATATGTGCAGTTGTATCCATCTATGTGTATACAGGTTTTGCCACTTGAGCTGTGGCATTTTATGATCTTGAGGTCTGTAGTGTTAGTTTTGTGTAGTTTGTTTACTAGTTTCTGCTGTAGCTTTGGTGACTGCCTAATTGCCAACACTGGTAGTACAGGGAGGGTTTCAGATAAATGGAGAAGAACTGTCTAGAATGGGCTGTACATTGTCTCTTCTGATGGTCCAGACAATACTGATGATCAGTGTGGTAGAGGAGTGAGTCAGGAAGTACAGACTGAACACAGATAA
Organism: Neoceratodus forsteri; assembly: GCA_016271365.2. Classification (NCBI taxonomy): domain Eukaryota; kingdom Metazoa; phylum Chordata; order Ceratodontiformes; family Ceratodontidae; genus Neoceratodus; species Neoceratodus forsteri. The sequence continues at coordinate 724,122,458 of CM028129.1, forward strand.
AGGTACAATGTGTCACTAGAATGGATGACTTCTGAATGGTAAACTAATTTGGCAGCTCCTTTACAGATTCCTTACGTGAGTTATAAACAAAAAGTTCACCAAAGTCTTTTCCACTCCATGATCTGGATTTTCAAAGCTGGTGGGCTGCCACAAACCCTTGGTGAGCCAAAGACATGGCACACTGGGCTTGCAGCAATCTAAAGAGATTTTCTAGCCTGTGCAACAATTTTATTTTTATTTATTTATTAAGAATCTGAATTGAACCCTTTGAGTTACAGACTCTTTTGCAAAGGCTCATTGTCAGTTAGCACAGAAATAACAGTAGCTCATGATGATGTGAAAATACAAATATAGAGCAGGTTAACTGAGCAAATGTCACCTTATAGGGTAGAGGCAGCCCAGCGTCTGATGAAGAGCAGGTTGATACAGTGAATAATCTGTGACACTTGCAAGGTGACTCATAAAAACAGAGACAGGGACCATAATTACAATATTAGTGACTAATAGCTGGCCAAGGGGCACAAATTAGGGCTGAGAAACAGATTGTCAAAAACTAAAAAAAAATAAAAAACAGAAAACAAGTCTTCTGCCCAAGTAAAGTGAACAACTGCTATGATTTTAGTGATACCTGCACTCAGTCCTAAATACATAAAGGTGTCCTACAAGCAGCTTAGGTACATTGCAGCAAGAAATAAGGACACACAACTGGTTAGACATAGAGTACAGCAGAACTTAAATCACTAAATGTCCCTTTATGGCACCCCCACTAAATAAGCAAGAAATGTACAAGTTTAAGCAATAAATATAGTGCATAAAACTATCTGTCTGTCTGTGCAGATAATAAATTAAATTCCTCAGAGTATTCCCTTCATGGTCTTGAAAAAGGCGGCAAGTTCAAATTTGAACAGAGGAGGAAAAACGTCTCAGTACTGAAAAGCTACCTGAGAACACCGCCGTATTGCCGCAAGTTAGACCAGCTGTTTGTGGTCTAGTTGGCTACATCCCCAGGGCCTTTTTTATGGTGCTTGCATCAGAAATTTGGCATAAGCTGCCTTAAATCGGGTAAGCTGTCACAACTATGTCCGACCTACTAAAATTGGACACATTTTGGCATCTAACCTACTATAAGTGGACACAGTTACAGCAAAAGTGTTTGGCACACCACCAGATTCAAAGTGTTCTGGAGCAGGGCATGATGCAACCCCTGTGCCATCCTTTGAGAATCCGGCCCCATATCTGCTCTAAAAGGTCATGCTTGGATAAACTTGCAGACCCCTTTTCTGAGCAGGAGGAAGAAATACTTTGCAACTTCAGGTTAACTTGTTTTACTAGGATAGGTAGTTCTTGCCTCTCACCTACTTAGTGTGAGTATTATGTCCAGGTTTTAGTTACCCAAAGCCAAACCTGGAAGATAAATGTGTGGAAGGCAATCTGTTTTACTTTATATGAGCCCAAGAGCAAATCTTAGTTCCAGTGTAGTGGACTTCACATAAATCCTACAATGTCATGAGTTTCACAGGACAAGCAGATATCAAGAACCCCATACTATAGCAGTCAATGAGTTTATTTTAAGCAACAGACTTGAGAAGCAAAAGATGACATATAAGAAATTAGCAAGTAATTAAGCAAGTCTCTTTTAAGTACATTTGTACCAGTGCACTCTTGTTACAAGAACATGACATTGCTGACAGTCTTCCGGCTTTCTCCGGGGAGGGTGCTGTTAGTTGATACCCTCAGTACAACAGTCCCAACTTCAGCTTTGCATGTAACTAGTCCAGATGATGACAGTTTCTACAGTTCTTATGAAAACACACACACATTAGCCAGTCAGTGAACCCATGGCCCACCAGGTAAAATCTCACTCCCAGTCCCTTTAGTGTCTTGCCAAAGATGAGATGCTAGCTATGGAGTTTATTTGGCAATGAGCATACAGTCATTATCAAACATTTGTTTTCAGCTGGTTCACTGGGGGGAATGATGCTTGCTGGCATTCTCTCCCGCGATGATCTGACCTTGTGTAGATGTTTGGAGCTGGTGGTAGTCTTGTTCCTGAATTATTTTTCACGTCATGATTTTGAGGCATGGTAGATAGCACAGGACTCTGCATGTTGTTTTCTCCTGAGGCTGAGTTACTGCAGAAACAGTTTGATACTTACAGATGACATGATGGTACCAGATGTTGAGAAATACCACATCCCTTGATGGCATTAGATGCTGAAATACCACCTTGACGGTATTGTTGTCCGAACATATCACATATCTTGATGGCATGAAATGTTCAGAATACCATACATCTTGATGGCATTGCTGGATGTTATGGAATACCATAACCTCTCTTGAGAAATGGTTAGAGTTTTACCACAGCACATTTTGCATAGCTCATAGTCTCACGTCATCAGACATTTTTTTCTTTTTGAATTTTATTTTACAATGTTTGGCTAGAAAAGGCATGCTAAGTTGAGGCTTGTTTCCAGGTGTGTCCTGGAAGCACAAGGAAGTTAAGTGACTCGCACATGGTCACACAGTATGCAAGTGTTGTGTGACCATGAGCAAGTCACTTAACTTCCCTGTGCTCCCAGGATGCTCCTGAAAACAAGTCTCAGCTTAGTGCGCCTTTCCTAGCCAAACATTGTAAAATAAAATTAAGATGGCTAAGCTGAATTTTGCTTACATTTCTGCTAGGAACATTTGATAAACATGTTTTCACCAATGTCAACAAAATGAGATTTGAACTCTGCTCTAGTTCATGTCAATGCACATTGGTTTTGTAACAAGAAATGCAGGGGGCACTATTGTTTCCTAAACCTCCACTGAGCAAAACTGATATTACTTATGACATAATTGTTTATGCACATTCAGCACCACTTTTCTTGTCTGTTTCTAAGCAAAGTTCCAGATGGCATTGTATCTCTACATTAGACTTAGGAAAAACAAGCATATAGATATCCTTGAATAGTTAGAAGTTTAGCAGAAGAGCTAAACAGGCATTTCCAACCTACAGAAATGACAGGCAGGCTTTTTTAGCAGATATAGTGAACCAGGCCCATAATTTAAGTTCAAACTTGACCTGAAGATATACGCCCTTTTATTGCACACGTATGCCTTCTCCTGGAATCGTTAAGATGCTAAAATCGCCTTCACAATTACAACCAATTACAATCAATGCAAACTTGATATTAACCACATATGCTACTGATAACACTTATCAGACAATTTCAAAACTGCAAAATGTAGCATCAATGGCATGTTACCATTTTTACATTTTCTTTCTAGCATTCCCTGACTGACCCATGAAGACAGGTGACATGCATGTGTCACACTGGTTGTATTAGTGCAGGTGATAGCTTACTAGTTCTCTCACTAGCAATTTCATCTAGGACAAAACATAAAGGAATCCTTTCAGTATTTAACATTGGCATAGTGTGGCAAGGCACCATGGCAGAAAACAAACTTAAAAAAAAATAAATACAATAACTTTTTTTTCTGGGTACTCTGTGTACCTGTGTTCTACCTTAGTCAAGAGCTTTGCTAATGTACACCATAACTAGTACCTTGGTTGCACGATTTACTAACATGGTGGTCAGTGTGACCTATCCCATGGTGTAACCGCTTACCCACCTGGGGGTAAGTAGTCAAGGTGCCAGAGCAAACTTTGACTGAAGCTTTTACAGCAGTGTCCAGCTCTGGACCCTAATTCCAGGCATGACCTTTGTTTAGTACCTGTACACTTGTTAGTAAACAGACAGTGGTAGCTGCAGAACCCTGAGGTTGTGAAACCAGTTTGTGGGAGTTCTAAGATTCAGGATGGTCTAAACCAATAATCTCTTGAGGGCAAAGGCCCTCTGGACCTATCTAAGGGTCTGAGTAGTTCCCCTCTCCCAACAGCATGGACTTCCTATCAGAGAGAGCAGCTGCACCTGCTATTTTCACAGCCCAGATGTCATGTTAGACATTCATGACTATGAGGTGCCTTAGCTTCTGCTAGCATTCTCAGGCTCTGATCAATACAGACCATGACCATTGGGATGGTGAAACATGCTTATAGTCTATGGTCAACCTCCATTTATCTGTGTGTTCAATTGTCCTTCCCAGAAAAGCACAGGCTTTCCTGTATGGTACCAGGTCAATATAGCGCTACCTGAACAGCGCGACAAAAACCACGCATCAGATAGCGCTAAACATTCTATTGTGATAGGATTTTACAGCGTACAGTAAGAATCGCTACCCCTGTCACTGTAGGGTCTGATGGGGAAGTGTCAAGAAGGCTGCTGGTGTGGTGCCTGGTCAAGCCGCTCCTGTGGTGGAGTGGCTAAGGCACCAGCACCCAGCAGCCTAGAAGACCTGGGGTCATGATTCAGTCCCCCCCAGGTCTCATAGTGTTGCTGCATTGAAAAAAAACAAACAAAATGTTTCCCCCTCCAGAATTTTGCACCATCCCCGAAGTCCACACCCCCTCAGAGTTAGTTATATTTATTCTGGGGGGGCAGATCCCCCTACTGCAAAAGCAAAGACAGTGCCATAGCTTTGGATGGTGTGCGCTGTTTGTGTTTTGGTCGCTGTGTTTCCCGACCTTATTTCAGCACACACTATTATGTCTGTGATATTGTTTCTTGTACTGTTTCATTTGCGGCATTATGACCCCGTGACTTCTTGTACCACTTGTGAGTAATTAGAAAAATATGGCATTGCTGCATATAGACTGTCTTAGAATGGAAGGTGTTAACTTTACTCCCATTAATTTTTGTTTGCCACCGTTTAGGATATCCACATATGCCCTCTCCTAGCTATCTGACACTCCTTTCTGAACTGGGGCGAGCTAATGGTCTGTGGCTACCTTCGGTGAGTTCTTTTTTTAGTCAATGTTTCACCCAGAATGCACTGCAATCATTGAGTCAGTTTGACTTGGTAGTGGTCAGAATCTTGTGGGAAAGCATGGTTGTGAATACTCCTTTTGCCTCTGGATGTGTTCCAGACAGTAGACCCACCACTGGAATAGTGTAGGGGACCTTTGGGAAGGTGATATCTGCCACCATATACAAGCTTAGTCTGGTCCTTAGCACTACTGACCTTGTGCCAGGTTCCTGTAACACCTGTTAATGACTTTATGTCTAGGATAAGGGAGTAGGCCAAACTAAAAAAAACACATGGTGCAATAAAGAAGTATTTTGAAGCTGTAACACATGTCTCCTTATTACCTGTTTTGTAAAAGGAAAATTTCCATATTTACTTTGGTTGTCACAGCATCATGGTCACTTGCCACCTAGCATGCCTTAGCTATAGTAGATTTTACCCTCATTGATACCTAGCACAAGTTAGGGGAGGGGGTCACCTTTCAGGTTTGTGTAAAGCTCCCAAGTGCATGTTTATGAAGACATTTCTTCACCAGGATGCCCAATTTCAGATGGAGAGGTTCCCGACTCCTTTTGATCACATATAGCATGCAGCATGATTACGTTACCATTAGCAAAACTCCAAAGCCTTAACAGTTACTTTTCATTTCTCTGACACATGTACTCAAGGCAAAATCTTAAGAAGAAAATGCTTTGAGAAGTCACAACTATATTACATCAGGATGTTAACATGCCCAATTCCTATGTACCCAATTAGTTACTAGATTCTTGTTAACTTAAAAATAGGCTTTTAGAAATGTGGATACTTGCACCCATGCAAGGATTTTAAATTCTGTTTATATTCACAAAGGTACTTGGTTCTTTGCAACGATCAAGAAAAGGGGGTGACAGAGCCTTCTTAAACTTGGCTTATAATTGTTGAACCTTTACTTGTATGTTTGGCTTTTAATTGCTGGACCTTTGTGTGTGTGTGTGTGTTTGTGTGTGGGGGGGGGGCTGCAGAGCATTCAGTCTCTGGACCCTACTATTTCCCAGAAACTACATTTTTTTTCTTTCCTTTAGGTTGGCAATTGCAAAGTATCTCTGAAAGAAACCATTGTTTTTTTCTTTCAGGTTACAAATGCTGTAGTGGAAAAATTTCATTCCACCCCTCCTGTTGCATCTCAACACACTAGACAGTAGCCTGCCAGTTTGGAGGGGTAGCAATAATTACCTTGGAGTAGTCTGTTTCAAGGGATAAATTGGTCCCAGGTTTAACCCAGAATATGGCCAGAAGGGATCACCTCCTGATCACAGGGTCTGTACAGAAAGTCGGGGCTAGAGCAAAATTCTCAATACCACAGCCAACATGTTGTTAGTATAAAACACATACAAGGAATGGTTATAAACTTTTCCCTAATTGCAGTTTCTGAATAAAGGCAGTGTTACTTTAACAATTAAAGTCTGAACGTTTGTTAAGTAAAATAGCATTGTGATTGGTTGGCATCCCATGGCACTCCAGACATTACCTCATGGGTTACAGCCCACCTGATAGGCTAATGATGCACATGACCCAGATCAGATTTCCAGTATATCCAGGTCCCAGGAACCCCTGCTCTCCAGTTGTAATTTGTGCATCTGAATAGGCAAGAAGCATCCAGAGAACTCCTGTCTGCTCTTTATCTTTTAAGGTAGGAAATGTGTTATATTTTAGCCTTTTCATGTGCTGGTACTCATGGATTATGGATAGGAATTTATTCTTTCTTGTTTAAGAAGGAGCTTTGCCCCAAAATTCCATCATTGTTTCAAACTCTATTGTGTGTTATGGGAGCGTTCTAATCAGTTTATATATTTTTCTCTATCCCTGGAGGCCTCTCGAGGCGTTTTATTCTTTACCTGAGTGAATTCCTCACGTTTCTGGCCAGCAGCCAGGCCCTTCAGGCCCAGGCAGCGTGCTGCCTACTCCTTAAGCCACGTGGCATCGCGGGCTCCCTCTAGCAGGCCTCCGCCTCTAGAAACGTTCCGCGAGTCGCCTCTGCTCCCCACGACTCCGCGGTCCTCCTGTGGCCTCCGCTACCCCTCAGAGGCCTTCCCTCCTTGGGATTCCTTCCTGCGAGTCGCCTCTGCTCCCCGCGACTCCGCGGCCTGTTTGGGTCTCCCGCGAGTCGCCTCTGCTCCCCACGACTCCGCGGCCTGATTGGGACCCCCCGGCCGATGCGATGCGCTGCCTTGTTTTCCTGGGCCCCTGGCCCATCTTTCCTGCGACAACGGCCGCCATGCGGCCCTGAATCCAACTACGCAGGCCTCGGCCTGCTCTCCCCGTGAGTCGCCTCTGCTCCCTGTGACTCCGCGGGCTCTCAGTGCCTCCCCGCCTCCTGGCCATCCCAGCTAGCAGGCCTCGGCCTGCCTACGTGAATTTCGAGTTGCCACTGCTCCCCACGACTCCGCGGTCTCTCGACGGCATTTTCGCGCCTCCCGGCGCACTCCTAGGAGCTCCCCCCCTCGGGCCTACCTCCTCCTGCGCAATGCTCCTGGGCCGCCTCTTCAGTTGCTGGGGCCCACGCCCGGTCGCCTCCCGGCCTGTCGCTCCACGGAGGGGCGCTCCTCCTTCCTCCCTCCCAGGCCTCTAATGGAGCAAGGCCTGGGGATGTGCCACAGGGGCAGACTCCATCTCTTTCCCCCCCGTTACGTGACGAGCGGGCCGATGCCTGCGCAGGCCTACAGGCATGCCAAGAGGCCCTCCTACGCTCCTTCCTTCCCCTCTCAGCAAGCTGGGAGGCAGTATAGCACAGTGGTTTTAGGCTCTGAGGTGCAAAATCCGGTCCACCCAGCAGACTTCTCCTGGGCTTGAATCCCACAGCTTCCACTTGCTACTGTGTGACCCTGAGCAGTCACTTAACTTCCCTGTGCTTCCAGTAATGGGTGGTCCGACTCCTGGGCTCAATCTGGTCTCTCCTGGTGCCTCCAGACCGCTCCGGATAAGTTCTTTTTTCTCCAGTTTGTTTTTGCTATCCTGGTTTAAAAAAAAAAAAAAAGCGATCAGCCAGAAGGGGCAATAAAGAGAGACAACTTGGGAGACTTCATGGTTCCACTCAGGTCCCTCTCATAGCGACCCCAGTAGGACACCGCAGAGCTACTGCCCGAGTACCTCACATAGCGACCCAGGTAGGTCCTGCGATCTCCATCCCCATCTCTCGGGGGTCGCGGCCCCCTCCCACAGCGGGCCCGCCTTCCCGAGTAGGATTGCCAGTCTGGGGATAGGTGGTAAAGGTTATTGGGAAGAAGTCGCCACCCTTACGGCTCGGGCTAAGAGCCCTCACACAGCGCCCTTACCACAGCAGCCTCCGTCTCACCCCCCCTCCATCCACACCTTCTAACAGGGTCTGGGGGAAAAGTGCCGGAGTCTTCTCTCTTCGCTCAGACCTCTCTCTCTCTTTCTTGCAGATGGTTAAAGCAAAGAAATGCACCGCGTGCAGCGCCACCCTCCTCCCTCAAACCCCAGGCCCTCTATGCGCAGCCTGCCTCATGGACGACGAGCTGTCTTCAATGGAGAGAACTCCCCCCCAGCTCCTTCTCTCCCCGGCCCCAGCAACTCGACGTGGGTGGACCCGGGCTCCCTACTGATTCAAAACCAACAAGCTGCGGTGGCCATGATGGAGAGTCAGCAGAACTTCATGCTGAAGATCATGGAGAAGCTGGAGGCCCTTACACAAAACAGAGCAAGACCACCCAGCACGGAGCCTCCCCGTCAGGGAGACCCTCCAGAAGAGCCCCCGGCACCAGAGGATCCGCTCCCCAGCATTCCCCAGGATGGCAACACTGAGGAGAGAGAAAAAGAGGATGAATTCAACGAGGAGGAGGAGGAGGAGGAGGAGGAGGAGCATGGCCTGGAATCAGACATAGAGGACCTCGATCAACAGGCAACCCCATCTCTGACCTCTAAACTGTGTGCGTTCGAGACAATTCCCGGCCTTATGAAGGTCATCAAGGCCACCATGGGCCTGGCTACGGATGAACAGGAAGGGGAGAAGACGGAATCGAAGCTAGATCCTATGATCCAGCTAAGGACCACCACCCCAGAGACCTTCCCAGTCTGCCTGGCCATTGAGGAACTGATTCACACCGAATGGCAATCCACGGATCCAGGCAGAAAGCAGAACCGAAGGAACTTACTCAAGATGTACCCGATTCAGGGTGACAAGTCAGACGCCTGGTGCAAGGCCCCTTCCATCGATCCCCAAGTGGTGGCCTTGAGTAAGAAGACTGTGCTGCCATGCGGCACCATAGCACTCAAGGACCCTACCGACAAGAAAATTGAAGATATGCTGAAAAGACATTTGAAATCGAGGTACCATGGCCAAGGCAATGGCGTGATCTATACCTTGAGGGCCCAGATCCGCTGGCTGGAGGAACTCCAGGAGCAGGCAAGCCCGAAGTCGAGGGAGGCTGAACTATTAGACTTTACCCTCAACGCAGCCAAGTACCTGGCAGACATGGCAGTGGACTCTTTACGCCTCCAGGCCAGGGCGTGCGCATCATAAATCGGGCCCGCAGAGCACTATGGCTCAAGCTCTGGGACGCCGATTCAGAATCTAAGACTTTGCTTCAGAATTTACCCCTTAAGGGGAGTCACGTATTTGGGGAAGGTCTCCAGGCTTATCTAAAACAGAGGGAAGAGGGTAGGGACCTCTTAAGGAATAGGTCAAGACCCTCACATCTACCAGCTGCTAGACGCAGGTTTCGGCCCGGAACCAAAAGCCAAACCCGCAGGGAACCCTACTCGCAAAACCACTCCTTTCAGAGTAGGGTCTCCACATCCTTCACACGCACCCCCGCCTTCAACAGCTACAAGTCCCCCTCCTCCTTCAGACCCCGGGGTCAAAGGTCCGGAGGACGTGGAAGAGGGTTCAGGGGAAAACAGTGACTCTGTTTCCCCGAGCCTCCCTCAATACCCCCCTGTCGGCCAACGGTTGGCCCTGTTCGCCCACCGCTGGGAGGCCACCACGTCGGACAGGTGGGTCCGAGACGTGGTCTCCAGGGGATACACCATAGAGCTGACTCACCAGTCAATACCCCAACAGTTTGTCTCATCTCCCATCTCCAGAAGGAGGGCCTCACCACACCAGGTACAAGGAATCCTGGCAGATCTGATCCAGAACAGGGCCATCCAACCAGTCCCAGTTCAGGAGCAGGGGGAAGGCATGTACTCCATTTCTTCCTGGTCCCCAAAAAGTCGGGGGAGCTCAGGCCCATCCTGGACCTAAAACACCTGAACCGATACGTGATCCCACATCGGTTCAAAATGGAGACGGTCCAGTCCACCCTCCAGGGTATCAGAGTAGGCGACTTCCTAACCTCCATCGATCTAAATGACGCTTACCTACATATCCCTATCATCAAGAACCACAGAAGGTTCCTATGCTTCCACATCATGGGACAGCATTTCCAATATCGGGCACTTCCATTCGGGCTGTCCTCAGCCCCCAGGGTCTTCACCAAGGTCTCCATCACCTTGGTGGCCAGGCTCAGGGAACAAGGGCTGGACATAGTACCGTATCTGGACAACTGGCTCATATGCACCCGATCCAGGGATCAGGCATACGCTCATACAGAACTCACCATACGGGCACTCAAGGACCACGGTTGGGTGGTGAACAAGAAGAGCCAGCTCCATCCAACCCAGCAGATCGAGCACCTCGGGGCCATCATCAACTCAGCGGACGGCTGGGCGAGGCCAGCCCCAGCACGGATCCGCAGTCTCCGGAAACTGGCCAGGCAGTTAAGGTCACACCACCGCACTACAGTGGCAAAGGTCGAGAAACTCCTGGGATGCATGGCCTCCTGCATCGACCTCATCCCTTGGGCCAGGTGGCATATGCGTCCACTCCAAAATTTCATCCTGTCAAGCGGAGCGCCAAACGAGTTCAACCTGCGCTGCCCGGTCCAGCTGCCCACAGAAGTGAGATCTTCCCTGAGGTGGTGGGTCACTCCGGGAAATCTGACAAGAGGAGTTCCCCTGGAAGCCCCCGATTCCCATCAAGACGGACGTGAGTCTCTCTGGTTGGGGAGCCTGCCTGGGGGACGAGTCAGCTCAGGGCACCTGGTCCCCAGCGGAGGCTCTACTCTCAATCAACATGCTGGAAATGAGAGCAGTGTTCCACGCGCTAGGGGCCTTCCGTCACATCATACAGGGACAGTCGGTTCTGATCAAATCAGACAACCGCGTGACGGTGGCACACATAGCAAAACAAGGGGGTACCAGAAGCAAAGCCATGTCACGGGAAACCTCAAGGGTAATGAACTGGGCAAAAACACACCTATCCCACCTGGGGGCGGTCCATTTGGCCGGAAAGCTGAACATAAGGGCGGATTGGCTCAGCCGCCAACAGATCCATCCCAGAGAATGGCGCCTGCACCCAGACCTATTTTGGTTAATCCAGGCGACGTGGGGCCCAGTGTCCATAGACCTAATGGCATCGAGGGACAATTCCCAGGTGGACAGGTACTTGTCCAGGTTCAGGGACGCGCAATCCCAAGGCACGGACGCCCTGTCCCAGGCGTGGCCTCGACGACGCGATACGTTCCCTCCGCCCCCTCATCCCTCAAGTTTTGGACAAAATCCGGAAATCCCGAACCACCATCATCCTGGTGGCTCCATACTGGCCCCGCAGATCGTGGTTCGCGGCGATCATAGAAATGTCTTTAGCCAGCTTCTGGATTCCGACCTGACCAGACATGCTGTCGCAGGGGCCAGTGATGCACCCATCCCCTCGAACACTAAAGCTCACGGCCTGGCTCCTGAGAGGGAACGACTATCGGCCACCGGGTATCACGAGTCGGTCATAGGCACGCTCCTCCGGTCTCATCGTGCCTCCACCACCTCCACCTACGAGAGACAATGGGCCATCTTCTCACAGTGGTGCCACCGCCGAGGCTCGATACCGGAACAAGCCGATCTTCCCACTATCCTGTTGTTCCTACAGCAGGGGGTGGATAAGGGGCTGGCACCCTCCTCTCTAAGGGTGCAGCTGGCAGCCATAGGGGCGGCCAGAGGCCTCGTCGAGAGACACCCACCGGGAGCTCATCCGGACGCAATTCGCTTCCTAAGGGCCAGACCTGGCATTGCACCTTGGGACCTAGCTCTGGTATTGGACTCCCTAAGAGCGCCACCATACGAACCCCTTGCCGAAGCAGACCTCTTCTGGGTAGGCCTGAAGACTGCCTTTCTTGTGGCCATCTGCTCGGCCAGAAGAATAGGGGAGCTCGGTGCACTGTCCTGCGCACCACCCTACACCACCTTCACCCCTGAAGGAGTACGGCTTCGGACAGTTCCGGCCTTCCAACCGAAGATCCCCACAAAGTTCCATAGGGAACAACCCATAGACCTACCCACCCTGTCCCGCTCTGCTCTACAGGACGGGAACAGTGCCCCGGACTCTCTGGACGTCGGATCAGCACTCTCGGTCTATCTGGCCAGGTCTCAACCCATCCGCAAGATGGAGAGACTCTTCATCGTCTCGAAGGGTCAATGACAGGGGCTCGCGGCGTCCAAGACCACCATCGCAGGGTGGATCAGACGGGTCGTGCTCCACGCCTATACGGCAAAGCGTCTGACTCCACCACAGGGGATCAGAGCACACTCCACCAGGGCAGTATCCACCTCCTGGGCGGAACGAGCACTGGTATCTTCCGAGGACATCTGTAGGGCCACTACCTGGAGCTCCCTACACACCTTTGCGAGGCACTACAGGCTGGAGCAACTCCAGGATTTCAGGCCGGCCTTCGCCTCTCACGTCCTCGCAGCGGCCCCATCTCTTGGTCCCTCCGATCCATCCGAATCCCACCCGGAGGCTTAAACTGCTTCTTATCTCCCATGAGGTATGTCTGAGTGCTATGGGATGCCAACCAATCACAATGGGTGTTTACTCACCTGGTAAAGGTGATTGTGTTGGTTGGCATCCATGGCACTCCAAGGCCCTCCTCGAATGATCGGAGTCCCGCCAAAAAAAAAAAAAAAAGAAACAGGAGGTCCCTTACCCTTCAGACCTCAACTCACTGCAAAGAAAGTTTCAAGTCGAACCACGTTCGAGGTAGTGTACAGAATAGGCACAAATTCAGGCCCTGCCCCATTATTTTACCCTGTCATTGCATATCTCATCTTTGCTAGTCTCTATTGTGTGCATTGCTTGCTTGTGTTCCTACTTCCTTCCTTTCAGCTATGGAAAATTCAAACTGGAGAGCAGGGGTTCCTGGGACCTGGATATACTGGAAATCTGATCTGGGTCATGTGCATCATTAGCCTATCAGGTGGACTGTAACCCATGAGGTAATGTCTGGAGTGCCATGGATGCCAACCAACACAATCACCTTTACCAGGTGAGTAAACACCCATTTATCTCTCTCTCTCTTTCTCTCTCTCACTAGCTGAGATAACTACTTTCAAAACATGCACTGTAGTTGAAGTCCTTATTTCTGGCAGCATTGTAGCTCAGGAAGAAAAAAACATCTCAGTTCAAAATCACCCAACACACTATGGTATAGCACCGTTCGGATCAGATCTTGTATCTAACTTGGCTCATTTTAGGACACCATTGTTGTGAAAGATCCCATCAACAAAAATGTGAGTGTTCTGTATTATTGATGACAATTCCACCACACTGCAGTGAAAGCACAGTCAGTTTACATTTGTAAAGTATAAGATGATATAACGTGCAATTGGCAGCAAGGCAAAAGTCTTATGTAAATATATTGACAGATACTGTACTCTTTATAGATGACAAATATATTGGTGTTTTTCTTTGTCCACCCCCTACAAGGGGGAGCAGTACAAAAGGCATTTTCTTCAGCTTGGTGTATAACCAGTTCAGATGAGGACATTTTATATAATTCTGATGAAAATGTGCACACACATTAGCCACTCGATGAACCTGAAGCCCCCCCCCCCAGTAAAGTCTCACTCCTAGCCCTTTTAATCTCTGACAAAGATGAGATGTTGGCTCGTGACTTTATTTGGCAATGGGCTTATAGTCATTGACAAACATTTGTTTTTGCTTGGTTCATTGGGGGGTGATGATGCTTGCAGGCATTCTCCCCCTCGATGGTCCGATCTGGTTTAGATGTTTGAAGCTAGTGGAAGTCTTGTTCTTCAATGACTTGCCACATCATGATTTTGAGGCATGGTAGATGAAACAGGAATCTGCATGTTGTTGTCTTTCTCCTGATGTTGAATAGCTGTAGAAACAGTTTGTTGCTTACAGATGACATGATGATGGTATCAGATGTTGAGAAATACCACATCTGCTGATGGCATTAGATGCTGAAATACCATCTTGATGGTACTGTTGTTCCAACATACCACATCTCTTGCTGGCATGAGTTGTTCTGAATCCTATAGTATAACTCCCCCCCATGGGTGGGGCATACCTAGACACGCATCCCGTCAACTCACTGCCACCAGTCCTGGTCCTAGGTGCCTTCCCTTTCATTCCTGCCAGCCCCTGGGTTTTAATCCTAAGAGAGGGGACCAGAGAAGTTTTGGTGGACAACCACCAGTTCAGTGGTACTGTAGATCGCCACGCAGCCCTGCTCAAATATGTGAGCTGCAGCGTTTGACTCTCCTTGTTACTTGCATTAGGGCACTCACTGGTAAACTTGCTCTGCGGCTCTCAGGGGGTTTCCTCTGTGTGTGCTCCAGCCCCAGGGACTCCAGAGACATAAGTAGGGTCTGGAGGCACATGGGGGACAAAAGAAATAAAACTTCGTCTTAAGCACTATATCAATAAAAGGGCACAATATGGCTTTAAGAGCAGCTGAGGCTGTATACAAATGAATGGCTCTGCCTACCACCTAGGGGGTCAGCGCTATAGTGCTGCCAACAGGCAGGGGAAGCCCCTTTCTAGCCCCACTCTGGCACTGGATGATAGGGCAGTGGGACTGCTACAAAACTGTGGGGCAGGTTTTTATTAAAATGATTATGTTTGGCTGCAGGAGACTTTCAAACTTGGGACTGCATATGAACTGCTTACAACAGTAGCCATATCTGTGATCCTTTGACCCCATAAGCAACCAATCAAGATTCAAGAAGCCCAAGAACCTGCAGCTGTGTTCCTGGGAAGTGGGTTTGGACAATGCCCTTGGCGCCCAAACAGCCAGCCAATCAGGCGTCAAAGGGACTTAATGTTTATTAATTTCCCAGATGGACAGCTGTTTGGACCAATGGAAAGCTGCCATTTTCCTTTGATATCCTGGGACAGTCTCAGCTCAGTGCAGCTGTTGGCAGAGGCTCTCTGAGGATGGATGAGAGCTATGTGTGAGTGAGAGAGAGGGACTTTGTGAAGTCAGCCCATGGCTTCCAGTGGTGAGGCAGTGAGACCTTCTAAAACCTTTCATTGCCTGGGAGAGCCAGCATTCCAAGTTTCCAGCTGACAGAAGACAATTTGGCAACCTGAGAGTAGCCCTCAGTTAGTACGGTGGCTGGGACTGAGTTTCCAAAGCTTAAAGCGGTTCCAGTGACTGAGAGCAGCATTGTGAGAAGTCTGCTGGGTTCTGCAGCCTGGAGAGACAGAAAGTTTTACAGGTTACTGCCAAAATAAGTGTAGAGTCCTGCCAAGAGATGTATCCCTGGTTGCCAGAAAGTTGTGAAAGCTGCCACCAAACTGTGGTTGTTACCTGCAGAGAGTGAGAGACTGGCTGAACCCACATCTGAGAAGACACTGCAATACTCAGGTTGGTCTGGGGAGTCAGCCAATATTTTCAATGCTAGGCAATACTGGACATTTGCCCCTGAAAGCTGGAAGCCTTGACGTGTGGGGTGGGTGTGTGGATCTGGTCCTGGAGTCTGGCCTAATCCAGTATCCACAGAAGGACGTCATGATGGTGACAAGCTGTAAAAGCCAACAGCCACTTGAAGGAGACAAGCTGCCAGACATTATGACCAACCTTGCCAGCTGCGAGCATTGCCACTTATGGCCCAGTGCATCATCATGACAACCATCAGCTACTGATCCTATTCAGACCCTGCATGGTGAACTGCAAAACTGGGAGTAAGCACAGGGCCTGCCCTGATCTGGGGGATTCAATACAGTTTAAAGAAAGAAGTTGTTATTTGTTTAAAGTTAAGTGCTTCAATGTGGGCCAACCCATGGCAATGATCAGGTCTGCACCTAAATCTGGGTACCCAGACAGACTTAAGGGATACTGGTACCAATGGAGAGTGGGACTATGTTGAGTGCTGTTGCTGTGAGGGGTGGGCACAGTTAATAACATGTTCTACTGTTCTTTCAAACTACAAATTTTGAATAATTGATGTAGATTTGCATCCTCTATTCCCCTTCCCTAAAATAAATCAGCTATTGTTGTTACTGCATAATTGTGTCCATGAGCATATTATTAGCGATAGCTATTAATTGCATGCCGTATACCACTGAGCCAGATTTCAGTGACTGTCACTTAGAGCAACCTCTCTGTGGCCCCTTCCCTGAGATCTGCCCCCTCCAAAGTTGGTATATTTAGTAAGGGGTTGTGTGTGGGGCACATCCCAACACAAGGGGGGTGCAGCCCCCCCAAACAGAGGTCGCTCTAAATGGTAGTCGCCAAAATATGGTGCTGTCTTGACACAGCACCCTAAACATGACACTGAGATGTGGTAGATCCATTGCATGCTACCTAGAGTGTTAAGCTGGTATATGGCATTCTGTGTCTGGGGGTGACTGGAAGGGGAGGTGGGTAGGTAGGTAAAGCATCCCAAGGGGTTGTACCCTAAACACAACTGGCCCACTTTATTTACTCAGGGTGGAGGCACCACACTATTATTTATTTCTGTTTAGGAAAGAACCCCCCGTCACCACCAGAACAGAGCCCAGGCCCCCTAACCTGTTTTGTGGCCAATAGGCAGGGGTAGTAGCCCACTGTTACATGGTGCCTGGTTTACACCTTTGGAGGCACTGCTGGGATCTTCTGTTTACCAGTCATGTCCCACATAAAAACCCCTGCTCGTAAGGACAGTATTGTGCCCCCCAAACCCTGAGTGGTTGCAGACACTATAGCCTATTATAGACTATTTGAGTGGTGTGAAAGTGAGGATATGGACCCTAAAAAGCACTCCTGCTCCTGTGAGTCCCCCTCGAGACAGACAGAGATCAACTAGAAGAGGCCCTATCAGTAGTCAAGTGCCTGGGACGAGTTGCTGTCTGAAGGCGATGTATGGCCTCTGTCACAGAGACACTAATGGTGTTAACTGAGTGCCGATATGTGGTTGACCCCACTAGCATGCCTGATATACTGATCCCAGAAGGTTCTAAGGTGGCATGTACCATAGTAACACATGCTACTGCGATTCTCAAAAGGGAGTCTGCTCCCCAAACTAATTATGAGTCATCTCCCTCTGACTTCTATCGTAGACTGAGAATGTTTCATAAGTAAAACCCACCCCAGCAGGTGAGGATGACTTGGAGACATGGATGGACTATGGCCCTGTCCACACTACGCCTCTGTAACGTTACAGAGGGTGTAAAACGTTACCGTAACAGGCCACGTTTACACCTGTAACGTTACAGGAGGGCATTACGTAACCGTTGTTGAAACCACATATGAGGTGGTTTTAAAAACCTTGATTATAGAAACTGATCCTGCTAAATAACGTTACTGTGATAGTGTGGGCGGCGGTAATGGTCCTCTGCAGGGCATGAGGTGCAGTCTGAGCTGCATTGTGGGATTAGGTGCTGCCGTAGCGGTCGCCCGGCTCTCGATGTGTGGACCGGCAGTGCGGTCCCGTAACGAGGACACCACGAGGTGTGGTTCCCACTGCACCACTCCCTCATTATAATGGATTGCATCCTTTACTGGCAAGTAAGTGGTGTAGTGTGAACAGGGCCTATGTGTCGTGGGATTAGGGTGTAGAAGGAAACACAGACACAATGATTCAGGTGCAACACACCTCAGTGTGTTCTATTTTCATGTAGCTCAGGATAAGCATAACAAAAAAATAGAAAATAAAGGTTTAGAAACAAAACAAAGTTCACAGCACCTGAGCACACTTGTGCAGAAAGCAGTTCCATGGACCATTTCACATGGTTTCAAGTTGAGTTTCTGATGCAATCCCTTCTTAGGGTGAGTTCCTCAGTCAGATCACCAGACCTGGATCCCTCACCTACCTCTGTCAGGACAGATAGCAACTGAGAGAATCCGACTTCCCCTTGCTCCCATGGGCTTTTTTATACCCTCCCCATGGTCCAAGAATCCACCCCTTAAACCAATTAGCATCTCTAGTCAGTCAGCAGAAGGGAAATTCTAAGGTTATGCATAACATATCCAGAATAACATAAAACATAATATAACAGGTAGCATCTTCACAGTCTAAAAATATTGTTACTTAAAAATCAGGGATTAATTCATACATATGCAAATATTCTGTGGCCCCTCCTTCAAACCTGCCTCTGTTTCTAAGGACAACCCTCTTGTCAATCACATAAATCTGGCCAGACTTAGGCTGACCATCCTATACTGAAATAGGAACTTACAATCACGGAGGGCTGCAAAGAGCTTCTAGGCCGGGTAAGTGAGGGCTTCTATAACTATACTCACCGAGAGTCATATAAAGTGCTAGGCTCTCTTTTCTTTTTATAAAAATATAGGAAGCACTGTAGGGCAGGGAAAAGGAACAAAAAAAAAACACTTTGGAAAGGGGGGAATAACTCTGCTGTAATTCCCTTTGTTTATTTACATTTATTTATTTACTTACTATGGGTGCTATGCACTATTGGGGTGGAGAGGCTGTGCACACATATATCTGGGGTGTGTAGCCACTCTGGCGCCCACTGCACCCCCCACGCAGCATGCTCGAAGGGGGAGCACACAGACCCACCGCTCCCAATCCCCCACATCCGCTGACAACTCTGGGCTGGGGGCATTCCAGGGGCATGCCAGCACTACACGGTATTTACTAACCCACGTAGTGCTGGCCCCATGGGTGCGGAGGGTGGTAAAGGGTACACGAGGGTAGATCCTGCCATAACCCGGTGTGTGCCCCCACCAACACAGGCCATTGGTTGCTGGGGGACCGGAACAGGGCACATCGTGCTACCCTGACCGCTGGGCAGCAGGAAGTGGCAGGGGCAGCTGGACAGGCGAGCACCCAGAAATGACAGGAGTGGCGGTTCCCAGGACTGAATGGTACCATGCAGGTCCAGGTGCTATACCTGTTTACCACTCTCTGCTTTGCATTGGCATCTCTTTCAGCTACCACTTTCACAGGAGGAAAAATATGGACTGGCAAGTCACCTTCCAACAGCCGGTAAATCAGCAGCTGTATTTGAAACATGCATCAATTGGTTAGAAAGTCAGAAAGAGTGTGATTATTATAGACTCTTGCTGAGAAAACCAAATGATGCATGTTTCAAATATATCTGCTGATTTGCTGGCCATTGGATGGTGACTTGCCAGTCCACATTCTTCCTCCTTATCATTGTCCCGGGGCACGTCTTTAGTCTTGACCTGTGTGATTTTTACAATGTCCTTGGTCTATATTGGGACAGGATGGTGCTGCACAGGTCTAGGTGCCTGTGATCAGCATGCATAGCCCCAGACCCACGCCCCCCCACACGTGGGATCCACTCAGGGTCCCAGGGGGGCATCTCACTGGATGCCCGCCCAGGATGACAGCGACTCCTCCCCCAGCCACCCTGCAGAGTTCTGCACACCAGAGGGGAGGAGCTGTAGACAGGTGGCCAGCAATGGTGAATGCCGGCATTGGTGCACCTGTCTGTGGGATGCAGGAGCGCAGGCAGGGTACGCGATTTTCCCACGTACCCCCGCCTGCTTAGTGCATAGTGCCCACTATGCCTGGATGCAAAATGCAAACAGGCAGCAGACTGAGACCCAAACAGCTTTATAAACAGACTGCTAGAGAAAATATAACCTTAAAATGCAACTGTATTTGATATTCCTAAAATGTTTACCACAGTACTCACAGGCCTTAATGGAGATAAGATCATCACAGACAGCCTGCTAATCTTAAGAATATGTACTGTATAAGGCTGTAGCCTCTTTTGACTATGTATACAGTGTATCCCAGACAGCTTTTGTTATGGATATAATGTAGTGTACTAAACCATTATGTTTAGACTTTGTTTTGGGAGGGGGGAAGAGACCTACCAGTACCAGAGAGTAGAAAAAAGACTGGAGTAAAGACACATCATTTTAGAGGTTTGTTAACTGTGTGTGGCCACTCCACAGTCAGTAATAAGCAGAAGGAAGATTGACAGAAAATAGGACAGAAAAGCGCTGTTGCAACAGACTTTGGAAACTGGTATTTTATTTTTTTATATTTATTCCCTGATATATGCTTGCACATGTTTATTTTCAGACGTCTTTACATTTTCTGTACCTTAGAAAAGGAAGGGGGTCTTGTACAGCAGTACAGATTTATACTAACACTCCTTTTCAGTTTTCCAGGGCCTGGTAGTCTTCACCCTGCCACACTATACTGCCCCTTTAGTGCAGGATTGGCAATGCTCTGAGGCCAAGAAAAGAAAATAGCTTGGAGAAAGCCTTCGAAGCCTGGCACTGAAGGTTATCCTCTCTCTGCGAGCTAATGACCCTAATGTACCAGCCCAAGAGTATTTGACAGCCCTGGGGAGTGTCTTTGGAAGCACAGAGTCCTGTGAAGACCTTCTATGGGGCCTTGCAGAAAGTATTCCATAAAGAAGGTATGGTAAGCAAACTGAAAAACAGCAGCATTCAACCCCCCATCTCGGACGGAGAGGGAGAGACATAACGAAGACCCGAAGTTGTCAAAGCCCCTGTCAAGGCCTCTAATGCTTATGTTGCAAAACAAAATAGTCAAAGCTGGAGACCCCCCTGCTGATGTGTTGTCCCAACCCAAGGCAAATTGAGAGGGCACTTTCTGTTATAACTGTGGAAAATATGGACACATTAACAGGGAATGGCAGATGCAGGAAGACCCAGCAAGAGTCAAAGACAAATTGAGAAGCTCCAGAAACAGGGACACTTCAGCGGAGCCCAGCAAAGAAGTGCACTGGGGCCCCGACCAAACCTACCTCCACAACATTTGTAGCAAAGTCCTCGGTTAAATTATCTGAAACTGTACTACCTGAACTTGACAAGCTTGTTGCACTGTCCAATGAAACCATGGTCGCCATTGACCGAGTGCCTGCTTGAGCTGTACTGGACAATGGTTCCCAAGTAACAATCATTTTCAAGAACTGGTATGGCCTGCACCTGTCTCATCACAAGGTACTGCCTTTGGAAGGCCTAAATGAAAAATCCTACCCACACCTAGGGTACATCAAAGTGTGGATTGCCTTCCCTTCCAAAGTAACTGGAGTGGGGGATCCAGTTGAGACATTGGCTTTAGTAACTCTGGAGTCAGGGATGTATGACAGAGTACCCGTACTTACTGACACAAATGCCCACATGTTCAGTCACCTGGCTCAGCTTTGCCAAGAAAGGGAAGTCAAGCAGAAAGGAAAAGTGTTATGTGTACTGTCACAAATGCACTCAGCAGGTCAGGCCCTCTGCTCCCACAGTGCCAATCTCTGAGCTCAATATTGTAAACAGGTAACAGACAGGGTAACCCTCCTGTCTGCTTGTGGGTCAGAATCACCTTTAGTCTCAAGTTCTGGGGGGATTCAAACTGTGAAGCTTATGCTAGCGTACCCAAATGTACAGGCTCAAATAATCTTCTCTTTGGGGGGATGCAAGATATCTTTCACCTAAGGGCACCTAACCAGGTATCCAAAATTAACCCTTAAAACTCTATAAAAGACCTTAGGTGTATTCTTACCTTTTCCCATTTTAGTAACACCATCAAGTCCTTCAGAACAGCTGTCAACTTAACCACGTATACATCACATGCAAAAAAAATGGGCAGACTCAGGCAGTCTTTTTAAATATAAAGGGTATTTTACTTAAAGATAATAAATGCATGAAAAATGTAAACACAGAACAAGATATCAAAACGCATAACATCTCTTAAAAGAAAACAAGGAAAAGTACAAACAAAAACTCCTACCTCAATACAATTAGAATTTTTCTATCTAATGTATTACCACTACAGTGCTTATAGTTTGATCTTGTTTCTTAAGAGCCCAAAAAGATATGACTCTCCAAGTTTAAACACAGTATACAGTTTAAAACTCTGTGTTTCCACACCCCTTCTATGATGTCATCTAGCTCCTCCTTTTGGAATATAAAAAATATACCAACAATGATCTCCTGCCAGGAGATATATTAAATAATGTGACTTCAGCAAAAACTAATTTCCCAAATTATGACAGTCTTTAATCAAGCCTTTCCCTTGAACTGGTGGCTAATTTCTGTTTTCCCAAGGGACATCAAAGGTTTTTACAACTCTGCAGTTTCTCAACTAGATGCAAATATAGCCAACAGGAATCAGCTTATCTGAAGTCATAAAATTTATATTTTAGTTTCCCAGCTTCAGAGGCAGGAGGTCATAAAAGGCTATAAAATGCAACTTCCCAAGAAAGTTAATTACCTTACAGAGATCTCCTGGTTTAATACATATATCCTGTTATTTTCACTAAAACCTGGTGGGGGAGTCACCCAGGAGCCCAGGATGTCTCGTGAGACAATCACATACCACATTCTATATTACAAATATCATAGAACAATCATAACCAGCTGGCCAAGCATCACAATCCTTCCCACCTAGACTGAATTTGGGGGCTCTATCCCCTGCATGGGATGAGCTTCTCAAATCAGTTCACTCCTCATACAGATGCAATAGGCAATCGGTGTTCTGACTGGTCACTCCAGCCCTATGTAAGATTGTCATGTCATACCCTTGCAAGGCAAGACTCCATCTTAATAGTCTACCATTATTCTTTCCCATTTGGGTCAGCCAAACCAGGGGGTTGTGGTCAGTCTGTACCTCAAAATGCTGCCCATATAAGTATGGTTCTAACTTCTTTAGGGCCCACACTATGGCAAGACACTCTTTTTCCACAGTAGTGTAAGCCTGCTCCCTTGGAAGTAACCTTTTACTCAGGTACACTACCGGGTGATCATTCCCTTGGTTGGAGGTCTGACTCAGTACTGCCCCAATATCCACATCTGAGGCATCAGTCTGGACTATAAAGGTTCTGCTATAGTCAGGACTTGTCAATACAGGAGCACTGCACAGTGTCTCCTTCAGTCTGGTAAATGCTTTTTCACAGGCTGGTTCCCAGGTAATTTTATTAGGCATCTTTTTCTTTACCAGGTAGAGAGGGGAGCAGCCAGGGCACTCTATTTGGGTACAAATTTCCTATAGTACCCTGCTGTCCCTAGAAAACTCCTGACCTGCTTTTGTGTTTCTGGTCTGGGCCATGCCTTGATCACCTCTATTTTTACTTGGTCAGGACAGAGCTGTACCCAGCCTACAACATGCCTGAGGTATGCCACTCCAGCCATGGCCACCTGGCACTTCTCAGCTTTGACAGTGAGCCTGGCCCTCTGTATCCTGCTCAGCACTTCCCTAAGGTGGGAGAGGTGTTCCTCCCAGCTGGCACTAAAGATGGCAATGTCATCCAGGTATGCCACGGCGTACTCCTCACCACCATTTAACTTCTGGTTCACCAACCTTTGGAAAGTTGCCGGGGTGTTCTTCATTCCAAAAGGTATTACTTTAAATTCAAATAAGCCTATCAAAGTGATGAAGGCCGACCTCTCCCTAGCTCTGTCAGTTAACTCTACCTGCCAATACCCCTTTGTCAGGTCAATAATCGTAAGGTAGGTCACCCCACCCATCTTCTCCAGGAGTTCATCCATCTGGGGCATTGGGTGGGTGTCTAACTTTGTGACTGCATTCAATCAATGATAGTCCACACAGAAATGAGTAGCACCATCTGGCTTGGGCACAAGGACTACAGGTGTGGCCCAGGGGCTGTGGGATCTCTGGATTACCCCTAAGTCCAGCATTTCCTCCACCTCCCTTCTAATGTCCTTTTGGACAGCCTCTGATACCTGATATGCTGTCCGCCGTATGGGCATCTGAGTCCCTGTCTCCACATCATGCGCTGCTAAGGTGGTTAGTCCAGGCTTGGCGCTAAACAGTGGGGCAAAGTCTTCTCAAACCTCCCTTAATTCCTGGATCTTGTCCAGGGCCAGCTGGGGAGACAATTTAACTGCCTCCACAGAGGACTCCCACTTGCTTTCTTCTAGCAAGTCCAGAAGGGGGTCTCCTTAGTCTGTCCTCTCCCCAGGACTACATACTGCAAACACTATGTCAGCCCTATTAGCATATGGCTTCATCATGTTGACATGGTACATTCTTTCTGTCTGACTTCTGTCCGGTAACTCTATGATATAGTTCACGTCATTTACCTTCCTAACTACTTTGTATGGTCCTGCCCACTCAGCCTGCAGCTTGTCTTTCCAGACCAGGATAAGGACTATGACTTCCTGACCCACCATGTATGAGCGAGCTCTGGCTCTGCAATTGTACCACACTTTTTATTTCTGTTGGGCAGCTGTCAGGTTGCTCTGGGCTGTCCCCATAAGCTCCTTCAGCCTTTCCCCAAATCTAAGGATGTAATCCACTATGGGAGTGCCCTGGGTGGCGTGCTTGCCTTCCCAGTCCTCCCGGATCAAGTCTAGGGGCCCACAGCCATCCATATAAGAGCTCAAGGGGAAAATTCTGTCGACTCTTGGGGCACCTCCCTGTATGCAAACAACAGGTGGGGAAGGTCTTTTTCCCAGTCCCTCCCATGCTGTTCAGCAAACGTTTGGAGCATTGACTTCAGGGTACTGTTAAATCTTTCTACAAGCCCACTGGCTTGTGGGTGATAAGGTGTTGTGTGCCTTTGCACCACCTCACACTTGTCCCACAAGCATTTCATCAGGTCCAACATCAAGGAACACCCTTGATCGGTGATAACCTCCTGTGGAAACTCAACATGGGAGAAAATCCCAAGTAAGGCATCTGCCACTTTGTCTGTCCTCAGTGAGGACAGAGTGACTGCCTCTGGATACCGAGTGGCATAATCCACTACAGTCAGGATGAACCTCTTCCCAGAGGAGCTGGGGGTATTTAAAGGCCCCACAATATCCATTCCCACCCTCTGGAATGGCTCCTCCACTATGGGCAATGGAATTAGGGTGGCTTGTGTTTTCTTACCTGCCTTCCCTATTTCTTGGCACGGTGACAAGACCTGCAACACTCCTTCACCCACTGGGTGAAGTTGGGCCAATAGAAATTCTGCACCAACCGCTGCATAGTGCATGCAATTCCCAGATGACCAGACAAGGGAATATCATGTGCAGTCTTGAGCAACTGCTCACAGTGCCCCTGGGGAATGACAAGCTGCCTGCCTAGCACCCCTCCCTCTGTCTTCATAGCCTGAGTATACATCAGTCCATTTTCCAAATAAACTTTATGTTTACCATCACCTCCCTGTGTTCCATCAGAGTCTGCCCAAGCCCTCAGCTTCTCTAGACTAGGGTCACTTTTCTGAGCAGCTGCAAACTCCTTACACATTCCCAAGGCATGGAACAGGTCCCCTTCAGTCTCTAAGCTAGGGTCCCTAGGACTAGCATCAGGGCACTCAGGATCACTGTCATCCCTAACCCTCTGACAATGGGTCACCCCTCCTTCTTTGGAGTAACCCACCGTAGCTGTGTGGTTAACTGCTACTGGGAAAATTTCTACCCCCTTTTCATTAGTCTCTCTATCAGGAGACAGGCTGGGGAACCAGCCTCCCAGTGGTTCCCACAATGGCTTCTATGGGGTCCAGGGAACTACAATTTTCCCTTGCCACTTGTCTATGGGTAACTGCACACATCATCCCCTGTTTGAGATTGTTGCCAAGGATGACATCCACTGCTAAAGTTTTGGCTACTGCCACCTGTTGCACAGTTACCCCTGTTTCACCTCAGTCCAGGAGAACACTAGTGAGTGGCAATCTGGTCTCCTCACCACTGAACCCTTGCACAGTTACAAATTCATTGGGTATAAGCTGACTAGGCTCTACCAGATCCCCGTTTACCGATGTCAGGGATGTTCCTGTGTCCCTTAACCCTTGTGTCTGTACACCATTCACCGTGACTGGGTGCATGTGTTCCCTCATGTTCACAGGCATGCTGCCAGGGACACACAAACAACCCACTTCTTTTGTAGCCCCATGTTGTGTATTGCTCGTCCTTTTGGGACACTGTCTGGCAATATGCCCAGTTTCTTTACAAACCCAACATTCGTTTCTTTTCTCAGAGAATTATTTTCTCTGAAACCTGGGGCTGACTGATTTCAGTGGTGGCAGAAAGGGTTTTAGCTGCCCTGAAGGTGTGCTTTTCCCTTTCTGTGCTGCCACACCTGCCTCATTCACTCTCAGAGCAGGTCTGCTCTTGGCATAGCTGTCCAAGAGTTCAGCAGCCTATTGCACTGTTTTGGGATCTCGGTCCTCCAGCCAGGTTTTCAGCTCTGCTGGGCATGCTCAAAAAACTGTTCTAATAAAATAGCATTTTCAATTTTATCTAAAGAGTTTGCTTCAATTCATTCCCACCAACGTTTTAAAAACTGAGGTTGTTTCATTGCTAGCTCCTCATAGCTCATGTCAGGGATTCTCCTGAGCTTACGGAATTTAGCTCTGAATGCTTCTGCAGTTAAATCAAACTTTTTTAAAAGTGCAGCTTTAAGTTTGCTGTAATCATTACTGTCCTCATTGTCCATTTGACCCAATGCATCCCGAGCTTTCCCGATAAGTAGCAGGGATAACTGGAAGCTCCAGGACCCTCTAGGAATTTTTGCCTGAATACAAATTTTTTCAAAGAAATTTAAAAAAGCATCCATATCCTCCCCTTTAAATTCAGCTATCAATTTGGAATTCAATTTGTAACCAAGTCCTGTAGTTCCAGTTAAACCCAAGCCACTTACCTGCTCTGGTGCTGGTGGTTGGAGTCATCATAGCTTCTCCAGTTCATGTCGCCTCTGGTGCTCATGCTCTTCACAGTCAGCCTCCCGCTGTTCCTGGTCAGCCTCTCACTGTTCTCGCTCCCTCTTCTCCTCTGTGGCTCGCTGGCACTCATGCTCTTCACAGTCAGCTTCTCGCTGTTTTTCCATAGAGTATGCATTAGGACGTGGTGCTAGGAAACTTACCAAATTCAATCACTTCCAGTCCCCTGCACACACAAATCCAAAAGGGACACCACAACATAATAGTGCAAACATTTTATTTATTACATTAAGAAGGCAGACAGTACAAGTCCAATGCCTGACATGTTTCAAACCTAACCAGTTCTTCTTCAAAGGCCTTTGAATGGATTGCACTGGCCCTGCTGTCCTCCCCATTAGATCTGGACACTGCACTGGCCCCTATCCCCTCCATGCCCAAGGTCTGGTCTTTTACAGTCACAGTCTGTGACACGATGCAGCTTTAAGTTTGCTGTAATCATTACTGTCCTCATTGTCCATTTGACCCAATGCATCCCGAGCTTTCCCGGTAAGTAACAGGGATAACTGGAAGCTCCAGGACCCTCTAGGAATTTTTGCCTGAATACAAATTCTTTCAAAGAAATTTAAAAAAGCATCCATATCCCCCCCTTTAAATTCAGCTATCAATTTGGAATTCAATTTGTAACCAGATCCTGTAGTTCCAGTTAAATCCAAGCCACTTACCTGCTCTGGTGCTGGTGGTTGGAGTTGTAGCTTCTCCAGTTCATGTCACCTCTGGTGCTCACACTCTTCATGGTCAGCCTCCCACTGTTCCTGGTCAGTCTCTCACTGTTCTTGCTCCCTCTTCCCCTCTGCGACTCGCTAGCGCTCATGCTCTTCACAGTCAGCTTCTCGCTGTTTTTCCATAGAGTATGCATTAGGACGTGGTGCTAGGAAACTTACCAAATTCAATCACTTCTGGTCCCCTGCACACACAAATCCAAAAGGGACACCACAACATAATAGTACAAAGATTTAGTTTATTACATTAAGAAGGCAGACAGTACAAGTCCAACGCCTGACATGTTTCGCACTTAACCAGTTCTTCTTCAAAGGCCTTTGAAGAAGAACTGGTTAGGTTCAAAACATCTCAGGCATTGGACTTGTACTGTCTGCCTTTTTAATGTAATAAATTACATTTTTGCATTATTATGTTGTGGCATCCATTTTGGATTTGTGTGTGCAAGGGACCTGAAGTGATTGAACTTCTTGCTGTTCTCGCTCCCGCTTCTCCTCTGTGGCTCATTTCTCTCGCTCAGCATCTCTCTGAAACTCCAGCTCCATTCTGTGCAACTCAATCTGCAGCCTGTTTGCTTCTGGCACCAGAATGCTGGTGACCTTACCCTGCTGATGTGGTCCTTCACTTGCACTGGCCCTGCTGTCCTCCCCACTGGATCTGGACACTGCACTGGCCCCTAGCCCCTCCATGCCCAAGGTTAGGTCTTTTACAGTCACAGTCTGTGACTCGATGCTCTGGGCATTTGCTGCCATCAGGGCATCCACGAGGTTCTGTTTGGTGGCTCTCACCTCATGCAGGACTCCTCTGTCCTGACACAACTGCTTCAAGGAGTCTGCAGTGTGCCCACTGTAGTTGGAAGCCACCTTCTTCCCTAACTATGGCTACTCTAACTTGCACTTTAGAAAAAAATATAAAACATACAGGAACTTGATTGTAAGCAAAATTATATAGTTCTGTTTCTTTTTTAAAAATAAATCACTGCCTTATTTTGCAAGTGAGCTGTACAGCATTAAGCTAAAACACTGAACAGTTAAAGCTTGTGTTACTAAATTTATCCACACTGGTGCCAATCCAAATCTGTTACAAACACACTCAGCAGGTCAGGCCCTCTGCTCCCACAGTGCCAACCTTCGAGAGCAATATTGTGAACAGGTAACAGACAGGGTAACCCTCCTGTCTGCTTGTGGGTCAGAATCACCTTTAGTCTCAAGTTCTGGGTGGATTAAAACTGTGAACCTTTTACCAGCATACCTAAATGTACAGGCTCAGATAATCTTCACTTCAGGGGGATGCAAGATATCTTTCGCCTAGGGGCACTAACCAGGTATCCAAAATGAACCCTTAAAACTCTATAAAAGACCTTAGGAATATTCTTACATTTTCCCAGTTTAGTAACACCATCAAGCCCTTCAGAACAGCTGTCAACTTAACCATGTATACATCACATGCAAAAAAAATGGGCAGACCCTGGCAGTCTTTTTAAATATAAAGGGTACTTTACTTAAAGATGATAACAGCATGAAAAATGTAAACACCGAGCAATATATCAAAGAGCATACCATCACTTAAAAGAAAACAAGGAAAAGTACAAACAAAAACTCCTACCACAGTACAATTAGACTTTTTCTATCTAATGTATTACCTCTATAGTGCTTATAGTTAGATCCTGTTTCTTAAGAGCCCAAAAAGATATAACTCTGCAAATTCAAACACAGTATATAGTTTAAAACTGTGTGTTTACACACCCCTTCTATGATTTCATCTAGCTCCTCCTTTTAGAATATAAAAAATATACAAACAATGATCTCCTGCCAGGAGATATATTAAATAATGTGAGTTCAGCAAAAACTAATTTCCCAAATTATGACAATCTTTAATCAAGCCTTTCCTTTGAACTGGTGGCTAATTCCTGTTTACCCAAGGAACATCAAAGGTTTTTACAACTATGCAGTTTCTAACCTAGATGCAAATATAGCCAACAGGAATCAGCCTATCTGAAGTCATACAATGTATATTTTAGTTTCCCAGTTTCAGAGGCAGGAGGTCATAAAAGGCTATAAAATGCAACTTCTCAAGGAAGTTAATTACCTTACAGAGATCTCCTGGTTTAATACATATATCCTGTTATTTTCACTAAAACTTGGTGGTGGGGGACACCCTGGAGCACAGGGTGTCTCATGTGAGACAATCACATACCACATTCTATATTACAAATATCATAGAACAATCACAACCAGCTGGCCAAGCATCATATGTACATGTCTTGGTTAAAAAGGGCCTACCAGCAACAAACACACACTCCCGCTGAAGTTCAAGATGACCCTGTGAGTATAGTGTGGCGTCGTGATGCTGACGAGCTTGTGCTGCCCCCAATGCTGAATGCAATATCAACAGTGTGGTGCACCTGAAGAAAGATGTTAAAAATAGATTCTAATGACTGATGCTCCAGAGGAACATGGTCTGACAGCAGGCCTATTAGTATAGCCCAGGTGTCATAAGCCAATGGGCTACTACCCCTGCCTGTTGAGCTGCACACAGGTTAAGGGTCCTGGGTCCTGCTACAGTGGTATTCAGGGGGTCTATACCAGAAGATAACTGAAAATAGCATGGTGCCTCCACCTAGAGTAAGTTGCAGTGGGCCAGGTGTGTGACTAGTGCAACCCCCGAGATGCTGTACCAACCCACCTCCCCTTCCAACCACCCCACACTCTGGATGCCAAACAGTTTCCCAGTACCATATATCATATACACTTTATAGCTGGTTCTCACAAAACACCCTTCACACAGCAATTCCAAACAATAAAACATAGCATTGTTAGGGGAAGGGGCTAAGATCAGGGTACCTGGAACTGGGGTAGCTGTGGAAGGAAAGATGGTTAGAGAATATGCTCAGAACAATTAATAACATATGGGCCCATAGGCCAGACTACCCAGATGGCCACCCCCTCTGGTACCAGTGCTACCCTCTGTCCTTTCTGAGTACCCAGGAGTTTCAAGCCTGCTTGGTGCCATGGGTTGGCCAGTGTTGTGGCCCTAGAAATAATATAACTGGCTGTGACAATTTAGACAAACACATCCCCTGATTGCAAGGGCAAGCCCTAGGTACTCATAGTCCTGGAGATTTGAAGAGTTCCAGGTGCAGAGAGCTTCCACCAGTCCAAATTCAAGGGATCTATGTTCAAAGGAGGGCAAAGCAAATGGACAGCAGAAGATATCCTGAAGACTTGAGCTTGACTGAAGGTCTGACTGTTTGTTCCCTTGATTAAAGATCTGGCCGCTTGTCACCTTCAGGCTGTTCAGGCCAGATGCAGAGCTACTGCGCAAGGCCCACCAAATACAGAAAGCACAGACCTGGGAGTGTCTCTACAGCCCGTCTCCCTCACAGGTCACAGGTGCCCTAGGACCTCAACATGTGCTGGTGGCCCCGTGTAGCCAGCAGACCCCACTGGATGGGAGTTAGCAGGTTCCCCACCTGGCTCTGAGTTAAGCTGGGACTCTCTTGGATTCTCTTCTCCTCTCAATACAAGATCAGCTTCACTGTGCAGCCAAAACAGTTTCTCCAATTTTCTGCTCTACCATCCTCTTAGCAGCAGGCTGAAATTCTACTCTAAAGCAACAGTTCCAGTCTGCAGCTGTATCTCAACAATGGCCACAGGTCCCAGAAGTCTAGGGCAGCTGCTCACTCCTCTTTCTCTTAAAGTCTCTCTCTCTCTCCGCTTTAAATCAGATTCCAACTTTTCTCTGGCTTACTCACAGTTCCCGGGGAAATCTCTTCCCCAGCTCAAGTTGCTCTCTCAGTCCCAAATGTGGAGGATGGCTGCAGCAAAATTCTCCAATTAACACAGCAAACTCCAAAAGAACACCTTGAACAGTTAGCTCAGAATCCACAGCTTCTCCAAATCAGCAAGAACACTTCTCCACTGTTTCTCTGACAAACTCCGCTTTTCTCCCAATTAAGCCCTAAGAAAGGACTTAGACATTTTATTCTGTAGCACAGAGCCCTCCTGACTTGTTGAGAGCCCAGCCCAAATTGAATCAACTGCTCACAGTCTCTGGGATTAGCCTTGAGAATCCTGCCCTCTAATTGGCTGCCTCCAGTCACCAATCACAATATCGAGTCGTCTTGGATTTTTGATTCGTCGAGTCTCTTGGCGCCTGAAAATACAGGTAGTTAACACCTTCTCCCAGGAGTCCTCTCTCACAGTTCTGGGTGCCCAAGTACTTGACTGGCCATCTTTAGGAGGTCAAAGTATTAAGAACATGGCTGCTACCATACAGTCCCTCACAGTCTATAGAGTGTCGCACCTCTTCAGTGTCCTTGCAGCCAAGCATATAACTTTTAACATCCATGGACCCGTGGTCTTGCAGCAACCCCTGTCCCCTTTCAAGTGACTGCCAAATTACTTCAGTCGGACCCTCCTGCTGCTGGTTGCTGCCTCCAATATACCCCCAGACAATGATCCAACTCATTATCATTCATGGTGTCTCATTAATATTCATGTAGGCCCTTCAGAATAGTGCTCGCTCGTGCTTCAAAACTAGTTCCCAGTGCCACTTCTCAGGTGCTTCCTCCAGGTGTCTGACCCCCACTTAAATATGGGGATCAGAATCACCAGGGAAGAATAAGGGAGATCCCCACAGCAATCTGAAGAAAGACATGCAATGTGCATGTGCATAAGAGTTGGTTCTCCCAAACGCCAAAATGAAGCATGGTGGCTCCAAGGTCTGACTCCTCTGGCCTCAAGTTGAACTATATACTATGCCAGGGGCCAGACGGAGACTTAAGAGGCAACAGGGACATGGGACAGAAACGAGGAAAACAGGAGAATGGGGGAATTAAAGGTAAGCCCCCACATGGGGTTTACATTAGTAAAACCCAGTGTGTTACCAGTACAAGCTCATGCATATGCCAAGTGAGTGACCGTCCAGGTAAAGAATGTGTCAGACTGAGACACTGTCATCAGGAAGGGATGTACTTTGGCTCGAGTTTATTGTGCAGATACAGTAGTGCAACCTACTCCAACCAGGGATGGTGTCCAGCCTGGTATTGACCATGAACTGTTTTGATTTTGATGACTCTCCTATACCAGAAGTGTTGAAGATCCTAATATGTCAGAAACTAGCTGAAAGAACAAAGGTGTTTTCCCTGCACAAATGGGATGTGGGACGTGCAGCCGGAGAAGAGCATCACATTAGGCTTAATGATGGATGCCCTTTTAGAGAAAGGTTCTGCAGATTGGTGCCTGCAGATATTGATGATATAAGGAGACACTTACAGGAACTGTTGGCTGCTGGCATCATACAAGAATCTTGAAGTCCGTATGTCTCACCCATAGTCATGGTGGGGAAGAAGGATGGATCTGTATGGATGCGTGTCGACTACAGGGCCCTTAACAAATGAACCATCCCTGACCAGTTCACCATGACTCGGTATTCAGGATGCCCTTGACTGCCCTAATGGAAGTAAGTGGTTCTCTGTGCTTGATCTGAGATGCAGCTATTATCAAATACCCATGGTGCCCCAAGATAGAGAAAAGATCGCTTTCATATGTCCTCTAAGTTTTTACTAGTTTCTCCAGATGCCTCAGGGGATATCAGGCACCCCTGCAACATGAGATGTGAATTTGCTCAAATGCTTAGTCTGCCTGGATGACATAACAGTATTTGGTAAGAACCTGAAGGAACATGAGTACAGACTTCTGAAAATGCAAACTATCTGGAGGAGTTCTGGCTCAAACTCTGCATAAACAAATGCCAGTTTTTCCAAAATTCTGTGAAATACGTGGGCCACATTGTGTCTTCAGAAGGCATCCAGACTGACCCTAGCAAAGTGGAGGCCTTGACCACCTGGCCCAAGCCAACAAATCTTAAAGAATTACAGAGGTTCCTCAGATTTTGTGGATATTACTGCAGATTTGTCAAAGACTGCACTCGAGTGGTATGACCTCTTCTAAATCTGACCCAAGATTATTCTCCAACTAACAAGAACAAGAGACTATCTAGTAAATCAGCTGAAACTGAGCCTTATTTCAAGCTTTCTGAGCCTTTTAGGACTCGATGAACTTCTGATTGTGACAAAGCTTTGAAGAGATAATACACAGACTGACTCACACACCTGTCCTAGCCTTCGCAGATCCACAGAAGTCTTAAGTACTTCATATGGATGCTAGCTTTAGTGGGCTCAGAGCAGTCCTCTACCAAAGTTACCCTGAAGATCTGCACCCTGTCACTTTTGCTAGCCAAAGTCTGAATGCTGCTGAGAAGAAATATCCTGACCATAAGCTTGAGTTTCTTGCACTTAAGTGGGCCATTGTGAACCATTTCCCTGAGTACTTACATGGGGCGCACATCACTGTGAAGATGGATAACAGTCCTCTAACTTACATTCAAACCAGTGCTAAACATAATGCTGCCAGCCACAAGTAGTTGTTTGCCCCATCCACCTATGATGATTGAGTAGAATATCATTCTGGATTAAACCTTATTGATGCACACGCCTTGTCATGCCACCCAACCACTTCAAGTCTTACTAAGAGAGAATTGGCACGCATACCCAAAAAAAGTTAAAGCCCTATGTAAAAATTTGATGCAGATGATCAGATTCCTACAGCTGCTACTAAACATCTAGTGGATGTGCTTGGTGTGTCTGATGACTGTTTGCCTGGTGCTTATTGCAACCTTGCTACATTGGATTTAAGTTCTCTACCTCAATTGACTCCACAAGATTTGCAGAGGGAGCAAAGGTTGGATCCAGTTATTAAAGATGTCCTGCACACTATGCAAAAAGGGGGTGATGCCAACCAAATTGTGACAACTAACTCTAATGTGAAATTACTTCTGCAAGAATGGTCAAAATTAAAGATTAAAGGCAATCTGCTGTATCGAGAGATCAGAAACCTAAATGGATCGTCTCAACTGCAACTGGTTTTACTAGCAATGTTTGGCGAGATTGTATACTGTACATGCGCTACATGACAACATGGAGCACTTGGAAAGTGAACACACCCTAGACCTGGCCCAAGCCCGGTTTTACTGGCCTTAAATGGGCAGTGACATCGAAAGTTACTGCAGAAACTGCTAGCAATGTGTCCAATTAAAAGCTTTGCCACAAAGGGCTGCCCCCTTGTCAGCACTGTAACTAGTTAGCCCATGGAGTTTGCCTGCATCAATTTTCTCAGCCTGCAGCCTAACTCCAAGAACACTGCAAACATACTGGTGGTCACTGACCATTTCTCACGGTACACACAGGCCTATCTTACCAAAAACCAGAAGGCCTCTATAGTTGCCAAAGTTCTCTTAGAAAAGTTTTTTGTCCATTAAGGGGCTTCACGGCAGATTCACTCTGACCAATGAAGGGATTTTGAGAGTCACTTAATCAAAGAACTGCTATCTTTTTGGGGTATCAGTAAATCACGAACTACCCCTTATCACCCACAAGGCAGCCCACAGCCCGAGAGATTTAATAGAACTCTACTTGACATGCTGGGAACTCTGAACCCCAGAGATAAAAATAACTGGAGTCAACAAGTGAGCACTTTAGTGCATGCAGGCAATTGCACCAAGAATGATGCCACTGTTTTTTCACCTTATAGTCTGATGTTTGGCACAGAAGCAAGACTACCTGTAGACATCTGTTTTGGTGTATCTCCTGATGGCACCCGAGCTGAGTCCTACTTACAGTATGTAAAGCAATTCAAAAAATAATTAAATTCTGCCTATTAATTAGCTGATGAAAGTGCTGCAAAAAGAAACTGTGCAAACCAAGAGAAACATGACAAGAAAATCAAGGCTCAAGAGTTATTACATGGTGACTGAGTACTGATGAGAAACTTAGGACTTCATGGCAAACATAAGATTGTTGACAGATGGGACAGTACCCCTCTGACATAACAAAGAAAATGCAGGAAATGCCTATATACAAGATTCGTCCCAAGGAACATGCCTGTGTTTACCAAACCATTCACAGAAATCATTTGTTGCCTTTTGGTCAAATGGCTACTGAGAACACAGAGAATGAGATTTCACATCCAAAACCTCTTAAAACAAGAGCTTCTGCATGCAGACAATAAAGTAAACAAAGGGCCCAACAATCTGGAGTTATCCCGATAACGTCTGAAGAGCCACCAGAACCAGAAAGTTCAGACTCCTAGTCAGAGGGAAAAGTAGTTTAACACCCAGTCTATTATTATCACACCCCAGAACTTGCTAGACTGCTACAAGGGACACCTGAACCCACAAATAATATGACAGACTTGCCTGCTGCAGAATTTCCAATACCAACTCAAAACTCTGAAGTGACTGTAGACTCTGAACCCACAGCTGAGACCGTACCCTCAGATGATGGGCCTGAACCACAGAAAGCAACACAGCAAGAAAGTGGAGAACCTGTGGAGCCTGAGGAAGTAGCTGAAATATCAGTAGCTGAAGTGCCAGTATAAGAAAGTGGAGACCCTGTAGATCCTGAGTCTACAGAGACAGAGGAAACAAAACAAGTGACAGAGCAAGTTGTGTGCCCACTTTGCCTTGAGGATGCTTCATCGCTGGTCGATGTACTGAGCCTGCACAGCCTGGATGATGAAGAAGTGCTAGTGCCATTAGGATGATCTGAAAGAACTGTTAAATCTCTACTAAAGCTCACCTATGACTTTCCAGGGGTTCCCTCTGACTTGCCCATGCAAGTAGTTCATAAGGGCATCTATGTCACCCCAAGGTCCCTGCCCAGAATTGTTGTGTGCCCACCTAAAGCCAAACCACCCAGATCAGGTACAACTCCAAAAAGTAAAAATGGAGGTTAAGAAATGTTCTTGTGGTATCACTCTAACCTCATTATTTAATAGTGCTCTAAAACATAATGTGATCTAAGGTATATCTAAAGTTATGGCCATGATCTACAACCTGATAAGCTTTTTAGTAACTGTTCCTGGTATTCTGGTATTGCTTAGACAGTTAGCATTTGTCTAGTCTAGACTATATCTGATTGCCTATGCTAGCTAGAAATCATGGGCTTGATTCTCAAATGGGGCTTGGATTGGTGCAAGCTGCAGCAAACAGCAGCTTGTACCAAAGCCTGGTGCACCAGGGACCCTGCGCCCAATTCTCTATCAGGTAGGGTCCTGCTGGCAAAGTCCCATGGCTTGCAGCAACCGTGGTCGGGCACCAAACAGAGGGTGCACCAGGAGTATGTGCTGCAAGCCGCAGGGCAGTAGGGCTCTGCTCTAGATCCTGTTGGTCCAGCAGTCTCCCCCTTCTTGATCCCCTATGTAGACAGTAATGAATATAGTTTATTTCATGCCCTGATCCCCTATGTAGACAGTAATGAATATAGTTTATTTCATGCCCTGATCCCCTATGTTGACAGTAATGAATATAGGTTATTTCATGCCCTGATCCCCTATGTTGACAGTAATGAATATAGGTTATTTCATGCCCTGATCCCCTATGTAGACAGTAATGAATATAGGTTATTTCATGCCCTGATCCCCTATGTAGACAGTAATGAATATAGTTATTTCATGCCCTGATCCCCTATGTAGACAGTAATGAATATAGTTTATTTCATGCCCTGATCCCCAATGTAGACAGTAATGAATATAGGTTATTTCATGCCCTGATCCCCTATGTAGACAGTAATGAATATAGTTTATTTCATGCCCTGATCCCCAATGTAGACAGTAATGAATATAGGTTATTTCATGCCCTGATCCCCTATGTAGACAGTAATGAATATAGTTTATTTCATGCCCTGATCCCCTATGTAGACAGTAATGAATATAGTTTATTTCATGCCCTGATCCCCTATGTAGACAGTAATGAATATAGTTTATTTCATGCCCTGATCCCCAATGTAGACAGTAATGAATATAGGTTATTTCATGCCCTGATCCCCTATGTAGACAGTAATGAATATAGTTTATTTCATGCCCTGATCCCTATGTAGACAGTAATGAATATAGTTTATTTCATGCCCTGATCCCTATGTAGACAGTAATGAATATAGGTTATTTCATGCCCTGATCCCCTATGTAGACAGTAATGAATATAGTTTATTTCATGCCCTGATCCCCTATGTAGACAGTAATGAATATAGTTTATTTCATGCCCTGATCCCCTATGTTGACAGTAATGAATATAGTTTATTTCATGCCCTGATCCCCAATGTTGACAGTAATGAATATAGTTTATTTCATGCCCTGATCCCCTATGTAGACAGTAATGAATATAGTTTATTTCATGCCCTGATCCCCTATGTAGACAGTAATGAATATAGTTTATTTCATGCCCTGATCCCCAATGTTGACAGTAATGAATATAGTTTATTTCATGCCCTGATCCCTATGTAGACAGTAATGAATATAGTTTATTTCATGCCCTGATCCCCTATGTAGACAGTAATGAATATAGTTTATTTCATGCCCTGATCCCCTATGTAGACAGTAATGAATATAGTTTATTTCATGCCCTGATCCCCAATGTTGACAGTAATGAATATAGTTTATTTCATGCCCTGATCCCCTATGTAGACAGTAATGAATATAGTTTATTTCATGCCCTGATCCCCTATGTAGACAGTAATGAATATAGTTTATTTCATGCCCTGATCCCCAATGTTGACAGTAATGAATATAGTTTATTTCATGCCCTGATCCCCTATGTAGACAGTAATGAATATAGTTTATTTCATGCCCTGATCCCCAATGTTGACAGTAATGAATATAGTTTATTTCATGCCCTGATCCCCTATGTAGACAGTAATGAATATAGTTTATTTCATGCCCTGATCCCCAATGTTGACAGTAATGAATAAAGAAAAATTCATGCCCCAATCCCCGATGCTGCCATCACTGAAGAAAGTACTTCTTGCACCCCTTCCCCAATCCCTGATGTTGACATTAATGAATAAACTACATTTTATGGCCCAATCCCCAATGTTATCATTAATGTATAAACTACATTTCATGCCCCGATCCCTGATGTTGTCATTATTGCATAAACTGCCTTTCATGCCCTGATCCCTGATGTTGCCATTGTTGAATAAAGTACTTCTCATGCCCATCCCCGATCCCCGATGTTGACATTAATAAATATAGTACTTATCATGCCCTGATCCTTGATGTTATTATTTAAATGAAGTAATTCTCACACAACCCTCCCCAATCCCCAATGTTGACATTAATAATAAAAGTAATTCACATGCCCACCTCCCAGATCCCCAATGTTGCCAGCATTAATAAGAAGTACGTCTCATGCCTCCCCCCCCAATCCCAAAGGTGCCAGCACTAATATTAATAATCAGAGCCGGTAATCAACCCAGCCAACTGGGGATCAGGGCATGATAAGTACCAGCACAGCCCACTGAACTGTCAATGAGTCTACTGTAATGTGTACGAGTGCATACACATTACAGTAAGTTTTCCTTGTTAGTAGCACAACAGCGCTGATTGTTAAACCCACTCTGCAGCTCTTTGGGGGTTTTCACTGTGTGTACTCCAGCCCCAGGGACTCCAGAGACATAAATGGGATCTAGAAGCACACAGGGGACAAAAGAAATAAAACTTTGTCTTAAGTGCTTTATCAATAAAAGGGCACAATATGGCTTTAAGAGCAGCTGAGGCTGCATATAAATGAAAGGCTTTGCCTGCCACTTATGAGGTCAGCACTATGGTGCTGGTGACAGGCAGGGGAAGCCACTATCCAGGCCCATTCTGCCAGCAGATGATAGGGCAGAGTGGGTGCTACAAAACTATGGGACAGTTGTTTATTAAAACGATTCTGTTTGGCTGCAGGAGACTTTTAAACTAGGGACTGCATATGAACTGTTTACAACAGCAGCCATATATGTAATCCTTTGACCACATAAGCAACCAATTAGGATTCAAGGAAACCAAGGACCTGCAGCTATGGCTCCTGGGAAGTGGGTTTGGACAATGCCCTTGGCGCCCAAACAGCCAGCCAATCAGTTATCAAAGGGACTTAATGTTTATTAATTTCCCAGATGGACATCTGTTTGGACCAATGGAAAGCTGCCATTTTTCCCTTGAGACCCTGGGACAGTTTCAGTTCGGGGCAGTTGTTGGCAGAGGCTGAGGATGGAGGGGAACTATGTGTGTGAGAGAGAGAGACTTTGTGAAGTCAGCCCACAGCTTCCAGTGGTGAGGCACTGAGACCTGCTAAAATCTTTCATTGCCTGGGAGAGCCATCATTCCCAATTTCCAGCTGAAAGAGGACAATTTGACAACCTGATAGTAACCCTCAGTCAGTACCGGGCTGGGACTGGATTTCCAGAGCTTAAAGTGATTCCACTGACCGACAGCAGCATTATAAGAAGTTTTCTGGGCTCTGCATCCCGAAAAGCCAGAAACATTTACAAGTTACTTCCAACGAGTGTGGAGTCCTGCCAAGACACTTTATCCCTGGTGGCCAGAAAGTTGTGAAAGCTGCAACCAAACTGTGGTTGTTACTGGCGGAGAGTGAGAGGCTAGTTGAACCCACATCTGAGAAGAAACTGCAGGTACTCAGGTTGGTCCAGGGAGTCAGCCCAGTATTGTCAATGCTAGGCAGTACTGGACATTTTCCCCTGAAAGCTGGAAGACACGGGGGGTGGGTGTGTAGCCCTGGTCCATGAGTCTGGCCTAATCCCCACAGATGGATGTCCTGATGGTGACAATCTGTAAGAGCCTGCAACCACCTGAAGGGGATCAGCTGTCAGACATCACAAACAACCTTGCCAGGTTTCAGCATTGCCATTAATGGCCAAGTGCATCATCACAACTGTCAGCTATGTATCCTATTCAGACCCTGCATGGTGAACTGAACAACTGTGAGTCAGCACAGGGCCTACCCTGAGCTGGGGGATTCAATACAGTTTATAGAAATAAGTTATTATTTATTTCAAGTTACAATAAGTGCACCAACACCAGCCAATCCACAGCAACGACCTGGTCTACACCTAAATCTGGATACCCAGACAGACTTAAGGGATACTAGTACCAGTGGACGGGGGGGCACTATGTTGAGTGCTGTTGCTGTGAGGGGTGGGCACAGTTATTAATAGGTTCTACTGTTGTAACAAGCTACTAATTTCAAATAATTGATATAGATATGCTTCCCCATTCCTCATCCCTAAAATAAATCACTTATTGCTGTTATTGCATAATTGTGCCCATGAGCATATTATTAATGATAGCTATTAACTGCATGTTACCTAGATTGTTAAGTTGGCATATGGTATTCTGTGTGGGGGTGACTTGAAGGGGAGGTGGGTAGGTAGGTAGGTACAGCATCCAAAGGGGTTGTACCCTACAAACAACTGGCTCACTGTATTTACTCAGGGGGGCACCACAATATTATCTATTTCTATTTAGGAAAAAAAAACAGTCACCATCAGAACAGAGCCCAGGCTCCTCAACCTGTTTTGTGACCAACAGGCAGGAGTTGCAGCCCACTGTCACATAGCACCCAGGTTACAATAGTTCTTGATGGCA
This sequence comes from Neoceratodus forsteri, assembly GCA_016271365.2. Classification (NCBI taxonomy): domain Eukaryota; kingdom Metazoa; phylum Chordata; order Ceratodontiformes; family Ceratodontidae; genus Neoceratodus; species Neoceratodus forsteri. The sequence continues at coordinate 724,163,450 of CM028129.1, forward strand.
TTGTTGGGTGTTATGCAATATCATAAACTCGAGAAATGGTCATATTTTTATATAGTATCTTTCTGTCATGAACTCACTCCTGGAGTCAGGTCCACTGAGCTCACAGTGCCCACCCTCAAGTGCAATCCGTGACAGGAAGGGGACAGGGATACCCTCCTTGTCCTTTTTGAATGCTCGCCGAGGACATGACTGCACCTCTGCCATAAGGATATAGGGCATCCTTCTAGCTCTGGATGAGAGCACAATACTAGTCTTGAGTCTTGTGGACAAATATGAACCTTTCCTTGGCTATTAAACAAAGGAGGAAGACCCAGGCATCATAGTTTCTTCAGGGTAGCAGCGTAACACCTGATTTGGCCTTCTCCATACAGGACATGCAACAGCCTGGTTCAAAATATTTGTAGACCCTGGTATTCTCCCTATCCTTCCAGATGTCCCTTATGGACCCTTTTTCAATATAGTTGCTTATGGTGTGACCCCTTTGGCAATACAGTTTTCACAGATTATTAATACTGTTTTCACAATTCACACATAAATACATATGAATCTCACACATGCAGAATTTCTTTAGGAAAACAAATGTTTTACTAAAATATTTAAATAAATGCAGTTACAACTAAAACAGAACATATGCAAATTTAGGTTACAGTATAAGGAACAGAATGGGGGAAATATACAGAAAAATGCATTAAAACATGTTAACCAAGTCTACCTTGGGTATGAAGATTTCAAAGACCAGAGAATCACTGGTTTACAAAATATTGCAGTCTTTCTTTTAGTCCTTGACAGCCACACTGGGTCTCAGCTGTTTGGCTTTCAATGTGTGTCAGGCAGAGTGCTTAGATGAAAATGTGTCCAAATGCCCTGAGCTGGGGGTTTAAATACCCTTATATAATCTTGCAGTGTCATCAATTCCCAGTTTAGAACAACTACTCAGTTTGGCCAGGAGATGTATCTTTTAGGCCAGAAGATGGCACTGTTGCGCTGTTTCCAAAACTTCCAAGCATATTAAGAATCAGATTCTGAGACCTATAATTAGCATGGATATGACATTTCAGACTGGAGTTAAGCCCTTTGAAGTCCCCTGTAGACCATTGGCATCTGTAAGATAAAATTCACACAGGTTCTCGAGGAAGCATGTTCCTCTCCTGTTACCTCATAAAATGTAGCATATTATAACAGCTTCCTTAGATCAAAGCATTCTGCTCTTGAGTGCATGGTTTAATGACATACAAATGGATTTTGGCATATCCTTGTTAGAAAAAAAAACTGAGAATGCAATTTCAGTTCCTGGAAAACAGCTGTCTTCAGGTCAAAAGAAGGTCAAGCCATTTAAAAAAAAATCTAGTCTTTTCCCTAGGTGCCTTTGTGCTGACACTGGAATGTCTTTTGGCCTGTACATATACATAGGGTTACTTAAAAAATATATACAACAGAATAATATTTACAAATAAGGACTAGCAGCAGGGCAGCTCACCACACATTTCACATAGCAAAAACATTTTTTATCTCCCATCATCAGACATTAAGATAGCTAAGCTGAATTTTGGTTACATTTCTGCTTGGAACTGTTGATAAACATGTTTTTACCCAAGTCAGCAAAATAGGGTTTGAACTCTGCTCTAGTTCATTTTCATTTCAACACACATTGGTTTTATAACAAGAAATGCTAGGGAGAACTTTCGTTTCATAAACCTCCACTGAGCAAACTTAATATTACTTATGACATAGTTATTTATGCATATTCAATGCCAGTTATCTCATCTGTTCCTAAAAAAGTTCTAGATTGAATTATATTTCTACACTAGACTTAGGAAAAACAAGAATAGACATATCCTTGAATTGTTAGAAACTTAGCAGAAAAAAATGAACAGGCATTTCCAACTGACAGAAATGACAGGCTGGTTTTTTAGCAGAAATAGAGAACCAGGCCCATAATTCAAGTTCAAATTTGACCGGAAAATATGTGACCCTATATTGCCCACATTAGGCAAACTGCCCATTCATCTCAGTGAGTTCAGAGTGTGTTGCCAAGAGACCTCTTGCTATAGCCTTTTTTGTGGCTATTTATTGTTTTTCTGATCTGACATGTCTGACCTTTTGTTCTCAGCACACCACACTCCATTAGGTAGGTGTCCTTCCTGAGCTTCTTGAGATGCACAAACAAGCAAATAAAAACAAAAATAAACTCTAGCTGAGGCTTGAGAACATCAACCCCTTCTTGCCTTTGGAGTTAATGTATTCCTTTATTAAACTCCTAGGGCCTTATTCAGAAAGCTGAAAATTTGATGCAAGGTTCCTGCATCAGTCAGAATTGACACAAGTGGCACCTTGCACCAAAAATTGCAGACTTCCTGATTCAGGAACAGCGGCTGTGGTGACAGCTGGTTTGGTGCACTGAACAGGTCAGTGCCAGTGCAACTGAAGGTGGATCGCTACAGCATAAGGGGCTTGCTCAGACTTCAGCTACAACATCCCCGATGGTGGGATTCAGGAAGACCAACAGCTGATGATGCTGGTGCCAGTGGTTAGACCAGCAAAAGGCTAGTCTAATGACCCATGCACCACACCAGCCACCCATTGTGGCCACACACCCAGGATATCAGGACAGTAGCACCCCACAAGGCATGGTGCCACATGCAGGCATAGTCACCCTTGGCCCCACCATGCCATGCCCTGTATGTGGGCAGCCCGAGACATGCAGTGCCACACAGCAGTGGCACCTCCATGCCTGTTCCTTACACCCAAGTGGATGTCAGAGTACTGAGGCCCATATCAGGACCCCCAGACAAGAGGGCACTTGTGGCACACACCTGGCAGTGTCCTGCAGCCCCAGCACAGGATAGGGCCTGATGGAGTAATGCCCACCCCTGCCATGCCCCCCCAGCTACCCTCCCACACCATCCAGTCCCACTGGCATGCTGTTGCCCAGTCACTGATGTTCATGGGGTGGGTGGTCACACATAATGTGGACACTGTCTGCTGCCAGGCTTGCATGCACTGCTGTAAGGGCTGCCACAAGTCTCTGTCAATCTCTCCTGTGTGCTTTCTGTTTGGTGCAGAGGAGCAGATACAGCTGCACCTCTGACAGTGGCACAGGGACCCCTTCTAATAGTGAATCAGGTGCAGGGTCTTTGATGCATTGGAGATCGGTGCAAGCTGCTGTCTGATCTAGCTTGCACCAACATTTGTGAATCCAGCCCCTAGTTTTTTAGAAAAAAACTGCCTCCTTTTCACAGCCTGAGGAGTAGCTCCATTCATTTTAACAACTCCTAAGTGTAATTACAGACCCTGTACATCTAATTTCAAGGGGTAGGTTCATCATGTACTTCAGCAGAGAGGAGAAGGGAAGATAAAGAAATAGAAAAAAACAAAGACAGCATGACAAGGAAGACAGGGAAGCACAGAAGAAGGAGAAAATGATGGGGAGGATCCTTGGACCCACAGAGTGGCCAGCTCCTAGACCTACAGGAATATTGCTACACAAACAATTTTTGAAAAGATAGAAAGGACAGGAATGGTAAAGGATAGGACAGAACAGGGGCTTCCTGTGATGATATAGAATGGGTGGGCAGCTAGGCTCTTGGCTCCCCGGACCGTCAGCCTTTAAAACTACTATCTACACAGGAAAAGACTGCCCAAAATATAAAGAATGTCTTGGGGAGCAAAGATTAAAGAGTGTTCATCCAGAAATAAGCCCAAACATGTCTCTTCCACAAAAGATGCAGAGCGATTACCTACCCGAACTTCAAACCTGAGTCACGGCTTTTCCTCAGTAAGCATGGCAGAGATGCACTACAAGACTGATGAAGAGGCCGAACATCTTTCACGCTCCCGCTATGAAGCACTTTAGAAGGAATGTAAGGAAATGAGAGCAGAGAACAAGCAGGAGTTCAAGCAATTAAACTCTTGGCTTACTGGGCTGGAGAACAGGCTTGATAGAGCAGAAGAATGAGTTTCAGAAACCGAGGATGGCTTAGCACAGATGGGCCTAGTTAATGAGACTTTACTGCAGCAAACGGCCAACCTACATTATAAGTGTGTAGACTTGGAAGAACATTCCCACAGGCAGAATTTGCGTCTATATGGTCTTCCCAAAGGATCTGAAATGGGTATTATGACAGATTATATAGTGGACTTGTTAGCAGATGTTGCAGAGGCACTGGAAAGAAAAGTATGTCTCTTTGCAGATGACACAAAGATCTGCAACAGGGTTGATACACAAGGTGGGGGTGAAGGATGAGAAGGGACTTGGCAAGGTTGGATGAATGGTCAAATGTACGGCAGCTTAGATTCAATGCTAAGAAATGCAAAGTTATGCACCTGGGAAACACAATGGGGGGTGAGATACTAACAACAGCAAAAATGGAAAGGGACCTGAGGGTAGTCATATCAGATGACCTAAAGGTGGGTAAGCAATGGGAGAGGGCAGTAAGGAGGGATGAGGGCATAGTGGGATGTATAGGGAAAGGCATCACCAGTAGAAAACAAGAAGTTGCTATCCCTCTGTACAGACAGCTGGTGAGATCCCATCTGGAGTACTGCGTGCAGTTCTAGAGACCCAGTCTCCACAAGGACATAGACAGGATGGAGGTAGTCCAGAGGAGGGCAACTAAAATGGTGCAGGGTCTACATCAGAAGACATATGAAGAGAGACTTAAGGAGCTTAATATGTATACCCTTGAGGAAAGGAGACGGGGCATGATAGAAACTTTCAAGTACCTCACGCGGGAATTAACCAAGTCCAAGAGGTAGCATCTTTCAGAAAAAGAGGTGTGCAAGAACAAGGGAGTACAATTTGAAGATAGAAGGGGGATGGCTCAGAGGTAATGTGAGGAAGTATTTTTTCATGGAGAGGGTTGTAGATGCATGGAACTGCCTTCCTGAGGTGGTTGTGGAGTCAAAAATAATGGGGGAATTCAAGAATGCATGGCACAGACATAAGGCAATTCTAGGAGGTGGGAGTAGGAGGAAGTAGGCTGTTGGTTAACTAGGATCTGCAACTTATCCATTAGGTAGGGAAATGGGCAGACTGGGTGGGCCAAGTGGTCCTTATCTGCTGTCAAATTGTATGTTTCTATGTTTCTAACTACCTGCAGGATATCAGTTGGGTATCGCGTGAGCACACTAGACCCTTCAACCGAAAGTCCCCAACTCCAACAAATGGCCTCGCTCTATCATAATTAAATTTAATGGTTTCAAGGTCAAGGATAATCTACTCAGACATGCCTAGCAGCAGAAGGAGATTGTAAAAACATTTTTTTGCTGCACTACTACTTTAAGGAAAATATAATTCAGTCCAGGCAATTCAACTGTTGTAACTATCAGGGAGTCTGTGAGGGCTAGCAGAAGTCCCCTAAAACATTAGGGGACCTGCACAGGGTTTTGGAACAACTTAACACTCCTCTGGGCCCCTGCACCTTACCAATGCGAACTTCAATTCTGAAGCTCCCTTGCACTTAGCTGGTTTGTTCTGGCCATTAATCTCCCCATTTCTGTACAGCAGAGCACACCTTAAATGAAGGCACTTGTATCTCCACAGTTTAAGTCTTTAAATTGTACCTTGACGCCCACTTGTTTCTAGATCACAAATATCCACCCGAAATACAGCATCAGCGTCAGGGGCTCAGTGAATTGATTAAAGTCCTCCAGGAAAAGTAAGTAAGATTCCACACTCCTTACCCTGCCTGAAAGAGGATTTTCTGGCCAGAGGGTCCTAAATTGTATCAAATACCAGAGGATGCTTGAGCAGCGCTGGTGGAAAAGGGCTACATATTTGCATTGTCCCCCTCTGGCTCAGACACCATTAAACAGCATTAAAGTGGCTCTCTAAACCTCTGGCAAAGTGTACTAAGTCATCGCCAGCCCAGACGGGGATGAATGTTGGGACTGTCAATGCTTCAAACCTTACAGAAACTAGTTCTTAAGCTGCAAGACGGAACACATTCACATCAGTTCTCCTCAAACTGACGAGCCCTTTGCAGGTATTTATATCTACCTCATAGTTCCTCTAATCTCTGTGGTGAATGAACCCTCCTTCACAAGCCTAACTTGAAATGACTCCTTGACTTGTAGTTGGGGCAAGTCCACATATGGATTTCAGGTATTGGAGACTAGCAGCCACTGCACCCAAAGATTAGCTACCTCTTCATGTTATGGTTTTTTTTTGAGCTTTTCTCATAATTTCAGAAAATGCTGGGTCACAGTTATTTGTTTCCCCCCTCAAAGAACCTCATGGCTTATAAAGGAATTTACGGAACATATTTAACCGTGAATGATCTGGCTGGGGTCTGTTAGAGACTTCAATTACACCACCGGACTGGTGAGACTTTTCTATGATGGCAACTGATAGAGAGTAGCAAACTTGAGGGGTAATCTTGGAGGCACTCGTGCAGGTGTTCTCTCTTAGCTGCACTTTACTTTTATGATGAGCGCAAGCTGGCAGGAGTGTATATGTAGCCTTTTTCTTTGCTCTTGCAGCATGGCCCCAACTCAAGCTACTTCTTTGGTCTCAATTGCATTTGAAGGCACTAGCAGCTATCAGACTGGAAGCCCAGCTCATCCATCATGCCCATCTACAAACACCTTTACCTGCCAGCAGATGTTTGTGATCGCAGACCTCTGATCTGCCAGAATACTCCAACATCAGTTTTCATCTTGAACTTCATTTCTGGGATCTTGTGTATGCAGCGTAAATTAACTTGGTTGCTCAAGACATTTCTACCTCTTTAGTTTTGTTAATTTATCTATCTTAAACATTGTAGCCAGAAAAGTTATTTAAACTGTTCTTCATGCTGAATTGTTTTATACACTTGCCTGCAGCCGCAATTGCTTGAGACTTATGACTTATGTTTCTTTTTTCAGAGCTGCTTCTTTTCTAGGACCCAAGTATGGCTTTGTCTATATGTTCTACCTGTAGATCGTAAATTAGGGACATTTGTATTTACTTTGAACAAAACCTGTTCATTCCGAACAACAGTATTACTAAGTGCCAGGGCTAGAGCAACTTAAGGTGTTCCCTGATCACTAAATAAACCAATGTTATACACAGTTAAGTAAGGCCTAACCCTAAGTAAGCGCCTTTAGTCTTGCAGATAAGTTAGGCTTGCATCTACTGTAGCTTATTTCTTAATATAACTGCAATATAAAGTTGAGGGGGATCTGAGTCCCAGAGCGGGTGTCCCCCCGCATATCTGATGAATGGGTGTGTGGGAAATAGTGAACCATGAAAGTTTTAAGGAGGGTTGACTTTGCCCTAATTTTCATTTAAATAATGATTACCTTAAATAAAACTTTGTGCAATAAATAAGGGGCTTTTTTATTTAGTTTAGATGTGCGGGTCAGGCAATCTAACTCTGCTATGTAACACAAATCACTATTTTGTTAGTCGAGGTTGGTCCTCTTGTTAGTTAATATTTTCTTTTTCTTTGGGCAGACGGGGAAGGGGAGTAAGTTGGGACTTGCCTGTTTCTGTTTACATATGCTCTTGACATGTATCGTGTCATGTGATGTCATTTAATACCTCTCTGCTTTGGTGGACCGGGAGCCTATTAATCCAGCTTAGGCTCGAAGATGAACCCCCTTCAGTGGGGGTGCAAACTAGTTACCCTCAGTTCTCCCTTGACTGGTGAGGTTGATTTCCCCACTTGCTAGGCTGACTATGGAGATCCCTATTTTGAGATCTCCACCACTGGAAGACTAACTGTTTTAATATACTGTTTATACCACTGTGTTTGTTAGTTGTGTTTTTTCTTCTGGTTTATATAGTTGAAATATGGATGCCAAAAGTTTTTGCTTACTAGTTGATATATTTGTAAGTGGAACAGAACTTTTAGTTAAGTGGATAATAGAGAATATTTGGAAAGGAAATTACTGAGTTTATGGCTAAGCGGAGTACAACAGTTATATCTTACAATGTCCACGGTCTCACCCACCCCATCAAAAGAAGCCGGGTAATGGCCTTTTTAAAAAAATCTGGAGCAGAATTCATATTACTCCAGAAGATACACTTCAACCACTTGGAGCATGAGAAATTGAGAAAATTTGGTTGCAGTATAGTTTTAGCCTCATCATACAAGCAGGGCAGGAGGAGTGCAGCAGTCTTAAGCCTAACAGGGTCTCTTTTGAGGTGATCAGCTCAGACCTTGACAGTGAAGGCCATGATGTCCTTCTGAAGGGGTGTTACAATGGAGAATTGATCACCCTGGCATCAATATATGCTCCCCGGATCAGATTATCTATTTTATCAGAATGTGTTACTTAAAATTTCATCCTGAGCTGAGGGTTCCTCGATTATAGCAAGGGACTTGAATCTTCACCTTAATCCACACCTGGATGTATCCATGGCAGTAAGTGGGAGGGACCACCGGGTCGCAAATAGAGTTACTAAACTGCTGAAAGAATTGGGCTTTCAGGACTCTTGGCGCCACATACATGGCAACGTTAGACAATATACATATTACTCTTCCTCCCATAAAAGCTACTCCAAGTTGGATTATTTTTTAACCCCAAAAGAGCTGCAGGGCCAGATAATGGATTCCTAGTTTGGTGACATGACTCTCTCAGGTCATGCCCCAGTTTACTTAAAACTTCAGTTAGGTCAACCCCAACAGGCCATCTTCTGGAGACTGAATGCCTCCTTTCTTCAGGACCCTGAAATTCAAACAGAAATAGAGAAACTATAAAGCAAGGGATCCAAGACAATGCTGATCTCACTATCTCCCCAGCTACATTATGGAATACAGTTAAAGCCCTGGTTCGAGGCAAATTTATTGAAATTTCAGTTAAAAAGAAAAAGATAAGAGAGGCCCGTAGGGCCCATCTGCAGGTTCAAATTCTAAATTTAGAGGCACAGCGACAACAAAAAATAGAAAAGCAGAGAGATGCAATTAAATAAACTTATAAAAGATTATTTAGCTCTTCTTGATTACCAAGTAGAACAAAGAACTTAATACTGGGTATCTGCTGGGGCCTAGTTACAGGAAAGGAAGGTAAACAGCTTTGGGCAGTGTTGGTGGTAGCAGCAAATAAAGCCATAAGAAAGAAATGGCTCCAGTAGACTCCACCATTGGTAGCCAAATGGGTCTCTATAATCCAGTGAATTCAAACAATGGAATGCCTTACTTATGCAGTTCAGCATACGCAGGCCCTCTTCATAAACAGATGGACATGATGGGATCTCTGTCAAGAAACATTTAAACCCACTCATACTTAACATTTAACCCCACTCATACTTAATCAAATTATTTCCCATAATTAGGGGGATGGAGAGACGAAACTAAGGCACTTTTGAGATCTGTGGACTTTTGCTATAAGAAATCCTGTATAACCACATATTAATAATCCCCGATTCCTGCTCCATAAAACATATGATCTTGTACATTTTCTCTGTTATTACATTTTAACCACCTACTTTATCTATTCAATTATTTATACTTTTGAGGCAACCAAGGGCATAGATTCTTAAATAATTACAGTTACTCTATGAGCTGTATTGTTTATCTTGGTGTACACTTTTCTGTAGAATTCACTTTTCTCGGAAATTGACTTTCTATTGGTTTAATCTAGACAGGCACAGTTAATTGATTATGGTGCAAAATGTTCAACTCATTTGATTGTGCTTGGAAATTTCAATAAACGAGTATAAAAAAAGGACAGTATAGAACAGAATAGGTTTTAAGTAATTTTATGTTTTCTTTCAAAGACAGGACAGGGTCCTAACCCTGAAACAATAGGTTTGTATGTGGCAACCAGAGGTACCCAATTTGTTATTCTTTTTTCTCTGTTTCCTAAGGCCCTGTACACACTAGGATTTTTAAACTGTTTCAACACTGTTAAAATGATGTAAAACATTTTATATCCAGATTGTATCACAGTAAAAATCGTGCTACAAACCATGTTTTAGTCCTGCTTATAGGTAAGCTAGAGCATGATTTTAGATCAAAACATTTGCTTTAGTTGAGTTAACAGCAGTGTGGATGGAATTGTGTTTTAAGTCAAGTCGGCGACACACAGTTAAATATTAATTTTTTGCCATACATAGCAATGAAACTTTTATTTAAAAACTTCAGTTAGCACTTATTGGGATAATATTTTAAATAGATATTGGCTGTTAATCCCACTAAAGAATATCTCAGCATGGCACTGCAGCACCTACACTCCTTTGTGCTGGTGCTGTAATGTTGCTTGGGAACTTGCTCAGGCTGCCACTGTATTGAAGTGCATTGCAGATACTCTGAACACTGTGCTTTAACCTAGTTATAAAAACATTTTTTTTAAACATTTTGATAGTGTGTGTGGGGTCTTTTTGGCTTTGCTATCATACTTGAGTTGCCCACAAGCTCTGTTTTTTAATAGTGCAACGATGATATCCTTGGAGACACCAACCAAGAAAAAAATCAGCTGTCCTATAAGACAGCACAAACTATCCAAAACCGTGGATGAGTTAAAGGCTTTTATTAATAAGCCATTAGTTAATGTGAGTAGCACCCCCACTCTGTTGATGTTTCTGTCTTGAAAAAATATCCATGCAATGCAAAACATCAATAATTGGGGGTGCTACTCACATTTTTACCTGATGGCTAATTACTAAAAGCCTTTATCTCATCCAAGGTTTTGTATATTTTGTGCAGTCCTATCAGGCAGTTGACTTTTTCCTTAGCTGGTACAGTATCTCCATTTGTTACTTATCTCTGAATGAAGACCTTGCAGCTTCACAATTCTCTGCTTGCATTCCAGGTGATACCTTTGTTTAAAAGAAGCACCATACAGTTCATCCATATTGACTCTGTCTCTTCAGAGCAGATTCTTTGGTACCATAGGTGCTGGCTGTACATAATACTTTTCTGTTGATTGTGGGGTTGGAAGCTGGAGTATTGGAGATAATTTGGAGTAGTCTTCAGATTTCTGTACACCTAAGTGATCATTTTTCCTTGTTTCAGTGTGATGGGATGCCAAGGTTTATTGTTTCTTTTGAATATTCAACTTTTAAGTTGAAGTTAGGGAGGAAGCTATTAATATCAAGCATCCTTCTTCTTTGTTTGCCCAGATGAGAAAAATGCCACAGTACTCAGCTAGAGGGTGATGGGGTACTTTGAGAAGAAGTTAGTTTCTATGTATGCTATGAGCAGAATGGAAACCAGTGTTTCCAATCTAGCTCCTATAGCAGTGCCCCTTTTTGTAAGTACAGCTTGTCATTGCATGAGAAATAATTATGGGATAGGATGAATTCAATAAGTTCTAATATTATTGTGTAATAGTTTGATGACTGTTCAGGAGAAGCTTTGCAGATGGATTGTCCATCTATATGAGGTTTATTAGGGTAGTGTATTTCCATGTCCATTGCGAGTAATATGACATAGCTGGGTAGTGCTGCTGTCTATTTTAATTTATTTAAGAAGTCAGTTGAATCTCAAAGAAACAGTGAGTTATTTTCTACCCTTGACTTTAAGATTTCTTCCGCCCAACAGAAATCCTTCCTTTTAAGGTGCCAGTCATACTACTCAAGTGCTATGCATTTTTATACGTAAATTTGCCATTGCTCCATGAAGATATACAGATTATCCAAATAATTCTGGAGCTATTTCAGAACATACAAACCATTAAAAGTTTAATTTTATAGAAATATTCTTTAACACTAAACATATGGTGCCAACTGTTTTAATGCTTATTATTGAAGAAATGGGCTACTCCTTCTACCATGCTATGCAGTCTAGCATTTGATCCACATTTTTAAGACTAGTGCTACACATTTTAATTTTGACAGGCTAAGAGGTGTGGTGCCAGTATCTCATGCTATGGGGCATCACAGGTTTCCAGCTTTGTATATTTTTGCAAGTGTGTAGAATTGTACTGGTTTGATTGGTATTCTAGGGTCATTGGTGTTATAGATGCAAGATAAAATTCATAGCATGCACATTTCTGAACTCCTGAATATGGACTAAACAAAGACATGGGAATTAAGAGCACAGCATTGAAAAGTCTGCTTCTGTGGGACTTATTTCTATTTAAGCACCTGGGGTCTGAGGCACAGTCACAGTTGGTGGTGGTACAAAAGGCTTCCCATTACTCCATCAGCTAAACTGACAAGCACAAGGAGAAAACATAGTCACAGGGTGGGGGAGGTCTTCCTGGTGAGTAGCATCTAAGTCATAATGCAAATGATAGTCATCAGACTTTAGTGGTCACAATAGGGATTTCTATTTCAACTGCTAACACATAAACATCAACCACCATGGTGGTTTGTGAATGGCACAGCTTAAGTTGCATGGCACCATATTATGCATGCATATCTATGCACAGACACTACTACCATAGTCTTCCACACCAACCCAACTACTACCTTTATGCCCACTTCTGGACCATTCTGTTTTTGTTGTTGTTTTTTTTTGTGGTCCATTGCCAGTCTTGCTTGGTAGTCCAGTGCCCCCACCTAACTCTTCCTACTTAACCTCCTTGGCCCCAGTGGATCCCTTCCCTAGCCATATTTACCCAGACTAGCCACACATTCATCTGGTTCCTCTCCAATTTTGGTCCCACGTAACATCAGCTGAGTATTTCCACAATCATGGACCACCCCCCACTTAGAGCTGCCCTACAAAGTTCTAATGAGGATGGTGGTGCTGTGGAATGCAACAGATTGTGTGAGGCCTGGTGCATGGCTCAGTAGCTCATTCACATCCAGGCCTGACCTATGCCCCTTTATCCCATACTGTTGCACTGGACAGTGTATATCACAATGTAGTGTGAAGTAGAACTGGGGTGCAAACAGGTCATGGGAACCAATGTGAGCCACAAAACTGCTGTTCTGTATGGAGCCTGTAATTGTTTATCATTCTGTTACAGCGATGACTGATGTTTCCTTATCAACAAAATGGTTACACTTATGCAGCATATAAAAGTTTTTTTTTTGCATCAGAACTATTTTAGTTTATGATCCTAAATAGCACTTATTTACTTTTTTGCTACAGAGGTTTTTCTCCCCATCCAGCAATGCATCTTGTAGGGTTATACCCTGTTCACAAGGATATACCCATATCAGGACATACCCAACCATAATTTTGAAGTCTACTGGGGTCTTCTCCCCATATTTGCTTCCATGCCCCCTTCCCTGGAATGGGGAGTGACTTTAAGGGCCTCAAACACACACAGCTGTTCTGTGGCAGGTGAAAACTCCCTGGCTCAGTCATAGGGGTTGCTGTGGTAGTAGAGCCCACCACTCCTCCCTAGATGAGATGCACTGCTAAGCAGCAGCTGCCTTGGCCTGGACTGCCTCCTGATGCAACTCTACATGCTTGTTTCTGAACCCAGATCATCGGCACAGCACCGTGACACACTGCCATTGGACCACCAAAGTGGCCTCAACAATTAATTTCTGTATAAACTCTTCTCCATGAACTATAACTAGGTTTTAACCACTTCACCTGGAGTAAAGACCAATATTGTTTCTTGGGTAATAAGCCTCTGAAAAGCCAAATAAAAGAAATATGTTTTTGCATTTTAACTAGTGAAACAGAGAGACAAATATAAAGTCAAAGTGAGATTTCACAATGAATATGATTAGATACAATTTTAACAAACTAAATTATTTTGAAAAATTACTAGTACAAGTAGTTCCCATCTGGGACTTTACCAGAAGTTCTGAGTGACCACTTCCCATTTATTTGTGTGTGGGATTACAAAAAGCCTAAAGTGGCTCCTTCTTATGTAAGTTGCAAGATTTGTGAGGAATTGTCAGATGCATTTAATGAAGAAATGTATAATGCAGATTGGACCTTTCTTGATAAAACTGAAGACACACTGATTTGGCATATTCTAAATTCTAAATTTTGTTCATTATTCATTGGAATTTGTAATAATGTTTTTCCAGGAGGAAATAGAAGGATCAAGGGCATTAAGAATGAGTGAATGGTAAATGAATTAGTAGAGATGTTTAGAATCAGAAACAAATGCTGGAAGGAATATAGAAAGAACCAGGATGCTAGACTTCTAGTAGAGTACACACATTTAAAAAATAAATGTAAGTCAGCATGTCTTCTAGCCAAAATCAACTACTACAAAAATAAACTGTTGGATAATCTAGGGAATTTGAAGAGTTTGGCAAATGTTAAATCAAATGACTGGAAGAACTAAAAACATATTGTGCTGTAATTGAGCACAACGGTGAACTAATCAGCTCCCCTGTGGAAAATGTGTTTGGCAATTTGGAAGACTATAGGGATAATTTCAATGACTCAGTGACTAATAATGTACAAATTGATGTAAATAAAGAGTCACCACTTTTTTTATGTAAGGTCCCCCCCCCCTTACTGGTTACAGAATATTGTCTGAAAACAAATCCAAAGCTGTGTATCGGCTCAGACCTAAATTATTTTCATTTGATTAAAATGGCTTGTGTTTCTATTTCTGCTCTTCTAACCCATTTAATGAATCACTCCCTATACGATGGGATAGTACCCAAGAGTTGGAAATTCACTATCATTAAACCTACTCATAAATCTGGACCTAGTAATATTATTTCAAACTATTGACCTATATTATTACTTCCACCGTTATCAAAATTATTAAAAAAAATGTTTTTTACCAAGTTAATGAACATTTGTACAAATATAATCTCCTCACCAGGACACAGCATAGCTTCAGATCCATGCATAATACTGAGATGGCCTTGATGGGATTTACAGACTATGTGCATGGATCCTTTGGCAAGGGTTCCATGTGGCATCAGTTTTTGTGAACCTCAGCAAGGCCTTCAATCTAGTACACCATGAACTTCTTTTGTACACTCTGGCTAGACATGATTTCTCAGAGGGTGCTGTGTTTTGGTTTGTATGGTACCTACAAGTTAGAACACACTGTACATTCATCGAGGGTATACACTCTGAAAATAAAAAGATTAAATGTGGGTACCCCAGGGGTCCATCTTAGGCCCCTTATTGTTTTCTTGATTTCTAAACACAATGCCTGTGGTGTGTTCCTCCAGAAAGTTAATTTTATATGCAACTGATACAGTTATTTATAGTTCTGATAAGGATATACTCAAACTTCAAAAAATATTTCAAAATTAGTTTCATAATATGCATAGTTGTTTTTGTTGCATAAACTTCTTTTTTACTCTAAAAAAGCTAAATCCATGTTTTTCCCCATCCCAATAAATCTCCCCCTCTGAATTTCCAAATTTTTGATTTAATTAGTAATTTGATTAAATTCATTGACAATTTCTGTTGTCTGGAATTTAATTAGATAACATTTTTATATTTCAGACTCACTTTGATAGGGTAACTAAAACAATACATAAGAGGCTTGGTATGCTAGATAGGATAAACCAATTTATGATATCAGAATCATATAAATTATTAGTCACTAGCCTTTTATCATCAACATTGGATTATGGAAGTCTTTTTATTTTTCTGAGTGAAAAACTTTTTCAAAGATTGAATACATTATGTAATTCTATTTGTAGACTTGCAACTGGAATGGATAGAGCAGTTCACAATTGTGCTGTCTACAAGGAATTTATTTATTTATTTAGACTTTTGTTCACCAGGTAAATACAATGAGCCAAGACCTGTTTTCATGTATGACCCAGGCCCACATTACACTCAGACAAGGTGTTATTAATTTATTTATTTATTCACAATTTGGATTTACAACCTTTGAGTCAAAGACTCATTTACAAAAGCATCTCGTCACAGGGAGGGTAGACAACATATTGGTGGAGTAAGACAGTGGAGAACAATGCAGGTGAGATACAAAAGAGTATACAAAGCAAGGCATTTCAGTGAACAATATAGGTTAGATACAGAAGAGCATACAAAAACTAAGCAATTTCAGTGACACAGTGGAGCACGCAAGTTACAGTGCATAGTGTACAGGCTACAAGAAGCTATTCTAAGTAAACTAGTACATACGTAATACTATAAGAGACTAGGAGTAGTAGGTGGTGGTTGCCTGGGGGGGTCTATGTTTGCAGATTGGGTCAGAAATGGCGCTCTTGGTAAGGCCCTATAATGGGCATTTACAGCTCTGAGTGTCAGTGAGGTGTTTGCATAGGGCGATTTTGAAGGGTCCGATTTTGGAGATGTTAGTAATGTGCATGGGGAGGGAGTTATACCAGGACAGTGCTCTGTAGTGGAAAGACTTTTGAGCAAGTGAGGTCCTGGCTCTTGGCACCTGGAAGGTGGCATTTGTTGTGTTTTGGGTGACAACCGAATGGGAGGCCCGTTTAAGGGATGTAGCGACTCCTGGGGGGGAGAGCCCAAGTAGAGTCTTTTTTGCTAGTATACATGTGTGGTATTGCAGGCATTCTTCAAAAGTGAGTAATACAAAATACATGCATAATATATGCATTTTAAACTTAGCACAATACAATATACAACAGACATAAACAAATAGATCTACAATATATACAAATATGCATACATCTGTACCAATACTATTAAAAGCAATTGCATTACAATAGATTTAAAAAATACTTCTTTAACTGCTGTTTAAACATGTCATGACTTTGCACATCATGTACAAGTACAGCTTTTTTTATTACTGTATTTGGCAAAAAAAAAAGCCATTACAATATACTACAGTACATAAATAAAACATAATAAAATCATCATACAATAAAACAGGTGAGTGAAACAGATACAAAGTCTCTCTATGCATGATCCAATACATTATACAGATCTTGATCTAACAGTCCATGCTACAATAAAATTGAGTTTGCAATACACCATTAACAATAATGAAGATTCTCCATTCATGGTTCCATAACAATCATACATCCATCTTTGGCCTATGTAAGTATCAAAAGGTATCAGAGACATCTGGCTAGTCTTACAGATGTGTGGTTTTAAGAACGTTACAAGCGATTCTTGAATATTAACATCTGTAGTAGTGAATAAGTATTTTAATAATTCATCAGACGGGAGACTGAGACATCCTAGCAACCCACCCAGCCATTTTCTCCTACCAATTTCATAGACATGGCACAAAAGCACCATGTGTTTTAAGTCAGCATAGGTCTTAGTGCTACATTTCCAGTAAGGAGATTTAACATCAGGCCTTTTTTGTCTAAAGTGAATATACTGTGCAGTATAATTTTCTGTTCTAAATCTAGTATAAATTCTATGCAATTTGGAGTTTGATAAGTTTGTTAAGTAGGGTTCATAACCCCAATAGAGTTTAAATTGTTTATACCACCCATATAATTCTGCCAATTGAGAAAAATGGGCACAGATGTCCATATCTCTTAATCTCGTCTTAATATTTAAGACCATCTCATCCCAAGATCTGGTGAAAATTGTATATATAAGAGATAACCCAAACCTGCTGGTAAAATTGTCTTTTTGTTCAACTGAATAAACGGATGTACATATTCTAGTGTAGAACATTTAATTTCTTCTTCTTCTAAACACATTCTAGGATATCGGAAGTCGGGAAGATGAAAAGTTTTCCATAAGAAAGTCATTTGTCTTTCTTGTATCAAGGTCATTACTGTATGTTGACCCAGCTCCAGCTTAAGGATACAATTGGGAGTACCTTATGGCATCATAAGGATATGTCTATATATCTTATTTAATATGTCTTCTAATAAATTTATGTTTGAGACACCCCATACCTCAGTAGCATAGAGTAAGGCTTTGAGTTTAGCTTTAATCACTCTCAAGACCCCCTTAACTGAAGTTTTCCCCATCTTAGCATTGAATATTTTAAAAGCCTTGGTAGCTAAGATAATTTTATTCTTTATTAGATTTAAGTGTTTATGCCACAAGAAGTTATACGTAAATCTTACTCCGAGATAGTCATATTGATCTACTACTTCAATAAAGTTATAACTTATTCTACATCTAACAGGGGTCTTACTCTTCTTCCCAAATATTACTATATTAGTTTTATTTAAATTAATTTTTAACTTCCTATCATGATATAAAGTTGCAAATTGTTTTACTTTCCTTCTCAGTTTTAGTTTCCTTCTCAATCCCAATGCAGAAGAAGATAAAAGTACTATATTATCTACATAAGCTAAGCTATCTATTCATTGTTCTCTTATATTGGGGCCATGATACTCCAGGTTCTTCATTTCCTTAAGTATGCCATTAATGTAAATGTTAAAAAGAGTGGGGGCCAGTAGGCATCACTGTCTAACCCCCAGATTAGTTTGAAATTGGTCAGTAGTGCGGCCAAACTGATCATATTGTATTTTAGTCCAAGTATGTTCATGAAGTCTGATTAATGTATCCAATAAGGTTCTATCCAGATCTAGGTCTTCTAGAATTTTCCAAAGAATTTTCCTACTAATACTATTGAAAGCAGCTGAAGAGTCTACAAAGCAACAAAATAATCTCATTTTATGAATTTTGGTATATTTCCAAATTAAGTGATGTGATACATAACAATGCTGCACCATAGATCTATGTTTTCTAAAACCATTTTGTTCTTCATCGAGAATAGAATGTTCCTGTAGCCAATCCGTTAATCTATCAAGAATTATTCTAGCAAGCTGGCCCAGTGGTGCTGAGGGTTGAGGCACTGGACACCACATCTCATGCCACGCCGGCAACCCGAGTTCGGGAGCGAGCTCGGGTGCCAGGGGATGGCAGGGGAGGGAGAGGATTGAACATTTGTTGGGCTGCTCTCCTCTCCTGGGGGGAGGTGATGGGTTGTCCAGCATCCCAATGACCCCAAGTGGAGAGTGGGGGCACTGCAGGATGTGGACCTCATGTATGAGTGAGTGTGGCAGATGCCGGCAGGGTTGCCATGCACCATGGCATCACTACATGCCATGCTCAGGGGATGTGGAGGGATCTCAGGGACTACTGCATATAAAATCCTCCAGCCCAGATAGGCGATGGCCCTCCCAATGCCACTGCCACATGCCCAATGCTGGTTCCCTGCCTCTGCCCCTTCGGTTTCCTCGGACACATGTCCCTCCTGTGGCTTGGGGAAAAAGTAATGACTTTAAAGAAGGCAGGGTCCACAGTGGGCAGTAGAGTGGTCCTGGTGAGCAGAGTGGCCTGAGAGAGTTCTGCAGCTGGGGGAAAAGAAACATAATTAAAAAAAAAGAATGATTCTAGTGAAAGTTTTTTTGTGAAACATCTATAAGACTAATTGGTCTATACATTTTTGATTCATTTGGATTTTCTTTCTTATAAACTGGAAAAATAATACCCCCTTGCCAACTAGGGGGAAAGTCAAGACTCTGTATAAAGGCATTGAACATTTTATAAAAGAAGGGAATCCACCAGTCTTGGAAGGATTTGTATATGTTACCAATTATTCTTTCTGGACCTGGGGCTTTATTGGACTTCAACATAGCTAGGGCAGATTGAATTTCACTTTCTGAAATAATGATAGGCTTGGGAAACTCTACTCCATCCTTTTGGGTAAGTATGTCATTGACCATATCTTCCTCTTCTTGAGAGAAATATAATTGTGAAAGGTATGAAATCCAGGTTTGTGAAGCAATAGAAGACTCAACCCTAGTAGTATATTTATTGTATCCTTGTGTGACTATATTCCAAAACCGTCTACCATCTCTATTTTGAATAGTTTCCTTAATTTTTCACACAGCAATAGAGAGTACTTATTCCGCCCTTGTTCCAAAACTTTTTTTATATTTATCTCTTTTTTTTTTTTTTAGCATTTTGTCATCTGCTTTGTTTTGACTCTTCTTCTGTCTATAGTTCCTAAGAGATTTATTAAAGGATTTGTTTGCATTTCTGTAGTTCTGATCGAACCATGACTTCTGGGGAAAGGACGGTTTAATACTTAATATTTGATTAGCTTGACAAAAATTGGTCTTAAAAGAATGTACAAATATCAATTTACCATTATATCTTGTAACTGGAAATTCTCTATAATACGCAAAGAAATTTTCAAAAAAGCTCCCATATTCAGTGTTTCCATAAACCTAGAATAATGGATTGGGCCCATTTAATTATTGTTTCATTTATTACCTCTACTTCATTGTTAAAATGCACCTCTATATGTTCAGTTATTGAACTATCCTTCAGGCTGAGAATAATTGGAAGACTTGCCGATTCTGAGCAATCAGAAATTTGCAATGTTGAAACAAACTTAAGGCCTCCAAACTGGCCCATACTAAATCTATTGTGGAAGAACCTTGTGATCCTATATATGTTAATTTCCCTGGAATATCCCCTTGTATTCTTCCATTTAATACTCAAAAATCCCTCTCTGCAAAACATTTAATAATTTTTCTACCTCAAATGTTACATTTTAGATCAAGAGCACACCTGGTACGGCCCAGTGGTGCTGAGGGTTGAGGTGCTGGATGCCACACTCACGCCACACCGTGACCCAGGTTTGGGAGCAATCCCAGGTTACCGTGCTTGGCAGGGGAGAGACATGATTGAGCATCTGGAGGACTGCTCTCCTGTTTTGGGATGGAGGGAGGGAGGGTGGGAATTGCCTCAGGCTCTGGGGACTCCTAGTGATGGCTTGGAGCACAGTAGCCTGAGTCAAGCAGAAAGCAGGGGATTGGCTGTGGCAGTGACCCTATGGGCACGCACAGGAGTGTACATGCCTGTGCTGGGACACATTGCACGACCATGCCAATGGGGGGTACTATGAAAAAATCCTCTTCCCTGATAGGTGACAGCTCCTCACAGTGCTGGAAGGCCACATGCCCAACACTGGGTCCTCTCTCCACCCTTCAGCCTCTCAGTGGCTGCTCCAGGCAAACTGGATTATAGATAGAGCACTGGCGTGGATGACGGCCCTGCCCCGAGGGGTTCAGAGTCAGGGGCTTGCCTGGGGTAAGTACCAAGGAACAGTAACCATATGTATAGGAGGGGGTCCACAGTGGGCGGTAGAGCTCACTATGCGAGTTGAGGGCAGCCTGAGAGAGTTCAGGGATAGGAGCACAAATGCCGTTTGGAAAAAAAAAAAACACACCTGGTAGAAACCAGCCCTGTGCTGATAGAAGAGAGAAATGGGATAAAGCTTGGAATATTATTGCATTTTGCCTTAGTTTTAGGTAATCTTGAGTTAAAATCCCCCATAACTAACATGGAGTATTCTCATCATTTTCCATAAAATCTTCCAATGCTAATTTTAGCTGACTAAGATACAGGTCCAATTTACCCCTTTTTGAGTTTCTAGGAGGAAAGTAAACATTACCTAAGACAATTCTATATTTATCATTTGCCAATGCTAGCATAATTAAATTATCCATTTTAGGTAAGCACTCATCAGTTTTGAAATTTAATATTGTTTTAATGTATACCAATAGGCCACCTTTATTTCTGCCAAACTTTCTGTCTTTAATTGCTAATCTGACAAAGCTGGTGAACCCTGGAAGTCTTGGAATCATAAGCTCAGAACACCAAGTTTTCTGAAGGCATATTATATCAAAATTTCCCAAAAATTCAATGACTTCCTGATCTGCTAACTTAATATATAATCCCTCGATGTTCCAAGAAATAAGTTTTAAGGCCTTATTTAGGTTTAAATTTAGGTTTAAATTTTGAATTTGAAGACCCCTGTTTTCTTTGGGGGTATTTGGAGTTATATTATGTCATTCTGGGTCCAAATGTATTAACGGCACAAGGCTATTGGCCTCAGTTTGCTCCCCAAATTAATAAGAGGAATCTTCCCACTAAGCTGGTGAATGCACTTCCTTTCCCAAGTGATCCTTGGCTTAAATGATCTTCACAAAGGTCCACTGGGTGTACAATATGTATTCCTACTATGTCAAGTTTATAAGCGGACATAAGAATTGTATTAGCTAACACAGAATTCTAAAAGTAATGTCAATTTGTGAAGAGTGAGGTATCTCCCTATTAATTTTTATGGAGTCCACCTAGTTTCTTGTAATCTTAAGACCCAAAGACCTAGATAAGAAAGGAAGAAGCTCATCATGTATATTCCAATGGGAGTCTTGTTTCGTTACTTCCCATCCAAAAATTGAGAGAGTTCTACATACACAACCTTTATATTGTCTTTGTTCATGTAACCTAATTACTTCCATGATTTTTTTCTATTTCTTCTCTCTGTTTCTCATTTCCTGGGTCTTTGGGTTTTTTGAGGTGAGAAGGGGTGTCAAGTTTTCTAACCTTTTCAGCTTTCACTAGGTCTTTACCAACAGGGACCAGCAATGGAGGATTTATCTCTATATCTCTAATTCGCAAAAGTGGGACATTAGTCATTATGTTTTTAGCTGTATCTTCATATTGACCATAGGGCGATATTGAAAACTGGGGCTGGCAGTATAGCCTAGAGGTTAGAGTAACGAGCTGTGAATGAGCGTGGTACATCCGGCAGACCTGGGTTTGATTCCCACAACTTCCACTCGCATACTGTATGACTCTGGGCAAGTCACTTAACCACCCAGTGTCCCAGGTCACCCCTGAAAACAGCCACTTGTGCCAAGTGGACCTAACCCAGTTACCAAAAGCATAAAAAAAGATATTGACAATAGAAAAGCACAGTATCAGGGTAGGCCAAATTTGGAGGTCTTGCAGCAAATTTTTTTTCTTTATCTGAGTTTATTTGGAGGAGATATAGCATCCATTCAAGCAATTTTTCTGGTGTCTCATTATTTACTCTAATCACTCCCTTTACCTGAATGAAATATTCTGTCTCTTCTGGATATCCAGTAGTAGCTCTAATCTTGCTTTCCTTATCAGGCAATACTTGTTTTTCCTCTTCTAAAATATTATGATTTGTAATTCCATCCTGGAATAGATGCTCCTGCATGGGGGGTTGCTAGTGGTCTCAGTCTCCCTTAGTTCTTATAGTTAAGCAATAATCATAATATCTGTATTTACAACAACACTATTTACTTCTTTATTCTCAACAGTTGTTTCCACCTTCTTAGGGGCATGCTAATTAGTTTCATAGCTTGAATGGAGTATATTTTGCTTTACTATATCCATCTGTATCATACCATGTTGTTCTGTCTGGGTGTCTATCAGTTTGGACTGTTTCACTTTCTTTTCATTTTTGGGCTTTGGTGCCCATTTACCCTGACTGCCAGCCTCTGTAATTTTCAGATAACATGCACATACTTTGTTCTTATCAACGGGTGAGGGAAGTTTCACTTGGATCCCACTATTTGCCTTCTGTGGAGAAAGGAGAGACATGTCTTGCTTATTCTCAATTATTCTTTCTATCAGGACTTGATCATGAAAGACATCTACTCTCAAGTTAGATAGTTCATCCTTGAGGACTGCTATGTTTTCTAGTATTACCACATCTGCATAGTAAATATTTTAAATTATTTCCTGCATTTGTTTGGATATAGAAGAATTTGCAGTGAAGTCTCCTTCATTGGTAAAATACTCCTTATTATACTCAATTTTGCTGTCAAAATAGGAATAATTCCTGGTAACTTGGGCATGGGGAATAGTTTTATTTTCCATGGGAATTTCTGCCAAGCCCTCTTTGTTTGTTATTTCTATGTTTTTCAGTCCTTCTATAGTAACACTGATTTCTTGAATGATCTCTTCTAGTTCATTTTTTCCACGTTGTTTTTATTTTTATTTTGAGTTTCAGTATGGAGGTCCTCTTTGTTTTTTGTTTTTATCTCTCATTGGAGAATGCAAAGAGAGCACCATATTCCCCTCTGATCTGACTCTTTTAACTTAGGTTCCATCAGTGGGGTTTGAGGGTCAGTATGTCCAGTAGTGGGGTTCCTATCTAAGTATTAGTAATCAAAATAGGGATCAGGTGAGAAGACAGTGTCAGAATAATCTGAGTAGTTTGAGGCCTTTCTGTCACAGTCTTCCCAAGCTGAAGTTTCCCAATCACACAAATCTATAGATATTCCATCAGATATAATATATGTATCTTCAGGTTTCTCAAAATGTTCTCTTTGGTTGGTTAAGTCTATAATACTAGCTTTCCCTGTTTTAATAACATTATTTTCCCGCATGTAATTTAAAATAGGAGTAGACAAATGTTTTGGATCCTTTTTATAATTTGCCCATAAATCTGTTATTTTTAACTGTTTACTTTCCATATTTTCTAAACATAAATTAGATGTTTCATGCAATACATCTTCAGGTGGTAAAAATATGGCTTCCAATGGTTTATGGTTGTTTTTATTTTTATATTGAGTCTTGCTTTTAGTCCTTTTCCAGTTTGTTTCTTATCTAAATGCTCTGAGAAATAATTCAAATTTTTCTGGTGATTCTTCCCCAAGGAGAAATTCCTTTCCCACTTCGAGTTAGAAACATTTTAAGATTTAAGATTTTTATAACATATGATATATAATGTGCAAATTATGCAAAATGTGCAAATTATGCAGATGTACAAAGTATGCAAAGGTAAACAAAATATACAGTGATGTGCAAACAGAAATACAAAGATGTGCAAAGTAGCAAGTTATAAAGAACAGTAAGTGCTATACTGTGTAAGTTATTGCATTCAGTCACCCTCTAGGTTATAAACTAGCATTTCTAGGGATCACTATATAATTTAAGAAAGAAACCTATAATTGTAAATGTCGACTTAACCAAAAGGTAAAAAACACATTTTATGTGCAGTAATTTCTTTGGTAAACTGTTCCAATATTTGGCTGCAGAAACAGAAAATGCCTGTTCACCCATCAATGTAGAAATACTTGGAATATCAAGGACATTATTACTATTTGGCCTTAGGTTCCTGCCTCCTATTTTCAATTTTAACAAATAGTAAAGAGGGGAATGATTTCCTAACCAAAGGATGTTGCAAGTAATACAATTCAAGTTGTACAAACTTTTGAATTTCAGAGGTAACAAACCAGTTTGGGCATAAAGAACACAATGATGTGCGTTAAAAGGTAGTTTTGAAACAAATCTACAAATTGTGTGAAAAGTAGTGTTTAATAATGATAAATCAGCAGAGACAATGTTTGAAAAAGGAAGGAATTATAATTCAAAGTTGGTAATAATATACTTTATTTTAGGTTGCATATCCCTAAAAGATCATTTCAACTATAAAGCATCATTTTTTTTTTTGCATAACATAATGCTAGGTTTAATGCCAAATTCTGTAATGGAAATGTTTCCAAGAAGAGCCAACAAATTTTTCACCAGAACACAAAAAAGATTTGTTTTTGCCACTACACTGTTTGTATCCTCCTTTGGACAAAGATAATTTTAATACAAGGGTATTACCTGTAATAGTAATCTACTGGGACTTGTTTGGGGTGTGAAAAATTGAATGCATTCAAATCTAAACTGTATAATTTTTTTCAGAAATTGTACAGATAGCTTATGTTTTAAGTAATTTGTGTTACTTTGTATATGTGTACATTATTTATGCATACTGGTTGCTGTAAAAAATGCCAGTTCTACCAATCTGCTTACCAATTTAAATAATCACAGGTGTCAATATTGCTTCTTTCTGTGAATCTACATCAGTGATCCATCATGATCTAGTGACTTCCAGATCCACCTTCATGAAAAACCTCTCCTGGCTGTCCACTTCTAAATACAATAAACTGAGTTGGCTACTGCTATAATGTTATAAACTGGGACTGAAGCACTAACCACTTTAAATTTTTAAAACAAAAAGGAGTGCTGCTTGGTTGCACAGAGGAAGCACATTGTGCTTCCATGCAGGTTGCTAAGGTTCAGGAGCAGACCTGGGTCCTGGCAGCCTGGCAGCCAGGTCTGGTTTGAGGAAAAAACACACACAAGAGGAACATACACAAGTCGAGCTAAAATAATATTCAGAAAAGCCACTATTTGCAGATAAAAAGCTTTAATTATTAAAAACTAGCAGGACAGGCAGCACACACACAAACTATCTCCCTAATATTTTGAGCACAACAGTTCAGCTTCCTCAGGGAGGTGGAGCCCAGTTCCATTAGCATTTCATAGGAATTACAGTGACAGTGCTATTAGTAATTTGTTAAACTGAACACAAGGTTCAAAAACTTGTGATTTAAAACCAGCAATATAGAAAGCCACTGTAAAGAAACTAACAGTGAGAGTGTGTAAAACTATTTATAAATGTCATGCTCATCAAAATTAAATCTAAGGAATTATAATTTTTTGTAAGTACTAAAAACAGGATTTAAGTTACTCGAAGGTATTGTCTAAATGGACATTATTGAGCTACATAATTCAATTTGTTCTGAAGAGATTATTTAATATATAATGGAATGTGGTATTTTCAAATTATTAAAATAGCAATTTTGATCAGCTGAATAGTTATAACATTCAATAAACGTATACTCTCCAAAAGGAGTTTTCGAAAGAGCTCAATGGTAAGAAGCAGGAAGGGGGAAATTTCACTAGTATATTCATAAAAAGCTTAAAACAAAATAACAGGAGAGAGAGAGAATAAAAAGTTACAATCAGAAATCAAAAAGATGATTGAATCAAAATTCTGTTTACAGAAAGGGTCATAATATAGGGATTCATAAACCCTTTGGGCCCTAGTATTTAAATTACATGTCCTTCTGGATTATATTTGTGATAAATCTTGTTCGATCACCCCTCATTGTGGGGGGGGAGACATGATCAATAATTATGAATATCATTTGGTCTGTATCATGGTTGTGACACTGTCCAAAGTATAAGTCTAAGGGGCTATCCAGGGGTCTACTGGATCCAAGATGGTTGCTGCACGCTATGTCTGAATGGGAGAGACAGGAGCAGGTGCTGTAAAAGGCATTGTTGAAGGTTAAAACAGGTATGCCACTGTTGTCTGAATGTTTCAAAGTATAGTTACAGCACTTTCCAAAGCAACTTGTGAGGCTGTTTTGGATATTTTTCCTGCCCTCTCCTTTCTTTGTTTCACCTTAGGGAGCCCATGCAGTCTTAATGGTGGAGAAGCCTGGGCCCATTTGGGTGAAAACAGAGGGCTCTGTGGAGAGCCAGAGATGAAGGCAGGGGATTTTGAAATGGATTTTTGAACTATATTTTCAAACCTTTCCATGAGACAGCCCCAAGGGAAATGTGGTGCTGAGGAAGACAAGCGAGGAGGAGAGCATGGCAGATGGCTCTATGGAGTGAAAACACAGCGGAAATATTTTTGGGGAGCAACAGAAATTAACAGAAACCAGGGAAAATATTAACAATGACTTGGCAGAACTCAGAGGTGAGCAGAGGTTTTGGTGAGCTCAGGGGTTTGGGAAAGCTGAAACCTGATTATGTGAACTTAGCAATTTTGTGCACTTTGTGTACTTTGTGAGTTTGCAGTTATTGTTTATTTCTATAACCTCTATAGCTCTATACAGTTGACCACAGATTTCTACAGTTAACTATAGCATTGTGAACTTTGGGAAGTTTTGGGAATCTGTGACCATCACTAGCAGCTTATTTCAAGTTTAGCTGCTAAAAATCTTTCAAGTAAACTAAAGTATATCCCTCAATATAGAAGGTGCTCATAAGGGTTTTATAGTTAGTAATAATTAGTAGGAAGGAATATTTAGTAGGGCCACAGAAAATACATACAGTATTGTATATCATATAGAAAAAAGGGATAAAATAGTTTTTGACATACTTAAAGTTTCTCAGGTTTGAGTGATGTCACTACACCTATATACACCCTCTAAAGCTTGGGAAATTAGGAAGTTAGTTGCACTGTGCATAACTGGCATCTGCTTAGAGAGATCCACCATTTTGAACTGCAAGAAACATGCTGAAAAACAGAGTAGAGGCATTTTGAGCTGAAGCTGTAGTTCTAGCAGAAGTCAAGCTGAAGTTTGCACAGTGACTTTAAGTTCAAAAGCTCAAAAAATAAGGAATAGTAAAGGTAAATAAAACATATTGTTTTACAAGTTTATACCCTTGGTGTTAGTTAAATCTAATATAATGTACCAATGTTAATGTGGTTGTGTCCTAACCTCTAGATGTGATACACAGTTGCTGGAGGAGTGCAACTTAAAAAGGGCAAGGAAGAAAATAGCGAAGGTCATTTATTAAAACTCAAGTAGATATACTCCTGATATCACTGATATCTCTGGTGTTATGATTAAGTGTATCTTATAGTTTTAAAATCAGGATTTTTATACTTTAGTGAGGGCATAAATACTCCCAAGTTACAAAGGTATATTTTTATAGTTGCAGATGTACAACCAGGAAAGGAGCTCTTTGTAAAAAGGCCACATAGTAGAAAATGTGTGTGTGATAAGAAAGTAGAAGTCAATGAGAATCAACACATACAGAAAGGATTGAGAAGTGGGAAGGCATCAGAGAAGAAAGGGAAATAAGGATGGATATTATATAGGAGTATCTGGATGGACTTTGATTTTTGAACAAGTTCTAGTGTTTCTGTGTGTAACTGGGCAGTCACTGAAAAGCATACTATTGATATTACATGTAGTATGTACAGAAATTTAGAATATTCCTAGGAAAATTAATACAAGAGTGACTAAAAGGAAGAGGACTGCTAATCCTATAAGTTATAAGAATAAAAAGAAAAATACCAAGAGCAATATAGAAGGGAAAACAACTACAGCAGAAAGAAAAATAACGAGTTATATCTTGGCTCCAGGCAGTCATATAAACCTGGTAGGCAAGAAGGAGGTACTTAGAATACAAAGCTCCTCATTGCCCCTTGCACTCATCCCCCATGAAGAACAATTTAGAGAAAAATTACATCTCAGACAGAACACCCATTGTTGAAAACTATCAGGATTTTAGAAAAGGAGAGACACAGTAATGAAAAAATGGTAAATCGGCAAGAGCATGTAGAAGCAGTAGTAGAGCTAGAAAACCAGAATATAGAAAATATAGAAAATATAGGGAATCAAAAAGATAGAGTGGTTAAAGAAGTAGTAGTAAAGGAAAAGCAGAACTATAAAAATCACCAGCAGACTATGGAAAAGGGAGGAAAGTCATTTAAGGATGCCTCACATCAACGTCTCAGTGCATCATTCTTGGGTGACTTTGAGGCATTCCTTACCCCATATATGTTAAGGCCTAAGTCAGATCCACATACACAATTCCCTCTAGACATTCCACATATTATTCAAGACAGTATAAATCCAGAGGGAGAAAGAAGTTTGGAAACTTCAAAAAACGAAGAAAGGTCTGAAATAATAAAAGCTCAAGACAGTAAAACATTAGAGTTACTAAGAGTAATAAGGAATGGAATCCTTCTGAATAATGAATTATTAATCAATTTTACCTCCTTAATAAGTGCACAAATAAGTAAAGAAGGAGAGGAAGTTGTGATACATAAAAAGTCAGAAGAACCAGAGGGAAAACAACAGATACAAACTGATAAAAATAAAAATAAGGAAACGATTAGAAAAACCACAGAGGCAATTGGTAAAAAAGAGTTAAGGGAAACAAGGCAATTAGTATTGGACATCCAAAGTAAGAAAAGAGTAGCAGACCCAGATAAAATAAAAAAGACTACTGGGAAAAAGACTGAACAGGCTGAGAGGGGGAAGAAAATGGAAAAGAAAAATGAGGAACACAAAGACATGGAACAGAATAAAGATCAAAATAGGAAGAGAAATCATGGAAAAGAGGGAGGCAAGATAATAGAGATAGAAGATAGTGGTATACTTAAAAAATACAGAATTATGGAATAATATACAAAAATAAGAGAAGGAAAAAATAAAGAGGCACATGGAAAGGAAGAAATCTGTTTAGAAGATGTAAGCAGTGGAAAGGAAAAATAAGCCCTAATAGAAAAAGGGGACTCTTACCCACAGTCTTTCTTGGAGATATTCCAAAAGCAAAGAATGAAAATCATGTGACATTAAAATTGGCAATATACAATGTATGTAAAGGAATAATGCATAACAAATTTACCTGGAATGAGACAGGCTCTACCTATACATATTATGGAGTGAAAGAAAAGAGATGGATTTGCCTGATGTTAAAAATAAAAACACTAGGGATTACAGTAGGGAAACACATTAGAAGCCAGAGAACAACTGAGGGATTTGGGAACAACTGAGGGATTTGGGAATAAATGCAGATGTGACAAACCCTGCTGAGAAAACGGTAGATAAATCTGTCCAGTCCATGAGACATCACTACAAAAGGGAAAAACAAATAAACAAAAAAAGACAGAGAATAAAGTCCAGCAAAGGATATCAAACTATATGAGGCCTATTGAGAAAGAACATACATTATTATCAGAGGAAGTTTATGAAAGGGTAATTAGAGGTAGACAGAAGAGAAGTCCCAGAATAAACAATAGTACTATTTTGGAAGAAACTCAGCTCTCTGAAACATCACTTGGGGACATTATTTAACTAGATGGAGAGGTGGAAGTAAGTGAACAAGAGGAGGTTTTGTATGTTCCTAGTGAAATAGAAGAGGAGCTCTGACTGCTAGATACAGGAGACAAAGAAACTGAGGAGTACTTGATAATCCTAAATTGGAATATATCAGGTGCATTATGTAAATTTAGAGATAATGGTATTATGACGCTTATGAAAGAAGCATACATAATTATGTTACAAGAAACCTGGGTAAATAAATCATATGACTGTTATGTTGAAAGCTTTCAAGGGTGGCATATTCGAGCTAAAAAAATATCTACATTTGGAAGACCCTTGGGAAGAATAAGCACTTTTATAAAAATGAGTGCTAATTTGAACTGTAAATGTATATGGAGTGATACAATGTATTACATACAGGTGCTGGAGTTATCTGAAAATAACAGTGACATTTTTATTGTTGAATGTATATTTTCCACCTAATACCACCGCATCACCTATTTCAGGGTATACGAATACACTTACAAATATAATTGAGAACATACAAAATCAATACCCAGGTGTCATAATATTGATGGCAGGGGATTGCAGTATGGGAGTAGGTAGTGAGCAAGAAGAAAAAGAAACAAAGTGGAATCTGGATGATGCATTTTCTATTCCAATCAGAACCTCAATGTATTAAAAAAGGAACAAGGCTGGAGAAAGGTTCTTAAAATGTTAAGTAGGTTAAATGTACGCATCCTGAATGAGAGGTTCAGTGGAAATAGAAATGGTAAATGTACATTTGTGTACAAAAATGGAATGAGTGCATTGAACTATGGAATAGTGGATGTGTTTTCTTAGAAAAAAAGGTACAAAAACTAGAAGTTATAAACAACTGGGACAGTGACCATAGACCAATCCAGATATTTCTGGATGGTAGTATTGGCACATATAAGAAAGGTGAAAACAAGAGGGAGTGGGCAGATAATTTTGAAATTAGAAAGAATAAAAGAATAAGGTAGCAAAAAGTGAACTTAAAACAGAGTTACAATTTTATGTAGACAAAAGAGATCTTGGATATGAAACAAAACTGCATCTTACAATTAGATGAAAATTTAAATGTTCAAGGATCAAATAATAGGACAAAAAATATATTTTTAGTGTTTCAGCAGATTGAAAAAAAGAATTGTGAAAGAACTAGAGGGACAGCAGAAGATAAAACCAAATAAAAATAATATCTATATGGCTAACTGGTTTGATGCAGAATGTATCCCCCCCCCCCCCACGATGCTTACTGGGCATTTTACCTATAACCAACCCAGCTGTTTAAAAGGTTTTTATACCCACAATTGGTCATTGCTTGAAAGCAGGTCCTTTGGATGTGAGCTGCACAACTGTCCCCACCATTCCTCAAAACCAACCCAGCTGCTTCAATTATCTGATAAGGTTTGTGCACCCACAAAAGTGTACTCCTTGAAAGCAGCCCTTTTCTGTGATCTTCCTATGAACTATCTGATAAGTTTTTATCTTTTTCTTATGAGACCTGTTAACCCATTCTAACTACCTAGTGCATGTCAGTATTCCCCAACTAGGTCCTATATTCATGCTACAAATCTATATGTACATTACAGTTCCAAATCACTATTTATGTTACAGGCCCAGATGATGTACTACACTAATTTATAATATGATGAGAAAAATGTAAGCATTCTGATTGGCTGAGAGACCAGTAAAGGAGTGTAATTATGAGACCATAATTACACTCCTATACTTCTTTCAGACCAAAAGCCTGTGCACCACGTCAAATCATTACACTCTATAATGCCATTAAATGCCAGTCAGACTGCAAGTAACTATTTACAGTTTTCGTATTCTCTTATTGTAGAAAGGGGCTACTTTATTAATCTTACAATACATGTACTGTTTTACTTGCATTAACACTATGTACCATATTTTTTACGTTAAAATCAGAAAGACTTTTTTCTCACTCTGTAATAAGTGTGATAAGACACTTCAGGGTTGTGTAATTATGAGGGAATAATTGCACTTTACTCTTGGGTGTTTAAAGGCACTTTAACAAGCTCCTGGTACCTAACAACACCCTTGAGCCATGCAATTATTTCCCCCAAATTACACACCCAGGTGTGTCTTACTGCATGCGTAAAGGGACACTTGTCTATGTCAATTGCGAATCATCTTAAATTGGACCGACAGACTAAAGGCTCAATCCACAAAGGGCTCCCAGACAGTTCGCACACACAGAAGATCAGAAAATGCCATGGGTTGCCCCAGCTGCACAGGATACATATCTGCATGGTACACTGTTGCAGCCCACAAAGACTGATGCATGCCCCATCTGCATGTACCCTCAGTCTATTCATGTCTCATTGCAAGTGGCCAGGTGGGGGGCATGCACAGGCATGGAACAGAACTTGCACACACAATTCACACAGCAGTGGATGATGTTTGTGGGTGCCCAGCAGTGGCAAGGTTAGACAACCTAGGGGGCTGCTGTACCACCATCCAGTCATGCATGCAACTCCTCCACAGCACTTGTCCTCCTGCTGTGAACAGGCCCTTTCAGTGGACACCCCAGGCCCCATCCCTTGGAGTTGGCATTGAGGGCTGTGGGCACTGTCTGCTGCATGCATTAAGTATGGGGGCACTGCCTCTACTGTTGCATTGTGCAAAGAAATGTTGTGCAATGCTCTTTAACATGTACAGCAGTCCTTAAAAGACTGAGGTAGCTCATGATCCCCTTCTCTGTGTGAAGCAAGGGCTCCATTGAGAAGCCAACTCGGACAACTGATGAAATCCCCAGTGTCCACCACAGCTCAGCTTCCTGCGACACCCCCCTACCCCTGAGCATTGCTCCACACTCAGGGTCAGCAGTGGGCAGAAGCTGCAGATGCCATCTAGTGCAGACAAGCATCAGGGTGCTGGGCTCCACAGCTAGGATATGCATAAATTGATCTGTATCCCAGACTTCTAGAGGATCGAGCACATTTTTTTAATTATTTTTATAAAAATCAGTGAATCTGGGAAGATTCCAAGCAAGGAAGCCAATGATTGACTCAACATGACATCTCAGTAGATTTTTCAAAGACTTGGGCATCTTTGGTAAAGATATGGAGTGAGGTACACTGATGGTCCCTGATGTTCAGCAGCTTTAGATGATGGTGCAGGTACCAGCTGAGACCAGGTATTCTGGAGGTCTATAGACATCAAATCATGAGGTGACCCTGCATTCACAGTGGAACTTAATTCTGTATTAATTTGTTACTAGACATTATCAGAGATCTGTGGATAATGATACTTTCTATAATGTCCTGACAGTGGTGTACCAAACTATATTATGCACTCTTTAGTTGGACAATTAGGGCTGCCTTTTCCCAGTTGGATTGTTATTAAAAAATAAAAATTAGAGGTAAGTGGTATTGTGCATTACTGCATGTATGTTGAAGTCATGTTAGATATTGCAGTAGTCAATGCATATGCAATTTTGTTTGCTTGTTTACCATCAAAGGATGCCCAGTATGGATTTCACATGCTATTACTTTACAGGGTGCAGAAGGCCTTTGGACCAGACCTGGTAAGTAGTTCCTGTGTGTCTCATAATCATGCATTTGTGAAATATATTTTCAGGGCTGCATAGCAATATAGAGTATGCTTAGCCCCTTCTGTGCATGGATTTCCATACACTCCAAAATACTGCTGTGGTACATTTCAAAGGTCATGAAAGTTAAGGTATCGTTCCGATGTCACAACAATACCACAAGAATTTTTCAGCCCTGATGTGCCATGTGACTGTCTGAAGATGCGGCTTCAGTGAAAAATCTTTGGGGACAAATGGCAGTGCCATTTAGCAAGTGCCGAGTGGGTGATCAAGACAGTTTGGACATGGACAGCCACAGACAACTGCATGCTACAAAACTGTTCTTCTTTATCAGTTTTTGTATTGTAAATTAGCACTGTGGCCATAGACGGACGGTCAGGAGTGGGAGTGATGGATTCTCAGGAGCAACATGGTCAGACACACAGTGAGGTGTTGGAGTGAGCAGGAAAAAAGTTTCAAGGTACTGAAAAATGACAAACTAACCAAGGATGAACTGCTGCAGAAAAAACATACACTACATAAAACAGTGTATGGGTGACAATACACTACTATGGCTTTGTTTCCATCTCAGGCAAGTGATGACATCATGGAGACCGCAAGACTGAAGCTCTCGAGGACTCT
Source organism: Neoceratodus forsteri (assembly GCA_016271365.2). NCBI lineage: Eukaryota > Metazoa > Chordata > Ceratodontiformes > Ceratodontidae > Neoceratodus > Neoceratodus forsteri. Next base: position 724,197,802 of record CM028129.1, read on the forward strand.
ATTATGTCATCACATGCCCTCAATGGAAATATAGCCTTCAGGCACCCAAACACTATTCTATTGTCTTAACTTGAGTGTACAGTGGGCCAGGTGAGGAACACATAGAAACATAAATAATGCCTGCCTGATGTAGCAGTGTTGTGAAGGTCTCAGTGCAAGGTTACACATATCACTTTTGTTTATGTTGTGGGAAACATGGCTGATAAATCCATCAAAGGCTTCAATGTGTAGTTGCCAATGTCCCAGTATGTAATACTCTTTTGAAGGGATTGTTCTAGTCTACCCCATGGTGTAGCCCATATGACTCTTGCGTTTTGGTTGATGCTTGTCACAAGTAGAAGGTGGCTATGCAATTTTTTTTTCAGGGATTCCAGGAGGGCTAGTAGTGCTGTCCTGGGTCTTGCAGTGGACAGTAAGGATTTAAAGTGGGAGAATGTGTAACCCGCAGACGTACTCGTGGACAACAGGAAAGGGATCTGGGGGTCATCATATTTGGGCATCTGAAGGTAGCAAAGCAGTGTTATAAGGCAGTGGGAATGGCTTGTAGGATACTGGGGTGCATAGAGAGGTGTATCACCAGCAGAACCAAGGAGGTAGTGTTACTCCTGTATAGATCAATGGTGAGGCCACACCTGGAGTACTGTGTCCAGTTCTGGAGGCCCCATCTCAGGAATGACATAGATCAGGTGAAGGCAGTACAGAAAAGGGTAACCAAAATGGTGCATTGCCTGCATCAGAAGTCCTACAAGGAAAGACTCAGGGAGTTAAATATGTACTCACTGGAGGAGAGGGGAGAAAGAGGAGACATGATAGAGACATTCAAATACCACAAGGATATCAACAAGGTACAGGAGGCTGGCATATTACACAGAAAGAAATGCTCAAAAACAAGGAGGCATGATATGAAGCTTGAAGGGGGAAGACTTAGAGGGGATGTGAAGAAATATTTCTTCATGGAAAGGGTGATGGATGCCTGGAACCACCTCCCAGCAGAGGTGGTAAGTACTGAAATGGTGACAGGTTTTAAACATGCATTGGATGGACACAGAGAGATTTCAGTAACAGGGCTGGGGGGGGTAAGGACAGAGATCAATCAGGGTCTACGGTAGTACAGTAGGTAGGGACTTTAGGGCAGACTAGGTGGGCCAGGCAGTCCTTTTCTGCTGACAACTTCTGTGTTTCCAAGTTATTACAATATAGCTAATCAGTGTTTGCTCAGGTGCCCAAAGGTTAATCAGTGGGTTCTGCCTGGGAAGGTTGTACTGAGACATGGGTATTGTGTTTCAGGGGGTAGAGCCAGACTAACTTTCTCTATGAAAAGAATTGAGTCAATTGAGTCTACAGCCAAGTGTCAACAGCTGAGTTATGAGAGAGAGAGAGAGACAGAGGGGGGGGGGGACTCTGAAGAGTGAACAGCAGGAGTTTTGATCTCTCCCTAGAGAGATGACTGATTTAACCCAGGTAAGATGGTGGCAGCTGTCTCCTCAAAAGCTCCCCTTATTAGGGATTCCATGTTGCAATGTGGCCATGAGGTTTGGTGATGATCTCTTCTAGTATGGAGCAGATAACTGCCTGAGGTTGGCTTATATTCCTTGTGAAGGTAGCACCAGTGTGTGAATCAATGAAATTCCAAATTGCTCCAGAGCCTAGCATTAGCTGTCATGCCAAACTTGCCTAATAATGATGTTCTACTGGATAATGTGATGCCACCTTTGATTGCATTTGAGCGCAGTATGTGCCACTTTTTCAGTAGTGCTTGACCTGCTATAATGTGCCCAGTCTGTGTTGTACTGCCATGATTATTATAAAGAGTTTAGTGATGGCTGTAGAGATTGTATCTGTTTCTGAGTGCCCAGCATCACCTATTGTGCACATTTATCTCAAATGCTTAGTAATATGTTGCTGTGCCCATTTGTAATTAGTCAGCTCCTCCATGGAGCTGTCCTCCCCTAACAGTATGTGCTGGTGGAAGAAGAGGTTATGAATTAACTTTGTCATCTATCTCAGGCTCCATTAGAGCTGGCTATCCTAGTAAGTAAACCGACAGGAAGTGAAGATGTAGCAATACATACCAAGCTGCTTGATTAATCCTGTATGGACATTAAAAGAAAACAGCACATATGGGCGCTATGTTGCCTGTCATGTAAAAATGTCCTATTATTTTATTTATTTTATTTTAAAGTTGATAACCGGGAAAAGCACACTGAGCCAAGGTTCATTCCCAGGTGAGACTTGGGGGATAGTGGTACAAGAGAATTGACATAGTGAGAATACAATTCAACCATTTGAAGTAGAAACAAATAAGTGGTGGCAATAGTACAACAAATACTTTACAATATTTACATATTCAATGACAGAGGTAAGGAACAGAGTTAGGCGATTACTATGCAATGCGACAATATGGCAAGAAGAAACAAGAGGCAGCAAATGTACAAAGTATACTTCACAATAATTTCATATCTGTTGACAGAGGTAGAAACACCAGTAGGAGAGACTTGAGTTGAGGGAGGTAGGTTTTAAGTGGTGAGTGGGAAAGAGGAAAGGCAGAGGGAAGAGGGGATGCAGACACAGGGTGGTGGAGGGATGATCTTAATTTGGCACTTAAGAGAAGGGAAGGAGGGGAATCACAGAAAAGGGAGGGTAGTTGATTCCAGAGGTGGAGGTTCTAGAAAAAAAACAGGTTTTTTTCTTTACCTGCAGAGTGTATTTTTGTCTTTTTGATGTATAGTCCCGATACTATGCACCTCTGTTAGCTCTAGCACTTGGGTCTTGCCTACTCCTTCACAAGACTGTAAATAAGCATTGTATGCTATGTTTGTATATATATTATATATTATATATCTGAATATTTACGGTCATATGCCTCGCACAACTGTCTGCTGTACTGCACTACATCTTGTAAGATTTTGCTCCAAGGTTTTCTGGACTCTGTATATTATGTATGTATTCCTATGCCCCCCCTACCCCCAGGACACATCTGGAATCGAGCAGTAGTCTGCTCAGCATGCCTTCCTGGTAAAACTTTTAAATAAATAAATAAAACTTCCAATTCACCCAGAGGCCCATGACCATCTCTCTCACAGAAGCTGATTTTCTGTGTACTGAATATGGTAATTAGTGCTGCTGACTAATTGCAGAGGTTGGCAGCACTAATTAGCATATTCAGTGCATAGAAAGCCGGCTTCAGTGAGTGAGATGGCCACGGATATCAGGGTAAATTAGAAGCGTTGAGTCAATACACCAGAAGGAAAAAATACCCTTTGCAGACACAGAAAAAAAAATCCATTTATTCCTAGATCCTGTAATTGGGCATTTCTACATGACAGGGAGACATGGCTCGGACAGCCCCGGAATCCGTCCGACTCGAGCGGTGTTATACAATGCCAGATCCATTAAAAACAAGACTGCAATAATTGCAGATCTTGTCAGGACAGCAGATCTGGCTTGCATCACCAAGATCTGGCTGGACGAGAATGCTGGCCCCATCTTGGAGGCTGTGGTGCCAGCTGGGTACTCGGTGATACACCACTCAAGGTCAGACCACCGGGGTTGGGGGTAGCAATCTGTTTTAAGACTGAATTGGACCTCACAAATGTGCTAGTTGAGTAGACCAACTCATTCGAGTGCACCGTGGTAGCAGGTGTAGGCTGTAGGATCGTTCTCATCTACTGTCCACCCGGGGATGAGATGTGATTCCTTCAGGAAGTAGCAGACTTCATGGTCGACATGGCATTTGAGTCATCCAGGCTGATGGTCCTGGGTGACTTTAACGCCTGGATCAATGATGAACTCATGTGATTTGGACAGGACTTCCGCCAGCTGATGATATCACTGGGCTTTACACAGGCGGTTGCCTCTGCTACCCATAAGCATGGTCACTCCCTTGACTTGGTTTTCCTCCTGGGGATCGAAACTTCTGACTTGGTAGTGGATCTGGTTGGATGGTCAGATCACCACACTGTGGGGTTCAGTTTCTGTGCCCCCCCATAGGCCAGCCCCTGTGGAGATGGTCAGATAGCGCCCTTTACAGGATGTGAGCCCTGATGGCCTAGCAGCGGTACTTGACGTATCGGTAATTCAGGAGGCAAGCAGGAGTCCAGAGAGCCTGGTGCAGGCCTATGCTAAGGCCGTTACTATGGCCCTGGACTCTATCACTCCTGTCTGAGTTTGTCCTCTCTCCCTTTGCCCTCAGTCCCCATGGTTTGATGGGACTTTGAGGGAGTTGCAGTGACGTGGACGAAGGTTAGAGAATTGTTGGTGGAAAACCACCCTGGAGGCTGACCACCTTAGATTGATGGAACATTACCAAGTCTATCAATCAGCAATCACCCATAAGAAGGCAGAGTTCCTGTCTGGGGAGATTGCTGCTGCTCAGAACCGACCAGCTCAGCTCTTTTGAATTGTGGACAGGCAGTGCAACCCAGCCTGTCTCCAGTCTCAAAGATTGTTTTCACAGATTGAGTGTGATGAGCTCTCTCAGTTCTTTGCAGATAAGGTGGCCAGCATCAGGGCAGAAATCCAACTCTATGGGAGCTGCTAATGATTGGTGTATGATCACTCTTCCTCGTTTTGTCTGGAGTTCCTTTGATTGGCTGGAGTCCAGGGATGTTGTCCAGATTGTCCAGGGTATGCGCCCAACATGCTGTAGTTTGGATCCAGGCCCAACTTCCCTGATTAAGGGTTGTTGTGACAGCATTGCCCCGGTCCTTGCAAGGATAGGCTGGTGCTCCCTTGAGTCTGGTGAGTTTCCCAGCTCCCTGAAGGAGGTGGTGGTGACACCTCTCCTGAAGAAAGCTGCTCTGGACCCAGGCTGCCTTATGAACTACAGACCGATCTCTAATCTTCCCTTTGTTGAGAAGGTGATTGAGAAGGTTGTGGTGCTACAAGTGGAGAACCATTTGACCATCCACTACATTTACGAACCTCTCCAATCCAGTTTTTGTAAGAGGCACAGTACCGAAACTGCTCTGGTTTGAGTGCTCAATGATCTCTTAATGGCGAGAGATCAGAAGCACCGTTCTGTCTTGGTACTTCTTGATCTCTCTTCTGCTTTTGACACCATGGACCATGGGGTGCTCCTCGAGCACCTGAGGTTCATCTGTGACCTGTCTGGTACAGTTCTCAGATGGTTTAAGTCCTTTCTCACTGGCAGAACTCAGAGGATGGTGTCGAGGATTTTTTCTTCTGATCCATTCTCTCTGCCATGTGGGGTCCCTCAGGGCTCGGTGTTGTCCCCCATGTTGTTCGGGGTGTATATGCTGCCCCTCTGAGACACTGTAAGATGGTATACTGCTATGCTGATGATGCCCAGCTCTACCTGTCTTTTGCACCTGACCAGGATAGTGTACATTTGGTACTTAACAACTGCCTCGCTGAAATCCAGGATTGGATAAATTCCAGCTGGTTGAAGTTGAACTCAGGGAAGACTGAGGTGATGGTCGTGGATCCGGGCCACCAGACCAGACAGAGGGGTTGGGGGCTGGTCAGCCTTCCAGAATTTGTCTGGAAGGTACCCAGCTTCTTTCCTCTGAATGGGTGTGGGACCTGGGGTGATTGTTGATGATGGGCTGACATTGTGGTCTCAGGTGTCGGTAGTCGTCAAGTCCTCTTTTTACCATCTGAGGAACATCACCAGGATCAAGCACCTAGTTCCATCCGGCAACCTTCCTACACTGATCCACACCTTTGTGACCTTGCACCTTGATTACTGCAACTCCCTGTGCCTAGGGTTTCCAGGGGTTGATATCCGCTGCGTGCAGCTAGTGCAGAATGCTGTGGCCCGGTTCTTGATGGAGACTGCCCGGGTATGTCACATCACACCAGTGCTGTGCAAATTGCACTGGCTGCCTATTCAGTAGTGGATCACCTTCGAGGTCAGGCATCTGACCTATAAAGCCCTACACAGACAGGGCCAGGACTATCTGAAAGAGCTCCTGTCCCCCTACTGCCCCAGGCGACCACTCCGCTCAGCTGATGAGGGGTTGCTGGAGATTTCCAGGGTATCGTTGAAGACATCGGGGGCCTGTGTATTTATGTATGCATCCCCAGCACTGTGGAATTCTCTACCCCGTCAGTTACGGGCGTGCACGACCGTAGATGGCTTTAAGAAGGCCCTAAAGACCCACTTATGGCGCCAAGCTTTTATAAACTGATTTTAGTTCTGTACTTATCTTTTTTATTGTGGTTTTATTGTGTTATTTATTCTTGCTGTACAGCACCTAGATAGCTGAAAGCCGCTATATTAATAAAGATATTATTATTATTATAATGACATATGCACTATTTTCTTTTAGTGCTGCTGAGCCTGTGTGTTATCCACGCCCCTTAGATCTCACACCTATTGTTCCACTTTATCTACCTCAGTGGATCTGCCCAGTGCCATCCTGTGGTGGTGGGCCCAGTAGTACCTGACTGCTGGGGATCAGGTTATATTTAACATTTTATCTTTTTTTATATTGTCACCACCTCCAGCTCCTTTCCTAGACATTTTGAAATGTGAATTATGAAGAAGGATTTGTTAACTTATTAACATATCAACTCACAGGTGCTCTGAACACACACATCAGTTGCCATCAACTCCACTTTTGCATTGTTTGGACATTTCAGTGTTCTGTGCACATCATCCCAAAATGGCATGCCATTATTTCTGATCTGTTGCAATTGGCAACATAGCTAGGCCATCATTTAATTATCATTACTTCAGCTACCGTTGATCTGATCTTTTCATGTGGGCTTACTTCCTCTTTGACTGGAACAGTATTTCCTGGCTTTTCCCAGACAGTCCCTCACCACCTTCTCTACAGTTATTCACAATTCATCTCTTTCACATGGCTTTACATCTTATTAGCAAGGTAATTGGTTTGCTAAATCCTGCCCACAAGAAACACTGAACATTCCAAAACTTGACCATACAGTACATTAGAAAACATAGACGAAATAAAGGGGGAAATTAAATTGGCAGTCATAGAATGAATAGTACAGAATGTTTCACAAAAGTACATTAGGTATGATAGTAAATAAATCAAGCACATAAGCCAGTTTGGTTTGATTGGTTTGACTGACACATGAAACTTCCTGTTTGAGAGCAGGAAGGGAGTGATCACAGAGGCACAAAAGACTCACCATCCTGGAATGAAAAGAGTAGCTCTCCATTCCCCCCCTAGCCGCTGGAGGTCTGACTCAGAGCTAGTAAGAAGGAGACTACTGAGGAATACAGGAACTTCCCGTCCCAGAACAGGAAGAGCAGGAGCTTTTAGTGCATAGAGGCAGTAGGAAAGTAGGAAGAAAGAAAAATTAAAATAAACAGAGAGGAAAGAGTAAGCATACAAAACAACAGTTGCGGAGCCACAAACAAGACATGATGGAAGTGGTGCAGTGCAGTGGTTGTGGAGTGGCAGTCTTCAGGGAACCGTTCTGGAGGATGCGGTGTTGTCCCATCTGCAGACACCTCTCTGGGCTGAGGGAGGAGGTTCCTCGTCTCCAGACTGAGCTGGCCAGGATTCGTGGGACCTCCTCTCCCACCCTGGGACCACCAGGACCGCAGCCGCTGCCTCAGAGGTTGCCACAAAGGAAGAGCAGTTGGACCACAGTGAGCTCAGGGAGGGTAAGAGTGGTGGAATAGAGGCATATCCCTCCAGTTGTACCTCTCCACAATTCATACATCATTCTGGCAGAGTGTGGTTCTTCTAAGGAGGCATCCACAGTGGAGACCAAGGAGGATGCTGGGAACCTCCACAAAGAAGACCCACAGGAGGGTGGCATGGGACCCCACAGTGGAAGGAAACAACTCCTGGTGGGGGACTCCATTGTTAGGAGGGTAGAACTGGGGGGAGGGAGGTAAGGTGCCTGTCTGGCACCATGGCTTGAAGGGACAGGGAGTGAATCCTCAGGATCATGGAAGCAGCTACACGGGGAGGGAGCTGGATGTCATTGTCCACCAAGAGACAAATAACCTGGCTGGGAAAGGGATCAGAGCAGCGCAGTGCAGGAGGAGTTTGTGGAGTTGGGAAGGGGCCTTAGACAAGTAGCACACACGGTAACCTTCTCGGAGGTGCTGCCTGTCTATGGCATGGGTGAAGCTAGGGTGCTCCGCACCATGGGATTCAATCAATGGTTGAAAAACTGGTGCAGAGCTCAGGGTTTTGGCTTCATTGGGGACTGGAAGTCCACCTGGAGGGATACAGGCCTATATTGGTGCGATGGTCTGCATCTGTCCAGGAGGGGAACCAGGATCCTAGGTGATAGGTTTAAATGCTTCATTGGCAAGCATTTAAACTAGTCAAGGGGGAGGCACTGAAAATTAGAAGGGAAATCCTAGCCCCCCCCAAAAAAAATCAGGGTAGTTAGTGAGGTGAGCACCAATATAGAAAAGTTGATAGGGAGAAGGGTAGGATTAAATGGAAAAAAGGCAAAGGTAGCAAGGACAGAGATGTGGCAAAATGGGGTAAGGCCATCAAAGAATAGAGGGTAATGAGTACCAATGCCCATAGTCTAGGTAACAAGCTTTCTGAACTGGTGGCCTTGATGGAAGAGGGACGCCTGGATATTGTGGCAGTCACAGAAACATGGTACAGAGAAAACCATGACTGAGATGTCAACATACCAGGGTACACAGGAGGGACAGGGAGGGTAGAAGTGGAGGAGGAGGAGTTGGAGTAGCTCACTACATAAGGGAAGGGATCAAAGCAATGGAACTAAAGGGTAAACAGGGGTGAGAGGAGGCACTATGGGTCACCCTGGAGACCGGAAATGGCACCACAATCCACACGGAGGTTGTATACAGACCCCCGTCTCAGGGGGAGGAAATGGACAAGGAAATGATAGAAGACATCCTTAGGATGGCAGAAAAGGGGGAGATATTGTTAATGGTGAACCTGAATATGCCAGATGTTAACTGGAGCACCTTTGCTACAGCCACATCCAACAACAGGGTCATTCTCGATGCCTTACAGGGGGCATGCCTCAGACAGCTAGTGTTGGAACCCACTCAGGAGGGAGCAATATTAGACCTGGTACTCTCAAATGGGGATGGAGAGAGGGTCTCAGATCTAGAAGTGGGTAGCCATCTGGGAACAAGTAACCACCAAACAGTGTGGTTCACGATAAACGCAGCCGCAGAGCCAAGCCATACAACAGTGAGGGTACTGGACTTTAGGAGGGCTGACTTTGTCAAAATGGGAGAGTACCTCAGAAAAGCACTAGCAAACAGACAAGGAGGAGAGGTGGAGGAACAATGGGGAAACATCAAAACTGCCATCATAGAGGCAACAAGCCTTTGTGTGAAGCAAATAAACAAATCAAAATGAAAGAAGAAAAAACACTATGATTCTCAAAAGAGGTGGCAGGGAAGGTTTGGGAGAAAAATATAGCATTCAAGAAGTATAAGGAAACACAGGAGCAGGACAGAGAACTGTACCAGTTAAAGCTGAAGGAAGTGGGGGAAGGCAGTCAGAATAGAAAAGGCCCAAACTGAGGAAAAGATAGCCAATTCGATAAGAAGGGTGATAAAACCTTTTATAGGTACATAAGTGAGTGAAGAAAGACCAAGAGAGGGATAGTGAGGCTTAATAAAGGAGAAGGTGGGTGGGCAGAGAGTGACAGTGAAAAAGCAGGGATACTGAATGAATACTTCTGCTCAGTAGTCACAAAAGAAGAGGAGGGGGAGGTACCTAATCCAATCAATAGAACCACTCTGGATAGGGGGGTCAATACCAGTCCTTTCACAGAAGAAAGGGTTCTGAAAGAACTCCTAAAACTAAAGGTGGACAAAGCAATGGGGCCTGACAGGATTTATTTATTGAAATGTTCCACCAGGAAGGTACAATGAACAACAAGTCGCTCATCTCCCGGTGTGACCTGGGGGGAAGGGGTACAACTGGAATGAGACATTATACATTCAAGTTACAAGATCAACATTAACATACAGTTGTAAGGCAGGTGATACAAGCAGCATTACAACAGTGTTGCGCATAACATGTAGAAAGAGTGGACAATAATAAGTGCCGGGTTAATAAGTAAACAAGTGCTTACATGAAAGAAAAGGGGAGGAAAGGGTGAGGTGGGGGAGGGGGAAGAGTCATGCCCCTGGAGACCCCTTCAGGATGTGAGGAACTGTGCAAGAAGACTGGGGGGACCAGAGAGAAGGGGATAAGGCAGTGTCCCAGAGAGACCCCTTTAAGATGGTGGGGGAAAGGAGTAGATGTGAGATACAAGCCCTTTTGGGGGCAGGAGAGGGACCCATGGAGAGCATTCAGGGTCCTTTACATTCTGTGAGAGATCAAGGGAGGCCAGTAAGGGGGAGCAACTAGGGGGAAGGAGAGAAAGGCTAGAGATTTGGGGTGGTGTGCACAGGGTAAAATGAAGGTGAGGGTGGGGGGTGGGGTTTATCCAGAGCTTAGAGGAGGGAATTAGGGAGGGACATGGCAGGAGTAGCTAGGTGCAAGGTAATTATTGAAGGCAGAGCTGATGGAGTAGGCATAGGATGAGTACCAGATTGGGGAAGGGGATTACAAATTTTTGGGAGGCAGTGAGAGTAACTAGATTGGCCAATTTGGGTGGATTTGCGGGGGACAACCAGGGTATGGGAGTCAGTTGATCTAAGGGAATGGGAAGGTGGGGGGGATGTTATAAAGGAGGAGGTGAGGTAGGAAGGGAGTTCACCCAACCAGTGCTTGGAGGTGAATTTAGCACAGTGGGAGAGTCGCCTATTTGTAAGAGAAGGGAAGGATAGGGCACAATAAAGATTGCAGTGATGGGTGCGGGGGGGGCATCCAGGGCAAAACAGAAGAAGGAATTGAAGAGGGTGTCCAGTCTGGCCTGGGAGGACTTAGTGGCAGCACCATAGACCACATCACAGTAGTCGAAAATGGGCAGTATCATCTTCTGAATAAGTTCATGCCTAGCCGTAGGAGGGGTGCAACTACAGTTTCTGAACAGGGCACCAAGCTTGGGGTGCAGTTTTTTCTGGATGGCGTCAATATGTCCAGAGAAGTTTAGGTGCTGGCCCAACTAAACACCTAAGTACCTGAAGGAGAAGGATGTGTCCTCAAGTAAAGTCCCCCCAAGAATGTGAAAAGTGGGTAGGCAGGGAAGCCTAGGGAGTCTCTGCCTTGTGCCAAAGGTCATGGAGACAGTCTTTTTGGTGTTCAGAAAAAGTTTATGGTTAGCAAACTAGAGCCAAACCTTATCGAAGTCTTGCTGTAAGCTAGTTGTAACCTCAACAGGACAGGAGCCAGATGTATACAGGACTGTATCATCAGCATACTTATACATAGCAGAGGATGGGGATCAAACAGAGGGAAGGTCACTTAAGAAGATGGAGAATAGGAAGGGCCCTATACCGAGCCCTGGGATTCACCCCAGAATTCTAAAAGAACTAAGGGGAGAACTAGTGATACCACTGACTACCCTTTTTAAAAAATCATGGGAAGATGGTATGGTACCTAAGGACTGGAGGAAGGCAGATGTGATTCCCCTTCACAAAAGTGGGAGCAAAGCCGAGGTAGGAAACTACAGACCTGTTAGCTTGACCTCAGTGGTAGGGAAAATGATGGAATCACTTCTGAAAGAAAGAATTGTTGAGTACCTAGAGGCCAGCGGGGTACAGGACCCAAGGCAGCATGGATTCACAGCAGGAAGGTCATGTCAGGTGAATCTAATAGATTTCTTTGACAGGGTGACCAAAGTACAGTAGTAGACCAGGGAGGGGCTGTGGGCATGGCCTACCTAGACTTTAGCAAGGCATTTGACGCAGTCCCACACAAAAGATTAATAAACAAATTAGCCAGCCTGGGAGTGGGTCCCAGGGTGGTAGCCTGGGTAAAAAATTGACTGGACAATAGGACACAGAGGGTAATAGTAAAAGGAGTCCTCTCCGAAGAAAGGGGGGTTACTAGCAGGGTACCGCAGGATTCAGTACTTGGTCTGGTCCTTTTTAATGTCTTTATAAGTGACATTGCAGAGGGACTGGAAGGAAAAGTGTGCCTCTTTGCAGATGACACAAAGATCTGCAACAGGGCTGATACACAAGGGGTGTGTGGAAAGGATGAGAAGGGACTTGGCAAGGTTGGAGGAATGGTCAAACGTATGGCAGCTTAGAGTCAATGTAAAGAAGTGAAAAAAAAATGTACCTGGGAAACAAAAACGCAGGGGAAGAATACACAATGGGGGGGTATTAACAACAACACAAATGGAAAGAGACCTGGGGGTAGTCATATCAGATGACCTAAAGGTAAGCAAGCAATGTGAGAAGGCAGTAAGGATGGCTGGGGAGATACTGGGATGTATAGGGAGAGGCATCACCAGTAGAAAACAGAAAGTTGTTATCCCTCTGTACAGACAGTTGGTGAGACCCCATCTGGAGTACTGCATGCAGTTCTAGAGACCCCATCTCCATAAGGACATAGATAGGATGAGGCAGTCCAGAGGAGGGCAACTAAAATGGTGCAGGGTCTGCAACAGAAGCCATATGAAGAGAGACTAAAGGATCTTACCTTTGAAGAAAGGAGGGAGAGAGGGGACACGATCGAAACTTTCAAGTACCTCAAGGGAATCAACGAAGTCTGAGAGGGTAGCATCTTTCAGAAAAAGAGATGTGCAAGAACAAGGGGGTACAATTTGAAGATAGAGGGGGAGATGGCTCAGGATCAATGTGAGGAAGTTTTTTTTCACAGAGAGGGTCGTGGACACGTGGGACGGCCTTCCTGAGAAGGTTGTTGGGTAAAAAACAGTGGGGGAATTCTAGAATGCATGGGGCAGACATAAGGCAATTCTGGTGCAGGGTAGGAAGAAGTAGGCTGTTGGCTAACTAGGATCTGCAGCTTATCCAATAGGTAGGGAAATGGGCAGACTGCCTGGGCCAAGCAGTCCTTATCTGCCATCAAAGTCTATGTTTCTATGAGGGAAGCCATTAAGGAAAAGAAATGATCTTTTATAATTAGAAGAACTAAGGGTAGAACTAGCAACACCACTGACTACCCTCTTTAATAAATCATGGGAGGATGAGGTTGTACCTGAAGACTGGAGGAGGGTAGACATTGTTCCACTTCACAGAAGTGGGAGCAGGGCAGAAGCAGGAAACTACAGACCTGTTAGTTTAACCTCAGTGATTGGGAAAATGATGGAATCACTTCTGAAGGAAAGACTTGTTGAGTACCTAGAGGCCAGAGGAGCGCAGGACCCAAGGTAGCATGGATTCACAGCAGGAAGGTCATGTAAGACAAATCTAATAGATTTCTTTGACTTTGTGACTAAAGTAGTAGATCAGGGAGGGGCTGTAGACATGGCCTACCTAGACTTTAGCAAGGTATTTGACACAGTCCCACACAAAAGATTAATATACAAGTTGGCCAGCCTGGGATTGGGTCCCAAGATGGTAGCCTGGGTAAACAATTGGCTGGAGAACAGGACACAGAGGGTAATAGTAAACGGAGTCCACTCTGAAGAAAGAGGGGTTACTAGTGGGGTATCGCAGGTTTCAGTCAAGGACTGGTCCTCTTTAATGTCTTTATAAGTGACATTGCAGAGGGACTGGAAGGAAAAGTATGTCTCTTTGCAGGCGACACAAAGATTTGCAACAGAGTTGATATACAAGGTAGGGTGGAAAGGATGAGAAGGGACTTGGCAAGGTTGGGGAATGGTCAAATGTACGGCAGCTTAGATTCAATGCTAAAAAGTGCAAAGTAATGCACCTAGGAAACAAAAACCCAGGGGAAGCGTACACAATGGGGGGTGATATACTGACAACAACAAAAATGGAAAGGGACCTGGGGGTAGTCATATCAGATGACCTAAAAATGAGCAGGCAATGTGAGAGGGCAGTAAGTAGGGCAGGTGGGATACTGGGATGCATAGGGAAAGGCATCACCAGTAGAAAACAGGAAGTTGTTATCCCTCTGTACAGACAGCTGGTGAGACCCCATCTGGAATACTGTGTGCAGTTCTGGAGACCCAATCTCTGCAAAGACATAGGATGGAGGCAGTCCAGCAGAGGGCAACTAAAATGGTGCAGGGGTCTGCACCAGAAGACATATCAAGGGAGACTTAAGGATCTTAATATGTATAGCCTCGAGGAGAGGAGGGAGAGGGAGGACATGATGGAAACTTTCAAATACCTCAAGGGAATCAACAAAGTCCAAGAGGGTAGCATCTTTCAGAAAAAGAGGTGTGCAAGAACAAGGGAGCACAATTTGAAGCTAGAGGAGGGACGGATCAGAGGTAATGTGAGGAAGTATTTTTTTCACTGAGAGGGTTGTGGATGCATGGAACAGCCTTCCTGAGGAGGTTGTGGAGTCAAAAGCAGTGGTGGAATTCAAGAATGCATGGGACAGACATAAGGCAATTCTAGGGGGTGGAGGTTGGAAGAAGTAGGCTGTTGGTTAGCTAGGATCTGCAGTTTATCCATTAGGATAATGGAAATGGAAATTACGGAAATGGGCAGACTGGGTGGGCCAAGTGGTCCTTATCTGCTATCAAATTCTATGGGGGAACAATCTGAGGTCAACAAGGTGATCCATAAAGAGAAGGGGCAAAAGCAAATATTGAGTTAAAGCAGCAGTGAATAAACACAGTGAAAAACTTGACCTACACTTTATTTTATATATTCCCATTGTCGCTTACCTTTTGAGATACATTTTCCCCATTTTGATTCTGCTTTAGCACTTTCTAAAGAGCTGTTGATGCCACAAAGAAAACTTTGAAAAACATAATATTTAGGTACAGTTCAGCTTGCGTTCCATATATATTCTATAGATTTCTCCTCAACTTTACTTACTACTGAGGAAATTTGTATGAATACATTATCTTTATACCTTAAAGTTCATCTGTCTCTATAGCTTACTCCCTACTTCAAGTCATAACCCTCTGTTGTGACATCACAATCTGCTGCCGTGGGAATAACTGTAATGCCATAAGCAGTACATTATGACTTCAGGTAGGGCGAAAGCAATAGGAATAGATGAACTCTTCAGGAGCAAGCATCCTGTTTTCATGCAAATTACAGCAGTAGTAAGAAATGGGGAGGAGAAATACATAACGAATGTGAAATACAAGCCAACCTTTGTCTAAATATTATGTTTTAACGTTCTCCTGAAAGCGTCAGCTGCTCTTTAAACTTTTGAAATAATAAAAGGAACACTCCTTTTAATATTATTTACCCCAGATTTTCACCAGCATTCTCAGCTGTTTTTGAATGCCAATTGTTTAATATCTCTTTCCTTGTGACAGACATGAACTAGCTTGCATCAGACACTGCTTCCTGACTTTATGCAACAATGGTTGTTTATATACAGTTGAGAATAATGATGAAAACATGAGGATAGCCATCTTAAAAGAAGCACCAATTTTAACTATTTCAAATGTAAAAAAAAAAAAAGGAAAGGAAAGCAGATTGAAAATGAGGGGAAAGGATCATCCAAGACAGGAGATATGGGGCATTATAAAACAGAATAAAAATGTAGGTCAAATGTTTCACTTTAACTTGCACAACTGCTTTATGTATAGCAGAGGGAGTTCAGAACAAGCATTTGTCAATGGCGAATGTTTGTTTGCAGGTATGTGCTGTGCAGGTGTTTGATACTGATGCATACTACACACAAAGGTTGTTAAACAGTGTTTTTTTAATTTTGACTCCAACTTCTGAAAATACTTGGGTCTCAATTTTCAAAGCCCAGGGAAGGACGCAAGGTACCTGCGTCAAACATAAATGGCACAAGTGGCACCTTGCATCAAAAAATGTGGCAATCCTAATTTCCGAATGTAGCCTGCGTTGAAAAGGGGAGTCATTGCACCAAAGTGGCACAGCACCAGCCTTGCACCATAAAGCAGGTTGCATAAGGTCACAAGGGGGCTTGTGCCATGGTGGGGCTATAACATCCCCTTTTTTCAAATTTTGCAAGCCTCGCCATGGACACAGCAAAGGACAGGAGGTGGTCTAAGTGACTTGCGCCAGTACCACACACTGTGCGAATAGAGGGGATGTGAAAGTGGGAGGCTGGACAGAAGGGGTAGGAGGTGCCCTAGGACTGTGGCCACCAAAAGTTTGAGAAGTTGGCTGGTGTTTAGGTTTGTTATGTGTGTGTATATACTGAATAGAAAACAGTGCTTTGTACGGTAAGTCTTGAGGAATTATATGTTTCTATCAGTTGGATGGAAAAATATTACATTTTGAAAGCTGATATTTTCTTCAGTCCATATCGGTTGCCTAAAATCATCAAGCCTGATGGGAACTACACCTAGGAGGTGTCATGGAGACAGTGGGCACTCCCACTGGGTGCCACATCACATCACTTCCCATCATGCCCACTGTCGCCACTACACCTCGTAGGTATAGTTCCCATCAGGTTTGATGATTTTAGGCTACCAATATGGACTGAAGAAAATATCAGCTTTTAAAGTGTAATATTCCATCCATCTGATAGAAATATATAATTCTGGTGGGGGGCGCCAGGAGCCCGTGGCAATGCGGACACAGAATTGACAGCTCCACATTAATTACAAATAAACTAGCTCTTATCTAAGTTTAAAGTAAAAACTAATCTGACTAAACAGCACCGATCAGTTGCTAAAGTGCTCAGCAACACAATGGGCAATCCCAAAAGGGGAAACCAAGCAGTAGATGGACAGAGAGACCCAGGAAAGTCTGCGATGGCGGGGCCTGCTACCAGATCCTCTCAACCGGGACCAACTGATGGAGGCGGCGCCGAGGAGACTTTGCAATTCCTCTGCAGAAAAATGCAAGTGCTCCTATTGTCAGTGACCAGCACCAATAATAAACTGGACAACCTTTCCGGGTGACTGACCACCACTGAAATGGCAGTTGATTGTCTCAAGGAAGAGGTTGAAGATCTAAAAAGGAAAGCAGACAAAAGCACCACCATGACTCTTGGCAAAGTCAAGGAAACACAGCACACAAACTCCTGGCTGGAACAGCTCGAGAATCAGATCAGAAGTGCAAACCTCAGGATTATCGGGCTGCCCAAAGGTATGGAAGGAGACAACCCACATATATATATATTCAAGACTGGCTCCAAGAGCAATTGGAGGGGCAGGGTCTACATACAGAATGGCAGGTGATGAAGGCCTACAGTATTCGGCCGGGTTGGGCCAACAGCCAAGGGGGTTCCATGAGTGCTGATGGTAGTTACAGACAGCATGGGTTCCAGGAACTACATTATAAATTGGGCCAAAAGAAACAGCCCACTTACAGCTGAAGGACATACCATTTATGTTTTCCCAGACGTGTAATTTGCTACCTGCCAAAGGCATAAAAAATTTGATGGGGTAAGACTGAAGCTCAGAGAACTGAATATCCCGCATGCAATCTTGTTCCCCACCAAGATACGCCTGATTCATGAGGACAAGGTTTTCATTTTTACTGACCCGGTAGATGCAGGCAAATGCACTGCAAAACTGGAGGCCTCCGGCATGCGGAATGAAAACACACTTGAGGATCCAGATTCGGACACTTGAACAGTTCTGAGGACTTACTGTATGTGAGAACACTTCACAGTTTGTGGGCCTAGTGCTGACTGGTTTGAAATGCTGTTTATTATAGAGAGCTAGTTGAGATAGAGAGGGAAAGGGGTAGAGCTCTGCAGTATTTAAGAATTTAATGAGCCTTTTCTGAATGAGATAATGTTTTGCTTCTCTGCCTACCATTGTCTCCAATTCTATTTCCATTTTCTTTATTAGTTGTAAAATAAATTAAGTGGTCTACACTGGAGGGGAAATAACTGTTAACTGCCACTCACCGAAAGTTTTTACAGCAGATGACGATGATGCGACTGAATTATTTTCCTGTATCCAGATTAAAATTGCTGAGGTTGATCCTGACAAGGGGAATTCTTTAGACTGAAATGTGGTACGTTTATGCCCAGTTTTGGGCTTGGCTTTATGTTATTTTAGATACATACAGGATAGCTACAGTATATTTAAGATATTTACCACTTGCTCATGGGCTACAGTTCCACAATTGGCTAGATGTTAGAGATTTAAGTGAGAAGTTTAGCATAGCCCTCTCATTTAGTTATGTTCCTGGAGATACTAGCATCCTGCTTATTTTAACCAATGTACATACAGCACATTTTTTTATGTTTCCCGGATGGGAAATGTATAATGCTGTACTGTGGTTATCATGCAAACCAATAAGCATTAAATTAAAAAAATAAAAAATAAACATATAATTCCTCCAGAGTTACAGTACAAAGCACTGTTTTCTATTCACTATATACACACGCATAGCAAAACTAAACACCAGCCAGCTTCTCAAACTTTTGGCAGCCACAGTTCCAGGGCACCCTTGTGCTCCTTTCACCCCAGGTCCCCTCTTGGCATTGAGATACCCTCCCAAACCCTCATGGCCGCTTCTAGTGTTGCCCTGGGGACCAGATCCCTGCAGCAATTCCTGAAGGTGGGCCAACTGTTTGGCATTAGCCTGCAGCTGTGGCGACTTCTGGGTTCCTCCCCTTTTATAAAATTGTATGCAGGGTCCCTGACACACCCAGAGGTCACTGCAGCCACAGAGAAACACAACTTGTGTCACTCTAAGGGCTCTTTGAAAATCGAGACCCTGTTTTTGGATTCGCCTTCTAGACATGACATGTACCATTTATAGTATATTGGAAGAATTGTCATTTTGCACCAGAGGATTTAAAAAAATTACACGTTACATTTATGAGGTGGTGTGGAAAAATGGCTATGTTGAAAGTTTGGAGTCAAAATATTTAAAATTAGCGAAGTTATGAGTGAATGCTGAAACAGTGTAATGTTCAGTCATAATCTGGGCATTTTACCATATTTGTACACCAAATTTTCAACATAGACTTCTTATTACCCCACCTAATGAACCCAGTAGGTGAGAATTTTCAAATCCCCACCAAAATGTCATTCCGCACCACAGAGACACAGACGTCGTAGGCAGATAAGGACCTCATGGCCCACCTAGTCTGCCCTATTTTTCCTACCTACAGTGACATCACAGACCCTACTTGGTCTTCTGGTTTAACCCCCCCCCTTGCCTTTCTAATATCCCCTAACCCATGCATTCTTGATTCCTGTAACCATTTTAGCCCCCACCACCTCCACTGGGAGGCTGTTCCAAGCATCCACCACCCTCTCCATAAAGAAGTACTTCCTCTCACTTCCTCTGAGTCCCCTCCCCAGCTTCATATTGTGACCCCTTGTCCTCTAGCATCTTTTTGTTCGGAAAATGCTACCTTTCTGTTCCTTGTTTATACCTGTGAGGCATTTGAATGTTTCTATCATATGCACCCCCCTTCCTTCCTTTCCTCTGAGGAGTACATATTTAATTTTTTAAGGCTTTCCTCACAGGGCTTTTGATGCAGGTCCTGCACCATTTTGGTTGCCCTCCTTTGTACTGCCTCCACCCTATCTATGTCATTTTGGAGATGGGGCCTCCAGAACTGGACACAGTGCTCGAGGTGGTGTCTCACCAGTGATTAATACTGGGGTATTATTACCTCCCTCACTCTGTTGGCGATACTCCTGCCTATACATTCGAGCATACTGCTAGCCTTCCCCACTGCCTTGTCTCACTGTTTCGCTATCTTCAGATCATTAGAAATGATTACCCCCTGGTCATTTCCTGTTTATTGGCTGCTAATACCTCTCCTCCCAGTTGGTATGTTGTCCCAGGTTTTCTGTGCCCCAAGTGCATGATTTTGCACTTTTTAGTGTTGAAACACAGCTGCCAAAACTGTGACAATTCATCTAGCATTTTTATTTCATCCCTCATTCTTTCCACCCCCCACGCCTCCACCCCTGGTGTGTCTACTCCGTTGCAGATTTTTGTGTCATCTGCAAACAGGCACACTTTCCCTTCCAGTCTTTCTACAATGTCATTAATAAAGACATTGAAGAGGATCAGATCTTGTACTGACTCTTGTGGCAACCCACTGGGCACTTTGCCTTCTCAAGAGCAGACCCCAATACCTACCACCTTCTGCCTCCTATTGCCTAGCCAACTCTCTACCCATTTTACTATCTTAGGACCTACTCCTAGGCTTGCTTACCAGTCTTATATGTGGAACAGTGTTGAAGACCTTACTGAAATCCAGGTAGGCTACATTTACCGCTCTTCCCTGATCCATTTCCTTGGCAACTCAGTCAAAGAACCCAATCAGGTTTGTCAGGCAAGACCTCCCCCCTGTGAAACCATATTGCCTCAGATCCTGTAGACTACTGGTAACAAGGTATTCCACAATCCTTTCCCTCAGTAATGATTCCATTACTTTGCCCACTACCATGTTTAGGCTGCCAAGCCTGTAATTTCCTGCCTCCTCCTTGCTTTCACTTTTGTGGAGTGGGACCACAACTGCCCTCCTCCAGTCCACTAGTACCTCACCTGTTTCTAGTGATGGGTTGAACAGGGCTGTCAGAGGCGCAGCCAGCTTATCCCTGAGTTCCCTCAGTAACCTGGGATGCACCCCATCTGGTCCCATTGCCGTGTCTACCTTTAACTATGTTAGTTCCTTCAGGACTCTTTCGTCTGTAAAGGGACTAGTGTCCACCTTCCATCCATTAATGCCCTTGTCCTTTATCATTGATCCATTACCTACCCACTTTTTGGTGGTCCTCTGCCACACAAACCCCTCCTTCTCCTTTTAGCCTTGCTATCCCTCCCTTTTCACTTATGTATCTAAAAATGTTTATCTTTTTTTTTTTTTTTTTTTACTGATTTGGCAATATTCCCCTCTCCGCCAAAACATCATTCCACACCACAGGTACAAAAACATATTTTGGCCAGGAATTGAAAAATGACAGCCATCAGCTTCATGAGGTGATGTGAACAAATTGCTGTGTTGACAATTTGGGGTCAAAATATTTAAAATTACCAAAGTTACAAACAAGCATAGAAAATGTTCAATTTATGTGCATAATTTTACCAGTTTTACATATTTTGACCCCACATTTTTAACATAGCCTTCTTATCACCCCCACCTCATGAACGGGGCAGTGAAAATGTTCCAATCCTGTTCAAAAGGTGATTTTGCAACGCAACCGCAAAATCACTTTTTGAGCATGATTTGCATAATTCCACCATCACTGGTCAAGAGATGGGGTCTCAAAAAGGTCATGTTGAAATCTGAGGCCAAAATATGCAAAAGTGACAAAGTTATGCATGAAAGTTCAAAACTCCTTTGAAATACGTTGAATCACACTTACCTTTGTTTCTCATATTGCAGTTGGCGGTTCCAGCAGCAAGACATGTCTTTCATCGGAGAGTGGATCTTCACCCTGGGACCTGTTCAGGCAAGTGAAAATGTGGGGGTGTGTGGGGTGGTGACTGGTGAGTGGGAGGTCGGGGTGGGGTGGGTGTGTGTGTGTGCAGATCGGCAAGGGACGGTTTTCTTTTTTACAGGTTACAAAACAAAAAAACATCAAGCAATGGTTTTATTTATTTCAGATACATTCCGACACTTGGATTGGGCACTCCAGTGTCAGGCTTGTTGAAGAATGGGGGTGGGTGACCTGGAGGGGAGGGGGGTCAAGAGAAGCGGCACCGGGGGTGGACACCCTGGACCACTAACATTCAAAAAATCATTTATAAAGATGGGAAGAGTGGGCAGGTGCATGACCTGGAGGGGATGGGGAGAAAGAAGTGGTAGTGGGATCGGTCACCCCGCTCTGCTTAACACAGACACAGACAGACAGACAAAGATAGACAGGCTCCTGATGTTAAAAGCATAGGCTCCTAATGTTGAAAGCCAATCAACTGCTTGCGACCAGCTTCATGCAAATGAAAGGAGTGAAGCCCCCTCTGATTGGAGTAGCCTCGGTCCTTTCAACTACACAAAGTTTCTACCCAGCAAACAGCGAGTAGCGTCATGACCACAGTGCATGGTCATTGGTCTGGACCACCAAGCCCTTTCCAGTATGAACTGTAATGGGTTCGGC
The DNA here is from genome assembly GCA_016271365.2 of Neoceratodus forsteri. NCBI lineage: Eukaryota > Metazoa > Chordata > Ceratodontiformes > Ceratodontidae > Neoceratodus > Neoceratodus forsteri. Next base: position 724,219,714 of record CM028129.1, read on the forward strand.
AGCAACACACCTCTAAAATGCCCTTAAAAGTAACAAAACATTTCTTGTGCGTGTGCAAGCAAACATAAACATTATAAGACCTTTTTCAAGTATATCACCACAAACAGAGCGGTAAAGAAAAGTATTGAAAGAATAATGAAGAATGATGTGAGAGTGGAGGATGATATATGGAAAGCAAATGTTTGAGTACTTTAGTTCAGTGTTCATAGTTGAGACTTTGGATCCATTACCTGGTGGTAAGATTAAATTTAAGGGACATAAGTGACAGAAACTGAAATTAGGCAGAGTACTAGTTAAATAGGTTCCTTAAGGTATTAAAGAATCTTAACATAAACAACTTTCCAGGGCCAATATGATTCATCCTAGGGCACTTCTTCTTTAATTTGTATTTGCGTGACTATTTATGGTCATTACAATTTATACATTTAAAAAATCTAGTTTAAAATAGTTCCACAACACAAAATTGCATATGTATACATATCAATATAGAGAATACTGGATGGTCAACTATACACAACCAGTATGTTCTGCTACAGGGAGTTCTGATTCCCTCTGACCTTGAGAGCGAAGCTTGGGAAGTCGAGGGGGAATCTGAACTCCAAGGTGGCAGAACATATTGGTTGTGCATTAAGTTACTCATCCTGTACTTTTTTTTAGTGTAAACTATTATATAAAATGTGTGCACAGTGGTTCTTTCATTTTTTAAACAAAACTGACTTGTGCAGTCTCTAGAGGTTTCAGAATGCTGTTGTGCCACAGAAGGGTACACTCACATTTCATGACATTTGAACTGTGGTACAACATAATTTTGAAAGGGATTGAATTCGATACAGAACACTGTGCTGCTATACACGATATATAGAATAGTGGCTGTGTTTCCATCAAGGGAGTTGATGACATCATAGAGACCTCAAGAGTGAAGCTCAAGAGATCTTGCTGATGTCATCAACTCTCGAGATCGAAACACAGCCTTGGTTGTGGATGATGTACCCATCCACTATTTTATATAGTATATGATTTCTGCTTCTTGTGTTATTTTTATGTTGCTAGTACCTTCTACATAGTCTGGTGCTGCTCCTGCTCCTGCTCCTGGTGGCTCCTGCTTTTCCCCACTCACACTCGCTCCGGCTTCTCCCCGCTCCCATTGAGTCTGGCTCCACACCACCCCCCATTCACTCTGTTTCACTCTTTGTTTCTTTTTAAATATAAATAAAAAAAAAACTTTCGTGACACAATGTCGTGTGAGGATCTTCATGACAAAAGTAGTAGAGTTCACCACTCAGTGCTCACTTAATCGCGCTGCCATGTTAATGCTATTTTTTGCGTTAGAGCCAGTGGAGTGAACCAGGGGAGTGAGGTGACAGGACAAGGTTGAAAAGTTGTTGCACTATCGATGTGATGTCAGAATGATAGTACAACTTTTTTGACCTTTGAACTCTCCTACATCAAGACATTAAAAGCAATTGATTTCCAGCCACAATTAGCCCTAACCATATACTATAACAAATAATTCAGGCACAACCGCATACTGTATACATCGTATTAAATCTGCTCTTAAATTTATTAATTTCCCTTTTCCTGTCAAAATGTTATCTTTAAAACTGGCAATGCATGCACATACAATAGTACCTTTCATTTAAAACTAATTTCTTGCCAGCCCCGGTGGCGCTGAGGGTTGAGGCGCTGGACATCACACCTTGCGCTACGCCAGTGACCCGAGTTTGGGAGTGAGCTCGGGTGCTGTGGGTCAGCGGGGGAGGGTTAAGAATTGAGTGCCCTTGTAGTGGTCCCCTCCCCGGGAGGGTGGGGTGGGATGGCTTGGTATGCCAGCAGCCTCCAGTGGAGACCAGGGGGCACTGCAGCAAGCTGGGCAGCATGTAACTGGCATGGCCGACGAAGGCAGGATTGCCATGCACCAGTGCATCGGGGCATGCACCACATGTGGGGGGGGCTCAAGTCCTAGAAAAAACCTCCACTGGCTGGATAGGCAATGGCTCCACAGTGCCTGCTGTCACATGTCCATAACTGGACCTCCACATCTGCCCCTTAAACTCCCCTGTAGACCTAGGGGCTGGGGGTCCTGTGGGGAGAACTAACAACTTTGAGGAGGTTGGGAGTCTCAGTGGGCAGTAGAGCAGCAGGTGAGCTGGTAGCCTGAGAGAGTTCCAGTCCACTGGGGCACTATAAAGAGATTAAAAAAAAAAAAAAAAAATTTCTTTACTTTCTTCTCGAATTGTACATTCACAGTTTTTCAGTAATTGCACTTCATTTACAAATTGTAATCTTCTTCTATGACAACTTAATAGGAAGGAAGCAAGCTGATCCACTACAGTTTCCACTACGTTTAGTGATTCACAATTTACAAGCATTTTAACCAATTCATTACATGGAAGATACAGTCTACTTAGCATGGTGCCCAAGTACTTAATACCCTCCTATTGGTTAAGGCCACAAAATAAAAGAACATCTTTTAAATCTTCTGACTTATCACTACCACATATATTATCTATTTTTATAGTATCTTTTCATAAACCAGTTGGAGTAAAATGTTTAAAATCTGGCAATACTGTAGCACTCTGGTCCCCCTTTACGTTACTTTTCTGTTATGATACAAGATACAGAAAGCTACGGTATGATGACATCAATGTCTACGTTGTGACATTGATGCTGTTACGCGCTGTAGTTTTTTTTATCTAAATCTTTCTTTACTGTAGTCAATATTTGCAATTTTTCATACTTTATTATTGTTAATTATGACTCCATCCTATGATATGCAGGAAGACAGCTACAAAGGCCAACAAAATTCTGGGTTGTATTGACAGGGGTATATCTTTAAGGAGAGGGGAGGTGATTCTGCCATTGTATAGGTCACTGGTTAGGTCACACTTGGAGTACTGCATGCAGTACTGGCACCCATACCGGAAGAGGAACATTAAGTTACTGGAGGAGATGCAGTGCAGGGCAACAAAGATGATCCATGGACTAGGAGACATACCCTACCTGAGCAGGTTAAGGGAGCTGAACATGTACTCACTGAAGCAGAGGAGAGATGGGGGGATATGATTGAACCCTTCAAGTACATGAAGGGAATAAACAAGACAGGCACAGAGGGACTATTCAAGTTAAGGGTGGTAGGGACACTCGAGGTCATGCTCTCAGATTGGAGGGGGGAAGGTTCAGGAGGGAAATGAGAAGACACTTTTTATGGAGAGAGTGGTATCTAGGCGGAACACATTTCCTGTGGAAGTGATATCCTGTAGAACAGTAGACTGCTTCAAAAGGGATGGAATAGGGTAAGAGGGAGGGGAGGGGAGGGAGGGGCAGCTGCAGTATAAGGGTTGCTAGCTGCACACTCGAGCAGACTCAACAGACCATAAGGCATTTATCTGCTTGCAAATTTTTGTGTTCGTATATCTCCATTTTTTTTTCTACTACATGTATCTGTTATACTGTTTTGTCATCATTTTTTTGATTATGCTCCTTGACATATTGTATTTGCTGTATATGATTATTCCACATCCCATCACCCCCCAGGATGCATCTGGAAATGAGCTGTTAGCAGCTCAGAATGTCTTTCCTGTTGAAACTTTTGAAATAAATAAGTTATGTTGTTGAAATCCACTAGGGCAACAGTTCTCAAACTTTGTCATAGTGAGCCTCCCCTAAGCCATGGAAAAGATCTTGAGCCTCCCCCAAAATACTGAAATATTTTCGGGCCTCCCCATAGAAAAATAGCCTACTTTTCAAAGTACATCAGGAATAAATTGAAACCTCTTTGCATAAGCTGGCACTCATGTTATTAAGCTCTTTGTAACACCCCCACACACACACACATACACAGGACAACCTACTTGCTCAATATTTTGACTCTTGAACCATTGTTACCCTTACCATACCTTCATGGGTCAGACTGCTTTTCTGTTTCTCTCTATCTGGAATAATTTCCTGCCTACCTCTGTCTCTCCCCTCTTCCCTGCTCTTAAGCAACTTCTCAGGAAACATTTGCTCCCTCCTGCTCTTATTCCTAGTACCTATATGGTTAACTCTTGTATTTGGACAGTTCTGCTGCCAGTCTAATTGATCAATTGTTCCTCGCATTATTAGTTCATTGTTCTTAATTTGTTCGTACTTTCATTCATTTTGTATTGCTTGAATGTTTTGCAGTTACATTTTGAATTGTATTCTCTCACTACCCTTCCCTGGGTACACCTGAAATAAGCCATGGCTCAGTGTACAGTACCTTTCCTGATCACAGACTTGTGAATAAAATACATAAATTCACCTACTAGTATCCTCTTTCAGTTTGCCTTATCCCTTCACACAAAATCTATAAAGTTCAAAATTGAAATATAATACTTTTTCAAGACTTGCTTGAGCCTCCCCTGGAACACGTTGGGGCCTCCCCAGGGAGGCTGGCCTCACCATTTGAGAACCCCTGCACTAGGGCTTTTAGCTTTTAAGTGCTTTTCCTTGGCCTCTCCCTCTCAGTATTCCGTTTTGCTGTGCTTCAGTAGTGTGATCTATGGACCTCCAACACAGGGGGAGGAGTAAAATAAGGTACAGATGAAAGCCATTGTCAAGATGGCAGAAAAGGGGAGGTGCTCTTTGTGGGGACTTCAATCTACTGGATGTAGATTGGAGCCTCCCAGTTGTGGCTTCAGCTAGAAGCAGGGAAATCTTGGACTCCCTGTAGGGGGGGGTGTTCCTCACGCAATTAATCAGTGAACCCACTTGTAATGGGGCTATACTGGACCTGGTATTCGCCAACAGGGACAGTGTTGCAGACTATAATGGGATGTGGGATTAGGATGACACAACAACAGGCAGACAACAAGTCAGGTGCATAAAAACGACACGCGTGCGTTTATCATTTTATTTTCCCTAAAATGCCAGGATCAAAAATAACAAACTAAAATAAAAAAACACAATTCTTACAACAGCAGTACTACAGCTCATAGTACTGCGCACAGCATGGATCACTATTAAGGCTTTACGGTCCACCTTCCTCTGCGCTCTTTCTCAGACCATATGCTGGTACAGGTCCACCAGGTTTCTTTCACAAGGCTGATCTGATTTCTCTCTGTTCACAGGGTTTTATGTACCACTCCCCCTTAACATAAGTTCCGCCCACTTAACTCAGTTAAGACTCTTTAGGCAAACAGCCATATACATACAGAAGAAAACAGGTTGTTCTAAGCCTTATTATATTAAGCATACTTATTCCTTAAAAACCGGTAGCTCAAACCTTATGTTATGTCAGTAAATAGGCTCCGAATACCTAATTGGCATTAATACCATCTGACTTTTCCTCTTTTCTTGCATGACTGGCATTTCTTTCTGCATAAAAATATTGCCAACAGGGGCTACTGTCTCCCTATAGGGAACAGTCATAAGGATCTCTGCTGCAAGTTAACTTTCTTTTATTTCGGCTTGCCTGGAATTTTGGTTAATGTATTTTTTTGTAACAAAAGGAACAGTATTTATATACAACACACAGTCCTCCAAACATTTCTCACAGGGCTTAGTTTAAGAGGGAGGACACTTTAGACATGTGAAGACATTTAGTATCTCCATCCTCTTTATTTCCGCTAAGCCACTTTTATCTGAGTATTTTATTTTACCAGGGGAACCAGGAACCCTTTGTCCTTAGGGGATGTGCCTATCCAATTTTCACAGTCCGAGGGGCTGATTTATTTATTTTATAGTGGAGCGGCTTTCTGCTGAAAAGTGAAAGTTTCAGCAGCCCCACTGTAACTGCACCACAGTATTTAAGAGCAAGAGGGGGACAGAGAGAGAGAGTGCAAGGAGCGAGCTCACTCCTATTCTTACTTCATAACCAACTCTCTCTTTTCTCCTAGTCATTTCTTTCTTTCTTCTAAATTCATTTTATTCTTTTGATCCTGCAGGGGTCTTTAAATTATTTTGAGCAATGGGGTTGAGGCTAAGACATGGAGCAGCAATGGCAAAGAAAGAGAAAGTTTTCAGCTACACCATGACACTTTTTCTAGCTCCAGTTCGGGAATGGGGCTCTTGTACTATGGGGTGGCTTCCAGTGAAAGTATTAAGCTATTCTGTGTCAGAATTTACCTTTTATTTTGATGTGGCATAGAAGTTCAGTAACACTAAGAGGCATTTCTTTGCAGAAGCAGCTTCTACAATAAAAGGGGGGAAAGGGGAAATGAAGCCACTCCGTGCCAGAGTTTTTCTTTCACTCTGTACACTCTGGTCCTAATTCTTTCCTTTATTAAGCACCAAGGACATTTCCACTGGAAACAAACTGGTTCTCTTTTTTATTTACATACTAGCATACTATTTGCCAGCAGATTAGGCCTTACGGTCTATCGAGTCTGCTCGAATAAGCCTCTTTTTATTTCCAAGTTTACTGAAGCAAAACAGGTATCATTTTACTCGCGGAGCACCTTGCTGCAATAAAAGGGAAAGTAAAGGCCGCTCTGTGTTATCAACTGAAGCTCCCTTTTATTTGACCTATCTCTAACAGTTTAAATGCTTTTTCTGCAGCTCTCTCATCTATTTCTGCAGGTTTCTCATCTATTTAAGCATGCTGCACTTTATTCCATCTCTAAAGCATTAGAAGCACTTTGTTTGCTTGCTTTCAGAGAGCATTTTACCTCAGCATCGTATTCTTGTTTCAGCCTTCTCATGTGCTGCCAATATATTCATTATATAAAGCATGCAAGCACTTTATTCATCATATTCTGCATGCCCAGGTACATAGAAACATAGAATTTGATGGCAGATAAGGACCGCTTGGCCCAATCGGTCTGCTCATTTCCCTACATAATGGATAAGCTGCAGATCCTAGTTAACCAGCAGCTTACTTCTTTCTACCCCCACCCCCTAGAATTGCCTTATGGCTGTCGCATGCATGCTTGAATTCAACCACTGTTTTTGACTCCACAACCTCCTCCGGAAGGCTGTTCCATACATCCACAACCCTCTCTGTGAAAAAATACTTCCTTACATTACCTTTGAGCCACCCTCTATCTTCAAATTGTGCCCCTTGTTCTTGCACACCTCTTTTTTTGAAAGATGCTACCCTCTTGGACTTTGTTGATTCCCTTGAGGTACTTGAAAGTTTCTATCATGTCCCCCCCTCTCCTTCCTTTCTTCGAGGCTATACATATTAAGCTCCTTTAGCCTTTCTTCATATGTCTTCCGGTGCAGACCCTGCACCATTTTAGTTGCCCTCCTCTGGACAGCACAGCAGGGAAGAGAGGTACTGTATACATTAGCACTTTATATACATTTAGAAAGCAGTTTTTTTAAACAGCAAGCTAGGATGCTAGCATTCCTTTTTATGTTATCAAGGCACATATGCAGACAACTGCTGGGATATTTATATGCCCAGCTTTCAGCTCATAATCAGGGACCAGTAAAAGGGATAGCAGTGTGCTTTATAAGTTGATGTTAGGTGGCCAATCCAGCAGCGAAAACAAGGAAAGTGAGAGAGAGAGAGAGAGAGAGAGAGAGAGAGAGAACAAAATAAGTAATAATTAAATATATACGTAGAAGAGAGTGAAACGAATGGGAGGGTTAGCCTACATACCAGGGGTGTCTGCTAAGACAGGGCTCACCCCGTCACACAGACATCAAGGTGTGGGGCCATCTGGGAACCAGCAATTACCATACAGTGTGGTACAATATAAGGATGGCTGCAGAATTGAACCACACAAAGGCAAGGGTCCTGGACTTTAGAAGGTCAGAGTTTACAAAGTTGGGTGAATGCCTCAGGGATGACCTGGTGGGAGGATGAGCTGGGTGGGGTGGAGTGGAAGAAACTAAAAAGAGTCACAGTGAAGGCAACACACTTCTGCATCAAGAAGAGGAGGAGCAAAAGAAAGAGGAAAAAGAGACTACTATGGTTCTCGAAAGAGGTGGCGGAAAAGGTAAAGGCTAAGTGCGTAGCATTCAGAAAGTACAGGAGATGCAGAGGAAGGGGGATAGGGAGGTGTATCATGGGAAACAGAGGAAGGCAGGGAGATCAGTAAGGAGCACAATAGTGCAAACTGAAGAGAGAATAGCCAAGGCAGTAACAAAAAGGAACAAAACATTTTTAAGTGTGTAAGTGAAAAAAGGAAGATCAGGGGTGGGATTGTAGGGTTAAGCAGGGAAGAGAGGGACTGTGCAGAACAGGAAAAGGCAGATATGCTGAACAAATACTTTTGTTCAGTGTTCACAGTGGAAAGAGACAGGAAAGGGCCTCAGAAGTGTAACAGAAGCATTGGAAGGAGGGAGCTGGACACTGCTAGATTTTCAGAGGAGTGAGTACTGAAGGGACTTGTAAATCTGAAAGTGGATAAAGCAATGGTGCCAGATGGGCTCACCCAAGGGTATTCAGGGAGCTCAGGGAGGTGTTGTATGGAACACCTCTGATGGCCCAATTTAACAGCTCATTGGAAACAGGAGTGGTCCCAAAGGAATGGAGGAGAGCAGATCTAGTCCCACTTCACAAAGTGGTAGCAGTGAAGAGGTTGATAATTATAGGCCAGTCAGCCTGACTTCAGTGGTGGAAAAGTTAATGGAATCATTGCTGAAAGAAAGGACTGTAGAAAATCTTGAATCCAACAGGTTACAAGGCCCAAAACAGCATGGATTCACGGTGGGGGGAGGCCATGTCAAATTAATCTGATTGATTTCTTTTACTGAGTGACCAAGGAACTAAATCAGGGCAGAGCAGTGGATGTAGCCTATCTAGATTTCAGTAGCGGTGGAAAAGCAAGAGCAGGCTTGAGCCTGACGAGCCTAGTGACTGGCTTGACTCAGCTTCACCTATGTAAGCAACTGAGAGCCAAGGTCATGTCAAGCAGGTTATGGTCAAAGTAAGCATTTTTGTCAGCCTAAACAGTCAGTGTAGTGTCTGAAATGTTCCACTCCTATATAGAGAACAGTCTGCAGTAGCTATGGTTTGTCTTGTGTTTTGGCTCATAGAGTCAGCCCAGACCCCTGGATTGGCTTTGGCTTGGCTCTAGGTGAAAGAATCCTGACTTGCCCACCTCTAGTTTTCAGTAAGGCATTGGCACCATTCCACATAGTAGACTAGTAAGCAAGATGGTTACCTCTTCACTGGCTGCCTGTATGGTGGCGCATCACCTTCAAGGTGTACTTGTTAATATACAATGCCCTGCAAGGTCTGGAGCGAGGCTTCCTGAAAGACCTCCTGATAACCTATGCTCCTGGCTGTCCCCTCCTATCAGCAGAGGCAGACCTGACCTCTTGAAGTCACCGAGTGATAGGGCATTTGGGGTTGCTGCCCCGATACTGTGGAATGCCCTTCCTCAGAAGATAAGAGATGTTCTTTTGCTGACCATTTTTAGAAAATCTCTAAAAACTTAGCTCTTCACTTTACATTTGGGTCTGGCTCTGTGAATTAATGTTTTAATTATTATTTTATTGATTTAGCTTGTTTTTATTTTATGTATTTATTGTGAAGCGCTCAGAGCCCCTGGGACTGGGCGCCATATAAATAAAAAATTGCCTTGCATTGCCTTAAGAGTGGGAACAAAGGTGGTAAACTGGGTAGTAAATTGGTTAAGGAATAGGAGGCAGAGGGTGGTGGTAAATGGAGTTCATTCAAAGAAAGGGAGGGTAACCAGTGGGATGCCTCAGGGATCACTGCTGGGACCATTCCTCTTTAACATCTTTATAAGTGACATTGCAGTGGAGCTGGAAGGGAAAGTCTTCCTCTTTGCAGATGACACCAAACTCTGCAATAGGGTGGACACTCCAGGGGGTGCAGAAATGATGAGCAGTGACCTGAGAAGACTAGAGGAATGGTCAAGGGTATGGTAGCTGGGTTTCAGTATGAAAACATGCAAAATATAGCACTTGGGGCACAGAAACCCAGGGATGGAATATAAAATGGGTGTGTGGTACTGATGACCACCAAGCAGCAAAGAGGGGGTGATCATATTGGATGACCTGAAGGTGACTGGGCAGTGTGACAAGGCAGCCAGGAAGGCAAATGGGATGCTGAGGTGCACAGGAAGGGTATCAATGGCAGAAAGAGGGAGGTGGTGTTGCCTCTGTATAAGATTACTGGTAAGACCCCACCTAGGGTATTGTATCTGGTGCTGGAGGCCACATCTCATAAAGGACAAAGAGAGTGTGGAAGTGGTTCAGAGGAAGGCAACTAAAATGGTGCAGTCTCTGCATCAGAACTCCTATGAGGAGAGATTAAAGGACCTAAATATGTAGGTAGCGCATGATAAGGCAAAGTAACTGCAGCGACACAATAACGGCAAATAAATTAAGGCGACTACTTAAATGGCGACCGATAATAAACAGCGACCGTCAACTATTGGTGACAGCACTAATAAGGTAAATACTAGTATGGCAACCCTGAGTTGTAGCCTACCCCCACTATCAAATATTATCTTGGTGTTAGATATTTAAAAATAGCAGGGGGTATAGGTGGTGGGGGGGGGCGAGCTCCCCACATTAATGCTCTCATGAGGTCCTGTAATGCATTACTGGAGTGTCATAGGGAGGAGCACCAACTTACAGAGATCCGTCTCGAGCAACTGGTATCCAGTGCTGGCAGTGTCCCTATGAGATGGAGGTACTCTGATTCGAATAAGCGGCTGAGTGTGGTGGTGGTAGTTTACACTGTTCATGGGTGCTATGCATAGTTGCTCCCTTTAAGATGCTTGTGATGTGCTGGTAATGGATAGGGAATTTGCTATAATTGCAGGTAGCCATTTATTGGTGCTGCAGTTAATGTATCTTAATTTCATGAATAACTTCTTATTAATGATTTTCATTTTTGGCATTCAGTAAGGAAGCCAGATCACTTAACCACGTAACCACTAATCAATACCATCTGGCATTTAATTAAAGAGCTAGTGTACTGCCTGGAAACTGCCTGCAATTAATTGTAACTTTCAGATGTAGTCAACGATCACTTCTCATATCTCAAGTATTTATTCTTTTCTATTTGCTAATTAGAAGATTTTCCACCTGGCAGTACTGGGGTGATGTATGGAGCAGCACTCTGGAGGAAAAAAGTCAGTTCTGTTCCTCCCACTACATCAACATACATGCGATATGTCCAACTTGCTTAAGACGGAGATTTGGGTCAAATTAGGAGGGAGATTGGCCTGCCAATTTGCTTAAGATCCCCAGATGTAGAACAACCAAAGGGAAATCAGGCTTCTCGCACGTAGGTCCCTCCTACTGGAACTCATTGCCCCCAGACGCACGCCTTGCCCCTAATCATGCCACCTTTAAGAAGAGGCACCGCTCAATCTTCACCGCTTGCTCTCCTTGTACCTGCTTCAACCCTCGATAGATCTTACTCCCTCCGTCCTGACTGCCCTTGTTATCTAGCACCCTGACACTTTCAGCCTCCCTTTACCTCTCTCCCTGCCTCCTACCTTTAACATCCTTCAGGTTTAGCTGGATGTAACTTTACCCTGTTGTTATATTTGCTTCCTTGTATGCATCAAATATTGTGGTATTACTATGTCAGTCTTCATATGAGCACTTATCTCCATTTGTATAATTTATACCTTTACGTGCCTTGTACCAATATTTGTCTAAATCTTGTCTCACTCTCTTGGTGTGATGTATTGCATATCTCCTGACACTGTATGCTATGCAATTTGTATCTCTCTGTGTTGTTAACCTCCCGGGTCGTGCCTGAAAATAGTCACTTTTGTGTCTAGTGCACCTACCTGGTTATCAAAAATAAATAAATAAGAGGGAGATTTGGGTCAAATTAGGAGGGAGATTGGCCTGCTAGTAGGGAGATGCCGTAACATTGTGCATTTGTCCTTAAATGGTGTCAAAAACATAAGAAAAAAGTCATTAAAAAATGTAATGCATTTCATTTTGTCAAGAATAAGCACTAAAAAGAATAAACAACTAGTTATATAAAGTTATCAGTTACATTGTTCATCACTGATTTAATTTGTATGTGTCTTTATCTGCCCAAAAAAGATGGATATTTTGGACAGAATTTTACTTACGCAGGAGATTTTGTTTCCCAGGAGGGAGGGAGGGAGTTCAGTCAAAAAAAACAGGAGTCTCCTGCGTAAAGAGGGAAATATCACATGTATGCATCAACATTGAAACCACACTAACAATCACATCACTAGCAACCAGTGAGAAACATTTCTCACTGCCAAGTTTCACTTTCAAAAGAAGAAGCAGGGACTGGCTCTCCCTTGTTACTAGTGATGTCACAATTCCCTGCATTTGGATTGGTAGCTTGTGAAAGTCACTGCTCAGGCTGCAAGGATTGTGGTGCCTCAAGGTGCTTGGTCTCATTTCTGATTATGTAGTGGGAGGAACAGAAATGACTTTTTTTTCCCTCCAGATAGAGTGCTGCTCCACACATCACCCCAGTACTGCCAGGTGGAACATCTTCTAATTAGCAAATAGAAAATAAAAAATACTTCAGATACTGGAAGTGATAGCTGACTGCATCTGAAAATTACTATTATATCCAAACAGTACACTAGCTCTTTAATCTTTCATCTGCTTATCTTAAAAAGTCCATTGATCCTCATTCAACCTTGGATTAATCTCCATATTCCAAGCCTCTGGAAAACTCCTAATACTCTATCTAGCAGGCAACCTATACACTCTGATATATTTCAGAGCTTAATTAACCTCTTTTTTTCCCAGAAAATTTTCACAGAAAATTGACCTCCAATCCCAAGCAGTGATGATACTCACATACTTTGGTTTTCCGAGGCCTGAAGAATTTCTCCTTCTTCCTCATTTGACCATATGAAACGACTATGCCTAACATATTCCTGAAAACTATCCTATGACACCTTTGCACTTCATTTGAAAAGACAAAAAAACAATTTACAGAGTGGAGTCTACATAAATTACTTCAAAATGTATGTAGCTATATGTCCGATTGTAGCTTTGGATCACTTTTGTGTAACAGCACAAGCACAAGCACATCACACCCTCAACTATTGTTCATGAGTTAAAGGTATAGAAACTTAGACAACGATGTCAGAAAAAGACCATTGGTTCATCCAGTACCCATGATGTCCTAACAAACCCAGGACATATTGTCCATACAGAGTTCTAACCCACACTATCCACCCCAATGCTCCCGACCCTACTGCTACCACCCCGAGCAACCATTAAGCCCTTCACTCTGTCCCAGTCATGTTTGAATTTATTGATAGTTTTGGTGCCCACCATATCAGCTGGCAGATTGTTCCATGGCCCCACCACCCTTTCTGTAAAATAAAACTTCCTCACTTCCCTATTGAACCCCCCCCCATTAGTTTCTATTCATACCCCCTTGTTCTTGGTCTACTACTTATGCTAAATAGTTCCTTGCAGTTTCATTCCTTTAAGGAACCTGCAGGTCTCTATCATATTTCCCATCTCTCGCTCTCTTCTGGCCTCCAGAAAATACATGTTCTGTGCTTGAGCTGATCCTTGTAAGATCTGCCCTGCTGGTCCTTAATCATTCTGGTGACCATACATTGCATTGTCTCCAGCCTGTCCTTATATTTCTTTAGGTGAGGACTACAGAAATGGACACAGTACTCTAGGTGGGGCTTCACCACTGATCTATAGAATGGTAGTGATACCTCCTTTCTTCTGCTGTCAATACCCCTTCCTATGCACCCCCAGCATTCTATTTGCTTTACTGTAGACCTTGTTGCTTTGCTAGATTGTTTTGTGAGTCACTGATGATGACCCCTAGGTCTCTTTCCTCAGAGCTTGTGCCCAGCATTACCCCCCCCCCATCATCAAGTACTCTGTTGTGAGGTTCTTGCTTCCTATGTGCATCACCTTGTGCTTTTTGGCATTGAATTTCAACTGCCAAACCTTTGCCTGCATCTGTAGCCTGTGTAATTCTCTTTGCATCTCCCTAACCACCTTCTTCACTGTCTACCCTGCCACAGAGCTTAGTGTCATCTGTGAATAGACATATCTTGCCCTGAATTTTTTTCCGCATGTTGCTAAAGAACATACTGAAAAGGACTTGACCCAGGAACTATCCTTGCGGTAACATGCTGGTGACCTCCATCTCTTCCAATTTGACTCCATTTGACTCTATTAACCACAACCCTCTGATGTCTCCCTTCCAACCAGTGTCTCACCAACCGCAACCCTCTGATAGCTCCCTTCTGACCAGCTTCTTGCCCATCTAATTGTATCTTTCACTGCACCCAGATCCCCTAGCTTCTTCAGCAACCTTTTGTGAGGCACCGAGTTGAAAGTCTTGCTGAAATCAAAGTACAGTCAATCCACAGCATGGTCCTTATCCACTACCCTCATTACCCAGTCAAAAAATACTGTGAGGTTGGTTTGACAAAACCTTCCTGCCACAAATCAAATCTGCTTACTATCGTGGAGTCCACTGGCCTCCAGGTAGTCTGTGAGGTTCTCTTTGACTGGGGTCTCCATTAGTTTACCCACAATAGACATAAGAATGAAAGAAATGCAGTTAGCTAGTTGCTGTTTGTCCTCCGCTTATGGAGCAGGACTATGTCTGGTACCCTGTAGTCTTTTGGAACTGCCCTTGGCTCAACTGATCTATTTAATAGCCTTAGCAGGGGTTCAGTTAGTTTCCTTGCCATGGATCATGTAATCTTGTCTGGGATCTTTTCTATCTTTAGAGCTGTGAGCCCCTCTTAAATCCTTTCACTGTGTAGCCACCCCTCCCCATATGTCTAATGGTCCTGATCTTCCAGGGGAGGGGGTCCCACAGCAAAGGACCTCACCAGCGCTCCGCAATATCTCCAGCAAATAAAAATGGAAATAATTCTGGGCCTACCTGGAGATGTCTTCTTACTTTGGCTGGCTCCCAGGCTACTGCCATTTCTGAAACGTAAAACCCATGCCCCAATGCCCCAAAATCTGGAAACAGAGAACCAGGTGTCTTCAAGGTTCGTCCCCCCAGCTCTGGTCCCAGATGACTTAGGATCTTTAAGACCTCCCTGAAATTGAACTCAGTGGAGGGTTAAAAACTAAGGATTAACAATTTCATTCCATCCTTATTTACAAACAATATTAGGACACTCAATTTACCTCAAAATCAATCACTTTATTTCTTCTGGGCCCATAATGATTTAAATGGGCAACAGGGGCTCACTTGTGACTTAACTTGAAACTGCAGCTCCATGGGGCTAAATCTCTAGACAGATAAAATAGCAGCAAACTTTTGGCAGAGCAAGGTCTTTAACAGCTCTCAAACAGCAGACTTGATAATTTCCTCAGGCTTAGCACCCATCTACCTGGACCGTGAAGCTCCCTGATTCCACTGGCACTGAGTAAGTACCTAACAGAGCTTCCATCTGATTTTCCGGGGGGTTCTTCATTTCTTCCTCTAACCCAGGGAAGCATACAGCTTCTCCCCACTGCTCCCTGACTCTCAATTCTGGCCTTCCAGGGACAAGGATGGTGCAATACCAGATAAAACCCTCCGTACCATACCCCCACATCCTCCTGTCTGATCGCTTTCCTGGTCTGCTCTTCCTCCCTGAACACTACAACCTCTCTAAACAGCATGGTGGCACCTTTCTTTCCAAATTACCCCACCGGAGCAGAATCACAGCCCAACCAGGCCTAAAGACCTGCTCATAAAATGGAGGCCCTAGGGCCTGCCCCAGACACAGGCATGGCAGACCCACGGCATATATGGGCCATGCTCCACTCTCTTGGCTACCAACCATTTGAGTTGTCCTGCCATGCAGAGAAACAGGAGCTCTGCCACATCTCCTGGATCCCCAATAGCCCAAACACCTCTCCATTCAGCATGCTGCTCTTTTAAAAGGCCAAAACAAGATGGAACTGCTGCCCAACCATCCCCTTTTTATCATTCCACTGCTGTCCAATAAGTGCAAACCAGCTCCAGGGGATACCTCCAGGGTACTCAGCAGCCCACTCAGCCAAAGACTGGCAGCCCCCAGACCTGTCCCTCCAAACAGGCCCTAATGGGGTTAGAGGCTCCTCTTGGCACTCCCTCTCCAGTGGGACCCTAGGCGCCTTGCCACATCGGGATGCAGAGGCCCTGCCACAGCCTACTACAACCCCGATGACCCAGGCCCACTACAGACCTACCAGGGCCACCCAAACCCTGGGGCCTACCTATCCTGCATCTCCCTTTTCCACCTACCGCCCCCAGAGCACGGTACCTCACTAATGATGGTCGCAGCTCACTGTCTCCATGCCTTCCCTCAGATGCTTACCCAGGAGACCCAATACATCGCTGCTGTAGAAGCCAGCCTGCCTAAAGTGGGGGGGCCTGCTCTCTCTGCTTTCTACTCAACATTTACTGGTTCAAAGTTTTCTATTGCCTTTAATTGATGGGTTGTTGTTTTATTTTTCTGCAGGGAAGTGTATGCATCTCGCCGGGGGGAGCGGGCAGCTCTTGCCAGGGACTCCCCCTGCATTCATTGGAAGAAAGGAATCACCTCAGGGTTGAGGCGCCAGTAAATCGGGCGGACCTCCCCCGATGAAACTAACGGACACTTTGCTTGTTTGCTGACACTGTGGGGAACATAATTCGTTGGGGATGGGTAGCAGCAGCAGCAGATGGAGCAGCTGCAAGGACTTGATTTTCAACACACCAGACAGCCCATTGTTCGAATCGGAGCCCCAGCATCATTTGGCACCAAACTGCCGTTTCAAAATGCAGCAGCGTCAATTGGCCCAAACAACAGTGACACTCAGGCAGCCTAGCTTAAGGGCTGGCCCAATTTCTCAAAGTTGTGGACTGCATCTCACCAGGGGGCAGCGGGCGGCTCTTGCCAGGGACTCCCCCTGCATTAGTCAGAAGAAAGGAATCACCTCGGGGTTGAGGCGCCGGTAAACCAGGCGGACCTCCCCTGACAAAACTAAGGGACACTGCTTGTTTGCTGACACTGTGGGGAACAGAATTCATTGGGTCTGGGTAGCAGCAGCAGACAGAGCAGCTGCAAGGACTTGATTTTCAATCCACCTGCCCACCCTGTTCCCTGCTCCCCTTAAATGCCCGGTAGCCATGCCCTCCCATTGCCCAGGACCAATCAGCTCTGGTAATACGTGGGAACTCAGCTACCATACAAAATCTATTAGCATATCTGTCATACAATCTTAAAGCACCCTGTGTTACAGTTGTTAGCTAGTAGCTGATCTGTCTTACAATATCTAAAGCATCCTGTTATACAGTTTGTTAGGTGTATGATCACATACTGTTGTACAGTTTGTTAGGAGTTAGGTGTTAGGTGTATGATCACATATCTCTCAAGGGCGCACTGACTATTCTTTTGACTGAGTGCCAGTACAGTTAATCCTGTCTACTGTACTGCTCTGTAATTTAACTGTTCCGTGTTGCTCGTACAGCGCAGTATATCACAGGTGCTCACAAACCTTGAGGTATAATCAGTGCTCTCATGTATAAGTGGGCTCACATTTTACAGTAATAGTTGATGGTAGCTGCTTGAAATCCAGCTGTAGTCAGTGTCTTGTCCTGGTGTGGGAGTCACCACTGGCTGCTGCTTGGGAACCAGTGATCAGCTTTGTCCTGTACCATCACCCTCTGACATCTACCTCTGGTTTCGACATGGGGAACCCTCAGCATCTTTTTAAGTTAGTGCCATCACTTCCATTCATGTGCACACTCGCCTTTAGTCTCCTCACTGTCCTTTGCATACCTGGTATACTGGTGCCGGTGCCCCTACCACAGGAGAACCCAGGGGCACTTGTACCCAGCGGGTGGAGACTGACTTCACATTCTCCAACCTATTAGCTGAAGGCAGACCCCCATCCTGGGTTCTCTGCAGTCTTGACCTGAGGTGCCTCCTGTGCCGTGCCCGCATGGTCAGGCGATACAGCCACAAGCTGCTTGCCAGGGATGGCTCCCTTCCCTTAAGACATCTCCTTTGGCTACTACTGGTGACCCTAGCAATAGCGGGTGACATCGAGCTTAACCCTGGCCTGCCTTGCCAAGCCGCCCCTGCTGTGGTGGGCAGGTTGGCTGTTAAAGGGCAGAAAATAGCTCATCTCAATATCCCTAGTCTCCTGTCCAATTTGGCGGAACTTCTTGCTTAGGTCACCCACCACAGCCCTGACATCCTTGGCATAACAGAAACTTGGCTCACACCCACTACTCCAAATTCTGTGTGTGCCCTCCAGGGCTATGACCTTGTCAGGCTGGATCGTCCAGGAAAAAAGAGGGGGGGGTGGCATCTTGGTCTATTACAGGAGCCACCTCAACCTGCCAGTTTTACCCTCCCCCTGCGAGTTACTGCACACGGTACTGTTGCTCGGGATGACCAAAAAGATACACATCATATTTACCTACAATCCTCCTAAGGGTGGCCTAGAGGGGCTGTCCATCTTCCTCGACGTAGTGGGTGCCATGACCCGGCAGAACAAGCTAATCATCCTAGGTGATCTCAACCTAAACTGGCTTGGTAGTAACACCAAAGCATATGAACCACTGTTTGCTGGTCTCTCCTTGTCGCAACTGATCAAGGATCCTACCAGGTGCTCACCTAATGGTGAGGTGAGCTCTCTTCTAGACTGGGTCCGACAAACAGACCAGAGAGGATCAGCTCATCGGGCATCCTCCCCGACTCCATCTCTGACCACTCTCCTGTGTCCTGTGTGTGGAAGATCCCTTCCCTAAGAATCCCGCATAAAATCATCCAGGTCAGAGACTACTCCAGGTTTGATCTTGTCTCCTACCATGACGATCTCCAGCACGCCAACTGGTCTGCAGTATGGAATGCCCAGGACTCCCCATCCACAGTCAGTCACTTCCTCATCACCCTTAGGGCTCTACAGGATAAGCAGGCCTCCCTCATCAGGTGGAGGGTCAGGGGATCGGCTACAAAGTGGCTACATGGTAGCCTTTTAGCCCTCATGAAGTATAGAGATAAGTGCTGGGCAAAATTCAAGGCCACGGCGGAACAGGCTGCATTTCAGCAGTACAGGAATCTCAGAAATGAGTGCAAGAAGGCTATAAGGGCTGCTAAAAGTGAGTTTTGCAAAAATGTGCTGCTGAATACAGCCAGGGACCCCAGGAGTTTCTGGAGAAACATTAAAAACATAGTCAGTGGTACTCAGAGCGGTGAGACCACTGATATGACTATTGATGGTGCCAGCTGCAACAACTCACTAACCATCGCTAATGCATTTAACCTATATTTTTTGGACCTGTCCGCTTTCACCTCGTCATTTCCCCATGGTGTAGGTGACAATGGTGAGCGGGTCCCAGCACCACCACCACCTTACCCGCCCTTTCATTTTAAGGCTGTGATGGTGCAAGAGGTGCAGAGACTGCTCTCGGGACTCTCCCCATTCTCGATTGATGGCCATGATGGGTTGGAGCCAAAGTTCCTTAGTCTTGGTGCTAGTATGATTGTTCCCCTGGTGACTCATATCTTCAGTTTGTCCCTGTCATCGGGTGTCATTCCGGACATCTGGAAAGTTGCCTGGATAGTTCTGATCCTTAAACAGGGGAACCCCAAACTAATAGAAAACTACCGTCCGATATCTATTTTGTCAGTGGTCAGCAAACTTCTTGAGAAGGTTGTGGCAGGGCAGCTCTCAGAGTACTTGCAGTCACATGACCTATTGTCACCTGTGCAGTATGGCTTTAGGAAAGGGCACAGCACCTCCTCTGCCCTTGTCACTGTCTCATCCTGGATTAGGGAGGCTATGGACCAAGGCAAACTCTCTGGAGCTATCTTTATAGATCTTTCCAAGGCCTTCAATCTTGTTGATCATGCTATGCTCTCCACTCAGCTTAGATCCCATGGTCTATCACCTGAGGTACTCACTTGGTTCTCCGACTATCTACATGGTAGAAAGCAACTTGTTAAGTATGGGAAGGAGCTCTCGGGCACTATTTCTGTTACCATGGGTGTCCCCCAAGGCTCTGTTCTGTGGCCCCTGCTTTTATCCATTTTTGTGAACAATCTCCCTGCTGCTGCTGTTCACTGTAAGCCAGTCCTCTATGCAGATGACCTGGTCATCCTGACTCACTCCCCAGAGATAGGGGTCATAAATTGCCACCTGAGTGAGGTCTTGGGGAACATTCAATCCTGGATCTCATCCCACAAGTTGGTTCTTAATCTTAAAAAAAAACAGGCTATGCTCTTTGGGTCTCAGGCCAAGATTAAGGCCTCCTCTGCTCTGTTAGTTGTCTCTGGTGCCGATGGGGTCCTGATCCCTGTTACTGACAACTTTAAATACCTGGAGGTGACGCTGGACCCGCAGCTTGACCTTGGCCACCATATTCAGAATACATGCAAGACTGTCAACTGCAAACTGGGTCTGGCCTATAGAGCCAAAAGCAACCTTACTCCTGCAGCTCGTATTGCTCTTGCCAGAGGTGTGCTCCCCCCCTTGTCTGCTATGGGCTCCTCTTGTTCGCCCACTCCCCCAAAGTCTACCTCTCTAGGTGGTCTACTGCATACAACAATATCTGCCGCCTCGCTCTGGCTGCCCCTCGACTCACCCACCATTGTGACCTTTATAACAGGCTAAACTGGCTCTCACTCTCAAGTCACAGAGACTTTGTCCTAGGGTGCTTCACGGGAAAGGTCCTTGGCACTGGTACCCCTCCAGGGCTGGCAAAATTCCTCATTCCTGCTGCCTCCTCATCCTACTCCCTCAGGTCTCAGGGGCAAGCCATCCTAAAGATACCGGCTACAAGGACTCAAATGGGAGGTCAGGATTTTGCTGCGTGTGCACCCAGACTGTGGAACACTTTCCCTGCCCAGGTCTGCTCCTCCCAATCACAGGTGTGCCTTCGCTCCACCCTATGAAACCACCTTAAACTGTCTTCGGCCCGTGGTTGCCTCAAACCGCCATGATCTATCACAGCACTCCTCTCCCCTGGAGGCATTCCTACAAAAGACTTGACTCCCTGAGGTCCATAAGTTGTAAATAGTGTTGTATCTGCTGCATCCCTAACTGTTCCTCTGGTACTGCTCTTAGTGGCTACATGTGTTTTTCTGTTGTGTACATGCTGTATAAAACTATGCCTTACTAAAACTGGCAAGCTGTTTTAATCTGTATCAAGTTGTCCTCACATGACTTGTAACCTGTTTCTAATCTGTACCATGCCGTCTTATGTATTTAAATCTGTAATTCCTGTACTCCCCCGGGTCGTACCTGAAAATAGGCAATTATCTTGTCTAGTGTACTTACCTGGTTAACAAAAGCCAAATAAATAAATAAGGTTAAAGTACTCCTTAATTCAATTGCTAGGTTTGCTACTCAGTCGTCTCGTAGGACACATCACTGTAACCTACTTGAACAAGCAGGTTGACTTTCTTTGGAAGGAAGACATAAATTTCAGTTAGGTTTACTAGCTAAAAAGGTGACACTTAATAAGGTGCCTGACTTTCTATTATCAATATTTAAGTCGGCAGAATATACCTGCCTTGACTCGATCATCAGTTGCATACTCTTTTTACATTACAAGAATGCGTACTTCAATGGGTCAGAAGACAATATTTCATTCTGTTCCATTATTTTTTAATACAGTGCAACTAGTCTTTGACTGTATTAATGTTTCCTTTTCCTCCTTTAGACACAAGTTGAAAGAGCATCTTTTTGCTAAATATAAATGTAACTATTTTATATAATTGGCTTGTGATGGATTGCACATGTTTACAATGTACTTTTATACTTCTGTATTTTGTCTATATGTTCTATTGTACTGTTGTTATTTATGCACTGATCGCCCATGAAAATGGGTCATTTGGCTCATGGTCTTATCAGTATAAATAAATAAAACAAACAAACAAAAGAAGACCCAGAAACTTCCTGTTTCTGCCTATTTATACCCTTACTAACCTGCTCTCTGATGCCACCACATGGCGGAAGACAGAAATTGCACCCCAGAATACTAACAAATCCCTAATCTCTGGGGGCAGTGAATAAGGAAGGGCTCCCTAAAGGTGGTATAAGACTCTCTCAAAACGAGAGGGAGCTTACAACTGGTAAATACTTGCAATCTGATCTCAGGGATCCCCCTTACAGCTGCCTTAATGCCACTCTCTGGCAGAGGCCCTCTGTCTTCCCTTGTGAATACATAGCAGAAGTAGTACTTAGGAATGGCTGCTTTCTTCCTGTCCTTCACATTTACCCTACAGTACCTCCATCTGTTAGCCTAACAATTCTTCCTCCCATCTTTCCCTTTTCCCTAATGTATCTAAAGAACTATCTTTCCCTGCCCTTGACCCCTTCCATAACATGCAGCTCTGTGCCTGCTTTTGCTTCTCTGACCAGCCTCTTAGTTTCCTTTGTTCTCATTTGGTGCTATACCTGTTCTTCCTTCCCTTGTTTTTCCTTGTGCCTGGTGAAGGCCTTCGTTTTGGCTCTCACTATTTCCCTGGCCTTTCCAGAGAATGCTATTGGTCTCTTTTACCTGCTTATTTAAATTATCATTTTCATGCAAGACTTTCTTGCCTTGAGAATGGACCCCTTGATTGTCCCCCATCATTTCTCCACATTCCAAATGCTGTCTACTCTGACTAACCTGTCCCAGACAACCCCCCTTATTTGCTTGACATTTGCCCTTATGAAATCTAGGACTTCAGCCTTTGATGATGGTTTACTTGCCCCAAGGGCCAAGTCAAACCATATTGAGTTATGGTCACTGGACCCTAGTGTGTCCCCTCCCCTCACTCATCCTACCACTTCCAACTTGGTGAGCACCACATGTAGAATGGCAGCCTGCCTAGTGGGTTCCTTAACCAGCTGCTCCAGCAGGTAGTCCTGCAATGTATCCAGTAGGGCCTAACCTCTGGAGTTCCTGATCACTGGAATGACCCAATCAATATCTGCCAGGTTTAGATGTCCCACCCCCACCACCCCCTTTGCCATGCCACTTTCTAGTTCTGCCCCTAGCTCCTTGTCTCTCTCTTCCCCCTGTATTTAATATCTATAGATCACTCCTATACATAGTTTCTTGCCTGATGAAGCCATGAGCTGGACCCACACTGATTCTGTTTCCCCATTACTGCTCCAGATGTTTCCATCCTCTACTGCCTCAAAGCCTTCCCTGACCTATAGGGCTAAGCCTCCTCCTTAGCCTTTTCTTCTGTCATGTATAAACATGGTGTAGCTTGGGACTGCCAGGTTACTCTCTGTGGCCTAGGTTTCTGAGATGGTTACTAGGTCCATCACAGTGTCTTTCACCATTGCCTGGAGCTCACTAATTTTATTTTCCAGACACCTGGTATTAAGGAAGACTCCTTTGCATCTTTCTCCTGATCTCTTCTTGATTTTTTTCACTTTCATCTCCCTTATTCTTTCCTAGTTTCCGTAATTGTATTTCATGTGGAATGTAGGCTGCCATCTCTCCCTCATTGACCTCTTCCTCTAACCTAATTTGAACTTCAACTTTACTGTTACCTACATTGCTGCAACTAGTCATAGCTAGGTTCTCCATCTGCTCTTCCTTCTCAGTGGTTTCTCTAGCCTCCTTCTCCCCTGCAGCCAGTTTAACTGTCTAATGTAGATGTCAGACATCTGCCATAGAGCACTGGCCCCCTCTCTTCTCAGTCGAAGGCCATCACCCTTGAAAAGCCTCCTGTCCCAGAAGCCCCCCCAGTTCCCCACATATTAATATCCCTCTTCCTGAAACTATCCCTTCAACCACCCATTAAACTTCCCAATCTCTTCCTTCTTTACTCTATCAGGATAATGTCTAGGGGTTTGAGGCAGGATAAAACAATGATGTCCATTCGTTGACTGCCTCACAATTAATGAAGATAGCCTTTTTTTAATTATTCAGTTAACCACATATTCAACTTGATTTTAATAATCTTTTCCATATGTTGACCACCCTTTGTAAATAAAATAGTTTTCTCGTGTTTGTTCTGAAGTGTAATGGTTCAAGTTGTTATGTCCTCTCAGACCATACTGATTTTGACCCCACTAAAGATTTAGACTGTGAAATAATTGCTTGTCCAAGTAAATCAATCAATCAATCAAAATCTTTATTTTGTCAGGTGGAACATCATTGAGACAAGCTCATTTACAAGATGGACCTGGGGCAAAACAATTGCCAACAGGGTAAGACATAACAGGTTGAGTGAACGAACATAACAATTACATAGTAATAATAACAACATAATAACATATAACCATCGCATGTGACAAGATACTTGTACTAAAACATAGCAATAGGTTCAACATGTGGTAGTGCCATTTAAATACAATTGCATGGATACAGATATATGGACGTAAGGTAATGAGCTAAAGTTTATACAGTAAACATCATTGGAGGAGTCATAGTGAGAAGGAGTGGCAGTCCCTCTAGCATCAAAAGTGTGAAGAAGATTGAGATGTAAGAGTCCTTTGATAAGTACTGTAGGCATGGCCTGGCAAGTGGGTGGGAAAGGGAAGGGATATAGGGAGCGAGAAGGGAAGGTCAGAGGAGATAGAAGAGGGTTGGACATGATGGCCGGACTGTTCAAAGGGAGAACACGACAGATGCCACAGGCAATGGTTAGGGTTTAAGTACAATATATGAAGCAAAGACAGATCGTGATATTGAATAACTATAGTAGGCTGCCTCTCATTCTCCATTGTTCTAAACTGTGAAGCTCCAAGCGTTCAAGACTCTTTTCATATGTTACGTTTTCTGTGCCCCTTATTATTTTAGTTGGTCTGTGCTGTATTTTTTCCAGTTTTATATTGTCACCTTTTGGCAGTCCTGCCCAAACCTATGTTCCGTAGTCCACCAGTGATCCAACATATGCATGGTATAGTGGAAGAATAATGTGCCCTGATCTATATGCAAAACATTTCCTTATCATGTTTAGTAACTAGTTTGTTCTCTGAAATATTATGTTTACCTGTTTCTGGCTACTGAGGTCATTAGTTATGTAAATCCCTAAGTCTTTCTCACATACTGTTTCTTTTAATTTGATGTTGTTTATATAGTACTCCCTTTTTGAATCATGTTTCCTAAATACATTACTGTACATTTTTCTTCATTAAATGTCATGCTCCACTTCTTTGTCCAGCTGACTAGTTTTTCTAAGTCTTTTTGTAAGTTAGCCACTTCTAGAATACTGCTCACTCTGTCTCACATAGTCATGTGATCTGCAAACTTGTTGCAGATTGCTGCTGATGTCATTACCTAAATCACTAATGAATAGTCCAAAATGTTCTGGACAAAAGACCAAACCTTCGGTCACACTACACTCATTACCTCCCTTTCTCCTGACAGATTCCCTTTAATTTTAACTCTTTGCACAGAATCTCCTAGCCATTTAGATGTCCAGCATATTAGTCTCATTAATTCCAATATTCATTCATTTATCCATTAGTTTACAATGGGAAACAATGTCAAAAGCTTTACTGAAGTCCAGAAAAAATATGTGCACCCAATTCCCATCATCTAGCTCCTAAGTTACAAACGCATAGTATGTTGAAAGGTTTGTTATACGGGATCTATCGGGTTTAAAGACATATTGCAATTTGTCCACTATATTTTTTGTTGTTGTTTTACAGTCATCTTCTAAACTAATTTTGACATAGCTTTTCATTATCTTCTCTGAAACGGATGTTATGCTAATTGGGTGGTAGTTGTTAGGATTACCTTTCTTCCCTTTTTTAAATGTTGGAATCAAGGATAGAAATGAGAGAAAAGAAAAGTGTGCCCCACTGGGAATTGAACCCAGACTCCTGGCAATATTGTTCCAGTGCTCTAACCATTAAGCAACAGGGCTCACATGGCTAGAAAGCCTTAAAGGTGTTCCCTGTTAAACACACATTCCTTCTCTCTAGTGTTGTGAAACCTGCAACTATATATCAGAATGACAGCCAGACACTCCTCCCTCTGTGCAGCGTTAGCCTCTGCTTAACATTTTTAAATCAAGGATGGAAATGAGAAAAAGGAAAAGTTTGACCCACTGGGAATTTGGAGATATTGGAATATTGGAGTAACCTCTGCTTTCCTCCAATCCTGTGGAACTTCTCCTTCTAGTAACATAATAATTAGTTAAATATATGTGCCAAGATAGAAGCCAATTCCTTGGACAATTCCTTTAGCAGATTTGGGGCTATTCCATCTGGTCCTATTGCTTTATTTACTTGCAGTGCCTGCAGTATCACATTTAATTTTACTCAGTGTACCATTTGTACTTAGGTTGTATTTGTCATTAACTTTCTCCCTGAAAACTGAGCAAAAATAATTTTTCAATTGTTCTGCTATTTCCATTCATGATTATTACTTCGTCATTAACTTTTAGTGGTCCTGTGGGCTAGCTGGATCCAAGATGGCTGCTGCACGCTATGACTGTTGAGGAGTAACCACAGAAGTGGGGATTGTATAGAATCTGTTTTTTCTTGAAATAAGTATGTCACGGTTGCCTGTGTTTTAGTATACAATCCCTTCCAGTATTTCTTGTGTGGCTTTCTTGGAGTAGTGTACTGCCTTTGTGTTTTCCATACCCCAGCCTAGGGAGAGTGATGAGTCTACACGAGGGAGGAGCCCTTTCCCAAAATGGAGAGGCAGAGGGAACCTGAAGTACCAGACAAACACTACAGTCTGGCAAGACAGCTGGAATATAGAGAGTAGATAGAAAGAAGACTCAGTGGAAGCAGAAGATAAATGGAATTATTTTACTTGAAAGAGGCCACGAAGAATGAAGCAAAGATAAACAAAGATACAGCAAAAGAGACAGCACAATTCTAACGAGGAAGGAGCTGATTTAATGAGTACTGCTGGAGCAGAACTGTTCAGACGCCATAATTGTTATAGTTTTGAGTGTTACTAAATTCTGCAGCATACCCTTAGTAGCAAGTCAAGGGAAAATAACTAGCTTTTATTTTTGATTATTTATAATTTTTATATATTTGTACCTAAGTTTAAAAGTTTTACTTAAGGTTAAATAGCTTAAAAATATATTTTTATAGATTTGAAGAAGATTAGACTGTTTGAAAAGTCATTCCAGAAAAATCATGTAAGCGTAGGCATTTATAATCTGAATGCGCTGATGTTTGGGATTTTGTACTGAGACAATCGATTACCATCAGAGCTAGCAAAGCAAATCTTGGGGTGACAGAGCTCTGAGTGGAGCCAGTAACTAAAATGTATCTAAGGCTACAAAATGAGAAAGTTTTAAAAAGTTTATGTTGGAACTGTCTACATTTAACTATCTATTTAAAAAAAGGAAAATGGGTACAGTTTTTAGCCTGATTATCAAGTGTGTTACAGACGCACCCGACTTTGTTGATCTTATAAATTGGATTGTATTTTACTTATTTTCCAGAATTTAGCCTCCAACAAATAATTCTGAAAAATAATTATGGGAGAGTTAATATGAGAAGCTACTCAAATAATAGTCTAAGAAAGCCTGTATTTTTAATTTAGGTCCCTATAGAGCCAGGTATATTTCAAGGGAGGAAGCTTTGAGGAGCCTAGAAGCAAGCTTTGCCTGAGATTGTGCGACAGTAGCTCCAGTAATATCACAGCGTGATTACAGGAGGACTTGGGTTCCGAAGCTTAAAGTGAAGCTAAACACTGCTTAGTATTAAACAAAGTTAAAATCTGGTCAACAAACAACAGACAAGGAGACAAAGCGGCCTGCAAGGTGACAGGACAAGTATAATTTGGCTGGAGAGTGGATAAGTACAACTATTTGTGTCTTCTGTATAGAAACTGGCCTTTTGGAAGGGCAGCTTTACTCACATTGGGTGCTATGCATGAATGGGGTGGAAGGCGTGTGTCAAAGGCGCATACCCCACCCATGTAGCTCCACACCCGTGGACAGATGCGCACATGCTGGTTTGCACAACCAGTGGTCACCTATCCATGGCTCTGTACCCTCCCCCGGCATGCAAGTATGTGCAGGGCAGACTAAGGTGGAGTTGCAGACCCAGACAGGTCATCCAATGGGATGCCCATCCTGGGTCCCACAGTGGATTACTTGCACAGGGAGTTGCAGGTCCGGGTGCATAAATACCAACCACAGGAACCTGGACCCACATGGCTACTCCCTGTCTGACAGAGTGGCCCCCTGGCCAAGCCCATGGCACACTGTGCCCACCCAGAGCACTGACAAAACCCCAGTTGGATGACCCCGGTCCTGTATGCCACCCCACCACTGGACATTGGTGGCCCATCCCCGAAGTAGTAAAGCCCCCAGTGGAATGGTACCCCTTCAGGCATGGCATGCAGAGGCAGGGAACCCCCCTACACACACTGCAAATATACCCCATGCCCGGTCCAAGCTGTGGCCACCCCCCAACCGCACAACTCTGGCCCCGACTCCATGACCCTATCCCACCCCCTAAGCACTGAACCTGGCACCCCCGCCAGCACAATGGTCGTCTGAAGCCCCCCGTGGCACTGACACCACCAACACTCACCCCTGTACCTACTTGTCAGTGCTGCCACCCCAGATGTCCAGTGGCACAGCCTTCCATGCAACTGCATTTCCACCGGCCATCCAAGTGATGCCAGGAGAGTGCTGCCTATATATAACCACACACTCCCAGGATCACTTGGATGGCCAGCAGCAAAGGCAGTATGTGGGAGGAAGTGCTATTGAACGTCCGGGGCGGTGGCCCCAACTGGAGGGTACAGGGGTGGAGGGTGGTGGTGTCAGTGTCGCAGGAGTGGGGTCACTGACCACCAATGATGGGGCAGGGTTTCCGTGACTGGGCAGTGGGGGTTCAGGTGGCACCATACCATCAATGGTGCACCACACACAAGGGGTCACGAGCACTGCATGAGTGGACAGGGAGGGGCACTGGTGTGTTGGCAGTGCACTGTGTGTGTGTGTGTGTGTGTGTGTGTGTGGGTGGATGTCCAATGCCAGCACCAGTATGGCACCACAGTGTGTGCTGGGGGGGTTGTCACTGAGTACCACCCCAGGGGCATGGCACTGCCATGTGTGGGGGTGACAGCCAGTGCTCTGTTGGGGGGGTCCAAAAAGAGATGAGCAAGAACAAGGAAACACAATTTGAAGATAAAGGGGGATGGCTCAGGGGCAATGTGAGGAAGTATTTTTTCACAGACGGTGGTGGACACATGGAATGGCCTTCCTGAGGAGGTCATGGGGTCAAAAACAGTGGAGGAATTCAAGAATGCATGGGACAGACATAAGGCAATTCTGGTGTGGGGTAGAAAGAAGTAGGCTGTTGGTTAACTGGGATCTGCAGCTTATCCAGCGTGTAGGGAAATGGGCAGACTAGGTTGACTAAGTGGTCCATATCTGCCATCAAAGTCTATGTTTCTATGTCCACCTGATGCCGGGATGGGCAGAGGCCCAGACGAGTGTGTGTCAGGGGGTTCCTGGTGTGTTACCTGCACAGGGCGAGAGGACTGTGGGTACAGGGCCGGATGAGTAGGGCACTTACAGCAGGTTAAAATACTGTTACTTAATAAAAGTTAATAAAATACAATTCTTGACTATGAGTGTGTTATTATTTTAATACCAAAACGGATAAATATGGGTATGGTACGGACCGCACGTTGTTGTGGCTCACGCCTTACTCAGAAATTTAAATGTTGTTCACAAGTCGAAAAGGTCTGACACCTCTGCTATAGACTAATGTGTTACGTTGTTTCATTTAGCATATAAATATAAAGTTATCAAAAATCACAAACTATATTGCATATTTGTAAAATTAAAAGCTGCCTTTGATAGAATAAATAGGGCACTTCTATGGAAAGCTTTAAAAAACATTGGGGTAGACAATTTGCTACTCACTATGATTAAAATTTTATATTCAAATAATTTTACTCAGGTTAGAGATGATACAAAGGGAAACAGGGCTAATGAATTTGCTACAAATGGAGCAGGAGAAACAAGGTTGCACTTTATCGCCAAAGCTTTTCAACTTTGATTTGAATTCCCTACTTCAATAATTATATAAAACTGATTTCCACCCACCACAAAAAGAAAAATTATAGTTGCCCATACTTGGTGATGCAGATGATTAAGCAATAAGGCATGACAGGGTGTGCATCGTGGTGGGATAACAGCACACCTAGGGTTGGTCGAAGAAAGAGGCTGCAGGCCAAGTGCTTCTGCCGCCTTAGGTGTGCCATTATCACACCATGACACACACCCTGGAGTGCCTTATTGTGATTATAGTATGCCTATAAAAAATATGAGAATACTTTAATGATTAAGCAATAAAAAGAAGAAACAAATCTGAAGGTTTAACTTTATTGCAATTAAATTTAGCCATTACATAAAGACAAAATAGTCCTAAGCAGATCTTGTCTGCATCACTTTATATTTCTTGCATTGCCTTTGTATTGCTTTTTCCTATAACATTGTGCTGGCAATATTTCTTTAATACTCTTGCTTTGGTCTAACTATTCAATTTCCTGAATTGCATACATTAATATTCACAGATCCATTTAGAGTTCCCACGGACATCAGACATGCAGCATCAGCGGCATCCATATGATTATATGCTATGCTTCCTGAATTACCTGAACAGTCTTCACTCCTGTAAAAAAAAGCATTAAGGTCTTGTTTTTTTTTTACCTGGGAAGGGCTAGTTTTACAATCTGGATTATGGGTATGGGAGTGGCTTAGCATTCAGAGAAAGTCAGGCACACATGAGGTGTGATTTTAAGAATATGCATTACACATTTGCTGACTTGAATATATTTACCATGTTTTTCTCAACATCTTGATATGGCGAGGATGCTTTTAAAAGCTGTAACCAATTTTTCTGAATATGGATGGTGGGGCGAGAGCTGAAACACAACAGGTACTTTTTTTTGGTTACTGAGAGGTTCATTTCGACTGAGTGGTGCAGGGGAGGTGAGGGAGGCAGATGCCCTCTTTTTTCAATATCTATTTGATTTTTTTTTTGGGTGGTTAAAATGAGTATTAGTTTGTTTCTCTATGCAGTACTTACACTGATGGTGATTCGGAGATAAATGGCGCCAACCTCCAGGGCACAAGTAGGTTGGCCTGATCTGCCCTGTTGGTGTTGAGATACAGAAAACAAGAAGAAAACAATGGGAGAGGCTAGTGGCCCTCCTAGAGGCCAAAGGACTACAGGACAGCAGATAGCATGGCTTCATACATGGCAGATCCTGTCAAACCAACCTGGTGGAGTTCTATGACTGGGTAACTAGGCAACTGGACAGGGGCCATGCAGTGGATGTCCTGTATCTGGACTTCAGTAAGGCATTCGACTCAGTGCCGCATGGAAGACTGGGGAGGAAGTTAGTAGGCACAGGGGCGGATGCAAAGCTGGTGAGCTGGGTAGGGAACTGGCTTCAGGGAAGGCAACAGAGGGTGGTGTGGTGGGGGCTCTCACACCCAAGGGCAGTGACGAGCTGTGTTCCACAGGGCTCGGTGTTGGGACCAGTGTTGTTTGGGATATTCATTGCAGACATATCATGGGACATCAAGAGCAAGATCAGTCTGTTTGCTGATGATACCAAGGTAGTGGTGGTGGATGACCTAGGGGACGGCAGGGGTTGCAGGATGATCTGGCAAAGCTTGAAACCTGGTCAGACACCTGGCAACTGGGGTTTAATGCCAAAAGTGCAAGGTGCTGCATTTTGGGATGAAGAACCCAAGGAGGAGTTACCAGCTGGGGGGAGTGCAGCTAGCCCAGACAGAGGAGGAGAAGGATCTGGGTGTGCTCATTACAGGGTCAATGAACAACTCGGCACAATGTAGGAAGGCAGCTGCAAAGGCCAACAAAATGCTGGGTTGTATTGCAAGGGTATATCCTCGAGGGAGGGAGGAGGTGATTCTGCCACTGTATAGGTCATTAGTTTGACCACACCTGGAGTACTGCGTGCAGTACTGGCACCCATATCTGAAGAGGGACATTAAGTTACTGGAGGGGGTGCAGCACAGGGCGACAAAGATGATCAAGGGACTGGGGGACTTATCATACGAGACTAGGTTGAAGGAGTTGAACATGTACTCACTGGAGGAGAGGAGGGACAGGGTGACATGATTGAAACCTTTAAATACATGAAAGGAATAAACAAAGACGGGTACAGAGGGGCTGTTAAAGCAAGGAGGGAGGCCACCAGGGCCATGATATGAGACTGGAGGGAGGAAGGTTCAGGAGGAGATGAGGAGACACTTTTTACAGAGAGGGTGGTGGCTGGGTGAAATCGTTACCTGCAGAAGTGGTATGCAGTAGAACAGTGGACTGCTTCAAAAGGGGATGGGACAGGACAAGGGGGAGGGTTAATGAAGGGGAAGGGTGGAAGGGAGGGGCAGCTGCAGAATAAGGGGTGCTAGCTGCACATTCGAGCAGACTTGATAGACCTCTAGGCCTTTATCTGCTGGCAAATTTTGTATGTTCGTATGTTTGTAATGCTAACTCTGTTTTTTATAGTTTTGTTTTGTGGGACACTCAGTTTTGAAGTGTTTCGCTTGTCTTGCCAGTCTGCTTACTGATTGTTGAACAATTTGAAAAGAGATTGTGAGTTCATACTAAGAAAAATACAGCTTTATTGTTTACTTGCACATTTACTCAGTTTTTCCTACAGTTTTATCAGTGAGGATTCTCCTGTTTAATTTAGGCAGTGGGACGGAAGGTTTGCGTCAAAAGTTAAATACTTACCATGTTGCCGTTGGGTGACTACTGTCTTTACTTTGGCCAGCTAGCAGATTGCTCCAGTGTCTCCTCTCAGTTAGGGAGGGTCCCCAGTAGGAGCGCAGTGAGGATTCACATTTGTGGCCATTAACAGCCATTATTTCTCTTGCCTGCAGTCCTGCAGAGGATAAAAGATGTACAGTAGTTCTTCTCAAACTATGGTTTATGTAGATGGTACTCAAACCAGTCAGTTTACAGATATGTGGCAGCATACTGGATAGGTAATTTGTGCCCATGGGCTCCTTTGTGTACCATATTTTCTGAGTTTCCAGGCATTCATCTGCAAGTCATCTGGGGTGCAAATGAAAATCTGGGGCATTTTCAAGCACTTTTGTCAGGTATTCTGCTAATGAGGCTATTGGACATACATTGCCAGGCATCTTGGGCATAAAGCCTTGCAGATTGCTTCTTCCTGCTTCATATGACTTTTTGTTTTTTCGTTAAATGCCATCGTAGCATACTTAAGCCTATTTTTGTCAACTTTTATGAGAAAACTGTCTGTCTTTAGCCCACGTAGCCCCTCTCTGCCACAGAGTGCACAGTATAGCTGCACATCTAGCCATATTTTGTGAACTAAGTCACTGAGAGTGTTCACATCTAATGCTTTTGAATTCCTGATTTTATCCAGATCATTTGCAGGTAGTGGTGGGTGATGGCAGGCCTTATCTTTACCTTGCCTCCGTAATTGTTTTAAAACAACTAGAAATATGTTATTGATACCTGAGAATTCAGTGTCTTTCATTATACAAACAGATCTGCTCACGGTAGGGTCGTTAGTTTATTCCAGATCTTTTGCCACCATAACTAGAGACACTAATCTTCTCCATTATTGTTCTTTTTACTATAGCAAAGATCTCCCATAAAATTACATCAAGGGAAGTGATGGCAATGGTTTTTAAGTCTATCTTGTGATTTTTTTCACTCAACCAACCCTTGAATACACTCATGGCCCAGCTGGTTTGTTACTTGGTGTTCTGCTCGCTGCTGTTCAGTTCTTTTTGATCAGTTTCAGCCGTGGCCAGATCAATGTGCTGTTTTTCACTATTAGACTGAATTTCATGTATATTAACACTTATAGGCTCAGTTTCTATCTCCCCTTCTAATACTTTGCTACTTCTTTCACCAAATCAGCTGTTTACCCAATTGGAGTCCGCTTCCTGTGTCAGAGAAAAGGAGAGAGCCATGTTTTCTGTCAGTGCAAACAGTATTACAGATATACAAAACCACACATACCCCATACTGCAAAGCATTATGGGATGTTTATGCAAATCACCATGGGATTTTAGGCTGGTTCAGCTTTAAGCAGTAATGCATCTTGCCAAAGGGCCTCTCACAAAATCTGCAAAGGGTGCTAACAGAAGACAGAGACACATGTTTCGTCCTACCCAGGATTCATCAGTGTGCCTCGTCAGTATTAAAGGTGTCTGTTTATGAAGCTCATTTCTGATTTGAAATCAAGAAATTGGATGTTTACTATGTATGGAATGCAAGGTTTGAAATCCCTGCTAAGTTGCACTGGCAGAATGCTCCCCCATCCACCATCACGCAATAGAAGGCCCAATATGGAACCAGGGCTTTTGTTTTAACTGTGGCAGGCAGAACAGCACTGACTTCCCCAGAGAGCAGGTAAGGATGGCAGAGGGGATGTTTCATGGTCAGCAAAAGAATGCCCCTATTAAAATTTCACATTTGTAAGTACTGTCAGAGTTCATTTCTTAGGTATGTGTGTGTGTAAGTTGAGGATAAAAAAGGGAAAATAGTATTTTATCCTACTTTTTAACAATTTAACACATATTTATCTTTAGGGCCTATTTGAAGATATCTTTGTGAGTAAAGGCAGCAGCCACAATGTGATGGCAGTCAGGTATGTGTGGTATAGATTATTTCATAAGTAAAGCAGCTACTGGACCTTCTTCTAGTGTTGTGCTGGGATATCAGCACTGGGTTCTGAGCTCCTCAGCTAATCATATTACTGGATTTTTTATAGCCATGTTATAATATAGTATTATCTACAGGTTATCTAGGGGTAAAAAGAATGCAAGAGAAATTTTATTCAAAATGCAATAAGGCGGATCTGTTACTTAATTCTGCAAAAAAGGTAATGGTTCTTGGATATAATAAAAACATACAATATAGAATAGATAAGCATAATTTAGAGGTAGCATGAGCTTTTTGATACTTAAAAATAACATTCTCAGGGAATCTAATTTGGAACAGACACTTAGCAGAACTTCGGAGGAAACCAAAAACATTTTTTGTCAGTAATGTCCAGTTTTACATAGAAGTAAGGAGGCAGCTCAATAAAAAGCTGCCTATATGTTATCAATGCAAAACTTAAAGCCAGCTATTATATAATGCAGACATTTGGGGACTTCAAAAACATCAAAATATGGACAAATGGCTCAATTCATAGTATAAAAAGTCATTAGGACTCCCACAAGGTGTCCCCTTCACATTAGTTAGAGTAGAGCTTGGGCAACTACCAATGGAATGTCAGATCAGGGAAAGAATCACTACATATACTACGAGTAAAGACAGAGGCCCAGATATTCAAAAGGGTTACGCATGGAGCAACATTGTTGCACCGTGCATACCCACTGATGCACCCTGGCGCGATATTCAAAAGGGAAAAGTGCGCCGCACAAATCCCAATGCGCCGGAGCATGTCAGTAATGTATACAGGCACAGGTGGGGGGGGCGTGCCCATGCATTACCTGCATAGCCCGATATTCAGCCCGGGATGTGCAGAATCATGCATGAGCAACCCCTACCTGCGCCTGCACAAAGTTAAGCCACAAAAAAAAGGAACAAGTGATGGCCACCCACAGGTGAGCTGCCGCATTGCAGGGCATAACACAGCAGCTGCCACCTGTGGGTGGCCACCCGAGTTCCTGCCACACCTGGCGGTGCCCCCCATGCCCCATGGCGGGCATCTGTACTCGAACCCCCCCAAGTCCAATATCCCTGGTGGTCCAGTGGACTGCACTGAGCCCAATCGCGGGCATCAGTACTTCATCAAAGACCCACATTACCCTGGTGGTCTAGTGTAGCCCCACCCACCCGCCCACTGAGTCCCACCGCCCACCCCTCATCAGCTGGCGGGCGGCAGCACCCCACCCACCTGCCACCCTGTCGCTGTTGACTGACAGCTCAGTAGGACAGTATTGGTTCACAGCATGAGCCAATGGGCGTAGCCATACCGATACCAGTCCAGATATGGAATGAATTCATTCACATATGGACTGAGTACAGTATGGCTGCACACCCATTGATTCATGCTGCGAACCAATGGCCATGCAGCCCTACTGAGCTGTTGTTGGCGGGCGGCGGGCGGCAGGCGGGTGGTGCTGCCGCCCGCCGCTGACGGGGAGTGGGGCGGGCCCAGTGGGTGGATGGAGGGCACACTAGACCACCAGGGTAGTGGGGTCTTTGATGAGGTACTGATGCCCGCGATCAGGCTCAGTAAGGTCCACTGACCACCAGGGATATTTGACTGGGGGTTCAAGACAGATGTCCGCGATCAGGCTCAGTGCGTCCACTGGACCACCAGGGACATTGGACTTAGGGGGTTCGAGTACAGATGCCCTCGATTGGGCTCAGTGCAGTCCACTGGACCACCAGGGATATTGGACTTGGGGGGGGGTTTGAGTACAGATGCCCGCAATCGGGCTCAGTGCAGTCCACTGGAACACCAGGGATATTGGACTTGGGGGGGGGGACTGTACTGATGCCCGAGATCGGGCACATAGGGGTCCACTGGACCACCAGGGATGTTGGATGTTTTTTTGTTTATATTACAGGAATGCCCACGATCGGTCTGCAGGGGGCGTCGGTCCTTGACGGCTGCTGCCTGGCAGGGTGCAAGGCGCAAGTCGTCGGGGATCTGCACACCTGCAGTTATCGGCATGTAAATGGGCCATAATGAGACGCAATGGCCCCTCAGCGCCTTTGCATAAATTATGGCCCCATTTGCATGTCCCCATTTGAATATCGCAGGTGCTGTGCATGGCGCAATGGCACTTGCGCCAGCGCATCTCCATGCTCCACTCTGGCCACTTGCGCTGGTGCAGTGCCACTGCACCATGCACAGTGGGGGTGGCCAGGGTGCGATATTCAAAGCTGCTGTGCCATAGCGCAGCTCCGTTGAATCTCGCCCAGGCCACTCCCCTGCGCAACAAAGTTGAGCCGCGCCCAGGCTTGCGCCACAGCCTGGCGCAGTTTGAATATCCAGGCCAGAATACCTAGAAAATGTGTAGAAGAATAAATATTTTATTTAAACAAATATATATGTTTTCCAAGTAGGAAGCTCATTATGGACCATGTTAAACCAATGGTTTACTTATTTGCTTATCTGACATTTTTGTAAAAATAACAAACAAAGTAAAAAGTTTAATTAAACAGAGATTCAGGGATATACATACACCCAGTGAAATTAGTCGCTGTACACAATTTAAAATCAGCAAATGGTTAAAAGAGAACAAAAGAAATATTGCATTTGAAAAGTATTTGGAGTCATTAAAAAACTCCCCAAAAGGGAAATTAATTGGTAAGTATAGATCTGAATATTATCAGAAACAGGGACTTAATGCTTTCTACAATATAATGCATCTACAGCTTTATGTAAATGCAATCTGGGCCATATTGACCTCTCATCTTATGCCCCCTTGTATAACTTTTATAGGGAAAAATTCCTGAGTAAACTCCTAGCAAAGCTAGAATTAGAATCCATGCATCAGGTTACGTTTTTATTGAAATTACATTTTCCTTCAATTTCGGATTCTGTGTCCTCTTTCTTAAAAATTGTTTACAAAATGGAATGTCATTTG
Organism: Neoceratodus forsteri; assembly: GCA_016271365.2. Taxonomy (NCBI): domain Eukaryota; kingdom Metazoa; phylum Chordata; order Ceratodontiformes; family Ceratodontidae; genus Neoceratodus; species Neoceratodus forsteri. The sequence goes on from CM028129.1 coordinate 724,257,096, forward strand.
TATGATGAAGGAATATAACAATTCAAAGAATAATCTGTGAATTTTGAATGTGATTTTAATTATAATGGTCATATAGGTTTTACATAATGTAAGTTTTTCATAGTTTGTAATTGAAAATGTAATGACGATTGTGGCTGATCAATAAACCTGAACTTAAACTAGAGGTCCTGTGTTGTTATCTATTTAATTTTTGCATTTATATAACTATAAAATGCTTTTGGGCTATTGAGCTGTTGTTCCCATTCCCCATATTCCATACAGGAAGGACCTGAGAAAAAGCCAGGGAAACTGAATGCACCTTCAGTCTGTTCCCCAGCCTCTTAAAATTTCACTTCACTGTCTTCACAGGCTGGTTCACCAGATTATTGGTACCTAAGTGTACCTAAGTGTACCAGCACCCCCATCTCCCTCTACCCCTTTTCCACCATCCTCCTTATAGTATCTATATCCCGGATGGCTGATGCACCAGGAAGGCATCTGATCATTTCACTCCCATTCCCTTCTCCATCCACCACCCTTTCTACTCTTCTAATCACTGAGTCCCCAATCACTAAGACTCTCCTTGCTGACTTCCTCTTGCTCACCTCCCCCAGTGCCACCAAATTAACCTGCCAATTTCCCCCGCCTGACTCAGAATCCCTCCCACCTGATAGAGTCAGTTACCTGATCATCCTCGAAGGGTGCAAAGCAATTTTCTGTCTGGATGGTGTGAGATTGCTCAAAGCCCATCTGGCTGCCCTTGCCACCCTTCCTTTCCCTTCCTCACTACCCTGTAGCTCCCTGGGTCAATGGGCTGCTGGGGGAGTGGAGGCATGTGATGGATCCCAGCTGATCCTGTGCCACAGCTCAGATATCGTGCCTCTTGCTGATGCCAGCTGGGCATAGACCTCTGCAAAGATCCTGCAGATGGAGCAGTGCCCCCTCTTCCAGAGCATAACCTTGGAGAAGAACATCCTACAGCTCCCACAACTTACTACCTCCCCATTGTATCTCATCTCCATATTGATCCTATGATAATCTTAGACCATTGTTAATAACTTGCTTTTCTCTACTGTCTAGTACCCTTAGACTAGATCCAAATAAGCCTACTTTATATATGGAGTTCTGTTATATATGTAGTACTTCCTACACCTTGCTTACTCCCTTGACATATACATGTACATGAACATAAATATAAAAATACAAAAATATATAAATATCTAGTTCACTGGTATCAAATCTTATAATAAAAAAACACATGTTAAGAGTGAATCTAATCTCTCTCTCTCTCTCTCTCTCTCTCTCTCTCCATATCATGGTTAGTTCTTTGTTTGCCAGTCGCCTTCAGAGTCTCATCTCAAAACTCAGTCTGGACCTCTCCACATCTCAAGACACTGCTTCTGTGTAGGTGGAACAGTTACTGCTTCCAGAATTAATATTTCTCTGAATATTTTTCAAGCTCCTTGGACACTGGACAATTTCATACTTCCAGTCCTACACTCAGAATCCTGTCTCTGAACTCTTCCATACTCTCTTCTTGCTCTTCTCCTTCCAACCACCTGGAAGTGAGGCAACCTGAAGCCATGGAGTCAGAGGTTTCCCTCACATGGGGGGGCAGGGATTGTCTCCTCCATGCCAAAGGTCATTTAAATATTCTGAGAGTTGGAGGAGACAGAACTACAGAAGTGTTTTACTCTGGTGTGTATGAGGTGTGGTGAATCCTCACATCCCTCAATTTCCTTTATCAGGAGGGCTGTGTTCCCATGGCAACTCACAAGAGGGAGGAAAATCTCATGACATGAACCATAAAAATATGGCAAAATTAATGTATGCATAAGCGCAACCATCCGTAAGATAACCTGCTGGGCCAGTGAACTAATTTAATTTTAGAATTCAGAGCACTGCAACATTAGCCCATTTGTCAGAAACAGGTATATTTGACAGGACTGCAACATTCTCATTCAACAAATAATACCAGGATGTGTATGTTCACATTATGAAATTGTCTTAGACGCAGTGCTGAGCTAAATGCATAGCTTTGAAAGATTCTTCAATCAAAGTATCTTATTTGCATACTGTATTGAATTATTTTTTCTTGATTTCTAGGTACCTGGATTTCTGCAGGTCTCACTGTCAGGGCATGTGGACTAACAGTTGCATTAGCAACTTGGTTCCACTTCCTTAGAGACCTTACTAGTAACACTGTTTATATTTTGCTGTGTTTACACAACACATAGTTATCAGCTGCAAACAGATGGCCCAGAAAAAAATTAAGGCTTTTAAAGCTAAATGCGAGCTATTACACATAGGAATGATTACAAAACAACAATATAGAAATGTTGCTTCCATCCTCACATAACCCCTGTATAAGTTTCTTACTTCCATAATTGATACCATCTTTTTGTTGAAAAACAGCCCACAATAATTGTGGGAAATTACTCATATTTTTTCTTTGGGAAGTACAAGTAATGAGAAACATGATCATTTTATTTTCATGTTAACAGCTCTTAAACATTAGGGAGGGAAATAAAATGCCAATAGAACAAATACATTTTGTAAAATATTCTCATTTACTCATACTTTTGAAACCACTGTGGCCCATTACTTCATTGGAAAGATGACAAAACGGAAGAGAAATCAGAAACTTGGTCCAGTATCAACAATTTTTCTCTATACTTGAACAAGCAGGATGGTACAGCTGGCCTGGTAGTATGGGGGGGCTACTGCTCACTTCTTTGGTGACTCAGGTTCAGGAACGAGCACAAACACAGGGGGCACAGGGGTCAGCCAGGGGTGAGAGGAGTGAGCATCTGAGGGACTACTCTCCTCTCACAGGGTGGGTGGGTTGCATCTCCTGCAATACACCTGAAACCTGGAGAAAGCTGGGTGTCAAGGCATTTGGGAGACCTAGATGGGTGTAGAATGCCGAAAGATGTTCTACTTCACAGGACCCAAAATGTCCCACGGACAGAAAAACACAGAGCAAAATCCCTCACTGTGCAGGGTGAAGGAAGACCTATGGCAGGCCTAGCATCACCAACTGATCACCCAACGGGATCCTGCCTCAGAGGGCCAAGGGCTAGCCCATCTCATCCCACTACAAGAAGTAACTCATGAGAGAACAGAGGTAGGTTCTGGAGATGGGGGGTTGGCAAAGCAGCAGGAAGAGAAACACAATAAGGAAAAAAGGAAAAAGGTGTTGTAATTATGAAATACGCCTATAAAATACGATACTCCTTACATTGTCCCACTCCCCATAGTCTACTGTATGAGTAGTTCCATCTACTTCTAACAATAGGCAGCACAGATTTAATTGTGGGTAGGGGTTAAGCTAGACCATAGTCTTAGACATTCATCCCTGGAGCATATATACGAGTCAAAATGTGGTACGCTCAACCTTATTCAGAATGGCTGTCTTGAATTGGGTGAGTTAAGCGGCACTGGGTCAGAACATAGCTGACCACAATGCCATTGGCAAGAATAGTGCAGCAATAATGCCATCAGTTTTATTTTTGTAGCCCCGCACCCCCCTTCTATAAGATTTCCACTCCGGGGGGAGTGGATCACAGGGCAAGTTGAAATGTGTGGGTCCATGGAATACTGTTTCCGAGTCCCTCTGTAAACAAAACAAAGTCCCAATGACCAAAAATTGTTAGAGACCAGGATTAGAACCCTGGTCTCCACTGCCACTGGTGGAGCTGCTCTATGTCCCAGCCCTCCACACCATGGGAGCAGCTTGACCAGTCTCCTGGATTCTGGTGCCTTTGTGTTTTTTAGGCACCATGAAGAGTGACCTGGGGATGCTTACTGCAAGCACTGTAAATTCCCTCTAGCTGCTTGTGTTAGTGCTACAGGGGCTAGTGCTCTCTTGACTGGTGCTATTCCTGTAGCACTAATCTAACCAGATACAGAGTTAAGCTACCAAAACGTTGACAGGGTTTTCTGTCCCCTCTTATGAAAACTTTTTTTTTTTCAATTGAAGCAATTATTACCTGGTTCAAATCCAGCACCGGTCTGTAGTGGCTGAAAGTCATGTCCACCTGAGGGCTGTTAAGTGACCTATGTGAAATGAGTTGTGGTGGTCTCAGTCTAGTTCCCAGTGGAAAAGTGTCCACATTACAAAACCACTAACACAACTGGCATGAAATGGCACCCTTGCTGGCAGTTTCACATGAGAGGCTCAGGACTGAATAGGCATGGAGTTTGAATTGTTCTTTCACCTTACGTGGTGGTCCTTCCATGGCAAGGTTGAAGCACATCGGCGGGGCAGTGTGGGGAAACTTGCAGTGTGATTGCCCATGTTGTACCGGTCCTGCGAATAAACAGAGGAATTCAGGTTCCATAGCTAACAATCCTGTACCTTTCAAGAGCACTAAAATTCGCACACAGAAAAAAAAGAGAAGCAATTTTTAAACCAACAGTAAATAACTGTATTTAATCTGTATCTTTGTACAGTTTTGTTATAAGTTTTATAATTTATAAGACATCTGACCACAGGAGTGTCCTCTGGTTAAGACTTTTTTTTTTTATTGATGTTGTCTACCAAATATTGTGGTGGACTTGCAAAACCTAGAGTTGGCAGCCTGGTACACATGAAAAGAATATGCTTCTGCCTCTGATTATGAAGCACAACTAATGAGGCTGGCTGGCATCTGGAATTTATTTTGTCTATAATGTTATTGTCTCCCATAACCATAAGATATCCTGTTTATTTAACATGAAGCTTGAGTTGATGTAGAAATGACTTATGATCTCTATGTAATACTGGGAGTGGAGCAAAACATGGGAATGGAAATACGAGTCCCTTTGCATTTCAGCTCATGGCAGTTAAAGAGCCTCCAAAGCAGTATTCTCTTTTTTAAACAACAGCTTTTCCAGGCAGATGTTACAAAGTATTTTGCTGTTTGCTGCCAAACACATGCACAGTACAAGCCATTAAGCTTGGTATAGTAGACATTAAGCTCCCAGTGCTTGTTGTCCTTCCCAAGAATGAAATGTGTCTCCCTACTGCTGCCAGACATGAGATAGTTCAGAAAATTATACTTGTCTTCAGCTATGGTGACATTGCCTACCACGGGGCCTCTAAGACCTTGTTAGCTAGACAGGATACCCTCTCCCATGCTTTCTACTGTTATGTCCTTAACAGTTACTTCTATACCCTAAAGAGTAACATCTAATCCTCTCTAGGGTTGTCTTCCCTGCAGGGTCTTTGTTACTTGAACTCAGCCTTACTAATCTTCTGATTCTGGTGTAACACCCTCCCTGAATACCTATCCTCTCTATTCTTGATTTTTGCCTTTTAACTTAGATACTCTGACTTTCACTTCTTCCATAACCCCTCTCCACCCATATCACCTGACTCTGGAACAAGTGGCTTTCTGTTGGAGCCTCCCGGCCCTCTGGAACTATTTCTCTCCCCTCTTCAAGTCTGCCAGCTCATAGTGGTTACTGAAGAGGCTTTCCTGGGAGTTGCTCCATACATCCTGTAAGTGCCCCCCTACTGCTCCTCAAACTCTGGCTAATTACACCTTGTGTCTACTGGCACTGCCCCCCTCCCACATCTTGAGCTCTAGTACCTTAGTGCAATACTACTTTGCATTATTGTTTTTACACACAATTAGAGCTAGGTTCTACTTACGTTACTTTACATACTGTATTTTATTTTGTGGCATTTTGCACTTGTTCAGTATGGTACCCACATTTTTCTGTTGTAATATTTATGTATATTGTATTATAATTGCTGCGTATTTTTGCAGTACTGTGTTACTCTGTATTTTACTCCTTGTTCTCCATCCCACAGGACACACTTGGAGATGAGCAGTCACAGCTTAGTGTGCCTTTCATGGACAAATCTTTAAATAAATATCAGTTATGGGAGTTAAATTATGAGGGTGAGTGCAGTGCAGACCTCAGAGGAAAGAGACCTTAAAGTCACCATCAATAAAAGCCTTAAGTGTACTGCCGAATGCAACATAGCATTTGGAAAAGCTAACAGGATGCTGAAGAGAACAGGAAGGGAGGGTTTCTAGCAAAAGGAAAGAGCTGATACTGCCCCTGTATGTGCTCCTGTGGGAACACACCTGGAGTACTGTCCATAGCTCTGGAGTCTGCATGTAAAGAAGGATGGAGACCACTTGGAGACCATCTTGAGGACAGTCACAAAGTTATTCGGGTGCAACACAGGAAATCACACAAACAGAGGATGGAGGGACATGACCAAGATCTAAACATTACCATGGCTGGTAAACATAGCGGATTGTAATGAGATGTTCCCTATGAGTGACAGCACCATGATTAGAGGGCATGGATGGAAGTTGTTGAGGGGAAAATTCATGAAGGACTTGAGGAAGTTCTTTTCATGGAAAGGGTAGTGGAAAAGCAGAATAAATTACCCAAGGTGGGGTCTGTGTAAAGTCAGTGTCTAGTTTCAAAAACAGATGGGACAGATACAAGGAATTATGTGACCATCAGGAATGGGGGGAAGGAAGGTAACCTTGTACGGGGGGGATATCACTTAAATAAGGATCCCGCTTCTCTACTGTGGTGGATTTTAAATATCTAGATATCACCCTATAGCCTGTTCTGGAATTCTCCCTCCATATCTCTGGCCTGTATGGAACTCAACTCCCAGCCTTGGGTTTGTATATTGCACCTAATTCTCCCTCATACCAAAGGCAAGGTTTGCCTTCTCCCAAGGAGTCCTCCTTCACCACAGAAACATAGAAACATAGAAGTTGTCAGCAGATAAAGACCCTTTGGCCCATCTAGTCTGCCCACTTTTCTGCCTACTGTGCCACCACAGACCTTCCATGATCTCCAGTCGTCCCCACCCCTTGTCTTACTTCCAAGGTCCCCTTGTATCTGTCTCATGCATGCTGGAATTCTGCAACCATTTTGGCTCCTACAATCTCTGCTCGGAGCTGTTTCAGGCTTCCACCACCCTCTCTGTGAAGAAATATTTCCTCACATCCCCTCTGAGTCTCCACCCCCCCCCCAACTTAATAGCATGACCCCTTGTCCTGGAGTCTGTCTTTATGCTGGAAATGTCACCTTCCTGTACCTTATTAATACCCTTTATGTACTTGAATGTTTCTATCATATACCCCTTTTTCCTTCTTTCCTCCAACGAGTACATATTCAATTCTCTTAGTTTCTTCTTATAGGGCTTTTTCTGCTGTCCCTGCACCATTTTAGTTGGCCCCCTCTACCCTATCTTTGCCCTTCTGGAGGTGGGGCCTCCAGAACTGTACATAGTACTCAAGGTGTGGTCTTATCAGTGACCTGTACAGTGGTAATATTACCTCCTTCTTTCTACTGGTGATACCCCTCTCTATGCACCCCAGCATTCTACTAGCCTTTCCCACTGCCTCTTTACTCTGCTTGGCTACCTTCAGGCCATCAGAAATGATTACCCCAGGTCCCTTTCCTGTTTGGTGTTGGCCAGTACCTCCCCTGCTAATCGGTACATAGTCCCCAGGTTTCTGTGCACCAAGTGCATGATTTTGCATTTTTAGCATTGAAACCCAGCTGCCAAACACTTGACCATTCTTCTAGTCTCTGCAAATCATTCCTCATTTTTTTACCCCCGGTGTGTCCACCCTGTTGCAGATTTTTGTGTCATCTGCAAACAGGCAGACTTTCTGGACTGGGCCTAGTATTGACCCTAGTACTGACCCCTGAAGCACCCTGCTGGTCACCCTGCCTTCTCCCAAGTGGACTCTATTTACCACCACCCTCTGACTCCTGTTGCTCAACCAACTTCTAACCCTGTTTACCACTTTCTGTCCCACTCCTAAACAGGCTAACTTGTTCACCAGTCTTTTATGTGGAATGGTGTCGAAGGTCTTCCTGAAATCCATGTAGGCCACATCCACCAGGCCACCCTGATCCACTTCCCTGGTCACCCAGTCAAAGAACTGAATCAGGTTTGTCTGGCAAGACCTCCCCCCATGAAACCATGTTGTCTTTGATCCGGCAATCCACTTGTTTCAAGGTATTCCACTATCCTTACCTTCAATAGTGATTCCATCACCTTACCCACTATCTGAATCAGGCTGACAGGTCTGTAATTTCCTGCCTCCTTCTTAATCCCACTTTTGTGAAGTGGGACCACATCTGCCATCTTCAGTATGGCCAAATGATTGTTTTCTCACTCCCTCAAACCTGCCCTTAACAAGCTGGAGATGACCAACAATAACATTTGTCGCTTCTCCTTGTCTTCCTTGTGTCTTACACATAACTGCTCCCTATATACAGTATGCCTGTTTGGGTTGACTTTCTCTCACTGTGTCCCAGTACTACACCTTAGGGTGTTTTATAGAAACACAGAAATATAGACAATCATGGCAGAAAGACCTCCTAACCCTTATGAAGGCCAGAGACCACGCCTGGTCCACTTTCAAAGCAACCCCCTCTCCTGCCCTCTGGGATGCTTACAGACACGTGAGGAACAAATGTAAACAACAGGCCAAATTTTCAAAACAGACCCACTTCCGCAACCTGCAAAAGGCCAACCTTGGAGACCCTAGAAAATTCTGGAACTCAATCAGCTCCCTCCTAAACCCCTGCTCCAGCTACACTGCACCACATCTCAACTCCCAGGATGGGCTGCTGACCGACTCTCACGATGTGGCCAGTGTCTTCAACTGTAAGCTCACCAACTTATCCATGTACCCAAATAAGCTGCCAACTGCCCAACCTCAAAGCCTAGCCCTAATATCTGACACACTGTCATCCTCCTCCAACTCTGCCACTCACCTGCAAATACCTCCATTCTATTTTAAAGCCCTCTCAATAAATGATACAGGGAAGGTACTCAAACATCTACCTAACCACGGCTCCTCCGGATCTGATGGCCTATCTCCAGTCTTTCTTAAGCTTATCTCCTCGGCGATTGCCAAGCCACTCACCTTCATCTTTAACCTTGCCCTTTCCATCTCCTCCATGCTTGACCCATGGAAGATAGCTAACATTATCCCCATTCTTAAATCCGGTGACCCCAAATCCTCAGACAATTACCGTCCAATATCCATCCTCCTTCATCTCAGTAAACTACTTGAGAGAGCAGTCCACAATCAGCTCACTGAGTACATAAGCAAATACACCCTCTTATGCAACCAACAGCATGGCTTTCGCAAGAATCATTCCACCACCACTGCCCTCGCTCTACTGACCGACCACATCCTCTCTAACATGGATAATGGTAAAGCCACTGGAGCTGTCTTCATCGACCTCTCAAAGGCCTTTGACATGGTTAACCATGCTTTCCTTACCTCGAAGCTTAGCCTCCTTGGTTGTTCTCAGAAAGTCACAAGCTGGTTCACCAGCTACCTTACTGATTGCTCACAATTCATGTGTATTGGTCAAACCTGCTCCCCTACCCTGCCTGTCTCTGTGGGGGTCCCTCAAGGCTCAATCCTGGGTCCCCTCTTTTTCTCCTTATTCGTTAATGCACTTCCCTTCGACTGCCTCAACTGTAACTCTCTCCTGTATGCCGATGACCTTGTCCTCTTCCACAGTGACAAATCCATGGCTGCAATTTCCTCAGTTCTCTCACACAACTATGCTGCAGCCCACAGCTGGTTCTCAAAAAACCTCCTCTTAGTAAATGCCCAAAACTAAATCCATGCTGTTTGGATCTAAGCCTTTCCTGGCCAAACTAAAAGCCATGCCCCTCACGATTCTCACCCCAGATGGTACAGTCCTGAGGACGCTCAACACCTACAAATACTTAGGAGTACTGCTCGACCCTCCTCACCTTCACTGAGCATGCAAATTCCCTTGTCAGAAGGTGCCATCAAAAGTTAGGTGCCGCCTATAGATTCAAGCAATACCTTATTCCTGAAGCCAGACTAGCCATTGTCCAGGGTGATCTTCTCCCTATTCTTGACTACTTCTCCCCTATTTATGCCAGGATCTCAGCTACTGCTATGGCTAAACTCTCCGCTGCTGACAACAGCTCCTGCCGCTTTGCTTTATTGGTCCCATTCTCTACCCACCACTGTACCCTCAGTAATACCCTTGGATGGATACCACTGCAAGGTCGCTTTGACCTAGCCCTCTGCTGCATGGTGGACAATGTCATCCGCACGGCTCCAGAATCCCCCCAACTGCCCTTCTGAAAACCTGAACACTCCTCCGCAACCTCCGCTCAAATGGTACTCCCTCTCTAGCTGTTCCTAGGGTATCCACCAACATGGGTAGCAGAGCTTGGTCTGCAGCTGCCCCCTTGCAGTGGAACAAACAACCAGCTGAACTCCGTTCCATTGACACACACTCCAGTTTCAAGTCCCACCTTAAAGTCTGGTTCCTAGAAAACTCATCCAGTCGATGCTCCCAGGGATCTCACACCAACCCACACTAGTTAACTCCCCAGCTCAGGGGTTACCCACCTACCCACACTAGTCAACTCTCTTGCCTACAACTGTTATATTGCATTTTTCACAGTAATATTTGACTTCCTTGCCTGTACATATTGTATATACATTTTTTTACTGAGTATTCTGTGTATTACTTGCTCACTGGATGATGCAGTCTCACATTGTACACTGTGCCTATGATTTGTTTGTTTGTACCAAGTCTTCTCATGTCTGATATTGAAACCTTGTATTCACTGTTCTCAAATGGACCTATCCATCAAACCTGTATATTGTGTCTACTATTGTTGCTTGTATCAAATCTATTTCATGTGTATTGCTGTTACCTTGTACTCCACTGTTACCCTGCACCATGTGTTATGGCCTGGATCGTGCCTGAAAACAGTCCCTGGGATCACTGTACCCACCCGGTTATCAAAGTCATAAATAAATAAATAAACGAATAAAAACATGGTCATCCAGTCTGCCTGAGTTCTCTATTAGCCCTGAGACCTACTGTCCCTCCAGGGTCCTAGTCCTCCCTAACCTCCCCCCATTCTCCTCACAGTTTCTGATGCCCCAAGCAATAGTTATACCCTTCATTCTGTCCCAACCATGCTTGAAACTACCAATGTGTTTTGCACCTACCACTTTGGCTAGTAGGTTGTTCCACAGCTCCTTCCACCCTTTCTGTAAAATAATACTTCCTCGTGTCCCTCCTGAACCTCCCCCATTAGTTTCCACTCATGTCCCTGTAACTGCAAGATGGTATGCAAGCTAAATAGTTCCCACAGTTCACTTTGTTAGTTCCTTTTAGGAACTTGAAGGTCTCGATCACATCTCCCCTCTCCCTTCTGGTCTCCAGTGAGTAGATGTCCAGTGCCTTGAGGAGCTACTCATAGGACCTGTCCTGTTGGCCCTGAATCATTTTCATCACCCTGTGCTGCACCATCTCCAGCCTGTCCCTGTCTTTCCTGAGGTGAGGACTCCAGAACTGGGTGCAGTACTCCAGGTGTAGCCTCACCAAGGATCTCTATAGGGAAAGTATTACCTCTTCCCTTCTGCTATCAATATCCCTCTCGATACAACCCAGCATCCTACTCCCTTTGCTATATGCCTTTTTGCTCTAGTCACTGATGATAACTACAAGGTTTTGTTCCTCAGCCATAGTGTTAAGTATCACCCCACGTATCCAGTAGTCTGTCCTGGGATTCTTGTTCCCTAGGTACATTTTTACCTTGCACTTCATGGTATTGAATTTCAACTGACAAACCTTAGACCACCCCTCTAGCTTCTGTAAATTCCTATGCATTTCCCTGATTCCCTTATCGCTGTCCACCCTCCCACAGAGCTTAGTGTCATCTGTGAAGAGACACAACATGCCCCAGATTCCCTCACCAAAGTCGCTGCTGAACATATTCAAAAGGACTGGACCTAGGACAGATCCCTGTGGTACCCCAACCATGACTTCTCTCTCTTCTGATTTGACCCCATTGACCACAGCCTTCTGCTGTCTCCCCTTTAGCCAGTTACCTGCCCAGTTTACTATGACCTCAAATGCACCCTGATCCTTCATCTTCTTCAGCAAGCATCTGTGAGGCACTGAGTTGAAAGCTTTGCTGAAGTCAAAGTAGAGCAAATCCACAGCATTGCCCTTATCCAATTCCCTCATCACCCAGTCAAAGAAAACTATCAAGTTAATCTGACAAGACCTCCCTGCCGTGAAACCATGATGTTTACTATCCTGGAGCACCTTGCTTTCCAAGTAGTCCACGAGATCCTCTAGACCAGTGACTCTGTCAGCTTCCCTACAATAGAGGTAAGACAGGTCTGTAGTTCCCTGCTTGTTCCTTATCTCCCTCCTTATGGAGCAGAACCACATTTGCCACCCTCCAACCCTTTGGAACCATGTTGTCCCCAGTGAGCTGTTGAATAGACCTATCACAGGTTCAGTCAGTTCCACTGCCAGTTCCTTGAGTAACCTAGGATGTAACCCATCTGGTCCCAGGGCCTTATCTTATAGTCAGTGTCAGTAGCTCAGCAGGTTGCAGACTTGCCTCTGAGGCCAGAAGATCAGGAGGCTGAACACTACAGCTTGAAGGAGTCAGTGAACACTGAACTCTCACTAGCAGTGTTGTGGCAGCATATTTTTGTTGGTCTACTCTTAGTGAGTCTCCATCTCTCCCGCTGGCTGAAGGGGCAGAGTGTGAGATAGAAGCTAACTCAAGACTAGGCTACCTACTTATTTTACTAGGCTCGCCTTGCAACAAAATAGCACAGACACCCAAGGCAGCAAGCTAGGCTTAGCAGCAGTGGTGACAGAAGTGTGGGTGGCTTTCATTGGCCTTGATCAGTGCAGTGAGGCAGCAGTCCCAGCAGCAACCAAACAAGAAGCAAGCAACCCAGGTTGGGAGGGTTCGGTTGGTGAGGTGACCTGGTCGTGGATCACGTTGGGGACCTGTGATGGTCGGATCTAGCATCCAGCTTCTGGCAGAAGGTAGGAGGGGGAGCAGAGTGAAAACTGGGCTGGTGGTACACTGTGCCAGGCTGCAGGTTCTGGCCATATGGCTGGATAAGTAAAAGTAAATAATTATTTTACAGGGGGATTGGGGAAGGAGGAAGGACTGAAATATTTGTATTTTTCACATTTCTTCACCTTTGAGTGGCTTCATGACCCATAGGGGATGGGTATTGAATGGAATGGAGTCAGGGAGAAAAATCAGGACAAAGTTATTTTTTTGGGGGGGCAGAACTTCACCTAGGAAAAAAATTGGTTAGTAACTGGTGGGTTTAAGCCCAAATCTGATGCACTGCTCTGGGGTATGTACAGATGAATCTTATACATTTGAATTTTTCCTGATTTTCATATCACTTTTCAGTCAAAACAAATACGTTGTACCTTTTAGAGATGTTACAGATATTCTAGAGCTGTTCCTTATATTCACAGACAGTTCAGCGATATGATATGCACAGACTATTGGAGCCCCACTATAGTCAGGCTTATGGCTCCCCCCCAGTGAAGCTGACCTCCACATTACCACACACAGGCACATTATGACAAAGGACAAAGGAGACTGCAAGGGTGTGCACCATTGAAATGAATGGGGGTCTTTTACTATTTTATACATTATTGATGGAGAGTTGGAGATTAATGAAGGCCACCGCTCGACTAACAAGGGCCTTGTTAGTAGAACAGTGGCTTCCATTATTCTCCTACTCACCATCATAATGTTTAAAATAGTAATAAAAAATAACTCCACTCATTTCAAGGGGGTATGCCCCAGTACTCTGACCCATGGACATCATCTCTTAAAGACTCCTGCCTCTGGCTCCCTACTACTCAAGTAAGAGACTTTTTACTTATATCTATATTTGGTGGGTTGTCTGTAGCAGCATGGCCATACCCTCTACAGTGTGTGTGCATGGGAGTGGGGCTCTGGCCATGAGGGTGTGTGTCGAGTTATTGCTACTTTTGATTTGCACCTTAAAGTCTGTTTGTGTGGAAGCATTCAAAACTATGGAGAGAAAATAGTAGGAGTACAGGCCAGACAGAAGTTATTAAGTGGTTTTGTGTGTAAGTTTGTGTATTGGGGTTGGGAAAAACCACATGTGTTTCCATTGGTATGTGTGCGACAGTTTAACTGTGAAACTGAGATGAGGGAGAGAAGAAAACTGAAAAGCATAACAATGGCTACGAGCATGCTGCATGCGTGTAGATATATTCAGATACAGTATGTATTGAAGTACAAGTGAGCGATATGTGTGCAGACAGTATGGCTTACTGGTTAAAGACACTGAACTGCAAGCCAGGAGACTTGAAGGCATGATGACGCTAACTGAGCGAAACCGGTAGAGGTTACCTTTGTTTCACACACCTGTCGTGTTTGTTGCAGTGCTATTTTATAATAAAATATTGCCTTTATTTAGGTCTCCTGAGTGGTGCGTTTTTTTGTTATGGCATTACGTGATTTATTAGGCTTGCACACTCTTTTCACTGCTGAGCTGTTTTGCTTATCTTTATCTCTTTGGGGATGAATGGAAACGAGGTGGAACATTCCCTAAATTTAGTGAACAAGTAAGAATTAAGTGATCAGAAAATTCACAGAAGATTAATGAAGCATCCTGAGAAATCAGGAGTCTAGAGCAAAAAATGTAATCAATTCTAGTAACAAATTGTGGGGGCATGTGTGATTTTGTATTCTATATGCAGCTGAGAGATTCGCCAGTTTAATTATGGATAGTAATGAGTAGGAGTTATAGTGCACTTTCTTTTGTAAGGTTTCCTTGGATTTCACGTCTAATCCACAGTTCATGTCTCCACTCCAAGTAATATGTCTGGCCATGTATAAAAATGGTCTGATGCTTTCAAATAGATCAACCCTAGTTGCTTTGGTCTGAGGTGCGTATGTATTAATAATGCGAAGCGAGAAATGTTGAAAGGAACAATCCAATAATAGAGCTCTACGTGGGACAATATCAACCAGTCTCTGTAGGGGGAAATGGGGGCCTTTAAATAAAATTCCGAGCCCACCTACTGCATCAAGGCCAAAAGACCAAAAGGAGGGCCCCCACATCCAGGCTTTCCTAGCTTGTTCAGTGTGAAAAAAGAGTGTTAAGTCTAGTCTCCTGGAGGAGGATGCTATCATATGGCATGTGTTGAAAGTAATATAAGGTGGTCAGCCATTTTTTGTAGTTTTGTATGCTACATACATTGGCTGAAGCAATATGCAGGGTTGTCATGTGTTACATAGAGATGAAAGAGAAAGAAGAAACTCATATAGGAGTTCCACCTTTATCAGGAGCTTTCCTTTTTTTTCTTTTTGAGACAGTGGAAACCAAAGGTTGTTCTTCTTCCATTTCAGAGACCTGTTCAGATCGTGAGGACATATCAGATTTTAGGTCAGAATCACCTTCTCTGCTATTGTTCAGAATTTGGAAGGAGTTCTGTAGAGAGATGGGGAAGGGGAATTTCAAGGTTCCTAACAGAGGCCCTTGTCACCTGTCTAGGTTTTGGAAATTGGAAATCTGAGGGGGGGGCGTCCTACCCTGGTTTGACAAGAAGTGAATCAGATAGTTGCTCAGTTTGAACAGGAGGAGGGTCAGGAACCCTAGGGGGTTGCACAAGTGTCTGACTAGCAGGGCTTTGCTGCTCTTCTGGGGTTTCCCTTGGAGGATTAGGAGGGGGGGCTCTTGTAAAATGGGCCTCCTGCTCGGTGGAGTGCTGTGGTGCAGCTTGATCTTGTGCTGTGTGAATCAGGTTTTCCTGGTTCATTCCATCTGATCTATTTTTGCCTGCCCATGGGCACTGGTGAAAGGCGTGGCCCATCTCCTCACATAAATTGCACTTGTAAATATTAAAACAGGCCATACTCACGTGCCCAAACTCCCCACGCAAAGCACATTTTAGCCTATCACAAGAGTTGCTTAAGTGAGTTGGGGAGCTGCATTTGTAGCAGGCCTTAGGCTGGCCTGTATAAAAGCACACCCCCTGTCATGACCAAGAAAAAAACTATTTTATTGCATGTGATGAATCACAGCATTTGTTTGAAAGAGCTTCACCCTAAAACACCACCCCCCCAGTCCAAATCCACTCCGAGTCAATAATAGCCCCCAACCTTCCAAGCACAGAACATCTTTTTTGCAGCCAGAACAGAATGTCATTAATGTTCACACCCTCATTCCAGAACATTATAGTGACAGTTTTTATTAAAGGCTTTGTCAATGGAATTGCAATAAAGTTCATCCACACAGGTGTTGACCGTAACATGTTGTATTTTGTCCAAAATTGGTCCAAACTTGAATGCTGATGAAAACTTTTATCGAAAACGTCCTTCCCCGAGATATGTATTAACGTGTACATTTCAGCAGGTTTAAACAACATAGATTCTTTCAAGAGTTTCTGAGCCACAAAAACCCTATCAGGGTATTCTGGAAGGCCGCCTCTGTATCGGAGGCACACAGCATTTCTCCTGGGTGCTTGTGACAATTTGTTATGAAAACATTCTGAAGATGTAAGGCTAGGCCTGGAAGATCTGGGTTGGTCCGGGGGGGGAGTCATCATCAGATGATTCTTCATGCCTTGGGGATCTCAAACCCTCAGATTGCGATGTGGGTTCCTGGAGAAGTGAAGCAGGAACATTTGTAGAATCATGTGGTTGTTCCTGTTCTATGTCAATATCATAGCCTGTCCTTGGACCAGAGGTTTGAAACATTTGTGCAGGCCCATCTTTAGATGTCCCAGGTCTAGCATCATTTAGTTCAGGTACATTATTTTTGGAATTGATAGCAGAGGGTTAAGCCTGTATATTGTGGGGATCACTGTCAGAGTTAATTATGCAAGCATTATCAATACTTTGTAAAGCAGTTTCACTCACCCCTGTTGTGGAAGAAGTGCTTGCAGTGGGTACGGTCCATGTAGCATTTTCCTGTTGAGAGACTTGTGATACAGAAAAAGTTTCCTACTGAGAATCAGGTAGCCATTTACCCTCGCTGTTCTGTGTCCAGTCTATGTTTGCGAGAGTAATGTCCGGATTCCAGGTTTCAAAATTTAGAGGCGCATCAAATTCTGTAGTTTCGCGGGACTTGCCTCAGTTTGGTGACTGCCTGTCATTATTTAGCTTCAAGACAATGGGTCTTGGAGATAATGAGCTACTGCTCACACCAAAAGCATCCATCAATGTGGCATTGCATCTAGGATCCAGCTGTGCATTTTCATCTGCCACTGCAGCCTCACCAGCTGCTGTCTGCTGCAGGGAAAAACCCTCACTGCTCTGGAGAGAAGATAAGCCCATAAAATCTTCAGAACCACTCACTTGCAAGGCATCTGTGGTGTTTTCTACATCAGCATTTCTCTGTTCTTGAGGTGCATTCATGGCAATAGCAGCATCCAAGTCCATATTCTTGGTTGGGTTCTCACCAGCTAGGTGAAAGCTGTCTTCCATGTCTCCTCTACTGAATCCATGTCGGCCATCTTGGACAAAGCTCCTCAAAAGAAGCAAAGCCCCCTGCAGGCACAGTAGG
Organism: Neoceratodus forsteri; assembly: GCA_016271365.2. NCBI lineage: Eukaryota > Metazoa > Chordata > Ceratodontiformes > Ceratodontidae > Neoceratodus > Neoceratodus forsteri. The sequence goes on from CM028129.1 coordinate 724,274,450, forward strand.
GGAATTTTCCCGGTGTCCAGGCCAAATTTCCCCCATTCACTAAAAATACCACCAACAGCTTAAAAAATCTGGTTCAGTTTCAGTTGGCATCCATCTGTATCCTCCTCTCCCGGGATGAGGCTGAAAATAGCCAAAAAAATTGTCTAGTCCTCCTTCCCAGTCAACAAAAACTAAATAAATAAATAATCTGTAGGGGTGCCAGCCTTTTGTGGACCCTTTCTCTTGTAAATGTTGGCTGCCTTATCTCTTAGACCCCATTAATGGCTGCTTTGATGCCACTCTCTGACAACGGCCCACCATCCTCTCTAGTGAAAACTGAGCAAACATAATCATTGAGGACAGGGTCATTTTGCTCGTCTTCTTCTATCACCCAACTCCCTCAGCTAGCCTTACATTCCCCCCTCCTTTCTTCCTTTTCTCCCTAATATATCAGAACTGTTTTCCTCCATTCTTGATCCCCTCTGCAATAAGTAGCTCTGTGTCTGCTTTGGCTCCCCTAACTGCTTTCTTTGCATACCTATTTTTCAGTAAATATTCTCCCTATTCTTCCTCGCCTGACTTTTCTTTATACTTGTAGAAGGCCTTTTTCTTGTCCCTCTCCACTGACCCTTGCTGAGAACCATAATGGTCTCTTGAACCTGTTCTTTTTGGTTACCATTCTCATGCATAAGTTAGATGCCTTGAGAATGGCTCCATTAATTTCCCCAATCTCTCTTCTACACCCCATGTTGTTCATCCCGACTAACTTTTCCCTGATCAGCTCCCTAAGCCTACTGAAATCTGCTTTTCCAAAATCAAGAACTTCAGCTCTTGATTGGGGTTTTCCAGACCCAAAGGTCAGTTCAAACCAGACGGAGTTATGATCACTGTTCCTCTATGACTTCTCTGTTCTCACAGCTCCTACTGCCTCCAAACTGGTGAGAACCACATCAAGAATTGCCTGCTGGGTTCCTCAACTAGCTGTACCACTAGATGGTTCCTGGTAGGCATCTAGGAAAACCTGACCTGTGGTGCTCTTGGTCACTGGAACATCACAATTGGTGTCCAGCAGTTCAGATCAACCACCACCACTACTTACCTCTTTACCGTCCCTCTTTCAGGTTCTTCCCTGAGCTCTCTGTCCCTTTCTTATCCTTGCCCCAAAGGTCTATAAATTACCCCCAAGTGCAGTTTCTTGCCTATGGCTGCTGTGAATTGCACCCACAGTGACTCTGTCTCCCTCTTACTACTCCTGATGCACCCATCTTCTGCCACCTCAATGCCATCCTTGATAAAAATTACTATTCCTCTCCCTCTACCCGTTCCTCTATTCCTCCTGAACAATGAGCACCCAAGGACTGTCAAGTTCCAAGTTTATTGATTCAGAAACAACCTTTAAGCTGGAAGTTCATTTACAAAGGTTCCACATCTAGACAGTTCCCAGTTGTTATTTTCCAAAGCCCACGTTTCTGTAATGGCCACAAGGTCCACCTCAGTGTCCACTATCAGTTCCTGGAGTTTGCTGATTTTGTTATCTAGGCTCCTGGCTTTAAGGCATACCCCTTCCATCTGACCCCCAATTCTACTTTGCTACTATCCTTGTATTTTCTTTGCCCATTTTTCCTGGTGATTGCACACATTGCATTCCCCCTCACTAATATCCCCTCATCTAGTTCAGTTCAGGTCACAACTCTCCTTGTATCCACTGTGCTGCTACAAGCTTCCAGATGTGGGGAAGTACTAACTACGATCCCCTTCTTTTCACCTGTCACCATGGTTCCCTTAGACTCTGTCTCCCCCAGAGTCAGTTTAAATGTCTGATGTAGATGTCAAACTTCTGCCCCAGGGCACAAGCCCTCTCTCTCTCTCTCTCTCTCTCTCTCTCATCAGGTGAAGTCTATCATCCTTAAAGAGTCTCTTGTCCCAGAAGTCGCACTGAGCCCCCACAAAGTGGTACCCCCTTCTCCTGACATCATCCCTTAAGCCACCTGTTAAACTCTTTGATTACCTCACTCCTCATCCTATCCTGCTTCCCTTCCCCGCCTAACACAAGGAGGACTTCAAAAAAGGCCAGGGAGTTTGAGTGTGCTGCTAATCTGTCCAACAGTCTGTGGAAGTTCTGCTTCACCATCTTCACTGACTGGTCTGCCAGATTATTGGTACCTAGATGTATTAGCACTCCCAGGTCCCCTCGTTCCCTCCCCACTTTCCTATCCTGTCTAAATCCTAGATAGCCAATCAATGTACCAGGAAATCACCAGACCAACTCCAATCCAGACCCCTCCTCCACTACTCTCTCTACCCTCACAATCATAAACTCCCTAACCACTAAGACTCTCCTGATAGACTTGCTGTACTTGGGTGTCTTCTCCTGCCCTTTCCATCAACTGACTAGGAGTCCCCCCAGTGAAGTCATGTGTCTGAGCCTCCACCAGGGGTGCAAATCAGTTCACCATCTGGATGGTGACATGATGGACATCCTCCTTCTGGCTACCCCTGCCCCCCCATTGCCCACCACTCTCCACCCCCTGGGACAAGTAGGCCAGTAGGACTCTGGGGGAGTGGAGATGTGGGGAGTGGGCTCTTGTTGAGCTGAGGATGCAACTGAGATATTTCTATCCTTGCTCCCACCAGCTGAGCATGAAAATTTGCCATGGACATGCAGTGCCCCCTCCTCCAGAGCATATCCCTAGATAAGAGCATGCCACAGCTGCCACAACTGACTGCTGCCCCTCTGAACCCCCTCCCAATAAAGGCCTATGAATCAGGTTTAAGTACAAGCAGGTGATTAAATTAATTTGTAGTGCTCCCCCAGACAGGGTGTAGCTGCAAAGCTCGCCTATAGCATATAAAAACAGGAATAGAAACTACCTTGTAGTGTTCACCCAGATAGGGTGTAGCTGTGAGAGTTAATCATAGCACAGAAACAGCTTAGCAAATTAAACTGCATTAGCCATAGCACAGAAAATGGGTGTGAAATCTACCTTGTAGTGCTCAGCCTGATAGGGTGTAGCTGTGGCTTTTAACTACAGCACAGAAACAGCATAGCAAATTAAACCTACACTAGCTATAGCACAGTAAATGGGTGTGAAATCAACCTTGTAGTGCTCACCCAAATAAGGTGTAGCTGTGGGATTTAACTATAGCACAGAAACAGCCTTGCAAATTGAACCTACACTAGCTATAGCTCAAAAAACAGGTATGTAATTTAACTCACCTAATCAATGAGTATCAACTGCAACAGGAGTAGACGACTCCATTACCCTGCAGTGCACAGTCAGATAGGTTGCAACTAGGACACTCACACAACAATGCAGTTACTGGTCACATACAGTTTTACCTTGGATGAAACAGGCAGAGTTCCTGGCTTCTTCCTGCCTCATGGCTGTCTCCAAGCAGACTACAGCATACCTCTCAACCTCCTGCCTCATAAATCAGGGACAAGGCTTAAAAAAATCAGGGACAAAGGACCAAAATCAGGGACACATCTTCAAAATTAGAGATATCCACCCAGAAAGTTGGTAGAATATGGGGCTTAGTGCAGAATGCATTTTCTAAAGATGAACAAGTCTGTAACTTTAATGCTTGACATTGTTTTGTGCTTACAGTCCCCACTGTTTAGCCACAAAAACACAAATTTTAGGAGGGACAAAATAAAATTTTGAAGCAAAATCAGGGACATCCCTGAAAATCAGGGACACTTGAGAGGTATGGACTACAGTTCTTCGTTGTCCTTTGTGCTATAGTCCTTAGCATGGAGGGACACTTTATGATGTCTGTCTTTTGAAGGGAAAACACCTGCACTTAAGTCAGAACAAAAAGGTGTTTGAAAGAGGCAAACACACTGCTTTCACATGTAAAAAAAAATAATCCCCTTCAGCTGGTCTTAAAGTGCAGATTATTGGTAGGGGGGAGGCTTAGACCAACTCAGACCCCTCAGATGATGATCCCGCTGAACTGCAATGAAGGCAGAACAAAATGAGTGCTGGAAAGCTGCAGACATACTGCTTTCACTGGTAAAAAAATAAGTTCCCTTCGGCTGGTCTTCAGATGCAGATTGTTAGTGGGGGAGGGAGAAGCTCAGGCCAGCTCAAACCCCTCAGATGATCCCACTGAACTGTACTGAAAGCAGGCCAAAACTGATAATCTTTTAAGATCCCCACCCCCCTGTCCTTCTCATAACATCCTCTTTGTGCCTCGCCAATTCTAGTCTCTCAGATCTGCTGAATTATCTCTCCACTATGTTCTCAAATACGTCACTAAGCTCTGTCTTTTCCCTGAAATTCTGGGAACTCCATAATCCATAGCCTTCCCACACATGGACTATTCAAAAGTGCTCTCCATAGACAATGGGATTATCCACCTGCCATAACAGCAGGCTTAGACAGACAAACAGCTGGTAACACTCAGACAGGGTAACACCCAGACAGGGTAACACTCAGACAGGGTAACACCCAGACAGGGTAACACCCAGACATCCCTCTTGCACTTTGTCCCAGGATTTGTTTCTCTAGCTGCCTTGTGTAATGATTGATATTACCAGCTCATGTAGGCACCTGACTCCAATGTAGAGATGATTGAAGTCTTTTGTATGTTAGTTTTGTTTCTTCATTTGGGACAGCTCTCCCCTCAGACCACCTAATAAGGTATGTTGCTTATGCTGGGCTCTGTTGGGAGCATTCCCCCTTTTGCAACTCATAAGTGAAACATGCTTAGTTCTCTTGATTTTTGCCTCAGTGCTCACCACATACCCTGGCTCTTACTTATGCTACGTGTATGATTGTTGATGCCTATGTACTCTCTCTCTCTCGGGTCGTACCTCTAAATTGGCATTTGCTTGCTTAGTGTACCCTACCCAGTACAAAAAAACTAAATAAACAATTAAATAAATAAACCCCAGTCTGGCATTTGGTCAGGCATGGGTTCAGGTAGTTAAATGGGTAGAATGGATGGACTTCCTGCTGTCAGAGTCTATGCCAAACAACACATTCCAGTTCAGAAAATCATTTTCACTTTATTCACATTCTGAAGATATTTGAACTCGGAGCACTTATTCAAAGGTGCCCACATCATAGAACATAGTACCCAATATAATATAATATAATAAAAAGCAGTGTTTCAACAATGGACAGCATTTAAGTAATGAGCAATAGTGTACAAGAGTATTAAATAATGTGATAATTAGACAAGCTCAGGTTAATTATACCTACACAATATTTTGTTATAAAAGTAAGACTTCACGTGTTTAAATGAAATTAGGGAAGGAATTTCACAGAAGCCAGTAGGCACTGAGTGCCATACCTTGGTAGCTCAAAGACTGCTGCTCAAGGGCAGTCCTCCACAATGGTGTTTGGAGCCTGCGGCTACACATTGCATATTGCTCATTGGTTACAAAGGTAAAGAATTTGAGAATGCCACTTAGCATGACTCCTAGTACAGCCTTTTTGCACAACAGTGCCAACTGGAAAGCCATTAATTGGCAGAAGGGTAGCCAGTTTAGGTTAACGTACACATCATATGTGTGAGCATCACACTCAAAAACAAGCACAAATTTATAAGCCCGGTTAAAAGCCAGGGAGATTTTCTCAAGGTCGACTTTGTTAGCAGCAGAATACACCACCAATAATTGGTACTGTTAGACTATGGACCAACTTCTGTTTAACCTTTTTTGTAAAGTTGTTCTTGTGTCAATAAAGTAAACCAAGTCACTGGTGAATTTTCCTAACTACAGTTTCAATTTGCACAGAAAATGATAATAGTGGGTCATGCCTCCGCCCCCCCCAAATATTTGCACACCTTCACCCATTCAATAGCATCCCCAGAGGGTGTGGTGAGGCACAGGCTGGGACTGCCCTTGAGTTTATGCCTACGTTCGAACATTTTTTAGTTTTCTTTGAACTGATTATCAGTTTACTAGCAGAAAGCTAGTTGCAGACTTTAGTGAAGTTGTACTGCAGACATTATTCAAGGGTAGACAGATCCTCATTTCTAAAGAAAATAACCATATCATCTGCATACAGTAAGGTTCTGGAGTAAGCACAGACTCTAGAAATGTTAATGAATAAACCTGATAATCAGGGGCCAAGGACAGAGTCCTTGTGAACCCCAGAATTAAGGGACATTTTCTCAGAGAAGGCATCACTTGATGTGATCTATTGCCCAGATAATCCAAGAGCCATGTGGCAGCCTCATCCGACAAGCCAGTCTCCAAATGATTCTTATCATCTGGTCATGGTCAATCCAATCAAAGGCCTTAGAAAGTTCTAGAAAGGCTGCATCGATGTACTCTCCTCTGTCTAGGGCCACATGGAGATCCTCAGTCAAATTGATCAAGGCAGTATCAGTACTATGATATTTATAAAAGCCATGTTGGTCCCTGGCCAGGAGATCCTGCCTGGAAATGTAATCCAGCAGTTGACTGTTGATTATTTTTTTCCAGAGTCTTGGACAGGAGGACAATAGGGAGATGGGCCTGTAGTTAGAGACATCAACATGGTCACCTGACTTATGCACAGGCACAGCAGTAGCCTGCTTCCAAACATCAGGTAAAAAGCCAAACTGTAATGAAAAGTTAAACAGCTTTTGGATCAGGACTCAAAGGGCCCAATATTCAAAAACCAGGCAAGCGCAGTGAAGCTGTCTTGCTGCGCTTTCCCTTGCACTCCCCCTTCACCTGCAATATTCAGCGAGATAGTGAGCGGCTCTATCTGACTGAATATTGGTCCATGTCAGCATTAAGTGAATCTGCACCACCCCAACAAGGGCAAGGGCTACATGTGGCCCACAGGGAATAGTGTTGCCTAAATGAGATAGCATCAAGTCCTCTGTGGGATATATTAAGCCTGAGCATTCAAATGAGCCCACTGGGCATGCAAGCTGCTAAGGAGCCATTTTCATTCCCATTATGGGATCATTTTCATGTGCAGTGGCCCCTTAGCGCAACTTACAAACTTTAATGCAGAGCCTTGGTGTCCAGTGGTTCATCCCACCCCTGATCTCCTTTACTATAATGAAAGTATGCCCTGTTATCTAGTGGTTCATTCCACCCCTGATCTCCCTTTACTATAGTGAAAGTATGCCCTGGTATCCAGTGGTTCATCCCACCCCTGATCTCCCTTTACTATAGTGAAAGTATGCCCTGGTATCCAGTGGTCCCCTCACTCCTGGATCTTCTGTTTCCTCTATATTCAACATTCCCTGGTGGTCCAGTTACCCCCCCAAGCTCCTCCACCCAACCTGCCTGCTCACAACTCATCAAACCGCATCCCCCCATACCCAGGTGTCCAGAGCTCTGCACTACTATGCATGGTGACCTGCGCAGCCCTCCTTTTACCTCTGTGCCTAGATGCCATATGAGTTGTCAGTGAACATGCTTACTGTAGAAACAGTTGTTTATACAGTATGCATGCTCACTGACAGCTCATACGGTAGCCAGCTGCAGAGGTGAGAAGATGACTGTGTCGTTCGTGTACCTTGTTGTGCTGAGTTCCAGACACCCCAGTGGAGAAGTGCGTGTCGTGTGATGTGAGATGGTGGGTCAGGTGGAGGGTTTTCCAGGAGGCAGGACATCGGACCTCCAGGGATAACTGTATGTAGAGGAAACAGGATATAAAGGGTGGGAGGAACCACTGGACATCAGGGTATACTTTCACTACAGTAAAGGGAGATGGGGTGGGGGGAACCATTGAACACCAGGGGAAACTTTCACTACTGTAAAGGGAGATTGGTGGTGGGAGAATCACTGGACCACCAGGGTATTGTATCATGAGAAGGAATGGGAGATTGGAGCAAGCAGCGAAGTACAGCCACCCTGCCTTCAAGGGGTTGGGGGTGCCCAGTTGAGTGGAGGTTTTTGAGGTGGTAAACAGCACCGCTTGGCTGGCTGTTTGCCATTGCCACAGACCTTTATATATATCCTGCCATGCCAGTATGCTTGAGAGGGACCCCCTCATTTCCATAGGTGCAGCAGTATTTTAGCACCTTGGTGTTGACAGGTTTGGGGAGTGTTCCCAGAGCCTCTGAATATGGCCCCACCAGGAGTGCTCGCACAAACCTGGGTTAGCACCTGAGCTAACCATGTCAGCACGGGTACAAACCTTTGAATATCAGCCCCATAGATTATCAACAGCCAGCCTGAACAATTTAATGTCTATTTGGTCAGGACCAACTTTTGTCTTGGTTTGGGATTTCATCAAATATTGTGTAACATTGTTGGTTGATAAATGCCTAAATTAAAATTTAGATCCACTAAAACAAGACTCACAATGGGTATCATTGTTGAAAGAATCAGCACTCACTGTAAAATCTGTTGCCAAATTAGCAAAAAATATATTTTTAAATTGTTAGCAATAGCTGTAGGGTCAGTTAAACTATTGTTTTTGGCCTTTAGGACAGTAGAGGATTGATGACAATATCTGCCTAGCAGATAAATTTCAACTGTGCCAGAGATTCTGAGAGTCATTACTGGCATTCAGCTGTCTGGTCTCACAGCAGCCAGTTCTTGCCTTCCTGGTTAGTTTTTCTCTCTGTGGTTTCTCGACTCCTTATATTTTATGAGATGCAAATGTGAGCCAGACCTTCTGTAGAGTTCCTAATATTGATCCTTTTCCTTAAACTCAGTAAGCAGCTCGAGAGCCAGTCAATTATTTTGGTTTCCTTTTGTCCTTTTCTGTATTGGGAGAGACAAATAAATTGCAAGCCTTAGAAAAGATGTTCTAGAAATAGTCAAAGGCAAGATGGACATCTGGAATGAAGTCTAAGACTTGCCAGTCCACAGAAACCAGGTATTGCTTGAAAGATAGTAATTGCCACCTTTTAAAGTAAGGTTGACTAGATACTTTATTTGGGGTCTACTGCTCCTGGCCAACCAGGAGCAGCAGACTGGGAAGTGGTTACTACTTTGGTCAAGTAAGACCTCTACTTTCTTTATTTGGTCAGGATGAGTCACCAGAATCCAGTCCATCATAGAGATTTAGTGGGTGTTTTGTCATTTATCCTAGTTGGCTACTAATGATTTGGTTAAGGAAGAGTCCAGTTAGTTTAAATGGGGCTTTTTTATGGGAGACCCAATTTATATTAACGTCACCAAGAAAAATGTTCTCGTTATTCCAATTTAAACGGTCAGTATTATTGTGAAGGGGTCTATGCAACCTTTACCCATGACCTCCTCTCCACTAAGATAATAGCAAGATGAACTGAAACCCAGCCCTTCTAATTTCTGGCCTGGCATTTTAAAGGCTATCTGCATTGGCTGTATGCAGGCCTGGAACGCCCTTCAGGTGACGGACACAAATGAGCCTCATAGGGGGATGTATTAAAAGGAAACGAGACAGAATGGGGGGATGTGAGAGAGAGAGAGAGAGCAGGGCTGCTGTGAACTGGAGAGTTGAATCAAGCTAAAAAATATTTTGTTTCATATTTGCTCTGCCAATGTAAGCTGCTTTGAACCCTTGTTTGGTGCTGAAGCGAAGCAACTTTCTTTGTTTCATTGACATTGCTCGGAGTTTTTCTTCTGAGGGTTCACCAAAAGTCTTGGTTTGCTACAACACTGTTACATGTGTTTGGCTTAAGTGTTGAGATTGAACTTCCCTTTGTCTAAATAGGAGCAAAAGGGACTTGGACAAAGTACTGAAATGGCTGGCAGAACCACAAGCACAACAAGCCTACATACTGTACATGCACAACAAGTCCAGATACAAAGGGACTGTGGCTCAGCAAGCACAACAGCAGGCTTAGACATACCAACAGTTGGTGCAGTCAGACCAACAGCTGGTACAACAGCAGGCTCAGAAAGGCCAATAACTAGTGCAACAGCTCCAGATGCAAAGGGACGGGATGGCTCAGCAAGCACAATTGTAGGCACAGAGAGACCAGCAGTAGATGCAACAGCAGGAGTTTATAAAGCAGGTGCTGCAAGCACAGAAAGAAACTGTGATCCAGCTACAGGGCACAGGGAATCCAGTCCCTTTAGGACCTCACCCTATACTGACAAAAATGGATCCCAAGGATGACCCCAAAACCAACCTTACAAATTGTTTTCCATATACATTTTGTCTGCCTGTTTGCCCCTGGCCTTCCCCTTCTGTCCAGTCCCCCCAGCCCTGTCACCTGGCTTCTCCAGGACTAGCCTTCTCACTGATGTCCTTCTGCTTGCAGAACTGTGGTTGCTTGCCCTGTCACTGGTACAGGGCCTGCTAAGGACCGGACTTCAGCAGTCAGAGGGGTTTTTCCTCCTATTGTCTCCCCAGATCCACACAAATGCAATGGGTGCACCATGCGAACTCCTCCTCCGTGGAGATGCCCCCAGAGTACTGTGCTTGGTCCTTCGCTCTACTGCGTACTCAGACTGCTTTGCCATACAGACATATCCAGTTGGCAGACAAGCAGGAAGTTACACTCAACTCCCTCCCTGAGGGAGGAGAGCAGTCCTACTGACGCTCAATCCTCCTTCATTGGCTAGCCCCAGAATGACCCACATCCGTTTCTGAAACTGGGTCACCAGTGTGGCTGGATATAAGTTGCCAAAGCCTCAGTCCTCACCACCACTGGGCTGGCTCCCACCTTATGACTTTTAAGAGAATTGCCAGTACCACTGTCTGGCAACGTGAAAGTCGGGCCACTCATATTGCACCATATCTGACTGGAGATACACAAGCTGCTTATCGGAGCTTATACGATGTCACTGTCAGAGACTATGACCAGGTAAAGGTGGCTATCCTTGACTGAACTAGGATAACTGAAGTGAACTGTCAATGGAACTGTCACACATTTTGTTTTAAAGCTAGAACCCCACCCAGAGTGGCGGTTCAAAAAGTGAAAGACTTAGCTATCTGATGGATTATCTGGAATGCACTCTAAGACTTGTGAGTGCAAAAAATTCATTTATTGCTTGAAAGACAATAAACAGTCCCCTTGTAAAGTATGGATGAATACATACTTTGGTTAGGGCCTACTGCTTCTGGCCGAATAGAAGCAGCAGACCAGGGAATGGTCATTAATTTGGTCAGGTAAGACCTCGGCTTTCTTTATTTGATCAGTATGAGACACTAGAATCTAGTCAATCAAGGATTCAGTGGAGTTCTGTAATTTATTCTAGTCTGGCAACTAATTATTTGGTTAAGAAAGAGTCCAGTTAGATACAGATTAAACATGGCGGTGAGTATATAACGAGAATTTAATGCACACCCGAGGAGTGAGATGCTACATGAACCCTGAGGGTGAAGTCTGAGGGGTTTATCAAGGCATCCAACACTGAGGGTGTACTTTAGATTTGAGTTTTGCACTCACCCCATATGTTGTTTTAAATAATTGCTGGGAGATGTTTTTTCTCCAGCCAGATTTAACGGTCTTTGAAAATGGCAATGGCATCATTGTTGCACTGCAAATATTGTTGTGCCACAAGCTGTATTGTATTGACAGCTTGACTACAATGAACTGAACTTGATCAAAATCTTGAGAATATGAGATAAATACACTTCTCAGCAATGTTTTGGTATTTGTTTTTATGATATGTGACTGAGAAATGTGGTACTGTATTTACATTTGGTGACTGACAACGGCTGCGAGAGCAGCGCGGGTGGCTGAACTTGAGTGGGGCTGAAGAGAAGCTGGCAAGTGTTCACTGCTATAACTCATGGGTTATAATTACGAATTATAACCAGCTTCTCCTATGAGAAAAAATGGCCCCCAGTTATTACTTTACCTTTAAATGGTGAGTTTTTACAGGATAGCCAATTTACAGTATATTAAAGTCACCAAAAAAAATGTTCTCATGGTTTCAGGTTAAAGAGCTGTTGACACACTCCAGGCAGGCAACTAATACTGTATAGTTGCCTGCCCTAGGAGCTTTTTCTGACATAAATCAATATGTCCAGTGGTTTAAAAGTAATTTTACTCATAATGCCCAGCTCGTAACTTCCGTGTACAAGCCAAGCTGCCGCCAAGCGTTCCAGTCCTGCTCCAAAAACAACACGGTTTTTTTTTGAAGTTAGTCTTTTTCTCCTACCTCCCCTACAGCGCTCCGTCCTGTCAGGTCACCAAGCCCCGTCTCTCGCTCGCAGCTTACCACTCCGCTTTCCTCCACAGCTTGCCCTCCATGGCAGGGCGGCAGGAATCCATCAACCTGCCGTAATGGATTTGGTCCGGGGGTTGCTGCCAATTGCAGGAGTGGGGCCTGCGGCAACTGGCATTCAACATGCTGAGGGGCCATTTTCTGATTTTCTCCCCTTCCCTGAGTGCAGCACGGTGACGTACAGCAATGCCAATGGCGAGCCGTGCACGCGCCTCCACGTGCGTGACCGCTGAACATCTGCCCGTGGCTGCCCCCTACGTGCGAGCCCACTGGAGCCAGTCCCCAGCCTCCGCTAGGGTCAGACATGCAGCAGACTCCATCCCACCCCCTCCCCAGGAGAGGAGAGCTGTCCTCAGGACACTCAATCCTCTCCCTCCCCAGCCAACCCCCAGCGGCCTGCTCGCACTGCGAACATGGGTTGCTGGAGTTGCAGGAGGTAAGGCATGATGCCTCAGCCCTCCACGCCACTGGGCTGGCCAAAAACAACATAGATACGATGTGAAGCAGGAAATGGGGCTGCAGATGCTCTACTGAGCTAGAATCATGGAAGGGGAGGCTGCCTAAATATACTAAGATTATATCTGCTGGCATGTATACACATATGTGGCTAATACGTACTATATATGTTATATAGAGGAAAGTACCTGTGCGGGAGCATTCCAAGTTGTGTTGCAGTAGTGACATCACCACTGCAGCACAACAACATATTGATGTCACTTCTGCAGCATGAGAACCCTATTCTAGGCATGAAGAACAACATTCCACCATACACAACAAACAGTTTATAAAATAAAAAAAAACAGTTAATTATCGGGTTATGTGAAAGGACAATGTAAGATGAGAAGAGTGGAAGACAGGGTTAGGTACAAGAGAAGGCATTGTTAGTGTATTCACAGAGCAGAGCTTTCAGTGTGAATAGGGAGGAGCAAGTCGGGGGAGATGAGACCAGTGGAGGGGAGCCTATTAAAGAAAGTTGCCTGTCCAGCTAAGGATTTGGAGTGGGAAAGGGAGAAGGAGCAGCAGTCCAAGTTTTTAGGCCTGTTAACACCATCTTATTTGCACCGCAGCAACCAGATTGCTTGGGTTGCTGCGGTGCAAGTGTGGCAGTGTGGATACTTACTGGGTAGTGGTTAAGTCACTCCTTACGCTGCACCTGCAGCCTCAGAGGAGCTGAGTACATGCAGTGATGCAAGTGGCATAAGCTGCCGTGTGGACTGACACCACAGCTCGCATTGATGCAATGAACTCATTTCCTACAATGCCCTTTTGGAACCCGGAAGTGTGTCCTACACATTATGGGTTCATGTTTGACTTTGTTGACTACATGAATGCAGTCTTACACTGGCAGGCACCCTATGATCTCTGACTGGATCAGCCTCACATGCTGTCTCACCCTCTCCCCATACAAGGGCTCCCCCCACTTAGTCTGTGCAGCCCCCACTATCTATGTTAACCACTTTGCCACTCAGTCCTCCTTTAGGGTGTTGTGGGAAAATGGGTGAGATGTAAAAATAAAACCCTGAATACCCTAGCCTCCATTTATGTGGTTGTCACTGCCAGTGCTTCTGGTGTTAAACAAACAGACAGCTGCCTTCCACCAGACATATGACCCCTCATCAGCATTTGTGCAGACAGGTCGTGTAAACATGACTTTGCATCAGCTAGGGAGATGGGAGCAGCACCAGAGTGCAGATCAGGTAGGAGCAGTGTGGCTATGTAAGCATGGCTTTTTAGAGAGTAGCATGAGGAGGAGTGGGCAGATAGCAAAGTACAGTAGGCAACCAAAGAAGAATTGGATAATAAAAGAAACACAGTGAGGGAGCTATCTATCATCAAGGGATGGAAAACAAAGAGAGCCGAGGTCTAAATACAAGAAGCAGTGGTGGGTACAGAGTGGATGTTTACGAGCAAAGCAACAGAAAGAATGAACAAGAGGGTCCTGTCTGACCAGGGTACATTTGGAGAAGCACTATAAACCACATCCATTTGCTCAAAGGTCAGCAGAATTATTCTAACAACAATCCCACAAGCAGTGAGGGGAATGCACACTTTGTTCTGATACAGCGCACCTAGTTAGTGATGCAGTTCCTTCGGATGGCATCTATGTGATAGCTGAACTTAAGGTGGCACTCCAGTTAGACACCTACTTATTTAAAGAAGGGAAATTCCTCCAGTTTGAAACCATACAGGGTCAACAAAATGGGGGGATGGGGTGAAGCTTGGTCAATCATTGCCTGGTGCAAAAAGTCATGGAGAATGTTTCTTCAGCAATTTGAGGGTGAATTTTATTAGCATTGAGGATGTTTACAGAGTGATAACCAGTGGTTTCGAAATAGTTTTGACAACCAAGATGCAGCCCTCTCAGATATCAATGGTGCCCAGAAATTTTTGAAAAACAGTTTCTGGCACCATGTTTGGTACAGTGAAAAAAAAAATACCACCTCCCACCCTCTATTACTTTTAAACATATTTCCAAATTGTAATAGCCCCCTCAGCCCCTCACACATGTTTTAAAATAAACACTTAAACCCCTCTCTCCCCTAACATTTGTTTGTGATTTCCTCCTCCTTTCTCTCCCTCTTCAGGAAGCCTGCCACTGTGCACTCGTACTCCTTCCCCTTACTATGCCTCCTACTCACACACTGTAGTCTCCCGCTCTAGCAAGAACAAAAAACCACTGAGTCAGCATTTCTTACTCAAACAAACTCTGCTCCACTTAAGCTAATTGAAAACACTATCATGTCAGTCATTTTATGCTGCACTAAACAAATTCTACTGCAGCAGACAATACAAAAGGTCTCAGAGGTTGCATCTTAACCATAAAACAAACAGGCAAAATGATGACACACATTGGCCCAGATATTCAAACTGCGCCCAAAAAGTGCTCAACAGCAGGAGCAAGCGCAAGTCCACTGCGCCCATGCTCAAGAAGCGCGATATTCAAAAACTGCGCAGGCCAAGATGCGCCTACTGTTGACGACTGAATATCGCACCACCTGCACCATAGCGCAACTAGGGAGGTGAAGCTGAGCATATCTGATGCGCCATAGCGCAACAAGGGATGTGCAGCTGAGCAGTCCAGATGCACCATAGCACAACCAGGGATGCCCCCAGCAGCAGGGCAACAATGCAACAGCACAACCAGGGTTGCAGGGGCCCACCACCCATGCCACAGATGGGCAGAGGAACACACAGCAGAATAGACATCATCCCCCCACACCCCATGCACTGCACAACTGGGGGAGAGCTGGAGTAACCACCGGCCCATGGATACCAGCAACCAACCCATAGCCGGGCCATGGTGCCCCATCACACCACCTGGCAAGCTGTGACTGGCACACAAGGATGGCCGACCACCCCGTACCACACCATCCCACCAATGCAGAGCACGCCCTGCACCATGATCCCCATACACCCTGCCCAGGAGTAGCACCCAACAGTGCAGGACACCACATGCATGCCACCACCCCCACTGTGACAATGCAACCCTGTGCACCATGGAGCCATGCAAGGCAGCCCCATCATGGACACCCTGCAGTGGGCGGCAGCAGACAGTGATGCAACAGATGCATACACAGTGCAACCCTGCACGTCCCCCCCGAGGTACAGCTGAGAGACCAACCATGCATCAGCACACGAGGTACCCCACATGCGACAGGGCATGCCCCGGACCCCACCTCCAGAGGTACAGCACCCTGCACACCCTCCCAAGGACACATCCCGTCCCAGCACTGGCCACAACAGCCACCACTGACACGCCAGCAGACCGTGCATATCACAGACATGCAAGGGTGTCAGCTTCACAGGCCATGGACGGTCTGACAGGGGTGCCATGCACACAGTGCAGGCCCCATGGACCACTGCACATAGGCATCCAGTGCACAGAGTACAACACACAAACCACAGACAGTGACTGATCCCCCTGCCCACACCACAGGTGGTTCACCTCTGTACACACGTGCGCACACACACACACACACACACACGCCCATGCGTGAACCACCCCTGACACCATGCACACCACTGCAGCTGAGCACCTGTAGCTCACTGAAAATCAGAGACCACCACAGTTGTCATAACAAAATGCTTATATTTAAAAGAAGTAACAAAACATAGATACAAATATTACAAGGGGAGAAGGACACATAACAGGTGGGGGTAAGGGGCAGGGGTGAACATATGGGAGAGGGAAGAAGGGGTGTGAGGGTGGGTCAAAGGGGGGAAGGAGGTAGTAGGGGCATGGAGTGTTCAGTGTGTGCCCCGGTCCTCCTCCACGTGGTGCCTATGTCTGCCGCTCCTCCTCCTCCTCACCCCGTGGCGGTGGATGTGCTCCAACAGCTCAAGTATTGCCCTCGCCACCTGGAGCAGCTCCCTCACATTTCGTTCCAGCGCCTGGAATCACTGTCCACCTAGGACGAGGGAGCAGAGTCAATAAGTGTGACTGTCCAGCCCCCTGCAGCCCACCCATTGTGCATGGCATACAGCCATGTGCCACGCCCCTGTGATGGTGTGCGACCACCCACAGTGACCGTGTCCGCAAGACCTACCTACCCAGGCAGCCACAGCCATGTGGACCACTGCACACACCCACCGCCCATGTCCTGCAGAGCACCACCATGGCCGTACAGTGACTTGGCTATGCAGTGTGAAGGCAGTGCCACAGCCATGTGCCCAGTGTACGCATGGACCACCATTGGACGCACTCCCGGACATGCAGTGCCACTGAACAGTGCTGAGGATTGTAACAAGTTGCATGCATGGCAGTGGTGTCACGGGATGGTGGCCATGCCCCACTGCCCGCCCAATTATACAGCATGCAATAGTAATCATGGATGGAAGGCACTCACCATCATCAGGGTGGTCCATGCGCCGCTGACCACCATTACCCCTCCTGGCTTGCTGCTCCTCCAGGCGGCACCTCCGCTCTATGGTCTGCTGGCGTTCTGCGGGCCCTAAGGTGCAAAACATGGAGAGAGGAACATCAGTACAGTCCTGTAGCAATTCCCCCCTGCCCCTATGTGTGCGCAATCTCACACAGCCAGACCCACCCACCCCACACCCCGATAACACCACCACGGTAAACACCGACTTGCCCCCATGTGCCAGACACATGCAACCATGACACCTCGTATGGACGATAAAAGTGTATGGATGTTGCACCTACCTGGCCATGGCACCGTACCCCTCCTGGCATGTGCCCACAGGCGGGCAAGCAGGTCTGGGTCCCTCCGCCTCAGGTCCCCATATCTGTGGTGGCACTGCTCTGCCATCTGCCCCATACCAGTGGCCTCCTCCAGGGCGTCGGCCACCTCCTGCCACACCTGACTCCTGGCCCTGTCCAGGGGTGCCTCCCCAAATAAAGGCCCAACATGTGGCTGCACAATGGCAACAAAGTTTTCCAGCTCCACCTGGCTCCACTGCACAGCACGCCTCCGTGCCATCTCTGCTGCTCAGTTCAGTCAAAATGGCGCTCTGCAGCGCGGTCCTGCCACGTGCAGATGCTGCGCGGTACAGCGCTGCCATTCCCTATCACACTGTCACCGAACAGCGCGATAGTGGTGCACCCATGCCTGATGCATGGCACCTAGGGGGCAAAGGTCGGGCACAGGGTCAAGGGTCTCTGGCGCACGGATAGCCACGGCGTGATTGGAACCCAATGCATGTAGCATGACTGGGTTCCTGTGTGCCACCTCCTGTAGTGGCCTACCGTGCTGTTGCCCCAGTGCGCCTACAATGCCCCAGTGCCACAGCGCCATATAGGTGAACAGCGCTGTAGCGCCACTGGCACAATGGTGGCCATGCTCTGCATTGCCTCCCATGCACAGCATGTCAGCAACGCGGCAGGCGCCTGTGTCATCAACCCAGACATGTGCAGTTAGGTGTGTACTGCACATGTCACAGAACTGCGCCCTTGGCTCAGCACGTTCAACACAATTGCGCAAAGAGTAACAGCGCGATACTCAGCCGGCATATGCAAATCAGCTAATCAGCCATTCAATGGCGCAGTCACTGCATTTGCATCCACTTAAAGATGCGCCTCGCCTCATTTGCATGGGTTGCGCTATAAAAGTGCGACATCGGGCTGCACTGGCCATAGTCGGTTATTGCAGTCTATTGCGGTGAGTTGCATGCTGTTTGGGAGTGTGGACTGTGGATTTTGGGACATGCATGGGACTGCACAGTCACAGGTAACACCTGTCATTCTCACAGGCTGAATCATGACAGAGCGTGTTGTGGAGGAAGAAGAACAGAGTCGTGGGAGGAAAAGGAAGCCGAATTTCACTAAGGCTGAGACAGATGCCCTGTTCGAGGCCTACCTAGACCAGGAGCAACTTCTCAGCGGATGCTAGGGAACACCACAGGCCCGTGCTGCTGCATGGGAGGAGGTGGCGTGTGCTGTAAACCTGCATGGCAGCCACCAGCGCTCCGTGCAGGAGTGAAAGAAGAAGATGGGCACAGACAGGTGGAGGATTAAGGAGAAGGTGGCTGCCATCAGGGCAGCATGGTCTGCGACAGGTGGGGGATAGCCGTAGGTGCTACGCCTGACCCCACAGGAGGAGCAGGTTGCTGGCAGCATGCAGCGTTGCGCCATTGAGGGTGTTCCGGGTGGTGGATTCCAGACGGGTGGTAGCCCGTCACTGCATGGTAGGTCATGGTCTGTCTATTGGGGGGACAGGGTAGGTCACATGCAGTAACGCGACTTTGTTTTCCCTTACAGCTCCTGAGCATCTGCATGGGTCAGCGGTGGTGGGCTTCTCCACTGAGGCTGGTCACATGGAGATGGAGGAGGGCCCATCTACCTCCACAGGAATACGTGGGTCAGGGCGACAGTGGACCCGCCTGGATGTCCAGGTTGATGTTGGTGGAGCAGGTGCGGAGGAGGCCCTGCCTGTGTCCCAGCATGCCAGCGTCCATGGATGCCAGCATGCTGAGACTCGGGCTGGTGCCGGATCCGTCACCGATCATGATGTCGTTAACGTCATGGGCAGTGACACATGTGTGCCACAGGATGGCCACACAGCAGGTTACATCGCGGCCATGGCTGTGGTTGGTGCTGCCGTGGAGGCCTGTGTGTCATCGCAGTCCTAGCCTGTGCCTGTCAGCACTGGTGGGGCAGCACTGGTGTGTGTACAGGACAGTGGGACTGTTGCACCACTGTGGTGGCACCATTGAGCCCTGGGGAGCAGCAGCTGGAGGGGCAGCATCAGCAGTCAGTCAATGGGCATGGGGGTACAGTGTCGGGAACGGCGTCGGTTCACCACCTGTGGACATGCCCAGGCCTGGCCCTGGTGTGCAGCACCCACCCTCAAGGGGTGATGAGCATCAGGGCCGCGAACACCCTGAGGAACAGCATGCCGATCAAGCAGATGATCTCTTGGATGAGCACACCTGCATACTGCAAGCATCAGTCAATCAGCAGATGTGGCTTGTGACGGTGGTGGATGCACTGAGTGCAGCTCTGTGCCAGGCAGAGGTGCGTCACAGCAGAGACACCGCTCTGCTCCTGGCAGGGATGGACTGGTTGCAGGAGGATGTGACTGCTGCCATTGACAGGCAGACACAGGCATTCACTGCTGTCATGGCGACAATGGGCACACAGTTATTTGCCCATGTGTCGCAGACACCACACAGTGCACTGTCAACCCCCCGTTCCTGGCGTCATGCGACACCATCCTTGTCGACACCGGGTTCAGCTGTGGGCATCCCGAGCACACCTGGCGCAGGCATGTTCGGTGTGCTGCAGACCCCTGCGTGAGCACGGTCGTGTTCACTCAGTGGAACATCTGGGGGACTGTCGGTGCCACCCCATGAGGCCAGTGGTCTGCCTGTCACTGCTGGCGGGCCTCAGCAGGGCTGCCCATGCATCCGTGGTGGCCGTGGCATTGTGGCACGTGACTGACCTGTCTCCCAGTGCGGCTACTGTCTGATGCTGCCCTGTGTGCATTGTGTCATTCAGCGAGCAATGCACGAGTGGGTACCCGGCCCTGCACGCACACACACAGTCCATCTGCACACCCTCCCGGCTGCTGTCCACAGTTGTGTGTGCATGATGATGCCTGCATTGCGCTGTATGCCACTGTGCAATGGTGCCCAGCGTCTGACACATGCACAATGACAGGCAGTGTGCATGGTGGTCTGTGGACATGTGTGTGGCTAGGGGTGGCGTTCTGGGTCTGCATGCTTCCTACCCTTTGTGCATGTCTGGTGAGATATGTGTGTGTGTGTGTGTGTCTGACTGTGTGCCATGTTAGACCTCACCCATGCCTGGTGGTGTGTGTGGTTCCATGCCCTGCCACTTCCCTTGACGGCATGCACCCTTGGTGTGTGTCCATGCATGTTTGTGGGTTGTGCCTTTGCCACTGGTGGTTGCACATGGCCCCATGACTTACCTGGGTTGGCTGAAGTGCTCCTCCATGATGGTGTCCCGGTGCAGCTGTGCCAGCCGGAGCAGTCGGGGGTCTCGTCACCCAAGAGGGGGCTGCCCATCACCACTGTCACCGGCGTCCTCATTGTCCCCATCGCTGTCCCCCTCTTTGACCTGTATGCCTATCCCACATTCGTTGGCCATGTTGTGCTGGATGCAACAGGCCAGGAATAGCCCACAGGCCTTTGAGGGGCTGTACTGTAGGGCACCGCCAGAGGTGTCCAGGCAATGGAAATGTGCCTTCAGCATTCCGAACACCCGCTCGATGACATTACGTGTGGTGGTATGTGCCTCATTGTAGCATTGCTGCGATAAGGTCACGGGCCGCCGGTATGGTATGAGCAGCCAGGGATGGAGTGGGTATCCACTGTCACATGTGTGTAGAGGTTGGAGGTTAGTTTGGTGATCAGCATCACCCTGCCCCGGGCCATGTAGGCCACTACCCATGTCACCTCTGACCATGCCCCCCCCAAGCCCTAAGTTTGTTCGTGTGGTTTGCATACTCACCCATTAAGTGGCCAGTGGGGATATCCCCACTCTCAAATCCGTGGCACAGTGCTGACTGGTGCCAGATGAAGGCATCATGTGCTCCCCCAGGGTGCATGGCACAGACATTGATTATGCGACCCCTGGCATCGCACACCACCTGGCAGTTGATGCTAGCATAGCCCTTCTGGTTAATATATGCGGCCCCCTCAGGGCCAGGTGGTGTGCGGATGGCCACATGGATGCAGTCTATTGCCCCTAGCATGCCAGGCATACGTGCTACCCTGTGGAACTCCTGTATGTTTGCTGTGCACTCCATCAGTGTGCTGGGGAAATGGATGTACTCAGCAGCATGTGGCAGCAGTGCGCTGAGGAACTGGGTGAGGTGGCATGACGCGGCCAACTGGGTTATGCCTGTGATGTCCTCTGTTGGTCTCTGGAAGGTACCCGTGGTGAGCAAGCACATGCAAGCTGTCACTTTAGTCTCCACTGACACAGCATGGCTCCGTCATGTGGATGCCTGCATCACATCACTGCACAGCTCAGAGAGCCGCCTCAGAATTGTCCAATTCAGGCGGTACCGGCCCACGATCTCAGTATCACTGTACAACTCGAAGCTGGTGCTGGCTCGATACTGCCTGTTGGGAGCATACCACCAACGGGCCCCTCTACGGCCGCGCCCCCCTGCTGCCCACCTTCTCACCCTCCTCATTACTGCCTCCATCTGGATGGTGGCACTGGCCATGTCCCTAGCTTGTGTTCACCCCCCCGGCAGCTGTTTCTGTGTTCCCCCCGCTGTCCTGGCTGCTACTTCCCCTGCACCAGGAACACCTAAATGTGCTGGTCTCTGTGCTGTGTGGCACTTCCCCCTTCTGCACTGGCTGTGTCTCCCCACACCTTCCCTGTGCCTCTCTGTTCAGGATGCCCTTTCCCTGGCCTGCCCTGTATGTCCCTCCTGCCCTCTTTGTGCAGCTATGGTTCAGCCTCATGAGCCTTCCCTGTAGCGTTCTTGTGCCTCTTCCTTGTTCCTTTTTATTTTGGCTCATTTCCGCTATCGCACAACTTCCGCTTGCTCCCCTATTGCGCATAGCGCATGTTGTTGAATATCGCACTGTGCCATTTATGCATGGTTCCTCCCCCTTCAGCTGCGCATACATTCATTATCATTGCGTTATTGCTCAGCGTGATTTGGGGGGCTCGTCTGCCTCCCCGCTGAATATCGCAGAATGGTGCATTTTCGGACTTGCGCTGGAGCAACCCTATTGCGCGTGGCGCAACCCTTTTGAATATCTGGGCCATTGTGTTTACATTGCAGTGTCCTTTATTTATTGAAGTACAAAAGGGATAAAATGCACAACATGAACAAAAAACTGACAAACGAATCACTCTCTCCAATGTTTCACCTCGCTTTGAGGCTTCTACGTGGTGTGAAGATGGTTAGCAACAGACCTCAATAAATACAGGGCACTTAGAGGCACAGTGTCCTTAGCTATAATAAATTGCCTGCTTGTAGTGAATTTATACTATTTCTTATAAATATATATGTAAGGATTAACCCACGACAGAACATGGATTACTAGGATTTAATCCATGCATGGGGGGGGGATTGTGGCACTAGACCACAACTGGTGTACTTGTTACAAAAACGTTCACATTTTTCTAGTTTGTATTAATGTATTTATTATATTTGCACAAGGACCCCTTGTGGGTTAAAGTAATAAGTTAATTAAGAGGTGCATGGACAGAATGAATTGTGATGTCACTAAATTTTATATATTTAAGGTGATGGTAATTTATTGACTCCAACCCCCCCCACCACCCTCCACCCCGATGAAGAGGGTTCTCCCTCAAAGCACTAGGGAAGTCATGTTTGTCCTCGAATAAAGCTTATTTATCTTTTTGGAGCGTTTTCATGTGATCACTTTTTGTTCTATGTTTTCATGAGTGCCAACAACCACCCAGGTGTGGATTAGTTCCACATGTAACCCATGCTCTGAAGTGGGTTTATGCACTTATAATGTGGGGATGGACACCACGAAACACAAACATGCCAGGCTGAGACATGCGGAGTCAGTTGGGTGCATTTGATTACAAGGAACAACTCAGCTGCGGCACACACACACACACACACAAGCTGCTATGACCCTTCCCAATGAACAATGATCATTGCTTCCCCTAAACTCTGCACCTAGCCAGGATGTTTGCCATTTCTCAGTACAGGGAAAGCTTTCACTCATAAGTTACAGTAAATAGGCAAAGGGAAATCCATAAGACCATATGAAGTTCAATTTCATTTTCCTTGAATTCAAGTATTAGCTCACTGTCTTCTCCATTTGCAATCTTTTTAGCAGCCACTTGATCATTCTACTCCCACACTAATTGGTTTACATGCAGTTTTGGAACAAAACCTGCTGAAAACATGGGCAGCATGGCAGGATTTACAAAACATTTGTCGGGGGAGCCTGGAGGTTTTACAAAACATTTATCGGGGATGTGCCAATGAAGAGCTGCAGAGGCTGCTTTGCGATACCCGTAACTGCTGTGGAAAGACACCCAGTTATTCCCTGCTTCACTGTCCTTTATGTTTTTACCTTAAACGTTTACACAATATGTGATTTTTACTTACATATCATGTTTCACTGCTCTACTCAGTAAGGTGGGGGACATGCTGCACTTGCTCTAGCTTCCTCAGATGCCTTTGGGAGAAACAATGGATTACTCCATAATTAATTCATGGTCAGGTGATGCATGTTCACAAATCAGAGGGGAGCATTTTTCAACCCCATGTTATAAATTTATATATACAGTATATGATGCACAACTGGGACCTGTGGAATAAATGATTTATTTTCACAAAAGCTGTTTAACCTTAGGTAATCTCATGAGTGGCGTAAGGCACAAGTGCATGCGCCCTAGGTCAACAGTTTGAGTAGAAATAAATCATTTTTTCCACAAGGTTCCTGGTACATATTTCATTTATGCAACAGACAGGGACCTCGAGTTGTGTGTTGTTTTTTTTTTTTATCTTTTAACTGTTTTTTTTTTTAATGAATAAAATATGTGGGACTTTTGGTGAACTAGCGTCTGTCCCTATTCATTCTGCCTTGTTGCTGTGAGTGTTGCTGTGGAGGCACCATCATGATGCAGATGATGATATGTGCCAATTAACTGGCTTAGATGTTGAGGAAACAAGTTTTAAAAAAAAAAAGATAGTGGCACCGCTTAGCAAGAGTAGTCAGGTGTGTATCTCATGATGATGATGAGAAAAGTGCCGTACTCAGAGAGACAGTTAAAAAAGATTAACTTTTTTTTGTTCAACCGTGATGTGGAGTAATCTTTTGTTAAACTGTGATGTGGAGTGAGTACAATGTGAAGGACTGCGATGTGGAGTGAGCTCAATGTGGGTGCTATGAGGCTGGCTTATGTGGACGTTCAGGCTTTTATTTACAAAAAATTCCATTTTTGATCATGCACCATCATCTGATGTGGGTAACTTGTGTATAGTGCTGCCAGTGATGTGGAAAGAGAAGGAAACAAGAGTAGTGTTTTAAATGAGGAAACTGGATGCAGTAGTTTTCTGTGACATTCCAATATGAGCAACAGAAATATACTGTAGTGTCTGGTCTCTCAAAAAGATTACATATGGACTATTGTGGTGGCTATTTGAGTAAGATATATTTTTTCCTACCATCATAGCCAGCTATTTATCAGTGTCATGCTTGAACATGAATTTCTGCAGTAACAGTAAATAAAGTACCTGAGTAGGGAAAATGGACAGCTCTAGAATAAGTAAGATTTCTTTAGTGTTAACATCTTTCTGTCACTTCACACACTGTGATTGGTATATTTTGCACACCATGCGGTAACTGTATGTTTTGAACATTTTGTGGTAACCGTACTGGTTAGCACTTTCGTAGGCATAGGCATCACACACTTGCAATCTGTGTGATAATAGACATACCACATGTCCAATTTCAGGTATCAAATACAGATAATTTGTGAATACCCTTCTGTCCCCCCCCCCACACACACACACACAGGCCTGTGGAACCTGATGTAAGAGCACACAGTGCTTTACAGATCCTGTGGTTTGGGCCCCTAAGAATCTACTTCAAAGTTCTCATAGTCCCGTTTGTCTAGTGGTAATCAGACTACATGTGCAGATCTGGAGTAAAGGGGCACAGTTTCATGGTTCTGCATATCCTCAGAATGCAGTCAATGATAGACATGCATTAGACTAGCCTGACAGATATAACACAGACCAGCATAGTACTGTAGGTAAAATGCAGCAGCTATGCATTTACACAAGTAAGCATTAATCCCCGATGAAGGAGGCTTCTACAGGGGAATTGATGCATGGTTGGGGGGAGGTTGTGGCACGAGGAAGGGAGGGAGAGGTAAACTTGTAGAGCACAGAGCTGAAGGGGAGCTCTAAAGAACTTGTGGCTACATGTATACAGGGATATTAACCCTACAAGCCAAAGACAGGCAGAGTTGGGGAAGTCTGTCTGGAGGCTTGCTTGAAAGCAGGAATAAGCGATGAAAGCTTTGGGAGAGAATTAATTCAACATAGGTTAAATTGTAGCATAGAGTTAACGGCCAGAAAGCATAAAAAAAGCCAGAGAGAGGATCAATTCGGTATAAGTTGAATTGGGGCCCTAGAGTTATTGACCAGAGAGGATCAGGGACAAACAGTTCATTCCTTCTGTATAAAGAAGAGAAATTGCTGAAGAGATATTTTTTTTGATAACTGAAAAAGAAATCCTTTAATATTGTACTGTTCAAATGAATGTAAAATATAGAGTTTAGGTGTCTGACTTTGAAACTTTTGAATGCTCCTGGATAGTCTAGGCCACACGATTACATGCTACCTGTCACACGCTGTTCGCTGACACAGTGACATCTGGGTACCCCTAGCAGTTTGAGGAAAATAGTTAGGGAACATTTTGGGGATTGTCCCTGAGGTTAGGGAGTGTAGGTTCTAGCTGACAAGTATTCAATGGGAAGAAGTTCGGCATTAGGGCAGAGAAGACCATGGGCTCAATTCACAAAAGTCGGTGCAACCTGTGCTTATCACAGGTATGCCAGGGATCTTATGCCCAATTCACTATTGGGTAGGGTCCCAGCAGCAAAGTTCTACTGCTTGTAGTAACCGTGACCCTACTCCACACACACAGAACATCTTAAATGTGTGCTACAAGCCACAGGGCAGCCGTGTGGCAATAGCACCATGAACAGCAGTCCATGGTGGGCTAGCAGATCCACCAATCCCCATTTATTTAAATAAAAATCCCATCCCTGTTGGTCTAGCAGCCCCCCTCGATCCCTGCTTATTTAAAAATCTGTGGTCTAATGCACCTAAAATCCCAGTTTATGTAACAAATAAAATCACATCCCTGGTGGTCTGGCAGATCCCCCTGTTCCCCATTTTTTTTTATTAAATCATATCCCTGGTGACCTAGCAGACCCTCTCTAGCCCCAATCTGCCAACAGAATAAAATAGATTTCCCTGGTGATGTAGTGGACCTTCCCCCTGGCAGGCACAGCCCCACCACCCCACTCCCCTGTCCCATCCTTGAACTGGAGACCAGCATTGCTCTATACTCAGCACCATGGCTGGCCACCGACAGAGTATTCAATGATTGCATACTATATACAGTACAGGCTCATTGATTGGCAGTGCAGCTCAACTGTCGATCAATGGGTGCATATTGTATACGGTATGCGCTTAATGAATACTCACTCGGCAGCCAGACATGGTGCTGAGCAGAGGACTGTGCTGGTCACCGTCTCAGGGCTGGAATGGGGAGGTGGAGCTGGGTGGAGGGTCAGCTAGACCCCCAGGGAGATATATTTTATTCTATGTGCTGGGGGGATCTGCAAGACCACCAGGGATGTGATTTAATTTTAAAATAAACAGGGATCGAGAGGTCTGCTACACCACCAGGGAGGGGATTTTATTTTTTACATAAACAGGGATCGGGGGATCTGCTAGACCACCAGGGATATGATTTTTTTTTTTTTTTACATAAACAGGGATCGGGGAGGTCCGCTAGACCACCAGGGACAACATTTTGGTTTTTACATAAACGGTGCTCAGAGAGGTCCAATAGACCATCAGGGACATAATTTTTGTTTTTACATAAATGGGGATGGGAGGGGGGCTCTGCTAGACCACCAGGGACATGATTTTTTTTTAATAACCGGGAATCGGGCAGTCCATTAGACTACCAAGGATGTGATTAGTTTTATACATAGGACCCTCACAAAACCCTCTGGGAGGATTTTGTGAATCCTGACTTAGGGGGTATGGCAGCCTGTGTCTGCTGCAGGCCCCCTAGTGCCATGCCAGCCCACTTTGTGGTGCAAAGCTGACATAGGCCCCCTTTGGTGCATGCAGCCTGCATTTGACTCAGGCTGCTTTTGTGAATTGCTACCACTGCATCTTATGATGCAAACCGAACCTTGTGCCATTCTTAGTGGTGCATGCTCTTTGCACCTTGCTGAATCGGGCACCATGTGTACAGCAGAACCCATTTTCAAGTGGAAGACTAGAACATTTTTTTTGTGTAAAAACTTCAGGAGCCAGTAAGGTTACTTAGAAGGTGTTGACACCAAAAGACTTCTTTGACTGTTATGCGTGCAGTCTCTCTGCATTTGGTAAAAGTACCTAGGCATGGGAAATTTTCTTTGTGGTTGTAAAAAGCAACCTGCACTATGTGGTGTGTTTGTTTTCTTTTTAGAGTGGATCTCCTGACCTGAGGTGGTAAAGCCATACCCTGAAGTTGATAAACATTGTAGCCATTTTGAATGATGTGAAGAGAAAGCGGCTGGCAATGTCCAGAGCAGAGAAGGAAGAAAGACAATGATGGTTTGAGTCCTCTGCCCAGAATGAACTGAACCAAGCACTCGCTGTAATCCAAGGATTTGCACAGAGGTCAGTTCAAGGTGAGAAGCCATCGAACGAAATGATAAAGGGACACTGGGGGTTTAACCAAACAGTTTGGAATATATTGCCTACATGTTTCAAACCGTTAAAACTGTGTCTGGTGTGGGAAATCAGAGTGCATCCACAGCCTTTATCCCATTCAGAAAGGAGACTATGCAGAATGCAGCACTGTCACCTACAAAACCAGGCCCTAGGTTATTAACTAAAAAATTGGTCCTGAGGTTTCCAAGCGGGAGATTGGTATCAAAGGTGAAGTTAATGTACGTAAAAGGTTGAAAACAGATGAAAATATGTTCCGTGGTGCTTCCTGATGTGGAAAGGAGAACAGAAATGTGGGGGATATAACTTTTTATGTTTAAGGTAAAAGCAGCCGTGATGTGCATGATTACATAGACACTGTTTATGCAAAGAAGACTGATACTAAAGGCTATAACCTACATAAAACAAACATTTGCCTATGCTGAACATTTCATGCTTTGTAAACAATTTGTTTTTTGCAACGTTGGTCCCAAATTTTGAAGATACTTGTTTCAAGATTTGACTTAGAGATATGACAAGTACTATTTATAGTACATTAGCCAAAATGTCATTTTGCACCAAAGGTGCAAAAACACATCTCATCCAGGATTTAAAAAATGACATGCCACATTCATGAGGTGGTGTGGAAAAATGGCTATGTTGAAAGGTTGGAGTCAAAATACTGAAAATTAGCGAAATTATGAGTGAACGCTGAAGTAATGTAACGTTCAGTCATAACCTGGGCATTTTACCCTATTTGTACACCAAATGTTCAGCTTAGCCTTCTTATAATTACCCCATCTTATGAACTCGTAGGTGAAATGTTCAGATTCCCAAAAATGTCATTCTGCGCCAAATTAAACGCTATTCCTCGCATCATTGAGGTTCAAAACATATTTTGGCCAGGATTTGAAAAATGACAGCTGTCATATTCATGAGGTGCTGTGAAGAAATGGCTATGTGAAAATGTGGGGTCAAAATAGTTAAAATTACCAAAGTTACAAGCCTGCATTTAAATTTTAATGTACTCCCATAAATTTGTTGTTTTTTAATATTTTTGCCCCAAATTTTCAACATAGCCTTCCTATGACTCCGTCTAATGAACAAGTAAAAGGAAAATGTTCAACTCCTGCCTGAACAGTGATTTTGCATAGCGACTGTGAAATCAACTTGGGGGGGGGCAGAAACACATTATGGTCAGGATTTGAAAAATGACAGCTGTCACATTCATGAGGTGCTGTAAAGAAATTACTACATTGAAAATTTGGGGACAAAATACTGAAAAGTACCAAAGTTATGAGCATGTGTTTGCAAATTTCATAACTTTGTTGTTTTGTTTAAAATTTTTACACCAAATTTTTAACATAGCCTTCTTATGACCCCACCCCATGAACAAGGGCAGAGAAAATGTTCAACTCCTGCCCGAAAGGTGATTTCGCGCATCAACTGCAAAATCACTTTTTGGGAAAGATGCCTAATTTCACTGTAATTGTTCATGAGGTGGGGTCCCAGAAAAGGCATATTGAAAATCTGGGGCAAAAATATTCATAAATGGAAAAGTTATGCCACTAAGTTCAAAATCCCATTGAAATACAGTACATTGAACCATATACCTGATTTCCTTCATTCACACTCTGGCTTTGAAACGTGAAGACATGTTTCATGTCCAGGGAAGATTATGATGTTGGACTCAGTGGGTAAATAAGGGCTTGTGGGGGGTGTGGGGGGTATTGAGTGGAGGGTCAAGTGGGGGACTAACGGTGCAACAGACGTTGATGGATGGTCTTCTGGTTAATAAAAAAATTTATTAAAAGAACAATGAGGGATGGCTTTCTACATTTCAGGTGATGACACTGAGGGATTGAGCATCTCCAGTGTCAGTTTTATGTTCGTGGGGGGGGTGCTGAGAGGGAGGGTCGGGTGAGGGGAGAGTAACAGGGGTGCCAGCAACAGATATTGATGGACAGTTTTCATTGTTACAGAGCTTGATACAGAAGCTGCACACCAGTGGCATCTGTAGCAAACTTCCGGTGTGCAGCTTTTAACTGTTTTGAAAGTCGATCAGCTTTTTGCTGACACAGCTTCAAGCAAATCAAAGGATCAAGTCTTCTCTGATTGGAGTGGCTTTGGTCCTTGAAGCACGTGAAAGTCTCTGCCCAGTTTAACAGAGAGGCTATGACAACTGTGTGGTCATTGTTGTAGACTGCCAGTCCCTTCTGTTCTGAACTGCAATGGGCTCAGCAGTGACAGCCCCAACCCCCCCAAATTCTGTTTAATTCATTACAAAATGTTTGGTGCGCAGGCGCATCAAACTTAAAAACAGTCACTAATATGGACTATAGCACTAATACCCAAATGCAGACTGGGGACCAAACAACTGGGACCCACCCTACTAGATTTGTGGATGGCAGCTTTGGTGAAAAGAATCACTTATGGGGTCACAAGTCTGTTCAGGGAAGACTGAAACAAGAAATTCATGTATTCAGGGGAACACTAAAGAATACCTTACTGCCCTACAGTGAAAATGTATAATGAGGAATGTGTAAAAGTGATTGGAAAAGTTTCACAGGAGAACTGTGAAACTAGGGACCTGCTGGAAGATGGCTTTAATCAAGTGATAATTGACAATCAGGTAGAAGTACCATGGTGGGAAATGCCTTTTGATGGGGATGGATTTCAAATCCTACAAATTATTAGTGAGGGTGTCCTCTGACATGCAGGAAGTGACCCAGATGTTGAGAAGGAACCCAGACCCAGTCAGTCAGAGAATAGGGTTTCCTCAAGGTAAAGATATTCCCAGAAACCAAAGTATTCCTAGAAAGACAGAGAGAGGTGGTGACTTTGAAATGTCTGAAAAATCCTTTCAGGAGATTTGTACTGAAGAGGAGGGACTAGAACGAATGCTGTCAAAGGTTGACCTCGAACTGTTTGGTACCAAGGGTAAGCAACAAAAATCTTGCAGGCTAAAAGACAAGAGAAAAGTGTAGAAGCCTCACTCTCTAAAATAATAACAGTAGGGGAGCTTAAGGATATGGGTTCAAGTACCAGCTGTGCAATTCTAGTACAGACGTCTAACCAGACAGAAGTTTATATGATCCGGTTCTCAACATAAACTGATATACTCAGGTTAGTCAAAGAGGAATTAAGTGAGGAACTGCTGTAAAAACAAGAAATGTTAGGAGACATTCAGTTGTTGTCTTTCATGGTATTGGAACAAACAGGAGAGGGGAAGGCTGAGAAGGTAATCCCTAAATAGGAGACCCTGCAAGTGGAAATCAAACGCTCAGGGCAAACTGGGACAAATCAGTTTGAAACTGATGGTCAGTTTAGCTAATACTGTAGTTTTTAAAATATGGGAATCAAATCAATATTTTTAGTGACTGTCCTTTTTAAGGGATTGAAAATCAGTTTGTGGGCAGGTAGCAAGTTGGCCAGTAGCTTTTAAAATGTACTTGCCAGACCAATTTTTTTCAGTGGCCATTGGCCACCTGGCTACCCAGTTTGTCCCACCCTGGCTCAGGGTTGCCATAGATGAGCTATGTGAGGACATGCAACAAAGACCAGAAGAGATAGCTGAATTATAAAATGAATACTCTCGGGCAATACAGGAAAAAATGCTGTTAGCCTGAGACCTTTTTCTGTCAGAAGTAAAAGTGGTGGACAGAAAAGTAGCATCTCGCCAGGACGAAGGGGAAAGGTCAGGAAACCTAGCAGAGGTGATTCAGCCAGTGCTGAATACAATAGTGGAGGCAGAACAACAAAATGCTGAACAAGTGGAAGGTTCTGAAAAGACAGAAGGTCATGGAACTTGCACAAAGGTCAAACTAAACCATGTTAGGAACCATGCTCAGTACAGTACCACAAATGAGGAGACAGAGTTCAACTTTACAGAAGGCATTGCCACAAATGCTGAAATGAGTTCACCTCTCCAGAAGATCAAGCATCCTTCCCAGATATCGCAGTGAGTGGGTTTAAAACCCACCTGTTAAGCAAAAGCAGACAATCCACTAGAAGGGAAATCACAGCAAGTACCAATAGTGGGGCACCAGGTGATGAGCAAGCCACAGACAAGACATCTCCCCAGAACTGAAACAAAGGGAATATACTGGTTAAAGAGGCACCTGGAAAAAAGACTGGTTTTACAGTGCCAAGCAATGGTCCTTGGATTAGTACAACCTGAAGTGCTAAAGTTGGCTTCTGGTGTAGAATGTTTGGAAAAGGAGAAAACCCCGGAACAAATACCCACTCAAGATTATGAGCCAGGACTAGTTAATAGAGTAGCTGACTATTACACCTCTTGTCCTGAATGCCATGTAGGTAGCTTAAAGATTGGTAAAGGGGCTCTTTCTGTGCACATGGGCCAAAAGGTTGCTCCAAACAGAATAAAAACACCATTAAAAAGATATGCTGATAAAACCTCTCTTGGAAGGAATGAGGCTGAGTATGGCAGGAGTGCCCACAGAAACTGTGATTGATAGGGACATGGATGGTATAAAGCAACTGTGTGCCCTGATAAATTATAAGATTGATGGTCCATTGAAACAATGCTCAAAACAGGAAAAGAGAAAGCTGTGCAGATTTATTATGACAGATGTGACAAAGGAGAAAGATGGTGGCCACACTGGGCTGCGCATCGGGAGTCTGCTAGGAATCTGTTAGGGAGTCCGTGTTTTAAGTTAAGTTTTTCTCATTTTTCTTATATGCGTCTAAATTACGTTTGTTTATTGCATTTATTTATTTGTTTTTTATGTTTTATTTGTTTAAATCCGTATCGGTGTTAGCTAGTGGTGAGGTTTCAGAGGAGAGTGTCAATGAGGAGAACAGTGAGTCAGAAGTAGGAGTCAGTTTTATTATTTTTCAGCTAGGACTCAGTCTTCAAGGAGCAGTGACCTGGTGCTTCCTTACCTGGATTGCGAAGAGCAGGAATGGAGCAGGAAAGGATTCCAAAGGCGCTGGCTGGGCTTCCATTGTTGAAAATCTGACCAGAGATCTGTGGAGCCCAGGCCAATGGAGAAGCGGCCACTTCTGACACTGAGTAGTGAGGAATAGCAAGACGACTGGGTGAGTGGAATGCTCTGTTGGGCTGCCTTCCATTTAGCGTGCTCCAGGAGGTTCCCCGGGAAAAGGAGACAAATTCGATCAACTGTGACTTGTGGCAGTACTAAACTTGGAGTCAGGGCCACAGAGGATGAATATTGGTCCTGATTTGTCTGCAGGACATAAGAGCTACCTTTGATCCATGGAGTGAGTCAGGAGGTGAACACAAGGCCATGAGAGGGCCTTGGTTGGAATCCTGAACTGGGATTTCCTGGGCCAGTTTGAGCTGCACTGTTTTTTCATATCCTGCCAGGGCTGAGTTGGTGGAGCAGACTTGGAGATTCCGGGGTTTGGCCTGAAGCTTGAGGTAAGCACGGGGCCATGAGAGGGCTGGTTGTGTGACCGAGAATTGGGACTGCCACATCTGCTGCAGTTTTTGGGTGAGAGACCCTGCACTGTTGTTTTGGAACTAGATACACAGACAGTGTTGGCAGATAAGGGCCTATGGCCCACCCAGTCTGCCCATTTCAGCTTGTAAGTTCAGTTTATGTTTTCCTAGAAGTCTGTTGCCTCTTACCCCTGACCTGCAGAATTCCTTTATGTCTATCCCATGCATTCTTAAATCCCGTGATTGTTTCATCCCTCACCACTTCCTCTGGCAGGGTGTTCCACTTGTCCACCACCCGTTCTGTGAAGAAATTCTTCCTCACGTTTCTCTAAATTGTCCTCCTCCAACTTCATCCCATGCCCTCTAGTCCTGGAAAATTTTTTTTGCTTAAAATAGTATATTCCTACACCCTGTTCCTCCCTGTAAGATACTTGTATGTCTCTTCATATCCCTCTCTCCCTCCTCTCCTCCAAGGAGTACATGTCAGTTCCTTCAACCTGTCCTCACAGGACTTGTGATGCAATCCATGCACCATCTTTGTTGCCCTCCTCTGAACCTTCTCTACCTTGTCTATGTCCTTACGTGGGTAAGGTCTCCAGAACTGTACACTGCACTCCAGATGGGGCCTCACTATTGTCTTGTATAGTGGAATTATGACCTCCCTTTTCCTGCTGGTGATGCCCCTGCCTATGCATCCCAGCATCCTATTTGCTTTACCTGCTGCCTTGTCACACTGTTTCCCTACCTTGAGGTCATCAGAGATGATAACCCCAAGATCCCTTTCCTGCTTGGTGCATACTATATCCTCACCCCCAACTGATATATTGTGCCAGGGTTTTTGTGCCCCATATGCATTGTCTTGCACTTCTTTGCACTGAAATTCAACTGCCAAACCCCTGACCATTCTTCAAGTTTCTGCAGGTCCCTTCTCATTCTGTCTACACCCTCTGGTGTGTCTACTCTGTTACAGAACTTTGTGTCATCAGCGAACAGTGAAATTCTGCCTTCTAGATCCCATGCAATGTCACTGATGAAGTTGTTGAATAGGACCGGTCCCAGGACTGATCCCTGGTATCCCACTGGTCACTCTTCCCTCTGTGGAGTGACAGCCATTTACCACCACCCTTGTGTCCTGCCGCCCAGCCAGTTACCTACCCACCACACTACTGTCCTGCCCACACCCATATTCCCCAGTTTGTGTAATAGTCTTCTATGGCACAGTGTCAAAGGCCTTGCTGAAGTCCAGATAGGCCATGTCCACTGCCCTCCCCTGATCCACCTCCCTAGTCACCCAGTCAAAAATTCAACGAGGTTGGTCTGACATGACCTCCCCTTGTGAAACCATGCTGCCTTTGGGTCCTGTAGTCCATTGACAACCAGATGTTCCACCAATCTCTCCTTCAGTAGTGCTTCCATGATCTTCCCCACTACCGAGGTGAGGCTGACTGGTCTGTAGTTCTCCGCCTCTTTGTTCCCACTTTTGTGTAAAGGGGACTACATCTGCTATCCTCCAGTCTTTGGGTACCTCCTGTTTCAGTGATCAGCTAAACAGGATAGCCAGAGATTCAGCCACCACCTCTCTTAGTTCTTAAGGACCCTGGGATGCACCACATCTGGCCCCATTGCTTTATCAACTCTTATTACTTCCAGTTCCTTCAGGACCCTTTCTGTGTAAAGGGACTTGTGTCCATTTCTGCACCATTCTCACCCTTGTACTTCCTTCAGACCCATTACCCCTCTTCCTCAGTAAAGACTGAGCAGAAATACCTGTTCAATATGTCAGCTTTACTGTTGTCATCCTCACGGCCCCATCCTACCCCTTCAGTCTCACTATCCCTCCCTTTGCCTTTCTTTTTTCACTTATGTACCTGTAAAATATTTTGTCCCTTTACCCACTGATTTTGCAATGTGTTCTTCTGTCTGAGCTTTGGCTTCCTTACTGACCTCCCTGCCTCCCTTTGCTTCTCCTGGTACTTCTCCCTATCCCTTCTGCCTGTGTCTTTTTGTATTGCCTGAATGCAATCTTTTTGGCTTTCACTTTCTTTGCTACCTCTTTGGAAAACCATAAGGGTCTCCTCTTCCTTTTCCTCTTGCTAACCTGCTTAATGCATAATTCTGTTGCTCTTGTAATCCCCATTTTAAATACTGCCCACCGTTCCTCAACCCCTGATTCCTGCCCCATTCCGCTTAATGCCTCTTTCAAGTATCTCCCCATTTTCCCAAAGTCTGCCACCCTAATAACTGTGCCCAGGCATTGACCCCCCCACACACACACCGTGGAATGTCACCTTAATGTCTGTTCGGGGCCTTTTTAGCCCGGTGACTAGATTCCTGACTGTAGTGACCTTTTAGGGACCTGAACCTGTAAATGAACTTTTGTTGCTGCCCTCTGGACTCTGGAATTCCTGTAACTAATTGTTGTGAATTTTATTGGGTGTAACATTATAGTTTTAAGGGGTTGAGGGGAAGAATTGTTTGTGGAGTTATAGGGTGGCAGAGTGAGTGGGGGGAGAATGAGTGGTTAAGTGAGTGGTGTACTGTGGTAGGGTTATTGGAGTGGAATGGGGTTTTAAATTTAATGTATTATTGGATGAGAAGTAAGTTTATTATGAGAATGAGAGAATGTTTCTTTCAGCTTGGATCCCTGGGCTTTGTCATTCCCCCTCTCTCCTGAAGGTCTTGCACCCCTTCCATGACCCACCCCTTTTGGCCACAGTCCATCAGCAGTGTAGGGAGTTGGGAGTTGTGAGGAGGGGCAGAAGGGGGGAGGTATTAAAAGGGATTGAATCAGAGGAAAAGCGACTCGAGTGGTGGGGACCAGGAGGCACCCTGGGATAGGGAGGCAGATGGAACGGGGACCCCCGTTCCTTGTCTCTCTGTCCAGGGAACCTTCCGGATTAAGGAGCAACATAGCTGAGGGACTAGCCTCTGCCTTTCATCCTGTTTGGGCAGTGTTGTGAAATGCCAGGTTGATGGTGCACACGACCATTATAATGGCTGGTGTTATGGCGTCAATTTACCTGGCGTGCAATATGGAGACCTGGCTGGGGAACACCTCCAGTCCTGTGCTGGAGGCTCCAGTCCCAGATGTTTTTTCTGTGGTTCACTGCCCAAGGAAGGAACACAGTGGGGGGCATTTGTTTTAGCTTGGAGCTGGGCCTGACAGTGCACCGAGTGGGGGATACCCAGGCTTTCATGTGCATGGTGGCACGTGGGGTTCCCGGGGGTGGATTTTAAGGTTCTTCTCATCTACCGTCCACCTGGCTGGAACAGGAATTTCCTACACAAGATGATGGCTTTTGTCACCAAAAGGGTGTTGGAGTCACTGAGATGGCTTGTTCTTGGCAATTTCAACACCTGGGTGGACGATGAGGCTTTGTCTGGTACCAGGGTCTTCCTGTCTAATATGGAAGCCCTTGGCTTAACTCTTGAAACCATGGCCCCACTGCTCCAGACATGCGCTTGACCTGGTGTTCTCCCTGGGGCTTGAGACTTACACCTTTGAGATTGATACGGTTGTTGGATAGTTGCACCATCAGGTTCAGCTTCACAGACTCCCTCCCATTGTCTCTTCCCCTGTGGAAATAGTACAGTTCTACCCTTTAAAAGGGCTTTGGCTAGAGAGACCGATGGCAAAACTGAATATTTTGTCTGTGCTGGAGGTTTATGTGGCGGGTCCAGAGGAGACTGTGGTGGCCTAGAGCTGTCACGGGGGCCTTGGATCATCTGGCACTGGCCCGTGTACGTCTGCTGGTTTCGCATCTTGGCTCGCCCTGGTCTGACAGTGGGCTGAGAGCACTGAAAACCATCAGGTGGAGGTTAGAGAGGCAATGGAGAAAAAACAGGACCCAGGAGGGCAGGCTGGTTCTGACAGCTCATTATAATGAGTATTAGAATGCAATCACCTGAAAAAAGGCAGTTTTTATGTCCAGGATGATTGCAGCTTGGAAGAACCAACCAGCTCAGCTCTTTCAGGTTGTGGACAGGCTTTTACATTCGGCCTGTCTGGAACCATTAGATCATTTTCAGCTCAAAAATGTGAGGAGTTTGTTCAGTTCTTCTCAGACAGTGTCCTCTGTTAGGGCTGGGATTTCCCCAGTTGGATTGTCATCATCTGACAGGGTTGGGCCTCGGGGGAACAGTGCGTTTGGTCTCCCTGGGGAGAGTTCCAATTGGTGACGATGGCAGAGGTCTGTGGGGTGATCTTGAGGCTGAAACCAACCTTCTGCAGCCTGGACCCAGGCCTGGCACAATTACTTGTTGATTGCATTGGAGCTCTGGGCCTGGTTTTTACTGAGATTGTTGGGTGTTCCTTAGCAATGGGGTGTTTACCTCTAAAACAAGATCTGGAGAAGCACCTGCTGAAAAATCTCCTTTCGACCCTAACATCTTGGCAAATTACCATCCTATCTCAAACCTTCCCTTTCTAGGGAATGTTCTTGAGAAGGTGGTTACAGAGCAGCTTGAGAATCACCTCACAGACTTCCAGATTTATGAGACGTTCCAGTCCAGGTTTAGGACTTTAGGACGATGCACAGCAAAGAGACCACATTAGTATGGGAGTTGAATGACCTGCTCAGGGTGAGGGATAGGGGAGAGTGATCAATTCTCATTCTTCTCGATCTCTCCTCAGCATTTGGCACTGTGGATAATGAGGTGTTGTTGGATGGGCTGCAGGAATATGTTGGACTCACTGGCAAGGTCATTAACTGGTTTGAGTCCTTCCTCTGGGACAGGTCCCAGAGGGTGGTTCTGGGGAATTATTTCTTAAGCCCGATGGCCTTGCCTTGAGGAATGCCCCAAGGTTCTGTCCTCTCCCTTATGTTATTCACAGTGTATATGCTGTCACTGGGTGAGGTCAAAAGATGGGATGGACTGGGGTTTCATTGCTATGCCGATGATACTTGGCGCTACCTGTCTTTCGGATCAGGAAGATCAGATATGGTCGATGTGCTGAATAAGTGCTTGTCCAAGATCTGGGCGTGGACATCGTCAAACTGGTAAGGACTCAACCTGAGAAAGACTGAAGTATTGGTGGTGAAGCCAGGTCAAAGTGGGGGGGATGGGGGCTTCTGGAGAGGATTTAGGGCTTTTTATTGGCTCGACCAAACTAGGAACCTCCACTAAGGTGAGACATGTGGGCATCTTTTTGTCAGTGAGCTGGCACTTAATACTCAGGTGTCGGTTGCTGTCTGGAATGGATTTACCATCTGTGAAATATCACCTGAATTAAACCCCTTATCCCCCTGATGATCTGGCCACACTAGTACACGCATTTGTTACCTCGAGGCTTTACTACTGCAATGCACTCTACCTCAGGGTCAGAGGAGGTGCAGTGCAGTGCCTGCAGCTGTTGCAGAATGCTGCAGACTGGCTTTTGACAGGCCTCTCCAGCTCCTGTCATACAATGCCAATGTTGCATGAACTACACTTGCTGCTGGTGCACTAGTGCATCTTCTTTAAAATAGGTCTGCTGACCTATAAGGCCCTGCACAGGCTGGGGCTGGGCTAACTGAGGGAACTTCTGCATCACTACACCCTGGATCGCTCTCTCCGATCAGCGGGAGATGCCCTCCTGGAAGTCCCCAGAGCAAGATTAAAGGCTTTTGAAGTAGCCATCCTGATCCGTTGAAATTCTTTGCCAGGGTTCTTGTGGAAGGCACCCTCCTTAGAGATATTTAAAAGAAAATTTAAATCTTTTTATTTCCAACAAGCCTTCAGGGTCTAAGTGATAACCGATTTGTATATGACAAGGAGTTTTAGTGTTTTGATTGGTAGTAATTATTTATATATTAGTGGATACATTGATTTTATTTTGTACGGTTGTTTGTTTATCCTGTATGCTGTCTGTTAGTTTTTATATTTTGTAAGGGCGCCCTGAGCCTCTGGGGAAGGGCGCCCAAAAGAAATAAAGTCTACTACTACTACTACTATCTGGGATAACATAATACTGTACTGAATGGCGATAACATGAGAGGTGCCTCTAACATCCAGGGGTTCTTATCTCATAAGATATTATATGGCCAACAGTCCTACAGGATAGGAAACATCATTATGGAGATAGTGCAGGTACATAGTCCACGTAAGATGTTGCAGTTTATATTGAAGTGATTTTCCAATCTAAGGTACTGGGCTTTGTAGCGCAATACCTTATGGCAGCGTTAGCCGATTGCTGCCAAACTATAAGTTTTAACTGCGTCCTTTTAGATGGGGAAGGTATCATAACTGCAGCTGAACCCATGGCCAGCCCAATCCATAGAAACATGGAATCACAGACCTTGATGGCAGATAAGAACCGTTTGGCCCACCCAGTCTGCCCATTTCCCTACCTATTTGATAAGCTGCAGATCCTAGTTAACCAACAACCTAATTCTTCCTACCCACCACCAGAATTGCCTTATGTCTGTCCTATGCATTCTTGAATTCCCACACTGTTTTTGACCCCACGACCTCCTCAGAAAGGTGGTTCCATGCGTCCACCACCCTCTCTGTGAAAAAATACTTCCTCATGTTGTCCCTGAGCCGTCCCCCCTCAGTCTTCAAATTGTGCCCCCTTGTTCTTGAGCATCTCTTTTTCTAAAAGATGCTACCTTCTAGGACTTTGTTGATGCCCTTGAGGTACTTGAAAGTTTCTATCATGTCCACCCTCTCCCTCTTTTCCTCAAGGCTATACATATTAAGCTCCTTTAGTCTCTCTTCATATGGCTTCTGGTGCAAACCCTGCGCCATTTTAGTTGCCCTCCTCTGGACTGCCTCCATCCTGTCGATATCCTTGAGGAGACGGGGTCTCCAGAACTGCATGCAGTACTCCAGATGGGGTCTCACCAACTGTCTCTTCAGAAGAATAACAACTTCCTGTTTTCTACTGATGATGCCTCTCCCTATGCATCCCAGTATCCCTCCAGCCCTCCTTACTGCCTTCTCACATTGCTTGCCTACCTTTAGGTCATCTGATATGGCTACCCCCAGGTTCCTTTCCATTTTTGTTGTTGTTACTACCTGCCCACCCATTGTGCACTCTTCCACTGGGTTTTTGTTTCCCAGGTGCTTTACTTTGCACTTCTTTGCATTGAATCTAAGCTGACATACTTTTGACTGTTCCCTCCACCTTGCCAAGTTCCTTCTCATCCTTTCCACCCCCCCTTGTTTATCAACCCTGTTGCAGATCTTTGTGTCATCTCCTAAAAGGCATACTTTTCTTCCAGTCCCTCAGCAATGTCACTTATAAAGACATTAAAAAGGATTGGTCCCAGTAGTGAACCCTGCAGTACCACACTAGTAACTCCTTTTCTTTGGAGTGGGCTCCATTTACTATTACTCTCTGTATCCTGCTGTCCAGCCAGTGTTCTACCTAGGCTACCACCCTGGGACCCACTCCTAGGCTGGCTAACTTGTTTATTAATCTTTTGTGTGGGACTGTGTTAAATGCCTTACTAAA
Source organism: Neoceratodus forsteri (assembly GCA_016271365.2). Taxonomy (NCBI): domain Eukaryota; kingdom Metazoa; phylum Chordata; order Ceratodontiformes; family Ceratodontidae; genus Neoceratodus; species Neoceratodus forsteri. Next base: position 724,315,240 of record CM028129.1, read on the forward strand.
GTCTAGGTTGGCCATATCCACAGCCCCTCCTTGGTCTACTACTTTGGTCACTCAGTCAAAGAAATCTATTAGATTTGTCTGATATGACCTTCCCACAGTGAATCCATTCTGCTTTGTGTCCTGTGCCCCACTGGTCTCTAGGTAATCAACAATTCTTTCTTTCAGAAGTGATTCCATCATTTTCCCTGCCACTGAGGTCAAACTAACAGGTCTGTACTTTCCTGCCTCTGCTTTGCTCCCACTTTTGTGAAGAGGAATTACATCCGCCCTCCTCCAGTCCTTAGGTACCATACCATTCTCCCACGATTTGTTAAAAAGGGTAGTCAATGGAATTACTAGTTCTCCCCTTAATTCTTTTAGAATTCTGGGGTAAATCCCATCAGGCTCCATTGCTTTGTCCACCTTCAGTTTTAGGAGTTCTTTCAGAACCCTTTCTTCGGTGAAAGGACTGGTATCGACTTCCCGATTCAGAGTGCTTCTATTGACTGGGTTAGGCACCTCCCCCTCCTCTTCTTTTGTAATTACTGAGCAGAATTATTCGTTCAGTATCCCTGCCTTTTCACTGTCACCTTCTGCCCACCCACCCTCCACTTTATTAAGCCTCACTATCCCTCCCTGGTCCTTCTCTGCTCCCTAATGTACCTGTAAAGGTTTTATCCCCCTTCTTAACTGAATTGGCTATTTCTCCTCGGTTTGGGCCTTTGCTATTCTGACTACCTTCCCTGCTTCCTTCTGCTTTAACTGGTACTATTCTCAGTCCTGCTCCTTCTGTGTTTCCTTATACTTCCTGAATACTATATTTTTATTCCTTACCTTCCCAGCCACCTCTTTTGAGAACCATAGTGTTTTTTTCTTTGTTTTGATTTGTTTATTTGCTTCATGCAAAGGATGTTGCCTCTGTGATGGCAGTTTCAATTTTCCCCATTGTTCCTCTACCCCTCCATCTTGCCCATTTGCTAGTGCTTTTCTGAGGCACTCTCTCATCTTGTCAAAATCAGTCCTCCTAAAGTCCAGTACCCTCACTTTTGTATGGCTTGACTCTACGACTCTGTTTATCATGAACCACACTGTTTGGTAGTCACTTGTTCCCAGATGACTACCCACTTCTAAATCTGAGATCCTCTCTCTGTCCCCGTTTGAGAGTACCAGGCCTAAGACTGCTCCTTCCTGAATAGGTTACAACACTACCTGTCTGAGGCATTCCCCCTGTAGGGCATCAAGAATTATCCTGCTCTTGGACGTGGCTGCAGCAAAGGTAGTCCAGTTAACATCTGGCATATTCAGGTTCACCCATCAACAATATCTCTCCTTTTTCTGCCATCCTAAGGATGCCTTCTATCATTTTCTTGTCCATTTCCTTCCCGAGACGGGGGTCTGTATATAACCCCCGTGCAGACTGTGGTGCCATTTCCTGTCTCCAGGGCGATACACAGTGCCTTCTCTGCTCCCTGTTTACCCTTTAGTTCTGTTGCTTTGATCTCTTCCCTTATGTAGAGAGCTACTCCTCCTCCTCTTTTACCCTCCCTGCCCTTCCTGTAGATTGTGTACCTTGATATGTTGACATCCCAGTCATGGTTCTCTGTGTACCATGTTTCTGTGACTTCCACGATATCCAGGCGCCCCTCTTCCATCAAGACAACTAGTTCAGGGAGCTTGTTACCCAGACAATGGGCTTTGGTACTCATTGCCCTCCATTATTTGATGTTCTTACCCCTTTTAGCCCCATCTCTGTTCTTACTGTCTTTTTTTTCATTTACCCCTGTCCTTCTCCCTATGAACTTCTCTACCTTGGTGTTTGCCTCACTAACTACCCTGTTTTGTGGCGGGGGCTGGGATTTCCCTGCTTCTTTTCAGTGCCCCCCCCCCTTTGGCTAGTTTAAAAGCTTGCCAATGAAGCATTTAAACCTATCACCTAGGATTCTGGTTCCTGTCCCCGACAGATGCAGACCATCATGCCAGTATAGGCCTGTATCCCTCCAGGTAGACCCCCAGTCCCCAGTGAAGCCAAAACCCTGAGCTCTGCACCAGTTTTTCAACCCTTTATTGAATCCCATGGTGCGGAGCACCCTAGTCTCACCCATGCCACAGACAGGCAGCACCTCTGAGAAGGTTACTGTGCATGCTACTTGTCTAAGGCCCCTCCCCAACTCCACAAACTCCTCCTGCACTGCTTTGTTCCCATTCCCAGCCAAATCATTTGTCCCTAGGTGGACAATGACATCCAGCTCCCTCTCCCATGCTACTGCTCTAGCAATCCTGAGGATTTGCACTATGTCCCTCCAAGCCATGGCACCAGGAAGGCACCTTACCTCCCTTTCCCAGTTCTACCCTCTTAACAACTGAGCCCCCAGTAGGAGTTGTTTCCTTCCCCTTTGGGCTCCTGTGCCACCCTCCTGTGGGGCTCCTTTGTGGAGATTCCCAGCATCCTCCTTGGTCTCCACTGTGGGTGCCTACATAGAGGAACCAAACTCCACCAGAACAGAATATGAATTGTGGAGAAGTACAACTGGAGGGATGCACCTCTGTTCCACCACCCTCACCCTCCCTGAGCTCACCGTAGTCCAACCACTCCTCCTCCTTCTTGGCTACCTCTGAGGCAGTGGCAGCGGCCCTGGGTGTCTCTGGCTGGGAGAAGAGGTCCCCCAAATCCTGGCCAACTCAGTCTGGAGACGAGCAACCTCCTCCCTCAGCCAGAAAGGTGCCTGCAGATGGGACAACACTGCATTCTCCAGAATATCTCCCAGAAGACTGCTGCTCCACAGCCACTGCACTGCACCACTCTCATCATGTCTGATTTGTGGCCCCTCACCTGTTGCTTTGAATGCTTACTCTTTCCTCTTTCTGTTTCCTCTTTTGGTTTTCTCCATACATTCCTACTGCCTTTGTGCCCTTACAGCTCCTGGCTTTCCTGTTCTGGGACAGGAAGTTCCTGAATTCCTGAGTAGTCTCCTTCTTACTTGCTCAGAGTCAGACCTCCAGCTGCTAGAGGGGGAGGGAGAGCTACTCTTTTCCTTCTAGGATGGTGAGTCTTTTGTGCTTCTTTGATCACTTCCTTCCGCTCCCAAACAGGAAGTTCCTGTTGTCAGTCAAATCCAGTGTCTATAAAAGAGGAACTGGCTAAGAGTGAGGTGGTGGTGGGAAGGGGGGCTATATAGTCCCATTAGTAGAGAAGTAAAAGTTCTAGCAGCACCTCCTTCCTCTTGCTGCTCTCTGCCAAAAGCTATCTAGGGCAGTTTTAAACGTAAACACCTGGTTTACTGCTGCCTAAGCCACACCCCCTAATTTACAGCTCTCTTTTTCACCTAGCTAACTGCGCAGATAACAGTTTCCTTCCACCTCAGACAAGCACGCTTACTCTTGTTTTGTTTTTTGTTTGTTTGTTACCCTGATTGAAAGTCCCAGTAGTAAAGTTCAAGTTCTTTAGTGCCAGTAGTAGAGAAGTAAAGTTCTAGCAGCATCTCCTTCCTTCCACTTCTCGGTTTGCCATCCCTGCCCCCACGCTCAGACGTTTTGTGACATCCAGGCAGGGAGAGCACAGGGGGTGCCCCATGCAAGTATATGGGGATATTTTTTCAGTGCTGTTTTATGTACTTTTGAGCAATCTAAGAAGAAAAGCCACCACTGAACAAACAGGGGCCATATTAGTTGAGTGGGGGCTTTCATTTCCTCTAAGATTGCTTAAACGTACATGAGACAGCATTGAAAAAATTTCCCCATAGACTTGTATGGGGCACACCCCCATGCTTTCCCTGCTTAGATGTCACAAAGCATCTGAGCGTGGGGCAGGGACGGCAGACCGGGTAGTGGAAGGGATTGGCTGGCCATGGGTTCAACTGCAGTAACTATTCCTTTCCTAGCTTAAAGGACACAGTTAAAGATGATAATTTTGATAACAACTGGCTAACGCTGCCATAAGATAATAGGCTATGAAGCCCAAACAGAGGTTGGAATAGGCTGGAAGATCACTTTAAAGTGGAGGGATGGGCTGGACACAGCTGGCAGAGTTGCCAAAATAAATGGTACAAATGCACAGCACATTCAGGTGGTTCTGTATACCCCAGGTTCAGAAGCTTGTGCAGGCAGAATACAGAGCATGACCCCTTTTTTCCCCAGGAAGGGAAGACAGTGGTGGTCATTGCAGAGCATTTCCCAGGCACAGCTCTGACAGAGTAGGTATCTGACAGGGTATGGGTCTGCTCTTCACCTTCACCTGTCACTTCCAGGACCAGAGGGGTTTTGTCAGGGGCTCTGGTAGAAGCCAAGCTAGGATTTGCAAGAGATGCCTTTTCAGAGTTGGCCTTTAAGAATGCTATGCAGGGAGACCTGCAAACTTGTGCAGTCAGTCCATAATTGGATAATTTGGAGCACCTGCAGGCTGAGGAGTTGAATAAAAGGAACATACCTCAGTGCAAAAGGGTTTTTTTTTTTTTAGTTTTGGACTGGACTCCTCAGGGAAAGAGAGGTAAACCCTGCAGAGCACAGAGCTGAAGGGGAACTCTTAGGACTCTGAAGAAATTGTAGCTGAATGTATAGGAGGAGATTAACACTACAAGTCAGAGTGAGGTAGAATTGGACAAGTCTGCTTGGAGGACTGCTTGAAAGCAGGGAGAACTGATGAAAACTCTGGGAGAGAATCAGTTCCGCATAGGGTTGACTGGGGCCTTAGAGTCAGTGTCCAGGAAACATAAAGAAAGCCAGAGAGAGAGAGAGAGAGAGAGAAAGAGAGAGAGATAATCAATTCAGTATAAGCTGAATTGGGGCCCTAGAGATAGTGGCCAGAAAGGATCAGGGAGAGACACTTTATTCTTGCTGAATAAAGAAGGGAAATCACTGATGAGAGATTTTGTTTCTGAAAATTGGAAAAGAAATCCTTTAATTTTGTACTGTTCAAACAAACATGAAAGAAATAGTTTAGGTGTTAGAACTTTGAAACTTGTATGACCTATTCTTTTGAATGTTCTCAAATAGCCAAGGCCACATGGCTACATGCTGCCTGTCACACACAGTTTACCCTGGATACCATTGCTGATGTCACTGATGAAGATATTAAAGAGAACAGGGCCCAACACGGAACCCTGAAGAACCCCTATAGTAACTGTGCCCATGGTTAACCTCACCCTGTTTACCACCACCCTTTGCCTCCTGTCTGTGAGCCAGTTGCCCACCCATCTGACTATGCTTTCCGCAGCCTCATGTCCTCCAATATCATCATCAGGTGTTTGTGTGATACAGAATCAAATGCCTTGCTGAAGTCAAAATAGAGAAGATCCACTGTATGCCCCGTCTAATTCTTTTGTTACCCAGTCGAAGAAGGTGATTAGATTTGTCTGGTATGAACTTCCTGCCATAAATCCATGTTATTTGGTGTCCTGGAGCCCGTTTCCCTCCAGATATTGCACAAGGTCCTGCTTAATGAAGGTTTCCATCAGTATTCACACCACTGAAGTGAGGCTAACTGGTCTGTAATTCCCCACCTCCTCCCTGCTCCCCCCTGGTAGCACTCTTTATGAGTGACTGTTATTGAGCGACTCAATGATAGCGCTTTGAAGGACAGCAACTGGAGAAAAACGTCTCTATATCCTGTAGAGTGAGTGTAGCAGGGAACTACACTTGCTGATGAAGGATATGGGATCTTGCTTGGCCTAGTTCCACTGAGCTGGCCGTGTAGCATACCGGTGTATGCTACCGCCCCTAGAGCCAGTGACCTGGGCTCGTGTCTAGTGCCAGACAAAGAAACATTTTTTATTTTTATTATATTTGTTTTCTAAGTCCCCCCCCACGGAGTTGATTACATTTATTTTGGGGGTTGCGAGGGGCTTGCCCCCTGCAGGGGGGGGCCTGCGGGGGGCCGGTGAATAAATATGGTGTATTTTTTACTGTGAAGTAAGTGGCCATCACTGTTTGTGACCATCGCCCTGGGGTCTGTCGCCCTGCTTGTGTCAGGCAGTTTTTCTGTCACTCTTTGTGATCAGCACTCATTAGGAGTCACCGTTATCACATAAATTCCTCCCCCCCTTGTGAAGCAATACAACGTCTGCCAACCTCCAAACTCGTGGAACTACTCCTGTACCTAGCAATCTGCTGACTAGGCATGTCAGGGACCAGCCAACTCTTCTGCCAACTCTGTTAGTACTCTCGGATGTAATCCATCTAGTCCAGCCTGTAAGTTGCTCATCTTATTTCCCAAGCTATCTAAACCTACCTACAACACGAATCACAAGCAAATAGGGGGTCAGATTTTCAATGGGTGGCACAAGGCCTACATCAAGTCCTGCACCACCACACTTTGTTTCTGGTGGTGCGTCAAATAGGTTTGCAGTAAATGTATCCTATTTTAGTAGGTGGTACGCAGTTGTGACGGTTTACCCGATTTACAGCAGATTACATAAAATATCTGGTACAGGCTCTATGAAAAGAGTCCCCAGGATTGCCATAAGCTAGACCACAAAAATGGTCTAACTGGCGGCAATTGCCACATGAGATGTAAATCCCGTTAGATTGCCGCAAACCTGGTGCACCATCTCGTTGGCACGCACGGGGCTTGTGGTGATCCAGGAGCTTAGAAAATCCAGCCCCGTGTGCTAAAATGGTGAAAAAAGATCAGTCTCATTGAGTAAAATTCATTAAAACTATGACTGTGCCTTTCGTGCTGGTCTTCATATAGAAGCCTGATAGGAGGGACAGGAACATGGAAGGGCATAGACCACAATCAGAATTTTACAATAATGCTAAATCAAGTGAAAAAAGTAGAAATTAGTACTAATATAGTCTTATATCACAATACATTAGGGTACAAGCCACTAAGGTGGAAGACAGCATGGTCATTCATCATCTGTCAACCCCTTCAAAATAATGGTTTTTAATGTGTATAACCACTGTGTTGCTTTCTTTCTCTTGTGTAGCTCAATCTTCTCAATTCCTGTAAGTGTGAAATTGAATTAATTACTTTGGTGAGCCTATAGAAAGTTAGCACCAAGGGCATTTTCAGCTATGCTACTGCAGATTGCCCTAAGGTGTTCCTACATCCTACATTTCATTTTTCTGGCTGTGGATCCTGAACAAACTTTGGAGCATGGACACAAGGCAACATAGGTAGAAAAGGGGTGCCACAATTAATCTAATTTCCCACCAGTTCTTCTTGCCAAAGTATTACAGTAGTGGCATTAAAAAAAATTGCAGGTTTAGTATGCCACCATGTGGTACCTGGGGGTCTTTGGTAATGGCTGTGCACCAGCAAGTAATCAAGATTTTCATTTCACCTGAACCTGATTTGGTGGGAGTTTCCAACCATTTTAGCTAGTGAGGGGTCTCTGGACAGCACCTTCCAGTGCCGATAGATGATATTTCTAATGGCAGCAGGTTTATGAGTGTGTGTAATCACAAAGGTGACTTTATTGATGATTAGCATATTTCTTTCTTTCTTGGGAACCACAGTGATTTTTTTTATATGCTGTACTGATAACAGAGGTAGTATATCCATTTTCAATGGATCTAGCACCTTAATTATATTCTGCCATTAACTAAGTCAGCCAAAGGAAGTAGTTAAAAACAAACTTTTCTGTGTGATGGGGTGCAGAGAATCAGGAGGAAAAATAACAGCGTATGTGCCCTTACGTGTACGATATACCAGGTCATCACAATGTACATCAGGCCATCACAGTGCCCCTAGTGGCAGTCTTCAGACCACATTACCCTTTACATCCACCCCCCCAAAACAAACTTGAGAAATTATTTTAATTTTTGTGCATACAACCCATTTTATAAGCACAATAAGACACCTCAGGGTGTTGGTGGTTCTGTGTTAGCTGCTTTTCCAGGTGTACTATACACCTGGGCATGTAGTTATTACATAACAAATAACACCTTGTCATGTCTTATTGCTTGCATAATATCACTCTCCTTACATTAAATTGCTTACACACAATTCCTTTGATTGCTGAACAGAAGTATATCCCACTCCCCCCCAAAAAAATTAATTAAGATAATGTTAAGATTCATGTACACAGCAACAACACATTATGATGTTTAAATTCACCCGAACCGAAGAAATTCTATTGAAACCCAATGCTCTGGGGACCTAGTCTCTGACACGAATGGTGGTGTCAAGTAGTTGATGCAACAACTTAATGCCACCAGTGACTGTGTAACCACATCAAGCTGTACTCAGCTGGGAACACACCCATGCAGAACAGGGGCTGGGCCATTTACAAAGGTATGGAAGCCCTTGCAAGGCTAGTCACAGCTTTCTGCACCCCTTTCTCTACCAGGCAGCAACAGGGGTTGCAGTGCTGTGACCAGGCACAGCTGGTCTGAAAGCAACAGACTTCAGTGGGTCACCACAGAAGGGAACTCTGTAACAACAGGCTCGGGCCAGGGAGGGTTACCTCTGAACATCAAAGACTTTACTGGAGCACAGGAGCAGGTGAAGAGGTCCACTGGAAAGCCAGCAGGTCAAGCATTTGGCCACCAAAAGAAGGAAGGAACCACTGGCCCACAGGGCCTCATGATTTATGAGCTCTTTAACCCCCTAATGGTATAATTTCCTTGTGTGCAGCACTTTTTGCATAATGTATTCTACAAATATACAGTATATATAAATATATGTATTACCCCTTGGATTGTAACTGAACGTTAGATAAAGCATGTTTTGTATCATAGCCCTGTTGTCAACACAGCAGTCAACAGTCTCTAAACAACTGCCCTCAAACCAGTCAATGGCCCCTCTGAGCATGAGTAGTGCATTCATTAACCAACATGCTGATCTGCAAAAGCTGCTGATGATTTTAAATGTAGTTGTTACTTATTGCAAGTTACTGCCATTGCTTGTTAACAGCAGCTGCTACTTTTCAAATCATGTTGCTGTTCATCAAAAGAATCTAGATTGTTAAATGTAGCTGTTGGTCATCAAAAGTGACTACTGTTTCACAAAGCTGATATTTTTTCCATGTCTTAATAAAATAAATATGTAGTGTAGTTCTTTGCATATAATGGAAAACTACTGCCCCTCAGGTTGCCTACCTCCAATAACTAATACAGCCTAAACCCATAAAACCCACTGTCAGTCATTTTTTCACCATCAGGGCACCCGTTTTCCACTATAAACCTCAACTCCAGTTCTTATATGTATAATATACAAGGAGCAGGGTGAAACAACAGTGAGGATAAAAATAATGTCTCCAATATAATCCAAGATAGTGCCAGTCAATTACATCAACAATCAAAATCAATTGTGTTCCAACAGTTACTCTGGGTATTGTAGACAGAAGAAGGCTTGGTGCCCATCATGTCTGTCTATCCACGTTAGCGGATCTAATTCAACCCTCCATTGAATAAAAATGTATCCAACCTCTGCTTAAAAATATCTAAATTTGTGCTTTGTACCATATCTTCTGGAAGGGCATTCCACAATCTCCCTGCCCTTTGTGAAAATGTGTATAGTCTCCCATTTTTGTTAGTGAACTCTAGCTTAATTTGTTGCTTGTGTGACCTAAGACTCATTTGGCTTATTCTGTAATTCCAACCCTACTTCTTTTGTCAACTCTATGTTGTTTATAATTTTAAACAACATCAGGAGATCACCTCTCACCCTTCTCTGCTCCAGCCGATAAAGTCCCAGTCTAGTTAATCTGTCATCATAACTTAGTTGCCTCAGTCCATAGACCATTTTAGTCACCCTCCACTGGACCTCCTCAACCCTATCCACATCCCTTCTCACATACGGGCTTCCACAACTGTGGACTGACTATTTCTGGAGATAAATGCCTTTTTAATGTTGCTGACTAGGTTGTTTTTTGTACAAGTTTGGTACAGTGTTTGATAAATTTAAGCTCCCTGTCTGCTATGACTCCCAAATCCTTTTCATTATCAACGTTTTTTTTTTTATAGGAATGGCATTTATTGAGTAGTCTTGTTGATCATTATTCTTACCCAAATGTAAAACTGAACATTTCTCCACACTAAAGGTCATTTTATTATCATGTGCACATCTTTCTATTTTAGATAGATCATCTATAATTAATTTTCTTTCTTGGTCAGTTTTCACTGGACCCCCAAGCTTTATATCATCTGCAGATATGACCAGGAAATTACTAGTGTTTGTGTGGGTAGCGGTAATAAATTATGAAAATAGTAATGGGCACAAAACCGATCATTTAGGGACCCCACTTGTAACCAAGCTCTCCAGAAAATGCTCCCTTTACCATGACTAATTGCTTCCTATTGTTTAGCCAGTTGTACACCCATTTAATGATTTTTGGATCAACCTTGCAGATATCCAACTTTTCTAGCAGTATATTATGTGGAGCCTTATCGAACGCCTTCTGGAAGATCAATAGGATTACATCCATAGATGTATTTTCATGTATATTTTTATTTACCTTTTCATAAAAACTGAACAGGTTAGTGATGTTTGCTCTATTTTTTTAAAGCCATGCTGAGTTCCAGTGTTCATTCTAGGCTGTGGAATCACACCAATGGTGCACCCGACAGCACTTCTGTTCCACCTTCAGAGTGCTGCTTGGGTCTTTTAGACGCTCCTGGTATAAAGCAATATTATTGCTTTAAGAGATGTGAGCATGAGGGGTGTGTGCACATGCTTCAGCAGCAGAACAGACACATTCATCCCTAGTGGCATGTGAGGCAGGATGAACACTGATGCCCCTTAGGAATGTGTCACTCTGTCAGGACTGACTAGACTGCCAGTACTGAAGAACACCCCTTGAGGGCATGGCATGTTACAATTTACTTTTGGCGCCTGCTACATAGCGATGATCAGTTAAACTGATGGACAGATTGGTGGCAGGAGTTTCTCACAGTAATCAGCCACAGAATGGGTGAAATGGATTGCAATGGGCGAGCACTTCTTCGGTACCATGTGATATGCACAGAGACACATGACATGGTACAGATCAGCCACCAAGCCTGCGCTCTTCATTGCTTACTGCACAGTTTATTTCGGAGAGGCATTGTGAAAGCAGGCATCATAGAGCAAGCAACAGTGCATTCATTCAGATCATGGTTCATTAGTTTGTTCAAACCAAAGCATTGGCTATTACAGCTGCTTATACAGGAAGCTGTAAGAGCCAACCATCAAGACATTGACAGAATTTCTGGATCTTTGAAATAATTAACTTATACAAGTAGAGTAGATTAAGGACAGCAGCACAGTACTGTGGGCTAATTTGAGGGCTCTCTGCCCTGGCTAAATGATCTCCAAGTTTCTTCTAATAATTGGAGGTTGAGGCCAGTGTGTTTGTTGTGAAAACAAAAAATACAAAACTATATATGGGGGAAAATCTGATCAGTTTGAAGTATCTGCTGTGGTAGCTAATATCAAAACCAAACAGGAACACATGCAGCACTGGGGAAAGAATTAGACAAATATTTGTTGGAAGTGAAGTAGGAAAAGAATATATAAGGGACATATCTGTGCGTGTGTGTGTGGGGGGGGGGGCTTTTGTATTCACCTGGCAGCTCCAGCAGACAAAAAACAACACCATTAAGAACTGAAGACAAGTCCAAAAGCAAAGTTAAACAAAATATCAATCAGGGGAATTAAAGAATAAAGCAGAGGAGTGGCAGACTGTAAGGGGGAGGTCTCTCTCCTGTTTACATTGGGTTGGCAGTCAGGCAGAGAAAGCAACAACAGATTGATAGAGTGATAAAGTGAATTGATGGAAGGAAAATGTGAAAAAAAAATCTCTAGCAGGGAAAACAAAGAATAAAGCTTAAGAGAGGAGGGGACTGTCTCTTGTTCACAGTCAGGCAGATATCCACAGCAGAATGAACTGTGAATAAAAAGAATAGAAGTAAAAAAATATCAGGAGAGGAGGGAAAAGAAATCAAAGGACTACTGTGAGGTGGCTATGTGCAAGTGGGGCTGTCTCTTGTCACATAGTTGGGTTGGCAGTCAGGCAGGGAAAGTATCAGAAGATTGAACAAGTCTGAATTTGAAAACAAATATTTTATAAATAAAGCAGAGGAGTGTGTGGGCAGAGTGTGTGTGTGTTTGGTGGGAACAATCTGCTCTGCACTTAATTTGCAGCAAGACAGGGAAAGCTACAATAAACAAGAGAACAGAAATTAAATTTAATAGAAAAATCTGCGGGGAAAGGAAATAAAGCAGGTGATTTGCTGTGAAGGTATACATCTGTGCGGGGACTCAAAGTTGGAAGTAGGCAGGTGAAGCCACAGCAGACTGAATTAAAAAACGCAATTTTAAGAAAAAAAATAGTTTGGGTCTGGGAAAAGAAATAAAAGCAAGCAGAAGGCAGAGTGTCTGATTACTACACAATCCCCCGAGCTAAATAAGGGCCCAGACCTGACACCCCATAATATAATTACCTTCTTGTGCTAACTGTTCTAGTGGCCTTTTTGTTTACTGTCACACACTGATGGTAATAGTGCAAAGAAAGATTCAGACACAGGAGTTTACAGAGTTGATTTTTATTTTATTAATAAACCATTAAATTAAAAAGTAAATCGTACATCACAAAGTTCATTAAAGTGACACTGTAGTTTTTACAAGAATGAAATATTCTTACTTTCACGTTGTTAAAAGAATTACAGAAATATTAAACACTACCTTACTAGGCCTGAGTGGTTGTAAACATGGCAAAGAAACAAGTGAGCCTTAAAAAGGTTTTTTACATCTGCACCTAAGAGACTATGTATTACATCAAGATCAGGGTCTTCTAACAAAAATACAAATGCGAGTGATCAGGTGGCAGTTCAGTCCTCAGAGGAGCCTGGGTTGTCTGTCACTGTGGTAGACACACTGGAAATAAATAATACTGCTCCTGTTGACAGTGCCAACCAGTCACAACTGGATTTTGAGTCTGCTGCTTGTGAACAACCTAGTGTCTCCAAGTCCCTTTTCAGTAAACATAATTTTAAGGGCTGCTGGCTCACCATGTATAGGTGGTTGAGATATAATTCTGATAAAAATGTCATGGCTTGTGCTGTGTGCATCAGTAGAAAGAAACAAAATACACTGACTGCTGGCACTGACAATTTCAGGACAAGCACCCTAACTAGGCATGCTGACTCGGCAGACCACAAAGATGCTATGACAGACGAAAATATTCAGGGAGATTTGCAGCAGGCATTTAGAAAAGCTATTTTTGAAGAAGAATAAGCTGTTCTAGTAGCTATGAAAAGTGTTTCTTGGATGGCTAAAGAAAACTTGTCAATTCGTAAATACAAGAGTTTAATGGAATTTTTGTCTAGTTTAGATTGTCCTTTTGTTGACATACCATCTGTGGCCAAAAATGCATCGTATTCATCATAAACTACAGCCAGTGACATCCAGGAATGCATAGCATTGGTAATTCAGCAGGAGACAAGTAAAAAATTAGAAAATAGTCATTACATTCCATTAATTTGTGATGAGAGCACATACATCACTATCGCCAAAAAACTAGTACTGTATGCTAAGGTGCTTGATCCTGAAGGGTTTTGTTCCATCTACTCATTTCCTAGAAAACCTACAGATCTCTGATGCTACTGGAGCAGGGATAGCAAAGGAATTAAAGCAATTCCTAGCCAGCAAAAAAATTAGCATGACAAAAGTGACTGGGCTGGGAAGTGATGGAGCAAAAGTCATGACAGGGACGGAGGAAAGAGTAAATGGGTACATGCTGCATCAATCAATCAATCAATCACTTTATTTAACCAGGCATAAACACCATTGAGCAAGCTAATTTTCAAGGTGGTCCTGGGCATAAATATAATACAGTACACTTCATAAGATTACAATTACGGTGGACAACGGTGCAAAAAAAAAAGAAAAAACATTGTGATGGTGCCAGTCAATATGGGCCTATACATACCGGTCAACATAATTAACATGCAAAGGTACATAATGATAAGCTTTACTGAAATGAGAAGAGACCACAATCCCATATAGTCTCCACTGAGTAAGAGCTCATACCTAAATGATAAAAAATAAGGAGGTATTAAGGAATAGGGTAGAAATTGGGGTGAAAGAGTAGGCAGCCAAAAGGGAGGCTAGAATAGGTAAAAGGTAGAGAATAGGCAGGGCCATCTTAGATTATGGGAACTAGGCGCTTGTAGGTCCTAGGTTTCTGTTGTAAGGAATGGGGTGGATGAGATACTTAGGCTGCAGATTTGAGAGTGGCACCCGAGGCTTAGGTCATCGCATCTGAAACAGTTGCATGATTTCTTCAGATAATCCATTAATAGAGCTTTGAATGTGAAAATGCTTGGAAGTGAGGATAATTTTAATGAGTCTTGCATAGTGTTCCAAAGTGATGGAAGTGAGAAGTTGATTGCTGCTGAGTCAAGGGTAGTTTTCACTCTAGGAATCTGGAAGCAGATTAAGGAGAAGCGTCTCAGGCCATAGGAACCTTTAGCCCATTTGAAGATGTTCGAGATGTATGCAGGAAGGTTATCAGATAATGCTCTGAAAAACCAGAGGAGAGCATGAAAACCCAATGCTAGTAAATATACACTGTGTTGCTCATAAGGTTGCACTATGTAGTTCACAAGCAGCAGACTCTGTCCCTTACCTGAAAGAATACCAGGAGGTTCTAACTGGCATTTTCTATCACTTTAAAAGATCAGCCAAAAAAGCTGACAAACTGAAACAAATACAAGAAATGCTGGAGGAATGAACTCTAAAAGTGAAGGAGGTCCATGATGTGAGGTGGATAGCAGTTCACAAAGTGGTTGAGACCGCTCATCACACCCTTGACTCCCTTCTAACATTTTTTTGCAATGAGACGGATGCTAGAGTGAAAGGTTATGCCTTAAAAATGTCCAAATATGACTTCATTATGACAACCTATATGCTAATGGATGTATTGTCTGTAATTACACAGCTTAGTGTAGTGTTTCAAAAAAGAGATCTGGACATCTCTATGGTCCAGATGAATTTGGAGAAGTGCTTCTCTGATTTAGAAAAAATAAAATCTGGTACCAAGGACAACATGTATCTACATGAAGTGGAGAAGGATATCCAGGAAGATGAGGAGGAAAGGCTGGTGTACAAGGGGCATCACATACTGAGGGGAGGCAAAAACCTTTCAATCAAGGACCATTTCATTGACAAATTGATTGAAAATTTAAAATACAACAGATTCCCAGGGTATGACAGAAACAAGTTGGCTGCTTTTGAAGTACTAGGTCTTAGGCCAGTCAGCAGTCTTTCTAGAAACAAACTTGAAACCTGGGAGAAATGAACAAATTCAGGTGCTACTTGACCATTACAGTCAAGAGCAGAGACACAAACATTTTGAGACAGTGGCACCACCACTTGTGGATGCAGATTGCACCAAAGCAGAATGGGAACTACTGAACCCACTTGTTGTGAGAGAGGGGTACCAAGGGGACAACATAAAAAAATTGTGGGGTTCATTAACAAATGTCACAAGTCAGACTTCCCAAATCTTTTGACATTGGCTGCATTGTCATTAATTGCCCCAGTCTATACAGCAGATTGTGAAAGGAGCTTCAGTGCCTACAGCATTGTAAAAACTAGCATGAAAAATAGGCTGTCTGCCACTAGAGCCAGTGATTTGCTGACTATTGCAACTGAGGGACCATGCCAGGCTGAATTTGATTTCCTTTCAATATCTGGAGAGAAAAAAAAAGCAAAGGAGGTTATTCCAGCATGTGGACTGAGTCTGATCGACTTTTCAGCTCATTAACTGAAATTTATTTACTACTAGATCAAATCATCACCAGAAGACAAAATGATGTCAAAACAATTTCACTATTATATAGTTGTATTTCTCCAGCTTAGTATGCATTAATTTAACCTTATATTCTTGATTATCTCTCTGTTCCCTCTTAAGCTATCCCAGGACGACTCTAGTAACTTGGCTGTTTTCTTTTTCAGTCTAAGTGCCTCTATCTTCCTAAATGATGTAATCTTATAAGTTAAACTTAGGCAGTTACTTTTTGATGGCAAAAAAATACCCAGTTTTCAAATGTGGACAATTAAGACCTCCCTTGCTTGATGGATTTCTATAAAGTTACGGCCAGTTCATAGTGAGGCAGTGGCTAATAAACATGCCGGGAATTTCATTTATCCTCCCTCGTATGAAAATTCCATTGCACTCAGACCTCCCCTGTTGATGCTCTTGTTGTAATATACAGTCCATCATTGCTTTTCATGATAGTTTTGGCATGCTAAACCCATTTTTATGTTTGCTTGCATGCATGCGCAAGAAACATTATGTGGCAGCTTAGGAGAGAAGAGGGTTTTGGAGGTGCGGCACTCTGGCGGCCAATGCCACCACTGCACTCTTGGGCTTGGCCCTCATTATTCAATGGGGTGGCATGCTGCTGACAGTAGTTTAGTAAGTGTGCCACCAACTTGAAACAAATTTGCTGCTGCAATGAGAGAGCGATGCGTCATTGCAGGGCGGTGCCTTGCATGCTGTAACATTTCAGAAAACATGGCAGTGGCTGTTGCAGTCCGCTGTTCAGAGTCCCAATGAAAGCCGACGGGGGTGCCCAATCTCCCTGTTGGCATGCCCCCCTCATCAGTTCATTTGCCAATGGAGGAGCCCAATCCCCGTCGGCATAATGTCCCCCCATGTAACAGTTATGTATGCGAGTGCTCCCAATCCTCGGCATCACCCAACACATTTCTGTGCTGATGGGGGCCCAGTCCCTATTGGCTTCAGTTGCCCTCCCAAACAACACAGGTGGCACACTGGGTGCCTACCCCAGTGTGCCAAAAACCAAACCTTCCGCAATGTTTTTTTAATCTGTGAAAGAAAAAAATGGTCCCTCTTTGTCTCCAGTGCCCCTCCCAACCCACACCCACACCCACCCTCTACGCACGAACTCCCACACCCTCCTCATCCCATACATACCTCCAGAGCCCAGCATGACAATCTTCGTGGACCAGGAACACGCCTGCACTCTTCAAAGATGACCATGAACTGAAGAAATGCTGGTAAGCTGTATAATGGCATAAATGGGGGGGGGGGTTCAACTTAGGTGGATATCTCAGCCATTTTTGTGACTTTTGGCTCCAAACTTTCAACATGGGATTCTTGGGACCCCACCTCATGAATTCAGTCACTCATTTCATAATTCAGTCCCGAAAGGTGATTTCATGGTCACTGCGTAGAATCACCTTTTGGGACTGATTAACAAAATGACAGTGTCCCTGTTCATGAGGTGAGCTCTCAAAAAGGCTATGCTGCAAATTTGGTGGAAAAATGCCAAAACATGACTTTGTTACAAGTGTGCATTACACAGTTTCTACGCACACTCATAACTTCAAGAATTTTTTATATTTTCACTCCAGGTTTTCAGCATTGCCATTTTTTCACACCTCCTTATGAACAGTATAGCTGTCATTTTTCACATCCTGCCTGAAATGCTTTTTTGCACATGTGGCGCACAATGGTGCAGTCACTGTGGAAATCAATGTTCGCGACAGATTAAGAAAATCACAGTGACACCGTTTATGAGCGGAGGTCCCAGAATGCCAATGTTGAAAATTAGGTGAGAACATTTCAAAAAATTACTGTGTTATGAGCGTGCCTTGTGCAGTTTCCACACATGCTCATAACTTCGAGAATTTTTAATATTTCACTCCAGCTTTTCAACATTGGCATTTTTTCACACCTCCTTATGAACAGTACAGCTGACAGTTGTTACATCCTACCCAAAATGTGTTTTCACACATCCGGCACACAATGGTGCAGTCGCTGTGGGAAATCAATGTTCGGGACAAATTGACAAAATCACAGTGACACCATTTATGAGTGAAGATCCCAAAATGCCTATGTTGAAAATCTGGTGACAAAAGTCCACAAAATGACTATGTTATGAGCGTGCATTGTACAGTTTCCATGCACACTCATAACTTGAAGAATTTGTAATATTTTCACTCCAGATCGGCAACATTGCCATTTTTGCTCACCTCCTTATGAATAATACAGCCATCAGTTTCCACATACTGCCCGAACTGTGTTTTCACACATCTGGTGCAGAATGGCGCAGTCGCTGTGGGTAATCAACATTCGGGACAGATTAACAAAATCACAGTGCCACTGTTCATGAGCCGAGATCCCAAATGCTTTCATGAGGTGGGGGTCACAAAAAGGGCATGTTGAAAATCTATAATGCAAATACCAACAAATGCCTGGGGTGTTAGGGGTTTCTAACCATAATGTCCCACCCTGTACAGACTGACAGGTGTCAGGAGTGTGCCTTTGGATTGCTGGCTGTAATGCTCGTGCCATTACACCCCCACCCTGCAGCTAGTGACAGGCATTGAGGTGTACCTTGGACTCTTCAGCCCCAGACTTTACCCCATTCTCCTACACTGCACCCATTTCAGCATATGGCCTTATGGAATGGGATGACTGTAAAGCTGAACACTCCAAGGCACACGTCAACACTTGTCAGTGTCTGCAGCATAGGGTGAGGTGAAATGGCATGAGTTTTATGGGCAACGACCCAAAGGCATACCCCAATGCCTGTCCATCTCTGCAGGATGGAGGTGGGGTTGGCGTGACGTTCAGTACTTCACTGCCATTCCTATTCTGCATCTGTCTAACTCCTGCACTTTCAATGCTAATACCAGCAAGTGAACATTCGGCATTGATAAATGCTTGTTCAATACTGATCTTCCATGTTGTTAAATTCAAATTCAAATTTATTGGAAAGCAAATTAAGAGTGAACTCTTATTTACAATTGCATCCAGTACAAAACAACAGTCATTGTCAATACAAAAAATAAACATAAAATTGATGTGCCGCACATAGGTGAATAAATAGGACTAAGCTAGAAAAGAAACACGTTTAAATATTAAGTGTGTTTAACATTTTTTTAAAGAAATAGACATTTCTTTAAAAGAAATTGACATATGACCCACATTTTTCATTAAATGACCCACCTTTTCAGTGGCCAGTGGGTCATTTGACCTACTAAATTAGGTTTCTAGAATGAACGCTGTGAGTTCTATCTTGTAGTCCATTTTTAGTTAGATGTTCCTCAAGTTTATTTTTAATTATACAATGGCAGACAAAATCCCTGAGCTCTGATTGGTCAGTGTGTGCCTGGAACAGTGAGGTTATCTCAGTATAACATCACTGTGTGAAGTCCAGCCACATACATGACCACATCTAACCATGGGAGTTTGATGTCTTGTAGCTAAAGTAGAAAAAGCTTAGTTTCATATAAAAACATTATTTAATAATATTGTGGGGACTAACATATTTGTCATGACAAAATCATTTCATAGTTAGGCAGAGAACAAGTGTCAGAACATCTCCTTTAATACAAGACTGGCTTACTGAAAAAATGTTACCAGTGGGAATGGATGGAGCGTGGGAGATTCAGAAGGTATACCGGGTCTCTCCTCGTAGACGCTCACAGAATTCAGATGAACCCTGGACTTTAATGCTGATAACATCTGGAGTGGGGGCCTAAGATAAAATCCTTCGTTGTTCCCATCAGGCTGCCCCTTTATCTCAAGATGATCGTGGGGTCCATATTTTCCCCGATATCAGCTATGCCACAAGACAATGTAGGAAGAAGTTTGACAGAGTACGATGGATTTTGTGAGGGCTAGGAGTGTCACACAGTATGATCTTTCCAGCGTGGCTTCAGATCACCTACCAAAGTAAGATCTTTATTTTTTGGGATTCTATGGAAGCTGGCAAGTGGGCCAATTGCAGAGCAGCGGAATTTAATAAACAAGAGGAGAAATCTGATGATGAGGAAGATCTGGGAGCTACCTGAAGCAATCCTTAAGACTATGGACTGATTGCTTGGTATTGTTTAGAGTGCTAAGTTACATGATGATCTATTGTATAATTACAAACCTGTAATGTTTGGTTAATGCTCCAGTGAAATAACCCTACGTTAAAACTGCCTCTTGTTGAGAGTTGTTTCTCTCCTTAGTTAACACAACGTTTGTTATTCTATATGTGGATGGACTTCTTAGGGCCATCAGAAATGTTAGAGTTTATTTCCCTAGGTAACTGGGATATGAGGGGAGGATGGGAGCAGATTTTTTTTCCCCTTTGGTGGATTTGGAATATAGCCTGCTGGATGAACACTATTAAGAGACTTTTGCATTAAGGTTTTATACATGGCACCAACAGTCCCAGTATGGGACTTGGTTTTTTAAATGGACTGGGATTGCTGGACAATCCTTCTACATCGGATTTAGCCATGTAGCTCATGATCTTTCCAAACGCAGCACAAGATGGACTTAATTTCCAGCTGTCAATCAATAAGGCCTGCAGGCTCTTGACCAGAGCCCCTAGCCGCACTCACACTTGCCTGCTGTACTCCACCGCCAACCTGCTCACCTTTGAGGAGTGTCTGCACTACCAGACCTGCCTACTCTCCAAAAAAATCTCTTCTAAGGCTCTTCCCCCAGGGATCTCTGTTTCCCTATGGCATGTGTCCTCATCTGTTGCCACCCATAGCTCTGTCAAGGCCACCTTTCTGATGCCCAAAACCAAGACCTCGCTAGCCCAGAGGTCCTTCCATTACCGAGCCCCTGCTTGGTTCAGCTCCCTCCCATCCTGCACCACAGACACTGCCAAAACTGGTCCCTTCAAAATTGCCCTCCAGAACCATCTCTTTGATGCTCATTGCTGTAAATGCACCTATTTAATCCCACTGTGGGATCCTCCTTTCAGGCCTCCCTGACTTGACAACATCCTCTGGACAGCCTATCCTCTCCCTCCCTCCCACCCCACTTCCCATCCCTACCTCCACCCTCTCCAGGTATTATCTAGGTATGTCCGGGGCTGTACCCCAATGTAACCCTTGGGTACCTTGTCTATGACTGTAACCTATTATAAGAAACATTATTATGTAACCTATGTGTACTCTATGTTTAATGTTCTGCACCTGTACTGTTCTCACTGTTGTAACCACACTATGCAACTCTGTCTACCCCTCTGTGACAAGGTGCCTTTGTAAATGAGTCCATGACTCAAAGGTTGTAAATCCCACTTTTCTAATAAATAAATACATTTGGAGTAAAGTTCTATTAGGATCCCCCTAATGTTATATCTCTATATAGCAAATGCATATAATCTCCTTTGATTAAGGGAAGTGTTTCTCAAAGGCTGTGAAACTTGATGGTCTGTTTGCTATGTGTTTCTTTTTATTAGCATGTCTATGATATAATGATAAAAATAAAGAACAAAAAAAAGAACATCTTTATACTGTGGGGACATCTGTTTTATATTATTAGTTTTACAGTTTTATATTTTATGAGGAAACACACCACATGTGAATGCACTGCATCATGGGTATGCAAATACCTAATGCCTGGTATCACATAACACACTACAGTCATACCAGACAACTGATTATTTGCATACCTGTGATGCAGTGCTTTCACATGGTGAGTGTTTCCTCAAAAAAAAATTGGTTAAACTAATACTCTAAAAGAGATGTTCCCACAGTATAAAGGAGATGTGATGCTTGTTCTCTGCCTAACTATAAAATGTTTTAGCCATGTACATGTGCTCATTTTTCTCCCACAATATTAATAAATAAGAGCCATTGTATAATAGCAATAATGACCTCCAGGGTGTGTGTGTCGTACTGGGATAACATCACTTCTCAGGTGTTGGATGTACTCGGTCTGCAGCCTCATATCCAACCACCTGAGGCGTGACGTTATCCCAGCATGACACACATCCTGTTGGGCACTATTGCTTATTAACTTTTCTTTGATTTTGCACAATACTGCTATCAGACTGATTGGTCTATAATTCTCCATAGATGATCTACTACCTTTCTTAAACAAGGGTAAAACTGTTGCTTTCTTCCAGTCCTTGGGTATTTTGCTGTTGGCATATGAGTGGTCATACAGACAGGGTAATGGTTCTGCAATACATGGCTCCACTTCCCTTAATAGTCTAGGGTGCAACAAATCAGGACTTGGTGACTTACAGTACATGGACTAAGCTCCATTAACATTTTATGTACTTCTTTTGATGAAAATGTGTTCTGTACTTCCAATTCCCCACAGGGTATACTGCTTTTACTAATAGGCATAGCCATGTTAAATATTTGCCATTTCCTGCGGTGCCTTTATATCTTCCCCATTTCTTATTATTGGTCCAATAGATGTATCATTTTTTCTCATACTGTTGACATAAGCGTAGAAAGTTTTGCTATTATCTTTAGTATGAGCCATACAAAATTCTAATTTCTGTCTTATAAATTGGATTTGCTTTATATGTTTTTGAAATTCTGACTTGCACTTCGTGATTGAGTACTCATTTTGCTCCCTTTTCATTGAGTTATAAGCAGCTTTCTTTTTTTGTATCTGCCCCAATATCTTTGGTGTGCACCACATTGGTAATTTGCCCCCTCTATTACGTAAGGCCTTATTGGGTATGTAGACATTTTCCAGAAGTAAAAGTTTATTTTTGAGGCTTGTCCACATATCCTCTCCTTTATGTTGAAACTCACTGTGCCAATCCCATTTTTCAAGTTCCTGTATAATTTTCTTAAAGTTGTTTCTATTTTAGTTTTTAACAACAGTCAATCGGAAGTGTTTAATTTTTTTAAATGATTCTATGCTAAACTCAGTCATACTATGATCTGCTCCTCCCAGGCTTTCCTTTATTAATATGTCATTTATTTTTTCTGGTACATTAGCCATAAGTAAGTCCAAAGTGTTTTCCCCTCTTGTAGATTTATTCACTAAAGGAATAATGCCTGACAGGGTGGGTGTTATGCTGGGAGAAGGGATGTTATCCCAGCATAACACCCACCCTGGAGGACATTATTCCTATTAAACAATAGCTTGTTGTTATATACAGGACAAAAAAAATAATTTTAAAGAATGTTTTCGTTAGTATGGAAAAATATTTTTGTTTCTTAAGAATATATTCTAATGCAAATCCAAATAATCAAATGGAATGTTATGCCGAGATAACAACCCAAATGACCAATCAGAATCCAGGATTCTTTCTTACCATTGTATAATAACTGATATAACCCTGCTTCTATTGACATATTAATTAACATAGTATCTGACACTGATTTAGAAGTCATGCTTAGGCAGTTTATGTTTGAGTAATTAAAGTCCTTCAATATAATGACATTGCTCCTATTCGCAATTTCCTCTATTTCTTGGTTTATTGAATGATCCACACTAATTTGTGAGTTTGGGGGTCTGTAATATACCCCTAACGTAAGTAGTTTTCTTATTTTAGTCCTGGATATTAATCCACAGGGATTTGTGGTTAGATACTATGTTTTCTGTTTGACAAATCTGGCTTTCGAAGTTGTTTCTCATATAACATACCATCCCTCCTCCTCTTTTGTGGACACTATCTTTATAGAATAATATATACCCAGGTATGTTTCTATTCCAAGCATTTGGTCCATCCCATCAAGTCTCACATATTGCACAGATATCTGTGTCTTCCTCTTTCAATAAAACTTCTATTTATGATTTTTTATAAGGTTGACACTCCTGGCATTCAGTGATAGTATTTTTAGCCCTAGTGTTTATCCTGGCAGTTTGCTTGGTTTTTGTTGTTACTTTACCTCTCCTCTCTCTTATTAGTTTAAACATTTATTTATTTGGAGTCTGATGTTTCTCCCTAATCTTGTACTACCTGTTTTATTCAAATGCAAACCATCATGACTAAAGTGGCCCAAACTACAGCTAAATTCCTCTGAATGGGGAAGACAAGTAATACCTTCTTGTAATGACCACCTTCTTAACCAGTTATTGAGTATAGTTCTTCATAACTCCGGCTCTAGGGACAGGCAACATTTCTGAAAATACTATGTTGTAGTTCATATCATGTAACAAAATTCTAAGACTCGTGAAGCCTTCCTTGATTTCTGATTCATTGTTTTTATTTATATTATTTGTCCCAATATGTAGTATTATCATTGGCCTATTTTCCCCTCTCTTTTATAATGTTCAGTATCATCTTTTTCAAGTTCTTAATTTTAGTGCCAGGAAAATAACTGATGGTGATATTCTCCTTATCATCACCTGCAGTGTACCTATCCATATATTTCACAATAGAGTCTCCTAACAAATAAATCTGTCTTTGTTTTTTTCTGAGTGGGGACTCTAGTGAGAGGTGCTGACTGTTGTTCCAAGCATGGGAATCCAAGATCACTTGTGATATGGTCGTAGGTTCAATATTCATTTCCTCATGTTGTGGATCTAGATTTAGTTTATTCCCAATATTATTATTTGTTAAGGGGGATACCAATTTAGGGCTATACATGTTTGTTAAGGGGAATACCAGTTCTGGACTGTCCACATCTATTAAGAGATCATGTGTGGAAGGTGGTATGCAGATTTCCCTGCTTTAATCGTCTCCTGGTTTACATGCTGTGCTGCATTACATTCTGCTACATTAGATTCATCTTTCAATGGGAGAAATCTATTTGAGAGGGGTAATTGAAATCCTAGTGTCTTTCTCCTTTCTTGTATTTACATTTAGTGTTGACAGAGGTCTAGCTAGAATTAAACAGTTTTGTCATTGTTATCATCTCTGTCCCTTTTCCTATTTAGGAAATCTGAAATGGATTCAATGACACCTAAACTTGGGTTGCTTGGTTGTGGACTATTAGACAGGTTAGTAGTTTGATCATTGGTTTGCTGTACCGTGTGTGAAGGGTAATCATGTATTAATGTAATCCTTTCTGCCATCTCAGTCTGGCTTTTTTTCTAACACAGCAAGCTTACTATAAAAGGAATTTATTTCAATAAGCAATTCCACATTGTTATTGCATTTGTCACAAGTAAAGTTTTCCATAGTTACCTGGGTCTCAGGTATTTTGTACATGCAACAGCTCATACATTTTATTGCAATAACCACATCCAGGGTTAGAATTTTGTCTTCCATGTTTGGGTTCCTAGTTTAATTTTTCCCCCTGTGGTTTCCTTTACAGGGCAATAAATAAAATTTATATGATGACCCAAAACTGCACCTGGAGGTCACTGAATACTTCAGTGATCCAAACAAACTAATATGGCACACTATAGAATCAATATGCCCCAACCATACAGGGGCCTATTTGAACACAATTGTTTGTTATCCACTATGTGGTGTAAACACTGGCTACATATACAACTGGCCAGTAGTTCAAAATCTCTAGTATAAACTGCAATTTTCTCTACCCAACAGTTGGGTCATAACAGCTTAAAGCAATCAGCATACCACCATTTAAGCATGATTACTATCAGTGCAACAACTGGCTGGAAGTGTTGCCAGTAGTGATAAATGCCCTGTTTATAACACGCAACAGAAAATACTGCATAGCTGTATAAAGTTTTGAACTACCAATTTGTAGAGCCCCAATACCACCTGACCAAATAATCAATAGTCCTAAATGTTCCATCATATTAGTCAATTTCATCATGAAGTAACATCAGCTGTGTTCAATGTAATGGACAGCACATGGCAGGGAGTAATACAACTCTGACTGCTGATCGAAATAAGAGAAATTTGTCTACAGAGCTCAGCAGCAGGAAACATTACTCTCTTTTGAGGGATTTGGGTGGCAGTAATCATACTAAACCCAATCAAAAGTGATGATATGACCTAAAGTGAAACACAAACTGGGTGTTTTGTTTTTTATTTATTTATTTATTTATTTATTGAATTGTTTCACCAGGAAAGATACACTGAGCAATTTAATTTTCTTTTCACAGTATGTCTTGGGGGAAGGAGAAAGGGATATACAGAGTACAGATATACAGACATACGGAGTACAAGTTCAGGTAAATACATACAGATGGTGTAATTATACATACAGTTATAAAACAGGAGCAAGGCACTTGAGACAATAAAGGCTGTTGTAGAGTTTCAGTGCAAGCAGTTCTTAGGAGCAGCATACAAAGTAGAATCAGTACATAGGATAGAAGGTTGACAATGCATAAAATACAGACAGTACACTAGAGTGCAATATGCAGCAGGGTGAGCATGTAGGAACCAGTCACCCCTATTTAAGAGCTGGTCTATAGGTATAAGTGCAAGAGGGGGGGTGCGAGGGGGAGAGGGAGATGGAAAGAAAGAGAGAGAGAGGGAGACAGATAAGGAAGGGGGGTCAGGAGCAGGTGCAAGAGGGTGTGAGGTAGTTGTGCAATACAGTGGTAATGGAATAGAGGGAGGAGGAGTGATGGATTTGTGGAGGGAGAGCATTCCACATTTTAGGCAGGTGGTAGAAGAAGGCTTTTTGACCAGAGGTAGTGGTTCTGCAGGGGAGTGATAGGGTGCGAGTGTCAGCATGGGATCTCAAGGAATAGAGGGAGAGGGTAGGGGTGCCAAGAGAGGAGGAGATATATGAGGGGAGAGAACCAAGCCAGAATTTAGAGATAAATTTAGCACCATGAATCATGTGCAGGGATTGTTGGGGCAGCTGGGTGGGTTGGGTGATGACAATATTTGTTATATTCAAGTTAAAAGCTGGAAATACAGAGAGCCACAGCCAACAGTCCATGCTACGGTTTGTTCCCTGCTCCGTATCATTGACTCCATCCTGAAGGGGATGGATATGGGTTATGTTTCTTCCACTGTTTTTCTTGACCTGGCTAAAGCCTTTGACTCTGTAGTCCACACTTTACTTTTGGATATACTGAAGTGTGCTGGGCTCCCAGTCTCTGAGCTTGACTGGTACTGTTTCTACCTCTCTGGATGAAGTCAGCCGATCCAGATGGGGGAGTCCCTTTCCTTTCTCCTCCCCATTAACTTTGGTGTGCCCCAAGGCTCTATCCTGGGGCTTATGCTTTTCTCTGTTTTTCTAAACAACCTTCCCTTGGCTTGTATCTTATCGACTATCCATATGAATGCTGATAATACAGTACTGTATGCCATAGTAGCTGCTGTCTCAGTGTTGGAGCAAGAATTGCAGCAGGATTTTGACAGTATCTAACACTAGTACTGCACAAATACACGAACCTTGCTGAATGCCAAGAAAACTATCACTATGCTATTTGGGATGTGCCAACAGCTTAGTAGGCTTAGTTTGTACCCTGTTCTTACAACAACACTTGATTGTACTCTTCTTGGTGTCATCCCTTGCATAAAAAAAATCGATGTGTGGTTTAACAGCCATCTTGGCTTCTCGGCCCATATAGATGCCACTGTCAAGAAATTAAACCCTAAGTTAGGAGCCTTCTACAGAACAAATCTTGCACTCAAGATGATCCTTCCACTGTTTGACTATGCTTATGCGGTCTATGGATTTGTCCTCAGTGCACCTTTACCATATTGGACCCCCCCTTCACTCTTTCTATTCCTTTGCCACTGTTACCCTCACTCATCACTGTACCCTTAAACTACATTTCTTTCTTCCCTCATCAACTTATTCCACCTCTCCCACAGTGCTTCCTTTATTTCTAAATGCTGGTCCACATTCCTTTCCTCCTACCTCTCTGATTTCCTCTCCCAAGCTGTTCCCTCTTACTCCATTTGCTTCTCCAACACTTATTCACTTGATGGCCCTTGTTTCTCTACATTTGCTGACCATTTCTCTTTCTCAGGTTGCCTGTTTTCACTATGGAACTCTTTCTCACCCTCTATTCATCTAGCTCTCACTTACCTCTTCCAAAACCTCTTCTGTGGTCTCATTTGGCTTTCTCTTGCACCTTCCCTCAGTTAGCTGTCCCCTGACCTTTTTTTGTCTCTGCTCACTTCTTCTCCATGTGCAGTTTTAGTTTGTTTGGCTCACTTATTTGAGACCTATTAAATGTATTGATTTTAGCCATTTAGTCATCATTTTACCCAACTCTTGGGGCCGTACCATGTTGTATATAAATGTTCCTTTGGAATTGTTACACATTTTCACATTCTTCAGTTGTATGCCCACACTACAACTGTGATTGCTAGCACTTGTCATGAAGATGCCTGTAATTTTCATCCAAATCAGCTTGTACCTCTTACTTCCCCCCTCCCATCCAAAATTGTGCCTGGAAATGAGCTTTGGCTTAGTGTGTTTTTCCCAGTCACCACTTTTCAAATAAATAAACAGCTGCATATTTTGCCAACAGAAGGCTGTTTTTGTAGAAATGTGCCCATTCCTAAATAGGACTTAATTTTTGCCAATTACATTTTTTAGTATGCAGACAAGTGATCCATTTATGAGCAATCTCCCCATGTCCTTATATCCCTTTAGATTATATATATTAGTTAGTATTTTGTATTCTAAGTAGTTACTGATGTAAAACTATTTTATTTCTGCATTTTTGTATTGTAATAGTTTTTTAATTTTTTTTTCTTTTATGCTTTACTAGGCCTTGGTTTCAAAAATGGTGTATTTAAATAAAGATCAGTCTGTCTATCTGTCAGTCTGTTTATCTCTCTCTCTCTCTCTCGCTCTCTCTCTCTCTCTCACACACGTTACTAGAGTAAATCATTTAGGGGTTCTGTTATGAAAACGCTAGCATACAGTACTCTACTCATGATATGTTTGATTTACTATATCACATTAAAACTTCCCAGTCAACTTCCCAGCCTTTCTCTACATTACTAATCTTTCTTTAAACAGTTTAAACCTTACATACTCAAAAGGACAGAAATATCAACTATGTATTTATTACTTGGAATTTTGGGGGGTTAAAGATGTCCTCATTAAAGCCACCAATAAATAAATAAATAAAGCAGCAGGGCATCAAGATGGGTGTGGCACTGTAATGATGGGTGATGCCAATAGATTGCCACTTGGGAACATATTAGGTGAAAAATGATTAAAACAAATTTAGGTGTGGTTTATGGTAAACCAAAGGTTATTCCCCCTGTAGGGTATTCAGGCCATAGGGTGGTACTGATAACAAGTAACCCGGAAGGATGTATGAAGTTAAGAGGAGAGGAATGTAAATTTAGTTGTAGGAAGGTAAATGAGGCAGGTAAGGGTAGGACATTAGATACAACAGTAGGGAAACTACAAGGGAAAAGATTTGGATGTGGGGATGTGGACAAAACATGAAATATGGTAACATCAATAATAAATGAATCCTTAGATTGAGTTATGCCTATGACAGAAGTAATTAGGGTTGGAGGCAATATACCATGAGTCACTGATGAGTTTAAAAAACTGATTACAGAGAGGCAAGTGGCTCTTAAGTAAAATGATACTGTAATATGTAATAGATTATGAAATCCATGGAAACATAAGGGAAAGTGGTTAAAACAATGTTATTATGAAAGGAAAGTTAAAGGAATAAGGAACTCAGAGTCACGAAAGTGGTTGAAAAAAACAAAAGATTTTCTGGGTACAGATAAGCAAGTAAATCAAATTGACAAATGGAAATAAACTTGTGGCTATTGTGATTTGAATGGTGGTGTCCCCTTTTTAACAGCATTGAATAAGTTGTGTGAAGTGAATAAAGAGTTATCTCCATTAGAAAAGAAGGATTGATTAGAGGTGCTTGTTCCAGATAGATTTTTGGTAACTACTGAAGAAATGCCAAAATAATTTAAATAAAATTATTGTAAACAAAGCTGTGGTCCTGATGCTATTCCAAATTGGATATCAAAAGAAGAAACAGAGTTACTTGCACCATGGGTGTGTCACATTTTCAATAGGTCTATTATAGCTGGATACATTCCACTACAATGGAAACAAAGAAAAATTGCCCCCCTCCCAAAGGTTTTGACACTATAAAATATGTCAACAGATTTTAGATCAATAGCTTTAACATGCAATATCTAAAGTGGGTGAAAGTTTTATTTGTAAATGGCTTATGGAGATTGTAGAGAGTTTACTGGAAAAATACCAGTTTGGGTCCCTGATGGGGAATTTCAATGACTGATGCTGCCTTGAAATTTTTAAAATTAAGTATGAGAGCTTGGGACAAAGAAATGAATGTAAGAGCTGTGTTGATGGATTATAAAAAAAGCTTTTGATCTTATTGATCACAAGACAGTAATCATGAAATTGGAAGGTTTAAAGATTCCTGAATGCATTATAAATTGGGTATATGATTTTTTGCAGGGGAGGTCTCAATGGATTGAGACTGAAGATACGACATCTGAGGTGGTGTTGGTCTGTGAAGGAGTCCTCCAAGGTACCAGATTGGGGCCATTATTGTTTTTGATTATGATAAATGATTTAGTTACTAAGGGTCCATGTATTAAGTATGTGGATGATACCACAGTTTGGGATATTTGGGACCATGTTGAAGATAGTACTATGTGATGTGATTTCGATTATATGGGAAGATGATCTAAAAATAATTTTATGCAAATAAATAAAAAAACTAGAGAGATTTAATTTAGGAAGCAGAATAGATGGGAGGGAATAAATCCATTAAACTTTGGAGGGTAGAATGTGGAAGTGGTAAGTAAAGTAGAATATTTGGGTATTACATTTCAAAATTACTTCAGCTGGACAGGGCAAGTTTCAACCATGGTTAACAAGTTCTGGTCAGAGTAGAAATGGTCGTGGAGAGCTTTTGGAGTGCTTTTACCCATTATTTCTAATAATTTTTTACAATGTAGATCTGCTGAGAGGCAATTTCAATGTGGTCTTCCTTTTACACATTTTTATAATGTGTTTTCCTAGAATATGTCTGCTGATTGTTATATATTTAGCCTGGATAGTTTACAGAAGAAATGGCATCTCATTTTCAGTGGGGCTCTATATCTACACAATATTATGCTGCATTGTGTAAAATCAGAACACACTGAAAACAATATTTTACATCTGGACTAGACTACCCTGAATAAATACATTATAACAATGATACAATCATGACCCCACTGAAAACAAGATATTGCATCTAATCTGGGACATCCTGAATAAATGCAGTGCAAAATACAGTGCAAAACTATGTAAATGAAGATTCCTATGACAATGAAATGTAGCATCTCCCCTGTGCTATCCAGGATACAAAATATAGGATAAGAAATATTTAAAGGAAATCTACTGTAAACTAAACTTCACCATACTCACTGACATAAACAGGCAGTTTCTTTATTGTTTTATAACATATTAGATGGCAGTATTTATTTCAAATGTTGTGGCCATGAGGATTGTGTGTAGTGTGTAGTGTGTGTGCACGTGTTTGCTGTAGCTCAATATATTTTCTTCCCAAAAAACATAGTACAAAATGTCTGCTGATTGTTACATATTTTGCCTTGGATAGTTCACAGAAGACCTGGCATATGTCCGAGACAGGTTTTATCAGATAGTGTTAGTCTCTTAAGAGGTTAAAAAAACTGTTTTTCTTTTTAGATTTGCTGGGAAAGGGTGACATTTATGAGATATGAATCTTTCTTGAAAGACTATACCTGCCCAACTGAAGCTTGTAGCAAGAAAATGTTTACATGCTAAGTATTTAAATGTACAAGTTGTTGCATTTCAAATGGGGTAAACAAATCTCCAGTTTAATAGGCAAGAAATATTTAACAAGCTGTGTCAGTTTCCTAATAATGGTCATCTGATAAGCAGCTTGGAGTTATGTCTCCAACATTCTAAACAGAAAGAAGGGAGTATTTTATTTCAGTTGGCATAGTGATTTGTAGATGTGGAAGGATACATTGTAAACTCCAAAATATGCATTCCACGGTACTCCATTTTTCCAGCTACAGACAGCAAGATGGCTGTAGACTCTGTCCACAGTCAAAAAAAGGCAAAAAGTAGGCTATATTTTTTAACTATTTTGAAAAAGGTTGGATTAGGTTCGCCTGGTTAAATTTATTATTTTTTCTGCAGTAGTTAGGTCTCTGATGGAATATGGGGCAGTTGTTTGGCATGGAGGGCTTACAAAAAACTGAAACAAATGAATTAGAAAGAGTACAGAAAAGAGCACTTAGAATTATGTTAGGGTAGGAAATGAGCTACAGTGAGGCATTACTTAAGTGTGGACTTGAAAGGCTGGATGTAAGACAGGAAAAAAATGGTGACTGAGACATTTAGAAGGGTATGTGATCCAATTCATAAACTGCATTGCTTACTGGTACCAAAATATATTACAGGGTATAATCTGTGTAAACAGTTAATGTAGGAAAGACCATTAGTGAGAACTCAAACTTATAGCAAATTGTTGTTTGTGCGTTATTTGGATATGATCTAAAGAATGTTTTGAAGTGTGTATATTTGTGAATTTATGAAATGTTGTAGATATTATTTTTTTACAAATTGTTCATTATGATGTTAGTATATTTTTTTGAGTTTATGTACAATGTGTTTTTTACAATTGTATGTGAACTTCAACCTGCACGTGCTTGTGTATGGTTGCAATATTATTAATAAATCAATCAAGTCAAATCTAAAAGTTTAGACAAAAAAATTGGCTATACCTTTTTTCACTATAAAAAATTCAAGGCATCATCTAGTTTTATTTGGTGGTAAAATGTTCTAGTTCCACTACAATCTGAGTATTTTACAAATGTTTTAATTTAGTTTTTTCTCAAGACACGACATTTGGCTTAGAAATAGCATTGTAGTCATGGAAAGGGTTAGGCTTAAGAAAATAAAAAAAATCATGGTGCACAGTGTAGGAGGTACCTAGAAAAGCAGATTCAACAGGTATGCTAATATTTGCATTCACGGGAGCAGAAACTAGCTTTCTGGAAAAAAAACATTTTCATCGCACTGCTGCTTTAAGCAGACTGTATTAACTAGTGAAAGCTGCAAATGTTTAGTACTTACCCAAAGTACCTCTTGTACTTTTCTTACTTGCTTTATCATGGTATTTCTTGCAATATGTTATTTGCTAAAAGGCATTTCTGGGAGTAGCTAAAAAAACTTGCTGATTACCATATTATTGAATATGTATTCCTTTTGGGGTAAAAACACTACAGTGTGAAATTGTTTCCACCATGGACAAGCTGAAAACTGACCACAGCTAAACAACCAGAGACTTTTTGTGTGCAATTTCTGAACAACAATAATTTATGTTGCAAGTGGCTCAATGCCCTCCAAAATGTGTTTTCTAACACTTTGTATGCTGGATGTAAATCATTTGTGTAAAAGACTTGGAAGTTTTTTTCTTTTGTCCATCACCACTTAGGATCTATGCAGTACAACATTACGCCAAAAATGTTATATGTAAACATAGAATCTGTGGATGCATCGCAAGCTAACACCATTAAATGATAACTCACTCAGCAGATTCAGATGGCCACTCTGCTGTCAACAAGTTACTTACTGTATCTACAATTGAGCTTGCTTTTCAGATATTCAGTCAGCTAAAAACTGTCACAGGCTTTATCCTGCCATGTATTGTACCACTAAGCCCAATAAATACTGTACTCTAGAATCACCAAAACGCACATGCCTGTAGATGTCAATGTTTTGGTTAGCCAGATCCAGCGGTTCATAAAGAGGAACAGTCAGCACAAGGTGCCCCCACACTCAAGTGTGCAGCTGATCCCAATGTGCACTTTGACTGTGCAAATGACTGTGTTACAAGCGTGCGTTGAGCAGTTTATACGCATGCTTGGAACTTAGCCAATTTTTAATATTTTCACTCCAAATTTCCAACATTGCAATTTTTTCACACCTCCTTATGAACAGTACAGCTGTCATTTTTTGCATCTTGCCTGAAATGTGTTTTCGCACCTGTGGCACAGAATGGCGCAGTCGCTGTGTGAAATCAACTTTTGGGACAGATTAATGAAATCACAGTGCTACTATTCATGAGGGAAGGTCCCAAAAAAGCCATGTTGAAAATCTGGTGAACAAATTCCAAACAATGACTGTGTTATGAGCGTGTGTTACGCAATTTCCATACATGCTCATAACTTCACCATTTTTTTATATTTTCACTCCAGATTTTCAACATTGCCATTTTTTCACACCTCCTTATGAACAGCATTGCTGCCATTTTTCACATCCTGCCCACAATGTCTTTTTGCACCTGTTGCACCGAATGGCGCATTCATTGTGCGAAATCACCTTTCGGGATTGAGTAATGAAATGATAGTGCCACTGTTCATGAGGTGGGGTCCCAAAAAACCCATGTTGAAAATTCAGAGTGAAAATACCAACAAACATCCGGGGTGTTAGTGTTTCCAACTGTAACGTCCCATCTTGTACAGACTGACAGGCATCAGGGGTGTGGCTTGGGGTTGTTGGCCGTAATGCTCATGCCATTCCACCTCCACCCCCACCCTGCAGCCACTGACAGGCATCGAGATGCACCTCGGCGTCTTCGCCCTAATGTTCATCCCATTCTCCTATACTGCACCCATCTTAGTTTATTTCCTTATGGAATGGAGTGAGCATAAGGCCTAAGACCCCAAGGCACACCATGACACCTGTCAGTGTCTGCAGGGTGGGGTGAGGTGGAATGGTGTGAGTGTTATATTTGTGACCCAAAGGCACACCCCAATGCCTGTCAGTCTCTGCAGGGTGGGGGGTGGGGTGGAGGGGTGGCGTTAGTTCAAGAATTCACTGCCATTCCTATTATGCATCTTTCTAACTCATGCAGTACCAATGCTAATATCAGCAAGCAAACATTCATCATTGACAAATGCGTGTTTAAACACACCATACAATATGGACTTACAAACCTTGACTTTTCATTTTATTGCATACACAAGATCAATAGACCATAGACAGACTTGCAAAGTATTCCTTAGCAATTTATAGGAAGAAAAAGAAAATATCTAAATCTATGGTTGAACTCTAATTAAATATAAAGTAGTTTGTACATTTTGATCTGTTATGATAGATAATGTATTATCAAATGGAAAGTTTTTAACTAGGCTTGCATTCTGTTTATATCGGAAATGCATTTGCATCTTTGTGTACTGATTTTGATTTCTCATTGTACTGTACCTATTTATTTGTATATTTGTTATTTTTTGTTGATGATTTTTTAGTCTAACAATAATACTGACTGCTCTCTCTCTCTCTCTCTCTCTCTCTCTCATCAAGAATTTCTATGCAGCCCTAAAAAGTAAGGACTATAAAGGACAGGGCCGGATTAAGGGGGGGACAAATGGGGCAAATGCCCCAGGCCCCCCACCATAGACTGGCCCCCCAGTAGTCGGAAGCGAGAGACACTTTTAGTAGGTGGACTGGTGGTTTGTAAATCATGCCACCTCCCCCTCGCCGCAGCGCGAGTTAAGCGCAAGTCAACCTCCCCCCATAGGCCCCCGGCAGCTTGCTCCTTTAAAAATGCTGTGAAAGCAGCGTGACTTAGGAAGAAGCATATTTGTTAAATAAAATAAAAAAAACACACGAGCCCCCTGCCACAGATAGGCCCCCCAGCAAGCCTACATTGCAGATTTCTCTCGTTCCCCCTTCCCTCAGGTGGTACAGTACTGGTAAGGATTTGTATTAAATCATGCCTCCTTCCCCGCATGAGTCAAGTGTGAATCACCCCCCGCCAGCTTGCTCCATAAAACAAAACAAACAAAAAATTACTTTGGGAGAGGCTTTCTTTAATTAAAGAAAACAAAACACAAGCCCCCGGACCCTCCTGCTACACAGATAGGACCCCGCAAGCCAACATTGCAGAAGATTTCTCTGTCCCCTTCCTCCTCCATTATTTGCAGCCTGCAGCTAGGGTCAGGCGACTTGCTAGAAAAACAAACTGACACTGTGTGGCAAAGAAGTGAAGAAGGCTAACTATGCAAGCACCGTGATCTACCTCCTTATGATACTGACAGATTTTCCATTTTGTTGAGTCTGGGACTGGACCTGGACCAGTGCAAGTTCGACCATACCTGGGCTGCTGCTGCATAATAGGAGGCGGCGCCAGGACAAGAGCTTACATACAATCCATCTGGGCATCATTTTTTAAACCACTCTTTCTTGGTGGTGTTGAGGCTCAGCATGCCTTTGCCAGCGGCAGCACCTGCACTAAGCTATCTGTATGCCGACCCTCTGCTCGCTAGCAACGCTGATTAATAAATGCACTGTTCTAAACCCGCCTGCTGCTGCTAAACTAAGGAGTTTCAAATGGAGTGCCAAGCAACAGCAGACAGCTTGAGTTCAGTAAGTGGCTTAGAAAGTTGATATCTGTATTTTATTTTTATGCTGAGATAATTGATCTGAGCTTGTTCAAAGAAGAGATAAAGGGACTTGGATGTGTGTGTATACATGCATGGATCCTCTAACTGAAATAAATGGAATTAATCATTCCTTTGATATCCCATGAGCAGATAAAGGTATGACATCAGTCTGTTTATTTGGAGTCATAGCATTTGTACATTGGAACTGCACACTTCTGTACAATGGGTACATACAGTAACTTACTGTTGTTTGGAGTAGGATGCATACCTCTTAGTAAAGCACTGTTTATTTTTGTTTAATTTATTTCCTTAAAATAAACTTGTGATTAAAGAGGTTACTTAAAGATTACTTTGCTTTTCTGAACAGGGTATAGAGGAGGCGACTTCAATAAAAGCCCCAAAACTCACCACAGAGCATCTAGACCCCAGAGCATCTGGAGCCTGGTGGCTCTTTGTACAGTACAATAAACATAACATTACAAACTATGACAACATGACAGGGTTTTGTACTTCAAGTTACTTTTTTCTCCGTGAATGATGGGGGTAGTCTCCCGATACGGTGGTTGTTATGGTTAATAAACAATGTGCTCGGTAAATGTTGCCCAAAATAAAACATTTTGGTATGAAAAGTTGGGTGTTTTACATGGCCACCCAAGTTATGAGTGTCCCAGGCCCCCTTAAAGCTTGATCTGGCCCTGATAAAGGATCAGTTATTCCACACACAACACTTTCAGGAACCCAAAAATCCAGTTACTCTTAGGCCCATTAAGTCCAGGAATGACACCTTGTGGCAGGTGTGCCCAATGTAATAACATCTCTAAAAAGAAAGAAATCAAACACCCTAGTAGTGGTAAATTAAGATCAGATCAGCAATCAACTGTGACTCTCAGCGTGTTGTATACATGATTACCTGCCCATACGCACACTATTATGTTGGAAAACAACTAGACCGCTGAAAAAACAGAATAAGTGAGCACAAAAGTGCTATCAAGAATAAGCTGAAAGTGTCACTAATAGCGTAGTACTTTAATGAGGCAGGCCATGCAGTCACAGCACTCAGATTTGGGGAATTGAGAAAGTTCCAGCACCTCCCATGAGAGGTGATTGGAACAAACAGAAAAACTATATCTGTATTGTACATACACTCTAAACACACTGGATAAAGATCTAGGGATGAATGAAGAGAACTGGAATGCATGCTGGTAGCTGGTTGATGTGATAGATTAGTACGATGACCAAAGACCCCTATCTACAGACATCCAAATGTGGATCATTTTATAAACAGTTTCTTTTATTCTACCCCATTCCCACTATCTCTGACCTGCTTCCAAAATGACATTAGTGGGTGTGGCAGTGCCACCCGCTTGTGGCCCCTTTCCTACATGTGTTATCAACTCCCCCACAGAAGTTACTTCAGACACTTGACCAATTTTAGAAAGTTCAACCTCAACTCTTATTCCTATTTTAACAACCAATACTGTTTATCTGTAAATGCATGCCAAATGTAAGTTAGCTGCAACCACATTTCTGACTGGAACACAGGCATCCACAAGCTAGGATTTTTGGTTGAGTTTACTCTTTAATTAAAGGGAAACACCAGCTAACACAGTGTAGCAATGCTACGTTACCTGGTGCATTCCAGTTCCTGTTTCTCATTTTTTTCCAAGCAAAGGGATAGGTATTTCTTTCAAAAATCATTTTTGTAAACCCCCTTACACTTGTGGCATTTTCTACCATGCCGTGCGGCAGTACTATCCTGAACCGCACTGAAAAAGTAAACATTGTGAGAGGGCACATTCATGTGGTGCAATGCTTATTCAAATTGCGTTGCTATCTGCTCACTCGCAAAGGACCACACACTTCCGTCACTTTCCTCTCCATGTCTGTGCTACCTAACTCTATATGATGTGCCCTGTATTCTCTTTATTTTTTTAGTTATGTTCCACAGTCCACTGAGCTATGTATGTCATTTTTGAATAAACGGCATGTCCCATATGCAGTCGCTAACTTGGGAACTGCAAAAATGACTTACTCTTGTAGTCACTAGCCTCTAAAGAGGATGTGGGCATTCAGAGTTGTTTCTTCAGTGCAGCCCCATTATGTTCATTGTATTTACATGTCTCTTGACCTCTCTTGCCTGTATCACATCTCATGCCTGAACGTTATGGCGCCTCACTGAGATAACACTGCTGAAAGCCCACATCCACTGTTACTGGAAACAGCTCTGTACTCTTACCCCAGATAGGGTGTTTCTAATTTTCAGGGAAGAAGCAGAAAATACTCTGGTTACTCTTCTGTTTTGAAGAATGGTTCAGTTAGTAAGGTTGGGGGCTGATCCAGTATTAGTGCTTGCCACAAAAATGTAGGAACTCAGCCAACTCCAAAAATGTCTCTTTTTAGTTTTCTTTATTTCATCACCAAATCACATACAGATCACCATGTCTTTGGCTCAGACCCCTAATATTTCACCCTCTAAAGGGACTTCTTCAGGGATG
This sequence comes from Neoceratodus forsteri, assembly GCA_016271365.2. Taxonomy (NCBI): domain Eukaryota; kingdom Metazoa; phylum Chordata; order Ceratodontiformes; family Ceratodontidae; genus Neoceratodus; species Neoceratodus forsteri. Next base: position 724,353,648 of record CM028129.1, read on the forward strand.
AAGTGGTGTGCTTTTAGGTCTTTGAATGCTTTTTCTTTTGTATTTGTTCCTCGATGCTAACTGAAATCCTTAGGTTTTAATTACTTCCATATGCCATTCGAAAGTCCCATTTGTTTGCCTTACTTTATTTCACTGTTGCTGTCATTATATTATTGTCTTTCTGTGGCTTCATACTGAATTTCAAAGTTTAGAATTGTTTTCCTTTTTTCTCTTTTTAAAAAGGGTTTTTGGAAAAGCTGTCTGTTTTCTATCATAATGTGGCCTGCTTCTCTGCTTGTTATTAGGCGTTTCTAATTTTCCCTTTTTTCTTTTGCTTAGCCCCTTTGTTTCTTTACCCTAGATAGGGTGTTTTAAGTTTTCTCCTTTTGATTCTTTAATCCTCTTTTTACCCTTACCCTTGATATGCTCTTACATCTAATCCTTCATTTTATCCTTACCCTCGATACGCTGTTGCATCTAATCCTTCTTTTTACCCTTACACTTGATAGGGTGTTATCTGTTATCCCATGCCACAGATGCTTTTTCAGTTCCAGTAATACCTTTAGACAGACAGCGGCAAGTAAGTAGATACTTTATCTTACCTCAGTGGACCAACAGTGTTCTCTGCAGGCATGCTGTTACCTGCGAATGCCTTCAATGCCAGTCTCTTCAACTGTTCCACTCCTGCTCTGTTCCACTCACACACTGGAACATAAATGTGAATAGTACACATTAGGAGTGGTTCATTTTAAGCTGGACTTCCTACGTCTTGCTAAGCTTTGATTGGGTTAGCAAAGATAAATGGTCCTCTGCCAACTCCTGTTTAAAAAAATGGCACATTCCTGTTTCCTGTCTGAAAGACAAAGCTCTGAGCAGGTTATGCAGATTTTATATTATAAAGCACCCCACCCCCCCCCATTTTCATTTCAATCCCCCTTTAGTTGCTGCCTCTTGTCCCTTTCCCTCACAGCACACCACAATCTCCCTCCAAAAATCCTGTGTTGGAAAGGGTAAGGTTAAAACATTTTTTTTCTGTTCACTATCCCTGTTTTAGCTCAAAAACTCTGTGAGGTGCCGCCATCGGATTCAGCACACCTTGATATCTGACTTAAAGCTCTACTCACAATTTAAAGTTAAATAAGGCTGACCATGCTTCAAAAGAACTCCATTACTGTACTGTTACATTCAATCACTAGCTCACTTACTGATGGTTGCATAACATACAGTATCTTGCAAGCTGCAGTTACAGGAGTTTCATACATAGCACACTGTTGAGCCCTTTACCTATCACAATAACGACCAGCTTCCACTCAAAAGGGATGCACAGCCTGGGGTCCAGCTCTCATGGGTTGATCATGGGTACTGCCACACTCCACCCTTGCTTTGCTGCCTACAAGAATAACATTAAGTCCATATTTTATCAGGCACTGTGGAGGGGGGATCCACACTTCTCTCTGTACCTTAATAGACTTGGAGTATCTCAACTTAGCTGCTCATAGTGCTGGAATATCTTCTTTCCACTAGAGGCATTGCTAGACCAAGGTAATCCTTTCTTGGTGAACCATTCATTATTCCCCCAAGGGCTGCCAGTTGATGGCTACCCCTTTACACCAGAGCTGCTTGAACTCAGCTTCAGACTAGAGAAAAGGGTAGGCCACAGCTCACCAGGGCCTGAAGTAGATTAACAGATCTCAATTAGCAACTCCACCCTCTGGTGTTGTTTGACTGACTGAAGTCTCTAGAAAATGGCTTCACCCCTGTTTTTTACTAACAGGCAATGTATCCTGGCAGACAGCCAGAGGGGCAGACCAAACTGTTAACCCCTAAATGCACATGGGGTTACATATGCTTGGATCTACGATGCCGGTTCAACAACTATGTTGTCAACCAACATCACAGTGATGGATTTATGTTGCCCGCAAGTTGCGTTGACATAAATCTGACAGGAGACCCCAGTTGCTTTTCTATCGAGAGCTTTGCCCCTGAACTCCCCATGTGGGGGGCTCAGCCCCCCCATGCATCCCCCTGAACTTAAGGATTATCAACTCTGAATCGGAGTTGATTCAGGGAATGGGTGCAGGACCAGGGGACAGAGTACCAGGGTCTCGGGCAGATCATTACAGCAAACTGTCAATGTTGTCGGCATCGACGTGTTCACTGTAATGGTATCACCATACAGAGGGCATACCCATATGCTCTGGGTTAGGTGGATCTCAGAAAGGAAGTAGAGTAACATAAACTTTGCTCTGAACACATAAATTACTAGTATTCACAAGTGGGAGTAAATTACTTCTCAGAGATGGTGTGGCTTTGCAGTGCTGCCTACACTTAACTCATATCCCACTTGATGTATGTGCTGGCTTACATAACATAGATCGTGTTTATGGCTGCTGGTAACATCAGCCACTAAGTTGCTATTCTACAATTATTGGCATATATTGCAAAGTGTGTTATGATATTTGTTTCAGAAAGGATCAGGCCCAGTTTGTTTCCATAAGTTTGGGGAGACTCATTGTGACAAAACTAGCAAATTAATGCAGTAATTCGAACAAATGAGCTCAGCAGAAACTGCAAGGACATGTATAAGGCAGCCACCATTTGCTGTTCCTGTAAACATAACTGTGCATCATTTAAAGTGCAAGAGGCTCTCTTTGACTAGCAGAGCCCTCCATCCCCCACCCATGCTGTAGTTATCATGTGAGACTGGCTTACGGTTAACTTAAGCAGTACTGAAATTATATTTGATGCCTACCATAGACCTAACTTATTTTATGCTTGGATATTATAATTATTATTATTTGGAATGCTATTGCTGGCAGGAACAACTATTTGTTTACCACTAAACATTACAGAATATGGCCACAGCTGTGACTAATGCACGATAGTCATTATATATGATTCAAAATGATAGGAATTGTCTTGATGTAGTGCCAAGTACTTCATGTGCAGTTTGTTAGTGTTGTGAACTCTTTGGCAGTCTGCAGTGTATTTTTTCAGTGGGGGGGGGGTCTCTTAGATAATGTCTGCAACCCTGCCTTCTCCCAAAGCAGTTACTGAGCTGGCTAAGCTTCATCACCTATTTATCAACTCATCCACCATCCCTAAAAATTGATATGTCAGTGCCTGTATCAGGTGTTCTAACAGGCTGCAACCTTGCAAACTTACACCACAGTAGTTTAGTACTTTTCACTGTGAGGGGGGATAATATTGTTTGATTATTGGATGCCCCGGCATCATTTCTGTGTTATCTTTCTTTGCTGTGGTTAGACTCGGGATCCATTCAACCATCCTACCTTGTCTTATACCACCAACTTACTTTCTGTGTAAGTACATCTGACATCAGGTTTCTGCTGTTTTAGCTATCTGCCCCATATGTTCATCTATGTGTTTTACCAAGGTCCCCTTTTCCTTCTTACTGGTCTGCACAAGCAGCCTGACCTGTGTGCCTTCCTGTAAGTTACCCTCTCCTTCCCTTGAACTGGCAAGTGCAACTACATTTAAATAGTAAACTGAGTCTAGTTATAACAGGTGGCAAGGGAATTCTGGTGATGCCAGTGACCAACTTGGCAACTTAAGGGAGTGCTCCTGCAAACCATCAGCTAACTATATCACCATCCAGCAACATAAAGCTCAGCAATCCATGTGTTTTAATGAACTGTGACTCTCCAGAACTAAGAAATGGGCACCCTGAGAAAAAATCCAGGGAAAACCAACTCAACAACAGACAAAAAGTGCCAAAAGCTGCAGTCATGCAGCCCCAGCAATTCCTCATCCTGGCCTCTAAGTTGTGCAACTTCCAAGATGACTGTCTGAGCTTTGGCCATTCAACTGCATTCCTTTACTAGCACGAAAGAGCACTGACCACGAGAGCTGAGGATGTGGAGACCTGGGCACCGCGAAATAACATCAAGGTGTTTGGCTTTGTGGATGGGGTCAAACAGGCCAATTTACAGTAGATAAGTTCTTGACATCTTGGCTTAAACAAGAGCTGTCACTTGAGGAGAATATTGATCTGGGTATTGAGTGAACTCACTATGCCCTTGGTCCAAAACCAAAGCAAGAGGCATTCCCGAGGTCAGCCATCATAAAGTTCCTGAAATATTCTGGTAAGGAACTGGTATTTCACAAGGCTTGGGACAAAAAGGACCTAACTCCTGCTGGTCAGCAGATTTACATTAAACGGGACTTTCCACCAGCCATGTTAGCCAAACATAAAAAAAAGTTCATAAAACATTTGAAAGAAAAAGGTATCAAGGGATTGATAAAATACCTGGCCAAGCTTGACCAATGGGCCAAAGATCTCTGACTCCCATCTGCCAGAGGCAAAATACCTGCATCACAAGGCATCAACCTGCCAGACATACTGTACAAAAAGAGGCAACTGAAAAGAAGTGTACCAATTTAGTGTGGACTCTGGCAGGCACAAAAGGTCTCTTGTAAAGACATGTGGGGGACACTCTTGTCCACATGCAAGCCAACGTAAAGAAAGTTTGTCATGCAGCAGGAAAAATGCATAAATGACTGTTTGAGGTACTTTTCTTAGTTTAAAATGACTCCCCTTGCAGGTTCATTTTGTTACTCTAGTTACCTATGAAGTTCCTGTACATCTTTAGTGGTGTACGAGTCAAGTCTCCAAGCAAGTGGGCCCAACAGCATTTCCTGAAATCCTCTGAACGTGCTGAGAAGAGCTGAGTACTTTTTTCACATGGTTTATGATTGATGTGTAGACTACTCCCTTGTAACTGCATGGAACTGCATGATTAATGTTGATTCCTCCCCCTCCCCACGGGGAATTTTTGTGTCGGTATTAGGAGCAGGAGGACAATAAATATAAGCCAGACCATAAATGAATGTCACTGAATTTTCACTCTCCTGGTGCACATCCTCAAGGCACACCTCTCCTCTCAAGGCACAAGTTTAGAGCAAATACAACTTGGCAAATGGCATGATCCCTGTAGAAGCTGTTTTAAACGAATGTAGCAGGCCCATGAACTTGCCAGTGTCTGAGACAGAGAGCCAAGTTACTGAGACTGGGATGGACAGCAGTGGATAATGCCTGTCAGTAACCATGGTTAGTCGGACTCTCATTACATTGGTGACTGAGAGGGGATCGGAGTTGAGTATTCTAAAACAGATATTCCTTATGGGTCCACTGCTAACAAGTCATAAGTATCCAACAAAATGAACACACTCTCTAGGGCTCTGGTTGAACTGGCCTACAGCGTCAGTTTCGGGTATCCTCATGGCTTGGGGTTGCTTTTTTATTTCTTCCTGAACCTGCTTAAAGGGGACAGAAAATGTGTGCTGATTAGAAGCAGTTAGTAATGTTCCTAGAAACAGAAATTAAAAGGCTAACCTCCCACTGAGTCATATTTAACTGTACCTGAAAAAACGCTGATGAGACAAATGTGTTTTCAATTGATTTCTTTTTATGGACAACATTCTACACAGTTCTCTTCATGGAACTAGTAAGTCTGAGTTTTTATTATGTCACAGTTTGTGTGCAGGATGCTAAGCATGAGCTGTTGACCTATCAGAGCCATGCTTAGAGTTCTGTACACAAACCATGATATAGTTAAAACTCTAGATCACTGGTTCCATGAAGAGAACTGTAACAGAATGCTCCCCATAAAAAGGAAACAATGCAAAATACAGTTATTCACATCACTTTTTATTCAGGTACATTTACATATGTATCACTTAGGTATATGGATATCACTTCTATAAATAGGAACATTTATAAACAATTGCCAATTAGAAATCGTTTCCTGTCCTCTTTAAGAGCTGTTGGCTGACAGCTCTGATTGTTCCTGCTCCAGAAGGTGGGTTTACATGTTATGGAAATATGCTGTGGTTTTAATGTGCTCTGCTGCACACAATGTTTACTGTTTACAGCTGGATGGGGATACACTATTCTTAACTGCACTGGTTCATGGGGAGCGGGATTTTGAACCTGGGGAGCGGGGACTTCCCTTGGCCAAGGACCTTGAAGGAATAACACAATGGTTGATGGGGGCTGGGGGGGGATCAGAAGCCAAAGACTGTTTAGAGGTCACAGACTGAGCAGAGTCCTAGTCCCACTGGTTCAGGTGTGAGCTCCTAATTGGAGCATCACTCTGACGTGGGCCCACAGCCATGGGGAGGATGTTTCCACTGAAAAACTTATGTGTGCACTCCCTGGAGTGCTAGTCTCAGTGAGATCACTTCTGGGTGTTTTTCTGTTATATGTTATTTTGTGTTTATTTGTTCATGGCTTTGTTCTTTCACAGTTGTGCTGGGTACAATAATGCAATTGCCAGATCAGGTACCTTGATGTTTATACAGAGTTACGAAATGGGATTCTCCATGGTGGGCTCCTTTAAGTTCTGTTCCCCTAATGTTAAGGGAATAAACAATGCTGTAAAGAGGACTAGAATTCTTTAAGAGTTGAGGAGGAGAAAATGCAGTGTGGGACTACTCCTGAAGACCCACCTGTCTGAACAGGAGCATCTGAAGCTACGGAGATGCTGGGAAGGGTTGGTATATGCAGATGCTCACCCAAGGCAGAAAAAAAGCTGGAGTTGCGAGTCTCCTGCATAAGGGCCTACCTTTCAAAGTCACTCACTCTCATGCAGCCAAATCAGGTAGACTGTTGATCATGTCAGGAACTATACGGGTAAGGATACAATCTCTAGCCATGGTCCCATTGCACCATCAGCAGAACTATTTTAGAAATGTCTTGGCAGGGTTAAATCATTTTGTTGGGGAGACTGGCACTGTGTGGAGAATCAGTCCCTGGATAGGTCTCTGGGTGCTAGAATGAGGAATAATTCATGTTCCTAGGTGATAAAAGGTTTTATTGAGGAAAGGGGTCTTGCTGGCCTGTGACAGCTGCAAAATCTCAGGACAAGAAAATACACATTCTACTCGAGCCCCAATAATACATACTGTAGACTGGACCAATTTTACACACAGAAACATTGGATATTTTCAATAGAAGACATGGAAATACAGCCAATTTCCATACTGAATCGTGCACTAATAAGCCTAAGGCTAGACTTGGACCCATAGATCATAAGGGGCTATGGAGGCTCAGTGTGGGTCTACTCAATTATGAGATTTTCCAAAGTAAAACTAGGGAAGCAATCCACAATTACCCATGTAAAAACAGGGAGGGCTACATGAAACTCAAATACCTTTGGAACAGACAAAAGGCTGTCCTCTGGGCCCACCTTATGTCCTACTCAGCCCACAAGAATAAACAATACTGGAGCATCCAACTGGCACTAGAGGAAAAATTGGCCAAACTAGAAATGGAATATGAACTCACTAGAGCTCCAGAACCATTGCCCCAAATGAAACAAGCTTGAGGGGAGCTCAATGTACTAGCATTTAAAAAAGCAGAAAACTGTCTCAAATTCACAAACCAAAGGTATTACAAGTGGGGCAACAATCTAAGTCATCTGCTCACTGTCACAAACACAATCTGCAGGTCAGACCCACTACTCCCACAGTGCCAACCTCAGAGCACAATAGTGTGAACAGGTAACAGGTAACAGACAGAATAACCCTCCTGTCTGCTTTTGGGTCCAAATCACCTTTAGCCTCAAGTTCTGGGGGGGATTCAAACTGTGAACCTTATGCTAGCGTACCCAAATGTACAGGTTCAGATAATATTCTCTTCGGTGGGGTGCAATATATCTTTCACCTAAGGGCACCTAACCAGGTATCCAAAATGAACCCTTAAAACTATACTAGAGACCTTAGGTATATTTTTACCTTTTTCAAACTTAGTGACTCCATCAAGCCTTTTAAACAATTGTCAGACTTGAAATACAGGCACTTCACATGCAAAAAGAACTAGGAATACACAGGCAGAATTTCAAAAATATGTGATTTTACTAAAAATATGAAAATAAGTAAGATAAAATACAAACCAACTATCAAGAGCTTACAATCTCAAAAGAAAATGGAAGAAGTTACAGAATAAAACTCCTACCACAATACATTTAGATCTTTTCTATCTAATGTATTACCTCTGCAAGTGCGGTTAAAGTTAGATGTCAGAGAACTTTGTTTCTTCAGAGCCCAAGATGATCAATCACATTTCAGATACACTGATACATTTTCAACTCTATTTCCACACCCACTTAATGAGTCATCTAGCTCCTATTTTTAGAATTAATTCTAACATAATTTCCTACCAGGAAGTATTTTAAAATTAATGGTACATCAGAAGAAAAATAAAAACACTTCCTAAATGTGACATCCTTTAATTAAATATTTTCTCTTTGACGTTAGCAATCCCGGCATTTTTCATTCAGGTGTTAAACTTGATAGGAACTGTCAAATTACCCTTTCTTTCCTGATGTCATAAACTTCAGATTTTGTTTCAACTTCAACAGCCTGAGTATGTCATAAAAAGGTAATAAAATGGCATTTCTTTGAGGAAGTCTTAATTACAGGAATCTCCTGGTCAGTGTAATACATCCTGTGATTTCAGCTGTTGACCTTGTAATTTAAAGACCTGGGCCCGGATATTCAGAAGGGTTGCACCCCAGCATGATATTCAAACAGGGATTGAGCCTGGCACAAATCCCAATGTGCCAGAGCGCATCAGTGATGTATGCAGCGCAGGTAGGGGGGCGTGCCCATGCATACTCCTCACATCCCGATATTTAGCCCGGGATGTGCTGAGCCCATGAATGTACAACCTACCTGCGCTGCACCCTGAGCTCGAGCAAAAAAGGAACAACAACTGGCCACCCACAGGTGAGCTGCCGTATGGCAGGGAGCAACACGGCAGCTGCCACCTGTGGATGGCCACCCAAGTTCCAGTTGAACCTTCGTGGCGGTGTCCCGCCATGCCTGATCATGGGCATATGTAGAATAATGTAAATGTCCTATATCCCTGGTAGTCCAGTGGACCGCTTGCAGCCTGATCGCAGGCATACGTAATAAAAAGGAGAGGTCCGATATTCCTGGTGGTCCAGTGGTACCCCCCCACCCACCCACAGAGCCACGCCCCACCCCGGTCAACAGCAGGTGGCAGGCACCCCACCACCTGCCGCCCGCCACCCGCTGACTGACACCGTATGGTAGGGCTGCATGCCCACTGGTCCACAGCATGAGCCAATGAGCATGCAGCCAGAGTCAGATTAGATACAGCTCAGATATGTGAATGGATCCATTCACATATCTGACTGTGTAGCACGGTATGGCTGCACGCCCATTGCCTCACGCTGTGGACCAATGGGTGTACAGCCCTACCATACAGTGTCAGTCGGCGGGCAGTGGTGTGGCAGGCGGGTGGGGTGCTGCTGCCCGCCGCTGACTGGGGGAGCAGGGCGGTGGGGCTCAGTGGGCGGGCAGAGGGGGGGTACCACTGGACCACCAGGGATATTGGACTTCTCCTTTTTATTACATATGCCCACGATCGGGCTGCGAGCGGAGGTATATAGGACATTTATTTTATTCTACATATGCCCGCGATCGGGCTACGAGCCATCCACTGGACCACCAGGGATATAGGACGTTTATTTTATTCTGCATATGCCCAAGATCGGGCTGCAAGCGGTCCACTGGACCACCAGGGATATAGGACGTGTACTGCTTTTGCACATGCCCACGATTGGGCATTGGGGCACTTTTACGCGATGTGCAGGAGCATCAGTCCCTGACGGCTGCAGCCTGGCAGGGCGCCAAGTGCAAGTCGCTGGGGATCGGCGCACCTGCATGCAAATAAGGCCATAATGACATGCAAATGGCCCCATTTGCACCTTGCATGCATTATGGCCCCATTTGCACGTGCACTTTTGAATATCGCGGTTGTTGTGCCTAGTGCAATGGAACTTGCGCTTAGTGCATCCCCCTGCTCCACTTTGGCCACTTGCGCTGGCACAGTGCCACTGCACCATGCGTACTGCGGGTAGCCAGGGTGCAATATTCAGCGATGCTGTGCCATGGTGCAGCTCTGTTGAATATCACCCTGTCAACGCCCCTGCACAGCCAAGTTGCACTGTGCCCAGGCTTGCACCACTGCCTGGTGCAGTCTGACTATCCGGGCCCTAATCTCTCCCACCGAAATGGTTATACACAGACCATGTATTGATAATGCCAATATCATGCAATAATCATAACCAGCTGGCCAAGCATCACAATCCTCCCCACATAGACTGAATTTGGGGGCTCTGTCCCCTGCATGGGATGAGCTCTCTAAGTCAGCTCACTCCTCATAAAGATGTGACAAACCATCTGCATTCTGATTGGTTGCTCCAGCCCTATGTAAGATCGTCATGTCATACCCTTGCAAGGCAAGACTCTTAATAGTCTACCATTCATTTTTCCCATTTGTGTCAGCTAAACCAGGGGGTTGTGGTCAGTTTGTACCTCAAAATGCTGCCTGTATAAGTATGGCTCTAGCTTCTTTAGGGCCCACACCATGGCAAGACACTCTTTTTCCACAGTAGAGTATGCCTGTTCCCTGGGAAGTAATTCTTTACTCAGGTACATGACAGGGTGATCTTTCCCTAGGTTGGATGTCTGACTCAGTACTGCCCCAATACCCACGTCGGAGGCATCAGCCTGGACTATAAAGGGTCTGCTATAGTCAGGACTTGTCAATGCAGAAGCACTGCACAGTGTCTCCTTCAGTCTGGTAAAGGCTTTTTCACAGGCTGGTTCCCAGGTAATTTTCTTAGCATCTTTTTCTTTACCAGGTCAGAGAGGGGAGCAGCCAGGGCACTGTAATTGAGTACAAATTTCCTATAGTACTCTGCTGCCCCTAGAAATCTCCTGACCTGCTTCTGCATTTCGGGTCTGGGCCATGCCTTGATCACCTCTATTTTCACTTGGTTAGGACGGAGCATGTCCTGGGCCTACAACATGCCCGAGGTATGCCACTTCAGCCATGGCTACCTGGCACTTCTCAGCTTTGTCAGTGAGCCCGGCTCTCTGTATCCTGCCCAGCACTTCCCTAAGGTGGGACAGGTGTTCCTCCCAGCTGGCACTAAAGATGGCAATGTCATCCAGGTATGCCACAGCGTACTCATCAGCACCATTTAACACCTGGTTCACTAACCTTTGGAAAGTGGCTGGGGCATTCTTCATTCCAAAAGGCATTACTTTAAATTAAAATAAGCCTATCGGAGTGATGAAGGCCGACCTCTCCCTAGCTCTGTCAGTTAACTCTACCTGCCAATACCCCTTTGTCAGGTCAATAGTCGTAAGGTAGGTTGCCCCTCCCAACTTGTCCAGGAGTTTGTCCATCTGGGGCATCAGGTGGGCATCTGACTTCGTGACTGCATTCAGTCCATGATAATCCACACAAAAATGAGTAGAGACATGTGGCTTGGGCACAAGGACTATGGGTGAGGCCCAGGGGCTGCGGGATCTCTGGATTACCCTAAATCCAGCATTTCCTTCACCTTCCTCCTAATGTCCTTTTGGACAGCCTCTGACACCCAATATGCTGTTTGCCATATGGGCGTCCGTGTCCCTGTCTCCACATCATGCATTGCTAAGGGGGGTTAGTCCAGGCTTAGTGCTAAACAGTGGGGCAAAGTCTGCTAAAACCTCCTTTACTTCCTGGATCTTGTCCAGGGCCAGCTGGGGTGACAATTTAACTGCCTCCACAGAGGACTTCTGCTTGCTTTCTTCAAGCAAGTCCAGAAGGGGTCTCCTTCGTCCGTCCCCCTCCCCAAAGCTACACACCGCAAACACCATGTCAGCCCTATTAGCATATGGCTTCATCATGTTGACATGGTACATTCTTTCTGTATGTCTTCTGTCAGGTAATTCTATGATATAGTTCACATCATTTACCTTTCTGACTACTTTGTACAGTCCTGCCCACTCAGCCTGCAGCTTGTCTTCCGGACCGGAATGAGGACCATGACTTCCTGACCCACCGTGTATGAGCGAGCTCTGGCTCTGCGGCTGTACCACACTTTTTGTTTCTGTTGGGCAGCTGCCAGGTTGCTCTGAGCTGTCCCCATAAGCTCCTTCAGCTTTTCCCTAAATCTAAGGACATAATCCACTATGGGAGTTCTCTGGGTGGCGTGCTTGCCTTCCCAGTCCTCCCAGATCAAATCTAGGGTCCCATGTGCCCGGCATCCATATAAGAGCTAGAAGGGAGAAAACTTGGTCAACTCTTGGGGCACCTCCCTGTATGCAAACAACAGGTGGGGAAGGTATTTCTCCAAGTCCATCCCATGCTGTTCAGCAAATGCTTGGAGCATTGACTTCAGGGTACTTTTAAATCTTTCCACAAGCCCATTGGCTTGTGGGTGATAAGGTGTCATGCATCTCTGCACCACCCCACAATTCTCCCACAAACATTACATCAGGTCCGACATGAAGGAACCCCCTCAATCGATGATAACCTCCTGCAGAAACCCAACAAGGGAGAAAATTCCTCATAAGGCATCTGCCACTTTGTCTGTCCTCAGTGAGGATAGGGCAACTGCCTCTGGATACCGGGAGGCATAATCCACTACAGTCAGGATGAACCCCTTGCCGGAGGAGATGGGGGTATTTAAAGGCCCCACAATATCCATTCCCACCCTCTGGAATGGCTTCTTCACTATGGGCAATGGAATTAGGGTGGCTTGGGTTTTCTTACCCGCCTTCCCTATTTCTTGGCACCAGTGACAAGACCTGTAATACTCCTTCACCTGTTGGGTGAAGTTGGACCAATAGAAATTCTGGGCCAACTGCTGCATAGTGCGTGTGATTCCCAGATGACCAGACAAGGGACTATCATGCGCAATCTTGAAGAATTGCTCACGGTATCCCTGTGGAATGACAAGCTGCCTGCCTGCCTGCCTACCACCCCTCCCTCTGTCTTAACATCCTACGTGTACAGCAGTCCATTGTCCCAATAAACTTTACGTTTACCGTCACCTCCCTGTGCTCCATTAGAGTCTGCCCAAGCCCTCAGCTTCTCTAGACTAGGGTTACTTTTCTGAGCAGCTGCAAACTCCTGATACATTCCCATGGCAGGGGACAGGTCCTCTTCAGTCTCTAAACTAGGGTCCCTAGCACTAGCGTCAGGGCACTCAGGGTCACTGCCATCACTAACCCTCTGACAATGGGTCACCTCTCCTTCCTCAGAGTAACTCTCTGTAGCTGTTTGGTTACTTGCTACCGGGGAAATTTCTACCCCCCTTTCATTAGTCTCCTTAGCAGGAGGCACATGCTGGGGAACCAGCCTCCCAGTGGTTTCCATAGTGGCTTCTACGGGGTCCAGAGAACTACAATTTTCCCTTGCCGCTTGGCTATGGGTAACTGCACACACCATCCCCTCTTTGAGATTGTTGCCAAGGATGACATCAACTGCTAACATTTTGGCTACAGCCACTTGTTGCACAGTTGCCCCTATTTCACTCCAGTCTAGAAGAACACTAGCGAGTGGCAATGTTTTCTTGTCCTCAGTGAACCCTTGTACAGTTACAAATTTATTGGGTATAAGCTGACCAGGCTCTACCAGATCCAATTTTACCAACATCAGGGATGCCCCTGTGTCTCTTAACCCTTGTGTCTGTACACCATTCACAGTGACTGGGTGCATGTGTTCCCTCATGTTTACAGGCATTCTTCCAGGGACACACAAACAACCCAGTTCTTTCCTAGCACCACCTTGCATATTGCTCGTCCTTTTGGAACACTGTCTGGCAATATGCCCAGTTTGTTTTACAAACCCAACATTCATTTCTTTTCTCAGAAAAATATTTTCTTTGAAACCTGGGGCTAACTGGTTTCAATGGAGATAATGAGGGTTTTAGCGGCCCTGAAGGTGTGCTTTTCCCTTTCTGCGCTGCCACCCCTGCCCAATTTGCTCTCTCAGCAAGTCTGCTCTTGGCATAGCGGTCCGAGAGTTCAGCAGCCTCTTGCACTGTTTTGGGATCTTGGTCCTCCAGCCAGGTTTTAAGCCCTGCTGGGCATGCCCCAAAAAACTGCTCTAACAATATAGCATTTTCAATTGTATCTACAGAGTTTGCTTCAATTGCTTCCAACCAACATTTTAAAAACTGACGTTGTTTTATGGCTAGCTCCTCGTAGCTCATGTCAGGGCTTCTCCTGAGTTTACAAAATTTAGCTCTGTATGCTCCTGCAGTTAAATCAATCTTTTTAAAAAGTGCAGCTTTAAGTTTGCTGTAATCATTACTGTCCTCATTGTCCATTTGACCCAATGCATCCCGAGCTTTCCCGGTAAGTAGAAGGGACAGCTGGAAGCTTCAAGACCCTCTAGGAATATTTGCCTGAATACAAAATGTTTTAAAGGAATTTTAAAAAGCATCCATATCCTCCCCCTCTTTAAATTCAGCTATCAATTTTGAATTTAATTTGTAACCCAGTCCTGTAGTTCCAGTTAAACCCAAGCCACTTACCTGCTCTGGTGCTGGTGGTTGGAGTCGTAGCTTCTCCAGTTCATGTTGCCTCTGGCGCTCATGCTCTTCTCAGTCAGTGTCTCACTGTTCTCACTCCCTCTTCTCCTCCCTTTCCATCTCCAGCTTCCTCTGTTCAAGCTGCCTTTGTTGCTGGGCTTCGAACCTTTTCTGTTCCAACTCCAGCTCCATCCTCCACAACTCCATCTGTAGCCTGATTGCTTCTGGTTCCAGAATGCTGGTGACCTTCCCCTGCTGCTGTGACCCTTGGCTTGCACTGGCCCTGCTGTCCTCCTCACCGGATCTGGACACTGCACTGGCTGCTGGCCCCTCCACACCCCAAGTCTGGTCCTTTCCAGTCTTGGTCTGTGGCTCAATGCTCTGGCCATCGGCAGCCATCAGAGCATCTATGAGGGTCTGCTTGTTGGCTTTCCCCTCATACAGGACTCCTCTGTCCTGGCACAACTGCCTCAAGTAGTCTGCAGTGTACCTGCTGTAGTTTGAAGCCATCTTCTTCCCTAACTACGGCTACTTTAACTTGCACTTTAAAAAAAATAAAACAGGTAGGAACTTTGACTGTAAGCAAAATGATATAGTTCTGTTTCCTTTTTAAAATTAAATCACTGCCTTATTTTGCAAGTGAGCTGTACAGTATTAAGCTGACACACTGAACTGTTAAAGCTAGTGTTACCAAATCTTAATCGTAATGCTGCCAACCAATCTGTCACAGACACACTCTGCAGGTCAGGTCCTCTGCTCCCACAGTGCCAACCTCAGAGTGCAATAGTCTGAACAGATAACAGAAAGGGTAACCCTCCTGTCTGCTTTTGGGTCTGAATCACCTTTAACCTCAAGTTCTGGGGGGATTCAAACTGTGAACCTTATGCTAGTGTACACAAATGTACAGGCTCAGATAATATCACAGCTTCCACTTGCATACTGTGTGACCCTGAGCAAGTCACTTAACTTCCTTGTGCTCCCAGGTCGCTCCTCTAAAAAAGCTTTCAGCTTAGTGTGCTATTCCTGGTTAAACAACTCAACATATTCTCTTTGGGGGGATGAAATATATCTTTCACCTAAGGGCACCTAATCAGGTATCCAAAATTAACCCTTAAAACTCTATAAGATATAAGAGACCTTAGGTATATTCTTACCTTTTTCAAACTTAGTAACACCATCAAGCCTTTTAAACAGTTGTTAGACTTAAAATACAGGCACTTCACATGCAAAAAGAACTGGGAAGACACAGACAGTATTTCAAGAAATTGTGATTTTACTAAAAATATAAAAATAAGTAAGATAAAATACAGAAAAAATATCAAGAGCTTATAGTCTCAAAAGAAAATGGAAAAAGTTACAGAAAAAAATCCTACCACAATACATTTAGATCTTTTCTATCTAATGTATTACCTCTGCAAGTGCGTTTAAAGTTAGATGTCAGAGAACTTTGTTTCTTCAGAGCCCAAGATGATCTATCACATTTCAGATACACTGATATATTTTCATCTCTATTTCCACACCCACTTGATGAGTTATCTAGCTCCTCCTTTTAGAATTAATTCTAACAATTTCCTACCAGGAGGTATTGTAAAATTAATGGTACATCAGAAGGAAAACAACACTTCCTAAATATGACATCCTTTAATTAAATATTTTCTCTGTGATCTTAGCAATCCCAGCATTTGTCATTTAGGTGTTAAACCTAATAGGAACAGTCAAATTGCCCTTTCTTTCCCGACGTCATAAACTTTAGATTTTGTTTCAACTTCAAAAGCCTGAGCATGTCATGGAAAGGTATTAAAATGCCATTTCTTTAAGGAAGTTTTAATTACAGAAATCTCCTGGTCAGTGTAATACATCCTGTGATTTCAGCTTCTGACTTTGTAATTTAAAGGCCAAATCTCTCCCACTGAAATAGTCATACACAGACCATGTATTGATAATACCAATATCATACAATAATCATAACCAGCTGGCCAAGCGTCACACTCACTTCCAGGCTTAGTAAACAAGAAGAAGATAGGTACATCCCCTAACTGACTGGGGGGGGGGGACTAGAAGGCATCACCCATCTGAAGCAGATAATGCAAGAATTCCAAAACTTCTATGTTAAACTCTATGCCACAGAACATGGTATTGGTAACTCAGAAAAATCCAAGAAATGCCTTTTCTATTACTCTCCCCACCCTCACACAGAAGCAACAATTAGAATTAGATAGTTCCTTCTCCTCAGAAGAGTTTGGAGAGGTTGTCAGATCCTTCAAAATCAGCTGAGCCACAGGCCCAGATGAGTGCACTGCAGAATTATTTAAGCCATTTGCAGAGAACCTACCTCCCACCCTTACAAAAGTCTGTAATACAAGCACATGAGGAGGTAGAAATCCCTAACTCCTGGAGCGAAGGGCTGAAAAGGGTGATAATATTACAGAACAAGAGAGGACCAAACTTTGGGAGCAGGCCCACAAAACTACAGCTTCACAAAACCGGAGAGAAATCAGATGGCAGACCATAGTATGCTGCTTCAGGACATCCACTATCTCAGAGCACTATGGTGCACACCCATCTGTGTGGGAATGTTGGGATACATGAACACATTTTCTGGAGCTTCCCAGTGTTAGCCCAGTATTGGAAACAGATAGGGGAGGCAATAAGTTAAATGCTTTCTATTCCCCCACCCAGATTATTTAAACAATTAGTGCTAGGAGTTGCCCCTAAAGAACTTGCAGACAAGAATAAAAAATATTTATACAATGTTCTTGTGGCTGCAGCCATGAAATCCATTCTCAGAAATGGTTACTTTCCACTCCCCCATCTCTGGAGTGTTAGAGTAAGATTTGTAAAAATATACAGGAAATGGAACGAGTCACTGCCCTATTGAGGCTCTGCCAAGAGAAGCATAACAGACAGTGGCTGTCCTTTACTGAATACATGGCTAACAGAGAAGGGATAGATACTCTAGAAGCTATGGCCGAAGCCAGTTAACACTTGCACCCAATAAAAGGGGCCTATTACACACTTGATGCCCAGGAAAAAGTCATATTTTAATTGGCATGGTACTGTGATGCCCTAGATTCACTCTGAGCTCTGATAATGTATATTGGCTATGTTAATACCTTTGCATGAAGAATGAATTGTACCCAGTGGTTGTTCTGTTACCTGTTACTGTTTTTGTAAATGTTCTGTACTTGCACTGTTGTTGTCTAAGAAAAACTTGAACAAAGTTGGATTTAAAAAAAATAGGAGGCAAACAACTCTTGTTTATGTATTTGTCACTAAGTGTTCCCAAAGAAGGATGTCACATACGGTAGTTCCAGGATAAAATATGTTCCAGGGTATGTCCATGCCAAGTTCTGTGACAGTATGTTGAGTTATGTAGATTCTACTGGTAATATAGTGTCTGCATGTTTATGTTTTTTCGTTGTTTTTGTTAACATTTTTGGCTGGGAAAGCCACACAGAGCCAAAGTTCATTTCCAGGTGTGTGCCAGGAGCACCGGGAGGTAAATTAACTTGCTTAGAGTCACATAGTATGCAAAAGGAGATTATTAGAATCAAACCCAGGTCTGTTGCATGTACCAAGCTCATTTACAGCTTGTTCACAGTTCACTGCTCTAACCTCTAGGCTATACTGCCACTTTTGGTATGTGACCTTACTTCAACCTCAACCATAATACCACAAAGGGACACAGATATGGTGTTTGGTATCGTCTTGGCTTCATCCAATTAATTTACCCTGTTTTTCTGGTGAAAGCTATCATTACTATTCAAACATGGGGGTACTGTGTCAACATGTGAGCAACAAATCAAAGGTAATAGCTATCTACAATGAATGTGGAAATTAAAAAATCTCGTGTGACTTGTAAGACTTTTCACAGATCCAGTGTTAATGTAACAGAAGGTAAAAAAAAAACCTGAGGCAGAGTGGTGAGCCCACAGAATTTAAGCAGCAGCAGTGCAAGACACTGCACGTCAACCATGTTACTATAATGTGGGTAGTTTCATATTTTGAACATTTTCCCTTGAGTTCGTAAAGCCAATGGCCTCAGTCCAATGTGTGCAGCTCAATAGAGCAAATATCCCTGAAGAACACATATTATCCCTGTATACTTACTATTTTGTTTATACAGAATGACAGATCTTTCTGCAAGGAGACCAAATGGTCAGGAAGTCAATTCTCACTTTTGTTTCTACTTTGGCATCATATTCCTAAGTTTTTTAAATGGTGAAAATGTCCTGGAGAATGAATGGATGGATGGACTGGGACACCCCCCTTCCCAACACACACACACACACACACACACACAAATCTTGGCCGGATACATCACATCCATTAGCATGCAAGGGGGTTCATGGCATAAGATTTTTGGCTGTATTGTTGGCTAGTGGAAAGCAGGATCCTGTATCTGCTCTGA
Organism: Neoceratodus forsteri; assembly: GCA_016271365.2. Classification (NCBI taxonomy): domain Eukaryota; kingdom Metazoa; phylum Chordata; order Ceratodontiformes; family Ceratodontidae; genus Neoceratodus; species Neoceratodus forsteri. The sequence goes on from CM028129.1 coordinate 724,372,404, forward strand.
ATCATGGGCACCTCAGAAACAGAGTGTAAAAAAAAGTACAGATCAATAGTATATTACATGCTTCCTCACCCGCATGTGTTAGTTTTCAGCCTTCCTGTGCTATTAAGGCATACTGTATTGACACTTATAGAATGGCCTAGGGATAACCAAAAGTTCAACAATCAGATATGCTGACCGGTAAATTAGAAAAACCTATACAGTCTAAAAAAAATTCAGCTTTTCATTTGCAACAAAGCAGTCTCCTTCACCAGCAGCCACATGCACCATACTTGATCAATGATCTGATCAACACCTGATGGACGACACTTACAAAATCAATATTCCATTCCTGAAATACAGAGAAAGGCTTTTAGTGATATTTGAATTGCTTTATTAAAAAGAAAAATTCTGGAAATGGTCACTTGCTCATATTTAATCATCAGTGGGAAATAGTCCGGGGGGGGCCAGTTTTAAAATATTTCCCACCTATTAAATTGACAACAGCTTTTCAAGTGGCAAAGAAGTCTTGCTCATTTTGTCCCTTGACGATGACTGTTGAAACTGGATTCCATCATTATGCTAACACCATAAGTTAAAAAAGCATCTGATTCAAATCCTCCTCTTCTGGGGTTTCACACTGCCAACTAATAGTCAGCAATATGAGCCTCCTCCCAAGCCAAACAAAAAAAAGTCTGTTCAGGCTGACTTATAGTCATGCATTGTGATTCTAGACTAGCACCCACTTCACAACAAGCGGGGCCCACACCATTTCAGAATATACTTTATCTCCTTCCATCTTTGGATTAGTTCACTGCATACTGTACTAAACGTACTGATGATATATATATTGACATAAACGTGGAGAAATGAAAGTTGCTGAACCTGTTTAAATTAAAAACAAGTTACAAAACATATGTGCAGCCGATGGTATAGATGTCTTAGTGTGTGAACAGATTAGTAAAACTACTGTAGCAGATATTTGGATTTTTTTTTACTCTAAAGGTCACAAATATATGCAAGTCAAAAGTAAGAGGCCTGCCAAAATCATCACGCTGCATTCTACCAAATAAAAGAACACTGTTATTCTTTACAAGGAAAGGTTTGACAGAGCAGGAAATAGGCAGGGTCCTAGAAGTAAGTTTATTTTACACTGAGATGGATTTAACCATCTTGGAGCCAAAACACAATTGCCATTCCACTGGAATATGTATCCGAGTCAGTCTTTACAAGGGTTCTTGGAATAAGTACTTCCTAACATTGCCTTCTTTATAATAGTAGACTGTTAAGTTTTCATTCTAAACTTGAATGTACTGGCATTTAAACACAATTTAAGCATTTCTACATTACAGCCATTAGGAATCACCAGTTTTTAAGATGCCTAAAGTAGCATGAAACATGTTGCAAATAGGCAAGATAGCACTGCATGACAAGCAAATTGGGCTTACTCCTAAAGCAGCTAGCTTTGTGAGGACCAAAACACTAAATGCATAATGACACGTAAACAATACAACAAGTCATCTAGGCTAGAGTACCCACCATGCTTAAACAAATACAAAACAAAGATGAACTGCCACAATTTAATCTCTTTTTTCCAGATCAATTTCACCAACCTTGACAATAGTGTGTAGTCCTGTTATCTTTTTCTATGGACCTTGATTGAGATGCAACATCTCATTTACAGATGTGGTCCTGCCTCCATATCCTACTCAGTTTTACAGCTGGTATGTCCAAAGCACAGAAAGGTAATTCTGGCTTGCCAAGTTCACATAGCGGTTATAGAAAGATTCAGATATGGGTCTCAAGGTTCACAGTTCTGCGCTCTAACTGCAGGCCTCATAGCCTTCTCTAGGGCTTTGATGCTCAGTCTGACAGTTCATTTCCTTCCAGTATTACTTTTGTGTGCGTTAACAATATGCTTTTTGTAAGCCAAGTGGGAATACAGAAGCTGTGCAACTGCTCAAACCATGTTTGATTTATATTGTATTCATTTATGGCCCTAATTTCATCTGCTTTTACTCAAATATTGAGCTTCACACTCCACCAGCTAAATTTAATGACTGTCATATAAGTTTTACATCAGATGATCTGAATACTGTAAAATAGTCCCTCTTAGAAAAATTGGAACAGAATAAGGACACTATAAGCATCAAGTGCCATCTAGTGGCAATGATGAAATACTGACTATGTCTTCAAGCTTAATTGAATACTGCACACCTTATACAGAACAGAGCATGTTAGAACATCTCAACAGCAGTTTTTATCCTCAGTGTTGACAGAATTGAACTACATTACATATACAGCACTGTTATAGATTGAGAAAGAAAGGCTCAGACATATAGGCTTCAATTAAAAGCATCAATTTGTAATTAAAATCTTAGGAACTAGCACACACATGTAAAATCCCATTAATGTTGCCTGTGGCAGTGTTATTTCCTCAATAGGTAAGAAATGCAGGGCTCAAAATATAACTTTTCAATTTTTACATGGGAAAGCACATCTCTGGCTAGAAAGGTGTTTGTACTGGCTGCACTTCTGTCTAGAAATGCATTCTACACAAGCATTTTCAGGGCAGGCGTGAGCTGGCAGCATCAGGAAGTCCCGACTGAGTTGACTGACTGAGAAGGCAGGGTTCCCTTTGGAGGTGGAGCACCACTATTTTTTTTTAACAAGAATTGGGGTGGGCAGCACAAGTCAGTGTAGGCAGCGGGCATTTGATAGGCATCACAGAGGGCTTGAGTGAAAATATCATGGAGAGGACTGGGCTGCAGTTCAAAGGTGCAAATCACAATCTGGCTGGATGCTGACTCTTGTTCAAGAGTCACTGATTATGTGAAGATAGACTATTCTTGTATGTGCTGGGATGATTTCACTTACAAGGAACTGGGAGTGTGTTGGGGGCAGGTCTGTTCATTGCGGTTGCTGAAATTGTTTTATTTATTTATTTAGTTTTTGTTGACCGGGTAAGTGCACTAGACAAATCCTGCCTATTTTCAGGCACAACCTGGGGGAGGAGGATACAGATGAATCTCAACTGACTTTGAACCAGATTAAGCTGTTGGTGATATTTTTAGTGAATGAGGGAAATTTGGCCAGGACACCGGGAAATTCCCCTACTCTTTTCGATAAGTATCATGGGATCTTTAACATCCACCTGAACTACCACCAATCCAGGCAGATGGGACTTCGGTTTAACGTCCCATCTGAAAGACAACACCTCAGAAGTGCAGTACCCCTCTCATGCAGCACTACAGTGTCAGTTCTGGGATATTAACCCAAGTGCCAGATGTGGGAACTGAACCCACAGCCCTCTGATCTCCCAGCCTCAGAGGATGAGCAATCTTACCTAAAACACATAAATATGTTTATGAGTGGAATGAAAATGAACAGTGCATCCACATTTTGGGGAGCAGAGTTTGTTAGAAAAAAAAAGAAATTATTAACAAGATTTGGCTTATACCAACAAAGCTGGTCTTGTGATGTTAATGTTGTTTCTCTGAGAGCTGGAGAATGTGTTGAGAGACAGGAGGGATTGCCAGCAACAAGTGGGATACTTTTCTGTCGGGCTACAGGATGTGTTGAGAAGCAGGGGATTGCTATATACCGGGACTGCCAGAAGCAGGTGGAATATTTTCTTGTGGGGCCAGGGGGACTGTCAGGAGGCGAGCATGAAACAAAAACATAGACTTTGATGGCAGATAAGGACCGCTTGGCTCATCTAGTCTGCCCATTTCTCTACCTACAGGATAGGCCGCAGATCTTAGTTAACCAACAGCCTATTTCTTCCTACCCCCCCAAGAATTGCCATGCATCCACAACCCTCTCTGTGAAAAAATACTTCCTCACATTACCTCTGAGCCGTCCCCCCTCTATCTTCAAATTGTGCCCCCTTGTTCTTGCACATCTCTTTTTCTGAAAGATGCTACCCTCTTGGACTTTGTTGATTCCACTGAGGTACTTAAAAGTTTCTATCATGTCCCCCTCTCCCTTCTTTCCTCAAGGGTATACATATTAAGCTCCTTTAGTCTCTCCTTACGGCTTCTCTTGCAGACCCTGCACCATTTTAGTTGCCTTCCTCTGGATTGCCTCTATCCTGTCTGTGTCCTTGTGGAGATGGGGTCTCCAGAACTGGACACAGTACTCCAGATGGGGTCTCACCAACTGTCTGTACAGAGGGATAACAACTTCCTGTTTTCTGCTGCTGATGCCTCTCCCTATACATCCCAGTATACCCCCAGCTCTCCCTACCGCCTTTTCACATTGCTTGCTAACCTTAAGGTCATCTGATATGATTACCCCCAGGTCCCTTCCCTTTTTGTTGTTGTTACTACCTCCCCACCCATTGTGTATTCTTCCCCTGGGTTCTTGTTTCCCAGGTGCATTATTTTGCACTTCTTTGCATTGAATCCTAGCTGCCATACTTCTGACCATTCCTCCAACCTTGCCAAGTCCGTTTTCATCCTTTCCACCCCTCCTTGCATATCATCCCTGTTGCAGATCTTTGTGTCATCTGCAAAAAGACATACTTTTCCTTCCAGTCCCTCTACAATGTCACTGATGAAGACATTAAAAAGGACTGGACCCAATACTGAACCCTGCAGTACCCCACTAGTAACCCCTCTTTCTTCAGAGTGGACTCCATTTACAATTACCTTCTGTGTCCTGTTGTAGCAGCCAATGTTTTACCAGGCTACCACCCTGGGACTCACTCCCAGGCTGGTTAATTTGACTATTAATCTTTTGTGTGGGACTGTGTCAAATGCCTTGCTAAAGTCTAGGTAGGCCATGTCACAGCCCTCCCTGGTCTACTACTTTGGTCACCCAGTCAAAGAAATCTATTAGATTCGTCTGACATGACCTTCCTGCTGTGAACCCTTGCTGACTTGGGTCCTGTGCCCCACTGGCCTCTAGGTACTCAACTATTCTTTCCTTCAGAAGTGACTCCATCACTTTCTCTACCACAGAGGTCAGACTGACTGGTCTGTAGTTTCCTGCCTCTGTCTTGGTCCCACTTTTGTGAAGGGGAATCACGTCCGCCTTCCTTCAGTCCTCGGGTACCACACCATCCTCCCATGATTTATTAAAAAGAGTAGCCAGTGGTTTCACTAGTTCCTCCCTTAATTCTTTTAGAATTCTGGGGTGAATTCCATCAGGACCCATTGCTTTGTCCACCTTCAGTTTTAGGAGTTCTTGCAGAACCCTTTCCTCCATGAAAGGACTGGGATCAACCCCCCTATCAAGAGTGCTTCTGTTAATTGGATTAGGCACTTCCCCCTCCTCTTTTGTGAATACTGAGCAGAAATATTCGTTCAGTATCCCTGCTTTTTCACTGTCCCCCTCTGCCCACCCACTGTTCATTCTATTCAGCCTCACTATCCCTCCCTTTGTCTTTCTACGCTCCCTGATATACCTATAAAAGGTTTTATCCCCCTTCTTAACTAGGTTGGCTATCTTTTTCCTCAGTTTGGGCCTTTGCTATTCTGACTTCCCTCCCTGCTTCCTTCTGCCTTAACTGGTACAGCACTCTGTCCTGCTCCTTCTGTGTTTTCTTATTCTTCCGGAATGCTATCTTTTTCTTCCTGACTTTCATAACCACCTCTTTTGAGAACCATAGTTGCTTTTTCTTTCATTTTGATTTGTGTATTTGCTTCACACAAAGGCTTGTTGCCTCTGGGATGGCAGTTTTGATGATTCCCCATTGTTGCTCCACACCTCCTCCTTCTAGCCTGTTTGCTAGTGCTTTTCTGAGGCACTCTCCCATCTTGCCAAAGTCAGCCCTCCTAAAAGTCAGTACCCTCACTTTTGTATGGCTTGACTTTGTAGCTAAGTTAACATGAACCACACTGTTTGATGGTCCCTTGTTCACAGATGGCAACCCACTTCTGGATCTGAGATCCTCTCACTGCCCCCGTTTGAGAGTATGAGGTCTAAGATTGCTCCCTCACGAGTGGGTTCCGAAACTAGCTGTCTGAGGCCTGCCACCTGTAGGGCATCAAGAATGGCCCTGCTCTTGGATGTGGCTGCAGCAAATGTGCTCCAGTTAACGTCTGGCATATTCAGGTCTCCCATCAACAGTATCTCCCCTTTCTCTGCCATTCGAAGAATGCCTTCTATCATATCCTTGTCATTCCCTCCCCTGACATGGGGTCTGTACCCAACCCTGTGCGGATTGTGGTGCCCTTTCCAGTCTCAGGTGACCCACAGTGCCTCCTCTCCTCCCTGATACCTCTTTTGTTCAGTTGCTTTTATCCCTTCCTTTACATGAGAGCTACTCCTCCCCTCTCTCCCTGCCTGTCTCTTCTGTGGGTTATGTGCCCTGGTGTATTAACATCCAGTCATGGTTCTCTGTGTGCCATGTTTCTGTGCTCTTTCGATATCAGGCATCCCTCTTCCATCAAGGCCACCAGCTCAGGGAGCTTGTTGCCCAGACTATGGGCATTGGTACTCATTACCCTCCATTTCCTGATGGCCTTACTCCCTTTTGCCCCATCCCTGTCCTTCTTGCCCTTGTCACTTTCTCCATTTACCCCTGCCCTTCTCCCTTTCGACACCTCTAAGTTGGTGTTTGCCACACTTACTACCATGATTTTTTTGGGGGGGCTAGGATTTCCCTGCTCCTTTCCAGTGCCTCCCCCCTTGGCTAGTTGAAATGCTTGCCAAGGAAGCATTTAAACCTATCACCTAGGATCCTGGTTCCTCTCCAGGACAGATGCAGCCCATCATGCCAGTATAGGCTTGCATCACTCCAGGTGGACCCCCAGTCCCAGTGAAGCCAAATCCCTGGGCTCCACCAGTTTTCAACCACTGAGTTGAATCCCATGAGTGCGAACACCCTAGCCTCTCCTATGCCATAGATGGGCAGCACCTCTGAGAAGGTTACCGTCGTGCTGCTTGACTAGGCCTCCCCAATTCCACAAACTCTTCCTGCACTTCTCTAATCCCTTTCTTAGCCAGGTCATTTGTCCCTAGGTGGACAATGACATCCAACTCCCTCCCTGTGCAGCTGCTCTGGCAATCCTGAGGATTCGCTCCCTGTCCCTCAAGCCATGGCCCAGGCAGGCACCTTACCTTCCTCTCCCTTCCCTCCCCAGTTCTACCTTCCTAACAATGAGTCCCCCACCAGGAGTTGTTTCCTTCCCTGCAGGGTCCCCTGCCACCCTCCTGTGGGTCTCGTTTGTCAGAGGTTCCCAGCATCCTCCTTGGTCTCCACTGCGGGTGCCTCCATGAGGAACCACACTTTGTCAGAATAGCATAGGATTTGTGGAGGTACAACTGGAGGGATGCCTCTGTTCCACCACCCTCGCCCTCCCTGAGCCACTGTGGTCCAACCGTTCCTCTTTCTTCCCAACCTCTGCGGCAGCGGCAGTGGCACTGGTGGTCCCTGGATGGAAGGAGGTCCCACAAATCCTGGCCAACTCAGCCTGGAGATGAGCAACCTCCTCCCTCAGCCCAGAGAGGTGCCTGCAGATGGGACAACACGCATCCTCCAGAACATCTCCCGGAAGAGTGCTGCTCCACAGCCACTGCACTCACCACTCAATCATGTCTTATTTCTGGCCCCTTAACTTGTTTGCAATCCTTACTCTTTCCTCTGTTTTTTTTTTCTCTCTCCTTACTTTCTGCCTGTGTGCCCTTCAAGCTCCTGATTGTCCTCTTCTGAGACAAGAATATCCTATATTTCTCAGTAGACCCCTTACTTGCTCAGAGGCAGACCTCCAGCAGCTAGAGGAGGCCGGAGAGTTACTCTTGCCCTTCTAGGATGGTGGGTCTTTGGTGGCTCTGTGATCACTCACTTCCTGCTCCCAAACAGGAAGTTCCTGTTGTCAGTCAAAGCCTGTGCCTATAAGAATAGAACTAGCTTTGGGTGGGAGGGTGGAGGGGAGGGAAGGAGGGCAATATAGTCCCAGTAGAGAAGTCCAGTCACACAGCAGTCCTTTCTCCTGGTGTCTTCTGCCAAGCTATTAGAATCTTTCTAAGGCAGTCTTTAAATGTAGCTTCCTTCTAGCTAAGCCACTCCCCCTACTTACTAGATCTTTCTACAAGTAATTTAAACCTCACAGCTATTAAGTCCTTTCAATCACCTGAGATTTACACCTAGATAACTGTTCAGATAACCATTCAGTTCAGTTAACTCAGACAAACACACACTTTTTTTGTTTTGTTTGTTAGTTTTTTTACCCTAAATTAAAGGTCCAAGTACAAAAGTTCTTCTTCTTCTTTAGTCCTAGCAGAGAAGTCCAGTCACACATCAGTCCTTTCTCCTGGTGTCTTCTGCCAAGCTATTAGCAGAATGCTCTTTTTTATCTCTGCAATGGACTTGCAGTACTTAGCTGATCTAATTTTGTGATGCCCACTTCATTTGGCTAGGCAATGGGATGAGACTGTGTGACTCATTACATAAACTGCATGTTTGGGCACATCTTATGTGTATTTTACACTGAGACAGATTTAACCATCTTGGAGCCAAAACACAATTGCCATTCCACCGGAATATGTACCAGATTTGATCTTTACAAGGGTTCTTGGAATAAGTACCTCCTAAAATTACCTTCTTTGTAATTGCAGAATGTTAAGATTCATTATAAACTTGAATGTACTGTATTAGCATACAAACGCAATTTAACCATTGCTGTGCTCTGGCACAGTGGGGCTGAGATTGTGTGATTCATTACATATATGTATTGGGCACATCTTGCACCACCATATAAACAGACTTCCCTTTAAGCCATACCAAGAGGTTCTCATCTGGTCCATGTGAAATGATCAACATGAATGATTTTAACTTGAGGTTTACACACACCCTAGATAATAATAGGCTTATTTGGGATTATCTTAAACCTACTGTTAACGGGTCAGGAAAGGGGAGTTATTACAACTGATTGATATAGGAAGCCAGTCTCAGGGAATACTCTGTTTAGATCTGAGTGCTCTCATCCCCACCATCTTAACAAGGGTATTTCATATGGGCAGTTTTTACGGCTTCTCCAGAACGGTTTTGTTTAAAAATATATGATGAACAACCTATGGACTTGGTCCAGAGGTTTATCACCAGGGGTTATGAGCCTTCTCTTCTTCAGCAAGCAAAAATGAGGGCTAGGTCTCAAAACAGAGACAAACTCCTAAAACCCAGAGAACATACACCCATTGGCGACTACATAGTTAACTACATGACTGAATTTAATTCTGTTACTCCAGAGGCAGCAAGAACCTGTAAGAGTTTTTTTTTGGTGGGGGGGGGTTCTCTCTGCAGACCGTGTTCTGAAAACCATTATAAGAGATTGTATATAGGAAGGGAGACAACCTAAAGGATTTAGTCGTGCACAGTCATATGACACCTACCCCTAAAACAAACACCTGGCTCAACACTACTGCCTCCTTGGGATTTCACGGATGTGGTAATTGTAAAGGTTGCCATTTTTTTGCCACAGGGGACCAAATTTACTAGCCCTATGAATGACAGATATTACAATGTCAGACAAACACCCGTCAGACCCCATTTGTCATCTATGCTCTCTGGTACAACTGTCCTAAACTTTACATAGGTTGTACTGTGGGACCTATGAAAGAACTTATACAAGAGTACATCAAGTTGATTTTGAATAAGAAGGATGACACACCAGTTGGTACTCACTGGCACTGGACACATGGATGGAATCAAGAATGTTTCCATTTTATGGGGATCAGCGATGTTGCCCCAAATCATGGGGTGGTGATCATGTCAAAACCCAGCTACAGATAAAAAGTAGACTAATTTACCAACTTGGAGCTTTAGCTCCGGGGGTTTAAATGATGACTGGGATATTGTCCCATTCCTGTAATTCACTTAGATTGTCACTACTGTATACCACTGTAGCATTTGCCTTTGTTTTGTTCGTATATATGTCTATTTCCTTCTTTGGTCCACAGGTTCCTCACAGATAGGGAAACATGGATTTATTATGGAGTCTCTGAAGAAGTCACAATGATTTTATATTCTAAAACTGGAATGCTGAATTGCACTCCTAAATTTTTCCTCCTTGGCTGTGACCCATCCCGCTTTCTGCTCTGATCCTGTATCTTCTTTTGTGCTCCTTTTGTTTCCCCACATTCCCATCTTTCCTTCCTTCCCTGTTGTCTCATTACCCTTTCCAACCCCCCCCCCAACCACTGCCATCATTACTTTCTTTTTGCACTTGATATTGTCTTCTATCTCTGTCCATCATTAAATTATTTTTATTGCAGTATCACATATTTGGGTGTTTTGATACATGTCTGTGTCTTGGTTTTTTTAATACGTCACAATCCAGGGATGGTTTGCATGTGGGTTGTTATGTATCAAATGGTAACTATATTTTTAAATCCTGGACCATAAGCACCCTCCTCCAAAGTGAGCTCCCCAACCCCCCTGGGAAGGATCTATTGATCCAAAGCACTGGGGTTTGTTCGATCAGCCTGTCTCTGTTTTCTACCACCAAATAAACATTTTCAAATCATTTGTTTGTTTCTACACTTTTTTTGCAAATCCTATCTCTTCTTTAAGTGCCTGACTGTGTGCTCTATGATTGGAGTTGTTACATCCCACTGAGCTTGTGCAGCTAACTTTTTTGATTTTGGAGTGCATAGTAGGAGTAAGGCAATTATGTTTTATATAAAGGATACTGTGATGAAGCTGAAGGGTGGCTAGTTAGAGGACTCCAAGGAAGGGGACGGGTACTGGTGAAAGAGCTCTGAGAGAGGAAGAGCAAATATTTTTGTCATCTTCTAGCCAGAGGGGGCCAACAGAATTCAAAAAGTATCTAGTAGAAGTGTTTCAAACAGACAGAATAGAAAAAACTTATTTTATTTAAAGGGTAGATCCAGTTTGCGGATCAGTGCTTTAATGGCATGTTTATAAAGAAAGTTGTCATAGTCAATGACAAGTAGTAGTAATTGATTCATGATTTTTAATCTTGCTTCTTTCTTTTGGTAGCTTCCTACTCTTCTCAGTGCCCCTACTTGATCATTTGTTTTCCTGCTGTAGTTGAGGCATAGGTCAGGAAGCATAGGCAAACCAGGAGAAGTTATAAAATTCACAAGTAGTATTTTATTATTATCAATAACAATAAAGTAAAAAAACTAAAGTTGTACAGGATAGCTCTTATACAGGCAGTTTAAACAAAACAAAGTCCTTCATCTAAGGGTATCTCTAAATCTCAATCTTAATCTCTCTCTCCCTCTCTGTAAACATTGCTCTCTTTTATAAAATGTTTTCATCTGGCAATAAAATTCTGCATCCTGTTCTCGTTAAGCTAGATCTCCTGTTTTCACACAATGTACCAAATGTGTCAACTTATTTTCTTTGACCAGTACATCCAGTCTTCTCAACAACTGCAGTCAATTAAGACATTCTGGCTAGAGCTGGTTTTCCTGCTGATAGCTCTACAAACAAACTTGAGGAAGGTCAAAAGGTTTCTCAAGGTCAACCCCTGTGTTACAGCTAGCTATCTTTTCTGACAAACCCCTAACAACTTTCTGCAATTCATTTCAACAATATAAATGAAGGGCGCATGCCCGTGGTTAAGTGGGTGAACAGCTCCTCCCCCACATCCTATTTCAGCCAGCAGGCTGACCACCACCCTGCTTAGAGTGAGTCGCACTCGCTTCGGTGGTGCAGTTGGTCCCCCCTTCCACGCGTCCTTGTTCTGCCCTGCCCTGCCCTGCCTAGCCATTGCCTTGCTGCCTCCTCCCCTTCCTCCTTGTGCTTCTTCCATGTCCATCCTTTGTGTCATCTGTTTTTTTTTTTGGGGGGGGGCTATCCCTCAGGCCGCACCTCAGTTCGTCCGCCTCTACCTCCGATTCACCTTTGTCTGGCTTACCTGTCTACTGCTACTGGACGCTGGATTCCTCCTCCTCCTCGGTGCACTTCTGGCTTCATTCGCCATTATTTCCTGCCGGCGCCCTTGTCCGCCGACTATTTCATCCAGCCTTCCCTGAATTCCTCTATTTGGCTTGCAGCTTCTGCCACCTTTATCTATCCAGTCCTCAGGACCATCATGTCTGCTTGCCTGCATTTCCGGCTTTGTCAGCTATCCTGTACCCTGGACTGCTTACCTACGTGCTCTACATCCTGGACTGCCCTAAGAGACTGCCATTATTATAAAACTCTCTCTCTGACTTCCCCATGTTCATTTGGACTGCGCACAACATTACCGACCCATCTATGTTACTGCCCATTCCCAAATGGGCTATGCAAGCTGCACGCCTTCCATCTTACACTGGATCAACAACTCTGCCATTCCTATGACATTCCATATTCAGTACGACAAGCTTGCCAAACAAACACCTATACTGCTCCTGCTGCGCTTCCAGCTGACTCCTACAGCTGTTCCCTACAGCTCCATCCGAGCCCCGATCACTCACTATATGGCACCATAGCTCCAAGGAATTCCTAGCTTCCCAGAGTTGCATACCATAAATGCTTCCATTCCTTTGATGAACTTTAGGTCATCTCTCCACTGGGCTTCATTTCTACTGATATTATTGTGATCTCCTACCACAATCCTAGGGCTCCAGCCCATGCTCAGCTTGCCTCTGCTGGGATCCTCTTTGTGACTGCTGCCACCACCCGTTTGGGCTTTCCCTTTCCGCTGCTGCATTACTACCACTGGGCAACCTCATCAGTGGCCACTGGCCATACTTTCCTTCTGGAAATTACCACATGCCACAGTTCTAAAGTACTTTGCTCCAAATTGGGGAGCTGGTAGGCAGGCTGGAAAAATGCTACCACTGAACTGCTGCCTTTGGAATCATCTTTGCCTTACCTATGTGTGGTCCAGCTGCACATGCTAGCCTTCGTGGGGTTTAGCTGCCACTCTCTACTCAACTTACCGGCTGACCTATGTGTGATCCAGCCGCTCATCCTACCCTACGTCCAGGCCTAGCTGCTGCCTTGTCTTCAGCCCCTAGATTCCTGTCATGTATTACAGCCATGTGCTCTATCATTGCCTTCAGCACCCTGCTTGGATCCTTCCGGCAGGCCATCACCCAAGCTTCTCTGTCAAACTCTGATATATTCTAGGATGTCTCGCCTTCAGCCATGCTAATCAAATTCTGGATGCTGCAGCTCTCACCTTGCTTCCATCTCTCCATATGTCTAGGATAGCCATTTGTGCTCCACTATTAACTTACTTTTCTGTTACGTCTCAGGATTTACTTCTTGTCCCTGGATGCTTACCATGTTGCTTCGCTGCATTTTACTTATTACTACTCACATATCGGCTGACCTACATGTGGTCCAGCCACGCATGCTAGCTTACGTGGGGCTAGCTGTCTCTCTTTAAGTACCTTACCAGCTGACCTCACATGGTCTAGCTGCATGCAAGCCTTCTTGGGTTTAGCTACTAATTCATTTTACTCACCGGCTGACATACTTATTCAACCATACCAACTAAGGCTCATCGGCTGACCTAGACGTGGTCTAGCTGCACTTCCCTATCTCATTGGGTTGGCTCCCCTTCATTCCCATGGATGCTTCCTACAAGGCTGCTTTATTCATTCGGACTGACCTTTCCAACATGCTCCCTAAGCTTCCGCCTTCCACTGGATTATTTCTGGAGTACATCAAGGTATTTGCTTCAATTCTCTTGGATGCTCAACACCATGCTACTTCAACTCCCCCGGAGTTACTACTACTGTCTCCGCCAGGACTCTCTGCTGACCTTTATTCCATACTGTCTTCCTTAGTTTAACTGATGCCTAAGACATTGATTTATTACAGTTTCAGGATGCTTATTACCTCTCGTCGAGTTGCCAACTCTTCCCCCAAGGTCTCTTCACTGCAATCCTTACCATCCTCGATCTTCAGGATATGGCAGTCTACAACACCGTTCTGCTCTCATAAGTCTGCCTTAAAATTACAGTACTACTCTGCACTAAACTGACTCAGGATATGCTGCCATTACAATGCCATTTACAATTTATTCCTCACTTCTTCGCTGCTTTTTCTGCATTGCATGCAGTTCGACACTTCCATTACATTATCTACCACTGCTCTGCAACCTGCCTTGCCCAGTGGGGCCAGAGGTTCGCCATCGCATTTTGCCAGACCTGCACCCTTACGGGCCCAAGGTCCTTTGCTCCTATATTACTGCACCATAATCGCCTACTTCTATGACCTGCTTTCACGCACCGGGCCGGGGGTTTAACTACTACTCTACACCTGCCTCGCCCAGCTCGGGGCCTGGAGATTCGCATATTCTACTATATGCCTACCTGCTACCATGTCAGCCAGCCCCAGGAGCTCTTTTACTATTGACTCACATCTGGATTGCTTAGCCATTTGCAACCTATTCTTTGGATGCTTCTGCCCTGCTGCTTCAGTCATATGAAATTACTACTACTACACTCTTACCAGGACACTTAGCTGAGCTTATCCTGAAGACCTTCAATAGCCTGATTTATGCGCTAAGGTTTCTTGGACCCTGTGACAACGCTACTTCATTTGACTCAGCCTCTTCAGTTATCACCATCTATGACTCATAAGCTCGACTATTCGGGACTCATCAGAATATTCTTACCAAGTCAATTCCAGCTAAAGTACCATTCTGGCTTTGAAACGTGGATATCAACATTGTTACGCAACCACTTGGATCCATACTAAGCTTTTCGATTCCCATGCATACCATACTTCACTTACCCCTTGTATGCCGTACACAAGCTATGCAATACTACTTTCCTGCTACTACGTCTGCATCATGCAGCTTTACTTACTACTGCAACTGACCTACATACAGGTCCACTTATTTACATTACTTGCTCATACTAACTGCTTCGCCCTTCCAGGGCCTAGAGGTCATCACAACTAACCCACCATTTTACAACCTACTTGGCTCCTCGAGAGCTGGAGGTACATCTGAATTTTCTCTACCTATTCGCACTACAATCTCTACCTGCTTCACTTACTTGCTTCCCCCTCTATGGATTGGAGGTTTCTACTGCTCCGTCCTTCCCGATCACCCAGCATATGCCAGTTCCTGTGCTTCATTGCTACGGCCTTGGATGCGCTGGGGAGTTATCGAGCTGAAGAACAGCTTTAAGTGGCAGATTCTTGCTCAGCAGGTGGTGTTTTACAGCTGGCACAAATTCCTCTCTAAATCACCTAACAAAGATGGTGACGTCCATCCAGGTGTTAGGCTGGAGATTGTACAGTAAGGGGAGATTTACCATATTGATATGCCTAAAACATCTAGGCTCTCCGGACTTCTCAAGCAGCAGAGGTTTCAATTTGTGACTATGGGTGGCATTAACACATGCAAGGATAGTGACTCTGTCTTTCTTCTTTTCAAACCCAGGTGCGTCTTTCTCACCCCCCATGTGCCAAGGTCTTATCTGGCAAACACCTCCAATACAGACCAGTCTTGTCTGTATTGTAAAACTGCTCCAGAGTTAGAGACACAGAGTCAATGAGGCCATTCATCTGCTCATGAATGAAGCTACACCTTCATTTGTAGCACTCAAGTGTTCCCCATATAGGCAAAGCTGGCGTATTCCATGGCATTTTAAAAGCAATCTAGCCACCCCATCAGCCACACGAAATCACTGCCCCACTTACCACAAGCCTACTGTGGAACTGTAGTGCTTTCTCTTTCAGGAGAGGGACTGAAATAGGAGTTCCCTTCTCCCTCTCCTGACAGAATCACAGATAGATAGCATCACCTCTCTCGTAGTCCTCACAGGTCTGCATATTTTTTGGTTTTTCAAGATCTGATGACCCCTCCATAACTATGGCAAAATCACATAGCTTGTCCTTCACTTGTTTTATGTCACTAACTGTGGATTTTCCAGCTCCATATTTGATTGCCAGTGTCTCAGGTTTCTCGCCATTCTCCAAATAATCCAAGATGTGCAGTTTCTGCTGGAGTGTGAGCACTGTTCTCTTACGGCTCATACTCATTTTCAAAGCAAAAAATACAAACAATCCAAAGCAAACCTGCACTGTTCACTGAGCAGCAAGAGGGAACCGATCATAGCGGAAAACCATGTCAGCAAACACCACAGCCTCAGCCTCAGTCTTGACAGTGAGATTGACAGATTGACATATTGAAATTGACAAGCCTGTGCTGATTGAACAGTGAGCAAATAGGGCAGAGATCCTGTTTCCATGCAAATGTCCTTAGTAATGAACAAATAAGGGCAACAATTACAAAAAAAGGGTGACATAAAAGTTAAACTGTGTCTAGAGATTATGTTTTTCAGAGCTGCCCCAACAACATCAGGGGCTCTTTAAAGCCCTGTTACACTGCAAGCAAACATTCAGCATTGACAAATGCTTGTTGTTTCCGATGAGTTCTGTGTACCCCTTTGAGTTCCTTTGACATTTTTGTAGTTTAGACTGTTTGCTTTTTTTGATTATTTTTCTCATGTTTATGACCGCAGTTGTATTTTGATGCAATTACCACATTTTTTCCTTGTGTTGTATCATTTTTTGAGGGAGGTTGCATCATTTTAATCAGAACTGATGCAACTATGCAAAACTGTGATGCAAGTGTGCACTGAAATTTGATGCAAGTGCATAAAATGAATGCAAGTCTGCAGATATTGATGCAAAAGTGGAAGAAAATTGAAGATTTTTTTAAAACTTATCTTTCTTAGAAACAATCTGGTCACACAGCAACTAAATGTCAAGTATTACAGTGAAACAATATATGTGCTAAATTTGGAAGTATTGCAGCACTGTATGTAAAGAAAAGTGGGGAAAACTGAAGATTTTATACACTTTTAGAAAATGGGCTTCTTATTTCCTGGTCTCTGACTGGCTGCTACCTTTGACGGGGGGGGGGGTACATTAACTTTCAATAGAGACTCGGAAATAACAAATCCCTAGGCCAGACTGCCTCTTAACATTTGAAATCACTGTGCCAACTCAATTTTCAGAATCTGTCTGTCACCATGTTTTTTCTCTCGCTTAGCAAGAGTTACCTCGCTACACCTGCTCACTACCCCGGCTCACTAGTGGAGACTGGAATGACTTTAAAATCCCCAAATGAAAGCTGTGTACCTTTTTTCTTTCAAACTGTTACTGCAGTTGTTGTTTTTTCTTCCCTACACCACATCCTGCTAGCACTTCTTGTGAAATCAGACTGCAACCACTCTGCACTTCCTGGCTGGGTTTGGCATTCACTCCACACTCACGCTCTGGCAACAATTACTTAATTAACAACAATAAAAAAAAAAGCAGTCACTATCCCTTGCTCGTGTTTGGTTGTCCAAGTTCTACTGCCAGCACATAAGCAGTCAGATACCCATCTTCTGGCCGCATTCATAAAAAAAAAAAAAAAATTAATAAATCTGACCTGCACTCCCTGATATACCACACGTGGCTCCCCCACTCACTGACCAACAACGCTCCTTCGTAGCTCCCTGACCACAGTCACTCTACATATTCACGGTATTCCTTTCAGCTGACTGGTAAAAAAAGATACCTTTAAACTTTAACTCCTAACTTCCCAGTAAAGCGATTGTAAAACACTACAGTACCCAT
The DNA here is from genome assembly GCA_016271365.2 of Neoceratodus forsteri. Taxonomy (NCBI): domain Eukaryota; kingdom Metazoa; phylum Chordata; order Ceratodontiformes; family Ceratodontidae; genus Neoceratodus; species Neoceratodus forsteri. Next base: position 724,389,877 of record CM028129.1, read on the forward strand.
TACTGGCAAGTACACCAGCAGAGGGACTACTTTATTAATAAAACAACTTTCTATCTACTTCAGTAATTTTTTAACAATTTTTTTCCTGCACAAAAATGCTACATGTAGCCCACTTTCTAACCACAATAATACCCTCCAGAGTGGGCAGTATGGGTAATACTGGACATTCCAGGGGCTATAAGTCCCTCCACCTGGGGTATCGGGCCTCATTATGCCCCTGGGCAGTCTGGCATTGCCCAATACCACCCAGCCTGTTGGGTATTATTGCTTGCTTATGGTGGGGGGAAAAAAGAAAGCAACATAGCAATCAACAAGCCTTGTTCCATTATTAAGAAAGGTAGAGCATGTCACAAGACCTTGAGACAGTCTCTGTGTGGGATTTTCTGTAGTAGCAAGACCAATATTAATTTCTTGGCACCAGTCCACAAACTGCTGGTGGCCCTGGTGATGGTACATCTAAGTGGCACTAGAGAGTTACACACACTACCTTTGTTATCTCAGTGAGTTCTTCTACAAGAAAGACCAAATGACTAGGGTGTGGAAGAAGGTTCATCCTCTTACCCACAATGTGCAGTAGACCCCCTGTCTCTGGGAGTTGGGACAGGCATATCCAAATGTATCAGGACATCTAACATTGAACTTGGGAGGAGATGATGTTCTTTCAGAATTGAATACATTTCCAAACCAGTCTGGGAAAGCAAACTTACCTCAGCCAGACAGTCTGGAAGACTCAAAAGGCAGTACTAATCCTACTGACCCTTGGAATCTAGAAAACTCTCGAGATTCTAGACAGGATGAAGAGGAAGGTAAATACACATAGGAGATTCAGTCTTCCATAATCCAGTCTCTATTTGTTTCCAAGGCGTATTTCCTTCCTGACTGAGGAGATATGTAAGATTTTATAGCTACCAGAGACACAGTTTACCACTACACTGAATGTTAAACTCATCTTGTCTTCCACAGAGACTGTGCCTAAATGCGTCCCTGAATTTGAACATTTTGCACGTATGGTTAAAAATGAATGGAATAATGTGGACAAGAGGAAGCTGTTTTTTGAAGTCACAGGTGCATCGTCACCCGTTTCTTGATGCTTTGGTCACAAAAATGGGAGGCTTCTCCTTTTCCAGATGCAGCCATCTCTATGGTAATTAAACAGATGGTTATTCCTGTAAATGCACAGCTACATTTACAGATCTTAAAGATAAGCATCTAGAAACAGCCTGCAAATATGCATACATGGCTTCAGGTTTTGGATTGTGGGTCGTGTCAGCCTCAGCATTAGTAGCACGAGTACTATGTGAATGATCACCAGCTGTGGCAGATGAGGTTCTAAGGATTCTCTAGTCAGAAATCTCCTTCATTTGGAATATATGGCATGCACAGGTTGCTCTGTGGCGGTGGCAGCCCTTAGGTCAGTTTGGCTGAAACATTGCTTGGAAGGCCACACATTCAAGTCTTACTTACTCAGTGGGCTTTTCACAGGTGGCAAGTAGTTCAGCCTGTAGTAGGAAGAGATCCTGAAGGGGCTTAAGAAAAAGAAAGGGTATTTGCCAAGTTCCAGAAATAAGCAATCCTCTAATAGTGGTTTCAGAGTTTGGGGTTTCGGCCATGGTCACAACTTCTGTGGCAGGTTTCATGCCTTTTGAGGATATGGAAACCAGCAATATAAAGTCTCACTCTCAGGTTTAATGTTCCTACAGGATAAAGGCAATTTCTTCCACTAAAGCTTCAGGGAAGCTAACTACAGAGGCGCTTATTCCGCATGCAGAGTTTTGGGCCAATCTTTCCCTCTCTGGACAAATGGCTACAAACATTTATGGACAGATGGGATCAGATCATGTCAGCCAGCTGAGTACTGAGTCAAGCTCACATGTGGAAATGACCCTTGGCTCAGCATGCCTCTCACAGTTACCCATTTTCAAATAAATACTGCAGATAATTTTGCAGGGGCATGTGAGATTCTCTACACTCTGGACAGTGTTTTTTTTTCCATTCCCTGGTACTGTATCTACATATCCCAGGAAATGTCAAGCAGTAGACCAGACCTCAGATCATTTTCTCAGTAATCAGGCAGTGATCTTAGTTGCTTCCAAAAAAAGGAACAGGGGTTCTACTCCATCCAATCGTGGACTTCTCCCATCTAAATCCGTTTGCAAGTCCCATTCAGTTCAGGATGGATTGCTTGAAGTTAATCACTGTGGCAATTTGACGGGGCAAATTTCAGGATAGACCTATCGGACTATCTACATGTTATCATTTGACAGCCAAGCCAGAAATTTCTCAGGATTGCCATCCAAGATCAACAATTTCATTGTCAGGCTCTTTTCTTTGGGGTAGCTTCTACCTTGAGAGTATTTTCAAATGTCCTAATAGTCATAAGTACTGTATCTCTTCTTCAGTGGGAGGGACACCACATTTGTCCCTACCTGGATGATCTCCTGATCCATCCAGGCAGATTTAGAACAGCTGGCTCCCCATTCAGTCTGCAGCAGACAGATCCTGGAAGAATGCTGTTGGATAATGAACCAGGAGAAGAGCTCCCATTAGCCTTCTCAATCTCTGGAGCACCTCAGAGCTTGCTTTCAGAAGACCTGGTATACAGAGCAGGCTGAACAACCTTATCAGACAGATTTGGCCAGTCAAAATCATATCATCCGACAGGTGTCTTCAGATTTAGATTTAATAATTGCTACCATAGAGGAGCTTCCTACCACAAGCCTGCACTTGAGACCTCCTCAGACCTTCCTGCTATCTCATTGATCAAGAGCATTGATACAGTGCAAGCCCCAACCTGACTCCCGAGGTCCATGCACCAGTCATTGTAGTGGCAGGGGACGACCAAGACCTATTGAATGCTCAGTGACAATATGGAAAGACATAGAAAGAAGAAAGTCTATCAAACCTACTGCTGTTTCTTCTCTGGGGGGTGTTCAGTATTGAAGCTGCCAGTGCAGTGACTATGTTGGAGGAGTTGGAGACACTGACGCACTAAATTAGAGATACTCTGATGACAGAGAGTTTGATACTGTCTACACATTCTCATAAGGTAGGGCTGTGATCTTTCTGTATCTTTTAAGAAATGTATACTTTAACCCTGGCATAGTTATATTGCTGTACTGCTTTAAAAGAGTTGTGACTGAGGATTCTAAGGCAACTGACTCAGAACATGTTGGAACAATGGGTTCTATAATGATGTCACAGCTCTGGAGTGCACTAGGCCACCAGTAGGTTAGCATGTCTAACCCAGCAGTAAATGAATACCTACAGACAATGTCAGAACAAACAGAAAAATAAATTATGGTAAGTCTGATAGAATTTCTTCTCTTAAGGAAAGCAGGGGTAAGGAGAGTAAACCCACTGAATGCACTGCTCATGGCACTTTCAGATTTTATTGTAGATCAAAGTGCCTCAGACACTTCAAGATGAGTAGACATGCATGAAACACACTTAGCATTTGAAGCAGTAAATGAGGATGTGTACTATGATCAGCAGCACTTTTATAAACGTACCCAACAATGGCTGGTGTAAAAGTACTGTCGTTTAAAATTGGGCCCATGGAGCCCACAAATGACATCATGTTAATGAAATGGCAAACTCCAGGCTGGTTTGAAACAAGTATTCTCCTTCTTATCTATTTCTTTAATGGGGCTCAGTGCACATGTAGTTCCAGATTCCATCCTTGAGCTGTACCTGGTTCTCATTTGTAACATTAGAGCTCAAGGGAGTGCTTCAACCAATTGGAATGCTCATTTCCCCTCCCTCTTATTCTGTGGGTTGTCTCTCACTTGGGTGCAGTGGGAACTGGCACATTTGAGGGACATTTTTAACACTGTAATGTATTATTCATCAACCTTGTCAATAATATTTATTAATATGTCCATGGAGACCAATCTTATGATTGTAAGAGTGGCCTCAAATTTTACAGTGTCACAACTGCTCACTTAGTTTGCGGTTCTCACACCCTAGGAAGGTGTGTGAAACCATCTTATAATCATAAGCATGGTCTCCATGGCTGTACTGACACATAAGATGCAATCAGCTTTCTCTGTTTTGTACATTTTTTCTGTAAGGTACGTGTCATATATATGGAACAATGTTCATGGGCCATCACTGGGTTTACTGTGAGAGCTGAATGGCAATAAGACCCCCCAAGCAAAGTGTACTGCCAGTGGTAGTAACCTCCTGACAAAGAACACTGCCAATGGCTGTACCCCTCCCCAATAGTAAAATGTGCTGCCAATGGTGGTAACCCCCATGGCACAGAGTGCTGCCAGTGGCCGTACCCCTCCCTCCCAGCAAAGAGCGCTGCCAATGGCAGCACTTCTGCCTCTGGGTCACTCATCCCAACATTATCAGACTGTTCGCACTAGAAGAATTCTATAAACATTTAAGGATTCTGACAAATGAAATTTTGAAAAAATTAAAAATATAACACTGATAATTTGATCTTAACCTTCCTATGAAAAGACATCTTCAGCTCATTGACCTTCTCAAAGCATGACTCTGCCTAGTATTTCCATAATGCTCAGGCTCTTCACCAACAACCTTCAGAGCAGCATTAATTACCCTGACAAGTTCTGGAATGTTTTACATCCCCCCCCATCCATATTCATTCTCAAACCAGGAAACTCACCCATCTCTGACCTTCCTGATGTCACGAATGTTTTTAATCAGTTATTTATCTCCTGTGCTCTCTGTACTGCCACCACAACTCCAACCTATGTCCTCTTTCTTTATTATCCCTTCCCCTCCTTCTGCTTATCTCTCCTACCTAAGCCTAATTTTCCTTCTCCTTGATCTCTCATGGGGCTACCCTCATTGCCTTGCACACTCAAAATCTCTCAAACTGACACAGCCCTGATGGACTGCTACTTAATTAGTGATGCTTGGAATTGTGGATTTCCATTCAGAATCATTGGATTTTTAAACATTTTTTCAGAACAAGGATTTTTAGAATTGCATAGGTGGTCAGTACTCTAAAGAGGTGCACTGCCAGGTAGCAGTGGCAGCTGGATGTACCATGGAGGTGCTGGGAGGTGAGCAGCAAGTGGAGGGGGATGGAGGACATGAGGGCATGGATATGGGCACTAGGCCAGAGGAAGAGGCTGGCTGGGACAGACAGACTAGGAAGGAGGATGGCAGGGACTGTGATCTATAGTGTTACAGATGGAAATAGATCAGAGGGGAGAAGGGAAGTAGCAGGTAGGGCCATAATGGAGCACCACTAGCAGTAGACAACAGCAACAGATATCGACTTCTGAAACCAGACTGAGGGGTAAGAAGATGATTAGGGCTGGTAGGGGCAGATCTGGTACCAGGATATCCAACCTGCCAAAGAGGAAGAAGGAAATGGCGGGAACAGAAGTTATAAAGAGAGGCTGGAGGTCCTTAACATGTTCACCCTGGATAAAAGGAGGCTGAGAAGAGACGTGATCTCAGTCTTTCTCATACTCAATTGTATGGACAAGATCGAGCAGTTGAGAGATGTTTGATCTGATCCACTGCAGAAGGATGTGGGGGCATGCACTGAAACTTATGGGTGGCAAATTAAAGATGTAATGTTAGAAGATACTTCTCTTAGAAGGTGGTGAACCTATGGAACAACCTACTAGTGGAGACAGTCGACATGAAGAAACTACAGGCCTTTAAGGTAAGCCTGGACAAATTTCTGCTCACTAAGATAATCACAAGTACCCTGAAGTAATCTTAAGTGGGGTCAACACCAATACAGTCTGAGGGTACACAACAAGCAACTGGAACCATTATACTGCAGAACCATTTTATTTGCAAAGAGTGGTTAACATATGGAACAGAGTACTGTCTATGGGGGCTATTCACCAATGGGAAGAATCTATGTGCCAAAGGCGCATATTCCACCAGTGCAGCTCTACACCCTTGGGGGATCCGTGCGCAGGCTACATTCAGGAACACCAGCCCCTGCCCAGCCCCCTTACATGGCCCTGCCCCCAGCATGCAGGTTTGCAGGGGGCTGGCTGGTGCAGAGCAGTGGGCCCGGGCAGGCAGCCAATCAGCTGCCTGGCCTGGGTCCTGCAGTGGATTACCAGCACCTGTGAGGCACCAAGCTGGCAGGTAGCACACAGTGCACAATCTGCGATGTAGCGGGGGACCCTGGTTGCCCACCCCCAGCTCTCCCAGTGAGCCATGATGGCTGGGGCCTCCGTATTGGGGGGCTACTGCCCCCCACTGTCCCCATTGTGGCCTTCGACTGCATCCCCAGGGGGGTGCGTAACCAGCCACTCAGGTATACAGCTCCTGCGAGTTCATGTAGCCACCGGCTGCCACACGCAACACTACGTGATTTAGTGAATAGCGCAGAGTGCTGGCATGGCCACTGGCCCACCCCAGTGCAGAGCTGCGTAATCAGCCAGGGGATCAGGTACGTAGTGGGGGCATATTTGGATAGTGAATCCTGTGCAGGGGGTGCAGTGGGCACTGGCAGGTGCGGGGTGGGCTATGCACCAGATTTACGTCATGTGTACCCACTGCACACCTTCGTGAATAGCCCCCAGGGATTGTAAAGTGCAAAAATCAGGAAACATTTAAAATAAAATTTAGATATGTGGTTGACCAAAGAATTCAAAAGAAGTTATCTAAAATAATTATGAGGCAGGCATAAAATGGACATTATTGTCTTATCCTGTCTCTGAATCCTGAGTAATATCCTGGATATTAGTAAAGTGACTAGGGAATCCCTATAATATGTGTACATGTTCGCACAGCATACTTATTTCATCTCTGCCTATGAAGTGGGGCAGGGCTGACATGATGAACCTAGAGTTCCAACCGGCCTAAAATTGCTACAGCATGTTATGTATTTGGCTCCCAGCTGGCCCCAGTGTGGGATTCTGGAAACTAAACACAAACTAATCTCCCTAATGGCAGGGCCACTGTGCACTTGTTTTTTTAAACATACTATATACGGTAATAGTGTTACTAGTTTTTTTTTTCTGAATGTCATCAAAACCACCACAGCACAATGCATTTCTGTATTTTAAATACATGTCCTAATTAACATTGGCTTGCAGTATCCAATGTAATTATCTGTTTCCCTTTATTCTTTTAACTGTATTTATGAGTTACATTCCAATGATTCTTCTGCTCTGATGGTGCCCAAATTTAACATCGGCTTTGGTTGAAAGCCATCTTCATTTCAGGCTCATCTGCTTGCACATGTCACATTGTGATGTAACTTGAACACACTGTACTGCCAGTACCCCTTTGAGAACAATATGTTCCTGTCCTGCTAAACATATTGTACAGTAAAGATTGAAAGATTACCTGCAAGCTGCTGACTGTTTGCCGTTTTACTGGCCCACTGCAAACTGCTATGTGTTTGAGGAGGGCATCAAGTTACTAGGAGATTCAGCAGGGTTTTGGAAACTGAAGGTCTGAGCATGTTCGGTGGGGCAGGGTCAGATTCATATGGCCTGCTGAGTTAAGGCATTTGGTCAAAAATTATATATGCAAACAAACAGCCAGGACTCCAGGCCATAGCTTGATGACTCCACTTTCTCTGAAAGGCCCTTGGTTTTAGTACGAAATGAGGTGCCATAGGTTAGCTTGCCAAAAGGTTATTGAGTACTGCAATTGTTGGGGAATCTATAGTTTGAAGTTTATGTAATCAGAAAAATAATCAGAAATAAAAGGAAAAAAGGAGGAAAACAAAAACCCACACATTTGACGTGAGAAAAACATATTAGCACCAGTATCTGACTCCAGGCAACAAATGCCTCCCAAAGCTCATAAGCCAGTTTATTAGTCCAAGATGCTAGAGAGTGTTGTAGACAACTAATAATGATCCATTGTCCTGCAAGAAAACTGACTCACTCAACAGTCATGTTGGAACACCAAGGGTTGGCACGGTAAAACTAACCAGGCAGACATGACTCAGTGGCATGCTGGGGAGACGCCACTCCCATATGGACTAGGCTACCACTGTCCTCCACACTGGGGGATACTTTCTGCAGGGCCTGCCATCTCGGTTCATAATTTAGTTATTAAGTTATTTATCTGAAAATTGGTAACTGGGAAAGGCATGCTGAGTCAGGGCTCATTTCCAGATGCATGCTGGGGAAAAGGGAAAGGGACAAAATAAATTAAAAACAGTAATAGTGAAGCATTCCAAAGATAAAGTGCAAACAGTGAACAATTCAACAAAATGGAACTGCAAATAACAATAAATGGAGAACATTTTATAAGCAGCAGCAGCACCCAATTGAAATGAAAGCAGCAGGTCAATACAAATAAGTGCAGCAATTGTAGTGACATGAACTGACCCCGAGGGAACCATGGCGGGGTGAAAGGGACACCAGGGGACGGTCAGGTAGGGGGCTAAGAGGAGCAGGAGAGGAAGGGGAGGTGCTTTAGCTGGTGCCATGGGAAATGGGGAGGGTGAGAGATGGAGAGAGAAGGGGAGCTCATTCCAGAGGGAGGAAGGGAAGGCGATAGGAGAAGGCGGGCTGCCCAGCAGAGGAGAGAGGGTGAGGGAAGGAGAAGGTGCAAGGATCCCTGGAGTGGAGGGAATATGAGGCACAGGGAATGGATGAGAGCAGTGTGGCTAGATAAGATGGTAGGGACCCAAACCACTATTTGGAGATGAAGGAGGCACAGTAAGACTGGTGACGTGATGGTAGGGGGAGGATGAATAGGGAAGAATAGATGAAGCACTGATAAGTACAAGTGGGGGAGTTGGTAGTAAAGTGACAGAAGGTGCTAATGAAGATGTTCAGTCTGGGAAGAGAAGAGGAGGGGGTAGTACCATAGATCACATCTGTGTAGTCAAAGATGGGGAGCACCATTATGGTAACAAACTCCTGGTGAACCTGTGGAGACAGGCAGTCTTTGTTGGTACAAGGCTATATGTTTGGAGTGGATGGCATTAATGTGGGCACAGAAGCCAAGTCTACTGTCAAGCCACACACTGAGATACTTGAAGGAGGGAACCGCTTTAAGAGGGGTGCTTTCCAGGGTGGAGAAGGCAAGAAGAGGAGATGAGCCTGGCCAGCTTCTGGCTGATGCCAAAGGTCATAGGCACTGTTTTTAGTGTTGATCCAGAGTTAGTTGGACTGGAACCAGTGCAGGACATTGTGAAAATCTTGCAGGATATTCACTGCCATGGCCGAGGGGCCTGAAGTGCAGAGAACTGTGTTAATTGCATAATTATGAATATGTCAGTTGGCACAGGCAGAGGGGAGGTCATTGAGTAAAATGGAGAATAGAACTGTGCCCAGGATGGAGCCCTGTGGAATCCCAGCTTGAACTGGTAGAATAGGGGAGAGGACACATCCTACTTGTTCCAACTGCTCACTGCCCAAGAGTTAGGATCTGAACCAGTCAACATCCAGGTCTAAGAGGCTGGTAGAGCTCTGCTTGTCCAGGAGGAGTGTATGGGCCTTCAAATCAAAGGCTTTGGCCAGATCGATGAAAATGGTAGCTGTCATGTGCCTCTGATCCATCCCAATGAGGATGGAGACCGTGACCTGTAGCAGGAAGGAGACAGTGGAATGGTGCTTCTGAAAACCAGACTGGAAAGGGGAGAGGAAGTTGGAAGAGTGGAGGAAGTCAGCAAGTCTGGAGCAGACAAGTTTCTCTTGCAGCTTTGCAAGACAGAGGAGATGGCAGATAGGTCAGAAGTTGCCATGGGTGGGGGGATCACCCTCTTTGTGGAGGTGGAGAACTTTTGCATTGTTCCATGACTAAAGGACAGCACAGAGGGTGAAGGAAATTTTGGGGAGGTGAGTAAGGGTGCAGGTGATGACCAAAGCTGAGAGATGGAGAAATTTAGGGTCTGGGTCATCAGGGCTAGATTTAGACAGGCTGAGTGAGAAGAAGGCAAGTAGAGTTTCCTGGGTAGTGACAGGTGAGAAATGAAACCCCTGGAGGGGTGGGGTGGAGAGGAGGGCAGAGGTGGGGGGGAGAACTAACTTCACCTTAGTGAAAAACATTTTCAGAACATACAATACATTAAAACACAGGTAACATACAAGTACTCATAACACAAACCAAAAATTTTAGTTTAGTTTATTAGTCTAGGAATTAATACCTTTGAGCCAAGGCTCTTTTACAAAGGTTCCACGTCACAAAGAACATTTAACAAAGCATGATACACATTACAGGTAAAACCAGACAGGAAAGTTACATCATAAATTTGCTATTAACAGTTTAAGGCAGTAACGTTTTTTAAGTTTCATAGAAAACAAGCTATAACAGGTTCAAGCAGTAGACAATTTGAGGTTAAGAAACTTCCAGGGAGAGGGTGATCATTAGGCCAAAGGAGGCTAGAGAGGAGGAAAAGGTGGTGAGCGGAGAGTAAGTGAGAGGGACAGGAAAAAGGGGGAGTGAGTTTGGGTTGGAGACAGGAAGTAGTAGAGGTACCAGAGGGTTCATTAGTCAGGGAGGAAGAGGCCTCAGATGTGAGGATGGACATGAGGGTAGTAGTCTTTATCTAGCGCAATCACAGTTGCTAGTGGTGGTGAGGTGGGCATAGAGCATGGTTGAAATTTCAAGCGAGGTTGAGGATAGAGTAGGTGGACTAGCCTATTGAACCATGTGGGGCCCTGTATGCGAAAGATCTTTGTCCCTGTGCAGTCCGGCATCTCGGAACCAGGAAAGGTTGCGTTCAGATCTGGTGGAGGGTCGTGAGCCAGGATTCAGTCGGAGTAGGTTTTGAATACATAATGAAGTCAGTCCCAAGATAGATTTTTTGCCATTGTGCAGGTGAGATAAATAAGACGAGTTTGATAGGTTCAACCAGCCTGATTCATAGTACAGATCACACATGTGAGTCAGTCTTTGAGCCCCGTGAGGAGCCGGCAGGCACTGTTAGAGTGATTGAGATGCCTTAGAGCAGTGGAGTAGCTGAGCCATAAATAATAAGGCCATAGTCAATGATTGAGATTATGGAACTCTGTATAGCTATTCTCAATGCCGCTTGATTTAGAAATGACGATATGGAATAGTATTCCAAAGGCTTTGGTTCACTGTTTTCACAGTGTTGTCAATGTGGGTTGAAAGGTGAGCCCTTGGTCAAAAGTGATACCAAGGTATTTGAAAGCATTTACTTGGTCCAGTGTAATTCCGCAGAGGTTTGTATGGTGAGTGGAGTATGCCTATTTTTGGTTTGGTGATTGGAGAAGAGCATGGCTTTTGTTTTATTGTGTGGTTTAGCACAAGTTTACTATCCAGGAACCACCTTTCAACACTAGAGAAAGCAAGTTGCAGGCTTTTCATAGGGAGTTTGGATCCTTGTGGGAAGAGAAATTACAGCATCATCAGCGATAAGATTATTTTCTCCTGGCAGATATCTGGGAGGGAGTTAAGGAACAGGCTAAAGAGGAGCGGTCCAAGAATTGATCCCTGTGGTACACCCGAGAGAACTGGTTTGAAGTCGGAGAGTTCATTAGAGATTTTTACAGCCTGTGACCGATTGACAGGTAACTTTTACCCAAGCACAAGGACCTTCGACCAGGCCTAGGCTAGAAAGTAGGAGGTAAGTAGGCCATGATGGACTGTATCGAAAGCTTTGTAAGATCGATAAAGACTGCACCTGTTTGGCACCCTTTGTCCAGGGCTGAGTGGACTTCTCCAGAGAAATCAAGTAAGGCTGTTGTTGTACTATGTCCTTTCCTAAAGCCGTGCTGTTGATTACAGAGTAGATTGTATTTGTCCAGGTAATCAGAGAGTTGGTCTGCCACTATTCGTTCAAGTGCTTTGGAGAGGGAAGGGAGTATTGATATTGGTCGATAGTTTCCTGTTGAGGTTTTGTCCCCCACTTTGTGCACTGGCGTAACTATGGCAGATTTCCATTTGTTGGGAAATTGACTTTGGCAAAGTGACAGATTAAGAATTTTTGCAAGGGGGTGAATTACTTCATCCAGGGTGAGAGACAGGATTTTTAGATCTAGCGTGTCACTACTTGTTCTGGATTTGGAGCAGGCCTTTCTTATGTACTTGTGTGCTTCTGCAAGACTTTGATTTTCTTGAAGTAAAATTGTGGTTTGTCATGAGGGGTGTTTTGTGATACTAGGCTAGTACAGGTAAGTCCGAGAAGAAATCTGGGGAGGACCCCACTAAGGTCTGTGAATGTCTTATTGCCGCGATCTGCAATAGACTTTAGGTCAAGAGTGGTGGATCCATCAACTTTCATAATGGTAGGTGACGATTTTGATTGTTTACCCATTATGTTTGGATGTTGTCCCAAAAGCTCTTCCATCACCCAGGTGGATTCAAGGCATTTTGAAATAAGCGCTCTTCATTTGCCTAATTTGTGAGGTACAACTATTTCGTGCCTGCTTGTATTTTAGGGTATCATGAGGTGAGCCTGTGTCTCTGGCAACTGCCCAGAGGTGGTCCCGAACCTTGAGCTCAGCAAGTAGTTTGGCAGTAATCCATGGATTTGATAGCGCTTTGATTTTACGTTTTTTTACTGGGGCGTATAAGTCGCATGCAGAGTTGAAAGATTTAATGAAGTATTCTAGTGCGGTATTAATATCAGTTGATTCAAGGATTGGCGTCCAGTCCTGTTGTAGGAGATGGGTTTTCAACTTGATAAGATTCCCATAAGGCAATACTCTGCTTGTTATAACTTTGGGGGGTGGCTTGAGAAATTTATTAGACCAGGTACAGGACACTGGGGAGTGGTCACTGAGGGAGTCAGGGAGAACTTTAATGTTTTTTATCCGGTCAGGGTGATTTGTGAGAACCCATTCAATAAGGGTGCTTGTACCAGTTTTGTAATTTTTACAGGTGGGGAAGGTTACCATCTGAGTCAGGTTTGCTGCTAGGATGTCATCTTTGTAAGAGCCAGTGTCAGAGGAGAGCCAGTTTATGTTGAAATCCCCGAGGAGGAGGAGCTCATTTTCAGAGGGCTGCAGACTAACAAAATCAAGTACAGACTTAATACTGGCACGGTGGTCTTTTGGAGGGATATAGACTGCGGCCACTGTGAGAACTTTGTTTTGTGCACCAAGAAGCAGTTTGATAGGGAGGAGTTGCATCTGCGTATTTGTGGGGGTGAAGCTGCCGCATTCACAGGAGAGGTTGTCCTTTATGTAGATAGCACAGCCCCCACCTTTCTTGCTTGCCCGGTCGATAACACAAAATGTAAGGAGCTATTCTAGTAATGTCAGAATATCATACTCTGTAGTAAATAAATAATGTTGCAGGGTGAACGAAAAAATAATCAGTGCTGCATCCATACATAATGGACCAGAAAGAAAACCTCCCAAAACATTAACTATGTTTAGAAACACTTGATGGCAAAATTCACTGAACCACTTATAAAATCAAAAGCAGCAATATGGTGTAGCAACACTCAAAGTCTAACAAAGAATCCACTAATCAGTTAAGTAACAATAAAGTATGTAAACTTTCCCATCTAGCTCTATAAGAATGGAGGGTGTGATGCCAACTGGCAATCATTTTTCCCATGCGTAAAGTTGCTAAAATTTCATTGTGCCATTCCCAAAATGTGGGAACCTCGATGTCCACCCAGTGACACAAAATGATCAGTTTCGCTACTGCAGCTATTAAAGAAATGTGAAATCTCTGAGGTCCCACCAATCGATAAATATGCAGACCCAGCAAGCAGATTTCGGGAGTAAAAGCCTCCTGCAGACCTAGCAATGGATCCATTCTAGATTGGATTTGCTCCCAAAAAGTATGAATTTGGGGACAGTCCCAGAGAGAGAGTGTTTTAGGGTACAAACCACTACCTGACACCTTGGACAAGATGAATTGGGCAAACAACCCATTTTATGAAGCTTCTGAGGGATAAAATATACATTGTGCAAAATCTTATACTGAATGAGCCATAACTTGTCTATTTTAGTTTAACGGTAAATACCTTCCCATAAAGATGTTGAACAAAAAAAATCAGAATGGTCTGGGAATTCTTTCTCCCAGTAGTAACTTTTGAGCTGCATTGATTCTCCTATAATAAATTGGAGGGCCTTGTATATTAACGAAACAGCATGAGTTTTAAAAGCCAAGGAGCACAGTTCTCTGTATTTAGTGCCCTTAGAAAGCTGCCAGAGACAAGGGCCCAATCCAGTTTTGATTGCATGAACTAGTTGAAAAAAGGGGAACACAGCTGGGGGAGATGATGCATATAATTCCCAAAACTGATCAAAAGAGATAAATTGCTCTCCACACTTTATGCAAGAAAGGCAATCTAAATGTAATGGAGGGAGAAAAGAGTGAGGAATAGTTTTATTAGCAATCTGAAAATTAGGGTAATAGCGAATTGGTTGCAACAAGTCTTTTTGGGAAGAACGTTTCTGTGTTTTACATAACTGTATATTTTTTCAAATTGACCAACCAGTTGGAGAGTTTTGCAGAGAAGAGGGTACACATCTCCACAGAATATGTGGTAATGCCCTTGGCGTAATGCCATGCAATGAACATAAATACAGTTCAATTCCTTCCAAAGGGGGAGGGGATGCCCGACCCCCTAGCAAAATCAAGGGAGCCCCAGGACAAAAATTTACTAGCTTGAGCTGCTGAATAATTCCAGTAGAAGTTGGGAAGTTGTAACCCACCATGACATTTTACCAGAGTTAACTTATTAAAAGCCAGACAAGGCTTCCTGAGTTGCCATAAAAAACCCGAAATTGAACTGAGAAATCAAGCCTTAGGCAAGGGCATGCCTATAACATAGAAATAAGGGTAAAGCACCCTCAATAAAACATTCATTTTGATAAGTGAGATTCTGCCCCACAGGGACAGTGGAAGTAATTTCCAAAGCCCCAGGTCTGCTGAAAGTGATCGAATTAAAGGAGTGAGGTTCTTATTAATCAAAGTGGGGACAATGGTAGCTAATTTAATCCCCAAATAGGTTAAGTCAGTGTTATTCCAACAAGACCTCAGGGCTAGAGAGAGATCATGTTTAAAAGTTTTAAAATTCAGGGACATAATTACTGTTTTAGCAACATTTATTTTATAGCCAGAAGCAGAACTAAATAGATTAAACACTTTTAGAACTTCTGGTAGAGCCGACGATGGATGAGAAAGGTGGAGAAATACATTGTCTGCGTAAGTGGATAGCTTAAAGGAAAACGGCCCCATGGAAATCCCTGTGATTATGAATTCTGGAGAACAGCCAGGATTCAGAGATACAGAGGAGGTCAGGAGAGTGTTAAGAAACCCAGAGTTAATCCAGTAAATCAATCAGACCACTATTGTCCTGCACACAAATGTGAGCTTATGGGGAGGCATCACTGCCAGACCCCCACTCACAGGCCACTGTCAGTTCACTATCACCCACACCTTGCTTCAGAAGGATTGTTGAACTGGGCTCTGATCCCAGGGCAACTGCATCTGGACATGTACCAGCACAAAGGTATGACTGGTATGACAAACGTCACTGGGCATGACAACATTGAGCCTAAACCTATCCATCTGGGTGCCCCTTTCCTCATCCTGTCAATCACCCATCACTTTAAAGAGCTGCTGACACCTTCTGAAGAACTTTAGCAAAACATAATATTTAGACACAATTCAGCTTCTATTTCATATTAGTTCTGTGTTTCTCCTCCCCATTATTTATTATTAGGTCATTTGCATTGAAAGAGGATCTTTGCTCCTGAAGAGTTAATCTATTCTTGTTGCTTTCTCCGTATCTGAAGTCATAATGTACTGCTTGTGACATCACAGTTACTCCCATGGCAACAGATTGTGATGTTACAACACAGGATTATGACTTGAAGTAGGGTGTAAGCTATAGAGGCTGATGATCTCAGCAGGATAAATATCATATATTCACGTAAATTTCCTCTGTAACAAATAATGGCGAGGAGAGTGCTATAGAATATATATGGAATGCAAGCTGAATTGTACCTAAATATGTTTTCAAAGTTTTCTTTGAGGCGTTTAACACATCCATTATTACTGGGTCTATCTCCAATTTATGGAAGGTTGCCAGGGCTGTACCAGTATTTAAGCAAAGTGATCCAAAAAATCTTGTAAACTATCAATCTATTCCTATCTGCTATTAGCAAATTATTAGAGAATGTGGTAGTGTCCCACTTGATGGAGTACAGTCAGAGATATGAACTATTATCCTTGGAACAGCATGACTTCCACAAGGAATATTGCACTCCACTGCCCTTGTCAAGGTCACGTCAGAGATTAGGGTTGCTATGGAGCAAAGCAAGCTGACTGAAGCATTCTTTGTAGATCTCTCTAAGGCTTTTGATCTGGTAGACCGTACACTCCTGTGCTCCAAGCTTCATTCTCTTGGCGTGTGAGCCCCTGCCCTAGCCTGGTTTACAAACTACATATAAGGAAGGCAGCAGCTTGTTAAGTTTAACAGGGTGCTCTCTTAGCCTACTCCTGTTAAGACTTGGGTCCCACAGGGGTCTATTCCGGGACCCATCATATTATTCCTATTTCTTACTGTTGTATCTCAGGTGCCAGTCCATAGCAGTGCTACTCTATATGCTGATGACCCGGTGCTTTTAACCCACTTGCAAGACATCAGCATCATTAACTCTCATCTAAAGACTGACTTTTGCAAAACACAATCTTGGCTCCTGTCCAACAAGTTAATCCTTAACTTCAGAAAAACACAGGCTAAGTTCTTTGGCTCTCCGGCGAAAATCATGAAGTGTCCTGAGCCCCTGACTGTCACTAGTGCTGATGGGCTCCTTGTGCTGGTTGCTGATTCTTTCAAATATTTGGGAGTCACCTTTGATCCTCAGCTAGACTTCTCCCTACATATTCTTAATGTGTGTAAGGCAGCAAACAGTAAGTTGGGCTGGACTTAGTAGGGCCAAATGCATTCTCACTTCAGCCATGCACCTTGCCCTAGCAAAAGGCATACTCCTCCCTACTCTTAGCTATGGGCTCATGACCTTTATGCATACCATCAAGTCCAGTCTCTCCAAATGGGATGTTGTTTACAACATGTGTCATTTTGCCCTCTCTGCCCCTCGACTCACTCATTATTGTGAGGTATATAACAAACTTGACTGGCTATCTCTAGGAAACTATCGTACTTTTGCTTTGGGCTGCTTCACTGATAAAGTAGTCAGAGCTGCCACCCCTCCAGTTCTGGAGGAACCACTTAAGAATGTCAACCCAACGTGCCCACTGAGGTCCAACAATCTGCGTTCCTTGTTCCTAAAACCTGTACACTGATGGGTGACTGGGCTTTTGCTGTTTGTGCACCTAGGCTATGGAATTCTTTTCCAGTACATGCTCATTGGGCCACATTTCACCACAGTTTTAGAAGGTCCCTATGAGATTTCCGGAAATCAAACTCCGCCTGCAACTGTACTTAATTTATGGTGTCTTCCCCCTTACAAATGGTGCACTTTATCGTTCAGCCTGGCTCCTGTCTGGATCCATGCTTGAGTAAAGTTATATCATAAATGAATTAGGTTAAACTTTGCTATGTTCTTATCGATTGTTGCATTATATTGTACTGCTGACTCCTCATTGTTAAGCCTTTACATTGTATATTCTCTGTAACCTCCTGGGTCATACCTGAAAATAGGCATATACTTGTCTAGTGTGCTCACCTGGTCAACGAAAGCTAAATAATGAAATAAAAACAAAAATACAACAATTAATGAAAATCAAAAACACAAGAAAGATATATTGTCCATCGAGAAGTGTTAGTGGCTGCAACAGAGGGATTGCTTTCAAATAAGAGAACTTTCACCCAACTCAATTGGGTGCCATCTTGCTCAATATTCATATGCTAGATTCACAATAGGTTGTAAGGGGTCATTGTAACATAGTATTATAGCCATCATGTGTGTCCCACCTGCCACACAGCAGCAACTATACCCACTGTGGGTATGAACACACGTCCAAGCTTAAGAGCCACAATTTTACCCCGCTCATGCTGTGTAACCCTCATTTCCATTGTCCCACAAGAATCTGTCTAATCTTTGCTTTGGAAACCTGAGCAGTGCTAGCTTCTACAACCTTGTTGGGTAAACTAATCCACATGAAATGTTGGTGGGTGTGGAAGTTATGAGGCCTGAAAAATCTGATCAATAAATATAACTACCCCAGAGTATCTGCTCTGGAGGCTTGTCCACACATGACATCAAGATCCTGTCTATGACAGAACTGTTTCTACAACAACAGGCTGGGTGTCACAAGCAGAGGGTTAGGATGTCGTGTAGACAATCGGCCAGATCAGATGAGGCCTAGAGGGCAGTATTCCTTATTTTCATGCTAATCTGCAAAATTATAAAGAATAAGGGGAAACTAAATACTGAAAATAGATGATGTACAATGCAGGCTGACATGTCTAAAAAGTATGTTAAAATATGACTAGTGCTAGTATCCAGAACATCCCTGGGTCAGGCATTCTACATCAAGCACCATGTCAACCACACTCTGTGTGACATAATACTTTATGCTTCTCCTTATCCACTCCATTTGAGTGCATGCACTCTAGTTCTACTTGGACTCCCCAACTCAAATATCTGTGTATCTACACCCTGCATGTCCCTTTAGTAGTGGGAACACCCATGATTATGTCCCCTCTCAGCAGGATTAAGCAGCCTAGTAGATGCTCTTCTCCTCTGGGGAGGGACGACTGCTATCCTCACTGCAATACTACTATCTTGGTGACCACAGGTGGCAATGCAGGCAGGACACCACATGGAAGGACACCAACCAGGGACCTGCATTGTGCTTGTGCATTGGTCTCCCTAGTGCATTGCCATGCTCTAGAGGGGAGGGGCCAGAAGATACAAAAACAGAATGCAGCATGATGAAGGGGCAATTGCAGGCCCTGGTCTGGCCAACCAGATACTCCCTACCCTGGAGGTCCTCCTCAGAGGACCATGTGCTTGCCTGAATCACTCTCCCTACCCCTATCCAGGTTAGCCTCACTTGGGGGGGGGGGTGCTGCCCGAACAGTGAAGCTGTGGAAAAGGAGCATAAACTACAAGTAAAAAAAAAAAAATCACAATATGAAATATTGTAAAAACTGCTACGTTTGAAATTGTAAAATGCTCAAGGAAGAAATAATCTGATCTGACTTGACCTGGAAAACCTTTTTATGCAGGTTGATGGGGTGCATTGCAACAACCAAACCACCACAGCTAATGTTTTCAATGCACAGTTCACTGATCTCTCTTCTTTCCCCTCCCACTCTCAGGCCACTGTCTCCAAACCCCACTGATCCCACCTCCCACTCACCCTCCTTCCTACTATAAAAGGGTCTACAGGAGGGAGATTGTAAAACTACACCTCCCTACCTCTTGGCTCCAGTCCTGTCCTGGATGGGATTGAATCTTGAATCCTCTGACTTGGTGTCTCCACACTTGCCCTACCCATCACCCATATTTTCAACCTCTCGCTCACCTCTGAGGTTGTCCCCTCCCAGTGGAAATTAGCCATAAATATCCCCATCTCTAAAAAGGGTGACTGCCCATTGTCATCAAGGCACAGTGCAGAAAGTATAGGAAAAACCAGAAGCAGTTGTAGCATTCTCAAAAAGTGTTTATTAGTACTAGCAGTAACATGAAAAATAAGATTGTTCAGTGTAACTATTTACAAAGGCAAAATAAACAGAGACAATCCATCTGAGTTTTCCTTCAATCTCTGTGTCCCTCAAAACATTGCTGCTCTCTCTTATAAGTCTTTGCAACCCACCTTAGCGAACTTCCTGTTTTTTCTAAAATGTTATTGTAAATTTCCAATGCTCTTGTCAATTTCATGTAGGTGCAGCAAGAACACAATTTCCCAGGACTGAGGCCCCTTCTCCACAGCTTCTGAAAAAGGGCTTAAAAAATGCTCTCAGGTTAACCCTTCAGTTCCCAGTAGCTTTTGGCAATCATCTCAAACTATAATTATATACATTTCAACAGGAACACTATATAATTTCTAAACAAAGGGATCCCAATATCAGTTACATTTCCACATAATGATTTGCATATATTTTTATACCAGCAGATATGCAAGGGAGGAAAAGACAGAAACAGCAAGGGAAGACAGACAGTGAGAGAGACAAAGAATTGTGAGACTGTCGGGGTGATCAAATCCTAGGTCTCACGAGAAAATTTGGTTGCGCAACCAGACAGACAAGAGACAGAAAATAAAAGAACAGTACAGATCCCTGCATTCAAACTCTCCATAACAACTGGGACAGGGTCCTGTTCAACTCTGTCACACACACTACTTACACTATACAGTCATACTGCTCTGCTGCTTCTCCTAGGCAAGTTACTCAAAAAGGTGGTTGCCTCCCAACTAATTCACTACCTACAGCTGTACAACCTTCTCACACCTCACCAACATAGCTTCCATAAGGAACACAGTACCACCATCGCCATTGTACAGGTCACTAATGACATCAAAACTGCTATGGATAGGGGGGTACTAATAGGTACAGTTTTCATAGACCTATCAAAAGCTTTTAATTTAGTGGATCACACCCTCTTGATGCAAAAACGAACATATTTGGTCCTCTTCCCCTATGCCACTGTCTGGTTCACTATTTGACAGACAGGCAGCAATTTTTCAAATTTGGAGACACCTCCTCTGACTTCTTGCCAGTCAATCATGGCATCCCCCAGGGACCATCCTAGGAGCACTCCTCTTCTCCATCTACGTAAATAACTTCCCCATTGTCTCCTACAAATGCTCAGTCATCAGGTATGCAGACAAGATCGCTCTCTACTTCAGCACCCAAAACCTCCCACAAATGAATACCCAGGTTAACACTGATTTCTTCCACATAGAAAACTGTCTTGTGGTCAGTAACTTAGTTCTCAATGTCATCAAAACCCAGGCAATGTTATTTGGATCTAAAGCATGCAAAGCATCCCAAACATGTCCATTGGCAATTTGCTGCTCTGACAGCATACCTCTCTGCGTTGTGAGCTAATTTAAGTACCTTGGCATTATTTTAGACCCTGCCCTGTATTTCTCCTCCTGCATATCTGCCATTACCAACTCCACAAATACCAAGTTAGGCATGGCCTATCACCTCCACCACTTCCTAACTCCTGAAGCACACAGCACCATATCCCAAGGCATACTACTCCCCGCCCTCCAATACAGCTCATTCATCCTCACAAATGCTCCCAAAACCTCGCTGCACAAATAGGATGTTACTTACAATAACATATGTAACTTTGCCCATGTCTCCCCCAACCAGACCCATCACTACTCCCTGTACTCCACCCTTTGTTGGCTCTCCCCCTCTGCCTCATGCTCCTATGCCCTAGGGTGCTTTTGTTGCACACTTTAAATTATTTACACCCAAGTAAGGTTATAAGTTGTTTATTAGGTCTGCAATTAATAAAAATAAACATTAAAGTACAGAGCATTTCTAGCCTGCTGCTCTAACATTGCAAACAGAACTTTACACAACACTTTTCTGCCTGCCAGAGCCACTGTTGTTGTTCTCCTCTGGCAACACCTACTGGAGGGAGGGATTGCAGCTTTCTTGCAGGTTTTAGTGTAGTAATTAACCTGAATTAACAACTTAGGTAACTGAAAAATACAGAGTACATTAATTATTGCTTAACCTGGAAATATTTTATGGGGGGTGCTGTTTTCTACAACAAATCCTACACTCTCCTCCTCAAAAATTATGTCAACCTGACATTTCTATCTTATTAAGTTTTCATGCTTCCAATGTTTTGTAACCATTATGTTAGTACGTTCTTGGGGCAGTATGGAGACAAGTTTTGGATTTATTATCCTTTCCCATGATAGCTGCGCCCCTTTGCTACTACGGGTACAAAGGCTGAGACCATCATGCACTATGAAACAAAGCCTTGAAATTCTGCATCTGCTATCAGGGATGTCTCCACCTAACAGTCTATATTGTATAAGAACGGAAAACACAGTTAAGGACTGGACACAGGCAGACTGCTTCCCAGAGCTTCCCCTCAAAATTACTTACCTGATTTTGAGTGCAATGGGCATACCCATTTTAATTTTGGCTTACAGTAAAACACAATACTTTTCACTCCTTATCCTATCCAGTTCTTATACCATGGTGTCAGACATTTTCTCTGGATTACATATACTCTTTAAATTATCACCTCTGGTAAAACATACTGTATATAACTTTCAGATGTTACTTCTACAGTATATCAAATATTCACAATTATAACACAGTACATTTTCAGTTCATGTTATGAGTCTCTGATAACCCTGATATGGTCCATAGCTCATTCCAGCATTCCAAGGTGTCCAATATCCATACTGACCAGGATATGGTTGTGGTACCATACTCATCATTTGTGTGATCATGCACCTGGAGACTATTCTGGGCTGTCCCAAGTGGTCATATGTCAGTGTCTTTGGCTGTCTTCTATTTCTTGTAGGGAATCTCCTCACCTTTGAAGCCGAAATGTGACTTTCATTGTTCCCCTCTTGGCTGCTTCTAAGTTCTTCATTTAAGTCCTTATTCCTGGGTAATGCTACATTGATCTCTATGTTGTCCATAATGTTTGGTTCTGTATCCTGCTCTATCTCTTTCATTTCTGAATTTTCTGCATATTGTATCCAAAGGTTGGAATTCTTCTGCTTCTGGGTCCAAAGTGATGCCGATAGGGCTTTGGGAATCATTTGTTGCTTGGCTGGTGCAGTAAGCCAACTGATAATCACTATTATCAGAATCAGTGTCATATTCTGTTTCAGCAGGATGTACTTTTGCTGGTCTCTTGCTTTGTGATTTGGCTTGTTTTTGTCTTGGCTGCATTTGTGGAGGTTCTTCAACAGGTAGAAAATCACAAGGAAGTAGAAAATTGTGATGTAAGATTCTGGTCTGACATCTGCTGGTTTCTGGCTTCACTTCACTTCATAAACTGGACTATCATCACTTTTTTTTTTTTTATCACAACATGGACTTCATATTCCCAGTAGGATCAAAGTTTTCCTGGACCTCCTTTCTCCCTTAGATTCCACACTAATACTCTGTTGCCAGGTTGAAGATCAGCACCATAGATTTCCCTATCATAGTATGCTTTTCCCCGTGCTGCTTCTTTGGATGCTGACTTTGATGCAATCTGATAAGCCTCTGCCATTCTTTTCCACCAGGTCTCTACACAGTCCTGATATGTTCCCTGCTTACCTTCTAGCTTCAAAGATGATGTCAACAGGAAGTTTTGTAGACCTTCCAAATAGTAAATAGAATGATGAAAATCCTGTGGCTTCATTGCACTTACAATTATATGCGTGAACTACTTTAGAAAGTGAATTCTTCAAGTCAGATTTTTCATTTTTTTTTCAAAGTTTGTAACATGGCTAAAAGAGTGCAGATGACTCTCTCAACATGCCCATTTCCCTGAGGATGGTAGGGCATAGTATGTGAATGCAGAATTCCACAGTGCTTCTGTAGCCTTGCAAACAACTGGTTTTCAAACTATTTTCCCATATCATGGTGAATTTTTGTAGGGTAACCAAATTGTAGAACAAAGCCATTAAAGATTTTATCAGCAGCTGTTTTTGCAGATTTGTGGTTGCATATACCTGAGCAAAATGAGTGTAATGGTCCATTACCACTAAGATATATTCATGGCCACCTCTGCACCTTTATTTATTGTATTTTTCTTAAGCTTTTGCTGCCTTTCTTGTTCAAAACTTGTGGCTTCAAACATTTTCTCAATTAATTCATCATGTGTGATAGCAGAATTGTCTAGGTAGTGTTTAATCTTGAATTTGATATGCTCACTTAGCAGTCCAGTCCCCACAGACCTCAGAAATTTCTTTTGAATGAGACTGGGGCTATGTTGTTTCTTGGACCTTCTCTCTGAAGATGCAAATAACAGTCTGTCTTTCAGTTCCACAGCCCTAAACAAAAAGTTTTGAGGGGATTCCTGTGGACCTTGGGAGATGTTAACCAATCTGTGGTATAGGTCAGAGGTACTTTCTTCCTTATAGTGTCCTTTCAATATTGTTTTCAGTTGTCTGAGGGTTAGGTCACTTTTAATTTCCAACATGTCCCTGATATTAAGTCCTGGACTAATTGCTTTGATAACTGCTTCAATTATGTCTGCCTCTGTATGCCCCTTCTGAAGACCTATATCAATTTGGTGTATTAAGTTGAGTATGACAATCGATCTTTCTGACCTCTCTCCCCTATCTGACCAAATATTTTAAAATCTTGCTGTATTGTCATCTCTGGTATTCTCTCTGCTTTGGGTTCTGTGAATATTTCAGTTTGGACTGGGTTTAAGCCTACCACTCCAAGTCTGTCACTTAACGCTTTCATTTCCATCACCATAACTTGTCTAGAGTCTTCAAAAGATTTCTGCATGGCTACATATTTCAATTTAAATACTTCCAACTCAGCTCTCTCTCTTTCTGTTTGTTTTTCAGTCACACCTGGGGTTTTTGGACCATTCTCTTGTAGCTGACTGATATACAATATTAACTTCTGCAGATAATTGCATGCTGCCTCCTCTTCCTCCTTTCCTCAATCTCATCCAATACTATATCTATTGATTTCATCAAAGCACATCTGCTTTTTCTTTCTATTGCTTCATCACATGAGCCTAGAACTTTCATATACCTGCACACATCAACGAGCTGTTCTATTTGCAACTGCAGCAGGCTTTCACTCACCCTGTCCTGTAGTTGTTCCAGTTCCATGGTGCAGGCAGCAGGCAGCAAATTTCCTGGTCTTCGTTCTCAGATTTTCAGATTCTAGGTTTGTTACAAGGAGGAGAATTCACCTTCACCTTCACATGTTGTCCTTTGGGTGTCTTTTCCTGGCTGGCTTGCCACATGTTGTTGCACGCTTGAAATGATTTACACCCAAGTGAGGTTATAAATTGTTTATTAGGTCTGAATTTAATGAAAATAAACACTGAAGTACAGAGCATTCCTAGCCTGCTGCTCTCATATTGCAAACAGAACTTTACACAGCACTTTTCAGCATGCCAGAGCCACTGCTGTTCTTCTCTTCTGGCACCACCTATAGGAGGGAGGGATTGTAGCTTTCTTGCAGGTTGGTTTTAGCATAGTAATTACCCTGATTTAACAACTTAGGTAAATCAAAAAGACAGAGTACATTAATTACTGCTTAACCTGGAAATATTTTATAGGCGGTGCTGTTTTCTGCAGCATATCCTACACTTTATTTTCAGACTTCTCAGGTTCACCTCTCCAGTCTCCCTTATCTCATTAATACATGGTGCTCACCCCACCTACTCACATTGATCAACAGATTCCATCCCCGGTTCTTCCAAAATAAACTACTAAAAAGGTCACAAAGCTTTCTCCTCATCTGCCCCAAAACCATAGGACTGCTTCTCCACAAGCATTCACAACTCCCCAACCCTATATGCCTTCAAAGTGGGTTTGAAGGCTCATCTCCTTCTATCAACAGCCTGTACCTGCACTTGACATTACCCCCCATTCTCTGTTCACTAGACACTATTCTTCACTGCACGGTCTTACTACACATTCCATTTCAAGTCTCTCCTAATAGCAATTTTTGTCTATGCTACTGTTGCTTCTCATAATTACAACTAACGTACTGACTGTTACTTGGTGGATAATTTAATATACTGCTTGACACTTGGGGCCTGATATTCAGTAATGGATGCTAGTGCTGTCCTTGCATAGCACTCTACGCTGCTTGTGCCCATCCCTTACCGTGATATATTCAGAGGCATTGTTCCAGTGCTATACCCTATGAATATAGGGCAAACTGCATGCAGCACAAATGATGTGCTACTGCAGCACAATGCAGTAGGGAAGCTCTGAATATAGCACTTAGGAAAGCACAACACAGTGGGCCACGTATCTGAGGAGCCCTGAGTAGAGCACCAGGTACTGAGCTGAACACTGGGGGTGGCTGTGGGAGTACGAGGAGGGTAGTAATGACAGACACATGACAAAGCAGCGTAGGTATCAAAAATAAATTTTACACAAATGACAGCAGGCTGTACCAAAAAAACAACAAAAAAAGCAACAATAGCAACAAAAACATCAATAAGAACAACAACATGGGGGGCCTAGGAAACAAAGGAAAAAGAGCATCTACCTGTAACAAGGAGTGGGAATGGGACAACAAACACAAAAAGGGCAACTGCCAGTAAAAAGAGATGGAAGGACAACAAAACAGGGGCAACTATCCATAACAAGGGGCAGGTAATCAAAATCAGAAAAGGGCATCCGCCTGTAACAAGGGGGGGATCATAACCAAAAATGGCAACTGCCCATAACGGGGGGGGGGGACAAAAAAACAGATGGCAATGGCCTATAAGAAGGGGAATAATCAAAAATGGAAAAGGGGCATCAGCCCATAACAAGGAGGGGTAATAAAAAAAGGGGGCAACTGCCTGTAACAAGGGGTACACAACAAAACAGATGGCAACCACCCATATCAAGGGAGGATAATGAAAAACAAAAAGGGCAAATCCATAACAAAGGGGGGGTAATCCAAAGGAAGGGCAACTGCCAGTACCAGGGGGAAACAACAAAACAGAGGAAAAACACCTCAACATAGTGAGGGTTATCAAAAACAAAACAGGGCAACTGCCCATAACAAGGAGGGGACATCAAAACCAAAAAGGACACCTGCCAACCCGCATTAACCATGTCCATAATTATGGAGTCACCACTGATGGTGGTGTGGTGGCACTGGTTGAAACGGCTGGCACTGTAGTGCTGCTGGGAGGTCCCTGATTGTTGCTGTGTTCTTCTCCACCCTCCTGACAAGCAGCCAGAGGAGACAGATTTGCCATCACAGCAGTGTGTCCCTGTCCTCATAGTCGACTATGACTGGCAGGTGACCTGCTGTTCTAGAGGCACCTATGGAAAGCAAGACACAGAACTCAGCCAGTGGGCCATACAAGACAAGGGACACAGGAGTGGCATCACATGCAGAACAGACGTACAGCTGGCTGACACATGGGCCTCCATATCACACATAGGTGGAGTGAGGCAAACAGCCACATTGGAATGTGTGTTGCATACCAGATATAGCACTGTGGACCCCACAAGAGAGGACTGCACATGCAAAGGGTATGTCATGTTGCAACACAGGAGGACACAGCCGTGCAAGTGACAATCAACACAGGAACACATGTCAGATGTGGAACTGCAGCACAAGCAATGGCAGCTCCAAGCCAGGGTGCAAAAGGCTGTGGAATGGACAGAGAAGCCACACACACACACACCCTGCACCCTGCACACTAGTCATGCAGCACACAAGTCAAGATAAGTGTGCAAGACAGCAGACAACTAAGAGCCACCCTGTCAGCTGCAGGGTCCTGGCCAAGCATGCACATGTTCACATAGCACAGCTGTATATGGACAGCATTATTATGCTGCACTGTATGCAGCAGCCAGGTTAGCATACGAGTTCAGTGGTGTTGTATGCAAGTGGAACACCATATGCACTCCCTTTGTTGGCACAGCACTGGTGTGGGATGCAGGCCTGCCTGGCGGCACCCTCCCCACACTGCTGCTGTCACCACTACCTTAGGTGCAGGGTTGCCACTCATACAGAGTCAGTACAGGACACTGGCCCTGCAAAGATCCACTTGTGTCCAACTGTATGCATGGCCCTGCCCATGTATAGTGAAGTAATCATATCCTGGTCATCACTGTGTTGATTAGACACTATCAACTCTGCATCACAATGCTGATGACATATGGTACACTACATGCACAGCCCACCACTGCCCTCTCCTTCCGCTGACACCATGCCACATATGCCAGGCTCTGTTGAGCTGTAATGGCATGACACGGTGCATATGACCTTGGAGATGACACTCTTGCAGGTAGACTACCAGGGCTGCTGTATGGTGCAAACAGCATCACACAGTGGTGTACCAGTACTACAGGGTCCCATGCCGACCTCCTTAAGGCAGACATGCATACACAGTCCCAAGCATATGACACAACAGACCTGATGGATACTAATGGTTTTGACAACTGAGGCTATGAGCATTACCACCAACTCCTTGTTGCACCTGGTCAGCAACACAGGGACATGCCACTGCATGGTGTAAGGCATGCCACTGCACAGTAATCAGACATAGGGCACCATGCCAGCTACATGTAGGTGCACAGCTGTAGGCTGTACAGACCATGACACATCACAGTGTCACTAGTGGGACAATGCCCCAGGTGTACCAAGTGCAGGGTGAGTGTTCCCTACCACAACTGCATAGGTGAAGCCCTCACAGGCATGTGTGCTGCATGATATGCCACACATGGACATCCGTCTCTGGCCACAGAGGCATGCAGCATAATGCAGACATGCAACCCGAGGTGTGATACACAATTCAGGGTACTTACATGGATGCCTCTCTGTTGACTTGCTAAGCTGGAGCCCCATCACAGCCTGGTGAGTCTCCAGAATGGTCCTCCTGATGACCCTGTTGTTCCAGGCCTTGGTCTGGGCCAGCTATCCACTGAGGTCTCTAGAGGAGGAAAAGGGTGATGTGATTAATATCATGCAGTGGAACACAATGCACCATTCCATATACCCTCCACAGTATACACGCCCATATGCCTGAACTGTGCACTAGCTGCCACATGCACATGATGTAGATGGACAGGTCTGAGCAGGGCCACAACATACCAGTGTGAACAACCATGGTGCCACACATGCATGTCATGGCCCTGCCACAGAAGGTATGATATATCCTAATGTGGTAGGTATGGCCTTGCATAGTGTACAGTGGCCCATGTAGTGCCCACATCCTGCCATCCCCCCAGCCTCAGTACAACTGACCCACACATGTTGACTACAAGTCCTGTATATGACATAATATGCATTTTTATGCATGGTTCACCAGGTCACATATGACATAGGCAGCAAAGGCATACCTGCACAACGGTTGGGGGGCAGGAAGGATACTGTAAGTGTGGCCCTTCACAGTGGCCAGTACATGTGCGGCACCCCTGGTGCAGTAGACTAGTACCCCATGCATTACTTGGCATATGCATACCAACACCAATACAGCGTAACATGGGCAGTGCACATGACACAGCTGGTGGCCACATCCACGTCCTGATGGGCACACTTATCAGCAGAGATACATATTTAGTTTAGTTTAGTTTATTAGTCTAGGAATTAATACCTTTGAGCCAGGGCTCTTTTACAAAGGTTCCACGTCACAAAGAACATTTAACAGAGCACGATACACATTACAGGTAAAACCAGACAGGAAAGTTACATAATAAATTTGCTATTAACAGTTTAAGGCAGTAACGTTTTTAAGTTTCATAGAAAAACAAGCTATAACAGGTTCAAGCGAGTAGACAATTTCAAGGTTAAAGAATCTTCCAGGGAGAGGGTGATCATTAGGAGCCAAAAGGAAGCAAGAGAGGAGGGAAAGGTGGTGAGCGGGAGAGTAAGTGAGAGGGGACAGAAAAAAGGGGGGGCAGTGAGTTTGGGTGGGAGACAGGAAGTAGTAGAGGTACCAGAGGGTTCATTAGTCAGGGAGGAAGAGGCCTCAGATGTGAGGATAGACACGAGGAGTAGTAGTCTTTATCTAGCGCAATCACAGTTGCTAGTGGTGGTGAGGTGGGCATAGAGCATGGATTTGAAAGCTTCATGCGAGGTTGATGATAGAGTAGGTGGACTAAGCGCATTGAACCATGTCGGGGCCCTGTATGCGAAAGATCTTTGTCCCTGTGCAGTCCGGCATCTGGGAACCAGGAAAGGTTGGTGTTCAGATCTGGTGGAGGGTCGTGAGCCAGGATTCAGTCGGAGTAGGTTTTGGATACATAATGGAGTCAGACCCAAAATAGATTTTTTTGCCATTGTGCAGGTGAGATAAATAAGACGATTTGATAGGTTCAACCAGCCTGATTCATAGTACAGATCACACAATAAGTCAGTCTTTGAGCCCCCGTGAGGAGCGGCAGGCCTTATTTAGAGTGATTGAGATATGCCTTAGAGCAGTGGAGGTAGCTGAGCCATAAATAATAAGGCCATAGTCAATGATTGAGATTATGGCCTGATGATGGCCATGAACACTTGCGACATTCTCCCAGCTTGTTCCTGGCAAAGGACATCATCATATCCTGGTCACCATGCTGGTAACCAAACCATAAATAACATTCAGTGACACTGTACAGTTCCCCATCATCCACCCTGATACTGCTGCCATATCACTGTGCTGCCATGGCAGGTACATGACTCAGGGATCCACAATGGTCCTGTAATGTACAGGGTACCAGGGACATTAGTTGGGATAGTGGGTCTATACACCTGCATTGATAAGATCAGGCTATAAAGTGGAGCATGTCCCATAGGACAAAGGAGAACAACAGGGACACACAGGTACAGTGCACAATCCTTCAGGGACAGTACCCCTGATGTATATTATCATAACACAGGACTGCACACAGGCCATTAAAGAAGCCATAGATAGAGCCATCTGTACTCACCTGGCCTTGGCCCAGTGCCACTGTACCCCATCACCGCAGTTGCAGTAGGTAGTGTGCCTCCCACCTCTGTAGGTTTTTGTACCAGTGCTTGACCCTGGTGCATCATATGAGGCGCTGCCCCACAGATGCCCACACTTCACACCATGGCCTGTCTGACCCTGCTCCCTCACCAAGCAGCTTGTCCTCTCTGACCATCACTAGGTCAACCAAATTGGCCAGCTCTGTGGTTGACCACCTCTGGTCCCTTTCCAGCAAGGCTCTGCCCTGTCTGCCTACCATGTTTTTGCTGCAGCGTAGGCCTAGCACTCCTATCACACTCATGCCAGTTTTAGGGCTGCTTGAGTGTTTCATGTCAATTTGCACAGCTCATTGTCATAGTAGCACCATGCTAATGTCGCATTGTGCAGCAAAATGCATACTTCCAGAGGGGTTGTACCATCAGCATGTGGCAGGCGTAGAGTGGTATATGTGCAGGGCGTGCAAGTGTATGATGCGCTCCAACACTGCACAATGGCACAACGTGCAGAGTCATACTGTATGATGTCAGCTGCAATGTGTGTCATCATGTCTGTGCCACTGACTGACACTGCACAAGCGCAGGTGCCTTACAAATGTGTGTGCTAGCACAACCACATTAACATTAACGTAGGGGACAAACCTGCAATATTCAGCCAATGTATGCCAATGACCCAGTTTTGCAGTTCGAAGGCAAGCACCCACATGTGCATGTCATTACTGGATGTTATGCATACATTAGCATGCCCAGTTGCACCTGGAGCATATAAAAGGGGCACAGTACACCACCTAGATTCCACAGCTGAACTGCAGGTGGATAGAGGTAGGTGTCTTTTGGAATGGCTTAGAAAGGGACATGGGTGAGCATTACATACTAACATACTAAAATGCCAGCAGAATAGGCCTAACGGTCTTTCATGTCTGCTCGTTTGGTCAGCCCCCACCCTGGGTGCTGACCTTGCTGTCCCCCTCGCCTTCTCTGGCTTCTCCCTTCCCAGTTCCGGATATTCTTGCTGCATTGGATTTTGCTTCCAGAACCCTTCCCCTGTACCTGTCCCACCCCCTCTTGAACCCCTCCACTGTCTCTGCCTCCACCAGCCCCCTAGGCAGTGCATTCCATGGCTCCACCACCCTCTCAGTGAAGTAGCACCTCCTCCTTTCCCTGAATCTTCCCTCCAGCTTCCACCCATGCCTCTAGTGGCCCCTCCTCCTTCCTTCAAGCACCCTGACTGTTTCTCCCTATTTACCCTCTTCATGTACCTGAAGACCTCTATCATGTCCCCGGTCCCTTCTCTCTTCCAATGTGTACATATTTAGCTCTTCGAGCTCTCCTCATAGGTCCTGTCCCCAAGCCCCAAATCATTTTGGTTGCCTCCTCTGGACCTCTCTGGGAGGTTAATGTCCCTCTTTAAGTGTGGCCTCCAAAACTGCACGCAGTACTCAAGGTGCGGCCTCACCAAGCAGTTATACAGAGGGAGTATCACTTCCTTCCTTCTGAGGTGAACCCCTAGCGATGCATCCCAGCATCCTGTTGGCCTTGGCTGCTGCCCTCCTACAAGTCTCAGAGTTGTTCATCTTGACATCCACCACCACCCCCAGGTCCCTCTCAGCCATCGAGACTTGTAGCATTTCCCCCCCAGGGTGTACACTTGGCCTGGGTTTCTGGCCCCCAGGTGGAGTACCTTGCATTTCCCTGCATTGAACCTCAGCTTCCACTTTCTAGACCATCTTTCCAGAGCCTCCAGGTCCCCCTGTAGGGCCACCCTCCCCTCCTCCCCATCCACCACCGCTCCCAGTTTCGAGTCATCTGCAAAGAGACTCATCTCACTCCTGATTCCTGTCCTTATGTCAGATACATAGGCGTTGAACAGAAGGGGCCCAAGGACTGATCCCTGTGGGACCCCACTAATGACCCTCCTTGGGGATGAGACTATCCCACCAACTATGACCCTCTGGGTCTAGTCCTGGAGCCAATTGCCTATCCATCTGATCATCTGGTTCCCCACCCCCATTTCTCCCAGCTTATCCAACAGGCCCGCATGAGGAACAGAGTCAAATGCCTTGCTGAAGTCTAGAAAGAGGACGTCCACTGGTCTACCCAGGTCCAAGGCACTTGTCACCAAGGCATAGAACTCCACCAGGTTTGTCTGACATGATTTCCCCGGGATGAATCCATGCTGTCTATCGTCCAGGCACCCTGACTTATCCAGGTCCCCCCCCAGCCTCTCCTTGACAATGCCCTCCATCACCCTGCCCACCACTGATGTCAGGCTGACAGGTCTGTAGTTCCCTGCCACCTCCCTTGATCCCCCCTTGTGGATAGGCACTATATGCGCCACCTTCCAGTCTTGGGGCACCCACCCTGTCCTCAGAGAGAGATGGTGAAAAGCTCTGCCAGGGGTTTCGCCAGGACATCCGCAAGTTCCTTCAGCACTCTGGGATGTAATTTATCCGGCCCAAGTGCTTTCTCCGTCTTAAGGGAGCTGAGGGCATTGAACAGTGTGTATGCTGTATGCAGGGATATATTAAGAAACATAGAAACTGAGTTCCACGAGTTTCAGGAACCCAACGCCAGCTGCCCAAAACACGGTTGCCCAATGAGCAAAGATTTTCCATGGTGGAGTTTTTCTATCATGCTTCAGGGGACTTCACCTCCCCGTGCCCCCCTTAATTTATATATCAAATTCCGCCACTGGCAAACTTCACCCATCGGGCAACCGTGTGTTGGGGAAACAGTGTCAGGTTCTTGAAACTTGGTGAACCCAGTTTCTGTTAGTCAAAATACTCCTGTACGCAGTGGTACATTAAACATAAGGTGATGGACCACTCACATCTACATCAGGTAGTGGTGGCGGTGGTGCTGTCGTGTCTAGGTGGAGGATCTCTCCTACAATAGTCAATGGTGCATGATGACAGAAGATGTGGCACCCTCACATACGTGAATCGGTGGGGGTGGCACTGGGTTTCTTTGGAACCCTGTCCATTTCAACCCGTCTGTATATGTGTTGGTGGTGGTGGCTTGAGATCTTTGGGCCCCTGCCCATTTCAACCTGTCTTTCTCTAACCTTGAAAATGACTGTGTCTACACATGGGAGGGCCTGTGTCAGGCAGGCTGCCGGCTGTGTTAGGACATGCATCGTCAGGATACCTACATGTCTCTGAAAGGGGGGGATTAGTGCCTCCCCCAATGTACCATTCAGCTGTGCTCCACTGTATGGCATTCCTGGTCACCTGTATTCCGCTTCCTTGCCCAGCAGGTAACATGGAGGACACAGAAGACTACAGGGCCCACCACTTCTTTGAGGAGGAGTTGCAGGCACTGGCACAGATCTAAATGGGCAGGGAGGAGGTCTTACCCCAGAGACATGATCAGTGCTTTGGTGGGTGAAACAGACCCATAGAGGCTGTGTGGAAGCACTTCAGGGACATAAGGAGGCGGACAAAGAAGGTTCTGTTGACGCAACACAGGGAGATGCATGCGACAAGCAGCGGCCCATAGGCATCAGTGGCTGTGTGTACCTTGGATCCAGCAGAGAGCAATAAGCTCCACCCTATGGCCTGTAGATGTGATGGAAGTGCCGGGAGGTGGCTATGAGAGCCAAGTGGGACCTGCTCAGCCACGTAAGTGACTTACTGTGCATCATCCCATGGACCATGTATGTATATGTGTGTATATATGTATGGGTTACTACAAACATTTAGGAGCTCGCACAAGAACAGGGTGCCATGGAAAAATCACATACAAGAACACAAATCCAGGCACTCACCATCACAAATAAAGCTGCCACACGAGAGGTAATAATTTAAAACATATATAGCAAGACAAATGAATGATGTCATAATCTTATCAATTAAAAACACACCAATAGATGCACATTTTGGAAGAAAGACGATGGTTTTGGAACCGTTTTTTTTTTCTCTCTTTCCCGTTTCTCCTCAAATGTTTTTTAGTTGCCTTATTTACAATCTCTCTCCATTGTTTTAGTTACTATATGTTTAAATGATCATTGGACATTCCGTTCTAGTATTTAGGGTATGCTTTTTGATTTTATGATTGCCACAAAGCAATTTTAATTGCTTTTCACTTTGCTTCATTGTTCTTGTGCATCTATTAGTGTGTTTTTAATTGCTAAGATTATGACGTCATTCATTTGTCTTGCTATATATGTTTCAATGTCTTTTGACCAATTTAGCCTTTGATAAAGGGTCCAGCGGACCAGAAACGCATCAGGTTTTAAAATAAATGTTTTAAATTATTACCTCTCATGTGGCAGCTTTATTTGTGGTGGTGAGTGCCTGGATTTGTGTTCTTATATATGTATGGGTGCATGCATACACCAGGGCTGTGTGACACACTGGGTGTAGGCCGCACTACTGTTTACATATCTCCTGATGTGTAGCTATCTGTGTGGTACTCCACTATAGTGTCTTGTGATGTTGTCTGGTGGTGGGGTGTGTGCTCACTGGTGCTGAGTGTATGTTCAACGGTGCTTAGTGTGTGCTTACTGGTGCTGGTGTGGGGTGTGTGCTCACTGCTGTAGGGGTGTGTGGTACGTACGGCCATGGGGGATATAGGCAGTGCACCAAACACACACAGCATCGGTTTTGTGTCACCGTATGCCAGGCATGTATGCTTCATTGGCCAGCATACAGCTCTGTACAGTACATTGCTATATAGCTCTCCTCTCCCAACAGCTCACCACATCATACCAGATATGCTGGAGGATACCACAGGTCCATCTCAGCAGCAGCTGCCTTTGCCACCCACCTATATGCACCTGCTGATGGACATCAGTGAAGAAAGTGAAGAGGATGAAGATGACGAGCCATACATCAGAAGCTGGGGACAACTGGGGTCCACCCAAGACCAGGAGGTGTTATCCCCCCCACCACCCCCGCCAGCCCCCATAATGATGTAGCCCAGCTGCTGTCCCAATGTGGCACTGTGGTGGCAGTGGTACAGCCACCCACAGCAGCCACTGCAGTGCCATCCCATGACCCCACCTCCTGCACGACCATTGTCATGCTGCTCCTGGCCAACACCACAGGGCCAGCTACTGCTGTGTCTCCCCAGGATCCATCCTCCGGCACAGCCACAGACCTGTTGCCCCATGCCCATCCCACAGAGCTAGCTGCAATGCCCACAAGACCTCAGTACTAACTGCAGTGCAGTCCCGGGCCATACAATGGCCGAGGGTGTGGCCTGACCCTGTCTCAATAGACAGTTCCCAGAGTCAACGGGATGTGGCTGCCAACCATCAGCTACTGCAGTTGGCCATGAAGGCACAGAGTGTGGCACAGAAGGAACTGATAGACATTTGCCACATACCGCATGACATGCAGTGTGCTGAGGAGCAGGTGGAGGCACATCATGCGGAGCACATGGTGGCCATCTGTGACCTGCGTCAGGATATCATCATCAGCATGGATCACATGTGTGCCACTGTGCTGGAAGCTGCAGCCAAAGTGGCAAGCACTAGGGCAGCTGGCCATAGCCCCAGCCTGACCAGTGGGTGTATTGTCACCACTCACACTATGTTTTACTGGAATGATAATGCCCAGCACACCTGGGACTCCCAGAGCACCAAGGGTACAGCACACACCAGAACACAACCTGCTCCTTGCTGGAGTCAGTACCCTATGGGGCCATGTCCAAGGGCATCCCCACACTCATCTTTCATATCATGGATGATGATTCCCCAACCATACCAGGTACAGTACACACATACTGTCCAACCAGGTACAGAGCATGCATATTGTCCATAATTGGGGATGTGGTAGCGAAGGCACGTAGAGTGTGACTCATCAACCCTTGCCAATAAGTGCTACCTCATTCCCCCCACATTACCCATGTGCCACCACCCCCTGCCCCTGTGACTTATCCCATTCATTTATCCCCCTGCCTGGATTGCCTGGATTACAGCTTAACCTCCCCCTTTTGAACCCCCTGCCTGGCTAGCATGTATGTCTGTTTACACCCCTTTGGGCCCCCCAATGGACTGTAGATTTGGGCATATCCTATCTGCTACTCCCCTGCCTGGAAGGCTTGTATTTACATCAACCCCCCGCCTGGCTGGCATGTCTTTATGTTGACACCTGTATAAGACGCCCCCACTAAACTGGACTGTATATGTGTGTTTGCACTATTTTCACCCCCCCACACCCACCTGGTTGAACTGTATTTCTTTTTTTTTTTGAAATTACTGTTTATTTCTCCTCCCAGCCTGCCACCTCTGACCCTTCAGGGGGGACAACTGGACATCCCACTGCCCGGAACCCTGCCCACACAGACCCACTGGCCCCATGGAGCCTCGGATTACCCCCCCGGGCGGGGATGAGGTGAGGGTCAAACCCCATTACTTACGCTAGGGCCGGTCTGTGGTCTGCTAAGGAGCACAGGCAAACGTGGGCACGGCCATGGTCACCCCATCTTCCCAGCTGTGGCAGGCTTGTTTCCACGATTTTTTCCCTCCCGAGCAGCATGTACCCTCCCCGATGTCATGACGCGTACGCCGACGTCCGTGCTGCTCAATAGCCGCCCATCTCCCAGGTGGAGCTTGCAGTTCCTCGAGCCTCCGCTTGGGGTTGTGCAGGTGTCGGGCAACGGCTGAATCCTTCCCTGGAGAAGGCGAGCTGTCATTAGACGCTCAAATCTATCTCCCCCCGGCCGACCCACCGACAACCTGAGTCCGCTCCCGAACCCGGGTCACCGGCGTGGAGTGAGGTGTGGCGTCCAGCGCCTCAACCCTCAGCGCCACCAGGCCGGCTGTGAACTGTATTTCTGTTAGTGCCCTCTTCTGATACACCCTGCCTGGATAGCTTCTATGTATGTACAGATATTGTGAAAATACATTGACTAAACACATTACATCCCTTGTGTGGTCTGTACTCACCCTCCATGCCCAAAGTGGTCTGTTATGAGGCTGGTTCTGTACTCCTGGGCTCTCCAAGACATCCTGGGGTTGCACCTGTTGAACTGATTCTGTATCCCTGGTCATCTGGTTCTAAATCCACTGCAGATAGCTCCTCTGGGTGCCGGCATGCATATCCCATGGTTGAGTGCCATGTTGTAAAGTACACAGCAAATCTCAAGCATTCGAAAGACACACTTGATGATGGTGCATAAAGCAATGTGTGCTGCACTGTACCTGTCCTCTGCAATGGATGCGGGCCATAGGAAAGGTATGAGGAGCCAGGGACACAGGGGATATGC
Source organism: Neoceratodus forsteri (assembly GCA_016271365.2). Classification (NCBI taxonomy): domain Eukaryota; kingdom Metazoa; phylum Chordata; order Ceratodontiformes; family Ceratodontidae; genus Neoceratodus; species Neoceratodus forsteri. The sequence goes on from CM028129.1 coordinate 724,427,465, forward strand.
ACTGTCCCCTGTGTAGGTAAAGGGCATTGGGTAATGTCATTGTTTGAACCATGGGGGGGGGAGGCTGTTGAGGTATACTCACCGAAGAGGTGGCCACTAAGGATGTTCCCACTTTCAAACCTCTGGCACAGAATGGAGCTGTGCCAGAAGAATGCAGCATGGGCACTGCTGGGGTACTGTACTGGGACACTGATGATCCTCCCTGTTGAATCACACACCTCCTGGCAATTGATGGAATGGTACCCCTTCCTATTCACACCAGGCCTCCACTCTATCACCACTGGGTGCATGGATGGCAGCATGGATGTAGTCAGGGACACCATGTATGGCTGGTAGGTGTGAGACTAGATAGAATTTCTGCATAGTTGCTGTTAGTTCGGCCGGCGTGCTGAAACTTCTCAGCAGGGGCCAGCAGGGCATGTAGGAACTGACCCAACAGTCACATGGCGGCTGACTGTTTCAGTATGTTTGTGTCATGGATGTCTGGCAGCACTTTGAAATAAATTATTAAAGCTTGAAACTACAGTGAGCATGTAGTTTTTTTGTAGTGCCCATTTGTATTTTATCTATGCACCTCATTCAGTGGAGCTGTTTTTGGTGCATGATTTGACTGAGAGATACTAGTGATGTCCCCAATCAGTGTCTGGAATGTTCTGGAGGCCAGGAAACAAGGTGCAGCCATCACTTTGAACTTTATGGATATCGCATGGCTGCGCCGGGTGTCTATCCAGAGCTGGTCATGCAACATCTCACACAGCCGCCTGAGCATGGGCCTATTGAGACTCTATCAGCCCACAATCTGGTCATTACTCAGGACTTTGAATGTGACTTGCAGACGGTACTGTCTGTTCGCAGCACAGTGCCTCCATGGCCTATGCCTGGGCCCACTCCTCATCCTCCATGACCTGCTGTATCAGGTACATGATGTGTGCTACCATGTGAGCCATCTTGGTGTGTTGTTTGCAGAGTCTCCCTCAGCCTCTTTAGTTTGCCCTGGCTTAAGACAGCCTTTTTATAGGCAATATTTATGCAGTGTTATGTGATCTGTGCAATCTCGTTTGAGTACCACTATCACACTGAATATTGTGCTGTGTATGTTCTGCAGGGTTCTGCCCCCCCAGTTTGGGCACTGCATAAATTATCTCTGTGCTAGTGCACTGGTGCTAATAGTGCATGCAGTGATGTCCTCTAAATATGGGATTCTGGCACAATTACATGCGCCATGTGGGTGCAAATATTTTGCAAGGCATTGACTATCTGGACTTTGGTGTCTCAGTTTATCTTGTATTATGTTTTGCTTTCATATCACTGTGATATTACCTGAATTGTTCATGTATTTTTGCTGACTGTTGTTTTGCCTGTCTTGCACTCTCTCGGGTCATACCTTAAAATAGGCATTCGGTTGTCTAGTGTACTTACCTGGTTACCAAAAACCAAACAAATAAATAATCTCTGATCAGGGGCCCAATATTCAAAAATGGCCAGTGGAGCACAAAGTTTCGTGCTGCACTTGCCCATTGCCCATGACCTGAAGGACGTCATATTCTGTCAGACAGCACACCAGCACTATTCCACCAAACAGAAGGGCATGTTGGCACAGTGTAAAGCCAGTTAGCACTGCCCTGACATGGATCCTGGCAGTGCAGGCAACAACACCCCCAGACCCAATAGTGCCGGTAGCTCCTGGCATGATATTCAGATGGCCCTATGTAAATGAGCCCATTGGGCATGCAAGGCACTAAGGGGCCATTTGCATGCTTATTACTGACACATTTTTATGGGAAGCAGTGGCAGGTTTGCACCCTTGCGACCTGCTCCACCCCCACTCCAATTGCCTGTTCCTGTAAACACATGTATTCTCTGGTGTCTAGTGGCACACCACCCTCTGATCACCAGCCCATAGAACTGTCACCTGTTCCCTGGTGGTCCCACTCACCCTCTGATTGCCAGCTCCAGTAAAATGTGTTGTCATCCACGGGGTTGGCAATCAGAGGGTGTGGGGGACCACTAGCATCAGGGAATGAGTTGTTATCTACGGGGCTGGCACTGACTATCAGATGGTTGAGTTGAACCACTAGTGCCAGGAAAGTATTTTTATTTTACTGGGGCTGGCAATCAGAGGGCAGGGGGACCACTAGGCACCAGGGATGATTTTCATTCTACCAGGAATGGTGATCAGTGGGCAGGGGGACCTCTAGGTACCAGGGAATGAGTTTTTATTTCCAGGATGGTGATCAGAGGGTGGGGGGACTCACTAGGCACTAGGACATGACTTTTAATCTACCAGGGGTGGTGAGCAGAGGGTGGGGGGGACCACTGGACACCAGGTACTCAGTGGATGGGGGTGCCACTAGACACCAGGAGGCAGATGTGCTCCCCCAACCACCAGCTTGCTTGTTGGCTGCAGTGGCTCCAGCGACTGGTAGGGTTATCTGGAGTAAGTCAGGGTTTTGGTCAGCGTATTTGCACTGCATGAAGTGGCCTACACTAGCCCCTTTGCACAGTTCAAATGCGCTGAATATTGCCCTGTGCCAGTATGCCTGTCTCCACCCCTCCCTTTGCCCACCACATAATTTTTTTTTTTTTTTGCATGTGCTAACCCTGTTAGTGCACGCAAAAGATCCCTTTGAATATTGTGCACAGGCACAAACCCCAAGCAAACAGCACAATCATTTTGTCCACTGAGCAAAGTTTTGAATATCTGGCCCCAAGTATTTCCCAGGTCTGCTTATCTCCAGGGACTAAGTCCAGTCCACTGTGTCTGTACTTAGCCCCGGGAGAACAGTGGGACCAGCAAACAGAATATCAGAACTTTTAAAAACTCTAACAAGCACTGCAGGTTATTGAATCTTTCACTGCTGCAGTACTGCGCTGATGTCAGTTACAGGGAATTTTCAGATTTATAGATAAATATGTCAGCCTAGAAGCAAGCAAAAGTAGTCTGACACAAGCTCCTGTGCTACAATAAACCAGTGCTTTTGCAGATAAGTGCACATTGGTACCAGTAGCCTCACACTTAGGTGTGAGGCCCTTGGTGCTTACTGTTCCCCTTTAGCTACTTCTTCTGCTCTGTCTTCACAAAGGAGAACAGTGTGCATCTGCCAGAGCGTGGCATAAAGGTAACAGTACGGGGGATCCCAAAGATGAGGCAGCAGGTATTCACTAGTGAAAGGGTATGAAAAGGGCTAGCAGTCCTAAAAATAGATACAGTAAAGCCCAGGGGCTAGATTGGGGTGCATCTAGAGGTGCTCAAGGAACTGGTATCAGAATTAGCTGAACCCCTGGAAGGGTTTTTGTAAGAAATTAGACTGCAGGATAGTAAACAGCAGGGCTTCATGGCATGGAGGTCTTGTCAGACCAATCTGATAGTATTCTTTGACTGGGTAACAAGGGTAGTGGACATTGGTCACACTGTGGATTTACTGTACTTTAACTTCAGCAAGGCTTTTGTCTCAGTACCTCACAGAAGTTTGCAGAAGAAGCTAGAGGATCTATTTATTGAAATCTTAGATAACACCAGTGAGCGGATGCTTGTTAATTGGTTCCAGGTTAGTGGATCTAGATGCAGCAAAGGACATAGATAGGTGGGAAAATGGTTGGAAGAGAGACAGGAGAGGTTTTTGGTAAATAGAGTCAAATCCAAGGAGAGGGAGGTCACCAGTGAGGTGTCACACTGATCGGTCCTCTGTCCAGTCCTTTGAATGTGTTCATCAGCAACATTGGAGAAGGGTTTCAAGGCATGATGCATCTCTTCACAGATGACACTAACCTCTGTGGTAAGATAAACAGCGAGAAGAGGATTAGGGAGATGAAGAGGGATGTACAAAGGCAAGAGAGGTGGTCCGCGATTTGGCAGTTGAAATTTAATGCCAAAAAGTATAAGTTGTAAGGTGATGCACATAGGGACAAGAACCCCAGGACAGAGTACTGGATGGAAGGGGTTAAACTGAACATGACATCTGAGGAAAGACACCTAGAAGTCATCATAACTGACTCACTTAAACAATCTAGCCAATGCAACAAGGCCTATAGTAAGGCAAACAGCATGCTGGGTTGCATTGGGAGGGGTACTGACAGCAGAAGAAAGGAGGTATTGCTACCTCTCTACAGATCACCATTGTGGCCACCCCTGGACTACAGTGCCCCATTCTGGAGTTCTTACCACAGGAAAGATAAGGACAGGCTGGAGACAAGGCTAAGTAGGGTAACCAAAATGATTCAGGGCCAGCAGGGCAGATCTTACAAGGATCAGCTAGAAGCACTGATCGTGTACTTGCTGGAGGCCTGGTGATAGAGGGAAGCTATGACTGAGAACTTGAAGTTCCTGAAAGGAATTAACTGTAACGAGCAATTCAGCAGGTATAGCGGATCAACAGCAAAGTGAAATGTGCAGAAACCTGCGGGGGGAGGGGTCAAGAAAGACATGAGAGTTTTATCTTATAGAGAGAGTGGTTGAGCTACGGAATTGTCTGCCAGCTGATGCGGCGGGCACCAAAGTGTTTAATGGTTTCAAGCATGTCTGGGACAAAGTGATTAGTTCCATTTTACTCAGGGAGGCAGCAGTAAATAGGGTGGACAGTGTGGACTAAAACCCTGTAGAGGTCTCAGGGTATAATAGGGTAATACGGGCAGACTGCATGGAACAGTGGTCTTTTTATGCAGTCTATGTTTCAAAGGGGTGGGGTGGGACTTTGAATGGCAGAGGCATCGTCTGAGTATGCCACTGCTTGAATAAGTATCATTGTAACGGCCAAGATCTCATCCGTGCACATGGAGACAGGTCTATACAGGCTATCAAATCCCAGGTCCTGAAGAACTACCTAAGCTGACACAGCTTGACCGACCTCAAATGCCCTTCAGGTTCTTGCCACTGCCTGGATCCTGTGAGGATCAAGAGCTGCAGTTGCCAACACTGTTGAAGGCTGCCCATATGTTCCAGTGACTGTGAGGGAGTTAGGCTGCTCTTGTGGTTGATGAGGCATCCATGGGCCTGTAAGAATGACCAGTCGATTTATTGCTGCCCATTTCTTGGGCATGGAGTCTGCTCTGATGAGCTAGTCATCTAAACAGGAATGGACCTATAGACCTTTATGTGAAGAGCTGCTACAAATACTGTCAGGACTTTGGTAAACAGTCTGGGTGCAGACAACAGAGTGAGAGTACTTGGTATTGAATGTGCTGACTTCCCCACACAGACTGGTAGTGTGCAGACTAGATGGGGAATGTGTAAATAGACATCCTGCATATCTATGGATACCGAGGAAGTCTTACAACTGAATTGCTACTATGGTGGACTTTGGGGGGGGGGTCAATTTTGAAATGGTCTGTTCAGGTGCTTTAGGACTAGTACTGTCCTGAAGCTTCCTATTTTCTTTGCTGCAATGAAGAAGCTGGGAAGATGGAGTAAAGGCCTGTTCTGTTCCGGATTGTGGTACTGGGGATATTACCTGCAGTCGAATGAGGTGGTGGGTGGCAGCCTGTACAGCTTTTCAGCTTGCTAGGTTGTGAAGCAGTGGTCCTTTGAAGGATCTAATTGAAACTCTTCCCACCCCCACCTGATCCTGTCTGCCCTCTCCCTGATCTTCTCCTGTTCTAGCCCCTACCACCCCCGATGTTGTGCCTCCTCCCAAGTTTTCTCTCAGCCTGTATCAGGCTCTTACTGCTCTACAATTGCACTGCCAGTATTACACCTGTTCTGGTCTCATTATTTTGCACATCATAAGCAGCTCATTGTACCTCTCCTTAGCACCATTTATTTTTTTATTTGCACTTTACTTTGTATCATTCACTGATACCGTTTGCTTTTTATTGTGTCCCAGTTCCCTCTCCCCATGAGCCTTGGCTCAGTGTGCCTCACCCAGTTACCAATTTTCAAATAAATAGCTCCGAGACTCTGCCAGCAGATGGATGTGACAGTTATCAGTAGGCTCGAGATATATTTTGGTCTCCGCCATCTCTCCACTGGCACCTTCCTCCACTGCCCCAGCTGGAGCAAAAGAAGCTGTGCTAAGGAAAGTTAGAAAATGTGTTCTGGCTGAAGTTTAGCTGTTGACCCAGTCAGTACTGCCTGGCCTCTGAAGGACTGACATTATCCTGAGGCATTTTGTCTTGTGAGAGAGCCAGTTTCACATCTGATACCTGTTAAAATAACTTTATCTAGCTCAGTCCTGAAGATGAGATCTCTTTGAAATGTTGAGATGTGTTTCAGAAGTCATGACCGCAAGTAATGTTATAAGCTAAATGGCTCTCTTGCCCATAACAGAGTACGGAAGTGACACAGGATAGATGAGTCCCCAGTAAGTTCTGCAGCTGTGGCTAGTAATGGAATGACTTCCACTGCTTTGAAATCTAAGAGGATCACCATATCCACCCTCTGAAGCCATTTGATAACGGACTAGGAATCATAGGCCATGGAGTACTGTCTTCATACAACGGCGCTAGTCAGGGTGGAATGTAGTACCTTGCATTGCAGTATCTCTGCAGAATGATGCATGGTATACAATTTAGGGACAATTAGGTCCTTTTTCAATGTGGTACTTTGTGATGTCATTTACTGCAAGTTACTGCATTGCATCCTAGCTGGCTCCACTGTAGCTAGGCCTATGGCCATGTAGGGCTTCTTCATTATGCCCTCTAGTTTTCTATCCAAAGGCTTTTAAAGGTGCTGTCCCCTGCAGTGGCAGGGTGCTTTTTCTGGATACTGCTTAACAGAGGGGTCCACATGGGGGCATGTATTCCAGGACATAGCCTGCTTATGTCTGAGTTGATACATACGTGCTACATGTCGAAACAAAGGCAACCACCATTCTAGTGCACATGTCATTCATTCTACATCAAATTTTGTATGGACTCAGACTGGGAAAGTTGTTGGGGGTTGTCAAGACTGGAAGCACTTTTTTTGTGCCCTCCTACACTACATATCAGCTTAACAAGGTAGGGTAGATTCTCGAGCTGGAAAATTCTGCAAGTGTCTTCACATTCATCCTCTGCTTCAGAGTCCAAACACTGAGATTCATCTGGTTCTGCATCTCATTCTGTGAAGGGGACCTGTAGAGCTAGTATGAGAATTCCACTTCCTCTCACTGGGAGGTGGTTGAGAGCTAATCTGAGTGCCTCTGGCCCATGCCTATAGGATGCTGGACAGGTTTCATAGAGGTCTTTGTGGGTAAATTTGTAGGGGGAAGGGCATATCCCAACAGTTGATGCTTACATTTGGCTCCATGCAGTCAGAAGGCAACTTACTGCTGCTGGTCTGCATCAAGGAGTCTTCTGCCACAAGCTGTGAAATTATAGGCTGCAGTGAGGATGCAGGGTCCATAATATTGTGGCACGTACCATAACCAGTTTTTGCTAGCTGGTGAAGTGTGGGAGGTTGTGGAAAGTAGACCACCTAGAACTTTCCCTAGCCTTCAACAAACTAGAGTGTGACCAGTCCCTGCTGTAAGACTTGAGAGTATTCTGTCAGGGAAATTTTATGAACATACAATGATGCCATCAGATTTAGTCCAGAAGGTCTATCATGTCTGCTCCAGCTCCGCTTACAGATGAAACTCTACTGCTACCCCCTCTCCTCCCATATGTCCTTTCCTGCTTAGGTCGCCTCCCTGTATTCCCCACTGTTCCCTTACCTTCACTATCTTTACCTTGCCTAAATGTGCATCCCAACCCCTCTTAAAGCTCCGCACCAAGTCCTTTGAGATCACTTCCTCTGGCAGTGCATTCCACTGTGCTACTACCCTTTCCGTGAAGTAGTGCCTCCTCAGCTCCCTGCTAAATCCCCCCCACCAACTTCATGCTGTGTCCTCTCATAGCTCCTTTCCCTTTTAATCTGAACAGGCCTTCAGCTGTAACCCTGTTAATACCATTCAGGTACTTAAAGGTCTCAATCATATCCCCCTGATCTCTTCTGTCCTTTAGGAAGTAAATGTTGAGCTCCCTAAGTCTTTCCTCATAAGTCTTATCTCCCATCCCTTGAATCAGCTTAGTCACCCTCCTCTGGATCCTCTCTAATAGCATGATACCCCTCTTTAAGTACAGGCACCAGAACTGCACACAATACTCCAGGTTAGGCCTTACCAAGGCTTTGTAAAGTGGCAGGATAACCTCTGTCCCACTTGATGTAATCCACCTGGCAATGCAACCCAGCACTCTGTTTGCTTTTGCCACTGAGTTTCTGCATTGTTCTGAGAGGTTTGTTTTACCGTAATTACCACCGTAAATCTCTCTCTCTCTCTCTCCCACTCCAAGGCAGATAACTGCTCCCCCACCCCCGCCGCCGAGTTGATATCAGCATCCAGGATTCCTGGCCCCCAAGTGCAGTACACTATGCTTCCTGCTGTTGAACCTCAGCTACCATAAGCTTGACCACTGTTCCAAGCATTCCAGATCCTCCTGGAGTGCCCTTCTTCCCTCTTCACTGTCCACAACTGCCCCCAGTTTGGAGTTGTCAGCGAACAGGCTCATGTTACTTATGACTCCATCCAAGATGTCCGCTATGAAAGCGTTGAACAGTAGTGGGCCCAGAACAAACCCCTGCGGGACCCTGCTAGTGAACCTCCTAGGACAGCTGCCCCCTTACCATCACCTTCTGCTGGCCGTTGCTCAACCAGCTCCCAATCCACCTAACCATCTTATCCCCCATCCCCAAGTTCCTCAGTTTGTCCACCAGTCTCCCATGTGGCACAGAATCAGATGCCTTGCTGAAGTCCAAATACAGGACATCAACCGGCTGACCCCTGTGACAAGGTACATCCCTGCCACTGTAGTAGGACCCCTTGAGTGTTCTAGGTTGCAACCTCTCTCTATATATTCTTATCTAATAAGGCCATCCCTTTCTTTCTGCCTAGAGGCAGGCCACCTCCAGACAACCCCCTGTGCTTCCTTTTACCTTTTCTTTCTCTTCTTTCCATGGGTCCATATGTATGGAGGTCAACTTCCGGTGACCTTGACCTCCCAGACAGAATGGGACAATAAAATATAATAGTTATAGCTATAGCTCTATAGAATGGCTGGCTATTTTAGCTAGGATGAAAGATATATATTGTATACAGTAAGGCACCCTAATCAAAAAGGGGTTACAGTGACTATTTAGTGTGTAGGCAGAAAAAGACCTACATGACTAGCCTGTATATTAGTATTTATTGCAAAGTGGCAAACCCCTTTCCCTTTTTATTTTCTGTAACCCTGTTGCCGCTATGAAATGTTAGAACCTGTACGGAATGCTGCAGTTTATCTATTGAATGCATTGTGCTGTTAAACTGTAGTTGCATAGGTAGAAATTAGAAGGAACCCTGTTGTAAGTCATGCCATATTAGGTTCCAGAGCCTAATTTTAAGAAGCAGCGCTCACCCTTTACATAACAAAGCACTTGGAAATGTGCTTATATGATGAAGCAGCCCCAGAAAATAAGAGTGTAAACATACTTGGTGCACTCACGGTTGCAAGGTACTAGTGCTCCCTCATTTGGCAGACAGTAAAAGAATTACCTAAACCCTTCCTTACTCGCTGCACTAGAAATAAACAAAGAGGGTGCAGAGCGAGTAACAGGCATGCTCTCTAAGACAGAGAGAGCTATGCAGCAACGCGTAGAAGCCTACGCAGAGGAAAGTGAAAGTGTCAGCTGACGGCTTGACATTTCAGCCAAAACTACATTGTTTTGCCCCAAATTAGGAGACAATGCCCTGCAACACACTGCTAGCTTTGTGCTACATGAGCAAGAGATGTAGAATAAAGGGTTTTCTTGCTACCCTAGGATAAATACAAAAGAATGGGGAAAATATAGCATATTAATTAACTTAGCTAGTGAAAACCTACAGACTAGAATACTGAAAGGGGGTAAAGTAAACACAAACCTTCTCCTGGCAATACAATATGCTTTAAATAAAGGGACTTCTGGAAGGAGAAGGAATAAATTAAGCCTGTTCTTACCTGAAACAGGAAAAGAATGAAATACCGTCTGTAGGGGAACTGCGATCCCTATAGTAAAAATAACAAGCATTTGTCAATGCCGAATGTTGTCGCGCTGGCATTGGCTTTGGTAGTGCAGTGCGGGAAAACATTTTGGGCAGGATGTGAAAAATGACAGCTGTACAGTACATAAGGAAGTGTAAAAAAATGCCAGTGTTGAAAATGTGGTATGTAAATATAGCAAATTTGCGATGTTACAAGGGTGCGTGGGAAATGTGCAACACACACTTGGAACATAGTCATTTTATGGACGTGCGGCACCAAATTTTCAACACAGGCATTTTAGCACCTCTGCACATGTACAGTGTCACTGTTATTTCCTCAAAATGTCCCAAAAAGTGATTTCACACAGCGACCGCGCTATTCTGCGCCGGAACTGCGAAAACACATTTTGGGCAGGATATGTGAAATGACAGCTGTACTGCTCATCAAGAGGTGTGGAAAAATGCCAATGGTGAAAATCCAGACTGAAAATATTACAAATGCACGATGTTACGAGTGTGCGTGCAATCTGCCAACGCACATTCATAACACAGTCATTTTATGCAGTATCATCACCAAATTTTCAACACAGGCATTTTAGGACCTCTGCTCATGAGCTGTGTCACTGTCCTTTTCATAATCTGGCTCAAACACTGATTTCCCACAGCAACCACACTATTGTGTGCCAGAAGTGCGGAAACACATTTCGGGCAGGATGTGGAAAATGACAGCTGTACTGTTCACAAGGAGGTGTACAAAAATGACAATGTTGAAAATCTGGCACAAAAATATTACGAATTCATGAAGTTATGAGCCTGCATAGCAACTGCACAACGCACACTCGTAAAACAGTCATTTTTTGGATTTTTTCCCCCAAATTTACAACATAGGCTTTTTGAGAGGCCACCTCATGAACACTGGCACTGTTGTTTCATTAATCGGTCCTGAAAGGTGATTTCACGCAGTGACTGAGAAATCACCTTTTGAGGCCAATTAACGCCATGACAGTGATAGAATTCATGAGGAGGGGTCCCAAAAAATCCATGTTGAAAATGTGGTGCCAAAATTCCAAAAAGTGCCTGAGATATGCAGCAAAGTTGAAAAAAACCCTATTCATTCCATTATACAGCTTACCGGCATTTCCTCAGTTCGCGCTTGGCTTTGAAGAGTGCAGATGTGTTCCTGGTCCACCCAAGATCATCACGCTGGACTTCAGAGGTAAGTATGGGGTGAGGGGTGTGGAGAGGCAGAGTGCACAGTGGGTGGGTTGTGGGAGGGGGGCCGGGGAGACCGCCGAGGACCAATTCCCTTCTTTACAGGGAAAAAAATATAAATAAAATACATGGGGACCGTTTTCATTTTAATAGGTGCTTTTGGCATGCTGGGGTGGGCTCCCAGCATGCCCTGTGTATATGTGTGGGTGCTTTAGCCGACGGAGGATTGGGCACCCCGTCGGCAAACAAGGAAAGGGGGAGTTGCAGGAGCTGAGAGGATTGGGCACCTGCAATCAAAAAAACAGAAGGGGATTGGCATTATGCCGATGGGGAGGGGCTCTGTCGGCAAAATTCAACAGGAGGGAGGAGGGAAGGATACATGCCGACGGGGATTGTGCACAGCCATCGGCAAACAGAAACTGTTGGGGGGGGTGCATGATGCCAAGGGGGATTGGGCAACCCTCGGCAATCAAAAAAGGGGCTCTCATTGCAGCGGACCTTTTATCAGATCTCTTCACCTCATTAGCCAGGCAGGGTGTCGGGCCCCTGCTGCTGGCTGATTGGGGAATGTGGGATGCACCTACTGGTGTGTGCTCTGCATTTGCCCAACAGCGACCGCGCCTCCAAATCTCCACTGCCACAAGATGTTGGCTGCGCAAGCGTGCCAACATAAAATGGATCTGTGTGCACAGCCAGATAACAGGGTGCAGAGAAGGGTAGCAAGCCCCAATTATTATTATTACAAGATAGAAAAGAGGCTCTGCACTCCACTGCAAAATGACCAGGAAAATGCTCGATGTGCAGTACAAAATACCTGTTTTATTAATAGTACAAGTTTCAGTGTATCAATAACAGCATTTCCTAAGTCAATAATCAAACGACCGCTCTCCCGTGTTTATAGAAACACTCCCCTGCGCTTCAACAAACTACTTGGTTTTCATACTAATATGCTGAAACTTATACTATTAATAAAACAGTTTTTTGAACTGCACATCTAGCGTTTCCACTGGTCATTTTGCAGTGGAGTGCAGAATCTCTTTTCTACCCTTTTTATAGTAAGCTGTCTGTCACTCAAGTCCCAGTGGAACGTTTTCCACCTTTAAAAAGGGGTAAATCCTTCTGGGAAAGTCCCTTTAATTGTCTAAAGCTACTCCTGATTATAGAAGGGTAAGTAAGTCCTTTTAGCCTGTTATTTAATTAAATGAAGGGCCATGATGATGCTTGGTCTCCTGACCCAGGTGGGCGGGTATAAATAGCATTGCCTTAGCAAACAGATGTTAGATAGGGTCAGTAGGCAAAGAACTAGGAGAGTCCTGTGCTGCACTAAGGAGAAAACTGTGAAAAGTATTTACAAGTCTTTTTTGAATCATTTTGATTGTTTTATTTTTATTTTATGTGGTGCAAAAGCTGTTGTTGTTTATGATTACAAAATAAATATCCCACTTAGAAAAAGTGGGTTGCACCAAAAATCTTGTGTTTGTGGCCATCTGTATTTTCTACACCTTTACAACCCCCATCAAGGGATCTTGTTACTCAGTCATTGAACATAACCAGATTGGTCTGATAAGACCTCCCCTTGATGAATCCATGTTGCCAGACATCTTGAAGGCCACTTAATTCCAGGAATTCCACCAGCCTTTCCTTCAAGATGGTCTCAAGCAATTTTCCTACTATAGATGTGAGGCTGACTGGTCTATAATTACCCGGCTCATCCCTAGGTCTGCCCTTGTGGATGGGAACCACATGTGCCAACCTCCAGTCCAGGAGTACACATCCTGAGTTGAAGGAGATGTTGAATAACTCGGCTAAAGGTGCTGTCAGGATTTCTGCTGCTCCCCTCAAGACCTGGGGGTGGATCCTGTTTGGTCCTGGTGCCTTGTCTGTTCTTAAGGTCCTCAGACACTCCCATAATTTTTTGCACTGGGATATCCCTGTCTGTCAGTTCTCCGCCCCCCCCTTCCCTTTCCCCCATTGGCCCATTGTGAAGTAGGCACGTCCTTCTCCCTCGTAAAGACCAAGGAGAAGTACTCATTTAATACTTCCGCCTGTTCCTTTCCATTCTCAACCCAACCGCACTGCTTCTTAATCTTGGTGACTTGGTCACTGCACTTCCTTTTCTCGCTAATCTAGTTAAAGAATCCCTTCTCTCCCTCCCTAATCCCCTGTACCAACTGTAGCTCATTTGCTGCCTTGGCTGCTCTGACTACCCTGCCTACTTCCCTCGACTTCAAGATGTAATCCTTCCTGTTCTCCCCCCTCAGGGCCCTTTTGTACTTTTGGAAGGTAAGCCCTCTTTTCCCTCACACTCTCCTGTACTCTCCTAGACCACCAGCTGGGCTTTCTTGACCTTGCCATCTTGCTTCTGATCTTAGAACCAGCTTTTGTTGCCTCTAACAGGCCTGCTTTATGATTTCCTATCTATTATCTGTCACCATGTCTGGGGTGATCTTATTTAAGTGGGCTTCTAGCACTGTTACCGTTTTGCCAAAGCTAGCTCCCCTAAAGTCCAGTAGGAACATACATAGAAACATAGAAGATGAAGGCAGAAAGGGACCTGTGGTCCATCAAATCGACCCAAGCAAAGTATCCCGGGTCCTATTGTGCGCCGGTGTTCTGTCCTTTGTATTAGTATGGTTACCCTCCCTGCCTAGATCCAGTAAGAACCACATTGTGCAGTGATCACTCCCTGCCAGCAGTTCAAGCACTGCCACATCCCTTACATGGTCACCATCTGCCAGCACCTGGTCCAAGATGTTCCCCTGTCTGGTTAGCTCCACCACGTGTTGTGTCAGGAACACATCCTGGAAGGCATCCAGTATCCATTGCTCCCTAGCTGTCACAGATATCATGGTCCCCCAGTCAACCCCTGGCAGGTTAAAGTCACCCACCACCACCGTCCTACCCTTACCTCAATGAGTTTTTATCCTCTCCACCATTTCACTGTCCAGTTCTTCTGAATGGGACGGCTGTCTATAGACCACTCCTAGACTGACCCTCCTGGCCCTAGCATCCTGAAAGGTGACCCACAGCATTTCCCAACTTCTATCTTCTCCCTCCTTTCTGCTGCACACTATCTCCTCCTTCACAAATGATGCTACCCCCTCCTGTACAGCTTGTATCCTGAGATTGTCAAGTCCCAGTCGTGGTGCTGGGTGGCCCATGTCTCTGTAATCGCTGCCACGTCCACCTCCCTGCCGCCATCAGAGCTTGAAGCTTGGGCAACTTATTTCCGATACCTCTTGCATTTGCAGAGAGTACCTTCCAACCCAACCTCTGAACCCCTACAGTATATCCATATCTGCCCTCCCCCCATTCATCCTTTTTCAAATTTTCCACTCCCTCCATATTTCCAGTTGGGGGGAGAGGCACTAGGCCTCCCATAAACTGCTTATCTACCTGCTCCACAAAACTAACTCCCCCATTGCTAGTTTAAACCATACCTACTGGTGACAAACTCCCCTAGCTTCCCTATGCAACTGATGGCTGGAGGCCTCTGTATGATCTTTTGTATAATTTTCCCCATAGGCTCTTGTCCAGATAAGCTGTTCAGCTGTTCAGCCATGGCAGCTCTAGCAACCCACATGGAAGCTCAGACTAATTTACACCTTGCCCTGCATCAGCAAAGTCTCCCAATTTTACCTCTAACTCTGCTCATTTGGAGTTGCACTGGTTTCCACTGTTTAAGTCAAAAACTTGGTAGATAATATAAAAAAAGCTTTATAACAAGCAAACAGCTCCTGCACATGCGGGTTGTGTGCTTCTGTCTAAGAGATGGACTGAAAGACTGAGTTGTATGGGTAAAAGTGTCATACTCAGAAGCTCTTCAATCACAACTCATCTCCTAGCTCAAAGACACACCCGCCTGTACTTGGCAAAAATATGAACTATAACACGGCAGAGAGGACATGAAAACAGCATGGTATAGAAAGCAAAATATGTTTAGGGATTCACAGTAACAAAGAAAGCTCAGGAAGAGATGTTGGTGACTGAAATATTTACTGACTGTAGCCATTAATTACTAAACTAGTATTAAACTAGATTTAATGTATTTCAAAAGTAATTACAAATCTTCTATTGATGAATTTGAGGATGGCAGGGGACTAAATTACTCCATGATGAAATATGCATTTAAGCTATAAATTGGGAGATCCCATCACTCCTCAGTTTTTTCTCCAGTCATCAACTGCTCAGATCATGAGAAAATGCCTACATCAATTTCAGGATTAGTTATATTCTTTATTGTAAGTTTATAACTATGTGTCTGGCAAAGAAGCTAGAACCACTTTTTTTCCTCTATTGGTGCAGCATGAAGATCTTCAGAAAAGACACTCATTCCCACTGTGTGTACTACTTGGGCCTCACACATAGCATGAAGAACTGTGCTATTAGCCTGGGATTTTACCATATCATACATTAAGGAAACATTGCAAAAAGGCTTAAAAGAACTTCTTACAAAAAAAATGGAAAATGCTTAGTGTTTGGGGTCTAACCTGGTATTACCAGCCTACTCCATAACCCCCAGACCATTGTCTCAACATCAAGATCAGGGTTTGGCTTAGGCTCTTTCATACCAAGTTGTAGCCGACAACCAGCACTGTCCCATGGTTGAGTGTGTCAACTCCACCTATCAGTGCCATAGACACACAGGATACGGTATTAGCTACAGGGCTGAGCTTTTTTGGCACCTGATACCATCATTGCCAACAAAATATTAGGAGCACTGCCACCCCATGCTTTGCCTTCATCAATGCCAGGCTTTGGGCCCTCCAGAGTGGCACCCGTTGATCCTATGCCTCCTCTGAAACCTTGCCAAATACAGGAGCATACTGTTCCCCTTCCTCAAATTGAGAAGGAGGAACATAATCCTGATCTCAGAAGTTGAAGGACTATGAAGATGATGACGATAACAGGGAACAGTCCATAGGGTTTGACCCCAGTTCCACAGTTTTCTCCTGCAGTGAAGATAATGTTGTGTTTACTCATGTCTCCTCCAGCGGAAGCCTCTTTCTAACCCCTGCTCAGACTCATGCAAAAGATGCTGGGTTTCGTTGCAAAAGAGGAGTCCACAAAGAAAAACTTATGAGCTCCCTGAAGTCCCTACCATATCGACCATTGTCTTCCCTCCTACTTATCCTGCTTTGGAGGATGATACTACGGGTGCTTGGCACTGGACTTGCAATATGCCTGCCAGCCCACACAAGGCAGATAAGCAATATTTGGCACATACCATAAAGGCTTTTTATACCACTCAGTTTGAAATGGACTCCATGGTTATTATGGCCACTAATGATAGGTCTAGGGACCTATCATTAGTTGTACATAACAATCGCCATAGGCAATACGAGAATTAGCAGTGACATTCTAGACCTCAAATGACTTGCCTTCACCCAAGATGTCCTAGTCACCCTTCTAATGAAAATACTCAACCTATCATTAAGAATATCAACATTCCCACACATTTGGAAAGCCACCATTGTCACACCTATCCACAAAAGTGGAGACAAAACCACACACACCAACTACCGCCCCATATCCATTCTCCCCCCACTCTCCAAAGTGCTGGAAAGGATTGTATCTTACCAACTAGTGGAATATCTCAACAAATATCAAATACAGTCTCTCCAACAAGATGGCTTTCATAAATTGCACAGTACCACCACCGCCTTGGTTGAATTTACAGGATATATACACAAAGCTTTGGATCAAGGTCAACTAGTGGAGGCTGCTTTCATTGACCTCACCAAGGTGTTTGATACTGTAAATCATAGCCTACTTCTCAAACAGCTGTTGACTGCTGAACTCTCATCAGAGGCCATGAAATGGTTCAGCAGCTACCTCGCTGACCACTCCCAGTTAGTGAATATAGATGAGGTACACTCAAATAGCATGAAAGTAAGGATGGGGTCCCCCAAGGTTCCATCCTAGGACCCCTGCTTTTCAGCCTTTTTCTCAACTGCCTTCCCCTAGTCTGCAAAGTTAATGCCCTGCTGTATGCAGACGATGCTGTTTTGTTCACCAGTAACCCAGACCCAGTCGTGCTTGAGAAACAATTACAGACAACCTTTTCCATAGTCGAGTCCTGGTTTCAGCAGCACAAGATACTACCAAACCACAAAAAAACAAAGCTCATGATTTTTGCAACCCCACATAATAAAAACAAGACTCACAAGATTACCATCTGTAATAACCAAAACACCCCTTAGAGATCATAAGCGCTTTCAAGTAGCTAGAGGTCATGCTTGATAGTACCTTATCATTTGCAGCCCACATTGACCAAGTTGCTAAGATGGTCAATGCCAAAATCGGACTGCTGCACAAGGACAATCATTGTATGCCACCTTAGGCCCTCAGACTCACCATAAACAGCTCAGTCTTGTTCACGATCAATTATGGACTAGTAGTTTATGGAGCTGCCTCTGACACCACTCTAAAAAGGATTACCATTGCCCTAAACAAAGCCTGCTGCCTACTCACTGAAGCACACCAGTTAAAGCACACATGTGACCTGTATGCCCAAACTGATTGGTTACATTCGAAGAATAGATTAAAATACCAGACCTGCTTACTTGCTAAAAAGACAGCTCTAGGTCTGACCCAATCATGTATTCAGAACCGTCTGAGCCTTGCAACCCCCCCCCCCACAAAACCAGAGGTGCTACTTGTCAGTCGTATAAGGTCCTTTTCTATAGGACTTCACAAGGTCAAAGATCCTTTGAGTACTGTGCCCCCTACTGGCTGAACTCTCTTGGCAGTGACCTCCAGGCTGAAACTAAGCTTGACCCTTTCAAACGGAGGCTTAGGCAGCACCTCACAGAACAAAGTACCTGCGACTGCCCCTCTTGATGCTTTAGCTTTATTCAACAACCTCCCACTCGTCATTGTCATGTATTCTTGGACAGTACAGTTGAGGCCCTCTTGCCTCTCTTAACCCCCCCTCTCCTTTGACTCTCCTTGACAAAGCCTATCACGGCCCCTTTATCTGCCAGCACTTATCCAAACATCCTTTGCTCTGTAAAATATAATCTGCACCACCTGTTTAATCGTCCACACTCTACAGCTAGTCTGAAATCTGTTGTAATGTAAGTTTACCTGCCAATTCCCAATATTCAGCACTATGTACCAACTCATTGTATAACGTCCGCACTTTACTGCTTGTTTTGTATAGTCTTTGTTGTTATTGTACCATGTCTTGAATGTTATGTTCTCATCTATTCCCGACGTGGAGCCTTTGTAAACAAGCTTCTAGCTCAAAGGTACTTTAAATTCCGAAATATGATAAATAAATAAATAACTAGGGAAGTCAGGCACATGAGCTCTTTGTCCCTTGACAAAGGATTCAGAAAACTAGAAGCAATAGGTAAACAGAATTATACCTCTGCTATATTGGGCCTCCATTTTGCCAATTACCAGGCTTATATGACAAAATATCAGAACGGCCTATGGAAATTTTTATCTGTCAATCTTGACATGCTGCCCAAGGGTTCTGCCATAAATTACATCTAGCAGACTGTTGCACGACTTGAATGCTGGGAAACATTTATTGCGTTTGGCCTAGGATGCTTCTGCCTGGACTACCACCTCTGGAATCTGCATTCACAGGTTTTCATGGCTGGTTTTGCAGCCAGTGTTCAGCAACAGGTTCTCAACTCACCCTTTTGTGACCAGAAACTGTTTGACCCTAATGCCTCAAAAATGATTCTATGACCCATAAAATCTTTTAAGTCCCAGCCCACACGAGGTCAAGGTTGGGTTCTCTGCTTTCAGAGTTTTCTGCCCCTCTCATGGATGTGCTCCTGTAGTGGGTGGGGGTCACAAAACCTCACTTGCAACCTTCCAGTACCCACTTCAAAACACCCAAGTGCTAGCAGTGCCCCTGCAATTCCTGGTACTTTCTGATTCCCTTCTACTCCTCCACCCCACCCCCACCGACATAATTGGAATTCAGGTAGGGGTTGGATACTCCACTTTCCCTCAAAATGGCAGATCACATTTAGCTATAATTCGGCCAGGCATTAGAACTGCTCACACTCCCTCCAGGTCATCATCCCATCGCTTATCAGTACCCTGTGTGTTACTTGTCTGTCCTGTTCGAAGTTCAGACCCTTCCAGACAAACTGGAAATTCAACCCGTTCATTTTTCCAAGTAGAAATGGGTGATCTATGCCACATACAGTATTTGCTAGTCCTATAGAGAAGTAATTTGCAACCCATATTGAATCTCAGGTACTTGAACTTATTCACAGAGTACAAGAAGTTCAGGATGGTGTTCCTTCAGTCTCTCCTCCCTCTGCTGTGACAGAGGTACTGGATGTTCTCCCTGGACATGCAAAATTCATACCTGCACTTCAAGATTTGGCACAGCCATCATATCTGCATTTCCTGTTGGATGTCTGGACAGCAGGCACTATCAGATTCATGTCTTGCCATTCAGCTTATCCTTGTTACAGCAGGTATTCACCAATTGCTTAGCTGTGATGACTGCAGCTCTTCACCAAGTGGACATGTTTGCCCAAATCTGGGCAACTAGCTCCTTAAAGCACCATACAGGGATGTGGTGTTACAAACTTTGTCTCAGACCAGCCAGTTGGTCAAAGAATCCAAATAGGTTCCGATTCCAGAGCACCTGCAATGTATGTGTATGGTTCTGGATGCGACTGTGGCTCAAGCTTTCCTTCCAGATCTCTAGGCAGACAATCTCCTGGCTCAAGTGACTCCAGTGGCTTTATGGTCCAGGGTCACTGTCAGGTGTGTGCTCAGACTACCAGGCCTGATAATGGCTTCAGTTGTTACAGTTCCTATGGCATGCCTTTATATGTGCATCCCTCAATGGATATTTCCTCTCGGTGGGCCCAGGCATTCGATGTACTGGATCATCCATTGTAATCACAGGACTATTGAACCCAGCTCTGTCCTGATGGCTGGATCGCTCCCACCTTCTTGGGGAAGCCCAGTTCTTTTGCCAGACCACTCCATCTGTTCTGATCACAGTCACCTCAGGGAGGGGATTGAAGATGCATTTTAAAGACCTTTATACACAGGGTATTTGGTCCCAATAAGCACTCTCTTCACATCATCAGGAGGCCACGCCTCCTGAAGAAGGGTTTGGAGAACCTGAAGCGCCAAGGTTAGTGTGGTGTTAAACAGTTTGAATCAGCAATAAAGCTGTTCAAATAGTTATTGTGAGTGTCAATCTTATTTTCTCTCGTGTGCGAGTTTACTGGACTTGTACGTTTGTGTTGAGGGTTGGCAACCCTGTTCATGCACCCACCTGAATTCTGAGCATTCACAGTCTCCCTTAGGGATCTCTATCTTCACATAAATATATTGGAAATGAAGGCTGTTCTACTTGGCCTCCCCCCCCCCCCATATTCAGGGCAGCCCGCTTCTAGCCTGGATGAATGAGTACATTGTGCATTATTATAACAAACAAGGAGGTGCCCACTCCTACCCCTCAGCAGAGAAGCTATGCAAGCTTGAAAGTGGGCTGTGGCACATGATGTGCTCACAAGGGCAGTCTTCCTTCCCGGCTCTCTGAACATCCAAGCAGACTATGTCAGCTTGTTGATGGCTCAGTTGCACAAGTGGGAACTTGAGGACACCGCAGATCTCTTGGAGCACTGGGGCTGTCCAGAGTTGGGCTTTTTTGTGTCCCCACTCAATGTGAAGCTGATGCATTTCTGCTGGCTTCATGCTTTTCTTCCCATCCCCCCTAATATAGTGGGGTTTGGTCAACTTGCGGATGGAGGGATGACACAGATACTGGTGGCACCCTTCTGGCTAAGACAGATTTAGTTCCCACTGCTATAGCATATTATTGGAGGACCCCACTCCCTGTATCAGTAGGACTGTTTTTGTAAGAGTAGACCTGTCTATATTGTAGCTTGACTTTTGGTACCTGCACCTTCATGTCTGGCTCTCGAGGACGTAGAACTCAGCTGCTTCGGGGTCTCCCATGAGGTTTCAAATGTTCTGCTAGCAGTTCATAAACCTACAAGGCATACATAATCTCTGAAATGAAAATGTTTCAGTATGAGGTGTGCTTCATGCCCACTGGACCCTTTCACATGCTCTCTGCATAAGGCCTTAGATTTCCACCTGTCCATCTGAAACATAAAAAACATAGACTTTGACAGCAGATAAGGACTGCTTGACCCACCTAGTCTGCCCATTTCCCTACCTACAGGATAAGCTGCAGATCCTAGTTAACCAATAGCCTATTTCTTCCTACCCCCCCAACAAAAATTGCCTTATGTCTGTCCCATGCATTCTTGAATTCTCCTACAGTTTTAGACCCCACAACCTCCTCAGGAAGGCTGTTCCATGCAACTACTACCCTCTCTGTGAAAAAATACTTCCTCACATTGCCCCTGAACCACTCCCCATCTTCAAATTGTGTCCCCTTGTACTTGCACATCTCTTTTCTGAAAGATGCTACCCTCATGTACTATGCTGTGAAGGTCAACATTTCAGCTATTTTAGTCTTTCATGCTATTGTGGTAGGCAAAATGATGGCTCAATAGGACATGGATTGCATGATACTTAAAGAACTCCTGCATATGCATTACCCTAGTCTGTCAACTGGTCCAAGTGTGGGACTGTAACTTGGTTCTGGGAATCCCTTACAAAGATGCTCTTTGAACTGGCTGCCATTTGGAAGCTGCACTTCCTGACCTGAAAAAAAGTGATTCCTTGTGCCATTTCTTCTGCTTGACAAGTGTCACAGCTTCAAAAGTTAGAGGGGGATCCTTGGTTATAGGATTCACATAAGTAACATAAGAATATGTGCTTGGATCATACTATGTATGCAATTTTATTAATGATGGGATGATATGTGGAATTGAACCCAGGACCAAAAAATGAAAAGACAACAAATCTAAAAAATTATACATAATAATGCCAGGAGCTTGGCCCCAGAAATGGACATGATAGCGATGTTATTTGAAGAACAAAAAAACAGATATAGAGGCTTTTCTAAAACCTGACTTTCAAACAAGGTAGATGATAATGAAATAGGTATGACAGGATACCAATTATATCACTCAGACAGGAAGAATAGAAGGGGAGGGGGGTAATTCGGTATCTAAAAAATACTTTGAAACCTGCAGTAATTTTAACAAAAGTAAATATGGGAAATATAGATTACATAGCAATTTATTTGCAGAACTTTAAAGTGACTATTGGGATTATATATTCTCCACCAAGTACAAAGATGGTTGAATTGTAACAGGCGGTTAATATTATCCAAGATAATGTAAAAGATAAATTACTGGTTTTGATGGGAGATCTAAATTCAGATTGTTACAAGTCGAGAGGAAGAAAGTTGATGGAAATGTTGGCATCCTTTGGGTGTAATACAACATATAAAAGAACCTACTAGATATACTAATGTATCATCCAAAGGAACTGTACTGGATTTACTACTAGCTTCCCCTCAACTAAATGTACAATCAACACGGTTATACCACCATACTTGGTGGACCATAATTTAATATGCGCAACAATTGGTTGTATAGTGCAGCATCAGAAACAAATTAATATAGGGTGGGTTAGAGACATGAGACATTTCTCCATCTATAGAGTTAACATGGATACACTAACAGAAAACTGGGGGAGATGTAAATTAGTACCAGCTCTAGAACAAACAGTTAAATATTTTATAGACGGATTTTACGAAATATGTGATTGACATGCACCCTGGATAAAAGTAAGTGAGAGAAGTGCTAGGGTACCTTGGATAAATGATAAATTACTAAAAAACATCAGGATAAAAAATAGATTATGGAAACTGGCAAGAAAATCAAAACTAGATAGTGACTGGGTTAAATTTAAGGTAAAAAGAAATTACTGTAGAAATCAGGTTAAAAAAGCAAAATCTAACTATTTCAAAACTAAAGTGAAAGGAAATAGTGATTCAAAAAGATTTTGACAGTAAATTATATCATCAGTCTAGGGAAAAAAAATAAACAACATATAAGCCAAATGATTTATGGAGGGAATACAGTAAAGGAACCCATGGAAATTGCTAATTTATTAAATGATTTTTTTTGTTAATCTACCAGGCTTGGACATAAAAAACTTTACTGGATAACGAATTACAAGAGGAAGTATACTTTAAGAGATCATATCCACCTTTTCAGTTTAGAATACTAAATGCAGTTCAGGTTAAAAAATGTTTAAAAGAGACAAAAATACATAAATCTCCTGGCTTGGATGGCTTAGAAGGAAAATGTTTGTAAATGGCTGCTGATTACATTGCACTGACGGTAACATACATGTTTAATTGGAGTCCGACTACTGGGACTTTTCCATCAGTATGAAAACAAAGTAAAGTTATTCCAATTTACAAAGGAGGAGAACATTATGAACCAGGTAATTAT
The DNA here is from genome assembly GCA_016271365.2 of Neoceratodus forsteri. Classification (NCBI taxonomy): domain Eukaryota; kingdom Metazoa; phylum Chordata; order Ceratodontiformes; family Ceratodontidae; genus Neoceratodus; species Neoceratodus forsteri. The sequence continues at coordinate 724,451,004 of CM028129.1, forward strand.
TGACCAATAGCCTTGCTTTCAATTTTATCTAAATGCTTAGAGAAGCAAGTGCATACACAAATGATGGTTTATCTAGAAAAACCATAAAATTTTAATACATTATCAGGTAAGTTTTAGAAGGGGTCTTCCTACCAGCTCAGCACTGATAGAATTTAATGATTTAGTGGCAGTTTCACTGGATGCTGGTCTGGAGACTGCCGTTCTCTTTGTGGACCTGTCGAACGCTTTCAGCTTGGTGGACCACTCCATGCTGTTAAGGAAACTCTGGTCTATGGGCGTTACTGAGGGACCCTGGGACTGGATTAAATCATATCTGACTGGAAGATCACAGAGGGTATGGGTGTCCCATACACTGTCAAATGTGAAACAGGTCAGTAGAAGGGTCCCACAGGGGTCAATATTGGGGCCCTTATTGTTTCTGATGTTCTGTAATGATCTTCCCCAGGTGGTGCAAGCCTCTAACATCAGGTTGTATGCTGATGATACGGCACTGATCACAACTGGGGTTGACACGCTGGACTTGAAAAGTAGACTGCAGAGGGACTTCGACAGCATTGAGGAGTGGTTCACCAGGTCGAGGCTTGTCAAGAACACAAAGAAAACTAAGGTCCTTTATTTTGGAAATAGTAAAAAAACCTATGTTAGACATACTATCACTAAGCAATACATTGATAGAACAGGTTACGGAATATCGATATTTGGGATTGATTTTTAACGCAGAATTAAACTTCTCAGGATATATTAGGGAGGTGTTAAATAAAGTTAACAAAAAATGAGATGCACTTAGATGTACATCCAGATGTTTAGATCAAAGAGCTAGGAAAACAATTGTTGAGCAGATGATACTGCTTTTACTGAATGTGAAGGTAATGTTTATAGGGTTGCACCTAAACAAATGTGGAATAAACTGGACAAAATACAGTATAGACTTGCAAGATTTGTACTGGGATGTCATTTTAGGACTCATCATTGTTCACTGTTAAGCAAGTTAGGGTAGCTAACTCTAAAACATAGAAATAGCAAAATGTGATTAACATTATTACATAGATTTTTTACAGAACAACCATTACATTTCCATCACTGCTTTGACAAAAAAAAAAGTAGAATCAACTCGGATCTTAACCAGATCTGTATATGAAAACAAGATAATGATTAACTATAGTAAAACAAGATTTGGGGAAAAAAACTTAAAATCTAAAGCTGCTAAATTTTGGAACATGCTTCTGCATCCTATGAGAGTAACAACATCTCAAAAACAATTTAGTTATGGTGTAAACGCCATGTTCTCATTGGTGTGTGATTAAGTTAATACTATAGATCTTCAGTACCCTTTTATTAGCAAAAGAATATAAAGGTGTTGTTTGCCCCTATACTTTGTGACATGGAAAATGTATTGTTTGATTGTATACTTGAAGTGTTTTAAACCAAAACTGTATGTTTGTTCGTAGAAGTATTTGAAAGCGAAATATAATTTTTATGCTGCAACGTCTAACAAGACTGTCTTGCAAACAGGGATCTTATCCCTAATGACATGTATTTATCCTGTATAAAAATAAATTTGATCTATCTATCTATCTATCTATCTATCTATCTATCTATCTATCTATCCTTTGTACCTCACTTTTTACCTGGATTTTATGTCTCTAAGTACCAACCTGCAGTTTCTCCTCAGGGTGGTTTCAGAGTTCACTTTCAATTAGACTAACCTTCCTGTTATTCCTTCCTCTCAAAATAAGAAGGAAGTTCTCCAGCATTTGCTGGATATCTAAATGGATTTATTGTATTGATTTATTTGTTTTTTGGTAATTGGGTAGGTAAATTAGACAACTGAATGCCTATTTTCAGGTATGACCCAAGGGCACAGAACACATGGTTCTATTTGGACCACACAAAAGACTGCAAAAATCCTCACAACTTTTCCTTTCGCAACCCCCACCCCCCAGGATGATGGGTGCCCTAATTACAAAGAAATGCCTTTCCGAGTGGTTCAGAAACAAATGATTTGATACCTTTTATTGGACCAACATGGATGTTACGGAAAAGAACAAAGTGCTTTAGCTTTCGAACCAACCAGGTCCTTCTTCAGAAGCTTTGTGGCAGTTTTTTCAAATATCCCATACTATTAACACCAGATTATATAGAAAAAGCAGAAATAATTCTCATTGGTTTAACATATGCATTTAAAACATAATAGAAGATTACGCCAGAGAAGCTAATAACACCAGTATGCCTTAAACTGAAGAGCCTCAGAAGGGAAAGGTTATCAAGAATTTCTACAGCCAGAGAGTTCTTGTCACATAAATTTAAAATGTCTCAGTATGCCAAGAAAGCATTCTAGTGATAAAAAACCTTGGAGTGGCATTCTCTAATACATGTAAGATGAGCTACAACTTACATTCCAATTGTCCTGGTATATTAAAGGACAGATAATGAGAGACAAAATCCTGAAATTAGGTATAACTGCAAGTTGAAATCAAGCCTCAGATTAACCTACACATATAAACATGATGCATGAAAGTATCACTTGTAAGTGTAAGTGCAAAAAAAAAAAATAAATAAATAAAAATTTCTTGTCAAGGACCCCCAAGAAAATGAGACCGTTGGCATCTTGCATTTCTTTTTGTCACCAGAAGCACAGTAAGGAACCACCTGGTTTGGTTCATGGCCACTCTACATGTGGCACGGCAGTCTCCAACGCTGGTTTCTGCAATCTCTCAGCTGCTGACATCTGTGCTGCTGGCGAGTGGAATTCTGCCCGCATTCACTGAACATCACAGTCTGGATTTGGTGTCCTGTAGCTGGGCTAGCTTTGGCCTTGCCATCCTTTGACACCTTCTTAGTGACCTATAGGCCTTCCATAGGGTGTTCCACCACATTTATGTACTGCTTGGCAATCATTCCAATGGTGTGGCTCTATGGAGTGGTTCTTGAAGAGAATTGTGTTACTTACTAGTAACAGATCTTCCAGAGAATCTCCTCCATACAGCCATAGCCCACCTACCTTCCCAATTTTCTGTATTACTGGTGGCATACTGCTGCAGATCTGCTGGATGTTGCATGTTGGGTTTTTCCTATTCTGCACCTTGGATGGGCTTCTCCAATGTTCTGGTTCCATTGCCTCTCCCATGTGATGTGGCATGTTCTGGTCTCCTAGTTCCCCTCAGTATGTGACTCATAACTGGTCAGTGGAAGTCTAAGTCATGGGGCCACCTACGTTACATAGGCAGTGACATATGCCAACACAGTTGACTCTATCTAGGCAAACATTTCCGAGTGGTCCATACACCAACAGTTTACAATCCCAAAGGTGTGGCTGTATGAAAGAAATTCCCCAAGATCTGTTACTTTTAAGTAATGCAACTTGTTTTTACATTACGTAGCTTTCTGAATAGCAGGAGGCAAACACAATGAACTCTCATTTTTTTTATCCAGCATAGGTTCCTGTGTAACTGAAGTTACAAGCTGTATCCCCCATCACACATCCCCACCCCCCATTCTACATACTGGACTGCATTAGATGAGCTATTATAGTTGGCATCTCTGACAGTTTTTTTTTTCTGTTTTCCATTGTTAATGCTACAACTGTTTCCACAACAGCAGCCTGGGGTGTCACAATTGGATGATTATGGTAGCAGGTGTAGACATGCAGTCAGAGCAGATGTAGTCTAGGGGACAGTGAGCTGGTTTCTTGTTACTCTGCCTTGTTAAAGAAAAGGGGGGAGCTAAATACTGAAAACAATACTTTATTTATTTATCAAGTCTAGGATTACAAATACCTTTGAGCCATGGCTCTTTTACAAAGGTTCCACGTCAGAGAAATACAAATTATGGGGAACATCAAGACAGGCATTACAACAATGGGGACATTGCAAACAGAGTACAGATTAATATAGTTCAGGGGTAGCATTGTAACAAGGCAGCCAGCGGCATTTGTCAGAGAAAACAGACAACAGATAAGAAGTGCCAGAGTCATAGGGAGAGGGAAGAGGGTAGGGGGGAGAAGGAATGTAGGAAGGGTGGCGAGAGGGTGAAAAGTGCAGCACTGAGTATACCAAGATGTGAGGGTAGAATCCAGTGAGGAAGGGAGAGGATGGGGGGACAACTAGAGCAGAAAGGGAAGTGGAGAAACAAGGTTAAGTTGGGCAGTCACAGGAGCTGTTAGTAGTGAGACAGTCCCAGAGCCTAGTTTTAAACATACCAATAGCTGGGGCAGAGGAGATGGTTGTGCTGAGGCCATTGAACCAGAGTGGTGCTCAATAAGCAAAAGAGCGCTGTCCCTGTGAAGTGTGACAGTGGGGGACTTTCAGTACTGTAGCGTGGATCTCCTAAGGCACCATTTGTTAATTCGGTGTTGTAACAGAGTTGAGACCCCAGAAGGTGCAAGGCCAAGACAGATTTTTTTGACCATGGAGCAGGTCAGAAACTTTATGCAGTTTGATAGTTGGGGCCAGCCAGTCTGAGTGTACAGGTCACATGTGTGGGTGAGACGGTGAACACCAGTGATGAGCCGACATGCTTTATTTAAGGCAGTTGAGAGGCATCTAAGGGTTGTGGTTGTGGCCGAGACATAAATGATGAGACCATAGTCTATTACAGAGATCACAGAGCTCAGGACTGCAACCTTCAAAGCTTCTGGTGTGAGGTGTGGTCTGTGTTTGTAGAGGAAACCAAGCCATGTATTAGCAGCTCTAGCTACATTATCTACATGAAGTCCATAGGAGAGATTAGGGTCAAGCTGTATCCCTAAGTAGTTGAAGGACACCACCTGATCTAGAGTGTTCCCCTGGGTGGTGGAGATAGCCAAGTGGTATAGCTTGTGTGGGTTATGAGAGCTGCAGAAGAGCATAGATTTGGTTTTCTTGTCACTGAGGACCAGTTTATGATTAAGAAACCATGTCTCTACAGAACTGAAACCAAGTTGAAGGCTGTGTTGAAGAGCTGCAGGATCTTTGTGAGTGGAGAATACAACAGCATCATCGGCATATAGTGTGATCTGCTCAGAGCAGTGGTAAGGGAGGGAGTTTAAGAAAAGGCTAAAAAGGAGGAGTCCCAGTATGGATCCCTGTGGGACACCCGAGCGAACAGGCAGGGTGTTAGAAAGAGCATCCGCAAATTTACTCTCTGTGACCGGTTTTCTAAGTAGCTTTTAATCCAGAGAGAAGAGTCAGGTGATAGCCCTGCATTCAGTAGTTGGTGTATTAGTAGTCCATGGTGTACTGTATTGAAGGCCTTGGAGAGGTCGACGAAACCGGCCCCTGTGAGAAGGCCATTGTCAAGGGATTTGTGCAAAGCTCCAGTGAACTCAAGAAGGGCTGTGGTGGTGCTGTGACCTTTCCAGAAGCCGTGTTGTTGTGGACAAGGTATATTGCATTTATCCAAGTGGTTGGTAAGTTGATCAGCCACGATGCGCTCAAGTGCCTTAGAGAGTGGGGGCAGTATGGCGATAGGGCGATAATTTGAGTGAATCGTCTTGTCCCCACTTTTATGGACGGGTGTCACGGTGGCTGTTTTCCATAGGTCTGGGAATTTTCCACAGCTGAGAGAGAGGCTTAGGATTTTTGTTAATGGATGAATTACCTCATCGAGGGTGAGCAACAGAAGCTTAAGGTCCTGGGTGTCACTACTAGATCTAGCTTTAGAGATAGCTGCAGTAATATAGCGGCAAGCTTCATTCAGCCTTATCTTCCTGAAGTAGAAGAGGGGATGGTTAGACTGAGGGGCTGAGGTATTTGGGGAGTAGGCCCTGTTTTCGAAAAAGTCATGGGGTAGAACAGCACTATGGTCTGAAAAAGCCGTGTTAAAGATGTTTGCGATCACCTTGGAGTCAAGGGTTGAGGATCCATCAATCATTAGCATGGCCAGAGAGGTTTTTGGCTGCTTCCCTGTGACATCCTTGATATTGTCCTAGAAAGCACGATCATTTCCCCATGTATTGGTGAGAGCGTCTTTGTAATAGGTGGATTTCATTAGCCGTATGGCTTTTGTGCAGGCATTTCATGCTTGTTTGTAATTTTGGATGTCCAGTTGTTTGCCAGTGGCACTGGCAACTGCCCAGAGGTGATCCCTTAGTTTCAGCTGTGAGAGAAGAGCCGCAGTGACCCATGGGTTAGAGAGAGAGAGAGATTTTGTTTTGCGCCTTTCAGCAGGGGCAAAGAGGCCGCAGGCTTTGTTGAAAATTGAGACGAAGTGATCAAGAGCCAATTTAACATCTGTTGCTTCATAGATGGGTAGCCAGTCTTGTAGAAGCAGGTGTTGTTTGAGATGTGGAAGTTTTCCACAAGGAAGGACTCTGCTAGCGATAATTTTGGGAGGGGGCTTAAGAAATTTGTTAGATCATGCACACATGACTGGGGAGTGGTCACTGAGTGAGTCTGGGAGAATGGTCGTACGAGAAATCCTTGTGGGGTGAGTGGTGAGGATCCAATCCAAGAGGGCATGGTGCCAGTCTTGTAGTTAACCCAAGTAGGGGAGTTTACCATTTGCGTGAGGTTAGCAGCTAAGATGGAGTCTTTATAGGCACTGGCACTCAATGCTAACCAGTTTATGTTGAAATCCCTAGTAGAATAAGTTCAGCTTCGGGAGAATGAGAGTTGATAAAGTTTAGGACGTCGTTGAATCCATGTTTAGGGTCCCTGGGCGGGATGTATATGGAGACAATAATCAGGGCTTTATGGTTGGGACCTAGGATGATTTTTATTGGCAGAATCTGGGCTGAGACAGAAAGTGATGGAGTTGCTACAGGGTGCCAAGACAGGGAGTCTTTGATATAGATTGCACAACCTCCACCTTTTTTGGATATCCGGTCCAGTCTGTGGACATTGTAGCCCTGTAATACCTAAGCTGAAATGTGTCCAAATAGTATGAATTTCCCTGACTCCTTCTTTGAAAGACTAAACAGAGCTAGTTTACAGAACATCATTGGGCAGGCTACAGCACATGTTAACACCCACTATGTGAAGTGATGCTTTCTTATGTTCTCCTTCTTCTGCCCATCCCAGTTGGAGTGCATGTCATGTGATTCCACTAGTACACACCAGCTTAAACATCTGTGTATCCACAACCGTATCCCAAATGGCATTCAGAACATCATGATCATGTCCCTGCTCAGGATTCTTTTCTCTAGACAGAACTACTTCAGTACATTATGTCCAACCTGTCTTCACAGCTTCAGCTCCCTGTACTGCTAATCACCTTGTGGCCTTGTGATGGACTCACTCCATCTTTTCAATGTCCCTTCTAAACTGCTGTGCTCTGAACTGAATGCAGCAGACCACATCTGAAAGATCCCCTCCCTTGATCTGCTCCAAACCTTTATTCCTAATCCATCCCATCATTGCATTTCCCCTTGAGTGTGGTAGCACATTGCCCATCTGGCTTCAATTTACTAGTCACCACATCTATGCAACCCAGATTAGACATTTTTGTACAGTTCTGTCACTTGGATACAAGCATGGTATAGCAAGTTATTAAGGAGATGCCATGTACAAGACAGTTCATGACAGCCCAAGATAAACTTGAGATTTCCATATAGCAGATTTGGTTGTGGCCCATTACCAGTTGCAGTGACCACCCCTAGACACCAGAGGTAGCCTAGCAGTATTCCAATTTGCAAATGATTTATAATAAGCCCATTTGTTTCTGAAAGTTGTCCACACAGAGCCGTGCAGAATGGCTTGGAATGTGCAGAATGGGTTTCCATGGAGAACAGACAAGCATCTTCTCACAGAAACATAGACTTTGATGGCAGATAAGGACCGCTTGGCCCACTTAGCCTGCCCATTTCCCTACCTATTGGATAAGCTGCAGATGCTAGTTAACCAACAGCCTACCTCCTCCTAGCTCCCCTCTAGAATTGCCTTATGTCTGTCCCATGCACTCCTGAATTCCCCCACTGTTTCTGGCCCCATGACCCCCTCACGAAGGCTGTTCCATGAGTCCACCACCCTCTCTATGAAAAAATACTTCCTCACATTGCCCCTGAGCCATCTTCCCTCTATCTTCATATTGTTCTTACACATCTCTTTGTCTGAAAGCTGCTACCCTCTTGGACTTTGTTGATTCTGTTGAGGTACATAAAAGTTTCTATCATGTCTCCACCTCTCCCTCCTTTCCTCGAGGGTATACATATTAATCTCCCTTACTCTCTCTTCGTATGGCTTCTGGTGCAGACCCAGCACCAATTTAGTTGCTCTCCTCTGAACTGCCTCCATCCTGTCTATGTCCTTGCAAAGATGGGGCCTCCAGAACTGCATGCAGTATTCCAGATGGGGTCTCACCAACTGTCTGTACAGAGGGATAACAATTTCCTGTTTTCTATTGGTGATGCCTCTCCCTTTGCAGCCCAGTATCCCCCTAGTCCTCCACACTGCTTCTCATATTGCTTGCCTACATTTAAGTCATCTGATATGACTACCCCCAGGTCTCTTTCCATTTGTTTTTGTTGTTGTTAGTACCCCCCTCCCCGATTGTGTACTCTTCCCCTGGGTTTTTGTTTCCTAGGTGCATTACTTTGCACTTCTTTGCATTGAATCTAAGCTGCCATACTTTTGACCATTCCTCCAAACTTGCCAAGTCCCTTCTCATTCTTTCCACCCCTTGTGTATCAGTCATGTTGCAGATCTTTGTGTCATCTGCAAAGAGACATACTTTCCCTTCCTGTCCCTCTGTAATGTCACCTGCAGAGACATTAAAGAGGACCAATCTCGATACTGAACCCTGCGGTACTTGTGACAGGGTTGAATACGGCCCTGTCCCAGTTATGGAGATAGAGTTTAAATGCAAGGATCTGTTCTATTCTCTCCTTTTCTGTCTGTTTGCACAACCAGATTTTCTCATGAGACCTAGGACTTGATCACCCCGATGGTCTTGCAATTCTCTGCCTCTTGCTATCTCACTAACCTCACTTACTGTTCTGTTTTTTCTCCCCCCCCCCCTTGCATATCTGCTGGTATAAAAATATATGTGAATTACTATGTGGAAATGTAACTGATACTGGGATCCCTTTGTTTAGAAATGTATATAGTTTTATTGTTGAAAGGTGTAGTTATATTGTTGAAATTATGTCAAAAAGCTGTTTGGAACTCAAGGAGTTAACCTGTTTGCAAACTCTCTGAGAAGCTGTAAGCAACAAGTCAGTTCTGGGTCACAATCTTCTTTTTGCTGCACTTGTTGAAACTTACAAGAACACTGTGTGAGAAGCATGCTGTTTTCTTAAAGAGTGAGGGTTACAACGTCTTATAAAAACAGAGCTGCAATTTCTTGCAAGACAGACACACAGAGACTGAGATTGGAAATTGAGAAGAAACCCAAATGGACTTTCTCTGTTTATACTGCCTTTGCAAATAGTTATACTGAACAATTTTTTATGTTTTTTATTTTACAGCTTATAATAATCACTTCTTGTGAATTTCACAACTGCTCCTGGTTTTCCTATGTTTCCTGAACTGTGCCTCGATAACAGTACCCTGCTAGTAACCCCCCTTTCTTTGGCGTGGACTCCATTTACTATTACTCTCTGCATCCAGTTGTTCAGTCAATTTGTACCCAGGCTGCCACCCTGGGACCCACTCCCAGGCTGGCTAACTTGTTTATTAATATTTTATGTGGGACTGTGTCAAATGCCTTGCCAAAGTCTAGGTAGGCCATGTCCACAGCCCCTCCCTGGTCTACTACTTTGGTCATATAGTCAAAGAAATATATTAGATGCGTCTGACACGATCTTCTGGCTGTGAATCCATGCCGACTTGTTTTCTGTGCCCTGCTGGCCTCTAGATACTCAACAATTATTTCTTTCAGAAGTGATTCCATTATTTTCCCTACCACTGGGGTTAGACTAACAGGTCTGTAGTTTCCTGCCTCTGCCTTGATCCCTCTTTTGTGAAGGGGAACCACAACTGCCCTCCTCCAGTCCTCAAGTACCACATCATCCTCCCATGATTTGTTAAAAAGGGTAGTCAGTGGTGTAACTAGTTCTTTTAGAATTCTGGGGTGAATCCCATCAGGTCCCATTGCTTTGTCCACCTTCAGTTTTAGGAGTTTCTACTACAACTGATGTTCTAGTGATATAGTACTACTTGAGCTGCACTCTTGGGGTTGTAAGAGTTCACAAGAATCTTTCTGTATCTTAACAACCCTGTTCTTTAGTCATTTTAATTATTCTTTATGTACATTTCTGCAGTCTGCCATTGTGAGACTGCATACTGCTCATGTGAGGTGTGCAAGCTGCAGAACACTGCTAGGAAGCAGACACATTTAAAAGATTGTATTTGTATCGCTCTGTTTTGGTATCATTCTGTATTTATTTGCTCATTAATTTTTATTGTCTGTTTTAGGGGATATTTGTTATCTGATGGTGTATCATCGAGATGACTGGGCTTTTTTGCTCCCCTTGCACAGTTTTTGCTTTGTGCATCTCACCCTCTGGCTTTACATTCCCTGCTCCTGTCACATACCCGTGTTGGGAAATTGTCCTGGCTGGAGAAGTGGAGAGAGTTGAGAGATGTGGGAGACTGAGTGGTGGTGAGAAACAAAATATATTTTAATTTTTTTCCTGGTTTGTGGAGTGCAGTTTGAGAGTTGAGCATTTGGCACTAATTCATTTTTTATTTAAGTGTCCTAAAGTGTTAGTTTGTATCAGTTAGTATAGGCTCCAATGTTTTTATCTTACTTTTATGACATTTTATTGCCCCAAGCCAAGTAAAGTCATACCAAGTTTATAAATCAAGTAGGCTATGTTCAATTACCTGATTCCAATATTATTACATAGAAACATAGAATTTGACGGCAGATAAGGACCGCTTGGTCCACCCAGTTTGCCCATTTTCCTACCTGATGGATAAGCTGCAGATTCTAGTTAATCAACAGCTTACTTCCTCCTACCCCCCCACTAGAATTGCCTTATGCCTGTCCCATGCATTCTTGAATTCTCACACTGTTTCTGACTCTACAGCCTCCTCAGGAAGGCTGTAACAAGCATCCACAACCCTCTCTGTGAAAAAATACTTTCTAACATTACCTCTGAGCTGTCTCCCCTCTATCTTCAAATGGTGCCCCCCTGTTCTTGCACATCTCTTCTTCTGAAAGATACTACCCTCTTGTACTTTGTTAATTCCCTTGAGATACTTGAAAGTTTCTATCATGTCCCCCCTCTCCCTCCTTTCCTCAAGGGTATACATATTAAGTTGCTTTAGTTTCTCCTTGTATGTCTTCTGGTGCAGACACTGCACCATTTTGGTTGCCCTCCTCTGAACAGCCTCCACTCTGTCTATGTCTTTGCGGAGATGGGGTCTCCAGAATTGCACACAGTACTCCAGATGGGGTCTCACTAACTGTCTGTACAGAGGGATAACAACTTCATGTTTTCTACTGATGATGCCTCTCCCTGTGCATCCCAGTATCCCCCCAGCCCTCCTTATTGCTTTCTCACATTGCTTGCCCACCTTTAGGTCATCTGATATAATAACTCCTAGGTCTCTTTCAATTTTTGTTGTTGTTATTAACTCACCCCCCATTGTGTACTCTTCCCCTGGGTTTTTGTTTCCCAGAAGCATCACCTTGCACTTCTTTGCATTGAATCGGAGCTGCCACATATTTCACCATTCCTCCAACCTTGCCAAGTCCCTTTTCATTCTTTGCACCCCACCTTGTGTATCAACCCTGTTGCAGATCTTTGTGTCATCTGCAAAGAGACATACCTTGCCTTCCAGGTGCTCTCCAATGTCACTTATAAAGACATTAAAAAGGACCGGTCCCAGTACCGAACCCTGCGGTACCCCACTAGTTACCCTCCTTTCTTCATTGTGGACTCCGTTTACTATTACCCTTTGCGTCCTGTTGTCCAGCCAGTTTTTTATCCAGGCTAACACCTTGGGACCCACTCCAAGGCTGGCTAACTTGTATATTAATCTTTTGTGTGAGACTGTGTCAAATGCCTTGCTAAAATCTAGGTAGGCCATATCCACAGCCCCTCCCTGGTCTATTACTTTGGTCACCCAGTCAAAGAAATCTATTAGGTTCGTCTGACATGACCTTCCTGCTGTGAAACCATCCTGCCTTGGGTCTTGTGCCCCACTGGCCTCTAGGTACTCAACAGTTCTTTCCTGCACAAGTGATTCCATGATTTTCCCTACCACGGAAGTCAAACTAACAGGTCTGTAATTTTCTGCCTCGGCCCTGCTCCCACTTTTGTAAAGTGGAATCACATTTGCCCTCCTTCAGTCCTCAGGTACCACCCCATCCTCCCATGATTTGTTAAAAAGAGTAGTCAGTGGTGATACTAGTTCTACCCTTAGTTCTTTTAGAATTCTTGGGTGAATCCCATCAGGCCCCATTGCTTTGTCCACCCTCAGTTTCAAGAGTTTTTCCAAAACCCTTTCTTCTGTGAATGGACTAGTATCAACCACCTTATTCAGAGTTTTTCTCTTGTTTGGTTTAGATACCTCCCCCTCCTCTTCCGTTGTGAATACTGAGCAGAAATATTCGTTCAGTATCCCTGCTTTTTCACTGTCACCCTCTGCCCACATTCCTTCCCCTTTATTAAGTCTCTGTATCCCTCCCTTGGTCTTTCTTCACTCCCTAGTGTACCTACAAAAGGTTTTATCCCCCACCTTAACAGATTTAGCTATCTTTTCCTCAGTTTGTGCCTTTGATATTCTGACTGCCTTCCTGCCTCTTTCTGCTTTAACTGATAAAGTTCTCTGTCCTGCTCCTTCTGTGTTTCCTTATATTTCCTGAATGCTATCCTTTTCTCCTTAACCGTCCCTGCCACCTCTTTTGAGAACCATAGTGTTTTTCCCCTTTGTTTTGTTTTGTTGATTTGCTTCACACAAAAGCTTGTTGCCTCTGAGATGGCTGTTTTGATTATTGCCCATTGTTCCTCCTCCCCTCTTTCTTGCCCATTTGCTAGTGCTTTTCTGAGGCACTCTCTCATTTTCCCAAAGTCAGCCTTCCTAAAGTCCAATACTCTTGTTTTTGTATGGCTTGAGTCTATGGCTGTGTTTATTGTGAACCATGATATCTGCATCCAGGATTCCTAGCCCCCAAGTGCAGTACACTATACTTCCAGGTGCCGAACCTCAGCTACCATGAGTTTGACCACTGTTCCGAACATTCCAGATCTTCCTGGAGTGCCCTTCTTCCCTCTTCACTGTCCACAACTACCCGCAGTTTGGAGTGTTCAGCGAACAGGCTCATCTTACTTGTGACTCCATCTGCGATGTCAGCTATGAAAGCGCTGAAAGAGTAGTGGACCCAGAACAAACCCCTGTGGGACCCCGCTAGTGAACCTCCTAGGAGAGGAGAGCTGCCCCCTTACCATCATCTTCTGCTGCCTGTTGCTCAACCAGCTCCCAATCCACCTAACCATCTTATCCCCCAGCCCCAAGTTCCTCAGTTTGTCCACCAGTCTTCCATGTGGCACAGAATCAGATGCCTTGCTGAAGTCCAAATACAGGACATCAACCGGCTGACCCCTGTAACAGGGTACGTCCCACTGTAGTAGGACCCCTTGAGTGTTCTAGGTTGCAACCTATCTCTCTATATTCTTATCTAATAAGGCTATCCCTTTCTTTCCATCTGGAGGCAGGCCACCTCCAGACAACCCCCTGTGCTTCCTTTTACCTTTTCTTTCTCTTCTTTCCATGGGTCCATATGTATGGAGGTCAACTTCCAGTGACCTTGACCTCCCAGACAGAATGGGACAATAAAATATAATAGTTATAGCTATAGCTCTATAGAATGGCTGGCTATTTTAGCTAGGATGAAAGAAATGTATTGTATACAGTAAAGCACCCTAATCAAAAAGGGGTTACAGTGGCTATTTAGTGTGTAGGCAGAGAAAGACTTACATGACTAGCCTGTACATTAGTATTTATTGCAAAGTGGCAAACCCCTTTCCCTTTTTATTTTCTGTAACCCTGTTGCTGATATGAAATGTTAGAATCTGTACGGAATGCTGCAGTTTATCTATTGAATGCATTATGCTGTTAAACTGTGGTTGCATTGGTAGAAATTAGAAGGAACCCTGTTGTAAGTCATGCCATATTAGGTTCCAGAGCCTAATTATGTTTGCTTGCATGCATGTGCAAGAAACATAGCGTGATGATCCAAAATGCAGTGCCGTACAGTTGAAAGGGAGTGCAACACTTCAGTGAGCAGCGATAAGATATCGCGTGCTCATGCGCACTCCCCCACACACACACTCACAGACGCATACTGTGTGCTTGTGCTTCACCCCCATGCACACACTGTATAGCCGAAGGGGGTGTCCAATCCCCCATCAGCTGTGCTGCGCCCCCCCCCAACAAAGTTCCAGATGCCAGGCTGGGAGCCCATCCCAGCATGGCAACAGATTGTATGGCTGATGGGGGTGCCCAATCCCCCATCAGCTCTACTGTTTCCCCCCCCAAGAGACTACAGGGTGCCATGCTGGGAGCCCACCCCAGCATGGCAACAGATGGTATGGCCGATGGGGGTGCCTAGTCCCCTGTCAGCTCCATGCCCCCTCCAAACAGCCTTCCAGCTGCCACGCTGGGAGCCCACCCCAGCGTGGCTAAGTCCCGCGTCGTCTAAGTTTAAATATAAAAAAAGAAACCTGAAAGGAAAAAAACTTCCCTTGCTGACTGTCCTGACCCAATCTACCCCCACCCGCGCCCACCCTCTGTGCACCCTGCCTCCCCACACCCCCTTCTCACCCCATACTTACCTCCAGAGCTCGTCGCAATGATCTTCGGTGGCCCAGGAACACGTCTGCACTCTTCAAAGCCGACCACGAACAGAGGAAATGCCGGTAAGCTGTATAATGTAATAAATATGTTTTTTTTCCAACTTTAGTGCATATCTCGGGCATTTTGGGGAATTGTTTCACCAAATTTTCAACATGGGCTTTTTGGGACCCCACCTCATGAATTCTGTCATTGTCATGGCATTAATTGGCCCCGAAAGATGATTTCGCAGTCACTACGTGAAATCACCTTTTGGGACCGATTTATGAAGCAACAGTGTCACAGTTCATGAGGTAGTTCCCAAAACCCTATGTTAATTTGGTGAAAAAATTGCCAAAAATGGCTGTTTTACGAGCATGCGTTGCGCTGTTCCTATGCACGCTCATAAGTTCATGAATTTAAATATGTTCACTCCAGATATTCAACATTGCCAGTTTACCATACCTCCTTATGAGCAGTACAGCTGTCATTTCTCTCACATCTGACCCAAAATGTGTTTCTGCGCCTGTAGCGCACAATGGCACAGTCGATGTGCGAAATCAGTGTTGGGACAGATTAAGAAAATCACTGTGACACTGTTCATGAGCAGAGGTGTTAAAATGGCTATGTTAAAAATTTGTTGAAAAACTTCCCCCAAATTACTGTTTTACGAGCCTGTGTTGCGCTGTTCCTATGCACACGCTCGTAAGTTCACGAATTTTTAATATTTTCACTCCAGATTTTCAAAATTGCCATTTTACCACACCTCCTTATGAGCAGTACAGCTGTCATTTTTCACATCTCAGCCAAACGTGTTTCTACCCATGTAGCGTACAATGGCGCAGTCGGTGTGCGAAATCAATGTTCAGGACAGATTAAGAAAACCACAGTGACACTGTTCATGAGCAGAGGTGTTAAAATGGTTATGTTAAAAATTTGGTGAAATACGTCCATAAAATGATTGTGTTACAAGCAACCATTGCGCAGTTTCCACGCACCCTCGTAACTTTATGGATTTCTAATATTTTCAGTCCAGATTTTCACCAGTGGCATTTTACCACACTTCCTTATGAACAGTACAGCTGTCATTTTTCACACCATTGCCGAAATGTGTTTTCACACTTCCAGCGCAGAAATGCGCAGTTGCTATGGGAAATCACTGTTTGGGACAGATTAAGAAAATCACAGTGGCACTGTTCATGAGCAGACATTACAAATTCCCTGTGTTGACAATCTGCTGTAAAAAATCCCCAAACTAATTGCATTACGGGGGTGCATTGCGCATTTTCTCTGCATGCTCGTGACTTCACCACTTTTTTTAGTATTTTCACTGCAGAATTTCAACATTGCCATTTTTTGCACCTCCCCATGAGCAGTACAGCTGTCATTTTTCACATCCTGTTCAAAATGTGTTTTCGCACCTGTGCTGCCAAATGGCGTAGTCGCTGTGTGATATCAGCTTTCGGCTAACAAACTGATATTGATACGGTTCATAAGGTGGGGGTCACAAAAAAACCATGAGTGAAAATGCTAACGAACGCCTGAGGCGTTAGGGTTCCGACCATAACTCCCCAGCCTGTAGAGATTGAGAGGCATCAGGGGTGTGACTTGGGATTCTCGCCTGTAATGCTCATACCATTCCACACCCTGCAGCCAGTGAGATGCATCAAGGTGTGCCTTGGACTCTTCAGCCCCAAAGTTCACCCCACTCTCCTACACAGGACCCATCTCACCGTATTTCCTGATGGAATGGGATGAGCATAAGGGCCAAAGACCCCAAGGCACACCGTGACACTTGTCAGTGTCTGCAGGGTAGGGTGTGGTGAAATGGCATGGCTGTTATGCCTGATGACCCAAAGGCACACCCCAATGCGTGTCACTCTCTGCAGGGTGGTGGTGGGGTTGGTTTCAGTTCAATTCTTCACTGCCATTCCTATTATGCAGCTCTCCTACACTACCAATGCCACTGCCAGCAAGCAAACATTCGGCATTGACAAATGCTTGTTTTAAGAAGCAGCGCTCACCCTTTACATAACAAAGCACTTCGAAATGTGCTTATATGATGAAGCAGCCCCAGAAAATAAGAGTGTAAACATACTTGGTGCACTCACAGTTACAAGGTACTAGCGCTCCCTCATTTGGCAGACAGTAAAAGAATTACCTAAACCCTTCCTTACTCGCTGTACTAGAAATAAACAAAGAGGGTGCAGAGCGAGTAACAGGCATGCTCTCTAAGACAGAGAGAGCTATGCAGCAATGCGTAGAAGCCTACGCAGAGGAAAGTGAAAGTGTCAGCTGACGGCTTGACATTTCAGCCAAAAGTACATTGTTTTGCCCCAAATTAGGAGACAATGCCCTGCAACACACTGCTAGCTTTGTGCTACATGAGCAAGAGATGTAGGATACAGAGTTTTCTTGCTATCCTAGGATAAATATGAAAGAATGGGGAAAATCTAGCATATTAATACTTAGCTAGTGAAAACCTACAGACTAGAATACTGAAAGGGGTTAAAGTAAACACAAACCTTCTTCTGGCTATACAATATGCTTCAAATAAAGGGACTTCTGGAAGGAGAAGGAAAAAATTAAGTCTGTTCTTACCTGAAACAGGGGAAAGAATGAAATACCGACTATAGGGGAACAGTGTCCCCTTGTGGCCCCTTTTTATAGTAAAAATAAAAAGGCTCTGTGTGCACAGCCAGATAACAGGGTGCAGAGAAGGGTAGCAAGCCCCAATTATTATTACAAGATAGAAAAGAGACTCTGCAGTCCACTGCAAAATGACCAGGAAAAGGCTAGATGTGCAGTTCAAAAAAACTGTTTTATTAATAGTACAAGTTTCAGCATATCAGTTAACAGCATTTCCTAAGTCAATAATCAAACGACCGCTCTCCCGTGTTTAAAGAAACACTCTCCTGCGCTTCGACCAACTATTTGGTCTTCATACTAATATGCTGAAACTCATACTATTAATAAAACAGTTTTTTGAACTGCACATCTAGCGTTTCCATTAGTCATTATGCAGTGGAGTGCAGAATCTCTTTTCTACCCTTTTTATAGTAAGCTGTCTGTCACTCAAGTCCCAGTGGAAAGTTTTCCACCTTTAAAAAGGGGTAAATCCTTCTGAGAAAGTCCCTTTTATTGTCTAAAGCTGCTCCTGATTATAGAAGGGTAACTAAGTCCTTTTAAAGAAATACAAAATAACACATGCCCCCACAATGTAACGCATCATGGGCTGCATGCGCAAATCACCAAAGAATATTATGCTGGTTCAACTTTAAGCAGAAATGCATGGTGCCGCCTGTTATTTAATTAAATGAAGGGCCATGATGATGCTTGGTCTCCTGACCCAGGTGGGCGGATATAAATATTACTTCCTGACCAAGCAGATGTCAGATAGGGTCAGTGGTCTTCTGACTGAGTGTAGGTGAAGGACTAGGACAGTCCTGTGCTGCACTAAGGAGAAAACTGTGAAAACTAAACCCCAAAACCCCTATAGTATATCCATCTCTGCTCCCACCCCCATTCATCTTTTTTCAAATTTCCTACTCCCTCCATATTTCCAGTTGGGGGAAAGGCACTAAGCCTCCCATAAATTGCTTATCTACCTGCTCTGCAAAACTAACCCCCCTATTGCTAGTTTAAATTATACCTATGGGTGATGAACTCCCCCCAGCTTCCCCATACAACTCATGGCTGGTGGCCTCTGCATGATCTTTTGTAGGATTTTCACCATAGGCTCTTGTCCGGATGAGCTGTTCAGCCATGGCCGCGCTAGCAACCCACATGGAAGTTCAGACTAATTTACACCTGGCCCTGCATCAGAAAAGTCTCCCAATTTTACCTCTAACTCTGCTCATTGGGAGTTGCACTGGTTTCCACTGTTAAAGTAAAAAACTTAGATAATACAAAAAAAACTTTGTAACAAACAAACAGTTCCTGCACATGTGGGGTGTGTGCTTCTGTCTAAGAGATGGACTGAAAGACTGAGTTGTATGGGTAAAAGTGTCATACTCAGAAGCTCTTCAATCACAGCTCATCTCCTAGCTCAAAGACACACCCGCGTGAACTTGCCAACAATATGAGCTACAACACAGCAGAGAGGACATGAAAACAGCATGGTATAGAAAGCAAAATATGTTTAGGGATTCACAGTAACAAAGAAAGCTCAGGAAGAGATTTAAACACTGCTGCTGACTGAAATATTTACTGACTGTAGCCATTAATTACTAAACTAGTATTAAACTAGATTTAATGTATTTCAATAGTAATTACAAATCTTCTATTGCTTAATTTGAGGATTGCAGGGGACTAAATTACTCCATGATGAAATATGCATTTAAGGTATAAGGTGGGAGATCCCATCACACCTCAGTTTTTTCTCCAGCCATCAACCACTCAGATCATGAGAAAATGCCTACATCAATTTCAGGATTAGTTATATTCTTTATTATAAGTTTATAGTAACTGTGTGTCTGGCAAAGAAGCTAGAACCACTTTTTTGCCTTTGTCGGTGTGGCATGAAGATCTTCAGAAAAGACACTCATTCTCACTGTGTGTACTACCTGGGCCTTACACATAGCATGAAGAACTGTGCTATTAGCCTGGGATTTTACCATACCATACCATACCATAAGGAGACATTGCAAAAAGGCTTAAGAGAACTTCTTACAAAAAATGGAAAATGCTTATTGTTTGGTGTCTAAGCCTTACCTGGTATCACCAGCCTACTCCATAACCCCCTGACCATTGTCTCAACATCAAGATCAGGGTTTGGCTTAGGCTCTTTCATACCAAGTTGTAGTTGACAACCAGCACTGTCCCATGGTTGATAGTGTCAACTCCATCTATCAGTGCCATAGACACACAGGATATGGTATTAGCTACAGGGCTGAGCTTTTTCAGCACCTGATACCATCATTGCCATTGCCAACAAAATATTATGAGCACTGCGACCCCATGCTTTGCCTTCATCAATGCCAGGCTTTGGCCCCACTAGAGTGGCACCCGTTGATCCTATGCCTCCTCTGAAGCCTTGCCAAATACAGGAGCATACTGTTCCCCTTACTCAAACTGAGAAGGAGGAACACAATCCTGACCTCAGGAGTTGGAGGACTATGAAGATGAGGATGATAACAGGGAACAGTCCATGGGGTTTGACCCCAGTTCCACAGTTTTCTCCTGCAGTGAAGATAATGTTGTATTCACTCTCATGTATCCTCCAGAGGAAGCCTCTTTTTAACCCCTGCTCAGACTCATGCCAAAGGTTCTGGTCTTCACTGCAAAAGAGGAATCCACAAAGAGAAACTTATGAGTTCCTTGAAGTCCCTACTATGTCAACCATTGTCATCCCTCCTACTTATCCTACTTTAGAGGATGATACCACGGGTGCTTGGCACTGGACTTGCAATATGCCTGCCAGCCTACGCAAGGCAGATAAGCAACATTTAGCACAAACCATAAAGGTTTTTTATACCACTCAGCTTGAAATGGACTCCATGGTTATTATGACCACTAGTGATAGGACATAACAAGCACCATAGGCAATACGAGAATTAGCAGTGACATTCTAGACCTCAAATGACTTGCTTTCACCCAAGATGTCCTAGTCACCCCGCTAATGAAAATACTCAACCTATCATTGAGAACATCAACATTCCCCCACATTTGGAAAGCCACCATTGTTACACCTATCCGCAAAAGTGGAGACAGTACCGCACACACCAACTACCGCCTCATACCCATTCTCTCCCCACTCTCCAAAGTGCTGGAAAGGATTGTATCTGACCAACTAGTGGAATATCTCAACAAATATCAAATACAGTCTCCCCAAGAAGAAGGCTTTCATAAATCGCACAGTACCACCACCGTCCTGGTTGAATTTACAGGATATATACATAAAGCTTTGGATCAAGGTCAACTAGTGAGGGTTGCTTTCATTGACCTCACCAAGGCATTTGACACTGTAAATCATAGCCTACATCTCGAACAGCTGTTGATTGCTGAACTGTCATCAGAGGCCATGAAATGGTTCAGCAGCTAGCTCACTGAACACTCCCAGCAAGTGAAAATAGATGAGGTACACTCAGATAGCTTTAAAGTAAGGACGGGGTCCCAAAAGGCTCCATCCTAGGACCCTTGCTTTTCAGCTTATTTCTCAACCGCCTTCCTCTAGTCTGCAAAGATAATGCCCTGCTGTATGCAGACAATGCTATTTTGTTCACCAGTAACCCAGACCCAGTCATGCTTGAGAAACAATTACAGACGACCTTTTTCACAGTTGAGTCCTGGTTCCAGCAGCACAAGTTACTACCAAACCACAAAAAAACAAAGCTCATGATTTTTGCAACCCCACATAATAAAAACAAGACTCACCAGATTACCGTCTGTAATAACCAAAACACCCCTTAGAGATCATAAGTGCTTTCAAGTACCTAGAGGTGATGCTTGATAGTACCTTATCATTTGCAGCCCACATTGACCAAGTTGATAAGATGGTCAATGCCAAAATCAGACTGCTGCACAAGGACAATCATTGTATGCCACCTTAGGCCCTCAGACTCGCAATAAACAGCTCAGTCTTGTTCACGATCAATTATGGACTAGTAGTTTATGGAGCTGCCTCTGACACCACTCTAAAAAGGATCACTATTGACCTAAACAAAGCTTGCCGCCTACTCACTGGAGCACACCAGTTAATGCACACATGCGACCTGTATGCCCAAACTGGTTGGTTATATTTGAACAATAGATTCAAATACCAGACCTGCTTATTTGTTAAAAAGACAGCTCTAGGTCTGACCCAATCATGTATTCAGAACCATCTGAGCTTCGCAACCCCCCCCCCACAAAACCAGAGGTGCTACTTGTTAGCTGTATAAAATCCCTTTCTATAGGACTTCACAAGGTCAAAGATTCTTTGAATACCGTTCCTCCTACAGGCTCAACTCTCTTGGCAGAGACCTCCAGGCTGAAACTAAGCTTGGTCCTTTCAAACGAAGGCTTAGGCAGCACCTCACAGAACAAAGTACCTGTGACTGCCCCTCTTGATGCTTTGGCTTTTTTCAACAACTTCCCATTTCATCTTCATGTATTCTTAGACAGTAGAGTTAAGGCCCTCTTGCCTCTCCTAACCCCTTCTCCTTGACAAAGCCTATCATGGCCCCTGTATCTGCCAGCACTTATCCAAACATCCTTTGCTCCGCTAAATATAATCTGCACCACCTGTTTAATCGTCCACACTCTACAGCTAGTCTGAAATCCGTTGTAATGTAATTTTACTTGCCAATTCCCAATATTCAACACTATTTACCAACTCATTGTATAATGTCAGCACTTTACTGCTTGTTATGTATATTCTTTGTTGTTATTGTACCATATCTTGAATGTTATGTTCTCCTTTATTCCCGACATGGAGCTTTTGTAAACAAGCTTCTAGCTCAAAGGTACTTTGAATTCTGAAATATGATAAATGAATAAAGAAACAAACTAGGGAAGCCAGGCACATGCACTCTGTGCCCCTTGACAAAGGATTCAGAAAACTAGAAGCAATAGGTAAACAGAATTATGTCTCTGCTATATTGGGCCTCCATTTTGCCAATTACCAGGCTTATATGATAAAATACCAGAATGGCCTATGGAAATTTTTATCTGCCAATCTCGGCATGCTGCCCAAGGGTTCTGCCATAAATGACATCTAGCAGACTGTTGCATGACTTGAATGCTCGGAAACATTTACTGCGTTTGGCCTAGGATGCTTCTGCCTGGACTGCCACCTCTGGAATCTGCATTCACAGGTTCTCCTGGCTGGGGGTGGCTGGTTTTGCAGTGAATGTTCAGCAACAGGTTCTCAACTCGCCCTTTTTGACCAGAAACTGTTTGGCCATAATGCCTCAAAAATTACTCTACAACCTGTAAAATCTTTTACGTTCTAGCCCACACGAGGTCAAGGTTGGGTTCTTTGCTTGCAATCTTCCGGAACCCACTTCAAAACACCCAGGTGCTGGCAGTGCCCCTGCTATCCCTGCTACTTTCTGATTTTCTTCTACCCCCGCCAACACAAGAGGAATTCAGGTAGGGGTCGGATACTCCACTTTCCCTCAAAATGGCAGATCGCATCAGACAAATTGGTTCTAGCTATAATTTGGCCAGGCATTAGAAGTGCTCACACTCCCTCCAGGTCATCATCCCATCGCTTATCAGTACTTTGTGTGTTACTTGTCTGTCCTGTTCGAAGTTCAGACCCTTCCAGACAAACTGGAAATTCAACCCGTTCATTTACCCAAGCAGAAATGGGTGTTCTATTCCACATATTTTCTAGTCCTATAGAGAGGTAATTTGCAACCCATACTGAATCTAAGGTACATGAACTTATTCGGAGTAGAAGTTCAGGATGGTGTCCCTGCAGTCTCTCCTCCCTCTGCTGCGACAGAGGTACTGGATGTGATCCCTGGACATGCAAAATTCATACCTGTACTTCATGATTTGGTGCCGCCATCATATCTGCATTTCCTGTTGGATGGCTGGACAGCAGGCACTATCAGATTCATGTCTTGCCATTCAGTTTATCCTCGGTACAGCGGGTATTCACCAATTGCTTAACTGTGATGACTGCAGCTCTTCACTGAATGGACAAGTTTGCCCAAATCTGGGCAACTAACTTCTTAAAGCACCATACAGGGATGTGGTGTTACAAACTTTGTCTCAGACCAGCCAGCTGGTCAAAGAATCCAAATAGGTTCCGATTCCAGAGCACCTGCAATGTATGTGTATGGTTCTGGATGCGACTGTGGCTCAAGCTTTCCTTCCAGATCTCTAGGCAGACAATCTCCTGGCTCAAGTGACTCCAGTGGCTTTATGGTCCAGGGTCACTGTCAGGTGTATGCTCAGACTACCAGGCATGATAGTGGCTTCAGTTGTTACAGTTCCTGTGGCACGCCTTCACATGTGCATCCCTCAATGGATATTTCCTCTCAGTGGGCCCAGGCATTCGATGTATTGGATCATCCATTGTAGTCACAGGAATATTGAACCCAGCTCTGTCCTGATGGCTGGATCGCTCCCACCTTCTTGGGGAAGCCTAGTTCTTTTGCCAGACCACTCCATCTGTTCTGATCATAGTCACCTCAGGGAGGGGACTGAAGACACATTTTAAAGACCTTTAGACACAAGGGGTGGGATATTCAAAAGGGTTACGCCATGCACAATAGGGTTGCACATGCGCAAGTCCGAAATTGCGCCATTCTGCGATATTCAGCAGGAGACAGTTGCGCCACCAAAAACAGGCTGAGCAACAGCACAATGCAAATGAAGGAATGCGCAACCGAAGGGGGTGGACCCATGCATAAACAGCACAATGCGATATTCAAAGACTTGCGCAATGCACAACAGCGGATGAGCTGGAAGGTGCGCCACGCTGGAAATGAGCCAAAATAAAAAGGCTTAAGGAAGGGGCGCAAGAACGCTACAGGAAAGCCACATGAGGCAGGGAGAAACCGAGTGCGACAGTGAAAGAGTGCAGGCCAGGGAGTGCACAGGGAGGAGAGGGACAAGGGAGAGTGTGTTGGGCCACAGACTGCAGGGCCAGTAGGTGTACCCGGTGCAGTGGAGGTAGCAGGCAGGACAGCGGGGGTAGCACAGCAAGAACAGCCAGGGGGGAACACAAGCCAGGGACATGGACAGTGCCAGCTTCCACATGGAAGCTGTAATGAGGGGGGTGAGAAGGCATGCTGCAGGGGGACGTGGCCGTGGAAGGGCCCGTCGGTGGTACACCCCCAACAGACAGTACCGTGCCTGTGTCAGCTTTGAGCTGTACACGGATGTTGAGATTGTGGGCCGGTACCGCCTGAACGGGGCAATACTGAGGTGGCTCTGTGAGCTGTGCAGTGATGTGATGCAGGCACCCTCACGACGGAGTCACGCTCTGTCAGTGGAGATAAAGGTAACAGCCTGCACATGCCTGCTCGCCACGGGTACCTTCCAGAGGCCGACCGGGGACACCACAGGCATAACACAGTCGGCCACGTCATGCATCCTCACCCAATTCCTCAGCGCACTGCTGCCACATGCTGCGGTGACATCCATTCCCCAGCACCACGGCAGAAGCGTACAGCAAACATGCAGGAGTTCCATAGGGTAGCACATATGCCTGGCGTGCTGGGGGCAATAGACTGCACCCATGTGGCTGTTGCATGCCACCTGGCCCGATGGGACGCATACAGGAACAGGAAGGGGTTTTCGAGTGTCAACTGCCAGGTGGTGTGCGATGCCAGTGGGCACATAATCAATGTCTGTGCCACACACCCTGGCTGAGCACATGATGCCTTCATATGGTATCAGTCCGCACTGTGCCATCGATTCGAGAGTGGGGACATCCCCACAGGCCACCTAGTGGTTGAGTACACATGTAGGAAGTTCATACTTGGGACAAGGGTGGGAATGCCACAAGTGCCATGGTAGTGGCACACAGGGATATGGGCATTATGGACCTGAACATGATACTTAACACTACTATCTCCACACAGGTGACAGCAGATACCCACTCCGTCCCTGGTTGCTCACACCGTACTGGCGCCCCATGACCCCATCACAGCAACGCTATAATGAGGCACACGCCGCCACATGCAACATCATCGAGCGGGTGTTTGGGATGCTTAAGGCACGCTTCCAATGCTTAGACACCTCCGGCGGTGCCCTACAGTACAGCCCCTCAAAGGCCTGTGGGATATTCCTGGCCTGTTGTATCCTGCACAACATGGCCAAAGACCGTGGGATAGCCATACAGGTCGAGGAGGGGGACAGCAATGGGGATGCCAGTGACATCGGTGAAGACGGTGATGAGCAGCCCCCCCTTGGACGGCGGGACCCCCGACTGATCCGGCAGGCCCAGCTGCACTGGGACACCATCACGGAGGAGCATTTTGCACCACACAGGTAAGTCAAGGGGCCATGTGCAACCAACACTGTCTAGGCGCAACCCACAGGCACACAGGGTAACACACCAGGGGTGCATGACAGCAAGGGGAGTGGAAGAGTCTAGGCACACAAACACACCATCAGGGAGGGTTGAACAGTCATCTGGACACACACACACACACACACACACACACACACACACCAGGCACAAAGCGTACACGGGCAGGTGCACAGCAGAGCAGGAACAGACATGCAAACACACAGATCAATGGAACACCCCCACCACCTGTACTGTCCAAGTACATGTGTCAGATGCTGGGCACCCTTGCACCTTGGTGTACAGTACAATGCAGGCATCATGTCACATGCACCTGTGGACAGCAGTTGGGTGGGTGTGCAGGTGGCTCCGTGTCGCGGCATGTTGGGCAGGACACCCACCAGTGCACTGCCCACCATGACAGACTTTGCACACAGGGCAGCCTCGGACAGGGCCCGCACTGGGACACAGGTCACTTAGGTAGCTCTGTGCCACGGCCACCTTGGATGCGTGGGCTGCCCCGCCATGACCCAGCAGCACTGGCAGACTGATCATGGGCCACATGGGGTGGCACTGATGGACCACCAGGGGTCCCACTGCGTGATCGTGACCGTGTCCGCACCAGGTGTACTCAGGATGCCCACAGCAGAACCCGGCGTCGACAGGCTGGGTGTTGCACGACGCCAGGAATGGGGAGTGGAGCGCAAGCTGTGTGGGGTGTGTGGTACAGGGGCACCTGACTGTGTGCCCAATGCAGCCACGACAGAGACCACTGCCTGGGTCAGCCTGTCAATGGCAGCAGTCACATCCATCCACATTCTGACCATCTCTGAAAGGATCAAAGCATTGTCCCTGCTTTGCCGCTCCACAGCCACACACAGTGCCTCCACGGACGTTGCCACCACCTCTGCTGCTGTACTGATTCCAACAGCAGGTGGGTGTGCTCGTCAAATGGGTCCTCTGCCACATCGGCATCCTGTCCCCCAGGGTATGGAAGGTCCTGATGCTCAACACCCCTTGAGGGTGGGCGCTGTCCACCAGGACCAGGTATGGGCATGTCAACAGGTGGTGTGCATGTGCCACCGCTGGACCCTGTAACCCCAGACCTGGTGGATGACTGCTGCTGCTGCCCCTCCAACTGCTGTGCCCCAGGGACCACTCGTTCCACTGCTGTGGCCGCAACAGTGCCAGAGACCTGCACAGACACTGGTGCTGCCCAACCGGTGCTGACAGGCACAGCCTGGGACAGTGCTGATGTGCTGGCACACACGTTGGAACCAGCTAGGTCCAGGGGCACGTGCTGGCCTGCTGTGTGTCCGTTATGGGACACACACATGTCACTGTCCATTGCAGTCCTTGCATCATCAATGGTGCAGGTACGTGCAACAGCCACAGTCACAGCGTGCTGGCATGCTTGCATGCCAGACTGCTGAGACACAGGTTGTGCACCCCCCGCGCATGACTCACCCACAAAGAGGTGGCAGCCAGGCGTCCATGCTGGTGCAGTGCAAGCCAGCTGACGACAGAGGTGGATAGACCCTCCTCCAACTCTGGCAGGTCTTCCTCACTGCATGGTCCCACCACCACCGTCCCCTGCAGATGAACAGGATCTGTAACAGAGAGTGAGGACATGTTAGCGCATGTGATCAACCTCCCCCCCCCAACACCACCACCATGTCATACCGTGCAGTGATGGGCTTCCACCTGTCTGGAATCCATCTCCTGGTACGCCCTCTATAGCACTCCACTGCATTGCTGCAGCCAGTCGGTCCTCAACCAGGGTCAGCTCCGCCACCGCTGGCTGGCCCCCGCCTGTGCCAGCGCGTGCCGCCCTGAGAGCTGCCACCTTCTCCTTCACCCTTCTGCGGTCTGTCCCTACCTTCTTTTTGCATTCCTTCACAGAGCGCTGGTGGCTTCCTTGCAGGTTCACCGTCCAAGCTACCCCCTCCCATGCAGCCGCACGGGCCTGAGGGGTGCCACGCCGTCCACTCAGTAGTGCCTCCTCTTCCAGGTAGGCCTGGAAGAGTGCCCGTGTCTCCGCCGTGGTGAAGTTGGGCCTCCTCCTTTGCCCACCATCCTCACCCTCACCTTGGCTCTGCTCGGTCATGTCGGTCTGTATGGGTGGAAGTGGACACTTGTCACTGTGCAGTCTATAGCGTTATCCCATGACCACTGGCCAGAACATCACACAGCATGCAACTCACCTCTCACCTGCAGTACCTGGAGTCCTGGCCCAGCGCCCCTTATCACGTATATATAGCGCAATGCATGCAAATTAGGAGTGACGCAACTTTAATGACATGCTAATCGCGCCACTCGCCTTCAGAATGGCTGATCAGATGATTTGCATGTGCTGGCTGAATGCTCGCCATTGCGCTTGCTACGTCTGGTTGAGCCGGCTGAGCCAATGGCGCATTTCTGTGACTGTATAGTACACCGCATTCGCATGCCCAGGTAGCTTAGCAGGGCGTCTGCCGTGCTGATGATGTGCTGTGCGCGATCAGCAATACAGGACCGGACACCATTGTGCCAGTGGCACCAGCGCTGGTCACCATATGGCGCTGTGGCACAACTGCGCACTAGTCCACTGTGGCACTGGCACGCAGGTGGCCAATCGCGCAGGACATGTAGATGTCCGATGGTGCTGTGCGTGGCCTTGCGCCACTGACCCATGACCTTGTGCCCGACCTTGGCCCCCTGGCGCTGTACATCTGGCATGTGTATGGCTCTACCGCGCTGTTCGGTGACAGCATGATGTGGACCGACGGTGCTGTATGAACAGCGCGATAGGCACTGCTGGAGTTGTATTGCGCAACATTTCTACGTGGGGTTGCCGCGCTGCGGAGTGCCATATTGCCACTGTACAGCTTGAGAATGGCACGCAGGAGAGCTCCACAATGAGGGGCCTTGGAGTTGGCAAACCTGGTGGCTGTGGTGGAGCCTCACCATGGCACACTGTTTGGGGGAGTGCCCCTGCAGGCGGCATGCACCCATGTGTGGCAGCAGGTCACCACTGCCCTGGAGCAGGCCACTGGGCAGAAGAGGACCCCTGAGCAGTGCAGGCACCGCTACAGTGACCTGCGGAGGAGGAAGAGTGCTCTGCTGGAGCACCTCAGGTCTCATGCCCGGAGGGGCATTGTGCCTAGGCCGGTTGGGTGTGCTGTGTATGCACCGGTATTGTCCGCATGGGTGACTGTGTAATGTGACCTGCGCATGGGGGTGGGTTGGGCTATGGTTTGCTGTGAGGGTGTTTGCAGGTGTGTGCTGTTTGGGTCTGGTTGTGTGGGCAGGCACACTCAATGGGGCAAGGGGCTGTCTGCTTTGGGATCTCACTGATGTGTTTCTCTTCATTTGTCTCCTACAGGCATGGCGGAGCGGAGGCGGGCACAGGCTGAGGCCTGGGATGGCAGTGCCAGGGTGGCTGGCGGAGGAGGTGTGCCACAGCCACAGCAGCAGCAGCCGCGGCTTGATGAGGGTGAGTGTCATTACATCATGGATGCTATTGCATGCTGGGGGGGGGCACGGCCACCTTCCATGGACGACACTACCATGCACGCAACATGTGACAGTCATCACTGTCCAGTGGCACTGCATGTGTGTGTGTGCGTCACTGGTGGTCCATGCATGCAATGGGCACATGGCTGTGGCACTGCCATCCCACCACAGAGCCACGTCACTGGGCAGCCTTGGTTGTGCGGTGATGGACATGGGCGGTGTGTGTGTGCAGTGGTACACATGGCTGTTGCTGCCTGGTTGGGCGTGTCTTATGCACGGTCACTGTGGGTGGGTGCAGTCCATCACAGGAGCGGGGCTCTTAGCTGTATGCCGTGCATGATGGGTGGGATTCAGGGATGTGGACTGTCACAGCCATTGACTCTGATCCCTTGTCCTAGGTATCCGGATCCTGCACCTGATGGAGCGGGGCCTGCGGAGGCTCACTCAGGTGGCCATCGACACACACACCATTCTCCTGGACTTGCAGCAGCATGGGATGCGGCACCAGAGGAGGCCATGGGCACAGCACCAGGCAGGAGGAGGGCAGGCTGCCAGGCGGTAGCTGAACGTCAGCGAACCCCACCTTCCCTCTCCCGGTTGTTCACCCCTGCCCCTTACCCACCCCTACCTCATCCCCATACCCCCATCCCTGCTTTGTAAATATGTTGTTGTTTGTTGTTCTTGTTATGCATCTTATTATTACATTTATATTTTGATAGGAATATTGTGGTGGTCTCTGATTTGCAGCTGGCTATAGGTGCTCAGTTGCAGTGGTGTGCCTCGGCATCTGGTGTGATATGGTCATGGGTATGTGTGTGCGTGTGTGTGTGGGGCGGTGTCTCTGGTGTGGGTGAGGCTTCCAGTCAGTATTGCCGTGTGCTGCCACCCACTGCTGGGTGCTCATGGTGGGTGTGGCTTGTATGGTTCTGTGGTTCACGTGGTTGCAGTGTGCCAGGGGGGCCTGGGGATTCCTGCAGTGCTGGTCACTGTGCTTGGGTGGTGTCTTGGGGTCACAGTGCTGGGTGTGCTGTGCACGGGGGGGGCCGCTGGACACTGGGGTGCTCCGCCCCCTTTGTGTGCCAGTCTCAGGTTGACAGTGGGTGTGCTGCAGTAACACGGCCGGGATGTGCTTTGTTTGCTTGTCCCCATGGTCCGGTGGCTGTTCCATCCCTCCCCCAGTTATGCTGGCTGCTGGGGTGTGGGGCACATTGTTGGTTCGGCAGTGTGTCCCTGTGCTTATCTGTGGCATGGGTGGTGGGCCCCTGCCTACCTCCCTGGTTTGCAGTTCCATTGCTATGCTGCTGGGGCCTCTTTGCTTGCGCTATGGCCCTCTGGACTGCTCAGCTGGGCCGCCTTTGTTGCGCTGTGGCACATCAGCTCTGCTCAGCTTCCCCTTCCTGGTTGCGCTATGGCGCATCATCACTGCTCAGCTTTCCCTTCCTGGTTGCACTATGGTGCAGGTTGTGCGATATTCAGACATTGGCTGCTTGCGCAATTTGTCTTGCTCCATGTTTGAATATCGCGTGTGTTGCGCATGTGCGCAATTGACTTGCGCTTGCTCCTGCTGTTGCGCACTTTTTGGGTGCAGTTTGAATATCTGGCCCAAGGTATTTTGTCCCAATGAGCACTCTCTTCACATCATCAGGAGGCCACGCCTCCTGAAGAAGGGTTTGGAGAACCCGAAGCGCCAAGGCTAGTGTGGTGCTAAACACTTTGATTCAGCAGTAAAGCTGTTTAAAAAGTTATTGCGAGTGTCTATCTCATTTTCTCTGGTGTGCAAGCTTACTGGACTTGTGCATTGGCAACCCTGTTCATACACCCTCCTGAATTCTGAGCATTCACAGTCTCCCTTGGGGATCTCTATCTTCACATCAATATACTGGAAATGAAGGCTGTTCTTCTTCGCCTCCTCCCCTCAAATTCAGGTCTGCCCGCTTCTAGTCTGGATGGATGAGTACATTATGCATTATTATAACAAACAAGGAGGTGCCCACTCCTACCCCCTCAGCAGAGAAGCTATGCAAGTTTGAGAGTGGCCTGTGGCACATGATGTGCTCACAAGGGCAGTCTTCCTTCCTGGCTCTCTGAACATCCAAGCAGACTATGTCAGCTGGTTGATGGCTCAGTCGCACAAGTGGGAACATGAGGACACTGCAGATCTCTTGGAGCACTGGGGCTGTCCACAGTTGGGCTTTTTTATGTCCCCACTCAACGTGAAGCTGATGCATTTCTGCTGGCTTCATGCTTTTCTTCCCATCCCCCTAATATAGTGGGTTTTGGTCAAGTTGAGAGTAGAGGGATGACACAGACACTGGTGGCACCCTTCTGGCCCAGACAGATTTGGTTCCCACTGCTATGGCATATTATTGGAGGCCCCCACTCTCTGTATGAGTGGGACTGTTTTTGTAAGAGCAGACCTGTCTATACTGTAGCTTGACTTTTGGTACCTGCACCTTCATGCCTGGCTCTCGAAGATGTAGAACTCAGCTGCTTTGGGGTCTCCCATGAGGTTTCAAATGTTCTGCTAGCAGTTCATAAACCTACAAGGCACACATAGTGTCTGAAATGAAAATGTTTCAGTATGTGGTGTGCTTCATGCCCACTGGACCCTTTCACATGATCTCTGCATAAGGCCTTAGATTTCCACCTGTCCATCTGACCTTATGTACTATGCTGTGAAGGTCAACATTTCAGCTATTTTAGTCTTTCATGCTCTTGAAGTAGGCAAAATGATGGCTCAATAGGAGGTGGGTTGCCTGATCCTTAAAGGACTCCGGCATATGCATTACCCTAGTCTGTGAACTGGTCCAAGTGTGGGACTGTAACTTGATTCTGGAATCCCTTACAAAGATGCTCTTTGAATTGGCTGCCATTTGGAAGCTGCATTTCCTGACACAAAAAAAGTGATTCCTTGTGCCATTTCTTCTGCTCGATGAGTGTCACAGTTTCAAGAGCTAGAGGGGGATCCTCAGCTATTGGATTCACTTAAGTTACATAAGAATATGTGTTTGGATCATACTATGTATGCAGTTTTATTAATGATGGGAGGAGAAGTGGAACTGAACCCAGGACCAAAAAATTAAAAGAAAATAAATCTAAAAATTATACATGATAATGTCAGGAGCTTGGCCCCAAAAATAGACATGGTAGCAATGTTATTCGAAGAACAAAAACCAGATAAAGCAGGCTTTTCTGAAACCTGGCTTTCAAACAAGGTAGATGATAGTAAAATAGGCATGACAGGATACCAATGATATCATTCAGACAGCAAGAATAGAAGGGAAGGGGGGTAATTCTGTATCTAAATAATACTTTGGGACCTGCAGTAATTTTAACAAAAGTAAATATGGGAACTATAGATTACATGGTAATTTATTTGCAGAACTTTAAAGTGGCTATTGGGATTATATATTCTCCACCAAATACAGAGATAGTCAAAATGGAACAGACGGTTAATATTATCAAAGATAATGTAAAAGATAAATTACTGATTTAAGAGATCATATCCACCTTTTCAATTTAGAATACTAAATGCAGTTGAGGTTAAAAAATGTTTAAAAGAGATAAAAATGCATAAATCTCCTGGCCTAGATGGCTTAGAAGGAAAATGTTTGCAAATGGCTGCTGATTACATTGTACCGACAGTAACATACATGTTTAACTGGAGTCCAACTACTGGGACTTTTCCATCAGTATGAAAACAAAGTAATGTTATTCCAATTTACAAAGGAGGAGAACATTATAAACCAGGTAATTATTGACCAATAGCCTTGCTTTCAATTTTATCTAAATGTTTCATAGAAACATAGACTTTGATGGCAGATAAGGACTGCTTGGCCCACCTAGTCTGAACATTTCCCTACCTATTGGATAAGCTGCAGATCCTAGTTAACTAACAGCCTACCTCCTCCTCCTACCCCTCCAGAATTGCCTTATGTCTGTCCCATGCATTCCTGAATTCCCCACTGTTTCTGCCCCACAACCCCCTCAGGAAGGCTGTTCCATGCGTCCACCACCCTCTCTGTGAAAAAATACTTGCTCATATTGCCCCTGAGCCATCCCCCCTCTATCTTCAAATTGTGCCCCCTTGTTCTTGCACATCTCTTTGTCTGAAAGATGCTACCCTCTTGGACTTTGTTGATTCCCTTGAGGTACTTGAAAGTTTCTATCATTTCTCCCCATCTCCCTCCTTTCCTCGAGGGTATACATATTAAGCTCCTTTAGTCTCTCTCTCTTCATATGGCTTCTGAAGCAGACCCTGCACCATTATAGTTGCCCTCCTCTGAACTACCTCCATTCTGTCTATGTTCTTGCAGAGATGGGGTCTCCAGAACTTCATGCAGTATTCCAGATGTCTCACCAACTGTCTGTATAGTTTCCTGTTTTCTACTGGTGATGCCTCTCCCTTTCCAGCCCAGTATCCTCCAGCCCTCCTCACTGCTTCTCACACTGCTTGCCTACCTTTAAGTCATCTGATATGACTACCCCCAGGTCCCTTTCCATTTTTTTTTGTATTTGTTAGTACCCCCCATTGTGTACTCTTCCCCTGGGTTTTTGTTTCCCAGGTGCTTTACTTTGCACTTCTTTGCATTGAATCTAAGCTGCCATACTTTTAACCATTCCTCCAACCTTGCCAAGTCCCTTCTCATCCTTTCCATCCCCCTTGTGTATCAACCCTGTTGCAGATCTTTGTGTCATCTGCAAAGAGGCATACTTTTCCTTCCAGTCCCTCTGTAATGTCACCTATAGAGACATTAAAGAGGACTGGTCTCAATACAGAACCCTGCGGTACCTGTGACTGGGTTGAATACGGCCCTATCCCAGTTGTTATACAGAAAGGGTTTAAATGCAAGGGTCTGTTCTAGTCTCTCCTTTTCTGTCTGGTTGCACAACCAGATTTTCTTGCAAGACCTAGGACTTGATCACCCCGATGGTCTTGCAATTCTCTGCCTCTTGCTATCTCACTACCCTCACTTGCTGTTCTGTTTTTTCTCCCCCCTTGCATATTTGCTGGTATAAAAATATATGTGAATTATTATGTGGAAATGTAACCGATACTGGGATCCCTTTGTTTAGAAATGTATATAGTTTTGCTTTTGAAATGTATAGTTATATTGTTGAAATGTCTCGATGCAGCCCAACCCCTGCCTAGTTAATTTGCCATCTTTTGTCTCCTGCATTCACCTCTACTCCCGACTGTCTGCCGCCACTCCCCCCGCCCCTTTCCATTTTTAACACACTGTCTGTGTAGCCTTTATTTACCCTACCCTCTCCTTGCTTCCTTAGATTTGTTCTGCGCCCCAAGCGGCACGTCTAAACAGAAAGGTGGCGCCTCCTCAGCCGCCACAGACAGGACTCTACATCTCCTGCCTGCCCATGTGGAACCCGTCCCCAGATCAGCTCTCAAGGTACAACTGCTGTTTTCAATCACGCTCCGGCGGTGCTCCAATTTGGCTGCTGCTCCTCACAACCGGCACCTGATTGGTCAGCCGGTCAGCACGGCTCACCCGATTGGTGCGCCCTTTCTATCAGCTCTTGCCATAATGAGGAACTTGGAACTTATTTTATCCAACACCGAAGGGTTTTTGTCCTTCCCCCCAATCCCTTCCCAGGTCTCATGTTAAGTACCCGTTTGGTCCTCCTCCCTCGTACTGCTCTCACCTCATTGGCCCCTTCAGACCCTGTTTCGTCAAACGTCTTCGTGCATCAGGATATTAAACTCAAATCTGCTTTGCCATTTTTGCTTTTTCTTTTTTCACTGTCTATTATTGTCCTCTCTCAAACGTGCCGTCCCTCCCTTACAGCACTCCTGTGTTCCCAGGATTTATTTACTGGCCCCATCTCTCACAACCCTATTACTCGGTTATATTCTTTGGGGTTATACTCTTTGGAGCTTGCAATCTCTCCTTCTCCCCCCCATAAATACTCTGTACCTCATCCTTTTGGTGTTCTCCACTCTGGCTCTCTCTCTCTCCTCTGTCTCCTACTCCCTTGCCTGCTCCGTAGAGCCACTATGCCTTCATTGTTCCTGAGTTCAACCAGGCTACCTCCCCTTTGCCCACTCCTCTAGCCTGGTCTCACTCTCCCATTTGCCCCTGTGCCTCTCTTGTCGAGATGCCTATGTACTATACTCTTATACTCATACTTGGCTTCAGGCCCCCTTCAGTTATCAGTAAAAGCCACAACTCCCGACTGTTATGCACCCACTGTTGGTTCAAGAATGCCAAGTTATACTATATTATTATTGCCCTATTACTCTTATCAGCTGGTGACATAAACCCTAACCCTGGCCCAGCACAAACAGGAATGATCCCTCAACTACATACAGCTGCTACCCCTGAGACACGACTTACAACTCTCCCTCACAGCCTAAAAATGCTACATATCAATATACGCAGTCTCCTCCCCAAAGTGGACTTGCTCCAGCCCCTGGTGGCTATGCTCACCCCTGACATAATTATCCTATCAGAATCATGGCTAAATAACAAGATTTGCAACTCGTCTCACACTCCCTGGCTCTACAATATTGCAACAAGACTGTCTAGGCAGAGGTGGAGGGGTAGCTATCTACATATCATCATCCATCCAATTTACCTCCGTCTTTTCCAGCTCTGTACCAAAAGCATAAGAGGCCCTGATGTTGCAAATCTCTCTCCCCTTTTCCAAACCTATCTTTGTAGCAGGCACCTGCTGCCTCCCTGGTTTGCAGCCCAATATCACTACTGACCTCATAGCTACCCTAGGCACCCACTCTTCAGCCGGCGAATTATACATCATGGGAGACTTCAACATAAATTGGTTGACCTCCACACCTAACAAAGTGCATAATGCTATACACACGCTCAACTTAACTCAACTTATCCATGACCTGACTCGGCTAAACCACAAGACGGGAAACCACTCCCTCATCGACTGGGCCCATACCTCACACACTCACAGAGTCATTAAATCTGGTACTCTAACAGACACCCTCAGTGACCATTGCATGACCTTCTTGGTGCATAGAGTACACAAAGTCAAAGCCCCACTTAAAACACTACAAATCTGATCGTACAAATCCCTGAACATTGTCCCTCTGCTGCATGATTTGACCTACACAAACTGAGCACCCATATCCGAAGCCAGCAACCTAGATGAAGCAGCAAACTACTTCAGAGAATGATTCCTTGAAGTCTGGAATCAACATGCACCTTTACGCCGAGTCAGAGTCCGAGGTAACCACCTCCCCTGGATCTCTCCAGAGCTCATCGCTTGCCAAAGAGCATGTGTCTTAGCCTGGAAGCTCCATAAAGCCACAAAACTTCTTAAAGACTATGAAGCATACCGGGCCCTCAGAAATAAATGCATGAAAGCCACTCACTTGGCTAAGGCTGAGTACTTCAGCTCTACTTTTAACTCCAACATAAATAACTCGTCTAAATTCTGGAAAGTAATTCACTCACTTTTCTCCCCCCAGGCTCCTCCTCCCTTCCTCCCTCCTCCTTAAAATAAACAATACCATCAGCTCTGACCACCCTAGTTTAGCTGCAGCATTCAACTTGCACTTCACCTCAAGCGCGTCTGTACTACTAGGCTCCCTTCCAACAAATAGTCAGTCGTCTACTGTCTCTACAAGCAGCCCACCTACTTTACCTTACAATTTCTCCTTCTCCAAAATCCGGCCACTAGATATGCTTGCTGTTTTAGAAGCCCTTAACCTGAGCAAAGGTAGTTCCCCTGACGGGCTGGATCTGAAGCTACTAAACCTGTCTGCCGCAGCCATTGCTCCCCCACTGACTGCCCTTCTCAACCTCTCTTTTCAACTGGCCGAAATACTACAAGGTTGGAAACATGCAATCGTCCTCCCACTTCAAAGAGTGGTGATACCTCCTCCCCTGAGAACTACCAGCCCATCTCACTCCTCCCAACGTTAGCCAAACTGCAAGAACATCTAGTCCTAACCCAACTGTCTTCATACCTGTCCGACATAAACTTCTTTACCCACTATCAATCTGGGTTCCGCAAATACCACTCTACTTCTACTTCGTTGCTTCGGATCATGGACTCGATCCTGACTGGGATGGATTGCGGACACATCACTACTGCCATCTTTATTGATCTTGCTAAAGCATTTGACACAGTTTCCCATTCCCTCCTACTCTGTGCCCTTACTCCGGCCTGTCTGAACCTGCCATGAAATGGTTTAGTGCTTATTTAAACGGCCGCACACAATCGGTAAAAATCTCCAACTCCATCTCCCTCCTCTTCCTATATGCACTGGTGTCCCTCAGAGTCTCATCGAGGTCCGATCCTTTTCTCCATTTTTTCTGAATGATCTTCCATCTGTCTGTACATCATCTTCTATACATATGTATGCTGATGATATGGTTCTTTTTTCTTCTCAGGGCCATCGCCCTTGGATGTTGCCTCCAGGCTCCAGCAGGGTTTTAATAATGTCCAGGGTTGGTTTCAATCTCAC
The DNA here is from genome assembly GCA_016271365.2 of Neoceratodus forsteri. Taxonomy (NCBI): domain Eukaryota; kingdom Metazoa; phylum Chordata; order Ceratodontiformes; family Ceratodontidae; genus Neoceratodus; species Neoceratodus forsteri. The sequence goes on from CM028129.1 coordinate 724,488,607, forward strand.
CAACTCTTCCTTAATGCTCAGAAAACAGTGGCCATGATGTTTGGCACCAGACAGAGACTGTCAAGGCTACCATCCCTCCCTGCACTCACTACCCTCAATGGGACAACTGACGAGGCCACGACATCTTTCAGGTATCTGGGCGTTTGGCTGGATCAACATCTCACTTTCTCGGACCATACAGATGACATAATGAAAAAGCTTCGACCTAAACTCAGGGCCTTATATAGAAACTGCTCCTGCCTCCCGCTCCAGGCAAGACGTGAACTGGTCCAAAAGATGATTCTTCCGATCATAGATGACTGCGATATCATATGTTGCTCTGCTCCTGCCACTTATTTAGCTAAATTGGATACCTTTTTCAACTCCTTCTGCCGCTTTGCTCTTGATGCATCTCCCCTAACCCATCACTGTCACCTTTACTGTGCCTTAGCTTTCCCATCTCTAGTAGGCAGCTGCATCACTGCGCTAAGCTCATCTCTAACTACTGGCTTGGTACCCTCCCTCCTTATCTTACCTCCTCCCTTTCCCCTCCACCCAGACTCTCTCACCTCCTCAGATCCCATGACCACAGAACCCTGTCAGTTCCCCAGAGACATACCTCAAGTGGCCAGTCCTCTTTTTCTTACCGTCTCCCAAGTTTGTGGAACTCTCTTCCTACACAAATCCATTTTTCCTCCTCACCCAGCTCACTAAATAAAGCACTACATAATTTCCTCTCTGTTAATTGTACCTGCCCCTAATTTGTCCCCACCCCTCCTAGTCTATCACCTTGTCTGCTGATCCTCATGTCTAAGCATGACCTAACACCTTGTCTGCTAACCCACAGGTCTAAGCATGACTTACTCATAGCCCTTTTATATTTTCAATGCACTTAATCTTGCTCCTCGTTTATGTTTGTGCAATCTGGTCTCTGTTGCCAATCTCCACTTAGGAGCCTGATTGTCTCGCCAGGATCTGCTACCCTACTCTGCTCCTCTGCTGTTCTCCCTAAGGTAGGACTTAGTATTCTCCTTTCTCATGATACACCTCTCCCTCTCTTCTGTTAATATGCTGTGTTTTTCCCAAGTTGTATTTGTCTCTTCAACTATTACAATCTGTTGGTGCTAAAGCATCAATTTTGTCCTATCTGTATATTACATCCATATATGCTTTAGGTGCAATTTGTACTCTCTATATACTAAATGTCATCCTTAACGTCACCGCATATGTTGTAACTAGCTACTTTGAAAACAATGTCTTACACGTTATGTGCGAATTACTTGTACAATTTTCTGTGCTTAAAACTCCCACTCCCTCTCCCCCAGGTCATACCATGAGATGAGCAACTTGTTCAGTGTACCTTACCTGGTGAAACTTTTCAATAAATAAATAAATAAATAAATGATTTCAAAAAGCTGTTTGGAACTCAAGGAGTTAACCTGTTTGCAAACTCTCAGAAGCTGAAAGCAACAGGTCAGTTCTGGGTCACAATGTTCTTTTTGCTGCACTTGTTGATACTTACAAGAACACTGTGTGAGAAGCATGCTATTTTCTTAACAAGCGAAGGTTGCAAAGACTTATAAAAACAGAGTTGAAATTTCTTGCAAGAGAGAAACACAGATACTGAGATTGGAAATTGCGAAGAAACCTGATGGACTTTCTCTGTTTACACTGCCTTTGCAAATAGTTATACTGAACAATTGTATTTTTTTTATTTTACTGTTAATAATAGTCACTTCTTGTGAATTTTACAACTGCATCATAGGTTTTCCTATGCTTCCTGACCTGTGCCTCGATGACAGTACCCTGCTAGTAACCCCCCTTTCTTTGGCGTGGACTCCATTTACTATTACTCTCTGCGTCCTGTTGTCCAGCCAATTTTGTACCCGGGCTACCACCCTGGGACCCACTCCCAGGCTGGCTAACTTGTTTATTAATCTTTTGTGTGGGACTGTGTCAAATGCCTTGCTAAAGTCTAGGTAGGCCATGTCCACAGCCCCTCCCTGGTCTACTACTTTGGTCACACAGTCAAAGAAATCTATTAAATTCGTCTGACATGATCTTCTGCCTGTGAATCCATGCTGACTTGTTTTCTGTGCCCTGCTGGCCTCTAGGTACTCAACAATTCTTTCTTTCAGAAGTGATTCCATTATTTTCCTTACCACTGAGGTTAAACTAACAGTTCTGTAGTTCCTTACCTCTGCCTTGATCCAACTTTTGTGAAGGGAAACCACAACTGCTCTCCTCCAGTCCTCAGGTACCACATCATCCTCCCATGATTTGTTAAAAAGGGTAGTCAGTGGTGTCACTAGTTCTCCCCTTAGATCTTTTAGAATTCTGGGGTGAATCCTATCAGGCCCCATTGCTTTGTCCATCTTCAGTTTTAGGAGTTTCTACTACAACTGATGTTCTAGTGATATAGTACTACTTGAGCGGCACTCTTGGGGTTGTAAGAGTTCACAAGAATCTTTCCGTATCCTAACAACCCTGTTCTTTAGTCATTTTAATTATTCTCTATGTACATTTCTGCAGTCTGCCATTGTGAGACTGCATACTGCTCATGTGAGGGGCGCGAGCTTCGGAACACTGCAAGGAAGCAGACAGATTTAAATGATTGGATTTGTATTGTTCTGTTTTGGTATCATTCTGTATTTATTTGCTTATTTATTTTTATTGTCTGTTTTAGGTGATATTTGTTAACTGATAGTGTATCATCAAAATGACTGGGCTTTTCTGCTCCCCTTGCACAGTTTTTGCTTTGCGCACCTCACCCGCTGGCTTTACACTCCCCGCTCCTGTCACATACCCGTGTTGGGAAATTGTCCTGGGCTGGAGAAGTAGAGAGAGTTGAGAGATGTGGGAGACTGAGTGGTGGTGAGAACCAAAATATATTTTAATTTTTTTCCTGGTTTGTGGAGTGCAGTTTGAGAACTGAGCATTTGGCACTTATTTGGTTTTTATTTAAGTGTCCTAAAGTGTTACTTTTTATCAGTTAGTATAGGCTCCAATGTTTTTATCTTACTTTTATGACATTTTATTGCCCCAAGCCAAGTAAAGTCATACCAAGTTTATAAATCAAGTAGGCTATGTCCAATTACCTGATTCCAATATTATTAAACTGGCTGTTTACAAATAATCTGACTAAAATCAAAATTCATTTTTATAGCAGCTTTTATTGAAAAGAGAGGCAAGGCGTCAGCCAAGTCAGGCAGGAAACCTACAAATTAAATATCATACAGTTTATTTTGTGCTGATTGTTCCAAGTCTCATGCACCTCGTGCTTTCAGCTGGTGTCTTCCATAAAAGGAACAAAACCATAGCAACTGGTGATGTTAGTTGGAGCGCATATAAAAAAACAGGCCCAGAGTGCTTAGATATGGGGAAAAACAGTCACTACTCAAGCAAACCATGGTGGTGTGAGAACAATTTATTTGTTACTGGGGCTCACAGAGCATTTTGAGCACCTTGGTGTAATTGTATGCAGTCAAGATAGAAATATAGAGTTTGATAGCAGGTAAGGACCACTTGGCCCACTTAGTTTGCCCATTTTCCCTACTTACTGTAATACCACAGACCCTACTTGATATCCAGCTTTACCTCCATGCTACCACTAAAGTTCCCTTTTGCCTATCCCATGCCTTTTTCAATCCCATTACAGTTTTTGCCCCCACCACCTGCTCTGGGAGGCTGTCCCAGGCATCCATCACTCTTTCTGCGAAGAAGTACTTCCTTACATCTCCCCTGAATCTACTCCCCTCCAGCTTCTTAGCATGGTCCCTTGTTCTTGAGCATATTTTACTCTGAAAAAAGGCTTCCTTTTTGAACCTTATTTATACCCTTGAGGTATCTGACGGTCTCTATCATATCTCCTCTCTCTCCTTTCCTCCCGGGTACATATACTGAGGTCCTTTAATGCAGATCCTGCAACATCTTAGTTGCTCTCCTCTGGACCACCTCAACTCTGTCTATGTCCTTCCTGTGATGTGGTCTCCAGAACTGGACACAACATTCTAGGTGAGGCCTTAACCAGTGATTTATACAGCAGTATCACCACCTCCCTCTTTCTGATGGTGATACCCCTCCCTATGCACCCTAGCATCCCACTGACTCTCCCAACTGTCTTGTCACACTGTTTGGTCACTTTTAGGTCATCAGATATGATTACCCCCAGGTCTCTATCCTGTTTGGTCCCCAGTACTACTCCCTCATTTTATACTCCATCCCTGTATTTCTGCACTCCCAGTGCATGATTTTGCACTTCTTCGCATTGAGATTTAGTTGTCACACTCTTGACTACTCCGCAAGCTTTCTTAGATCCCTCTTCATCCCCCCCTGAGTGTCAATCTTACTGCAGATCTTAGTGTCATCAGCAAAAAGGCAGACCTACCCTTCTACTCCCTCTGCAATTTTGATAATAAAGACATTAAAGAGGACTGGTCCCAGTACTGATCCTTGTGGCACCCCACTGGTCACTCTTCCTTCCTCTGAGTGAACTCTGTTCACCACCACCCTCCGTCTCCTATCCCCAACCAATGTTTTATTTATTTATTTATTTAGATTTTGGTAACCGAGTAAGCCCACTGAGACCAGAGGTCCCTTTTTCAGGGGTGACACGGAATTAGTTACAGAAGAGACAATCACATTTTTCTTTACAGTAGTTACATATGTTGCACAAATAGACATAAGTGACAGTATACAGGAGTAGAGTAAGGAATTCACAGTACAGTCTCAAGCATTAATTTCAATAGTTACATTAGATATACAAGTGTAGTATAGAAACAGAATATATTATGACGTCAAGTTTCATCACCAATTTGTAGGGCAGGGAGACAACAGTAAATTGACAATCAAAGATTAGGAGATACATTCAGGAGTGAAGTGAGGTTCAAGGCAGTGCAGCAGAAAAGAGGCCTGGGCTAGGGAGCTAACGGTTACAGCCACAGAGACTGAGATTTAGAAGATATAGTTTGAGTCCAGACTTGAATTGGGTAAGGGAGGATGAGTTCGTCAGGCTGGATGGAAGGGAGTTTCATAGTTGGGAGGCAGCAAATTTGAAGGAGTGTTTGCCTTGGTTGGAGCGAATCCTGGGTATGTTAAGGGGATGATTCGCAGATGAACGCAGTGTTCAGGTTAGTTCTTTGGGAGAGAGTAACCCTCTTAGGTGGGGAGGGCAACCAAGGGTAGTGAACTTGAAGGCAAGGCAGGCAACGGGGCAGTGGCGTCACCACGTTGATTTTGGGGAGGCTACAGCCCCCCCAATCTAAGTTAAAGCCCCCCCAATCATGCACTAAAAAATGAATTCCATTTCTTAATTGTTTACTTTCAAATAAAAATTCTCTGCATCTGATGCGGTGCCACACACTTACTACATGCTGCACGGTTAGTTTGCTTTTCTTGCAATAGGATTTAAACTTTCCTCTTACGTTGGTGGCGTGGAGCTGCCAAATAATGAGCTACATGAGCTGCGTGTGGTGGAGAGCGGCGGGTAGCGCTTCCTGCCAGATAGTGGGATATCATCAGGTTGTGCTGCAAAGGAAGGGAAATCGCAGGGATTCTGCGGCGGGAGCTAGTCTGGAGTGCGCGGTCGAAATACTGGCAGCATACCGGGAGGGAAGTCCGCGGCTTTTTAGGTAAGAATTTTGATGTTGTCTTCAGAGCACTTGCAGATGTCACAGAAAAAGCAGCTTGTTGGTGTCCTCTTGACATTGGGAGTGGGAGTGAGAGACAAGTGAGGGTGGACGGAGGAAGGCTCGTATCCCTACGGACTGAAACATACCTAGACAAATACATAGACACCCAGAGTGAAACAGCCGGACACACAGAACTGGGACTTGAACCCTGGACAGAGACTGACAGACGAAAAAGATCTGCTTGCAGACTCCGACTCGAAACCTGTGCCGTGAGATAGGTACTATGTGGACCTGGATCTCGAACCGCGAGGAAAACAAATTATAATGTACTGAGCTGGCCTCAGATTGGACCAGAGCGGATTTTTAATTGGAGCATCCTTTGTGCACCTCGAATGAAGGCAGAGGGGAAGAGTCTGTTAAAGCCTGGAATTCTGGAGCGGGTATATCACATTCACTCGACGCAAAGGTGGGTAGCGGGAAATGGGCCATGGAGGGGGTGTGTGTGTGTGTGTGTTTTATTAAAAAACATTTTTACTCAACTCCATGGTCGGGGAGGCGGGGGGGGCTGGGCTAACAGGAAGCGCAGGAAAGGGGTGTTGAGTAAAATAAATTACTGGAGTTGTGCATTTAGGTAACACCAGGTTCTGGAGAAGGGTATGGGGTAACAGTAGGTGCTGGAAATGGTATTGGGGTAATGGCAGGCGCTTGAGAGTGATACTGGGGTAACTGTAGCAAATGCTGGAGAAATGTACTGTGGTAACAGCAGGTGCTGAGTGGTATTGGGGTTAACAGCAGGTACTGGAGAATGATTTTGGTAATGGTAGGTGCTGAGTTGTGTTGGGGTAACAACAGCAGCTGCTGGAAAAGGGTCTTGAGGTAACTGCAGGCACAGAGTGGTATTGGGGGTAACATCAGGTGCTGGAGAAGGGCATTGGGTAAGAGCAAGTGCTGGGGAGTGATACTAGGGTAACTGCAGCAGGTGCGGGGAGCACAGAGTAATTGTAACAGGTGCTGGGGAGGGTAGTAGTGCAACTGCAGTAGGTGGTAGGAAGGAAGGGATTGGGATGACTGCAGTAGGTGCTGGGGCGGGTATTAGGGCAACAGCAGTAGGCACTGGGGAGAGATATCGGGTAACAGCAGGTGCTGGGAGAGGTTTCAGAATAACGCAAAAGATACTAGGAGGATATAAGGGTTACAGTGGTAGGTGGTGGATGGTATTGGGATAACAGCAGCGGTTATGGGAACCCCAGTACCCAACCACCACCTGCCACTGCTACCCCAATACCATTCGACACTTGCAGCTGTTACTCCAATACTTTCCTTGCACCAGCCACTGTTAACCCAATACACAGCCCCATTATGTGCTGCCATACTTCAACCCCCATCTTCTGTACAGACAGCCTGGTACAGCTTTGCTGGATCACTAGGTGCTTCTCGAGGAATCAGATTTACAGTTTTGTGCCTCCTTCTTTATTGCAGAAACATAGCAGTCTTTTTTCTGCAGACAGATTCTGTCTCACCAAGTCCTCCCATGTGCTTTCTGCCTTTTCTACTTCCACAGACCCCATCTGGTCTCCAGCAATCCTCCCCTTTCCTGCTTCGGTTTTAATATACCCTATGTTTATCCCATGCATTCTTGAAGCCCTCCACCACTTCGGCTTGCTGCCCACTTCTGAGCAATTCTGATTCCTGGGTTTGGCACCCCCTGCCTGTCTCAGCAATAAACTGCAGCCCTGCTGCCTGCGCCTCCTCACCAGCTCTAGTTCCTAAGCTTTCTTGGAAGGCCATTGAGGTTTGCTCAGTTCCCCCCAGCTAGATATATCCATCCAAATGATTGATGACTGAGCTGCAGGTAGGTTTGAGCACGAATTCTGTCTCCTTCTGTTCTCCTTTTTAAGAGCCAAGCTCCTGCATGTCCACAATGCACTTGGCTACTAGCCAGCCCCAGAGAGGGGCCTCCCTTCCCAAAGTCTCCCAGGTGGCAGCGCACTGTGGCCACCATCGTATCTGGGCCACGGTGAAGAAAATACATATTAAGTGAAGCCCTGTTTACACAAAGGTAATGGAGAAATAATATACCAATAAAATCTGACCGAGTGTTGGATTGGAACTATTTCGTCATAAGCATCCATATGCTATATATGTTCATTGCTATGCGCTATTCTGAATTTGGTCCTTGTAGACGCCTGTTCATCACTTCTTCCTGTACGGAAATTCTTTGACATGCTTCAAGAGATACACACGTTCTTTTCCAAATCTGTTCTGACTCACCAGGGGTTCTTAAATGTTCAAAAGGAGCTTGGGTTGACTAGAATTCTTGAGATACCGGAGTTAAGTTTTACCAGGTGGGCTTGCCAAAAGCGAGCAACAAAGGCAGCAATAGAAACTTATCCAACTCTTCTAAAATATCTTTCAGAATGTGAAGAAGGAGAAACTGCAAAGGCCAGAGGACTCCACAGCAAGCTTCTAGAATTCAACAGTATATTTCTCCTTAAAATGTTTGACAAACTACTGTCAGTGGCTGATGGAACAAATAACTTACTTCAGACTCAGGCTTTGGACTTCGGATGTGCAGTGACTGCTGTATCTGCGCTGAGAGATACAATTGCACAATTTCGTACTGAAGAGATTTCTAGTTCTCTACAGGAAGCTGAAAATATGGCAGAAAAATATGAGACACAGACACCGAAAATACTCCGGTCCACAGAGGCAAAGGAAGCTACCTCGTAGCTTAGGAGCACTTTGTTCAACTTCACGAACTGGAACTGAACAAAGTGCATCAGCATCGCATGAAACAAGAACTGCTGTGCATTTGAGAATCACCGTTTTTTACCCTGTGATTGACAAAATGATTGGAGAGATTGACAGAAGGTTTTCCAAGCATAACCAAACACTGATGGTTGCGATCAATGCTCTCAGACCACAGTCTAATACATTCTTGGACCAGGACAAACTGAGGCCACTTGGAGAGATGTATGACTGTCCAGTTCTGGAAGAGGAACTGGTAGTAGCAAGAAACTTCATTTGTCGGCTGCCAGAAAATGAACGTCCACATGATATGACCAATCTTTATAATGTACTTCCAGAAATCATGTATCCGGCGTGCATAAATCACTACAGATTGCTCTAACAATCCCAGTTACCACATGTGTGTGGCGCTCCTTTAGTTCCATGAGTAGCATTAAGACATATCTGAGAAACAAGACAGAAAATGACAGATTGAGTTCACTTGGAATTCTCAACATTCAGACCGAAGAAAGCAGACAGCTTGACACTGATGATGTGATTGACGAATTTGCATTCATGACAAACAGAAAGGTTGAGCTACTTCTCCCAAAATCAGCACGATAATAGTAAAACCTGTATGACACTGATATCCAGCAGATCTGCTGGGATAATGATGTGTCTGGCTGTTCTGGTCTCTCATTTGCTCTGGGGTCCTCCTGCATCCTTCCCAGCAGATCTGCTGGGATAATGGTTGGTGTGTCTGGCTGTTCTGGTCTCTCATTTGCTCTGGGGTCCTCCTGCAACCTTCCCAGCAGATCTGCTGGGATAATGATGTGTCTGGCTGTTCTGGTCTCTCATTTGCTCTGGGGTCCTCCTGCAACCTTCCCAGCTGGGATAATGGTTGGTTTGTCTGGCTGTTCTGGTCTCTCATTTGCACTGGGGTCCTCCTGCAACCGTCCCAGCAGATCTGCTGGGATAATGATGTGTCTGTCTGTTCTGGTCTCTCATTTGCTCTGGGGTCCTCCTGCAACCTTCCCAGCTGGAATAATGGTTGGTTTGTCTGGCTGTTCTGGTCTCTCATTTGCACTGGGGTCCTCCTGCAACCTTCCCAGCAGATCTGCTGGGATAATGATGTGTCTGGCTGTTCTGGTCTCTCATTTGCTCTGGGGTCCTCCTGCAACCTTCCCAGCAGATCTGCTGGGATAATGGTTGGTGTGTCTGGCTGTTCTGGCCTCTCATTTGCTCTGAGGTCCTCCTGCAACCTGTCCTCGGTGGACCAGTAACCAAATTTTTCCACATGTACCATATTAAATACATGGCTGATAATTAGGCTTCTCAAACATATTTTTCACCACTAATATGCAGGAAAAGCCACCATTTGAAGGTAAAATTTCAAAATTTTCCGGGGAGCATGCCCCCGGACCCCCCTAGCTTTGTTAGGATTTTGACTGAAGGGCATCAGCCCCCCCAACTTTGTATCCCTGGTGACGCCCCTGCAACGGGGTAAGCTAGCTTGTGCCGAAGTGTGGGCCAGTTTAGTTCCTGAAGTGCCTCACAATGATGCCTCCTAGGAGAGGAGTTAGTGGCGAAATGAGCCACACGGTTATAGAGCACTGAAAGCTTGCTGAATTCGGTCTCACGGAGGAACTGCAGTAGAGGAGCTCCGTATAGGATAGAGGGAAGGAGACAGCAGCTAGCAATTGCTGTTCGTGCTACTGAGGATAGGGAATTCCCCAGACGGTAAAGGAGGCCAAGTTTTTGGTGGGTGGTCTTGGTTATGGAGTCAATATGGAGTCAGTAGGTCATTTAACCAGTTTACCATCTTTGGACACACCTCAAGGCTACCCAGCTTATTTATGAGTCTCCTGTGTTAAAACAGTGTCAAAGGCCTTACTGAAATCTACATAGGCCACGTCCACTGCTCCACCCTGATCCAGTTACCTGGTCACCCACTCAAAGAAATGTATCAGACACCTTAGTGTTTAGTTGTATTTTTGGAGTTTAAATCAGAAACAAAATTGAAGCTGCAAAACTGTGCAAAGGTCCGTAGCTAAACTGCTAAAGCAGTTTTCTTCATTGTGATTGATTGTGGCTGAGCTATTTCTCTCCAATTTTGGCACAGCCTTAGCGGTGTAAAACTCCAGCTGCCATGTAACTGAACAAGCTCAAATCTGCATGGCATCTTGTACTGTGCTAAAGATTTGAAATACCAGGAAGAAGAGGTTCTTCTTATTGACACTGCTTAGTCTGCTAAACAATTTGATCCAAGTGGGGCTTCTGGCTTTGCAAGCAGAACCATCTGCAGCATTTGTAATCTTACTTGCATAATTAAAAAGTAACTTTAAAGTTACTTTGTTAAACTTGGTGGTTTTGTCTGCCTGATTACTGATCATTGCTTTCCGTATTACAAATAATCTGGAACCAAATCTTTCATCTGAATTGAAAGTTTACAGTTCTCTTTTCATTTATATTAATTTTTAAAATATAATCTTTATTTTGTCACAGGATTACGTATTGTCATCAAGTCACTGAAAAAAATATTTAAGAATAATTTAATCTAAAACCTTATAAAATAATTAATTTAAACTCTACCTTGGAGTATTGTTAAACTACGAGCAAATTAATTTTTTGTTTAAGCCATTCTACTAAAAGTCTAAGAGGGAAGGAATAAATATTTTTAGATGTCAATTTATACTTTTAATCTGTAATTTAGACCATCTCTAATGGTTAGAGATGCAGCAAATTATGAATCCACCACAAAGTCAACGCGAAGTGGGCACTTTGTGTCCATGGAGCACAACATGAAGTGGGCCCCGTAAAGTGTTCACTTTGCGTTATTAATACCACTTCACATACTCATTATGCCTTACCACGAAGTAAGTCGAAGTGAGATGAAAATAGACACATCACATGGCTTGCAGTACTGTAAGTCACATGCTTTAGCCAGGCAGGAAGGAAGTGAGTCAGAGAAGCAGTTTCACTTTCTCCTTTGTACTTGTAGAGGGAGAAAGCAAAATTGTGAGAGGAGAGGAGTTTGCTTGGCTTTCGTTTCTTTTTATTGCAAGAACCCAGAACAAACAAACAGCTTTTTTAAAAGCTATTTTATTTAGTTTTTTATATTGTCTTATGTTTTGTTAGTGAATTTTTTTGTATGTTTTGTTTTTGTTTTGTGTGTGTGACTGTCTGACTGACTGTGTATGTGTGTGTGTGTGTGTGTGTCATCCCGTGGACTCAGGAGGATGGAATGTCACGTTGGAGAAGGTGAGTCGCTGGCCCGTGGGTGCGTTAGGAGGGGAGGAGTGCAGACCCATGGGGGGGCAGGGCAGTCGTGTGATGTTGGACCGCTCCAGACACCTGGCCGGTGTTGCTTCCCCCATGGAAGCAACAGGAGCAGCAGCAGCAGCAGCACCAGTGCCACCGGTGGCTGTTGCACATTCACCTTCTCTGCCACTACCATCACCACCACTAGCAGCAGCAGCAGTTGGGGCTCCAGCAGCACCCCCTCCACCACTTCCACAGCCACAGGAGGTGGCCCCGGCAATTGTAGGTGGTGCAGGGACTTGTGCCCAATGTGTGCGGACTGTGTCTGGTCCACCCCGCAGCTCCCCAGTGTGTGAGTTTTTTAACTGTGTGGGGGGAGACAGCACAGTGGTGGAGTGCTGTATGTGTGGTGTGCTGGTGCACCTTTGCCCCCCTGGGACACATTTGGGGACTTGTGGGCAGCACACCCACATGCTGAACCACCACAGGGCAGAGTGGCAGGCTGCCATAGAAGGGGCCAGGCGTCCACCCGCTGGCCCTTCCATGGCAGTGGCTGAGGGTGCTGCTGGGGTGGCAGATGTGTCTCGCAGCAGTCACCGCAGCAGCAGGAGGAGGAGGGCTACTACATCAGCTGCTCCACCACCACCACAGTCACCAGCACCATCCTGTCCACCACCAGCCCCACTACTTGGATTACCCACTGCAGTGGACCCTGCCACAGTCCCTGCAAGCCAGTCTGGCCTCGGCCTGGTGTGGGCAGCGCTCGAGGAAAACAATGCGTGTTTCAGTGCTTTGGAGCAGCAGGTTAACAGAGTGGAAGCACAGCAGCAGCAAATACTTTCAAGGCTGCACCTGCTGCTGGACCACCATGGCATCTCACAGCCATAGTAAGTCAGGGGATTGTTTTCTGCCCCCCCTCACCCACACCCACCCTGACCCCACCCCACTACTGTATTGTACTTTTTTTTGTGTGTTTTTTGTTTGTTATAGTTTAATCATACACATTTTTCCTTCCAGGGGCATCTTTCTTGCACCACATAGTTCAATACAGTTTTGTGAAAACCAGGTGTAATTTTATTACAGTGTGACACGTGACGGAGGAATTCCCGTTCTGAAAATCTGCCCACATTCTTCCTCCCTTCTCAGTAATGTTAGGACGTGATGGCAGGGACAGCGCCTCTGCGTGCTTCTTACAGTGAATATCCAATTGTCCAGCAGGTTTCCGAATGTTTCTTTATGTCATTATGGTCAGTTTGTGATGAAATGTGTGGCCACATTTCTAGTAAGAAGAGCCTTGTTAGTGGAAACATCCCACATTTCAGCACAAAGTGAACCTTATAACATAAGGAAACATTGGTCGGGATAGCTGCCGGACGTTCACTATAGTGGAGCATGCACCTGCGCTCCCCCTGGCATCACGTCTTAACGTTGCTGAGAAAGGGTGGCAGAATGTGGGTGACTTTTCTGATTGATAATTCCTCCATCACGTGACTCACTGTAATGAAATTATGGGTGGTTTTCACAGAAATATATTGCACTCTGTGGAGCAAAAAATATTCCATTGGTAGTAATGACCTCACATATTAGTTTATGTGCATCACCATAACTATGTAACATGGTGAATGTCTGTAAAGTAGCAGCGCAACAATCTGTTGATAACTGTGACCTATATTTTTTAATGCTATGTTACAACTTCCTTTACTTACATCCTGACTGACTGGAATGATATGATAATTTGCAGTAGTTGAGTCTGCTGTGCTACCTTTTTTCATGTGAGAAATAATGAAAGGAGTATTCCTTTTAAATTGGTGCTGACAAGGTCTTTGTCATTGTTTTCCTCTGCTTTTCTCCATCACATCAAGTAGTTGTCATATATCACTTATGTTGTTATTTAACAGTTATGCATCAGGCAGTGTTTTATGACACCACGGAACAATAGTTATTGAAAAGCAGCTGCAAATAAATACAAAGCAGGTTCGAACAATATTGGAAGACATGCTCATTTTTTTTTTCATACAGGAAAGTAAGTAAAGCAGACATAAATTGTGAGAAGAATTGTATCATTCAAGTCACTCATGACTCAGAGGTAAGTTGTGGTGGCTGTGGCAATGTAAAGTAGCATAAAAAAAGTACAGTTCAGAACTGTGAGGACATTCTTGCAATGCTGCTTTAACTATAAAAATGTCAGTATGACATCATGAGCTCACAGCAACAATCACAGAACACACAAAATTGGTACAGAGTCCCCAGATTTTTTCTGCAGGCCCAGAATGCATTCTCCTTGTGTGCAGAAATTGACAAGTGGTAACGAAGTGAAATGAGACTGTTTCAGCACGTACAAAGTCCCCCAGAATTAATCGCGCACTCAGTCATGCGCCTAAAAGTGGCACAGAGTCCCCAGATTTTATCTGCAGGCCCAGAATGCATCCTCCTTGTGTGCAGAAAATTGACAAGTGGTAACGAAGTGAAATGAGACTGTTTCAGCACATACAAAGTCCCCCAGAATTAATCAAGCACTTAGTCATGCGCGTAAAAGTGGCACAGAGACCCCAGATTTTTTCTGCAGACCCAAAATGCATCCTCCTTGTGTGCAAAAAATTGACAAGTGGTAACGAAGTGAAATGAGACTGTTTCAGCACATACAAAGTCCCCCAGAATGTATTCCGCAGTCACTCATGCGTGCAGTGCCCCTGAAATGATGACCGTGAGAGAATTGTTGCTGGTCCAATGTGCACTGCGATGCGAGCAAATGCAATGTGATCATCTCAACTGGATGGAAGGGTGCCCTTTGTCTGTACACTAATAGTAGCCTTGATGAGTTGATATACTTAGATAAATATTTCTGTAGTTTGTAGGTGAGGGGTGTTGACATGGACATGTACTCATGGTATTGTTCTGTATCACAGGTCACAGATACTGTTGGTGTACACATTCCAGTGCTCGATTAGAACTTCATGTGTAGAAATTTGCAATGGATAACTGTCAAGCACATAAAGTTAAGTAATTTGTTTTTTTTGGATGGGGGGAAGCATATTTGCAGGTTTTTCTGTAACGGTTATTTATTTTCTTACTTTTTCACAGATTTCATCTGTATCCTTTTCGAGTCTGGTGTGATGGTCATGATCATCTAACGAAACGACTTCTGTATGTTGCATGTGCGCCCCAACCCGGGGGGGGGGTGCCTGATGTGGAAGAATTTGTTTGGATAAGGCCACTTGGATAACATCAGTCCTGGTGGTGGTCCATGGGGGGCATACAGACTCATGGTGGCAGACTTGGATAACATCAGTTCCAGTGGTGGTGGCCCGGGGGGGGCAGACAGACTCATGGTGGCAGACTTGGATAACATCAGTCCCGGTGGTGGTGGTCTGGGGGCACACCACCTTTTAATGCAGTTAAAACCTGCCAACATTAACCACATCATCATCCTCATAAAGAAAACTGCCCTCACAGTCATCGATGTCTGAAGTCTGACCACTGGGAAATTCTTTCTCCATTGTGTCGTCATCTACGTCAGTGGTGGGCCATTTCAGGCAGCCACTGCCAGTGCCACCAGGATGCTCCATTTCCACATCAGCAAGACCACCATGACTAGGCCAGGGTACGAATACCTAGGTTGCAGTCTGTGCTGGTATGTGCCTCTCATTCATTTTGATAAATGTTAGCAAACTAACATTTGCAGGAGACAGGTTTGTCCGACGATCCCTGCCTATTGCACCTGCTGAGCTGAATACCCTCTCAACACTTACACTGGAGGGTGGGCATGTGAGGTACTTCAGTGCCACTGCAGTCAGCTCTGGCCATTCATTGACCTTTCTACTCCAGTACAAAAGAGGATCTTCACATTGTCAGATGCCAGTTTTCAGACAAATATGACTCAACCTTTCTCTGTGCCGCACTAAGTCCAATTGTTGATGCATCATCCTGTTCTCCCGAATCATTTATTTCACAAATACCCACTTGAGACAAAGCCTCCCAAAGCGGGTTGACGCCACCCACTTCGGATGACAGACCACTTGGAACTACAGTCCTCTTCCCCTTGCAGGATATAATTGATGGCCCTCCAAGTGCACCTTCAGCCGGATTATGCTGCTGAGGTTTGCTGACCTTGGCACATGACTTCTGTGCCCCATGAACCAAGCGCACCAGTTGACCACTGATATTTTTTACCTGTTCAGGCCCTCCCTCCAGTATTGATGCAATTCCACGTTTGTATCGTGGGTCCTGAATTGTTGCTATAGCAAAGTTGTCACTACGCTGAATGCTCACAACATGACGATTATGGTAGAATACTGTCAGCATGTGTTGCAGCAACATACTGCTACCACCGTCTCGGGCAACATCAAGGCTATGCTGTACATTCACCAATGTCTGCCTCAGCACCCACGGCAGTGGAATTGATTGGCTAATGGAGGCAGACTTGCCCTCACTGCCTGTGTGGCATGTTCAAAAGGCCACAAAATTGTTATTACAGAGTCCATGAGGTGCCACTGTTCGGTCGTCATAGACATGGAGGCCCCAGAACAGTCACGGCTAGTGTGCATAATAAGATATTCTGAGATAGCTTTGTATTGTTCATACAACCTCTCTGCCATGTGTAACGTGGAGTTCCATTGGGTGACAACTTCCAGCTTCAAGCTTCAAGTGCTGAGGCAGGCTGTTTTGTATCTGCAACTGCAGCAGTTGGTTACGGGCCTCTCCAGGTCTTGAAAAGTTAAAGCAGATACGTTGTGCAACGGTCAGCATTTCCTTTATATCAGGGTGCTGCAGAAACTCCTGAACCACAAGATTTAAACAGTGGGCCATGCATGGAACACGAAAAAAAACACCATTAGTGATGCATTTCACCACATTTGACCCATTGTCACTTGCTATGAACCCAGCTCTCAGGGACAGAGGGTTTAGCCATCTGTCAATTTCAGTCAGTACCATGTCCAACATGTTCTCACCAGTGTGTGAACAGGTCACACTGCGCATAGCAATAGTTGCATGCTGGCAAATTCCAGGAAGATTGCTACCGCGACAATCCACCATACTGCACTGATTATTCACACTACCAACATCACAAATAACCCCCGGCACCTGCGCCCAGTGTACAGTTATACACAGATATGAACTCCCCACTGTTTTGCCACTTGTCCACATATCCATACTTAAATGGATGAATGGAGAGGAAGAATGTAGAAGGGCATGTCTTACTGAGTCGGACACAGTCTTGAACAACTCCAGGGACAACGGGTGAAAAGTATATCCTGGATGGGACATTCCATTTGGACGAGCACGTGCAGCAAACGCTGAACTCAGAATTCTCCACAAAGGAGAAGGGCAAAAGATCAATTGCCAGCATTTCTGCTACAGCAGCATTACGTTCACGTGAAACTGTATGATTGGGGGCTACTTCAGCTTATGCGCAAAAACACTCTGTAACATGGGCCGACTTAAACGTTTTACACATGGTGTGTTTTTGGTCATAAATGGTTGTGCTCTGTGATGAATGGCATTGGCAGGGGGTGGAGTGTGGACATTTGATGAAGACAGTTGCACAGATGATGATGACAAACCCAGAAATGATGTTATTTTTCCAGATTTGCCAACCGGGGTTGATGTACCATTTGCACCAGACATACTGCATTCACCACCACCACAAAAACTGCTACTCTCACAAGCACTGGACAACATTTCAAAGTCATTATGGTCCTCCACCTCATCATGCCTGTAGTAATCCTCTGCTCTTATTACCGCACTACTGCACATGTTTAATTTCCTACTGGGCTTATCAGTCATGGAAGGGGATAACATGCTAGCTATGGTTGCCAGTGACACGGGTGAATGCCCCACTGTGGTATTAACTGCCAGCTTGTGCTGGGTCCACAGAGCCAAGTGCCTATTCTTAAGATGCGTATGCTGCCCTCCTGTCCTCAGATGGCTCCCCTTTTTACCTCGACTCACATGCACATGGCAAACCTGGCAGATTGCAACTGAATCATCATTTGCATCTTGAACAAAAAAATCCCAAACAAGAGAGTGTGATGCTCTGCTTTTAACATGTCCATGATGATGTGGCTTATTTAAGTCCGTTATTTTAAGAACTGAAGTGGGGGGGCACGTGATGTTTCTGGCACTGCACACCTGGACTGCAACTGACCACCATGACTACCTATCAAATTGATTACTGGGTTATCATCATCAACAACTAAAAGCGGTAGATCACAAGTTTTTATGGGCGGGGGGGAGGATTCCTGCAAACAGACTCAGACACAGCCACTTTTAATTTCTTTTTCTCCGGTTCCCAACTGGGGTCAATTACATCATCATCATATTCATCAACATCACACATATCCACATCTTCCGCTTGGATGCTAGTATGTGGACTGCATGTTGCAACAACAGCAACATGATCAACATCTTCACATTCATCATCAGCATCTACACCACCATCACCTGATATTTTTTCACCACACTGTGAATCATTGCATGGAAAATGCATGACATTAAGTGCCACGGTGGACGGAATATCACATTGTATGCTATAGTTGACATGATCATCAGAATCCTCGGGTTCAGTTACTGGATGTTATTAGGAAGTATGACATCATCTACGCTGCCGCTCACTTGCACTGCTTCACACTCAATATGTTTGGATACGGTACACTGGGCAGAATTAGAACTTGACTCAACAATACTAATACTACCTCCACCACCACTAACACCAGTAACACTAACACCACCGGCTGGGAAAACATCATCTCCTCCAACTATGAGTGAAGCTACTGATTGGGCTGTAAAAAACTTTGCAGGAGAAATGCCTTTCCTCACATCAGCAATGCACTTCTGCATCTGTGTACTACTATCACGCCCACAGACCATCTTACTGCCAACATTGCCATAGCCAGAAACAGCTTTGCTTGCACGTCTCTTTGCAGGCATTTTGGGGGATGGGGGATCAACCACAAATATTATTACCGAATTCAGATTTTGATACATTCACTTTCTGACTGGAGGGACGCTGGCTGGATGTGAAGCAAAATAAACAACTGTCGCTTCAGCAACAGATAAGAGACTACTCTGAGACTGTCACGGAATTAAAACAACTTCAGTAACCAGTGATGCTGATGGGGTTTCAAAAAAAATCCAGTCTGGTAAAAAATACCTTTTGAACGTAGGGGTGGGGGGCGCACTGAATACAGACAGTACTGATTTTTACAGCACTACAAGCAGAAAAACTAAGAACAGAGAACACGATCGCAGTACAAAATCAGGCAGCTACAGTGGATAGCAGATTCACACTGCTGCGCTTAATTGCACTTACACTAGTCTGTCACAATAAAAGGTGTATTATCTGATGCATGCAACACTGCACACACACTCACACACAACACACAACAGTTTGTGTACAATGCTGAACAAGGAATGTGACGCAAATGTAAAAGTTCAGTGTACTATGCCACATTAATGTAAATTTCTAATTTAAACAACCTGACCTTATGAAATGCTGCACCACATCCACACAACAAACAGCAAGAAAATGTGTACTATTACTGACAATATTACTATGTGTACATTAATACAGTCAGTTATATAACAAAAATATAACCAAAAAAACAAATAAATCACTAGTTCTCCAACTTAAATCTACCTACACCACAGATATGCCCCTCCCCCACAGCACACTTTCACTGTCTTTCACCACACACACTCAATGCTGTAAATTAACATTCAAAATCCACACAAACAAAAATGCTCGATGATGTGAGCACAGCAGGGTTTCCTACAATCAATGAACTAAAGTTGGATCCCCAAAATAAAAGCAAAAATGCTTTTTGAACGGCTTTTACAAGATTCCTATTACAGACAGCTATCAGAGCACACTGTATCCTACTCCTTCCTACTCATACTACCCCGAACTGAGGCTGTGCAGATCAATATAGAGCCCACGTGACCTGAAATCCCATGAATCACTGCAACATTCACCTTTGGAGCTCAAAAACAAAGTGATGAACTGCCACCAATGCGCCGCTGCCAAAACTGAAGATAGTGGCCTGGGAAGGGATGTAGCCAAAGTCAGTGTTTCTAATGGACTTCCTGTTCTTCATTATAACGCGAAGTACTCCGCTTCGAGTTGCAGGGCGCTCCGCGAATCCACCTTTGCTCCGCGAAAAGCTTTGCGGAGTGGATTGAGCCCACTTTGCTCGCCACTACTAATGGTTTGTATTTGATTTTAAAGTGGGCAATTGCCAGATGAGATACCTATAGTTACCCTGCAACTTGCCTTCACTGTCCTTTGATGTGGACTAGGAAGGAGAAGAAAAAGGAGAGCAGTAGGGAAATAGAAACATTAAAGAGCAAAGAGTGAAGGTCAGAGGACAGAGACCGAAGGATCAAGTCAAGAAGGAAGAAGTTCTAAAACCCTGAAGTGAATTAAGCTGGGAGGAGTGGGCAAAAGATTGAAACAGATAGACTTTTATATTTCAAATATTTAATTATCTTATACTAGATTTGGGAAATTTTAAAAAGGGAACTTGAATTTTGCTATTTATAATTTTATAGAAACTATTATAGCTTATTATTTGAAATTGCTAGCAATTTAAATACTTAACTTCGGAAATTTTTGTTGAGGCCCTGCAATTATGTAAAATTGCTTTAGGATTATTAGAGTCTCATTTAAGTATATTTTTTATCAAACAAGGATGAGAAGCAAAGCAACAAAACTGGATAACTTACTTTTAATTATGGACTGTAAAGGCAAAGGTAAACCAAATAAAAATAAACTTTAATCCCTGGAAGCTACTTCAGTAGGAGCAATGGGAGATGATTTAAAGTAACATAAATCAAATAAAAAGGCCCCCAAAAATCTAAAGATAAGCTGTATTCAGCCCACCCAAAAATAATTAATTTTATGCGTAAAATAACATCAGCCTCAATGGCAAATAACTCTTGACCATCATCTCTACAATCATGTAAAATTGATTTCAATGGGAAACTGAATGGTATTCCAGCTAACTCTGGCGCTAGCTTTAATGGAAAAAAGTTAGTACAGGTATTTCTAAATCATTTATCCAACTATATAAAAAATGGGGCTAATATAGGGGAAAATTCTCTTAACTCACAAAGCTTTCAGTGCTCAAAATCTCTTGGTCCAAAATGTCCAACATGGGCAAAATAAACAGGTTACTCGCCTGTAGTTCTAGGAGTGGTATATGTTGTTCATCCACACTTTATTGCATGTCCTTTCCCTTTAAATATCTTACCAGAAGGTCTTAAAGATAGATCCTTCCACCCACCTGGGTGGTATAACACTCGGCTCCGCCCCATGACACCAGATCTTACCCGCTGGAAGCAGAGGTTGTGCATGGAAGCCGGGGAGGTCAGGTGGGTTAGTGTGGATGAACAACATATACCACTCCTAGCAAGTGCAGTTATGTAAAGTCTTACCATAACAGTAGCTCTTCAGGGAATGTCTCTTGCAGTAGGTAACTTCTTCTGGGAGTTTCCAGCAGAAGACGCTGTCACACAGCAGCTCTTCATGCAGTTTTCACCAGGGACAGCCCACACATGACATCATGTCCTGCTTCCTATATAAGTGTGGGCAGTCCTTGGTATCCTCAGTTCCCCTGCCAGATTCAACTCGCAAAAGCGAGGACAGAGGGGAAGCCAATGTACCAAGGAGTAATGCCTAAGTCACTGAACCAGAATTTGCTCTGTTAGAGACGGAAGGGGATGGACGGCGGGATTGCACCTACTTCAGGAGACATTCCTTGAAGATCGACTGTTACAGTAAGACTTAACGTAACAGCACTATCTTCCACAGAATGGTCTCTTGCAGTAGGTAAGTACTTCTGGGAGAATCCCCAGCAGTTATGTCCATATGGGAGGATGATTATGATAGGAGACCTTGTAGGATTGCATGGCCGAAGGCCATCCTACGTCATGAGGCAATATCAAGATTGTAATGCCTTGTGAAGGTATGGATTGTGGACCAGGCAGCCACATTGCAGATATCTGAAATGGAAGCTCTTTTAAAGCAAGCCGCAGTAGTGGCCATAGCTCAGGTGGAATGGGCTTGAACAGGTCCAGGTAAAGTCTTGTGCTTTTTGTAACAAAAGGTAATACAATTCACCAACCATGAAGACAGGGTTTGTTTAGCAACAGGAAGCCCTTCTCTGTGAGAGGCAAAGGTGATGAATAATTGAGAAGTTTTTCTAATCGGCTGGGTACAATTAGTGTAATAGTGTAGAATACAATGGACATCTGAGGCACGTAATAGATGTTCACCTGGATTGGAGTAGTTGAGGTAGTAAGCCAGAAGCTCCAAGGACTGATTTAAAGTATGTTCAGAGACTACTTTAGGAAGGGAGGATGGGTTGGTACGAAGGACCACCCTATCCTTGTGGAAAATCAAGTAAGTTTCCCTACACATGAGGGCATGAAGCTCGGAAATATGGTGAGCTGAAGTAATAGCCACTAAAAACAATGTTTTCCATGAAAGGAAACAGAGATTACAAGTGGCAGCTGGCTCAAAAGGTTCGAGGGTCAGTTTTTTTAATAATGAAATTGAGATCCCACGGAGGAGTGGGTCTTCTAATAGGAGGTTTGATATGCATCATTCCTTTTAAAAACATCTAGGCTAAATGATGTTGGTACAGTAGTTTGCCATTGAAAGATACATGGAATGCTGATATGGCAGCCAGGTGGACTTTGATGGAGGAGTAACTTAAGCCTGACTCTGATAGTGAGGCCAGGTAATCTAAAACCTTCATCAGTGGACAAGAGAAAGGTCCAGGGAGCGAGAGGCAGACCATATGAAAAAGCGTTTCTATTTGGAATTATAGGTTTCTCTGGTTGTTGGTTTACGAGAAGCCAGGAGAATGTTGGCAACAGAAGAGGACACCTGGAGTCTATTTATGAATGCATCCTCAGGAGCCAAGCATGAAGATGAAGGGTCTTCAGGCTGGGCTGCAGGAGGGATCCGTGACACTGAGTCAGGAGGTCCAATCTGACTGGCAACTGAATGGGTTCCCCTACTGACAGTTGTTTGAGCAGACTGTACCACGGTTGACGTGGCCACATTGGTGTTAAGAGAAGCATGGTGGCCGGGTCCAGTTGAAGTTTCAATAGAGTCCGTTGCAAGAGAAGGATGGGGGGAAGGCATATAAGTAGAGTCCTGTCAAAGGTCAGGACAGGGCATCTATAGATCATCCCTTATTGCTCTGGATAATGGAGAAGCAGCTGGGGAGCCGGTGACTGACATGGGAGGCAAACAGATCCAGCTGTGGAGTTCCCCATAGGTCGAAGATTTCTTGGGGTACTTCTTTGTGAAATGTCCATTCATGAGCGGATGACTGGCGACTTAGCCGGTCTACTAACTGATTGCATCCTCCTGGTAGGTGGACTGCCGTTAGCATTAGGTCTTGTCTGATGGCTTCCTGCCAGATTGCAAGGGTTTCCATGCAGAGGGTGCGTGATTTTATGCCCCTTTACATGTTGAGGTAAAACACCATGGCAGTGTTGTCTGATTGAATCAGCAACGGTCCTGGCTTGAGATAGGGCTAGAATGCCTGAAGGGCAAAACAGACTGCCTTCATTTCGAGGAGATTGATAGGAGAGTGATGGTAAGAGATGGTCCACCAGCCTTAGGTCTGATAAGGACTGAAGTGTGTGCCCCATCCATCCAGGGAAGCATCCATGGTTAACGTCTGCATGGGAGGGAGGGAGCGGAAAGGCATTCCTTGACACAAATTGATTTTGATTGTCCACCACTTCAGAGATGACTTCAGAGAAGGAGTGACCCTGATTTTGTTGTCGAACTGTCCAGTTCTTTGAGACCATTGATTCTGGAGGGTCCACTGGACAGATTTCATGTGAAGGCAGGTTAATGCCACCATTGGAATGGCTTCAGACATGTGACCCAGAAGTCTCATCATTTGTCTGGCTGTGACTATTTTCTGGGTCTGTATTCACAAAGCCAGAGATATAAGAATGGCATGATGAGCAGGCTGAAGGTAAGCTCTGGCTGTGACTGTATCTAGAACAGCTCTGATGTATTGAAAAGACTGCATCAGGTGTGGACTGGACTTTGGCCAGTTGACTGTTATCCCTAGATTGTTGAACATGCTCTGAGTAGCAGCTAGGGAGGCAAGCAGAGCTTCTCTGGATTCTGCTTTGATTAGCCAATTGTCTAGATATGGGAAGACGAAGTGCCCTTTTTTCCATAAGGCTGCTGCTACCACCACTAGGCATTTGGTGAACACTCTTGGGGCAATGAGAGGCCAAAAGGGAGTGCTCGAAACTGACAGTTTTGACCTAGAAGGTGGAAGCACAAAAATTTGTAATGGGCAGGATGAATGGGGATATGTAAGCAGGTGCCCTCCATATCCACGGCACACAGCCAGTCTCCTTGTTTTAGAATAGGTATGATGGTGGATACTGTTATCATGCAAAAATGTTTGTACTGAATATATCTATTCAGATATCTCAGGTCTAATATTGGTCTGAGATCTCTGGTTTGCTTGGGTACTAGAAAAAAGTGGGAGTAAAATCCCGTTTGATGTTCTGGAAGGGGCACTGGTAAAACAGCCTGTTTGGCCAGAAATGCCTTTAATTCTTCTTGAAAGATAGGGACATGACCTGGTGGGCAATGGATTGTCCAAGAGGGGACGGGGGGTGGGGTGGAAAGAAATTCCAAAGTATGTCCCTTTTGAACTATCTGAAATACCCACTTGTTCAAAGTGATCATTTGCCAGACCTCCAAATGGAGGGCAAAATGACACCCTACCACCTCCGAGGCCTGGTCGAGGAGGCGAGGGGAAAGTCCTGATAGGTCACTGGGTAGTGGGTTATCCGGCCCCTCCCAAGGGACGGGCATGGGAACCATAGGTATTGGAGACGTTGCCCCTTGTGGGCAGGGAACGACCTCGAAAGCTACCTCTATTAGAGGCCTTATATTTTCTGCCTCTTTCGGAATAGGAAGAATATTGTGTATGGTAGGGTGGCTGTGGAGTATGGTATATGCCATGTACAGTACGAAGGGTTCTGCCTGATGCCTGCAGATCGTCTAACAATGTTGGAGTACCTGGTCTGAACAGTTTGGACCCACTAAAGGGTGCGTTAGCAACTTTATGTTGTATGTCGGGAGCAAAACTTGAAATGTGAAGTCAAGCATGGTGATGTAGAGAGATTCCAGTAGCTGAGAGTTGGGCTGAGGTATCAATGGCATCATATCCCAACCGGAGCAGGTGGCAGGATCTAGAATTGCTAGTAGACACCGTGGCTAATAACTTGTCCTTCTCCTGGGAGGGAGGAAGCTTATTGATAATTTCGATGGTCGAAGCACCAAGGGTACACTGGTATTTAACCATATGAACCATATAGTTCAGGATTCAAATATTCATGGTGCCTGAAGCAAAAACCTTTTCCCCCAGGTAGTCAACCCTTCGGGCTTCTTTATCAGGTGGTAAGGAACTCATGTGCTTGGGTTTTTATGGTACGATCATGAGCGGCAGTAATGACTACTTAATCCGCTTCTGGGATGGTGGACAGGAAAGGATGATCCAGGGTGAGCTTGATATAAGTGATCTGCCTTTCAGGGACCAGCTGTAATAGCTGACGGCTGATGCCAAGCAGCCAGCATGGCATTCTGGTAAGTCAGAATCAGTGGGGGCACCACTAAGGCCGGCTCCTCTGGCAATTCAGGATATTCTGCCATATCCTTACATTGTTTGTCATGTTCTGTGGTAGAGAACCCAATGACCTTTTGTATTTGGACCATTATCTCGCTAAAGGACGGGTCATCTGGAGGAGAGGTGGCAGCTGGTATAGGCATGTCCTCATCCAGAGAAGAGATTTCCGAGTAGGGGACTCTGGATTGGGAAATCCAAGTCTTGGAAGTCTTCTTCGTCAGTATCTCTGAGGATATTCACCAGTAGCTCAGGTTCATCTGACAAATAATCTTCCATATTAGGAGGGGACCAGGGTGGCAGTATATCCCTGTCACCATGAAATCTTTTAGGTGGAGGAGAAGGAGACTGGAAAGGATCTCCGAGCACTCCTGGGTCGGAGGGCTGGGTATACCTCATATTATGCAAGACCTGCGTCACTATCTTGGTGATTTTCCGTTCCTGGGTGGAGGGTGGGGTAAGAAGTGGGGTTTGAGAAACAATGGTAGTAATAGAGGGAATGGGACAGGTAGAGTGAGCAGGTCTCGCCCTTGGGAAGAACAAGCTCGGGTCCCAGTCTCTGTCCGCTTGCCCCCTGTAAGATGGCACCTGTGAGGGCAGAGGGCATGCTGTAAGGCAAAAGCCATTGGTTTCCCTAAGGAACAGCAGGGCGTCATCATGAGCTCATGAGCTGATTATCCTGGAATACGTCAGGCGTGCGTCGTGGGAGAGGTCCCCATCAATGGAGCAACTGTGTATTTGGCGCGAATTTAGGACGCTAGACGGCGGCCATCGACGAGAGGGTATATGCCCCCATCGACGGAGCAGGCAGAGCCTGCATAGCATTTAAAGCATTAGAAAGTGCCATCGACAAGAGGGTGTGAGCCTCTGTCGACGAGGAGGCTGTAGGAAGATGCTTCATCGACGGCAGAGCCACAGAAACAGTGGCTGTCGATGGGCGACATGGCCGGAAGTGAGAAGCTGGTTTATCCCGCTCTTTACCCTGCCGAGAATGAGAACCAGAGCTGGGGGAATCCTTGGTATGAGCCCCCTGGTTCTCCAACAGAGACATTCTCTGCTCTGTAAGCAAATGTTGAATCTCGAGCAACCGTAGTCAACGGGTTGCTCTATTGAACTCCTGACAGGAGCTGCAAGATTTAGTGTCGTGTGTGGGTCCCAGACACTTTACACAAAATGTGTAGTTGTCAAAGCAGTATATCTTCCTACCGCAATGGCAGGAATGAAATACAGCTTGTTTGGTTGAAGTATCTTTAGACATTCGTTTTGTAATCCAATTTCTCGTCGATGACTGCTACACAGAAGTTGAACTAACTGCTGCGTGAGCTGAAGACGGCGGGAAAATGAACTGAGGATACCAGGGACCGCCCACACTTATATAAGAAGCAGAACATGATGTCCTGTGTGCGCGGTCCCTGGTGAAAGCTGGTAGAAGAGCTGCTATGCGACAGCGCCCTCTGCTGGAAACTCCCAGAAGTACTTACCTACTGCAAGAGACCATTTCGTGGAAGATCTACTGTTACAGGTGAGTAATCTATTTTTCTGGGGATGTGGATATGTTGTTCTAGCCACACTTTATGGCAGACTCCTAGCAGTTGTCCGGGAGGAGGGAGGCAAGGCGCACACTCTCTACTTCGGGAATAGAGATTGAAGAACTGAGGCTCCAAAACCAGCATCCTGGCATGACTCAAAGTCGATGTGGTAATGGGTAATGAAGGTGTTTTCTGTCTTCCAGGTCGCAGCCCTGCATACATCCTTGATAGGGAAGAAGCAGCCACTGACGCAGAGGTATGGTGGGTGGAATGAGCCCTTAGCCCTGCAGGAGGCTCCCTGTCAGCCAGCCTATAGCAGAGATCAATGTACGATGTAATCCATCTGTCAATCGTTCGCTTCGTTTCAGGTCTGCCAGGTGCGGCTTCAGCGTAGGTGACAAAGAGCTGGCGAACCTCTCCCCAAACTGCAGCCATTCCCTCCTTATAATAAGAGAGTGCTCATCTCAGGTCCAGAGTATGGAGCCTGTACTCGGCCTCCAAGGTGTAATACAACACAGGCAGAGTTAACACCTGGTTAAGGTGAAATTCTGACACAACCTTTGGAAGGAACTTTGGGTTGGGGCACAGTACAACCTTGTCCCTGTGGAAGACCAGGTAAGAAGACTCCACTGAGAGCCCCTGAGAGAGGCATCGGTCCTAAGGATGACCGTTGGCTCAGGGCGGACAAACGGGATCCCTCCCTGCAGATGTTCCAGGACAGTCCGCCATTGGAGGGCATCCCAAAACCTCCAGGTTACCATGACCAGCTGGTCGAAATGACCTATACACTGGGACCACTGGTTGGCCAAGCCCCATTGAATGGGATGCATTCACCACAAGGCACAACAGACCACAGTAGTGCAGGCTGCCATGTAACCCAGAAGATGCAGGAAGTCCCGGGCAGGGTGCAATTGCCCAACCAAAAATGATTGGGCAAAGGAGGAGAGAACCTCCACCCTGTCTGCTGGGAGCTGAGCTCTGGCTCGGCAAGAGTTGAGCTCTGCCCTGATGAAGCAGATCACCTGTGAGGGCACGAGTTTCAACTTGGCTTCATTGATTAGGAGGCCAAGTTCAAGACAGGTCCGGAGGACTAGGTCCCTGGACCTCTCCACCTCCAATCTCGAGGGACCCATTATGAGCCAATCACTGAGGTAAGGGTACACCCTGACCCCTCGATGCCAAAGATGGGCAGCCACCACTACAATGCATTTGGTGAAGACCCAGAGGGCCGATGACAGGCTGAACAGCATGGCTTGGAACTCGTAGAGGGTTCTCTCCGCTCGGAAGAAGAGGAACCTTCAGTGTGACGGATGGATCGGGACACAGAAGAACGCGTCCTGAAGATCCAGGGAGTAAAACCTGATGTTCTGCTTGAGGGATAGTATGATCTGGGACAGAGTTACCATCCGAAAGATGCGCAACCTAAGATACTGGATCAGGTTGTGCAGATCCATAATGAGGCGCCAGACCCCCATCCGTTTCGGGACCAGGAAGTACCTGGAAACGAACCCTGAGTCAACTGGAGAACCTGTCACTCAGGCCACTACCTCCTTGAGGAGAAGTTGGACTATGTCGTCTCTCAGAGCCAACCGAGTGTGGACTGATACCCTTTCCTCGCATGGGGCACGGGCTCGGCTTGGCGTGTACTGCTCAAACTCTAGAGGCAGTCCCTGACCGACCACTTCCAACACTCACCTGTCTGTGATAACAGCAGACCAGACAGAAAGTGGCAGAGTCGGCCCCCCCCACAGGAGGACCCAGAGTGGCTGTGATGGCCATGAGTCTGGTCACCCCCATTCCATCACTGAGCAGGCCTGGATGAGGAGTGTCCAGAAGAGGGACTGCTGGTACCCTTCCCTCCTGGTTTGCATGTCTGAGTGCCTGACTTGGGTCGAGGGCGCCAAGACTGGGCCTGCTGCTGCTGCTGCCCAGATTGAAACTGGGGCTGCTTGGCCGCAGAGGCAGAAGCGTGAAATGCCTTCTTCTTCTTCTGCTTCTTGGAACCCTGGGATTCCTTTTGGGTGGACGTAGTGGAGTCCAGTGAGGTACTGGACTTCTCAATATGTTCCAGGTGACTGACCACTCCTGGACCAAACAAGTCGGCACCCAGGAATAAGACATCTGCTAACTTGTGCTGGGTGTTGGTTGTGAAAGTCGAGACCCGCAGCCAAGCCCTGCAGTGCATGTTGACCACAGCTGCAACAGAACGGGCACAGTAATCCCCGATGTCCAAGGCCGTTTGGAGCTGTTGTCTGGCAACAGCTCAGTCCTGGTCCCAGACCTGCTTGACCAAGGTCTGAAGGTCCATGGGAAGGTGAGGAAGCACCTCATCTAAGGAGCCTAACAGGGCATGGGAGAAGTGTGCCATGATTATAACCAAGCTCGCCTGATGGAGGCCCAATGAGGAGGCAGCACAGACCTTTCGGAGTGACCCAGCTTCTTGGATTCTTTGTCCGGTGGTCTATCGGAGTCTCCTGAGTTCCCAACCCACCTGAATACAGACTCTGACACCACTCCCTCAAATGAGGGATGCTGTGAAAATCCCGAAATGGTGTCAGTAGGTACCGCGTACTTGCAGACCATCCTGGCAGATGGTGCCTAACAGGAGGCTGGATGCTGCAAGAGCTCCAGAGCTGGGCCAACAATGGCTTCAGCTACTGGAAAGGCCTCGGTCGGGGAATCCCCCTTTCTGAGAATGCCAGTTAGGGGATATTCTTCCCATTTCTCAATGGGCTCGAGCTTCATCCCCATAGACTCCTAGATGAGGTGGAGGATGCCCATATAGGAGGTGGGCCCTTCCTCAGCAGACAGACTCATGGCATCATCGCCCCAAGAATGGGGTGCCAAATCCGAATCATTGGACTCCGAGGAGTCCAGATACAGCAGTCTGCCACCAGAATCACTGCGAACCCATCGCGGGCGGTCAGGAGTCAGAGTAACAGACAGCCTGTGCGGGAGGCCCGAAGCAAGCTGAGGCTCCTTGAGGGGAGCCCCAAAGAAGGTTATTTCAGTGGCAGCTCCACCAGAAAAGGTGGAGAGACTGGCTTTGGCTGAGTCAGGAGTGAAGTCGCCGACTCGGCGGGGGGGGGGACAACTGACTCTGGAGTGGTTGACTTCGGCCTGGAAGGCCAAAGCCAGGTAATGACTGGGGTGGAAGGGGCCACCTTTGGCCCAGCCAAAGCAAGCTACTGCCACAGCATGTCCTCGTAGTGCCTGCACAACTTACCTTGGAGCCTCTCCTCATCCGAGGAGGATGAGGAGGAATGGCGGCACCACTTTTAAGAGTGCCGCTTATGCAACATCTTCAGCCTTTCAGTCCTGGATGTCCCAGACCTGGATGCCAACCATTGGGGGACTGACAGGGATGCTCGGGAGAGGGTGGGTAGAACCCCGGTTCCTCCTGGTCAGGGACGACCACCGCCTGGGGCTTTTTGGCTGGGTGGGTCACCTCATCAGCAAGGTCTGAAAGTACCAGAGTCCTAAATAAGGAGTTGTCAGCCTCCTCGTTCAATGATGGGTTGACGGGGTCAAGAATTATCTCGACTGGATCATCGTTCAGCATTTGGGCTGGCTGAACTGACGGGGGCACCGTGAGGTCGGTGACCAAGGCCACAACTTCAACCGAAGTCGAAAGAGGAGACTCCTGGGACTGAGATTGCTCTGTCCAAAGAGCGACATCGATGAGATGTGGTTTTTCTTGGTTCCTTTGATTCCCTCTTACAGGATCTGGAGATGTGTGAGCCAGGGCCTTCCCCATGAGTGGGAAGGGACTGGACCAGCTCCTGGAAGGATCCTGAGAAAGAGGAGCCCAGTTTTAGTGGAACAAAAACCGAGGGTGAAGACGAGAGCTCAGCGGCACGAGCTGCCGCTTCTTCAAAAGCCTTCATCTCTTCCAGTTGTTCCATGAACCCAGACCATAGGTGCATGGCGGGCATCCTCCGATTTGACCAGCGGTGACATTTTTCCAGACATCCGATCTGGAGACTCGCAAGGCTATCATCTAAAACATTTGGAACAAAAGAGCGACAAAGGTCGCAGGCCTGAGTGTCATGATCGAGACCCAGGCAGTACACACACATGGCATGCGATTCAGTCCTAGACATTTTCTGCTCGCAGGGATACCAGTGGAACCCAAACGAGGCCTTGTCCTCCATCGTGGTCGCTGTTTTGAAATAATTCTGAGAGATTCTGCAAATCTTAATCAGTAAAACCGAGTTTTGGAGCACCAAGGCCTACTACACGTGGAAGCGAGAAGGAGGGAACCTGTATCTTCCAGTGGAAAGGAAGATCTGGCATCATGGGGCAGAGCCAAGGGTTATACCACCCGGGTGGGTGGGAGGAGTCAGCTTGAAGACCTTTCAGCAAGATATTTAAAGGGAAAGGACATGCCATAAAGAGTGGATAGAACAACATATCCACATCCCTAGAACAATCAAATATTTCTCTGTCTAAACATGCTAATATTGCTAAGCGGGGTGATATAATTGGGTACCACTATTCTGGGATTGAAGGATCTACTAAATAAAAGGGAAATGGTGTCTTGAGGTCAAATAGCATCTCAAATTCAGGATTTAGAGGATATATCTCAAGACCCCCTTCCCCCAGGAGCATTTGTCTTTTTCACCAGAGGCTAGGGAATTCTCATCATCCTAGTTTTCTTGGGAACCATTCCATGAGGGGGGAGGCAGCCCTGATAACAGATGTAATGATCTGTCTTGAGGTTCCCACCCCTTCAGGAGGATACTGAATCTTCCAAGATTATCTGCTTTATCTGATGGGCTACTCAAGTACATCACAGACCCATATAAAGATAATGTTGTAATCTTGGAATCTTTACGGGTTCTCAAAGAAGAAATGTTCAGTCTGAGAACAAGTGTCATGGAAAATAAATTTATGATTAAACATCTAGTGGAAGAATACCTTCAACACAATTGTGAAATAAATGAAAATGGCTCCTTCTTTGCTCTGTCCACTTCCCTTCCTCCTCAGAGGGGGCAACCTCCTTGACAGAAAGCAACTTTTTAAGGTCTGGAGCTTTCCCAAGAT
The DNA here is from genome assembly GCA_016271365.2 of Neoceratodus forsteri. Taxonomy (NCBI): domain Eukaryota; kingdom Metazoa; phylum Chordata; order Ceratodontiformes; family Ceratodontidae; genus Neoceratodus; species Neoceratodus forsteri. Next base: position 724,520,452 of record CM028129.1, read on the forward strand.
CCCCAAAATCCTCATCCTGGCCCTCTAAATAGTCAGGGTTGGGGTCAGCCTGCACATCTGTAGCTGCAGCCTTGTCCTGCTGTGACACACCTGGACATGTCTATGTGGGTCCCCCCTGACATGAGGGGGCCTGGTGAGGAGTTGGATGTGTCTGCTGGGATGTCCTGTGGAACTTCAGGGCCCAAAAGCTCTCCCAAGAGCTGTAAAAAGGATTTTCACAATTCTGCTTTGTCACTGCCAACTGAAAGACCAGGTGCCACCCTCCCCAGCTTGGAGGACAAGCTGGGGCGGGGGGACTGTAAGAGACCTCTTACCCTGAGAAATACAATGGAGACAATTGGAACCCATGGGTGAGGGTCTCATCACCCTTTTACAGGTCTCACACCTTTGAAAAGCTAATGGTCTCCAATAAGCCATGGTGCCAAGAATTATATCCCTTTAGATGCCTGGGCTTGTTATCAAATGATCACCTTTTCATAAGAGTATATATAATAAGTTAATTCTGACCTGCGGAGCATAATTCTGCAGAGGGAGCAGCTGCAGCTGATGCGACTCTGAAGGGAAGCCAAATGGAAGCAAACCACACAGAAACAAATGTTATAAAAAAGAGCCACGTGTCTAAGACTTATGGAAAAGCTTAGACATGTGCACTCTCGTAGGCAGATACATGCAAGACATCACGAGGTTGTGCGTGATGCTAGGAAGAGGGTGAGCACACACTCCAGACATGTGAAAAAGACATGTTGCAGCAGAAAGCAAAATAAAACAAGCAGGTTGCATGCCCAACTGTAAAAAACAACTGCTACATGGCAGGAAGCATGGCAGCTCAGAGGGCTGATGAAAAACACACCGCTGGACAACTGAGTACAAAAAAAGTAATAAATATACACTGTTCTCCATAGAAGAATGAGTGATTCACTCCTCAGCAGCTACTGACTGAAAACTGGAGCTAAAACTGCTTCGGAAAACAATTAAAGGAGAAATGCCAGTTAAAAGGGCAATACCCTTACAAACCAATAGTAATAAAAGGGAGACAGAAAACAGGCAAATAATCTTAAAATCGTGGGGGGGGAGCAATGCATAAGAATGAGGAAGACCCCCCAGGAGCCATAGACTACCCCAAAAAGGATAAAACTAGACTTACCTGTGGCATTCCTTTAAAAAAAAAAAGAAATCGGAGACCATATAATAACAACACCCTTAATTAAAAGGCAGATGTGGCCCCCAGTCCAAGCACAAGCAGTGGAAATGAGAGTAGGTTAGTCAATTTGAAAGCCGTAGCTTAATAGGCACAGTTTTAATTTTGGGGTGCTCCCTGTCCCCAGGTAGCCCCAACCTGCTATGTAGAATTGCAGCCCCAAAGCTGAGAAGCTTAAAGTATCTTCAGAGAAGCTTGAAAGATTATTCTCCTTAAATGGCACAGCTCAAACTGGCGAGTTGCAGCTGTCTGGAATCCTCATGTGCCCAGCATTCGAAAGCTCTGGGGTGTGCCATTTCCTCTAGTAGGAGTGCACATTACTCAGCTGTTATTGCTACCCATTGACAATGTGGAGCACTACAAAATGTAAATGTTTCAACTCTCCATGGATATTAACTAAGCAACAGGTGCTAGACAAAATTCTAATTGATCCAGTTATGACTGTCCCTCATGAACGAAATTTAAGTAACTGCAATTAAGAAAAGGAAATCAAAGCCTTTAACCACGTTTGGTTGGGAAATCACATGTAATGAGCCAATAGGGAAAACTAAGAGAACAATGTTTGATTTCCTTAAGTGGATATTAAGAGTTGAATTAGAATACAACTCAAGTGAATCGATACAAAAAAGTCAGAATAACGCTATGGACGCTAAAACTGATATAGATCAAATATAATTTCGGAATAGCGAATCATCCCATAACCTCAAATTGCTGTCTTGGAACACAGATGGCTTCACCCCTAAGCTTGTGGATAGTGACTGTATGTCAATTACTTTCTTGCATTATATCATCATATTACAAAAGACATGCTGGACAGTTGATCCCCCTAACACAGATGACCTGAAATCATCCAGCAGACCACTAAAGCAGTAGGTAAGGCTAGGGGGATGTTGGGGTGTATTAGTAGGGGTATCACAAGTCATAAGACGGAGGTAATAATCCCTCTTTATGAGACACTGGTTAGGCCCCATCTGGAGTACTGCGTGCAGTACTGGAGGCCATACCTTCACAAGGACATTAACAAAAAAACATATGAGGACAGATTAAAGGAGCTCAATATGTATACCCTAGAGTAAAGGAGGGAGAGAGGTGATATGATCGAAACATTCAAACACCTTAGGGGCATTAACAAGGTGAAACAGACTAACATATTTCAGTATAAGAAAAATAGCAGGACAAGAGGACACAGCATGAGATTAGAGGAAAGCTGATTAAGGGGTAATGTGAGGAAGTTCTTTTTCACAGAAAGGGTGGTGGATGCATGGAACAGCCTACTTCAGGAAGTGTTGGATATGAATACAGTGCAAGGCTTCAAACAGGAATGGGATAGGCATAAGGGAGCAATACAGAGGAGTATGAATAGATAGGCCATTGGCAGAGTGAAGGCCTTTGTCACATTCATAAGGCAGAAAAAGAAATAAACAGACTGGATGGGCCTTGCGGTCCTTATTTGCCATCATCTTCTATGTTTCTAAGCTGACTGGTTATGATATTTTCTTGACAAAGGCTAGGAGATCCTCTAAACTAGGTAGGAACAGGATGGGCTTACTTGCAACAATTACATTACAGAATCATTTTACTTCCTTGTTATATCCTACCAGTTTGGATAATTTACTAGTTGTGAAGATCCTAGGTCCAACACAAAAGCTAATATATATATATAAATGCCTATATTCCACCCAAGAATTCTTCAAGACATTTTACAGAAAATTGGGGAAAACCGAGTGAGATTTTGGCTCAAATCTTAGACAAGCATCCAGACTATGATTTTTTTTGACTGAAGATCTCAATGCTAGGGTATCTTCTAATTATAATACCATAATTAGTGATCTTCTAGGTGAAGAATATAAAATAAAAAAATACTAAACAAAAATCTAAATCATGTCATTAGATCTAGAGATCAGAAAATAAACAAAGCAGGTAATTAACAATAAAACCTCTTCAGGACATGGATTCAGTCCTCATTAATGGAAAAAGCATCCATGTATCTTCCAGCACTTTAAAATTATGCAAGAGAGTTAGAAATGCGCTGACATAATGTCCTAAATACTGTACAAGTTATTAATTCTAGAAGACTGAAATGGACATAGTTTGACCTTCAGCAAACAGACTGTTGCCAGCACTCAATCCATGTTCAAAAATATAGCTCCGTTGGATTCTTTAGACAGCATTTATTATTGGGAGCAGTTGTTGAAGTTTATAGCCCCTTTTTGTATAGACAGGTAAATAACTTTACAAAGTCTGACTCCTGGTTAACAATAACTGGACTCCCTGTAAGGCACATTCCTCAAGCAACTAGTAAAGGAGCCCACTCATGAGGGGGCAGTACTAGACCTTGTACTGACCAACAGGGACAGTGTTGCAGACATCACAGTGGGTAACCACCTGGGGACCACTGATCACCATACAGTATGGTTCAATGTAAGTACTGCAGCAGGCTCAAACCACAAAGGCAAGGGTCCTGGACTTCAGGGGAGATGATTTAAAAAAAATGGGGGATGGAAGGAACAGCTGGAAAATCTAAAAGGAGGGATACAGAAGGCAACAGACCTCTGCATTAGACAAGTAAGCAAGAGCAGGAGGAAAAAGAGACTGCTGTGGTTCTTTAAAGAGGTGGCCAGGAAGGTAAGGGCAAAAAAGTTAGCATTCAGGAAGTATAAGGAGACAGAGAGCGAGGAAGATAGAAAGGTGTATCAGGAGCAACAGAGGGAGGCAGGGAAAGCAATTAGGAGTGCAAAGGTTCAGATGGATGCGAATATAGCCCATGCAGTGCAGAAAGGGGACAAGGCATTTTTCAGGTGCATAAGTGAAAAGAGAAAGACCAGGGGAGGGATACTAAGGCATTGGAAGGAAGGAGGGAAGTGTGTGGAAGGGGACCAGGAAAAAGCAGATGTCTTGAACAAGTACTTTTGTTCAGTGTTCACAGAGGAAGGGGAAGGTGAGGGACCACAGATAAGGGCCAGGAGCGCTGAAGGAAAGTAGGTAGACACTTAGTCCATTTACAAAGAGGAATCTGGAAGTGGGCAAGGCAATGGGATCAGAAGGAGTGCATCCTAGGATATTGAGGGAGCTCAAGGAGGTGCTGGCTACACCTCTGACAGCCATGTTCAAACACTCACTGGAGACGGGAGTGGTTCCGGAGGACTGGAGTAGGGCAGATACAAAAATGGAAGCAAAGATGAGGCTGGCAACTGCAGGCCAGTCAGCCTGACTTCAATGGTGGGGAAAGTAATGGAGTCACTACTGAAGGAGAGGACTGTGGAATATCTGGAATTCAGTGGCCTTCGGGAACCGAGGCAGCATGGATTCACTGGGGGGAGATCATGTCAAGCAAATCTGATAAATTTCTTTGACTGGGTGACCAGGAAATTGGATCAGTGTGGAGGGGTGGATGCGTCCTACCTAGATTTCAGTAAGGCATTCAACACTGTTCCACATAGGAGATTCATAAGCAAGCTGGGAAGCCTAGGAGTGGGTCCTAAGGTGGTAAACTGGGTGAGAAATTGGTGAGGGGTTTGGACGTCATGCCACCTACTGGATGCTAATTGAAAGCTTTCTGTGGGATCCATAAACAAAGCCTTCTAAAACTGCTTTTTCTTGAAACAAACTCTTTCCAAAATATAACTGAAGGCACTACAATACCCAGGAGAAGGGGCCAAAGCAAATATTCTCAGGACAAGACCCAGGATGGGGACAGACTGTCCGAGGGGGAATCGGAGAGCGGGAGCTCCCAGGCCTCCCATACCTCGAGGCGAGGCTGTGCCAGGCCCGAATACCCCAGCATGTCAGTTTTGCAGCACCAGATAGCACAAAGCATAATGGAAATAAAATATTTCCATAAAGAAACAAGAAGCCCTGCTACAGCCTTGAGAACCAACATCACTAAATTGGAAAAACTTCAGGACAACTGAGATACTCGGCTTACAGAAAATGACTGTCGGGTGGGCTTGACAGAAAGAGCCCTGGTGCAGCTCCATCAAACAGCAGCAACACTGCAGGACAGAGCAGAGGACGCCAAAAGTCACAACCCGTGTAACAACATTCGCCTGTCAGGTGTTCTGGAAAGTCTGGAGGGCACAAATATTAATTCTCTTCTACAGACCCTGTTTCGGAGCTCCCTCCAGCTGCTGGAGGGTATCACCCTTAAAATCGATAGGGCTCATAGAACTTTGGGCCCCAGGCCAGCTGCAGGAGCAAGGCCATGCACCATTCTTGTCTGCCTACTGAGGTTTCAAGAGAAAGAAACCTTGCTACACACAGCCTGGAGGAAGGGCATAGTCAAGTATGGGGAACACAGGCTCTACTTTGAAAATGATTATGTGCCTGAAGTGATGGCCAAGCACCACACTTACATTCCGATCATGAGAGCCCTTAAAGCAGCCAACCTAAAGTTCAGGACCCCCTACCCAGCATGGATGGTGGTATTTTTTTGCAGAAGGTCCAATATCTTTCAACTCGGCGGCTGAAGCATCAGAGGAGCTGACCAGAAGAAAAATTGCACTCCCAGACGGAATTTCAACAGTGAAACCTACCCTGGCTTCCAAACTGTCCCAACGAATCTCGTCGGAGGGTCAACGAAATTCCAGAAGATGGCAGGGCTCAGAGGCGCTGCATCAGACAATCAAGACCTCTAGAACCAACAGCAAGACAGGCGGGCACACTCTGCCTTGCATCCTACACCCCCTTGAAAAAGCCACGGACTCACTTTGCCACACAGTGTTGTAACTCTTGTTCAGATATTGTGCAGTTCCCTGGAGCATGCTATGACACCACACAGTTAACTCTACCCATACATGCTTTGAATTCATAGTGGCACCACAGGGCATGCTTGGAGGGAGAACATGCTGAAATTAGAGGTCGTCCATCATTTCTTTTTCAGTAGACCCCGAACTGTAACTGCACCACACGCCTCTACTTCACACCGGACCAACTGTCTTGGAGATCAGATAAGCATACCTTTGACTTTTTTACTGAATCAGGACTTAGTACTCATCCAAGACATTGGGCTCCACACATACAAATTAAACAGCATATGTGGGTTTAAATGCTAATGGTGGGGCAGGAAGTAAAGGGGGGGGTGAGGCTAGTGAGGTGTCTTGGAACAGCAACTAATTACAGATTGTTTTAACATTATAGCAAAATGTTTAAATGAATGGTGCTCCAGGAATTAGCCTAGTCAAAATACAGAAAAAATTACCCTCTCAGCTGGGAAATGGAAACGGGGGTAGGGAAAGTAGGGTGGGAGGAATATGGCCATTCTGTAGGAACCTAGTGCATCTACCATAAACCAATTGCACACAGCTCATACTAGGAGAGGGGAAAGGGGGTGGGTGGGATAAAATAACGGAAGAAATGTAGAGGAGACAGCTACCTAGGAAGAACATGAGATGAGTGGGGAGGGGGCTGTGTATTTGGCAAAGTTGTTTTGTGTGCTCCTGCCCTCCATTGGGGATGTAGTAGACACTCCAGATGCCACGACATGGAGACACACCAATGATGATGGCCCTCCCTGCAGATAAGTATCTGACTTCTTGCTAGAGTGGCCAGAAGGACAAAGGGGGGACAAAATGACCTCAACACTCAAAGGAATATTTGAGAACAGGGATTACATATTCCCATCGTAACAAAGTGGGGGGACAGAGGGGCAGACCTCCCCGCATTCTTGATTGCATACCCTGCGTAGGGGAACACAAGGGAGGAAGGGAAGGCTAGATGAATAATAAACCTCTACGTGGGGGACATGGAGGGGAAAATCTAGGGGGAACCACACCCTGAATCAGACTGAAACCCCACTTGGCCTTGGTATTACACAGAAGAGCAAGACAACACAAAGGGCTGGGCAGAAGCTCAGGGACCTGGTGGCTGCTATATGCCTCCCCAGAGCAAAGAAGTGAAGAGAGAATAGATACGGGTGTTCGACGCAACATAACCAGAGTGGCTCAACTCAAATCTGTATAAGCCTTGACAACTCTGTAACCTTACCTTCCTAACTTCCAACAGAGCCTGCTTGCCTGCGGCAGAGGGACCTCTTCAGAGACTCCATTATGCGACTGCATTCCAACTCTGTGGCTTGGACCACCTGTGCTGCATGTGATAATGGCTGCCAAGGTATCAGGAGGATCATCTGGTGGTAAGGCCTTGTTTTCCTTTTCTTCTCTGGCCTGGGCCCCCCCTCCCCCTGTATGGGTCAGTTTGGAGCACTGGGAGGGGTAGCCAGAGGGAACCCCTATGAATTATACTCACCTATAGAGCAGGGGGTTGGGAGACCCGATGGGGATGGGCGGAGGGGCATTTGTGCTCCTTTCCAGGAGGGCAGCATTTTGGGTCGTCCGCCCGTCTGATCCCATACCCTTAGAGCCCCAGTTGTTTTCTGGCCCCCGAGCTTCTGAACCAAGCCATAAGCCACCTGCGAGTGGGAGGAGATTCCCAATATAGTACTTCACCTGGTTTTACAGCAGGACCCCTTAGATAAAGCCTCATTCCTAAAAGTGGATCCTGTGGAGAGGCATGTGTTCCCAGACCTTAGGCCTCATCCTATAGCCAGTATATGCCTAGAGGACCCTCGACTGAGGTTCTCTCTCGACACAAGGCACAAGCCCTGTGTGCTAGATCACAACATCTAGCCAAATTGGAAGTACAAGTTGCCTGATGTATAGGCAACCCACATTGGGCCTATGTTGTGGTTTTTATGTTTTGTTTGTTGTATGCTATACTGTAGTCCCACAGAATATGCTAAAGTTAAGATATGTAGATGGAGCCGGCCCGTCAGCGCAGCGGTTGGATTTCCGCTTGCGACGCCAGTGACCCGGGTTCGGGAACGGACCCGAGTCGTCGGAGGGCTGGCCGGGGGTAGATGGATCAAGCGTCCGTTGGACTGCTCTCCTTCTCCGGGGGGAGGGCTGGGGCAGCATCCGGGGCGATGGGGACTCCTAGCGGAGGCCAGGAATACACGCTGCCGCTCAAAAGAATATAGAAGGCGGAGGCGGATGTCCAGGCGTCGTTGCATGACCCGCCTTCTCCGAGAAAAAGGAGGAAAAAGGGCGGTTTTTGACGCGCCCTCCATAAACCCATGGCAACCCCGATTAAGCCCCAGGCCAGTCCTCCAACCGATTCACGGTCTCTCCGGGATGTCTCGCCCTCTCCATCCCGCAGCCCCGCCATGGGGGGTAAGCCACGGGGTATCGGAGGACCCGAGGCCGATTTGGGGGGTGGAAGCCGTCGGCCCGTGACCGGGCTGAAACATCGGGTGGCCAGCAGCTAGGTAGGCGGTAAAAGGCAAATTTAAAAAAAAAAAAAAGGTATGTAGATGGATGGACTTCCATATTTATGTTTATCTGTATATACACTAGTTTGTATAAGTTACCGTGTCAGTGCAAAACAAAGTCAATCGAATCCAACAGTATTACATAGGATGGTGAAGGAGGGGGGGGACTGCCATGATGGGAAGGTATTGCCTGAAAAGGAACAATGACTTAAAGTTACCATAAATGGCTGACCCCACATTGCAGCTTCTCTCGCAGAATATAAATGGTCTGTAGCTGCCCATCAAAAGGGCCCGTAAAATGTCATACCCGAGGAAATCAAAGGCAGACCTTGTCTTCATACAGGAAACACACATGTCCTATGCTGAACATGATAAATTGTCCAAACTTGGGATGAACAGGGTGTTCTCTTCTTCGATGCAAGGTGGTAGGAAAAAAGGGGTAGCTATCCTGATCTGAAGACATACACCTTTCCACCCAGTGGCAACATGGGAGGACCCGGAGGGTAGGATGGTGCTGGTGCAGGGAACCATCGATACAAAGGAGGTGACAATGACTAATGCCTACTTTTCCCTCGGGATTGTTGACCACACAAATGAAACCGCTACTAGATAAAGTAATCCAGTTTACCAAAGGGATGCTGATGCTGGCAGGGGATCTCAATATTACACCTGACCCCAACCTAGACTCCCCCAACCCAAGGCCAAGATCGACAGCCATACAGAAATTCTTTGGCCGGCTTCCTCATGAGGTAGGTTGGGTAGACACGTGGCAATATCAAAATCCCTAGGCTAGGAACTATACCCACTACTTAGTGGTCCACCAGACCTACTCTAGAATTGATCACTGCTTTACACAAGTAGAAAACCTACAATGGCTGGTGAACTCCAACTAGGGGATATAGTGCACTCTGACTATGCTTCAGTGCTCACTACATGGGCTATAGGATTACAGAGACACCACACATGCCAACTACTCCCTAAAGACACAGCAGTTCAAGGATTTTATCTCTGAAAAATTGGAAGAGATACAACATGGTAATCCCCCAGACGAATCTGGCCCAGCGATACATTGGAATACACTGAAAACAGTCCTACAAGGCCATATCATACAGTACATGGCAAAGCAGTCCCGCACCAGTCAGGAAAAACAGAAGGAGCTGGAGGACATTGCACTTCCTACAGATGGCACATAAACAGGGAGATATCTCCATGTTTCCACAGCTCCAACAAACAAAAGCTGACCTTGACAGACTAATTAAACAAAATACTGAGATAACCCTGAGGTATTTGAGACAGCGGTACTATGAAGTGGATCCCCAAGCAATACACCTGCTGGCATACCAGCGCATACCTCTCAACCTCCTGCCTCATGAATCAGGAACAAGGCTTAAAAAAATCAGTGACAAAGACCCCAAATCAGGGACACATATAAATGGTACTATTCACTCAGAAAGCTGAAAGAATAAAGGGATTTTTGTTCATATGCATTTTCTGAAGAATAACAAGTCTGTTACTTTAACGTTTGACATTATTTTATGCTTTTAATTCCCACGGTTCTGTCACAAGGACACAAATTTTATGAGGGACAGAGGAAAAATTTGAGGCAAAATCAAGTACAGCCTTGAAAATCAGGGACAGTTGAGAGGTATGTACCAGCAGTGCAAACACCTGAAAACATCGACCATAACAACCCTTCTGCATCCCCAGGATGCACGGCCACCAACAACACTTCACGATATTACCCAAAGATTTACTGAATATTATTCTAAATTAAATACCCCTTCCCATACACCAAGCCACACCACAATTAACTCCTATCTACAAACCCTTACTATGCCCCAACTGACCTATGATCAAGGAGAACAACTCACTCAACCCATCACGGAGGTGGAGGTTGCAGCAGCTAGAGCTAGAAGTAAGACCATGAAAACCCCAGGGCCCGACAGATATGGAGCAAAATTCTGTAAGACAACCCAATCACAGCTTATTCCCAAACTGGTACAGTTATTTAACTCAATTCTAGAAGGGGAGACTGTCCCACCCACTTGGTCATATGCATCCATATCGGTACTCCTCAAACCGGAGAAACCATCACATCTCTGTAGCTCCTAACACCCAATCTCCGTTCCCAACATGGATTATAAACTGTTCATGGGCTTACTCACACACCGCTTAGATACTTTATTGTCACATCTTATCCAGATAGATCAAACTGGGTTTGTACGTGGTAGAACCACTACAGATAACATCAAGAGAGCACTGCATGTCCTACATGTGGTGAATACGAATAAGGCACCCTCTGCAGTCGTCAGCCTGGATGCTGAAAAAACATTTGACAGGGTATATTGGCCTTTCCAGTACTCTGTCATGGCCAAGATGGGACTGCCAGGTGCCTTTGTCCAGGTCATCAGGAATATCTACAGCTCCCCTAAAGCATGTGTTAATAATAATCAGCACCACTCTGATTACTTCCCACTAGCGAGAGGTACCAGACAGGACTGTCCACTCTCACTAATCCTCTTTGCCATGTAAATGGCACTGCTGGTGCAAAAAATAAGAGAGGCAAGGGATATACAGGGCATTGCAATGGGGGACTCAGAGCACAGGACTGCATTATATGCAGATGATGTGCTCCTATACCTACGTAATCCAGAGACCACTCTCCCAGTTGTTAAGCATATTCTGGAAGAGTTTGGGGAGGTTTCAGGGTCTGCACTCAAAACAACCAAGACAGAAGCACTCACATTTCATTACACACCCACCCAATGGATACAGCGACTGTTCCCATTCTGCGGGGACCTGGGAATATGCCTCGTGCGAAATCCCTCCCAGGCATACAAGAACAACTACTCCACCTTTACCACCCAGCTTAAGACCGACCTGGCCCAATGGAACACCCTACCATTGAACCTATCAAGGAGAATAGTCCTGATCCGGATGGTAACACTGCCAAGGGCATTGCATCTCCTTCAAAATTTACCAATTACTATACCCCAGACTACCTTCCAAAGTTGGAATCGGGCCATCTCAAGATTTATCTGGGCTGGACAAAAACCAAGGGTTTGGTTCAAGACTCTGGGACCAGGGAGGGCTATCCCTTCCTAATCTCCAAATCTATTACTGGGTGGCACTGCTCACCCATATAATAGCCAGACAGAACTCAACTGCACTCACACATTGGCTGGATACTGAAAAAGCACTAATAGCAGACCGTGAATATTATACAGTCCTCTACTATACCCAAGGCTCCTAGAATTCTCCGGCTGCAGAATTCTTTACATGAACGCAATTCACCTAAAAACTTCTCAAGTGTGCTGCAGAATTCACTCTTCTTGGTGACTTTTAGTAATATTTCTGTGTATCCATAAAATCTGGTTCCCTTCCCTTTTATATCCAAACCCCCCATATGCTCAGAAGGTGATGTTATCATTGCTATAACATCATACATTAGCTAATGAAATGGCTGTCACTTATCTACACAGCTCCCACTGCCAGAGACTGTGGCACAGCACATCAGGCATGGTGATACTTGCTCAACCTGCACTACAGCTTAATACAATTTTTAGTCTTACATTATTGCACTAGGGTCAACTTAAACAAAACCTTGTCAATACCACAGACCTGTTAAGTCCATACCTCACTTTGTACAAACTTATTTGTGCCTTTAAGGTATAGAGATGCCATCTGATATGAATAACTGGTAAAATGAATTTAACTGTCATTTTTAAGAAAAATAAAATAATTATGCCCAGAAAAGTGGAATATAATAATATGTAGACCTGTTGAAAGAATAGACCTGTTAAATAATTGCACTGTATGCATTTTTGCCAGGGTTATTGATTACATATTGTCATTGGTTGATAGACTCACCTAAAGGTTATGCAAAAATGTTGCGTGCAGGGACAGCTGTTGGGCCAGAGGGTAGCATGCTGTGTTTCCATGCTGGCAACTCAGGTTCAGAGATTAGCTCTGGGAGCTGGCTGGGCAGCACAAGGATTGGTGGAATACATCACTGCTCGGAGTCTGGGAAGGTATGGTGTGCAGTGTTCTGTTACACGGTGGACACATTGCGATGGGCTGGAGAGCTCTATCTCATAATTGGTTCACATACATGTCATAGCCTGATGGTGTTACATAGTGTGTCAGGGGAAGCAGGTTGACATGAAAAATGAGTTTTCCAATAACTCCTCTATTCCATTTATTCCATTTCCAATGGGACCTGTATGAATGAGGATGCAATTTCATGGAAATAAAAGATTATATATATATATATATATATATATGTACACACACACACACACACACACACACACACACATACAGTATCTCTGTCTTACATACAAATGTGTGAGTGTGTGTAGTATGTTACAGATTGCATATAAATATATAAGTGATTCACAGTGGGAACCTCATGAGTGGTGTAGAAAGCACATACAAATATATAAGTGATAGACAGTAGAGACATCATTAGTGGGATCGATAACTGCGTATAGAAATACCTTATTTATCACATAAGGTCCCCTCTGCATATGTCATTTATGCAATAGGCTAGGACCTTAAGGGAGAGACATTTGTTTTGCTTTTTTAGGCATAAAATTACTTCTATAAGTCTGTTAATTTTTGAATTAGTGTTACTGTGCTTTCCACCATCCTGACTGCTATAATCACTGCCATGAAGGTGAAGTCAGGATGACAAGCTGACGCTCTGATGTAGTAGTTTGTTAGTGCTGCAGAACTTCCGCAGAAATTACAAACCACCGCTCCAGAAGTTCTGCAGCAAATGGTAGTCTTGTCGCAGAACTTGGTCCCACTGTGCCGCAGAAAAGTAGGGGCCTTGACTATACCAGCCCCCAACAGGGAGATCTGGTTCTACTTACAGTAACCCATGGCTTAACTTTTATGTTACCGGGTGGGCGACAATCAGAAAAGCAGTACACCATACCCCATTTGTGTCCCTTCGATGCCCAATAGTCTACCTCCCGGACTTCCAACCAGCCCTGCTGGATTATAAATTTCAAGAATGTTTATATTCACTAAAATACCTTGCCCGACTACTAGTAGGAGACAACTTCCAACCATTTAATGAGATACAGGGGGCATATGGGCTACCTAGGCAGGACATGTACAGCTACCTGCAGCTCCGTCACTATTAGCTACTCTTCCCAGAGGTGTACATGACCAGTCAAGCCACCCCTCTTTAATAAATACACTTAGCAATTTAGTCACTCACTCTGGTGTTGCTGGTATACCAGCCAATGTTATCCACTCTAGAGAACACCACCACCACAATTATTTTGCCATGGCAGGAAGAACTGGAGACCCAGATCGACAGGGAGTGCTGGAATAGGACATGCTAAAATGCATCCAAACTTACCAACTCCCACCAATGGAGAGAATATGCCTGGAAACAACTCCCAAGATACTTCCACTCCCCTGTCATTACTGGGCACTATGATACAGAGGGGTTCTGAGTGCTGGCTTAAATGAGGGGGGGAAATGTGCACACCACCAGCATGTGATGTGGTCCTGCCCCAACATACAACCATTCCTCCAACAGATTCAAGGGGAAATACAAGAGGTTCTGGGAGTGGGGCTACAGCTTACAGCAAACCCATTTGTGTTGTTACAATACCTGAAATGATATAGGGACCCCAGCACCAGGTACCTTCTGGGTATATTCATAACAGCAGCTAAGCAGGCCAACACCAATGCCTGGCTTACTCCCAGAATCCATGGAATACAGGAGTGGAGGACAATAGTAAACCAAATATACGACCTACAAGGGATTACCTGTAGTCTTAATGACCAAAAAGAGAGGTGTACTTCCAGATGGGTCATATATATTATGCTAAGAGATGCTACTGAGGTAGCATGTAACCCCAACACAAAGAGCAGAGATAGGTCCCTCCCAATGTTAGTTGGGAACCTGGGAAAACCCTGGAGACAGACTCAGTGGAACCTTGAAGGCAGAAGAAGGGGCAGACCAAGGAGTAGGCCCATCATGGTAAGTGGTATCTCCTTCCCCCCCAACCAGCTGACAGGCCCTGTCCCCATTTCCTCTTGCCACCAAGGGGACACACACATTGCAATGAACCAACTTCATCTATCCACTAGACATAGTATTGTTTATTAATCATTGTCTTAAACTAACCCTCTTCCACTCTGGCTCAAAGGAGAGGGGACAATGAAATTAAGCACTGTATCCCATATCTGAGGGAATATTTTACTGGGGAAGGGGGCTTGGCCTGGAGTGGTATTTATCACCTATGTATGTAACTGACCTATGTTTAAAACATTGTATTAACATTAAGGTTTGCTTGATTGTAAGTTGAAAATTTCTGTAAGAAAAATGACATTTACAAAAAAAAATAAAGAAAGAAATTGGTTAGGGGATAGGAGACTAAGGGTGGTGGTAAATGGAGTTCACTCCGAAGAAGGGAGGGTGACAAGCGGGGTGCCACAGGAATCAGTACTGGGACCTGTCCTCTTCAAAATTTTTTATTAGCAACATTGCAGAGGGGCTAGAAGGGAAGGTATGCCTCTTTGCAGATGACACTAAAATCTGTAATAGGGTAAACTGTGTGTGTGTGTGTGTGTGTAAAAAATGAATAGTGATTTAGGAAAGTTGGAGGAGTGGTCAAGGGTGTGGCAGCTGGGTTGCATTGCTAAGAAGTGCAAAATCATGCACTTGCACAGAAACCCAGGGGCAGAGTACAAAATGGGGTGGGGTGGGGGGAGATTAATCACCTAACAGGAAAGGGGCCAGGGAGTAATCATATCTGATGACTTAAAGGTGGCCAGACAGTGTGACAAGGCAGTTGGGAGAGCTAGTGGGATGCTAGGCTGCATAGGAAGGGGTATCACCAGCAGAAAGAGAGGTGGTGTTGTCGCTGTGTAGATCACTGGTGAGACCTCACCTAGAGTACATAGACATTGTTGGCAGATAAGGACCGTTAGGCACATCTAGTCTGCCCATATGCCCTATACATTGTATGTGGCCACTGACCCTATGTGATCAATGACTTTTCATCACTCTCTCCCCTCTCAAGCTTCCCTTGTGCCTGTCCCAGGCATGCTTAAACCTCTCCACTGTGCTTGCCCCCACTACCTCCTGCGGCAGACTATCCATGCGTCAACTACCCTTTCTGTGTAGAAAAGCACCCTCACATTACCTCTTAATCTACTCTCTTCCAATTTAATATTGTGCCCCCTTGTTCTAGTACTTTTTCTACATTGGAAAAGGTCCCCCACCTGCATCTTGTTTATGCCCTTGAGGTACTTGAAAGTTTCAATCATGTCCCCTTGATCTCTCCTCTCCTCCAGTGAGTACATATTAAGGTCCCTTAGTCTCTTCTCATGTTTTGTGGTGCAAGCCCTGCACCATCCTTGTTGCCCTTCTCTGGATAGTGTCCACCTTATCTATGTCCTTGCACAGGTGTGGCCTCCAGAACTGCACGCAGTACTCCAGGTGAGGCCTTATCAATGTTTTATACAATTTCATCACCACCTCCTGCTGGTGATACACCTGCCTATGCACCCCAGCATGCCACTGGCCCTCCCTGCTGCCTTTGTGCACTGCTTTGATTCCTTAAGGTCATCACTGATGATAACTCCTAGGTCTCTTTCCTCTATGGTGACAGTCAACCCCCCCCCCACCTGTAGCTCTCCCCAGGGTTCTCTCTACCCAGTAGTGTCCAGTTCTGGAGACCACATCTCTGGAAGGACATAGGGTAGAGGTGGTCCAGAGGAGAGCAACCAAAATGGTGTTGGGTCTGCATCATAAGCCATATGGGGAGAGACTGAAGAACCTCAATATTTACACCCTGGAGGAAAGGAGGGAGAGGGGGAATATGATAGAAACATTCAAATACCTCACAGGTATAAATAAAGTTCAAGAAGTAAGCATTTTCCAGAAAAAATTATGCTCAAGAACAGGTGGACATACTATGAAGTTGGAAGGGGGGAGACTCAGGGGAGATGTGAAGAAGTACTTACTCACAGAAAGAGGGGTGAATGCCTGGAACAGCCTCCCAGCAGAGGCCGTGGGGGTAAAAATAGTAACGGGCTTCAAGAATGCATGGAATAGGCATAAGGGAACCATAGAGGTGGGGGAGGGTAAAGCTGGAGATCAATTAGGGTCTGCGGTTTTATAGTAGGTAGGGAAAATGGGCAGACTAGGCAGGCCAAGGGGTCCTTATCTGTTGTCAACATCTATGTTTCTATAATTATAAAACGGGTTTTAAAAATTGTGAAACCTGATTGACTGAGGGCTATCTTTGCCAGTGCTGTTATCTCAGTACAACAGCACTGGATAAAGATCTAGCAGCCTCCTCTTTAATTTTTTTATTAATCTTTTTATTAACAATTTTAAATACAAAAAACATATTCTAGATGAACATATTACACTCCAGAAACAACAGAGCATGAGAACAATACAGTGACTAGATTTGTAAGCAGGTAACACTGAGCCCAGTGCCTCCACCCAGTCAATTACATGCATACATTTTATTTTCCTGAAAGACAGAAATTAGCCCTGTCTGATCTGGGATCTCTCTGCATTGTTTACAAGTTCCCCCATCCTATACTTTTACTAGTAGCATGGAGGTTCCTTGAGTGTTAAGTATATGAGGGGGTCATGTAGGTGCATATAAGGCTGAATTCAGATATGCCCCGCATGTTTGTCGATATTTATCCACACTGTTCATATTCTGGTGTGCACCTTTTTCCGATGAGGCCAGCTGGTCCACCACTGTGAGCCATTCTGCTAAGGGACCTCTAGGTTTGCCATCTACACAGTAATAATCTCTTTGTGGCCACACTGACCGTCACCACCCACCGTATCATGGGCAAGCATTTGGGTTACACAGGCCATTCAACACCCAATAGAAAGAATGGGCCATCCCATGCAATGGTATGACCCCACAGTTTGGAGCATGCGTTCCCAATGGCCATCCAAAAACCCTGGATGCAGGACAGGACCATAGAATATGCGTTAAATGAGCCCCCAGCTGTTGGCAGCACCAGCACTTGTCATGCAGGAGAAGGCCTAGCTCAAAGAGAGCTGACAGAGTGCAATACCACCAGAGGAGAAGCTTATTTCATAAAAGTCAACTACGGCTGTTGCAGCACACTTTATGGGCTTGGAACATACAGATGGTCCATTGAGCGTCCTCAATTTGAAGCTGCAGCTCTGCTTCCCATGTGGACTTAGATGGTAGTGACAGAGCCGGTTGGGCATCACATAGAATAGCATAAATGTGGCTAGTCCTGCCCTTGGATTTCAGGAGAGTGATGTCCACCAGGGTGATTGTGGATTGTGTGCATGTCCACTGCATTTTGGAGAGCCTAACAGACACCACACTGTGAACCTGGAGATATTTCCAGAAACCGTGTTTAGGTATGTTGTACCTATTTTGCAGCATAGTAAAGGCTTCCATGTGATGGGCATCTGGGGTGATAATATCACCAGTTATGTGGATGCACCAATAGGCCCATGAAGACTAATGCAGGGGGTGGTGTCCTATAGAGAGGGACCGATTCCCCTATAGCGGTTCCAGCTGAGGGGGAGTAGGGTCTGCCTTCAGATACTTCTGCAACTGTTCCCACACCTTTCTAGAAAGACTCACAGTGGGATAGTGTTGAACCTGTTTTACTACCGGGAAATACAGGAAAACAGCCACCATGGGCTACAGGAGACAACCTGCTCCAAGTGTAGCCATAGTGGAGAGGTAGCTGATGCAGGGGTGAACCAATGCATGGTTTGAGCATTTGTATATGCTAAATGGTATCCGTATAACCAGGGGAGGTCACAACCCCCTTTAGCCCAGTGACTCTGGAGCATTCCCCTGATGTATCAGGGTGAATTCCTATCCCATAAAAAGTCCTATAGCAATCTATCCATGTTCCAGAACCATTTCTAGGGTAGGGCAATGGGCAGATAGTACAGGAGATGCACGATGCATGCTGCCACCCTCATTTTAAAAGCTTCAATCTTGCCCACTAGGGATAGGTTGCAGAGCTTTAATCTAGCTAATTGGGCCCTAATGGAATCCACCATGGGGTGAAAGTTAAGCCAGATCACTGTATTGAGATCCAAATGGATTTTGATACCCAGATACATGATGCCCTTAAATTTCCATTTGAGCCCTTTTGCTGTAAAGGGCTGGGAAGAGGTCAACATATGTAAAGGAAGAACTTCAGTCTTCCTTGTGTTAACAGAGACCCAAGATCTGTGAACATTCTTGCAAAAGGTTGAGCAGTGGATTGAATGTAGCCTGACCATCTCACTGGAGAATAAGCAAATCACCTGCATATAGTAATGTCAGATGTCCCTGTCCTCCACATACTATCACTCAGAGAGGGATGATCCCGGATGGTGATGGCAAGAGGTTGTATGGTGAGGACAAACAGGAGGGAGAAACAAAATAACCCAGTCAGCTGCCTCTCTGCAGTGGAATGGATGGAGAAGGCAGACCATTGGTAAGGACACCGGCTTTCAGAGAACAGATGATTTCAGACATCACCACCTCCCGCCTCCTGCTGGTGATACCCCTGCCTATGCACCCCAGCATGCCACTGGCCCTCCCTGCTGCCTTTGTGCACTGCTTTGATCCCTTAAGGTCAGAGATGATAACTCCTAGGTCCCTTTCCTCTTTGGTGACAGTCAGCTCCCCCACCTGTAGCTCTCCCCAGGGTTCTCTCTATCCAGTACTGTGTCCAGTTCTGGAGACCACATCTCTGGAAGGACATAGGGTAGAGGTGGTCCAGAGGAGAGCAACCAAAATGGTGTTGGGTCTGCATCACAAGCCATATGGGGGGATACTGAAGAACCTCAATATGTACACCCTGGAGGAAAGGAGGGAGAGGGGGAATATGATAGAAACATTCAAATACCTCACAGGTATAAATAAAGTTCAAGAAGTAAGCATTTTCCAGAAAAAATTATGCTCAAGAACAGGTGGACATGCTATGAAGTTGGAAGGGGGGAGACTCAGGGGAGATGTGAAGAAGTACTTACTCACAGAAAGAGTGGTGAATGCCTGGAATAGCCCCCAGCAGAGGTTTTGGGGCCAAAAATAGTAACAGGCTTCAAGAATGCATGGAATAGGCATAAGGGAACCATAGAGGTGGGGGGGGGGTAAAGCTGGAGATCAACTAGGGTCTGCAGTTTTAGAGTAGGTAGGGAAAATGGGCAGACTAGGCAGGCCACTTGGTCCTTATCTGCAGTCAATATCTATGTTTCTATAATTATAAAATGGGTTTTAAAAATTGTGAAACCTGATTGACTGAGGTCTATCTTTGCCAGTGCTGTTATCTCAGTACAACAGCACTGGATAAAGATCTAGCAGCCTCCTCTTTTATTTTTTTATTAATCTTTTTATTAAAAATTTTAAATGCAAAAAACATATTCTAGATGAACATATTACACTCCAGAAACAACAGAGCATGAGAACAATACAGTGACTAGATTTGTAATCAGGTAACACTGAGCCCAGTGCCTCCGCCCAGTCAATTACTTGCATACATTTTATTTTACTAAAAGACAGAAATTAGCCCTGTCTGATCTGGAATCTCTCTGCATTGTTTACAAGTTCCCCATCCTATACTTTTACTACTAGCATGGAGGTTCCATGACTGTTAAGTATATGAGGGGGTCATGTAGGTGCATATAAGGCTGAATTCAGATATGCCCCACATGTTTGTCGATATTTATCCACACTGTTCATATTCTGGTGTGCACATTTTTCCGATGAGGCCAGCTGGTCCACCACTATGAGCCATTCTGCTAAAGAAGGGACCTCTAAGTTCGCCATCTACACAGTAATAATCTCTTTGTGGCCACACTGACCGTCACCACCCACCATATCATGGGCAAGCATTTGGGTTACACAGGCCATTCAACACCCAATAGAAAGAGCGGGCCATCCCATGCAATGGTATGACCCCACAGTTTGGAGCATGTGTTCCAAATGGCCATCCAAAAACCCTGGATGCAGGACAGGACCATAGAATATGCGTTAAATGAGCCCCCAGCTGTTGGCAGCCCCAGCACTTGTCATGCAGGAGAAGGCCTAGCTCAAAGAGAGCTGACAGAGTACAATACCACCAGAGGAGAACCTTATTTCATAAAAGTCAACTACGGCTGTTCTGGCACACTTTATGGGCATGGGCATGGAACATACAGATGGTCCATTGAGTGTCCTCAATATGAAACTGCAGCTCTGCTTCCCATGTGGACTTAGATGGTAGTGACAGATCTGGTTGGGCATCACATAGAATAGCATAAATGTGGCTAGTCCTGCCCTTGGATTTCAGGTGAGTGGTGTCCACCAGGGTGATTGTGGATTGTGTGCTCGCCGACTGCATTTTGGAGAGCCTAATAGACACCACACTGTGAACCTGGAGATATTTCCAGAAACCGTGTTTAGGTATGTTGTACCTGTTTTGCAACATAGTAAAGGCTTTCATGTGAGGGGCATCTGGGGTGATAATATCACCAGTTACGTGAATGCCCCAATAGGCCCATGAAGACTAATGCAGGGGGTGGTGTCCTATAGAGAGGGACCGATTCCCCTATAGTGGTTCCAGCTGAGGGGGAGTAGAGTCTGCCTTCAGATACTTCTGCAACTGTTCCCACACCTTTCTAGAAAGACTCACAGTGGGATAGTTTTGAACCTGTTTTACTACCGGGGAATATAGGAAAACAGCCACCAGGGGCTACAGGAGACAACCTGCTCCAAGTGTAGCCATAGTGGAGAGGTGGCTGATGCAGGGGTGAACCAATGCATGGTTTGAGCATTTGTGTATGCTAAATGGTATCCGTATAACCAGAGGAGGTCACAACCCCCTTTAGCCCAGTGACTCTGGAGCATTCCCCTGATGTATCAGGGTGAATTCCCATCCCATAAAAAGTCCTATAGCAATCTATCCATGTTCCAGAACCATTTCTAGGGTAGGGCAATGGGCAGATAGTACAGGAGATGCACAATGCATGCTGCCACCCTCATTTTAAAAGCTTCAATCTTGCCCACTAGGGATAGGTTGCAGAGCTTTAATCTAGCTAATTGGGCCCTAATGGAATCCACCATGGGGTGAAAGTTAAGCCAGATCACCATATTGAGATCCAAATGGATTTTGATACCCAGATACATGATGCCCTTCAGTTCTCATCTGAGCCCTTTTGCTGTAAAGGGCTGGGAAGAGGTCAACAGATGTAAAGGAAGAACTTCAGTCTTACTTGTGTTAACACAGAGACCCAAGACCTGTGAACATTCTTGCAAGAGGTTGAGCAGTGGATTGAATGTGGCCTGACCATCTCACTGGAGAATAAGCAAATCACCTGCGTATAGTAATGTCCGATGTTCCTGCCCTTCACATACTATCACTCAGACAGGGATGATCCTGGATGGTGATGGCAAGAGGTTGTATGGTGAGGACAAACAGGAGGGAGGAAGAGAATGACCCTGTCAGGTGTCTCTCTGCAGTGGAATGGATGGAGAAGGCAGACCATTGGTAAGGACACTGGCTTTCAGAGAACAGTACAACATCCAAATCCAGTGAAGGAACACTGGTTCAAATCCCATGCGCTCTAGAGTGTACAGAAAGTTAAATCCATTCGACCAAGTCAAAGGCTTTCTGAAACTCGACTGCTATGGCCACTGCTGGCTCAGGGTCCTGCCTTACTGCTGCTGGAAGATTAAGCATTGTGCAAAGGTGGTCCAAGCTCTGCTTCCTTTGAAAAACTCTGCTTGCATGGTATGTATCAACCTTTGCACGATTGTTTCCAGTCTGGTGGCCAGTACCTTTGCTAGAATTCTGGCATCTGCACTAATGAGTGATACGGGTCTGTAGTTATCTGGATCTGTGGGGTCTTTGCCTTTCTTTGGTAGTATCATGATCACTGGCTTCTCTAACGTAGGCAGTAGTGCACCACCTCGATGGGAGGACTGGAACATCTCCGAGAGAAAAGAGGTGACTTCCTCTTGTGTTATATAGTAGAAATCAGGTGAAGCCATTGGACCCCAGGGCCTTTCTCTTACTAAGAGCCGGAATGGCCTGTTTAATTTCTTGCTGTGTAAAGGGTATGTCCAGCCCTAAGGAGTCAGAGTGGGCGATCCTGGGTATAGGAAGCTTGTCGAGGAAGGACATTTTGTCATGGGTCAGTGTCTCTGGAGAGGCATACAGTTCCTGACAGAACTGATGTACAAGTCATCTCCTTGGTACCCATGCAGGTTTGGCCCATGGCATCCAGCAGCCCTGTGATGTGTGTGTCCACCTGACACTTTTTAATTCTACATGCCAGTAAGTGCCTTGCTTGCTCCCCCCCTTCCAGTAAGAGTGTTTGAGACAGAACATGGCTAGTCCAGCATTTCTGGCGAGATCATTAAGCTGCATTCTAATGTGCACCAGCTAAGCCAGTAATTTTTGGGAGGGGGGATGCAGAGCCTTTTATTTGGCTTCCAGAGATGTCAGTGAGTCCTCCAGTGCAGGTGGGTCTCTTCCCATTTGTTATGCCTGTGTGCAGCGTAGCTGATGATCCAGCCCCTCATATATGCATTGTAAGCTTCCCAGACTATCACAATAGAGGAGTCCCCATCTGATTGTTAGTACTAAAGGTAGATGTCTCTGATTTGGCCCAACCGGAAAATAGTGGGTTCTGCAACAGAAGGGGATCTAGCCTCCAGGACCTGGATGTGGGTATTTCCCATATCAAGGTCAGTGACACCGTGGCATAATCAGAGATGACTGGAGGGCAAATTTTGGCACTCAGAGTACAATGTGTCACCCTTGGAGATGTGAACCAGAGATTTATAGGGCTTCATGTTAAATGCACTGCCGACAAATAGGAATAGTCTCTTTTTCCCCGGTTTTGAATCCACCATGTGGTGCTCCAGCAGAAGCTCTTTAAGAGCGTCCCTTGCTCGGCCATGTGGTTTCACATGCCTTGCACTACGGTTGAGAATTTCTTCCATAGTGAAATTGAAGTCACCCCCTAGCAGCAATGGATTACTGGGCATACTGAATTGGGTTACCTCCTGGTTCAGGGTGTGGTAGAACTGCAGATCACCATAGTTAGGACGATATATATTTATCAGAGTTAAGGGGGCTAGTAGTGTAGTGACTTCTGCCATAACCCAATGCCCCTCTTTAGCTGCAACTGACCTTGTAATAGTCCAGGTGACGTTTTTGTGCAGTAAGACAGTGCCTCCCCCCCCCATACCCAATCTCATGCAAGTTTTGTTGCCTCAAGTCCCAGAAGACAAGTTTTCTGCAGGAGGGCTATCTGGGCTTTCAATATTTTGAAGTGTGACAGAACTTTCTTTACAGAGAGCTGAGCTCCCACACATTCCATGTTTTGGTCTGCACCCCTCCCATGATCCCTTTCTGTGGAGAAAAATGTTAATGGTGGATGGCTGCTGTGCCCTAAGGGCCCCGACATCAGGCTGGGCATACCATACCTAAATAAGGCTCTGATCGTATCATCTGATTTCTTATAGGCTGATACCAGTAGGGCCTTTTGGTGCTGGCTCAGTGTACATGTATATACTATGAGTAGGGAGCATAGCAAACAGTACAACTTTCAATACATAAAGTCCAATTGTGACTGAAAAAACACAGTAAACATTTGTGACACAATCATATGCAAACAGATATCTTCTGATCCCTCTGCCACTTTACCTATATACCCTCTGCAGTATTTCTGACATCCCCAGCAATTTTAACACAGGCTTATCCTACTTCAGGCAGCCCAAGTGTCAGATACTGGAGATCTGGAGGTGGGAGTACATCTATTCTCTATACCTCTTTCCCTGATTGCCCATGTTAGCTACTGGGAATAACCCAGGGAAAGAAACCTTCAAAATGAGGGACTGTAGGAGCACAGCTTCCTCGAGGACTGATGACTCTGCTTAGGGCCCTCATAACCCAGGTGCCTGCCCTATGACACCCACTATCATGCCCGGGCCTATAAAAAGAGCTGGGGGGGCAATGTCCTTCTTGGGAGGGAAGAAGTATACCTGGCGAATGTTTCCTGAGCCTAGCAGTGCCCTCACATCCTCAGACTCTGCAGCAACACCTATCCCACAATTCCCAAATCCATACATAGGCGACTTGTGGAGGGGTATAGGGACACCTTGGGTGGAGTGGGGGGGGGGAGACAGTCACCCTTATGCCCTAGTCGTGTCCTATGACAGCAAGCCACCTCAATAGCCTCCATTTCCCAGACAATACAGTCTACCCCCGACTTTGTATGCACCAGACCTCTGCCTGAGCCAGGTGGCATGCCAGTTTGGGCCCGGGGCTGATGCAACTATTGCCTCTCCCTGGGAGCTGGAACTTCGAGATGTAGGCACTGCTATCCATCCCTTGAAATGTATAGTACATATGCAGGGGGGGCCTTGCTTCCTGGAGAGTGGTACAAGGTATGGCTCCACTGTTGTGGCCTTTCAATCCCTGGATGTCTCCACACACCCAGATCCCCGACACTGCTCCTCCGTAGAGCTGGTGTTCCAGTGCTGCCCATTCAACCCACATCTCCTTTGCGAGGGACTCGCGCTACCAACTGAGAATAAAGTTGAAATGAGCAGCACAGCAGCTTAGGAAAGGTAGTGACAGAGGGAGACATGGACATTGCTAATGCAGTAGTATAGCTGTGATGTCTCACCTCCTTGGTCCCTATGTCTCTCCCCCCCCAAGAGGAGGGGTAAATGACCCTGTCCTGGATGACAGAGAATGCCTTTCAGGTTCAGTCCAGCATTCCCCTCACATATTTGGGCATCAGCTTATCTGCAGTCGAATAAGTGAGGACAGTGGGACCAGCTGGCAAATCCGGTCTGACTTCTGTTTGAACCCATTCGTTCTAATGGGGGAGTGCAGGAGATATGGGGGGTATATTGCCAACACTATTATCAGAAAGGTATGCAGTAATATGGTATACCCATATTATTAAAAGCCATTCGTTCCCTCAGTGTACAAATACCCCCATTTCCCCTCCCCAGAAGTGGAATCCAACCATGATCACCCTCTCAAGCCAAGATTACTTCAGCACGCTAATAAAATCTGCTGCTGTGGCAAGAAGCCAGGGCAGGGTGCCTCTTGAATGTGCGCATGTTTGAGAGGCAAAAAGCCGTGATGCAGTTTGGATAGAGTGGCAGGAACTGAGGAAAATGGTGGCTGATCAAATGACAGTTCCCTCCCCAATACAATAGTCTGCATGGGACACATATGCCATAGGGAGACTGAGGGGGGGACCCCTGGCGGAAGAGTAGGTCTTAACCACCTCCCAAAAGTGTTTGCACTAGAGTTGAGGAGGAAAGAAAAGGAAGGGGGCAGCAAACCATTACTGAAAGGAACAAAAGTCAAGGGCGCAGGCACATAAAGAAATAAAAAATAAAATGGTACCTGTTGCATGCCATGCCTCCAGCAACAGCTCTGTGGAAAGTCTGCCCTTTTTCACCAGGTCCCTCTCCCACACAGATTCCAACATTTTCATGAAGCCCCTGACCCACTCTTTTCCTTGTTCTGTCTGTCCCATTGTACCTCCCCCCCCCCCATTTATCACACATACTGTAGCAAGGGGCCTAACAGTTCAGTCAATCAGTAATACCAACTGCGAGCATTTGAATATAACAATGTGCATGCCCACCCTGCTACTTAAAAGCGGTCCTGGCTGATGGTCCCCCTCTCCCAATGCAGTTCCCCAAGTACCTGCATTAAGGGGCATAGCCCTTTTAAGAAGTCTAGCATCTTAACTGAAGGATAGTCCCCATAAGTCTGCATAACACTGACCCTAACAGGTATACTTAAGAATTCAGTCTGCCATTTCAGGACTCGGATTGCAGCTCAGACACTTGCTTGTGGACAGTTGGATGTGCCTCAGGCTCTGCAGGTTGGCCCAGACCCTGGCTCTGTACATCATCTGGGCTAGAGAATTCACTAATCAGTAAGCTAGTTACAGTCACCACCAACAGGCTGACCATGTCAGCACAAGATTTTGGCCTGTTGGAGGATACCTTTGTTTGTGGAGGGTTGTTGGGTATGCAAAAATAAATACAGCTGTGTAGAACTCCAGCAAGGGGGCAGATCAAGGATATATTTTCTGCTTTGGACCTGACCCAGCACGTCAACCAACCAGCCAGGCTGAACTCCATTAAGGGCTCCAGCACCTTGATTGATCTCCTTACAAACCGGCCCCACAGAATCACTAACCTGGTGGTCCTTACAGACTCCCTAAGTGATCACTCTCCCATACTCTTCTGGTCTTGTTTACAATGAAAACCTGAACCACACAAGTCAGCTCGGCGCCGTCTCCGGCCTGGAGGCCTAAATAAACTTAGGAAATACCTAACCCTTTGGGATTGGACCCCAATATCTCAGGCTGCCTCCATAGATGAAGCCCTTGATTACTTTACCTGCTCCTTTAATAAGGTATGCTATATCTGTGCCCCTCTCTCAAAAGTGCAGTCCAGGAAGTGTAATGCCACCTGGATCACACCTGAACTGCTCCATCAACTAAAGCATAGAGATGAACTCTGGCATATAGCGGTCTCTTCTGGCTCACAGGCCGACAGGCAGGCCTATAAAGCATCTCAACAAATGCACCTGGGCAGTAAAGCAGACCAAATCTGAACACTACAAAAAGACCCTTGCTCCTCCTAGGGGAATGCTCGGTTGTTTTGGGACAATATCAAGGAACTCAATGGCAAATCTCTGCTTCCCCCATCCTCCCTACTTACAATAAACAATATCTCCACCACCGACCCACTGGCCATCGCCGACTGCTTCAAGTGGTCCTTCTCTGACCTCAGTGCAGCACTCCTGAACAACTTTTTCGGCACCATTCTGGAAATCCTGCCCCCTAACCTTCAGTATCCCCCATTCCACTTCAGGATAGTCACAATGAATGAGGCTAAAGCTTTTCTCACTAATGCCCTCAGTGGCTCTTGCTGCTGCAAGGATTCTTTTGATATGAGGATCCTTCATCTAGTACTAGATTCAGTACTCTCCCCATTGACTGACCTTATTAACCGCTCACTATGCTTGGAACAGTTCCCTACAGGCTGGAAGATGGCCACTATCACCCCTATACTGAAACGTGGTAGCACGTTCCCCAAAAATTACTGGCCCATCTCCACCCCCCCCCCCAAAAGCCCTAGAAAAGATTATTGTCACCCAGGTCACTGAATACCTGCATACTAACAACCTACTGTGCAGAGAACAACTTGGTTTCAGGTCCAGACACAGTACAACCACGGCCCTCAACGAGTTCTCTAACTTCCTCCACTTGGCCCTGGATAAAAAACATATTGCTGGAGCTGTCTACATAGACCTGTCTAAGGCTTTTGACACTGCCTCCAACCCCCTATTCTTGAGCACACTCCACCACATAGGGATGTTGAAAGGACCCATATCTTGGTTTGCCAGCTACCTTACAGATAGATCGCAATGTGTCAAAATAAATAACACCCTCTCAACCACCCTGCCAGTCCAATCTGGGGTCCCTCAGGGCTCTATTCTCGACCCTCTGTTATTCAGCATCTATCTGAACGCCCTGCCCGAGTTCTGCTCCGGCAAACTACTCTTGTATGCGGATGACGCAGTACTCTTTGCCTCGCACCTGGATCCCAGTGTTCTGCAGTACTCCCTCCAACACACATTTAACCAGATCGAGAACTGGTTCATGGACCATAGACTTGTGGTCAACATAAAAAAGACAAAGACCATGCTCTTTGCCCATCATCAGAACAAGTCCAAGGATACGCAACTAACAATCCTCTCTCACTCTCTCCTTCCACTAGAGCAAGTCCCTACTTATAAATACCTGGGCCTAACCTTTGATTCATGCCTATCATACCATGCACACATTAACTATCTATCCACAGCCATAAATGCCCGTATAGGATTACTGTATAGGCACAAAAATTGCCTACCACCGGAAGCCCTCAACCTGGCCATCACCTCCTTGGTCCTCTCTCTAGTCGATTATGGGCTCACAGTTTACTTGGCTGCCGATCCTACGGCACTGAACAAAATGTATCTGGCCATCAACAAACTATGCAGACTCCTCCCCGGGGTGGATAAGTGTACCCGCACATGTATCCTGTATACCCTGGCAAACCTCCTCATCCTGGATGAAAGACTACGCTATCAAACATGTCTCCTCACTAAAAATATTCACCTGAGGCTAACCCCCCTGGGGGTGTCTGCCTCTCTCCAATCCCCCTACACACCTCTATGAACACCCGCACCGCCAACAAACAGGTATGGTCTATACCGTGGGTCAAAACCTCTTTAGCCAAAAGGTCTTTCCTTTACAGAGCTCCAGTCTGGTACAATGAACTCCCCTCTGATGTCTCCTCCATCTACAACCTAGGTCCCTTTAAGCTTGCTCTCAAAGAACACATACTTGCCTTACATCGTTGTCAATGCACCACTTAGTTTAGGAACCGACTCAGCAGGCCCAGTTTTCATGGCTGCTAAATCTAACCTCGTGACAATGCCTTTGTTGGCAGCACATGCTAGTTAACTATGCTAGTTTCTCCACTCCTTAGTTTACTCAAAGTTGTTACTTCCTTAAGCATATCTGTTCACTGGTGTACTACTGTAAACAGTAGACCATCTGCTGATTATATTATACAACCAAGCAGTAAAACTGTAAAGAACCTGTAATACTGTGTGGTATTACTTCATGTAACTCTTTATTTGCTGTGACTGTACTTGGTATGTCTGTAATGTTTTCTTACTGTATTTGGGATGTCTGTAATGTTTCCTGACACGGAGCTTTTGTAAATGAGTCTCTGACTCAAAGGTTGTAAATTCCTAAAGAATATTGTAAAAAATAAATAAAATAAATATCTGTTGTTCCCGAGGAGTGAGGACTGCGTGATCAAAGAGGCCAGACAGACATCACTGCAGCCTCACTGCTTTGGTCCTAGAACCCTCTTAGCCTTGTGCTGTTTGTTCTTCCTCCAGGAATGAACAGCTGGTATCCACAGGTCGTCTAGCATGGGAAGCTGTCACAAGAGAGGCCTTTTTGCTCCCTGCAGACTGTGGCTCCTCCTCAAAATAAAGGCACAGTCCATCATGTGATAGGGGCTGGGATTGTGCCACTGGCAGTATCGATGTGCTGCTCTGTGCTTTTTCACGTCAGATTGGGTCCAGTCCTTTTCAATAAAAACCTCAGCAACTTCTGGGGTCTGAAACTATTGTGAGACTCATTTTTGCAAATTCACAGAGATGCTGGGTACTGCAGACTGTATTGTACACCTAAATTCATCAAAGTCTGTCGGGCCAGTGCATAGGCCTGCTAGTGCTCAGATAGTTCCACAAAAATATTTCAATGGTATGTCCCTTTCACAAGACAGTACCTTTGGTTCTAATCCAGCTGATGATCTGTTCCTGATCTTGGTACTGGAGGAAATGGGCCAACAGAGGACAAGGACAATCACCAAGCTGGGGGGGGGGCAATGGGCCCAATCAATTTCGTTGTCCAGTGGGCATTTAAGGGCAAATATGGCAGATAAAGTGAGCTGTAGGAATCTGAAGTGTCCTTCTCCTCACTCTCCTCTGGGAATCCAACAAAACAGATTGTTACATCTGCTGCAATTCTCCAGGTCCTCCACTCATTCTCACTTCAAATGGAGGACCCGGTCCTGCTCATGTAAGTGGCCATTGACTCTGGCTGAAACATCCTCGGTGGTGGCAATCCTCTGTTCAGCTACACTGAGTTGGTCACCAATCTGAATGATAGCATTAATTCTTTGTGTAGCTATGTCAAGCTAGGAAATCTGTGTCACCAGTTGTTCCAACATAGACTTGATTTCAGACAGGGCCGTCTCAGACTCTGGACCCACCGTTTTGCCACCCTGTAAGCTGTCTGAGGAGAATGTTCAGAGGCAGATAACTTCAAAATCATGTTTCCATTTTCAAAGCTGAGTAGCTTAGATTGATTCCAGAGGTGAGTGCTCTCCACTGCTAAAAAAAATGTTAAAGTAGCTGTTCACAACGGTGAGGATTTCGACAGATTACTGCTATGGGTTGAAGAATTAGGCAGCAATCTTTTTCATGAACTCTGATTGGCGGAGGGCCATCTTTTCCACTGCTATTATCTCACCACAACAGCACTGGATAAAGATCCAGCAGCCTATTCACACTAAAAACAATACTAACCACACATCCCTGATGCCGTCACAAACATGGTTGTCACCTTTACTCACTAAAAACCTTCAACTAGGCCCTAAAAATAAAACTGCTTTAAATTAAAAAAATAATTAAATGTTATTTACCCTCATAATCCTCTTCTTACACACACATACTATTTTAATTTATGGCATCTCTTTGCTGACCATGAAAAATCCCCCATCCTATCCTTACCTGCTTACTAGGGAAACCTTTGCTGTTTAACTTGCTACATTTAAAACAAAAGCCCTGGTTCCATCGGAGGCCTTCTGTTATGTGTTTGTGTGGGTAAACATTCTGCTAGTAGAACTGAGCAGAGATTTGAATTCTTGTATTCCATCTTCTGAATATAGGAAAAGACAGAAAATAAACAAGATAGGGAAAAGGAAGGGAACAATATAAAGAAAAAAGAAAGGTGAGGGAACAGGTAAATGGGGTGGGTTGGGGAAAATACAGGGTTTAAGAACTAATTAAAAATAAATGTATTTTGCCGTGCATAATATTTGCACCAGAGATGGTATGTGAGTGTTGCGATGTGCTGAGACTATTTTACTAGGGTGGATTAAAAAAAAAAAAAGTTTAAGTCATAAAAATGTTTCTTTTTTGATTTTGGTGCATTTTTTTCACCCTCTCATATAAAAAAAATCTTGGACCCATTTTATAATTGCAATAAGACACTCCAGGGTGTAAATTATGGAGTAGGATAATGGCACCTAAAGATAGATTAGGCACTAAACAGCCTTTCCTGCCTCACAACACAGCAGAGGTGTGCCGTAATCCCACCACAATGCACGCTATGGAGTGTCTTATTGCTTAAACGAAAGTAGCTAAATGAGATGAGCTGGCCTGCCAGCGCAGCTGTAGAGCTCATTGCCATGCACAATGACGGCCCAGGACCAGAAGCGATCTCAGGAATTGGAGGGCTAGCTGGGGGGAGGAGGAGGATCAAGTGTCCCATGGACTGTTCTCCTTCTCCAGGGGGAAGGGTGGGAATGTCATCAACGCAGTACTAACCCCTTGCAGAAGCAGGGAGCCTGACTGCTGGGTCTGACTCTAGCTTGGGGAGTGTCAGGCATTCGCTGTACGTGCCACCTACATCACTGCATGTCATGCCCCTCCCCCCGGGGAGAACAACAGGAGAAAAATCCCCAGCCTGCAGGATGACGACGACTCCTCACAGGCCCTGCACCCGTCTACTGGGCTCTCCAGCTGCATTCGAATTAAACTCCTCCCAGGATAAGAGTCTGGTCCGGGGGGGGGCTCCGCCATGGGGGGGTAAACTGTGGGGCACTGTGGACTGCAGATAAGTCCCAGAGACAGTAGGGTATCTGGGCTGGGAAAATGGATAGGCTGAATGGGGCTGGCTGGCGCAGGGAGGAAAAAGCATACTAAATAAAAAAAAGTAACTAAAAGAGAACTAAAAAAGTTGGTATGAAAGGTCAGGAAAGATAAAGTACAGTTACATAAAAACTTACCATAACAGTAGGTCTTCGAGAACAACTCTTGCAGCAGGTTACACCATTAGGACTGAAGCCGGCAGGCACCAGGACCCCACGGAAATTTTCTAGCTAGCAGTATTCAGCAGGGACTGCCTCCGACGTCAGGCATAGTACATAAGGAGGCGGTCCCCCAGAATCCCAAGTTCTCCCTCCGGAGACTCACGGCCGCTGGATGACATCAGAAGAGGAGACTGAGGATCCGCCATCAAATGGCAATCAGAAAAAAGTGTTGAAAACACCTGATCCTAGGAGAAAGATATCTGAACAAAAAATTCTACCTCCAGAGGGGATGGTGGGAGGGAAAGTACCTGCTGCAAGAGCTGTTCTCAAAGATCTGCTGTTACGGTAAGTTCTTATGTAACTGTACTATCTTACTTCGAGAAACAGCTCTTGCAACAGGTTACACCATTAGGACTGATTCCCAAGCAATAGTGGAAATCCCACACCAATGGGAGGAGGGAAGGTAGAAATCCTTAGTAAAACCTAAGCCTAGGACAGAAGTCCTTGAAGGACTGCTAGACCAAAACCTGCTCTTTGTCTTGATGCAACATCCAGGCTATAATGCCTGATAAAGGTGTGCACAGTGCTCCAAGTCGCTGCTGCACAGATAGCTAAGGTGGACACGTTCTTTAAGGCCGCAAAGGAGGTAGCCACCCCCCCTTGTGGAATGACCCATAACCGCACCCAGTAAGGGTTTATTGCGCTTCTGGTAACAGAACATGATACAATGCATGAGCCACCTGGACAGCGACTGTTTGGAAACGGGAGCTCCCATCATCCTGTGGGCAAAGGAGAAAAAAAGCTGATCAGATTTTCCGTGGTGTTTGGTCCTGTTCAGGTACTATCGAAGACGCCTATGCACATCTAAAGTGTGCAACAGGGCCTCTCCTCGATTCGAATATTTAGGGAAATACACTGGTAGATTTATATCCTGATTAAGAGTGACAGCTGAGACCACCTTAGGCAGAAACTTCGGATTGGTCCATAAGGATACCCTGTCCTCGTGGAAAACCAAATAAGGTTCTTTGCACATCAGTGCATGAAGTTCTGAAATTCTTCTGGCCGAAGTAATGGAAACTAAAAACAATGTTTTCCATTTAAGGAAACGTAGCTCACAATCCGCGGCTGGTTCCAAAGGTGGCAACGTAAGCTGCTCCAAGACAAAGGGTAAATCCCAAGGTGGAATAGGATCCTTAATCGGAAGCCTAAGGTGGAGAACACCTCTCAGGAAGGCTTGTGCCGTGCCCAACTGAGAGATAGGACGTTGGCCTATAGGAGTGTGATAGGTTGAGATGGCACAAAGGTGTACTTTTATCGAGGAGTAGGCCAAGCCTGCCTGAGAAAGAGACAGGTAGTCCAAGACCGACCTTTCTGGACAATCCAGTGGCGAAAACCCCCGCGCTTGAGCCCATAGGCAAAATCTGTGCCATTTCATGGCGTAAGTAGCATGAGTGGCCATTTTTCTAGCGCCCGCTAGAACGTCAGCTATCTCTTGCAAGACCCCATGTCGCATAATGGCTATGTCTCTAGAAGCCAAGCGAGCAGGTTCGGCGAATGAAGGTCTGGATGGACCAAGGAGCCCGCCTCCTGAGACAGCAAGTGAGAGCTGATTGGCAGAGGCACCTGAGGTTCCCGGGACAGCTGATGTAGTGCAGGGAACCAGATCTGCCTGAGCCAGAATGGCGCAATAAGTATCAGCGTCGCTTGCTCTCTGCAAAGTTTCAAAAGGACCCTCTGGATCAATGGAAAGGGAGGAAAGGCATAGAGGAATCTGCCCACCCAGGAGAGGGACAAAGTGTCTTGCCAGAAAACACCAGGCCCTGGATCTAGCGATCAAAAAAATTGGGTAGTTTTGCGTTGGATGGGGACACGAAAAGGTCTAACTCTGGCGTACCCCATCTGCGAAACAGATCCTCTACTACTTCCTGGAGTAGTTCTCACTCATGGACTCTGGCCTGAGAACAACTCAGGCCGTCTGCGATGACACTGTCCACTTCTGGTACGTGAACAGCAATGAAGTTTGCACCGTGTTGTAAAACCCAATCCCACACCCTCATGGCCTCCCTGCAAAGCAGGTAGGAATGGGTGCCTCCTTGTTTGTTGAGGTAATACATCACCGTGGAATTATCTGTTTGTAACAGAAGAGTACCCGGTGGAATCTCCAACTGGAAAGCCTGCAGGGCGTCAAGAACTGCTCTCATTTCCAGAATATTTATGTGGAGATGAGTCTCTTGGGCTGTCCACAGGCCCTGAGACCAGACACTGTCTAGGTGTGCCCCCCATCCGAGCCCAGAGGCATCTGTGGAGAGCGTCACAATCTGAGATGGCGCAGTGAAGGGAACCCCCACCGAGAGGTTCTTCGAATCCAGCCACCATTGCCAAACCTGGATTACAGCCTTCGTGATCCAAATTGGGAGCTGCAGATGGTCTTGTTTTTTGACCTCATTAGACCCTTAACATCCACTGGGTCACCCACATGTGAAGACAGGCTAGCAGGACTGTTGCAAAGGCCACAGCCATGTGTCCGAGCAGGCAGAGGACCAGTCTGGCTGGGACGGTTTTCCTTGCCAAGATGACCCTGATGAGGGATCTGATGTGTTCCGCTTGGCCCTGGGGTAGAAAGGCTTTCCCCTGGATGGTGTCCAGAACTGCGCCTTTGAACTGCAGAATCTGAGATGGAACCAGGCGTGACTTCTCTTGATTGATAATGATGCCCAGCGTCTCGAACAGAGACTGAGTACAATGAATGGCGGACATCAGGGCTTCCCGAGAGGGTGCCATGAGAAGCCAGTCATCCAGGTAGGGGAACACGTAGTGGCCTTGTCTCCTCAGAGTCACCGCTACTACCGCCATGCACTTAGTGAATACCTGAGGTGCCAATGACAGTTCGAAGGGGAGGGCTCAGAACTGATAATGGTGACCCTGAAACTTGAAGCGCAAAAACTTCCTGTGTGCTTGAGCTATGGGTATGTGCAGGTATGCATCTAGCTTGTCCAAGGATGCTAGAAAGGCACCCTGCTTGAGGATGGGAATCAGACCTGGGAGGGTCACCATGCAGAAGCGTTTGTATAGGACTGACACGTTGAGGTTGCTGAGGTCCAATATCAGATGGAGGTCACCTGTTTTCTTGGGAACCAGAAAGAAGTGAGAATAACAACCCGCACCTCTCTGGTTCTGTGGTATGTGCTCTATAGTTTCTTTTCTGAGAAGTGCGAGCACCTCCTGCTGAATAAGCAGGGCGTGCTGACCCAAGTAACGGGAAAGCACGGGAGGTCTTGACTGTGGGTGGTCAAGAAATTCTATGAAATGGCCTTTCTTGACCAATTGGAGAACCCACCGATCGGCGGTAATCAACTGCCACCCTAAAAAGTGGTGAGCGATGCGACCCCCAACCTTTTGTGCCCATTGATCCAGAGGAGGGGCAGGGGCCAGGAAGAAGTCACGCTGTGGCAGCACTGGTCCCTGCAGGCTGGGCCGGTTTAGTGTAGCGCTGGCCTCTGCCTAAGAATGACTTAGCCTGGGCTTTACGTTGAAAAGTGCCCCTTTGTTGCTGGCCGGAATGTGGCTGCTGCCTTTGTTGCCAGCTGCAAAAATGGCTCTGGTTCCTACGAAAGGAACCAGGTCTTGATCTGTACAGACCTGACTGCCTTCCCAGTGTCCTGGAGTTTGGTGATAATCTTCTCCGAGGGTTCACCAAAAAGTACTTCGCCATTATAAGGGATGTCAAGAATGTTCTTATGTACGTCCAGGGTAAAGCCGGAGACATGTAGCCAAGAGTATCTCTGGAGACAGATGCCTGAAGCTGCAGCTCTGGCAGATGAGTCCGCAGAATTGTATGTGGCTCGTAGCACTTGGGTACCCATATCAGACCCTGTGCAGAGGAGGTTTAGGAGCTCAGCCTTCTGATCGCCATCCGGTAATTTATCGACTAGGTCTTGGCCCTGTTCCCACAGGGCATTCTGAAACTGTACCATGTGAGATACGAAGTTCAGGGACCTGATGGAGTATGTAGCAGCTGCATACATGCGCCTTCCCAGGGCATCCAGCTGTTTGGATTCCTGGTCTGGTGGCTGTGTACTCATGTGCTGCGGTCTTTGGGACCAGTCATGCGAGGCCGTAATGACCAGGGAGTCAGCCAGAGGTTGTTGAGCCAAGTACTGGTCCTCTTCCGGGGGCCTTGTACAGGCGGTCAGCTTTCTTCGGCATGGCGGGACTGGAGTGTGGACGCTTCCACACAGCCTTGGTGATGTCCACGAAGGTGTCCACCAAGGGTGGCACTACCACAGGCTTTGGGTCTTTCTACCGAAGATAACGGGCAAGGCGCAGTCTTTCGGGGTCGAGGTCTTTAGCATCCCATCCCATGTTGTCCTGGATGTGCCTCATGATCTCAGAGAAAGGGGGATCATCCGGAGGAGACCTGGGCAGGTCATGTGGGTCAGGTGATGGAATACTGAGTGGAGAAGATCTGGAGCCTTCCCCTGACGGAGTGTACCGACAATGTCTGGGTCACTTAGGGCTGGGAGACCCTGATGGAGATATTGAGGGAGAGCTTCTCCGATCCTTGGATCTACCCCTAGGAGGTGGAGTCTGCTCCTTACGGGTTGGTGGTCGTCCTGCTGGCCCCTGTGGTGGAGGAGAGGGCGTAGGAGATGAAGGAGGAGGAGGAGGTTTTACTGGGACCATGTCTTTACGGATGCCACAAGAAAGTAAAGAGATCCTTTACCTCTTGTATATTCATGCCCAATGACGGGCCTGGCGCTGGTGGTCTGTCACCAGGGTCAGGCGTCAGGTCCACGGGTGTCTCTGGGGTGGGCGAAGGTTCCCTCAGAAGCCCGGCATCCTCTGTGTCGCCCACCTGGTCTTCAGGCAATGCCATGTCCTCCTCCGTGGAATCCCTGTGACCGGTGTCCACCGGTGACTTGGGGCCGGCCTTCGGCTCCAGTGAAGCTGACGTCGGTCGCTTTGCTGATGACTTCGGGTACGGCAAACGCTTGGCCGGCATGTAGTGTTTGGCCGATGTCCTCAGCTCCAAACGCCTGGCCAACTTAGGGTGCTTGGCTGACGTCGGGTCAGTCGTCCGCTTTAGGGATGTCAGGTCTTTCGTCTTCCTGAGTGGTGGATCTGGACCCCTGGGAGACCGATCTGGAGTCGGGGTCCCGGCGTCAAGTCTATGAGGAAGACTTGTGGCGTTCTGAAGACTTGGAAGAGGCCTGAAAGGGAGTGGAGGAAGCCGAGGGCCTAGAAGTCTTGATGGGCTGAAGAGTCGAAGAACCACCTGAAGCCCGGACCTTGACTGGAGGGGGCTGAGAACGAGCCTTGGAGGGAGAGTGGCCAGAGTGGGTGGAGCCTGAGCAACACGAGTCCGAGGCCTGGTTCAGGGATCTGGACCTTGCTTTCTCCCGGTGTTTGTCCCAGTGTTTATGGGCCTTGGAAGAAGAATCACCCTTGGAGGAAGGTTCTTTGTCCATCCTGCTATGTTTCTCTTCTAACAGGTATGCCTGAAGTGCCTTCTGACGGCAGATCCTGGTGCAGCTATTGAACCCTTGGCAAAAAGTGCAGGCCTTGATGTCGTGGTCTGGGCCTAAGCACCGCACACAGGAAGAATGAGGATCCTTGAAAGGGATCTGTTTTCTGCAGGCACACTTTGAAAGGTGTCCCTCAGATGAAGGAGTTGGAGAGGACATTAGTTTTGTAGAAACACTTGAAGTTCTAAGTCGTCATGCGCTAGGTAGAGACCAAGAGGCCGATGCTGGCGAGTCGACGGCGGGAAAAGAACTGGGGATTCTGGGGGACCGCCTCCTTATGTGCTATGCCTGACGCCGGGGCAGACCGATGTCGGAGTCGGTCCCCGCTGAATATTGCTAGCTAGAAAATTTCTGTGGGGTCCTGGTGCCTGCCGGCTTCAGTCCCAATGGTGTAACCTGCTCTAAGAGCTGTTTTTCAAAGTAAGATCTCTAAATTCAATTTAAAGTTACTAAATACCAAACAATAGCAACATAATAAAAGTCTATGTGAAAAGGAACAAGTACCGTAGAAAACAACTCTGGGAAAGCCTGCAACAGGCAGCATCAGTAAACAATACTAAAAAGTTCGCAATTTTGGTGACCAGAGGTTGTAACTCTTATAATTCATCCCTTGATGCTTATATTCAACTGGCATTATGGGAAATTCACTTCAAAAAGGTCTATTTTGGTTCTGAGGACGAATCTCGTGACAGAGTCCAATCTGCAACGCAACAGACTATCCTAATAAATTCATATCCAATTCCTATTTGCTTTTCACAAGTCAAGATCTCAGAGGCAAGTCTTCAAAATGGAGAATGGTAAAGCACGAGGCCTTGACAGGGTAGTTTCAGATATATTTAAATACTTCCCAGATTGGTGGACACGACTGCTACATTATTTATACTATATTTTAGTCATGTAAATTTCCAGCCTTGGGGGCAAGCAATATTATATTCCCTATTCATAAAAAGGGCTCATGAAGAGACTCCCAGATGTATCGTAATGTAAGCTTGATTCATAACACTCAAAAAATATTTTAGCATATTTTTAAATCAAGATTATTTTATTTATTTTATTTTATTTACTGTATAATCAGAATTACAATCCTTTGAGTCATAGACTCTTTTGCAAAGGCTCCACGTCGTTTACAGGGGGTGGAGGGACAACCAAAGTACAAGGAAGACAGACAGAACGAGCAATTATATACAGGTTTCAGTACAGACAGTATTTATACAATGGTTCCACGGTGGTTACAGGGGGTGGAGAGACACAAGACAATATAAAGCATCAAAAGAAGCACATTTTTTTTTTTTTTACACTTTGATTTTTACAGGTTACAGAATTGACATGGCAGTCGAGAGGCGTTTTAAAAGCTTTTGGGAGGCATACATGTGGGCCCAAGACAGAGCTAATGCAGAGGGTGGAACGTAGGGTCTAGGAAGTCCCTGAGTCAGTTATGGGGATGAAGGAGGAGAGAGCAGGCCTTATTGGCATTCACATTTAGAGTTTTCAAAGAGGTGTGTTCGAAGGCCTGTTTTGAAAAGTGCGATGTTGTGGGTCTGGGAGAAAGTAGGGGGGAGGGTGCTGAGCCATTTGGGGGCACCGTAGCAGAAGGATCTCTGCCCTAGAGACGTTCGACATGGAGGGACCGTGAAGGATAAGGTAGCCGACAGTCTGGTTGTCCGCCTGTGAGGGGCCGGGCTGACGATGGGGAGTAGTCCGGCTGGAGTAAGCTGGAGGTGGATCTTTTTTGCTAAGATGCAAGTTTGATATTTGAGTCTTTGATGGAAATTAAGCCAACCTGTTTGTGTGTACAGACTGCAGGTGTGGGTGAGTCTGTCACAGCCAGTAACGAGGCGGCAGGCTGTATTAAACGCTGTGATTATGCTACTTAGGGTGGAGCTGTCAGCAGTGCCGTAGATAACAATCCCATAATCAAAAAGTGAGAGGATGGAGGAGGTGACAGCTATCTGCATGGCATGAGCAGGCAGGCTGTTCTTGATCCTGTAGAGGGTACCAATTCTGGAGTTAATCGCTGACGAGAGGAGGCGTACATGTCTGTGGTAGGAGCGGGAGGTATCTAAGGTGACACCTAGATATTTAAAACGAGTAACATGTTCCAGATGGGTACCATCCACGTTTGTGATTTGGAGTGTCACCTGGCTGTAGGCTTTGGCGATGTGCAAAGGTCATGGACTTAGTTTTGGAATAGTTAATGATCAGGCGATTGTACAGTAAACCAGTTTTCCAGCTCCCTGAAAAACCCCTGAAGGGAGAGCTGGAGGGTGTCTGGCTGCGGGTGTTGCCAGTAAAGAACAGCATCATCAGCATAAAGTAGGAGATGACCACTGCAAGCTTTGGGGAGCGAGTTAAGGAAGAGTGTAAAAAGCAGTGGGCCCAGAATAGACCCCTGTGGAATGCCCGAGCACCCAGGTTTGGGGTTGGAGATGGTGGAGTTGATTCTTACTTGCTGAGAGCGACCTGAGAGGTAGTCCTTGAACC
This sequence comes from Neoceratodus forsteri, assembly GCA_016271365.2. NCBI lineage: Eukaryota > Metazoa > Chordata > Ceratodontiformes > Ceratodontidae > Neoceratodus > Neoceratodus forsteri. Next base: position 724,560,595 of record CM028129.1, read on the forward strand.
AGGTCGAGACCTCAGCGGCCACATTTAGTTGTGGCAGGACTTGGATGAGAAGATCGTGATTGACCATGTCAAATGCCTTTGTTAAGTCTACATAGATGGCCCCGGCAATAGATCCTTGGTCCAGGGCCCCATGGATGAACATGGTTAGTTCAGTGAGGGCCGTGATGGTGCTGTGGCCAGCATGGAACCCATGTTGTTCCTTACTTAGGAGGTTGTGTCTCATAAGGTGCTCTGTAAGCTGGTCTGAGACTATTTTTTCAAGTGCTTTGGAGAGAGGAGGAGTATTGAGATTGGTCTGTAATTACGGTGCAGGTGGGGTCACCATTCTTTAAGATAGGAGTGATCAAGGCTTTTTCCAGTTAGAGGGAATTGGCGAGGCAGAGTGAGAGGTTAAGAATTTTGTGAGATGGGGTAGTGTGACATCGAGAGTAGTTCCAATAAGTTTTAGGTCCAGGAGTGGCTTAGCGAAGTGTTGGTGCTAGCAGCTGGAGCTATAGCGCTTGGCCAGTTGTACGGAATGGTCTGCTGAACGGGGTGGGAGGTCTATATTCATGGACAAGGTGTGGGGGTTTGGGAGGGTGGAAGAAATTTGGGGGAGGATATGAGAGGTCAGAGAAGGAGTCGTTGAGGGCTTCAGCGATTTTAGCTGGGTCTTAAGTAATGTCCCTATTCACACTGAGTTGGGTAGGGGTGGGGAGTGAGTTTGCCACTGATTTCCTGAATGTTGCTCCAGAATTTTTTCCCATCTCCCCAGGAGGTGGAGAGGGTATGCTGGTAGTATTCAGCTTTTGCCCTGCAAGTTGCCCAGGTGCATTTATTACGCGCCTCCCTATATAGTTGTCTGTCCCTAGTGCGCTGTGTGTCTATGGCCTTGTGCCAAAAGTTGTCCCTGTGTTGCATGAGATTTATAAGGGAAAGTGTGATCCAGGGGGTAGTCCTAGTTTTCACCACCTGCTTTGTGAAGGGGGCAAATATATCACAGGCTTTGTTAAACGTAGTTATAAAGTGGGAAAGGGTGGTATCCACTGTCTGTGCGTTATATATGGGTAGCCAGTTGCTATTTACAAGGTATTCTTTGAGGCGGTCAAGGCCTCCTTTTTTGAGCTTACAATGCCATGTGGTGGCTGGTGGTGCTGGGGGGAGTTTACCCGACCACCAGCAGATAACCGGGGAGTGGTCACTGATAGCATCTGGGAGCACTGAGGCCCGGGTGATGTTACATGGTCTGTTTGTAAAAATAAGGTCTAATAGTGTGGAGGTCCCGGTTCTTGCATCACACCTTGTTGGGGAGGTAACAGTTTGGGTGAGGTCCATAGCCTGTGCTGCGTCTTTGTAGGTGGAGGAGGATGGGGATTGCCAATCAATGTTGAAAACGCCATTAATATGGATTCAGTTACCATATTGGGAGGTGAGCGATAGTGTGTAGGATTGATCAAGACGAGTTTCTGGTTTCTCGGGGGATATAGGAAGCAATGATGTGGATAGTTTTGGTGCCCAGACTAATTTTGACTGTGAGTGTCTGTGCCCCATGTTCTGGGGTGTCCACGACTGTGGCACTGAGTGTTGATTTAATGAATATTGCACAGCCATCCCCACGCTTATCAGGTCTATCTGCCCTAAAGAGGTTATACTTACTTAGGGAGACTGCATCGTTGGGAATTTTTTTTGGATAGCCAGGTTTCTGAGAGGGCTAGAATGTCAGGAGCATGTTGGGTAATCCAGCCTTGAAGTAGCCTGTGTTTTTTAGGAAGACTACAAATATTAATTGATGCCAGAAGCAGTCTTCCCTGAGGTTTGTTTGGGGAGGGGGTTTGTGATGGGGGGTCCAGGGTTGGGATTAGAACAATGGGTGTAAGTAAGTAAAAACTTCGAAGACGCTCAAATTTTTTTTATAGGAAAGGCAGATCAACTGTGTAGCACTGTATGGTTATAGCTCATGTTAATATATATGTAGTAGTAAAGAAAAGCAAACTTTTTTGCTGCTTTGTCAACTTAACGATGGCTTTTGACTGTGTTAAGTGGGAAAACACTACTAACTTGGGACTTGATTGTTTATTGGACGTTCTGATCAGGCTGCATGAGGACACTTGGTCTCGCATACAATATAATAATTCTGGACATTCAACTGAGAAGATGTATGTCAAGGTTGTATCCTTGCACCTTTATTAACGCTGTGGCCTGCCGAGGGTGTTCACTTGCTGTGATGTGGTCCTCCACCAAATGTAATTGAAGACCCCTGATCTACTGTTACAGAAAGTTCTTACATAACTGTACCATCTTACTTCGAGTGGGAGCTCTTTCGGCAGGTCTCATCATAAGAACCGAGTCCCAAGCAGTACAAGGACAAACCCTGACAGATGGGTGGAGGAAACAGGTAACTGGAGTGCTTACGGAAGCAGGCCCTGGGAAACAGCTAAGCTAAAGCCTGTTCTGCACCTGGAAGCAATGTCCAAACTGTAGTGCTTAATGAAAGTGTGGACCGAACTCCAGGTGCCAGCTGTGCAGATATCTGCCACTGACATATTGCGTATGCAAGCTTATAAAATAGGCAAAGGATTTCAAGCAATCCAATTGGTTGTTAGCTGTGCATTAGATGTGTCTAGTGCACAGCTAAAACTAGAACCCCCATTTAGAATGCACAGGCCCATTTTATAAGCGCAATAAGCCACTTCGGGGATGTGCATTAGACAGTTCTAATGCATGGCTAGGGGACTGGACACACTGAGCCTGTGGCCTCATGCCTCACTACATCCCTCTAGCCGTACATTAGAACTGTCTAATGCACACCCTATCGTGTCTTATTGCTTACAAAAGACACAGCAACTCCCCTGGTAGAATGCCTTTAACCAATCTCAGTAAAGGCGTGTTGTACTTTGGGTAATAATAAATGAAATGACGCAGTGAACCAACCACTTAGAGTCTTTTCAAAAAACAGGGCCCCCCCCCAAGTTTTCGATGCGAATGAAACAAACAACTAATCAGATTTCCTGATATCCCGGGTACGAGTCAAATACTAGTGAAGAACCCGGTGAACATCCAGAGTATGAGGCAGAGCCTCCCCTCGATTAGAATGCTCTGGATAATATACCAGAAGATGGACGTCCTGATTAAGGGTAAACTCAGACACCACCTTTGGCAAAAACTTAAGGTTGGTCCGCAAGGATACCCTGTAGTTGTGGAAAACTAAATAAGGCTCTTTGCACATAGGTTATACAAGTTTGAGGGACAAGCCCATTAATGAACTCGCCGTCGTATAGGTTAATGACAAAAGGAGAATTTCTTTTCACCCATGTATTGATCGGGTTCGCATTTAAATTGGTCCATACTTTGGCTCATTACAACTTCCACTGGGAGTGAATTCCATAATTGTGGCACTCTTTGTGTAACAAAATATTTCCTCCATAAGGTTTTACATGTTTCGGCATGCAATCTTAATTTGTGTGATCTAGTACATTCGATTGGTGATTGCTTAATCAAACAATTTGTTTCAAAAAACAACTCATCCTTAAAAGCCTTATAAGCCCAACAGAGTCCCCCCTCCCAGTAATTCTGTATTCTTGAGAGAAGAGTCCTAAATTTTTTAGCCTATCCTCATATCCCAGATGTGATACTTTTGAAATGGATTTAAGTCATGTTGCGTTGTACCAACTTGTATGTTTTTATATCAGTGATAGCTTTAGGGGAGGAAAGAGGGGCACAGTACTCTAAATTAGTCCAACCAAACTAGTATATAGAGGAACTAGAACATCAGCTTCCCAACTTTTAATGTGTTTTAAGATGCATTTAAGGATGCCATGGCATTTTTTGGCAGTGATGTTAATATGAGAACTGAACTTCGTGTTACTGGTAATAGTGACTCCATGGTCTTTCTCAGTTTTGGTTGTTTGAAGTTTGGAGTTATTTATATAGTAGCTAGCTAGTTTGTTGTTACTTTCAAGGTACATCACTTTATACTTGGCTATGTTAAAAACTAGCTTATTGTTAATTGCCCAGATATAAAGGTGGTTTAAATTGTCCTGTAGATATTCTATAGCAGTGCTGTTATTGACTATACAACCTAGCTTAGTATCATCCGCATATTTATGCAGCCAGACTCCATTATTTGTCTGCATATTAGAGACCACAATATTAAATAATGTTGGTCCGAGTACGGACCCTTGTGGCACCCCACTACTCATGGTACCCCACTCAGACTTAAAACCTCTTAACACAACCCTTTGTTTACTATCCTCCAACCATGAACATATCCATTTTATAATTAAATGATGTATTGCAAGTCTCTGGAGCTGTTCTATTAAGATCTTAAGTAACACTGTGTCAAAGGCTTTCTCATAGTCTAAGGAGATGACAACCAGAAATCCATCATCCAGGGCTTTAGTGACTGGCTCGAAAAAACTAATTAAGTTGCTCATACACGATCTACCCTGTGTAAAACAGTGTTGTGTTATGTCATAGTTTCCTGTAGCGTGGAGATGATTAATGATTTTGTATTGTAGTAACCTTTCCATAATTTTACTAATACAAGACGTTAAACTTATCGGTCTATAATTACCGACATTATTATTCGATCCTTTTTTATAAATGGGAGTAACATGGGCTAATTTCCAATCACCTAAAGCAGTGCCTTCTTTTATTGATGTATTAAAGAGAAGAGCGAGTATACCAATAGTTCTTTAGAGAGATTCTTAATAAAAATAGACGGAATACCATCTATCCCAGTGGAAGAACTAGGTTTAGTATTGTTTATCGCTTTCATATCACATCACTCTCAGTGAAAACAATCATCGGGTCAGGAGCAGGCAAATCCTGCATACTATAGTTCTCTTTTGATTTAAATATACTAACAAAATACTTGTTAAATTCATCAGCCATTTGTTTTTCATCCATAACTAATGTGTCTTGTATGAAAAGTGGTCCTGTCCCTACCTTGTTTCCTCTAAGGGAGACGATATAATTATAAAACTGTTTTTTGTTGTTAGTGGACTCTCTTACCAATTTCAATTCTAAATTTCTCTTAACATGCCTTATACATTTTTTAAGTAGTGTTGGAAATATGCTTGAATTTCAGCCATGCTTCATTGGTGGGGATTTCCTTATAATGGTTAAAGGCCCTTTTTTTTTTTCTTTTAATACTTCTTTTGATTTTAATATTCCACCTTACAGGTACTCTGTTTTTTAACATTATATTTTTACACGTGTAGGAACCCAAGTGTATATGCAATAGTCAATTTTTTTCTTTAATAACATTCCACATGTTATTTGCATTGAGACCTTTTAAATCTTGTTTCCAGTCCCACTGCCTAAGATATTGTTTGATAAGCTGGTAGTTTGCTTTATAGAAATTAGAAATTGTAGTATCACCAACAATATTAGTTTTTGTAGTAAAGAAATCCCAGCCTATAACTGAATGATCAACATCGCCTAGGGGCTCTTGTATTATGGGGGGAGAATCATAATTTTTTAATGTTAGTAATTATTAGATCTGATATGTTTTCTTTCCTAGTTAGTTTATCTACAATTTGCTCTAGATCATTCTGAACAACAAAATGAATTAATCTGTGTTCATGATTTCTATGAACACTAAGGATTGACCAATTTATAAGGTAAATTAAAGTCACCAAATAAAATAAAATCAGTATTAATGATCATATTATCCAAAGTTGAGAAAAAGGTGCCATTAGCTGCGGTATCAAATTGGGCACCAGATAACCGACACCTTTAGTTAATGTATTATGAATGGAGCTTAGTTTTACCAAAATCAGTTCACAGTTTGTCGGATCACTATTTATTTCACAGTATTGCAAATTATTTTTAACATATAATACAACACCACTGCCTTTTTTGGAAGGCCGATTTTTAAGTACTGCTGAATATCCAGGTATATCAGTAGCCCCATCTCCATTGGCAAACCAGGTTTCAGTAACCACACAAACGTCAATGTAATTTTCATTTAACCTATATCTTAGTTCCCCGTGTTTGTTATTTAGACTCCTTGCATTCACTAGTAGTGTCTTAAAAAAAATTTTTTGATTATGGTTGCTGGTGGGTTTATACCCAGATACAGTCTCACTTGATGTCAAGTTATTAGGAAAAGTAGTATCTTTATGGCTGCCAATGGCCCCATGGTCCTTGTATGGTGTTAAACTTGGGTGTACATTTACCCCCACTGTACCTAGTTTAAACTTTTAGAAATAAAGTTGTTAAGTTTGTTTCCTAATATGACTGTTCCTTTCCTACTCAGGTGTAATCCATCCCTACAGATTAGTTATCTGTTTTCTACAAATTCCCTCCCAATAGGTGATGCATCTGAAATCTTGTTTGAGGCTACTACTCCTTAACCAATTATCAACATTTTTGCTTTTCTTGTTTAAGTATTCATTGGCTCCAAACACAGGGATTATTTCGGAAAAGGCGTCGCAGTTGCTATGCATTAAGGTGTTTGCTAGTCCTAAAAATTCTTCCTTGATAATCTGTGCACATTGTTGGCGGATATTATTTATCCCAGCATGAACAATAACAAGTGGTTTATGGCCTCCATTTTTCAATATATGTCTGGACATTCTAGTAATGTCCCTGATCTTGGCACCACAGAAGCTGGACACAGTTTTATTAGCTTTATCTTGGTCACATATTTTCTGATCTAAATGCTTTATCATTATATCACCTAGAAGGTAAACTTGTTTAGGCTCTGGTCCTGTTACATATTCAATGTCCATAAGATTAATGTCTATTTGATTTATTGGTTCCTGGGGGAGTACTGTATGCGGGACCTCTAGCGAGTCTGAGGATGCTGTCTTAGAAGGAGGTGTAGATTGGTCTGGTTGGTCACTTAGCAGGTCAAAGTGATTTTTCACTATATGGTTAAATTCATTAGCTTTCCTAGCTATCTTAGAGCTTCTCACCTCGTACCATTCCTCATCAGCTTGGTCAGAGTCACCTATGTCCCTTGTTTGCTTTCTATTTGCTTGTACATTTTCATATGTGGCTGTATTGGCAAAGGGGGGCCTCACTCAAACCAGAGGGAATGCCAATATCAGCCGTTGTTATAAAGGGACTATGAACTTTATGGCTAGGTACTAGGGTAGGATCACTAGCAATACAGTTCCTACTATTTCTTGACTCAATAGCTTCATTTTGATTTGAGTAATTCATTCTAGTAGCCATTAATCGTGGCTTTCTTCCAGATGAACAAGTCTAGCACTGAAAAGGTTTAGCTCCCGTTTCATGTCTTTATTTTCAGTACATTTTGTACAAACAAAGGTTATGTCCTATAATACATTTGTATCAAAACTAAACATGACTAACATTTGACTCCTACTATTCACTCTTTTGTTGTTGCTATGGCATTCATCATGGGAGCTATGGGTTTAGACTTTAGCTAACCAGGGTAATCTCACTGGATTCATACCAAATGACTATTACTTCAGCAATTAAACTCAGTACTCATACCCTGTTACTCCTGCAATTATTTAGAGAATAAATTCCAGATTCTTACCCTGTCAAACCACAAGGCTGCAATACTCAAGGTACACCTTTCAACCCACTAAACATGCAAAACACACGCTATGATGTATGCATCTTTATACGCTCACCCTGTTCACAGAGGGCAGGAAGATCTAGTGTTCTTGTGACCCGGAAAAAACTCCCAGGGGTCACTAGATATAGCGGTCCTAGTAAAGCCTCAAAAGTGTTTAAAACAGACAGAGGTGTCCAAAAACACCTAAGTAGCCCTGCAAATGTTGCCTCAGTAAAATTAAAGAGGACCTCACCGAGTAGTAGTTTGTGCAGTAACCCTCACGAACTACTAGCTCCTCTTCCTGTGTTACCAGGGAAACAGGGCTCCATTGTAAAACTTGCTCAAGCAACAAACAAAGTTTCATATATGTGCAGAACACATTAAAAAGGTCCCAAGAGGTAGCGCTGCAACATAAGCAGCATAAGGCAGCTGTTACTGAAACATTAGAGCCTGAAGCTCAGAAATCCTCCGAGCGGAAGTGACAGCAACTAAAAACAATGCTTTCCATGACAGAAAGCACAGCTTGCAGTCTGTAGCTGGCTCAATAGGAGGCAAAGTAAGTTTCTCCAAAATAAATAAAAGATCCCATGGAGGGACAGGGTCCCAAATGGGAGACTTCAGGTGTATAATACTTCACAAGAAGGTGCAGGGTAAATTCAACTGGGCAAGAGAGTTGCCTTGAACCAATGCATGATATGCTGAAACAGCGGACAAATGCACCTTAATGGAAAAATAGCTCAGTCCCAAGTCTGACAGAGAAAGGAGATACTCATTTATGTAAAAGATCACTGACATGTTGTCCATCCGGATAAGAAGGTGGCCCATGGCTAGAGCTGTCTGAAAAGTCTGTAGGGTGTAAAGGATCGCTCTCATCTCCAGCACATTGCTGTGGAGGGCTTTCTCCAGAGCAGACCACATTCCCTTGGCCTGGCAGTCTGCAAGGTGGGCTCCCCAGCTCTGGTCCGAAGCATCCGTAGTCAGAAACTGAAGAGGAGATGTCCTTCAGAAGGGTATTCCTCCTGATGTATGTGGTCAAAATTGTGCAGTTATAGCGCGAGTTAATTTGGCGCAGACTTTATAGCGTCAGGATAAAATGGCACTAGTTATAAAAGTGAAAGTTTTAAATAGCATGGTGATCACTGCCACCATGTGTCCTAATGCCTGCATTGCAGCAACCTGTTCAGCTTCAATTAACAGTCTAAGTGTATATACTGCTGACAACCATTGCCCCCCCCCCAGCTACTTACAATGTCCGCCTGCGAGTCTGTGTGATTTGTCAGAAGCTAGAAGGGTGGAGAGCTGGCTCTTCTACATGGCTTTCTGTATCATTGCGAATGAGCAACTCCATTAAAGTCTTATTACAAGTGCCTAGAGTATGATAAGGGCCATTGCACTGCAAGACTGCATTTAAATGGGGAGATTGTGTTAAAGAGTATCAGAGAACACAATCATGCCCCTGATCCTGCAGTGATTTCAGTGAAGGAAGCTGTAGCTGGGATGTAGGAGCAGGCAGCAACAAGTAGTGAAACGACTCACCAGATTGTTGCTGGAGCTGTTGCACAGCTGTGCCCCTCAGTTGCTTCCCAGCTCCCTGCTATGTCACTTATGAAGCGAACAGTGCGACGCACTCACAGGGCAGCAGCCTGCCCACCACCAGAACCATCTAATGCTGCATCTCTGGAACTAACTAATGACTTGTGTGTGATAATTAAAAATGAGAAATTTATTCTCTATGATTCTGGGCCAGTGCCAGAAAGAATAATGATTTTCACCACTACTCAGGACTTGGAGCACCTAAAAAACAGCAATCATTGGTTTGCTGCTGGCACCTTCAAATGTTGTCCCACAATATTTCAGGAAATGTACACAATTCATGCCATTCATAACAACAGTGTTGTGCCCTTGATTTACATCCTAATGGCAAACTGAACAACAGCATCCTATAATAGGGCCTTAATGAGCTTCTGTGCCTGTGCCCTAACTTGAGACCAGAGACTATCGTGCTTGACTATGAGCAGGCAGTAATTAAAGCTTTCAAAACTGCATTTCCATCTGTACATATTCAAGGATGCTTTTTTCACGTGTCATGCATTCAGGCGTAAAATACAATAATATCAACCAGTCTATGCTAAGTACATTTCTGACCCCAGCTTTGCCTTGAATACAAGACTACTGCCTGCACTAGCATGTGTACCAGTGCCTGAAGTTATCTGTACATTTGAGGAGCTTATTTCTACTGAGTTTTTCCAAAGTAATGGTGATTTACTAACACCTATTATTGACTACTTTGAGGATGCCTGGCTAGGTTGCCCCTTGGCAAGAGGTGGACGCAGGAGACCAGTGTTTGACATCAACATGAGTAACTGCTATGATGCAGTGGAGCACAGCATTTCTCGGACTAATAACTCTGTGGAGGCTTGGCACCTCAAGTTCAATCATTTTGTGGAAGCCCATCACCCTTCCATCTAGAAGTTCCTCCAGTGCCTTTGGGAGGAGCAACATTTCAGTACAGTGCTGATGGAGCAGCTAATTGCGGGCACTGCATCAACAGAACCAAAAAAATATATATAAGGATACTGCCAAGTGCATTGCTGCAACAGCAGCTGAATTCAGCGTTCGTCCCAAAACTGAGTATCTGCATGGAATTGCATACAACTTTCAGCTTCAGGCCTGAATCCATGCAGAACATTGTTCACATTACAGACTTAAACATGAGCACTTAAATTGACATGGGGGGTTTATATAGTGTAGATGTGGTAAAGATATGGTTGTTTTCTCACTTTCAAACACAATCTGTTATTAAATGATCACCTTGCATTGAAATTTGATTCCTTGATTTTGTGAATCACAGGGCATCACGAGTGGAAACTTGGTTGGTACAGGGAACTAAACACTCTTACTTGGATTTCTGAGGGAAGTATTACAGGGTGGGACAGAATGTGCACAGCAGCAATAGAGGTCCCCATCATCATTCCGAAATAACGACGAACACAGGTTACAAAAGTTGGGATAATAGCAAATATGAAGTAAACATTTAAGCAAACTACTGTGGAGCACACTGAAATGATGTAGTCTATTTAGGCAAGCGCGAAAAAGGAAGTACTGAATTGACATACGCTATTAGGGACATGCTATATTGACATCACTTCCCATGGAAAGGCTGGGGGGGGGGCACAGACAGCCCACTAGAGAACTTGCTCCGAGACTCTCTCGGGTTGGCCCAAGTCATACATATGTTCATCCTACTGGACTTGCAAGGTCCATTGTGTCACTCAAGTGCAGCCTTGCCAATGGAACAGTTGCGATAGCTGCTGTCATGTGTTCTAAAAGCCTGAGGATGACCCTGGCTGGAACCAGATGAGATGAGGACACCTCTCAAGCATGAGCTTGTAGGCATTCTGCTCTGTCTTTAGGCAGAAAAGCTTTGCCTAGGACAGTGCCCAGGACTGCCCCTATGAACTGGAGCGGTTGGCTCAGCAAAGGGGAGGACTTTGGGAGATTTAGGGTAATCCCCAGGTCACGGAATAGAGTAAAGGTGTCTTCCATAGTGTGTAACAGCAGTTCCCTGGTGGGGGCTGTGAGGAGCCAATTGTCCAGGAAGGGAAAGACATAATGACCGTTGCTCCTTAAGGCCACTGCCACCACCGCGAGGCACTTTGTAAAGACCCAAGGAGCAGAGGGCAGGCTGAATGGCATAGCTCGGAAATACAGGTTACTCACCTGTAACAGGAGTTCTAGGAGTGGTATATGTTGTTCATCCACACTTATTAGCAGGTACCTTGCCGCTTTAAGATGTGCCGGAAAGTCTTCAAGCTGGCTCCTCCCAACCACCCGGGTGGTAAGACCCAAGGCTCCGCCCCATGATGCCAGATCTAGCCCACTGGAAGCCAGATTGCACATCAAAGCCGGAGAGAGGTCGGTTGGGTCGTGTGGATGAACAACATATACCACTTCCTAGGAAGTCCTGAGCAGGGGGCAATTGCCCAACTAGAAATGATCGGGCAAAGGAGGAAAGAACCTCGGCCCTGTCCACTGGGAGCCAAGCTCTGGCTCGAAGGGAGACAAGCTCTGCCCCGATGAAATGAATCACCTGTGATGGCACGAGTTCCGATTTGGCCATGTTGATCAGGAAGCCAGATTGAGAGCACACCTGGAGGGCCAGATCTCTGGTCCGCTCCACCTCCAACCTGGAGGGGGCTGCTATCAGCCAGTTATCCAAGTAAGGGAATACCTGAATCCCTCGGTGCCACAGGAATACTGTCACCACTGCCATGCATTTGGTGAAGACCCTGGGAGCTGGAGAGAGAGGCCTAAGGGCATGGCCTGGAACTCATAAAGGGATCCCCCCACTCTAAAGCAGAGGAATCGCCGATGAGACAGACGGATTGGGATATGAAAGAACACGTCCTGGAGATCCAGAGAACAAAACCACATGCCTAGTTCCAGGGATGATATGATCTGGGCCACAGTGACCATCCTGAAGGTGTGCGGCCTTAGGAACTTGCTCAGGTCATCCAGGTCGAGAATGGGGCACCAGCCCCCCCGTCTGTTTTGGGACCAGGAAGTAACTGGACACAAACCCTGGGTATGGAGGATCCGCCACCTTGCTGACCACCCCCTTTTGGAGGAGCAGAGCTATGTTAGCTTGACAAGCCGACAGAGTCTGCTGAACTGGTAGCCCCCCGAGGGGTGCTGGCTCAGAAGGTAGGGGTCTACTCAAATTCCACAGGCAGACCACTGCCAATCACTTCCAACACCCAACAGTCCATGGTTATAGTGGACCAGGCGGAAAGGAAGTGGCAGAGCCGGCCCCCCAAAGGGGAACCCAAGGGAGGAGTGACCAGGTTGGGGGCAGCACCCCTCAACCCATCAATGGGCAGGCTTGGAGGAAGGGCCAGCCAAGGAGCCACCTGGACCCTTCCCTCCAGGCTTTCAGTTGGAGGAAGCAGCAGGCTTGGCCCTGGGGCGCCAAGCGTGAGCCTGCTGGCACCTGCTGCTGGCCCTACTGGGCCGGTGGTGCCACAGGAGCGAAAGGGCTTACGCTGTTGCTGGCGGCCTTTGTCCTTCTGGGCAGACGTGACAGAGTCCGAGGTGGCATCTGACTTCTCGATCTGCTGGAGGTGGCCCTCCACCCCGGGACCGAACAAGTCGGTGCCCAAGAAGGGGACGTCTGCCAGCTTGTGCTGGGTATCTGCCGTGAAGGTTGAGATCCGCAGCCAAGCTCTTCAGCGCATGGCTACTGTGGCTGCTACTGATTGGCACAAGAGTCTCCGATGTCCAGAGCAGTCTGGAACTATTGCATGGCCACCGCCCTTCCCTGATCTCGCACCTGCTTGACCGTCGTTTGTAGGTCAGCTGGGAGATGAGAAAGTACCTCGCCCAGGGAGCCCAAAAGAGTGTGTGAAAAGTGTGCCATCAGTAGAGCTGAGCTAGCCTGTTGAAAGGCCTAGGAAGGCAACAGCATAAACTTTCTTGAAGTGGTCAACTTTTTGGACTCCTTGTCGGGTGCTTCTCTACATCCCTGGTGTTTCGGAAGTGCCAGAATACACTACTGGTCACCAGCCCTTCAGCCAAGGGGTGCTCCAAAAAAAATGGAGAGGGAATTGGTCGGGACTGCATACCTGCGGGCCATCCTGGGCAAAGGCGCAGGACAGGAGGCAGGCTGCTGCCATAACTCCAAGGCCGGACCAACAATGGCCTCGGCCACAGGAAAGGCCTCCGTAGGGGAATTGCCTCAGTCCAAAATCTCCGTGAGGGGATATTTGGCCTGTTTTTGCACAGGTTCGAGCTGCATCCCAGTAGATTCTGAGATGAGCCAAAGAATACCGAGGAACGAGGATGGGCTCTCATCCACTGACAGACCCCGGAGGATTCTAGGTTGAGAGGCCTGGAATACAGAGAGGAGTCTTCGGACTCCGAGGAGTCCGCAAACAGCTGCCGACCACCCGAGCCACCCTCCACTCGCCGAGGCCGATTGGGGGTGAGGGTGACTGACAACCTGTGGGACAAGCCCTGTCCTGACCGAGAATCCTTTGCTGGGGCCCCAGTCTTCGGCTGAGGAGGCGGCAGTTCCACCACAATGGGACGAGCAGCCGTTTCAGCTAAGCAATCAGCACCAGAGTCGGCTCCTCGACCAAGGAACCGAGGGCAGGAGATCGTTTCGGCTGCTCGGATGACAGTCACTTTATTGCCACCGAAGGCAACTGAGTCAGCTTGTTGCCGACCAATAAGAGCTGCAGCCACATCATATCCTCATAGCGCTGATGCAACTTGTACCAGAGCCTCTCCTCCGAGGAGGATGATGATGGGCGACGCCACATTCCATGATGTCGGGACCGAGACCGCCGAAGTCAGCAGGACTTGCCCGACAAGGAAGAGGACCGAGACCGTCGGGGTCACCGATGGTGGGTCGAAGAAGGGGCAGGGGAGACCCGCACATCCTCTGGTTCAGGGTCCTTGACGAGGGACCTCGGCTCAAGAGGCCGAGGCAAGTCCTCAGTAGGCACCAGGGGAACTGGTGAAGGAGGGTTGTCGGCCTCTCCAGTCGACAGACCATCTAACGGGTCGAGGAAGATCTCGACTGCATCGACTGGTGTCTCGCTCGGCTGGCCTGATGGAGACACCAAGAAGTCAGTGGCCTTGGCCATAACCACGAGAATCGACGACAGAGACGGTCTGGGTAGCGAGATCTCTCCTGCTCTCACGTAAATTCTCGGTCGCAAGTGGGACTGACTTACCTTCGGGTCCTTCTTCGACCGAGAGAAGCGAGGTCCTAAAGGCCCCTCTCCTCTTGGTGGAGAGGGACTGCAAAGCTCCCGAAAGGAAGCAGTGTAGGAGGAGCCCAAGGAGAGCGGGATAAACACCGAGGATGATGAAGCCGCAGCCTGGGCCACCTCCTCCTCGAGGGTGATTAACTGATCCAGCTGCTCAGCAGGTCCAGCTGCTGGACACCGCCCAATGGGCCTCCTTCTACTTCACCAGCAGAAACCGTTTCTCTGGTCACCCCAGATGGAGTCGGGCAGTGCGGTCTTTGAGAACCGATGACGAAAAGGACTTGCACAGATTGCAAGCCTGCGGATCGTGGACAAGACCAAGGTAGTAAACGCATGTGGTGTGTGGGTCAGTTCGAGACATCTTCTGCCCGCAAGGGCACTGACGGAAGCAGAGAGTGGATTTCGAGTCCATCGCAGCCGTGAGGGAAAGTGAAGACTGAAGTCGCATAAGCCTCAAGACAATTTTCGGTAAAACCGAAGGTTTAGGATCCAGGACTAGAGACGCAAGAGTGCTAAGGAGGAACCTGAGCTTGCAAGTGATATGGAAGATCTGGGTAATCATGTATGGAGCCGAATTAACAACGGGTGGGGTGGGAGGAGCCAGCTGAAGACTCTCCGGCACATCTTAAAGCGGCAAGGTATCTGCCAAGAAGTGTGGATTGAACAACATATCCATGTCCCTAGAACTGGTAATGCTGTCCTTGAAAACGGAACTTAAGAAATTTTCAGGATGTTCAGGTATGCATCCTGCATGTCCAGAGAGTAAAGCCAATCCTCTTGATGGAGAAGGGGAATCAGGCCTGGAAGGGTGACCATCCTGAACCTTTTGTATTCCACAGATTTGTTCAGATTGCTGAGATGGGGAAAATTTGGTGTAGGTATCTGGCAGCAATTCAACCAGACATGGATGCTAGTCAAAAATATGATAATAAAAAAGGTCTGACAGAGGCCACTGAGACTTGTACAAAGACACAGAGTAAGAAAGGAAGGGCAAAGAAGCCCAGTCGGTTGACTCGAGAGGTTGTGGAGGGGGTGAGAGCCAAGAGGAAGGCATTTTGGAAAATCAAGACATTGGGAAGAGGGGTTGACAAGGATGAGTATACGAAGAAGTCCAGGGAGGTTACCAGGCTAGTCAGAGCGGCCAAGGCTTCAAGACAGCCAAGACTGTCACAGGGTATCAAGGAAGGAGAAAAGGACTTCTTCAGATACATTAGAGGAAGAAGGAAGAACAAGGACCAGATTGTAAGGATTAGGAAGGACGGAGGGTGGGTGGAAAAAGGGGGTGGATCAGGAAGAGGCATTAAATAAATACTTCTGCTCTGTGTTCGCAAAGGAGAAAGGGCAGCAGATACTCCAAGGGAGGGGTATAGTGGGGGGTGACTGATGTAGGGATTACAGAGGACAGGGTTCTGGAAGGATTAAGGGCACTGAGGGTGGACAAGGCACTGGGATGGCATTCACCCTAGGGTACTCAGGGAGCTGGTGGAGATCCTGGCAGAACCACTGGCTGACCTGTTCAATACCTCTCTGGGCACAGGATGCATACCGCAAGACTGGAGGATGGCCCATGTGGTGCCCATTCACAAAAGTGGCCCTAGGGATGAATCAGGCAACTACAAACCAATTAGCGTCACAGCAATTGTGAGGAAGCTCATGGAGACCATCCTAAAAGAGAGGATAAAAGAAAGGCTAGTGATCTTTTCAGAGGACAGTAGTCTCCAGGACGACCAACAACATGCGTTTATCTCGGGCAGATCCTGCCACACAAATCTAATTGAGTATTATGACTGGGTGACAAGGGAGTTGGATAGGGGCCATGCAGTGGATGTCCTGTATTTGGACTTCAGCAAGACCTTTGATTCTGTGCCGCATGGAAGGCTGGGGGTGGGGGGAGCTGGAATACACAGGGGTGGGAATGAAGATGGTCAGATGGATCGTCAACTGGCTGAATGGAAGGCAGCAGAGGGTGGTGGGGAGGGGACTCTCTTCACCAAGGGAAATGATGAGCAGGGTGTCACAGGGATCGGTACTGGGACCAGTGCTGTTTGGGATACACAGTGAAGCCCACCAAGATGAAGTGCAGCATTTCAGAATTCTGCAGTAGTTACTGCAGCAAATAATGCAATTTCAGTGGGAGTTAATCCCTTTCGTCATGCATCTGGAAAAATGGAAGAAATATTACAAACTAATTTGCAGTCTGATTTTAGGAGAATTGAGGGGTGGTTCACCAGGTCAGGGCTGATAATGAACACAAAAAAAACCAAAGTGTATGTATTTCCCATTGAAAAAAAGTGGTGAACTTGTTTATGATTTATCCATTTATACAGGAAATCAAACTAAACTAGAACAAGTTAAAGAATATAGTTATTTAGGGATTATATTTGATGAATATCTGACCTTTTCAAATCATTATTGCACTGATTAAAAAAGTAAATAGAAGGGTAGGGGCGTTAAGAAGAAGTACTGATTGTTTATCTTTTTTAGATAGAAAAAAAAACTGGCAGATCAGTTTATTCCAGTGCTAAGATATGGAGAATTAATATATAGAAATGCAAATAAAACTCTATTGTCTAGTTTAGATAGAACTTATCGTGTAGCAAGATATGTATTACAAGGAAACTATCGGATTCATCATTGTCTATTGTTGAAGAAAGTGAACTGGTCACCTTTAGACATAAATAAGTGTCATTGGTTATCTAATACACAAAATGAAATATTCATCTGTAAATCATCCAATTTCTTTATTATTTACAGTGAACAACTATCAAAAATGGATATTGACAAGATCAGTTCATTTAAATAAGATAGTTGTAGGTAAACATTATAATAAATATTGGGACAGGTCTTTGCTATATCAGGCTGCTAGTTTTTGGAATTCTCTTCCTGATGAGGTAAGAGAAATTCCAAATTATTCATTGTTTACTCATACTATAAAGGAGCTATATGCTCACATTTATGAGTGTTAAATGTTTTTTTTTTCTCAAAGGTTCCTTGGGATTTTGAGATTTTATAATCTAGCTATTGTAAGTCTTTCGGTATACCGTGTTTGTATATTGTGGTGTTTGTATTTATATGTATTTAACATGGAACTTGTTTGTATGTGACTAGTTAGGAATTTACACAGGTCTGTCTTGTAAACTGGATTATGTCCAAATGACATGTATTACCTGTATAAAAATAAATTTTACCTACCTACTAAACCTGTGACACTGCACTTCATTATGGTGGTTTTCACTGTACATAGCTGATATCTCACATGGGATTCAGTCTGTTCGCTGATTATACGAAGATGGGAGCTGTGGTAGATAACATTGAAGGGTGGAAGGGGCTGCAGGAGGACCTGACCAAACCACAGGAGTGATCAGAAACATGGCAGCTGGGGTTCAACACCAAGAAGTGCAAGGTACTGCATTTCGGAGCTAGGAACCAGGGAGGAACTATCAGCTGGGAGGGGTGCTGCTGGAAAGCACCATGGAGGAAAAGGCTCTGGGGGTGCTTATAACAGGCACCATGAACAACTCTGTTCAGTGCATGAAGGCAGCAGCAAAAGCCAATAGGATGCTGGTGTGGTGTATAGTGAGAGGAATCTCCTCCAGAAATAGGGAGGTGATCCTTCCCTTGTACAGATCTTTGGTCAGGCCGCACCTGGAGTACTGCGTGCAGTACTGGCGCCCATTCCTGAAGGGTATAAAATTGTTGGATGGGGTGCAACGTAGGGTGACCAAGATGATCCAGGGATTGGAGGGAAAGTCCTACAGGGGTCAGTTGGGTGAGCTGAACATGTACACCCTGGAGCAGAGCAGGGATGGGGGAATATGATCGAAACCTTTAAATACCTTAAGGGGATAAATAAGGCTAATACAGAAGGGATATTCCAGCTTAGAAGGGAGAGGGACACGAGACAGCATCAGCTGAGATTGGAGGGGGAAGATTCAAGAGGGAAAGCAGGAGACATTTTATCACTGAACCGGTGGTGGACAGGTGGAATGCTCTGACCGAGGAGGTGGTATCCTGTAGAATGGTGGGCAGGTTTAAGAAGAGGTTGGGACGGGGTTGCGATAAAGAGGAGTGGAGCAGCTGCACAACTGAGCAGACTCGATAGACCGTAAGGCCTGCTTCTGCTGGCATTTTCATATGTTCATATTATTTAATCTATACATTAACACAACTGTGACAGACTGGTCCTTCCCAGACTCAGCCTGTATCACTGTTACTAGTTCTCTCAACACTTAGTAGCTGCCACCACTCAGCTTAGAGAATCTCTTTGGGTACCTCCAGGTTCACATCCATTCAAAGCTACTACTCACATAATACAATGCTCCTTGCTCAAGGTCACACAACTCAACCCTGTGTGTCACAGCTTAGAACCCCTTGCTTTAGAAATAGGATATAGTAACGGTAGCCTTCTCAGTGATGGAAATAGTTTTAAATTGTTAGCTGTACCCCAAATGATTCAGTCACATATACATGAAACATAAAATAATGTTTAATATTTCAAGATAATTACACAGTTACTACAGTGTATTACAACTATAGGGAACAGTAATTCTACAGAATTGGAAAGAAACTTGTTTTGAACCATAGGTTACAGACATAATAGTTCTCTCTAATAAGGTAGGTTAGCTTACCATTAAGACACTTGAATCAGAGCTGGCATGAACTTTTAGATGGCAGTTTGTTCATAGTCTTAAGCCTGACTATTAGGCCCCGTCAAACCTAAAGCCCTCTACTTGCCCCACCCATGATGCACCATCCAGTAAGTCAGCTTGACATCAAAGATTCCAAATCTTGTATCTGGGGCTGTCGTTGGAAGGACCAACTTGTACCAGTCCATTGACTGGATAATTACCATGAACCACTATAGGAATGTTTGTGTTAGCTAGCTGCTTCCTGATATCAAAAGGCACTTCAAGTGCCGACCCATATTTCAGAGGTCCGAAACGATAGCCTGCATTAACAAATTTACAAGCAGGCCCTACTTGGTCTGTCCCTCAACTCAGAATCACTGATCAAGCCTGTTTCCAGCAGAAAGAATTACATAGGAAAAAAAGGAAATCAGTACAGGTATCTAGCAAACTTACATTACAACCCCCACCCCCCGAAAGAAAAAAAATCTTTTTAGCAGCACTGATTTTTTTGTGTGTGAGCTAGACAACTCCACCTGCCATGCCCTCAGTTCATGCTTTGTGTAAACTTCACCTTAGTTTCTCCTAGGTCTCTCCTACTCATGGGGGGGGGGCGCGGGGGGGACACTAGTTATTGTCTGGACAGCCCATCTTTATTGCCATGCTCTGACCTGCTGCAGTGCTAAATGTTTCTATTATAGACCTGCAGTACCAGGCTCTATCTCAGTAATTTTTAATTCTGACCACTGGCTCTATGCGACGATGTAAGGGAGTTGTGATCAGTCGCCAGGGTGAACTCCCTTCTACAGTCGTGGCCAAAAATATTGGCGCCCTTGCAGTTTTTTTTCTAATAATGCTCCATTCCTTCCAGAAAATTGTTGAAATTAAAAAATATTTTGGTATCCACATATGTATTTCTTTGGTTTGCCGTGGAATAAAACACAAAAAGCAGAAAAATTTACTAAGGCTTAACTTATTCCACACAGAAATCCTTAAATGGCCCGGACAAAATTATTGGCACCTTTTAGAAGTAGTTAGAAATAATTAGATTTCAAGCAGGTGATTCTCCTTCACTTTGGAATTGAACTCACCTGTGGTGAGTTGCAGAGTGCCTGCAATATAAAATCACTCATTCAACCAGTTTGAATAGAGAAAGGACTAATTCTCCTTTGTTTTGTGTCACTGTGTACCCAATGAGCATGGAGAAAAGAAAGACAGCCAGAGAACTGTCTGAGGAGGTCAGACAGAAGTTTGTACCAAGCATGGACAATCTCAAGGCTACAAATCAATCTCCAAGACCTTGATGTTCCTGTTTCCACCGTACGTAATGTTATCAGGATGTTTTAAGGCCCATGGCACTGTAGCAACCTCCTGAGCAGTGCGCAGAAAAACTTGATCGAAGATTGCAGCGCAGGATTGTTCGAATGGTGGAGAAAGCACCTCTATCAACTGCCAAACATATTCAAGCTGACCTTCAGACACAAGGTACGACAGTTTCAACTCGCACCATCCGTCGCCAACTCAATGAAAGGGGGTTATATGGTAGGAGGCCCAGGAGGACCCCACTGCTGAGAGAGAGAGACGCAAGAAAGCCCGACTGGGGTTTGCCTGAACAAGCCAAAATCCTTCTGGGAGAATGTCCTGTGGACAGATGAGACCAAATTAGAGCATTTTGGTAAAGCACATCATCTCTATGTTTACAGAAAACAAAATTAAGCCTTCAAAGAAAAGAACACCTTCCCTACAGTCAAACATGGAGGAGGTTCAGTGATGATTTGGGGTTGTTGTGCTGCCTCTGGCACTGGGTGCCTTGAACGTGTGCATGGCATCATGAAATCTGGAGATTACCAGGCCATTTTGGAGCGCAATGTTGAAACCAGTGTCAGAAAGCTGGGTCTCCGTCGAAGGTCATGTGTCTTCCAGCAGGACAATGACCCCAAACACACTTCAAAAAGCACCCAGGAATGGCTCAAGACAAGATGCTGGACTGTTCTGAAGTGGCCAGCAATGAGTCCAGATCTAAATCCCATTGAAAACCTGTGGAGAGATCTGAAAACAACAGTTGGGAGAAGGCACCCTTCAAATCTGGGAGAACTGGAGCAGTTTGCACAAGAAGAGTGGGCCAAACTGCCAGTAGAGAGGTGCAGGAAGCTCATCCATGGCTATAGGAAGCGGTTGACTGCAGTTATTTTGACCAAAGGCTGTGCTACCAAATATTAAGTCTAGGGTGTCAATAATTTTATCAATGCCATTTCTTTTCATTTTCTGATTTAAAAGGTTATATTAAATTCTGAATCAAAAACAAAGGTTCTGTAATATTAACAGAGAAATAATTATGGAGACCAAATACTGTACTGTTGTTAATTTCAACTTATGTTTAGAGGAATTGTGAGTTATTTGAAAAAGTGTAAGGGCACCAATATTTTTGGCCACGACTGTATATAGGTATTGTTGCAGCTTCTTCAAACCCCAGACAATCCTTCTCCATTGTTGCACATATTTACTCTCCGGGGAGCAGCTTCCTGCTCAGCTACATGACTGGGTGTTCCTCTCCCAAGTGCTTAACCAGACTCAAAACTACACCTAGCCCATGATCAGATACATCTACATGCATATAGAGAATACTGGATGGGCAACTATGCAGAACCAGCGTGTTCTGCCACAGAGGGATTTGGATTCCCTCTGACCTCAAGAGTGAAGCTCGAGAGGTCCATGGGAATCAGAAACCCAAGGTGGTAAAACACACTGGTTATGCATAGAGTTGCTCATCCTGTATTTTTTTATAGTGTATAGTACTGTGTAACTGCTATCTGATGGTATTTTCACTTATGTTCTCTATACCACTTCGATATTCGACTCCTGCCCTGTTCTTGCAGCGAATTCCAAACTGTTATTTGCTGTTATTTCTGTATCGCCCTACGGCAGAGCATATTGAGCCTGTATGTAACCACTGTTGTATTACCAACTGTTGGAGCATGTGGCTCCTGTATGTAACCCAACTGGTGGAGCATGTGGTTCCTGTATGTAATTGTGTCTCTATGGATACCCTGCAACTCTCCCAGGTCGCTCCTGAAAATAGGCACGTTGCTGTCTAGTGTGCTTACCTGGTTAACAAAAGCAAATAAATAAATAAAATCAAAAATGTTTTTTGTGAGTTCTTTTGCTTTCAAAATGAAACTGACTCATGCCATCTCTAGAGGTTCTAGAATGCTTTTCTACCACAGTAGGGTATAACAGCATTCCATGACCTTGGAACTGTGATAGAACAGCATTTTGAAAGGGATGGAATTCTATACAGAGCGACACTCCATTATACACTATAATGAACCTAAAAGTAGTCCGAACTAGTGAGCACAAGTGCCTGACAATACCTTCTTCAGTTAGATTGCAGTATCGCATGTGTCCATCCACTGAACAGTTTCTGGCATTATCTTCCTGATGAGATCAGACAGGGGTTTGTCCATGCTGCTGCAACTCTCTGTACACAAACTTATGGTAGTACTCTGCTGTCCTAAACAAAGCCCGTACTTTCCCTCTTGGTCATGGCCCATCCCTGGATGGCCTTAATTTTCACTGGCTCAGGTTGGATGCACCCACTCCCTACCCTGTGCAGAACACTTCCACCATTCCTATCTGGCACTTCTCTGACTTGACGGTCAGCCTAGAAGCCTGCAATCAGCAGAATACCTCAGTCAGATGCCTGATGTGATCCTCCCAGATCTAGTTGTAGATGGCAAAATGCCATCCATGTATGTCAGAGCAAAGTCTCCTGTGCCCTGCCCTCCCACAGAATACAGTCCATGTGCAGCTGAAAGGTGGGAGGCACATCCTTCATCCCAAATGGCATCACCCTGAACTCGAATAACCCAAAGACAGACCTGCCTCTGGCTTCAGGGATATCCGCTAATAAATTTTGTCAGGTCTATGGTGGACAGGTAATAGGCTCCAACTTCTCTAGGATCTCATCTATCCTTGGCACGGGCTGTGTCAGACCGTGCAGCTGTGGGGCCTGCCTGCCGGTGCAGCGGTTGGATTTCCACTTGTGGCACCGGCGACCTGGGTTCGGGAACAGACCTGGGTCGTCAGAGGGCCGGCTGGGGGAAAAGGATGGAGCATCCTATGGATGACTCTCCTCTCGGGGTGGGTGGGGAAGTGCCGGTGCACTGAGGACTCCTGGCGGAGGCGGGAGACAATCTCACTACTGGCACTCGCTCACAGGAGGTGCGGGGCGGACGCAGGCGTCATTGCACGTCCCCACCTCCAGAGAACAGGGGAAAAAAGCAAGTGGGCAGGGTCCACTGTCTAAGTGAAGCCCTCCTTGATCAGCCACCACCGCCGCAATCCCCCGACCAGTCACTAGTCCCACGGCACGGATAGGGGACCATTGCCGTGGCCCCACCCACCATGGAGTAAGCCAGGGATAACTGGGGGATGGAAGTGGCTATAGGTGGTGGTGGAAGCCTCGGGGTCATGACCAGGGCAGATGGATGATGGTGGACACACCAAGAAAAATAAAGGGAGAAAAAAAAGACTGCAGCTGTTGAGCTTGCAGTAGTAAACGTAGAACCTCATAGTCCTGTCCTTCTTGGGAATCAGTACCACTGGGAAGGCCCAGGGACTACTGGATTCCTAGATCACCCAGACAGCCAGCATACTGTCACAGTGCAGATAGTGCTCTGATCTTTCAGTTTAATCAGACAAAAAAATCTAGCAAGGGCTTTGCAAGCTGCTAAGTGTACACACGGACTGTCGCAGTGCAGATAGTGCTCTGATTTCTCAGTTTCATCAGAAAAAAATCTAGCAAGGGCCTGGTAGGCTCAGGCTGCTTAGAACTTGGAGTTTACTCGCAGCTGCAGGTCTTGTCTTCTACTACTAATCATTTTGTACACACACAGCAGGCAGACAGTACAGTACTGTGATGTCAGTCAGAGAAGGTGGACTCAGTGAAAAGTCAAATAGTGCCAGGTGCCACCACCACTGCTCTCTCACACATTTTTCTCTGTGTCCTGACTCCTGTGCTGCTGCCTGACTTTTCTCTCTCCTCCTGGACCCATCTTTATTTTTTTTAAGGGTATTACTAATACCAAACAATAGAGGTCCCTGTCCCTCACAGACAGACCACATCTCCGCCTCCAAGCATCAGCTGCCTGAAGCTCCCGCCCTTATTTCAATTTGGTCAGGTCAGCTACAGCTGCTAGTGCTACCCCAAAACACAAAGATTAATTTCAACTTCCAGAACAGAATAACGTCTCCACTCCACACACTACTTCGAGTCTCACCTCCCGTTCCCCACCGTGCCCACTTCCCCACTGCTGCCTGCCTGCCCCAACTCTTCTGCTGCAGTTTCAAGTTTAGAGTAACAGTCAGTCCCTTTAGTTATTTAGATATTTTTTATTTTATGCAAGATGAGCTACTGAGCTGCTTTTCTGTGTAGAAAAAAGCTGCAGCATGGCATGAGGCAACTGTTCATTCAGTGAACCTCAGACAGAGCGACTGACTAGTGCTTTACTGTCGTGCCGCGTCTGCGCCCCCTAGGAGGAGGGAGGGCTCACTGTGGGCTTACCTTGCTGCCATTTGGTATCCGCGCAGCAATGGGCTCTTCTGCTGGTCACCCCTACTGTCAGTCTCTGTGGTACCGAGGCGGAAAGGCAAGTTGAGAGGACTAGTCCCGTCCGCGGATGATAACCAACCCTCTCCATCACCTAACCTTCCTTCCAAGCAGTCTGTGAGCCATGTGACCAGCACAGAAAGGCAGCCACTCACAGCTAGATGCCCACCCACAGCTCTGCCTCAGAACTGAAGATGGGCAGGCAGGCAGCAGACTCGGGCACTCGCAAATGCACTGTGGCATGCGCCGTGCACAAACAAGGCTCAGAAACACACTGCAGCACACACACAAACACATTTACATTTTGGAAGTTTCGGGTTCAACCCCCAACCCGGTATGTCCCTGCCAGCATCTCTGATTTTCCCTTCCTTGGCATGTCTTATACCTTCTGGGACTCTGTAGGATGGCAGTCTCAGTGGGGCTTGGGACCCTGTATCCACGTGGTACTCTGCCAGACTGGTATACCCGTTTCCACATGAACATCTCACCAAATATACTGAGCACCCCACTCATTTCGGCAGCTTGGGCTGATGTCAGCCACTCAAATGGTGACAGCATCCACGAAGGATTCTCCCTTCAATTCTTCCAGATCTACCAGAAGGTCCATTTCCACTCTCTCCTCTAGAGAACTGCATACACCCAGGGCCATCTCATCCCTGTCATGCCAACGTTTCATCATGTTTACAGCTGGGCAGCTCCACCATGTAATTAACCTAATTTACCCTCCTAACCATACAGTAAAATCCCTCCCTGGTCACCTGTAGTTTTTTCTGCCTGGATGGGGATGAGCACCATCACCTGTTTGCTGACTTTGTACTCCGGGCTCTGACCCCCTAGTTGTACCACGTTTTCTCTCTCTGTTGTGCAGTGGTTAGGTGCTCCTGGACAAACTCCATAAGCCATTACTGAAATTCAGGACACATCCCACAACAGATTCCCCTTGGAGAGTTAGCCCACTCTCCCATTCATCCCTTACCAATCAAGAGGACTCTGTACCCCGTGGTCACAAGAACCCTGTGAAACTTCTCTATATGTGAACAGGAGACATAGTAGGTATTTATCTCATGCTGGTCAGCGAATGCCCTCAATATTGTCTTAAGGGACCCACTAAATCACTCATCCAGACTGTTAGTCTGGGGGTGGTATGGCGAGGCCCTGAGCTGCCTGACCCCACACTTCCACCAAAGATTAACCATCAGACATGAAGCTGGTGCCTTGGTCCAACAATCTCTCCTGGGAAAACCCACCCTGCTAAATATCCCCATCCCCAGCAGGTCGGACACCTTCTCAGCCTCGATTGAGGACAAGGGCACTGCTTCTGGGTACCTTGTGGCACATCTAGGACCATCAAAATGTGCCACTTGTCAGTGCATTTTGGCGTGTCAAAGGGCCCCACAATGTCAACAGTAACTCACTAAAATGGCTCTTCGGTATCAGGTAGGGAAATAAAGGCCACTTTAGCATTGTCCCCAACCTTTTCTGCCCTCTGACACGGCGGATAAGTCCAGCAGTAGTTTGCCACATCTTTAAAAAAATACTGGGCCAGTAAAAATTGTTAGTCAGCTGCTTTTTTGTATGGCTGACCCCTAGGTGTCCTGAAAAGAATATGTCATGGGCTAAGGCCAAAAGCTGCTTCCAATATTCCTTAAGAACCACCATCTGCTGGAATGCCCCTTCCTCCAGTCCTCACTTAGGAATCCACTTCACCATAAAGGAACCCATTCTACCAGTACTCTTCCCTTTTCCCAGAACTCGGAGACACGTTCCTGCTGGTGACTAACTCCCTTAAGTTTTGCAGGGATAGGTCAGCTTGTGGAGGGCCACCTTCCCCAATGGTGGCCAACTCCTTCAGCTTTTAAAGGGATGGGTCACGCTTGACCTTCCCCAGAACACACACTACTTACTGGAGAGCCTCTCACAGCTGGGCTCTCTTCAGTCTATACCTCTTAACTGTTGCTCCCAGCTTGTTCAACTAGTGAGGGCAGGGTTGCTTCTTCATTCACTGCCCCCTCAGGAGCTGGTTACCTTGCCTTGCTAAAGATAGTGGTACACACAACACTGGCCTTACTGTCGAAGTAGTTACCCCATGATTATATTCACGGGCAGGTCTGGCACAACACACATCTCCCCTAGCCACTCAACCAGCTTAGAAAGATCCAAGCTAGTTGAGAGAGACTGCAGGACCGGTCACTCCTCTAATCCTAGACAACTGGCCAGGCAGGATCTGTTCCTCTTTAATCGCATCCTGTTTTGAAGAAATGGAGGCCCCATGTCTTTCAATTCCTAGATAAACATCCCAGTAACACACACAAGGTGCTTGTGTGTAGTGGAGTTAGTGGGCACTGCACAACACTCTGTACAAGCTATGAACTGCAGAGAGCTTCCTGAGCTAACCCCTTCGACTGCATTTGCACCTTTCATAACATTTTTTAGACAATCATAAGAAAAATGTCCCAGTTTCTGGCAGACATAGCACTTGTGTTCTCCCATCCCCATGCTTTTTGCAATTAGCAGGCTTCCCTCTGTTCAGGAATAGGCTGACTCCCAGATTCCCCTAGACCCACCTGATGGTCTTCCTACATTCCCTTTGTGGTGAGAGGCTGGACAGCTGGATATGAACTCTCAGCTGCCTCCGTCATGGAGCTCGGAATTTTATTCAACAACCATATTCTCATATGCTCAGGTACACTTATTAAAAAAATAAATAAAACTTCCAGCAGAAATAAATCTCACCTCTTCTATGGAGTGAGCTTTACCTTCTACCCAGCATTCTGTTAAGTTACTTAGCTGCACACTCATTTCAGCATAGCCATCCCCTGGAACCTTTTACCTATAGGCATCAGTGGTCAGCTCAAAACACTTCAGCAAGGTATTTCTCACTTTGATAGTCCATGCAATCATTATCCATTTGGACAAAAGCTTCTAATGCCTTGCTTGTGAGCAGTGGCACAGGTGAGTTGCTCAAAAAGCCCTGGCCAATTTCAACTGCCAACAGAGTCTCTGAAATGATCTTAAACACAAATCAGGATAATCCCCTTCTTGGTACTTAGGGAACATAATTAATTTTGGCTTCCTGGATTGAACCCCCTCATGCAATTACTCAGTTTCTGGTGATACCCTCTGGTGCCAAATCTCTATCATTCTCAACCTTTTTCATCCGATCTCGTGCCTCTTTTCCTGCTCCTTGGTCTCTCTCTCCTCCTCCTTTCACTGGATCTGGTACTGGCCTCTTGCTC
Source organism: Neoceratodus forsteri (assembly GCA_016271365.2). Lineage (NCBI taxonomy): Eukaryota > Metazoa > Chordata > Ceratodontiformes > Ceratodontidae > Neoceratodus > Neoceratodus forsteri. Next base: position 724,588,353 of record CM028129.1, read on the forward strand.
CTGTACTTTTCACTTCTCCTTCTCTGCTTGTGGCTTATATTCTGCAGCTCTGTCTCTGCTTGTAGTTTATGTTCTGCAGCTCTGTCTCTGCTTGTGCAGCTACAACTTCTGTACCTGGCCTACCTGCACCGTTGCCCCCATCAAAGGCTCTAGCACATCAGCATACTCCATTACTTCCGACTCGCACCTTCGGCTAGCAGCAACCCCTTTCAGTTTTCCTGGTCACGTTTCTGAAGGATGGCTGTCACTTGTGCCCGTGTTTGGCCCTCCTCATAGGCTAGTTGTCTGTTTTGGCACAGCTCCTGCAGTTGCAGCAGGGAGCAGCTCTTATATGGCCCAGACATAATGAGCCCAATATCCAAAAATGGGCAAAGTGGAGCACAGTGCTGGACAGCGTTTTCCCTTGCCTAGGAGTGGAAGGATGCTATATTCAGGCAGACAGCACTGTAGCACTATCAGACAGAATACAGGGGCATATCGGTGCAGCGTTAAGTCAAGTAGTGCTTCCCCAAAATGGATCCCTGCTGTGCAGGGAATACAGCACCAGACCTGAAAAGGCCAGAGTGCTAGGAGCAATATTCAAAGGGACCCATGCAAATTAGCCCATTAGGCATGCAAGGCACTAAAGGGCCATTTGCATGCCCATTATGGCATAATTTCCATGGGAAGTGCAGCAGATTATTGCAGCGCCACCCCCCACCAAGACTGCATGGTCCCATAGACGTATAAAATCTTGCTGCCTAGTGATCCCTCTCCCTCCGTTCACCATCCCCAAGTCAGTTATCCTTGGTGCCTAGTGATCCCCCCAAATAAATGATCACCGTCCCCATGCTACAGTCAGTAATCCCTGGTGCTTAGTGGCACCCTGACCACCGATCGCCAGTCAGTGAAACAAATATAGTACCTCTGGAGCCCAGCATCTCAATCCCCACTCCTATCCTCACCTATTGGGGTAGATGTCCCTGGCATCCAGTGGTCCACCCCCCAATCCCCAGCCCCGTAACACAAAGTGTACTATAAAGTGCAGGGTGTCCCAGTACTCCCTCGATCGCCGGTACTGCCTGTGCCAATGCAGTAATCCCTGGCATCTAGCAGCCCCCCCCCAGGCAGTAACTACCCACCCTGACAAACCGCCCTCCCCTAATCATCAGTGCCACAGGAGCCCATACAGTCACCAGCACAGCCCTCCTCAGCCGGCTGCTGTAAGCAAATCAACAGAAAGCATGCATTCTATGTACTGCACAGGCTCATCTCCTCTGTACTGTACAGAGCACGCATCCTCTACTGTACAGAGGAGACATGCCCTGCACAGTACAGACAATGTATGCTCTCTGGATTTGCATACAATGGCAGGTCAAGGAGGTGTCACGAGAGCTGTGCAGGTTGCTGTATAGGCTCCCACAGCACAGACACTTCAGGAAAGGGGAGGGGTTGGTGCCACTAGATGCCAGGGATTACTTCATTGGCACAGGCAGTACCAGCAATCTGGGGGTACCAGGACACACTAGGATCATTTTTACCCCTCCTGCACCTCACAGTATACTATGAGCATCTGCACAGGACTGGATGGTGTTTGTTACCAGGCAGGGGACTGGGGGGATAAGACCACTGGATGCCAGGGACATCTCTTACCCTAATGGAACAAGGGTGAGTGGGAACACTGGGCAGCAACGGGACTATACTTGTTTTACTGACTGGCGATCAGTGAGTGGGGGGTGGGGAATCACTAGGCACCAGTGATTCTTCGAGGTGTGCATGCAAGGACAGAGCAAGGAACAACATTATCAGAGCAAGTAAAAAGATTAAGGCTTCTTTTGGCTAGGCAGATTTACTGTGTGTTACTATTTTCTTTCGTGCTCACAGGTTGTGTTACTGTTTTTTGCTTACATTTTATTGCTTTATTGTTCTCAGATTCAAACTGCTGTTGCAGGGCATACTTTCTGCTGCATTATTATAGGGTGTGCCTACAAGTTTGTTACCGTTTTGTGCTTACAGACAACTGCTGTAATCTCTCATTTAAATTTTTTTTTTGTACAGTGTATCTTCTGTTGCTGCTTTATTTTCTCTGCAGCAGTGTTTTTTGCATGGTATATGTTCTGTGAAATTGTTACAGGTGGTACTTAAAGGTTTTACAGTTTTATCTATAATTAGGCTAAGCTTTCAGGGCTACTGCATTATTTGTTAGTTGATTGTTTCTTTCATTCGTGGTTGTTCTTTTTTGGCAGGGGAAGGGCCCAACCACCCACCTCCATCCCCAAACACCTTATGCTGCAACTTCTTTTATAGGGTAGCATACTCATGACATTTCCTGTAACAAAGCAGGAAAGGGAGGATCAGAGGGGTATCCACACAGTGACCTCACTTACAGGGGCACAAGTAATTTAACTTGTTATAAAAAGTTATACAAAACCCAAAAAATATATAAAAAAATAAAACTTTTGCTTTCATTTTCCTTTTAATTACTCAGACCACATTATAAACTCAGCAACTCAACTGTAATGGATATTAACTGCAGGGACTGTGGGACACTTTTCAAAAGGGCAGTTATACAAGATTTAGGACACTGTCCTACATGTTGGACCAGAGAGAGATCTTAAGGCTCAACTCCAGGCAGCACAGGCAGAGATTGCGTGCCTCAAATCGCATATTCAGGAGGAAATATATTACAAGAACTGCCATTTCTCCAACATCCAACTGAAGCACCTCGACTGCAGAGGGTAGTTGGTCCAGGTGGTTACGAGGAACGAATAGAGTGCCCAATCACTCAATGCTCACCAACTTATCACCTTCACAAACCATATAAAAAACTACAAAACAGGTATCTGCCTCTACCTCCGAAATCAAACAAAGTGGCAGAAGACACTGTAGCACAGGAGCTGGCGCTACAGAACTAGCCCAAAACAGGGACCAAAAAAAAAAAAGAAATCCAACACTTCTGATCATAGGAAACTCCACAGTTCAGGAGCGGATACCTACCTTCGGCCGGGGGTAATGGTCAGATGTCTCCCAGATACATCAGCATGGAGAGACACTGACCGCATTGCTAAAATTGTGCAGGAAACAGGAGAAAACATAGACGTCCTGGTACACATAGGGACCAACAATCTTGCCAACTGGTCAGTTGTGGAGACCAAGAAACACCTGACCAGGCTGCGAGACAAACTGTCATTCATTTCATCTGGCACCTCCTTCTCTGAGATCTTGCCTGTCAGGGAGAGGGGGGCAGATGGACAGAAGGTCAGAGAAGGGGAGATAGAGGAGCTAAACATGTGGCACAAGGGCTATAGTGCCAGGAAAAAGGACACAATACATTTGTAGGTAACTCACTGTTGCCTAGAATGAAAGTTCTTTAAATTGATGGACTGTATCTGACTAAGGAGGGAGTCAGTGAACTGGGGCAGAAGTTTGATGTCTTTGCAGAATATTTCAACTAGCAAATAGGGAGAGGGTTGCAGCACCCGATACATCGAACGGGAAGAACGCCCCTCCCCCCTCAGTTAGTGATCAAACAGGAGTACAGCATGTTTGTAGTTCATTTGCATCACCAGGTAAGGAAAAAGGTCCAGCTCTCCATACAACGTGCAGGGGAAATGCTGAACCTCGCCCAACAACGAATGCACCTAAATCCAACTAATGGAAAATCATGTACACAAATGCCTGCATTCTGGGAAACAAGATCCCAGACCTGCTGGCAACAATGACAGAGGCTAAACTGGACACAGCAGCCATTCGCAAAACATGGTTCATCAATAACCACACTTGGGAGACTTCAGTACCCGGCTATGTACTGTTCAGAAGCGACAGAGATGGCCCCCAAAAAAAGGGGGGGTGAGAAGGAAGAGTAGCTCTTCTTTTCAATGAAAATATCAAAGCTACAGAAATTCAGAATACACATAAGGAGTCAGAAGAACTGTGGGTCACCCTGGAAACAGGAAATGGGACAGCCATACGAACTGGGGTTGTCTACAGGCCTCCAGATCAGGGGGAGGACATAGACACATTACTGTTAGATGTACAAAACAAGACAGCTAAAGGGGAGGTTCTGATAATGGAAGACTTCAACATGCCAGATACAGATTGGTCAATACCAGCAGGAACATCTGCCACACAGTGGATTCCCTGCAGGGGGAGGGCCTCAATAACCGGTATAACAACCCACAAGAGACAGGGCTATCCTAGATCTACTACTGATTAACGGGGAAAGGATCACAGATCTCCAGGTAGACCACCACCTAGGGGCCAGTGACCATCACATGGAATGGTTCAATCTGGCCACTAGAAAGTACAGTTACGTAGGAACTTACCGTAACAGTGAGTCTTTGAGAGAGGCTCTTGCAGTAGGTAATTACATATAGGACTGATGTTGGCAAGCGGCAGGACCCCACGGAAAAATTTCTAGCTAGCAGTCCTGGCGAGGGACCGCCCTATCGTCAGGTGACCGCGCCAGAGACGACGTTGCAAGGGGCGTCCCTCGATGCCCGCTTCTTCCAGTTCTTTCGCCACGCCAATAAAGGCCGGACGAGAGGGAGCGATATTTTCTACTTGGAAAGCGATCTGAAAAGCCTAGGGGACGGAGGGCGGATAGATATTTACTGTAAGAGCCTCTCTCGAAGATCTACTGTTACGGTAAGTTTTACATAACTGTACTATCTTACTTCGAGAGGCTCTTGCAGTAGGTAATTACATATAGGACTGAATCCCAAGCAGTCTGAATAAGGAGAGGCAATCGGAGGAGGAAAATCTATCTAAAGGAAGTTCTAGCTGTGCAAGCCTCAAGACAAGAGGCCTTGCAGAACAGCCTAGCCCAAAGCCTGCTCTATGGCGAGAGGCAACATCCAAACTGTAGTGTTTGGCAAAGGTATGACGAAAATCCAGGTGGGCGGCAGCGCAGATGTCTGCTGCAGAGGCAGCTACCCTCTTGTGGAGTGGTTTCTGACTTGACCCGGAGGGTCTTGTAGTATTGTTGATAACAGAAAGTGATGCAATGAGCCAACCACTTAGACAGGCATTGCTTGGAAACAGCATTGCCTTCCCTTTCATGAGCAAAAGAGACGAACAATTGATCAGTCTTTCTGAGATCCTTGGTCCTGTTGGTGTAGTATCTCAGAATCTGGTGAACATCCATAGTATGGAGTAAATACTCCCCTTGATTCGAGTATTGTGTAAAAAAGGCAGGTAACTCTATGGACTGATTCAAAGTAGACTCAGCTGCTACTTTAGGGAGAAACTTAGGATTCGTGCGAAGAGCAACTTGTTCCTTGTGAAAAATCAAGTATGGGATTTTGCACATCAGAGCCTGGAGCTCGGAAATTCGCCAAGCAGAAGTAATGGCCACCAGGAAGATCGTCTTCCACAAAAGGAACTTCAAATCAGAAGAAGCTGTAGGTTCGAAGGGAGGGAGAGTAAGTTTCTCGAGAACAAAGTTCAAGTCCCAAGGGGGAGCAGGAATACGGATGGGTGGCCTCAGATGGAGAACCCCTCTGAGAAAGGTCTTAGAGACCTCCAACTGAGCTGAAAGTTTTGTTCATGAGGGAACATGGTAGGCCAAGACGGCCGCCATGTGTACCTTCAGAGAAGAATGACTGAGACCCAGGTCAAACAGATGACGTAGATACTCCAGCAGAAACCCGCTGAACAGGAGAAGGGTTCCACGCTCTGGAAGCGCCCAAATAGCGAATCTTTTTCACTTCATGGCGTAAGTGGATCTGGTGGAGGGTTTTCTGGCCTCCACCAAAATCTCTGCCACTTTGTGAGACACTCCAAAACGAGATTGGGCTAAGTCTGCAGGAGCCATGCATGCAGTTGAAGGGACTTGAGGCCTGGATGAACCAGGGTCCCCTGATCCTAGGTCAGTAAACCTTGAGATAGAGGAAGAGGAGGATCCTCTGAATATTGTTGTAGAAGAGAGAACCAAACTTGCCTGGGCCAGAAAGGAGCGATCAGAATCATTCGTGCTCCTTCTGAAGCTAGTTTCTGCAAGACTCAGGATAAGTGGAATTGGGGGAAAGGCATAGACGAATCTGTCCTTCCAGTTCAGAGACAGAGCGTCGCCCAAAAGCGCCTTTTGCTCTGGAATGAGTCGAGCAGAAGATGGAAGTTTTATGCTTAGAGGGATGCTAACAGATCGACCTGTGGTGTTCCTGTGTTGAAGATACTGTCAGGACTCCTTGGTCCAGTTCCCACCGTGAGTCAGAGCAGAAGAGCGACTAGCTTGTCTGCCAGGGTGTTGTCGATTCTCGGAATGTGAATTGTCGTGAGGTGAAGGTCGTGTTGTGTTTCCCAATCCCAAACCTCATTGCCTCCTGCAAAGAGGGTAGGACCGAGATCCCTCTGTTTGTTGATGTACCACACCACGCACATGTTGTCCGTCTGGATGGCTAGGTGGCCGGGAAGGATGTATTGATGAAGGGCTTGGAGAGCGTACAACACTGCCCGAAGCTCGAGCACACTGATGTGAAGAGCTTGTTCTAGCTTGGACCAGGAGCCCTGGGTCCGATGAGGGCCTAGATGGGCTTCCCAACCTTCGCCTCGAGGCGCCTGTGGTTAGAGTCTGGAAGGGGGGAGGAAGAAAGGAAGGAACTCCCCGAAACAGGTTCTCTCAAGCTATCCACCATTGCAAGTCTCGAAGCATCGTCGAGGAGACCAGAACTGGGTGATCTAGGTCGTCCACTAGCTGATCCCATTGAGAAATCCTCATGTGGAGTTGAGCACGAGGAACCATCAGGATAGTAGCTGCCATGAGTCCAAGAAGGCGCAGGACTGACTTCGCAGAGACCATCCTGCGGTCGGACAAGACTTATTTGGGTCTGAAGGGTGGACACCCTGTCCAGAGGCAGGAAGGCCTTGCCCATGGTCGTATCGAGGATCGCCCCATAAACTGTAGTCTCTGGGATGGGATGGGATCAGAGGAGATTTGGAATGGTTGATGGTAAAACCCAGGCAGGCAAAAACCTGCTGGGTAAGGGAGAGGCAATGCAGGAGTTCCTCCCTGGACGAGGCCGCCAGGAGCCAATCGTCCAGGTACGGGAAAACCTGCACTCCCCTGGTACGCGAGGTGGGCCACCACCACTGCCAGGCATTTGCAAACACTTCCGGAGGGCAGAAGATAGACCAAACGGGAGCGCCTTGAACTGGTAGTGGTCACCTTGAACGAAACGAAGGTATTTGCGATGAGATGGGCGAATGGGAATGTGCAGATAAGCATCCTGCATATCCAGAGCAAACAGCCATTGACCCAGCCGGAGGAGGGCAGAAGGCTCTGCAGAGAGAGCATCCTGAACCTTTTGTATTCTACGAAAAGATTCAGGGAACTGAGATCCAAAATTGTTCCGAGATCTCCTGTCTTCTTTGGGACCAGGAAGAAATGGGAATAGTAACCCGTCCCTTGCAGATGAAGGGGGACGGCTCTATTGCTTGTTTCAGCAGGAGAGCCAAATTCTCCTGGACCAAAAAGAAGATGTTCCTGTGAATACGACTAACTTCAGAGGGGGGTGGGGTGGTTTCTGAAGAAACTATCGAGTGGCCTCTGCTATGAGCTGGAGCACCCAGAATCTGTGGTTATCCTCCCATCCCGGAAGGTGGAGGGAAACCTTCCTCCACTGGTTCCTCCGGGAGTCCAGAGGCAGGAGAGAAAGGAGTCAGCGGTGGGGCAGCCACAGTTGAAGCACCCGCTGCTTTTTGGGCGGGGGCTTAGCAGCCAGGGGCCCGGCGCTTTGTGGCCTGGCCTCCCTGTGGTTTCACCTTTGGCCGATTCCGCCTGTAGAAAGGGACCGCGCTGCTGCTGATGGGGACGGTACATGAATCAATCGACTTCAGTGTCAGGTTCTTCTTCAGAATCGGTGATGCCCTTGGCATCACCTCGAAGCACTGGACTCGGAAGGGTGCTTCCTGAATAGCAGATTGCACCTGGGACCAACCCGAACACGGAGCCAAGCATGCCGCCAAGACCTACAGCGAAAGCTAAGTTCGCCCAGCAGTGTCCACTGCATCGTGATGTCGCATGAAGCATGGTGATCATGGGGAACGAGCAGAGCGGCATAAGATCAGCCAACTCCTGCTTGACTTGGGAGTCAGGCAGGAGTCCGGTTTGCCACACTGAGTCAGAATGGTCTTCACAGTCCCCCATATGGCCGACTATAGTTCAGGGCCATGATCCCCACCGTGGAGGAAGCCGAATCTTTTCCCTACTGGTCCAGAAGGCGTGATTCCTTATCAGGTGATGAGCCAAGATGCTTGGGTTTGCCGACCGCTGTGAGTGGTGCTAATCACCACCAGCCTATTACACTAGGTGAGAATCCAGAAAATCAACACTTTCTGGAGCCTGATATAGACCTGTTCAACTTCCTAGAAGTGGGCCAAAGCCGACGGCTGTTTCCATATTGTGGTAACGAGGTCAGCATGAGGCTCTTCCAGGGTGGCACCAAGGTAGAAGTTGTCACGTCAGATCCAGATGTTCAGCGAGTTTCAGACGCTGAGGATCTGGTTCCAGGGAATGCCACTGATGAACCTCCTGGATTTTCCTACGCAACTCCGTAAAAGAAGGATCCTCCAGAGGAGTCCTTGGCCTGGGCTTCGACGGACAGTGTGGCTCGTCGTCTTTCTCGGAGCAACCGTCGGAAGAATCCGAGGAGTCTGAGGGTGAAGAGGAGGATGAAGAGGAAAAAGACTCCCTTTCCCGACCCGGCGGAGGAACGGACCCCTTGGGAAGTGAGTCCTGCTCTTCTCTGGACCCAGACGGAAGGACCCTGGAATCCGGAGGTGGTGAGGGAGTGTGCTGCCTCGGACATATGGGAACCTGGGATGGCACAGTTGTCTGAAGGCGGCTCTCGATCTCTTTGGTGAGCTGAGCCTTGGCCTCAGCCCACCAGGAGGCCAGAGTCTCCTGTAGGTTCACCAGCGGCCGCGAGGGTGGTGGAGGAGGAGGAGGCGGGGGATAAGGATACGGGTTATAACTGTATGGAGAGTATCCAAAACCCGGTTGTGGGTAGCCCGTTGGCTATTGTGGCATCGGGTACTGTGGCGACAAATACTGCGGTCCCGGGTACGCCGGCGGATAGGACGGAGGGTACCCGGGAGCTGGGTGAGCTGCCAGAGCAGATGGCCCGGCCGGTGGCCTCATGGGTGGGTCCACAATGGAGGGCCCGATGGGAGCAGAATGTCTCTCGGAGTCGGTAGGGCCGGCGTCTGGGCCGATGGAGCCCTGGCGTCAGCGGTACCAATGTTGGAGGGGCCGGCGTCCGGGGAGCCAACGTCAGGTCCAGCGCACCAGGTGGCGGAAGGAGTGACGGAGGAAGATCCACAGCTTCGCCCAGGGATGGAGGGCAAAAATCCCCGGGGTCGTGTTGGGGAGACATTGGGTCCCCAGACGGCAGTGAAGGCTGTGGGGAACCGGGTACAACGGATGTGGGAGGGTCCATCGTCTGTTCCTTCGCCAGCCGGACGTCGGACAAGCTGACGTGTGGCTTAAGGGCGAGCTCCCGGCGGGCACCGGAGGAGCCGGCGTCCAACTTATGAGAGCAATCACCAGAATCAGGTCGAGTAGAGGGATCGGCCTGGTCCGGTAGAGTGGAGGCTGCGCGCCGCCCTGAAGGGTCGGGGTCTTACTGGCTCTCTCCGGGCGGATATCGGAGGAGCCGACAGCCGACTTACCGGAGTCTCCCACAGTGGTAGACCGCAGGCCTGCGGCCGAACCAGGGGCGGAGGCCTCCATTTGCCCGGAGGCGCCCGCAAGGCCCGAGCGCGAGCCAGACGGGCGGGCCGACGCCCCCTTGGAAGCCTCAGAGGTGGCCATCGAGGAGCGGTCCCCCGGAGGGGACGTTACCTGTGTCCCAGCAACTCCCGAGGGAGATGCAGTAGAGGAGCTCTTGTCCCAGTGCCTCCTCCTCCTTCTGATGGCCTTCGGGGGAAGTGGATGCCTGCCTCAGTTTTTTGAGCTCCTTCTCCATTGAACTCATTTTCTTGAGAATATAGGCTTGATTGCTGCGTCTTTTCCGGTAGCCGTGTTGAAACTGAGGCAGTGCTGGCACTTCTCGACCGGGTGATCGGGGCCTAGGCAGAACAGGCACAGGGAATGGCTGTCATTGTGCGGTAGTTGGGAGCCGCACGAATCGCACTTATTTTTGTGCTTGAGGGTGTAGGGATACATACAGATTGTCAGTTGATGTTAGTTGAAAAAGCAATTATTTCAAAAACGATAAAGATTGAGCTGACCTAAGCACCAACTTTTCCGCATGAGCTGGCAGAACGAGCTAACGCGGAAAGAACTGGAAGGCGGGCCAGGACTGCCCTTTATACCCGATGTCTCCCGACGCAATGACTCCCCGCCAGAGACTGCTAGCTATAACTTCCGTGGGGTCCTGCCACCTGCCGACGGCAGTCCTATATGTACTTACCTACTGCAAGAGCCCTCTCAAAGTAAGATTTAAATGATCTCATTCCTAGGCAAAAATATGGGACTTCAGAGGAGCCGACATTGGTAAGACGGCCAACAGAGTTAAGCTAGCCCTGGCAAGAAGAAATACAGGTAAGGGGTACAGGCAAAGTGGGCAAGCATTAAGGATGCAATACTTAAAGCAACATCCCATTGTGTTAGGGAGCAAAACAAGAGCAAAAGGAGGAAACCACTTTGGTTCTCAAAAACAGTAGCAGAAAAGATTAGTGCCAAAAGTCTGGCCTTCAGGAAAAAACAGGTTACTCACCTGTAACAGTAGTTCTAGGAGTGGTATATGTTGTTCATCCACACTTCTTGGCATGTCTCTTTCCCCTTTAAATTCTTGCCGGAAGGTCTTCAAGCTGGCTCCTCCCACCCAGCTGGGTTACCCTCAGCTCCAACCCATGATGCCAGATCTAGCCCGCTGGAAGCCAGGCTTGTGCATCGCAGCCGGGGAGGTCGGATGGGTCAGTGTGGATGAGCAACATATACGATTCGTAGAAAGTATCATTACGTAAGAACTTACAGTGACACTAGATCTTCGAAGAATGGCCTCTTGCAGTAGGTGACAACACTTGGGAGTTCCACCAGGTGGCACTATCACACGACAGCTTCCTCTGGCAGTCTTCCATGGGGCTGCCCACACATCACTTTCTGATGCAGAGTACAAGTGTGGGGGGCCCCAAGTACCCTCTGTTCCCGTCGATTTCAGCAAGCAAGGCCTGGACTGAGGGAAACCGAGGCACAAAGGCGACCCCATCCAACATCCTGGGTTGCAGTGAACGAAAGCTAACAGGCAGAGGGACGGAGGGCAGAACTGTACCTACTGCAAGAGACACTTCCTCGAAGATCTACTGTTATGGTAAGTTCTTACGTAACGATACTATCTTCTATGGACTGATCTCATGCAGTAGATTATTACACTTGGGAGGGCGCCAAGCAGTCATTCCCAAAGGGAGGACAAGCAAGGCTAGAAACTGGGCAAGAGGGCACACCCAACAGTTGGGCCATTGCAAAACCCAGCAACCAACCAGGCAAGACAAGTAAAAAAAACACAGGAGAAACGTAAACTCAAACACCCGATCAGGCAGAAAAGCCAAAGGTGGGTGGAACAACATGCTAGAAGCATGGTGCTGTTGAACAGTAGGTGGCCAGGCACACTGATCCAACCTGACGAGGCAGGGGTCTCCAGGCCCTGGCATGAAGTCAAATCCAGTAGAGCTCCCACAGCACGGATCGCGCGGGAGGCGGTAGAGCCTACCGGGAATCCCAGAGGAAGGAACAACTAAAAGGCTCCAACAGGGACAGTAGCAGAAGTTCCAAACGGATCCACACATAGGACTGAAGCGTCCAGGTTCGGGAGCAAGCCTCCAAGAAAAGGCCGAGAAAATCTCCGGGCGCCTCCGAGGAGGCAGGGGAAAAGTCCTGAGGTGCGGTTCAAGGTGCAGGGTGCTTGGCCCCTCCCAGAGGGATGGGCATGGTGCTGAGGGGCAGACAGAGCAGCTCCTCCTGGGGGCCGGGAACGGGACAGTCTGCCTGTGGGAGTGGAGGACTGGGCTCTGGGGGCAGAGGTCCTGGACAGATTGTAGAGCATGCCTCGAAGCCTGTAGGAAATCCAGGATGGGCTGAGCACCAGGACCAAACAGCTGGGTCCCAGAGAAAGGGGCATCGGCAACAGACAATTGAACGTCGTGTGCCAGACCAGACACCCAGAGCCAGGCATAGCGCTGTAAGGCGATGCCAGTGGCAGAAAGTCAGGCAGAGGCGCCAACCGCATCGTAACCTGCCCGAAGCAGGTGACGGGAAAGAGAAGGCATGGCACACATGGGCTGAGCCAACCGGGCCAACTCCTGGGAGGGTGGCAAGGAGGACAGAAGGTCCAAAGACGAGGCACTTAATGTGCGAAGGTACCGGACCATATGGCCCATATAGCTGAGAATACGAAGTAGCAAGGCACTGGAGGCATAGACCCTTCTTGCCAAGGAAATCCATGTGCCGGGAATCAGCATCCGGCAGCACGAAACTAGTGTGACAGGGCCGAGCGGTCCAGTCATGAGCCGCTGCAATGACCACTGAGTTCACCGGAGGGACAGTGGACAAACAGGGACGGTCAGACAGGGCCCAGTAAAGTCAGTCTGGGCCATGAGGGGTGGGCTGAAGAAGCAGGACGATGCTAAATCTGAGTGCGTTAAAATACGTAGGAATCAAGGGAGGGACGACCCGGGCAGACTCCTCTGGTACGTCAAGGTAAGTGGCCATGTCCCAGCGAAAGGAGTCCTGATCCGCAGTAGGGAAGCCAAACGCGTCCCGGATCTGAAACATGAGATCCACAAAGGAGAGGTCCGGGAACGAGAAGGGATTGGGAGGGTCAGACGGGGCAGCTTCCAAAACGGAGGACATGGATGGAGGGGAACCAAGGGCCCCATAGTCAGAGAAGCCCTGTGCAGGAACAGCCCAATGAAGGGATCCTCCCCGACCAAATCACCATAGAGGGAATCCGCAGAAACGGGAGGGGGGACCAGATGGAAACCACCGGATCCGGGCGAAGCCAAGGTGGAACACCGCAGTTGGGACCCTGAATCGGGTTGGAAGCCAGATCATGGCCCATAGACTGGAGGACCTCCATGACAATGCAAGCAATGCCCGGCACTTGTGAAAGGGGAGGGTCCACAGACGGAGGCACCCAATGGCAGCGGTCGGGAGAGGGCGAAATCTCTGGGACCGCCAATCCAGCCAGGTGAGGGGGGGGGGGGGGACCAGAAGGCGCGCCCGAGAGGCACATAAAGGGCAACGTGGAGGGAACCCCTAACGCTGCGGGGATAGTGTGCCAGTGCCAGGATGGGCAGGGGGGCATGGAGGAGGAGCCTCGAACTGGGCGCGTTGAGCCCCTGCAGTTGACGGGGGAAGGAGCCCTGTCGATGAGGGGAGTAAAGGAGATCTGTATGTCAACGGTGGACTCATCCCCATCAACGAGGGACAAGCAAGAAGGCCTTCCGTCGACGGGGGAAGCTGCCCTGTCAACGAGGAATGCAAAGCATGATGCCCTGTCGATGAGGAGTGCTCTGTCGGCAGAGGAAAAGCCTCCATCGATGAGAGAAATGTAGAAACATGTCCCGTTGACGGGAGAAGAGCTCCTGTCGATGAGGGAGATAAAACAACATGCCCCACTGACGGGGGAAGCTTCCCCATCGACGTGGAATGCTCAGTTGACGGGGGAACATTGCCTGTAGGGAGACATCCAGCAGAGTGTTCCATCAATGGGGCAAGGCCCGGCGACAAGATTTTGAGCCCTGCAGGCTCCGTAGATAGGGCGAGCAGTCCCGTCGACGGGTCATGTCGGAGGGAGTTGGAGGAGTGTAAATGCTGCTCCCTCCGATGCCAGGAACGCTAGCCCTTGTTCAGGGAGCCCTTAAGACGGTTCCCTGAGGTCCGTTCCAGCTTGTCCGTCTTATCAGCCATAAGTGAGTCCCAAGACCTAGCAAGAGTGCCTGGGTCAGGGAACAGCAGGGGTACTGTAAGTAGTTCACAGGCCCAGAACAGAAGCAGAACAAGCACTTCAAGTTCACATCGAAGACTGCAACACAGGTGGTTAGAAGAGCTGTCTGTGCAAGCTGAAGCCAGCAGAAAATGAAGAGGGTACTTTGGGTCATCCACACATACTCAGCATCAGGAAGCAATGTCGTGTGGGGGGCCTCCATGGAAGACTGCTGGAAGAAGCTGCCGTGTGATAGTGCCACCTAGTGGAACTCCCAAGCGTAATAACCTACTGCAAGTGACCTGTCCGTAGAAGATCTACCGTTACAGGTGAGCAACCTGTTTTTCTAGGGACATGGATATGTTGTTCATCCACACTTCTTGGCAGACTCCTAGCAGTTCTCCGGGACAAAGGAGGCAAGGTGCACACCCCTTACTTAGGGAACAGAGACTGGAGAACTGAGGCCCCAAAATCAGCATCCCGGCGTGACTCAAGGTTGATGTAGTAGTGGGTGATGAAGGGGTTTGCTGTCTTCCAGGCAGTAGCCCGGCAGATTTCCTGGATAGGGATGTCCCGGGAAGCAGCCACAGACGCAGCAGTATGGCAGGTGGAATGAGCCCTTACCTCTACGGGCGGCTCCCTACCTGCCAACCTATAGCAGAGATCAATACAAGATGTAATCCATCTGCCAATCGTCCGCTTTGCTGCAGGTCTGCCACAAGGGGCTCAGTGTAGGTGACAAACCTCTCCCGGAATTTCCGCTGTTCTCTCCTTGTAATAGGAGAGAACTCATCTCAAGTCCAAGGAATGGAGCCTGTTCTCTGCATCAGAGGTGTAGTTCGGGTGGAACACAGGCACAGTCAATACCTGATTAAGGTGAAACTCTGCCGCCACCTTCGGGAGGAATTTCGGGTGGGGGCACAGAACAACCTTGTCCCTGTGGAAAACCAAGTAAGGAAACACTACCGAAAGTGCCTGGAGCTCCCCAGCCCTTCAGGCTGACGTGATAGCCACAAGAAAGGCCGTCTTCCATGAAAAGTGAGAGAGCTCACACTTGTGCATCGGTTCGAATGGCTTGCCCATGAGTTTTGCCAAAACCAGCAGTAAATCACATGGAGATGGAGGTTCACGCACCAGAGGGGATACGTGATCTAGACCCTTGAAAAAGTGCTAGACCACCTTCTCCTGTGCCACTGTCTGCTGACCGGCCCGCACCCGGTAAGCAAATATGGCTGCCAGGTGTACTTTAAGGGTCGAAGACCACCTTTGGACAGAGACCAAATGTAGTCTAAAATACTAGCCACAGGACAGGACAGAGGGTCCAGGCCCTTGCCCTGACACCAAATGTAAAACCCTTTCCATTTGAAGGTGTGGCACTTCGTGGTTGACTCCTTTCTGGATACTTCCACTACTTTGAGTACATCCTCGGAGAGGCCCAAAGCCTGAAACTCTAGCCACTCAGGTACCAGGCTGTCCGGTGCAGGGATTGAAGATCCAGATGGAATACCTTCCCCTGACTGACTGAGATCAGGTCCGGCCGTGCTGTAGTCTGATGCTGAAGCTGAGGAGATCTGGGTACCTGAACTGGCAGGGCCAGTCTGGGGCTTCCAGGATCACCTGCTCCCTGTCCTTTCTCATCTCAAGAAGCACCTTGTGGATCAAGGGAAATGGAGGGAAGGCGTAGAAGAGACCTGAGGTCCATGGCCTCGAGAAGGCATCCCCCTGCAGCGAACCCTGCTGAGGGGGGCGGGCATGAAACGGCCCCAGCTTGGTGTTTTCCCTGGAGGCAAAACAGGTCCACCATCGGTTTGCCCCACTGGGAGCACAGGCTGTGAGCTACCTCTGGATGGAGAGACCACTCATGGGATGTCTCGCCTACATGGCGGAGAGCATCTGCCAGTTGGTTTGAGGTTCCTACCACATGGATGGCTAGGAGATCTGCCTCCAGTCAGCTCATGAGTGTCCAGATGTGGAGCGTATCCCTGCACAGCAGCCAGGAGTGCGTGCAGCCCTGTCTGTTGAGGTAGTACATGGTTGTGGTACTGTCTCTCTGGACTTGAACCACTTGACCCTGAAGCTGCTGAGTGAATGCTGACAGTGCCAGTCTGACCGCTCTGAGCTCCAAGAGGTTGATATGATGTCGGGATTACTCTGGCGTCCAGAACCCGTGGGCCCTGTTGTTCCCCATGTGGGCTCGCCAGCCCATGAGGGAGGCATCAGTCGTGAAGAATGAACATCGGCTCGGCGCGGACAAATGGGATCCCGTCCTGAACATGGTCTAGGACAGTCCACCACTGGAGTGCCCCACATCTTCTGGGTCAGTGATCAGCTGGTCAAAGTGACCATGGCACTGAGTCCATTGGGCAGCCAGCTTGCATTGAAGGGGGTGCCATGTACCCCAGAAGGCGCAGAAAGTCCCGGGCAGGGTGCAAGCGTCCAACCAGAAATGATTGGGCAAAGGAGGAGAGTATCACCTCCCTGTTCACCGGGAGCCATGCTCTGGCTCGGTAGAAGTCAAGCTCTGTCCCAATGAAGCATATCACCTGAGATGGCGAGAGCTCCAACTTGGTCTCATTGATCAGGAGGCCAAGTTGAGAGCAGGTCTGGGAGGGCCAGGTCCCTGGACCTCTCCACTTCTTGCTGGGTGGAACCTGCCAAGAGCCAATTTTCGAGGTAAGGGTGTACTCTGACCTCTCGATGACCGAGATGGGCTGCCACCACTGCAATGCATTTGGTGAAGACCGTTGGGGCCGATTACAGGCCGAATGGCATGGCTCAGAACTTGTATAGGGTTTCCTCTACTCTGAAGTGGAGGAACCGCTGGTGAGACGGACGGACTGGGACTCAGAAAAAAACATGTCCTGGAGATCTAGTGAGCAGAACGAAAAAATTACTCACCTTAGTAATTATATTTCTTCTAATGGAGTCTTCTGACAATTGCAGCGATTCCCAACCTTTGAACTGCCCCAGAGAACCAAGGGTTAACTTTCCATGCAAGGCATGGAACGCTGAGCTCGAGCTCGGTTGAAGCCTCTGTGTGGAGTGTTTTGAACTCAAACCATCAGATTCTTACGAGCCCAACTAAACTAAAAATTCTATGTGGAAATTGTAAAAATTCTACTAGCCAACTGGTTGAAAAGTTTTGGATTCCCGAGGAAGAGTCAAGTCAAGAAACCCAAAAACTAAACCCAATGCACTCAAAAAATAATAAATAAGCACCCAAACAAAAGGGAGCAGGGTGCCAGCAAATACACCCCTGGGGTGCAACACTGCACCTGCCCACCCACTTCCCAAAAACAGGTTCTGAGAGGGGAGGCAGGGAGGGAGGAAAGAATACAGAAAGACTCCATTAGAAGAAATACAAATACTAAGGTGAGTAATTTTTTCTTCAAACAACATGAAGTCTTGCTGTATTCTGACAATTGCAGACTACCAAGCAGTACCTCCAAGGAGGAGGGACAGAACCTACTTTGGGAATAGGCTCTGAAGTACTGCTTGTGTTAAACCGAGCATCACTCCCAGCCTGGATATCCAGAGAGTAATGCTTGTAAAGGTAGGGACTGTTTTCCAGGGCTGCTTGACAAATTTCTAAGAGAGAATATCCCTGTCGCAGCCAGGAAGCAGCCGTACTCTTGTGGAATGAGCACCAGGCCTGAGGGTGGAGTTTTCCTCAGTTTTTCATAGCAGAATTGTATACAAGACACAATCCACCTAGCAATAGATCTTTTGGTGGCAGGTTTGCCCTTTTCCACTTCTCCATAAGTGAGGAACAACTGAAGGGAGTCAAACCTGTGACCCTTGGTACGCTCTATGTAGTAACTAAGGACTCTTTTGACATCTAAACTGTGTAGCCTCCTCTCTCCTGAGGAAAAATGATCAGTGAAGAAAACAGAAAGAGAGAGACTGGTTCAAATGGAAGTCTGAAACCACTTTGGGCAAGAACCTTCTATTGGTTCTAAGGACCACTTTATCCCTATGAAAGGAGATAAAATCAGATTCCACTGATGGCTTGCAATCCACTGCTACGCCTCGCAGAGGTAATGGCTAACAAGAACATAGTTTTTGCAAGACAAGTACTTAAGCTCTGCTGAAGACACAGGCTCAAAGGGGTGTTGCATAAGCTGAGCAATGCAAACATTCAAATCCCAGGCAGGGTCTCTAAAAGGGGGATTGGTGTGAAACAATCCTTTAAAAAATTTACAGAACACAGGATGGGAAGATAGTGAGGAAGGCTTCCCCACAGACAAAAATGCAGAAACAGCTGACAAGTATACCTTGAGAGTAGCTGGTCTGAGGCCTAGGCCATTAAGATGGACCATATAATCCAGAACCGTAGGAAATTCAGCAGTGTCTGGAGAAATATTCTTCTGAGAACACCAAACGCTGAATCTTTTCCATTTGGAGTTGTAAGTCTTTCTGGTGGAGGACTTTAGAAGTCTTGAGGATGTCCAGAACCCCTTGGGAAAGATGCAGATCTGCAAACTCTAACTCTTCAAGACCCGTGCCTTGAGATTGAGGGACTGAAGATTGGGGTACCAAATCCTCCCCGAGAGGATGTTAACAGGTTGTAATTCCTGTGAAGAGACAGGGGAAGATGGACTACTAGGGACAACAGGGGGTACCAGAGCTGTCTGGCCAGATCTGGAGCAACCAGAATCACCTTGCAAGGTTGAGACCTTATTTTGACAAACTTTGAACAGGAGTGGGAAGGGGGGAGACATACAAAAACTTCTCTTCCCAATTCAGAATCAGGGCATCCAGGGGGACTGAACCCAAGACTGGAGGTCTGCAACAAAAGACAGGGAGTTGGTGATTGTCCGGGGCTGCAAAGAGGTCTATCTCTGGAGTGCCCCACCTTGAAAAAAATCACTTTCAACACCTGAGGGTCCGGGGACCATTCGTGATGGCCCTGAGAAATCCTGCTCAGTGCATCTGCTAGCACATTGTCCTTGCCTGGAAGGTGAACTGCTACAAGAGAGGCTTGCAGGGAATAAGCCAGGGACCACAATTTCATGGCTTCTGTGCACAAGGCCTTGGACAGAGCACCTCCCTGCTTGTTGATGTACCATATAGTGGTAGTGTTGTCTGTTCCGACTTGAACCACCTTGTTCTGAACGGACTGTGAGAACGCTTTTAGTGCTAGAAAAACTGCCCCGAGTTCTAAAAGATTGATGTGGAGAAGGAATTCTTGGGGGGACCACAGGTCCTGGGCAGTGAGGGACCCCAGGTGGGCTCCCCAGCCCAGAAGGGAAGCATCCATGGTAAGGACCACTGAACAAGGCTGAGCAACAAAAGGAACACCTTGCCTTACATTGTCCTGATCCTGCCACCACTGGAGGGCCTGGATCAAAGTCGGAGTCACTGGGATCAGTTTGGTAAGGGAGTCCTTTCTCGGAGATCAGTAAGCTCTGAGGTGGAACTGAATATCCCTCATCTGGAATCTTGCCCCTTGGACCACTGCTGTTGAAGCTGCCATGTGGCCCAAAAGCTGGAGGAAATGCCTTAATGGTCGAGATACCTGAAGGCTGAAGGAAGAAGCTAGTTCCATAAGAGCCCTTGCCCTTTCTAGAGGAAGTAAGGCTTTTGCTCCGAGTGTGTCCAGTTCTGCCCCTATAAAGGCAAGGAGCTGGACTGGTTCGAGAACTGACTTGGGAAGGTTGAGAAGAAATCCTAGGGAAGTGAGCACTTGCTGGGTCACTTACAGGTGAGACTTGACATGGTCTGGAGGCTGACCCACTACTAGCCAATCGTCCAGATAAGGAAATATGGAAATCTTTTGCCTTCTTAGAAAGGCAACTACTACTCCAGGCACTTTGTGAAAACCCTTGGAGCGGAGGTTAGGCCAAAGGGAATTGCTCTAAACTGATAGTGGCCTGAGGGCAACTCGAACCTGAGGTACTTTCTGTGGGAGCACCTGATGGGAATGTGAAAGTAGGCATATTTGAAGTCCAGGGAGGCTAGCCAGTCCCCTGGCCTTAGAGAGGGAAGGATTATTCCCTGAGTTATCATCTTGAACTTTGGTTTTAAAAGATGTTTGTTCAGATATCTTAGGTCCAGGATGGGTCGCCACTCCCCTGTCTTTTTGGGGGTCAGGAAGTACCTGGAGTACAGTCCTTTGCCCCAGTGTAGGGTAGGTACTCTCTCTACAGCTCAAAGCTAGAGAGAAGAAACCTCTGCCTCTAGGGCAAGGGTTTCCGAAAGATTTGCAGGTGGAAAAGATCTGGCTCTCATCTTTGGAAATTTTTGGAAGCCGAGAACCAGTCCCTGGCTTACTACTTCCAGGACCCACTTGTCTGATGTAATAAACATCCAGTCCCAGACAAAGTAAGCCAGCCTGCCCCCTACTGGAATAGGAGAGTCGACCCGGGCAGACCCATCAGGGTGTCTGCTTGGCAGGGGCTTTAGGCCGAGGAGTGGATGCAGGCCTGCTCATCCCCCTTCTGACTCTCCCTCTGAAGAACTCCCTCTGTGAAAAGGAAGAAGAGGCCTGTACTTGGTAAAAAGGCCTGCCCCTGCCCCTACACTGCTGCCTTTGAGGAGTTGCCTGCCTTTCCTTGGCCTGAGCACTCCTGTAAGTGGTCCTGTACTCATCTATTTTCTTCATGTAATTCTGTCTGCTCCCCAAACAGAGAATTACCCACTACAGGAAAATCCACAGCCTTAGCCTGGGTGTCCTGCGAGAGGCTAGTACATCTGAGCCAAACCATCCTCCGAAGAGCCACAGATGTAGCCATGACTCTTGATGAGACATCATTAGAGTCCACAGCAGCATGAAATTGCACCTTAGATGCCTCAATCCCATCTGCAGCCACCGTCTCCAGCTCCTTGGCTAGCTGGGGGGAGGCCCGTTTAGCCAATGCCAGTACAGTGTCCCACCTGGACTTCTGGTACCTGGCTGTACAGACCATGTAATTTGCCTGCCTGAGACCCAAAGATGATGCCATGTACTGCTTCTTTGCCATGGCATCATTCTTCCTGGAGTCCTTGTCATGGGGTGCAGCCAAGGGAATATTTGCCTTGTCACAGGCAGCATCCTGCACTACCCCAACATGGCTGCATTGTTGATATAAGAACTCCGTGTTCTGAGTTTGAGTGTATACCTCTTGTCCATTCTTTTATGCACAGGAGGTATAGTGTTAGGAGACCAAGATTTTTTGTGTCTGTTTCCCAAAAGATTTATGGAGGGGAATAGACAGCCTCCTGGACTCTGGGATATCCATCATTTCTACATAATCAGGCTCTTCTTGATCTTCCACAGCCTCCTCCATAGGAAGCTGGAGGGTTTCAGCCACTTTCCTGTAAAACAGGAAATGGGAAGGGGACTCAGAAAGCCTAGGAAGGGAAACACCTGATGGTCTGTCTGGGGAGATGTCCGGTTCCACAGGCACATGCAGACCTTCACTTACATCATAATCCTCAAATTCCCCTTCCTCTTCGAACTCTGGTTCATAAAAATCTTCAAGGGTATACTCTTGAACCGGGGGAACCAACCAAACCGAACCCCTGCCAGAAGGAGCTGGATCAGTCTGAGCAATTCCACAATCTGAATCGCCCTGGCTATCTCTTCGGCGGTCGGAACATGAACCTCTGGATCCGAACCAGTCGATTTATCTTTTCGCTTTCTTTTTGTCGGAACCGATCCCTCAGAATCGGCTCTCCTTTTGCCTGTAGTATCGCCCTGGTCAGAGGCCACTCCTTCTGGTTCAGTCGAAACCGAACCGGGCTGGCCATCCAGGTCAGCGGACTTCTCGGCCTTTTCCCCTCAGTCTACCTAATCTCTTTTCGAGGGTAGATTTGGGAAAGCTTTCATATTTGGCAGTCTGAATCGAGGTGGTCAAACCTCAGACAATAAACACAGGTGGTGTGGGATCGCCTTGGCAAAGACCTCCCCACACTCACTGCAGTGTTGAAACCCAGTGGGCCCATTTTTTTTCTTGGGTTTCTCAGACATGGCCAACCTAACCAAACTTACCCTTTTTTCGGTAACTGCCAGGCAAGACTCCCTTATCGGTTCCTAACCGTGTCACGGGTATTCGAAAAAATGATTGAAACATTTTTTTTTTTTTTAGAACCGATAACCACACACTAAATCTAGCAAAATTCACAATCAAATAGTCGGTTCAGCTGCACTTTTACAAGTTCCACACAGAATATATAGAACAATTCCTATCCAGTACTCACGGCACCACGGACAGACTGAACCAACTATGCGGATACTTTTTTTCGGTTTAAACTGACGAAAAACTGAAAACTTTAACAGACTTCGAACCGAGCTGAAGGAGAAATCTCAGAAGCGACCGTTCAGTGAGGAGGAGTAAAGAATCTGACGGTCTGAGTTCAAAACACTCCAGACAGAGACTTCAACCGAGCTCGAGCTCAGCGTTCCATGCCTTGCATGGAAAGTTAACCCTTAGTTCTCCGGGGCAGTTCAAAGGTTGGGAATCACTGCAATTGTCAGAATACAGCAAGACTTCGTGTTATTTGAACACATGTTTTGCTCTATGGATGGTATGATCTGGAACAGAGTTACTATCCTCAAGGTGCGTGGCCTGAGAAAGTGATTCAGGTCGTGCAGATCTAGAATGGGGCGCCAGCCCCCCCCCCCTTCAGGGCCAGGAAGTACCTGAAGCCTAGGTTGACTAGAGGATCTGCCATTTGAACTACTGCCTCCTTGAGGAGGAGGAGTTGGGCTAAGTCGGCTCTCAGAGCCGACAGAGTGTGGACTGATACTCCCTCCTCCCACTAGCCGCAAGCTCAGCAGAGGGTGCTGCTCGAACTCTAGAGGCAGACCCTGGCCGACCACTTTTAAGACCCACCTGTCCATGGTAACAGCGGACCAGGTGGAAAGAAAGTGGCACAGCCAGCCCCCCACGGGAGGACCCAGAGCTGGCGTAATGGGAACAGGGGTGGCAGCCCCTATCCCATCACTGGGCAGGCTTGGAGGAGGAGGCTCCAGATTGGAACCCGCCTGAATCCCCGGACTTGGGCAGAGGGCACCAAGCTTGTGCCTGCTGTTTGGCCGCAGAAGCAGGGTGCCAGAAGGGCTTCTTCTGCTGTTTCTTGGAGCCAGGGGCGTCCTTTTGAGCAGATGTAGCAAAGTCCAAGGTGGCACTGGACTGCTCAATTCGCTGAAGGCTACTACCTACACCTGGGCCAAAGAGATTGGTACCCAGGAAAGGAACATCAATGAGTTTGTGCTGGGTATCTGCCGTAAAGGTGGAAAGCCTCAGCCAAGCTCTGCGGCGCATGGCAACTGTGGCTGCCACCGAAAAGGCACAAGAGTCCACGTGGTCTAAAGCCATCTCAAGTTGCTGCTTGGCAACTGCTCAGCCCTGGACCTCCTTGACCATAGTCTGTAGGTCTGCAGGGAGGAGTGGGAGAACTTTATCCAAGGAGCCCAGGTGGGCGTGGGAGAAATGCACCATGACGATGGACGAGCTTGCCTGACAGAGGCCTAAGGAGGAGGCTGCATAGACCTTCCTGGCAGAGTGGTCCAGTTTTTTGGACTCCTTGTCCGGAGGTCCATCAGTGTCAGCAGAGCTGACTGTGCGTCTGAACACAGAAGCGGCTACTAACCCCTTCACCGAGGGATGTTCTGTGAACCCCGAGAGGGACCCATTGGGCACCATATACTTGCGGGCCATGCGGGCAGAAGGCTACCAAAGCCAGGCCTACAATGGCCTCGACCACTGAGAAGGCTTCGTAGGGGTATCCCCTCTTTAAGAATATCTGTAAGAGGGTACTCTGCCTGTTTCTGGACAGGTTCCAGAGGCATCCCCATGGATTCAGAGATAAGGCGGAGAATTCCCCAAAATTACAAAGGGCCCTCCTCCGTCGACAGACTACCCACCGACTTATCATCCAGCAGATGAGAAGGGAGGTCGGTGTCGTCAGAATCCGAGGTATCCAGATAAAATCTGTTGACCACCAAGGTCCCCTCCTACGTGCCTGGGGCGATCAGGTGTAAGGCTGACCGAAATCCTGCGGGGAAGACCCGGAACAGTCAGGGCTTCCTTCGAAGGAGCCCATCCCAAAGGCTGTTTAGGTGGCGGCTCCACCACTATTGGTGGAGAGACTGATTTTGGCTGAACCGGGGCAGGTTTTACCAGCTCCGTAGGTGGAGGAACCGATGCTAATGGAGACGGTTTCGGCCTTGGGGTGAAAGCCAAGTAATGGCAGAGGTGGAAACCGTAGAAGGCTTCTGCCCAGACAGAATGAGCTGTTGCCACATTAGATCGTTGATGGAGTTGCCTCTGAAGCCTCTCCTCCTCAGAGGAGGAAGATTAACAGTGCAGTCGCCTCTTTTTAAAGCACTTATGTGCCTTCCTCGGCCTATCGGTTGAGGGGGTCCAAGATCTCTACCTTGATCGGATTGGCAGAGTGGGTTTTTCCGGGGGACACCAGGGGAACCGGAGGATTTCCCGGATGAAGGACTGGTTCCTCAATGGGATTGCCAGCATGATTGGTCTCTTCATCGGGGATAAACAGGACCGGAGTATTAAGAGAATTGTTGGCCTCATTGGCCGACAATCTATCGACAGAGTCGAGAGTGATCTCAAGGGCATCAATTGAGAGACCAGCTGCCGAAGTCGTAATCTCAACCGAGACTGGCCACTCCTGGGACAGAGATCGCTCGCGATCCCAAGAACGTCTTCACTGAGACAAAGAATCTCTCAGTTCCTTGTCCTTTTTAAGGGACAGGGAGGTATGAGAGCCCAAAGGTCCCTCGCCCTTAGTGGGGAGAGATTCGCCCATCTCCCAAAAGGAGCCCGAGAACATGAAGCCCAGGTTGAATGGAACGAAAACAGGCAGAGAGGAGAGCTCCGTGGCCTGTGCCGCCTCTTCCTCAAAAGTCTGCATCTGTTCTAACTTGGCTTTCGTGGGACCGCAGCCACGGAGACGCCAGTTGGGCCTCCTTAGATTTCACAGGTGGATTCAGTTTCTCAGGCCTGCCCAACTTGAGCCGTGTGAGACAATCATCAAGGACGTTCAGGTGAAAAGCGAGACACATCTTGCATGCTTGAGTGTCATGGCCAACACCCAAGCAGTAGATGCACGCGGCAGGTGGGTCTGTGCATGACATTTTCTGACTGCACGGGCACCAGCGAAAACCAGGGGAAGATTTATCTTCCATGATCGAATAGCAAAAGTCGCAATTGCTAACTCGAACGAGCTTAATCTTCAGAGGATCCAAAGAAATCGGAGCCAGGGCCAAACAAAACGCGGTAGCAGAGAGGCGGCAACCCAAATCTTCCAGCGGAAAGGAAGATGTGACGTCATGGGGTGGAGCAGAGAGTTATACCACCCGGGTGGGTGGGAGGAGCCAGCTTGAAGACCTTGCAGCAAGAATTAAAAGGGGAAGGGGACATGCCAAGAATTGTGGATGAACAAATAATCCACATCCCTAAAAATATACGGGATCGCAGTGGGACAAAGATAGGGAGGCATACCAAACTTCATTAAGGGAAGCAGGGAAGGCAGACAAAGGCCCAAACCGAGGAAACACTAGCACTAACAGTAAAAGAAGGGGACAAGACTTTCTATAGATACATTTGAGAAAGGAGAAAGTCTAGAGAGGGTATGGTTAAGCTCAAAGAGGATAAGGAGGAGGGTGTGGAGGAGGACCAAGGAAAAGCATCTATCCTAAATAGATACTTCTGCTCAGTACTTACTGAGAAGTTAGGGAAGGGCCCACAGCTCAGCACCATGGACACAGGGGAGGGAGGTGTGCACAAGTCCCTTCACAAAAGAAAGGGTCCTACAACAGCTCACTAAGCTCAGGGTGGACAAGGCAATAGGACCTGATGACATACATCCCAGGATACTAAAGAAGCTGAGGTTGGAACTAGCAGAGCCATTACCATAACGTTTTAGTGAGTCTGAGCACAGGTGAGGTACCAGTGGACTGGAGAAGGGCTCATGTGATCCCACTCCACAAGAGTGGTAGCAGGGAGTTGGCAGGGAACTACAGACCAGTCAGTCTTATCTCAGTAGTGGGCAGGATTATGGGGGCACTCCTTAAGGAAAGGATAGTGCAACCCCTGAAATCCATAGGAGTACAGGATCCAAGACAGCATGGGTTTACAACAGGAAGGTCCTGTCAAACAAATTCATAGATTTCTTTGACTGGGTAACCAGAGTGGTGGACCAAGGGGGTGCAGTTGATGTCACCTACCTAGACTTCAGCAAAGCTTTCAATATTGTTCCACACAGAAGATTGATCAATAAGCTGGGTAGGCTTGGGGTGGGTCAGAAGTTGTTCAACTGGGTGGCAAACTGGTTGGCGGGCAGAAAACAAGGAGGTGGTAAACATTCAGAAGAGATGCAAGTCACAAGTGGGGTACCTAAGGGATCAGTCCTGGGGCCAGTCCTCTTCAATATCTTCATTAGTGACACTGCAGATGGACTGGAGTGTAAGGTTTGTCTGTTTGCAGATGACACCAAGATCTGCAACAGAGTGGGCAGAATGAGAAGAGATCTGGATAAACTGGCAAAATGGTCGGAAGAGTGGCAACTGGGGTTTAAATGCAAACAAGTGCAAGATCATGCACATAGGGAAGAGAAACCCTGAAGCCACTTATAGGCTGGGAGGGGAGTTGCTGGCAATCACAAGGGAAGAAAGTCTTGGGCATCATCACAAATTACCTGGAATCGGGGAGTCACGGGATGCTGAGCAGGGGATAAGACATGTTTGTCAGAGCTCCGCTTTTCCACCTCCCGATAGCAACTAACCTCTACTTATTTCAACTGCTTTTATTATTTTGGACACTAGGAAGCTCGAGATTTATGCGTGGTGTCGATTGAGGCAAGAAAATATATTTGCAACATGTCTGTTACCGGAGCGAGAGGAGACCATACAGGAGCTAGAAGCCAAGCACCCTCGTCGTAGCTCCTCTCCCCAGAGCCCCTTGGAAGAGCTTTCACCCTCTCACATATATGCGGAATTAGCAACAATTAAAGAAGTGCTGATGAAGCTCATTGAAGAGGTGGCCGACTTCAAGCCTGCACTTACCCAACTAGCTCGCAGGGTAACAGATACGGAAGCCAGAATTGCCTCAGCGGAAAGGAAACAAGATAAAATGGAACCAGAGATTGTGGAAGCCAAAAAGTCTTTATCCAAACTAGGAGACCGCCTCGAAGATTTAGAGGGGAGAAACAATCTGGTTCTGATAGGGCTGCCAGAAGGGGATGAGAGCCCAAATACAATTCAGTTCTTACAACATTTTTGAGGAAAATGGTGGGTCCTTCCCCGAATGGCCCCGAGTTTATTATAGAAAGAGCCCACCGATCCTTGAGGGCAAAACCTGCTGCTTCTGACCCGCCAAGACCCATAATCTTTAAACTACTGAACTATCTGGATCGGGAGTTTGTTATTAGAGAAGCCAGGAAATTATTGGCGATCTTATGGGAAGGTAAAAAATTGAGAATAGTTCCTGATTTGACTCTCAAAACTCAAGCTCAGAGCTGCTTTTCGTCCTGTCACTACGAAGTTGTGGGCTGCAGGTATAAAACATTGAATGCTATATCCAGCCCGTCTGGAGGTGTCTTCAAAGGAAGGAACGGAGCGCTTTGACACTGTGGAGGAGGCTGTCAAGATTCTGTAGAAGAGTTATCCTGATCTATTCCCTAAATGAGGGTGTTCTAACCCAGTTACAAGAAATTCAAGACTTGTGTAGAGAACTTTCTAGAAGGATGTTGTATTCCTGAGCTACTTAATTATGCTCTGATGGATCGCCTTTCTAATATTGAGCTACAAGCAATATTTTGGCTCTCTTGTTATATAGATAGTATTTTCTCGAGTCAGTAGTGATACCTGATTATTGGTGTAATATTTCTCAACATTTCTTTTTTCCTTCTGACTGCTATGTATTGAAGAGGCGAGAGCTGCTATACGTGATTATATCCGATAGATGGCACTACATCACTGCTCATAAGTTACGATGACTGGGCGGTTGACTCGAGCTGTTTTTCACGTCTTTCTGGTTATTTCGTTACCTCAAATCTAGTTTCTCAATTTGGTTCTTGGTAGGGCTTGTCTCTCTGGTTAAATTGAAGGGAATGCACCAATACCTCACCCTCTAGCATACAGGGCAATGAATGAAAACATGGGGCGCTTTTTGGGTGGAGTTTTGTCTGGGTTTAGCTCCATGGATTTTCCTCTTGTTAATACTTTTCTCTCGCTTGTGCCCCATTCGTTGTTCCTTGGAGCTGGACCATAACTAAGTCAGCTTTTCAGAGAAAGTACTCCATAACCTGGAAAAGGGTTGCTCTGTAGGTTTAATGAGTGCTAAGAAAGTTATGTGGTTTAGCAGCTGTTACAACGTCGGGAGTAATCGGGTAGATTAGAAAGTAATAAGTTTCGAATTTTGGTCCCGTTACTGTTTTATTCGCAGGTTGGACACCCTTTAGTTATGTACAAAGGCATAATCCTGCCTAGAATAAGCTGGGTTAAACAATGTAATGCACGCTGACTGCATTTGGGTTTCTTCCTTTTCTCACTGCTTTTTCTGGAGACTCTCGTTTTGTTTAGTAGGTCTGAACTAAAGTGCTAAAGAGATTCAGTATTCTATTATTAAGGGGGGGATTATCTATAGTTGTTAGGAGGAGGTTGTTTCGTCAGTTTTTCTGGTTGGTCTTTTACTGTGGGGTGGGGAGGTGGGATGCAGAGTTCACTCCTTGCAAGTACCATGGGCCGTTTGACTAGGTGGAGGCCTAGGGCCTGGGAGAGTAGACTGATGGATAATTTAACATTTTCTGGGACTAGTTTATATTTAGGGAGTAGTAAGTTAGTTACTGGGATAATGTTTGTTTTTCTAGGGTTGGGGGGATGGCAGCGGTGCAGCCCTTCATTTAATGCCAAATATATGGCACAAATTGTATTTTTGTATGCTTAACGCTTTAAACATTGTTTCTTGGAACATTAAGGGAGGGAAAGATAATAAGAAAAAATATATTATTTTAAACCATCTTGCCAAATATGACCATTCAATAGTGTTTCTGCAGGAAACACATATGCTTCCAGAGCAGCTACATTTTCTTAAAAGGAGCTGGGTAGGCCAAGTCTTCGGAGCAGGTTTTAGCTCTAGTAAACGTGGTGTAGCTCTTCTTTTAGCAAAGATCATCCCGTTTACCCTGATGGATTTCATCTCTGATCATGAGGGGAGGTATATTTTTGTAATTGGCAAACTAGGCAGGTCTGATATAGTGTTGGGTTCAGTTTATGGTCCTAACGCAGAAACCCCTTCTTTCTTTATTCACCTAGCTTGGAGAGGTGAATTAATACACATTGCCACAATTCAGAAGAAAAAGTCAATTGAATAGCTGTTCGGAGAGAATTAAAAGTCTGGAAAATAAGGGGGTAGATCAGCTTTTACCCCTAAAAGACCAAGAACTTTCAAGGCTGAGGGCACATTATGCCAGTATTCTACTTGACAAAGTGGAGAGGTCTACTTCTCTATTAAAGGCCACCTATATTGGACAGGGGAGCAAAGCGGGTAAATTACTTGCTTGGCAATTAAAACAACAGACTCCTTCCAAATGGATTGCAGCCCTAAGACATCCTCAATCAGAAGCCTTAGTGACCAGTTCTTTAGAGATCATAACTATTTCGGGATTATTATAAAAATTTATATTCTCCAGATCCGGTGTCCAAGGATTATGGTGAACAGATGTGGGCCTTTTTAGAGAGAGCAGATCTTCCATCTTTGCCCCAGGACAGCCAAAACTTTTTAGTAGCTCCAATTACTGGGGAAGAAATCTCGGCAGTTATTGACTCTTTAAAACCAGATAAGGCACCGGGCCCAGATGGGTTTACAGGTTTATTTTATAAAACTTTTAAAAAATACTTAATACCCCTATTACTTCAGTTATATAGTTATTGGAGTTCCCATCCCGACCTGGATCAATCATTATTTGAGGCGAGAATAAACCTTTTACCCAAAACAGCGAAAGACCCTTCAATGATCAGCAACTATAGACCTATTTCACTTTTAAATACAGATATTAAAATATATGCTAAAATTCTGGCTAATAGGCTGGGGAGTGTGTGGGAATGTCTATTAAATTCCGAGCAGGCAGGGTTTGTGGCAGGACGCGCCTCCGCAGACCATTTTAGAAAATTGTTCAATTTAATTTCTGCATCCAGGGCCCCAGAGCTGGAAGCGGCATTGGTGTCCCTGGATGCAGAAAAGCCTTCGATAGAGTAGAATGGCATTATATGTTTGCGGCCTTGCAAAAGTTTGGTATCCCACAGCCTTTTATCAATTATATATGAGTTTTATACTCTTGCCCATCAGCAAGACTCCAGTGTAATAACCTTATCTCAGACACTTTTCTTTTACGTCGAGGCAACCGCCAGGGTTGCCCCCTCTCTACTTATTTATTCAACCTTTATATACAGCCTTTAGCTAGAGTTTTAAAATTGGATAAAGCTATAATGGGCACTTATTTGGGAGATGTTGAGTGTAAGTTATCCCTTTTTGCTGATGATCTGCTTTTTCATATCTCGGACAGTAGGCATTCCTTCCCCCGAGCCTTACAAATTATTTCTCAATTTAGTGCTTTTTCCGATTATAAGCTTAACAAAGGTAAAACTACGGTTTATTCTTTATCCTCTCCCCCAACGAAGGCATGGGTTATAAATATGGGCCTACAATGGGAAAAGGAATATTTAACTTACTTGGGTATTAAAATATCTAAAGATTTGGCTAAACTTAAAGACCTCAACTTAGTCCCTTTGGTAAAATCCACGAAGGAGGATCTGGTGAGATGGAATAAGTTACCACTGTCCTTTTGGGGTTGAGCTAATATTCTTAAAATGTCAATTTTACCCAGATTCTTTTATCCCTTGTGTAATCTTAACCTTTACCTCCCCAAGTCCTTTTTCTTGCCCCTTCACAGGCTTTGCTCCGATTTTCTTTGGAAAAAGGTAAAGCTCCTCGTAGGGCTTATGCAAAACTTACTCGCCCTAGAATGTTGGGGAAGCTCCAATTACCTGATATTTTTACATCTATTATTTAGCAATCCATGCTAGCAGATTTTTGTATTGGCTGTCAGCTACGGCTTCTACATCAGACAGCCCTTTTTGGCTATTCCTAGACTGGCAACAGGCAAAGTCTTGTAAGATAGACCTAGAAGCTCTCTTATATGTCCCATGGCCTAGTGTCCCGTGGAAACTAAAGAACTCTCCCCTTGGTTGGGACATGAGAGCTTTACAGCAATTTTGTTCGTTGCTTCACATATCTAATTTAAAAGATTTAAAACAACCTTTATTAAACAACCCCAACTTAAAAATAGATAGGAAACCTATGCAATTTTTTTTTCGGTAAGTCCCTTAATAAGTTATACTTATCAGATTTTATCTTAGGTAATTCACTCCTTTCTATTCCTGCCTTGCAAGCAAAATTTGAGGACCCAAAAGAACCGTTCGATTGCTTCAATTACTCCAGTGTATTTACCATTTCTTGGGGAAACCCCTGTGGTCAGATGGAGCAGGACAAATGTTAAATGATCTTTGGACAGCATCCAAGGGGTGGAAGGTAATAGCTAAATTATATAAAAGGATTTTGTCTCATACTTTGACCAAGGTTACTCCTATAGCTTATTATTGGAAAAATAACCATAATAAAGATTTCTCGATCCAAACTTGGGAGAAGATTCGGACAGATAACTATGCTCTAATTAAACAGGATCATCTGAGGGGCATCCAGTTTAATATTCTTCACAATCTATATTATACGCCTGCTAAACTATTCCGGATCAAAAGGTTATCCTCACCCAAATGTGGGGATTGTGGTTCTGACTTTGCTACCCTATACCATAAGTTATGGGCGTGTCCCAAAATTCTCAAACTATGGAACCTAGTTAAACAATGGGTGACGCCCTATCTTAATATCGCTGTATTTTTTAATGAAGATATATGCTTGTTAGATATGTATTCACAGATCCCTACATTTTCGCAAAAAGTGCAAGTAGCTTTGGTCACTAAGCTGGTAATATTAAGGGACTGAGAACCTTCAATTAAGGAATGGTGGGCAGAATTTCTTACTGCCTTAAATGCCGAAAGATGTGTAGCCTGTTTGTTTCATACTAATGAAAAGTTCCAGAAGTGCTGGTGTGACTTTTTTTCAATTCTTAAAGACAAATTTGGCTATTAACTTAATCCCCGGCTGCCTCCATCCTTTTTTTCTTATAGAAGACTTCTGTGTTCGAGGTTTTGAGGGGGAAATCTTGACGGTTAGGTAGTCCTAGGGGACGAGTTGTCCTCTCTCCTCTTTTTTCCCTTCCCCTCTTCCTGGTTTATTATACTAATTTTTTCTTCTTGTAACACTTTTTTCACATGCCTCCTTCCCTTCGTCATACAATACTTTTCTTGATCAGTTAGTCCAGAGCTGTGCCTTTTTATATACACTTACAACTATGTAGGGTCTTGGGGAGGGCCCTTCAGTTTCGGCACATTGCTAACTATTGTTATATTAGGATGGGTTGTATGGCTGCTGCTGGTTGGGTGGGTGGGGGAGGGATGCTTTGCTTTATGTATAATTTCCTTTTTGGGTTTGTATAAATGTTTTAGCTTTGCTAAATACATTGTATATGACCCTATGATCCAAGCAAGTGCTGGCTTTTGTATGGTATTGTTTATATGTGTTTTGTATTTTCTAAAATAAAGTTTTTCGCAAAAAAGAAATTACCTGAAATCATCCAAGTAGACCACTAAAGCAGTAGGTAAGGCTAGAGGGATACTGGGGTGTATTACTAGGGGTATCATAAGTCGTAAGAGGGAGGTAATACTTCATCTTTACAAGACACTGGTTAGGCCCCATCTGGAGTACTGTGTGCAGTACTGGAGGCCGCACCTGCACAAGGACATTAACAAAATGGAGGCGGTCCAGAGAAGGGCAACCAAAATGGTGCAGGAACTGCATCAGAAAACATATGAGGACAGATTAACAGAGCTCAATATGTATACCCTAGAACAAAGGAGGGAGAGAGGTAATATGATCAAAACATTCAAACATCTAAAGGGCATTAACAAGGTGAAACAGTCCAACATGTCTCAATATAAGAAAAATAGCAGGACAAGAGGACACAGCATGAGATAAGAGGGAGGCCGATTAAGGGATAATGTGAGGAAGTTCTTCTTCACAGAAAGGATGGTGGATGCATGGAATGGCCTACCTCATGAAGTGGTGGATATGAATAAAGTGCAGGGCTTCAAACAGGCATTGGATAGGCATAAGGGAGCAATACAGATGAGTATGAATAGATAGGCCATTGACAGAGTAAAGGCCTATGGCACATTCATAAGGTAGAATAAAATGGGCCAACTGGATGGGCCTTGCAGTCCTCATCTGCTCCAACTTCTATGTTTCTATAACCGAAACAAACACAGGGACAATAATCATGGGGTGGGGTGGGGGCAGAGACCTCTGGGCACAAGGGACATGTTTAGCTTGCCAGGTCAGGCGGCTGCAGTACCAACTGCCACTGCCAGGGTTTTGCACCCAATTAAGAGGGATTTCACAATGGTGGTAATACGTGTCTATTTGGGTGGAAAGGATGAGAAGAGACTTGGCATGGTTGGAGGAATGGGCAGAAGTATGGCAGCTTGGATGCAATGCAAAGAAGTGCAAAGTAATGCACCTGGGAAACAAAAACCCAGGGGAAGATTACACAATTTTTTTTGGGGGGGGGGGTAACAACAACAAAAATGGAAAGGGACCTGGGGGTAATCCTATCAGATAACCTTAAGGTTGGCAAGCAATGTGAGAAGGCGGTAGGGAGGGCTGGGGGGATACTGGGATGTATAGGGAGAGGTATCACCAGCAGAAAACAGGAAGTCGTTATCCCCCTGTACAGACAGTTGGTGAGACCCCATCTGGAGTACTGCGTCCAGTTCTGGAGACCCCACCTCCGCAATGACAGACAGGATGGAGGCAGTTCAGAGGAGGGCAACTAAAATGGTGCAGGGTCTGCAAGAGAAGCCATATGAGGAGAGAGATTAAAGGAGCTTAATATGTATAACCTGAGGAAAGGAGGAGAGGGGGGAAATGATAGAAACTTTTAAGTACCTCAGTGGAATCAACAAAGTCCAAGAGGGCAGCATCTTTCAGAAAAATATGTGCAAGAACAAGGGGACACAATCTGAAGATAGAGGGGGGATGGCTCAGGGGCAATGTGAGGAAGTATTTTTTCGCAGAGAGGGTGGTGGACGCATGGAACAGCCTTCCTAAGGAGGTTGTGTGGTCTAAAACTGTGGGAGAATTCAAGAATGCATCGGACAGACTTAAGTCAATTTTTGTGGGGGGTAGGAAGAAATAGGCTGTTGGTTAAATAGGACCTGCAGCTTATCCTCTAGGTTAGGAAATGGGCAGACTAGGTAGGCCAAGCAGTCCTTATCTGCCGTCAAAGTTTATGTTTCTATGGGAGGGAAATACCGCCAGTGTAAACCTCTGAATATACCGCTGTGCCCACACGCCGAGAGGGCCCCCACACAACCCACCCCTCAGTCACAGCTCACAAATCCTTGCTTCAAAAATAGAATATGGTAACAGCAGCCATCTCCTCAATGGCAGTAACAGTTATAATTTGGTTAACAGTATCCTAAAGGATCCAGTCAAAGAAACATAAAATGGTACCTAGCAAATTGTTACATTACAACAAAAATAACAAATAAAGCCTGCAGACTAGCCCTAGGAGCTTCAAGTCTCACCCATACCTGCAATTTCTATTCACAAACAGGTTGGCGACGACTAAGTAACAGGGTCCACTACCAAGTCTGCCTTCTTGCCAAAAAAGTAGTCCTGGGACTGCTGCCCCCTGCCACCAGTTCCATCTTACAACAGTTAAAACCTACCAGGACTACAAGTGCATCTAACAAACCCTCTGTCAAAGTCCCCTTCCGTCGCACCTTACAAGGGCAGTGTTCCTTTGAGTACCGAGCTCCGCTCTGGTTCAGCTCTCTCCCACCTGAGATAGCCTCCATCAGCAAAATAGGCCCTTTCAAATCGGCACTAAAACTCACCTGTCCAGCCAAATGCAATGCTCCTTCCACCATTGACTACTGCCTACCGAAGCACATCCTGAGTACCCCAACTATGCTCATCTTTATGACCCAACAAGCTACTTCCACCCTTTCGTTCTACCCCCACCACCCCTTTTCCTCCTCCCCCCCCACACTATCCAGACACTCTTTCCTCCCCTTCCCCATTGCTCTAGACAAGGTTTCTCGAGCTCGAGGAACAGCTACTTCTCTCCTACAGACCACTTATCCTGGTCTACTCACCACCAACCTCTCTGGCAACTCCCCTACACCAGCTCTACCTAGTAGCTGCTAACCTATCAATCTTGTCACCCCAACTGCAACTGTTATCTAGAATGTTATGTCAGTGGCTACTAGCACCTGTATGTGCCTGTGATTCTTTTGTGACTTCAAATTGCTCTTCCTTGTTTCTGTGTCATGACGTGGATGGAACCTTTGTAAATGAGCTGGTAGCTCAAAGGTTGTAATCTGAGAACCTTAAAACAATTAAATCTAAGCTGAATGATCAGGAATTTCATTCAAAGGTTAAAAATTACTCAGTTTATCTTGTGTATGCTATCTAGCATTAATTTCTACATCCCTTTGGTATTGCAGAGGAAAATGAACAAATTCAATACAGAATGTCAACAAATCTATGTAAAATTTAATAAAAATCAATTTCTAGTTTTTGGCAGTATAATATGGGACACACTCGTTATCTGGACTGCTTTAAACTGCAAACTGTTAATACTTACGACAAGCTAAAAATATGGTACAGTAGAGATCTGAAATGGAAACCCCATGTTAATGACATAAGACAGACTTTTTTTTTTTTAAATCTACATTTTCATACACCCTGCACACCAGGAGCAGGAACTCTACCCCGATCAGTCCGCGAGCCCACCTACCGTCAACCAACCCAGAGATCCTCCCACGGCTTGCTCCCTGTGGCAGGGCTGGGAAGAGAGCTTCCCCCTTCCTGCAGCACAATCCAAATCCGGGAAGGCGGCAGACCAGCGGAACGGGAGAGGCTTCATGAAGCCCACGCCTACCATTTTCACTGTTTCTAGTGACTCCCTCTCACACGACCGCGCGCATGTGAGGATATGCGTATGCTGCGATCGCCAGCTGCCTGTCCTCCCAGCCTGCGCCAGTCCCCACCAGATAGAGACCGACAGGCGGGATGACAATCTCTCCCTCCCAGAGAGAGGAGAGCTGTCCTCCGGACACTATCCTCCTTCACCCTTGCCGACACCACTGGCTCATTCCCAAACCCAGGTTGCCAGCGTGGCACGAGGTGTGGCGCTCAGCGCTGCAACCTCCAGCACCATCAGGCTGGCCTAACTGCAGTCCACTTTAAATTGAGTTATTAGATTGAAAAACTATGGTGGCCATTCTGTCTCTGGTTGTCTTAGAACAGTAAATGCAAAAAATCAAGGCATCAATTCTTTGTGTTTTAGAAATACAGGGAATAAAAAAAGTTACCCTTACTAGAGAAAATCTTAAATATATAAATATGTACTTATTTGTATACCGGAATATATACAGTATTACGAGTGGAGCTGGGTAAACATTCCATAGAGACACTAAAGATTATAATTGTCAATTTTATTATTTACCTCCTGATACTTTATGAAGACCCCCCCCCAAATAAATATACAATCTTGAGAAGCAAAGTGGACATTCAAATAAAGACTTCCAGTTTAGCCATTTAGTCTTCTTTAAGAAAGATTTATTCAATAGGTCTTGCTAACATAATGAAATTTTTTTAGGATAGCAAGAAATATTACTGCTCAAATTAAACAAAGATTTAAGAATGTTTCTGCTCAGACAGATATGGCCGCTATCCAAAATTCTAAAAAGTACAGTTACGTAAGAACTTACCGTAACAGTAGATCTTCGAGAACAGCTCTAGCAGCAGGTTACACCATTAGGACTGAAGCTGCCAGGCACCAGGACCCCACGTCAGGCGTAGTACATAAGGAGGCGGTCCCCCCACAATCCCCAGTTCTCCTGCCGGAGACTCCCAGCTGCTGGATGACATCAGAAGAGGAGACCAAGGATCCGCCACTAGATGGCCAAGACTAAAAAAGAACTTCCCATCCCCTAAGATGAATGTTTGGCTACTACCTACCTCCACAAAAAAAGGCGGAATGGTGGGCGGGAAGGTATCTGCTGCAAGAGCTGTTCTCGAAGATCTACTGTTACGGTAAGTTCTTATGTAACTGTGCTATCTTACTTCGAGACACAGCTCTTGCAGCAGGTTACACCACTAGGACTGATTCCCAAGCAATAGTGGCAATCTTATGCCACAGGGAGGAGGAAAGGTAGGGATCACAACCCTACTCGAGTCCAAGACAGAAGTCCCTGAAGGACGGCTAGGCCGAACCCTGCTCTTCGCCTCAATGCAATGTCCAGGCTGTAATGCCTAATAAAGGTATGCACCGAGCTCCAATTGGCTGCAGTGCAAATAGCTGAGGTGGAGACATTCCTTAGCGCCGCAGAGGAAGTGGCCACTCCTCTCGTGGAATGACCCTTAACCACGCCTGCTAAGGGTTTATTGCGCTTATCGTAACAGAAAGATACATTGGATGAGCCACCTCGAGGCTGTTTAGAAACAGGAGCTCCTTTCATTCTAACAGCAAAGGAGACAAACAGTTGATCAGACTTTCGAAACTGTTTGGTTCTGGTCAGATAATATCTGAGGCACCTGTGTACATCAAGGGTGTGAAAAAGGGCTTCTCCTCAGTTGGTGTACTTAGAAAAATACACCGGTAAGTCGATAGCCTGATTAAGGGTGAGGGCTGAAACCACCTTAGACAGAAACTTTGGGTTTGTCCTCAGGAATACCCTATCCTGATGGAAAACTAAATAAGGTTCTTTGCACATCAGTGCATGCAATTCGGAAATCCTTCTTGCCGAAGTAACTGCAACTAAAAACAATGTTTTCCACGACAGAAAACGTAGCTCACAATCCGCAGCTGGTTCAAAAGGTGGCAGCGTAAGCTGCTCCAGGACGAAGGGCAAGTCCCAAGGAGGAATCGGATCCTTGATAGGCGGCCTAACTTGGAGAACTCCCCTTAAAAAGGCACGAGTAGTGTCCAATTGTGCCACCATCTGATGGCATATGGGAGCATGGTAAGCCGAAATTGCGCAAAGGTGCACCTTAATCGAGGAGTAAGCCAGTCCCGACTGAAAAAGTGAAAGCAGGTAATCCAGAACCAGCTTTTCAGGACATTCTAACGGCGAAAAACCGTGCGCTTGAGCCCACAAGCAAAATCTACGCCATTTCAAGGCATACATTGCGTGGGTTGCTGGTTTTCTGGCGGCAGAGAGTACAACTGCCACTTCTTGAGAGACCCTGTATTGCAACATGGCTATGTCTCTAGGAGCCAGGCGTGCAGGTTCAAAGAACGCAAGTCCGGATGGACTAATAAACCCTCCTCCTGAGACAGCAGATGGGAGCTGATTGGCAAAGAAAGCGAAGGTTCCCGGGATAGCTGATGCAGAAGCGGGAACCAAATTTGTCTGGGCCAGAAAGGTGCTATCAAAATAAGCGTCGCCTGCTCCCTGCGAAGTTTTAAGAGGAGACTCTGGATCAACGGGAAAGGACGGAAGGCACAGAGGAATCTGCCCGCCCAGGAGAGGGACAACGCGTCTCGCCAGAAAACACCAGGCCCTGGATCTAGCGAGCAAAAATTGGGTAGTTTGCGTTGGATGGGGACGTGAAAAGATCTAACTCTGGAGTGCCCCATCTGTGAAACAGATCCTCTGCCACCTCCTGCAGAAGTTCCCACTCGTGGACTCTGGCCTGAGAGCGACTCAGGCTGTCTGCGACGGTATTGTCCACTCCTGGGACATGTACTGCAATTAGGTTTTCGCCGTGCTGCACTACCCACCCCCACACTCATGGCCTCCTTGGAAAGCGGATAGGAGTGAGTGCCTCCCTGTTTGTTGAGGTACTACATCACCGCAGTATTGTCTGTAACAGGAGAGTACCCGGTGGAATCTCCAACTGGAAGGCTTGCAGAGCGTAAATGTTGATGTGGAGATGAGATTCCTGGGCTGTCCAAGTGCCCTGAGACCTCACCCCATCTAGGTGTGCTCCCCACCCGAGCCCTGAGGTGTCTGTGGAGAGAGTCACAGTCGGAGACGGCGCTACAAAGGAAACCCCCGCGGAGAGGTTCCCCGGATCTAGCCACCATTGCCAATCCTGAATCGTGGCATTCGTGATTCGAACTGGCTGCTGCAGAGAGTCTTGCCTTTGGTCCCATTGCACCCTCCTTAGCATCCACTGAGTTACCCGCATGTGGAGCCTTGCCATCGGGACTGTTGCAATGGCCGCAGCCATGTGTCCAAGCAGGCGAAGGACCAATCTGGCCGGGACAGTCTTCTTCGCCAAGTCCCTGATGAGGGATCTGATGTGTTCCGCTCTGTACGCAGGAAGAAAAGCTTTCCCGCTGACGGTGTCCAGAACTGCTCCTATAAACTACAGTTTCTGGGATGGCACCAGAAGTGACTTCTCGCAGTTGATGAGAATACCCAGAGATTGGAAAAGGGACTGGGTACGATAAATGGCCGGCATCAGTGCTTCCTTGGAGGGAGCCATGAGAAGCCAGTCGTCCAGGTATGGGAACACGTAGTGGCCTGTCTCCTCAGAAATGCCGCTACGACCGCCATGCACTTCATGAAGACGCGAGATGCCGATGACAGCCCGAAAGGAAGCACTTTGAACTGATAATGACTGCTCTGAAACTCGAAGCGCAGGAACCTCCTGTGCGCTTGAGTAATTGGGATGTGCAGGTAGGTGTCCTGCATGTCTAACGACGCCAAAATGGCGTCCCGCTTCAGCATGGGGATTAGGCCCGGAAGGGTCACCATGCGGAAGCATTTGTAGACGACAGACAGATTGAGGTCGCTGAGGTCCAGAATTGGACGGAGGTCCGATTTTCTTTGGAACCAGGAAGAAGTGCGAAAAACAGCCTAACCCTCTCTGGAACATGCTCCAAGGCTTCTTTCTCTAGAAGTGCGAGCACTTCCTGCTGTATAAGCAGAGCGTGCTGACCCAAGTAGCGGGAATGCAGGGGAGGCCTTGTAGGTGGGCTGCCTACGAATTCTATATAGTGGCCTTTTTTGACCAACTGCAGCACCCACCTGTCGGTGGTGATTGACCGCCACCCTGGCAGGCGACATGCGATGCGACCCCAGACCTTCATTTCCCGTTGATCCTGAGGAGGGGCGGGGGCCGGGAAGGATTCATGCTGTGGCAGCATTAGATCCCACAGGTTGGGCCGACTTTGCGACTTGGTGGCCCCTGCCTGGGGAGGACTTGGCCTGGGCTTTTCGGGTAAAGAAGCCCCTCTGCTGTAGGCCGGAACGCGGTTGTTGCCTGTGTGTCCGGCCACAAAAGCGACTCTGGTTCCTACGAAAGGAACTAGGTCGAGATCTGTACATGGCCTGGTCAGATCTAACTGTCTTCCCTGTGTCCTGAAGTTTGGTGATCACCTTCTCAGAGGTTTCACCAAAAAGGACTTCCCCGTTGTAAGGGACGTCCAGGATGTTCTTCTGGACGTCCGGGGTAAAACCGGAGACGCAGAGCCAAGAGTGTCTCCGGAGACACATGCCTGAGGCTGCAGCTCTGGCCGAAGAGTCCGCAGAATCGTATGCGGCTCTGAGCACCTGGGTCCCCACATCTGAACCCGTACGGAGGAGCTTTCAAAGCTCCTCCTTTTAGCCACTGTCGGGCATCTTCTCAACCAGGTCCTGTCCCTGTTCCCACAGTCCGTTCTGGAATTGGACAATGTGGGTGAGGTAATTTAGAGACCTGATGGCGCAAGTTGCAGCCTCGTACGTGCGCCTACCCAGGACATCCAACTGCTTGGATTCCGGGTCCAGTGGCTGTGTGCTCAAGTGCTGAGGTCTCCGAGACCGGTCATGCGAGGCCGTGATGACCAGGGAATCAGCCAGAGGATGGTTCGCCAGATACTGGTCCTCCCTCAGGGCCTTGTATAGGCGGTCAGCCTTCTTCAGCACTGCCGGAGTCGAATGCGGACACTTCCACGCAGCCTTGGTGACGTCTGCAAAGGTGTCCACCAAAGGAGGCACTACCACAGGCTTTGGGTCTTTCTGCCGAAGGTAGCGGGCAAGGCGCTGTCTCTCTGAGTCCAGCTCTTCAGCATCCCATCCCATATTCTCCTGAATGTGCTTTATGATCTCAGCTAAAGATGGGTCATCCGGAGACCTGGGAAGGTTGTGTGGGTCTGGGGAAGGAAAGCTGATGGGAGGAGGAGATCTGGAGCACCCTGAGGTGTCAGATCTAGAGTCCTCCGTGGACGAGCTGTACCGGCGTTGTCTGGGTCTATTAGGGCCGAGTGACCCTGAAGTGGATCTTGAGGGAGGTCTTCTATCTGAGGATCTGCCCATAGAAGGAGGTGTTGGCTCCTTGGGGGTTGGTAGCCATCCTACGGGCCCCTTGGGTGGAGGAGGGGGCGTAGGCGCTGAAGGAGTAGGTGGAGGCGGAGCCAAAGTAGGAGGAGAATGCGTGGCAACCACATCCTTCCTGATGGTGTCCCACCAGAAGGTGAAGAGCTCCTTCATCTCGGCCAAATTCAGGCCCGACGGGCCTGGTAGCGGTGGCCTGTCGCCGGGGTCGGGTCCCCCGCTCCAGGGAGGGTTCCCGTGGGAGCCCAACAGTTCCAGAGTTGCCCGCCTGGTCCTCGGGCTGAGTGGTGTCCTCCTCTGATACCTTCCAACCGACGTCGGTAGGCGATGGTGTTGCGGTCCTCCCCTCTGGGGTAGCCGTCTGTCCCCTGGCCGACGCCCTGGGAGGTGAACGCCTGGCCAGCGACGGGTGTCTTACTGTAGCCGACTCCTGGGAGTGCCTGTGATGTTTGGCCGACGTCGAGTCCGGCGTCCGTTTTAGGGACGGCAGGTCCTTAGTCTTGCGCGGGAACGGGTCAGATCCACACGGAGGCTGGGACACTGACCTGGCGTCGGACTCCCGATGGCGGGAGGAAGACTTGTGGTGCTCCCCAGACTTGGACGAGGCCTTAGAAGGAGTGGATGAAGCCAATGGCCTGGAAGTCTTGATAGGCTGCAGGGAGGAGGAGCCACTGGAGGATCTGACCTGAACCGGGGGAGGCTGAGATTGAGCCCTGGAGGGAGAGCGGTCTGACCACGAGCCGGAGCTTTGGGAGTCCGAGGCCCTCGACGGGGACCTGGGCCTTTCCTTCTCCCGGTGTTTGTGGGTCTTCCCTGACAACTCCCCCCTGCAGGAAGGTTCCCTATCCATGGCCTTGAGTTTCTCCTCCAAGAGAAACGCTTGAAGGGCCTTCTGGCAGCGGATCCTGGTGCGACTGTTGAAGCCCTGGAAGAAGGAGCAGGCCTTGGTGTCGTGTTCCGGGCCTAGACAACGCACGCAGGCTGAGTGAGGATCCTTGAAGGGGATCTGTTTGCCGCAGGCACACTTCGATGGGTGACCTTCCAGAGAGGTGTTTGGAGAGGACGTCAGATGAATCCAAGTTCGTATGAGAAAAAAAGAATGTCGTAGTTCCTAGTCGTCGCACGCCAGAAAGCGACTGAAAGGCCGATGCTGCGATGACGACGGCGGGAAAAGAACTGGGGATTGTGGGAGGACCGCCTCCTTATGTACTACGCCTGATGGGGGCGGGACCGACGTTGGAGGCAGTCCCCGCTGAAGACTGCTAGCTAGAAAATTTCCGTGGGGTCCTGGCGCCTGACTGCTTC
Source organism: Neoceratodus forsteri (assembly GCA_016271365.2). Lineage (NCBI taxonomy): Eukaryota > Metazoa > Chordata > Ceratodontiformes > Ceratodontidae > Neoceratodus > Neoceratodus forsteri. The sequence goes on from CM028129.1 coordinate 724,631,022, forward strand.
AGTCCTAATGGCGTAACCTGCTGCAAGAGCTGTATCTCGAAGTAAGATTTCATATTTCTTGTAATGCAAGTACCTGAAACAATGGAATAACATTCAAGATAAGAAAACTATAAGTCTGTATACAAAATTTAGGTTATATAACTGTTCCATAGTACAGCCAGGGAATACAGGGAGGGGTGGAGGTACTGTGGGTCACTCTAGAAACGGGGAATGGAGCCACAATTCACACCAACATGACCTACAGACCTCTAGTATGGGGGGGGGGGGCTGACACGGTTCTGGTGGAAGTCATCTAAAACATGGCAGTAAAAGGGGAGGTGCTGCTGGTAGGGGACTTCAATCTACTGGACACTGACTGAAACATCCTCCCAGCAGCAGCTTCAGCTAGGAGCAGGGACATACTGGATTCCCTAAAGGGTCTTCCCTCAGGCAACTAGAAAAATAATACACTCATGAGGGGGCAATACTGGACCGTGTACTCACCAACGGGGACAATGTTTAGACGTCACAGTGGGTGGCCACCTGGGGACCAGTGTTCACCATACGGTGTGGTTCAATATATGCATGGAGGCAAAATCGAGCCACACAAAGTCCCGGACTTCAGGAGGACAGATTTTAAAAATATGGGCGAATGCTCAGGGAGGCCCTGGTGGAGGGGGGGAGAGAAGAGGACATGGGTGGAGTGGAGGAACAGTGGGCAAAACTAAAAGAGAAGATAGTGAAAGCAACAAACCTCTGCACCAGGCAAGTAAGCAAGAGCAAAAACATAGAAACACAGACTTTGACGGCAGATAAGGACCACTTGGCCCACCCAGTCTGCCCATTTCCCTTCCTATTGGATAAGCTGCAGATTCTAGTTATCCAACAGCCCACTTCCTGCAACCCGCCCACTACAATTGCCTTATGTCTGTCCCATGCATATTTGATTTCCCCCACTGTTTTAGACTCAACAACCTCCCCGGAAGGCGGTTCCATGTATCCACCACTCTCTCCATGAAAAAAAATTCTCACATTACCCCTGAGCCATCTCCCCCATCTTTACATTGTGCCCCCTTGTTCTTACACATCTCTTTTTCTGAAAGACGCTACCCTCCTGGACTTTGTTGATTCCCTTGAGGTACTTGAAAGTTTCTATCATGTTCCCCCGTCCCTCCTTTCATCCAGGGTATACATATTAAGCTCTCTCAGTCTCTCTTCATATGGTTTCTGATGCAGACCCTGCACCATTTTAGTTGCCCTCCTCTGGACTGCTTCCATCCTGTCTATGTCCTTGCGTAGATGGGGTCTCCAAAACTGCACACAGTATTCCAGATAGGGTCTCACCAACTGTCTGTACAGAAAGATAACCACTTCCCTTTTTCTACTTTTGATGCCCCATCCTATGCATCCCAGTATCCCCCTGGCTCTCCTTTCTGACTTCTCACATTGCTTACCCACCTTTAGGTCATCTGATATGACTACCCCAAGTCCCTTTCCATTTTTGTTGTTAGTACCTCCCCTGCTATTGTGTACTCTTCTCCTGGGTTTTTGTTTCCCAGGAACATTACTTTGCACTTCTTTGCATTGAATCTACATTGCCATATGTCTGACCATTCCTCCAACCTTGCCAAGTCCCTTCTCATCCTTTCTACCCCCACCCCTTGTGCATCAACTCTGTTACAGATCTTTGTGTCATCTGCAAAGAGGCATATCTTTCCCTCCAGACCCTCTGCAATGTCACCTGTAAAGATGTTAAAGAGGACTGGACCCAGTACTGAGCCCTGAAGTACTCCACTAGTAACCCCCCTTTCTTCGGAATGTGTTCCATTCACTATTACCTTCTGTGTTCTGTTGTGCAGCCAGTTTGCTACCCAGGCTACCACCCTGGTACACACTCCCAGGCTGGCTAACTTGATTATTAGTCTTGTGTGGGACTGTGTCAAATGCCTTGCTAAAGTCTAGGTAGGCCATATCCACAGCCCCTCCCTGGTCTATTACTTTGGTCACCCAGTCAAAGAAATATATTAGATTCGTCTGACATAACCTTCCTGCTGTAAATCCATGCTGCTTTGGGTCCAGTGCCCTGCTGGCCTCTAGGTACTCAACAATTCATTCTTTCAGAAGTGATTCCATCATTTTCCCTACCACTGAGGTCAAACTTACAGATCTGTAGTTTCCTGCTTCTGCCTACTCCCACTTTTGAGAAGGGAATCACATCCGCCCCCCTCCAGTCCTCAGGTACCACCCCATCCTCCCACGATTTGTTAAAAAGTGTGGTCAGTGGTGTCACTAGGTCCTCCCTTAGTTCTTTTAGGATTCTGGGGTGAATCCCTTCAGGCCCCATTGCTTTGTCCACCTTGAGTTTTAGGAGTTCTTTCAGGACCCTTTCTTCTGTAAATGGACTGATATCAACCCCCCTACCCAGAGTGCTTCTATTGTCTGGTTTAGGTTAACTCCTCCTCCTCCTCTTTTGTGAATACTGTGCAAAAGAATTCATTTAGTATCTCTGCTTTTTCACTGTCTCCCTCTGCCCACCTCCCCTCTCCTTTATTAATCTTCACTATTCCTCCCTTAACCTTTCTATGCTCCCTAATGTACCTATAGAAGGTTTTATCCCCCTTCTTAACTGAGTTGGCTATTTTTTCCTTGGTTTGGGCCTTTGCTAGTCTGACTGCCATCCTCACTTCTTTCTGCTTTAATTGATAGTTCCCTGTCGTGCTCCTTCTGTGATTCCTTATACTTTTTGAATGCAGCCTTTTTCTCCTTAACCTTCCCTGCCACCTCTTTTGAGAACCATAGTGGTTTTTTACTCCGTTTTGTTTTATTTGTTTCACACAAAGACTTGTTGCCTTTATGATAGCAGTTTTGATTATTCACCATTGTTCTTCCACCCCTCCTTTTTGGCCATTTGTTAGTGCACTCCTCAGGTATTCACCCATTTTGCCAAAGTCGGCCCTCCTAAAGTCCAGTATCCTTGTTTTTGTATGGCTTGTCTCCATGGTTGTGCTTATTGTGAAGCACACTATGCAGTTGTCACTTGTTCCCAGATGTCTACTGACTTATAAATTTGCGATCTTCTCTCCATTTGAGAGTACCAGGTCTAGTACTGCTCCCTCCCGAGTGAGTTCCAACACTAGCTGTCTAAGGCCTGCCTCCTGCAGGGCATTGAGAATGACCCTGCTCTTGGATGTGACTGCAGTACATGTCATCCAGTTAACATCTGGCACATTCAGGTCCCCCATCAACAGTATCTCCCCCTTTTCAGCCATTTTGAGAATGTCCTCTATCATTTTCTTGTCTATTTCCTCCCCTTGAGACGGGGGTCTGTATACAACCCCTGTGCGGATTGTGATGCCATTCCCTGTCTCCAAGGTGACCCAGAGTGCCTCTTGTCCTCCCCCTCTACTTTTTAGTTCTGTAGCTTTGATCCCTTCCCTTACGTATAGTTACTCCACCTCCTCTTTTACCCTCCCTGTCCCTTCTGTAGACTGTGCACCCCGGTATGTTGACATCCCAGTCATGGTTCTCCGTGTACCATGTTTACGTGACTGCCACAATATCCAATTTTTCATCTTCCATCAGGGCTACTAGCTCAGGAAGCTTGTTTCCCAGACTATGGGCATTGGTACTCATTGCCCTCCATTTAATGTTGGCTTTATCCTCCCCCAATCCCTGCTCTTATTGCCCTTGTCTATTTTTCCATTTACCCCTGTCCTGCCCTCTGTTGAGCTCTGTACCTCAGTGTTTACCTTACTACCTGCCAGGTTTTGTGGGGGGAGACTTGAAATTTCCTGTCTCTTATCAGCACCTCCCCTCCTTGGCTAGTTTAAAAGCCTGCCAAGGAAGCATTTAAACTTGTTACTTAGGAGCCTGGTTCCCTTTGTGGAGAGATGCAGACCATCGTGCCAGTACAGACCTTCATCTCTCCAGGTGAAACCCCAGTCCCCAATGAAGCCAAAGCCCTGTGCTCTGCACCAGTTTTGCAACCATTCATTAAACTGCATGGTGTGCAGTACCCTAGCCTCACCCCTGCCATGGACTGGCAGCACCTCTGAGAAGGTAACCTTGCTTGCTACCTGTCTGAGGCCCCTCCCCAACTCCACAAATTCATCCTGCACAGCACTGATTCCATGCCTAGCTAGGTCATTTGTCCCAAGGTGGACAATGATATCTAGTTCCCTCTCCTGTGATACTGCTTCTGCAATTGTGAGGATTCACTTCTTGTCTCTCCAAGCCATGGCACCAGGCGGACACCTTACTTCTCTCTCCTCTCCCTTCCCCAGTTCTACCCCCTTAACAACTGAGTCCCCTATCAGAAGCTGTCTCCTTCCCCTGTGGTGTCCCTTGCCACCCTTTTGTGGATCTCCCTTGTGGATGTCCTCAGCATTCTTCTTGGTCTCCACTGAGAGTGCCACCATAGAGGAACCTTGCTCTGCCAGACTGGCGTGGCTTATGATTTGTGTAGAGGTACAACTAGGGAACAAAGAGAGACCACTATGGCTATCAAGAGAGGTGTCTGGGAAGGGGAGGCCAAAAAAAGTTAGCGTTCAGGAAGTACAAGGAGAAATGGAAGGAGGTGCATCAGGAAAAACAGAAGGAGGCAGAGAAAGCAATCAGGTGTGCAAACAGAGGAGAAAATTACCTAGGCAGTAAAGAAAGGGGACAAGACTTTTTTCAGATATGTAATCGAAAGAGAAAGACCAGGGGAGAAGAGTTTGTGGGGGCGGGGACCTGGAAAAGGCAGACATCCTGAACAAATACTTTTGTTCAGAGTTCAAAGAGGAAGAGAAAGGCAAGGGCCCACACCCACAGGCAAGTGCCAAGAGCATTGAAGGAAGGGAGGTGGACACTAGTCCATTTACAGAAGAGAGGAGTCCTAAAGAACTCTCAAATCTGAAAACGGACGAGGCAATGGGGATAGACTGGGTGCATCCAAGGATATTGAGGGAGCGCAGAGAGATGCTGGGTGCACCTCTGGCAGCCCTGTTCAACCACTCACTGGAGACAGGAGTGGTTCCGGAGGACTGCAGATGTAGTCCCACTTCACTAAAGTAGTAGCTGGGAGGAGGCCAGCCCACCTGACTTCGGTAGTAGGGAAATTAATGAAATCACTCCTGAAGGAAGGGTTGTAAACCATCTTGAATCCAGTGGCTTGTAAGATCAGAGGCAGCACAAATTCACTGGGGGGAGGTCATGTCAAACAAATCTGATAGATTTCTTTGACTGGGTAACCAGGGAACTGAATCAGGGTGGAGCGCTGGATGTGGCCTACCTAGATTTCAGTAAGGCCTTCAACACTGTTCCACACATGAGGCTGGTAAACAAGCTGGGCAGCCTATCTGTGGATCCAAAGGTGATAAACTGGGTAAAGAATTAGTTGGGGGACAGGAGACAGAAGGTGGTGGTGGTGAATAGAATTCAGTCTGAGGAAGGGAAGTAACTAGCAGGGTGCCACAGGAATCAGTACTGGGACCAGTCCTCTAATGCCTTCATTAGTGACACTACAGAGGAGCTAGAAGGGAGGGTATGCCTTTTTGCAGATAACACTAAAATTTGCAACAGCGTAGACACCCCATTGGGTGGGAAAAATAGAGATCTAAGAAAGCTAGAAGAGTGGTAGAGGGTGTGGCAGCTGAGTTTCATTGTGAAAAAGTGCAAAATCATGCACTTGGGGCACAGAAACCCAAGGACAGAGTACAAAATGAGGAGGGGTTGTAGTACTGACAACCACAAAACAGGAAAGAGACCTAGGGTAATTATATCTGATGACCTAAAAGTGGCCAGACAGTGTGACAAAGCACTAGGGAGAGCTAGTGGGATGCTAGGGTGCACAGGAAGGCGTATAACCAGCAAAGAGATGTGGTGTTACCAATGCATAGATCACTGGTGAGATCTCACCTACAGTACTGTATCCCAGTTCTGGAGACCACACCTCCAGAAGGACATAGAGTAGAGACCGTCCAGAAGGTCTGCATCAAAAGCCCTACGAGGAGAGACTAAAGGACCTCAATATGTGTACACACTGGAGGAAAGGTGTGTGTGTGTGGGGGGGAGAGATGATAGACTTCCAAATACCTCACTGGTATAAATAAGGTTCAAGAAGGGAAGCATTATTTCAGGAAAAAAAGCTCAAGAACGAGGGGACATGCTATGAAGCTGGAGGGGGTAGTCTCAGGGGAGAGGTGAGGAAGTACTTCATAGAAAGGGTGGTGGATGCCTGGAACAGCCTCCTAGCAGAAATGTTGAAGGCAAAAATGGCAACAGGATTCAAGAATGCATGGGACAGGCATAAGGGAACCACAGAGGTAAGGAAGAGGGGGCACATCCCGAGATCAGGTAGGGTCTGCGGAGTTACAGTAGGTAGGGTAGGGAAAACTGGCAGACTAGGTGGGACAAGCGGTCATTATCTGCCATAAAATTCTGTTTCTATAGTAAACCAATCATATTACAGGTAACATAGAAAAGAGACCTCTTCACTTTGGAATTGTGGAAATGGCGTGACAGATCTTAAACACATTACTGAAATGTCCTTTCTTTAGGAATAGATCCTTAGGAAAGATTCTCTTCACACTGTATTACTCCTCGTAGAGTTAATCATCTTGTTCTTTGTTAAATCCAATATGGAGATATTAGGTTACACAGTTTATTAAGGCTCTAAATTTAGCATAATCAGTTTCCCAGAGTCAAATTTTAGCTGCATGACCTCGAGACACCATTCCTTAGAACAGTGGCCCTAAATGAGAAAAAAAAGCAGGACTGTTTCATGATCCATGCAAATTGTGAAATTTCAGGATGAATCTAGCGACACTTTTTAAGTCCACTGGACATTTACAAAAGTCTTAGTATGGAAGTACAGATTATAATACGCTGTTATGAGATGAGGGCAGCCAGACCTGAATCTTCCAGAGTTCTGTTTATACTTGGAAAGTTTCTAACTAGTTATTACACGCTTCATACTTTTAAGTTGTGTCTACGTACAATAAGAAATTTATATCTTTATATTCTAGTTATATAATCAGGTTTTTAGACACTGTGGTATTTTTTACCTGTTATAAACTGATTGAAGCAGTTTTTGTCGTGTTTTTAATTTTTGTAATGACCAAGTTGAACAAATAAAGTAAACATGTGAAAGCCACAGCTGCTGGAGTTAAAAGGAGAACTACCAGCAAAAGAAACCAGACCAATCAGAAGAAAAAAGACAGACAGACCTGTATGAAATAAAAAATATATACTTTAATTCACATACAAAAATTTTCATATCAATTTCAACCAACCTTAAAACCATGACATAATTTTATACTTTAAACTGTAAGCAGTACTTTTATGCTATATTATCCAGTAGTTAAGAATTTCAGCTTTATATCAATTTCAAATTGTTTTGGTGTCTAACATTAATAGTGAACAGCTACTTGATACAGTACAGGCACGTTGCTCCTCCTGTATACTCCATTAATGCAAGTAAACTTGTATCAAATGCCATAAACAACTTGTTCATCAACTGAACGTAGATTCTAAAACTGGAATTTCATTATACGATGTTCAAGAAAACGAGTCTTCCATCAGTTTTGTCCAGTAGATCCAAACCCACCTGCACCACGCTTGGTATCATCCAGGTTCTAGAGAAGAAATGGTTAAAGGATTAAATGCACATCAAAATAAACTGGTATTGCTCAATTCTGGCTTAGAACTCCATCACATGGTACTACATTAAATCAGTACATACACCCCTGCAGGAGAAGGCCACAGGAGTGCATTAACAGAGCATAACCGGTTGGGGGTCAAAAGGTCACCATAGAAGCTCCCATTAGAATGGCTGCATCAAGCTTCCACCCAGTGGTTACTGTACCTGCAACCACACGCGACTAGTGCAGAGCTAGGTTGACACCTAAACCCCTACAACACTGCTGCCCTATAACTCACTCACTAGGTGTCTAGCCAATCGGGGGACATGTCAGGCAGCACACCTTACACCTTACTGGAAGTTGTCACAGCAGCATATCAGAAAATGCATCTGAGAAGTGGTAAACGAGCATGGAGAAGAACAGAGCATGCAAGTGAGAAACGGTGGGGTGGGAGAGACACTGCATGCGCAAGCTAGATACGAAACACAGGCCATGACAGAGGGCAACTGCACACAGTGAAGTTCACCAGGATGAAACCCAATTCTGCAGCAGAGTTAACCGATGGAAAAAGGTTACGCAAACACTTACCGTAACAGTAGATCTTCGAGGGGATCTCAGTCATCAGGTCACACTTGTCAGTGAAGCAGGATCCACACACAAGATTTTCAGCAGTACAACTGGGCTGCCCATGCAGTCACCAACCCCATAAAGGTGTGAAAGACCCCACTCCTCAGTCGTCCCCGACAAAGGGAGCACAGCTCTAGCCATGGGAGAACCGGGGAGACATGCCCAGGCCTAGTAAGAAGGCTAGATACATCAGATAGCCAGTCGTCCCAGTAAGGAGCCGCAAAAGAGGATGGGTGGAAGGGAAAGCAGACCCAATGACAGATCACCTCGAAGATCTACTGTTACAGTAAGTTCTTACGTAACTGTTCCATCTTCTTCAGGGGTATCTCAGTCATCAGGTCACACTGTATGAACGAGTCCCAATCAGTTACAGGTGCAAACAGACAGTGAGAGGCAGGTCAACCATAAGACAGGAGGCCCTGAAGCACAGCCCTGCCAAAACCTGCATGGGCTCTAGATGCAAATGTTCAGACTGTAATGCTTGGTGAAAGTATGGACAGTACTCCAGGTGGCAGCCACACAGATGTCAGTGGCTGAGACCCCTCGGAAACCAGCCACAGAGGTAGCCATGCCCCATGTGGAAAAAGCTTTGACTGCTCCAAGCAATTCCTTGCGGTACTATTCAATTAGCCAACCATTTCAAAAAACATTTAGAAACCCGGATGTCATCTCTACCTGGCGGAAGAAACAAAACTGCTTTGACGTTCTACATTCCTTGGTCTGAAGCAGATAGTACTTCAAAGTTCTGTGCACATCTAATGTATGGAGCAGTGCTTCCCATGGACTGGCACACTCGGGGAAAATAAACAGGAAGGTGGACAGACTGGTTGAGCATAAATTCAGAGACCACCTTAGGGAGAAGATTAGGATTTGTGCGCAAAGACACCCTGTCTTTGTGAAAAGTCAAATAAGGCTCCTCGTACCAGAGTGCCTGAAGCTCTGAAATTCTTCGAGCAGTAGTAATGGCAACTAAAAATAACGCTTTCCCAAGAAAGAAAGTGCAGCTCGTAAGTTGCGGCTGGCTCAAAAGGAGAGAGGGTGAATTTTCCAAAACAAAATTCAAATCCAAAGCCGGGACAGAACGGATTGGGGGTTTCAGATGCAGGATGCCCCTCAAAATGGTACAGGAGACATCCAGCTAAGCTACAGTACGGTCACCCACGGGCTCATGAAAGTCAAAGTAACAGAAAGGTGCACCTTGAGGGAGGAGTACTGGAGACCCGAGTCGGACAGGTGAAAGGGTCCAGATTATGTTTGGTAGCCCAAATAGCAAACCGCTTCCACTTCATGGCACACGTGGCTCGAGTGGAAGGCTTCCTGGTGGTCACTAGGATGTTCACTACCCTACTGGAGACTCTCAATCTGGAGATGGCAATGTCCTCAGGAGCCAAGCATGCAGGTGGAGGGACCTCCGATTGGGATGGACCAGGGTCCTGTGAGCTTGGGTCAGCAGGTTCCTGCAGAGGGGGAGAGGAACCAAAGGTTCCTCCATAAGATGCTGTGGCAGGGGAAACCATATCTGGTGGGGCCAGAATGGAGCCATCAGGATCATGTTGTCCCCCTCCATCTGCAGTTTGATGAGCACCCTCTGAATTAGAGGGAACGCGTATAGAAACTTCCTGCTCCATGAGAGGGACAACGCATCTTGCCAGAAAACTCCAGGCCCTGAATCGAGAGCGCAAAAACTGGGCAGTTTTGGACGTATGGAGGTCCAACTCTGGACGACCCCATCTGTCTAACAACTCTTCTGTGACGGATGAGAGGAGCTCCCACTCATACATGCTGCACCGAGTCCAAATGAGGCTGTCTGCCAGTGTTTAGCATGCCTGGGACGTGGACCGCAGAGAGGTCAGGCTGTGGTCTAATGCCCAATACCATACTCTCATGGCCTACCTGCATAGGGGGTATGAATGAGTTTCTGCTTGCTTGTTGATGTAGTGCACTACACCGAGGTTGTCCGACTGCCCCAGCAGCAGACTCCAAAGAAGATGGTTCTGAAAGACCTGCATGGCATATAGAATCACCTGCATCTCTGGCACATTGATATGCAGGGAGGTCTCGACCAGAGACCAGGAGCCTGGGTTTGAAAAGGACCCAGGTGAGCTCCCCAGCCCAAACCGGAAGCATCCATGGTGAGGATCTGCTGCAGAGAAGAGATCTAGAATGAACTCCTTGCAGCAGTTTCAAAGAGTCAATCCACCACTGGAGAACCTTGTGGACTGGGGAAGAGACCAGCACCAACTGATCTAACTCATGCATGCGTTGGTCCCATTGTACTCTGAAAGTCCACCTGAGAATGTACACATGGAGCCTGGCCAGTGAAACAGTGGGAATGGCAGCCGCCATCAGACCCAGCAGTCTCAGGTACACCCTGGCAGGAATAAAATGGCTCTGGGCCACCTACTGAGCCTGGGCTATAAGGCACTCCGCCCTGTTTTGAGGGAGGAAAGCACTCCCCTGTGCAGAGTCTAGAACCGCCCCATGTATTGCAGCCTTTGCAATGGCACCAGGACAGACTTGGGCAGGTTGACAGGAGTATATCAGGAGAGGACCAGCTGGGAGAGTTCTCTTCAGAGTCTGCAGGAGCTGTTCCCTGGGCGGGGCCTTTAGGAGCCAATCATCCAGATAAGGGAAAACGTACAGTCCCTCCCTTCTGAGAGCTGCAGCTGCTAAGCACTTTGTTAAAGACCCACGGCTCAGGGGTAAAGCCAAAGAGCAGCACCCTGAACTGCTTGCCCTGAAATAGAAAAACAGAGAAAGAGATGTGCAAGTAGGCATCCTGCATGTCCAGTGAACTGAGCCAGTCGCCAGTCTTAAGAAGAGGCATCAGACCTGGCAATGTTACCATCTGGAACGTTTTGTACTGGCTGTACAGATTAAGGTCTTTTAGATCTAAAATGGGCTTCATATCTCCAGTATTTTTGGGGACCAGGAAAAACCTGGAATAGAACTCCTCGTTTCTCTGTCACGTGGGCACTAGCTCAATGGCCTGTTTGCAGAGAAGGGACTTATCTCTTCTCGGGGAACGGACAAGTGAGTCAGTAGGTGGTTGGAGGACAGAGGAGTTCTGGGGGCTACTTGAAGAGCTCCGTGTGGCCCCTTTCTATGATTTGCAGAATCCAGGCATCCAAAAGTAGTTATGCAAGAGCTTAACATAACAGTAGATCTTCAAGAGAGGTTCCTGCAGTAGATCATAACATGTAGAACTGCGCCCCCTGGCGTCAGGACCATGGCAAACTTTTGCTAGCAAAGTCTGGTGGGGGACCACCAACCCGTCATGTGACTGACGTTGGTGAGACCCTATATAGTGGGTGGTCCCCGTGCCCGCCTTCCAGTTCTCCCGCCAGAGACCCAGCGTGGATGCAACATGAGAAGCGGATAAGATTCCTGGAGCCCAATCCAGAAAAGCCTGCAAGATCATGCAGAAAAGCTGGGGGAAGGAGGGGAGGAAAAAGGTGACCTACTGCAGGAACCTCTCTCGAAGATCTACTGTTATGGTAAGTTCTTACGTAACTGTACTAGTTTATTTCGAGAGGGTTCCTGCAGTAGGTCATAACTTGCAGGACTGAAGTCCAAGCAGTCACACTCAATAGGACAAACTGAAGCAAGGGAGGAGGAAAGTCTGCAGAGAGACCAGACCAGGTCTAGAACAGACTGCCCTGCAGGACAGCTAGGCCGAAACATGCCCTAAACCTAGAGGAAATGTCCAGACTAATGCTTAGTGAAAGTGTGGACCGAACTCCAGGTTGCTGCAGCACAAATATCTGCTGTGGAAACATTCTTGAGTAAGGCCGCAGAAGCAGCCATACCCCTAGTACAGTGGCCTCTGACCTCCCCTGAAAGATGTTTTCTACACTTCTGATAAAAAAAGAATACAGTTAGCCAACCATTTGGACAAGCAGTGCTTAGAAGCTGCCGACCTCAGTCTTGGGGGTGAAAGAAAAACTGATCTGATTTTCAGACATCCTTAGTCCTGTTAATATAACGTAATATCCTGTGCACACCCAATGTGTGCAGGAGAGCCTCAACCCTATTAGAATAAGTAGGGTAGTACACCAGCAGTTCAACAGGCTGCTTTAAGGTGCACTCAGAAACCACCTTGGGAAGAAACTTAAGATTTGTGTGCAGAGCCACCCGGTCTCTGCGAAAAATTAAATAAGGCTCCCTACACATCGGGGCCTGAAGCTCAGAAATCCTCAGAGCAGAAGTAACCGCAGCTAAAAAGAACACTTTCCAGGACAAGCAGCGCATCTCAGAGCTTACTGCTGGTTCAAAAGGAAGCAACATAAGCTTTTCCAAAATAAAATTCAAATCCCAAGGTGGGACAGGGCTGCGGATGGAGGGCTTCAAGTGGAGGATCCCCTTCAAAAAGGTTTCAGAGACCTCCAATTAGGCAAGTTTTCCCGTTCACCAAGAAGTGATAGGCAGAGACAGCGGACAGGTAGACTTTAAACAAACAGTAGCAGGAATGAAGAAACAGATGTTCTGCCACTTCCTGGTGAAGTTCCCATTCGTAAGCTTGAGCTGAAGTTCAGTGGAGGCTGTTCACCAAGACATTGTGAACGCCTGGAACGTGCACAGCTGTGAGATGTAGACTGTACTTGACTGCCCAGTACCAGACCCACATCGCCTTCCTGCACAGGGATACGAGCGTGTGTCTCCCCGCTTGTTGATGTACCAGACCACACACACATATGTTGTTGGTCTGTCCCAGTGTTCCTGTAGAAAGTAGGGACTGGAAGGCCTGAAGGGCATACATGACCGCCCTCATCTCCACAATGTTAATGTGGAGAGAAGATTCCAGTTGGGACCACGTCCCTTGAGTCTGGTGGTCTCCCAGATGGGCTCCCCAACCCAGACCCGATGAGTCTGTAGTGAGGGTCTTTTTGGGGGGGGGGGGGGCCTGAAACGTAACCCCCGAGAAAGGTTTACAGGATCCTGCTACAATAGGTCCCTCATGAGCGCACTGGACACCAAGACAGGATGATCCAGGTTGTCTGTACGCTGATCCCATTGGACTCAACATCCATTGGGTGACCCTCATGTGCAGCCTGGCCAAGGGGACAGTGGAAATGGATGCTGCCATCAAGCCGAGAGGACGCAAAAACACCCTGTCTGGGACATGTCCAGAGAAAGCTACTAGTTTGGCCTGCTCCCTCCAAAGTATCCACCCTGTCCGATGGAAGAAAGGCCTTTCCCTGGACCGTGTCCAATACCACCCCAATGAATTGGAGGCATTGAGAGGGAACCAGTGACAACTTGGGGTAATGGATAGCAATACCCAGTCGTGCAAAAAGGTCCAGGATGGAGGACAGAGTCCTCCAGGCTGCTCCTGGACACAGCTGCTATGAGCCAATCGTCCAGGTACAGGAACACAGATGCCCTGACACCAAAATGCCACCGCCACTAGGCACTTGGTAAAAACACTGGGTACTGAGGTGAGGCCGAAAGGGTGGCTTTGAATTTAAAGTGCTCCCCTTGGAAGAGAACACACAGTAAGCGGGAGTGGCAGGGAAAGACTGGAATGTGCAGGTATGCATCCTGCATGTCTGGAGCAAGAGCAGGAGTCCCTGGATAGTCAGCATGCAGAACCTTTTGTATTCCACATATAGGTTCAGCTAGCTGAAGTCCAAGATGGGGCCTGAGGTCGCCCGTCTTTTTGGGAACAAGAAAGAAATGGGAGTAGAACTCCTTTCCCCCTCCGTGCCCAAGGTACTGGCTCTATGGCAGATTTTTTGAATTAGAGCCAGGATCTCGTCCCTTACCAGAGAGGGACTTGGTTTGAGGGATGAGATCGAACTGGAGGCCTTTCCAGGAACTCGATGGTGTGCCCTTTTGTTGCTAGTTGTAGGACTCATGAATCTGACGCAATGCCCTGCCACTCTGCAAGGTGACGGGCAAATCTTCCCCCCACTGGCTCCACACTGCTGGGGAGGTGGAGGACTGTACGAGTCAGGAGGTGGAGGAGCGGGAGGGAAGGTTTCCTCCCGTGGCTCACAGTCTTTTTTTGGGGGGGCGCGCATGGCGGACACGGATGCTCTCCTTTTTAGTCTGATGCCTAGAGAATGGTTGTTTGTTGTGCCGCTTCTGCTAGCACCGAAAGGGCTGTTTAGACTTGAAGCCTCCCCTTCTACATGGACTTGACAGACCCAAGGACCTGCCCGCTGTCCTGTAGGTCCGTAATTACATCTTTAGCATCTCCCCCGAAGAGGACGTATCCTCGAAAGGGGGCATCCCGTATGGCTGCATGTACGTCTGGGGAAAGCCCAGAAATATGCAGCCAGGCATGACGCCTGCAGCAAACTGCCGTGGCTGTGGAACAAGCAACTGCGTCTACGGAATCGTAGGTGGCTCTCAGGGTGTGTCTACAAGAAATCAGACAAAACGCAGGGCCTTCGTGAGTTCCGCCTTAAGGCCAGAGTCCTCCACGTTCTCAAGTCTAGCCTCGAGTTTAGCCATAGTGGCCTTCTGATTGAACTATATAGCACACAGTGTTCTTAAGAACATACAGCACACGTAGAAGAGGCACAGACCTTGCGCCCAAACTGGTTTAATTGCCTCTACTCCTTATCAGGAGGGGAGGTACTCATGTGTTTGGGTCTGGAAGTACGATCGTGAGCTGCAGCCATCACGACAGACTCTGCCTTGGGTTGACAGCCTAGATAGGGTACGCCCTCCGGTGTGCGACAGATCCAGTCCGCATTTTTTTGGGGACGGCCAGGATCGAGTGAGGTAACTGCCAAATGGTAGAGGTAAGATCCTCATGGGGGGCAGTTCAAGGAGGAATCTGAATGGGTGGCACTTCCTCCAGGTCTAGGTGCTCTGCTAGACACTTGTGTTTAGGGTCTTGCTCCTCCACGTTCCATCCGTTAGCCTGCTGGGGGATACAGAGGAGTTGTGTGAATGAGGGATCTTCAGGAGGAGACTCCTTACCCTTAGCCCCGGTGGTTCCAAACTGTTCTCCACAACAAAAGGTGGAAGAGTCCTCCTCCGACTCCTCTCTGTTAGAGATCCTAGCTCCCGTTAAAATGACCTCCCGAGTGGCCCCTCCTGAAATGTGCACCATAGCCGAAATGGTGAGAACCCACAGGTGACAAGGAGCGAGGGGTGGGGGTAACCACCAGGGCTGGCAGTCTCTTGTCCAAGTCAGATACCAACTGGGATCTGGTCTCCTGCCACCAGGTCTGAAACATGGCCTGGAGGTCCTGCTGAAGTTGAGGCTGGGGTGGAGGAGGAGCAGGCTGGTAGTAAGGGGGACCCATCCCTGAATAATGAGGGTGAGAATACCCTGGCCCCTGAAACGGGGGCAGAGCATAGCCTGGCGCCTGATACCCAGACTAGTAACTGTGGGCGAAAGGTGTCGACGTCTGGCAAGACTGTGGATAACCTAGCATAGGAAAGCCCGAATAATGGGGGTAGACCAAAGGGGGCCTTGGGGGATGCCATGCAGCTCCACAGGAGGTCCCGGAGGCCTCAAAGGGCCTGGAAAGGTACCCAGCGCCGGAGAAGCCGGCATCAGGATATCTGGCGTCAGGGCCAGCCGTAGGGGCCCTGATGGTGGCTCCGATGGTAGGCTACCAAAGAGGTCTGACGAGGCATCAGGTGTCAGAGGCATGGTGCCTAACAAAGGGACCCTGGGAGTTGGGGCAAAGGTAGGGCCAGACGGAGAGGAAGGCGACTTGAAGTCGGCGTGGGGACAGACTCAGACGTCAGATTCCCTGGGAAAGGATCCACAGGAGTTTCGAGGGTTACCTTCACTGGAGTGGGGAGAGATGCACCACATCCAGAGGACCCACTTCCCCCTCCATCCCGGATTAAAGGCCGTGAACAGGAGGTTCCACTGGGGAAAGTTCCTGCACAGGAGAAACCTGGCAGGAAGGCTGGCCATGAGAGGTCAGCGAGCTTGACCGGGGGTCAGGTGTTCCAGCGTCAGCCCCGACAGGAGAGTTTCAACCGGGCAGTTGCCAGAGTCCCCGGCAGCCGACTTATCAGTTGATAAAGGAGAGCGCCCCATGCTGGCAGACGGCAAGCCTGACTGGCTTATGGGTTAGTGCTGTGCAGGTTCCTTCTGGGTGGGAATCAGTCTTAACAGCCGGGTGGGCTCCGGAAGAACTGGAGTCCGGCTTACCAGTGGAGAATGTGCGACTGCCAAGAGACTTATCACTGAGGATCCGGGTGTGGAGCCAGTCTTGATGGGCATGAAAGTAGGAGGTGGTACATGGAGACCCTGATAAAGAAGCCAAGACTGTCACTAGGGAAGGCGGGGGAGCGGCCCTGTCCGTTGGGGAGCCTGTGGCCTCAAGTCCTGTGGCCTTGCTGGAGGAGACCAGCTCCCGGTCCTCCAAACGCTCCCGGTGCTTCTCTTTTTCTTTCTTTTTGTGTTCCGAAGAAGGTGAAGAAGTGGATTCCCTCAGCTTTTATATCTCCTGCTCCAAGGATGCCATCCTGGACTTCAGAAGATGGGCTTCCAGAGTTTGCTGCCGGCATTTGCGCATGGCCTGGTTAAAGGGCTTACAATCCAGGCAGGCTTCAGTGTCGTGACTCAGGCCTAGGCAGATGAACAGAGTTTATGGCAGTCCTTGTGAGGGATCTGCGTGCCGCACTTCGGAGCCTCAGACGGGACGGAGAAGACAAAAAAAGAAGCAAATGAACTGCTTTTGAGAAAATAAAGAATATATTAAGACAATATGGCAATCAATTGGAGCAACGTTCACCGTGAGGTCCTTGTGCAGGTCGACGGTGGGCAAGAACTGGAAGGCAGGTGCAGGGACAGTCCACTATACAGGGTCACGCTGATGTCTGGTCAGGGGCCGCCGCCGACATGACATTGCTAACAAAAGTTTGCTGTGGTCCTTATCCTACAAGTTATGACCTACTGCAGGAACCCTCTCGAAGTAAGATGTTATGGTTCTCCACTTGGCCAGAGCTGCAACACTGCAGGTGGTGGTCAAGGCAGTGGAGGTTCTGCATTTGCCTTGAGGCAGAGAAGTTGCATTGGGTCTGTTGGGACGTTTTGCGAAAGGGAGGGCACAGTCTACCCGTAGGCTGCGTATAGCAGACAGTAAACAGATTTGATAGCTCTGCCAGATGCCTGCAAATCACTAATGTCCTAGACATCAGGCCCGAAGAGCTTAGTGCTACTGAAAGGGGCATTAAGCACCTTTTTGCTGATCAGCAGCAGCAAAGCCAGAGACCCTCAGCCAGGAGTGCCTACGTAGGCGAAGGCCAGTGGCAGCAGCGCTGGCAATAGACTCAGATGTCAGAGTGCCCCGAGGAGGTGCTTGCTAACATCCTCAGCAATCTGCAAGCACTTGAGAACCTCCTCTTTCTGTGCGCCATCTGGGAGGGCCTGAGCGGCAGCTTTGCCCTTCTTCAGTTGGAGTTCTGATATTTTACCATATGGGACAGGTAAAGTACAGTTACATATGAACTTAATGTAGCAGTAGATCTTCGAGGAGCTCTTGCAGCAGGTTATTTGCTTTTGTTAACCGGATAAGCTCACTAGACAACCAAGTACCTATTTTCAGGTGCGACCGAGGAGATTACAAGGTATATACATGAACATCAGGCAAAAAACAAGTGAAAGGTTACATTTAAGAGCATTAGCACACAGGGTCAATACAAGTAACAACAGAGGTTTACAAAGCAGGCAGTAGGTAGAATAACAGTATGGTACTCTTGTGAAAGTCAGTGATCATCATGCCGGACACCAATGCAGCAAGGACTGCAGGTAGAGAGGAGACAATTGGGATAGAGGGAGCACCAGAGCAAGATAAGGAGATAGTACAGTAACAATTCTCTCCCTGTTGGGCAGGTGGGCCTAAGTGGTCTAAACTTTCTAGTAAGCTGTGAGCACAGGAAGTGTATAAAGTGCAGAGGGTCACTGCCTTTGTCATATTATTTAGGTAGCGTCTCAATTAGTTGGAGCGGCATAGGCAGAGGGGGTTTATCTAGTGCAGAGGCAGACGGAAGCAGTTTTTGAGAAAGCCCCAGAGGGAGACTTTAAAAGCATTGGTGGGAGGGAGAGGAGCGAGTGCTTAATGGAAGAGAGTTCCACAACCTGGCGATATCGCGAAGCTGGCCCGGTCTCCCATTTGGATGCGAGTCTTGGGTACCAGGAGGGCACGAGAGTCACTGGATCTCAGATGGTAGAAGGAAGTAGCCGGAACGAGGGATTCAGCGAGGACAAGAGGGTAGCAGATCTGACAACACTGTCTGAATTTGCCCACGACGTAGGTGCGGTGAGTTTCCAGTGGGAGCCATTCAAGCCGGGAGTAGAGCTCACAGCGGTGGGTGAGGCAGGGGACTAAGAGCACAAAGCGACATATGCTGTTGTACGTGGAGTCCCATTTTGCTAGACTAGTTTTTGCAACGTGAGCAAAGGTGACTAGTCCATAGCAGAGCGTAGGCAGGACGATACCCCTGGCTAAGGTGAGACGGGCAGCTGGGGTGAGAGCTTTTTGCTCTGTATGCATGGCCCAACTTGCAGTTTGAGGCCCTACATGTATTGCGTATATGCAGGTTCAGATTCACTTGTGGGTCAAGAGTCACCCCCAGGTACCTGACAGAATCTGCAACTAGCAGCAGGGACCCATCGGCCCCAGAAATCTGTAGTGAATCTGGGACAGCTTTTGTCTTGGCTGCTGAGCCAAAACGCATGGCCTGCGTCTTCTGCAAGTTAATCATAAGCTTATGGTCCTGTAACCAAGTTTGGATTTGGTCGAAGTCAGAGTTTAGTTTGGCATTGATGGTAGAGATGTCCCGGGAGCTAGTCATGATGACTAGCACATCTGCATACAGCACTTAGGACCCATGAGCCAGAGCCGAGGGTAGCTCATTTACGAAGAGGGAGAACACAGGAGAGGCCCCAGGACAGAGCCCTGGGGGACTCCGCAGTTTACCTGGGCAGGCTCAGACAGGGCCTTATTGAACTTGGCGTACTGCTGCCTGCCCGTGAGGTAATTGCTGATCCAGGCAAGGGTGGGGCGGGGGAGGAGAAGCCAAGTGACAGGAGAGGGGAGCACAGTAGTGCGTGGTCAACCCGATCGAAGGCTTTCGAGAGATCCACAAAGACGGCCCCGGTCAGTTGGCCTTGGTCAGCAGCAGACCTGATCGCAGAGGTAACAACTGCTAGGGCAGTGGAGGTGCTGTACCCTTTTCTGAACCCATGCTGTGCAGGGGAGAGCAGGTTGTGGGTCTGTAGGTAATGGGTGAGCTGCGAGGCGACCACCTTTTCCAGAAGTTTGCTGATCACTGACAGGATCGCTATGGGGCAGTAGTTCTTAGGGTCTTTTGGGTCACCTTGTTTGGGAACAGGGATGACTTTGGCCATCTTCCAGATGTCTGGGACTATACCAGAGGTAAGCGATGCACTGAAGACGTGGGCGATGGGTCGGGCTAGAACAGATGCCCCTAGCCTGAGTAGCTTGGGCTTAAGCCAGTCGTGCCCAGCACTGGTGTGAGGGGAGAGGCCAGCAAGGAGCTTCTGGGTCTCTATGTCAGAGATGACTTTGAGGTAAAAAAGGCAGGAGGGGGGTTGTCCCACTTATGGGTTGGTTACACCATAAGGACTGAAGCTGGCAGGCACCAGGACCCCACAGAAAACTTCTAGCTAGCAGTCTATGGCGGGGGACTGCACCCGACGTTGGCTTGCCCCCCCGATGTTGGCCAACGGTATAAAAAGGGCAGTCCCCCAGCCCCACCTCAGTTCTCCTACTGGAGACCCCGGCACAGGAAAAAACTGGCGAACCAAGGAGGATCCTCAAACTGAGGATAAGAGAGAATTGCAGAAAATGCAGAAACAGAAACCAGGAGGGGAGGGAGGGAAAGCAGCACCTGCTGCAAGAACTCCTGTCGAAGACATGAAAATTATGTACCTACCGTAATTCTTGATCTTTCTGTGTATCTTCGCCATACATCACTGGTGGGTTCTGGCCAGAGGATCAGGACCCCGCGGGAGCACATTTTTGAATGTGTGGGAGGAGCTGGTGCTGCCCTAGAGGCCGAAGCACTACATGGCGCTCGAGGGATGGCAAGTAAACTGCGTCAACTCCTCCCTTACCTCTGTTCTGTGCTGCCAGAGTGTGTTCTGAAAACAGGGGATAGGGAAAAGAAAGCCAAGGGATAGCTAAAAGGAAAGGATATAAACTGAAAAAGGTAAAAGCCGAACAAAGAGGACAGGACAACCACATGTATGTGGAACATAGGGCCCCATCCTCTGGGCCTTAGAATAGCCAGGACAGGGAGGAAAGAAAAAAAGTAAGAAGGAAGGAAATGAGGGAGAAGACCCCCCTAATGACTCCTCATAGGAGGAGAGGCCAACAGAAGGACACTCAGAGGGTTCCCATGAAGGGATTACCTTCTGTAGGCACTAAACAGCCCACCTTCAGCAGGAGTATATTACCTTCAGGGAGGTGGTAGAGCTGAGAAAGCAGAAGGTTATTAGCACAGGTCTCTTCCTCCAATTCAAAACAGAGGAGTCTCCTTCCCCACTCCCAATACTATGACACGAGGAGTGCCATAGATTTCAACCTACCTCTTCAAGGGGAAGGTCTAGAAGGACTATCCCCATCCTTAACTGGGGGGGGAGGTAAAATTAGTGAATTTAATAACCACTGAAGAGTGGTAAAGAAAAGGGAAAGGGGGGGTGGTCACCAAGGCCCTACAACCCCGCAGCTCGGGTGAAGATCTCCCCACTCCCCAAACCAGGGGCAGGGGGAACCCTGACCTTAATGGAGCCAAGGCTCCTAGGAGAGATCCCCACCCTGGCCCCAAGAACAGAGCCCCAGGAAGCTCCCCCATGAAGGGCAGTTCCGCCTGCCCCCACCCCCCCCCCAATAGGGTGTGATCCTTCTTAGAGGATCAAAAGTACCAGTGGTACCAGGTGGAGATTCAACACACCCTAAGGGGAAGAGGCAGAGCCCAGAGTCTGACGCCCAAGAGGGGAGAGTGGGAAGAAAGCAGTGATGAATGGTGAAGATAAAAAAAAAAAAAAAAAAAAAAAAAAAACCCACAAGAATTACGGTAGGTACGTAATTTTCATAGCTTATCTGTGTCAGTCTTCACCATCTCTGGTGGGCGATTTAAGCCCCCCAAAGGGGACTTGGTACCTCCCTAAGGGAGAGAACTCCCTCAGCCTCCCGTGGGGGGGAAAGCACAGGAGGAGTAGACCCTCACAGGCAGAGTTAGACCTGGGACTGGTCAGGGTGAGGTGGGGTCTCCCTCTGCCTGGGAGACGGAAGTTGCCCCTGAAGTTCCCGCCTCACTCTGCGGGAAAAAAGGTGTGTCCCCCAGAAAGAGGAGGCGATCACCATACACCGAGCCACAGGTGATAACCGGGAAAGGCTAAGCCATGCCGTCCACCCAATGCAGATCCTTGTCCCCGCTAGCCTGAACGCCACCTCATTGGCTTCACAGGATGCACTTGCTTTGTGCCTCGCAAGCTCCAGGCCATGTGCGGAGAGGGCAATGACTTGCCTGGCTGCCTCCGTATCAGGCATAGATGCTAGGATTTACCCCAACATGGACCATAAGTCCCTGTTATAGGCAGCATGATGGGCCTGATGTGCTGAAAGAGAGGCAAGCCGAAAAAAAGACTCTCCTCCCTCAGTGATTGAACTCCACAGAGTCCATCTCCAGGGGTTGGTCATGCCTCGGACTTCTATGCTGAGAGGGAGTGCCCAGGAGAGTCACGCCCGAAGAGGGGTGAGGAAGGTCTCCTGGGGACCCTTGGGGTGTGCAATACCTGCGCCAGCAGTCCATCTGGGCTGGGGAGAAGACTTATGGACGTTGCTAGATGCAGTACGATGCTTTCCTAAAGGGGGAAGGCCAGGAGGGAACCACCAGGTGGTCTGCATTGAATTAGCTTAGAAAAGCACACATTGCCCGCTCGATTTTATCTTGCCAACTGTGAAATGTGGAGTTTGTCGACCAGCCCCAAAAGGAAACACATAGCTGGTCTGGTCAGCGTGTGAGGACAGGTGGACGGAAGGATCCTCCTCCCGTGAGGAGGAGAAGGAGGCAGAAGGGTCAGAGTCCGGCTGTTGCAGGGGAAACTGGTGAAATACTTGCTCATCCATGGATCTGATGCAAACTGGAAAATGAGTAGCCGTGGCTCTAAACTGCTCCCAGATTAGAGCCCCCGTAGGACCAGTGTGACCCAGAAGAGGTGGTGGGGTAGGCAGAGGTGAGAGGGCCGAACGCCTCTGGGAAAGAGGACGCCCTCTGCCAGGGCTAGGGGACCATACAGACAATCTAGCACCCCGTTAGGATCCAGTTGGTCGAGTCAGTCACCGGCTGTTCAACCATCCTGAAACGGTCAGGATCAAGCCCTGAAGGGGATTCCCAGTTAGGCGACCGGGGCGGCGTGGGTCCAGGAGCGGCCCTAGCCTCACGTGAGCAGCCCCCGGAAAAGACAGGCAAGCACTGCGGCTCCTTCCCTGAACCCTCGCGGGTGCTAGAGAAGGGCGCTGCTCCTGGCCTTGTCCCCCTCAACTCCATAGACTCCGAGAAGGACCTCTTAATCAAGACCAACAGAGAAGACTCCACCCCACCTGCCAGCCCTCGCAGGGCAGCTTGTGAGGAAGCCTCTGCCCCAGCCCCAGAAATGGGTCCAGCCTGGACACCCAGGATGGAGGACTCTCCTTCCCCAAGAACGGAGGCCCTACCGGCTCCAGCAAGCCCTCTGGTGTCGGCACCGGAAGGCTCATCAGTGCCGCACATGGCCTCGATGCCGGCGGGAACCACCGGCTCTGAAGGTGGGAAAGACTGGTTGGGCACAAGAGTGCTGGGTGGAAAAGAGCCCTGAGACGCCGAAGAGTCAGGAAGCCAATCCGGGTCCGCCTCCTAATAGTCTTCCTCCGAAGAGGAGTGGATCTGGAGGACTTCAAGAGAAGCCACCCCAGCACTGCCCACGGTGCCACAAACTTCTCCAGGATCAGAGGCGGCGCAGAGGAAACCACCAGGCAGCGACACTGGGGGAGCCCTCACCTCCGGGGAGGTGACTGCCAGAACGGTGTCTCCAGGCCAACCCCCAGAAGAGTCAGACCAGGCCTCCGCCGTGGTGAGGCTAGAAGAAGCAGAGGCCCCCTCCTCAGCGGTCCATATAAAACCGGGAAGGGACCCGGAGGTAGGGACAAGGGACCTGTATCTGGTGTCCCTAGTGCACAACTGTCCTCCAAAATTCGGCAGTGTACGGCCGACTTCAAACGCGCGTCTTTCCAAAACTCTGCGGTCCATGGAGAAAACAGGCATCGCAACGGTCCATGTCATGGTTGGGGCCAGGTAGGTTAGGCAATGATCATGTCGGTCCAAGATGGAATACTGCTGGCCGCAGGGATGCCACCGCATAGGAGGCCAGCCCGCCTTGGATTTCTTCTTGTCCCCCAGACAAGACACGATTGGACGGAAACTTAAATAAAGCACAGTAAAAGGTCTCGACGCAGTAAATAAGGAAAGATCTTACTGACTCCTGAAAAAAAAAAAAAAAAAACAGTGCAGAGAACGCTAATGGCTCTGCAGAACTAGGCTGGAACGGACCAGGCCGCGATGTCATTCAAAAACGCTCTCTCACGAGGTTGTGTTCACGCGACAGTGGGAGAAGCAGAACTGAGGTAAGGGATGAGTAGACGCAGTTTACTGGCCATCCCTAGAGTGCCACGTAGTAAGTTGGCCTCGAGGACAGCGCAGTCTCCTCCCACCAAAATAAAAATGGTTCCAATCCTCCGGCCAGAACCCACCAGTGATGAATTGTGAAGACTAACACAGATAAGATCTACTGTTATGGTGAGTTCTTGTGTAACTGTACCATCTCACTTTGAGGGGGAGCTCTTGCAGCAGGTTGCACCAGAAGGACAGAGTCCCAAACAGTACAGGGATATCCAATGCTAAATGGGTGAAGGAAAAAAAGAGGCAGAACTGAAATCCTCATGAGAGTAGGCCCAGCAGGACAGCGAGGTCGAAGCCTATTCTGCCACTGGAGGCAATGTCCAAACTATAGTGTTTGATGAGTGTGGATGGAACTCCAGATGGCAGCTGTGCAGATATTTGTTGCTGACACGTTACATAAAGATGGAAAGGAAACAGCAACTCCCCTGGTAGAAAGACCTTTTAACAGTCCCGGTAAAGGCTTGTGGTACTTCCAGCAGTGGTGTACGATGCAGTGAACCAACCATTTAGACAACGTCTGCTTAGAAATGGGCACCCCTAAAATCCACAGGGTGAAAAACTGGTAAATCTGGACACCACCTTAGGCAGAAACTTGGGATTGGTCCTCAAGGACACCCTGTCCTTGTGGAAAACTAATAAGGCTCTTTGCACATCAGAGCCTGGAACTCTGAAATCCTCCAAGTGGAAGTAACAGCAACTAAAAACATCGCTTTACGTGACAGAAAACGCAGCTTGCAATCTGCAGCTGGCTCAAAGGGAGGGAAGGTGAGCTTCTCCAAAAGAAACAAAACGATCCCATGGAGGGATTGGATCCCTGATGGGAGGTTTCGGATGCAAGATACCCCTCACGAAGGTGTGGGACAAATACAACCGGGCAAGAGCCTTGCCCTGCACCGCTGCATCATAAGCAAAAACAGCTGACAAATGCACCTTAATGGAGGATTAACTAAGGCCAGAGTCTGAGAGAGAGACGAGGTTCTCCAGGACAGAGTTTAATGGACAGGTAAAGGGATCCAGGTAACAGGCGGAAGCCCAGATGCAGAACCGCTTCCACTTCATTGCGTAAGTGGCCCTGGTGGAGAGCTTTCTGGCGGCAACGAGGACTTCTGCTACCCTAGGGGAGACCCCAAAATGAGTAACTACTAAGTCTGCAGGAGCCTTGCATGCAGGTGCAGCAATCTGAGGTCCGGATGGACTAGATTCTCTCTCTCTGCTGAGAGAGCAAGTGCGAGCTCAAGGGAAGGGGAAGTTCTGCTGCCAGTTGCTGAAGTAGAGGGTGTCACAAACCCACTCAGCAGGTCAGCCCTCTACTCCCAAAGTGCCAACCTCCGAGCGCAGTCTTGTGAACAGTTAGCAGAAACAGGGTAATCCTCCTGTCTGTTTTGTGGGTTCGAATCAACCTTTGGTCTCAAGTCTTGGAGGGATTCACACTGTGAACCTCTTATTAGCGTACCCAATGTACAGGCTGAGATAATTCTGCTCTTCGGGGGGGGGGCCCGCCAGATATATTTTGCCTACGGGCACCTAACCAGGCATACAAAATGAACCCATAAAACTCTATTAAAGACCTCAGAATAAATTCTTACCTTTTCCCAGTTTGGTAAAACCAGTAAGCTTTGTGCAGTGTCAGCTTTAACCACGTATGCTTCCCTTGTCAAAAAATTTAAGGCACACCAAGTAGTCTCTAAAGTACAGGTTTACTTCAAAATAGATAAAAACACGTAAAATGTAAATACAGAACCATATATCACAAAACATACAAATCACTTAAACAAAACAGGTTTAAAAGTGCAGATTCCTACCACTAATACACTCATACTTGCCTATTCTAAGATATTCTTTTCTCACAGTGCTGTAGATCTTTCTCTTTCAGAGTCCAAACGTGTGTGTAAATGGAAAACAAAATATTGTTTAAAAACTGGCTTTGCCAACCTCTCTGTGTGAGGTCACATAGCCCCTCCCTGTCGGAATATAAAAAAATATATATCTTTGCAAAACAAGATGTCTTATCAAATGTAAATTCTGTGATCTCAGCACAGCTCATTTTCTCATATGACTTTCTGATCATATGATCAGCTTCCCCTTTCCAGGGCAAAGGGGCTTGTTATGTCTCTCTGTCAGATCTCACAGAGGTGTAACATGCTTTGTATAACCATGTGAATTTTACTGTGTTTCCTCTGAACGTTATAAAAGTTTATGATCTACCTTGGCATCTAGCAAGCTGCAATTAGTCACATAAAAAGGAGATACTACATTTTAAGTCTCTTCTAGCCTGTAATTATCTCTTGGCCTTCCAGGTTAACACCTATTAGCTAAAACCTGGGGGTTGTCCTTCCACAGACTGTCAGCATCTCTCATGAGACATTCAAGAGCACATTTTTATATTACAAAAAGCATAGGTTAATCAGAACCAGCTGTCCAAGCGTCACAGAGGGAACCAAATTAGTCTAGGCCAGTAGGGAGCAATCAGGATCATGTCTGCCCCCTCCAACTGCAGTTTGAGGACGACCCTCTGGATTAGTGGGAAGGGAAGAAAAGGCGTAAAGGAATATCCCTGTCCAGCAAAGGGACAACACATCTCGCCAGGAAACATCAGGCCATGGATCTAGCAAGCAGAAACTAGGCCGTTTGGTGTTGAATGGGGATGCGAAGAGGTCCCACTCAGGGCGACCCCATCTTACGAACAGGTCTTCTGCTACTGACTGAAGAAGTTCCCACTAGTAAGATTTGGACCAAGACCTGCTCAGGCTGTCGGTCAAAGTGCTGTGGATACCTGGAATGTGTACGGCGAGAGGACCAGCTGATGCTCGATGGCCCAATACCAAACCCTCATAGCCTCTCTGCAGAGAAGATACAAATGGGTCACCCCTTGCTTGTTGATATAGAAGACCACTGACATGTTATCAGTCTGAATAAGGAAGCGCCCAGGGCTAGGTAGGTCTGAAAAGCTTGCAAGGCATAGAGGATAACGGTCATCTCCAACACACTGATGTGGCGGGTTTATTCCAAGACTGACCATGTAACCTGGGTCCAGCAGCCTGCAAGGTGAGCAGGCCAAAAGCATCTGGAGTCAGTGACTGGAGAGGAGGTGTCCCTCGGAAGATTACTCCCCCAGAGAGGTTGGAGGAAGTTCACCACCACTGCAGAGTCTTCCAAACAGGGTCAGACTCTCACAAGTTGGTCCAAGCCATCCATGCTTTGATCCCACTGGACTCTCAAACTCTACTGGATCACCCTCATGTGGAGCCGAGCCAGCCGTACAGTTGCGATGGCTGCCACCATGTGGTCTAGAAGCCTGAGGACCTCTCTGGCTAGAACCATGCAAGCAGAGGTGACCTCCTGAGCGTGAGCTTGGCAGCAATCTGCCCTGTCCGGAGGCAGGAAGGCTTTGCCTTGGATGGTGTCCAGTAATGCCCCTATGAACTGTAGCTGTTGGCTCAGCCATGGGGAGGACTTTGGAAGGTTCAATGTGATTCCCAGGTCACAGAACAAAGTAAAGGTGTCTTCCATGATTTGTAAGTTTTTTCCTGGAGGGAGCTGTGAAAAGCCAGTCGCCCAGGTATGGGAAGACGTAATGGCCTTTCCTCTGTAAGGCCATTGCCACTACTGCAAGGCACTTTGGAATTGGTAGTGGTGGTGCCCCTGGAACAGGAATCGCAGGAACCTTCTGTGGGACTGGGTGATCAGGTATGCATCCTGTATGTCCAGCGAGCAGAGCCAATCTCCCTGATGAAGGAGCCTGGATCAGTTCTGGAAGGATGACCATTCTGAACCTCTTGTATTCCACGCACTTGCTCAGATAGCTGTGATCAAAGATGGGGCACAGATCCCAGTTTTCCTGGGTACCAAGAAAAGGTGGGAATAGTAGCCCTTCCCTCTTTGGGCAGCTGGGACTGGCTCTATGGCCCATTTGAACAGCAGTGCCTGGATTTCCTCTTGTCTGAGGGCGGTGTGGGATGGGAAATAGCAAGAGGGCGGAGGAGGATTGCCCGGAGGCACCTCCAGAAACTATCATGTGTCCTTTCTCCATCAACTGCAAGACCCAACGGTTGGACGTGAACCTACTCGAGAGAGGGAGAAGCTACCTTCTACCACCCCCTCAGAGCTTAGTCTGGGGTCGGTCAGGGAGTCATGCAGACACGTTTGGGGTAGGCAGAGCAGCCTGGGAGTGGCTCCTCCTCGGTTCTGAGAGGTGGCCCTTTATTTTACAGGCTTCTCGCTGCTGCTGTCCTTGGGGCTGCTGACCTTAGGAGCGACGAAAGGACTGATGCTTAAATGGCTTTTGATCAGATCAGTACATTGTCTGAATGGACTGGACAGCCTTGTTCGAGTCCTGGAGCCTAGTAATAATTTTCTCAAACTCGTCACCAAACAGGACTGGGTCCTTAAAGGGGGCGTCCATAATGCTGGCCTGGATGTCTGGGGAGAAATCAGAGACCCTGAGCCAGGAATGCCTTCTTATGCAGACACCGGTGGCTGCGGCTCTGGCTGCTGTGTCTGCAGAATCACAAGAGGAACGCAGAACGTGGGTGCCCACGTCCGATCCAGACTTTAAGAGGTCGAGTAGCTCTGCCTTCTGGGGAACATCCGGTAAGCCCTGAGCTAGTTGCATGCCCCGTTCCCAGAGGACATTCTGGTATTGGACCATATGTGTTAGAAAATTTAAGGAGCAGATGGTGCAAGTGGGAGAGGAGTACACCTTCTTACCTAGTTGGTCCAATTGTTTGGCTTCACGGTTTGGAGGTTGGGTGCTCAAGTGCCTGGGTCGTTTGGAGCTACTGTGGGCAGATGTGATCACCATTGAATCCACCAGGGGATGTTCTCCCAAAAAGGGTTCATTCCTGAGGGCTCTACAGAGGCGGCCTGAATTCTTAGGGACCACCAAAGATGAAGAAGGATGCTTTCAGGCAATCCTGGTGACGTCTTGCAAGGTATCAACCAAGGGTGGCATCACTACGGGCTTGGGATCCTTCTGACAGAGGTATTTTGCGAAATGCCTCCTTTTGGGATCCACGTCTTGTGTGTCCCATCCCATATTCGCCTGGATATGCCGCATCACATCCATGAAAGATGGGTCGTTAAGTGGGGGCCTGGGGGTGTCATTGTCTGGGAGCGAAGGGACACCTCCCAAAAGGAAAGACCTGGAAGAGGAGGAAAAGCTGCGGCTAGAATCCTCTGATGAACTGGAGCTAGAGGAGGAATTTAGACTGGCGTCTGAGAATCTGGAAGAAGATAGACGTCTCCTACCTCTACGGCCCAAATGACCCCTGTCCGAGCCCTCCAGTTGTGGGGTCAGATCCCTAGGCTGAGGAGTAGAGTGGGCCCCTGGGTTTAAGAGAAGGACTTTTTTTTTGGGGGGGGGGGGGGCCTCCAGAGCAGGCTCTTTAACAGGTGGCGAGGAAGGCTCATCTTGAAGAAGATCGCCTTTAATGGTGTTCCACCAGGAGTAAAGAGCTCTTTAATATCAGATAGTGGGATCCTGGGTTCAGGGGGAGCACCCGGTGTCAGAGGGTTCAACGAGCTGGGCACTGGTCCCTGAGGTGGCACCAGCTCTTGTGGAATAGGAGTAACAGACGTCGGTTGCACCAAAGTTTGGCTGCCCAGTGCTTGGTCAGACTACGGTCCCTCCGGCGTCAGTTCAGGTGAGGCCCATCAAGGGAAGCCAAGCTCAGAGGAGTCGTCCTCCTAAGGGAAGAGAGCTCATGCCCCCGGCGTCGGTCCAGGGAGTGAATGCTTGAGACTGTGGCCGACTTGGAGGACGTCTTGGCTGGGCAGAGGACAGGCAAGGACCAGATGCCCAAAGAGGAGGGCCGCAGCTTCAGGAGTTGAAAGGCAGAGAACTTGGTCCCGGACCCAGAAAAACCTCCACCCGACGTCAGTACCAGGGCAGGAGGCTTAACCATAGCTAGCCAGGAGAAGGCGAGGGCGACCTGGAGAGTTGAGTCCATCCTCCCAGGGGAGGAGAACCCAGAGCTGGACTTGTATGGAGATCGGGAGCAGTAATCCTTGTCCTTCACCTTGTGGTGATGCTTTCCCGATGACTTCTTGTGGTGATCAGAGGAAGTCGAAGCCTTCCCCCTCCCCCAAAAAAAGGGGTGAAGATGAAACTTTCCCCTTGGCCTCCTCCTGCATGGCTGCAATTCGTTGTTCTAGCAAGAAGGATTTGAGGGCTTTCTGGTGGCAAATCCTGGTCCTGCTGTTGAACATCTGGCAATGCTGGCAAGCCTCGGTGTTGTGGTCTCTGCTCAGGCAAAAAAGGCGGCTGGCTGTCTTGTGATGGAATTTGGTTGCCGCAGGCACACTTGGATGGGTGCCATTTGACAGAGAAGACGACATGCAGAGTAAGGAATTATCGAAGTTTTTTTTAAAATAAAGTCGGAAAAAAAAAAAGCAGTCAACTAAAGCAGAAGGCGTCGGAGCCGATGGTGGGAAAAGAACTAAGGTGGGGCTGGGGGACTACCCCCTTTATATCATTGGCCTACGTCAGGGGCAGGCTGTCAGGGGGTGGTCCCCTGCCACAGACTGCTAGCTAGAAGTTTTCTGTGGGGTCCTGGTGCCTGCCAGCTTCAGTTTTTATGATGTAATCTGCTGCAAGAGCTCTCCCTCGAAGTGAGATCTGGCAGTCCTCAGCCCAAGGGCAGAGGAGGCATAAACCCCTCTTGCCCAAACGTCTATTCAATGTGAGACTGTCAGGGGTGAGGGAGCTAAGGTGCCTCAGACTGGTCATGGGCTGCCTTAATGACCACCAAATCCATTTCGGGCTGGACAGCATAGTAGGAAAACCCCTGGGAGACATGGTAAAGTGTATCCGTCCAGCAAGGAATACCTGGCACATCTGGCCCATTCCCGGCTGCAGTACCATCATTCCTCAAGGCAGGCAAAATAAGAGGAATTATCTTGGGGGGAGATTCTGGGATCTCCAGAACATCCACCAGATCTTTTCTGGTGACATCTTTCTCCTCAGTATGGAAACCCATGGCTGAGGACTACTGTTTCATCACATTGAAAAATGTGGGGTCCTCAGGAGGAGACCTAAGGATGTGCTTGACAGAATCCTCACTGACAGAGGAAGCTATGGACCTGTCTGAGGTAAGGACCTCTTCCTCCTCATCGGGAAGAATAAGGTCAGGATGGTACTCCTCCTCAAAGTTCAGGTCTGACGCCAGTGGCACAGACGATGGCTTGCAGGGAACATCCCGCGGCCTACGAGGAGGGGTTGAGGACGAAGCTGCAGTTGATGGTGGCTGGTGATGTGGGCCCATATGTGCCCAGCTGGTGAATAATCACCAAAATAAATTTTGTAAAATTTCATTCAGGTCGACGGTGCCAGTAGCGATGACCCACCCGACAGACCCCGTGAACCCAAAGAGCCTGTAGCCCGAGTGGATTGAGAGCGGTCAGGCCTTGATGGAAGGGCCATCGATGAAACTGGGGTCAACGCCTCGGAGGCAGACAACTGGCTGCCCTGAGAATTCGGCAGGTGCACAGTCGGTATAGGTCTGGTGGGCACAGAGACCTGACATGGCCGCAGCCGACAAGGAACCCCCAGATGAAGGGGGGAGAGGCCACTGGGGAACTAGACCACCACCAGGTTGGGTGTGTGTGTGTCTCCCCCAATCTCTCTCTCTCTTTTTTTTTTAACAAACACCTCCCCCCCCCCTTAGAGGCCTGGGAGCTTGACAACCCTGCCAGCGACTGAGGCTGGGACCCCAGAGGATCCCTGCCTAGAAATGGCTACCTATTGCTACATCAGGAAATCTCTTAGTGCCTTTTTACGTTGCCTGAGGTTTGTTGGATTAAACTTCTGGCAGAGCTCACAGTTGAAGAATTCATGGTCAGGCCCAAGACAGCAGACACAGAGTGTGTTCGTCCATGGAGGTGGTGATCTCTCCACAGCGGCAGTGACGGAAGAGAGGTCAAAGGGTTAACTGTCAACGTAAATACAATAAATGAATCTCTTAGAAAATAGATTCTAAAAGTAATAAGTAGGAAAGAGCCATAGGCAAAAATTACATGAAACTGTCGGAGCTTCTGTGGAGACCCATGCGAACAAGGCGACAGCGGGGAAAGAACGGAGCCCATCATGTCTTTATAGGGTTGTTGACATCAAAGACATGGGCTGCCCCAGTTATACTGCTGAAAATCTTCTGTATGGATCCTGCTTCACTGACGGTGAAGCTCCGGGTGTGACCTCATGACTGTGATACCCCTGAAGAAGGTCAATGCAGTTTCAGTGGGAGTTAATCTCTTGTTATGCAGGAAACTGACAGAGCTTCATCCTAGCAAGTTTTACTCTGTGCATGGATACATCTATAATCTACCTGCACACGCACACACACACACACGCTACCATGATTATGAAACTTATTTTAGCACCAAGTCATTAAAGCCATATTCACAACAAAAGAAAGTCATTTTATGTTAGCTTAAATTAAGCTCCAGTGAAAACAGCAAAAATTATCTGACAGTGAAAATTACTAGTTTTACAGAATAAAAACACAAGAGCTAGAGTGAGCAGGGACAGAGACGACGAGAGATGGCAGGCGGGAGGAGACAGAGCGAGTGACCAGAGGAGATGGTGACGAGCAGGAGAGAGGGAGCAGAAGAAAAAAATAAGACTGCAGGTAGAGCACAGCACTAGAGTTTGCAACCATTTCTTAAGTAGAATAAGGCAGTTCCATTGAGAGGATTATGCCTATTAATGTATCTCAAGATGATTGAATCCCCTTGCCCTTCAGGCTCAGAACTCCAACCTACCCCTCGAAACATTAAGCAAAATCCTTCCAATGGCACCATGTTAGTTTTTACTTAACATCCAATAGATATAGTAGCACACTTCTAGGTTAGCCACTGAGCAAACCGCACTAGGGTTGCCATAATAAGTGTTCCAAGATGACCACAGTATACTGAATTCTATTATGGTGTCATTTTTCTGTATTAATGCAAACCAGTTTCCACTGTATCTTAATAGATGCAAGAAATTCAGCTTCAGTCCACTTCCCCCAAAAGTGTATGGTGTGGAGGGGCTGTTCCAGAAACACCAAACCAGATGTCATAATACTGCGATAGTACAATAACTTACCATAATCATTTTCATGCCATGCCACCCATAGACAGCACACGACAAAAACTATTACACAAGTCTGTAGACAGCATTGTCCCTCTTGATAAAATAAAAGTTGCAGGGGCCTGATGCCCATTACCACGTGGTTCTGAGGAAACTGGCAGTCAGGTTTATCCACCCATCTATGCTACGGAAAAGTACGGTTACACAAGAACTTACTGTAACAGAAGATCTTCGAGAAGAGCTCTTGCAGCAGGCAATTAATCATTAGGACTATGCCGCCAGGCACTAGGACCCCATGGAAAAATTCTAGCTAGCAGTCTATTGCAGGGGACCACCCCCTAATATCGGTTCTGCCCCCGATGTCACCCATGGTATAAAAGGGGTGGTCCCCTGGCACCACCTCAGCTTGCCCACCGGAGACCTGGCTGTATGAAGGATAGGGAAACCAAGGAGGTTCTAACATCCCCTAAAGGGAGAAGAAAGGATATCTTCCCAATGCCTATAGGCAATTCAAGTGCTCAAGGAGTGAAAGGGACTGAGGGGAGTACGAGCTGATGGCCAGAAGGGCCACTAGGGTGGTGAGGGAGGCTAAGGCAAGGAAGGAGCAGAACCTGGCCAGGGAAATGAGGAGAGGAACAAGGGGTTCTTTAGATACATTGGGGAAAAACGAAGGGTGAAGGGGCAGATTAGCAGGATTAAAACAGGGAAGGATGGGCACAAGACCGGGGAGCAGGCTGAGGTACTAAATGAGTACTTTGCCTCCAGTTTTCACCAAGGAAAATGGGGGCTGCATCATACATGGAGGAGATGGTAAACTGAAGGGGGGGCCATCACTGGCAGGTGAGGGGGGAAGGCAAAGCAGGGGGACGAGGTAGTGGAGGTGGAAATCACGGCAGAGAGTGAGGGAAGCCCTCAGGTCCCTTAAGATGGAGAAAGCACCAGGGCCGGATAAAATTACATCCCAAAGTGCTGAAGGAACTGGTGAATGTCCTGGCAAAACCCCTGGCGGAGCTCTTCAGCATCTCTCCGAGGACAGGGTGGGTGCCCCTGGACTGGAAGGTGGGACATATAGTGCCTATCCATAAGGGGGAAATCAAGGGAGGTGGCAGGGAACTACAGTCCCGTCAGCCTGACATCGGTGGTGGGCAAGGTGATGGACGGCATTGTGAAGGAGAGAATTGGGGGGGGGGGGGAGAGACCTGGAAAAGTTGGGGTGCCTGGATGATAGACGGCATGGATTCATCCCATGGGAAATCGTGTCAGACAAGCCTTGTGGAGTTCTATGACTGGGTGACGAATGCCTTGGACCTGGGTAGACCAGTGGATGTCCTCTTTCTTGACTTCAGCAAGGCGCTTGACTCTTTTCTTCACAGGGGCCTGTTGGATGATCTGGGAGAAATGGGGATGAGGAACCAGATGACCAGATGGATAGGAAATTGGCTCCAGAACCAGACCCAGAGGGTCGTGGTTGGAGTGATAGTCTCATCCCCAAGGAGGGCCATTAATGGAGTCCCTCAGGGATTGGTCCTTAGGGCCCTCCTGTTCAACGCCTACGTCTCTGACATAAGGAAGGGTATCAGGTATCAGGAGTGAGATGAGTCTCTTTGCAGACGACTCAAAACTGGGGGCGGTGGTGGATGTGGAGGAGGGGAGGGTGGCCCTACAGGGGGACCTGGAGGCTCTGGAAAGGTGGTCTAGAAAGCGAAAGCTGAGGTTCAATGCAGGAAAATGCAAGGTACTGCGGACACGGAGCCCATCTAGTCAGGAGGGGGTGAGCCACCATTCCAAAGTCTGACACACGGCACTGGAGATCCGAACTTGCTGTTCGAGATAGTCCCAACGCTGATCCCACTGTACCCTGAGGTTCCACTGAAGCACTCGTGTGGAGACAAGCTAAGGGCACCGTTGCGATGGCAGCTACCACGTGGCCTAGGAGTTGCAAAAGCATTCTGGCTGATATCTGGCCTGGGGAGGCGATTTTCTGGGTGAGCACCCGCAGGCGATCTGCCCCAGACAGGAGGAAGGCCTTCCCTTGGACGGTGTCCAAGACGGCCTCTATGTACTTTAATCTCTGACTGGGCCGGGGGATGACTTGGGAAGATTTAAGGTGATCCCAAGGGGTTGGAACAGTTGGAAAATGCTTTCCAGTGTGTGATGCTGCTGGTCCCTTGTGGGAGCTGTCAGAATTCAGTCATCGAGACAGTGGTAGATGTAATGTCCTGCCTCCTGAGTGCTGCTGCCACCACCAGGCACTTGGTGAACACTCAAGGTGCAGAGGAGAGGCCGAACGGCAGCACCCGAAAACTGAATGCTCATCCTGAAAGGTAAAGGCGAAGGTACTTCCTGTGGGACAGCAGGATTTTTACGTGCATGTATGCGTTCTGCATGTCCAGGGAGCAGAGCCAGTCCCCTTGGTGTAGCATGGGCAGCAATCTTGGCAGTGTCACCATCCCGAACCTTTTGTATTTGAAAAAGCTGTTCAGCTGATTGAGATCCAGGATGGGACAAAGGTCACCTGTCTTTTTTGGAACTTGTGGGAGCAATAATCCCTTCCTCTTTGATTCGGTGGGACTACCTGGATTGCCTTTTTGCTCAGGAGGGCTTGCATTTCTGCCCGAATGAGGCTTGCGTGGGATGGAAAGCAAAGAGTGGAAATCGGAGGGTTGTCTGGAGGTATTTGGGTAAACTCCGGCGCGCAACCCTTTTCTATAATCTGGAATACCCACTGATCTGCCGTAATGCTGGACCAACCTGTGAGGTAAAAGGAGAACCGCTCTCCTACTACCTCCCCTTGTAGCTCCGTTAGAGGATGGGGCAGGCAGTGAGTCATGCCGAGGTTGTTGGAGTGGGCAAGGGAGCTCTGGCATTTTTTGGTCCCTGTCCCTCGATGATAAAGGGGTGCCTTCTCTTTTGTAACCCCCTCTTTGCTGCTGTCGTTTCCTCTGCTGGCCTTGTTGCCTGCGAAAGGGCCAACGCCTGAATGGGGCTGACTCAGACTTGTACATCTTGTAGACTTCAGAAAATGCCCCCCAAATCATAATTTCTGCCTCCTGGCGAAAAGAACAGATCCTTGAAAAGGGCATCCAGGATAGCATCCTGTCGGAAGCCAGAGACCATCAAGTAGCACCGAAGGCATATCCCAACGGCAGCAGTCTCATATGAGCACCTAAGGACATGTTTGCCAATATCCGCACCAGACTGTAGTACGGCCAACAGTTCTGACTTATTAGAGTCAGGTTGTGAACGAGCCAGGTCCATAGCCTTGTTCCAGAGAGGCTTCTGATGCATCACCATGTGTGCCAGAAAATTTAATGACTGGACCATACAGGTGGTCGAAGAGTACATCTTCCGGCCATACTGCTCTATCTTTTTTTGGACCCCTTATCCAGTGGTTGGAAGCCTATATGCTTCGGTTGTTGAATACTACCATATGCAGCCGTAAGGACTGTAGAATCCGCTTTGGGTTGCACGCTCAAATGCGGTTCCTCTCTAGGGGTCCTATATAAGTGGTCAGCTTTCTTAGGAATCACCGAGATTCATGTAAGGGTGCTTCCAGGCTAGTTTTGTAATGTCCTGGAAGGGCTCCACTAATCGTGGAATGATCAAGGGGTTTGGGTCAGTGGCCCCCAAGATTTTCACCAGACGGGGGTCACATGATGGCTGCCTAGCAGATTACAGTTCCCAACTTCTGTTCCTCCACCACCACCACTTTTCTGTGCTTTTTCACCATCAACCTTCTGTATATTTTTGGATCATCTACTTCCTTGATTATCGGAGACTTCCTGGAATGGATCAGAAGTGACAATACAGTAAAAATGGACGAAGACAGGACAGCACTACCTCGCCATATGCCGCCTCCCACCCCAGAGAGAGACAAGGAGGCGAAATGCACTAAACAGCAGGCAGCGAAGCATTCTAGCCCCAATACCTTGGGGCTGCGTTGACTGAAGAGCGATTCTTGACAAATTAAACCACTGCAGGCTCCACTTACCCTAACAGAAAAAAAGTACAGTTATGTAAGAACTTAGCGTAACAGCAGATCTTTGAGAGGAGCTCTTGCAGCAGGCTACACCATAAAGACGGGGGAAATAGTGCCTACAGGCACTAGGACACCACGGAAAAATTCTTAGCTAGCCGTACCCAAGCGGGGGGACCACCCCTGGACGTCAGACCACGTCCCCAGCCACACCCCAGTTCTCCTGCTGGAGACCCGGCTGACAAACCATAGAGAACCGAGGTTAGTAGAATAGCCCACGCAGGGTAAGGAAAGAAAGAAAAGGACCGGGGTAAGGAGGGTGGGAAATAGTGCCTGCTGCAAGAGCTCCTCTCAAAGATCTACTGTTACGGTAAGTTCTTACATAACTGTACTACCTTACTTCAAGTGGGAGCTCTTGCAGCAAGCTACACCATAAGGACAGAGTACCAAGCAATACTACAAAGATCCCGGACAGACTAGGAGGTGGAAACCTGATAAGTAGAAGGGGCTTCATGACACCAGGCCTTAAAAAGTACCACAAACTCAAACCCAGCTCTCAGACGGGAAGCAATGTCCAGGCTGTAGTGCTTCACAAAGGCGTGTGCACAGAGCTCAAAGTAGCTGCTGTGCAGATATCTGCCACAGAAACATTTTGAGATGCCCATCTAAAAGCTCAGTTTTGTGGTCAGAATCAGGCTGTCTTTTGGCAAGCTCAATTGCCTTGTTTCAGAGGGATTTCTGATACTGCACCAAGAAGTTGAGTGAACGAATGGTGCAGGTGGCTGAAGAGTAGACCTTCCTGCCGAACTGGTCCAGTCGTTTGGACTCCTTGTCAGGTGGCTGGGAGCTCATGTGCCGTGACTGTTTGGTCCTGCCATGGGCAGCCGTCAACATAAGAGTCCACCTTGGGCTGTTCCCCAAGGAAAATAGTTACACAAGAACTTACCATAACAGTAGATCTTCGAGTGGAGCTCTTGCTGCAGGTAATACCATTAGGACTAATGCCTCCAGGAGTTCGGAACCCACGGAAATCTTGTAGCTAGCAGTCTGTAGCAGGGGAGCATCCCAGACGTCGGCTCCGTCCGATGTCAGACATGGTATAAAGGGGCGGTCCCTCGGCGCCATCTCCGTTCTCCCGCTGGAGACTCAGCTGAAGAGAGTTGAACAGAGCAGGAATTCCCCAACCCTGAATAAGGGTAAGAACACAGATTCCTGGGGGATGGAGGGTGGGAAAGCCACCTGCTGCAAGAGCTCCTCTCGAAGATCTACTGTTACGGTATGTTCTTACGTAACTGTACTATCGGACTTGGAGGGGGAGCTCTTGCAGCAAGTAATACCATTAGTACAGAGTCCCACGCAGTACCCAAAGACAGGCCCAGGTCTGACAGGGAGGGGGAGATAATTAATAACAGAACAGCCTCATGAGAGTAGGTCTTGCAGGACAGTCAGTCTGAAACCTACTCTCTTCCAAGAAGCAATGTCTAGGCTGTAATGCCTGATGAAGGTGTGGACAGTGCTCCAGGTCACTGCAGCAGATATATCTGCCGAAGACTTTTTTTTTTTTTTTTAAAAGGAGGCAAATGAGGTAGCCACAGCCCTGGTGGAGTGACCCTTGATAGGTCCCGGCAGGGGTTTACCACGGTGTTGGTAACAAAAGGAGATGCAGTGCACCAGCCAACAGGCTAATTACTGCTTGGAAACAGGAACCCCCGTCACCCTTTTTGCAAAGGAGACGAACAACTGGTCAGTCTTCCTAAAAAGTCTGGTCCTATGGAGACAATACCTCAGGATTCTGTGAACATCCAGGGTATGCAACAAAGCCTCTCCTTGATTTGTAAATTCAGGATAGTAAACCGGGGAGTCCTTATCCTGGCGTTCGCCATCGCTGGGGGAACAGACGTCCGAAGTAGGAGGAAGCGGGCCCTCTGGCGACCGACCCTCCAAAGAAGGGGAAGGTGTCTGGCTAGGCAGGCGCTTATCAACAGAGGGGCGCACCTTGGCCAGGGAAGGTGGAGGGGGTGTCCGATAGCACACGACCTCCGGTCGTCCTTCAGGTTCATCTGCGCATTTGCGTTTTTCTGACAACTCAGACTTCTCTCTCCTGGGTTGACCCCGAGGTAGACTTGTGGGCTCAGCTGAAGGCAAATGACTAGAAGAGGCTGGCTCCTGGTGTTTGCCCTGGGAAGAGGTGGGAGCAGGCTTACTTTTGTGGGAGGACTCTGGCCTGGGCTGTAACCGAGCCGACCTATGGCCGGAGGTCGAAGAGGCATCATGGGCGACTTCGGGCACTGCTGGGACCTGGCCCTATCTTTTCTCCCAGTGGTGGTGCTTCCTCCAGATGATTTTTGCCTGGGTGGTGAGTCCCTGGCAGGAGATGAGCTGTGCTTTTGGGCACGCTGCATAGCCGCCACTTTTTGTTCCAGGAGGTATGCTTTCAGGGCGTTGGCTCTCCCAGTTCTTGTCTTTTGATTAAACTTGCGGCAGTGCGGGCAATCATCGGGCCGACTGTCGGGGCCTAGGCAGATTAGGAAGGCCGCGTGGCCACCCTTTGCCGGGATCTGCTTCCTGCACACACACTTGGATTTTCGTCGCAGTGGAGACGGCGATGACATACACAGAACGGAGATAAACATCGAAGACAATCGAACAAAAATAGCAGTTACATAAGAACTTACCATAACAGCAGATCTTCGAGAGAGGTTCCTGCAGTAGGTCTTCACATACAGGACTGCACCCCCTGGCTTCTGGTTCGAAAGGCAAACTTGTAGCTAGCAATCAGCGGGGACCCCCGACATCAGGTGACGTGACGTAAGCCAGACTATAAGAGGGGCAGTCCCATGCCCGCCCTCCAGTTCTTTTCCACCGGCGACCTAGAGAGAGAGGATGGCAGAAAGAAAGGAGTAACAACTCCTGGGACCCTGTGCCCTGGCTAGACCCGGAGACTAGACAGAATAAAAAAAGGAAAATTTCCAGGAGCTGGGGGAAGGTGGGTGGGAAACTAGACCTACTGCAGGAACCTCTCTCGAAGATCTACTGTTACAGTAAGTTCTTACATAATTGTTATATCTTACTTTGAGAGGGTTCCTGCAGTAGGTCTTCACATATAGGACTGAATTCAAAAAAGTCTAACAAAAAGAAACTGTCTTATGAGACGAGTTCCAGGGGGAGGAAGATATCTGCCAACTAAGGATCTGCCTTAAAACAGAAAACCTTGCAAAACTGCAAGGCCGAAACCAGCTCGACGCCTAGAGGTAATGTCCAGACTGTAGTGCTTAGTGAAGGTGTGGAAGTGGCCACTGCACAGATCTCCGCAGTGGACATATTCCTGAAAAAAGCAGTAGAAGTGGCCTTTAACCTCCCCGGAAAGGTTTTTCCATATTTCTGATAAGTGTAGTGAATACAGTTAGCCAGCCGCCTAGAAATAGTCTGTTTAGATTCATAGGATTTTATACTGCGCTAGATAGACTTGCGTCCTAGATGCTCGCCTTTTACACTACTAAATTTTTGATTTTACTGGTATATGCATCCCAATTCTTTTTTGAAAACAGCTGTAGATTTGCTAGCCACAACCTCCAGTGGTAACCTGTTCCATTCATGTACCACCCTTTGGTTAAACCATGACATGCTCCAAACTTTTTTTTCTGTGTGGTGCTGTAAGTTGTAATTGGTGGGATCTAGTGTTATGTTTGTGTCTCTTTCCAGGCCGGTGATATCCCAAAGGTCGTCGTCGTTCCATGATTTGTGCACAAGGCACATGTCGCCCCTTTTTCTCCTTGCCTTCAAGGAGTACATGTTCAATTTAGTCAAACGGCCCTTGTATTTTTTACCTGACATACCCTGTATCACCCTAGTAGCTCTTTTTTGTACTCTTTCCAACAGGGCAATGTCTTGTTTTTTATGTGGGGCCCAAACCCGGGCACCATATTCCATAACCGGTCTAACCAGGGATGTAAATAATGGTATCATTACATCCCTGCTTCTTGCTGATATGTGCGTCTCAGAATGCAGTTTAAAATTCTATTTCCCCTCTGAGCTATCTTTGGAGATGGCCTTGCCCTGGCACTGGGAGGCAAAGGCCACAAAGAGTTGGTTTGACTTTCCAACCTCCTTAGTCCGGGAGGTATAGTACCTCAAATTCCGATGCACATCCAAGGTGTGCAAAAGATATTCCCTGGTTGGAATGCTGAGGAAAATAGACTAGCAGTTCAACACTCTGGTTGCGAGTAGTCTCCGAAACCACTTTCGGAAGAAAAGAAGGATTAGTCCTCAGGACCACCGGTCCTTGTGGAAAATCAAATAAGGCTCTCTGCAAACAAAGGCCTGAAGCTCTGAGACCCTTTGAGCTGAAGTAACTGCAACCAAAAACAGTGTCTTCCAGGACAGGAAGTGCATATCACAACTTACTGCCAGTTCAGAAGGGGGCAAAGTAAGTTTCTCCAACATAAAATTAAGATCCCAGGGAGGACAGGGGTTCCGGACTGGAGGTTTGATGTGAAGGATGCCCTTTAAGAAAGTTTTGGAAACCTCTAGTTGTGCTAGGGTTTTGCTCTCCACCAGAAGGTCAACATCGCAGAAAGATGGACCTTAATAGAGGAGTAACTAAGGCCCAGCTCAGAAAGATGTAAGAGGTACTCTGACATCTGGGAGGCGGAGCAAGAAAAAAGGTCCAAGCATTTGGCTGTGGCCCAGATAGACAAGCATTTGTCAATGCCGAATGTTGCTTGCTTGTATGTGCTGTTTAGGTATTTGGAAGTGACAGTTTCATGCCTTCCTCCCAAGACATCCACTGTGTCTTTCCGTTCAGTATTCACAGAAGAGTGGGAGGGGCAAGGGCCACAGCAGTACAGCAGTTGCCAAGGGGGTGAAGAGGTGGACAAGAGAGTCCTGCAGGAGCTCACTAAATTGAAGGCAGACAAAGCGATGGAACCAGATGGCATACGCCCAAGGATATTAACAGAACTGCGAAGGGAGATAGCAGTACCTCTGGCAGCCATGTTCACCGAGTCATTCAACATGAGTGAATTGGAGGAGGGCACATGTGGTTCCTCTACACAAGTCCGGCAGCAGGGATGAGGCAGGGAACAATAGGCCATTCAGCCTCACCTCAGCAGTTGGGAAGATCATGGAGACATTGCTTAAAGAAAGGATAGTGGGGCATCTAGATGCCATCGGAACCCAGGACCATAGACAACATGGATTCACAGAACGTGGATTCACAGTGGGGACATCATGTCAGATAAATCTGGTTGATTTATTTGACTGGGTGACAAAGGAAGTGAATCAGGGTGGGGCAGCGGACAACGCTTACCTTGATTTCAGCAAAGCCTTTGACACCATCCCATATAGGAGGCTGATAAACTAGCTGGGTAGGCTGAACATGGGGGAAAAGGGTGGTAAACTGGGTTAGAAACTGGCTAACAGACAGGAGGCAGAGAGTGGTGGTAAACGGTATGCAGTCTAGGGAGAGGGGGAGACCAGTGGGGTGCTGCAGGGATCGGTCCTGGGGCCAGTTCTGTTCAATGTCTTCATTAGTAATACTGCAGAACATCTAAAGGGAATTTTTTCACCAAATTTTCAACATATCCATTTTAAGACCTCTGCTCATGAACAGTGTCACTGTGATTTTCTTAATTTGTCCCGTACATTGATTTCGCACACCGACTGCGCCATTCTACGCTACATGGGTGGGAAAGCGCATTTTGGGTGAGATGTGAAAATGACAGCTGTACTACTCATAAGAAGGTGTGGTAAAATGGCAATGTTGAAAATCTGGAGTGAAAATATTGAAATTCGCGAACTTCGAGCCTGCGTAGGAACTGAGCAACACTCGTAAAACAGTCACTTTTGGAATTTTGGCACCAAAGTTTCAACATAGGGTTTTGGGACCCCTTCTCATGAATGATGTCACTGTCATGGCGGTTTCGGGCCCAAAGGGTGATTTGCAGTCACTGTGCAGTGACTACATGAATCACCTCCTCGGCCGAACACGCCATGACAGTGACATCATTCATGAGAAGGGTCCCAAAACCCCATTTTGAAACTTTGGTGCAAAAATTCCTAAAAATGCCAGAGATATGCAACAAAGTTGAAACCCCCCCATCTAGCCCATTATACAGCTTACCGGCATTTCCTCAGTTCGTGGTTGGCTTTGAAGAGTGCAGACGTGCTCCCGGTCCACCGAAGATCGTCGCGCCGAGCTCCGGAGGAAAGTATAGGGTGTGTGTGTGTGGGGAGGCTGGGTGCGCAGTGGGTGGGCATGGGGTTGGGAGGCAGCGCTGGGACCGTTTTGTTTACAGGTTTAAAAAAAAAAAAGGCGTCGTGGGACGTTTGCCACGCTAGGGTGGGCTCCCAGGCGTGGCTGAAGGTGACCTTGGGGTGTGCGTTCAGCTGACGGGGATTAGGCACACCGTCGGCCATGGCATTTGTTGCCACGCTGGGGTGGGTTCCCCAGCGTGGCACA
Source organism: Neoceratodus forsteri (assembly GCA_016271365.2). Classification (NCBI taxonomy): domain Eukaryota; kingdom Metazoa; phylum Chordata; order Ceratodontiformes; family Ceratodontidae; genus Neoceratodus; species Neoceratodus forsteri. Next base: position 724,674,419 of record CM028129.1, read on the forward strand.
AGGACCAGGGGTGGGGTTCAGCCGGCGGGGATTGGGCACCCCGTCGCCAAAGGACTGCTTGCCGCGCTGGGAGCACCTACTACTGGGGGCGCAGCTCAGCCCGACAGGGATTAGGGGTACCCCGTCGGCTATACAGTCGCGTCTTGAGGCGCTGCGCCTGTGCGCCGAGAGAGCTGCGTGTGAGCAGCCGATATCTTACCGGTGCTCACTGAAGCGTAGCTCCCCCTTTCAACTGTATGCCACTGCATTTTGGAGCGTGTCAGACAGCTCCAAAATGCATTGGCTTATAGGGGCCGCGCCTGCCAGCACACTGACTGAATTGGAGGAGGAGGAGGTGACACACCTCCGAAATCTCCGATGATGGCACTATGTTTCTTGCACATGCATGCAAGCAACATAAAAATCACTTCCACTTCTTGGCATAGGTGGATCTGGTAGAGGGTTTTCTGGCTTCCACCAGGACCTGAGCAATCAGAGGAAACTCCATAGCAAGAAACAGCTATGTCCACAGGTGCTACGCATGAAGAATAAAGGAGCTTAATATGTATACCCTTGAGGAGAGAAGGGAGAGAGGGGGACATGATAGAAACTTTCAAGTACCTCGAGGGAATCAACGAAGTCCAAGAGGGTAGCATCTTTCAGAAAAAGATGTGCAAGAACAAGGGGGCACAATTTGAAGATAGAGGGGGGAAGGCTCAGAGGTAATGTGAGGAAGTATCTTTTCACAGAGAGGGTTGTGGATGCATGGAACAGCCTCCCTGAGGAGGTTGTGGAGTCAAGAACAGTGGAGGAATTCAAGAATGCATGGGACAGACATAAGGCAGTCCCAGTGGGGGGTAGGAGGAAGTAAGCTGTTGGTTAACTAGGATCTGCAGCTTATCTGTTAGGTAGGAAAATGGGCAGACTAGGTGGGCCAAGCAGTCCTTATCTGCCATCAAATTCTATGTTTCTAAGACTCGGATAGACCAGGGTGCCCTGCTCTTGAGACAGAAGGTTGTGAGACAGTGGCAGAAGGACCGGCGGTTCTAGAACTAGTTGTAACAACGGGAACCAATCCAAATCTGCCGGGGCCACAGATGGGCAATCAAAATCAAGCTGATGCCTTCTGCCTGGAGCTTCAATAGAACCTTCTGAAAGAGGAAAGGGAGGAAATGGGTATAGAAACCTTCCTGTTCTAGAGAGAGTGTGTGTCTCGCCAAAAATCATCATGCCAGGGAACGAGTGAGCAAAAGCTGGGTAGTTCTGTGTTGAATGGGGAGGTGAACAGATCTAGGTCTGACCGACCCCACCGAAGAACAGGTCTTAGACTACATCCTGCTTTAGTACCCACTCGTGAGCCCTGGCTACTAATCGGCTGAGACTGTCCGCCAGGACATAGTGCACGCCTGGTACATGGACTGCTGTTAAACAGGCCGTGCTGAATAGCCCAATACCATACTCTCATTGCTTCCCTGCAAAGAGGGTACGACCAGGTACCTCCCTGTTTGTTGAAGTACCGGACAGTCACCATGTTGTTTGTCTGGACTAGAAGTGTTCCTGGGAGGAGTAACGACTGGAAGGCCTGAAGAGCACAGAGGACTGCTCTGGTCTCCAGGATGCTGATGTGAAGATATTGCTCCTGAGGAGACCATGAACCCCGAGTTCTGTGATCCCCCAAATGGGCTCCCCAACCCATATTAGAGGCATCTGAGCTGAGAGTCTGGGAGGGAGCAAGAGAGTGGAAAGGGGCTCCCACCAACAAGTTGGTGAGGTCCTGCCACTAGAGGAGGGCTTTCTGAAGGCTGTTGGAGATCATGACCAGTTGGTTCATGTCATCCGATCATTGCCCCCACTGGACTTTAAGAGACCACTGGGTAACCCACATGTGCAGTCTGGCCAGGGGGACAGCAGGAATGGCCGCTGCCTTAAGACCCAAAAGATGGAGCACCGAGTGCACTGGGGTCCATCGAGCTTTGGACACCAAAGTGGCCTGAGAAGCAGAGGTCTTAGCTCGACCCAATGTTAAGAAGGCCTTTCGTTTGACTGTATCCAGTACCGCTCCAATAAATTGGAGGCGCTGAGAGAGTACTAGCTGAGACTTGAGGAAATTGAGATGCCCAGCTGGGCAAGCAGATCCAGAGTGAAGGAGAGTGACTCCTTCAGGCTGTCCAGGGATGGGGCGGAAAAGAGCCAGTAGTCCAGGTATGGCAACACATATATGCCCCTGCGGCGGAGAAACACAGCTACCACCACTAGGCACTTGGTGAAAACCCGAGGCGCCGAGGACAGGCCAAAGGGAAGTGCCATGAATTGGAAATTGTTCTCCCGGAAGGAGAATCGAAGGAAGCAGCGGTGGTCTGAGAGGATGGGGATATGAAGGTAAGCATCCAGCATATCCAAGAAGCACAGCTATGTGTTTGACGGGAGCTGGGGCAGGGGTCCCTGAAGAGTCAGCATGCGGAAAGTACAGTTACGCAAGAACTTACCGTAACAGTAGATCTTCGAGAGAGGCTCTTGCAGTAGGTAATTACATATAGGACTGACGCCAGCAGGCGGCAGGACCCCACGGAAAAATTTCTAGCTAGCAGTCCCTGGCGAGGGACCGCTCCACGTCAGGCGACCGGTGCTGGGAGACGTCGGTATAAAGGGGCGGGCCCCGACGCCCACTTTCCAGTTCTTTCCCGCCACAAGCCAAAAGCGGCCAGACAAGAGAGAAGCGGATATTTTCCTGAATGGAAAAGGAGCTGAAAAAGCCTAGGGGTATGGAGGGCGGGAAGGTATTACCTACTGCGAGAGCCTCTCTCGAAAATCTACTGTTACGGTAAGTTCTTACGCAACTGTACTATCTTACTTCGAGAGGGCTCTTGCAGTAGGTAATTACATATAGAACTGAATCCCAAGCAGTCTGGAACAAAGAGAGGCACCGGGAGGAGGAAAACTACTCCAAAAGGTAGTTCTGGTTGTGCAAGTCCCAAGACAGGAGGCCTTGCAAAACAGCCATCCCGAAGCCTGCTCTATGGCGAGAGGCAACATCCAAACTGTAGTGTTTCGTAAAGGCATGGACGGAAGTCCAGGTGGCGGCAGCGCAGATGTCTGCCGCAGACACATTCTTGAAACAAGCCGCAGAGGCAGCTACTCCTCTAGTGGAGTGGCCTCTGACTTGACACGGGAGGGACTTCTTGTATTTGTCATAACAGAAAGTGATGCAATGAGCCAACCACTTAGACAGTTATTGCTTGGAAACAGCATTGCCTTCCCTTTTGTGAGCAAGAGAGACAAACAACTGATCAGTCTTTCTGAGATCCTTCGTCTTGTTGTTGTATCTCAGAATCCGGTGAACATCCATAGTATGGAGTCAATACTCCCCTTGATTAGAGTACTGTGAAAAAAAAAAAAAAGCAGGTAACTCTATGGACTGATTTAGGGTAGACTCGGCTACGACTTTAGGGAGAAACTTAGATTCGGTGGTGAAGAGCCACTTGTGAAAAATCAAGTACGGGATTTTACACATCAGGGCCTGGAGCTCGGAGATTCTCCGAGCCGAAGTAGTGGCCACCAAGAAGAGAGTCTTCCACGAAAGGAACTTCAAATCCGCAGAAGCTGCTGGTTCGAAGGGAGAAAGAATAAGTTTCTCAAGAACAAAGTTCAAGTCCCAGGGGGGAGCAGGAGTACGAATGGGGGGCCTCAGATGGAGGACCCCTCTGAGAAAGGTCTTGGAGACCTCCAGCTGAGCAAAAGCCTTGTCTGCGAAGGGAACATGATAGGCCGAAATGGCCACCATGTGTACCTTCAGAGATGAATGGCTGAGACCTATATGTAATTACCTACTGCAAGCGCCCTCTCGAAGTAAGATCTGACAGATACAGAGAGAGAGAGAGAGAGAGAGACAGAGAGGCAACCCCTGGCTGCCCACACACCTCCGCAGGAGGGGGAGAAGTTGTCTGGCCCGCAGACACAGTGCCTGTAAGAGAAGTACTCATGGTTCTGGAAGTGGAGGGTCTTCCTTGCGGCAACGGGCTTCTCTCCCAGCGCATCTCCCTGTCCTTTTTTTCCTTTTTTCTGGGGGCCGGAGACGACCTCTCCCTAAGCTCCTGGAGCTCCTTTTCTATAGAAGCCAGCCGTAGGGTCAGAAGGTGGGCCCTGAGGGTCAACTTGTGTTGGGTTAGTGTGGCCTGGTTGAACCCTTGGCAAATAGTACACTCAGCAGAGTTGTGCTTAGGCAGAGGGAGTGGTCGTCCCCATGCAGAATTTGGGTGCCCCACTTGGAGCACTTAAGACAAAACAACATACACTCCTTCGAAAAATACATAGGTTAAGACGAAAACTGTTGAATACTAAGTGGGCAACTGATCGCGGTTCTACCACATCTGTCGAACAAACTGAAGCGACGGCAGAAAATAACTGAGAGGGCTGGACCGCCTCTTTGTAGTCAGGGCTGACGCTAAGGCCACCCGACATGGGGCGGTCCTGCTGATTGCTAGCTACAAGTTTGTTGCTCAACCAGACGCCGGGGGCGCAGTCCTATATGTGAAGACCTACTGCAGGAACCCTCTCTAAGTAAGATAGAGCTTTAGAAGAAGAACTTCTCTCAAATAGCAGCCGACTGCGGGAAAAAAAAAAAAAAAAAGGCATCCATGGAGCTAAACTAAGCGGGTCGACGGCAGGAAAAGAACAGAGATGGCGCCACTACAGACTGCTAGCTACAAGATTTCTGTGGCGTCCTAACGCCTGGCAGCATTAGTCCTAATGGTATTACCTGCTGCAAGAGCTCCCCTTCGAAGTCAGATCAACTCATTCGTTGGGGTAGAATAGAACCTGTTCACTTTCTTAGGTATAGAGAGGGCAGAAGGGTGCATTCAGGCTATAGTAGCATCCTAAAAAGAGGCTACCAAAAGGTGGGACCACTAAGAGTTTGGGCTCATTCATAACCAAGAAGTGAGCCAGCCTCTTTCTTTCTGTATCAAGATCCCCAGTTTCCCATTGATTCAAAAATTGGATGCGACGCATCATGTCCCAGAAGGCAGGATCTTCTCCGGGGTGTTGAATCGACTCAGAAGGTCAAGGTGATGGGGAGGAGAGGAAAACTCCCGAGGATCTAGAATAGACAGATGAGTCAGATGGTCTAGAGGAAGATCTGGAGCAGGAACGCAGTGCCTGCTCTTACTGCGCCTGGAGGACAATCTAGAACGGTGACTGCGCCGTTCAGAAGACCTGTCGTCTGATCCGGTAGGAGACCTGTCCCTAGAGGGTGACGACCGCAGGGGCCGTTTAGGGGAGTCTACCTGTCCTCAAAGAACAAGGGACACAATTTGAAGATGGGGAACAGCTCAGGGCAATGTGAGGAATTATTTTTCACAGAGAGGGTGGTGGACACACGGAACCGCCTCCCTGAGGAGGTTGTGGGGTCTAAAACTGGAAGATATCAACAATGAATGGGACCGACATAAGGCAATTCTTGGGGTTGGGGGGGGGGAGATAGGAAGAAATAAGTTGTTGGCTAACTAGGATCAAGAGCCGGCATACGCTCGGGTAATTTGGGTTTCTCTGGCATCTGATCCTTGGGTGGCACCGGAGCCAACGGCAGGTCGACTGGCTGATATCAGAGGGTCAGTCATCAGGGGAGGCATCTCCTTGGCCAGCGGCTGCACCCCTTCAAGCGGGAGCTTTGGGGTTGCAGGCAGTGGGGAAGACTCCCAAGGTGAGGATGTCAAGGATGTCGGGGTGGAGTGCCGGGAGTCTGACACCCGCTGCTTCGGAGAGCTGGCGTCAGGGTGAGACTCCGGTTCCAAATGCAGTTTCTGTCGTTGGGACCAGCCGGATGATCAAACGATGAGGAGAAGCCTTCACCTGATTAGGGGTGGCAGGATGGCTGTTGCTTGCCTCTTTTGATGGCGGACTCCCTCGACTTAGACCCGGAGGGTATGGCTGTAGGGTCTAAGACTAAGGGAGGGGGCTGTAGTCCCATGTTCCAAAGAAACACCACCTCACGTCCGCACCAACTTCGGGGGTTTCAAGGCCAAAAACCCAGAAGAAACTTGGGTTGGCGAGGGAACAGAGTCAGACATCCCTCGGAGGTGGGGAGAGAAGAGAGACTGGAGCTGGCCATTTTCCTGTGTGGAGACATGGATCGGGAGTCCAAACGGGTGTCCTTCTCATGATCGTGATGTTTCCCACTCACTGGACTTTTTCTCTTTCGATTTGTGAGAAGTCCCAGATCCCGAAGAAGAACAGGATCCCAGGCCTGTCTCTTTTGCATGGTGGCCAGCTGCTGTTCTAGAAGATAGGTCTTCAGTCTACTGAAGAGTCAGGTGGTTGAAATTCTTACAGTGTGGGCAGGAGTAGACGTCATGGTCGGGCCCCAAGCCGATGAGGCAGGCAGAGTGACCGTCTTGGGCCAGGATGTGCTTCCCGTATATGCACTTTCAGTCGCTGGAGGACGATGGAGGAGACATGCTCCGGAAAAAATCGGTTGACTGAAGAAACAAGTTTGAAATTCTTGCAAAAAATGACTGTCAACTGCTAGCAGTAGGCTTCTGTGGAGTCGATGTGAACTGTTAGACGTCAGGAAAAGAGCTGGGGTGTGGCTAGGGACTGCCCCTTTTATACCATTGACTGACTTCAGGAGGCGGTTTACTGGGTAATGCTAGCTAAGAATGTTTCCCGTGGGGTCCTAGTGCCTGGTGGCATAGTCATATGGTGTAGCCTATTGCAAGAGCTCCCACTCGAAGTAAGATCTGCAGAAAATTCAGTCCTCAGTAGATTCGGAGGTTCACCTCTCCTCACTTGAACACTGAAAGGGCAAGACTGATATAGCTTCTCTCCTGCAGCGGCTCCATAAACTCGAGGATAAGCTGGAGGACCTCGAGGGACGGAGCTGCCATAATAATCTCATATTTGAGCTCCCAGAGCAGGGAGAAGGATCTAATCCCACTGCATTCATTCAGAAGCTCTGCGAGAAAGTGGCTGGCCCATCTCCTAATGGATCAGCATAAATCACAGAGAAAACCCACGGCTCCCCTCCCCAACCTCACATTTTCAGGCTGCTTAACTTCTTAGATATCAGCACATTCTCGCCCGGATCAGGGATTGCAAGGTGGTTTTATGGGACACCCATCGACTAGGGTTTGCACAGGACTTGCCGCAATCAGTCAGAGCTAAACATGCTGCACTGCATCCTTTGGTCACAAAAGTTGATTGCTGCGGGAAAGCCCTTTTGAGGGATATACCCCACGATCCTACAAGTGAAACATGATGGATCCTGGCTCTCAATGGAAACTCAGGAACAAGCAGCAGCAGAGCTTCACAAGCCATTCCTGGACCTATTCAAGTGAGTAGGAGCCAGGGCTTACGAGTACTGCACAGCCTGGTTCTTCTATAAGCTTCAAGACTGTCAATGTTGCTTCGGTAGTGTTTATTTAAGGGAGCTCCCGTAGGTTCAGTTGATCTTAAGTATGGGCCTTGTTTGTGTGCCAAAGTTTTGCCTGGATAACCCTGCTGGGACTTAAGTAACAGCTTTACGTTATTTTTTCATAAGTGAAACTATTATGGTTCCGGATGTGGCAGCGCTGCATTTGTAAGACTGCTGCACATTTACTCTGTCAACTGACACAGCAAACTGTATAAACTGGCTTCTTCCCAAGTCCCCACTGGGCCTGATCTGACCAGTCACCCTGAAAGGCTTGCAACAGGTTGCAGGATCCGTCTGCAGTGCCCTTATCGTTTAGGAGAGAAGCTAATTACACCCTCCTTTTACTTGGCGAGTGGCTCCTACATGACTACCTATGCATCAGAGGAGAAGGAACTAACGGGCAATTTATTTTGTCGTTACTGTTTACATCCTTTGACTTCCAATGATTCTGAAGTCTAGCTCGACCCTGAAACCTGTGCAATGCCTTATGGCATAAGGGGCCATGCCTAAGTGTCATGGTGTTTTTACTTTCTATTAACTTTACTTTTCTTTGTCAGTTTGTTTATAAATAGGAGAAATTCTCCTCAGAACTTCATATCGTTATCTTATAACTCGATTAAGAGCTGGCATGGACATTGTCCCTGGGAACAGCACTGTTTCATATATTCCATTATATTTCCACATTTGGCTGTATGCAATATGTGTGTGATTACTTATAACTCCACGTGGAGACAAACTTCCCTACGGAAGTTTTACTTTATTGTTAATAGCTTGGAGTGTATGTTCTATATTTTATTAATATTGTCTTATTTGGGGGATGAGCATACCCTTTATACACTGTTCTTGTTTTATATTCACACTAGCCAATTCATTAGTCTTTAACCATTTAGACGGAGTTTAGGTGGTGGTGGTGGTTGGTGGGTGGGTGAGTGTGTGTGGTCGGACCAGTAGACAGTTGGTTTATCACCATGGGCGTAGTTGGTTTTGGAGTATGGTCGTTAGGACCGGGGTGATAGCCGTTACCGTTTTCCATGTGAGATATTTTGTTATAATAGTGTGTTGGGAGGTTCTCATATTTGTATGTGGGTGTTGGGGAAGGTTTTTCTGTCTGCAATCCACACTTCTTTCTCCTTCTGAATCTTGAGGGCACCTTATGCAGGATGATCTTCGGTTATCCGAGGCTCACGGACCTATTCCCAGCTGATGTCCCTAGGTACCAGTAGTCTATGAGTGGACCATACAATTTTATAAGTTGGAATATTAAAGGTGCATGGGATAGGTGTAAACGTTCAATGATATTACGTCATCTTAAGTTCCTTCGAGCAGGGGTGGCTTGTTTACAGGAGACTCGCCTAATTCAGGAGGCTCTCTCTCTCGTACAGATTGGGTCAATAAGGTTTATGCTTCAGGAGTCTCGACTAAGCGTGGTGGAGTCGCCTTATCAATAGCGAAGGCGATCCCCTTTCAGCTTACACAGGAGGTTTGGGACACATCATTGTAAAGGGGACTATGGGCTCTCAGCCAGTGGTATTGGGTTCTACTTATGGTCCCAATTCAGACTCTCCATATTTTTTTTTTTACCCAGTTTAATCCCTATTACCCTCTCTTACTATTCTGGGAGGGGACTGGAATCTAGTCCCACAGTCCAACCTTGATCAATCGGATGCCAAAGTGACTGGATTATCACCGGCACAGAGGGCGCTCCAGGATCTAATGGACAGACTTGGGCTAGTAGATATGACAAAGAACCTCTGTGCACAAGCAGAGGCAATGGTGACCCCAAAGGGCATTGGCCAGGAAGCCAAGTTTCAAAGAAATACAAATTCACACACGCCCCATAATGCAAAGCATCATGGGCTGCATATGCAAATCACCACAGAATATTATGGTGGTTCAGCAGTAGATATAGGATATATGGCAGGCACTGAACCCCCGCTAGGTTATACTCGCCACCGCATAAGATGTCCTCTCAGACTGATTACTTTTTAGTGAGCACCTTTTGTTTACCAGGAATCTTAGCCACCGACATCCATCCAAGGGTCATCTCGAACTAACCCCACCCCCAGTCAGCATCTCCTATATATTTTAGGTCAGGGATCACAGAGAGACTCCTTGTGCTGGCTTAATGCCCAATTATTACATCCCCCGCCCATATCCACCAGTTTAATTCTAACTTCCTGGATGCAAACGGGCTTGGTGGAGAGGGTGGACATTCTATGGGGTGCTTTGAAATGTGCACTCCGTGGGGAGTTCATCCGCCTATCCTCTGTAAGGGCCTGAACTGGCAGGGAGCGGCTCAACAGGATTCTTAAATGATATTCTCAACCTAGAACGCTCCCTGTCCCGCTCTTCACCAGAAGCAGAGTGGACCAGACTGCATACCTAGTGTGCCCAATATGCAGATCTCATAGTGCAGAAGGTTGAACTGGTGTTGCAGCGCACCAAAATGAAATATCTGGACTCTGGGGAAAAGGCCGGGAAACTCCTGGCTCTTCGACTGCGCTAAATTGAAACGGACAGATTTATCCCAGGCCTTCAACCCTACCCAAATGCACCAGTGATTACTGACCCTAGTGAGAAGGCAGCATCTTTTAGTTCATTTTTTCAGGAACTGAACACAGTGTACTCTGGTTCAGATCCCTCTCCCCAAGGCCACTGCGGCCTATTTGGCTTCGGTCACTCTCCCTTGTTTAACCCCGGCTGCAGTAGCCCACCCTGGAATATCCATTACTCTGGCTGAAGTGGAGAAGCTATCAAACTGTTGCCCCAGGATAAAGCACCGGGCCCAGATGGACTCACTAATAACTTATCTGGCCTGTATTTCCTTAATAGCTCCACTATTGACAGATGTATTCAATTATCGGTTCACACACGGCTCAAGTGACCCAATTTTTCTCGAAGCTTTAATTACTCCGATACCGAAGCCCGGTAAAGACCCCTTATTCCCGGAAAGCTACCATCCTATTTCCCTATTAAACGGGTGCCTGTCACCTCCCTTTCCCCTCTGGCGGGGCAACCGGCAGGGATGCCAGCTATCTCCTCTTTTATTCAATTTTTACCTAGAACCGTTAATCAGATGGTTGTGCAACCTTCACACTCTCCCTGGTATCCCACTAGAGGGGACACGCTACACGTTGTCGGCTTATGCCGATGACCTGCTCCTTCATCTAGAAACCCTCCGCACCTCTATTCCAGTTTTGCTCCGTGCAGTTTTGGAGTTTTCAAAGGTCTTTCTATAAACTAAACTTCACTAAGACTAAAGTGTTTCCCCTCAATAGTTTGGTTTACAAAAGGGACATCCAGAGGTTGGGTCTTTCCTGGGAGCCCCGAAGCTTGACCTACTTGGGGACAAAAATGACCCGTATTTTCTCATCCATGCTTAGAGAGAATCTCTCCAAATTGCTAGATGTGATTAAGCTTGACCTGGAGAGATGGTTCACTTTACCATTATCCTTGTGGGGTAGGATGAACATTCTCAAAATGAATGTGTTACCCCGCCTTTTGTACCCTCAGGGGATGCTGGGATTTTACCTTCCTAAGATGTGGTTCTCCCGGTTGCAACATATTTTTAATGTGTTTCTTTGGAAAGCTTCAACTATTCGCCGAGCGTACATAAAACTGACTGCCACGCCCCACCGTCTGTTTCTTTGTATTATGGCACCCAACATGCCAGTAAATTTCTCTGTTGGGACTCAGGCGCTGGCTCATCTGCTCCCAATGGTTACACTCTTCTCTGGCTAAATACTGAGCAGGATCTGGCAAACAGAGAGGGCCGGTCTCTGAGCAGTCTGCTTTACTTACTGCCATCCCAGCTTCCCCGGCCTCTGAGCTCTACTCCCATTGAGTGGTCCCTTAAAGCCTGGCATCAGCTACAGTCTTACCTGGCTTTTTCCTGGACTAATGCGACCTTCCAGCCCTTGTTCAGTAATCCTCACTTCAAAATAGATAGCCTTCCTATCCCACCTTCTTTCTGTCCTTCCCTGAGCACCTGTGCTCTGGCCAACCTGCTTCAGGATGAGGGGCTTGTCCCTTTCCCCTCTCTGCAAACCCAATTTCACTTGGGAGAGCTTCGACTTTTTCAAAGTTCTTCAGCTTAGGAGTGTGGCGACTAAATTTTTGGGACCCAAGCCACGGTGCATATCATAAATCAAATGGATAAAACGCCTCCTGACTATGGCATGGCAACTGCACACAGTATCTTTGCTTTACAAACATTTCCAATCCATAGACCCTCATTTACCAAACTGGGTTTGTTTTTACTGGGTTCAAAGGCTTCCACTGCCTAGCTAGTGTCTTTTGGAGAGAGAGAGAGAGAGAGAGAGAAAAAAACACAACACACACCTGGCTAAACCTTTATAAATACATTAAGCAAGATTGGTTACATTTATTTAGTGGAGTTTAATATTATGAATAATCTATATTATACCCCAGCAAAGCTGTACACATTGGGTAGGTTTCCCACCCAGTCTGTAACCATTGCCAGGATGCCCCGGGATCCCTACCTCATTTATTATGGGACTGCTCAAAAATTAAACAGTTTTGGAGTATTCTCTGGCAGTCTCTGGATCCCTTGCTTGGACCCGACAACCTCTTTACACCCAAGAGTTGCCTTCTGCCCCCCGGTACACCATCTATTCGGAAAGCCCATCTGTCTTTGGTGGCAGTTGTAAAAATTGGTTATGCTGCAACACTGGAAGGAATGGAAGAATTCTACCCCTCCCACGTTTTTGTAGTGACACCAGGAGATTTTATTGACTCAAATTAGAGAAGCACATCGCCACCATGCGCAAGAAGTCGCACACTTCCTGCAAGTTATGGAAACCTCCTTACACTTTATTATAACATTTCAGTCCCAATTAGCCCCACTACAGTGGACAGTTATATACATCCACCATTAACTTAGTATTTGCACCTATCCCTACCTTACTGCGGACAGAGTGCATCGCAGATGAGGTGGGGGTGGTGTGGGTTTTGTTGTTGGTTTTCTTTGTCCGAATAGAAAATCGGATAGACTTCCGCTTCTATATATTTTCACAGTTGATCCTTCCACTTTAGTTTTGATGGCAGACATGTACTGGACGTTTGTTTTCCTTTTTGTTGTTCATGCAACTTTAAAACTAATGAAGTAGAATTAATGAAAAAAAGAATTTTGAGGGTGGAACCTCTCGGGGTCTAAATCTTCCGTCTCCCACTGGTTAAGGAACTGAATATGCCTCATCACATTTAGGAAAGTGGGACTGTCCGGAGGAGACCTTGAAGAATCCCTCCTTGGATCCAGAGATGAGACACAAGTTGACTTTCGACGAGTCCTAAGAGGAGGAGAAGCCTCCGATGGACTCTTCTAAAGATGTGGACAGGTGTCTGTTAGAGCCGCTGACACCGTTTGGGCAGTGTCAGTGGCTCAGTAGGCAGCACACTCGCCTCTGAGGCCGGGAGATCAGAGGGCTGTGGGTTCAGTTCCCACATCTGGCACTTGGGTTAATATCCCAGTACTGACACTGTAGTGCAGCATGAGAGGGGTGCTGCACTTCTGAGGTGCCATCTTTCGGATGAGATTATTAAACCAAGGTCCCATCTGCCTGGATTAGTGGTAGTTCAGGTGGATGTTAGATCCCATGGCACTTATCGAAAAAAAGAGTAGGGGAATTTCCCCAGTGTCCTGGCTAAATTTCCCTCATTCACTAAAAATACCACCACCAACTTAATCTGGTTCAAGGTCAGTTGGCATTCATCTGTATCCCCTTCCCCCGGGTAGTGCCTGAAAATAGGCAGGATATGTCTAGTGCACTTACCCGGTCGTCGTCATCGTCATCATCATCAAAAAAAAAAAAACCACAACCTAGAGAGACTCTGGCATCTAGAGGAGGATCTGAATGGGTGACGACCATGCTTCCATGTCCGGGAGATTCTTGCCCCACCACCGCCTGAACCCAGGTGGGCTGTGATCCGGGTTGGCGAAGGCGATCTGCGTGGAGGAGGGGTCGGTTGCTTAGGCAAGTGGGGTTTGACTCCGGCGGTCTGGGCAACAGATCCCCTTTGATAGTGTTCCACCAACTGGTGAATAGAGCACCAACCTCAGCTGTAAGTACCATGGGGTGTCCAAGGATTCAAGTGTCTGACCCTTCGGTTTATTCCCCCCCCCCCCATTGTCAGGTCTGATAGTGACGCTGTGTCAGGCGTCCGGTCTAGTGGTGTCTCATCCCCTGGCATTGGGTGCCCTGGTGTCTGGTCATCGGGCTCCCAAGGGGGAGGTAGTGACAAAGCGAGTGGCGCCTGGTTAGTGGCTCTCTCAGAGACAGGATTCTGGTCCCCCGACATCGGGTCCGTGGTTAGACCCTTTATAGAGCCCTGTGGATCAGATGTCAGCTTGGAGGGTGTCACCTGCTCTGGCTCTGTAGCCAAGTCAGAGGGCACTGTGGGCGGTCATTGGTCCGGAGCCCTGGCTGATGATGGCTTGGAAGGAGAGTGCGCTTTTTTGTGGCGCTTGTGTTCCTAACGTCTCTTGGTGTTGTCAGAGTCTGTCATCTTGTCAGACGACCCAGAGGCAATGGCCTCGCGGACGGCAGGTTCCAACTTGCCACCCGAAGTGTGGGCCTATCTATCTGGCAGAGACCCTAGCGAGAGCTTGTGGGTCCGGCTAGCCAGGGAAACGGAAGCATGGAAAAGCTCTAGTCCGGAAGACTCCTCGCCCGATGGCTGGGTGGAGGCAGAAGGCTTAGACGGTAACCCAGGGAGAGCAAGGGGAAACTGAAGGGGCAGAGTCAGTCCAAGCAGCGAAGGTAGAACTTTTGGAAGCCTTGTGTGGAGACCTGGGACAGGATTCTGACCTGGACCCGTCTCTATGATGGTGCTTCCCGCTCCATTTCTTCTCTCTAGGGGAGGAGTCCTTGGCAGAGGAAGACGACGCGCTGTGCCCCAAGTGGGTCTTGTGCATGGCGGCCACCTGTTCAAGGAGGTATGCTTTGAAAGTCTTCAGGCGGTTGATGTGGGTCCTCCTACTGAAGCTAATGAAATGTGAGCAGGTGTCCAGCTTATGGTCGGGGCCTAGGCACACAAGGCAGGCCAAATGGCCATGTTTCCCCGTGATCTGCGTGTCGCACGCGCACTTTGATTTCCGCTGCTCTGTAGATAAAGTTGGCTGGGTAGACATACACAACAAATTCGGCTAGATTAGTCAAAAAAAAAAAAAAAAGCCAGTAACTGTGGGGGTCCTAGAGCCTGGCAGCATAGTCCTAATGGTTATTGCTTGCTGCAAGAGCTCCATCTCGAAGTGAGATTTCTTGTTTTGATTAAATATACATGAACACCGTTTAGGAGCTAAAGACCTTGCTGCAGTTACAGAGGAAACATATTTCCTCATTGGTAATTCTGACTGTGTGTAGGCTACATTATAGGAAGACAGCTGGTATGGGCTATCCTCCCCCTGGTAGCTGGAACAGAACAGTCAGAGAAGTCTCGGGGCGCACCCTTACCAAAATCATCCAAATCTGTAGGCACAACCCTGCCTATAAAAACAGCAATAATGATGAACAGTAGCAAATATAGTGATAACTACACTAAAGGGCGCAGGCGCGCACACACACACACACTATAGGACAGAAGATGCTCTAGGGAATGTACAGCACTGAAAACTAAGCTGCCCAACTGCCTATGAACGAAGCTCACACATAAGCAGGAGTTAACAGTAAAACAAAAAAAAAAAAAAAAAAACAATTCTTTTTTGTTACTGCATTAGGCGGTCAGCTGGTATAGGCCCTAGTAAGCAGTCTCTAAGCTGGTATGGGCCCTAATAAGCAGTCTAAACTGGGAGGGTCATCGCTGTATGACCGAGCTCAGCACTCTCCTGCCAATCTGCCTAACGCAGTAAATCGGCACAGCAGACAGAGAAACACATTAATGACTGGTAAATCTTTCCTCCAGGGATGCCAAGGCACACTTGTTGCAAGAAGCAGCCATAGCCCTCTTGGAAAGAGCTTTAATTCCAGGAGGGGCAGATACACCCGGAGAAGTGTAAGTTATTCAATGGCAGCACAGTCATTTGGCTAAAGTACACTTGGCCAAGGCAGACACTTTCTAATCAAGACAGAACAGAATGAAGAGCATCGGTACTGTGGAATGGCTTAGTGTTAGAGATAAGGGTTATCCTAACACCCAGGAATGTGCCACTCCTCCTTAGCATTCTTCAGGCTTGGGCAAAAGAAAGGCAACATCATCTCCTGTTGCATGAGGAAGCCACCTTAAGGGAGGAATAAGGGCACTGTTTGGAGGACCACTTTGTCCCCGTGAAACCCGAAGTACTGTATCACTCCTTGTGAGATTGTGCTAGTATCTTAAAAATCCTTTGAGCTGTGCCAAGCATCACTCCCCTGCCAATCAGGCTGGAATCGGTCATGAGAGTGAACCGTTGCACAGCCTGAATATAAAAATCCTCGAGTTAGGTTTTCTGCTGCAGCGGCGACTACACTGCTGGGGTCAGCGAGATAGTGGCAGACAGGGACAGAGTGTTCAGATACCACAGGCGCAGATGATGGAGCTGAAGGGGACGAGAGTGAAGTCTGAGCCAATGTACCAATTCAGTGCTTGCTGCCATTAGACCCAGCATGTGGTAGACGCACCCTGCAGTAGTTGCATGTTTGCACTGAAGCCTTCTGCAGCACTGAGAGGGTCTGCACTCTGTCCGTTATGCAAGAAGCAGTGACTGAGATGATCTAACATTGCATCCAGATGATAAATGTACTGTGTTGGTTGCAACGTACTCTTGAAGTAGTTAATTATCCTGATGTGGTGCAGTGAAGCTCTAGTGAGTTCAGAAACTGCCTACAGAAGTGAAGAAAATGTCTTTGCTACTGATGGACTGACACATGCAGACACACCATCCACCGTTTTGCACAAATCAAGCAATCAACTAGTGAGTGTGTTTTTTTTTTTTTTGTTAACACCTGCTCTGTTCAACACTTTCCTCTGCAACTTTTTTTGTATCATAGCAGTGTCATCCCACAGCTTAGGCACAGCTAATTTGGAATCAGAGATCATAGACCTGCTTGACAATGAACTCCAGCTCAAACAAAATGTAGCCCCGCCCCCAGGCACAGTGAAAAGATAAGCCTTGGAGGAATTATCCACTACCAACATGTGTAGCCAGCGGGCTCTCTTGTCATCATGGAGTACAGGGTGGACTTTGCTAAAGGCTGCTGGAGACTGTAAAATGCCTCTTCGTTCTTCTGAGGTAGCACACCTGTTAGTCTACCGCTCCCAACTGAAGCAGTCTGGGAAAAGGGCATTTGCAGTCACAGCACCTATGGTCTGGAATGCACTGCACTGCCTTGGTCTCGGAGGGAGGCACACCCCCCTCACTGAAAAACTTTAAGCAGGGGCTAACGTACTACATTTTCTTCCAGGTATACACCAGATTAAGCTCCCCTGCACACTGCTGATTGGTTTTATGGGTCAGTTTATCAAGCAGAGAATCAGTGCTAGAATTTGTCAGGTTGAATGATAGTTACTCCGCAGAAAGATACATGTATGTGCTTTTTGTAAGGCACCCGGAGACTGTGGGATAGAGCTCTAAAATAAAACTAGTACTATCCACCAAAAATGCAGACCTCACAGATAAGTGTGATATGGGTATTGCTGCCTCACAGTCATGCAGAAAGTGGAAGGAAACATCCACGAGCCAGGACACCATGGTTCTGGAAACAAACTGAAGCAAGAGAGGCCTGCATGAAGACTCCTGCTATTTCATACGCCCGCATCAGTCTCTAATTTTTAATGGAGGAGGTCTTTAATGGCCACTGGCCCTGGTGCGTATTCCAGGATTTAGCATAATTGCAGTTAACTATGCAGGTCTTTGGAGTAACACAGCAGGAGTCCTACTATTCTTGTGTGTCCACTCGGGTGTGAATATGCTGAATACTAGAGATACTATTTTACTGCACTGTTAAGGGGTCCGCTTTCTTTTTAGGCTTATATTGTGGGTCGTCTTTCAGATCAAAGGTGATGCATGTGTACTTCATTACTGTTGTCTGTTGCCTCCAGTGAAAGGCTCTGACTGAATTATTCTCACCTTGGTACTCAACTCAGGAAGGTGTTCTCTATTTTCTAAAAATCGGTTTCCGGGTCACCCTTGTCAGATGCCACTGGAGAAACTTAACTCCAACGAATGGAGGAGGTTTCCAAGGCCTCTTCCTCTTGTTTATGTGTGACCTGTAAGAATGCCCACAACTTTAGTAAGCTTCACCACTGTGGGTACAGTGCGTTCTCTTGCAGAGAAGGCGAGCAGGATCCCCCCAGATTATACTGGGGAGAGGTGCAGAGGTCCTTTACAACTATGATGGCCTTGGACCTGGGCTCAGCAGCAACCCTCTGCTACTAGATTTTGCCATGGTGAGTATGAAAAAGCAATTCTGAGGAGCAATCGGTGTTGGACTGGCCCTCCTGGACACCTGAAAATTTCCAGTTGGGCCCCCCTCACTTGGGCTCCTGCCCAACTTCCAAACTCTGAATATCATTAAAATTTGTCTAATTTTATATTTAAATGGGGTGTTCAGATCCCTGCTGGACAATATTAGTTGCAAAAATAGAACCTTTGTACCAAATTGATGTGTAAAGCTGACGTGAATGACCCCCCCCCCCCCCATTCCTTTTCCAGGTGGGCCCCCTGCACCACAGTCCAACCCTGTTGGCAATAATGGCCTTTTGAGAAAATAGCCAATTTCTAAGCTATTTGGTTCTGCAGCAGTAATTTCACGCCAAAGCCCAATTCAAGATGGCGCCACACTCCAATGCACATGGTCTGCCTATACAAAGATAACTGCCACACTTACTGTACACGTGCAGCCTCTACCAAGAAGGCCACTGATCTGTTTGCAGCTTAAGCCACTCAACATGACATCCAATGTACATGCTTAGGAACTAGTCGCATCACAAGTGCTCCTCACAGTATACCACAATGCCTCAATAGCACTCTTTTCCCTAAAACCCCAGGTCCTACGTTATCTTCAGTGGGGCACAGTAAACAACTGGTCTCACCATTCGGCAGGAGAGCATGGGCTATAGCAGCCCATTTAAGGTACTGTAGCCCTGGGTTCCCAACCTGCAGACCAAGCACCTTCTGTATGCAGCAATCCAGTGAAAATGATCCTTTTGTGCCGCTCCTGAGAGAATATTCCTGTAGAAACTGAAGACTGCAGGAAAAGTGAAACACAAAGAAAAATCCACTGCCAAGGAAAAGTATCCCTGCAAAGCAGTGATCTGTCCACCAGCTGGGACAGTGAGTCTAGGAAAGGACATGTTGTAAGACTTCTTTTAGACTATTACACTCTGTCCCAGCTAGCAGTGGAGGACACCCTACACCTACTGATCGCGTTTACACAACTAGACCAAATGAACAGTCACCAAATGTCATCTCAAAGGATTGCAGCCACTGACCTAAGGGCACGATTCAGTAGATGTATCCAAAACTACCACTGGCAAGATAGGAATGTCCTTATCAAGATATGGGCCAAAATGGAATACCAGTCAGAACTCATACATGCAGACAAATACTAGCAAAGAAAACCGTGCGAGTAACGAGGATAGCAGTAGCCAACAACACTGTCACAGCCAGCTTCACAGCAGGGGATTCAACCACTAGAGATTTAACTTGCAGCTGAGATCCAAATAGCTCCTTTTTGTTGGCTGCCAGACCTACTGCTCTAGCGAGATGAACTATAGCTTATAGAATCCATGCAGGCCCTTCAAGAGGTTTTATCTAATTACACTACAAATTTGTCAGACACTGAGATTACTTACTGTACCCCAGGTTCTCCCTTCTGCATGTAAAATCATTTTTATAAATAGTGATACCAGTTGAGGCACTGTGTTCACCGCGTATCCCAGTGCTAGCCGTTATACTGAGCAGCAAGCATGGCTTGTGCAATGCTGAGGGGTGCTTGCCATTCAACATAATGCTAGCACTGGGTTACATAGAGGGCAGTACTTCAATAGCTATTACCATTTATAAAAATTATCCCTGCATGGAAGTTTGTAGAACAGGGAATTTTTGTTTTTTTTTGGGGGGGGAGACGAACGACTACTGCAACATGGGTTATACAACATTTCCCTTTAAAGGTGTCAATATTTCATTGAACTGCATTTAAACTTATGATTGCCACCTGTCCAGTTTTTTTTTTTTTTTTTTTTTTTTAAATTGACCTGGTAATCCAGTTTTGTTCTGAGATGGTCAAGGTTTTTGACCCATTGTGACCACTCACATACTCTACAGATTGACACACACCGTTTCAGATGCATGTCCAGGTTACAAAAAAGTTCTGTTGTCAATATAGCCCTTTCTTTGTAAAAGTAGCCAACCTGGGTGCTGTAAAGTATGGCCATTTAGACCATTAGTAGTTACCTTAAAAGGAATGTTCTAAGATATCTATCTGGGCTTTATAGCCTATTACCTTATGGCAGTCAGTCCATTTCTGCCAAAAGTAGAATTTTTCAGCTTGTCTTTTTAGGGAGGGAAGGGATCATAAAGTACAGTTACGCAAGAACTCACCGTAACAGTAGATCTTTGAGAGGGGCTCTTGCAGTAAGTAATTACATATAGGACTGATGTTGGCAGGCATCAGGACCCCAAGGAAAAATTTCTAGCTAGCAGTCTCTGGCGGGGGACCGCCCCCACGTCAGGTGACCGACGTCATACGATGTCAGTATAAAGGGGCGGTCCCCCACACCCGCCTTCCAGTTCTTTCCCGCCAAAGGCCCAAAAGGGCGAGATGAGAGAGAAGCGGATATTTCCCAACCTGGAAAAGGAGCTAAAAAAGCTTAGGGGGATGGAGGGCGGGAAGGTATTACCTACTGCAAGAGCCTCTCTCGAAGAGCTACTATTATAGTAAGTTCTTACTTAACTGCACTATCTTACTTCGAGAGGGCTCTTGCAGTACGTAATTACATATAGGACTGAGTCCCAAGCAGTCTGGAACAAGAAGAAACAAAATGGGAGGAGGAAAGCTACTTAAAGTAGATCCTCTAGCTGGGAAGGCCTTAGGAAAGGAGGCCTTGCAGGACAGCAAGCCCGAAGCCTGCTCTACAGCAAGAGGCAATATCCAAACTGTAATGTTTTGTAAAGGTATGGACGGAAGTCCAAGTGGCAGCAGCACAGATGTCAGCCACTGACATTCTTGAAACAAGCCGCTGAGGCAGCAATACCTCTGGTGGAGTGGCCTCTCACTTGACCCGAAGGGGCTTGTTGTACTTGTCATAACAGAAAGTGATGCAATGAGACAACCATTTGGACAGGCATTGCTTAGAAACAGCATTGCCTTCTCTTTTGTGGGCAAGAGAGAAACAGTTGATCAGTCTTTCCAAGATCTTTTGTTCTGTTAGTGTAGTATCGCAGAATTCAGTGAACGTCCAGAGTGTGTAAGAGATGCTCCCCTTGATTGGAGTGTTGCGTAAAGAAAGCGGGCAACTCTGGACTGGTTCAATGTAGATTCCGCTACCACCTTGGGAAGAAACTTAGGGTTAGTGCACAGAGCCACACGTTCCTTGTGAAAAATCAAATACGGGATTTTACACATCAGGGCCGGGAGCCTGGAAATCCTCCAAGCAGAAGTAATGGCCACTAGGGAGAGAGTCTTCCATGAGAGGAATTTCATGTCTGCTGAGGCTGCCGGTTCGAAAGGAGGCAGAGTAAGCTTCTGGAGGATGAAATTCAAATCCCAAAGAGGGGCAGAAACCCAGATAGGGGGTCTTAAGTGGAGAACTCCTCTAAGGAAAGTCTTAGAGACCTCCAGCTGAGCAAATGTCCTGTCTGCAAAAGGAGCATGGTAGGCTGAAATGGCCGCCACGTGTACCTTCAAGGACGAGCGACAGACCCAGATCCAAGAGGTGGCTCAGGTAATCCAGCAGCCTCCCAGAGTACGAGAAAGGCTCAAAATCTTTTGAAGCGGCCCAGATTGTAAACAGTTTCCATTTCATGGCATAGGTAGACCAAGTGGAGGGTTTTCTAGCCTCCACCAGAATCTCAGCCACTCTGGGTGAAACCCCAAATCGTGCTTGAGCTACGTCTGCAGGAGCCATGCGTGCAGTTGAAGGAACTTGAGACCTGGATGGACCAGGGTCCCCTGATCCTGGGTCAGTAAAAGTTGCAATACAGGAAGAAGTTCCTCTGAGTATTGTTGCAGAAGAGAGAACCAAACTTGCCTGGGCCAGAAAGGAGCGATCAGTATCATTCGAGCTCCTTCTGAACAGAGTTTCTGTAAGACTCTTGGGATAAAAGGGATCGGGGGGAAAGCATAGACGAATCTGTCCTTCCAATCTAGAGACAGAGCATCTCTCCAAAAAAATGCCGCACTCTGAAGCGAACGAGCAGAAATCAGGAAGTTTTGCGTTTAGAGGTGAGGCGAACAGGTCCACCTGTGGTGTTCCCCAACGTAGGAAGATATTGTCTAAGACCCCCTGATCCAGTTCCCACTTATGAGCTTGAGCAGACGAGCGACTGAGCTTGTCTGCCAAGGTGTTCTCAGCCCCCTCCTGAGACATGAATTGCCGTGAGGTGGAGGTTGTGCTGAACTGCCCAATCCCAAACTCACATTGCTTCCCTACAAAGAGGGTAGGGACGAGTCCCTCCCTGTTTGTTGATGTACCACACCACACACATATTGTCTGTCTGTACGGCTAAGTGGCCGGGAAGGAGGTGCAGAAGCAGAGCTTGAAAAGCATAAAGCACTGCCCGTAGCTCAAGCACATTGATGTGAAGCATTTTCTCGAGCTTGGACCAGGAGCCCTGGGTCCTGTGAGGTCCGAGATGGGCTCTCCAACCTTCATCCAAGGTGTCTGTGGTCAGAGTATGGGAGGGGTGAGAAAGACAGAAGGGAACTCCCCGACAAAGCTTCTCTTGAACCATCCACCACTGCAAGTCCCGAACCATGGAAGAGGAGACTAGGACAAGCTGGTCCAGGTCGTCCGCCAACTGATCCCACCGAGACCGAAGGGTCCACTGAGAGATCCTCATGTGGAGCAGAGCGCGATGGACTGTTGGGATTGCAACCGCCATAAGCCCGAGGAGGTGAAGGACCGACCTGGCACTGACCCGCCTGCGGCTGGACAACAGGCTGACCCGAGCCTGGAGTGTGGCCGTCCCGTCAGGTGGCAGGAAGGCCCTGCCAGAGGTCGTGTCCAGGATCGCCCTGATAAACTGCAGCCTCTGGGAAGGGATCAAGTGGGACTTTGAGTGGTTGATGGTGATGCCGAGGGAGAAAAACACCCCTGGGTAAGGGAAAGGAAGCGCAAGAGATCCTCCTTGGGTGGGGCCACCAGCAGCCAATCATCCAGGTACGGGAAAACCTGCACCCCCTGGGTATGCAGGTAGGTCGCTACCACCGAAAGGCATTTGAACACCCGGGGTGCCAAGGAAAAACCAAATGGGAGGGTCTTGAACTGGTAGTGGTCCCCCTGGAAGGCAAAACTGAGGTATTTGCGGTGAGAAGGGCAGATAGGGATGTGCGGGCGTTTAGCGGCCCGCTTTCCCTGGGGTTTCGCCTTTTGCCGATTCCGCCTGCGAAAGGGACGGCGCTGTGTTTGATAGGGATGGTACATGGAGTCCACAGATTTCAGTGCAGTCCCCTTCTCCTGCAGATCAGTGATAATGTCCTTGACATCACCACTGAACAGCACCGAACCCCGGAAGGACGCTTCCTGAATAGCGGACTGCACTTCCGGGACCAACCCGGACACACGGAGCAAGGCATGACGCCATAAGCCTACGGCAAAAGCAGAGTTCCTACCAGCAGTGTCCACTGCATCATAAGTAGCACGAAGCATGTGCCAACTGACCGAACGTGCAGAGCGGATGAGGTCAGCCACTTCCTGTTTGACTTGAGAGTCTGGAAGGGAGTCCAATTTGGATTCCACCTCACTAAGAATCTCCTTCTGGTAATCCCCCATGTGACCGACATAATTTAGGGCCCCAATACCCACAGTGGAAGAAGCATAGATCTTCCCGCACTTGTCCAGAAGACGGGATTCTTTGTCAGGTGGAGACGAGCACAGATGTTTCGGGTTAGCTGTTCGGCCAGGAGCGGCACTAATCACGACCGAATCAGCTCGAGGGTGAGAATCTAAAAAGTCAACACCCTCGGGAGCCTGATATAGCCTGTTCGACTTCCGGGGAAGTGGGGCTAAAGCAGATGGTTGCTTCCAAACAGTGGAAACAAGATCGGCATGAGGCTCAATCCAGGGTGGCACCAAGGTGGGAGCTGTCATGGGCTGATCCCAGATGCTCAGCGAGTTTCTTGCGCTGGGGATCCGGCTCCAAGGAATGCCACTTATGAACCTCCTGGATTTTGCGTAGCAACTCCGTAAAAGAAGGATCCTCCGGAGGGGACTTCGGAGGAGTCCTTGGCCTGGGCTTAGACAGAGAGCGTGGCTCATCGTCTGGCTCGGAACAACAGAGTTATCCGAGGAGGAAGAAGATGATGAGGAAGACATCCTCGCCTGGCGTGGGGGAGAAACAGACCCCTTGGGAAGCATGTCCTGCCCTGCCCTGGTGTCCGGAGGTGGGGAGGGAGTCTTGTCGCGGACGTACAGGAACCGGCACCGTCGGGAAACGACTCTCCACCTCTCTGGTGAGCCGAGCCTTGGCCTCGGCCCACCAGGAAGCCAGAGTCTCCTTCAAGTCCACCAGTGGCTGAGGGGGCAGTGGAGAAGGGGGGGAATACGGGTATGGATTATACCCATAAGGCGCGTATCCGCAACCCGGGCGGCAGGAAGCCCGGTGTGTGGTACTGAGTCCCAGGTACTGCAGCGTCGGATAGGCCCGGTCGGGTACTGAGGCAGATACTGAGAACCGGGTCAGACTGCATCGGATATCCAGGAACCGAAAGTCTGCGGAGCAGACAGCCGGCTGGAGGGTCCACGGGGGGGGGGGTCTGGAGCAGAAGGCCAGGTAGGCGGAGGGCTCAGCGTTGGAGCAGCATCCGGAAGCAGGATGTCGCCCGAGGTCGGCAAGACCGGCATTGGGGCCGGCGGCTGGGGAGCCGACGTCAGGTTGGTCGGGCCAGCGGGCGGATGGTCTGAAGGGGGAAGCAGCAGGAACCTCGGCATCGCCCAGGGATGGAGGGGAAAAATCCCCGGGGTCAGGCTGAGGAGACCCAGGGTCCACGGAGGGCAGCGAACGCTGCGGGGAGTTGGAAGGTCTGGCGTTGGCTCAGCCGCCGGAGGGGCAGACGTCTGACTTAGCGGACCCGTCACCCAAGGCAGGTCGCAAAGGAGGGGCAGCCTGGTCGGGCGGAAGAGGGGTCGTGCGCCACCCCAAGGTGTCAGGCGACTTATCGACCTTCTCCATTCGGGCGGAGGAGCAGACGTCCGGCTTACTGGAGCCGCTCGAACCAGTAGGCCACACGGTGGCGGCTTTACTGGGAGCAGAGGCCTCCAATAGCCCAGAGGGCCTGAGCAAAAGCCAGATGGGGTGGGCCGCTGCTACCTTGGAAACCTCCAAGGCGGTTGTCACGGATCGGTCCCCGGGGGGTGGGGGGGAAGAAGATACGTTACCTGGAGCACGGCGACTCCTGAGGGAGACGCGGTGGATGAGGAGCCCTTGTCCCGGTGCTTCTCCTCGTCTTGTCTTTTTTCTTGCGATGGCTTCCGGGGGAAGTGGACGCCTGCCGGAGCTTTTTTAACTCCTTTTCCATGGAGAACATTTTCTTCTTTAAAATATGGGCCTCCAGGGACTGCTGCCACCGTCTGTGGGTGGCCACGTTGAATTTAAGGCAGTGCTGGCACTTCACCTGATGATCTGGGCCTAGGCACAAGAGGCACTGTGAATGGCAGTCCTTGTGCAGGAGGTGGGGGCCGCCCGAGTAGCATGTTTTCTTGTGCTCCGAGGGTGTAGGGGACGACACACACTGACGAATACCCGACAAATTCGAAAAATCGGAAATAACTAAAAACTACCGACGACTGAGGCCAACGAGCACTGAACTTTTCCGCGAGGCACTGACATGAACCAACGGCGGAAAGGAACTGAAAGGCGGGAGTGGGGAACCGCCCCTTTATACTGACGGTCACCTGATGTAGGGGCGGTCCCCTGCCAGAGACTGCTAGCTAGAAATTTTTCTGTGGGGTCCTGATACCTGCCCGCATCAGTCCTATATGTAATTACCTATTGCAACAGCCCTCTCGAAGTAAGATCTGGAGCTGAGCCCACAGCTAGCTGATCTCTTCCACTTCCCCATCTGTTGGCCCCATCCCAGCACTGACATTTTGTTACATCTAAGTAGGGAGAGCGTGGGGGTCTGCCATATACAAGTCTATAGAGGTGTTTTTCAATGCAGATTTATGCATGTTTAAGCAATCTTGGAGAAAAATGAAAGCCACCACTCAACTAATAGGGGACCTATTACTTGAGCAGTAGCCATTCATTTTAATCCAGGCCTTCATCATAAATCTACGTTAACTCACCTCCATAGTTTCTATATGGCAGACCCACACGCTACACCCCAGTTTTTATTTACTTTTTTATATCCCTCTTTTTCCCTCTGGTAACCCGGTCCTGAGGCATCTCCAGTTTGTCCTGCCCAGTCAAGATCCCCTCTGCTTCCAGGTCCCCCCAACCACAGAGTACCCTGGCTTGTGCCCCCAGGGCAGGGCCACCCTCCACTTACTTGGGCGCTCCATTCATTCAGCTTGGTGGTCTGGTGCAGGCCGGAGGATATCTGGACCAAAGGAGGCGGAGTCAGACGGTGGGCATGAAGCTGGCGTGCCATCGTCTCCTGCAGGGTTTTCCCCCCTTGTATATGCAGGACGGTCCCTCAGAGGCACAGATGAACAAGGACGTCCAGCACAAGCTGAGCGCCCTCCCGCACCCTACTCATGGACGTCCACTGTAGCCTTCACCCTTTGCGTGCATGACCCCTGGCTGATTCACTCCCAGTCTCCACTGGGAGTCGCTGTTGCGGGGCATCGTGAACCCACCCTCCCCAGGAGGAGAGATGCCCTCCGAGTGCTTTCGATCCTTTCAGCGGCGCTAAGTAACCCGTGCTCGCTCTCCAACAAAGCTCGCCGGTGTGGTGCGAGGTGTGGCATCCAGCGCTTCAACCCTCAGCGCCACCGGGCCAGCTCCGCTCTCCCTTCTTAGATGTAACAAAACGTCAGGAGCGCTGGGGTGAGGCCAACAGATGTGGAAGTAGAAGGGATAGGCTTGCTGTGGGTTCAGCTCCAGTTATGATCCCTTCCTTTCCAAAAAAGGACAAGCTGAAAAATTCTACTTCTGGCAGAAATGGGTGAAGACAGCCATGAGGTAATGGGCTATAAAGCCTAGCTAGATGGATATATTAGAAAATTCCTTTAACTAATGGTCTTAATGGCCATACTTGTACAGCTACCAGGTTGACTACTGTAAATGAAGGATGGGTGATCAGAGGGAGCAGGAAGAACCACTAAACCACCAAAAAATTCATTTAATAATGAAGGCTGGGTGAGCGACAGGTAGGGGAACCACTACACCACCAGAAATGAATGTTTTAGTTCAGGATGGGCGCCAAGGGTCTGCTGCACCGCATAGAAATGAGCCCATGATGGACATGCAGATTGCTCCTTAGCACCTTGCATGCCCAATGAGCTCATCTGCATGCTCGGGCTGAATACGGCCTATGGGAGACTTGGCATTATCCAATTTCTGGCAGCGTTCTCTCTTGTAGGCTATATGCAGAACTGGTCAGTGTCAGTGCAGTGCAGATCCACTTAGCGCTGCGGCGACATGGCCAAATATTTATTCGGTTGGCACCACTCCATCAGCGAGCACTAACTATCCGAATATGTCTCAGTCAGTGCGCATCACAAACACAGTGCAAAAGGCTGCACTGCAACTGTGTCCAGCTCGGAATGTGGGCTCTCATGGCTGCTGTACTATTCCCACAAAATGTGGTACTAATGAATGTGTATAAAAAAAATAATTGGTGAGAACAGAGAAATATGTTTTCATGAAAAGCCAATCTCAGCGGCCAGGGGAGGAGGTTCGAGTGTCCCATAGGACAGTCTCCTCCCTGGGGGGGGTCACATCGCCCTGTTAACACTGCCTGTGGGTGCAAGGGCAGTGTCACGGGACTCACTGTGTGTCGAGGTAAGGACGCCATTAGGCGCTTTGAGACATCCCAGGCTGGACTTGCATCCTTCGTGCCAGCACCCTCAGGGATGGGGTCGGGGGGTTAACCAGGAAATAATAAAAAAAAAAAGCACCCGCTGCATGAAGCTTGGTCCCTGACAGCTGGGCGGGAATGGAGCACAGACGACCTGTGTAACAGTCACCGAGCCTACCAGCAGTGGGAGATAAAAATAGGTTAAAAAAAAAAAAAAAGCAGCCGTTGGTCTTACGCCACAATCTCAGTGATCCCCAAACCAGGTAAGAATCCCCAAATCTACGCCTCTTACAGACCCATATCTGTACTAAATCAGGATTATAAAATATTTGTGAGCATATTGGCTCGGCGTCTAGACCAGATACTACCCTTACTAATACATAAAGACCAAAAGGGGTTTGTCAGATCTCGCACTACCACAGACAGTATTAAAAGATCCCTGTATATAGTGCACCAGATGCAAGAGACCAGGGACCTGAACGTATTAATAAGCCTTGACGCAGAAAAGGCCTTTGATAGGGTCGCTTGGCCCTTCCTATACTCTATTTTGAGCAAGTTTGGATTTCCCCCCGCACTCGTCCAAACACTTCAGAATATATACTCTACCCCTAAGGCTTGTGTGAAAGTGAATGGGCACCATTCTGACTACTTTCAACTCCAGAGGGGCACTAGACAGGGGTGTCCTTTATCGCCCCTGTTTGCCCTGGTCATTGAACCCCTGGTGCAGCAAATCCGGGAATCCCAGCAAATTCAGGGGATTAGGATTGGGGACACTGAGCACCGTGTGGCTCTGTATGCGGATGATATACTCCTGTACCTTCAACATCCTGATTGCTCGATTCCGGCTGTGAGACAGATTTTGGATTCTTACGGTCTGGTATCAGGCTATAAACTTAATCTCACTAAGACAGAAATCCTCACCTTTAACTACAACCCCTCGCAGTGTGCCCGGGACGCCCTACCAGGCAGGTGGGACCTGCAGAAACTGAAATACCTCGGAATCCACATTCCAAAGGATTCTACAAAATATTACAAAGTAAACTATGCGCCATTTGTTGTGCAACTAAAACAAGACCTGCAGGCTTGGGCTACCTTGCCCCTTAGCCTGACTAGGAGAATTGATCTAGTCAGGATGATAACATTACGAGAGCTCTATATCTATTTCAAAATATCCCTCTATACATACCATCAAAACCTTTAGAAATAAATCGTCTACTAAGGAACTTTATATGGGCCTCCCAAAAATCCCGGATTCGACTGGGGATACTCACCCTCCCACGTGGGTGTGGTGGTTTAGCTCTACCTGATCTAAAGCTTTACCAACAGGCTGCTAACCTCACACACAATGTCCCGGCAGACCGGAACTCACGACCCTCACTGGCTTGAAATAGAGAAAACTCTTATAAGTGATCAGGCTTTCTTTAGTATTTTATACCGACAAGAATCGGGGGAAAGAATCCAACAGATTTCTAACCCCTGGCTGTCAGCGCAAATTAAAAATTGGACTTTGCTTAAAAAATCCCAGTGATTAACACCCTTCCAGGCGCTTATCTGCCCAATCTCAAGTCTGACAGACTTCCCCCCCCCAATAGGGTGGATAACGGCTTCATTAAGTGGGAAAGGCAGGGGCTGAAATATGTGCTACAAATAATGACACAACACGCCATTTGGACTTATGCAGACATTCAGAGAAAATTTCACCTCCCACACAAGGATTTTTATCGCTATCTTCAGTTGCGTAACTATATAGAAAGTCTCCCACGGACTTTATGGAACTCGGAGGGATACCCGGAGTTGGTTCAATGCCAGGTCCAGTTAAATAGAATGGGGACATGAGAACACTTAAGTCTCAAGGTACTACCAAGCTCTTAACTCGCAAAGAAATGACCTAACCGCGGACATCCGTACACACTGGTCACAAGAAACCGGTTATCAGCTCTCTCTGGAGGGATGGAGTAAGGCATGTAGCCTCTCAGCCCGGGTTACTAGCTCCCATCAGTGGCGAGAATTTGCCTGGAAAGTCCTGGTTCGATATTTCCGTTCCCCAGTGGTTACAAGACACTACACTCCAGGTAACACAGCGGAGTGCTGGAGACAGTGTGGAGAGCCGCTTGCTAATTTGTCCCACGTCATGTGGCTGTGTCCGGCCCTCCAGGTGTTCCTTACTCAGCTAGAGGCTCAGCTGCAAGAGTTAATCGATCCACAACTCCGACTGTCCTTGGAGATGTTCCTGTTTCTTCATCTCCCTAAAACCTTTAGAGGCCCTAATGTTAGATAACCTGCTCTCTCTGCTACTAACGACGCCAAAGAAAGCAATCACTAGACAATGGTTAACAACAAAAATCCCCACCATCCAAGACTGGTGGGATATCACGAAACAAATTTATATCATGGAGAAAATAACACATAACCTAAATGAACAGGAAGAAAAATTCAAAGCCAGATGAACGCGCTGGCAAATATACTACATGCTAAAGGATCCTACCTTTACACCTTAAGAAACCTTAAGTGGGAACCTGTTGAGGCTCACAAACAGAGGTGGGGGTGGGGGGCGTTCTGGTGCTCTCGGCCTGGCTCCCTTGGTCCCCTGAAGGGCTGTTGCTCGCACATAAAAGCGGCTCCCCGGAGTCAGTCCGGACTAGAGGGGGCTTGAGAGAGGATGAATATATGGGAAAGAATGACATGTACAAGCAAATGAATGGTGGAGCTAGATTGTGACCCGAAACGGGAGATAGTGTGTTGAAATGCCACCCACGACCTCTCCATCCTCCTCTGTCGGGGGGGGGGGGAGGAGGCTACCGTGGGTGTCAACCCGAAATAACATAGCACCTGCACGGAACAGTCTCTTACAAAACTAGGCTTCTGCCCCAAGTGGGCCAGAAACTGCATGGTTGGTATCACTTATGGGTGGGTGGACATGGGAGGAGGGTCTCAGTGTTTTCCATTCATTGCTTTGGCGTGGTGGACCACCACCCTAAAAAAAGGGAAAGGGGGAACTTCTTTTACTGCAATACTATCCATCTAATATTAGCATACTACAGGTTACTTAAAATTTACTTATGCATATGTACAGTGCCTATAGGTGGTCCAGGAAAATAGCACACTTTTTGACCCGATCACCATTGCCACCACCCTACATTTTTAGAGAGTGGGGAATCATGAGTCTGATTCCTCGAACCCTATAGGGGGTTCCAAACTATTAGCATGTTGGATCTTGATGCAGAAGCCACGGTACAGTTGTAATGTAATGAACTAAGCAGAGATTGGTGGGGTGGGAGGGCACGCTATGCTGGGAATGAATTCCACAGAGCTAATTTCATCTGACTGTATAATAAGGAATCCATGAATGTCTCTGTAAATTTTGTAAACATTGGTGACTAATATGTATATATGTTACAAAATTTTAATAAAAAGAATTACCAAAAAAAAAAAAAAAGCAGCCGTCAGAACATAACTTGTGCGTATCACACATGCAGATTCGAATGCCATCACATATTAGAATTAGATGGCATTACCAAGCAGGTCCACAATTTATAAATGGTTCGAGATGCAGCCCAAAATGTTAGCAAAAAAAAAAAAAATCACCATATGATCAGCAGTCCTTAAGTTCTGCAACAGAGAACAGGAAAAAAAATTGTCAGAAACAAACCAGAACAAATTCAATGCCACCTGAAATTTTAGGTTGGAGATCAACATTCAAAGTTGAAACTGTAAATCCACATCACATACCTCAAGTTCTTCCAGATCTGGGTAGAAGATGCGTTCACAAATCAATTGCGCTACTCTGTCACCTTTCTTAACTACAAATAAACAAACAAACAAGAATGTCAGTTTTTGAATTCAGATGTATTTTGATTCCACACAATCAAGAGTTCTGCCCACATTTATTGCTGCTCACCCATCAGTGGATGTAATGTAGTACTTTTTTTTTTTTTTTTAATTTTATGCTCACTGCATGCGACCTGCAATGGAACCTCCTTCTGACGCCAACCAAGATACCCTTCGTTCCCAACTGTCAAGCCTTATGCAGTCATTGCTCTGTCAGAACTGGTTCAAGCTTGCTGCAACAGCCCTGGGACCCATCCAGATAAAATCCCCCCAGAGGTTGGGCCCTGCAATTATAGCACCAAGGCATGCATGATTACCCTATCTGTCCAACAGCCACGGTGAGCTGAAGTATAGAGGTGTGGAGATGGGGCAGCAGGTCATGCTTTGGTTTTGGGGAGAGCAGGCATGCTTCATCCTCCCCAAAGACACCCAATCCCCCCCCCCCCCGGTAAGGGTGCATTGTTGATCCCTGCTGGATACCAGTGAGATTGATGCACTGACACCCATACATCCAGGAGACCCATTGCACACCATTTCTGCCACTTGTGTGACCACAACATCCTGAAGTACATTCCTCACTTTTTAGAGGAAAGTACCCTCTGGACCCATCAATCCCCCTCCCATGGCTGAAACCAGATCGCTCCTAAACTCAGGTCCATGCTTCACAAGCAGTAACCTTACCACTGTGGTGATGGGTCAGCCCTAAGAAAGTACAGTTACGCAATAACTTACCGTAACAGTAGATCTTCGAGAGAGGCTCTTGCAGTAGGCAACATGTAGGACTGGTGCCCCCTGGTGTCAGGACCGAACGGAAACTTTTGCCAGCGTAGTCCGACAGGAACAGCCCACCGGATGTCACATGACGGATGTCAGCATGACCCTATATAGCAGGCGGTCCCCACATCCGCCCTCCAGTTCTCCCACTGGAAACCAAGAAAAAGGATGGACTGGAGATGGGCAGATGTGATTCCCCTTCACAAAAGTGGGAGCAAGGCAGAAGCAGGAAACTACAGACCTGTTAGTTTGACCTCAGTGGTGGGGAAAATGATGGAATCACTTCTGAAAGAAAGAATTGTTGAGTACCTAGAGGCCAGCGGGGCACTGGACCCAAAGCAGCATGGATTCACAGCAGGAAGGTCATGTCAGACAAATCTAATCGATTTCTTTGACTGGGTGACCAAAGTAATAGACCAGGAAGGGGCTGTGGATATGGCCTACCTAGACTTTAGCAAGGCATTTGACACAGTCTCGCACAAAAGATTATCAAGTTAGCCAGCTTGGGAGTGGGTCCCAGGGTGGTAGCCTGGGTAGAAAACTGGCTGCACAACAGGACACAGACAGTTAATAGTGAATGGAACACATTCTGAAGAAAGGGGGGTTACTAGTGGAGTACCTCAGGGCTCAGTACTGGGTCCAGTCCTCTTTAACGTCTTTATAGGTGATATTGCAGAGGGTCTGTAAGGAAAGGTATGCCTCTTTGCGGATGACACAAAGATCTGTAACAGAGTTGATACACAACGGGGTAGAAAGGATGAGAAGGGAATTTGGCAAGGTTGGAGGAATGGTCAGACATATGGCAACCTAGATTCAATGCAAAGAAGTGCAAAGTAATGCACCTGGGAAATAAAATTCAGAAGAAGAGTACACAATAGCAGGGGAGGTACTAACAACAATAATAATGGAAAGGATCTGGGTGTAGTCATATCAGATGACCTAAAGGTGGGTATGCAATGTGAGAAGTCAGTAGGGAAAGCCAGGGGATACTGGGATGCATAGGGAGGGGCATCACAAGTAGAAAAAGGGAAGTGGTTATCCCTCTATACAGACAGTTGGCGAGACCCCATCTGGAGTACTGCATGCAGTTTTGGAGACCTCATCTACGCAAGGACATACACGGGATGGAAGCAGTCCAGAGGAGGGCAACTAAAATGGTGTAGGCTCTACATCAGAAACCATATGAAGAGAGACAGAGCTTAATACGTATACCCTTGATGAAAGAAGGGACAGGGAGGACATGATAGAAACTTTTAAGTACCTCAAGGGAATCAACAAAGTCCAGGAGGGTAGCATCTTTCAGAAAAAGAGATGTGTAAGAACAAGAGGGCACAATTTAAAGTTAGAGGGGGGACGGCTCAGGGGTAATGTGAGGAAATTCTTTTCACGAGAGAGAGTGGTGGCGCATGGAACACGCCTTCCTGGAGAGGTTGTGGGGTCTAAAACAGTGGAGGAATTCAAACATGCATGGGACAGACATAAGGCAATTATAGTGGGGGGTTGCAGGAAATAGGCTGTTGGTTAACTAGAATCTGCAGCTTATCCAGTATGTAGGGAAATGGGCAGACTGGGTGGGCCAAGCGGTCCTTATCTGCAGTCAAAGTCTATGTTTCTATGTGACAGGAGAAGAAAGAGGGGCTCCTGGATCCCTTGAAGAAATGGCTTCTTGGAGAAAGAGCATGAAGATAAACCCCAGACAGAAAAGGGGGAAGGTGGGTGGGAAAAATATTACCTACCACAAGATCCTCTCTGTTGAACATCTACTGTTACGGTAAGTTTATTTTATTTATTTCATGTGCAGATTAACAGCTTTGAGCTAACAGGCTCTTTTACAAAGGTTCCATGTCAGGTATAAAACAATTTCCAAGGTTACATTTCATAAGAGGAAGAGACAATACAGTGGTAGTTTGATGGTCATTGCATACGTAACTTAAGTTACACAAGTTCTTGCGTAACTGTACTATCTTACTTCAAGAGGGCTCTTGCAGTAGGTAATAAAGTACAGTTACGTAAGAACTTACCGTAACAGCAGATCTTCGAGAACAGCTCTTGCAGCAGGTTACACCATTAGGACTGAAGCCAGCAGGCGCCAGGACCCCACGGAAATTTTCTAGCTAGCTATCTTCAGCGGGGACCGCCCCCGACGTCGGTCCCGCCTCCGACGTCAGGCGTGGTACATAAGGGGGCAGTCCCGCCAGAATCCCCAGTTCTCCCGCCGGAGACTCCCGGCCGCACGATGACATCAGAAGGGGAGACCGAGGATCCACCGTCAGAAGGCAATAAGGGAACAAATTCCCGACTGGATCAAAATAAATTTGCTCATTTCCCAAATGACCCCCAGACTTCTTAAGCTCGTTATTTATTTGAAAAATTTTTTTTTTTTTTTTTTTTTTTTTTTAAAACGAGCCATGTCTCTTCAAAGGGGGATATGGTGGGCGGGAAGGTACCTGCTGCAAGAGCTGTTCTCGAAGATCTACTGTTACGGTAAGTTCTTACGTAACTGTACTATCTTACTTCGAGATACAGCTCTTGCAGCAGGTTACACCATTAGGACTGATTCCCAAGCAGTAACGCTTGCCCAAAAGAAACTTTGGGAGGAGGAAGAGGAAGAAACAGAGAAAAACCAAACCAAATCCTAACTCAGGACAAGAGGCCTTGCAACACCGCTAGGCCGAAACCGGCCCTTCGCCTAGAGGCTATATCCAGACTGTAATGCCTGATAAAGGTATGCACAGAGCTCCAAGTAGCTGCAGCACAGATGGAAGAGATTGAGACATTTTTGGCGCTGCAAAGGAAGTGGCCACACCTGGTAGAATGACCCGGATGGAACCGGGAGGGGCTTTTGCTAGACTGATAACAGTGTGAGATACACTGCACAAGCCAGCGGATAAGGATTGCTTAGAAACCGGCTGGCCTCATTCTCTCGCTAAAGGAGACGAAGAGCTGGTCAGAAGCCCGAAAGGGTTTGGTTCTGTTGAGGTAATACCTCAGGCTGCGGTGAACATCCAGAGTGTGGAGCAAGCCTCCTCTATTTGAATAACTCGGAAATAGACCGAAGGTCGATGTCCTGATTTAAAGTGAGTGTCGAAACCACCTTAGGCAAAAACTTCGGGTTCGTCCTCAGAGATACTCTGTCCCGGTGAAAAACCAAATAAGGCTCTTTACACATGAGAGCATGAAGCTCAGAAATCCTTCTGGCTGAAGTAACGGCAACTAAAAACAACGTTTTCCACGACAGAAAACGTAGCTCACAATCTGCGGCTGGTTCAAAGGGAGGAAGCGTGAGCTGTTCCAGGACAAAAAGGAGATCCCATGGAGGAACCGGGTCCTTGATAGGAGGCCTAAGGTGTAACACTCCCCTCAGAAACTCCCGAGAAGCGTCCAGCTGAGCAATAGTGCGCTGCCCCACCAGCAGGTGGTAGGCCGAAATAGCGCACAGGTGCACTTTAATAGAGGAGTAGGCCAGCCCTGACTGGAATAGGGAAAGGAGGTAGTCCAAGACTGTCCCGACGGGACAACCTAAAGGGGAGAGGTCACGAGCCCGTGACCATAAACAAAAACTACGCCATTTCATGGCGTATGTAGCATGTGTTGCCGGCTTTCTGGCTGCAGAGAGGACCTCGGCAACCTCTTTCGAAAACCCATGTCGCAAAATGGCTATGTCTCTAGGAGCCATGCATGCAGGTTCAAAGAGCGAAGATCCGGATGCAGCAATGAACCTCTCTCCTGAGACAGAAGGTGGGAGCTGAGCGGCAACGGGAGCGGTGGTTCCCGGGATAGCTGAGCCAGCAATGGGAACCAAATCTGTCTGGGCCAAAATGGAGCTACCAGAATCATCCGTGCATGCTCCCTGCGCAGTTTAAGAAGAACTCTCTGGATCAACGGGAAGGGAGGAAAAGCGTAAAGGAATCTGTTCACCCAGGAGAGGGACAACGCGTCTCGCCAGAAAACACCAGGCCCTGGATCTAGCGAGCAAAAATTGGGCAGTTTTGCGTTGGATGGGGACGCGAACAAATCCAGTTCTGGAGTTCCCCATCGAAGGAACAGATCCTCTGCCACCTCCTGAAGAAGTTCCCACTCGTGGACTCTGGCCTGGGAGCGACTCAGACCGTCTGCGATCGTGTTGTCCACACCAGGAACGTGCACAGCGATCAAGCTTGCGCCGTGTCAGATTACCCAATCCCACACTCTCATGGCCTCCCTGCAAAGGGGTTAAGAGTGAGCGCCTCTCCTTGTTTATTGAGGTAATACATCACCGCCGTGTTGTCCGTCTGAAGCAGGATAGTGCACGGCGGAATCATGGACTGGAAAGCCTGGAGTGCGTAGAGGACCGCTCTCATCTCTAGGACATTGATGTGGAGATGAGCCTCAGCGGGCTCCATACACCTGAGACTTCACCCCATCCAGGTGTGCTCCCCACCCGAGACCTGAGGCGTCCGTGGTGAGGGTTATCTCGAGGACGGCGCTGCAAGCGGGATGCCCTTGAAAGCGACCGGGGCTAACCACCATTGCCAATCCCGAATCACCCGTTTCGTGATCCTGACTGGATGCTGCAAATGGTCTTGCCTTTGGTCCCACTGCGCTTGAGCATCCACTGCGTTATTAGCATGTGGAGTAGCGAGAGGACGTAGGGACAACGCAGCCATGTGTCCGAGCAGGCGAAGGACCGATCTGGCAGACGGGTCTGATTCGCATATAGGTCCTCTATAAGCGACCTGATGTGTTCCGCCCTGTCGGCTGGAAGGAAAGCCCTTCCCTGGACCGTGTCCAGCACTGCACCTATAAACTGCAGGTTCTGCGGCGGTACCAAGACAGGCGTCTCCTGGTTTATGAGAATCCCTAGCGATCCGAACAGATCCTGAGTGTCCTGGATCGCCTGCGGCGCCTCTCTGGAGGCGGCCATGAGAAGCCAATCGTCGAGGTACGGGAACACATAGTGGCCCTTTCTCCTCAGAGCAGCTGCCACGACTGCCATGCATTTGGTAAAGACCCTTGGAGCGGATGACAGTCCGAAAGGGAGAGCCCGGAACTGTCAATTTTCCCGAAGGAAGTTCTGAAAACCACGCGTCGCGCGCTAGACAGTGACCGGAGGTCGAGGCATGCAGTTCGGCCGGGAAAGAACTGGTGATTCCATGGACCGCCCCTTATGTACCACGCCTGACGTCGGAGGCGGACCGACGCCAGGGACGGTCCCCGCTGAAGATAGCTAGCTAGAAAATTTTCGTGGGGTCCTGGCGCCTGACGGCTTCAGTCCTAATGGTGTAACCTGCTGCAAGAGCTGTATCTCGAAGTAAGATCATGTATGACTGAGCCCTAAGCAGGAAATTGTCCAAGGGACAAGAGAAATCTAGGGAGGCTAGAACCTAACCCAGTATCACCAACTGAGGAAGTTAGGGCAAGAGCCGCAGGAGGACTGCTTAT
Organism: Neoceratodus forsteri; assembly: GCA_016271365.2. Taxonomy (NCBI): domain Eukaryota; kingdom Metazoa; phylum Chordata; order Ceratodontiformes; family Ceratodontidae; genus Neoceratodus; species Neoceratodus forsteri. The sequence goes on from CM028129.1 coordinate 724,711,949, forward strand.
TCAAAACCAGCCCTGCGCCTAGAGGCAATGTCCAGACTGTAATGCTTCGTGAAAATGTGGACAGAACTCCATGTCACTGCTGCGCAAATATCTGCAGCAGAGACGTTCCTGAAACAGGTTGTGGAAGCAGCCATTCCCCTGGTAGAATGTAATTTGACTTGACCCAGAAGGACCTCACCATACTTCTGGTAACAAAAAGTAATGCAGTTTGCCAGCCATTTGGAAAGACACTGCTTGGAAACTGCCGCACCCTCCCTCTTTGGTGCGAAACAAACAAAAAGTTGTTCAGTTTTACGGACATCTTTTGTCCGGTTCATGCAGTAATGAAGGATCTTGTGCACATCAAATGTATGCAGGATGGCTTCACCCCAACTGGAATGCGCGGGATAATATACCGGCAATTATAAGGACCGATTAAGAGTAATTTCCGACACAACCTTAGGAAGAAACTTAGGATTTGCACGCAGAGCCACCCTGTATCTGTGAAAAATCAAGTAAGGCACCTTGCACATCAGGGCCTGAAGCTCAGAAATTCAATGCGCTAAAGTAACGGCAACCAAAAATAACGCTTTCCAAGACAAAAAGCGTAACTCACAAAAGCTTGCCGGCTCAAAGGGAAGTAGTGTCAATTTTTCTAACAAAAAATTAAGGTCCCACGGTGGCGCAGGATTTAGCACCGGGGGCTTCAGATGCAGAATACCTTTCAAAAAGGTTTTGGAGACCTCTAACTGAGCCACTGTCTTGCCTCCTACTGGATCATGATAGGCAGACACAGCTGCTAAATACACCTTCAATGAAGAGTAACTCGGGTCCAGTACAGAAAGATGAAGCAGGTACTCCATGAGCTGAGGAGTGGGGCACGAAAAAGGGTTCAGATCTTTGGCAGTGGCCCAAATAGAGAAAAGCTTCCACTTCATGGCATAGGTAGTTCTGGTGGATGGTTTTCTTGCTTCCACCAGAATTTGAGCTACCCTAGGAGAAAACCCAAACCATGAAGTAGCTATACCCCGAGGAACCACGACACATGTCTGTCTGAATCAAAAGGAGGGCTTGAAGAAGCACATGCTGAAGAGCATAAGCACTGCCCTCATTGCCAGCACACTGATGTGCAAGTGGATTTCACGAGGGACCAGAGACCCTGGGTTCTGTGGTGTCCCAGATGGGCACCCCAAACCCTGTCCTGACGCATCTGTGGTTAGAACTTGGGCATGGGGAGGAGCCTGAAAAGAAGCCCCCCCCCCCCAAAGATTGCTGGGGTCCTGCCACCACAACAGGTCTTGTTGCATTGGGATGGAGATGAGAATCGGGCAATCTAGATTGTCCTCCATCTGATCCCACTGAGAGCTGAGAGTTCACTGCATAATCCGCATGTGGAGTCTGGCCAATGGGACCATGGGAATAGCAGCTACCATGAGGCCAAGACGGTAGAGAACCGGTCTGGCAGAGATAGGACGACTGGAAGAAACCGTCTTGGCCTGACCCACCAGGGTATCTGCCCCGTCGAGGGGGGGAGAAAGGCCATGCCCTGCACTGTGTCCAAAACCACCCTAATGAACTGATGGCATTGAGACAGGACCAGTTGTGATTTGGGGTAACTGACTGGAATACCCAATCTCTGGAAAAAGTGCAGGGTAGCAGAGAGGGAAGATTCTAACTCTGCCCGACGGAGCTGCCAGGAGCCAATTGTCAAGATACGCAAAAACAGTGTGCCCCTGGCACCTCAAGGTCCCTGCTACGACTGCCAGGCATTTGGTAAAAATGGACGGGGAGGATGACAGACCAAAAGGGAGCACTCTGAACTGATAATGCGCCCCCTTGGAAACAAAACCCGAGAAACTTCTTGTGAGGGCCAAAAATAGGGATGTGAAGATACGCATCCTTTATGTCCAGAGCACAGAGCCACTGGTCCTGGGACAGAAGAGGCAGTAGGCTTTGCAATGACAGCATGCCGAACCTCTTGTACTCCTCTTGTATGAAGAGGTTCAGAGCACAGAGATCCAGTATCTGGTAGAAATTACGTATTTTTGGGAACCATAAAGAAGTGGGAGTAAAATCCCTTCCCCATCTGGTCTACCGGCATAGGCTCTATCGCTTCCCTGAGAACAGCAGCCCGGATTTCCTCCCTTAAGAGTAGGATATGCATCCCTCGGTAACGAGAAAATCTCTGTGGAGTGTCTGGAGGTTTTTCTCCGGAATTCCATAATGTGACCAAGTCTTATCAGTTGGAGCACCCAAGTGTCTGACGTGATGGACTCCCAGCCTCCCAGGCACCTTGTGAATCTTCCGCTCACCTGCTCTTCTGGAGGAGGAGGGAGGGTCCTCTAGGCAGGAGTGGGAGGATGGGTTAGGGAGGGCCTCGCCCCGCAACTCTAAGACTTTGCTTGGGGGGCCAGCGGTGGCTGTGGGAGCCCTATGCTTAAACTGGTGTTTGGGCGCTTGCTGATTCTTCACCTGGCGTTTGCTTTGCCGACAAAAAGAACGCTTTTGTTGTTGTGGTTTTGGACAGTACATAGTATGGACCGACTGAAGTGCTGTGCCCTTATCCTGCAGGCTAGTAATTATGTCCTGGGCATCCCCGTCAAACAGGACAGATTCCCTAAAAGGGGCATCCAAGATAGCAGACTGAACATCAGGGGCTAATCCTGATACTCTCAACCAAGAGTACCTTCAAAGGCTAATAGCTGTGGCTGCACCTCTAGCGAAGGAATCCACCGCATCATAGGTGGCCCGTAATGAATGGTGTCCAGCCACCTTAGCCATTTTTAGAGTAGTAGCCAAGAACGACTTGGAGTCGGGGCCCCGTGAGGCCTAGACGGCAGGTTCCTGCTGGCGGAACAATGTTTTCTGGAATTCCAGCATGTGCACGTCATAGTTCAAAGCACAGACTGCCAGAGTCGAAGACTAGTAAAATGTCCTCCCGAATTGGTTCATTTGTTTAGACTCCTTATAGGGAGGGGAGGCGCTATGGTGTTGTGGCTTAGCTGATCTATCATGGGCCGCTGTAATGACCACCGAGTCTGCCTTAGGATGGGCGCTCAGATGGTCTTTTCCCCCTTCAGGTGTCCTATAGACCCGGTCAGCTTTTTTGGCCATCGCCGGGATGGAGGAGGGTTTCTGCCAAATGGTTGAGGCTAAATCCTCATGGGGTTCCAGCCAGGGTGGGAGAGTACCGGACTCGTGTCAGGGTAGTCCAGATGCTCTGCTAACCTACACCTTTTAGGGTCCAGAGCCCCCAACTTCCACCCTTGGGCCTCCGACATCTGCTTGAGTAGGTCCACAAAGGAGAATCTTCAGGGATTCCCAAGGGGCCGGATCTTCAGGGGAAGGAGTCACTAAAGCCGAGCCTTCATCGGAGGCATCAGAGGCCAGCTCAGAATTCCCAGAATCCTCCAGGACTTCTGAAATTGGAGGATCTGGCTCCCTGGTGATAACGTCTGGCGTCAGGTGAGTCATCTGAGCAGATGGACTATCTGACGTGGAAGGACAGGTGCACACCAGTGAAGGCGCCCTTGGCGGAGGAGTTGGGTGGATAACAATTGACAGTGCAGGATGGCTGCTGTCCAGTTCAGAGACCAACAGACTCTTGGTCATTGACCACCATGAGTTAAGAATTTCCCAGAACTCCACCTGTGGCTGCTGAGGAGGTGGATATTGAGAAAAAAAAAAAAAAAAAACAGGACACTGCCCTACAAAATGGTGTGGGGGATGAGGGTAACCTGGCAAAGAATAAGAACCACGGTAGCTATGATAAGAGTAGTCCAGCGTCAGGGCATACTGAGGATACCCTGGAGGATAGGCTGAAGACGGGAAACCCAACGTGAGGCCGTATTGATGGAAGGACTCATGGCCCGACGGCGGGTAACCCGGAAGAAAGGCTGAAATACCCGACGTGGGACAGCCACAAAATGGTCTAGCTGGAGGAAAGCCTGTCGGTGGCCCCGACGGTGGAAGACCAGAAGGCTGACCCAGAGGAAGACCTGATGGGCCTGCCGTTATCCCCAAAGGGACGGTAATCCCTGACGAAGGGGCCCCCGTAAGGTGTCCCGTCTGAGGAATGCGAGGAGCAACCAACACTGGGAAGCCAGACAGTGGACCCGAAGGAGATAAGGGTACCTGCGGGCGTTGAGGAGCTGAGTTAGATGTTGCCAAAGGTGGCGTAGGAGCCACAATAAGGCTGGGTGGCCTATTGTCAGGAATCCCTGGCGAAAGGTTGACTTGTGAAAGTGGAGGAAGCCGATGGGTCAGGCAACAGAGGCTCAAGAAGTGCACCCCTTGGAGAGCCCAGATCTCCGGCCTGGACAATTCCAATGTCTGGCAGTATCAGTCAGAGCCCGACAGACGCGAAGAAGTCAGGCGATCAGAGGGGCAGAGGATCAGCTTATCGGCTTGGCTGCGCGAGAGTCGGAGGAGCCAGCTCCCGACTTAACCCCGACCAGGCGCTCGGAGAGACCAACGAGCGACTTACCGGCTATGCCAGCCGTCTTGGAGCCTGAGGTGGTACTGGGCCCAAGAACGGTGGGGGCCACCTCAGAAGAATCAGAGGGGCCCACCATCACAGAGACAAAGTGGCGGTGGGGGAACCAAGGCCTGCTCAGTTGGCGGGAGTGCAGGCATGGTCGTGGCGCTTACCTTCTGGCCAGAAGGGGGCTGGTCAGACGAAGGGCCCGCGGGCATCTTCGATGGAGGGTGGGAATGCCCCTGTTCGCTGTTTCTCTTTGTCCCTCTTTTTTATGAGGGTCCGTGGGCAAGGAAGATGTGCTCTTCAATTTCTTTAACTCCTGCTCCATCTAAGCCATCTTTTCTTTTCTTTTAGGATGTGGGCCTCGAGGGCTTGCTGGCGTCTTGTCCGCGTGGCCCGATTAAAGTGGGCACAGGCCTTGTACTCCTGGACCTAGTGGCTAAGCCCAGTGCCAAACTGTCATCGTATGTCTGCGGAGGTGATACGAGTGGACTCCGCCTTTCCAGTTAATACATCTTTTTCTGTATAGATCAGCAGGTGATGCCCCAGAAGGAGAGCAGCAAAGGCTTGTAGGCCAAGCAGAACTCATCTCCAGAGTGTTGCTGTGCAGAATCACATCCAAGGGGGTCCACTGGTCCTGCATTTGAAGGGACCCAGATGGGTACTCCTGCCCGAAACAGAGGTGTCAGTCATCATCACCAGGACAGAGGATGGACAGAAAAAGGGAGATTCCGTCTTGAAGCTGGAGCAGATCAACCACCAAAGCAGGGAGCGACTGAGTGGAAGAATCACTGCTATAAGACACTTACTCGTCGTGCCCAGAGGAGCCACTGCAAGATCCTCATGTGCAGACATGCCACTTAGTATGGCAGCAGCCATGAGGCTGATGAGCCGTAAAAGCCATCTGACCAAAGATAAAGTCACTGGAAGAGACCAGCCCAGCCTGGGCTACCAGTGCCGTGGCATAGTTCAAGAGCAGAAATGCCAGACACACACGTGTCCAAGACAGCCCCCTATGTATTACATGTGTTGGCATGGAGTGAGGGCCGACTTTGGCTCATTCACCAGAACTGCCTAACTAGTCGAACAGCTGTTGGTTTTGAAACAGGGTATAGGACTATTGCTTCCCATGACGAAGCCTTCAGAAGCCAGTCATCAACACAGAGGAAAAGAGAGGCTCTTCCGACAGAGGGCAACTGTAACCACTGCAAAACACTTGGTAAAGACACATGGTGCAGAAAACAAACCAAAGGGCAAAATAAAATGTTTCAATAAGACTTGTGGATTGATATAAAAAGGTACAAGCTCTTCATATCCACAGCAACCATCCAATCCACTTTCAGCGAGAAGGGAAGGAGGCACTACACAAAGCCATTCAAAATAATTTGTATCCAATGAACAGATTCAGTCCTCAAAAAGGTCTAGTGTGGGCCTTAAATCCCCAATCCATTTTGAAGTACCATGAATAGCCCAGGTTTTACTTGGGAAAATGGGACAAGCTCTGCAGCCCTCTTATGGAGGAGAGCTTGAACCTCCTCTGGCAGGAGAGCAAGATGGCCAAAATGTATCCGCTTGGCAAAAGGGGAGAGAGAGAGAAGAGATGGGCACTGGAGGAACAGAAGGTAGCTTTAAGTTGTGTCCTAGCTGACCTCCTTCCATGACCTAAGCATCAGTTGCATTCTTCCTCCATTCTGGTAAGATGGAGAAACAGACTCCCACCAGAACTTCCTGAGACAAGGAGGTCGGAGAAGGGAAGGGGAGTCAGAAAGTGCCAAGGACAGTAGGGTCTGCTGACACCTTGACCTTTTTGAGAGTCTGGCATGGGCACCAGGAGGCAGGTTTGTGGCATGAGACTGGGAAGACTGAGGACAATGGAAACTATGGCCTGGATGAGCAAATGGCTGGTGAAAAGAGCCCCTGTCCCACCCAAGGGGCTTTGGATTCAAATGTGTGCAGGGACCTCAGTGTCATCTTTGAGGACTGTAGGTCCTAGAGAGCATTCTCTATGTCAAAGCCAAACCACCATTTCCCTCTCAAGGGGGCACTGAGGACAGACTGTTGTACAGAGACAAAACCTGCAACACACAGCCAAGAACGGCACTGCAGACAGATCCTGGAAGCAGCAGCACCACCCCAAGCATCATACCAGCTTCCAGGTTATTAGTAGCAATACGCTGTGCCATCATCTTGGCAGGGCCTTCAGGTAGCTTTTCAGCCAAGGAGGTCATAGACTTCCGGAGACACTGATGACACTTGATCATACGTATGCTTGACAGCTGGCAATTCTTACTATGAGAAACAGAAGCAAATGTTCTTTTCCCATCACATCAAGCTTCCTCGACTCGTCAGGAGGAAGAGAACTCATGTTTTGATGCCTCCGACCGATCATGAACAGCCATTCTAACCAGAGTCTGTTTCAGGCTGTCAGAAATAGTAAGACTTGCTAGCAGGGGCAGGAGGCAGGATATTGTATCTGACTTTCTAGGACTCGCACACCGAGCACAGGGTCAATGCCAAGCAGCATCCTCCAGAGTGCCATGAATTTTAAATGGCTTTTAAGATGGCAGGCAATTCCTAAACTCTTGGCAGCAGCTGCATCTAGTTTGAGCTCTGAATTTATGGTGGTGTGATTTTATGCTTATGTGTTGTCCAGGAGGAGTTGATGCAGCCGGGAGGTAGAAAGGGAACCTCCCCAGCTAAGGGGGAGAACTGGCAGGGGACCTCCTGCACACTCGCCACATTAGGAAGGGCCTAAAGCCCCACTGTATTGTTCAGCTCTAGAGCGGTGAGTGCTGGAGACTGGCAGGGCAGGCTAGAGCAGGACCCTCAGGGCAGGCCCAAAAAGGTTAAATGGATCCCACCTGGCTGTGTTTCGACCTCAGACTGCACTCTCCATCCAACTTGCCAGACAACCGAAGTTTCTCTTTCTGTGCAGGGTGTAATCTTTGCTACTGAACGTGCCTCCCCTTAGCAGAACCTGCACGCCACCTCTTTCGCCTCTCCGGCTACTGCTGTGTTGTGCCTGGACCATTGCCAGCTGCACTAACTTCTGTGGCTCCCTCCCAGTGTTTGGTCCCCTCGCACAGTCCCCCCCCCCTTGTTCCCTGCAGCTGCCCCTCCCCCATGTGGTGTGGTGCTTCCTGTTCTCTGCATCTCCTCAGCTCGCTTTTCATTGGGATTTCTTGCTCTACATCAAGTCTGCCTCCCCTGCAGCAGGAATAGACTCCTCCTTCAAATGGCAGGAACCTTGCCTGAAGCTAATGGCTCAGTTTGAACAAGCACTTCATGGGGGCTCCAGTCACAGCTGGGGGTCAGTCCTTTAGGGGCTCTGTGGGGGATGGGACTGGTGGGGTGAGTGCTGGCCAGGGGAGCGTGGTCCAGGCAGGGCCATTTCCATCCCTCCTTCTGCCTGCTGGGCTCTGAGCACACCTATGCAGCTGCATGGCAGCCTGCTGCTGGCAGAGCAAGGAGACACCCACCTGGCTTCCACTGGCTTTACCAATCTTGAAGTCGACCCGGTTTTGAGGGGAGTGGGATGGCTGGCCAACCCTCCAAGGTTTGCAGCTGCCCTGCCACCACCACCCTCATCTGTGCCCAGCTGAACGGTGCGTCAAGGAAGAGGAGTGCAGACGCTTCGGACGGGACAGCCAAGCATCCCCCCCCCCAATCTCCTGGCTTCCTCAGGCAGCCCCTTGGACCGCCTCACCCCCCCGGTACTTACCTTCACTGCAATCCTCTGCCACCAGATCCCGCGGTTGTGCCTGGCCACCGGTGTGGCGCCTGCGAGGGGTTGGTCTCAACCTGCCACACAGAGGGTTTTCCCTCCATTTTCCTCCCTGGGCCCACGGACGTGCAATGGGCGCTGCATCCGAACTCAGCCTCTGCGGAGACTGCTCCAGTGCCCTATTGTTAGATCCCCCCGTTTGCGGCATGCTAGTGTTACTACCCAGCCACCACTGGGTGACAGGCAAGAAGCGCACCGTGGCATCACCCCCCCCCAAGGAAGGACAGCTGTCCTGGGACACACCATCCTTCCTCTTCCTGCCCCCAACCCCCCGAGCAACCAGAGTCCATTCCTGACCCCAGGTCGCCAGCATAACACGAGGTGTGGCGTCCAGCACCTCAACCCTCAGCACCACCAGGCTGGCCCACAGCCAAGCAGCTTGTAGAAGAGCTGGACATGGCAACATTGGCTGGTGAGTTCTCTAATTCAGCTTCTAAGTTGTCTTTTGGGGATGAGGAGGAAGTTGGACACCAGTCGATCCAGAGTCAGGATAGGCTGGTTACGATTGTGGCAGCGGAAGGTGGGGACAGTCCGGGTTCAGAAAATGTTAAGACAGGGGAAGATTGCTGGTGGAAACTCTGCAGTGGGGCAGAGAGTTGGTGGAACATGCACACAGGATAAATGCAGCATATGGCCTACTCCAGAGCATGCTCACAGACATGCTGGGGACAGTGTCCAGTCTCTGGCCCAAGCAACCCATTGGACCAGCTCCAGATGCAGAGATCTGGGCAGTGCAGAAAAGCAGGACCTCAGGGTTGGAGTCTGCCTGGTGGAACCAGGAGGCCTCCCCCTCAGGAAGTTAGCAGTTGCAGGGGGGCAGCCAGGGAGAGAGTTCTCCAGCTCACAGCACTAGCACCTCAATAGTCCAGGCCCTGTGGGTTCTGACTGTGCAGGCCACTCCTTTTGGTTTTGGAAAAGCACTTTTTACAAATAAAGATGACTTCGACCCTGGCCACCGGGTCCTCGAGCAAGGATCTGGTGGCCACAATAAAGCTGCTCATGGCTGAAGTTCACGAACTGAAAGCAGGAGCACTGTCATGCAACCCTGGGTCCCTGGTGTTCCAGTCTCTAGAATGAAAAATCCAGAAAAAAAAAAAAAAAAAAAAAAGACTATAATTGATATTTTCTCCTTGTTACAATGGGGAGGAGGAACTCAAGGAGGCAGATGGAGAAAGAAGGGAAGAAAGGAAAGGAGGAAAAAGCAGTTAGAAGGATATACGGACATTGATTACATCATTTAACATATTTTCAACGACTGTGCTAGATAAGGAACCAGAGGAAGCGATGGGTCTCATCAAGTATCAGGATCATATGTTGAGGGCGTACTGTTAATTTGGGGGTGATGTGTGGTGCATCTGTGATTAGAAATTCAGGAGAAAAATGGCAGTGGATCCTTCAGTTAAATGGGGCAGAATGCAAATGTTTATGTACTTGGAAAAGATGTGCCCAATGCAGCCCTTTCTTGGGCTGCGGACTGACAGCGGGTTGCCAGTCGGGGGGGGTGCAAAAGGGGAAGGCAGTTGCTTGACAATCAACAAGGGGTCCTGCAATTTTCAGAGCAACTAAGTACAAACACATGGTATGTGTGTGGGGTCCCCTACCCTTGGTTCCAAGTGTGGGAAATAAAGAGAGGGTGGCAGTACCAAGGGTGACTCCACCTTGCATGGTGCTGGGAGGGGCACCCACACCAATTAGGGTACTGCCTGCCCCCGGTTAAAGAAGTATCCAAACAGAGCGGTGGTGTTGGAATTGCACAAAGGTTTTTGGATCACCTATGTAGGGCCCTCGGGTTGTCCAGTATGCAGGCAACCTAAAATCTGTTATGGATAGGCCCCCAGTATAGGGGGAGATGGTCCAGAAGGAAGTGGGTCTGGGGTGGACAGTGGGGCCATTCACCACATCCCCCGCTGGACAATCTGTGTGTCTCCCCTCTAGGGTTAGTACTGAAAAAAGCCCTAGGCAAATTTTACCTCATACAACACCTTTCCTTCCCATGGAGAGAGAGTCAGGTCAATGGTCAGACAGACCCTGAACTTGCCAGTGTCTTACACATCATTTGATGTGGCAGTATGGTAGGTGCGGGAAGGGGACACATGGCGAAGGCTGACAAGAGTCATCATTCCACCTCATCCCAGTACAGCTGGATGACTTCTGCTTGCTGGGCATGAAAGTGCAGGACAAATACGTTGTGGATAGATGTATGCCGATGGGATGTTCGATATGTTCCATTTTTTGAAAAGTTCAGCAGTTTTCCGATTTGGGAGGTATGTGCAAAGGTGGGGATCGAATCCATCATTCACTACCTGGATCACTTCCTAGTCATTTGTGTGTGTGTGTGTGGGGGGTCAACTCGTGGGCACTTAAGGGTTTCTGGACATTGCCTAGGAATTCAGTGTGCTGCTCACAATGGACAAAATAGTGGGACCCATGCACCACAATCACATTCCTAGGCACTGAACTGGACTCCATGGCTGGTGTCTCAACTTTGCTGGGGGACAAAGTGCAGAAGCTCGTCCAGTAGGCACAAGAAGTGGGGAATGCCAGAAAAGGTCATGCTTCAGCAGTTATAGGCACTGCATGGGTACCTTAATTTTGCATGCTAGGCCATCCTCATGAGGCACCCCTTCTGCAGAAAAGTTGGCCAGGCTATGGCTGGGCTCACGTGTCACACCACTTTACTGCAGTTCACATGAGCATGAAAGCCAACCTGCAGATCTGGGTGGAGGTTTAAACTAACTTTAAAGGCGTGGCCCTATGGCAGGCTCCGGCCACCATCACCAAACAGCAGAAGTTCTTTACAAATGCCTCGTCTGGCCCAGAGTTTGGCATTTTTTGCCAGGGCGAGTGGTGTGCTGCCGCCTGGCCCCAGAGTTGACATGACATGGGCCTGACCAAGAAATACAGGTTACTCACCTGTAACAGGAGTTCTAGGAATGGTATATGTTGTTCATCCACACTTATTGGCAGGTTCCTTGCCGCTTTAAATCTTGCCGGAAGGTCTTCAAGCTAGCTCCTCCCACCCACCCGGGTGGTAAAACTCTCGGCTCCGCCCCATGACGCCAGATCTGGCCCGCTGGAAGCTCAGGTTGTGCGTCGAAGCCGGGGAGGTCGGGTGGGTTCGTGTGGATGAACAACATATACCATTCCTAGAACTCCTGTTACAGGTGAGTAACCTGTATTTCTAGGGACATGGATATGTTGTTCATCCACACTATCTGGCAGACTCCTAGCAGTTCTCCGGGAGGAGGGAGGCAAGGCGCACACCCCCTACATACTTACTTGGGGAACAGAGATTGGAGAACCGAGGCCCCAAAACCAGCATCCCGGCGTGACTCAAGGTCGATGTGGTAGTGGGAAATAAAGGTGTGTGCTGACTTCCAGGTAGCAGCCTGGCAGATTTCCTGGATAGGTACATCCCTGGAAGCAGCCACCGATGCAGCAGTATGGCGGGTAGAATGAGCTCTTATCCCTCTGGGAGGCTCCATGCCCGCCAACTCATAGCAGAGATTTATGCAGGAGGTGACCCATCTGCCTATCGTCCGCTTGGCTGCAGGTCTGCCAGGTGCGGCTTCAGCGTAGGTGACAAACAGCTGGCGAACCTCTCCCCGAATTTCAGCCGTGCGCTCCTTATAATAAGCGAGCGCCCTTCTAGGGTCCAGAGTATGGAGCCTATATTCGGCCTCCGAGGTGTGATTGGGGTAGAACACCGGCAGAGTCAACACCTGATTAAGGTGAAACTCCGACACCACCTTCGGAAGGAATTTCGGGTGGGGGCGTAGGACAACCTTGTCCCTGTGGAAGACCAGGTAAGGAGACTCGATGCTAAGCGCCTGGAGTTCTCCCATCCTTCTGGCTGACGTGATAGCCACCAGAAGGCGGTCTTCCAGCAGGTGAGGGAGACCACACCTGTGCATTGAATTCAATGGCTTGCCCATGAGCTTTGCCAATACCAGCAGTAAATCCGCAGTGGGGTTCCCTTACTGGAGGAAATGTGATCAAGGCCTTTAAAGGCCCGACCACTTTTCCTGCGCCACTGACTGCTGACCGGCCCGCGCCCGGTAAGCAGAGATGGCTGCCAGGTGCACCTTAAGGGTCGTCGACCTAAGCCCTTGACTAGAAAGGGACCATAAATAGTCCAAAATGCTTGCCACAGGACACGAGAAAGGGTCCAACCCTTTTTCCCTGACACCAAATGGAGAACCTCTTCCATTTGAAGGCATAGCATTTTCTGGTCCATTTCCTACGGGACGCCTCAGCGACGTTGAGGACCTCGTCGGAAAGACCCAAGGCCTGGAACTCTAGCCGCTCAGGAACCAGGCCGTCAGGTGCAGGGATTGAAGGTCCGGATGGAACACCTTCCCCTGATTGACAGAGCAGGTCCGGGCGAGCTGGAAGCTGCCGCGGAGTCCTGGAGCTGAGACTGAGGAGATCTGGGTACCAGAACTGGCGAGGCCAGTCTGGGGCTATCAGAATCACCTGCGCCTTGTCCCTCCTCGCTTTCAGCAGGACCCTGTGAATCAGGGGAACGGGGGGAAAGGCGTAAAAGAGACCCGGGGTCCACGGCCTCGAGAAGGCATCCCCCTGCAGCGAGCCCTGCTGAGGGGGGCGGGCATGAAACAGCCTCAGCTTCGCGTTCTCCCTGGAGGCAAACAGATCCACCAGAGGTGTGCCCCAGCGGGAGAACAGGTCTTGTACTATCTCCGGCAGGAGAGACCACTCGTGCGATGCAGCCCCTATCCGGCTCAGGGCATTGGCCAGGGTGTCGGAGGCTCCTGCCACATGAATGGCCAGGAGATCCGCCTCCAGGCTCGCTAAGTGACCAGATGCGGAGAGCTTCCTTGCATAATAGCATGGGCGCGTCCGCCCTGGCGGTTTAGAAAGTACATGGTCGTGGTGTTGTCCGTCTGGACCCGGACCACCTGACCCCGGAGAAAAGGAGCAAAGGCGGTGAGAGCTAGGCGGACCGCACGGAGCTCCAGCAGGTTGATATGGCATCGGGACTCCCGTGGAGACCAGAGGCCGTGCAATCGGTATTCCCCCAGATGGGCACCCCAACCCATCAAAGATGTGTCGGTCGTTAGAGAGACCGTCGGCTCGGGGCAGACAAATGGGATACCCTCCTGCAGATGGGAAGGAACGGTCCACCACTGGAGAGCGTTCCACATCTCCTGGCCGCCCACACGCTGGTCCAAAGGATCGCAGCGCTGAGACCACTGGCTGGCCAGTCCCCACTGGAGGGACGTGATGTGCCAACGTGCCCAACGGACTCACGCTGGTACAGGCCGCCATGAGACCCATCAGTCGCTGGGAAGTCCCGGGCAGGGCGCGATTGCCCAACCAGAAATGATTGGGCAAAGGAGGTAAGAACCTCGGCCCTGTCCGCCGGGAGCCGTGCTCTGGCTCGAAGAGAGTCGAGCTCTGCCCCGATGAAAATTATCACCTGCTTCGGCTCGAGTTCCGACTTGGCCTCGTTGACCAGGAGGCCGAGCTGAGAGCAAACCTGGAGGGCCAGATCCCTGGACCGCTCCACCTCCGACCTGGAGGGGGCTGCTATCAGCCAATCGTCCAGGTAAGGGTACACCCGGACCCCTCGGCGCCGCAGGAATGCTGTCACCACTGCCATGCACTTGGTGAAGACCCTGGGAGCTGGAGAGAGGCCGAAGGGCATGGCCTGGAACTCGAAAAGGGATCCCTCCGCCCTGAAGCGGAGGAATCTCTGATGAGACGGACGGATAGGGACGTGAAAGAACGCGTCCTGAAAGTCCAGAGAACAAAACCACACGCCGTGTTCCAGAGATGGTATTATCTGAGCCAGAGTGACCATTCTGAAGGTTCGAGACCTTAGGAACTTGTTCAGGTCGTGTAGGTCGAGAATGGGGCGCCAAGCCCCGTCGAGCCGGGACCAGGAAGTACCTGGACCACGAACCCCGGTTCTGATGGGGTCCTCTATCTCTTTTATCACCCTTTCTGAAGGAGGAAGGGCGATGTCGGCTCGACGAGCTCTCTGAGAGTCTGGGACCCCGGCCCCTTGGGGCGATGGTCTGAAGGGTGGAACCTGTCGAATTCCAGAGGCAGGCCTCTTCCCACCACCTCCAGAACCCACCTGTCCGTGGTAACAGCGGACCAGGCGGAAAGGAAGTGCCGGAGCCGTCCCCCCACGGGGGGAACCAGGGGCGAGGTGACGGGGATGAGGGCGACACCCCTCAGCCCGTCACTGTGCAGGCTTGGAGGAAGGACCGGCCGAGGGACCACCAGGGCCTCTTCCTCCTTGCTTCCTATTAGAGGAAGCTGACGGCTTGGGCTTGGAATACCAAGGTCTAGCCTGCTGGCCCTGACGTTGTTGGGCCGGGCGCGCAGCGGGAGCAGAGGGGCGAAAGGGCTTAGGCTGGGGCTTACGGCCCTTGTCCCTCTGCGCGGACGATACCGAGTCCAAGGTGGCATTGGACTTTTCGATCCTCTGGAGGTGACCTTCCACTCCAGGGCCGAAGAGGTCAGTTCCCAGGAAAGGAACATCCGTGAGCTTGTGCTGGGTATCCGAGGTGAAAGTGGATATCCTCAGCCACGCCCGCCGGCGCATAGCCACTGCGGCCGCCACTGACCGGGCACAAGAATCTCCAATATCCAGCGCAGTCTGGAGCCGCTGCTTAGCTACTGCCCTGGTCCCGCACCTGCTTAACTGTGGTCTGCAGGTCCGCAGGGAGATGAGGGACGACCTCATCCAGGGAGCCCAACAGGGCATGGGAAAAATGTGCCATCAAGACGGCCGAACTGGCCTGACGAAGGCCGAGGGAGGAAGCAGCATACACTTTCCGCCCAGTATAGTCCAGTTTCTTGGACTCTTTGTCGGGCGGTTTGTCCACGTCCCTGGCATTTCCGGCTCGCCGGAAAACACTGTCCGTGACCAACCCCTCAGCCGAAGGGTGTTCGGAAAAGCCGGACAGAAAGTCTGTGGGAACCGCATACTTTCTGGCCATCCTGGCTGAAGGCGCAGGACAGGAAGCCGGATGCTGCCACAATTCCAGGGCCGGGCCAACAATGGCTTCAGCCACTGGAAAGGCCTCCGTAGGAGAATCCCCTCAGTCCAGAATCTCAGTGAGGGGATATCTAGCCCGTTTGGAC
Source organism: Neoceratodus forsteri (assembly GCA_016271365.2). Taxonomy (NCBI): domain Eukaryota; kingdom Metazoa; phylum Chordata; order Ceratodontiformes; family Ceratodontidae; genus Neoceratodus; species Neoceratodus forsteri. Next base: position 724,727,311 of record CM028129.1, read on the forward strand.
ACGGGTTCGAGCTTCAACCCAGTGGATTCTGAGATGAGCCTGAGTAGTCCAAGGAAGGACGAAGGGCTATTGTCCATCGACTGCCCCCCAGAGGATTCCAAGTCTAGGCGCTTGGAAAACAGGGAGTCGTCGTCCGACTCAGACGAGTCGTTGAATGCTGCCTAGAGCCCGCGCCACCCTCCACATGCCGAGGCTTATCGGGAGTGAGGTGACCAGCAGCCTATGGGGAAGGCCATGAGCCGGCCGCTAACTTTTGTCGGGTCCCGACTGTCGGTTGAGGCGGGGCGTTCCACTGGTAATTGGGGCAGCAGGAGTAGACCGAACAACCGCCTGAAACAGGCTCTCGACCACCTGAGGGTTGTTTCGGCCGTCCAGTGACATCCATTTTATGGCCGGAGAAGAGGCCTGAGCCGCTTTTTCAGCCAAAATTAGTTGTTGCCACATAGTTCTCATGATTTTCGCGCAACTTACGCCGGGGTCCTCGCCAGGAGGAGGAAGATGAGAAGAGCGCGACGCCGCCACTGCTGTGCCGAGACAGAGACCGCCTTGTGTCGATGGGATCGGCTAGACTGCCAAGATGTCCGAGATCGAGATTCGCAAGGCCGGAGTCGGGGCGCGGCGGGGAGCCGAGGATCGGCAATCCCTCGGTTCGTTGACAAATCTGACGGCTCGGAACCAGAGGAACAGATGAGCCGACGGTATCCACAATCCTCGCCGGGGAACCGGGGAGGAGGGAATTTCGGCTTCTCCAGCCGACAACCCGTCTAACAGGTCGAGAAAATCTCGACCACGTCGGGAGAGTCTCGATCACCTGGCCTGATGGGGGGCACCGTAAAGCCAGTGGCCGAAGCCGAAACTTCGACCGAAGTCGACTGTCGACAAGGGGAGGGAGATCTTTCCCGCTCCCAAGAGCGTCGACGATGGGACTTACCCTTACTTTTCTTCGACCGATGAAACGGTCCAGAAGAAGTTGGACCCTCGCCTTTGGTCGAGAGGGTCAAGCAAAGCTCCTTAAAAGAAGCCGAATAGGAGGACCCAAGCGAGGCAGGCAGAACGCTCAGCCGAAGATGTAACGGCATGAGCCGCCTCCTCCTCGAGGGCGATCATCTGCTCTAGTTGTTCAGCGGAGCCTGCAGCCGAGACACCGCCAGTCGGGCCTCCTTGGATTTGACCAGGGGAAATCTCCTTCCGGGGCGCCCAAGTTGGAGACGGGCAGCGCGATCCTCAAGGACGTAGACCGAGAAAGATGAGCACAGTTCGCAGGCCTGCGGGTCATGCACCTGGCCTAGGCAGTGAACGCACGTGGAGTGCGGCTCCGTCCGAGACATCTTCTGCCCGCAAGGGCATCTCCGAAAACCGGGAGTCGATTTGTCCATCGCAGCTGCGAGGGAAGAAGACCGAAGTGGTAAAAGTTTTTGAAAATTTTTAAAGTCGAAGAATTAGGCCCCAAAGCTTAATCGCAGAGCGTTAAGGAGGGAACCTGAGCTTCCAAGCGGTAAGGAAGATCTGGCGTCATGGGGCGGAGCCGAGAGTTTTACCACCCGGGTGGGTGGGAGGAGCTAGCTTGAAGACCTTCCGGCAAGATTTAAAGCGGCAAGGAACCTGCCAATAAGTGTGGATGAACAACATATCCATGTCCCTAGAACTTGACCTTCTTGGAAATTCTCTTCCATCATGGTCGCTCTCTGGAAGTACGGGGCAGCAATCTACAGAACAAAAAGAAGTGGGTAGTGCAGGTGATAAACAGCCTGCGAACTGTAAAAAAGTATGCGGTTTACTGCGATTATTTGTGCTGCGCTGCCTGCAGCTCAATATCACAGGATGGGTTGGGGGGGGGATGGAGAAGAGAGACAACCAGATTGCCAATCTGCTTTTTTGTTTTCACTGGAGCAGATTCAGGATGATGGCACCCGAGGCCTAGGAGGACCTGCTGACACTCCCTGGCCAGCTGAGGGATAACAGCTGGGTGGGGTCTGGCAGGTAATATTAAGGTCGGTGACCCCCAGGACTTTGAGTGTATACAGCCGCAGGGGTCATCCGCTTCATGGATTTCTGCAGGGCACAAGATCCTTGGTCAGGGTCTGTGGATAATGTACTGGGGTTCTTATAGGCGCTGATGGGTAAGGGTGTATTGAGGTCAGAGAGGACAATGCTGGTGGTGACTGCATTCTTTGGCAAACTGTTAGGGTGGGTGGGGTGACATGGCCCAGCATTCTGCTATCAAGAAATGTATGGAGGGCTGACCATTAAGGCCCCACCTGCTGGGGATGCGTGGATGCCCATTTTACTCGAACAGCTGCACATGAGGGTAAGCTTTACTGTGTGGCCTTCTGTTTGGCCTTTTTCCAGGCCTTCCAAACTAACAAATTAGTGGCCGCCAGCAAGACTGACCAGGCAGGTGGGCTCATAAGGGAGGACTTGGAATTTCAAGATGGCAGGATGGTCATATGGCTTTGGAAGTCAAAGGCAGACCAACGCAGAAGCACGCAAGTCATCCTCAGGAAGTTGGCACATGCAGAAATCTGCCTCATTCAGGCTGTGGTAGAATTCCTCACCGTCCATCGGGGTATGGGCAGCTACTGATCCATGCCGACAGAGTGCCACTATCCCAGTAGCACTTCGGCAGGCTGATGAGATCGGGCAGGGCACTTGTGAGCTCCACTCATGGCTGTTCAGGATGTGTTCGGGACACATTCGTTCAGGACTGGGGCTGTCAGCACAGGCTTGGCAGAAGGGGGTTATTAAAAGAATTGGAAGATGGCGGTACAGCAGGTTTAGGGGGTATGTCAGGCCACTTCAAATGCAAATGTAACCCCCCTGCAAATGGGGGTTCCCAAAAGACTTCCAGGAGCTTGCTTGAATGCTCCAAGCCTGAATGGTGTTTGGCATTTAAGCCATTTATCAGCGAGTGTTTTTAGAGCCTCTGGTACTGTCTCTTTAAGAGCTGTCTGCTTGCAGACATAATTAGTTTGTATGGGGGGACTGTGTGCTTCTCTGAGTACCACTCGAGCTGCTGCCAATTCACTTCATTTTTGCAGTCACTAGAGTGCAAAGGAACCTATCTGAAAGATGTAACTGTTTGCCAGAAATTATTTAGAGTAATAATGAAATTACAGTTTGTCTAACCTGCTTTCTTTGCAGTCAGAACTGTGTCTGCTAGTTCCCCATTCTAGTTTTGAACTGCTGAACTGGACCAATCAGTGTGGGGTAAGCTAGCTCTAAAATGGTGCCTTGGACGAATCAGAACTTGGACTCATAATCTGAGCCAGCCACAAGAGGGATTGTATGGGCAGTGACTCTGGGAGATGTAGTTTAGACTTCAGTGCCTTTTGGACCAACAGCAGCAGTCTATTGTGAGTGACAGCCAATCCAGTCAAGAACTGGGAGGAACTCAAAGGAAGTGCCCAGTTTTGTCGGTTGGAGTTTCAGTTGAGCTTTGGCAGTGAAGAAGGAAGGAGCCCTGTGCTTTTCAGTGTGCAGTTTTAGTCAAAAAAGGTGTAAGGCCCAGAGTTCGGTCTGCAGCTTGTGTAACAGCTTGTTAGGACTGAATCCGTCCTGTGAAAAGAATCAAAGGATCTCTGAAGAGTAGAAACCAGGCTCACCCTGTAGAAGACTGGAGGAATTGCTGAAAATTGCACTCGGTCTGTCAGGAACTGAATCTGCTGTGTGTTCTCCCGGTACTGTGCAGTAATTGCGATCAGGATACAGATGCAGCCTGCCTGGTATAATGCTTTCTTTTATATAAATGTGTGAAGAGGTTTGTGTACCTCAAGTGAGCCCTACTGACACTGAAGGACCCTATCTTATTTGGAGGTCGTGAGTACTAATTCAGGGTCGCCTCCTGTTGAATTGCCACATTAAATCCAAATGGAATTACTGTACTGCTGACTGTTTAATTCTCCTTTCTCTGTGTGAAAGGGCCCCTACCAGCTGCCACGGTTTGGACTAGCCACTAGGGCTTGGGTACCCAGGGACAGTAACTGATAGGAGATAGGCCTGTGCACAGAGCCATAGGTAGATTATTAGAGTGATAAGCTAATTAACCTGATTTCCCCTGTCCTTGTTATATCCCCTAAATAAATCAGAGCTGCTTGTTTCAGCAAAGTTATACTGCCTGAGGTATTTGTCTATGTTAAAGTACTGTACTGTGATTGTTGCACTGTATCTCATTTCACAGGAGGTCCCAGTGCGGAACCAGACCTGGGGGTAAGTGTATACTGTGAAGGTAATTCTGATATATTATGTGGGCCACTAGTGGGAAGAAAGGGGGTTGCAGTGTCCCAGAGGGCTGTGACCAAGTTAGTTTAACTATTGCAAACCCTGACCTCTGGGTGGAGGCACCCGCCATTGGATCTAGGCCCCTCAACCTGTTAGTGGCAAATCAGGCAAGGGTAGTAGCCCCTGGGATAGCGCCATCTAGGGGTTACACAAAATTAACCTTGTATTCTCTTCCTGCTGTTATATGCTCCAGTTGTATCCTCATATATATTTTGGGCCTTAAGAGAGGCCATATGGGACAATCTGGGGTCACCCAAGGAGGAAGCCACCATCCAGTGGTTCAGGGCATGAGATGGGAACTCATACCCTGCATCCACCTGAAAAGAGAGAGAGAGAGAGAGAGAGAATCTTGGACATACTAGTTGTGCATGGTGGTGGTGGTGGTTGGAGGGGGGTTTAAACATAGGGGTGCAGGCTACACTGGAGCTCATCCTATGGATGAAGCAGGACAGGGCGGCCCTGCTGCCCAGGTGCCGGCTGGTGTGTTTGGACATGCTGCCATGCCTGGTTTGGCACCAGGTCTGGGTGTCCAAGGCCACTGACCAGGCGAGGACTAAACTGAATAAGGACGTGGGCAAGTCTGTCAAGCTGGACAGACAGTAAGACAACCGCTCATGAGAAGATAAAGACATCTTGTTCAGGTCTTTTCCTTATCGACGGGGTGAGTCTATCAGATATAGGATCGGACTTGTTTAATCCATTCAAAATGCACTGGAAACCATAATTTATCTGTATGACCACCACAGTTCTTGAAAGGTCGTAGTAGGTTTGTGGTGGTGGTTGTGGTGGTGGTGGTGGGGGGTGTGTGTGCATGCGGAGCGCCTCAGGGAGGCCTGCTAAAAGAGGTACCCCCTTTCCCAACTGGTCTAAAGCTGTGTAACGGAGGGTGTGGGTTCTCCATCCTGTCAGGGGAAAGCTGGGCGGAGAAAGACGAAGCTCCTGGGAGTCCAGAACACCACCCCCCAGGACATCTGAAGCCAGGAATTGAGGCCATTTAGTATACCTATGTGGGATAGATTATGGTTTCCACGATAAAATACCCAGAAAGTGTAAATAAAATGTAGACATGAATGAATAAATGATTATACTAGATCTACAATGTTGAATTTCAAGTTTGAGTAAAGTTGTGCTTCGGCCTTGAACCCAAACAAATGATATGTGCATTCTTCCAAAGGGTCAAAAATCAAGGGGTGGGCAATGAAGACCTCAGTGACAAATTTGATAGGATTAACAATGTGCCCAGCAGGCCAGGGTGACTGGCAAGATGCAGAGGGTACTCAATACTTACAGTAACATGTTCTTAGCTAGAATTTCCTCGGTAAAGCAATGGACAGACTACAGCATCAAGACCTCATTACAAAATGTTATACAGATGAAGCTGCCAGCCCACTGGCGCTGAGGGTTGAGGTGCTGGATGCCGCACCTTGCGCCACACCGGCGACCCGAGTTCGGGGGCGAGCCCGGGTGCAGGGGGTCAGCAGGGGAGGGACTGCATTGAGTGCCTGCAGGGCTGCTCTCCAGTCCCAGGGAGGGTGTTGGGGAGCTCTGTGCTCAGTGGCCCCTGGTGGAGACTAGGGGCGCCACAATGGCCATGAACAACAATGTGCCCGACACTGGCAGGGGTTGCGTCATGGCGCTAGGGAACGTGCACACGCTTGGGGTGGAACAGAACACAAGAAAACCTGGCTTGTGGGGCAGGCGAACACTGGTCCCCCATGCCTCCGGGCCGGGTTCCGCCTCGGAAGAGCTTTCAACATCCTCCCTGTGTCATACCTGCAGCTGGAGTCTGTGTCGTAAGGAGCCCAAGAGGCGGAGGGCTACCCTCCCCGGGTGGGTTAAACCGGGCGTGCCAGCAGCAGGTGGGGGAAGAAAGGAGGTATAGTCCGGAGGGGGCCTCAAGCGGGCAGGACAAGGACCAGTTGCCTGAGAGAGGTCCTCACGAGCCGCAACCGGAGCGAAAGAAAGTTGAAAAAAAAAAAAAAAAAAAATAATATCTAGATGGAGCTGCCATGTTGATGGGTAGACGCTGGTGTTGCTTATACTGTATAAACGTGGGACGGATGGACACGCACACTTCTGTTCCTGCTGTCAAAACACTGTGCCAACATTTCCTGACCAAAAGGTACAGAGAAGACCAATTACTGGGCCAATCAAAACCGAAGAGGCAGGGAAAGGCAGATCACTAAACTACAATAAAAAAAAAAAAAAACCACACACAACAGAAACGAGAAACTGAAAGGCAAACTGCACTGACCTACCAGAGCCCTCAGGGGGGAAGTTGTGTGGTTCCATGGAAACTCTCTCCAAGATCTAATGTAATGAGTCTGTCAAGGATATCTCAAGAGCCCTATGCATTGGGTGAATTTATAGTGCAGCACCCCAAAAGGCACGATAAGGGCAATCAATGGAGGGCAGTGCTCCCCTACAACAGCAGGCCTTGCAAGACAGGCATGCTAAACAATCCTTCCTAGTTCCTACAGGAACTAGATCAGACTGCAAAATTTAGTAAAACTAAGGATTGTACTCTAGGTGGTAGTCCAACAGACAGACTGGAAAACAGGCCAGAGTGACCTGCCTTGAAACAGTGCCAGGAAGCTCCTTGCCAGTCACCAGGTAGCGCAGAGAAATGCTGGAAGATATCCACCTAGAAAGCCCCTGCTCAGACATCGACTTGCCCAACGTATTAAAGGGCAAACAAACAGCTGCTACCAATGCCGAGCACCCTAGACAGAACAGCTAAATAGGTCCATCTCTCCTCCATGGCCCGGCTGCCCTTCTAGATAATAGAGTGACGGAGGAGCATGGCAGTCCCACCCGGGGCAGAGCCAGGAGGTGGGGTAGTCTGAGAAGCAGCAGCATACCAGACCTGGGAGGGTTTGAGGCAGGGTGCGACAAGGTAAGCTCGAGCGACCTCACCGGAGGGAGGTGTAAGGGACCACAGGAGGATGAAAAAAGTTGGGAAATAAATAAATAAGTCACACCTTATCCAGAAGTGCTTAACAATTCGGAACCTCAATAAGTATCAGGCAGCCCATATGCTCCAGCAAAAAGTGTGAAAACATGATTTGAATGAAAACTGCAAGTAATGAAAAGATTCCAGTAGAACACCTCCCCCCAAGGAACATATCCATATCCAACTATAAATACTCACTCTCAAACGGTTCTTTGTTAAAATTGAAGAGCACTACACCAACATTCCCTCTGTAATCTTCATCAATAACACCAGCTGGAGAAATAAATTCAAAGTACAATATTAAGTAACAAGCGTGCGCGTGTGTGTGTGTGTGTGTGTGTGTGTGTGTGTGTGTGTGTGTGTGTTAGGTAGTGATTGGGGGGGCTCAAGCTTAAGCAAATTAGTCAATACAAATACTGCAAACATTCAACAATACAAGTTAGTATAAAAGATAGCATTATATTAAAAAGAACAAAATGCCGGTTGGGGCCTTGGGCTGACAAACTGGGACACTAACCCTGTCATCTAGAATTGCTCCCTTACATAATTTAGGGCTGACAATATCAGGCGTGTCCAAGCACACATCTGTTAGACAACCACCCCACTGTATGACATTAAGCAACTCAACAGTCACTAGCCAAATAATATTTTACTAAACATTTCTACAATTAGTTACAAATACCATTGTTCTAATAGTCAAATTACTACTGCAAAACTACAAAATGCAGATCTGTGGTTTTGTAATGTTTGGCTAATAGTTTGGTCATTTGGTTAAAAGTTCAGGTGATAATTAGCAAAAATGCTATGGCATTTTAGATTTCCAGTTTAAACACTGGGCAACGCATTTGAACTTCCAGTGCTTCAAAGTCCCAGCTGGAAACTTGGTAGAAGATGCCAGAAGAAAATGGGTGCCCTAGTTGCTATCACTGGTCAAAACAGGTGGACATGGACGGGGAACAGATCCTGGCTGACTCCCCCCTCTCCATCTCCTTCTTTTCTGCCCATCTCTTGTCCCCCTGGCAGGGTTCTCAGCATCCTGAAGGGATAGATTCATGGCTGTTCTCTCCCCCTACATCCCTTCTTGTCATATAGTAGCCTCCCCTTGGGTTTGCACTGGCACTTGCCAAACTTGTGCTCAGCCTTTGACTTCTAGCACTTCATCCGAGTTATCCGAATTTACCTTCCTAGTGTACTACATTGTTATGTATTAGAAAAAGGATCTGAGAAATGGAGCTTTCCGATTGGCTGCAAACATTCTAACAGCCTTATGTTAATCATTTAACAACATACACTTAACCACATGCTTAACAAGGTTTACCACGGTTCAAATTATTTTTTATTATAATAGCAATAAGACACCCCCCCATGGGTTATGTTAATGGTTAGTTAATCACTCTCTAGGGGCATGTGGCACTCTGCTACGTCTCATGCCTCTTTACACCCCTGGAGGGTGATTAACAGACCATTAACATAACCCCTGGTCATGCCTCATTGCTTAAATAGTTCTACAATGTTATGTAATAGTATCTGTACTTTTATTTCACTTTGTATATGCATTTGCTTGCTCTCCAAACCTTTGTAATCCCCTTCCCCCAGGACGCTTCTGGAAACGAGCGATTTACAGCCAACGTTTTTCCTGGTGAAACATTTTGCAAATAAATACAAAGCTAGGCACATGTTGCAGGGACAGGAATCCCCCTGCAGAGATACAAAGCAAACTACAAGCCGTTAAAGAGGATACAAACACTGGACTGCATCTGTGACCCAATGCCACACTGCCAGTCACTGCATTTACCCTAGGTGTCCTCCTCATAAAAACTACCCATTGAATCTTGGGCCCTGGTAGGGCAGTGGTGACCACAGAAGTGGCTCAATGATCAGACTCATGAAGGTCCAGTGGCTCTTCCCTACCAGCACCCCAGACATCAATGAACCTCTGGAATGTAATGAGATCCTCACTAACCCACCTAGCTGGTGGTCTAAGCAGTGCCCCCACCCCTTTCGGAAGCATTCTGACTGGCTGTACCACTGCTTCCCCATTACCACCCATTTTTACCAGGTGGCAAGCTTGGGAGGCACAGGAGTCACCGAATGGTCTAGCATGCCACTGTGAGCCCTGTAATGTCCAGCTCAAACGGGCTGATGGTGGAGCAAATTAGAAATTGGCCCCTGTTCACTAACTTTGCTTAATTTACAAGGTTGGTAATGCAGCCTCCTGAATAATGCGGCTGAGCAGCCTCTGGAATACACCACAGAAGTAGTGCATTGTTGGAAAAAGCTTGCAACTGGGCGGTGGGGGGGGCAACCTACCTCCATCAGTTTGTGTCAATATGAACACTAATGGATGCCATGCAAATTATGCACATAGCTAGCTCCGATCTGAAATAAAAATCTGTTTTCTGTGCCAGTGACGAGAGAGAGAGATATTATCCAAGGTGATATCTCTCTGCACTCTTATGTATCTGCGTTTTGAGTGGGCAGCGGGCATGGATTTGCATGGTGGTAACCAAGGCTCCAGATATGACTTTTGGGGAGAAGTACTTTACTCATTTTGAAAGTGAAGTGAATAAAACCAAATCCAGATGTGTACAAATATCTGGATGCAGTGGAATGAAAAAAATTGCTTAAAAACCTTTTTTTTCTAGATAAGCATTGATCAGGCGCCAACAATGCTCCAGCTAATGTTGGCAATTAGGAGTAATTTATTCATGTTTAAAATAGAGAGTAGAACAAAACTGGGATGTGTACGAGTGCTGTAAATTTGGACAAAACTGCTCCTTCTGAATCACCAGTTATGTTATGAAGCACTGTTCTACAGATTGTGCAGCACATACAAATATTGGCCGAGTATTAGTATGCATTAAAAAAACATTTTCCGATGAGAACTTCCTAAAATGAGGCGAGTAAAATAGGTCTATACTCCCCTAATCTGGAGCACTGCTGGTAATTTGAGCACTTTTCTTAAGCACTTTATAGGACAATGTATATATACTGCTAGTGATCTTATGCTAAGATTGAAGTAACAATATATCTTTTGAAGAAACTGTTCATTAAGTGACAGCAAATTGTGGACATGTGGACACTTTATTGGAGCCTATGAGGTCTAAAAGTTTTGAAGCATCTGTGTGTGTCTTGGATCATATTTCCTTGATTTTATGGTACCAAGCTGTTAAGCAATTTAGGGAGGTAGCCACTGTCTCTCTTGCACCACCAGAGTTCTCAATTTATGCAGCTCATGCCGGAACTTGTTTAGAACAGGCAGCCAAAGTGACAGACTGCAGCATGTACAGAACAAGACCTCAATCAGTACTTTTCTCAACCAGATCACAGAACTCACAGTTGGTCACCGATTCTGTATAAAGTAACCCCCCCCCACCCCCCAAAGCCAGCACAGTGGGCCAAGGCGCATTAACTCGCGTCATGCTGGCGACCAGAGTTCGGGAAAGACCTCGGGGAGCTGGCTTCAGGAAGGGGAGGCCAGGATCAAGCAGCCAGAAGGCAGCCCTCCTCTTCTGGGGAGGTTGCTTGCCCCACTGTAGTTCCGCTCCCACGGGGTGGAGGTCCAATGGGAAGCAGAAGGGGTGGCAGCCGACTTCCAGGGGTGAGGCAGAAGGGGCCAAGCCGGTACCTGGCATTCGTGTGCACCACCACGCTCATGCATGAGCGCATCTGAAGGGATCCCAGGATTTGGGGAGAAAATACATACAAAAATTACAAATAAAAAAAAAATTACCCCCCTCCCCCCCAAATGTATACGCTACTGGTATACGTTTAGAATCAGCATAAATTAAGCAGCACTGTTAGCGTGCCAGATACAAAAGCATGCTGCAGGAAGGGCCATCTAATGTAAACTGTAATGTTATTGTTGTGGTAAAGAACAAAAGCTACTGTGCGACATGCTGACACCAACTACTAACAGGTACGTAATACAGTCAGTAAATGAGTGTTTTTACCTTTCCTGTCTACATAAAAAAACAGGGGTGGGGGTGGAAGCCTATTCTACAAGGACCACCAATGACATTCAACATTGATCAGTGGCAGCAAATGTTTACGCGGCTTAGGATTTTACATTCTTAAAATATAAGTTGCTACTCCGTCCATATTGAGGAAAGAGTATGAAAAGAAACATAACATCCAAATTCATAATGTTGCCAGGAAAGGTACACTAAGCAGAAGCTGGCTTCTAGGTGTGCCCTGTTGGTGGGTGAGGAAGGGGTTTACAAGGAGGGAAAATGCTGTAATGGTATAGAACCGACGTAATGAAAAATAGTTGCAAAGAAATATTAATTACAGCAGCAAATCAGTATGACCACATGTACATAAGTTACTTGAACCAAATAAAGTTATACATGGTTACTCAAACCAAATAAAATACATTACCGCCAACATCTATGAAATGTTTTGCAGCTAAACCAGACCTTGGCGCTAAGAAAGAAAAATAAGAGAGAAAACATTAGTTTCTAGTAGGAGTAAATCGGCTAATTTAGCAAATACAGTAGCTCATCTTCAATAGCGTAAACAAAAAAAAAACAAAAAAAACCCATAAAACAAAATACAAAGATCTCTTGCAGATGTATTGTTGCATAAACCAGGTCTTTATGGCAAGTTTGGAGGGCAAGTTACAGTCAGTTCGGTCGAACCTGCAATAGGAGGAGTTCTGGACAGAAGGGTCACAACAGGCAAAGGAATCTCTGCCATTACTACTACTACTTGGTTTTGCAGGGAATATGCGATGCCGGCAGCAGCATCAAGGCCTACACGATGGGTGTCATAAGAATTTCTCTCCATCTACAGACCCGAGCCTTACCCTCTGGCACACTGAAATGTTAGGGTGCCACTGACACTGAGGACAACCATCCCTAAACTGCCCCCGGTATTACCTCATGTGACTCTCAAACTGAGGTGGGCCATGGCACTAGGGACTTGCACAATCATGACAGGGCACCAGGGAAACACAGCAAGTGCAAAGGAATGTCCTCTCATGTAGCTAGTGTCAAGCTGTAGGTTTTATTCAGTCATCATGAGATGTTAACAGACAATTGGGGCGCTGCTGCAGGCTACAGTACAAGGTACAAAGTCCAGTGCTCCATAGGTCTCCGAATTAAGGATCAAGGAAATATCTCTTTGTCCATCCGTCTTTTAGGATCAGAGCCAGGACAGCGAATGTCCTCACAGAACTTGGAACAATTCTGAGTTCATCAAAAGCACATTTATTCCTCAAAGGCAGGAAACGTTTTAGGGACACAGCATGTCCTTTACTTGAAAGCACACATTTCTGTGACATAAAAATTTGTTGCTATGACAGCAGTATTTCATTTTCCACTTAAACAGCAGGTTCCTAGTTTAAATGTTTCAGCTCCCCCAAACATATTGTATAGCTCACCAGGCCCTTAGTCTATGGCTATACATATTTCCATTTATTTCTTCGTTTTTAAAAGTTTTAGCGCTCATAAAGTCATCCCCAGCCACCACAGCCAAAACCAAAAAACACAGAGCCACTTCCTGAAGCGGATGGCATGCCCCCACATAGGCACACGCAGACCCCTTTTTTTGTGAGGTCATAAAAACAAACACCATGTGTGCGCGCCCCATTCAGTTCAATGGGGGCAAGTTTTCTATACATTTTAATAAATCAAAGCGACCACTCAACTAACAGGGTCCCTGTTACTCAAGCGGTCGCTCTGATTTATTTAAATCTCTGGGGTCGAAAATGGCACCAGCCCACTAGCCAAATGCTGGTAGACTTTGTATCAGGCTAGTAAGAATTTCTTCTAACTAGCTCTGCGGGAGTGTACTGGAGAAGGTAACATTTCAATAAATAAAACAGCTGGGCCAGTGGAAAAGTCTGTGGGGCTAGTAAATTTTCCTAATCACTGGCCCTGCTGGCTAGTGGCTGCAGAACTTAATTTTGACCCCTGTATATGCTAATAAAATGTATAGAAAACACACGCCCATTGAACTGAATGGGGCACACACACGCATTCATTTTATGACCTCACAAAAAGGGGCTGCGCATGCATAAGTGGGGGCATGCTGTCCACTTCAGGAAGTAGCTCCGTTTTGGCCGGGGATGATTTTACAAGGTCTTTTTAACTTTAATAAATGGAAATATGGATAGCCATTGACTAAGGGCCAGGTGAGCTAAACAATAGGTTTGGGGGAGGGGGGGACTGAAACCTGCTCTTTAAGATGATCACTCTCTCCCCTACAAAAACTATGCCAAGAGGGCAATCCTAGGGGACACCAGCACTGGGTGGCATCACAAAGAAAAGTATCTTACATTTCAGGGACGTTTCCCCACATTTTACTCAGTCCCCATGACCGAGTTGGCCCAGTGTTCACCTTGATTGTCCGGTGCTCTTCCCAGATGCCTTGAAGGAGGCACTGGTCAGACCACTTCTGAAGAAACATTCTTTAGACCTGGACGTCAAGTCGAATTACCATCCAGCCTCCAACCACCCATTTTTAGGGAAGGTTGTTGAGAAGGTTGTGGCACTGCTGCTTGAAGAGCACCTTGTGGCCTTTGATTTGTATGAACCACTCCAGTCAGGGTTTCGTGTGAGGCATAGCACGGAAACCGCATTAGTTCGGGTACACAATGACCTCCTCAGGGCTAGAGATCGAGGAGAAGGGACAATTCTCATTCTCCTCGACCTCTCTTCAGCTTTTGCCATGGTACACAATTGTGTGTTACTTGACCGCATGAGGGAATTTTGTGGACTCACCGGCACGGTCATCTGCTGGTTAGAGTCCCATCTCACGAACAGGAGGCAACGGGCAGTGATAGGGAATTCCTCCTCCTCCCCTAGCCTCCTGTCATATGGAGTACGTCAGGGTTCAGTCTTGTCACCAATGTTTGCCGTGTATATGCTGCCCTGGGAGAGCTCATTAGGAAATACAGTGTGGGTTTTCATTTTTATGCAGATGATACCCAGCTATATTTTTCCTTTGCCCCTGGGACATCCAATGTGGCAGAAGTGCTAAATGAATGCCTTGCCAAGATCAACGACTGGATGGCCTCCAGCTGGCTGCGACTGAACCCCGATAAGACTGAGGTACTGGTTGTGGAGTTGATCAGAGGGCGTGATAGGATGGCCCCTGGCACAGTAACAGGTTTGTTCCTGGGGTCTGTCCCACTGAAGGCCTCCTTTAGGGTGCATAATCTTGGTGTGACCTTTGACAGTGGATTGACATTTGAAGCTTGGGTGTCATCTGTTGTCCAGACCGGCTTTTATCTTAGGAATATCACCAGGATCAAGCCCCTAGTTCCGTCCCTGGATCTCCCCACCTTGGTGCACACCTTCGTGACGTCAAGGCTCGACTACTGTAATGCGCTGTATCTTGAGGTCTCAGAAGGTACCCTCCACAGGCTGCAGCTAGTGCAGAACGTGGCTGCCAAGTTGTTGACGGGGCAGTCGAAATATACAGGTTACTCACCTGTAATAGGAGTTCTAGGAGTGGTATATGTTCATCCACACTTACTGGCAGGTTCATTGCCACTTTAAATCTTGCCGGAAGGTCTTCAAGCTGGATCCTCCCACCCATCCAGGTGGTAAAACTCTCAGCTCCACCCCATGATGCCATATCTAGCCCGCTGGAAGCCAGGCTGCGCGAAGCCAGGGAGGTCAGGGGGGGTTGTGTGGATGAACATATACCACTCCTAGAACTCCCGTTACAGGTGAGTAACCTGTATATGTTGTTCAATCCATACTCACTGGCAGAGTCCTAGCAGTTCTCCGGGAGGAAGGAGGCAAGGCGCGCGCACCCCCTACTTGGGAAATAAGGACTGGAGAACCGAGGTCCCAAAACCAGCATCCCGGCATGACTCAAGGTCGATGTGGTAGTGGGTAATGAAGGTGTGTGCCGACTTCCAGGTAGCAGCCCTGCAGATTTCCTGGACAGGGACATCCCTGGAAGCAGCCACCGAAGCAGCGGTATGGTGGGTAGAATGAGCTCTTATCCCTCTGGGAGGCTCCATGCCCGCCAACCTATAGCAGAGATCTATGCAGGAGGTGACCCACCTGCCCATCATCTGCTTGGCTGCAGGTCTGCCAGGTGCGGCTTCAGTGTAGGTGACAAACAGCTGGCGAACCGCTCCCCGAACTTCAGCCGTCCGCTCCTTATAATAAGAGTGCGCTATTCTAGGGTCCAAAGTATGGAGCCTATATTCGGCCTCCGAGGTGTGATTGGGATAGAACACTGGCAGAGTCAACACCTGGTTAAGGTGAAATTCAGACACCACCTTCAATTTTGGGTGGGGGCGCAGGACAACCTTGTCCCTGTAGAAGACCAGATAAGGAGACTATGGAAAGCGCCTGAAGCTCTCCCATCCTTCTGGCTGACATGATAGCCACCAAGAAGGCGGACTTCCACGACAGGTGGGAGATATCACTCCTGTGCATCGGTTCGAATGGCTTGCCCATGAGCTTAGCCAATACCAGCAGTAGATCCCACGAAGGTGGAGGTTCTCGCACTGGAGGGGATATGTGATCAAAGCCTTTAAAAAGCACCCAACCCTTTTCCGCGCCACCGACTGCTTCTCTCTCCGCACCTGCTAAGCAGAGATGGCTGCCAGGTGCACCTAAGGGTAGTCGCAATCAAGCCCCAGCCGAGAAAGTGACCATAGGTAGTCCAGAATGCTGGCCAAGGAACAGGAGGAAGGGTCCAACCCCTTATCCTGACACTAAATGGAGAATCTCTTCCATTTGAAGGCATAGCATTTTCTGGTCGACTCCTTACGGGATGCCTCAACAATGTTGAGGACCTCGTCGGAAAGACCCAAGGCCTGGAACTCTAGCCACTCAGGAACCAGGCAGTCAGGTGCAGGGATTGAAGGTCCAGGTGGAGTACCTTCCCCTGGTCGACCGAGATCAGGTCCGGGTGGGCTGGAAGCAGTCTCAGGAGCCTGGAGCTGAGGCTGAGGAGATCGGGATACCAGAGCTGACGGGGCCAGTCTGGGGCTACCAGAATCACCTGTGCCTCGTCCCTCCTCGCCTTGAGAAGCACCTTGTGGATCAAGAGAAATGGGGGAAAAGGCATAGAAGAGGCCCGGGATCCACGACATCGAGAAGGCATCCCCCTGCAGCAAGCCCTGCTGAGGCGGGCTTGAAAACAGCCTCAGCTTCGCATTCTCCCTGGAGGCAAACAGGTCCACCTGAGGTGTGCCCCAGTGGGAAAACAGATAGTGTACTACCTCCGGCAGGAGAGACCACTCGTGAGATGCAGCACCTATCCAGCTTAGGGCATCGGCCTGAGTGTTGTAGGCTCCCGCCACATGAATGGCTAGGAGATCCGCCTCCAGTCCGCCCACGAGAGACTAAGTGCGGAGAACTTGCTTGCACAGAGGCAAGGAGCACGTCCCACCCTGGCGGTTTACGCAGTACATTGTCATGGTGTTGTCCATCTGGACCAGGACCACTTGACACTGTACAAACGAAGCGAAGGCAGTGAGGGCTAGTCGGACCACTCGAAGCTCCAGCAGGTTGATGTGGCATCGAGACTCCTGAGGGGACCAGAGGCAGTGCGCTCTGAGCTCCCGCAGATGGGCACCCCAACCCATCAGAGAGGCAGTTGTTAGAGTGACAGTCAGCTTTGGGTGGACAAACGGGATACCCTCCTGCAGATGAGCCGGAACGATCCACCACTGGACAGCGTTCCCCCCATCTCCTGGGTCACCATCACTGGCCGGTCCAGAGGACTGCAGCACTGTGACCACTGGCGGTCCAGTCCTCATTGCAAGGGACGCATGTGCCAGTGGGCCCAACGGACCATGCTGGTGCAGGCCATCATGAGGCCCAGGAAGTCCCGGGCAGGGCGCAACTGCCCAACCAGAAATGATTGGGCAAAGGAGGAAAGAACCTCGGCCCTGTCCACCAGGAGCCGTGCTCTGGCTCAAAGAGATGAGCTCTGCCCCAATGAACTGAATCACCTGCGTTGGCACGAGTTCCGATTTGGCATCGTTGATGAGGAGGCCAATCTGAGAGCAGACCTGAAGGGCTAGATCCCTAGACCGCTCCACCTCCGGCTTGGAGGAGGCTGCAATCAGCCAGTTGTCCAGGTAAGGGTACACCCGGACCATTCGGCGCCGCAGGAATGCTGTCACCACCACCATGCATTTGGTGAAGACCCTGGGAGCTGGAGAGAGGCCGAAGGGCATGGCCCGGAACTCGAAAAGGGATCCCTCCGCTCTGAAGCAGAGGAATCGCTGGTGGGACGGACGGATTGGGACATGAAAGAACGTGTCCTGAAGGTCCAGAGAACAGAACCACACGCCCCGTTCCAAGGATGGGATGAAGTGAGCCAGAGTGACCGTCCTGAAGGTTCGAGACCGTAGGAAACTTGTTTACGTCGTGTAGGTCTAGAATGGTGTCCCAGCCCCCAATCCGTTTTGGGACCAGGACGTACCTGGACACAAACCCTGGGTCTGATGGAGGAGCCGTCACCTCCCCAAGCACCTCCTTCTGGAGGAGCAGGGCACTGTCGGCTTGACGGGCTGACAGAGGCTGTGGACCCCATAGCCCCCCATGGGGCGACTGCTCGAAAGGGTGGGGACTGCTCAAATTCCAGAGGCAGACCCTTTCCTACCACTTCTAGCACCCAGCGGTCCATGGTGATACCGGACCAGGCGGAAAGGAAGTGGCGGAGCTCGCCCCACCGGGGAGGACGAGGTTGGGGCGACACCCCTCAGCCCATCACTGGGCAGGCTTGGAGGATGGACCAGCTGAGAAGCCTCCTGGACCCTTCCCTCCAGGCTTCCTGTTGGAGGAAGCAGCAGGCTTGGCTTTGGGGTGCCAAGTGCGAGCCTGCTGGCCCTGATGCTGGTGTTGCTGGGCCGGACATGCCGCAGGAGCTTAAGGACGAAAGAGCTTATGCTGCTGTTGGTGGCCTTTGTCCTTCTGGGCAGACGTGACAGAGTCCAAGGTGGCAATGGACTGCTCAATCCGCTGAAGATGCCCCACAACCCCGGGAACGAACAAGTCGGTACACAGGAAGGGAACGTCTGCCAGCTTGTGCTGGGCATCTGCCATGAAGGTGGAGATCCGCAGCCAAGCTCTGCAGCGCATGACCACTGTGGCCGCTACCGACCGGGCACATGAGTCAGTGATGTCCACGGAAGTCTGGAGCTGCTGTTTGGCCACAGCCCTTTCCTGATCCTGCACCCGCTTGACCATAGTTTGGAGGTCAGCCGGGAAATGGGGAATCACCTCATCCAGGGAGCCCAAGAGGGCGTGTGAAAAGTGTGCCATCAGGACAGCCGAGCTGGCCTGACGAAAGCCTAGGGAAGAAGCAGCATAAACTTTCCGCCCGGAGTAGTCCAACTTCTTGGACTCCTTGTCGGGAGGCTTGTCCACGTCCCGAGCGTTCCCGGAACGCCGGAAAAACGCCATCGGTCACAAGCCCCTCCGCAGAGGGGTGCTCCGAGAAACCGGAGAGTGAATCGGTGGGAACAACATACTTCCGCACCATCCTGGCCAAAGGTGCTGGACAAGAAGCTGGCCGCTGCCATAGCTCCAGGGCCAGGCCAACAATGGCTTTGGCCACCGGGAAGGCCTCCTTTGGGGGAATCCCCTCGGACCAGTATCTCCGTGAGGAGATACCTGGCCCTTTTTGAAACTGGTTCGAGCTTCATCCCAGTGGACTCCGAGATGAGTTGAAGCATTCCCAGAAATGAGGATGGGCTCTCTTCCACCGACTGACCCCCAGTGGACTCCAAGTCAAGCGGCCTGGAGAACAAGGAGTCAGACGACACAGAGGAGTGTGCAAACAGCTGCCGAGCACCTGAGCCACCCTCCACCTGCCGAGGTCGATCGGGAGTGAGGGTGACTGACAATCTATGGGGCAAACCCTGACCCGACTGACAATCCTTGGTCGGGGCTCCAGTCTTCGGTTGTGGAGGCGGAGGTTCCACCACAATGGGTGGTGCAGCCGGTTTCGGCTGAACAACTGGTGCCGGCTTTGGCTCCTCGACCACTACGAGGGGTTGTTTCGGCCGCTCCAGTGACAGACACTTAAAGGCCGGGGAAGGAGACAGTCTGCTTATTCCCAGTCAAAAGGAGCTGCTGCCACCACATTAGATCCTCGTAGCGCCGACGCAATTTGCACTGGAGCCTATCATCCGAAGACAAGGATGAGCGGTTCCGCCGCTTTCCACGGTGCAGAGACAGAGACTGCCGATGTCGGCGGGATCAGCTGGACAAGAAAGAGATCCAAGACCTTCAGTGTTTCCAAGGGTGGGTCTGAGAGGGGGCTGGGGAAATCCGCTCCTCCCTCAGTTCAGGGACCTTAACCGGGGACTCCGGCACAGGAGGCACAGGCAAGTCCTCGGTTTCTACCAGGGGAACAGGAGAAGAAGGGTTGTCGACTTCGGTCGACAGCCCATGCAACAGGTAGAGAAAAATCTCGACTGCGTCAACGGGTGTCTCGGCCGGCTGACCTGATGGGGACACCGTGAAGCCAGCGACCTTAGCCGCAACCTCGACCAAAGTAGAGTGTCGACTATCTGGGGAAGGGGACCTCTCCTGCTCCCGCGAACGTAGACGGTGGGACTTACCTTTGGAGTCCTTTTTGGACTGAGAGGAATGTCCTGAAGGCCCTTCTCCCTTGGTGGAGAGGGATTGGCAAAGCTCCTTGAAAGAAGCCGAGTAGGAGGATTCCAAGGAGAGCGGGATAAATGCTGTGACAGAGGAGGATGATGATGCGGCCTGGGCCTCCTCCTCCTCCTCGAGGGCGGTCTGCTCCAGCTGTTCAGCATAGCCCGCAGCCTCGGACACCGCCCAACGGGCCTCCTTCGACTTAATCGGAGGATAACGTTTCTCGGGTCACCCCAACAGTAATCGGGCAGCGCGGTCCTCCAAGACCGTAGCCGAAAAGGATTTGCACAACTCAAGCCTGTGAGTCATGGCAGAGTCCAAGGGAATAAACGCATGTCGAGTGCGGATCGGAAGTTTTGGATTAACCGAAGAGTTTGGATCCAGGCTTAAAACACAGAGCGCAGAGGGAACCCGAGCTTCCAAGCGGTAAGGAAGATCTGGCGTCATGGGGCGGAGCTGAGAGTTTTACTACCCAGATGGGTGGAAGGAGCCAGCTTGAAGACCTTCCGGCAAGATTTAAAGCGGCAAGAAACCTGTCAGTAAGTGTGGATTGAACAACATATCCATGTCCCTAGAAACTGCCATGTCACCTTGGTGCTGCGTGAACTGCACTGGCTGCCGGTCAGGTGGAGGATCCTCTTTAAGGTGGGCTTGCTCACCTTTAAGGCCCTACATGGGCTTGGCTCCTGGATACTTGTCTGACCTTACACCCGCTGCCTCGGTCCGTTCCCTCCATGCCTCCTGTAGGGGACTCCTTGCAATTCCAGGACAAGGTTAAAACTGCCGGTGACAGTGTGTTTAGTGTTACGGGGCCAGTCCTGTGGAATTCGCTTCCACCATCTGTATGGGAGGCCCCATCAGTTGAGGTATACAAGACCCGCCTTAAGACCCACTTTTTCAGTCAGGCCTTCCCAGACATGGTCTATTAAATGTTATTCTTGGGATGGCCCCCTTTAGCTACTGTTTTTAGCTTAGGCTTGGTCTATTTATATGGTCCGTTTAAATTTACTTAAATTTTTATAGATAGTTTTGTTTGATGTGTACGGCGCCCAGAGCCTCCCAGATTAGGCACCTGGAAAAATAAAATTTGCCTTGCCTTGAAAGTCGCAAGTCCTTCACCCCACACTGGGGTTCACCACAGGAGACACCACCGCCATGACTCAAAACACTCAGCAACTCAGGGACTGCACTAGGAGCAGAACAGGAGAGAGTTGGTACATCTCCCAAGGATCTCCGCAGTTAGACAGACTCAAAGCTCTGAGTGAGCACTGACACCAACTGCAACATTCCATTGCATGTAATAATGCTGTTAGGCCCCTCCCACTTGGAACCTTTTCCGATGAAACCTAGAAAGCTAACCATATGCTGCCCAGCCAGACCAAAAATAAAACCCCACTGCACTACATGGGCTTCTAGTATACTCCTAATAACAGGGGGGCCCCTCCACATAGGGGTTACTCATAGTTGGCAATCAAGCACATTGGCATAAATAGGATAAAAAAAATTACAGACATTCTACAATATCTTTTTCTGGGGCTAATCATTTTCTGCTGGGTTATACATGCTCACCTACTCTGGGCCAGTACTCTCCAAAGCAGTGACATAATTGAAACTCTGGCACGACCCCATTCAGTCACTTGGCTTAGAATATTCAGTCATAAGTTTTTCAGAGCTTTACAGCAGTTCCCCCCCCCCAGGTGCGTGCGTGTGGTGTGTGCGGTTCAGTTTAATGCTGCGCTGTCGAAAGGGGCTCAGGTATACAGTGAAATCTGGAATGCTGTAATTTCCGGAATGGGCACAACTGGTAAAAACCAGAAAGCGCATAAAGTTGTGCAGTTTCCATCACTGAATAAATAGCCATACAGATTTTAATTTATTTAGTTTTTGTTGACCGGGTAAGTGCACTAGACAAATCCTGCCTATTTTCAGGCACGACCCGGGGGAGGGGGATACAGATGAATGCCAACTGACCTTGAACCAGGATTAAGCTGTGGTATTTGTGGTATTTTTAGTGAATGAGGGAAATTTGGCCAGGACACCGGGGAAATTTCCCTGCTCTTTTCGATAAGTGCTATGGGATCTTTAAAATCCACCTGAACTACCACCAGTCCAGATGAGACCTCGGTTTAACGTCTCATCCGAAAAGATGGCACCTTTAAAATCCACCTGAACTACCACCAGTCCAGGCAGATGGGACCTCGGTTTAACATCTCATCCGAAAGACGGCACCTCATAAGTGCAGCACCCCTCTCATGCTGCACTACAGTGCCAGTACTGGGACATTAACATAAGTGCCAGATGTGGGAACTGAACCTACAGCCCTCATCTCCTGGCCTCAGAGGCGAGTGTGCTACCTACTGAGCCACTGACATAAGAACTGCATGTATTGGTCAGAACAGTCTCCTTCCTCCAACAGGACACCAAGTGTGCACCCTGAACAGCTTCACAGCTACATGCCCATCCTGAAACTTAGAATAAGGGCAAGTGAATCTTCAATTGCTTATGCAGCCCCATGGTCATGGAATTTCATACCCCCCTGAAACTCACCTCTGCCTCATGGTGGCTACACTGCGCCTCAAGTATCATGAGTATCTCCATTTTGCAAGCTGCTCTTACCCAAGAAGGGAAGAACTACTATTTGCATCAAGTAAATCATCTGTAGTGCCCTTCATTTATTGTACTATTTAGTCCACAATTGTTATTATGCAACTGTTCTTTTCAGTTTTTCACTTGTGCATAGTATGCAAAGCATAAAATAAGTGGGTTTGCATCACAATTTGCGATACAAGAACCGGCATTTTTGAGTCAATTTTCACTGATTAGCTTTACTGCTAGTCAAGTTTGCTGGGCTCATCTGTATTGCTCCCTTATGCTCATCTCATGCCTGTTTGAGGCCCTGAACTGTATTCATATCCACCACTTCCTGAGGCAGGGCGTTCCTGTGCTGCAATAGTTTAAGAAGTTAAAGGTAGGCCAGATACTCTGTGTGTCAAGCTATTTCGGTAAAACTGGTCACTATGCTGCAGTGAGTAAATCCTACTATGATGGTGTTGGCAATTTCACATTTAAGGAAAAAAATATACTGGAAAAATACATGTCTATTTACAGTGATGATGGGGGACTTAATTTTAACTGTGCAAAATAGCTAAAAGGCATTCATACAATATAGTCTGAAAGATTTTTGTTTTATTACAGAGACTGCCCTAGTAAGAAAAAAGTACATGGCACAATAAAATTGAAAATGTATTTTATTAATGCATAAGTGATGCAATGAGTTTTGATATAATACATTTTTTTTTATTGCCCCTCAAAAACAACATGTTGCTAATTAGTTTTTATTTTGATTAATTTCAAAAAGTTGATAAGCAGAATTGCTAATGTATGCCTTGATATGGCATGGTTTCTGTATTGTATGGTATTGCCCCGTTTGTCTTGTAACCGCTCGGGTTGGGCCTGAAAATTGGCATCTGACTGCTTTGTGTACTTACCCGGATAACTAAATCTAAATAAAAACCACCATCTTACCCTCAATGGATGCTTAGTGTACTTACTTGGCTAATGAAATCTAAATAAAAAAAAAAAAAAAAATTTTCACCCTCAATTGAACTAGAAATGCTATGGAATCAAAACTGACAGTAAGATAATGATTATACGTGGTTATCCTGAATACTGCAGTATCATGAAACTAGTCATTTCTACACAACAGTTTTGTATCTTGTGTTGTCAGATAGGACGGACATAGAAATAACAGAAAAGTACCACTGACATAGTTCCTAAAAGTATCACCCAAAAATTAAAAGGCTTCAAAATACAAAACAAAAATACATCTCCCCCACCCCACCAACATGGTATGCCTCAAACTTCAGATTATCATATTAAAAAATTACTACCCTTGGCATCAATATTGTGACTTCAAAACCGCAGTATACCGCAACATTCCAATGTTCCTCCCACCACCACGAACATTCTTCCACCCAAACATCCTGTACTTTGATACAATACAGCCTTATAAAATGGGTAGGCTAAATCAAGGAATCTGATTGGCTAATTACCCATGCATGAAATCTGTTCCATACATGGGTAAAAAAAAAGGGACTGGCAGTAAAAAGGCCAATATCCATAAGCCATGGAACGGTGGCATTTTTACTGTCTGCCATCTTTATATTTGCCAAGCAGGACAAAAAGCTACCGTACTTGGATTATTGCAACAAAAAGCGAGTAGTGTGAAAAAAGAAAGAAATCAATCAGCCGTTAAAATGTTCATTATGCAAATGCTGCCTTTTTCTTTTTTGTATGCACTCCATAACGCAGCTCATCAAACGCTCGCCAATCGATCAGGAAAACTCTGGTGCCTCTCACCAATGCTTCATAGGTTAAAATGAACTTCCCCGATAACAGTTTAAAAAAAAAAAAGAATCTACTGACTTGTCCTGTGGTTTTATTTGTTACAGTCCCGCTGCCACTTCCAAAGCCTCTGCCGGTAAAGGAGCGGATGGTTGGGTGGGCAGCAGGAGGGAAAGACACGAACAGAGCAATGCTGAGGAGTTAAAAAAAAAAAAAAATTCCACGAGCTGCCCATCGGTTCCTTATTTTACCTGTACAGTGCAGATAATTGAAGAGCGGCATGTAGTCACGATGGAGGAACTGGGGGAAAAACAGGACGCTTGATCAAGTGAATCAGGCAAAGAAATTAAGGTAGAAAAAAAAAAAAAAGATAAAACTGCTTAGTAAATAACAGACCGACTAGTAAAAAAAAAAAATAAATAATAATATGTGTGTGTGTGTGTGTGTGTGTGTGTGTGTGTGAGGGGGGTGAACTTTTTCAGAAGTATGGATGCCACAGAAGGACAGAAATGCCTAGTGGCAAAATACAATAGCATCATCAGGTAGCAGGCGGAAGAACTGGCCGTGCGGTAAAATATGTTCCATGCACACCCTGTCGTGTCTTATTGCTTACATCACGTGCTACATAACTGATGGCCATGTCCTCCATCTCCAGCTCAAACGAAAAAATGGTGCGATATGCTCCCGATCTTCCTTGAGCAGGTCTGCGCCATTGTACAGCGAGGATTTTTGATGTGTATATAGCCAGGCTAAGCAGGAATTCAGGTTTTCCTCAAAGAAAGATCCTCCTGCTGATTTCAGAATGTAGATATCTCTAGCAGCACACTGTAAAGTGGTGTATCCTTTGTTATTCACTGATCTCCATCAAGGGTTTAGAGCCTTTTCTATCACCAGCACATATGGCTGGAAGTGTATGGCAGATGCTGTAAACCTGGCATGCCAGAGTAAACAGTGGGTAAGTGGCACATGGATCGACATGCCTGCAAAACATGCAGGTGCTGGAAAAGGCTCCCAAGCCCCACTGCTTCCAAGTTAACTACTCTTCTGACAAACTTTAAGAATAGACCATAACAAAACATAAGAAATACTGCAGCAAAATGTTAACTTACCCACTCTGCCGTAACAACCAGAAGGAAGTGCAATCTGAATATCTGTTTTAACTACAGTTTTCTCTCCTGCAGGAATCACGTAATCGTAAGCGCTACAATACAAAATAAAATAAATACATTTATGTTATAGTGTAGTCCAACATTCTCTTTAGCATGTGAATAGGAGCAACCGTATAATCCTAAGCTTAAAGATAAACCATTCAAACAGCGAGTTATTGGTTGTATAGTGGGCACAGAATATCCTGTGAACAGATTTGTCGGTTTGGGAGTTTATGCCAGCGTAAACCCCGAAATAACCCATGGCAAAACCAGTCAGCCTCATTACCTGCATTAACTCCTTATACCTACCTCTTGTGTAACATCCCCACCCCATGGGCAGGTCCTCGGTTACTAACAGCACTGCGTCCCAAACTGGTGGTGAGGGAGTCACTCTTAAACAAGTTTAAAGGATAACAGAGCAATCTGGTTTCCTCTCATATTTTATGAAAACATTTGAAACCTCTTGCGGACAGTGTGTGTCAGAACCATTAGTCATGTCTTTTTTTTTTTTTTTTATAAAGGATCATTTGCAAATGTGTCTCAGCTCTAAAATCAGATCGTCACTTCTCATAGCAAGACTCGATTCTGTGAACATGCCAACTGATATTTAGATCAACTGCTTACTTTTCATGTAAAGGTTGTTTAAGCAATTTATCCCTCCAGGGTGTGGGTACACTGGAGGATTTACCACGGCTGGTGTGGTTTGGTCACTCGGCTGCGCCTTGTGACCGAATCACACCAGCCGTGGTAAATCTTCCAGTGTACCCACACCCTGGAAGAATACATTTATATTATATAATGGCAAATGTTTCGTTAATGTTTTTAACTATTTTCTAACTCACTGAGGTCCCTACACTTCAAAAGAGGATGTCATTTTGTTAAAAATTTACCGCGGTGTTTTAGCGAAGGGCGACAGGACAAATCGCGGCAGTTTCGTTTGAAGTGAAAGCGACCAGATTAGCACGATATAAGGTTGGCTGGCACTTCTTCCAGTGGGTACACTGGAGGATTTATCACGGTGGTAATTGTGCCAGCCAACCAATCAGGATGCAGGATTTGGGACATTGGATTTACCACATTGTATAACTAACTTTATACAAGAGTAACAAAATTAAAACATAGTATTACAAAACAAGATAGACAGTACTGTGACCTGGCTGGGACAAGCCCCATGGAGGTACAACATATAGAATAGTGGATGGGTGACCATCCACAACAAGGTTGTGTTTCCATCGAGGGGAGTGAGGACATCATAGAGACCTTGAGAGTGAAGCTCAAGAGGTCTCCATGATGTCATCACTTACTGAGCCGGAGACACAGGCTTAAACATATAAATTGTCATCAGATAAGGACCACTAAGCCCATCCAGTCTGCCCGTAGGCTCTATACATGTATGCGTCCACTCACCCTAAGTGGTCAATGGCTTTTCATCACTCTTCCTGACCAAGGTTCCCTTGTGCTTGTCCTAGGCATGTTTAAACCCCTCCACTGTGCTCGCCCCTACCACCTCTTGTGGCAGACTATTCCAAGTGTTCACCACCCTCTGTGTAGAAAACCTTCCTCATGTTACCTCCTAATCTACCACCCCCTCCAATTTCATATCGTGCCCCCTCGTTCGGATATATTTTCTACACTGGAAAAAGATCTCCAACCTACACCTTATTTATGTCCTCGACATACTTACAGTTTTTCTATGATGTCGCCCCTTTCTCTCCTCCAGTGAGTACATATCGAGGTCTCAGTCTCTCCTCATGTTTTGTGGTGCAAACCATGCACCACCTTTGTCACCCTTCTCTGGATAGCCTCCACCTTGTTTATGTCTTTATGCATGTGTGGTCTCCAGTACTCCATGCAGGGCCTTACCAGTGTTTTATACAATGGCACCACCTCCTGCCTCCTACTAGTAATACCTCTGCCTATGCACCCCAGCAAGCCACTGGTCCTCCCTGCAGCCTCTGCGCACTGCTTTGGATATCTTATGGTCATCAGATATAACCCTTAGGTCCCTTTCCTCTTTGGTAACAGTCATCACCTCCCTCCCAATCCTGTAGCTCTCCCCAGGGTTCCCCCTACCCAGCTGCATTATCTTGCACTTTTTTGCACTGAACCTCAGTTGCCATACCTCCAACCATCTTTCAAGCTTCTCCAGGTCCCTCTTCTGCCCCCATTCTGGAGTATCCACCCTGTTGCAGATCTTGGTTTCATCTGCAAACTATCACCACTATCCTCTGCCAGTCAGCCAGTTTCTAACCCAGTGCATCACCGTATGCCCCATGCCCAGACTACTCATCTTGTTAACAAGCCTTCTTTGTGGGACAGTATCAAAGGCTTTGCTGAAATCTAGGTAGGAGACTTCTACGGCCTCTCACTTCCCTAGTCACCCAATCAAACAAAATCTATCAGATTCGTTTGACAAGACCTTCCTGATGCGAATCTGTGCTGCCTCAGATTCTGGGCACCAATGGATTCCAGGTGTGCCACTACCCTTTCAGCAGTATCTCCATGATCCTCCCCGCCACTGAGGTGAGGCCGACTGGCCTGCAGTGCCGCTTCCACCCTACTGCCACTTTTATGCAGTGGGACTACATGCACCCTCCCCTCCAGTTCTCTGGAACCACACCTGTGTTGAGAGACTCTGAACAGGGTGGCCAGAAGCGCTGCTAGTTCCCTCCGCAGCTCCCTTAATATCCTCGGGTGTATCATCTGCCCAATGGCTTTATCCACCTTCAGCTTTGCGAGTTCCTCCAGAACGCTCTCCACTGTGAATGGAGAGATGTCCACTCCCCACCCCAATTGCCTCTGCTCCCAAACTGTGGTCCTTGACCCGCTCCCTCCTCAGTGAATACTGAACAGAAGTATTTGTTCAGTATTTCTGCCTTGCCTAGATCCCCCTCCTTACATTCTTCCCTCCTCCCCTTTGAGCCCCACAACCCCCTCTTTTTCTTGTCACTGATGTACCTATAGTATGTCTGTCCCTTTTTTTCAGTCCATCCTAAACCCTTCTCCGCCTGTACCTTGACTTTTAACAGCCTTCCCTGCTTCTCAGACATTGCCGTAGAATTTAATTGTATTCTACTGTGAAACTTGAACTAGTTGACCGTCTCCTGCTCACTGAATATACCCTGCTGGCTCTCTCCCCCTCTCTCTGTGTTGTACCCCTGCATCTCTCTCGCTCTCTGTAACCCTCCTGAAACTCTGCCACAGCATGAACCATGGTACTCTCCCAAATCCCCCCCCCCCGCTCCTGGTCCCCCTCTCCCTGCGCATACTTGACCTTTTCTCACCTTAGCTTCTGAGCCCTCTACCCTCCCCCAGCTGTAACCTGGCCCGCCCTCTTAATTTGCACCGACTCCTTTGTTTTACTACCCCACCCTGTGATATCTAGTCTCTTTATTTTAATTTCTCTAACACCCCCGCCCCTGCTGACGGACTGTAGCCAGCCTCCCACCCACAATCCTATCTTTATCAGGTATTTAATCCTCTTCTCCCGTTCTGCCCATAGGATCCTCAGGTGGAAATTCGGTGTCTCCGCCGAAAGCGGCGGCTGTGACCGCCTGCCAACTCAAGCACCACCCTCGGGCTGCCTCCGTGGAACCCTGTGGCGGATTCCTTACACCAGGATCCCCGGAGGACTCTTCGGCACCAGAGCTGAAAGCGGCGCTCAACGGCCGCCTTACCGACTCCTGTCCCAACTACTGACCGCCTCGCTGGGACTGTGCAGCAGATCCTCACTTTAGGTATGAGCGCCTAAAGCTGGGTAGAGCCCCAAACTTGCGGCTGTGCTCAGATTGGTGAGACGCTGCTTACAGTGCGCTGTGATTGGCCAGGACAATCTCCTCTGACCTCAGCCACTGGTGTGAACTCAGACTGCCATTTCTACCCCCCAAAGCTTTTTGCTACTCGCTCTTGGGAAGAAGTGTAATTTGTCCCACCTCCACCACTCCCCCCCAGGCCTCCATTAAATACTCTCTCGCCCCTCCCACTTTGGGCCTCTGCACCAATCTGCTCAGCACCCTCTGCCTCGACCAATTACACCTGTCTTCACTGATAACTAATCTCCCTCTCCCCTCCCCCTCTCACCCTCTAGTATAACTGTGCCTCCCTCCCTCCTATCCCTAACCATAGTGGCTTCAAAACTGCTACCAACAGTTCTAGTTACAGCTTTTATACTGCGGCTCTGCACCAATCTGCAAGAAATTACATCCTCCCACACAAACTGTCAGCTAATGCCAGCTACTGCTCTGCATTATACTTCTGGCATGATAACTGGGATCCAATACAAACTATCCCATGTCCCACTGCTTTCTACTATGGCTGACTATCTCATGAAGCCTGATACGCCTGGCCCACTGAGTAATCTACCGGATGTTGCAGCACTCTGCAGTAAGGCTAGTCAACCCATGCACCAACATACCAAAGCACGGAGACGCCTAACAAGCAAGCAAGCCATCAAAATTCTAAAAACCTCTCATGAGATCTCTTAATACTGCTTCTCCTCTCAGAAAATGTTCACCCTAACCCTGGACCACATGGTCCAACCACCCACCCTCAGAACAGAGCAACTGGATTCCCTCACTCTCGCATCCATTAATGTCTATAGCCTTCTTAGCAAACTTGATAACCTCCAAACCTGGATCCAACAACACAATCCTGACATCCTCTCTGTTGTCAAAACATGGCTAACCCCCAAGATCCCGACTCTGCGGTAGCAATTCCTGGATACTCGATCTTCAGGATGGACAGGATCTTTAACTGGGGTGGTGGCTGCGCCATTTACCTGAAAGATTCTCTCATGGGACACACTATCCAAGTTCCAAACCCAGGTTCACCATCTCAGATCCTCGC
Source organism: Neoceratodus forsteri (assembly GCA_016271365.2). Taxonomy (NCBI): domain Eukaryota; kingdom Metazoa; phylum Chordata; order Ceratodontiformes; family Ceratodontidae; genus Neoceratodus; species Neoceratodus forsteri. Next base: position 724,757,469 of record CM028129.1, read on the forward strand.
TATCAGAGTTCTTCTAGGGGGCCCATAACAAAAATATCACTGTAGTCTCTGTATACATACCACCAAAGAACCAGGATACCAGCTTCAATAACTTAATGGAATGCCTCAAGGGTCTACGCCATAGTATGGAGACCATAATAATGGGGGACTTTAATATCAACTGGCTTGCACCCGAGGCCAGCATCTATAAGGATACGGTCGCTGCACAGCACCACTCAGCTTGTCCCCTCTCCCACTAGAAACAACTACAGGACAGCGACCAGCACCCTAATAGATTGGATACAGTCAAATTGCACTGACAGAATTACTAAGGTGTCTGTCCTCCCAGACTCCATAAGTGACCACTCGCCTGTGATCTGCTCATGGGCTATTAATACAACTAAGCCCCCAAAAAATTATATTCACTAGAGTGCTAAAGCAGGGACACCTACACCTACTAAAATCTCATTTAAGCAGGCTTGATTGGTCTCTAAAATTGACACTCTCAAGGATGTAAACAAAGCACTGGAACAGTTCATTAGTCTTCACCACAGCCTGTGACATTTATGCACCACTGGTAAAGAAGAAAGTCAAAAGCATATCGAACCCCTGGATAAACTCAACTCCTAGCACAGCTCAAACTAAAGGGACCACCTCTGGCACTGTGCTCAAGCCACAGGATCAAAGGAGGACATTCAACAATACAAAGCAGCAAGAAATTGCTTTTGGCATTACGGATAGACCAGGTACAGCTAACACTTTAGAAAGGCACTTTCCAAATCCTGGGGTGATGGGGAAAAAATTCTGGAACAACCTGAACGACCTCACAGGGAAGGTAGCTAAGATACCACCAACTATGCTTAACATTGATGGTACACCTACGCTTGACCTTAATACGATCTGTAACACATTTAAGAATGCATTCTTTAACCTGAGCAGCATCCTAGCACCTGATTTCTTCAATGTCCCCACCACCAACTCCACCTCAACGTCGTCCAAAGCACACACCCCGCCCCACAGTTCTTTTTCCAAGAAGTCCCTATGCACCTAGCCAGAACCTATATACACAAGGCCATCAGCAAAACTGGATACAGTGGTGACTCCCTTGATATGAAGCTACTTGCATTAGTTCTAGATAAACTCCTTGAACCCCTGACTAAGATCTTTAACCTTTCCCCAAGATTGGGTCAGTTCCCATCACTCGGGAAAACGAGCAACTATCACACCAGTGTTCAAAAATGGAGCCAAGACGCTACACACAATCTACAGGCCCATCTCCATCCCCCATCCCATCGAAGCTCTCGAATGTATAGCCTCTGATCAACTTATGGAGTTCCTGGATAAATATGAAATCCATTGCCCTGAACATGGTTTCCGGAAAGGGCATAGTACCAATACGGCACTGCTGGAGTTCACCAGTTTCCTCCATGACATCATCGACCAAGGCATGTGTGGTGGGGTGGTATTCATTGATCTAATGAAGGCCTTTGACACAGTTAACCACCCGCTACTTCTTGATCAACTGTCCGCCCTTGGCCTCTCCAAACATGCAGTGAGATGGTTTACTAGTTACCTAGGGGACAGGGCCCAATGTGCCAGGATCGCTGGAGTTGCCTCCGATGACAAGCCAGTCCTCTCAGGTGTCCCCCAAAGGTCAATATTAGAACCACTAATCTTTTCTCTCTTTCTTAATGGTCTCCCTAGCATCTGCCAACAGAGAATATGACTTTATGCGGATGATGCAGTACTATTTTCAAGGAACCATGATACTAGCCTGCTAGAGAGTCATCTTCAAAGTAATTTCAGGTGTGTTGGAGATTGGTTCCGCTCACATAAACTGGTTCTGAACTTTAGCAAAACTAAGACTACGACATTCTACAGCCCACGGAGCAAGTACAAAACTTTGCTCCTCAACATCAAGAACCATGCAGGGGCCTCACTTGAGCATGTTCCCGAGTTCAAATACCTTGGCATCACCCTGGACTGCTCACTTTCGTACTCACAACATATAGGTAATGTAGCAAGAGCTGCCAATACACGGATTGGCCTGCTCCACAAGCACAAGCATTGCTTGACCCCTGAAGCCCTTAGGCTGGCTATCTATAGCTCTGTCACCTCCATCATAGACTATGGTCTTGCCATCTCCGGCTCTGCCTCCCTTATGGCTCTCTGGAGGATATCTGTGACTCTCACTGTCAGGATATCTGCGACTCTCACAACAAAGCCTGTAGGCTCCTTACAGATGCCCCTCACCTAACTCACACCTGTGACCTATATGACCAGGCTGGATGGCTCACTCTCCAGAGCAGAATACAGTACCAGACCTGTCTACTCACAAAAAAAATAAAAAAATAATCTTTGGCCACATGCCGCCTGGAGTTGCAAAACTCCTCACTGCCCACAGCAGCACCCAATCTACACAGAAAGCTCTGTAACAGACGTTCCAGGTCCCCAGGTGCCGGACCACTATGGGCAGAGATCATTCTCACACAGGGCACCTCAGTACTACAAAACCCTTAACGAAGAAGTACTTACATCCAAGACTCTTGGTCCTTTTAAAAGGGAACTACGATGCTCCATTGCCTCAACCACGGAGTGTGACTGCTTCTCCTAAAGAATGGTCTTCACATTGTATCGGTGACAGTGGTGCTCTGGATTCCTGCCTCCTGCCCAGCTTTTGTCACCTCCCTGCACTCCTCCCTTTAATCACCCCTCCCCTCTCAGCTGACACTAGGCCTGAGCCACCATGACCAATCTCATGCCACCCGCCACTTCTACCCAACAATGGCATTGCCTGCTCATTCCTTCCTACCTCTCCCCACTCCATATGCAGTTCACCATCAAAACTTACTTATACTGGTTACTGCTGTTTCTCTCTGCAAACCACTGTACGTGCCATGCTTAACTCAACTTTGAAATGTAACAGATGTATCTGCTGCTTCCTTTGTATTGTCGTTCCCCTACATCCTTCAACGTGGAACCTTTGTAAATGAGCAGTCCCTGTTCAAAGGTACTTGTAATCCTAGAGTTTACTAAATAAAAAATAAACAAATTCAAGGTATACCTCTCTGTGTGTCCCATTATACTGAAACTTGCTCTTTTAGCCTTTACTTCGTCTCCCACCTCTTTCGAGAACCATAGTAGTTTTTTTCTTCTTTTCCCTTTGGCCACTATCCTAATGCATTGGTTAGTTACCTCCATAATAGCTCCTTTTCGCCCCACCCCACCCCCGTTACATACGAACATTAAAATGCCAGCAGAATAAGCCTAACTGTCTCTCAAGTCGGCTAGATTTTCAGCACCTGCACTGAGGGCGAATTTTGGTGCCCCCATTCCCCTTGGGTTATACTGTCCCCAGTCCCAGATGTTCCACCTGTATTGGGCTTGGTCAGATTTACCCTCCCCTTGTACCTGTCCCATCCCCCCTCTTAAACCCGTCCACAGTCTCCGCCTCTACCAGCTCCCTGAGCAGTGCATTCCATGGCTCCACCGCCCTTTCAGTGAAACAACATCTCCTCCTCTCCCCTCTGAGCCTGCCCCCTTCCAGCTTACACCCGTGACCTCTTGTTGCCCCACCCTCCTTCGGAACACCCTGACTGGGCCTCCTTTATTGGTCCCTTTCATGTACTTAAAGACCTCTATCATGTCCTGTCCCTCCTCTCCTCCAGGGTGTACATTTATTTAATTTTTATTGACAAGGTAAGTGCACTAGACAAATCCTGCCTATTTTCAGGCACGACCCGGGGAAGGGGGATACAGATGAATGCCAACTGACCTTGAACCAGATTAAGCTGTTGGTGGTACTTTTTAGTGAATGAGGGAAATTTGGCCAGGACACCAGGGACATTCCCCTACTCTGCTTCCTGTAAGCAGGGGGGGGGGGGGGTCCCATTTTCATGTGGGACCAAGATGGCTGCCTCTGGACATGCTGTGGAGGACATGGAGATGTTGGAGGCAGTAGAGCTGGTCTCTTCCCCTGTCTCTGTTCTGAGAGAGACCCCATCTTCCATGCCTATTGTGCTGCAATCTACCGAATATGGTTCTTCTATGCCTTTGGATACTTCCCCTGCTGCTGTTGTGGATACTTGTGTGCAATGTTTGCCTGTGGAGCCTTCATTTTTTCCTCAAACTGTGCTTACAACGTCTTCTAACCCTGTTACTATGGATATCTGTGAGTCTTCTCCTCCTGTTTCTATGGATGTAGATGTGTTACTTAAAATCGAGGAACAGCGTTATTTCACTGCTAGACAGCGTTTGTTGGCCCTTAAGCCTCAGTCTGGTTTTGTACCTGCTGCTACTGACTCACTGTCTGGGAAAGATTGTTTTACTGTCTCTTCACAGATTCTGACACTTCTGCATTCTTTGCCAGTTGCTACGGACCCTCCTCACTCCCTACCGCCTGTACTGACTGCAACTCTTGCTCAGCTTCCTCCAGAAACTTCTTTTGTACAGGTGCCTGCTTCTGCTCTCCCTGATGCCTTGCACACGACAGACTGGTCTGTTGAGTCGGCCCTGGAAGCGGCTGGGTGGGAGATGGATCCTACCGTTGGGACTTGGCGTTCTGGTTCTTCCCCAATCTGTACTAGGCCACCTGACACTGACAAACTGCTGGCCTCTCCTGTTTTGAAAGACTCTACTGCTTCTCTTGATCTTTCTTTGCCAACTGAACTCCTTCTGACTCAGAACCAGACTTTGCAATTTGGTCCTCCTTCCTCGATGCCTCAAGAACAACGGACTCTTCGGGACCCTGAGTCTCGTCCAGTTCCTGCTACTTCTACTGCTTCGTCCCCTAAAACTTATGCTGCATGCTTTCAACCCCCTGTACATCAAGCTAAAAGACACAACGCTGTTCGGATGCATTATTTGGGGGGCTAACCTGACTTTCCTGACTGATTTTTTGTAGGTCGCACTCTTTTGAAGGATTCTATGCAATTTGCTGCTTTTGAGATTCACGCCTTAATTCATGTCTCTTCAGAGTCTCATTTTGATATTAGTTTTAAAACTATCACTGGTTTAGAAAAGTTTTGGAGAAAATATCAGGAGCTTAAAACTTCTCCTTTATGGTCACCGTTTAATGCCATTCCCTTAACTAAACCTACTCAGAAAACTGTTACTATATTGTTTTAATGTGAAGGTGTCAGTCTTAAAGATATTACTGTCTGGTTAAAGCAAAGATGTACTGTCCTTTCTGACCCAGAGGCTATCTTTGATTCTGAGAATATCTGGACAGGTGGGTGGAGAACGAGGGTTATGCTTCGCACTTCGGAGGTTGGAATACAGCATCCTCAGAACAGCTTTATTCTTGGGAAAGAGAGAGGAGTTCTTTTTTACCCCAGCCAGCCTAAAGCTTGCTACAGATGTGGCTCTCAGAATCATATAAGTAGTGTCTGTGACAAGATTAAATGCTCTGTTTGTGGTAACATTGGCCATGCAGGTTCCCAATGTGTGGATGAACCTCTTTGCGTCCTTTGTGATGAATTGGAGCACACTTTCCAGATTTGTACTTGGGCAGCTCACAACTCCCCGACTCTTGCTGATGGGAAAAACAACGTTTGATTATTACTGTCGCACAACGTTCTCATTTATTTGACACTCTTTCTAGACCTCAACGCGTACCCCTCCCTCACCCTGTTGTACCTGCTGTTGACCCCTCTTCTACTTTACACAAATGGTCTGCTCCTGTTTTGGAACCACAGACCTTTACTACAGCTCTCCTTCCCCCTTTCTCTGATCTTGCTATTTCTACCTCAGAAGAGGTCCCTATTCCTGTCTTGCCTAATATTTCTGGGTCTTCCATGGACCCCCCGCCCGAACCTTTTGTTAGAGTTACACAAAGATCTAAGAAGGGGACTACTTCTTCTAAGGCCTTGAAATCCTCTACTGTGACTCATATGAATAAATTTGAGGTTTTACGCCACCCTCAGGACAATACGGACTCTGATCGTCCTCTGTTCTTTCCTCCCACCCTGATGTGACTACGGACACTGAAGTACCCATTGATAATATTGGTTCTCAAAAAGAAAGCTAAGAGCAAAACTGAAACATAGGAAGGTACCCCTAGGAAAGGTAGGCTAAAGTGACTTTGTGTTTTGTTTTCACTTTCCCGTTCATGTCTTTGCTTTCTCAGTGCATACTGTTAATGTTAACAGTATAAAGAAGCATGCTAAGAGATGCAGTTTTTCCTTTTTATCTGGCTTGACAGCTGGTCTCATCTTTTTTGCAAGATGTCGTTTCCATGCTCTTCCAGAAATTTCCAGGGCCATCGTGCCTGGACCTCTAGGCTCTCTTTTGGTCCTTTGGACAGGACTCTTGTTCTGGTTTGGGTATTTTATTTAGTATACCTGATGTTACTGTTAAACTGTTGGATGTCTACCGAGTCGGCTTCTGTTGTTGGATATTTTGATTTCTTCTGTCCCTTTCCGGATTATTAATATTGCTCCTCAATTGGAAATCCCACAGAATTGACCTACTGAAACTGATTCAACCCTATTTATACACATCAATGCTGTGATTTTTGGGGTGATTTCAATTGTGGGTTATCCACTAAAGATAAGTCTTCTACTTCAAATACTACCAAGTTGTTTTGTGACACGAATTTTTCTGAAACAACTGCTCCATTCCACAGGTTTTACAGGATGCATATTTATTTTTAGTCGGAATACTCCTACTTTTCGCCAAAGGCCCCTTGCAAACCCGTATAGATTTTTTTTTTTTTTTTATTTCTTCCCACCTCCAACTTTCTGATGCTGTAATTCAAGTTGCGGAATATTCAGATCATAATTTATTATCTATTTCTTTAGGCCCTTCCTTGACATCTCGTTTTAGCCCTGGCATTTGGAAACTGAATGCTTCCCTGTTATCTGATTCACATTTGTTAAGTCACTTAACTGAGTATATTCATAATCGAAAGACTGCATTTTTTTTTTTTTTTTTTTTTTTAATATGATGCCCCCTGGGATTGGTGGCAGGATACGAAATCTGGACTCCGAACTTTATTTAAAAATTTTAGTAAACATCATGATTCATTGTATTTCCTTTAACACACTAACAGACAACTTCAAAAATTACTTACTTTATCTAATGAAACTGGCCACGATTTTTCCACCCAAATAAGTACTCTTAAGGAGCGCATGATGGATTATCACCTTCTGAAGGCTACTTCTGTTCAGCATCAACAGTGTTTTGGGACCTCTGGTACCCGTGACACAGCATGTCCATATGCTTCTATTTGTCGAACAGTAGAGAGTAAAACCTTTACTACGCTGCTTGATGAGTTTCACCGAACTCACTGATATTTTGGATATCAGGCACCGTGTTACCTGTTATACACAAACACTGTTTGGTCCCATGCCCCAAATCTGCATCCATAATGGACTACTTTTCCTTTTTACAACTTCCTGATGTACCTTCTTCCGTTGTAGATATGTTAGATACTGAGATACAAGCACATGAAATTGAAGCAGTAATCAAGTCTTTACGTCCAAGAGTGACACCGGGCCTGGATGGTCTCTCCAGTGAGCTGTATAGATTGTTTTCTGCCGACCAGAGTTCTGAATTGGCTACAATTTATAATTCTATTCTACAGTGTGAACATCTTCCTTTAGACTTTAACATGGGTTGTTTATTCTACTTACATAAAAAAGGGGATAGAAGATTGCTCTCCAATTGGAGACCTTTATGCCTCTTAAATACGGATTTTAAAATATTGACCAAAATTTTGGCCCTCAGACTTTCTAAATTGGCCATATATGTGATTTCTACCGCACAATCTTGCAGTGTCCCTGGGATATGTACACAGGACCATCTAATTTTACTTAGAGAAATGATTGAACATGGAAATTCTAATGTTTTACATGGTTTCATATTCTCACTGGACCAACAGCAGGCTTTTGATTCTGTACATCATGATTTTTTATGGTCTACTCTTCGATATTATAAAGTACCTGATTATACCCTGACTAGACTCCGGTTGCTATATCGGTCTGCAACTGTTGTCCCACTGGTCAATGGATGGAAGGGCCCTATGCTTCCTCTATACAGAGGGGTTAGACAGGGCTGTCCCCTTAGTCCACTTTTATGTTTTTTTTTTTTTTGGATCCCTTACTTCGTTCTATTAATTCCCTTAAACAATTATGCCACTTCCTCAGCCCATATTCCGAGTTGGCCTATGCAGATGATCATGAAGTCTCATGGTGGCTAATGTTGCCTCCGTCGTTCTGCATTATGGCACTGTTCCAAGTTTGGGGCTGTTTCGTGCCGGCCCTTAATCTTGATAAATGTGAGGCCAGTAAATTAAGTTCCCCTTTTGTAGACTGAGTCTTCTGTTGACATTAAACTTTGTGGCGACCCTATTAGGATTTGGGGCATTTATACGGTAATGGTCCTTTAGATGTCCTTAACTGGACTCCCAAATTAGATTATGCTCAAACTATGGTTGCGATTTGGAATTCATGGCAGATGAGTAAGAAAAAGGATTTACATGATTAAAACCTTTCTGCTTCCTTTTTCTCTTTCTGGCTTATATCTTCCCCTCCCGGCAATTTGAAACCAGATTGCTTAGTCTCTTTTTCAAGCCCTATGGGTAGCCGCCTGAACCCATTAAACGTCAGATCACCTATCTCCTTATTTGGGATGGAGGCCTAGCTATGGTCCAACCTGTTTTTTTTTTTTTATACTAGTTTTTCTTGTTTCATAATATTAGACCACTGAGGTTAACCAAGATCGAGGGTTAGGAACCTTGGTTTCTTGAATCCTGTGGTCCTTGGTTTCATAAATGGGAACTTAACAAATTGACGGTTTTAACAATTCCCCAGATTTCTGCTTATGTTAGGGATATTTTTTCTTTTGAAACACTGGCAGATTACTAGCCATATGCTAATAACTGTCTCCAGAAAATCATTGTATAAGTATTTAGTGGACGTGTATGTTTGAGATTGTTTTCTCCAAATGTCCTCAACATCTCCTGCTTTGCTCACTTTACGTAATTCTAGGGTTCCCAAAAGATGTGGGACTTGCATTGGCTTAGCTGCCATGAACGTATCAACGTCAAATGTAACCATAAACACAAATCACTACAGGACAGATTTTGTTCCAGACCTGAATGTCAGCAACAAGAAGAAACTATTTCACACCTTTTTTTTTTTTCATGTACATTTATTGTTTCTTTTTGGACTCTATTAGCTGCCAGATGGCGTGAACCCTTGTTTGCTCTCATTACTTATGACAATTTGATGTATGTTTTTCCCCCTCACTTGGTCTCATTGGAATATTAATACGTTAAATTTGATTTTTGTAATAATCAAATGGCATGTGTGGAATGCTCGTCTGTTTAATTTACAGAATTAGGATGTGCCTCTTACCATTATTAGAAGAATCGAACATGATTTGAAGGCCATATATTTTTCAGAGGCAGAGCATTTGCCGTCTGACTCTCTGTTGGAATTGTGGACACTATTACCTTGGATAACTGATTCTGATCTTCCTGTTACATAATTATTTTGTGTTTTATTTTTCTCTGTATAATTTTTGTTTTTCTTTTCTGTTCAGTTGATGTTCAATAAAAACTTCCCCTACTCTTTTTGATAAGTGCCATGGGATCTTTAACATCCACCTGAACTACCACCAATCCAGGCAGATGGGCCCTCGATTTAACGTCTCATCCGAAAGATGGCACCTCAGAAGTGCAGCACCCCTCTCATGCTGCACTACAGTGTCAGTACTCGGATATTAACTCAAGTGCCAGATGTGGGAACTGAACCCACAGCCCTCTGATCTCCCGGCCTCAGAGGAGTGTGTGCTACCTACTGAGCCACTGACACTGTACATGTCAAGCTCCTTGAGCCTCTCCTTATAGGTCCTCTCCCCCAGGCCCCAGATCACTTTGGTTGCCCTCCTTTGGATCCTCTCTAGGAGTGTAATGTCCCTCTTTAAATGTCTCCAAAACTGTACACAATACTCAAGGTGTGGCCTAACCAAGCAGCTGTACAGTGGAAGGATCACTTCCGCCTTTCTGGAGGTAATCCCCCTGGTGATGCATCCCAGCATCCTATTTGCCCTTGCCACTGCCCTCCTATTGGTCTCCGAATTGTTCATTCTGACATCTACCACTACCCCCAGGTCCCTCTCACCCTCAGTGACTTGAATCATGTCTCCTCCCTGGGTATACCCCTGGCCTGGATTTCTGACTCCCAGGTGCAGAACGTTGCACTTCCCCACATTGAATTTTTGTTTCCATTTTCCCCACCCACCCTTCCAGAGCCTCCAGGTCCTCCTGCAAGGCCACCCTCCCCTCCTCCCCCATCCACCACTACACCCAGATTTGAGTCATCTGCAAGAGACTCATCTCACTCCTGATCCCCTCCACAGTGTCTAGGATACAGGCGTTGAACAGGAGTGGCCCCAGCACTGACCCTGGGGAACCCACTAGCAGTAACCCACCTTGGGGTGGAGGCTAACCCTCCAATCACCACCCTCTGAGTACGCTCAGAGAGCCAATTTCCTATCCATCTTAACTGTCTCCCTACTCCCTTTTCCTTCAGCTTAGCCAGCAAGTCACTGTGGGGTTCCAAATCAAATGCCTTGCTAAAGTCCAGAAAGAGGATGTCCACTGGCCTACCCTGGTCCAGGGCCCTCGCCACCCAGTCATAGACCTCAACAAGGTTTGTCTGGCACGATCTTCCCGTGACACAACCATTTTGCCCATCGTCCAAGTGCCCAGTTTGCTCCAGTAACCCCCCTAGCCTTTCCTTAGCAATACCCTCCTTTACGTTGCCGACCACTCAATGTCAGGCTGAACGGGCCTCTTCCGCCTCCTCTCTTGATCCCCCCTTGTGGATCGGCACGACATGGGCCACCCTCCAGTCTTGGGGCACCCACCCAGTCCTCAGAGAGATGTTGAAAAGCTCCGCTAGAGGGACTGCCAGGACATCCGGAAGTTCCCTCAGCACCCTGGGATGCATCTCATCTGGCCCATGTGCTTTCTCCATCTGAAGGGACCCGAGGGCTTACCTTACTCTACTGCGATTTCAGCCTCCACATCCTCCCCTTTTCACCCTGCACTGCTGGACCCCCCACCTGTCTGGTGGCCACTCCCTTTCCCCCAGACCCATCAGGGCCCCTGGTCTCTACTGGTCCCACCCCTTGCTCCGGTTTACCCCCGCTCCCCTCGCAAGACTTAACCCCTCCATCCCCCCTGGTAAAAACTGAGGCAAAGTACTCATTTAGGACTTCTGCCTGTTCCCCCACCTCCTGTGCCCAACCATCCCCTATCCTTATCTTGCTGATCTGCCTCCTTACTTTCATTTTTCCCCCGCTATGTATCTAAAGATCCCCTTGTCTCCTCCCCCCTCCGGATCCCACTGACCAAGGACTGCTCCTTTTTTGCCATAGCTGCTCTCACCACCCTGGTGACTCTCTTGGCTGTCTGCTCATATTCCTCCTGATCCCCTTCACTCCTTGAGCACTTGCAGCGCCTATAGGTTGCCTTCTTTTCCCCTCACCACCTCCTTTACCTCCCAGGTCCACCAGCAGGATTTTCTGCCTTACTGAACTTACGCCTTTCCCTTACGCAGGATGTGGTAATCTCCTGTATTCCCTTCCTAATGATCTCCCACCTGCTGTCAGCATCCATATCTGGCCTTATCCTGTCCAGACAATCTTTAATGATCCTTCCCATCTCCCTTAAGTCTGCACCCCTAAAGTCGGTTACTACCGTCCTTGTTCGGCTTTCCTCCCCTCAGGTCCAGGAAGTACCAGACTGTGGCGTGATCATGCCCCAGCGGGTCCCTCACCTCTAGGCCCCTAATCTGAACAGTGTCCGGGCCTCCCTAGTTGGCTCACCCACTTGTTATGTCAGAAACGCATCCTGGAAGACATCCAGCAGCCTCTGCTCTCCGGCCACTGGTGACATCATAGTCCCCCAGTCTGTTCCTGGTATGTTTAGGTCCCCCATTACCACTACCCTTTCCTTTCTCATTCTACAGTGTCCCTCGAGATTTGCCACCAAACTTTCTTCCAGTACCTCCACCAGTGCTTGTGGTCTGTATACCACTCCGACCTTTACTCTTACCACCCTGCGTCAGCAAGATGACCCAAATAGCCTCCACGTTCCCCTCTGCCTCCTCTATCCCTCCAATACCCATGCCATTTCTGACTAACAGTGCTACACCAACCTCCCTTTCCTCCCCCCATTTTTATTGAACATAGTGTAGCCCTCCAGATTTAGGTCCCACTCGTGCCCTGGAGTGGTCAACGTCTCGGTAACTGCTGTTACATCTACCTCCCCTCAACTAGCATCGCCTGGAGTTCAGGCATTTTATTTCCTAAGCTCCTGGCATTTATCAGGAACACTCTCCACCCCTTTTCCCTCCACTCCTTTCTCCCAATTCAGCTCCCATTTCTCAGCTCCTGCACCCCACCTGGTGACCCATTTCCATCCCTCCCTAGCCCCGAGGAGTGGAGACCCTGTCCCTCAATTACCTGCTGGCACTGCCCCTTTTTTGATCCCTCCCCCCATCACAAGTTTAAACCCCACCTTTCGCTAATGAACCCAGCTAGTGTGAGCTTAAGGATTTCCTTCCCCTCCAAATTAAGGTGAAGCCCGTCCCCCTAGCGCACAGCCCCCTATCCTCCAAGGTCTCCCCCCATTCCCCCACCAGGCCATACCCCAATTCCCCACACCACTCCCTAAGCCACTGATTAATCTCCTTAATCTTCATCTTCTTTTCCCCACTAGCCCTTGGCACTGGCAGGATTTCTGAAAAGGAGATCTTACAGCCTACGGAAAGGCATACCCTGGCCAACTCCCGGAACCTTGCCTGAATTTCTAGTTCACTATCACCATTTATGTCGTTTGTCACCAAGTGCACTAGAATGTCTGGAGTCCCCCTGCATTCCCTTGCCAGTGAATACAACTCATGCTTGGCCTTGTGCACAGTCAGGCTTGGGTAGCATTTGGTTCTCATCAGACAGGTTTGACCCTTCTCCTGCCCCTCCCACTGGATGCCTCTGATCATGAAGTCCCCAATAACAGTACTCTAACCTCCCCCTTGCCTCCCTGTTCACCCCTCGCGTTCCCCCTCCTTCCATGCCCCTCATCCCTTCGTCCGGATTCTCCCCTCAACTGGCTCCTCGCACCTCCCACAATCTGGGGGTTGAAGGTAGCCCCTTCACTATTGTCCCTGGTTACCTCCTCTACCTGTGTCCTAGCCTTCTTCCCCCACCCAAGTATCTCTCTCTCTCTGCATCTCTTTCCCCACTCCTTCCTAATCCATCCGTCCTATCGGTTTACCTACTTGGCTTTCTGCTCGCTATCATCCCATTTACATCCTGTGCCTTCCTGCCCGTCATGCTCCCCTGTTCCATACCATCGACCTCCTCTTTGTTCCCCTGATCCTCCTCCCCCTCAACCTCTCTTCCCCATCCTGTCCGGGACCCCTTCTATTGCGCCCTTGCCTCTTGCCCCCTTCACCCTTTCTATACGTCCCTGCCCCAGCTTCACCAGCAACAGCATCATCCTCCTCCACACCCCTCTTCTACCAATAGGTGTAAAGGGTTAAAACATTTGCGAGCCCACCCCAGTGCCCCCCCGTCCCTACTGACCCTCTTGGTTTCCTTTGGACACCTCAGACTCTTGCCTATTGCTGTGAAATTTCACCTTTTGGGACCCACCTCCCAGAGTCCCTAGAGCCCCTGTGTACCCCCTTCCCTCCTCTCCTGAGTGTGTGCACCTCTCTTCCTCCTCCCCAGCTTGGGAGGCCCCAGCACACCTAGTGCTTCCATGTAGGTGACCGTTTGCCTCCTACCGCTCCAATCCTCCCCCCAAGCACGCCCAGATGCCTTCGGATCCCCTTTACCTCCTCAAGCTGTGCCAGCTGCTAGCACACTGGGCATCTCCCAAACTTCCAAGCCCAGTCCAGTATCATGGCCGCACCACACCATGTGCACCCAACCACCCTCCCAAAAATACCTGCTCTAGTGATATGCAGTCCTTTCCCCATCACCACAGCAGTCTTTTCTAGGCCAAATAACCAACTAATCCTAGCCCAACTTCTAACAGAAAGTTTACCTGCTATATTCCAGTTGAAGGTTCTCCACAATATCCAACTATCACACTACTCAGCAATTCATTGTGAATGCTGCACTCCTACTGAGACCTACCTATGCTTTTTCCCTGCCCCGTGGCTGCACTATTGGACAGAACTACATTAGCTGCACCTGAAGCCTCTTCCTCCAATTGCAGGGCAGGTGTTCCCTTATAAATGAGCTGTGCTCTGGGGAGGGAGGGGTGAGATTAGGGCCCATACCTGACTCTCACAAGAGTGTATCAGCCCTGTGTCTGCCCCTCACTGCACCTCAGAGCACTGCAACCTCCTCCGGAGGAAGGTCCCACACAAACACTGTATTAAACAAGTCAGCACTCCTGCCTGAAAGTCCACCCCCCCCCCCATTACCTCCACTTTTTCCAGGGCTGCTCTTAAACATCTACCCATTTCACTGAAATCTAATACTTTTGCCCTTTTGTGGCTTAATCGAGTCTGTCTCCATGCCAAACCATACCATGTGGTGGTCGCTGGATTCCAGCTGCCCTTCCACCTGGATTCCTTAGACTGTTCCCACTGATCCACACCAGGTCTAGAATCGATTTGTCCCTGGTTAGCTCATGCACCAGCTGTCTGAGTCCAACCACGTGCAGGGATTCCAAGATGGCCGTGCTTCTGACTGAAGCAGCTGCCTGGGTGGTCCAATCCACATCCGTCATAGTGAAATCTCCCATCAACAGGATTTCACCTTTAGCTGCCATATCGTGAATTTCCTCCACTAATACCCTGTACACTTCCTCCCTCTGTGCTGGAGGTCTGTAGGTTACCCCTTTATGTACTGCTGTGCCGTTTCCTGGTTCAGTGGTGACCCACACTTCCTCGGCCTCCCCCTGCCTTCCCTGTACTTCTGTAGCCTTTTATGCCTTCTGATGTACAGGGGCACCCCCCCTCCCCCTTTTTACCTTCCCTGTCCCTTCTGAACAGTGCATAGGCTGGTACATTGACGTCCCAGCTTTGAGTAGCAGAATACCATGTCTCTGTTATTGCTGCTATGTCAAGGTCTGCATCCGTCATCAAGGCTTCCAGGTCTGGAACCTTATTAGTTATGGATGGTCACCCATCCACTATTCTATATGGGACATGGTTAATCCAAGCATTTTACTGTGCATCATCGGCACGCCTACTTGCTCCCCTTTCTTCGCTGTCCTGAATTGCCTGTCCAGAGTCTCCGTCTTGACAGTGACAACTGCCAGTTTAGAAAAAAAACAAAAAACACACACAGACACACACACACACACCCCCCAGCAAAGGCAATGAGTTGGTACAGTTTAGTACCGTATAGGTATTTTCGTCTGTCCGTGTCATGGACTCCCACTCAGTAAACCATACTGCCATTTTCCTCTGACTTTTTTGAAAGCGCCATGTTTGAACAGTGGCGCTGCGATTGGAGGTGACAGCAGCAGCATGCAGACATTCGATGTTGTACCGTCGTAGTGACATACGAGGGTACAATAATTTCTTGACGTCACTACGATGGTACGACAGCAATTCCATACACAACAGCCCTTACCCATACAATATACTACATTAAGTCAACATGCTCGACAATCATACAAATTAAGAAGTCAACAAGGCATGAATACTGAAAGCTAGAAAGACAGATTCAGAGGGATACATTCATCTGTTCTCCACTGGGAAGAAGAGCAGGATAAAGGAGAGTGCCAGAACTGCTCGCTTTTTGATATGCTTTTTTTTTTTTTTTTAAATTCATTCGTTTAGCTGCTTGACGCGCATGCTCAGGCTGAAGGGCAGCGCAAATTCTAAAGTGTTCACTGCAAACGTCATTGATGGTCCTAATTTGCATAGCTCATTACCCATGACCATGCTCCAGTAATTGGCGCAAACAGTGCTTGCACTCCAAGCTGCCTCTCTCAAGTGCGGTTCTGTCATTTCAATTCATGACAGGAATTAATTTCTACAAGTGTACGCAATGAAATGGAAGTCTATGTTCTGGTATCCAACCTACAGCCCCCGCTTCATAAAATCGTGAACTCAAACCGCGCACAGAAATGGAAGCAACCCAGGGTATGCACGAGATGGCCGGTATTTACTAATGAAAAGTCTCCATTTATAAAAACTCGGCCATTGGATGGCACCAAAGCATTACAAAAACACATGCAACGCACTTGCAGCGGTGAGGACTATTCAAAGACAGCAACACGAAGCAGGCAAACTTTCTTAATGTGTGTTTTTTTTGAGGAAAAAGTGCCTGTTGGGAGTCAGGGAGTTCCCCTCTGAGGCAGTCACTCGATGGCCAGCGTAAGATGCGAGCATGGGCACCAGAGTGGCTGAAGGAAGCCTTCTGTACCTGGTAGGGTGGCATGGCACACAGTTCCGAGTGGCATGCACACCCTTTAGCCCTCTCCAGGTGTTAGCATGGATTTGGAGCGCCTGAAGGATCACAAAGGGTAATCTGGATTTTCTTGGTGGACATCCGCTCGTGCGCACTGATGACTTCCAGGTCGGTAGGGATCCAGCAAAACAGGTCAGCTACTCACTGCGTCTTAGAACCATGATAAATTCACACACGTTGTAGAGAATAAAAAGCCATTTTTATTCAACAATTTGGCAGACCAGTAAAAAAAGCTCTCAGTGCCCCTCCCGAGAAAAATAGCCAAATATTTTCGCACGAAAATGCTCCAAAAACGCATCAGGAGGGCACTGTATTTTTATCTTGGCACCTGCACTAAAGCTTGGCACGAATTTTTCAAACTTACATGTGAGCAGCACTGTTTTTCATACGAGGTGGCGAGTGCTGGATTTTTTGCTGTTGCAACCAGATAATATTCTCCAAACAGGAGCGAGGCTCCTGGGTGGGCCCCATTAACAATGTTGGAGCTAACAGAATAAGAAATTATAGTAAGTATGAAGAAATTTTTTTTTCTGTAGTACTCCACATTTGTCAATGGGTATTCACAACTGGGTTTTAAGCAGCAGTACCCAGAACAGGTGGGAGAATATTACCTCATATGCCAGAAACAAGCACCAAGAGATTACTTGCGAACTGCTGCCTGCAACACTCTTTTCAACCAAAAGCTGAGTCAGCAGAACTCTGAACATCCAATTTGCAGTGTTTTGTGAACATGTGACGGAAAACCAGGTAGCTGCCTTGCATAACTCAAACTGATGCTTCGCTTCTCTCAGCCCAGGACGTAGCCATATCCCTGGTGGAATGAGCTTTGATGAGGGCCAGAGACCTCTTCTGCAACATAAGCCTTAGCAACACAGGCCCTCACCCACCGAGCTAGGGTGGCCTTGGAGGCTTTTTGACCCTGCTTGGCTGTTCTGAACAGAACAAACAGGCTATCCGATTTCCAGAAATCGGACGTCCTCCTCACAAATACAACTTATGCCACTCCTCTCTCTTGGGTGAGATGGTTGCAGACAAAGACGGAAAGCATATTTTCTGGTCCACATGAAAAGCCGTGGGCACTTTTGGGACAAAAGATGGGAATATTTTGAGTACCACCTTGTCCTTATGTATAACAAGGTATGCTTCCTCGTGGGATAAGGCTTGGAGCTCACCAATCCTCCTGGCTGAACACACAGCGACCAATAAACACACCTTGTAAGAAAACACATCCAGCGAGATGGAGGACAGTGGTTCGAAAGGCTCCTTACAAAGAATTCAGAACCAGAATTTAGATCCCATAGAGGAACCAGGGATTAGAACACAATACCACTCCTGCTAACTGCATGCAGGAAATGAGTAACCTCTCTATTAGCCCCTAGCGAAATGCCCAGGGATGCTCCAAGAACAGAAACCTGGCCTCTCAAGAGTGCTCAGTGCCAATCCCTTCTCCAAACCTTCCTACAGGAAATCCAAAATCTGTGGAATCGAGACCTTGGAAAGCTTAAGATCCTTCCCCATGGCCCAAGATGAAAAAGGTGGGCCATACACAAGTGTAAGCTGCGGAAGTAGAAGTTTTCCTGGCAGCCAACAAAGCATCTACTTCTTTAAAGAAAATTTTAGGAGTCAGGCCGTGAGCTGCACTGCTCCCGAATTTGGGTGCAGAATGGGACCCTGAGACAGAAGGTAGCCTCGCACTGGAAGATGAAGGGGTGCTTGTTCAGCTAGGTTCACCAAGTCAGAGAACCACGGTCTTCTTGGCTACCCAAGAGCTACTAAGAGGAAGCTTCCTCTCGAGGGTCTTATTTTGTATTACCCTGGGGAGAAGAAGCAGAGGGAGGAAGGCATATGCTTGAAGGTCCACTCCTGAGTCAGTGTCCACTGCTTTCGCCTGTGGACACTGACAGTGGCTGAAAAACCTTGGGAGTCTGAGCACTGCAGCTGGAGGCGAACAGATTGATCTGAAGTTGCCCGAACCGATTGCACAGGAGGTCGAACACCTCCAGGTTCAACCACTACTCCCCAGGGTGAACATTTTTGTGGCTTAGCCAGTCCGCCTGAATCAGGGTGGGATGCATCAGGCAGCCAATGGCCACTAAAAAATTAGTTTGGCTACCAGGTTTTGAAAGTTACTGGCCAACTGGCAACCTATCTCATGAAGTGATCTTTGACCCAGGAAAAAAATGACAGCCACTATCAATATTGATTTGGCTAGCAGATTTTGAAAGCTGGTGGACAAACTGACCACCAGCTCACAAACCAATTTGTCCCACCCAAGCCTGAATGTTCAGCTCCCCTGCCAAGCATACTGCTGACAGAGAGACAGAAGATTTTCCTCTGCCCACCTGAGATCGGAGACTTCTTGGAGCATCTCCCTGCTTTTTGGACAGCCTTGACTATTTATGTATGTCACAGTGACGGCATTGTCTGACCTTATTTTTACTGCTTTGGTCTGCTGCAGGTTCTGAAATTGCAGTAGAGCTAGGTGAACCACACTCATTTCCAGGATATTTATGTGGAGATGCTGTTCCTGTACTGACCAAGTTCCCCGTGTGGGTAGTTTGTTCAGGACTGCCCCCTAACCGTGCAGACCGGCATCTGTTATTAGTATTATTTTTGGGGAAGTTCTAATGGAACCCCTTTAATCAGATTCTGCACTCACCCAGCAACTCCGGGAGTGAAGTAGCTGAGAGAAGAGGAAGATTCTGGCTTGATAATCTTATGATGTTGGATCCCAGGCCATCAGCAATCCCATTTGAAGGGGCCGAATATGAAAGCGAGCCCACAGGACTAGATCTATTGCTGCTACCATGAGGCTCAAGATACGTAGCAGGCTGAGGGCAGAGGCTGATGACTTACAAGTCTCCTTTCAGAAAGGAAAGAGGAAGACCTTCCCTTGTTTCGTGTTGAACACTGCTCCCAGGTGTTACAAGGTCTGAGATGGCTCTAGAGATCTTTTCTCCCAGTTCACCACCCAGCCGTGGGACTCTAGCATCTCCAGAGTCCTGAGCGCCAACCTCCTTGCCAAGGACAATGTCAGTGCACAAAAAAGCAGATTGTCCACATAAGAATAGACGTGATGCTCCTCCTGTCAAAGTTGAGCCACCAGAACCCAAGATACTTTTGGCAAGACTGACAAATGGGAAACGTGAAGGTAGCCATCTGTCGGATCTAGCTAAGCCAAGTCATCCCCCGGCTGAACAGCTCAAGTGATTGACCTCAGGGACTCCATCTTGAAGGTAGTGTGGCGCATGAACTTTCAGATGCTTCAGATTCAGGATGGGTCTGACCTTCCCCCGATTTTTTTTTTGGAAGAACTACAAAACAGATCGAGTAGCTCCTCTGACCTTGCTCACTTGGCGGTACCGGCACAATGGCCCCGATCTGAATGGCATGGTTCAGGGTCTCCAACACCTCCTGCCTCTTTGCAGCATCCTTGGAAACCGGGAATGGCAGAAAACGTCCCCTTGAGGGGACTGTTGAAAATTCCATGCATAACAAGTCTATGATGTCCAAAACCCAGGCGTCCGACGTTTTGTCCAATCTTGAGTAAAATGCCTGTAGTCATCCACCAAGGAAAGAGGGGCAGGGATGGGCACACATATCCTCATTGCGGGGTACCAGGCTTTTAGGGTGAGCCTTCTGCATGGCATCTGTCCGGGGCCCTTCTATTACTGCAACTCTTGTTACCAGAGTAGGCTCCTCTAGTTCCCTGGTTACCAAAGCTCCGAAAGTGCTGAAACACCTCCACGATTGCCTGCGCCGGATGTCGCGCCTTGACCCCTTTGGGTTGAGGTACGTCTTGTGCTGCTGTTTTGATGCTGGAAGATGGCCCTTCTTGTCCTGAATATCCTTTAAAAATAGCATACAGGCTGGAAACAAACATGCAGCCTCCCTCAAAGGGGAAGTTAAACAACTTAGACTTTGAAGCTTGATCAGCAGCCCAATGCCTAAGCCATATGTCCCGCATGGCCAACACAATGTGGTAGCCCAAACGGGCAGACATGCACAAATTCTCCACTGTAGAGTCACCTAGAAAAATGGAAGCCATGGCAACCAACTGCAAAATGATCACTCCTTCCGAATCAGGAGGAACGAAACTGCCCAGAGTAGTGGCCCACAAGTTTAGGAACACAGAAATCTGATGGAAGAGAAAGACCTCCAGGCCCATCCAGTCTGCCCATTAAACCCAGTAAGGCTCTGGCAACAGCAAAGGAAGCGTACAAAGCACGTAGGTTTGTGCCATTAGAGATGAAAGCCCTCCCACATGCAGCATTCACCAGTTTGTTGTGGGAATCTGTTAAGGTCAGAGAGCCTTCAATAGGCAGAGCGGTGTGTGCGACTGAATTATAGACTACCTTGCCTGCCAGCGGAGGTGCTTCCCACCCTGCAAGATTTTTCCTTTAAAAATGGAGAAGTAAGGAACATACATATATCTTTATGGTCAGAGAGGTGGGAATAGCCAAGACAAGAGAGGTATGTGGATGGGGGGCCAGAAGCCCAGAGAGCTTACGGAACATATGCAATAATATAAAAAAAGGGGGGTAAGTACTGTATTCTAGATGAATTTTACAGCGTTCAAATATTTAGGGAGTAAATAGTTATTGGGAATGATATAGTCAAAAAAAGGTAGACACTACAGTAGATTGACAGATAAAGGTTGTCTGTTACAAAACAGATAAAATGCTGTGTACCGCATGGCAGATTCCTTAATGTTGGAAAAGGAAAATGCAAAATGAATGTAATGCTGACACGGACTTGTGTATGTCTTACCTCAATAAAAGATATTAAAACAAACAAAAAATAAATAAATAAATGGAGAAGGCAGTGTCTTCAGTTTTCGAATATGCTTTCTCTGATCTGCACCTGCCCATTCGTGCTCAGTAATTTAGTCAAAGTGAACTGGGCTCCATCCATTCCCCTTCCTCTTTCTCCTCCTCAGAGGGGACCCTCTCTTCATCAGAGAGCAATTTTTGAAGGACAGGAGCTTCCCCAAAATTCTCATTCTGATTTAAGTAGTCAAGGAAGAGGTCTGCCTGCACATCTGTCTCCGCAGCCTTTTCTTGCTACGACACACAGACAGCCTGTGCCCCCCCCCTCCCCCCAACCTGAGGGACCCGGTTTGGGTGCATCCGCTGGGATGTCCTACAGAGCATCGGGGACCAAAAGCTTACCCAGATGCAACAAAAGTGATTTTCACAATTCTGCTTTGCCACTAACTAAAGAACCAGGTGCTCCGGAGATCGGCTGGAGGGGAACCGTTAAGAGAAATATTATGCTGAGCAACACGATGGCAATAGGAACCCATGGGGGAGGGCCTCATCACCCTTTTGCAGGTCTTACATGGTTTCATAATTAATGGTCTCCGGTAAGCCACGGTGCCAAGAATGTGTCTATACTTGAGAATGCCAGAAAGTACAGTAATTACTGGAGAAAAAATTATTTGGCCTCATTAGCTTGCCTGGGCTGATGGCTCTCCACTGAAGTTGCATGCAGGAATCAGTGTGGCTAGAGGGAGTGGACTAGGTGTGTGCAGGATATTACAACGTCCTATGTGATCAGGGCTAGAAATAATTTTTTTGAGATGCCTGTCCGAGGGACAGGTGGAATGTAAATGCTGCCTGTCTGGACAAAGTTTTACCTGTCCACATTATTGTGAGGTGAATTTTACACTTAAAACATAAAATGGACTGTAAAGTGGAAATAGAGAAAACTGTTGCTTTTGGGGGGTTATTTTTCAAGGTAAAACACTGATCGAGTCTAGTCTATTTCTGAATCGGAACTTGAATCTAGTCTGCAGCCATATGGTCTCCCATGAGGTCTTCTCTTTTGTTTTCCAGATTTGAACCATAGTGTCATGGCATCCTGCAGGTCAAATGTAGCAACGCTAGCATCTGACAGCTTGACACGCATTAGTTCAGATGTAGTCATGGAGACAGACAGGACCGCCAGTCAGACTTCACTCTGCCCATCAAGCTGAATCCTCTCAACTACTGCAGTTTGGGTTGGGATCAGTACAGCTATTGTGACTAAAACCAGAATATCAGGGAATCGCTGTTCATGTGCATCATTATGGAGAATTTTTGCCAGAAATCCAAATAGTGAAATTTCGGAGACAGCTCATTCAGTGATTTTTCATAAGTGGTTTAAGCTCTAACCATTGCGCTTCAATCAAGTTTACATTATGATTGTGTTTCTTCAGTAGGTCACTGTAGTGCTCTGTGAGGGTTCCGACTTCCTCATTGCCATAAAGGGCTAGTTGGTCACTATCTGGTAACTGTAATGGGTTAAATATACTGAATGACCGTAGGACTTTGTTTTAAAATTGGAAAATCGTGAGTTAATACTTTCAATTGTTGATGAAAGAAGGCTTGTAACATCACACAACACTGCCTGTTTGGTTCTATCTATAGAATATCCCCTTTCTAAGTTCAGGAAGATATCAGATCCATGGTACTGAACCTGAGTAGTGGCTGAGCCTGTCAGTCGACTTGTGCTAGTGTCACTGTTAGCTGTGTCAGAGTCAGGGAGCAAGAGCAATTCGTTACAGACTTTGTCAAGTTTATCCTGCACAGGGTAGTTCTCTAGCCAGAGCACTGTGCTTTCAACCTTACTGACTATTGTTTCTACTGTTGAGCTGTCTCTCTGTAGAGTTAGACTGAAGGCCATCATGACAGAAAGGTATTCAGCCAGAAACTGAGAAAAGAGGACAAATCTCACAGTACTTATTGTTTTGAACAACCCACTGGCCTGATGTTGTATTTGCCCTGGTGTGGAAGCAATGTGCTGTAAACGTACAACTAAGACCTTGTAGCTGGACAGAATAACAGACAGAGCCCTTTCTCTGTGTGCAACCCACCGGGTCCCTGACATGTTAACTGGTTTGTGAATGGTGTAGCTCATATTACTAGCTAACTCTTTGAGACCAGCCCAGTTTTGGGAGACTTATGGTATATTTTATAGATACCCATTAAGACTTCATCTGTTGTTTTCATGTATGGAATAGATGTTGCTGATTGCTTATAGCTAGCTCCAACTTGTGGGCACTGCACTGAATCCCTAACAAATGAGGTACATCTTTCAAAATCCTGCCAAACACCCCAGTCACTTTACCCAACATGACGGGTGCCCCATCAGATCCAAAAGCAACAATTTTTCTTTCCAGTCTTTACAGTCCAAGGTGAATTCTAAGGCATCACCTATTGAGTTATAAATGCTTTCACCATTTGGAATACAGACTGGCTGAAGGGAAACAAATTTGTTAACTGGATGGAAATTTTCCATTATCCTAATATAAACTGCCTCCTCTTCTATTACTGAGGCATCAGTGCTCGAGTCACATAGGACAGATATGAAAGTGTTACTGTTAACCAGTTTTGCATCTTTTATCCTTATTGATTCTGAAATAAAATGTGTGAACATTGCTGCCTGTTTGTCACTTCTATAACGGACTCCGACATTTGCACCATTTACGTGTTGTAATTCTAAGATGCCAGGGAAATCTGTGAATGGGCGTTCTGAATTAATCAAATAAAGAGTTGTTCTAAACAAATGTTCTACTTGTGTCGCCTCATTTTTTTCCATTTATATTATTCCTCGTTCTATTGCTAAGTTGGAAGGGTCTGTGTTAGACACAGTATTTTTTTTCATTAGCTATTTTGTGAGGTTTGGAGAGTTCATGAGAACGTACATTTTCAAGTCTCATGCTCTTACAGCCAGTCATGAAAGTGTTTGTCTCTCTCAAGTATTTTTTGCAATAAGAGCAGGTTATGCCCATCAGGCTCATATAGTAGCCACTCCCTATTTTCTTCCAGGTCTCCTGGAACCCCCTTTTTCTCTTTGTCCCACTTTCAGTTATGACAGGAGTAGTCAGAGTTGCAGGCGTATCAGCACTGGCAGTGGCACTACCAGTGAAACTAGTTGTCACATCTGTGACCACAATGGTGGGGTGAGTAGTTGGTGCTACTGAGTCTATCACTAATGGAGGAGCAGTAGTAGTACACAGAGGAATCCAAGCTTTCTCCTCCCTCTTGGCTTGAAGCTGAAGGCTTTGCTGTTATTTTTTTAAAGCCAAACTTTAACAAAGACATTTTTTCCTCTTTTGGTTTGTAGTTGGCTATCTCCCTGTAAAACCCCAGACAAAGGAGTTTAATATTTATATTTTCCTCCCACTTGGATTTCACAACCAAAACCGGAGGGCTATCCTGCTGTCAGCCTGTTTTATAATTTAATCCCTTCCCTCTCCTTTTGATAGTGCCTTGTTGTCACTTACTAATGTATTTTTTTAAACCCCCCACCTGCAATCCTTTTTTCTCCACACTTATAGCACAAGCAGACTGCCAGCTATTATACTTGTTGGTTTTGATTCAGTATTTCTTTTTTATCCACAAAACAAAACCCCAGAAACAAGTTTTTTTACTCCTTGTTTACTCTGAGTGACTCAATTCAACCCCCTCTCCCTTTGACAGTGCCTTCTTGTCACAGTCTTTCAATTTTTCTTTTATTCAGCTACCTGCTCTACTCCACTGGCAGAGCACAGCAGAACAGCAGGCTGACAGGGGCTAGTTTAAGTTAGTAGTAGTACAGTCAGTATCTATCTTCAAGCTGCAGCTAACAGCTCTGGAGGGCTTTACACAGTGAACCTTCACCCGTCCGCACAGTCAAGACGCCCCACCACTTGCAGATCACAAGGTCTCTTTGGCTTTGAGAGAGAGTGGACTGGACGAGAAGAACAGAGGAGAATTCATTCAGTTGTACATACTCCTGTCTCCTTTTGACAGTGCCCGACTGCTTTTGTTATTTTTTTCACTCCCTCTCCCTTCCCCTGAACATGCAGGGAACTTAGTTAGCCCACACCACCACAAGTTCAATCAACACACTTGACTCTAGGCAAGCCTTTGGCTTTAGTTCTTTCACCAGAATCACCTCACCACAATAGCCCTGGGAATAGCCTCTCTAGTGGTACTCTTATTATTTATTTATACTAAATTGTTTGCTTTTGTTTTTCTGGTTGTTCTCCCCCACCTCCCCACCCCAAGGGCCCCCAACAATATTTTTCTCCCCTAGTTATACTTTTTCTTGCAGATTTAATGCACACAAATAGAGTGGAGGAGGTGGTCTTATTTAACTGAGTGATTCACAGCAAGAAGCAACCACACATGTAGTGCAGCAACACAGTAGAGAGCTCAGCTACACAGACCCCTCAAGGCAGAACTCTTTTTTTTGTTTTGTTTTCAAAGTTCTACCAGTCCAGAAGCCTTTAATTTGTTTTTAGTTCCCTCTCGAGTTGCTAATTATTTTGGCTGGCAGTGGCTTTCTGAGTACAAAGAATCCCCCACCTCTTTCCTCCACGTTTATCTCCCCTCTCCTCCAACTACCAGACAGCAAAGAATTCCCCTCCTCTTTCCTCCACGTTTATCTCCCCTCTCCTCCAACCACCAGACAGCAAAGAACCCCCTCCTCTTTCCTCCACGACGTTTATCTCCCCTCCAACTACCACACAGCAGCAGATCCTCAGTACTTTTTTTTTTTTTTTTACAGCCAAGTTTCAATTAAATTTATTTTTTTTTCCTTCAAAATCAGCCCCAAAATGAAATAGCCCTGAAAAGGACTGTTGTGCTTGTGTTTTCTCCAACTGACAGTAGCTCAATACCTAGCTACGACCTCACCATTCAAGCGCTAGCTACAAAATTTGAAAGAGAGTTTGGGCACAGCAACCGCGCATGCTCAGGACGATCAGCACATGCGCAGTTGCGCTAATTCCCTCGGCTGCTGCACGACTCTTCCCGCTCCCGCTTTCCGCCACTTCGGATTGCCGAGTAGAGAGGTCAGGTGACATCCACTATCAGCAGTCACCTGACCAAGCTAGCACACATCCACGGCAATGGCACAGCGGGCGGAGCAACTCGTTCTTGCAGGCGGAGCAACGTAGGACGTCTTCAGGGATCCTTGTCTGCCTGGAAGGTTTCCACTGTGCCCTAGCGCTGGCAGACAGCATTTAAACCGCAAGTACTGAACTGCCTGTCCAAGGGACAGGCAAACCGATTATAACAGCTGTCCCATTAGGAAAACGGCTGTCCAGGACAGGGAGGACAGCGGTTATTTGAGCCCTGTATGTGATGTTAGCACTAGAGCGAAGGCGGCGCACACTATGGCACGCAAGCATCGCTAGCACAATGAAAGCCAGGTGAATGCGCGCACTGACATGCAAATGCGCGCACCCTCTGGCAGGCGAAAACCAAGCACGGGAAAACAAACAGAGGAAGAAGTGCATGCCCAACTGTCACCATGCCTGAATGACAGCCGTGCAAAAGCGTTCAGAGGGTTGAGGTAGGAAAAAAAAATAAAACTTCTAAGACCCTCTGATGGCAACAGAAAGTCAGAAAATACCAGAAAACACAAGCTCCTAACCAAATGCCTAAATTCCCAGCAGCTCAGCAATGAACACACTGCCCAAGGAAATTGCCTGTAGACTGCCAGGAGAAATCAGGCAAAAACAAAAACACACGACAGAAGTTCCTCTAGGATTAAACCACCACCACCACCTCCTTTTGTTTTGTTAAATAAGCCACACAGAAACCTGAAGCGGAGGGTGCATGTTTGGTGGTGGTGGTTGGGGGAAAGAAGACAACTGACAAGAGCGAAATACCCAGAAATAAGCATAAAAAGTACCTACCTGAGGCACTTTTTCCCCCCCATATACTGAGACCACTGAAAACACCCTACCAAGACAGAAGTGGCTCCCAGTCTACAAAAGGAAATAGGAAAGGCAGGATAGTCAATTTGAAAGCTGCAGCTTAACAGGCACAATTGTAATTTAGGGGTGCTCCCTGGAACCTGGCAGCTGTAACCTGCTATGCAGAATTGCAGCCCCAAGAGAAAATCATGAGCGAAGATAAGGGTAGCAGTTTCCCCTTTCAATGGCACAGTTGAACTGGGGAGTTGCTGCTGCTTGGAATCCTCATATGCCCAACATTCTAAAGCTCGGGCTGTGCCACTCCCCTGGTAGAGGTGCACTACACCCAGTTATTGTGAACATCCACCGACAATGTGGAGCACTACAGAACAGGGTACAGGTGGGAGATTTATTTCAGAAGGAAAGGGTGCCCCAGAACAAGAGGTCAAGATATGAAGCGGAGGTGGGTAAGGTTTAGGAGAAGAAAAAATACTTCTTCACAGAAAGGATGGTGGATGCCTAGGACAGTCTTCCAGTGGAGGCAGTGGGAGTGACAGTGGTAGGATTTAAGAAAAGCATAGGATAGACAAGGGAATTTATTTATTTAGGTTTTTGGTAGCCAGGTAAGTGCATTGATCCAGTGGACCATTTTCAGTCACGACCTGGGCCACAAGGTGGCAATGGAGTAACCCAAGCAGTGGACATGTTTACAATTATGTATATAGACATTGGTATGCGGATGATACAAGCACTCATAGAAACATAGACTTTGACGGCAGATAAGGA
Organism: Neoceratodus forsteri; assembly: GCA_016271365.2. NCBI lineage: Eukaryota > Metazoa > Chordata > Ceratodontiformes > Ceratodontidae > Neoceratodus > Neoceratodus forsteri. The sequence goes on from CM028129.1 coordinate 724,785,358, forward strand.
CCACTTGGCCCACCCAGTCTGCCCATTTCCGTACCTACTGGATAAGCTGCAGATTCTAGTTAACCAACAGCCTATTTCCTGCAACCTCCCACTATAATTGCCTTATGTCTGTCCCATGCATGTTTGAATTCCTCCACTGTTTTAGACCCCACAACCTCTCCAGGAAGGCGGTTCCATGAGTCCACCACTCTCTCCGTGAAAAAGAATTTCCTCACATTACCCCTGAGCCGTCCCCCCTCTAACTTTACATTGTGCCCCCTTGTTCTTACACACCTCTTTTTCTGAAAGATGCTACCCTCCTGGACTTTGTTGATTCCCTTGAGGTACTTGAAAGTTTCTATCATGTCCCCCCGTCCCTCCTTTCATCAAGGGTATACATATTAAGCTCTCTCAGTCTCTCTTCATATGGTTTCTGATGTAGACCCTGCACCATTTTAGTTGCCCTCCTCTGGACTGCTTCCATCCTGTCTATGTCCTTGCGTAGATGAGGTCTCCAAAACTGCATGCAGTACTCCAGATGGGGTCTCACCAACTGTCTATATAGAGGGATAACCACTTCCCTTTTTCTACTTGTGATGCACCTCCCTATGCATCCCAGCATCCCCCTGGCTTTCCCTACCGACTTCTCACATTGCATACCCACCGTTAGGTCTTCTGATATGACTACACCCAGATCCCTTTCCATTATTGTTGTTGTTAGTACCTCCCCTGCTATTGTGTACTCTTCTCCTGGATTTTTATTTCCCAGGTGCATTACTTTGCACTTCTTTGCATTGAATCTAAGTTGCCATATGTCTGACCATTCCTCCAACCTTGCCAAGTCCCTTCTCATCCTTTCTACCCCGCCCTTGTGTATCAACTCTGTTACAGATCTTTGTGTCATCCGCAAAGAGGCATACCTTTCCTTCCAGACCCTCTGCAATGTCACCTATAAAGAAGTTAAAGAGGACTGGACCCAGTACTGAGCCCTGAGGTACTCCACTAGTAACCCCCCTTTCTTCAGAATGAGTTCCATTCACTATTACCTTCTGTGTCCTGTTGTGCAGCCAGTTTTCTACCCCAGGCTACCACCCTGGGACACACTCCCAGGCTGGCTAACTTGATTATTAATCTTTTGTGCAAGACTATGTCAAATGCCTTGCTAAAGTCTAGGTAGGCCATATCCACAGCCCTTCCCTGGTCTATTACTTTGGTCACCCAGTCAAAGAAATCAATTAGATTTGTCTGACATGACCTTCCTGCTGTGAATCCATGCTGCTTTGGGTCCAGTGCCCTGCTGGCCTCTAGGTACTCAACAATTCTTTCTTTCAGAAGTGATTCCATCATTTTCCCCACCACTGAGGTCAAACTAACAGGTCTGTAGTTTCCTGCTTCTGCCTTGCTCCCACTTTTGTGAAGGGGAATCACATCTGCCCTCCTCCAGTCCTCAGGTACCACCCCATCTTCCCATGATTTGTTAAAAAGTGTGGTTAGTGGTGTCACTAGGTCCTCCCTTAGCTCTTTTAGGATTCTAGGGTGAATCCCGTCAGGCCCCATTGCTTTGTCCACCTTGAGTTTTAGAAGTTCTTTCAGTACTCTTTCTTCTTTAAATGGACTGGTTTCAACCCCACTATCCAGAGTGCTTCTGCTGTTTGGTTTAGGTAACTCCTCCTCTTCTTCTTTTGTGAATACTGTGCAAAAGTATTCATTCATTATCTCTACTTTTCACTGTCTCCTCTGCCACCTCCCTCTCCTTTATTAATCTTCCCTATCCTCCCTTAACCTTTCTATGTTCCTAATGTACCTATAAAGGTTTTATCCCCTTCTTAACTGAGTTGGCTATCCTTTCCTCGGTTTGGGCCTTTGCTTTTCTGACTGCCTTCCCACTTCTTTCTGCTTTAATGATACAGTTCCAGTGGGTCTCCGTCTGTGATTCCTATACTTCTTGAATGCAGCCTTTTCTCCTTAACCTTCCTGACACTTCTTTTGAGAGCCAAAGTGGTTTTTATTCCACTTTGTTTTCTTTATTTGTTTCACACAAAGGCTTGTTGCCTCCATGATGGCAGTTTTGATTTTTCTCCATTGTTCTTCCACCCCTCCTTTCTGGCCATTTGCTAATGCATTCCTCAGGTATTCACCCATTTTGCCAAAGTCAGCCCTTCTAAAGTCCAGTATCCTTGTATTTGTATGGCTTGTCACTCATGGAAAATAAAAAGACATTGTTTACACATTGTACCGGCACGATAAAATACAGAGGATATAACAGAGTAATACAGACAGCAGTACAGAGAAAAAGTAAATTAGCATTTGCACAAACTAAACAAAGTGCGTCTTGAAAACAGCAGACAGCTATCTATAGGTAGTCCTGGCAGATAGGCTTTCTCAATCCCGACCTGCTCCGGCTATCTGGTTGGCTGTGCAAGACAGCATGAGAGTCACATGTGGGTTGTGCTCAAGGAGAGAGGGGACATGTGCGGGGAGAAAAAAAAAGGGGGGGGCAATATGTATGGTAGGTTTATGACGGCTTACAGTTTACCATGCAGCCCAGTGAGCATTTGCAGGTGGACTCTTTCAGTAGCCATGCTTTCAGGTTGGAATTAAAAGATGCATGGGAATGGAGAATACGAATGGTTTCGGGAAGACTGTTCCAGAGGGAATCACAAGGCATACGAAAGGGTGGAAAAGAAAGTGCCATAGGCCTGGAAGGGTCTGTAGTAACAATGAAGGTAGGAAAAAATGGGCAGAGTGGGTGGGCAAAGCAGCCATTATCTGTCATCAGTTTCTATGTTTCTTTTGGGTCCAGTCTAATGGTTCAGATTTTACCAATTATCAATCATCTGTGACACAAACACTTTGCTTTCAGCTGCATTTGGAACAATTTGGAACTGGGGGTCTACCTGGAGGGATAGAGGCCTATACTGACACGATGGTCTGCATCTGTCCAGGAGGGGAACCAGGGTCTTGGGTTTAAATGTTTCATAGGAAAGCTTTTAAACTAGCCAAGGGGAGAGGCACTGAAAAGGAGGAGGAAATTCCCCATCCTCCTCCTCCCACAAAACAGGGTAGTTAACGAAGTAAACACCAAGGTAGAGAAGTCGATGAGAAACAGGATAGGGTAAATGGAGAAAAGGTCAAGGCAGTAGGGACAGGGATGGGGCGAAAAGGGCTACGGCCATCAAAAAAAAAAAAAAAAAAATGGAGGGCAACGAGTACCAATGCCCACAGTCTGGGTAACAAGCTTCCTGAACTAGTGACCTTGATGGTAGAGGGATGGCTGGATATTGTGGCATTCACAGAAAACCATGCCTGTGATGTCAACATACTAGGGCACACAATCTACAGGCGGGACAGGGAGAATGCGCGGCCCGGGAGGCTGGTGGAGGAGGGCACAGTGGAGGGCTTCAAGAAGGGGTGGGATAGGTACAAGTGGAAACCGAACCTAAAGACCCTCTTGGGGGCTGGTGAGGCGAGCAGCCACTAGGTTGCTGGCTTTTGAGCAGACAAGACAGACCATTTGACCTATTCTGCTGGCTTTTTAGTAGGTTAGTAAAAGAGAATTAGCTCTCTACGCAAGGGAAGGGATCAAAGCAACTGAACAGTGAGGGGAGGAGAGGAGGCACTGTGGGTCACCTTGGAGACAGGAAATGGCACCACAATCCACATGGGTGTTTATACATCTCCGTTTCAGGGGGAGGAAAGGGACAAGGAAATGACAGAAGGCATGCTTAGAATGGCAGAAAAAGGGGCGATATTGTTGATGAGGACCTGAATATGCCAGATATTAAATGAAGCGCATTTGCTGCAGCCACATCCAAGAGCAGGGTCCTTCTCGATGCCCTACAGGGAGCATGCCTCAGACAGTTAGTGTTGGAACCCACTCAGGAGGGAGCAATTTTAGACCTGGTACTCTCAAACAGGGATGAAGAGAGGATCTCAGATTTAGAAGTGGGTAGCCATCTTGGAACAAGCGACCAACAAACAATGTGGTTCACAATAAACACACAGTTGTAGAGTAAGGCCATACAAAAGCGAAGGTACTGGACTTTAGAGGGCCAACTTTGGCAAAATGGAAGAGTGCCTAAGGAATGCACTGGCAAATAGGCAGGAAGGAGGGGGTGGAGAAAATGGGAAAAAATCAAAACTGCCATTACAGAGGCAACAAGCCTTTGTGTGAAGCAAATAAACAAAACAAAGAAAAAAACACTACGGTTCTCAAAAGAGGTGGTGGGGAAAGTTAGGGAGAAAAGATAGCATTCAGGAAGCACAAAGAATCAGACAGGGAACTGTATCAGTTAAAGCAGAAGGGAGCAGGGAAGGTAGTCAGAATTGCAAAGGCCCAAACAGAAGAAAAGATTGCCAACTCTTATTAGGGAGCAAAAAAAGACCAAGGGAGGGAAAGTGAGGTTCAATAAAGGGGAAGGGAGGTGGGCAGAGGGCGACAGTGAAAAGGCAGAGATCCTGAATGTATAATTTTGCTCAGTATTCAAAAAAAAAAAAAAGGAGGATGGGAGGTACCTAAACCAAACAACAGAAGCACTCTGGATTTTGTGTATTTTTTTTGGGGGAGAGAGAAAGAGATACCAGTCCATTCACAAGAAGAAAAGATCCTGAAAGAACTCCTGAAAATCAAGGTGGACAAAACAATGGGGCCTGATTGGATTCACCCCAGAATTCTAAAAGCACTAAGGGGAGAACTAATGACACCACTAACTACCCTTTTTAACAAATCATGGTAGGATGGTGTGGTACCTGAGGACTGGAGGAAGGCGGATGTTGTTCCACTTTTGTGGTGGGGGAGTAAGACATAGGTAGGAAACTACAGACCAGTTAGTTTGACCTCAGGGGTAGGGAAAAGTATGGACCCACTCCTGAAAGAAATAATTTTTGAGTACCTAGAGGTCAGCGCAGCACAGGACCCAAGGCAGCATGGATTCACAGTGGGGAGGTCATGTCAGATGAACCCAACAGATTTCTTTGACTGGGTGACCAAAGTAGTAGACAAGGGAGGGGCTGTGGATGTGGCCTACCTAAACTTTAGCAAGGCATCTGACACAGTCCCACACAAAAGATTAACAAACAAGTTAGCCAACCTGGGAGTAGGTCCCAGGGTGGTAACCTGGGTGAAAAACTGGCTGGACAACAGGACACGGGGGAGATATTCAGAGCAATTGCACATGGCGCAACAGAGTTGCACCGGCGCAAGCCATATTCGAAAGCAGCTGCTGCACAGCGCAAATCCCATTGTGCCATGGCACAAAAATAATGTATGCAGCGCAAGTGCAGGGGGCATTCCCATGAATAAGCAGCACAACGGCATATTCAACCAGAAATCATGGTACAAGTCCAGAGCAAACACCAAGATGCGCCAGCCAGACTTGAGCTGATAAAAACCAGCTCAAACACACAGACAGCAGATGCGCAACTTTGTGCTGAGAGAGGGAGGGAGGGAGAAAGAGAGAGAAGGAGACCGACACAGAGAAAGACAGACGGACAGACAGAGTGACACAGGTACCCAGGGAGACACCCAGTGACAGAGTGATGGAGAGTGTCCATTCCTAATGAAAGCAGTAATGAGGGGTGTGAGGAGGCAGGAGGAACACCAGCATGGCAGAAGGGCCCGGCGGCAGTATGCCCGACACCGCTGGTATCGTGCCAGGATCACATATGAGAACTACAGCAACACCAAAATAGTGGTCCGGTACCGCCTGAACAGGGCAATCCTGACGCAACTCTGTGAGCTGTGCAGTGATGAGATGCAGGCACCCACCAGACGTGTCCATGCCATGACACTGGAGACTAAGGTGACCGCCGTGATATGCTTGCTCGCCACAGGCACCTTCCAAAGACCAATGGGGGATACTACGGGCACCACCCAGTCAGCCACATCCCGCCACCTCACCCAGTTCCTCAACGCTCTGCTGCTACGTGCTTCGGAATTCATACGGTTCCCCAGCACACAGGCAGAGCGTACAACAAACATGCAGGACTTCCACCAGGTTGCATGCATGCCAGGCATGATTGGGGCTATAGACAGCACCCACGTTGGCATCCACACACCACTTGGCTCAGAGGGCCCAGTACACATTATCTGGAAGAGCTACCCATCCATAAACTGCCAGGTGGTGTGCGATACCACGGGGCGCATCATCAATGTCTGTGCCACACACCCTGGGAGTGCACATGATGCCTTCATGGCTGACTCTGTGCTGTGCCATGGGGTCGGCAGGGCAACATCCTACAGGCCACCTTGGCGGTGGGGCATGCACCAAGGGGCCAAGAGCCACAGCTCTGGGGGTGAGGGAGGTAGGTGGGGCAGGCATGGAGGTGTGTGCGGTGGGGGACAGGGGGCAGCACAGGGATAACTATGTCCGTTCCCACACAGGAAATGACACATATCCACTCAGGCCATGGCTGCTCACCCCTACCGGAGAGTCGTCCCACGCGGAGGAAAGATACAATGAAGCACAAGCCAACATGCGTAATATCGAGCGTGTCTTTGGCATGCTAAAAATGCAATTCCGTTGCCTGGACAGGTAATATGGTGCCCCACAATACAGCCCATCAAAAGCCTGTGGCATATTCCTGGCCTGCTGCGTCCTGCACAACATGGCCATTGACCGTGGGATAGCGGTCGAGGCTGATGAGGGCGACAGTTGCGGGGACAACGGTGGTGAAGGACTAGAGGGCAGTGAGCAACCTCCCCCAGGAAGGAGGGATCCCCGCCTGGTGCAGGAGGCAAGGCAGCACAGAGACACCATTGCATGGGAGCATTATGGACAATGCAGGTAAGTGCACACACTCCTAAGCATGGGCCACACAGACCAGCACACCATACAGAGGCATGGACATGCACAGCAGTACGCATGCAGGGACAGGGGAACACACACATGAAGCACACAGGCACATACACACACACACACACACACACACACACACACACACACACACACAGCAGTGGCTGGCGCACACATGCACACACGCTGAGGTACAGGACATGGATCAGAAGCATGTCACCGGTGCACAGGCACGACCGGCGCAGAGCTGCCCTCATCCCCATGCCAGACGCAGCATAGTCCACACACACAGGGGGCATGCAGCACAACACAGATGTGCGCCACCACATGCATGCTACGCCACCACCGCCCACGTGTGCATGTGGCAGCAGCAGACGGCAGGTCAAGGCAGCGGACATGTCTTTCCAAATGCGCAGTCCCACGACCGCATGGGTGGCCGCGCTGGGGCCAATCGGCAGACACGGGCTGTGCATCGGCCACGGGGTGTGTGTCAGATGCCCCCCCCCCAAGGGTTGATGTCCGGGACCACGACCATGTCCTTGAAGGGGTGTAGAGGCAGGCCAAACAGGTCGGCCCCGGGGGTGTCCGGGATGCCTACATCTGAGCCCGATGTCTGCTGTGAGGGGGTCACCAGACGCCAGGACCGTGGGGTGGACACTGCACTGCGGGGGGCGCCTCCGCACAGCCAAGCCCAGTAGCTGTCAGCGACGCAAGCCCAGCCTCAATGGTACTGGTCATGGGGACCATTGCTGCGGTTGTGGCCTCCCGCATCTGGTGGAGCTCATCAGTAAGCCTCGCATTGCCCCTGTCCTGCTGCTTGGCCACCTGGCGCACCGCTGCCCGCAGTGTGCGCACCTCAGTGGCAAGCAACACCTGATTCTCCACAGATGCCCACAGTAATCGGGTGTGCTCTACCAGCCGCCCGGCATCCTGGACCTCCTGGCCCGTCCACTGAGCTGCTGGTGGGGTGACACGGCACGCTGCACAGTCTCCCGCTCTGGTGGACACTGCACAGTGGACCGTAAAGGGGGGAACGATGTCACTAGGCGCACCGGCGGTGGTCACCGTGTCGCACTGCCCGTTGGAACCTGCAAACAGCTGCCACTGCCCGACCAGCTGCTGGGCACTGCCCTGCCACAACAGCACCACAATCCCCCACAGCGGCGGTGCCACACATCGCTATGCAGGCGGGGAGGGGTGGCAGCTGTGCAGCAGCGGGACCAGCAATGGTGCCCATGAAGCAGGAAAGGGTGTCTCAGGAACCACCCCTACGCTGTCCAGTATCAGGGTTATGTCATCATCGGTGTCAGACCCCAACCCAATCTAGGTCTCTGCACACAGCACACTCAGGCTGTCATCATTCAGGAGCCCAACCAGGGCATCGTCAGACCCCATGCCTAGCACAACCACCTGCTCCATATCGCCAAGACATGGCCTGTCCCTGCTCAGGATGCCCATCAATATGGAAGGTCTGGCATCCAGTCCCTCGGCCGCCTCCGCCTGGTCCTCCACACAGAGGCGTGATGGTGCTGCAAGACAGGAACGGAGGATTAGTGGTGGACCACAGTCCATGCCCCCCCCCGTGCATGTCACCGCTGCCACACGCCATCGTGTCGCACTGCAAGGCTGCGTCCACACATGCTTGTGGCATGCAGCATGGCATCAGGTACACCTGCACGTCCCCCATACCTGGCACGCCTGTCCATGGAATACATACTCACCATGTAGCGAGAGGCTGACACCCGTCTGGAATCCACCACCAGGCACACCCTCCACCACCATGCAGCTGATGGTGGCGGCCACGAGCTCCTCAGTGGTAGCACTGTAGGTGGGCCAACACCGGTCGCCCTGCGGGAGGCATGTATGGATGCCACATTGTCCTTTATGCACCTCTTGTCCGTGCCCACCTTCTTCCAGCACTCCTGCGCGGTGTGCTAGTGCCTGCCGTGGGTGTTGACATACCACGCCACCTCCTCCCAGCCAGCCACCCGCTTCTGCAGTGTGCCAGAGGCACCACTGAGTAGGCCCTCCCTGTCGATGTACACTTCAAACAGGGCATTTGTCTCTGCTAATGTGAAGCTGGGCCTGCGCTTGCATGAAGGCCCCTGCTCCTCCTCTCCATCATTGGCCGACATTCCACCACCTGTGGACATGAACAGCACAGTGGGTCAGTGTCAGCACGGCCCTGAGCAGTCCTCCGTTGCAGTGCTGTAGTAGGCCTCTGTCCATCCATATTACCTGGCACTTACCTCAAGGGTTGCAATACTGGTCTGTGGCCTATGCTGTTCTGTGGCACATATAAGGCGCAACACATGCAAATGAGCCTGTGTGCAATGGTAATGATATGCTAATGGACCCTACTGCGCCATGCATTGGCTGATGAGGTGATCTGCATATGGTGTCTCAATATCGCAAAATTGCGCCATGCACAATAGGGATGTGCTGGAGCAACTCCGTGGTGCAATACCGACGAATGCGCAGTGCCCGTGCCCAGAGTGCGCAGCACATGGCAATCGCAAGTCTTGCGTAACATGCGCGATGCTGTGGCACTGCGCATGCGGCGCTGGCATGGCATTACGCATGCACGTCCTGGCAGCAGTTCCTACTGCGCACATGCGCACCGTGTGCAGGATGACGACCTCTGACCCACAGGTCGTATGCGTGACCCCACGGCATGATGCACATGCCCATGAGTGCGCTATGGATCCGCACATCCCCGTGCTGCGCAACTGCATCCTTGAGTTTCTTATCGTGCATCTTGCACATGTGGCCAACACGTACCCTAATCCGTGGCCATGTTCACAGGCATTGCAGCTGCACTGTGGGCATGGCGCAGGGTGCGAGCAGGCATGCAACCAACTGGACCGACCTGGAGCTGGTCAACCTGGTGGCCATGGTGCAGCTCTTCGGGCAGGTGCTCCTCCAGCAGGCGGGGGATGTGTGGCACAGTGGTCTGAGGCCCTGGAGAGGACAGCTGTGGCCAAGACACCAGAGAATGCCACCACAAGTACAGGGGACCAGCAACGGAGGGACCCTGACCGGCTGCGCTTGATGCAAGCACACATCTAGCGCAGTGCGGTGCCACAGTCAGGTAGGTGTGCCCATGTGGCATGTAAGTCCAGGTGCTGTACTGTAGTGTTTGTAGGGCTGTGCGTCATGGTCCACAGCTGGGTAGGTCACCGTCCTGGCAGGCACTGCGCGTCGTGCAGACGCGGGGGCCTCAGGAAAGACAGGGACACACCCAGCGCACAGCGGGCTGTGTGGTAGTGGGTGACTCTACATACGTGATTGTGTACTGATGTCCACCTCACTTCATTCACTCCACCGGACCAGATGACCGCAGACTGGCCAGGGCGGCAGCCAGGGCACAGCCCCCCAGGGGATCAACAGGCAGATCCCACTGCGCAGGGCAGGTAGGCAATGTCACATTCCTGTTATGTTTCACAGTGGGAACATGGTACAGCCATGGTCGCCTCGGCCATGTGCCTGCACAGCCGTGTGTGTCGCACAGTCCATTGTGCGTGCCACTGTGACCCATCCCTTGGCCGCTGTGTTCCAGCTGTTGTGGGGCAGGCGTGCGCGCGGCTTCCAGCGTGTGCGCTGTGGCGTTGCCGTCGCTCTGTGCCATGTGACCATCCCGTGCGATCATGTGCACGCTGCACTGCACCATCCGCCTCTCTACACCACCGTGGTGTGCCGTGTGGATGGCTGGCGTTGACCTTCGTGCGTGGGTCCATTGTGGTCTCTCCGGGGATGTGTGCCCCCACTGTCCAGTGTGGGTGGGCAGGGGTCTTTGGGGCACTGCACCGATTGCCTGTCCTGTCCCTTCCCCTAGGTGTCCAACAGCCAGTGGCAAGGAGGGGGGCACAAAACCAGATGCTGCACCAGATCCTCATCGTGATGCGGAGGGTCCTCATGGTGGTGAGGTCCGTCCAGAGGGACATGGTGGCGCTCAGGCGGGGGATGCAGCTGCAAGGGCCATCCGGCCATGGACAGCAATAGGCCATCTGTAGATAGTCCCCTTTCCCTCGCTTCCCCCCCCATCCTATTGTACAGCCCCTTTTACCTGTCCCCATCCTTCAGTTTCTCTTCCCTGTCCCTGACCCTTGTTTCTGTACTCTGTTGTGTTGATTTGTTACCATATAAAGCTTTTATTTTGCTACATGCCTGTGTCCGTGTCTGCTTTGCAGGTGGTGTGTGAAGCCATGCTGCAGTTGTCAGGTGTTGGTCTATAGTATCAGCGCAGGAGGGTGCACGTGTGGGGTTCCATGCTGTGTCCAGTGATGTGTCATTGTTGTGGTGGGGACTGTCTCCCGGGTTTGATGGGTTTGTTGTGTGTCGTCATGGTCAGAGGGATTGCGGTCAGGGGAGGGCAGGTGGATGGGGGCGAGGGGGATGCGCATGGACCTAGGTGTCCTGCTGGCCTGGTCCACTTGCTGGGGTGTGGACGTCTGCATCCACTGTTGCACATGCAGTCACATGGGGTGTGACCACCTGCCTGGGTCATGCCTCATTTAGTGCCTAGCATCGGTGCTGCCTGTGGGGGTGTGAGGCATGGGCGTGTTTGTGTCCAGGGACAGAAGGGTGGACACCCACTGCGGACTGGCATTGGCCACGGTGGGCAGGCTGGTGGCCTGCATGGGAGGGGGCATTGCTAGCGACCTCGCATTGGCCATTGACCCCACCCGTCACCTGGTCGGGCCACCAATGGCTTCTGGGGTGCTGTTCTTGTGACTGCTCCTGTCGCACGGCCGTGGACCAGCTGTGGTTGGTGCAGTGCACAGCGCCTCCGTTGATGGCTGTCCTCCCTCCAGATCTGTGCCTCTGTGTGCACAGATGTACCCTGTTGGTGGGGTCCTGTGCCCATTGTCCCTGTGCTTCCTTGGCAGTGTGTCCCTGGGCCTGTTACAATTGCCCTGCTCCCTAGGTTTGTGCGCAGGTTTGCTCCACGCATCCATGGTTGTGCCAGCGCATCTCTGCCATACTCAGCCAACTTGCGCTGGCACATTTCCTGTGGTGCATCTTCCAAATATGGCTCCCGGTTTGTCATGGCACATCTCACTTGCGCTGTGCCAGACATGTGCAGGTCTTTGGTGCATTTCTGAATATCTCACCCCTTGGGTAATAGTAAATGGAGTCTACTCCGAGGAAAGGGGGGTTACTAGCAGGGTACTGCAGGGTCTAGTACTGGGACCGGGCCTCTTTAATGTTTTATAAGTGTCATTGCGGAGGGATGGAAGGAAAAATATGCCCTTTGCTGAGGACACAAAAATCTGCAACAAGGTTGATACACGGGGAGATGAGAGGGACTTGGCAATGTTGGAGGAACTGTCAAAGTATGGCAGCTTAGATTCAGTGAAAAGTAATGCACCTAGGAAACAAAAACCTAGGGAAACAGTACACGGGGGTGGGGGGTGGCATACCAACAACAAAAATGGAACGGGACCTGGGGATAGTCATATCAGATGACCTAAAGGTAGGCAAACAATATGAGAAGGCAGTAAGGAGGGCTGGGGGGATACTGGGATACACAGAGACAGGCATCACCAGTAGAAAACGGGAAGTTATCCCTCTGTACAGAGTTGGTGAGACCCCATCTGGAGTACTACGTGCAGTTCTGGAAACCCTATCTCAAGGACATAGACAGAATGGAGGCAGTCCAGAGGATGGCAACTAAAATAGTGTAGGGTCTGCACCAGAAACCATATGAAGAGACAAGGAGCTTAATATGTATACCCTGGAAGAGACAGAATAGAAACATTCAAGTACCTCAAGGAATCAACAAAGTCCAGGAGGGTAGCATTTTTCAGAAAAAGAGATTAACAAGAACAAGGGGGCACAATTTGAAGACTGAGAGGGGACTTCTCCGGGGCAACGTGAGGAAGTATTTTTTTCCACGGAGAGGGTCGTGGACACATGGAACTGCCTTCCTGAGAAGGTCGTGGGGTCACAAAAAAAAAAAAAAAACAGTGGGGGAATTCAAGAATGCATGGGACAGACATAAGGCAATTCTAATGGGGGGGTAGGAGGAAGTAGGATGTTGGTTATTAACAAGGATCTGCAACTTATCCAAAGGTAGGGAAATGGGCAGACTGGGTGGGCCAGGCGGTCTTTATCTGCTGTCAGTCTGTGTTTCTATGTTTTTAATTAACTGGTGGATGCATCACATTATTTATTACTTATAACATTCTGCAGCAATGGGGTCAGCTCAGCTGCTGTACAACCCTAACTACAGCAATTGCTCCAGATCCTCCTAGCTGTACTGCTTGATAAATGTAGGCAGCATAAGAAAGGAAAAGTTACAATAATCATAGCCAATATTTAAGTCGACACAGTTTACTAGTGGGTAATTATATTATACAGTTACCCACTAATAAACTATATCGACTTAATTAGTACGTTGCACAACGTTTTTTCCTTTTGTGAAAATATAAAATACCATACATAACATGAAAGTAGAACTTGCCGCCACTTTCACAACAAATAAAATGTTTTCACAAAAACTGAAGCAGAGTAACCGTTTAGCCGTCGGAATTATACTTGTTAATCTGAAATACCAACCAATTAAACTAGAAGCTAACACGGAAATTAAATTGTATACCTGTATAAATCATAGCCTGCTGCCTTTGACGAGCCTCTGGTTGGCGTGTAGGCATTTTCAGAAAGTTTCTTAAATTTCAAAATAATTCTTTCCGTTGCATTTTCTTCCTTTGCACGTTTCGCAGGAGACACCGCTTGAGTAACTTCTGTACAAGGCATTTTCGTGTCTTGGAACAACAACAGAAAAAAAAAACAAGTTACGGACTCCGCCACAAACAAACGTTTGAAAAAAACGCGCGAAAAAGCAACAAAAAAAATCGTCTTCTACCCCCAATAAAATACTTCCGGTCCTCTTTAACCCGTAGACTGCCAACAAAATTAGAACGTGTAGGAATTCTGGACTGATATAGAGCAGTCCACGGCACATCAAGGGTTAATATGCCCCTCCTCCCTATAATCACGAAATATTTAAAGCAGCAGTGCAACGAAAAATGTTTTTCAAAAAATATAGTTTCAGCCACAGTTGAGCAAACCTTTAGGATACTTGTCTAGGTACCTCCTAGGCTGCTTACCATGAGCCTTTTATTTTTTTCGATCCTAACCCTTGCCAGGTCAACTATGCTATTTTTATGCAAAATGTGGCGACCATCTATTTTTCTCAAAAAAAAAAAAATCAAAACATTAATAAAATACTCAAATGTTGGTGGAATTCGAAAAAATTACTACCAAATAAAACTGTTCTCTGTATATCATGCCCCAGGCACTTTTGTGGTGAAAAAAAAAATAGGGTCAAATGTGTGCTCAATTTCCTTGCACTGCTGCTTTAATGGGGCGCATACAAAATCACTTTTTTTATATTTTCTTTATTGTGCATACAGGTTTCATAACAATTATACATGCCATTTAGAATGTTACATATATGTCATGCACTTTACTTATAAATTTATAATGCTTATATCTGGTGTTCTCGGCAATAAATTTAACAAGAACCAAAACACATTTGCCTGTCATTCTTCTCTTGATGCTGTAGGTCAGTCATTATGCCTTGTTTTTTCTCTAAACTACTAGTTCACTTGTTCTGTCGTTCAGTGCTATTTATTGAAACGTTGCACTAGGAAAAGACTTACTCACAGGTCACACGGTATGCAAGTGGGAGTATAGGGGTAAAGATTACAATTATTTGCGAAGTACCTTTACTACTGCATTTTCTAAGTTGCTGAAGTCGAACATTCCGAGCAAATAACTCAGTAAACCCTAGTCCATGAAGACGAAAATATAGCCTCATGCAAGCAAGAGACATTGTGTCGTCAGCTCGATTTTTTTTTTGCCGCCCGATGGATGAAATGGCAGTAACGCGTTACATAGGATCAGTGTGATGCATTCGGGTTTACTCGTTTTCATTCAAAAATAGCAGCCCTTAAATAATACAGTGGTTAAAGTGTAGCTGTTGATGAAAGGGCCGAAATAAAACCCAGCTGTGGAGTGCTGAAGATAAAATCAATTCTGCAACTCCTTCATTTCCTAGTTTCTCGTCTGATCCGTTTTGAAATAGCAATGAGGCATGGTTTCATAATTATTTAGTCCTACGGTGTCTATGAAACACTATTTAGACATGAACTGCACCGGTGACTGCTAATCTAAATTCAGGTATAGCAGCGTACCGTGCTGTCAGGATTTACTAACCTCGTCGTCTACGCATGCGTATTATGGTGCGGCAGCAAAATCGTGGTTTGTCATGAGTCATGACGAGACGCTACCCTCGTCGTCTGCGCATGCGTATTGTAAACACGCATGCGCAGGTGCGAACTCAAGGAATAGGAAAGTTAATTTTTCAGTTTCTCGCTCTTTGACTTTATGTTGCTCTCCCTGTCTAGCTCGCTAATCTCCAGTGGGTCTTAGAGTCTCTGGTTAATGGGGTTGCCTATGTAATTTATCTACCGACCACGAGCATGTAATAAAAAAATATATAGAATAGTCGTGGGTGTTAAAGTTGAACGGACCCACAGCATTCTGAGAATGGCTCCTGTCATTAAAGTGCACGGGGGTGGCTGCTGAATTTATGCAGCGACCCAATACATTAAAACAGAACTTAAAACAAGCATTTGTCAGTGCCAAATGTTTGCTTGCAGGCATTAGCAGTGGAAGTGCAGGAATTAGATGCATACCTTTCAAGTGTCCCTGATTTTTCCTCAAAATTTTACTTTGTTCCTCCTAAAATTTGTGTTTTTGTGGCTAAACAGTGGGGACTGTAAGCACAAAATAATGCCAGACTTCTTCTTCTTTAGAAAATTCATTTTGCACTAAGCCCCATATTCTGCCAGCTTTCTGGGTGGATATCTCTTAATTCTGAAGATGTGTCACTGATTTTGTCCCTGATTAGTTTAAGCCTTGTCCCTGATTTATAAGGCAGGAGGTTGAGAGGTATGGTTAGATGCAGTACAGAAATAGCAGTGATGTATTCATCTGACGCCACCCCCAGCATGCAGAGATGGACAGGCATTGGGGTGTGCCTTTGGGCCATCGCCCATAAGGGTCACGATATTTCACCTCACCCTACTCTGCATACGCTGACAAGTGTTGAGGTGTACCTTGGGGTGTTCGGGCTTTACACTCACCTCATTCCATAAGGAAATACGCTGAAATGGGTGCAGTATAGGAGAATGGTGTGAACTCGGGGGCCAAAGAGTCCAAGGTGCACCTTGATGCCTGTCATTGGCTGCAGGGTGGGGTTTGGGTGAAATGGTGTGAGCATCAATTCTTGTGGGGATTTTTTGTACCAAATTTTCAATATAGGCATTTTGGGACCTCCGCTCGTGAACAGTGTCACTGTGATTTTCTTAATCTGTCCCAAACACTGATTTCCCACAGCGACCGCGTTATTCTGCAACAGAAATGCGAAAACACATTTCGGCCAGGATGTGAAAAATGACAGCTGTACTGTTCATGAGGAAGTGTGAAAAAATGCCAGTGCTGAAAATCTGGAGTGAAAATAATACAAATTCACGAACGTGCGAGTGTGCGTGGAAACTGCGTAACACAGTCATTTTTGAGAATTTTTTCACCAAATTTGCAACACAGGCTTTTTGAGAGTCCACCTTATGAACAGCGACACTGTCATTTCGTTACTCGATCCCAAAAGGTGATTCCACGCAGTGACTTCAAAATCACCTTTCGGGACCGAATAAGCAGATGACAGTGACTGAATCCATGAGATGGGATCCCAAGAACCCCATGTTGAAAATGTGGTGCAAAAATTCAAAAAAATGACCGAGATATGAACCAAAGTTGAAAAAACCCTATTTATGCCATTATACAGCTTACCGGCATTTCTTCAGTTCGTGGTCAGCTTTGAAGAGTGCAGACGTGTTCCCAGTCCACTGAAGATCGTTGCTCTGGGCTCCAGCATGGGGTGAGATGGGTGTGGGGAGGTGGGGTGTGCAAAGGGTGGGTCTGGGTTGGGGAGGGGCACGAGAAACAGCGAGGGACCTTTTTTCCCACAGGTTTATTTTTAAAAAGATGACATGGGACTTTGTCATGCTGGTGGGCTCCCAGCATGGTACCTGAAGTTTGGGGGCAGTGGAGCCAGGATTGGGCACTCTTGTTGGCCACTCAGTGTGTGTGGGGGCACCCGTCCGGACACTGAGTGTGCTTGGGGGGTGCATGTGCCAAGGATTGGGCACCCCTCAGCACACACAACAAATGGGGGGCATCATTCCAGATGCAGTGGCGTGCAATTCGACTGTTAAGGTGGTGACGTATAGACAATTTGCATACTGCTGACAGCAGGGCAGTATGCAAATTGCCTGCATGATACCACTGCTGATTGTAGCGGTCATTTGCTTTCAGCTGTACGCCACTGCATCTGAACTGCTGTCATAGACAGCTCAGACAGTCATTGGTACGGTGGGGCCGTGCCTGCAAAAAGGAGCAGGGCATTCTAAGCGGGGTGCCACACCAACGAAAACTAGTATGGTGGCACTATGTTTCTTGCACATGCGTGCAAGCAAACGTAAAAATGATCATGTTAAAGTGGCCATGGACCTTTGTCCTTACCCCACAGCAGTTGCAACTGTAGTAGGCAAAGGAGGGAGGGCAGGAACATTAGCTCAAGTTGTGAACCCTGCAATACAAGCAGACTTGATAGACTAAATAGCCTTCTTCTGCTGGCTTCTTCCTATGTTCGTATGTAGCCTGTCTCTTAACCTTTTGTCACTGTTGTGACTTGAAGGACAGATGCACTCCAAATGAGGGACAAAGTGGGACACTGAACCTCAAAACACCATGGAACCCCTTGCTCTAATTTGATCGAGGTTTCATTTGTCTGGCATCACAGGGTGCTATGAAATTTTGCTTTACTACAGTTTTTTGAGTTTACAATATCTTCTCTGTGTGGGCAGCACTGCCGGAATGTGTGATATACTGTATGTGGAGCAAAGCACTTCCAAGGGGTAAAATAAGGGACATCTCTTATAATGAGGGACAGTTAATAGGAATGCCTTTGCTAGTCTGAAAAAGCAGTCTCTGGCTCTATTTATTTATTTACTCCAAGACATCACCAAAAAAGGTTTAGTTAAGCTTCATGGCCATGGGAGCAGACTCTTGTCATTCTGAGAAAGGCTGTGTGAGTGCGCCTCTTTTAGGATGCCATTATTGTGTGTGTGGGGGTCTTTTGTTTCTAAGGCTGATTTTCTTGTCTGTGCATATTTAATTATGGATGGAAGAGGGATGCCTGGATATCGTAGCAGTCACAGAAACATGGTACACAGAGAACCATGACTGGGATGTTAACATACCAGGGTACACAACCTACAGGAGAGACAGGGAGGGCAGAAGCTGGGGGGGGAGTAGCTCTCTATGTAAGGGAAGGGATAAAAGCAACTGAACAAGAAAGTAAACAGGGAGGAGAGGAGGAGGCACTCTGGGTCACCTTAGAGACTGGAAATGGCACCACAATCCGCAGAGGAGTTGTATACAGACCCCCATGTCAGGGGGAGGGAATGGACAAGGATATGATAGAAGGCATACTTAGGATGGCAGAGAAAGGGGAGATACTGTTGATGGGGGACGTTAATATGCCAGATGTTAACTGGAGCACCTTTGCTGCAGCCACATCCAAAAGCAGGGCCATTCTTCATGCCCTTCAGGTGGCATGCCTCAGACAGCTAGTTTTGGAACCTACTCGTGAGGGAGCAATCTTAGACCTCGTACTCTCAAGTGGGGACAGTGAGAGGATCTCAGATCTAGAAGTGGGTAGCCATTTGGGAACAAGTGACCACCAAACAGTGTGGTTCATGATAAACTCAGCTACAGAGTCAAGCCATACAAAAGTGAGGGTTCTGGACTTCAGGAGGGCTGACTTTGGCAAGATGAGAGAGTACCTTAGAAAAGCACTAGCAAACAGGCTAGAAGGAGGGGTGGAGCAACAATGGGGAAATATCAAAACTGCCATCACAGAGGCAGCAAGCACTTGAGTGAAGCAAATAAATCAAAACAAAAGAAAAAGCCACTATGGTTCTCAGAAGAAGTGCGGTGAAGGTTAAGGAGAAAAAGATAGCATTTAGGCAGTATAAGGAAACACAGAAGGAGCAGGACAGAGAACTGTACCAGTTAAGGCAGAATGAAGCAGGGAGGGTAGTCAGAATAGCAAAGGCACAAACTGAGGAAAAGAGGATAGCCAACTCGGTTAAGAAGGGGGGATAAAACCTTTTATAGGTATATCAGGGAGCGTAGAAAGACAAAGGGAGGGATAGTGAGGCTGAATAGAATGGATGGTGGGTGGGCAGAGAGTGACAGTGAAAAAGCAGGGATACTGAATGAATACTTCTGTTCAGTATTCACAAAAGAGGAAGTCAGGGAAGTGCCTAATCCAGTTAACAGAAGCACTCTGGAGAGGGGGGTCGATCCCAGTCCTTTCACAAAAGAAAGGGTTCTGAAAGAAACACCTAAAACTGTGGACAAAGCAATGGGGCCAGATGGAATTCACCCCAGAATTCTAAAAGAATTAAGCAGAGAACTAGTGACACCACTGACTACCCTTTATAACAAATCATGGGAGGATGGTGTGGTACCTGAGGACTTGAAGAAGGCTGATGTGATTCCCCTTCACAAAAGTGGGAGCAAGACAGAGGCAGAAAACTACAGACCTGTCAGTTTGACCTCTGTGGTAGGGAAAGTGATGGAATCACTTCTGAAGGAAACAATTGTTGAGTACCTAGAGGCCATTGGGGCACAGGACCCAAGGCAGCATGGGTTAACAGCGGGAAGGTCATGTCAGACGAATCTAATTGATATATTTGAATGGGTGACCAAAGCAGTAGACCAGGGAGGGGCTGTGGACATGGCCTACCTCAACTTTAGCAAGGCATTTGACACAGTCCCACACAAAAGATTAGTAGTCAAATTAACCAGCCTTGGAGAGGGTCCCAGGCTGGTAGCCTGGGTAAAACATTGGCTGAACAACAGGACACAGAAGGTAATTGTAAATGGAGTCCACTCTGAAGAAAGAGGGGTTACTAGCGGGGTACCGCAGGGTTCAGTACTGGGTCCAGTCCTTTTTAATGTCTTCATAAGTGACATTGCATAGGGACTGGATGGAAAAGTATGCCTCTTTGCAGATGACACAAAGATCTGCAACAGGGTTGACACACAAGGAGGCATGGAAAGAATGAGAAGGGACTTGGCAAGGTTGGAGGAATGGTCAGAAGTATGGCAGCTTGGATTCAATGCAAAGAAAAGTGCAAAGTAATGCACCTGGGAAACAAAAACCCAGGGGAAGATTACACATTGGGGGGGAGGTAGTAACAACAACAGAAATGGAAAGGGACCTGGGGGTAATCATATCAGATGACCTTAAGGTTGGCAAGCAATGTAAGAAGCGGTAGGGAGGGCTGGGGGGATACTGGGATGTATAGGGAGCATCACCAGCAGAAAACAGAAAGTTGTTATCCCCCTGTACAGACAGTTGGTGAGACCCCATCTGGAGTACTGCATCCAGTTCTGGAGACCCCATCTCCACAAGGACATAGACAGGATGGAGGCAGTTCAGAGGAGGGCAACTGAAATGGTGCAGGATATGCAAGAGAAGCCATACGAGGAGAGGCTAAAGGAGCTTAATATGTATCCCCTTGAGGAAAGGGGGGGGGGCATGATAGAAACATTTAAGGACAGTACCTCAGTGGAATCAACAGAGTCCAAGAGGGTAGCATCTTTCAGAAAAAGAGATGTGCAAGAACAAGGGGACACAATTTGAAGATAGAGGGGGGACAGCTGAGGGGCAATGTGAGGAAGTATTTTTTCACAGGGAGGGTAGTGGACGCATGGAACAGCCTTGCTGAGGAGGTTGTGGGGTCTAAAACTGTGGGAGAATTCAAGAATGCATGGGACAGACATAGGGCAATTTTTGTTGGGGATAGGAAGAAATAGGCTGTTGGTTAACTTGGATCTGCAGCTTATCCTCTAGGTAGGGAAATGGGCAGACTAGGTGGGCCAAGCGGTCCTTATCTGCCGTCAAAGTCTATGTTTCTATGTTACAGGCACAGTGACCATCTGACAGCTGAAATTGACTGGGTTGCTTTAGCAGTCAGCCAGTATTGTTAACCCTTTACCTTTCACTTGCACTGAGTAGAATACCTGCGTGAATTTGACCTCCCTGTGGAGTGGGGCTGCAGGCATAACGGGGAAGCGATTGGGGAGGTGGGGGTGTGGTTTAGGATGCTAGCTACTCCCTATTTTATCAGTCCCTTTTACATATTGCTTGTATAGAGACATTGTCTGGATTTTTCTACCAGCTGATAATTTAAGCTTTTGAGTGCATACAAAGTTTTATTTTTCAGTACCTGTGTCTGAGTTCATTGAGTAACCTTTTGGTATTGATCTCATGTTTTTGGGTTTAGCTGATTGTACTCATTGCATGAACCCTTGAGTGGCTTCTTTATCTTTCACTGGAAGTGTGGGATTATGCGGGCAGAACGAGGAACGATCAGGAAGGTGGGTGGACTATATGGCAAGGGCTGGACTTTGCTGGCACAGCAAGCACAGCAGGTTGAGGAGTTCAGCAATATGTGTAGTATGGTTGGAGTTGTGCTGGCACACCAGAGAAGCGATCTAGGAGGTGGGCGAGATTAAGATAGCACACTGTGGAAGCAAGCGGGGAGGTGGGGGATATGTAGCAGGGCTGTGACTGTTCACACCATTACAGTGATTGAGGAAGTGGAAGGGAGATTCAAAAGGAGTGAGACTTCGCTGGCACACCGTTGAAGTGGTCGGGGAGGTAAGCGGGATATACAGCTGGGGTGGCACTGTGCTGGCAGAGCAGGGGAGGTTGGATGGGATATACAGCAGGGATAGAGCTGTGTGGCACAGTGTTGAATCAGTCAGGGAGGTGGATGGAATGGATATATGGCAGGGGTGGGACAGTGGGCACATTAGAAAAGAGATCATGGAGGTAGGATATATGGTAGGGGTCAGACTGTGCCGGAACAGCAGGGATGCGATTATGGAAGAGGTTGGTATAGAGTGCATGGTTTGGATTGTGTGGACAGACCGGGGAAGTGATCAGGGAGGTGAGCGGGATATATGGCAAGGCTGAAACTTTACTGGCATACCAGGAAAATGATCAGGAAGGGGGAGGATTCTGGTAGAGGTGGGACTATGCAGGCACACAAGCGAACTGATCAGAAAGGTGGGTAGAAAACATGGAAGCAGTAGGACAGTGCAGGCAGACTGAGGAAGTGATGGGACTGTGGGGGAATGTATTGCAAGGGTGGCACTGTGCTGGCACACCATTGAAGTGATTGGGGAGGTGGATGGGAGAAATGGAAGAGGTGGGACTGTGCAGGCACACCAGAAATGGAATCGGGAAGGAAGGCAGGATCTATGGCAGGGGTGGGACTGTGCAGGCACACCAGGGAAGTGATAGGGGAGATGGGTGGGATATATAGTGGGGGGGGATTGTGCGGGCAGATTAGGAAAGTGATTGTGAGGTTGTCAGGATATATGGCAGGGGTGGGACGGTGCTGGCACACCAGGGAAGCAATCTGGGAGGTGGGTGGGATATACGGTATGGCAGGGTGGCCTGGGACTGTACAGGCACACCAAGTGATCAATCGAGAAAATATGGATGTATATGGCAGGGGAGGGACTGTGCAGGCAAAGCAGAGACGTGATCGTGGAGATGGGCAGAATACATGGAAGGGGTGAGATTGTGTGGGCAGACAGGAAGTAATTGAGGAGGTGGGTAGAATATACATTATGGCAGGGATGGGACTGTGGGGGTAGATCAGGGAGGTGAGTAGGATATATGGTAGGGGTGGGACTGTGCTGGCCACCAGGGAAGCGATTGCGGAGGTCAGCGGTATATATGGTGGGGTGGCACTGTGCTGGCACAAAAAGAAAGTGATCAGAGATGTGAGTGGGATTGTGCAGGCACACTGTACAAGTGAATGGAGAGGTGGATATTATGACAGAGTTGTGACTATGTGCACACCATTAAAGCAATTGAGGAAATGGGTGGGATATTCAGTAGGGGTGGGACTTTGCGAGCACACGTTTCAAGCAGTTGGCAAGAGAGGCAGAGTATATGATGGGTAGGACTGTGTGGGCAGACCGAGGAGGTGGGTGTGATGTATGGTAGGGATGGAGCCATGCAGGCACAATGCTGAAGTGATCAAGGAGGAGGAGGATGGGATGTATGGTAGGGATGGAGCCATGCAGGCACAATGCTGAAGTGATCAAGGAGGAGGAGGATGGGATGTATGGTAGGGATGGAGCCATGCAGGCACAATGCTGAAGTGATCAAGGAGGAGGAGGATGGGATGTATGTCTGGCAGGAGTGGGACAGTGTGGGCGCGTTAAAGTGATCAGGGAGATGGGGGGATGTATGACAGGGGTAGGACTGTGTGGGAACAGTAGGGAAGCAATTTTGGAGGATGTCAGGATATGTGGCAAGGGTGAATTTGTGTGGACAGATTGGGGAAGTGATCAGGGATATGGGTGGGATATATGGTAGGGTTGGATTTAGTGGCACACCAAGTGAGTGATCAGGGAGGTTGGTGGGATGTATGGCAGGGGTGGGATGGTGCAGGCACATTGGAGAGGTGGGTAGGATACATGAAAGGGGAGTGACAGTGTGGGCAGTCTGGGGAAGCGATTGTGAAGGTGGGCTGGATATATTGCAAGGGTGGGACTGTGCAGGCACACCCAAGAAGTGATGGGGATATGGGTGGTATATATAGCAGGAGTGGGATTGTGTGGGCAGACTGAAGAAGTGATTGAGGAGGTAGGCGGGATATAGGGCAAGGGTTGGATTGTGCTGGCACCCCCTGAGAGTGATCGGGGAGGACGGGGATTATGGCAGATTGCGGACTATGTGCAGGTACACCGGAGAAGCAGTCCAGAGGTGGGTTGCATATTTGCCAGGGGTGGGACTGTTTGGGCAGACCAAGGATGTAATTGGGGAAGTGGGCAGTATATATGGCAATGGTGGGGCTCTGAGGGCAAACTGTAGAAGCAATCAGGAAGTGGGGGGATATATGACAGGGGTGAGACTGTGCTGGCACATCTTGGTAGTGATCGGTGACATGGGTGCGATGTATGGCAGGGGTGACACTGTACACAGCACAACCAGTCTGGAGGTAGGTAGCATATCTGGCAGGGGTGGGACTGTGCAGGCAGACCAAGGAAGCAATCGAGGAAGGGGTAGGTATATATGATGGGTGGGACTGTGCAGGCAGCCCATGGAAGTGACCAGGTTAGTGAATGGGACATATGGTAGGGTGGGACTGTGATGGCACACCATTGAAGCAGTTGGGAGGTGGGCAGGGAATGTAACGGGTGGTACCATACTGGCACATCAAGGAAGCGATGAGGGAGGTGGATTGGATATATGGCAGGGGTGGCACTGTACCAGCACAGCAAGGATGCAGTCAGGGGGAAGTGGACATAATGTATGTCAGGGGTGTGATTGTGCAGGCACACCGAGGAAGCGATTGGGGAGGTGGGTAGGATACATGACAGTGAGACAGTGCAGGCAGACTGGTGAAACAGTTGGGGAGGTGGGCAGGACATATGGCAAATGTGGGCTATGCTGCTACACCAGGTAAGCGATGGGAGATGTGGGTAGATTATATGACAATGTTGGGACTGTGCGTGCGTACCAAAAAGTGATTGGCATAGCAGGGATGGAGCTGTGCAGGCACATTGGAGAAGAGATTGGGGAGGTGGGGTAAATGTATGGCAGGGTTGGTACCGTGTGATCACAGTAAGGTAGTGATCAGGGAGATGTGCGAGATAAATGGATAGGGTTGTGCAGGCACATTGTGGAGTCTGGCAGGATTATGTCAGGTCTAGGACTGTGTGGGCACACAGGGTAAGTGATAGGGGAGGTGGGTGGGAGATATGTCAGGAGTGAGACTGTGCTGGCACACCAGGGAAGTGATTGGAGAGATTGGTGAGATACATGGCTGAAATGGGATTGTGCATGCAGACCAAGGAAGAGATCAGGGAGGTTGGTGAGTTATATGACAGGGGTGGAACCATGATGACAGGGAAGAGATTGAGGAGGTGGGAATGATACATGACATGGGTGCTGCTATGTGTGCACAGCAGAGAAGCGATCAGTGAGGTCGGTAGGATGGAGGTATGGCAGGGATAGGACTGTGCGGACACATCAAAGAAAATATCAGGGAGGTGGGGGGATGTATGGCAGAGCTTGGACTGTGTGAGCACAGCAGGGAAGCAACTGGGAAGAAGGACAGGATATATGGCTGAGTTGGGACCATACAGGCACACCGGGAAGTGATAGGAGATGTGAGTGGGATATATAGCAGGTGTGGAATTGTGTGGGCAGACTGGGGAAGCGGTCAGGGCAGGACATATGGCTGCGGTGGGACTGTGCTGGCACACCGTGTAAGTGATTGGGACGGTGGGGGAATATATGTCATGGTGGGACTGTATGAGGTGATTGAGGAGGTGGGTATGATATATGGAAGGAGTGGAACTCTGCAGGCACACCAGGTAAGGGATCGTGGATGTGGATGGGATATATGGCGGGTAGGACTGAAGGCACCCCAGAGAAGCAGTTGGGGAGGTAGGTGGGATATACTGCATGGATGGAACTGTGCTGGAACAGGGAAGTGATCGGCGAGGTGGGTGGGTTATGGTAGTGGTGAAGCAATGAGGGCACATTGGTAAAGAGATTGGGGAGGCATGGGGGGATATATGGCGGGGTGGCACTGTGTGGACACAGAAGGGAAGTGCTCATGGAGGTGGTGGGGATGTATGGTAGGGGTCAGACTGTGAGGCCAGTTCGGGGAAGCGATTGGGGAGGTGGGTGGGATATATAGCAGGGGTGGGACTGTGTGGGCACACAAAGGAAGCTATTAGGGAGGTGAGTGGAATGTATAGCATTGGGTGTGTTATCTGGGAAATAGGAGCACTGATGCCCCCTTTCCCTCCCTCCTTCCTTTTCTGACAAGTGCTGTTTATTTTTAGGTATAAAGCATCACTTCACAATGATAATCAGGGATATACCACCATTATATCTTCTCAGGATGGTTTAAATTAAGCAATTGTTCATTAGTATAGGCTCCAGGGGAGCTGAGCAGACACTGCTGAAACACTGAACAGTCACATTTTGCAGTTAGACACTTGGAGGCATCCTCAGCATGATTCTTGCCTCTTTTTCCCACAGTGTCCTAAGGGATCTTTAGCAACAGGCCAGACTGCTCATTCTGCCGAGCTTTGCTTTATCACTATCTCTCACTGACGGCAATGCCCACCTCACATGCAGAGAGCTCTGTGGCAATCCAGGGCCAGCAAGGTGCATGAGGGGGAGTTTGAATGCAGGCAACAGGCTGAACTGCTTGCTCTGTTTGGCTTCACTCTGTTGGCAGCAGTGGCCACATTACGTGCCCTGCAGTCTTTCATAATTTGGGACCAGCAAAGGAACTGAGTCAGGAGGTGCTGCATGGAAACGGAGCTGTGGGGGGCATGGGGAATGGAGTTGGGAGAGCATGGAGAATGGAACTGGGTATGGAAGGTAGGCGGTAGAGCTGTAGAGGGAGGAAAAAGTGCCAGAGAGGGCAAGGATGGTCAGAGAAAGAGAGCGCTGTGATCTTATGTATTGGCAGTGCTGTGCTGCAATTCCACTTGCACAAGTAGAAGGTAATATCTGTTGGATCCGCTGACATACTTCAAGACACTGCCTCGTCTCCTCCTCCTCTGTTCATAATATGTCCGCATAGCTCTCACTATGCAGCCATGAAAAGTCCAGCTCCCTTCCTCTGCTGCTGACAGAGCACCTGAGTGCTGTACAGTGGTACAAGACGGTAGACAAGAAGTACAGGAACTCAGGCACTGGCAAATATGAAATGCAGAATGAAGATCTTCAATCTGAAGGATAGCTGTGTGAAGGCATGTCAATCTGTTTAGACTCCAGTAGTTTTAGTTAGAGATATTGAAGTATTTCTAGCAAAATAGCACTGTTGCACAAGTCAAATATTGTGGAAACCTGGATTTCAGGTCACAGGGCCAGAAACTGTCATTATGTTGCTGGTTCAAAAATTTCAGTTCCAGTGTCAGTGGAAGAAGTATAGGAACTCTCTACTCCTGCTGCAAAAAAGGTACAGGAACTGAGTTCCTGTGTGTTGCTGTTCGCCTTCATCACTGGTACTGTAACACTTTCTCCCTACTAGCCATGTCTGTCTCCCTCTTACTCTCTCATTAATTTATATGCCACTGAACTTCTGACTTTTTTAAATTAATATACTTTTTATTAACTGATTTTTCACAGTCTACATGATCCACAACAGTAAAGAAACAAAGTTTGATGCTAACGACTGAGGGTGGTCAAGTGTGATTATTACAGCTAGAATGAAGGGCTGAAGCATACAATAAGGATTAGCATGTTTCACCCAACTCTTTCTTAGTGCAGTTTATGAAATGGGCTCAAGATTTTAATAAATAATAATAATAATAATTTTATTTGTATAGCACCTTTCAATATATCAAGGTGCTGAACAACTTTGACAGTTCAAACACTACATAAACAAACATATACATAAAATCAGCATACAACAAGATAAATGTATAATAATAAAATCCAAAGCATTAATAAATAACTAATTATCTAAAAAAGCCATGCTCCACAAGTAAGTTTTCAGATCCTTTTTAAAGAGTTCCACGGAGGTGCACTGCCATAACCGACATGGTAGAGAGTTCCAAAGAGTGGGTGCAGCATATGAAAATGCTCTGCTGCCAGAAGATTTCAAGCTCACTCTTGGGATCTCTAACAACCCCATGTCGGCCGAGCGGAGTGATCGGTCAGGGCAGTAAGGCACCAGGAGGTCTTTCAGATAGGCTGGACCCTGGTCGTGAAGGGCTTTGAAAGTCAACAAAATGACTTTAAAGGTGATCCGCCACCGCACAGGCAGCCAGTGCAGTTCGCGCAGCACGGGGAGTAATATGACAGAAACGACTTGTCCCAGTCAAAACCCGGGCTGCAGCGTTCTGCACCAGCTGTAGGCGACGGATTTCAACCCCAAAAAGCCCAAAGTACAGGGCGTTGCAATAGTCTAAGCGTGAAGATACAAAAGCATGAACCAAAGTAGGCAGGGAGTCAAACGGAACAAGATGCTTCACCCTGGCAATGTTCCTGAGATGATAAAAGGAAGTCTTGACAACAGCTGACACCTGAGCTTTGAGAGTCAGCCTATCGTCAAGAATGAATCCAAGGCTACGCACCTGTTCTGAGGACGGCAAAGATACTCCACCAAGAATAATTCCAGATGGAGCACCGATATCCCGGCCTCACCACCCGACCACCAGGATCCACTACCAGCACCTCTGTTTTCTCCGAGTTCAACTTTAGCCAACTAGAATCCATCCAGTCTTGGATCTCCCTCAGACAGTTGTTAAACACCGAGAGAGCTCCATCCTGGTCGGGTACAAAGGACAGATAGAGCTGGGTGTCATCCACATAGCAGTGAAACCTCAGCCCATATCGTCTAATGATACCTCCGAGGGGCAGCATATACACTGCAAACAACATGGGCGACAGCACGGATCCCTGGGGCACTCCACACAACAGAGGGATTGGGTCAGAGGAAAAAATCCCCGACACAACTCTCTGCGATCTCCCGGTAAGAAATGACGTGAACCATTGCAGAACGGTTCCAGACATTCCACAAATTTGCCCCAGGTGAGCTAATAGCACCATGTGGTCCACTGTGTCAAAGGCTGCAGAGAGATCAAGAAGAACAAGAATGGAACGTCTCTTCTGATCCCTCGCCATCAGAAGATCATTTAACACCCGAACCGGCGCAGTCTCGGTACTATGTCTTTTACGGAAGCACGACTGGAAGGATTCGTAGACATTATGGATGGTTAAATGGTCATCCAGTTGAACCGCTACGACCTTCTCGATAACCTTCCCAATAAAAGGGAGGTTAGAGATAGGTCGATAACTAGAATAAGAGTCCGGGTCCAAGGACTTTCTTCAAAGAGGAGTTACAGCCTCTTTCAAGGAACAGGAAACTCACCTAATTCCAAGGAGCACCAGACTATTTGCGCCAGGACCGGACCAATGATGTCCAAACAACCCAGAATAAGGAGTCGGACGGCATCCAAACCACAACTTGTGGGGCGATAAAATGGATGATCCTCATAATGTCCACGAACTCAGGTCGTCGAGAAGGAACTCCAGGAGAAATGAGGCACTGTCATCTCATGCTGACCAAAAGCTTCACCCATAGCGCTTGCGGACCCAGGTTCTTCCTGATGTCGTACACTTTAGTTACAAAGTGTCAGCGGGCTCGTCGCACTCTGTGCGAAAAAGCTTTCCGAACATGCAGGCAGGCTGGGTTGCACAGTCTGTCTACAGTTCGGAACAGCTGAGCCGTCGATTCTGAGCAACTGCAATCTCCTGGACAGGAATTCTGCCTTCTTATGGGTGATTGCAGATTGATAGTTAACATAATGTTCCATCAATCTAAATTAACTCCAGCATCAAGAAACAGACCCTGCGCCAGCCCGGCAACTCTAACCTTAAGCCCTGTCTCCGCATCTCCCTCAGGTCCCCATCAAACCATGGGGCTCCGGGCCGAAGGGATCTGGGGCGCTCACGAACAGGAGCAATGGAATCCAGAGCCGTCGTGACGGCCTTATTATAGGCCAACACTAATGCTTTTGCACTAAAGATTTTGAGCCTTGTCATTGGATGATAGCCCTGTGTTAGAAGTATCTAATGCACGGCTACAATTACTCCTTGCAAAGAGGACAGAGTACGCATTTTAAAATCCTTGTGCCCGTTCCACTGTCCACCCACCTGCCCTATTGCTCACTAGCTGGCTCTACTCATGAACAGCTGACCTGCCAGCTGCTCACAACCTTCTCCCCTTAACCCTCACTTTTTCTACCAAACTGATTTTTTTCCTATAAAAACAAACCTCACACACTACATTAAAAAAAAATACCTGTCACGATCCCTCCTGCACCTGCCCACTCACTCACTCTCTCCCACTCACTTCTGCTGCTCAGCAGTCGACCTGATGGCCGCTCACTAGTTCCTTTCCACTCTCCATTTTCTGCATTTATTAAAAAAAAATGCATTCTTCCTTTACAAATAATGGCAACATTCCTATCTCATACTACTGCAGCATTTCTTGATGTACTTCCTCAGTGGTTCCCCCCGCACTGTAACAGTACAGGCATCTCCTGCCCGCTGCCGTAACACATCACAGAAGTCTTTAAAAAAAAAAAAGAAAAGGGCACCTTCTTTAAACACAAGATTTTTTTTATCAGCATACACTAAATGCAGTGGTGCTGCTGGGGAAGGGGTTAGCACTATGACAACAACATCAACTGCTGAACCGAATTAGGACAAAAGTTCTTAACTAAAAGAAAACAAAAACACAGTAAACTGAAGGCAAAGGAACTATTTTATTTAAAACTAAGACAAAGATTTAACTTTTTCACTACTTAATCCTGTGAATTTTAGTCTTCACATGCATGTACAATTTACATGCCCATTTCATAAGCGCAATAAGCCACTCCATGGTATGCATTAGTTCTAACGCACGGTTAGGGGGCTGGACACACTTGGCCTGCAGCCTCGTGCCTCACTACACCCCCTAGCTGTGCGTTAGAACTGTCTAACACACACCCTGGAGTGGCTTATTGCTTACATACAATCTACTGACCCCTGACTGACGTGGAGGGAGGCATCAGAGAGCCAGCGCCCCCCAGTCCCTCATTACTAAGGCGAGGGGAAAGGAGTTCAAAATTCTTTTGTGGGAGGGGTACAGAGAGCCACAGGGGTGGGAGCACATTTAGGTTAGCTATTGAGTGGCTCCCAAATAGAGGAGTGTTAGAATAGGCCCTGGGGTTGTCCTACTTCATTAGACAGTGGGTTTAAGGGGCAAACTCCCTGTCCTTACCCATCACGTGTAGGGTCCACCCAGTCAACCATGAAGTGCAACACTCCAATCTGTTGTTGAGATAATAAGTTATCCTATTAGTCTTGCACCAGGCCATCAGGGTAGAGGGTTGTAGAGTGAGCCATACTTTTTTGGTAGCCGTTAGTACAATGCCTAATAAATGTCTAGCGTTTGAGTCTCTGAATTCCCTGAGATACTTCCTTCTGCCGTTAGGTTGAACAGTCTCCTGTATAGTTCTCCTAGTTCTGCCTGTAAAGCCTGGAAGAAGGGGCAAAGGACTAGACAGCCCAACATGACATGATCATGATGGGCCCTCCACTCTCCACATCTCTTCCATCAAGACATGTCCTTTGTAGGTAGAAAGTGACCAGTGATTACCGAGGTCGGAAAGTATTGAATTAATTGTTTCCACACATATTTTCCCCACTGACAGGAACTTGTCTGGGTGAGCCTATTGTTACATACTTTGCTATTGTGTATGGAACAATTTGTGTTTTAAAATTTTGTTTACAATGCTGTGGACCTAGTTGAAAATGAGTGTTACTAAATCGAGTTAATCCCTATTCATATGAAATCTTATATGAATAAAAATATTTTACTACTATTACCACTACTTGTCTCTCTGGATGTGTTCTGACAAGCTTTTGGCCAACACTCCTTCAATATCTGCATGTCAAACTCACCTGTCAATGTATCCACATGCCTTGGGTTGAGTCTCTGCGGGAGTTTACCAGAGCTCTGTGTAAGCAGGCAGTCATATGCTCAGAGTACCCCATACAAATGAGAGTAATAAATGAAGTGGTGAGTTTGGAGTTGGTATCCGTGGCATGTGCTCCGATAGGGACGGACTGGTAGAATGTCGCAGTTGGAGAAATCTGAACAAATCAGACTGTTGAAAACCATGTTCAGCCTGGATCTCTGGGCAGGCTTTAAAAGTGTTTGCTCACGTGAATTGGTGGAGATATTGGAGGGAGTACCATTCCCATTCCCTAAAGACTGGGTCTCTAATGGCTGAAAGAAAGCCATCCAGGTAGGGGATGGGACATAATAAAGATAAAAAGGGAAAGAAGTGTAATGCTTACAGATACTGTAGAGTGCCCGATTTGTACTTGAAATTTAAGCCAAGAGTTAGCTGTTAGCAAAATTCTAACCTGCAGTTCAGTGTGGTAGAGGGCTTTGCTGAAGTCAGCAAGTGAGAGTAGTGGCTCCTCCATGTCTCACCAGCGTGTCCGTGGGGCGTTCATTTGTCTCAGCACAAGGTAGTGGAGTTGTGCCACCTAGTAATGCAGTTTTAGATTTGGCTATGAAAGTCCCCCTTTAGACATAGGTAGACTTAAGATTCGCAGTCGGATCTGAGGCCTTTGTCCCACCCAGAGGAACTGAGATGCCACTCTGTTCCACTTACAGAAAGTTGTTATAGGAAGAAGAATCTGCTTATTCTGGAATAAGCATAATAGATGGGGTAGTATGACCATGCAGATAACTTCTCTCCACCTAGAGAGGGATAACAGTAGCATATTCCAATGCGTAAGGTTTTGTGTCAGTTGCACAGTGAAGGGAGGTAATCATTGTGGTAAGAATGAGCCAGGGTCCTGGAAAGGTGCATTCATAAGTGCTTTGTTTGGTCATTCTCCCGTCAGAACGAAGCTGCTGCCTAATCTCCGGGGATGGATTGTAATGAAATGTGAATTTTTCCATTTTGGTAGAGCTGAGTCTATTTTCAGAAACCCCCTCAAACGTATCTAAGATGTGGGCCAGAGTCGGGAGTGAACTGTCCGGATCCTGTAAGTACAATAGGAAATCATAGGCATATAATGCCACACAATATTCCACTCCTCCCATCCTCACCCCTTAATCACCTCTGATTCCCAAATCGCTTGTGCCAAGGGTTCGATGTATAAAAGGATAGGGGAAGGGTCAGCCCTGTCTGGTTCCCCTACAGAGGAGAAAATAGAGTGATGCCTCCCCCCCACCCTGATGCATGCCTTCGGGGATTCATAGATAATCTGTAGTACTTGAGTTAAGGTGACCAGGACCCCTAACCTCCCTATCACCTGGTACAGGAGTGACCAGGATACCTGGTCAGATGCCATTTTG
Organism: Neoceratodus forsteri; assembly: GCA_016271365.2. Classification (NCBI taxonomy): domain Eukaryota; kingdom Metazoa; phylum Chordata; order Ceratodontiformes; family Ceratodontidae; genus Neoceratodus; species Neoceratodus forsteri. Next base: position 724,818,200 of record CM028129.1, read on the forward strand.
GCATAGAGGCTAACTGAGACTGATTCTTGGTTACCATTCTACATCTCATGGATAAGGTGCAGGGTCCACCTTGTATTATACTCAGTAGTTCAGGTGCATAGAAACCCAGTTTGGTCAAGACTGATCAAGGATGGGAGAACATGGTCCAGTCTATGAGCTAGAAGTCCCATAAAATACTTCCAGTCAATGTTGAGTACAGTGCTCCAGATAACTTTTTAGGCCAGGAAGTAAAAACTTCTTAGTTTTCCAAGCTGGTAGTATTTCGGTATGCCAGATGGTATTTTGCGAAGTGGTCACATTGTGCTGGTGAACTGAAGTGCGAATGCGCAAAGTCTGTGGAAACACCTGGTAGTAATGATACTACCCAGGACTCTACACAGGGTGTAAAAAGGGCAAAACTGGGTGTAAAATACTCCGATGCACCCCTTAACTGGACCACTGAGTACTGAAATTGGTTTATACAAGGTGCAGATTTAGGGGGTTTTGACTGGCTTTGGAATTACTGATACAGTGGCGTACGACTAGGAAGGGGGGGTGGCTCCCCTTGCAGTGTTTCATTAAACATTCGAAGCATGGGCGGGATAAGGTGTTCTCAGGTAACTTTGTAAGATTCCATTCCAAAACCATTAGGTCCTGAAGCCTTTTGGGTCTTTGAACAGCTAATGGCATTTTCTATTTCCTTACTGGTTATTGGTATTGTGAGGGAAGTTTCTTGATCATCAGTAAGGCATGGGAGAGAAAGTGTGTCTAAAAAGCCAGTATGGATGCTTAAGAGGGAACCTGTTCCAGGTGGTAGAGGGCTCGATGATACGTGGAAAATGCATTTACCATCTGATGCATTTTAGAGTATCTAGCTTCCAAGATTGGGTAAATAATCGTAGGGATTGTTGCATATTTCCTTTGCCTGTGGAGCTGGTAGGCTAATAGGCATGAAGCCCTGGCACCCACATCATAGTATCTCTATCTGAGGAACGCAAGAGGAGTTTCTGTTCATTGCAAACAGTAGTGTCAAGGTCTGCCCATACTTGTTTCAGCTGTGATAAGACAGAGGTAGCCCCTTGTTTGTAAGCCATCTGAAGGAAATGAAGGGTATCCTCCAGAAACTGCTTGCTCTCATTTCATTTTTAGTCTGGGATGTAGTGTACTGGATAATTTGCTTGCGAAGTACTGTTTTTTTTTTTGTTGTTAAAATTTTTTATTTTCCAATGCGTGAATCACAGGCAATTTATAAATACATGCATGCGTGCTGTGCTGGAGGCAGTCAGCACTGCTTTGAACACTGGAAACAGCAATTATATGCATCTATCAGCAAATTTCACTCAGGAGCAGATCCTACCCCCTCAGGCTTCCGACATCTGTCTTGTTACATGAGGAGGATAGGGAGCTCATCACCAAACATGTTTTTTTAAGTAAAATAGAAAGGAGAGATTGACTGATGAACCAAATAATAATAAGAAAAATTCTTTATCTTTCATCACTGAAGCATAACCAGGAGATCAGCTCTAAGAGGTGAATCTCGGGCGTACCAGAGTGAAACCTCTATTAACAAGTTCCATAGGAGTGCTGGTGCAGAACGCAGAAAGAAAGAAAAACAAAACACACAAAGTATCATGAAGGAGCAAATGTTACTGTGATCATTTAAAATGGACAACTAACTAGTGAGCATCCTACCATGGGGTTCAGTGTTGCTATATATTTTACATCTAGGTCATCTGACCGAGATTCAGGAGTGTGTTACGGGGGTGAGATGGCGGGGAGGGTAGTACTTCTTCAGCCAATCCCCTCTCGTGGTTTCAGTAGTACAAGAAAGGGATCCCAGAACTCGTTGCACTGTGTCAAAGTGTTTGCAATTACAAGAGACATCTGCGCCAAGGTGGCCTGCTGGGCTAGGGCATTTAGCAGTTCTTGGGCCATGGGGACATCTGTCATCCTCCATTTGCAGAGGATCAAACGCTTTGCAAGCATACTAAGGATGGCAGTCCAGTTTTGCTCCTTGTGGGTGAGGATTGCAGGGTCCCCATACAGGCCCAGCAAGAGAGCCTCAGGAGTGGGTGGGAGGGGCTTATGGAGGATCTGAGAGCTGAGGACGCAGACCTGTTGCCATAGAGGTCTGACCAGAGTTTGGCAGGCTCCATGTGGTCCGGCTGTCTATCAGTACTGAAATCAGCCCTGTGATGAATGGGATTATCTGCAGCTTTCTCTGATAAGTGTGTTTAAGGGGTGCTGAAAGCCTGTGTATCAGACACTCTGCAGTGAGGCAAACCGATTTTTTACTACTGCTGTTGTGACTTTTAAATTGTGGTATTTGTGGAAAACGAGCCTGTGCTTCTGGACACTCTGCTGTGAGGCTCCTGCAAACTGTGCCCAGTCGTCCTGAGTTTTAATTTATAAGCTGCTGCACTGCGCTACTCTGTTTTGTTGCTCCCCTTCATTGTCCATTGCCTAGGCTACTGCCCTAGTTGCTGATATTATCATCTGTGAGTGTGCTTCTGACCGACTCCCATTGGTGGCAGCATCAGGGGTAGGCGGAGTAACCGCACTTAATTGCACATCTTCTCTGAACGCGGCAGCGTTTCAGTGACAGCGGAGAAGTGCAGGGAAAAGTGTTTCATCTGAAGTCTGACTGGAGTCGGACTGGTTGGACCAGTGCAGGATACTATATATCTTATGAGAGGGGTGGAAGTGCTGTTCCTAAGGTGCTATAGGTAGTGACAAGGGTTTGTAGTATTTGTTTGGGGTTGTTTGTTTGTATATAGTTTAAATTTATTCTGTCCCGTGTAAGTAGCCTAACTGTTGTAGTAGTGTGCAAGTGGAGTTTGTTAGTAGTATGTTGTGTGGTATGCAGTGATTTGATTACATTATGTAATAGTGAAGGTATTTATGAACGGGGTAGTCTTAATGATTTTACTATGTCTAATTTGTTGATTGGGGGAAACACGAAATGAATGTGGCTAGTTTGTTAACCTATGAGAAAAGATCACTTTGGTTAATTGGCCTCTTTTTAAGTATTGCTGTGCCCTCATCAGTGAAGGGGATATTTTTTAGTTTGAGTACATGCAAAATATGCTTATTTAAGTGTGTATTATTAATGCTATCCGGTGATATAGAACGTAACCCTGGACCTCAGCCAAGTTTGTCTGGCTTACCTGGGTTGTTTAGGCTGGATTGGTTTCAATTGCATGGACTTAAATTATTAAATATGAATACCAGGAGTTTACTGCCTAAATTGCCTAATGTGGAATCTCTTATGTCACAATATCAACCTGACTTGGTAGTGGTTACAGAATCTTGGTTACAGTCCTCTATTCCAGATGGATCATGTTCGTTACCTGACTACCTGTTGTTGAGAGCTGATCATAAAGGTGGTAAATTGTGTGTGCGTGTGTGTGTGGGGGGGTGGCTGTTTATTATCTTGACCATTTAAAGGTGTCCATTCTTTTGTCTAGTGCAACTTTGGATGTAGCCAGTGATTGGTTACTATTGGATGTGTTGCTGGGTGGGGTTAAACATGTATTAGTTGGAGCTCTGTACAATCCACCTAAAGTTGGTTTGTTTGCATTACAAGAATTTCTTGATAGGACTGCTCCATTTTTTGATAAGCGTGATTTCATTATGATGGGTGATATCAGCTTGAATTGGTTAAAGGCTGATAGGGCTATGGAATGTTTATTGGGATATCTTATAGTTCGTCACAACTTTTGGTTGATCCAACCAGGTTGAATGTTGAATCCATGAACCATACTCTTTTAGATTGGGTCGTTACAAATAATTTAAACATCGTTTCTTGTGCTGGAGTATTAGGGGACTCTGTGAGTGACCATCAGGTCACTTTTAGTGTCTTAAATTTTAGGCGTAGTAAGATTCCTTCTAGGGTATACCGTACTCGTAATTTAAAAAAATATCACCCCGAAGTCTTACTTAATGAGTTAATGAGTTTGGATTGGTCCTATATTGACTCTATACCTGACACAGACTGTGCTCTTGATTTTTTTTTGCCAGCAACTTTTGACTGTTCAAAATAAAGTATTTCCAATACAGGTAACATGTATGAGGGGTGTATTGTATCATTGGTTTTCCAATGATTTAAAACAGTACATTAAACTAAAGAAAATTGCTTGGCTTACTTATAAAATAATCCCCTTCTGTGGATAATTTATTGGCTTATAGGGCAGCCAGGAATTTGTTGTGTAGAAAGGTAAAACAGGCGAAGGTTGACTTTTTTAAGTCTAAATTGGAGGATGTTTCGCAGGATTCCAAGAAATTTTGGGACACTGTGAACCATTTACTTTTTCCTAAAACAAAATCATCCTTTTCTTCACTTCAACATCTTCAAAAAACAGTAACTGATTGTTTGATATGGCAAATGTTTTGAATCAGTGTTTTTGATGTTTTGGTTGTAATCTCTGGTTTTTCTGATACGGAGCAGAATACAGTACAAATTGAGTGTCCTTCTGATGGTGTCGTTGGATAAATGGGTAATAGTAGTACATCTGGGTTTTTGTTTCGACGGGTAACCTCTTTTGAAGTGTTAAAACTGCTGAATTCTTTACCAGACACCTTTGGAGATTGTGAGAGGGGGCTTGATGCTAGATTTATTAAGCTTATTGCTCCCTACATTGTGGAACCTCTTTATAAAGTATTTAATTTGTGTATTTCCACTAATGGGTTTCCCTCTTCTTGGAGACAAGCCCGTGTTGTGACTGTTCTAAAAAAGGCTAATGCTGTTGGCTCAGAGGATTACCGGCCTATTTCAGTATTAAACCCTCTGAGGAAAATTTTTGAAAAGCTGTTGGCTAATCAGCTTAATGATTTTTTGGAGGGTGATGGTGTCCTCTGTGCTGAGTAGCATGGGTTTCGTCATGGCCGTGGTACTGGCACAGCCCTGGTCAGGTTCACGGACACCATTCTTCAGGGCTGTAATGGCAGTCTGTTAACAGGAGCGGTGTTTATGGACCTGTCCAGGGCATTTGATTTGATTGATCATTTTTACTTTGTCAGAAGTTATCTATCTTGGGTTTGTCCGATTCAGCAGTTGCTTTGATAGGGGATTTTTTGCGGGATCGTTCCCAGTATGTTTCAATTGGGTCTGTTTCCTCTGATGTACGTTCTGCTGTGTGTGGAGTTCCGCAGGGGTCCATTTTGGGCCCCTTATTATTTTCACTCTTTATTAATCAGGTTCCATCAATATTTCAGGGGTGTAAGTGTCTATTGTATGCCGATGATCTGATCCTGTATTATCAGAACCAGCCTGTTGATCTTATAAATTCAACTTTGGAAACTGATTTTTTTGAAATTATGCCAGTGGATGTTTTCTAACAAGATGGTCTTGAATTCACATAAGACCAAAGTGATGCTATTAGGCAGTTTTGTTCGTTTGTGGGATAATACAAGTTTAATTACTCATGATAGTCTAGATGTTTTGATTGATCAGGTATCTGAATCTAAATACCTAGGTGTATTATTGGATTCCTCATTAACTCTTGCTTCTCAAGTAAAATCAGTTAAGAACAAATTTCATTCTAAGTTATGTTTGCTTTATAAGTTTAAAATGTACTTGTCTATGTATGGAGTCATGGAGGAAACTTGCTTTGGGTATACTTATGCCTCATCTGGACTATGTCTCTTCTTTGTATGAGAAACTGGGTACAAGGGAGAGGCAGACTCTAGGCATTGTTTATAATAATATATGCCGTTTTGTATTGGATGTACCAATTCTGACTCATCATTGTTTGTTGTACTCCTCTTTGAATTGGCTGTCTCCCCATTTCAGATTTATGTATGCTTTAGGTAATTTGGTTCATCAGGCTGTTCATTCTGATGGGGTTTCTCCCCTTTCTGATTTGGTTAGAAAAAGGGAAATTAGATCTTCATTAAGGTCTGCCGAGGGCATTATACTAGAGGGTTATTCTGTGAAGAATAATTATGGCTCTCGTTCTTTTTCATGTCATGTGGGTGCTGCTTAGGCTGAGGGTAGCAAACTCTGACAAATGCGAATAACTGTCAGATTTTGCTGCCTAGGAGTATTTTGAGAGAATGGGCTACCCAATATACAGTAAAACTGAAAAGTAATTAAAAGAAAGTTGAAATAAAGCATGTGTGGGATATAAGGGCTCCTGCTTTGTAATTCTGGTGTTCTGGGTGATAGCTTAAGGGTAGCAAAATCTGACAGCTTTGAATAGCTTTTAGATTTTGCTACCTGGGAGGATTTTGAGGGAATGAGGTACCCAATATACAGTAGAACTGAAAAGTAATTAAAAGAAAGTTGAAATAAACCTTGTACAGTGATATAAGGGCTCCTGCTTTGTCATTCTGGTGCTCTGGGTGATACTTGGTCTAAGGGTAGCAAAATCTGACAGCTTCTAATAGCTGTCAGAGTTTGTTACCTGGTGAAATTTTTAAGGAAATGGGGTACCTCTTGTACAGAAAAATTAAAAAGTAATCAAAAGAAGTTGAAATAAAGCTTGTGTAGTGATATAAGCCTGCTGCTTTGTGGTTCTGTTATTCTGTGTCATATTTATTCTGAGGGTAGCAAAACCTGACAGATGTGAATAGCTGTCGGATTTCTACCAGGGGGTATTCTGAGGGAATTGGGTACCCCGTGTACAGAAAAACTGAAAAGTAATTAAAATAATGTTGAAATAAAGCTTGTGCTGTGATATAAGGGCTCCTGCTTTGTGGTTCTGGTGTTCTCTGTGATACTTAGTCTGACTGTAACAAAATTTGACAGATGCGAATAGCTGTTAGATTTTGCTACTTGTGGTATTTTGAGGTAATGGGGTACCCCTTGTACAGAAAAAATGAAAAATAATTAAAAGAAATTTGAAATAAAGGTTGTGTTGTAATATAAGGCCTTCTGCTTTGTGGTTCTGGTATTCTGTGTGATATTTATTCTGAGAGTAGCAAAATCTGACAGATGCAAATAACTGTCAGATTTTGCTACCTGGGAGATTTTAAGGTAATGGGGTACCCCGTGTACAGAAAAACTCAAAAGTAATTAAATGAAAATTTAAATAAAGCTTGGGCAGTGATATAAGGACTCTTGCTTTGTCATTCTGGTGTTTTGGGTGATACTTAGACCGAGGGTAGCAAAATCTGACAGATGCGAATGGGTGTCAGAGTTTGTTACCTGGTGAGTTTTTTTTTTTTTTACATTCTTCTTTTTGATGCCGGCGCCCCTAGCATGAGCTCGCCATGCTATGGTGACCCGAGCCCCGAGGCGGAACTGTTGTGGCTGGAGGGTCAGGCATCGGAGCTGGCTCATACGTGGGGGATGGCATTTTTCGACAAGATTTTCTCACCAGGAGCTGAGGACGTGCAATGACGCTAACATGTGAGCGTCTGTCCCCAGCTCCGCCCCTTGTAGCGTGGTGCCATGTCACCCAGCCTCCGCCAGGTGGCAGTCAGTGCTGGCACTGGGAAACCCCGCTCCCTGGAGAAGGAGAGCAGTCCTCCGGACTCTCGATCCTTCTCCTTCTATGCCGACCCCTGACAGCCCTTGCCCATTCCTGAACATGGGTCACCGGCGAGGTGTGGTGTCCAGCACCTCAACTCTTAGCGCCACCGGGCCGGCCACCTGGTGAGATTTTTAAGGAAACTGGGTATCTTGTGTACAGAAAAACTGAAAAGTAATTAAAAGAAAGTTGAAATAAAGCTTGTGCAGCGATATAAGACCTGCTTCTTTGTGGTTTTGGTGTTCTCTTTGACACTTAGTCTGAGGGTAGCAAAATCTGACAGATGTGAATAGCTATCAGATTTTGCTACCTGGGGGAATTTTGAGGGATTGTGGTACCCAATATACAGTAAAATGGAAAATTATTAATAGAAAGTTGAAATAAAGCTTGTGCAGTGATATAAGGGCTCCTGCTTTTTTCACTCTTGTGTCCTGGGTGATACTTAGACTGAGGGTAGCAGAATCTGACAGCGGCAAATAGCTGTCAGAATTTGCTGCCTGAGGGGATTTTTTTTTTATATTCATTTTTTCATTTATTTATTTTTTCTCCCTATCCCCTGGGGCTGCAGCGTACAGATGTGTGTACACGCGTGGAGGCACGCATACACGCTAGGATCCAGTGGCCCCTTCTGCCCCTCTCTGACATCTGCCACCATCTCAACCTTCACCCAGTGGGAGTGGGACTATGGATGGGTGGGCATCCACCCCTTTGAAAGGGAGAGCCTTGGCTCAATCCTGCTCCAGCCCTCCGCCCCCGAGCTGGCTCCCCGGCGACCCAAGGTCGTTCCCGAACCTGTGTCACCGTCATAGAGTGAGGTAAGGTGCCAGCACCTCAGCCCTCTATGCTACCAGGCCAGCTCCTATCTGGGGGGATTTTGAGGGAATGGATACGCAATATACAGTAACACTGAAAAGTAATTAAAATAAAGTTGAAATAAAGCTTGTGCAGTGATATAAGGGCTCCTGCTTTGTCATTCTGGTGTTCTGGGTAATACTTAGACTGAGGGTAGCAAAATCTGACATCTTCCAATAGCTGTCAGAGTTTGTTAGCTGATGAGATTTTTAAGGAAACGGGGTACCCTGTGCACAGAAAAACTGAAAAGTAACTAAAAGAAAGTTGAAATAAAGCTTGTGCTGTGATATAAGCCTGCTGCTTTGTGGTTCTGGTAGTCTTTGTGATACACAGATACATAGATGTCGTTGGCTGATAAGGGCCTTGTGGCCCATCCAGTCTGCCCTATCCCTCTTCCTAGTGCTTAAGGTACCCTAGATGCTACAAGCCCCCCCCCTTTCGCCCTAGCTTGATAATTCCCATGTGCCTATCTCACTCATTCTTGAATCCCTGAACGGTGGCAACCCCCACCACTTCCTGGGGGAAACTGTTTGATCTCTCCATCACCCTTTCAGTGAAGTAGAACTTTCTCACGTTCCCCCTAAGTTTTCCCCCTTTTAGTCTCATGCTATGCTCCCTTGTTCTGCTATTTCTCTTCATGTGAAAGATACTCCCCTCTAGTACCCTGTTGATCCCCTTCAGATACTTGAAGGTCTCTATCATGTCCCCCCTCTCTCTTCATTCCTCCAGGGAGTGCATATTGAGAGCTCCAAGTCTTTCCTCATACAACTTATGCTGTATCCCAGACACCATTTTTGTTGCCCTCTTCTGTACTGTCTCCATCCTGTTTATGTCTTTTTGGAGATGGGGCCTCCAGAACTGAACACAGTACTCCAGATGAGGCCTTACTAGGGAGTTGTACAATGATACCACCACTTCTCTCCTTCTACTTGTTATACTCCTCCCTATGCACCCTAGTATTCTGTTAGTCTTTCCAACTGCTTTGTCACACTGTTTAGCCACTTTGAGGTTGTCTTCTATGACTACCCCTAGATTTCTTTCCTCTTTGGTGGCCTTCAGTGTTAACCCTGTCTGGTTCATACTCTGCCATAGGAGTCCCTCTCCCCAGGTGCATAATCCTGCACTTTTTTGCACTGAAACAAAACTGCCGTTCCTTGGACCAGTTTTCTAGCCTCTTCAGATCTCTCCTCATTTTTTCTATACCTTCCTGTGTATCTACCCTGTTACACAGCTTTGTGTCGTCTGCGAACAGGCTAACCCTCCCTTCTAGACCCTCTGCAATATCGCTTATGAAGACATTGAAGAGCACTGGTCCTAGCACTGATCCGTGGGGTACTCCACCTGTTACCCATCCCCCCAGTGAGCTAACCCCATTCTCTCTCCTAAGCTGGTCTCCAGGCTTCCTTACTCCTGGGCTGTACCTCCTGATGCCAAAAGGCAGGCAGGAATCAGACCTCTGCAGCAGGGGACATCCAGCCCTCCACTTCCTGTCTCCCTCAGTTTACTTCCTGCCTGCCATAAGGCAGGTTCTCTGCAGGGGCTCTGACACTATTGTGGCAGAGCTGAAGACACCAAACTGTAAGTTCAGTCTATTTCTACTTTGAGAAGAGGATTGGCAAGGAGGAGCTTAATTTTGCGTTGCCTCATAGTTTCTTTAGGGTCCCCAGTCTCAGCCATGCATGCTGCGCAGACTGGACCCCCTTATCTTCTACTCTTTCCCATGCTTTGAGGCACGCACACCCCCAACGGTTCAGAAGGAGGCACAGAATTCACTCCAGGATTACTACCATTTGGCGGCTGCAGGTCGCCAATGTGGCGGCCTCGTCAAACTATTTTCACCAGTCTCATCTGTTTATTTTCAGCTTCAGAGAGCCATGCTTCACTTCTTCACTGCTAGCCCTACTGCTCAGGCCGCCAATGCAGCAGGCTCATCACCGCGTAAGAGGAAAGCCACCAGGAGTGATCTTGCCCCACCACAGTAGCGGGGGCTTCATTTCCAGCAGGAGCTTGATTCCTGCTTGAAAATCTATTCGGCTCAGGAGGAGCCACTTTGTCAGAAACCACGCGGCAGCAGGAGCTTAATTTTAAGCTTGGGATAAGCCAACAGGCAGGAGACTTCAGTCGGCTCAGGTGGAGCCATTCTCTGCCCTTTGGCTCAAGAGGAGCCACTCTCAGCCCCGTTAGCTCAGGTGGAGCCATTCTCTGCTCTTCGGCTTAGGAAGAGCCACTCTCAGCCAGCAGTAATGGTTTTCGGGCTCGCCGACGACCAGCGTGGAATCTATCTTGGAAGCAGTCATGCTTCTAAACAGCAAGCGCCTCATTTGGGCTCAGGGAGAGCTGCGCTACTGCTCCTCTTCGTCAGCGCTTAGAGCGGGAACACTCCACAGTAGCAGGTGCTTCACTAACGGGAGCGCGGGAACGCTCTGCAGTAGGGCAACGCTCCACAGTAGCAGGGGTCCTCTTTGGCTCAGGAGGAGCTGCGCTTAGCTCCTCATCATTGGCACTCTTCATCGCGGGTACTCTCGGAGCAGCAGCACTCTGCAGCAGCAGGAGCTTCCTTTCAACTCAGGAATAGCCGCTCTACAGTCCCTCTGACGGCTAGGACAGCTCAGGCAGTCAACTCCATAGCCAAGCTGGCTGAATGTTGTGATGTGGCTTAAACCATTGCTTCTGGAGTATGGAGGTGCTGGGTTCAGATCGCAGTCTCCTTCCCATCAGGCCCCGGGATGCACAATGTGGAGAACCAACCAGAGCGATTGCACCCCGCCTTACTACCCAGATTGTTGGATACTTTAAATAGGGGCTCATGCACCCTTCCGTTCAAAGGTCTGAAGGGCTATGGGGAGCAAAGCATGATGACAGCAAAGCACAACTCCTTACGGGGCGGTCACAGCTACAGAAGTAGTTCTCCCTTCCCGGTCCCCTTCTCTGGCTCGCTATGCCTAAGTGAGACAGCTGTAAGGGCAGTGGAGGTCCGGAGACATCCACCCTGCTATCACAGGATCCAATTCCGGGCAGTACAGACCCGTCACCCTTCTTCTCCAAGGGACAGCGGGGCTTACCAGCAGGCTTAGCCCTCAGACCTAACAGGACCTTCGCCCTCAACTCAGCATTCCCTGGCCATCATACCTCAATCTCCTTAATAGCTAGGAGGGTCCACAGGATGCCCACTCATATGCCTACTCCCAGTCGTCTCACCGGAGGGACATTGCTACTTTTGACATACTAGTAACACAAGTCCTCCAGAGGTCAGTTAGGCCCCCCAGAGGCAGGGGGCTACTGAGTGATGCTTTTGTCTTAGACAGCTCTCCACTCAGAAACTTAGCCTTGGATGATCAAGATTACTTGGAAACTCTTAAACTTCCAACTAGCACTCAGACTGGCATCGGCTACCAAGCAACAGGGAGAACTTATATATTTACCTTAGGGTGGGGCTTCTGGAACCCGGGGGACCGTAGGTGGAGGCATCTCTTATAGAGATGCTTTTAGTGCTCCTCTCCTCCCTTAAAGCAGCTGCGAACAACCTGTTCTCAACACTACTGAAGTGGTATTCCAGCGCGCTGACAAGCCACATATAAGGGAGCCCAGCATGCTGACAAGCCAGATGTAGATAAGCCCACCCCGCAACAGCTTCAGAGTGGGACTGTTCTAGGCATTACAAGCAGATATCTCTAAGGAGGCTGCCAGTTGTGCAGCAAGGGCCATGCTTTTACTCGCCTCGCTTCGACAGACCTAAGACTGCAGACATCATCAGATATCTCAAAGGAGGCTGCCAGTTGCGCAGCGAGGGCCATGCTCTACCTCACCAGACAGCAGCAGATATCTCAAAGGAGGCTGCCAGTTGTGCAGCAAGGGCCATGCTGTAGCTTGCCTTGACAGACCTAAGGCTGCAGGCATGGCAGGTGGACAGGTCGCCAGAGCTCACTTGGCGAATGCCCTCGAAAAGGAAGAGCTCCCGTATGGATAGTCTTTTTAAAGGAGGTGGTAAAAGATTCCAGAGAAGTGCTGAAAGCCTTTCTACCACAATTCAGGAGCACATACAGACCCTGTACGTAGGGTTCCAGTCAGAGTATTCAAGCACATGCATATTCGGAGAACAATTTAAATCTGCCTTGGCAGGCAATATGGGGTCATTTCTATCACCCAGGAGATGCAAAAAGGTGTACAGAATTGAAGGTGCCCATACCAGTCATAGTCCACATAAGGGTCCTGCATCTGGGTGGCACAACAGTTCTCACTAGCATTGGGGTCTTCCTCGGCCACACAGACAGAATTGAAGGTGCCCGTACCAGTCATAGTCCACATAAGGGTCCCACAGCTCAACTAAATATTACAAGCAGTGGCAGAGGTGGTCTGGTACCTGCCAGCTCATGGTTTTCTCAACTGGAGAAAGAATTCCCTAATTTCAAACCTGACCTTGATCCTTCTGGAGGCAGACATCATGACATAAGGATTTTTTCCCCAAAAAACTAATTTTCAGATTCTGCTAAAGCTCATCAAGGAGTTTAACTCCTTATTTATTTATTTTTCATACAGCTCATGGAGACAGAGTGAACCCTCCCTCCAGGGACAGTCTCGGAGGACAGAGGTCATGAAAGGTCGCAAGTTAGACCATTCTCACCAAATCCGAATCGCAACTGATGCAATTCTCATGAGCTGGGGTTGGCTCACCTGCTTCAGCTGTTGGCAACGGGCAGGTGGTTGCTGTTAGAGGCACAAGGCACAGCATAAATGTTCCCGATGTGAACAGTGGGCCACGCTCTGAGGCACTCTGAGCAGCAATTTCCCCAATCAGGATAGTTTGGTTCCAACCAACAATACCAACCATCAGGGTGGCACAAGAAGCTCAAAATGCTAAGGGAATCTCTTCTTTTTCAGTGGATCTTGCACCACTGAGCAAGGTATTTACCAGGGCAGCTAAACAACATGGCAGACTAGCTTAGTAGCAAGGTTGGTCGACCATGGGAATGGGAGCTGAAGGATAGTGCCCTCCTACATCTTGGCAAATCAGTGGGACAATTCTCAGACAGATCTTTTCACCTGCTAGTGGAACTCCAAGGTAAGCAATTCTGCTCCCTGGCCAAGGATGAACCAGCAGTGGCTCAGGACACCTTTCCCCTAAACTGAGACGAGTTTGGTCTCCTGTATGCCTTCCTCCAATACCGCCTCTATCAAGAGTCCTTCACAAAGTGGTTCGGGACAGGACACTCATGATTCTAGTCTGACCCTTATGTTTTTTTCCACACATAGTTCCCGATTATCACTCATCTGTCAAGGCGTTCACATCTAACATTCAAGTTCAGCGTGAACATTCTCCATCAAGGTCTGGCCCTGCATCCCATTTAAACAACTTATCTATAGAGGCCTGGAGATTGAGAGAGAAAAGCTTTTAAGGAGCTTAGCTACACAGCTCCTGTTTTTGACATGATTGGGAACTTGTGTCTCTTTTCTTCCTCCAATGTGTATTATTGAATTTAAAAAAAAACCAAAAAACTTGGTTTTTTTTGGGGTTCTAGTCTCATTCAAAATACCTATAGAATTATCCAAAATAATTGCCTGTTCTACGGCAGTTCCTTTCAGATGGATGGACAAATGACTGCAATCAGCCACCTTACAAGTTCAGGTTTTTTGCACCGGGGCAGTATTGTTTGATGGATTTAGGGGAATCGTTAAATTCATATGCTCATATCTGTAGGTTTCTAAAGACAGCAGCATTAGGTTGCCTTCCAACCAACCAAAGCTACCACCTTAGAGTCTTAATCTGGTTCTCAAGGATGTGGCCAAGGCCCCCCTCAGAGCCTATCAAGATGATATCCATCATGTGTTTCAACATAAAGATCACCTTTTTTCTCACAGCTGTGGCTTCAGCCAGGAGAATCAGCAAATTATAAGCATTGCTTACCCAAGCGCTATATACTGTTTTTTCATCAGGCTCTAAAAGTTCAAGGTTTTTTGCCAAAGTTATGCTGGCCCCTCCATTACAATCAAGGATTCATTCTTCCTTCCTTATGCCCACTCTCCAAAAGCAATAAGAAAGGGGAATTACGTCCTGTACATCTGGGAGCTGTGATAGTAACATAGGGACAGGGAGGCTGAGGGCAGATGGGGACCTTGTGACCCATCCAGTCTGCCCCTGACGAAAATGTATATTAAGAGAGAGGAAGCTATTCGCAAAACTTCAAATTTGTTTATGGCAGCTATGGGCCAAAATTATGGGGAACAAGGATTCAAAAGGCTCTATAGCCAGACAGATTCTATCAGCCACTTCTATGGCTTGTGATCAGTCCGGGGTAACTTGCCTGGCCAGGGAGAGCCCATTCCAGCAGAGCTATGGCCCCTTTGTGGGCGAACTTCGGAGAAGCTTCAATAGCACACTTATGAGAATTCATTCACACATCTTCACAATTTTAATTGCCGGTAGTGCTGCCCTCGGATGTGGCATCCTTGGCTGAAGAGTGCTTTAAGTGGCGGTGGATCCTTAAGGGTTCCTGACATTCTTCCCACCCGGGACATCTGGGGACAGACTGCTTTTGTATATCCTGGGAGTAAGGAAGCTCAGAGACCAGCTTAGGAGAGAGAAATAGAAATTTAAATACCTGTAAATTTTCTTTCTCCGACGGCTGGTCTCCGGGCTTCGTATTCCCTCCCAGAATGTATATAGTTGGCTGGCCTCTAGGCCATATATGCATCAAAATTCGTATTCTTGTTTTATGTCTCCAAGTTCTAGTAGTATTACCACATTGGACTGCTTTAGGAAGAACTGAGGAAGACAGGAAGTGGAGGGCTAGATGTCCCCTGCTGCAGAGGTCTGATTCCTGCCTGCCTGTCAGTATCAGGAGGTACAGCCCAGGAGTAAGGAAGCCCAGAGACCAGCCGTCAGAGAAAGAAAACTTACAGGTATTTAAATTTCAATTTAACCCCCACTCTTTGTGTTCTATTACACAACCGGTTTCGGACCCACGTGACCACCTCTGTTCTACCCCCAGATATGCCAGCTTGTGGATTCGTCTCCTGTGTGGGACTGTGTTGAAGGCCTTCCTGAAATCCAGATAGGCCACATGTACCACTCTGATCTGGTCTATTTTCTTCATCACCCACTCAAAGAAATCAATCAAGTTGGTCTGGCATGACCTCCCCTGCCATGAATCCATGTTGCCTTGGGTCCAGCAGCCCCCTTGTCTCTTGGTAGTCCACCAACCTTTCCTTAAGCAGGGTTTCCATCATTTTACCTACCATCAAGGTCAAACTGACAGGGCGGTAGTTTTCTGCCTCCTTCTTGCTACCACTTTTGTGAAGGGGTCACTTGTACCCTCCTCCACTTCTCCGGAACCACTCCTGTTTCCAGTGATATTTATTCTGAGGGTATCAAAATCTGACAGATGCGAATAGCTGTCAGATTTTGCTACCTGGGGTATTTTGAGGTAATGGGTACTCCTTGTACAGAAAAACTGAAATGTTATTAAAAGAAAGTTTAAATAAAGCATCTGCAGTGATATAAGGCCTCCGGCTTTGTCATTCTGGTGTTCTGTTTGATACTTAGACTGAGGGTAGCAAAATCTGGCAGATGCGAATAGCTATCAGAATTTGCTACCTGGAGGAATTTTAAAGGAATGGGGTACCCAATATACAGTAAAACTGAAAAGAAATGAATAAAGTTGAAATAAGCCTTGTGCAGTGATGTTTGGGAAGCTCTTATGTGTTTCATGTGTTCTGGGCGCTGCTTAGGCTGAGGGTAGCAAAATCTGAGAGATACAATCAGGTATTAAATTTTGCTACCTGGGGGCCGATATCAAGGGATGTACACAGTAAAACTGAAATGTAATTAACACAAGGTTACAGTAAGGCTTGTGCAGTGATGTCTGGGCAGCTACTGTATTATGTGGTTCCTGTGTTCTGTGTGCTGCTTAGGCTGAAGGTAGCAAAATCTGATGGATGCGATCAGCTATCATTTTGCTACATGGGGGTATTTGGAGGTAATGGGCTACACAATATGCAGTAAAACTGAAAAGTAATTAAAACAAACTGGAAATAAAGATTTTGCTACAATGAAAGGGCAGATTTTTTTTGTCATGTGGTTGGGTGCTGTTTGGTTGAGGGTAACACATCCTGATGGATACAAGCAGTGAAAGCAATTAGCACAGTTTGATTAATGTGTACCTAATTTCGATATCTTTCAAACAAATACAATTAGTATCTTTCTTAACTAAGTTTAAAATAACATCTTTAATATTCTTAGTCCTTTGCAATCCTACCGTGAGAGCATTTTTCATCATGATATATTGCTCATTTACATATATTTTGTATATTAGTCAAATTTAAATTATGTATTAATTACATTGTTCAGTGTGCACCATGTTTAAACCATTTTACAGTTCAAATTCCATAATTACAACAACTGCCAGTGTCTTGTACATCATTGTACTACTCTGTCATATGGGTAGCAAATTTTGATGGGGAAGTATAATTTGACATTACCCTGCTATCAGATTATGCTACTGGGAAGCAAATCCTGATGAGGAAGCATGATTTGATACTACATCAGATTTAACCGGGATTCCACTGTCATTGTTTTCAGATGTGTATTAATGGTCAGACTAAAAAGAAGGCTTAAAGAGCTAGTGGAACCAAACCAGACAGGACAAAGATAAGTAGTCAGTTGTAACTTTGTATTTCCAAAGTATTTTTCTTTTTCCTCTTGCTCATTAGGTATTCCCTTTTGAAGCTGAACTTTAAGTCTAAACTGTATTTTTGTTGTTTTTATGCAATAAGACAGTACATTTGGAGATGAAGATAAATCATACAGCATATTGCATCATATTACGAGACTTATAGACTGATTATATATCTTGTGGGTAGGTCTTGACAAGGTATGGGTATCAATTGACTAACATTATTCAGATTGTACCTGTCTTATGATTTCTTTTATTTAGTATGTATCTTTCTATTACCCCATCACTGCTATTTGACTGAGCGAATTTATGATCGCTATTATAATACTGCTATGCACTATAAAAATACTGCTATGCACTATTATAATACTGCTATGCGCTATTATCATACTGCTATGCACTATTATAATACTTCTATGCAGTGAGGAGACAAGTGACATAACAGTCTAAACAATGATCTGTGATCTTATATTGAGGTTGGCACTTCTAGGCTGAATAGAATAAGTCAGGGTAACTTCTACAATGCATGTCTTTCATAGTCAGTATTCATATGTTGCTGTTTTCACACAAACAGAAAACCCTAAACTATGTACAAAGATTGCAGGCTCGGTTAAACATGTACGTATAATTGGAACATATCATTTAAGAGTGCAATAAAGAAACTTCTACAGTAGTCATAAATGTAATAACGTTGTAGTCATACATTTCTGAGGCTCGGTGGTTGGGGGGATAATTGTGAAGTTACTGTGAGGGCAGTTTTATTAGCACTGCAAAAAAGGAGAGCCATGCTAAAGCCTGGCACCTTTCGACTGTGCCAGTCTTAGGGTGTATGGTTACATTGTTTTTTCATTGTTGATCTGGGAGGGTTTGGGCTATGAATATAATGAAGTAGAAGCATCCATGTCTTGTCATATTTTGTTAAGGTACCCGTGGAAGTATGAGAGAGTCTCTCGCATTTTGCCAGCTGCATTATGCCATCTAACAGCTCCTTCATTGTGAGAATGTCAGTAGTTCTCCACTTGCATATAAGCAGCTTTTTCGCTTCAATGCTAAATAGGACCTGAAGGTCCCATTGGCTCTTGTTAAGGGAAGGCATGACCACCTTAGAGCCACATAAGTAGAACTCAGCGGATAGTAGCAGTCTGACCTCTTAAATACTTTCCGGTATGGTGTGGGTTCCAAACCAGAATTCTGCAATCATGAGACATGACCACAGAATGTGAAAGAGGTCACCAGGATGGCTGGCGCATCTCCATTAGGTGTTGGAGACTATTAGATTAGCTGAATGAAGTACTATGGGGGTTTTGTACTACCAGTGCAGAATTTTATTTTGTATGTGCCTACTGCGAGTGTGTCTAACTGGGATTAGACACACTTGCAGCTACCCATCAAGCTGCCCGTTCTGCATCCAGTATCGTGCGCCCAATGGCCATTATCCATTTTTCTTCAGCCATGTTAGTTTGATTTGAGAAGTTTTCCCTTACTACTGAATTGATAAGACCTGCTCTGCCTCTATTCCTTTTTAGTAAGTTTGGTAAAGGGTGGGGGATTATGGAATTCTGCACCTGTGTTAAGCTTCTAATCATAGGGGTAGTTGTGTCTCTTATTTGCAAAAATGTCCAAAAGTCTTCTTTGCCCAGGCCATATCTATATTGTAGTCCTTGAAAGGAATCAAAAGTCATAGAGTTGGGCATCAGAAGGTCTTTTATTTGTTTTATTCCTTTCCTCTTCCAACTCTTATAGTGAATTGGATGCCCATCTATTTTTAAATTATTTGCTTCCTACAGTGGATTATATTTTGGGTGAGACATGTTCAATTTGAATGTCTTCCCAAGCTGTATCCAAGTAGATCTGGAGCTATCTATTGTGGAAGGAAGGGGAGCTGTTAGTTTAGGATATCTGTAGAGGTGCATGAAGGGAAGATGTCCCCCCCCCAATAAGGAAGATTCTATAAAGTCCCATAATGGGCGTGGTCTTTCAGGATCCAGAAACCGACACAGAGTCTGTGAGGCTCTGTAGGCCCAATAATATCCTTTTATCCACGGCAAGCCCCATCCTCCCTTCTCCTAATGACTCCTTAGTTTGTTCCTGCTAAATCTGGGCTGTTTCCCCTCCCATATGTGGCCCCCTATCAGCTTGTCTGTACATGAGAACCATGTTTTAGGTATAGTCAGGGGGATATGCGATATTAAATATAGTAGATTCTCTGGGGTCATAATCATTTTAGAGCTTCTATTTTTCCCACCAGGGATAGTTGCAGGGGTTTTCACCTATCTAGGTCTGTTCTGATCTTTGTAAGAAGTGGTTCTAAGTTTAGGTTAATGATTTATGAAATTTTAGTTGGGATTTTTATACCTAAGTATACTATATATTCCAGTGCCCATCTAAGATTCCGGCTAGTAAAGGCTGCTTCTAAGCATAGATGGCTTAGGAGAAGTACTTCAGTTTTAGCTAGATATATAGATAGACTGACAGACAGACACAGACAGATAGATAGATAAATCATTTATTAAGCGCTCATTTCTGCAGACTCTGGACACTGTATAAACAGCAATAAAATAAACAAACTAATAAAGCCAACCGATATACAACCACAACAGTTCCAACAGTTCCATTCAGCAGTAAGTCATAAAAGGCCAGCCAGAATAAATATGTCTTGAGGCCCTTCTTAAAGGTTTCTACCGAGGGAGCCCTCCTCAGATTTTCAGGCAAAGTGTTCCACAAGGTGGGCACGGCAACCGAAAATGCCCTATCTCTGGAGTGCCGCAGCCTCACCCTGGGAACCTCAAGGAGGGCTCCCCTGGCAGAATGAAGTGCCCAGGAGGGGCGATAGGGGACAAGGAGATCTTGCAGATAAGCAGGCTCCCCATCATGTAGGGTTTTGTAGGTCAGGAGCCCTACCTTAAAGATAGTCCTCCACCTGACTGGCAGCCAGTGCAGTTCGCAGAGGACAGGGGTGATATGCTCGGATCTTCTAGCTCCCATCAATAATCTTGCCGCTGCGTTCTGCACCAGCTGCAGTCTGTGGAGGTTGCCTCCAGATAACCCTAGGTACAGGGCATTACAGTAGTCCAATCTGGAGGTGATGAAGTCATATACTAGTGTGGGCAGATCATCAGGTGGAATTAGGAATCTGACTCAGGTGATATTTCGGAAATGATAAAAACCACTCCTGACGATGGCCAACACTTGGATATCCATGGACAGTCCGTCATCCTGTCTGGAAGGGACAAGAGGAACACCTCCTAACACTAGGTTGGAGGGTACCACCTCACCCCCTCCACCCCTTCCCCCGACGATCTGGAACCACCACCAGCACCTCATTCTTGTCTGCGGTTAGTTTGAACCAATTTTGAGCCATCCACGACTGGATCTTCTCGAGGCAGTTGTTAAACACGACAACCGAAACCTGGTTCTCTGGTGCACAGGACAGATACAGCTGGGTATCATCTGCATAACAGTGAAAACCCAGTCCATATCACCTGATGGTGTCCCCCAGTGGCAGCATGTACACCATGAACAACAAGGGCGACAAGACCAAACCTTGTGGAGCTCCACAGTACAGAGGCTTCGGGGCAGATGAGGCAAGCCCCGTCATTACCCTTTGCATGCTGCCTGTTAGGTATGACCTGAACTAGCAGATGACCTTGCCAGACAGGCCACATCAGAATCATAAGTGGTCAAGCAGCACCTCATAATCCATGGTGTCAAACACCATGGAGAAGTCAAGGAGGACTAAGATGGTATGGTCTCTCCCCTCCCTCGCCATCAGGAGGTCATTCAACACCCTTACCAGGGCAGTCTCCATGCTATGCCGTGCCTGAAAACCAGACAAATGGCTTATAGGAAGACAAAGAGGTGAGGTGTCTGTCAAGCTAAATGGCCACCACTTTTTTAATAACCTTCCCTAAAAATAATGGGAGGTTTGACATTGGCCTGTTGTTGGCTGAGGCAATTCGGGTCCAGAGAAGGCTTTTTCAAAAGGGGTCTAACCAAGGCCTCTTTCAAAACTTGCGGAAAGATCCCACTCCTCAAGGAACTCCAGACCATCTCAGCCACAATGGGTCAGAACAGGTCCAAACATCCGACCAAAAGCCAGGTTGGTCCTGGGTCGAGATCACATTTCGTAGGTCATAGCTTAGAGAGTATCCCCACCACCTCCTCCACCCCAACTAGCTCAAATTCCTCCCAGACAAGAGGATTGTCTCTACACCTCTCAGGTAGACCACCAATGCCCTTTCGAGAGACACTCGAGGAGACCTCAGCCCTGATGGAGGACACCTTGTCGGCGAAGAATAGAATCAGTTCCTCACACCTAACAACTGAGCCCGCTCCCCCCACATGTAGACAGTCAGGGTGTAACAACCTGTCCACCGTGCAGAAGAGCTGAGCTGGTCTATTCCTCGCTGCAGCAATCTCTCTAGACAGAAATTCCGCCTTCTTCCGAGAGATTGCCCCCTGATAGCCAGCATAATGTGACTTTGGGGCCAGTCTGTCCCCCTCCAGTCGAAATCTACTCCAGCACCTCTCTAATCTCTGCCGCTTTGTCTTTAGGTCATGCAGATCTTCATCAAACCACAATGGTCTGCAGCGTGTGGACAAAGGGTGGACACAAATGGGTGCAATGGAGTCGAAGGTGGCAAAGATGGTCCTGTTATAGGCCACCGCCACCTCCATCCCCACTGCATAGGCCCCTCTCACACTTGATAGGTCCAGCACTGCCACCAGTAATATAGAGGAAACACCTCTCAAAGGGCGGTACCAGACCATCTCCACAGGGCAGGACCTTCTAAGGGGGGAGGGGCTGCTAACGTGAAACCCACGGTGCCATGATCCAACCAACTTACCGGATCAATCCTGAGATGACTTATTTCAACCGAGTGAGTGGCAGATGACACATTTTGCGTCAGAACCAGGGCCCCCATGCTGTGCAGGAGACCGTGGCCCAAACCAGGAGCCCCACTCTCGACCCAGGCATTGAAGTCCTCAGAATCAGCAATCTGGGGGAACTCCAACACCAGGCCGGCAACCAGCTCCTCGATCTCCTGCACAGATTCCCTCGCTACATCAGGAGGTCGATAAATCACGAGGACCCCAAAGCCCACAACCCCACCCTGTCGGGCATCCCCACACTCAAAGGTCTTATTTTGATCAACAGGGAGCACCAAGAGTTTCAGGTCAGACTTAAAGCAAATAGCCCCATGCCCCGCCCCTGCGATCCAGCCTTGGGCTGTGTACCATGGAGTACCCGGCCGGCACCACCACCTCCAATATGGAAGCAGCATTTTCATCTAGCCAGGTCTCTGTGGTACAAGTCAGATTGACTGAGGAAATCATGTCCGCTATTATAGCAGTCTTATTCCTGATCGACCTGGTATTACACAACACAGCCCGAGTTGGATGAGGTGTAGGAGCTGGAGCTGTCATCTGCCCACAAACATTTATGGAGCTGTTGGGTATGAGAACCAGGCAGGGCGGACTCCTTTCTAGTTCTCATTTCGCCCCAGGGTGTCTCCTTGGCCTCACCACCTGAATCCCGAACACCACCGCAATCACCTGAGTACTGCCCCCCAGCCCCCATTCCAGGCTATCCCCAGCACTCTATATCTCTGATATACCTCTACGGAAAATGCTGGGAGCTCAAAGGGATGGAGGGCCCGGAGGTTGTCCCCCGAGTAGTTGCGCCTTATGGGCCCCAATCCTCAACACATTCCAGTCGCTCACCAAATTACACCAAAAATTAACACAACCCACCACTAAACATAACCCACCAAATAAAAACTTATCCAAAACCCCCAAACACAAAAGTACCCAATCACTCACCACACACTCACATTCACAATTCAATCACTCCTACATACACCCACAAATTCAACAGCAGCACAGCTGAAAAGAGAGAATAACAGATACTAATGAAGTCCTTAAGGTCCATGTAACCCCCTTGCAAATGGGGGTTCCCAAAAATCTTCCAGGAGCTTGCTTAAATGCTCCAAGCCTGAATGGTGTTTGGCGTTTAAGCCATTTATCTGTGAGTGCTTTTAGAGCCTCTGGTATTGTCTCTTTAAAAGCTGTTTGCTTGCAGACATAATTAGTTTGTATGGGGGGACTGTGTGTTTTCCTGCTTGAGTCCCGCTCGAGCTACTGCCAAATCGCTCCATTTCTGCCATCGCTAAGTGGGCAGAAGTAGCACTCTTCAAAGATGTAATTGTTTGCTTGTAACCTGTTAGAGTAATAATGAAAATGCAGTTGGATTTAACCTGCTTTCTTTTAGCAAGGACAGCGCAGAGCAAGCTCCCTCATGTTGGTTCTGAACTGCTGAATTGGACCAATCATGGTGGAGTTCCTTAAAATTGAGCCTGCTCTGGGCGAATCAGAACTTGGACTCTCCTCTGGAGCCTGCTATAAGGGGATTGTAAGGCAGTGACTCTGGAAATGTAGTTTTGACTTTGGTGCCTTTTTTCCACCAACAGGGGGAGTTTATTGTGAGTGACAGCTAAACCAGCCAAGAACTGGGAGGAACTCAAAGGAAGTGCCCGGTTTTGTCTGCTGGAGTTTCAGTTTAGCTTTGGCAGTGAAGAGTCAAGGAGCCCTGTGCTTCTTCGGTGTGCAGTTCAGCGCGGGAAACTCATGTAAGGCCCCAAGTTTTGGTCTGCAGCTTGTGCAAGCACTTGTTTGGACTGAATCTGACCCGTGAAGAGAATAAAGGAGATCTGAAGAGTAGAAACCAGACTCACCCTGTAGAAGACTGGAGAAATTGCTGAATCGCGCTCGGTCTGTCAGGAACTGAACCTGCTGTGTGTTCTCCCGGGTATTGTGCAGTAATTTCAATCGGGATAGAGAAGCAGCCTGCCTGGTATAGTACTTTCCTTTTACATATAAATGTATGTAGTGCTTGTGGGGAATCGCGTTTCAAATCCCCTGTACAGTGAATTGAATGAATGAAGCTGGAAGTAAACCCCAGCTTAATCCAGACTATATCCATTTGCTCCAAACTGCAGTGAGGTCCAGTCACAAGGACCTTGCCCACATGGTCTGCTCCTCCTGGCAGTCCAGGACAATCTGCCTGCCATCCAGTTCCCAGCACTGAGTTTGTGAGTACAAAGCAGGGTAGCTCCCTGCCATCTGTTTATCGAATTGCAAGTGTGTTATCTAATTGTTGTGTTTTATTTCTTCATGAACTGAGCCATCCGGCTCCAGATTACAATTGGGTATTGTGCAAGTGTTTTTTCATCACAGGGCCCCAACCAGCTGCACCAAATAGGCTAGCCTCCTATTGCCTGGGTACCCAAAGACAGTGACTTATAGGTTAGGCCTGTGCACAGTGCCCTAGTATAGATATATATATGTATGTCTATTAGAGTGGTAAGCTAATTAACCTGATTTCCCCCGTCTTTGTTATTTCCCCCCTAAATAAATCAGATCTGTTTGTTTCAGCAGAGTTACACTGCCTGAGGTATTTGTTTATGTTACAGTATTGTACTGTGGTTTTTGCACTGTATCATCTTGTTTTACAGGGGGTCCCCAGAGTCCAGCTGACCGAACCAGTCCTGGGGGTAAGTGTATATTGCAAGGTTACTGTGATTGATTTGTGTGGGCCACTAGTGGGAAGAAAGGGGGGTTGCAGTGACCCAGAGGGCTGTGACCAAGTCATATTAGACTGTCTTAACCCTGACCTCTGGGTGGAGGCACCCGCCATCGGATCCAGGCCCCTAAACCTGTTAGTGGCAAATCAGGCAGGGGTAGTAGCCCTTGGGATAGTGCCACCTAGGGGTTACATCTTGGAGGTTCACCGCTGGGATTGTGTGTCCTCTAGTGGCCACATTTATGAACCACTGTTGAGAAAAAAAAAATAAATAAATGGGTACCCCAACAGAAGTGGCTGTGCACCGGCTGGTGGAGTGGTGTACTGGGCAGGAGATCGACCCCCAAAATGCTATGCTTATCCTGGACATCCCCCTGGGTATCAATACGGACACTGTACAGGGAGTACTTTCCAAGGTGAAAAGCTTACAAAACCCTGTGGTGGTGGGTCGGCATGCTAATCTGTTCACCCACACTTTTCTGGCCCTAGTAGAGTTTAAGGATCCCATAGATAACTCCAAAGTACCACAGACTGTTACCCCAGAGGCAGCCCGCACTGCCTGGAGAGTGATAACTAAGGACAGTAAAGACCCGGGGGGGAATGAGCCCCCACCACTATCCGAAACTTTTGAGGAGAAATTTACTAAATGGTTGCTGGGGGAAGGGAAAACTGTGGAGGACTTGAAGAAACTATTCTTGCCACCTGGGGGTGTTCCTCCCCCAACACCCTCTCCCGCTCCAGTACCCGTAATGGTGGCTGAACCAATGCATGCTCCTATTTCTGCACCTGCCATTAGTCACGACTCTTACGGAAGGTTGAGGATCTTCTCTGGCACCCTCTCCACCCCCCAAGGGGAGGATGACTGGGAGACCTGGATAGACTATGTAGCCCCCCAAGTGCTAGAATGGCAATGCTCGGAAGCCGAAACGCAAAAGAGGATTAGTGAGAGCCTCCGAGGTCCTGCCCTGGCTACCATCTGTGCTAAACGGGCCAGTAACCCTGAAGCGACTGCACAGGACTATCTTGAGGCCTTGGAGAATGTGTATGGGAGCCCAGATTCTGATGAGGACCTGTGGTGGAGAGTAAGAAATGCACAACAGTACCAAGGGGAGTTGTTGTCTGTGTATGTATCTCGGCTGGAAAAATTGTTGCAATAATGCCTCAGAAAGGGTAGTTTGCCAGCGATTGAACTGGACCGAACCAGGCTGGACAGGATCCTTAAGTCTGTCCCCTCCTTAGAACTGCTGTTGCTTCAGTTATGCCTGGCAAATTGACTGGAATCCCCACCCTCCTATGATGAGCTAATGAGAGATATTCGAGGAGTTGAGAAAAGGCGACCTTGGGAGGGACTTGCATCAATAGCTGTGGCTACAACCCGAGTGACTGAGGGTGACCCATCAAGTGAAGTTCAGGGGCAGAGGTTGGCAGTTAATGAGTGCTCTGAGAAGGAAAAAGATATGCCACAATGGGGCGAACTGTTGAGAGAGTTCGGGGAAATAAAAAACAGTCTCTTTATGAAGGCCGCTCCTGCAAGTGCAGGCCCCGACCCTCATCTGACTGCATCTGCTTTGGGGGGGGGGGGGTACCCACCCATGCATCTCCTGCTGACAACTATTTACAGTATGTGCAAAAGTTAAAGGCCCAGCTAAATCATGCGTACTCAACTGGCTCAAACCATGGCTGCCAAAAGAAATCTGGCCAACAAAGAAAGGTATGATAAAAAGGTGAAAACACCGGAACTCCAGGAGGGAGATCGGGTATTGCTAAGAAATCTGGGACTGCATGGCAAACACAAGATTGCTGACAGATGGCACAATCTCCCTCACATTGTAGTGGGCAAACTAGATGATCTGCCTGTGTACAAAGTAAGGCCTGAGAATAATTCAAAAGATGTTAAAACAATGCATAGAAATCATTTACTGCCCATTGGACAAATCTTGATTGAGTCTGAGCCCCCAGAAAATGCCCCCTCTGGACCAGTGACTAGAGCTGCTGCTAAGAAAAAGTCAAGAAAGTCGACATCTACAGAAGCTGAGTTAAAGTGTTCCCCTCCACACGTCCTGGTCGAACATGACTGTCAGTCCATGTCAGAGGAAAGTGAGTGTGGCTTTGAATACTACCCTTCTTACGAACTGAGTCAATTGTTTCGGGGAATCCCCTAGTCAATACTGGAGATGAAGCTGGGCCTTCTGGACTGTCTAAGCCCCCAGCTTTGTCCATGGAGCCAATGCTCCCAGAAAGTGAAGTGCAAAGCATCAAGTCAGATGATATGGAATCTTTGTGTATGGTTGAACTGTTTGAGATTTCAGAGGAGGAAAATGATGGACTGGAACAGACTGGTGACATCCCAGAACAAGAAGAGTATTTTGAGTGCCCTGACGGTCCACTACCAGTGCCCGAAAGCTCTCCATGTGAGCCAAGTGTTGTGGACTCAGAGATTGTAACTCCTGGAGCTGAAAGTGCCCCAAGTTCTAGCCTCTCTACCCCAATGGAGACTCCCCTGACAGGAGGACAATTTTGAAAATAAGGCTCAGAGTGCAGAGACTGTAACAGTTCCCCCTAGAAAGACTGGTCGAGCTGTGAAGCCTGTGGTGCACCTCAGTTATGATTCCCCGGGGAGGCCTGTGGACTTGCCTCTCAATGTTGTCCATAAAGGAGTGTACGTGTCCCCGAGCTCATTGCCCAAACTGACCATCAGTGCTAACTCCAAGTTACTTGTGTTGCCCTCTAAGTATGGTGCCCCTGCCCCGTCCAGCCCCAAGGTAGCTGATAGGGAAGGGTCCCCTCTCTTCGGGTTTCATTTACAAGAGGTAATAACCTGAGTTATAGTACAATGTGTGTGTAATACTGTGCAAAGAGTGACGTACTGCAAAGTTTCAGAAATGTGTTTCTGGTAAAGTGATATGTTGACTGATGATTACATGTATGAGCCTAATGTGATTCTGATGCAAATGTATATGGTTGCAATTGAAACTTATGGGGGTACTTGCTTGATGCGGACGTCAAGCTTTTTCCAGGCCGGGAAGGATGTAACCCCCTTGCAAATGGGGGTTTCCAAAAATCTTCCAGGAGCTTGCTTAAATGCTCCAAGCCTGAATGGTGTTTGGCGTTTAAGCCATTTATCTGTGAGTGCTTTTAGAGCCTCTGGTACTGTCTCTTTAAGAGCTGTCTGTCTGCAGACATAATTAGTTTGTATGGGGGGACTGTGTGTTTTCCTGCTTGAGTCCCGCTCGAGCTACTGCCAAATCACTCCGTTTCTGCCATCGCTAAGTGGGCAGAAGTAGCACTCTTCAAAGATGTAATTGTTTGCTTGTAACCTGTTAGAGTAATAATGAAAATGCAGTTGGATTTAACCTGCTTTCTTTTAGCAAGGACAACGCAGAGCAAGCTCCCTCATGTTGGTTCTGAACTGCTGAATTGGACCAATCATGGTGGGGTTCCTTTAAAATTGAGCCTGCTCTGGGAGAATCAGAACTTGGACTCTCCTCTGGAGCCTGCTATAAGGGGATTGTAAGGGCAGTGACTCTGGGAAATGTAGTTTTGACTTCGGTGCCTTTTTTCCACCAACAGGGGGAGTTTATTGTGAGTGACAGCTAAACCAGCCAAGAACTGGGAGGAACTCAAAGGAAGTGCCCGGTTTTGTCTGCTGGAGTTTCAGTTTAGCTTTGGCAGTGAAGAGTCAAGGAGCCCTGTGCTTCTTCGGTGCGCAGTTCAGCGCGGGAAACGCATGTAAGGCCCCGAGTTTTGGTCTGCAGCTTGTGCAAGCGCTTGTTTGGACTGAATCCGACCCGTGAAGAGAATAAAGGAGATCTGAAGAGTAGAAAACAGGCTCACCCTGTTCAAGACTGGAGAAATTGCTGAATCGCGCTCGGTCTGTCAGGAACTGAACCTGCTGTGTGTTCTCCCAGGTATTGTGCAGTAATTGCGATCGGGATAGAGAAGCAGCCTGCCTGGTATAGTACTTTCCTTTTACATATAAATGTATGTAGTGCTTGTGGGTAATCGCGTTTCAAATCCCCTGTACAGTGAATTGAGTGCATGAAGCTGGAAATAAACCCAGCTTAATCCAGACTATATCCATTTGCTCCAAACTGCAGTGGGGTCCAGTCACAAGGACCTTGCCCACATGGTCTGCTCCTCCTGGCAGTCCAGGACAATCTGCCTGCCATCCAGTTCCCAGCATTGAGTTTGTGAGTACAAAGTTCCCTGCCATCTGTTTGTCGAATTGCAAGTGTGTTATCTAATTGTTGTGTTTTATTTCTTCATGAACTGAGCCATCCAGCTCCGGATTACAATTGGGTATTGTGCAAGTGTTTTTTCATCACAGGGCCCCAACCAGCTGCACCAAATAGCTTCTATTGCCTGGGTACCCAGAGACAGTGACTTATAGGTTAGGCCTGTGCACAGTGCCCTAGTATAGATATAGATAGATATATATATATATATATATATATATATTAGAGTGGTAAGCTAATTAACCTGATTTCCCCAGTCTTGTTATTCCACCCTAAATAAATCAGATCTGTTTTTTCAGCAAAGTTACACTGCCTGAGGTATTTGTTTATGTTACAGTATTGTACTGTGGTTTTGCACTGTATCATCTTGTTTTATAGGGGTCCCCAGAGTCCAGCTGACCGAACCAGTCCTGGGGGTAAGTGTATATTCCAAGGGTACTGTGATTGATTTGTGTGGGCCACTAGTTGGAAGAAAGGGGGGGTTGCAGTGACCCAGAGGGCTGTGACCAAGTCATATTAGACTGTCTTAACCCTGACCTCTGGGTGGAGGCACACACCATCGGATCCAGGCCCCTCAACCTGTTAGTGGCAAATCAGGCAGGGGTAGTAGCCCTTGGGATAGCACCACCTAGGGGTTACATCCATAAACAGTTTCTGTATAAAATAACTGTTCAAAAATGATTGTTCAAGGATGAGCTCTCACCACCACCCTTACTGTCCTGACGTTTGTGGCACTCTCATTACCACTATACTGACAAACTAAAATATGCAGTATCAGATGATTAAATGAATCCCAGAGTCATGCAATAGTTCCACCATAGGCCACCAAGAAAACTGGATCCAAAAATGTTCAAAAATAATCGGCTAACCTCAACCCTGCTCCGAAGTGATGGCAGAGACTCCAACTGCTCCCCCCACCCAGATCCCCGTAGGTACCCGAACAAGTCAGGCAACCCTGGGGACCCAAGGGAACCAAAGCAGACCAACCCTCCGATCGGCGTACGTAGGCCCCACGGGGGAAACTATCCGAGCTCACCCCTCCCCAAAGCAGGCCTCAGCCCTGAGAAGTTGGTAAATATTTCTTAAAGTTCAAGCAGTGGCTGAACTGAGTTGTTTGCATCCTGGTGCAGAACCAGCAGTATATCCACATACATAAGTGACTTAATTTGTAAATCTCCTACCATTATCCCTGTTATGTCTAGGTGCTAGCAGAGAGCGTCTGCCAGCAGTTCAATAGCCAGGACGAAGAAAAGAGGGGATAAAGGGCAGCCCTGCCTGATCCCTCTGCTGAGAGCAAAGGATATAGATAGGGTGTTGTTTGTTAGGATCTGTGCTTTAGGGTTGGCATACATAGCTCTGATCATGTTCGTGATCAGGTATTGCGCCTCATTTATTCCAAGATGGCGGCTGTGTGTGAGCTGCCTGAGGCTTGAGCTTGGAGGCTGCATTCATTTTCTTCTTAAGTTTTTTTTCATTTTATTATCTTTATTTTCTTTTATTTTTAGTTAGTAGTTTTAGCTTAGTTAGGGCTGTTTAGTGAGTTAATTTAGCGCTTCTGAGCATATTTTTCGGGTCTGTAGTCAGGTCGGCTGTTCTCCCTGGTATACAGGAATTTTAGTTGTTATTGTTGCTATGGCTGTTGAAACAGCCGAAAGTAGCATGTATTTTAATCATTTTTGTTCTATTATGCAGTAGTTTTAAATATTGATTTGTTATGTCACGGCTGTTTTTTAGTTTAGCCGTGACAGACTTAAATTAAACCCAAATCCAAATCCAAACTATTGGTAACTTGTGACCTGTGGGGCTGTTGCCAGGAGTCGCTGTTTGCCTGAATTGGAAAGACTGGCCCAGAATTAAACCTGCTGTTGATTTGAGAGCATCACTCTGGATTTGAGGACTACTCATCTATGAGCAAGCAGCGGTGTGGTGAGAGCGCATTCTGCGCACTTTGTGAACTAAATTATTTATGTGTGGCCGCTCGGTTGTGTTCTGCCCGCTTATTGTGGGAAGTTTTTTATTTTATTCTCAATAGCCAAAATAGGCTGTGTTGAAGCTTAGAAATCTCCGTGGAGCTGGTGGTTTCAAGTGGAGGTGACTGGGGAAGTGTTTTGAGCATCCTGGAGATATTGTGCTCGGAGCACTGACAGGAGGAGTCCGTGGATGGTTTGAACTGCCACTTGTTGCTCCAAGTGACTTTGCTGTGACTTTGGAGTTGCTGCTTTCTGGAGTTTAGGGGTGGTGGGGGTCATTGAGTGGTGCTGGGTGGGGAATCCCTCCTCCCCCACACCTTGGGCCATTCTCCCATTGTACTGCCTCTGACCGAGCAGGAGTTGCCTCGCCTGCCTCTGGGGAGCCAGAGGAGGATCTGGGGTTCTCCTAAGTCGCCCTGGGGGTGTACTTTACTGTTTACCCTTAGGGCGTCTGTAGCTGTGGGTCACAGGTGGTGGGGAATTTGATTAGTTTGGGGTGGTGTAGAGGGGAGGAATGGGATATCCCTTTACTTCTCGGTGAGGTTTGCACACTCTTGGCCTTTCCAGAAAGCCCTTTCTTTATGATGGAAGATTATCGAATGGAGTTCAGTGGCTGATTAAATAGTTGGACTGACTGCTGACTCTTCAAAAACTTGGAGATTTGAAGCTTAACTTCACTAGGATTTGGGACTGTATATTTTTGAGTTTAAAGAAGAATTAAATCCATTAAGACACCCTCTTGGAGAGAACATTTCCTGCTTTTTGGTTGTACTATATTTTTGGTTTGAATTTATTTTACTGTTTTTTGGGCAGTGAGAGTGCCCAAATTATTATTTTTTTTTCCAGGTAGTGTGAGTGCCTGGGAACCTTAACTATTTATTTTATTACATCAGCTAGGCACTAACAGTGCCTGGTTCAGTACTGATTCCTAGGGTAGTGAGAGTACCAGGGGTTGAAAATTAATTGTATTTATTATTATTTATTTGAAGTTTATTTTTTAATTTTTTTTCAGGACTTGAACTCTCTTTAGAGTGGACTCTATATGGGGTTTCTTTTTGTTTCTTTTTGTTTTTGATTTATAAGATTTATTTTTAAAGTTTGGATTGTTTTAATTAGCTATTTTAAAGGAAAACAGTTTTTAAGTTGCCTGTACCTGGGAAATGCTGGACAGTCGGGATTTATGAATATATTAATGTTCCATTTTACTTTTGAATAAGTGTTTGATTAGATATAATTTGTTCTTTTGTATTGATCTTTTTTGTCTATTATATATTTGTTTCTTTTTAAATTATTTGTTTATTATAATGTGTTGGGGAGATTTAGTGACGGTTGGGCATTATTCCCCTTCCAGACTCAGGGAATTGTGTCCCTTTGAATGTCCACCATTGTCATCCGACACCTATTTTAGGTGTCGTGCTTTGGGCATTCTGAGGAAACGTAAAAGAAGGGGGAGAGCTGAGCCTGGTGAGGGACAGGAGGGGGAGGGTGGATTAGGGTGGTAGGGTCCAGGAGACGTCCTGGGGTGAAATGGGCCAAGATAGAGGTTATTCTTGTCTTGTTACCATACCCAAGGGTTCTGACTTTAGTAGGCAGGAGCCGAGGTCTTCCCAGACAGCTCACCCAACCTTGGCAATGTTATGCAATGCCAGATCTATTAAAAACAAGACAGCTATTATAGCTGATCATGTTGGGTCAACTGATCTGGCTTGCATCACCGAGACCTGGCTAGATGAAAATACAGGCCCTATATTGGCTTCGGCAACACCAGCCGGGTTCTCGGTGATACACCATCCAAGGTTGGATCGTAGGGGTGGAGGTGTAGCCATTATGTTTAAGACTGAGCTGGGCCTTGTGGATATGCCATTGGGAAGTACCAGATCCTTTGAATATATCCTGGGAGAGGGTGTAGGTTGTGGAATTCTCCTTGTCTACCGTCCACCAGGAGATGGTGGAGAATTCCTGCAGGAGATAGACTTCATCGTCGACACGGTGTTGCGGTCTCCCAGATTGATAATTCTGGGGGACTTCAATGCCTAGGTCGACGATGAACTCTCGCATTTTGGTCAAAATCTCCTCCAGTTGATGACATCGCTGGGCCTAACACAGGTAGTTACCTCCTCAACCCATATAAAGGGTCATTCATTGGATCTGATCTTTCTTCTGAGTATGGGGATTGCTAATTTGGGCAGTGGAACCAGTCAGCTGGTCTGACCATCACACCATAAGGTTCAGCTTCAGGGCTCCCCCTAATAGGTCTGCCCCTACGGAGATGGTTCAGTACCACCCTTTAAGGGGTATTAATCTCAGTGACCTAATGGCAGTGCTGGATCTATCGAGCTTGTCTGGTGAATGCATGAGTCCAGATGATCTCGTGTTAGCCTATAATAAGGCTGTGGGAGATGCTCTGGACAAGATTGCTCCTGTTCGTGTTCGGCCTCTCACCCTTTGTTCAAGGAACCCTTGGTTTGATGGCTCCTTGAAGGAGTTAAGGAGAGTTGGCCGAAGGTTGGAGAGAGTCTGGCGGAAGTCCAACCATGATGCTGACAGGCTTAGGTTGATGGCACATTATGATAGCTATCAATCAGAAATCACCCGTAAGAAGGCAGAATTCCTGTCCAGGGAGATTTCTGCTGCACAGAATCGACCGGCTCAGCTTTTCCGGACCGTTGACAGATTGTGCAATCCACTCTGTCTCCAGCCCAGAAAAGCTTTTTCTCAGCTAAGATGCGAGGAGTTCACTCATTTTTTTGCAGATAAGGTTGCCAGCATCAGGTCTGGCATTGGTCCGACCTCTCCTATGAGGGATTGCAGTGGTCGACAGGAAGTGTTATGCACCCGGTCTGTCTGGTCAGATTTTTGCCGGCTGGAGTTCACTGACATTGTGAAGATCATCCAAACACTGCGACCAACCAGTTGTAGTTCGGATCCGGGTCCTACACCACTTTTAGTAGGATGTGTAGAAGTTATCTGCCCGATCCTTGCTGACATTGTCTGGAAATCCTTGGAGAGGGGGGTCTTTCCTGACCCCCCTCAAGAAGGTAGTAGTTCGACCACTCCTTAAAAAACCCTCCTTGGATCCAGATTGTCTAGCTAACTACTGGCCTATCTCTAACCTGCCTTTTGTTGGTAAGGTTATTGAAAAGGCGGTTGCGTTGCAATTGGATGATCATCTTACAACTCACAATGTCTATGATACTCTCCAATCTGGTTTTAGGAAGAAGCATAGCATGGAGACTGCCCTTGTCTGGGTGTTGAGTGATCTCCTAATGGCTAGAGATTGAAAGGCACGTACCATTCTGGTCCTTCTCGATCTCTCTGTGGCATTTGACACTGTAGACCATGGTGTGCTGTTGGAGCACCTGTAGATCTATTGCAGGCTGTCTGGAACCGTCCTCAAATGGTTCCAGTCTTACCTCACGGACAAGTCTCAGAGAGTTGCCACTGGAATGTATTCCTCTGGCGCTCACTCCCTGCCTTGTGGGGTACCACAGGGTTCCATTCTAGCACCCATGTTGTTTGCAGTGTATATGCTGCCATTGGGAGATATCATCAGGTGATACAGTCTGGGTTTTCACTGCTACGCAGATGATACTCAGCTGTATTTGTCTTTTCCGCCCGGGCAAGATGATGCTCTCTCTGTACTAAATAACTGCCTTGCTGAAATCAGATCATGGATGAGTTTCAGCTGGCTGAGACTGAATCCAGATAAGACTGAGGTGTTGGTAGTGGACCCAGGTCATCCGGCAGTGGGTTTGGGGGCTGGACAACCATCAGGCTTATTGCTCGGTGGTATGTCGCTCGCTACCTCTGATCAGGTGCGTAACCTGGGCATTATTTTTGACGATGGCTTGACCTTGAAATCTCAGGTATCAGCTGTTGTCAAATCCTCTTTTTATTATCTGAGGAATATCGCCCGGGTGAAACACCTGGTTCCGCCGGGTGATTTTCCAACATTGGCCCATGCCTTTATCACTACTCGTCTTGATTACTGCAATTCCCTCTACCTAGGGCTACCTGGGGTTGATATCTGCTGCCTGCAGCTGGTGCAGAACGTGGCGGGCAGGCTTCTGACTGGGACTTCCAGATCCAGCCACATTACGCTTGTGCTCCGCAAACTGCACTGGCTGCCTGTTAGGTGGCAGATCACCTGTAAGGTTGGTTTATTAACCTTTAAAGCCCTACATGATCAGGGTCCAGGCTACCTGAAAGATCTCTTGGTGCCCTATTGCCCCCTCCGTCCTCTCCGCTCTGCCAACGAGAGATTGCTGGATATTCCCAGGGTTCGATTAAAAACATCTGGATCTCGTGCTTTTGCTTTTTCAGCACCAACCCTGAGGAATTCTTTACCTCGTTGGTTAAGAGAATGTCCAACCGTCGAGAGATTTAAAATTGAGCTAAAGACTCATTTATTTAGTTTAGCATATCCTAGTTATGGTTGATTAATTTATGTCTGTTTTTAACATTTATATGTATGTATGATTTTACTGTATGGCGCCTTGGTTTTGTAAGGCGCTTTAGAAATAAAGATGATTGATTGATTGATTGATGTTAATAAATTCAGCTTCAAAGCCCATATGATGCAACACCGAATAGAGGTACTCCCATTCCACAGAGTCAAAGGCTTTCTCAAAGATGATGGCAAATGCTGCTGTGGGGAAGGGAGAGGCCCCTGCAATGTACATCATATTTACTAAGGTACGGATGTGATCTGAGCTGTATCTCCCCTTTATGAATACTATTTGTGAGGGATGAATCAGGTCAGAGAGAAGGGGTCCTAGTCTGGATGCCAAAAGTTTTGCATAAATCTTGCTGTCCACCATTATAAGGGATATTGGTCTGTAGCTTGCTGGGTAGTGTTGATCTTTCCCTGGTTTGGATAGCACTGTTATGGTTGCAGTGCTCATTGTAGGTGGGAAAGTGCCTTGTATCTGCAATTCAGTGTATAGCCTTTGTAGTACTGGGGAGATCAGTGGGACCAGTGCTTGGTAGAATTTCAGTGGGGAGCTGGTCCCCCCCCCCCGGGGCTTTCTTTTGCTTTAATAAGAGTATGGCCCTCTGTACCTTCTCTCTTGTGAAAACCTGTCCCAGATTGGAGGCCTTATCGGGGGCAATTTTATGGAGATCTAGCTTGGCAAGGAAAGAAGAGAGATGATGTGGGTCTGGAGATGGAGCTGAGGTGTATAATTGGATATAAAACTACTTCATAATGGTATTAATTTCTTTCTCCAAGAGGCAGGTATTACCCAATACATCTTGGAGAGCATTAATGTGCCGTTTGGCCTGCTACTTTTTTAATCTATAGGCCAAAAGCTTACCACATTTCTCCCCCCCCCAATGTTTATGCTTTAGTCTTAGTATAGCTAGTTCTGCTTTCTTGGCTGTTAGATTGTTGACTTTGTTCCATAAGGTTAAGATTTCTTTATACAATAGGGAGGTAGGAGAGGCTCTGGGGTTGGATGTGTAACATTCCTCTTTCTATTGCATCTGGTTCTCTAGCTCAACTAGTTCCTGCTCTCTCTTTTTCCTTATATGAGAAGCATATGAGATTATGTTTTCCCACATCGTGGCTTTGAATGTTTCCTACAATGTGGCTACTGAGGTATCCCCATTGTTGTTTATCTTAAAATATTCCTCTGTCATTCTGATTAGCCATGATTTAAAATCTGGATCCAGCATGAGCAGCAGGTCCATCCTCCGATTGGGCGATTTATAATTCTCTGAACCACATAGAATGTCCAACTGGAGCGGGGCATGGTCAGAGATGGTTAGTGGATTGATCAAGGCTATTGTCGTGGCAGTTATTCTTGGGGAGGTAAGCCACAGATCAGTTCTACTGTATGTGCCATGCCTCAACGAGTCACATGTGTAGTCCCTAATTCTTGGATTATGAACTCTCCACACATCTGCCAAGGCCATATCTGCCATCTGCAACTTAACTGCGTTCTCTGCTCGATGGTGTGGCTCCGGTGAGCCCCTACTTCTGTCAGTGTTAGCATCAAGCACTAGGTTGAAGTCCCCTCCTATCAGTAAGGGGGCATTGATGTCATTGAAAGTGGTTACATGTGCTACAAGGTTATGAAAAAACTGTGGCACATCTGCATTTGGGGCATATTTCACCCATCATTCTTCTGAGTCCCTGGTGGTCTTT
Organism: Neoceratodus forsteri; assembly: GCA_016271365.2. NCBI lineage: Eukaryota > Metazoa > Chordata > Ceratodontiformes > Ceratodontidae > Neoceratodus > Neoceratodus forsteri. Next base: position 724,855,107 of record CM028129.1, read on the forward strand.
TGCAGTGTCCAAGCAAGTGATTTATGAATGAGGATTTTCACCCCTTCTTTCTTAACCTGTGAACAGCTGTGTATTTCCTGGCCTACCCATTCCCGGGATAGTTTAGTAGCTTCCACATTTATTTATTTATTTATTTATTTTGTTAACCAGGTAAACTTATGAGCTAAGGCCCTTTTTCATATGCGACCTGAGACTGTAAAACAGTCACAAGATGTTATACAAAAAGATAACTTCTACATTCACTTAATACAAAAATACAAATACATGACATATTAGACAAACAGTATAATACAATTATTTAAAATAGCAGTGACACTGCAAGCAACTCAACAAATGATGCTTCAATTTCTTTTTGAATAAATTATGACTACTCAAAGTTCTAAATTCATTTGGAAGATCATTCCAATATTTTGGTGCTTGGATTGTGTCATGTGTGAGCTTAGTCTCTTGCAGTAAAGCAACTTGTGTATGTAGTTTTTTGAGGTGGGTCAATACTTGTTTCCGCTTGATGGGTGGGTATAACCACCTTAAATTCCAGCTGTGGCATCTCAGGTATGCCATTTGAGATTAAAACGTAAATACTCTGAAAATGTGTAAGAAAGGGTATGTAGTGTAGCAAGCACTGACCCAAGTGGTTTAAGGAGAATGAACCCTGTATTCCTAGTATTCCTCACCCCTGTGGGAGCCCCCTCCTCCTAGACCTCAGAAGTGTACCATCTTTTCTTGCAACTTGCGGTTGCACACTCTTCTTTTAAGCAATACATTAACACCTGCACAACATTTTGTAACTTTAACTGAACTAAGAACATACAACAGTAATAAATAAACAGACAGCTTGATAGTCTTCTGAATGGAGATACTTGGATAGCTTGGTTGGAGCTAGCCATGCTGGGTGAAGTTCTTGTACCTGAAGAGGAAAGTGGAGGATGATACCTATCATCCAGTTCCAACATTAAGGGGTCAGAGGGTGGCTGACTCATAGTTATTATGGGATTATTTGGGATTAATCTACTGCAGTAAGTGTCCTTTTCTCCTAGTTTTCTCTTTTTGTGAGTCTATGGACTCTGATAGACTCTCAAAACTCCCCCACCCTATGTCATTCAATAAATATTGGATCTGTGCACAGATTTTCTACCATTTAGACTTGAATTTCTGGGAATTGCACTGGTGACTTTAGTCTAATTTCTGGATTTAACTGGGATTCCACTGTCATTCTTTTTGAATGTGTATAAATGGTTAGAAATAAAAGAAGGCTTAAAGAGCTAGTGGAACCAAACCAGACAGGACAATGATGCACATTTTAAGAAGTAGTCAGTTGTAACTTTGTATTTCCAAAGTATTTCTGTAGTGCTCCACATCGTCAATGGGTAATCATAACAACTGGGTATAGTGCACCCCTACCAGGGGAATGGCACAACCCAAGATTTAGAATGTTGGGCACCTGTGGATTCCATGCTGCAGCAACTCCCCAGTTAAGCTGTGCCATTTGAAGGGGAAAGAGCTACTTTTATCTTCTCTCAAGAATTTCAAGATTTCAAGACTTCATTTGGAGCTGCAGTTCTGCACTGCAGGTTGGAGCTGCCTGTTTCAGGGAGCACCCCTAAATTAAAAAGGGTTGTAATTCTGATTACTTCTTAAAATAAAAAATAAATAATTAAAACTGTGCCTGTTAAACTGCTGCTTTCCAATTGAATAACCTGCCTTTTTTCTCATTCCTTGTGTGGATTGGGAGCCACTTCTGCCTGGCTAGGGGTTTTTAATGGTCTCCATTAAAAAAAAAAAATAAAAGACAAAAAGGTGCCTCAGGTAGGTACAACTTTATTTATTGGAAATGAAGGGTCGCTGGGGGGTCCTTCGGCTCTGGCGTCGGTTCATTTAACCCCCCAGCCTCAAATTTTGTGTCTGGTACTTTTATGCAGCTAATGTGTGATTTTGGTACATTTTAGAGATGTTTTGGTGATTTTCGACCACAGACCTTCGTTTTTCCAGTTGCATAGCCACCATTAGGGCTGGGCACGTGCTTCTTCAGTTAGGCTTCCCACTATTGTCTAGAGCATGCGTCCACGGTGTGTGCTTGTGTAGTGCTAATCCCATTTGCACAGTGCAGTCCCCATTGAATTACATTGCACAAGTGTGTGCATGTCTGCGCAAGCATGCTAACGTGTGCATGCACACATCGGGAGCATGCACATTCATTCTAGTGCTTTTTTGGTGCACTAATACAGTATTACAGTTGCCTTTGCTGATTTTAGCCCCTGGGTTTGCTGCGCATGACCCTCACTTGTAGCCCGACAAGCAACAGAGCTAATATTATTACATTATTTTGGCTTATACATTTAGCAGTCTTGGGTTTGATTCCCACGACCTCCGCTTACATGATATGTGACTCTGAGCAAGGCACTTAAGACAACTCTGTAGAGAATTTTATTTTATCGGAAACCATTGATCAAGAAACTATGTAGTCCTGCAAAAAAGGGTGATGAGGCGCTCCCCCATGGGTTTCTTTTGCCTGCATTGTGTTGCTCAACAACCCCCAGCTGGTTCTTTTGCCTGGGGAGGGGGAGCACCTGGTTCTTTATTGGCAGTGGCAGCAGAATTGCAAGAAATTACCTTTGTGGCTCTGGAGTGAGCTTGAGCTCTGATGTCCCGCAGGACATCCATGCAGATACACCCAACCCCAATAGAGCCCTTCAGGTCGGGGGGGGGCATCCAGGCACATCCTTGTGCGATGCAGTGAGCTTAGGCTGCGATAACTGATGTGCAGGCAGACCCTGACCCTGCCTTTTTTTTTTGTAAATTCTGTTTATTCTCCTGTGGACTGAGGCATCTCTCAGAGGTGCCCACGTGACCCTACATCTCTACTCCTCGCCGTTGTCATCCCTCCTCTGGCACCCCCCAACCAGGACTTTCCAGCCCCCCCACCGAATCACCTCCCCCCCCGGGGGAGGGCCTGCCTCTCCTATCTTGTGGCCTTTCTGAGGTTAGAGGGTCCATCCTAGCTGAGGGTCATATGGAGCCGTTGGAAGGATGACCTGGTATTGGGGATGTGAGCTGGGTCCCTGGAGCCCTCGTCACTTCCCCGATTCTCCAGGATCTTTTTCCATGGTGGTGTTTCCCCCTGCAGAGCATGGACATGCAATGATATCCAGGTACTAACGTCGTCACTTCACCCTCCTGATCTCAACACCACATGTTCCTTGTGCTGCCCCCGGTTTCCAGCAAGGGCCACCCAGGATCCCTCCCCAGGGAAGGGAGAGCAGTCTTCTGGATGCTCGACCCCTTCCCTGCCCTGCCGACCCCCGATAGTCCGAGTCCATTCCTGAACCTGGGTTGCTGGCATGGCGCAAGGTGTGGTGTCCAGCACTTCAACCCTCAGCACCACTGGGCCACCGACCCTAAGTGTTTGTAGGCCAGGATGACGATTACGGGGATCTTGAGGAAGTTCCTGACCTTAACTTAATTAAAAAAAAAAAAAGGAAGCCAGAATCAGGGATGTTTTTCTCCCTTGCTTCATAATAAGCCCTTGTCTTTTTGGATAGCTGAGGCATGTAGTCCCTTACAGCTCAGGAGGCACAGTCTGTGGAGATGGCAGATGTCAGTCCATGTCTGTCTGTTTCTTCTTCAGCTAAGATGGGCCAGAACAACTATATAGTGTATGGTAGAATGCTGTTGAGCATGGAAACAGCGTTGTTGTGCTTGCTTCAGTGCGTCACTATCTTGTGCTGCACCGAGTATGTCACCGGTGCAGCACAACAAGATCGAATGCATTTGCGCATGCGCAATTGAGCAGCTCACAGTGATGTAGAAGTCTGCACGCTGCTACACATCCCGAAGTAAGCGTTATTTTAAGAGGTAGACTTGTTTGGGGGATCACGGAGCGCTGATTGTGCTTGCCCATACACTATAAAATATTGTGTATGAGCAAGCATACACCAACAAGGCAGTTGAAGGATCTCGAGGTTTCCATGGTAATGGACCTCTTGAGCTATGCTCTGAGGGTCTCTGGTGCCGCAAACCTCCTCATCCACAACTACTGTATTTGTGTATGCTTGCTCATACACAATCCTCTATGTGACCGGAGTTATTGAGCAACATTGGGCAGGTGCAGATCAGAAATGTGTCTTCCCAACCATGGCATGTATCTTTCTTTTTAAGGAAAAGGTCTTGTGGGTGGGAAGCTCCTCCACTGAAAGACAAGGCTGTTTGTTTTTCTGAAAAGACACCACCCTGCCAATAGAAAGCTCTGGCCCTAACAGTCTTTCAGTTAAGCAGGTGAATACCGCGTGCAGGAGTAGTTTCACCTCTATCAGCACACAACAGTTGTGCCTCTTATGCTTCGTTTATTGGCCAGAGCCTTCAACATATGGGTCACTATCCTGGCCAGTTTTGTTCTGCCTTTGTGAAGGGGTGAAGCTTTTTTGCGATTCATTGCCATGGTTCCACCTTCTAAGTGGTTATTCACTGAAGAATTTCATGTCAGACCACTCGGCCTACTTCATTGTTTTCGACCATGAGGGCCATGTGACTTGTCATTGGGTCTGGTCAAGCTTCATAAGCTAACCTGTTTAACTTCTCCTTGAGGGAGGCCTATGCTTTTCCACAGGATACTATTAAAAAAATGCATTGAAAAGGGCTTTCTCCAGTGTCAAACAACTGCGCAAGACTACCATAACCCAGTGGGGTCAAGGTAACAGCCGGCACAGACAGTTCTGAGGGGGCTTCCATTCCTTCAGAAATTGGCTCCTGAGAATGGAGGAGCCTACCCAGTTAACAAGGTTACGGATCCTACTTGGGTAACAAGGTTACGGTATCAGACGAGCACTGGCCAGGCACCGTGCAGGATGCCCTCCACCACAAGCATGGTGCCTCACAAGAGAGCATGTGGCCCATCCCTGACTCCATTTCTTTGTGGTAGAGTAGAGGAGTTTTCCTAAAGATGGGCCAGAACAATGTCAGATACGTTATTCAGGGTCAGTTCTCTGCCTCAGTTTTCAAGGGTGTCGAAAAGGCCAGATGACTTCAGAGCTCCTGGCTCTCCTTTTTTCTTTTGGGCCACAGTACAGGTCCCACTAGTAATGAGTTTGGGGGTCCTGTTGGTTTTTATTTTATGGTACCCAGAAAGTAAGGGAGTTGTCAGGCCCATTCTAAATTCAAGTGCCTGTACAAGTGTGTGCTCCACAAACCTTTCAGTATGGAGCCCCAGAGGTCACTGGACTGCTCAGTCAAAGGGTTTTCTTAAGCCCCAATACATCTGACGGATGCCTGCTACCACATTCCCTCCATCAGTCCTACTCAGAGTATCTCAGGTTTTTGATACTGAGCAAACCTTCCAGCATAAGACACATCTCTTCGCTCGAGCATCAGCCCCTCTGAGTTCCTTGAAGCTGTTGGTAGTCGTGGTGGCTTACTGTCTGTCTGGATTGAATGACCTGCTTATTCATGCACCGACATCCTTAGCAAGAGGTCGGTACTCAGCACTCTAGATATGCCAGAGTTGTATGGCTAAGGGTGCACCGGAAGAAGAAGAGCTCTCCTGAGCCACCTCAGATCTTGGAACGTCTGATGATAAAAATGTTGCCACAAAATTAGGAAAGGTTTTGCCACCTTTTTTTCCAGAAGGTGACTTTTGTAAGAAGTCCACTGGCTCATTGCAGTTTGAGCCTCGGGATTGGCAGTGATAGTTGAATCCCGTGGGCTTGCTTTCAGATGTGGCCTATTCAGTGGGTTTATTATAGGCCTGGGATCCCTCATTGGAGGATTATCAACCAGTTTTCCTTACCCCTCAGCTTCGTCACCCCCTGAGTTGGTGAGTGGACGTGCAAGATCCGAGCAAGTTCCACTAGAACTTTCAAAGTTAGTTCTCACAACAAATGTCAGCCTAGGCAGATGGGGGTAGGTCTGAGCCAATTTTCCCACTCAGGGAACTTGGTCAGTGTATGAACAGCATCTCTACATCAATGGTCAGGAGATGGAGAAGCTCTGCCTAGCTTTCTTGAGTTTTCATCTGTAACCTTCCCCAGCTTATCTATTCAAAATGGTGCTCTTAGTAAATACACAGTTGTTTTCTGTACATTTTTCTCACGCTTGCCCGGGGGGGGGGTAGCTAAATTCAACACTTGCAGGCAGGCAGCGGTTACTCTCAGTCCCTGAGGTGATATCTGGCAGTGGCTACCCCCATCCCTTCCCTGTGTAGGGGTTTTGTTGTTGTACAGTCTCAGAGAAAGGGGGAGGGCACCAACACTAAGACTGAGCAGCAAATAATCTTAGAGCAGGGTTTCACACACAGTACCTTAGATTTGAAGACAGGGATTTCTCTGGTGATGGCTTGAACTCTGTTGAGATGCTGGCAGATGGATCTCTTCCTCCCCTCATGACTGATGGGCTCAAGAACAGCTTCAAAGTCTGGAGAAACATTTTGTTAGGGAGCACACAGCACAACCTTTGCAGGACAACAAATGATTCGGCCCCAGGCAGAAATTGGATGCAATCAGGCACCATTTTATTTTTCAAAAGCTCAAGCTACCAACAGCTCCATGAAAAGGGAGGGGGGTACAATTCAGTTCATCTGTACAGTTTCCACACAGATTACGGCTGTCGGCCATGGCTCAGACACTTGGGGGACCTGGGTCCAGAACCTGGATCCTCACAACCTCATTTTCCTTTGTAACTCCCCACCGGCCACTTATTTAACTAGTAGGCACACCTCCCATACTTTTTTCTGTCTGGGGAAAAGAGAGGGTTGGGGATACAGAGCAATTTACAAAACAAGAGAGAAACACCAAAAGTGTGTACTAGACACAAACAGACCCATACCAAAACCCAGGTCCTGAGGAGAGAACGTTTGCTAAGAGCTATGCTAGATTTGCTACTTCAGGACAGGGGTACCCAGTAAATCCACACAGGAAGCAGTAACTAGGTTGTCCTTACCAGGTTGGGATTCTAGAGTGTGTCTTTATTCCGAAACAAAGTTGGAACACAAAAGCAAAGATGGACCGTATGATGGAACAGTCCCATATGGCACAGGATTAGACATCTGGAATGTGGAACTAGCCACAGTGAACACACAAAATTCTTCTGTATGTGGCACTATGCCATTACTTAGAACAGTACCATATGGCATAGGATAGGAATGTGGCACACTGGCCTTGACGGAGCACATTAGGGCTCAAAACTAGCAAAAAAAAACCACATACAAGGGGTAAACTTCTTCAGGCATTGACCGCAGGCATTGAAAGAAAACAGGTCCCCTTACAGAACCTGAAGTGCTGAACTGGTCACTCCAGATGGGGGTCTCCCACCTTTTGCTTCCATGTCCATACCCAAACATTCTTTCAGAATTACACCACAATAAATACTGAACTGTAGAAATAGTGCTTTCCTCAAATGTTTAGCACATTTAGCATCAGGAAACACCACTAGGGTGTAAAGTTAAAGTTCTGAACAAAGGGCAAGTCTCATATGGGACATCCATTTTTGTCAGCAAACTTTAAAACAGACTTTGTGAGAAAATCCTCACAGAATTGGGTAAAAGGATCCTTTTATCAGAGAGTCACCCCACAGAAAAAAGGCAGGTACATATCATGGGTAACTCTCAGACAGAATCTACTCACAGTTTGTACACCAAAGGCAGCTTCAAAAAAGTTCTTGGTTGGATCAGGAGATTGCCCCTCAAATCATCTGCAGTCCCCCTCATCCCACATGGGATAAAGGCACAGGAACCCACCACTTCACAAGTCAGGAAAAGATGTCCTCCACTAGGGTGAGAAATACAGACACTGCTCACTCACTGAGCTCCTATACTGAACTGACTTCAGAATTCTAAACTCCCCTACTCTCAGCCAGCTATGGCTTATGTTGCTGCGAGAGTTCTAAATGATATCACCTCTCTGCTCTCAGCTGAGACCAAGCAGCAGAGAGGGACAAGGTGAAAATCCATTAAACTAGATATTCACCAGCTGCCTTCCCTGCCTAACACTGACACTGATGGTATTCTAGTAACCCCAGGGAACTGGGGGGTTACACTTACCCTGAGCCCTGGTAAACAACTCTCTGCAGTCATTTCTCTGCCTGGCACCAGGCCATCCTATCCTCTGTATTACCTATGGGGAGGTAGCGCTACTTCTCCTCTACCATGTGCCAAGCACAGGCAGGCAACACTAAAGGCACAGAGGCCAGCTGATGAAACATCAGCCCCTATTCTACGATCTATCTATGGAAAATCAGTGGCTCCAAGAAACTGCCTGAAGCACACCCTATTAGACTAGAACTGAGGCACCTACTGCAGGTCAGGACCACAGTCTGTCTAGCCCTGTAGGTAAAATTTATCTTACAAAGCTGCCCAAAGGAGAACCTCCCCCCAACCCAGGGTACCTGCAAACAAAAACACCAAGGAAACAATACATTACAATGCATTACATTTCCCACACTTTCCTTACTTACACCTGTGAAGAAAAACCTGTTAACAACAACAATTCTAAAACTCTACGAAAAAGAGAGGAACTCAGATGAGCTCCCATATCCTCTTCTTTTCTTCTTCAGGAACACCTGCAAGAGAAGAAAAACACAAAAACCACATTCTGCATACCACATAGTGTCTAAACCTCTACCTGAGCACTAAAGAATCCCAACAATATTTTTATAGAAAAGTACAAAAGTAGAAAACTAGAAGAACAGATATTATGCAACATATTTTGGGGGATGTAATGCCCTAAATGTCTCACACTAGTGACAGAATGTTGTTGCCCGAGGGCAAGGTCCATAAAAAAGTCTCTCCTGGGCCGGAGCCCACTGATGTACAGTTCTGGAACAGGGCAGGGCCTGAAAAGCACTGCAATCCATGGGGAGAGTCTTTGAGGACAGTTCAAACAGTTTGTGGTAGTTTGCCAGATGTAGGGTGTGTTGTGCAAAGTCAGTTAAACATAGAAAAATGGGTCTTACCAGTTCCTTGAAGACTGAAACAAAGATCACCTTACTTCTCCAAGCTGAAGACTCTCTCCTACCAGGCTGCATCTTCAGATACAGCTGGGATGATGTCCTACAGAAGACCAGGTGATGAAACAGCAAAAACAACTGGGATGATGTCATCTTGGAAATCAAATGATGGAACAGGAAAACAGCTGAGTTGATGTCAGCTGGGACACCAGGCAATGAATCAGGAAAACAGCTGGGCTTATGTCATCTGGGATACCAGGCAATGAATCAGGAAAACAGCTGGAATTAGGTCATCTGGAAGGCCAGGTGATGGAAATGGGAAAAAACTGCTGGGATGATGAATCTGGATGCACCTGTAGAATTTCTGGAACACCAGTAGAGCTGCATCTTCCTCCTTGGATACTGCTGCTGCTGGATGACAGACACTGTGCTGCCACTGCTTTGCTTCCCTCGGGGCATGCTGGGAATATTCACAGGGAGTGGCACCATTAAGGGTAATACCACTCGGGGTGAGGTGCAAGAACTATGACACCATTTGGGCATTCAAAGTTGATGTTGTGGAATGTCTCATTCCTTGCCTTGTCCACAATTTGAACAGTGTTCATAAACAAAGTTTTGCCCAATTTCTAGAATTTCAATCTGTCCCTGATGACTATTTCTGACACATGCTGCTGCACCAGGATGCAAATTCTTTCTTGTCTCTTCCAATAACCAGGATTGCCTGTTCTGTTCAATTTCCTCCCAGACTCTACGAGGAAAGATAGGAAAGGACCTCCCATATATGACGTCGGCCCTCCTACACACCAGTCTCTCCTCTTTACTACTCTTCACAAGTGTACGGCCCATGGCTCGGCTTGGGGGTGGCCAGTCCTGGTTAAGCCAGTGGTGCATACTTAACGAATGAAAGAACTTGTCCCCGACCATCTCTGTAGGCAGCGTACTGGAGCCTTCTTCTTCTCCTCCTTTCTCTGGCTCCTCCAAGGCAACAGCTTGAGGCTGAAAACTGGGACCCTCAACATGAAGATACATTTCTTCATCCTCCTCACTTAGGATCTGAGCCCAGGAGTGAGCAGTCGTTCTCACTCCCGAGACAGTCCACTCCTCACTGTGTGCAGAGGTAGACACCTCCCAGTTCAATGTCTCTAGAAGTTTGTCCTCCCCTACTAGACTAGGAGTAGGACCCTCCTTCCATGGGTCCACAGATCCTTCCGTTGCACTACCCATCTGGGACACAGGCGTGGAAACTTCTTTAGGTGTCTGCCCTTGCAGTAAAACCATACTCTGTCCTTCTGTGCCACACTCTATGGGGCCTCCCCTAACAGGTTCAACCTGGTGCTGTGTGCTGCTGCTGGCAGGGTTTCCTACTTTGGTCCAAGTGGGAGCCAATCGAATTTGTGATGTCCTGTCTGGCACTGCACCCCTGCTCATACCATACTTCACTAGGCAATCCAAACAGTGGGGTATCAGAAACACATCCCTTCCAGCCCTGAGGCACATAATGCATACTCTCACTGGGTAGCTAGGGATTGCTACATCTGGAGGCAACCCTTTACCTCAGAAAGTTCTCTCTATTTCTCTTAGTGTGGCCACCTCCTCTGCTATCATAACTTGGTCATGATCTGGGTAGCGGGAATTTCCTGAAGCCATGTCTGCAATTAAAACACATAAAAGTTTGTAGTTACTATTTGTTTACTAGTCTCAGTACAATCTCACAAAATTGCTCCCAGCAGTTGTTTACATTGCTAACCCCACCCTGTAATGGCGGCAGTAGATCTCCTCATGCATCAGATTTGTTTCTGACTCAAAAACTGCACATCCGACCTTTTTTGGCTACTGATTTTTGCTCAAACTGTTATTGATTGCACTGCTAGTATCTCCCTCAGCACATTCATATGATTTTATGGGACTTTGTGATTAGCACACGAATCAAGACTATTTACACATGCTCAAAGTCACTTGCAAGTCACAGTATTTCTTTCACAGGATTGCCTGTTTGTTGCAGCCCAATACACAATTCACAGTCTCTCACTTGCTTAAGAACATTTTCTGTTGCTGAACCCATCATAAATGCTTACAGTCTATGCTCAGAATTTTGTTTGTTGCACTTGCTGTTTACAACTCACAGTCCTCTTTGCAAAACAATCTCACTGCTTACACACAGATTCAGCTGGCTTGAAAATCACAACACAGTTTGAAGCACAGTTGTTTGAATTATACTCACTGAAATCAGTAGCTGGCTTTCTCTGGTGGAAATTTGCAGCCTGGTGCCAATCCTGGAAGCCCTCTGGGGTGAAACGGGCTGGCGGTCCCGCCAATTACTACCACGAACGCCATGCTCACTTTCCAGTCAGTCGGATAACGGGTTGAGCCCAAATTTTAACAGCAAAAGTCTATTTTGTTTTCCAGAGTAGAACGTTCACAAGCCCCTCGATGGTTGATCCTGGTCTGACCAGCTCTCACACCATTTGCTCTCTCCTTCTCAAACACTTGGCTGCACACTGAAGCTAGCTACGGGCCGGGACTGATTGTAGTCACACCAATCACTCGACACCATGCAAATAAGCCTCTCTCTCTCTCTCTCTCTCTCGCTCTTTCTTCACGGCGATCGTCGAGCAGTGCAAATCTAAACTTCAAACTGCAACTTTTTTTTCTTGGCTGCAATTTCAAGACGAGAGCACAATTTTTGACCATTTCTTCACACAGAACTTGCCAATTTCTTTAGCGACTCCCCCAATTTGCACACAAAGCACATGAAACAATCAGGGCACAATTCTCTCTTTGTTTCCCAAAGTCCACATTACTTTTGGCAATTAAAACTTGAGATTTAAAAGTTTTGTAAAATGTTCTGGATGCAGAGACAAGGACATGCACTTTCTGGCTTTACAGTCCATTGTTAGTTGGCACAAACACACAGCAGCACTGTACTAGCAAGCACACAGTGGCACACACGGATGGTACTCTCCTGAGCAAGATCCTTTTGTGCAAAGCTTCCTTTCCTGTTTTGGGCTACCAAACTGCCAGACAGACAAAACGCTAGCCATACTCTAAGCAAACATCTCTTGTTCTCTCTCCAAATTCAATCAATATCGTCGGACGAGTCCCCATTTTTGTAACTCCCAACCGGCCACTTAGTAGGCACACCTCCCATACTTTTTCTGTCATAGGGAAAAGAGAGGTGTGGGGGTACAAAGCAATTTGTAAAGCAAGAGAGAAACACCAAAAGTGTGTACTAGACATAAACAGACCCATACCAAAAACCGAGGTCCTGAGGAGAGAATGTTTGCTAAGGGCTATGCTAGGTTTGCTACTTCTGGATAGGGGTACCCAGTAAATCCACATAGGAAGCAATAACTAGATTATCCATACCAGGTTGGGATTCTAGAGTGTGGCTTTATTCTGAAACAAAATTGGAACACAAAAGCAAAGATGGACCCCCAAGAGTTTACACTTTGTGGCACAAGGCAATGCGGAACACATCTGTAGAAAAACAGAAACTTGACCTCCCATATATCATAGAATTAAACATCTGGAAATGTGGTACTAGCCACGGTGAACACACACAAAAACATTCTTCTGGAAGTGGCACTAGGCCATTACTTAGAAGAGTCCCATATGGCACAGGATTAGACATCTGGAATGTGGAACTAGCCACGGTGAACACAAAATTCTTCTGTATGTGGCACTATGCCATTACTTAGAACAGTACCATATGGCATAGAATATGAATATGGCACACTGGCCACGACGGAGCACACTAGGGCTCAAAACTAGCAAAAAAATCGCATACAAGGGGGTAAACTTCTTCAGGCATTGGCCACATGCGCTGAAAGAAAACAGGTGCCCTTACAGAACCTGGAGTGCTGAGCTGGTCACTCCAGATGGCGGTCCATACCCTGATTCTTTCAGAGTTACACCTCACCAAATACTGAACCGTAGAAATAATGCTTTCCTCAAATGTTTAGCACATTTAGCATCAGGAAACATCACTAGGGTGTAAAGTTAAAGTTCTGAACAAAGGGCAAGTCACATTTGGGATAGCCACTGTTGTCAGCAAACTTTAAAACAGACTTCTTGAGAAAATCCTCACAGAATTGGATGAGAGGGTCCCTTTATCAGAGAGTCACCCCACAGAAAAAAGGCAGGTACATATCCTGGGTAACTCTCAGAATCTACTCACAGTTTGTACACCAAAGGCAGCTTCAAAAAAGTTCTAGGTTGGATCAGGAGATTGCCCCTCAAATCCTCTGCAGTCCCCCTCATCCTACATGGGATAAAGGCACAGGAACCCCTGGAGACAGTTTCCACCACTTCATAAGTCAGGAAAAGATGTCCTCCACTAGGGTGAGAAATACAGACACTGCTCACTCGCTGAGCTCCTACACTGAACTGACTTCAGAATTCTAAACTCCCCCACTCACAGCCAGCTGTGACTTATGTTACTGTGAGAGTTCTAAATGACATCATCTCTCTGCTCTCAGCTGAGACCAAGCAGCAGAGATGGACATGGTGAAAATCCATTTAACTAGATATTCACCAGCTGCCTTCCCTACCTAACACTGACACTGATGGGATTCTAGTAACCCCAGGGAACTGAGGGGGTACACCTTGTTGAGCCAGAAGGGGCTCCAATTCCTTGTCAACACTCAGCGGTGTTCTCACAGGCAGTCACTCTTTAGAACTTTTTTCCCTGCCAGTGGGAGTGGGGCACAAAACACACCTCACCCGTACATTTCTTCCTTGCGGGGGGGGGGGAGGTTGATGGTACCATGGGCACAGTCCTTTCTCCTGGTGCTAGCCGCCTGCCGATCCTCGGGCAGGGTTCGCGCATGACGGCAGCCACCATCTACACTGACACAGAATCTCAGGAATACATCCCCACAGCAGCACTCAAAACTTTAGATTGTTTGGTGGACATGACCAGGCAAGGGGGCTGCTTTGCCACCACAACCCCTCCGGAGCAATGCTGCCATTACAATCTTCAATCACTGTAATAGCAGCCACCTCAGAAAGTCCCCAGACCTCCTCTCCAGCTTCCCTCTTCTCTATGCTGCACAGTAACTCCTCCTGTGTTCCTCATGGGATAGTCTGTGGGAATGCTGCACTGCTGGGGGGCTGGGTGGCTATCTCCTCACCCCGACCCCAACTGGAGGCCCTCACTACAGGGCCTAGGAGCTGGCTCCAGCTACTCCTCACCTCACGACGGTTCCTTCAACAACTCTCCCTCCAACTTTCACCTCATGCACCAGTGGGCACTTGACTCTCTCTCTTGCTGCTATGCCCTGCCCTGCGTCCGGCCTGGCAGCACAACTTACAGCCTCCCAGTGCCAACAGTGCATCAATTTAGTAACCTCCCTTTTTGGCATGGGGGTTACACTTTCCCCCCACAGAAATGATTCACCTCCTGGAAAGCTCTTTCCATCACTGGCCAACCATGGCTGCTGTGCTCTGTGGGGTAATGCACACTCTCCCACAGGCCACCACATCCAGGCTCCACCAGTCTGACGCATGGCAGCAGCCAGATTAGAACTAGGTGGGATTTCCCACCTATCTGCAGTCTCTGGCTCCACTAAGGGACGTGGCAACCTGACCTGACATCCCAAGACGGATTGCCGGTATATCAGGCAGGTGTTCCACCCAGACTCACCCCCAAAGGGACACCTTCTATTCTTTTCTCTTTCCGGACCCAAAACTACCCACCAAGGCCAATTTTGGTCATCCCCAAACATTTCAAAACACATTTTCCAAAACATTTCTCTTAGCCCAAACACACATTCTTAACTGTCTATTTGCTAACTTAACTGATAGCTAAATTCCACCAGGGTGGACTACTGTAACTCACTTTTGCTGTAAAAAGAAACATTTTCAAGCTGCATCTATTATTTTTCCTCCCCACAGAACTACCTTGCACTCTATCCAGATTTAAAGACTTTTTTAAGCTATGAGGTTTTAAACTACAACTTGCACTAATATAGTGGCTCACTGCTCTACTCTCTCTTGGCTACTTAGCAGTAGAAAATAACTATTACAGGCCTAAAGAAAAAAAAACATTTTTAAAAGTTTAAGGAGTCCATTAGGTGGCAGTCTCTGTACTTTGAGTCCACATACCTAGCTCCACCAGGGTGGTAATAATAAGCACACATTTTAACCATTTACCCTACATAGCAACCCTGCTTAGCAGTTGTACTCTAGTACTATACCCTACTTACAGCTACTATATCCTAACTATCACTAGCTAACTGCTTACTAAACATACAGCTCTATAAAGCACATCACATTTTAAAAGAATGTTGTTTTTTCAGAACAAAACAGCAATGTCCAAAAAATTGGCCACAGTCCTTGCTAAATGCTTTGTCATTGAACATTTCTTTACCCAACAACAACAAAAAAAATAAAACCAGAACAGTCTCACCAGGTAGTTGCTTAGTGGTACCAAAGGCAACAGTCCACAGCAGCGCCAGGAGGCACTACAGTATTAGGTTTTTTTCTAGGCTGCACCTTGGGGCCTGCAGCAGGGTCATTTGGAGCATAGTAAAAGCAGGGGTCCGGCTTGGTACACGTAAGTCCAGGACAGTCATGACTAACCACATAGTATTTAATCCGGTATCCAATCTTCTCTTGAACTATTGCAAAAGTCTTGAAAAGGGTGGTCCCCTCCCACACAGAGGAAACGCATATGGATCTGGCTAGGGACACCACTCTGTTCCTGTTTTAGGCAGAATCATTTGGGTCCACTCTTTTTCTCAGATGCACTTTCTCCATGGCTCCATGAAACACCCAATCTGACCTTCGGCACTTTGTTAAATCCTAAATCCTTTCAGTGACATAAAGATAATCCTCACCTGGGCACTCCATCCTCAGATACCTCCTCACCCAATGCTCTGCTTGGCTCCATAGAGGAATGGAACGTACACTGGACCGTGGGGCCACTCTTTTTGGCAACCAGATGCCACTGCAATAGTTTATGACAGTCAAGTCCATATGATGCCTGGCATCCATGTCCACCATTCTGCCCCTGGATTTCATGGGGGGCAAAGGGGTGGTTACTAGAACTCCTAGAATTGGTGTGGCATAAGGTTTGAGAGTGTCCCTTTCTATCACCAAGTTCTCAGACATTCTGGTCACTCCCTCTTTCGGTTGGTCATAGATAGACACCAACGGGGGATGGTCAGCGTCACTATCTGCATCAGAGGCTGGGCCTTCCTCCACCACATCTGGGTCATTCTTGGCCTGGTCACTCTCTGACTCTGTGGGAAGGGGGGCAGCTTCTTAAGGCAACTGTGGAGGAGTCACCTCTAGCTTCTTGGAGGAGGTCACTGGTTTTACAGTCTCTTTCTTCTCCATCTTTCTTGGGGTTGGTGCCATTGCAGGAGTCACTAGGCCTGGTACCACAGCCTTGGGTGGCCTCAGCTGGTCCGGGTTGTCGCCCACAATGCCATCCCCAGCATACTTCATCTGGGAGACCCACCTGTGGTCCCTCCCTCTGCCACGGGGAAGTTCTTGGGCACTCAGCTGTGGAAAAGGGCTGGGCAGACGACTGGGTCCTTCCCCCACACATGGCTTAATTTCAGGTATGTTGATTGTCACATCATCCCACTGCTGCAGAGGCTCCAGGTGGGAACATTTGCTCCTAGCAGGGGACGCAGCTCTTGGAGTTGTGCCCCAGTACCGTGGCAACGTAGGTAGTGGCCCTGTCGCCACAAGTGACACAGTTGTAGGGCCACCGTAACACTGCAGGCACACTGGCTGTCTTAATACCCCACTTCCAGAAATCCCACAATAAATGCAGAACTCACCAGTACTTCTTCATTTCACCATAGTCCATAGCCAGGAGAGTAATGACTCAGGTACATTTACAGTCTTGCCAGCAGGATCTGGTGCAAACACCATTTCTCTGAGGATTTTAACTTTTTCTTTCTTTTGCTCCCCCTTTTACAGCTCCCACTTTCTTTGCAGCTTGTAACTAATTATTTGTAATCCACAGGGTTTACAATCCACAACATTTTCTTTTCTTTTCTTGCAGTTTTCTTCACAGCAAAAACTTTTTTTTTTTTTACAGCTCCTTGGGGCTCATGGATGTCCCACTCTCTACCACGCAACTCCTGAGGCAGCATAACAGGCAGTCGCATGGTCTCCTTTTTAACTAGCAACATCTCATTAGTCCCATCCACCAATCAGATCACTCAGTCTCTAATTATACATTCGTCACCTTTTTGCTACACGAGGAACAGGCGCCAGTTTGTCTCCTCATGATACATTCCATTTTCAACTGTAACTTGAAACTTCTAAAAGTGCTGTGGCCCACCAACGTTCCATCACCTCAGACTATGCCCTCCAGTCATGCCAGGTAAGTTATTGCACCTCATTTTTTAAATCCTGGATGATAGCCCCCAATTTTGTAACCTGCCCCTGCTCCTCTACTCAAAATGGTGCTCTTAGTAAATACACAGTTGTTTTCTGTACATTTTTCTCACGCCTGCCCGGGGGGGGGGTTTAGCTAAATTCAACACTTGCAGGCAGGCAGCGGTTACTCTCAGTCCCTGAGGTGATATCTGGCAGTGGCTACCCCCATCCCTTCCCTATGTAGGGGTTTTGTTGTTGTACAGTCTCAGAGAAAGGGGAAGGGCACCAACACTAAGACTGAGCAGCAAATAATCTTACAGCAGGGTTTCACACACAGTACCTTAGATTTGAAGACAGGGATTCCTCTGGTGACAGCTTGAACTCTGTAGAGATACTGGCAGATGGATCTCTTCCTCCCCTCACAATTGTTGGGCTTAAGAACAGCTTCAAAGTCTGGAAAAACATTTTGTTAGAGAACACACAGCACAACTTTTGCAGGACAACAAATGATTTTGCTCCAGGCAGAAATCGGATGCAATCAGGCACCATTTTATTTTTCAAAAGCTCAAGCTACCAACAGCTCCATGGAAAGGGGGGGTACAATTCAGTTCATCTGTACAGTTTCCATACAGACTACGACTGTCAGCCATGGCTGAGACACTTGGGGGACCTGGGTCCCGAACCTGGATCCTCAAAACCTCATTTCCCTTGTTGAGCCCGAAGGAGCTCCAATTCCTTGTGACCACTCGGCGGTGTTCTCAAAGTCAGTCACTTTTAGCACTTTATCCCTGCCAGTGGGAGCGGGCACAAAACACACCTCACCCTTATTTTTCTTCCTTACGGGGGGGGGGTCAATGGTACCATGGGCACAGTCCTTTCTCCTGGTGCTAGCCGCCTGCCAATCCTCAGGTAGGGTTTGCGCAGGATGGCAGTCACCATCTACACTGACACAGCATCCCAGGAATACATCCCCACAGCAGCACTCAAAACTTTGGATTTTTTGGTGTTCACAGCTAGGCAAGGGGGATGCTGTGCCACCTCAACCCCTCTGGAGCAATGCTGCCACTACAATCTCCAGTCCCTGTCATGGCAGCCACCTCAGAAAGTCCCCGGACCAAGCTGAGCTGAACGGGCTCCTCTCCAGCTTCCCTCTTCTCTATGCTGCACGGTAACGCTTCCTGTTTTCCCCATGGACGGCCTGTGGGAATGCCGTACTGCTGGGGGGCTGGGGGCTATCTCCCCACCCCAGTCCCGGGTCTACCCAGCCCTGACTGGAGGCCCTCTCCACAGGACCTCAGAGCTGGCTCCAGCCGCTCCTCACCTCAAGATGATTTCTTCATGACTCTGCTTCCAACTCTCACCTCCAGCACCAGTGTGTGCTTGAATCTACCTCATGCTGCTAAGCCCCACCCTCTGGCTGGTCTAGCAGCATGATTTACAGCCTCCCGATGCCAACAGGCCATCAATTTAGTAACCCCTCTTTTTGGCATGGAGGTTACACATCCATGATGCAAACATGGCGTGCATTTGTACATTACCATTAAGGCACAGGAGATGATTTGAGAGGTTGCCAACCTATCGACAGTTCACCTGGTAGGGGAGTTGAACCTTCAGGCAGACTGGTTAAGCCGCAAAATGTTCATCCCATGGAGTGGAAGTTGAACCAGAGGTTTTTGAACTCCTTTGCAACTGGTTTGATCGATCTCAGATTAATCTGTTCGCATCCAGCTGCAATGCTCGGATCCGAGAAGGTCCTTCAGTCTTTTTCGGTGTCCACAGCCGGGGCAGTGATCACTCTGCCTCAAGAGTGGTCCTTCAGCAGAGCATATTTTTCTCCTACTAACTCTTTTTCAGTTTAAAAATAAAAGATGCTCTGGAGGGAGCTATATCTTGTTAGCTGAAGATTGTCTGAGAATACTTTAGTTCTCGGACTTAGTGAATCTTGCTCAGCAAGCACCCTTACGCCTTCTGGTGTGTAGAGACTTGCTATCAGGGTCTCTCTCCACCCCAAAAAACCCAGGACTGATACAGCTCATGCCCTGGCTCCTGAGAGGAGGAGGAGGCCCTTCCATATACTAAAAAAAAAAAAATATATATATATATATATATACAGTATATGTATAGTTTTCTCTGATAAAACCACTTGACTCCTTGATGGCTGCCAGAAATCCTCTATATCTGCAGCCTATGCTCCAGTAGGGGCCACCTCTCTTTCTTTGGTTTTTACCTTGGGCCTGCAAGGAAGGTTTTCTCCTTTGGCGGCCTCTATTCCATGGCTTTTTGTTTTTTACAAGAAGGCAAAGAGGTTGACATTGAGTTTACTGAGGGGCCGGGTTTTGCTGTCGCAGCCCCAAGGTTTTTTGACCTAGGAACTAATAGGCACGTGTTTGTAGGACACATCTGCTGTCCTGATCTCTGGTTTCCTGTGGAATCCGAATTGAGTTCTGAATGCTCTTTGCAAAGAGTTTTTCAAGCCACTCCCATTCACATCCCTGGATGTGTTGTTTTACAGGCTTCCTGTTAAGGAGCCATACCTTATTAGGCATAAGGACAGGTGGTACTCTGAACGGTGTTCATCACCTTCCAGGAGTCCAGGATATAGGTTCTGCCCACTTGTCTACAACCTCCTTGGTCCAAGGCAAGGAATTATGCAAGTTGGATTTATCTCGCATTGTTAGGATCTATCCTAAATGAACAGCTCCATTCTGTGAATCTGAGAGTCTTGTTTGTTCTCGTGGAATGGACAAGCAGGGTCAAGAGGCCTTCCTTTTTAGGCCACCCTCGCTAAAAGAGTGCGAGCCTGCATTGTTCAGGCCAACATTGTAGTAAGAGGAGGTCCCCGGCTCTCCTCAAAGCTCACCATTCCAGGGTTAAGGTGATGCCCTGGGCATGCAGATGAAGCATTACTTTTTTTTCTTCTATTTCTCCTCCTCCAGTGGTGGCTTTCCTTCCAGCTCCCCCCCCCCCGTCACCCATCTCCTCTGGGTGGTCTTACCTTCTGCTGTCCCTGGCTTGTGGGATCAGCTCCCGGCCACCAGTGCAGAGCCTGTGAGGGGCCGACCATTCATCCTGCCACCGCCGGGCATTTTTCCATTTTTCTCCTCTTCCTCCCCATTGCCGGGGCGTGTACGTTGCTGTGCAAGCGTGGAGGCACTCACCTGTCACGATGGTTCCACGGCACGCCCATTGGAGTCCTCACTGTACCACCTTGGCCTTCACCTCGGGGCAGTCTTTTGGCGGGACTTCAAGCCGCCCTCGGGAGGGACAGCTGTCCTCTGGGCCTCAGTCCTCTCCCACCTTGGCTGCTTGACGACCAGCTACTTTCTGAACATGGGTGCTGGTGGCAGGAGGTAAGGCATTGCTGCCTCAGCCCTCCACGCCACTGGGCCAGCTTGTGAAGCATTACTTTTAATGTTATGCAAGGTAGTTACGTGGTCTCACATCCACATGTGCACAAAATATCCATCTTGATGTTCAGAGTTCGGCTGATGCAGTTTGGTTGCAGAGTGCTACGGACAGCAATTTGCAAGTAATTCTAAGTGCTTGCCTCTGGTGTATGGGATATTCTTCTCCCCCTCCCCTTTTTCTGGGTTCTGCTTCTTAGAACCCAGTTGTTATGTTTACCCATTGACAATGTGGAGCACTACAGAAAGAAGAAATCAACTTTATACTTACCGTCATTTCCTTTTCTGTTAGCTCCAACATTGTCAAGGGGGCCCTCCCAGAAGCCTGCTCCTGCAGGAGAAATTTATCCATATGCTAGGAGGGATGTTCTGTTGTAAAAATCCCCTACTGGTTTTTCAGACTTCCCTCTTCTTGCTGTACTGTACTCATATGTATAATATATATATATATGACAAAGAACCTCTGTGCATAAGCACTGAGGCAACGGTAACCCCAAAGGGCATTTGGCTGGGAAGCCAAGTTTCAAAGAAATACAAAATCACATGCAATGCAAGAAAGCATCATGGGCTGCATAGTGCAAATCACCACATCTTCAGTATTCTGTGGTGATTTGCATATGCAACCCATAATGCGTTGCATTATGGGGGCATGTGTGATTATTTTTATATATATATATATATACTGTACATATAAGGTTTCTTTTTCGATCACTCTGCGACCACAAGTTAACAGCTTTGCAAATAACTCTTGAGGCATTTTCCTTGTTACAGGTGGCCTCACTGCATCCAGTTGTTGCCTGGAAGTTCTTTTTTTTTTATCATAATTCACTTTATTGAAATTTATCTTAACAAAACACAAATACATACAATAAAGATAACAGCTATGTAAGTATAAAGGAGAGTTCTGATGAACAACATACACAGACAAACACCCACAAACTAGTTATCTACTCCCAACCCCTCCTCTACCAGTGCATTTCTACTTAGGCCCTTGATTAACTATTAATTTAAAATAGAGTGTCGGAATATATCCATTGCTTATTTAAGTAAGTACTCATAGAGTTGCGACCAGCGGTTATATGCACGAGGTGATGTGCAACCATAACTTGTTACTATACGCTCCACAAAGATGGCTGTTAAGGATTCTTGAAACCATTCGGAAAGGGAAGGAGTCCAGTTACCTAACCAATGTCTTGCTAAAAGTAGTTTGGCCACCGCCGTTGAGAGTGCCATGTAGTATTTATATTTAAGGAATTTTATTCCAGAATAGTCCCCTAAAAAACAAATTTCTGGCTTAAAATAAGACTCATAGCCAAATAAGGGGGCACTTTTTTTGAAATTTGAGTCCACAATTGCTTTGCAATGGGGCACTCCCATAGTTTGTGGTATAAGGTGGCCATTTTTGCTGAACATGATGCACAGGCTGGGGTGGGTAGCCTTTTCATCCAAAATAGCATGCTAATGGTGAAATACAAACTATGCAGTACTTTAACTTGTATAAGTCTTAGGCGATCTTGTTTCAGATATATATAGATAGAAGTCCAGACCGACTGACACTGACTCGCTGTCCAGTCTAGTTTCAATAAGTTCTGCCAATAGGGTACCAGATTTTGGGTATTAGACAAGCTATGGTTCCACAATAGTTTATAAAGATTAAATATCACTTTTCTCTTCCCCATATGTTGGAGAATCTGTGAAAAACTGAATTGATAGTCCTAACTTAGGAGAGGACTTTTCAGTAGTTTCCTAATACAGTTAAATAGCTGCAGGACCTTAAAATAAGAATTGGGTAAGAGCTTGTATTGTTTGCATATGTCTTTCAAGGGTTTCAACTCAGACCCGGCACAAAAATCTTGCACCTTGAGGTGTGATAATGAAGGTAAGAAAGCAGGTTGGATTGGGTTTCCTGCTATACAAAAGTTTAGATTTTGAAAAACAGGTTGTTCCTGCATGACAATAGGATTTATCTTTAAGAGACAGCACATTTGTTGATGGCCTTTACTACTCCAACCAACAGGAGTATCTCGAAGTTCTCTTGGTAGTTTGGCAGATAGAAAGAACAATAATGAATTCAGGAAGATCTTATATTTCTGGACTAGACTTTGCTCTATAACCATCCAACTGGGAAGCATTGTTCCAGAAAAGTCAGACATTCCCCAAGTAAAGTATGAAGCGCCGTATAAGGTCAAATAATATTTTAAAAAGTCAGGAACCTGTAAGCCACCAAACCCGTAGGGTCGGGAAAGTTTGGAGTATGCTCTCTGAGAAGGTTTGCCAGCCCAAATAAACGAAGAGCAAAGTGCCATAATAGCTTTAAACCAAGTTTTTGGTCGATATATATTGAGCATACTTAGGGGATACATGATTTTAGGGAGGACATACATTTTAATACTGTTGGCTGTTCCCCACAGGGTCGGGGGAGGTACTTCCATCTACTAAGGTCACCTTTTAGTTGTTGAATTACCGGGTCTAGGTTAAGTTGCTTAAGTTAAGCCAGGTTCCTGGAAATTATAATGCCTAAATACTTGATGGGGGCCGTGTCCCACTGAAGTCCTAAGGGAGGAGTAGGAGCCTTAAGTGGGAAAGGAGATAAATGATAAACCATAGTTTTAGAGAGATTTAACTTGTGTCTAGAAAAGGAACTGAAATCAGAGATGACTGCAAGAGCTGCTGGGAGTGAGCTCTTCCAGTTTTTCAAATGCAGCAAGGTATCATCTGCAAATGCTGATAAATTGAAGGATGTCTCATTAACAGTAATCCCTTTAATTAACTTAGACTGGTTGATGGATCTGATTAAGGGTTCTAAGTAAAGGTTAAAAAGATATGGTGACAAAGGGCATCCTTGTTGGGTGCCACAGGAGATTGGAAAGGGTTTGGATAGTATGTTGTTACAGAGAATATGGGCTGATGGAATCTGGTACAAAACCTTAATTCTGTTAATAAACTCAGGTGTTAGGGAGTGGGCTTCCAAGACTTTGAAAAGATATGACCATGAGACCCAATTAAAGGCCTTTTCTGCGTCCAGAGAGACCAACACTGATGCCTTGTCAGTCTCTCCGTATGCAGAAATGAGGTGAAAAAGTTTCCTAAAATGGGCACTGAGGTTCCTACCGGATACAAACCCTTCCTGGTCAAGGTCTAGTAAGGATCCCCAGACTTGTGGTAACCTGGTTGCTAAGATCTTTACATATATCTTAATATCATTGATAATTAAGGAACTAGGACAATAATTTTCCAGTTTTGTGGTATCCTTGCCAGGTTTAGGCAATAATACAATTCTAGCTTCAAAAAGCGATTTATCTGTAGGCGGGTGAGATAGCCAATAGTTGTATAAATCAGTAAGGAGAAGGGTTATGATTTGCTTATATGTTTTATAAAACTGGGCCATAAAACCATCGGGGCCAGGAGATTTGTTCAATGGAAGGGTATCTATGGTAGAGGTTACCTTAAAGTGGTTGATTTGTCCTACTAGGATTAGCTTTTGCTCCTCAGTCAGAGAAGAGAGCCCTGACTTTTGTAAAAATGATATCATATTTTGGTGGTTGTCTGACTTAAGAGGAGGAGAAGCAGTGTATAATGAATTATAAAATTTAGTGAAAATTTCCCCCATGGCCTGAGAGTCAGTAGTTAAGAGGCCTGTACTCGCGTCTTGCAAGGAGGATGCCCATCTTAAACTGGTGTGTTGTTTAATTCTCATAGTCAATAAGTTACCAGCTTTTTCTCCCTGGCCTATATATGTTGATTTAATCTTACTTGCTGTTTTATCTACTTTAGACATTAAATAGTTGGAATATCGTGCTCTGAGTTGCCCTAACTCTAGTCTAAAGTCCTCTGTGGACATAGCTGATAGGGAGCGCTCCGTGGTGCGGATGCGGCTATGCAATTCCTTAATACAAATACAGTTCCTTTTTCGCCTGATTGTAGCTAGTCTAATTAGTTCTCCTCTCCAAGCTGCCTTCAAACTACCCCAAATAACATCATAGGGTATAAGAGCTGTAATATTTTGTTGGATTATCATTTCCATATATTGCTGCAGTTGGGAGACCAGCTCTGGCTCTTTCAAAAGTTGGTTGTTTAAAGACCAGGTGCGAGGATGCAAAGAGAGGGATGATATCTCCAACTGCAAGGTAATTAATGAGTGGTCTGAAAGAACTCTTGCAGAAATAGAGCTTTGTTGTAACCAAGGTACCAGTTCTTTCGAAATTAGGAAAAAATCAATACGGGAAAAAACCTGATGGGAAATAGAATAAAAGGTATAGTCTTTAATAGTGGGATACAAAAGTCTCCACGGATCAAGGAGCCCCAACTGGTCCATAAATTCCTTAAGGGCCCTTTGCCCTGGGGATAGCCCCACCCTGGTACAACAGGTAAGGTCCAGGTTGTTAATCTGGACTAAATTACAATCCCCTCCCAATATAATGGGCAGGTGACTATATGGGGCTATTTCTGTAGCTAATGTGGGAAAGAAGCTGGGGGTATCTATATTAGGGTCATAAAGTGATCCAAGCAGAACTTCCCAGTGGCCCAAAAAACCATGTAAAAGGACAAATCTGCCTTCAGGGTCTCTTTTTTCCGTTAATAAAATAAAATGAGTAGTTTTCGCTATTAAAGTAGCCACACCTCACTAACTAGTGCTGTTCCCTGCCCCAAAGGCCTTCCCCACCCAGGATTTGACCAAATAACCTGTTTGAGATGCAAGCAGATGAGTCTCTTGTAAGAAAACAGTCTGGGGGATAGATGATTCAAATGTCTGAGCAGCATATACTTTTTCTTATTGTTCTTACAGCCCTTGATGCTACAAGACACAGAAATAAAAAATTGGCCATATGGGTCAAATAAGTAATATGATCGAAGATATATGGTCACAACCAAAGTGCACTGGTGCCCCTCCCCCCCTCCAGTCACCCTTAATCAGGACAACACTAAGAAACATGAACCCTAACTATTTACAATTTAGTTCTCAACCCAGGCCTAATGCCCACTCCTCAGGTAATAATGGACAGCGACTAGGTGAGAGTAGCCCCTGTCTCAGCCCTTCCAGAGATAGTCACACAGCCTTTGCTGGCACTCTCAACTCCTGGTAGAAAAATACCCTCTCATTATAAACAAAGGTAAAAGAACGTGCAGGCCTTTAAACCTATATGCATAGTTTGCAGTTTTTTTACGTCTGAAAAATAAAACTTGTTGATAACCAATACAGTTAACTAATATAGCAGCCATTATCAAAGAGTCCAGGTAGATCTTGTAGAATGTATACTCGTTGTTTAAGAGATGACTCTTGTTGTACGGAATTTGGTGCAGCTTAGTTGCTTTAGGTAACAAAAGGGAAAATAAAGAAAGTTCATGACTTATCCAGCAGATGGAGCTTCTCTGCTGAGCGATCCTACATATAGTCAGTAACAATTTACCTTAAGTAGCATTATTTCTACTACCATGGTTTTCTGTTAAATGTAAACATTTAACTGGATTCAGTTAGCAACAGTGTTAAGCATGACTAACAACAACAAAAAAAACTTCTGTTGGTCATCATCTGGCATATCGCTGCTTTGGTTTTTATATGGTCAGGATCTGTTGCTCCTCTTGCCAAAAAACATAAATGAGCAGTAGGATGTATTCAAGTTTTGGGACCGAAGAGGTTAGGAAGAAGTTTGGCTAGTTCACCAAGTGCTAGGTCTGCAGATTCAAAATGTTTTTTTTTCCAGAATTGAGCACCACTTCTAACCTGGTGGGATGTAGGTAGCCTATGTTTAATTTATGCACCCCATAACTTGCTTTAAATTGGACAGTAGGCTGATCTTGCTTGGCGCACTTTAAAGGTTAAGTCAGGCACAATCCTAATTTTCTTCCCAGCCCATTGAATGCTATCCAGACTGCGAGGCTTCTGAAGAATATGATCCCGATCCAGATAATTAAGCAATTTGAAGATCAGTGGTCTAGGAGGCTCTTCATGTATGGGTTTTGCTTGCAATGACCTATGAACTCTTTCTACAATATAGACAGGACCATTAGGAGAGGGTCCGGCTACTTTGGCACATCATTTTTGGGTAAATTCCAGTGCATTCGGGCCCTCTTCTCCTTCAGGCAAGCCTATCACCTCCAAGTTGCTCCACAGATTCCTCCCCTCCAGATTGTCCACTTTAGCCTGTAAGGAGTGTAACGATTGGCGCAACTGGACAATTTCAGGCTCCATTTTTGTATTTCGGTCCTCCAACGAGGAAATACGGACCTCTGCATCTGTTACTCTGGTGGCCAGTACTTTCAGTGAGGGTTTGAATTCCGCCATTTGTTCTAGCAATTGTAAGATGGCTGTTTTAAATTCTGCTAGGTCTGTGACAATTTGTACTTGGTGATCATCTTCCTAGGCCTCTGAGGTGGGTTGTAGTGGGGATGCGCTCCATCTCGGTCGCTTGGTCTCCTTGTCTGCCACTTGGGTTTCTTCCCATCCGACATCGTGAAGCGCTACAGACTCTCACTGCAATAATTTGATCGAGACCAGAACTTCCTCCACAGTCGGGAGCTGCTGGATCAGGTATTGTGCGAATTGTGCTTAAAAGGCTGTGTTAGATGACTATTTTAGTTATTTAATTGTGGCCAAGATTGGGAGCTCGAAAAAGCGCTGCTACCCCATCACCTCTGTCATGTCACCCCCCCCCCTTGCCTGGAAGTTCCACCTTTGCGGTGATCAGCCTCAGTTTTCCAGACATGTGAAAGATTTAGAATCTACCTTTTGTACAGGATGGTTCTTCCAGCAAGGAGGATTGAATTTTCCAAACCTTGAGTCCAATGGATAGCCTTCTCCTCCTCAAACGTTTGCCTGGAAGGTAAGATAGTTTTTTATTTGCATGTGACAATATGTTTTATGTTGATGGTAGATTATGATGTATGAAAATGTGTAGCTATTATGGCACTGTGAGGTAAGTAGTAACTGAGGAGCTGCCGCAGCATGGAATCCTTATATGCCCAACATTCTAAAGCTTGGATTGTTCCATTCCCCTAGTAGGGGTGCACTATACCCAGTTGTTATGATTACCCATTGACAATGCTGGAGCTAACAGAAGAGGAAATTACTGTAAGTATGAAGTTAATTTCTTCATTTTCTTTTTCCTCTTGCTCATTACGTATTTCCAAAGTATTTTTCGTTTTCCTGTTGCTCATTACGTTTTCTATGTGTTAATAGTGTGAAGAGGATGGAGATATGCATTTCGCGGCTTCTGTCTCAAGCTCCCCCATCATCAGAATTGTGATCTCACTGACAATGCATCACAGGCAAC
This sequence comes from Neoceratodus forsteri, assembly GCA_016271365.2. Lineage (NCBI taxonomy): Eukaryota > Metazoa > Chordata > Ceratodontiformes > Ceratodontidae > Neoceratodus > Neoceratodus forsteri. Next base: position 724,883,053 of record CM028129.1, read on the forward strand.
TAAGATGGTAGCTACTTAATGGCTATTCTAAGCAGCAGTGGTGTCACAGTTGGTGGTGTCACAGTGCTGAATATGAAATGGGGGGACAGAGCTTGATACAGTATATCAGCTGCCAGACAGGGTGCTGTTCCACAAACCACAACAATACGTGGCTTAGATATGAAGGTAATGGTTGGTGGCTTTTAAAAACTAATATTAGCTTGAAGCAGTACACTAGTTATTTAATACACAGAACATTAAATGCAGCAAATTGGAAAAAAAAGCAATTATATATAAAAAGAAATACAGGCTCTGTAGATTTGTTGATCTGCTATAAAATGTCAGACTCCATGAAATTCTTAACAGTGTGCAGACAGTCCAGATTCTGGAATTTTACTAGATTTTCCAGTTAAAAATGAAAGCCAGTGACTTTGATAATTACTGTACGCTGTTTCCTTTTCCACAAAGCTCAAGCAGCAGTTTGTAGTTCAGGAGGGCAAAATGAGGCTGGTTCCGTCTTCTAGACTGTACGGTAAATCCATGTATTTTCTATATCAGTGCTTAATTATAAGTTTATAGGCCCATTTAGAGGGCCTCTGATAGATATGAGTGTTGCCTTGTGCGTTCTTAGGACCAGAGGACTGCGAATTGAAGGTGAGCAGTTTTGTGGTCCTGAGGACTATGAAGTGTTTACTCTTATATCTGAATAGGCCCTCAGATGGACCCATATAATTTTATAGATCTCTAACTATATTAAATAAAAAATATATATTTTTTTTAAATTTAATACAGTTAAGGGAATGATTAGTCAGTGAAAAGCCCATTACAGTGCTCAGCACGTGAGGTATTCTTAGGATAATAAGAGTACCTCACTGGCAAATGAAGGGAGGGCTGTGATTGGTCAGGGGTGTGCTAGTGTTCTGCAATAATACATAACAGGCATGCTGTATAGTACGTAAGCAATAATACCCAACAGGGTGGGTGATATTGGGCTATACTGGACTGCCCAGGGGTGTAATGAGGCCTAGAACCGCAGGCGGAGGGATTTATAGCCCCAGGAAGGTTCGGCATAACACATACCAGCCACCCTGGAGGGTATTATTGCACTTAGAAAATGGATTAATGGTGGCCTGGTAGCATTGAAGGCTGAGGAGCTGGTCGCCTTACGTCGCGCCACGCCGGTGACCTGTATTCGGGAATGAGCATGGGTCAGCAGGGGAGGAGAAGGATTGAGCATCCACAGGACTGCTCTCCTTCTCTGGGGAAGGGGGTTCACGACAGTCGTGCCTGATTGCCCTCAGGCAGAGGCAGGAGGGCAAGGCTCTTTGGGGAGGAGTTACGGGCAGATGCCAGGAGGCAACACGTGCGGACACATGCACGCTACCCTCCACCAGCGTCATGGCACACCTCTGCTTCAGGGAGAAAAATGTGGAAAATGGGAGTCCTCTTGGTCGGGCAGCTTGATGGCTGTCCAAACGGTGCACCGGCTCTGGGGGCAGTTGCCTATCTGGATCCGGACAAGATGGGTGAGTTAGGGGGCTCCCCACCACCCCGCTGCGGGGGGTAAGCTGCAGGGGAAAAGGCAAGGACCCTGATGGAGCACGGGAGTAGTCGGATGGCTGCTGGAGTCCCTAAAAGCGCTGCTAGGAACAGGAGCAGACCAGGTAGGAGCAGAAAGAGGCAAAAAAAAAAAGGAAAATGGATAAATAGGTGACATTTTGCACAATAGTTAATAAAAAAATACAAATAAATAGTAACATTTGTATTGCAAATCACTATTCTTGCAAACTAGTCCCACTACTGGTATACTTGCCAGTAGAGGGCACTTTTGAGCGGCATTTTTTTTTTTTTTTTTAGTGGTTTCTTTAACCCCCACCCCCAGCAAAATGAGTAGTATTACATTTAAATTTATGGCATCTTTGATTTCTAGTCAGTTGAGTTATTTTATTTTATTTTTTTTTAAACTATCACAAACACACAGTCAGGCAGAGCGGCAGTGACACGGGACACGGGACACGGAAGTAATCAAGTGAGAAAAAGTGGCAGCATGCAAAGGTCACTTTCTTTTAAAAAAGGAAAAAGCTTTTACACAATTTGTTGTCACCGACAGTGCTGCTGTTGCATTTGGGACGTGGAGACTGTTCTACAGCGGTTGGCAGAGTGATCGTAATTGGCGCTGAGGTGAGAGGACTGATGGTGCTGTTCACTTTCAAGGCAAAGTGATCAAGGGTTGATGCTGAGATAAGGACAGTAGGTGCTGTGTACTCTCAGGTTACTGGTTTTTCTATTTTTTACTTTATCTTTATTCTCCTCCCTCCTCGCAGCTCTCCCCTCTTCAGGAGACACCTATGGCCTTATCAGCCCTCGCTCACTCACCTGGTGGCCGGTGCAGTCCATCCCCCATGGAGCCATGGCTGTACCTCCCAGGTGGGTATGGGGTGGGAGCCCTTGCACCCCGATGCTTCTCTGTGTTTCGTCGGCACGCTGTCTCCAGGCAGGTAGGGGCACTGAAGGCCAGGGCCTGGTGCTCCGTCTACTGGGAGGCTGCAAGGTTTTTTTCCTAATGTTCTCAACGTGCCAGGTCCCCGGACATCAAGGCGCTGAGCGCCGGCGTCTGTACGTCGCCCCTCTGTTGGAGCATCGGGCTTGCTGTTCTCGGGTCCACCACGGGGCCAGACAAGAGCGAGCTCTCTGGTACCCCCCTCTCCCAGAGGATAGAGTGGTCCTTGAGACTCAAGTCCTCTCCTCCCGGCCGGTCCTCCAGCTCCGGAGCTCATTCCCGAACCAGGTCGCTGGCGTCATGGCGGAAATCCAACGCTGTGTGCGGGCCGGCCATTACTGTTGTGTTTTTTTTTTGTTTATTTAAACTACAAGCGGAGATAATGGGGATAGGGAACAGCAGGGGAAATGGGCTGCAATGTGGTATTGAGTATGGAGTTCAAGGGTGTGGTGTCATACTCGTTATGTTGGTGCTTGATATGTGAGAACAAATGGCAGCCATTTCAAACTGAACAGTCTACTTACACTCAATAATTTTGGTAAAAAGGTGAGATGGCACAGGAACTAGTTGTTTACTGATCATGGTTGCCAGATACCCACCTGGGTGATGGGTTCTCTCCACCAATCAGAAAGCAGGGTTTTTCCAACCCATTTTCTAATTACTTATAGAAAATGAGCATGTTAAATACTGTATACTAATTGGCTGTTGCCATTCCATTGGCATATGTTTAGGAGCCAGTAGCCCCTGTAAAGAAAAAAGGTCCAACATGTGATCTGGAATTTGGAGAAATCACGTGTAGAATTCATGAGCCACTTCACTTATTCTTGAGTTCTATCACAAACATAGATGCCACCTTTACTCTCACATGAAAACCTTCAACTAGGCCCTAAAATAAAACTTCCTTTAACAAAAAAAAATAAACCATAAGTAATTGAATATTCTTTATTCATGATCCCTTTCTTATAAAAATAAACTGATTTAAAAACAAAATAAAGCACTATTTAGATTTTTTATTTCTGGTGATTCTATGATGACCATGAAAAGACCATTCATAGCTTAACCAGCTTGACAGAGCAATCTCTGCTGCTAACCTGCGGCCCAGATAAAACTGAGCCTGTGGTTTCATGTGAGGCCTGATTGTGTGTGAGTATGCCAATGGAATTTTACAGAATTTCGAATTCATGCATTCCATGCTAACATTCCAAGCTTCATATTGGTTGGGGGGGGGATTCTTCCTATTAGTGGAATACTGCACAATATTGCATTCTTATGTTCCATGGTAAACAAACAAATCTACTGCATGTGTAGAAAGACAAATGACTGGAAGGTAGAAACCATTTGTGGAGAGACTATTTTGACATTTTCTAAGCAATATTATTGTTTTGTTTCTCTTCTATGTAGTTTGGAGACTTTTTTTGTTAGAGTTGCCCAAACTATTTTCTAAGCATAATAAGACCTCTTAGGGTGTGGAGTATTGGTAAATACCCACAGTTCTGGGGTGGTAAGGCTGTCTATCTTCAGCCTCAGGCCCCATCATGCCCCAGAGCTTATGGGTATCCACCAATACCCCACACCCTAAAAAGTTTTCTTGCTTACATAATTACTGATCAGTGTGTTTATTGACTAGACGGACACTCATTTCAAATGCCATTTTAACTGGGTTGTATCCATATTAACTAGATGGTTAATATGACATTTTATAAAATTGGCTCAGGAAATCCTGTAACCTGATTGGCTATAACATCTTCTGAGTCATGTCCTTATCAGAAGATATTGTAGCCAACTGGCACTACCCTCCATTCCCGAGCCCCACTACAGCAACAAATCAGTGAGCTGTGCCAACCATAAATGAAAACACAAGCTGGCACAGCTCACAGCGGGGAAACATCCTCTCAGCACCACGCACACAGATCACCTCTCATGCTTTAGCTGCAGAGCTACCATATAGCCGAAATAAAAGCACTGTCTCCAACGCACAAATAACCATATCCAGAGTGTCCCCCTTCATGTTTCACAATAAAGTAACAAAATTAACATACTAGAAATGTATTTTCTACAAAACAGCGGCTGTTGTCCAAATCTCCCGCATGAACTTCTCATGTCCCTGTGCTGCTATTCCCACCATCGTCGTAGAAACTCTCCCTTACTGTCCTAACCTGTCACAACTCCATCATTGCATGTGCACTCCTTCGTGGCACTAGCCTGCCAGCTCTCTTCTCTAAAACAATCATTTTATTCTCCGTACCATAGCACAATATCGTCCCAATTTCACAATTGCAAATGAAGTAACGACGCTGTACGGTGTCCGGTAAGTTACTCACTCACTCCCGATTCTGTTACTCACTTCAATACCTAGGTTTAAAAATAAGAAAACCTCCATAAAAAAAAAGTGCATTGTCTACTTCTACCACTTTGTGATTCGGAGGGGGCCGGACTGAGATGCAACAATATCGAACCAACTTCACCTGTCACTGAAACTGCACACGCGGTGTCCACAAAATAACTGCTCTTGCCCATTTAAACATTTACGGAAAAGAAAAACGCAAGAAATATAATGTAACAAGGGAGATCTAAATTACTAAAAACAACACAGACACACAGATAATCTCAAGACCACATAAGGACCTTGCACTGCCAATAAAATACATTTCAAATTAACTTAATGGGGGGGGACTATTTTTACTATTTCAAGTATTGGAAACATTATATTTGACTTTTTTAATTTTTTAATGGGTAAAAAAAATACTTTAGGGGCCCATTTTATAAGCGCAATAACACACAATGAGGTGTGGGTTATCTCCTGATAAGAGCACGCCCAGGTGCATGAGGCACTCGGTGCAAGCGCCTTGTGCCTAACAACGCACCTGGGCATACTCTTATCAGGAGATAACCCACATCTCATCATGTGTTATTGCTTGCTTATTTATTTATTTACATGGATGTGTATGTACATGTATTTATTTATTTGTTAACTGGATGGGTGAACTGGTTCCAGGGACCATCTTCAGACATGATCAGGGCCATCAGAATAACACATATCAGCAAGAAACGGAACATTACAGGGAGCTGAAACAAAATATGCAAGCATATGAGAAATAATAAAGAGTGCTGTAATGATGACACAGATTCATAGCACCCAAACATTACAATACAGAAGGTAAGAGTAGACAAAACAAGACATGTCAACAAAGATTTGAACCAGTCCCAGTGATTAAAAAAAAAAAAATTACAGGAGTAACAATAAACCCATCTCATTTTTTGTTGTCTTGCAGGGAGTGGGTATTTGCAGCAATGGAGGAGAGTCAGAGCCACAGGAGCAGCCAAAGTGATATACGCAGGGGAATGTACTAACTGTAGTTGTCTCTCTCTTTTTTTTTTTAGTATGCTGGAGACATAAATACTGCTGCTGAGTGTCTGGTTGTTTTGCAGGCACAGCGACACAGGAAACCCCTCCCTCCCCATCCACCGACCCCGGTCTCATCCTCTTACACAGAGCTTGGACGGGGAAGGGCCTAAAAGAACTTTCTGTCACAGGAAGGGAGGGACAGAGAGAGAGAGAGAGAGAGAGAGATATGGGAAAGAAGAAGGGAAAAACAAACAAAAAAAAACATAATAGGTGTAGAGAGCTAACTACAGGGCTCAGGGTAAAAGGAGGAATAATAAACTGGAGGAGGAAGATGCAGAGAGTGGTGCAGTGCACTGGGTGCAGGACAGCAGTTTTCAGGGGAACATTTTGGGTACTGCATTGCTGCCCCATATGCAGGCACCTCTCTGGGCTGAGGGTGGAGGTGGCCAGTCTCCTGGCTGAGCTGGAAGGAGTACTGGGGACCTTCTCCCCCACCCAGAGGCCACCATGTCCCCAGCCATTTCCACAATGGCTGCCCAGGCAGAGGGCTTGGATGGACTACGGTGGGCTCAGGGAGGAGGGGTCAGAAGCACATCTCCCATCCGGTCTAGCTTAATAACTTCTATGCTTTTCTTGAGGAGCGGGAGAGTCCCGTAAGGGAACCCAAGGCTGTGACCAGGGAGGAAGTGAGGGTCTTCCAGGAGGGAGACCCAGGGGCGGGAGGAAGAGGAGCCCAAAGGAAGAAGAAGTTACTCATGTTGGGGGAACTCAACTGTCCGAGGAATGGACTCGGGCACAGGAAGAGGGGAGGAGAGGGAGGGAGGTTAAGTGGCCTTCAGGAGGCACAGCTTGGAGGGAGGGGGAGTGGATCCAGAGGATCATTAAAGTGGTGGCAGGGAGAGGAGGGCTGGAGGTCTTTGTCCACCTAGGAACAAATAATCTTTCCAAGGATGAGGCAAGTTTGGAGCAGGTGCAGGAAGACTTAAGGCTGTTAGGAGAGCACTTGGGGAAGGTAGCAAGCCCCACAACATTTTTGGAGGTGCTGCCGGTCCACAGCTGGGGGAGGGGGGACTAGCAATTGCCATATCAGAAGCTTCAACACTTGGTTGGAGGGCTGGTGCAGGAAGAAGAGGTATGGCTTCATTGGGGACTGGGGACCCACCTGGAACAATGTGGCCCTGTATAAGGGTGATGGACTATGTCCATCCAGGAAGGGGACAGCAGTCCTCAATGAACAGTTTAGATGCTTCCTTAACAAGTGTTTAAATTAGACAAGGGGGGTGGCAATAGGATCAGGGAGACTCGAGCAGCCCAGCCCCACAAGTTAGAGCAGCCAGAAATGAGGAACAGGAAGGTAAGCTGCAGACAGGGACACCTGAACCAGACATAAAAGGAAAGGTAAAGGAAGGGAGGCAGCATACAAAGGAATCATGGGTTAGGGGGCAGAAGCAGGAGGGCAAAAACAGAATGGGGGGCAGGCAGAAAACCATGGAAAGCCATGGTTACAAATGCCCGCAGTCTTGGAAATAAAATCCCAGACCTGGAGGCCTTACTAGTAGAGGCTGATCTGGACATAATGGCAATAATACAGACGTGGTACACCGCAAATCATGACTGAGACACAAATCCCTGCTCAAATACAGAGTCACTCCCAGTGGCCTCCATGAATCCTCTGTCCTGCCGCTGGAAGATCCCAGGATTTCCACTGTTCTTGGAAGCAAAGTCCCGTCCTTCACAGCTCCCACACTGTGGAATAAACTCCCTGCTTCCCTCTGCTCACTTGACTCACACATTACTTTTAAAACTCATCTCAAAGCCTGGCTGCTGTCTGAAGCCAAATGTTCCTGTATATCCGGGTAACCTACTGATGCGAGTCCTCACCCCTTCTCCTGGGTCCTTCGCATCCATTCCTCTGACCGGGTGCGCCATTGACTGCTCTATCATCACCTTCATTTCAATTTGCACTTGTTCCTTGTTTTGTATGGTATTGCACTTGATTTTCATAACTGTATTTCTCTGGACTGTATGGTATTTGTACTTCACTTGTATAACTTTCATTTCCAATGTATTTTGTACCTTCTCGTATTCCTTGTGTACAAAGCATTTCATTTTATTTTGTAGTAATGTGTAGACACCTGCACCATTCTTAAGTCATGTTATGTGTATTTTGTCTGAATTCTTATGTGCCATTTTTATGGCCCAGGTTGTGCCTGAAAACGGTCCCTTGGATCAGTGCACCTACCCTGTCAACAAATAAAATAAATAAAATGTACTGGGTTATGCTGTATTCAGGAGGAATAGGGGGAGTAAAAAAAGGAGGGGTTGGCCCTGTATGTTAGAGAAGGTATAAAAGCAATGGAGGTACAGGGTAGACAGGGGGAGGCCAAGGCTGTATGCATCACCCTTGAGCCAAGCAATGGCGCAGCAATCCATACTGGGGTGATATACAGGCCTCCAGTGCAGGGGGAGGAGGTGGATAGGGAGCTAATGGATGAACTGCATGAGATGGCAACAAAGGGGGAGATACTACTGCTTGGAGATTTCAATATGCAATGTTTAGGAGGCAGTATAGCGCAGTGGTTTAAGGCTGTGAGCTGCGAACCTGGAGACCTGGGTTTGAATCCCAAAGCCCCCACTTGTAAACTGTGTAGCCCTGAGCAAGTCACTTAACTTCCTTGTGCTCCCAGGTCACACCTGTAAAGAAGCTTTCAGCTTAGTGTGTCTCTCCTGGTTAAAAATTAAAAATATATGCCAGACGTGCATTGGACCATCCTGGCAGCTGCTTCAACCAGGAGTTGAGACATCCTGGATTTCCTACAGGGGGCGGGCCTCAGGTAGCTAGTGCTTGAACCTACTGGAGACAGGGCGATTCTGGACCTAGTACTGACCAATTGTGACAGAATCACAGAAGTCCGGGTAGATGGTCAACTGGGGTCCAGCGACCACCACATAGTGTGGTTTAGCATGGAGACAGGGATGCAGTCAAGTCACACAAAGGCAAAGGTCTTCAATTTCAGGAGGGAAGACTTTATTAAGATGGGGAGGTGTATCAAAGAAGCCCTGGTGAGGAGGGAGGAAGTGGGGGTTGAGGAACAGTGGGAACACCTAAAAGGAGCCATAGAGGAGGTGACGAGCCAATGCATTAGGTTGAGAAACGCAGGCAAGAGAAGGAGAAAACCACTATGGTTCTCAAAACATGTGGCACAGAAGGTAAGGGCCAAAAGGGTGAGTTTCAGGAAATATAAGGAGACTCAAAAGGAGGAGGACAAGGTGGTATACCTAAAGAGTCTAAAGGAAGCGGGGAAAGCTGTTGGGAGTGCGAAGGTGCAAAATGAGGAAAGGTTAGCACAGACAGTGAAGAAAGGGGCCAAGTCATTCTATAGGTACATCAGTGAAAGAAGAAAAGCTGGGGGGATTGTAAGGCTCGGAGGGGATAAAAAAGAGTGTATGGAGGGACACCTGGAAAAGGCAGAAATGCTGAATAAATACTTCTGTTCGGTATTCACTGAAGAAGGGGAGGGTCAGGGACCACAACTGGACAACAGATACATGGGAGGGGGTGAACACCAGTCCATTTTCATTGGAGAGAGTCCTGGAGGAGCTCACAAAACTGAAGGTGGACAAAGCAATGGGGCCAGATGGCATACACCCCAGGACAGGGTCGTTGCCAGGATTTCCACAAGGGGGGTTCTTTTTATGCAGTATGCAACCTTTTGAAAAAAGCTGTGGGTCTTAGTGCCGCCAGGTCCCCAGAAGCCATGTGGTGAATTTAGGGCTTATTTTGAAGCCAAGGAAGTCATATCTGAGACCTCTTACACCCTTTGCTGTAAGCAAAATTATTATCTGGCTGGCTACAGGGTGAATACATATATGTATTCAGTACCAGAGGGCAGCAAGATGCTGCTACTGTAATATACCGAAGGCATTGTCTCAAATATAGTATGTCCCCCAGAAACCATGGGCTATGGTATACTCTGTGGTGTACTTTTGTGGCTTATTTTAAGCCTATATAACTCACATCTGAGCTCCCTCTACCCCTTGCTGTAACCCCCACCCTCCCCAACTCAATATACCATTTAAGTAATACAGTCAGTGCAACATGACCTATAGCAGGGCTAGCAGGATGCTGGGATGTATCGGTAGAGGTATTGATGGCAGAAGAAAGGAGATAATACTTCCCCTTACAGATCCATGGTGAGGCCTCACCTAGAGTACTGTGCCCAGTACTGGAGTCCTCACCTCAGAAAGGACAGGGATAGATTGGAGACAGTGCAGCACAGAGTAACTAAAATGATTCAGGGACAGCAGGGCAGATCCTATGAGGAGCGCCTCAAGGCACTAAATATGTACTCATTGGAGACCAGAAGGGAGAGGGGAGATGTGATAGGGACCTTCAAGTTCCTTAAAGGAATTAACAAAGTGAACTGCAGGGTACTGTTTAGCCTGAGTACCAATTCATGGTCACATGGATGCAAATGGAAATTAACAGGAGGTAGGTTCTGGAGAGATGTGAGGAAGTACTGCTTTATGGAAAGGGTGTCGGAACTTTGGAACAGTGTGTCAGCTGAATTGGTGGATGCAAAAACAATCAGAGGATTCAAGCAGGGCTGGGACATAATGAAGGGAATAATGGTTACTGGGGGCAACAGGACAAAGGAGAAGAATAGAGAGAGGATTGGGAGGGTTAGTACCCTGGAAAAATGGTAGGTTCCAGGGATTATAGGGAACTTGGGCAGACTGGATGGACCTCTGTCTTTTTCTGCCATCACTGTCTATGTTTCTATACCAAGCACCCTGCTTGAAAAAAAATCTGTAACATAATTCTTAGTTCAGTATTAGGTACTACACTTGTTGCTCTCACTCCACTCTCCAGTGTGGTAGGCATGACAATGGGAGTGAGGAGAAAGGTAATTTGACAGTGGTGGGGATTCCCAGTGCAAAGTTACCATCTCCTAAATGCCTACCCCACACCCACCCCCACCATACTTCCAGAAGTATAGTGGGTATGTTCATAACACTGAACTGTGGTAACAAATGTCATTCTACTGACACCCATTCACTAAAAATACCACCAACAGCTTAATCTGGTGCAATTTCAGTTGCTTACCATCTGTATCCCCCCCCCCCGGTTGCCCCTGAAAAAGGGACTTCTAGGCTCAGTGGGCTTACCGGGTCAACAAAATTCAACATACAACAAACAAACGTGATCATCTGGATAAAATGCTTATCACAATGCATTTGTTTTAACTGTGTCTGGCACAGATAACACTGACAAAAGTGGAACTGAATGTCAATAAATATGGGACCACAGTGAAGACCTCTCTGAACAGAACAATTAATGAGGTGGCAGTGTAGTTCCCAGCCAGACCCTGCCAAACACTTGCATTACCTTTCCACTGTGGCACCTCTTTTGCTTAACTTACAAAAAGTTAAAACAGACATATGAAATATAACAACTTTGCATTTTGTATAGAGGAGGATTTAAGTAATTTATTTGTAAATCTTCAGCCCACCCACCTGAAAAGCTCCTTTGCCTAGTTCTGCACAGCCTATCCCTTGATATACAGTTATTAAGGGACACATATTTGGCAATTGTGGCCAGCAAAATGTATCTGCTGGTGACTGATAATATTATAAGTTGAGGTCCTCTACTTTTTATTTGCTCTCCTGGAGACGTCATCTCTGAGCCTGCCGCCATGCTCCATCTTCCTTGCGTGCCAGTTGACAGTGTGAATTATGGGCAGCGACCGTGCTGTATTCTGGTCACATTCACAATGCCGACATGAGCTGCAATTGGCCAGCAGACCATAGGGGGACAGTGCTGAGAAAGACTCACAAAGCAGCTCCAGTCATCTTACTGGCACTGAGGAAGCTGATTAACAGCAGATGAGGAAGGGGAGGGCGCATGCAGAAAGAAAGTGCTGGGGTTCATCATGTGCATAAGCACTCTGTGACAGTCACAAAATAAACAGAAATGATGAAAAAATGTTACAAATAGTGAAAAAAAGGGGGAATTTCAAAAGGGGAGGGTTCTATTGAACCATACGAACCCCCCCCCCGGCAATGGCTATGTAGTATATTAAAGGAACTACGAATGGAGCTAGCAGTGCCTCTGGCAACCATGTTCACCGAGTCACTAAACACAAGAGTGGTTCCAGAGGACTAGAGGAGGGCACATGTAGTCCCTCTTCACAAACATGGTAGCAGCGAGGAAGCACTAAACTATAGGCTGGTCAGCCTCACCTCAGTAGTGCGTAAGATCATGGAGGCACTGCTTAAAGAAAAGATAGTGGGACACTTAGAATACAGAGCTGTCCAGGATCTGAGGCAGCAAGGATTCACAGCAGGAAGGTTGTCTCAAACCAATCTGATACATTTTTTTTGACTGGGTTACAAAGGAGGTGAATCGGGGGGAGCGATGGACATCACCTACCTAGATTTTGGCTAGGCCTTCAACAGTGTCTCACATAAAAGGCTAGTTAACAAATGGGAAGTCTGGACAAGGGCAACAAGGTGGTAAATTGGGTTAGAAACTGTTTTATGGACAGGAGGCAGAGGGTGGTGGTAAATGGGATTCAATCCAGGGAGAGGGGGGTGACAGTGGGGTACCTCAGAGATGAGTGGTTGGACCAGTCCTGTTTAATGTCTTCATTAGTGACATAGTGGAAGGGCTAGAAGGAAAGGTCTGCCTGTTTGCAGATGACACCAAGCTCTGCAACAGGGTGGATACTCCAGATTGGGTGGAGAATATGAGGAGGGACCTAGGGAAACTACAAAAATGGTCCGAGGTGTGGCAACTGAAATTTAATTCAAATTAGTGTAAAATAATGCACCTGGGATGCAGAAACCCTGGAGAGAGCTACAGTTTGGAGGGAGGGGGAGCTGTTGACAGTCACCAAGGAAGAAAGGGATCTATTGGTCATTTCTGAGGATCTAAAGGTGACTAAGCAGAGCACAAAGACTGCAGGGAAGGCCAGTGGTATGTTGGGGTGCATAGGCAGAAGTATCACTAGCAGAGGAAAGGAGGTGCAGATTCCACTTTATAAAACGCTGGTTCGGCCTCATCTGGAGTACTGTGTACAATTCTGGAGGCTGCGTCTTTGTAAGGACATAGGATATAGGCGGTCCAGAGAAGGGCGATAAAGATGGTACACAGTTTGCACCAGAAAACATATGAGGAGAGTTTAAAAAACCCTGATAGTGTACTCACTGGGGGAACGGAGAGAGTGGGGAGACATGGTAGAAACTTTCAAGTACCTTAAAGGCATAAACAAGGTACCGGGGGGGTGACATAATTCAATATAGAAGTACTTGAATGAGGGGGCATGTTACGAGATTGGAAGGTGGTAGGATAAGGGGAAATGTGAGCAAGTTTTTCTTCTCAGAAAGGGTGGTGGATACATGGAATAGTGTACCACTGGAGGTGGTGGGAGAAAGCACAGTGGGGGGATTTAAACATGCATAAACAGGCATAAGGGAACTCTAGAGGTGGGAAGGAGAGGTGGAAGCCATTGACCAAGTAGGGTCAGAGGCCACTAAAAAGGGTGGGGTTTACGGGCAGACTAGATGGGCCTGGCGGTCCTTATCTGCCATCAGTTTCTATGTTTCTATTACGATGCATTCCATTTTTTTTTTGTTTCTGTGTATCTTTCAAACTGGTGACTTTTCCAAATACATATACATCAGTTTAAAGTGGATTGATGGGGCATAAAAAAAGTGAAGGTGGCATCCATAGTCTAAGATACATGATCCAGCAATTAGTATAAAATACATTATGGGGCATTGTCATTAAACATCTCAGGTGTGTAAAAAAACTTATAGGCCCAGATATTCAAAAGGGTTGCGCCATGCGCAAGTCCAAAAATGTGCCATTGTGCGATATTCAGCAGGAGGCAGATGCGCCCCCCCAAATCACAATGCGCAAGAGCACAATGGTAATGATTGCATGTGCAACTGAAGGGGGAGGAACCATGAATAAATGGTGCAGTGCGATATTCAACAACATGCGCCATGCGCAATATTGGAGCAAGCGGGAAGTTGTGCAATAGCGGAAATGATCCAGAATAAAATGGAACAAGAGAGAGGCACAAGAACGCTACAGGGAAGCCACATGTTGGTGAACTGCAGGCAGGCACACAGCAAATGTGAGCAGGACAGGGCAGGAGCAGGACAGAGCACCTGGAACCACCAGGAACAGGGAAGGTGCGGGGAGCCTCTGCCACTGCACAGGACAAAATTGGGAAGTGCCACACAGCACTGAGGGCACAGACAGTGGGCAGTACAGCCACTACAGGGAGGTATCCCCGGTGCAGGGGGAGTAGCAGTAAGGACAGTGGGAGGAACAGTAAAAGAGCTGCCGGGGGGTAACACAAGCCAGGGACATGGCCAGTGCCACCATCCAGATGGAGGTAGTAATGAGTGGGGGTGAGAAGGCAGGCAGCAGGAGGGCGCGGCTGTGGAAGGGCCCATCGGCAGTATGCCCCCAACAGGCAGTACCGAGCCCGCACCAGCTTCGAGCTGTACACTGATACTGAGATTGTGGGCCGGTACCGCCTGAACCGGGCGATCCTGAGGCAGCTCTGTGAGCTGTGCAATGATGTGATGCAGGCACCCACACAACAGAGCCATGCTCTGTCAGTGGAGACCAAAGTGACAGCTGTCATGTGCCTGCTTGCCACGGGTACCTTCCAGAGACCAACAGGGGACATGACAGGCATAACCCAGTTGGCTGCGTCATGCCTTCTCACCCAATTCCTCAACGCACTGATGCCACATGCTGCGGAGTACATCCATTTCCCCAGCACACCGTCGGAGCACACAGCAAACATACAGGAGTTCCACAGGGTAGCACGTATGCCTGGTGTGCTCGGGGCAATAGACTGCACCCATGTGGCCATCCACATGCCACCTGGCCCCACAGGGGCTGCATACATAAATAGGAAGGGATATGCAAGCATCAACTGCCAGGTGGTGTGTGATGCCAGGGGGCGCATAATCAATGTCTGTGCCATGTACCCTGGGGGAGCACATGATGCCTTCATCTGACACCAGTCTGCACTGTGCCACAGGTTCAAGAGTGGCGACATCTCCACTGGCTACCTAGTGGGTGAGTATGCAAATCACGCAGAAAGACATGGAGCTCGGGAGGGGCATAGTCAGAGGTGACATGGTTACTGGCCTAGATGGCCCATGGCAGGGCGACGCTGATCACCAAACTAATGTCCATCCTCTACACACAGGTGACAGTGTATACCCACTTTGTCCCTGGCTGCTCACACCATACTGGTGGCCCGCAACCTCACCGCAGTAACGCTACAATAAGGCACATGCCACCACACGCAATGTCATCGAGCGGGTGTTCGGGATGCTGAAGGCACGTTTCCGTTGCCTGGGCACGTCTGGCGGCGCCCTACAGTACAGCCCCTCAAAGGCCAGTGGGCTATTCCTGGCCTGTTGCATTCTGTACAACATGGCCAACGACTGTGGGATAGCTGTACAGGTCGAAGAAGGGGACAGTGATGGGGACGATGAGGACGCTGATGAAGATGGTGATGGGCAGCCCCCCTTGGTCGAAGGGACCCCCGACTGATCCAGATGGCACAGCTGCACTGGGACACCATCACAGAGGAGCACTTCAACCAACCCAGGTAAGTCATGGGGCCATGTGCAACCACCAGTGGCAAGGGCACAACCCACAAACACACATGGACAAACCCAGGGTGCATGTCGTAAAGGGAATTGGCCAAGCATGGAACCGCATACGTCATCAGGGATGGGCAAGGTCCAACACGGCATGCGGTCACACACACTCACACCCACCCACCCACCCCACAAGACATGAACAAAGGGTGGGGCATTGACCCCAACCGCCACCGCAGCCACACACACGTCCACAGACCACCACGCCCAGTGCCTGTCATTGTGCGTGTGTCAGACGCTGGGCAGCATTGCACAGTGGTGCACAGTGCAACGCAGGCATCAACATGTACACACCACAGTGGACAGCAGCCAGGAGTGTGTGCAGATGGAACGTGTGTGTGCAGGGCCGGGTACCCTACCCGTGCATTGCATGTTGAACAACACACTGCACACAGGGCAGCATCAGACAGTAGCCTTGGTGGGAGACAGGTCAGTCACGTGTTACAGTGCCACGGCCACCACGGATGCGTGGGTGGCCCCACTGAGACCCGCCAGCAGTGACAGGCTGACCTGTGGCCTCATGGGGTGGCACCAATGGTCCCCCAGAGGTTCCGCTGCGTGAACGCGACCATGCTCGCGCAGGGGTCTGCAGCACACTGAACATGCCTGCGCCAGGCGTGCTCGGGGTGCCCACAGCTGAACCCAGTGTCAACAAAGAGGGTGTCACATGATGCTGGGAATGGGGGGTGGACATTGCACTGTGCGGTGTCTGCGACGCATGGGCAAATAACTGTGTGCCCACTGTGGCCATGGCAGCTGTGATTGTCTGTGTCAGCCTGTCAATGGCAGCGGTCACATCCTCCTGCATCTGGTCCATCCCTGCCAGGAGCAGACCGGTGTCCCTGCTGTGCCACTCCTCTGCCTGGTGCAGGGCCACACTGAGTGCATCCACCGCTGTCACAAGCCACAACTGCTGATCGACTGAATCTTGGAGTATGCAGGTGTGCTCTTCTAAGAGGTCATCTGCCTGATCGGCATGCTGTCCCTCACGGTGTTCATGGCCCTGATGGGCAGCACCCCTTGAGGGTGGGTGCTGCACACCAGGGCCATGCCTGGGCATGTCCACAGGCGGTGCACTGACGCCGCCCCCCGACACTGTACCCCCATGGCCATTGGCCGACTGCTGACACTGCCTCTCCGGGTGCCGCTCTCCAGGGCTCAACGGTGCCGCCGCAGCAGCCGCAACAGCCCCACTGTCCTGGACACACACCAATGCTGCCCCACTGGTGCAGACAGGCACAGGCTGGGACTGTGATGTCATGCAGGCCTCCATGGTGGCACCACCCACGGCCATGCCCGTGCTGTTACCTGTTGTGTGGCCATCCTGCGGCCCACACGTATCATTGTCCATGAAGTGAGCTCCATCATCCTCAGTGACAGATCTGGCACCAGTCTGAGTCTCAGCATGATGGCATCCATGGACGTTGGCATGCTGGGACACGGGCAGGGCCTTCTCCGCACCTGCTTCACCAACATCAGTCCAGACAGCCAGGCAGGCCCACTGTCACCCTGACCCTCGGACACCTGTGGAGGTGGATGGGCCCTCCTCTGTGTCCATGGTATCACCCTCAGTGGACAAGCCCACCACCGCTGACCCATGTAGATGCTCAGGAGCTGTAAGGGAACACAGTAGCATTAATGTATCTGCCCTACCCTGTCTCCCCCCATGACAGATCAGGACCTACCATGCAGTGACGGGCTACCACCCGTCAGGAATCCACCACCTGGAACACCCTCGATGGCACAACGCCACATGCTGCCAGCAACCCGCTCTTCTTGTGGGGTCAGGCGTTGCATGGCCAGCTGTCCCCCACCAGTCGCAGCCCGTGCTGCCCTGATGGCAGCCACCTTGTCCTTAATCCTCTGCCTGTCCGTGCTCATCTTTTTGCACTCCTGCGGCTCCTGGTCAAGGTAGACCTCAAACAGGGCATCTGTTTCTGCCTTGGTGAAGTTAGGCCTCCTCTTCCTCCCACGTCTCTGTTCCTCTTCCTCCACCTCATGATCTCTCATTCTTGATCCTGTGGTAATGACAGGTGTTACCTGCGACTGTGCCGTCTCATGCTTGTCCCACACACCACAGTCCACACTCCCAAACAGCATGCAACTCACCACAATAGACTGCAATAACAGACTATGGCCTCTGCAGCCCAATGTCACATTTATATAGCGCAACACGTGCAAATGAGGCGAGGCGCAATTTTAAGTGGATGCTAATGTGGTATCTGCACCATTGATTAGCCGATTTGCATATGCCGACTGAATATCGCGCTGTTGCGCTTTGTGCAATTGTGTTGAACGTGCTCAGGCCAGGGTGCATTTCTGTGACATGCGCAGTGGATACTGAACAGCGCATGCCTGGGGTGCTGATGCCGAAGCCTGCCGTGCTGCTGACGTGCCGTGTGGGGAGCAATGCAGGGCACAGCCACCATTGTGCCAGTGGTGCTACTGTGCTGTTCACATGTATGGCGCTCTGGCACTGGGGCGCCGTAGGCACACTGGGGCCACAGCGTGGTAGGCCACTACCAGGAAGTGGCACAGGTGACCTACCACGCTACACGCGGTGAGTACCAGTTGCGCTGTGGCGGTCCGTGCACGAGAGACCCCTGACCCTGTGCCGACCTTTGCCCCTAGGCACCATGCGTCCACATGGCTGCACCTCTATCGCGCTGTTCTATGACAGAGCAATTGGGAATGACAGCACAGTATCGTGCAGCATCCACACGTGGTGAACATGTGCAACAGAGCGCCATTTTGACACTGAAACAGTACAGGATGGCACAGAGATGGGCACCCATCTGGAGCCAAATGGAACTGGCCAATCTGGTTCAGTTAGTGGAGCCCCATGCTGCTGTCCTATTTGGGGAGGCACCCCTGGACAGGGCCAGGAGTGCGGTGTGGGAAGAGGTGGCGGTGGCCCTGGAGGAGGCCACTGGCATGGAGCGGACAGTGGAGCAGTGCAGGCACCGCTATGGTGACCTGCAGCGCCGGGATCTGGAAAGGCTTGCCCACCTGTGGGCATGCACCAGGAGGCGCACAGTACCACGGCCAGGTAGGTGCCCCATCCATACACTAATAATGTCCATACGGGTATCACGGTGGCATGTGCCCAGCACATGGGGTGGGGCCATCCGGTGTGGGTCATGGTGGTGGTATCGGGGTGGGGGGAGGATGGGTATGGCTGTGTGGGATTGCACACACACGGGGGCGGAGGGACTTTGCTACTGGATTGTACTGATGTTCCTCTCTCCATGTTTGCACCCTAGGCCCAGAGGACTGCCGGCGTGCCAGGGAGGGGAGGCTGTGCTGTGAGCCACACCATGCCAAGAGGGTGGCAGGACCAGACCGGCGCAGGGACCAGCCTGATGATGGTGAGTGCCTTACATCCATGATTACTTTTGCATGCTGTGTAACAGGGTGAGCAGTGGGGCATGGCCACCATCCACTGACATCACTGCCATGCACACAACTTGGTGCAGTCAGCACTGTCCAGTGGCACTGCATGTCTGGGAGTGCATCAATGTTGGTCCATGCGTGTACTTGGTACATGGCTGTGCCACTGCCTTCGCACCACATAGCCATGTCACTGAACAGCGACGGTGGTGCTAAGCAGGACTTGGCCGGTGGGTGTGTGCAGCGGTCTGCATGGCTGTGTGCGCCTGGGTGGGCAGGTCTTGCGGACACAATCACTGTGGGTGGTCACACACCATCACAGAGGCATGTCCCATGGCCATTTGCCATGCACAGTGGGTGGGCAGCATGGGGCTGTGCATTCACACCTATTGACTCCTGTCAAACTAATCTCATAGATTTCTTTGACTGGGTAACCAGAGTGGTGGACCAAGGGGGAGCAGTTGATGTTGCCTACCTTGACTTCAGCAAAGCTTTTGACACTGTTCCACATAGAAGATTGATAAATAAGCTAGGTAGGCTCGGGGTGGGTCAGAAGTTGGTCAACTGGGTGGAAAACTGGTTGACTGGCAGAAAACAGAGAGTGGTGGTAAATGGTATACAGTCAGAAGAGATGCAAGTCACAAGTGGGGTACCTCAGGGATCAGTCCTGGGGCCAGTCCTATTCAACATCTTCATTAGTGACCTCGCAGATGGACTAGAGGGTAAGGCTTGTCTGTTTGCAGATGACACCAAGATCTGCAACAGAGTAGATGATCCAGATGGGGTGGGCAGAATGAGAAGAGATCTGGATAAACTAGCAGAATGGTCAGAAGAGTGGCAACTGGGTTTAATGCAAAGAAGTGCAAAATCATGCACATAGGGAAGAGAAACCCTGAAGCCACTTATAGGCTGGGAGGGGAGTTGCTAGCAGTCACAAAGGAAGAAAGAGACTTGGGCATCATCATCACTGATGACCTAAAATCATGCAAGCAGACCTCTAAAGCAGTAGGTAAGGCTAGGGGTGTTAGGGTGTATTAGTGAGGGGTATCCAAGTCGTAAGAGGAGGTAATAATCCCTCTGCACGAAGACATTGTTAGGCCCCATCTGGAGTACTATGTGCAGTATTGGAGGCCACACCTTCACAAGGACATTAACCAAATTGAGGCAGTCCAGAGAAGGGCAACCAAAATGGTGCAGGGACTGCATCAGAAGACATATGAGGACAGATTAACGGAGCTCAATATGTATACCCTTGAGCAAAGGAGGGAGAGAGGTGATATGATCGAGACATTTAAACACCTTAAGGCATAAACAAGGTGAAAGAGTCTAACATGTTTAAATATAAGAAAAATAGCAGGACAAGAGGACACAGCATGAGATTAGAGGAGGCCGATTAAGGGGGAATGTGAGGAAATTCTTTTTCACAGAAAGGGTGGTAGATGCATGGAATGGCTTACCACAAGAAGTGGTGGCTATGAATACAGTGCAGGGCTTCAAACAGGCATGGGATAGGCATAAGGGAGCAATACAAATGACTATGAATAGCTAGGTCACTGACAGAGCAAAGGCCGATGGCACATTTATAAGGTAGAAAAAGAAATGGGCAGACTGGATGGGCCTTGCGGTCCTTATCTGCCGTCAACTTCTATGTTTCTATGTTTCTATGACTCTGCTCCCTTGTCCTAGGTGGATGGCAGCTGCAGGCAATCAGGGAGGTGCTGCGGGAGATCCTGCAAGTTGCCAGGGCCTCCGTGGAGATCCTTGAAAGGATAGAATGGCTGGGAGTACGACGGTGGCATGGTGGGAAAAGCAGCCAGAGCGGGGAGTGGGGCTCCTGCTGAGCATACTGATGCCCCTGATTTCCTTTACCCCCCTGGACCCACCCTCACATCCCTCCTTCCCTCTACCATTTGTTCACCCCTGCCCCTTACCCACCCCCACCTTGTTTGTGTCTCTCCCCCCAACCTTTTGTAAATATATGTATATAGTTTTATTTGCTGTTTTACAATACATTTGCTTTGATATGCCTACTGTGGTGGTCTCTGATTTGCAGCGGGCTATAGGTGCTCAGCTGCAGTGGTGTGCATGGCATCAGGGGTGGTGCAGTCATGTGCGTGTGTGTGTTTGTGTCCATGGGGAAGTGACTATGGTGTGGGAGTAGCTATCAGTCACTGTCTGTGGTGTGTGTTGTTCCCTGTGCACTGGATGACTGTGTGCAGTGGTCCACGGTGCATGATCTGTGTCCATGGTGCACCTGTCAGACCATCCATGGACTGTGCAGCTGACACCCTTGCATGTCTGTGACCTGCACAGTCCACTGGCATGTCAGTGGTGGCTGTCCATGCTGGACAGCCACTGTACCCGGCACAATGCCGGGTTGCCTCCTGTCACTGGTGTGGTGCATGTCTGCCTCGGGTGACACTGTGGCCTCCGCTGTTGTTGTCCCACCTCCATACTGTCGCTTGTGTGTGTCACAGGGGATGTGCACTACTGTCTGTCACTTGTGCTCCAGGTGCATGCTGGTGGCGTACTGCTCCATGGTGCCTGCGCAGGGTGACTGGCACTCCTGTGACATGGAGGGGTGCTGGCCATGTGTACACAGTTTCCATGGCCACACGCTGGGGGCTTGGTTCCCTGCTACTGTGTCCCTGTGCTGGTGTGCCCTTCGGTATGGGTGGGTGTTTGTCCATGCACTGTGTTGCATCCTGTGTGGTGCATGCTTCCATGCACCACTGTGGGTGTCTGCGCTGGCTGTTGTGGCCAGTGCTGGGTCGGGGTTTGTCCTTGGGAGGGTGTACAGGGTGATGTACCACTGGTCGTGGGGTCCGGGGCATGCCCTGTCACGTGTGGGGTACCTCGTGTGCTGACGCATGGTCGTTCTCTCAGCTGTACCTCGGGGGGGGGAACGTGCATGGTGGCACTGTGTATGCAGTCGTTGCATCACTGTGTGCTGCCACCCACTGACAGGTGCTCATGGTGGGGCTGCCTTGCATGGTTCTGTGGTGCACAGGGTTGCATTGTCACAGTGGGGGTGGTGGCATGCATGGGGTGTGCTGCACTAGTGGATCCTGCTCCTGGGCAGGGTGTCTGGGGATCACGGTGCAGGGTGTGCTCTGCATTGGTGGGATGGTGTGGCGTGGGGTGGTCGGCCCCCCTTGTGTGCCGGTCACAGCTTGCCTGGGGGTGTGCTGGGGCACCATGCCCCGGCTGTGGGTTTGTTGCTGGTATCCATGGGCTGGTAGTTATTCCAACTCTCCACCGGTTGTGCAGTGCATGGGGTGTGGGGGGCAATGTCTGTTCTGCTGTGTGCTCCTCTGCCCATCTGTGTCATGGGTGGTGGGCCCCTGCATCCTGTCCCTGCGCATCCCTGGTTGTGCTGTTGCACTCCTGCCCTGCTCCACTGACCATCCCTGGTTGCGCTATGGCGCATCTGATCTGCTCCACTGAGCATCCCTGGTTGCACTATGTCGCATCTGGACTGCGCAACTGCACATCCCTGGTTGTGCTATGGTGCAGGTGGCATGATATTCAGTTGTGTGCTGCAGGCGCATCTTGACCTGCGCAGTTTTTGAATATTGTGCTTCTTACTCATGGGCCCAGTGGACTTGCGCTTGCTCCTGCTGTTGCGCACATTTTGGGCGCAGTTTGAATTCTGGGCCATAGTGTACAACGTCCTATATCTAATTCTATATGTATGCAATGCACAACAAAATACTTGTCCTCCATTCTCCTTCTTGTTGACTGATCTAATGGTTATAGATTATATAGTATGTGGGAGAGTGCTGTTCTACATAGGAATCAGTAACAATCTCAGAGCTGTTGTAGTACGGTACTGACATCAAGAAGTTGTTGTATCTTCTTGAGTATGTCACTATTGTGCTACAATAACTTCAAATTCAAATAACACTCGAAAGTGGTTCCAAACCGTATGCACAGCTGATTGCTTGCTTCATTCTCTGCTCAGTTGCAGTCAGTATATTTCCCTTGTCGGTTTCAGGTGCATCTTCTCTGCTCAGTTTACTAACATACTAAAATGCCAGCAGAATAGGCCTAATGGTCTTTCGTGTCTGCTCATTTGGTCAGCCCCCACCCTGGGTGCTGACCTTGCTGCCCCCTCACTTCTCCCTTCCCAGTTCCGGATATTCTTGCTGCATTGGATTTTGCTTCCAGAACCCTTCCCCTGTACCTGTCCCACCCCCTCTTGAACCCCATCCACTGTCTCTGCCTCCACCAGCCCCCTAGGCAGCGCATTCCATGGCTCCACCACCCTCTCAGTGAAGTAGCACCTCCTCCTTTCTCCCCTGAGTCTTCCCCCCTCCAGCTTCCACCCATGCCCTCTAGTGTCCCCCTCCTCCTTCCTTCGAAGCACCCTGACTGTTCCTCCCCTATTTACCCTCTTCATGTACCTGAAGACCTCTATCATGTCCCCCCAGTCCCTTCTCTCTTCCAATGTGTACATATTTAGCTCTTTGAGCCTCTCCTCATAGGTCCTGTCCCCCAAGCCCCAAATCATTTCGTTTGCCCTCCTCTGGACCCTCTCCAGAAGGTTAATGTCCCTCTTTAAGTGTGGCCTCCAAAACTGCATGCAGTACTCGAGGTGTGGCCTCACCAAGCAGTTATACAGAGGGAGTATCACTTCCCTCCTTCTGGAGGTGATCCCCCTAGCGATGCATCCCAGCATCCTGTTGGCCTTGGCTGCTGCCCTCCTACAAGTCTCAGAGTTGTTCATCTTGACATCCACTACCACCCCAGGTCCCTCTCAGCCCATCGAGACTTGTAGCATTTCCCCCAGGGTGTACACTTGGCCGGGTTTCTGGCCCCAGGTGGGTACCTTGCATTTCCTGCATTGAACCTCAGCTTCCACTTTCTAGACCATCTTTCCAGAGCCTCCAGGTCCCCTGTAGGGACACCTCCCTCCTCCCTATCCACCACTGCCCCCAGTTTCGAGTCATCTGCAAAGAGACTCATCTCACTCCTGATTCCTGTCCTTATGTCAGAGACGTAGGCGTTGAACAGAAGGGGCCCAAGGACTGATCCCTGTGGGACCCCACTAATGACCCTCCTTGGGGATGAGACTGTCCTGCCAACTACAACCCTCTGGGTCCGGTCCTGGAGCCAATTGCCTATCCATCTGATCACCTGGTTCCCCACCCCCATTTCTCCCAGCTTATCCAACAGGCCCGCGTGAGGAACAGAGTCAAATGCCTTGCTGAAGTCTAGAAAGAGGACAGCCACTGGTCTACCCAGGTCCAAGGCACTCGTCACCCAGTGATAGAACTCCACCAGGTTTGTCTGACATGATTTCCCTGGGATGAATCCATGCTGTCTATCGTCCAGGCACCTGACTTATCCAGGTCCCCCCAGCCTCCTCCTTGACAATGCCCTCCATCACCTTGCCCACCACCGATGTCAGGCTGACAGGCCTGTAGTTCCCTGCCACCTCCCTTGATCC
Source organism: Neoceratodus forsteri (assembly GCA_016271365.2). NCBI lineage: Eukaryota > Metazoa > Chordata > Ceratodontiformes > Ceratodontidae > Neoceratodus > Neoceratodus forsteri. The sequence continues at coordinate 724,907,419 of CM028129.1, forward strand.
CCTTGTGGATAGGGCACTATATGCGCCACCTTCCAGTCCTGGGGCACCCACCCTGTCCTCAGAGATGGTGAAAAGCTCGCCAGGGTTTCATAGGACATCCTAAAGTTCCTTCAGCACTCTGGGATGTAATTTATCCGCCCCGGTGCTTTCTCCATCTTAAGGGGAGCTGAGGGCTTCTCACTCTCCTGCTGTGATTTCCACTTCTGGTACCTCTTCTCCTGCTTAGCCCTCCCCTCCTGCCAGTGATGCCTCCCTCCCAGACCCACCGATCAGTAAGGGTCCCCCTCTCAGTATCTCTGTCTCCTCAGTTTCAGTCAGAATCTTTCCCTTGTCAGTTTCAGGTGCATCTGATGAAGCGAGCAATCTGTCATGGCTATGACTTTTCCAAAAATCAAAGACAGCAGGCTTAAATTCATTGCTGATCAGGAGAATCAGCAGACAGTAAAAAAAATAAAAATAGTGAAAAAAGTTATTTTCAATTTTTTTATTTTTAATTCTGTGTTTAAGCCCCACTGTACACCACTGCCCAAACTCCCTCTAGAATCCCAAAGGTGCCTGACTCTGCTGGGCGTGTCCCTTCATCAGCTGCCTACCTCCATGCTGCCTCAGGTGTGCCCCCGCGGGTGGGGTAGAGGGGATGCACCACTCTGACTATGTTGTCCTCGTCAGGTGGCAAGCTCTGGGGTCCAGGACCTGTTCTCTTCGGTCCACCAGCATCCATTATTCTTTGGGCAGTGGAGCCATTTTGCTTCGTTTCTTCTGTCCCTCTGACACAGGTACACTAGAAAGATCCTAGGCATGTGTGCAAGCTGGGTGTACTGCCACGCCAAACCTCCAGTGTACATCCATCCCTCCTGTGCACCCTTGACTGTACGGCCACTTGTTGTCAATCAAGTGGCAGTACTGTGGTCAGGATGGCAAGCCACCCTCCCCAGGAGAAGGAGAGCGTGCTTTGGGATGTTCAATCACCCCCTCCCGGCTGGCAACCAATGACCCAGACTCATTCCCAATCCCGGGACGTTGGTGTGGCGAGCGGTAATGGTACTGCTGTGCCGAATAAAAAAAGTTATTTTCTAGCTGTAGGGAGTGCCAAGGGGCACTAGACATACAGATAGCTGAATTAGACTTAATTCTGGCTGACTTTATATTCAAAGTCAGGTGAATAGATGGAAGTGGGTAAAAACCAAGTACTGTCAGAGGAATACTTGGCAGTGTTGACATGCATCTTATTATATATTATTATGACAATGCTATTTTTCATGGAAACCAGTCTGCCTTCCATGAAACTATCATTACCCGATCAGTAAAGCAAACATTTTAGAAAAAACTAGGTAAGTGTAACAAGCCAAACAGGGCAGAAAGTTTAGTTCCAGTATAGATAAAATGCATAGCACTAGGACTCTAGGGATGCACTCTCCTACTTCCCTATTAAACATACCTGTACTGTTTTTAATAATGGATTATAGTTTTCTCTGAGGGCTGCCGAGCAGTATAGCTTGAGATGGGAAGATTTAGAGCTGCTGATTGACACTGATGGGCAGAAATTTATCAATTATAATGAAAGACAAAGACTTGTGCAGGGGATAGACGAGAGATGGGGGTAATTAAGGGAGCCATCCTTGAATCATCACAGCTATGCTTACGGAAAGTAACTGGAAGAAATAAATTCAAGAAACTACTTTGGTTCTTGGTGAGTATCAGGGACGCAGTCAGGGCCAAAAGGAAAGGCTTCTACAAGTATAAAGAGAAACAGGGGGATGTAGAAAGGGAGTAATATCTGTAGAGAAGTAGGACGGCAAAGAAGGTTATTAGTGAGGCAATGGCAGACACAGTGCTCTGATTAGCCAAAGGGGTCAAGAGTAGAGAAAAACATTTCTTGCTCTATATAAGTGAAAAACAAAGGAGGGTTGGGGGAAGTAGTTATAATATTAGATGGGGGCAGGGTGATAGAGGAGGACGAGCAAAAGGCTAGAGCCCTGAATGACTACTTTTGCTCCATCATCACTAGGGAAGGTAGTGGCCCCCTGCCTGAGAGTGGCATCAGAACAGACACAAAAGGGATCCCAGAGATGGAGAAACCAACATTTACTAGGGATAGGGTACAAAAAGGACTAGAAACCCTCATTCAAGGGTGCTCAGAGAATTGGCAGATTAATTAGCTGAACCTCTGGCAAGCCTATTCAATAACTCACTTCAAACGGGGGTTGTCCCAAGGGATTGGAGGGTGGCGGATGTGGTTCCACTCCATAAATGGGAGGAAGAGCAAGAAACAAGCAGAAAACTACAGACCTGTCAGTCTTACCTTTGTTGTAGGGGAAATTGATGGAGTTGTTGATCAAAGCAGACCTCGCGGACCATCTCGAAGGTAATGGTCTACAGGGTAGTAAACAGCACGGCTTTGTGTCAGGGTGGTTCTGTCAGATAAGCCTAATAGTCTTGTTTGACAGGTAACAAGGTAATTGGATAAAGACCATGCCGTGGATCTACTCTACTTCAGCTTCAGCAAGGCCTTTGACTCTGGGCCTCACAGACCCCTACTGAAGAAGTTGGAGGACCTAGAGGTGGCTAGGGATGTAGTTAGATGGGTGGAAAATTGACTAAAATGGAGACAGCAGTGCATAGTGATAAATTGACTTAAATCAGAGGACAGGGAGGTCACAAGTGGGATTCGAAGGGATTGGTTCTGGGCCCGGTCCTTTTCAACATTTCCATCAGTGACATTGGGGAAGGGATCCTGGATAGGTTAAGTCTCTTTGCAGATGACACTAAGCTCTGCAGAAGGGTGGACAATGCTGAAGGAACTGGAGAACTACAGAATGACCTACAAAGGCTAGTGAGGTGGTCAGATGTCTGGCAGTTAACATACAATGTCAAAAAGTGCCAGGTAATGCACCTATGAAAAAAGAACTCCAAGACAAAATACTACATGGGTGAAGTAAAACTCTGTACTACAGCCAAGGAGTGTGACCTGGAAGTCATCATTAGTGATACCGTTAAGCAGGCTAACCAGTGTCTCAAGGCTTGCAGCAAGGCAAACAGGATGTTGAGGTGTATCAGGAGGGGTATTGATAGTAGGAAGAAAGAAGTGATACTCCCCCTTTATAGATCCTTCTTGAGGCCATACCTGGAGTACTGTGTTCAGTTCTGGAGACCCCACCTTAGAAAGGACATACTGTAGATATGCTGGAGGCAGTGCAGCATAGAAAAGTCTTATGAGGAACATCTTAGGGCACAGAACATGTATTCATTGGAGACCAGAAGGGGGAGGGGATGTGACAGAAATTCAGCTTCTTAAAAGGAATAAACAAAGTGAGCTTTGAGGAGTTATTTAGCAGGAACACCAATTCGACGACACATGTGCATGACTGGAACTGACAGGAGGAAGGCTAAGAAGGGATGTGAGGAAATATTGCTTTTATGGAAAGGGTGGTGGAACCATGAAATGGCCTACTAGCTGAAGTGGTGGCAGCTGAAACTGTGGGGAGCTTCAAACAAGCATGGGCCAGAATGCAAGGGATAGTGATCACTGGTAGTGACAAGGAAAGGGAATGGAATAGGACAGCTGATGGGGAGGGTTAACGTTAGGTCATGGGGTTCTGCAAGGACCCATGGGCAGACTGGATGGACCTTTGGTCTTTTTCTGCTGTCACTATGTTTCTATATTTCTAACTCCCATGGCATTAGAACCATAAAGCCATGGATGTACTCAAATTAGTATGATCCAACCAGAGACCCAATTTCTGCCTACAAGAAATATGCTAGCCAAAGACCACCACAAATGCTGAGCTCAGAATCACTATTCTCCATAACTTCAAACATCAATTATAGACCTGGAATGTATCTTTGGTATTGTACTATGCACCGTAGTGAGAATAATGAAGATAGCATCTGAGCTACCAGATGAAAAAAGAATAATCATTTGACTCATAAGATGTCAAGACAACGTTGTATAGACAGCGATGTCCCCCCAGAGGTGCAGCAGGTTTTGGGGTACAGAAGCCTTCAATCAATAAATAATTATAGCTCCCTGTCTGAGGATAAACAAAAAAGAAACTCATGCATTCTTGCAGGCATAAGCTACCGATCCTGTGACTTGGCTGCCCTCTTTTAACCAAACTGCTTCTGTTGCCACCAATCAGCCAAATAAAGTTCCAGATGTGGCACTGCATCAAAATGCACCAAGACATTGACTGAATAACCTGTTTATTTAAGCCTGCCCCCTATGACTCATTTCCTGTAGCTCGATCTGACCAGTAAAGGTGCTTTCGTTGTTGTCTTTCAGCCTGGCAGTCCATCATTAAAGAAGGAAGAAAATCCTGTAAAGTAGGAAACATTTTCTATATCCGATAGTTAAAAATGGACTCTTTTACTTGAATGTATCAGAATAGGTTTGCCCCCTCGCACCACGCCGGTGACCCGTGTTAAGGAACGAGCACGAGCTGCTGGGGGTCGGCTGGGGAGGAGAAGTATCAAGCTCCCAATGGCCGCTCTCCTTCTCAGTGGGGGGTTACCTGCATGCTCCCGCTGCAATACTGACACCTAGGGGAGCCCAGGTGAAGGTGCAGAAGAGGGGGTAGCAGCATCGGGATAGGGCAGACGTCGGCAGAGGGGCAGAGCAGGAGACATGTTTCAGCATGCCTTCAGGCTCCTTAGCCCTCATTGTACGCCAGCGTCGGGGAATGAACAGGGAAAAACACCCTCTCTCTCCTAGGTGACTACTCCTCGCTGTGTGTGGATCCTCAGGCTCGTTGGGCAGACTCCACTGTATAAGTCCACATCGCAGCATGTATGGTTCGGAAGGGTTAAAAGTGGGGAATGCCTCCTCACCCTACCCGGGGGTTACCCGGGCACCTAGGTTAGTGGACTTTGTGCTCTAGGGGCAGACTCAGATGAAGAGAAGGATCGCACATAGGTAGAGGTAGTCTGAAAGAGTGGAGAAGGGAACAGTTAGGAGGAGCATAAATACAATAGTTAAAAAAAAAAAAGAATAGGTTTGCTCATTCCTGTTATTCTTCTAATTATTTTCTGAAGTCCATGTTTCTGTGATGGTTACTAGGTCCATATCAGTGTCTGCCATCAGCACCTGGAGCTCATGGAATTTGTTACTCAGGCTCCTGGCATTAAGGCATACCCCTTTTCATCTGACCCCTGATCTTCCTTGTCCTTCCATCCTTTTTTTTTTTTTTTTTGGTATTTGCACACTTTACATTACCCCTCTCTAATGTCTCATCACCTCAGTTGGAGCCACAACCCCCTTTGCACCTGCTGTGTTGCTAAAAAGCCCCCAGATGTGGGGGTCACTAGTTAGTATCCCCTTCATCTCAGCTGCCACTGTGATTCCTCTAGTTCCAGTTTCCCCTGCAGTCAGTTTTAATGTTTGTTATGGATATCAGACTTTGACTTAAGAACATCTTGATTGATTGAAACTTGTTCCTACCCATTAGATTGAGACAGCACAACCAACAGGTACGAAAAAGTCCAATACCAGTGTTGCACAGTTACTAAAAATATCAGTGTGCAGCTCCTAGACACCACAATTCTTAATCCTGGTTTCACTTTTATTCACACTACTGCCTGTCTTGGTCCACTCAGTCACTGAAGTAAAACATCTGAAGCTAATCTCTTCCAATTCAATTGAAAGAAAAAAGGGAAATAAACTGTGTGGGGGTGTGGCTTCAAGAGAGAGTTCACACAAAAAGCACACACTCCATAGTGGCTCATATAGGCCTTGTCCACTCACAAGTTTGTTCCATTATCACAGGGTGCAACTATTACGGTGCCTGACAAAAACGGTGCATGTCCGCATTGGTAACAGTACCCAATGTGGTTTTGCTTCCGATCTCGAGACCTGTTTGGCAGCAGAAAATGGATAAAAAGCAGTGCACTAACCAGTGTGGATGGGCGAGTGTGGGATCTTCTAACCCCCGGTCCTCCATGGCCTTGTCAGGTGTCCTATGAGGGAGCACGGTGCCCGCACATGAGCCTTATGAGCACATGGGAACCAGGGAGCAATGATTGGTGGGCTATTTAAATGGCCAGATGCCACAGGTGATTCATGCATTGCTGTGTATGTGCTTCATGCCAGCCAGACAGCTATACAGGATAGCTAGTTTTGATACCATTCCTTGGGATTGCTGAGACCATTTTTGTCTGTTACCATTGGAATGTTTTCAGCTGCCAGCCCAGTCATTTTTCTGCTGCCAGCCCAGTCATGACAGCTCTTTGCATTGTTGCTGTATGTGTGTGCCCGAGCAAGACAGCCAGACATGACAGGGTAGGTAGTATTTAATTGGCGAGCTGCTTGCAAAGTTAGTTTTCCTGCTGCCAGCCCAGTCATTTTTCTGTTGCCAGTCATGACAGCTCTTTGCATTGTTGCTGTGTGTCCGCCTGAGCAAGACAGCCAGACATGACAGGGTAGCTAGTATTTAATTGGGGAGCTGCTTGCAAAGTTTTCCTGCTGCCAGTCCAGTCATGACAGCTCTTTGTCTGTCTGTGTGCTGGTCAGGCCGGACAAGTAGCACACTGAAAACACAGGCTGCCATTTTAGCTGCATACAGTACCTCATATACTCATTGGCGAAGGTGTCATGCAGTCTGCAGCTATTCCTCCACAGCATTTTTGGGGCTGGTAGTGACTGTGTTCCAATTCAGTCTATGATGGCTGACTGCAGTGCAACGTGGTCAGACGAGGCAACCCGCTTGCTGATCGAGTACTCGTCACAGGAGTGCATCTAGGATGACCTGGCTACATATCGTAAGAACACCTGTGTGTACCAGAAGGTTTCCGAATTTCTAAGTGACCACAGATTTACCAGGACAGCAAAGAAGTGCCCGGGACAAGATTAAGCAGTTAAAGTTTAAATATCATAAAACCAGGGATTCCAACAACCGGTCCGGAGGAAGTCATGTTGTCTGTCCTTTCCACTATCAACTGGACCAGATATTGGGCACCCAGCCAACACTGCAGCCGCAATGTGTTCTGGAAGGTGCCGCCATTGGTGAGGAGAATGACAGCCAGGAAACCAAGGACGACCTTGATGAGTATCAGATACCCGACATGCTGGAATCAGGTGCTTGATCCCATACAGTGAAGCCCACCAGGATGAAGCACAGCAGTGCAGAATTCTGCAGTAGAGTTACTGCAGCAAACAATGCAATTTCAATGGGAATTAATCCCTTTTTGTCATGCAGTAAATGTGACACTGCGCTTCATCCTGGTGGGCTTCACCGTATGTGTTCTAGTGTGTATGTTGCCCCACATTACATTTATTAATTAGTTGTTTGCATTTGCAGAGGCTACAGATGACACATCATGAATGCAGACAGCAACATTGGTGCGGAGTCTACTTTGGGGACTGGTGATGACAGTGCACCGCCTGCCATGGATGGACCTTCCAGCTGCGGAGCAACAGATGCCAGCAGAACTACCCCAAAGCTAGCAATGGAACCACTGCACAACCTATGAAAGAAGAAGCAGAGCAACCATATACAAGAGATGCTGGAGGTGGTATTGTAGCCCACAAGAAAAATAATAGAGGAGCAGCATAGGGAAATAGTTGAACTGGAGCGGGAGAGGATGAGGGGGGAGAGGGAGATGGAGGAGAGGCTGAGGAAGTATGAGGCAGAGCAGAATGCAGCATTTTTCAACAACATGCTTCAAATGATGTCAATCCACTTGAGAGGGTCATCCCAAAGCCACGCAAATGTTCTCAGCATTGTCACCCCACAGGCACCACAGAACCCCTATGCAGGCCAACCACAATTTGCTAGACCTGGTGGTAGCATCACCACCCCTCCACAGGTGCCACAGAACCCCTATGCAGGTCATCCACAATTTTCTGGCCCTGGCAGTAGCACTGGCATACCCTTACATGCACCACAGGCCCATTATAGTGCTCCACAGCAATTCAGTAACCCTTCTGGTGGTCCCAACATAGATATCCCCTCACAGGCACCACGTAATCAATATAGAGGGCTGCAGCAAGTTACAATTGACACATCAGGACATGGCATGTCTGATGCATCACAGGCTTACATGCCACATGGCTCTGACCAGCTCCCAGCAGTCCACTCACCTTTGCTGCACACGAATCATGCAACGGGTGGTGATAAGCAACCTTCCAACAGTAATCAACAGGTTCAAGTCACAGCATATGAGTAGGGCTGTGGCTACACACTGGATCTGATGAGTGGGGAGTTACTTTGGGCACATCTGTAGTTGTTGTAAAGAGACCCACACATTGTATACCCTGGATATCTGCTAGAATTGCCTTATGTCTATCTTATTCATTCTTTCCTTCCCCACTCAGGTACCTGACAGGTACTTTGAAAGATTGCAGTGTTGTTATAATAAGGGGCCAAAGACAATGCAATTGTTTAACACAATTTTATAAATGTTTCATATGTGCTATATATATATAAAATGGTCGAGGAGCCATTTTAAGGTTAAAGGGTTAAACTTTGCACCTTAATAACTTTGCCACTGTTCAACGGATTCAGCTAAAATTGGTATGCATGATTGGGCATAGTAGATCTTGGGATCTGACAAGTTTCGTACCGGTCGGATATATGGCTGCAGAGTTATTAAGCGCCAATGAAATGTGCGTTTATGCTTTTTTGTGAATTCTTTGCTCTCGCCTAGAGGTAGCACAGTTTGCATGACCAGTCCGAAAACGTCAGGGGATGTGCGGCCAGGTTCCCCGATGTACCTTTTGAAGATTTCGTGAAAAAATATTAAACGGTTCAAAAGTTATTCAAAAAACAAGTTCCCATTATAAGTCAATGAGACAAGTTAACAAAAAGTGCGAAAGTGTCGCACATGCAGTTTTTAGTGTCTCAAATGACCCCAGTAGTGTAGTGAGTCAGCCATTTTTTTTTCAGCTAGTGATCACAGAAATGCTTGGTATTTAAATTTGGGACCCTCTAGGGACACACTTCTTTTTGTGTTCACCTAGTTGGACCCTGAGGATGCTAGCCATGTCTTTATTGTGGGGCTAAACACACCAGAAATATGTTTTCCAAATTTCTGGAAAAAGTAGTGTCACACTCACGACACTTTCGCAAAATTTGTGAATGGTGTTGCAAATTGCGACACTACTTTCCAGGCTATGGCTAAAATGACAACACTTCTTTGCCAGTCTGCTGCAAAAGAATGGTTTGGTCTTTGAGCTGAAATTTGAGGAAGGCAGCCAACATCTCTCAGATGTGCCTTCGGTAACAGTGAAAAAATATTGTATGGCTCCCCAAATTGGTTCTCTGAAGTTAGCGTTTTCCCGCCAGACTAACATGGTGGCGTCACGCTGCACCTTTCGGGGCTTGTATCTCAAAAATGGTGGAATTCGGTGTTAGGGTTGAAAGCCCCCCTTGGACCTCCCCAATTCCACCCCTCCAACTGGCATCGGTGTGCGCGTTGGGATAGTTGGTCCTAACTCTCACCCCATTCTCCTATACCTGTGCTTCTTCACACATGTGATGCGGTGAGAGTTAAGGCTGACGACCCCAATGCGCACCCTGATGCCGGTTGGGGGGGGGTGGACTGCGGGGGGTCCAAGGGAGGCTTTCAACCCTAACACTGATTTTCCTCATGTTTGTCACTGCGGAACAACCCCTAACTAATGCATTAAACGGATTTTGTTGCCTCTAATATATATATGTATGTTTTTTTGTGTGAAACCGCTGTTTGAATAAATATCACTTCATGCATTCATACCAGCTTCAGTGTCCATTCTTATACATATGGCAATGATTGGGGAAGCAAAGCAGATAGTGGTAGTGGTAGTGGGCATCACTGTATGACTTCAGAACAGCTAATATTCTTCAGATGAAGCTACCTCTGGCTGGAAGTTGCAATACTGAACATAGGATTTGCAAGAAAGTGAGTTGAGCTCACAACAGAGGAAGGTGAACCTTACAATTGTCTTTGGTTTGTAGCAGATAGTCTGCAGGTGGAGGCTACTTCTAACTGAAAGGTCAAATAAGGAACTTAGAATTATCACGAAAGGCAGTCTTTCAAGCAACAGAGGGAGGTGGATCTTGCTTTACTTTTGTTACAATTGTTAAGATTTTCAGTGCAGGAAGAGTTTAAACCCTGAGGGACGGAATACTGTTTACTGTGTCTGTCCTGGTGTACAGCTGACTTATTTTGGGGCTGACTGCTTTCAGAGCACAAATCACCAGGCTGTTTTGGGGCTGGGGAGGTTTACCTGTATCTGACTTGGATGTCTGGATTTTTCTCTGTTTGATTAGCAGGGTATTTTCTCTGTCAAATTGTTGTGTAGGGCATTTTGCTGACATGAAGGCATTCATTGCAGCGGTGGGTCAGAGCTTTTAGCTGATTGTTTCATTTGAGGGCACAGTTTAGGCCCAACCCCTGCCCACCCTCACCCCACCCACCCTGGAAATAGTTCCTTTATACATGGGTTCTGACATCATTCTCAAGAGTGCAAAGTGCATATCACTGTCATATCCTCTCTAGCACACTGCACTGACAATATAAGCATACACATTGTATAATATATATATTTCTATATAACAAACCAATCACACACACACACAAAAGTAGATAAACATGTGGGGAGTAGTGCAATGTAATGGCTGTGGGGCAGCAGTCTTCCGGGAGTCTTTCTGGAGGCTGAGATGCTGCCCTATTTGCAGACAACTCTCTGCCCTGAGGGAGGAAGTTGCCTGTCTTCAGGCCACACTGGACAGTAGTAAGGGAACCTTCACCAGGCCACACTGGACAGTAGGAAGGGAACCTCCTCATCCAGGGAGCACCAGAGCCACCACCACTACCTCAGAGGTTGCGAAGAAAGCACAGCAGTTGGACCACAGTGAGCTCAGGGAGGGTGAGGATGGTGGAACAGAGGCACACCCAGTCAGTTGTTCCACTCCACAATCCATACACCATTCTGTGGGAGTATAGCTCCCCTATGGATGCACCCACAGAGGAGACTAAGGAGGTTGAGGACAACTGTCACAAGGAAGGAGGCAGAGGACACCACGGGGAAAGGAAGCAGCTCCTGGTGGGGGACTCAATTATTAGGGGGATAGAACTGGGTGGAGCAGGGAAAACTGAAGTAAGGTGCCTGCCTGTTGCCATGGCTTGGAGGGACAGGAAGCGCACCCTCAGGATCACGAGAACAGCTGCACAGGAGTCTGAGCTGGATGTCATTGTCCACCTAGGGACAAATGACTTGGCTCATCATGAGATTAGAGCAGTGCAGGAGGACTTTGTAGAGTTGGGGAGGGGCCTAAGACAAGTAGCACACACAGTATCCTTCTCCGAGGTGCTGTCTGTCAATGGCATGGGTGAGGCGAGGGTACTTTGCACCATGCAGTTTAATGAATGGTTGAAAAAATGGTGTGGAGCACAGGGGTTTGGCTTCACTGGGGACTGGGTTCCACCTGGAGGGACACCAGCCTATACTAGAAGGATGGTCTGCATCTGTCCAGGAAGGGAACAAGTCTTTTGAGCAATCAGTTTAAATGCTTCATTGGCAAGCTTTTAAACTAGTCAAGGGGGGAGACACTGATAAGCAGCAGAAAAATCCCAGCCTCTCCCTACAAAACAGGGTACTAAATGAGAAAAAGACTGAGGTAGAAAGGTCAGTGGGGGATGCTGCAACAGAAGGTAAAGCCATCATAAAATGGAGAGCAATGAGTACCAATGCCCGTAGTCTGGGTAACAAGCTTCCTGAATTAGAGGCCTTGATGGAGGAGGAACATCTGGATATCGTGGCAGTCACAGAAACATGGTACACACAAAACCATGACTGGGACGTAAACATACCAGGATACACTATCTACAGGAGGGACAGGGAGGGTAAAAGAGGAGGAGGAGTGGCTCTTTACATAAGGGAAGGAATCAAAAGGGTAAACAGGGAGGAGAAGAAGCACTATGGGTCAATTTGGAGACAGGCAATGGCACCACAATCCGCACAGGGGTTATGATACAGACCCTCTCTCAGGGGAGAAATGGACAAAGAAATGATAGAAAGTATACTTAGAATGGCAGAAAAAGGGAGATATTGCTGATGGGTGATCTGAATATGCCAGATGTTAACTGAGTGCAGTTGCAGCAGCCACTCAAGAGTGGGTTATTCTAGATGCCCTACAGGGGGCATGCCTTAGACAACTAGTATTGGAGCCCACTCGAGAGGGAGCAATCTTAGACCTGGTTCTCTCAAATGGAGATGGAGAGAGGATCACAGATGTAGAAGTGGGTATCCGTCTGGGAACTAGCGACCATCGAACAGTATGGTTCACAATAAACACAGCAATAGAGTCAAGCCATACAAAGGCAAAAATACTGGACTTTAGGAGGGCTGACTTTGCCAAAATGGGTGAGTGCCTAAGGAATGCACTAGCAAATGGGCAGGAAGGAGGGGTGGAAGAACAATGGGGAATAATAAAAACTGCCATCACAGAGGTAACAAGCCTTTGTGTGAAGCAAATAAAATGAAACGATGTAAGAAACCACTATGGTTCTCAAAGGAAGTGTCAGTGAAGGTTCAAGAGAAAAAGAAAGCATTCAGGAAGTACAAGGAATCACAGAAGGAGCAGGACAGAGAACTGTATCAGTTAAAGCAAAAGGAAGCTGGGAAGGCAGTCAGAACAGCAAAGGCCCAAACCAAGGAAAAGATAACCAACTCAGTTAAGAAGGGGATAAAACCTTTATAAGTACATCAGGAGCCGAGGAAGACCAAGGGAGGGATAGTGAGGCTTAATAAAGGGAGGGGTGGGCAGAGGGTGATTGTGAAAAGGCAGAGATACTAAACAAATATTTTTGCTCAGTATTTACAAATGAAGAGGGGGAGGTACCTAAAACAAACAAGAGAAACACTCTGGATACAGAAGTTGATACCAGCCCATTTACAGAACAAAGGGTTCTGAAAGAACTCTTAAAACAGAAGGTGAACAAAGCAATGGGGTCTGATGGGACTCATCCCAGAATTCTAAAAGAACTAAGGGTAGAACTAGTGACACCACTGACTACCCTCTTTAACAAATCATGGGAGGATGGGGTGGTACCCGAGGACTGGAGGAGGGCAGATGTGATTCCCCTTCACAAAAGTGGGAGCAAGGCAGAAGCAGGAAACTACAGACCTGTTAGTTTAACCTCAGTGATAGGGAAAATGATGGAATCACTTCTGAAGGAAAGAATTGTCAAGTATCTAGAGGCCAGAGGGGCACAGGACCCAAGGCAGCATGGATTCACAGCGGGAAGGTCATGCCAGACGAATCTGATAGATTTCTTTGACTAGGTGACCAAAGTAGTAGATGAGAGAGGGGCTGTGGACATGGCCTACCTAGACTTTAGCAAGGCATTTGACACAGTCCCACACAAAAGATTAATATACAAGTTAGCCAGCCTGGGAGTGGGTCCCAAGATGACAGCCTGGGTAAAGGATTGGCTGGAGAATAGGACACAAACAGTAATAGTAAATGGAGTCCACTCTGAAGAAAGGGGAGTTACTAGTGGGGAACCGCAGGGTTCAGTATTAGGACCGGTCCTCTTCAATGTCTTTATAAGCGACATTGCAGAGGGACTGGAAGGAAAAGTATGTCTCTTTGCAGATGGCACAAAGATCTGCAACAGAGTTGATGCACAAGGTGGGGTGGAAAGGATGAGAAGGGACTTGGCAAGGTTAGAGGAATGGTCAAATGTATGGCAGCTTAGATTCAGTGCTAAGAAGTGCAGGTAATGCACCTGGGAAACAAAAACCCAGGGGAAGAGTACACAATGGGGGGTGAGATACTAACAACAACAAAAATGGAAAGGGACCTGGGGGTAGTCATATCAGATGACCTAAAGGTGGGCAAGCAATGTGAGAGAGCAGCAAGGAGGGCTGGGGGGGGGGATACTGGGATGCATAGGAAAAGGTATCTCCAGTAAAAAACAGGAAGTTATTATCCCTCTGTACAGACAGCTGGTGAGACCCCATCTGGAGTACTGCGTGCAGTAAGCTGTCCAGAGGAGGGCAACTAAAATGGTGCAGGGTCTGCACCGGAAGACATATGAAGAAAGGCTTAAGGAGCTTAATATGTATAGCCTCGAGGAAAGGGGGGGGGACATGATAGAAACTTTCATGTACCTCAAGGGAATCAACAAAGTCCAAGAGGGTAGCATCTTTCAAAAAAAGAGGTGTGCAAGAACAAGGGGGCACAATTTGAAGATAGAAGGGGGGGCGGCTCAGAGGTAATTTAAGGAAGTATTTTTTAACAGAGAGGGTTGTGGATGCATGGAACGGCCTTCCAGAGGAGGTTGTGGAGTCAAAAACAGTGGTGGAATTCAAGCATGCATGAGACAGTCATAAGGCAATTCTAGAGGGTGTGGGTAGGAAGAAATAGGCTGCTGGTTAACTAGGATCTGCAGCTTATCCATTAGGTAGGGAAATGGGCAGACTGGGTGGGCCAAGCGGTCCTTATCTGCCATCAAATTCTATGTTTCTATCCACATTAGTATGCATTTAGGTACTCGCACAGTGCATCATGAATTGATGCAGCCTGCCGGGTCATGGCTGCAATGGTCATCTCATCAGCCGATGTGCAGTCTGCATGAGCAGGTTGGGGAAACTGCGCATTGTCACTTTCGCTGGACCGGGTGTCTAAGAAAAGTTTAGATTTGTCCTCACACAGATTATGTAAGGCACAGCAAGCACTGATTATATGAGGCATGTTGGCAATGTTGAACTCATTCTGCTTCAATAGGCACCTCCACCTCCCTTTAAGATGGCCAAATGTGCACTCAACAGCCATCCATGCACGATTTAGCCTGTAGTTGAAATGCCGCTTTGCTGGATCACTGTAGTCACTGTATGACTTCATGAGGCATAGGAGGAGGGGTTAGACTGGGTCCCCGAGAATTACCATGGGCACAGTCACACCACAAATGTCCCAACTTATGCCAGCAAAGAGCTTTCCAGATTGTCCCATGTGGTACAGGGTACTGTTGTGGAACACTCTGGCATCATGCACCTTCCCAGGCCATCCAATGTTTATGTCCATGAAGTGATACTTGTGGTCAACCAGGGCTTGCATGACCACAGAGTAGTAAGACTTCCTGTTGTACTACTCAGTTGCATTCCTCGAGGGCAAGATGATCAGGAAGTGGGTACCATCCACAGCTCCCCCACAGTTGGGGAAGCCCCACTCCCTTTCAAACCCTTGTATAATAGCACCGACATTGTGAATCTTGATGATCTTTGGTAGCAGCACACACACTATAGCATGACAAAGCTCCACCACTATTTTCCCAACAGTCGATCTTCCCACCCCAAAGAAGTGGCCCAGGCTCCAGTACTCAACATTCATGGCGAGGCACCACAGGGTGATAGCAACCATTTTTTGGACAGTTACTGCCTTACGTAGCCTGGTGTCTCTTCTGTATATGTAAGGCTGCAGCTCACCACAGAGAAACTGAAAGGTCTGTCTCAACATCTGGATATTTGAAAACCACTGGTCATCAGACCAAACACAGGACTATGTTGTCCCACCAGCTGGTCAACCTGGGGTGGCTCCATACGCCCTATCCACTGCCTCACATGCATACCTACTGGCAACGAGGTTGTGCATAGCAGTATTACGGTGCATACAGTGCTGCATCAGTTCTAGGGCTCTCTTTGCCCTCTGGTTCCTTGCCAGCTGCCTGCTCTTCTGAGCTCTCCAGATGTCTTGTTGCCTATGGTACCAGCAGTAAAGCAGCAGCGAAACAAACACCACAGTGAAATCTGCTGCCTCCATGCTCTTTTCCATGAACAGTGTCCATGGAAAGATGCAGAGGCATGATGGGATATATAGGGAAGTACCGCACAGCATTCTGGGATTGCAAGTCTGCAGAGCCTTAAAAGGTGCTGTATTCCCTTATCCCCTTATTTGGCTGCCATACCATGGGTGGTGGTGGGGTGGGAGAAAGTGAGGCACATCCCAGGCGTGCATACAAGTGCAGGAAATGCAAGATGCATAATTTGTGTGGACACCACAGGGTGATGTAGCAGACATCAAAACATGGAGGGGGGGCTGATACAGACAGACAAAGGGGGGCAGTCTCAGGTGTCAGTCTAGGACTGAGAGTTTCTGTTTACTCAATAACTGGTCAGTGCGGATGGCCAGAAACTAGCAGGGTGGGGTGGGGGCAAACAGAAACATGCAGACAGGGTGGGGGGTTTAACGCAGAAAAAATGCAGACAGAAAGACACAATACACCAGTACCCATACAGACAGTGCATTAACGTGTATCTTTATTGCAGGATGTTATTGGGTGTTGTCAGCCTTTAACACGTATTCCTGGGTAACTCAACATTTCACATGGAGCTCTAAAGCAGTTCATGCCTTGCTTGCTATGTTTGCCTACAGAGCCTAACAGAGTTCTATAAAACTATTTACCAGCAGTAAAAACAAAATCTGGTCAGGTACACCACAGCTGCATAATGAAGTTAGTGAAGTTGTGTGGAATTGTTAAGGAGGTATGGAGAAACAACACAATGATTTGTAAGTAGAAAGATTTGTTTTAGTTTCTGTTCTAAGGAAGGCATACACATTATTAGAAAAATATATGAAGGCGTACATTTTAATGGAAGGAATAGGAAGTAATATAGGTTTACAAAAGAACCCCAGAGCAAATGCTACTGAGGTATGTGTTATCCCAGATGATATTGGCCGGACAGCCACATTTTAAAGAAAACACAATTGCACATACCCCAATAATGCAAAGCATCATGGGAAACATATGCCAATCCCCATGATGGTACAGAAGGTGGCAGTACATCAAAAAGTAATGGCTGGTATACGTTCAGCCTTGGAATTATTTACATTTTTTTTTATTTTTAGAGAAACAGAATTTTTAAGCAATGTGTTGATGTCAGGAAGTCATGTGTAATAATGGACTGTTAGCAGAGAAAATGTGATAGTAACTTTCAGAGGGGGTCACTTTTGATAAGGGTAAAGTAGCTATGATTGTGATAATGGGAATATTAGAAAAGTATGAGGTCTATGCTGAAGTGGAGTACAAATATTCACAGTTTCAAAAGTATGTGCTCAGAGTGCAGGCAAATGTGATATGCAGGTTTGTTTTAGAAATAGGTAAAAATAGCGATACATGCAATTGATACAAAGATAGATAATTACATAGACATACAGTATATAGAGATAGAGGCAAAACTCATTTAACGAATAGTTAGTTACGATACAGTGACTACAAAGTTATTGAAAACCCTTGATTCTCGCCATTCTTCGTATAGGGGCGATTGGGATCGGCCAGCCCTAACTCCTCACCCCATGACATGTAAAGCAGCAGAAGCATAGGAGAATGGGTGAGAGTTAGACCACGATCCCAATGCGCACTAGTGCCGTTGGGGTGGCGGGGTCCAAGGGGTTTTCAACCCTAACAGCGAATTTCTCACTTTTGTCGCTATGGAACAACCCTAACTAATGCATTAAACTGAGTTTTTTGCCTCTAATTTCCCTTCTTTTTGAGAATGATAACGAGAAATAGTGAATGTAATGTAGCGGCAGGAGCGCCCGCTGCATAATGCATTGGCGGGAGCGCGGGGCCCGTGTTGTGGCATACTAACAGGGACAGCAAACAGAAATGCTAACAGTGGCGCACATGGTAACACAAGCACAAATGAGAACAGAAAGGGTAACGCACATGGTGGCATAGACAGGAATGGTCTGCCACGTGATGTGTTGTCACATAGTAACATGGTGCCTGCAAACAGAAATGTCAATGGGCATGGCGATGTAAAGTGAAACAGTAAGATAAACAGTACTGTAGACAGAAATGGCAAAAAATAACAGAAACGCAAGCGCAAATGAAAACGCAAAGGATAACGCACATGGTGGCGCAGACGTCAATGGTAAGTGAAACGGGTACGGATCCGCAAGCGGAAAGGGCAACAATAACAGTAATGCAAGCGCACAGGCTAGTTTTCCCCAAAATCTGCATTGAGAAAGACAGTGAGTACAAATAATGTATGCAAAATAATGAGTATCGACGCAGAAAATGAGATCTTGGAATACTAAATACATTATATCTCAGGAACCGTACGACGGGGAAAAAAAATTTAAAAATCATATTATTTACAACTGTCCTGGCTAATTTGAATCTTAGCCCCTTGGGGAATTAAAAATTTTCAAATGAAAAGTCCGTATCTAGCACGTTTCTGAGATATGGGCCCTGAAGAAGCCGGCGACCGTAATGTTATCCTATGGGAAAAAAGAAAAGTTCGAGCGCCATAACTTTGCCTTCCTGTAATGTTTTTCACCAAACTACTGAAAGGCACATCTGTGGGCTGTTGGCTGTCTTCCTCCAAATTTCAGGAAAAAGACCAAACCGTTATTTTGCAGCAGGGCTCCAAATGATTTCTGTTAAGTGTCGGGCCGTAATGTTATCCTATGGAAAAAATCAATTTTGGAGTGCCGTAACTTTGCTGCCATGTGATATTTTTCACCAAACCACTGAAAGGCACATCTGTGTACTGTTGGCTGTCTTCCTCAAATTTCGGAAAAAGACCAAACCGTTATTTTGCAGCAGGGTGCCAAAGATTCCTGTAATGCTTCGGGCGCCGTAATGTTATCCTATGGGAAAAACTGTCAACTTTGGAGTGCCATAACTTTGCCACCGTGTAATATTTTTTCAATACAACACTGAAAGGCACATCTGTGAGATGTCGGCTGTGTTCCCTCCAAATTTCAGCCCAAAACTCCCAACGGTTATTTTGCAGTGCAGTGCCAAAGAATTGCTGTCATTTTCCCACAGACTAGAAAATTACTGTCGCAATTTACGAAAGCTTTCGCAAAAATTTGCGACACTTTCGTGAGCACGAAAGTAATTTGCAAAGTACTTTTTCCAGAAATTTGAAAACATTTCTGGGGTGTTTTACCACAAAATAAAGACATGGCAAGCATCAGGGCACGACTAGGTGAATACAAAAAAATTAGGTTGCTAGAGGTCCCAAATTTAAATGCCAACCATTTTTCGATCACCAACTGAAAACAAAATGGCGATTTGCAAGTAACAGGCCCATTTGGCGAAAGTAAAATGCATTTGTAAAGTGTTGAACTTTTTGTTAACTTTTTCCCATTGACTTATAATGGAAACTGTTTTTGAATAACTTTTGAACCGTTTAATATTTTTTCATGAAATCTTCAAAAGGCACATCGGGGACCCTGATACGTTCCCTGAAGAGTTTGGGCGGTCACGCAAACCGTCACGACCATGCGCCGACCGTGAGAATTCCAGAAAAGCGTGAACGTACAAGAGCAGATCGGTGGCTTAATAACTCCGCAACCGTATATCCGATCAGTACAAACTTGGCAGATACCAAGGCCTATGGGTCTTGATCATACATTCCAAATTTCAGGCAAATCCATCAAATGGTTGCAAAGTTATTAAGGTGCAAAATTTGGGGTTTAACATGGAAATGGCTCCTGAACTCTAACTATAGTGGCACTACTGTGCACTATAATATATATATATATATATATATATATATAGGAGAGAGAGAGAGAGACACACACACAGACAGACAGGCAGAATAGAAATGGCAGTGAAGTATTGAAGTGATGCCAGCTCCACCCCCACCATTCACAGATGGACAGGCATTGGGATGTGTCTTTGGGTCATTGCCCATAACGCTCACGCCATTTCACCTTACCCTGCCCTGCAGACACAGACAAGTGTCGAGGTGTGCCTTGGGGTGTTCAAGCTTTACACTCATCCCATTCCATAAGGAAATATGTTGAAATGGGTACAGTACTGTATAAGAAAATGGAGTGAACTTTGGGGCTGAAGAGTCAAAGGCACACCTCAATACCTGTCACTGGCTGCAGGGTGGCAATGGGGGTGGAATGGTGTCAGCATTACTGTTGACAATCCAGTCACACCCCTGATGCCTGTCAGTCCCTACAGGGCAGGGTGTTGTCAGAAACCCTAATGCCGTGGGCATTGTTATGTGACTTCTTAACCTAGCAACAGCATTTAATGCATTACATTATAAGGACAAGCAAACATTTTTAATAAATTTGCAGATAGTTCCATAAACTTAATTTTCTTCATACAATAATTTAAATTTAGTAACAGTGGTAGTACAAAGCAATTACCTAGACAACTTGAAAACTATAACAACTTTATATTGTACATTGACACCCCATAAGGATCTCCTTGAAATTGAGATGCAAGTGGCACACATTTATCAGTTTTCTAACAGGAATATTTTACTATCCTAAATACATTTCTTGCTTCAGTAACTGCTCAGCACATCTATTGCAGGACCTACTTATTGACATTTTACACCTGCTATGCAGTGTACTGCTGCTTACTACACCAACATAATGAACAATTAAACAGATGGCTGACATAACTAGGGAGGCAGTATAGCACAGTGGTTTAAGGCTCTGAGCTGCAAATCTGGAGATCTGGGTTTGAATCCCACAGCCCCTACTTGCATACTGGGTGACCCTGAGCAAGTCACTTAACTTCTGTGTACTCCCAGGTTGCCCCTGTAAGCAAGCTTTCAGCGTAGTGTGCCACTCCTGGCTAAACAATTGAAAGAAAAAAAAATAGTGTATTATTTTTCTTGCTTTATTTTACTACTACAAGCTTTGACTAATACATCCATCCTTAAATGTACTTTTTATAGCTTATGTGTCTGTGACCTAGGCAGAACTACACTTAAAATCTTACACATAAATAAATAAATCATCAGAATAACATTTATTTCAGTAGTATCTCCTTCCTTTTCAGGTGCCCATGACACTATGTATATATAGTTATATCTTTTAACTTCAAAGCACTAAACCTATTCAAATGCACAAAACACAAGACTTTATTCTCTTCACTCACTATTGCTAAACTTCAGGTCACAGAGAAATAAAAATGTAGAGCTTCCCCTAGCTATTTGGGTGGGTGTTTCAGCTGTGTGTGTGTGTGTGGGGGGGGGTATAAAAAAAGCTTTTAAGAAACAGACACGCTAATATCCAATATGGGATAATCTTCTTTGGGTGACATATTTTACTCCTTTGTGGGTTTATACCTTAGTTGTCATTCTTGTGTTGCAAGTGCTTGCTTTCCTCAAGTGCTGTAATTTCAGAATGCAGTTTCACAAGTGCTTTATAAGGATGCAGTTTCAGGCACTCCTTAATTACTTTTTCTTTCCTTCTGAACTTTAAGCTCTGATGCCTCAGGCAGCTCTGATAGTCAGCTGTTCCAACATGATAGCTCCACCTCATCACCCTGCCGCATGAATCAAAAAAAAAAGGTGGCGGTGGATCTTTAGGAGCTTCTCAGGTGGAGGTAGGGTAGATCTTATCCCCCAAAAAAATAAAATAATGCTGCCTCCCACTACTCAGGTTCCAGTTCTTGTACCTCCCATTTAAGAAAGAAAATAGTGCCCTGCAACCACTGACTAACATGAAAGCATATTTATTTGAGGGTGGAAAGCATTTCCTGGAGGAGGATAAGGTGGAGGAGACTATTTACACCTTCAGCCAGTTCCATAGACAGAAAACATGACATCAGCCCTTTTGTACATGCAAAACATCTGCAGGCTCCACCCACTGCAACCATAAAAAGTAACTGGTGAAGTCAAGGGGTCTTAATCCCACTTGTTGTCAGGAAAACAGCTTTAAGGAGCTTTGTATAGCTCTGTAGGCAAACATAGCATGTTTTAATACAAAACAGAGCTGTAGGAAGGGGACTGGCAGAAGTGCCTGCTGAAAGGATCTTTGTGTAGTAAAAAATGCCAACTAGTTCTGGTTCCCTAATTTGGTTGCTGAAACATTGAAGGCAGCTGACCAAATTGGGGAGGGGGGGCAGGCTAATGGCGGTATTTGCCCCAAGTGTTTTGCCAAGGGAAACTTCGGGGCTAACGATAATATTGTGGAGCCTGGAAAGTTAGGGGTGGTATGCTTGAATAGAAAAGCCCTGAGTTACTGTAATTAATCCCATGGCATACCACCATGCTCGTTTCCATTTACTGTGCCCATGGAAAAGAGCAGCAGCATGCTGAGATACGTTGAGAAGTGACACACTGCATTCTGGGATTCTGTGTGTTACTTCTCTGAATATGGATGATGGCAGCAGTTTGGAATCACCGTTGGAGGACTCCAGTGCGGATGCAGCACGATGGAGAGTGCACCTCTGGGGAGAATGCTGAAATGAGATTGCGGACACGCGGTAACGGTGAGAATGAAACTGTTAAAGAAACCGGTATACTCTCGTGATTGTGAATGTGGACAGGGCCATAGTGCAACTCAGACTAGCACCTTGTAGTGATAGCCTATCGGCAGAGAGATTATTTTACACAAAACTACTTATTTTTTTAACATTGTTAAGTTTTTATTTTTTTATTTTCTCACTTATTAGCACAAACCCCATTTATAAGTGCAATAAGGCCCTCTGGGGTGTTGGTTGTGCTGCTACTTTGCCTCCATTCAATAGAATTGCATGAAAGTTTGCATGCGTAGTCTGAGAAATGGAGGTGGCAAGGTTTATTGACTTGGCAGGTTTCATCCTCTGTCAGATGTGTGGATTCTGAAATCTGGATAGTGCCAAAATAGGATAAATCAGGTTTTTTTTTTTTTGCTCTCACCTACAGCCCAGATGGTTTGAAATTTTATTTAGAAAGTTTCAGGGTAGAAAGGGTTTGCCCTGGAATGGTGCCTTTTGTTGGTTTAGTGAAAAAATGTTTATCTGTTTCCAAGTGTAACCCCTAGGCAGCACTATACCAAGGGCTATTACCTCTGCCTTGCCAGCTGAAACAAGGTTGAGGGGCCTGGGTTCCTCTTTTTAACATTAAACTGGTATGTTTCCAAGATAGTACATATTGTTCAGTGCCTGCACCCAGAGTTTACCTTTAAGTGGGTCTAACTTTAGCTAATGCAGCCCTCTGGGAAGCTACATTCACCCACATTACCTTAATGCCAACCCAAGCATGACACAACAGACAAAACCCCACATTTTAACACTTTTGCATTTAATGACTTACTACTAGTAATATGCTCACGAAACAGAATTTTGCAAAAACAACAAGTTTATTTACAAGGGGAGGGTTAGGAAGGGTGAAAATAGAATAGAGGTCATGCTATTTACAGTAATTGCATTGGTCTGATTAGGTTTGATTTGGTTTGAATCAACATTTTGCATTCTGATAACATATAGCCCCAGTGGCCACCCACCAACCTCTATAGTAGTCAGCTCCCTGACTATCTAGCTGCATAATCATTAATCATATTTATAAGGTTTTGCACACATTGGTACCATTTTCCCATTGTATAAGACCCTGCAATCGCACACAACCTGGGTACCCAGTGATTACAGTTTTAGAATGGCACAAGCCTGATGGATGGTGCAGTTGTACGTTGGCCGGCTAGTTGGGACCCTTAAGAGAATTAAAGAGATTAAATTTAGGTTGCATCCTTAAAAATTAACTGCAGCTTGCAGGATTTGCCAACGTTAACTATTTACAAGTCCCTTTTATGGTGGTGCAGAGATAACCCTGCATTACTTACAGTCAGACATCTTAATAGGCTTAGACAAATCAGGGTTAAGTGCTTTCAGCAGGCAGGTTCCATTCCAGAAGGCTAAAATGCTAGCAAAGCTGACAGTTGGCCCCCAATACTGACCGCAATGGTCTTGTTGCTCTTGCAGGTGGAAAACAACACTTTAACATTCTGTAGGCTGGGCCCCTCTACTGGGCTGAAATCACTCTTTTACATTCAGCACATTTATGCTTTTCAAGTCTACATCCAGTACATTTATGTATTCAGCACATTTATAGGTCAGCACATTTATTTAACAACATCTGGAGCTCCAGTTGCATCTGTTGCACAAGTCCGGACAATGCTTGAAATGGCTTTTCACCACCTGACCACATATTGGCTCTGAACTGAGCTCGAGTCTTGACTCACTGCCATTTACAACTTTAACTGGGCTGAGCTGGCAGGAAGACTCACTACTCTTTTTAGATTTTGCTGGTTAGCAAACAGATACCGTAAACATTTTCGATGCAACACTTGCACTTGACAATAGACTGTTTACTGTAGTTCTCTAGGCTTTTTAACACCAAACCAGGATACACTATCTACAGGAGGGACAGGAGGGGAAAAGAGGAGGAGGAGTAGCTCTTTACATAAGGGAAGGAATCAAATCAACAGAACAAAAGGGAAAACAGGGAGGAGAAGAGGCACTGTGGGTAAATTTGGAGACTGGAAATGGCACCACAATCCGCACAGGGGTAGTATACAGACCCCCTTCTCAGGGAGGAATTGGACAAGGAAATGATAGAAAGTATGCTTAGAATGGCAGAAAAGGGGAGATATTGCTGATGGGTGATCTGAATATGCCAGATGTTAACTGGAGTGCAGTTACAGCAGCCACTTGAAGAGCGGGTTATTCTAGATGCCCTACAGGGCATGCCTTGACAACTAGATTGGGCGCCCACTGAGAGGGGCAATCTTAGACCTGGTTCTCTCAAATGGAGATGAAGAAAGGATCACAGGTGTAGAAGTGGGTAGCCATCTGGGGACCTAGCGACCATCGAACAGTATGGTTCTAATAAACACAGCAATGAGTCAAGCCATACAAGGCAAAAGTACTGGACTTTAGGAGGCTGACTTTGCCAAAATGGTGAGTGCCTAAGGAATGCACTAGCAAATGGGCAGGAAGGAGGGGTGGAAGAACAATGGGGAATAATAAAAACTGCCATCACAGAGGTAACAAGCCTTTGTGTGAAGCAAATAAATGAAACGATGTAAGAAACCACTATGGTTCTCAAAGGAAGTGGCAGTGAAGGTTCAAGAGAAAAGAAAGCATTCAGGAAGTACAAGGAATCACAGAAGGAGCAAGACAGAGAACTGTATCAGTTAAAGCAAAAGGAAGCTGAGAAGGCAGTCAGAATAGCAAAGGCCCAAACTGAGGAAAAGATAGCCAACTCAGTTAAGAAGGGAGAAAAAAACTTTTGTAGGTACATCAGGGAGCTAAGGAAGACCAAGGGAGGGATAGTGAGGCTTAATAAAGGGAGGGAGGGTGGGCAGAGGGTGACTGTGAAAGGCAGAGATACTAAACAAATATTTTGCTCAGTACTTACAAAGGAAGAGGGAGGTACCTAAAACAAACAGTAGAAACACTCTGGATACAGAAGTTGATACCAGCCCATTTACAGAAGAAAGGGTTCTGAAAGAACTCTTAAAACTGAAGGTGGACAAAGCAATGGGGCTTGATGGGATTCATCCCAGAATTCTAAAAGAAGGGTAGAACTAGTGACACCACTGACTACCCTCTTTAACAAATCATGGGAGGATGGGGTGGTACCCGAGGACTGGAGGAGGGCAGATGTGATTCCCTATCACAAAAGTGGGAGCAAGGCAGAAGCAGAAAACTACAGACCTGTTAGTTTAACCTCAGTGGTAGGGAAAATGATGGAATCACTTCTGAAGGAAAGAATTTTTTGAGTATCTAGAGGCCAGAGGGCTCAGGACCCAAGGCAGCATGGATTCACAGTGGGAAGGTCATGCCAGACAAATCTAATAGATTTCTTTGACTGGGTGACCAAAGTAGTAGATCAGGGAGGGGCTGTGGACATGGCCTACCTAGACTTTAGCAAGGCATTTGACAGTCCCACACAAAAGATTAATATACAAGTTAGCCAGCCTGGGAGTGGGTCCCAAGATGACAGCCTGGGTAAAGGATTGGCTGGAGAATAGGACGCAGACAGTAATAGTAAATGGAGTCTACTCTGAAGAAGGGGTTACTAGTGGTACTGCAGGGTTCAGTATTAGGACCGGTGCTCTTCAATGTCTTTATAAGCGACATTGCAGAGGGACTGGAAGGAAAGGTATGTCTCTTTGCAGATGGCACAAAGATCTGCAACAGAGTTTATGCACAAGGTGAGGTAGAAAGGATGAATAGGGACTTGGCAAGGTGAGAGGAATGGTCAAATGTATGGCAGCTTAGATTCAATGCTAAGAAGTGCAAGGTAATGCACCTGGGAAACAAAAACCC
Organism: Neoceratodus forsteri; assembly: GCA_016271365.2. Classification (NCBI taxonomy): domain Eukaryota; kingdom Metazoa; phylum Chordata; order Ceratodontiformes; family Ceratodontidae; genus Neoceratodus; species Neoceratodus forsteri. The sequence goes on from CM028129.1 coordinate 724,933,417, forward strand.
AGGGGAAGAGTACACAATGGGGGGTGAGATACTAACAACAACAAAAATGGAAAGGGACCTGGGGGCATATCAGATGATCTAAATGTGGGCAAGCAATGTGAGAGGGCAACAAGGAGGGTTGGGGATACTGGGATGCGAGGGAGAGGCATCACCAGTAGAAAACAGGAAGTTATTATCCTCTGTACAGACAGCTGGTGAGATCCCATCTGAGTACTGCATGCAGTTCTGAGACCCAGTCTCTGCAAAGACATAGACAGGATGGAACCTGTCCAGAGGAGGGCAACTAAAATGGTGCAGGGTCTGCACCGGAAGACATATGAAGAGAGACTTAAGGAGCTTAATATGTATAGCCTCGAGGAAAGGAGGGAGAGGGGGGACATGATAGAAACTTTCAAGTACCTCAAGGGAATCAACAAAGTCCAAGAGGGTAGCATCTTTCAAAAAAAGAGGTGTGCAAGAACAAGGGGGCACAATTTGAAGATAGAGGGGCGGCTCAGAGGTAATTTAAGGAAGAATTTTTTCACAGAGAGGGTTGTGGATGCATGGAACGGCCTTCCAGAGGAGGTTGTGGAGTCAAAAACAGTGGTGGAATTCAAGCATGCATGGGACAGTCATAAGGCAATTCTGGGGGGTGGGAGTAGGAAGAAGTAGGCTGCTGGTTAACTAGGATCTGCAGCTTATCCATTAGGTAGGGAAATGGGCAGACTGGGTGGGCCAAGCGGTCCTTATCTGCAGTCAAATTCTATGTTTCTATGTTTCTAAACTTGCACTTGGCAGCAAACGGTTTCTGTAGCTCTATAGGCTCAATAATACAACATGCAGTTGCTTGTGGCCTACGCTTGCACTTTCAGCTCCCACAGACAAAATACTGGACCTCCCAGGCAAAGTTAGGAAGAGCCCTGCCTATGAGTTATCCCCTTTCAGTTCTGAAGGCACTTAACAAATCAGACATGTTTGAATACTTTACTGGACCCTTCTCTGGTCACTAGGCATTGTCCACCCTTTTGGTGCTTTATTTAACATTTAGAGTGCAGACAGACAGTCACTATCAGCACATTCTAGGCTTTGCTACATCTTCAAGGCTTCTCAACTTTGCTTGTAGCACATCAGGCACATTTATATACAAAAACTGACCCTTTCCTGGACATTAAGCAGATGTCCAACCTCTGAGCATTGCTGTGAATGCAAGGTGCAGACAGACAGACAGACAGACAGTATTGGAAGGCTTTGGACTTCTCTGCCCCTTAAAGACTTTCTCAGAGTTGCACATGGCACAAACAATTTTCTCACTCAGGTGTCTTGCAGAAATTGCATTCCTCCTTCTGAGGTTTCAGGCTTTCATCAACGCTGTCACCATTGAGACAGGTGCAGCTCTCTCACAGCTGGCTTCATTAGGTTACTGGCCCACATTTTCCCTCAACATAGAAAGGCTCTGGCTAGCCCTGGAGGACAATCTCTGGCAATCCTCAGGCTAGTGGCTTCTGCTTCAGGCAGCCACTTGTCTCTCTCTTGACAGGAGAAAAAAAAACCTCCCCTGTGGAGGAGCTTACACTGGATTGCTTGGACCATTTTTTGGCAAAGGGCCTAAGCCCCTACCTCTGTGTGGGGGCCCATGCTGGATCTCCTCACACAGCTCAAAACACTGCCTTTTATGGAGCTTTTCTGAAGCTCCCGATTAGCTGAAGCTATTTGTTGCTTCCACAATGATTGGCTGATCTGCCTGTCAGTCCAGGAAATGAATATTCATTAACTCAACTCGATGCACTATGGGCTCCCTGCTTTGGCACCTGAATGTAGGTCCCTACAGATTTCCCTTAAACACTTGGCTACGTCCCATGAGCTCTGGCAAAAGTCTCATAAATTCTGACTTAAAATCCTGGCTTTCTGATTGGCTGTTGCTGCACTGTGATGGCTGCTAATACACACAGTCCCCTTACAACTTGAATACAGTCACAAATAAAAGTCCTGGTATATCCAGAGTAATTATTTATTTAGCTTTCTTGCTCCACAGTCCAATAACACCTTTTGTGCCCTTAAAGTCACTGCCCAGTTGAAACATTTTGCATTAGTCCTTTGCCTGTTGCTGCTGCCTAAATAACTGCCCCCAGGCAGCAGGCAGGCTGTTTATCTGAGTCCCAACACTTAAAACTGGTGCAACCAGGAAAAATAAATTTTATTTAGATCATTGTCCCCTTTGCTAATAGCCCCTTTAATGTCTGTGACTGTGCTGCCTTTATTATACATTTATTTATACTTTTGTTTCCCTGCAGCAGCCACTGAAACATACAGTTCCCAAGGGCAGACAAACCCTCATTAATATGCGTGAGGGATCAGGGCTCTGCTCATTAATATTTATGAGCCCTGATCCACATTGCTTCATGGCACTCTTTAATTAAAATAGAATGAGGGCTCTCTTGGTCATAGCTGAGGTCACCGGTTCCCGCTCTGCCAAATGCAGGGACCGGGGCCACTGAACACTCTCCTGTTAGACTGCAAACCGAGTGAAGGGGAGATCAAAGGCGTGGTTTCGAGCATGCATGACCCCTGCTAGCACTGGAGTGCTAAACAGACAGAGGTGGGGCACAAATTTATTTTTTGAACCCAAAAGGGGCTAAAATACACTGGGCTGTATCGGGAAAAACTTGGGGCACAATCCCAGACCTGGGCTACAGAGGTGAAATGGGGACAAAAATCGGGGGACCTGGCAGGCATTAAGGAGGCGCTCAATGGAGCAGGAACTACAGGAGACAAACCGGGCCATAAAGTAAGCCCCCATATTTTGGGGGGGCATTACACAAGTTATAAGGATTTTAAATGTCGGTTACGAGCCTGCTCAGTAGGGGCTTTCAGATAGTGTGATACAAAAAAAGAATTTTTGCTCAAGAAAGAAGATTCTTGTTTTGTGAGTTGAATTTCTTGTTTTGTGAGAAAAAAATTATTGCTTCGTAAGGCAGGCATCTTGTTTCTGTTTTGTTTTTTTAAATATTTTTTAAAAGTCCATAACAAGGATGGTCTCAAGAGACAGACATATGTATCTCGCTAAATGGAACCAGTTTAGCTCAATTCTGGAGTTAGTTTTTTTGAAAAACGACCCCAAAATGTTTTTTTGTGACATCCTAAAAATCCTTAGTGAAGCTTGTTTCGTGAGCTGATTTTCTTGTTTTGTGAGACTCATGAAAGAGAAATAGGACCACATGAAAGAAGAATATCATCTCAGAAAATGGAATTTTGGACTTACAGTGGCTTCCCTCAGGCTGAAACGCAATTTTGCAGCACTCTGCAGAAGGCTGCAGCAGACCTATTGAATAAAGCAATGTAATTTCAAGGGTAATTAGTCCCCTTTGTCATTCAGGAAAATGCGACACTGCCAGGATGAAATGAATGCCACAGTTTTCTGCATGACAAAAGGGACTATTTGCCATTCAAATTACATTGCTTCATTCAGTAGGTCTGCTACAGCATGCTGCAGAGTGCTTTAAAAGTGTGTTTCATCCTGTGGGGCACCACTGTGGTTTTTTTCAGACTCTATTTTATCAGATGGCATCTTGTTTTGTGAATCACAAAACTCTCATGGAATACGAAGGTGATCTCATGAAACAAGCTATTGGACTAGTTTTTTTCACATTCTTGTTTTGTAAGAAGGCATCTTGCTTCATGAGGTTTGTTACCAGCCCACTCCCATGGGGTGGGATTTCTCTCTGTGTCACAGAAAATCCCTCCAGTGATGGATGTGTGTGTGTCAGGGACACCCTTTCTCTGTCCTTCTAGCTCACTGTTTCACAACTGAACATATGCCAGAGAATCTTAGGGCACCCTCTCTTATTGCGAGGGGAGACAAATACACTCTTGAGTCGGTGTTCCAGGGTAGAACCCTCTCAGCCACTGCACCACAAACGAGAAAAGCTACAGACATGAATAGGCTTCGGGGAAGCCCTATACATCCTATTATGTGTCTTCCCCCAGAAATACAGAGCTCAGTTCAACCCCCCCCACCACAGGCTTCTCCTGAGACCCTTCGTATTTCCTCCCCTCCTTTCATCACAAAGTCCCTAGCGGTACTTCACTTTGGTAGTGTTAGGCCTTAAAACAGTCACACAGGCGTGGTATCATTTGAACAACTTTTACCAGGGCAGCACACACTCAAACGGCATAGGCAGAATTATTTTAAAATAAGCCAAAGGCTTTACTGATTAAATTAATTAAAAAAACAAACAGTAACTAACATAAAGGCAAATAATTTTAGACGTTGGTTACAGGATATGGAAAACAGAATGGAAAATATATAAAAAAACTAAACTTTGAGAATTCTAGTTTTAAAGTTCTACCTCAGTGTCCTTAGGTTGCTGAATTCTGAAGTGCAAAGTTTCCTTTAGAAGTAGCAGCTGAAGTCTTGGCTTTTGTCCAAGAAAAATTGTCTCTGCTCTCCAAGCAGATGGCAGGGTCCCAAATGCTAAAAAAGCTAAAGGCTAAAAGGCAAAAGGCTCAGATATCCCTAGACAGCATTCTTGTTTTAAGGGTTTTTAAAAGGGCAGGCCCAGTGGACAGTAGCTTGCCCTGCGATTGGCTAGCATTCTGTTTCTATGGCTACGCAACTGATCAGATTTTAGTATCTTAATACAAAACACAGATATGCAGTTCTGAATATGAGAGTAAAAGAAACTCAGAGGTTAACCAGTTTAAACCAAAATTATGTGGGAACATCCAGCCTTCCTCCTGGGAGATGGCAGTAGTTAAGCTGCACTCAGTACAGTCATTTACTTAAATGGTAGCTCATTCAGCTGGTAACAAGATTAAGTCAGTGCAACCTTGCAGAGACAATGGGAGGCCAGCCATCCAGACTCCTGTGGATGCTGTGGTCCATTCAGACACAAATGGACCTGCCTGCTTGCCAGCTCTGCTTAATTATTCATTTGTCTCCTTTTAAATATTTTAATTAACTCTAACCCCTGGCTAGTAGCTGACAGATTCCTGCTCAGTAACAAGAATTACAACATCATTCTACAGGGCCCATGTACTTGTACTCATGATCCTGTGCACTTACATTGGGCCACTATGGCATTCTCTGATGCATTATATATGTAAAATTATATAAAACATGACCCAAAACATATGGTATGGCCTTATCTCATCGCACTCCTCCCTCCTTAACAGAACCTGGGGGGTGGGGAATGACCCTTTTTAGTAAGAGTTTCCACCAGTTCTGTCTCTTACTCTGATTGGCAGGATAGACCATCTGTATTGGCATTAGCAAATCTATGTTACATGTCCCACATATGATACCTCAGCCATGGCCACCTGGCACTTTTTGGCCTTTACAGTAAGTCCTGCCCTCTGTATCCTGCCCAACACTTCCCTCAGATGGGACAGATGTTCCTTCCAGCTGGTACCAAAGATGGCAATATTGTCCAGATAAGCCACTGCATACTCTTCAATAAACCCTGTAACACCTGGTTGACCAACCTTTGGAATGTGGCAGGGATGTTCTTCATCCCAAAAGGCATCACCTTAAATTTAAAGAGGCCTATTGGAGTGATGAAGGCTGATCATTCCCTAGCTTTGCCAGTCAGCTGCACCTGCCAGTGCCCCTTTGTCAGGTCTATGGTTGTTAGGTAGGTCGCCCCTCCCAACTTGTCCACCAACTCATCTGTCTGGGGCATTGGGTGGGCATCAGACTTGGTAACTGCTTTGAGTCCACGATAGTCCACACAAAAGCGGGTAGACCCATCCAGCTTGGGGACGAGGACTATGGGAGAGGCCCAGGGACTGTGGGATTTCTGGATTACCCCTATTTCCAGCATTGGGGCTTCTCCTTTTTACCATCTTTGTTGGTAGAATATCCCTTGGGACCCATCCCTGCACCACAATCCTCTACACTGATGACCTGGTCCTTTACTCTAGCACCAGCAGTGCCACTGATATCAACCATTATCTCACATATGACTTTCAGGAAATCCAGTCATGGCTAACCAGAAACAAGTTGGTTCTAAATGTGGCTAAGACACAGGCTATGCTATTTGGTACAACTGCAAAACTGAAAGAGTGACAGGAGCTTTTTACCATAACCTGTGCCAATGGTTCCCCTCTCACAGCCGTTACCTCCTTCAAATTTCTGGGAGTGCACCTTGATGCCACACTCAACTTTGATATGCATATAAAGACCATTTGCAAACTTGGAGTGGCCTTTAGAACCTGTTATGCTTTCTCGCCGTCAGCCAGACTTGCGATTGCCCGTGGAAATCTTCTTTCATCTCTAACCTATGGATCGTAATCTACATGAATGCTCCCAAAGCCACTATACGCAGGTGGGATGTTACCTACAACAACATATGTCACTATGCCTCCACATCCCCTCAACTCAAACACTACTGTCAGCTCTATGTTGACCTAAATTGGGTCTCTCCCCACTCTTATCGACTACTTGCCTTGGGATCCTTACTGGATACTATCATTAGATCTAACACTCTCCTAACACTTGCCTCATTGCTTACACCTCAGACCTCCACATATAGACTACACTCCTCGAATTTAGCACAGCTACTAGTCCCCAGATGCAAATATACTAAAGGTACAAGTGCCTTTTCCCACTCTGCTCAAAAATATTGGAACTCCTTGCTGCCTGAGATATGTGAGGTGTCAGTCCATCGCATCTTCATAAAAAGGCACTGAGATCTGCTTGTTGACCTTACTAGATATACCTGTTATAACCCACCCTAGACCATCTACCCTTGGAACCTTTAAAGACCCCTACCCTCCTACCTTACTAGCGTACTTGTGTATCTAGTATCTCTACCTTGCTGCATATCCCATCCCGCTGCTCCCCTCCACCTTTCTCTCATCTCTTCTACCCCACCCTACCTTTTTCTCCCACCTCTTTTGTGCCCTTGGTTTCTCTAACCTACTCCAGAGTAGGCTTGGCACAGCCTCCTATTAGTACTCCTAAATATCCCTCGTCTCTCCCCAGACTCACCTACCCCTCCTCCCCCTCCTCATTTTTTACTTTTGTCCCTTCCCTCTCCTCTTTTGCCCCTAACTCACCTCCCTATATCCTGTACCCTATCCTTGATCTCTGCACTCAGTTAGCCATCCCAGCCATAGCTCCCCCACCTCCTGCTCCCGAACCCTGTGTACTTTAGCTAATTTGCTCCGTTCTTTACATTAGCTTTCCATGCTCTTCAAGATTATGTTCCATGCAGTTATTTCTGCACTTTATTTCTTAAATGTTGTTAAAAATCCCTCCTATAAAACTGTCTTGTGTTAGGCTATTTAATTTTGCACTGCTACTTGGCTTTGTTTGTTGCATTACTGCATTGTTTTGCCTTGTTTGCTTTAACTCCTTTGATGTGAATTTGTTTGTTTATTGTCTTAGCTGCTCTAATGTATTTATCACCTGATTCTTGAATCTTGATGTAATTTGATGGGTTTTTTTTTACCTGTAATGACCTTCCTGTAACTTCCTGGGTTGTGCCTGAAATTAGTAATTTTCATGACTAGTGCACCTTACCTGGTCAACAAAAACTAAATAAATAAAAATAAATACATTTCCTCCACCTCCCTCCTAATGTCCTTTAAGATGGCATCAGACACCCAGCAAACTGTCCATCATATGAGCGCTCGTGTCCCCGTGTCCACATCATGGGTCGGTAAGGGGGTCCGTCCACACTTGGCAGTAAATAAAGGAGCAAAGTCCTCTAAAACCTCCCTCACTTCCTGGGTCTGTTTTGGGGTCAGCTGGGGTGACAGCTTGATTGTCTCCACTGGTGGCTCCTGCTTGCTTTCCTCTAGCAAGTCCAGGAGGGAGTGTTCTTTGTCCCCTCCCCAGGGCTTCAAACAGCAAACACCATGTCGGCCCTATTTACATATGGTTTCATCATACTGACATGGTACATTCGATGGGTATTTCTCCTGTCAGGCAGTTCCGTGAAAGCAACTGGTATTGTGAAACGTTAGAAGCTGTATCACACTGCATTTTTATCTTGTTTATACCTCACTGGTAAGATTAAAGCTTTTTGAATTGCAATTTTTGCTTCAGCTTTTGTATTATTTTTGTTATGTGTGGGAGTGACATGTCTGTTGCTCCACTAGTTCCACAATATAGTTCACGTCATTTACCTGTCAGACTACCTTGTATGGTCCCGCCCACACAGCCTGCAGCTTGTCCTTTCGGACTGGAATGAGGATCATTACTTCCTGGCCTGCACTGTATGAGCGAGCTCTGGCTCTGTGATCGTACCAGATTTTTTGCTTCTGCTGGGCTGCTGACAGGTTGCTTTGGGCCACCCCCATAAGCTCCTTCAACTTCTCCCTGAACTTGAGGACATATTCCACTGTGGGAGTCCCCTGGGTGACGTGCTTGCCTTCCCAGTCTTCACGGATCAAGTCTAGGGGCCCATGCACCCTACGTCCGTATAAGAATTTGAAGGGACAGAACCCTGTCGACTATTGGGGCACTTCCCTGTATGCGAACAACAGGTAGGGAAGGTATTTCTCCCAGTCCCTCCCATGCTGTTCAGTAAATGCTTGGAGCATCATCTTTATGGTACCATTGAATATTTCCATGAGCCCATTGGCTTGTGGGTGATAAGGTGTTGTGTGTCTTTGCACTACCTTGCACTTCTCCCACAAAGACTTCGTCAGGTCCAACACGAAGTTACCCCCTTGATCAGAGATAACCTCCTGCAGAAACCCGACATGGGAGAAAATCCCTAGCAAGGCGTCTGCCACTTTGTCTGCCTTAATTGAGGAGAGGGTGACCACCTCTGGGTAACGGGTGATGTAATCGACCACCATCAGGATAAACCTTTTTCTGGAGGAGCTTGGGGTATTCAAGGGTCCCACAATATCCATGCCTACCCTCTGAAATGGCTCCTCCACAATGGGCAAGAGAAGTAGGGCAACTTTTGTTTTACTACCTGCCTTCCCTACCTGTTGGCACCAGTGAGATGACCTGCAATATTCCTTCACCTGCTGGGTGAAGTTGGGCCAATAGAAATTTTGGGCCAATTGCTGTGTGGTGCATGATATTCCCAGATGTCTAGACATGGGGATATCATGGGTGACCTTGAGCAACCATTCACGATACTCCTGGGGAACGACAAGCTGCTGGCCCATCACCCTTCCCTCGGTGCTCACGTCCTGTGTATACAACAGTCCGTTCTCCCAAAATACTCTATGTCTCATATCACCTCCCTGTGTCCCATCAGATTCTGCACAAGCCATCAGCCTCTCTAAACTAGGGTCAGTCCTCTGAGCAGCTGCAACATCTTCACATTTTCCCAAAGCATGGGACATGTCCCCCTCAGTTCCTAAACTGTGGACCATAGCTGTAGCATCAGAGCATTCAGAGACACTGCCATCCCTAACCTTCTGACTATTGCTTACCCCTCCCTCCTCAGAGTAACCTTCTGTAGCTGTTTGGTGAACAGCTACTTGGGGAAGTTCTACCTCCCTTTCACTATTCTCCATTTCAGGAGACACAGGCTGAGGAACCAGCCTCCTGTTCTCTTCCACAGGTGCTTCTGTAGGGTTCAGGGAAATACAAGGGGACTTAGCCATCTGACTGCGGGTAACCACACACATCACCCTCTGCTATATATTATTCCCTATAATCACATCCAGGGTGAGGTTGTCCGCCACTGCCAAGTTTTGTACACTCTCTTCTGTCTCACCCCAATCCAGGAGAACACTAGCTAGTGGCAGTGTTTTCTCCTCCTCTGTGAATCCCCTCACAGTGACAAATCGATTAGGTATAAGCTGTTTGGGCTCAACCAAATCCCCTTTTACTAGGGTAAGAGATGCCTCTGTGTCCCTTAACCCATGGGTCTGAACCCCATTTACAGTAACAAGGTGTATGTGCTCCCTCATGTTCACGGGGATACTCTCAGGGATACACAGTGCACCCATCTCCTTTCAAGGGATGCTTTGTCCACTCTGTGCCTTTTGAGGACACTGTCTAGCATGATGCCCTGGCTCCTTACAAAACAAACATTCATCATTCTTTTTTTTTCCAAGACCTCCCTTCTTGGTAACTTGGGGCTTCCCCCTTTCTGCAGAGACATTGAAGGTTTTAGCAACACTGAAGGTGTGCTTTTCTCTTTCTCTTTCTGTGCTGCAGCACCTGCTCCCCCACTTCCTTTCAGAGCAGGCCAGCTCCTGGCATAGCAATCCGAGAGCTCAGCAGCTTGCTGTGCTGTTTTTTTGATCCCGGTCCTCCAGCTAGGTTTTCAGCTCCACTAGGCAAGCCCAAAAGAACTGTTCTAAAAGTGTATAACTTCCTCAATTGTCCCCACAGTGTTTACTTCCACCCCCCTCCCACCAACGCTTTAAAAACTGCCATTGCTTTGTGGCTAGTTCTTCAAAGCTCATGTCAGGGCTTTTTTGGAGTTTCCTGAATTTTAGCCTGTAGGCCTCAGGAGTCAGTTTATACTTTTTAAGCAAAGCAGCTTTAAGTTTCTCATGATCTTGGCTATCATTGTAGTCCATTTGGCCTAGCACCTCACGCCCTTTACCAGTAAGTAGTGGGGATAGCTGGAGGCTCCAGGACTCCCTGGGTATTTTGGCCTGGATACAGACCTTTTCAAATAAATTCAAAAATGCATCCATATCCTCCCCCTCATTAAATAAAACTATTATGTTGGAGTTTAGCTTATACCCCAGCCCTGGAGTTTCAGGTTCACCCCTGCCACTTAACTCCTCTGGCGCTGGTCATTGGAGTCTTAACTTTTCAAGTTCAAACTCTCTCTGGCGCTGTCTTTCTTTTTCCTTGGCCTCTCTCTGGTGCTGCTTTTCTTTTTCCTGCTTCTTCAGTTCAAACCTCTCCTGCTCGAGCTCCCTAAGACAAGACCTGAGATTATTAGAAACATGGGCAGCAGATAACGGTGTGTGTTTCAATACTAGTAAGTGTGCAGTGATGCACTTGGGGACTGAAAATAAGAGAGCGACCTACACATTGGATGGGGTCACACTAAAGAGAGTCAAAAGTGAACGAGACCAGGGAATACTGATTACGAGTGACCTCACCTTTAGTGATTAGTGTAATGAGGTTATCAAGAAGGCAAACACAATTGTGGAATGTATTAAAAAAGCTTTCACACAACTAGGAGTACATTGTGCATTGTGCCACTGTACACGGCTTATGTGAGGCCACATATGGATTACTATACACCATTGTGGAGTCCATACCTGAGGAGAGGTGTAAATGGCCCTAAGAGGGTCCAGAGAAGAGTGACCAAGATGATAGATGGGCTGGGAAATCTGGAATACAATGTTAGATTACAAAGTCTAAATTTGTATCCACTGGAACTAAGATGAACAAGGGGAGACTTGTTACATATGTACAAGGTGTCCAGGGCTTTAACCCTAATGAATATCTTAGGCGTACTACTAAACAATAGAAATATAAATTTAAGAAGTCATAAATTTCAGCTACAGTTGACATTTTCAAAGAATAATGCAAGGAGGCATTTCTTCACCCAAATAATCATTCCTATATGGAATGGCCTCCCAAGGGAGGTGGTTGAAGCTAATAACTTTCAGGCCTTTAAGGCTAAACTAGATAAGCACCTGTTTGCTATGAATGGTACCCTACTGACCCACTAGAGTGGGAGATGGGCTGCTGAGACAGAGAGAGAGAGAGAGAGCTGCCAAAGCTTCCTTAAATCAAGGAGGGTATTTTCTAGACTACAGTGAATTGAATTATTACTTTTTGGACCTGTGTAAATAACTAGTATTGATTCTGTTTTTGGGGTTGACTTTTCTTAGTTTAACTTTAATTTACCAGAGAGGAACTGTAGCAGGGAGATATTTGCAGTCATTTGTGACTAGACATGTTACTTGACCTCTGTGAAATAGGTGTCTGAAAGGAAGGAAGGCACTCCCCAGGGTGGAGGGTCAGAGTTCTAGTTCACTGTTTCTGGAGAGCATTGGTTTACTCCCACCCCCCCCAAGTGTATACCTTCCTTTATGGCAGGGGTTCTGACATCACTTCCCCAAAACTGCTAACATACACCTGTTCATATCCTTAAAGGCACAGCACACTGAATAGGGAGTAAAGACACTCACACGCTTGCACACACTAAAACAAGAACAAAAGAGAAAAAAAAGAAAAGCATCTGTAACAGGAAGAGACACACACACATATGGGGAGTGGTGCAATGCACTGGCTGTGGATCAGCAGTCTTCTGGGAGACATTCTGGAGACTGCATTGCTGCCCTATTTGTAGGCACCTCTTTGGTCTGAGGGAGGAGGTTGTTCATCTCCATGCTGACCTGGCAAGGATTCAGGAAACCTGCTCCCTCACCCAGGACACTGCCACTACCTCACAGGTTGCCAAGAAAGAGGAGTGGTTGGACCATGGTGGGCTCAGAGAGGGTGAGGGTGGTGGAACAGAGGTGCATCCCTCCAGTTGTGCCTCTCCACATTTCATTCACCATTCTGGCAGAGCGTGGTTCCTCTATGGAGGCACCCACAGTGGAGACCAAGGAGAATGCTGGGAACCTCCACAATGGAGACCCACAGTAGGGTGACACAGGACCCCACAGGGGAAGGAAACAACTCCTGGTGGGGGACTCAATTGTTAGGGTGGTAGAACTGAGGGAGGAAGGGGAAAAGGAGGTAAGGTGCCTTCCCAGCACTATGGCTTCAAAGGGACAGGAAATGAATCCTTAGGATAGTGGTAGCAGCTGCAAGGGGGAGGGAGCTGGATGTCATCATCCACCTAGGGACAAATGACCTGGCTGAAAATGGGATCAGAGCAGTGCAACAGGAGTTTGTGGAGTTGGGGAGGGGCCTTAGACAAGTAGCACACACAGTAACTTTCTTGGAAGTGCTACCTGTCTATGGCATGGATGAGGCTAGGGTACTCCACACCATGGGATTCAATGACTGGTTGAAAAACTGGTGCAGAGCTCAGGGATTTGGCTTCATTGGGGACTGGAGCTCCACTTGGAGGGATGCAGGCCTATACAGGCGCGATGGTCTGCATCTATCCAGGAGGGGAACCAGGATCCTATGTGATAGGTTTAAATGCTTCATTGGCAAGCATTTAAACTAGCCAAGGGGGGAGGCACTGAAAAGGAGAAGTGAAATCCTAGCCCCCCAAAAAAATCAGGGTACTTAATGAGGTAAACACCAAGATAGAGCAGTCGATAAGGAGAAGGGCAGTGGTAAAAGGAGAAAAAGACAAAGGTAGCAAGGACAGGGATGGGGCAAAAAGAAATAAAGCCATAAAAAATGGAGGGTAATGAGTACCATTGCCTGTAGTCTAGGTAAAAAGCTCCCCCGAAATGGTTGCCTTGATAGAAGAGGGATGCCTGGATATCATGGCAGTCACAGAAACATGGTACACAGAGAACAATGACTGGGATGTCAACATACCAGGGTACACAATCTACAGGAGGGACAGGGAGGGAAGACGAGGAGGAGGAGTAACTCTCTATTTAAAGGAAGGGATCAAAGCAACAGAACTAAAGGGTAAACAAGGAGGAGAGGAGGCACTGTGGGTCACCCTGGAGACAGGAAATGACTCCACAATCTGCACAGGGGTTGTATACAGTCCCCCTTCTCAGGGGGAGGAAATAGACCAAGAAATGATAGAAGGCATTCTTGGGATGGCAGAGAAAGGGGACATATTGCTGATGGGGGACATGAATATGCCAGATGTTAAATGGAGCACCTTTGCTGCAGCCACATCCAAGAGCAGGGCCATTCTTGATGCCCTACAGGGGGCATGCCTCAGACAGCTGGTTTTGGAACCCACTCAGGAGGGAGAAATCATAGACCTGGTACTCTCAAATGGGGATGGAGAGAGGATCTCTGGTCTTGAAGTGGGTAGCCATCTGGGAACAAGTCACCACCAAACAGTGTGGTTTACGGTAAACTTAGCTGTAGAGTCAAACCACACAAAAGTGAAGGTACTGGACTTCAGGAGGGCTGATTTTGTCAAAACGGGAGAGTGCTTCAGAAAAGCACTAGCAAACAGGCAAGAAGGTGGGGTGGAGCAACAATGGGAAACATCAAAACCACCATCACAAGGCAACAAGCCTTTGTGTGAAACAAATAAACAAATCAAAAAAGAAAAACACTATGGTTCTCAAAAGAAGTGGCGGGGAAGGTAAGGGAGAAAAAGATATCATTCAGGAATTATAAGGAAACACAGAAGGAGCAGGACAGAGAACTGTACCAGTTAAAGCAGAAGGAAGCGGGGAAGGCAGTCAGAATAGCAAAGGCCCAGACTGAGGAAAAGATAGTCAACTCAGTTAAGAAGGGGATAAAACCTTTTGTAGGTACATTAGGGAGCAAAGAAAGACTAAGGCAGGGATACTGAGGCTGAATAAAGAGGAAGATGGTTGAGCAGATAGCGACAGTAAAAAAGCAGGGATACTGAACCAATACTTCTGTTCAGTATTCACAATGGAAAAGCAGGGGGAGTTACCTAATCCAGTCAATAGAAGCACTCTGGATAGGGGGGTTGATATCAGTCATTTCACAGAAGAAAGGATTCTGAAAAAACTCTTAAAACTGAAGGTGGATAAAGCAATGGGGCCTGATGGGATTCACCCCAGAATTCTAAAAGAACTAAGGGAAGAACTTTTAACACCACTGACTACCCTTTTTAATAAATCATGGGAGGATGGTGTGCTACCTGAGGACTGGAGGAGGGTGGATGTGATTCCCCTTCACAAAAGTGGGAGCAAGACAGAGGCAGGAAACTACAGACCTGTCAGTTTGACCTCGGTGGTAGGGAAAATGATGGAATCAATTCTGAAGGAAAGAATTGTTGAGTTTCCTAGAGGCCAGTGGGGCACAGGACACAAGGCAGCATGGATTCACAGCAGGAAGGTTATGTCAGACAAATCTAATTTATTTCCTTGACTGGGTGACCAAAGTAATAGACCAGGGAGGGTCTGTGGACATGGCCTACCTAGACTTTAGCAAGGCAAGGCAATTGACACAATCCCACAAAAAAGATTAATAAACAAATTAGCCAGCCTGGGAGTGGTTCCCAGGGTGGTAGCCTGGGTAAAACACTGGCTGGACAACAGGACACAGCGGGTAATAGTAAATGGAGTCCACAGTAAAGAAAGGATGGTTACTAGTGGGGTACTGCAGGGTTCAGTACTGGGCCAGTCCTTTTTAATGTCTTTATAAGTGGCATTGCAGAGGGACTGGAAGGGAAAGTATGTCTCTTTGCAGATGACACAAAGATCTGCAACAGGGTTGATATGCAGGGTGGGGAAAAGGGTAGTGGAAAGGATGAAAAGGGACTTGGCAAGGTTGGAGGAATGGTCAAATGTATGGCAGCTTAGATTCAATGCAAATAAGTGCAAAGTAATGCACCTGGGAAACAAAACCCAGGGAAGGAGTACACAATGGGGGTGAGAAACTGACAACAAAAATGGAAAGAGATCTGGGGGTAGTCATATCAGATGACCTAAAGGTGGTCCAGCAATGTGAGAAGGCAGTAAGGAGGGCTGGGAGATACTGGGATGCATAGGGAGAGGCATCACCAGTAGAACACAGGAAGTTGTTGGCCCTCTGTACAGACAGTTGGTAAGACTACATCTGGAGTACTGTGTACAGTTCTGGAGACCCCATCTCTGCAAAGACAGACAGGGTGGAGGCTGTCCAGAGGAGGGCAACCAAAATTGTGCAGGGTCTGGACCAGAAGACATATGAAGAAAGACTAAAGGAGCTTAAGATGTATAGCCACGAGGAAAGGGGGGGGCATGATAGAAACTTTCAAATACCTCAAGGGAATCAACAAAGTCCAAGAAGGTAGCATCTTTCAGAAAAAGAGATGTGCAGGAACAAGGGGGGCACAATTTGAAGATAGAGAGGGGATGGCTCAGAGGTAATGTGAGGAAGTATTTCTTCACAGGGAGGGTTGCAGATGCATGGAACGGCCTTCCTGAGGAGGTCATAGAGTTAAAAACAGTGGGGGAATTCAAGAATGCATGGGACAGACATAAGGCAATTCTAGTGGGGGGGTAGGAGGAAGTAGGCTGTTGGTTAACTAGGATCTGCAGCTTATCCGTTAGGTAGGAAAATGGGCAGACTAAGTGGGCCAAGCAGTCTTTATCTGCTGTCAAATTCTATGTTGCTATGTTTCTGATTCATTTACCACTCTGGTGGAGCATGGTTCCTCTATGGAGACACCCGCAGTGGAGACCAAGGAGGATGCTGGGAACCTCCACAATGGAGACCCACAGGAGGGTGGCACAGGACCTGGCAGAGAATGGTATCAGAACAGTGCAACAAGAGTTTGTGGAGTTGGGGAGGGGCTTTAGACAAGTAGCATACACAGTAACTTTCTCAGAAGTGCTACCTGTCTGTGGCATGGATGAGGCTAGGGTACTCCACACCATGGGATTCAATGACTAGTACTTCCAATGTGAATGTGTCAGTAATGGAATCTAACTCCTCTGATGATTTTTCTGAACCTGCATGCGTATTAGTCCTGCATTCTTTTCAGATTCCTTCTCCTAGCTCTATTTCTAACTCTGACTGTGCCCAAGTCCAACAGGGCAGCTCAAGCTCAGTGCCTCCTCCTCAACCTTCTCTGCTTCCTCCTGCACCAAATGATAAAGAGCCACCCTTAAAAAAGAAAAAACATATAAATTTGTGGACTCTTGGAAACAGAATCATAAATGGCTTAAATACAACAATGAACTGAACATCATGAAATATGAATGCTGTGAACTATTTGATAAATCAGGGAAAAATAATTCGTTCAGGGATGGGTGTTCATCTTTTAGAAAAGCAAATGTTGAATTTCATGAGTCATCAGATTTACATGAAGCATCCAGAAAAGCATTTTTTCCCACAGTATAACCCCTGCAGAGCAGCCATTAATAAAGATTGTCCAAAAACTTGAAGAAAAAGAATTTGAGCAAATGCAGATTCTTTTTAGAACAACTTATTTTCTTGGTAAAAAAGCACAACCATTTACTGATCTAAAAGATGAAATAAACTTATTACGAGTGAATGGAGTGTCAGTCAGTGAAACCTACTGTAACGAAAAACAAGCAAGAGTGTTCACAGAATATATTTACAGAGATAAAATGGAAGATCTAATATCACTGGGGAAGTCTCAAGATTTATTTTCCATTCTGTCAGATGGCTCAACAAACAAAGGTATTACCGAAGAGGAGGTAGTGTATGTCTGCTTCTTGGAAAAGGGCATCCCTGTCACTAAATTTGTGGCACTTAAACCTCTAGACAAGGCAGATGCAGAAAGTATAACATTAACTTTAACTTTAAAACATACAATGGAAAATGGTCTCCAAATACAAGACTGGAAAAATAAATTAATGGCTTGCTGCTTTGATGGGGCATCAGTCATGATGGGCAGTAAAACTGGAGTAGCCACAAGACTGAAGGAGGAGGCTAAACTTTTAAAAGTTGTGCACTACGGTGCACATGGAGTTGAGTTAGTCACTATTAAGGGGACACCCCTGTACTCTGCAGTGGAGGATTTGCTTTCCTTACTGCATGGCTTCTCTAAGCACTCTGCTTTAAACTGGACTGGCTTACAGACTGCGGGGGAGGCACTGGGCATCCGGGTACTGCGTCCTCTAAATATTGGAGGAACAAGGTGGCTGCTGCATCACCAGCTTGCTGTGAAAGAGTTGCAGACAAATTATCCAGCAATTGTTACACACCTGGAGGATGTGTCAGTAAATGGCACAGGGGATAAATGAGAAAAGGCCACTGCAATCCTGAAGCAGATAAAATCGTCAAGGATATTGTTCTTTATCAACTTCCTAGAATTCTACATAGCAGTCATGTCCAGACTAATGCTGACATTCCAGCAAAATAACTTAACAGTAGACTCAGTGCAAGCTAAAGTTCTTTCTCTCATAATAAAACTCAAATCTCTCAGAGATTCAGAGACTATTGATTGCCTTGACACAGGAATCAGTGTCATGGATGGTAAGCTGCATTATAAAGGTGTAGAGCCTGGTTCTTCCGGTTCAGCAAGATGCAGTAGATCAGATCCTGATGAGGATGCAAACACTATGAAGAGCAGCATTATGGCTGTTGTGAAGAAAGTGCTGGCCACCACCCTAAATCAAATGGAGAATCGTTTCTCTGAATTTGTTAATGACCATGTCATTACTGAAATGGAAATTTTCAACCTGTCTAACTGGCCTGCCTCTGATTCCCTGGCAGAGTATGGAGACACAGAAGTCAAGTTATTATTTTCTCATTACAGTGGCATTCTGGAACTAAACGGGTACAGTACTGTTTCAGCAGTCTTGCAGTGCTCATAACTGAAAGTAGATGTCCAGACCCTAAATGCTGCTTACCATCCACCTTTAGATTCCACTACTATGTAGGCTAGAGTTCTTTCTGAAGAAAGGGAAGACTTTAAAGACATTCTTTCACTGCTGAAAATATTGCTTCTCATTCCATCTTCTACTGCAGAATGTGAAAGGGGTTTCTCGTTAATGTCACAGATAAAACATGACTGGAGGGCAAACTTGAGACCAGAAACTGTGTCAGCTTTAATGGCAATTAGTTTGAGCAGTGACACAGTGTCCACATACTCATCAGATAATGCCATAGCTAGGTAGTGGTCAGCAGGAAAGAGAACAAGGAGACCTCAAACAGCACCTTATGATGCCAGAAAAGATGAAAAGGCCCGGGAAAGTGATGAAGACACTGATATGTTGTAGAATAGTATTACATTCATTTTCATATGTAATGATTCCTGAATCAGTTATCTTTTTTCAGATTTTATCATTATGACCACTGATGCAAGTAACTTGACCATGGTGCATGTAACTTTTGCTGCCACATGCACCTTGGTGCAGGTATCAAAAAAAGTTCATTTCTATCCCTGGATGCAGGGTGCAAGGCAGGGCGGGCAAGGGGGAGTGGGAGGGGTAACGGCAGTAGGGTAGGTGAAGAGCAGGAATGATGTGAAATTGACAGGGGTAGATCAGGGACCCAAGAAAGTGCTGGAGAACTGGTTGGGATTAAATTAGTGTAAGCAGTCACAGCTGGCAGTAGCAACAAGGTATTGTCTGAGCATTCATTTATAAGAGCCCAGAGTGGATGCAGTGGAGATGTTGAAGTGGAGAGAGTTAAACCATAACGGAGCCTGGTAGGTGAAGGATCTTTGACATTGGGATGTGTGACAGCGGGGTATTTTGAAGACCTGGCTATCAGAGCTTCTGGTGTGGCGAGGGTTGGTGTATGGGATGAGGAGTTCCTGTACTCCAGGTGGCATCAACCCAAGGCTTACTTTTTTTGTGAGCAGGCAAGTTTGGTACATTTTCTGCCTTTGAAATGGAGCCAGTTAGCCTGAGTGTATAGGTCACAGGTATGGGTCAATGGGGTGGAGCCAGTTAGGAGCCGGCAGGTTTTGTTAAGAGCTGTAATGATATGGTGGAGGTCTGTTTCCGTGGCTGACCTGTAGATAACAAGCCCATAGTCAATGAGAGAGGCCACTGAGCTATGAATAGCTAGTCTGAGGGCTTCAGCGGTCAGACTATATTTGTGCCTGTAGAGGAGCCCTATGCATGAGTTGACAGTCCTGGCAATATTGTCAATGTGAGACGCATACGACAGGGAACTGTTGACCATGATCCCTAGATGTTTAAAGTGCTGCACAAGCTCCAGGGGAGAGCCCACTGCATTGATGATTAAAAGAGGGTAGGATTTATGTCTGTTTTGGGAGCTGGAGAATAACAGTTTTTGTTATGTTTTTGCCATTGATAGTAAATCCCAGCCCCTCATGTTGAGCTGGTGGTGTGTGCATGACGTGCAGTTTCATGTCTGGGTACTTGCTCTTCGTGGCACAGATTAAGCTGGATGATGCATACGGCCCATTATGGGTCTAGTTATTCCTCTTCAACACAAGTAGTAAAGTATCATCCTTAACATTCAAGTATTTAAAAATTTAGATGACATTAAAGTTTTTGTTGAGTAAATAAAAAGCTTAGCAAAGCACATGTTTTCAAATGAATACCATTTGTGCAGCTTGTAGATTTTGAAAATCACCGAGCAGTATGTAGGGTGTCAGTATCTCCCTACAGCACATAGATGTCAAAAGCCTTCATGCAGCACCTGTGTTTTCAAAACTTTTGTAAAGATATGTGAATATGAAAGACTATTATGCAGTATAAAGATTTTGAAAACCACTGTAGCATGTAGCATGACTGAGCGAGTTACTGCTGTGAAAAATCCTTACTGAGAATATGTTTCAGCTTTTGTAACTTATACGAGTCTAACAGTATGTTTTTAGAAACTTGCTTTACATATGTCATTCTGACTCTTCAGTGAGTGCGAGCAAGCAAATTGGCAACTTCAGTGGCACAGAAATAGTGAAGCACGAGCGAGGTTGCTATAGCAACTTTTACTCATGCTTCACTCTTTCTACGCTCCAAAGTCGCTGACTCCCTCGCATTCACTGAAGAGTCAGTGCCATTGAGTTATAAAGTAAGTTTCAACAAACTGTTAGACTAGTTTTAGTTAAAATGCTGAAACATATTCTCAGTAGGGATTTTTCACAGCAGCAAACTGCTTGATTATGCTACAGAAAGTGAAAGTTGAAGCCACTGGCTTTCTCGCTCTCATTCATGCTAGAGTCGGTGGCAGTTCAGAACAGTAATTTCACCTGGAAAATACATCATTTCATTTTTTGCTAGAAAGGAACACTTTTATCTAACCTGCTCAACCACCTTACAAACAAGTAAAAGTGCAAAGAAACCAAAAAAGCAAGTAACAGCTTAAAGGGATGCATGTTTTTTCTTTATATAACAAAATGTAATTCTGCAAGGAACTGCTAAGTAATTTGCACAGGCAGTTATTTCAGACAGAAACTATTTTTTCACACACACACCCACCTAATATTCTACCAATTTTATAAGGCAGATAATCCACTGCCGGGTGTGTGGTCATTCTCTAATATATGCATGCCTTGGGTGGTTGAATGCATTCACCTACAACCCCATGCCTCACAATGCACACCAAGGTGTGCGTATAGCAGAGCGCAACTACATACCCTGTAGTGGATCATCTGTTCATATATATATATATATATATATATATATATATATTATATATAGATAGATAGATAGATATATAGCTATATATTTGCAAAAACATTTGGCAATGCACCACTTAGGATGACTTAACATCACAATAGTAGAGAAATGTGAAATTAGGTGTTTCATCCCTAACTTCACACACCTACCTCCAAGGAGCAAAAGGAAAAGAAATATTAGGGTTTTGGGTCCACAGAGTCTTGGCGAATTTGTGGTCGGGTCTTCCTTGGGGTTGTCAACCTTAATGCTCACCACATTCTGTGAGCAAATGTCATGCATGATCTCCTGTGGATCCTGAGTGAGGAAAGCTACAACTTTGAAGAGTGTATCACTATGAGGCAGTGGCTTGGAGCTGCACTTTGTATTTTGGATTGGTGACTATGGGCTGGGGGAAGGGGGGAGCATTAGGGTCAACAACCCCAAGGAAGACCCCACCACTGATTCACCAAGACTCCGTAGACCCAAAACCCTAATTTTTTTTTCTTTTGCTGCTTGAGGTGGTAGGGTGGGGAATTAGGGCTGGAAACCCTAATGCCAAATTTCCCTACTTTTGTGGTGTTAGGTTACCTTAACTGGTGCATTAACAAAGTTTTTGCAAAGAATTTCCTTTTTTCTGAGATAGTGGAATCATATCCTCATTCACACAGATCCCTTCAGGACCTGTGTGAACAGATGCAGATGGGCATAGCCGTTTGGGCTGTGTGCCATGGGAAGACTCCACCTGCCTATGGCCCTACTGACCCTGCCCTTCTGTGCAGCATTGGATGTCAAAAATTACCAAAGTTATGAATGTGCATAGAAAAATGTCAACGTACCGTCACAGCGGTGTTTTTTAATATTTTGATACCAAATGTTCAACAAAGCCAGCTTTGATACAAACCCGCTTCAGGGACTCAGAAGGTAAACTTTTTAAAATCTTGGCCGAAACATCATTCCACAGCACAGGTGTGAAAACAGATTTCGGTCTGGTTTTGAAAAATGGCAGTGGTCATGTTCATGAGGTGGTATGAACAAATGGCTATGTTGAAAATTTGGGATACAAATATTTAAAATTGCCAAAGTTATGACTGTGTGTTGCAAAATTTCAATGTATGCTCCTAACTTTGTTGTTTTGTAATTATTTTACTACAAATTTTCAACATAGCCTTCTTATGACCTTATCTCATGAACAAGGGTGGATAACTTGACCCTGAGCAAGCCATTTAACTTCCCTGTGCTCCCATGTCACACCTGTAAACAAGCTTTCAGCTTAGTTTGCCACTCCTGGTTAAACAATTGGAAAACAAAATGTTCTTACCGGAAAGGTGATTTTGCACAGCAACTACGTCATTCCACGCCACAGGTGTGGAAACACATTTTGGCCAGGATTTTAAAAAATTACAGATGTCATGTTCATGAGGTGATGTGAAAAATGGCTATGTTGAAAATTCAGGGTCAAAATATTTAAAATTACCTAAATTATGAGTGTGGATTGCAAAATTTCAACATATGCTCATAACTTTGGAATTTTTAAATATTTTGACCCCACATTTTAACAGAGCCTTCTTATGAACCCACCTTATGAACAAGGGTAGTAAACATTTTCAAGTTCCTGCCCAACAGGTAATTTTGCCAAGTGACTACGAAAACGCCTTTCAGGCCTGATTTGCATAATTCCACCACCATTGGTCATGAGATGGTGGTTTTCACAGTACAATTAAATGTTTTGTGCTGTAAGAAGCAAGAGTTGAGAAACCAGAAATGGTCTTGTAACACAGAATGTTTGGTGCGTATCAGAACATTATCCCAAGAACCCGACTGAGTATGTTCAGAACAGGAAAACACAAAACTTTTAAGCCTTATAACTCTGGAATCATTTAATATTTTTTCACAAAACCTTTCAGAGGCACTACCTTAGGACATCATGCCTGTACCCTGAAGGTTTGGGGAAAAAATTCCATTCTGTGCAGGCTGTAGGTAAGAGCAAAAAATCCCATGTTAAGTATAGGAAAAAAAATAGACAGCTACAGAAAAATGACATATGCAGATCTCAGAAACCACACGAGCTGCAATCACAGAACTATCCACAGATTTAGAGCTTGCCTCCTAGACAGCACGTGCAAATTGTCAGCTGATTTTGTCAATTGCTGCCAAAGCTATTAAGGTGCAAAGTTGGGGTTTAACATTGAACATCCTACTCAAGCCTAAGCACCGCACCCCTGTAACATATATATTCTTTGCAAAAAACATTGTCCATGCACTGGTTAGGGTAACTAAAAGCCACAAAAGTAGGAAAATGTGGCTTTACGGTTTCCAACCCTAACTCCATACCCCCAAGCATCAACAGGAAAAAAATTACAGTTTTCGGTCTCCAGAGTCTTGGTGAATAAGTAGTGGGGTCTTCCTTGAGGTTGTCAGCCCTAATGCTCCCCCCTCCCCCCCAGCCTGTAGCCTTCAGTCCAAAGCACAAGGTACAGCTCCAAGCCAGTGCCTCACAGTGGTACACTCTTTAAAGGCAGAGAAGTATGCCTTGCCACATGTTGCCAACACAATTTGTTATAGCATTCTTCATGCAGGGCCTGAAGAAAGAAGGTCATGTGTGACATTATTTGCTGAGGGAATGTGATGGGCATTAGGGCTGAACAAGGATACAATTCCACTATTTCAAAAAGGAAAAAAGTTCTTTACGAAAAACTTCTGCTTGGGGGTGTGGGGATGGAGATTTAGGGTTGGAAACCCTAACGTCACAATTCCCTACTTTTGTGGAATTAAGTTACCCTAACTAGTGCATTAATGAAGTTTTTTTTTTGCAAAGAATTTCCTTTCTTTTGAGATAGAGGAATTGTATCCTCATTTGGGACCTGCGAGAACTGGTGCAGATGTGCATGGCCCCTTGCGCCGTGTGCCATGAGAAGAGTCTATCCACCTACAGAAGTGCACGGTCTGGTGCATTCACTGTTTACACATTCATTCTTTACACATTCACTCTTTACACATTAGCTCTTCACACATTAACACTTTTTTAAATTTAATTTTATCCACAAGTTTTCAAAATTGTCATTTTACGACTGCCTTATTAAAATGACATGTACCATTTATATGTACAGATGTGTCAGCCATTATGAAGAGCAGTAACTTGCAGCAATGACTTGTCACAAAATCCTGCATGACAAAAGGGCTTAATTGCCATTGACTTACAATGGCCTCTGCAGTAAATTGTAGTATTCTGTGATATTCTGCAGCATTTCTGCACTTGGTCCTGGCTTGCCACATCTGTATGTATATGTATATTTATATTGGCAGTAATGTCATTTCATACCAGAAGTACAAAACGATGTCTCATCCAGGATTTTAAAAATTACACCTGTCACATTTGTGAGGTAGTGTGGAAAAATGGCTATGTTGAAAGTTTGAATCAAAAGATTGAAAAGTAGCGGAGTTATGAGTAAATGTTGAAATGCTGCAATGTTGTATACCAGATTTTCAGCATTGCCTTCTTATTGCCCCACCTCATGAACCAGGTAGGTGAACATTTTTAAATCTTGCCAAAACGTCTTTGGGCGCCACTGACATCATTCTGCACCACAGGTGTGAACACACATTTTGGACAGGATTTGAAAAATGACAACTGACACACTCACAAGGTGGTGTGCAAAAATGACTATGCTGAAAATTTGGGATTAAAATATTTAAAATTACAGAAGTCATGAGCAAATGTAGAAAAATTTCAATGCAGCACTAGTAAGTTTATCATTGTTACATATTTTGACCCCAAATTTTCAACATAGCCTTTTTATGGCCCCATCTCATGAATAATGGTTGTGAAAATGTTCAAATCCTGCCCAAATGATGATTTTGCCAAGTGACCACAACATCGCCTTTTGGGCTTGATTTGCATAATTTCACCACCATTGATCATGATGTATGGTTCCCCAAAAGGCCATGTTGAAAATCTGTGGTGAAAATATAAAAAAAATGACAGTTATGCATCGAAGTTCAAAACTCCATTGAAATACATTTGAACCACACTTACCCTAGTTTCAAATATCACAGTCCCCAGTTCCAGCAGCAAGACATTTCTTCAATCGGAGTGTGAATCTATGACATGGAACATGTTCAGGTGAGTGAGGACGTGTGGGGTGGTGAGTGCTGAGTGGGCTGTCGATGTGGTGGAGTCAGATCGGTGAGTGACTGTTTTTTTTAACAGGTTTAGAAAGAAAAAAGTTTGAGGGATGGTTTTCTTTATTACAGCTCAGATTCCTACACTGGGGATTGGGCACCCCAGTGTTGGGCTACACTTCAAGAAACATGGATGGGTGACCTGGAAGGTTAGGGGTGCAGAGAAGTGGTAAGAAGGTGGGCACCCTGGCTTGCTTATGCATTACAACATTGCACAGTTGGTAGCACATCCGCCTCTGGACCAGAAGTTTGTGGGTTCTCATCCCACACTAGGATTGAACTTGCACCTAAAACACTGACATCTGAGTGCAGTATTAGGTGGGTGCTGTACTGCTGGGGGTGCCATCCTTCAGATGAGACATTAAACCAAAGTCCCTTCTACCCATCCTGGTGCTGTCCTGGTGGGTGTCCAGGTGGAAGTAAAAGAACCCAGGGCACCCTTTGTAAAGAGTAGGGGACATTCCCTGTGTCCTGGCCAACATTCCCCTTCCCATAAACTGTTTCATGCAATTGTCCAGGCTGTGCGTGGGTGTTGATGTGCGATATGGCCACCACTACACATTCAGTCACTTCACTACCAGTCTAGCATTGCTTGTAAAGCGCTTTGGGATACACTGTGTATGAAAAGCACTATATAAACACTGATTCTTCTTCTTATTACAAAAATAAACATTCAGAACAGAGGGTGGGCAACCTGGAGGGGAAGGGGAGAAAGAAGCAGTACTGGGGTGGACTTCCTGGTCCACTTACTAGATAGACAGAGAGGCAGACAAAGAAAGAGACAGACTGACAAAACAGGGGACTGGTGGCTCACTGCTCTCACTGCATCCTGCAGCACAACTTGCAGCTGTAGAACTCAAGAAAGTTCCACTGTTATTATACAGAGATCATGGGTGAACAGCTCCTCTTGCTAAGCTGGGCACCCTGGATTTTGAGGCACCCAGAAAAGGTATTTCTGACAAGTTTTTGAAAAACAAATAAACAACAGAATCTAGCTAAATGGATCATGTTTAGCTAGGTTCAGGTGTTTGTTTTTTATTAAGAAGAGATCATTTTAGTGTATGTTTTGGAAAATCAAGGAGTTTTGCTGCTTTTTCTTTCATCACCTACAGCCCAGACAATTTGAAATTTTGGTCTGAAGTCTTCAATGTGGAAAGAGCTTGCCATAGAATGGTACCTTTCATTGGTATGGTGAAAAAATACTAATCAATTCCCAAGTTATGAGGACTTGCAACTTGGGTTGTGAGCAAGCTCAGTAGGGTATCAAGCATCAATTCAGAAGACCCTACTGAGCATGCTCAGAACCCACATTTCAAAACCTTATAACTTGGGAATGAATTAATATTTTTTTCACCAAACCAAGAAAAGGCACCATTCAGGGGCAAGCCTTTCTACCCTGAAAATTTCAGACCAAAATTCCAAACTATCTGGGCAATTAGGTGATGACAAAAAAACAGGAAAAGGCCCTCATATTTCCTGAAAATGCACTATGTGGATCTTGGAATCTGCATATGTGATTGGTATGAAACTTGGCACGTCAAGAGACTTTGCCTCCGCACCATGCATGTAAATTTTGTGCAAATCTGTTGAGAGGGGACAAAGCTGTTAAAGTGCAAAATTAAGGGTTTAACATTAAACAACATAAAATGGGCATAAAATTTCCACAAATCTGATAGTCTGAAACACTATATCTTTTTCGAGGGTATCTCTTGCAGCAGGTCTTCACTTGGGATCCACCAGAGGGTGCTCTCCTCGACGGTAGCTTTCACCAGAAGTGCTGACTGGGGGCCTACAATGATGTCACCCCATTCATATGTTTAAATATGTGGGCGGCCCCTAGCAGCCTCAATTCTTTTTCTGTTGTCTCCCAGCTCGCTGCATGCTCTGCTTTCACCTGCCTTTGACAACTACCTTTTTTGTTTTGTCCTTTTGACAACCTCTCTCTGTTCAGCCTTCATCGACGTACAGTCCCTTCAGCATAGGACTGAGTTCTTCATTGATTACTTCTGCATGACCTTCATTGACAACCAGTCCCTCCAGCATGAGACTGAGTTCTTCATCCAGACTTCGGCATGCTGTCGTCGACGACCAGTCCCTCCAGCATGGGGCTGACTTCTTCATCGATGACTTCTTCATGCTGTCGTTGACAACCAGTCCTTCCAGCATGGGACTGAGTTCTTCATCGACGACTTCTGTATGCTCTCATTGATGACCAGTCCCTCCAGCATCAGACTGAGTTCTTCGTCGACAACTTCTTCATGCTCTCGTCAATGACCAGTACCTCCAGTATGGGACTGAGTTCTTCATCAACGACTTCTGTATGCTCTCGTTGATGACCAGTCCCTCCAGCATGAGACTGCATTTTTCATCAATGACTTCTGCATGCATTCATTGACGACAAGTCCCTCCAGCATGGGACTGAGTTCTTTGTCGACTTCTACATGACCTTCATCGATGACCAGTCCCTCCAGCATGGGAATGAGTTCTTCTGCAGATGACACCAAAATTGGCAACAGGGTAGACACAACAAAGGGACAGCAAAGTATGGAAGCTGATCTCCGAAAACTGGAGGAGTGGTCCAAGACCTGGCAATTGAAATTCAAAGCCAAACAATGCAAGGTCATGCACCTGGGAAAGCGTAACCAAGGGAAACTGTACTCAATGGGAGGAGAGCAGCTGGTGACTACCAGGCAGGAGCAAGACCTAGGGGTGATCATATCAGATGACCTCAAGATCAGTAGACAATGTGAAAAGGCAGCACTAAAGGCTAGTGGTATCCTGGGATGCATAGGGAGGGGCATCATGAGCAGAAGGCATGAAGTAATCATGCCCTTGTATCAGTCCCTGGTCAGGCCTCACCTGAAGTACTGTGTCCAGTTCTGGAG
Organism: Neoceratodus forsteri; assembly: GCA_016271365.2. Classification (NCBI taxonomy): domain Eukaryota; kingdom Metazoa; phylum Chordata; order Ceratodontiformes; family Ceratodontidae; genus Neoceratodus; species Neoceratodus forsteri. Next base: position 724,961,511 of record CM028129.1, read on the forward strand.
GCCACACCTCAGGAAGGCTATGGATAGGATGGAGACGGTACAGAGAAGAGCAATGAAGATGGTGCAGGGCTTGCATCAGAAACCGTATGAGGCAAGACTGGATGACCTCAAATTATACTCCCTAGAACAACGTTAGACCATCTACAATTACCAATAAACAACTTGTTCTACGAAGCGATGTTTACAATTTACTCACAGCTTTAAAGAAAACTACTAGCCCGGGTCTGGACCGTATTTGCCCAAAATTTCTTCAGGGCACAAAAAGAATAATTACATTGCCACTAACAATGATTTTTAACAAATCACTTTATGAATCTGTAGTTCCTTCTGACTGGAAAACTGCAATAATCACCCCCATACACAAGCAGGGCTCTCACTCACTAGTAAATAATTATCGTCTCATTAGTTTAACGTCCATCCCATGTAAATTACTTGAAAAAATTATTAAATCAATTTTGGACTAGGAGATTTTATCCCTAAATCTTACAGATATTACCCAACATGGGTTCAGATCGGGTTTGTCATGCACCACTAATTTACTGACCTTCTATAACCTTATTAGTTCTAATTTAGACTCATACATTCCCTCTGATGTTATCTTACTGGATTACAGTAAGGCCTTCAACAAAGTGTCTCATAGCATTCTTATTTCTAAACTTACCCGATTAGGTTATTCCGAAATTCTTGTTTTGTGGATAAAAAGCTGGTTATCGAACAGATCACAGAGGGTTAGGGTAAATGGCATTTTATCTGACACGGGATGGGTTACAAGTGGGGTTCCCCAGGGCTCTGTCCTGGGGCCCACTTAATTTAACATCTTCATTAGTGACATGAAAATTCATCCCTCCAATATACTTATTAAATTTGCTGATGATACCAAACTGGGTGGTGCTGTTAATGCTGAAAACATACAAATCATACTTAATGATCTTACATCTATTGAGCATTGGGCCCTTATCAACAAAATGGAGTTTAATACAGCCAAATGTGCTGTTATGCACTTTGGGAAAAATAACCCTCAACAAATATATACATTGAACAATAGCATAATTAAGGCTTCATGCTTAAAAAAAGACCTAGGGATTTTAATCAACAACAAACTTACACGTTTCGCACTGCAATAAGATAGCAAATCTAACAAATTAACTTTTTCGTAGAATCAGTGGTACTTTTGTCTCCAGAATTGAGCAGTGCATTATACCATTATATAGATCATACATCAGACCATATCTTGATTATGGTTCACCATTCTGGAGTCCTTAACTTTGTGGAGATGTGGACAGGTTAGAGAGGATACAGAGACGAATCACCAAAACCATACCCCACCTGTCACAGTTGGACTATAAAACTAGATTACACAAAACGGGGCTGCATTCTCTCAAACAAAGAAGACTGCGAGGGGACCTACTTCAACTTTTTAGGATTCTTCAAAATCCGACTTTAATGAGGCAATGTGGTATTTCTTTTACTACTAGGAAAATTGGACCAAGATTAAACAATAAACAGTTAGACATAGCTAAATGTAAAACAAAAAAAAGACGAAACTTTTTTTCAGTAAGAACCCCGAGAATACGGAATACACTTCCCCAGGAAGTTGTTGACGCCCCTTCCTTTATTACCTTTAAACTCAAACTGGACAAATGGTTAACTAGATAGGGGCAATTATCAATGATCCACATATGTGGAGGACAATGTCTATAGGCTTTTTGCCTTCTTTTGTCCCACAGACCAAGTAACCAAGTAACTCAGGAATCATGGAGACATGATAGAAACATTCAAATACCTTAAAGGCAACAACAGGGTGCACAGGTAAAGGACTGCAGGACTAGAGGGCACAACCTTTGACTTAAGGGAGGAAAGGTCAGAAGCAATACAAGGAAATTCTTCTTCAAGGAGCGCGTTGTGGAACCATGGAATAGCCTGCCAGAGGAGGTGGTGGGAGTCAAGACAGTGGGGTAATTCAAGCGGGCATGGAACAGACACTGTGGGATACACAAGCAGGCAGCTAAGTAGGGGGTAGGAAACCAAGGGCAGATTTGATGGATCGTATGGTTCCCATCTGCCAACAACTTTTATGTTTCTGTTTCTGTGTTTCATTGATGATTTTTGCATGACTCTTGTCAATGACCAATCCCTCCAGCGTGGAACTGAGCTCTTCTTGTCAATATCCTCTGCTTACCCTCATTGATGGCCAGTTTCCCCAGCATGGTACTGCGTCCTCCATCGACATCTGCCTTTGCGGCCCCATCTATAACCTCAGTGCCAGTTCTGTTGTCGACTCGTGCAGAGGCGTGGTCGGTACTGGGTTCTGCCCAGACCCCTCCGTTGATGACGATTCCTTCTTCGTCAATGGTCCATTCCTCCAGCATGAGGTTAAGGTTTTTCAGCAATGATGGCTCCTTTCCAGCCTTCATTGGCGTCGTCTGTTTCCACCCCTACCAAACGATCCTCCAACATGGATCTGGGGTTCACTGTGATGACTTTCCCGTCTTTGCTACTGCCTTCATGGCCCATCTCTTACAGGGGCTTGGCAGTTCAGGAAGTGGACATGGCTTCCCATGCTTCAGGCTCTCTGCTGCATCCCCAGCCTACACCCCAGACCTCTGTCCCCCCCCCAACATTGGGTTTATGGGAGCGCATCCTCAGTCTTCCACTCTCTCACTAAAGTCTCCTGCCATCAACATACCCCTAGTGGTACAAACTGTCTTGGAGGTTTTCAACTCCTACACAACCTCCTTCTCCCTTACACCCCACCTCACTCACAGACGTGCACAGATCTTACTCCTTCCCCTGCCTTTCAGCCACTGGGAGAGGGAGATTTGGAAGAGTTGGAGGAAATAGAAGATGAGGATCTACTTGCTTATGAAGAGGTGTGACCTTGCAGCTTGGTACCACCCTTCTACCATCACTCAGGCTCCAGTGATAGGGGCTCACCTGTACCAGGCTTTCACTCACCACCCCTTCTTTGCTTGAGCTCTGCCAGCAGCTTCAGTGGTCTTTCATGCTGCCTATGATCAGACTGAACGTCTCAAATACCTCAGCTCTCTGCCTTCAGATAGAGATTCGAAGCAACTGGACCTGATGGGGAAAAGGGTGTCTGCCTTGTCCACCCTTAATATGTGTATATTCAATTATACAGGGCATATGCTGAAGTACCAAAAAAAAAAAAACTCTGTGCACTGCCGCCTCCGAACTGGCTGCTAGGCTTCCATGGTCTACTGAAACTGACCAGTTACTCACCACACTTAAGACGGGTACTGGCTTTTCTTGTAATTTCCTCTGTGAGGGCTATGTCGCCACTGATACCTCTGCCCATTCCTCAGTGAGGGGTCTCACCCTTCACTGTCATGCCAGACTGAGGGTTTCTGGCTCAACCCCGGATGTCCAACAAACCATGCTAAATACCCCCTTTAATGGGCACAACTTGTTTGGGTCTGACACCGAAACTGCCTTGCACAACTTGCAGGCCTTGCCCGCACTCTCTGGACAATACACTCAATGTTCATACTCCACCGATATCACAGTGGAACACATACCACTCCTTTCATTTTTTGACAGGCCACCCAACAGTGAGATCCTGCCCATCATCTGACCAGCGGCCGCCAACAGCCCCAGCCTCTGAGCTGTACCTCTGCCTCCAAGGGCACCTGCTGCAGCCGCCGAGGCCCTCAATCCTTCTGACTTCTTTGCTCTCCTCCCCAGCCATTCTCTGTCAACCTTGGAGGCTATGGGAGATCATTTTTCTGTGCATTTAGAGGTCTGTCAAAGGATTACGTCAGACGAGTGGCTTCTACAGATCATACACATGGGCCATACTATGGAACTGATAAGCTCCCCTCATCCTTCTCTCCATTGCACGTGTCCTACCTTCTGGCCTACATGCTACTTCTCCTGGAGGAACTTGTCTTACTGATTCAGAAGTGAGCCGTCGAACCAGTGTCTCCCGAGGAGCTGAATAAGGGATTTTATTCCCATTTCTTTCTGGTACCCAAGCACACAGACAATCTCACATAGAAACATAGAAGTTGATGGCAGATAAGGACCACAAGGCCCATCCAGTCTGCCCATTGTTTCTATCTTATGAATGAGCCATAGGCCTGTACTCTGTCAATGGCCTATCTATTCATATTGATCTGTATTGCTCCCTTACGCCTATCCCATGCCTGTTGAAGCCCTGCACTGTATTCATATCCACCACTTCCTGAGGTAGACTGTTCCATGCATCCACCACCCTTTGTGTGAAAAAGAACTTCCTCACATTACCCCTTAATTGGCCTCCCCCTAATCTCATGCTGTGTCCTCTTGTCCTACTGTTTTTCTTATATTGAAACATGTTAAGACTATTCACCTTGTTAATGCCTTAAGATGCTTGAATGTTTCAATCATATCACCTCTCTCCCTCCTTTGCTCTAGGGTATACATATTGAGCTCCGTTAATCTGTCCTCATATATTTTCTGATGCAGTCCCTGCATTATTTTGGTTGCCCTTCTCTGGACTGCCTCCATTTTGTTAATGTCCTTGTGCAGGTGTGGCCTCCAGTACTGCACGTTGTACTCCAGATGGGGCCTAACCAGTGTCTTGTAAAGAGGGATTATTACCTCCCACTTACGATTTGCAATACCCTTACTAATACACCCCAACATCCCTCTAGCCTTACCTACTGCTTTAGTGGTCTGCTTGGATGATTTCAGGTCATCTGTGATGATGATACCCAAGTCTCTTTCTTCCCTTGTGATTGCCAGCAACTCCCCTCCCAACCTATAGGTAGCTTCAGGGTTTCTCTTCCCTTTGTGCATGATCTTGCACTTCTTTGCATTAAACCCCATTTGCCACTCTTCTGACCATTTTGCCAATTTATCCAGATCTCTTCTCATTCTGCCCACCCCACCTGGATCATCTACTCTGTTGCAGATCTTGGTGTCATCTGCAAACAGACAAACCTTACCCCTCCTATCCATCTGCAATGTCACTGATGAAGGTATTGAAGAGGACTGGCCCCAGGACTGATCCCTGAGTTACCCCACTTGTGACTTGCATCTCTTCTGACTGTATACTGTTTACCACCACTCTCTGTTTTCTGTCCGTCAACCAGTTTGCCACCCAGTTGACCAACTTCTGACCCACCTCGAGCCTACCCAGCTTATTAATCAGTCTTCTATGTAGAACATTATCAAAAGCTTTGCTGAAGTCAAGGTAGGTGACATCAACTGCTCCCCCTTGGTCTACCACTCTGGCTACCCAGTCAAAGAAATCTATGAGATTAGTTTGACAGGACCTTCCTGATGTAAACCCATGCTGTCTTGGATCCTGTGCTCCTATGGATTCCAAGTGTTGCACTATCCTTTCCTTAAAGAGTGCCTCTATAGTCTTGCCCACTACTGATGTAAGACTGACTGGTCTGTAGTTCCCTGCCTCCTCCCTGCTACCACTCTTGTGGAGTGGAATCACATGAGCCCTTCTCCAGTCTTCTGGGACCTCTCCTGTGCTCAGAGACTCACTAAACAGTTCTGATAATGGCTTTGCTAGTTCCACCCTTACCTCCTTTAGTACCCCGGGATGTATGCCATTAGGTCCCATTGCCTTGTCCACCCTGAGCTTTGCAAGCTCTTGTAGGACCCTTTCTTTTGTGAAAGGACTAGTGCACACCTCCATCCCCCCTGTGTCCATGGTGCTGAGCTGTGGGCCCTGCCCTACCTTCTCCTCAGTAAATACTGAGCAGAAGTATCTATTTAGGATAGATGCTTTTCCTTGATCCTCCTCCACTCACTCACCCTTATCCCCTTTGATCTTAGCAATACCCCCTCTGGACTTTCTCCTTTCACTAATGTATCTATAGAAAGTCTTGTCCCCTTCTTTTACTGTTCATGCCAGTGTTTTCTTGGTTTGGGCCTTTGCCTGTCTTACTGCCTTACCTGCTTCCCTTAGGGAAGTTTGGTATGCCTCCTTATCTTCATCCCACTGCGTTCCCTTATATTTTCTGAAGGCCAGCCTTTTGGATCTGACTTGTTCTGCTACTGTTTTTGAGTACCAAAATGGGTTCCTCCTTTTGCTCTTGCTTTTCTCTAACATAATGGGATATTGCCTCAAGTATTGCATCCTTAATGCTTACCCACTTTGCCTGTACTCCCTCACCTGTATTTCTTCTTGCCAGGGCTAGCTTAATTCTGTTGGCTATCTTATCAAAGTCAGCCCCTCTGAAGTCCCATATTTTTGCGTTGGAATGGGATGATTTAGTTCTAGTGGCCAAATTGAACCATACTATGTGATGGTCACTGGCCCTCAGGTGACTTTCTACCTGGAAATCTGTGATCCTTTCCCCGTTAGTCAGTATTAGATCTAGGATAGCCCTGTCTCTTGTAGGTTGTTCTACCAGTTGCTTGAGGCCCTCCCCCTGCAGGGAATCCACTATGTATCTAGTTCTGGTGGATGTTCCTGCTGGTATTGACCAATCTGTATCTGACCTTGGGTGGCTCTCCCCCTCTGCATCTAGGCAGTACTACCTGGGATCCCTGACTGATTCTACCTTCAGGCTAAATGTACCGAAATCTCTGGACGCGCTTCTCACTCCTATAACCTCTACTTTTGGGCTTTGGTCAGTGAACAAGTTGCTTCTAAAAGTCCCTAGATGTCATACCTCTAAACTGACTAGTGCTTTCGGGCACATGGCTCCCAAGATTTGGAATACTCTTCCCTTGGCACTCAGGCAGGCTGAGACCCATAAAAAATTCAAGAGTGAATTTAGGGGCTATCTGTTGAGTACTGACTCATGTGCTTGTTTTGACCCCACCTGATTTAGCATATACTCTTGCCTACTCCTTAGTTATGACACCTGCGCTTGCTGCCCTACCTGACTTCCGTCTTTGTACCTTTTGTTCCTGACTTGTACTTATTTGTTTCTTAGGGCCTCTACTTCTCACTATTTCTCTCTTTTTCTCTTCTTGCCAGTCGTGTGTCTATTTTGCATTTCTTTTATCCACTCTCTACCTCTCTCCTTTTCTGCCCCTGCCGCCTCCACTCCTACCTATCCTCCTGTTCTTTATCCTTCTCTGTCTGGCTTAATTATCTCTACCTGTCTCTGTCCTGATATTTCTCCCTACCTACGCTCTTTTTTCTACAATGTTATACTGCTAGGCAACTATCTGGATTTTTGTTTGATGAATTGTACTTTTCTCCTCACTACTATCTCACTGCACGTTCACCTGCTTTATTTTCAGGCTCTACATGAATATGACATTGTATGAAATTGTATTTGTATTACAGGTTACCTCTATTTTCTGCACCCTTGTTAGCACTAATATTTTTGCACTTTCTGTACTATGTTTTGCTACCTTGGAACTGTACCTGCTTAAACTGTTATCTGTATTTGTTTTACTATGTCTTTGTACTCTCCCAGGTCGTGGCTGAAAATAGTCAGTTTTGGTTAGTGCACCTACCCGGTAAAAAAACCAAAATAAAGGATCTGGCATGTTGAAGTCTCCCATTGTCAGAACCTCCCCTTTTGCTGTCGTGTTTTGTATATCTTCTAACAGTAATGTGTCTATGTGTTCTCTGTGGTCTGGAGGCCTGTAGACAACCCCAGTTCATATGGCTGTCCCATTTCCTGTTTCCAGGGTGATCCACAGTTTTTCTGGCTCCTTATGTGTATTCTGAATTTCTGTAGCTTTGATATTATCATTGACATATAGGGCCACTCCCCCCACCCCCTTTTCTGTACCTCGGTCTCTTCCAAATAGTACATAACCGGGTACTGAAGTCTCCCAAATGTGGTTACTGGTAAACCATGTCTCACTAATGGCTACTATGTCCAGTTTAGCCTCCATCATTATTGCCTGCAGGTCTGGGATCTTGTTTCCCAGACTGCGAGCATTTGTGTACATGATTTTCCATTGGCCAGATTTCGGTGTGTTGTTGGGGTGAGGTCCAGCGTTTCCTCCATGCATCATATGGGGAACCAGACCTTTTTCCTTACCTGGTGATGCAAATGAACTACAAACATGCTGAACTCCTGTTTGATCACTTGCTGAGGGGGGAGGGGTGCTCTTCATGTTCGATGTATCAGTTGCTGCACCCCTCTCCCCATTTGCTAGTTTAAATATTTTGCAAAGACGTCAAACTTCTGCCCAAATGCACTGACTCCCTCCTTAGATGCAGTCCATCAAATTTAAAGAACTTTTTCTCCCAAAACTGTTGCCAGTTACGTACAAATTTGTGTCCATTTGCCTGGCACAAGCCCTTGAGCCACATGTTTAGCTCCCCTATTTCCCCTTCTCTGAACTTCTGTCTGTCTGCCTGCCCCCCTTTCCCAGACTGGCAGGATCTCAGAGAAGGAGATGCCGGATGAAATGGATGACAGTTTATCTCCCAGCCTGGTCAGGTGTTCCTTGGTCTCCACAACTAATTGGCTGGCAAGATCGTTAGTCCCCATGTGTACCAGGACGTTGATGTTTTCTCCTGCTTCCTGCAAGATTTTAGTAATGCGGTCAATGTCTGTCCCCTGCTGATGTACCTGGGAGACATCTGACCATTAAAACACACTATACATGTCTCATAATCTGCGCATCTGACTGGAACGAAACATGGCATGTCAATAGAATTTGCCCCCCAGACAGTGCATGCAAAATTTTGTGCAACTGTTGAAGGAAGCAGAAGCTGCTAAAGTGCAAATGTATGGGTTTACCATTAAACAGCCTACTCAGCCCTAACCTTAGTGGTGCTACCACCCCATTACAATATATATATATATATATATATATAGCCCAAACAGTTTGGAATTTTGATCTGAAATTTTCAGGGTAGAAAGGGCTTGCCCCAGAATGGTGTCTTTACATTGGTTTGGTTAAAAACTATTAATCCGCTCCCAAGTTATAAGTATTTGAAATTTTGGTTCTGAGCATAATTAGTAGGGTATCAAACATCTATCCAAAAGACCCTACTAAGCATGTTTAGAACAAAAATTTCAAATACTTACAACTTGGAAACAGATTAATATTTTTTCACCAAACCAATGAAAGGTCCCATTTTGGGGCAAACAAAATTATAAACTGTCTGGGCACTAGGTGATGACAGAAAAAACAGCAAATGTCCTGATTTTTTCTAAAAACCCACTGTATGGATCTTGGAATCTGCACATCCAACCTGAACAAAACTTGGCATGTTGAGAGACTTTACCATCCAGACCACATATGCAAAATTTTGTGCAAATCTGTTGGGAGGGGCAGAGCTGTTAAAGTGCAAATGTAGGGATTTAACATTAAACAACCTACTATAGAGGTGCTGCCTCACCACTGTAATACAATATGTACAGGTAGGACTCTCACTGTTCAAATAAGTCATTTTCCCAAACATCTGACCCAAGTGAAAAATAAACTATATTATTGACCCAATGGGCAAATAACACTGTTTTTTTCATTTGTCTACAACATCCTGTGACCCAAAATGTCAATCAACTTGATTTATATGCTATTTTGGCCAATCTCACAACAAATCTGCTAACAATAGTAGCCAGCACAAGTCCACAGTTTAAAAAGTGAAAACCTGCTCCTGCCACCATCTTGCTTCCTTGCTTCCCAACTGCTCCGAGTTTCTGAACATCACAAATTAAATTTAAAATACATAATTTAGCTTTGAACTACATTGTTGCACAATTGACTCCTTTCATTTTTAATAATCTACCCCAGTGCCAGGATGCCCTGCACGTCACACTAGCTCTGCTGCTTCACTATGGCTCACTTGCACCCTCTAGCTCGCTTTCAGTCACAAATGTGTTGGAAAACAACCACCACACTGTCACTCAGTTTGTGACCTGATGCTGTAAAAAAGGTATTTTCTATGTAGGCAATAATACCCAACAGGGACGTCAGTACTGGGCTATACCGGATCGCCCCAGGGTATAATGATGCCCAATGCCGCAAGCAGATGGCCTTATAGTCCCTGGATGGTCTGGCATAGCCAAATACCGCCCACCCTGGAGGGTATTGTACTCAGAAAATGGGTTACATGTAACATTTTATGTAAGATTTAAAAAATATGAAAAAAATTAGAAAAATTAATAAAAATCGATTTAAAGTTGATTTGTTTGGTAAAGCAGTTCCTCTACTGGATATTTGCCAGTAGAGAGTACTTCTGTGTTTCAGAGCCATTTTATTTGTGTGACTTTCCTTTACTCTTGCATTCAACCCTCACTCCCCCACTTCTTCAACCTTCATCTTCTTATCCCTCCAAACACACACAGTCACTGGTTCTCCATTATTTTTGTTTATATTTATATTTGCAGTCAGAACGGAATCAGGCTGCAGTGTGATTGGATATGGTGGCTCACAGATACTTCATGACCACAGATGTGCATGTGGTGGCTGTGCTACAAACCAGTTGATTTTGTTTTTGTGTGTGTTTCCTTTACTCAGCTGTCATCCTACACACACACACACACACACACACACACACACACACACACACATATATTGGTGCTCTGTTGTACTGTTGTACCAGCAGTGAATGCGGTCAGAATGGGAGCTGGATTGACAGTGATGATCACGGGTCCTGGATGGCAGTCCGTGCAGTTGGGAGCAAGCATGATGGCACTGCAGTTTACAAGAGGGTCAGACATTGAGAATGCAAAATAAGGGCAACATAAATGTCAACTGCAACGGTGAGCACTACATGAAGGTACTCATGTAAAAAAAACGTGGATAAGTGGTTTAAGCATTTATTGCAGCTCTACAGACTTGTTATCTACTGGCCGTCAGTCTTGCTCGCTAAGCGGGAAGAAAAGGTGGTCGTCACAGTTTGAAATTTTCTATTAGGCACAAAGATTTCTTTGGTCAAAAGGCAGGGTGGCACAGGGACAAGATATTTACTAGTCTCTGTTGCCAGATACCCACCTGGTTAGAGAGTGCTCTTGACCAATCAGATAGCAGGGTTTCTCTAATCCATTTTCACAGTACTTTTGGAGGAGGAGGTCCAGCCTGCACAGTAGTTTGGATGTTGGGGGCTTCAGTCTTGATCAGTGTTAAAAAAGTAAGAACAAAAAACAAGCTGAAATAGTTGCACTCTCTCGCTTGCGCACTCTCTCTCTCTCTGTCTCTGTCTCTCTCTCTCTCCCCCCCCTGCAGTTCCCTGACCTGCTTCTCATCTGTATCACTTTGGAGAGGGGGAACCATGCCTTGAGAGAAGAGATCTGGCCTGTACAATAGTTTTCAAGGGGGTTAGCATGTTCCTTTTTTTATGTAGCTTCATGAACATAGACCATTGTATACGTAGAAAATGTAATGGCCTGTGTTTTAATATGCCCTTAATTTTCTTTCTTGGAGGGGGTAGGACTTTCATAACTCACTTGCAGCTGTGTGACTCATGAGTTATGGCCCCCCCACCCGACTCACGGAAATCAATAGCATATTTGAACACAGGCTATATTAGTATTATTATGTTTTTGTTTACTCGGAAAGGAAGGTTAGTCAACACTGCTTATTTTTAGCCTCGTCCCAGGGAGTGGAGGGAGACTACTGCTGTAAACCATCTGAAACTGAACCAGATTAAGCTGTTGACAATATTTTCCCTCTTCTCTTATTTCAGTCAAGTTGCATTCCTTTAGAAAGATGTACACTTGACTAAATGAAAAATGACTTATTGCTCATACTTATTGTTTTTTTTCTTTTACTGAAGCTGGATAACAGAGCACTGTAAATATCTGATGCTGGTGTACATGTTGTAATTTTGCAAAATGGTGTTTGTGAAGTATATAATGTATTATTCAAAATACAAAAAAAATTACCTACTCTTATCGACAAGTGGCATGGAATCTTTAATACTCACTGAACAGCCACCAAAAAAGGCAGTCAGGACCTCAATTGCCTCAGTTTAATGTCTCATGTAAAGGATAACACACCCTGATAGTACAGCCTCCCTTAGTAGTGCACTTGGGTGCCAGTGCTTTTTGGTATGAGCCCAAACCCAGGGTGGGGCTAGACCCATAACCATCTGGCACAGAGGTAGAGGTGCTACTTTGCAATGCTGATACTTATGTATGTATGTGTATACACAGACACTTACAGCAGGTGTGATGATGTTTGTTAAGATAAACATGTTATTTTGAGGACATACACAAAATAAATAAAGCTGGTCCTTGAGCATGATCAGAAATGTATTTATTTATTTAAAAGTTGGTAACCAGGAAAGGCACACTGAGCCAAAGCTTGATTCCAGGTGTGACCCGGGGAAGGGCAAGGGGGACAAAGTAAAAAAACAGTACACCGTTTGTGCATAGTCATACATAATGTTATACAGCATTAAAAATACACAACATAGAGACAGCAGTAATACATGGCGGCAAGTGTAGAACAACATCAAGACTGATAAAGTTGTACAATGGTGCAAGATAGCATAAGCACAGTAATACATAACAATGAGGTTGGCCACAATGAACATAATCAGAAATATATGTTCACATGTGAAATGCCATATATTAGCCAGGCCTTTTATGGAGTTTTGTTTACAGTTTTGCTCGCCAGAACTACAAAATGTTATAAATCATATAGAGAAGGTAGAAAGAAAATGTATCAAATATATTACTGGTATGGGGTCATTAGGATATAGTACATGCTACAGGTCCTGGGGTTACATAGTCTGGAAGGAAGGAGGATAAGAGGAGAAGGGATCCTGCTGTACAGTATAATAAATGACACACATACCTGTTCTTTAATGGGTCTAATACAAAAATAACATAATCACAACACTGGGGGACATATTAAAGAGCTTCAGGGAAGGAAGTACAAAACAAAAGCTAGAGGCATATATTTTACAGAAAGGGTGATCAAATACTGGAATGCACTACCAGGAGATATTGTTACGGCACCAAAAATAGATGGTTTTAAGAAACTATTGAATGATTACATGAATAGTTGGACTGATCTGACCACTGAGTGTTGGGGGAAGGTATACCCCCCCGACAGCGACACCAATACAGTGACCTACGTCACTGCTGACAAAATCAACAGTTTGTTGACAGGTTGCTGTATTGGTGCTCCAAAGACAGGGGCACACTGTCTCCCAGTGTCCCCCATTCCTGAATCAACTCTGACTCGGAGTTGATTATAATTAGAATGGGGGGTGTGGGGGCAGAGCCCCCTGTATGGGGAATCTGGTGGCAAAGCCCCCCGATAGAAAAATGGACTGGGAATCCATTGTGATTTATGTTGACTGCCATAACTTCCATTGCTGTAATGCCAGTCGATGAAACTGTTGTCGAACCAGCATTGTAGAGCCTTGGGGGAACAGGCTAGAAGGACCATAATAGGCCTACTCTTGTTTCTAACATACCTTAGTAACCATAGCATATCTTTTGATTCCTTGAGTTATTGATGAGTTGCTCTTATGCTGAGCCATTGAACTGAGGGGCACAGTTTACATTTTGTACTTTTCATTATGTCACTTTTTATCATTTCTATCACAAAACTACCTAAACACGTGTTGCATAAGTTGAATATGATTTGACATGAGCTGACCTAAGATATCATTTTTATCTTCATTTGAGGGTGTTGGTCTATTGCTATCTCACTCATGTCTTTGCAACTCTGAACTTATCAACTGACCAATAACCTCTCATGAAGATAAAAATGATATGTTAAGTCAGCCCATGTCATATCCAATTTCATATGTGTATGTGTGCAGTATGTATGTATGTATGTATCTATCTATCCATCTATCTATCTATCTATCTATATGCAATGGGGTGGACATAAATGGAGTGTGATAAATCCATTTATCTGAGTAACTGTGTGGATAAATTTTATTTATCCACACAGTTACTCATTTATCCACACAGCTGCTAATTTATCCACACAGTTACGTGTTTATCCACACTAATCATATTCAAATTCAAATAACTTTAAAACGAAGAAATATAGCATGGTACTGTGAGCATGAAAATTATTCAGCACAAAATTATCTACAAAATGAGTGGTGTTTCATTTATAGATACTTTATAGATTTCTTTATAATTAGCAAAAAAAACAGAAGACAATTACATTTTTGTTCGCTTTTTTGACAAACAAATGCAAATAAATTTAAAACGAAAAATGATAGCCTGGTAATGTGAGCATGGAAGATGTTCAGCACAAAAGTATCTACAAAATGAGTGGTGTTTCATTGATAGATACCGTTTTAGTTTTTTTATAATTAGCAAAAAACAGCAGAAAATTCAATTTTCTTTCACTTTTTCATCAAACAAATGAGAATAACTTTAAAACGAAAAAGGTAGCATGGTACTGTGAGCATGACATTTGTTCACCAAGAAGTTTTCTACAAAATGAGTGGTGTTTCATTTAATAGCAACCACTACACTAGGTACTGTAGACATACACTAGGAAAGTTAATTGAAAGTCCCAGAAATTATCATAAAAAAAAAATAAAAGATAAATGGTCAAAAGCAAATGTTCCTGCACTGACAGAAAGCATCTCTATTGCATAAATGAAATATACAAAGGTGAGCTGTCAGATAAATGATTTATCTACACTTGTGCTGTTTGACCTCGGCCACCTCACTTGTGGCTTATGCCACTTGTGCGGTTACCTGAGTTCAAACAGTACTTTTGTAGATAAATCATTTATCTGACAGCTCACAATTGTATAGCACTTATATATGTAACCCCCATGCCACTTTTGGCAAGTTGGACACCCCTCAGAAAACAGAAACTAGTACCCACATATGGCATACCATTTACTTTTAACAGAAATTCTTAGATTGGTACCACACCTAGCGTTAGGAATTATACCAGGCTCATTGTCTAGAAGAAAGAGGTGGAGGTACAAGAACTAAAAATGAACCTTTTTAACTACAACCAGGTCCAGGTGACAGGATGCTAAGTGTATGCCAGACCTAACTGCTGAGGGGCCCCATTAATTCCACACAGAAGCAATAATCAGATTGTCCAAAGCATCAGCTGGGATTTTGCAGTATGGCTTTATTCACAGTTGTTACTAATGCATCAGTGGACCCCCAAGGGTCAGTCATGGCAGACAAGTACTTTTTCTTCCACAACTCTTTGCTAGGCAATACAATTCTCTACAGAAACAATTCCTTTCTTTTCCCCATGGTGTTTGCATGTGCACTGTGCCACACACCCGAACACATTTCCATTTCCTAAGAGTGTATTCATGTGATTTGTTTGCCACACACTTAGAACACCTTCTTTCCCAATAGGTGTACACTTGTGACTTTTATCACTCACCTCATCCCGCAGCAATGGCCTTTGCTCAGGGTAAACTGGTGCCCATCAATAAATCAGTTATCCCTGCCTAAGCTTCCAGATGGCGTTCCTCCCACCCTTTGCTACAAGTGACAGTTTCTGCCATTCCTTTAGGGTTACACCATGGAAGCCTTCATTCCATACTGAAATGCTAAAGACTCTGAACTTTACTCCACTTCACTCACTTGGGTGAACCAGGGGTACTGACAGGTGTGATCTAGTCTTATCTTTGGGCACACACACCCCAGAACAAACCCCTAAATGGAGAACTTGTCTCCCATTATGTACTCACAGATTAGTTGCTCCTTCCTCTAGGCATGGAAACAATGCAAAAACAAACTTTCCATTCTGTACTGACAAATTTGTTGCCCCTTCCTGTAGGCATGGTAACAACCAGAAAGCACACTTTTCCTTGGTAGTTTGTCAGAAATCTCACAAAAAGTCCTTCTCAAAGGCAGCTGAACACACACAAGGACCTTCAGGGTATTGCCCCTTGGATCCACTGAACTAACAGTCCCTTTTGCTTCTCCTGGAGTGAACATCAAGGAATCCTGCTGAAGAAAGGTCGTCAGCACTTCACTTGAAGCTGGAATTTGTATTCCAAACTAGGGTGAGAAACACAGTGCCCTCTGACACAGAGCCCACTGGTAGAGCTCCTGCCACTCTAACTTCCTCACTAAGACTAACTGAACATTCTAAAACTTCCCCAGAACAGCTGACTCAGAAATGGTTATGCTGCTGCGAGATTTCTAAATGACATAATCATCCTTCCCTCAGGCTAGCTGAGTAAACAATGATGTCATTATGTAAGAGGCCCCAAGTGAGCTCCTTACCAGCTGCCTATTCTACCTGCCTAACACTAGTACTAATGGAATTCTAGTAACCCCAGGGGACTGGGTGGTTACATATATATTACATGTGTGCATGTGTGTATGTAAGGATTAACCAACGGTGGGGTGGGGGTTTACTGGACACTAATCTACACCTGGTGGGGGTGTAAGGCATGAGCACTCAGGCAGAGTAACTTCAACCACTCAGGCATGGATTAATGCTTAGTAAACCCATGCCTGGAGTGACTTAATTTGCTTATAAAATGGGCAACTTTATGTTAGAGGTTTACCTAAATAAATATAAAAAAAAAAAAATACAGTCTACGTGTGTTTGAAATAAAACAGTTATTCCACCTAATGGGTGTGTCCTAGTGAAGAGGCCGTAGTTGTAGTTCTCCACTATGTGGATTTATCCTAATGAGGATGCCAAAGTTATATTTAGAGATATGGTGAATTTTACCTGTGAACAGCGGAAGTTCGCCCATGAACAGTGGAATTTCACTGTTTGTGGGCAAAATTCAGCATCTTGCAGGTGAAATTCACCACATCTCTAGCTGTCATTTTTTACATGTCTCTCTGGTGGAATGATCTGACTAGGTCACTTTACATTACTGTCAATCAGGATTTGTAGTTCAGCAAGGCAACTGTGGGTTTACTGGGGATAAATTAATGGCCACATTATGACTTTTAACCAATGAGGTTTGGAGAATCCTGACTTTTTTTTCACAGTGTGTGTGTGTGTGTGTGTGTGTGTGTGTGTGTGTGTGTAATGTTTAAAGATTAGCACAGCACAAACTCACTGGAAGATAATAAAGCTGAGCGTATGTTGAAGGTTAAAATTCAATTACTTTATTGGTAGGTCCTGATAAAAGATAGATAAGTAAGCACTGGTGATACCTGACAGATTGCCAATGTTTCACACCTAAGCTTGGTGTTTTGCCAAGGATGCCACTCCCAGAATCAATGCATTTTATATATTTATTTTCCCATTATAGGAACTGTAGCTAAAACAGTGAACCTAATAAGAAGTGACAATAATAGTGCTATATTCTAATGAATTATACCTAGCGTGAAAAATAGCAGGAATATTATTAAATAACAGCACATTACAAATAGAGACCGTTATGTATACGTAAAAGGTAAAGTCATGAGATACAAGTGTCCAGTGTCAGAGAGGAGAAAAGACTAATGTTACATAGCTGTTCTGGAATCCCAAATTACCTGAAAGATGAAAAAGCTTTTAGATATACTTTTTATCAGATTTAGAATTTATTCTATCTTCCTTCCCTTATAATAAAATCTAATATAATCGAGTTACATAAGGAAAGGAATCAACTCAGTGAAATTATTAAAACAGGGAGCATAAAGTACTCCCAATGTATGCACTCCAAAGGCTTCATGTCTAAGTATCAGGGTGTGTGTATATGTATGTGTACATACGGTATATACAGTATTATGTATGTATCTATGTATCTGTCTGTCTCTTTGTGTTTGTGTGTGTATATATATATATATATATATATATATATATATATATATATTTTTTTTCCTTTTGGAGCATTTTTTACCAGGTAGGTATGCAGAGCCCTGAGGCTCGTTTCCAGTTGCAATGAAAACAAAAATTACACATTGCTCACAGACATCAGATTACATGTTGAAATTTATTAATGTGCAAGGACACAAACAGGAAATCCCAATGCTTCAACGTGCTCTGTCTGTTCTTCAGAAAATCATTTTCAGTTGTGACAGAAAACTACATTAATGCATTGTTAGGATTCCAAAACCACAGAAGGAGGGAAATGTGTCATTAGGGTGTTTTTTTGCAATTTAATATACTTTATTTATATATCAAGATAACATTCTAAATCATAGAACAATGCATATCATTAGGGTTTTTGTAACCCTAATGCCTATCCCCCTGCCCCAACATCTAGCCTTGTGACCCAAGGCCAAGCTATGGGTCTGGGGCCGTGTCCCATAGGTCTGCTGCATTAAGCTACAGGTCTGGAGCTGTGCCCCGCGGGTCTGATGTTTCACGTAGGGTCCACAGTATCAATCATAAATGTTTTGCATAAAGTACAAGATCATTCATAACTTTCTTTGCACAATGGGCCCCATTTGAAGCAAGAGGTCATTCATAACTTTCTTTGCACATGGCCATATGGGCCCCATTTGAAGCAGGAGGTCATTCATGACTTTCTTCATGCAGAGTCCTGTGTAAAGCAGAAGATCAGGCATGCATTTCTTTGTACAAGGCCTCAGACCTCTAGCTTGAAGCAGCAGACCTATGGGCAGGGTCCTGGACCTGTAGCTTGGCCTTGGGTCATAAGGCTAGGGATTCGGTGGGCATAAGGGTTAAAAAAAAACCACAGCATTTCCTTGCTATTGTGGCTTTGAAACCATAATATATGCATTATTGTAGCTTTTTGCAGTTCATTTCCTTACTTTTTGAGAAAGTACAGTCCTAACTTGATCCTCGCAGGCACTTTTTAACCTTGCGTGTCGAAAGAGTGGAGTCCTAACTTGCTTTGTGTAGGACCTGAATTAGCCTAAAGCAGGAGATGAAACATAACTTTCTTACTATTTTGTTCATATATGACTTGAATTGTAGTACAAAATGCATGCAATAGTTTTGTTTGCTCATATTTCATGACAACTTTGTACATTTTGTGCAGCGGTTATACTATTCTAAAAATGTTGTTTATGTTGGACATGGAAACATTTTCATGATCTTATGTGTTGGGCTAAGAATTTTTTTGTGACAATTTTCATACTTGAAACATTTTGCTCATATTAAAAACATTTTCAAGATGGGTTTTCCCATTTGTTCATGTGAACCAAACACATGCACAATATTTGATTCACACATGCTGACTTTGTTAAAGTCAGTTTCTATGATCTTCTGAGTGAATCACAAAAACATTTTTTGCCTAATCAAAATGCTAAGTGTGGGTGGGGATCTCCTGATGGGCCAATGGAAATGTATTATGCTTCCATGCCGATGACCCCAGTTTGGGAGTTAACTTAAAAGTTGGCACTGGGGTGGCCAGGCTGGAAGAACACGTTGCTGAAGGCAGCATGTTCCAGTAAGGGGTTAGGAGGCTGCATGTTCCAGTAAGGGGTTAGGAGGCAGCATGTTCCAGTAAGGGGTTAGGAGGCTGCATGTTCCAGTGCCACATTGGCTCCTACTGGTGGGCCAGAGAGCTCATTTTTCTGGTAGGAGCATGCTGCATGTATACGAGGTACCCGCTGATGTTGCATGTGCTGCCTGCAGACAGGAAAGCAGAAAAAACAGAATAAAGGGAAACCTACTGTCACAGCTAAATATATGTCAAATTATTCTTTTTCACTATTTATTCTGCTCCCACCAAGTCCCTTATTCTTTGCTTCCCTTTTTCACCTCACCCCTAAAATCTCTTACCTCTCCCCTCCTCCTTTGACTGATTCAGTATTCCATTTCCCTTGATGCTAGCTTTACCCCTGCTTCTTTAGTTGGTGTAGCCTTATTTCTAGTAGATCATATGGTGCCTCTCATTGTGCCTGTCCCTTTTCTCTCTTTTCTAATTTTTCAACATATACATTTTTTCCTTCTTGAAATTATATTGCTTCTAACTCTAACATGGATTTTTGAGATTACATGCATTTATATTGATTTACAGTGTCATAAGAACTTGTTGTATCTCTGCTTTTAGTTTGTAATTTATGTAAAATAGCTTTTTTAATTAATCATGATAATGTTTTTTTTGGGTGTATCACTTTAAATCCACTGGTTAAATTGGTTGTCTGTCCTGCCTTTAGAGCCACACCCTGATGAAGGTGCTGTGTGGGTTGAAGTGCTGGGGCTGTAGGGTGCTTTATGGGACTCCAGTGCTGCCAGAATAAATGCAGAGTTTTCACTGCTATCATGAGTCCGCTGGTTATTCCACGAGTGTGGAGCTTCTCTGTTTGTATGTATCTCTTAGGCTAGCTGCCTTGCTCTGCACTGCCTCTGTTTCCTAGGAGTGTAACAGTTTCTGTGTGTTTGGACTACTTGGCTTTTTGTGACAGCAGCTGGGTACACCAGCAGGTTTTCAGGAAGGAGAGATATTTTACCAGACTGCAGAGTGTTATCTGGCATTACCTTACACCTTCCCCCTGTGACTTACTAATCTCTAACAGTGCTAAGAATACTATTCACTGTTTTAGCATGATGGATCTGAATGCTACACCTTACCACTTGTTAGCAGCGACATAGAGGGGGGTAAAGGAGTTTGACTGCCTGGAAGATCTGAGGTATTGAACAGATGCTGGGAGGAATGAAGACACACCAGGCCAGATTTTAAAAGCCTTTGAAAATTCCATAGCTGCAGGAAAAATGTGGCGCAAGTGGGGTGTCACTTGTGGAGCTGCTGTTTTTCCCACAGCTATGGTATTCTCAAAAGTGGAGCCAATTTATGACCGGCTCCGTGATTTATGGTAGCTTGTGGGTGTTTTTTCCCCGCAGCTAGAGAAAAATGTTATGGCCAGTGGGACCAGGCATAACATTTCCCTCAGCTGTGGGGCGGGGGACTTACAATACAAATCTCTGTAGCTGCAGAGATTTAGGTCTACAGCTGGAGTTGCAGAGTGGGATTTTGTCATAAAAAAGTTTTGAAAATCCAGCCCACCATCTTTGAAGAATGTAATGCTGAACCTCATTGTGTTGATTTAAAAGATCTCTTTATTCAACAGGAAAGAAACTGAACAATAGAGCATGATCATTATTATAGCAGAATTACATTAGAACATTATTTAGAACTTGGCATGTCACTGAGGGGATTACATATTGAATAAAACCCTCATCTAGTTTTGATGACAGTGACTTGAAGAGTTTGGGAACAGGCACTAACAGAATGCACCAACAAATTGATGACTGCTTTAGAAGAGATATTAAATTCCGGGAGACAGAGAACTCTGCTATTAAAAATGTACAGAGCCAAGTAACACCTTACAAGGGCAAGCAGGGCTTTGATTCATTCAGCAAAGCTTATTTCAAAAAAGTTAATAAGTATGAACAAGATATGATTGCTAGAAAAAAGAATAAGTTAGCTAGAGATATTGCTGATTTTAAGAAAAAAAATAATTCTTTGTGTGTGGGAAATAAGAGAGAGAGAGAGAGAGATCTTGTAGTAGGGGACATTCCTGCTTGAGGGGAAGACAACCTAAGAAAAAAAAATCAGTGTGGCAAAACAGTATCCACACGAGAAACTGCCAGTGAAGTTGTGCTAACTGACACACACGGTTCAGCAGTTGAGTCGACTTCTAGATCAATACTAGACATTTTTGTAGACAAAGAAGGGAGCAACAAAAAAGCCAAATAGAAAGGACGAAAAAGCCTACTCAAAGAAAACCAGAAAGGGGAGAAGAGGTAACTGGAACTGCAAATGTAACGGAGTGTGCTATGGAGCAAGCAATTAATATAATTCATTTGACAGATATTATTTTGACCGAGTCTCAAAAATCAGTTTTGAGTAAGGGACTTTCACTTGTCCCCACCACAAAACCTGATGCTTTTCGATTAAGGGTGGACATCTTCAAACTCATTTAGAAATTAAAGTTTAGACACTTTTTAGGAAAGAAAGGAAACAGTCTGAATAAAGAACAAACAGTAATGGGTATGTGTGAACAAGGAATCAGTTTGACTTTTACTGAAAAAAATAATTCTGAACTGTTTGAAGATTCCAAGAAGAAGAACCAGAAGCAGTACATGCTACTCTTTTGGACTACTATGACTCTGAAACTAATTTAATTGATCAATTGGACATTTCATGAACTTTGAAATTGATGATCTGTTTACAGATAACCCCTATCCGACCACCAGATGGGGCAATAATAGTAAGTTCAGACCAAAATCTGTTTTCTGCCCACAGGTTTTCATACCTGTGACCTCCACTTTTGAAAAAATTTTAATTAATCAAATTGACAAACTATTTTCTAATTTACCATAAGGGTTTCATATTCATTTAAATGTGGGGGAAAGTAAAACACTGTTGGAATTGGAGCAAATGCAGGGAGTCATTTTTAAAAGATCAGATGTAGGTGGTAATGTAGTTAAGATGCAGGAGGAATCTAATTTGCAACAGTGCATGGAGTTATTGAATGTGGAATCTAACTGTGCCAGGTTACAAAGGGACCCCACCATTTGCTTTCAGTTCAACTTAGGGGAGTTCACAGACCTAACAATAAACTGGGTGGATTACAAGTTGGGAAGCAAACTTTTTAAAAGTGAATCATCCTAATAGTCCCACTTTTTACATCTTACCTAAGACCCACAAAAAATACAAGAGACCCCCAGGACATTCCATAGTATCATGGGTGGAGTCACTCACACGAAACTTATCCACTTTTGTGGGTAGTTTTCTCCAGCCCTGTGTTTTTGATCTTAAGTCACACATTAGAGATAGCATGGACCTACTGGGCAAACTTAAGGGTTTGATATGGATGCAAACTATAGCTGGGTGACTATTGATGTCTGTAGCCTGTATACATCTATTCATCACCATCAGGGTCTGGAAGCAGCCAACTTTTTCCTCTCAGAACAAACTGGCATTCCCCATACTGTTTTAATTAGGGCCTTGGAATTTACTTTAACACACAGCTACTTTACATATAACAAAGATTTGTATCTACAGGTGTGTAGCATGGCTATGGGGTTGGCACATGCCCCCTTCTATGCCAGTTTATTTATGGACCTCTTCAAAGAGAGATTTGTTTACAATGCAACCCACAACCAGTACCTGGAACATATCATTTTATGGTTCAGATTAATTGATGATGTGATTCTTACCTGGTCTGGTGATTATACCATGATACCTTCTTCTGTGAATTATTTAAATGAGAATAATATGAATTTAACATTCACATTTGAGACAGATAGGAATTTGATAACCTTTCTAGATTTAAAACTTATGGTATTCCTAGACAGGAAATTTCCACTACAGCTTTTTGTAAGGCAACAGCAGCTAATGCTATCCTTCATAACGATAGTGCACACCCTAAAAATTAATTTCTTCCATACCTTATGGAGAAATTATTCACTTTAGGTGAAACTGCTGACATGATACCAGTTTTTTGGAACAGGTCAGAGACCTGAAATGCAGTTTCCTGAATTAGGGGCTGTAGCCACAGTACCCTAGATGAGGCTTTAACTAAAGTACTCAAGCTTAATAGGAATGATCTATTGACCCCCAAGAATAAAAGGAAAAACATTGAGAATGGGACTAACTCAACTGCACAGAATGACAAATCTGTTTTAACCTTGGTTACGGATTTCAATGGGGTTACAATACATGACCTCTGGCCTGTGCTTCTGACAGACCCCATACCGAAAAAAAATATTGCCCTCCAAACCAAGGGTTAGTTTCAGTAAGAATAGAAGTATTGGTGATAGAATTGTATATAACCAATTCACAGCTACTACACAGAGTGGGGGTATGAACTGACTAAGGAAAATAAAACAAGGGTTCTTTAAATGTGGCAGGTGTAGCATCTGCAAATATGCAATCACTGGGGGCAAGTTCAGTAAGAATAATGAAACTTGTGAAATCAAAGACTTTCTGACTTGCACACCATTTGTTTTAGAGGTTTGCTAGTGTGCTTGTGACATCTATTATGTAGGAAAGACCACCAGGCCTGCCAAAACCCGCACACAAGAACATGTTAGGACTATCATTAGTGGTAATGTGCTAAAGGCTTTAGGTGCACATTTTGCTGAAACCCATGACTCTAAACCCGATTTCTTGTGGTTTGTGGTACTTGAACATCTAGCCAGACACTCTAAAGGAGGGTATAGATTAATGAGTATGTTATAAATAGAGACTAAATGGAATGTTACCTTGAAAACTGTTTTTTCCAGTAGGTTTGAATAATGAAGTGGATTAGAGTCCATATTTGTAAAAATGAAAATTTGCAAGTGAACTGATATTTAATTTTCTTTGTCTTCCCTCCCCCACCTCTTTTTAGATCTGCTTAACATTATTAATTCTGAGTATTTATCGTGCTTCCACCTAGTCTCTTATACTTTGACCCCCTTTTTTACTCCCCCCTTAAATTCCCCCCTTTGACTTATTCAGTATTCTACTCCCCTTGGTGCTAGCTGTACCCTTGCTTCTTTAGTCTGTGTAGCCTTATTTCTTATAAGGAGGTGACTAAAGACTGAGTAAGAGTGGTGCGCTATAGAAGCAACATTATCTGAGACAAAGGTTGTACATAGTTTCCATCAAAATATGAAAAGAAACTCTCTGTTGCCATTGCTTGTAGATACCCACCCATGTGGTAACTGCAAATGTTGTTGTTTAATTGCCAAAGGGGACTCCTACACTAGTCCAAATATAGCCAGAACTTTTAAAATAAGGGATTGTATTATTGTACCAGCATTTCAATTTTATCCATGGCATAGCATAGTTGTAATGTCTTTTATGTTGGAAAAACAATGTGCAAGTTTAAATACATATTGGTAAGCATCTATGGGCAATAGAAAAATGGCACAAGAGAATGCATTTCAAAATAATAATTCTCGTGTTTTTAATTTTCAAGAAATTGAAAAAGTATGTTTGGGACCATGTGAGGGAAATTTGAACAAATCGTTACAGAATTTTTTTAGCAATATAAGTTAGGAGGCTTAAAGAGCCCTTCTTTGATTGTACACTTCCAGTTGGGCCCCTTCCTCAAATGAGCTGGAAAGCTAAGGATCCTGAGACTAGACTTCCATCTGTGGACTTTTCATGATGCTCTTATATTTTATTTAAGTACTTGTGAATTAGAATTCCTATCATGTGCACACCCGTTAGGTTAATGTTTGCTATTATCAGTATTTATGTATTTTGTATGTAATTGTAGTTATATGAATTGTAATATTATGGGCCATTAGTTTCAGCTGCAGGGTTCATTTTTAGTACATGTCCTTCTTTCATTGGGGGTAATGGTCAGATACAGTACACATTTTTATACTTCGAGTTCATGGGAACTAATAGTATGAATTATTTATGACTATCATGTTTGAATGGGACATATTAACATAATATAGACATACTGTAAGTATACTAGCTCTACTTTTCTTAAAAGTAAGGGACCATTCCAAGAAGAACTTTCCCTTCAGTATGTACAGTAGTTGCCATATGACTGCCCTTTTTATCCATATTTATTTTTATTTTTATCCCCAAGTCCCTCCTCCTTTCTTCCCCAATATTTCAACACTGACAGTTGTTTTCTCAGCCTTGTCTTTCTGTCCCCCCACCAACCCCTTTCCCTCTTCTTTCCTTTGTTGTAATGTTGCATGTATTGCATTTATATGATTTACATGTTTTGTAAAGTTGGAGAACTTTTTTGAATTGTGTGACCTGTATCTTAACACATTTTTTCATGTGTACATATACTTATTGCACTTAAACATTTGTGTATAAATTGATTATTTTCATGCGTGACCGCACATCCTTGATGCCACTTTCAGGAAGGGGCTCCCTCATGTCCCTTGTGAAGACAGAGCTGAAGTAATAAGTATCACTTCCTAGCTTCCTTTTTTTCATTAATAGATCTGAGGAATTGTTTTTGTCACTCTTGAACCCCACTGCAGTATGTGGCTCTTTGCCTTCTTTTGTCCCCCTGACTGTCCTCTTAGCATCCCTAGTTTTCATTTGGTTCTTTCCCCATTCCTCCTCCTCACCCCGCTTTTTCTTGTACCTGTTGAAAGCATTTACTGTATGTTGGCCCTCACTGCTTCTGTGACCCTTTCTGAGAACCATATTAGGCTTTTGTATCTGTTTCATTTTGTAACAATTCTCATGCATAACTTTATGGCCTTAAGAATGGTCCCCTTGATTACCCATATCCCCCATCTCTCCTCTACATCTCCAATGCTATCCACCCTGGTCAGTTTGTCTCACACCAGCTCCCTCATCCAACTGAAGTCTGCTTTTCAGAAATCTAGGACTTTGGTTTTTGACAGGACATTCTAGTCTTGACAGCCAGCCTGAACCAAATGGAGTTATGGTTGCTGGACCTCAGTGGCTCCCCTAACCTCATACCACCCAGCATCTCCAAGTTGGTGAGCACCAAATCAAGAATGGCCAGCTGTCCAGTGGGTTCCTTAATAAGCTACATTCTACAGTGTATCCAACAGGGCATGACATCGACTTTTCCCCTCTGCTTTCCCTGATGTGTCTATCCTACACAGCCTCTGTGCCCTCCGTGACATATAGGGCAGCCCCCTTTTCCTTTCCTTCTGTTCTGTCTAAACATTGTTTAACCTAAGACTGACAAGTCCTAGTCAATATTCTCTGTGGCCTAAGTTTCTGTGATGGCTACAAGATCCTCCTCAGTGTTTGCCACCAATGCCTGGAGCTCATTGATTTTTTTACTCAGACTCCTGGCAGTAAGGTAGACCCCCTGCCAGCTAGTTCCAGATCCCCTTTTGCTGTTTTGTAATCATACAGTATTTCTGCATTCTTTCCTATTCTCTTTAATGACTTATTTTACTTGCTTGTAGGCCTTGAGAGCTTCCCCGTTTAGCCTCTTCTCCTGTTCCTTTTTGAAACTGAGCCTTATTTTTACAGACCTTTCTGCTAACAGTCCCCTTTATATGGGGCACACTAGCTACATTCCCCTCCCTCATTCCATTTGCCATGGTTTCCCTAGCCTCAGTGTCCTCCACAGTCAGTTTAACTGCCTATTGTATACATCAAACTTCTGCCCCAGTGTACTGGTTACCTCTCTTGTCAAGGAAGCTGTGTTTCCTGTGGTCTTTTGATTCAATTTTATGACACTTTTTTTAATAAATCTGTGCAGTTTCATGAAGAGCAAGTGTCCCAGCTAAGTTTCAGCCATTTGTGCAGCGTGAGCAAGTGCGGGTGAAATTTTACATTTCAGGAGGCTACAAAACAAAAGTAAAGTACACTACAGTGCAGTCTTTTTACTAGGCAGTGACACCCTTTATGGTGAGGAAAGGCTGGGAGAGAAAATGAAAAAGAGAGTGACTTAGGTGCTGTGAGGTGGGGGTGGGAGAGACTGCCTTTTTGCATGTTCTGTAAGCAGAGAAAATGAAATGAGAAGTAATGCTGGCAGGCATGGAAGCTGTATGATGCACTTGCTGTATGTATAAACAGGCTGTGACATACTTTCTATGTGTATAAATGTAAGAGTCTACATTTATACACATAGTAGCTCTGGTAGCATTGATAAATCTTTCAATCATGTGGATTTGCTGTTCACTTGTATTGCATAAGTACTGTATATGTACCTGGATGCTTGTATATACATGTATGTGTACAGTGCCACTATAGTTAGGGTTGAGCAGGGGTTTCTATGTTAAACCTCAAACTTTGCGTGTTAATATCTTCACAACCATTTAATGGATTTGCACAAAATCTTGCATGCACGGTCTCAGGGGAAGGGGGGTGTACATTTCTTGATGTGCCAAGTTTTGTTCCAGTCAGATGTGTAGATTCCGAGATGCGGGTAGCAAAAAAAGTTTAAAAAAATTGCTGTTCTTTTGTCATCACCTATCTCCTAGATGGGTAGGTATTTTGGTCTGACATTTTCAGAGTAGAAAGGGCTTAGCCCACAGATGTGCCTTTCACTGGTTTGGTGAAAAAATATTAATCCATTACAAAGTTATTTAATTTTAAAACTTTTCAGTGCAGTCTTTTGGATAGCTGTTTGGAATGAAAAAAGAATTTGGTTCCATATAAAAAAGGATCCTTTTTTTCTGTGGTGGGGGGGTCATCCTTTTTTGTGAGGAAAAAATAATTTTTCGTATGGCTACTGTCAAGAACCCACTCCTGAGGGTCAGGACCACTGAGCTCATGGTGCCTATCCCTAAGTGCAATCCATGACAGGGAGGGGGGAAAACAGGAATACCCTCCCCATGTCCTTCTAGAATGCTCACTGAGGTCACAACTGAACACCCACCATGAGGCCCCAGGGCTCCCTCTTTACCCTGGATAAGGGTACAATACCCGTCTTGAGTCTTGTAGACAAAATGAGAAGTCTTTCTTGGTTGTTAAACAAAGGGGGAAGATCCAGGCATTACAATCTCTTTAGGGTAGCCTTGTAACCCTAATTTTGTCTTCTCCCACATGCATGCAATAACCTGGTTCAAATCTCTACAGACTCTTCCTTGAGACTTTCATATTCTCCCTATCTTTACCCAGATTTCCCTGTATAGACCCTTGTTTGATTGGTAGCTTATGGTGACACCCCTTAGCAATAACAGTTTAGTCACGGATTATTATTAAATGTCCCACAACCACACACAACATGCAAAATCTTGATCAGTCAGGTTTCTTAAAAACAAATGTCTTTACTAAAATAATAATCATATAGTTACAGCTAAAAGATTTAGAAAATGTTGCTCACAGAATAACAAAAATAAAGGTGGAAAATATACATGAAAAATGCACTATAACTGATATCTTAAGCTCTACCTTAAGTTCATAGAAAATTGTAGTCTGGAAGAATAAGTGAAGTCTGAAAAATCCTTTCTTCCTTGTCAGCTACTGGCAGGTTATTCTGCGTCTTGTCAGGAGAGTGTCCAAAGTGCATTGCATTGAGCTTTTGTTTACAGGGGGTATTTGTAGTCCCCCTGGCAATCTGAAAAAAAAAAACCTTTCTGGTTTATAGCTGGTGGCCTCCTCTTTAGGCCAGAAGGTGTCTCTCTTGCTCTTTCCAGATTTTAAGGAATTATTACTTATTTGCTTCTTTGGGTTCTCATATCACCACTTTCTGGCACTGCTAAAAAACTAATCAGAATGTGGTAACCTTGCTGACACTTCCTGCTTAAAACCATTTCTCCTTTTGATCTTAAAGGTTTACAATGGGGGAGACAGCTTCTCTCATCCCAATATTTTATTACACTAATTAGCTAACCAGGGACTTCCATCCCCTTTGAAAATGTAATTTTCAGCTTCCTGGCTAGGAGCTGTTTTCCTGGGTCACATAGGAATGTCATATTTTACAAGACCTTTTCTCTCTTCCTGTGATCTTTCAGTAACACTGGGCATTTTCTTGTGGCATTTATCATACACAAAATCACATAAAAAAAATGACATAAATATATCTGCAAATAATGATTGGAAGTTGGCTAGCTCTCCACAGCCGCCATGTTGTTTCCCTTAAGAAAAATTATCAAATCCCACAAAAATGACATCTTGGACAGACACCAACACATGTATCTCTTTCATTTTGGATCACATTAGGTGGATTCTGCACTTAGCTGTTAGAAAAAGAACCCCCAAATGTATATATATATATATATTTTTTTTTTTAACATCCTTTTTCGTGGCTCTCTTCTGTTTATTTTGTATGGCCATACAAAAAAAGAATTCAGCCATACAAAGAAAGAACACCTTCATATGAAAAAATAATCTGGAAAAAAGTCCAAAATCTTTTTCCATATCAGGGGATCCTTTTTCATGTGAACAAAAAAAAAGCTCATGAAAAAGGATCCCTTCATGCGAAAAAGAATCAGAAAAAAGTCCCAATTCTTTTTTGTATGAAGGGATCCTTTTCTGTGAGCTTTTTTCATTCATACTAAAAAGGATGCCCTCATACGAAAAAAGAATTTGAATTCAGTTTTTTTTTCTAATTCTTTTTTGGTATGAAGGCATCCTTTTTGTACGGGTTTTTTTGTTTGATACGAAAAAGGATTCCTTCATATGAAAAAAGATTTTGGACTTCGTTTTTTCCCCAAATTTGATCTTCAGTATCTTGTAATCCCTTACCATTAAATGCATTGCTGTCGTATAATGCTATTGTAACCTGAAATTTTAAATCCAGCAGTTCATCAGGAGTTAACCAATCACCAATTTTGGGTGGGCCTATTTTGCAGTCTTTTACCTGCATGTGTCATTGCTGCCTCAGATGCTAGTGAAGACAGAAAGTCAGTAATTGCCTGTTCTCCCTGAGTTAGCCATAAACCCTAATTAAGGGTAAGCCATCCTTGTAATCTCTTACTGTAAGGCCCTCACCCCTGCCTTTTTGCAAATGACAGGTGGTATGCTGTTGAAGCTGATAGCAGTACCAGGTGGGGACTGGGTTCGGGGAGGATTGGGTTACTCGGCATAAGGGCTAGGTTTGGCTACTCTGCACAGGGACACCCAAGTAAATCCGAACACAGGAAGCAATAACTGTAATGTCCAATACCAGGAATGGGATTCTAAAGTGTGGCTTTTATTCACATCCAAACTGAACAAACAAAGCATAGATGGACCCCACAAGGGGCTACATTCCTGGTAATGCAGGTTAAGAGAAACAGAACACTTCCTCAACACTTCAGCCCTCAGGCTCAGGACCCACCAGGCACACAGCCCAGACTTGCATGCTGCTTTGGGTACACAGCCCAACTTGCACACTATTTGGGGATTTCTCTGGCTCGGCTCCCCTGCCGGCCACTCGAACACCTTCCATTTGATATGGACACCTTTTCTGGTGGCTCCCTAAAGCACCTTAGAGCCTTTGACTCCATAAGGGAAATTTCCTTTTAAATCCCACGTCTGGGTACTTTCCTCAGCACTGGCCAAGTGCCTGAGGCAAAGTAAAAGGGCCACAGAACAAATCTGTAGAGGTGAACCTGGTTACTAATGATGGGGGGGGGGTCTCCCACCTCTAGCTTCCAAAATTCATACCCAGCCATTTCTCTGGACATTAAACATCTCTTTCTGAAAAGCTTGGCAGTGTAGATTAAAGGATAAATGCATAGCACATTTCCTCTACATGTCTTGGCTTTCCCCTTGTGCTGGACTTGAACATACTTTTACTTGGCTTAGCCTATTCCTCTAGGCCTCCCACTGATTAAGCAGTCCAATCCCCACTTTACAACAGTTCAGGTGAAACATAGGCCCAGTGTAAGAGCAGAACTCACCCTTTGGTTGCAGGTGCCCCACAGGCAATTCTTGACAGCTTCTGGTGCTGCACCACAACTTGAAAAATAAAGCAGCTTCTTCCCTAGCCGGAACCAGGAGGGTTGCCCCTGGAATATCAGGCAAACCTTTTACCCCATCCCCTCAGGGATGGGGCACAGAGACCAGTAACAGCGTCTCCACCACCCACCTGAACAGCTTACTGTGTTCCTCATATGGCGGAAACACACACCTCTCCTTTAAAGTAGCTCTGTATCAGAGCTTTAGGCTCCAAGAGCCTGTGCACAGACTGCTGTGCTCCTCTCTTCAAGACTGCTCACACACACCTCTCTTCAAATACTCCCAACTTTCTAACCTAACTCCCAACTGCAGATTCCAATGTGGCTTATGCAGCTGCGAAAGTTCTATGGTGATGTCATCCCTCAGTCTCAGCTGAGACTGAGAACAGAGTGAGACAGTGTGAAATCCATTTAACTTGAGTTTCACAAGCTGCCTTCCCTGCCTACCACTAGGTCTTACTGGGATTCTAGTAACCCTGGGTAACGGGTTTACACTTGCCCTGGGCCAGGAAAATGACTGTCCGCAGTCATTATTTACCCGGCTTAGGCCATCCCACCCTATGTGTTACCTGCGGGGGGGGTGATCAGGCCCCCTCCTACCACGTGCTAGCACAGGCAGGCAACACTAAGGGCCTAGAAGCCTTTGGTTGGCATATCAGCCTCTACTCTACCCACTAACTGTGGGTGCCTAGTGGCTCAGGTAGAACTGTCCACAGCATAGCCCTAATAGATCAGCACTGCAACCCCTACTGCAGGTCAGGGCCACAGCCTGTCTATCCCTCCTAGCCCTCTAGGGAAAACCTATCTGCCTTTAACTTAAATCCCCAAACAAAACAAACAGGGGACCTCCCCGACCTTGGGCACCATGCAACCACACACCAGGAACTAATACCATCTATTACATTACTCCCTCACTCCCCCACAACCACACCTGTGGAAGGAAAGGGTTACTACAGTAACAACAGCAATAACAACAACAGTACTTTAAATACTGCACAGTAAAGTACTAGTGAGGAACTCCGATGAGCCCCTCCTCCTCTTCTTGTCTTCTCTTCTATCTTCTTCAGGAACACCTGTAAGAAAAAGAAAGACAACACACACTCCTAATCTGCATACACAGTCTATCTAAATCCCTTCCATCAAAACACTGGAGAATCCCAAAAATATTTTTTTAGAAAAGGTAGAAAAACAGTATATACACTAGAAAACAGTAGAAAACAATGACATTATTTACAATACACATTTGGGGGATGGAGTGCCCTAAAGTCCCATCTAGTGACCACAGTGCCCAAAGGCTAGTCCATTAAAGAGTCTCTCCTGGGCTGGAGCCCGGTGAAGCACAGTTCTAGCAGGCCAAAGTCCTGAAGGGGAGAGTCTTTGAGGACAGTTCACACATTCTGGAGTCTGCTAGTGTAGGGTGTGTACTGCAATGTCGTAAGGATAGAAAAGTTTGGACTTACCAGCCCCTTGTAGAATGAACAATGGCACCGACCTGCTCCTCGGCCGAAGACTGTCCCTGGCAGCACTCTTCCGATACAGCTGGGTGGACATCTTCTGGGAACTACAGGAGGGCACATCTGGAAACTGCTGGGATAATGTCATCTCTGGAGATGGAACCTTGGAACAGGAACAAAAAGGAAAACAGCTGGTCTGATGTCATCCGATTACCAGATGATGGATCGGGATATAGCTGGGCTGGCATCCTCTCTGGATCTGAAGTCATCTGATGGGCCAGTCGATGGATTCTGGAAAGTCAGTGCACTATAGAATTGATGAATGTCGGGCACCTGAGTCCTGGATGTCCATACTGGTGGAACAACAAAGGCACTGCAATGGCTGGTGTGGCAGCATTGACTACTGCTGCTCTGCTTTCCATCTGGTAGGCACGGGCACATTTGCAGGGAGGTCTTTGCATTGAGGCCAATAGCACAGCAGGTCAGGAGCTTGAATTATTACCCCATCTGGGTGCACATAATTCACACTGTGAAAGGTTTCACATCCCTCTCCATCCACTATTCGAACAGTGTCCATAAACAGTGTCCTGCCTCTTTTCCACTGGCTGTATTTTTCATGAAGCATTCTGTTCCTGACATGCTTGTTTGCACCAGGATGTACACATTTCATTGCTTCGGCCCAAATCCAGGATTTCCTGTTGTTCTCAATCTCCTCCCAGACTCTCTGAGGAAAGGTAGGACAGGACATCCCATAGATTTCATTCGCCTTCCTACGAACCAGTCTCTCCTCTTTACTAACTTTGGTCAATCTGAGACCGCTGGCCTGGCTTGGGGGCGGCCAGTCCTAGTTCTACCAGCTACGCATTTTCAGTGAGATGAAAAATGGATCCCTGACTCCTTCTTGCACAGCCAGGGCAGTGGCATCACCACTCTCTTCCATGCATTCCTCTGAGGCAAGAGCTTAAGGCTGTGTACCCATTCCTTTTTCACAAGGCCACATAGGTTCCCCCTCTTCTTCTTCCTCACTGAGAATCTGTGCCTAGGAGTGAGCAGTCATCCTCACTCCTGAGACTATCCACTCCTCACTGGGCGCGGAGCTCGATACCTCCCATTCAAAGGTCTCCCTCATCTCATCTTCTCCTATGAGACTTGGGCTAGGCCCCCCCCTTCCAGGAGTCTACTGATGCTCTGTCTGAATTATCTCTCTGTGATCCAGCATCTGAAACATCAGCATATGGTTCTGTTTGCAAATCTGCATCCTCTAGCTTTGTGCCACACTCTCCCGCGGGGCCTTCTTCAACAGACTCCGCCTGGTGGTGTGCTGCCAACTTCAAATTCCTGAACTTTTGTCTATGTGGGAGCCAAACGAATCTTGGGTGCTTTAAACAAGCCGTATTTCTCTAAGCACCTCGAACAGTGAGGTACCATGAAGACGTCCCTTCCAGCATTTAAGCATATTAAACACACTTGCACTGGATATCCAGGAATCGCCACATGAGAAGGCAGTTGTCCTCCATAGTAACACCTCTCAATGTCCCTTAACTTATTTATTTCTGCTACTACCATAGCCCAAGCATGATCCGGGTAGCGGGCTTGTCCTGAGGCCATGACTGCAGGGAAAAACAAACAAACGCTCACTGTTATTGAAAGTCCCACTTTACTGAACACTCTCTTTTACTTTTAAAATGGCTCCTCTGCTGCTGTGTTTACATCACTACCCCAGCCTGTAATGGCAGCGGCAGCATTCCTGTGCATCAACATTAAGAAACTGGGTCATGCCACTGCACATCCGATTTACACACACTACTGATAACTTTGCTCAAACTGCACAGACTTGCACTGTTCCTTTTCTAGCACATTTATATGATTTGCTATGGACTTTTCACTTGCTGAAAACATTTCTTTAGCTCATAGTCCCTTAAAGCCTTAGATATTTCAAGCACAGGATTACCTGTAACTAGTGCTGCATATTTAATTACAACTCACAGTCTCTCTCTTGGCTCTGAAGCTTTATTCTGACACTGAACCCATAACTATGCTCACAGTCAATGGCTTAACAGACTTGCTCTTGCTGGTAAAACTTGACACAGTCTTTATTTGCAAAGCGACTGCACTGCTGCACACATATTCAGATGGCTTTTGGCAAAAAATCACTGTTTGAGCAATTATTACTGTTGGTACTCATTGTTATCAGTAGCTGTTTGCTGTGATGGAAAAACGGCCTGCAGCCAGTCTTGGAGGCCTCAGAAAGAAAGCGGGTTGGCAGTCCTGCCGATCGTCTCTCTGATCACCACACTCACAATCCAGTCGATCAAAATGAGGGTTAAGCCCGATTTTAGCCAGAAAAGTATATTTTTAATACTTTTACAGCGCTTTTTAATCACCGCGACGCTCCTCCACTAAGCCAGTACACGCACTCCCCTCACACTCCCTCTCGAATGCTGGGCAGTCACTGTAGAGCTGGCTGGGGGGACGGGACTGATTGCAGCCTCACCAATCACACAACGCCATGCAACTAAGCCTATTTCCCTTGTGAGTGCTCTTCTCCTCATGGCGATTGTCGAGCAGTAAATTTAAACTGCAGAAATCACTTTTTTTTTCCAGAACTGATTCCATGGCAGGAGCCCATTTCAACCATTTGTCATGGCCATTAACATAGCAAGTCTCTCAGTTAACTAAAAAGCATTTCCAACATCCAGGGCACAATTTTCCTGTTGCTACCCCTAGTTTTCCACACTTTTTTTTATCACAACAGTTCACTAGAAAGCATTTCCAACGTCCAGGGCACAATTTTCCTGTTGCTACCCCTAGTCTTCCACACTTTTCTTTGTCACCACAGTTTTTTAAAAGCTGGCAAGACGCTGTAAATTTTTTGTTGATGCAGGACAAGGGCATACTCTTTTAGGCTTTACTGCTCCTTGGTAAACAGTTGGCATTTTAACAGCAGCACATGGACAACAGCACACAGCGACACACTAGTTAACCTTGCTTCAGCTTTTTGGGCTACCCACTGCCAGATAACCAAAATGCTAGCCCCTTGCCCGAGCACCTTTCCTCCCTAATTTAAAATCCAAAGTAGTGCCTCCATTTTGTAAGGCCCTCACCCCTGCCTTTTTGCAAACGACAGGTGGTATGCTGTTGAAGCTGACAGCAGTACCAGGTGAGGACTAGGTTACTCAGCACAAGGGCTAGGTTTGGCTACTCTGCACAGGGACACCCAAGTAAATCCAAACACAGGAAGCAATAACCATAATGTCCAATACCAGGAATGGGATTCTAAAGTGTGGCTTTTATTCACATCCAAACTGAACAAACAAAGCATGGACGGACCCCCATGGGGCTACATTCCTGGTTATGCAGGTTAAGAGAAACAGAACACTTCCTCAACACTTCAGCCCTCAGGCTCTGGACCCACCAGGCACACAGCCCGGACTTGCATGCTGCTTTGGGTACACAGCCCGACTTGTACACTATTTGGGGATTTCCCTGGCTCGGCTCCCTTGCCGGCCACTTGAACACCTTCCATTTGCCATGGACATCTTTTCTGGTGGCTCCCTAAACCACCTTAGAGCCTTCGACTTCATAAGGGAAATTTCCTTTTAAATCCCACGTCTGGGTACTTTCCTCGGCACTGGCCGAGTGCCTGAGGCAAAGTAAAAGGGCCACAGAGCAAATCCATAGAGGTGAACCTGGTTACTAATGATAGGGGATCTCCCACCTCTAGCTTCCACAATTCATACCCGGCCATTTCTCTGGACATTAAACATCTCTTTCTGAAAAGCTTGGCAGTGTAGATTAAAGGGTAAATGCATAGCACATTTCCTCTACATGTCTTGGCTTTCCCCTTGTGCTGGACTTGAACATACTTTTACTTGGCTTAGCCTATTCCTCTAGGCCTCCCACTGATTAAGCAGTCCAATCTCCACTTTACAACAGTTCAGGTGAAACATAGGCCCTATGTAAGAGCAGAACTCACCGTTTGGTTGCAGGTGCCCCATAGGCGATTCTTGACAGCTTCTGGTGCCGCAACACAACTTGAAACATAAGGCAGCTTCTTCCCTAGCCGGAACCAGGAGGGTTGCCCCTGGAATAGCAGGCAAACCTTTTACCCCCCCATCCCCTCAGGGATGGGGCACAGAGACCAGTAACAGCAGTCTCCACCACTTCATGAACAGCTTACTGTGTTCCTCTTTTGGCAGAAACACACACCTCTCCCTTAAAAAAGCTCTATATCAGAGCTTTAGACTCCAAGAGCCTGTGCACAGACTGCCGTGCTCCTCTCTTCAAGACTGCTCACACACAACTCCCTTCAAATACTCCCAACATTCTAACCTAACTCCCAACTGCAGATTCCAATGTTGCTTATGCAGCTGCGAAAGTTCTATGGTGATGTCATCCCTCAGTCTCAGCTGAGACTGAGAACAGAGTGAGACAGTGTGAAATCAATTTAACTTGAGTTTCACAAGCTGCCTTCCCTGCCTACCACTAGGTCTTACTGGGATTC
The DNA here is from genome assembly GCA_016271365.2 of Neoceratodus forsteri. NCBI lineage: Eukaryota > Metazoa > Chordata > Ceratodontiformes > Ceratodontidae > Neoceratodus > Neoceratodus forsteri. Next base: position 724,998,471 of record CM028129.1, read on the forward strand.
TAGTAACCCCGGGTAACAGGGGGATTACACTACAATTGTATGTTGCTGCTGCCTCCTAATGCTAATGTAGCCTGTAACTTGAAATTACCAGTTCTTCAGGATTTAGCTTTACACCCTGTCTAGGGGAGGATTGTTTTACAAACTCATACCTTTGTCTCTGTAGTTGTAACCTGTCACTCCCTTTCTCTACATAGTTATTACATGTGACCTGAACTCCTCAACCCCTTCCTGCTCTGGGACCCCTGTAATGTGAATCAATGGCACAACTCTGCTGCCTGCTTGTCTCCCTGCTAGCCCTCTATGTCCTTCTCTTTACAGACACTGTGTCTGCCTCAATGCCTTCCATAAGTAACCCTTCTCTTGTCTCTGACTTTGCCATGTCCAATGCCCTAGTCCGCATACGGCAGATTACTAATATACTAGGCTTATGTTCCCCAAAGCTTTGGTACCTCATATCATTTTACCTTACCAAATTCTGCAAGTGTTTCCCTCCAATAATTACTTGCCTTAAAGCTATTGTTCTTGTCCACTTGACATGTCTACTGCTACTGGCTGCTGGAGATATAGAACCCAATCCTAGGTCACACAAATCTGCATCTCCCACCCTCTCTCTCCCTCCCTGGCAAGGTGAGAAGGGACTCAAATTAGCCCACATTAATGTAAAAATAATCCTACATAACCTGGATGAGCTTACCACCTGGACCTGCCACTATCAGCCTGATATACTCTGTGTCTCTAAGACATTGCTCAAGCCCTCAACACCTAACAGTCTCTGTGACATCGCAGGGTACATCTTTATCAGATGTGACAGGACCTTCCCTAAACAAACTGGGGTGTAATGCTTTACTTTAAGTCCCACCTTAATTTCATTGCTTCTAGATCCCCCTTATCTCCCTCTGGAACATCGCTAGAAATGTGTTATGGCATCTTAACCCTGGAAAACTCCAAGAAACTTCTTATGTTTTGTGTCTTCTTATCTCCTACTTTCAATAGAAAGGGCCTATATATTGAAGGTGAAGGCTGCTTTGAAACAACTGAACTGGGAGCTGGGAAGGAAGCACAGTCTTGAACTGGGAACCTGGAGGAAAGCACAATCTTGCTCAAGTTCTGGGGAGGTGTACCTTACTTTTAATTTTACACTTGGTTTTGCTTGTTTGAATCAAGAAGGGGGTTGCAATATTGCTTATCTATTTGGAGATTGCTAGTTTAAATCCAGAGGGATTGAAATATTACTGATTTTTTTTTCTGTGGACTGCTGGCTTGTTTGTAGTTTGCTAGTATTTTGAGTAAGCATGTTAATGTTGAACCCTGATTTATGCACCTTAATAACCGTGCCCATGTTCAACCGATGTACTTGCAATTTGGAGGTCCATAATAACTGGTGCCAGGCTCTCTGGATCTTGAACATTTCATGGCAATCAGTGCACCAGGAGCAAAGTTACAGAGGCGCAACTAATGTAAAAATTACATAAATTGAGACCTTTTTTTGCTCACCAATAACTAAACAAGCATTTGTCAATGCCGAATGTTGTCTCGCTGGCATTGGCATTGGTAGTGCAGGAATTAGAGATGCACAATAGGAATGGCAGTGAAGTATTGAACTGACGCCAACCCCACCCTGAAGAGATTGACAGATGTTGGGGTGTGCCTTTGGATCATCAGCTATAACGCGCATGCCATTTCACCTCACCCTACTCTGTAGACACTGACAAGTGTTGTGGTGTACTTTGGGGTCTATGGGCCTTATACTTACCCCATTCCATAAGGAAATACACTGAGATGGGTGCAGTATAGGAGAATGGGGTGAACTTTGGGGCCGAACAGTCCAAGGCACACCTTGATGCCTGTTACTGGCTGCAGGGTGGGGGTGGGGGTGGAATGGCATGAGCATTACAGCTGATGATCCCAAGTCACACCCCTGATGCCTGTCAGTCTCTACAGGGTGGGGTGTTACAGTTGGAAACCCTAACACCATAGACGTTTGTTAGTATTTTCACTCCAAATTTTCAACATGGGCTTTTTGTGACCCACCTCATGAAGAGCGGCACTATCTGTTTGTTAGCCGAACGGTGATTTTTCACAGCAACTGCACCATTTGGCGCCACAGGTATGCAAACACATTTTGGGCAGGATGTGAAAAATGACAACTGTATTGTTCATGAGGAGGTGTAAAAAAAAATGGCAACATTGAAAATTTGGAGTGAAATATGAAAAATTGAAGCATGCATAGAAACCGTGCAATGCACGTCTGTAACCCAATTATTTTTGGGATTTTTTTAACCACATTTTCAACATAGGCATTTTGGGACCTCCTCTCATGAACAGTGGCACTGTGATTTTGTTAATCTGTCCCAAAAGTTGATTTCCCACAGCAACCACGCCATTGTGCACCACAGGTGGGAAAATACATTTTGGGCAGGATGTGAAAAATGACAGCTGTACTGTTCATAAGGAGGTGTGAAAAAATGTCAGTGTTGAAAATCTGGCATGAAAATATTGCAGATTTGCAAAGCTACAAGGGTACATGGAAACTGCGCAACACATGCTTGTAACACAGTCATTTTATGGGCTTTCATCACCAAACTTTCAACAGAGGCATTTTAGGACCCCTGCTCATGAACAGTGTCACTGTCATTTTCTTAATCTGTCCCTAAAACTGATTTCCCACAGCGACCATGCTATTCTGTGCCGGAAGTGCGAAATCACATTTCGGCCAGGATATATAAAATGACAGCTATATTGTTCATAAGGAAGTGCCAAATGTTGAAAATCTGTAGTGAAAATATTACAAATTCACGAAGTTACGAGCGTGCATGGAAACTGCGCAACGCACGCTCGTAAAACAGTCATTTTTTTGATTTTTTCACCAAATTTGCAACGTAGGCTTTTTGAGAGCCCACTTCATGAACAGTGGTACTGTCATTTCGTTAATTGGTCCTGAAAGGTTATTCCGCGCAGTGACCAAGCAATCACCTTTCAGGACTGAATAATGCCATGACAGTGACTGAATTCATGAGGAGGGATCCCAATAACCCTGTGTTGAAACTTTGGTGCCAAAATTCCCCAAAATGCCCAAGATATGTACCAATGTTGGAAAAAACCCTATTTATGCCATTATACAGCTTACCAGCATTTCTTCAGTTCACGGTCAGCTTTAAAGAGTGCAGACGTGTTCACGGTCCACTGAAGATCGTTGCGCTGTGCTCCGGAGGTAAGTATGGGGTGAGGGGGGTGTGGGGAGGCAGGGTGCGGCTTGGGGGAGGGGCCACTGGACTCAACGAGGGACCATTTTCTGTTTTACAGGCTTTAAAACAAGAAAAACATTGTGGGAAGTTTTTTTTTTTTTTTACAGGGACATTTGGCACACTGGGGTGGGCTCCCAGCGTGCCACCTGAGTGTTTGGGGGGGCTGTAGCTGACGGGGGATTGGGCACCTCTGTCAGCACTTACCGAGTGGGAGGGGAAGAACCAAGGGGGATTGGGCACCCTCCTCGGCACACAACAAATGCGGGGAGGCATTATGCCGACGTGGAGTGGGCTCCCCCGTCAGCAGATTGAACTGGGAACAAGGGACTGAAGCCGACCGGGATTGGGCCCCCTGTCTGCAAAGAAAGACTGTTGGGGGGGGCACATGATGCCGAGGGGGATTGGGCATCCCCTCAGCATACAATTGAAATGGGGGGGCATTATGTCTATGGGGAGTGGGCTCCCCCGTTGGCACATGAACTGGGTCAGGGCATGCCAACAGGAGGATTGGGCACCCCTGAAGTCAGCATTGTGGCAAGCGGTGGCAATCACTACCGCCATGTTTACTGGAATACTTCACCAGGAAAGGGACACGTGGGAGGCGCTATTGTGCTACTTCGTGGCGAGCTTGTCTCTCATTGCAGCAGCGCACCTGTAGATAATGGTGACCACGTTACATATTTCTGGTGTCCAGCACCTGCATGCTGGCTTATTGGGGAATGAGTGATGCACCTACTGATGCGTGCCCTGCATTAGCCCACAGTGACCATACCTCCAAATCTACTACTACTGTAAGATGTTGACTGGTGCACATGCGTGAACCAACATAAAAAGGAGAAGAATATCAAACCTGAAACTTGTAGGTTTACTAGAGTTTGCCAAAAGGTGTGTGCTTTTGAAGATTTTGTCTCCCAAACTTCAGTAGTTTTTGACATATTTTTTTTTCAGTTAAATGTTTTATTAGATTATTTCAAAAGGAAACAAAAAAAACAGCATAAAATACAGATATTTATATGGCGTTACAGGCAGATGCATCTGCATATGCATTGTGAGGGTACCACATACGTCATGTGTACTGGTTTCACTTGTAGCTAAAATGATCACACTAAGAGGGGAAGTAATATCTCATAGACACTGAACAGAATCCAAAAAGGCAAAAACAAATGCTTCAAAGGCTATCTAGAGCTTACAATGTCAATCAGTGTCTCTCATAAGTCATTAATATCATTGAACGTAAGTTGTACACACCTATCACTTTACACCAGGATATAAAAAAAAAAAAAAATAATAACTTGGTACATACCAATATCCCATAACGACAATTAGGGACCAAATAGGAGTTACTGCTGCTGATGTGTGCCAAGGCTTCATTGTACAGAAAGTCGTACCTTCCAGTGGTCTCCTCAATGGTGAGTGCCTAAGTTGGGAAAAGTGAACCCAGTACATCCAACCCGCACTGTCATTGTCCCAAGGAGCTACATTCACCTTAATACTGATGCATTTAACATACGGGCCTAAAAACACAAAAAGAGTCAACAGGTTAACCAGTACATATATCCATAAAAAAGAAACTTAAAACAGGGAGAAGGGGGGTACTATTATCTAACCCTGTTACACCTACACTATTCTAAAGCTAACATCAAACTGTCCGAACTATTAAGTTGATCTGAGTGCCAAGAGTATTGTTGAAGAGCAGCATAAGGAGACATAACATAAGGCAATTCCTATGGGGGGGGGAGGTAGGAAGAAATAGGCTGTTAGTTAACTAGGATCTGCGGCCTATCCTGTAGGTAGGGAAATGGGCAGACTAGGTGGGTCAAGCGGTCCTTATCTGCCATCAAAGTCCATGTTTCTGTGTTTTTATTAATCCAGCAGTACATCATTTGATAGAAGAAGGAAAAGATAGAATCACAGTTACCCAATGGACCATTTAGCCAACACCGGCTTTGGCCGCCAGATAGGCCATGTATGGTGCTCAGGATTTCTGAAATCTATCCTTCTGGCCTACAGTATTGTGGGACCTTCTATCTAGCTCATGTAACTGAGTAAGAGAGGAGAAAATGTCCCCCAGAGTAGGTATGTTTGGCATTCTCCAATTCCTCAGGATATTATGTTTAACTTGCATACTGAGTAGCATTAGCCAGAGGAATTGCAGATAGGAAAGATAGGGGGCTTCTGATTGCATACCCAGCAATAGCAAGGGGGCATTTAAAGGGATGACAGTGTGAAGAATCTTAGCAGCTGCTGAAGTAATAGCTACCCATAATGAAATTATCAACGGACATTGCCAGAGAATGTGATATATAGATTACCACCGGGACTGTGGCATCTCCAGCATTTATCATGTTGTAGTACATTGGCCTTTTTAAGGACCTCTGGGGTTCTGAACCATGAATGAAGTATTTTGTTATGAATTAGATGACTACAAGCATCCTTATATACTAGGCGTCCAGTGTGCCAGAACTGTCCCCAATAGTTATCCGGGATCTAGATTTGCAACATTTTCTCCCATTTGGTTTTGAAGTTAGGAGATGCATGAGGGAGGGTATCTCTGACTGCAGCATACATCAATCCTGCTGTACCACTAGAGGCACCAAGCCATTTACTGAGAATCGGGTGTGGGGTCTCTAGCATGGAATTAGTTAAGGGTAAGTTTGGGTGCCGCTCTGATCTGAAAATATCTCCGTAGGTCTGATTTATGTAGGGACCATCTTTTACAGAGATTTGCAAAGGATTCGACAGTTATTGAGTTTCAGAGTTCAATAGGTCCCCCACATAGGATATGCCCACATTCTTTCAGGTCTGCCAGAACACTGGGTGATTATTAATAATGATGTCTGGGTTTTGATAGATGGGGGTTAGTGAGAGGGGAATACTAGAAAGGCCTAACTTCTGCTGAATAGCCTTCCAGTATGTGCATGAAGACTGTGATACCGGGTGAGACTTAGGATATGTGGCCGGTCCTGAGCCCAGAAGAGACGACAGGATAGGGGTATTGGCAAAATTCTGCTCTATTTCTACCCACAGCAGGGATGACTGTGAGGCGGATTTAAACCACTGCAAGGTCTGAGAGCATTGGTAAGCAATTTTATATCGCTCCATCCATGGCAATCCCCAGCCAACTTGAAACCAGTGAGCTCTGAGAGTGTTCCGACTATATCGAGGTCTGTTTAATCCCCAAAGATAGAATCCTATCATTTTATCTATTTTCTGCAGCCAGTGGTGGGGGAGTATAAGAGGAATGTGTGAAAATAAATAAAAAATGTTGGGGCTATAGACATTTTGAAAGCAGCAATCCTCCCTGCCATAGACAAATTTAGCTTTTGCCATCTCTCCAAGATTCCTTTACATTCGGAAAGTAAAGGAGCCAGGTTATAGTCCCACCACTTTTCAGTTTGGGTACTAATTTGAATACCTAGATAAGTTATGGTATTTCGCGCCCACTTAAAGCCCAAATTTGGTAAGGCCTGTTGACAACAATATTCATTAAGAGAGAGGATTTCTGTTTTAGAAGCATTGATTTTGAGGCCAGAGACAGTGGAGAAATGGTTTAATAAAGAAAGTAGTGGAGAAGTTGCTTGTTTGTATATTACTTAGGGTGATCAGGAGGTCATCAGTGTGTAGAAGGGTGGAATATTGGGAATGACTTATTCTTATTCCGAGTATCAGGGTGTGCTGTCAGATTGCAGCTGCAAGTGGTTCCAAAGCTAGCACAAATAAAAGAGGGGACAGAGGACATCCCTGTTTAGTACCTCTGTAAAAGTGAAAGGGGGCAGAAAGGGTAGAATTTGTCAGGACTCATGCTTGGGGTGAGGTATAAAGTGTCCTTATTACTGTTTGGAAATGAGGGCCAAATCCAAAGTGCTCAAGAAGTGCAAGCAGGTAGTCCAATTCAACAGAGTCGAAAGCCTTGTCAAAGTCTATGGCAAGGGCAGCAGCTGGTGTCTGTAGTACCCTGACCTGATGAATAAGGCTGAGCATAGTGCGGAGGTGGTCAGCACTATATCTGCCCTTTATAAACCCTGTCTATGAGGGATGAATCAAGATGGGGAGCACTGGGTTTAGCCTGGTCGCAAGGGCCTTGGCGAACACCTTGCTATCAGAGTTTATTAGGGAGATAGGACGGTAGATGGACACCTCAGTGACATCTTTTCCCTTTTTTGGGAGTACTGTTATTACAACCTCCTGTAAGGTACAGGGTAAAATACCAAGGCTGTTCGCTTCAGTATACACTTGGGATAAAAGAGGGGTAATCAGTGGGGCCATAAGCTGCAAATATTCTACGGGGAAACCATCTCCCCAAGGGGCTTTCCCTGTTTTGAGTGATTTCAAAGCAGCTGTTATTTCCATCTCTGTAAGTGGTTTCTCTAGGAACTCTCTCTGCTCCAGGGACAGTTTAGGAGTCTGTATGGAATCAAGGAATTGTGATATATCTGGAGGGGGACCATTTCTTGAAGTGTCATATAAGCTCGAGTGTAAGTTCCTCATTATTTACCTCTAAAGGGTTCGTTTTAACACTCCCAGTCTGGGCATCCTTTAACCCAGCTATATGTCTACCGGCTTGTTGTTTAAGTAACTGGTATGCCAGAACCTTACCATCTTTGTCACCTCCCTCCCAATAGGTGTGTCTCAGCCTTAGAAGTGCCTGATCCACCTTCCTTGAAATCAGTTCGTTAAGTTGTAGCTGGAGTTCTAACACTTGGCGGTATGGAAATGAATAAAGGTTGAGGTTATGTTCTGCAGCCACCAGGGCACACTCCAACTGTGTCATCTCCTTTTCCCTGTGTTTCCTTCTGTGGGCAGCATAGCCTATTATTTTCCCCCTCATGTTCGCTTTATACGCTTCCCAAGTAATCCCTGCAGATGTATAGTGAATGGGAATTTCTTGCAGAAATTGAGCAGTTTCTTTCTTAGCCCACTCTACAAAATTGGGATCTTGCATAAAAAGTGGATCTAATCTCCTTGCAGGGGAGCGAGAAGCTAGCGATCCCAATAACAGGCTAAATTTCACTGGGGCATGGTCTGAGATAATCGTGGGGAGAATAGTGGAGTCAAGCACGAATTGAGTAAGGGAATGAGTGATGAGCCAGAGGTCCAGCCTGCTGAAAGTCCCATGCACTCCAGAATGAAACGTATAATTTTGCTCTTTGGGGTGGATAATACGCCAGATGTCCACCAAATTAAGTTCCTCACTGAGTCTGTGTACCTCCTGGACACTTTTAGTATGTGTTTCTTTCCCCTGTGCGCTCCTATCTAATATCGGGACCAGGGTGAGATTAAGATCTCCCCCAAGTATAATAGCAGCGTGCTCCCCCAACATTCCCTGAATTCTGCATGAAATGTACAGAAAGAATGTGGGATCGTCCTCATTAGGGGCATAAACATTAACTAATAAGATGGGAACAATCGGGGTGTCCATCAGAGCCATCACCCATCTACCCTGTGGGTCTGCTGTGCTTTGCAGGATCGACCATGTGAGAGATTTGTGAAGTAGGATGGCCACCCCTCTCTTTTTTGTAGGTGCACTGGCTTGAACTGCTTTCCCTACCCAATCTTTAACAAGAAGTTTTTGGTCTTTTTTTTTTATTTAGTCTCCTGTAGAAAGGCTATCTGGGTTTTTCCCTTCTTTAGCTGTATTAATACCTTTTTGTTCTTAGCAGCAGAATTGAGCCCCCGAATGTTCCAAGTCACAAAGGATAAATCAACCATATCCGGGGGATGGGATAAGACAAAGTAGAAAGCAACGTAAACATCTAAGAGGGGGGCCACCCAATTAACCACCAATGAGAGGGGCCTTCTGTATGCTGGGTAGACATACCACAGACATGCCTTTGGAGAGTTAACATAACTAGCGTAACTAAATACTGATCATACTCTTGAGACAGTGTGTTAGCAAAACAATTGAAAAATAAACTTAAATAACTATATACATCTACAGTGCAACCTAGCACTTTGGAATGAGTAGGCCACAAAAGGGTCGAGGACATTTTGTCCTCCGCGATCTGACCTACTCGTCCGGGATGTGGGGGGGGGGATATCTCAGCATTACCCTTAGGCAACTGCACTTGGAAAAACATGCAAGTCATATTATAACCGTAGCCTGAGTAGGCTGGCTTGCCTTAACAACCTGGGTTTCGACTGATGGGTATAAATACACCAGCCCCTACCCTGGGAGCAGTTAAATCTTTCCATATCGGTCTGTCTCCCAGTGGACATTACTTCAGGTAGGATATGAGGGAGGAAGTGTCCTCCACATGAAGACTGTGGGGTGGGGGGAATCAATGCATCACATGAAGCATTATACAACGTGTCTGTTCCATAAAACTAAACTCTTAATTATAAAGCCAAGGTAAGGGCCATCCATCGAGAATTACCAGGGGAGGGTTTCATAACAGAGCAATAGCTCCCTAAGTAGCTTACTGGCTAGGAAAACTACCAGATTAGACCCTGTCCAGACTTAATAATTAGAGTAAAGTTTAAGGTACTTATCTAATCTGGGTCTTGTGCTGGTGTTGATTGAAGGTCATTCTTCAACATCTGGGTCTGCGTTCGGTCTTCTTCCTGCTCGGTGGGGAGATGGACCGGAGTGGAGGCTGTGCTTAAAGTAAAGGCTTCGGTCCCAGTCCGTATCTTGTCCTCCAAGGTAGAAACCTCAAGCACCATTTCCTGCTCTGGGTACGTGGGAAAGTCTTCTTCCTCTGTTTGTTCCTTGCCGAGAAGGTCAAACTGGTTGGGAGAGGCAAATGCGCTGATCCTGGGGTCAAGTTTTTCGGTGCTGTGCTGTTGTTGTTGGCAGTCAGCAGCTAGGTGCTCCTGTGGGTGATTCCATTTGGCATGTCTGGCAGATTGCTGACGTTTCTTGGGTCGGGCAGGTAGGCCAGGAGTGCCACCCATAAAACTAACATTGGGACCATGCTCCTTATAGAAGGGGGTCATTTCATTCACTGGTCCTCGCTTAGGGGTCAACTCAGTCTGCCCAGTGACAAGCTCAGGAGGGTTTTTTTGCCTAGTATTAGGCCAATTTTGGTGAAGGTATTCCATGAGGGCCTCAGGCATGGAAAAGGAGACCACTTTACCATTCACTTCTAGGCGCATCACTGCTGGGTAGCGCAGGGAAAAGCGGATGCCCGGGGAATGCATTATCTGCCTGGCCTCAGTGTACGCCTTCCGACGCACCGCCAATTCCTGAGAGTAGTCCTGGAAGATCAATATTTCCTGATCATGCCACACTAGAGACCCAAGATCCCATGCCCGGTTGGTGATCCATTCTTTGTCAGCGAAATTAAGCATACTGGCCATTATAGGCCTCAGTCTCTCTCCCTGTTTGGGCACTGGGTTCAGCGTTCTGTGTGCCCGCTCGATAACAAAGCCTGGGGGAAGCTCATGTTTCAATACCTCAGGCAGGACATCATATAAGAATTCCAAGACATTCCCTTGCTCTACATGTTCAGGGAAGCCCAGAATCCTAAGATTGTTGTGTCTGCTCTGATTCTCGATGTCATCCATCTTGGACTGCAGTGCCTGGATCACTCGCTCCTGTTCCCAAACTGTAGCAGTAAGTGCATCGAGAGCCGACGCAGTAGCCTGTACTTTTGTTTCTGTAGTCGTAAGCCTACTATCCATCTGCTGGATGGCTGCGGTCGTATTGTTGGAGGCTATAGTGACCTCAGATATTTGGCTCATAAGTGCCGTGAACATACTGTTGATTTGCTGGGCGTCCAGGCCTGTCGAGGTATACATTCCTACATTGTGCGCCATTCTCCCAACTAGTAAGTCAATGCGTAGAAGACCAAGATAGAAAAAAAACACCACTGTACAACCAAACAGGTTGTTCCGGATACTTAGCGCCAGTTGCTGCCCTCTTTCTCAAACCATTTAAAGGGTTTGTTCGGTGCAATTAATGTAATAAATTAACCCGGGTTTGCTGGACGCGTAGATCAGGCAGCCATCATGGTGGGAGCCAAGCTACGCCCACCGTTTTTGACATATTTAAGGAAAAACATTTCATTTATGAGCATGCGCGGCTAGAAAAATAAACATTCTATAAGGATAACTGAATTGTTATGACCAAACTTCTTAATGTGGTCATTTTGCTTGAATGAGTTGGTGCTTGAGGAGGAAGGTTATCCAGACATTGCAAACAGTGTCTGTTTTTGTAGTGTTTGTTCAGCAGGGTTTGGTATATGCTTCAGTTCGTAGCCCTGCCACTACTGAATGGAGCTGTGTGTTGCTACGTTTTCTAATAGCCCTTCAGCAGCCTTTAGCCACATCAGCTGGATTGGAGCCCAGTCCTGCGTGCCAGCTAAATAGTAAGTAATTCTGACCAGTGCTGGCTCAGTATTCCCCTTCTGTTACCATTCCCCTACCTCCACCCTCCACACTAACATCTTGACACCAGGGTGGCCAATCCCATTAAGTTCAAAGAGATGGTGAATCACGGGTAGGCCAATGGGTGCTCAGAGAGGGAGCTCACCCTCTAGTGAATTATCCAAAGCAAAATGGTAAGCGCTCCAGTACCAAAGAAATTCAAAAACTCCAGCTTGGTTTGAAAAGATTTAATCCAGAATAAGAGCATAGCTCATACAGCATTGCTGAGAGCTCGGTCCAGTGCTTCGGCCCCATAGTAGGGCCTTCGTCAGGGTGTGTGTCCATGTAGCTACCTCCACCGAATATATTGTGCTAAGTTAAAGTGAAATGCCACCATAAAACAGTGAATAAAAAGTTTGTCTAGACAATCACTTAACTTGTTACAAAATTGCATTTAGTAATCATAAATGCCCAACTGCTTAAATAATTCAAGGTACAGTTAAGGTACATTTAGCCTCACTTATGGACTGATATCCTACTTGAAGGCAAAAAAGGAGTGTTAAATAAATGGAACATGTGCTATAATAGCATCTGTAGCTCTGCACTGTCAGTTCCTAGGCTTACCCATCACTGTGTCCTCTATGTTAGCCTCGGCTGGCTCTCCGTATCCTCCTATAGACTGCATATTACTGACTATATAGTGCAAATATTATTGGAGCTAGTGTCCCTAAGTTGCTCGTCAACATGTTTAAGCCCACATCACAGGCCTACTCCCTGAGGTCAACTGACAAGTCGCTTTTTGATATCCCTAAATGTACCACAAAGATGGGTGAGCAAGCATTTTAGTGTTTGCACCCAACCTATGGAATTCCCTAACAAAGACAATCAGAAGTGCTAAGTCACACCAGGTTCTTAAGAATGATCTCAGGAAACTCCTTCTGGTCAATGATAAATGCTTGTGTATCTGAAACACAGAAACATAGAAATTGACAGCAAATAAGGACCGCCAGATCCATCCAGTCTGCCTGTAAACCCTACTCATATTTATGGCCTATGACCCTATGTGGTCAATGGCTTATCTCCACTCCTTCCCACCCTTAAAGTTCCATTATGTCTGTCACAGGCATGTTTAAATCCCTCCACTGTGCTCACTCCCACCACCTCCTGTGGCAGACTATTCCATGTGTCCACCACCCTCTCCGTGAAGAAAAACTTCCTCACATTTCCCCTTAACCTGCCACTTTCCAATTTCATTTCATGCCCCCTTGTTCTTGAATTTCTCCTATATCGGAAAATGTCTTCCTCCTGCACCTTGTTTATGCCCTTAAGGTACTTAAATGTTTCAGTCATGTCCACCGCTCCCTTCTGTCCTCCAGCGAGTACATATTGAGGTTCTTTAGTCTCTCCTCATATATTTTGTGGTGCAAGCCCTGTACCATCTTAGTTGCCTTTCTCTGGACCGCCTCCACCCTGTCGATGTCCTTGCAAAGGTGCAGTCTCCAGAATTGCACACAGTACTTTAGGTGAGGCATCACTAGGTTTTATACAAGGGCGTCACCACCTCCCGCCTTCTGCTAGTGACACCTCTGCCTATGCACCCCAACATGCCACTGGCCTTCTCTGCAGCCTTTGTACTTTGCTTGGACACATTTAAGTCATCAGAAATGATAACCCTCAGGTCCCTTTCCTCCCTGGTTATCATCAGCAACTCCCCTGCCCCATCATGTAGCTCTACTCATGGTTCCCTCGTCCCAGGTGCATTATTTTTCACTTTTTTGAATTGAACATCAGTTGCCACAGCTCAGACCATTTTTCAAGCTTCCCCAGGTCCCTCCTCATTTTCTCCACCCCGTCTGGAGTATCCACCCTGTTGCAGATCTTGGTGTCATCTGCAAACAGGCAGTCCTTACCCTCCAGCCTTCTGCAATGTCATTAATGAAGACATTAGAAAGGACTGGACTGAGGACTAATCCCTGCGGTTCCCCACTGGTCACCTCCCTCTCCCCTGATTGGATCTCATTTACCACCACCCTCTGCCTCCTGTCCATTAGCCAGTTCCCAACCCAGTTTACCACCTTGTGCCCCATGCCCAGGCTTCCCATCTTGTTAACCACCGTTTTATATGGGACGGTGTGAAGGTCTTAGTGAAATTGAGGTAGGCAACATCCACCGCCCCCCCATTTACTTCCTTTGTCACCCAGTCAAAAAAATCTATCAGATTCATCTGACATGACCTTCCTGCTGTGAATCCATGTTACCTCAGCTCCTGTGCACCGTTGGATTCCAAGTGTGCCACTATTCTTTCTTTAAGCAATGCCTCCATGATCTTACCCACTACTGAGGTGAGGCTGACTGGCCTATAGTTTCCTGCCTCCTCCCTCTACCCCTTTTGTGTAGAGGGACCACATGTGTCCTCTTCTAGTCCTCCAGAACCACTCCTGTGTTGAGTGAGTCTGTGAAGAGGGCTGCCAGAGGTGCTTCCAGCTCACTACACAGCTCCCTTAATATCTTCGGGTGTATGCTATCTGACCCCATTGCCTTGTCCACCTTCAGTTTTGTAAGCTGTTTTAGGACTTTCTCCACTGTAAATGGACTTGTGTTTACCTCCCCCTCCCCTTCGAATCTGTTACCTAGCTGTGGTCCCTGTCCCTCCCCCTCTTTATTGAATACTGAACAGAAGTATTTGCTCAATATTTCCGCTTTCTCCAGATCTCCCTCCTTTCATTCCCCTGTATCCCCTCTGAGTCTTACAACCCCTCCCTGGTTTTCCTTCTTTCGCTAATGTACCTATAGAATGTTTTGTTCCCTTTCTTCACCATCTGTGCCAATCTTTCTTCGGTCTGCGTCTTTGCTCTCCTTACAGCCTTGCCCGCTTCTCTGAGATTCTTTAGGTATACCTCCCTGTCGTCCTCCCTTTACATATGAACATATGAAATTGCCAGCAGAAACAGGCCTCACTGAGTCTCCTCATATTTGGCCCTTACCCATGTCTGCCACCTTTCTTGAGAATCACAGTGGTTCCCCGTTCTCTTGCCTTTGTTTACCACCTTGAAGTTTTGGTTCATCACGTCCTCTATAGCTCTCTTCAGGTGTTTCCACTGCTTCTCAACTCCCTCTCCTTTCTCTCTCCTTGCCAGGGTCTCTTTGATACTCCTCCCCATTTTAGCAAAATCAGCCCTCCTAAAATCTTAGATCTTTGCCTTTGAGTGACTAGCTTGTGTTTCTGTCTCCACGCTAAACCACACTATGTGGTGGTCGTTTGATCCTAGTTGACCTTCCACTTGGACGTCTGTGAATCTGTCCCCATTGGTTAGTACATGGTCCAGAATTGCCCTGTCCCCGGTGGGTTCAACCACAAGCCGTCTGAGGCATACCCCCGTAGGGAATCCAGGATGTCATGGCTCCTGGATGAAACAGCTTCTTTGATGGTCCAATCCACGTCTGGGGTATTGAAATCACCCAGCAGTAATACCTCACCCTTTGTTGCCATCTCGTGAATTTGATCCACTTGAATCCTATCCCCCTCCTCCCCCTGCACTGGAGGTCTGTAGATCACCCCTGTGCAGATAATGTGCCATTGCCTGGCTTAAGGGTGACCCACAATGCCTCGGACTCCCCCCGTCTTCCCTGCACCTCTGTTGCTTTTATGCCTTCTCTTGCATACAGGGCCACTCCCCCACCCCTTTTTTACTCCCCCATCCCTCTGAATAGAGCATAACCTGGAACATTTGCTTCCCAGTCATGATTTGTGGCATACCAGGTCTCTGTCATTGCCACTATGTCCAGGTCTGCCTCTGTTAACAAGGCCTCCAGGTCTGGGATTTTATTTCCCAGGCTGCGGGCATTTGTAACCATGGCCTTTCATGTTTTGCTGCCTGTCTTCCCTTCACTCCTGTGCTTGCCCTCCTGCCTCTTTCCCTCAATACCATTTTCCTTTTTATGCTGCTTTCTACCCCTGTCTGTCCCTTTGTATCCTGTATTGATGTCTTTGCCTGCAACCTACATTCATGTTCTTTATTCCTGGCTATTCTAGCTTGTGGGGTTGGGCTACTTGAGTCTTCTTGCTCCTGTTGACTCCCCCTGGCTAGTTTAAATGCTCATCCAGGATGCATTTAAACCATTCACTGAGGACTGCCGCCTCCTCTCAGAAGGATGCAGTCTGTCCCGCTTGAACAGGGCTGCATCATTCCAGGTGGGTCCCCAGTCCCCAGTGAAGCCATATCCCTTCTCGCTGCACCAGCCATTCAACCACTTGTTGAAGCTGCTGATCTGGAGGTTCCTATCCTTTCCCATACTATGTACTGGCAACACCTCCAAAAAAGCTGCGGAACTTGCTAACTGATCCAGGCACCCTCCCAACTCTCTGAAGTCCTCCTGCACCTGCTCTATGCTTACCCTGCTCTTGGAAAGGTAATTTGTTCCTAGGTGGACAATGACCTCCTGCTCTCCTCTCCTAGCTACTGCTTTAGCGAACCCTTCAGATCCACTCCCCCTCCCTCTGAGTGGTGCCTCCTGGAAGGCACTTCACCTCCCTCTCTCCCCGCTGTCTGTGCCCAGAACCATCCCCCGGACAATTGAGTCCCCCAGCAGGAGTAACTTTTTCTTAATTTGGAGTCCTCTTCCTCCCGCCACTGGGTCTCCCTTTCGGAGGACCCTCACCTCCTCCCTGGTTGCAGCCTCGGTTCCCTTGTGGGACTCTCCTGCTCCCTTAGAACATCATAGGACCTTTTAAGCTGGACCAGATGGTGGGGGATGTGCTTCTCACCACCCTCTCTAAACCTCCCCGAGCCCACCATAGTCCATCCTTCCTTCCCTCTGCCAGGGCCACCATTGTGGTAGTGGCTGGGGACATGTGGGGCTCTGGAGGGGGAAGGTTCCCAATACTCATGCCAGCTCGGCCCATAGACTGGCAGTCTCCATCCTCAGCCCAGAGAGGTGCCTGCAAATGGGGCAGCACCACAGTATCCAGAAAGTTTTTCTGAAGGCTGCTGCCCCGTACCCAGTGCACTGTACCACTCCCTGCATCTTCATGTTCTGGTCTACTCCTCCCTTGTTTCTCCTGCACCCTGTGGTCCATACACTATCTCCAAAATTCTTTTTTCTTTCTTCTGTCTCCCCTCTCTCTCTGCCCTACTCTTTTTCTTTCTTTTTACCCCTTTCCAGTTGCTTTAATCGTCCCCCTTTTGTACTCTGCTGCAATGCAAGATCTTAATCCCAACCTTTGACACTTCTGTTATATTTATTTATTTAAAAGTTGATAACTGGGAAAAGCACCAATGAGCCAAGACCCGTTTCCAGGTGCGACTCGGGGAAAGGTAACATGGGAAAATAGTAAATTTACTTATGACCAAAAAATACACATCAGTAACAAGAAACAAGAGTCATGGTTACAAGACCTATAACAGTAGGTAACATCAAGGTACAGGAGTACAACATTGAAGCAAAAAAACAAACAAAAAAAACAAAAACAGTTTATCCACAGATAGCACCACAGTCCAGTTGCAGGACAGGACAGTGCACCAAATAATAAATAATGGGTCAGGGCAAAACGAAATACAGAGAGCAAGGCACAAATTATAACAAAGGGATTTCTATTGTACAAGGAGCTATGGCTGTCAGGGGTTGGCAACTGTAGGTAATTGGTTAACTAAAGCTTAGGAGGCAGGGCTAGGGTACACGGAGAGCACTGTGGGTGAGGCAGAAGTCTGAGTAGCCCTTTGAGTGAGAAGGGTGAGGAGGATAGTCTAAGGTTGAAGGGGAATTTATTCCAGAGAGAAGGGAAATGAAAGGAGAAAGCAGATTGGCCAGATGTGGAGAGGGGGCATGGGATTGCAAAAGTACATGGATCCTGGTGATGAAGGGAGTAGGTAGAGGGAGCAGCTTGGGAGAGGCGGGCAGAGAGAGAGGTAGGTAGGAAGGGTTCCAAACCAGAATTTTGCAACAAAGGAGGCACAGTGAACCATTCTCCTGTGGGACAGGGGTGTGAGGGCCGAGTACAGGAGACAGTGGTGGGAAAGGGGGAGTGTGAGGCAGTGGCAAAGCAGCAGAAAGAGTTCAGGAGGGTGTCTAGTCTGGTAAGTGAAGATTGAGAGGCAGTACCATAAACCACATTGTCATAATCGAAGATGGGAAGGATCATTTTGGTAACCAACTCACGGTGGATGGGAAGGGGGAGGCTGGCCTTATGTCAATAGAGGACAGCCAGTTTGGGGTGCAATTTAGTGCAGATGGCGTCGACGTGGTTAGAGAAGTCCAGATGGTGATCCAACCAAACCCCTAGCTATTTGAAAGCAGTAACATTTTCTAGTGGAGAGCCATCCAGGGTTGTGAAGACGGGAGAGGACTGGAGGGTGGCCAGTTTTTGTCTGGAGCCAAATGTCATGGCCACTGTTTTTTTGGCATTAAGCTTGAGTTTGTTTTTATGGAACCAGTACTGAACTCTATTGAAGTCTTCCTGGAGGGGGGACTGTATACTGATTGCAGAAGGCCTGGAGATGAAAGTAATGGTATCATCAGCGTACATGTGTATATTTGAGAATTTGCAAACTGAGGGGAGGTTGTTTATAAATAGGGAGAAAAGGATAGGACTGAGGATTGAGCCTTGGGGGACACCAGAGAGGATAGGGAGAGGGGAGGAGAGAGCAGCACCTATTTGAACTGATTGCTGCCTGTCGTGAAAGTAAGAATGGAACCAGTTTACAGCAGATTCAGCAAGGCCAATCGTACTAAGGTTTTGAAGCAGGAGGGGGTGCGAGACAGAATCGAAAGCCTTGGCATGGTCAATAAAGATGGCAGCAGTAATGTGGCTTTGATCCATAGCTGTAAAAATCAAATCCGTAACTCACAATAGTGAGGAGGTGGTCGAATGTTGTTTTCTAAAGCCAGACTGTACTGAAGATAGTGTGTTGGTAGTAGCCAGGAATTCAGACAGCCTAGAGTGAATGAGGGATTCCTGAAGTTTGGCGAGTGAGAGGAGGAGGGAGATAGGTCTATAGTTTCCAAGTGCAGAAGGGTCACCTCCTTTGTGGAGGGGTACAACTTTGGCAGATTTCCAGGCCTTCGGGACAGCGGAGGTGAAGAGAGAGAGGTTTAGAAAGTGAGTGAGCAGTGCAGTTATAGCTGGGGCAGAGATGTGGAGAAGCCTGGGATGGAGACCATCAGGGCTGGACTTGGTTGGGTTAAGGGCACAGAGGGCAGTGTAGACTTCAGGGGGGGAAATGTGGGAACTGGAAGTTTGAGGGTTGCCTAGGAGCATCCAAAAGGACTGGGGGGCCGGGGGTAAGGGAGAATGATTTTCTGGGAGAGTGCATGTGGCAAAGAATTTATTGAAGGACTCAACGACTGATGCAGGGTCAAAGACTGTGGCATCATCAACTTTGAGAACCGGAGAGGCTTGATTGGTAGGCGGGTCAAAGAGTGGAGTACTTTCCAAAAAGAAGTTGGTGTTCATTTATCTTGCTGCAGGTGTTGCCTAAAGTAGCTTGCCTTGGAGAGGTGGATGGCTTTAGTGCAGTTGTTCCTAAGGGTTTTGTAAACTTGGAGGTCTGCTTGGGATAGGGACTTCTTGTAGTGGTACCAAGCTTTGTCCCTGGCTCTGCATTTTGTCAGCAGGTCAGCAGTTGTCCAGGGGTGATGAAGTCTTCTTACTCTGGATTTCTTTAGTGGGGTTCCAGATGTGGAGGAATAGGCTAGAGAAAAGAGAAAGGGCAGAGTCAACATCATTGGCTGTAAAGATGGGTTGCCAGTCTCCCTCAGCGAGATCATGTTGGAGGGCAGTGGCAACAAGATTGTGGAGGGGATGGGACCATATAAATCTGGGGGCAGCACGTGGAGAGGGAATCTTGTGTATGCAAAAAGTGATGCAATGGTCACTGAGGGCATCAGGTAAGATCACAGCTGCAGTGATATGGTGGGGTTGAGAGGACAACACCAATCAAGCAGTGAGTGATTTGGGGAGTGGGGGTTTATACGATTTGGTTCATGGATCAAATTTGTTAGGTTCAGGGCTTCTATTTTAAGGAGGGTAGGCTTACAGGAGGGGTACAGCCAGTCCAGGTTAAAATCCCCTAGAAGCAGCAACTCGCCATTTGCCATGTGGGATGATATAGAAGTGATGGGTGTCAGTTGTTGCTTTAGGTGGAGCATAATGAGCACCTATATAGAGAGGGGCCGAAGAAGGGAGAGAAATGTGCACTAGGATAACTTCACTGTGAGCAAGAGCGGGATTCTTTGAAGGTAATAGAGCAGGGGAGAGATTGTCTAATGTAAAGGGCAATGTCACCACATCACTTGCCTTGGTCTTGTCAGAATAAGTTGAAATCTGGGATAGAGGGGGTGGAGTCAGGGATCCTGGCTGATAGCCAGGTTTCTGTAACACAAAGAATGGCGGGTGGGTGTTGGGTGATCCAAACTTTAAGATCATCCATTTTGGGGAGGAGACTGTGAGCATTTAAATGAAAGGTGCGAAGGCCCTTGGGCAAAGAAGTAAAATTCAAAGTGGTGCCTGAGTGGGATTAGACTGACTTAGAGGTGGTGGAGATGGGACCTGGATTAGGATGGACATCTCCAGAAAGAAGTAGAAGGAGTAAAAAAAGGGTAGATAAGAGGGATCTCTGTACCTCTGGTGGATTTGGGTGGAGGAAAGAGTAGGAGGGGAAGTGCAGCAAACAGGACCTTGCAGTTTAGCAGGCTTGACGGGAGCATCCCAGGATGTATGCGTGGGGAAGGAAAAGGGAGGGTATAGACAGAGGAATTTCAGGCCAGGGTGCGTGAAAAGACAGGAAAGAAGGAGGGGACTAGATAAGGTTGGGAGGATGGAGGAGAAGTAATGTTTGGGAGAAGGAGAGTGGACTGCGGGGGAGGAGGGTTGAGAGGATTCGGGGGGAAGCAAGAGAACAAGGGAGTGGAGCAAAAAGAGGATAGAAAGTAAGGAAAAGGTGGTTGGAAACATAGTGGAGGACAGAGGAGTAGGCAGGAGAGTGGTAGAGAGACTAAGATCTAACACAGCCAATAAGAAATTTAGAACAGTACTAGAAAACAGAAAGAAGTGGGACACAACAGACAGCTCTTTATTTACAAGCCTGATTTGTGAGCAAAGAGTAGTAGAGAGACTGAGATCTAACACAGCCAATAATTATTAAGAACAGTTCCAGAAAAACAGAAAGAAGTGGGCCAAAACAGATAGCTCTTTTTTCACAAGCCTCATATATGGGCAGACTCCTAAAAATGCACTTGTGGATGCAGAAGAGTGACTGAAATTGATAGGGTAGTCAAAGGATTAGGGGTTACATCATGGAGCCTCTAGTGGCCAAGTAGTATAACGTGCAAATGGGAAAAGCCTGGGGGAAGGAAGAAAGAAAGGAAACAGTTTAAGTAGGGAGAGAAGAATACACAGACAAAGGAGAAAGTGCTGTTAAGCAAATCTGGGGGAGGGATCACATCAGGGGGATGGTGTGGGCTGGGAGCTGGGCTAAGAACGCAGCAGGACTGGGGAGAGAAAGAGGAAAAAAGGGAAAATTATAAAGAATAAGTAAATCAATTAAAACAGTAGTGCAATTTAAAAGAATAATTTGAGCTAGCAGCCAGTAAAACCAGTAACCTCAAGCACAGTGAAAATCAGCTCGGGAAGCGAGTGAGAAATTCAGGGGCAGCTCAGAGTACAAGAAGGGGATGTGCGCTCTGTAAATTAAAAAGGTGCGAGATTTGAAAAAATCCTCATGCTGGAACATGCACCTTCAGGGCTTCAGGGATGGGCAGCTGGGCAGGTGGGTGGCAGGCACTGGGAACCACCGGACGAGACTTGGAGCCCGGTAGGTGGCTGGAGACAAGCCTTCGAGGCTTCAGAGATTGACAGCTGGGCAGGTGGGTGGTAGGCACTGGGAGCCACCGGATGAGATTTGGAGCCTGGTAGGGGGCTGGAGACGAGCCTTCAAGGCTTTTGAGATGGACATCTGGGCAGGTGTGCAGCAGGCACTGGGAGCCACTGGACGAGACTTGGAGCCCGGTAGGGGGCTGGAGACAAGCCTTTGAGGCTTCAGAGATTGACAGCTGGGCAGGTGGGTGGTAGGCACTGGGAGCCACCGGTTGAGATTTGGAGCCTGGTAGGGGGCTGGAGACAAGCCTTCGGGGCTTCAGCAATGGGCAGCTGGGCAGGCAGGCAGCAGGCATTTGGAGCCACCAGATGAGACTTGGAGCCTGGTAGGGGTGGCTGTGGTTCCTCCTACCCTGAATTAAATCAGGAAGTAGTAACTGGAATCCTGCCCCCCTAAATAGGTTGAGCTGCCTAGGGCAGGTAGGTAGGGTGGTCCTAATCCCCACGATGCGCTGCTGTGGAGGAAAAACAATCAGTTACTGTTGGAAGCACCTACAGCGTTCCCTTTTTTCTGAGGCTCTGTATTTTGGAATTTATGATCTGTATATCTCCTGTTACTTTGGCACTTATTTGGTCTGCTTTGTACTTTCTGTACTGCTCCATGTGTTGCATATTGCTCTAGTTATCTGTTCTTACCTTGTCTGAGATCTCTGAACAGTTGTAATTTTTGTGCTTAACCTTGTATGAAATGTTGTTTTTCACTTTGTCTAACCCTCCTGGGTTGTGCCTGAAAATAGGTAATGATTTTGTCTAGAGCACCTTCCCGGTAAACAAATACTAAATAAATGAATGTTGTTATAGCATACCTGTATTTATGTAGAGATTGTGTAGCTGTGTAGTGCTTGTTGTTATAGCATACCTGTGTCTGTGTAAGGATTGTGTATCGCTGTACTGATTGTTGTTACAGCATACGTGTATCTGAGTAGGGATTGTGCATCTGTCGTTATACCTGTATGTCTGACATTCCTAAGTTAGAAAAGGACCACAGAGAAGGAGGAAGCAACTTCTGGTGGAGGACTCAATTGCTGGGTGGGGAGGGATAGAGTTGGGAATAGGAAAGGGGGCGGAGAGGGAGGTCAGTTGTCTTCCCGGTGCCATGGCATGGAGGGATGGAAGCATATCCTACAGATCGGTAAGGCAGTAGGAAGTGAGGGGCAGCTTGATATTATTTTCCACATGGGGTCAAGTGACCTGACTATGGAAAGGGCAGGACAAGTGCAGGGAGAGTTTAGGGAGCTTGGAAGAAATCTTAAGTAACATGATCTGTAGCTTTTGTGGAGGAGCTGCCTGTCTGTGATAGGGGAAAGAAGAAGGAACTCTGCACCAAGGCCTTCAACTCATGGTTAAATAAATGGTGCAGAGAGCAGATTGGGGACTGGGGACCACCTGGTGGGATAAAGTCCTATACAGAGCTGATGACCTGCATCCATCTGGGAGGAAACTACAGTTCTCAGTGGACAGTTTAAACATTACGCCAATGAACATTTAAACTAGCTGAGTGGAGAGAGAAAAAAGGGAGGCAGAAACTGCTCCCCCCCCACAGGCTTTGAAAGAGTGTAGGGAAATCCTGAGATGTGAGTGTACCACCACAGTGCAAGTTAATCAAGTAAGTAGTGGGTTAACAAAAGAAGAAGGGGGGAAGAAGCAGTCAGAAGAGACATTAATCGCATTGACTCTGGCATCCTCTCAGGAAACGTTCACCTTTTTGCAGATGACACAGTCCTTTACACAACCAACCCCTCTTTAGATATTGCTCATAAGGAGCAACATAAAGACTTTATCACCCTTCAATGTAATTTATTGAACCTTCAGCTCTTGCTCAATGCAAAAAAAAACAAAAGCCATGATTTTCTCCCTGCACTCCTCTCATTATATGAGGACCTTTTGCCTCCCCCAGATCACCACCCTCCGTGGTACACCATTAGAAATAGTGGATAATTTCAAATATCTGGGAGTCTGGTTGGATAACAAACTCAGTTTCATCACGCATCTGTGTGAGTTAACAAAAAAACTATGGCAGTACCTTGGCATATTCTTCCGCATAAACATCTTCTCACTTCTGAAGCCAGGAAGTGGCTAGTTCAAACAACCTTTCTACCCCTGCTTGATTATGCAGATTTTCTGTACAGCCACTGCCCCCTGCATGCACTTCAGAAACTTGATACACTCTACCACCGAACCTTGAGATTTATACTTGATGTGCCACTTCGGACCCATCATTGCCTGTTGTACTAGTCTGTTGGTTGGCCACCCCTCCTTCTGAGGAGGCAAATAAATGCCCTTATGTGGATCTTCAGGGTGCTCTCCAACAACCTCCCACCTTACATCTGTAATCTGTTTGAACGGTCAACAGGCACATATGTCTTACAGTGTCTTTGGTGATCTAGTGGCCCCACACCCACCCACCCCCACCCACGAAGCCCCTACCTCCCCCTGTCAGCGGCGGGTGGCAGCATCACCGCCTGCCACCGCCACCCACCGACTGGACTGCTCAGGCTGCACGCCTACTGGTGCAGAGCAAGAGCCAATGGGCGTGCAGCCCATACCGTACAAGGCAGTCCAGATATGTGAATGAATTCCACTGGACTTCAAAAAGACAAACAGAGTCAGACCAACAGCAAGGTGTTGGAAGAGTGAGTGGCAATAAAATGGATGGCAACCGAGCTCGGGCACACACACTGTACTCCACTTCTCTGTTTTAAGGGGAGTTTACACCATCTCGACTGGAATGGATTGGAACTGCACATATATGCTGCTCTGGAAGCAGCTCTCACTGTTGCTGTGCTGTCTCGGGGGGGGGTGAGGGTGGGGGGGAGTAGACACTGCTACAGGAAGGGCCACCCATTGAAATGAACATTTGTTCAGTTGCAGGTCTGGGAGCCACCGGTCACTGTGGTTATGGTCACTGCATTGCACTGCCCCCAATTTCACACTACCAAGGTGGTGCTGCAATAGTGACAGCCTGTCACCTGGTGATCACTCTTATTCCACTTACTCGCCACATCTCAGCATGTTGCTGTCACTGTTCAGCAGCTTTCTCTCTCCGCTCT
Source organism: Neoceratodus forsteri (assembly GCA_016271365.2). Classification (NCBI taxonomy): domain Eukaryota; kingdom Metazoa; phylum Chordata; order Ceratodontiformes; family Ceratodontidae; genus Neoceratodus; species Neoceratodus forsteri. Next base: position 725,022,944 of record CM028129.1, read on the forward strand.
GTCCCTGACACAGGTGACACTCACCACCTCTTTCGATCCAGTGCTCTCTTTCAGTGGGGAGAGGGGGGCTGCTGCCTCTCCTTCTTAGTGTTTGTCCCTGCAGCTCATGTGTCTCTCTCCCTGCTGTTTTCGGACCTTTCGTGAGGTCCCCAGTCGTCCTGCAACTGCCTGAAACTCCCTCCCTCTCCAGACTGCACCTCCCGCTTGCATCCTGAGAGTCCCAATGGTGTGGTGAGTCAGCGACAGCATACTCCTACATGCTGTTCACATTGGACCTGTGTAAAAAAAATGTATTGCAGTATTTTAACAGTTTGCGCTAGGCACAAGAGAAAACGGCCATGCGCCATGAGGGGGTGGGCCTGGGGCTCCTCATTTGAATAATTTAAGCCTTCGGGGCATAGCGATGCCCACAGGGGAGGGGACAGCAAAGGAAAAGCCTCAGTAGGGCATGAATATTTATGAAAGAGGCGTGTCTGGGCAGTGCAGCGTATCAGTGTAGCCCAAGCCAGCCTAGAATTTAAAAAGAAGCCCAGAGTGTTTACAGGGGCTCACCCAGGAAAAGCTCAAGGACCAGAAAGGGGCCCCAGTGTATTTGAAAAGGACACAGTCCAGTAGGCCCACGATTTAAAAGGGGCACAGCTACAGGGTGGCCCAGTGATTTAAAAGGGGCACGGCAGATAAAGGCCCAGCGATCGAGTGGTGGGCAGACAAAGCCAGGCCCAGTTCTTGAAGGGGCAGTACACATGTGTATTTAAAGGGGAAAGGGTAGTTTATGACCCAGGGGGCCAGTCAGGCCCACCAGTTCTTAAAGGGGCAAGTTAGGCCCACCTCTGTGTAAAGGCGCAAGTCAGGCCCACCAGTTCTTAAAGGGCCAAGTTAGGCCCACCACTGTGTAAAGCGGCAAGTCAGGCCCACCAGTTCTTGAAGGGCAAGGGTAGCCCAACAGTTCTTAAAGGAGCAAGTCAGGCCCACCAGTTCTTAAAAGGGGCAAGTTAGACCCACTGCTAGCCATTTAGATTCCCCAGGTGTTATAGGGGCCCAGCAGCATTAGTGACCCCGGATGTTTGAGTCTAGCTAGCCATACAGAGTCGCAGTAACAGGAAGAACCCGATTTAGTCAGAGGGACCCCTGTTAGTTAGGTCCACCAGTGCTAGGGTTCTATCAGAAAAGTGAATTGCCTGTATATTTACTGTGATTTGAACATTAAGACTGAATAAGAGATCACTGCAACAATAACTGAGACTTTATTTTGCATGCAACTAGTGCTACAAGCAGTAAACGTGCCAGAAAGTATTGCTTTGTTGCCAGCCTTCCAACTTGCAAGGTGTTTGAATCAGTCTTCCAAAGCTTTCCAGAATTTGTTCACCATTGGTATCCAGATCAGTCTTCTTCGTTGTACTCCAGAAGTGGTCTCCAGTGCATCTTCGAAGCAGCCAGCAGCAGATCTGCAAAGAACCATGTCGCAGTCATTTGCAGCATCCTGTTTATTGTTTTCTGCTCTTCAAAGTTTCCCCAAAGTATGGCCTGGCATGATACAAAGGTACTGTTCATTTTCTTGTTTTGTCATCCATATCGAAGTACTATCCAGATATTCTGCCACAGTGTTTTGCATCATCGTCCTGTTTCTTATTTTACGTAGTCCTTGGCTCATCCAGCCTTAGTGCCCAGAATCCCATTGGTGCTTCTGATTCACAGACTTCCTTTCTTCAGAATTTTTGTTGTGTCCCAGCAGTCCAGAAGAGGACTTTAGTCCAGTTGGTTGGCACTTTCTTCTTCTTCTTCCTCATGTCCCAGCAGTCCAGAAGAGGACCTTGGGACGGTTGGTCAGCATCTTCTTCTTCTTCTTCTTCGTCTTACCCCGGCAGTCCGGAAGAGGGCTATGGCCGGGTTTGGGGTGTTTCAATTCCGGTGGCCCTCAGTGGGTTCTGAGCTGAGAGAATCCTTGCTTTGTTCTTAAGTCCTGCAACCCTAGAGAAGTGGGATATGGCCGAGAGACTCATGGCCCGTACAAAATTCTCTCTGCATTCCCTTAGTTGTTAGCCCAGTCAGCCAAGTGTTCCCCTTGTGTTTTATCCTGCAACCCAATTTCTTCCCAACGACAGCGAAACCTTATCTGTGCACGAACTGTCTCTTATGACTGAAAGAGTTTTACAGTATTATACTACAGAGTTCCTTAAAGTGGAGTACTCTTGGTAATAGGCCCTAGGTAGAGGTGCACCTCAGGGTAGTATTGAAAGGATTATATAGTGATTTCCTGATTGTAGAGTGTAGACCACTCGTAAAGTGGAGCTGTTACAGCCATTTATTTAGAGTCCTCCTCATACAGGAGCGTAAGTGTAAGTGTCCCCCCCATGACCGTGTTTCCCCTTGGTTTGGTATAAATAAAACCTTGTGAAGTATTTGGAATCTATTTCTGGACTCTCACCTCTCTTTGTCTGGTGCCAACATCCACCCCTTTTTGGACCTGTGTTAGTAATTAGTGTGCAAGTTACTGGTGTCATCAACACAGTTGCTTTATTACCCCTTTGTACTGATGTGGAAACCCAGCACACGTTAACATCCTTCTTATCACCTTTGGGGCACCACACAAGTTCAATACAGATGTCTGTCAAGGGAAGGATAAATTATATTTATTTGTTCTTTACTGCTAGGACTGTTTACTGCTTATAGAACAGAGAGAGGGGGATAGAGTGTATGGCTGGGTACCTGGACAACTGCAGGGTGGCTGGGGAGACAAATGGTAAGATCAGTAAGGGGATGAATGAAAGGAATGAAGCTCTCTCATTGGAGCGCTTCATTTCTTTCAACTAGAGAATGGCTTCCAGCTGTGAAACTGTGACTAGTGTCACAGTCTGGTTGCATGCTCATTGGTCTGTCAGGGACAAGCCCACTGTGGATTGCTGTGCATTGGACTCGTCCGTGACACACCTTTGAAATGTCATTCTACCACAAGATGTTTCTTGCGCATGTGCAAGGAATCATAAAAAACTATAAAGAATTTAGATTAGTGACTACCCTTATTTGAAAGACCTTTTTGTCCTAAACACAAAAATGTAAAATAATGCACTTGGAGCACAGAAATCCAGGGCAGAGTACAAATGGGTAGAGTGGTATTGACAACATTAAGAAAGCACACATTAAAAAAAAGAGCTTTTACATACAGTTGATTATTGTTTAACAACATTATGCATCTATGGCTGCCACTGTACGTCTGATGCAAACCCATAATCATGTTCCTCACTTGAAGCGAAAGGTGTGGTGGGGGGGAAGCCATAACTGACTCCTTGTTTTTGTGTTGAAGGGGTCAGTTTCATTACAGCAAAATCAAGAAAAGGCATAATTTCTAAAATGTGCAGATAAGCATGGGGACTACTTTTTTCCAGAGCATGCCACCACCGGCAGCTACCACTTCAAGACTGCTACTACCCCACCTAATACAATCAGGGGAAAACCTGAAGTAGTCTACTAGCACTGAGATCAATATGGTTAAGGCACATCTGCCAGAAACTACTGCTTAGAATCGAATGAGAAAGTGACTGTGATGACAAGCAAGTCCCAGACCAGATCTCTAATTTGTTAATAGACTCCTCCTGAGTCTGATTTGTACGGCTGCGTGGACCAAGCTCCACAGATGTTATGCAGTCATCAGATTTGTATAAGAGCACTGTGGAAGCACATAACTGGACCACTGTCTGATGTGCTGCCACAGTGCTCTGACATAGTTTCCAGTGATTCTGTTTATGCAGCCCTTCCCCTCCATGGGCTGCATAAACACACCCACTTCCTGGCGCACTATGTTTCCGTTCCACTACTGCAGCAGTGACGGCCACCATGTGCAACATGGTGATGTTGACTTAAACTGTGCATGCATGACTGTCCTGCGTACATAGTTATGTCAGCACCACCATTTTGAGAAGGGTTGATTACAGGGCAAACTGTACATGTGCGAGTATGATGCATGCACAGTACTGTAATCGCTGGAGTATTACTTACAGATGCAGCAAAAGCACCGCATATTCTTTTCCATGCTCTTGCCACTCCTAGAGGCCCTCCACAGCCATATTGGCTCTGACCAGAATTTGTTTAAAAGGGAAACTAGAGGGCGATATACACATTTGTTCACTGAACCTCGGACTCTTCTGGTGGTGATAGGGGCATGGTTATCCTGGATATGCTGGAAGGTGGTATTGAAGTAGGAGACAGCCTGATTAATATAATTAGTTGACCAAAGGTAGGACCAGTGAGTGTAAGTGACATCAGATTTAAATTTAAAGGGATCAAGATGAGAGAAATCATGGAAGCGAGTTTGCCAAGGAGGGGGCTTGGGGACCTTTGCATACCAGCAGCTGTAGACTGGGGAGTGATCGCTTATGGAATCTGGAAGAACCCCAGAGCAAGATATTCTGCCTATGCTGAGAACTAGTACCCAGTCAATGTGGCACATTGCCTGTTATTTGAGAGCCTAGTGGGTGAGTGATTAACTGGGATAGGGGCAATTTATTTAATGATTGTGCAACACAGTGAGTGCTATATTTTAACCATTCAATGTATAAGGAGACCTAGGAAGAGGAGGACAAGAAAGTGTATCAGGAAAAATGGAGACAGGGACAGCAGTAAGGAGGGCTAAGGCACAAACTGAAGAAAGAATAGCTCAGGCAGCATCAAAAGAGGACAAGACATTGTTTAGGTGTGTTGTTGAAAAAGGAAGACTAAGGGAGAGACTGTAAGGTTAAGGAGGGAGGAGTGGGATTGTACAGAGAACGGCCAAGAAAAGGCAGACATCTTGAACAGATACTTCTGCTCAGTGTTTATAGTGGAAGGGAAAGGTAGGGATGACAAAAAACATCAGGAGCTTTGATGGGAGGAAAGTGGACACTAGTCCTTTCTCACAGAAGAGAGTTCAGAAAGCACTCGCTAACCTGAAGGTGGATAAAGCAAGCAAGCAAACTTTATTTATTAAATGCTATTCCAGGACAGATCATAGCATTGTACATACAGTTAAAACAGTAAAACATAAATTAAGCAAAAACCATAATCATAAAACCAATTAATAAAAGGCAGCAGGAATTTCAAGCATCTGGAAATGCTAAGTTAAATAAAAAAGTGTTTAAGGCAGATTTAAATGCCTCAGCAGTCAAGCACTCTGATCCGACGAGGTAGAGAATTCCACAGGGTCGGGCTGCAAAAGCAAAATATCTAGCTCCAGAAGTTTTCTGATGGACCCTGGGAATCTCTAGCAATCCCTCATCGGTGGAGCAGAGAGGGCAGAGGGGGTGGTAGGGGCAGAGGAGATTTTGCATGTACCGCAGTCCCTGTATATGTAGGGCCTTATAGGTCAGTAATCTGACCTTGAAGGTGATCCTCCACTGAACCAGCAGCCAATGCAGGCCACAGAGCACAGGTGTGACATGGCAAGGTCTCGGTAAGCCAGTCAACAACCTAGCAACTGCATTCTGCACCAGCTGCAGGTGGTGAAGGTCTACCCCCGGTAACTCGAGTTATAGGGTGTTGCAGTACTCTAGGCGGGAGGTCAAAAAGGCATGGACCTGCACTGAAAGATCATCAGGTGAGACCAGGTGTTTCATCTGGGTGATATTCCTCAAATGGTAAAATGAAGTCTTGATGATGGCTGACACCTGAGACTTAAGTGTCAGCCCACCATCAAGCATAACACCCAGATTTCGCATCTGGTCAGAGGTTGACAGTTGGTTGCCTCCCAGCCACAACCCGAATAGCTGCCCAGCAGACAATCCCTCTACCCGACTACCTGGGTCCACAACCAGCACCTCAGTCTTATCTGGGTACAACCTAAGCCAGTTGCCACACATCCAGTCCTGAATCTCAGAGAGGCAGTTGTTAAAGACTGAAACAGTATCACTCTGCTCGGGCACAAAGGACATGTACAACTTGGTATCATCTGCATAGCAGTTAAAACTCAGCCCATACCACCTTATAATATCTCCCAATGGCAGCTTATACACCACGAACAGCATTGATGAAAGCACAGAGCCCTATGGCACCCCGCATGGCAGGGAGTGAGGGGCTGAGGAAAAAAAACAGAATCCACTCTCTGAGCCCTGCCTGTAAGGAAAGATTGAAACCATCTGAAGACTGTCCCAGACAGACCACAGAGCAGCTGCAGGTGCTCCAGCAACACACCATGGTCTACGGTATCAAATGCCACAGAGAGATCAAGGAGAACCAAGATGGAATAGATCCTCCGATCTCTCGCTATCAGGAGATAATTAAGTACCAAAACAAGTGCCATCTCAGTTCCATGCCTCTTCCTGAAACCAGACTGGAGAGGATCATAGATATTGTGGGTGGTAAGATGCTCCTTGAGCTGCAACGCGACTTCCTTCTCAATAGTCTTGCCCTCGAAAGGCAGGTTAGAGACAGGCCTGTAGTTGTCAAGACAATCAGTGTCGAGAGAAGATTTTTTCAGAAGGGGTCGTATCGTTACCTCCTTCAGGGTGTCCAGAAACACCCCAGTCTCCAAGGAACACCTAACTATCTCAGCTAGGACTGATCCGATTACCTCCACGCACCCCACCAGGAGGCGCATTGGACCTGGGTCCAAACTACAGTAAGTCGGTCTCAAACCCTGGATAATCTTAACGATGTCCATGATCGCTAACCAGTCAAAGTTGAACCAGACAAACTGGTTGCCTGTAATCTCCCACCAATCACCGCAGCACCCATTTGAGCGGGCTGTACAGATCTCCGACCTGGTGGTGGCAACCTTATCTATGAAAAATTGAGCAAACTCATTTCACTTATTATGTGAAAAAGCTCCCCGATTCTGGAGACAGGCTGGATTGCACAGCCTGTCCACAGTATGGAAGAGCTGAGCTGGTTGATTTCACGCAGCGGCAATCACCCTGGACAGGAGCTCTGCCTTCTTATGGAAGACTGCCAATCGATGGTCGTTATAATGGGACATCAATCTAAGCTTGTCATCAGCCAGGCTGGTTTTCCGTCAGCATCTCTCCAACCTTCTCCCCACTCTCCTCAACTCCCTCAAAGTCCCATCAAACCAGGGGAACTGAGGGCAAAGGGTGAGGGGGTGAACCTGGACAGGAGCTATGGAATCCAGAGCAGCTGCCACTGCCTCATTATAGGCTAGAAGCTAACACTCGATCTCCCTGATAGGTCCACCGCCAAAAGACCATCAGGGGTCAAACCCCATAAAGGGCGGTACTGGATCATCTCTGTAGGGGTGGGTCTATTGGGGGGAGCCACGTAACTGAACCCTATAGTGTGATGATCAGACCACCCAACAGGTTCCACCACCACGTCGGAGATGTTCATCCCCAGTAGGAACACCAGATCCAGGAAGTGACCTTGTCTGTGGGTCACAGAGGTAACCACCTGTGTAAAGCCCAACAAGGTCATCAGTTGGATGAAGTCTTGACCAAAATGCAAGAGTTCATCACTGACCCAGGCAATGAAGTGCCTCAGCACCAACCATCTGGGTGACTCCAACACCATGTCGTCGATGAAGTCCACGACTTCCTGTGGGAAATCCTTCTCACCCCCGGGTGGATGGTAGATGAGAAATATCCTACAACTCGCACCTGCACCCACAATACACTCGAAGGATCTAGTGACCCCAACTGGCACATCTACAAGGCCCAGTTCCATCTTAAATCAAATGGCTACACCCCAACCCCTACAATCCATCCTCGGGTGGTGTATGACCGAGTACCCATCCAGAACCGCTGACTCCAGTATGGGACCAGCATTCTCATCCAGCCAGGTCTCTGTGATGCACGCCAGATCAGATGTTCCAATAATATCAGCAATCACTGCTGTCTTGTTTTTAATCAACCTGGCATTGCATAACACCACCTGAGTAGGATGGGCAGTCAAGGTCGACCATGCTATTTGCCCACAAAATGTGGAGCCCTTGGATATGGGAACCAGGCAGGGTGGACCCCTCTCCTGGGCCCATTTTACCCCAGGACATATCCTTGACCCTACAATCCCAATCCATCTACTCCATTCCACCCTCCACGAGGCCCAGACCCCCCATCCCTCTGCCCCCTTGTTATTCACAAGGCGCCATAATGCCTGTATACCTCCACCAGCAATGGGGGACAATTGAAAGGGCGAAGGGCCCTAAGCTCAGTAGGAGAGTAGTACCCAACTACCGGAGCTCTCTGCCAACACATCCTGCTGGTCCCAAAACTAGCAGCTACCAATTTAAAAATATCATACACCCACTCACTTACCCATACACTCACTCTCACACTCTTTTAAATAACCCACTAAATACCAAACCCACAACAAAAATAAAAATAACCTTACAAAATACTACCTAAATAAACTTAATTAATAACACAAACAACAACATAAAATAAACACAGCTATAGGACCAGACGGGGTGCATCCAAGAGTGCAGAGGAAAGGTACTGACTGCACCCTTGACAGACCTATTTAACAGATCTCTGGAGTGGTCCCAGAGGACTGGAGAAGGGAAGATGTAGGTCCCACTTCATAAAAGTGGTGGCAAGGAAGAGGCAAACAATTATAGGCCTGTCAGCCTGATTTCAACGGTGGGTAAGTTAACCGAGACACTACTTAAGGAAAGGATGGTGGAACATCTGAAATCCAATGGATTACAGGATCTGAGGCAGCATGAATTCACAGGGGGTGGTCAAACCAAACATATCTGATAGATTTCTTTTACTGGACAACCAAGGAGTTAGATCAGGGTGGAGTGGTGGACATGGCCTTCCTAGATTTCAGTAAGACTTTCGACACCATTCCACATAGCAGGCTGGCAAGCAAGCTGAGTAGCTTGGGGGTGGGAAACAAGGTGATAACCATGGTAAGAAACTGGTTAGGGGATAGGAGACAGAGGGTGGTGGTCAATGGAGTATGCTCAGAGGAAGGGAGGGTGACCTGTGGGGTACCTAAGGATTCAGTGCTGGGACCGGTCCTCTTTAATGTCTTTATTAATGACATAGCAGAGGGGCTGGAAGGGAAGGTCTGCCTCTTTGCAGATAACATCAAGATCTGCAACAGGGTAGGCACTTTGGGGGTGTATGTGGAAAGGATGGTAAGGGATCTGAAAAAACTGGAGGAGTGTCAGGGGTATGGCAGCTGGGTTTTAATGTGAAAAAGTGCAAAATAATGTGCTTAGGCCATATAAATCTGGTGGTGGAGTACAAAATGGGTGGAATGATACTCACAACAACCAAAAAGAAAAGAGGCCCTGGGGGTAATCATATCAAATGACCTAAAGATGGCCAGTCAATGTGATAAAGCAGTTGGGAGAGCTAATGAGATGCTGGGGTGCATAGGAAGGGGTATAATCGGCAGAAAAAGGGAGGTGGTGGTGTCCATAAACAGATCACTAGTAAGACCCCACCTTGAGTACTGTGTCCAGTTTTGGAGACCACATCTCAGGAAGGACATAGACAGGCTGGAGGCAGTCCAGAGGAAGACTAAAATGGTGCAGTGTCTGCATCTTAAGCTCCACAAAGAGAGGCTAAAAGAGCTCAATGTGTACACCCTGGAGGAAAGAAGGGAGAGAGGGGATATGGCAGAGACCTTTAAATACCTCACAGGGGTTAAAAAGGTACAGGAGGGGAGTATTTTTCAGAAAAAAAAGGTACTCTAGAGCAAGGGGACTGCTGTGAAGCTGGAAGGAGGAAGGTTCAGGAGAGATCTCCTGAACTAAATCATCCCATTCCAAGGCAAAAATATGGGACTGCAGAGAGGAGTTGACTTTGATAAGATGGCCAACAGAGTTATGCTAGCCCTGGCAAAAAAAAAATACAGGTGAGGGGGTACAGGCAAAGTGGGCAAGCATTAAGGATGCAATACTTGAAGCAACATTCCATTGTGTTAGAGTGTAGCATTGTGAAAAAATTATAGTTAGTAAATTATCAATTACAGATACTTAGAAAGGAGATGAATGGAGACGAGACTGATGGTGGAAGAATTTAATGATTATAACAATAATTACAGCAAGAGATTACAGGTGGTACATTCTTCAAAATAACAGTGTGTGCTGGCTTGCTTATATAGTGGAAGACAGCATCATCATTTCCTATGGTTTTCTACGATTGGTTTAAAACAAGCACAAACATCAACCTACAAGGCAATACTCCTTTGTATATGTATGAGCTCATCCTTGGTCAGCACAAGTATAGATAGTGTACATTCTATTATTTATATAGGTTAGTAACAGCTGTCACTACCAGTTACCAAAGTCCAGGAGGAAGAAATAGGTTTGGACTTAGGAATGTGCATACAAGCATTTTGGCCTGTCCTTGATTAGGACAAACACTAGAGATAGTCAAGAAGGTAATTTGGACACTATCCTGTGTTCCTGTCTTGCAGTCACATAGGCCAAATGTTTGCTATTCCTTACATGGTCAGTACAAATGTCAAAAGGCACTTTAATATTGCAACTTGTGGCTTAGTTTGTCTTGTGGCTTCACAAGCTTTATATGATCCAATCATCAGGTCAACATTTGTTACACAGACACATTATGTTTTAGACCAAAATGAGGTTAGGCTGAAATATAGGGACAAACTTCTTTATCCCTTGTTACAAGCCCCCCTTGGCCCTATATTGCCTAATTATTATTTGGGCAACAATGCAGCTCCTCGGAGCACGTACATCTCACTACGTACTTTACGAATAGTAAGTCTGAAGCAACACAGTCCTATAATTACCAAGAACGCTAAGACCACTTGCAACACAAGTAAAACTTTAAAAGACAGGACTCCTAAGGGCCCTCCTGCATAGCTATAAATTAAGTGCTCACTATCACTGTCACTGAGCAATTTATTTACAACTGCTTGTGCCTTATGGGCAGTATTTTGGATTTGTATCAAATGAGTATCTTTTCAATTTAAAAGTGACTGTACGTTAAGAGACAGGGGAGGTATCACAGCTCCAAATGATGGCGCATACTTGTTAGTATCATATGCCTGGTGTGGGGTATCAAATGTCACATTATAACTCTTATCCACTGTATTAGTATTAAACAGGTCTTGGTACCCTTTAATGGCCTCTAGGTCTGCCCTGTTCCATATACTCATTCCTGATCCAAAAAGTCCAGCCAGGTCTCCCCACAAATCTCGTTTCTTTCTAGTATTACTAACCCTTTCTTTACTAATAAGAGGGGTCATCATACTCCCTGTTTTAGCATGGAAGGTGCTTCACATGTCAATTAACATGGTGGCATAAAACTTTGACACACCAGTGTCTGCACAACTACTGTTAACATTTATATTCCAACCAGAGAAATCTAGATTTATATGCACTCTACTGTACATTACATTATTTACAAGCATTTGATCAATAGGTGTTGATGTAAGTCCACTCTCTGGCCCTGTTGTCACATTTGGGCATTCGGTTGGTGTTACAGTTAAGTATATGGCATTTGAGACTGCAAAATGTAATGAGTTGTTTACACCAGCATAGTTACAAACACTATTATCACCCCAAAGACAGTAGGACAGAGTTAACACATAAACACCATTGTCCTTTGGTGTGGCTCTGTTTATAACAAGAGACCCATTTTTCTGTTTCCAGTCCATGTAGCTTTGCTGTGATCCAGTCTTGAGCTCCGATGCACAGCTGGACCAGCTGTTAAGTATGTCCACACACCAATTTGTAGATATGAAAGTACGGTTGTTTTTAGTCCAGGTGGCTTTCCATGCTCGTGTCGTGTAGGCGTTTGTATCAACAGGGTCCCAGTTCCAGCTAACTAACAAAGTAATGGACTGTTCATACTCACACTTGACATTAGTCTGTTCCACATTAATGTGCAGAAAGTATTATGGCTGCCACCAAGCCGGTGATAATGATGCCTTGTGTCTTCAGGGCTATAAACATCAAGTGTAGTATTTTAATTTTTAACCAACTTTGTTTGACACTTTTTTACACTGATCAACATGTACCCAGAATTCTTGTTTTCTTCCTCCAGCCCCTTTCTTGCCACTTACTTTAACCACATATACCGTACTCCCACCTAACCATTTGCACACTTGGTACGGTCCTAACCAATTAGCATCCTTCCAAGGATTTTTCTGTTCCCAATTTCGCACCATCACTACATCTCCCTCCTCTATAGGTAGCCCCCATCCTGCTACCAGCTGTCTACCCTTTTTCCAGTAAGGAGCTCATCTAACTCATCTTGTTTTCCTGCAACTCCTGGATCTTGCTTGCGGCATCCTGGAGCTCAGTGTACAGGCACCTAGTCTCACTAGCATGCTCTTGTGACTGTTGGTCTAACTTAATTTTTAGGAGGGCATGATCCCTATTTAACAGACACAGATCCCCTTGTGCTTTTATTAGCTGTGTTCTAAAGTCAACACACTGTTGTTCTAACTCTTGATGTTTATCTATTGGGACGCTATCTTATATTTTGATGTTAATTCTTCTAGTTGTTGTTGCAACTTAGCATTTTGATCCCTTTCATCCCTTAACTGAGCTGCTTCTTTATTTTGGCAACACACAATAGTCTGATTATACTGCCACAGCCCTTTCAATGCATTTGCAAAGATTTCCTTTTCATTTTTTACTCCCTCATTACGAAGGGACACTTGCTGAGTAAAATATAATTGTGCTTGTTGATCATCAGGCACTGAATCATATGCTTCCCCCTTTAGGTGTTTTCCTAGAAAACGGCCTATTATTGTTTCCATACTCATTTTTTCTATCTTCTTGCCTGCTTAGCCTCCACAGCTGGGCTCACCCGTGCACTGGTGCCCCGGTCCGTTTGGCTATGTCTTACGGCTCCCTTGTGAGGTCCGGCTTGCAAGTCCCAGCACCTTCACTTACCTACTCTGCCCCATGAGTTCCTACAGAGTTAAGCATTACTTTTTATTTTAAACAATTTGAGAAGCATACAAAGCATACATCACCTGATTGTCAAGTGGCTGTGACTGTCTGTGTGTACCGCCTTCTCTCTCTTTGAGCCAGCAGCACCACGTCTCCGAGCATCGCCACCCTGCTATGGAGCTCGCAAGCTAACCGACCAGTAGTTAGGCGGCCTCCTCACATGCAGCACCAGCAATCTGAGTCACGGCACCAATTGTAGCGTTGTGAAAAAATTACAGTTAGTGAATTATCAATTACAGATACTTAGAAAGGATACGAATGGAGACAAGACTGATGGTGGAAGAATTTAATGATTATAACAATAATCACAGCAAGAGATTACAGGTGGTACATTCTTCAAAATAACAGTGTGTGCTGGCTTGCTTATATAGTGGAAGACAGCATCATCATTTCCTATGGTTTTCTATGATTGGTTTGAAACAAGCACAAACATCAACCTACAAGGCAATACTCCTTTGGTATATGTATGAGCTCATCCTTGGTCAGCACAAGTATAGATAGTGTACATTCTATTATTATATATGGTTAGTAACAGCTGTCACTACCAGTTACCAAAGTCCAGGAGGAAGAAATAGGCTTGGACTTAGGAATGTGCATACAAGCATTTTGGCCTGTCCTTGATAAGGACAAACACTAGAGATAGTCAAGAGGGTAATTTGGACACTATCCTGTGTTCCTGTCTTGCAGTCACATAGGCCAAATGTTTGCTATTACTTACATGGTCAGCACAAATGTCAAAAGGCACTTTAATATTGCAACTTGTGGCTTAGTTTGTCTTGTGGCTTCACAAGCTTTATATGATCCAATCATATAGGTCAACATTTGTTACACAGACACATTATGTTTTAGACCAAAATGAGGTTAGGCTGAAATATAGGGACAAACTTCTTTATCCCTTGTTACATAGAGGGAAAAGGAAGTGCAAAAGAAGGAAATCACTTTGGTTCTCAAAAACAGTAGCAGAAAAGGTCAGCGCCAAAAGACTGACCTTCAGGAAATATAAGGGAACGCAGCGGGCTGAAGATATGGAGGCATGCCAAACTTCCCTAAGGAAAGCAGGGAAAGCGGTAATGCAGGCTAAGGCTCAAACCAAAGAAACAGTAGCATGAACAGTAAAAGAAGGTGACAAGACTTTCTATAGATACATTAGTGAAAGGAGAAAGTCCAGAGGGGGTATTGCTAAGATCAAAGGGGATAAGGGGACTTGTGAGGAAGAGGACCATGTAAAAGCATCTATCCTAATAGATAATTCTGCTCAGTATTTACTGAAGAGAAGGTAGGGCAGGGCCCACAGCTCAGCACTATGGACACAGGGGGGAGGGAGGGATGCACTAGTCCCTTCACAAAACAAAGGGTCCTAAAAGAGCTTGCTAAGCTCAGGGTGGACACGGTAATGGGACCTGATGGCATACATCCCAGGGTACTAAAGGAGTTAAGGGTGGAACTAGCAGAGCCATTATCAGAACTGTTTAATGAGTCTTTGAGCACAGAAGAGGTCCCAGAAGACTGGAGAAGGGCTCATGTGATGCCACTCCACAAGAGTGGTAGCAGGGAGGAGGCAGGGAACTACAGACCTGTCAGTCATACCTCAGTAGTGGGCAAGATTATGGAGGCATTCCTTCAGAAAAGGACAGTGCAACACCTGGAATCCATAGGTGCACAGGATCCAAGACATCATGGGCTTACAACAGGAAGGTCCTGTCAAACTAATCTCATAGATTTCTTTGACTGGGTAACCAGAGTGGTGGACCAAGGGGGAGCAGTTGATGTCGCCTACCTTGACTTCAGCGAAGCTTTCATTGCTGTTCCACATGGAAGATTGATTAATAAGCTGGGTAGGCTCAGGGTGGGTCAGAGGTTGGTCAACTGGGTGGCAAACTGGTTGGCGGGCAGAAAACAGAGAGTGGTGATAAACGGTATACAGTCAGAAGAGATGCAAGTCACAACTGGGGTACCTCAGGGATCAGTCCTGGGGCCAGTTCTCTTCAATATCTTCATCAGTGACACTGCAGATGGACTTGAGGGTAAGGTTTGTCTGTTTGCAGATGACACCAAGATCTGCAACTGAGAAGATGATTCAAATGGGGTAGGCAGAATGAGAAGAGATCTGGATAAACTGGCAAAATGTTCGGAAGAGTGGCAACTGGGGTTTAACGCAAAGAAGTCCAAGATCATGCACATAGGTTAGAGAAACCCTGAAACCACCTATAGGCTGGGAGGGGAGATGCTGGCAGTTACAAGGGAAGAAAGACTTGGGCATCATCATCACAGATGACCTGAAATCATCCAAGCAGACCACTAAAGCAGTAGGTAAGGCTAGGTGGATGTTGAGGTGTATTAGTAGGGGTTATCACAAGTCGTAAGAGGGAGATAATAATCCCTCTTTACAAGACACTGGTTAGGCCCCTTCTGGAGTACTGCATGCAGTACTGGAGGCCACAGCTTCACAAGGACATTAACCAAATTGAGGCAGTCCAGAGAAGGGCAACCAAAATGGTGCAGGGACTGCATCAGAAAACATATGAGGACAGATTAACGGAGCTCAATATGTATACCCTAGAGCAAAGGAGGGAGAGAGGCGATATGCTCGAAACATTCAAGCACCTTAAGGGCATTAACAAGGTAAAAGAGTCTAACATGTTTCAATATAAGAAAAATAGTTTGACAGGAGGACACAGCATGAGATTAGATGGAGGCTTATTTAGGGGTAATGTGAGGAAGTTCTTTTTCACAGAAAGGGTGGTGGATGCATGGAACAGCCTACCTCAGGAAGTGGCAGATATGAATATAGTCCAGGGCTTCAAACAGGCATGGAACAGGCATAAGGGAGCAATACAGATGAGTATGAATAGATAGGCCATTGACAGAGCAAAGGCTGATGGCACATTCACAAGGTAGGAAAAGAAATGGGCAGACTGTACGGGCCTTGCAGTCCTTATCTGCTGTCAACTTCTATCTTTCTATGAGATGTGAGGAAATATTTCTTCACAGAAAGAGTGGTGGATTCATGGAACAGCCTTCCAGCTGATGTAGTGGGGGAAAAACAGTGGTGGGGTTCAAACATGTCTGGGATAGGCACAAGGGAATCATAGGGGTGGGGAGGGAGCACCATAGATCAAGTGGGTCTACAGCAAAAATGAAGATGAAAGGAAAAAAATGGATTAAATAAGCAGACTAGGTGGGCCAAGCAGCCCTTATCTGCCGTCAGATTTTATGTTTCATGTCTTGAGAATCTGTCAGCCAGACTGCACATGCCAAATTTTATATTATTTCATCAAACGTCACCAAAGTTGTTATGGTGCAAAAATTGGGGTTTAACATTAAAAAGCCTACTCAACCCTAACTATAGGGGTGCTGCCATGCCCTTATAATACATGTATGTGTATTTTTGTGTATACATATGAGTGTGTATTACGTTGGCGATGTACAGTATAGTTAGAGTTCACTGAGAGGTTCTATGTTAAACCCCTAACTTTTCACCTTAATAGCTTTGGCGGTGTTCAATGAAATTGCTTCAGACTGGGCATGCATTATCCAAGAGGCAAGGTCTAAATATGTGGAAAATTTTGTGATGGGAGCTTGTGCAGTTTTTGAGATCCACATATGTTATTTTTACATTAATTGCTAAATTGTTTCCTATACTTAACACACTTGCTATCATTCACAGTCTAGACAGAACAGAATTTTTTTTCTGAGACTTTCAGGCAGAAGTGGTCTGTGCCAAGGTAGTGCCTTTCGAAGATTTCATGAGAAAATATGAAGGGGTTGCAGAGTTATAAGGATTAAAGAGTTGTTTTCTGAGCATGCTCAGTAGGGTTTTTGGATAACCCTCTGATCTGACATGAAGCATTTTGTGTCACAAGAATTTTATACTTTCTCACCACTTGCTTCTCACAACCTGGAAAAGTGTGTTTTGTGCTGTGACTAGGGATGGGCCAAAGCCTTCCCCTTGAAAACCGAGCCACTTCAAATGCAAGTGGCTCGTTTTTTGCGAGACCCGGACCAAACATAGCCTGCTGAGCTTGGATTGCACACTCTCCAGCCTCCCTGTCATTTGGAAGGCTTAATCCCTGTCATGTGACAGGCTTAGGAGACTGGGAAAGAGGTCAGAGGGTGCCCTAGCAGTATGCTTCTCAACTATATGCCAAGTTTGCTCGTGAACACAAACTCAGTATATAGCAGACAGTGTGGCTGTTCAGCATGCCATTCTACTAAATAATGCAGGGGAGGGAGGGACTGGGTCTCTTGGCAGCCACAGAGGTGCCAAAATGCAACTTTTTTTTTTTAGCCACTCTGCCCTAGCCAGGTGGCCACACAGCAGGCGCCCCCCACGCCCCCAGACCATTCATCTCATTTTTGGCCACCGGGTTTCCCAAGCCTGATGGCCACCAACCTTTTGTCAGTGCAAAGAGGGATGCAGTCACTCAAAACAGGGACAGTGAGGGACACTGAACCTCAGAATGAGGGACACATCCTCAAACATAGAGATAAAAGCTCAGAACAGTGTGGGAACAACTGTCTTAACGTGTACAAAGTTTATTTTTGATTTTGCATCTTAGAAGATCATACATTTCTGCTTTAAAGTCTGACTTTCCAACACATTCTCTGTGTGGGCACACCTTTTTCATGATGGATGGATATGGGTCAGAGCAATTAAGGGTCGTCCCTTGTAATCGGGGGAAAGTTAAGACATATGCACAGACATACCTCTCACCCTTCTTGTCACTGAAATGAGGGACACTGACCCTCATCATGAAGGACATATCCTCAAGCATGGAGACACAAGCTCAGAAAACTGTGGAAACCATTGTGTTTACTAAATTATTTTTGATTTAGCATCTTAAAATGTTATGAATTTCTGCTTTAAAGTCTTAATTTACAGTATATCTTCTTTGTGGGCAGCACCTTTTCCACAAGGGACGAATGAGGGAAAAAGCAATTTTGAGGGGTAAAATTAATGATGTTCCTTGTTATCAGGGACAGTTAAGAGGTATGTACACAGACGCCACCCCCCAAATTTCCTTTTCGGCCACAAGGTTGTCCAAGCCCAGTAGCCACACAGATGCCTTCACCCTCTTGTTTGGCCACTGGGTTGCCCAAGTCTGGTGGTCATGCAGACGCCCTCCCTCTTTTTCAGCCACTGCGTTACCCAAGCCCTGTGGTCACACAGGTGCCCCCTGTGACAGGATAACCCCTGTCTTAGGTCCCCCCCCCCAGTAAAGGAAGAGAACCAGGTAAAGTGCTCTTTAAAAATTAGGAGCTTCTGAACTTAGAAAGTGTCTGCCCAGGGAGAAGGCAGGAGAGTTTGTTGTCATGTGAGAGAATGTGAAAAAGATAATAGTCACACAGAATGGGAGAAAATAATAGAGTATGCATTCTGCAGTTACTGACTTAGCAGGAGAAGGGAGAAGAGGAGCGCGCCCTCATTCTTCCATTCCTCTTGCTATCCCAGAAACTGCAGCAGGACTACACAATGCTGCTTTATCCGTATATAAAGGTTCCATTACCTGTGGTGTTATATCTGATATTGTAGAGCTGGTACTCTCAGTCTGGTAAATGTATAATAGTAACTGGGGACAAAACTTAACCCCATTATGAGGACACAGATCCTAATTAAGAAGTTAGCAAACTTCTAAGTAATATATGTCTGGAGAATGTTATTTGTCATGCTGCAGTCTGTTAGTCCACAACAAATAGCAGATTGTACCGGGACTTTAGTAATGTATAAAAGAAGAAATTATAGGGAGACAGACAATTACATGGTCACCTGATGGTGATGTCACTCTTAGAAATGTATTTAAGTCTGCCACTAGGGGCTAGTTTTTTTTTTTTAGATAGGGCGGTCAGTTGCCGACAGGCAAGGGAAGGTGTAAGACCTTCAGGGTGTTCAGCAGGGAAGCTGGAGCCACGCCAGGCTAAGTTGAAAACGACCTAAGTGGCACCCTGGGAAGCATGGGCGACTCCCACATAGGGCAACCAGAGCAGGATGGTAGCCCTTGATGCACTATGAGTAATACTCTATGTTATTTGAAATGTTTAGATGTCTGTGTTTAAATAAACTATGACTGTTAAAATTGGATACATATGCCCAGGAAATATATTGTAGCATGAGCTTGTCAGAAGCTAGAAGACAGCATAAAACTGCTGGGAATTGTTGTAGATAGGTACTGAGGATGATACACAAGGAAGGTAATTAAACAGTGTCTCAGGGTCATGAAATGTAAGGAGCAGAATGAATCTAAATACTTGTAGAAAGTGTTTTCAGTTAAGGGACCTTGAGACAGAGCATATGGAGAGGGCGGGCCATAGCTCGATCCCCTTCTAGAGAAAGGGAAGGTGGATACTGCCTGCCACAGAAAAATGGACCATGTTTTACTAGGTTTACAAAAAACTGCTGTCATGAGTCTTTTTCTAGCTTGTTCTCTATCAGGTTCACTTTTTGTATGATAGGTTGGCCAGCCATCAGATCCTCCTTTGATCTTTTCTTTTGGTTTTTTTCTGGTCCGGGTATAGGGAGGTTACAGAAGTTGACCTTCAATATTTGGGAGGTTGCAGAATTTGACCTCCAGGAGAATATCTGAAGGTGCACTCTGTTTATAGGTGCCTGATATTTCATAGGAAAGAACTGGGTACTACTATCCAGTATTATGTTTATGGTGTGATCTGTATTAGAAACTAAATACAATAAGCATTGCTGCATTACTGTTGGCCCCAGGGTAAAGTTAAAGTTGAATTGTTATACTTCTAAGTAATTGTATGGTAGACAGTGCCTAGTATATCACAAATAAGGGACCCTGGGGTGGAGCTATATGGAGAGGGTGGGCGGAAGCTCCATACCCTTCCAGGGCCATGTTTACGAGTTTAAAAAGTTGGGCTAATGAAACTTTCATATTTTCAGTAGGTAGTAACTACTGATATGTTAGAAAACGTTTTTCAACACAGTCCCAGGGCAACCAATTTGCTGCAGCAAGCTATGCTGGCACTTAGGTGGTCGGAAGACCTACGTGCAGACTGCAGTTCAGTTACGGGACCCTGGAGTTGAGCTATATGGTGAGGGTGGGCCAGAGCTCCAGCACACTTCTATAGGGTACATAGGAAAGTTTAGACAACCGTAGGACAGTTGCCCTCTTGAGCAGAGGAATGTGTGACAGGATAACCCCTGTCTTAGGTTTACCCCCCACCCCGGTAAAGGAGAAGAACCAGGTAAAGTGCTCTTTAAAAATGAGGAGCTTCTGAACTTAGAAAGTGTCTGCCCAGGGAGAAGGCAGGAGAGTTTGTTGTCATGTGAGAGAATATGAAAAAGATAAGTCACACAAAATGGGAGAAAATAAACAATAGTAGAGTATGCACTCTGCAGTTACTGACTTAGCAGGAGAAGGGAGAAGAGGAACACGCGCTCATTCTTCCATTCCCCTTGCTATCCCAGAAACTGCAGCAGGGCTACACAATGCTGCTTTATCTGTATATAAAGGTTCCATTACCTGTGGTGCTATATTGGATGTTATAGAGCTGGTACTCTCAGTCTGGTTAATGTATAATAGTAACTGGGGACAAAACTGCAACAGAACACACCCAGCCAAACTAGTACAAGCTACTATATCTTATCAGCATATTGTCATGTTGTATAAATAGGAACTTGCCCTGCTCAATAAGTGGGTCTCTAGTGACTGGAAGGAGCCCCAAGGTAGCAACTTTTTCCAATAGCCCTAGTTCACAAACAAGTGTGGACTCTGCTGTTTCAAGGGGAAGTCTCCTGTGGAACTGAGCACTATAGGGCAGCAGTGGCCCCTAGTGTAGGAATTTATAATGATCCGAAGATGTGAGGCCACTGTCCAAGGGAGGGGCTTAACCCCATTATGAGGGCATAGATCCTAATTAAGAAGTTAGCAAACTTTTAAGTAATACAGTATATGTCTGGAGAATGTTATATGTCATGATGCAGTCTGTTAGTCCACAACAAATAGCAGATTGCAAAGGGACTTTAGTAATGTATAAAGGAAAAAATACAGAGAGACAGACAATTACATGGTCACCTGATGGTAATGTCACTCTTAGAAATGTATTTAAGTCTGCCACTAGGGGCTAGTTTTTTTTTTTTTCATTTTAAAGATAGGGTGGTCAGTTGCTGACAGGCAAGGGAAGGTGTAAGACCATCAGGGTGTTCAGCAGGGAAGCTGGAGCCACACCAGGCTAAGTTGAAAAATGCTAACCAACTACTAACCTTTATTTTCTGTATTTCACCATATTTTTTCTGAGTTACAATAAAATGACAAACGCTTTTTAAGCATTTTGTATGCACCTTGGGTGGGATATTCAAAAGGGTTGCACTATTCGCAATAGGGTTGCGCCAGCGCAAGTCCGAAAATGCGCCATTCTGCGATATTCAGCAGGAGGCAGTTGTGCCACTGAAAACATGCTGAGCAACAGTGAAATGCAAATGAAGGTATGCGCAACCGAAGGGGATGGAACCATGCATAAAGTGCGCAATGCGATATTCAAAGGCTTGCGCAATGCGCAACAGTGGATCAGGTGGAAGTTGCGCCACGGCGGAAATGAGCCAAAATAAAAAGGCTCAAGGAAGAGGCGCAAGAACGCAACAGGGAATGCACATGAGGCAGCCACACAGAGCAGGCCACAGCAGCAACCAGTGCAGGCCAGGGAGTAGTCAGGACAGAATAGGGGCAGCTGAAGGTGTGTGGGGCCACAGATTGCAGAGGCCAGTAGGTGCACCCGGTGCAGTGGAAGTAGCAGTCAGGACAGCGGAGGGAACAGATCAACAACAGCCGTGGGGGGGGAACACAAGCCAGGGAGATGGACAGTGCCAGCTTCCACATGGAAGCTGTAATGAGGAGGGTGAGAAGGCATGCTGCAGGGGGACGTGGCCATGGAAGGGCCCGTCAGCGGTACGCCCCCAACAGGCAGTACCGTGCCCGCATCAGCTTTGAGCTGTATTCAGATGTTGATATTGTGGGCCGGTACTGCCTGAACAGGGCAATACTGAGGCGGCTCTGTGAGCTGTGCAGTGATGTGATGCAGGCACCCTCACGAAGGAGTCACGCTCTCTCAGTGGAGACAAAAGTAACAGCCTGCATGTGCTTGCTCGCCGCGGGTACCTTCCAGAGGCCAACAGGGGACATCACAGGCATAACACAGTTGGCCTTGTCACGCATCCTCACCCAATTCCTCAGCGCACTGCTGCCACATGCTGCAGAGTACATCCATTTCCCCAGCACCGCGGCAGAGCGTACAGAAAACATACAGGAGTTCCACAGGGTAGGACGTATGCCTGGCGTGCTAGGGGCGATAGACTGCACCCCTGTGGCCATTCACACACCACCTGGCCCCAATGGGGCCGCATATCGCAATCAGAAGGGGTTCTCCAATGTCAACTGCCAGGTGGTGCGTGATGCCAGTGGGCACATCATCAGTGTCTGTGCCACACACCCTGGCGAAGCACATGATTCATTCATATGGTACCAGTCTGCACTGTGCCATCGATTCGAGAGTGGGGACATCCCCACAGGACATCTAGTGGGTGAGTATGTATGTAGGAATGGCAAAGTTGGGGCAAAGGTGGGTAAGCCACAGGTGCCATGGGAGTGGCACACAGGGCTAGGGGCAATATGGGCCTGAACATGACACTAACCTCCACTATCTCCACACAGGTGACAGTGGATACCCACTCCGTCCCTGGCTGCTCACACCCTACCGGCGCCCCATGACCCCATTGCAGCAACGCTTCAATGAGGCACATGCCACCACACGCAACATCATCGAGTGGGTGTTTGGGATGCTGAAGGCACACTTCCGTTGCCTAGACACCTCCAGCGGTGCCCCACAGTACAGTCCCTCAAAGGCCTGTGGGATGTTCCTGGCCTGTTGTATCCTGCACAACATGGCCAAAGACTGTGGGATAGCCGTACAGGTCGAGGAGGGGGACAGTGATGGTGATGCTGGTGACGCCGGTGATGATGGGGATGAGCAACCCCCCCTTGGATGGCGTGACCCCCGACTGATCCGGCTGGCCCAGCTGCACCAGGACACCATCACAGAGGAGCACTTTGCACAACACAGGTAAGTCATGGGGCCATGTGCAACCAACACTGTCCAGGGCGCAACCCACATACACACAGGGTAACACACCAGGGGTGCATGACGGCGAGGGGAGTGGAAGGGTACAGGTGCACAAACACACAACCAAGGAGGGGTGAACGGTCACAGGCCACATGGACAGACACACACACACACCAGGCACAAAGTGCACAGGGGCAGGTGCACAGCAGAGCAGGAACAGACATGTGAAACACACACGTCCACAGGCCACCTCCACCACCTGTACTGTCCATGTATGTCTATCAGATGCTGGGCACCCTTGCACCTTGGTGTACAGTGCAATGCAGGCATCATCATGCACACGCACCTGTGGACAGCAGTCGGGAGGGTGTGCAGGTGGTCCGTGTGTCAGCGTGTTGGGCAGGGCACCCACTGGTGCACTGCCCACCATAACACACATTGCACACAGGGCAGCACCAGACAGGGCCCGCACTGGGAGACAGGTCAGTCATGTGGCACTGTGCCACAGCCACCTCGGATGCGTGGGCGGCCCAACCGAGACCCAGCAGCACTGGCAGGCTGAGCATGGGCCACTTGGGGTGGCACCGATGGACCACCAGGGGTCCCACTGCGCGAGCGCAACCTTGTCCGCACAGGGGTCTGCAGCATACTGAACATACCTGCACCAGGGGTGCTCAGGATGCCCACAGCTGAACCTGGCATCGACAGGCTGGGTGTCGCATGACGTCAAGAATTGGGAGTGGATAGCGTACTGTGCAGCGTGTATGGCACAGGGGCACCTGACTGTGTTCCCAATGTGGCCACAACAGCGACCAATGCCTGAGTCCGCCTGTCATTCGCGCGGTCACATCCATCCGCAATTGGTCAATCCCTGCAAGGATCCTCCCTTTGTCCCTGCTGTGCCACTCCACAGCCACACACAGTGCCTCCACGGACGTTGTAACCCGCATCTGCTGCTGTACTGATGCCTGCAGCAGGCGGGTGTGCTCGTCAAACGGGTCATCTGCCACATTGGCAACCTGTCCCTCAGGGTATGGAAGGGCCTGATGATCATCACCCCTTGAGGGTGGGCGCTGCTCACCAGGACCAGGTATGGGCAAGTCAACAGGCAGTGTACATACACCACCACTGAACTCTGTACCCCCAGACGCGGTGGGTGACTGCTGCTGCTGCCCCTCCACCTGCTGTGCCCAAAGGACCAGTCGTTCCACTGCTGTGTCCGCAACAGTGCCAGTGACCTGTACAGCCACTGGTGCTGCCCCACCGGCGCTGACAGGCACAGCCTGGGACTGTGCTGACGTGCTGGCACACACGTTGGAACCAGCTAGGTCCATGGTCGCGAGCTGTCCTGCTGTGTGTCCATTATATGACACACACGTGTCAATGCCCATAGTGGTCATTGCATCATCAATGGTGCAGGTTTGTGCCACAGCCACAGCGTGCTGGCATGCTTGCATGCCAGACCACTGAGACACAGGAAGGGCACCCCTCACACCTGTCTCACCGACATCGGAGATGGCAGCCAGGCGTGCACACTGGTGCAAAGCACCACCAGCTACCAGCAGAGGTGGATGGACCTCCTCCAACTCGGCTGGATGTCCACAGTGGACGGGCGCTCCACCACTGTCCCCTGCAGATGCACAGGATCTGTAACAGAAAGTGAGAACATGTTAGTGCATGGGATCCACCTCCCCCCCAACCATGTCATACCATGCAGTGATGGGCTACCACCTGTCTGGAAGCCACCTCCCGGCACGCCCTCGATGGCACTGCGCTGCATGGATGCAGCAAGACAGTCCTCCACTGGGGTCAGCTGCACCACCTCCGGCTGGCCCCCGCCTGTAGCAGTGCATGCCACCCTGAGGGCTGCCACCTTCTCCTTCACCCTCCTCCTGTCAGTCCCCATCTTCTTTTTACATTCCTGCACAGAGCGCTGGTGGCTTCCGTGCAGGTTTATGGTGCGAGCCACCCCCTCCCATGCAGCAGCACGGGCCTGAGGGGTGCCCCGCCGTCCACTGAGTAGTGGCTCTTCCTCCAGGTAGGCCTTGAAGAGTGCCTCTGTCTCGCCTTTCGTGAAGTTGGGCCTCGGCTTCCGCCCACCATCATCCTCCTCACCCATTCCTGGCTCGGCCATGTCACGGTCTGTATGGGTGAAAGTGGACATCTGTGACTGTGCAGTATACAGCAATACCCTAAGACCATAGTCCAGAACATCACACAGCATGCAACTCACCTATCACCTGCAGTAACCGAATATGGCCACTGCAGATCAATGTCGCACATTTATAGTGCAATGCATGCAAATTAGGAGTGGAGCAACTTTAATGAGATGCAAATCACGCCGCTGTGCCATTGAATGGCTGATCAGATGATTTGCATATGACGGCTGAATATTGCGCTGTTGCGCTTTGCGCAATATGGTTGAGCCGGCTGAGCCAATGGCGCAGTTCTGTGACTGCGTAGTACACTGCACTGCACATGCCCAGGTAGCTTACGCAGGTGTCTGCCGCGCTGATGATGTGCTGTGTGCGATTGGCAATTCAGGACACGGCCACCATTGTGCCAGTGGTGCTGCAGCGCTGGTCACCACATGGCGCTGTGGCACAACTGCGCAATAGTCCACTGTGGTAATGGCACACAGGTGACCGATCGCGCTGGACGTGTAGACATCCGATGGTGCTGTGCGTGGCCTTGCACCAGAGACCCATGACCTTGTGCCTGACCTTTGCCCCCTTGGCGCTGTACGTATGGCACGTCTGCAGCTCTATCGTGCTGTTCGGTAACAGCGCGATAGGGACCGATGGCGCTGTACGAACAGCACAATAGGGACTGACAGAGTTGTATTCCGCAACATTTCCAAGTGGGTTTGCCGCACTGCGGAGCACCATATTGCCTACTATAAACCTGCAGGGATGGCATGCAGGAGAGCTTCACAGTGGAGTGCATTGGAGGTGGCCAACCTGGTGGCTGTGGTGGAGCCTCACCATGGGCCACTGTTTGGGGAGGAACCCCTGAACATGGCCCGCACCCATGTGTGGCAGCAGGAGGCCACTGATCTTGAGCAGGCCACTGGGCGGCGGAGAACACCGGAGCAGTGCAGGCACCGGTACAGTGACCTGCACAGGAGGGAGCGGGCACTGCTGGTGCGCCTCAGGTCACATGCCAGGAGGGGCATGGTGCCTAGGCCAGGTGGGTGAGCCGTCTATGCACCTGTATTGTCCGCATGGGTAACACTGTGTAATGTGACCAGCGCATGGGGGAGGGTTGGTCTATGGTTGGCTGTGATGGTGTTTGCAGGTGTGTGATGTATGGGTCTGGCTGTGTGGGCAGGCACACTCATTGGGGCAGGGGGCTGTCTGCTTTGGGATCTCACTGATGTGTTTCTCAACTTTTGTTTCCCACAGGCGTGGAGGAGCGGAGGCGGGCCCGGGATGAGGCTCAGAGAGGCGTTGCGGAGGTGGCTGGCTGAGGTGGCGGCGGTGTTGGGCCACAGCAGCAGCAGCAGCAGCAGCAGCGGCTTGATGAGGGTGAGTGTCATTACATCATGGATGCTATTGCATGCTGTGGGGGGGAAGGGCATGGCCACCATCCATGGACAACACTGCCATGCACGCGACGTGTGACAGTCAGCACTGTCCAGTAGCACTACATGTCTGTGAGTGCGTCACTGGTGGTCCATGCATGCACTGGGCACATGGCTGCGGCACTAACTTCCCACCACATAGCCACATCACTGGACAGCCTTGGTTGTGCTGTGCTGGTCATGGGTGGGGTGTGTGTGCAGTGGCACACATGGCTGTTGCTGCCTGGTTGGGCTTGTCTTGTGCACGGTCACTGTAGGTGGGTGCAGTCCATCACAGGGGCGGGGCACTTGGCTGTATGCCATGCATGTTGGGTGGGCTTCAGGGTTGTGGACAGTCACAGCCATTGATTCTGTTCCCTTGTCCTAGGTGTCCGGGTCCTGTGGAGGATCGAGCAGGCTGTCCACCACCTGCTGGAGGTGTCGATGGAGTCCCTGGCCATTCTGCGGGAGATGCACAAGAGGGGAGTGAGGCGATGGAGGAGGCCACGGGACCAGAGGCAGCCTGATGCTGTGCAGCCTGGAGGGCAGTAGCTGCCCCACACCTACCCCCTTTACCCTTCCCTCACACCCTGCCTTCCCTCACCCAGTTCTTCACCCCTGCCCCTTACCCACCCCTACTTTGTACCCGTACCCCCACCCCTTTCTTGTATATATCCGTATATAGTTGTGTGTTCCTGTTGATATTATTTTATAAATCTATTTTGATATGAATACTGTGGTGGTCTCTTATTTGCAGCTGGCTATGGGTGCTCAGTTGCAGTGGTGTGCATGGCATCTGGGGTGGTATTGTCCTGGGATTGTGTGTGTATGTGCGTGGGGGGGTGTCCCTGGTGTGGTAGTAGCTTCCAGTCGGTCTGGCCGTGTGCTGCCACACACCGCTGGGTGCTCCTGGTGGGTCTGGCTTGTATGGTTCTGTGGTACACACGGTTGCATTGTGCCGGGGGGGGGCATGGGGATTCCTGCAGTGACGGTCACAGTCAGTGCTCATGGGTGGTGTCTTGGGGGTTCCAGTGCAGGGTATGCTGTGCACGGGGGGGGCTGTTGTACACTTGGGTTGTCTGGCCCCTTTGTGTGGCAGTCTCAGCTTGCCAGTGGATGTGCTGGGGCACCATGGCCCAGCTGTGCTGCTTTGTTGGCTTGTCCCCATGGGCTGGTGGATATTCCGTCCCTCCACCAGTGATGCTGTGCTTCGGGTGTGGGAGTGGATTGTTAGTTCTGCATTGTGTTCCTGTGCCCATCTGTGGCATGGGTGGTGGGCCCCTGCCTACCTCCCTGGTTGTGCAGTTCCATTGCTGTGCTGCTGGGGGGGCTCTCTGCTTGGGCTATGGCGCCTCTGGACTGCTCAGCTGGGCTGGCCTTGTTGCGCTATGGCGCATCATATGTGCTCAGCTTCCCCTTCCTGGTTGTGCTATGGCGCAGGTTGTGCGATATTCAGATGTTGGCTGGTTGCGCAATTTGACTTGCTCCATGTTTGAATATCGCATCTGTTGCACATGTGCGCAATTGACTTGTGCTTGCTCCTGCTATTGCACACATTTTGGGCGCAGTTTGAATATCTGGCCCCTTATGATTTGTCTGCCTGTTTATGATTTGAAATCCCGCACCCTACTACACCCCCCAATCTCTTTTGGCCACCAGCTTGCCCAATGGCCAATAAAAAAAACACCCTCTGCCACCCTCTTAGCACCCATGCCACTCACTTTCCCCCATCCAAGTTAAATCCTATAAAAAAAAGAAAACAGTCTGACATTGTCCTCATTTGCCTCCCCTCACTAACCTGTAAAAAGAAAATGGTCAATTGACGCATTTCCCACCCTTCAACCACCACACCCCATCACCCTTCACTCACCACTTACCTCTATAAGGTCCCCTGTAATAATCATCTTTAATCACAACACATAACCTCTCCAAATTGCATCCAGCCCTGAACTGAGAAAAAAAAACTAAATCTAAAATGCTTTTTGCATGTCAGCCCAGTGGTGCAGCGGGCTGAGGTGTTATGCCTTACCTTGTGCTACACTGGCGACCTGGGTTCGGGAATGACCTCGGTTCATCAGGGTGCCAGCATGGGTGGGAGGGTGGGAGAAGGACTGAGCAGCCTAATTGCAGCTGTCCTCTCCCGGGGAGGTTGTTTCCCCCCGTACTTCCGCTGCCACCGGGTGGAGGTCCAGTGGCTGTGCAGGCAGGAGGGGGCGGCAAGTCAGGAGGGTGTCTCGGAACACGGTGTGCGCATGCCTCCACACATGCATACACATGATTGAGTAAGGGGATGGGCAAAAACCAGGGGCACAAAAACACCAAAAAATGTAAATGTTTTTGCACAGTTTCTTTTCTTCTCCCAGGCGGCATGCCATCCTGCCTGATCCCCCAGCCCCATCTCCCACTCGCAGCTTACCTTCTGCTTCCTCCACGGCTCCCCCCCCATGGTGGGGCAGTGGGGATCCCTCAACCTGCCCGAATGGATCCAGTGCGGAGGTTACTGCCATTCATGGGAGCAGGGTCTACGGGGATCGGCTCTCATTCTGCTGCGTCCAGGACACTTTTCTCCTCCATTGTCTCCCCATAGGAGAGGAGGCATGCAATGACACCCTATGGAGAGAGCGCACACATGTCCGCATGCACTCCTCCAAGCATCTGCCTCCTCTACTCCCCTTTTCTGAGCATTGATGCAATGTCCCCCAGCCACTGCTAGGGGACAGTCAAGCACCGACTGCTGGTGACCACCCTCCCTGGAGAAGGAGAGCAGTCCCATGGACAATCGATCCTTCTCCTCCACTGCCAACCCGCGATGGCCCATGCTCGTTCCCGAACATGGGTCACCAGCGTAGCATGAGATAAGGCATCAAGTGCCTCAGCCCTCAGTACCACCAGGTCAGCGTTAAAAAATGTAAATTAAAAAAAAAAAAAAATAACGCTTTTTGCACTTAGGTTTTTTTCAATTCATTTTAACGTACACTCATAACTTTGTGGTTTTTAAAGATTTTGACCTGAAATTTTCAACACAGACTTTTTTTTAACCCCACCTCTTGAACTAGACAAGTGTAATTTTTCAAGTCCCACCAGAAACATTGTTTCACCATTGTTCTGCAAAATGACATTTCCATTGGGATCTGATAAATGACACCTGCCTAATTCACGTGTTATAGTCAAAAAAATACCATGTTGAAAATTTGGGGTCAAAATCTCAACAGACCATGAAGTTATAGGTTTGTTTCCAGTGCATTTTAACTTCAACTCATAACTTCATGTTTTATAAGATTATGATCCCACATTTTCACCATGGCCTTTTTCTTACCCCACTTCGTGAACTAGACAGGTGTCATTTTCAAATCTCACCAGAAACACCATTTCGCCATTGTTCTGCAAAATTACATTTCTGATAGGATTTGAACACCACCACCAAAAAAAGCCCATTTTGAAAACTTGAGATCAAAACATGTAGGTTGGTTAGAAAATAACACTTTAAACAGCAATATACAATATATCTCAGGCAGTGGACCCCCTTTTAATATTAATGTCACTTCATTGACGTTTTCTGGTGCTTTTCTCTTGATAACCCCCTTTTTCCTTCAATTATACATATATGCCAGATCTGGCAAATCCAAATCCAAACTCAGCCTGTATTTGACAAATCCAAATCCACCCCAGCTTTGCCCATCCCTAGCTGTGACTGCCTCCATATTGTTGTTGGTGTTTTTTTTAAGTATGAAAAATACATAAAACAATGTTTTTGTTTTGTTTTGTGTTTAAATAGATACCTGAACTTAGATTCTGGTGTCTGGTTTTTCAAAGAATGGCCAGAAATACCTTTTCTCGGCACCTCAAAATCCAGAGTGCCCAGCTTAGTGAGAGGAGCTGTCAGCCACGTTTTATGTATGAGAACAGCAAGATTTTCTTGGCATCTGCAGCCACGGATGGACACATGTTGCTGGCTTGTGTGCCAGTTGTGAGCCAACAACATTCATATTCTCTCTCTTTTGGGACCACAGTCTAGTAGTGAACCAGCGAACTTGACATATCTCTCTTTCAGGACTGTAGTCTAACAAGAATCTTAGGTGCAGCTGTCTCTTCCTAATTGCAAAGGTTCCGATGTAGGGCTTGCAGCATCCAGGCTATTAGGTCCAGTTTCCAGACATGTGGCAGCTCCTGCCACAAAGCATGAGAAGGAGGGTATGCTTTGAGACAGAATGGCTGATGCAGTACATAGAAACATAGAATTTGACGGCAGATAAGGACCGCTTGGCCCACCCAGTCTGCCCATTTCCCTACCTGATGGGTAAGCTGCAGGTCCTAGTTAACCAGCAGCCTACTTCTTCCTACCCCCACCCCCTAGAATTGCCTTATGACTGTCCCATGCATGCTTGAATTCCACCACTGTTTTTGACTCCACAACCTCCTCTGGAAGGCCGCCCATACATCCACAACCTCTCTAGAAAAATTTTAAATTACCTCTGATCTCCCCCTTCTATCTTCAAATTGTGCCCCTTGTTCTTGCACACCTCTTTTTTTTGAAAGATGCTACCCTCTTGGACTTTGTTGATTCCCTTGAGGTACTTGAAAGTTTCTACCATGTCCCCCTTCTCCTCCTTTCCTCGAGGCTACACGTATTAAGCTCCTTAAGTCTCTCTTCATATGTCTTCCGTGCAGACCTGCACCATTTTAGTTGCCCTCCTCTGGACAGCTTCCATCCTGTCTATGTCTTTCTTGGGAGATTGGGTCTCCAGAACTGCATGAGTACTCCAGATGGGGTCTCACCAGCTGTCTGTACAGAGGGATAATAACTGCTTGTTTCTACTGGTGATGCCTCTCCTATGCATCCCAGTACCCCCCAGCCCTCCTTGCTGCCCTCTCACATTGCTTGCCCATCTTTAGGTCATCTGATAGACTACCACCAGGTCCCTTTCCATTTTGTTGTTGTTAGTATCTCACCTCCATTGTGTATACTCTTCCCTGGTTTTTGTTTCCAGGTGCATTACCTTGCACTTCTAGCATTGAATCTAAGCTGCCATACATTTGACCATTCCTCTAACCTTGCCAAGTCCCTTCTCATCCTTTCCACCCCACCTTGTGCATCAACTCTGTTGCAGATCTTGCTCATCTGCAAAGAGACACACTTTTCTTTCCAGTCCCTCTGCAATGTCAACATAAAGACATTGAAGAGGACCGGTCTCAATACTGAACCCTGTACCCACTACTAACCCACTTTTTTCAGAGTGACTCATTTACTATTACTCTCTGTGTCCTATTCTCCAGCCAATTCTTTACCCAGCCTGTCATCTTGGGACCCACTCCCAGGCTGGCTAACTTGTATCTTAATCTTTGTGTGGGACTGTGTCAAATGCCTTGCTAAAGATCTAGGTAGGCCATGTCCACAGCCCTCCCTGATCAACTACTTTGGTCACCCAGTCAAAGAAATCTATCAGATTTGTCTGGCATGACCTTCCCGCTGTGAATCCATGCTGCCTTGGGTCCTGTGCCCCTCTGGCCTCTAGATACTCAATAATTCTTTCCTTCAGAAGTGATTCCATCATTTTCCCTACCACTGAGGTTAAACTAACAGGTCTATAGTTTCCTACTTCTGCCTTGCTCCCACTTTTGTGAAGCGGAATCACATCTGCCCTCCTCCAGTCCTCAGGTACCACCCCATCCTCCCATGATTTGTTAAAGAGGGTAGTCAGTGGTGTCACTAGTTCTACCATTAGTTCTTTCAGAATTCTGGGATGAATCCCATCAGGCCCCATTGCTTTGTCCACCTTCAGTTTTAAGGGTTCTTTCAGAACCCTTTCTTCTGTAAATGGGCTGGTATCAACTTCTGTATCCAGAGTGTTTCTACTGTTTGTTTTAGGTACCTCCCCCTCTTCCTTAGTAAATACTGAGCAAAAATATTTGTTTAGTATCTCTGCCTTTTCACAGTCACCCTCTGCCCACCCTCCCTCCCTTTATTAAGCCTCACTATCCCTCCCTTGGTCTTCCTTTGCTCCCTGATGTACCTATAAAAGGTTTTATCCCCCTTCTTAACTGAGTTGGCTATCTTTTGCTCGGTTTGGGCCTTTGCTGTTCTGACTGCCTTCCCAGCTTCCTTTTGCTTTAACTGATACAGTTCTCTGTCCTGTTCCTTCTGTGATTCCTTGTACTTCCTGAATGCTTTCTTTTTCTCTTGAACCTTCACTGCCACTTCCTTTGAGAACCATAGTGGTTTCTTACCTCATTTCATTTTGTTTATTTACTTTACACAAAGGCTTGTTACCTCTGTGATGGCAATTTTTATTATTCCCCATTGTTCTTCCACCCCTTCTTCCTGCCCATTTGCTAGTGCATTCCTTAGGCGCTCACCCATTTTGGCAAAGTCAGCCCTCCTAAAATCCAGTACCTTTGTCTTTGTATGGCTTGACTCTATTGCTGTGTTTATTGTGAATCATACTGTTCGATGGTCGCTAGTTCCCAGATGGCTATCTACTTCTACATCTGTGATCCTCTTCATCTCCATTTGAGAGAACCAGGTCAAGATTGCTCCTCTCAGTGGGCTCAATACTAGTTGTCTAGGCATGCCCCTGTAGGGCATCTAGAATAACCCCACTCTTAGAAGTGGCTGCTGCAACTGTACTCCAGTTAACATCTGGCATATTCAGATCACCCATCAGCAATATCTCCCTTTTCTGCCATTCTAAGTATACTTTCTATCATTTCCTTGTCATTTCCTCCCCCTGAGGAAGAGTCTGTCTCTAACCCCTGTGCGGATTGTGGTGCCATTGCCAGTCTCCAATTTACCCACAGTGCTTCTTCTCCTCCCTGTTTACCCTTTTGTTCTGTTGCTTTGATTCCTTCCCTTATGTAAGAGCTACTCCTCCTGCTCTTTTACCTCCCTGCCCCTCCTGTAGATAGTGTATCCTGGTATGTTTACATCCCAGTCATGGTTTATTATTGTACCATGTTTCTGTGACTGCCATGATATCCAGATGTTCCTCCTCCATCAAGGCCACTAATTCAGGAAGCTTGTTACTCAGACTACGGGCGTTGGTACTCATTGCTCTCCATTTTTTGATGGCTTTAC
Source organism: Neoceratodus forsteri (assembly GCA_016271365.2). Classification (NCBI taxonomy): domain Eukaryota; kingdom Metazoa; phylum Chordata; order Ceratodontiformes; family Ceratodontidae; genus Neoceratodus; species Neoceratodus forsteri. The sequence continues at coordinate 725,056,520 of CM028129.1, forward strand.
CTTCTGTTGCAGCATCCCCCACTGACCTTTCTACCTCAGTCTTTTTCTCATTTAGTACCCTGTTTTGTAGGGAGAGGCTGGGATTTTCCTGCTGCTTATCAGTGCATGTATTCTCTGGTGAAAAAGCAGGCCACAGAAAGCAACATTAGTTGGTATTCCAGGGTAAATCAAAGGGATCAGAGTTGCTGCTGCTGGACAGAGATAATTCTCTAAATTGCTCTGTCCAGGAATGGCATGTAGGTTATTGCAGCTCATGGGAAGATGAAGTAGAATGGCAGGCAGAAAGGAGTTTGTTGTCCAGATGGAGCCCCTCCAAATTCCATTAAGGAACTAAAAAGAGTTGCATCAGGTATACTGGTCTGATCATAACCAACTACTGCACTCCCAGAGGGGTCTACTTTCATCCTTTTTGCTGGAGGATGGTCATCAGACTCCTCTTTGACTGTAACACTGTGGACATAATGGTCTCTGATCATGCTGCAGTCTGTCTCTTCTTTACCATTGCTTTTCTCAACCTCTTTCCTGTGCCACTGTTAATATTGGTATTGTTCTCATTTAGCGCCATGTTTTCTGTCCTCTGAATCACAGGCACAGTTTTTTTTTTGATTAACTGTTTTCTGGCCACAGTGATCCCAGACAGAAGCAGATTGTTTCTTAACAGTAATTTGAGTCAAAAGTTGTGCATCAGGTAAGAACTGATTGGCAACAGTATGCAAATGGTTGATGAGTTGAGCACGTCTGTGCTCTGAAAGTCCAGGTTTCAGACCTGGAGAGGTATTGCAAGACTTCTTTGGCACAGTTTTGAAAACCAGAATGAGACGCTTCCAAATCAGGCGAATAGGAGATGTCATAAATTGGTACCCTGTGACAGGAACATGTAAAGAAAAAAATATTAACCGTTGGAGAAATGAAATTACATTTTCTCACTTTTTTGATTGGTTTTGCTACATATCTGAAAGAAAAAAAATACTTCCGGTAAAATTTTGGCTCTGCCAATTAAAATACTTAAAAATGTGATTCCATATTTTTTCCATGATCGACATTTGTTGTTCACTCCCATGCTGTTAACAAACATTCTTTAAGAAATTAAATACAACTATTTTTACCTTATGACTCTCAGATGCTGCTGTTTTTGGTTGCTATCTCACTGACAGCTGTTTGAAAATACACCTAAGAAAGGAACATTCCTGAAAACTTCATCATACTTATTTAAGGGTTGAGGTGCTTCTTTGCACTGTCCTCTTGCTACACTTATTATTCTGTAATGCAATGATCTTCAGATGCTGTTACTCTGTTAATGCAGTTAAAGCCTTTAGGTGGTTCAGAGTTAATTCTAGGACCACAGCCTTTTCCTGATGGCCTATCCGAAATGAAAAAATATATTTTTTTAAACTTAAAAAATAAATGGCTATGAAAGTTTTCAATGCAGCATACAAAATGTATCTGTGTAAGCACACAAAAGCAATGGATTAACTACAGTGCAACCCTTAGCATAATGAAATACACGTTTCCTTTTTCTTTTCATGCTGTGACACAGATCATCATTTTTGATCATATTTACAAATATTGTAAGTAATTTGTTGACCAGTTTTGCAGTTTTAAATGCTTTGCAAGTAAACATGTTTCAAGACACTCGTACAGACAATTTTCCTTCCTTCCTTCCTTCCTTACTTACTTACTTACTTCCTTCCTTCCTTCCTTCCTTCCCCTCTCAGCTAAGCCAGTCCCCCTCATTCTTCCTTGATATTAATTTCACTGTAAAAGCAGACTGTGGTCTCCCCTCCAGTACCACTTTCCCACCCCATCCCCTCAACGTCACCTGCCCCTCCTTCCAAATGTTTATTTCTTTTTTTTTCTACCATGCCTCCCAGAACCCCTCTTCTTTGGGCCCCCATATCACTGCCTCTTTGTCCCACCACACTCACCCCTCCTCTAGTGCCTTGTTGAGTAATGCATCCAATTCAGATCTCCGGATGTCTTCAAGGGCTGGCTTGTCCCTGTGGGAGTCTCCCCTGGCTGGCATTACAGAGAATGCACCTGATAGCTCCTGTTCCTTCTCTCTGTGTTTGCCAGCTTGTCCCTGAAGGGGGCCATGGCCCAGCCAAGTGGAGGAGTGTATGTGTGGCATCCAGAGGGGGTGCAACCATTGGGCATGTCGAGGAGGAGGGTCCAGGCATGGGGATGGGGCAGAGAGGCCATCATGTGGCATGCTGGCTTGGCATTTTCCCTTTTTCTGTGTTCTGTTCACCTCGCACCTCAATTGCTCACATACACAGCTGATTTGGGAGGGAGTGCCAGATGGCACGTGGTCAGCTACACTGTCAGCAGCACTTCCACAACCCACCACCAGGAACCATGACATATTGGCAGTGCAAGCTCCCTCCCCCGGGAGGAAAGTATCCAAAGGAGCTTTTTCTTCTTCCCTACTGGCCTCCACTCCTGATGTCAGGATGCAGGGCACAAACCTGGGTCACCAGTGTGCCAGAGTGATCCCCCACTTGGTGTCAAAGCCAGCTGTTTATTTCTAAATATAAAATAAGCAGACATGGGTGCCCACCCTTGGTACTGCTTCTGTTGACCCCCCTCCCCTCCAGGTTCCCAATCACCAGGGTTGGCTAGGTCCCCCTGCAAAGCGAGAAAACTGTCCCTTGTTGATCTTTGTAAAAAAAACTGTAATAAAAGAAAATGATCCATTGGCAATCTGACCCCCCTGTCCTCCACCTCAACTTCAGCCCCCAAGCAGTTAAGTCTTTAGGTGGTTCAGAGTTAATTCTAGGACCGCAGCCTTTTCCTGATGGCCTATCTGAAATGAAAAAATATATTTTTTTAGACTTAAAAAATAAATGGCTATGAAAGTTTTCAATGCAGCATACAGAATGTATCTGTGTAAGCACACACAAGCAATGAATTAACTACAGTGCAACCCTTAGCGTAATGAAATACACGTTTCCTTTTTCTTTTCATGCTGTGACACAGATCGTCATTTTTGCTCATATTTACAAATATTGTAAGTAATTTGTTGACCGATTTTGCAATTTTAAATGCTTTGCAAGTAAACATGTTTCAAGACACTCGTACAGACAATTTTCCTTCCTTCCTTCCTTCCTTCCTTCCTTCCTTCCTTCCTTCCTTCCTTCCTTCCTTCCTTCCTTCCTTCCTTCCTTCCTTCCCTCTCAGCTAAGCCAGTCCCCTCATTCTTCCTTGATATTAATTTCACTGTAAAGCAGACTGTGGTGCCCCCTCCAGTACCACTTTCCCACCCCATCCCCTCAACGTCACCTGCCCTCCTTCCAAATGTTTATTTCTTTTTTTTTCTACCATGCCTCCCAGAACCCCTCTTCTTTGGGCCCCCATATCACTGCCTCTTTGTCCCACCACACACACCCCTCCTCTAGCGCCTTGTTGAGTAATGCATCCAATTCAGATCTCTGGATGTCTTCAAGGGCTGGCTTGTCCCTGCGGGAGTCTCCCCTGGCTGGCATTACAGAGAATGCACCTGATAGCTCCTGTTCCTTCTCTCTGTGTTTGCCAGCTTGTCTCTGAAAGGGGCCATGGCCCAGCGAAGTGGAGGGTGTGGCATCCAGAGGGGGTGCAACCATTGGGCATGTCGAGGAGGAGGGTCCAGGCATGGGGATGGGGCAGAGAGGCCATCATGTGGCATGCTGGCTTGGCATTTTCAATTTTTCTGTGTCCTGTTCACCTCACACCCCAATTGCTCACATACACAGCTGATTTGGGAGGGGGTGCCAGATGGCACGTGGTCACCTACACCGTCAGCAGCACTTCCACAACCCATCACCAGGAGCCGCGACATAAGCTCCCTCCCCTCCGGGAAGAAAGCATCCAAAGGAGCTTTTCTTCCTCCCTACTGGCCTCCACTCCTGATGTCAGGATGCTGGGCACAAACCTGGGTCTCAAGTGTGCCAGAGTGATCCCCCATCACTTGGCACCAAAGCCAGCTGTTTATTTCTAAATATAAAATAAGCAGAAATGGGTGCCCACCCTTGGTACTGCTTCTGTTGACCCCCCTCCCTTCCAGGTTCCCAATCAACAGGGTTGGCTAGGTCCCCCTGCAAAGTAAGAAAACTGTCCCTTGTTGATCTTTGTAAAAAAACTGTAATAAAAGAAAATGACCCATTGGCGATCTGACCCCCCCGTCCTCCACCCACCCAACCTGACCCCCTCTCAGCACCCACCACACTCACCCACCCACACACCCTCACTCACCTGAACATGTCCCACAGTGTAGATCCACTCTCCAATCAGACACATCTTTCTGCTGGGACTGGCAATTATGATATGAGAAAAAATAAGGTAAGTCTGGTTTAATGTATTTCAATGGGTTTGAACATTTACTCATCTTTGTGAATTTTTAATATATTTACACCAAATTTTAAACATGGCCTTTTTGGGACTCCACCTCATGAATAAGGGAGGTGGAATTTTTCAAATCCATCCCAAAAGGTGATTTCAGAGTCGCTGAGCGAAATCACTATTCAGGTGGGATTTGAACATTTTCACCTTCTGGGTTCATGAGGTGGGGCCATAAGAAGGCTATGTTGAAAATGTGGTGTAAAACTATGTTAAAATGACAAAGTTATTAGCGAACATTGAAATATTTCAATGTTCAGTCATAACTTCACTAATGTTTAACATTTTTAAACCAAGCTTTTAACATGGCCTTTTTGGGACTCTACCTCATGAACAATCCAGGTGAAAGTTTTCAAATCCATCATGCATGGTGATTTTGTAGTTGCTCCGCAAAATCAAGTTTTGAGTGGGATTTGAACATTTTCACCTACTGGATTTATTGGGGGGGTGGTTGTCATAAGAAGACTATGTTAAAAATTTAGTGTAAAAGTATGGTAAAATGACCAAATGCATTTCAACATTTACTGATACTTTTGCTAATTTTCAATATTTTGACTCCAAACTTTCAACATAGCCATTTTTTCACATCACCTCATAAACAAGACAGGTGTCATTTTCAAATCCTGAACAAGATATGTTTTTACACTTGTGGTGCAAAATTACATTTCGGCAAGTATTGTATAAATACCACATATTATGTTTGTAAGGTAAAATGACTAGCTTGAAAATTTGGATTCAAATAAAAAAAAAATAGTTGAGGAACAATCTGTGTAGTATCAGCCTTTACCCCAGTGGGTAGTGCTTTGTGATCCTGTGCTGGTGAGCTGAGTTTGGTTGTGAGATCTGTGACCCAGCTGGGTGGCCCAAGGCTTGTGAGGGGATGGTGCAGTCATGTGACATGACCCCCCCATCCTGGGAAGGGTAGGTGCAGGGTTGCCCGCGTGGACCCAAGTAACACTTACTGAAGAGAACTCTTCACACAGGGCCTGTAGGGTGCTGCACTTTCATAGCCCATCAGATAGCCTAATTAATCCTTGACATCCATTGTTGCACTTCTGTAGGCGTACATAGTCTTCCCTTGGTTCATAGCCCAGAGGACCCTTTATGTCTGCATCTTTTCATGCAGGTCCTGGATATGATTCCACTATCTTAAAAAGAAAAGAAATTCCATGCAAAAAAACTGTTATTGCATCAGCTCGGGTTCAACGTAATGCCACAAAAGTAGGGAAATGTGGCGTTAGGGTTTCCAGCCCTAACTCCCCCTTCCCCCTGGCAGCAAAAGAAAAAACAATTAGGGTTTTGGGTTTCCAGAGTCTTGGTAAGCCAGTGGTGTGGTGTTCCCTGGGGTTGTCAGCCTTAATGTCTACCCCCTTCCCTGAGCAAACCAGGTCAGACATGATCTCCTTTCTTCATATAGGTCCTGCAGTGCCCGACAGAAAGAAAGCTACAACAAATTGTGTAGGCAGCATGTGGCAAGACATACTTCTCTACCTTTAAAGAATGTATCATGAGGTACTGGTGTGGAGCTGTACCTTGTGCTTTGGACAGGGGGCTATGGACTGGTTGGAGGGGTGAGCATTAGGGTTGGAAGACCATACCACTGATTCGCCAAGACTCCAGAGACCCAAAATCTAAATGTTTTTTCCTTTTGCTGCTTGGGTGGTGGGGGTGGGAGTTAACATCACAGTTCCCTACTTTTGTGGGGTTAAGTTAAACCCTAACTAGTGCATTAACACAGTTTTTTGCATAGAAGCTATATATATGCATCTATATATATAGCTGTATGTATATCTGTATGTATATATGTGTGATATATGTGTGTGTGTATATATATATATATATATATATATATATATACACACACACATGTATATGAAGTGCGTGTGTGTGTGTGTAGATATAGATATATAGATATGATGGTGCATGCTAAATTTCATGGGAATCACTTCAATGGTTGCAAAGTTATTAAAGTCCCAAATTTTCAGTTTAACATTGAAGTAAAGATTTAATCCCAATTTAGGGGTGCTACAATGCCCCTATAATATATATGTATAGTGTGTGTGTATGAGTGTGTATATATATATATATATATATACATATATATATATATATATATATACACTGTATATATAGACATATATATATATATGTTGCAAAAAACTGTGCTAATGAACCAATTGGGGTTCAATTAATGCCACAAAATTAGTAGAATGGGGCATTAGATTTTTCAACCCTAACTGCCCCCTGCCCCCAAAAGCAGCAAAAGGGTAAAACAATACATGCAGTCATATACAGACATTATCAGGTAAGACAAACAACTATTTCCAGATGGCAAAACTGCAGTAGAACTGATGTGGTACCTTCAAAAATATACATATAGCATGCTGCACTTAAAAAAAATACTCTATCAGTGCTATTTAGAAATGTAACAGTATCACTGAAGATGTGGGTGTATGTCTTGTAGTATGTCCCCCACTTTAAAAATATTAATCAATTCAAGAGTTATAATGATTTGAAATTTTGGTTCTGAGCATGCTCAGTAGAGTCTTTTGGATAGCCATTTGATTTAAAAGAAGAATTTGGCAGTATGCTTGTGTATCTCTGGCTTCAAACAGCCACCATCAGTGGTCATTGGTTCTGAAACAACAGACACACATGGACATTGCAAGTCACACACATCAGCTTCAATGGTGCCTGCTTTTTTGCAACTGTAAAACAAACTACATGATACACTATGGGGCCAGTGCTTCTGCAAGCACATTTACACAAGTGATATCTGACCAGCATACAGAGTATCTATCCAAGCACAACCTCCTCTGCTCCCAGCAGCATGGGTTTAGTCGTGACCACTCTACTGTCTCTGCCTTGGTTGACTGCACTTCCCAAATCTGCAATGCCTTTTGAAGATGGTCTGGCAGTGGGCTCTATCTTTATAGACCTTATGAAAGCATTCAGTCAACCATCAACTCCTTCTACAAAATCTCCTCTCACTAGGCCTGTCCCAGGATGTGGTGACATGGTTTTATAGCTACCTATCTCACAGGACCCAACGTGTCAAAATTAAAGGAAACCTCTCTTATCCCAGGGAAGTGAGCCTAGGTGTACCCCAAGAGCCCATATCAAGGCCACTCCTTTTCAACATCTTTATCAACCCATTACCCTCAGAATACCCAGCGCACATTGTGCTCTACGTGGATGATGCGGTAATCTCCATAAAAGGGAGAAACCAGGCCTCGATCACCTCTGAACTGCAAATTAACTTCCACATGCTCAGAAAATGGTTCTCTGATAACACACTCTTGCTCAATTATAAAAAAAACAAAAGCATGCTATTCACAATTTAACAGAACAAAGAGAAGTTTGGGCCTCTGCAGATACACAGTTTCAAAGGTGACACCCTGGAGCAGGTGGGCACCTTTAAATATCTCGGTGTTCACCTTGATGACACCTTATCATTTGGAACTCCTGTTGACCATGTTGTAAAAAAATGCTAATGCTTAATTGGGTGTTCTCTAGTGCCACCGTCATTCTATAACCCCAGAAGCCCTAAAACTGGTCACAGGTTGCTCTGTCTTATCCACCATTGACTACGATCTTGTTATCTATGGGGCAGGCTCTGACACTGTCCTCAAAAGGATTAAAACTCTAATTAACAAAGCCTGTTGCTTTGCTCTTGGAGTTGATCACTGGATACATACATGTACCCTATATCAAGACACAGGGTGGCTCCCTTTACACAGTTGGATTGTTTACCAGTCGTGCCTACTTTCGAAGAACCCCTGTTAGGGCTTACCCCTAGTTCAACATCCAGACTATTTATTACAGCACAGCCTTCCATTAGGACCCAAAACATGGAAAAGGGCGGCCTAGTGATGCCATTTAAGAGAACACCTCAAACCCAGAGATCTCTCTCCCACCGAGGACTCAAGTGAATTAAGGAACTACCTAAGGACCTGCTAGAAAGAATTAAGATTAACCAATTCAAACCAGGCATAAGAGCTCATTTGGCTAAGGAGAATGTCTGTAAATATCTTTTCTAATCATAACCTCTTTCCTACACATACCATTATGAGTGTTCCCTGGATCACATCCTACTTTCCCTCTCGGGCACCAGGGTAACCTATTTTTCTTCCCACATTCAACTCTGCACTAACCCCACTTCTCCACCTCCTTTTCCAGCCACCCCTCCTTCTGAACCCTCCTTATTCCACCCTCCCACCAATATCCCTCTTCCCATCCCTTTCCCCCAACTCCTCTTCTCTCCCCCTTCCTGCATTGCCTACACTCTCCTCCCCACTGCTCCCCATCTTTCTCACCTTACCGACAAAGCCTTCTTGGGCTGCTCCACTCGACCATGCAAGTCTTCTACATGTCACTATTGCTGTCCCCTGCACTTACCCTGGTCTGGACATAAGTTTTCAATTCTACTCCTGTATTGCTACACAGCACTCTCCATTTGGCTCAAATCCACAAACCAGTTATTTCTTGCACTGTGAGACCAGGTTTAATTGACTACCGCTGCAACCTATGTATTAATACTGACAAATTGTAACCTAAAATGCTTGCCATGTTGTCTTTGTAACCTTACGTAACCTATGTGTTGTCTGTTCTGTCCTATGTACTTGTATGACTTGGAACCTTTGTAAACGAGTCTCTGACTCAAAGGAATTAATTTCAATCTGAAATAAATAAATAAAAATAAATAAATAAACAAGTAAGTAAAACATACATACTCAATTTTGACAGTAGAATTGCAGGCAAATGTGGACCCTGAAGTAATGCCGAGGCAGATCCAAATGCGTGATACTTGAATGCTATAAACATTTGGTTGCAGAAACACAGGCCTCTCTAAACACTGAAAGAAATGTACACTACAAGTCATAGATACTCATTTCTAGCTGCATGGGTGCAAGACCCTCTGTTGCCGTCAAGTTGTGAATTTGCAGATACAAATCCATGCTGCTTGACTTAGTACAGTACTTCTGGTGGCAGAATAGTGATACCCCTACATGGTCAGCAGTTCTGCTGGAACAGATACACATGCATGCTGTGACACATACATTATCATGTATTGCTGAATAAGCACAGTTCCATGTGGACCTTACTGTTTTGCATATGTAGATACAAATCTGTGATCGTGAAATTGCAACACTAATTCTGGCTGCAGAACCACAAGACAATATGTGGCCAGTATATCTGCAGACGCAGGTTCATAATGCACAATTCTAGATGTTTTCTAGTCCACTTGTCAACCCCCATTTGGGTGGTGGGGGCAGGGGGTACCACTGGATGTCAGAGATAGTATAGGAGATGTGGGAAGGGTACATGTGTGGGGGGGTCTGCCACTAAACACCAGGGATAAGTGTCAAAGTTACACAATGGGAGACAGGGGATGGGAGGTGCCAATAGACACCAGAGCAATTATTAACATCTACAGGATGAGTAATTGGTGGTGGGAGGTGCCACTAGACACCAGGGAACAGGATGATATCTATGGGATGGGTGATCCGGGGGTGAGGGTGCCACTAGACACCAGGGAACAGATGAATAGATACAGGACAGATAAGTGGTGTGTGTGTGTGTGTGTGGGGGGGTACCACTAGACACCAGGGACAAGATGACTATATACAGTATGGGGATGGGGGGTGCCACTAGAAATCAAGGAACAAATGAACAGATATGGGATGGGTGATCAGTGGGGTGGGAGTGCACTAGACACTAGGAAAAAGATGAACAGATATGGAGTGGATATTTTGGGGGGTGTTGCTAGACACCAGGGATGACATGGCAGGCACCCACAAGATGGGTGTAAAAGGGCCACCTCTCACCACGCAGATGAGCCCATAATGGGCATGCAAATGTCCCCTTAGCACCTTGCATGCCCAATCAGCTCATTTGCATGGTGTGGCTGAATATTGTACAATGGTTCCTGGCACTATGTGGTCCTGGGGCGCAATTCCCTGTGGGCTGGATGTAGCCCAGGTCCAAGCCAGGGCAGTGCAGTTTTACTTAGTATTGTGCCAACTTGGGCCAATATTTAGTCAGAAAATAATGGTCCTCTATCCAATTGATTATAGTTGTCTCTGTGTCGGATGCAAGTGCAAGCCCAGTGCAAACCTGTGTGCTCTACTTGTGCCCATTTTTGAATATCTGGCCCTTGATGTCTAAAACACCTAACAACATATATGAGTGCAAAACTATAATACTGTATATACATTACAGCAATTATATTTTTTGTATTTATTTATTAAGATCTCGGATTAACCTTTGAGTACAGGCTCATTACATAGGTTCCACATCAGGGTCAGTACAGAAACAAACAAAACTACAGCTTACGGGAGGCTGTAAGAGGACAACAACAATTAAGGCAAATTAGGCAAGAGGTTACATGTGTGACTGAAATAAGCAAATACTATATACAATGGTACTTGCCACCGCAAGAGAAAAAAGGGAGAGAGAGAGTGAACAAGGGAAGGGGTTGGCTCAGGAAGAGAAGGGTAATAGTGAGAAGACAAACTGGAGACAGAGAATATATACTGAAAATCAACCCAGAAGGTGGGCCTCGTCACTGGTGAGGAAGGCTTATACTAAGCATACTGGTAGTGCCAGTAGCGGGAAGTGTTAACAGAGGGTGCCGGGTGAGAAGGTGGTGCAGGATCAGAGCAGAATGTCAGTATAAGAAGGAGAAGAGGGAATGGGAGCATAAGGGGAGTGGTGGAGAGGGGATGAGGGGAGTAGGGTAGAAGGTGTGGGGAGGAGATTGGGTCAGTTAGGGAGGGAAGTAGTAAGGGGTGGAGAGGCACCCAGTGGTGCAGGGGTAGAAGCAAAGCGGAAGAGGGTGCACAGTTTAAGGAGGGAAGAAATGGAGGTATAGACGGCACCAGGAGGTACTTAGGTTGACGAACAGCCAGGGGCTGGAGGCCTTAGTGGAAACAATCGCATCTTGCTTTGGTAACCAGATATGGTCGTAGCCACGTTTGAAAGGGCCTAGCATTGGAATAGCAAACAGACTTGGTGGCAGGTTTTTAGTCCATTTCGGTGCTTGGTGGGCAAGGCCCTTTGTCCTAGAGTGGTGTGACATTTTGGAACCTTGAAAACCATGTTCCTGGAGCTTCTTGTGGTGCGGCTGCATTCAAAGGGGGTGAGGAGCTTCTGAAGGCCTATGGGTAGCATGCTTAGACTTGCTTTTTTGGCCAGCAGGCAGGTCTGGTACTGAAGTCTGCTATTGAACTGGAGCCAGTTGGTGCAGGTATAAAGGTCACAGGTGTGGGTTTGATGTTCTGAACCAGTGGAGAGGTGGCATGCCTTATTTAAGGTGACTTTGATATGGTGGAGGGCTGTGTCCACTGCAGATCCATAGATTGCAATACCATACTCCACAAGAGAGATGACTGAGCTGAGGATGGCAAGGTTTAGTGCTTCATAGGTGAGACTGTGAAACCCAATTGACCACTTTCAGGAAATGGTAATAATATCAGTAACAAGTTAAATAATCAGTACATTAAACAGTATTCTGTAAGATATATTTACAAATGTTTTGTACTTCAACTGAAAGTGGCAGTTTATATGTGTGGATAACATAAATTTTTTCTTTTGTACTGTGATGGTGTTTATGTCTTATGGTCAGGAGGGAGGGAAATTAACAGTGTATGCAAAAGGATTGGTAATTAAACTGAATATGCTACAAGTCCTGCAATGTCCCTACCTGGCCCCCCCCTCCCCGGTCGACTGACTCGGGGGTGATGCCCTTGTACGCTGCTGCTGCAACCAGATTGCTTTCAATCTCATTGGTACTGGCACTTAGCACTTTATCGCACTTACTGCTTCACATCCGGGGCCTTGTCATTTCAGTACCCTTTACCCGGCTCTCCTGACTGTCAGATGTTTGTCATCCTGGTTTACTACCAATAACTTACCATTGTGCTAATGTTTTCTACTTATCTACCCCTGGTATGTATTTTATGTCTATTCATCCAACAAAACTGTTTTTGCCTGATGTCCTATATGCTGTAATATGTATCTTATTGCTATTCACCCCATGTCCTCTATGCTGTAATATGTATCTCATTGCTATTCATCCCATGTCCTCTATGCTGTAATATGTATCTTATTGCTATTCACCCCATGTTCTCTATGCTGTAATATGTATCTTATTGTTATTCATCCGACTTAACTGTTGTTGATGTCCTATATGCTGTAAGCACCCATTGGCATATGCCGGTTGCTCTTGTATGTCTTCTTGAACTTGTCTGATGCATTGTCTGTATCCTGTAATCCTCCCGGGTTGCACCTGAAAATAGACACTTGTCTGTCTAGCGTGCTTACCTGGTTATCAAAAGCAAATAAATAAATAAATAGAACAGTGTATGTGCTTGACTGTGCGAGTAGTATGAATTCTCACATATTATATTAATATGTGTGGATAACAATTTTTTTTTTTGTACTATGATGGTGTTTTTGTCTTATGGTCAGGAGGGAGGGAAATTAACAGTATATGCAAAAGGACTGGTAATTAAACTGAATATGCTACAAGTCCAGCACCAAAGAAAGAGCCTACTCGAACTATAATGATATCAGCATTTGAAATGTAACCAGGAAACCTCTCTATGCATTAGTGACAGATGTGATCATTTAAAGTTTGGCTTTTTGTGTGTAAGTATAATCATGGTGTTCTAAACTAATATATGATTTTAGTGTATCATGACATTTGAAATAAAATTCTGGCCTAACAATGTTAACTTTTCAGCCAGTCAGAGAGGCAATTGATTTGGTATAGTAAGTCCTTATTCTTCTGCATGTCTCACAAACTGTGTGTTTTTTAAAACTAAACCATATGCATCCTTAAAGTTGCTGGACAGCCTCTCTCTGAGGGTTCATATTGTATCATTGCACGCTATCCAACTAGCTCTGTGTCTGAGTGAGCCAAGCAGTATAATGGCCAGAATGTACAAAGGCCCCCTAGTGGAAAATGATTGCCTGAGTCTCACAGTGCTGTTGTGCCAAAATAATTTTACCTGAGGTAAAATCTGTCTTGGGTGTCTGAGCTCTAACTTGATGAGAGTGAAATTGTTGGATGAGTACTGTAAAGCAGTTTGCAGAGGATATAACTTTAAGTGTTCTGTTCCTCTATTCACCACATTTCCTGGACTCCCAGCCAAATTTTGATTTAGTGAACAACTGTTTACATTTTACTGATGATTCATGTGGAAGGTATGAAGAAATCTGCAACATGTCATCAATCTGTTCTTTAGCAATGTTGCCACAGGAAGGACAGAGTTTTTGTTTTTATTCTTTGTTTACCAGGTAAGGCACACTAGTCACGAGCGCCTGTTTTCAGGGGTGACCTGGGAGCTTTGGGGTAGTTAAATGACTTGCTCAAAGTCACACAGTATGCAAGTGGAGGTTGTAGGAATCAAACCTAGGTGCTCTAGATGAACCAAGCTCATTCACAGCTAGTTACTCTAACCTCTAGGCTTGTTAAGAATATTCAGCGTGAAATGCCAACTAACTGGAGTGCCAACCAATTCCAATGTGTTAGTGATTGCCATTATGAACTCAGTGACATCTTGTCAGACGCTGTCACCAAATGTACTGTGTGAATCATATGATGCAAGAGCACATCCTATTGGTTTCAGAAACTGCATAGGGTTTTGTTACTGCTGACCAGTGGTTATAACTTACTTCAGGGCATCACAAGAAGTGTTGATTAGAAGCAGCCACCATTATAACAAACGCTGGCAAGTGTAGGAGTGTTTTGCATTGCAGCACTTGCATAACAATTTACTCCTGTACTGATGCCAAACACAACCATTGCTGTTAGACCTACTAGTTTTTCTGATGGTGATGATCTATATGTTCTACATAGTAACATAGTAATTGATGGCAGATAAGGATCGCTAGGCCCATCCAGTCTGCCTGTAATCCCTGTCTGCATCAGTGGCCACTGCCCTGCTTCATCATTGGCTTTCTCCTCTCTTTCCCACCACTAGGGTTCCCTTATGCCTATCCCATGCATGTTTGAAACCTTCCACTGTGCTGACTCCCATCACCTCCTGGGGTAGGCTATTCCAAGCATTCATCACCCTTTCTGTGAAGAACGTCCTCACATTTACCCTTATCCTGTCTCCCTCTAATCTCATATCATGCCCCCTTGTTCTTGTACTTCTCTTACACTGAAAGATGTCCCCCACCTAGACTTTAAGCCCTTAAGATACTTGAAGGTTTTGATCATATCTCCCCTCTCCCACCTCTCCTTCAGTGTATACATATTGAGATCTTTTAGTCTCTTCTCATATGTCTTCTGGTGCAAGCCCCTTACTATCCTAGTTGCCCTTCTCTGGACCACCTCCACCCTGTCCATGTCTTTGTGAAGATAGTCTACAGAACTGCACTCCATACTCCAGATGAGGCCTCACCAGTGTTTTGTACAGGGGCATCACCACCTCCCTTCTTCTGCTCGTAATACCCCTTCCTATACACTCTAACATCCCACTGGCCCTCCTCACAGCCTTGTTACATTGTTTGGCCACCTTTAGGTCATCTGAGATGATTATTCCTAAATCCCTTTCCTCCCTGGTGATCATTAGCAGCTCCCCCCTCATTCTGTAACTCTCTGCAGGGTTTCTGCACCCCAAGTGCAACTTTATTGCATTGAATTTTAATTGCCACATTTCGGACCATCTTTCCAGCTTACTTAAATCCCTCCTAGTTATAGTAAGGCATTTATTAAAACAATTGAAATGGAATGTTCATTTGCTGTACACTGTTTCCTTTTCAATTTTCATGACATGTCTGAAGAAACATCAGTCATGACCACATCAGTGACTACAGGAAACAAAGACATATGTGGCTGGTATAAGGTCTGCAGCTGATTGTACTCTGTGATGCATTTCTTCTTTGCACATATTTTGTTGTATAAAACATTAATAAATGACAAACCTGCAAGACTTCTGACACAGGACAAAGCTACATTGCACATTCCAGCCTTAAAGACAGAACTTCCAATGTCAATCATTGCGGCATCGAGACTCAAATCTTGTGACTTGTGAACAAAGACAGCATAAGCACCACACAGTGGTAATTGCTTTAGTGTTACATATATGTCATTCACAAGCTGAAATTTCACAGAACATATTTCAGTGCCCTGTGGGCCTTCAAGATCATCAAATTTCACCACAACATTTTCAACAATTGTTCTTTGAGCATTGTATTAAAAGTCAGCAATGTTTCCCATTGGACCACTGAATAGTCCATGCTATACCATAACATTCTGACAAATGCAACACACCTGTATGTTTACAGAGTGTCAGTACTGTTCTTAAACCAGCAGTTCTTGAGATGTCCACATTCAATTTTTTTTAAACATTTGGCCATCTTGGACATCAGGCTTGGGCCTAAACAATTTCCATCAATTGTATCAATGGATGTCAGTGTTATAACTAGTTGCTGCTCTTGTTCAAGCATCAGAGTTATGATATTAGGTGATCTGCTGTTTTCAGCTGTCGTTAAAAAATCACTTAAATTTAATCAAGGTTTTTTAGCATGTGTTTAATGGGAGAATCATTATAGTTTGGATTTTTTGTGCAGTTAAATAGTGTTTTTCTTCCTTATAGGTCACGGAAATACTAGACCCCAGTGGTAGGGTGCACAATAATGATAAATGTTTTATATTTACAGGAATCTCCACTCATGATGGCATCCAGCTTGTTTAGTCATAATATATGTGTGGACTTGAGTTTTATCACTCCCCCAGTGTTGTAGCCAATTGCAAAGGTATAGCACCTCCTGGTTGTAAAGAAAAATGCATGGAGTGGTGTGCATTATGAGAATAAAGATGCCCACTTAGAAAGAAGTGCCAATTCGAGGTGCTCCATTACATAAGACTATCTTCGGGCACCCCGAATTGGCATACTGACAAGCCACCATTTTTTTGCCCTCGCTAACCGAGATCTCTAAAATCCATACTAAGCAATGCACCACCTTCCCCCACCTGCTGTGCCAGTCTTCAGATTCAAAAATCAATATTAACATTTCTTACTTCTAGCTTCGGTTCCTTGCTCTCTCTACTGCAGTTTTTTTTCTTTCTCTGACTCCCGCAACAGTCACCCTCACTCTCTCATTTGTGAACTCTCATCTTCTGTGACCATCTCCTCAACTTCCGGTCACCTCGCCACCTGCCCGCTACCGCCTCTCCAATACCCGCAAACAAAGAAATCCAAAAAGCATTGAAAAAAATATTTTAAAATTGGCAATAGTCATTGTGTGTCCATGCGCACTGGCGGGGGGGAACGAGTGTAACCATGATGACCTCTGGATGTCGCTGACTGCCTGCTACCACCTCTCCACTTCTCTTCAAACAAACAAAGTAAAAAATTATTAAATACAAAAAAATTCAAAAACTGCCAATACTGTGTGTGTGTGTGTGTGTGTGTGTCTGTGTGTCTGTGTGTGCGCGCACGGGCGTGGAGGGGGGAGGTGAGTATAACCTTGACAACCTACTCAGAACAGGACATGCAGAAGGCAGAAAAAACAGGTGGAGGGATAACTTTATTAACATAAAAGTAAATAAAATAATTTCACCTTGAAAAATTTAAAAGATATATATTTTAAATACATTTCATACAGTGCCCATTTTCTAAGCATAATAATACCCTCCAGGATGGGCAGTATGGGCAATACAGGACCTTCCAGGGGCTGTAAGACCCTCCACCTGTGGCATCGGGCCTCATTATGCCCCTGGGCGGTCCGGTAGTGCCCAATACCACCCACCCTGTTGGGTATTATTGCTTACTTAATACACACCTGAGGTCTGTGATGTTCATAAACCCCAAGAACAAAGCTTGAGGGGTTTATAACAGCATCACATACCAAGGGTGTGTATTAAATTTGAGTATACACTCCATCCCATGTCTTATTTTTTTTATAATTTCTGGGCATCAATGTTTTCCCATCCCTTTTGAAAGTATGTGAACATGTTCAAAACATGTTGTACAAACCGTGTCAAACAAGGCTAACGGATACATCTTTTTAATTGTGTAAGACTTTAAAGTCTTATGTAAAACCCAGAACTTTGTGTGTAAACATTCTAACTTTACTTTAAGCTGCTTAAAAAGGTTTATTTTCAATGTCTGTTTTTTTCTTGCTTTTTGATTGGTTGCCATGGAGATTTACTCAGAAGTTACGAGGTGCTTTGCTTGAGCAGCTGAACAAGACCAAGTTAGAAATCAGAAGATACTGTTTTCTATCTGTTAAACCCTGGATTAAACCACAATGTGCATTTTGTGGTTGTTTTCTAGCAGTTGTAGTACCAAACTGTTGAACAACCACTCAGAACGAGCAGCTCTTTTCGGGTGCGGTTTAGGGTGAAGCCAGAGAACAGCTAGTCAGTGTCTCACACTGTACTGGCAACAGATAGTGTGGGTGCAAATGCCATAATAAACAACCAGTTATTACGGGAAATAATAACTGGTCATCTCAATAGAAAAAAAATGATGACCAGTTATTATAATGTAATATCTACTGTCAATATGCCTACTTGTAGCACAGTTGTATTGTATTGCTTTATACAAAATTAATGAATCATAATTAAAAAAATCAGGTGATTAAAGTGCTACATTATTTAAGCTTTGGCATCAAACAGACAACCTGTGTTATGTCACAAAATAGGTTACTAAATGCATGATATGCTTCAGTCATGGAATTCTCTCCTTTGCCTATCACGTGTGTACAGAATAGTAACACTGGAAAGTGACAAGTTTCCACGTAGCGCCTTTTCAAGGATAGCTCTGTATTGTACATCATCACTCTGTTGCATATTTTGAATGAGTTTAACTTTGGTGAATAAGTCCCATAGGTTTATTTCACCAGTGCACCCAGTAGTTGTATCACTTCTTCAACAGTGAAACTAGAAAAGGTATGTTTGCCTTTTACTGGTGCAAGTTGAGCTGGTCACCAAAAACAACAACATGTTTGCCACAAAAGGAATTGTCGACTGTGCCTACAGTCTCTTACAGTCACAAGTGGATGACGACAAGTAATGCACTGGAAACCATACTACTCTCATCCACAGTTGAGAGCTCCATTTACTGAACATGCACTAAAGATCATTTGATGTTCAGATGAAAACTTGCCGTACTTGCCAGTTTTTCTATGTTCAGCTGGTAGCATAAACATTTGTTGTAGACTTATTGCACCTGTATTATATGCTGCAACTCCAGTTGGGGCAGTCACAACAGTAGGCATTGGCACTCCTTTGCTTTTCCTTTATTTGCACATATTGCTTTGATAAGAATACTCTTTCCTATGCCAGCAGACCCACTGACAAATGGCCACAAAGGACTGTGTTTGTCACAAGAACATGTGTGTTTCAATGTGGAATACCCTGATGGTTAGGTTCAAATTAAGGTTCATACTAAGGCAAGACAGGCAGATAGAGGAGTAACGACGATGAACAGCTCCCATCTTGGAACCATTAATGGTGATGATCCTCTTTTTGCAAGATCCAAGTATCAAGCTTTCATTTGTAGATGGATTTGTTTTTACTGGTAACTATATCAAGGCAAGTTTGTTCCATGCATTCACAACTCTCTGTGTGTAATAAAACCTTCTATTATTAGTCCTATATCTAAAACAGTGTAACTGAAGTGAATGACCTCCGGTTTCTATTATGTCTTGTTTAAAAATGAAACTCATTTCATTGAATAAGTAAGGATCATTTGTTATTTCCCACATGAAAGTAGATCACCCCTGTATCTTTTTGTTTCCAAGGACATGTGGTTCAAGGTTCCTAGTCTCTCTTTATAATCCAGATCTCTTAGACCGTGCAATTGTTTCGTGATTTTTTTTGGCTCCTCTCCAGTTGTCTAATGTCACCTTTCTTATAGGGTGACCATAACTGCTAACAGTAGTCTAAATGCAGCCTAATATATGCTCTATAAATTGCAACTAATACTTCTACGTCTCTGGACTTAATGTTATTTTTAAATGTCCATAATATTTTATTGGCCTTGCTGATTATGGCATTAGTTTGCTTTGTAAAGCTTAATTTATCTGCACTAGATACACCAAGATCTTTTTCAGTTGCTGTCTCAGTTAACTGCTTCCTTCCCAGGTAATAGATGTGTTTATGATTGTTAAAACTCAGGTGCATGACCTTGCATTTCTTGATGTTAAAGTACATACTTCAACTATTGGCCCACTCGGCAATTGTGTCACGATCTATTTGTAGTGAAGTGATATCTTCCAGCATTGCACACTCAACACTAGCCTTTAAATCATTAGCATATTTAATTGACCTCCTTAGTAATCCAGTGGTTATATCAGCGATAAACAGTTCCTTGTCAACACATCGCCAAGAACGTTGTTGACATCCTCAGCAGGGCACGGGAACAATGCCAACTGTCAGTGTTGTTCCCATCAAGACGAAGTGTTTTTTTGTGGGTGGCTTTGCCCCCCCCCGGCATCTCCCATCTCTAAATAACCAACTCCAAGTCAGAGTTGTTTTGGGGTGGGGGTATAACACCAGGAAACGGAGTGTCAGTGTACAGCTGGACTGTCACAGTGACCTGGCGAGATTTATCGCTGTGACGGTCTTCACTGTAAAAAAGTTAATGTACTGCCAGTATATGGTGATAAACACATGAAAAATGCAAGGGCCCAACACTGAACCCTGACGAACACTGCTGGTAACCCTCCCCTCCCAGGAAAAGCACCCATTCAATATCTCCATTTGTGTTCTTTCATTTAACCAGCTTGAAATCCAATTGACAATTTTGCAATGTATGCTTCTCTGTGTTAAGTTTGTAATTATAGCATTGTGTGGGACTGTGTCAAAAGCTTTACTAAAATCTGTACTATAATTATCATGAGTAACAGCATCATAAACAACTTTTTCTTGTGAATTTAACTACTGTTCTATTTTAGAAATGCCAGTATCTGATTTACAATGCTTGTTGCATTGCTGTTTCAATTTCAGACATCAACACTGTTGGAAAATACGTGGCAAGTGGGTCACCTAGTGCACCCTCTTCCTTTAGATCATAGCTGTCTTGTGAGTTTACGGTGTATCCTCATCCAAGTGTTCTCTTGCTTTCTCAATGTGTTGTTTCTGTAAATCTAATCTTTTACTGTACACATCTTGTTTCTCTGATTTGAAGGTCCTATAGGTGATATTGAATTGCTCCCCATAAGTCTCTGAGTCATCTTTTAATGAACCTTTATGTCTCCATGGCCTTAGCAAGAGAAGTAGTAAAAAACAATACTGTACTACTCTTTTTTATTTGGTGGTTTCAGAGTCAGTTTGCAATGTACAGTCAGCCAAGGCTTGTGTCTTTTTGCAAAACTGCCTTTAACATCTGTGACCTTCAATATGCCTTTTGCAGTGTCAGACTTTAACCCAGATTTGAAATGTTACCATTGTGTAACTTCAAACAGATGTCTCCATCTCAGTGTGGAGCTGGGGTAGTGGGTATCGATGAGGTTGTTCTTTAGAATATTTGTTGAAAATGGCCTACTGCAGAAAGCTGTTCAGTCTATTCCTATGATTTCAACACACAATGCCTGTTCTGTTTGTAGTTAACATTCAGGTATCATTTTTCCTCTGACTTGACACACAGGCATGTTTCAATTAAATGGTCAGAATTGTTATCCCTATCTCATATACTCCAAATTCACAATGGAATAGAGTTTTTATCCCCATCAGCCATAATAATGATGTGAGAGACCTGCTGCTTGCTGCAGTGTCTTCCTATTCTCATGCATGCAAGTCTGTTCCTGCTGAGTGATGTATGATATCACATATCATGCAAGAGCCATTGAATTGCCTGCAACAAACTGAACATCAATATTTGCCTGCCACCTCAACAACAAAACAGGGCTGTAGTCATTGCTGAATTCCTCACTTCGTCTTTGGAGCAATTAATGCACTCTCTTGGTGGATTTAACTTTCAGGTGGTGTCCATTGGCAGAGAATAAGTAATTCATATGGCCTGTCATATTGACTGATCTGGGGAATCTAAATCAACCTCTTGTGTACCACTTCCCACCACCTTTCACTTTTCTGTGACAATACTTGCAACAGATGTGTTGCTGAAACCTTTCTACAAGTTCCCATGGTGTAGGGCTGTCAAGTTTGCCAGGAAGCTGTCATGTCATATACTGCATGATGAATGCCAGAATGTCCTTGTCCTCACTGCCGTCTTGAATATATGTGGTGCATCTTTAATCCACAAGAGCATGTGCATATGAAGAGCACCCCATGCTTGGCATTCCACTCTCCAAAAGTAGTGCTAAACAGTACCAAGAGGTGGATTATTCTATGACAGGATGAACCTGAGCAGTGCGTTGAAATGGCGATGGAAATTGCAAGAGACAAACACTGAGTCTAGAGAACACATCTGACCAACAGTCATCAATGATATACCATCAACGTCTTCATTTACCCTCTTTAGGATGTCTGGTAACTCTTTCCAGCTGTATTCAGCACAGCTCAGAGTAGCAAACCACATGGCAGCACCATACTCACACAACATGCACATTAGTGTCTGCAATACCAGTATTCTTTTTTTTTTAATTTTAGTTTTTGTTGACCAGGTAAGTGCACTAGACAAATCCTGCCTATTTTCAGGCACGACCTGGGGAAGGGGGATACAGATGAATGCCAACTGATCTTGAACCAGATTAAGCTGTTGGTGGTATTTTTAATGAATGAGGGAAATTTGGCTAGGACACCAGGGAAATTCCCCTTCTCGGTCGGTAGGGGGCTTGGCCATTTCTCTACGTTGGCCACTCAGAGTCCTGGATGGAGCAGACGCGCTGGAGGTAGGGGAGATGGTCTCCTTCCCTATCTCTCCTCAACTAGAGACTGACCTGGATACTAGTAACCTGGTTTCTTGCCCTATAGTTTTGGTATCGGTAAGCGGTACAGCTATGAAGGCTTTGGACGTTTTTCAGAACTCTGGATATGAGAATGAAAACCCCTGCATTGCTGCTGACTTTCAGGTTTACATACCCGTAATCTCTGTGAAGGATATGGTTGCTTCACTGGTGGCTCCAACTTTCAGAGGACCTGTCATCAAGGGAATGATGTCATCTGACAAGGCACAGCTGCGAGAGAGAGAGTTCGGGCTGTAGAGTCGTCTGCAGGTGGCTCTCAAGTTATCGCTGTATCAGCTGGTAATGGATTTTCTGAGACTGGCAGCTATGTTTCGCCTAAAGGCGAGTGCCTAGAGTCTCATACGTGTTCCTCCGGCCTTTGTATGGGGGTTTCTGCTGGGAAACAGACGGCTGGCGTGGTGCAAGTGCAGAGCGCAGACTGGGTACCGTATCAGTGTCTCCCGGCTCAGCTGTTTGAGAGCTCCTCGTCGATCCAGACAACTGCTTCACCCTCAGGTACTGTTCTTCCTTAACAATTGCCTGTACCCTTATCTGTTATCTCTGCCTATCCACAAACTGAATTACTGCAACAGGATTCTAAGGGTCAGGGAACCAATTTGGCTTCTGTTTTTCGTCAACCTGGTGTTTCGTTTGATAACAATATATCTGCTACGGGGCTGACAATCGCTGAAGCACTTCAAGGAGCAGGGTGGGAGAAGTCACCTTTAGATGACTCTTGGGCCTCTCCTACTGGGCCTGGCCCTGTACCTCAGGGAGATCTGCTGGACATTTCTGACCCCTTCGAGCTGCCCTCAAGTCTGCAACTCACACAAAATCCTGTCTGGCATGTTGGTGGGACTGGAACAAAGGGACTGGATACTTTAGTTAATCCTGGAAAGAATACTTCTATTTTGGGGGGTCACTTTAGAGGAAGGTCCTCTGCCTTCTACTCTAAATAAAGAATCGACTGATTTGTTGCAGTTTGAAGATTCCACTGTTCCTCCTGCTGAGGCAGGAGATGATAAACTACTGGATTCTGTAGGATGTGAAGCTCTTGATTCTTCTTCTGTTGGATTTTTGCAGCGGCCTACTGTGCTACCCTCTGCTGCTGATCAGGCACAGACTACCAGAGCTTCTGAACGAATTCATAGCCAGCAAAAAAATAAAACGTTTGCTGGTCTTTTTCATACTCCTCCAGAACAAGCCAAAAGGTGAAATGCTGTGCGACTGAGATATAGAGGTGGGCTGGAAGTATTTCCTGATCGCCTATATGTTGGGAAAACCTTGATTAAAGCTAGTTTACAGTTTGCACCTTCTGAAATGTATGCCCTTATTCATACTTCTGGGGATAATTATTTTGATATTAGTTTTAAAACATCTGTGGGCCTAGAAACATTTTGGCATAGGTATCAGGCAGTCAGGCATATCCCTTTATTGTCCCCTTTTTTTGCTGTTCCTCTTACAAAACCTACTATAAAAACCATTACAGTTTTATTTAAAAATGAAGGGGTTGCAATCAATGATATTGTGAGATGGCTGTCTTCTAAATGTACAGTGTTGGGCTTGCCTGATCCTATTATCGATACCGAGCTCTTTTGGACAGGAGGATGGAAATTGCAGGTGAAATTGCCTGTGGTGAATGGTTCTATCCCGCATTTACCCAGTTGTTTTTGTTTAGGTAGGGCTAGAGGCTTTGTTTTTTATCCTGGACAACCTAAGTCATGTTTTCGGTGTGAGGCTCACACACATCTTAGTAATGCTTGTGACAGGCTCAAATGTTCATCTTGTCTGGGTTCTGGACATGTCAGTATTAATTGTCCTCACCCAATTTATTGTAACTTATGTGAAGAGTCTTCCCATTCCTATAGAGAGTGCCCTTGGGCCTCTCACAATAACCCTGAGATGCCGAATGAGAGTCAGGATGAGACTGTCTCTAAGGCCCAACATACTGCTCAGGCTAGGCCTCAATTTAGGCCTTTTGCTCATGAACATTCCCCCCATTTACGTTCTCCTGTGGCTCAACCGCTACACATAACCTCTACTCTGTCTCAGGATGACTCAGGTGCGGTTCAGTCTTTTTCTGATTCTGCACTGGCTGAGGAAAGTGTGGTACCCCTGTCTGGTCCTATGACCTCTGTTGACAATGTGTTACAGTCTGAAGCTACTAGTGCACCTAGTACTTCTACCCAAATTTGTGACCCTAAAGATGTTATGCCCCCTCCAGAGGATTCTGACTGGGTTCCAGTAGGTACTTGTAGGCAGACAAGAAGTTCAACTACTAAAGGGGTTCCTGTTTTTTCCAAATCTCAGTCTTCTGATTTAATTTCTAAAAATAGATTTGCTGTGTTGTACAAACGAAAACAGGCTATAGAGACTGAGGATGATTCCGATGCTTCCTCTGTGGCCTCTTCTCAGGTGGATATGTTGACTGATACTGATCAGCTTTCTGGAGATGCTAAGACTATTAGGAAAAAGAGGTGCAAAATGAAATCTCTGGGGAAAGGGAGAGGTAAAAAGAAGTCCTGATTTTGTTGCTTAAATGGGGGATGTTTTGTCATTTGGCAGTTTAAATGCCAACAGCCTGAAAAATCCTAAAAGGAGACTGGCTATTTTTTCTTTCTTTACCTCTATTACACTTCATATTATTTTTTTACGAGATACCAGACTTCACTCACTTCGGGAGACTAGTCAGGCATCTCGTGATTGGAGGAGTGGATTATCTTTCTGGTCTCTGTCGGAGGAGGTGTGCGCAGGAGTGGGGATTCTTTTTAATAACTTAGAGGTACAAGTCATCAGACTTCATGACCTAATCCAGGGTCAGGTCCTTATTTTGGATGTGATTATTCAAAAACAAGAATGGAGAGTCATCAATATTTATAGCCCCCAGATT
This sequence comes from Neoceratodus forsteri, assembly GCA_016271365.2. Lineage (NCBI taxonomy): Eukaryota > Metazoa > Chordata > Ceratodontiformes > Ceratodontidae > Neoceratodus > Neoceratodus forsteri. The sequence continues at coordinate 725,081,652 of CM028129.1, forward strand.
ACAACACAGAGAATAGCTACTTTTAAAACTATTCAGCCTTTTCTCCATTCGTCTAAGTCAATAACTTTTTGGGGGGACTTTAATTGTATTTTATCTCTTTCGGATAAAACAGGGGTAACACAAGTTATATTCTGATTTGAATTTTCTTAACTCATTATATATCACAGCTAACCTTATTGATGGGGCTTTATTTGGTTCCCAGCCTCCTGCACACACATTTCATCGTGGCAGATTAACCACAAGGACAGACTATTTTTTTATTTCTAAATGGTTGCCAGGGGTTCAGTATTCAGTTCTCCCCTGTGAATACTCTGACCATTGTTTGCTAGTTTTATCTTTGGGTCATCCTATTAATAAACCAGACTCTCATAATTTTTGGAAAATGAATATTTCAGTATTAGAGGAGGAACATGGCTGGCAGGAATTGTATATGGTTCTTCAAGATAAAATTTCTGTGTTGAAATATTTGACAATCCTGCCTTTTGGTGGCAGGACACCAAAATGGAAATTAGAAAATTTTGCCAAAGGTTTTCTAAATCCTGTTCTTCTAGTTGGTATCTTAAATATTTAAATTGCCGTCGTCAGTTGCAGAAATTGTTATCCTGGCAAACTGAATTCCGTTTAGATTATTCGGCTCAGATTCGGCAATTAAAAGAAGAAATGTGTACTTATCAATATGATAGATCCACTTCCCTTTTTTTGGAACAGAAATATGGTAGGAAAGGGGTGGCCAAAGTGGTTAACCCTTTTGACAGTAGTAACCAGCAGGTTCAGTCTAAATATATGCCATCATTAATCTCCCATACTGGCACCCGGATTTCTGATAATAAAAATATTGTGAAAGAAGTTTCCTATCATACCCAGATTTTGTATGGTCAGGAATACAAGCCACATGACTGGAATACTTTTTTTGATTCCTTACATATTCCTAAATTATCCCCTGAAAGTGTTCATGATTTAAGTCAGCCTATCACCAGTGCTGAAGTAGATTCTTTTATTAGTCACTTAAAAAATACTGTGACTCCTGGTCCAGGTGGAATTCCAAATGAGTTCTATAAAAAAGCAAAAAATGTGCTTTTGCCTTACTTAATGGCTGTGTTTAATGTAATTGTTCAAGGAATATTGCCTATACCTGCTGCATTTGCGGACAGTAATTTAATTTTTTTTATTTAAAAATAAAAATAAAGAATATTTAGACAATTGGCATCCCATTAGTCTTCTGAATTCAGACTGGAAAATCCTATGTAAACTTATTTCGGTTAGGCTTTCCAATACTGCCCAGAAAGTAATTTTTCATACTCAAACATGTGCCATCCCAGACCGCTCAATGATTACTAACTTAAAAGTGATAAGAGAGGTTTTTGATGGGTTTGGTACACAGGGATATGTACTTAGCTTAGATCAATCAAAAGCCTTTGATCGAGTTCCCCATAATTATTCGTTTGTGGTCCTGGAATGGTATGGGGTGCCGAAGGATTTTGTCTCCTGGATTAGAAATATGTACAAATATGCTCCCATGACTCCGGTAGTGAATGGGTTAAAGGGATCTCATATTCAGATAAAAAGAGGGGTACATCAAGGTTGTCCCTTAAACCCCTTTTATATGTTTTTTCTATAGACCCTCTTCTTAGGAAACTGAATACTGACACTTCCATCAGACATATTTCTGACAAATCTGGCCTGGTTTTTCATAATGCTCTGGCTTATGCAGATGACATTTGTGTTTTAATAGCAGATCAGGCCTCAGGTGTGTGAGCTATTGAAATAGTGCAGTCTTTCTCGTTAATCTCTGGATCTACCTTAAATATACAAAAAGGTTTTGGCACAGCTGTACAGATTCCCTTACAGGATGTTTATACTGACATTGGGGGGATATCTGTTAGGTCTGAGAAGATGCAAATTCTGGGTCTTTCTTTTGGAGTACCTTTAGCAGCAGAAAGTAATTGGCTTTCCTCTATTTCTGTTGCAGAAAATACAATTACAAAATGGAAATATTTTCCTATGTCGAGGAAAAAACATATTTATATGTTGAAAACTTTTATTATTCTCATTTTTTTATTGGTTAGTTATATTTTCCCTCTTCCACTTCATCTAGAAGCCCGCCTATATAATTTATTTTTTCAACTATTATGGGACAGCAGATTGAACCCAGTTAAAAGAATAATTATGTATTGGCCTATAAAACAAGGGGGCCTAAATATGGTTAATCCGGTTTTGTTTTTCTTTACCATTTTTGTACATTCAAATGTTTACCCTTGCATAGCTGGTCATTCAGAGTTTTGGGTACGGAATTTCACTTCCAGATCCCAATATTTTATAGATAAGTAGGAAGCACCAACCTGGAAGCCTTTTACTAAGATTCCACAAGGGACTTCTGGGTATCTTGTTGAGCTTTTTTAAAAAAATAAAGCAATGGCATGTATCCAGTCAGGTACCGGATTTGCAAAACGGAAAGCTCCTGCATTCTTCCATTTTGAATAGAATTATTTTGTCAACACCCTGTTTTGATCTGCCTTGTGACAGTCAATGTTTAATTAAACAATTACTGGATGGAAGGATTCCAGTAAAAATGTGGGACACTTCATGGCTGTGCTGTCACAATAAGTTAAATGTTAAAGGGAATCAAGCCCATAAACAGCTGGAAGATTGGTATTGTGTCAGGGAGTCCTGTGTTTGCCAAGTGGAAACTATGGCGCACCTTTTTTTTGATTGTCCTTTTATAGAACTATTATGGGCTCAGCTGGCACATGAGTGGTCTTTACCCATGTTTGCTAATATAACATACTCAGATCTGGTATATGGGAATTTTGGGCCTGACTGGAAAATATTTTATCCTGGTACTCTTAGAGTCTTTTTTGCAATTTTCAAATGGTGTATTTGGCATAATAGATGTCTGTTTGTACTTCAGCAAAAACAAACTTCATTAAATGGGTTGAAATGCCTTATTAAGAAAGAAATTGCACATGTTTATGAATCAGAGAAAAGGCATTACCAGCAGTTTTAGTTGCATACTGGTGGAGGGCACTTCCTTTAATGCTTTTTGAAGGGGTTACTTAAAAAATAAAGGGAATGTGTTAGTTTTGAAACTTCATGTATTACTCTTAGTCTGTTCATTTATAGCATGTGTATTACTTTTCTGTTTTTTTTTTGTGGGTTTTCTTTCTATTTTTGATAAGTTATTGTCTTGATTGAATGTCTTCCATTGTTTTTATATAGTTTTTGATTTGTTATATTGCTGTCAATAAAAAATTCCTCTACTCTTTTCGATAAGTGCCTTGGAATCTTTAACATCCACCTGAACTAGCACCAATGCAGGCAGATGGGACCTCGATTTAACATCTCATCTGAAAGACGGCACCTCAGAAGTGCAGCACCCCTCTCATGCTGCACTGCAGTGTCAGTACTGGGATATTAACCCAAGTGCCTTTTGTTCCATGCATGCTGGATAAATGGAACTGACATTAACTGTTAGACTCTCATCCCTCTTTTCCAGCTTCTGCAACAGTTGTGCAGTTGTAAGACCTTGAAGTATTGTGGTCATATGTAGAGTGTGTGCAATTGCAGCAGACAAGATACTTAGTTCACTCTCCCAAAGGAGATGAAATAAGTATCGTATGTTACTTCTGAACTTGCCATCAGAATTTAGAATTCTAGATACTAGATATTCCACTCCAGGAACATGGACCTCTCATTCATCTAAACGCCCACTTGTACCAAATAGGAAAAGATCAGGAAAGCACCGTGCTTTCCATATACTCTCCCATATACTGACTTTAAAACCTTCAAATTGTTTCACCTTGTTGTGGTCAATGCCATCTGTTACAGGGTCCCTGCAATGGAGAGAGTGAATTGTATACTAGTCATATACATTTTATTTGTGTTCAATCAGACCTTCTCAGTCATTGCTTTTTTTTTTGGTATTTAGTATTCCGTACTCTGTGCCATTTGGTTAATATTCAAATCTTCATGGAAAGGATTGTGGCTTTTTAGGTATTGCAAAACACTTTTAATTCTCTCCACATTTATTGCATTTTGCCAAATTGTCTTTGCTTTTTGTAGGAACACCATTCAGCAAAATAATAATGCAGTTACATTTTCTTTAAGTGGCAGGTGAAGGTATATTATTGACCCCTTCAAACATTTAATGAGTTCTTTCCTTGGCATTTTTTTGTTTTGTTTTGTATTTAGATCCAGAATTGTTTGGAACAGTTTCATTGTCTGAATCAGAATCAGCTCTTACAAATTCAAGCAGTCAGTTTCCATGGATGTCTTGTCAGTCTCCTTGTTGTTTAGCATATATTTTTCCTAAATTTAGTTATTTATTTATCTTATTTAGTTTTTGTTGACTGGGTAAGAGCACTAGACAAATCCTGCCTATTTTCAGGCACGACCCGGGGGGAGATGAATGCCAACTGACCTTGAACCAGATTAAGCTGTTGGTGGTATTTATAGTCAATGAGGGAAATTTGGCCAGGACACCAGGGAAATTCCCCTACTCTTTTCGATAAGTGCCATAGGATCTTTAACATCCACCTGAACTACCACCAATCCAGGCAGATAGGACCTCGGTTTAACATCTCATCCAAAAGATGGCACCTCAGAAGTGCAGCACCCCTCTCATGCTGCATTACAGTGTCAGTACTGGGATATTAACCCAAGTGCCAGATGTGGGAACTGAACCCAGAACCCTCTGATCTCCCGGCCTCAGAGGCAAGTGTGCTACCTGCTTAGCCACTGACACTGATACTGACTTATCATGGCTGTCATTTTTGTCCACAAATGAGATCCATCATTCTGTGCCATGTTCACAAATTTCTCAACTTTCAGATGAAATTTCATCAGCTGTATTTTTATTTTATTATCTCTGCATCTCATATTTGCAGATATTGTGCATTCAGTTTTAGTCTTAGCTACCAATCTTCCAAAATATTGCAATCAAATGAGGTAACTATTGTCTGCATATGTCTTTTTAGAGTTGCTGTTTGATACTCATATGTGCCCAGCAGGGCTTATTTTTTTTACTTGCTTGTTTGCAATGTTTCTGCTATGTTGTCTTGCTTTCCTTGGTGTTGAATTACCATATTTGTTTTATTTTTTACAGCTTTATGTGCTTGAAAACATGGCACCATGGTATCATCATGAATTTGTATTTGGTTTCTGTTCTGTATCACTGATTGCACTGCTTTGTATATACTGTCAGTGCATTTAAAGTATCTGTTACCCCTTTTTTGACAGCATTTTCTATCTGCTTCTGGTATTTTTTGTTGTATCTGTTCAAAAGTTATGACTATTCTGCTTAGAGAGCTGTAAAAGAGGCAACAATATTGTTTACCAATATTACCCCTTGCAATACTATAGATAACAACATAAATTGCATGTATTTGTTTAGTTATTTGAAAATTGGTAACCAGGAAAGGACAGTGAGATGAGGCTCATTTCCAGGTGTGACCTGGGGGACAGTGGAAATGGAGTACAAGTTACAGCAAATACAGCATCATAAAAGTGCATAACAGTGTACAGAAAGCAAAATAAAACTATAATAGCATAGGAACAACTATAGTGCACTGAGCTGAATTCATGTGCCAGTAAAGTGAAAGGTGCCTGTAGTAAAGTAACAGTGCAAGAGCAGTTGAGAAGAGGCTTTTACAGGCTATGATGGTAAACTGGTAAAGTCTAACATAGGGACGATGGTACCTTGCAGAGAGGGTCAGGTCAAGAGTTGGCAGGAGCAGGAGGGGTAGGAAGAGGTTTTAGCTGGTGTCTAAGAGAGATGGGTGCAGAGAGAGATGGAGAGTGGAGGGGCAAGTTCCAGAGGGAGGGGAGGCGATAGGAAAAGGCGGACTCCCCAGTAGAGGAGTGTGGGTGTTGAAGGGAGAAGACACAACATTATATTATCAAGCTTTATATACATACTACACAAGTTATAAATGTAAAAACATATTAAGCTAAAAAATGTTAACATCTATACTAAAACTACTTAACATGACATCATCTAATTTTAGAGTGAAGTTTGCCAAGTTTAAAAAGCTTAAAAAAGTCCCTGTCACAAGCAGTTTTACTGCCACGGAAAAATATTTGTGACACTAATACAGCTTATGAAAATAAAACAGCAGCTTGTGAAAGTTTTTTCAAAATTTTCTTTAGCAAGCTATTTTATTGTCGCACACTAAGTGTGACAATAAAACAGCTCATGATAATAAAACAACAGATCATGAAAGAAAAAAATATTTTGTTTCAAATTCTTTTGTTGCACACCATTTTGCAGTGGCACCACAAAGTGTGACAATAAAAAGGTTTGCAACACAAGAATTTTAAGGTCTCAAAAGTAAAATAAAAAAATGCATGTAGCCTTTAAAATTTTACTGGTGACATCACTGATAAGGTTTGCAGTTAGCCATTTGAGCTACAACAATATCAGAAGAAGCACTCGGTAAGTACAGCTTCAGTATTTTTTAAATAAAATGTAACTTTATTTAATATTAGTTATTTTATTTATTTATTGAAATTTTTACCAGGAAGGCACACTGAACAACAAGTTGCTCATCTCCTGGTCTGACCTGGGGGGAGGGGTAAGAGGGAGAATACATCCACAAATACATGAATAGACAGCAACAGTACATCAACAGGTACAGTATTTGAGTAGGCAGCAACAGTAGGAGCAGCAGTTTGAGTACACATTTTCAGTTATGCAGTCAGGAATACCAGAGACAGGATACAATACAAGTGGGTAGTACATTGAAACAAACTAAATGGACATTTAAGTGCAAGTTTTATCTACTTACAAGCCCTTGTTGTATTGTATTTCAGATCCTGCTAGCAGAGAGAGAGAGAGAGAGAAGAAAGAATGCCCTAGGAGCAGGAAAAACTGGAACCATTTTGACTGAAGAACTAGGGAGAGAAATTAAGAGGCAATTAGGATTTAGGAAAACAGGTGCAGTTAGTTAGAGGTGAGGACATTTTTTAGTGCAGAGGAGAGGGTGTATGAGGAGTGATGGATTTGTGGAGGAAAAGCATTCCAGAGTTTAGGGAAGCGATGAGAGAAAGCAGTCTGGCCAGCAAGGGTAGAACAGCGGGGGACCGTAAAGGTACATGAGTCAGAGGATGTTAAGGAGTGGGTGGGTGGAGGGGAGAGGTAGAGAGAGGAGGACAGGTATGGGGTGAGAGCCTAGCCAGAATTTAGAGATGAGTTTGGCACAATGAGAGAGATGCCTGTTTGCTAGTGAGGGGAAAGATAGGGCGTGGTAGAGATCACAATGGTGAGTGTGAACGAGAGAGTCCAGAGAGTTTTTAACTTGCTTAACTGAATTGTAATGTTGCAGCAGAACTGCAACATTAAAACTGGCTTGCATCAATAGATTGCCATCATAAAATGAAGGTTTTATTGTTGACCCAACAAAGTGTGTATTTTAGCTCTTCAACTGATTTTGTTAAGTTGTATAATATAGTTCAATTAAGAATCAACTCACAATCTAAATAAATCATTTGGCAATCCAAAATCCATAGTTTAGATATATTATTGTCATAAGCCACTTTATTGCCACACATTAAAGTGTGACAGTAATACAGCTTTTGAAAGTAAAACCTCCAACTTGTGACCAAAGAACATAAAATTTAAAATTTTATTGTCATGAGATGTTTCATTGTTATGCTTTGTGGTGCAACAGTAAAACAGCTCATGATAATGAAAACACCAGCTTACAAAAGAATATTTGTCTTCGGATTCTTTTGTCACAAGTTGTTTTACTGTCACATCACAAAGTGTGACAGTAAAGTGGTTCTCAACATAAGAAAATCAACTCACAACACTAACATTTTTCAGATTTTAAAACATTCAGAAATAGTCAGAAACATAAAAAATGCAACAAATCATCAGTATATAATATTTGACCAACATGTTTACTTTTAATACTATGAAATACTTCATTATAAGCATTAATAAATATTTATAAGCATTAACAAATAGCTGACCCCTAAAATCCATTGATTAAATTGCATACACATATAACTAAACATATTAAAAAGAAATGATCACTATTCTAAATGCTAACTGTTCATTACTAATTTCACTATATATGTGTGTGTGTATACAGTGTATATATATATATATATATCACTGTATATGTGTGTGTGTGTGTGTTATTTTCATATAATTACATTTTTTTGTCTATGTATATGTATGAATTGGTATGATAAAACATGGAGGTCATAGTCTTACCACTTAGGATGCCAACAAAAGGAGAGGGAAAATTCCAAGGCACGCACTATACTGTATATTCAGAGCAGTAACCAGTAAGCCACCATGAAATTTTCCCTCCAGAAACATTGGCCAATCATGTTCAAATGTTTTCCCTCCAAAATGTGTAACAATTTTAAGATGTTTAGCCAATTAAATGTCATTACAGTTAAACCTGTGAAATCATTAAATCAAATGAACAGTTTACGCAATGGAGAAAAACAAGTAGCTAATTGGCACAGTGTTAGTCACTTCAGTCCTATCAAAAGCTGAGTTATTCAAAAACATTTTTTTCTCTTGCCAGTTTACTGCTCTGCACTTGAAAGCAACCAGACAGTAAGCAGTGACTGCTGGGGAGACACACATTTTGGACTTATATTCTTTGCAGTGTTTTGCTAGAGATTGAACTATGGCAGAAAGCTTCACAGCCACAGTTTCGATAGCGGGCAGTTCAGTTGTGTGAAGGGGTGCACAGTTTATTAGGAGAAGTCATTTTTGGGAATGATTTACAACTGGTGAACCATGATGTTCAGTTGGATTGGTAAGGGTGGTATACACTGGGAGCAACTAATGCCAACTTTATGTAGGTTTCTGAGCATACACGTTAAGCCAGATATACTGCTAATCCATGCTGGAGGTAATGATTTAATCTACAAAAGCAGACTAGACTTAGTAGAATTGGTTAAAGTTGATCTAGCAGAAATTCATAGACTATTATCTGATGGTAAAATTATTTGGATATTATAGAACGCATGATCTGAAAAGGCCAGCAGTATGCACCTGGCATTGAAAGATAGAAACATAGAAACATAAACAATGATGGCAGAAAAGACCATTGGTCCATCCAGTCTGCCAGTAAACACTAACAGTCCCAGGAACTATTGTCCATACAGGGTTCTATCACATACTATCCACCTTCATGCTCCCCTCCCCACCCCACTGCTACCTAGCTGAGCAAGTTCTAAGCCCTTCATTTTGTCCCAACCATGTTTGAAACCACTGATAGTTTTGGCGCTCACCACATCAGCTGGGAGTTTGGTGTAGGTCTTCACCATTCTTTCTGTAAAATAAAATGTTCTCACTTTCCTCTTGAACCCCCCCAATCAGTTTCCACTCATGCCTCTGTGTTCTTGATCCACTATATATGCTAAATAGTTCTTTACAGTTTATTTTGTTAATTCCTACAGGAACTTGAAGGTCCCTCTCATATCTCTACTCTCTCATCTGGCCTCCAGCCAGTACATGTTCAGTGCCTTGCGTTGTTCCTCATAAGATCTACCCTGCTAACCCTGAATCATCTTGGTCACCCTACATTGTACTGTCTCCTGCCTGTCCTTATTTTTCCTTAGGTGAGGACTACAGAACTGGGCACAGTACTCCAGGAGGGGTCTCAACCATAATCTATGGAGAGGTAGTAAAACATCCTTCCTCTTGCTGTCTGTACCCCTTCCTACACAATCCAGCATCCTGTCTGCCCTACTGTAGACCTTGTTACACTAGTTTGATTGTTTTAGGGAGTCACTGGCATTGATCTTGTTTTAGGGAGTCACTGACAATGACCCCTAGGTCTCTTTCCTCAGAGGTCATGCCCAGCTTTACCCCCCCACCCCCCATCCTGTACTTTGTCCTCAGGTTCTTGTTCCCTATGTGCATCATCTTGCACTTTTTATTTATTTAAAATTGGTTACTGGGAGAGGCACACTGAGACAAGGCATGTTTCCAGGTGCGACCTGGGGGAGGAGGAAGATGAGAAAACAATTACAAAGATTACAGCAAGTTAGATTATGTAGTTACAGTGACAATAAAGTGCAATAGTAGAGTGCAGAACCAACAAGAAGAAAGATTGTTGCATATAACAGAGGACAAATAAATTAGCATACAAAGCAGAGTGCAGTTGGTCATGATCAAAAAGTGCTTAGTGCCTGAGTGAGTGGAGACTAATCTAGTCTTGAGGAGAGTAGTGAAACAGGCTGATTAACACTCAAAATAACCAAAACCATGTGGTTTGGGAGAAGGAAAGGTAAGGGGAGGGCAGAATAGCATGGGAAGGGTTAGGAAAGGTTCAGATAGAGGGTTGGCAGGAACAGGGGGGACAGGAGAGATGTTTTAGCTGGCATCTGATGGAGAGAAGGAAGATGGAGAGATGGATGGGGGATGGTAGGTGGTTCCAGAGGGAGAGAAGGTGATAGGAGAATGCAGATTTCCCAGCTGAAAAGTGAGGGTGGGATGGGAGAAGGTGCTAGAGTCCCTAGAACATAGGGAGTAGAAGGAGGAGGGTACTGTATAAGAGAGAAGAGTGAGAATGGGTATGAGGGAAGGGACCCAAACCAGTATTTAGAGATGATAGAAGCACAGTGGTACTGGTGACATGAAGGGAGAGGAGGGACAGATAAGGAGGAGTATAGGGAACAGTGGTGGGCACAACATGGTGAGTTGGTAGAAAAGTGGCAGTAGGCTTTGCAGAGGGAGTCCAGTCTGGCAAGGGAAGTGGAGGGGTTGGTGCCATAGACCACATTTGCATAGTCAAAAGCAGGAGAAACATTTTGGTGACCAGCTCCTGGTGGATCTAGGGAGAACGGCAATCCTTATTATGGTACAGTGCACTGAGTTTGGGGTAGAGTTTTGTATGGATGGCTGCAGTGTGAGTAGAGAAGTCAAGTCTGCTACCTAACCATATACTGAGGTACTTAAAAGTTGAGACTACATCAAGGGGGTGCCATCCAGCATGGAGAAAATGGGGAGGGGGAGAGCCTGACCAGCTTCTGGCTGGTATCAAAGGTCATTGACATTGTTTTTTAGTGTTGACCGAAATCTGGTTAGACTGAAACCAGCACAGAACATTATGAAAGTCTTGCTGGAGTGAGATTTCAACAGATGCATTTGAGGGACTGGAAGGTGAAGAACTGTCATCTGCGTAAATCTGAATATGTGAGTTGGCACAGGCAGAGGGGAGGTCATTTAGGAAGATGGAAAGTAGGACTGGACCTAGAATGGAGCCCTGTAGAACCACAATCTTTATAGGGAGGGGTGGGGACAGGGTGCTTCCTAGCTGTATGGACTGTTGCTTATTCTCTGTGGCCCAAGTTTCTGTGATGGCTACTAGCTTCTTCTCAGCATGTGCCACCATTGCCTCATGCTCACTAAGTTTATTTCCCATATTCCTGGCATTAATGGGGACAGGGAATAAACATTAATTGGCAGCAGTTAATGCCTCTGTTTACAGCAATGAAATTTATACTTCAAAATGATGCATATTTAACTGTGCCTGAATAAACACTCATGTGAAAAATTGTGTTTTCAATGGTTTTCTTTTTATGGGCAGCATGCTGCACAGTTCTTTTCATGAAATCAGTAGTTTGGAGTTTTTATTGTGCCACAGTTTGCATACAGAATGCTAATTTAGAGCTATTGACCTATCAACACCTTGCACAGAGTTCTTTGCCCAAACTGTGACACAGTTAAAACTTCAGATCACAGGTTCCATGAAGAGAACTGTAACAGAATGTTGCCCATAAAAACAAAACAATGCAAAATACAGTTTTTCATACCACTTTTTATTTAGGTACAGTTTAATATGGAAACTTTAGGGAAGTGAATGTAATTTTTGAAAATTAAACTTTATTAACAGCTGCTAGTTAGAAATTATTTCTTGTCCTCTTGAAGGCAGAACTCTTTACTTCTTTCCCTGATCTCCGTCTTGCTTTTTCCTACTCCTTCTCCCATATTCTTCCCTAGTCTCCATAATCTTTTATTTTTCATGCTGAATGTAGGCTGTGTCAGCCCTCCCTCATTGACATCTTTCCTTAACCTAATTTGAACTTCAACCTTACTGTTGCTCACCTTGCTGCTACAAGTACCAGTTCAGGAAGGCATCCAGTGATAATAGCGATCATATATGGGTGACTGTCAAAACGGCCAGCAGCAGGGAACATCCATCGAGGAGCAGCATGGACCGAGGGTCTGTAAGAGGTAATTCCTCCTGCCTCAGCCTGTTAGTGTGGGGTGTTAGCCCATCGATGCTTCGCATTAACTGCCCCACCTGCCCCAGCCACCCTCCCACCAAGGAGCATCCCTTAATTTAAGGCCTGCCCCTGTCATGTGACCTCCTGTAGTTCAAATTCTTAAGTCCCCTTTTTCCTATTAGCAGCTTATACTATACTGACACTACAGGGAGTTTGCCAACGTTTCTACTTCCTGTTGCCGGCCTTTCTGTCTGCATGTCGCTCCTCCACTACACTGCCTGACTCTCTGCCCTTAGCCTATACTCTCTGATCCCTTCTGTTCCACACTGCTCTTTCCCCCCACTAGCTCACTATCTCCCGCCCCTTGTCTCCACCTCCCCTTAAACTCCCTGCTAGCCCACTACCATCTTCTCCTTAGTGGCCACTTTGAGTCACTGTTGTGCCCATTTTTTTCTCCTTCTATGCCTGAATCTGGCCTGGCCCTTCCACTGCCTCCCAAGCCTTGGACCAGGCATCCATGAGCCTCCCATCCCATCCCAGGATTTGAACCTTGTGCCTTCTGTGCCAAAGTCTGCAACCCTACCACTGAACCATCATGGTCGCCTCATTTCTGGTAGGCAGGTTGTCAGCCTTATACCTGTCACTCATCCAACACCTACTGCCAACCATGGTCTCCACTTTTCACCCATGTAGTCTGGCCTTACTGTTGCTCATATCACTCCTTATTCCCCAACTATGCCCACTAGCACCCACCCTCTTTAAAACATCCGAGGTACACCCCACCCCCTCTTCCACTCACTCACTCTCCCAGTACCCTGGCCACCACCACTACCCTCCCAACCCCATCTCATCTCCCTCTCCTCTGCTCCCCAAACCCCTTGGCCCTCACTCTACCTCACTATCTCAGCCCTCTGAGCCTTGCCCATCCCTTGCTCACTACATACAATGGCTACCTGCTGCTCTTGCTCAATGAACAATAGAAACTTTGCCTCCCTCCTCAGAGTTGTCTCCTTGCTTCTCTTACTGTCTGGTAATATCCATCCTAACCTGGGCCCCACCACTACCAGTCAACCACAGACCCCCCCGGGGTTGTGCATAGCCTCTATGAATATCTGTAGCCTCCTGAAAAAATCTGCAGCCCTCCAGTGCTGGTTGGTTCAGCACCAACTAGATGTACTGGCTCTAGTGGAAATTTGGCTATCAAAATCAACTCCTGACTCCTTCATTTCCTTCCCCGGATACTCCCTTTTCAGGGAGGATAGAGTGGTTAAGTGTTGTGGGGGCTGTGCTTTCTACCTATGTGACTCCTTGCTGGGCCAGGCCCTCTAAACCCCCTAAGCTGGAACATGGTGCCCAAGCCATCTCTCTTAAACTCATCCCAGACCCCTCCAGAGCCCCACTTATTATCACTGTGGCTTATATCCCCCCCATGGAAACAAACCCCTGCTATCCTCTCACTAGCTGACTTCCTCTCCAACCTCCTGCATAAGACTGAGCAGATACTGGTGGGTGATCTCAACACTAACTGGCTGGCCATCTCAGCAGCCCAAGCCAAAAACACATTTGTAGCTCTTGACCTAACCCAACTAGTAACCCAACCCACTAGGATAAACCCTTCCAATGGCAACCACACCCTCCTGGACATTCTCCTCACCAACCGCCCTCACAGATTTGCGGACATCTCTGTCCAGCCTAACTCCCTGAATGACCACTTGCCAGTACTCTTCACTTGGACCTGTTGGCTACCCAAACCAGTGCCGTGTGCAATCTCCCACTGCCACCTTCACCCTGTGCTTTTAATAAACTCAGGCAGTACCTAGCCCACTGTGACTGTGCCCCTATAAATTTGGCTGCAAATAATGATGCAGCACTCGATTACTTTGTCTGTTCTTTCAACAAAGCATTTGACATCTTTGCCCCATTTATCATACCAGGAAATGTAATGTGCCATGGGTTACACCCCCGCTCCTCAACAGCTATGACACAGGGACAACCTATGGCACAGGGTCAGTGCCTCTGGCAAGCCATCTGTTAGAAACATAGACATAGACTTTGATGGCAGATAAGGACCACTTGGCTCACCTAGTCTGCCTATTTAGAATGATAGACAAGCCTATAATGCTGAGTGCAACAGGTGCACCTGGGCTATTCGAAAGGCTAAGGCGGAATATTATAGAGCCACTCTGGCCTCCTCCTGGGGGACCACCCATAAGTTTTGGGACAATGTAAAAGAACTAAATGGGAAATCACGGTCCCCTACACCATTGCAGCTTAATATTAATGGCACAATTTTCACTGACCCCCAGAGCATTGCAGACTGCCTCAACACCACGTTTCCTGACCTCAACCCAGTTCTCCCTTGCAAATTCTCTGACCCACCTCCCCTCACAGTCACCGATCCTCAGCCGTCCACCATTCTATCTGTGGGCCATTACCCCACAAGAAGCCAGGCCTTACCTGACCAAAGCCTTCAGCCTCACCAGCCCCTGTATTGACCCTCTAGACACAAAGCCTCTTTGCATGGTTTTAGATGTAGTGCTTAAGCTGCTCACATATCTCCTAAACCACTCACTATGTCTTGGACAGTTCCCCCACCTGGAAAATGGCAGTCATCACCCCCATACTTAAAGGGGGGATAACGCCTCTCCCAGTAACTATCGGCCGATCTCTATTCTCCCCCACTCTCCAAAGCCTTAGAAAAAACAGTGGATGACCAGCTTACTGAATAAGCCCACCCGCAGACATACTTAATGTATTGTGTGTGTGCCCGGTTGCCTGCAAGTGTATATCAATGAATTGCACCCCCTTATTTAATCCTTTAACCTTGGTTAGTTAAGCAATAATGCATGACAGAGTGTGGGTTGTGCTGGGATAACCTCTTGCCTAGGGTGGTTGGGCATGAGTCCAAGTACAATCAACACCCCAGAAGTGAAATTATCCCAGCACAACCCACACTCTGGATTGCAGTATTGCTATTATACAATGGCTCTTATTTATTAATACTGTGGGGACCAAAATAAGCAAATGTAGATGGCTGTTAGGCACAGAACAAGTGATGGAACATCCTTTTATATAATTCCAATTATACAATGGCAAGAAAATTTCCTGGACTCTGATTGGTCAGTGTGTGCCTGAGACAATGAGGTTATCTGACTATAACCGCACTGTATGAAGTGCAGGCACACACACATGACTGCAGCACAGTGTTACAAATCATGCCTCCCCTCCAGAAGGGTATCCCTGCTCCCAGCTGCTGGGATAAAGGAATTCAGCCCTCCCCCACAGATACACACACATAATATCACCACACCCAAACACAAATTCCATCAACAAATTAAATGTGAACACACAGTTTCCACTGGAGAAAAAAGTTAATATTCATAGCATTCTTTTTCTCCACCAAATGGAGCAAAGTGGCTTCAGTGAAACAATGAGACCATAACTGCCAGTCACGTGGTTCACTGACACGGGTTGCTTCCTGTCAAAAAAGGTAGCATGACAATTCAATTTATTTTTATGTACCTGAAGAAGCAGACATGCTTATTAACTGCCTTGTGCCCTTCTCTACAAGTTAAACCCCCCCGCTACTTTGAAGTCAATACCGCGCTCAACTTGGTGATCAGCTCTGGAGCGAGCAAGAGAGAGTGAGTGAGTGAGCAGCTGTATGTTTAAACAATCAACACACAGCTCATTTTATAACACTTGCTCACTCTTTCTCCACCATGTAAAACAAATTGCTTATAAAATTACTCAATTCCACCTCCCTACCTCCATCCTCATGGCACCGGGTGGCTGTAACAGTGGACGAGAGTACCAATCTCAGCATGCCCAACAAGCAGCACCTTAAACAGCCAGTAAAAACAACAGAAACACATGGAAAAAAGAAAAGGAAAACTGGCAGAAAACACACACTTAAACACACAAGCATATAAAAAAAAGACTGTCCACCGTAACAAAGATTTCTGCAGAGAGACCAAAGCCACAGCAAAAAAAGAAAACAGCTCCACCTACTGGTTGAAAATAAATCTGCACTATTTTTTAATAAAGTATACCAGCGCATTCAAAAAATAACAAAAAAATTACTTCAAATGTACTTTTCCTTTTTTTTTTCAAATGAGCCATTGTATAACAGCAATAATGCACTCCAGGGTGTGGGTCATGCTGGGATAACCTCACTTCTGGGGTACTGGACACACTCAGCCTGTGTCCTCATGCCCAACCACCCCAGGTGTGAGGTTATCCCAGCACAACCCACACCCTGTTGTGTATTATTGCTTAATTATATATTTACATGTGTATAATATACATATACATAAATATTAAAAAATATGTACAAAACCTTACCACAAAAACCCAGTGCCCTACACCACTGGTGGGGGTCAACACCGATATGCCTTTTACCATATACAGTAGAATAATAATAAACTTTGTATTTTATGTTCACACAAGTTTTTTTCTTTCTTTTTACCATACAGTAACCTAAATTATTTTTCTGAATGGTATAATATTAGCAAATCAAGTCTATCATTCATGGGCTTCAAACTGTAACATTTATTTCCAAGGATCTTTGAAAAATTATTTTATTCTATTCTTTTTTTTTTTCAATTGTTTAACCAGGTGAGACACACTTAAGCTGAAAGCTTGTTTACAGGTGCAACCTGGGAGCACAGGGAATTTAAATGACTTGCTCAGGGTCACACGGTATGCAAGTGGGGGCTGTGGGATTCAAACCTAGGTCTCCAGATTTGCAGCTCAGAGCCTTAAATCACTGAGCTATACTGCCTCCCCATTCTATTCTGCCAGTTTTTCTTGTAATTTTACCATTATTATAGTTTTATACGGTGGCCCTAAAGTGCAAAACACACACACCAAAAAAGTGAAATGCAATCTAATAAGTAGATGAAAACAAAACAACAACACAATAAAAAAGTGAATGCAAACAAAAAAACACAACTCAATAAAAAGCAAAACACAACTAGAAAGTGAATGCAAACAGAAAAGCACAACAGGTACAAAGAGAGTGCTGAAAGACTTACAATGACTGACAACATTCTTCTTCCCTACTTTGTTTTTACCTGCCTATCCAGGTTTTCATCCATTGTTCTGTCTTCTCAAAGGGCAGGACTGAACACCTCTTCTCATTGGCTATCAGGACCCCACAGTTGGTGATGATTGAGTGCACTCAGCGAATAGGGGCGCTTGCCATTCGAGAGCCAGATTTAAACATCAGGACTTGGTTCCTTACATACTGGGAATCGAGATTGAATTGTAGAAGACCTCAGTGAGCACACTAGCTGTTAGAACAGCTTACTAGTGCTCATGTCTGCTGAAAAGAGCCAAAGGTGCATTAGATGGTGCGGCGTTGGACAGGGACAGCAGCCACACATCGGGCGTGATAAATCTTGGGCTGTGCATGTGGAGGGTGCACAGTCAAGCTCTGCTGCTGAACCTCAGCCCTCAGGCTGCTTTTCTACTGGGAAAGTCACCAGCGCAGACTTCCTTTCCATACAGCAGGGGCAGTAGTACTTGGCACATGTTTGGCTGAGCGGGGGAGGTTTGGCTGAAAGAAGTCAGCTATACTGGACTCTAGACTGAGCGACTCCCTGCAGAAGGTAAGGGAAACAGTTCATTGAAAGGGGGTTAGATACAAAGAGAGCGCTGAAAGATTTACAGTGACTGATAACATTCTTTTTCCCTACTTTGTTTTTACCTGTCTATCCAGGTTTCAGTTTGTTGTTCTGTCTTCTCCAAGGAGGGGCCTAACCACCCACCCCATCCCCAACCACCCCGTGCTACTCCACTTTTATAGAGTGGCACACATTACACTGTTTCTTGTTGTACCTCAGGAAGGGGAGGGTCGGCTAGTCAACCTGACAGTGTCCTCACAGGAAGAAGACACAAATATATTATAAGTGAAGTGAAAAAAAAAAGGAGGAAGAACAAAAATGACTGTTTTAACTCCCTTCTAAAATATTCAGTCTAGGGTATAGAATCACAGAATCACCTAAAATGGATGTTGTAAACTGCTGGAACTGTGGGACAATCTTCAACAGGGCAGTAATACAGGACTTGGGATGCTGTCCTCCATGCAGGACTATCGGAGATCTAGGGGCTCAGCTCTGGGCAGCATGGACAGACATATTATGCATCCAAGCACAGATAAGGGAGGGAAGGTACTTCAAAGACCACTAGCCATTTCCCCAGCACCTAACTGAAGCACCTCATCCATGGAGGGTAGTTGGGAGGTTGGCAGGTGGTTAGGAGTGGCAAATCAGGTGCCCCTGGACTCAATGCACACCTGCACATTGCTGCAAAAAATCCAGTAATAACTACAAACCAATATCTGTCTCTATCTCCAAAACTAAAAAAAAAGACGCAGAGGACAATACAAAACAGCAGCAAATGTAGCAGAAAACACCCATAATAAGGACAAAAACAAAAAAAAAGGAAAGCCAAACCACTGCTGATAATAGGAGACTCCATGACCCGGGGAGTTGATGCCTACCTTCAGCCAGAGGTAATAGTCAGGTGTCTCCCAGGTACACCTGTATGAAGAGACACTGACCACATTACTAAAATCATGCAGAAAGCAGGGGATAACATAAACATCTTGGTACACATAGGAACAAATGATCTTGTCAGCCGGTCAGTCATGAAAACTAAGGAACACCTGATCAGGCTGTGGAAACAACTGTCATCCATGTCATCTAGCATCTCCTTCTCTGAGGTTCTGCCCATCTGGGAAAGGGGGACAGATGGGCAGAATTTCAGCTAAAGGGAAATAGGGGAGCTAAACACTTGGCTCAAGAACTGGTACCAGGAGAAAGGACACAACTTTGTAAGTGACTGGTAACAGTTTTGGAGTGGAAGCTCTTTAGATTCCTTGGCTTGCATCTGACTAAGGAGGGAGTCAGTGCACTGGGACATAAGTTTGATGTTTTTGCAGAACATTTAAACTTGCAAAGGGGGAGAGTGGTGCAACACCTAATACGTCGGATGGGAAATAAAGCACCCCTCAGCTAGCAAGAAGGCAGTAGCTCAGCATTTTTACAGGTCAGTTGCACTAACAGAGGGAGAACATGGGACTTCAGAGGATCTGACTTTGATAAGATGGCCAACAGAGTTAAGCTAGCCCTTGCAAGAAGAAATACAGGTGAGGGGGTACAGGAAAAGTGGGCAAGCATTAAGGATGCAATACTTGAAGCAACATCCCATTGTGTTAGAGAGAAAAGCAAGAGCAAAAGAAAGAGGAAACCACTTTTTTTTTCTCAAAAACAGTTGCAGAAAAGGTCAGAGCCAAAAGGCTAGCCTCGGGACGAAGAAAGGGAGGCATACCAAACTTCCCTAAGGGAAGCAGGGAAGGCAGTAAGGTAGGCAAAGGCCCAAACTGAGGAAACACTAGCACGAACAGTAAAAGAAGGGGACAAGACTTTCTATAGATACATGCTGGAGTATGGAGCCCAGGTCAGGTCACCAGATAATAAGGGAGATATAACTATGCTGGAGAGAATCCAAAAAAAAGCTACCAGAGGAATAAGTAATATGGCAGGCAAGACTTATGAAGAGTGATTGGATTCATTAAACTTGTTTACCTTGGAATACGAGAGAAAAAGGGGAGATATGCGTTTAATACACAAAGCATGGTCAGAGAATGATTTGTGGGACAATATGGGCCTGACAAAGTGTATAACACAAGGTCACATCCCATGCAATTGAAGGCTGGACAGACAAAACTAGTCAAATCCAGCAATTGTCTTAATCAGAGAGTGGTTTTTGAATGGAACAGATTGCCCCTGGAGGTGGTGGCATGCAAAACTACAGAGGCATTCAAACATAAACTCGATAAATTCTATGAAAGGTAAAATGTTTTACTTAGTGAGCACAATGGCCACAAGTCTTCTGGCTCTGAAATATTCCTATGACTCCTATTAGTGAAAGGAGAAAGTCCAGAGGGGGTATTGCTAAGATCAAAGGGGATAAGGGGGAGTGTGAGGAGGAGGACCAAGGAAAAGAATTTATCCTAAATAGATACTTCTGCTCAGTATTTACTGAGTAGAAGGTAGAGCAGGGCCCACAGCTCAGCACCATGGACACAGGGGAGAGGGAGGTGCACTAGTCCTTTCACAAAAGAAAGGGTCCTACAAGAGCTCACTAAGCTCAGGGTGGACAAGGCAATGGGACCTGATGGCATGCATCCCAGGGTACTAAAGGAGCTAAGGGTGGAACTAGCAGAGCCATTATCAGAACTGTTTAGTGAGTCTCTGAGCACAGGAGAGGTCCCAGAAGACTGGAGAAGGACTCATGTGTTCCCGCTCCAGAAGCGTGGTAGTAGGGCGGAGGCAGGGAACTACAGACCAGTCAGTCTTACCTCAGTAGTGAGCAAGATTATGGAGGCACTCCTTGAGGAAAGAATAGTGCAACACCTGGAATCTATAGGAGCACAGGATCCAAGACAGCATGGGTTTACATCAGGAAGGTCCTGTCAAACTAATCTCATAGATTTCTTTGACTGGGTAACCAGAGTGGTGGACCAAGGGGGTGCAGTTGATGTCACCTACCTTGATTTCTGCAAAGCTTTCAATACTGTTCCACATAGAAGATTGATTAATAAGCTGGGTAGGTTCGGGGTGGGTCAGAAGTTGGTCAACTGGGTGGCAAAGTGGTTGGCAGGCAGAAAACAGAGAGTGGTGGTTAACAGTATGCAGTCAGAAGAGATGCAAGTCACAAGTAGGATATCTCAAGGATAAGCCTGGGGCCAGTCCTCTTAAAATATCTTCATTAGTAATATTGCAGATGGAGTGTAGGGTAAGGTTTGTCTGTTTGCAGATGACACCAAGATCTGCAACAGAGTAGATAATCCAGATGGGGTGGGCAGAATGAAAAGAAATCTGGATAAGCTGGCAAAATGGTCAGAAGAGTGGTAACTGGGGTTTAATGCAAAGAAGTACAAGGTCATGCACATAGGGAAGAGAAACCCTGAAGCCATCTATAGGTTGAGAGGGGAATTGCTGGAAATCACAAGGGAAGAAAGACACTTGGGCATCATCATCACAGATGACCTGAAATCATCCAAGCAGACCACTAAAGGAGTAGGTAATTGACATCACAGAGACCTGGTGGCCAAAAGACCCAGCTTGGGTAAAATCTATCACAGGTTCCATTTAGGAAGGGAAAACCCGAAAAGGTGGAGGAATCACATTATTTGTAAATTCAAATTTAACAGTGAATGATATCTCAAGTAATATTAAATCTACATCAGATCTCACTGAATCACTTTGGGTGAAGATTAGAAATTTAGAAAACAGAAATGTTATATTAGTCCTATGCTACAGAGCACCAAACTCACATAAAGAAGTACTAGATGAAATAATGGTTGAAATGGGGAAAGCAGCAGATTTAGGGAGCATCATATTAATAGGTGACTTGAATTTAAGTAATAGAAAGTGGGAAAATAGCTCAGCTATACATTATACATCTAGGGAGTTCCTAGAAGTATGTGAAGAATTAAATTTAAAACAGTATGCTGCATCCCCAACTTGAGGTGTAGATATTCTGGACATAGTTTTATGCAGTAAATCTCTAAAAATCACAAATTGTTCAGTTTCAACACCAATAGGTAACAGCAATCATAATTCAGTTGCTTTTTCCCTAGAATTTATGCTTTGTGGATCTGAAAAAATAACAGAAATATTTGCCTATCATAAAGCAAATAAAAATGCTTTGAATTCATTTCTAGCCACTATTAACTGGGATGAGCATCTCAATGCTAATGATATAGAAGTTGGCTGGTCTTCTTTTACATCTATCATTTTTGAAGCGGCAAATACATTTTTCCCAAAAATTAAAAAAAGGAAACCCCATTTACATCTGAAATGACATTCTAAGATACTACTGAAAATTATAAAAAAAAAAAGATTATTCAAAAAATACGCTGAGAATAAGTACGGACAACATCTTTCAGCATTTAAAGCAATTAAAAAAAATGCAAAAAGAAATCAAAAAAGCAAAATTAGGAATGGAAAAAATATATTGCCTTACGGTCACAGAAGAATAATAAACTAATGTTTAGTTATATTAACTCCATAAAAAAACAAGAATGTAGGGTGGGACCTTTAAGTATTAATGGATCAGATAATTCCAATCAAAAACATATGGCCAATATACTGAACTCACACTTTTGTAAATCTTTTAGCACTACAGTCCGTGATACAGTTACTAATCAAGGTACAATGCTAGGTCATATGGATCTGTCTAGAGAAATCATTAAAGAAAAGTTGGACACTATCAAGAAAGGGTCCTCTCCTGGACCAGACGGTATCTCAGGAGATATGATTCACTTAATGAAAGAACATCTATGTACGCCTTTAAAAATTCTATTTGAAAAAAGTTTAAATTCTGGTACAGTCCCTTCTGAATGGAAAGAAGCTAATGTAACACTATTACTTGAAAAAGGAGATAAGAGCTCTCCAGATAATTATCGTCCTATAAGCCTCACATCTATATTTTGTAAAATATTAGGAAAAAAATAATTAAATATGAGATTATGCCAACAATAACTGTCCTTGATCCTGCTCAACACAGTTTTGTTAAAGGATGTTCCATCAACACTAATTTGATAGGGTTCTACGACTACATTAGGGATTTAATTGATAAAAAAAATCCTTGCGATGTGGTCCTTTTGGACTTTAAAAAAGCATTTGATTAAGTACCACATGGCGCACTTAATCAAAAAATGTACTTTCATAAAATTAATCCCATGTTTGTGAATTGGGCTGCAAATTGGCTTCAAGATAGGAAACAATGGGTAGTTATTGATGGTCATAAATCTACATGGAAATCGGTCACAAGCGGGGTTCCTCAGGGGTCTGTTTTGGCACCAACTATATTTCAAATATTCCTATCAGCTCTATCACATAACATTTCAGTAATTTCACTAAATATGCTGATGACTGTAAATTGGTTAATATCTCAAAGACTCTGGAAGACTGTGAAATTATTCAAAGGGACCTATTATCATTAGAAAATTGGTCAAAAAAATGGAACCTGTGGTTTAATACTTCAAAATGTACAGTTCTTCATTTTGGAAAAAAAAAACTCAATGCTCAGTATTACCTGTATAATGAACCTATAACTAGTAAAGTTCATGGAAGAGATTTAGGCATCATTGTGGAGTCTAACTTAGATTTCGATATCCACATTACAAACACTATTAACAAAGTGAACAGAATGTGGTGGGCAATCAGACATAATATAACATTTAAAGATCCAGAAGTACTTTTGCCCCTTTATCGTGCATATGTTAGACCACATTTTGACTATGGGTCTCAACTATGGTGCCCCTATAAACATAAGGATATAAATAGAATTGAGAAAATACAGCGTAGAATTACAAAATCAATTACCGTTGATAAGTCACTTTCCTATGAAGACAGATTGTCAAAATGGGTCTAATGTCACTCGAGCTGAGATGATTCAGAGGAGACCTCCTGTTTGCATGGGATATTATACAGAATGATAGCTTGATGTGTGAAAGTGGGTTAAACTTCAAGCAAATTACTGTCAAAACCAGAGGTCATCCGCTTCAATTATCAAAAAGCAAATTTAATTCTAAGAAAAAGGCAGGATTTTTCTCTCAGAGAATTGTGACACCTTGGAACAGTCTACCAACTGAAGTTATCATCAGTTCAAATAAAAATATATTTAAAAAAAGTTTGGACAATTCCCTACTTTCAAGATAGACTGCTAATTCCAGGATTATATGTAAATCAGGAGCCTGATGACCACTCCACCTTTTGCTCCTTATTTGTTCTTAGCATGACTCTTAGTATGACTCTAGTGAGGCTAGCTGGATGTTGGGGTGTATTAGTAGGGGTATCGTAAGTTGTAAGAGGGAGGTAATAATCTCTCTTTACAAGACACTGGTTAGGCCCCATCTGGAGTACTGTGTGCAGTAATGGAGGCTGCACCCGCACAAGGACATTAGCAAAATGGAGGCAGTCCAGAGAAAGGCAAGCAAAATGGTGCAGGGACTGTATCAGAAAACATATGAGGACAGATTAATGGAGCTCAATATGTATACCCTAGAGCAAAGGAGGGAAAGAGGTGGTATGATCGAAACATTCAAACATCTTAAGGGCATTAACAAGGTGAAAGAGTCTAGCATGTTTCAATATAAGAAAATAGCAGGACAAGAGGACACAGCATGAGATTGGAGGGAGGCCAATTAAGGGGTAATGTGAGGAAGTTCTTTTTCACAGAAAGGGTGGTGGATGCATGGAACAGCCAACCTCAGGAAGTGGTAGATATGAATACAGTGCAGGGCTTCAAACAGGCATGGAATAGGCATAAGAGAGCAATACAGATGAGTGCGAATAGATAGACCATTGACAGAATAAAGGCCTATGGCACATTCATAAGGTAGAAAAAATGGGCAGACTGAATGGGCCTTACGGTCTTTATCTGCTGTCAGCTTCTATGTTTCTATGGTCCAACTCCCATTGCGATGCACAAGGGAAAAGCTGGACCTTCCCCCAAAGTTAACAATCCATCACCTGTCCAGTGGAAAATCATGTACACAAACACCCACAGTCTGGGAAACAAGCTCCCAGACCTAGAGGCAACAATGTTAGAAGCTAAATTAGACACAGTAGCCATAAGCAAAGCATGAAATACAAAATCACACATACCCCCATAATGTAAAGCATCATGGTCTGTATATGCAAATCACCACAGTATATTATGCTAGTTCAACTTTAAGCAGAAATGCATGGTGCCGAAAAGGCCTCTCACACAGTCTGCAAAGAGTGCCAACAGAAGACACAGACATGTGTTTCATCATACCAGGACTCATCAGTGTGCCTCATCTGTATGACACCCCAGTGGAATGAACCAGCTACCCTAAGTTGATCTATCTGGGTTGGGTTGCGGTGAGCCCAATAAAGACAAAAAAACAAACAAAAAGACAAAGAACCTTAGTGCACAAGCACTGAGGCAAGGGTTACCCCAAAGGGTATTGGCTGGGAAGTCAAGTTTCAAAGAAATACAAAATCGCACATACCCCCATAATGTAAAGCATCATGGGTTGTATATGCAAATCACCACAAAATATAAGCAAAACATGGTTCACCAGCAACCACACTTGGGAGACTACAATACCCAATTATGTACTGTCCAAAAGGGACAGAGGAGTAAGGAAGGGGGGTGGAGTGGCCCTTTACGTCAAAGAGAATATAAAAGCAACTGAAATCCTGTAGTGGCTTGTGGGTGAACTGATGGCCACTGACACAGAGTTGTAAGGTGTTGGAAAGGCAACTGCCAGACCAGAAATTTATTGTAGACAAAAATGAACTCAAAAAGCCGTCAAAAGCAACTACATTTCAGCAAATAAAATACAAAATGGACAAAAACAGCATCAAATAGAATTCAACTCCTGCTTTCTTGAGGCACAGGCAGCAATAGTCACCTCATCAGCAAATATAGTTGGCTACAGGTCTGGAAAGGAGCAGACCTACACAGAGGGATCAGTAACCGGCTGATCCCAAGAGGAATCTGAGGTCTGCCAGCCAGGATACCTCTTTTATAGCAATACATAATCATGCAACTATTGCTGTCTCCTCCCTCAAACCATCTAGTACAGCAAAATGCTTACAAACATTTTATTTCAGTACTATTAGCTCAACTGAATGTATATCTTTTATACATGTTTACAAATGTTTCAGTTCATAAAACAAAACAATATAACAGGTAAAACAGCTTTGCTGCAGGTACAGTTGTCTCCTCCCCTACCCCCAACTATAACTAAGGGAAGAGAAGGGCCAGCTGCCTCCTAAGGAGCCAGCAGAAACAAACGGCCACAGAGAGAGAACCACACCCAGTGCCTGTGTTTGCAGGTAGCAGTGAACTTTAGGTTTCTAACAGTGAGAAAGGCTGTTTATTTACAATGAAAGCAACTTAAAATACAAAGAGTTAAACTATCTTTATGCTTCCTTACTAGAACCACAAACAAAATGCACTTTGGGGAAAAATATTGCAGACTGCAACACAATGTTTCAAAGTGGGTAACCTTTGGCAGTTTCACAACACACAACTTCTGAACTCTAGCTACCTAGCAAACTGCTTTGTGCTGTAAACTCTAAAAAGTATGCTTTATTTGGTGGTCTGGGAGCAGGGCTTGTTTAAACAACACAAACATGTTTTATAACCAGCAGCTACACACACAGTCTCATGTGTAGTTTCAACCCAAGTTCCTGTGTTTAAGCTTTTTAAAACACAAACCTCAGTGAATGTGACAAGGGAAGGCTGGTATTTGTTCTTATACAGTGAAAGGAAAAAAACACTAGGCTGCTAGAAAAGGAATACAGAAAAGAAGCACCCATTTTTTTTCTCAGGTGGCCAACCTGAAACAAGCATTTGTCAATGCTGAATGTTTGCTTGCTGGCATTGGCAGTGGTAGTGTAGAAGTTACAGAGCTGCGTAATAGTAATGGCAGTGAAGTATTGAACTGAAGCCAACCCCACCACCACCACCACCCTGCAGAGAGTGACAGGCATTGGGGTGTGCCTTTGGGTCGTCAGGCATAATGGCCACGCCATTTCAGTACACCCCACCCTGCAGACACTGGCAAGTGTCACGGTGTTCCTTGGGGTCTTTGGTCCTTATGCGCACCCCATTCCATTAGGAAATACAGAGAGATGGGTGCGATATAGGAGAATGGGGTGAACTTTGAGGCCGAAGAGTCCAAGGCATACCTTGATGCTTCTCACTGGCTGCAGGGTGTGGAATGGTATGAGCATTACAGGCAAGAATCCCAAGTCACACCCCTGATGCCTGTCATTCTCTACAGGGTTGGGCGTTATGGTTGGAAACCCTAATACCTCAGGCATTCGTTGGTATTTTCATTCCAAATGTTCAACATGGTTTTTTTGTGACCCCACCTCATGAACAGGGGGAATACCAGTTTCTTAGCCGAAAGCTGCTTATGCACAGCGACTACGGCATTTAGCACCAGGTGCAAAACATTCGAACAGGATGTAAAATGACAGCTGTACTGTTCATGGGGAGGTGTAAAAAATGGCAATGTTGCAAATCTGCAGTAAAAATATTTAAAAAATGGTGAAGTCACGAGTGTACATAGAAACTGTGCAACGCACACCCGTAATATAATTAGGTTGGGGATTTTTTTACAGCAGATTGTCAACTCAGGCATTTTGGTGCCTCCGATCATGAACAGTGTCACTGTGATTTTTTTCATCTGTCCCGAACAATGATTTCCCACAGCGACCACGCATCTCTGCGCTGAAAGTGTGAAAACACACTTCGGCCATGTTGTGAAAAATGACAGCTGTACTGTAAATAAGGCAGTGTGGAAAAATGCCACTGGTGAAAATGTGGACTTAAAATATTACAAAGTCATGAACTTATGAGGGTGCGTGGAAACTGCGCAATGCTCACTCGTAACACAGTCATTTTATGGACTTTTGTCACCAAATTTTCAACATAGCCATTTTAAGACCTCTGCTCATGAACAGTGTAACTGTGATTTTCTTAATCTGTCCTGAACAATGATTTCCCACAGTGGCCACGAATCTATGCGCTGAAAGTGTGAAGACACACTTCAGCCATGTTGTGAAAAATGACAGCTGTACTGTAAATGAGGCAGTGTGGAAAAATGCCACTGGTGAAAATGTGGACTTAAAATATTACAAAGTCATGAACTACGAGTGCGTGGAAACCGCGTAATGCTCACTCTAACACAGTCATTTTTGGACTTTGTCACCAAATTTTCAACATAGCCATTTTAAGACCTCTGCTCATGAACAGTGTAACTGTAATTTTCTTAATCTGTCCCAAACATTGCTTTGCACACCAACAGCACCATTGTCGCTACATGTCGCGAAACACATTTTGGGCGGCATATGAAAAATGGCAGCTGTACTGTTCATAAGGAAGTGTAATAAAATGGCAGTGTTGAAAATCTGGAGTGAAAATATTAAATTTGCAAACTTATGAGCATGCATAGAACTCAAACGACGCTCAAAAACAGTCATTTTAGAATTTTTTCACTAAATTTCAACATAGCCATTTTAAGACCTCTGCTCATGAACAGTGTCACTGTGATTTTCTTAATGTGTTCCATACATTGATTTGCACATCGACTGCACCATTATGCGCTACATAGGCGGAAACACATTTTGGGCAAGATATGAAAAATGACAGCTGTACTGCTCATAAGGAGGTGTGGTAAAATGGCAATGTTGAAAATCTGGAATATAATATTGAAAATGCAAACTTACGAGCGCATAGTGCGCAGGGAACGCACGCCTCGTAAAACAGTCATTGTTAGAATTTTCACCAAATTTTCAACATAGCCATTTTAAGACCTCTGCCTGCGAACAATGTCACTGTGGTTTTCTTAATTTGTCCCGTACATTGGTTTCGCACCAACTGTGCCATTGTGCGCCACATGGGCGGAAACATGTTTTGGGTGAGATTGAAAATGACAGCTGTACTACTCATAAGAAGGTGTGGTAAAATGGCAATGTTGAAAATCTGGAGTGAAAATATTGAAAATTGCAAATCCTAATGAAAGCATGCATAGGAACTGACAACGACGCCAGAAATTAAATGCTTTTTGAATTTTTTCCACCAAATTTCAAAATAGGCTTTGAGAGCCCACCTTATGAACACTGGCAGTGTCGTTTTGTTAATCAGTCCCAAAAGGTGATTTCAAGCAGTGACTGCACAGTGACTGCGAAATCACCCTTCGGGCCCGAATAACGCCATGACAGTGAATCATTCATGAGAAGGGGTCCCAAAAACCCCATGTTGAAAATTTAGTGCAACAATTCCAAAAAATGCCTGAGATATGCAACAAAGTTGAAAACCCCCTATCTGGCCCATTATACAGCTTACCGGCATTTCCTCAGTTTGCGGTCAGCTTTGAAGAGTGCAGACGTGTTCCCGGTCCACCGAAGATCGTCATGCCGAGGTCGGAGGAAAGTATGGGGTGATGGGGTGTGGGGAGGCAGGGTGCGCAGTGGGTGGATGTGGGTTGTGGGAGGGGGGCCAGGAGACTACGTGGACCGTTTTTCTTACAGGTTAAAAAAAAGGAAGGCGGGACGTTTGCCACGCTGGGGTGGGCTCCCAGCATGGCACAAGGACGGTTGGGCGTTTCAGCCGACGGGGGATTGGGCACCCCGTCGGCCAGAAGATCGATTGCCACGCTGGGGTGGGCTCTCAGTGTGGCACCCAGTACTGGGGGGTAGGGCCAGTGAGCCGACGGGATTGGGCACCCCTGTCGGCTACATATTGCCACGCCTGGGGTGGCACCCAGCTGCAGCATTTGGAAGGCTTTGGGGCGGGGAACACAGCAGCTTGAAGGGGATTGGGTACCCCTGGCCGGCTATACAGTGTGTGTGTGTGTGCATGGGGAGCCACGCGCTCATGCGGGCTTGTGTGTGTGTGTGTGGGGAGCTCACGTATGAACAGGTGATATCTTATTGCTGCTCACTCAAGCGTAGCTCCCCCTTTGAACTGTATGCCACTGCATTTTGGAGCTTGTCATAGGCAGCTTCAGCATGCATTGGCTTACAGGGGCCGCGCCTGCCAACACACTGACTGAATTAGAGAAGGAGGTGACACACCTCCGAAATCTCCAATGATGACACTATGTTTCTTGCACATGCATGCAAGCAAACATAAAAATGGGGCAGTAGAGAAAAAGAAAAAGCAGAAAAAGAGACAGATATGCTGCTGCAGTAGACTTTTATTTTAGAAAACAGAGAGCATATGAACATAAATACCAGGCACCCTTCCACAAATCCAGAGAACACATGAGGAGGCAGAGGAATTGTGGGTCACCCTGGAAACAGGAAATGAAACAGTCATAAGAACAAAGGTGGTCCACAGGCCTCCAGACTTGGGGGAGGAGATAGATTATTGACAGAAGATATTCAAAACATAGCAGCAAAGTGGGAGGTTCTGCTAATGGGAGATTTCAACATGCCAGATGTTGATTGGTCAATACCAACTGGAGCATCTGCCAGAACTAGGGACATAGTGGAGTCCCTGCAGGGGTAGGGCCTAAAGCAGTTGGTACAAAAACCCACAAGGGACAGGGCTATCCTGGCAAATGGAGAAAGGATCACAGATCTCTAAGTTGAAGGCCCCCTGGCGTCCAGTGACTATCACAGGGGTATTGTTCTATTTGGCCACTAAAACACAGTCAACCCATACCAAGGAGAGGATCTTGGACTTCAGAGGAGCTGACTTTGTTAAGATGGTTGAGAGGGTTAAACTAACACTGGCAAATAGAAGTATAGGAGGGGGAGTAGAGGCAAAGTGGGCAAGTATTAGAGATGTAATAATTGAAGTAACTGCCCTTTGTGTAAAGGAGAAAAGTAAGGGCAAAAGGAGGAGGAAACTTCTTTGGTACTCAAAAACAGTAGTAGAGAAAGTTAAAGCCAAAAGGTTGGCCTTCATGAAATATAAGGGAACACAAAAGGATGAAGATAGGGAGGCATACCAGAGTGCCCTAAAAGAAGCTGGAAAAACAGTAAGGTAGGCTAAGGCCCAAACCGTGGAATCACTGGCACAAACGATGAGGAAGGGGAACAAGACAATCTACAGATACATTAGGGAGAAGAAAAATATCTACTGGGGAATTGTGAAACTCAAACGGGATAAAGGGGAGTGTGTGGAGGATGACTGAGATAAGGCATCTATACTAAATAGATACTTCTGCTTGGTATTTACTGAGGAAAGGAAAGGACAAGGCCCACAGCTCAACATCATAGACAGGGGGGAGGGTGGTGAACACAGGTCCCTTCACAAAAGAAAGGGTCCTGCAAGGGCTTACTAGGATCAGGGTGGACAAGGCAATGGGACCAGATGGTATACATCCCAGGATAATAAAGAAGCTGAGGGATGAACTAGCACAGCCATTGACAAAACTGTTTAGTGAGTCTTTAAGCACAGGAGATGTTCCAGAGGACTGAAGGAGGGCTTATGTGATCCCACTTCACAAGAGTAGCAGCAAGGAAGAAGCAGGGAACTAAAGACCAGTCAGTCTTACCTCAGTCATAGGTAAGACCACGGAGACACTCCTTAAGGAAAGGATTATGGAAAACCTAGAATCCATTAGAGCACAGGATCCAAGACAGCATAGATTTACAGCAGGAAGGTCCTGTCAAACAAATCTGATAGATTTCTTTGATTGGGTAACCAGAATGGTGGATCAACGAGGTGCAGTTGATGTCACCTACCTTGACTCCAGCAAAGCTTTTGATATGGTTCCACATAGAAGACTGGTTAACAAATTAAGTAGTCTTGGGGTAGGTCGAGTGTTGGTCAACTGGGTAGCAAACTGGCTGACAGGAAGAATCCAGAGAGTGGTGGTAAGTGTCATCCAGTCAGAAGAGATGCAAGTCACAAGTGGGGTGCCTCAGGGATCTGTCTTGGGGCCAGTCCTCTTCAATGTCTTCATCAGTGACATTACGATAGGAATGGGGGGAAAAGTGTGCCTGTTTGCAGATGACACCAAGATCTGCAACAGAGTTGATGATCCAGATGGGGTGGGTAAGATGAGAAGAGATCTGGATAAACTAGAGAAATGGGCAACTGGGGTTTAACACAAAGAAGTGCAAAGTCATGCACATAAGAAAGAGAAACCCAGAAGCTATCTATAGGATGGGAGGGGGCTGAGGGAAGTGGCTGACAGTCACAAGGGAGGAAAGTGACTTGGGCATCATCATCATAGATGCCCTGAAGGTCTCTAAACAGACCACAGAAGCAGCAAGGAAGGCTAGAGGGATGTTGGGATGTATTAGCATGCATATCACAAGCCATAAGAGGGAGGTAATGATCCCTCTTTACAAGATACTGGTTAGGCCTCATCTGGAGTACTGTGTACAGTACTGGAGGCCACACTTGCAAAAATATATTAACAGGGTGGAGTCAGTCCAGAGAAGGGCAACCAAAGTGGTGCATGGACTGCAACAGAAGTCATATCAGGACAGATTAAGGGAACTCAATATGTACACCCTGTAGTAGAGGAGGGAGAGGGGTGTTATGATTGAAATGTTTAAACACCTTAATTGTATTATCAAGGGGAAAGAGTCTAACATATTTCAGTATAAGAAATTAACAGGATAAGATGACACAGCTTGGGATTGGAGGGAGGTTGATTAAGAGATAATGTGAGGAAGTTATTTTTCACAGAAAGGTTGGTGGATGCATGGAACAGCCTACCCAACGAGGTGGTGGAAATGAGTACCATGCAAGGCTTCAAACACGCATGGGATAGGCACAAGGGAGCAATACAGATGAAGGGGTATATATAGATCAAGGACAGAGTAGAGCCTTAGGGCTCAATCAACAGATAGATAAAAACGAATGGGCAGACATGATGGGTCTGGTGGTCCTTATCTGCCATCAACTTCTGTGTTTCTATGTTTCTAAAAAGGTGAAGGCAAACAAAAAACACAACACAACAACAAAAGAAAAACACAACAAAAAAGTGAATGCAAACAAAAAACCACAACAAAAAAAAAAAACACAGCTCAACTTAAAAGTTAATGCAGACAAAAAGCAGATCACAACTACAAAGTGAATGCAAACAAAGAAACCTAACACAAGTAAAAATGTGACAGACCAATAAAAAGATAAGAGATATGCCCACCGAAAGAAAGGAAGCCTCAGCTCCTGATCAGGCTCTCTGCCGAAGCGGCCCCGGCCCTTTACCATGCCGGCCATGCTGGAAGTCCTGCCCACCTGCCCAGAGAAAGGAAAAGCCTCGCCCTCTGATCGGGCTCTCTGCCGAAGCAGCCCCGGCTCTCTACCGTGCCGGCTACGCTGGAAGTCCTGCCTGCCCGTCCAGAGAAAGGAAGCCTCAGCCCCTGATCGGGCTCTCTGCCAAAGCGACCATGGCTCTCTACCATGCTGGCTGCACTGGAAATCCTGCCCGCCCAGAGAAAGGAAGCCTCAGTCCCTGATCGGGCTCTCTGCTGAAGTGGCCCCGACTCTCTACTGTGCCAGCTGCATTGGAAGTCCTGCCCACCCTCCCAGAGAAAGGAAGCCTCAGCCTCTGATTGGGCTCTCTGTTGAAGCAGCCCCGGCTATCTACCGTGCTAGCCGTGCTGGAAATCCAGCCCGCCTGCCCTGAGAAACATACGACCGCTGGCCTCCTGGAAACCTGGCTGTCGAGCCACTCCAACCCAATTGGCTGACATAAACAATCCGGACTCCTCATTGGCTGTCACTCGAATCCCTCATCTTGATGCCTTTTTTTTCCAAACTGTTCTTTTGCTGACAACACTCTTGCTTCTGTAGCTTATTCGAAAGAGGGTATTTAATGTTAAGAGAGTATTTTGGAGTTTGAATTGTTGAACTGATTTTTTATGGAATGTTAATAACTTTGTTTTTGACTGTGCTAAGTTAGAGCCACTAAGTCCTGTAAAGTGCTACAATTATTTCTTTTAGTGCTAAGTCCTTGTCACTTTCTAGCCTGTGAGACACGCTCAGCTCACTCTCTGGTGTTGTCTCCTCTAATTTTCTCTCTCCCTGCTGTTTCTCTCTTGCTAAATCACTGTCCCTCTTGGTTCTCTTGCCCTAGTCTCCCCTTCCCCCTTACCGGATAAAGCTGTTCCCTTTTTCTCAGCTACCTCAGCCCTAGTCTCCCCTTCCCCAAACCTGCTAAAATCATTTTCTACCTTTTGTTCTCCCTGGGAGCCTGGTGCCACTTTCTTATAGTCCCATGCCCCCCCTTGAATCCCTTGTCTGCCTGCCTCTCCCCATCTACTTCTTTTACTCACTCTCATACTCTTTTGTTTTTCCCTGACCCACCCCCAATTACTACTCAAGCCACTGTTCGTGGCCTGATACTTTAACCTTCTTCCTCTCTATTCTCTCCCCAGGAAGCCTCAGCCCCTGATTGGGCTCTCTGCTGAAGCAACCCCTGCTCTGTAGTGTGCCAGACATGCTGGAAGTCCTGCCCATCTGCCCAGCGAAAAGTGTGACCACTGGCATCCAGGAAACCCAGTTTTCAAGCCACTGTAACCCGACTGGCTGACACAAACTATCTGGACTCCTCATTGGCTGCCATTTGAATCCCTCTTCTCGGTGCCTTTTTTTTCCAAACTGTTCTTATGCTGACAACACTCTAGCTTCTTTAGCTTATTCCAAAGAGGGTGTTTTGTCCCACCCACCCTCATTGGCCCAGACCTCTATTAAATACACGTTCGCCCCGCCCTTGGCCCCTCCTCCTCCTCCTCCTCCTCTCACCTCCTCTGTCCACATATACAGACCTCTCTTTTAAAAGTGACACTAAGATGGTCTTATACTTGTTCTATACAAGAGCCTTCTGTCTGCATACTCTATCACCAAACTCTGGATGGACACCTTGAAAATTTTTCCCAGCATCACAATAATGGCTCTGCCCAAGCCTTTGCTATACTCTGTCCTAGCCTCTTATCTCCACTCACAGGCCCTCCTGACTCTCCATCCAAACGAAAGCTCCCTAACCTTCCCTGAATCACACCCCTCTGAAACTAGCTCCTCCCATCCCCTCCCTAGCTGACACTCTGTGACTCATATGTATGCCTCACCCCTTGTCGGTCCAAACATCCTGCCTCCACAGATTGATAACCATTGCATCACTCATCAGGGCTGTCAGATCTACCTGAAACACCATCCTGCATGCAAGAAGAAACAAATTCACTGCTGCGTACTCCTTCCTCCTCTTCATCCTACTCCTAGCTGGAGATGTTGAACTCAACCTGGGTCCCCAGGCTGGGCCACTGCTGCTAAGCTCACACAAAGGCCTCTCCATTGTCCATGTCAACATCAGAAGCCTCCTGCCTAAAACTGACCAGTTAACCTGCTGGATAGCTGAGCACACTCCTGATATCCTATGCCTAACTGAAACCTGGCTATCTGCAAGGATCCCAGACTCCTCCCTAAATCTCCCAAACTATAGTATACTCAGACAGGACTGAGGCAAACATGGTGGCAGTGTAGCCATTTATACAAAAGGATCCACTCTCGTGCTGGGACTCATTCAAGGTATCATGCCCTGGCTCCCAAGAAGTCCTTCTGGCCCAACTCACCCTGTCTGCCTCTCTCCCTTTATTTTTGGGGTGCTTTATGGTGCACCCTGTCTCTCACGTGAATCTCTAGTAGACACCGTAACTATCCTTCCTGACCTGACCTCCAAAGGAGAACTGGTTCTATTAGATGATTTCAATCTAGACTGGCTTGCCCCCTCCTCAAAAGCTCACACCTCCAGAATAGAGTCCCTTAACCTGACACAACTGTTACATGAACACACCAGCTACAATCCCTACTCCCAAAACCATTCTATAATAGACTGGATCCTCATCTCTCATCCCCACAATGTGATCTCATCTGGCATCCTCGCAAATGCACTAAGTGATCACTGCATCACCTACTGCATCAGAAAATCTTGTGTGCCCAAGTCTGCCCCAAGTACATTAACACCAACTCCCTAAACACTCTGGACGCTGATTCCCTGCTAACCAGCCTTAATCATGCTGACTGGCACCATGTGTACTCTGTCCCAAATGTTGATGTTGTTTTTACTGATCCTGCACACCTTTATAAACATCTGGGACTTCTATACCCCCCTGAAAAAGGTCAGGGTGAAAAACACGATCATAAATGAATCATGGCTCCCATCCTCACCTTATGCAAGACCAGGGACAAAGTCTGGTCTGCTTTCAAATCCCTTCCTAGCCCCAAAAGTAAACAGGCCTACAACACCCTCCATAACGCATGCACAAAGGCCATAAGGCAGGCAAAAGCAGATTTCTTCAGATTGCAGCTATCATACGCCCACCCCTCCAAATTCTAGAATGTAATACACTCACTCATTGACCCTCCATCACAACCCAGCTCCCTTGCCTTCAAGCAGCATGGTCATCCCATAACTGATCCCACTAGCATTGCTGATACCCTCAAAAAATTTTTCACTAGCTGCACCGTGCCTCATGGCCCTCCACCTATATTCTCTGCCTCATCTCCACCTCCATGTCACAACAACTTCAAATTCTCACCAGTCTCAGAGCAAGAAGTCTTCACAGCCCCACATTCATTAAATACCACCAAAGCCAGCCCAGACAGGATTCACTCCAAACTCCTGCAGATCTCTGCTCCCTCAATAACAAAACCTCTCACTCATCTACTCAATCTCTCCTTTTCTATGGGCATGGTCCCTCAGGCCTGGAAATCTGCATCAGTCATTTCTCTTCATAAAGGGGGAGACCCCTCTACGCTTGGAAATTTACAGGTCCATCTCCCTCCTCCCCACTCTTGCAAAGCTTCAGGAATCCCTGGCTCACTCCAGACTGGTGGAATATCTCACTGCAAATAACCACCTATCTCCACACCAGTCAAGCTTCAGGAGACAGCATTCCACTATCTCTTCTCTCCTACGTGTCACAAACCACATCCTCACTGCCTCTGACCAAGGCCTCCTCACCGCTGCAGTCTTCGTCGACCTGGCCAAGGCTTTTGATTCTGTATCCCAACCCCTCCTCCTGCTAAAACTAGAAACAGCAGGCCTTGCTCCCATCTCTTTATGGTGGTTCAACTCCTATCTCTCAAACAAGTCACAATCTGGCAGAATCGCTGATGTGTTTCCCCCCCTTCCCATCCTAGCAGGAGTTCTGCAAGAATCTTGCTTTGGCCCCATCCTCATCTCCCTCTTCAGTAATGACCTCCCCTCCTCCTGCACTAAGTCCAGCATACACATGTATGCGGATGACACTATCCTTGTTACCTCAGGCCCATCAATGCATGAAGTTAAAGCTACCCTCCAATGCAATTTCAACAGCATTCAAGAATGGTTCCTACAAAACCAACTAAAACTTAATACCTCCAAAACTGTTTCCATGCTATTTGGCACAGTGCAGAAAATTAACAGATCCCTCCCTCCTCCATCATTTCCCCGGATGATACCCATCTTGACCAGGTTAGCAAATGCAAGTACCTGGGTGTATGGTTAGACTCCCACTTATTGTTCACTCCTCACATAGATGCATAGATGTCCTTTGAGAGGAGTTGCCTCGGAAGGCCTAATGACTGTACTGGACCTTTTGGGAATTCTGAAGGATAGCACTGATCCGGGGCCTCTTGTACTAGCGTATAATAAGGCTGTTGCTGAGGCCCTGGATATCATTGCTCTATTTTGTGTTTACCCTCTCACTCTCCACCTGGGTGACCCTTGGTTTGATGGGGAAATCCAGGAGAAGAAGAGACAAGGGCGAAGGTTGGAGAGACACTGGCGGAAAACTCGCCTGGAGGGGGACAGACTTAGATTGTTGGATTATTATGAGATCTACTAATCAGCAATTTCCCATAAGAAGGCAGTGTTCCTTTCCAGGGAAATTGCTGCAGTGAAAAATAGGCCAGCCCAGCTCTTCCAGGCCGTGGACTGACTGTGCAATCCAGCCTGTCTACGCTCTGGTCAAGCACTGTCACAGGTACAGTGTGAGGTGTCTGTGCAGTTTTTCGCTGTAAAGGGGTCCACCATCAGGGATGAGATCAGCTAGTGCCTCCCCATTGGACCTTGCATTAATCAATTGGGTGGTACTAATGCCCGGTCAACCTGGTCTACCTTTAGCCAACCGGTAGTCTTGGATATAGTGAGGATCATCCAGACTCTGTAGCCAACTTGCTGTAGTTTGGATCCAGGCCCTACCCACCTCCTTGTGGGGTGTGTAGAGGTCATTGGCTCGGTCCTTGCTGGGATAGTGGGGGTTTCATTGGAGAGAGGGATTTTTCCATATCCCTTAAAGGAGGCAACAGTGCGGTCCCTCCTGAAAAAGCCCTTCCTTGACTCCGACTGCCCAGCTAACTACAGACCAGTCTCGAACTTGCCCTTTTATAGGGAAAGTTTTTGAGAAGGTGGTCACTTTGCAGCTGGAGGATCATTTATTCAACCACTATATCTATGACCCTGTCCAGTCTGGCTTCAGGAAAATGCATAGCACTGAGACTGCCCTGGTACAGGTGCTTAATGACTTTCTGATGGCAAGAGATCAGAGATCTCATTCCATCTTGGTTATCCTTGATCTCTCAGCAGCATTCAACACTGTAAACCAGGGGGTGCTGTTTGAGCACTTGTGGTTTTTCTGTGGACTGAGGAGGGCAGTTCTCAGTTGGTTTTGATCTTTCCTCAAGGGCAGATCTCAGAGTGGTGTCAGGGATTTATTCCTCAGCCCCTCACTGGCTACCCTGTGGGGTACTACAGGGCTCTGTGCTGTCCCCCATGTTGTTCGTACTGTACATGTTACCATTAGGGGACATTATAAGATGGTATGGATTGAGTTTTCACTGCTATGCAGATGATTCTCAACTGTACATGTCTTTTGTGCCCAAACAGGAGTTAAATTCTATCCATGTGTTTAACAACTGCCTGTCAGAGATACAGGACTAGATGAGTGCTAGTTGGCTGAGGCTGAACTCAAGGTAAAACTGAGGTATTGGTGGTGGACCCTGATCATAGGATGACATGGGTATGGGTGGGAAAACCCTCAGGTTTATCTTTTGTGGGGGCCCCACTGATTGACTCGGGCAGGTGCGTAACCTAGGCGTGGTATTTGATGAAGGCCTGACCCTGAGGGCGCAGGTCTTGGCCATAGTCAAACCTTCCTTTTACTACCTGAGGAACATAGCCAGGGTGAATCACCTGGTCCTGCCTGAAGAGCTTCCTACTTTGGTCCATACCTTTGTCACCAATCATTTTGATTGTTGCAATGCCCTCTACCTAGGGCTACCGGGGGTGGGGCAGATATCTGCCAATTGCAGCTAGTGCAGAATGCAATGGCTAGGTTGTTGACTGGAACCCCTAGATCCAGTCATATGACACCTGTGCTGCGTGAACTGCACTGGCTGCCTATACAGTGGCAGATCACCTTCAGGGTTGCATTGCTGACCCACAAGTCCCAACATGAGCAGCGACCCCTCTACCTGAAAGAGCTCCTGTTTTATTACTGTCCCACCCACTCACTTCAATCCCCCAGCAAGGGATTGCTAGAGATTCCCAGGGTGTCTTTAAAAACTTCAGGAGGAAGATCTTTCAGCTTTATGGTACCTACCCTGTGGAATTCTCTACTGCACCAGATACGAGATAGCCTGACCATAGAAGGATTTAAAAAATCCTTGAAAACTTACCTGTTTAACCAGGCATTTGAAGGGATCTAGTTAATTCATGTTGTAATGGTGTAATTCTATTTATTCTTTTAAAGTACAATGAACATTATTTGTTTTAATGTTGATTGTTAAGGTGTCCTGAGCTCTGGAAGGGCGCCTGATACAAATAAAGTTTTACTTACTTAGTAACGGAAGTTAGTTTGCCAATGGAAATGCCATCAGTGGGTTGGGGAGGAGTCAGACACTATACTAATTAAGTGGAGAGACACTCTCAACTGTGCAATGTGCTGCTTACATGCATTTAATCCACCAACACCTGATGGATTTCTGTTTTTAATAACCCATGCTATAATAGAGCCCCCAGTTTGTGACAGGTGGTCTGTGTGTGTGTGTGTGAGAAGAGAGAAAGAGAGAGAGAGAGAGAGAGAGAGAGAGACACACACACACACACCGAGAGAGACACAGAGAGAGAGACAGAGAGCCAAGTTAACTATACTGAAAGACAAAGAACCTCTGTGCGTAAACACTGAGGCAAGGGTTACCCTAAAGGGCATTGGCTGGGAAGCTGTCTACAACATAAACACATGCTCTCACACGTAAGACATGAGTTGCATATGTAAGTCAATATTAGCAAAGAGGTTGGTCTGTTTTACAGACACTAGAGGGAAGCAGGCACAGACATATAGATACGTGTTTCTGCCCTAACAGGACTTGTCCATCAGTATGCCTCATCTGTTTGACACCCCAGTGGAATAGACCAGCTACCCTAAGGCATCCACTGGGGTGTCAAACAGATGAGGCATACTGATGAGTCCTGGTAGGACGAAACACGTGTCTATGTCTTCTGTTAGCACCCTTTGCAAACTGTGTGAGAGGCCTTTCGGCACCATGCAATTCTGCTTAAAGTTGGACCAGCATAACATTCTGTGGTGATTTGCATATGCAGCTCATGATGCTTTGCATTGTGGGGGCATGTGTGACTTTGTATTAACTATACTGTCTGTGTCAGAGCAAAAGCAGTCTCTTTCACCATTACTGTGTGTCTCTCTCTTTGTTGGAGTCAAAGTGCATGCCAAAGAGTACAGTGGGTTTTCAAAGACAGGCTGACAGAGAGTAGCCCCTTCCCCCCACCCAGCCATGCAGACTGCTGTATTGACAGTGGGTCATTGTACCTTATACCCCACAGGCATGCCAGCAACGTTTGCAATGCCAAACGCCCGACCATGCAATTTCCTGACCGTCCACTCTCAAACCTCCACATAGAGAGTGAGAGAGAGAGAGAGAGAGAGACACTGAGGCAGACTGACAGCGACATTTGTCCCATAGCCAGATTCCCATCCCCATTCCCAGTCCCCAGCATGTAATACAGCATGATCTAACAAGTGCAACCATGCTGACCAGCCCCAGTGCAGAGAAATGGGGTGACAGTGAAAGTGACACACCGGGACATTCAAGTCCTGCACAGTTGAACTGTTGCTGGTTGGGAGCACAGGTGGGTGTCCTCATGGCATGTTAGACCTTTGTAGAGTCGCTGAGCACAGAGCTTCAGTGAGTAGCATGAGCGTGGAGAAGCTAGTGACAAAGGGTTGTAGCTGTGCTGCCAACTACACAGGGAGCAGATGAGCAGAGAAAGAGGGGTCAGCAGGACTGGCATGACAGAGAGAGAGAGGGCAGACAGACAGAGTGGGACCACTAAGTAATAGTCACGTGGGGGGGGCACGGAGGAGAAAAAACTGTAGGGTCAGTTGCGATCTTCATCAGTTTGCAGTTGCTGAGTACCGTGAAATGAAATTGCATTAGGAATCACAAGGACAATGCGCATGTGTTCAGGACACAGAAAATCTTCAGTTCAGCACTTTGGGAGGTCGATCAGTGTCCTACATAGCCAGCACTGTGCATCTGTGTTTGCAAGTGTCTTCTTGTTTGGGGGAGAAGGGGAGGAGTGGAGAATAACACCGACAATCATGGTGGGCATCACTGTTATCAGCAAGGACATGTTACAGATCATGTAAGCAGTGTCTGGGTGCCTTGTGTGTACATATCACACAGACGTGAAGTGAAGGAGCGAGGGACGTTCACGCTGTTATTGCTGTTAGTTGATCCAGATGAGCCCACTGGATTTAATGTTGGCAGACCTGGGGCTCGTTGATATTTAATGTCTTTTTTTTTTTAATTCATTCAGTGGAAGAAATGTATTTTTGTCCTTCCCTCCTTTAGAAGTTTCTGCTTTCAGATGCCCCCTCCCCCGCCCCCAATTACTCAACTCAAAGGAACTGTCAAAATCGGAAGTTCCCTTTGTGGTCATTTGTGATTGCTGCTGTAGTATACAATCATGTTAAGTAAGTTTTCAGGATTTGTTACACTCATCAGCTGCGATGAGGGTAGCAAATTCTGAGCGTCTTTTTTTCACTGATGCATGGCTTTGAACTCAACAGCAGTCTCCGGTTCTCCGTCTCTCTGATCTTGTCTGTGTGAATTTATTATGGGCTAAGCGACTATCTGACAGCTGAAAAGGAGAACACATTTTGTTTTGTCAGCTTCAGCGGTCAGCTAGTCTCTCTTCCAGTAATTAATTTACACAGGCAGCAGTCATGATCTCCAGATAATAAAAACATCCAGGTTCCTTCACCAGCTTTCTGA
Source organism: Neoceratodus forsteri (assembly GCA_016271365.2). Lineage (NCBI taxonomy): Eukaryota > Metazoa > Chordata > Ceratodontiformes > Ceratodontidae > Neoceratodus > Neoceratodus forsteri. The sequence goes on from CM028129.1 coordinate 725,123,655, forward strand.
CAGTCTTCAGCTGGGGGTTGTAACTGTTTATCTCCCTATTATCTCTGTGTGAGTGTGTGTAGTTAGTGTATAGATTGAACTTCTTACTTATAAACAAAATCTTGCTGATTGGATTTATTCTAGAATAACAAGAAAGAAAAAACACTGGAAATGTATATGAATTCATAGGTTCATAGATGGAGTCAAGGTCAGAAGACAGATGCCCATAATTTAACTTGACACCGTATCAGAATGACATGGTGGAATTTGAAAATCTTCTATCCCCCATATAGTTATCTAGCCTATTTTTGAATGTTGATATATTATCACTGTCAACTCCTTCTCTTGGAAGCACATTCCAAGCACTCACAACTCTCTGTGTATACCATTGGCTTCTTTTTTCATGTTCTGTTGACTTCCCCAGTTAATCTGTGATTATATGACCTGGTGTTTTTATATTGTAGGGTTTTTTGTTAGACCAATTAGCTGAAGAAAGGCATCATCACTGTTTGCTCTATAAGGCACATAGTTTGCCCCTCAATTATCTATACTCCATTCATAGAGTAAAAGTTTAATTGTTTTAACCTTTTTGGATAGTCCAGATGTTTAATGGGCCTAACGTGCTTGGTCATTCTTCTTTGGACTTTTTCCAGTTTATTTTTCTCTTGAACTGAGTACGAAGCACAAAAGGGAAAACAATATTCAATATGGGGGTACACTAATATACAATGGAATGATAACTTCAGGATCCCTACTTTTTATAGATCTTAGTATACATCTGGATATTTGATTACATTTCTTTATAGTCATGCTGGTATGATGGTCAAATTTTAAATTGTTAGAGATCCATCCAAACTCCCAGATTGTTTTCATGTGTGTATTCCTTCAACAGTATATTATTTAGTTTATACTGGAATCTAAGATTGTTTGACCCAAAGTGCATTACTTTGCACTTTTCTTCATTTAATTTTAGTTTATGTTCTTTAGCCCAGCTCCCAAGGTGTTCCAGATTGTCCTGGAAGGATCCTGCTGAATTTGTGTCAAACAATGCTGCCAATTTTACAATCATCTGCGTATTTACATGACCATGCACTGGGCAGAGTTTGCATTGATGGTAATAAAATATTGAATAAAATGGGGCCCAGGACAGAGCCCTGTGGCATGCTACTAGTCATTGTTCTCCATGTAGATTCATGGCCCCTTATGGCTACACATTGAGTTCTATTTGCCAGCCAAGAGTTGATCCATCTAATTATGTTTGGGTGGAAATGAAGTTTGATTAGTTCCTGAATCAGAATTTTATGTGAAACCGAATCAAACACCTTTGAAAAGTCAAGAAAACCATGTCAACTGGCATAACCTTACCCAATGCAGCACTTATGGGCTCAAAAAAGCTGATGAGGTTGGTCATACACGACCTTCCAGATACAAATCCATGTTGTTTTAGATCATTAGGCCAAATATATTTTAAATTATCTAAAATATATTTTTATAGCAGCCGTTAGAGAGTTTTACCCAAAACAGATGTCAGACTTATTGGCCTGTATTTTTTTACGTCCTGTTTCTTCCCACCTTTGTGTACAGGGGGTACCTGAGCTCTATTCCTTATTTGAATGGTTTCACCTGTTTTTACTGATGCGTTAAAGAGGATGGGCAGTGGACCAGCAAGTTGATAAGCCAGTTATTTCAAAAATATTGATGGTATACCGTCAGGCCCTGCTGAGCTACTATTTTTAATAAGCCTTATTAACTCAATGATATCAGCCGGGCTAAAAACTGAGTGATCCAATTGATGAGGTGGTAATTCTTCTGATAACACCTCTTTTTCCTTATGAACGCTAAGGAAATATCGATTAAAGGCTATTGCCATTTCCCTCTCTGAGCTTATCAAGCCCTTTTCTGTTAATATAGGTCCTGTTATCTTATTATTATATTTTTTTAAGGATCCAATATAATTATAAAATTTATTTTTGTTATCTCCAACTGCACTCGCTAACCTTCTTTCTACCTCTTTTTTAGCATTTTTAATTCTTAGCTTAACTTAGTAACTCTTTTATAAGCTGTTAAATTACCATTAGTGGGAGACTTCTTAGACTTTTTATATATAATTGAATGTATAACCTCATAAAAGAATAAATGTAAGGCACTGAAAATACTAATAATAATTGTCTCAAAAAAAGAGATGAGAAGCTAATTAGCTTTTTGTCTTAAAAAGTCAGTCACATTACTTTTAAATGTTAGTTTATTTTTGGAATGCTGATTAATTGTGATGCAATGATAGTTTATCGAGTAAAACGATGGGTTTAAGAAATACACATTTCTGAGGCACTCAGAAGTTGTCTGGAGGAATTTCTCACTAAGAAAATAATGGGAAAGGGGATCTTTTTTTTACAATATTATGATGGTTCCTTCTTAAACTAGTTCTGGGGATACTGGCATGTGTGCAGGAATGTATTGTATGGTGGTGTATGATATTCATGTACTTTAATGCACTAAAGGAATGTTGTTTAACTTTTTACAGATTTCCAACACTGTTCGCCTGATGAAGTGGTGACGCCAAGAAATTTGCCCAGATGTACTGTGTGGCTTGAAAATAAATTATCTTTGAAAGAAAGAACTTGGACTCAGTGGAGTTCATTATCTCCTTTTCTTTTGCACTTGGATTTATTTCTTGACAATCCATAAAATATATAGAATGGATAGGCTGGACCCTTAGCATTTTGAGAAAGGTTGAATGTACCTTTTGGGCTTTAGACCATGTATTCATGTCTAGTTTTGGTTGAATGGCTTAAACTCCTTGTCTGTGAATATGTATTATAGGCAAGAACGCATCTATCTGACATTTAAAACTGGCAAACATATTTTGTTACTTTTAGCTGTCAGCTAGTTCATCTTCCTGTAGTTAAAAGACTAGTACAAAAAGGCTCTTAGTAAATTGAGCAAACACAAAACCAAAAATATAGCAGTGTAGATTACAGGCTTTCCTACAGAATGATATGCTACATGTGTCTTAAAAGTGTGATTTAATACATTTCCATCAGTTTTACAATATTGTCCCAAAGGTAAACAAACCCAGATGTTCTCTTCAAATGCCACATTCCTCTATGTGCTTAAAATGGCTATGACATCTATACGCTGTGACATCAACGGAGTGACAGTGCCCCGGAGAGCTCATATAGTCTGTATAGGGGCTTTACAAGCATTTCGCATCACAATCCATTACTGTGCATGTGTGAAAAGGTTGACACACATGCACTGTAATTGGATTTGATGAGAAACAAAGTCTCTACACACAGTGTATTATCTCTGTGGGGCAGTGCTGCTCCATTGATGTCATCCTCACCTAAGGAAGTTGTAGCCATTTTAAGCATGTGTCGGAATGTGGTGGCATTTGGAGAGAAGGTCAGGGTTTGTTTACATCTGGGGCAATATTGTAACACTTAAAAAAGGGATTACATCATGTTTTTATGTCACACAGAGCACTTCATTCTGTAGAGAAGACAGGCACATCTAAATATGCTACCAATATTTGTGACACCTTATGAACTGCAGAAGGAAGCCATACTGGGGACATACTGCGTGTGCTGAGAAGAGCACTCTCAGCAGAAATCAAAGACCAATATAGTACTGAGTTCCTGATTTTTGAATATGCTCTGGCTTAAGAATGGGGTCCTGTCTCATCACAGTATTGAAAATTCCTGAACATTTGGAGACACTAACCAGCAGAGAAGACTGTAACCTATAAAGCTATGTTTTTGGTTTTGTGTTTTCCCATTTTACATAAAGCCCTGTTTATTTGTCCTTAAAAACATGTGTCTCTTCCAAACCCTGTAACCCCACCACATTCCAATATTTTTTGTAGATCTCTGCACTGCGGTTTTGCTGTCTACACTACTGGTGGCTTCCTGTGGGGGCTGATCAACAAAGGTAGCCAGGATATGCTTGAATCAAGCATATCTTTGCTGTGGCAGTGCCCTCTCATACCTATCTGCACCAGATGGCATCCTTAATCCCTGATCTCTGGGTTCCACTACTGCAGAGCCATGTGGAGAGGCAGGGGTGGGTGGAGTAGTCTAGGCAACAGGCATCTAATCAGATGCATATATCACTCTATGACTGAATCCTCTGCCTGTGCAGGGGGCAGAGCATGCTGGATATGGTGGTCCTCTGGGACTGCTATAACCCCACCAAAATGACAGAATTATGCACAGTTAATGAAGGCAGGATAGTCTGAGGACTAGATGATTTTGACATTATACTGGTATGGAGAAAGCACTAGTGAGGCAGACATTTTAGCATGATACTTACAGAATGTAAGAGGAAGGGGCAGGTAAGATAGCTAGCTAGCTAGCTAGCTAGATAGATAGATAGATAGATAGATAGATAGAGGGGTTACTAGTGGGGTACCGCAGGGTTCAGTATTGGGTCCAGTCCTTTTTAATCTCTTCATCAGTGACATTGCAGAGGGACTGGAAGGAAAAGTATGCCTTTTTGCAGATGACACAAAGATCTGCAACAGGGTTGATACACAAGGAGGCATGGAAAGGAAGAAAAGGGAATTGGCAAGGTTGGAGGAATGGTCAGAAGTATGGCAGCTAGGATTCAATGCAAAGAAGTGCAAAATAATGCACCTGGGAAACAAGAACGAAGGGGAAGAATATACAATGGGTGGTTAGGTAGTAACAACAACAAAAAGGGAAAGGGACCTGGGGTAATCATATCAGATGATCTTAAGGTTAGCAAGCAATGTGAGAAGGCAGTAGGGAGGGCTGGGGGTATACTGGGATGTATAGGGAGAGGCATCAGCAGCAGAAAACAGGAAGTTGTTATCCCTGTGTACAGACAGTTGGTGAGACCCCATCTGGAGTACTGTGTCCAGTTCTGGAGACCCCATCTCCGCAAGGACATAGACAGGATAGAGGTAGTCCAGAGGAGGGCAACTAAAATGGTGCAGGGTCTGCAAGAGAAGCCGTATGAGGAGAGACTAAAGGAGCTTAATATGTATACCCTTGAGGAAAGAAGGGAGAGGGGGGACATGATAGAAACTTTTAAGTACCTTAGTGGAATCAACAAAGTCCAAGAGGGTAGCATCTTTCAGAAAAAGAGACTTGCAAGAACAAGGGGAACACAATTTAAAGATAGAAGGAGGGCAGTTCAGGGGCAATGTGAGGAAGCATTATTTCACAGAGATGGTAGTGGATGCATGGAACAGCCTTCCTGAGGAGGTTGTGGGGTCTAAAACTGTGGGAGAATTCAAGAATGTATGGGACAGACATAAGGCAATTCTTGTGGGGTAGGAAGAAATAGGCTGTTGGTTAACTAGGATCTGCGGTCTATCCTGTAGGTAGGGAAATGGGCAGACTAGATGGGCCAAGCGGTCCTTATCTGCCGTCAAAGTCTATGTTTCTATGATAGATAGATAGATAGATAGATAGATAGATACAGGAAGGGCAGGACAAAGTTACCTGATAATGTATAGTGAAAGGGAAGTAAGAAGTTGGAGTAAGGGGACATTGTCCATTCTTCTGTTGAGGGCTTATTAGTTTGCTGTGTTCATGAGTGCGTATATAGAGGCAAGAACATGTGCTTAGTTGGCAGGGTTTTCTTGTGCTTGTATGTGCAAATGTTATTCAAACAAGTTAAAAGTGTCATTAATTAATGAAAAGCACTTAGAACTTGAGAGTCAGAGGGCTGGCCGGGGGGAGAAGGATTGAGCATCCCAGGGACTGCTGTCCTTCTCTGGGGGGGATAGTGGAAGAATATCTGGCACCCTGCGAACCTCTGACAGAGGCCGGGGGTACCACCGCTGCTGGTGCTGTCACCTAAGGGGGCAGGGTGGATGCTGGCCATCATTGCATGTTCCTGCCCCAGGAGTTTACAGCATCAGCAAAAATGTCTGTCAACGCCATCAATGATGCCCACTACCAAACTCACTCTCTCCCACTGCACCTCCTGGTCACGACCAAGATGTGTTCCATCAGTCGGCTCATGGGAGGCAGTATAGCATAGTGGTTAAGAGTACTGAGCTGCAAACTTGGAGACCTGGGTTTGAATCCCATAGCATAATGTGTGACACTGAGCAAGTCACTTAACTTCTTTGTGCTCCCAGGTCACATCTGGAAACAAGCTTCAGCTTGGTGTGCCTTTCCTAGTTAAACAATTTCCCCTTTCCCTTTCACCCCGGTGGACCCACCTGGGGGAGGGAGCCCTGCTGGCAGCAGTGATGCTGCCAGTAATCTGGACGAGTGTCTGTGGGGAGGGGCCATATTGGTGGCCTCACCTTATGGGGGCAAGTCAGGGTGGTCGGTGACCATGGAGGACATTGTGTGATAGCGAGATCTGGTGCAGTTGGGTCTGATGTCATGAGGGTTGCCATCCAAAAAAAAAGCACTTTTAAAGGTAGTCCACCTATATCAGGGAACAGATACATTCAGAGTAGCTCTAACCACCAAAGAACAGGTCACATATTGTTTTCTTGTGCTTGTATATGAATATTCTTTAGTGTGTTGTGGCTTTCTGTTTGCATTCACTTTTTAATTATGTTATGTTTTTTTTGTTTGCATTCACTTTTTTGTTGTGTTGTGTTTTTTGTTGTGATGTGGGTTTTTTTGTTTGCATTCACTTTTTTGTTGTGTTGTGGTTTTTTGTTGTGATGTGTTTTTTGTTTGCATTCACTTTTTAGTTGTGTTGTGTGAACTACAATCCTGTTGGCAAAATTTACACTTTGCCGACAGGTCGCTGTGTTGGTGTGCCCGACACAGGAGAACACTGTCTCCGGGTTCTGCACCCCCATCCCAAAGTAACTCCAACTGGAGTTAAGTATCCATAAGTTGGGGGATGGGGACAGAGCCCCTTGCATGGGGGGGGGGGAGTTGGGGGCAAAACCCCCTGATAAAAAAAGTACTGGGAGACATGAAAGAATCATAACGATTGCAACTTGCAGTCAACATGATTCCTGTCACTGTGATGCCGATCAACATAAAGCATGTCGAACTGGCATGGTAGAGCCATTTTTTGTATGCATTCACTTTTTAGTTGTGTTGTATTTTCTGGATTGCATTCACTTTTTAGTTGTGTTGTGCTTTTTTATTGTGTTGTGGTTTTGTTTTTTTGTTTGCACTCGCTTTTTAGTTATGCTATACTTTTTGTTTGCATTCACTCTTAAATTCCTTACATTTCTTTTTGTTTTGTTACTTTATTGTTTGTGGCATGACACTTCACCTTTGGTTTTATTGCTTTATTTTTTTGTTTGCATTTCACTTTTTTGGTGTGTGTGTTTTGCACTTCAGGGTCACCATAGTTTTACCCTTAGTATCGAAACTGCATTTCTTAATAAAAATTGTCTATAGCCTGAAATCCTTCCATAACTTAAACATTTTTTCCAAGCAGCTTTTTACACTGTCCATAGCAGCATCTATTTAAATTTTGTAGCAGTGTTACTAGCAGCTTTCCTAAATTAGAGAAGTTATCAAAAGGCTTTCCTAAAGTACTTAACTGCTTTTTGCAAAACAAACACCTCACCATGCATCTCAAAAGTGCTCCATGCTGTGCAATTTCAGTTCGGTTATCCATAAGTGCTCTATGCTGTGCAGTCCAAGCTGTTTTTCCACCGCTGTTCTCTGTCATTCAAACATTCAAACTGAATGAATGCCCATGCGTTCCAGTATCCAGCACCAACTTTTTCCACATAATGCCTGTTACTGCTGCAAACCTCATTGTGGCTACAGTATTCAACTTAGTATGGTGAAAGGCATATTGGTGCTGATCCCCACCAGTGGTGTAGGACACTGGGTTTTTGTATCAATGTAAGTGGATCCCTTCTTGTGGTATGTGCACATCCTGGTGAAGCCATTTAGAATTGATTGCTTGTAATACTGTATATAAAACTCTGTTTCACTTGGATCATCCAAAGTTAAGAGCAACTCTCCAAGTAAATCAGCAATTAAGATCACACAGAAAGGTAAATATTCAACTATCTGTCTTGTTGATTGATATTGGCAAGCACACCATTAGACAACCCCAAATTAATTACTATAATGATTCATTGTATCTAAAAGATGGTGTGCATTTTCTCCCTTAGTTTGATGATCCATGCTTCAGTTCAGCACGGACCTCACCAATATCACAATACAGAGACTGCTCTAGTGAGATTCGCAAATCAAATACATAAGGGAGATAATGGTAATTATTTTACCAGTGTATTCATGGACCTCACCAAGGCATTCAACTTGGCTGACCATAACTTTCTCCTGGATACTACATAGAAACATTGAATCTGATGGTAGGTAAGGACTTCTTGGCCAACCCAGTCTGCCCATGTTTTCCTTGCCTCTATTGTCATCACAGATCCTAACTGATCACTGGCTCCTTCCTCTCTTGCTTTCTACTAAGATCCTCTTATGCCTATCCCATACATTCTTGAATCCCACTACTGTTATTGCCCCCACCACCTCCACTAGAAGGCTGTTCCAGGAATCCACCACTCATTTAGTGAAGAAGTACTTCGCCACATCTCTTTTGAATTTACTCATCCCTTTTCAGCCTCATTGCATGTCTCCCTCGTTCTTTTGCATCTTTTCCTCTGAAAAATACTCCCCTCCTGTGCCTTCTTTACACCCATGAGGTATTTATAGATCTCTATCATATACCCCCTCCCTCCTCTCTTCCAAGGTGTACATATTCAAGTCCTTTAGTCTCTCCTCATAGGGCTTTTGATACAGATCCTGCACCATTTTAGTTGCACCATCTGGACTACTTCCACCCTGTCTATGTTCCTCATGAGATGTGGTCTCCAGAACTGGATACATGACTTCAGTTGGAGTCTCACCAGTGATCTATACAGAGGCAGCACCACCTCCCTCCTTGTGCTAGTGATACCCCTTCCTATGCACCCCAGCATCCCATTGGCCTACCAACTTCCTTGTTGCACTCTCTCACCACCTTGGGGTCATCAAATATGATTACTCCCAGCTCCCTTTCCTGTTTGATGAATGTAAACACCTCTTTTCCCATTTTGTATTGTTAAGTCCCTTATGGCACCTCTACTAGCTGCTGATCCCACTCAACAAAAAAAGAAAAATGTGTTTTGCACAAAAGAAACATGAAAATAAGTAAATAAATACTGTGATCCCTCTCTACAGTGAACACCTCTGGAGCCAGCTGAGGTGTTCACTACAGCTAAGTGCTAATATTTTATTTGGTTGTTTGTTTGTTTACTGGGTAAGTGCACTGATCCAATTGACTGTTTTCAGGCAAGACCCGGACCATGAAGATGGCACATTTGAATACATACAATACAAATGACATGATTTAAGAAGGGTCAAGTGTATACATATAACAGAGAAAATAGTATAAAATAAGGCATACAAGAAGGTGCACAATATAGTCGGAATGCAGGAATTGGTCACATTGGGTTCATCGGTCCTAACTGTCACCCCATTCTCCTATTCCTCAGCTTCTTTCCACATGTGATGGGGTGACAGTTAGGGCCGACGACCCCAATGTGCACCCTGATTCCAGTTGAGTGGGTGGGCCGGAGGGGTGCAAAGGGGGTTTCAACCCTAACATCGAATTTCCTCACTTTTGTCGCTGTAGAACAACCCTGACTGATGCATTAAACAGAGTTTTTTTGCCTCTAATATATATATAGCTGCACAGCATCAGAAAGTATGGAAAATCCTCAATGTTTGCAAATTTTTAGCTCATCTCCACAGCTCGAATGGTTTGTCCGTCTGGTCTGAAATTTTCAGAGTATACGGAGAGTATACAGAGACACAGGCAGAAGGGGATAGGGAGAAGCAAAGGGAGGCAGGGAGGTCAGTAAGGGAAGCCAAAGCTCAGACAGAAGAACACATTGCAAAATCAGTGGGTAGAGGGGACAAAACCTTTTACAGGTACATAAGTGAAAAAAGAAAGGCAAAGGGAGGGATAGTGAAACCGAAGGGAGAGGATGGGGGCCGCGTGGAAGATGACAACAGTAAAGCTGACATATTGAACAGGTAGTTCTGCTCAGTCTTTACTGAGGAAGAGGAGGGTAATGGGTCTGAAGGGAGTACAAGGGGTGAGAATGGTGCAGAAATGGACACAAGTCCCTTTACATGAGAAAGGGTCCTGAAGAAACTGGAAGTAATAAGAGTTGATAAAGCAATGGGGCCAGATGGGGTGCACCCCAGGGTCCTTAATGAACTAAGAGAAGTGGTGGCTGAACCTCTGGCTATCCTGTTTAGCCGATCACTGGAAACAGGGAAGGTACCCAAAGACTGGAGGACAGCAGATGTAGTCCCCTTATACAAAAGTGGGAACAAAGAGGAAGGGGAACCACGGACCACTCAGCCTCACCTCGGTAGTGGGAAGATCATGGAAGCACTACTGAAGGAGAGATTGGTGGAGCATCTGGTTGTCAATGGACTACAGGACCCAAGGCAGCATGGTTTCACCAGGGGGAGGTCATGTCAGACCAACCTCGTTGAATTTTTTGACTGCGTGACTAGGGAGGTGAATCAGGGGAGGGCAGTGGACATGGCCTATCTGGACTTCAGCAAGGCCTTTGACACTGTGCCACATAGAAGACTATTACACAAACTGGGGAATAGGAGTGTGGGCAGGACAGTAGTGTGGTGGGTAGGTAACTGGCTGGATGGCAGAACACAGAGGGTGATGGTAAATGGCTGTCACTCCACAGAGGGAAGAGTGACCAGTGGGGTACCACAGGGATCAGTGCTGGGACCGGTCCTATTCAACATCTTCATCAGTGACATTACGCAGGACCTAGAAGGCAGAATTTCACTGTTCGCTGATGACGCAAAGCTCTGTAACAGGGTAGACACACCAGAGGGTGTAGACAGAATGAGAAGGGACCTGAAGAAACTTGAAGAATGGTCAGGGGCTTGGCAGTTGAAATTCAGTGCAAAGAAGTGCAAGATAATGCATATGGGGCACAAAAACTCTGGCACAATATATCAGTTGGTAGGTGAGGATATAGCATGCACCAAGCAGGAAAGGGATCTTGGGGTTATCAGCTCTGATGACCTCAAGGTAGGGAAACAGTGTGACAAGGCAGCAGGTAAAGCAAATAGGATGCTGGGATGCATAGTCAGGGGCATCACCAGCAGGAAAAGGGAGGTCATAATTCCACTATAAAAGATACTAGGTAGGCCCCACCTGGAGTACAGTGTACAGTTCTGGAGCCCTTACCTATGTAAGGACATAGACAGGGTAGAGAAGGTTCAGATGGTGCATGGATTGCATCACAAGTCCTATGAAGACAGGTTGAAGGAACTGAACATGTACTCCCTGGCGGAGAGGAGGGAGAGAGGGGATATGATAGAGACATACAAGTATCTTACAGGGAGGAACAGGGTGCAGGAATACACTATTTTTAAGCGAAAAAGATGTTCCAGGACTAGAGGGCATGGGATGAAGTTGGAAGGAGGAAGATTCAGAGGAAACGTGAGGAAGAATTTCTTCACAGAATGGGTGGTGGACAAGTGGAACACCCTGCCAGAGGAAGTGGTGGGGGCTGAAACAATCACGGGATTTAAGAATGCATGGGATAGACATAAAGGAATTCTGAAGGTCAGGGGTAAGGGGCAACAGACTTCTAGGAAAACATAAACTGAACTTACAAGCTCAAATGGGCAGACTGAGTGGGCCATAGGCCCTTATCTGGCGACACTGTCTATGTATCTATGTATCTAAGTGCCTTTTGAAGGTTTGGTGAAAAAACTTTAATCCATCCAAAAGTTATTACACTTTAAATTTTCCCAATATATCTTATGGAAAAAAAATATATGTTCCATGTGACAGTGACAGATTCGTGCATGAGAGCACGTTTTACTGTCACATATGTCCTCTGTACTGTCGTGCCACTTCCATCTTGTTTTCAGTTAATGGTGGAGAAAAAACATTGTAGTTTAAAATCTACTGCCCCTAGGTAAACACTAACTGTTGTGTTTACCTAAACGGGGTCCTAGGAACAGCATCAAAGCACCACAATTTTTAAAAAACACTCAGAAATATGTTTATTTTGATCTGGCCATTTGTACTGTCACAATTTGTGACAGTACAAACACAAAACTTTTGCAAATTTGCGAAAGTGTCGCACCGTAGTTTCGCAATTTGTGACAGTACAATCCCCAAAATCATAGTTTCTTTGCCACTTCACTGCCACTACATGGTTTGGACTTTTGGGCTACAATTTGCTGGGTGGCAAGCCCTCTCACCACAGATGTGCCTTTTTGTGGTTTGGTGAATAAAATTTACATCGGTTCCATAGTTGTAACATTCCGAAGTTTCGAAATTTCCCATAAAATAACATTGTGGCAGCCATGGTATCTTTTGGCTCCTATATCTCAAGAACGGTTTGAGATATGGATTTTTTGCTAAGCGCATGCATGTGGGTTGCCAGGTCATGATTACAACTACAGTGTATTTTTTTGTTTTCCAAAGTTCCTGTGGTTACTTTGTAACAAGGGATTAAGGAGTTTGTCCCTATATTACATCCTAACCTTATTTTGGTCTAAAATGTTATGCGCCTGTGTAGCAAATGTTGACCTATGAAGCTGGGTCATATGAGCTTGTAAAGCCATAAAGAGAAGCTAAACCACAGTTGCAATATTAAAGTGCCTTCTGATATTGTAGATGTGAGTAATAGCAAATATTTGACCTATGTGATTGCAAGCAGGAACACAGGACAGTGTCCAAATTCCCCTCTTGACTAATCTTTAGTGCTTGTCATTATATGGACAGACCAAAGTGCTTGTTTGCTCATTTTTTAAGCTAAAACTTATCTCTTCCTCCTGGACTTTGGTAACTGGTAGTGACAGCTGTTACTAGCCATGTATCTATATTTGTGCTGACCAAGGAGGAGCTTATGAGATCATACACATGCTAAAAACAAGTATTGCCTTATAGGTTGATGTTTGTGCTTTTTTTTTGAACCAATCATAGAAAACTATAACAATTGATTATGCTGTCTTTCACTATATAAGCAAGCTGCACATCCTGTTATTTTGAAGAGTGTACAACCTGTAACCTCTAGCTGTGATTATTACTATAATCATTAAATTCTTCCGCCATCAGTCTCGTCTCCATTCATCTCATTTTTAGTAACTTATAATTTTACAACTAAATACAATGCCTACATACTGAGATATTGCCACATTTGCAGCACAAGGTGTATTTGGAATGTCTCTAGGCCTATGTTTCTATACTTATGGGTGGCTCTGTGCTCCCACATATGGATACCATTATGAAATAATGGGAGCACATAGTTCTCCATTATGTAGTACTGGGCCCTGCACTCTCAGAGGAAGATGAGAGTTCATTACAATGGCACTACACTTATGTATAGATGGGAGCGCAGGGCCCAGAGGACCTGCAGTCCCATAATCACATATGGGTGTGACAGGCATTGAGTGTGCCTTGGGGCACCAAACCGTTTCTGAGATATTTAATTTTAAAGTTTTGGAACCTTTAAAAATTCTTTGATTGCGAGAATCGACCATGAATGAAAGATCATCTTTGATCGTGAGGGGACATCTGGTCATGAAATTTGGGCTATCTGGTCCCTCCCAGAGACATCTGGTCCAGCAAAAATCTGGCCATCTTGTCCCGCCCTCACACGTGATGCTCTCAAGCAAAGAATCTCACGATCAAAGAAGTTGCAGGCTCGTGATCAAAGAATTATAAAACATTAAAACTCCATTTTTAGACACAACTACATTAAAGTACAGGTATGGCTCAGTAGAGGTAAGCCCCCTGAGCAAACTCCATCCTAATTTGACTTCACAAGTCACCCAGGGCTGAGATATTTAATTTTTTCCAGCCAAAAATCTGGCCATCTCATCCCTCCCTCATGAACGAAGATCACAATCAAAGAATCTTGCGATCAAAGAATTTACAGACTTGCAATCAAAGAATTTGCAGGCTCTCAATCAAAGAATTAAAAATGTTAAAACTCCATTTTTTGACACAACTACATTAAACTACAAGGCATGGCTCGATAGAGGGAAGCCTCCTGAGCAAAACCCATCCAAGTTTTACTTCAGAAGTCACCCCTGGGCTGAGATATTCGTTTTTTTCCAACCTCAAACTGAAAACAAGATGGCGGCCATCATGATCAATAAATTTCTCGTGATCAAAGATTCTTTGTTCATGAGCCTGCATTTTCTTTGATTGTGAGGAGTGACCAGATGGCCAAAACCCCATTCTTCTTTCGCAAAATAACCTTATACATTTTCCCATAGACTTATAATGGGAGCTAAAAAGTTTAATAACTTTTGAATGGATTAAAAATTTTTTGCCAAACAAAAAGTGGCATGTTCCTTGACCCAGGCTCTTTCTACGTGCCATGTTTCAGACCAGCAGACCACACGGCGGCTGCACAGTGCCACAGACAAAATCCAAAAAACTGCCCACAGAACTGGTGAAAAGTGCATTTTTCAGCATTTTGGTGAGCAAAAGTCATAAGTCCGACTGAAACACAACTTGGCAAATCAAGAGATCTACCATGCTCCACCGCACATACCAAATGTCATGCAAATTTGTTGAATGAGTCCAAAGTTATTAATGTGCAAAATTTCAAGTTTAACATAGCCTTCATAACCCTGAATATAGGGGCGCCACCGCACCCCTATAATATGTATGTGTGTGTGTGTGTGTGTATATATATATATATATATATATATGTTTTAATTCCCCTTCTCATACCATTCTCCCTAACCTTGTTAACCCTATACCTGAAATACTTGTCATTGCTCTGTGTATTTTTTTTTCTATTTCTGTATAATTATGTCTATTTATTATCTGTACATAAAAGTGTTATTCTTGACCTTGCGTTACGTAAGTACACCTTGTAAATGAACCTGCTCAATGGTGTTTGCCTGGATAAAGATTGATTGATATAGGCTCCCCCCCCCCCCGATGGACTAGCACTTGTTTGAAGCAGCCAAGAGCAGCAAAATTTATGTTGTTTTTGGTTCCTATCTTTCCTTTGATTTAGTGGTCTATAAGTAGTGCTAACCACCACTGATTCTTTTGCATTATATGGTGCTTGAAGTCATGATGATAAATCCAATATCCACAAGCCCAGCTGATTGCTGTAATCCTCCCATAAAACATAAAATCTCAGGAAACCTAATTCAGTAGGTTCCTCAAGGTTAGCTCTTTCAAGCTTTCAATGAAACTTTTTACTCCAGCCCCTAAGGTAATTCCAGACCTAGTCCTGCTGGCACTAGGTGAACACAGCAAACTCAGTTACAACATGGTCAAACACTGTGCAGTAAAAATGCCTCAAGCAATGGTAGTGCTCAACAAAAACACTGAGCACTACCATAGCAAAACAAATAACAAACAGCTAAACTGTGTGTTTGTGGGGGGCATAGTCCCCCACACCCCCTTTATGGGGGGGCTTTGCCCCAAAGCCCCTGTATCCCCCTTTGCAGGAGGCTTTGTCTCTGAACTCCCTAACTAAAGATAATCACCTCCAGGGCAACTCGGGGATGGAGAAAAGCCTTGGGGGGGGATCATTGAGAAGGGGAAGGGAAAGGGGAACCTTGTAGGACAACCAGGGGTGGGGACAAACAGCGTGGGGTGGGAGAGTGGACACATTACCAACATAAGTCGGAAGGGGGAGAAAACAAAGTCCTGGGACCAGGAAAAAAAAAAACAAGCATAAGTCCTGTAAGTCCAGGGAATGGGAATCAAGCCCTTGTCCACTGACATTCCACCACCCTCCACTGCCTGTGGCCCTACCCTCTGCTCCACAGCAGATGCTTGGCAGCACACCACCCAGTGGAGCCTTTATCCTCTTTTTCCCAACCACAAACAGCTACAGGAATAGTGCTAATGTTGCCTTCGCTACACTCTTCCTGCAGCCGTATTTCATGTCACTATTTTTACAGTGCAGATTTTCCTGTGCTGTAATCACAGTGACAGTTTCATTTGGTAGGAGTCCTGTCAATGCTGCCAACCTCTGGAGTCCAAATGCTCTTCCAGTGAGCCTCATACAACTGGTTCCTTGGCATTCCTTCTATGGAGATATGGATGCCACACTGCGGACCACAGTTACCCTCTGCATGCACACTTCAGCCAGGCCAGTGAAATTCCTGGTACCCCCACTTGCTGGTTTTGATGGTTGCAATTAGTTTACACCTCCCCTTCCTAAGCTCTATTTTGTGTTCTGGCTATCTTGTTCCAGCACCAGTTCATGTTTCTTCATCCAACATTATCAGGCCAAGGGTAACTTGCATTGGGACCTGGTACTAGCTAGACCTGTTTTCCCCAAGTATCCACTTCAGCTGGCAGACACCAATGAAACTGAGCCAGAAGACCTACATTCCATGGGGATGAGTAGGTCACAAATCTCTGAGTCTTAGTCTGAAAGAGCTAATGATGTCAGCCCTTTATAACCCAGTCTGCTAGAGAGTCTATTATCCTTGGTTCAGTACACACTCTGAAGACGGGGGTCGATACCAGTCCATTTACAGAAGAAAGGGTTCTGAAAGAACTAATAAAATTGAAGGTGGACAAAGCAATGGGGCCTGATGGGATTCACCCAAGAATTCTAAAAGAACTAAGGGTAGAACTAGTGACATCACTGACTACTCTCTTTAACAAATCATGGGAGGATGGGGTGGTACCTGAGGACTGGAGGAGGGCAGATGTGATTCCTCTTCACAAAAGTGGGAGCAGGACAGAGGCAGGAAACTACAGACCAGTTAGTTTGACCTCAGCGGTAGGGAAAATGATGGAATCACTTCTGAAGGAAAGAATTGTTGAGTACCTAGATGCCAGTGGGGCACAGGACCCAAGGCAGCATGGATTCACAATGGGAAGGTCATGTCAGACGAATCTAATAGATTTATTTGACTGGGTGACCAAAGTAGTAGACCAGGGAGGGGCTGTGGACATGGTCTACCTAGATTTTAGCAAGGCATTTGATACAGTCCCACACAAAAGATTAATACACAAGATAGCCAGCCTTGGAATGGGTCCCAAGGTGGTAGCCTGGATAAAAATGGCTGAACAACAGGATGCAAGGGTAGTAGTAAATGGAGTACACAGTGAGAAAGGAGGGTTACTAGTGGGGTACCTCAGGGTTCAGTACTGGGACCGGTCCTTTTTAATGTCTTTATAAGTGACATTGCAGAGGAACTGGAAGGAAAAGTATGTCTCTTTGCAGATGACACAAAGATCTGCAACAGGGTTGATACACAAGATGGAGTGGAAAGGATGAGAAGGGACTTGGCAAGGTTGGAGGAATGGTCAAATGTATGGCAGCTCAGATTCAATGCAAAGAAGTGCAAGGTAATGCACATGGGAAACAAAAACCCAGAGGAAGCGTACACAATGGGGGGTGAGATACTGACAACAGTAAAAATAGAAAGGGACCTGGAAGTAATTATATCAGATGACCTAAAGGTGGGCAAGCAATGTGAGAAGGCAGTAAAGAAGGCTGGGGGGATACTGGGATGCATAGGAAGAGGCATCAATAGTAGAAAACAGGAAGTTGTTATCCCTCTGTACAGACAGTTGGTGAGACCCCATCTGGAGTACTGTGTGCAGTTCTGGAGACCCCATCTCCGCAAAGACATAGACAGAGTGGAGGCTGTCCAGAGGAGGGCAACCAAAATGGTGCAGGGTCTGCACCAGAAGACATACGAAGAAAGACTAAAGGAGCTTAATATGTATACTCTTGAGGAAAGAAGGGAGAGAGGGTACATGATAGAAACTTTCAAGTACCTCAAGGGAATTAACAAAGTCCAAGAGGGTAGCATCTTCCAGAAAAAGAGATGTGCAAGAACAAGGGGGCACAATTTGAAGATAGAGGGGGGACGGCTCAGGGGTAATGTGAGGAAGTATTTTTTCACTGAGAGGGTTGTGGATGCATGGAACAACCTCCCTGAGGAGGTCGTGGAGTCAAGAACAGTGGAGGACTTCAAGAATGCATGGGACAGGCATAAGGCAGTCCTAGTGGCGGGTAAGAGGAAGTAAGCTGTTGGTTAACTAGGATCTGCAGCTTATTTGTTAGGTAGGAAAGTGGGCAGACTAGGTGGGCCAAGCGGTCCTTATCTGCCGTCAAATTCCATGTTTCTATGTTTCTATATAGATATCACCCTTGAATTTCCAGTGTACTGTGCCCAAAGAGAGGATACACTGGAGCTGCTTGGTTTCTTTTCATAGCACCTTTCAAGTTCTGTCTGATAACTTCCATCAATAACACCTTTCTGATCCTTGCTAATGAGGTCAGGTGCTGCCATGCTACTGTAAACCTCCTTCCTAAGGAGTCAAACCAGAAATGTTTAACTTCTTATGTCAGTATCCTTTCTTTGAAGGGCTGGCTTTTGCAGTTCTAAAGAAAGCCATGTCCTCCCCAGTCTTGGCTTCCACCCTTCCCCAACAGGGATAGTGTGATCGACTGTATGCTACCTCCTGCTTGGTCATGGATCACTCTAATGTCTCTGCCTGTATGATCAGATGCAGACATACTCATGGGGTCACCATCATGGTGTTCATTGATAGATATCCGGGAAAGCACAGAGAACATGTTCTGTACATGGTGGAGTATACCATGGATCTGGCCAAGCTCCAGCTTCAGATGACCTTTGACAGTAGTGACTACATATTGTCTGTCATGACTGTTCACCTTTAGCCTTCTGTCTACCATTACTATCAAAATACAACAAAAAGGTGCTGATCTCTTTTAATGACTGTTCCCTGTTTAGGGTTCAAGTAGGTTGAGCAGTACCTGACTAATAAGGAAAATACCACAACAGAAATCTTGCTCAGTGTAGTAATGGACCCAAAAGTTACTCCAGCATGAGGAAACATAACACAAATGATAACAGCACAAGGCAACCTCTTGCGCAGTGGCTGAAAAGCTTCAGACACAAATTTAAGCACATAAACAATTTATTTAAAATGTTTTCAACTCATCACATGTTTAAAAACATTGTTTGATCAATGTGCAAACTGAGGTTTACTTACCCCAATAAGTGCTGATAGGTTTCCCATCGGCTGTGCACTTTGGAGGTCTGAGTGACAACTGGGAAAGCAAACTGCACTTTCAATAATTTTCTTTTTCAAGTGCTAAAATCGTTATTGTGATTAATTTCCAAAACATTATTGGACCCGAAATCCATGATGTCCCAGAGATCCACTGCCTAGAGCACTGGAACAGGCATGTGTATGGTTCAATATCACAGCATCTTCCTCAAAGCACCAAGTTCATGGTGTTAGGATATGTTTTTACAGCTCTTAAAGAGGTAGCATACTGTCTAAAACTAATATTAGTTTTAAAAGCAGTCAATCATTACCTTTTATATCTGAGGTACTTTTTTCTTTACCCATTGATTAATTAGAAGATTGTTTACCTGATGTTAGTAGATGTGATGTGTGGGACAGCACTCTGCCTAGCAGCTGACATACCTAGCTCTGCCCCCCACACACACACTACATCATCAGCATTATGGTCTCAGTGACACTGACTGTGACATCACTGCTGCTTAGAAACAGCCATTCAGTGGCTGCCAGGTCAGTCACCTGTGATGTCACCATCAGTGAAATCCCAATGCTGATAATGTAGTTTTGGGGGGGGGGGGGTCAGAGATATGTCAGCTGTCAGGTTAAGAGCTGTTCCACACACCCAGCACAATATTATCACATAGAATACTTTCTAATGAGCAAAAGGAAAATAAATATACTTCAGGAATAAAAAGTTACACCTGCCTACATCTTAAAATTTGTATTATTTCCCATCTGTCTGTTTGTGCTCCACTAGCTCTTTAGTTATTGTGATCATGCAGTAAATGCAGCAGTAATAATGTACTAATACTAAAGTGCATAACCCAAATCACATCCGCCAAGTAAGCAGAATTGCATGAAACCAATTATTAAAATTCACTATGGCCCAGATATTCAAAGGAGTTGTGCCGGTGCATCTCTGAAATGCACCCCTGGGCTATATTCAAAGGGCAGGGATGCACTGCACAATTCCCGATGCACCACAGTGCAAAGGTAATGTATGCAGTGCATCCAGAGGAGGCGTTCCCTTGCATATGCGGCAGATCTCAATATTCAGCTGAGATGTGCGGTGCAGCTGTCTGCACATCTCGGAGATGTGCCTCATAAGGTTTAGCATGGAAGAACCATGCCTAAGTCATAGCCACCCACAGGTGGGCTGCTGTACTGCATAACACAGCAGCCGCCAGCCCCTGGGTGGCTAGCCCCCTCCAATCCCTGATCATGGGAAAAATAAACCCTTATCCATATCCCTGGTAGTCTAGTGGCCCCCCTCCCATCCCCGATTGTATCAAAAATTAAATTTCACCTCATATCCCTGGAAGTTTAGTGCCCCCTCCCATCCCCAATTGTATCAAAATGAAAATTTCACCCCCGTATCCCTGGTAGTCTAGTGCCTCACCCTGACCATCCCCGATCATAACATGAATATAAATTCCACGATCTCCCTGGTGGTCCAGTGGATCCCCCACCTGTCCCCAACCCAATGTACAAAAACATCCAGTCCAGATTACTGTGGTAGTCTAGTGGCCACCTTCCTATCCCTGAACCTCATCTGTAGAATTAACATACTCTGAACATCCGTGGTGGTTTAGTGGACCCCCTCCCAGCCCCAATTATAACATGTAAACAAATCCCAAGATCTCCTGGTAGTCCAGTGGACCCCACCCTACCCACCCACTGAGACACCCCACCCCACCCTGCTCCCCTGTCCCAGCATGGCATTGACACCAGCAAGGGGCAAACCCTCCCGCACCTCCACGGCTGCCCACCAACTGTGATGTCACTGAATGACAACTCACAGTAAGCACTGCATTACCATTGGTTGACACTGTTGACCAATGGGCGTGCAGTGTGTACTGTAGGCTTTCATCCACAACTGTATGTCATTCACAAGTTGGAATGAAAGCGTACAGTACACACTACAAGCCCATTGGTCAACAGCATTGACCAATGGTATTGCAGTGTTGCTGTAAGCTGTCATTTAGGCGACAGAGCAGTTGGCTGGCAGCCATTGAGGTGTGGTGGTTTTGCTGCCCACTGGTGTCAATGGCTGGGCTTGGGACGGGAGAGCAGGGTGGGGTGGGCTCCAGTGGGTGGGTGTGGGGGTAGGGAGTCCACTGAACTACCAGAGAGATCTTCGGATTTATTTACATGTTATGACTGGGGCTGGGAGAGGGGTCCGCTAGACCACCATGGATGTTCAGAGTACGTTAATTCTATGGATGGGGTTCAGGGATGGGAGAGGGGTGCCCACTAGACTACCACTGTAATTCACAGGATGTTTTTCATACAACAGGTTGGGACAGGACGGGGGGGGATCCACAGGACTACCAGGGAGATCATGGAATTTATATTCATGTTACGATCAGGGATGTTGGGGGGGGCACTAGACTACCAGGGATATGGGGTGAAATTTCATTTTTGATATGATCGGGGATGGGAGGGAGGCCAATAGACTACCAGGGATGTGTGTGGGGGTACTAATTTTTATTTTATGATTGGGGCTGGGTGGGAGACACTAGCCTACCAGAGCGATGTAGTATTTTTTTTTTAATGGACTTTGCAGGGCACTTGGCACATTCTGCTAGGTGAATCCCTGCCCCAGAATTGTGAATGGGGCCATAATGACATGCAAATGGCCCCATTTGAGCCTTGCATGGCTAATGGCCCCATTTGCATGTCGTGGTCTGAATATCTGGAAACTGCATCCAGCGCATCCAATGCATCCCCATTCCAGATATTAAGACCACACAGGGGGATGCGCCGGTGCATCCTCAGTGACCCCTATTTGCACTGCCTGCATCTTTTGCTATATTCAGATGGGATGCGCATTGTGCATCTCATTTGAATATAGCAGGTTTGCCCTCTGGCACAACTCAGTTGCACGGTGCACACACTTACGCCCTTTCTGGGTGGAGTTTGAAAATCCTGGCCCATATTTATATTGATAAAAAAGGAAAAAGGAAAGTGGGTAGGAAAGTAAGGAGGGAAGAACATAAAAAAGGGGAAAGATGTGTAAGAGAAGAAAAAATTGATGGCGAATAAAAACTCTGTAAATATTTATTGAATTTTGTTGACTCGGTAGGCCCACTGAGACTAGAAGTCCCTTTTTCAGGAGCGACCCGGGGGGGTGGATACAGTTGATAACCAACTGAAACTGAACCAGATTAAGTTGTTGGTGGTATTTTTTTAGTTAATGGGAGAAATTTGGCCAGGACACTGGGGAAATTCCCCTACTGTTTTGGTAGGAGATGCTGTCTCGAAGGTGTGTGCAATCAGTAGCATTGGAGCTAGAGACGGAGAGAGATGGATGCAGCAAGGTCTCCTTGGCGGGCGTGTCAAATGCCGATAGCGGGGAGCGGCCATCGAGTTTATTTGCGAATCTTTCAGATATGGATTTGGCTGAGGCAGATGCTGATCTAGATATGATTTTGCGACAGCAGTTGGATGAGAAAATTAACCTAGCTCATCAGGATTATGAACAAGCTACAGAATTACTACAGGAAGAAAAAAAGAGAAAGCGGCTACAACGGTCATCACCCTCGCCTGAGATGTCTGCCCCTAAAATTTTTATGGCAGACACTTGAGACACAGCGGAGACTACTCCAGTGGGGAAACTCTTGGGAACTGAGCAGAAATCAGAGTGATGAAAGCAGCAGCCGGGAGATGTCAGCTGGTTGGCAGATGAGGCCTTACTATGGGCCGGTTGGAAGCGTCGAGATGACGGTACCTGGGCAGTGGCTGAGGAGTACATTGCAGGAACTGCTCCTGTACCTTCACTGTGTGTGGAGCAATCTATCCAGGAGAATACTGCATGACAACCAGATTGAGAGACACTTGCCTTGGACAAAGAACATTTTGATTCAGAGATATCTCCTTCAACTTCAGGTACCCCTTCATAGTCGCCCCTTCCTACCATTTCTGGGACAGAGCCTGACTCTCAGATAATATTAGGGGAGGACGGGAGCACAAACACATTATTGAACTTAGATTAAAAAAAAGATGGTACTGGGAAGAAAACTTATGCAGAATTATTTCACAAACCAGTTGAGATGGCAAAAAGAAGAAATGCCATCAGATTACGTTATATGGGGGAATGGAGGAACTGCCTGATCGGTTCTTTGTTGGTTGTATTCTTTTGAAACAATCTTTGGATTTTACTCCTAATGAGGTATATGTCTTAATCCATGCCCCAGGGGAACATATATTTGACATTAGCTTTAGAACGCCAACAATGCTGGAAAGATTCTGGACCAAATACTCTGTTTTGAAGACTAACCCTTTATGGGTCCACTTTCAAGTGATTCCCCTAACAAAACAATCTTTCAGACTGATTACTGTTTTATTCCAAAATGAGGGGGTAAACATTACTGATATTTAACAGTGGTTAGAGAAAAGGTGCGATGTACAAGGTGCCCCAGACCCTATTTTAGATTCCGAGGGATTTTGGAATGGGGGCGGCAGCTCAAGGTGAATTTGTTTCAAGTAGATAATTTTCAACATCTCCCAAATTGTTTTTTTTAGGCAGGGACAAGGGTTTTGTTTTCTATTCTGGCCAGCCTAGGTGATGCCACAAGTGCGGCTGTTTAAGAAATATAAGTACAACATGTGATAAAATACAATGTTTTTGCTGTGGGGAGCTAGGACATGTGGGTATGGATTGTGAAAATGCCCCAAATTGTAATTTTTGTGAAGAACCAGGCCACAGTTTTGCTGAATGTCCCCTGGCATCACATAACATAACACTGATGATGCTGATTTTGTAATGCAGGACTTTTATATTAACACTGCTAGATTGGGCAGAGACCCTGTAGACCCCAGACCACCACGGCAGCCTTGGGCAGCATCTACACCTGCTTGTCCAAATGGCCAAACTGTAGTACTGGAGGCAGCAGGATCTGCCTTCCCCATTACACAAGCAAAATTGATAACTGAAATAGCTCAGGGAACTGTATGACAGACAGACAGTAGATGTCTCTCAACCTGTTGAGCAAGCTGATGTAGGAATCATGGCACCACCATCACCCCCTTCCACAGAAAGCTCACGCAGTGGCCTTCGTATCTCAAGTGAGCCTCAAGGGGACACTTGTATGTTAGAGAAATCTCAGCATACTATCTCCACTTCAAATAAATTTGATAGTCTCCCGGTTGATGACAATATGGAAGATCCAGATTCCGATACTACATACCAGTCCTCCGAACAAAGGGTTCCAGTCTCAGATATAGATCAAGGCCTAAGTCCGTCTGTGTAGCAAAAGTAAAAAAAAAAGTAGGCGGCAGATTGGGTACAAGGAAAAGTGCTAGGGAAAAGTAGTTGTTTATCTAAATCTCCTTAATACTTTTGTATGGCTTGTGAATTATGTATAGCTACATTCAATG
This sequence comes from Neoceratodus forsteri, assembly GCA_016271365.2. NCBI lineage: Eukaryota > Metazoa > Chordata > Ceratodontiformes > Ceratodontidae > Neoceratodus > Neoceratodus forsteri. The sequence continues at coordinate 725,148,036 of CM028129.1, forward strand.
TCAACAGTATTAGATCAGAAAAAAAAAGACTGGCTACATTTGATTTCTTTACAGGCTCTGAGCTTGATGTGATTTTTTTTCAGGATACCAGACTGTATTCATCGGATGATTTTGATGTTGCTTCACATGCATGGATACGGGGAGCTTGTTATTGGTCGGGAGACGGAGGGGAGGTTGTATGTTCTGGAATTGGAATTTGTTTTTTAAGATCCAATATTGTGGTGACCAATGTGGTGGACATAGACCCAGGGAGGGCTCTTTTATTGGATGCTACAATTCAGAGTTCAGATTTTAAATTGGTTAATATTTATGAGCCATAGGTCAAGACTGAACAAATTGCTTTACTTACAAAAATACAACCATTTCTATTCACAAGGAAAAATGTTTGTTTGGTGGAGATTTTAATATTAACAGATCCATGCAGGATAGGGGAGCTCGGGGAACAAAATTGTATTGTGATACACACTATTTAAATAATTTATTAAAACTTACTGGATTGCAGGATGTACTTAAGGAATCAGAGACTCAACCAGTATATATATATTTCTCAGGTTCATGAAAGTCACATATAGATTATTGGTTTATCTCCCCAAATTTTATTTATTTACCTATTGAATTTTGATGACCGGGTAGGCCCACTGAGCCCCGAAGATCCATTTTTCAGGGGCGACCCGGGAGACAGAAACAGTACAATACAGTCAGGTAGTACAGGGTGCAGAGAAAGTAGACATGAAATTCAAGGTTACAATAAAGGCAATATTTCAATAAACTGAACATAAGTGCAACAATTGAGGGATTTGAGGCATGCTTTTGGAGTCATTTTGGGTGAGAAAAGGAGAGGTATTGGTGTAGGATGTGGGACCGGGGGTGACTATCCAATGCCCTGACAATGGCACGAGCTTGCCCCAAGCAGGTGGGACTTGAGCCTTGTGCGAAAGTTTAACTGCGATGGGGCTTCCTGTTCTAAAGGAGGGAGAGTGTTCCACAGCATGGGGCAGTGTGAATGAAGGATTTGCCTCCCATGTTAGTCAAGTTTACGTAATAGCTCTCAAAATCTTGTACACATGGCTACTTCGGACCACACGATGTTGCAAATTACTCTATCTGATTTTCCTGCAATGTCAAAAGGACCCGGTCATTGGAAACTTAATTCTTCCCTTGTGGAACTACCTGAAGTTAGGGAGGGTTTTGCTTTCTTACTACTGGCAAGGAAATCTGTTTACTTCTTATATGATTCTCCACAACTATGGTGGGAAGATAAGAAATTAGATATCACACAGTATTTTCAGCACATTGGGAGGATTTTAGGATGGGAAAAATAATCATCATATAATACTTTAAGGCTAGAATTGCTGCAGGTTTGTTCTAAATTGATTAAAGGTGAATTTGTGTCTCAAGAAGTTATACATACACTAAAGGAAGATTTGGTAAAAACCCAATATGATAGACGTAAAACTTTGGAATCTGAACAAAGGTTTGGGATCTCTAGCACACAAGGAGCTAGCAACCCTTTTGAGAGTTGTGCATCCCAATGAAAAAAAAAGAAATAAAACAATTAGAAACCTCGTCGGGGGATTTAGTGGTGACTCAAAAGGACATCCTACAAGAATTGGATAAATATCTGCTGCAACTTTTTAGAGCAGATCCAAAAGTTTCAATTAACAAATTAGATGAGTAGTTGCTATCTTGTGATCTTCCACTTATTCCTGACTTTTTCAAGGCCTCTCTCAGTAGCCCAATAACAGCACAGGAACTAGTTACGGCAATTACAGCACTTCCGAGGAATAAATCCCCTGAATATGATGGCATCACAAATTAACTATGTTCCTTAATTTAAGAGACATTAAGTGTGGAATTGTTAGACTTGTTTAACAATATTTTGGATACTGGTTCAGTTACCTCAGGGGCTGGTAATATTCTTACACAAGAAAGGTCCTAAAGGAGATCTCAGAAATTGGAGGCCCATCACTTTACTTAATTCAGACAGTAAGATTTTGTCTGAAATATTAGGTAACAGATTATCAACGGTATTGAGTTCCATTGTTAGTTCATTTCAGTTTTGCTCTATTCCCGGGAAAAAGATTATGGAAGCATTAATTTTACTTAGAGAGATGATGGAGAAGAGTTGGTCAGAAGAAATAGTAGGATTTTTACTGAGCCTTGATCAACTAAAAGCCTTCAATAGGGTCTCGCACCAATATATCTGGAAATGTTTATTGAAATTTGGATTTCTGCACTCGTTTATTACATGGTTACAACAGTATTATGACACCACGGAAGTAGCACCATATGTAAATGGATGGGTGGGGAATTTCTGTAAACATACCCGAGGAGTGAAGCAGGGATGCCCCCTTAGTCCTCTTCTCCATATACTGACATTAGAACAACTGTTGGTGAGAATCAATATTGAAGTGGGAATTAGGGTGTCTTTCCCTTCATAGTGACGTGGCAGAATTAAAGGTAATTGCATATGCTGTTGACATTTGTATTTTTCTGGCAGATCAGTTCAGCAAAGCTACAGATACAGTAACAATAGCTTTTATGGAACATACTGGTGCAAGGATTAATCAACACAAAAGTAAGTGCATTTTTCTTGGAGAAGGGTCTTGTACATATACCGCTATCATGGGTGTTCTGGTGGTACAAGAAGTAATGCAAATCTTAGGGATTTATTGTGGTATAGCTGACATAGCAGAATTTAATTGGAATAAACTACTTAAGGAAGCAAAATTACGCGTGGCTACCTGGAATAAGTGGAGAATATCAAAGTTGAAAAGGATCTATATGATCAAAACATTTTTGATTGGATACTTTTTACATTTGGCAGCAATAGATCCCCTTCCTAAACATTTAGAAACATCACTATTAAAGGGTACCTAAACAAGCAGTTTTTTTAAAACTGCAAACTCCAAAATCTGGCTTAATAGCGTGGTAAAGCAAAGGTTGATGTTTACATGTATGCTAAAACTACATTTATGTAAATAACATAAATGCAGTTTCATAGCTTTTGAAAAATGTAAACATTAGCCTTTCACTTTCAAAAAACAGCCTTGTATGCTCCCTAAGATGTCTGCCAAATGTGTTAAGTAATGAGTCATGATGACATAATCAGAGTCAGAGCCAGAGATCCACATATATTTCTATAGTGCTAACCAGTGCTTCTTTCCCTCTTTATTTTGAATTGTTGTACCCAAATGATCAACAATGTGTATTACCTCATGGATTATTTTGAGCAGTACACATGTTAGGCTATGATTTTGTTCATTTTGTTTACTTTAACTTGCAGAAAATGTTTTGCAATCCAGCTGACTTTTTCTTTGGCAAACTGCATTACAGTACAACACTTCAAATACCTGATGATCTAGTGGTTATATGATGCATTGAATTTTGTTTTTCGTTAACCACTAACCTGAAAGCTTGCTTACAGGTGTGGCCTGGGAGCACAAAGAAGTTTAATGACTTGCTTAGGGTCACACAGCAAAGTACCGATCTTGTTCAGTTCCAAAGCACATGCTCTCTTGTCGATCCACAAATAAGACTTTCTTTTTCCATGTGAACCCCCTGCACCTAGCCTGTCTTCTGTTGAACACCCCACCATCCATACCCTGTCCTTTAGTACTGCTTGGGGCCGCATATGAGGTTGTGGTCTCATGAAGAGAATTATCACACCTCAGATTGTAATTTTGTACCTCAGAGGGTTGTGCACACCTATACTGATATGTATCATCAGCTGACACTGTTAAAAATGCCTTCCAAATCACTCTCCAGTTCACATTCTCAGTGTTTGACTTCTGCTCCCATAGTAAACATTGAGTGGATCAAAACCCTTCTGCACAGTGATGGTAGTATGTACAGTTCCCTGTTGTGTTTTTTTCTCACCTCATTAACAAACAACTAGGTCTTCCTGGAGGGCCAAGCAATAAGCATCGTGACCCACCAGAAAACTGCTGTTCATGCCCTCATAAGGACTGCAATTACAATGGATTAATATTATTAGCAGGAGAGGCATACTAATACCTTGAGTGAATCAACCTGACTTACAGTGTCAGTCTACTCCTTTACCTGTGATCTGCAGAACCCCACAGGACAGTTCCCAGCAATTCTTCTCCAGTACGTTTCTGTGCTCTACTCCACAATGAGAGTTGGCTGGCTACCACCCTTCCAAATCTTGAATGAGCTATACACAACTCCTTCAATACTGTCCAAACAAACATCAACATCCCCCCCCCACCCGGGGTAATCTCCCTACACTGAATTCAAGTAGCAGTTTAGGTGCAGCCCTGCCACTCTGAGTATTCATCATCGCTGGCTACTCTCATCCACAGTCAAGTAGTGATCACGATGCTGGCAGCCCCACATTTCAGATCTCACAGTGATCTGCGCAGCGTCCTCCTTCATGTCTTCAACTAACCTGAATATAGCTGTACCTTGCTGGAATGGCCTCTTCAGTCCCTCTCTGACATTCATTCTTCTCACCTGCTCCCCATACCAAAAACTGGTGAGTTCACTACCCTTCTTCATCATGAATGTGGTTAGTATAGTCTTCCGCATTATAGTTACATATTAATAATGAACATGATCCTCTGGTAAGCCAGGCTGATAGCTGCATGGCACAAGTGGAAAAATAGGCTTTCCTACTCATATAAGATCTAATCCACCTGTGATTAGGCACTATTAAATGACGTGCATTATGATGTGCACACCCATCATTTAATAGTGCCTAATCAAAGGTAGCCTAGATCTTTTAAGGATATGAAAGTCTATAATTCCCCTTGTTCCCTGCTGCTATAGCCTGATTTACTGGAAAGATATGTTTATATTTGATATGTCAAAATAAAACGGGGACTGTACTACTTGCATTCATAATGCAAAAGGGTGATGAGCTCACCAGTTTTCGGTGTGAGGAGAAATAGTGAAGAATGAATATCAGAGTGGGACTGAGAAGACCACTCTTGCAAGGTACTGCTATATTCAGGGAAGGGGAAGACAGAAGGAAAGAAATATGAGCAGATTACTGTGAGAAAGAAGATGTGGGGCTGCCAGCACCTTGATCACTACCTGACCCCGTTGTCCTGGCCAACATTCCCCTTCCCATAAAACCAGTTCATGCAATTGTCCAAGGCTGTGTGTGGATATTAATGTATGGAACAGCTGCCACTACATGTTCAGTCACTTCACTGTCAGTCTAGTATTGCTTGTAAAGCACTTTGGGATACAATGTGTTTGAAAACCACTATATAAATGTTAATTCTTATTATTATTATTTCCCATGGAAAAAGAAGACAAGACAAGCAAATATTTCATTTTTGAGAAAGTATGAACTCTAACATTGGACTGCACAAGAACTTGGCTACAAAATAGTGATGGCTTCAGGGGGTGGTGAAGGGTGTGGCTGCAACCCCCTTCCCCCCACATAGTAATGTACTTGCTTGCTGCTGCTGCTGCTGCATTTCACTTTGTTGAAGAAGTCTGATTTATTGATTGTACAAATGTTTACATTCAAACTATGGATTACATTTGTAGGTTCTGTCAAAAACGTACTAGAAAAGAATAATAGCAGAAAATATAAAGGTTTAATAAAAATGTTAAAAAGTGCATATTAAGCATGCACACCACCCCAGCACCCCCATTGTAGCATCCTGGATCCACCATAACCACTAGACCACCAGGTTATTCAAGATTTGTACTGCACTGTGATTTGCCACAGAGAACGTCGGTTCGATTAAAACACATTTTCAGCATGTTAAAGTAAGCAAAATGAACAGAACCATAGCCTAACATCTGCATTATACAAAATAATGCACATGCTTTTGACCATTTGGGTGAAACAATTCTATACAAAGGGAAAAAAGAACTAGTTAGCACTACAGAGAGCCATATATCTCTCTGACTTTGGCTCTGATGATGTCATCACATAACACATATGGCGGCCATTTTAGGAAGCAGGTAAGACTGTTTTTTTTTTAAATTGGAAGGCTGATTTTACAGTGTTCAAATGCTCTGGAACCACATTTAGGTAAATTATGTAAATGTAGTTTTAGCATTAATGACTACAGCAGCCTTTCCTTTAGTCACCTACAGAGTCAGTTTTTGAATAGTTTGTTGTCAAAATGTTGTTTAGGTATCCTTTAAACCTCCTTTTGGGGTCAGTATGGGGTAATAGACTAAATCCTGTAAAAAGGGGTATTTTATACCTCCGACGTGAACAAGGGGGCTTGCAGATGGTTAACCCAATTTCTTTCTTTTTTCAATTTTTGTGTATGTAAATATTAGACCATTGCTTGTTAATATTTCATGCATTTGGTCCCCATGGGTGCTCGACGCCATATCACAATGGCTAGATGACTGGAAATCTGATGCCCCGATTGCCAGACAGAAGCACATTCAAGGACTCCCTTCATATTTTTATGAATGTTTTGGTAAACTCAAACTGTGGAAGATTATGAAAATCATGATCACTCAATCCACGAGGAAAGAATTTTATCAACATATCCAACAAAGGTTTTTTTTTCGGTTTCCACATTATGTTAATAGATCCCCTCCAGATTTGATATTTATCAGAACAATGTTAACAAGTTCACATATCCCCCCTTTGATGTGGGATATTACCTGGTTAGGAGCGTATGGTAGACTTAATGTAAAAGGGAATTTATCGCACAAACAGATAGAAGAGAGAATATGTCCTAGGACTACAATTTGTCAGAATGAAATAGAGTCCATGGACCATTTATTTTTTATTTGTCCTTACATTAAGCATTTCTGGGCTTTGTGGAACAGGTATTGGAGCAAATCTCAGTTGATAGGAATAACTCCTGAGACACTATTGCTCTGGATTTTACCACAACACTGGCACAGCTATGATATGAATACTCTGCATGGGATACTTGGCCATGTCAAATATCATATCTGACAAGTACGGTGTAGATGGTCTTTGCAACAAATCTTTATAACACTGGAGCAATTATTTCAGACAATTAAATTGGTTAGTTTGGAGTTTAAACATAGGGACAAGATACATTTACCAGTTATACTTTATAATAAAAGATGGAAGTTACTACACTGGCTGGATACAGGATAGTTTGATAACAGTTTGATGGAATTTTCTCACTTAGCTGTACCAGTGAGAAGGGACTTCTGTATGTTATGATATTATAGGCACTATTTGAGTAACTGTTTCTATACGAGAAAATATGACAGCCACAATTAGGTAGGTCATAATCCCAATTTTTTTTCTCCAGTGGGATTTCACACTGCTGTAAATTGACTGGAATTTTTGAAATCTGAGAATTGTTTTTCCACTATTTGTGAACTAGGGGAAGTGTGATTACATGGATGTCTTGGGGTTGAGTTATTATAGTTCTGTTTGATCACACATGACTGGTTATAAGTAGGAACGTTTATACGATTATCTTTATGATTTGTACAGATTTAGGTAACTTGACACCATTTTTTTGAATGCTTTTGATATTATTTTGTGTGATGTTAAACATAGAAACATAGAATTTGACGGCAGATAAGGACCACTTGGCCCACCCAGTCTGCCCATTTCCCTACCTGATGGATAAGCTGCAGATCCTAGTTAACCAGCAGCCTACTTCTTCCTACCCCAACCCCCTAGAATTGCCTTATGACTGTCCCATGCATGTTTGAATTCCACCACTGTTTGTGACTCCACAACCTCCTCTGGAAAGCAGTTCCATACATTCACCACCCTCTCTGAAAAAATACTTAAGTTACCTCTGAGCCACCCCTTCTCTCTTCAAATTGTGCCCCTTGTTCTTGCACACTCTTTTTTTGAAAGATGCTACCCTCTTGGACTTTGTTCATTCCCTTGAGGTACTTGAAAGTTTCTATCATGTCCCCCCTCTCCCTCCTTTCCTCAAGGCTATACATATTAAGCTCCTTAAGTCTCTCTTCATATGTCTAATATGTCTATTTGTGGCTGTCATATTTTCTCGTATAGAAACAGTTACTCAAATAGTGCCTATAATATCATAGCATACAGAAGTCCCTTCTCACCGGTACAGCTAAGTGAGAGGGAGCAATATTAGACTTGATTCTCTCAAATGGAGATGGAGAGAGGATCACAGATGTAGAAGTGGGTAGCCATCTGGGAACTAGCGACCATAGAACAGTATGGTTCACAATAAACACAGCAATAGAGTCAAGCCATACAAAGACAAAAGTATTGGACTTTAGGAGGGCTGACTTTGCCAAAATGGGTGAGTGCCTAAGGAATGCACTAGCAAATGGGCAGGAAGGAGGGTGGAAGAACAATGGGGAATAATAAAACTGCCATCACAGAGTAGCGAGCCTTTGTGTGAAGCAAATAAACAAAACAAGGCGATGCAAGAAACCACTATGGTTCTCAAAGGAAGTGGCAGTGAAGGTTCAGAGAAAAAGCATTCAGGAAGTACAAGGAATCGCAGAAGGAGCAGGACAGAGAACTGTATCAGTTAAAGCAAAAGGAGGCTGGGAAGGCAGTCAGAACAGCAAAGGCCCAAACCAAGGAAAAGATAGCCAACTCAGTTAGAAGAGGATAAAACCTTTTATAGGTACATCAGGGAGTAAAGGAAGACCAAGGGAGGGATAGTGAGGCTTAATAAAGGGAGGAGGGTGGGCAGAGGAGACTGTGAAAAGGCAGAGATACTAAACAAATATTTTTGCTCAGTATTTACAAATGAAGAGGGGTACATAAAACAAACAGTAGTAACACTCTGGATACAGAAGTTGATACCAGCCCATTTACAGAAGAAAGGGTTCTGAAAGAACTCTAAAACTGAAGGTGGATAAAGCAATGGGGCCTGATGGGATTCATCCCAGAATTCTAAAAGAGCTAAGGGTAGAACTAGTGACACCACTGACTACCCTTTTAACAAATCATGGGAGGATGAGTGGTACCCGAGGACTGAAGGAGGGCAGATGTGATTCCCCTTCACAAAAGTGGGAGCAAGGCAGAAGCAGGAAACTATAGACCTGTTAGTTTAACCTCAGTGATAGGGAAAATGATGGAATCACTTCTGAAGGAAAGAATTGTCGAGTATCTAGAGGCCGGAGGGGCACAGGACCCTAGGCAGCATGGATTCACAGCGGGAAGGTCATGCCAGACAAATCTGATAGATTTCTTTGACTGGGTGACCAAAGTAGTAGATCAGGGAGGGGCTCTGGACATGGCCTACCTAGACTTTAGCAAGGCATTTGACACAGTCCCACACAAAAGATTAATATACAAGTTAGCCAGCCTGGGAGTGGGTCCCAAGATGATAGCCTGGGTAAAGAATTGGCTGGAGAATAGGACACAGAGAGTAATAGTAAATGGAGTCCACTCAGAAGAAAGGAGGGTTACTAGTGGGGTACCGCAGGGTTCAGTATTAGGACCGGTCCTCTTCAATGTCTTTATAAGCGACATTGCAGAAGGACTGGAAGAAAATATGTCTCTTTGCAGATGACACTAAGATCTGCAACAGAGTTGATGCACAGGGGAGGGTGGAAAGGATGAGAAGGGACTTGGCAAGGTCAGAGGAATGGTCAAATGTATGGCAGCTTAGATTCAGTGCTAAGTGCAAGGTAATGCACCTGGGAAACAAAACCCAGGGAAGAGTACACAATGGGGGTGAGATACTAACAACAACAAAATGGAAAGGACCTGGGGGTGGTCATATCAGATGACCTAAGGTGGGCAAGCAATGTGAGAGGGCAGCAAGGAGGGCTGGGGGTATACTGGGATGCATAGGGAGAGGCATCACCAGTAGAAAACAGGAAGTTATTATCCCTCTGTACAGACAGCTGGTGAGGCCCCATCTGGAGTACTGTGTGCAGTTCTGGAGACCCAATCTCCGCAAAGACATAGACAGGATGGAAGCTGTCCAGAGGAGGGCAACTAAAATGGTGCAGGGTCTGCACCAGAAGACATATGAAGAGAGACTTAAGGAGCTAATATGTATAGCCTCGAGGAAAGGAGGGAGGGGGACATGATAGAAACTTTCAAGTACCTCAAGGGAATCAACAAAGTCCAAGAGGGTAGCATCTTTCAAAAAGGTGTGCAAGAACAAGAGGGCACAGTTTGAAGATAGAGGGGTGGCTCAGAGGTAATTTAAGGAAGTATTTTTCACAGAAAGGGTTGTGGATGCATGGAGCGGCCTTCGGAGGAAGGTTGTGGAGTCAAAATCAGTGGTGGAATTCAAGCATGCATGGGACAGTCATAAGGCAATTCTGGGGGTGGGGGTAAGAAGAAGTAGGCTGCTGGTTAACTAGGATCTGCAGCTTATCCAGTAGGTAGGGAAATGGGCAGACTGGGTGGGCCAAGCGGTCCTTATCTGCCATCAAATTCTATGTTTCTATGTTTCTTCCGGTGCAGACCCTGCACCATTTTAGTTGCCCTCCTCTGGACAGTTTCCATCCTGTCTATGTCTTTGCGGAGATTGGGCACTACTTTTATATTTGTTTATAATTTCAATATAATATTCTCCTGTTCTTTTATTGGGGGGTAGTAGCAATCTGAATTATTTATTTTTTTGAAGTTTCGGTATATTGTGTTATTTCTTTCTGTTTTTGATTGTATTACAAGGATTTTGTATGAAGTACTACTATTTTTCCATGTTTTGTTTTATATTTTTGAAAATACTCTGCTCCATAATTTTTGGAGTGGGGGGTTTCTGTCATTATAACATGTATGTTTGACTTTAATGTATGATGTAATACTTACTTATGCTTTGAATTTTCTTTCATTATGATTTTGTACGTAGTGATACAAGTTTGTATATTTTGTCTTGAGTTTTGAATAAAAAATTCCCCTACTCTTTTAGAGAAGTGCCATGGGATCTTTAACATCTACCTGAACAGGCAGATGGGAGCTCGGTTTAACGTCTCATCCGAAAGACGGCATCTCAGAAGTGCAGCACCCTCCTCATGCTGCACTGCAGTGTCAGTATTGGGATATTAACCCAAGGGCCTGCTTTGGGGATAGAACCCACCGCCTTCTGATCTCCCGGCCTCAGAGGTGAGTGTGCTACCTGCTGAGCCACTGGCACAAAGGACTAGTTCATAAAGGATTCTTCAGTTCTACAAAAGAAGATGCAAGTGAAACATTTTTGTTCAGTCCTTTTGGCGCAGCAAACTCCAACTCATTGATCCAATCTGTTTGTCTTTGGTATAAGAGTTTAACAATATCCTCACCTCTCTGGTCATACCTCACTTACAATTAATAAACATTTAAAGTTGGCTACTGAGCCATACTTTACCTCCTTGAAATGTTTGGCCATGACGTATGTTTCATTTCCATTTGTTATTGTCGTCTTTGTGCTAAGCTATTCTCATTTTGAGCACCCATTGTATTTGCCCAGAATAAACATGATGGCATGGGCAATAAATACAACATGTAAATTACTGTTTTTTTGAACAGTTAATAAAACATTGAATTGGATACTGTTAAAGAGACCCTGACACCACTGGGATAACTTTGAAAAATGTAAGATTTAGACACAACTGTTTATATTTCTTATATTTTCTGCAGTTATGTCTCACTTATTCAGTATTACTGAGGACAGTTTTATGAAGACAGGATCGCCGTCCTCTAGACTTCATCTACTCTGGCAGCTTGTCTACACCTGACATCATAATTCCCAGTTTATGAGAATTTCAGCCACTGACTGAGCAGGTCTCCACAGCCCTTGGGGCTAGGCTCTCCTTCAGCACCTCTTGCTGGCCTGGAACTTGAAGCTGGTGCTGCGGTCTGGACTGCCTGCTTGCCGCAGAACACACTGGGCTTCCCTCTCACCGCCTCCCCTGAACAGGAATTTGTCCTCCGAGTCATGGCTTATTGAGGGCTCAGACTGCCTACACCACCAGGATTGCATCAGTTGCTCCCAATGGGGAGAATTTTGGCCGCTAACCAAGCAAGTATGTGTAGCCTCTGGAGCTTTCCTTTTGGATTTCAGACAACCTCACTGTTCATTGGTGGCTGCCTGTTGCTAAGCCGGCTTCAGATTGGCTAACTGCTATCAAGCTCTTCCATGACCCCCTGTGCTAACTGTGCCACAGCTTGTGTGAACTCTTACCTCCTGAAATTGGTGCCTTTTTATTTAAAAAGGAACTCTGCTCTCCATTCAATTCTAGTCTGTCTGTTTGTTTTTTATTGTACTGCCATTGCTACATCTAAATGTTTTAAGCCTTGCACTCGGCTAGTGCTTAGTTACAGTGATTGCAGTCCTGTACTGTTTGTTACAGTGATTAACTAAAGCCCTGCTGGTGCTTTGCACCGCCCCCACCCACCCCCCACCACCCGCCCTATCTGGGCATTTACTTATATAGCCTTATTTTGTTAGTTTCACCTGATGACTAATAGGCCATTTTGCCATTTGCTTCTTATCAAATACTACCACTAGTGGCATCTTCTTATCTCTAGTGCTCACTGAATACTTATGGTTAATGTTTGTTTCTGCACTACAGGTGCTTTACTCCTTCTCACATTTGTCAACGGTGTTATTATTGTTCATCATGACACAGAAAATTCTGTTCTCTCTCATGACCAGCCTGTTACTCTTTTCACTTGCAAGGCTCTCCCTGGTTCCATGTTCCTACAGTAGCACCTGGCAGCACAGCCCTAATGGAAATTTCAAATTTTCTAACATGCTGGTCAGACCAATTGACTGTTTTGATCTCACTCCACTATTGATCCCAAGGTTCCTCAATTATTTTGTGACTGCCTGCTTAGATTATAGATTCTGCTCTAAAATTACACTTGTTACTCCTTTTATTCATTGCAAGCTTGCTATCTTATGCTGCTTGCTATCCTGTTAGCAGGCAATGTGGAACCGAACCCTGGTCCTTCATATCAACAGCCATGCAATGATGTCTCCTGGGCTACTACTTCAGGGCTCCGCATAGCCCATCTAAACATTAGGAGCCTAATGTGTAATTTCACAAATCCGGAGGCTTGGTTCTCCACCTATAACCAGGATATACTGTGCCTATCTGAAATGTGGCTCAAGCCTTCTACTCCTGATTCAGTCTGATTATTAAGAAACTATAGTCTAATCAGGAAAGACAGGTTATCTCCTAAGCGGGGTGTGGGCGTTACGCTGTTTTACAAAGCACATCTAAATATCTCGCTGAATAGTATATCGCAATCCTCCACATGTGAATCCCTTTATGCACTTCTCCACTTGGGTGCTAAAAATCTACATATAGTTGTTGCTCATAACCCGCCCCAGGGAGCACTGTCTGCCTTCACTAATTTGCTGGAGGACATAGTAAAATTAGCAGGCCATAATTAACTGCTTATTCTTGGGGATATGAATCTGAACTGGCTTGGAGAAACTCATAGCTTACTTCTATCTCTAGTCCAAAGCTATTATCTGCATCAAGTTATAACAGTGCCCACAAGGATCTTCCCTAAAGCAATGTCAAGCACGTTACTGGATTGGGTGTTAACAAATAGGGTTGACAGAATTATGGATGCAGGCATCCTGCCGGATACTATATCAGACCACTCCCCCATTCTTTGTGTGTGGCAACACTCTAGCTCTCAGTCTCTGCCCCCATGCTATATCACCTTCAGGAACTATGCCAATCTGGATCAGGAGAAGTTCCTGCATGAAGTCTCGTCTATTAACTGGTCTTATCTTTCTCAGTCAGGGGATGCCTAAACAGCTCTTGACTACTTTCTAAACCAATTTCTTGCAGTTCAAAACAGACATACATCTCTTGTGACCCGACGTGTTCACATGAAACCCACAAAGTGGTTAAACAAAGATCTTCTGGCTGCATTGCATGTCAGGGATAAGATTGGGCCTCATTATGGACTGCCAGGCCTTTAGGGCCCAGAGAAGTGATTGTAAAAAGCAGATCAGACTAGCAAAAAGTTCATATTGTAAGGGTCTTCTGCTGGAAGCATCTGGTGACCCCAGGAAATTATAGGCACATATGAAATCATTCCTAGGGGCAAAGAAAACTCACTTGGATGACGAAATGATCATTGGTGGAGTCCACTGCAACAACCCCAGGACCATTGCAGAAGCATTTAATAAGCAATTCTCTGACGTGTCCAGCTTCACATCCGTGTTCCTCCACGCTTAGCCCTTACCTCCACCCACTCCACCCACCCCTACTGTACTTCCCCCTCCTTTTTACTTTAAGGCAGTATCTAAATCTGAAGTCTTTGGCCTACTGAACACCATTTCTGATACTAGCAGTGTAGGCTGTGATGGCATTGAGCCTAAACTTCCAAAACTGGCTGCACCGTTTATTGCCCAGCCTCTGTCTAGGATTTTTACCCTCTCTCTTTGTAATAGAGTTGTCCCTGATACCTGGAAAATGGTCAGAGTCACACTGGTCCTTCAAAAAGGTGATAAAAGAGATATGACTAATTATCGGCAGATAGCTATACTATCAGTTTTGTGCAAAATAATGGAAAAGTTAGTATCAATCCAAGTTACCGCATTCATGACTAAATATAACCTTCTCTCACTGATTCAATATGGCTTTTGTAAAGGTCATAGCTCTTCCACTGCCTTGCTCCACCTTGCAAATGATACTCTTTTTTTTTGAACTTGAAATAATTTTTTATTTAGTAAAAAGCAAAGAGGATACCAGTACATCTTAATATTCATAAATCACATCCTTTCTGAAAATACATACAAATATTACAGGGTTTACTTGAGGTTATTTTTAAACAGAGTTCATTCAGTTGTCCATTTTGCTTCTTCTCCTCGGTTACCTTGCTATGAAGCTACCCTGTTCTCTGTGGAAGAGTCTTTTTTCCTCAATAATCTTTTTAGGGATTATAACAACTTATAGTCCTACCGTGTCAGGGGGGAACCCCCACTTTCTCCAAAGTCTCCATTTGTAGACACAGCGTAGGAATAGCACTAGAGGTACAGCCCCGGGTGATTACTTATATCCCTAACTTTTGCTACCTGCCTTTTTCTTAGGCCTGCAGCATCTGTTCTAGGACAGGGGTACCCACTTTTTATTCTATGTAAACCATGAATGGGAGCCATCTAGTATTGAATTTCTCTGTGGTCAGTCTTAACCTGGCTGTAATGGCCTCCATACTCTTCATTTGATCAATGTTATTGTACCACTGAGTCTGCGAGGATGGATCCTCCCTAAGCCACTTCTGGGTGAGGAATTTCAAGGCTGCAGCCACCAATACATAAAAAATATACTTTTCAGTTTGTTTTTTCAGCTCTGTTGGGGGTAGTCCAAGTACCAAGTTTTCGAATTCTAATTTTGTCTTCAGGGAGAGGATTTTAGTTATCTCTTTAGATATTGTTAACCAATAAGAGGATATATGGGTACAGGCCCAAAAAATGTGATGGTGTGTTCCTTTGAGCCCACAGTTTCTCCAACACCCATCCGAGGAAAGGGAGGTATAGTGGTACGAGACTGTTGGGGTCCTAAAGAACCTGATGTTGACCTTCCATCTAAATTCTCTCCAGGAGGGGGGGAGCTCGTTGTTTGTTGAACTCCCCTCCAGATAACCCTCCATTTATTCTCCTGAATATCTTGACCTGTTTCGGCCTTCCAATGATCTGTTACCCTCTGAATGGTTAATGTGCCCCTATCTTCCATGAGTGTTTTATATATTTGAGAGATACACATCTTGGTGTTCTGTGAGATGATTCTTTGGTGGGTTACTATTACTGGGGTTGCTGGGCAATGCATCAGCTCTGTTAGGCCTTTGTTGTTCTGTATGTAGTGAATGCATTGAATGTATCTGAATGCATCTGTCTCCTTTAAGGTGAACTCGCTTCGCATCTCTGTAAATGATTTAAGACGGTCCGCTTCCCAGAAATTGCCTTGGGTATTTCAGTCCCTTGATCGCCCAATCCGTTAGGCAGGTATCTTCTCTATGGGCAGAAAAGCCCGGCATGTTGTATAGGGGAAGATATTCCCACACTGGTCTTATTATTTCCCACTCCTGTCTGGCTTTCAGCCACATTGACATAGTATGCTGTGTCAAGGTATTTCTTAGCTTTTTTAGCTCCGTGGGGAGAATTCTCCAAGGTAGTAAGTTGAGGGGGCCCAACTGGCAGTCTTCCTCTTCTATCTCCCGCCAGCCATGACTCTTCCCACACATCAACATTTTAATAACTGGTAATATTTGGGCAGCTAAATAATATTTGGGGAAGTCTGGGAGTCCCATCCCCCCTTTTTCCTTATGTTCTGTTAGTATATCCCACCGAATTCTTGGTCTTTTCCCTGCCCATATGAAGTCTGATACTCTTTTCTGTAAATCCTTCCAGTCTTTGCTGGGGATAGGTAGGGGGAGACTGATGTAAAGAAACAAAAAGCGGGGGAGAATGTTCATCTTAACAGTTTCTATTCTGTTTGTGAACGTGAGGGGGAGAATGGACCACCTGTTTATGTCGGTGTATATCTGCTGTTTTAATGGGCCGTAGTTGTTTTTATAGATTTGTTTTGCTTGGACAGGGATATAAATTCCTAGGTATCTAGTTTTAGTATCCACCCATTTAAAGGGGTTCTTTTCTCTCAAGCTCTGATCTGGGGCTCTCCCTAGGGCCAATACCTCCGATTTTTCTTTGTTAACCCTAAAACCCGAGATATCGCCAAAATTCTTCAGTAAGATTAATAAGTGTAACAGTGAGGTTTCAGGGTCGCTCAGGAAAATTAGGGTATCATCCGTGTACAATGATATTTTGTGGTTAGTGTTTTGGACTTCTATTCCTTTTATCTCCTGACTCTGTCGTATGGCCTGGTACAATGGCTCCATACTGATTGCAAACAGCAGGGGTGAAAGGGGGCATCCCTGTCTTGTTCCTCTTCCAATTTTAAAGGGGGGTGATAATGTGCCATTTACCCTTACCCTCGCCTGAGGATCCTGGTAACAAAGTTTTACCCATGTCAGAAAATTCCATTCAATACCCATTTTTTCTAGCACCTGAAAAAGGTACGTCCAATTTAGCCTATCAAAGGCTTTTTCTGCATCTAGGAATATTGCCAGGTCTGTTTTTGTATTGGACGCCTTCCTCTGGATGATATTTAAGAGTCGTCTTATGTTATCACTCAGCTGACGGTGTGGTATAAAGCCTGATTGGTCGGGGTGAATTAATAATTCTATATATTTTTGTAGCCGAATGGAGAGTATTTTTGTAAGTATCTTTTTTTTTTTGAAATCGCACTTTATCCTCCTCACAGCCTGCCTCCTCCGACCCTTCAGCGATGACCCATGGACATCCCACTACCCGGAACCCTGCCCACACTGACCACAAGTCCCCATGGAGCCGCGGTTTCCAGGCGGGGGGCAGTGGGGATCTAACCCGTAACTTACATTCGTCGGCCTCGTGGACTGCTGGGCAGGTACGGGCACATATGAGCGACGTCCTGGGTCCTCACATCTTCCCGGATGAAAGCAGGCTCTTTTCGTTTCGCCCTCCCGAGCAGTCAGCGACCTCCCTGGCGTCATGACCGCGTGCGTCGACGTCTGTGATTGCTCAACGTACAACCAGCCAATTCCCTAGAGGCTTGCACTTCCTCGAGCCCACTCGGGTCATGCAAGTGCCGGGCTATGGCCAAATCCTTCCCCGGAGCAGGCGAGCTGTCGTCGGACGCTCAAGCCTGTCTCCCTCCGGCCGACCCACTGACTACCCGAGTCCACTCCCGAACCCAGGTCGCCAGCGTGGAACGAGGTGTGGCATCCAGCGCCTCAACCCTCGGCACCACTGGGCCGGCCCTTTGTAAGTATCTTTAGGTCCTGATTCAATAGGGCTATCGGTCTGAATGAGGAACATTTCGTACAGTCTTCCCACCTTTGGAATCACTGTGATTAGTGACTGAGACCAGCTTTCAGGGATTTTACCTTCTTCTAAGCACTTGTTGAAGACCTCTGCTAGTATCTGGACCACCGTGGGGCCTAGCTTTTTGTAAAATTCTCAGCTCAGGCCGTCTGGACCAGGGGTCTTGCCCCCTGGTAACTGTTGAATAACGCCCATTATCTCTTCCGTTGAGATGGGGCGGTTTAGTTCTTGTTTCATTGCCTCCGATAATTTGGGGAGATTGATGGTGTTTAAGAATGTTTTCACTCTGTTTCTGGTTAGGATCTCGTCCTTCTCCTCCCTGTACAATTCTTGATAAACTTTTTGAAACTGAAGTGCTAGTTCTCCTGGGTCCTCCCATTTTACCCCCTATGGGCCTGTGTCTTGTAAGAAGGGAATATATCTGTCCATTTGAGCTTTCCTTAACCTGAAGGCCAGGAATTTTGATGCTCTGCCCCCCACCTTGTGATATCTTTGATTTGTAAATCTTAGATATCCCTCTGCTTTCTTATCCTCAAATTCTTGTAGATTTTTTCTGATTCGGGTTAATTCTTTCTGGGTCTGCTTATCATAAGGGTTGGCCTTATGGCTTTTTTCTGCTACGGTTAAATCAGTTATCAGCCTATTATAGATCGCATGTTCATTTTTCTTTTGGGCTGAAGCATAGCTGATTATCCTCCCCCTTAACACCGCCTTAAGGGTATCCCTCTTGAATAATGTGAAATGGGTCGTTTGGTTATGAACTGTTTGAAAGTCTTTAATGTTCTCTTTTAATCTTTCCACAAAAGTTTTATTGTTCAGAAGAGAGACATTTAGGGCCAGATATTCAAAGCTTTGCGCCGGGCAAAAACCGTTTGCGCAGGTTTAGCGCGGGATTAGCGCGGGTCTGCTATATTCAAAAGGCCAAATAGCGCGGGCAAACTGCATTAGCGCCAGGCAAAATTATAATGTATGCAAGGGGCAAACTGACATGAATACAAGCGCAATGCTATATTCAGCGGCTAGCGCCATGCTAAGTGGTTTAGCGCGACCTAGCGCAACACTTAGCGTGGTGCAAATTACCGCCCAGGAAAAGCTCATCTTAATCCTGGGCAAGCAGCCTTGCGCGACACTGTGTCTTTGCGCGGTGTTTGCGCGGGTTTAGCGTGGGTTTAGCGCGACCCTAACAAATAAATATGACACATAGATAAAGCCAAACATAGAGGAAGCATTCTGCTAACTGATGGCATCACAATGATGCCATCATCTGCCACCAGTCCCAGTCATGCCAGGCAGTAAGTGGTGACCCTGCCACTAGTGGACAGCACGGCAGTGTGGCCATACAACACACACCTGTGGACCACACTGCCGTGGACACCAACAGATGCCAGCACACACATGCAGCACTGTGGGCATGGAGGATGTTGAGGGGAGCATGTATGGGTGACGAGGCTGTGCTACAGACCAGGTGTGGCCACAAGGCTGGGACACATCATGCAGTGTACATGGGCCAGTATTGGGAATACCCCAACACCAGTGTGCCTTTCGGATAATATATTCCCCCCCGGCCACATACCTCACAGCTGTACAACAGCCATAGCACACAAAGCCAGAATGTACATGTCACTGTGAGCATCCATGCTACAGGTGCAGCATCTGTGGGTCACACAACAGTGTAATAGTAATGTCCAGTGTCAGGAAACATCCGCAGGTTGGGCCTCTCACTGTGTATAGTGCAGTCATCATCACTGCCCTACACACCATAGGCATTGCTGTGTCCACACACTACTGGCCCCCCTTGCTACTGTAGTTGCTGCTGTGCACTGTAGCATGCCCTACAGTGTGACAGTTGCATGCAGCACCACCACCACCTGTGCCTATGCTGTCCTGTCCCCTGGGGTACAATATGCTATGCTATGCTGTACTGTTTACATGTAGCCTGTAGCAATCATCATGCACCGCCAGACTGACCTACAGGTGGAGCTGCGGTTGGACCTGGTCTGCCCCTGTACTTCCAGACTGACCTACAGGTGGCTCTGTGGGACCCTGCAGTAACACTGGGCAAACTGCATGCAAATCAGGGTATAATGAGATGCTAATCCGGTTGTTTGCCCAGAGACTACCTAAGTAGGCTCATTTGCATGGCACTTTTGAATATGGCACATTTTAGCTCCGGGCAAACGTGTTTGCTCCGGGCTAACTGCTTAGCTCCGCTGGCTAACAACGAGACTAATGTGTTAGCGCTGCGCTAACGGTACGGGAATATTATACAGTTTTGATCACTGTTCTTTCTCATTTGCTGCTTCCTGCAACTGTACTGAGTCCATGCATTTGCTAGCACACACATTGGCCACGTAGTTCATCTGTACCTGCCCTCATGTTGCTGTGTACTGTGTTGTTGTTGTGGGTTGCACTTCCTGGTTGCTTTATTCAGTGCTGTCTTATTCCAGGGCAATGTTTGCCCTGCACTCCCAGCCCAGTTTGCATGGCCTCATTACCATGCTATATTTGGAAGCTGTTTGCCCTGGGCTATTCCGTTTGAATATAGCCTGCTCTGTGCTCCGGGCTAAGTTTGCCCGCTGGGCAGTGCTAATTTTGCCCCGGGGCAAAGTTTTGAATATCTGGCCCTTATTCTCCATAAAGTTTGCCTGCTCTGAGGTAAAAGGACTAACCCTATCGATATTGGGGCATGATCCGATAGTGTCATATTATGTATCTTGGAACCTTTGACCTCGTGGAGATGAGTAACATTTGTGTAAAAGAGATCTATTCTCGAATATGATTGTTGGGGGTTTGAATAAAAAGTGTAATCCCGTTCTTTTGGATGGTGCACCCTCCAGATATCTACCAGGCCCAGTTCTCTTGTCATCGTGGTTAAGACCTTGGAGACTATTCTGTTCGTGGTTTCCGTCCTCGAGGAACGGTCTCTTAATGGGTGGGGGGCAGTGTTGAAGTCCCCTCCAAGCATTATCTGACCGTGCGGCAGACCAGCTATTTTCTGAAAAATTTTTCCAAAAAAGATCTCTTGTTGCCTATTTGGGGCATAAATATTAATAAAATGAATGAGTTTGCCCTGTATTCTCACCGACAACCTTACATATCTTCCTTGCATTCCCCCTTCTGTTGTTTCTATTGCCAGGTGCAAACCCTTACGTATTAATATAGCCACCCCCACCTTTTTTGCACTGGGGTGCGAGGCAGCAATCACCTTTTCCACCCAGGCTCATTGCAATTTAAGATGTTCTGACATCGGTAAGTGTGTTTCCTGGAGGAAAATCACGTCTCCCCTCAGCTTCTTAAGTTCCTGCAACAGCCTTGTACGTTTTATCGGGGAGTTTACTCCTTTGACATTATAGGAGCAAATATTCAACTGTGCCATTTTATTGTGTCTGGAGACCCCTGGTGGGCAATGGGGGCGCTAGCCTCCTTAAGTGTATCCACGTCCCTAAGTCTTCTTATCTTCTCTGTACCCTTAACCCTGTCTCGTTCATGTTTTGGTATCTCTTTCTGGATCTTAACTCTAATACAAACCCAAAGCATTATAACAGGAATACAAAGTGTGTAGATAGAGCCATTAGCTCCTAACTTAGAATATTTATCAACCATTGTACTTCTATCAACTTGATCAACTTTGGTCTAACACTGTAACTAATAAAACACCAAAAATAAGAAAAAGGGAAAGCCAAAAACAAAGCATTTTATTATTAACTGACCAACTTTTAAAATAAGCTTCCTATGTATTTACCCTAACCCTGTCTCCTTTAATTAAGGGAGACAGGATTGAAGAATAAGCGTCGCTACACTTTGAGTGCGTGTATCTCACCCACTGTCTCTTACTAAGAGACTTAGAGCTGTTTTTTCCCGTTCTGAAGTTGGACGTCACGTATCTTCGTTCAGGGACCTTATCCCCTTCCCCTGGACCCGTCCACTCCCTCTGTGACAAAATCCCTTTTGTTATATTTTTCTCCCCCCTTTTCGATCTATCCACCATAACATAAAAAAAAAAAAAAAACATTAAAGGCAGCTCCCTTCCGTACCTGGCCTAGTTTGGTCTTGGGGACTCTTCATTATCTGTTTTTCTGCTCAATTAGGGCCTCAGTGGGGAGCCAGTGCCATTGCACCTGCTTCTACTTCCCATTTAGTGAAATAGATGTTTGCCCCTGCTCCCCCCTGGCGTGTCCACACCCCTAACCTCATTACCCTTAAAGCTCAGATGGGAGAGCTTTTCCCGGCCTAGAAACTTCATGCATAGAACACCCCACTCAACCCCCAAATCTGAGGGTCGGTTACTTGGGGGTTGTCTAGTGGGTCAGCGAGCACCCTATCATCCTCACACTCCACCGCACAGTGGGTCCCTGGCTGCCCCCTTCTTTTCCTCCCTCCCTCTCCTTAGTTTCCTTCTCCACCATACTGGTTACTTCCTTAGGTGGTGGTGGCCCAGAGGTCGCTCTCTAAAATGCCAAGATATTTTCCCTCTTTCCTTCCCACCTCGCCACAGTTGAATGGTTAGAGCAGCTGCCCTCCTCTCCCCCAGCGCCTCGGTAATTTCGGCTCTTTTTCCCTCTTGTGACCTGGGTTAAAGAGGTAAGCCAATGGGCAGGGGCTAAAAAAACATAAAAAAAAAACCCTGCTCCCCTGCCCTGCGCCATGTGGCGGCCGCTCGTCTACCTTCCTCCTTAGTACCACGATCATCGGTTAACTACTCCCCTAGCCTACCAAACCTCTAAGTGTACTTCCCAGTGCTTTTATATGGATCCGTTGGGATATTACTCGACTGAAGGGGTTATTCCGCTATGCCTCCGTGTTTCCATAACTTTAAATCTGGCGGACCCCTATATCGTGGTGGGCTTCTCCGAAAATTAGGCCTTTTTCATCCCCTTGTCAATACCATCCCCCCCCTGGAAAAAATCAGAGACCCAAGGAAAGGGTAGTAATTGAATAGTAAAGTGTATGAGGCGAGGAAGGAAAAAAAAAAAAAAAAAGGTGGTCAGCCCTCTCGAGGGCAACTTATCTGTCTAGAGTCTTATTTAGAGTTCTTTTATTGCACTTCTTTCCTCCATTTCTCTCACCGCATTTCCACTCCACACGGTCTTCACAAACTCTCTTCTCAGCGTCGCGGTGGTGTTCCAGCTTGCTGACCCGTGTTCATTCGCCCTCCTCTTACTTCTGCTCTCTGGATGATTTTCTCCGCTTCCTTCACCATTGCTTTCGGGATGGTTCCTGGTCGCATCCTCTTGACTCCTCTGCCTACGGTGTGCCAGACATTTTGCCGAAGTCTTCTCTCGTATGCCTCTAGCTCTAGGTCTAGCAGTGTGATGCCCCATTCCTTCAACAGTGGAGTGGCTTCTAATATGTTTTCAAAGGTTCTCGGGCCTGTTTCTAGATGTACCCTTAACCTGGCTGGGAATAGCAGCTGCGCTCTTACTTTCTTCTTCTCCCTAACCTCTTTCAGAACCGCTTTAGCTTTCAACCTTTCTTGTTGTAATGCTGGGGAGAAGTCCTGCTCAAGGAAAATGCTGTGCCCTTGAAACTTTAGATCTTTGAGTCGCCACGCTTCTCTAAGGATCCATTCCTTTGTTTGAAACATCACCATCCTGACTACCCACGATCGGGGTCTGGCTTCTGTAGTGGTTGGCTTCGAGACCAGGGAGCGGTGGGCTCTATCAATAGTTAGGTCCAGGTCAGAGGGTATTTCCAGCGTGGAGCGTAATAAGTGCTGCATAAAATCTATTGTGGTCGCGTAGCCCTCCTCCTCACCTTCTGGAACTCCATGGATCCGGAAATTATTTTGGCGGTAGCGGTTTTCGATGTCCTCCAGTCTGGTTTGTGTTTCTCGCTCCTTTTGTAGCAGGTACAGGAGAACTTTTTTGTCGGTGTCTTGTAATTCTGTTATTTCTGTGATTTTGGCTGTGTTTTCTGCCACTTTACCGTCTATTTTCCTTACGTCTTGACGTAAATCGTCCAGCGAGGATTCTATTTTCTGCACCGATGATAGTATTTTTTGAAGCGTTCTCTCAGCCCTCCTCGGAAGCAATAGTTCGCTATCCTCTGTGTCAGCTGAAGACTCTGAGAGATTGCGTTCTCTCCGTGGGCAGGCTGCAAAGCCTTCCCTACCCTCATCCATAGTTAACTGTTTTAACTTCGTTTGGGAGTTGTTGTTTTTTGCCATTTTTGGTTTATTACTTCTCGTAGTCATTGTGGAGTAGATCTTTGCTCTTTGAAATTCCGTGGTATGTAGTTTATGGGGGGATTTCGGTTGATTTTTGTGGACGGGTCCCGGAGCTCTGCCGTCTAGCATCCCATCCCTCCCGTGACATCACCGGAAGTCCTGCAAATGATACTCTAACTGCTCTGGACAATGGCCACCTCACGGGGGCAGTTTTTATCAGCCTGGCAAAGGCATTTGACCTTGTTGATTATCCTCTTCTTCTAGATAGCCTCCTAGCCCTTGGTTTCTCCCTCAGCTCAGTTGCCTGGTTTAATAGCTATCTATTAAATAGAACGCAACTTGTTAGATTCAACTCTGCTGTGTCCAGCCACATGGCTAGTAACCTAGGTGTTTCCTAGGAATCAATATTAAGACCCCTTCTCTTCTCTATTTTTATTAATAGCATCTTGTCAGATATCCCCAATTACTCAGCTATCCTATACGCGGACAACCTGGTCTTGTACTACAGTGATAAGAATATATACCACATCAACCAGACCCTTACTTCTGCTTTTATGTCTACTCAGTCTTGGCTCTTGCACCACAAGTTAATCCTTAATGCTAGTAAAATGCAAACTATGTTGTTTGGTTCTGCAGTCAAATTAAAAAACAACCGGGACCTATTTAAAGTATCTGGTCAGGGTGGGCTGGTTCTTGAACAGTACACTCTTTCAGGTATCTTGGATTACTGCTTGACAAAAATCTTAACTTTGATAAGCACATAACGTCTACCTGTAAATCAGTTAATGCTAAAATTGGGGTAGCCTACAAAACCAGCCATGTCCTTACACAGTTGGCTAGATTAGTCATAGCTCGTGGGATCTTGCTCCAATCACTATCCTATGGGGTAGTCACTTATCTCTGTGTATCCATAACTCTCCTCAGGAAGTGGGATACCACCTACAACAATATCTGCGGGTATACCTCGGCCTCTCCCTGGTCAAAACACCACTGTCATCTTTATGCTGATCTTAATTGGCTACCTCCCTCTTCCGTTCGAACTCTTGCCCTTGGCTCCCTGACTGACAATATTATTACAGCAGGTATCCCTGTCTCACTGGCCTCCCTGCTAACTCCACTGCCCTTCTCTCATGGTCTCCATTCATCTGATAAATCTCTGCTGCTTATACCTTGATGTAAATCTGACAAAGGAACCCTAGCCTTCTATCACTGAGCGCCCAAACTCTGGAACTCCCTACCTCTTGATGTTCGCCTAGCCCCCAGTCATGCCCAGTTTAAAAACAAATGTCGCTCCTTCCTCGTTAGCCAGGTCTCCTTTGCCTGCTTCAGGCCCTCTGAATATTTCATTCAGCCACTCATTTCCCCCCTGCTGCTAACTGATCTCTATTTAGCCTGCTCATTCAGTTATGTTATTAAGCACTTATGTCTCATTTGAAATTGCTTCAGCTGCTGTTAACCCAGTTGTTGTTTGCTACAGTACATGTGTTTGTTGTCATAGAATTTTTGATACTGTTTCTGAACTCTGATCTATCTTGTTATTTATTCATGTATTGAGAAATCTTGTTTCTCTCTGTATTTTTTTTTCCCTTCACACAAAATGTATTCCCTGTTTATTCCTCTTTATTGTAATCTCCTGGGTCGTGCCTGAAAATAGTCATGTCTTGGCTATGGTACTTACCCGGTAAACAAAAACTAAATAAAATAAGAATTGCTACGGCAACAGACTGTGATGTCATAAACAGAACTGTGATATCAGGTGTAGGCAAGCAGCCACAGCAGATGGGGCAGAAATCCTGTTATCATGCAAATATCCTTAGTAATAAAGTTGAGAATCACAGAAAGAAACATGAAATATAAGTTGAATTGTGTCTAAATATTACATGTTTCTGAAGATGTACCAATGGGGTCAGGAGCCCTTTGAGCACACCCAGGATGCTTAAAAAATCTTGTATCTGTAGAACTGGAACAGTGAGAAGAATTCCCATTTATAGTTGCCTTTTGACGTGGTGGTAGCCAAGGTTTGGATTTCTTCTCCTTTAGGATTACTGCATTCACCACAGAATCTTTCACAATACTCCCTCTTCAAAATGAGATGCAAGGTAGTTTGGAAGTGATTGTACATAAGTGAGGTTGTCCTGTTAAAATACCCCAGAGCGTATTTTTTTATTAGCATTCCTGTTTTCTCAGAGATACTGTTGAAATATGAGATAAATTAAGCTTTTTCATTTTCTCTTAATTTTTTTGTGAGTAACTGGGTCCTTATAAGTACTGTTAACTTTTTCATGTACCCTATTTATTGCAAAGTGTGGATAATTCAGTTCTACAAACCTCTATGCCAGTCCAGTTTCCCCATCCTGGAACTGATCTTCAGTTTTACAATTACATTTCAAATGCAGAAATTAACTCACAGAAACATTGCAAATAAGACTTTTTGCATGATGGCTATCAGCCCGAAGTATTGTTTTCCAATCAGCTGGTTTCTTATATTCAGTTTTATTAAATTAAGTTTTATTTAATATAAAACCATTGAGCAGTGCTCACTTACAATGGTGTCCTATTAAGGAATGCTTCAGATGACAGGCAAACATGTTAATGACACAAATAGTACTAGGTACAATATACAATGTCATTACATGATTGATAGATGCACTGCATATTTTAAAGTGCAAGGTAAAATCCTAGTGCTAGTGAGCTGTAGAGGACATATGGTTGAGGTGCATTTACCTGTGCTACAGTTATTGAATTTCAGCAGCAAGCCTTTTTCCCCTCAAAGCAGATTGTATAGAACCAGACCATAACACTTTTACTGGAGGGCAAAGAGCAGTTTGCCTGATGTGGAAATTCCAACAGGGAGTTCCATACTGTTGGGTATCTGTGACTCAAGGCAAGGGACTCATAAACTGTGTTTGCTGTAGGAATCATCAACTTGATTGATCCAGATCACATGGTTCTAAACAGTTTTTCTGAATAAGTCTTGCATGTAGGTATGTAGGATTGTTGCCTTTAATGCACGTCACGGAAAACAAGAGAAAGTATGGTTTGTTCCTTCCTGCCAGGGACAGACAATTTAACCCACTGTAAAGTTTACAGTGGCATGCCATGAGGGCAGTTGAGGATCAGGCTGGCCAGTCTATTGTATAACACATTTAGTTTGCCCAAGCTGATCTTGGAGTCCCCAATGAGGAAAGCATCCATGTAGTAGAAAGAGGGAAATACCATAGATTGGATTATTCTTTTTCTGTACTCCTGGGGCAATAATAATTTGTTTCTAAAGAGGAAACTAATTTTTGGATCCAAAGTTATGACAAGTTTGTCAATGTGGGCATTCCGTATGATAAGTGAGTCAACCCAGAAACCAAGCTACTGTTATTCCTTGATGAGCTCCAGGAAGGGATCCATCTGTGGTAGTGATGACCAGGGGGGAATTGCTGGCACGATTCTTCAGTCATGGGGTAGAACCAATACCATAGCCTTGGTCTTACCCACATTTAAAAACAGTTTTGGGTCATGGAGATAGGTTTGTAAGTCATGATATCCCCTTTAGAAAACAGTCTGCACAGCAAGGATGTTAGCTCCGGAGCCACAGAGTACTGTATCATCAGCATAAAAAGGGTAGTTCATACCTCCAAAACACTGTCCCAAATCTTTTATGTAAAGAGAAAACAGTAAGGGATCAAGTACCAAGCCTTGTGGTATAACATTGATGGCCTGGCGTGAGCTTGACTTAATACCATGTAGACTGACACTCTTTTTTCGGTCAGCTAAGTAGCTGAAGAATCAATTGGCGACCTCAGGGCTGGTGTACAGATCAGATAGTCTGAAGACTAGTATTCTGTGAGCCACCATGCTGAATGCCCTTGGTGTGTCAATGAAGATGGCACCCACATTGTTACTCCCATGTACAGCTAAAGGGATGTAATCAAGAACCCTGGTTGCAGCGATGATAGTACTGTGGCCCATTCTAAATCCAGACTGGTATACATTAAGTAGCAAGGATTTGTTAGGCAATGTAACAATTCGGTTGTGCAGTATGCACTTTGGAGACCACCAGCAGGGTGAAAATTGTTTTGGTTCCTAGGTTACAACCTTTATAGATGGGTACCCCACTGGCAGCTTTCCATTTAGAATGAATGTAGGGTAGCTCTAAGGAGTGGTTGAAAAGGTAGGTTAGCAGTGTGTGGATAGCTAGGGCAGCAAGTTATAGTAGTTTGGTGGCTAGCCTATTGATGCCACCACTTGTCTTGGTTTTATATAAATCAGTATGCAGTTCCTTCCCACTTTTGTCAATTCATAAGTCCATATAGTGGATTTCTTGTTTACTCCACTCATGCAAAATTGAAATGTACACTTGTTGAATTGATATAGGTCATGAGTGTAATCGATTCCTCCTGTGTCTACTTCCATAGGAGCAGGACAGCATCTTTATAACACTTCTATAAAGTCATCTTGTCATAGAATGGATTCTGTAATGGATCAAGGATATTCATGATTCCCAACACCCATGGATTCTGGACTGGATCAATATGATATTTACTGGTTACTGATTCCCAACACCCAACAAACATACTAGCAGTGGTTTGGGCAAGCATTGTGCCCATAGCCATCTCACTGTCCTGTGCAAAATGCTTGTTTCCAAACATAAAATAATTAATTTCTAAGGTGAGCTTTAGTAAGTGAAGCATAGAGCAGTTGGGGGTAAATCTGGGCATCACTGTGGACAGTGGGTTGACTCTAGAATACCAGGTGTCATCTGTATCCACAATGGCTTTTTCCATCAGTGTAACATTGCCCAGATTCAAGCCTATTTGGTCCCTCCAACTTGGAAACACTGGTTTACATAATTGTTACCTCTAGACTGAATTAATAATGATCTCTACCCAGGGCTATCTGCAGGGTTGGCGTGTCACTTGCAGCTCTTGCAGAACTCAGAAGCCCAACTGATTGCCAGGACCTCATGCTCTGAGCATATCACACCACTTCTGTGGGAGCTGAGTTGGCTACTAGTGCAGTTACACATCAACTTCAAGATAAGTTTGTTAATTTACAAGGCCCTGCATGATTTGGACCCTGCCTACCTAAAAGACCTTCTGACCAAATACACTCCTGTCTGACCCTTTTGCTCCTCTGAGGTGGGGTTCCTCATGATTCCATGCTCCTGCCTTAAATCCTCGGGTGGTACAGCCTTGAGCATTGTGCACCTATCTTGTGGAACTTGCTGCTAGCTAATATTGGGGTTGTCCCACCACTAAAATATTTCAAGAGATTTTGTAAAACCCATTTGCTTAATTTAGCTTTAGGGACTACCTAAACTCTCATTGGTGTATTGTTAGTTGCTTTTCTTTGCCTGGCCTGTTTTTATGTTTAATTTGTGTTTATTTTATTGTTGTGCTTATTTGAACACATTTTAAAGTATTATTCTGAATGGTGGCCAGATCTTTGAATGGGCACCAAGAAAATAAATTGCCTTGCCCATATCAGCTGATATTTTGTTCAGTGTTTTAGATATTGCACCCAGACCTCCTTGGTGGAGTATGTTTGTATAAACCAATTTAATATTGATCATGACTAAGATGGTATTAACACTCATATTTTTGGGGCATTTTATAATACCTGTTGTATCTTTCAAATATGATTGCAATTGTGGTACCAGTGTCTTGATATAGAAGTGAACAAATTGAGATGCTTTCTCCGTGATGGTTCCAGTACTAGAAACAATTGGCCCACCAGGCAGTTTTGAAGCATTTTTCATGAATCTTGAACAGCAAATATATCACTGACTTTCTTAAATGTGTTTCTTATATTTTCCGAGCAGTTAATCAAAGCAGCAGACCTCTCTGACTCTTCAATCGGTTGGTTTTGTTCATACATTGAAGGAAGGTTTTGAGTGGGTAGGAAAATCCATTTCATCTCTACTTCCCATTAGCTTAGGTGTCCCTCAAGCACCTGTCCTAGGTCCTGTTCACTTTTCCATTTTCTTAAATAACCTCCCAACTGCATATTCCTCTGTGTCCATTCATATGGTTGCTGATGACACAGTTATTTTTGCTTCGGGCGTTTCTATCCATGACCTTTCTTCCCAGCTGCAGTTGGAGTTAGACAACATTCAACATTGGTTCAAGTCTAGCCAACTGTTCTGCAATGCCAAAAAAACAGTCTCCATGACTTTTGGCACTTGGAACTATACTTGGACATTAAGTCAGGCAGAAGACTTGATAGCCTATTATGTCTGACTCCCCTAAACAAGGGATTTATTGCCCTGCCCTTGATAGTAGATATCTATCAAGTTTGTTTTTGAAGACACCAATATTATCAGAATTCACAATCTCAAAGGGAAATGTGTTCCATACATGTATGATTCTATGGCTGAAGAAATGTCTACTCTTATTATTATGTGGATATGTCAATTTAATTTGCTTATTATGGCTCCTGAGATTGAATTTATGAACTGAATAACAAATACCCAGTTCCTCCATCATCTCTGTATCATTTGAAATTGTAAACATTTAAAGTAGATTATCTCTCAGTCGTCTCTTTTCCAAAGTATGTATATTAAGATGCTGTAATCAACTCTTGTATGACACACCAGTCATGCCTCTAATCATCCTTGTTATTCTTCGCCGAACTCTCTCAATAGCATTTATATCCTTCCTCAAATAAGGACTCCATAAAGGACTACAATAGTCAAGATGCGGTCTAACCTATGCTTTATAAAATGACATAATACATGCTCTGAGTCTTGTTACAAATGATCTTTGAATCATACTAATGATTCTGTTTGTTTTATTTACCAATTCTTTACAATGGGCTGAAAAAGAAAAATCCTTGTTTATTAGAATACCCAGATCCTTCTCTTGGTAACTGATTTTGAAATTTGGTTTTGAAGATAATATTTCATAGGTGCATTCTTAACCCCTAAATGTAAAACTACATATTTATCTATATTAAATTTGCATTTCATTTTGATCAGCCCATTGCTGGAATTGTGTTAAGTCATGCTGTAGTTTTGCCACCTTATGCATATCCCCCACATAAGCATATAATTTTGAATCATCAGCAAATTGCGCACATTTATTTACTAAAGATTCATTCATATCTGAGATGAATATATTAAACAAAACCGGCCCCAGGACAGATCCCTGGGACACCCCACTGCCAACAGATCCCTGTTCAGAAAAGTAACCTCTTAATCTAATTCTCTGTGTCCTATTATGTAACCAATTATTTACCCAATTGACAATATTTTTATTTATACCCAAATCTATCATTTTATTGATCAATAGGGAATGTTGGACCTTATCAAATGCTTTCTGGTAGTCCAGATAGACTATATCCACTGGATTATTAGTATCCAACATATTACTAACCTTATTATAAAACGTAAGCATAATTGTCAGACAGGATCTATTTTTTTTTAAATCCATTCTGGGTATTGTCTGTTATATTTTGGTTTTTTAGGTCCTTTTCCAGCCTATCTTTTGATAGGGACTCAAAGATCTTCCCCAAAATTGAGATCAGGATTATCAACCTATAGTTCCCCATATTAGCCCTGTCACCCTTTTTAAAGATTGGAACCACTCCGCCCTCTTTCCAATCCTTGGGCCCCTCCCCAGTGATCAGGGACAGGGAAAAGAGTTTGTACAGGGGTTCAGCTAACCAATCTTCTATTTCTGTCAATAATTCTGGATGGAGTTTATCAGGTCCTGCTGATTTTGAAGTGCCAATTTTGTTCAATTTGTCTGCTATTTCACTTCTTAACATTATAACAGGATGGGAACTAACAATACTTGTATGGTTATAATGTAATGTAGAAACCGAGAGCTTGTGGTACACACTACAAAAATATGTATTAAATGCCCTAGCCATATGTAGTGGATCTCTTAACTCTTTATCATGCGCTTTAATAGGACCCGCCTCTCTATTATTAGCCCTGTTGTTTATATAGGCAAAAAATGTTTTACCATTATCATTTGTATGGGCAAGCTTAAATTCAAGGATTGCCTTCTCCTCCTTGTTAGTTTTTTTGTATTATGTAACTCTTTTTGTATGTAAGTATATTATACAAACTATTCTCTCTTTTCATAGCCCGATATGCTTGCCTTTTCCTAATTATTTGTTTGTAAATGTTATTAGTATACCAGATAGGTAACCTGCCTTGCTTATTATAGTATTTCTTTAAAGGGACAAGGTCATTTTCAGCCATTAAGATGTGCTCTTTGATTTTCAACCATAGGGTTTCTACTATATCATCATCTGAACTCCAATTCCATTTTCTCAATTTATCTCTTATTTTATCAAAATCTGCCTGGCACCCATCAGAGGCTAGCCAGACTTACTTCTCTCCCACAATTTAATACCCTTGATGGTATTAAGATTGAAGATGTTCAGTTCTTCAAGCACATCAGGGTCTGCCTCGACCAACATCTTTATTTCTCAGTGCATATTGATGTTATCCACCATAAGCTGCCCCCTAAGCTTGGAGCATTGTATAGGAATAAGGTATGTATTCCACTTCCTGCCTACTGTGAAACTGTATTAAAATTATTCTCCCTATCTTTGACTTTGGTGATTTAGTCTATAGTGGAGCCCCTAAATCCTTCCTTGCCAGACTGGACCCCCTTTTTCATTCTTTTTGTCATTTTCCTCTTGCTTGCCCATCTCATACTCACCACTGTTCTCTTTACTTAGCCCTTTCTTTTCCCTCCCTTGATGCTAGGTGCCTTTCCCATTGTGCCCCTTTCATATCCAAATTCTGGTTCAGCTCCCTTCCCTCTTATCTCAAATCTCTTCTATCCTTTTCTCCTTCTTCCTCTACACTCTCTGAAATAAGATTTCCCATTCTCTTTCTATTTCTTTCTTTCTAGAAAATGTACTGTTGGTCAAGCTGCTTTTTCTTAACGATTTCCTAAACTTTGGCCCTCCCTTCCCCTTCCAATTCGATCTGCCTCTTCTCCTTCCTCCCTAAAGTCTCTTCTTTATGACTTCAGTCATCCTACCTGCAACTGCCTGTAACCCTTTTCTCTCCTTTCTCCCTTTCACTGTTTTCTACCTATTTATCCTTTTCAACTATTTTTTCCCTTTTTTACATGCAGGAAGTCTTTTTTTTGCTTGTAATCATTTACTTTTTTCTACTAATTTGATGGTTATATTTCACTTATTACTGTATTATTGTATTTTACTTCTTATTTTTAGTAGTTTTATTGTTATTTGTCTCCCTCTCCCCTCTCCCCAAGGACACATCTAGAAATGAGCGGTTATTCAGTTCAGCATGTCCTTCCTGATTAAACTTTTAAATAAATAAATAATAACATTTGGTGTACTTTTCAAATGTGGTTGTAATTCCGAACCCATTTCTTAATAAAGAAATCAACAAATTGAGATGCTTTATCTGTAATGCTTGCAATACTAGAGACAATTTGTCTTCAAGTTTGTTTTAAATATTTTTTGTGAATCTTAGGCAGCAAATATTTATTTATTTGACATTTGGTAACTGGGAATGGCTCACTGAGCCAAAAACTCTTTTCCAGGTGCGACCCCAGGGAGCGGGAACAAACAGTACATAGTAACAATGGAAATAATAAGGTACAATAATACAGTACATAAAATTGCCCAAATAATGAAATCGAGCAACACTCTGGACCTCATGCTGTCTAACAGGGAGTTTTTCAGAGAGCTGGGGTGGAAGATCTGCTGGCAGGGGGTGACCACCACACAGTGTGGTTCTTATTCAGCATGGACAGGGAGGATGCTGGAACAGGGAGCACAGTTTTGGACTTCAGGTGAGCTGACTTTGGGAGGATGGGAGAAATAGTGGATGGTCACCTAGCTACAATCCATCTGCACATGGATGCTGGCCAGAAATGGGAAGTCATCAAGCTTGGACTCATGGAGGCCAGTAGATCCTGTACCAAGACACAAAGCAAAAAGGCTAGGGCCAAGAAACCTAGTTGGTTAAGCAGGGAGGTGTTGGAAAAGGTGAGGGCAAAAACAGCAGCCTTCAAGAAATTCAAGAGATCCAGGTGGGGGAGGATAGAAAGGAGTACCTGAAGCAATCTAGAGTGGTGACTAGAGCAGTCAGGGCAGTGAAGGCTTCCAAAGAGCTTAGGTTGGCACAGGGCATCAACAATGGGGAAAAGGACTTCTTCAAGTACATAAGAGAGAGAAGGATCTGCAAAGATCAAATAGTAAGGATCAGGAAGGATGGGAGTGGGCAGAGAAAGGTGCAGAGCAGGCAGAAGCACTAAATGAATACTTTTGTTCTGTATTTACTGAGTAAAAGGATGGGTCAGTGCCTCAGGGGACACAGAGGATAGGCACGGGGGTAGGGGTGACAGATGGGGAAATCACAATGGCCAGGGTACTAGAAGGTTTTAGGGCACTAAGGGTGGATAAGGCATCAGGACCAGATGGCAAACACCCCTGGGTACTGAAGGAATTGGCAGAGATCCTGGCAGGGTCACTGGTAGACTTGTTCAATACCTCTCTGGAAGCAGGGCATGTACCCCAGGATTGGAGGATGGCTCACATGGTGCCCTTCCACAAAAACGGACTCAAGGATGAACCAGGCAACTATAGACCAGTAAGCCTCACATCCATTGTGGGAAAGTTAAAGGAGAAAATCCTTAAAGAGAGAGGTTAGTAACCTTTCTAGAAGGTAATGGTCTCCAAGACAGGAAGCCACATGGATTTGTCTCGGGCAGATCCTGCCAGACCAGCCTGGTTGACTATTAAGACTGTGTGACTAGGGAACTGGACAAGGGCCATTCAGTGGATGTTTTGTATTAGGATTTCAGCAAGGCATTTGTTTCAGTGCCACATGGGAGGCTGATTAGCAAGTTGGGATACCAAGAAGCCAGGACAAAGATGGTGAATTGGATCAAGAACTGACTGCAAGGGAGGCAACAGAGGGTAGTGGTGGGAGGGGAACTCTCGGCTCCAAGAGCTGTAATGAGTGGGGTGCCACTGGGCTTGGTACTGGGCCATGTGTTGTTTGGCATTTTCATAGCCAACATCTCACAAGGCATTAAGAACAAGATTATTTTTTTTGTGGATGACACCAAGATCAGTGCAGTGGACTGCAGGGTGATCTGACAAAACTTGAGGACTGGTCAGACACATGGCAGCTGGGGTTCAATGCTAAGAAGTGCAAAATCATGCACTTGGGAACAAGGAACCCAATGAGGTATTATCAACTGGGAAGGGTGCTGATAGTCGCTAAGGTTGGCTAAAAACAGCAAATTGAGCAACAAAGGGCAGCAATGTAATGCAAAATAAATACAAAGTTGTGTAAGTCAAATGAATCAAGGAGTAGAAGGTCAGAGACAGGTAAGGAGTAGATTAAAGATTAAGGGCAAAAGTGGGTGGAGGGGTTGAAAAGAGAATTTAAAAGCTACATGGGAGGAAGGAGAAGCAGAGGGAGGTTGAAAGATTAATCTAAATTGTTGGGATTTGGAATGAGAATGCAGATTGTCCAGAAGAGGACGTATGGCAGGCAGGAACAGAAAGACTGCAAGAGTGAAAGGAACAGAGGGAGTAGGTGGAAGGAGGTAAGTAGGATAGAAGACAGATAAGGTATGGAGGAGGAGAGGTAAAACTAAATTTAGAAATAAAGGAAACACAATGAAGGAGACAAGGGGAGTCCAAGAATGGTTGGGAGAGGGACTGATAGAGGAGACAGTGATGGGTGAGAGGAGTGGAGTTTGAGGCAAAATGGCAGAGAGAAACAGAAG
Source organism: Neoceratodus forsteri (assembly GCA_016271365.2). Taxonomy (NCBI): domain Eukaryota; kingdom Metazoa; phylum Chordata; order Ceratodontiformes; family Ceratodontidae; genus Neoceratodus; species Neoceratodus forsteri. Next base: position 725,183,687 of record CM028129.1, read on the forward strand.
AGAGGATTCAACTTTGCCAGGTAGATTTTAGGGGCAGACCCATAGACCACCTCAGCATAATCAAACACTGGCAAGATCAGTTTGACAACAGTTTTCTGATGGACTGGGGTGGGAGACAATTCTTATTGAGGCAAAGGGCTTCCAGGTGTAGAACATGATATATAGAGAGAAACTGAGGTTCTGATCAAGCCATATACGAAAGTACTTAAAGAAAAGGTACATCCTCCAAATATGAATTTGCCAGCAGAAAAGGCCTTAAAGGTCTATCTAGTCTGTTCAAGTGTGTAGCTCGGTTAATTACCTGGAGCTGCCCCCTCTCCCCACTCCCTCTGGAGTCTTCCCCCATCCTAATCTTCTTCTTCACCTTGTCCCACCTGCCCTGGAAACTGGCCACTGTCTTCACCACCACCGCCTGCTCCAGCAACTCATTTCACCCCTTCACCACCCTTTCATTGAAAAAGTACCCCCTCATTTCCTTCCTGAATCTATCCCTCATCAATTTCAGGCTGTGCCTCCTTGTTGTATCCTCTTTCCTTAACTTAAACATGTATTCAGTACCAATTCTGTTTATGCTGTTTACATACTTGAATGTCTCAATCATATCCCCCCCTTCTTTCCTCCATTGAGTACATATTCAGATCCCTCAGCCTCTCTTCATATGTTCTGTCCCCAATACCCTGGATCATTTTGGACTTGACATATTGGCGGTCAAGGTTGACCTAGTCATTTGGTTGGATCATTTTGTGGTTAGGTTCCAGTGCAGGGCCCCCTATAAATTAACCACCTCTGTGGAAATGATCCGGTGGTGTCCAAGAGATAAATTGGAGTCTCAGCAGCTCCAGGACTCATTAATCATTTCAGACTTGTTGCTAGCTTGTGCTGAAGGGCCAGAAGCCAGAGCTGATGCCTATAATACGGCCTTGACCAAGGCTTTGGCCCAGATTGCACCTTACCACATTCGCCCTTTGGCCTCCCAGCACCACTCGCCTTGGTACTGTGCTGGGTTATGCTGGTTGAAGACTAAGGGGCACAGGTTGGAGTATTCCTGGAGATGGTCTCACTCTGAGGAGGACAGGTTGATGCTGCGAACTCCATTATCTGGAGTATCAGCAGGCAATTGATCATAGCAAATCTGAATTTTTGTCATGGTCAATTGCTGCAGCAAAGAATCGCCCTGCTGTGCTGTTCCACACTGTTGACAGTTGGTTAAACCCCTCCTGTCTTCAGTCTGGGACAGCATTTCCACAGGAAAATGTGAGCAGTTTGGGTGGTTCTTTGTTGACAAAGTGTCTTCTATCGGGGCACATATTTCCTCTTCCAGCCCAGTTCTTACTGGGGGTGGTCAACCCTCTGGGAGAAAACACTTGCTTTGTTGGTCTGAGTTTCAGCTGGTTTCAACAGAGGAGGTCCTACAGGTTCTCACTAGTTTGCATCTCACTACCTGTGCCTTGGATCCAGGTCTGACGCAGCTTATCATTGGTAGCGTGGACTGGTTGGGTCCTGTATTTGTTGAGATAATCCAGGTGTCGTTAAGGGAGGGAGTTTTTCCCATGACTCTAAAAGAGGCCATGGTGAGACCCCTCCTTAAGAAACCTTCTCTTCACCCTGACGTTCTTGCAAATTATAGGCCTGTCTCTAATCTTCCCTTTTTGGGAAAGATTATTGAGAAAGTGGTGGCTGACCAACTTGTGGAACATCTAGAGTCACTATCGATTTTTAAACCTCTCCAGTCAGGTTTTCTGCCTTGGCACAGCACTGAGATGGCTCTGGTCTGGATAGTACATGATCTCTTCACGGCGAGGGACCAGAGGCATTATACTATTCTTGTGCTCCTGGATCTTTCTTATGCATTTGACACGGTTGATTATGAGGTGCAGATGGATCGCCTGCAGGAATGTATGGGCACCACTGGTTCAGTGTTGCGCTGGTTCCATTCTTTCCTCACTGGTAGAGCATAGCATGTAGTTTTTGGTAAGTTTTCCTTGAGTTCTTTACCACTGCCTTGTGTGGTCCTGCAGGGGGCCATTTTAGCACCTTTGTTGTTCTACATGTACATGCTTCTGCTGGGGGAGATCATTAGATGGTACAACTTGGGTTTTTACTGCTATGCAGATGATACCCAGTTGTACCTGTCATGTGCTCCTGATGACCTTTCTGCCTCAGATATGCTGAGTCGCTGTTTAGCTGAGATTAATGACTGAATATTTGCCAGCTGGCTGTGTCTCAACCCAGGCAAGACTGAGGTCATGGTGATCGAGCTGGGTTGCGGGGATGTTCTCACTGATGGGAGGTTGCCTCCCCTTATGGTTGATGGCTGTCCTCTCTCAGTGACTGGGATGGTAAAGGATCTGGGTGTCCTTCTTGATGACCAGTTGGAGCTGCAAAAACTGATTGCTTCGGTCGTTAGGGCTGGCTTTTTTCATCTTCAAAACATCACCATGATCTGCCCATTCCTATCTCCTTCAGACTTGGCTACAGTTATCCATGCCTTTGTTACCAGTCAACTTGACTGCTGTAATGCCCTATACTTAGGGTTATCTGGTGGTTTGATGTGTCACCTGTAGCTAATGCAGAATGCTGCAGCTAGGCTGTTGACTGGTACCTCTATGATGGGTCATGTCACACTTGTTCTGTGCTCTCTGCACTGGCTGCCTGTGAGTGTGCATATCACGTTCAAGATTGGCTTGTTAACTTTCAAGGCCCTACGTGGTTTGGGACCTGACTACCTCAAAGGGCTCCTAATTCCATACTGTCCGGTCCGGCCCCTATGCTGACCTGCTGGTTGTTCCATCTTCATGGTTAAAAAGATCTGGTGATAGGGCCTTTGGTGTGGCCATTCCACTTCTTGGGAACTCACTTCCTCCCCATATTAAGGCAGCCAGCTCGGTGGAGGCCTTCAAAGCCTCTCTTAAAACTTATCTGTTTGAGAAGGTTTTTGATTTAATCTGATTTTATGCCGAGTTTGTTTTAGTTATTTAGAGTTTCTTATTTATTGTTTTATGTAAAGTGTTCAGAGCCTTTGGATTGGGCACTACATAAAATAAAGTTGCCTTGCCATGCCATCATTTTGGTTGCCCTCCACTGGACCCACTCCAGTAGTTTGATACTCTTCTTCAGGTAAGGGCACCAGAACTGAACACAGTATGCCAGGTTTGGTCTCACCAGTGATCTGTACAGTGACAGTATAACCTCCTTCCTCCTAGAGGTGATTCCCTTTGCAATGCAGCCCAGCATTTTATTTGCCTTGGCTGCTGCCTTTAAGCGCTGTGCTGTGTGTTTCACATCACCCCTGACAATTACCCCCCAGGTCCTTTTCCTCCTCAGATACTGTCACCTGCACTCCCACCAGCCATATCCGGCCTTTGGATTTCTGGCTCCCATGTGCATTGCCTTACACATCCTTACATTAAAACCCAGCTGCCAGATGCCTGACAACTTCTCCAGTCTAGCCAGATCATCCTTTAATTCCTTTCTCCCCTCCTCTGTATCCACCCTCCCATAGAGTTTACTATCATTCGCAAAAAGTAAGATCTTTCTTTTTACTCCCTCTGCAATGTCTCCAATAAGTACTGAATGTTGAACAAAGGAGAGCCATGGAGATTGGTGAAAAAGGGGTAGGAGGGAAGCCTAGCTAGTTTTTGTCTAGTAGCAAAGGACGTGGAATCTGTCTTTTTAGCATTAAATAGAAGTGAGTTAAGGAGATCCAACACAGAACACGATCAAAATCCCGTTGAAGTAATGAATTAAGCTCTGCTTTGGAGTGACCAATAACACAGAGCACTGTATCATCTGCATACATATTGCAAGTATATTACTTGACTTAGAAAATTAACTTCTAGGAATATTTTCTCAGTCTAAGTTATCCAGTTGTTTACTAAAGCAAAGGCAGTAGTAGCCAAGATTCAAATTTCTTCTCCAGTGGAAGGGCTACATTAACTACAGAATCTTTCAGATTTCTCCCTCTCTGACATGAGATGCCATGTGATCTGGAGTGCTTTTGCAGGGGCTGTAGTTGTTTTATCAGATTATTCCATTTCTTTTCAACCAGTCAGGTGGTCATAAAATTTAGAACAGAATCACAATATTGCCCCGTGCAAGTAGCAGCACAGTAATACAGATTTTTGTCAATCTGGCTGAACAAGAATTCGATAAGTCAACAACAGCTTGCCCCCCGCCAACAAAAAAATACTCCTCGAACATCAACAATGCAGAGAGACAGACGATCAAAGAAATACAAACTACTACATACTCAATTGTCCTAATAAAAGTGGAGCTGTGGTAGTATGGGGAGAACAGATTATGAGGAAGAAATGATGAACCAGCTAAGCAATTAGAATTTTACCAGAAATTAGACCATAATCCAACAAATTATATAAGAAGTCAGGCTTGAACTTTAATGGATCGTGCTTTAGCAAATGACTGGATAACTTATGTATGATATACTGTATAAGAAATCAACTGTTCAGAATGCTATTCTTCAGGCCCATAGCCACCATGCAAAAAGTCTTATTCATGACATTCCTGTGACTCAGTTTCTGCATTTAAAATGCAATTAATTGTACAACTACGCATTAATTCCAGGAAAGGGCAAGTGAGGTGCCACAGAGGTTTGTAAAATGGAAATATCCAAACTTTGCAATGAATAGGGCATATGAAAAAGCCAACAGTACTCCAAGGACCCAGACACTAACAAAAATTATAGAAGAAAATGATGAATCACTTGTTTATCTCAGATTTCATTAGTGTCACTGGGAAAATTGGAAAGATAATTAAAAAACACTGGGGTATGTTAACAGGAGAACCTTGCTTACAGTATGTACAGTTGCTTCCAGACCATCTTACATCTCATTTAAGAGAAGGAAAGACCCAAAAGATTGAGTAGTGAATGCAATCCTCCCACGGAAGAAGAAACCTAAATCTTGGATAACACAACCTCCGAAAGGCAACTATAAATGTGGGTATTGTTTTCACTGTTTCGGGACTGCAGATATGAAACCATTTAGACATCCTTTGAGTGGCAAAAAGTATCTGATTCAGGATTTTATTAATTACTCAACAGAATAATTAATTTACATGCTGTATTGCCCATGTCACCAAGTTTATATTAGACAAATGAAATGGATGCTCAACAGAAAATAGCCTAGCACAAGATACCAAATGGAAATGAAACATATATCATGGCAAAACATTTCAAGGAGGTGAATGACCAAAGAGGTGGGGCTATCGTTCAGTGCTTACAGTGTGGCAAAGAGAAGCAGACTGGATCCATGTGCAAGAGTCAGTTGCACCAAAGGGACTGAATAAAGGCTTTGTATATGTATCCTTTCATAGAACTGAAGAGTCCATTATGAAGTAACTATTTACAAAGTATTTATGCTCCATAGATTTTTTCTTCCATCCACCCTTTCTTCTTTTTTTCTTTATGTCTTTCCCTCCCTTCTTTCTCTCCTTTCTGCCATGCTTTTTTCTTTTCTATTAATATAAATATTGTGTATTTTAATAAATCGCTCTATAAAGTTCTGCTTATTGGTTGGTGGATGTGGTTTGGGTTATGTACTTTTGTATTTGCACATTATTACTGCATTGCTTACTGCGTGACACTTTAAGGGGCTATAAAAGATTACTCTTGCACTGTGCATTTGATGCTCTGAGGAGGATGCTGGTGACACTGAAACATCATTGTACATGCATCTGTCATGATGTGCTAGGCAGGGGAGCTCTGGGGCACCCATGGTTTGGGGTCCAATAATTTGTTTGATAATCACAATGTGGATTTTAGCCAAATTTGACTCGCCACTTTTTAGAGGGGTTTTCTAGTTCATATACTCCCCAAATCATTATCTAATGATTTCTTGAATGCAACCATAGTTGTGTTGCACACCAGTGTTTCAGGAAGTGCATTCCATGTTGACACCACCCTCTGATTGATCCACCCTCCTCTTTTATTAGTTTTATACAGCTCGCCCTCTAACTGATACTTGTGTGTTCTAGTATCTCTGTCAGTTTTCTTTCTAAACCTACACACTTCCATAGATCATTTTTGTTAAATGTTCTGTACATCAGAATCAGACATAAATCACTTCTTAATGTTTTGTATTCAAGTGAGTATACGTTCAGTTTAACCAACCTATTGTCATAGAACACATCTTTTGAAGTATTGATTCTTTTGGTAGCCCTTCTCTGGACCCTTTCTAGTAAGTGGATACTACCATTATTTTGTGGTGCCCAGAAGGGCACATAGTACTCCAGATGAGCCCTAACCAACGCATTGTATGATGCATTATAACCTCAGTATCTCTACTTCTTATATGCCTAAATATACAACCCAGTAGTTTATTTCTTCTTTCTGCAGCTTCCTTAGTATGTTTGCCAAAAGACAATTTATTTTGTCTCTGACAGTAGTTTAGTTTTATGGATTTTCATGTGTTTTGGCTTGGAGGAATGAGACCATTCTTGGATATGAGATCTATGAAAGTTTCCTGGACTAAGAAACTGGAAAACATCACCAGCAAATATTGGGATTCTCATTATAAATCAAACTTTTTTGGAAGCCATCACAATCAAAGTAAGTACAGCTAAGAAATTCTACAAGCTCTGACCTGGGGAGTGCAAACTGAATCCACATTTCCGTCTACCTTGTTGCTAAAGTGATCTGCATGTTGTTGAGAACCATTCACAACTATTTAAACAAAGGGAAGACAGTGACAAAGGGTTTTAACTTCCTGCATATGCCCCAGGCAAGTGTTCCAGGAATTTAACACATCCTTTGTCTTGTCACTGTGGATCAAACAGTTTACTGGTCCATTTCCTGTGGATTTGATTATTTTACATCATTTGGCAATGGGGTAAATCCTCCCACTGGAGACACACCACCAAAATTAATCTGTCCCTGCTCAAGTGTGAGCCTTGGGCACATCTAGCCACATCATATGCAACTATTCCAATGTTGCATTTTCGACATTACCACCTGGCATACTACTGTTCAAATAAGAAATGCAACCTCTCTCTGACTGAACTCTGCCTATGCACCCTGAAACTTGTGCTTCTCCTCCTGCTGCTATCAGGGACTGCTTACCGTAACCCTGGACCAAACACCTCCAACCAAAACAAACCAACAAGCACTCTTTCAATCGTGTGCCTGAACATCTGCAGTTTACTTCCTAAGCTTGATGCACTGCAAGTCTTTACCACCCAACACAACCCGAATATTCTGTCAGTAGTTGAAACTTGGCTCACCCCAAAGATTCCTGACCAGGCAATCACCCTTCCTGGCTACAATGTCTTCTGGGTTGACCATAAGTCCAAAAGAGGTGGAGGGTGTGTCTTATATGTGAAAGACACTTTCTGAGGACACCCCATTGATTCCAATCTTTCAGCAACACCTGCTCAGATTCTTCCCATCAGACTCCTATTAGGCACCCACAATAAGGCCCTCACAGTTGTCTCTGTTTACATACCTCCTAAGGAACAGGGACCTGGTCTAACTGCTGTCCTTGACTTTGTCAAATCCCACCCATCGGACTCCGAAATCATCCTTCTTGGTGACTTTAACATTAATTGGCTCTCAGCTGAAGGTGGGTCATTTAAGAACTCTGTTATATCAGCTAACCTGACTCAAATGGTTGATTATGCAACCAGAAAGAACTACAGAACTGGGACCTGCACCCTACTCGACTGGATCCTAACCAACCACCACTCTCGGATCACGAAAACCTCAGTCCTCCCTGACTCACTCAGTGACCACTCTCCCATCAGCTGTACCTGGTCAAACAAATTCTATAGGCCCCCTCCAAAAATCATCACCAGCAGAGTCCTACCCCATGGTCAGCTACCCCACCTCAAATCGCACCTCCGTCTGCAGGACTGGTCCCTGATCTTCAAGGCAACAGATACTAATACTGCACTGGAGCAATTTATTCACATTTTCAATGAAGCATGTAATAAATTTGCCCCCTCAGAAAGCGTAAAGTTAAATTGCTCATTAACCCTTGGCTGTCAAGAGACCACCTAAAAAAACTTAAATCTAGGGACCACCTCTGGGAACTGGCTAGAAACTCCAGTAAGCAACTCGACATCCAGAATTATAAACGGTCATGGAATGTCTGCACCAAATCCATTCGGCAACAGAAATGTGACTACTATAAAAATGCCCTCACTAACTCCTGGAGAAATGGGAGGGATTTCTGGAAAAACATTAAAGATGTCACTGGGAAGCAGTCAAAATCTTCGCCGAACATACTCAACATAAATGGGCACACTACACTCGACCCTAAAACTATTGCGAACACTTTTAACATCGCTTTCACTGACCTTAGCAGTGTTCTTCCCTCTGACTTCTTCCAAGATGCGTCAGCTCCCACCCCCACAACTCCTCCACCCACGCCTGTCACCTACCTTTCTACTTTAAAGCACTAAAGAAACATCAAGTCCAAAACTACGTTGCCAAAGCCATCAGCAAATCTAGAACAAGCAATGACACACTTGACCTCAAGCTACTGGCCCTAACGCTTGATGAGGTACTTGGGCCCCTCACTAAGATCTTTAATCTCTCTCTTTCCCTTAGCCAATTCCCGGACAAATGGAAAATGGCCACTGTTACCCCAATTCACAAAAGTGGTGATAAGACTGACCATGCAAACTTCAGCCCTATCTCCATTCTGCCTTCCCTATCGAAGGCACTGCAACGTATAGTAGCAGACCAACTTACCGAGCATCTGGACAATTATAATATTCTCTGTAAACAGCAACATGGCTTTAGAAAAGGTCATAGTACATCCTCTGCCTTACTCGAATTCACCAGCTCCATTCACAGCTCCCTCGACAATGGACAACTAACTGGTGCTATTTTCATCGACCTGACCAAAGCCTTCGATAGTGTCCACCATTCCCTCCTGCTGAGCCAACTAAAAAATGTTGGTCTCTCTAATGATTCAATCTCTTGGTTCAAAAGCTATCTTGAAAACTGCTCCCAGCATGTAAAAATCAGGGATGTGCACTCTAATTCCAAACCTGTCCTCTCTGGAGTCCCCCAGGGTTCAATACTGGGCCCCCTACTCTTCAGCCTGTTCCTTAACACCCTACACTCCTGCACTGAACACATCACCCTGTATGCCGATGATGCAGTAATCCTTGCCACACACTAGGACCCAAAGAAATTGCAAGAAAATCTCCAACTCGGCTTCTCCTCGGTTGAGAATTGGTTCACAAAGCACAAACTGATCCTTAATCAAAAAAAACCCGAGGCCATTATCTTCAGCAGCTCCCATAATAAACATAAGCACTTCCAACTCTCTGTAATCACCAGATAAGGTGCCGCACTGGAACAGGTCAAAAACGTTAAATACCTTGGGATCACCCTTGACCCTCTCCTCTCCTACACTGCCCACGTCAACCATGTCGCCAAAGCCGCTAACTCCCGGCTAGGCCTGCTGTTCCATCATAGGAAACACCTGACACCCAAAGCCCTCGCTGTCACTGTCCAGAGCTCCATCATATCTATCACTGATTATGGCATTATCATTTACGGCTCTGCTACAACCACCGCACTCAAACGTGTATCCACCGCCCTCAACAAGGCCTGTTGACTTGTCACTGGCTCCCAACTCCTAACTCACACTTGTGACCTCTATTCTCAAACTGGATGGTTGAATCTTGCCAATCGAATAAAACATCAAACTTGTATTATACTACTAAGAAAATCTTGCTGGGCCTGGCCCCCCCTGGAGTCTGTGCCCTCATACAACCAAGAATCCACACCCGCCGTACAAGGGGATCGAAACCTCAGCTTCTGCAAATCCCACATTGCCGCACAACACAAGGCCAAAGATCCTTTGCTTACCGGGCTGCTAGTTGGCACAATGGTCTTCCCAGCGACATCTCATCCTCTCTATCGCTCAGCACTTTTAAGTCTCAGCTCTGCCTAACACTCACTGCCTCCAACCTCTGTGACTGCTGTGGCTAAATGTGTCTTTTGGTTCCATAGCTGAAGATGCTCTCTTGGATCCACATCTACTCCTGCACTTTGCCAGCACCCCCGTCCTATCTTCACCTCCCCTGCTGGCCTATGACAAATGCCACCCGGCTGCACTACCTCTACCCGCCTCCCACCTCTCCTCTCTCTGTTTCCTCTCCCACCTATCTCCCCTTTTCTCCCATCCACTTAGTCTCCCTGATTTCACCCTCCTCCTTTCCCTTTCCCTTCCCCAAAGTTTCACCTTATTGTTCTTTTTTCCTCTACAAGACTGTTTTTTTTTTTTTTATTTTATAAACTGTTATCTTTGCTTATGTTTGTCTCAATTGTACCAATGACGTGGAACCTTTGTAAAAGAGCCTTGGCTCAAAGGTACTGTATTTGTAATCCTAGAACAAATAAATAAATAAAATAAATAAAAAATAAATTAGTAATAATAATTCCAACGTCTCGCTCTTTGTCCATGGTTTCCAGTTCCTTTTCATTTAGAGTACATTTGTCCATTCTATTTTTACCTCTAAAATGTACTTTACATTTTTCCTCATTAAACCACAGTTTGTGCTTTCTGGCCCAGTTCTCAAGGTTGTGCAAATCATTTTGGACTTGGGCAATGGCAGACTCACTACTGACAGCTGCACCAAGTTTAATATTGTCTGCAAACTTGCAGATCCATGACATAGAAGAAGCTTGCACAGATGATATGAAATATTAATTATACCATGGACATAAAAATGAACTCCAACTCCTGTACTCTGATTGGCTGGCTGGCACCTTTCTACCATGGTAAATCCTATGATATATCCATGGCAAAGGTGCCAGTCAGCTGCATGTCTAAAATCCACCTGACACCCGTACTTGCCATCCACAACCGCCATCTTAAATCTCCGGTAAACCTCCGTCTCCCACCATGGCACATACCCGCCCCACACTGGAATACTCCCATCATCCTACCACTCCCTCACAAGCAGAAACCAGGTTAAAACAAAGGAATAAAATCCCCAGAGTCTAGGCAGCAACTTTCAAACAAGTAGTAACCTTCAGAAGCAGCGACACAGAGCGGCGGCATTCGGCAGACAGCTGAACAACTTAATTACACCATTTCACAGCCCACAGAAAGAAAGCTGTCCCCAAAAAATCACTGGCTCTCACCTCCACACAATCACAGATCCAGTCATTATACATGGCCCAACACCCTCCGGAAGCATTTTCCCGATGCATAAAAGAAAAACAAAATTTAAAAAAAGCTGCTGAATACGACCATTTTCCCCACTGCAAAACTGCACCTGGAAGCAAACAAGCTGATCGCTGCCACCCCGTAAGTGCTCACATCACAGTCTGTCGGCACTGAAATGGAGGGGACAGCCTAGTCTTTTTTGATTTTTTATTAAAAAAATAAAAAATGTTAAAACTGTACACTGTTCAAAATCAAACTATGGACTATTGTACTCTTCCAGCATGAGGCACAGGAGTGAAGGTTTTTCTAATTCTTTTTTTTACCATGATGCTCCCCGAGTCAAACCACCAAAAGGGACCTTCAAGACACAGCTACAGATGATACTGTGATAAAGGCTTTCACTTGCTATTTTCTACTTTAATAACTATAACTTAGCCCAAAACCAATAACCTCACTGTTATTTTTTTTTAAACCCTAACTTTGAAAATGGGCTGGAAGACCATACTGTCGTCACCTGCTCTCCCTCACAGTATACTCTCCTTTTTGACTGCCAGCTGCTCATCTAGGCTTCCACACATATTCTCTTTTGCTGTGGTGTAAAGGAAATAAGCATTGTAGCAACCAGATGTGGCAGTAGGATGTCTGTGTGTTTGGGGAGTAGTGTGGGTTTAGGAGGGTTGGGAACAGCCATCAAAAAAAATATTCTACCTAGCAACAAGTAACTATTTAAACACACAGTGGAAGGATATTACAAGAAAATCAATAAAAAAAAAACTTTTCAAATAAAATCACTTTAATCTTATACTTTTTTTTGCAAAAGGCCATTGTATAATTGCAATAAACCACTTGGGGTGTGGGTTATGGGGATTTACCATGACTGGAGAGGATCTGACCACTCGACCACACCAGCCGTGGTAAATCCCCTCATAACCCACACCCCCTTGTGGTTTATTGCTTAAATAGTGTTGGCCCCAGCACAAAACACTGAGGGACACCACTAGTGACATATTCCCAGTCTGAGGAGTATCCTCTAATACAGACTCTTTGTCTTCTATTCTCCAGCCGGGAAATCTGTCACACAACCAAATCACAATTTTTTTTTTAAAGCCCCGCTACAAGTGGCTTCACACAGTGCAGGACATGCACTCCCTTGCCTCACAGTCCACAACTCTGCTGCAACTAGCTTTTTCTGTTTTTCTTTTTTTTTAAATAGCAACCACCTTTAACATAAATCCCCCCTCCCCACAAGCTACTGGGCACTTACCCGACCCATTTGTCAAAACCTGAAGCCTCCTCATTTGATTGAACAGGCAGTGGAACTGGTTGACTTAAACTCTGTGTACATGATGGACTGCAAGGGAGAAATGAACTACTAGGGACAACAGACAGAAAATCAAAGTTGTGGGGAACCAGAACACGAAGACAGAAGTGTGTCTATGAGGGGCAGCCATTTGCACAGACAGACCCATTTACCACCAGCACCATCTACTGGCCCAAACAGAACTATTTGTTTTCTTAAAGAGCCACTGAAGCCACAAGTGCTACATAGCAGAATTCAAATAAGCATACTCCCAGTAAATCTCGACCAAAAACTAGATTTTTATGTTATTTCGTTTTAAAGTTATTAGCCATTTTGTAACTTTGATTTCACTACCTATGCAACAACAGCAGATGTCAGAAAAGAGCTGCTGATGATGTCATGTAGGGATCTCAAAGTCTAGTAATCCCTGTCAGCAATCTTACAGGACCCATTTCTCCAAAGTTGTAAAGGTCATGTGCAATGGTTTTCACAAGTAAAACAGGCAATGCCAGTCAGTAAACATTGCTGTAAAAACGACATATGTTTCAGCTTTTGTAACAAAGTTGATAAAATTGTATTATTTAATGCTGTTTTTGTGTGGTCTATTGCTCCAGGGTTGCCGGATGCCAAGTCAGCATGCTTTCAGACTGCTGAAGCCATTTGGAGTGCTACTCTAATGTGCCTGTTAGGAAATTGTATTTGCTGCTAGTATTGTAATATTGAATTTCGCTGCTGTTTTGTCATTGTCTGTTTTACAATATGTTTTAGTAGCGGCCTTCTATGTATTAATTCTTACTATGGGTGGAAGTGTTAGCTCTGGTAAAATGATCATTGTAATTTAGAGTAGAACATAGATGCGTCTGCCCACCCCATTGACAAGGAGATGGGATAATTGTTTTAAATTGCCATTCTTAGAAGTTGCCTCACTTGACTGTTAGGTGTGAATGAGCTCAGCCTTTCACCACATCAGAAACTTATTCAGTCTGCAAACCTCTCAACAGTGTGCTATGACCCAGCATTCAGCAACCCAGGAGAAAGGACCTTAATAAAAAGGCACCCAGACAAAATATTGTCAGTTTTGTTACAAAGCCTGAAACACGCAGTTTCTAAAGCAATGTTTACTAACTCATGCTGCCTGTTTTACTTATGAAAACCATTGCACATGATCTATACAACTTTAGAGAAACAGGTCATATAAGCTTGCTGACAGTAAATACTAGACTGTAAGGTCCTTAAGTGACATCAGCAGCAACCCTTCACTGAAACAGACTGAAACAGGCTTTTTTTTTGAACAGGTAGTGAAATCAGGGTACAAAATGGCTAATAACTTTAAAATGAAGTAACATAGAAATCTACTTTTTGGTATGCGGTTTACTGGGGATATGTTTATTCTAATTCTGCAGTGTAGCACTTTTGGTTAGATGGTGTCAGCAGCTCTTTAATAGAACTCCACATTGATAAAGGAAGTGAAAATCTGTCCAGAAAATGCTTTTTTGTAATCTTTTTTTTTTTTTATTACTATGAACAAGCCATTGTATAATAGCAATAATGCACTCCAGGGTGTATGTCATGCTGGGAAAACATCACTTCTGGGGCATTTGGTCACACTCAGATTGCAGTCTCATGCCCAACCACTCCAAGCATGATGTTATCCCAGCACGACAAACACCCAGTCATGCATTATTGTTTAAGCGTAGTCCAGATTCACAACATTCACTAGCAAGCCATTTTTGAGTGCACTTCTGGTTGCCTCAAAGAAATGGGGTAAATTAGTTAGGCATGACCTATGTGGCCTAAATCCATGTTGTGTTACATCAACCAACCTTTTATTCAGTATATGGTTTTCAACCAATTATTTTATATATTCTTCCATCAGTTTACTCAAAGTGGATGTAAGGCTGATCAGTCTATAATTTTTAACATCTTGTTTTGATCCCTTTTTAAGTTCATCGTACGAGCATGTGCAGCAAGCTTTCTTGTGGTAGAGTGACTTTTGAGGGGTGTGACACTGTCTGTCCAATGCAGAGTGGTCTGCAGGGGGCTCAACAGTATCACATGAATCAACAGCCAGGCCGACTGTGATGCTTTTTTGTCTGAAGTGGTCTGCACTTGAAAAGAAAATGCTGCACCAATCATACTACAGCTTTTTCCTTTCATCTGCAAAACACTGCCCAGCAAACAGCTGTTTGCTGTCCTTAATCTGATCAGCCTGGCTGACATCACCACTGCTGCCAGGGTCACTTCCTGCATCTATGCAAACACACAGGCCGGCTGCACTCGAGGGAAATTAAGAAAAATACACAATACGAAATAGACCAGAGGCTACATAAATATGCCATGAATGCAAGGAGCCCACAACTGTAAACTCCAGTGCTTAAGCTGGAGTTCAAGGCGTGACTCTTCACGTACTGGGGTATACAGTCATGGCCTCCTTGCATTCCTTGCATATTTATGTAGCTTCTGGTCTATTTAATTTCATGTATTTTTCTTAATTTCCCTCGAGTGCTGCTAGCCTGTGTGTTTGTATCCAATGTAGAAAGAGTCACCAACAACGGGGTGCTGAATCCCCATGCCAGCAGTAGTCCTTACCTCCGACCATTGACAACAATGGGGTGCCCAGCCTCCATGCTGGCAGTAGCCCCTTCCTCTGACCATTGCTGACAATGGGGTGCCCAATCCCCATGCCAGCAGTAGCCCCCTCCCTCCGACCAGTGTGGGACACTGGGATTGTCATGACTCCCCCACTACTGTGGAACACTTGGGAGCCCACCCCCAGTGTCCCCAAACATCTCCATACATTGTTCCTGTGAAAAAGAAAATTGTCCCCTGATGTGTTATTTTTTTCCTATAAAAAAGAAAATGGTCCCTCATTGTCTCGTACTGCCCCATCCCCATCCCGACCCTCCCACTGAGTACCCTACCACCCCACTCCACCCTCACCCTATACTTACCATCAGAGGTCAAGCGTTGTCATCATCTCTGGACCGGGACACATCTGCACTCTTCAAAGCTGAACCACAAACTGAAGAACTTATGTTGATATCTCAGCCATTTTTTGGTATTTTTATACCAATTTTCAGCATGGACTTTTTGGGACCCCCACCTCATGAACACTGGCACTGTTATTTCATTACTCAGTCCCAAAAGTTGATTTTGCGGTCACTGCACCGAATCACCTTTCAGGACCCAATAATGAAACAACAGAGTGGCACTGGTTCACTACCTAACTACCTTCGCCAGCTGGAGACCCCATCATTGGTGGTTCCTTCCCTCATAGATACCTACGAGGATGCCACCATTGCTACCTGGCGTAGGCCCAACCTGGCCACATTCATGTCAAGGAAGGCTGATAGGCTGTACCACACCCCAGTGGGATAACCCTTTCTAGGAGAGCATGCACAATCAGACTCCATAGTGATAAACACTGCTCACAACCATTCTAAACAGCCTAAGCATTTGAGCTCCCTGCCACCCGACAAGAAGTCACATCAGTTGGACCTTCTGGTCAAGCAGACATTCACCTCAGCCACCCTGATGATCTGCACCCTCAACTACTTGGTGTATATGCTCCAGTACCAAAATGCCCTGTGGGAACAGGCAAGAGACACTGTCCAAGCTCTGCTAGATGACCCTTCCAAGTAGCAAGCCCTGGGTTCTCTTAAGGCAGCCTCCAACATCGGTACCCACTTGCTTTGGGCAGCTTACAATGCTGTAGATGCAGCAGCAGCTGGCATATGCATGCACCAGCACTCCTGACTTCGGGTGTCTAGATTCGCTGAGGATGTCCAGTTGTCCATCATGAATGGCCCCTTAAGAGGGTATAAACTATTTGTAGGCGATGTGAAAGATATCCTCTCTCAGCTTCAGGCATCTGGATGCACCCTAAGGTCAGTCCATACTATGTATCACACACAGCCCAGAGCTGGGCAGAGGGCAAACTTTCGTCGGGCTACCCATAAGCAGACCCAAGTGCCTGTCAAACACCAAGGAAAGTGGCGAGCAGTGGCAGCGGCTCTCCCTGCCCCCACTCCTTCTGCCAGCAAGGGCTTCTGGGGAGGTCCTGCAGCCCTGGCTGCAACTCCTCCCCCTTCCTGAATCCTTGCCAGCCCACCCTCTAAAACAGCAGAAGGAGGCCGCAGGGAGTCACTTCTCCTTCCACCTTTGTTGGTGATGGAAGATAACTTCAGACAGTTGGGTGCTGCAGCTCATAGAGAATGAACTCTCCCTGAACTCCTGGAGTGGCCTCAGGACAATCCCACAGTTACATCCTCATATCCTCCCAGCTATGTCCCTCTGATCTGGAAAGAGGTCCATGCCCTGCTTCAAAAAAGAGCCATAGAACCCGTTCCATGTTCCCAGCAAGGAAAGGGGTTCTACTCTCACTTATTTCTGGTTCCCAAGCACACAGGGGAACTTTGGCCCATTCTGGACCTCAGTGAGCTGAACCTGTCAATCCAATACAAAAGGTTTAGCATGGTCACCCTTCAGGGTCTGCTGTCCCTGTTACACCAAGGGGACTGGATCTGCTCCCTCAACACGTAGGATGTCATTCTGCATATCAAGGTGTGGGCCCCCCACAGGCACTTCCACAGGTTCCATTTTCAGGGAGCCCATATCCAGTTCAGGACTGTGCCATTTGGCTTATCTTCAGCCCCCCCATGTTCTCCAAGTGCTTGACAGTGGTGACAGCTGCCCTCAGATGACAGGGATTCTATGTGTTCCCTTTCCTGGATGACTGCCTGCTGGCAGCACCATCCAGGGAGCGTCTGCTCCAAACTCTGGATCATACCTGCCGCCTATTCCAGGATTTGGGGATCACAATCAACCTGCTCAAGTCATTCCTCACCCCCCACCAATGCCTTCAGTACATTGGGGCAGTACTGGATACAGATCAAGGGATGGCCTTTCTTCCAGAAGACAGGGCGGAGCACCTGATGGATCAAGCCCATCAGCTCTACTCCAGCCATCATGTCCCAGCACGGGTCTTTCTTCACCTCCTGGGACTTCTGGCTGCAGTCACAGTTATGATTCCCTTAGCCAGGCTGCATTTGAGAATTTCTCAATGGATTCTGCAGGTCCATCGGGACCAGTGTACAGATGACCTGGAGCAGCCAGTCCTGGTCTTCGACCCAGTCAAGAAGGTGTTGTTATGGGGGCTGGAACCCAGCAACCTTCTGAGAGGGGTGCTTTTCTTCATTCCACCCCTGCAACAGATTCTCCCAACAGATGCCTCGGGTCTATGCTGGGGGGCTCACCTGGGTGTCCACCAGACTCAAGGGACAAGGTCCGCGATAGAGGCAGAACTCCACGTAAATGTCTTGGAGATGCGGGCAGTTCTATATGTTTTGCAGGCCTTCCAGATCCAGCTTTTCCCACGCCCACTTCTGAATCAAATAGACAACACCAGCATGGTTCACTATATCAACAAGCTGGGGGGGGGGACTCATTCATACCCTCTGTGTTGGGAAGTGATGAGGATCTGGTATTGGGCTATAGATCATGGCCTGGAACTCTCGGCTGTCCATGTTCCTGGTGACCAAAATGTCTTGGCAGACAGCCTAAGCTGGTCTCAGTCAAGAGCTCACAAATGTGAGCTATTGATCTCTGTGGTGGAAGATCTGTTTGACTGGTGGGGTTGTCCAGAGTTGGACCTTTTTGCATCCCCACTCAATGCAAAACTGTGGCTTTTCTGATCGCTCGCTCCAGGGCCTGGAGTTTTCTGGCGAGACATGTTATCCCTCTCTTGGAAAGGGAGGTTCCTTTATGCCTTCACGCCTTCCCCACTCCTTCAGAGGGTTCGTATTAAACTTCAGATGGAAGGGGCATCAATGATCCTAATTGCCCCCTTCTGGCCTTGTCAGATCTGATTTCCCTTGCCTCAGCAGCTGGCAGTGGAACCTCCACTCCCTCTGCCCCTTTGCACAAGATTGCTGTCCCAGAAGCAGGGCATCTTGGTCCATCTGGACCTCAGATCTCTTTACCTCTATGCTTGGCTCCTGAGGACTTAGTCATTGTGAGGATTGGGGTGCCCTCTAGGGCAGCAGATGTCCTGGTGGTGGCTAGGAAACCTTCCACCAGGGCCACCTTTTCTGTAAAGTGGAAGCATTTTGCTATACGGGCTGTATCACACCACTTAGATCCCTTCACCTGTCTGGTGAATCAGATTTTGGAGTACTTGTTTTCCCTTTTGGACTCCAGACTCAAGTACTTCTCTATCAAGGTACATTTTTCAGCCATCTCTGCTTACCATGTACCCATAGATGGACGTACTGTGGCTCAACTTGACGTGCCCCGCTCATTTTTGAGAGGCATCTTGCACTTGATGCCTCCAATCCACAATCCTATCCCAGCTTGAGATTTAAATTTTGTGTTAGAGAAACTCACCCTGCCAACATTTGAATTGGCCACGAGTTGCGAGCTACACTATCTGTCATAGAAAGCATTATTTTTAGTTGCTATTACTTCTGCTCAAAGGATTTATGAGCTTCAGGCACTCATGTGTGAGCAGCCATATTTGATTTTCCACAAAGACTTTGCGTATCAATCCTAACTGTCTTCCTAAGGTGGTGTCCGTGTTTACTTTGAATCAAATCCATCCACCTGCCTGTTTATTTTCCAGAGCATGCCAATCCAGGGGAAGCATTGCTCCATACTTTGGATGTGCATAGAATTTTGAGATACTATATGTAACCCTTACTCCGGCCAAGAGTGGCATCTTGCAACCAGGACACCCCTACTCATCACCAGTGGTGGAGCTAGAGAGGGGGCTGGGGGGGTGGTTGCACCTCCTGGCTGCCCCAGTGTGAGTAGTGATGGCCCACTACCATCTTTAGTCCCTGTTTAGTGCCCATTGTGGAGCTCACGATTGACTGAATGGCCCCCTCTAGCTCCCAAATGCTCCTAAACCTGGCTTCGCCACTGCTCATCACACAGACAAGTCAACAAACCACAAGTTGACAGAAAATAAGTATCACCCCTGGCATTAGGGTAAATACTTGGCTAGGGCATCTAAGAGGTCAGGGTGGTAGAGCACAAAATAACATTTATATTTACTCTGAGTCTGGGAGAGGGGTGTCAGGGCTATGCTGTGTCTCCTATCTGAGTGGACCCCATAACATTTCACTCGGACTCACAGATGGATTGTCCACAACCATAAACTTGGGATTGTATTTTATGGCTTTATTTCTGACAAGATGTTAAGCAGAACTAGGGTGGTCCAGGGCTGTGTTTACATAGATAGTGCCCATAGGCTTGAAACTTCAGGTGCTCCCCCACCACTGACCCTGCACCCAGTGTGCAACAGGTGTGGCCCCCCCAACACACACACACACCCTCCCTACCATGTCCTGCTGAGTTACAGCCACACCACAGAGTCCCTGCCTGGTCCCACTCATACCCTTTTGAAAGCTAAACTTGTATAAAACTTTTCCAGAATATGAACATTTTTACAGTCAAAATGTTAAAATTCCTTTTAATAAACTGTTTACACTTATTTAGAGGTTGGAAAAAAACAGTCTATCAGCACACAAGCAAGCACAAACACTCGCTTATTTATGCATTTGATCAGAACAAGGCCAAACAGTGTGCATTCTTATTCAGAGTCTCCCTAGTTAGAAAAAAGGGAATGCACTGAACAGAACAAAAGTCACTTTTACCTAAATGGACCGAGTTCAATCACTGCAAGTCATTCAGTGGTAGCACTTTAATGCTAAACTAAAGTTAGTGTCATAACAGACAAGCTGCAAGAATAAATGCACTGCCCAAAACTCCCCATTTTAACTTCTTTAGGAGTTACAGAAAAAAAAAATCTGCAGGTCATGGGGGGATTTTAAAATGGAGGCTAGTGGTTAAACTTTTTTTTTAATCCAAGTGGTCCGAAGGTCAGGGGGCAGCATTTTTGTTACTAAGTGTGGTGATAACATTATTTAAGAATAAAAGCTACTGCAGTGCCAGTCAGTGTCACTGTCTGATAATACAGAACCTATGGGTAAACAGTCTGAACTCTAAAGCTGCTGCTATCAAATTAATTTACAGGAGGAAAAAAAACCTTCAAATTCACTGCAGGTCATGGGGTTGGGGAGGTAGCATGCATCCTGAACTTTCTAAAAAAAATGGATACACTACAGATCAACCAGGAGCAGCATTTATTTTTGTTACTACATAACACAGACAATAAAATAAGATAAGCTTCAAACAAACTATCAGACGACACTGTGTGCAATAAAGCAAAAATTGTACCTGATATGCCTTGAATGATTCTGTGGGAAGGTAAATAGTCTGGCAGAAGTTGCAGGCAGCAGTTATTTATCCAGAGAAGCCGACCAACAGGACATGATGACCCAGTCTGTCCGACTAGTTGTGATGAATGATGCATATGTGTTGATTTGGAACACACCTAGTCTAGAGCTCGCCTCACACACACACTGGGTGGCACTGCTCACTCAAAAAGATGAAGAACAGTTCTGTTTACTTACTAAAGTAAAGTGGGTCTGGTGCTGACTGTGCGAGTCTCAGTGACCTCTCGACTTGCTTTCAAACTTCTCCCCGACCAGACCGGCCACAACTACTGGGCTGGCGGCACTGTCTGCACTCACTGTCTGGCAAGGAAGGTCCCTCTCAGTTTTTGCTCTCCCAGCCTACCTGACTCCTCCATGCTCACTCAGTCAGGTCAGGAGAGGATGGAGGATATGAATTTCTTTCACTTCAGTCCACAATACAGTTAGCTGGACTAAAATTAAGTAGCTGTAGCTGGCTGGTCTAGCTGCTGCAGACTAGTACTACCGCTCCGCATCTGCTGCTTGCTTCTGACTCCTGAATCTCCTACACAGTCACACTTGTCTTGTCTCTGCGATGGTGACTCTCCCAGACAGAGACCCAGTGGATTTGAAGACACAGTGGCTTGTGGCTTGTGGCTTGCGGCGCTCTCTCTCTCTCTCTCTCTCTTCCTCCTCCCAATTCCGTCTGGCAGAGTGGCGGTTGACACAGTTCTCCTTCTATCTTCCAAGTACTTTGCTGTACTTGTACTGGGGCCATTTAAACTTACGCCTTACTTGAAATGGCAGCCAATCGGAGGATGCACAGCACAGTATCGCCACCGTGGACCTGATTGAAATCCCTAATCACAAGGTCCACGGGCGCTGCTGACTGCTGAGATAATAGTTTCTGCAGGGAGGGGTAGGCGAGTGGTGAGCCGAGGCACCAACAGTCGAGAAATAGTACATTGATGTCGGCGTCAGTCAGGGTCAGGTCAGCCATTGCCTAAGGGGGGCGGGGCGCCAGCAGTCATGTACACTGATGTCACATCATCCATTGCCTAAGGGGGGCTTGTCATTAGCACAACAGCAGGAACAATAAACATTTATGTCTGTCACGACAAAGGGGAGGGTGGGGAGCCAATTGTTTAAATGGCACTGGCAGGGGGTCCCTTAGTAGGAGTCTGAACCGGAATGTCTTTAGACTTTTGTGTCTTTTTTTTTTTTTTTTAAGCAAGACAACACAAGCAGCCAGCCCAGAAAAAAACATTTTTTTTTTTTTAACTTTTTTTTTTGCTGCCTAATTTTGCAGGTGCCCCTAGGCTGCAGCCTAGTTAGCCTATGCACAAAAACGGCCCTGGGGTGGTCCCCCAAGTTTGTACTGTCCAGGACAGGTGACACAACATTTGCAGTAGAAGAACATTTTTCCACACAGAAGCACAAGCAGTACTGTACATTCCAACATGAATCTTTTCCAAAACACGAACTAGCCACCTCTTTGCTTACAGATCTCTGGATTTCTGACCAAGTGTACTAAAGTAGGAATTTCTACACACTTAACTAGGACAACCCTGATGAGATGACCACTGTTAACATCTTCAGGCAACTGTGCCTATCTGGTAATTAGTTAGATCTCCACTTTGACCATGAATGAGGTTCTGCCCACCATGGCCCAAGTCAGACTCTTCCATTACATTAGGACACACAAAACTGGATTCTTCAACCACACTGGGTTGCTAGACATCCTTCCCTTCAGTACATTACACCAGCACTAATTTGTGGTGAACAGGGTCCTGAGTAAATGTACTCTAGCCAGCGTAGGGCACATACATCACCAGACAACCCAAAAAGTCTTTCTCAAATGCTCAATGTACTCACAGTTTGGTACTCCCTTGTTACAGGCATTTGACACACACTTTAGGAAACATTTTTTCTTCAAAATCCATAGCTTTAACAGAAACTCTCTCAGTCTCTCTTCTCTGGGCAGTTGTGACAACCCTTCAGTCCATCAGGGGGTTGCCCCTTAGAACCACTGATTTCTCAGTCCCTTTCCACATTTGAGTGAAAATGAACCCACTGAGGTCCCACTGACACAGGTCACCACCACTGCTTGGCAAACACTGGCTGTTCCCACACTAGGGTGAGAAAAACAATGACCAGATGTCCTTCACCCAGCCAAGGGTGGCTGGCAGACACCTCTAACCCTCTGCAGGTACAGATAGTTCCTTCCTCTTCACTCTCAAAGCTGGAACACATACCAATATTCTAAACTGCTTCCCTGCAGCTGAGCCAAAAGGGCTTATGCTGCTGCGATAGTTCTAAATGACATCACTCATTCTCTGCCTAACCTAACTAGGTAAACAAATGAGGTAATGTGATAGAGAGTTTCTAAAAACCCTCTACTTGCTGCCCAGAAGCCTGCCTGATCTAATACTGATGGGATTCTAGTAACCCGGGGGGATTGGGTGGGTAAATATAAACACCGGGCAAAGGACCATAGGAAGTCCTCCCAATTATTTGTTTCCTTTGCCCCTGGGAAAGATGGCGTTCCAGGATCTTAACAGTGTTTATCCAAATGGTTAGCCAATTACATCATTTTTTGTTATAGGAAGTACGGAAAGGAACTTCTGGTGTGGTTCATGGTCATTCAACCAAAGGTATGGCCACTTCCATCTCCTGCTTCAGAAATGTTTCATCTGCGGAGATCTGTGCAGCTGCTATTTGGAGCACCATCCATACCTTTACCAAACACTACAGTCTGAACATCGCCTCTAGGTGCTAGGCTAATTTCAGCCTGGCTATTCTGCAGGGCCTTCTCTCTTAGGCCAAAACAGTCAACTGCCTGATCTGTTCTGTCAGTCTTTGCCAGAACGGCTTCAGACTTGTCCTACTAGTGTGGCCTGCTGCAAGAGATATCCTCAAAAAAGATAGTACAGTTAAGTAAGAACTTACCATAACAGTAGATCTTCGAGAGGATCCTTTGCAGCAGGCCATGCTTTCCCTCCCTCCTTCCCACTTTTTTCCTATTTTATGGCCTTTGGGCCTCCTGTCTACTTCTCCCCTTCCATGGAGGGAGCCTCATGCTTTCCTTCTTGTCTTCTCTATGGTTACCTCAGAACTCCTCCTCAGGTCTCCTAATGGGCCTTTGCTTTTGGTCTGTGGTGGGAGAACTGAGGAGGCTATGGGGGCCACCCACTCTTACAGGATAGGCCGACATTAGAGGGTGACATCAGTGGTGGGCAGTCCCCTCTGGTAGGTTACTAGTTTGTAAGTTTCTGTGTGGTTTTAGTGCCTGTCAATTATGTCCTACTGGTGTGAGGATCTCTTAAACCTTTTCCTCAGTTATGTAGGGAATTTGGCATACTCCCCAGAAAATTATTCCAATACTTTCAAATTAGGCATTATTTCTCTAGTGGAGATAGAAACATTCAGCTAATTGTTCCAGAGAATCCCCTTCTTATGTTTCTGTCACTTTTGGCCCAATCCCCCAAAATGGGGAGGTAGGGTTTCCAAAATTGTCAACCTACTGTCAGACTAGGAAGCGGATCAGCTGATGGTGGTAAAAACAGTCTGGCAGTTCGAAGCCAATATAGAAGTGAATGATCAGGACTGGATGAGGATTTGGGAGGGGATACATAAGACCACTGCATCCCCTACTTGGCGGGATTTCCATCGGTGCCTAATGTCAGGTATTTTCATACACTATTAATCACCAAACACTTTGTGTTACATACCTCAGATCTTTGCTGGAGGGGCTGGAGGGTCCCAGGTACCCATATGCACATTTTGTGGTCTTGCCAGAAACTTGCTATGTTTTGGTAGCAGGTGAGGGAAGCAGTGACGAAGGTATTGGGGACAGCTCCACCAGCCCTACTCCAACACTGGGTTTTGGATCTTCCCCCTAGTACACTAGCGAATAACCCCAAAAATACCTTTTTTATATTACGATTGCTGCGGCTAACAAAGCCATCACACAGAAACGGCTCACAGTGAATCTGTCCAATGTGGAGATCTGGTATGCAAATTGTTCATGTATTTTAGAGATGGAGAAACTTACAGCTGAGATTAGACTACAGAAAGATAAATTTGTGAGCAGATGGCTCCCATTTTTCCACTACCAGGCCAAGACAGAGGACAAAAATGTTTTTAAAATTTTAGCGGAACAGAATTAATAGCATTTCTGATTCTGTGTTTGTAA
Source organism: Neoceratodus forsteri (assembly GCA_016271365.2). Classification (NCBI taxonomy): domain Eukaryota; kingdom Metazoa; phylum Chordata; order Ceratodontiformes; family Ceratodontidae; genus Neoceratodus; species Neoceratodus forsteri. Next base: position 725,208,581 of record CM028129.1, read on the forward strand.
TGCTCTTCCTCAGATCCCCTCCCTTCCTGCATTAAACAATGAGCAGTCCCTCGTAGTTCTAAGGACACAAGGAGGTTATGGAGCCCTCCCCAGACTGTGCTCCATGTCTCAATATTTGTTAAGTTAAGATTGGATAAGCTATTGTCATTTCTCCTGGAAAAAAATTTTGGTCTGTTTATTTGTCATGGATTTCCTTTTTCATTTTTTCCCTTTTCCTTTTTCCTTTTTTTTCCTTTTCCTTTGGAACAGTAAATTCAAACAGAAGCTTTGGGTTTTTTGGGGGTTTACAGCTAAAAAAAAAATAGACGGTTAAAAAGTAATACCTCTGTCAAAGTGTATCATTTGTATAATTTTATCTGTACCAGTTATACAATCAATTGCTTGCTTTATATACCCCATGCTAACATTGTTTAATATTTATGTGATGTCTGGTCATAGTATTGTTGCTGTACAATCTAAAAAAGTTCAATAAAACATTATTTAAAAAAAAAGTCCTACTGGTGTGGCCTGCTGCAGGAGATCCACTCGAAGATCTACTGTTACAGTAAGTTCTTATGTAACTGTACTTTTTTCCTATGGTATTTGATCCTGTAAAGGTTCTCCAATTAATCTGAGGTAGATCATTCATAAGTAATATTCTACCTTCAAGCTTCAATAATCTCTGTTACTTCCATAAATAGATCATTTTCTTAACTTTGTGGATTGGGAGATCTGTAGGATACTCCTAAGATAATTTATGTATTAATTTGAGTTATTTGAACCCAGATCTGCTCTACTTCACTGTTAAAATGTTTTGGGATTTAAATTTCTTTAGCATCAATTTTGCAAGTAATATAAAGGACCACACCTCCACCCCTTCTAGCGATTATGGAAAGAGATTGTATCCTTGTATTTCTCCTGCCCGGTCGTCCACCTTCCACCATGTTTCTGTGACTGTGCATATGTGTATTTCTTCCCTATTCAGTAGTAGTTAAAGCTCATCTTTTTTTTCTGTTCCCCATTCTCCTTGCGTTTATTAGCAACACTTTTAAATCTACAGGTGTATTGCTGGCTCCACTAATGTAACCAGCTAGTAATTTTGTATTTGAAGTTTCTATATGTTTACCATCATTATGTCCCATATAACTTGCACCAAGTTGAACATCCCCTCTCCCCTTTATGACCAGTTTAAAGGCTTCCTACAGATTTGCGCATGAATCACATTACCCAGGAGCTTACTCCCACTTCTATTTAAGTGCAGCCCATCCCCACAATACAAGTCTTGTCTCCCACTGAAGATTCCCCATGTTTTTATACAACTAATACCCTTTATCAGATGCCATTGTCTTAATCAGTTAAGTTTAACTATCTTCCTGTTCCATCTGTAGTTCGCTGTAGGTACTGGTAGAATTTCTGATAACATGACTTCACAATTGATTTCTTTAAGTTAGGCATATATTGATCTAAAATAAAGACTTTGGGCTCAGTTCTCAAAGAGCCCTTAGATTGATGCAAGCTGCCACCAACGGCAGCTTGCATCAAAGCCTGGTGCGCCAGGGACCCTGTGCCTGATTCTCTAATGGGCAGGGTCCCGTTGGCAAAGTCCCATGGCTTGTGGCAGCTCTGGCCACATGCTAAACAGACGGCACATCCTGAGGGTGTGCCACAAGCTGTAGGATGGCTGTGCACTGCTTTAGCAAGTCCCTGGTGACTAGTGGCATCCCTCCCTGATCCCATCATCCCCAAAAATAAGATATGTAAAAATTCCTTGGTGGTCTAGTGGACCCCCTCCCTGATTCCCCATGTCCCCAAAAATAAGTCACGTAAAAATCCCCTGGTGATCTAGTGGACCCTCCCTCCGTGATCTCCGATGTCCTCCAAAATAAATGAAATAAATCCCCTGGTGGTCCAGTGGAACCCCACCCCAATTTCTGATGTTCCGGACAATATGTTATGTAAAAAATCCCCTGGTGGTCTCATGGACCCTGTCCCTGATCCACCATGTCCTAATATCAATGTACAGTCTAATTCCCTGGTGATCTAGTGCCTCCCCCCAAGCCTCAATCACCTGTTATGAAGTAACACAATCATTGGTGGTCTAGTGGACCCTCACCCAGCTGGCAGTGTCCCACCACCCCACTCCCCCCATCCCCAAACTGAACTGTCAATCAATGGGCATGTACTTAATACAGCACCACACTCATTGAGAGCTCAGTCGATGGCTGGCTGTGGTGGTGAGTGGTGGGCTGTGCCAGTTGCCATCTTGGTTCAGGGATGGGGAGAAGCAGGATGTGGGACACTGCCAGTCAGGGTGGTGGTACACTAGACCACCAATGATTGTGTTACTTCTTAATTGGTGATCGGGGCTTGGGGGACACTAAATCACCAGGGAATTAGACTGTTATGTTCATATTAGGGACATGGGGGATCAGGGAGGGGGTCCACCAGACCACCAGGGGATTTTTTACATAACATATTGTCAGGGACATCAGGGATTGGGATGGGGGGGTCCACTAGGCCACCATGGAATTTATTTCATTTATTTTCAGGGACATTGGTGAGGGGGGTCCACTAGACCACCGGGGAATTTTTATGTGACTTATTTTTGGGGACATGGGGGATCGGGGAGGGGGTCCACTAGACTGCCAGAGGATTTATTTCATTTATTTTTGGGGACATCAGGGACTGGGGAGGGGGTCCACTAGACCACAAGAAGATTTTAACATCACTTATTTTTGGGTACACAGAACATCAGAGAGGGGGTCCACAAGACCACCAGGGGACTTTTTACATAACGTATTATTGGGAACATTAGGGATTGGGTGGGGGGCTGCTAGATCACCAGGGCTATTTATATATGGTAATGAGGGTTTGGGGCTTGGGAGGGGGGGCTGTGGCACATTGCCACAAACAGGTCAACTCTCCCAGAAGATAATTTTCTAAGTACCCTTAAACCAGCCTGGCTGGTCTAATGGTGCCAAATTCTCCTCTGGAGAGTTCTGAGAATCCCACTTTTGGGATGTGGCAGCTTGAGTCTGCCACATGCCCCCCTAACTTTTCACCTGCAGCCCATTTTGGGTGCATGGGCAGCGTAAGCCTTGTGGCTGCTATTGAGAATCACCGGCGATGGCTCGGCACAAGGGGCACTTTGTTCCATTCCCTGTGGCACAAGCCCCTTGCGCTGCACCGGGAGCTTTGAGAATCGGGCCCTTCATCTTCTGTTTTTTCCTTGACATCATTGGTTCCAGCATGAAATACCACTAACGATTTGGTATGTTTTTGCTTAATTATTTTGAGTAATAGCATTTTAATATCACTTAATCCTGCTCCTTAGAAACTATTGCTAGTCACATACTTTCTTATCTTTTGTAGTGTAATTGTCAGAATACTTAGTAATACCTGCATACCTAATATGCAGATTTGTTTCTGAGGTGATCCACTATAACCGGTATCCATCCTATTTTCTGATGTATTTTCCACACTCTTGTCAGCATCTCCATGGGTATTTATATCACTTACAATATTAAGCAACTCCTGAGAATGCTCTTCCAGGTTTTCTATCAGGTTTAAGAGGGGGGAGTATACTGGTTTTCAAGGGTAATTCAAATTCCATTGCCCTCCTACCCTTTTTCCTTTTTTTATTAGCTTCAATAATGCCCCAATCATCCCCCTCCTCATTTTCCTTCTGCCTTTTTGATGTTCCTGCATAAAATGGATCCTTGCTTTGCGCACCTTTAGTTTACCATTGTTTGTGATTTGAATTTTTAGGCTTTTTACCTCTAATCTAAGCCCAATAAATTTAATTCTGAGTTCCTTTAGTTCTAAACATTGTGTACATGTAAATGGTGAGAAATCTGCATTAATTTCAATGTTAAAATTATTGCAACTTATAGATTTTATTCCAATTTCACCACTAACTAGTGTTACAAAAATTGTGCCCCATATTACATTTTGTAAGTGTAGCAAATAGGAACCCAAATACCTTTTAAACAGATGGGACAACTGGCAGTTTCCTGGCTAACCTGGGTGAACTGTCCAACACTGGCAGACACACTTGCCTCTGTCACCTCCACTTAGTGCTCACCTCCGCTCACAGAGGCACCGCTGATATAGCGTTCCTACTGGAAGTGATGTCACCAGGACTTCTGGTGCTCAGGTATAGTGTTAACATTGAAGACCCTTACTTTTCTGCTTTCAGGGTCATATTTCTATTTTTAAAGAGAGATCAGGGCCCTTCTGAAGAGAGCAAACATCCCATCACTATAGAAGCAGTCTCTCGCTCTCAGCGGGGGTCAGAGGTCACCCAGTCTACAGAGACAGCTCTCAGCTGCAGTATTGTACAAACACTGACACAAAGGCTTAAAATCTGCCCCAAATTACTGTGGAAGGCTTCTAAGGTAAAAATAAACTGCTTCAAAGCATGTGGAAAAGCATCTCTCTGCATCTTATACTTCCTGAGTGCCACCCCTTTAGCCTTTACCTTCACAGCCACTTCCCTCAAGAACCATAGTGATCTCTTTTTCCTCCTGCTTTTGCTCACTTCCTGTGTGCAGAGGTTTGTTGTTTTCACTGTGCCGTCCCTTAACTTTCATCACAGTTCCTCCACCCCACCCTTGCAATCCCCCTGCTAGGTCGTTCTGTGGCATTCACCCATTTTTTTAAATGACCCATTTTTCTTTAAATCTGCCCCCTTGAAGTCCAGGACCCTTGTCCTGTGATTTGTCTATTCTGCCATCTTTATTTTAAACCACACTGCACGGTGATTGTTGGTCCCCATGTGACACCCCACTGTGACATCTGCAACACTGTCCCTGTTTGTGAGCAGCAGGTCCAGTATTGTCTTTGTTGGAATTGGCTCTTTGAATAGTTGCCTGAGAAATACCCCCTGCAAGGAATCTAGGCTGCCCTGCCTCTAGTTGAGGCTGCAGCTGGGAGGCTACAATCTACATCTGGCAGACTGACGTCCCCAACCAGCAGCATCACTCCCTTTTCTGCCATCATGCTGATGCCTTCCCTTAGTGCCTTATCCAAGTTTTTTCCTCATGTTGGAGGTCTGTATATCACCCCAATGTGAATGGTGATTCTGGATTCTGTCTCCAGGGCAACCCGTAGCACCTCCAACCCATTCTTTACCCCTAGATTCCCTTGCACTTCTGCCACTCGGATAACTGGGTCTGCCTTCACCATGATGGCCTCCACAAGTGTGTTGCTTCCTGTGATTGTTTTGTGTGATTGTGGTGATAGTGACTTGACACATCTGTAAATGCACTAGACACCATCCCTAGCATGCCTTTTCTTGTGTCTGTTTATGTGTCAGTTTGGGGGCTTCCACCTTGAAGAGTTAATTTCCCTAATTGAGCACAAATCCCCAGTTCCTAGTTACTGCTCACAGTCTGATACAAGAACTTTAATCAGTAAAGGACTCCCTGCTGGCATGCAGCTAACAGTAAAGTACATCATGAGGAGACGCAGAGCCCCTGCTGCAAGTAAAGGTTAAGCTACAGATAAGTCAGAGGGGGAACAGGGAATCCCCTGCCAAGTCATGCTCTGACCTTTTCTGGAGAGGCCATCTATAATTCATCCTTAGTGTGTACCAGGAAAGGAATTGAGTGTGTCATGGGATTCCACACTGAGCATTGGAAACTGCTGGGGACAAGACAGGGTTAACATTCAGGTTCATCTGTGATAGCCTTGGAAAAGTGATCACGAGGCTGCCCGAGCCCCTAGGAATTGTGTATGGGAATATGCTGAAGCTGGGGTCTCTGGACCTGAAACATTGTGTACAAATGAACTTTGACTATGTCCTACAGTAAAAGTCAAGTGCTTGAGCATTCCAAAAGTCATTGTTATTTGTTACCACCAAGAAGAGCTTAGAGTGCCCAAAAACAACGATCAATATGGTGGAAACATCACCTCTCTCCTTCTGCTGGTGATTCCCCTCCCTATGCACCCCAGCATTCTGCTGGCCATGCCTTGTCTTGTTGCACTGCCCCACCACCTTGAGGTCATCAGGTATGCTGAGCCCAAGGTATCTTTCCTGTTATAACCCCCCCCCTCCATTTTATACACCGCCTCTGGGTTTCTGTGCCCTAGTGCATGATTTTGCACTGTTGTGCACTGAAACTCAGCTGCCATACCCTCAACCATATGAACACACATATGAACATTTGAGAGGACTAGCAGAAGAAGGCCATTTGGTCTACCAAGTCTGCTCATTACTGTAAGGGCCCTAGCTTATGCCATTGACCCTGTCCCCCCCCCCAGCCTTCCCTTCCTCCCTGTCTGCCCTCCCACAGTTCTATGGGTTCCCCATATGCCTATCCCTGGCCCTCTTGAAGCTACCCGCTGTCTTTTGTGAGACCACTTCCTCCAGCAGCACATTTCATGTGACCACCACCCTCTCTGTAAAGAAATACTTTCTAATATCCCTCCTAAACCTCCCCCCCACCAGCCTTAAACTGTGCTCCCTCGTGGTTCAGTTGTCTCTTAACTTGAAGAGACCTTCCTTATTCACTCTATTTGTCCCCTTCAAGTATTTGAAGATCTCTGTCATATCCCCTGTCTCTCTCCTCTCCTCCACAGAGTACATTCTCAGGGCTCCCAGCCTCTCCTCATAAGACTTCCCATGCTGACCCACGATCATCTTGGTTGCCCTCCTTTGGGCTTTCTCTAGCAAGCTGATGTCCTTCTTAAGGTATGGACACCAGTATCTTACCCCATATTGATTTATTTAATATTCTTTAGGAATTACAACCTTTGAGTCAGAGACTCATTTACAAAGGCTCTGCGTCAGAGGACAGACAGACATACAATATACACAGCATGTAAAGAGTTACAAGGCAGCAACAGCTTACGGTTTTACAGGTTTACTATATTACAGCTATAGGCTGCATAGTACATTCAGCAAAGAATCTACCATTTACAGTTTTACAATAACACACAGGTTCGCTAAAGGAGGTTACAGCTTTGATTAAACATAGGAAAGGAGAAATTTGCATAGGTAACAAGCATGTGCAGCCAAAAGAGGCATTGTCAAGAGGTTAAATTTAGTAGCCAAGGAATACTAGACATGCAGAGTAGGTAATTATCTGCAGCAGGTAGCATCACTAGGGGGCCTAGAGTAGCATAAAAAGTACAGAGAATATAATATGGCCTGAGAGCAATCCGGCAATGGCGTTGACACAGCGAGAGCTGCCACAGGGGCAGGGGCAGTGCCAGCCGGTGGGAGCTTGGCAGCGGGGTGAAACATGGTAGGATCCTAGACTAGGTGGTACATTGGCAGCACCATGAGGCAAGTATACGTTCTTTGAGAGCTAGCTTAAAGGGACCGAAATTGGAGATGGAGGAAACACCAGTGGGGAGTTCATTGTACCAGACTGGAGCTCAGTAAAGAAAGAGCTTTTGGTTAGTGAGGTTTTGACCCTCGGTATAGACCACACCTGTTTGTTGGTGGTGCAGATGTTCACTGAGGTGTGAGGGGATGGGAGAGAGACAGACACCCCCAGGGGGGTTAGCCCCAGGTGAATTTTTTTAGTGAGAAGACATGTTTGATAACATAGTCTTTCATCCAGGGTGAGGAGGTTTGTCAGGGTATACAGGGTACAAGTATGGGTCCACTTATCCGCCTCAGAGAGAAGTCTACACACTTTGTTGTTGGCCAGATGGATTTTGTTCAGAGCTGTAGGATCGGCAGTCAAGTAGACAGTGAGCCCATAATCAACTAGAGAGAGGACCGAGGAGGTGATGGCCAGGTTGAGGGCTTCAGGTGGTAGGCAATTCTTGTGCCTATACAGTAGTCCTATATGGGTGTTTATGGCTGTGGATAGAGTGTTAATGTGTGAATGGAAAGAGAAGCAGGAGTCAAAGGTTAGGCCCAGGTATTTATATGTCGGGACCTGCTCTAGTGGAAGGAGAGAGTGGGCGAGGATTGTTAGCTGTGCATCCGTGGACTTATTCTGATGATGGGCAAAGTGCACGGTCTTTGTCTTTTTTACACTGACCACGAGTCTATGGTCCATGAACCAGTTCTCGATCTGGTTAAATGTGTGTTGGAGGGAGGACTACAGAAAACTGGGATCCGGGTGTGAGGCTGCATCATCCGCATACAAGAGTAGATTGCTGAAGTAGAACTTGGGCAGGGCATTCAGGTAGATGCTGAATAACAGAGGGCTGAGAATGGAACCTGAGGGACCACCGAGTGGACTGGCAGGGTGGTTGAGAGGGTGTTGTTTATTTTGACACATTGCGATCTATCTGTAAGGTAGCTGGCAAACCAAGAAATGGGTCTTTTGGACAGACCTATGTAGTGGAGTGTGCTTAAGAGTAGGAGGTGGAAGACTGTGTCAAAAGCCTTTGACAGGTCCATGAAGACAGCTCCAGCAAGGTTTTTCTATCTAGGGCCAAGTGAAGGAAATTAGAGAACTCAGCAAGGGCCATGGTTGTACTGTGTCTGGATCTGAAGCCATGTTGCTCTTTGCACAGTAGGTTGTTAGTAAGCAGGTATTCAGTGAGCTGGGTGGCTATAATCTTTTTGAGGGCTTTCGAGAGTGGGGGGAGGATGGAGATGGGCCGGTAATTGTTGGGGGATGTGCTATCACCACATTTCTGTGTAGGGGTGATTGTGGCCATCTTCCAAGCTGTTGGGAACTATCCCAGTCATAGGGATCGGTTAATGAGATCTCACCTGTGACCTGTACAAGGGCAATATGACCTACCTCCACCTACTGCTGGTTCCCCTGGCTATACACCCCAGCATACTGTTTGCACTCATTGCTGCCTTTTTGCACTGCGAGGAGTGCTTCAGGTTGCTAGTAATCACCTGTGCCAGATCCTTTTCTTCCTCCGTCACTACTGCCTGGACCCCCCCCCCCCCCAGGCAGTACTCAGTCCTAGGATTCCTGGCTCCAGTGTGCATCACCTTGCATTTCTTGGCATTGAAGCTAAGTTGCCAGATCCCCAACCATCTCTCAAGTTTTCTGAGGTTTTCCCACAGGTCCTGTATCCCTTCCACTGTGTCTACCCTCCCACAGAGTTTGGTGTCATCAGCAAATAGGCATATCTTGCCCTTTATACCCACCCCAATGTCATTTATGAAGACATTGAACAACACCAGCCTCAGCACCAATCCCTGCAGAACCCCGCTGGTGACCTCCCTGGTGCTGAGTAACTCCCCACCACCACCACTCTCTGGGTTCTGTCCCTCAGCCAGCTTTCTACCCAACTGGTCATTTTCTCCCCAACACCTAGATATGCCAGTTTCCTAATCAGCTTCTTATGGGGAACTGAATCAGAGGCCTTGCTGAAGTCCAAGTAAATGATGTCCACCTCCTGGCCCCCATCCACCACCCTGATGACCCAGTCAAAGAAGTCAACCAGGTTTGTTTGGCATGATATTTCTCCTACAAATCCTTGCTACATCTCATCCTGGAGACCGTTCTCTTCCATGTACCTTACCAGCCTGTCCTGAAGTGTGGTCTCCATGAGTTTGCAGATGATTGCGGTCAGACTGACTAGTCTATAATTACCCGTTTCATCCCTGGGTCCAGTCTTGTGGAGAGGCACCACATGTGCCATTCTTTCAGTCTTGCAGCACCACACCTGACTCCAGGGAACTACTAAAGATAGACAATCCAAAAAAGGCGGCTGCTAGCAACACAAACCAGTGCCACATTTCACAAGGAAGATTCTGAATTAGCAGCAGTATTAGATTCCTCCAACTTTTCACTCATTAAAGAAACCATCCACGTTTATCCCTCAAAATAATTTGATAGTCTCTACTTTGCAAAGGGCATGTGAATGGGATCTTTTAAACTACAGTACCTGGCACAGAAACCTACACTGAGATATGACAATTGTTCACAGCAAGAACGGGAAGCACTGACCAGCCTTGCCAATAATACTCAGGTAGAGGAAAAAAGCACAGATAAAAGTGACGCTATTGTCATCATGGACAAAGTTAAGTATGAACAAGAAATGGAGAGTCAGTTGCAGAATGTCGATTTTTATTTAAAACTTTCTAGGGACCCTACTTTGGAAGTTAAAAAAAACAAATTGATGTGTATTTGCATTAACTTTGGATAGGGGAAGTAATAACTAAGCAAATGTATATGACTTTATGGCAGTGGAACATCCTGTATGGGTGTCCCAATATGGGCTCCCTAATATACACAAGAATCTTTTGGAGCCTCCTGCCAGACCAATTGTAGCATGCATAGGCTCTGTCACTGAGCTTTGGCTAAGCTAGTAGATCAATATATTAAACATGTGGTCCCACTCTGGTCAGCACATATTAAAGACACTACACATATATTGAATTGTTTGAAAGATTTACAAGTAACTGATGAGGCATTTTTGTGACATTAGATATTACTTCTCGATATACTAATATCCCGCATCAAGATGGGTTGGAAGCACTATGTAGTATTTTGTATGCTAACATTGGATATACTAATGCTTTCACTGAGTGTTTGATTGGTTAACTGAAAATGTTTTGTGTTGCAACAGCTTTGTGTTCAACAATGCACATTTTTTACAGATTAAAGGCACAGCGATGGGGGCCTCCTTCGCACCTAACTATGCGAACATCTATTTGGCTCAGTAGGAATGAAAGTATGTCCTTTCAGATCTAATCCTTAAAAAAATATTTACAACTATATTAACATTTTATAGATGACATACTGTTGGTGTGGAGGGGGCCCCCATCTGCCTTGTCTGAACTGGTACCTTATTTGGAATCTACCAACTGCAATTTACAGTTTACCAAATGCACAGTTCTTGCAGCATACAATTTCTAGATCTGGAGATCACAAAGAATGATTTGGGTGGTGCTAGTACTAAACTCTTTAGAAAACCAGCTTCCAGGAATGCCCTGTTTACGTATGATAGCTGTCATCCCAAACAGGTACTCAAAAACATACCTGAAGGACAAATGATGAGATTAAAAAGAAACACCACAAGTCCGGTACAATTTGAAAGGGATGCAGCTACCATGGTTCATAGGTTTTCTAATGGGGCTACAATGAAAATGAAGTGTTGTTAGCTAAAGATTCTGTACAGCAAATAAATAGAAATGAACTTCTGAAAACAAATGCTAAGAAAAATACTCACACTGCTTTACATTTTGTTACAAAATACAACCCCCAAAGCCATGTGATTGGGGATATACTTTTGAAAAATTGGGACATTTTGAAACTGGAGCCAAAACTGAAGTCTGTAGTTAAGGACCTCCCTAGAATGTTTTTTAAACGTGGACAAAACATTGCTGATCTGATCACATGAAACTTGTATACAGCACCAACAGAGTGTATTTTGACAAAACTTCCAGGGGGTAATTTCCGTTGTGGTAACTGTGCATTCTGTGGACATTTGAATACAGGTACTGTTTTTAAACACCCTATTTCAGGTAGAGAATATAATAACAGACACTTTGTTAATTGTTTTTCGGATTACATTGCGTACGTGGCCACCTGTGCCTGCTTGAACTTCTATGTTGGAAAGACCAAGAGACCTTTTAAACACAGGATAGCAGAGCATCTTTGCAGTGTGAACAACAGAGATAAAAGGAATGCGTTAGCATGTCATGTTATGCATACAGGGCCAGGATACAGATTCAAATGCCAGGCCTTGGAAAAAGTGTTTGGTAACATTTGTGGGGGACTTGTACAATAAACTTCTACAGACTGAGAGCAAATGGCAATATACACTTCGTGCCCATGAAGAAAAAGGACTCAATGCTATGTTCAGTATTGTGCCATTTTTGAAATATAAATAATTGACACTGCCCTATATGATATGTTCCTTTCTGATGTTTTTCTAGTGATGTGCAATCTTTAGACTGAGTATCATATTTATGAGAGTTATGTGCTATATTCATGCACTTTTTAATTTGTTCATACCTTTATATATATTTATTTGTTGTTGGGTGTCACTTTAATATATTGTGTGTTTATGCAATTTAATCACTTGGTATCTAGCCCTTTAAGGGAGCACTTTAAATGAGATTGTTGTTAGCATACGAGCCACACCTGGAAAAAGCATTAGAGTGACACAAAACATCGGCTTGTGTATGTGGGAGGGGTGCTGCTAGATGTATGTGTGTTTTTAGTTTATTGAGATTAAACAGTTTTAACAGGACCAAGCATTGTGGTCTTTTTTCAGTCACTGAGTTGCCCTATTTTTCTGCTTCAGCTATTAAAGATACCTGCCAGTGGCACAGCAAGCTCCTCCGCCAGCTCCTTTAGCACCCTTGAGTGTGTGCCATCCAGTCCTGGGGACTTGTCTACCCTCAGTACCAGCAGTTCCTCCCTTACTCTGTCCCTTTCTATCACTTATGTAGTGAAAGAAGGCCTTCTCCCCCTTCTTAATACCTTCAGCTATTTGTAGTTCCTTCTGTGCCTAAGCTTGCTGCACCACCTTGCCTGCTGCTTTAGCTAACTTCGGGTAGTATTCCTTATCTGCCTCATTCGCAATCCTCCTGTATCTCATGTAGGCCACCCTCTTGTCCCTCACTGCCCTGGCAACCTCAGAGTTGAGCCAGATGGGTGATTTGGCTCCTGATTTCTTCTCCCTAGACCTAACACACTCCGCTGTGGCAGCCAGTATTGCATCCTTCAGGATGGTCCATTTTTGGTCCACCCCGATCTCCACTCTTGCACACTCTAGGTGCAACCTTAGCACCTCACCCATCTTCTTAAAATCTGCCCTCCTGAAATCCAGGATTTTGGTCTGGTGGAGATGCTTTCTCTGCCCATATCCAACCTGAACCACACTGTACTGTGGTTGCTACCCCTCAGGTGTTCCTTGACCATTATCTCTTGCATGTGCTCCCAATTTTTGAGCACTAGATGAAGGACTGCTCCCTCTCTGGTGGGCTCAGTAACACCCTGAGTCAGAAACCCACCCTGTATCGCATCCAGGATCACCTGACTCATGGCACAGGACCAGTCCGGTATACCCAAGTCCACCTTGGGCAGATTAAAGTCCCCCACCACTGCCACCTCCCTCTTTCCTGTAGCTGCCAGCAGTTGTGAACACAGCTCTCAGTCTCATTCCTCCTCCTGGTTGGAAGGTCTGTAGACCACCCTTAATCTGACCTTCTATCCGCACTACCTTGCCTGCCACTTTAGCTAACTTCAGGTAGTGCACCCTCTAGGTGCAACCTTAGCACCTCACCTATCTTCCTTGATCTAGTGATACACCTGGGAACCAATGACCTTGAAGGAAATAGCCTACAGGAGGTGCAGGCAAGATTCTGTGAGCTAACAGTTTTTGCGGGGACATGGCGGACATAGGGGACACGGAGTTCCAGTCTATTGCATTTTTGGAGGTGCTACCAATGCCAAAATCAAGTATGGCAAGGAAACAAAAGACAGAAGAATTCAATAGATGGTTAATGGGATGGTGTAGACAGATGGGATTTGGGTGGGTGGGGGACTGGGGTTCAATGTGGGATGACGAGAGCCTTTTGGCCCCTGATAGACTGCACCTGAACAGGGAGGAGTCAGAAGTACTTAAGAGCAAATTAGGGGAGTTTATTGAAAGAGTACAATTTAAACTGAATTCAGGGGGAAGGGGTTTAATCGAGGTCAAATCGGGGAGACAGGACATTTGGGAGGCAGTCAGCCTCCTCCCCCCCAGAATGAAGATTTAGGGCTCAAAACCAGCAAGTCAGGGGCAAGGGAGGGGCAGGAGACTGGGGGTTGGAGAGGGGACATGATGGAAAGGAGTAGTAGCAAATGCCAGAAGTCTAGGGAACAAAATGGTGGATATGGAGGCCATCATGGTGGGTGAGGGTCTAGATATAGTAGTGATAAGTGAGACCTGGGGGACAGAGCGTCATACGTGGGAGACTGTTATACTGGGCTACAGACTGTTAAGGAAGGACAGGACTGGTAAGAAGGGAGGAGGGTGGCATTGTGCATTAAGGAAAACATAAGGGCAAAGTCAATGAAAGGGAGGGAGGAGACGGGGAGACTGAGGCCCTATGGGTCATGTTAGATAAAGGAAATGGGAAAACACTGAGGCTGGGAGTATTATACAGACCTCCAATGCAGGGGGAGGAGGGAGATGAGCAACTGATAAATGTGATCTCACAAATGGCTCACAAGGGGGAGCTTCTGCTAATGAGGGATATAAACCTCCCCGATGTGGATTGGAAGATCCCAGCAGCAGTATCAGCTAAAAGCAGGGGGAATCCTTGAGGCACTACAAAGAGTTTCATGCAACAACTGGTGAGGGAACCTACTGGGGGGGGCGGACTTACTGGATGTCCTGACAAATGGGGAAAGTGTGGATGAGGTGGAGGTAGGGAGGGTCTAGGTACTAGTGACCACAAAATGGTAAGTTTCATGGTGAAAGTGGGGAGGGAGACAATTCGGTCCAGCACAAGAGTCTTGTACTTTAGAAAAGCAGACTTTATGAAAATGAAAAGGATATTTAGGCAGGAGATAACGGGAAAGATGAACATAGAGAGGGCATAAGAGTTATGGGAAGCAATCAAGGAAGGGATACCAAAGGCCACAGAAATTTGCATAAGAAAAAGAAGTAAAAACAAAAAAAAAGAAGGAGACCACTTTGGTTTACAAGGGAGGTGGCAGGGGCAATCATGGAAAGGAAAAGGGCCTTCCGCAAGTACAAGAAGACACAGAGAAGTCAGGATAGAGAGGCTTACAGAGAGCAGCTGAAAGTAGTGGGTCAGAAGATAACGAAGGTCAAAGCTGACATGGAGGAAAAAATTTCAAGACAGGCCAAAAGGAAGGATAAACCCTTTTTGTAGGTATGTATGTGAAAGGAGGAAGGCAAAGCATGGGATAGTTCGACTGAAAGGGGAAGGAGGTAAGATACTGGAGGGTGACTTTGAGAAAGCAGAGGTACTAAATAGTTACTTCTGCTTGGTATTCACAGAAGAAGGGGTGAGTTAAGGACTGGTGCTCAAAGGGAGGGTCAGCGAAATCAAAAAGATGGAGCCTATCCAGTTCAGCGAGAATAGGGTAAGGGAGAAGCTGGAAAGGTTGAAGGTGGACAAAGCAATGGGGCCGGATGGTCTGCACCAGAGGATACTCAGAGAACTGAGGGAGGAGCTGACTGCACCTCTGATGACGTTATTTAACTTATCCCTGGATATAAGGTGTGTGCCGGGGGATTGGAAAAGGGTGGATGTGGTGCCCCTGGTTCCATGTGATAAGGGTGATTCGTAAATGCCGAATGCCCATATCGCAATCCCACAGCGCCGAAATTCAATTTTGGTGATGTGGAATCCCGGCGCAACCAAAAGTGGCACAAATGACTTTTTTTCTTTTATGCAGCGGTTGTTCCCCTGCACCCCCTAAATTAGGATTCTCAACCCAGGGGTGCATGTCAAGGAGGGGTAAGACACAGAAAAAAAACACTGTTCTCAGGTCAAGAAATAAAATGTACTGGCACCCAGTCCCAAACTGTGCATCCCCACCACCACAAGCCAG
This sequence comes from Neoceratodus forsteri, assembly GCA_016271365.2. Lineage (NCBI taxonomy): Eukaryota > Metazoa > Chordata > Ceratodontiformes > Ceratodontidae > Neoceratodus > Neoceratodus forsteri. The sequence goes on from CM028129.1 coordinate 725,224,018, forward strand.
CACCTAGCCCACCACGCCAGATGCCACCACCGCAATCGCCCACCCCCGTATAGCTAAACATCCTGTCACCTTTTTGTGGTCCCACCCCATCCGATCACCAACTCCACACCCCTGCCGTCGGGGCAGTAGCCAAAAGTGGGTCACCATTTCAGCAGATGCCCACTTCCTACGCGCTCCTATCACAGGATACCGGTGCTCCTACACAAGGGGGGGGGTAGCAGGGAGGAGGCAGAAAACTATTGCCCAGTCAATCTCACCTCAATAGTAGGAAAGGTGATGGAGGTACTAATAAAGGAAAGGGTGGTGGACTACTTAGAAAACAGGGCAGATGATAGTCAACATAGCTTCACAAAAGGAAAATCATGTCAGACTAACCTGACTGAGTTCTTAAATTGGGTGACGCAGGTAGTCAACCAAGGAAGGGCGGTGGACATGGCCTATCTGGACTTCAAGAAGGCCTTTGACACTGTCCCTCATAGAAGGCAGATAATAAACTCGAAAGCATGGGGTGGGGCAGAAAATAACTAAGTGGGTGGACAACTGGCTGATGGATAGAAGTCAGAGAGTGGTGGTCAATGGAGTTTACTCGGGGTTGGGAAAGGTGATGAGTGGGGAACCACAGGGGTCAGTCCTGGGACCCCTCCTTTTTAAAGTGTACATTAGTGACATGGCAGAAGGGATGGAGGGAGGGTGTGCCTTTTGCAGATGACATGAAAATTTGCAATAGAGTGGATACCGGGGGTGATGGCCATGAGGCAGGACCTAAAGACTCTGGAAAGGTGGTTAGACACATGGAAGCTGCATTTCAATGCCAAAAAGTGCAGCGATGCACATGGGATGTACAAACCCACAAGCCACTTACACACTAAGGGGAGAGGAACTAAGGACAACAGAGCAGGAGAGGGATCCTGGAATATTAATATCAAGCAACCTGAAGGTAGGAAACCAGTGCAGCAAGGCAGTGGGAAAAGCGAACGGAATGTTGGCTTGCCTAGGGAGGGGCATAATCAGCAGAAGAAAGGAGGTAATTTTCCTCTTTATAAAGCCATGGTGTGGCCGCACCTGGAATATGGGGTCCAGTTCTGGAGACCACATCTGCAAGAGGACATTGATGGGATTGAGAAGGTGCAGTGCAAGGCAACCAAGATGGTGCAAGGCATGCAGGGGAAGTCATGTGATCAGAGGCAGAGGGAACTGGATCTCTACTCACTGGAGGCAAGAAGGAAGGGGGGACATAATCGAAACATTTAAGTACGTCGAAGGGATTAACAAGGCAAAGGGGAGTGCTTATTCAAAAGCAAGGAGGAGGCTAGAACAAGAGGGCATAGTCTAAGACTAGAAGGGGGAAGATACAAGGGGAGTGTGAGGGGGCGTTTCTTCACAGAGAGGATGGAGGAAGCCTGGAACAGTCTTCTGGAGGAGGTGGGGGGGGAAAAAATGGTGGAGGGATTCAAGAGGGCATGGGACAGACACATGGGGCTGGTACAGGGGGGAAGGGGAGGGCTAGTGATATAGGAGTTGGGTAAATGAGAAGGAAGGGCAGACTAGATGGGTCATGTGGGTCCTTTTCTGCTGTCAAATTTCTATGATTCTATGAGTCTGTGATCCTCCCTCTACTGGTCTAGAGCTGAATCCACAGCATTTCCACATTTCCCTTTTCATCCTGCTCCCTCGTGCATGTTATCCCCTCACTGATGTAAGCCACCACCCCACCCGCTTTGCCTAACACTCTGTCTTTTCTGTATAACTTGTGACCCAGGATAGAGAGGTCCTTGTCATGGTGTGGTGTAGCCCAGGACTCGGTAATTATGTCTACATTCTCCTCCACTAAGAGGGCCTGCATGTCTGCTATCTTGTTACCGAGACTGCGATCATTGAGTGACTCCATGTTCCACCTCAACTCTGTGCCTTCCTGCCTACTTTCTGTACTTTTCCTGACTTGCCCTTCCCCTGCACTCTCCCCTTCATACCCTGTACTTGTTGCCCCCCCCATGCCTCCTCACCCACCCTCCCAATTACTACTGCCAGAGTGGGAGGGGAGGTCCATAGACTTCCTCGTCCCAAAGTTTCTGGGCCTGCTGCCCACTCTCAGCAGTTTAAACTCAGATCATTGTGAATATATTCCCCCAGCTTGTCTCTTGAGTATATTTGAGCCCTACCTACTAAGGTGCAGGCTATCTGCCGAATACAGCCTCTTGTCCGACCACACATGCCTCCTCAGTCCTAGATACATTTGAACCCTTCTTCCCTGCACCAGCTCCTCAGCCAATCATTTAACTCTTTAATCGTCTTTTTTCTGACTGTGCTGGCTCTGGGGAATGGAATCACTTCTGAAAAGACCAAAGAGACCACTATTTCCTTGCAGGCCCTTGCCAGCTGTTTTAACCTACCCTGCACCACCTCCACCTCTTCCCTTGCTAAGTTGTTGGTTCACAAGGAGGATGGCTAAGTTAGGTTTTCCACCAACCTTCCTTATAACTTCCCTGATTCTTGGTTCCACCCCCTCCCTGCTACCACTCCTGGCATACAAACCACCATTCTTCTTGTCTTTATTTATTTATTTATTGAAATTGATCCACCAGGAAAGGCACACTGAGCAAAACGATGCTTGTCTCCCAGTGCGATCTGGGGGAAGGGGTACAAGGGGAGGTTAACACGCAGGTTATCACAATAGAGATACATTGAACAGATGTACAGAATAGCATGGAAGTACTTGGTTACAGCATTGGTTAAACTGACAGCTAAAAGCGTAAACCAGTGTATACGTACAACTTCAGGCATACAACATACCTACATAAAGTACAGATTGTTGCTGTAGATAACAGTAGGGGCTAAATCTAGGCAGAACAGAGAGAGGCAAGAAGTGCCTTTATATATAAAAGCCAGCTTTCAGGATAGGACGTGCTGCCGGTCAGGCAATGGGAATTTGATGGGGGGGTCATTAATTTAAGGAGTGCAGGCACAGCTTAAAGTGAGGTAGTTAGCCAGTGCACTTGATAGGGAATGGGTAGAGGAAGAGTGACGGATTTGAAGGGGGCGAGCATTCCAGAATTTCAGGAAAAGGTGTGAGAAGGCTGTTTGTCTAGCAGAGGACTTACGTCTAGGAATATTTAGTAGTCGGGTGTCAAGGGATCGGAGGGTGTGAGGGGAAGTGGGAGATGACAACAGTGTGGAGGAGAGGTAGGAGGGAAGGGCGCCAAGCCAGAATTTTGAGACAAACTTGGAGCAGTGCAGTAGTCAGCGATTTTCAAGGGAAGGGAAGGCGAGGGAGTGGTAGAGGTCACAGTGGTGGGAACGAGGGAAGCATAGAGGGTGAGGTGGCAGAAGGCGTTGAAGAGGGGGTCTAGTTTAGATAAGGTGGATTTTGGTGCAGCGTTGTAGGCTATGTCACAGTAGTCTAAGGAGGGAAGGATCACCTTCTGCACTAGTTCCCATCTAACCAAAAAGGGAGGCAAGAGCAGTTCCTGAAGAGGGCACCTAGCTTGGGGCGAAGTTTTTTTATGATAGCATCGATGTGATCGGAGAAAGTAAGGTGACGGTCAAGTCATACCCCTAGATATCGGAAGGAAGCAACGTCCTCCAGGGCTGTCCCATCCAGAGTGTGGAAGGATGGGAGTGAGGGGAGTCGGGATAGCCTCTGTCTCATGCCAAAGCACATGGTGACAGTTTTTTTAGTGTTTAGAGGGAGCTGGTGCGAACTGAACCAGAGTTGAACTTAATTGAAATCAGACTGGAGGCTGGATGTTACTTCATCCAGGGAGGAGCCAATGGTGAAAATGACAGTGTCGTCAGCATACATGTGATTAGATGAAGCTGTGCAGATTTGTGGCAGGTTGTTGATAAAAATGGAGAACAAGATGTGGCCAAGGACTGATGCTTGAGAGACACCAGTAGTCACGGGGAGGGGAGAAGATGTAGCATCCACAGTTCTTACTGATTGTGTTCTTCCTGTGAGATATCGCTGAACCAGTTAGTAGCTGAGACAGTGATGCCTACATCCAAGAGGCTTGTTAACAGAAAGGGGTGGGAGACAGTGTTGCATTCTTTAGTGAGGTCAACAAATATTGCCACGGAGATCTGCCCCCTATCCATACCAGAGAGGATGGAGTCAGTGAGTCTTAACAAGGAGGAAGCAGTGGAGTGGCCCTGTCTGAAACCAGACTGAAATGGCATGAAGAAGTTAGAGTCAGAGAGGAAGGAGGTAAGTTGGGCAAGTACCAGGTGCTCTTGTATCTTGGCAAGGACTGGGAGGAGAGAGATAAGGCAGTAGTTTGCAGTGGAGGAAGAGGGCCCCCTTTAGAGAGGAGGATGACAGCGGCGTGTTTCCAGGCCTGGGGGACAGCAGCAGTGGTAAAGGAGAGGTTTAGGAGATTGGCTAGAGGTGTTGCTATGACTGGTGTAGAGAGGAGGAGTTTGGCATCCAGCCTGTCGGGGGAATTACTTTTAGAAAGGTTTAGGGCCAGTAAGGCCTGGAGAGCAGTTTGAGTAATAGATTGGAAGAAGAAGGAGCATGGCCCAAGTGAGTTTGAGGCTCCTGCAGTAGTGTCCGGTGGAGCAGTAGGGAGCAGGGAGAAGTGGATAGTCGAGGCACAAGAGGTAAAGTATGTGTTGAACTCGGCAACCACCACCCCTGGGTCTGAGAGGAGTGTGTTGTTTAGGAGCTGTGTGGTATTTGCCGCCGGGGGGGAGAAGAGAGAGTGGATGACCTTCCAGAATTTGAATGGGCTATTTAAGTTAGACTGGAGGGAGGAGTGGAAGTATTCTGCTTTAGCGAGCCTAGTTGCTGTGGTGCACTTGTTATGCAGCACACGGTACTTAGTGTAGTCTTGTGGGAGGTGTGAGGATTTATGCACTCACCATGCTTTGTCACGGGCATTTTGGCAGGCTGTAAGTTCTTGCGTGATCCATGGCAGGTGGTTACCACGTATCCTGGAGCACCGCAGTGGGGTGTGCTTGTTCCAGACAGCGATGAATGTGTCGTGGAAGTGACTGAAGGTATCATCAATGGAGGGGGCTGGAGTGAGTGAGGACCAGTTAGCGCAGTTTAGATCTTCGAGCACGGTGGCTAGGTTGAGGGATTTATAGGACCATTGGATTAGGAACTTGGGGGCAGATGTGGGGCGGTGAATTTTCCTGATCAGGTATATAATGTGGTGGTCACTCAGGGAGTCAGGGAGCAGACCAGCTTGGATGACCCGTTGGGGGTGGGAGATGAGTGCCCAGTCTATTAGAGAGTGGCTCCCAGATTTGGGGTTTAAGTGGGTAGGCTCAGTGGTGGATTGCAACAGGTTCAGAGCTGAAATGTCCGTACGGGTTTTGCTAAGAGAATGAGATAACCAGTTGTGGTTAAAGTCTCCCATGATATATAATTCCCTCTTCAAGGATAAGAAGGAGATTTGCCAGAGTAGGTCAGTGACAGCTGATACTGGAGTGCTCGGCCGGCAGTATACACTGGCTATGTAAATGGGGAGTGAGATTGGTAGATGTAGTTGAACCATTATAAGTTCATGGGCTTTTGGTTCGGACTTTGTTAAGACTACAGAGAAGTGTAGTTCAGCATTTACATAAATGGCCACACCACCGCCTTAGCCCTGTCCTGGCCAGTCATGGTGTAACCTGGGATTGAGACAGAGGACTCAGAGATATTTTTGTTTAACCATGTCTCGGTCAGGATGATGATAACCTGGGATTGAGACAGAGGACTCAGAGATATTTTTGTTTAACCATGTCTAGGTCAGGATGATGATGTCGGGGGCATAGTGGGTAGCAAGTACCTGGACAGAGTCGATTTTGGGGGCGAGGCTTCTTATGTTTAGGTGCAAGAGGCGCAGGCCAGTGGGAGGGTGGTGCCACTGGAGTTTGAGGTAGAGGATGGGTTTGGAGAGGGTCTAGGCAAATTTAGCAGGGTAGGGGAATGGTGGGGACCTGGGTTAGGATGTATGTCCCCAGCTGCGAGGAGCAGGAGGGCAATAGTAAGGTAGTGTCCTATGAATTGGAGCCACCAAAAAGTGTTTGGGCGCTATCTTGTGTAGGTACACGGGCGGCTGTGGTAGGTCCGATGGGAGGTAATTAGTTTTAGAATTGTCCATATTTGTGCGAGGGAGGAAAAAGGAAGGGGCAGGGACGCACATTTGAGTAGACCCTCATATGGCTAAGGTGAGTGGTTGTTGCAGAGTATGGAGGGTAGTGTGACCTTATAAGATCAGGTAGGATAGGAGGTTGAATTTGAGGGGATGTTTGTGGTAAGTTGGAGAGGAGTGGTGGGTGGCAGATGATTACGATAGCAAGGAGGGATAGGTAACCTAGTGGAAGGGACATGGCTAGTGGCATGCAGCAAGTAGTAATTAAGGAGGGCTTATGGGCTGGAGGATGGAAAGGAAGAGAGAGGGTTGAGGGAAGTGTAGGCTGAGCACTGAGGCTGAGATAACGATGATGCCAGAAGATTAACAGTGACCTCTAGTGGCTAATAAATATAAGGAGCTTATGGGAAACCAGGGAGATTGCATTCAATTGAGGCATGCGAAGTCTCACGAGAGGAGGCACTATATAAGTACTACCAGCTAAGAGTGGGAGGGTATTGGGGGCAGGTGGGCTGCAGTCGTGAAGCGACTGCGGGGATTAGCTACTGCTGAGTTTTAATAGTGAGGTAAGCTGCCGAAGCTTTTTCTGTACCTGGGTACCTGCCATTCTCCACACCAGTTCCCTCAGGTCTTCGAGGAGGAGTTGTCCCTGTACACTGTCATAACCTCCCTGCTTCCAACCCATACCTGCTATCCACTTGCCCCAGGGCTGCCCCTACCTGCCCCTTCCTCCACTGTTCTGCCTCCCTGCCTCTTTGAGTCCCCTTTCATCTCCCAATGGATACCTTTAATTATGTAGTCCCCAATAATTACCACTCTTCCATCTCGCATAGGTGTGTTTTCCACCCTCCTATTTATTCCAAGTGTACCAGCTGCCTCCCCTCTCAACCGCTCCCTATCTGTTCTGGTTGTCTTCCTGCTACCACCATCACTATCCCCTCCTTCTGCTTCTCCAACTCCCCCTTGATACCATTCCTCCCTGGCTCACCTTGCTTGCTATATCACCCTTCTCTCTCTATGCCACACTTTAACTCCTCCTTCCCCTCCATCCTTTACTTCTCCCTGACTACCTTTTCCTCCTTGCCTCTCCAAGCTACTCTCCTCTCTCCTCCCCTTATATCCAGCCTTTGACTCTGGGTCTCCTTTATCCTCCATCCCAACCCCTGCCCCCTTCCCCAAAGCTGTCCAGTATTGAATACCTGTTCGATGAGGACACCCCAGCACCAGATCCCACCCCTGTTCTTCCTTTCCCAGTCCCTCCCCTTCCCTCCTGTGCTGATCCTCTTACCTACCTACCATTTCCCCTAACCACTTGCCATTCTCCACACCAGTTCCCTCAGGTCTTCAAGGAGGAGTTGTCCCTGTACACTTTCATAACCTCCCTGCTTCCAACCCATACCTGCTGTCCACTTGCCCCAGGGCTGCCCCTTCCTGACTCTTCCTCCACTGCTCTGCATCCCTGCCTCTTTCCCATTTCCAACTCCCACCTCAGCATTCTTACCTCAGCACTGATTTGTTCCAAGCACCTGCATACTGGACAGCACCTTGCTCTCCACACCATCCCCAGAAAGACTGTGGCCCCACATCCATTACATCTTACAATCCTCCCTTCACCATCCTGACCCCTGTACATTCTAACAGTCCTCCACTTTCACCCTTCCCAGCTGTCCTGCTGCCCGTACCAGTTCCTAGTCCTCCACATCCTCCCTACTCAGCATATCCAACCCAGCTATGTATATCCACTGTTCCCAGTCGGTGCTGTTTACAGTTTGCAGTTTTCCCCAAGCCCCTTTTTGTCCGCTATCCCTCCTGCCCTGTTACTTTATTACAAATGAGGCCTGACCCGAGACAGGGATCAGCTGCTTTCCCTTCCTCACCTTGCTTTGTACAACCAAGCCCCCTCCTTGTCGCACTATTCAAATGTAGGCCAATCTTGTTCTGCTGCAGATCCCCTACCTTACTGTGGTGTACTGATTCTATCATCCTGCCCCTTTACCTCGATTACTGTGGCCACTGTGGTCTGTGGCCTGAGGTTCTCCCTACGGATGCCCTGCCGACACCCCCAGATGCCACTAAGACAGACATCACACTCCTGCTTTGTGACACTCACACTTCAGGATCGCTCATGCAAGCGGTCACTTGGACCCCCTGGATAATATATAGGGACTACAGCCACCCTATAGGCTGGCTGTAGTCACTAGATCCATTGGGACACCCAATGGTGCTGTGCAACAGCCACCAATCTCCTGCCCTTAGCCCACCCTCTGATGCTTCCCCTCTCCTACCAGCAGTCCTTTACCCCATTCCCTGATCACACTATCACCATGGAGCAATTTTTTTTAAAAAGGAGCTATACCAGACTCCACCAGTCCACAGCACACAAAGCCCCACAGCAGTTAGCTTTTTCCAGATGCCACTCCTCTTTAGCGGGAGGTAGTATAGTGCAGTGGGTTAAGGCTCTGAGCTGCAGATCTGGAGACCTGGGTTTGAATCCCACAGCCACCGAGGTGCACTACTGTGTGATCCTGAGCAAGTCACTTAACTTCCTTGTGCTCCCAGGTCGCATGGGAAACAAGCTTCCGCTTAGTGTGCTACTCCTGGTTAAACAATGTTCCCTTTCCCTCTACCCCCGCTGGCAACTTCCTTGACCACCCCTCAAGTTTTGTCAGGTTTCAACTCATTCTTTTCACCCCCTCCAGAGTATCTACCCTATTGCAGATTTTGGTGTCATCTACAAAGAGGCATACCTTCCCTTCCAGCTGTTCTGTAATGTCACTTATAACGACATTAAAGAGGACTGGTCCCAGCACTGAACCCTGAGGCACCCCACCAACCACTCTCCCCTCATTAGAGTAAGTACTATTTGCTACCCATCTCTGTCACCTATCCATCAACCAGTTCCTTACTCAGTTTACTACTGTGGGTCCCACCTCTAAACTTTCCAGTTTCCTATAAGCCTGCTATGTGGTATGGTGCTGAAGGTCTTGCTGAAATCTAAGTAGGCCACATCCACCGCTCCACCTTGATCTATTTTCCAGGTCAGCCAGTCAAAGATATTGATTAGATGCATCTGACATGACCTGCCTCCATGAATCTATTCTGCCTCAGGTCTTGTAACCTACTGGATTCAAGAGACTCCTCTAGCCTTTCTTTTAATAGAGTTTCCTTTAACTTCCCCATCATTGACATTAGACAGACCAGCCTGTAGTTGCCAGCCTCCTCCCTGCTGCTACTCTTATGAAGCGGGACTACATCTGCCTTCCTCCAGTCCTCTGGAACCATTCCTGCTTCTAGTGAGTTGTTGAATATGACTGTCTGAGGTGCAGTCAGTACCTTTCTGAACTTTCTCAACACTCTTGTATGTGCCCCATCCGGCCTTGTAGCCTTCTCCACTTTCAGATTTGCAAGTCCTCTCAGGACTCCTTTCTCTGTGAATGGACTTGGGTCCACCTCACTCACCCCAAGTGTTTCTGCCACTTTTATGTGACCTGTCCAAGTTTCCATGCACTGTGATGACTGAGCAGAAATACCTGTTCAGGGTATCTCCTTTTTCCAGGTCCTCTGCACAATCTCCCCTACCCTCCTTATTCTCACAATCCCTGTCCTTGTCTTCCTCTTTTCACTTATGTATCTGAAGAAGGTCTTGTCCTTGTTAGCTACTCCTTTGGCTATATTTTCCTCTGTGCCTTTACACTCCTCACCATCTTCTCTGCTTCCCTCTGCTTTACCTGGTACAGCTCCTTGTCCTCTTCCCTCTGTATCCTCTTTGTTTCTCCTGAGTGCTATCCTTTTAGCCTTTACCTTTGCAACCGCTTTCCTTGAGAACCATAGTGGTCTCTTTTTCCTCCTGTTTTTGCTCACTTCTTTTGCACCAAGGTTTGTTGCCTTCACTATGCCGTCCCTTAATTGGCCCTACAGTTCCTCCACCCCACCCTGGAAATTCCCCTGCTAGGTTGTTTCTGAGGAATTCACCCATTTTTTTTAAATATGCCCTCTTGAAGTCTAGGAATCTCATCCTTCTGTGGTTTGTTTCTGCCACCATCTTTATATTAAACCACACTGCACGGTGACTGCTGGTCCCCAGGTAACACCCCACTGCGATGTCTTCAACACTGTCCCTGTTTGTGAGTGGCATGTCCAGTATTGTCTTGTCTCGAGTTGGCTGTTTGAATAGTTGCCTGAGAAATGCCCCCTGCAGGGAATCTAGGATGGACCTGCTTCTAGCCTAGGCTGCAGCTGGGAGGCTCCAATCTACATCTGGCAGATTGAAGTCCTCAACAAGCAGCAGCTCCCCCTTTTTTGCCATCATGCTGATGACTTCCCCTAGTGCCTTATCCAATTTTTTCCCATGTTGGAGGTCCACATGTCACCCCATTGTGAATAGTGGCTCCGACTTCTGTCTCCAGGGTAGCTCACAGCACCTCCAGCCCATCCTTTATACCTAGATTCCCTTGCAGTTCTGCCACTCTGATAACATCCTCAGACACAGCATGACCTCGCCACCCTCCCTCCCTCCCTCCCTATTCCTTCTCAAGGAATGCAGCCTGGTATGGGTGTTGCCCAGTCATGGTTCTCAGTGCACCAGAACTTTGTTATGGCCACAAGATCCAGATCTGCCTTCACCATGATGGTCTTCAGAAGTGTGTTGCTTCCTATGATTGTTTTGAGTGATTGTGGTGATTGTGACTGGACACACCTGCAAATGCGCTAGACACCATTCCTAGCATGCCCTTTCTTGTGCTTATTTACATGTCTCTTTTAGGGCCACCGCCCTGAAGAGTTAATTTTCTAATTGAGCACTAATCTCCACCTCCTATTTACTGTTCATTGTCTTCCTAGGTGGGGAGCTGTGCATGCATCCATGCAAGATGAAAGGATCACTTTCCTGTAGCATAGAAGATCAACATAAATCCTCCCATTCTCCCCAGGCTGTCACTTTACATTGAAACTTTATAAGTCTCCTTTTTGGTGGCATTCAGAAGACAGTTGATGGGAAGAAATAAGGCATAAATGGATAAAGAAACTTTATTAAAAATTCATGAGCTTAAACGTTAGCCTGGTGGCCTATAGCTGGCAGTACATTGTGCTGCAACATGGGAAGCCCAAGTTCAGCAGCAACCTTAGGTCTCTTGCTCATTAGAGTACTACAGTGCGAACGTACCATAGAGATGATGGAAGTTATTACTATCTCTCGCCAGAGAGAGTCTTACCAGGCATTAGTTAACAGTGGTCCTTACAAGAAATTCACAAGTGGAACTTGTGTATCGATTTTGGAGGTGATCACTCACTGATGAAGAGTCATGAATAGACTTGAAGCGCTGGGGTTAGTGCTGTGGTCTTTACCTTGATTTCCGCCGTGAAGGACATTTAAGTTTATGTGTGTATTTAATTAATTCACACCTTATTATTTTTGCTTTTTGAGTGCTGCCTTTTTGTGCCTGGTTGATCACTCACCTGTTTGAGGTCAAAGTAAGGTGCCAAAGTACACTAAGTACTACGGGAGGTGTACAGAAAAACTTGGACAAAGCAAATGTATGTGTAGCTTTGTGTATGAGTACCACTAGAAGAACTGTGCTTACAGGGAATTAACTTTTATCCTGTTTAAAAATTTAAACAGGAAGGGAGAGAGAGACATGTGGGGAGTGGTGCAATGCACTGGCTGTGTGGTAGCAGCATTTCGGGAGATGCTGTGGTGGCTGCGATGCTGCCTTGTTTGCAGGCACCTCTTTGGTCTGAGGGAGGAGGTCACCCATCTCCAGGCTGACCTGGAGAGGATTCAGGAACCTCCCCCCCCCACACAGGGACCACCAGGGCCACCGCCGCTTCCTTTAGAGGTTGCCAAGAAAGAGGAGTGGTTGGACCACAATGGGCTCACGGAGGGTGAGGGTGGTGGAACAGAGGCACATCCCTCCAGTTGTACCTCTCCACAATTCATATGCCATTCTGGTGGAGCGTGTTTCTTCTATGGAGGCACCTGTGGTGGAGACCAAGGAGGATGTTGGGAACCTCCACAAAGGAGACCCACAGGAGGGTGGCACAGGACCCAATAGGGAATGGAAACAACTCCTGGTGGGGGACTCAATTGTTAGGGTGCTAGAACTGGAGGAGGGAGGGAAGAGGGAGGTAAGGCGCCTGCCCGACACCATGGCTGGGAGGGACAGGAAGCAAATCCTCAGGATCATGGGAGCAGTAGCACAGGAGAGGGAGCTGGACATCATTGTCCACCTAGAAACAAATTACCTGGCTGAGAATGAGGTCAGAGCAGTGCAAGAGGGGTGTGTGGAGTTGGGGAGGGGCCTTAGACAAGTAGCATGCGCAGTGACCTTCTTGGAGGTGCTGCCTGGCTACGGCATGGGTGAGGCTAGGGTACTCCACACCATAGGAGTCAATGAATGGTTGAAAAACTGGTGCAGAGCTCAGGGTTTTGGCTCCATTGGGGACTGGAGTTCCATCTAGAGGGATACAGGTCTATACTGCTGCAATGGTCTGCATCTGTGCGGAGGGGGAACCAGGATCCTAAAACTAGCCAAGGGGGAGGCACTGAAAAGGACCAGGGAAATCCCATCCCCCCACAAAACAGGGTAGTTAGCAAGGTAAACACCAAGGTAGAGAAATCGATAGGGAACAGGACAGGGGTAAATGGAGAAAAAGGCAAAGGCAGTAAGGACAGGGATGGGGCTAGAAGGGGTAAGGCCATCAAAAAATGGAGGGCGATGAGTACCAATGCCCATAGTCTGGGTAACAAGCTCACTGGACTAGTGGCCTTGATGTAAGAGGGATGCCTGGATATTGTGGCAGTCACAGAAACATGATACACAGAGAACCATGACTGGGATATCAACATACCAGGGTACACAATCCACAGAAGGGACAGGGAGGGTAAAAGAGGAGGAGGAGTAGCTCTCTCCGTAAAGGAAGGGGTCAAAGCAACAGAACTAAAGGGTAAACAGGGAGGAGAAGAGGCACTGGGGGTCACCCTGGAGACAGGAAATGGTACCACAATCCACACAGGGGTTGTATACAGACCTCCATCTCAGGGGGAGAAAATGGACCAGGAAATTATAGAAGGCATACTTAGAATGGCAGAAAAATGGGAAAATTGTTAATGCAAGCCCTCCAACATTTGACAGATCAAAATAGGTACACTTCTGTGTTGCAGTCATTGGGGGGGACTACTGCACCCACTTTTACCCATGAGTATTCCAAGGGCCCGTGATCGCTGCCAGCTTTGGTCTGAAACCCACAGTTTTAACTCTACAGACTGGAACTTTGTGCACATTGCCATTAAATTATCTCAAAATTCAATCATTATACAATCAGGACATTTTTGAGCTGCCCCCTTTTCATGCACTTACTTCTTTAGTGTATATTTCATTTTTCTAACCTAAAACTTCTGTCCCTGAAATGTTGTACAGTTGTTTAGTCTTTGAGTATACCATCATTATTTTGCCCTGATAAGACAGAAGAAATGAATGCTCTCACTTTCATACCACATACTATTACTGTGACTGTATGCCAACCTCGGACATGATTAATGACCCCCGAGGCAGAACTTGTGAATTTCAACAATTCACACAATGATAAGAACTTTTTAAAAAATCATAAGAATTGTCAGAGATGGTGCATTGCATACCTTAAAGTTACACCTTGAGCTGCTCTGTGTCTCTCTTTTGTACATCTGTGCAGGCACAGCACTTGCTAATGCCAATGACTGTGTTCGGGGCCAGAGGATGATTGGTTCCATGTCTCCACCCGGTTGGTCACACACACACTCCCGTGAGACAGTCATCCAGCACCGTGAACCTGCAGAGACACTCAGACACACTAGGAGGGAGATCAGTTCCAGTTCCGTCCAGACAAGACAGTCCAAAACTGTGCCGAAAATTAAAAAATTAAATATTAATTTCCCACAATTGCACTCGTGGTTCAGGGTGGGCTGGAGCAAGAAGGACACCACTGATGATCCCGGTGATCAATCTCTGACCTGACAGAGCTGTCACTCCCGCCAAGATTGTCAGGTGAAGGCTGCACTCTCAGCTGCTTCCGATGGTCAACACAGTCAGCATCGAGCCCTGCCTCTGCAGGCGGCGCCACAGCATGACAACCTTAAGTGGTTACCATTGGGACCGTGAGACGCTTCCCTAGTGTGCTGGCATTCACATGGCAACTGAGCAGACAGAAATCAAATGGGGAAAAATGATTAAAGTAGGATGGAGGCGGCAGAAAATGGGGTACACGGTAAAAACTAGGCAGGAACTGGTACCAGTTTTTAAAATGCGGTATTATACGGCAAAAACAGTACAGTTGGAGGGTCTGTTGATGGGGGACCTGAATATGCCAGATGTTAACTGGAGCACCTTTGCTTGCAGCCACATCCAAGAGAATGGTCATCTCGATGCCTCACAGGGGCATGCCTCAGACAGCTAGTGTTGGAACCCACTTGGGAGGAGCAGTCTTAGATCTGGTACTCTCAAATGAGGATGAAGAGAGGATCTCAGATTTAGAAGTGGTAGCCATCTGGGAACAAGTTACCACCGAACAATGGGGTTCACGATAACCACAGCTGTAGAGTCCAGCCATGCCACAAAAGCGAGGGTGTTGGACTTTAGGAGGGCTGACTTTGGCAAAATGGAAGAGTACCTCAGAAAAGCACTAGCAAATGGGCAAGAAGGAGGGGTGGAGGAACAATGGGGAAAAATTCAAAACTGCCATTACAGAGGCAACAAGCCTTTGTATGAAGCAAATAAACAAAACTAAACGAAGGAAAAAAAACACTATGGTTCTCAAAAGAGGTGGCAGGGAAGGTTAAGGAGAAAAAGATAGCATTCAGGAAATATAAGGAAACACAGAAGGAGCAGGACAAAGAACTGTACCAAGTTAAGAGAAAGGAAGCAGGGAAGGCAATCAGAATAGCAAAGACCCAAACCAAGGAAAAGATAGCCAACTAAGAAGGGAATAAAACCTTTATAGGTATATTAGGGAGTGAAGAAAGACCAAGGAAGGGATAGTGAGGCTTAATAAAGGGGAGGGAGGGTAGAGGGTGACAGTGAAAGCAGGGATACTGAACGGTACTTCTGCTCAGTATTTGCAAATGAAGAGGAGAGGATGGTATCTAAACCAAACAATAGAAGCACTCTGGATGGGGGGTCGATAAAAGTCCATTCACAGAAGAAAGGGTCCTGAAAGAACTCCTAAACTGAAGGTGGTTCAAGCAGTGGCCTGACAGGATTCACCCAGAATTCTAAAAGAACTAAGGGGAGAACTAGTGATACCACTGACTACCCTTTTAACAAATCATGGGAGGATGGTGGTACCTGAGGACAGGAGGAGGCGGATGTGATTCCCTTCACAAAAGTGGGAGCAAGGCAGAGGCAGGAAACTATAGACCTGTTAGTTTGACCTCAGTGGTAGGGAAAATGATGAAATCACTTCTGAAAGAAAGAATTGTTGACTACCTAGAGGCCAGCGGGGCATAGGACCAAAGGCAGCATGGATTCACAGCGGGAAGGTCATGTCAGACACATCTAATAGATTTCTTTGACTGGGAGACCACAACATGGCCTACCTAGACTTTAGCAAGGCATTTGACAAAGTCCCACACAAAAGATTAATAAACAAGTTAGCCAGCCTGGAAGTGGGTTGCAGGGTGGTAGCCTGGATAAACAATTGGCTGGACAACAGGACGCAGAGGGTAATAGTAAACGGAGTCCACTCTGAAGAAAGGGGGGTTACTAGCAGGTACTGTAGGGTTCAGGACTGAGACCGGTCCTCTTTAATGTCTTTATAGATGACATTTCAGAGGGACTGGAAGGAAAAGTATGCCTCTTTGCAGATAACATCAAGACCTACAACAGGGTTGATACGTAAAGGGGTGGAAAGGATGAAAAGGACTTGGCAAGGTTGAGGAATGGTTAAAAGTATGGCAGCTTAGATTCAATGCAAAGAAGTGCAAGTAATGCACCTGGGAAACAAAAACCCAGGGAAGAGTACACAATGGGGGGGGAGGTACTAACAACAATAACAAGCATTTGTCAATGCCGAATGTTTGCTTGCTGGCATTGGCAGTGGTAGTGTAGAAGTTACAGAGCTGCGTAATAGGAATGGCAGTGAAGTATTGAACTGAAGCCAACCCCACCACTACCCTGCAGAGAGTGACAGGCATTGGGGTGTCTTTGGGTGAAATCGGGCATAGCAGCCCACGCCATTTTCACCACACCCCACCTCTGCAGACACTGACAAGTGTCACAGTGTTCCTTGGGTCTTTGTCTTTATGCACTCCCATTTCATTAGGAAATATGGTGAGATGGGTGCTATAGGAGAATGGGGTGAACTCTGGGGCTCAAGAGTCCAAGGCATACCTCAATGCCTCTCACTGGCTGCAGGTGTGGAATGGTATGAGCATTACAGGCAAGAATCCCAAGTCACACCCCTGATGCCTGTCATTCTCTACAGGGTTGGGCGTTATGGTTGGAAACCCTAATACCTCAGGCATTCATTGGTATTTTCACTCCAAATTTTCAACATGTTTTTTTGTGATCCCACCTCATGAACAGGGGGAATATCAGTTTGTTAGCCGAAAGCTGCTTATGCACAGCGACTACGGCATTTAGCACCACAGGTGCAAAAACATTCCGAACAGGATGTAAAAAATGACAGCCGCACTGTCCATGGGGAAGAGTAAAAAACGGCAATGTTGCAAATCTGCAGTAAAAATATAAAAAAAAATGGTGAAGTCACGAAGAGCATAGAAACTGTGCAACGCATCATCCGTAATATAATTAGGTTGGGGATTTTTACAGCAGATTGTCAACTCAGGCATTTTGGTGCCTCCGATCATGAACAGTGTCACTGTGATTTTCTTTATCTGTGCCAAACAATGATTTCCTACAGTGACCACGTAAAGATTCTGCACATTGAAAGTGTGAAAACACACTTCAGCTATGTTGTGAAAAATGACAGCTGTACTGTTCATAAGGAAGTGTGGAAAAATGCCACTGGTGAAAATCTGGACTGAAAATATTACAAAGCCAGAACTTATGAGGGGGCGTGGAAACTCAAGCAATGCTCACTGTGAACACAGTCATTTTATGGCTTTTGTCACCAAATTTTCAACATAGCCATTTTAAGACCTCTGCTCATGAACAGTGTAACTGTGATTTTCTTAAATCTGTTCTAAACATTGCTTTCCTCACCAACAGCACCATTGCGCACATGTGCAAAAAACACATTTTGGGCTCATATAGAAAATGGCAGCTGTACTGTTCATAAGAAAGTGTAATAAAATGGCAATGTGAAAATCTGGAGTGAAAATATTAATTTGCAACCTGAAAGCATGCATAGGAATCCGCGAACGCACGTCAGAAACAGTCATTTTAGGAATTTTTTCACCAAATTTTAACATAGCCATTTTAAGACCTCTGCTCATGAACAGTGTCACTGTCAATTTTCTTAATGTATCCCTTACATTGATTTTGCACATCGACCTCGCCATTATGTAGCTTCCTGTAGAGACATATTTTGAGCAAGATGTGAAAATGACAGCTGTACTGTTCATAAGAAGGTGTGGTAAAATGGCAATGTTGAAAATCTGGGTGAAAATATTGAAAATTCATGAACTTACGAGCCTGCGTGGAACTGTACAACGCACGTCAGAAACAGTCATTTTGGAATTTTCACCAAATTTTCAACATAGCCATTTTAAGACCTTTGCTCATGAACAGTGTCACTGTGATTTTCTTAATTTGTCCCATGACATTGATTCCTTTACCGACTGTGCCATTGTGCACACATGGTGGAAACATGTTTTGGGTGAGATGTGAAAATGACAGCTGCACTACTCATAAGAAGGTGTGGTAAAATGGCAATGAAAAATCTGGAGAAAATATTGAAAATTCACGAACTTACAGTGCGTAGGAACAATGTACAACGCTCGAAACAGTCATTTTTGAATTTTTTCACCAAATTTTCAACATAGCCATTTTAAGACCTCTGCTCATGAACAGTATCACTGTGATTTTCTTAATTTGTCCTGTACATTGATCTCGCACACCGACTGCGCCATTGTGCGCTACATGGGAGGAAGCACGTTTTGGGTAAGATGTGAAAAATGGCATAGAAACATAGACATAGAAACATAGACTTTGACGGCAGATAAGGACCGCTAGGCCTATCTAGTCTGCCCATTTCCCTACCTACAGGATAGGCCGCAGATCCTAGTTAACCAACAGCCTATTTCTTCCCACCCCCCACAAGAATTGCCTTATGTCTGTCCCATGCATTCTTGAATTCTCCCACAGTTTTAGACCCCACAACCTCCTCAGGAAGGCTGTTCCATGCATCCATTACCCTCTCTGTGAAATAATACTTCCTCACATTGCCCCTGAACTGCCCTCCTTCTATCTTTAAATTGTGTCCCCTTGTTCTTGCACATCTCTTTTTCTGAAAGATGCTACCCTCTTGGACTTTGTTGATTCCACTGAGGTACTTAAAAGTTTCTATCATGTCCCCCTCTCCATTCTTTCCTCAAGGGTATACATATTAAGCTCCTTTAGTCTCTCCTCATACGGCTTCTTTTGCAGACCCTGCACCATTTTAGTTGCCCTCCTCTGGACTGCCTCTATCCTGTCTATGTCCTTGCGGAGATGGGGTCTCCAGAACTGGACACAGTACTCCAGATGGGGTCTCATCAACTGTCTGTACAGAGGGATAACAACTTCCTGTTTTCTGCTGATGATGCCTCTCCCTATACATCCCAGTATACCCCTAGCCCTCCCTACTGCCTTCTCACATTGCTTGCTAACTTTAAGGTCATTTGATATAATTACCCCCAGGTCCCTTTCCTTTTTTGTTGTTGTTACTACCTCCCCACCCATTGTGTATTCTTCCCCTGGGTTCTTGTTTCCCAGGTGCATTATTTTGCACTTCTTTGCATTGAATCCTAGCTGCCATACTTCTGACCATTCCTCCAACCTTGTCAAATCCTTTTCATCCTTTCCACGCCTCCTTGTGTATCAACCCTGTTGCAGATCTTTGTGTCATCTGCAAAAGGCATACTTTCCTTCCAGTCCCTCTGCAATGTCACTGATGAAGACATTAAAAGGACTGGACCCAATACTGAACCCTGCGGTGCACCGCACTAGTAACCCCTTTCTTCAGAGGACTCCATTTACAATTACCTTCTGTGTCCTGTTGTCCAGCCAATGCTTTACCCAGGCTACCACCCTGGGTCCCACTCCCAGGCTGGTTAATTTGACTATTAATCTTTTGTGTGGGACTGTGTCAAATGCCTTGCTAAAGTCTAGGTAGGCCATGTCCACAGTCCCTCCCTAGTCTACTACTTTGGTCACCCAGTCAAAGAAATCTATTAGATTCGTCTGACATGACCTTCCCGCTGTGAAACCATGCTGCCTTGGGTCCTGTGCTCCACTGGCCTCTAGGTACTCAACTATTCTTTCCTTCAGAAGTGACTCCATCACTTTCCCTACCACAGAGGTCAGACTGACAGGTCTGTAGTTTCCTGCCTCTGTCTTGGTCCCACTTTTGTGAAGGGGAATCACATCCGCCTTCCTCCAGTCCTTGGGTACCACACCATCCTCCCATGATTTATTTAAAAGAGTAGCCAGTGGTTTCACTAGTTCCTCCCTTAATTCTTTTAGAATTCTGGGGTGAATTCCATCAGGACACATTGCTTTGTCCACCTTCAGTTTTAGGAGTTCTTGCAGAACCCTTTCTTCTGTGAAAGGACTGGGATTGACCCCCTATCAAGAGTGCTTCTGTTAATTGGATTAGGACTTCCCTCCTCTTTTGTGAATACTGAGCAGAAATATTCATTCAGTATTCCTGCTTTTCACTGTCCCCTCTGCCCACCCACCGCTCATTCTATTCAGCCTCACTATCCCTCCCTTTGTTCTTTTCTACTGATGTACCTCCATAAAGGTTTTTATCCCTTTCTTAACTGAGTTGGCTATCTTTTCCTCAGTTTGGGCCTTTGCTATTCTGACTTCCCTCCTGCTTCCTTCTGCCTTAACTGGTACAGCTCTCTGTCCTGCTCCTTCTGTGTTTCCTTATACTCCGGAATGCTATCTTTTCTTCCTGACTTTCACAGCCACCTCTTTTGAGAACCATAGTGGCTTTTTCTTTCGTTTTTATTTGTTTATTTGCTTCACACAAAGGCTTGTTGCCTCTGTGATGGCAGTTTTGATAATTCCCATTGTTGCTCCACACCTCCTTCTAGCCTGTTTGCTAGTGCTTTTCTGAGGCACTCTCCATCTTGCCAAAGTCAGCCCTCCTGAAGTCCAGTACCTCACTTTTGTATGGCTTGACTCTGTAGCTGAGTTTAACGTGAACCACACTGTTTGATGGTCACTTGTCCCCAGATGGCAACCCTCTCTAGATCTGAGATCCTCTCACTGCCTCCATTTGAGAGTACGAGGTCTAAGATTGCTCCCTCATGAGTGGGTTCCGAAACCAGCTGTCTAATGCCTGCCACCTGTAGGGCATCAAGAATGGCCCTGCTCTTGGATGTGGCTGCAGCAAATGTGCTCCAGTTAACATCTGGCATATTCAGGTCTCCCATCAACAGTATCTCCCCTTTCTCTGCCATTCTAAGAATGCCTTCTATCATATCCTTGTCCATTCCTTCCCCCTGACATGGGGGGTCTGTACACAACCCCTGTGCGGATTGTGGTGCCCTTTCCAGTCTCCAAGGTGACCCACAGTGCCTCCTCTGCTCCCTGTTTACTCTTTTGTTCAATTGCTTTTATCCCTTCCTTTACATAGAGAGCTACTCCTCCCCCTCTTCTCCCCTGCCTGTCTCTCCTGTAGGTTATGTACCCTGGTATGTTAACATCCCAGTCATGGTTCTCTGTGTACCATGTTTCTGTGACTGCTACGATATCCAGGCATCCCTCTTCCATTAAGGCCACCAGCTCAGAGAGCTTGTTGCCCAGACTACGGGCATTGGTACTCATTACCCTCCATTTCCTGATGGCCTTACTCTCTTTTGCCCCATCCCTGTACTTCCTGCCTTTGTCACTTTCTCCATTTACCCTGCCCTTCTCCCTATTGACACCTCTATATTGGTGTTTGCTGCACTTACTACCATGATTATTTGGGGGGCTAGGATTTTCCTGCTCCTTTCCAGTGCCTCCCCCCTTGGCTAGTTTAAAAGCTTGCCAATGAAGCATTTAAACCTATCACCTAGGATCCTGGTTCCCCTCTCGGACAGATGCAGCCCATCATGCCAGTATAGGCTTGCATCACTCCAGGTGGACCCCCAGTCCCCAATGAAGCCAAATCCTTGAGCTCCGCACCAGTTTTTCAACCACTGATTGAATCCCATGATGCAGAACACCTAGCCTCTCCTATGCCATAGATGGCAGCACCTCCGAGAAGGTTACCGTGCATGCTACTTGACTAAGGCCCCTCCCCAATTCCACAAACTCTTCCTGCACTTCTCTAATCCCTTTCTTAGCCAGGTCATTTGTCCCTAGGTGGACGATGACATCCAGCTCCCTCCCCTGTGCACCTGCTCTGGCAATCCTGAGGATTCGCTCCCTGTCCCTCCAAGCCATGGTGCCAGGCAGGCACCCTACCTCCCTCTCCCCTTCCTCCCCAGTTCTACCTTCCTAACAATGGAGTCCCCCACCAGGAGTTGTTTCCTTCCCCTACAGGGTCCCCTGCCACCCTCCTGTGGGTCTCCTTTGTGGAGGTTCCCAGCATCCTCCTTGGTCTCCACTGTGGGTGCCTCCATAGAGGAACCACACTTTGCCAGAATGGCATAGGAATTGTGGAGAGGTACAACTGGAGGGATGTGCCTCTGTTCCACCACCCTCACCCTCCCTGAGCCCACTGTGGTCCAACCGCTCCTCTTTCTTGGCAACCTCTGAGGCAATGACCGTGGCACTGGTGGTCCCTGGATGGCAGAGGAGGTCCCACAAATCCTGGCCAACTCAGCCTGGAGATGAGCAACCTCCTCCCTCAGCCCAGAGAGGTGCCTGCAGATGGAACAACACCGCATCCTCCAGAACATCTCCCGGAAGACTGCTGCTCCACAGCCACTGCACTGCACCACTCCAATCATGTCTTATTTCTGGCCCCTTAACTGTTTGCAATCCTTACTCTTTCCTCTGTTTTTTTCTCTCCTTACTTTCTGCCTGTGTGCCCTTTAGGCTCCTGATTGTCCTGTTCTGAGATAAGAATATCCTATATTTCTCAGTAGACCACTTACTTGCTCAGAGGCAGACCTCCAGCAGCTAGAGGGGCCGGAGAGCTACTCTTGCCCTTCTAGGATGGTGGGTCCTTGGTGGTTCTTTGATCACTCACTTCCTGCCCCTAAACAGTAAGTTCCTGTTGTCAGTCAAATCTGCTGCCTATAAAAATAGAACTAGCTTTGGGTGGAGGGGAGGAAGGAGGACAATATAGTCCCAGCAGAGAAGTTCAGTCACACAGCAGTCCTTTCTCCTGGTGTCTTTGCCAAGCTATTAGCAGAATCTTTCTAAGGCAGTCTTTAAATGTAGCTTCCTTCTAGCTAGCCACTCCCCACTTACAGATCTTTCTACAAGTAATTTAAACCTCACAGCAGTTAAGTCCTTTCAGTCACCTGAGATTTACACCTAGATAACTCTTCAGATACCCATTCAGTTCAGTAAACCCAAACACACACTTTTTTTTGTTTTGTATGTTAGTTTTTTTTTACCCTAAATTAAAGGTCCAAGTACAAAAGTTCTTCTACTTTAGTCCCAGCAGAGAAGTTCCGTCACACAGCAGTCCTTTCTCCTGGTGTCTTCTGCCAAGTATAGTTGACAGCTGTACTACTCATAAGAAGGTGTGGTAAAATGGCAATGTTGAAAATCTGGAGTGAAAATATTGAAAATTCGCGAACTTACGAGCCTGCGTAGGAACTGCACAACGCGCGCTCGTAAAACAGTAATTTTTAGGAATTTTTTCACCAAATTTTCAACATAGCCATTTTAAGACCTCTGCTCATGAACAGTGTCACTGTGATTTTCTTAATTTGTCCTGTGCATTGATTTCACACACCAACTGCGCCATTGTGTGCTACATGGGCAGAAACACATTTTGGGTGAGATGTGAAAAATGACAGCTGTACTACTCATAAGAAGGTGTGGTAAAATGGCAATGTTGAAAATCTGGAATGAAAATATTGAAAATTCGCGAACTTATGAGCCTGCGTAGGAACTGCGCAACACACGCTCGTAAAACAGTCATTTTTGGAATTTTGCACCAAATTTTCAACATGGGGTTTTGGGATCCCTTCTCATGAATGATATCACTGTCATGGCATTATTCGGGCCCCAAAGGGTGATTTGCGAGTGACTGCGCAGTGACTGCGTAAATCACCTTCGGGCCGAATAATGCCATGACAGGACATCATTCATGAGAAGGGTCCCAAAACCCTGTTGAAAATTTTGGCAAAATTCCAAAAATGCCTGAGATATGCAATAAAGTTGAAAACCCTATCTGCTCCATTATACAGCTTACCGGGCATTTCCTCAGTTCGCAGTTGGCTTTGAAGAGTGCAGACGTGTTCCGGTCCATCGAAGATCGTCGCCCGAGCTCCGGAGGTATGTATGGGGTGGGGGAGTGGGAGGCAGGGTGCGTGGGGTGGGTGCGGGTTGTGGGGGCTGGGAGAAGCACTGTGGGACCGTTTTATTTTGCAGGTTAAAAAATAAAAGACGACGTGGGATGTTTGCCACGCTGGGGTGGGCTTCCAGCGTGGCACAAGGATGGCTGGGGGGCCATGGAGCCGACGGGGATTGGGCACCCCGTCGGCCATATATGATCAGTTGCCACGCTGGGGTGGGCTCCAGCGTGGCACCCAGTACTGGGGGTGAGGACAGTGGAGCTGACGGAGATTGGGCACACCCGTCGGCTATTCTATGAGTTGCCACGCTGGGAGTGCGCACCCAGCATAGCATGTGGAAAACTTTGGGGGAGGCGCCCAGCACAAGCCCAGCGGGATTGGGCACCCCATGGGCTATACGTGTGTGTGCGGGAGGGCAGCACGTCAGTATGCGGTGTTTCTGTGTGTGTGTGTGTGTGTAGGGGAGTGGCATGAGCAGGCGATATCTTATCGCTGCTCACTGCAGCGAGCTCCCTTCCAACTGTATGCCACTGCATTTTGGAGCTTGTCATAGACAGCTCCAGCATGCATTGGCTTACAGGGCCGCGCCTGCCAGCACACTGACTGAATTGGAGGAGGAGGTGACACACCTCCGAAATCTCCGATGATGGCACTATGTTTCTTGCACATGCGTGCAAGCAAACATAAAAATGGAAAGGGACCTGGGGCTAGTCATATCAGATGACCTTAAGGTAGGCAAGCAATGTGACAAGGCAGTAAGAAGGGCTGGGGGGTTACTGGGATACATAGGGGAGGCATCACCAGTAGAAAACAGGAAGTTGTAATCCCTCTGTACAGACAGTTGGTGAGACCCCATCTGGATTACTGCCTGCAGTTCTGAGACCCCATCTCTCCAAGAACATAGACAGGATGGAGGCAGTCCAAAGGAGGGTAACTAAAATGGTGCAGGGTCTGCACCAGAAGAAACATAGACACATAGAAGTTGAAAGCAGATAAGGACCACAAGGCCCATCCAGTCTGTCCATTTGTTATACCTTATGAATGTGCCATAAGCCTGTACTCTTTCAATGGCCTATCTATTCATACTCATCTTTATTGCTCCCTTATACCTATCCCATGCCTGTTTGAAGCCCTGCACTGTATTCATATGTAACCCCCTAGGTGGTGCTATCCCAAGGGCTACTACCCCTACCTGCTTGGCTAGAAGCAGGTTAAGGGGCATAGGTTCAGTGACGGGTGCCTCCACACAAAGGTCAGGGTTGGTATCAGTCTGACTAACCAGGCCACAGCCCTCTGGGTCACTGTGACCCCCCTTGTCACCTGCTAGTGGCCCACACAGTACACAATGTTTAACTTTCCAATACCCTGATAGGCTTTACATACACCTAGATTTAGCACTTACCCCCAGGACTGGTTCCTTCAGCTTGGCTCTGGGGACCCCTGTAAAATAAGGCGATGCAAGACAAAAAAAAAACAACTATGCAATACCTTAGGCATAAATGGACACCATAATCAATGTAAATTGCAGAAAAAAAGTAGATCTGATTTATTCAGGGGGCTTTAACAAGGATGGGGCTAATCAGGTTAATTGGCTTAATCACACTATAAATATCACAGTTGTGCAAGCAGTCAGTGCCCCTATCAGTCACACTCTCTGGGTACCCAGAATGGAGAGGGGGGCTAGCCAGGATCGTTGCGCGGAGTAGGCCAGCATTGCAGCTGGTAGGGGTCATGTGAGGAAAAAGAAATAACATGCACCCTTTCTAATTGTAATCTGGAGCCGGAGGGCTCAGTTCATGGAAACAAAACAACAAAATAATCAGGTGACACACTTTTTGATTTAAAAGATGGTTGCAGGGAGCTACCCTGATAGTTACTCATGGTACCCAAGACTGAACACTGGATGGACGGTGGTCGAGATGATAGTTGGATTTTCTGAATTGCCAGAAGAAGCAGGGCCCACCTGAGTCACTTCTGCGTCATTCCTGTTTAGGCATGGAGTAGGGGGCTGATCCCCCTGGCAGGTCCCTCTCGATGGATTTTCTCTATGCAGCGGGGTAGGGAGATAAGGCCCTCATGGCAAGGCCTAACTGCATTAGGCAGCAGCGGATTCAGTCCAAAATGAGCAGGATATAACTTCCAGCCATCAGCACACAACTCAGCTTGGGGGAAACCAGATTGCGACTCCCTTCAGTACACAGCACATTTATATGTAAATGCCAGCAGCACAGTTCAAGCTGGGGAAAACCAGATCGCGATACTCTCCAGTTCGTTGCACATTTATATGTACATGCCAGCAACATGCAGTTCACACAGTGGAAACACAGCACATTCACATGTGTAAGTCAACAGCACATAACTTACATGCAGCCAAACTAAATTGCGATACTCTTTCAGTACACAGCACATTCATATAGCAGAATTCTAACTGTACCAGGCCAAATGCTCCCAGTCACGATCACAAGTCTCTGCATACTCTGGGAGCTCAGAAGTGGCTGGAATTCTGACAGGCCAATTGCATTCAGCAAAATCATCTGTCTTTACAGGTTGAGCCTGGTTGCACCTTGGTGGCTTATTTCACTCTCACAAACTCTGATTTAGTCCGAAAGTACTTTTCCTTTCCTCTCAGGGCAGAAAAAACCAGCAGGTCAGAGGGCAGGCCTTCCACAGTTCTCTCGCATGAACTACTGCACAAAACGGCCACTCTAACACGAGCTGTTGCTCTCTCAGCTTCCAACTTAGCTCTGGCTTGCCAGCAGACAGCTCCAGGCATTTTCTTTAGATCCAACAGGTTTGATTGGTCGGTTCTGCTATCAGTCACAACATGCTCCCCTGTTGGTGCAAAAGGTGACAATAGTCCAAAACTACAATTCCCAGAGACTGCCACCACACAGTCCCACTCTAACAGGCTCCACTTTAGAGTCCTAAAGTACTGATTGGTCCAATCCAGCAGTTCAGGACAAATATGGTGGAGTTAAACAGAAACAGTCCTTGCTGCAAAGAAAGGCAGATTAGAACAAACTCCATTTTCATCACTACTCAAAATGATTACCAGCAATTAGTTACGTCTTTCAGCAGGGCTCCCTCTGCACAATTAGCAATGTCAGAAACGGAGCAATTATTCAGCAGACCGGGCGGGACTCGAGCAGGGAAACACTCAGACACCCCCATTTAGAGTAATTACATCTGCAATCAGGCAGCACTTAAAGAGACAGTACGTGGAGGCTTTAAAGGCACTCATTGACAACAACATTTAAACGGCTTTAGCACTGAACACCAACCAGGCTGTGAGCAACTAGACAAGCTCGTGGAAGACCCTTCGGGAACCCCCATTTATAGGGGGGTTACACCCTTTCTTGCCTGGAAAATACTTGGTGTCCGCATCAAGTCTGTACCATCATTATAATTTCAGCTGCAAATTATACTATGCATTTATACCTTCAACATGTTATGCCAATCACATTTTATACATCAGTCAACATACTTAACCGTTGCTATACATATTATCTTCATTTCACGTTACTATACCCATTCTGAATTACATCAGGCACATTTCAAATAGGTAACTTACACAATCTACTATACAACTTCAGGTTATCACTTTCTGCACATTGAACAATGTGAAAGGGGGCCCTTCCCTATCAGCTACCTTGGGGCTAGATGGGGCAGGGGCACCATACCTGAGGGGTAGAACAATCAGCAGGAATTTGCACTGAAGCTCAGTTTGGGCAGTGAACTCTGGGACACATAAACTCCCTTGTGGACCACATTGAGAAGGAATCCACTGGCCTCCCAGGAAATCATAGCTGAGGCGTACTATTGGTTTGACAGTTCGGCCAGTCTTCCTGGGGAACAGCCACAGTCTCTGTACTTTTCACCTCAATCTCTGCACTTTCATTACTTGCAAGGGGACCTCTGCCTGGGTGGAAAAGTTTGAACTTGGGGCACTGTCAGCCCATGGCTCTGTGGATTCAGGTTCTACAACACTTGGTTCCCTGGGAAGGCACTCCAGTACTGGAAGGAATTATCATCACACTCAAAGTATTTCTCATGTTCTGGCACGTCACCAGCCTGACTCAGATCATTGGCCTCTTCCTCAGGTAAATTACACTGTTCCACCATACACAGTGACTCAACATCATCAGACTTGACACTCTGCACTTCACTCTCAGGGAGCACTGGCTCCAAGGATAAAGCTAAGGGGTTAGGCAGTCCAGAAGACCCAGCTTCATCCCCACAATTGACCTTGGGGTTACCTCAAAACAGTTGACTCAGTTCATAAGAGGGGTAATAAGCACAGTTGCACTCACTCTCGTCAGAAGTGGACTGACAATAATTATCATTTTGGGTTTACTGTGGAGATAATCTTAAGTCAGTGACCACTGGGGCAGGATTACTCTGTCTTTGTTTTGCAGCAGCCCGAGTCACTGGTCCAGGAGGAACAACCACTCGTGGCTCAGCTTCAATCATGATTTGGCCAATGGGCAACAAATGGTTACGTGCATGGTCTTGACATCTTTTGAATTGTTTTCAGGCTGCACTTTGTACACAGGTAAACTATTCAATTTGCCTACTATGTGGGGAAGATGGTGCCACCAATCAGCAATTTTGTGTTTGCCATGCAGTCCCAGATTTTGCAGCAGTACACGGTCTCCAGCTTGAAGTTCTTGGGCCTTTACTTTTCTATCATATCTTTCTTTATTAACTGAGTTTCTCTTTGCAGCCATTGTCTGAGCTAGTTGGTATGCATGGTTCAATTGAGCTTTTAGTTTTTGCACGTACTGTAGGTAATTCTCAGCTCTGACCCCATCAGGAGAAACCCCAAACAAACGTCTACTGGTAACCGAGCCTCTCTCCCCCAAACATGAGGCGATAGGGAGAGAACCCAGTAGCATCATTTTTGATACAACTATAGGCCTGGACCAAGGTGCTGATCAGCTGGCTCCATTCTGGCTTGTCTTTCGGGCAGAGAGTGCCCAGCACGTCAAGCAGGGTGCGATTAAAGTGTTCGGGCTGTGGGTCTCCCTGCAGATGATAAGGGGTGGTTCTTGACTTCCGCATCCCCCATAGAGAGAGCATTGCCTTGATTAAGCAACTCTCAAAGTCTCTGCATGGTTAAAATTAATTCTTTGGGGGGCCTCATAGTGAACAAAGAAATTCTCTATCAGCACCTTGGCCACGGTGGATGCCTTTTGGTCTTTGGTGGGGAATGCTTGGGCATACCTGGTGAAATGATCAGTGACCACCAACACGTTACTGATATTCCGCTGATCAGGCTCCAAACTTAGAAAGTCGATACAAAGTACCTCCATGGGTGTGCTGGTAGTGATGTTAGCAGGGGGCAGCCCTCTGGGGCAAGGCCTTTCTCTGTAGGCAGTGGCTGCAAGTCCGTACATGATGTTCGACATCGGCCCCCATCTTAGGCCAGTAGAATCGGGACCGCACCAAGTCAAGGGTTCTGTCGATGCCAAGGTGGCCCATGTGGTTGTGTAGGGACCTCAGCACCAAGTCTCTGAAATCTGTGGGCAAGAACAATTGTTGCTTGTCTACTTGACCCCCCCCCCTTCTACAGTCTCTCTGTACAGCAACTGATTTATTAACTTCAATTTAGGGCCTTCTCTGTACAATAATGCAGTTCTCAAATCAGAGGAGTAACTTGGACACATCTTTCCTGTGTAGAGGGCTTCAGGCTGATCGGATCATAGGGTCTTGAGACTGAGCTCGCTGAAGGCTGTCATTATCAAACTGAGGCAATGCGCTAATATTTAGTGCGGAGAAGTGACGCACCAGCTGGTATGCAAGTGTCTGAGGGGCCCAGGCAGTCCACCAAGCAGTCCACTGGGTCTGTGGACATCGATTCATCTTTGTCAAACTTTTGGCACAGTGCTCGAATGTTAGGCTCCGACAACCTGACTGAGTCACCTCTGGACTTAGGCCTCCGGGAGAGGGCATTAGCATCTAGGTGATTCAGACCTGATCTGTATTCAACTGCATAATCATTAGTGGACAACGCAGAAAGTCACTGATGCCCGGTAGCATCCAATTTAGCTGAAGTCTGCACATAGGTCAGTGGATTATTATCTGTCTTTACCAGTATCTTTGCTCCATACAAATAGTCATGAAATTGGTTGACAATGGTCCACTTCAATGCCAAGAACTCCAATTTATGTACAGGATAGTTTTTTTCTGATGGGTCAGACTCCTACTGGCAAAGGCCTCTGGTCTCAGGCCGTTCTCATGCTCTTGATATAACACAGCTCCCAAACATTGTAGTCTAGCATCACTGTGTAACGCATAGGGTTTAGCCGGATCAGCATAGGTGAGGACAGGAGCATGGGTGAGCTGATATATGATTTTGTGGAAAGCAGCCTCGCAGTCGGGTGTCCATCGAGACCCAAAAAGTTCACCAGGGAGGAAGTACCCTTTCTCTGATTCAGTGGAGGCCACTCTTTTGTACTTTTTGTTCGTGGGAGGGTAACCCTGGGTAAGATTCAGCAGTGGGCGAATCACTCTTGAGTAGTCCTTTATGAACCGACGGTAATAACCACAAAATCCTAGGAAGTGTTGTAACTCTTTTAGATTGTGGGGCTGGGACCAGGTGGTCAAGGCCTCAACTTTGCTAGGATCCATCTCTATCCCCTCGGTGGACACTATGTGCCCCATATACTTTACTGATGTCTGAAAGAACTGGCATTTGTTGAAGGACAGCTTAAGGCCAAAATCTTCCAGTCAATCCAACAGTTTAAAAGTCAGCTCTCATGCCCCTCCAATGAACTTCCAAACAAAATAACATTGTCTAAATGTACTAGGAACTGCAACAAGTTCATGTCCCTACTGCACACTCCATCAGTTGCTAAAAAGTGGCTGAGGCACCAGAGATCCCTGAGCATCCTCATAAACTCATAGAACCCAAGTGGACAGATGAAGGCTGTTTTCTGACAGTCTTCTGGGGCCATGGGGATCTGATAGTACCCACTGCTGAGCTCCAACACTGAGAACCACTTACTTCTTATCAGACATTCTGAAGCATCCTGAATACTGGGCATGGTGTATTGATCAGGGATGGTCCACCTGTTAAGGGTCCAATAGTCCACGCACATTCTTACTGTCCTATTCTTTTTCCTCACCACCACAATAGGCGAAGCATAACGGCTTTTGGATTCTTGTATCACACCAGCCACAAGCATCTCCTGCAGGTGTCTTCTTACATCATCTATCTCTGTGGGTTCTAGGTGCCGAGACCTCTCACAGAATGGCCGTTCATCATGCAGGCGTATGTGATGCTCCATTCCTTGGACACATCCCACATCCCACTCCTGCAGCGAAAACACCTGATCTCTCTGGGTGAGTCTCTGGCTGATTCTAGTCTTCCATTCAGCTGGCAAGGGGAGTCACCAAAGTCAAACAAGTCAAGCTGCTTCTCGTCAGTCACTCCAGAGTGCTTGTTACTTAGTAACACTGCAGTGTCTGCGCAGTGTACGGTAGCTAGGGTGCAGCCTCAATTCACCCAAATTTCTCGATCTGACACATTGTGGACATGGACCATTACCCGTCGAACATAGGCATGAGCACGCGTGGGTAAGATACTGGGCTTAACCAGCAACCCTTCTGGTAATTTTCCATCACCTGGCGAATCCAGCATGAGTATCTTACTCTTGACATCTTTCTGCAAGCGGACCTCCCCTTGAAGAGTACACTGAGTGTTGGAGGCCAGGATCATCGACTCAGGATCCTTCTTCCACACAGCCCTGACTGGTTCATCTTGATCCACCTCCTCAGCATTCTACCGTGACTCATAGGCCCTGTTAATCGCAGAATCCTCGGAGCCCTACCAGTTCATTGCCCCTGTTTCTTGTAGCATAATTGCGCCAATCTCTCGAACATATGAGCGTTGGTCCCAATTTAGTAGGGGAACCCCATCATACAGTCCAGTGGGGGGACACACTAAGGCTAAGGTCTCTACTTGTTCCTCCACTCCAGCCACCGAAGTAGGGAAAGACAACTAAATTCAGATATACCCAGCATAGGGGTTTGCCTTTTCACTCAACCCCCAGACGTGCAGTCTTTCCAAAGTCTGTAAGGGCACATCAGGCAAGTGCTTCCAATACCAGTGTTGAAACATTATCATTACTTGGGAGCAATTGTCAAGCACAGCCTGGTAGACACTCCATTCAACTTTACTGTTGTCTCCATGGAGGGACCCACCACCTCGGACCATTCTAGAGGGACAGCAGAGGCCCAGACAGATGATTTAGCCAAAGAAATTTGAGTTAGGGTTTCTCGGACCCTCACTGTGGTCATTTCTGCACCCCTTGACCACTGATTCATTCTCCAAGCTCTTCTTGAAGCAGGTTCACCACTTTCTAAGTCCTTCAGAGACTGGCATTCCCTCTTCATATGGCCATCTTTTCTACAGTTGTGACACATGATAGACTCTGGTCATCCTTGAGAGAACATTGCCTGAGGAACTGAAGTGATTAACAAGGGTCGGGGTCCCATATCTGCTGGCAGCGTTGAGAGGGTGCAACGTGTCTCAATAGTTCCTTTAGGTGGCAGTCAATTCTTTGATTTCAGCCTGAGAGCTATCCTTGTTATAGGATGCCTGAGGGTGCACCCCCCCCCCATGGCAGTTATGGCCTGAGCAGAATTAGAATCTGGTTCACGGGGAAATTCTTGCAGGGACACCTACTTTCTACTCTTGGACATCCTTCAGTAGTTCATCTTTCCAAAACTGGGCCAAGGGCGGGAAGTCCTTTGCCTTCTCAGAGTGCTCACTAGGTGCCGACTTTTGCCCCTGAACCTCACTTGGCGAGTCACCCTTGGTCACCCATGCAGTAGCAGCAGCTATTGGTGCAATTTCCCCATGGGGTCACCTTTGCTCAACCCCCCCCGAATTTCTCTCTTTAGCTCATCATAGGAGGGTGGCGATTCCAGTCAGTTGGCCAGGCGCAACTGAAGCAACAACAATTCTGAAAATGTGGCAGATTTAAGGATTCGGTCCATCCTGGTTCGGTCTAATTCAGTTGCTGGAAAACTACCCTTTCTGAGGCACTCTTGCAGTAACTTTTCAAGCCGAGGTACATACACAGACAACAACTCCCCTGGGTGCTACTGGGTGTTCCTTACCCTCCACCACAGCTCCTCATCTGAACTGGCTCCATGCACATTCTCCAATGCCTCAAGATAGTCCTGTGCAGTTGCTTCAGGGTTATTGGCCCATTTGGCATGAATGGTAGCCAAGGCAGGACCTCAGAGGCTCTCACTCAACCTTTTTCACTTCTCTACTTCTGAGCTTTGCCATTCTAGTACTAGAGGGGCAACATAGTCTAGCCATGTCTCCCAGTCTTCCTCCCCCTTTGGGGTGGGGAGGGTGCCTGAGAAGATTCTCAACCTTCAGAAAGAGTCATGACTAATGGTAGGTACAGACATAGGGGCCATCATTAGCACGGGCACAGATGGTGGGGCAACAACGGGTGCTGGAGCGGAAGGGGGCGTTAGGGGAGGAACACCCCCAGGTAGCAGGAATAGTTTCTTAAAGTCTTCCACGATTTTCCCTTCCTCCAGCAACAACTTAGCAAATGTCTCCTCAAAAGTCTTAGATAGTGGGGGGCTTATCCTCCCAGGTCTTTACTGTCTCTAGTTATCACTTTCCAGGCAGTGAGGGCTCCTTCTGGGGTAATAGTCCAGGCACTTTGGAACTGTCTACTGGGTCACTACACTCTACTAAGGCCATGAAAGTTTGGATGACAGATTAGTCTGTTGACCCACCACCACAGGGTTTTGTAAACATTCATCTTTGGAGAGTACTCTCTACAGTGTCCTTATTGGTACCCAGGGAATATCCAGTATAAGTATAGCATTTTGGGGTTGATCTCCTGCCCAGTACACCACCCACCAACTGGTGTACAGCCATTTCTGTTGGGGCAGCCATTTATTTTAACAACAATTCGTAAGTTTGGCCACTAGAGGACACTAATCCCAGTGGTGCCTCCAAGAAATAACCCTAGGTGGCTATCCCAAGGCTACTCCTTCTGCCTGCTTGGCTAGAAGCAGGTTAAGGGGCCTAGGTTCAGTGATCGGGTGCCTCCACCCAAGGGTCAGGGTTGGTATCAGTCTGACTAACCAGGCCATAGCCCATGGGGACACTGTGACCCTTGTCTCCTGCTAATGGCCCACATAGTACACAATGTTTACCTTCCTAATACCCCTGATAGGCTTTACACATACACCTAGATTTAGCACTTACCCCCAGGACTGGTTTCTTCAGCTTGACTCTGGGGAACCCTGCAAAATAAGGTGATACAAGACAAAAATCAACTATGTAATACCTTAGGATAAAACAGACACCATAGTCAATGTAAATTCAAGAAAAAGTAGATCTGATTTATTCAGGGGCTTTAACAAGGATGGGGTAATCAGGTTAATTAGCTTAATCACACTATAAATATCACAGTCATGCATGTCAGTGTCTCTATCAGTCACACTCTCTGGGTACCCAGGATGGAGAGGGGGCTAGCCAGGACCGTTGCCGGGGTAGGCTGGCGTTGCAGCTGGTAGGGGCCCTGTGAAGAAAAAGAAATAACATGCACCCTTTCTAATTGTAATCTGGAGCCAGAATGCTCAGTTCGTGGAAACAACACAACAAAATAATCAGATGACACACTTTTTGATTTAAAAGATGGTTGCAGTGAGCTACCCTGATAGTTACTCACGGTACCCAAGACTGAATACAGGATGGATGGTGGTCGAGATGATAGTTAGATTTTCTGGATTGCCAGAAGAAGCAGGGCCCACCCGAGTCACTTCTGCGTCATTCCTGTTCAGGTATGGAGCAGAGGGCTGATCCCCCTGGCAGGTTCCTCTCGATGGATTTTCTCTATGCAGCGGGTAGGGAGACAAGGCCCTCATGGCAGGGCCTAACTGCATTAGGCAGCAATGGATTCAGTCCAAATTGAGCAGGGTATAACTTCCAGACCTCAGCACACAACTCAGTTCGGGGGAAACCAGATTGCAACTCCCCTTCAGTACACAGCACATTTATGTGTAAAATGTCAGCAGCACACAGTTCAAGCTGGGGGAAAACCAGATCGTGACACCCCTCCAGTTCACAGCACATTTATATGTACAAGCCAGCAACACGCAGTTCGCACAGTGGGAAACATAACACATTCACATGTACAAGCCAGCAGCACACAACTTACACGCAGCCAAACTACATCGCGATTCTCTTTCAGTACACAGCAGATTCATATAGCAGAATTCTAACTGTACCAGGCCAAATGCTCCCCAGTCACGATCGCAAGTCTCTGCATACTCTGGGAGCTCAGAAGTGGCTGAAATTCCTGACAGGCTGATCGCATTCAGCAAAATCCTCAGTCTTTTACAGGTTGAGCCTGGTTGCACCTTGGTGGCTTCTTTCACTCTCACAAACTCAGATTTAGTCAGCTTCCAACTTAGATCTGCTTGCCAGCAGTCAGCTCTGGGCATTTCCTTTAG
This sequence comes from Neoceratodus forsteri, assembly GCA_016271365.2. Lineage (NCBI taxonomy): Eukaryota > Metazoa > Chordata > Ceratodontiformes > Ceratodontidae > Neoceratodus > Neoceratodus forsteri. Next base: position 725,259,199 of record CM028129.1, read on the forward strand.
ATCCAAAAGGTTTGATTGGTTGGTTCTCTATCAGTCACAACATGCCCCCTGTTGGTGCAAAAGGTGACAATAGTCCAAAACTACAATTCCAGAGTCTGGCTCCACACAGTCCCACTCTAACAGGCTCTACTTTAGAGTCCTAAAGTACTGATTGGTCCAGTCTGGCAGTTCAGGACCGATAGGGTGGAGTTAAACAGAAACAGTCCTTGCTGCAAAGAAAGGAAGGTTAGAACAAACTCCATTTTCATCACTACTCTAAATGATTACCAGCAATTAGTTACATCTTTCAGCAGGGCTCCCTCTGCACAATTAGCAATGTCAGAAACGGAGTGGTTATTCAGCAGACCGGGTGGGACTCAAGCAGGGAAATACTCAGACCCCCCATTTACAATAATTATATCTGCAGTAAGGCAGCACTTAAAGAGACAGTACATGGAGGCTTTAAAGGTGCTCACTGACAACAACATTTAAACGGCTTTAGCACCGAACACCAACCAGGCAGTGAGCAACTAGGTGAACTCGTGGAAGACCCTTCGGGAGCCCCCATTTATAGGGGGGTTACATCCTTCCTTGCCTGGAAAAAACTTGGTGTCCGCGTCAAGTCTGTACCATCATTATAATTTCAGATGCAAATTATACTGTGCATTTATACCTTCAACATGTTATGCCAATCACATTTTATACATCAATCAACATACTTAACTGTTACTATACATATTATCTATGTTTCATGTTACTATACCCATTCTGAATTACATCAGGCACATTTCACATAGGTAACTTACACGTACTACCATACAACTTCAGGTTATCACTTCCTGCACATTGAACAATGTGAAAGGGGGCCCTTCCCCATCAGCTACCTTGGGGCTAGATGGGGCAGGGGCACCATATCTGGAGGGCAGAACAATCAACGGAACTTTGCACTGAAGCTCAGTTTGGGCAGTGAACTCTGGGACACATAAACTCCCTTGTGAACCACATTGAGAGGCAAATCCACTGGCCTCCCAGGGGAATCATAGCTGAGGCGTACTATTGGTTTGACAGTTCGGCCAGTCTTCCTGGGGGGAACAGCCACAGCCTCTGTACTTTTCACCTCAATCTCTGCACTTTCATTACTTGCAAGGGGGACCTCTACCTGGGTGGAAAAGTTTGAACTTGGGGCACTGTCAGCCCATGGCTCTATGGATTCAGGTTCTACAAGACTTGGTTCACTGGGAAGGCACTCCGGTACTGGAAGGGAATTATCACCACACTCAAAGTATTCCTCACGTTCTGGCATGTCACCAGTCTGACTCAGATCATCGGCCTCTTCCTCAAGTAAGTTACACAGTTCCACCATACACAGTGACTCAACATCATCAGACTTGACACTCTGCACTTCACTTTCAGGGAGCATTGGCTCCAAGGATAAAACTGGGGGGTTAAGCAGTCCAGAAGGCCCAACTTCATCCCCACAATTGACCTTGGGGTTACCCCGAAACAGTTGACTCAGTTCATAAGAGGGGTAATAAGCATAGTTGCACTCACTCTCATCAGAAGTGGACTGACAATCATTATCATTTTGGGTTTGCTGTGGAGAGAACCTTTAGTCAGTGGCCACTGGGGCAGGATTACTCTGTCTTTTTTTCGCAGCAGTCTGAGTCACTGGTCCAGGGGGAACAACCACTGGGGGCTCAGCTTCAATCATGATTTGGCCAATGGGCAACAAATAGTTATGGTGCATGGTCTTGAAATCCTTTGAGTTGTTTTCAGGCCGCACTTTATACACAGGTAAATCTTTCAATTTGCCTACTACTATGTGGGGAAGATGGTGCCACCAATCAGCAATTTTGTGTTTGCCATACAATCCCAGATTTCGCAGCAATACACGGTTTCCAGCTTGAAGCTCTTGACCTTTACTTGTCTATCATACCTTTCTTTATTAGCTAAGTTTCTCTTTGCAACCATTGTCTGAGCTAGTTGGTATGCATGGTTCAATTGAGCTTTTAGTTTCTGCACATACTGAACATAATTCTCAGCTCTGACCCCATCAGGGGAAACCCCAAAACAAACATCCACTGGTAACCAAGCCTGTCTCCCAAACATGAAGCGATAGGCAGAGAACCTGCTAGCATAATGTTTGGTACAATTATAGGTGTGGACCAAGGTTCTAATCCGCTAGCTCCATTTTGGCTTGTCTTTTGGGTGGAGAGTACCCAGCATGTCAAGCAGGGTGTGATTAAAGCGTTCAGGCTGTGGGTCTCCCTGCAGATGATAAGGGGTGGTTCTTGATAAGGGGTGGTTCTTGACTTCCGCACCCCCCATAGAGAGAGCATTGCCTTGATTAAGCAACTCTCAAGTCTCTGCCTTGATTAGAATGAATTCTTTGGGGGGCCCCATAGTGAACAAAGAAATTCTCTATCAGCACCTTGGCCACGGTGGATGCCTTTTGGTCTTTGGTGGGGAATGCTTGGGCATACCTGGTAAAATGATCAGTGACCACCAACATCGTTACTGATATTCCGGCTGATCAGGCTCCATACTTAGAAAGTCGAATACAACTAGCTCCATGGTGTGCTGGTAAGGATGTTAACAAGGGGGACAGCCTCTGGGACAAGGCCTTTCTCTGTAGGCAGCGGCTGCAAGTCCGTTATATGATGTTCGCGAGTTCGGCCCCATCTTAGGCCAGTAGAATCAGACTACACCAAGTCAAGGGTTCTGTCGATGCCAAGGTGGCCCATGTGGTTGTGTAGGGACCTCAGCACCAAGTCTCTGAAATCTGTGGGCAAGAGCAATTGTTGCTTGTCTACTTGACCCCCCATCTACAGTCTCTGTACAGCAACTGATTTATTAACTTCAATTTAGGGCCTCTGTACAATAATGTAGTCTCAAATCAGTGGAGCGCAACTTGGACACATCTTTCCCTGTGTAGAGGGCTTCGAGGGCTGATCGGATCATAGGGTCTCGAGACTGAGCTCACTGAAGGCTGTCGTTATCAAACTGAGGCAATGCCCTAATATCTAGTCTGGAGAAATGACAGTATGCAGCTGGTATGCAAGTGTCTGAGGGGCCCAGGCAGTCCACCAAGCAGTCCACTGGGTCTGTGGGCATCGATTCATCTTTGTCAAACTTTTGGCACAGTGCTCGAATGTTAGGCTTCGACAACCTGACCTAGTCACCTCTGGACTTAGGCCTCTGGGAGTGGGCATTAGCATCTAGGTGATTCAGGCCTGATCTGTATTCAACAGCATAATCATAAGTGGACAACGCAGAAAGCCACTGATGCCCGGTAGCATCCAATTTAGCTGAAGTCTGCACATAGGTCAGTGGATTATTATCTGACTTTACCAGTATTTTTGCTCGATACAAATAGTCATGAAATTGGTCGACAATGGCCCTCTTCAACGCCAAGAACTCCAATTTATGTACAGGATAGTTTTTTTCTGATGGGGTCAGACTCCTACTGGCAAAGGCCACTGCTCTTAGGCCATTCTCATGCTTCTGATATAACACAGCTCCCAAACCTTGTAGGCTACCATCAGTGTGTAACACATAGGGTTTAGCAGGATCAGCATTGGCGAGGACAGGAGCATGGGTGAACTGATATTTGATTGCGTGGAAAGCAGCCTCACAGTCGGGTGTCCATCGATACCAAAAAAGTTCACCAGGCAGAAGTACTACTTTCTGATTCAGTGGAGGCCACTCTCTTGTTTTTGTTCGTGAGGGTAACCCTGGATAAGATTCAGCAGTGGGCTAATCACTCTTGAGTGGTCCTTTATAAACCGGCTTGATAACCTACAAAATCCTAGGAAGCGTTGTAACTCTTTTTTAGATGGTGGGCTAGGGGGTGGTCAAGGCTCAACTTTGGTAGGATCCATCTATCCCCTCGTGAACAACCATATGCCCCACATTATACTTTACTGATGTCTGAAAGAACTGGCATTTGTCGATGGACAGCTTAAGGCCAAAATCTTTCAGTCGATCCAACACTTTAAAAAGTCGGCTCTCATGCTCCTCCAATGAACTTCCAAACACAATAACATTGTTTAAGTATACCAGGCATTCCAGCAAGTTCATGTCCCCTACTGCACGCTCCATCAGTCGCTGAAAGTGGCTGGGGCACCAGAGATCCCCTGGGACATTCTCATAAGCTCATAGAACCCAAATGGACAGATGAAGGCTGTTTTCTCACGGTCTTCTGGGGCCATGGGGATCTGATAATGCACCCTCTGGAGATCCAACACCGAAGCACTTGCTTCCATTGAGACAGTCCAAAGCATCCTGAATATGGGTCATGGTGTATTGATCAGGGATGGTCCGCCTGTTAAGGGTCCAATAGTCCACGCACATTCTTACTGTCCCATTCTTTTTCCTCACCACCACAATAGGCGAAGCATAAGGGCTTCTGGATTCTTGTTCACACCAGCTGCAAGCATCTCCTGCAGGTGTCTTCTTACATCATCTACATCTGCGGGTGCTAGGCACTGAGACCTCTTATGGAATGGCCGTTCATCATGCGGGCATATGTGATGCTCCATTCCTTGGACACATCCCACATCCCATTCCTGCAGCGAAAACACCTGATCTCTCTGGGCGAGTCTCTGGCTGATTCTAGTCTTCCACTCAGCTGGCAATGGGGAGTCACCAAAGTCAAACAAGTAGGGCGTCACTCTGTCAGTCACTCCAGAGGGCCTGTTACTTGCTAACACTGCAGTGTCTGCGCAGTGTACTGTAGCTAGGGTGCAGCCTCAATTCACCCGAATTTCTCGATCTGACACATTGTGGACCTGGACCATTACCCATCGAACATAGGCATGAGCACGAGCGGGTAAGCTACTGCGCTTAACCAGCAACCTTTCTGTCAAATTTTCATCACCTGGTGCATTCAGCATGAGTATCTTATTCCTGCCATCTTTCCGCAAGCGGACCTCCCCTTATAGAGTACACTGAGTGTTGGGAGCCAGGATCATCGACTCAGGATCCTTCTTCCACACAACCCCGACTGGATCATCTTGATCCACCTCATTGGCATTCTGCCATGACTCATAGGCCCTCTTAATCAATGCCGGGATCCTCAGAGCCCTACCAGTCCGTTGCCCCTGTTTCTCATAGCATAGTTGCGCCAATCTCCCGAACATATGAGCGTTGGTCCCAATTAGTATGGGAACCCCATCATACAGTCCAGTAGGGGGACACTCTAAGGCTAAGGTCTCTACTTGTTCCGCCACTCCAGCCACCGAAGTAGGGAAAGACAACCAAATCTGGATATACCTGGCATAGGGGTATGCCTTTTCACTCAACCCCCAGACATGCAGTCCTTCCAAAGGCTGTAAGGGCACATCAGGCAAGTACATCTGATACCAGTCTTGAAACATTATCGTTACTTGGGAGCCACTGTCAAGCACAGCCCTGGTCGACACTCCATTCACCTTTACTGTTGTCTCCATGGAGGGACCCACCACCTCGGACGATTCTAGATGGACAGCAGCAGAGGCCCGGACAGATGATTTAGCCACAAAGAAATTTGAGTTAGGGTTTCTCGGACCCTCACTGTGGTCATTTTGTGCAACCCTTGACCACTGATTCATTGTCCGAAGTTCTCCATGAAGCCAGTTCATCACTTTCTCTAAGTCCTTCTGAGACCAGCATTCCCTCTTCATATGGCCAACTTTTCCACAGTTGTGACACATGATAGACTCCTGGGTCATCCTTGTAGAGAACATTGCCTGAGGAACTGAAGTATTAGCAAGGGGTCATGGTCCCATATCTGCTGGCAGCGTTGAGAGGGGTGCAACGTGTCTCAATAGTTCCTTTAGGGTGGCAGTCAATTCTTTGATTTCAGTCTGAGAGCTATCCTTGTTACAGGATGCCTGAGGGTGCACCCCCACCCCCATGGCAGTTACGGCCTGAGCAGAATCAGAATCTGGTTCCACAGGGGAAATTCTTGCAGGGACGCCTACTTTCAACTCTCAGACCTCCTTCAGTAGTTCGTCTTTAGAAAACTGGGCCTAGGGCGGGAAGTCCTTTGCCTTCTCAGAGTGCTCACTAGGTGCCGACTTTTGCCCCTGAACCTCACTTGGCAGGTCACCCTCTGTCACCCTCGGTCACTCATGCAGTAGCAGTAGCTATTGGTGCAATTTCCCCATGGGGTCACCTTTGCTAACCCCCCCAGAATTTCTCTCATTAGCTCATCATAGGAGGGTGGCAATTCCAGTTGGTTAGCCAGGTGCAACTGAAGCAACAACAGTTCTGAAAACGGGGCAGATTTAAGGATTCGGTCCAGCCTGGTTCACGTCTAATTCAGTTGCTGGCAAACTACCTTTTCTGAGTCACTCTTGCAGCAACTTTTCAAGCCGAGGTACATACACAGACAACAACTCCTCTGGGTAACAAAAAAAAGGAGTTGGTGTATTTGTCAGAGGTAGTTGATGTAAATTATCTGTTATCTATGTTATCTGTGTACTTATCTAGGTGATTGTCACAGGTGTCAGAATGGAATTGTTTCTGTGAAATTAACTATGTAGAAAGATCTGCAAAGTAGGGGGAGTGGCTTTGCTAGAAGGAGCCAGGTTAAGACCAGATATAAATACTGCCCTAGATAGCTTCTGCTACAGGACAGACAGAACTCCAGGAGGAAGGAGCTACTGGTATAACTAAAACTTCTCTACTGGGACTAAGAACTAGATCTCTTGTACTGGGACCTTCAATTAATGGTAAAAAAAAAAAAAGGAGTTGGTGTGTTTGTCAGAGATAGTTGAAGTAAATTGTTATCTGTTATCTGTGTACTTATCTAGGTGCTTGTCACCGGTGTCAGAAGGGAATTGTTATCTGTGAAATTAACTAAGTGTAGAAAGATTTGCAAAGTAGGGGGAGTGGCTTAGCTAGAAGGAGCCAGATTAAGACCAGATATAAATACTGCCCTAGATAGCTTCTACCAGAGGACAGACAGAGCTCCAGGAGGAAGGAGCTACTGATATAACTAAAAGTTCTCTACTGGGACTAAGAACTAGATCTTTTGTACTGGGACCTTCAATTAAGGGTAAAAAAAAAAAAGGAGTTGATGTGTTTGTCAGAGGTAGTTGAGCAATTGCTATCTGTCTGTGTAGTTATCTAGGTGCTTGCCACAGGTGTTAGAAGGGAATTGTTTCTGTGAAATTAACTAAGCGAGAAAGATTATAAAAGTAGGGGAGTGGCTTAGCTAGAAGGAGCCAGTTAAGACCAGATATAAATACTGCCCTAGATAGCTTCTGCCAGAGGACAGACAGAAATCTAGGAGGAAGGAGCTACTGGTATAACTAAAACTTTCTACTGGGACTAAGGGCTAGATCTCTTGTACTGGGACCTTCAATTAAGGGGTAAAAAAAGGAGTTGGTGTGTTTGTCAGAGGTAGTTGAAGTAAATTGTTATCCATTATCTGTGATATCTGAGTACTTATCTAGGTGCTTGTCACAGGTGTTAGAAGGAATTGTTATTCAGAAATTAATCTTGTCGAAAGATTTGCAAAGTAGGGGAGTGTTTAGCTAGAAGGAGCCAGGTTAAGACCAGATATAATATACTGTCCTAGATCACTTCTGCCAGAGGACAGACAGAACCAGGAGGAAGGAGCTACTGGTATAACTAAAACTTTTCTACTGGGACTAGGAGCTAGATCTCTTGTACTGGGACCTTCAATTAAGGGTAAAAAAAAAAAAGGAGTTGGTGTGTTTGTCAGAGGTAGTTGAAGTAAATTGTTATCTGTTATCTGTGTTATCTGAGTACTTATCTAGGTGCTTGTCACAGGTGTCAGAAGGGAATTGTTTTCTGTGAAATTAACTAAGTGTAGAAAGATCTGGCAAAGTAGGGGGAGTGGCTTTTGCTAGAAGGAGCCAGAAGTTTGCACTAGATATAAATACTGCCCTAGATAGCTTCTGCTAGAGGACAGACAGAACTCCAGGAGGAAGGAGCTACTGGTATAATTCAAACTTTCTACTTGACTAAGAACTAGATCTCTTGTACTGGGACCTTCAATTAATGGTAAAAAAAAAGGAGTTGGTGTGTTTGTCAGAGGTAGTTGAAGTAAATTGTTATCTGTTATCTGTTATCTGTGTACTTATCTAGGTGCTTGTCACCGGTGTCAGAAGGGAATTGTTATCTGTGAAATTAACTAAGTGTAGAAAGATTTGCAAAGTAGGGTGAGTGGCTTAGCTAGAAGGAGCCAGGATTAAGACCAGATATAAATACTGCCCTAGATAGCTTCTACCAGAGGACAGACAGAGCTCCAGGAGGAAGGAGCTACTGGTATAACTAAAACTTCTCTACTGGGACTAAGAACTAGATCTCTTGTACTGGGACCTTCAATTAAGGGTAAAAAAAAAAAAGGAGTTGGTGTGTTTGTCAGAGGTAGTTGAAGTAAATTGCTATCTGTTATCTGTGTAGTTATCTAGGTGCTTGCCACAGGTGTTGAAGGAATTGTTATCTGTGAAATTAACTAAGTGTAGAAAGATTTGCAAAGTAGGGGAGTGGTTTAACTAGAAGGAGCCAGATTAAGACCAGATATAAATACTGCCCTAGATAACTTCTACCAGAGATGTACAGAGCTCCAGGAGGAAGGAGCTACTGGTATAACTAAAACTTCTACTGGGACTAAGAACTAGATCTCTTGTACTGGAATCTCAATTAAGGGTAAAAACAAAAAAAAAAAAAGGAGATGTGTGTTGTCAGAGGTAGTTGAAGTAAATTGCTGTCTGTTATCTGTGTAGTTATCTAGGTGTTGCCACAGGTGTCAGAAGGGAATTGTTATCTGTGAAATTAATCTGATGTAGAAAGATTTGCAAAGTAGGGGAGTGGCTTAGCTAGAAGGAGCCAGGTTAAGACCAGATATAACACTCTCTAGATAGCTTCTGCCAGAGGACAGACAGAAATCCAGAGGAGAAGGAGCTACTGGTATAACTAAACCTTTTCTGCTGGGACTAGAAGCTAGATCTCTTGTACTGGGACCTTCAATTAAGGATAAAAAAAAAAAAAAAAGGAGTTGGTGTGTTTGTTAGAAGTAGTTGAAGTAAATTGTAATCTGTTATCTGTGTTATCTGAGTACTTATCTAGGTGCTTGTCACAGGTGTCAGAAGGGAATTGTTATCTGTGAAATTAACTAAGTGTAGAAAGATTTGCAAAGTAGGGGGAGTGGCTTAGCTAGAAGGAGCCAAGTTAACACCAGATATAAATACTGCCCTGGAAAGCTTCTACCAGAGGACAGACAGAACTCCAGGAAGAAGGAGCTACTGGTATAACTAAAACTTCTCTATTGGGACTAAGAACTAGATCTCTTGTACTGGGACCTTCAATTAAGGGTAAAAACCAAAAAAAAGGAGTTAGTGTGTTTGTCAGAGGTAGTTGAAGTAAATTGTTATCTGTAGTTATCTGTATACTTATCTAGGTGCTTGTCACAGGTGTCAGAGGGAATTGTTATCTGTGAAATTAACTAAGTGTAGAAAGATTTGCAAAGTGGGAGAGGGACTTAGTGAAGGGAGCCAGGTTAAGATCTGTGATATAAATACTGCCCTAGATAGCTTCTGATAGAGGACAGACAGAACTCCAGGAGAAGGAGCTACTGGTATAACTAAACTTCTCTACTGGGACTATATTGCCCTCCTTCCTCCGCCCACCCCCCCACCTCTAAACCAGTTCTACTTTTATAGACACAGGATTTAATTGATAACAGGAACTTCTCGTTGGGAGCAGGAAGTGAGTGATCACACAGCCACCAAGGACTCACCATCCTAGAAGGGCAAGAGTAGTCTCCATCCCCCAGCTGCTGGAGGTCTGACTCTGATAAATAAGGAGACTACTGAGAAATATAGGAACTTCTTTGTCTCAGAACAGGAAGATGAGGGAGACAAAAGGGTGCAGAGACAGTAAGTGTAGGGAGGGAGAGAAAAAGAAATAAACAAGCAGAGGAAAGAGTAAGGATTCCAAATAACTAACAGTTAGGGGCCAGAAACTAATGATGGAGTGGTGAGTGCAGTGGCTGTGGGAGCAGGTAGTCTTCCGGGAGATGTTTTGAGGATGGTGTTGTCCCATCTGTGGACACCTCTGGGCTGAGGAAGGAGGTTGCCATCTCCAGGCTGAGTTGGCCAGGATTTAGGGACCTCCCACCCAGGGACCACCAGGGTCACTGCGCATGCCTCCCAGAGGTTGGTAAGAAAGAGGAGTGGTTGGACCACAGTAGCCCAGGGGAGGGGTAGGCAGGAACAGAGGCTCATCCTCTCAGCTGTACCTTCCACAATCTCTATGCTATTCTGAAAAGTGTGGTCTTCATGGAGGCAACCTCACAGTGGAGACCAAGGAGGATGCTGGGACCCACAAAGGGAGACCCAAAGGAAGATGGTAAGGGATCTCACAGGGAAGGAAACAACTTGGTGGGGACTCCACTGTCTGGAAGGTAGAACTGGGGAGGAAGGGAGAGGGAGGGAGGTAAGGTGCCTGACTGTGCTTCATGGTTGAGAGAGACAGGAGCGAATCCTGTGATCGCCGTGAGCAGCTGCACAGGGAGGGAGCTGGATGTCATTGTCCACCCAGGGACAAAATGACCTGCTGTAGTGGGACTTGATCAGTGCAAGTTGCATTTGTGGATATGGGGAGGGGCTCTGACAACCAGCACACACGGTAACCTTCTCGGGTGCTATGTTCATGGCATGGGTGAGGCTAGGGTACCTACACACCATGGGATCTAATCAGTGGTTGAAAACCGGCAGAGCCCAGGATCTGGCTCATTGGGACTGGGGTACACCCAGCTGGGATGCAGGTCACTAAAAGGATATCTGCATCTGTCCAGGAGGGGAACCAGGTTCCTAGGGTGATAGGTTTAATACTTCATCTGACAAGTATTTAAACCAGCCAAGGGGGGAGGCACTGAAAGGAGTTGGGGAAACTTCTAGCCCCTCAAATATCAGGGTACTAAGTGAGGTAGACACCAACATAGAGATGTCATTAGGAGTAGCGAGGTAAAATGGAGAAAGTGACAATGGTAAGGACAGGGATGAAGTAAAAGGGGTAAGGCTATCAAGAAATGGAGGGTAATGAGTACCAATGCCTGTAGTCTGGGCCAATGCTCCCTGAACTGGTGGCCTTGATGGAAGAGGGATGCCTTGATGTCGAAAGCAGTCACAGAAACATGGCACACAGAGAACCATGACTGGGATGTTAATACCAGGGCACACAACCTACAGGGAGAGCTACAGGAGGGCAGAAGGTGGAGTAGTTCTTTATGTAAGGGAAGGGATAAAGCAACTGAACAAAAAAGTAAACAGGGAGAGGAGGCACTTGGGTCACCTTAGAGACTGGAAATGGCACCAATCCGCACAGGGGTTGTATACAGACCCCAGTCAGGGGAGGGAATGGACAAGGATATGATAGAAGGCATACTTAGGATGGCAGAGAAAGGGAGATACTGTTGATGGGGACCTTTGTCATTAGATGTTAACTGGAGCACCTTTTGTGGCACCTACATCCAAAAGCAGGGGCCATTCATGTTCTTCAGGTGGCATGCCTCAAACAGCTAGTTTTGGAACCTACTTGTGAGGCAGTAACTTAGACCTCTCGATCAAATGGGGCAGAGGATTCAGATCTAGCTGGGTAGCTATTTGGGAACAAGTGACCACCAAACAGTGTGGTTCACTATAAACTCTCACAGAGTCAAGACATACAAAAGTGAGGGTTCTGGGACTTCAGGAGGGCTGACTTTTGCAAGATGGGAGAGTGCTTAGAAAGCACTCAGCAAACCTGTCTAGAAGGAGGTGAGCAACAATGGGCAAACATCAAACTGCCATCACAGAGGCAACAAGCCTTTGTGTGCAGCAAATAAACAAATCAAAATGAAGAAAAAGCCACTATGGTTCTCAAAAGAGGTGTGGTGAAAGTTAGGGAGAAAAGATGAATTTAGGGCGTAAGGAAACACAGAAGGTGAGGCAGAGAACTGTACCAGTTAAGGCAGAAGGAAGCAGGGAGGGTAGTTGAATAGCAAAGGCACAAACTGAGGAAAAGACAGCTAACTCAAGTTAAGAAGGGGGATGAAACCTTTTATAGGTATATCAGGGACCGTGAGAAAGACACAAGGGTGGATAGTGAGGCTGAATAGAATGGATGGTGGGTGGGTAGAGAGTGACAGTGATAAAGTAGGGGGATACTGAATGAATACTTGTTCAGTATTCACAAAAGGAAGTGTGGAGGTGCCTAACTAATTAACAGAAGTATTCTGGAAAGGGGGTTGATCCCAGTCCTTTCACAGAAGAAATGGTTCTGAAAGAACTCCTAAAACTGAAGGTGGACAGTGCTAAATAGATGAATTCTCCCAGAATTCTAAAAGAATTAAGCAGAGAACTAGTGATACCACCTGACTACACTTTTAACAAATCATGGAGGATGGTGGTACCTGAGGACTGAAGAAGGCTGATGTGATTCCCTCTCTGCAAGTGACCAAGATGGAGACAGAAACTACAGACCTGTCAGTTTGACTGGACAAGGGTCCTTATCTGCCGTCAAAGTTTATGTTTCTATGAAACAATAGCAACCAAAGTGCTTTTCCACACTAAAAACACACATCACAGCTTGCTGCGGTTCGGGGTGGGGGTGGCAAGTAAGCTTTTCTAACAAAGTCAAGATCCCAGGAAGTAACAGGATCTCGGACTGCAGATTTGATATGAAGGATCCCCATTCAAGAAAGTCTTGGAAACATGTAGCTGAGCTAGGGTTTTAACCTCCACCGGAAGGTGGTAGGCCGAAACCACAGAGAGGTGGACCTTCAGGGAGGAATAGCTGAGGCCCAACAAACAGATCCAAGAGGTACTCTAAAAACTGGGATGCCCATCAAGAAAAAGGGGTCTAGACCGTTCCCTGAGGCCCAGAGAGAAAATCTCTTCCACTTCAAGTGGATCTAGTGGAGAGTTTCCTGGCCTCCACCAAGACCTGAGCAACCCCCGAGGAGACCACATAGTGAGAAATCGCCAAGTCCACAGGTGCCACACATGAAGATGGAGAGACTTGAGGCTCAGATGAAACCAGGTGCCCTGCTCCTGGGACAGAAGGCCGTGGAAGAGATACTAGGGTTTACAGTGTCAGCTGCTGCAGCAACAGGAACCTTATCTGCTGAGGCCATGTGGGGCAACGATGATCATGTGAGCCCCCTCTGCTTGAAGTTTCAGCAGAACCTTCTGCAGACTAGGAACGGGAGGGAAAGCGTATAGAAATTTCCCTGTCCAAGACAGATAGTGCGTCACACCAAAAAGCACCATGCCCGGGAACGAAGGAGCAAAAGCTGGGTAGTGTTGCGTTGGATGGGGAGGCGAACAGATCTAGGTCTTGCTGACCCCACTGAAGAAACAGGTCTATTACTGCCTGCTTTAGTTCCCACTTGTGAGCCCTGGCAGCTGATCGGCTGAGATTGTCAGTCAGAATGTTGTGAACACAGAGCACATGGACTGCTGTCAAGGATAGGCAGTGCTGAGTCGCCCAGTACCACACCCACATTGCCTCCCTGCATAGAAAATGCGACCGGGTGCCTCCCTGTTTGTTTAGATACCAGACAGTGGCTGTGTTCCCGGAGTTAGAAGCGACTGGAAGGCCTGGAGAGCATAGAGCACCGCTCTCATCTCCAGAATACTGATGTGAAAGTTCTCCTCCATGGAAGCCCAGGAGCCTTGAGTTCGGTGGTCTCCCAGATGCGCTCCCATCCCAAGTTCAAGACATCAGAGGAGATTGAGGGTGGAAGAGAACTTCCACCAAAGGAGATCCCTTCGAAGACTGCTGGAAACATGAACTCTCCGGTCCATGTCGTCCAACCGTTGGTCCCACTGGACTCCAAGAGACCACTGGGTAACCCTCATATGTAGTCTGGCCAAAGGGATTCTGGGTAGGGCGGACCCATCAGACCCAGAAGTCGTAAAACTGAACACACTGTGGTCCACAGAGATGCAGCCATCAGTGTCGCTTCAGAGATTAAGGTCTCTGCTCGGTCGGGCGGAAGACCTTGCTGTGTACCGTGTCCAGCACCGCTCCGATGAAGGAGGTGCTGGCAGAGTATCAGCTGGGACTTGGGAAGGTTGACCGAAATACCCAGGCAGGAGAAATGGTCCAGCGTGAAGGAAAGGGATTCCTTTAGACTGTCTGGGGAAGGGGCTGAAAAGAGCCAGTCAAACAGATAAGGGAACACAAATATGCCCTTGCAGCGCAAGAACGCCGCAACCACTAGGCACCTGGTGAAAGCCCAAGGTGCCGAGAAGTCAAACAGCAGGGCTCTGAACTGGAAATGATGGTCCAGAAGAATGGGGATATCCTGTATATCCAGGGAGCACAGCCAAGTGCTGGGAAGGCAGGGTTAACAGTCCCTGGAGAACTGACATACAGAATCTCTAGTACTCTATGAAGAGATTGAGCGTGCCGAGATCTAAGATGGGTCTTGGATCCCCCATCTTCTTTGGAACCAGGAAGAAGTCTGAGTAGAATCCCCTTCCTGTCTGTTCTGGAGGTATGCACTGTATGGCTGCCTTTTGCAGTAGAGCTTGTATTTCCTGCGAGACCAGCTGTTGCTTGCCTGACTGGTAAAATGACCTTCCTGGTGGGTTGGGAGGAGGTCTCTCCAGGAACTCTACAGAGTGACCTCTTTCTGTGAGCTGAAGGACCCATGCATCTGCAGTAACAGCCTTCCACCCCATCCAGGTAGAGGTCAAATCTTCCCCCTACTGGTTGCTCTGAAATGGTCAGAGGGAGTGGAAAGAGTAAGGACGCGGAGGGGAGGGGTGCCTTTCCCCTGGAGGCAGCTTTGGAAAACTTGGCCTGGGGGGTTTGGGCACAACGCTTGTTCTGCCGTTTGCCCAGATTCTGCTTGTTGCATTTCCGTTGGCGACAAAATGTTTGCTGCCTTTGTCTTTGACCAGAACAGTACATGGACTGGACATCAGAGAGATTTGCCGCTCTCCTGCAGCTTGGTAATATCTTTGGTGTCACTGCCAAACAGAACTAGGCCCCTAAAAGGAGTGTCCAAAAGAGTTTTGAACATCCTGTGCCAATCCTGCCAGACGGAGCCAGGCTGAACATCTGAGACAGATTCCCGTAGCTGCCCCTTGAGCCACTGAGTTCAGAGTCATATGTGGCGCACAGGGCATGGCGACAGGATGATTTATTCATCCCGACGTTCTCCAGAAGTTTATTTAGTAGTTGCTCATCGGGGGTCTTCTGGAGGTCTTTCTAATTCCGAGAGGGGATTTTTGGAAAGCCACCATATAGCTACATAATTCAGTGAACTGATAGCACAGGTGGAAGAGGAGCAGATTTTCCAGCCATACTGGTCCATCTGTGACTCCTTATCCAGTGGGGAGGCACTAAGGTGTTTCGGCTGGGCTGATCTATCATGGGCAGCGGTGATGACCATAGACTCTACCTTAGGTTGGGCAGTTAGGTGAGAGACCCCATCCAGAAGAACGTACATCCTACCTTTCTGGATACAGCCGATATGGATGAGGGTTGCTGCCAAATGGTGGACGCGAGGTCCTCATGCGGACCCATCCAGGGTGGAATGGGTAGGGGGTCCACACTGATGAGGTTCAAGTGCTCTGCCAGCCTTTTGCACTTGGGGTCCAATTCCTTGGAGGACCATCTGCAAGATTTTTGAATGGTCTCGAGGAGCTCCGCAAAGGAGGGATCCTCAGGAGGAGACTCTGGGGATTCTTTTGGTTGAGGCTCAACTGGGGAATGAGGTTAGGACTGAATGCCTAGATCTGAGCCTTCGTCTGAGTCCAAGGATTACAGTCCACTGGGCAAAGATGCCTTGAGAGCCCGGGTCTGGAGTCTATGATCTCCGTGAGACAGAGCATTCAAGTCTCCCTCAGAGACTCTGAGGATGTCGGGCTAGTAGGGGCACCCTGATAGGAGGGGGTGGACTTGACTGACCTGAGGGTGGTCCAATTCTAAAAGCAGTTGGTACCTAGTGTCCCCATACTGGGATGCATAGGGAGAGGCATCACCAGTAGAAAACAGGAAGTTGTTATCCCTCTGTACAGACAGCTGGTGAGACCCCATCTGGAGTACTGTGTGCAGTTCTGGAGACCCAATCTCCGCAAGGACAGACGAGATGGAAGCTGTCCAGAGGCCGGCAACTAAAATGGTGCAGGGTCTGCACCGGAAGACATATGAAGAGAGACTAAAGGAGCTTAATATGTATAGCCTCAAGGAAAGGAGGGAGAGGGGGGACATGAAACTTTCAAGTACCTCAAGAGAGTCAACAAAGTCCAAGAGGTTAGCATCTTTCAGAAACAGGTGTGCAAGAACAAGGGGGCACAATATGAAGATAGAGGGTGGGGGTGGCTAAGAGGTAATGTAAGGAAGTATTTTTTCAGAGAGGGTTGTGGATGCATGGAACGGCCTTCCGGAGGAGGTTGTGGAGTCAAAAACAGTGGTTGAATTCAAGCATGCATGGGACAGTCAAGGCAATTCTAGGGGGTGGTGGTAAAAAGAAGTAGGCTGCTGGTTAACTAGGATCTGCAGCTTATCCATTAGGTAGGGAAACGGGTAGACCGGGTGAGCCAAGCGGTCCTTATCTGCCGTCAAATTCTATGCTTCTATGTTTCCTTCCACCACTCAGGAATGAGATCACGTTCGGGCTGCGGTGGTGGAGGAGGCGGAGGCTAACCCACATGAGGAGGGTAGCTGGGAGACTGGTATCAATAAGGGTACTGTGTCACGCCCACGCCCTGATAACCGCGGCGCCTGCAGGTTGAAACACGCGGGCGACCCTCCGGCATTGGATACTGGGGAAACTGAGGATTCCCAGGAAAGTACCCAGATGGACTCGAAGGTGGGGCAGAAGACCCCGCCAGAGGAGGTGCCTAAGGACCACTGGGAAGCAGGTCTGGCGACGGGGTAGGCGGAGAAGCCAAAGGTCCCACAGGAAGAGGTTCCATACAGCCCACAAAAAGGTCAGGTGAAGGATCCGGTGAAAAATAAGGATCCATAAGTGGAATAGAGCCCGGTGAAGGGGGAGATCAGGTAATTTCCCCAACGACAGGTCTGGAAGAGTATCCAACGGAAGGGTTGCCCCAAGGAGGTTGGATACTGGTACTGAATCCCTGGAGGGAGAACCCCGAGAGGATGAAGAGGTACCTGCAAGCTCTCTGCTCAACGTCAGAGAGGACACGTTTACTCAGTCGACGGAGGAGCCATCCAGCGACTTACTTTTTGCAGCCGTGCAGACAAGCCGGCCGGCTAGTGTTACTGATCGGCCTGGGCCAGGCTGCGGCGGAGCTGGAGGGCGACTTAGCGGTGGAGCCCAAAGCAGGAGACCTTGAAGGAACCTCTGAATAGGTAACCCCTGACTGCCCGCCAACCTCAGTGGGGGGGGCGCGTCTGGTCTGCCGGAGCGGAAAGCGGCCCTGCAGGTGGGGTACTCGCAGAAGTGGAGGGCCCACCCTGGGTGGCGTCTGCTGTCTGGCTGGACTTCCCTTGGGGAGAACAGCTCATCTCCCAGCATCTCTCCTTATCCTTTTCCGGGGCTGGCGACGACAATGAACTTTTCCTCAACTCCTGGACCTCCTCCATCAAAGCCAGTCTCTGGTCAGCAGATGGGCGTCAAGGGTCCTCTTGCGACGGGTGCGTGTGGCCTGGTTGAAGCTCTGGCAGATGGTGCACTCAGAAGAGTTGTGCTTAAGCCCCAGGCACAGGACACACCAGGAATGATGGTCCCCGTTCAGGATTTGCGTGCCGCACTTGGGAGCACTTTTTCTTGGGCTGACTAGACGGACATTGTTAACGGATCGTGAATAGAATCAGGGAAAAATATGAATTTACTATTAGAAAATGTTGGGCGACAAAGCTGTTCTACCATGTTTGTCGAACGATACCATGCAACGGCGGGAAAAAACTGGAAGGCAGGCAGGGGACCACCCTTTTTATAGTCACGTTGACGTCACATCACCTGACGGGGGAGGTCCTTGCTGATGATTGAGAACTACAAGTTTACCGTGTGGTCTTGACACCAGGGGGCGCAGTCCTATATGTAAAGACCTACTGCAGGAACCCTCTCCAAGTAAGATCAAGGTTTCTTGCAGTCTGTTCTCTGCTCGGTGACGGGTGCAGATTATGTGCAGCTTTCTATGTGGGCGGTAGGGAGATCCAGGATAGAAACACATGTCTGTAGAGCTGCTAAACAACGGGTGAAGGGTTCAGGAGTTTAGGTGCTCAGTGTAATCTAATGCTGTGATTACAGTACAAAAGTGCTAGTGTGTGTTTCTGTGCGATATGGGTAATACTACTCTTGCTGCAAATGCTGACACGCCGATTTTATAGTCTGTGCTCTGGGTGCTTTTACTGTGTCCATGCTTTCTACTCAGCACTGAGACCAAACGGAGTGATTGTCCTATCTTGTTCAACTGCATGGCTAAGTGCAAGTAATGCTTCCCTTATTTCCCATGGTGTGATGCGAGCCTCTGTAATAAACAGTCCTCTTCTGTTTCACTGAGACGGAGGTCAGTTGTAGCTCTGTCATGCCTGACAACAGTGGCAGAGATTTTCAAACTCTTCTGCAGACAGGTCAGCAGGCGGATCCTCCATTTCAGGCTCGGTAAAATTAGGCAGCTCTACAGTCCGGTGGGTGCCTTAAAGCAGTGCATGGTGCTACCTTGGAACACGTAGTCCCATCCCTCTTTCATTAACCTGTGTCTAGCAGATTCATGGATCACAGTCTCCCACTAAGATGTCTCCTTTCTTCCATCCAGCAGATCCAGGATTCAGGCTTTCACAGATCCTGCACACCTGCGCTTGAAGGCACAAATGATGCCACATCAAGCGGCTGGATAAGCCAGGATGCAATGAAATACTGCAGCATATTGCAGTAGTTACTGCCGTAAACAAAGCAATATCAAAGGCAATTAATACCTTCTGTTATGCTGCAACTCAAGACACTGTTGCATACTGGCCAGCTCCACTGTAGCTTGGCATTATCCACTAAGAGGCAGATTTTGCCTTTCCTATTGTGGGTCAGTATGTGGAACATCGCTATCCAACCACCAAACCCTGGGTAACCTACTTATGACCTCTCACATGCCAGAGGGTATCCAACCAAGCACTACCCTCCATTCTCCCTTCCAGCTAACTGCATTTTGCATAACCACCTGGTTAATCTATCCACCATCCCAAAGGCCACCAGTTTTTCTTGCAGGGATCGAATCACAGACTTTGCTGAAGTACAGACACAATGTCTGTCTGGCCCTTGCCCTTATGACCCAGTCAAAAAGTCAATGAAGTTACACAAGACTTCCCTGCCACAAACCCACACTGCCTGTTCTGCAGTTCCATTTGCTTCTAGGAACTTCAGTCTACCCTAAGAAAGGTTTCCAACAGTCTGCCAATCAATGTCAAACTGGTGTTCCCTTGCTAATCTGTAGCCCACTTCTATGTTGAGATATGACATTTGCTGTTCTCTAGTTACTTTGGCATTAATCTCTAGGCATGAACACACTGATTTTGCTACATACGCCACTACTGTTGGATCATGCCTACTGTGAAAGATTTTATTACCTCCCATGCTGCTAGCCATTGTTCCCATTCCACCTCCCATTCCTGTCATGTTGCCAGTCATACCGCCTCCCATGCCTCCTCTGAAGTCATTCATGCCACCCATGCCTGCAAAACAAAAGAAAAACATCTGAGTGAGACAAGTGGATCTCAAAAAGAAAAAATGAACAGCATACTCAAGAAAAAAATATACTTACTTCCCATACCCCCCATACTGCCACCAAATCCTCCCATGTTCATTCCATCCATTCCACGAAATCCACCCACTGCTATAAAAAAAAAAAAAAAAAAAAACAGGGAAACGGTTTCAGTTTTATTGAAAAAAAAGAACGTGTATCACTTATATTTCATTACCTTATTCCTAGTACTTGTGACTCACCTCCTCCCATCCTAGCCATACCTCCAGCCAAACCGGCTCCATCCATTCCCATTCCTTAAGAAAGAAAGAATAAAAAGATCCAATTAAAGTACTAATACTAAGTCTTCATGAACAACTAAGGCAGCAATGATCAGTGAACAATTCATTATTCTCAGTTTCATAATACAAACTATTTCTCTAAATATTACAATTTGCAACCTTCAGTTTTAACCACCATAGCTGCAGTGTCATGACATTTGGAGCTGTTGCTCATAACTACAATGAATGCTGATAGTTTAAGGTGCTGCCACATAAAAATGGCCTAAGGTGCATGCAGATTCCCCAAACAAATCTATTTTTCCTATAATCTTTACGAGAAGGTGTCGCAGACAATGCAGCCCTACTTTATCACAGGCTGCAGTCTAAGCAATCCCCTTAGAGGAGTAGGGTAAACTGCTATCTGCCCAAGATCTGTATACATTTTGTTCTATTTTCTTAGCACCCTAGATCAAGTAGGGTCTGCAGCAAAAATGGAGATACTAAAAATGGGCAGACTGAGTGGGTCCAGTGGCCTTTATCTGCCAGTTTGTATTTGCAGATGAAGCAGTGTTTAAAGAAAAACGGGTATTAATCACCTGTAACCGTAGTTCTAGGGAGTGGTATAAAGCTCACATCCACACATAAGTTCCACCAGAATTACTAAATCATGAGAACGTCTTGAAGATCAGCTCCTCCGACCACCCAAGCATTATATCCTCCAGCTCTGCCCTGTCACAGATTCTACAAACTGGAAGCAGGAATCCTTGACACTTGCCAGGGGAGTCAGAGTGGGTGGTGTGGATGTGAACTATACCACTCTTAGAAAGAACAGTTACGTAAGAACTTACCCTAACAGTAGATCTTCGAGAACAGCTCTTGCAGCAGGTTACACCATTAGGACTGAAGCCAGCAGGCGTCAGGACCCCACGGAAAAATTCTAGCTAACTATCTTCAGCGAGACCGCCCGTCGTCAGTCCCGCCCTCCGATGCTCAAGCGTGGTACATGAAGCGGTCGCCAGATTCCCCAGTTCTCCCGCCGGAGACTCCGGCCGCAGGATGACATCAGAATGGGAGACCGAGGATCCACCGTCAGAGGAAAATAAGGAATGAAAATCCAACATATTGAGAAAGCCATGCCTCCTCCGGGGAAGGTGGGCAGGAAGGTACCTGCTGCAAGAGCTGTTCTGAAGATCTACTATTACGTAAGTTCTTATGTAACTGTACTATCTTACTTGAGACACAGCTCTTGCACAGCTAACCTCAATAGGACCGATTCCAAGCAGTAACGCTGACAGAAATCCGGAGGAGGAAAACAGGAAAAAACATTCCAGGTCCTGAACCTAGGACAGGAGACCCTGCAGCACCGCAAGGCCGAAACCAGCCCTACGCCGAGAGGCGATGTCCAGGCTATAATGCCTGATAAAGGTATGCACAGAGCTATAAGTGGCTGCAGCACAAATAGCAGAGATGGACACGTTTTTAAGTGCTGCAAAGGATGTGGTCACACCCCTGGTAGAATGACCCCGGATAGAACCCGGGAGGGGTTTCTGTTTTAAATCATAACAGTAGGAAATACACTGGACAAGCCAATGAGACAAAGTCTGTTTGGAAACTGATTGGCCCATCATTCTCTCAGAGAAGGAAACGAAAAGCAGATCAGAACTACGGGAGGGTTTAGTTCTGTTGAGGTAATACCTCAGGCTGCGGTGAACATCCAGGGTGTGGAGCAAAGCCTCTCCTCTATTAGAATAACTCGGGAAATAGACCGGGAGGTCAATATCTTGGTTTAAAGTGAGTGAAGAGACCACCTTAGGAAAAAACTTAGGGTTCGTCCTCAGGGATACTCTGTCCCGGTGGAAAACTAAATAAGGCTCTTTGCACATGAGAGCGTGAAGCTCAGAAATTCTTCTCGCTGAAGTAACAGCAACTAAAAATAACGTCTTCCACAACAGAAAACGTAGCTCGCAATCCGCGGCAGGTTCAAAAGGAGGGAGCGTGAGCTGTTCCAGGACAAAGCAGATCCCATGGGGGCACAGGGTCCCTAATGGGAGGCCTAAGGTGTAACACTCCCCTAAGAAATTCCCGAGAGGCGTCCAATTGAGCTACTGTACGGTGACCCACTGGGAGGTGATAGGCAGAAATGGCATAGAGGTGCACCTTAATAGAGGAGTAGGCTAGGCCTGAATGAAAAAGGGAGAGGAGGTAATCCAAAATTACTCCCACAGGACAACCTAAGGGAAAGATCACGAGCTCGTGACCATAAACAAAAACGGCGCCATTTCATGGCGTTATTCCGTCATCACGTTGCCCGGCTTTCTGGCTGCAGAAAAACCTCTGCAGCCTCTTGCGAACCCCGTGACGCCAAGATGGTGCTATGTCTCTAGGGAGCCAAGCATGCAGGTTCAGAGAGCGTAGGTCCCGGATGGACTAATGAACCTTTCTCCTGAGACAGGAGGTGGGAGCTGAGCGGCAACGGGAGCGGGGGTTCCCGAGATAGTTGCACCAACAAAGGGAACCAGATCTGTCTGGGCCAGAACGGGCCACCAGGATCATGAGTGCGTGCTCCCTCGCGGTTTGAGAAGAACTCTCTGGATCAACGGGAAGGGAGGGAAGGCGTAGAGGAATCTGTTCGCCCAGGAGAGGGATAACGCGTCTCGCCAGAAAACACCAGGCCCTGGATCTAGCGAGCAAAAATTGGGCAGTTTTGCGTTGGATGGGGATGCGAACAAGTCTAGTTCTGGAATTCCCCAACGAAGAAACAGATCCTCTGCTACCTCTTGAAGAAGTTCCCACTCGTGGACTCTGGCCTGGGATCGACTCAGGCCGTCTGCAATTGTGTTGTCCACCCCGGGAACATGCACAGTGATCAGATTTGCGCCGTGTCCGATTACCCAATCCCACACCCTCATGGCCTCCCTGCAAAGGGGGTAAGAGTGTGCGCCTCCTTGTTTGTTGAGGTAATACATCACCGCCGTGTGTCTGTCTGCACCAGGAGAGTACACGGTGGGATTACTGACTGAAAGGCCTGCAGGGCATAGAGAACCGCCCTTATCTCTAGGACATTGATATGGAGATGTGCTTCCAACGGGGTCCACGTACCCTGGGACTTTACCCCGTCCAGGTGTGCCCCCCACCCAAGACCTGAGGCGTCCGTGGTGAGGGTTACCTCTGGGGACGGCGCTACAAACGGGACGCCCTTGGAGAGCGATCCAGGGACTAGCCACCACTGCCAGTCTCGGATGACTGAGTTCGTGATCCTGATCGGATGCTGCAAGTGGTCTTGCCTTTGGTCCCATTGTACCTTGAGCATCCACTGGGTTACCCGCATGTGGAGCCTTGCGAAAGGGACAGTAGGAATGACCGCAGCCATGTGTCCGAGCAAGCGAAGGACCGACCTGGCAGGTACGATCTTGTTCGACGACAAATCCTTTGCGAGGGATCTGATGCGCTCCGCCTGTTGTCCGGAAGAAAAGCTCTTCCCGAACAGTGTCCAGGACTGCGCCTATAAACTGCAGTTTCGCGACTGTACCAGGAGAGACTTCGTAATTTATGAGAATGCCCAGAGATTGGAACAAGTCCTGGGTGCTCTGAACATGAGTAACCAACGCCTCTCTGGAGGCGGCTATGAGAAGCCAGTCGTCGAGAGTACGGAACACATAGTGGCCCTGTCTCCTCAGAGATGCTACACGACTGCCATGCACTTGGTAAAGACCCTTGGTGCAGATGACAGTCCGACGGAAGAGCTCGGAACTGAAAGTGGTGGTCAAGAAACTCCGAGCGCAGGAACCTCTGGTGCGCGTGAGTTATGGGGATATGCAGGTGCGCGCCCTGTATGTCTAGAGACGCTAAAAGGCGCCTTGTTTCCAGCATGGGAATAAGGCCCGAAGAGTCACCATGGAATCTTTGTAGGCAAATCGGCACATTGAGGTCGCTGAGGTCCAGAATCGGACGTAGGTCCCTGATTTCTTGGGAACCAGGAAGAAGTGGGAATAATATCCTCATCTCTCTGGTTCTCTCCGGGACGTACTCTATCGCTCCTTTTCTTGGAGGCGAGTACCTCTTGCCAGATCAAATTTCAGCGGACCCGGATACCGGAGAGCAAAGGAGGCCCCGAGGGTGGCTTTTCTACGAATTCTATAAAGTGGCCTAGACTGACCAACTGCAGAACCCACCTGTCGGTGGTAATGGCCTGCCATCCCGGCAGGAAGTTCGCAATGCGACCCCCGACCATGATTTCCCGTTGATCCTGAGGGGCGGGGGCCGGAAAGGAGTCAGGCTGTGGCGGCAGATGGGCCCGCTGGCTGGGTCGGCCTAGGGGAACGCTGACCTCTGCTAGCGGGCTGTTTTCCCTGGGTTCTACGGAAACCAGAGCCCCTCTGAAGTGTAGCGGAGAGGGGCTGCTGCCTCTGTGTCCGCCCACGACAACGGCTTTGGTTCCTACGAAAGGAACCAAGCTTGGGTCGGTACATGGCTTGAACCGACCTTACCGCCTTCCCGGCCTCTTGAAGTTTGTAATGATCTTCCGGAAGAGATTACCAAATAAAACTTCTCCCTCGAGCAGAGCGTCCATAATGTTTTTCTGGACATCAGGGTGAAGCGGAGACACGTAACCAGGAGTGACTCCGAGAATAAACGCCAGAAGCTGCTGCTCGGGCCGATGAGTCCGCGAGTACGCGTGGCTCGGAGCACTTGGGTCCCCACGTCCTGAACCCGTGATAGAGGAGCTGGAGCATCTCCTCCTTCTGCTCACCTTTGGGCAGCTTTTCAGCCGCCCAGACCCTGTTCACACAAAGCGCTCTGGAATTGAACCATATGGGTTAGGTAGTTCAGGATCTGATGGCGCAGGTAGCGGAAGATGCGTCGCTGCCCAGACTGTCCAGCTGTTTGGACTCTGGGTTAATTGAGGTGTGCTCAGATGTTGCGGCCTCTGTGACCGGTCATGTGAGGCTGTGATGACCAGAGAGTCGGCCTGAGGCACATGTCAGGTACTGGTCCTCCTTAGGAACCTTGTACAGACGATCAGCTTTCTTCGGCACCGCTGGGAGCATAGTGGGTGCTTCCATCGCTGCCTTGGTGACGCTCCACGAAAGTGTCCACCAAGGGTGGTACCACCACAGGCTTGGGGTCCTTTTGTCAAGATATTTGGCAAGGCAGGACCTTTCGGGGTCTAGTTCTTCTGCATCCCATCCCATGTTCTCCTGGATATGTCGCATAATATCCATGAACGAAGGGTCATCCGGAGGAGATCTCGGCGTCTCACGTGGGTCCGGAGAAAGGATGGAGAGAGGAGATGGGGATCTAGAGGAGGTGTAGACTGATCCCGTGTCCTCCGTTGACGGCGAACGTCGGTGTCTCCTGGACCTCTTGGGGCTGGGTGATCCAGAAGGATTTCTGAAGGAGGTCTCCGCTTGATCTTCCCTGGGAGAGGATCTAGGCCCCGGGGGTTAGTGCGGCCCGCCGCCCGAAGGTGAAGGGGCGCACGGAGGAGGAGGAGAAGAGTGGTGGGGCCATGTCCTCTTAATGGTATCCCACCAATGATGAAGAGATCCTTCACTTCCGTAAATAAAGTCCCGACGGCCCAGGCGCCGGCTCCACAGGGGCCTCGGTAAAGGCGAGGGGGCCCTGGGAGCTTCGCGAGTCGGGATCGCCTGGCCTGGTCCCTCGCTGCGCAATCTCCTCAGTCAGCGCTTCCTGACTGACGCTGCCGGCAGAGCGGAGGAGCTCTCTTCTCAGGAAGAACGGACGCCGGTTCCCCAACCGGCGCCCGCTGGGATGACTGACGACAACCGCCGGCTCCAGGGAGGAATGACGTGACGGTCGACGACAGTCGAGCCGGCGTCGGGTCCACCGGTGTGAGCTCCAAAGTTTTGCGGGGAGGCACAGAAGACGACCGGACGTCGGGTGCCGAAGGGCGGGAACCCGACCTATGATGATGGTGATGGCGCTCCCCGGACTTTGCCAAGGCCTTAGAAGAGGAGGACGACGACGGCCTGGCGGACTTGACCTGAGAAGGAGGCTTAGATACCGCAGCCAGGGGAGGCTGAGAGCAGGCCCTGGAAGGAGAGCGGTCGGACCTAGAACCGGAGCTGCGGGACTCAGAGGCCCTGGACGGGGACCTGGAAGGGGCCTTCTCCCTTCTTTTCTCTGTGTGCTTGTGGGATTTGGACGACGACGATTCCCCCTTGGAGGACATGGTCTTTAATTTCTCCTCCAACAAAAAAGCCTGAAGAGCCTTCTGACGCTGGATCCTGGTTCGGCTGTTGAACCCCTGGCAGAACGAACAGGCCCGGGTATCGTGGTCTGGGCCCAGGCACCTGACACAGGCCGTGTGGGGGTCCTTGAATGGGATCTGTTTCCCGCAAGCACACTTGGAGGGATGACCGGAGGTCGGAGAGGACATCAGCAACAATCTTGCTTGAAGAAAAATGAATTCCCGAAGGAAAGCTCTTTAACCACGCGTCACACGCTAGACTGAAACCAAGGGTCGAGACATGCAAGTCGACGGCGGGAAAGAACTGGGGAATCTGGCGGGACCGCCCCCTTATGTACCATGCCTGACGTCGGAGGCGGGACAGACGGGGACGGTCCCCGCTGAAGATAGCTAGCTAGAATTTTTCCGTGGGGTCCTGATGCCTGCCGGCTTCAGTCCTAATGGTGTAACCTGCTGCAAGAGCCGTGTCTCGAAGTAAGATCTTACCGTAACAGTAGATCTTTGATAGAAGCTTTTGCAGTAGGCACTAAGCGATGGGACTAAGCCGCCAGATGCTAGGACCACACAAAACTTTAGCTAGCAGTGTCTGGTGGGGGGCCGCTCACCTAATGTCACATGACCGACGTTAGGGTGGTGCTATATAGTGAGTGGTCCCCATGCCCACCCTCCAGTTCTCTCGCCAGATACCTAGAAAGGTGTGACAGGAAAAAGGAGTGGGCTCCTGAAGCTGTAAAGCAATGAAAGGAGAAGTAACAGAAGCAGTGTCAGCGGCTCAGTAGGTAGCGCACTCACCTCTGAGGCCGGGAGATCAGAGGGCTGTGGGTTCAGTTCCCACATCTGGCACTTGGGTTAATATCAGAGGGGTGTGGATGTAGTACAGCATGAGAGGGGTGCTGCACTTCTGAGGTGCTGTCTTTCGGATGAGACGTTAAACCGAGGTCCCATCTGCCTGGACTGGTGGTAGTTCAGGAGGATGTTAAAGATCCCATGGCACTTATCGAAAAGAGTAGGGGAATCTCCCCGGTGTCCTGGCCAAATTTCCCTCATTCACTAAAAGTACCACCAACAGCTTAATCTGGTTCAAGGTCAGTTGGCATTCATCTGTATCCCCTCCCCCGGGTCATGCCTGAAAATAGGCAGGATTTGTCTAGTGCACGTAACCTGGTCAACAAAAACTAGGGGGAAGGCGGGAGGGAAAGAGTACCTACTGCAAGAGCCTCTCTCGAAGATCTACTGTTACGGTAAGTTCTTGTGTAACTGTACTATCTTACTTCGAGAGGGCTCTTGCAGTAGGTACTAACAGACAGGACTAAATCCCAAGCAGTCACAGACAAGTCTGAGACATTTATTTATTTGGTTTTTATTTACCGGGTAAGTACACTAGACAACAATGTTGCCTATATTCAGGCAGGACCCAGGAGAGTACAGACAGGGGAGACCAGAGTCAACATTAAAGAGTATTCATGACGCAGCATGAGGTGAGAACAAACATTTGAACAGTATACAGCCAGGTACAGTCATTATCAGTGATGACGAAGAGAAACAGATAACATTACATTAATTATTTTCATCTGATACATCAATGACTAAATTGAAACGACAAACGGCAAAAAAAACTTAAATGAGGTAGCATTATAACAATAGGATTTCTGCTGGATATGGGAACTTTCAATTTTGGAGACCAGCAGGAAATCAGTAAGTGCCATAGGGAGGAGAAAATGCTAGGAGAGAGGCTCAAGTTACAGCACAAGAGCAGCAGTCTGATTCTAATAGGTGTGCCCGAAGACCCAGTTTAAAGGCCTTGTGGGATTTGGAGAGTTTGATGCAGGAGG
This sequence comes from Neoceratodus forsteri, assembly GCA_016271365.2. Lineage (NCBI taxonomy): Eukaryota > Metazoa > Chordata > Ceratodontiformes > Ceratodontidae > Neoceratodus > Neoceratodus forsteri. The sequence continues at coordinate 725,287,157 of CM028129.1, forward strand.
GAATGGAGTTCCAGGAGCGGGGGCAGATATGGTGAAGGATCGTTCTTTTTGTGAGATATCTGGGAATTTCAAGTTGGGTTTGAGCAGATGCCTGAGGAGGTATGCTTGGGAGGGCTGAGTTAATAGTTCGGCAAGGTATTTAGGGACCCTGTTCTGATCATATTATCAATTGTACAGCCTGCAGAATAGTGTCTGAGCGAGTCTGGGAGAGCCAATTTAGTTTCGAGTAGAGCAGGCAATGATGGGTAAGTCTGTGGAGCGGAAAGAGCAAATCTGCATATACTGTTATAGCAGGTGCTCCATTTCTGGAGCTCCTTTGCTAGTTTTAAGGTAAACCTGAGAGCAATATGTCAGAGCAGGGAGGAGAAATCCTTGTGCAATAGCAAGTCGGGCAGCATCATTGAGGGAGGACCTAATTTTAAAGGCAAGACCAAGTTTTGAGTAAACAGTCTTACATGTAGCTACAATGTGGAGGTTAAAGTCAAGAGATGGGTCGAGAGTGACTCCTGTTCTGCAGTAACCACTCCTGCAAGCAGTTGAAGTCTGCTTGAAGATGTGCTCCTACTGATAAGGGATCTTTACCACTGGAGAGAAGCACCATATCATCAGCATAAAGGATTAACGAGGAAGAGCAGGGAAGGGAGGGCAAGTTGTTAATGAAAAGGGAGAAAAGTAGTGGGCCAAGACTAGATCCTTGGGGACTCCAGCAGAGGTAGAGAAAGATTTGAGACAGCGGATTCAATTTGGACAAATTGCAACCTCCCTGAGAGGTAGCTATCGAACCAGGAGATGGTCGACAGGTCAAAGCCGAGGCAGGAGACAGTTTGAAAGTAGCAGAGTGATTCACAAGGTCAAATGCCTTTGTGAGATCAATAAATATGTACCCAGTGAGCAGGCTCTTATCCATCACTGTAAGGACTGCATTTGTCAGCTGAGTAGAGCAGTTGTGGTGCTGTGTCCTGTTTGGAATCCATGCTGGGTAGGTGATATAAGGTTGTGACTGTGCAGGTAATTTGTGACCTGAGTAGCGATGGCCTTCTCAGAAGTTTATTTAGGGTAGAGAATGGCAATCGGTCTATAGTTTGACTTATTTTTGGTATCCCTTTTTGTGAACAGGGACAACGCGAGCAGTTTTCCACAATGTTGGTACCGTTTGGGTTATTATGGAAAGATTAAAGATTCTTGCAATAGGAACAGCAAGGGCAGGGGCTGCCTGCTTCAAGAGGCTTGGCAGTAACCCATCCGGGCCAGCAGATCCATAGGTGGATACTGATTTGAGGAGATGCAGCCCTTCGGTAGAGGAGACTAATGTGAGACAAAAAGGGGTTTCATGCGAAAGTTGCACCTCAGGAGGAGGTGAAAGAGGTTGGTTTAATTTCTCAGTGTATTCGGAGAGATCCGAGAATTGTGCATTAAGAGCATTAGCAATAGTAGGTAACTTATTACAGTTTGCGTCATTCAGTGTGATGTCGGTAATGGTCTTGGGCCTTTTCCCAATGAAATTTTGATGTGGTTCCAAAACCCCTGGTATCACCGCTGAAGATTGGAGAAGCTTAAGGCAGTAGCTCATTTAGCCTTCCGAATATCTTTTTGCAGGCATTTCTCAGTTGTCTAAAGTTAACCCAGTTTTCTGATTATTGGGACTTCTTGCCAAGGTCCAGGCTCGTCTCTTATCATGGCTCAGAAGGAGGTCTTGTTTTAGCCATTTATTGGGAGCCCTGAGACACCTTTTTTTTCCAGAGGGATTGCAGATCCTGAAGGACCAGAAGCTGAGACATCAGGTATTCAAGTGCTGTGTTTACATCATCAGTGTGCTAGATGGGAAACCAGTCTATATTATTAATATCCTCGAGAAGTGCAGTTCGGTTTAGTTTGCTTAAAATCCCGAAGTTGAATGATTCTTTAGAGGGTTTTAAGGCAGTGGCCATTCCAGATACAGAACGTAGGTAGGTGATCACTAATAGAATCCGAAAAGGTCCCTGCAGCAATTTTATTTGCTCTATTTGTAGCCATCCAGTCCAGGAGAGATTGGCGCTCCGAGTTGGAAGAGATGCGTGTAGGGCTAGAGATAAGTTGAGCGAGGTTAAGTCGGGCGGGAGTTTCAGTATATGTACCGGCATGACTCTCAGATAGGTCTAAGTTGAAGTCTCATATTAGTATGACTTCAGATCTACCCTTTAGAGTGGCCAGATAATCCAAGAGCCCATTTAAGCCAGGGAGAGCCCCCTTTGGAGGATTGTAGGCACAGATCAGATTTAGCCTTTTATCACCACCTAGTTGTAGAACCGTATGCAGAGCTTCACAGTGATTTGTTATCCAAGACTGGATTACAGAGACATTGAGATGCTCTTTATAATAAAGGGCAACTCCTCCACCCTTTTGTTTGGTGGGGCGAAAGGACCTGGACAAGCTGTAGCCAGGTATTTTGCACATTGAAACATGGCTCAGGCCAGAGATGCCTGATTCCGTTAGTCCAAATATGTCCGGACAGTAGAGGGCTATCCAAGCTTCAAGTTCAGTAAAGTTTGCTGGTAAACTTCTGATATTCATGTGGGCAATTTTCATGTCCTTAGTGGAAAACCATGAGGAGTCATCCGTGGACCTGGCATTCCAATGGGGGCCAGGGTTAGATTCTATGTCTCCTGATAAGCATAAGCGCAGAAGCAGCACCCAAACTTCTTTGTAGAATCTGTAATTGCGCTTGAAGTATTTGGGCATGCTAGGAGGGTGGTAGAGAAGGAAATGCCCTAATTTGGAAGGATGAGTTATATGGAGGGACAGGTTAGGAAAAGGGAGCAAGGTTCTAGTTGGTATAAGGTTGGAGAATACAAAGGAGAATTCTTCATGGTAGTGGGACCCAGCTGGTATGTTACATGAGAGGTAGGAGAGGACGATTACGGCTGGTAGTAATCCTGATACCATCAGAAGTGACCTTGTGCATGCAAGAAAGAACATTATGTATGCCTTGTATGAAACCTCTGTAAAATCAGAGGTGGATTGTCCCTTATAAGAGTAGAAAATAAGTGACAGAAATGGTGACTTAAGGGCAGGGTGACGCCTATAGTGAAGGTAGTTTGAGTGAAACCCTAGTGGCCAGAGGTTGGCAGTCAATTATACAAGTTATTCACAGAGGCAGATATTCCAGTAGAGTGCAGTTTATGAGGAGCGGACAGGAGCAGGGGGAATTTGAAAAGGTAAGGGGAAAAGATAAAACTGGGATACCCTCAGTCTGAGTTACTTTTCCAGACAAAGTAAGTGTAGAACACAGGCAAACACAGAGAACAGGCAAGAGTGAGTGGAGGAAAAAAAAAGAGAAAAGAAAAAGGACTGCCTCGCTGGTTTGAATTAGGACTGATGCAGCAAGGGGGAGGGGTAGGACTGCCCTTCAAGTAAGTTCATAGGTTGGAACAAAAGTGGGCGGGATTACTAGTGTATTTAATTAATGGCGGTGGAGGGGCTGTGGGGGGGGTGGGCAAAATTTCAAGCCTGCAAGCAGCTGCTGTGTTAGAGGATAGCTAAAATTAATTAAACAGCAGCTGCAGTGTGCCAGAATCAGCAAAGTTAATTAAAATCAAGGTAGGCAGGCTAGAGTGTATCGTAGGCAGTCTTGTGAGTCGAAATACATTAATTTCATTGGGTTTAAAGTGGCTGTAGCAGAGAGTACTCAGGCATCAGGGAGCTGAACAGAAAAAAGGCGCCCAGATTTAAAACCAAGCGCAGTCTTGAGATCGTGATACCTTCCTGCTGCTGCCAGCCTTGTACCTGGGAACTGAGGGGAGCTGGGAGGCTTTCAACAACCATTGCCCTCTCAACCCTTCCTGCTGCCAGCCTTGTAGCTTCGGGGAACCGAGGGGAGCTGGGGAAGGCTTTTCAACAACCGTTGCCCTATCAACCCTTCCTGCTGCCAGCCTTGTAGCTTCGTGGAACCGAGGGGAGCTGGGGAGGGCTTTTCAACAACCGTTGCCCTCTCGACCCAGACATGAGAGGTAGGAACAAGTCTGCAGGAAACAGAGGTCTTATGACAAGAGTCCCTGAAGAACAGCTAGGCCAAAGCCTGCTCTGTGCCTAGAAGCAATGTCCAAACTGTAATGCTTAGTGAAGGTATGGACAGAACTCCATGTGGCAGCCACACAGATATCGGCGGCAGAGACATTAGTGAAACGAGCAGTAGAGGTGGCCATGCCCCTGGTTGAGTGCCCTTGGACTTCCCCTGGAAGTGGTTTGTTATACTTCTGATAACAAAAGGTAATGCAGTTTGCTAACAATTTGGACAAACGTCATTTTGAAACAGCAGCACCCTCTTTTTTGGGCGCAAAGGAAACAAATAACTGATCAGTTTTACAGACTGACTTTGTCCAGTTAGTACGGCAAATACAGGTTACTCTCCTGTAACAGGAGTTCTAGGAATGGTATATGTTGTTCACCCACACACTGGCAGGTATCCTTGCCGCTTTAATTCTTGTCGGAAGGTCTTCAAGCTGGCTCCTCCCACCCACCCGGGTGGTAAGACTCTCGGCTCCGTCCCATGACGCCAGATCTCGCCCGCTGGAAGCTCAGGTTGTGCATCGAAGCCGGGGAGGTCGGGTGGGTCGTGTGGATGAACAACATATACCATTCCTAGAACTCCTGTTATAGGTGAGTAACCTGTATTTCTAGGGACATGGATATGTTGTTCATCCACACTCTCTGGCAGACTCCTAGCAGTTCTCCGGGAGGAGGGAGGCAAGGCGCACACCCCCAATACTTACTTGGGATAGAGAGACTGGAGAACTGAGGCCCCAAAACCAGCATCCCGGAGTGACTAGAGGTCGATGTGATAGTGGGTAATAAAGGTATGTGCCGACTTCCAGGTAGCACCCCTGCAGATATCCTGGATAGGGACGTCCCTGGAAGCAGCTACCGATGCAGCGGTATGGCGGGTAGAATGAGCTCTTATCCCTCTGGGAGGCTCCATGCCCACCAACCTGTAGCACAGCTCTATGCAGGAGGTGATCCACCTGCCTATCGTCCGCTTTGCTGCAGGTCTTCCAGGTGCGGCTTCAGCGTAGGTGACAAACAGCTGGTGAACCTCTCCCTGAACTTCAGCCGTCCACTCCTTATAATAAGCAAGCGCTCATCTAGGGTCCAAAGTATGGAGCCTATACTCAGCCTCCGAGTGTGACTGGGGTAGAACACTGGCAGAGTCAACACCTGCTAAGGGTGAAATCCGACCACCTTCGGGAGGAATTTCGGGTTGGGGCGCAGGACAACCTTGTCCCTGTGGAAGACCAGGTAGGGAGGCTTGATGGAAAGCGCCTGGAGCTCTCCCATCCTTCTGGCTGACGTGATGGCCACCAAGAAGGCAGTCTTCCACGACAGATGTGAAAGATCACACCTGTGCATTGGTTCGAATGGCTTGGCCAATACCAGCAGTAGATCCCACGGAGGTGGAGATTCTTGCACCGGAGGGGAAATGTGGTCAAGGCCTTTGAAAAAGCCCCCGACCACCTTTTCTTGTGCCACCGACTGCTTGCCGGCCCGCACCCAGTAAGCAGAGATGGCTGCCAGGTGCACCTTAAGGGTCGTCAACCGAAGCCCTTGCTGAGAAAGGGACCACAGGTAGTCCAGAATGCTTGCCAAGTGGCAGTCGGAAGGGTCCTAGCCCTTCCCCTGACACCAAATGGAAAACCTCTTCCATTTAAAGGCATAGCATTTCCTGGTCGACTCCTTACACGACACCTCAACGACGTTGAGGACCTCATCGGAAAGACCCAAGGCCTGGAACTCTAGCCGCTCAGGAACCAGGCCGTCGGGTGCAGGGATTCAAGGTCCGGATACAATACCTTCCCCTGACTGACTGAGATCAGGTCCGGGCGGGCTGGAAGCCACCTCGGGAGCCTGGAGCTGAGGCTGAGGAGATCTGGATACCAGAACTGGCGGGGCCAGTCTGGGGCTACCAGAATCACCTGACGGATCAAGGAAAATGGGGTAAAGGCGTAGAAGAGGCCCGGGGTCCATGGCCTCGAGAAGGCACCCCCCTGCAGCAAGCCCTGCTGAGGGGGGCGGGCATGGAACAGACTCAGCTTCGCATTCTCCCTGGAGGCAAACAGGTCCACCTGAGGCATGCCCCAGTGGGAGAAGAGATCTTGTATCACCTCTGGCAGGAGAGACCACTTGTGAGACGCAGCCCCTATCTGGCTTAGGGCCTCGGCCAGGGAGTTGGAGGCTCCTACCACGTGAATGGCTAGGAGATCCGCCTCCAGGCTGCGCACGAGGGACCAAATGCGGACAGCTTCCTTGCATAACAGCAAGGAGCGCGTCCCGCCCTGGCGGTTCAGGTAGTACATGGTCGTGGTGTTGTCTGTCTGGACCTGAACCACCTGACCCCGTAGAAACGGAGCGAAGGCGGTGAGAGCTAGACGGACCACTCGGAGCTCCAGCAGGTTGATGTGGCATCGGGACTCCCGAGGGGACCAGCGGTCGTGCGCTTGGTGTTCCCCCAGATGGGCACCCCAACCCATCAGAGATGTGTTGGTCGAGAAAGAGAGACCATCGGCTCAGGATAGACGAACGGGATACCCTCCTGCAGATGAGCTGGAACGATCCACCATTGCAGAGCGTTCCACATCTCCTGGGTCACTGTCATGGGCCGGTCCAATGGATCGCGGCGTTGTGACCACTGGCTGGCCAGTCCTCATTGAAGGGGACGCATGTACCAACTGGCCCAACAGATCACGCTGGTGCAGGCCGCCATGAGGCTCAGGAAGTCCCGGCAGGCGCAACTGCCCAACCGGAAATGACTGGGCAAAGGAGAAAAGAACCTCGGCCCTGTCCGCCGGGAGCCGTGCTCTGGCTCGAAGAGAGTCAAGCTCTGCCCCGATGAACAGAATCACCTGCTTTGGCACGAGTTCCGACTTGGCCTCGTTGAGGAGGCCAACCTGAGAGCAAACCTGGAGAGCCAGGATCTCTGGACCGCCTCCCACCTCCTGTCTGGAGGGGGCTGCTATCAGCCAGTCGTCCAGGTAAGGGTACACCCAGACCCTCGGCGCCACAGGAATGCTGTCACCACTGCCATGCATTTGGTGAAGAACCCTGGGAGCTAGGGAGAGCGCAAGGGCATGGCTTGAACTTCATGAGGGATCCCTCTGCCCTGAAGCGGAGGAATCTCTGATGGGACGGACTGATTGGGACGTGATGAGCAGCGTCCTGGAGGTCCAGGAGCAGAACCACACACCTCGTTCCAAGGATGGGATTATCTGAGCCAGAGTGACCATCCTGAAGGTCCGAGACCTTGGAACTTGTTCAGGTCATGCAGGTCGAGAATGGGCGCCAGCCCCGCCTGTTTTGGGACCAGGAAGCATCTGGACACAAACCCCGGGTCTGGAGGAGGATCCGCCACCTTCCTGATTACCCCTTTCGAGGAGCAGGGCAACACGGCCCGCGCGGCCGACAGCGAGAGCTGCAGACCCGTGGCTCCCCGAGGGTGATGGCCGAAAGGCGAACCTGCTCGAACTCCAGAGGCAGGCCTTTTCCTACCACCTCCAACACCCAGCGGTCCGTGGTGATAGCGGACCAGGTGGAAAGGAAGTGGCGGAGCCGTCCCCCCACGGGGGAAACCCAGGGGGGAGTGACGAGGTTGGGGGCGGCACCCCTCAACCCGTCACTGGGCAGGCTTGGAGGAAGAACCGGCCGAGGGACCTCCCGGGCCTTTACCTCCTTGCTTCCTGTTGGAGGAAGCCGTCGGATTGGGTTTGGGACGCCAAGAGCGAGCCTGCTGGCCCTGCTGCTGGGCCGGTCGAGGAGCAAGGACCGAAGGACTTCTGCTGCTGACGGCGGCCTTTGTCCCTCTGGGCGGAGGTGACAGAGTCCAGAGTGGCATTGGACTTCTCGATCCGCTGGAGGTGTCCCTCCACTCCAGGGCTGAAGAGATCAGTCCCCAAGAAGGGGACGTCCGCCAACTTGTGCTGGGTATCCGCCGTGAAGGTGAATATCTTCAGCCACGCCCTGCGTCGCATGGCCACTGCGCCCGCTACTGACCTGGCACAGGAATCACCTATGTCCAGAACAGTCTGGAGCTGCTGCTTCGCCACTGCCCTACCCTGGTCCTGCACCTGGCGGACCGTGGTCTGCAGGTCAGGCGGGAGATGAGGAACGACCTCATCCAGGGAGCCCATGAGGGCGTGGGAGAAGTGTGCCATCAGCACGGCTGAGCTGGCCTGTCTGAGGCCGAGGGAGGACGCAGCGTACACCTTGCGCCCGGCAAAGTCTAGCTTTTTAGACTCCTTGTCGGGGGGCTTGTCCACATCCCAAGTGTTACCGGAACGCCGGAAAACTATCGGTGACTAACCCCTCAGCAGAGGGGTGTTCTGAGAAACCGGGCAAAGAGCCAGTAGAGACCGCATACTTCCTGCCCATGGGCACAGGACAGGAAGCAGGCCGCTGCCAAAGCTCCAAGGCTGGGCCGACAATGGCCTCAGCCACCGGAAAGGCCTCCGTGGGAGAATCTCCTCTGTCCAGAATCTCAGTCAGGGGATACTTGGCCCGTTTGGAGACTGGCTCGGGCTGCATCCCGGTGGACTGAGATGAGTCGAAGCAGACACAAGAAGGACGATGGGCTATTGTCCACTGACGGGCCCCCGGAGGACTCCAGATCGCACTGCCTGGAGAACAGGGAGGAATCGTCTGATTCCGAAGAGTCTGCGAAGAGCTGCCTTGGCCCTGAGCCACCCTCCACCTGCCGAGGATGGTTGGGAGTGAGGGTGACCAACAACCTGTGGGGCAGACCATGACCCGACCGAGAATTCTTGGTCGGTGCCCCTGACTTCGGTTGTGGAGGCGGAGGTTCCACCACAATCGGTGGACCAGCTGGTTTCGGCTAGCTACCGCCCTGGGGCGGCAACTCGACTGGAACAAGTGGTTGCTTCCCCGCTCGCCGGCGACAGCCACTTGATGGCCGGGTCTGGCCGGTGTTGGCTTAGGCCCGATAACAGCAACTGCTGCCACATCAAATCCAGAGTGCCGCGCAACTTGCGCCGTAGCCTCCTCACCCAAGGAGGAGGACGAGGAAGAACGGCGTCAGCTACTCGTAACGGGACCCGAGACAGCCGATGTTGGCGGAACGCTGGACAGAGACTCCCGGGGACCGAGGTGGGTCTGGGAAGGGGTGGGGGATACCTGCTCTTCCCTCGGCTCGCGAACTTTAACCGGGGACTGCGGTCCCGAAGGAGCAGGCAGATCCTCGGTATCCACCGGGGGAACCGGTGAAGTAGGGTTGTCAGCTTCTCCAGTCGACAGCCCGTCTAACGGATCGAGAAAAATCTAGACTTAGTCAACAGGAGTCTCGGCAGGCTGGACTGACGGGGGCACCATGAAGCCAGCGGCCTCAGCCGCAACCTCGACCGAAGTTGACGGTCGGCTGCCCGGGGAGGGGGACCTCTCCCGCTCCCACGAACGCCACGGACACCGCCCAATGAGCCTCCTTGGATTTTACCGGCGGAAAACATTTCTCGGGGCACCCGAGCTTCAAACAGGCAGCTCAATCGTCCAGAACATTGGCCGAGAAAAACTTAGGATCAGTACGCAGAGCCACCCGGTCTCTAAAAAAATCAAAAATAAGGTTCCTTGCATATCAGGGCCTGAAGCTCGGAAACCTCCCGAGCAGAAGTAACAGCAACTAAAAATAACACTTTCAAGAAAGGAAGTGAAGCTTGCGGTCATAGCAGGTTCAAATGGGGAGAGTAAATTTTTGAACATAAAAGGAGATCCACGGCGGTTCGTTGCGCAGCAGTTGGATTTCCGCCAGGACGCCGGGCGACCCGGTTCGGAACGGACTCGGGTCGCTGGAGAGCTGCTGGGGTGGAGTAGGTCTCGAGCGCCCCACGACTGCTCACCTACTCCAGGGGAGGTGGGAGGGTAATCAGGACCACTGCATGGTACCCCTGGCGGAGGCCGGGGGTCCAGTTACAGCGAGCCTGGACGTTGGGGGGGCGTGGTGAACATCGGCTACGCCTGGACGTTCGTGGCACACCACGCCCCCAGAGGAAAAGCGAAATACCAGCCTCCGGTTCGCTGGATGACGGCTGCCCGCCTCGCTGACCCGAGGGTCCTGTGCTCCGATCCCACCTCAGCAGTGCCCAGGGACTGACGCCTAGTATGCTGGCCCCGATGTCTTTCCCTCGGAGGAGGACCACTCGGCAAAGGATATGCCGGGCCACCCCTGGGTCAGCTGCGATGTGAGGTGAGGGGAGGGGGGGACAGGACGAGGGGGTCACGAGTGGCAATGTGCAGCCGGAAGGAGTGGCGAACCCGGAGGCACGACCGGGGGGGGAGGAGATCCCAAGGCAGTACAGGATCTCTTATGGGTGGCTTAATGTGTAGTATATGCCCTGCAAAAAGGTGCAGGACACATCCAGCTGGGCGAGGTTTCCCCCCATCAATAGGTAAATGTAAGCAGAAATCGCAGAAAGATGTACCATAATGGAGGAGTCGCTCAAGCTTTGATTGATAAAGAGAGGAGATACTCCAAGACAAGAGTTCATGGGACAGGGTGAAGCCCACAGATAAAATCTTTTCCATTTCATGGCATAAGTGGATCTAGTAGAAGAGGGCTTTCTCACTGCGACAAGAACGCCCGCTACTTTCTGGGAGACCCCATACCTGAACGTAACAGTCTGCAGAAGCCACGCACAGATGGACCAGGGTACCCCAATCCTGCAATAGCAAGTGCAAGCTCAGCGGCAGCTGTATTGGAGGCTCCAGTGCCAGCTGTTGAAATAGTAGGAACCAAATCTGCCGAGGCCAATAGGGGGCAACGAAGAACACCTCTGCACCCTCGGCCTGCAACTTCAGAAGGACCCTCTGGGGAAAGGGAGGGAAGGCGTACAGAAACCTCCCTGTTCAGAGGGACAAAGCGTCTGGCCAGAAAAATGGAAATTACGTACTTACTGTAATTATTGATCTTCTGGGACAGTCTCCATCACTTATTCACTCCAGTGGGATAGCGCTGGAGGCGCTAGGACCAAGCGTGAGCCTAAAGTTCTCAGAAGGGCTCCATGCCGAGAGGACCACACATGCGCGGCACCGTGAGACTAGCTTGCGCCTGTGTAGGCTATCTCTGCGTCGACCCTCCAACCGCCTCAGTACCTTTTCGACCAAGGAGGTGCAGTGTGACTAATGAGAATAACTCATCCTGAGTTTCTGGGCCTGAGAGGGCCCAGATGGCCTTTGCAAGAAAGGCTAAAGAATAATGTCCTCACAGTCTGAATCATAGGACCGTGAAGACCAGGAAAGAAAACGAGTGAACCCAGGGGATGGTGGGTGGGCGTGTGAATGAGTGATGGAGACTGTCCAAGAAGATCAATAATTATGGTAAGTACATAATTTCCGTATCTTCCTGGACTATGTCTCCACCACTCACTCACACTAGTGGGAGAGTACCAAGCTAAAACCAGCAACCCTGGTTAGGGTGGTAGGAGATAGGGTTCACTCAGAAAGGACAGCCAAGGACTGTCCCGTTAAAAAGAGCTGTCTTGTAAGAGCATCTATAACATAGTACCTACAAGATAAACGCTCGCGTTGTAACTAGTCACCTTGCCAACGACTACAATGGGCACAAAATGAAAGTCTGCCAGGCAGCAGCAACCACTCTAGGAGAGTGGCAAGAACCTGGACTCACAATTTGATCTAGGACCAAAATTAATTGTCGAAGACATGTACTAATGTAATGTAAAGGGACCTCAGGAACTGAAAGAGTCTGAGGTAAAATCTACTGGTTCAGAGTAGACTGGAAAGTGCAGATGGAAACCCTCACTAGCCAGTATGGTTGACCTGTAAACAACAGGTACAGAAGCACTTGAACCCCTTACTTTGTGAGCAAGGGGGTCCAGGTGGGGTTAGCCCATCAAGGAGAATGGTCTCCCCTTAGTCACAGGATCTTCCTGATGGAAGGCCAAGCACAACTCAGAAGCCTCTCGTGGTGGTCTAGTAAAAACAGATCCTACTCACTGTATATTCCAAGAGGAATAATCCTGCCCCTGTGTGTACAACTGTAGCAGCAGTCTCTGAACTCAGGGAAGAAAGGAAAGGTGTACAGGAGGATGTGTCCACTGCCGAAAAAAACATTCCAAGAGAAAAAAAACAGGGGCTGGATTTCTAAGGTCAATAGAGGCAGATGTGAGTCGAGGAGGGACACAGCAGGACCAAGTTAGGGCTAACCCATTTGTTGAAGTGACTGAAAGAGGCAGTGACTCAGTGCAGTCAGGCACTAGCCACTCTGGCTTTCCTGAAGGGAGTAGGAAAGGATTCTAGTTCATTTGCTGAAAGAGAAACATCACCACTCCCTCTCACACTTGAAGAGGATAGCTTCGTGAGCGACTGGCATGGACCAGAGCGCAGGACCCGAAGGTGTGAATATTTGAGAAGCTTCCTCAGAAAAAGGGACCTACTTGACCATCCGTCAAGGAGGAGGAAATCGCCCGTTAAATTAAGCAAGCAAGGAAGCAGGAACCTGAGTTCCGACTCAGTGGAGAGTCACTTCTGCTGCTGTAAGGCTCTGTTCAAGAGAAGAAAGCCTGATAAAAAGAAAAGGAATTAACAGACTGGGCAGTCGCCTAGGTCTAGGAAATGTCTCTGAATGAGAGAAATCTCTCAGAGAAAGATAACCCATATCGTCGCCGGATCGGACTCCCTGTAGGGGAAGAAGAAATCGGGTACACTTTACCGTATCCCGCAGAACAGTGCCTCAGGGGCCGAGGAGGACTGACAGATCCTCCCCAAAAAGCAGGGGTACTGGTAATTTCGCTAGGCCCTGTGTTGTGATAAAACCATATGATATAAAAATTATTTTTTTTTTCGGTCCGGGCGTAACAAAGCCTGCAGGCTATTTTGAGGATTGTCTTGATACAAAGATGAAGATGTTCTCCATCTGAGTGCGGAAAAAGCTTGAGTGTCCAAACTGAAGTCATAACCGGACCAACAATCACAGCTGGAGAGAAGTTAGCCACCTGTGCTGAAGCCACTGAAGAGGCAATATCACAAGGGGGCTATGTACTCCTATCAAAGGAGCGGAGGAGTCAGAGCAGCCCCCGACCATTACATTAAAATGTTCCACAGAGTGTAACTGTCTTGACTATTGAAAAAGTCTAGACGCAGAAGAGTATGGTCCACAGACGCAGTGTGAAATACTCTAGTGGACCCCGTTACTGAGGAACTACTGAAAGGATTTTCTATCACGGACTCCGAAGATAGAGATGACGTGCCCTCCAGTATATAAAATGAGCCGTCCGCTGCGTTACTGACCAGAAGGACAAGGAAAGACCCATCTAGATGCACTTCTACCACAGAAAGACCTCCAAGAGAGGTCTAGGTCAGAGCCACTAGAGACTCTGCCATCAGGAAGGATGTCGAGGAGCATGGTACCACATAAGGAGCAGAGAAAGTGCTGAGCAGAATGAGATTCCGTTGGCAGAATGGTACAGCAGAGTTCCATAGCAGAAAACCGCTGGATGACAAGATCCCATAGACCACCACTCACTAAAATGTGTGGAAAAAATAATCCGCAGAACAGGAGTTCATTCTGTGGTAAACATCCCGCCACAAGTTCTGTGGAAAGGAGTCAAAGGGAAAATGTCACTAATTCTGCCATACAGTACCCACTAGCACCCGTGTGGCATCAGCAACACTCATGGCACAGGAGGGCACCAAGCAGTGCCTAAGGCAACCTGGGCGATACCCAAGGGCAGCCATGGCAGTATCTGCAGGTACTCCCGGCAGCCATGTAGCAATGGCACTCGAGGGCACCTCCGATGCCCATGGCACCAATGGCACCCATGGCAAGAAAAGCACCCGAGGGCACCAATGGCACCTGAGGGCACCAGTGGCATCCACAGGCACCTGCGGTGTCACCCGCAGCACCCATGGGTGTCACCCTGGTACCCAAGGCACCAGTGGCACCCATGGGCGCCCACAGCGACAGCGCCGACAGCCAGTGGCAGCAAAGAGCACCCACGGCACCGCACAGAGTGACAGTGCCAAGGCCCCAAGGCTCGGCACCAAGGCACAGAGCACGGCGCCGAGCCAGGGCGCCAACCAAGGCACCAGGCCAGGGCTCCCAGGCACGGTGCCGACCCACAGCGCCGAAGGAAAATGCCAATGGAAATCCTGAAAAGGGAGAGGGGGTAGGCACGAGGGGTCGACACGATGGCAAAGGCACACAGAGGACACCTCACCATATGTGATCCAATCAACCCGGCTCCGGCCCAACAGCTCCGAGGCCCAGAGGTCCCGACATCAGGAACAGAGCCAGGAAAACTGGAAAGTCGAACCCCCTGCTCCATAGGAGCAACCCAAAGGTGAAACTGCTCACCGGAGCCCCAGCGAGGACAGAGATGGAGCTCGGAGTCGAGAAAGCAGCCGTTAGGAGTGGAGCCAAGAGGAACCCACCAAAGTCGGTTCAGGCCCATCACCCCTCCAGACGAACATTCCCTGTGCAGACATACCAACAGGCAACCTCGAGCGGCACAGATTCTTCTTCCCCGAACGAGGAAGAGGACTCTAGGTCAAGCGGAGCCAGATCACCGGAACAGTTAGATTTGTGCTTGAGGACTGTCCCCGAGACACAGAATTGTTCAAGTCAGACAACCCCCGTTAATTAAGGGCAGCGGACCAGACACAGCGCCTCTGCCATAAAAACTTTCAAACAAAGTCTTCCTACTGTCACCGCTACCGTCTAAAGACGACTCAGTTGATGGCAGGAAAGAATTTCTTTTTTCTTCTTCATAATCTTTTTGTTCGTAAAATAATAAATTACTACTTTAAAATATTAAAACATTAAGAGCTGTTGTAGAGACGAAAACTTTGACTCCGGCAGACGAGCAACATCGACATCCAAGCGCACTTGACGGTGGGAGAAAAGGAACTGAGGCCGCTGGAGGGTCGACGCCGAGACAGCCTACACAGGCGCAAGCTAGTCTAGCGGTGCTGCACATGTGTGGTCCTCTCAGCGCCGACCCTTCTGAAAACTTTAGGCTCCCACTTCGTCCACCAGTGTGAATGAGTGATGGAAACTTAGTCCAGGAAGATCACCAGGCCTGCAGCAGAAACTGGGCAGTTTGGCACTGAGTGGAGATGCAAAGATGTCCAACTCCGGACGGTCCCATCTGTTGAAAAGTTGGTCTGCTACAGACTGAAGGAGCCCCCATTCATGAGCCTTGGACCGAGACCCCATAGGCTGTCGGCCAAGACGTTTTGGACGCCTGGAACATGAACAGCGGTGAGATCCAAGTGGTGTTCCCGGGCCCAGTACCAGACCCTCATTGCCTCCTGGCAAAGGGGGTAAGAATGTGTGCCCCCTTGCTTGCTGATGTAAAACACTACCGGCATGTTAGTCTGTATGAGAAGAGAGCCTGGTGAAAAGTCCAACAGAAACGCTTGCAGAACGTTCAGGACCGCTCGCATCTCTAGGACGTTTATGTGGAGCATCTGCTTGTCTGGAGACCAGGTCCCCTGGGTTTGTCTGTTCCCCAGGTGAGCACCCTAGCTGAGACCAGAAGAGTCTGTAGTCAGAATCTGTCTCGGGTGGGGTGGGGGCTCCTGCTGGGAGGGAACCACTTGTCCCAGGTTGGAGGGGTCTAGCCACCAGGCTAAAGTCCATAGGACTAGTTCGGAGATGCTGACCGGCTGGTCTAGGTCATCCAACCTCTGGTCCCATTGCACCCCGAGTGTCCACTGGGGAACCCTCAGGTGGAGGTGGGCCATGGGAACTGTAGGAATGGCCGCCCCCATATGCTTCAGAAGTCTGGGGAAGGTCCTGGCTTGGACATGGAGAGCCATGGATACTGATCAGGCGATCTCCCCTGTCTTCTGGGAGAAAGACCATGCTCTTAGAGTCCAGAACCGTTCCAATGAATTGGAATCGTTGACTGGGCCATGGGGATGACTTTAGAAGGTTCAGGGTGATCCCCAACTCTAAGAAGAATGTAAAGGCGTCAAAGTGTGAAGTAGTCGCGTTCTGGAAGTAGCTGCCAGGAGCCAATCGTCCAGATAAGGGAAAAAATGATGGTCCTGGCATCATAAATCCACAGCCACCACCGCTGGACACTTGAAGACTCGAGAAGCAGAGTAGAGGCCGAATGGTAAGGATCCGAACTAGTAATGTCTCCCCTAGAAATGGAACTTCAGCAACTTCCAATGGGGAGCAAAAACCCGTACGTGCAGGTAGGCATCCTGCATATCCAGGGAGCACAGCCAGTCCCCTTGGTGCAAGAAGGGCATGAGGCCTCGAAGAGTGACCATTCTGAACTGCTTGTACTCAAAACAGTTTAGGGAGCCGAGGTCCAGAATGGGATGAAGGTCTCCAGTCCTTTTTGGGACCAGGAAGAAATGGGAGTAATGGCCCTGCCCTGTTTTGTGGGGGCGCTCTAACGCCTACTTCGAAGAAGGCCTGAATCTCCTCTTCTATAAGGGTTATGTGAAGAATAATGGGAGGACCTTGGTGTCTGGTCCAGAAGGATCTGTAGGAACTCTAAGGTATGTCATCTCCTTATCAGATCCAACACCCAGACGTCTGTGGTGGTGATGTTCCATCCCTCTTGGTAGATGGAGAAGCGACCCCAACTGCCTCCCCCATGGCCTCCGCTGTAGGAGGAGGGCAGGTAGAGAGTCACTGGACAGATCCAGGAACAGGCAGAGGGGGCAAGGATGACGTGGGGCTGCTAGAGATAGAGCTCCCAGGGGTTTGGGTTGTTGCCTTCCTCTTGAAGCTTCCTCTCTGCTCGAACTGATTGCAGGAATTTTGCCCAGAGGACTTTCGAAAGGGCAGTTTCCGAAAAGGCCTCTGGTCCCCCTTGTACATTTTGAGGACGGACCAGAGGGATTGCCCGGACTCCTGGAGAAGGCAGATCAGTTTCTCCATCTTCTCCACAAGAAGAACAGAACCCTGGAAGGGAAGTTCCAGGATACCAGACTGCAGATCCTGGGAGAATCCAAAGATTCAGCCAGGCATGGCGCCCAAGACAAACTCTGTATGCCACTGCCCTAGAGGCCGTATCTGCAGTATCGTACGAAGACCTCGGGACACAAGTACCTATGCCTGATCCCAACTTGAGGATATCCAGGAGCTCGCTCTTTTGAGCAGAGTCTGGCAAGGCTTGAGCAACCTCCAATCCTTTCTCCTACACCACATTCTGGTACTGGACCGTGTGTGAGAAAGTGTTAAGATTTGATAAGAGGAGGTAGAATATATTTTCTTGCCCGAATGGTCTAGAAATCTGGCTCGGGAGGCTAAGAGCTGAGGTGTTTCGGCTTAGACTTTTTGTAAGCAGTCGTGATAACCATAGAGTCCGCCTGAGGGAGTTCCGCCAGGAAAGGCTCATCCTTCGGCTCCCGGCACAGCCTGACGTTTTAGAGACTGGAGTGGTATAGGGATGCTTCCAGGTAATCCTGGTAAGGTCTTGGAATGTATACACTAAAGGAGGAACGACCAAGGGCTTTGGCTCCTTCTGCCTCAGGTACTTGGCCAACCTCCAGCGCTCTGGATCCAGATTTTCCATCCACTGGAGGTCTGGATATGCCTCATGACGTCCATAAAGGCAGGATTGTCAGGAGTTATCTAGAAGTGTCTTCCTTCTCTGGCAAATTATGCCTATCCCTAAATCGGTCGGAACCCAAGTCATTAGAGTCTGATCCAGGATCTCTAGAAGAGGGGGACGATCTAGATCTGGATGAAGACCTGAGCCCTTCATCTAAACACTGCCCACTAGAGGACCGGTGATGGCTGCAGTACCAGCAACAGTTGTCGGCCTGCACAGAGACACAGAGAGAGAGAGAGAGAGAGATATTGACTGGTGGCGCCGTTTCCAGGTCGAAGTCTTGCCATGCGAGTCGGTGGGACTGCGAGAGCAGGACATAGATTTTGGAGGGGGCGAGGATGGTTTGTCTCCCTGGCCCTTGCCCGTATATGGATTTAGGGCAATGTCCAGCTTCGGGGAAAGGATAACCGTTTATCCTGGCCCCACCAGAAAGTACAGTTACGTAAGAACTTACCGTAACAGTAGATCTTAGAGAACAGCTCTTGAAGCAGGTTACGCTATTAGTACTGAAGCCGGCAGGCACCAGGACCCCACGGAAATTTTCTAGCTAGCAGTATTCAGCAAGAACCGCCTCCGACGTTGGTCCTGCCCCCGACGTCAGCATAGCATATAAGGAGGCGGTTCCCCAGAATCCCCAGTTCTCCCGCCGGAGACTCCCCGGCCGCTGGATGTCATCAGAAGAGGAGACTGAGGATCCGCCATCAAATGGCAATCGAATTAGAACTGAAAACACCTGATCCTAGAAGGATATCGCAACCAAAAAAATCTACCTCCAGCGGGGATAGTGGGAGGGAAAGTACCTGCTGCAAGAGCTGTTCGAAGATCTACTGTTACGGTAAGTTCTTACGTAACTGTACTATCTTACTTCAAGAAACAGCTCTTGCAGCAGGTTACACCATTAGGACAGATTCCCAAGCAACAGTGGAAATCCCACACCATCGGGAGGGAAGGTAGAAATCCTTTAGAGAAACCTAAGCCCAGGACAGAAGTCCTTGAAGGACTGCTAGACCAAAACCTGCTCGATGCAACATCCAGGCTATAATGCCTGATAAAGGTGTGCACAGTGCTCCAAGTCGCTGCTGCACAAATGGCTGAGGTGGACATGTTCTTTAATGCCGCAAAGGAGGCAGCCACCCCCCTTGTGGAATGACTCAACTGCACCCGGTAAGGGTTTGTTGCACTTCTGGTAACAGAACGTGATACAATGTATAGGCCACCTGGACAGCGACTGTTTGGAAACGCGAGCTCCCAGCATCCTGTGGGTGAAGGAGACAAAAAGCTGATCATATTTTCCGTGGTGGCTGATCCTGTTCAGGTAGTATCGAAGACACCTATGCACATCTAAAGTGTGCAACAGGGCCTCTCCTCGATTAGAATATTTAGGGAAGTATACTGGTAGATCGATATCCTGATTGAGAGTGAGAGCTGAGACCACCTTAGGCAGAAACTTCAGACTGGTCCGTAGGGATACCCTGTCCTGGTGGAAAACCAAATAAGGTGCTTTGCACAGCAGTGCATGAAGCTCCGAAATTCTTCTGGCCGAAGTAACGGCAACTGAAAACAATGTCTTCCGTGTAAGGAGATGTAACTCACAATCCACGGCTAGTTCAAAAGGTGGCAGCGTGAGCTGCTCCAGGACAAAGGGTAAATCCAATGGAGGAATAGGATCCTTAATCGGAGGTCTAAGGTGGAAGACACCTCTCAGGAAGGCGCGTGCCCATGTCCAACTGAGTTATGGGAAGTTGGCCTATAGGAGTGTGATAGGCTGAGATGGCACAAAGGTGTACTTTGATCGAGGAGTAGGCCAAGCCTGTCTGAACGAGAGACAGGAGGTAGTCCAAGACCAACTTTTCTGGACAGTCTAGAGGCGAAAACCCCCGCGTTTGAGCCCATAGGCAAAAACGGCGCCACTTCATGGCATAAGTAGCATGAGTGGCCAGTTTTCTTGCTGCCACCAGAACGTCAGCTACCTGTTGCGAGACCCTGTGTCGCAAAATGGCTACGTCTCTAGGAGCCAAGCGTGCAGGCTCAGCGAACGAAGGTCCGGTTGGACCAAGGAGCCCGACTCCTGAGACAAGTGAGAGCTGATTGGCAGAGGCACCGGAGGTTCCCGGGATAGCTGATACAGTAGAGGGAACCAGATCTGCCTGGGCCAGAATGGCACGATAAGCATCAGCGTCGCTTGCTCTCTGCAAAGTTTCAGAAGGACCCCCTGAATCAACGGAGGGGGGGAAGCATAGAGGAATCTGCCCGCCCAGGAGAGGGACGACACGTCTCAACAGAAAACACCTGGCCCTGGATCTTGAGAGCAAAAATTGGGCAGTTTTGCATTGGATGGGGACACGAAAAGGTCCAACTCTGGTGTACCCCATCTCCGAAACAGATCCTCTACTACCTCCTGGAGTAGTTCCCATTCATGGACTTTGGCCTGAGAGCGGAGCAGGCCGGCTGCAATGATGATGTCCACTCCCGGGACATGAATAGTAGTGAGGTGTGCGCCATGTTGCAAAACCCAATCCCACACCCTCATGGCCTCCCTGCAAAGCAGGTAGGAATGGGTGCCTCCTTGTTTGTTGAGGCAATACATCACCACGGAATTGTCTGTTTGCAATAGAAGACTACCCGGTGTAATCTCCGACTAAAAGGCCTGCAGGTCGTAAAGAGCTGCTCTCATTTCCAGGATAATTTATGTGGAGACGAGTCTCTTGGGCTGTCCACAGGGTCTGAGACCGGACACCGTCGAGGTGTGCAACCCATCCGAGTCATGAGAAGTCCGTGGAGAGTCACAATTGGAGACGGCGCAATGAAGGAAGACTCCCGCCAATAGATTCTTCGGATCTAGCCACCATTGCCAATCCCCGATTACGGCCTTCGTGATCAGACTGGGAGCTGCAGATGGTCTTGCTTTTGATCCCACTGGACCTGTAGCATCCAGTGGGTGACCCGCATGTGGAGACAAGCATGTGGGACTACCGCAATGGCCGCAGTCATGTGTCCGAACAGGCAAAGGACCAATCTGACAGGAACGGTTTTCACCAAAATGTCCCTGATGAGGTATCTGATGTGTTCCGCTCTGTCCTGGGGAAGAAAAGCTTTCCCCTGGACGGTGTCCAGAACTGTGCCTATGAACTGCAGAGTCTGACGGAACCAGGCGTGACTTCTCTTGATTGATCATGATGCCCAATGTCTCGAACAGAGACTGAGTATAATGAATGGCGGACATCAAGGCCTCCCGAGAGGGCGCCATGAGAAACCAGTCGTTCAGGTAGGGGAACACGTAGTGGCCTTGTCTCCCCAGAGTCGCTGATATGACCGCCATACACTTCGTGAATACCTGAGGTGCCGATGACTGTTCAAAGGGGAGGGCTCGTAACTGATAATGGTGGCCCTGGAACTCGAAGCGCAGAAACTTCCTGTGTGCTTGAGCAATGGGTATATGCAGGTAAGCGTCCTGCATGTCCAAGGACGCTAGAAAGGCGCCCTGCTTGAGCATGGGAATCAGACCTGGGAGGGTCACCATGCGGAAGCGTTTGTACAGGACCGACTAGTTGAGGTCGCTGAGGTCCAGTATTGGATGGAGGTCCCGTTCTCTTGGGAACCAGAAAGTGAGAATACCCTGCACTCCTCTAGTTCCGTGGTACGTGCTCCATCGCTTTTTTTCCCAGAAGCACGAGCACCTCCTGCTGTATAAGCAGGGTGTGCTGACCCGAGTAACGGGAAAGCAGGGGAGGTCCTGCTGGTGGGTGGTCGAGAAATTCTGTGAAGTGACCTTTCTTGACCAATTGGAGAACCCAGTCAGTGGTAATCGACTGCCACCCTAAAAAGTGGCGAGTGATGTGACCCCGGACCTTTTGTGCCCGTTGATCCAGAGGAGGGGCCGGGGCCGGGAAGGAGTCATGCTGTGGCAGCACTTGTCCCTGCCAGGGACAACTGAGCCTGGGCTTTCTGCTGAAAAGTGCCCCTTTGTTGCTGGCCGGAACATGGCTGCTGCCTTTGTTGGTGGCTGCGAAAACTGCTCTGGTTCCTACGAAAGGAACCAGACCTAGGTCTGTACATGGCCTGTACAGACCTGACTACCTTCCCAGCGTCCTGGAGTTTGGTGATAACCTTCTCCGAGGGTTCACTAAAGAGTACTTCGCCGTTGTAGGGCACGTCAAAAATGTTCTGTACGTCCCGGGTAAAGCTGGAGGCACTGAGCCAAGAGTGTCGCCGGAGACAGACGCCTGAAGCTGCAGCTCAGGCAGACGAGTACGCAGAATCGTATGCAGCTCGTAGTACTTGGATACCCACATCAGACCCTGTGCGGAGAAGGTTTAGGAGCTCTGCCTTCTGATCGCCATCCGGAAGTTTACTGACCAGGTCCTGGCCCTGTTCCCATAGGGCGTTCTTAAACTGTGCCATGTGGGTTAGGTAGTTCAGGGACCTTATGGAGCATGTAGCAGCCGCTTACATGCGTCTCCCCAGGGCATCCAACTGTTTTGATTCCTGGTCCGGTGGCTGTGTGCTCACATGTTGCGGTCTTTGGGACCGGTCATGTGAGACTAATGACCAGGGAGTCTGCCAGAGGTTGTTGTGCCAAGTACTGGTCCTCTCTCGGGGCCTTGTACAGGCGGTCAACTTTCTTCGGCACTGCAGGAGTGGAGTGCGGACGCTTCCATGCAGCCTTGGTAACGTCCAGAAGGTGTCCACCAAGGGTGGCACTATCACAGGCTTTGGGTCTTTCTGCCGAAGATAACGGGCAAGGCGCTGTCACTGAAGCGCACTCTGTGGGGGAAAAACAGGAACCAAGGTGGTTGGAGGGTATTTATGCAGAGATGGCCTATACAGCGCAAGACAGTCTTGTGGCATAGTGCATGCGCGGTCCTACCTCGGCGCCAACTCTACTGAAGATTTTTGGCTCCAACTGGGTCCTAGCACCTCTGGTGTAGTCCAACTAGTGTGAATGAGTGGTGGGGACAGTCCAGGAACATCTATTGTTATGGTAAGTTCTTACATAACTGTACTACCTTACTTTGAGAGGGCTCTTGCAACAGGTAATAACCTTGAGGACAGAGTCCCAAGCAGTGTGAATCACAAAAAAAAAAAAACACGGGAGGCAGGAAAGGATCTGCAAGAAGGCCTTGAAGGACAGCAAGGCCAAAGCCTGCCCTACACCTTGAGGCAATGTCCAGACTAATGCTTTGTGAAAGTGTGGAGAGAACTCTAAGTAGCTGCTGTGCAGATGTCAGCAGCTGACATTCCTGAAACAAGCAGTAGAGGCAGCCATGCTTCTGGTAGCGTGTCCCTTAAAGGCTACCTAAACACAATTATAATGGGGCACACTGTTCCGGAAAACCTCCCATGAAATTAAAGCATACTGAGAGGTTTTGAGTAATATTCATTATCTTAAATTCTGCCGTTTCACATTTTCAGGGACTTTTTTCAAACTGCCCAAACCAGGAAACATTTAGAAGACCGCACCGATCAAGGAATAAGGCTGCTGGGAATGTGCAGAGCGATGTCATCTTAGCGAGTCCGGTAGTCCCCACTATTCAGTCCCTATGAAGCCTTATGTGCTATGTGCAAAATTACCAGTATGTGTGTACTTTGTCATCTTTATTGTTATTTAACATGCAGCAGCCTGTCTGATTGGCACATTCTTCTTAAAACGTTCCCTGGTTTCGGTAGTTTTGACAAAAGTCCATGAAAAAGTGATAAATGGCAGAATTTAAGGTAATGAATTCAAAACCTCTCCCTGTCTGCTCTAATTCCATGGAAGGGTTTCTGGAACGGTGTGCCCCATTATAATTATGTTTAGGTAGCCTTTGACTTCCCCCGGGAGAATTTTACCATACTTCTGGTAACAGAAATCTATAGTTTGTCAACCATTTGGATAAACACAGTTTGGTAACTGCTACGCCTTCTCCCTCGGGTGCGAAAGAAATGAAAATTTGGCCAGATTTCTGGACAGATTTGGTACTGTTAGTATAAATGCAGGATTCTATGAACATCCAAGGTATGCTGAATTGCCTCCCCACTTGGAATGCTCAGGGTAGTGAACTGGCAGTTGAATTGACTGGTTCAACGTAAATTCAGAAAGCACTTTCATAAGAATTAAGGGTTAGTACACAGAACCACCTGTTCTCTGAAAAATTAAATAAGGCTCCGTACACATCAGGGCCTGGAGCTCGGAAGGCCTCAAGAGCAGAAGTGACTGCAACTAAAGAGCGCTTTCCAAGAAAAATAGTACATATCACAATAACCAGCCAGTTCGAGAGGAGGCAAGGTATGTTTTTCCAAAATAAAATTAAAGGTCCCAAGGTGGCGCGGGACTGCGCACCAAGGGTTTTAGGTAAATGATTCCCTTCAGGAAGTTTTTGGAAACCTCCAGCTGAACCACAGTTTGCCTTCCACCAGGGTGTGGTAGGCAGAAACAGCTGACAGGTGGACCTACAAAGAGCAGCAACTCATGCACAGGTCATATAGGTGCAGGAGATACTCTGACATGAGGAATAGGACACTAAAAGGGGTCCCAACTGGAAAAATGCTTCCACTTCATTGCATACGTCATCCTCTTAGGTTTTCTAGCCTCTACCAGGACCTGCGTCACTCTGGAGAAAATTCCAAAGCATGAAGCAGCTATATCCTGAGGTACTACATGTGAAGGTGAAGGGACTTCAGCCCTTCATGGACCAGAACTATGGCTGCATGCTTCTAGCCAAAAGGCAGTATTTTATTAATCACTTCCTGATTATCCAGTACTGCTGCCTTAAAGACAACAAAAACAATACAGGTTTTAGGGCCTACACCAAGCACAGAACTGCGATGGATGGAACCTGATGATTCCAGTGGAAAGGAGTATCTGATGTCATGGGACAGTGACGAGGAGGATACCACCCAAGCTGGTGGGAGGAGCCAGCTTGAAGACCTTCCAGCCTTTCTTAAAGGGAAAGGACTTCTGCTAGAGTGTGGCCAAGTACACCATATCCATATCCCCGTAAAAAGAATTTTTGGTTTTAAACCATTATACAAACATATGGGCAACCGTGCACAACTCAGCTGTTTCCATCCAGGTTTCCAATGCCAGAGACCTCTCATGTTTTGCCCTAGAGAGGTCCCTATGTCATTAAAACCCCTCCAGGGAAACATCCTTGTGCATGCATGGTTGTGCCTGCGCATTCTCTAGTTTATCTAAAAAAAAAATACTGGACATAAGAAACCTATTTGTCTTCTTAAACAGAACAAAAATAAAACTGTAACTTTACCTCCAGGACCTATACCTCCTCCCATTCCACTTCCCATGCTTATTTGAGTTGTACTAATAGGCTGTCCTCCAGGCCCAAGACCCATTCCAACACCTCCAAGTCCACCTGAAATTAAGAGAAAGAAATGTGTGGATTTCCAGTACAGAATTATATGCATGTATTTTCAAACTCTACAATTTATTACCAGCAAATACACTTACGAGGTAGCTGTGCTTGTTTATTTTCCATGAGACGGAAATCATCATTTGGGAGCGATTTCTCATCCTAACATAAAATAAGAAAGTTAAAGGTTCTTGTCATACTGGATATTGTCAACAAACAATTAAAAAAGGAATTAAACATATTACCATTTTCACATTCATGGGTCGGTCAAATAAAAACTGCCCATTAAACATAGCTGTCAATTCAAAGTTAAGGTAGAAATTCAAAGGAAGAAAAAAAAGTTTTGAACCTCTGCTAACTTCTACAATGTTAAAACATTTTACCTATTGTTTACTACACTACAGTAGACTGCAGACTTATTCTGCCAATTTGTAAGCAAATGTTTTCCGTGACTACCAATCCTGGAATCCCCTGCAGCTGGCATCAGAGGTGGCCTGCTGCAATGGGAGAGTCAGCCTACCGTATCCGCCAAAGATTTCATAAGCTTTGAATTTTTGCTTGCTGGTCCCATTGTCCTCCCTGGTTTAACAATCACAGAGGACTGTACCTAGTCTCTGCAGAACAGCAGGACTGGCAAATATCTGGGGCTTGTAACAGCAGACTATTAATCCAGGTTGTGCCTGAAAATAGTCATATTTATGCCTAGTGCATCTAACCTGGTTACCAAAAAACTAATAAATAAATCTCCCACTGCTACAGCCCTCTATGGTTAGCTGCAGCGGATTCTGGTATTTGTGTCATAGAAAATGTCAGCTTGGAAGTCAACAGAATTAGTAAGATATCTACTATACTCCAGCAAACTGTAAGGTAACTGTTTTTACACACAAAATGCAAACTGGTACCAGACCCAAATTTGGGGTGTGGGGCTACTGATGGACTGTTACCCCTTTAAGTGCACTAAACTTTTCAGGGGACGAAGTATAAACACATTTGCTTCTTCACAAAAACTCCATGCTCAAATAATAAAGTTAATGAGCAAGGGTATACCTAACAGCTAGGACAGGATGAAAGATTATCTAAACAGGGGTGGATTCTCAGACTAATCAAACAGTTTCATCCCATCACAGCTAGCAAAGGAAAGCCTTAAAAGCAGAGCCACTGACTGCTCAAAAGAGACTGCTGTCTGTGGGAGAGGAAATCTCCCCCCCCAAAACTAAATAGGCTACCCGGGCTCCTCCTGGGGGAGGCAACCAACAGCAGAGGAAGAAGGGAGTTATTTGACTTTTAGTTATAGGTACCGTGTAGCAAAGAAAAAAAAAAAAAAAAAGACTGCTTCTGGTTCTATTTGACTTGTATATTTCCTTAGGACTCAAGGACTAGGTCGCTGTCTATATTCCGTATGCATCTATCATGTAACTTAAAGAACGGAATTGATTTAAGTAACATTTGTAAGGTAGAATGTATAACGGTATCGGATAGGGAAAAGGAACTTCGTAAATACTCAAAAAAGGAACTGATTGCATAGGGTTGTAATAAGGGGAACAGATGGTACAGTGCTAACTGTTTTAGTCTTTTACTATTAAAAAGAGAGAATACTAAGGTAATCAAATGGACGAGCAGCGAGGTTGGAGGGGTAACCTGAAATGGGATCAGGCAGGTCTGAAGTATGGTCTCCGGGCCACTAGGGTGCAGTGGCTGTAGGATGGCCGTGGTGTTGGATACAGTATGGAGGCTGGGGGGCTGAGGTGAGCACAAAGAAGGGCAGGGGAGTGGGGGAGGGGAGTGCGGAAGGTCAAGAAGAAAAAATTACTCACCTTAGTAATTGCTTTTCTTCTCATGGAGTCTTGCTATATTATGACAATTAGCAGTTAGCCACAGCACTTGAACTGCCCCGGAGAGGAAGGAGTTAACTCCAGGCTGACTGGAGTTCCAAGCGCGAGCGCTTTGCTGAAAGCTCTATCTGGCTAGTTTCAAACTGAAACTGTCAGATCTTTACGGAGCCAACACTAAGCAAAAGTCTGTGTGGAAAAAACCCTACACTAGCCAAATGGCTACCTACTAGTACACCACCACCACCACCCCTAACAAGCACTATTAGGCGCCCCCCCCCTCCCCAAAAGACAGAAGTCCAGGAGGGGGGCCAAACATACAACCAAAAACAGAAATACCTAGTTTTCCTAATCCTAAAGAAAAGGGGAAAAGGGAAAAAGAGCTATAACAGCATGACACAGTGCTTGCACTAATTTGCCAACCCCTTACCCAAGTAGAAGTTCTGAGAGGGGCAGGTTGGGGGGGTGGTCATAATATAGCAAGACTCCATGAGAAGAAAAGCAATTACTAAGGTGAGTAATTTTTCCTTCAAACACCATGAAGTCTTGCTATATTATGACAATTAGATTACACAGCAGTACCTCCATGGAGGAGGGCCAGAACCTACTTAGGAAATAGGCTCTGAAGCACGGCTGTGCCAAACCGAGCATCTCTCCTGGACTGGACATCCAGGGAGAATGCTTAGTAAAGGTGTGAACTTGTTTCCAGGTAGCAGCTTGACAGATTTCAGAATGGGAATATCTCTAGCAGCCGCTAGAGATGCAGCTGTACCCTGAGGAATGGGCCTCAGTCCTGAGGGGGTTCTCTACCTAGTTTTTGTAGCAAAATTGGATACAAGAGACAATCCATCTGGTAACTGTCCTCTTAGTGGCAGGTTCTCTTTGCCAACCTCGCCATAGGTAAGGAAGAGTTGGAGGATTCGAACCTGTGACCCTTGGCAAGGCTCCAAATAGTAGCGTAAAGCTCTTTTGATCGCCCAAACTGTGCAATCCTCTCACCCGAGGAAGAATGCTCAGTGAAAAATACTGGAAGGAGATGGATTGGTTAAGATGGAAATCTGAAACCACTTTAGGTAAAAACTTTGTTAGTCCTGAGGACTACCTTATCTCTGTGAAAAGAAATAAAATCCTTTTCCACTGACAGGGCTTGTAACTCACTTATGCGTCTGGCAGAAGTGATGGCCACTAGGAAAACAGTTTTCCTAGTTAGGAACTTAAGGTCTGCTGAAGACAGAGTTTCAAAGGGGGGTTGCATTAACTGAGCAATGCAAACATTAAGGTCCCAGGCAGGGGCTGGGTCCCGAAAAGGAGGGTTAGTGTGAAGTAACCCCTTTAAAAACTTGGAAAACACAGGGTGAGAAGAAAGGAGGCAGGCTTTCCTGCTGATATAAAAGTAGAGACAGCTGCCAGATGAACCTTTAAGGTAGCTGGCCTGAGGCCTAAGGAATTAAGATGGACCAAGTAGTCCAGCAAAATGGGCAAATCAGCAGATTCTGGGACAATTTGCTTCCCAGAACACCAGATGGAGAACCTCTTCCATTTGGAATTATAAGTGGCCCTAGTGGAAGGCTTCCTAGAGGCCTTTAAAATATCAAGGACACCTTGAGAAAGGTGTAAATCAGCAAATTCTAACTCCTCAAGAGCCAAGCCTTGGGGTGGAGGGATTTGAGGTCTGGATACCAAACTCTCCCCTGGGCACAAGTCAGCAGGTTGTGGACCCTGGGAAGGTCCAGGGGAGGGTGGACTGTCACGGACAGAAGCAGTGGGTACCAGGGTTGCCTGGCCCAGTCTGGTGCAATCAGAATCACTTTGCAGGGCTGGGATCTGATTTTTACTAACACCCTGAAGAGAAGGGGGAAGGGAAAGGCATACAGAACTTCCTTCCCAATCCAACAGAAAGGCATCCAGGGGACTGAGCCCATTACTGGAGGCCTGCAACAGAACAGAGGAAGTTGGTGGTTGTCTGGGGCTGCGAAAAGATCTATCTGAGGTGTCCCATCTGGCAAAGACAGACCCCAGCACTAGGGATTCAAAGACCATTCGATGACCCTGAGAAATCCTGCTGAGGGCATCCGCTAGGGCATTGTCCTTCCCTGGAAGGTGAACTGCTACTAGGGAGGTGTTCAGGGAGTAAGCCGAGACCACAACTTCATTGCTTGCTTGCACAAGGCTGATGACCGAGTGCCCCCTGCTTGTTGATGTACCACATTGTTGTGGTATTGTCTGTCCTGACCTGAACTACTTTGTTCTGGACAGATGCTGAAAACCTGAAGAGCTAAAAGACAGCTCTGAGTTCCAATAGGTTGATGTGGAGCAGAGATTCCTGGGGGGACCACACTCCTGAGTGGAAAGGTCGCCCAAGTGCGCGCCCACCCAGCAAGGAGGCATCCGTGGTGAGGGTGAGGGAATGAGAAATGGGAATGAAGGGGACCCCTTGTCTTAGATTGCTCTGATCCTGCCACCACTGAAGAGCTAGAATCAGAGTTGGGGTCACTGGGACCAATTTGGTAAGGGGGTCCCTCCTTTGGGACCAATAGGCCCTCAAATGAAACTGAATGTCTCATCTGGAATCTTGCTCCTTGCACTACAGCTGTGGAGGCAGCCATGTGCCATAGAGTTGCAGAAGTGCCTTGCTGGTCGAGAGACCCGCGGGGTGAAAGAGGATGCCAGGGCAATCAGCTTCTCTACCCTTTCCAGGGGAGAAATGCCCTGGCCAACTTTGTGTCCAATTCCGCACCTATGAAAGTTAGTACCTGAACTGGTTCTAGAGCCGACTTTGGTAAATTCAGCAGGAATCCCAGGGAAGTGAGAAGCTGCTGGGTGACTTGCAAGTGGGATTTTACCTGATCTGGGGACTGACCCACAATGAGCCAGTCCAGGTAGGGAAACACAGCAACCCCTTGCCTTCTTAAATGAGCCACTACCACAGCTAGACATTTTGTGAATACCCTTGGAGCAGAGGTAAGACCGAAGGGCATTGCTCTGAACTGGTAGTGACCTGAGGGCAGTTCGAACGGAGGTATTTTCGGTGAGAAGGCCTGATCAGGACATGAAAATAGGCATCCTTGAGGTCCAGGGAGCAAGCCAGTCCCCTGGCCTGAGGGAGGCAAAATCATTGCCAGAGTTAACATTTTGAACTTTGGTTTCAAAGATGCTTGTTCAGGTACCTTAAGTCTAGAATGGGCCGCCATTCTCCTGTCTTTTTTGGGGTAAGAAAGTACCTGGAGTACAGCCCCTTGCCCTGGTGACAAGGAGGAACCCCTTCCACTGCTTTGCAGTCTAGGAGGGAAGAGACCTCTGCTTCCAAAGCAAGGGCCTCTAAAGAGCTTGCAGGTGGAAAATGTCTGGTTCTCATCTTTGGAAACTGAAGCTGAGAACCAGACCCTGGCTTACTACCTCCAGAACCCATTTGTCCGAAGTTAGGGACACCTAGTTCTGGATGAAATAAGCCAACCTGCCTGCAACTGGTACAGGAGAATCGGCCCTGGGCACCCCATCAAGGTGCCTGCTTGGCAGTAGCCTTAGGCTGAGGGGTGGGGGACGGTTTACCTGCGCCCCGCCTACCTCTGCCTCTGAAAAAAACCCTCTGTGCAAAAGCAGAGGAGGCTTGGGATTGATAAAAAGGCCTGTGGAAAGGCCTGCCCCTACCTCTGGGAGTGTGCCTCTGTGGAGTGGCATGCCGCTCCTTGGCCTGGGCACTTTTGTAGGTAGTTCTGTATTCATCCATCTTTTTCATATAATTTTCCATTTGCTCTCCAAACAGAGAATTTCCCACAACAGGAAAATCCATAGCCTTTGAGTATCCTGTGACAGATTAGTGCACCTGAGCCATGCCAACCTACGGAAAGCTACAGAAGTGGCCATGACCCTAGAGGAAACATCATTAACGTCTACAGCAGTATGAAATTGAACATTATAGGCTTCAATGCCATCAGCAGCCACCTGTTCCAATTCACTAGCCAGCTGGCCATGGGCCTGCTTGGCTAACTGCAACACTGTATCCCATCTAGATTTCTGATATCTAGCCACATAAGCCATATAATTTGCCTGCCTGAGTCCCAAAGAAGCTGCCATATACTGTTTTTTTCGCCATGGCATCAATCTTCCTGGAATCCTTATCAGGAGGAAGTGAGGCCAGGGGGATATTAGCCTTGTCACAGGCTGCAGCTTGTACCACACCTACATGACTACACTGCTCAGTGAGGAAGTCTGTATCAGGGCCTGATAAAGTGTACCTTCTGTCCATTTTTTTTTTTTTTTATCTACAGGAGGGACAGAATGAGGATTTTTTAAAACTGTTTGCTTCCTAAATGACTTATGCAAGGAATAGACAACCTCCTAGACTCTGGGATATCCATCATCTCAACATAATCAGGCTCCTCTTGCTCATCCACAGCCTCTTCCAAGGGAAGCTGGAGGGTTTCTGCAACCTTTTTGTAAAACATAAAATGAGAAGGGGACTCAGACAGCATAGGGGGAGATTCTAATGGTCTGTCTGGAGAAATGTCCGGTTCAATGGGCACGTCCAGACCCTCCCAGCCACATACATAATGATCAAAATCTTCCTCCCCCTCCTGTGGTTCATAAAATTCCTCAACATCATACTCTTGAACCACTGGAACCGAACGAACCAACCTTTTGCCAACTGTTGGTGGTTCGGCCGGTCCCTGAGACAGTGACTGGACAATCTGTATGGCTTTAGCTATCTCTGCAGCAGTTGGAGAGGCAATCTTGCACTCCAGATCTGCTGATTTCTTAGATTTTTTTACTGGGACTGGTTCCTCAGAACCAGCCTTCCTTTTGCCCGAGGAAGTCTCGCCCTGGTCAGGGGCACTCCCTCTGGTCCAGTGGGTGCTGTACCGGGCTGGCCATCCAGGTCAGTGGACTTTTTGGCCTCTCATTCCCTGAGCCGGCCCAATCTTTTCTCCAGGGTGGCTGCAGGGAAATTCTTACACACCTGGCAGTCTGACAGGAGGTGGTCAGCCCCCAGACAATAAACACATGTGGTGTGTGGGTCAGCCTTGGCAAAGGCTTCCCCACAAACATCAGTGCTGAAACCCAGTGGGCCCGGTTTTTCTTTTGGGTTTCTCAGACATAATGCCAGCCTATCCAAAAACTTGCCCTTTTTATGGCAGTGCCAGGCAAGACACCCTTATCGGTTCCTAACCGTGTCACGGGTATTTGAAAAAACCCAATTTAAGAGGGTTTTTTTTTTTTTAGAACCGATAAGAACCGGGAACTGCACTCTAAAAGCCCAAACTATTTAAAATTGGTTTTTTTAGCAAACCGATCGGTTCAAAACCGAACCGATAATTTCCACACAGACTTTAAAAATCCAGTACTTACGGTTTACCAGATAGAGCTTTGAACCGAAATGCGGTAAAATAAATACTTATTGCCGGTTAAAATGAACCGAAAACACTCGTTTGAACAGAGAAATGAACCGAGCTGAAGGAGCAGATCTCCGGAGCAACTGTTCAGTGAAGCGGAGTAAAGAATCTGACAGTTTCAGTTTGAAACTAGCCAGATAGAGCTTTCAGCAAAGCGCTCGCGCTTGGAACTCCAGTCAGCCTGGAGTTAACTCCTTCCTCTCCGGGGCAGTTCAAGTGCTGTGGCTAACTGCTAATTGTCATAATATAGCAAGACTTCATGGTGTTTGAAAGCACCAGTTGGGTAGGGAAGAGGACATGGGGGAGCTGTAGGGGTAGCAGAAAGAGGTGTTGAGGCTGGCATGAAACGAAGGGTGCGAGAAGGGGAAAGGACTGGTGGAGGTCCAGAGGATGCAACAGAGGCACGAGAGGAGTAAGGGGAGCACAAGGGAGACCACAGGAGACTTCGGTACAAAAGACGTAGAGGTAGAGAGGGGTTAGGGGAACTGGCAAGTGGCATGATAAAAAAACCCACAGAAAGCACCAACAGGGAAGGGGCAAGAATTAGGGAGGGGAGCATCAGGCAGCAGACTGCGAAGGAAGGGGGGCAGGGGTTGCACCCCTGGGAGCACTTAGGGTGGAGGACTGCAAGGGGTGTGGCAGCGAGGAATTCACAGGAGACAGAGGCGGGGCTAAGGTGATAGAAATATCAGAAATGGGGGATGCACCTTTGGAGGGAAGTAGCCAAAACGAGCATGTGTAGGAGGGGAACACAGTCTCAAGGGGGACTCAAAGCATAGAAGAGAGGGAGGGGGACTACAGTAAGCTCAGGAAGAAAAAATTACCATAGTAATCTTGTTTCTTCCAAGGGAATCTTACTGTATTCTGACTTCAGCAGTATGGTCTCACCAGCTACTCAGCACTCCAGCAAGCTGGGTAAGGAAACAGCCTGGGCCGGGGAAGCAGTGATCGGCTGCAACTGGCCGACTGCTCTCCACTCCTTCACCCGATTGGTCTCCAGCTAAGGCCACTGCCTCCTGATTGGACTAGTCCCTGTTGCTGCTATTTGGGCTCTGCGCCCATTCAATAGCACTGCAAACTGCCGAAATGTTACTTCTGCAACCTGACCACTGCATCTGTTTTTTTTTGTTTTTTTTTTTATCTCTCTGCTTCTAAACTGCCTACTCACTGCTGTGTTAGTTTTAACTGTATTGTTGCAGTCTTGCATAAACTATAACAGATTCCGATCATACAGTCCTGATTTTGTAAACTGCTTATCTTGGTGCCCTCAATCCAAAACTTAGTGTTTTGTGTGATCTGAAACTGTTTTCACCTCTGTCTTCTCTCCTGCTTGCTCTCTTTCCCTGCCTACTTGTATTTAATTTCCCTGCCTCCTGTCTCACCCCTGCATCTCACCCACAACCTCCCACCCCAACCTGCTGGTGCGAGGATCAGTTAACAGATTCCTCTCACCCTGGCCAACCCCCCAAAAATAACGATTTCCCTTTGCATAGCTGGAAACCTATCTCCAGCATTCCCCGCCCTTCGATTTAGGCTCCGCGTCACTGTCCTTTGTCTCCAGCTGCTTAATTAATCCCTGTTTGTTTCCCCCTCTAGATTTCTTCATGCCCTGCAAGGGCCAGCTGTGTCCCGAAGCGCGGCTGCGGCTCAAGCCTCCACCCCTGACATCACCGCACACCACCTCAGCGCTACAGCAAGTCGGGTAAAGAAACAGCCTGGGCGGGGGAAGCGGTGATCGGCTGCAATTGTCAGACTGCTCTCCGCTCCTTCACCGATTGGTCTCCAGCTAAGGCCACTGCCTCCTGATTGGACTACTTCCTATTGCTGCTATCTGGGCTTTGCGCTCATTCAACAGCACTGCAAACTGCTGAAATTTTTACGCCTGCCCGCACCTCCAGCCTTAAATAGGCCCTTGCTCCGCCCACCTGCCCTACTGTCCCTCCCCTGCCTATTTTCACCTCCTATCCTCTACTTTCACTCACTTGCTCCGTCCACACTCTTGGGGTTCCTTTTAGGCAATACGTTTTTGCCTAGTTTTCAGTTGTTTGCTATGCCTACCTGTCTGACCCACGCTAGCCTCTTTGCACTCACACCCCCATTATCTCTCGGGGGTAGGAAGAAATAGGCTATTGGTTAAATAGGATCTGCAGCTTATCTTCTAGGTAGGGAAATGGGCAGACTACATGGGCCAAGCGGTCCTTATCTGCTGTCAAAGTCTATGTTTCTATGTATGTTTCTCTCGCCAACACCCTGCCTCCTTTCCCAATTACTCCCCCTGACCATGCCTTTCCACAATAACCTGCTCCTGCCTCTTCCACCCCTCAGCTATCTTCCTGGTGCCTGCCACCCCTCCTCTCTATACCTACTGCCTCATCACCTCCTACCACCCACGTGGCACTCTGGCCCATTTACCTTGCCCCCTCTTGGGGCTCCCCCAACCCACCCCCAAAGGATTGGTCTCTCGTTGACAAATCTGGAACCGGGGCAAACAGATCCTTGCTGCCATCAATTGCACTACATTGGGATCTACGGTACTTGAGCTGAATCAGGCCCTGCAAAATAAGGAGGCTAAACCTCACATTCTACAATCAACAGTAGACTTCTTAAACTCCTGCTCCTCCTCCTATTGATGTCTGGGAGTGTTCAACCAAACCCTGGCCCAGTAACCTCCAACCCAGCCAGCACAGAAAAATCAGCAGGTGGTCTCATCTCCACCATCAACATCTGCTGCCTACTACCCCAAGCTCGCTGCCCTTCAAACCTTTGCTGACTTGCATAACCCTGACCTCCTATCCGTTGTTAAAGCCTGGCCAACACCCAACACCCCTGACCATGCTATTTCTCTACAAGACTATAATTTATTTAATAGTTTAACCAGGCAGGCATACTGAGTGGAAAACCACTCTTTTCCAGAAGCGGCCTGGGGAAAAATACGGTGGAGGGACACACAGGGTGAGATACATACACTCCAGGTTCACTATGTTACAGAGTATACAATAAAAGGGCTAAGACATACATACATTACAGATTTCGACTGATAAGAGTTTGCAATAACAGAGATACTGGGTATTTACATATCATCCACGGTATACAGCCTCGAGACTCGAAATACGGTTACTCACCTGTAACAGGAGTTCTAGGAATGGTATATGTGTTCATCCACACTGTCTGGCAGGTTCCTTGCCGCTTTAAATCTTGCCGGAAGGTCTTCAAGCTGGCTCCTCCCACCCACCCGGGTGGTAAAACGCTCGGCTCCGCCCCATGACTCCAGATCTAGCCCGCTGGAAGCCAGGTTGTGCGTTGAAGCCGGGAAGGTCGGGTGGGTCGTGTGGATGAACAACATATACCATTCCTAGAACTCCTGTTACAGGTGAGTAACCTGTATTTCTAGGGACATGGATATGTTGTTTATCCACACTTATTGGCAGACTCCTAGCAGTTCTCCGGGAGGAGGGAGGCAAGACGCACACCCTCTACTTAGGGAATAGAGACTGGAGAACCGAGGCCCCAAAACCAGGATCCCGGTGTGACTCAAGGTCGATGTGGTAATGGGTAATAAAGGTGTGTGCTGACTTCCAGGTAGCAGCCCTGCAGATTTCCTGGATAGGGACGTCCCTGGAAGCAGCCACCGATGCAGCAGTATGACGGGTAGAATGAGCTCTTATCCCTCTGGGAGGCTCCATGCCCGCCAACTTATAGCAGAGATCTCTGCAGGAGGTGACCCACCTGCCTATCGTCCGCTTGGCTGCAGGTCTGCCAGGTGCGGCTTCAGCATAGGTGACAAACAGCTGGCTAACCTCTCTGAATTTCAGCGTCGCTCCTTATAATAAGAAGCCCTTTCTAGGGTCCAAAGTATGGAGCCTGTATTCGCCTCCCGAGGTGTGATTGGGGTAGAACACCGCAGAGTCAACACCTGGTTAAGTGAAACTCCGACACCACCTTCGGAAGGAATTTCGGTGGGGGGAAGAGGACAACCTTGTCCCTGTGGAAGACCAGGTAAGGAGACTCAATGCAGAGCGCCTGGAGTTCTCCCATCCTTCTGGCTGACGTGACAGCCACCAAGAAGGCGGTCTTCCACGACAGGTGAGAGAGTTCACACCTGTGCACTGTTCGGCTGGCTTGCCCATGAGCTTGCCAGTACCAGCAGTAAATCCCACGGAGGTGGAGGATCCGCATCGAGGGGGGAAATGTGATCAAGGCCTTTGAAAAGCGCCAGACTACCTTCTCTCCATGCCACCGACTGCTCCCGTCCGCGCCCGTAAGCAGAGATGGCTGCCAGGTGCACCTTTAGGTCGCTCTACCCAAGCCCTTGACTAGAAAGGACCATAAATAGTCCAAAATGCTTGCCACAGAACAGGAGGAAGGGTCCAAGCCTTATTTCGACACCAAATGGAAAATCTTTTCCATTTGAAGGCATAGCATTTTCTGGTCGACTCCTTACGGGACGCCTCAACAACACTGAGGACCTCGTCGGAAAGACCCAAGGCCTGGAACTCTAGCCGATCAGGAACCAGGCCGTCAGGTGCAGGGATTGAAGGTCCGGATGGAACACCTTCCCCTGACTGACTGAGAGCAGGTCCGGGCGAGCTGTAAGCTGCCTCGGGAGCCTGGAGCTGAGGCTGAGGAGATCTGGGTACCAGAACTGGCGGGGCCAATCTGGGGATATCAGAATCACCTGCGCCTTGTCCCTCCTTGCCTTAAGAAGCACCTTGTGAATCAAGGGAAATGGGGCAAAAGCGTAAAAGAGGCCCAGGGTCCAGAGCCTCGAGAAGGCATCCCCCTGCAGCGAGCCCTGCTGAGGGGGGCGGCATGAAAACAGCCTCAGCTTCAAGGCTCTCCTGGAGGCAAACAGATCCACCTGAGGTTTGCCCCAGTGGGAGAACAGATCTTGTACTACCTCCGCAGGAGAGACCACTGCGAGATGCAGCCCCTATCCAGCTCAGGCATCGGCGTGGGTGTTGGAGGCTCCTGCCACATGAATGGCTAGGAGATCCGCCTCAGGCTGCGCACGAGTGACCAAATGCAGAGAGCTTCCTTGCATAGAAGCATGGAGCGCGTCCCGCCCTGGCGGTTCAGGTAGTACATGGTCGTGGTATTGTCCATCTGGACTCTGACCACTTGACCCCGGAGAAATGGAGCAAAGGCGGTGAGAGAGCTAGGCGGACCGCTCGGAGCTCCAGCAGGTTGATGTGGCATCGGGATTCCCGCAGGGACCAGAGGCCGAGCACTCTGTGTTCCCCCAGATGGGCACCCCAACCCATCAGAGAGGCATCGGTCAATAGAGAGACCGTCGGCTCGAGGCGGACAAACGGGATGCCCTCCTGCAGATGAAATGGAACGGTCCACCACTGGAGAGCGTCCCAAATCTCCTGGGTCACTATCACTAGCTGGTCCAATGGATCGCAGCGCTAGGACCCATCATTGGCCAGTCCCCTACTGAAGGGGGCGATGTGCCAGCGTGCCCATGGACCATGCTGGTACAGGCCGCCATGAGACCCAGGAGGCGAGGAAGTCCCGGGGCAGGGCACGATTGCCCAACTAGAAATGATTGGGCAAAGGAGGTAAGAACCCTCGGCCCTGTCTGCCGGGAGCTTGCCTGGCTCGCAAGAGAGTCGAGCCTGCCCCGATGAAAAGGATCACCTGTTCGCTCGAGTTCCACTCTGGCCTCGCTGGATGAGAAGGCCGACTTGAGAGCAGACCTGGAGGGCCAGATTCTCTGACCGCTCCACCTCCTGTCTGAGGGGGCTGCTATCAGCCACCGTCCAGGTAAGGGTACACCCGACCTCTCGCCGCAGGAATGCTGTCACCACTGCCATGCATTTGGTGAAGACCCTGGGAGCTGGAGATGAGTCAAGGGCATGGCTTGGAACTCAAGAGGGATGCCTCCGCTCAAAAGCTAAGGAATTCCGACGAGATGGACGGATAGGGACGGAAAGAACGCGGCCCTGTAGGTCCAGAGAGCAGAACCACACGTAAGTGTTCAGAGATGGTATTATCTGCGTCAGAGTGACCATCCTGAAGGTTCGAGACCTTAGGAACTTGTTCAGGTGCAGGCTCAGAATGGGGCACCAGCACCTGATCGCTTGAACCGAGAAATACCTGGACACGAACCCCAGAGTCTGAGGGGGTCCTCACCTCCTGATCACCTCCTTTTGAGTGAGGAGAGCGATGTCGGCTCGACGAGCCGCCAGTGAGGCCAAGCGGACCCCGAGGCCCCCGAGGTGCGACGGTTTGAAGGGTGGGGCCTGCTCATCTAGAGGCAGGCCTTTTCCCACCACCTTCAGAACTCCACCCGGTCCGTGGTAACAACGGACTACTGGAAAGGAAGTGTCGGAGCCATCTCCACGGGGAACCAGGGCTAAAGGTGACGGAGATGGGGGCGACACCCCTCAGCCCATCACTGGGCAGGCTTGGAGGTGGGACCGGCTGAGGGACCTCCTGGGCCCTTTCCTCCCTGCTTCCTATTGGAGGAAGCCGACGGCTTGGGTTTGGGATGCCAAGCTCGAGCCTGCTGGCCCTGATGTTGCTGGGCCGGGCGAGCCGCGGGCTCAAGAAGACAA
Organism: Neoceratodus forsteri; assembly: GCA_016271365.2. Classification (NCBI taxonomy): domain Eukaryota; kingdom Metazoa; phylum Chordata; order Ceratodontiformes; family Ceratodontidae; genus Neoceratodus; species Neoceratodus forsteri. Next base: position 725,325,846 of record CM028129.1, read on the forward strand.
AAGGGCTTAGGCTGTGGCTTATGCCTTGTCCTTCTGGAGCAGAAGAGACCGAGCCCAAGGTAGCACTGGACTTCTCGATCCTCTTGTAGGTGACCTTCCACCCCAGGGTCGAAGAGGTCAGTCCCTCAAAGGAACATCTGCCAACTTGTGCTGGGTATCCGAGGTAAAGGTGGATATCCTCAGCCAAGCCCGACGACGCATGGCCACTGCGGCCGCCACCCACCTGGCACATGAGTCCTCGGCGTTCAAAGCAGTCTGGAGCTGCTGCTCATTACTGCCCTGCCCCGCACCTGCCTGACCGTAGTCTGCAGATCCGCGGGAAGATGAGGGATGACCTCATTCAGGGGCGCAACAGGGCATGAGAAAATGTGCCATGAGGACGGCCGAACTGGCCTGACGTAATAGAGAGGACGCAGCATAGACTTTTCGCCCAGCATAATCCAATTTCTTGAATTCCTTGTCGGGAGGTTTGTCCATATCCCTGGGGTTCCGGCACGCCGAAAACGCTGTCGGTAACCAACCCTCGGCAGAGGGGTGTTCCAAAACCGGACAGGGAACCGGGTAGGGTACTGTGATACTTCCTGGCCACAATCTGGTCAAGGCGCAGGGCAGGAAGCAGGGCGCTGCCAAAGCTCCAAGGCCAGACCCACTATGGCCTCGCCACCGGAAAGGCCTCAGAGGAGAACCTCTCGGTCCAAAAATCTCCGTGAGGGGATACCTGGCCTGCTTAGAACCGGGTTCAAGCTTCATCCCGTGACTCGAGATGAGCCAAGCAACCCTACGAAGGACGGATACTATCGTGCCCACTGCCTGTCCTTCCAGAGGACTCCAAGTCCATGCGCTTGGAGCAAAGGAAGGAATCATCCTCGGACTCGGAATAGTCCTCAAAGAGCTGCCTTGGGCCTGAGCCACCCTCCACCTGCCGAGGTTTATCGGGAGTGAGGGTGATAGACAGCCTATGGGGCAAACCCTTAGCCGACCGAGAATTTTTGGTCGGAGCCCCAACTAACGGCTGTGGAGGCGGAGGTTCCACCAGAATCAGTGGGGCAGCTGGAATTGGCCGAACAACCGGCCTGGGAACAGGCTCCTCGGCTACAATGAGGGGTTGTCTCAGCCGCTCTGGTGACAGCCACTTAATGGCCGGGGAAGACTACTGGGTCGGCTTATTCCCGGTCAAAAGGAGCTGTTGCCACATGAGTTCCTCATACCTCCGACGCAACTTGCGCCGAAGCCTCCCCTCGTCCGAGGAGGAGGAAGAGCGGCGGCGCCGCTTGCCGAGACCGAGATGCCTATGACGGCGGGATCGGCTGGACAGTGAGGATGTCCGAGACAGAGAATCTCGGCTAGGCCGAGGACGGCGAGGGGAAGTGTTGGGAATCGGCACTCCCCTCGGCTCGGACGATTCCACCGAAGGCTCCGGAACCGGAGGCACAGACGAGCCGACGGGATCCTCAACTCCCACCAGGGGAACCGGGGAGAGGGGATTCTCAGCTTCTCCAGTCGACAACCCGCCTAACAGATCGAGAAAAATCCTGCGCAGCGTCTGCCGACGAGTCTTCGTCAACTGGCCTGACGGGAGACCGTAAGCCAGTGGTCGAAGCTGAGGGTCGAATCGTAGTCGACTGTCGACAAGAAGGGGAAGGGGATCTTTCCCACTCTCAAGAGTGTCGACGGAGAGACTTACTTTTGCTCTTTTTGGACCTGGAAAAAGGCCCAGAAGAAGTTGGACCCTCACCTTTAGTAGAGAGGGTCAGACAGAGCTCCTTAAAGGAAGCAGAGTACGAGGCACCAAGAGAGAGCGGGACAAATGCCTCGGCCGAGGTAGAAGCGGCCCGCGCCGCCTCCTCTTCAAGGGCAATCACCTGCTCGAGCTGATCCGCCGAGCCCGCCACTGGACACCGCCAACCGGGCCTCTTTAGATTTAACCGGAGGAATTCTTTTCTCGGGGCGCCCCAGTTGTAATCGGGCAGCACGGTCTTCAAGGACGTAGGCTGAAAAGGAAGAGCACAAGTCGCAGGCCTGCGGGTCGTGCTCAAGGCCCAAGTAGTAGACGCACGTGGAGTGTGGATCTGTCCTAGACATCTTCTGCCCGCAGCGGGCACCTCCGGAAACCGGAGTCGACTTGTCCATCGCAGCCGTAGGAAAGACCACAAGTCTTTTAGCAAAAACTTTTGATTTGAATTCTGAAGAATTAGGAACCAGTCTTGTACGGAGAGCGTTAAGGAGGGAACCTGAGCTTCCAAGCGGTAAGGAAGATCTGGCGTCATGGGGTGGAGCCGAGAGTTTTACCACCCGGGTGGGTGGGAGGAGCCAGCTTGAAGACCTTCCGGCAAGATTTAAAGCGGCAAGGAACCTGCCAATAAGTGTGGATGAACATATCCATGTCCCTAGAACCTGTATTTCTAGGGACATGGATATGTTGTTCATCCACACTTTCTGGCAGACTCTTAGAAGTTCTCTGGGAGGAGGAAGGCAAGGCACACCCCCCCCATACTTACTTGGGAAAGAGACTGGAGAACTGAGGCCCCAAAACCAGCATCCCGGCGAGACTCTAGGGCGATGTGGTTGTGTGTAATAAAGGTATGTGCAGACTTCCAGGTAGCAGCCCTGCAGATATCCTGGATAGGGCCGTCCCTGGAAGCAGCTACCGATGCAGCGGTATGGCGGGTAGAATGAGCTCATCCCTCTGGGAGGCTCCATGCCCGCCAACCTGTAGCAGAGCTCTATGCAGGAAGAGATCCACCTGCCTATCGTCCGCTTTGCTGCAGGTCTGCCAGGTGCGGCTTCAGCGTAGGTGACAAACAGCTGGCGAACCTCTCCCCGAACTTCAGCCGTCCGCTCCAGTATAAGCGAGCCTGCCTAGGGTCCAAAGTATGGAGCCTATACTCTGCCTCGAGGTGTGACTGGGTAAAACACCAGCAGAGTCAACACCTGGTTAAGGTGAAACTCCAACACCGCCGGGAGGAACTTTGGGTGGGGGCGCAGGACAACCTTGTCCCTGTGGAAGACCAGGTAGGGAGGCTCGATGGAAAGCGCCTGGAGCTCTCCCATCCTTCTGGCTGACGTGATGGCCACCAAGAAGGCGGTCTTCCACGACAGGTGTGAAAGATCACACCTGTGCATTGGTTCGAATGGCTTGGCCAATACCAGCAGTAGATCCCACGGAGGTGGAGGTTCTCGCACCGGAGGGGAAATGTGGTCAAGGCCTTTGAAAAAGCGCCCGACCACCTTCTCCTGTGCCGACTGCTTGCCGGCCCGTGCCCAGTAAGCAGAGATGGCTGCCAGGTGCACCTTAAGGGCTGTCGACCGAAGCCCTTGCTGAGAAAGGGACCACAGGTAGTCCAAAATGCTTGCCAAGGGGCAGTCGGAAGGGTCCAAGCCCTTCCCGACACCAAATGGAAAACCTCTTCCATTTGAAGGCATAGCATTTCCTGGTCGACTCCTTACGGGACACCTCAACGACGTTGAAGACCTCGTCGGAAAGACCCAAGGCCTGGAACTCTAGCCGCTCAGGAACCAGGCCGTCAGGTGCAGGGATTCATGGTCCGGATGGAACACCTTCCCCTGACTGAAAGCAGGTCCGGGCGAGCTGGAAGCTGCCTCGGGAGCCTGGAGCTGAGGCTGAGAAGATCTGGATACCAGCATTGGCGGGGCCAGTCTGGGGCTACCAGAATCACCTGCGCCTAGTCCCTCCTCGCTTTGAGAAGCACCTTATGGATCAAGGGAAATGGGGGAAAGGCGTAGAAGAGGCCCGGGGTCCACAGCCTCCAGAAGGCATCCCCCTGCAGCGCACCCTGCTGAGGGGGGCGGGCATGGAACAGAGTCAGCTTCGCATTCTCCCTGGAGGCAAACAGGTCCACCCGACGCGTGTCCCAGTGGGAGAACAGATCTTGTACTACCTCCAGCAGGAGAGACCACTCGTGAGACGCAGCCCCTATCCAGCTTAGGGCATCGGCCAGGGTGTTGGAGGCTCCTGCCACGTGAATGACTAGGAGATCCGCCTCCAGGCTGCGCACGAGGGACCAAATGCGGAGAGCTTCCTTGCATAACAGCATGGAGCGCATCCCGCCCTGGCGGTTCAGACAGTACATGGTTGTGGTGTTGTCTGTCTGGACCTGAACCACTTAACCCCGTAGAAACGGAGCGAAGGCGGTGAGAGCTAGACGGACCGCTCGGGACTCCCGAGGGGACCAGAAGCCGTGCGCTCGGTGTTCCCCCAGATGGGCACCCCAACCCATCAGAGATGCGTCGGTCGAGAGAGACCCCGTCGGCTCTGGGCGGACAAACGGGATGCCCTCCTGCAGATGTGCTGGGACGGTCCACCATTGAAGAGCGTTCCACATCCCCTGGGTCACTGTCACTAGCTGATCCAGCAGATCGAAGTGCTATGACCATTGGCTGGCCAGTCCCCATTGAAGAGGACGCATGCACCAGCGGGCCCAACGGACCACGCTGGTGCAGGCCGCCATGAGGTCCAGGTGGCGCAGGAAGTCCCGGGCAGGGCGATTTCCCAACCTGAAATGACTGGGCAAAGGAGGAAAGAACCTCGGCCCTGTCCGCCGGGAGCTGTGCTCTGGCTCGTAGACAGTCGAGCTCTGCCCCGATGAATTGTATCACCTGCTTTGGCATGAGTTCCGACCTGGCCTCGTTGATGAGGCCAACCTGAGAGCAGACCTGAAGGGCCAGATCTCTGGGCCGCTCCACAGGGGGCTGCAATCAGCCTATCGTCCAGGTAGGGGTACACCCAGACCCTTCGGCGCCGCAGGAATGCTGTCACCACTGCCATGCATTTGGTGAAGACCCTGGGAGCTAGAGAGAGGCCGAAGGGCATGGCCCGGAACTCGTAAAGGGATCCTTCCGCTCTAAAGTGGAGGAATCTCTGTGGGACGGACGGATTGGGACGTGAAAGAACGTGTCCTGGAGGTCCAGGGAACAGAACCACATGCCTCGTTCCAAGGATGGGATTATCTGAGCCAGAGTGACCATCCTGAAGGTCCGAGACCTTAGGAACCTGTTCAGGTCGTGCAGGTAGAGAATGGAGCACCAGCCCCCCGTCCGTTTTGGGATCAGGAAGTACCTGGACACAAACCCAGGGTCTGGAGGAGGATCCGCCACCTTCCTTATCACCTCTTTTTCGAGAAGCAGGGCAATATCGGCTCAGCGGGCCAACAGAGAGGCTGCGGACCCCGTGCCCCCCGAGGCGGCGGCTCAGAAGAAGGGTAGGGCCTGCTCGAACTCCAGAGGAAGACCCTGTCCTACCACCTCCAACACCCAGCGGTCCGTGGTGACAGTGGACCAGGTGGAAAGGAAGTGGCGGAGCCTTCCCCCCACGGGGGAACCCATGGGAAAGTGACGAGGCTGGGGGACACACCCCTCAACCTGTCACTAGGCAGGCTTGGAGAAGGGACCAGCCGAGGGACCTCCTGGGCCTTTACCTCCCTGCTTCCTATTGGAGGAAGCCGCGGGCTTGGGTTTGGGATGCCAAGCGCGAGCCTGCTGGCCCTGGTGCTAGTGCTGTTGGGCCGGACGTGCCGCAAGCACAGAAAGGCGAAAGGACTTGTACTGCTGCTGTCGGAGGCCTTTGTCCTTCTGGGTGGAGGTGACAGAGTCCAGAGTGGCACTGGACTTTGATCCGCTGAAGCTGACCTTCCACTCCAGGGCCGAAGAGGTCGGTCCCCAAGAAGGGGACGTCCGACAATTTGTGCTGGGTATCCGCCGTGAAGGTGGATATCCTTAGCCATGCTCTGCGGCGCATGGCCACCGCAGCCGATCTGTCACAGAAGTCTCCTATGTCCAGAGCCGTTTGGAGCTGCTGCTTAGCCACTGCCCTACCCTGGTCCCGAACCTGCCTGACCGTGGTCTGCAAGTCGGCCGGGAGATGAGGGATCACCTCATCCAGGGAGCCCATGAGGGCATGGGAGAAGTGTGCCATCAGCATGGCCGAGCTGGCCTGGCGGAGGCCAAGGGAGAACGCAGCGTACACCTTTCGCCCGGCATAGTCCAGCTTTTGGACTCCTTGTTGGAGCTTGTCCATGTCCCTAAGCGTTCCTGGAATGCCCGGAAAAGCCGCAGTCGGTGACCAACCCGTGGCAGAGAGGTGTTCCGAAAACCCGGGCAAAGAGCCGGTAGGGACCGCATACTTCCTGGCCATCTTGGCCGGAGGCGCAGGGCAGGAAGCTGGCCACTGCCAAAGCTCCAAGGCAGGGCCAACAATGGCCTCAGCCACCGGAAAGGCCTCCGTGGGGGAATCCCCTCGGTCCAGTATCTCCGGCAGAGGATACTTGGCCCGTTTGGATACAGGCTCGAGCTGCATCCCGGTGGACTCCGAGATGACCAGAAGCAAACCCATGAAGGACGATAGGCTTCCATCCAACGACTGGCCCCCGGAGGACTCCAGGTCAACCGGCCTGGAGAACAGGGAGGAGTCGTCGGACTCAAGAGGAGTCTGCGAAGAGCTGCCTGGGGCCCGAGCCACCCTCCACCTGCCGAGGACGGTCGGAAGTGAGGGTGACTGACAACTAGTGGGACAGGCCTTGACTCAACCGAGAGTCCTTGGTCGGTGCCCCCGATTTTGGTTGTGGAGGCAGAGGTTCCACCACAATCGGTGGGGCAGCAGGTTTCGGCCAAACAATCGGCCCAGGCTTGGGCATCTCGAGGGGTTGTTTCGGCCGCTCGGGTGTCAGCCACTTAATGGAAGGTGTCGGCTTGCTCACGGACAGAAGTAACTGCTGCCACATCAGGTCCTCATAGCGTCGACATAACTTGTTCCGAAGCCCCTCCTCTTCGGAGGAGGGAGAGCGAGGGGCAGCAGCACACGCTTACCTCAGTGCCGAGACAGACCGCCGATGTCGGCGGGATTGGCTAAACCAGTCGAAGTCCGAGACCCTCGGTGTTTCAGAGGACAGGTCTGGGAAGGAGCAGGGGACACCCGCTCTTCCCTCGGCTCTGACACCTTAATCGGGGACTGCTGCACTGGAGGCGCAGGCAGATCCACGGTCTCCACCAGGGAACCGGTGAAGAAGGGTTGTCAGCTTCACCAGTAGACAGCCCATCCGACGGGTCGAGAAAAATCTAACGCGTCGACGGGGGTGTCTGCCGGCTGGCCTGACGGGGACGCCGTGAAGCCAGCGGCCTTAGCTGCAACCTCCAACGAGGTAGACAGTCGGCTCTCCGGGGAAGGAGACCTCTCCCGCTCCCACGAACGCCGATGATGGGATTTACCCTTAGAGTCCTTTTTGGACCGAGGGGAATGTCCCGATGGCCCCTCTCCCTTCGTGGAAAGGGACTGGCAAAGCTCCTTGAACGAAGCTGAATACGAGGTGCCGAGGAAGATGCAGCCTGGGCCGCCGCCTCCTCGAGGGCGATCTGCTAGAGCTGCTCAGCCGAGCCAGCCGCCGCGGTAACCGCCCAATGGGCCTCCTTCGACTTAAGCGGCGGGTAGCGCTTCTCAGGCACCCCAGCTGTAACCGGGCAGCGCGGTCCTCAAGGACACTGGCCGAAAACGAACAGCATGACTCGCAGGCCTGCGGGTCGTGTCCTAGGCCGAGGCAGTAGACGCACGTGGAGTGCGGGTTTGTCCTGGACATCTTCTGCCCACAAGGGCACCGCCAAAATCCGGGAGTCGATTTGTCCATCGCAGCCGCGAGGGAGAAAGTTGACCGAAGTCTTGAAAATTTTAAAATGAGTTTCGGGCAAACCGAAGAATTAGGATCCAGTCTATCACGCAGAGCTTCCAAGCGGTAAGGAAGATCTGGTGTCATGGGGCAGAGCCGAGAGTTTTACCACCCGTGTGGGTGGGAGTTGCCAGCTTGAAGACCTTCCGGCAAGATTTAAAGCAACAAGGAACCTGCCAGACAGTGTGGATGAACAACAAATCCATGTCCCTAGAACAACCTATTTTGAGAACACTACGTAGACAGTTTATTTGCATTTGACTAACAGGTGGTGGTAACCAGAGATCAAGAGGGCTTGTGCTTATGTCTGCTGGGAGCAACTGCACGCAGTAAAAAAGTGAGCAAGGAGGAGTGGGTTGAGGTGACTATGGTTGGTGGAGTGTCCGGTACCTGCAGGAGAGTCATTCCAAACTTTTGGCAAGCGATATTTGAAAGCTGATTGGCCATTAGAGGTGTGCATGAGTGGGACTTGAAAAAGCCTGGAGTACAAGCAGATAGGGCAGAGCCTAGGTATTTGGGGGGGGTCGTCTGGGACCAGAATTTTGCAGCGACTCTGGTGCAGTGGATTTGTCTGTGGGCCGAGAGTGAGGGTAAGGCTAGAGAGCTGTATAGGTCGCAGTGATGTGTCAATAGGGGGCACTCCAGGATGAAGTGACAGGAGTGGAAAAGTGCATCAAGACTGGCCAGGTTGGATGATGTGGCAGCTCCATAGACCATGTCCCCGTAGTAAAGTATTGGGAGTATCATCTTTCGAACAATTTCCCTTCAGACTGGAGTGGACATACAGCCTTTGTTGCGATATAGTGCACCAAGTTTGGGGTGTAATTTCTTATGTAGTGATTCAACGTGTGTGGAGAAGTCAAGATATTGGTCGAGCCAAGCCAGACACCCAAATATCTGAAAGAGGTGCAGGACTCCAGGGGTGATCCGTCCAGGGTTAGGAATGAGGGGCGAGTTGCTAGGCGAGAAAGCCGTGGCTGTAAACCGAAGGTTAGCGAGACTTTTTTTTGCATTTAGGAATAGCTGGTTGGTTACGAGCCATTGTTGTACGGCACTGAAGTCCTGCTGTAGCACTTGTGCACTGCTTCTATGGAAGGGCCTGAGGCGTACAGTACAGCATCATCCGCATACATTTGGATAGATGAGTGTGAGCAGGCCAACGGGAGGTCATTTAGGAATACTGAAAATAATATTGGTCCCAGGACAGATCCATGGGGACCCCGTTGTGATTGGGGGGGGTAGATATGTGGGGTCCAATTTTCACTGACTGGTGTCTACCCTCCAGGTATGCTTGAAACCAGCTAGTGGCATGGTTGGAGAGGCCGGCAACTGTTAAGTTTGTCTAATAACATTGTGTGGGAGACTGTCGAAGGCCTTGGCCAGGTCTATGAAAATGGCCGAGGCGATATGGCCTTTGTTCATGCCCAAGAGAATATCATTGGTGATTCTTAATAAGGAGGTGATGGTAGAGTGCGACTTACGGAACCCGCACTGATAAGGGGTGAAGAAGGAGGAGGTGTTTAGGTATGGGGAGAGTTGAGCAAGGGCAAAGTGTTCATAAATTTTGGCCAGAATTGGGAGTAGGGAGATGGGATGGTAATTTCCTGGTGTGGTGGGGTCACCACCCTTAGGCAGGGGGATAACAGTAGTCTTGTTCCACACGCATGGGATTTTGGCCATCGAGGAGGAGAAGTTGAGCAAGTCTGCTAATGCAGTGGCTATGGCGAGGGCTAATAAATGTAGTATTTTGGCATCCAATCCAGAGGGGCATTTGCCTTTGTCAGGGTTAAGGGCTCTGACAGCTTGAAACACTTCCACCGAGGATACTAGTCAAAAAGAGAAACAGGTGGTAGAGGCAGAGTTCTGGGATTCTGTTGAGATATTTGGCTTGTGTGGGTCGTGCGGGAGACTGGGTAGGAGAGAGGCTGCGCTGCTGGTGAAGAAGGCATTGAAAGCAGAGGCTACTTCGCCAGGGTCAGTGACGGACGAGCCAAGGATTGATAGTGTCTGGGTTGGTGGCTGGGAAAGAGTGGAGGAGGGATTTGATGGTTTTCCAAATGTTGGTAGGGTGGTTAAGATGTGTTCAGCGCCGACGTGAAGTATTTCCATTTGGCCTGTCGTTATCTATTTAGTGCAGGAGTTGCGGAGGGAACGATAGCTTTGTAGGGATTCTTGGGAATTAGTTAATGTGTTTTTTCAATGCCAGATCCCTGGTGTGGCATCAGTTAATGATATCAGTGGAGACCCAGGGAATGTGGGAGCCCCTTACTCTTGTGCTTCTCATCGGGGCATGGTAGTCCCAAACCTCTAGGAAACATGTTTTGAGAGCGGCGTCAATGGATGGAGCGTTCGTTATGAAGGACCAGTCAACCTGAGTTAGGTCATACAAGAGATGGTAGAGATAGGGAATTGTAGGATCTGGCTAGAAGCGTCCTGGAGGGGGTTTAGAGGGCTGATGCACTTTTTTCATCATATATATCATGTGGTGATCACTTAGGGAGTCGGGGAGCAGGCCTGCACCAGTAGTCCTGTGTGAGTGGGAAGTGAGTGCCCAATCCAGGAGGAAGTGGTTAAGCGTTTTGGGGTTTAGCCTGGTAGGTTGAGAGATTTTTTGGGAGAGGTTCAGGGCATTCACTTTGGTTCGTAGTTTGGTGCAGTTTTTGGCTACCCAGTTGAAATTGAAGTCTCTGAAGACAAAGCTCCCCTGCTGCAGCAGTAGACTTTCGTTTGGCCAGACGGTCTAGGACACTGGGCATGGGGCTGCTAGGGGCGCAGAAGGATCCCACAACAAACACAGGGGTGGAGTAGGAATGCAAGTTTGGTAGTCAAAGCCTTGATTAGTGGAGAGGGTGCAGGGATGTGGACCTGGATGAACTGAAGCTTGGCGGCGATAAACATGGCGATGCCACCCCCCTTCTTACCCACGCGGTCTTGCCTGATTAACGAGTAGCCCGGTATGGCTACGGCAGAGTCTGTGTGGTGTGGTCGCCAGATCTCAGATAGTATAAGGATGTCTGGATGAAGTGATAGGGCAGTGAGTCGAAGTTCTGGTACTTTATTCAGGATGCTATATATGTTGAGGTGCAGTATTCGGAGACCCTTGGTGAGAACCGGGGGGTGGGGGGATTGGGAGGCGTAGGGCCAGGTTAGATTCAATATCCCCAACAGTATAAGGAGCAGAGTTATAAGGCGATGGTTTTGTACCAAGCGGTCTAGTTTTGTGATAGGAGTCTGGTGCTCGAGGTGTTAGCACACTGACATCAGCTGTAAGGTTTCTCAAGACAGATAATCCAGGGACAAAGGAGGGAGGAAGAATGGATGCTCCATGTTCCCAATTATGAGAGGGTCCTTGAGGAAGTTGTTGTGGGAGAGTGGTTGAGAGAAAGGGTGGGGGAGTCATGATGGTGTAGTGGAGAAGGTGAAATGGGTGCCGTAGTGGGCGAGATGCTGGGGGGAGGAAGGCTATGGGAATATACAAGAAAATTAGTGGGAGGACAAGCAGCCGCATTTTGCCTTCTTTATTTGCAGCCAGCAGGGCTGGGTACTGTGGTGACAGCAGATAAGTTGAAAATGGAAGAGTGGGCTGACTGGTTCCAGCGACTTCGCGGTCACATGCTCCTGCGTATAAAGCCAGGGGCGACCAATAGTGATGGTGAAGACGGTGAAGATAGCACCTCAGTTTCAAAAAAAAGCAGGCGCTGTTCCAGTGAGCGCGGTCCCGTACCTTGCTTCAGCTCGGAAGGGGGGTCTCCGGATTGTCTGGGGAGGGCAGACTGACCCTCGCGACCCATGTAGTCCTTCAGGTAGGGCTGGCGTCTCCAGGTCCTCGCGACCAACAGCAGCTGAGAGAAGGAGAGTGGGGAGAGATTTATTGTCTGTTGGGGAGATGTGGCTAACTGACTAGGCACAGGTATAGTTGAAAGTTTACATAAAAGGACTGTCTGCTTGCTTGTGAATCCTTAAGTCACAACTTTAACAATAAATATAGACTACCTAGCAGGAGAAGCTGTACTCAGAAAATTCCTATGGCAAATATTTGCAGTTAATTATCTACTGGCTGGCAGGCAGGAGTAACTTCATTTAAGGTAAAATATAGGATAACTGTAAAATCTGTCTAATGTTAAATGTGAGCAAAAAAACTATCTGTACTGCTAGGCCGACTTTAAAGGCAGTGGAATTCGGTCTGAAAATAATGTTGCGCTTGAATAAATTTTTGCGCCAAGAGAACACGCCATTTCAAAAAATTAGGCGCTGTTCCAGTGAGCGCGGTCCCATACCTTGTTTCAGCTCGGGGGGGGATGTCTGAATTGTCTGGGGAGGCAGGCTGACCCTCACGACCGATGCAGTCCTTCAGGGAGGCTGGCATCTCCAGGCCCTCGCGACCAACAGCAGTTTGCTTCAGCTCGGGAGGGGTCTCCGGATTGTCTGGGGAGGGCAGGCTGACCCTCGCGACCCACGTAGTCCTTCAGAGAGGGCTGGCGTCTCCAGGCCCTCGCGACCAACAGCAACAGGCATGATAGGATGACCAAAAGAGGAGGGGGATGTGCACTTTATGTCAAAGACAACATCACTGCACACCCTGTCGCCACTATCCCCTCCAACTCGCCGGTGCAATTAATTCCTGTCAAATTACTCCTTGGTGCACAAAAGAAAGTGCTCACTGTGGTCCCCGTCTACATCCCACCTAAAAACCAAGGATTAGGTCTCCGAGCTGTCCTGGACTTTGCTAGTTCCCAACCTACTGGCTCTGAGATCCTCCTCCTTGGTGATTTCAACATTAACTGCCTTGCTCCACACATAGGAATCCACAAGGGTTTATTTTATTTAGTTTTTGTTGACTGGGAAAGTGTACTAGACAAATCCTGCTTATTTTCAGGCATGACCCAGGGAAGGGGGATACAGATGAATGCCAACTGACCTTGTACCAGATTAAGCTGTTGGTGGTATTTTTAGTGAATGAGGGAAATTTGGCCAGGACACCAGGGGAAATTCCCCTACTCTTTTCCATAAGTGGCATGGGATCTTTAACATCCACCTGAACTACCACCAGTCCAGGCAGATGGGACCTCTGTTTAATGTCTCATCCAAAAGACGGCACCTCAGAAGTGCAGCACCCCTCTCATGCTGCACTACAGTGTCAGTACTGGGATATTAACCCAAGTGCCAGATGTGGGAACTGAACCCACAGCCCTCTGATCTCTCGGCCTCAGAGGCGAGTGCGCTACCTACTGAGCTACTGACACTTATCTCTTCAGCCAACCTTACGCAGATGGTAGACTCCCCAACTAGGAGGAACTACAAATCAGGTACCAGCACTCTCCTGGACTGGGTCCTTACCAGTCACCCAACCCACATCAACACTGTCCTCCCCTACTCCCTCAGTGACCACTTTCCTGTCATCTGCAACTGGTCAAATAAGTTTCATAAGCCTCCACCTTTAACTGTTTCCAGCAGAGTCCTACACCATGGCAAACTGACACACTTAAAATCCTGTCTTAGGCAACAAGATTTGTCTCCCATATACAGTGCGCAGGATGTAGACTCTCCCTTTGATCATTTCATCACCATGTTCAATGCTGCCTGTGACTCCCACGCCCCAGTAGAAAAAACGCAAAGTCAAGGCACTATCCAATCCCTGGCTCACTTCTGGGTTACTGGCCCAACTAAAAGTAAGGGACCACCTCTGGGCAATTGCCAGAGCTACAGGTGCCCAACCGGACATTCAAGCTTACAAACAATCCCACAACAGCTGCACAAAGCAAATACGAATGGCAAAGAGCTCCTACTACAAAGAAGCCATCACCAACACTTGGGGAAATGGGAGAGCCTTTTGAGACAATACAAAGGAGATTACAGGGAAACTGTCCAAATCCTCTCCTACCTTACTACTTATGGTACTACCACCCTTGACCCTCTGGACATGGCAAACACCTTCAATGCAGCCTTCACTGACCTCAGTGGTGTCCTCCCCCCAGATTGTTTCTCGGAAACCGACTCCCCTGCAACAACCCTATCCCTACCCCCTCAAGTAATCCACCTTTCCACTTCAAAAGAGTCAAGGCAGATGTCCACAAATACATAAAAAGGGCCATCTCTAAGTTCAGAGCCAGTGGAGACTCGCTGGACCTTAAACTGCTATCCCTCACCCTAGAAGAGGTCCTGCGCCCGCTTACCAGAATCTTCAACCTCTCACTCAACCTCAGTCAGTTCCCAAGCAAATGGAAATCTGCTGTCACGCCAGTCTTCAAAAGCAATGGAAATCTGCTGTCACGCCAGTCTTCAAAAGCGGTGACAAGTCAATCCTGGAAAACTATCGGCCGATCTCTATACTGCCCCCTTTCTCCAAGACTCTTGAGAGCATTGTAGCTGACCAGCTTTTAGACTACTTGGACAAATATACCATCCTATGCCCACAACAGCACGATTTCAGGGAAGGGCACAGCACCTCAACAGCCCTCCTTGAGTTCACCGGAGCCCTTCACGACTCAATGGACAAAAGCCATCTAACTGGAGCCATATTCATTGACTTGACCAAGGCTTTTGACACTGTCCACCATGGCCTACTCTCCATACAGCTACTGAATACCAGTCTCTCCCAGGACTCTACTGCATGGTTCAATAGTTACCTTGACTAGCGCTCACAAAGTCAAAATCTCAGGTCTAGTCTCTGACTCCAAGCCAGTCCACTCTGGCGTCCCCCAAGGCTCAATTCTGGGCCCTCTACTTTTCAGTCTTTTCCTAAACTCGCTCCTAAAATCCTGCCCAGAAATAATTATCCTTTATGCTGATGATGCTGTGCTACTCACCCCACATAAAGACCCAAATCCATTAATTCACAACCTTCAACTTGCCTTCTCCGTTGAAAACTGGTTCGCTTTACATAAACTGGTTCTAAACCACAAAGACACTAAATCTAGGCTCTTCAGAAGCTCGCAAAACAAATACAGGCAATACTCTTGACATCAAAACAAGTGCTGGTCATATCCTCGAACAAGTGTTATCCTTTAAATACCTTGGTATCACTCTCGACTATTGTGTCATATGGGACCCACATCGATAACGTCGCCAGAGTTGTAAACGCACACATTGGAATTCTCTACCGCAACAAGCAACACCTCACCCAAGGAGCATTAAAGATGGCCATTCAGAGCTCAGTGGTCTCCATCATAGACTATCGCCTCAGTCTATGGCTCTGCCACTACTACCGTCCTCAGGCATATAATGACCTCCCTAAATAAGGCCTGCCGACTGCTCACTGGAGCCCAACGACTAACACATACATGTGAACTCTACGCCCAATCAGGATGACTTCAACTCGCTAACCGAATTAAGAACCTAACCTGTCTGATGGCGAAAAAACAAGCTACCTTGGGCCTTACCCCACTTTGTGTCCAAGCCTTCTTGCACCCAATCTCTAATCCACGTCATACCAGAGGGTCTGAACAACAGCTCCTACAAATTCCTCAGTGCCACACATCACTGGGTCAAAGATCCTTTGCACACCATGCTCCCACCTGGATCAATGCCCTCACTCATATCACCTCCACCTCGTCACTGGGAATTTTCAGATAAAGTCTACATCTTCATCTCACTGCCTCCAGTTCCTGTGACTGCCTCTCTTAACTTCCATTCTTCCCCTTGTGGCCCACCACCCTTCTCCTTTGTTCTATGACAATGCTGTGAACCTACTCTAGTTTCTTTTCGGCTGCTGCCCCCACCAGTCCCCCACCCCTTATAGATCTTGAACCTATCCAACCCATGTGATTCACTACTTTATTACTGCAAGTATCACTTGAACCAATGTATGTCAGCTTCAAACTTTTTTTTTTTTTTTTTTTAAACCTATGTGAAGGCCAATGTAGCTTAGCCTAATATGTTTCTACTCTTGACGTGGAACCTTTGTAAAAGAGCCTTGGTTCAAAGGTATTTGTAATCCTAGACTACAATAAATAAATATCTGACCACAAGACTGCCCCAGAGCCGAAATGGTTAACAGAACCTATGCTAATCATGGAATGTTAGGCTCAAGTTCGGTTTTCAAACCACTGTCTCTGGTAAACATTCTGCAACAGTCAGATTCTTGCAGAGCAAACATAACAAGCCATCTAAACTATACTAATAACCAATTAACACCCAGCACCATCTATCCTTTATTTAAAAATGTAAGCAACACTAAGACTCAAGTCACTAAGCCAAATAAAGAAACATTCACAGATTTCGAACACGGACAGCTGTGTTGCAGTGCCTATGGGTTCTAGTAGGGGAGATAAGGTGGGAGCTCAGAATACAGCAAGATTCCCCTGGAAGAAACGAAAAAATTACTCACCTTAGTAATTATGTTTCTTCTATTGGAATCTTGCTGTATTCTGACAAGTGCAGTTAGCACCAGCCTTTAAACTGCCCTGGAGAACAAAGGGTTAACCCTTCTATGCAGAGCCTAGAATGGGAGGGAGGGGAAATTGTTTAACCAGAAAAGCACACTAAGCCGAAGCTTGTTTCCAGGTGCAGCCTGGGAGCACAAGGAAGTTAAGTGACTTGCTCAGGGCCACACAGTATGCAAGTGGGGGCTGTGGGATTCAAACCCTGGTCTCGTCTGCTGGATGTCGCCAGATTTGCAGCTCAGCCTTAAACCACTGCGCTATACTGCCTCAGAATGCTGAGCTTGAGCTCGGTTGATGTCTGTTTAACTTGGAATGCTAACAGATTCTTACAAGCAACAATAATAGTATTCTATGTGGAAACTGTAGAAACAAAAAAAAAATGTTTTAATAGCCAACTGGCAACAAAAAGTTTTGGACTACCAAAAGGCGGCTCAGGTCAGGAAACCCAAACCAAACAGGAATATAACAAAAGAAAAAATTACTCACCTTAGTAATTGCTTTTCTTCTCATGGAGTCTTGCTATATTATGACTAATGCAGTTAGCCACTGCACTTGAACTGCCCCGGAGAGGAAAGAGTTAACTCCAGGGAGTCTGGAGTTCTACAGCGCGAGAGCGCTTATGCCAAAGCTCTATCTGGGCAGTTTCAAATGAAAAGTACAGTTACGTAAGAACTTACCGTAACAGTAGATCTTCGAGAACAGCTCTTGCAGCAGGTTACACCATTAGGACTGAAGCCGCCAGGCGCCAGGACCCCACGGAAAAATTCTAGCTAGCTAACTACAGGCGGGGACACCTCCGGCGTCAGGCGTGTGGTACAAAAGGGGCGTCCCGCCAGATTCCCCAGTTTCCTACTGAGACTCTTGCCGCAGGCTGACATCAAATGGGAGACCTAGGATTCTGTCAGAAGACAGAAAGATAATTCCTGCTCAGAAAGACTGAGCCATGCTTCCTCAAGGGGAAGGTGGCGGAAGGTACCTGCTGCAAGAGCTGTTCTCGAAGATCTACTGTTACGGTAAGTTCTTACGTAACTGTACTATCTTACTTCGAGACACAGCTCTTGCAGCAGGTTACACCATTAGGACAGATTCCCAAGCAGTAACGCTGTCAGAAAATCCGGAGGAGGAAATTAAAGGATAAAAACCAGGTCCTGAACCTAGGACAGGAGACCCTGAATGCACGGCCAAACCAAAACCAGCCCTTCGCGAGGCGTGTCCAAATATAATGCCTGATAAAGGTATGCACAGAACTCCAAGTGGCTGCAGCGCATATAGCAGAAGTGGAAACATTTTTGAGCGCTGCAAAGGAAGTAGCCACCCCTCTAGTGGAATGACCCCGGACTGAACCCGGGAGGGGCTTTTGTTTGATACCATAACAGTGAGAAATACACTGGACAAGCCAGCGAGAAAGGGACTGTTTGGATACTGATTGGCCCATCATTCTCTCAGAGAAGGAAATGAAAAGCTGCTCAGAACTACGAAAGGACTGAGTTCTGTTGAGGTAAAACCTCAGGCTGCGGTGAACATCCAGGGTATGGAGCAGAGCCTCTCCTCTATTAGAGTAGTTCGGGAAGTAGACCGGAAGGTCGATATCCTGGTTCAGAGTGAGTGAAGAAACCACCTTAGGCAAGAATTTAGGGTTCGTCCTCAGGGATACTCTGTCCCGGTGGAAAACTAAATAAGGCTCTTTGCACATGAGAGCGTGAAGTTCAGAAATTCTTCTTGCCGAGGTAACAGCAACTAAAAACAACGTTTTCCACGACAGAAAACGTAGCTCGCAATCCGCGGCAGGTTCAAAGGGGGGAAGCGTGAGCTGTTCAAGGACAAAAAGCAAATCCCATGGAGGCACAGGGTCTCTAATAGGAGGCCTAAGGTGCAACACTCCCCTAAGAAATTCCCGAGAGGCGTCCACCTGAGCACATTGTACGATTTCTCACCGAGGTAAGTCGAAATGGCACAGAGGTGCACTTTAATAGAGGAGTAGGCTAGACCCGAATGAGAGGGAGAGCAAATATTCTAATATTACTTCCACAGGACAACCTAAAGGGAAAAGGTCGGCGTGCTCGCGACCATACCTAAAAAGGCGCCATTTCATGGCGTGCGCATATCGTTGCGGCTTTCTGGCTGCAGAAAGGACTTCTGCAACCTCATGAGACCCGTGACAAATGGCTATGTCTCTAGGAGCCAAGCATGCAGGTTCAAGGAACGAGGCCGGGTGGACAAGTGAACCCTTCTCCTGAGACAGTAAGTGGGAGCTGAGCGGGCACGGGAGCGGGGGTTCCAGAGATAGTTGAATCAACAAAGGGAACCAAATCTGTCTGGGCCAAAATGGGGCCACTAGGATCAATATTGCGTGCTCCCTGCGCGGTTTGAGAACTCCTCTCTGGATCAGCGGGAAAGGAGGAAGCGTGAGAGGTCTGTTGGCCCAGGAGGGATAGCGTCTGCGCCAGAAAACACCAGGCCCTGGATCTAGCGAGCAAAATTGGGCAGTTTTGCGTTGGATGGGGAGGCGAACAAGTCTAGATCTGGAGTTCCCCATCGAAGAAACAGATCCTCTGCTACCTCTTGAAGAGTTCCCATTCGTGGACTCTGGCCTGAGAACGACTCAGGCCGTCTGCAACCGTGTTGTCCACTCCGGGAACGTGCACAGTGATCAGATTCGCGCCGTGTCTGATTACCAAATCCCACACTCTCATGGCCTCCCTGCAAAGGGGGTAAGAGTGTGCGCCTCCTTGTTTGTTGAGGTATACATCACCGCCGTGTTGTCTGTCTGAAGTAGAAGAGTACACGGTGGGATAACTGACTGAAAGGCCTGCAGGGCATAGAGGACCGCTCTCATTTCCAGCACGTTGATGTGAAGGTGAGCTTCCATCTGGGTCCACGTACCCTGGGACTTTACCCCGTCCAGGTGTGCCCCCCACCCAAGACCGGAAGCGTCTGTGGTGAGGGTGACCTCCGGGGCGGCGCAATGAGCAGGGGCGCCTGATGAGAGCGACTTGGGGCTAGCCACCACTGCCAGTCTTGAATCACTGAATTGTGAGTCTGACCGGATGCTGCAAGTGGTCTTGCCTCTGGTCCCATTGCACTTTGAGCATCCACTGAGTAATGCGCATGTGGAGTCTTGACGAAAGGACAGTAGGAATGGCCGCAGCCATGTGTCCGAGCAAGCAAAGGACCGACCTGGCAGGTACAACCTTGCTTAGTGATAGGTCCCTTATGAGGGATCTGATGCGCTCCGCTCTGTCGGCCGGAAGAAAGGCTCTTCCCTGAACAGTGTCCAGAACTGCTCCTATGAACTGCAGTTTCTGCGACGGTACCAGGAGAGACTTCTCGTAATTTATGAGGATGCCCAGGGATCGGAACAGATCCTGGGTGCTCTTGATTGCAAGAAGCAACGCCTCTCTGGAGGCGGCCATGAGAAGCCAGTCGTCCAGGTACGGGAACACGTAGTGGCCCTGTCTCCTCAGAGACGCTGCCACGACTGCCATGCACTTGGTAAAGACCCTTGGTGCGGAAGACAGTCCCAAAGGAAGGGCTCGAACTGAAGGTGGTGGTCGAGAAACTCGGCTTAGGAACCTCATGCGCCTGAGCCATAGGGATGTGCAGGTAGGCATCCTGCATGTCTAGAGACGCTAAAAAGGCGTCCTGTTTGAGCATGGGGATAAGACCTGGAAGGGTCACCATGCGGAATCTCTTGTAAGTGACCGACACATTGAGGTCGCTGAGGTCCAAGATTGGACGGAGGTCCCCTGTTTTCTTGAGAACCAGGAAGAAGTGGGAATAGTATCCTAGTCCTCTCTGGTTCTCTGGGACGTACTCTATCGCTCCCTTTCGTAGTAGCGCGAGTACTTCTTGCCAGATCAAGGCTTTGTGCTGACCCTGATACCGGAGAGCAAAGGAGGCCTCGAGGGTGGCTTTCCTAGCGATTCTATGAAGTGGCCTAGACTGACCAATTGAAGAACCCACCTGTCGTGGTAATGGCCTGCCATCCCGGCAGGAAGTTCGCAATGCGACTCCACTATAAACTCCGTTGATCCTGAGGGGCGGGGCGGCAAGGAGTCAGGCTGTGGCGGCAGATGGACCCGCTGGCTGGGCCTGCCTAGGAGAACGCTGGCCTCGGCTGGCGGGTGTTTGCCCTGGGCTCTACGAACCAGAGCCCTCTGAGGTGCAGCGGAGTGGGTCTGTTGTTGCCTCTAAGGCCAAGACGAAAACGGCTTTGGTTCCTACCAAAGGAAACCAAGCTTAGGTCGGCATACATGGCCTGAACCGACCTTACCGCCTTCCCGCCTCTTGGAGTTTGGTAAGGATCTTTTCTGTAGGATTACCAAACAATACTTCTCCCTCAAAAGGGGCGTCCAAGATGTTCTTTTGGACGTCCGGGGTAAAACCGGAGACGCGCAACCAAGAGTGTCTCCGGAGGCAAACGCCAGAAGCTGCTGCTCGGGCCGATGAGTCCGCTGGAGTCATATGCTCTTAGCACTTGGGTCCCCACGCCTGAATCCTTACGAGGAGCTGAAGCATCTCCTCCTTCTGCTCACCTGGGCATCTTTTCAGTCGCTTCCAGACCCTGTTCCACAAAGCGTTCTGGAACTGAACCATGTGGGTTAAATAGTTCAGGGATCTGATGGCTGATGGCGGAAGCATACGCATACTACATCGTCCAGTTGCTTGGACTCTCGCGCCGGTGGCAGGGTGCTCAAATGTTGTTGAGCCTCTGTGACGGGTCATGTGAGGCTGTGATGACCAGAGAATCGGCCTGAGGATGCTGCGTCATGGTACTGGTCGTCCTTAGGGAGCTCTGGCGATCAGCTTTCTTCGGTCTCGCCGAGCGCAGTGTGGACGCTCCACGCAGCCTTGGTGACGCCCACGAGTGTCAACCAAGGGTGGTACCACCACAGGCTTGGGGTCCTTTGTCAAGATATTTGGCGAAATGCACTTCTTTCAGGGTCTAAGTCTTCAGCATCCCATCCCATGTTCTCTTGTATATGTCTCATAATATCAAGGAACGAGGATCATCGGAGGAGATCTAGGCATCTCACGTGGGTCCGGAGAAGGATGGAGAGTGGAGATGGGGATCTAGAGGTGGAGTAGTCTGATCCCGTGTCCTCCGTTGAAGGCGAACATCGGCGTCTCCTGGATCTCTTGGGGCTGGGTGATCCAGCAGAGGATTTCGACGGAGGTCTCCGTTTATCAGGTCTCCCCCTGGGAGGGGTTCTAGGCTCCCGGGGAGGAGGAACACGGCCTGCCGACCCCGATGGCGAGGGGGGGGCAGGAACCGGAGTAGGAGGAGGAGGGGAACCATGTCTTTTTTAATGGTATCCCACCAGTAGGTGAACAGATCTTTCACCTCCACTAGAGAGAGGCCCGACGACGGCCGGGTGCGGTGGGGCGGTCGTCGGGTCCCGGCGTCGGCTCCACAGGGGGCTCTGGTAATGGCGAGGGATCCCTGGGAGTACCTACGGGACCGGGGTCGCCCGTCTGGTCCTCGGGCTGCTCTAGGTCCTCCTCCGATAGAGGCTCCTGACCGATGTCGGTCGGAGGCAACAGGGCCTTCTTTTCAGGAGGGGCGGGCGTCGGTCCCCCTACCGGCGTCCGCTGGGATGTAATGGCGGCGTCGGTCGTCGGGCCAGCCCGGCTCAGGGAAGAAGGCGCCGGCTGGCGGCTGCAGCCGGCCGGCGTCTGGGCTGCAGGCCTTTTAAAGGCGTGAGCTCCGTCTTCGTGGAGGCACCGGCGAAGACCTGGCGTCTGGTACGAGGCGGGAACCCGACTTGCGGTGGTGATGGTGTCGTTCCCAGACTTCGCCCAAGGCCCTGGAAGGGGAGGAAGCCTGGCCAGTTTCTCCTGAGATGAAGGTTTCTTGATTGCAGGCGGGGAGATTTCGAACCAGAGCTACGGGACTCGAACCCTAGAAGGGACCTGGAAGGGCCTTCTCCCTTCTCTTCTCCAGCGTGCTTGTGGACCTGGAGCTTTCCCCTTGGAGGACATGGTCTTCAGTTGTTCCTCCAGAAGAAAGCATGCAAAGCCCTCTGGCGCCGGATCCGAATGCGGCTATTGAACCCTTGGCAAGAAGGACAGGCCGGTATCGTGGTCTGGGCCTAGGCACGGGCACTTGAGCCGTGTGGGAGTCCTTGAACGGGATCTGCTTTCCACAAGCGCACTTTGAAGGATGGCCCGAAGTTGGTGATGACATCAAGATCTTGCTTGAAGAGGATTCTGAAGATTTTCGAAAATTTTATCGAAAAAAGAACTATTCACGCGTCGCGCGCTAGACTGGTAACCGAAGGGGTCAGGTAGCTAAGTCGACGGCGGGAAAAGAACTGGGGAATCTGGCGGGACCGCCCCCTTTTGTACCACGCCTGATGTCGGAGGCGGGACCGACGTCGGGGGTGGTCCCCGCTGTAGTTAGCTAGCTAGAATTTTTCCGTGGGGTCCTGGCGCCTGGCGGCTTCAGTCCTAATGGTGTAACCTGCTGCAAGAGCTGTGTCTCGAAGTAAGATCTGTCAGATCTTTACGAAGCTAATACTAAGCAACAAGTCTGTGTGGAAAGCTCTACACTAGCCAAATGGCTACCTACTAGTAGAAATAACAACAACATAAACAACAATAACAACAACAATTAATAGTAGTATTATTAGTTACCCCCCCGAAAAGCACCATTAGGACCCCCCCTTCCCCCAAAGACTCAAGTCCAGGAAGGGGGCCAATATATACCTAAATAAAATAATCTAGTTCCCTAACCCTAAATAAAAGAAGGTAAGGGAAAAAAACTACAATGGCATGACACAGTGCTTGCACTAATTTGCCACCCCTACCCAAGTAGAAGTTCTGAGAGGAGCAGGAGGAAGGGTGGTCATAATATAGCAAGACTCCATGAGAAAAAGCAATTACTGGGTGAGTAATTTTCTTCAAACACCATGAAGTCTTGCTATATTATGACTAATGCGAGATTACACAGCAGTACCTCCATGGAGGAGGGTCAGAACCTACTTAGGAAATAGGCTCTGAAGCACAGCTGTGCCAAACGAGCATCTCTCCTGGACTGAATATCCAGGGAATAATGCTTGGTAAAATGTGAACTGTTTTCAAGTAGCAGCTTGACAGATTTCCAGAATGGGAATATCTCTAGCAGCCGCTAGAGATGCAGCTGTACCCTCAGGAGTGAGCCTCAGTCCTGAGGGGGTTCTCTACCTAGTTTTGATAACAAAATTGGATACAAGAGACAATCCACCTTGTAACTGTCCTCTTAGTGGCAGGTTTCCCTTTGCCAGCCTCGCCATAGGTAAGGAAGAGTTGGAGGGATTCGAACCTGTGACCCTTGGTGCGTTCCAAATAGTAGCTTAAGGCTCTTTTGACGTCCAAGCTGTGCAGTCTCCTCTCACCTGAGGAAGAATGCTCAGTGAAAAATACTGTAAGAGATATGGATTGGTTCAGGTGGAAATCTGAAACCACTTTAGGCAAAAACTTTCTGTTAGTCCTGAGGACTACCTTATCTCTGTGGAAAGAGATAAAATCTTCCACTGACAGGGCCTGTAGTTCACTTATGTGTCTGGCAGAAGTGATAGCCACTAGGAAAACAGTTTTCCAAGTTAGAAACTTGAGCTCTGCTGAGGACAGAGGCTCAAAGGGAGGTCGCATTAACTGAGCAATGCAAACATTCAGGTCCCAGGCGGAGCTGGTTCTCAAAAAGGAGGGTTAGTGTGAAGTAACCCCTTAAAAAAACTTGGAAAACACAGGGTGAGAAGAAAGGGAAGCAGGCTTCCCTGCTGACACAAAAACAGAGACAGCTGCCAGATGAACTTTTAAGGTAGCTGGCCTAAGGCCTAAGGAATTTAAATGGACCAAATAGTCCAATAAAACGGGCAGATCAGCAGATTCTGGGATAATCTGCTTCTCAGAGCACCAGATGGAAAACCTTTTCCACTTAGAATTGTAAGTGGCCCTAGTGGAAGGTTTCCTTGAAGCCTTTAAAATATCCAGAACACCTTGAAAAAGGTGTAAGTCAGCAAATTCTAACTCAAGAGCCATGCCTTGAGATGGAGGGATTTGAGGTCCGGATACCACACTCTCCCCTGTGCACAGGCCAGCAAGTCGTGGACTCTGGGCAAGCTCAGGGCAGGGTGGACTGTCAAGGACAGAAGCAGTGGGTACCAGGGCTGTCTGGTCCAATTTGGGGCAATCAGAATCACTTTGCAGGGCTGAGATCTGATTTTTACTAGTACCCTGAAAAGAAGAGGAAAGGGGGGAAAGGCATACAGGAACTTCCCTTTCCAATCCAACTGAAAGGCGTCCAGGGGGACTGATCCCAGCACTGGAGGCCTGCAACAAAACAGAGGAAGTTGGTGGTTGTCTGGGGCTGCGAAAAGATCTATCTGAGGGGTGCCCCATCTGGCAAAGACCGACCCCAGCACCTGAGGATTCAGAGCCCATTCGTGATGGCCTGGAGAAATCCTGCTGAGGGCATCCGCCAGGACATTAGCAGTTCACCTTCCAGGGAAGGACATCAGGGAGGTGTTCAGAGAGTAAGCCAGAGACCACAACTTCATTGCTTCGGTGCACAAGGCTGATGACCGAGTGCCCCCTTGCTTGTTGATGTACCACATTGTTGTGGTGTTGTCTGTCCTGACTTGAACTACTTTGTTCTAGACAGAAGCTGAAAACGCCTGAAGAGCTAGAAAGACAGCTCTGAGTTCCAAAAAGGTTGATGTGGAGAGAGATTCCTGAGGAGACCACACTCCTGAGTGGGACAGGTCGCCCAAGTGAGCTCCCCACCCTAACAGGGAGGCATCCGTGGTGATGGAGTGGGAGACGGGAATGAAAGGAACCCCTTGTTTTAGATTGCTTTGATCCTGCCACCAGTGTAGAGCCAGGATCAGAGTTTGGGTCACTGGAACCAATTTGGAAAGGGGGTCCCTCCTTTGAGACCAATAGGCCCTCAAATGGAACTGAATGTCTCATCTGGAATCTTGCTCCTTGCACTACCGCTGTGGAAGCAGCCATGTGCCCTAGGAGTTGCAGAAAATGCCTTGCTGGTCGAGAAACCTGCAGGGTAAAGGAGGATGCCAGGGCAATGAGCCTGTCTACCCTTTCCAACGGAAGAAATGCCCTGGCTAACTTTGTGTTCAATTCTGCACCTATGAAAGTTAGTACCTGAACTGGTTCCAGAACTGACTTTAGTAAATTCAGCAGGAATCCCAGGGAAGTGAGAAGCTGCTGGGTGACTTGCAAGTGGGATTTTACCTGATCTGGGGACTGACCCACTATGAGCCGTCGTCCAGGTAGGGAAACACAGCAATCCTTGCCTTCTTAAATGAGCCACTACCACAGCTAGACATTTTGTGAATACCTTGGCGCAGAGGTAAGGCCAAGGGCATTGCCCTGAACTGGTAGTGGCCTGAGGGCAGTTCGAACCTGAGGTACTTTCGGTGAGAAGGCCTGATCAGAACATGAAAATAGGCATCCTTGAGGTCCAGGGAAGCCAGCCAGTCCCCTGGCCTCAGGGAAGGCAAAATCATTGCCAGAGTTAACATTTTGAACTTTGGTTTCAAAAGATGCTTGTTCAGGTACCTTAAATCTAGGATGGGCCGCCATTCTCCTGTCTTTTTTGGGGTAAGAAAGTATCTTGAGTACAGCCCCTTGCCCTAATGGCAAGGAGGGACCCTTTCTACTGCTTTGCAGTCCAGAAGAGAAGAAACCTCCGCTTCCAAAGCAAGGGCTTCTGTAGGATTTGCAGGGGGAAAATGTCTGGCTCTCATCTTTGGAAACTGTTTGAAGCTGAGAACCAGACCCTGGCTTTATTACCTCCAGAACCATCTGTCCGGGTTAAGGACACCCAGTTCTGGCTGAAATAAACCAACCTGCCCCCCACTGGTACAGGAGAATCGGCCCTGGGCACCGCATCAGGGTGCCTGCTTGGCAGTAGCCTTAGGCTGAGGGGAGGGGGACGGTTTACTTGTGCCCCGTCTACCTCTGCCTCTGAAGAAACCCCTCTGTGCAAATGCAGAGGAGGCCTGAAATTGGTTAAAAGGCCTGTGGAAAGGCCTGCCCCTACCTCTGGGAACGTGCCTCTGTGGAGTGGCATGCCTCCTTAGCCTGGCACTTTGTAGGTAGTTCTGTATTCATCCATCTTTTTCATATAGTTTTCTGTTTGTTCCCCAAACAGAGAATTACCCACTACAGGAAAATCCATAGCCTTTACTGAGTATCTTGGGACAGATTAGTGCATCTGAGCCATGCCAACCTCTGACTGAAGAGTGGCCATGACCCTAGAGGAAACATTAACATCAACAGCAGTATGAAACTGAACTTCAGAGGCTTCAATGCCATCAGCAGCCACCTGTTCCAACTCACTAGCCAGCTGGCCATGTGCCTGCTTGGCTAACTGCAATACTGTGTCCCATCTAGATTTCTGATATCTAGCTACATAAGCCATATAATTTGCCTGCCTGAGTCCCAAAGAAGCTGCCATATACTGTTTTTTTGCCATGGCATCAATCCTCCTGGAATCCTTATCAGGAGGATGTGAGGCCAGGGAATATTAGCCTGTCACAGGCTGCAGCTTGAACCACACCTACATGACTACACCGCTCAGTGAGGAAGTCTGTATCAGAGCCTGACAAAGTATACCTTCTGTCCATTTTTTTTTTTTCACAGGAGGGACAGAATGAGGATTTTAAAATCTTTGTTGTTTGCTTCCTAAATGACTTATGCAAAGGAATAGACAACCTCCTAGACTCTGGTATATCCATCATTTCTACGTAATCAGGCTCTCTTGCTCATCCACAGCCTCCTCTAAAGGAAGCTGGAGGGTTTCTGCAACATTTTTGTAAAACATAAAATGAGAAGGGGACTCAGAATAGGAGGAGATTCTGAAGGTCTGTCTGGAGAAATGTCTGGTTCAATGGGCACGTCCAGACCCTCCCAGCCACATATATATTGATCAAATTCCTCCTCCTCCTCCTGTGGTTTCATAAAATTCCTCAACATCATACTCCTGAACCACTGGAACTGAGAACGAACCAACCCTTTACCAACTGTTGGTGGTTCGACAGGACCCTGAGACAGTGACTGGACAATCTGTATGGCTTTAGCTATTTCTGCAGCAGTTGGAGAGACAATTTGGACTCCAAACCTACTGATTTTTTTTCACTGGGACTGGTTCCTCTGAACCAGCCTTCCTTTTGCCCGAGAAAGTCTCGCCCTGGTCAGAGGGCACTCCCTCTGGTCCAGTGGGTGCTGGACCAGGCTGGCCATCCGGGTCAGTGGACTTTTTGGCCTCTCGTTCCTGAGCCGGCCCAATCTCTTTCCAGGGTGGCTGCAGGGAAATTTCACACACCTGGCAGTCTGACAGGAGGTGGTCAGCCCCAGACAATAAACACAAGTGGTGTGTGGGTCAGCCTTGGCAAAGACTTCCCACAGACATCACAGTGTTGAAACCCAGTGGGCCGGGTTTTTCTTTTGGGGGTTTCTCAGACATAATGCCAGTCTAACCACAAAACTTGCCCTTTGATGGCAGTGCCAGAGCAAGACACCCTTATCGGTTCCTAACCGTGTCACGGGTATTTGAAAAAACTAATTTTAAAGCAAGGTTTTTTTAGAACCGATAAGAACCGGGAACCGCACTCTAAAAGCCCAACCAACACTTTAAAACGTTAATTTCAGCAAACCGATCGGTTCAAAACCGAACCGATAATTGAATTTCCACACAGACTTTAATTTTTGTACTTACGGTTTACCAGATAGAGCTTTTAACCGAAATGCGGTAAAATAAATACTTTTTGCCGGTTCAAATGAACCGAAAATACTCGCTTGAACCGAGAAATGAACCGAGCTGATCTCCGGAGCGACTGTTCAGTGAAGCGGAGTAAAGAATCTGACAGTTTCATTTGAAACTGCCCAGATAGAGCTTTGGCATAAGCGCTCTAGCACTGTAGAACTCCAGACTCCCTGGAGTTAACTCTTCCCTCTCCGGGGCAGTTCAAGTGCAGTGGCTAACTGCATTAGTCATAATATAGCAAGACTTCATGGTGTTTGAAACACCCACACAAGAAGAGGGTGTAAAAAGAGAACCCCTGAGGTGCAACACTGCACCTGCCCACCCACTTCTCAAAACCAGGTTTTGAGAAGGGAGGCAGGGAGAGGTCAGAATACAGCAAGACTCCAACAGAAGAAACATAATTACTAAGGTGAGTAATTTTTTCTTCAAACAACTTGAAGTCTTGCTGTATTCCGACAAGTGCAGAATACCAAGCAGTACCTCCACGGAGGGACAGAACCTACTTTGGGAATAGGCTCTGAAGTACTGCTGTGCCAAACAGAGCAGCACTCCTAGCCTGGATATCAAGAGAGCAATGCTTGGTAAAGGTATGGACTGTTTTACAGGTGGCTGCTTGACAAATTTCTAAGAGGGATATCCCTGGCAGCAGCCAGGGAAGCAGCTGTACCTCTTGTGGAATGAGCCCTATGGCCTGAGGGTGGAATTTTTCCCAGTTTTTCATAGCAGAATTGTATACAAGACACAATCCACCTGGCAACAGATCTCTTGGTGGCAGGTTTGCCCTTTCCCACCTCTCCATAAGTGAGGAATAACTGGAGGGGGTCAAACCTGTGATGCTTGGTATGCTCTGTGTAGTAACTAAGGGCTCTTTTGACATCTAAACTGTGTAGCCTCCTCTCTCCTGAAGAAGAATGATCAGTGAAAACAGGAAGAGAGACTGGTTTAAATGGAAATCTGAAACCACTTCGGGAAAGAACCTTCTATTGGTTCTAAGGACCACTTTATCCATGTGAAAGGAGATAAAAATCAGGTTCCACTGAAGGCTTGCAATTCACTGATACGCCTGGCAGAGGTAATGGCTACCAAGAACACAGTTTTCCAAGTCAAGTACTTAAGCTCTGCTGAGGACAAAGGCTCAAAAAGGGGGGTTGCATAAGTTGAGCAATGCGAACATTCAAATCCCAGGCAGGGTCTCTAAAAGGAGGGCTGGTGTGAAGTAGTCCTTTAAAAATGTACAGAACACAGGATGAGAAGACAGTGAGGAAGACTTCCCCACATTTTCTTTGGGACAGAAACAGCTGACAAGTGTACCTTGATAGTAGCTGGTCTGAGGCCTAGGTCATTAAGATGGACCATATAATCCAGAACCGTAGGCAATTCAGCAGTATCTGGAGAAATATGCTTCAAAGAACACCAAATGCTGAATCTCTTCCATATGGAATTATAAGTTTCTGGTGGAGGGCTTTCAAGAAGCTTTGAGAATATCCAGAACCCCTTGAGAAAGATGCAGATCTGCAAACTAACTCTTCAAGAGCCATGCCTCGAGATTGAGACTGAAGATTGGGCTAACAAATCCTCCCGAGAGGATGTTAACAGGTTGTAATTCCTGAGAAGAGACAGGGGAGATGGACTGCTAGGGACAGCAACTGGGGGCACCAGGGCTGTCTGGAGCAATCAGAATCACTTTGCAAGGTTGAGACCTTATTTTGACTAAAACTCTGAACAGAAGGGGGAAGGGAAGGAAGGCATACAGAAACTTCCCTTCCCAATTCAGAATCAGGGCATCCAGGGGGACTGAGTCCAAGACTGGGGGTCTGCAACAAAAGAGAGGGAGTTGGTGATTGTCTGGGGCTGCAAAAAGAGCTCTCTCTCTCTCTCTCTCTCTAGTACTCCACCCTGGAAAAAAAAAAAAAAAAACATTAATCAACACCTGAGGGTCCAGGGACCATTCGTGATGGCCCTGAGAGATCCTGCTCAGTGCATCTGCTAGCACATTGTCCTTTCCTAGAAGGTAAACTGCTACCAGAAAGGTTTGCAGGGAATAAGCCAGGGACCACAATTTCATGGCTTCCGTGCGCAAGGCCGTGGACCAAGTGCCACCCTGTTTGTTGAACCACATGGTGGTGGTGTCCGTTCTGACCTGAACCACCTTGTTCTGTACCGACAGAAAAAGCTTTCAGGGCCAGAAAAACTGCCCTGAGTTCTAGGAGACTGATATGGAGAAGGGATTCTTGGGGGGACCACAGCCCCTGGGCAGTGAGGGCCCCCAGATGGGCTCCCCAACCCAGAAGAGAAGCATCCGTGGTAAGGACCACTGAACAAGGCTGAGTGGCAAAAGGAACCCCTTGTCTTAAATTGTCCTGATCCTGCCACCTTTGGAGGGCTTGGATCAAGGTCAGAGTCACTGGGATCAGTTTGGTAAGGGAATCCTTCCTCTGAGACCAAAAAGCTCTCAGATGGAACTGAATAACCCTCATCTGGAATCTTGCCCCTTGGACCACTGCTGCTGAAGCTGCCATGTGGCCCAAAAGCTGGAGGAAATGCCTTGCTGGTTGAGATACTCGAAGGCTGAAGGAAGAGGCTAGTTCTACAAGAACGCTTGCCCTTTCTAGGGGAAGAAAGGCTCTTGCTCCGACTGTGTCCAGTTCTGCCCCTATAAAGGTAAGAAGCTGGACTGGTTCGAGAACTGACTTGGGAAGGTTGAGAAGAAATCCTAGAGAAGCGAGTACCTGCTGGGTCACTTGCAGGTGAGACTTGACTTGGTCTGGGGACTGGCCCACTATAAGCCAATCGTCCAGATATGGAAAAATTGAAATCTATGGCCTTCTTAGAAAGGCAACTACTACTGCCAGGCACTTTGTGAAAACCCTTGGGGCTGAGGTTAGGCAAAAGGGCATTGCTCTGAACAGACAGTGGCCTGAGGGCAACTCGAACCCAAGGTACTTTTCTGTGGGAGCACCTGATGGGAATGTGAAAGTAGGCATCTTTGAAGTCCAGGGAGGTTAACCAGTCCCCTGGCCTTAGACAGGGAAGGATTATTCCCAGTTACCATCTTGAACTTTGGTTTTAAAAGATGTTTGTTTAGATATCTTAGGTGTAGGATGGGTCGCCACTCCAGTCTTTTTTTGGGGTCAGGAAGTACCTGGAGTACAACCCTTTGCCCCAGTGTAGGGTAGGTACTCTATGGCTCTTAAGGCCAGAAGAGAAGAAACCTCTGCCTCTAGGGCAAGGGTTTCCGAGAGATTTGCAGATGGAAAAGATCTGGCTCTCATCTTTGGAAATTTTCTGAAGCTGAGAACCAGTCCCTGGCTTACTTCTTCCAGGGCCCACGTGTCTGATGTAATAAACATCCATTACTGGAAAAAGTAAAGCCAGCCTGCCCCCTACTGGAAAAGGAGAGTTGACCCGGGCAGGCCCATCAGGGTGTCTGCTTGGCAGGGGCCTTAGGCTGAGGAGTGGATGCAGCTCTACTCATCCCCCTTCTGCCTCTCCCTCTTAAGAACTCTCTCTGTGGGAAGGAAAAAAAAAAAAAAAAAGGCCTCTAAAAAGCCCTGCCCCTGCACTGCTGCCTTTGAGGAGTTGTCTACCTCTCCTTGGTCTGAGCACTCCTGTAGGTGGTCCTGTACTCATCCATTTTCTTCATGTAATTCTCTGTCTGCTCCCCAAACAGAAAATTACCCACTACAGGAAAATCCATGGCCTTAGCCTGGGTATCCTGCGAGAGGCCAGTACATCTGAGCCAAGCCATTCTCTGAAGAGCCACAGATGCAGCCATGACTCTTGACACATCATTAAAGTCCACAGCAGCATGAAACTGAACTTTAGATGCCTCAATCCCATCTGCAGCCACCCGCCTCCAGCTCCTTGGCTAGCTGAGGGGAGGCCTCTTTAACCAGTGCCAGTACAATGCCCACCTGGACTTGTGGTAGCTAGCTGTATAGGCCATATAATTTGCCTGTCTGAGTCCCAGGGAAGATGCCATGTACAGCTTTTTTGACATGGCATCAACCTTCCTAGAGTCATTGCTGGAGGGGTGTGAAGCCAAGGGAATGCTTGCCTTATCACAGGCAGCAGCCTGCACAACCCCAACATGGCTACACTGGTGATATAAAAACTCCGTGTCTGAGCCTGAGTGTGTGTACCTCTTGTCCATTCGTCTGTCCACAGGAGGTATAGAATTAGGAGACTTAATCTTTTGTGTCTGTTTCCCAAAAGATTTGTGGAGGGGAATAGACAGTCTCCTAGACTCTGGGATGTCCATCATCTCAACATAATCAGGCTCTTCCTGATCCTCTACTGCTTCCTCCACAGGAAGCTGGAGGGTATCAGCCACCTTTCTGTAGAACATGTAGTGTGATGGGGAATCAGAAAGCCTAGGAGGAGAAACACCTGAAGGTCTGTCTGGGGAGATGTCTGGGTCAATAGGCACATCCAGACTTTTCACCATCACCATGATCATCTTCATACTCTCCCTCCTCCTCAAACTCCAGTTCATAAAATTCTTCCAAAGTATAATCCGGAACCGGGGGAACCAACCGAACCGAGCCCCTGCCAGATGGTGCCGGTTCGGTCGGAACCGAACTAAGCGACTGCACAATCCTAATCGCCTTGGCTATCTCATCGGCGGTCGGAGTATGAGATTCTAGGTCCGGACCGGTCAATTTGTCTTTTCCTTTTCTTTTTGTCGGAGCTGATTCCTCGGAATCTGCTCTCCTTTTGGCCCAAGTATCACCCTGGTCAGAGGGAACTCCTGGTTCGGTCGGAACCGAACCGGGCTGGCCATCTGGGTCAGCGGAGTTCTCTGCCTCCCTTTCCCTCAGTCTACCCAATCTCTTTTCCAGGTTAGATCTGGGAAAATTCTTGCAGATTTGGCAGTCTGAATCAAGGTGGTCAAACCACAGACAAACACAGGTGGTGTGGGGATCAGTGTTAGCAAATACCTCCCCACACACACACACACTGCAGTGTTGAAACCCAGTGGGCCCGTTTTTTTCTTGGATTTCTCAGACATGGCCAACCTAATCAAAAACGTATCCTTTTTTGGCAATCCACCAAGCAAGACTCCCCTATCTGTTCCTGACCGTGTCACGGTCTTGGGGGAGAGAACGTAATTAAAATCCGATACGGACGGGTAACCACACTCTGAAGTGAAGCACAAGTTTTTACCTCAAATTCAGCCGAACCGATCCACAGTTTACAAGTTCCACACAGAAAACAGAACAAAAACCTATCTAGTACTCATGGTACCACAGATAGAGACGTGAACAGACTACGCGGAAACAATTTGTTAGAAACCGACCGAAAACAGACACTTCAGACTTTTGAAACGAGCAGCAGGAGAAATCTCCGGAGCGACTGTTCAGTGAGTCTGAGTAAAGAATCTGACAGTTGCAGTTTGAACAACAGACAGGGGCTTCAACAGAGCTCGTGATGAACGTTCTATGCAAGGCATAGAAAAGTTCACCCTTTGTTCTCCGGGGCAGTTGAAAGGCAGGACCCAACTGCAATAGTCAGAACAGAACAAGACTCCACGTTGTTTGAAACACTTGTTTATAAGTTTCTTCACGTCACAGGCAGAAGTCGAGTAGAGGAACTCAGCCTCTAGACTTGGCAGGCAGAGAGTGAAATCTGAGGGGTTTAGAACTAAAGCAGTTCAAGGCAGCATTGTCGCGTGCAAAGGGTTCCACCATCTGCATGTGTTCCATTCTCACTGGGTAGTTCTATCTTAAAGGGTCACTGCAGAGGTTGGCAATACCAGAGTATTACTGGGGTTAGAAAGCTGAGGGACCTGATGGTACAGGTGGACGAGGCATACACTCTCCGTCCCAGTTGATCTATTTTCTTAAGACTCCTTGTCTGGTGGTTGGCAGCTGGTATACCTTGGTTGCTGCAACATTCCATGGGCTGCTGTCAGCACTACTGAGTCCGCCTTAGGCTACTCGCCAAGGTGTGGCTTGTTCCTGGGTGTTCTGTGTAACTGGTCTGCCTTTTGGGCACTACCAATTTAGTAGCTAGGTGTTTCCATGCCAGCTTTGCGACGTCCTGAAATGGTTCCGTGAGAGGGGGAATTACCAAAGGTTTGGGGTCAGTGGCCCCCAGGAATTTAGCTAGGTGTCTCCTATCTTGGTCAAAGTCCTCAGTTTCCCATTGATTGAGGAACTGTATGTGACTCATCACCCTAAGAAGTTAGGATCATCAGGTGGTGACCTCGGAGAGTCCAGAGACAGTAGGAGGTGGTCATTCTCTGAAGAGGCGCAGGATGAGGATCAACTGCTTAAGCCTCTGGACCATTCTGACTGGCGGTCAGTAGACCTGCTATGACGCCAGGAGTGGCATCCCCTGGACGTGCTCCTATACGAAGATTGCAAGGTGTGATGTCCGTGGCTCCTATGTCCATCCGTCTGAGCCTCGTTCCGAGCCATTTGGAGTCTGGTGGACTGGTGTCAGTGCTGGCAACAGTGATCTAGGCAGAGGTGTCTGCTGCGCAGGGAGACAGCCTGGTGCCTCCTTATGCTCCGGCTTGGGGAGGAAGTCACCTTTGATGGTGTTCCACCAGCTGGTGAATAGTGCGTCCTCTACCAAGGGTACCATCAAGCCTGAAGGTCGCTCTGGCTTCTGAGAAGGCTCCAGTAACAGACAGCCGCTGGTCCCATCAACTGGCATCTGGTTGTCTTCTCTGGTATCAGGGGATCGGTCGGAACCTGTCGTCAGGGGGTTCGAAGGTTCAGACGTCAGGTCAAGTGTCATCACATCCTCTGGAACTGAGGAGGGGCCCGAAGTTTAAACCGATGAATGATGTGAACCGGGTCGCAGGACAGAGGTACCCATTTACAGTGACTGGATTATCCTATTAGCAATCTCAGCAGTAGAAACCGGCGGAATTGTCTGTTGCGGCTGGTTCCCTAGGAAGAAAACATTCACCACCCTTGTCAGAGGGCTAGTCATCCGGTTCCTTGGGGTTTTCTTTAGCATGAGGAGTGTTTATACAAGGCTAGGTCAGCAGCCTCATCAGACATCTTTTCCTGTAGTCTGTTAAATCACCTATCAAGTGTCGACTGGAGAAAGTTTATAAATTTCACAATCTGCATTCAGGTGGTCAAACCCTAGGCAGAACACACACATTAAGTGTGAATCAGCTTTAGCAAATGGTTCACCACACACTGTGCAATGCTGAAAACCTGTAGGGACGGTTCTTTTCTTGGGTTGTGACACAACATAAAAAACCCTTGAACTGGGTTTCTCAGAGTCAAATACACACACTTGTAAAACAGACTTTTTTGCAGTCGGTTCAGTGACCGGAGTGAGAACCTGGTTCCCAGCACAAATTAAACGTAAAAGAAACTGGCCCGCAGAAGCTGATTTTTACCCATGAAGAGTTTGGTTTCTTCCTGGTTGTGAAGAACCAGTGAGGAACAGAAAAACTTACCAAAACACTAAATCTAGACTAATCTACCTGTAATACCAAGGACAGCACTTTAAAAATATAAAGAAATAATCGGTACTTTAAAAAAAACGAGAAAATAAAATATTCAAGAAAAATGGAGAGCTCTCAAGAGGCATCTTACTTGGGCAAGCAGAGTAAAGAATCAGATGGTTGCAGGATGTATTCCAGAAACAGGAGTTTGAAAACCAAGCTCGAGCCTAGCATTCAATCATTAGCATCGGTTCTATTAACCATTTCTGCTGTGGGGCAGTCCTATGGTAAAGACCATACTGCATATCAGAATACAGCAAGATTTCCTGGGGTTTGAACTGTGCGTCACCACCCCATTCCGAAATGATATGTTTCAACTACTTTGAGACGGTCATTGCTGCATTCCACAATTTCAACCTGGTGACATCTCAAACTCATACCTGCAATATTTTAAAAACTGCACACAACTCTGTCAATCTAAAGCCATGTTTGCCGCAGCATTCAATCCCCCATCACATTCTTAAGCACTGTACCTTGCATCTACACATCATGGAAATGTGCTGCCCCCCCCTTTGCAGTTTTTTTTCCAGGCGTTTACTACAACTGCACTTAACATAGGAGAAATAAGTTGTACAAAGTAGACTGGAGGGAGGACTAGGTTTGTTACTTCAGGAGAGGACATCAGCAGTTCTTCACTGAAACTGACTTTAACGGGCAGTGAAATTAAGAGTTAAAAAATTACTTGTGGGCCGCTCTGGTGGCGTCGAGGTTTGTGGCGCTGAACACCACACCTCACGCCATGTCGGCAACGGACCTGGCCGTTAGCAGGGGAGGGAGAGGATTGAGCCTCTGGATGACAGGGTGGGATTCGGGGCACC
This sequence comes from Neoceratodus forsteri, assembly GCA_016271365.2. Lineage (NCBI taxonomy): Eukaryota > Metazoa > Chordata > Ceratodontiformes > Ceratodontidae > Neoceratodus > Neoceratodus forsteri. The sequence continues at coordinate 725,361,962 of CM028129.1, forward strand.
TGGCGCAGCAGCAGCCTCCGACGGAGACCAGGGGCAGCACAGACATCAGGCTGCAGTGTGGGGATGGGATATCTGCAGGTATCTGCGGCAGATGCACCACGCAGTATGCCACAACACACCACATCCCATGGGAGGAACACAGAAAAACCATAGTAGGCGATGCTGGAGAGGCGCCATGGCCAGTGCCCGGCCGTGCTCCTGGATGCTCTCCCCTCTGGTCACTCCATTAGATTAATAAAGCGCCAGAGGAGTTGGCGGTTTCACCCCAGGGGGCTCAGCCGAAGGGTCGTGAGGCCGGAGGGTTTGAGGGGTCCAGGGAGCGTGGACATCTGAGGCTTTGGGGGAGGCAGCAGAGCCCTGACTGTATTCCACCAGAGAGAGTCTGAATGCTAGGAGATAAGAAAATACAAAAACAAAAAAATGACTTAGAACCTTTAAACGAAGTAACTTACAGATAAGATTTTTAGCATGAGGCTGACTGAGGATATGCTGATCCAAATTCTGAAATTTACTGATGCCAAAAATGTTAGCCTCAGTCCCTCTAATTAAAAAACACGGCTAACGACCGCAAAGATTTTGCTGCAACTACATAAATGAAGGATACAGATGGCTTGAACTGCCTCAATTGGTTGTTCAAAGGTGACTGTTCCTATTCCCCGACTCTTGCCATCCTTGTCTTCTTTAATATCTGCACGTTTCACAGTTCCTGCCATGCTGAATACCTCTTTTAGTTTCTTCCAAGTGACTTTAAAATCCAGCTGGAAATAAAAAAAAAGTTGTGTTACAAAATAAAATCGAATAACCGATCACACACACACACACACACACACACGGTCTCGACTACAGACACCAATTTGAGTTCAGGAAGACCTCGACAGTCCAGTGGCACAACAAACCTCTGGGCAAAAAAAAAAAAAAGGCAGCGTGGTATACACACACACGGCATACAATGTAGATTGCTAACCAGCTTGTGGGCTGGAAGCAGAGGGTTGTGATGAACAGGCACTATTCACAGAAGGGGGGTACCTATACTGCATCTCTCAGGGATCGGTACTGTGGCCACTGCTGTGCAACACTTTCAATGATATGGAATCTGAGAGTCACTAGAAGGCTGCAAAAAAGTACCTTTCTGCTCTTTCACCAACTGCTCCCAAAACACACAGGAAGAGCATTATCTGATCTAGTTAAATGCTACAGTAACTCAACAAGGGCCTTGTTAGTTGAGTAGCAGCCTTGATTTTTCCGAACTGGCACTCTAATGTGCCAAGTCTAAAGCTCTCCATATTCTTACATCACATGTGAGAGCTTAGAGGGGGCAGAGGAAGCAGAAAATTAAAATTACTACAGCATTTAATTTTCAGGCAGGTTAAAATAAGGGGGGGGGGGAGAGACTGTTTACCCAGGAGAGAAGCTGGAGCTTATTTCCAGGTGTGACCTGGGAGCACAAGGAAGTTGTGTGACTTGCACAAGGTCACACAGGTGGGGGGCTGTGGGATTCAAACACAAGTCTCCAGATTTGCAGTTCAGTACCCTTATCCACTATGCTATACTGCCTCCTCAGGTAAGCCTCCTGTGTTGCCCCGAGGGAGCACCAGAAAAGATGCTCTTAAGATGCAAAGGAAGCCAAGCCTACCATGGTAGTGGTCTCCTTTGATTAAAATCAGAGACTCAGAGTCTGATCTGTATATCATTTTGGGAGCGAGAGGCAAGAGACTTGCACTGTGGAGGTGCTACCCTTGCTTCTCGTGGGGAAAAAAGGGGGGGGGGGGGGGGAGAGGAGAAGAGAGAAAGACCTAGGAGTCGCAACATAGATGAAGCATGGCAACCACTGTACAGCCACTGTCGAGAGCAGGTAGACTACTGGGGCAGAAGAAAATTATCCTACCTCTTTTTAAGGCCATGATTTGGCTCTACCTGGTGTACTGCATGAAGTTAAAGAGCAGCTGACACCTTCAGGATAACTTAAAAAATATTTAGTAACAGTTCAGTTTATATTTCACGCTAGTTCGGTATTTGCCCTCCCCATTATTTATTACTGAGGCCATTTGCATGAAAACAGGATCTCTGCTCCTGAAGAGTTCATCTATTCCTGTTGCTTTCTCCCCACTGGAGGTCATAATGCACTGTTCGTGACACCACAGTTACACCCATGGCAACAGACTGATGTCACGGAGAACTGAAATATGGAGTAAGCTATACAAGCAGATGAACTCTAACAGATAAAGATCATGTATGCATGCAAATTTCCTCTGTAATAAAAGATGGCAAGAGGAAATCTATAGTATTCATTTGGAATGCAAGCTGAATTGTACCCAATTATGTTTTTCAGAGCTTTCTCTGAGGTGTCAGCAGCTCTTTAAGGACTCTTCAATACTAAAAGGACATTAAGGCAGTAGAGAGCAAGGCTAGAAATGATCACGTGACACCTTTTTTAGATGTACCACTATCATGCTTATATTGAGACTTGACACGCCTTCTCCATTCAGCCACTCTGCAATTTATTCTATTTAAACAGCTCTCTAGGACAGGCGAGATAAGAAACTGAAAAAATGTGGGGGGCCGCAACACAGGGATAGCAAAATGATGAGGGGTTTAGAAAAGAAATGCTAAGCTGTGGACTCTGAACAAGTTCATGCTGTGAAAAACCAAGATATAGGGACATGATCGTTAATTTCCATATACTCAAGGTACTGATAAAATTGAACAGTGATACGACTGTAGCAGGACACTGGGATGGGCCTTCAAGCTCAGTGGTGGTAAATTCATTTTTTTTTTTTTTTTTTTTTAAGTACTACCCCCAACCGTAGTGAAACTATTAAAAAAAAATTCTGCTCACCAAGGTAATCTCTCAGTACCCTGGGTAGTAGAATTGGTAGGGAACCCACTGGACTGCACAACATACCTCTGGCCTTTTTACCACCCTGCTTCACAAGCAGTTAAGATGTCTGTTCTCGTCTGTCCTTATGTTACTATGTATCTACACCCATTATCCATAATGTGAAGCAGCAGTTTGGATGAGCACACTGATGAAAACCTGAGGAAGCCAGATTAAAAGGAGCATTCCTTTATATTTTCAATCGGGGGAAAACTAAAGCAGACTCAATTGGGGGGAAGGGGGGATATATTACAACCCTGTATAAAAAGTTATCTAAAATAGCAAAAGTAAGCAATAAGACAACAAGGCGCGGGTTTTCCTGTATCACATGCCCAGGTGCAGAGTGCCTTCATCCACCTGGACGTTTAGCAGTGCGAATACTATTCATTAACAGCACTGCTCTGGAACCTTCCCCAGTCAAGCAGGATTTTGCCCTACCCATTTTATAAAAAGGAACAGAGTGCCCCAATTATTGAGTTTCATCCAGTGTTCTCTTTCAGACTACTACAGGAATCGGTGTTAACCAAATTACTCAGATCTGTCATGCAAGAAATCTAATTATAGGGTGCTTCATTTGTTGAATGGCATCATAGGCTTAAACAGTCATTAACAATGCTTGCAGCGCAATGAGAAAACATCTATGTGAACACCCCTAGATGCCCCATTTTCTTTTGTGTATCCAATATTCTGATGCTTTTTTTTTTTGACTATCTCCCTGAGAACCAGAACCCTCGGGCAATCCACACACCTGCCACTTCTACTGCCCACTGTGACCATCTACCCCCATAAAGATGTTCGTGCTCCCTGCAGCCCCTGGCCCATACCCCCAGGGAGATCAAGGGGAGGGGGCAGAGGCCCAGTGTTGGGCGTGTGCTGATTGAGGCACCAGGGTGCCGTCGCCTATCCAGACCTCGGGGGGTTCTCTTTTCTGCTGTGGTTTCTTATCCCGCATGTGGGCACGCTCCGATGCTCTGGCACACGGCAACCCTGCCAGCGTTGGCCATGCCAGTACATGCATGCCTGGCTTGCTACAGTACCTCCGGTCTCCACTAGGGGTCACTGGCTCGCCAGACTACCCCAACTCCCCGTAAGCCAGGGAGGAGAGCTCCGTGCGGGAGCTCAGTCCTCAATCCCTCCCCTGCCGACCCCCAGGTTGCCGGCACAGCACAAGGTGTGGCGTCCAGCACCTCAACCCTCAGTGCCACCGGGCCGGCCTATTCTGATACATTTTGATCTTTTCTGTTGAAATAAATCTAGTTTGTTTGCCTTTGTTACTAAGGTGTGTGTACACACACACACACACCTTTCTTCTGCAGTTGCAGTTTTCTTTCCATACTGCCTAAACATTCTGGGACATCTAATATCATTAGACTATTCAGATCAACAGCACAGAAGGGAAAAAAATCATAGCAACACCGTTTCTTCCAAAGGGATCTCTCACGAAGCTCAACTGCAATCATTCCTCCAGAATGAGCTGCCCTGGAGTTTTAAGAATGTTATGCTAATTAGAGAATCTTAGAATGAAATTAAACTCTGCAACGTGGGCATGCTCACCCCTGCTCTCCAACAGCAGATTTCCCAAGCTATGATGAGCAGTGGCCACTAACGCCAGCTAACTGTACCATAAGTTTCAAACATTTTTAATTTTGTAGAATGTTACTGCAGGGCAGAAAGAAAACAGCATGTTAGATCGAAGTATTTAACTTAAGTCATGTAACAAGTAATGCCCCAGCAGCAACAAGACAGATTCTTGCTAGAATCTTTTTTTCCAGATTCTAGAAGGGAAGGCAGGGACGTGGTAGTTAATGAGCTAGTGTACTGCCTAAAGGGAATTAAGTTTTTAAAAGCAGTCAACCATTACCCTTTTATATCAGAGGTACATTTGCTGCTTCCTTTGGTTAATTAGAAGATTGTGTATATGAACATACAAATGTGCCAGCAGAAACAGACCATCTGGTCTATCCAAGTCTGCTTGAGTGTGCAGCTAACACCCCTAGTTTGCAGCTGCCCCACTCCAGTCCTGTCATTCCACTACCACCCCCACCTTCCCCACCCTCACTATCCCCTGTACCATGCCCTTTTGCTGTTCACAGATTTACATGACACCATCCATTTTTATTGTTTTGGTGGTGCGTTCCATTTTGCTACCACCCTCTCTGTGAAATAGCGTCTCCTCATTTTCCTCCTAAATCTCTCTTCCTCCCCCATTTTTAGCCCATGCCCACTGGTGTCCCCCCTTAGCTTAAAGACCCCGTTGCCCCATCCTTACCGATTCTCCTGAGATACTTGAATGTCTGTTATGTCCCCCCGTCCCTTCTATCCTTCAGTGTACATATTCAGGTCTCCCAGCCTGCTCTCAGTCTCTCCCCTCCATTCCACATACCTTTGTTGCCCTCCTCTGTATCCCCTCCAGCAGCCTGATATCACGCTTTAGGTATGGCCTCCAAAACTGCACACAATACTCTAAATGCGGTCTTACCAGAGACCTGTAGAGGGGCAAGAGCACCTCTCTTCGCCTGGATGAAAAACCCCTGGCTATGCACCCCAGCATTCTGTTCACTTATGCAGCAGCTCTCCTGCATTGGGCAGTGTTGTTCATGGTCTGCTATTACCCCAGGTCCTTCTCCTCCTCTGTGATCCCCAGCTTAACTCCCCCCCCAGTATTTTCTCCTTGGGTTCTTCGCCCTGAAGTGCATAACCTTACACTTCTTTGCACAGAACCCCAGGTTCCACCTCCCTGACCACTCCTCTAGCTTGCGTAGGTCCCCCTGCAGCTGCTTCCATCCCTCCCCTCCATCCACCACTGCTCCGATTTTGGTGTCAGTGAACAGACTTGCCTTGCTCACCACCCAGTGTGCAATGTCCAATATGAAGAGCCCAAATAATACTGGCCCCAGCACAGAGCCCTGTGGCACCCCACTCGTCACCAGCCTTAGAGTTGAGAGCTCCTCTCTCGCTACCACCTGTTGCAGCCTCCCACTCGGCCAGCTTGTAATCCAGTTAATTTTTGCCACTACCCCAATACCAGTTAGCTTCCCCCCAAGATGCCCATGAGGCACCGAATCGAAGGCCTTGTTAAAATCCAAGTAAAGAACATCCACCGCATGACCCTTATCCAGCTCACCTGTCACCCAGTCATAATATTGTATCAAGTTGGTTTGACAAGACCTCCCCTAAACGAACCCATGCTGCCTCACATCCTGGAGGCCACTGTCCTCCAGGTACAACACCAGTCTTTCCTTTAGTATAGTTTCCATGAGTCTGCACACTATGGAGGTGAGACTTGCCAAACGATAATTACCAGATTCATCCTTTGGCCTGCTCTTGTGTAATGGTACTACCTGTGCCATCCTCCAGTCCAGTGGCACACATCCAGACTCCAGTGAGGTGCTGTACAGATCCGTCAGTGGCTCCGCCAACATCTCCTCCATCTCCCTCAGCACCCGGGGTGGATACCATCTTCAGTGCCCTCAGTCCCTCTAGGATTCTACTTGCCTTAATTCTTCCATCTGTCGCCTCCTCTCCCCAGTCCCCACCCTCCCAGCCCATGGTGGTAGCGGTCACCCTTTGTGTGAACACTGAGCAAAGTTTTCATTCAGTGCTTCTGCCTGCTCCTCCCTTTCTGTCCACTCCCCACCTTTTTATCCTCACTATTGTCTCCTTGCACTTCCTTTTCTCCTGAGCGTATTTGAAAAAGTCTTTCTCCCTCCCATTAATTCCCTCGCTAATCTCAGCTCCCTCTGGGCCTTGGCTTCTCACTTTTCTAGTCACCCCCCTGTCAGCTCCTTTCCCTATCCTCCTATTCCTCTGGTGCGCCACTCGTTTTGCCCTCACTACCTTGCTGTTCAACCAGCATGGTTTTCTTGCTCCGTTCCTCTTACTCTGTCTTGGTGCAGGCTTCTGTTGCCTCTGTAACCCCTGTTTAATATCCCATTTCTGCTCTGCGTCCATCTCCTACCTTATGTCCTCCAGTTTCCCTTTCAGTACTTCCTGCATCCTCCCAAAGTCCGCCCCCTAAAGTCCACCCCCTGAAGTCTACCACCCGAGTAACTGATTTCTCTGGCTCCCTGCATGTCGTTATATTAAACCACACTGTTTGGTGATCGCTGTCAGCTAGTGGGTCCTCGACCATTATTTCCCTTACTGCCTCCCCATTCGACAATACCAGATCTAAAGTGTTCTTTAGCCTAGTAGGTACACTAACCGACTGTCAGGAGACCCTCCTGGATCGCGTCTAGGAGCACTTGCTCCCTAGCACTGGAGGTGACCTGAATGCGCCAGTCAACCCCCAGCAAGTTGAAACCCCCACGATGACCACCTTCCCTACCTACCGTATCTGATGTTAGTGGTTATACCATGTGGAACAGCACTCTGCCTGGCAGCTGACATATCTAGCTCTACTCCATCCACCTGGAACAGCCACTCACCAGCTGCCAGGTCAGTTGCCTGTGATGTCACTGTCAATGCTGGCAGTATAGTCTAGAGGTTAGAGGAATGAGGTGTGAACGAGCTTGGCACATCTAGTAGACCACAGTTTCATTCTCACAACCTCCACTTGCATACTGTGTGACTGAGCAAGTCACTTAACTACTCAGTGCTCCCATGTCACCCCTGAAAACAGGCATTTGTGCTTAGTGGGCCTTACCCGTTACCAAAGACTAAAATAAATAAATGAGATCACAATGCTGATATTTTTTTGGGCGTGAAGAGGCCAGGCTGACCGCTATTCCACACATTCAAAACAATATTTATCACATAAAAACACTTTCTTATGGGCAAACAGAAAAATAAATACGACTACTAACAACAAACATTTTGTCAATGCCGAATATTTGCTTGCTGGTATTAGCATTGGGAATGTAGGAGTTAGATGCAGAATAGAAATGGCAGTGAAATACTGAACCTCACGCCAACCCCACCTCCACCCTGCAGAAAGGGACAGGCACTGGGGTATGCGTTTGGGTCGCTGCCCACAAGGGTCATGCCATTTCACCTTACCCTATACTGCAGACACCAACAAGTGTTCAGGTGTGCCTTGGGGTGTTAGGCTTTACAATCACCCCATTCCATAAGGATATATGCTGAAATGGGTGCAGTATAGGAGAATGGGGTGAACTCTGGGGCCGAAGAGTCCAATGCACACCTCTATGCCAGTCACTGGTTGCAGGGTGGGGGTGGAATGGCATAAGCATTACAGTCGGCAATCCAAAGGCACACCCCTAATGCCTGTCAGTCTGCAGAAGGTGGGACATTATGGTTAGAAACCCTAACGCCCCGGGTGTTAGTTGGTATTTTGTGCACTACAAATTTTCAGCATGGCCTTTTTATGCCCCACACCTCATGAAAGCATTTGGGACCTCTTCTCATCAACAGTGGCACTGTGATTTTATTAATGTGTCCCGAATTGAGTTCCCACAGCGACCATGCCATTCTGTGCCAGATGTATGAAAACACGGATCAGGCAGGATGTGAAGAATGACAGCTGAATAGGGAGGTGTGAAGAGATGGCTATGCTGAAAATCTGTAGTGAAAATAAAAATGCTCAAACTTCTGAGCGTACACGGAAACGAATGTGCATAACATTCAGTAGAATTATTTTAACATATGCATTTTGTGACCTCTGCTCATGAACACTGTCACTATGATTTTCTTAATCTGGTCCGAATTTCCCACAGTAACCGTGCTATTCTGCGCCAGATGTGCAAACGCATATTTCGGGCAGAATATGAAAAACAACAGCTCTACTGTTCATAAGGAGGTGAGAAAAAAATGCCAATGTTAAAAATCTGGAGTGAAAATATTACAAATGCGCAAAATCACGAAGGTGTGTGGAAACTGCACCATACGCTCATAAGTCATTTCATGGACATTTGTTTCTAAATTTTCAACACAGGCATTTTAGCACCTCTGCTCATGAACAGTGTCACTGATTTTCTTAATCTGCTCCGAACATTAATTTCCCCACAGTGACCGTGCTATTCTGTGCCAGATGTGTAAACGCATATTTCGGGCAGGATATGAAAAATAACAGCTCTACTGTTCATAAGGAGGTGTGAAAAAAATGCCAATGTTGAAAATCTGGAGTGAAAATACTACAAATTTGCTAAATTACGAGGGTGCGTGGAAACTGCGCACCACACTCGTAAGTCATGTTTTGGATTTTTTTTCACCACATTTGCAACATAGGCTTTTTGAGAGCCCACCTCATGAACAGTGACACTCATTCCGTTACTCGGTCCTGAAAGGCGATTATGCGCAGCGACTGCAAAAATCACCCTTCAGGACCAAATAACGCCTTCACAGTGACGGTATTCATGAGGAGGGGTCCCAATAACCCCATGTTGAAAATGTTGGTGGCAAAGTTCTAACAAATAGCAGAGATATCCACAAGTTTAAAAAAAAAAAAAAAAAAGAAAATACGTATTTATGCCACTATACAGCTTACCAGCATTTCTTCAGTTCGCGTTTGGCTTTGAAGAGTGCAGAAGTGTTTCCGGTACACTGAAGATGGTCATGCCGGGCTCTGGAGGCAAGTATGGGGTGAGGAGGGGTGCACAGAGGATTGGTGCGGTTTGTGGGAGGGGCACGACAGATCACGAGGGACCGTTTTCTTTATTTCGAGGACAAAACTAATAAAAAGGACATCGTGGGAAGGTTTTTCTTTCAGGCTTCATTTGTACACACTGGGGAAGGACCCTTCTCTTCCACTTGAAGTATATGCAGACACTGCTACCAGATGCAGTTTCAGGGCTGAGGGCTGAACACCCAGTGACTGAAGGTGGACCTGATAATCCAACAGTGGACAAGCTTGACTAGAAGGGTCTGAGCTGTCTGAAAAACACCATACTGAAAACCTTTTTTCATTTCAAAGTGTAGCCTTTTCCTGGCTGCCGGTTTTCTGGAAACCTTAAGAACCTGCAACACATCATTAGAGGTTCAGGCTAGTAAAAGAACAGTTACATACTTACCATAACAGAAGATCTTCAAGAGAATCTCTTGCATCTGGCCACACCTATGGAACTTACAGCCACCAGGCACCAGAACCACACGGAAACGTTTTGCAAGAAGTCCACCAGTAGCCGCCCACGATGACCTCAGGCATCAGCTACCATATAGTCCCTTCCTTCCTCAGTTCCCTGCTAAAGGACATGCTTGAAGGATTTCCTTCAAGGGAGCCAGGAGAGAACCTAGGCTCTGCTAACCAGGCAAGGCAGAGAACAGGTAGCACCTCATGGAGGACACCTTCTAGATAAGAGTCTCAGAACCTCATAAGGGTAAGGAGGGTGGGACGGTATGGTCTAATGAAAAAAAAGATTCTCTTGAAGATCTGGTATGCTAAGTACATAACAGTTTCATCTTTTCTGAGGCTCTCTCATCAAGCCACACATATGGAACACGTACCAAGCAGTACTACAGTGAAACTGTCTGGGTGGCTGGAGCCAACTGATAAAAAAAAAAAAAAAAAAAAAAAAAGGCCTTGAAGCACACAGCTTTGCCAAAGCCAGCCCCCGAGACAATGTCCAGACTGTAGTATTTAGTAAAGGCGTGGACAGTACTCCAGGTGACAGCTGCACAGATCTCTGCAGCAGACATTACTGAAACGGGCAATCGCAGGGATGTTTCTGTGAGCAGTCAGAGTATGGTCAATGGCAGGAAAAGAAGAGAAGGAAGGAGCTGCCCACATTTATATGGCAGACTACTTCTGACGTTGTCGTGGGCTGCCCCGGTCGACTGCTTGCAAAGTTTCTGTGTGGTTCCAACGCATGGTGGCTGTAAGTTGCATAGGTGTGGCTTGAAGAAACAGATATCCGCAAAGATCTCTAGCTCTTCAAGAACCAGGCCCTGATGTGCAGGGTTCTCTGGTCAGGAAACGTTATCCTGCCCACATACCAAATGTCAGCAGGCTGTACTTTGAGGACGCATGACCGGAGGTTTGCTGGAAAGCGACAGGAGCAGAGAGCACCAGCTCTGCCTCACCCAGTTCTAAGCAATTAGGATCACTGTTACAGATTCTGTTCTCAGTTTCAGTAGTACTCAAGCAAGGGGAAATGTATACCGGAAATTTCCTGACATGGGCATCTTCTGGAACTGACCCCATGGAAGGGGGCCTGCAGCAGAAAGCAGGGAGCTGGTAGTTCTCTCTCAGGAGGCAAAAAGGTCCATCACTGGTGTGCCCCCACCCGAACACTGCAGAGAGCACTTGCCTGTTCAGTGTCCATTCATGATTTCCTTGGCCAATTCTGCTGAGGGAATCTGTGAGAACATAATCTTTCCCTGGTAGGTGCATTGCAGAAAGCTGCACCTCCAGTGAGTAAGCCAGGATCCAAATCTTCAATGCTTCTGTGCACAACAGAGATGATCTTGTCCTTCCCCGTTTGATGATATAACACACAGTAGTGGTGTAGTCTTTCCTGCTCTGGACTGACTAACCCTTGATGTGAGGAAAAAGCCTGCATTGCCAGGTAAACTGCACTGAGTTCCAGGAGGTTTATTTGCTCTTCAAACTTCAGCAGGGACAACACCCCACCTCCAGATGGGTGCCCCAAGCCAAGGAGGGAGGCATCTGTAGTGAGCACAACCATGGGAGATTGCTGAAGAAAGAGAACCCCTTTCCCAGAGATCTCCTTCCTTCCATCATCCCAGTGCCCTTAACAGGCCCCTTGTCACTGGAATCAACTTTGATAGGGGAATCCCACCTTTGTGACCAATGAATCCCACGTGGTACTGGATGTCCTCCATATGGAATCTGGCACAACTGCTGTGGAGGATGCCACCTTTTTTTTTTTGGTTGACCAGGTAAGTGCACTAGACAAATCCTGCCTATTTTCAGGCACGACCCGGGGGAAGGGGATACAGATGAATGCCAACTGACCTTGAACCAGATTAAGCTGTTGGTATTTTTAGTAAATGAGGGAAATTTGGCCAGGACACCAGGGGAAATTCCCCTACTCTTTTCGATAAGTGCCATGGGATCTTTAACATCCACCTGAACTACCAACAATCCAGGCAGATGGGACCTCGGTTTAACGTCTCATCCGAAAGACAGCACCTCAGAAGTGCAGCACCCCTCTCATGATGCACTACAGTGTCAGTATTGGGATACTAACCTAAGTGCCAGATGTGGGAACTGAACCCACAGCCCCTCTAATCTCCCAGCCTCAGAGACGAGTGTGCTACCTACTGAGCCACTGACAATATAACTGCTTTACGCCAACCCTTCAACTGCTTTACGCCAACCCTTCAACTGCTTTACGCCAACCCTTCAACTGCTTTACGCCAACCCTTCAACTGCTTTACGCCAACCCTTCAACCGCTTTACGCCAACCCTTCAACTGCTTTACGCAACCCTTCAACTGCTTTTACGCCAACCCTTCAACTGCTTTACGCCAACCCTTCAACTGCTTTACGCCAACCCTTCAACTGCTTTACGCCAACCCTTCAACTGCTTTACGCCAACCCTTCAACTGCTTTACGCCAACCCTTCAACTGCTTTACGCCAACCCTTCAACTGCTTTACGCCAACCCTTCAACTGCTTTACGCCAACCCTTCAACTGCTTTACGCCAACCCTTCAACTGCTTTACGCCAACCCTTCACCTTGTAGTCTAAAATCGAATAGTAAAACTTACCCATTTGATTTTATTGCTAGAATTTTAGCATAGTTTAATTTTTAATTATATTTTTGTATTATGTCTATTTTATTCTGCACTGTCAGTTTATTCTATGAGGCATGCAGAGCCCCTGGGATTGGGTACCATAAAAAGAAAAATGTGCCTTGCCGATTTTACCCCCACAATATAGTTCCTTGTTGCTAGGATACCCCCACAAACTGGGGCATATGATGTAGGAATGTTATTAGTTTTGTTTTTCTGTTATATACAGGCAGGGGAATTGTGGGTCACCCTGGAGCCAGGGAATGGAACAGCAATACGTAGAGGGGTGATCTACAGACCTCCGGCACAGAGGGAAGAAGTAGACAGGAAACTAATGGAGAACATACATGACATTGCAGCTAAAGGCAAAATCCTGCAACTGGGGGATTTCAATATACCGGACATGGCTTGGGCCACCCAGGTGGCTGCTTCAGCTAGAAGCACAGCCATCCTGGAATCCCTGCAGGGGGTTGGACTCAGGCAGCTGGTGCATGAGCCAACCAGGGACAAGTCAATTCTGGACTTGGTATGGACCAATGGAAACAGGGTGGAAGGGCAGCTGGAGTCCAGCGACCACCATATGGTGTGGTTCACCACGGAAACATGGACTCAAGCCACACAAGGGCAAGAGTATAAGATTTCAGGAGGGCAGATTTCACTGAAATGGGTAGATGTATACAAGCAGTCCTGGGGAAGGGAGAGAGAGAGGGGGGTGGAAGAAGAATTGGAGAAACTGAAAGGAGCTATAGTGAATATAACAAACCAGTGCATTAGGAGAGTGGCCAAAGGGAAAAGAAAGAAACCACTATGGTTCTCCAAAGAGGTGGGGGATAAAGTCAGAGCTAAAAAGCAGAGTTTCAGGAAATAAGAGGAGCCAAAGGGAGGATAACAGGGAGGCATACCTTGAATGTCTAGGGGAAGCAGGGAAGGCTGTTAGGAGGGCGAAAGCGCAGACAGAAGAGAGTTTAACATGGGCTGTAAAAGGGATAAGGCATTTTACAGGTACATCAGTGAAAGAAGAAAACTGGGGGATTATGAGGCTCAAAGGGGAGAAGGAGATCTGGACAAGGCAGAAATACTGAATACTTCTGCTCAGTTTTCACTAAGTAGGGGAGGGTCAAGGACCACAGTTGGGTTGCACAGCCAATTTGGTTGGGGGGGGGGGGAGAAGAAGGTGAAGAGAGAAGAACACTAGTCCATTCACAGTGGAGTATTCTGGAAGAAGTCACAATGCTGAAAGTGGATAAGGCCATGAGGCCAGATGGCATCCACCAGAGGATATTAAAGGAGCTGCAAAGGGAACTAGCAGCATCTCTGGCAGCCCGGTTCAAAGAGTCACTCAACATGGGTGTCGTTTCCGAAGACTGTAGGAGGGCACATGAAGTCCCACTACACAAAAAGCAGCAGTAGGGAACAGACTGGAAACTACATGCCATTCAGTCTCACCTCAGTGGTGGGAAAGATCATGGAGACACTGCTCAAAGAAAGGACAGTGGCACATCTGGAATCCAGCAGTGCTGAGGATCTAAAGCAACATGGATTCACAGCAGGAAGGTAATGTTAAACAAATCTAATAGCTTTTTGATTGGGTGACCAGGGAAATAATCAGGGAAGGGCAGTACATGTCTCCTACCTAGATTTCGGCAAAGTCTTTGACACCATCCCACACAGAAGGCTGATTAACAAAATGGGTAGTCTGGGCATGGGAGACAAGGTGTTGAACTGGATTAGGAACTGGTTAACAGACAGGACAGAGGGTGGTGGTAAATGGGGTACAACCTGGGGAGAGGGGACTGAGCAGTGGGGTACCACAGGGATCAGTCCTGTTCAAGGTCTTCATTAGTGACATTGTAGAGGGGCTGGAAGGAAAGGTCTGCCTGTTACGAGGATGCCAAGATTTGCAACAGGGTGGATACTCCAGAAAGGGTGTAGAAAATGGAGAGGGGCCTGGAGAAGCTTGAAAGATGGTCAGAGATGTGGCAACCGAGGTGCAATACGAAGTAATGCAAAATAACGCACCTGGGTAGAGGGAACCCTGGGGAGAGCTACAGGTTTGGGGGGGGGGCCGGGGGCCCGGTCACCAAAGAGGAAAGGGACCTTGGGGTTATCATCTCTGATGACCTTAAGGTATCAAAGCAGTGCACAAAGGAAGCAGGAAGGGCTCATTAGTTGGTCAAAGCACAGGGGAGTGTCTGCTCAGACATGGGAGAGCGGTTATTTACTGTGACTGTTGAAATGCTGTTATAATCAGCTATATTGTTGATGTAGCATTGAAAATTAAATAGATTTTTAAATTGCATATGCAGCGTCTTTTTCGTTGTCATATCACAGTGGAGTGCAGAGCTTTTTCTTGGTTTGTTGTATGCCCCAGATAGGCTGCATTTAAATGGGAAGGGAAAAGCAGTGCTCAAATGTAAACTAGAAAATTATGTTGAGAAGCACCATCACTTTAACGTGGGGAGCAAAGGGAACTCTACCTGTAAGACACATGGCATAGGGGACAGCGTGCCCCCCGTAAAAGACAAGCAGACAGAGGGTAGGGAATATACGGGGTGTAGCAAACAAGGAACAGGGAGTTGGAGGGTCATGTGTATAAACGCCAGCAGTCTGGGTAGGAAGAGCCCAGATCTAGCAGCGACAATAACTGAGGAGAGCCTTGACATTGTGGTAACCAATCCTGTGCCATCGAGAGCAAGGATGGGGACGTGAAGATGCCAGGATACATGCTACGTAAAGGAGGATATCCGGGCGACAGGGCAAGTGGGGGGAGGTTGAATGACTGTCTCCTTGGCTGCAGAGAAAGGAGAGGTGGTGCGAACTGGGATGGTTTACAGGCCCCAAGTAAAGCAGGAATCTGTGGATAGATGCATGGCTGATGAATTCATGAGAATGGCTGCTAAAGGTGAGGTGGTGCTGATGGGAGACCTGAACCTACCACATGTGGACTGGGCCACTATCTGTATCATCCACCAGCAGCAGAGAAATATTAGACTCCCTGCAAACAGCCCTCCTAAGGCAACTGGTCAGGGGGCCAACCAGGGCAGGAGCTATTCTCGATCTGGTCATGACAACTGCGGACAGGATAGAAGAGGTGTCAGTGGGTGAACACCGTGGTACGAGTGACACAGTTTGGTTCACAATAAGGAACACTGTGGATGTTCACCAGACTAAGTTGACTGTGCTTGATTTTAAGAGAACAGATTTCAGGAAAATGAGGGAAATTAGCAGGGAGGGCTCTGGAGGGGGTGGTGGAGTAAACGGATGTGAAGAACATGTGGGAGTGTGTAAAAGAAGTTACTGTGGAGGCCACAGACCTATGCACCAAGAGATTAAATAAAAACATGAGGAGGAGGAAACCCCTGTGGTTTAACAGGGTTGTAGCCTAAAATGGTCAGGGCAAAGGGTAAGGCCTTTAAGAAGTTCAAGGTAAAACTGAAGAGAACTGGGAAAGGCACCAGGTAAGCCAGACAGAAGTAGGGGTAGAAGTAAGGAGGGTGAAGGCACGAACAGAAGAAAATGTAGCTAGCATGGTCAGAAAAGGGGATACAATTTTTTTCTCTCTTTTTTCCTTTTTTTAGGTACATCTGTGAAAGGAGGAAGACTAGGCAGGGAATACGCCAGCTAAAAAAAAAAAAAAAAAAACAAGCTATGGTGAACTTATACAAGGGCACAGACTGAAGGCAGAACTACTAAATTATTTTTGCTCGGTGTCCACTAAAGTGGAAGAAGGTGTGGGCAACGGAGCAGAAGAAGCCAAGGGAGGGGAGAGTGGATAAGAGTCCGTTCCAGGTGGAGAAGACCGAGAACTAGGCTGCCTAAAGGAGGACAAGGCAAAGGGGCCAGATGGGGTGCACCCCAAGCTGTTGAAGGAACTTAAGATATACTGGTGGCACCCTTAACTGCACTCTAACAGGTTCCTGGAGTAGGGAGTGGTACCGGACTGGAGACAGGCGAATGTGGTCTCTCTGCATGGTGCGGGAGGGAGGTGGGTAATTACAGCCCCATAAGATGGACATAAGCGGTGGACAAGCTCATGGATAAGCTACTGAAAATCAGGATGCCCAGTTACCTGGAGGTAAGTGGCCTAATGAATCCAAGACAACATGGTTTTATCAGGGTTAGATCCTGTCAAAAGGACTTGAGAGTTATTTGACGAGGTCACCAAGGATCACAGGAGGGCGCTTTATGTCACATCTAATAATGGATAATGGTAATGGGTCTGAAGGGAGTACAAGGTGTGAGAATGGTGCAGAAATGGACACAAGTCCCTTTAAACGAGAAAGGGTCCTGAAGGAACTGGAAGTAATAAGAGTTGATAAAGCAATGGGGCCAGATGGGGTGCACCCCATGGTCCTTAAAGAACTAAGAGGTGGTGGCTGAACCTCTGGCTATCCTGTTTAGCCGATCACTGGAAACAGGGAGGTACCCAAAGACTGAGGACAGCAGATGTAGTCCCCTTATACAAAAGTGGGAACAAAGAGGAAGCAGGGAACTACAGACCAGTCAGCCTCACCTCAGTAGTGGGAAGATCATGGAAGCACTACTGAAGGAGAGATTGGTGGAACATCTGGTTGTCAATGGACTACAGGACCCAAGGCAGCATGGTTTCACCAGGGGGAGGTCATGTTAGACCAACCTCGTTGACTTTCTTGACTGGGTGACTAGGGAGGTGGATCGGGGAGGGCAGTGGACATGGCCTATCTGGACTTCAGCAAGGCCTTTGACACTGTGCCACATAGACTATTACAAACTGGGGAATATGGTGTGGGCAGGACAGTAGTGTGGTGGGTAGGTAACTGGCTGGGTGGCAGGACACAGAGGTGGTGGTAAATGGCTGTCACTCCACAGAGGGAAGAGTGACCAGTGGGGTACCACAGGGATCAATGCTGGGACCGTCCTACTCAACATCTTCATCAGTGACATGGCGAGGATCTAGAAGGCAGAATTTCACTGTTCGCTGATGACACAAAGCTCTGTAACAGAGTAGACACACCAGAGGGTGTAGATAGAATGAGAAGTGACCTGCAGAAACTTGAAGAATGGTCAGGGTTTGGCAGTTGAAATTCAATGCAAAGAAGTGCAAGATAATGCATATGGGGCACAAAACCCTAGCTACAATATATCAGTTGGGGTGAGGATATAGCATGCACCAAGCAGAGGAAAGGGATCTTGGGGTCATCTCTGATTACCTCAAGGCAGGGAAACAGCGATGCTAAGGCAGCAGGTAAAGCAAATAGGATGCTGGGATGTATAGGCATGCATCACCAGCAGGAAAAGGGAGGTCATAATCGCTATACAAGACATTAGTGAGGCCCCACCTGGAGTACAGTGTACAGTTCTGGAGACCATACCTATGCAAGGACATAGACAGGGTAGAGAAGGTTCAGAGGAGGGCAACAAAGATGGTGCATGGATTGCATCACAAGTCCTATGAAGACAGGTTGAAGGAACTGAACATGTACTCCCTGGAGGAGAGGAGGAGAGAGGGATATGATAGAGACATACAAGTATCTTACAAGGAGGAACAGGGTGCAGGAAAACACTTTTTAAGCGAAAAAGATGTTCCAGGACTAGAGGCATGGGATGAAGTTGGAGGGAGGACGATTCAGAGGAAACATGAGAAAGAATTTCTTCACAGAACGGGTGGTGGACAAGTGGAACACCCTGCCAGAGGAAGTGGTGGGGGCTGACACAATCACGGGATTTAAGAATGCATGGGATAGACAAAGGAATTCTTGAGGTCAGGGGTAAGGGGCAACAGACTTCTAGGAAAACAAACTGAACTTACAAGCTCAAATGGGCAGACTGGGTGGGCCATAGGCCCTTATCTGCCGACACTGTCTATGTATGTATCTGGATTTCAAAAAGGCATCCGACTCCATGCCACACAGGAGACTGCTGTACAAGAGGTCAGGCCTGGGTCTGGGACAGAAGGTGGTTCAATGGACGAGAAACTGGCTAGGGGCAGGGGAGTCTTAAATGGGGGTGGCATCAGGAGAGGGCAAGGTCACCAGTGGGGTTCCTCTGGAGTCAGTATTAGGGCCACTACAGTTCAATCTATTCATAGGGGACATCACGGAGGGCCCTGAAGGGGGGTGAGAGTCTGTTTGCAGAAGAAATGAAAGTCTGCAATAGGGTGGACACTCCAGAAGGGGTAGAAAGAATGCAGAGGCTCGAGGCATGGTCAAGGAGGTGGCAGCTTTCATTTAACACAAACAAGTGTAAGATCATGCATCTTGGATACAGAAACCAGAGTGCAGGGTACTGTATGGGGGACAGAGACCTGGAAGTAACAGAACAGGAAAGGGACCTAGGCATCACTATATCGAGGGATCTGAAGGTGGAAAAGCACTGTGGGGGAGCAGTGGCTAGGGGCAGCAGAATGCTGGGCTGCATTGGAAGGGGATTACCAGTAGAAGGAGGGAGGTCATAGTACCCATGTACACCCATCTAGTAAGGCTGCATTTGGAGTAAGGGGTCCAGTTCTAGAGGCCACATCTCCGAAAGAATGTGGGGAGGCTGGAGAGAGTTCAGAGGAGGAGTGAAAATAGTTAAAGGGCCCAGCCACCTGTCCTACAAGGAAAGGTTGGGGAATTGAACATGTACTCCCTGGAACGGGGAAGAGACACGATTGAGACCTTCAAGTACCTAAAAGGTATAAACCAGATGCCAGTGGAAGCATATTCAGCTGAAAGGGAATCGGAGGACTGAAGTGTTACAAATTGGGGGTAGGGTGGGAAGAGCATTCAAGGGTAACATTAGGAAGTCGATTCACAGAGGGTGGTAGATAAGTAGAATAGGCTCCCTGAGAAGTTTACTGAAGTAACTGTGGAAGGCTTCACAAAAAGAGCATGGGACAGACATAAGGGATTGTTGAGGGTGGGGGCGGGTGAGGGGGAAGGGCATGTCCTAGCAGATAGCTAGACAAGTGGGCAGACTGTGGGCCTGGCAGCCCTTTACTGCCACCACATTTCTATATTTCTATGAGCCATCTTCTCCTGCACCAATGTGGCAAATGACTGTAGTGCTAGTAGCTCTGCTCTGGGCTCCAGCAGGTCTATGTACAACAGTCTCTCCTGCTTGGCCGTTGTGCAGTGTGGTCCCCCACCTTAGGAGGGAGGCATCCATGGTAAGCACCACGGTCAGAGATTGTTGCAAGAAAAGGGACCTCCATCCTGAGGCTGTCCTTGTCCTACCACCACTGCAGGGCTTGCATCAGTGTGGAGGTCACTGGTACTACCCTGGACAAAGAATCCCTCCTCTGGGACCAAAAGGACCCGAAGCGGAACTGGATAGCTCTCATCTGAAACCTGGCTCCTGGGACTACAGCAGTGGCTGCAGCCATATGGCCCAGGAGCTGGAGAAAGTGCCTTGCTGGTCTAGGGATGTGCAGCCAGGAGGAGACTGCTAACTGGATAATGCTGTCCACCCTTGACTGTGGTAGGATATCATTTGCCCGATCTGTGTCCAGCTCTGCCAGTATAACTCAAGGAGCTGAACTGGCTTTAGAACCGAATTCTTGAGATTTACCAGGAACCCTAGAGACTGCAAGGTGTCCTGTGTTGTAACCAGAGATTCCTCTACCTGTAAGAGAATGCCCAACTAGCCAGTCATCCAGGTAAGGGAAAAATGACTTCTAACCTTCTCAGATGTGCCACAACCACTGCCAAGCACTTTGTGAAGGTTCTTGGTGCAGAGAACAGGCCTAAGGGAAAGGCCCTGAACCAATAATGACCTGAGGGAAGTCTGAACAAGAGGTATTTCCTGTGAGACTGCCTGATGGGGATAAGAAAGTAGGTGTCCCTGAGGTCCAGGGATGCCAGCCAATCCCGTCTTAAGAGTGGGGAAGGATCAGAGCCATGGTGACCATTTTGAATTTTGGCTTTGTAAGATGCTTGTTCACGTATCTTAGATCCAGAATGGGTCGCCACTCCCCATTTTTCTTCAAGGTTAGAAAGTACCTTGAATGCAACCCTTTTCCCCTTCAAGGGTATGGAACAGGTTCCATTGCTCCGTTTTGCAGCAGAGTGGACACCTCTGCCTCCAACAGGGCAGTTTCCGATTTGGTGGCAGGTTTGAATAGTCTTGCTCTTATCTTTGGAAATGACTTGAAGCTTAGAGCAAGACCATGGCTTACTACTTCCAGGACACTTGTCTGTGGTAATGGTTTTCCATGCCTGGAAGTAATAAATAGGTAAACCAGCCTGCCCCCTACTGGGGAATGGGAAGCGACCCAATCAATCACCTAGGGAGTCTGCTTGGTAGGGATCTTGGGCTGAGGGCTAGGTCCACCACAGCCAATATCCCTTCTACCTCTACCCCTGAAGTAGCCTCTTTGCTGCTGATAGGCAGGGATGGCCTGGGCCTCATAAAAAGGCCTCCGATAAGGTCTGCCCCCGTCTCCCCTACTTTGCTGTCACTGAGGAGTGGCA
Source organism: Neoceratodus forsteri (assembly GCA_016271365.2). Taxonomy (NCBI): domain Eukaryota; kingdom Metazoa; phylum Chordata; order Ceratodontiformes; family Ceratodontidae; genus Neoceratodus; species Neoceratodus forsteri. Next base: position 725,382,921 of record CM028129.1, read on the forward strand.
GCCTTTTCTGGCTGCAGCACTCTTGTAAGCCACTCTGTATTCATCCATTTTTCATGTCTCAGTTTGTTCCCCACAAAGAATTTTGCTCTGGGGAAAATCCATTGCCCTAGATTGGGTGGGGAGAGGGAGAGAGATATTATTGCATCTTAACCATGCAAACCTCCTTTGAGATACAGCAGTGGCCATGACTCTGGAAGCACAATTATTTTTAATATCCATAGCCATGTGCAACTGGTGTTTAGCTGCTTCCACTCCATTCGTACCTCTAGGTCAGATACCAGCCGAAGAGGAGCTTTGCTGGCCATTCTTGGACAGATTCCCACAAGGACGTTTGGTACCTGGAAACACAGGCCACGTAAGAAACCTGCCTTATGCAGGATGAAGCTCTCAGGTACCCCTTTTTAGCCAGGGAATCAAATTTCCTGTAGTCCTTCTCGGGAGGATGTGAAGCCAAGGGAATGCCTGCTTTTTCACAAACAGCAGCCTGGACCATCCTTTCATGACTAAATAGGAATTCAGTGCCATTGCCAGCCAAGGACTACCTCATGTCCAATTTCTTATCCACAAGTGGTATAGATGTTGGGGTGTATAGGATTTTTATGGTCTGCCTTTTTAAAAACTTGTGGATGGGGATCAAAGAAGTCTCTTGGAAGCAGGCATATCCATCATCTCTACATAGACTCTTCCTCAGTAGCTTCCTGGGCAGAGAGCTCCACAGCTTCCGCTATTTTTTTTTTTTCTTTTACATATCTATCAAGGCATAATGGGAGGCAGGGTCCCCAGAGGGAAGAGGAGGGGACTCAGGATCCATGTGTTCTGGTGAAACCTCAGGCTCAATGAGCTCACCAAATCATCCTCCCTCTTCATCCCATTCCTGTTCAGAAAAAGGTTCAGACCCAGATGAACTGGAGGGAAATACAGTACCCGGTGTCTGAACCAGAGTTTGGGTCATTGAGCGCCGACCCGGTTTACCTGAACCAGTCGGCATAGACTGCATAATTTGAATGATTTCTGCCATTTCTTCCACAGTTGGAGCCGTAACCATATGTTTTTTCGGTTCCGAACCAGCCACCTCTTTTGTTTGCCACAGGCATTTCAAGGCCCGAGTCAGCAACTTTTTTACTTGCAGAGGCTTCGCCCTTGTCAGAGGGCACCCCCTCCGGTTCCACCGGTTTACCTTTAGTGGAGGAACCCGGCAGACCTTCCGTTTCAGTTGCTTTATCAGCCATTCTCTCCTGCAGTCTATTCATATGTCTATCAAGCGTAGACGGAGGGAAATTTTTGCAGATTTTACAATCTGCCTGAAGGTCGTCAAACCCATGGCTGAAAACAGATGAGATGTGGATCAGCTTTAGCAAATGGTTCACTGCACTCTGTACAATGCTGAAACCCAGTGGGACCAGTTCTTTTCTTGGTTTTCTGTGACATAACCAAGAAAACTGTTCAACACTTATCCACAGTGAGTGGTTTAAACCCAGATAAGCGAAGATATTTGGTAAACAGCCGGTGTAGCAGCTGTGGAAAAAAGCGAGAAGGAAAAATACTTACTAAAACTCTACTGGTCCCTCTACCAGAAAATTTTACAACAGACACTAAAATTTAAAGAAAACCTTGAGTTTCCTCCTGGTTGCAAAAGCCAATCAGAAACTGAAAAACTTACCGTAAAGTAGAAACTTTAGTCTAGTCCAACCTGTAACCAAAGGAGAGGTTTGAAAATTAAAATAAAACGGTGGTATAAAAAAAAAAAAAAAAACAGACAAAACTTGTACTTCAACCGAAGGAGCAGAGGAGAGATCTCCAGGGTGACTTCACAGGCACGCACAGTAAAGAATCTGGTAGTTACACAGAAACCAGCAGCATGGGAGATATGTTGAGAGCTGGTATGGGAGGCAGTATGGACAGAGACTTTGTTCGAAGTGATATGGCAATGAACCGTGGTTTTGGAGATTCATTTGGAGGAATGGGTAAGGCCTAACATCAATGAGTAACAGTGGTATGCACCTTTATTTTAAAAAATTATTTTTCTAAGGACGTGGATATGTTCATCCACACTTCATGCCACGTCCCTTTCCCCGTCACATCTTCCTTTTCACTGGAAGAATCCGGTTGCCTTCTCTCTGCCAACGTGTTTTGTAAGCCTTGGATTCAAATTCTTCAGATTCTCTGAAGATTCGGCTCCTTCAAACTAGCAATTTTAATTTGTGTTGTTCAATCATGGAAGATAAGTCTTGCCCCGGATTTTGCCGGTGCCCGTGCGGCCAGAATGTCACGCACTGACCTGCATACCATGTGCGTTTACTGCTTGGGTATCGGCCATGACACCCAGGCTTGCAAGATGCGTCTTGCCTTTCATCTGAACATCCTAGACGATCTTGCACGTCTCAAGTTGGGCAGCCCCCCCCCCCCGAGAAACGGAACCCTCTGGTGAAATCCAAAGAGGCCTGATTGATGGTCTCCGCTGCTGCAGGGTCCGCCGAGCAGTTGGAAAAAAATGCAGGCCTTTGAAGAAGTGTCATGGGCCAGAGAGCTCTCTTCTCAGCTGATCTTCGTTTCCCCTCAGCCTGGGTTCCACGTTCTGTGCCAGTCTCTCCCCAGTCTCCCACTAAGGGCGAGGGACCTTCGGGGTCGCGTATTTCCTGGACCCGTAAAATGGAGCCAAGAGATTCTTAATCTCTGAGGAGATGTTCTTGGGATCGTGAGTGATCTCGGTCCCAGGAAACTGTAGTCTCGACTTCAGCAGAGATTGCTTCCTTGGCTGCTGGCTTCTCGGTTTTGCTGTCTGGTCAGTCGGCTGAGGCCTTGATAGACGATGCGGTTGAGATCACTCTCAATCCTGTCCATCTGTTCTCGCCAGACAAGGCTGACACCTCTGACTAGGACAACAGTCCTGCCTCTTCCTGATGAGACCCAGCCAGCTGGGAATTCCATCGAGGAACCGGTCGCTAATATGGGAAAATCACCGGTTCCCCTGGTGTCTCCTAGTGACCAACTCAGCCAGTCCGATCGAGGTAGAGATCTCGAACCCCCTCAACTGAGAGGCCTAGGAAGGCGCATAAACGTACTAAGAGGTGATGCCACCATTCATCCTCTGATGAGGAGAGGCTTCGGTGGAAACTATCGATGCTACGAGGATTTAATGTGGCAACAGCCGATTCTGCCTGGATAGGTTTCCACCCCGGCCATTACTTGGCTTTCGCCTCCTAGGCCGAATCAGACTCCACTGGAACTGGTGAAATCAGTTCCCCTGCCCATGGAGCTGGTAAAACTTAACCCAGTTTGGCCAAAATCTGTCTCAGTCGATAGTGGTGGAGCCGCTACCGACAGTCTTTTGGAGGGGCTCCTACGAAGGAAGCTCAGACAACTGCACGTCTTCCATGCAGGATTTTGGTCACCCTTACACCTGATCGTCCCAGGCGTGTAGAGGGGGACCTTGTTGGCTGACCGATCTTATCCGGATACTTCGGATTCTGATGACACCGACCTTCACTCTCATCCGCTGGTTGAGTTGTCAGTGGGTAGTCTGTCAACAGCGGAGGGCCCATCGTCATTCTTGGGAATTCACCTTATCTCCAAATCTACAGGGATGCCGCTAGAACCTGTCCAGAAAAGGGCATAGTACCCTCTTACTGATATTAAGAGGAGATACCCCCACGGAGGCTTTCCCAGTGGCAGAGGCCATGGTTGGCCCGGCTTTGGAGCTCTGGCACAATCCTGACTCCTTCTCAGCATCGTCTGGCTGGATGGCCCGCAAGTATGCGGTGCCCACTGGATCCCTCTTGGGGTTCACAGAACATCCCTCGGCAGAGGGGTTAGTGACAGTTTGTGTTCAGACGTACAGGTAGCTCTGCTGACACGGATACACCTCCGGACAAGGAGTCCAAAAAACTGGACCACACTGACAGGAAAGTCTGTGTAGCCTCAGGGTTCAGTATTAGGACTGGTCCTCTTCAATGTCTTTGTAAGCAACATTGCAGAGGGACTGGAAGGAAAAGTATGTCTCTTTGCAGATGACACAAAGATCGGCAACAGTTGATGCACAAGGTGGGGTGGAAAGGATGAGAAGGGACTTGGCAAGGTTAGAGGAATGGTCAAATGTATGGCAGCTTAGATTTAATGCTAAGAAGTGCAAGGTAATGCACCTGGGAAACAAAAACCCAGGGGAAGAGTACACAATGGGGGGTGAGATACTAACAACAACAAAGATGGAAAAGGACCTGGGGGTAATCATATCAGATGACAAAGGTTGGCAAGCAATGTGAGAGGGCAGTAAGGAGGGCTGGGGGATACTGGGATGCATAGGGAGAGGTATCACCAGTAGCAAACGGGAAGTTATCCCTCTGTACAGACAGCTGGTGAGACCCCATCTGGAGTACTGTGTGCAGTTCTGGAGACCCAATCTCCACAAGGACATAGACAAGATGGAAGCTGTCCAGAGGACGGCAACTAAAATGGTGCAGGGTCTACACCGGGAAGACATATGAAGAGAGGCTAAAGGAGCTTAATATGTATAGCCTCAAGGAAAGGAGGGATGTGGGGACATGATAGAAACTTCAAGTGCCTCAAGGAATCAAAGTCCAAGAGGTAGCATCTTAAAAAAAAAAAAAAAAAAAAAAAAAAAAAAAAAAAAAAAAAAAAGGTGTGCAAGAACAAGCGTGCACAATTTGAAAATTTGGGGCTAGAGATAATGTAAGAAAAATTACTCACCTTAGTAATGTTGTTTCTTCTAATGGAGTCTCTACATATTATGACAATTGCAGTTTGTCCCACCATTAGAACTGCTCCGGAGGTGAAAAAGTTAACTCCCATTCTAAGAATGGAACTTAGAGCATGAGCTCGGTTAGAGAATCTCTGTCTGGGTTATTTCAAACCCAAACTGTCAGATCTTTACAAGCAAAAACTCACTAAGGTCTGTGTGGAAGCTGTAATCTACACTAGCCAACTGGCAACCTAATTATTAACACCTATTGCTGATCCCAACACAAAGACTCAAGTCAGGGGACCAGAAGTAATAATACAATATAAAATAAAAAACACCACACCCCAAGAAGGGGTGGAAAACATAATGGGCATAACTAGTGCCCACACTAGGCTGCCCACCCCATACCCAAGTAGAAGTTCTGAGAGGGGCAGGCTGGGGGGGAGGTCATAATATAGCAAGACTCCATTAGAAGAAACAACATTACTAAGGTGTAATTTTTCCTTCAAACATGAAGTCTTGCTACATTACGACAACTGCAGACTACACAGCAGTACCTCCATGGAGGAGGGACAGAACCTACTTAGGGAATAGGCTCTGAAGCACAGCTGTGCCAAACCGAGCATCTCTCCTGGCCTGGACATCCAGGGAGTAATGCTTGGTGAAAGTGTACCGCTTTCCAGGTAGCAGCTTGACATATCTCTAAGATAGGGATGTCTCTGGCAGCAGCTAGAGACGTGGGCTGTACCTCTGGTAGAATGAGCCCTCAGGCCAGAGGGGAACTCTCCCAGTTCGATATCAAAATTGGATACAAGAGACAATCCACCTGGCAACTGATCTCTTAGTGGCAGGTCTCCTTTCCGACCTCACCGTGAGAAAAGTTGGAGGATTCAAACCTGTGACCCTTGGTACGTTCTATATAGTAACTTAGGGCCCTCTTAACATCTAAACTGTGCAATCTCCTCTCACCAGGGGAAGAATGTTCAGTGAAAAACACTGGAAGGGAGATAGACTGGTTAAGATGGAAATCTGAAACCACCTTAGCAAAACTTCCTGTTAGTCCTGAGGACTACCTTATCCCTGTGGAAAGAAATAAAGTCAGTTTCTACTGACAAGGCTTGCAACTCACTTATCGCCTGGCAGAAGTGATAGCCACTAGGAAAACAGTTTTCCAAGTTAAGTACTTAAGCTCTGCAGAAGACAGAGTTTCAAAAGGGGTTGCATTAACTGGGCAATGCAAACGGTAAGGTCCCAGGCAGGGGTGGCGGATCCCTAAAGGTGGATTAGTATGAAGTAATACCTTAAAAACTTGGAAAATACAGGGTGAGCGGAAGAGGCGGCTTTCTCTGCTGAAACAAAAGCAGAGACAGCTGCCAAATGTACTTTCAGGGTAGCTGGTCTCAGGCCCAAAGAATTAAGATGGACCATACAGTCCAAAACAATGGGCAAATCAGCAGATTCCGGGAAATATGTTTCAGCACACCAAATGGAAAACCTTTTCCACTTAGAATTATAAGTAGCCTTAGTGGAAGGCTTCCTAGAAGCCTTTAGGATTTCAAGAACACCCTGAGAAAGGTGTAGGTCAGCAAATTCTAACTCCTCAAGAGACAGGCCTTGAGGTTGAGGGATTTGAGGTTCGGATACCAAACTCTCCCCTGGGCACAGGTTAACAGGTTGTGATTCCTGGGGAGACACAGGGGAAGATGGACTGTTAGGGACAGAAGGAGTGGGTACCAGGGCTGTCTGGCCCAATCTGGGGCAATCAGAATCACCCTGCAAGGCTGGGATCTGATTTTGACTAGCACCTTGAATAGGAGAGGGAAGGGGGGGGAAGGCATAAAGAAGCTTCCCTTCCCAATCTAGGAGAAAGGCATCCAGGGGGACTGAGCCCAACACTGGGGGCCTGCAACAGAAAAGTGGAAGTTGGTGATTGTCTGGGGCTGCAAAAAGATCTATCTGAGGGGTGCCCCATTTGGCAAAAACTATCCCCAGTACTTGAGGATCCAGAGACCATTTGTGATGGCCCTGGGAAATCCTGCCGAGAGCATCTGCTAGGACATTGTCCTTTCCTGGAAGATGAACTGCTATGAGGGAAGTGTTCAGGGAATAGGCCAGAGACCACAACTTCATTGCCTCGGTGCACAAGGCCGAAGACAGAGTGCCCCCCTGCTTGTTGATGTACCACATTGTTGTGGTGTTGTCTGTTCTGACTTGTACCACTTTGTTCTGAACAGACGCAGAAAACACTTGAAGTGCTAAAAAGACAGCTCTGAGTTCCAGCAAATTGATGTGGAGCAGAGATTCCTGGGGACCACACTCCTGAGTGGAGAGGTGCCCATGTGGGCTCCCACCCCAGGAGGAAGCATCCGTAGTGAGGGTCAAGGAGTGAGACAGAGGAATGAAGGGGACCCCAGTCTTAAATTGCTCTGATCCTGCCACCACTGGAGGCCTGGATCAGGGTTCGGTCACTGGGACCAACTTGGAAAGGGGTCTCTTTCTGAGACCAAAGACTCTCAAGTGAAACTGAATGTCCCCATCTAAAATCTTGCCCTGCACTACGGCTGTGGACGCAGCCATGTGCCCCAGGAGCTGCAAAAAAAGAGTCTTGCTGGTCGAGAGACCTGCAGAGTGAAGGAGGAGGCCAGAGCCACCAAGTTCCTTACCCTCTCTAAGGGTAGGAGGCTCTGGCCTGCTTTGTGTCCAATTCTGCACCTATGAAGGTGAGCACCTGAACTGGTTCCAGAACTGACTTTGGAAGATTTAGCAAGAAGCCCAGTTTGGTGAGCAGCTGCTGGGTAACTTGCAGGTGAGATTTTACCTGTTCTGGGGACTGGCCTACAATGAGCCAGTCGTCCAAATAGGGAAAGACAACAATCTTTTGCCTCCTTAAATGAGCAACTGCTACTGCCAGACATTTTGTGAATACCCTTGGGGCAGAGGTGAGGCCGAAGGGCATTGCTCTGAACTGGTAGTGACCTGGGGGCAGTTCGAATCTGAGGCACTTTCGGTGGGAGCTTCTGATTAGGACGTGAAAATAGGCATCCTTGAGGTCCAGGGAGGCTAGCCAGTCCCCTGGTCTTAGAGAGGGTAAAATCATTGCCAGAGTTACCATTCTGAACTTTGGTTTCAAAAGGTGTTTGTTCAGATATCTGAGGTCTAAAATGGGCCGCCATTATCCTGTCTTTTTTGGGGTAAGGAAATATCTGGAGTACAGACCCTTGCCCTGGTGTAGGGGAGAAACCCTTTCTACAGCTCTGAGAGCCAGAAGGGTTGAGACTTCTGTTTCTAGAGTAAAGGTCTCTAAAGAGTTTGCAGGTGGGAAAGATCAGATTCTCATCTTTGGGAACTTTTTGAAGCTGAGAACCAGACCCTGGCTTACTACTTCCAGGACCCACTTGTCTGAAGTTAGAGACACCCAGTTCTGAATGAAGTAAGCCAACCTGCCCCCTACGGGTAAAGGAGAACTGGCCCTGGGCACCCCATCAGGGTGTCTGTTTGGCAGGTGCTTTAGGCTGAAGGTGGGAGCAGGCCTGCCCACACCCCGTCTGCCTCTGCTTCTGAAGAAGCCCCTCTGAGCATAAGCAGAGGAGGCCTGGGTTTGGTAAAAAGGCCTGTGAAAGGCCTACCCCACCCCTGGGGTCTGCCTCTGAGGAGTGGCTTGCGCCTTGGCTTGGGCAATCTTATAGGTAGTCCTATATTCATCCATTTTTTCATATAATTCTCTGTCTGCTCCCAAACAGAGAATTTCCAACCCAGGAAAATCCATAGCCTTAGTCTGGGTATCCTGTGACAAGCTAGTACACCTGAGCCAGGCCAACCTCACAAAGCTACAGGCGTAGCCATGACTCTAGAGGATACATCATTAAAATCCACAGCAGCATGAAACTGCACCTTGGATGCCTCAATGCCATCAGCAGCCACCTGTTCCAGCTCATTAGCAAGCTGGCCAGAGGCCTGTTTGGCCAAAGCCATGACAGTGTCCCATCTAGATTTTTGATACCTTGCTACATAAGCCATGTAATTTGCTTGCCTGAGTCCCAAGGACGCTACCATGTATTGTTTTTAGCCATGGCATCAATCTTCCTGGAATCCTTGTCAGGAGGATGTGAAGCCAGGGAATATTAGCTTTATCACAGGCTGCAGCCTGAACCACTAACATGACTGCATTGCTGTGAAAGGAATTCTGTGTCAGGACCTCGACAGTGTGTACCTCTGTCCATCTTTTTATCCACAGGAGGCACAGAATTAGGAGTTTTAAAATTTTTATTGTTTGCTTCCTAAATGATTTATGCAAAGGAATAGACAATCTCCTAGACTCTGGTATATCCATCATTTCTACAAAATCAGGTTCCTCTTGCTCATCCACAGCTTCCTCCAATGGGAACTGGAGGGTTTCAGCAACTTTTTTGTAAAACAAAGTGAGAGGGGGACTCAGAACAGAAAGCATAGGGGGGAGATTCTAAAGGTCTGTCTGGGGAGATGTCCGGTTCAATGGGCACACCCAGACCCTCCAAGTCACATTCATACTGTTCATAATCATCCTCCCCTCCTCTGGTTCATAAAACTCCTCAACATCATATTCCTGAACCGTGGAACCGACCTTTACCAGACAGTGGCGGTTCGGACGGAACCGAGAAAGTGACTGGACAATCTGAATAGCTCTTGTTATCTCTGCAGCAGTTGGAGAAGGAATTTTGGGTCCACACCTGCTGATTTTCTTGTTTTCTTGTTTTTACTGGAACTGGCTCATCCGAGCCAGCTTTGCGCGCTTGGTTCGAGGAAGTCTCGCCTGGCTGAGGGCATTCCCTCCGTTCGGTTGGCACCGAACCGGCTGGCCATCCGGTCAGCGGACTTTTGTCTCGCTCCCTGAGCCTGCCAACTCTCTTATCCAGGGTGGCTGCAGGAAATTTTACAAATCTGGCGGTCTGAATTGAGGTGGTCAAACCCCAGACAATATACGCATGTGGTGTGTGGGTCAGCCTTGGCAAAGACTTCCCCACAAGCACAGTGTTGAAACCCAGTGGGCCCAGTTTTTCTTTTGGGTTTCTCAGACATAATGCCAGCCTAACCAAAAACTTGCCCTTTTAACGGCAGTGCCAGGCAAGACACCCTTATCGGTTCCTAACCGTGTCATGGGTCTTGGAAAAAACCATAATGAATTCCGTTTTGTTTTTTTTAACTGGGAACCGCACTCTAAAACCTCTAATTTTTGTGACTTCAAGTTTTAAAAGTAAGCTGATCGGTTCAAAACCGAACCGATAACATTTATAAGTTCCACACAGAAATTAAACTGAAATTACTTACGATACCACAGACAGAGCTTGAACCGATCGGTTTTGCGGTTAAAATAATACTCTCAGTTTATTTGAACCGAGAAAACACTGTTTAAACCGAGAAATGAACCGAGCAGTAGGAGAAATCTCTGGAGCGACTGTTCAGTGAGGCGGAGTAAAGAATCTGACAGTTTGGGTTTGAAATAACCCAGACAGAGCTTCTCTAACCGAGCTCGTGCTTTAAGTTCCATTCTTAGAATGGGAGTTAACTCTTTCACCTCCGGAGCAGTTCTAATGGTGGGACAAACTGCAATTGTCATAATATAGCAAGACTTCATGTTGTTTGAAGGAAGTATTTTTTCACCGAGAGGGTTGTGGATGCATGGAACGGCCTTCCGGAGGAGGTTGTGGAGTCAAAACAGTGATTGAATTCAAGCAAGCATGGGACAGCCATAAGGCAATTCTAGGGGGTGGTGGTAGAAAGAAGTAGGCTGCTGGTTAACTAGGATCTGCAGCTTATCCATTAGGTAGGGAAATGGGCAGACTGGGTGGGCCAAGCGGTCCTTATCTGCCGTCAAATTCTATGTTTCTATGTACCAGGGACAGTGGTTTGAAAACCAAGCTTGTGCCTAATGAATGTTCCACTATTTATATATAGGCTTTAAATCTCCGGGGCAGTTCAACTAGAAGGGCTAACTGCATTAGTCAGAATATAGTAAGACTTCCTGGGGTTTGAATACAACGAAGTGGAACTATAGCCCAAGAGCTCATGGCAAACGCACTAAAAGCAGAAGTTCGAAAATATATCCTTAGTCCCAAGCCCTTGTTGGGCATTAGGTGCTATGAATCAGCATAATGTAATACTAAAATTCATGGTCACATTAGTTACACCTGTTCCATTAGAAAAACACCAACAATAACACCTGAAAATGTTTTAGAATTGCTCATATTGTAATGAAAGTTTGGAAAAAGAACAAACTGACATATACGGCGACCAAACTTCTGCAATGGTACTAACCACTGACAGTTCAGCAAAATGATCAAACTTTAAATTAGCAAAATACATAATGTAAGGAAAACAACATGAACTAAGAATCTCATTGGGGATATGGAGTCTCGTCGTGCATAAATGGGATAAGCCACTGAACTAGTGGCAGACTGTGTTTTCAGGTTTCAGGGTCTTACTTGTCTGCAGCAGCAGTGCATTTGGCTTTCAGGGCAGCTGCATCTTCAAAGCCCATTTTCCCACGTCAATCGGATCAGTAAAAATATATACTTTACTATCATGGATTATTCTAAGTTTAGCAGGGAACTGGATGCTACAAGATATTTTCAACTCTTAGTGTGCTGCAAACCTTATCAAATTTCTTTCTCCGAAGCCAGGTCACATAAGAGACATCCGGAAATATGTACTGTGGACCCGTCTGCACTCAATGGTCCAAAACACTTAGTAAGGCTGAGTAGTTTGTCCCTGATGCCCATGCTATCCATCACCACCATCATGATTCTGGGTAACTCCTCTGATGGCTTCCCTTTATGTGGGAGTTGGTAAGCTTTTGTAATGGATAAGTCTAGCACATGAGGCACTCCTTGACAACATCAACGCATGGTCCCCTTCTGATCCTTCTGGCAAACCCACAAGCTGCACATTCAGACTCCGGACTTGACTTTCCAATATTTCAAGTTGATTAGTGGTATGCTGCAGCTCTTTGGCCCGCTGCACCAAAGTACTCTTACAAACTTCAAAATGTCACTTCAAATCCTCCACGTTCTCATGCACTGCAACTATGGCTTTATCAACCGTAGCAATGAGACTTGTAAGAATATCTAATTTTTTTTATTCATAGATGTGGATGAAGTTATCAACTGCTGCATTTTCTGACTGAGTGAAGGGTCTCCTCCAGGCAGTCTCCCTCAGCAGTATCTCCTCGTGTAAAGAGTGCTTGGACCTACTACCAGTCCCTTCCCACCATCTTTTCTAGAGTCAACTATTTCATTACAATTTCCCCATATTGTGCTCAGAGCACTCCTCTTCCAAACGAGAAAGCTTCCTCCAGAATAAAATGACAAAATAGATTTTTTAAAGTTTGAAATAGTAATCCAAGGAGCAGAGGTGCTGTGCAACTTCTCATCTCGGGCTCCACAGTGCCCCCTTTTATTTGTTAAACAGTATGGCAGGTCCCGTGAGACGGCTCCAGAATATCTTTAGTGCGCACAGTGCGACTGGCGATGCTACATTATGTCCTTCTAGGTTTGGTGTGGCTTTGTCGGTTCCAGCTTTACTTTGGCTTTTGCAGTCAGGAGGACATCACTTTCGTTGGCTGATATTTTGTTTTAATCCTGCACAGATGTCAACTATGGGTGTTGTAGGGGGATGGGAGACTGGGACCAGAGCGGGAAATGGAGAGAACAGCATGTGACTTGTGACAGAGCAATAAATAGCTTTTTTCAGCATGTAAAATACTTTTGCTGACTGTTGGCATCTCTGGCTTGAATAATTTAGCCATTAGAAAGGCGCTTTTGTGTGTGTTTTTGGGGGGGCGGATTTGAAAATGTATGAATTCCAGATGCAGCTGACAGAAAGGTGCCAGTCAATCAAGGACTCAGATTCTCGGACCCCACTGTACAATTATATCTAAAGACAGACTGCCCCCGATGTTCCCAGACTGACAGGAAAGGAGCAGAGTTTGCCGTGAGCAGGTCACTGAAATAGTCACATGACCACTGGGCTAGTTCGACAAGTGATTGGCTGCTGGGGCTATGTGATGGACTGACTGTTATACCAAGTTCATGTTTGGCATAGCATGGCGGTAGGGTGGTCCCAGAGGAAGGGAGAGGGCTGTGTTTGCTCATGCATAGTTATCCAATTGATCGGGAAGGGTAGTATATCACATACTGCAACACGTAATAAATTTCAAAAATACATTTCTTAGTGGGCCATCATGTCTTGAGGACCAGAAAGAAAAAATTACTCATCTTAGTAATGTTGTTTCTTCTAATGGAGTCTTGCTATATTATGACATATGCAGTATAACCCCAGGTTAGAACTGCTCCCGAGGTGAAAGTTAAGTTCCATGCAGGGCATGGAATCTTGAGCGCGAGCTCGGTTGAACACTCTGTCTGTTGAAGCTCAAACTTAAACCGTCAGATCTTTACGAGCAAAAACTCACTAAGGTTCTGTGTGGAAGCCGTAAACCTACACTAGCCACTGGCTACTAATTACAAAAACAACTTTTTGTTCTTGATCCCAAAACAAAGACGCAAGTCGGGGGATTCAAGAAGGAAAATTTAAGCACAACACCTAAGCACTCTAGAAGGGTGAAATAAAATGGGCATCAAAGTGCCAACATTGCACTGCCCACCCACATCCCAAAAACAGAGGTTCTGAGAGGGGCAGGCTGGTGGGGAGGTCATAATATAGCAAGACTCCATTAGAAGAAACAACATTACTAAGGCGAGTAATTTTTTCTTCAAACATGAAGTCTTGCTATATTATGACATGCAGACTACACAGCAGTACCTCCATGGAGGAGGGACAGAACCTACTTGGGAAATAGGCTCTGAAGCACAGCTGAGCCAAATCGAGCATCACTCCTAGCCTGGATATCCAAGGAGTAATGCTTAGTTAAAGTGTGAACTGTTTTCCAGGTAGCTGCTTGACATCTCTCTAAGATAGTAATGTCCCTGGCAGCAGCCAGAGACGCAGCTGTACCTCTGGTAGAGTGAGCCCTCAGGCCTGAGGGAGGAACCTCACCCAGTTTTTCGTAACAGAACTGGATACAAGAGACAATCCACCTGGCAATGGATCTTTTAGTGGCAGGTTTCGCTTTACCAACCTCACCATAAGTGAGGAACAATTGGAGGGATTCGAACCTGTGACCCTTGGTACGCTCTATATAGCAACTAAGGGCTCTTTTGACATCTAAACTGTGCAATCTCCTCTCACCAGAGGAGGAATGGTCAGTGAAGTACACAGGAAGAGACATGGATTGATTAAGGTGAAAGTCTGAAACCACCTTAGGCAAAAACTTCCTGTTAGTCCTGAGGACCACCTTATCTCTATGAAAGGAGATAAAATCAGGCTCCACTGACGCAGGCTTGTAGCTCACTTATGCACCTGGCAGAGGTGATGGCTACCAGAAACACAGTTTTCCAAGTCAAGTACTTAGCTCTGCTGAAGACAATGGCTCAAAAGGGGTTGCATAAGCTGAGCGATGCAAATATTAAGATCCCAAGCAGGGGCAGGGTCCCTGAACAGGGGTTGGTGTGAAGCAACCCTTTAAAAAACTTGGAGAACACAGGGTGAGCTGATAAAGAAGAGGGCTTACCTGCTGACAAGAAGACAGACACAGCTGCCAAGTGCACTTTTAGGGTAGCTGGTCTCAGCCCCAAGGAATTCAAATGCACCAAATAATCCAGGATTGTGGGCACACCAGCAGATTCTGGGGAAATATGTTTACCAGCACACCATATGGAAAATCTCTTCCATTTTGAATTATAGGTAGCCCTGGTGGAAGGCTTCCTAGAGGCCTTCAAGATATCCAATACACCTTGAGAAAGGTGTAGGTCAGCAAACTAACTCTTCAAGATCCAAGCCTTGAGATTGAGAGATTTGAGGTTCGGATACCAAACTCTCCCCCTGGGCACAGGTTAACAGGTTGTGATTCCTGGGAAGACATAGGGGAGGGTGGTCTGCTAAGGACATGAGGAGTGGGTACCAGGGCTGCCTGGCCCAATCTGGAGCAATCAGGATCATCTTGCAGGATTGAGATCTGATTCTGACTAGCACTTTGAAAAGAAGGGGGAAGGGGGAAAAGCAGAGAGAAACTTCCCTTCCCAACTGAGGAGGAAGGCATCCAGAGGGACTGAGCCCAACACTGGGGGCCTGCAGCAAAAAAGAGGAAGTTGGTGATTGTCTGGGGCTGCAAAGAGATCTATTTGCGGAGTGCCCCATCTGACAAATATTACCTCCAGTACTTGGGGATCCAGTGCCCATTCGTGATGGCCTTGGGAAATCCTGCTGAGAGCATCCGCTAGGGCATTGTCCTTGCCTGGGAGGTGAACTGCCATAAGGGAGGCGTTCAGAAAATAAGCCAGAGACCACAACTTCACTGCTTCCGGTGCACAAGGCTGTAGACCGAGTGCCCCCTTGCTTGTTGATGTACCACATTGTAGTGGTACTGTCTGTTCTGACCTGAACCACCTTGTTCTGGACAGATGTGGAAAAAACCTGGAGTGCTAGAAAAACTGCTCTGAACTCCAGCAAATTGATGTGGAGCAGAGATTCCTGAGGGGACCACAGCCCTTGGGTGGAAAGGTCGCCCATGTGAGCTCCCCACCCCAAGAGGGATGCATCTGTAGTAAGGGTCAAGGAATGAAACTGGGGAGTGAAGGAAACCCCCTGTCTCAGATTGTTCTGATCCTGCCACCACTGAAGGGCCTGGATCAGGGTTCGAGTCACTGGAATCAATTTGGTTAGGGGATCTGTCCTTTGAGACCAAAAGGCTCTCAAATGGAACTGAATGTCCCTCATCTGAAATCTCGCTCCCTGCACCACTGCTGTAGAAGCAGCCATGTGCCCCAGGAGCTGTAGAAAATGCCTTGCTGGTCGAGAGACCTGCAGGGTGAAAGAGGAGGCCAGAGACACCAGGGTCCTTGCTCTTTCCAGAGGAAGGAAAGCTCTGGCTTCTTTTGTGTTCAGTTCTGCGCCTATAAAGGTGAGAAGCTGGACAGGCTCCAGAACTGACTTTGGAAGATTGAGAAGGAAACCTAGAGATGTAAGCAGCTGCTGGGTTACTTGTAAATGTAGTCTGACCTGTTCTGGAGACTGGCCTACAATGAGCCAGTCGTCCAGATAAGGAAAGATGGCAATCTTTTGCCTTCTTAAATGAGCAACTGCTACTGCCAGGCATTTTGTGATCACCCTTGGGGCTGAGGTGAGGCCGAAGGGCATTGCTCTGAACTGGTAATGGCCTGAGGGCAGTTTGAATCTGAGGTACTTTCGATGGGAGCTTCTGATGAGAACATGGAAGTAGGCATCCTTGAGGTCCAGGGAGGCTAGTCAGTCCCCTGGCCTTAGAGAGGGTAAAATAATCCCCAGGGTCACCATTTTGAACTTTGGTTTTAAAAGGTGCTTGTTTAGATACCCGAGATCCAGAATGGGACACCATTCTCCTGTCTTTTTTGGGGTAAGGAAGTACCTGGAGTACAACCCTTTGCCCTGGTGTATGGGTAGAACCTTTTCCACGGCTCCGAGAGCCAGGAGGGAAGAAACTTCTGCTTCCAGGGCAAGTGCCTTGGATGGGTTTGCAGGTGGAAAAGACCTAGCTCTCATCTTCGAAATTTTTGAAGCTGAGAACCAGTCCCTGGCTTACTACTTCCAGGACCCACTTGTCTAATGTTAAAGACTTCCAGTCCTGGACAAAGTAAGCCAGCCTGCCCCTACCGATAGTGGATAATTGGCCTGGCTACCCCATCAGGGAGCCTGTTTTGCAGGGGCTTTGGGTTGAGGGAGAAGCAAGCTTATTAGAGTCCCTTCTGCCCCTTCCTCTAAAGAACCCCCTCTGGGCATAAGCAGAAGAGGAGGCCTGGGCTTGGTAAAACGGCCTATGAAAAGGCCTGCCCCGGACATGCTGCCTTTGAGGAGTGACTTGCCTTTCTCTGGCCTGTGCACTCCTATAGGTGGTCCTATACTCATCCATTTTCTTCATATAATTCTCTGTCTGCTCCCCAAACAGAGAATTTCCCACAACAGGAAAATCCATAGCCTTAGACTGGGTATCTTGTGACAGGGCAGTACATCTGAGCCAGGCCATTCTGCGAAGACACACAGATATAGCCATAACTCGTGATGAAACATCATTAGAGTCTACAGCAGCATGAAACTGCACCTTGGATGCCTCAATACTATCCGCAGCCACCTGCTACAGCTCCCTGGCAAGCTGTTCAGGGGCCTGTTTTGCTAGGGCCAGGACAGAATCCCACCTGGATTTATGGTACCTAGCTTTGTAAGCCATATAATTTGCCTGTCTGAGTCCCAAAGATGCTGCCATGTACTGCTTTTTTGCCATGGCATCCATCCTCCTGGAATCCTTTTCAGGAGGGTGAGAGGCTAGAGGAATATTAGCCTTGTCACAGGCTGCAGCCTGCACTACCCCCACATGGCTGCACTGCTGGGATAGGAACTCCGTATCAGAGCCTGATAAAGCATACCTCTTGTCCATCCTTTTATCCACAGGGAGGCTAGAATGAGGAGTTTTCAGAATGTTTACTGTGTTTCCTAAAAGATTTATGCAAGGGAATACACAGTCTCCTAGACTCTGGAATATCCATCATTTCCACAAAATCAGGCTCTTCTTGATCATCAACAGCTTCCTCAACAGGGAGTTGCAGAGTGTCAGCAACTTTCTTGTAAAACAAAATGAGAAGGGGACTCTGATAGCCTGGGAGGGGATACTCCTGAGGGTCTGTCTGGAGCGATGTCCGGTTCAATGGGCACATCCAGACTTTCAAAATCACACTCACTCTCCTCGTACCCCTCCTCCCCTTCCCCCGGTTCATAAAAATCTTCAAAATCATAATCCTGAACCGAGGGAACCGACCGAACCGGGCGCTTCCCTAATGGTGCCGGTTCGGACGGGACTGGGGAAAGAGACTGGACAATTTGAATAGCTTTGGCTATTTCCTCAGCGGTTGGAGAAAGAACTTTTGGCCCCAAACTAGCTGACCTTCTAGCCCTTTTAGTTGGAACCGGCTCCTCAAAGCTGGCTCTTCGTTTGCCCGAGGAAGCATCGCCCTGGTCAGAGGGCACTCCCTCAGGTTCGGTTGGAACCGAACCGGGCTGGCCATCCAGGTCAGCGGACTTTTTGGCCTCCCTTTCCCTGAGCCTATCAACTCTTTTTTCCACGGTGGCAGCAGGAAAATTCTTACAAATCTGGCAGTCTGCATTGAGGTGGTCAAACCCCAGACAATAAACACAAGTGGTGTGTGGGTCAGCCTTAGCAAAGGCTTCCCCACAGAGGCCACAGTGCTGAAACCCAATGGGTCCGGTTTTTCTTTTGGGTTTCTCAGACAGTGTCAGCCTAACCAAAACTTGCCCGTTAATGGCAATCCACCAAGCAAGAGACTCTTATCGGTTCCCAACCGTGTCACGGGTCGTGGAAAAAACCGTAATAAAACCCGTTGTTTTTTTTAGAACCGATAAGAACAGGGAACCGCACTCTAAAGGACTAGAAGGTAATTTTAAAACCCCTCTGATCGGTTCAAACCGAACCGAAAAAGACGTTTACAATTTCCACACAGAAGAAAATAAATACGTTATCCAATACTTACAATACCACAGACAAGAGCTTGAACTGACGATTGCGATTAAATTTCGGTAAAATAAACAGAGAATTACACTTTAAAACCGACAAACGAACCGAACAGCAGGAGGAATGTCCGGAGCGACTGTTCAGTGAGGCGGAGTAAAGAATCTGACAGTTTAAGTTTGAGCTTCAACAGACAAGTGTTCAACCGAGCTCGCGCTCAAGACTCCATGCCCTGCATGGAAGTTAACTCTTTCACCTCCGGAGCAGTTCTAACCTGGGGTTATACTGCGTATGTCATAATATAGCGAGACTTCATGTTGTTTGAATTTGGAATTATTACTGTTCAATGGTTATTTGCTTCTGTTAGCCAAAAATCAACTTCTGATGGGGTGATTTTTTTTTTTCTCTCGACTGCCATTAATATTTTGGTATAGCACATTGTAAGAATGGTCAAACTTAACATTCTTAGGGTGTCAGACCCACTCACACCCCAATAATGTGCACAAGGCCATTCATGAAACTAAGAATGGTTTTCACATCTGTATAAATAAAAACCTGCAAGGGAAAGGGCTATTTACAGAATGAACAAACCAAAATACTTACATTAGCAACAAAAACAGTGGATCCAAGCCTGCCAGCCTGTAAAGCACAAATAAGTTCTGGTGGAAGCTTTGCATTATTAATAATAGATGGTGGCAAATTCATCATCCCAGGCCCCATATCAGGTAGATGACCCCCTGAGAAAGACATTCCAGTACCAGTCCGTTGCAGAAACCTGCGAGCATTTTCTCCATCAGGGTCCTTAAAAAAAAAAAAAAAAAAAAAAAAACAGAAGTCACTAACGCTTGCACATACAATATGAAAATATTGGAAAACAAATTGAGGAACTTGTATACTATTATTAAAGGCCATCTGTACACTCACGCTCTTCTGATTAGCTACATTTCCAATCCTCATTTTAATCTAGTACCATGCAGAACATTCTTCAAGTACCTTTAAGCCTACTACAATGCTTGAATCAGTGTGTAAGCAATTAGAGCACTATACAGTACAAGCCTATTCTCAAGACTGGGCCAGCTCAATGGAGCTTTATCTAAACCATAATGGCACAATTCAAGCTCTTTTCAACCCACGCTCCCAAAACTATTCCATTTTATTATTTGAAAACTGGTAACCGGAAAAGGGATACTGAGCCATGACTCCTATCCAGGTGCAACCCAGGGAAGAGGGGAAGACGAAGTACAGTTGCTGAATAACTTACTGTAATAGTAGATCTTAGAGAATCTTTTGTAGCAGATCATAACATAGGAATGTCCAGCTGCATGCTTCCTTTCCTCCAGAATATTTCCCAGCAGTTGACCTGGAACCTCCCCCCGACGATACATGCTATATCCTGGCATGTATAGAAGGGGGAGGTCCCAGATGCTCCTCAATTCTTTTACATCTCAGTGACCAGAATGAGAGGTCAATTTCTCTGGCTTCAGAGAGAAACAGGAGAAAAAAGGGAGCTTCCCAAATATTTTGTAGAATTTTTGTAGAGCAAGATGCCCTTCTGAAGCAGGAAGCAAGGGGGAGGGCAGCATGACCTGCCGAAAGAGATTCTTCGAATATCCAAGTTCTTACGCAACTGTACTGTCTTCAAGGAAATCTCTTGCAGCAGGCCATAACATGTACGAAGAGTCCCTAGCATTTGGGATGTATAGGGGTGGAGGAAGTGAAAACAGGGACTTTGGACCATAGGTCTTGGAGGACGGGCCATCCAAAATTAGTTTGCTTCTTGGAAGCAATGTCCAGACTAATATTTTGTAAAGTTATGTACAGTAGACCAAGTAGCCACTTCACAAATGGCAATAGCTGAAACGCCCTGAAAACAAGCTGCAGATGCAGACGTACCCCTTGTGGAGTGAGGTTTGATCACTCCAAGGAGTGGTTTGTTAAAATTTGGTCTAAACAAAAGTAATGCAGTTAGCCAACCAAGTGGACAAGCACTGCTTGAAAACTTGAATGCCCCCTTTCCCTGGGGTGAAAGAAAGATGCTCAGATTTGTGCAACAGTTTAGAGCGGAGAAGATATCTCAATGTTCTATGCACATCAAGAGTATGCAGCAGGGTTTCTCTTGGATTAGCCTGCTCTGCAAATTACACAGGTAAGTGTACAGCTTGATTCAAAGTAAATTCTGACATTACTTTTGGCAGAAAGTTAGGATTGGTATGCAACGAGATCCTATCCTTATGAAACTGCACGTAGGGCTCCTTGCACATTAGTGCCTGAAACTGAAATAAGTCGGACGTAATGGCAACCAGGAAAAGGGTTTTCCTGGAAAGATAAAAGGACCCAGTTTTTCAAGCACAATTCAAATCCAATGAGGGGACAGGGACCTGAATAGGGGGATGAAGAATACCTTTTAAAAAGGTGCTTGTAAAAATAAGCTGCCGGCCCAGTGGAATAGAGAACTGAGGCGCTGGCGCCTTACCTCAACCCACCCCGGCGACCTGGGTTCAGAACTGACTCGGGACGTTGGGGGCTGGCAGGGGAAGGAGAGGACTGAGTGTCCATAGGACTGCTCTCCTTCCCTGGGGTGGATTTTGGGCAGTCAGTCAGCAGCAGCCTCTGGTGGAGACCAGAAGCACTGCACGACAGCGTAGGAGGGACACACACCAGGAAAATGGAAAAGCATTCCACGTTACGGCCACCCACCACTCAGAGGCCATCAATGCACCTGGAGCCATCTGCCTCAGCAGCACTTCAGGGCCAAGATGTTGCAAAGGGTTATGTCGGGTTACCCTAGGGTGGCTGCCATTTGAGAGCAACGGCTCGGGGGACAGGATGGGTCAGTAGAGACCCTGGCACGCCCAAAGGAGTGGCTAACATCGCAGCAAGTCCGGGGCGCGCACCAAAAAAAACAAACCGATAAGCTGGGACAATGGCTTGTTGACCAGACAAATGAAAGGCTGAAATAGCCAAAAAGTGTACTTTCAGAGGAATATTTTAGTCCACCTTCCGACAGGGATAGAAAATAATCCAAAATGCTCTTGTTGGGGACACAAAGGGGTCTAAATAACGATCAGAAGCCCATTTGGAGAAATCTCCATTTCACAGCATATGAGGACCATGTAAGACTGCTTGCGGGCAGCAAGACTTCTGCCACTTATAGTGAAACTGGAAAACAGGAGAGGACTACGTCCCAAGGAGCCAAGTGTAAGTGCAGGGAGTGAAGGTAGAGGTGAAGCAACTAGCCCTGCGCCAGAGACAGAAGAGCTTGGCAAATTGGCAGAGGAAGAGGGTTCTGGATGGACATCTGCAGGAGCAAGGTGAACCAAACCTGCCATAGCCACAAAGGCGCAATGAGGATCATGGCTTCCCTGTCCCTGACCAGTCTGAGCAGAACTCTCTGAATGAGAGGGAAGGGCAGGAAAGCATAAAGAAAGAAAAAATTACTCACCTTAGTAATTGCTTTTCTTCTCATGGAGTCTTGCTATATTATGACAGAAGCAGTTAGCCACAGCACTTGAACTGCCCCGGAGAGGAAACAGTTAACTCCAGGCAGACTGGAGTTCTAAAGCGCGAGCGCTGTACCCAAAGCTCTATCTGGCTAGTTTCAAACAAACTATCAGATCTTTACGTAGCTAACACTAAGCAACAAGTCTGTGTGGAAAAACCCTACACTAGCCAAGTGGCTACCTACTAGTAGGAAAAAACAATAACAGAAACAACAACACCACCACCACTAATAATATCACCCCCAACAAGCACTATTAGGCCTCCCTTCCCCAAAAGACTCAAGTCCAGGAGGAGGGCCAACATATTACCCAAAAACAGAAATACCTAGTTCCCTAACCCTAAAGAAAAGGGGGGAAAGGGAAAAGAACTAAAATGGCATGACAGTGCTTGCACTAATTGCCAACCCCTTACCCAAGTAAGAAGTTCCGAGAGGAGCAGGATGGGGTGGTCATAATATAGCAAGACTCCATGAGAAGAAAAGCAATTACTAAGGTGAGTAATTTTTCTTCAAACACCATGAAGTCTTGCTATATTACGACAGAAGCAGATTACACAGCAGTACCTCCATGGAGGAGGGTCAGAACCTACTTAGGAAATAGGCTCTGAAGCACAGCTGTGCCAAACCGAGCATCTCTCCTGGACTTTACATCCAGGGAATAATGCTTGGTAAAAGTGTGAACTGTCTTCCAGGTAGCAGCTTGACAAATTTCCAGAATGGAATATCCTAGCAGCCGCTAGAGATGCAGCTGTACCCTAGTGAGTGGGCCCTCAGTCCTGAGGGGTTCTCTACCTAGTTTTGGTAACAGAACTGGATACAAGAGACAATCCACCTTCAATTGTCCTCTTAGTGGCAGGTTTCCCTTGCCAACCTCGCCATAGGTAAGGAAGAGTTGGAGGGATTCGAACCTGTGACCCTTGGTGCGTTCCAAATAGTAGCTTAAGGCTCTTTTGACGTCCAAGCTGTGCAGTCTCCTCTCACCTGAGGAAGAATGCTCAGTGAAAATACTGGAAGAGATATGGATTGGTTCAGGTGGAAATCTGAAACCACTTTAGGCAAAAACTTTCTGTTAGTCCTGAGGACTACCTTATCTCTGTGGAAAGAGATAAAATCTTCTTCCACTGACAGGGCCTGTAGTTCACTTATGTGTCTGGCAGAAGTGATAGCCACTAGGAAAACAGTTTCCAAGTTAGAAACTTGAGCTCTGCCGAGGACAGAGGCTCAAAGGGAGGTTGCATTAACTGAGCAATGCAAACATTCAGGTCCCAGGCGGGAGCTGGTTCTCAAAAAGGAGGGTTAGTGTGAAGTAACCCCTTAAAAAACTTGGAAAACACAGGGTGAGAAGAAAGGGAAGCAGGCTTCCCTGCTGACACAAAAACAGAGACAGCTGCCAGATGAACCTTTAAGGTAGCTGGCCTAAGGCCTAAGGAATTTAAATGGACCAAACAGTCCAGTAAAGCAGGCAGATCAGCAGATTCTGGGATAATCTGCTTCAGAGCACCAGATGGAAAACCTTTCCACTTAGAATTGTAAGTGGCCCTAGTGGAAGGTTTCCTTGAAGCCTTTAAAATATCCAAAACACCTTGAAAAAGGTGTAAGTCAGCAAATTCTAACTCCTCAAGAGCCATGCCTTGAGATGGAGGGATTTGAGGTCCGGATACCACACTCTCCCCTGTGCACAGGCCAGCAAGTCGTGGACTCTGGGCAAGCTCAGGGCAGGGTGGACTGTCAAGGACAGAAGCAGTGGGTACCAGGGCTGTCTGGTCCAATTTGGGGCAATCAGAATCACTTTGCAGGGCTGAGATCTGATTTTACTAGTACCCTGAAAAGAAGAGGAAAGGGGAAAAGGCATACAGGAACTTCCTTTCCAATCCAACTGAAAGGCCCAGGGGACTGATCCCAGCACTGGAGGCCTGCAACAAAACAGAGGAAGTTGGTGGTTGTCTGGGGCTGCGAAAGATCTATCTGAGGGTGCCCCATCTGGCAAAGACCGACCCCAGCACCTGAGGATTCAGAGCCCATTCGTGATGGCCTGGAGAAATCCTGCTGAGGGCATCCGCCAGGACATTAGCAGTTCACCTTCCAGGGAAGGACATCAGGGAGGTGTTCAGGGAGTAAGCCAGAGACCACAACTTCATTGCTTCGGTGCACAAGGCTGATGACCGAGTGCCCCCTTGCTTGTTGATGTACCACATTGTTGTGGTGTTGTCTGTCCTGACTTGAACTACTTTGTTCTAGACAGAAGCTGAAACAGCCTGAAGAGCTAGAAAGACAGCTCTGAGTTCCAAAAGGTTGATGTGGAGCAGAGATTCCTGAGGAGACCACACTCCCTGAGTGGACAGGTCGCCCAAGTGAGCTCCCACCTAACAGGGAGGCATCCGTGGTGAGGGTGAGGGAGTGGGAGACGGGAATGAAAGGAACCCCTTGTTTTAGATTGCTTTGATCCTGCCACCAGTGTAGAGCCAGGATCAGAGTTTGGGTCACTGGAACCAATTTGGAAAGGGGGTCCCTCCTTTGAGACCAATAGGCCCTCAAATGGAACTGAATGTCTCTCATCTGGAATCTTGCTCCTTGCACTACCGCTGTGGAAGCAGCCATGTGCCCTAGGAGTTGCAGAAAATGCCTTGCTGGTCGAGAAACCTGCAGGGTAAAGGAGGATGCCAGGGCAATGAGCCTGTCTACCCTTTCCAACGGAAGAAATGCCCTGGCTAACTTTGTGTTCAATTCTGCACCTATGAAAGTTAGTACCTGAACTGGTTCCAGAACTGACTTTAGTAAATTCAGCAGGAATCCCAGGGAAGTGAGAAGCTGCTGGGTGACTTGCAAGTGGGATTTTACCTGATCTGGGGACTGACCCACTATGGGCCAGTCGTCCAGGTAGGGAAACACAGCAATCCCTTGCCTTCTTAAATGAGCCACTACCACAGCTAGACATTTCGTGAATACCCTTGGCGCAGAGGTAAGGTCGAAGGGCATCGCCCTGAACTGGTAGTGGCCTGAGGGCAGTTCAGACCCGAGGTATTTTCGGTGAGAGGGCCTGATCAGGACATGAAAATAGGCATCCTTGAGGTCCAGGGAGGCTAGCCAGTCCCCTGGCCTCAGGGAGGGCAAAATCATTGCCAGAGTTAACATTTTGAACTTTGGTTTCAAAAGATGCTTGTTCAGGTACCTTAAATCTAGAATGGGCCGCCATTCTCCTGTCTTTTTTGGGGTAAGAAAGTATCTGGAGTACAGCCCCTTGCCCTGGTGACAAGGAGGAACCCTTTCCACTGCTTTGCAGTCTAGAAGAGAAGAAACCTCTGCATCCAAGGCAAGGGTTTCTGAAGGATTTGCAGGTAGAAAATGTCTGGTTCTCATCTTTGGAAACTGTCTGAAGCTGAGAACCAGACCCTGGCTTACTACCTCCAGAACCCATTTGTCCGAAGTTAGGGACACCCAGTTCTGGCTGAAATAAGCCAACCTGCCTCCCACCGGTACAGGAGAATTGGCCCTGGGCACCACATCAGGATGCCTGCTTGGCAGCAGCAGCCTTAGGCTGAGGGAGGGGACGGTTTACCTGCGCCCGCCTACCTCTGCTCTCTGAAAACCCTCTGTGCAAAAGCAGAGGAGGCTTGAGACCGATAAAAGGCCTGTGGAAAGGCCTGCCCCTACCTCTGGGAGTATGCCTTTGTGGAGTGGCATGCCTCTCCTTAGCCTGGGCACTTTTGTAGGTAGTTCTGTACTCATCCATCTTTTCATATAATTTTCTGTTTGCTCTCCAAACAGAGAATTTCCCACTACAGGAAAAATCCATAGCTTTTGACTGAGTATCTTGGGACAGATTAGTGCACCTGAGCCATGCCAACCTCACGGAAAGCTACAGAAGTGGCCATGACCCTAGAGGAAACATCATTAACATCCACAGCAGTATGAAATTGAACTTTAGAGGCTTCAATGCCATCAGCAGCCACCTGTTCCAACTCACTAGCCAGCTGGCCATGGGCCTGCTTGGCTAACTACAATACTGTGTCCCATCTAGATTTCTGATATCTAGCCACATAAGCCATATAATTTGCCTGCCTGAGTCCTAAAGAAGCTGCCATATATTGTTTTTTCGCCATGGCATCAATCTTCCTGGAATCCTTATCAGGAGGATGTGAGGCCAGGGGAATATTAGCCTTGTCACAGGCTGCAGCTTGTACCACACCTACATGACTACACTGCTCAGTGAGGAAGTCTATATCAGGGCCTGATAAAAAAAAAAAAAAAAATGGACAGAAGGTATACTTTATCATCTACAGGAGGGACAGAATGAGGATTTTAAAATTTTTGTTGTTTGCTTCCTAAATGACTTATGCAAAGGAAAAGACAACCTCCTAGACTCTGGTATATCCATCATTTCTACATAATCAGGCTCCTCTTGCTCATCCACAGCCTCTTCTAAAGGAAGCTGGAGGGTTTCTGCAACCTTTTTGTAAAACATAAAATGAGAAGGGGACTCAGACAGCATAGGGGGAGATTCTAAAGGTCTGTCTGGAGAAATGTCGGTTCAATGGGCACGCCAGACCCTCCTAGCCACATACATAATGATCAAAATCTTCCTCCCCTCCTGTGGTTCATAAAATTCCTCAACATCATACTCTTGAACCACTGGAACCGAACGAACCAACCTTTTGCCAACTGTTGGTGGTTCGACCGGTCCCTGAGACAGTGACTGGACAATCTGTATGGCTTTAGCTATCTCTGCAGCAGTTGGAGAGGAAATTTGGACTCCAGACCTGCTGATTTCTTTGACTTTACTCGACTGGTTCCTCTGAACCAGCCTTCCCTTCTCGAGGAAGTCTCGCCCTGGTCAGAGGGCACTCCCTCTGGTCCAGTGGGTGCTGGACCAGGCTGGCCATCCGGGTCAGCGGACTTTTTGGCCTCTCGTTCCCTGAGCCAGCCCAATCTCTTCTCCAGGGTGGCTGCAGGGAAATTTTTACACACCTAGCAGTCTGACAGGAGGTGGTCAGCCCCCAGACAAACACAAGTGGTGTGTGGGTCAGCCTTGGCAAAGGCTTCCCCACAGACAGTGTTGAAACCCAGTGGGCCCGGTTTTTCTTTTGGGTTTCTCAGACATAATGCCAGCCTATCCAAAAACTTGCCCTTTTTATGGCAGTGCCAGGCAAGACACCCTTATCGGTTCCTAACCGTGTCAAGGGTATTTGAAAAAACCCACTGAAATAAACAGGTTTTTTTAGAACCGATAAGAACCGGGAACCGCACTCTAAAAGCCCAATATAATGTTTAAAATACTTTTTTCAGCAAACCGATCGGTTCAAAACCGAACCGATAATTTCCACACAGACTTTGAAATCCTGTACTTACGGTTTACCAGATAGAGCTTTGAACGAAATGCGTAAAATAAATACCTTATTGCGGTTCAAATGAACCGAAAATACTAGCTTTAACAGAGAAATGAACCGAGATGAAGGAGCTGATCTCCGGGCGACTGTTCAGTGAAGCGGAGTAAAGAATCTGACAGTTTCAGTTTGAAACTAGCCAGATAGAGCTTTGGGTACAGCGCTCGCGTTTTAGAACTCCAGTCTGCCTGGAGTTAACTGTTTCCTCTCCAGGGCAGTTCAAGTGCTGTGGCTAACTGCTTCTGTCATAATATAGCAAGACTTCATGGTGTTTGAATGTTCCTGTCCAGGAGTTAGACAACACATCCGGCCATAAAGTTCCAGGACCTGGCATTAGAGCAGCAGAGGCGCATTTCTGCAGATAGGCAAACGCAGAGCATCTGCTAGGGTACTTTGAACCCTTGGGACATGGACCGCAGAGAGATGAATGCCTTTCTGAACTGCCCAGTGCCATTTTCTCCTGATCACCTGCACAGGGGATAAGAACAGGTTCCTCCTTGTTCAGGTAGTGGACTACTGTGGAGCAGTCCGATTAGATCTGAAGACAGCCCAGAGGAAGGAGCGTCTCAAAATCCTGTTGGGCATATGGTTCTGTCCTCATTTCTAGGACACAGATGTGAAGGTGTGCTTCCAGGACCATCCAGCTACCCTGGGAGCAAACATTCAGATGAGCACACCAGCATAGAGAGGTGCCCGTTGTCAAAAATCAGATGAGACGGGGGACTGGAAAGGTACGCGACAGATTGTACAAGGATGTCCACCACTGCAATTACTATAAGGCTGAAGAGGAGACCAAGACTAGTGCCTCAAAATCATTCTTTGGTGCCTCAAAATCATTCTTTGGTCCCACTGGACCCTCAGTGCCCACTGAAAACTCCGCACGTGAAGGCAGGTATGAGGGACTGTGGAAACTGTTACCACCATATGGCCCAGGAGCCAAAGGTAGGAGTGGGCAGAGATGAACTGAGCAGCACTTAATTGAGGTGCCAGATCAGTGTGTCCACCTGATGTCTGCAGAAATGTCTTGCCTTTGAAGGTGTTCAGAACTGCTCCAATGTAATGGGAGACTTGGTGTGATCCATTTTGGAACATTGTTATCCCCACAGATAACTTCTGAAGAGTGTGACAGTAGTAGCCAATTGAGGACTGGATGGAGCCTTAAGCAACCAATCGTCCAGATATGGAAAAACAGAGGCCTTACCTGCACAGAGCTGCAGCTACTACTGCCTAGCATTTTGTGAAAACTCGGGGACAGGACAGGCCATATGGAAGGGCCCTAAGCGGACAGTGAAGACCCTGGAAAGGAAAACAAAAACATTCTGTGTGCAGGATGCATCAAAATATGAAGGTAAGAATCTTTCACATCAGGAAGCAGCGCCAATCTCCCTTGTTCAGAGGCGGCAGAAGGTTTGGAAGAGATACCATTCTGAATTTCTTGTATTCAATGTAGAGACTGAGGAGTCAGATAAAAAATGGGTCGTATGTTTCCCGTCCACTTGGTGACCAGGAAAAAATGGGAATAAAAGCTGTGGCCCACATGAGGAAGGGGTAGGGGCTCTGGCCTGCTTCATGAGTCAAGCGTTTCTTCTAGAGCAGAGCCCTGGTCCGGGGTGGGGGGTTAGAGGCCCTGGGGGAGCATGGCAGGAAGGGACTGCCAGGAAATCCAAAATGTGACCTGTCTGAATCAATCCGAGGTAATCTCCTGCCACCCCTGAAGGTGCAGGGAAACCCTGCCCCCCCCTTCCCCGGACAGAACTCCATGTCCATGGCCAATGGGGGCCCCTCAGACTGCCCTGCCAGGGAACAGCAGGGACGTACCAGGATTTAGGGGAAGCACGGGGGCCAGGAAGGGAAATCTGAGCCTTCAGTTTGTTATTAGGCTGTTGCTGGGGCGCAGGACACCATCTATTGGCAGATCTGAGGAAGGAGCCTCTAAAAACAGGCTTGGCTCGAGTACAGTACATAGTAGGAATGGACTAAGGTACGATCAGAGTTCTGTAGAGAAGTCAATGTCTTGAGTCTGGGGACCAAAGAGTGTCAACTTTGAAAGATGCATCAAGTACTGAATGCTGTACATGCAGGGCAAATCCCGATACCTGGAGCCAAGCACGGCGTCTTAGGCAAATCTTAGCTGAAAAAGCCCTAGCTGAGGAATCCATAGCACAAGAGGCTCTTAATAAATGTCAGCAAACAGCAGATCTTGTAGACAATTTGGCAGTAAAATGTTCCCAAAGAATTCCTGCAGGGAGATTCTGGACCACAGACTGGGAGGCCTTCGGATTTTTTTGTCAGGAGACTGGGAACTCAAATGTTTGGGTCTGGCATACCGGTCATGGGCTGCACTGATTACTACTGAATCAGCCAGAGGCAGGGAAGTAAAGTAAGGGTGATCCACTGGAGCTTGATGAGTGCGATCAGCCTTACGAGGATTAGAAGGTATCGAAAAGAATGACTGCCCAGATAGCCTCAACCAAAAGAGGAACAACTAAGGTTGGGCACTCCGGAAGGCTGAGATAATCAGCCAACTTTCTGCACAGTTTCTTGGAATCCAAATGTTTTTGGAGATGGAGCATGATGTCAAAAAAAAAAAAAAAACCAACCTGGGATCTTTTTTTTTTTTTTTGAAGAGCATGGTAATTCAGTGGGTTCCTCTTGTATGGAAGCGGATCAGAAGACAGACAGGAAAATTGAGGTTCCTGATCAGCAACATCCCATTCTTGCATTAAGGAGTCTTCCATTTCAATGTCCCTCTGAAGGGGGGGCCCGCAAAGCTGGAGAGAACTGGCAGTCCTGGAGACTGAAGAATGTCTCTAGGAGGCCGAAACAGGGACCACTGCCTCACCCCCATGACGAGGGGGCAGACTGAGGTCCAAACTGGTATGCACCAAGGCCTGGACGTCAACCATGGCCAACTGACCAGAAGATGCGGTGGCTGGGGTTGAATACAGAATGAATTAGTATCAGAGGATACTGCGGACCACAATGGCATCAAACTGCCTGTCAAAGGGTGAACAGAAGTCCCCAAGATAGTCAACGGGGAAGTAGCAAAATGTTAGCCCCCACAGAAAGACAGGTCGAAGATAGAACAGTCGACAGTCCAGAAACCACTGTTTACTGACAATGTGTGGATACAGTCAACGAGGGAGGCAGCAGTGTAAACTGCAACTTAACCCCCCGAAATGGCAGTCAACGGAAGAGCTGTTTACGAGTGTACAGAAACGCCAGAGATAGTAGACGGAGTACAGGACGGCTTGGCCATGGCCTTGGAAAGAGCACAAAGGACTACCTTTATCTTCAGACCAATTTTCCTGGACTGCAAGGTGGTAGGTACACTCTTCGAAGATTTGGCAGAGGAGAACAGGTTCAGTTTTGCTAGTATGTTTCCTTGCTGGCTCCTGCTCTGTTGAGGAGCAGCCACCAGCAGACCAGCGAGATCCCAAGAAGGAAGGAAGCGGAAGACTCCCTGGGCTTCCGAACATTGCTCCTTCTCCAGGAGGGCAACCTTCTGCGCCATCAGAAATTCATGAAGCTGAAGCCTTTGTTTAGTAACCTTGTTAAACCGCTTGCAGAGGACACAAACATGGGTATCGTGTTCAGGACTGAGGCACTGAACACAGACTTTGTGGAAGTCCTCAGTCATGATATGCTGGCCACAAGAACACTTTCGGAATAAAGCATCCAAAGACACTGGTGATGAAATGCGGCGAACTAGGGAACGCTGCAGAGGAGCGAACGGTAGACCTCTTAGTAGACAACCAGAAGCTATACTCCAGACGGAGAACATGTAGCAAGCAGGTCATGGCTAGAAAATAACTGAGGTGCATCTGGGACCTCCCCCTTTTATACGTGCCAGGATGCAACACGTGGTGTCGTCAGGGGGAGGTCTCAGGTAGACAAATCACAAATTCCCAGAACAGGAGTCGAAATTAAGTTCTGCAGCCACTAGTCAGCATGGTTAGGGACTGGGAAAATCCACTGCCCCCATAGACTTTTCCACTGGCACCGCTAGTGTACATAATGAAGTGCTGCCATCTCCAGTACAAGCCTGCAAGGCTAGTTAAATGAAAACTGTATTAGCCAGATACAAAATCTACTGGCATCTGGCTAGCGGGCCAGTGCCAATTTTGACCAGAGGAAATGACGCCTGCAGCTGGACATTCCCAAGAGATTTCCTTGATGATCAAGAATTACACACGTCACAATACCGTTACTATGGGATACAACAGACACTTAGATGCTGGCGTGCCTCATTCTACGATTTACCCAGCTAGACTGCGGATAGTTTTTGAAGGGAAGGCGCATCTCTTAGACCCTGCAGAAGCTGGTAAGTAGGCCTCTAGAATGGCAGCAGCAAAAGATATGAGACTTTTGGGGGCACCTGAACAGGTTTTTCCAATTTCTGCCTTTTACTTTGGACACCAAGTTTAAACTGCAGGCTTGTTTTTAGTGCCCCTAAGGTTTTATACACTTGACCACGAGAGGACACCACGCCACCTTGGCTCTTTTTCAATGTTAACTGGTTTCTCTTTCACTGCAAAATGTTCCATAAAAATTGTACTTATGGACCAGGGCTCGGCTTGATTGTTTAAACTGTAGTCCAAGGTAGGATTTGGTGTTTGAGGATGTGGGTTTGTTGCTTCTAAACAATGTGAAAAAAGCAACTTCATACTTACCGTAATTTCCTTTTCTGTTGGCTTCAACACTGTCAATGGGTAACCATAACTGGGTATAGTGCACTCCTACCAGCAAGCTTAGAGCGTTGGGCACTCGAGGATTCCATGCACCAACAACAATTCTCCAGTTACTCTTACCTCACAGTGCCACGAGAGCTACACGTATATACACACACACACACAAAAAAAAACCTTTTAGCCTGCGATCGCAGAAAATTTATAAAATCTGCATATAAATATACATATCAGTGCAACAGAATAGAGGTGTCCACGTAGGGGATTTTTTTTTTTTTTTTTACAAAAATAGACTTCTCTCCTAGCATGCAGGATAAGATTCTCCCTCAGGAGCCAAGCTCAAATCACCCCAGTATGCAGAACTTGCTGTTGTTGCCTGTGCCTTAGAGATAGTCTATGGGAATGGAGAAGAAGACACCATCATCTTCTCAGACTCATCCTGGGTGTGCAATTCCTTGGCAGAATTCCTTCCTTTCTGGAAGACTCATGATTTCACATCTTCAGAAGGTACCCCTGTTAAATACAGGGATCTGTTTGTTCACACTCTCAGCCTGGCTGAGCAGTTCACATTCAGGCTGTACTTCCAAGTCAAGGCCCACTACATCTAAACTATTCCATGAATTTAATGACTGAGCTGACACTTCACCCAAAGATTTTTTTTGGGGGGTGGATAGAATATGGACCATGTCTCCTCCCGTTGCAACACTGAAGCTGCAAACAAGAAAACTGAAGCAAACCCTTTCGATCTGGCTGAACTAAAAAGATCAAGAGAACTCTACTCATCTCCTTAATCTCTCTTTTTCCTCTGGTTCAGTCCCGCAGGCCTGGAAATCAGCCTACGTAATCTCACTCCACAAAGGGGGAGATCCCTCGACACTAGGAAATTATAGACCCATCTCCCTCCTCCCAGCACTAGCCAAGCTACAGGAATCCTTGGCCCTCAGACTGCCAGACTACCTCACTGCTAACAATCTCCTCTCTCCCAATCAATCAGGTTTCAGAAAATGGCTTTGCACAATCTCCTCACTCCTGTGCATCACAAATCAGAGCCTCCGACCAGGGCCTTCCTAACAGCTGCAGTGTTAGTCGATCCAGTCAAGGCCTTTGACTCTGCGTCCCACCTTCTCCTCCTGCTTAAAACTAAAGGCAGCAGGGCTAGCTCCTATCACCTCACAGTGGTTTCAATCCTATCTTTTCAACAAACCAGTCAAAATTACTGACATCACCCCCCCCCCCCCAATCCAAGCAGGTGTGCAGCAGGGATCCGTCCCATGTCCCATCCACTTCTCCCTCTTCACCTCAGCTCTGTGTGCCTTTCCCAGTTACCAAATGTTTAATAAAACTAAAGAGGTATATGAATACCTCTCTAAGGACACAGAAAAATAAATGTCTGAATAACTCATTCAAAAAATGTTCAGACAACTTTCATCTGTCCCAGGATCAGAAATTGGTCCTAAATACCACTCAGGTGATCAAACACTTTCGATGATCCCCAAGACACTTTGCTAAGGGTTCATCCATCAAGTCCATGACACCCCTACAGGTGGCCACCAAGGGGTGGATAAAACAGTCCAAAGACTAAAAACCGTGGGCTGGTAGCTTGGCATAACAGTTGATGTCCAACATTACACGGACAACTGCATTACCTGTACACAGAATAACCCAATTATAGGCAAGAAAAATGCAAAACTCCTTTCACAGAGGCACTCTGGACCTTGCAGTAATATACAGATTGATTTCATTGAGCCACTGCCCTGCACGTGCAGAAACAAGTTTACACTCATGATAGCCGAGCTATTCTCAAAATGGGTCAAGGCCTTCCCATGCAAGGTACAATTTGCAAAAGCAACTTTCAAGATCCAGGTAGAACAGGTATTTACCAGGTGGGGCCTACCTCTTAAGGCAGACTGACAAAGGTACTATTTCCACAGGAGAACTAATGCAGGAACTTGGGAGCCACTGAAAAGTTTCACATAGCTCTCTACCTCTCCTGATGATGGAGGGTGGTAGGCTAACGCACATAAAACTGATGTTATGTAAGTTTGCTACTGAAAATGGAAAAACTTGGGATAACTTGTTGCCCTTACTCCTAATGGCAATTACACCTACCCCATCTGCATCAACCCAATGTGCACCCTCTGAGGGGATGACTGGTAGATAAATACAGGTTACTCACCTGTAACAGAAGTTCCAGGAATGGGATATGTTGTTCATCCACACTGTCTGGCAGGTTCCTTGCTGCTTTAAATCTTGCCGGAAGGTCTTCAAGCTGGCTCCTCCCACCCACCTGGGTGGTAAAACTCTTGACTCCGCCCCATGACGCCAGATCTAGCCCGCTAGAGGACAGGTTGTACGTCGAAGCCGGGGAGGTTGGGTGGGTCGTGTAGATGAACATATACCATTCCTAGAACTCCTGTTACAGGTGAGTAACCTGTATTTCTAGGGACATGGATATGTTGTTCATCCACACTTATTGGCAGACTCCTAGCAGTTCTCTGGGAGGAGGGAGGCAAGGCGCACACCCCCTACTTAGGGAATAAAGACTGGAGAACCGAGGCCCCAAAACCAGCATCCCGGCGTGACTCAAGGTCGATGTGGTAATGGGTAATAAAGGTGTGTGGCCGACTTCAGGAAGCAGCCCTGCAGATTTCCTGGATAGGGACGTCCCTGGAAGCAGCCACCGATGCAGCAGTATGACGGGTAGAATGAGCTCTTATCCTCTGGGAGGCTCCATGCCCCAACTTATAGCAGAGAATCTATGCAGGAGGTGACCCACCTGCTTATCGTCCGGCTTGGCTGCAGGTCTGCCAGGTGTGGCTTCAGCGTAGGTGACAAACAGCTGGCGAACCTCTCCCCGAATTTCAGCCGTGCGCTCCTTATAATAAGCGAGTGCCCTTCTAGGGTCCAAACTATGGAGCCTGTATTCGGCCTCCGAGGTGTGACTGGGGTAGAACACCGGCAGAGTCAACACCTGGTTAAGGTGAAACTCCGACACCACCTTCGGAAGGAATTTCGGGTGGGGGCGCAGGACAACCTTGTCCCTGTGAAAGACCAGGTAAGGAGACTCAATGCAGAGCGCCTGGAGTTCTCCCATCCTTCTGGCTGACGTGATAGCCACCAAGAAGGCGGTCTTCCACGACAGGTGAGAGTTCACACCTGTGCACTGGTTCAAATGGCTTGCCCATGAGCTTTGCTAGTACCAGCAGTAAATCCAACGGAGGTGGAGGTTCTCGCACCGGAGGGGAAATGTGATCTAGGCCTTTGAAAAAGCGACAGACCACCTTTTCCTGCGCCACCGACTGCTCCCCGGCCCGCACCCGGTTAGCAGAGATGGCTGCCAGGTGCACCCTTAGGGTCGTCGACCTAAGCCCTTGACTAGAAAGGGACCATAAATAGTCCAAAATACTTGCCAAAGAACAGGAGGAAGGGTCCAAGCCCTTGCCCTGACACCAAATGGAAAATCTCTTCCATTTGAAGGTATAGCATTTCCTGGTCGACTCCTTACGGGACGCCTCAACAACATTGAGGACCTCGTCGGAAAGACCCAAGGCCTGGAACTCTAGCCACTCAGGAACCAGGCCGTCAGGTGCAGTGATTGAAGGTCCAGATGGAACACCTTCCCCCGACTGACTGAGAGCAGGTCCGGGCGAGCTGGAAGCTGCCTCGGGAGCCTGGAGCTGAGGCTGAGGAGATCTGGGTACCAGAACTGGCGGGGCCAGTCTGGGGCTAATAGAATCACCCTGCGCTTTGTCCCTCCTTGCTGCAGGAAGCACCTTGTGAATCAAGGAAATGGGAAAGGCATAAAAGGCCCAGGGTCCACAGCCTCAGAAGGCATGCCCTGCAGCCAGCCCTGCTGAGGGGGGCGGGCATGAAACAGTCTCAGCTTCGCATTCTCCCTTGAGGCAAACAGGTCCACCTGAGGTGTGCCCCAGTGAGAGAACAGATCTTGTACCACCTCCGGCAGGAGAGACCACTCGTGAGATGCAGCCTCTATCCGGCTCAGGGCATCGGCCAGGGTGTTAGAGGCTCCTGCCACATGGATGGCTAGGACATCCGCCTCCAGGCTGCGCACGAGTGACCAAATGCGGAGAGCTTCCTTGCACAGAAGCATGGAGCGCGTCCCGCCCTGGCGGTTCAGGTAGTACATGGTCGTGGTATTGTCCGTCTGAACTCTGACCACTTGATCCCGGAGAAACGGAGCAAAGGCGGTGAGAGCTAAGCGGACCGCTCGGGACTCCAGCAGGTTGATGTGGCATCGGGACTCCCGCGGGGACCAGAGCCGTGCCTCTGTATGTTCCCCAGATGGGCACCCCAACCCATCAGAGAGGCATCGGTCGATAGAGAGACCGTCGGCTCAGAGGCGGACAAGCAGGATGCCCTCCTGCAGATGAGATGGAGCGGTCCACCACTGGGCGTTCCACATCTCCTGGTCACCATCACTAGCTGGTCAATGGATGTGGCGTTGTGACCACTGGCTGGCCAGTCCCCACTGAAGGGCGCATGTGCCAGCGTGCCCAATGGACCACGCTGGTACAGGCCGCTCATGAGACCAGGAGGCGCGCTGAAGTCCCAGGCAGAGGCGGTGCTCAACAGAAATGACTGGGCAAAGGAGGTGAACCCCGGCCCTGTCGCCCGGGAGCCGTGCTCTGGCTCGGAGAAAGTCGAGCTCTGCCCGATAAACAGAATCACCTGCTTTGGCTCGAGTTCCGACTTGGCCTCGGTGATGAGAAGGCCGACTTGAGAGCAAACCTGGAGGCCAGATCTCTGGACCGCTCCACCTCCTGTCTGGAGGGGCTGCTATCATGTCGTCCAGGTAAGTACACCGGACCCCGGCGCCGCAGAAAGCTGTCACCACTGCAATGCATTTGGTGAAGACCCTAGGAGCTGGAGACAGGCCGAAGGGCATGGCTCGGGAACTCGAAAGGATCCCTCCGCTCGGCGAAGGGTCTCCGATGTGACTGGACGGATAGGGGACGTGAAAGAACGCGTCCTGCAGGTCCAGACAGCAGAACCACACGCCGTGTTCCAGAGATGGTATCTGCGCCAGAGTGACCATCCTGAAGGTTCGAGACCTTAGGAACTTATTCAGGTCGTGTAGGTCGAGAATGGGGCACCAGCCCCCTGTCCGTTTCCGAACCAGGAAGTACCTGGACACGAACCCCGGGTCTGAAGGGGGGGTCCTCTACCTCCCTGATCACCTCCTTTTGGAGGAGAGCAGCGATGTCATTTCGACGAGCGACAGTGAGCTTCCAGACCCGGGCCCCAGGTGCGGCGGCTCTGAAGGGCGGGGCCTGCTCGAACCTACAGGCAGGCTCTTCCCACCACCTTCCAGTACCCACCTGTCCCGTGGTAATAGCGGACCAGGCGGAAAGGAAGTGTCGAGCTGTTCCCACGGGGAACCAGGGTGAGGTGACTGGGATGGGGGCGCACCCCTCAGCCCGTCACTGGGCAGGCTGGAGAAGGGACCGCCGAGGGACCTCCTGGGCCTTTACCTCCCTGCTTCCTGTTGGAGGAAGCCGACGGCTTGGGTTTGGGATGCCAAGCCCGAGCCTGCTGGCCCCGACGTTGCTGGGCCGGGCGCAGAAGGATGAAAGGGCTTAGGCTGTGGCTTGCGGCCTTTGTCCTGAGCGGAAGAGACAGAGTCCAAGGTAGCACTGGACTTCTCGATCCTCTGCAGGTGACCTTCCACCCCAGGGCCGAAGAGGTCAGTCCCCAAAAAGGGAACATCCGCCAACTTGTGCTGGGTATCCGAGGTAAAGGTGGATATCCTCAGCAAAGCCCGACGACGCATGGCCACTGCGGCCGCCACAGACCTGGCACATGAGTCCCCAATGTCTAAAGCAGTCTGGAGCTGCTGTTTGGCCACTGCCCTGCCCTTGTCCTGCACCTGCCTGACCGTAGTCTGCAGATCTGCAGGAAGATGAGGGACGACCTCATCCAGGGAGCCCAAAGGGCATGAGAAAATGTGCATGAGGGGCGGCCGAACTGGCCTGGCGAGCCGAGAGACGCCTTTGAACTGCGCCCGGCATAATCAATTTCTTGGATTCCTTGTCGGGTTGTCCACATCCCTGGCATTCCCCGCATGCCGAAAAACGCTGTCAGTAACCACCCCTCAGCAGAGGGTGTTCAAAAACGGGACAGGGAACCGGTAGGGACGCATACTTCCTGGCCATCCTGGCCGAGAAGGCGCAGGGGCAGGAAGCAGGGAAGCGCACCAAGCTCAAGGCGGACCACTATGGCCTCGGCCACGGAAAACCTCGTGAGAATCCCTCGTCCAGAATCTCCGTGAGGGATACCTGGCCGTTAGAAACTAGTTCGAGCTTCATCCGGTGGACTCCGAGATGAGCGAAGCAACCCTAGGAAGGACGAAGGGCTATACGTCCACTGACTGTCCTCCTGAGGACTCAAGTCCGAATCGCTGGGAGAAAGGGAGGAATCATCCTCCTGACTCGGAAGAGTCCTCAAAAACTGCCTCGGCCTGAGCCACCTCCACCTGCCGAGGTTTGCTCGGGAGTGAGGTGACAGACAACCTATGGGCAAACCCGAGCCGACCGAGAACTTTTGGTCGGAGCCCCAACTAATGGCTTTGAGGCGGAGGTTCCACCAAAATCGGTGGGGCAGCTGGAATTGGCCGAACAACCGCCTGGGAACAGGCTCCTCGGCTACAACGAGGGGTTGTTTCAGCAGCTCTGGTGACAACCACTTAATGGCGAGAAGAAGACTGGGTCGGCTTATTCCGGTCAGAAGAGCTGTTGCCACATGAGTTCCTCATCTCCGACACAACTTGCGCGAAGCCTCCCTCGTCCGAGGAGGAGGAAGAAGCGGCGCGCCGCTGCCGCGGTGTCGAGACCCCTGGACGGGCGGGACCGGCTGGACAGCGAAGATGTCGAGCAGACTGAGAGTCGGCTGGGCAGAGGGCCGGTGCGGAGAGTGTCGTGAATCGGCACTCCCCTCGGCTCGGACGATTCCACCGAAGGCTCCGGAACCGGAGGCACAGACGAGCCGACAGGATCCTCAACTCCCACCGGGGGAACCGGGGAGAGGGGATTCTCAGCTTCTCCAGCCGACAATCCGTCTAACGGGTCGAGAAAAATCTTGACCGTGTCGACGGGTGTCTCTGTCAACTGGCCTGACAGGGACACCGTGAAGCCAGTGGCCGAAGCTGATGGGTCGACCGAAGTCGACTGTCGACCAGGGGAAGGGGATCTTTCCCGCTCCCAAGAGCGTCGACGGTGAGACTTACTTTGCTCTTTTGGACCGAAAAGGTCCAGAAAGTTGGACCCTCACCTTTTGAGAGGGTCAGACAGAGGCTCCTTAAAGAAGCGAATCCCGAGGCACACCGAGAGGCGGGACAAATACCGCAGCTGAGGTAGGGCCCGTGCACGCCTCCTCTTGAGGGATCATCTGCTCGGCTGATCCGAACACCGCAGCCCGGACGCCACCAACCAGGCCTCTAGATTTAACCGAGAGAAATCTTTTCTCGGACGCCTAGTTGTAAGCGGGCAGCACGGTCTTAGAGGACGAGGTTAAAAGGAAGAGCACAGGTCGCAGGCCTGCGGGTCGCCTTCAAGGCCCAAGCAGTAGACGATGCGTGGAGTGCGGATCCGTCCGAGACATCTTCTGCCCGCAAGGGCATCTCCGAAACAGGTCGATTTGTCCATCGCGGCCGGGGAAGAAGACAAAGTCTTTTTAGCAAAACTTTTTTTTTATTTTGATTGAAGAATTAGAACCAGTCTTATCATCAGGCGTTAAGGAGAACCTGAGCTTCAAGTGGTAAGGAAGATCTGGCGTCAAGGCGGGCCGAGAGCTTTACCATCCGGCTGGGTGGGAGGAGCCAGCTTGAAGACCTTCCGGCAAGATTTAAAGCGGCAAGGAACCTGCCAATAAGTGTGGATGAACAACATATCCATGTCCCTAGAACCTGTATTTCTAGGGACATGGATATGTTGTTCATCCACTATCTGACAGTCCTAGCAGTTCTCTGGGAGGAGGGAGGCAAGGCGCATACCTCCTACTTGGGAAATAAAGACTGGAGAACCAAGGCCCCAAAACCAGCATCCCAGCGTGACTCAAGGTCGATGTGGTAGTGGGTGATGAAGGTGTGTGCTGACTTCCAGGAAGCAGCCCTGCAGATTTCCTAGATAGGGATGTCCCTTGAAGCAGCCACAGATGCAGCGGTATGGCGGGTAGAATGAGCTCTTATCCCTCTAGGAGGCTCCATGCCCACCAACCTATAGCACAGATCTATGCAGGACGTGATCCACCTGCCTATCGTCCGCTTGGCTGCAGGTCTGCCAGGTGCAGCTTCAGCGTAGGTGACAAACAGCTGGCGAACCTCTCCCCGAACTTCAGCCGTCCGCTCCTTGTAATAAGCGAGCGCTCTTCTAGGGTCCAAAGTATGGAGCCTATATTTGGCCTCCGAGGTGTGATTGGGGTAGAACACTAGCAGAGTCAACACCTGGTTAAGGTGAAACTCCAACACCACCTTCGGAAGGAATTTTGGGTGAAGGCACAGGACAACCCTGTCCTTGTGGAAGACCAGATAAGGAGACTCTATGGAAAGCGCCTGGAGTTCTCCCATCCTTCTGGCTGACGTGATAGCCACCAAGAAGGTGTCCACGACAGGTGAGAAATGTCACACCTGTGCATCGGTTAGAATGACCTACCCATGAGCTTAGCCAATACCAGCAGTAGATCCCACAGAGGTGGAAGTTCTCGCACCGGAGGGGATGTGTGATCAAGGCCTTTGAAAAAAGCGCCCGACCACCTTCTTCTGCGCCACCGACTGCTTCCCGGCCCGCGCCCGGTAAACAGAGATGGCTGCCAGGTGCACCTTAAGGGTCGACGACCGAAGCCCTTGCTCAGACAGGGACCACAAGTAGTCCAGAATGCCTGCCAAGGAACAGGAGGAAGGGTCTGGCCCCTGCCCTGACACCAAATGGAGAATCTCTTCCATTTGGAGGCGTAGCATTTTCTGGTCGACTCCTTATGGGACACCTAAACGACGCTGAGGACCTCGTCGGAAAGACCCAAGGCCTGGAACTCTAGCCGCTCAGGAACCAGGCCGTCAGGTGCAGGGATTGAAGGTCCGGATGGAATACCTTCCCCTGACTGAGTTCAGGTCCGGGCGGGCTGAAAGCCACCTCGGGAGCCTGGAGCCGAGACTGAGGAGATCTGGATACCAGAACTGGCGGGGCCAGTCTTGGGCTACCAGAATCACCTGTGCCTTGTCCCTCCTCGCCTTGAGAAGCACCTTGTGGATCAAGGGAAATGGAAGAAAGGCGTAGAAGAGGCCGGGGTCCATGGCCTGAGAAGACACCCCCTGCAGCGAGCCCTGCTGAGGTGGGGAGGGCATGAAACAGTCTCAGCTTCGCATTCTCCCTGGAGGCAAAACAGGTCCGCCTGAGGCGTGCCCCAGTGGGAGAACAGATCTTGTACTACCTCCAGCAGGAGAGACCACTCGTGGGACGCAGCCCCTATCCGGCTTAGGGTACCGGCCAGGGTGTTGGAGGCTCCTGCCACATTTTATTAACTTCTGGTGACCGGGTAGGCCCACTAAGCCCCGAAGGTCCCTTTTTCAGGGGCGACCCGGGATAACAATACAAGTTAAGAATGAACAAGGACATGAGGAACATTTGAGGCATTGCGAGTTACATCATGAGGTGGTTACAGTAAAGAAAAATAGTGGATACAGGCATGGCTTACAGGCACAGTAAAAGAAAAGCAGTGGATGCAGGCATGGGTACAGGCATGGTTATCATCATGACATGTAAGCAATTAGCAGTACTTTGCATATAGTTTATTCAGGGGTTACACATGGCCTCTGGCGAGCATTCTGTATAAGGCAGGTAGTAGGAAGGTTAAGCTAGGAGACTGGAGTTGGAGAGGAGGGGAGTACCTTAGGAGCTTTAAGTGCCATGACAGTGGCATGCACCTGAAGTCAGCAGTTGGGACTTAAGCCTGGTGCGGAAGTGAGGAGGAGGCCTGGACCTGGGGAGGGAGCTTGTTCCATTGGCAGGCTGCTTGGGAGGAAAAGGATCTTCCGTCAGCGTTTGTCCTTACCCTAGGGACTTCTAATAGCATTCTATCTGAGGTCCTTAGGTTCCTTGGGTTGTGTTTGAGGGTTATGGTCCCGGCAATGCTTGGCGGAGCGTGGGGTTTGAGAAGCTTGTAGGCCTGGACAAGCAGAAAAAATTACTCACCTTAGTAATGTTTCTTCTAATGGAGTCTTGCAATCTTATGACATATGCAGTGAGTCCCAACCTTCGAACTGCTCCGGAGGTGAAAGAGTTAACTTTCCATGCCAGGCATGGAACGCTGAGCTCGAGCTCGGTTGAAAACTGTTCTTCAAACTCAAACTGTCAGATCTTTACGAGCTAAACTCACTAAGGTCCTGTGTGGAAGCTGTAAACCTATACCAGCCAACTGGCTACTAAATATACCACCACATTTTTTGGTCCCAAAACAAAGACTCAAGTCAGGAGACCCAAAAAATGAAACACACACCCAGTCACCCCAGAAAAAGAGGGGTGAAAAACAAGGTGGGCATCTACTAAGTGCCAACACTGCACTGCCCACATCCCAAAAACAGAGGTTCTGAGAGGGGCAGGGAAGGAGGTCATAATATAACAAGACTCCATTAGAAGAAACAACATTACTAAGGTGAGCAATTTTTTCTTCAAACATGAAGTCTTGCTATATTATGACATATGCAGACTACACAGCAGTACCTCCATGGAGGAGGGCAGAACCTACTTAGGAAATAGGCTCTGAAGCACAGCTGTGCCAAACCGAGCATCACTCCTAGCCTGGGTGTCCAGAGAGTAATGCTTGGTAAAAGCGTGAACTGTTTTCCAGGTAGCTGCTTGACAAATCTCTAGAATGGGGATGTCCATGGTAGCAGCCAGGGAAGCAGCTGTACCTCTGGTAGAGTGAGCCCTCAGGCCTGAGGGAGGAACCTTACCCAGCATTTCATAACAGAACTGGATACAAGAGACAATCCACCTGGCAATGGATCTTTTAGTGGCAGGTTTCCCCTTTACCAACCTCACCATAAGTGAGGAACAGTTGGAGGGAGTCAAACCTGCGACCCTAGGTACGCTCAATGTAGTAACTAAGGGCTCTCTCCACATCTAAGCTGTTCAGCCTCCTCTCGCCAGAGGAGAAATGGTCAGTGAAGTACACTGGAAGAGAAATAGATTAAGGTTGAAATATGAAACCACCTTAGGCAAGAACTTCCTGTTAGTCCCGAGGACCACCTTGTCTCTATGAAAGGAAATAAAAATCAGCCTCCACTGACAAAGCTTGTAATTCACTTATGCGTCTGACAGAAGTGATGGCTACCAGAAACAGTCTTCCAAGTCAAATACTTGAGGTCTGCTGAAGACAAGGGTTCAAAGGGAGGTTGCATAAGCTGAGCAATGCAAACATTAAGATCCCAGGCAGGGGGCAGGGTCCATGAATGGAGGGTTGGTGTGAAGCAATCCCTTAAAAAACTTAGAGAATACAGGATGAGCTGAAAGAGAAGAGGGTTTACCTGCTGAAATGAAAGCAGACAGCTGCCAAATGCACCTTTAGGGTAGCTGGTCTGAGCCCCAAAGGGTTCAAATGGACCATATAATCCAGGACTGTGGGTAAATCAGCAGATTCTGGGGAAATATGCTTCCCAGAGCACAATATGGAAAAACTCTTCCATTTGGAATTGCAAGTAGCCCTGGTGGAAGGCTTCCTAGAAGCCTTCAATATATCCAATACACCTTGGGAGAGGTGTAGATCAGCAAATTCTAACTCTTCAAGAGCCAGGCCTTGAGATTGAGAGATTTGAGGTTCGGGTACCAAACCCTTCCCTGAGCACAGGTTAACAGATTGTGATTCCTGGGAAGACACAGGGGAAGATGGACTGCTAAGGACAGTAGGAGTGGATAGCAGGATTGTCTGGCCCAATCTGGAGCAATCAGAATCACTTTGCAGGATTGAGATCTGATTTTGACCAACACTTTGAACAGGAGAGGAAGGGGAAAGCATAGAGAAACTTCCCTTCCCAATTGAGAACTAAGGCATCCAGAGGGACTGAGCCCAACACTGGGGGCCTGCAGCAAAAAAGCGGAAGTTGGTGATTGTCTGGGGCTGCAAAAAGATCTATCTGCGGGGTGCCCCACCTGGCAAATATTACCTCCAGGACTAGGGGATCCAGTGACCATTCGTGATGGCCCTGGGAAATCCTGCTGAGAGCATCTGCCAGGACATTGTCCTTGCCTGGGAGGTGAACTGCCGTAAGGGAGGTGTTCAGGGAATAAGCCAGAGACCACAACTTCATTGCTTCGGTGCACAAGGCCATA
The DNA here is from genome assembly GCA_016271365.2 of Neoceratodus forsteri. Taxonomy (NCBI): domain Eukaryota; kingdom Metazoa; phylum Chordata; order Ceratodontiformes; family Ceratodontidae; genus Neoceratodus; species Neoceratodus forsteri. Next base: position 725,427,105 of record CM028129.1, read on the forward strand.
GACCAAGTGCCTCCTTGCTTGTTGATGTACCACATTGTAGTGGTGTTGTCTGTTCTGACCTGTACAACTTTGTTCTGAACAGATTTGGAAAAAAACTTGAAGTGCTAGAAAAACTGCTCTGAGCTCCAACAGGTTGATGTGGAGCAGGGATTCCTGAGGGGACCACAGTCCCTGGGTAGTGAGGTCGCCCATGTGAGCTCCCCACCTCAAGAGGGATGCATCTGTAGTAAGGATTAAAGAGTGAGACTGAGTGACAAAGGGAACCCCCCGTCTCAGATTGCTCTGATCCTGCCACCATTGTAGGGCTTGGATCAGGGTTCGAGTCACTGGGATCAGTTTGGTTAAAGGGTCCTTTGAGACCAAAAGGCTCTCAAATGGAACTGGATGTCCCTCATCTGAAATCTGGCTCCTTGCACTACTGCTGTAAAAGCAGCCATGTGCCCTAGGAGCTGTAGAAAATGCCTTGCTGGTCGAGAGACCTGCAGGGTGAATAAGGAGGCCAGAGAGGCCAGGGTCCTTGCCCTGTCCAAAGGCAGGAAGGCTCTGGCTTCCTCTGGGTTCTGTTCTGCACCTATGAAGGCGAGAGCTGGACAGGCTCTAGAACTGACTTTGGAAGATTCAGAAGGAAACCTAGAGAGGTAAGCAGTTGCTGAGTTATCTGAAGATGTAACTTGACTTGGTCTGAGACTGGCCTACTATGAGCCAGTCGTCCAGGTAAGGAAGATGGCAATTTTGCCTTCTCAGGTGGGCAACTGCTACTGCCAGGCATTTTGTGAATACCCTTGGAGCAGAGGTGAGGCCAAAGGGCATTGCTCTGAACTGGTAATGGCCTGAGGGCAGCTCGAACCCGAGGTACTTTCGATGGGAGCTTCTGATGAGAATATGGAAGTAGGCATCCTTGAGGTCCAGGGATGCTAGCCAGTCCCCTGGCCTTAGAGAGGGCAGAATAATTCCCAGAGTCACCATTTTGAATTTTGGTTTTAAAAGGTGCTTGTCTAAGTATCTGAGATCCAGGATAGGCCGCCATTCTCCTGTCTTTTTTGGGGTAAGGAAGTACCTGGAGTACAATCCTTTGCCCTGGTGTAGGGGTGGAACCCTTTCCACGGCTGAGAGCCAGGAGGGTAGAGACTTCTGCCTCTAGGGCAAGTGCCTCTGATGGATTTGCAGGTGGAAAGGATCTGGTTCTCATCTTTGGAAATTTTTTGAGGCAGAGAACCAGTCCCCGGCTTACTACTTCCAGGACCCACTTGTCTGATGTGAGAGACTTCCAGTCGTGGACAAAGTAAGCCAGCCTGCTCCCTACAGGTAGTGGAGAATCGGCCCTGGCCACCCCATCAGGGTGCCTGCTTGGCAGGGGCTTTAGGCTGAGGGGTGGAAGCAGGTCTGCTTGTACCCCGTCTACCTCTCCCTCTAAAGAACCCCCTCTGGGCGTAAGCTGAAGAGGAGGCCTGGGCTCGGTAAAAAGGCCTATGAAAAGGCCTGCCCCTACAAGGCTGCCTTTGAGGAGTGGCCTGCCTTTCCTTGGCCTGTGCACTCCTATAGGTGGTCCTATACTCATCCATTTTCTTCATGTAATTCTCTTGTCTGCCCCAAACAGAGAATTACCCACAACAGGAAAATCCATGGCCTTAGTCTGGGTATCCTGTGACAGGCTAGTACATCTGAGCCAAGCCATTCTGAGTGCCACAGATGTAGCCATGACTCTTGACACATCATTAGAGTCCACTGCAGCATGGAATTGCACCTTAGATGCCTCAATACCATCAGCAGCCACCTGCTCCAGCTCCTTAGCAAGCTGGCCAGGACCTGTTTTGCTAGAGCCATAACAGTATCCCATCTGGATTTCTGGTATCTAGCAACATAAGCCATATAATTTGCCTGTCTGAGTCCCAAGGATGATGCCATGTACTGTTTCTTTGCCATGGCATCAATCCTCCTGAGTCCTTGTCAGGGGTGTGAGGCCAAGGAATATTTGCCTTGTTACAGGCTGCAGCCTGCACTACCCTAACATGGCGCATTGTTGTGTAAGGAACTCCATGATCAGAGCCTGACAATGTGACCTCTTGTCCATTCTCTTATCAACAGGAGGTATAGTGTGAGGAGTTTTAGAATTTTTACTGTCTGTTTCCCAAAAGATTTATGCAAAGGAATAGACAGTCTCCTGGACTCTGGGATATCCATCATTTCCACATAGTCAGGTTCCTCTTGATCATCCACAGCTTCCTCCATAGGGAGGTGGAGGGTTTCAGCCACTTTTTTATAAAAAATAAAATGAGAAGGGGACTCAAAGCCTAGGAGGAGACACTCCTGAAGGTGTCTGGGGAGATGTCCGGTTCAATGGGCACATCCAGACTTTCAAATCCACATTCACTCTCATCAAACTCCTCTTCCCCCTCCTCCGGTTCATAAAATTCCTCTAACTCATACTCTTGAACGGTGGAACCGGCCGAACCGTACGCTTACCTGATGGTGCCGGTTCGGTCGGAACCGGGGAAAGCGACTGGACAATTTTAATCGCTTTGGCTATTTCTTCAGCGGTTGGAGAGGAAAGTTTTGGCTCCACACCAGCTGATTTCCTTGTCCTTTTTGCTGGAACTGACTCGAGGAGTCGGCTCTTTCTGCCTGAGAAGTCTCGCCTGGAACAGAGGAGATTCCTCCGGTTCGGGTTACAACCGAACCGGCTGGCCATCCGGTTAAGGACTTCTTGGCCTCCCTTTCCCGGAGCCTTCCAACTCTCTTATCCAGGGTAGCTGCAGGAAAATTTTTGCAAATCTGGCAGTCTGCATTGAGGTGGTCAAACCCCAGACAATAAACACAGGTGGTGTGGGGGTCAGCCTTGGCAAAGGCTTCCCCATAGACACTGCAGTGTTGAAACCCAGTGGGCCCGGTTTTTCTCAGACATAGTGCCAGTCCTAACCAAACTTGCCCGTTTACGGCAATCCGCCAAGCAAGACCCTCTTATCGGTTCCCAACCATGTCACGGGTCGTGGAAAAAAACGTAATAAAATCCATTTTTTTTTTTTAGAACCGATAAGAACCAGTTACCACACTCTAAAAGACAGATTAATATATTTCAAAACAACCTGATTGGTCCAAACCGAACCGATAACTGTTTACAAGTTCCACACAGAAGAATTAAATGTAAAAGCTATCTAGTACTTACAATACCACAGACAGAGCTTGAACCGACCGGTTGCGGTTTAAATTCGGTCAAAAAACCGAGAAAATACTTTAACCGACAAAATGAACCGAGCAGAAGGAGAAAATCTCTGGAGCGACTGTTCAGTGAGGCAGAGTAAGGAATCTGACAGTTTGAGTTTGAAGAACAGACAGTTTTCAACCGAGCTCGAGCTCAGCATTCCATGCCTGGCATGGAGAGTTAACTCTTTCACCTCCGGAGCAGTTTGAAGGTTGGGATTCACTGCATGTGTCATAATATAGCAAGACTTCATGTTGTTTGAAAGGGGGTGATGGAGGCAGGCGACCAATGTGGGCCAACGAAGATTGGCCAAAGTGTCACAGTGGTGGTCTAAGGTTGCGAAACGAGCTGTTTTATTATATAGGGTTTGCATCCTGGTAATCTCTTGTTTAGTCATGCCCTGTATAATAGGGGCCACAAAGGTCAGGTTGGGTAGAAGGACACTGGTAGCTATGGAGAGCCTGGCTTCAGGGATGAGTTGGTCCCTGAGTCGGTACATGGTGCCAAGTTTCCGATGTAGGGTCCTGGTGACCTGGCCCACGTGTTCCTTGTATGTGATATTCTGATCCAACGTGAGGCCTAAGTATTTAAGGGAGGGGATTAAGTTAATGGCTTTACCAGAGAGGGGTTAAGGAGAGGGATGAGGACCTGTCAAATCCCAGGGATCTTGGCCCAAATGGCACTGCCTTGGTCTTGTCGGCATTTAGTACCATTCTGGCCTTACACAGCCAAGTCTCTAGTGAAGTGAGATCTTTTTGGAGTAGAGGGCCTAGGGCAACCACGTCACACAGGGGTCAGAAGATGACAGTATCATCAGCGTACTGCACAACCGAGCTTTCCCCGCAGTGGGTACGCAGGTTGTTGGTAAACAAGGAAAACAGTAGGGGGCCTAGAATGGAGTCCTGAGGTACACTCTGGTTTAGGGGGTAGTGGGTCAGACATAGTCCCTTTCCATGAGACCCTCTGTGCCCTGCCTGACAAGTAGCTCCCAAACCACTTCAGAGCACGATTGTCTAGGCCTATATTTTGCAGCTTCTGTAGCAGCAAGTTGTGGTCGATGAGGTTGAACACCTTGGATAAGTCTACAAAAAGACTGCACCAGTGGGTATCCCTCTGTCCACTGCCCTGTGAACTTCATCCGTGAAGTTAACGAGGGCAGTGTCAGTACCATGGTTTGTTCTAAATCCATGTTGGGAGGAGGAAAGGAGCTGATGAGCTTCCAGGTAGTCCCCGAGTTGATTGCAGATGACTTTCTTGCACCTTAGCAAGTGAGCAGAGGAGGGAGATGGGCCTGTAGTTGAGTTTTTCCCTGAGCCTCCCTTTGTGAATAGGGACAACATTGGCATGTTTTCACGGGTCAGGGACTGCTCCTTCCCTCAGTGATCGATTGAGGGCATGGTTATAGGCCAGGCTAAGGAGGTAGCTCCTGCCTTGAGTAGCTGAGGGTTGATACCGTCGGGTCCCCCTGACCCTTTCGGTTTCAGGTTCCTTAGGAGGTTTAGCACTTCAGTGCGTTTAGCCAGTCTCAGGTGAAATGGGGGTCTTTCCATGTGAGGTGGTTCATCTGAGATGGGGGAAGAGTCTGGGGAGACAGGCAGGTCTTGTAGGCCTCGAGGTCTGAGAAGTGCCTGTTAAAGGCAGCCGATATTTGAGAAGGGTCAGTTGTGAGCTGACCGTTAATCTCCATGGGACAGGACTCAAGGCTTTTTGCTGCCCTTGATCAGGTCATTGATATACGATTCCAGAACTGCTTGGGGTTGCCCAGGCTGGTTTTCTGGAGGTGTGTTAAGTAATCTCTCTTAGCGAGTTTTATGGCTCTCTTGGCTTTGTTCCTCAGGGCTTTGTATTCAGCGAGATCTGCCGGGAGGGAGGAGAGCCTAAACTGGATGGCAAAAAGATCCGCCTCCAGGCTGCGCACAAGTGACCAAATGCGGAGAGCTTCCCTGCAGAGGCATGGAACGCGTCCCGCCCTGGTGATTTAGGTAGTACATGGTCGTGGTATTGTCTGTCTGGACCTGAACCACTTGACCCCGTAGAAACGGAGCGAAGGCGGCGAGGGCTAGACGAACCGCTCAAAGCTCCAGCAGGTTGATGTGGCATCGGGACTCCCGAGGGCCCAAGAGGCCGTGCGCTCTGTGCTCCCCCAGATGGGTACCCCAGCCCAAAGAGGCATCGGTCGATAGAGAGACCGTCTGCTCGGGGCGGACAAATGGGATGCCCTCCTGCAGATGTGCCGGAACGGTCCACCACTGGAGAGCATTCCACATCCCCATGGTCACTGTCACCAGCTGATCCAGCGGATCGAAGTGCTGTGACCATAGGCTAGCCAGCCCCCACTGAAGGGGACGCATGTACCAACGGACCACGTTGGTGCAGGCAGCCGTGAGACCCAGAAGGCGCAGGAAGTCCCGGGCAGGGTGCAACTGCCCAACCTGAAATGACTGGGCAAAGGAGGAAAGAACCTTGGCCCTGTCTGCCGGGAGCCGTGCTCTGGCTCGTAGAGAGTCGAGCTCTGCCCCGATTAATTAGATCACTTGCTTTGGCACGAGTTCCGACTTGGCCTCGTTGATGAGGAGGCCAACCTGAGAGCAAACCTGGAGGGCCAGATCTCTGGACCGCTCCACCTCTGCTCTGGAGGGGGCTGCAATCAGCCAGTCGTCCAGGTAGGGGTACACCCGGACCCTTCGGTGCCGCAGGAATGCTGTCACCACTGCCATGCATTTGGTGAAGACCCTGGGAGCTAGAGAAAGGTCAAAAGGCATGTCCCGGAACTCGTAGAGGGATCCCTCTGCCCTGAAGTGGAGGAATCCCTGGTGGGACGTGAAAGAATGTTTCCTGGAGGTCCAGAGAACAGAAACACACCTCGTTCCAAGGATGGGATTATCTGGGCCAGAGTGACCATCCTGAAGGTCTGAGACCTTAGGAACCTGTTCAGGTCGTGAATGGGGCACCAGCCCCTCGTCCGTTTTGGGACCAGGAAGTACCTGGACACAAACCCCGGGTCTGGAGGAGGATCCGCCACCTTCCTGATCACCTCTTTTTTGAGGAGCAGGGGGAGGCTGGCTCAGCGAGAGCCAACAGAGGCTAAGGACCCCGTGCCCCCCCCGAGGGGAGACGGCTTGAAGGGGCGGGCCTGATCGAACTCCAGGTGCAGGCCTTTCCTACCACCTCCACACCCAATGGTCCGTGGTGACAGCGGACCAGGTGGAAAGGAAGTGGCAGACATGTTCTCTCTCCCCCCCCCAACGCGGGGGAACCCAGGGGGGAGTGACGAGGCTGGGGGTGACACCCCTCAACCAGTCACTGGACAGGCTTAGGAGGGACCGGCCGAGGGACCTCCTGGGCATTTTCCTCCCTGCTTCCTATTAGAGGAAGCTGCAGGCTTGGTTTTGGGGTGCCAAGCGCGCGCCTGCTGACCCTGGTGTTGGTGCTGTTGGGCCGGACGTGCCTCGGGCGCAGAAGGGCGAAAGGACTTGTTGCTGTTGTCGACCGCCCTTGTCCTTCTGGGCGGAGGTGACAGAGTCCAGAGTGGCATTGGACTTTTCGATCCGCTGGAGGTGACCTTCCACTCCAGGGCCGAAGAGGTCGGTCCCCAGCAAGGGGACATACGCCAGTTTATGCTGGGTATCCTCCATGAAGGTGGATATCCTCAGCCATGCTCTGCGGCGCATGGCCACTGCAGCCACAACTGATCTGGCACAGGAGTCTCCAATGTCCAGAGCCATTTGGAGCTGCTGTTTTGCCACTGCCCTTCCCTGGTCCCGTACCTCCTTAACCGTGGTCTGCAGGTCAGCCGGGAGATGAGGGGATCATCTCATCCAGGGAGCCCATGAGGGCGTGGGAGAAGTGTGCCATCAGCATGGCCGAGTTGGCCTGGTGGAGGCCAAGGGAGGACGCAGTGTACACCTTGTGCCCGGCATAGTTCAGCTTTCTGGACTCCTTGTCAGGGGGGGGCTTATCCACATCCCTAGCGTTCCCAGAACGCCGGAAAACGCTATCGGTGACCAACCCCTTGGCAGAGGGGTGTTCCGAAAAACCGGACAAAGAGCCGGTATGGACCGCATACTTCCTGGCCATCCTGGCGCAGGACAGTAAGCAGGCCGCTGCCAGAGCTCCAAGGCTGGGCCAACAATGGCTTCAGCCACCTGAAATGCCTCCGTGGGCGAATCCCCTCGATCCAGTATCTCCGTTAGGGGATACTTGGCCCGCTTGGATACGGGCTCGAGCTGCATCCTGGCAGACTCCCGAGATGAGCCAAAGCAGACCCATGAAGGACTATGGGCTTTCATCCATCGACTGGCCCCCGGAGGACTCCAGGTCAATGGGCCTGGAGAACAGGGAGGAGTCGGACTCTGAGGAGTCCGCGAAGAGCTGCCTGGGGCCTGAGCCACCCTCCACCTGCAGAGGACAGTCGGGAGTGAGGATGACCGACAACCTGTGGGGCAGGCTCTGACCCGACTGAGTGTCCTTGGTCGGTGCCCCCGATTTCGGTTGTGGAGGTGGAGGTTCCACCACAATTGGAAGGGCAGCTGGTTTCGGCTGAACTGGCCCAGGCTTGGGCACCTAGACTACAGCGAGGGGTTGTTTCGGCCGCTCGGGTGACAGCCACTTGATGGCCGGGGAAGGCGTCGGCTTGTTCCCGGACAGAAGTAACTGCTGCCACATCAGGTCCTCGTAGTGTAGACGCAATTTGCACCGAAGCCTCTCCTCTTCAGAGGACGAGCGGCAGCGCAGCTTACTTCGGTGCAAAGACAGAAACCGCAGATGTCGGCGGGATCAGCTGGACCGAGACAATGTCCGAGACCAAGATCCTCTGCGTTTCCGAGGACGGGTCTGGGAAGGGGCAGGGGACACCCACTCTTCCCTCAGCTCGGAAGCCTTGACCGGGGACTCTGGCACCGGAGGCACAGGCAAGTCCTCGGTCTTCACCGGGGAAACTGGTGTAGAAGGGTTGTCTGCTTCACAAGTTGACAGCCCGTCCGACAGGTAGAGAAAAATCTCGACTGTGTCGACGGGTGTCTCGGCCGGCTGACCTGACGGGGACACCATGATGCCAGCGGCCTTAGCCGCAACCTCGACCAAAGTAAAGTGTTGACTGTCCAGGGAAGGGGACCTCTCCTGCTCCCACAAATGCAGATGGTGGGACTTACCTTTCGAGTCCTTTTTGGACCGAGAAGAATGTCCTGATGGCCCTTCTCCCTTTGTGGAAAGGGATTGACAAAGCTCCTTAAAAGAAGCTGAATAGGAGGTACCCAGAGAGAGCGGGATAAATGCCACGACCGAGGAAGAGGATGATGCGGCCTGTGCCGCCTCCTCCTCGAGGGCGATCATCTGCTAGAGTAGCTCAGCCGAGCTAGCCGCCGCGGTAACCGCCCAACGGGCCTCCTTCGACTTCACAAGCAGGTAGCGCTTCTCTGGGCGCCCAAGCTGTAACTGGGCAGCGCGGTCTTCCAGGTCGCTGGCCGAAAACGAACGGCATAACTCGTAGGCCTGCAGGTCATGGTCTAGGCCGAGGCAGCAGACGCACATGGAGTGCAGATCCGTCCTGGACATTTTCTGCACACATGGGCACCGCCAAAATCCGGGAGTCAATCTGTCCATCGCAGCCGCGAGGGAGTAATTTGACCGAAGCCTTGAAAATTAAAGAATAAGTTTCGGGCGAACCAAGAATTAGGATCCGTCTACAAGAGCGATAAGGCGAGGAACCTGAGCTTTCCAAGCGTAAGGAAGATCTGGCGTCATGGGGCGGAGCCAAAAGTTACACCACCCGGGTGGGTTGGAGGAGCCAGCTTGAAGACCTTCTGGCAAGATTTAAAGCGGCAAGGAACCGGCCAGACAGTGTGGATGAACGACATATCCATGTCCCTAGAAATGCTATTATAACACCCGATGACCGACCTCAGTTCACACACTGCACAGTGTCAGTAAATACCGATGTCACCCAACTGAGACATTTTCTACTAACAACTTGAGTCAAGCCCAATAGTAGTCCAAACAGTACTTTGATAAATCTGTCAAGGAAGTTGACTGGCAAGTTGGCGAGTCATTGTATTAAAATTTTCCTCACCTGCACATCCATTTGTAAGTAAATGGTCAGGCCCATTTGACAAACTGAGTCCAGCCATTTACAAAGTGTGTATCCAACGTTCATTCTAGAAACCAAATTTGGTGGGCTAAATGACTCACTGGCCACTGAAAAGGTGGGTCATTTCATGAAAAGTGTGGGTCGTGCATCTATTTCTTAAAAAAAAAAATTTAAACAAGAATTTTAACTACGGAATACGAGAGAGATTGAAAAATTGCTTTGCATTCCATAACCATCATGAAAAGCAATGATGAACTCTATTACAACATTCATAAGGTAGCACTCTGTGGTATACACTAACCAAGTATTCATTCATGAGGGTGAAGTCCTCAAGAATACAAATTAAGAGTGATCAGAAATACAGAAAACACTGCAAATAAAGTCCTCTTGGGAACTTGATCTGGATGGCTAGCAGCATGCACAAATATCAAGTCTGTATAAGGTTATGAGAACTCTGAAGAAAAATGGGCATTTTTACCTCCCTGGCTTGTTGGCATTAAGATCGGACAGGGGAGGTCTCGTGTCCACAATGTGGAAAACAGGTCATTTTTGCCAGCAGAAAAGTACTCCATCATAAGTTTAACTTAATAACGAGAGAATCATTTTGGGAGAAAGAAGCTCTTAGACCGAAAAGAAAACAGCCAAGTTGTAGAGACCTGGGAATAGCAGATCTTGGGGAACAGAGAGATAACCAATAATTTGGTTACACAGAAACATTTAAGAATTTTACAAGGAAGGCATGCTGAGCCGAGTACTGCTCCATTCCAGATGTGTCCTGGGGACAGAACAGTACACAGAGAAACACTATAATGAATACAGCAACGGTAAAAATATGGTAACATGATAAAGGTACAGTGGTGAAAGTTAGGACAGATGCAGGATTTTACAAACAATAGTGCAGCCATAACAGTATGGCACAAACAGACGTGCAATATGAGACTAGTGCTTGACAACTTAAGACTGATACAGGTAGTGATACAGGGCAAGCACAGGAGGGGTAATTAGCCTAGGCACTGATTTGTTAGGCGTATGAGCAGGTGGAGGAATAATGCACTGAGAGAAGATCGGTCAGGTGCTGGGAGGGAGAGGTGCACCAAATGTCTGGGGGGTAGGGGGAGGAGGCAGCTCCATAGTATGAGCGTTCAGTAGCTGAAAGCAGCCTGGCCTTTCGAGGTGGATCTATGGGGGAATATGTAGAAGACACAGGTCTTTTTGCCTGAGCTTGCAGACAAGGGGGTTAGTGGACGGACAAGACCGGGATGAGGCAGGGGGGCAAGGGCTGGTCCCAGAACTTAGCAGTGAGGCATGCACAGTGTGAAGATCTGCGGTCTTGTCGGGAGGGTAGGATCACGGACTGATAAAGGGTTTAGTGATGGAAGGAGTAGGGGCAGTCTAGGGTGAAATGGCAGAAGGACTGGAAGAGGGAGTCCAGTCTGGTCAGGGCAGACTTGGGGGGGGCGGCACTGTAGACCACATCTCAGTAGTCTAAAATTGACAATCATTTTCTGTACAATGGCACGGCAGACCAGCAATGGGATGCAACCACGATCACGGTAAAGTGCACCCAGCCTGGAGTTGAGTTTTTGTTGAGGTCAACATAGACTGATGGCAGGTAAGAACCGCTTGGCCCACCTAGTCTGCCCATTTCCCTACTACTGGATAAGCTACAGATCCTAATTAAACAGCCTACTACTTCCTCCCCCCAGCAGAATTACCTTATGTCTGTCCCATGCTTTCTTGAAATCCCCAACTGTTAACCCCACAACCTCCGCAGGCAGTTCCATGCGTCCCCCATCCTCTGTGAAAAAATACTTCCTCACACTGCCCCTGAGCCGCCCCCCATCTTCAAACTGTGTCCCCGTGTTCTTGCACCTCACTTTTTCTGAAAGATGCTACCCTCTCAGACTTTACAGATTCTATTGTGAGGTACTTGAAAGTTTCTATCATGTCCTCCCTCTCCCTCCTTTCCGCAAAGGTATACATATTAAGCTCCTTTAGTCTTCATATGGCTTCTGTTGCAAACCAGGCACCATTTTAGCTGCCCTCCTCTGTACTACCTCCATCCTTTCTATGTCCTTGCAGGGACACAGACATGTCCATAAAAGGCATATCAAGCCAGAGAAACTTATGAATCGTTTTACATCAGTGCATGTCTGGATCGTACAGTAGTAAGTTAGTTTGAACTGAAAAATCAGTCAGTCGACACCTCCTTTGCTTTTTTACCCTCCAGATATTGCAGAAAGGAAATCAAATTCAGCCCATGGTCCCTCAATTGCAAGTCAGCATATCACCGACTACTGGCAGACAGCCCATTTCTCATGCTAGTTTTTACAGTGTTCTGGGCACTGAAGCCCCTTTCACAATCTGCTGTATGGACAGGGGCAGTTAATGCCAATGCAGCTAATGTCATAAGATTTGGGAAGTCTGACTTGTAATATTTGTTAATGAACCCCCAAAGGGTTTGCACACTGTCGCTTGAGTACCCCTCTCTCGCCAACAAGTGGCTTCAGCAGTTCCCATTCTGCTTTGGTGCAGTCTGCATCCACAAGTGGTGGTGCCACTGTCTCAAAATGTTTGTTTCTGCTCTTGATCGTAATGATCAAGCAGCACCTGAATTTGTTCACTTCCCCAGGTTTCAAGTTCATTTCTATAAAGACTGCTGACTGGCATAAGACCCAGTACTCCAAAAGCAGCCAACTTGTTTCCATCATATCCGGGGAATCTAAAAATCTGCAATGAAATGGTCCTTGATTGAAAGGTTTTTTTTGCCTCCCCTCAGTACATGATGCCCCTTGATCAGCCCCCCTTTCCTGGATATCCTTCTCCATTTCATGTAGATAAATTTCAATTTTGTCTTTGGTACCAGATTTTGTTTCTAAATCAGAAGCACTTCTCCAAACTCACTTGGACCATAGAGATGTCCAGATCTCTTCTGAAACACTACTGTTAGCTGTGTAATTACAAAACGTACATCCATTAGCATACAGGTTGTCATTATAAAGTCATAACATTTTTAAAGCATGAGTAACCTTTAGTTCCAGCATCCGTCTCATTGCAAAAAAGCAAGTCACGGGTGTGATGAATGGTCTCAACCACTTTGTGAACTGTTATCCACCTCACATGATGGACCTTCACTTTTAGAGCAGATTCCTCCAGCATCTCTTGTATTTGTCTGTCAACTCTTTCTGATGATCTTTTGAAGTGGAAGAAAATACCAGTTTGAACTTCTGGGTATTCTTTTAGGTAGGGGACAGAGGCTGCTGCTTGTGAATTACATAGTGCAGCTCTATGAGCAACACAGTAAATATTTACTAGCACTGGGTTTTCACACAGCATGTGCCCAATTGCTCCCCCCTCCGTCCTCCTCATAACCTTTGCTCCGTCACTTCCCAGACCCATCACTTTTGTCATGATAATTTTCTTTCCAGCTAGGAATTGCTTTAATTTCTTAGCAATCCCTGCTCTAGTGGCAGAGATCTATAGGTTTTCTAGGAAATGAGTAGATGGAACAAAACAGGATCAAGCACCCTAGCATACAATACTAGTTTTTTGGCTACAGCGAGGTCTGTGCTCTCATCACAAAGTAATGCGATGTATGAGCTATTTTCTAATTTTTATTTTACTTGTCTCCCTGAAAGATTACCGAGGCTATGCATTCCAGGATGTCACTGGCTGTAGTTTCTGATGAAGATGCATGTTTGGGCCACAGAAAATTTGTCAACAAAAGGACAAATCTAAACTAGACCAAAATTCCAGTAAACTAGTGTACTTATTAACTGGCAAGTTTTCTTCAGCCATCCAGTAAACACTTTTCATTGCCACCAGAACTGCTTTTTCTTTGTCAGACAGCCTTTCTGAGCGCTTGCCGCAAGACACTGCATATTTTCTGCAGCTATAGCATCTCTGTGGTCTGCAGAGTCAGCATGCCTAGTCAGGGTGCTTGTCCAGAAATTGTCTGCCAGCAGCCAGTGTATTTTGTTTCTTTCTACTGATGCACACGGCACAAATTATGACATTTCTCTCAGAATTATATCTCAACCAACTGTACATGTTGAGAGACTGGCCCCGAAAATTACGTTTACTGGCTACAATGAACTAGAAGGTACTAGGCTGTTCACAAGCAGTAGAAAAAAAATCCAGTTGTGACTAGCTGGCACTGTCAACAGGAGCAGTATTACTTATTTCCCAATTATGTGCGCCACAGTGACAAACACAGGCTCTCCTCCAATGACTGAACCAGCATCTGATCACTTGCATTTGTATTTTTGTTACAAGACCCTGATCCTGATGCAATACAGTCTCTTGGGTGCAGATGATGTAAAAAATGTTTTAATGTTCACTTGTTTCTTGGCCACGTTTATTACCAATCAGGCTTAGTAGCGTTTTTTATTTATGCTAATTCTTTTTACAATGTGGAAGTAAGAATATTTCCTTCCTGTAAAATTACAGTGCATCACTTTAATGAACTGTGCGACTTACAATGGTTTAATAAAAAAAACTTTACACTAACACCATCACTGTGTGACAAACAGAAAGTCACTACAGTAGCACACTAATCATGTCATGGGGTGTGTAACAGGTCTTGGTCCTCATTTAGCTCTGTGGATTGTGTAGTACTCCGACACTCTGCCTTCTGCTTGCTTTTATTTTTTATTTTTTGTTTACCGGGTAAGGTGTCATAGGCACAAACTATGAAAATTTTTCTTTTCCCCACACCCAGCCTTTTTTTTCCCCCCTCATCTTTTCTTAAAAATTGCCTTTTTTCTTAGTAGGCAGGTGAAAACCACAGCAGATTTGACTGCCAATAATGAGCCCCCACACAGATGCCTTCACAAGAAGCTACTCCACCCCCCCCCCCGGCTTAAATTTCCTTTCCCTGCAGATTTCCATTTTATTTTAGAAGTTAACAGATAAGGACCGCTAGGCCCATCCAGTCTGCCCATTTCTTTTTCTACCTTATAAAATGTGCCATCGATCTTTGCTCTGTCAGTGGCCTATCTATTCATACACATCTGTATTGCTCCCTTATGCCTATCCCATGCCTGTCTGAAGCCCTGTACTGTATTCATAGCCACCACTTCCTGAGGTAGGCAGTTTCATGCATCCATAGATACATACATAGATACATACATAGACAGTGTCGGCAGATAAGGACCTATGGCCCACCCAGTCTGCCCATTTGAGCTTGTAAGTTCAGTTTGTTTTCCTAGAAGTCTGTTGCCCCTTACCCCTGACCTCCAGAATTCCTTTATGTCTATCCCATGCATTCTTAAATCCTGTGATTGTTTCAGCCCCACCACTTCCTCTGGCAGGGTGTTCCACTTGTCCACCACCCGTTCTGTGAAGAAATTCTTTCTCATGTTTCCTCTGAATCGTCCTCCTCCAACTTCATCCCATGCCCTCTAGTCCTGGAACATCTTTTTCGCTTAAAAATAGTGTTTTCCTGCACCTGTTCCTCCCTGTAAGATACTTGTATGTCTCCATCATATCCTCTCTCCTCCTCTCCTCCAGGGAGTATATGTTCACTTCCTTCAACCTGTCTTCATAGGACTTGTGATGCAATCCATGCACCATCTTTGTTGCCCTCCTCTGAACCTTCTCTACCCTGTCTATGTCCTTACGTAGGTATGGTCTCCAGAACTGTACACTGTACTCCAGGTGGGGCCTCACTAGTGTCTTGTATACGGAATTATGACCTCCCTTTTCCTGCTGGTGATGTCCCTGCCTATACATCCCAGCATCCTATTTGCTTTACCTGCTGCCTTGTCACACTGTTTCCCTACCTGAGGTCATCAGAGATGACAACCCCAAGATCCCTTTCCTGCTTGGTGCATGCTATATCCTCACCCCCAACTGATATATTGTGCCAGGGTTTTGTGCCTCATATGCATTATCTTGTACTTCTTTGCATTGAATTTCAACTGCCATACCCCTGACCATTCTTCAAGTTTCTGCAGGTCGCTTCATTCTGTCTACACCCTCTGGTGTCTCTCTGCTACAGAGCTTCTATGTTATCAGCTTAACAGTGTGAAATTTCTGCCTTCTAGGTCCTGCACAATGTCACTGATGAAGATGTTGAATAGGACCGTCCCAGCACTGATCCCTGTGGTACCCCACTGGTCACTCTTCCTCTGTGGAGTGACAGCCATTACCACCACCCACTGTGTCCTGCCACCCAGCCAGTTACCTACCCACCACACTACTGTCCTGCCCACACCCATATTCCCCAGTTGTGCGCCTTCTGTGGTACAGTGTCAAAGGCCTTGCTGAAGTCCAGATAGGCCATGTCCACTGCCCTCCCTGATCCACCTCCCTAGTCACCCAGTCAAAAGTTCAACAAGGTTGGTCTGACATGACCTCCCTGGTGAAACCATGCTGCTTGGGTCCAGTGGTCCATTGACAGCCAGATGTTCCACCAATCTCTCCTTCAGTAGTGCTTCCATGATCTTCCCCACTACCGAGGTGAGGCTGACTGGTCTGTAGTTCCCTGCTTCCACTTTGTTCCCACTTTTGTATAAGGGACCTGCTGTCTCTCAGTCTTTGGGTACCTCTCCTGTTTCCAGTGATCGG
The DNA here is from genome assembly GCA_016271365.2 of Neoceratodus forsteri. Lineage (NCBI taxonomy): Eukaryota > Metazoa > Chordata > Ceratodontiformes > Ceratodontidae > Neoceratodus > Neoceratodus forsteri. The sequence continues at coordinate 725,442,959 of CM028129.1, forward strand.
CTAAACAGGATAGCCAGAGGTTCAGCCACCACCCTCTTAGTTCTTTAAGGACCCTGGGTGCACCCCATCTGGCCCCATTGCTTATCAACCTTATTACTTCCAGTTCCTTCAGACCTTTCGCAGTAAAGGACTTGTGTCCATTTCTGCACCATTCTCACCCCTTGTACTCCCTTCAGACCCATTACCCTCCTCCTCTTCAGTAAAGACTGAGCAGAAATACCTGTTCAATATGTCAGCTTTACTGTTGTCATCCTCCACGCAGCCCCCATCCTCCCCCTTCAGTCTCACTATCCCTCCCTTGGTCTTTCTTTTTTCACTTATGTACCTATAAAAGGTTTTGTCCCCTCTACCCTTCTACTCTACTCTATCCACCACCCTTTCTGTGAAAACGGATTTCCTCACATTCCCCCTTAATCGGCCTCCCTCTAATCTCATGCTGTGTCCTCTTGTCCTGCTATTTTTCTTATAAACATGTTAGACTCTTTCACCTTGTTAATGCCTTTAAGGTGTTTGAATGTCGATTATATCACCTCTCCCTCCTTTGCTCAAGGGTATACATGTTGAGCTCCATTAATCTGTTCTCATATGTCTTCTGATGCAGTCCCTGCACCATTTTGGTTGCCCTTTTCTGGACTGCCTGAATTTGGTTATTGTCCTTGTGAAGGTGCATCCTCCAGTACTGCACTCAGTACTCCAGATGGGGCCTAACCAGTGTCTTGTAAAGACGGATTATAACCTCCCTCTTACAACTTGTGATACCCCTACTAATACACCGTAACATCCCCCTAGCCTTACCTACTGCTTTATTTTCAGCTCACTCTGCAGTAGCCTACACACACACACACACACACACACACACTCACACACTCTGCCCACTCTCCTCAGTTTTAATCATTTTTATACTGCAATATACATTTTCAAATTCAGACTTGTTTAATCTGCTGTTTCTCTCTGCCTGGCTGCATACCCAACTATGTGAACAAGAGACAGCTCCACTTACACACAGCCACCTAACACTCCAATTTATTCTTTCCCCTCCTCTCCTGATACGTTTACTTATATTATTTTTAATTCACAGTTGTCTCCACTCTGCTGTGGCTTTCTGCCCGACAACTGTGAACACGAGATGGTCCCCTCCTCACACACAGCCCCTCACTCCTCTACTTAAGCTTTATTCTCTATTTTCCCCTTTTTTTAGTCTTTCCTTCAATTCACTTTATCAATCTGATGTTGCCTTCCCTGCCTGGCTGCCAACCCAACTAGGTAAACAAGAGAGAGCTCTCCCCCTTACAAACACAGCCTGCCACTACTCTGCCTTATTAATGTCCCTGACTGATTTTTTTTTTTTTTTTGTTATGTCCGACTGATTTTTTTTTTTTTGTTTTGTTTTATTTACTTTGCTTGTTACTTGTGTCTTATTCAATTGATGTTGCTTTCCCTGTCTGCTGGAGCTGCCAAATGAATACACCCCCCCCACAAACTCACACCCAGGTCTGTCCCTCATATATTCTCTCTAGTACTGTACGTCCAAATATTGTCTGAGCCTTTCCCCAGTGCTGCCTGTACTCGTAGTTGATTATATTGAGCTGCAGCCACCACTGATTAGTCCTGTAATTATTTCTAACTGATCAGATTTTTCAACATTTTATTTTGTAGTTTTTATATATGTATATATCTATATCCACACACACACACACACACACAGCGCCCCCAAGATAGTTTAGGACAGAGGAGCCTCAAATCAGCCACTGCACTCAGTACTGTGCTGCTGCTGCCCTTCGTCTAGTCTACTAAAGTCAGATCAATATATTTATTTCACTTAAGAGAAATTCTGATCTCGATATGTGGCTCTCACAGCTTCCAATATAAGCTGCAATAGCTTAAAATGCTTTGGTTTGAACAATGAATCGTGATCCGAATGAACGCACTGCTGCTTGCGTTCACAACAGGTCTCCAGAATGAACTGTGCAAAAGCAGCAATGAAGAACGCGGGCTTGTTGGCTGACCTGTACCATGTGATGCTTTCTGCACATCACATGGTGTGTCTATGCATCACATGATACAGAAGCAGCACCCACCCACTGCAATCCATTTCAGCCATTCTGTGGCAGATTACTGTCAGAAACTCCTACCCCCAATCTGTCCAGTTTATTCTATGCTGCAGGAGCAAACACTGTCCTATGTTACATGCCTACCCAAAGGGCGTTCTTCAATGCTGGCAGTCAATCCTGACCGAATCCTTTTAAACACACCCCCACTGGGACGAAATCCTCTGTTCAGTAGGCAGCGCCGATTTAAATTTAGTATGTACACGCCCCCAAAGGGCATTCAGTCAGACTAATACTGCCTCCTAACAACTTCCCCAGGGACGAACTCTTATCCATTACAGGCGCTGTACATTGTGTGTGGTGGCAAGAGTGACATGCCCCCAAGGGGCATTCTTCAATCAGCGCTCATCCTGCCTCACAGAAATGCCCCCCCCCCCGTGACAAACGTATCTGCTGTTCTGCTGCTGAAGTACACGTGCACTCATTTCTTAAAGCAGTAGGCGCGTCTGAAGATCCAAGCAGCACTTTGACGGTGGAACTGAAGTGCTCTCAGGCATGCCACTGGCGCGATCCCGTGGCCTGAAATTAACAAAACATGTCAACACCCATGCTACACGGTATAGCACAGGAAGATTCAGTGTATAATATGCATGATATTGCAAGATTGTTTGAGGAGCCCAGAAATAAGTTGAACCAATTGATTCTTTTGAACAATTAAGCAGCCCAAGAGCAGCACATAAACAGGGAAATCATATGTTCCACATATGATTTTTTGCACTCATCACTAATCTCTTCCGGGTTCTCTCGAATCGGGGAGGATCCTAGATTTGATCCAAGATAAGCGTATGGCTAAATGGTACTGCCCCCACTGCAAATCCCTTTCCTGTATGATCAAGTATATGGATAAGACTATCATTTTCTTTAGCCACTGCACGAAATTTGGGTTATGTTATACCACACCCAAATCAAGGACCTTGCTATGCTACCAACCACTGCAGTATTCGGGACACTATGTAGGTCACTTTCAGTTTCTCTTCCAGCCGACAATAAAGATTCTTCAGTTTGACAAGCCTGCATTCATCCACTCCGTGGATCATCCTGAGGGCAGTATCTACAGAGAACGGATCAACTTGTCTCCCTTGCTGGTGTTTCATGATCGCCTCAACTCCTGGGTTGCCCCACAAACTGCTGCGCTAAAAGGGGCCATCACCATCTCTGCCAATGTGATGCATTTAATGTACTCATGCTAGTTTGTGGCTACTCGCCCAACTATGGACTGGTCATTAGTTTCCAGATGACCCACTTGATAATGCCACTGTCTCTGCAACTCCTACAGATCAAACAAGTTTCTCTTTGGTTCGAGATCAAGCCAGTCTGAATGTCTCCAGCACTGCAGCCAGGAATACCTCCCAAAGTCGTCCAATACCACACCAGCCAATCAATCTTTATTTTACCAGGCAGACCACCACTGAGGAGCGCTCATTTACAAGGTGGACCTGGGCAGGGTTCACAATTACATAAGTGTGTATACAATGACAAGATGGGACTTCACAACACCACATGTAATACAAAAGCATTAAGAGAATAACGGCCAAATGACGAATACCTCCATCACCTGCCCTATCCGGCTCACAAAGTGGAAAATGGTGCCTTCCTCAAGTTAGTGTGACCTACAACTCTTGATAGACAGTACTGTCTCGTTACAAACCACAACACTTTTTCTTATGGACCTTTAAGGTTTGACATACCCATACCGAACATTTGCTTCGTTCCCCAGAACACTATCATTGGCCATACAGTTATCACCCATGTTCCCACCCTGGAATGTGATTTGAGGGATCCTGATTATCTGTATGCTATAGCACAATATTTACCCAGTTTCAATGTACATATTGATCCCCTCACTTTGAACCTTAACTATTGGAGGAAAGATACTCATTTAGTGCAACTCAGTAAGAATGTCACTAAGGCAGGTGGATTCTCTCAATGCTTTGTTTCATGACTGACCTCAGCACCACACTGTCCAATACTTGGTTAGAACCAACGTTCAAAGGTTTTGTTGTGATTCAAGTGTTTATTTTTCTGATTACCATACTCTGTTTAAGACTCTAAAGCAACATCCTACTCAATTAAAGTTTCTCTATGCATCTCATGCAGCCACCAAATAATGCCTACTACCATACTAGTGTTGCCTCCTTAATTCAGGCAACAAAGGGGGAATATGTAGACATGCTAAACCTGCCAATTGTACTCAAGAACTACTATCATAACAGAGAGAAGGATGATAATGATGTATGTTTACTAATGTTAGAGAATACTGACAAGATTGTTTTTCTCCAATACATTAATGGTCCACAATGCCATCTACTGACAAATGTTTCTCTAATAACGTTCAAAGAGAATGCGATTTTCTCTATAATACAACCTACTGTACAAAGTTACAATGTAGTCATCAAGAGTACAATAACCATTCTATTGTTTTACAAAGTCAGACAGCACATAATGTAGCCTGTGCTTCTGCAATATTTTTTATATCTCTTGGGTGCAAGATGCCCAGTATATTCACCAATAGGAAGACAAATAATTTAGCGAGGCAAATGAACCCATTACTCTGGTAACAGGACAAGGTTATCTACCATACACAATATACATGGCTCAGCCTTTTGGGTTAGCTGCTCCTACACCAGGTGTAGGAATGTTCTGTACTTTATTGGGGAGTATAGGCAAGTTGTTTTACTTGCGCTTTTCTCTGTATACAGTGACAGGGTAATAAACCTTTATTCTGCACATCTGTGTCCTACATGTTTTGCCATCAGGTAAAAATCTCTGGGCTCTACACTACTATCCTCATTCTTCTCATAACCTCTTCTCAGTAATATTTCCCATTCCACAGTTTCTCAGACTGTCAAATTGAGACCCCCTGCAAAATACTGAAATAATCTTGGGCCTCCACACAGGAAAGTATACTTTGTACAGTATACCAGAAATAAAGTGCAGCTCCTTTGTTTAGTTGGCTCACGTTTTATTCATCTTATTGTAACCCCTCCCCTACTTTGTCCACTGTTGCCTCTCAAACCACTTGTTACTCCTTGTTGCAATACCTTCAGAGGTCAGACTACTTTCCGTTTCCCCTCTATCTGAAAAGAACCTTCCTACCCACTGCTGCCTCTCCCCCTGCTCAAGCAACTTCAGGCAATCTTGTTCTCCCTCCTGCTCTTGTTCCTAGTACCTCTCTGCTTAACCCTTTGGGCTGTTATGCCACCAGTCCAACTGGTAAACTGTAACCTCTCATTAGTAGTTCATTGTTCCTATCTGTACTACTACTGTTAGTTTTGTATTAGTTACTTTTGAACTGTATTCACTTCCTGCCATTCCCCAGGTACAAATTAGCCTTGGCTCAGTGTGCCTTTCCTGGTTACCAATTTGTAAATAAATTCACCTACTATTATCCTCTTTCAGGCTGCCTCATCCCTTCACACAATATTTAAAACTCAGCATTGTAATTTTTCAGGATTGCTTGAGCCTCCCCAGTGAGGCTGGCCTCACCATTTGAGAAACCCTGTTCTATTCCTTCTAGAAAATCTAGTGTTGGTCAATCTGCTTTCTCATACTGCTTTCTTTAACTCTGGTCCTCCCTTCCCCTTGTCAATCCAACCCACCTCTACTGCTTTCTCCCTCAAGTCTCATGACTTTTTCCCCACCTTCAAATGTCCATGACCCTTTACTTCTCTCGCTCTCAAAATAGTTTTGCCCTGGCCATTTTGTTCCCCTCATGCCCACGCTATACCTGTCAATAGTACTTATTTCATCTCCTACATGCATCTGTTGTACTCATTTTCCTTCAATATTTATGACTATGCTCCTTTGCTGTACTGTACTGGTGTACAGAAAGTACAGTTACGTAAGAACTTACCGTAATAGCAGATGATCTAGAGAGGCTCTTGCAGTAGGTAATTACATATAGGACTGACGTCTGCAGGACCCCACGGAAAAATTTCTATCTAGCAGTCCCTGGCGGGGACCGCCCCCACGATCAGGTGACGAAGTCAGACGCGCCGGTATAAAGGGGCGGACCGGACGCCCGCCTTCCAGTTCTTTCCTGCCACAGGCCCGAAAGGCCCGGACAACAGAGAAACAGATATTTCCCTCAATGGAAAAGGAGCTGAAAAAGCCTAGGGAGATGGAAGGCGGGAAGGTATTACCTACTGCAAGAGCTTCTCTCGAAGATCTACTGTTATGGTACGTTCTTATGTAACTGTACTATCTTACTTCGAGAGGGCTCTTGCACTAGGTAATTACATATAGGACAGAATCTCAAGCAGTCCGGAACAAATGAAAGGCACCGGGAGGAGGAACTACTCTAAGAAGTAGCAAACAACCTTGCAAACCTCAAGATAGGAGGCCTTGCAAGACTGCTAACCCGAAGCCTGCTCTACGGCGAGAGACAATGTCCAAGCTGTAATGTTTCGTAAAGGTATGGACGGAAGTCCAGGTGGTGGCAGCACAGATGTCTGCCGCAGACACATTCTTAAACAAGCCGCAGAGGCTGCTACTCCACGAGTGGAGTGACCTCTGACTTGACCCGGTAGGGTCTTGTTGTACTTGTCATAACAGAAAGTGATGCAATGAGCCAACCATTTTGATAGGCATTGCTTGGAGACAGCATTGCCTTTCCTTTTGTGAGCAAAAGAGACGAACAACTGATCAGTCTTTCTGAGGTCTTTGGTCCTATCGATGTATCTCAGAATCCTGTGGACATCCATGGTAGGGAGCAAGTATTCTCCTTGGTTGGAGTACTGCGTGAAAAAGGCAGGTAACTCAATAGACTGATTTAAGGTAGACTCCGCTACCACTTTCAGGAGAAACTTAGGATTCGTGCAAAGAGCTACTCGTTCTTTGTGAAAATTCAGATAAGGGATTTTACACACAAGGGCCTGGAGCTCGGAAATTCTGTAAGCAGAAGTAATGGCCACCAAGAAGAGCGTCTTCCACAATAAGAACTTCAAGTCTGCGGAAGTCGCAGGCTCAAAAGGAGGAAGTGTAAGTTTCGAGGACAAAGTTCAAGTCCAAAGGGGGAGCCAGAGTCCGAACAGGGGGCCTGAGATGAAGGACCCCTCTGAGAAAGGTTTTGGATACCTCCAACTGGGCAAATGCTTTATCAGCGAAGGGAACATGGTAGGCTGAAATAGCAGCCATGTGAACCTTCAAAGAGGAGTGACTGAGACCCAGGTCGAAAAGATGACGCAAATAATCAAGCAGAACGGCCACAGGACAGGAGAAGGCTCCACGTTCCTGGAGGCAGCCCAAATGGAAAAAATCTTCCATTTCATAGCGTAGGTGGACCTAGTAGAGGGTTTTCTAGCCACCACCAGAATCTCGGCCACCTTGGGAGAGACGCCGAAACGGGATTGGGCTAGGTCTGCAGGAGCCATGCATCAAGTTGGAGGCTTGAGTCCCGGATGGACCAGGGTCCCCTGATCCTGGGTCAGCAATCCTAGAGATAAAGGAAGAGGAAAAGGAGGAACCTCTAAGTATTGTTGTAGAAGAGAACCAGATTTGCCTGGGCCAAAAAGGAGCCATCAGAATCAGTCTCGCTCCTTCCAATGCAAGTTTCTGCAGCACACGAGGGACCAGAGGAATTGGGGAAAGCATAGACGAATCTGTCCTTCCAGCTTAGAGACAGAGCGTCGCTCCTGAAAGCGCCTCGCTCTGGAGCGAGCGAGGAAAAAGTTGGAAGCTTTGCGTTTTGGGAGGAGGCGAACAGGTCTATCTGTGGAGTCCCCCAAATCTGGAATATGCTTTTTAGAACTTTTTGGTCCAGTTCCCACTCGTGTGGCAGAGCCGAAGAACGGCTTAGCTTGTCTGCCAGGACACTGTCGACTCCCGGAACATGGATCGCCATGAGGTGAAGGTTGTGAAGCGTTGCCCATTCCCAAACCCTCATAGCTTCCCTGCACAGCAGGTAGGACCGAGTCTCTCCCTGCTTGTTGATGTACCACACCACGCACATGTCTGTTTGGACAGCTAGGTGACCGGGAAGGATGTATTGGTGAAGGGCCTGGAGAGCATACAGCACTGCTCGTAGTTCGAGCACATTGATGTGGAGAGCTAACTCCAATCTGGACCATAAGCCCTGGGTTCGGTGAGGATCCAGATGGGCTCCCCAACCTTCGCCTGATGCGTCCGTGGTCAGAGTCTGGGCGGGGGAAGGATGAAAGAAGGGGGACCCCCCGGAACAGGTTCTCGAACTATCCACCATTGCAAGTCTCTTATTGGCGAGGAGATCAGCACCAGATGATCTAGGTCGTCTACAAGTTGATCCTACTGAGATCGAAGAGTCCACTGAGAGATTCTCATGGGGAGGCGCACGGAACCGTCGGGATGGCAGCTGCCATAAGCCCCAGCAGACAGAGCACCGACCTCGCCGGAACCCTCCTGCGTTCCGAAAGAAGGGAAATCTGGGACTGGAGGGAGGCCCCCCTGTCCGGAGGCAGGAAGGCCCTGCACATTGTCGTATCGAGGATTGCCCCGATGAACTGGAGTCTCTGGGAAGGGTCCAGATGAGACTTGGAATGGTTGATGGTGATACCAAGACCAGTAAAAACCTGCTGGGTGAAGGAGAGAAAATGCAGGAGCTCCTCCCTGAACGGGGCCGCCATGAGCTAGTCGTCCAGGTAGTGAAAAACCTGAACTCCCAAAGTACGCAGGTGGGCCGCTACCACCGCCAGGCATTTGGTAAAAACTCGGGGAGCCGAGGAAAGACCAAAAGGGAGCGCCCGGAATTGGTAATGGTCCCCCTGGAACGCAAACCTGAGGTACTTTCGGTGCGAGGGGAGAATGGGGATGTGCAGGTACGCATCCTGCATATCCAGTGCACAAAGCCATTGGCCCGGCCGAAGAAGGGGTAAGAGGGTTTGAAGGGAGAACATCCTGAACCTCTTGTATTCCACATAGAAGTTCAGGGAGCTGAGACAGGGAATGGGTCTGAGATCTCCTGTCTTCTTTGGTACAAGGAAAAAATGGGAATAGTAACCAGTCCCATGAAGGTGAGGGGGGACGGGTTCTATGGCCTGCTTTGCGAGGAGAGCAGATATTTCTTCCCTGACCAAAGGAAGATGGTCCCTTAAGTAAGAGGAGTTCAGAGGGGGGTGACGTGGAGGTTTCTTTAGAAACTCTATAGAGTGCCCCTCAGCTATGATCTGAAGCATCCATGAATCAGATATTATCCTCTCCCAACCCAGAAGGTGGAGGGAGAATCTCCCTCCTACCGGTTCCTCCGGGGAGTCCGTAGGCGGTGGGAGAGGGAAGGAGTCAGGTGGTGTGAGGCAACGCCGCAGCTGGGGCACCCACTGCTTTTTTTGGGCGGCGGGGGCCTGGCAGCCGTGGGGGCCCATTTAGTGGCCCGCCTTCCCTGGGGTTTCGCTTGAGGCCGGCTGCGTCTGCAAAAGGGATGGCGCTGCAGGGGATGGGGACGGTAGATTGAATCAGATTTGAGGGCCGTCCCCTTCTCCTGCAAGTCGGTGATGATGTCCTTGACATCACCGAAAAGCACCGAACCCCTGAAAGGTGCTTCTTGAATTGCTGACTGCACCTCTGGGACCAGACCTGACACACGGAGCCATGCATGACGCGAAGACTTCCACGGCGAACGCAGAGCTCCGTCCTGCGGTGTCCACTGCATCGAGGTCGCCCCTCAGAATGTGACTACCGAACGAGCAGAATGGACAAGGTCAGCTAACTCCTGCTTGACTTGAGAGTCAGGCAAGGAGTCAATCTTAGATTCCGCCTGGGTAAGGACAGCCTTCTGGTAATCCCCCATATGTGCTACATAATTTAGGGCCCTGATCCCCAGTGTGGAAGAAGCATAGATCTTCCTTCCATACTGATCCAGAAGGCGAGATTCCTTATCCGGGGGAGACAAGCTCAAATGTTTCGGGTGTGCTGACCGGCCGTGAGCGGCGCTAATCACAACCGAGTCTGCACAGGAGTGAGAGTCTAGAAAGTATACACCCTCCAGAGCCTGGTATAGCCTGTTGGACTTCCGAGGAAGTGGAGCTAAAGCCGACGGTTGTTTCCAAGTGGTGAAACAAGGTGGGAGTGAGGCTCGATCCAGGGTGGCACTAGAGTAGGGGCCGTAAGGGGCAAGTCCAGATGTTCGGCTAGTTTAACCCGCTGAGGATCTGGTTCTAAGGAACGCCACTGATGGACTTCCTGGATCTTCCCGAGCAACTCCGTGAAGGAAGGATCCTCCAGAGGAGACTTCGGAGGAGTCCTCGACCGGGGCTTGTACGGAGAGCGAGGCTCGTCATCTTTCTCTGAGCGTCCGGAGGAGGATTCCGAGGAGTCCGAGAGAGAAGAAGAAGAGGAATTTGAAGCAGAGTAAGACTCCCTAACTCGTCTAGGGAGAGGAACGGGTTCCTTAGGGGGGGAATCCCTGGACGCATGTCCTGCCCCTCTCTGGATCCCAAGGGGAGAGCTCGGGAATCCAGAGGCGGAGAGGGAGTCTGCCGTCTGGGGCGTACGGGGGCCGGGGGTGGCACCGTCGCCATAAGACGGCTCTCGACTTCCTTGGTGAGCTAAGCCCTGGCCTCAGCCCACCAGGAGGCCAGAGTCTCCTGAAGATCCACCGGCGGCCGGGGGGGGCGCGCGGTGGAGGAGGGGGATAGTTGTACGGATGATATCCGTAGTATCCATAACCCGGCTGCAGGAATACCGGAGCTAGGTATTGCGGTGTCGGTGGAGTCTGTGCCGGGTACTACAGCGCAGGATACTGTGGACCCAGGTAAACCGGTGTCAGATAAGACGGCGGATACCCAGATACCGGAGGAGCTGCCGGAGCAGACGGCCCAGTAGGGAACTCCACGGGCGGATCAACCATGATAGGCCCGTGGGGTGGAGGGCCCGATGGGAGAGGAATATCCCTCGCCGTCGGGGCTGGCGTCAGATCCGATTCTGCAGAAGGAGGATCTAATGGTGGAAAGGCATCCCCAGCCTCGCCTGGGGATGGAGGAGAGAAGTCCCCAGGGTCAGGCAGGGGGGACTCTGGCTCCCCGGACGGTAGCGGGGAACCTGGGACGACAGACGGTGAAGGGTCTGTCTTAGGCTCCGATGCCCGGTGCACGGAGGAGCCGACGTGCGACTTAGGAGACGAATCCCGGCGGACTCCAGGGGTCCCTCGGAGGCGGGCCGAGGTGGGAAGCGGCCTGGTCCGAGGGGACACTGCCGTCGCGCCGCCCGGAGGGTCGGGCATCTTAGCGGCCTTCTCCCGGCGGACGTCGCCGGCATATGGGAGGCGCCCGCACCACTAGGCCGCAAGCCTGCGGCAGTACTGGGGCAGAAGCCTCCTTTTGCCCGGAGGCACCCGGCGGGCTTGAACGCAAACCCGACGGGCAGGCCGACGCCTCCTCCAAAGCCTTGGAGGCTGCCGTCGGGCGACCCCCGGAGGGAACGTTACCCTGGACGCGGCTCCAGCCGGAGTCACGGAAGAGGAGGCCTTCTCCCGGTGCCTTTCTTTGTCCCGCTTTTTGTATCCTTCTGGGGAGGTCGACGCCTGCCTAAGCTTCTTCAACTCCTTCTCCATTGCGGACATCTTTTTAAGGAGATGGGCTTCCAAAGACTGCTGGCGTCGTCTGCGGGTGGCTGCGTTGAAATGCAGGCAATGCGGGCACTTGTCGACCGTGTGGTCGGGACCTAAACAAAAAAGGCAGAGGGAGTGACAATCTTTGTGAGGCAGTTGGGCACCGCACAAGTCGCACTTATTTTTTGAAGGGGACGACACAAACCGACGTTCACCTGACGAATTAAATGCAAAATACTGATACTTTCGGAAAAAACGACGAAGCAACAGGGCTGAGCATGAACTTCACGGCGAGGCGCTGCACGACCTGACGGTAGGAAAGAACTGGAGGGCCGGCATCCGGGAACGCTCCTTTATACCAACGTTGTCTGACGCCGGTCACCTGACGTGGGGCGGTCCCCGCCAGAGACTGCTAGCTAGAAATTTTTCCGTGGGGTCCTCCATCAGTCCTATATGTAATTACCTACTGCAAGAGCCCTCTCGAAGTAAGATCTTCCATTTCTGTAATGTAGTATTGTTACGGTTGTTTTCCACCTCTATGAATCTCCACTTTCCCTCACCCCCCAGGACACATCTGGAAATGAGCTGTTAGCAGCTCCACAAGTCTTTCCTTGGGAAACTTAAATACAACACAGTGATTTAGGTACGGGGACTAGCAATCTCCTTGCAGGTGCCATCCTAATTATATAAATTCAGAATCCTCCTCAGCTTCTTGAAGGGGGATGCAGACAGCATCAAGCACTTGTCTGACAAAACAGGAAGAATAGTCCTCAATGTCTTGTAGGAAAGCCAAAGTTCTCACACAGGAGTGCCCTCCGATTCCATGGGTCACCCTCCTCACATGTAGCTAGGCTGGAGCCTGAGCTGGGGTAGTCACATTACTAAAATCTCCCATGACCTGGAAAACTGTCACATCTTTGATATGTCCTAGGACTAGGCATTCCACCCCCGCCATCTGTCTGCTCCTTTTCCATTCCAGTGGACTAGCAATTTTCTTAAGGTTTTTTTTGGCAGGCACCATTCCAGTGTCTGCTTTAAGGCATTTTTTATTTTTGCCATCACCAGCTTCAGGATGCTCCTTTTCAGACACCCTGGTATATTATCCATCTTTACTATGCCTTTCAGATGGCAGCACAGCTTTATCATTTTTTCCTTCTCGTTACCTTTTACTAAATTGATGCTGCTTTACGAGGACCACCCTTCTGACATGTGCTTTCCACCATCATTGGGAACTACCTCAGAGCCTTTATAATTTATTTTCAGCGACAAGGATGCAGACTGAGAAGCCATACTTTTTTCATCTTTTTACCCTTTTCTTTAGGGTTTTAGGTCGTAAAATAAGACAAGACTATCTGTAATGTCTTAGTCTCGACTCAGGCACTTTAAACAAGCTCATGGCAGTCTGCCTTTGCCAGGAGCTGTAAACAATTAAAACAAGTGTTCCGAGTCTTGGGACCACCCCCAAGTCCCTCTGACATACCAAATTAGAGAGATCGTAGTAAAATATTTAAAAGGATTCCAGAAAAATAAAGCAAGAGCATATCAGTTAAAAAAAAAAAAAAAAAGTCCCTCACCCTCAAAAACCCATGCTAAAGGTCAACTCGTAGTTTCCCCAACAGGCACAAATTACAATGAAAGGGCAGAAGCAGAAATGGAAAGTGAAAGCACCCCCTTTCCTGCAATATAAAACAAGGAAGAACAGGTCAGTGGTTACATTTTTTAACTAGTAGCCAAAACAGAAAAACTCTAGCCAGTAGGGCGTTCTCCAGTTCCAGGGAATATAAACGGGGAACCAGAGAGATCAGACTAAAATTTTACACCCTAATGCAAAGTTAGAGAAACTAATTGGACACATTCATAAACTTTTGAAATAAACCAATGATACTGGAGCTACCTTCGGGGGAAGACTGCTCTCTCCAGAGGGAGAGAAAAATTTGTTTAACTGCCAGAATGCAGCTGCAGAGTTTGAAACCAGTATTATAAATTCCAGTTAGAATAGGTTCTATTCTCCAGGGGCATCTGTCACTATGAAGACAGATGCATACAATGTAAACATTAAGTGGGGGATTTCTGGAGCCAGGAACTCTACTGCTGCCAAGACAGACCTACTAAAACCAAGGAGCCCATATAAGAAATCTGCATTCAACTGCAGGGAAGATGAGTCACAGGCCTGTTCATTACCCCTGAAGTCACAACTCACTCTTGATCCTTGACTGGAAAAGACAGCAAATACAGAGGAGCTGGAAGAGGAGACTCAATACTTGGACCAGCTGCCCCCACCCCATGCCTCATTTCCACAGCACCCTTAACTTCCAACTATCAAAAGAAATATTCAAATTTAGTCTTCGTGGCAAGACACAGGCTACCACCTCAACATAAAGCTACTCTGCATAGTAGTAATGTCACACTGAGCAAAAACTAAAATGACGACACTTAGTGGCACATCACACAAATTCACATGAAAGCAATGTGAAGAAATTCTAATAGAATTACCAAAATTAATTTAAAATTTTTGTGCATTTCTCCAAACCAGACAGTAAAGCCTCAATTCCAGTACAAGGCAAGAAGGGCACGCAAATCACTGTGTAAAGCAGACAGATAAGACATTCAAACTGGCTTGTTCATTCTTCAGCTATACTGGATCAGGCAAACTATACCGAAACAGAAAAGGTCAGCAGAAAAAAAGCCTAGGAGCCCACTGAGTCTGCAAGTGCCTGCCTATCTACTGGACTGAGCCAGTCAGTCATCGCCGCGTCCCCCACAAAATCCCCCCTTGCGTATCCAGCCTTACTATACCCATACACCTGTTCTATCCTTTTTTGTTCAACTTATTTGTAGATTTTCATCTTACAGTTAGCAACATGTACATAAAAATACATTCATATTCCAACATTTGGCAGAAAGCAGCACAATGTCTGTACAATGATTAAACAGATTATACAAAACAATGTAGGTCCAGACAGGAAACCTCCGTGCGCCCCCACCCCCCAGTGGTCATCAGGAGTAAGTGTACAGAGAAAATAAGCTTGTAGGATCTCTCACCACAGGATATAAAATACTCAACACCTCAAGCTTCCATCCCACTTGCAGACATTTCTAATGTATTGGAATGGGGCAGAACAAATGCAGATAGGACACTATACTACAGTTTGTCAGAGCTCAGTTAAGTTATTCTGAAACCCTACACCCATAGGTCTCCGTTAGGGAACCATGCAGAGAGAAGAATGTGTCTAATGGAAATTTCAGTCCACAAACAGAGCAGCGTGTATTAGCATGCCAGTTAAGAAATCCGTCCTTATGCAAAAAGAGATTTTACCAGTAGGCTAGGAAAATAAATTTTTAGAAATATCAGAAACTGTTCCTGCCTACATACTCTAATTACAGAAACACTCAACAAGGTAGTCCAGATTAATATGTCCAAGGGGACCTTAACTCAGCATCCCTGGTTAGTAAGGGAAAAAGAAAAAGAAATTCCCTCCAGCTCCCCTTATGAATCTTGCTCCGAGGCCCTAGAGTCCACTGGAGAAAACAAGGTCTCTGAAAAACTGGATGCAGCCTCTGGATCTGTGAAAATATGGGATTTCTGCTGGTGTGTTATACGCAGATATGCTGGAAAAAGCTTCTGAGCCTTCACCCCCTTGGTCATAAGTGATTTTACCACTTGCAGTGTTTTCTTACAATTCTGTGCCTGTGATGACAGGTCAGGGCAGAAACCTAATAGGCTACCCTCCCAATGTCTCCTTTTTTTCTGGCAACTTTTAACAATGGTACACTGGCCTCTGGGGTGGATAGGGTAACAATCGCCATCAGTGGTAGTGAGGCTAATCCCCCTCGAGCTTCAGGGCACAGGGGAATGGGCAAAGGCTTGCACAAGGTTAATACCTGTATCCCTAGTTAGTAATTCCAGATCCTCAAAGATCATCTGATCAAGCGCCGACAGAATCTTCGTGTGGCCGGCAAATTGTGGAGGGAATCCTACTATCCAGACGTTCCTTTGCCGAAGGCATTCTCTAACATTTCCACTTCGCTCGCAGGAAACGGACGTGCGGATCAGGCCTGTGCCGACATCGGACTGCCGCTGCGAAGAGGTGGTAAGGTCAGCAATCACCGTGGTGTTGTTGGTGATGTGTTCCAGGTCAGTGAATTTTTTCTCAATTGCAGCCAAATGCTTGTTGGTCTCGTCACCGGTCTCCTGCAGTTTGGTTAGCGGCGGGAGGATTTGAGAGAGTTCTGGCGAAGATGTAGAAACTGGGCCTCCAGATTTTGTTGGAGTGCTGGACCCCAGGCCGCTGCAATAAGTTTCAAGCCCCAAGGATGCATGTTGACGATTTTTCTGGCTCATACTGCTCTCGAGCGGTTCCAGTATGCGATAGACTACTGGATGTCTAAATTTAGGTACCGAAAACTATTTAAAATACTTAGAAAATGTAGCCCTACACCGAGCTCTAAAAAGAACGTCCACCCTGTCGAGTGCTCCACAGCACCCCCAAAAATCTCAATACATAGGACTGCTGGGAAATTTGTGCCATTCTACTACCATCCTTTCATTAAAAAAGTACTTTCTGGCATCCATTTTAACTCTCCATCCACCAGTTTCAAGGAGTGTTCTCTGGTGAAAATATTACTACTTAAAAGGAAAGTCACCCTACCTTTTTTCCGTTTGCCAGTGTACTGTGTTAGCATGAAAAATTATTCTCTTACATCCTCCTAATTTAAATTTAAATGAAGTTGCTTCACTGTGCTCTGCCCTGGTATGTAAAGCTGCTGGATGCCACTGCAAAGACATGACCCCACTCATAAAAGGATAACATGGGAGTTGGGTGGTGTAAGAGGGAATCATTGTTCATCCCTATAAACTACACAGGTATATAGAAAATAGGTTAAAAGGAATTTCCTTTTGAAGTAAGCAAGTCCTTAGTGCCCTCTATGGATATAAAGGGACCTGAACATTTCAATTATGCCCCCTCATTGCTTCTTATCTTCCAATGTATACATGTTCAGATCCTTTCTATGTTAATTATACAACCTCCCCAGCTGCCCTTGGACCATCTTAGTTACGACTTCCAGTCTGTCAAGGTCCTTTTCAAGGCATGGATTCCAAAACTACACAGTATTTCAAGTCAGCCTGGACCAGCGTCCTGTACAGAGTCATTATGACCTCTGCAGCCCAGCATCCAATTTGCTTTCATTGCCATGTTACTGCACTGTGCTGCTGCTTTTAATGTATCCATGATCATTCACATTTTTTTCCCTCCATGGTGCTCCCACACTCCTCCAAAATAGGGATGCCACGATAACTTATCGAAAAAAACAAAAAAAAAAAAACAAAAAAAAAAAAACAAAAAACCCACATTATCGCAGTTATCATGCAGCATGATATATAGTGGTAAAGCACCTCAGCTTGCTTTACCAGCAGCGCAACCATGATTCCTGATTCCCCACCATCCTCCTGTCGCCATGCTGGTAAACCAGGTTCAGGAATAGACCTGGGTCGCTTGAGGGCTGACTGCATGAAGGAAGACAGGGCATCCACTGGCAGCTCTTTCAGATTTTTATCCCTCCGTGGAGCTCCTGGCAGGAGATGCGGCCTCCCCTCATGAGGAGATTCACCCTTCTGGCTCCCGACGTCCCCGTATCGCCGGCCATGGCCAGTCCCCCATGGATTGCCCCCCACAGCGAGGCCAGGAGAGAGGGGACCGGCACACCCCCCCCCCGACCCAATCCAGATCGCCAGGGCCAACCCCCACGGACACTGGAAGCCATCAGTGAGCCTGCCAGAGCTCCATTTTTCCTGTTTTCTCTTGTTCCCCCCTCCCTCAGATGTCATGACATCGGCATATGCCTCCCGACCCGTACTGAACTCCAGCCATCGCCAGAGGGCTTTCAACAAGCAGGACGACATGTCCTCCCCTTCCCAAGAGAGAAGAGCTGTTTTCTGGACACTCGATCTTCTCTTGCCCCTGCAAACCCCCAGCGACCCGAGCATGTTCCTGAACCCAGGTCGCCGGTGTGGTGCGAGGTGTGGAATCCAGCATTTCAACCCCTAAGCGCCACTGGGCTAGCAACGGCTCTCCTCTGAGGAGAGGGGACAGAGCAAGTCACGGCTTGATCGCAATCTAGGGGAGGTTGGATGATGCAGCAGTAACAGCCTTCTGACTGGGTTCAGGGGCCCAATACGTACGTCACATACTCACACCATTGCACATGTGCCAACCCAAGAGATGGGGAAAAACAAATTTTTGGGGGGGGGGGAGGAGGTATGTGCAACAGTCGACACTTGCATAAAATTGGCAGATAAGGACTGCTTGGCCCATCTAGTCTGCCCATTTTCCCTACCTAATGTGATACTGCAGACCCTACTTAGAATTTTGTTATTTGTTTATACTGAATGTTTATTGTACAGCACCTTGGTATTTGAAAGGCGCTGGAAAAATAAATTTTACTTTACTACTTGATCTCTGGCTTTACCCTCCCTTTCCTAACCAATAATGTTCCCTTATACCTATCCTGTGCATTCTTGAATCCCGTTAGTTTTTGCCCCGACCATCTCCACTGGGAGGCTTTTCCAGGTATTCAGGGGAAATGTGAGGAAGGACTTCACATTTCCCCTGAATCTACCCCCTCCAGCATTAGAGTATGACCCCTTTTTCTTGAGCACCTTTTTTCTGAAAGATGCTTCCCTCGTGTACCCTATTTATATCCATGAGGCATCTGAAATTCTCCATCATATCCCCCCCCCCTTCTCCAGGGTGTACATATTGACGTCCCTTAGCCTCCCCTCAGAGCTTTTGATGCAGGCCCTGCATCATTTTAGTTGTCCTCTTGACTGCCTCTACTCTGTGTCCTTCTGGAGAGGTGGTCTCCATAACTAGACAGTACTCCAGGTGAGGTCTCAAAAGATTTATACTGCGGTATCACCACCTCCCTCTTTCTGCTGGCGATACCCCTCCCTATGCACCCTAGCATCCCACTGGCTCTCCCCACTGCCTTGTCACACTTTCTGGCCACCTTTAGGCTGTAATATACGATTACCACAGGTCTCTTCTACTTGCTCATCAGTGCCACTACTCCCCCATCTTGTATTCCGCTCTGGGTTTCTTTGCCCTAAGTGCATGATTTTGTACTTCTTAGCACAGAATCTAGCTGCCATACATCTGACAAATTCTCAAGCTTACCTCACCATTCAATATTTTTTTTTTTTTTTTTTTTTTAACCAGACACAGAGTGTCTACCCTATTGCAGATTTGTGTGTCATCTGCAAAAGTCATACCTGCCCTTCTAGCCCCTCTGCAATGTTGCTAACATTAAAAAAAGGACCAGTCCCAGTACTGATCCTTGTTGCACCCTGCTGGTCACCCTCTCTTCCTCGAAGTGATCTTCATTTACCACCACTCTTGTCTATCCCCCAAACAAACAATTTCTTACCCAGTTTACTACCTTTGGACCCACTCCCAGGCTGTCCAGCTCGTTTATGAGTCTCCTATGTGGAATGGTGTTTGAGGCCTTACCGACATCCAGGCAGGCTACATCCAAGCCTCCACCCTGATCTAACAAAAGTAACCAGGCTTGTGTTACTTGAACACTGACTCAGATTTGTACTACAAGTCATGTTAAAAATCGTAAAAATAAGTTTTAAAATGCCACCCCGTAGACCTGCATGGAGCATGTGCATCTCCGCACTAGGCATAAAATGACCTCACAAAACAAGGAAGCACGGGATAGCATTGGCAATCAAAGTGTAAGGGATCAAGTTGAACCTCTGGGCAAATAAGATTCCTTCCTACCTTCAGGGGGCTAAGGAGAACAACTTTCAACTACTATGGAGGAATTCCCAGTCAGGTAAGAGAGTCTCCTGATTTTGCAGGCAAGGAGAAAAATCCAGGAAAGGCGCTCTTTAAACACGTAAAAATATTTGCTCATTCACATTTTAAAATGTATTGTACTCTGTATGTATAACATGTACTAATTGTGTATTTTAATTTTTATGTAAAAAATGCAAGCATTTATAGAAACAGACTGATGGCCGATAAGGACCTCTTGCCTCACCCCCCCATCTGCCCATTTCCCCATCTACTGGATAAGCTGCAGATCCTAGTTAACCAGCAGCTTACTTCCTCCTACCCCGCACCAGAATTGTCTTGTCTGACCCATGCATTCTTGACTTCCGCCACGGTTTTTGACCCCACAACCTCCTCAGGAAGGCCGTCCCATGCGTCCACCACACACTCCATATAAAGTTCAGATTTTATTGTGAAAAAATATGTATTTTTTGTATTTTATTCCTTGCATTATTTTACAAAGAATTAAAAATAACGTGCATAAATGCAAAGCATTGCTTGAAAAAGTGTCAAATATGTAAATTATGTAAAAAATAGAATTTAAATAGTTTTGATAACATTGCTGCACAAGGTTATTGCGATAATTTCATCACGGTTATCGTATCGTCAAATTACTGTGACAACCCTAATCCAAAACCTGCATATTGGGGGCGGGGGTTGTCCATATGCGTTTAATTTTACACTGTTAAAATTTAAGATGTCACTTTAGACAACCCTTCGGTTTCTATATAAATAATTTAGTCTTGTTGGAAATCAGTGTTGCGTAGTTGGCTGAGCTACATACCAAACTCACCCTGAGGAAATTCAGCATTTAGCACATTTGTTAGCATACTGAAGAGAGTTTGTGGAAAGAGCAAAGCAGATCTAAAAAGACTGCTAGGAAAGAAGAAACATTAAAATTGTTTAATTCTTGTGTAGTTTACGCCAGAAACCACAACTGCAATGCAAAAAGAAGGGCAGATATAGCTGTTGCGACTCCTCAGCGTAGTGGAATGGTTAGCTCAGCCTATTTTGGACCAGGTGTACAAGCCTACTGGTGAAATCTGCTTTGGCGAAACCTTGTTGATGCTTGGATCCTACGCTACTCTTGCTGCAAACTGCCTCTTCTGTATTCCTACTCTGACTCTACTAAATGCCCCAATTTCTCTGCTGTAGGTTACTGGTTGCATACAGTTCTACTACAACATATAGTACAATGAAATGCCATGGGTTAAAAGCCAAGCTTCTCCAATGTACTGAAGCATGGGGTTTTCAATCTTACCTCTCTTATATTAAGAAGTCTTCCTCCAAGATCATACTTGGCCATTACTTCAATAGCCTTTTTCATGACGTCTTCATCTTTGAACTCGACAACACTACACAAAAGGTGAAAACAGGTGTTACAATAAACATAATACTGTACTTTTAATTCCAGCAAGCAAAGACAGGAAGTATGTTTAATGAAATAAAGCATTTGATACATCTTACAGTCATCACTAGATTACTGCCATTTGCAAACCATGTTCCAGTACACAAATGGAAGGGATTTGGTCTCTGTAAATGGGGGAACGAGGGGTGGAGGTGACACGAGAACCAGAATGAAAGGTGCTCATTAGGAAAGCCCATGGCATCAGCAGTAGCCATTATGCAGCCTGCAGGCATCACACCTACCTGGTGAAAATCAAGCCAAGTCAGTCCCAAGGGGCAAACAGTATACATCCCAGGATTATAGTGGGACTATGGGAAAAAAATCAGGGAGGTCAACTAGCAGTAATCTTTCTCGAGTCCAATGTGGTTCCATCTCAAGGTGGGGGGGGGGTATTGTAGGACCCTGGAAACTACAGACTTGCCAGCATTATCAAGGACAGGAATAACTGAGCACCTGACTAAGGTTCCTGCCACCCTTTTTACCATGGATTTATGATAGGCTGATCTTGCCAAACTAACCAAATCACCTTTGAGGACAGTGGCTGGGGAAGTGGGCGCGCCGCCTTCAGGGCATGATCATAGTCCAGCCTTTTTACACCTCAGCAAGGCCATGGATTGTGGTGCATGACAAGCTTCTGGGCAAAATACATCACTGGCATACATGAGGCAGCTCGCTTATTGGCTTGGTGCAAAAAAAAAAATCAGAAGGTTGTGGGAAACAGTCACCACAAGTAACTAGGGGTACTCTGCTGCATCCTACAAGGATCAGTGCTGTGGCCACTGCTGTCTTGACATGGTTAATGATTAGCAAGCTGACATTTCTAGTTTGCTGCCGACATCATGCTGGGTGGGAGAGGGACTCCCTTGAGGTTACAGAAAACTTTAGGGAGGACCAAACAGCTGGTTATCACTTCACGAATCTTAAGATTCAATACAGCCAAAATGCAAGAAAACAGAGATAGGATCTACAAGCGTGGCGCTTCTGCTGCAATGGAGGAAGAGGACTGGGAAGTCAATACAAAAGGTGAAGCATGACAAGCAGAGTGCAGCCACCGACAACAGAACTAGCTGGATGCTGGAAATGAATCCAAAAAACACCCCCCCCAAAAGCAGAGGTTGACTAGCACGGCTGGAGACGTTATTCCACCAGTTTATAAGGCCCTGGTCAGGCACCATCTAGTGTACTGTGCCCATCAAAGCTCAATAAAAAGAAAACGAGAGACAAAGAAAAAGTGCAGAGGCGCATTTGAAAAGGTGAACACAAGTTCACCAAAACAAGGGATGTTAAAGACAAATGCTAGAATAGACTGGTGGACTACGCAGAGACTAGATACAATCTCAAGTTTTCACACAAGAAAGGGTATCGTAAATATTAGACAGATGGTTTGATCTGGTGACCTCCAAAAGGATCAAACGAGAAAACAGAGGGCACGCCAGTTGGAATTTATCTGCGACACCAAACAGAAAAATATGCGTAAAGAAAATAAGTTTGATGCGCACATATTGTTTATATTTCAGACTGGGATCAATACCTTTGAGTCAGACTAGTTTACAAAGGTTCCAGGTCAATTCAAGTACAAAAGACAGACAAACAATTACAAAGAGTTTCACAGATTAATGATGTTCTACATAATTTCCAATATGTCAACAACAGTACAAAATGTAGCAATGGTCAGTCAGTCAGTGATCCTGGACATTCAGAACACATGATTTGAATAGACATCAGTGCATTAGGGAGGGTGTACTAAGTAATTCAGGGAGAGTGCAATAAGTGATTCAGTGGGATAGGAAAGCATTACCATATCAGGGTAAGTGCAGTGTACTGCAAGAGTAACAAGCAGAGGACTAGCCAAGCGGAGAGAAGCAGCCAGACAGATGCTTTGTCAGCTAAGGCGTAGGCAATGGGGGCTCTATCAAGACAAGGGGGAAGGAATGAGGCAGGGAAAATGCAGAATAGGTGAAGGGGGTAGGGAAAGGCCAGCAGAGAGGAGGGTTACAAGAGAAGTAGGAGGCTGTAGGAAGGAGTGGGGAAGTAAGTGTGGAGGGGGCAGTGATGACAGGTGAAGCAAAGAAGCAGGTAAAACTGGTGGATAAATAGAGGGGAGGTAGTAAGTGGACAGGAACAGTGTAGAGGTACATGCAGGAGAGAGTAATGGTTAGAGACAGCATTTACAGATTCTCCTGGGCCAGATGTGCTCGTAGGGCTGGTTTGAATTGGCTAATATTACTACTTTTCGAGCAGGTCCTTAGGGAGTTTGTTAAACCACCATGGGCCACGAAGGAGAGGGATCTCTGGGCTTGGGATGTTCTCTTGAATGACACCACTAGCCCACCTTTGTCAGCACTGCGGGTCCTTATGGAGGATTGTGCAGTTGCGAGAAGGCTGGACTTTGATCCAGGGGTAAGCCCCAACAGGGACTTCTTAGCAAGTAAGCACATCTGGTAGGCAATCCTGTTTTGTAACGGGAGCCACCCTGTGTCTTGGTAGAGGGTACATGTGTGCGTTCTGTGATCCATCCCCAGATCCAGGTGGCAAGCTTTATTACATAGTGTTTCTACCCTTTTGAGGACAGTGTCTGTGCCGGCCCCAGATAAGACTGCAGTCTATGGTGGATAAGACTGAGCAGCTTGTGACCAGTTTTAGTGCTTCCGAAGTCATAGAATGCCGGTGTCTATAGAGGACACCCAGTTTAGTGTTAGCAGATTTAACAACATGGTCAACATGTGTGCCAAATAAGTGTCATCAATATAAACCAGTTACTATTTAAAGGTGCACTACTGCTCCAGTGCGTCTCCTTTAAGGCTCTGAACATGCAAGGGCACGAATTTTTGCTGAGGGATACTATTTTTAGGTACCCCATTTTACTGCGATTATTTTTTTTTTGGGGGGGGAGGAGAAGAGACCTGGATTGGGGTCTACACTGCCAGAGATCAATAGAAGCAGTAGTAGCAGCTTCCTCAGTATGAAGGCCCAATTGTGCAATCCTTTAGCTGTATTTTTGACCTACGGTGTACATGGCCAGTTGTTGCAGCCACTAGGGTATTACACTGTAGTAAGGCAGCCACAGGGATCTTTGTTGTAGCAGGGGGTACATGTTTGTGGTTTTGGTTTGTTGAATAGGAGCATCCTGGGATCTGTCTGTAGTCCCTTTGGATAGTGCGTTAAGCTTTCCATGTATGTGGATGTGTCTTTAGTAGAGACTACAGCGATTCTTTTGACCTTCCCTACTACGAAGGTCTTCATAAATGAAGACTCTGCATTAGACATGTGGCTGAGAATAAACTGAGGCAGTGGTCAAAATTAAATAAAATAAAGATGGACATCGACCTACTGACATGCAGGGTTGAGGTGCTGGGCACCTTCCATCCAGCCACACCGATGACCTTGGTTCCGGAATTGATCAAATCAGCCACGGGAAGGAGGACTAAGCGATTACAGACTGCTCTCCATCAGGGAGTGGCGACAGAGCATGCCACTGCTCGACTGCCACCCAGCGGAAGCTGGGTGACAGTAGGTGGCAAAGAACGTGTAACATCTTGATGTTACATGTCCACACCACTGCAAACATGTTGCCATAGGGTCCGGAACGAAACAAAGAAGCAGGGACTGCGCAATAAGAAGGCCCTGCCCCCAGATCTTGCCGGGTGGGGGGGGTACCATGGGGAACTATGCAGGTAACATTTTGGGAGAAGAGAGAGAGAATAGAGAGAAGATGGTGACCAGTAGAGGGAAGTAGAAGCTTAAGAACCAGGCAGCACTCCAGCCAGAGAAAACAGCTCTACAGAAACAGATCAGCCAAAAAACTCCAGAACTTCTGCAGATTACTTTTGCATTTTCATATGCTGCGCACACCAAACTATTCCCTCCAACAGTATACTGGGACATGCCCTGAATTTCAAGGGTAACATTAGGACACATCTTCTAATGGGTGGCAAACCTATAGAACAGCTTTCTAGTGGAGACAGTGGACATAACTATATTACAGGGCTTCAAGGCAAGACTGGACACATTTTTTCTCAGTTGGTTCCACTGTCTATCAAGCACCAACTAAAGAAAGTTTTTACAAATTTCACAATCTGCATTCAGGTGGTCAAACCCTAACCAGAACAAAAAAAAAAAAATCAGGTGAGGATCAGCTTTAGCAAACTGTTCACCACACTCTGTATAATGCTGAAAACACACAGGCACGGTTCTTTTCTTGGGTAGTAAAAGAAAAAACCTTAAACTAGGTTTCTGTGAGTCAGATATCCACACTAGTAAACAAAGACCTACCACTTCTCTCCCCCCAACCCCTCCAGTCGGTTCAGCAACTGATGAAAGAACTGAGAGTTACCCCGGTTTCTTACACAAAATTAAATAGAATCAAAACCCAGCACAAAGTAGTAGTTTTGGAAGAAAATTTACCTAAAAAAATATAAATGTTCAATTTCCTCCCGGTTGCAAAGAACCGCCAGGGAACCGAAAAACTTACTGGAGTAACACTAAATCTAGACTAATCTACCTATAAAACCAAGGATAGTGCTTTAAAAAGAGAACAGAAATAAAAAGTACTGGGGGAGGGGGGACAGAAACGAGAAAAATAAAATCTTTAATAAAGATGGCGGTGTCTGTCTTAGGGAAGCAGAGAAAAAAATCTCGATGGTTGCAGGATGCATTCCAGAGTCAATGGTTTAAAAACTGAGCTTGAGCCTAGCATTTGTTCACAAGTTATAGTAACCATTTCAGCCACGGGGCAGTCGTATGGTGAGACCATACTGCATTTATCAGAATACAGCAAGATTTCCTGGAGTTTAAATGTGGGGTTAAGAGGGGAAGGGAGAACAGGAAGGATGCAAGTGCCATGGTCAAAATAATGAAAGAAAGACTGCTGGAAAATTTACTGGGTAGAAAAGTAAAATCTATGGCACCCAACTGCTTACATTCAAGGATACTGAAGGTAGTTGCAGATGTGATAAAGGTCACTTGCAGACAGTCAACTGTTCGTTTGCCTGGGGTTGTCCCCAGGGACTGGATGACACTGGATGTGATCCCTCTGCACAAGCGTGGAAGAAAGGATACGCTAGGAAACAAGTCAGCTTGGGGTCTAGAGTTGGAAAAATTATACAGCTTTTAAGGGAGGAACTGGCTGCAGGACCCTAGCAACATGGGTTCAAAAAAGGAAGGTCCTGCCAGACAAATCTGGTCAACTTCTTCAACTGGGTGACCAAGACAACAGAGAGAGAAACAAAAAGTAGATATGGTATACTTAAGATTTCAGCAAGGCCATCGACAGTCCCCCACAGAAGAAGAGTGTCAAAGAAAAGGAACTTAACAGGTCAGGGAAAATTTAGCAACTTGGGTGAACTGGCTGAGAACACCACAAAGGGTAATAATTCATGGGGAATTTTTAAAGGCAAGGAATAAACAAGTACTGTACCTCTAGGGTTGGTGCTGGACCCAGTTTCAGTGTATTCTTTTATAACACAGGAAAAGGCATCAAGGTCAAGATTTGCCTCTGCAGATGGCACAAAGATACGTGCATGGGTGTGCATGGATGAAGGATTAAGAGAATTTAGGAAGGATCTCAGCAGGCTGCAGAGCTGATCAAATATCTGCCAGCTGGCCTTCAATGCAAAAAACGTTCAGTTATTCATACTGCTAAGAACCACCCCAGTGTGCCATATAAATGTGCGAATGGTGCTAGAAAGCACCAGAGGGGAAAAAGACCTTTAGGATCATCATACTGGAGAGCCTAAAAACAACTGCACACTAACACAGCTGTGGATAAGGCAAACAGGATGCTGGGTTGCATAGGGAGGGGGATAAGCTGTTGAAGTTGGGAGGTGATCTCACTGTACAAGTCACTGGTGCACCACACACATGGAATACTGAGCAAAGAACCATCCCATAAGATAATGTGAAAGCGGAAGCAGTAGGGCACAGGGCAACCACGATGGTTCATGGACTTGGGGACAAGACATATGAGGAGTGGTGGAATAAACGGACGCCTGAGAACTTTTCAACTGGACTCAAGTACAGGAACGAGAGGGAATGCAAAAACATGCAGGAGAGATTCAAAAAGGTACACAAAGACCGTTTTTCTGTAAAGAATAAGGGGGAAAAAAAACGCAAGAGTGGAACAAGCTGCCAAAGAAAGTGATACAGGCCAAATTGGTGAGCAGCTTCATGCAAGGATGGGACAGGTACATCATGAGATTGTGTTGGGGGGGGCGCAAAAACATGGGGGATAGATGGCTACAAGGGTCACTGCAAAGCAGTTCAATAGAGTGGGCACTTTTCTTGCCGTTTAACAAGAATCCCTCACTGAAGCTTTACAACAAGCATAATCATCTGTCCCAAGAGAGAAGCCCCAGAAACGGAACTTTATGCTAATCAAACTTAGAATACAAATTAAAACACTGCTATGTGGTCAGGTGCCCCCCAGTTTGTTTCTCCACTAAAGAAAGCAGCTGCCCCGAAGCCAGCTCCAGTTTCCAGTTGCGTTTACCCAGAGCCTTCATGAACAGCATGTCTCATCCCATTTGGCAATTCCAGTGGGTGACTCTCTGAAATTACATAAACACATTAGGGGCGTAAACAGTGAAGTGGCTTTGAATTAATGTGATGAAATGCAAGGTACCACACAGAGTATGAAGAATCTGAACCGCACATAAACCCTGTGTGGTGCAACAATGGACAGCATACAGGAAAAAGTATATAGGGGTAACTATAGACCATGAGCTGAAGCTAGACAAGCAGTGTGCCGACAGTCAACCCCTCCAATACAAGACTTTAGGGCTACATACACAGAAATGTTACTGGCTCAATGTCTACCAGTATTTGGCTAGAGCACAGTGCCAATTTCACACAGAGTGTGATGTGGAACAACCTACCCAGAAAAGTGGTGGAAACTAGAACTGTTCGAGCTTTTAATATAGGGCAAGATCACTTCCTCAGGGAGAATGGCACTGAAGGTAAACAACAAATAGGAGTAACATCCCAACTGTTAAAATTAGACTGTGTCCATACTCCGATTGGGCATTGCCCCTGCCATGCAGCAGAAGAGGCAGACAAGATGAACCCCAAGTCCCCTCCATTATCACAATACAAGGGTAGTATGTAGGTGCTGCTTTTAAAGGAAATTAACATTCAAATGTATTCAGTACTCCCAATACATTCCAGTAAATCTTGGATCATACAAGAATTCTGGCATGTGTTCTGAAATCAGACGATGCTTATGGAATAGAAATGAATGATCATTCCCACGCCTGAAAAATTATAAATGGAAAAACAGGTGATATAAAATGGGCTGACTCAAATGCATCTTCATGTGCTAGGGACAGGACCATAATCACAAGTCATGAAGCCCTACCGCATACAAGTGCAGATCAGATCGGAACTGTATACAACATTTACTAGTTACATCTTTGTTTACAGATTTAATTTTCCTCAGATTTCAACTGCTGGCTTCAGTGCTGCACACAAGGCAACTGTGAGGAAAGCTGCCCTCAGACTGATTCCCCATTCCACTGTTGGGAAAGAACACATTTTATCTTGGCCATTGGTGTTGGTCAGCCAACTCTTATGTTGTCCGTTTACCGGCAACTCCCGTTTTAGAAATGCATTTATCAAATGCTCCACCACTCTCAACATATGGTCCTACCCCCCCTCACACAAAGACAAATTGCATATTTTGAGTCAGCCAACTGTATTATCTCCCATTATGTAACAGTGGACACAAATCTGAAAAACTGTCTTCACTGCTAGCATAGCCAGTTCAGGACTGCACTGTGTGGCAGTTATACATTACATTTGTTGGAATTCTGTATTGCTTTACCCATGTATACGTACTTACTTTGCTCTCTAAAGTTGCAACTGTTCGGGTTTGCTCTTATTTTTTAATTGTTGTGTTAGAACATGATAATGCACTTCAAACTGTTGCATATTTAAATTCATTTTACCAGTTAACAGTGGTCAACTGCCACTTGCTGTCAGACCTACTTGCAAACTGAAGCAAATGTACGAGCACCCCTGTATTCAGTATCCCCCTAAAACAAGTCACACCTAAACTTAGCTCTGAGCTCAGTGTGCTCTCCTGACCCAAATCTGTAAATGAATAAAGTAGCCAGCCTCCCAAGACAGCAAGCTGTCTTTGCCATTTGGTAGATCAATAGAGCCCTGACAGCATTAGGAAAACATTGGAAAAAAAAAAGTGATTTTATATTTAACTGTTCCGCTTTACATATTTTGAGTAACCGACTCCTCGTTTTCTTTATTACTCAAAACAGCTGCATAAAACAAAGATCAGTTCCCTACAGTGCATCTACTCTGGCTGCTTCTCTACATATGACATCACAATCCCCCATTTATGATACAATTATCCCCACAGCAACATATTTTTAGAATTATGATGGCAGGTGTAGACAGGCAGCCAGAGCTAAACGGGCAGAGATACTGTTTTCATGCAAATACCATTAGTAATAAGGAAATAAAGGGCGAGGATTACAGATTACAAAATAATCACTACATTTTTACCTGCATGTTACATTTTTCAAAGCAGTCTTAAATGTGCCAGGAGCTCTTAGGTACATCACAGTGCAATACTGAACCAGACAGCCATAACTTTCACAGCAGTGAGGACATCTAAAGAGCCATGTACAACATCACTGAATAAAGTCAGCAGTTGAAAATAGAGGTGAATTGGGTAAATCTTCATGTAAAGAGCAGATTTAAAAAGTTACAGCTAGTCAACCAGTGTATGAATGAAATACACACTGACCCCACATCAACCACTTGTGACGGAGCAGGACTTCAGACCCTCATGGCTCCACCATTCATCCTCTCACACTTAAAGATGAACTGTATGCGAGTCAGACCAAGTATACCCTGTACCAATTTACCAGCAAATTTTATTTTCATATGCAAGATTTGGCCTCTGACACTCGTGGCTCTGCCACTTGCAAAATCAGAAATCCCTGTAGATAAAGTACAGTTAGGTAACTTACCGTAACAGCAGATCTTCGAGAAAGGTTCTTGCAGTATGTCATTACACAGAGGACTGCGCCACTTGGCGTCAGGACCGCATGGCAAACTTCGCCAGCAATGCCTGGCGGGGGACTGCCCACCAGACGTCATGTGACCAGTGTGACCCTATATAGTGGGCGGTCCCCACACCCATCTTCCAGTTCTCCTGCCGGAGATTCTTAAAGGAATGACAGGAGAAGGAAACAGTTCCTGGAACCCAAAAAGAAAATTGGGGGGAAGAGAAGAGAGGTGGGACACAAAGATGATCTACTGCAGGAACCTCACAGATCTACGGTTACAGTAAGTTCCTATGCAACTGTACTATCTTACTTCAAGATGGTTCCTGCAGTAGGTCATTACACATTGGACTGAATCCCAAGCAGTCCTCAAGAAAGAGACAGAGAGAAAAGGGAGGAGCCAACGAAAGAACAATTCAGGACCAACCTATGATAATAGGCCCTGCAGCACGGCTACTTCAGACCTGGCCCTATGCCTAGAGGCAATGTCCAGACTATGTTTGGTTTAGGTGTGGACCGAACTCCAGGTTGCTGCCACACAAATCTCCGCAGCAGACATACTCTTTAGAAAGGCAGTAGATGCAGCCATGCCTCTGGTGGAGTGACCCCAGATTTCCCCCGGCAGAGGTTTGTTGCGATTCTGATAACAGAAGCGAATGCAATTAGTAAGCCACTTAGAAAGGCACCGTTTGGAAACTGCCAACCTCAAAGACTTGGGGGCAAAGGAGACGAAGAGCTGATTGGCTGTATGAGAGTACTTAGTCCGATGGACGCAACATCAATTCTATGCACATCAAGCATGTGCAGAACTGACTCACCTTTATTCGAAGGAACAGGGTAGTAAACTGGGAGTTCCGAAAGTGTGAACTCTGAAACCACCTTGGAGAGAAAATTAGGATTTGTCCGTAGGACCGCCCAGTCCTTATGAAAAATCAGCTATGGCTCCTTAAACGCCAGGGCCTGAAGCTCGCTGAATTCTGTGAGCTGAACTAATAGCAACTAAAAATAGCACTTTCCAGGAAAGACAGCACAACTCAATGCAGGCTCAAAAGGGGGAAGCGTTAGCTTCTCCAACACAAAAAAGTTAAATCCCAAGGTGAAGTAGGGTTTCAGATGGAGAATCCCTTTCAGAAAGGTTTTTGAGATCTCCAGCTGCACCAAGGTTTTACCATCCACTAGCACATGGTAGGCTGCTCTAGCAGCGAGGTGGACCTTAAGGGAAGAATAGGATAACCCTGAATCTGACAGAGCAGATACTCCATTATATGAGGAGCTGAGCAAGAAAAGGGGTCCCAACCCTTGGCAGCTGCCCAAATAGAAAAACACTTCCACTTCATCGTGTAAGTGGATCTAGCAGAGGCTAGGAAACTCTCCACAAGGACCTGGGCTACTCAGAGACCCTGAAGCGGGACTTAATGTCTGCAGGAGCCATGCATGAAGATGCCGGGTCCCAAGTCCTGTGTGCACAAGCTTGCCTCTGTTCTGCATCAGAATGTGGGACTTGAGAGGAAGCAGAACTGGGGGTTCTGTGGAGAGCTGCTACAGAAGCAGAAAACAGATTTGCCTCAGGTCAAAGGGGAGCTATGAGAATCATCCTGGCTCCCTCTGCCTGGAGTTTCATAAGAACCCTCTGAAGCATGGGAAGTGGAGGAAAAGCACACAAAAATCTCCCTGTCCAACAAAGTGACAACACGTCATGCCAGAAAGCACTATGCCCTTGAATGAACGAGCAAAACCTGGGAAGTTTTGCGTTGTATGGGGAGGCGAACAGGTCGCCCCATCACTGAAAGAGGGAGTCTGCCACTTCCTAATTTAATTCCACATTCGTGAGCAAGAGCACGTTTTGCTGAGGCTGTCCACCAGAATATTTTTGATGCCTGGAACATGAACAGCTGTGGGGGATAGACCGTGATGGACTGCCCAGTTCCATACTCGCATCGCCTCCCTGCAAAGGCGGTACAAATGTTTGTTGATATACCAGACTTCTGACATGTTGTCCCTCTGGATAAGCAGAGATCCCCTGGGAAGGATGGACTGAAAGGCCTGAAGGGCGTACAGGACTTCCCTCATCTCCAGGACGCTGATGTGCAAAGACATCACGTGCTGGGACCAAAGACCCTAAATTTGGTGGTCCCCCATACGAGTTCCCTAACCCTGGTTGGAAGCATTCATAGTGAATGCGCACAGAGGAGCAGGCCTCTGGAAGGTAAGGCCCTGGGACAAGTTAGAGGGATCCCTCCACCACTGCAGATCCGTCTCGACCGTGGTGGAAATTAGGACCGGATGATCCAGTCTCTGAAATTATTCCACTGGACACGCAAGGTCCACTGAGAGATTCTCATGTGTAACCTGGAAGGGGAACTGTGGAGATGGAGCCGCCATCAAACCCAAGAGCTGGAGCATCGCCCTGGCTGGGAGGAAACTGGAGGAGGCTACCAAGGTCACCCATTCTCAAATGGCCTCCACCCTCTCCGGAGGGAGAAAGGCCTTGCACCGGATCATGTCCAACACTGCTCCTATGAACTTAAGTCCTGAGAAGGAGTAAGCGTGGATTTGGGGACGCTGACTGTAACCCCCAAACGAGAAAACAAATCCAGAGTACACAAGAGAGCCCTCAAGAGTCTCCCTGGACGGGGCTGAAATTAGGTAGTTGTCCAGGTAGGGGAAAACTGCAATGTCTGATGAAGCAAGACTGCTGCCACTACCGCTAGGCACTTGGTAAAGACCTTGGGTGCCAAGGAAAGGCCAAAGCGGAGTGCCGTAAACTAGAAATGCCCCCCCTGGAAACAAAAGCGCAGGAAGCGGCGGTGGCCTGGAAATATTGGACTATGCAGGTAGGCATCCTACATGTCCAGAGCACATAACCAATGGGCCTCTTGAAAAAGAGGTAGAAAGCTCTGGAGGGTCAGCATTCTGAATATTTTGTAGACAAACAGATTGAGTCTGCTCAGATAAGAGTATGGGTATGAGATACAGTCTTTTTTAGAACCAGAAAAAAGTGGGAGTAAAACAAAGGGGAATCTGCTCTACTGCAAGCCTTTTGCAGTAGAGCTTGAACTTCCTCTCTTACAAGAAGGATCTGGTGGGGCACGCAAGACAAGTGACTTGGAGATTCCGGAGGGAATTGGAGGGACTCCAGAGTGTGCCCCTGTGAGACAAGTTGCAGGACCCATGCATCGGAGGTTATGTCTCTCCACTCCTGCAGAAGGGCCGGCGAGTGGCTTACCTGTTGAAATTGGGAGCAGTGCGGCGGACAGGTCTGGAGTGTCCCCAGATGCAGCCTGGACTACCACTACGGGAGGCCTTGCTAGTAGGAGGCCTACTAGAGTCCGGACGGTCTGTCCTCATGGTGCTCCCGTTGTTTCCCTTTTTTCCCTGGCCTCCGGGGAAGGTGAAGAAGCGGATTCTCTAAGGTGCTCTATTTCTTTCTCGAGCATGGCCATCCTAGTTTAAAAGATGGGCCCTCCAGGGCCTGCTGCCTACTTTTGCAGGTTGCCTGATTGAAGGGCTGGCAGTCTGGGCAACCTGCGGTGTCGTGGACGGGCCTAGGCAGAAAAGATACTGGTGACCGTCCTTGTGTGGAATTTGAGCACCGCAATCTTCACCCCTCTTCTTGGCCTTAGATGGAGAAGACAGAAGAAACGTGAATCATTTGTAAAGAAAAAGGAAGGTTTTAAAGGCAATCAACTGGGCAGTTTTACGGCGAGGTACCATGCACAGGATGACGGCGGCCACTATATAGGGTCACGCTGATGTTGGTCATGTGACATCAGGTGGGCAGTCCGCCATGCGGTACAGTCCTATATGTAATGACCTACTGCAGGAACACTCGAAGTAAGATTTACACACACACACACACACACACACACACACACACACACACACCAGAATAAACAGGATCTGTTACAAAGAAAGGTAATCACAGACTTCGTACTTAAGTGACTTTTTCCTCCAAAAGAAGTCAACAGCAACAATTCTAAATTTGGGGAACAGAAAAATATGTATTTTACTTACCCACAACCCTGGAACCCCAACAAATGTGGTCAGAACAGAGAATTTAAAAGGAAAAGAAAAAAAAAAGAATTAATTTTTGAATTAATAAGCCCAAGTTCACATTTTAAATTCTGTTGCTCAGCATTAACAAAATTCATATTGTACAACACTTAAATATACTTGGATGTACTGTACTATAAAAACAACAACTTCAATCTAGTTATAATGTCCATGAATAAATAACAGTTTTTTTAAACGCTACAATAAGCATTCATACTTACATGCAGATCAGTTCTGTACGCTACCTCAACAACAACTGAGTATTCTCTACAATGGGCCTACCTACCATCCGATTTGCTTTTTGCCCATATACTGGTCTACATAGTCCAGATAAGCAACAGCTTTCAACACCACGTTCATCCAAATCTTTCAAGTTCCTCACTCGCCATTAGACAGGAGGTGGTAAGCTTCTTTATGCCACAAATTCATCTTACTATGAAGTCCTCTTGAAAAAACTCAGGGGGTTGTAACTGCCACTGTCTTTTCATTGTGCAGCCATTATGTTCTGTTTACCATTGTGTGTGTGTGTGTGTGTGTGTGTGTGTGTGTTTGGGGGGCCTCCAGCCACCAGAAAAGGGGAGAAAAAAAGGCGTATCAAATGTATGCATCTATCTATATATCTGTTGGCACCAGCGAACATATTTCAAGCATCTGAAAATGGGAGTTTATACAGAGGCTTAGTCTGACAATGCTGTAATGGGGTCCTGCTTGAGAACCATTTCTGCAGCAATGGCTAATGTAACAAACAGGGTCTACAGTTAGACCAGCATCATAATAAGCTGCAGCAGGTAACTGAACAGTAAGAGATGCAATGATCCTGTGTGCATATACATTTCCTAAATACTAAACAGACTGCCCTGAAATTATGCCCCAAGATCCAATAATCTCAGATGCCATTACTGGGACTCTTATCCAGCTCCTACCCCCTCCTTTCCCCTTCCTAACTGTCTCATCACCCTGACCATTTCCGCTCCCCAACCGAAACACGGACTCACCTAATTACTTATAAAGAAAAGTACTTAAAGCAACAGACAAGAAAAAAATTATTCACCTTAGTAATCTTGTTTCTTCTAAGAGAAACATACAGTATTCTGACTTATGCAGTATGGTCTCACCATAAGACTGCCCCGGAGCCTAAATGGTTATCAGAACCTATGCAAATGATGGAATGCAAGGCTCAAGCTCGGTTTTCAATTCACTGTCCCTGGTAAACAACTCTAAACAGATTCTCACGAAGCCTGATCCAAGCAGTTTCCTACTATTACAATGATGATGATAACTTGGAGCTCCCTTCCCAATTAAAGAGAAAATATAGGGTATAGCCCCCTTTTTCACAGAAATGTTTCTAAATGGCATCACTAAGACTCAAGTCACAGGTGTCCAAAAAACAAGAACCAAAGATACCCCCAGGTTTGCACCAACTATACCACAGTAGTGCAGTGACCTTAAGTTTTAACAGGGGAAGTAGGATGGTAGCTCAGAATACAGTAAGATTCCCTTAGAAGAAACAAGACTACTAAGGTGAGTAATTTTTTCTTTAAACCCCAGGAAATCTTACTGTATTCGGACTTGTGCAGATTACCAAGCAGTGCCCTTGTAGGTGGGCTAGAACCTACTTAGGAAACGGGCTCTGCAGGACTGCTGTGCCAAACCTGGCATCACCTCTGGCCTGAACATCCAAACAGTAGTGTTTGGTGAATGTGTGTACTGTTTTCCAAGTTGCAGTTTTACAGATGTCCACTAGGGGAAACTGGCAGCCGCCAGTGAGGCAGCAGTACCCCTGGCAGAGTGGGCTCCGAGACCCATAGGTGGCTGCTTTCCCACCTTACCAGAGCAGAACTGGATACAGGTAATGATCCACTTGCCAATGGATCGTTTGGTGGCAGGTCTACCTTTTCCCACCTATCCACAAGTGAGGAAAAGCTGGGTCCAATTCTGCCTGTGACCCTTTGTATGGTCCAGATAGTAGCAAACTGCCCTTTTCACATCCAGGCTGTGCAGCCTACACTCACCTGATGTGGAGTAGACAGTAAAGAACACTGGTAAAGTAACAGACTAAGGTGAAAATCTGATACCACCTTAGGCAGCAATTTTCTGTTAGTCTTAAGAACTACTTTGTCCCCATGGACAGCAAATACAGGCTACTCACCTGTAATAGGAGCTCTAGGAATGGTATATGTTGTTCATCCACACTGTCTGGCAGGTTCCCTGCCGCTTTAAATTTTGCCGGAAGGTCTTCAAGCAGAATCCTCCCACCCACCCGGGTGGTAAAACCCTCGGCTCCGCTCCATGACGCCAGATCTAGCCTGCTGGAAGCCAGGTTGTGGGTCGAAGCCGGAGAGTTTGGGTGGGTCGTGTGGATGAACATATACCACTCCTAGAACTCCTGTTACAGGTGAGTAGCCTGCATTTCTAGGGATGTGGATATGTTGTTCAATCCATACTGTCTGACAGACACTTAGTTCTCCGGGAGGAGGGAGGCAAGGCACGCACCCCCTACTTAGGGAATAAGGATGGGAGAACAGAGGTCCCAAAACCAGCATCCCGGCATGACTCTAGGTCAATGTGGTAATGGGAAATGAAGGTGTGTGCCGACTTCCAGGTAGCAGCCCTGCAGATTTCCTGGATAGGGACGTCCCTAGAAGCAGCGGTACGGCAGGTAGAATGAGCTCTTATTCCTTTGGGATGCTCCTTGCCCACCAACCTATAGCAGAGATCTACGCAGGAGGTAACCTGCCTATCGTCCACTTGGCTGCAGGTCTGCCAGGTGCAGCTTCAGCATAGGTGACAAACAGCTGGCGAACCTCTCCCCGAACTTCGGCCGTCCACTCCTTATAGTAAGGGCGTGCTCTTCTAGGCTCCAAAGTGTGGAGCCTATATTCAGCCTCCAAGGTGTGACTCTGGTAGAACACCAGCAGAGTCAACACCTGGTTAAGGTGAAACTCCGACACCACCTTCGGAAGGAATTTTGGGTGGGGGTGAAGGACAACCATGTCCCTGTGGAAGACCAGATAAGGAGACTCAATGGAAAGCACCTGGAGCTCTCCCATCCTTCTGGCTGACGTGATAGCCACCAAGGCGGCGGTCTTCCACGACAGGTGAGAGATGTCACACCTGTGCATCAGTTCGAATGGCTTGCCCATGAGCTTAGCCAATACCAGCAGTAGATCCCACAGAGGTGGAGGTTCTTGCACCGGAGGGGATATGTGATCAAGGCCTTTGAAAAAAGTGCCCAACCACCTTCTCCCGCACCACTGACTGCTTGCCGGCCTGCGCCTGGTAAGCAGAGATGGATGCCAGGTGCACCTTAAGGGTCGTCGACCGAAGCCCTGGCTCAGAAAGAGACCATAGGTAGTCCAGAATACTAGCCAAAGAACAGGAAGAAGGGTCCAACCCCTCACCCTGACACCAAATGGAGAATCTCTCCCATTTGAAAGCATAGCATTTTCTGGTCGGCTCCTTACCAGATGCCTCAACGACGTTGAGTACCTCGTCGGAAAGACCCAAGGCCTGGAACTCTAGCTGCTCAGGAACCAGGCCGTCAGGTGTAGGGACTGAAGGTCCGGATGGAGAATCTTCCCCTTGTCGACAGAGCAGGTCCGGGCGGGCTGGAAGCCGCCTCGGGAGCCTGGAGCAGAGGCTGAGGAGATCTGGGTACCAGAACAGGAGGGGTCAGTTGGGAGCTACCAGAATCACCTGCACCTTGTCCCTCTTCGCCTTGAGAAGCACCTTGTGGATCAAGGGAAATGGAGCGAAGGTGTAGAAGAGGCCCGGGGTCCACAGCCTCGAGAAGGCACCCCCCTGCAGCCAGCCCAGCTGAAGGGGGCAGGCATGAAACAGCCTCAGCTTCGCATTCTCCCTGGAGGCGAACAGGTTCACTTGAGGGTAGCCCCAATGGGAGAACATACCTTGTACTACCTCCGGCAGGAGAGACTACTCCTGAGAAGCAGCACCTATCCAGCTGAGGGCATCGGCCACACTGTTGGAGGCTTCTGCCACATGGATGACTAGGAGATCCGCCTCCAAGCTGATCATGAGAGACCAGATGCGTAGAGCCTCCTTGCACAGAGGCAAGGAGTGCGTCCCGCCCTGACGGTTGAGATACTACATGGTTGTGGTGTTGTCCATCTGGATCTGAACCACCTGACCGCGTACAAACAGAGCGAAGGCAGTGAGGGCTAGTTGAACCGCTCGAAGCTCAAGCAGGTTGATGTGGCATCGAGACTCCTGAGGGGACCAGAGGCCGTGGGCTTTGAGCTCCCCCAGATGGGCACCCCAACCCAGAGAGGCATTGATCATTAGTGTGACCGTCTGTTCGTGGCGGACAAACTGGATACCCTCCTGCAGATTAGCTGGGACGAGCCACCACTGCAGGCCATCCCACATTTCCTGGGTCGTTGTCACCGGCTGGCCAGCCCCCAGTGCAGGGGACGCATATGCCAGCGGGCCCAACGGACCATACTGGTGCAGGCCACCATGAGGCGCAGGAAGTCCCTGGCAGGGCGCAACTGCCAAACCAGAAATGATTGGGCAAAGGAAGAAAGGGCCTCAGCCCTGTCTGCTGGGAGCCGGGCTCTGGCTCGAAGAGAGTCAAGCTCTGCCCCGATGAACTGAATCACCCGAGATGGCATAAGTTCCGATTTGGCCTCGTTGAGGCCAATCTGAGAGCAGACCTGGAGGGCCAGATCCCTAGACTGCCCACCTCCAACCTGGAGGGGGTTGCAATCAGCCAGTTGTCCAGGTAAGGGTACACCCGGACCCCTTGGCACTGGAGAGAGGCCGAAGGGCATGGCCCGGAACTCGTAAAGAGATCCCTCTGCACTGAAGCAGAGGAATCGCTGATGAGACGGACAGATTAGGACGTGAAAGAACGCGTCCTGAAGGTCCAAAGAGCAGAACCACATGGCGGGTTCCAAGAATGGAACGATCTGAGCCAGAGTGACCGTCCTGAAGGTGCGAGGCCTTAGGAACTTGTTCAGGTCGTGCAGGTCGAGAATGAGGCGCCAGCCCCCTGTCCGTTTTGGGACCAGGAAGTACCTGGACACAAACCCTGGGTCTGGAGGAGGGTCCGCCACCTCGCTGATCACCTCCTTCTGGAGAGGCTGCAGAACCCCGAAGCCCCCCCTGTGGGGAGATGGCTCGATAGGAAGAGAACTGCTTGAATTTTACAGGCAGACCCGGGGAGGAGTGACGAGGTTGGGGGCAACATCTCTCAACCAATCACTGGGCAGGCTTGGAGGAAGGGCCCGTTAAGGGACCTCCTGGACCCTTGCCTCCAGGCTTCCTACTAGAGGAGCGGCAGACTTGTCCTCACGGCACCAAGTGTGAGCCTGCTGGCCCTGATGCTTGTGTTGCTGGGCCGGACGTGCCGCAGGAGCAAAAGGGCTTACGCTGCTGTGGGCGGCCTTTGTCCTTCTGGGCAGACGTGACAGAGTCCAAGGTGGCACTGGACTTCTCGATCCTCTGGAGATGGCCCTTCACTCCGGGCCCAGGAAGGGAATGTCTGCCAGCTTGTGCTGGGTGTCCCCCGTGAAGGTGGAGATCCACAGCCAAGCTCTGCAGCGCATGGCCACAACGGCCACTACTGACCAGGCACAAGAGTCACCAATGTCCAACGAAGTTTGGAGCCGTTTAGTTACCACCCTTCCCTGATCTGATCCCGCACCTGCTTGACCGTCGTCTGAAGGTCAGCCCGGAGAGGAGGAATCACCTCATCCAGGGAGCCCATAAGGGCGTCTGAGAAATGTGCCACGAGAACGGCCGAGCTAGCCTGACGAAGGCCTAGGGAGGAAGCAGCATAAACCTTCCGCTCCAAGTAATCCAACTTTTTGGATTCCTTAATTGGACGGTTTGTCCACGTCCTAAGCGTTACCGGAATGCCGGAAAACACTATCACCAAGCCCTCCACAGAGGGGTGCTCCAAGAAACTGGAGAGTGAACCGGTGGAGACTGCGTACTTTCGAGCCATCCTGGCCAAAGGCGTGGGACAAGATGTTGGCCGCTGCCACAACTCCAGGGCCGGGCCAACAATGGTTTCGGCCACCGGAAAGGCCTCCGTAGGGGAATCCCCTCAGTCCAGCATCTCCGTAAGGGGATACTTGGCCCAGGCTGCATCCCAGTAGACTGAGATGAGTCGAAGCATACCCAAAAACGAGGATGAGCTCTTGTCACCAACTGGCCCCCTGAAGACTCCAGGTCAATCAGCCTGGAGAACAGGGAGGAGTCATCATCAGACTCAGAGGAATCTGCGAACAGCTGCCGAGAGCCTGAGCCACCCTCCACCTGCTGAGGTCTATCGGTAATGAGGATGACTGACAACCTATGGAGTAAGCCCAGACTCGACCAAGAATCCTTGGTCGGGGCCCCAGTCTTTGGTTGTGGAGGCAGAGGTTCCACCACAATGCGTGGAGCAGCCAGTTTTGGCCGAACCGGCACCAGGGGTGGATCCTTGACTACCACGAGGGGTTGTTTCGGCTGCTCTGGTGACAGCCAGTTAATGGTCGGAGAAGGTGACGGAGTCTGCTTGTTACCGGTCAGTAAAAGTTGCTCCCACATCAAGTCCTCGTAGCGCCGACGCACCTTGCGCCAGAGCCCATCCTCTGAAGAGGACGAGTGACGATGCCACTTTCCACGGTGCCAAGACAGAGACTGCCAACGTCGGCGGGACCTGGAAGAGGACAGACCCTCGGGGGTTTCCGAGGGTGGGTCAGAGAGGGAATAGGGAAATCCGCCCCTCCTTCAGTGCAGGGACCGTAACCGAGAACTTCAGCACAAGAGGCACAGGCAAGTCCTCTGTAACCACCGGAGGAACCTGTGAAGAAGGGTTGTCAGCTTCTCCAGTCGACAAACTGTCAGACGGGTCGAGAAAAATCTCGACCGTGGCAACAGATGTCTCGGCCGGCTGACCTGGACGGGGACACGCGGAAACCAGCGGCCTCACCGGTCTAGAGTTGACGGCCCACTGAAGGGGATCTCTCCCGCTCCCACGAACACTGACGGTGGGACTTACCTTTAGAGTCCTTCTTTCTGGACAGACTTGAATGTCCCGATGGCCCTTCTCCCTTAGTGGATCAGGACTGAAAGCTCCTTAAAAGAAGCAGTGTAGGAGGAGCCCAAGGACAGCAGGATAAATGCAGCAGCCAAGGAGGAAGCAACAGCGGCCTGGGCCATCTCCTCCTCGAGGGTGATCATCTGCTCCAACTGCTCCGTGGAGCCCGCCGCCATGGACACCGCCCAATGGACCTCCTTAGACTTGACCGGCAGGTACCATTTTTCCGGGTGCCCAAGAAGTAGTCTGGCAGCACGGTCCAAGACCAAAACCGAGAAAGACCTGCACAATTTGCAGGCCTGCAAATCATGGCCAAGCCCCAGGCAGTAGATTGTGGAGTGCGGATCAGTCCAGGACATCTTCTGCCCACAAGGGCACCGACAGAAGACGGAAGTCGATTTGCCCATCGCAGCCGTGAGGAAAGGCCAAGACCTTAGTCTTGTAAATTTCAAAATTAGTTGTTTCGGGAAATCCGAAGAGTGTGGATCCAGGCCTAAAATAGAGCACTTAGGAGGGAACCTGAGCTTCCAAGTGGTAAGGAAGATCTGGCGTCATGGGGTGGAGCAGAGGGTTTTACCACCCGGGTGGGTGGGAGGAGCCAGCTTGAAGACCTTCCGCCAAGATTTAAAGCGGCAAGGAACCTGCCAGACAGTGTGGCTTCAACAGAACCACATCCCTAGAATATATCCTTGCTCTGTAGACAATACCTGGAGCTCATTGAGCCTTCTTGTAGAGGTAACAGCTACCATGAACACCGTTTTCCAAATCACATATTTGAGATCTGCTGTAGACATGGGCTCGAAAGGAGGCTGCATAAGCTGAGCAATGCAAATATTAAGGTCCCACATGGGGGTAGGTTCCCTGTACAGTGGATGGAAGTGTAACAATCCCTTAAGAGTTTAAACACTGGCTTAGAAGCTAGTGACGCGGGCTTACTTGCTAACAGGTAAGCTGAAGTAGTTGCCAGATGTACTCTCAAAGTGCAATGGTTAGACCTGTGGAGTGCAAGTGGGCCATATAGTCCAGGACTAGAGCGAGAGAGAGACAGACACACAGAGACAGAGAGAGATCTGCCTGAGTATGGTCCAAACCCTTACCCTGGCACCAGAAAGAAAACCTCTTCCATTTTGAGGCACATGTTTTCTTACTAGAAGGTTTTCTGGCAACTCATGTCCATAACTCCTCCTGAGAGATGCAATGCTGCATACTCCACGTTCTCAAGAGCCACGCCTTGAGTCTGAAGGACAGGTTGGGGTAGATGATCCTGCCCTGGGAGGATGTGAGCAAGTTGTACATCTTGGGAAGGCTGATTTGCTTGGCTACTGACAATGATAGGAGCATGGAGTACCAAGGCTGCCTGGCCCAATCTGGGACAATGAGAATCACGGATGCTGACTGGAGCCAGAGTTTAATACTCTCAGTAACAGGGGAAAGGAGGAAAGGCATACAGAAACCTCCCTATCCAATCTAGCAGGAGTGCATCCAGAGGGCTTGTGCCCCTGATAGGGGGCCTGCAACAGTATTGTGGGAGCTGGTGACTGTCTGGAGCTGCAAACAGATCCATCTCTGGGGTGTCCCATCTCCTGAATATGGTCTGTAAGACCTGCTCGTTCAGTGACCATTCGTGGTGGTTCTGATTTATTCTGTTGAGGGCATCCGCCAGGACAATGTCCTTGCCTGGAAGGTGGACAACTGTGAGGGAAACGCTGAGGGAGTAGACCAAGGCCCAAACTTTCATTGCCTTTGTGACCTTGTTCCCCCTTGCTTGTGTATGTAATACATGGTGGTTGTGTTGTCTATTCTGACATGAACCACATTCCCTTTGACTTGGTTGGAGGAGAACTGAAGAGCTAATAAAACTGCCCGAGCTTTAGAAGATTTATGTGCAGGAGGGATTCCTGCTGGCTCCATGTGTCAAGAGTTGTGAGATCTCCCAGATGTGCACCCTATCCCAGGAGGGATGCATCTGTGACGAGTACCAGAGAAAGGGATTACTGTAGGAAGGGAACCCTCTGCCTGAGGTAGTTTCTTTCCTGCCACCACTGCAGGGCTTTCAGAAAAGTGGTTGTGACTGGAACTAGTTTTGACAGAGAATCCTTTGAGACCAGTATTCTCTCAAGTGAAATTGCAGGTCATCTGGAACCTGGCTCCCAGCACAGTTCCTGTGGAAGCCACCATGTGTCCCAGCAACTGAAGGAAGTGCCTTGCTTGCCTTGAGACATGAAGCTGTCCACTCTGCCCTGATGCAAGTAAGCCATCCCTCTATGTCCAGTTCTGCCCCTATAAATTTGAGGAGTTGAACTGGCTCCCGAACTAACTTTTTTGTGGTTCACCAGGAACCCTAGGGAGGATCAGACATTCTGTGTTAGAGAGAATGCCTCCCTGACTTGCTGGGGGAACTGTCCTACTATAAGCCAGTCATCTAGGTATGGAAAAAGTGACACACTGTTGCCTTAGATGGGCCACAACCACTGCCAGACACTTTGTGAATACTCTTGGGGCAGATGAGTCTGAAAGGCGTTGTCCTGAACTGGTAATGGCCTGAGGGTAACCTGAACCCGAGAGACTTTCTGTACGACTTTCTGATTGGGATATGGAGGTATGCATCCTTGAGGTCTAAGGATGCCAGTCAGTCTCCTTGTCTCAGGCAAGATAGTACTGTGGTCAGAGTGAACATCTTGAGTATCAGTTTTGTCAGATGCTTGTTTAAGTACCCGAGATCCAGAATGGGTCACCACTCTTTTTTTCACTGTAATGAAGTATCTTGAATACAGCCCCTTGCCCAGGTGCCTGGGAGGTACCGATTCTATTGCCTTGAGCACAAGGAGGTTTGAAACTTCTGATTCCAACAAGGGTTTTTTTTTTGGTTAATGCTTTTTCCTTCCCTGGCCCAGTCTGCCTACCTTGACGTCCTGGCATCTCTTCGGTCTTTTTGAGGCCGCTGTCCCAAAGATCCCTCCAACTCCAATACAGGTCCCGTAGCAAGGTGGTGGAGAGTCCCCCTATGCCCTTCCACCGGAACCAGGATCCAGTATATGCCGCGCACCTCGGAGCTGAACAATCTCCCCCAAGATGGCCATCATGCCGCCACAACCGGAGCCATTTTCAAATTTTTCTGTCCCTAGCATGAACCTGGGGCGTGCAATGATGCCAATGGAGGGGGCACGCGCACATCTGCACAAGCTCCTTCCCGGCATCATGCCTCAATCCCACCCCCTACTGTCTAGTGCCAGTGCAAGTAATCTCCAGCCTCCACTGGAGGTGGCTAATCTTGAACTAGTGTCCCCTCCCCGCGGAGGAGAGCAGTCTCTGGACGCTCAATCCTCTCCACTCCTGCGACCCCTGGCAGCCCGAGACAGTTTATGAACCCGGGTCGCCAGTGTGGAGCGAGGTGTGGCGTCCAGCGCCTCCGAGCCGGCGCAAGGTTGTTTCTGATGGTCAAGAGGGTTTGAAAGCTCTTAACCTGAGCCTTAGCAAAGCCTTGAAGTGGAGGGCAAGTCCCTGGCCCACTACCTCCAGGACCCACTTGTCTGTGGTAATGGTTTTCCATTCCT
The DNA here is from genome assembly GCA_016271365.2 of Neoceratodus forsteri. Classification (NCBI taxonomy): domain Eukaryota; kingdom Metazoa; phylum Chordata; order Ceratodontiformes; family Ceratodontidae; genus Neoceratodus; species Neoceratodus forsteri. The sequence goes on from CM028129.1 coordinate 725,487,505, forward strand.
GGAAGTAGTGGGCCAACCTGCCCCCTACTGGGCACGGGGAGGCAACCCAAACAATTCCCTCAGGGTATCTGCTTCGGTTGAGCTATGACTGGACAGTGGGGCTGGTGTGGCTAACACCCATTCTGCCCCTGCCTCTAAAGTATCGCCTGGGCTGGTACTGGGGAAAAACCGGAGGCTGGGAAAAGGGCCTATAGGGAGTTCTGCCCCTGCCACCCCTAGAACAGTGCTTTGGGGAGTGGCAGCTTTCTCTAACTGCTACACTCTTGTAAGCAGCTTTATACTCATCCTTATTCATGTATGCTTCTGTCTGCCCTCCAGACACACAGGATCACAAGGGAAGTCCATAGCCTTGTTTTGGGTGTCCTGTGTGAAGTTGGTAGCTCTAAGCCATGCAAACCTCCTCAGAGACACAGCTGAAGCCATCTATCTGGATGCAGTGTCATTTGCATATACTGCCATCCTGAATTGCATTTCAGAGGCTTCACTGCCCCTCTTAGCAGCCTCCTCCAGATCAGCAGCCATGGGAGGGTGAACTGCTTTGGCTACTTCAAGAACTGTAGACCACATGTTTTTTTGGTACCTGGCTAAGTAGCCATGTAGGAGGCCTGCCCAATAGCCAGGGAAGAGCCCAGATAAACCTTCTTGGCGATGGAATCCATCCACCTAGAGTCCTTCTACAGGATGGGAGGCCAGAGGGCTGCCAGCTTTGTCACAAGCTGCCACCTGCACCACACCTTCATGGCTGGGGTGTCCAAAAAGGACCTCAGCCCCAGTTTTAGCCACCCAATACTTCCTACCCACCTTTTTGTCTGTAAGAGGAAAAGAGGTGGGTGCCTGCAGTACCTTTATGGTCTGCTTTCTCAGGGACTTATGAAGTGGGAGGAGCAACCAATGGAGGGACTTTCATAATTTCTTTGTAGTCCTCTTCCTCCTCATCCCTCTACTGATTCTTGGGATGGGAGGTAGAGAGACTGAGTTATTTGCTTCATAAAAGCAAAGTAAGAAGAAAAATCTTAATTTCCCTCATCAGGGGAAACTGGTCTATGAGGATCCAGAAAGATATCAGGCTCTATGAGATCCCCACAGTCTTCATCTTCATCATCTGTTTCGTCCCCATAACCAGCATCTGGAAAAGGCTCCTCACTTTGGTCGGTTAAACCAGGAGCCTGTGAATTGGGAGTTTTGGGAACCGGTTACTGATCAGCCTGAACAGAGGACCAAGGATTCAACTACCCCAATCGTGTTACCGATTTCCTCAGCAGAAGGAACCATGGTTGATTTCGGTTTCAGTTCCTGGTACCTTTCTTTTTAACCGCGACGGCCGGTTCAGCAGCCTTATCCACGGTTCTTTTCTTAGCAGAGCTATCGCCCCTGTCACAGGGCAGCCCCCCCGGTTCAATCGGTTACTCAATCAGCTTGATTAACAGCCTTCTCTGCCATTTTTTCCCTTAGCCTTTTCTGCCTTCTTCCAAGGGTAGACTGAGGGAAATTGGCACAAATTTCACAATCTGTCTGCAGGTGGTCAAACCCCAGAGAGAACAAACAGGTAAGAGGATCTGCTTTAGCAAAACGTTCCCTGCACTTGGTACAATGCTGGAAACATGTCTGTCCTGTTTGTTTTTTTAAGTTTCTGTGACAAAACTCAGCCACACACAAAACTAAAGCCCCCACGGTTGTTTAGACCAACAAGAAAAACAGGAGTTACCCTGAAGTTCTGAAAATAAAAACAAACCCAGGGGTTAGCCTGGTTAAAGGACCCACATAACAAACCAGGAGTTACCCCGGTTAAACTAAATTAAAATAACCAACTATACAGAGTCATACAAATAAAATTAACTTTAAGAAATAAGATCAATCTAGAAGTAGATCGGTTTCTTCCCGGTCGATGAACAGAGAAGAAAAACTACTTACCCTAAAATCAACTAAAATCTCAAGCACTACTTGAAAACCAAGGACAGTGAAAAGAATACCAATAAAATAAATTTTACTAGTGAACCGATCCAATGTTTACAAGTTCCAAACAGAAACTAAATGCAAAACCTATCTAGTACTCACGGTACCACAGACAGACTTAGACAAGTTTCAGTAGCAGAAATTCGGTAGAAACCAAGCAAAAAAACGACACTTTAACAGACTTATTTGAACCGAGCAAAGGAGAAATCTCCAGAGCGACTGTTCAGTGAGGCGGAGTAAAGAATCTGACGGTTGAAGTTTAAACAGCAGCAGACAGAGGCTTCAACCGAGCTCACGCTGAACGTTCCATTCTGGCCATGGAAAGTTAACTCTTTGTTCTCCGGGGCAGTTGAAAGGCAGGACCCAACTGCAATAGTCAGACTACAGCAAGACCTCATGTTGTTTGAAGTGGTTTTCCAGGGACAGAGACTTGAAAACAGATCTCGAGCCTAGCATTCCATCACTTGCATAGGTTCTGTTAACCATTTCAGCTCCGGGGCAGTCCTATGGTGAGACCATACTGCACAAGTCAGAATACAGTAAGATTTCCTGGGGTTTGAATGCCCAGTTTCCAAAGCAGCTCCCCAATACCTCCTGAACATGTAATAAGCAACTACTTGTAACCTATTACGTAGTTACTGTCTTATCGAGCTAAAAGTCATATGTTACCTACCTGAATCCTTGTATGTGTGAACTGCACAGTTTGTACTGTTTTATGTCTACTAACGTGAAACCTTTGTAAATGAGCTCCAAGCTCAAAGGTTATATCCAAAGAACTAAATAAATTCACGTTTAGGGAATGTTTAGTATCTTGAGCCAATGCTTGGGTCATGTTTAGTGACTCAGCAGGGCTCAGACATTAGAAACATGTTAGATAAGGACTGCTTGGCCCAATTAGTTTGCCCATTTTCCCCACCTAATGTAGTACCACAGACCCTAACTTGATCTCTGGCTTTACCACACCCCCCCCTTCCCTACCTCCAAGTTTCCCTCATGCCTATCCCATGCATTCTTAAAACTCTTTTAGTTTTTGCCCCGACCACCTCTGCTGGGAAGCTGTTCCAGGTATCCACTACTCTCTGTGGAGAACTACTTCCTCACCATCTCCCGTCCCCCCAGCTTCATATCATGCCCCCTTGTTCTTGAGCATCTTTTTCTGAAAAATGCTTCCTCCTGAACTTTATACCCGTGAGTTATCTGAATGTTTCTATTATATACCCCCTCTCCCACCTTTCCTCCTGGGTGTACATATTAAAGGTCCTTCAATCAGTGCTTCTGATGCAGATCCTGCAACACTTTGGTTGCTCTCCTCTGAACTGCCTCTACCCTGTTTACGTCCTTCTGGAGATGGTTTCCAGAACTGGACACAGCACTCTAGGTGAGGTCTCTCCAGTGATCTGTACAGCGGCAATATCCCTCCCTATGCAGTCTAGCATCCCACTAGCTCTCCTAACTGCCTTGTCACACTGTTTGGCCACCTCTATGTCATCAGATATGATTACTTCAAGGTCTCTTTCCGGTACTACCTATCCCCCCCCTCCCATTTTGTAATCTTCCCTTGGTTCCTGCAACTCAAGTGCATGATTCTGCACTTTTTCACAATGAACCCTAGCTGCCATTTCCTTGACCACTATTCATTTTTACACAAGCGAAGTGTCCATCCTATTACAGATTTTAGGGTCATCTGCAAATAGGCACAGCTTCCCTTCTAGCACCTCGACAATGTTGAAGAGGACCAGTCCCAGCACGGATCCCTGTGGAACCCTGTTTGTCACCCTCCCTTCCTCCAAGAGAACTCTGCTTCCCAGCTTACTTAGGAGTCTCCTGTGTGGAATGGTGATGAATACCTTACTGAAATCTACATAGGCCACATCAACCGTTCCACCCTGATCCAGACAAAGAAATCTTAAGTTGTTTGACATTATCTACCCCAGTCAGTTCATGCTGCCTCGGATCCTGAAGGCCACTGGATTCCAAATATTCCACCATCCTATCCTTCAATAGTGATTCCATTACATTCCCCACCACCCAAGTCAGGTTGACTGGCTTCCTGTTGCCCGCATCCTCTGCTTCAACATCTGTGAAGTGGGACATCTGCGCAGCCCCCCCCCCAGTACTCGGGAACTACTCCCATCTCCAGTGAGTGGTTTAACAGGGCTGCCAGTGGTGCAGCGTGCATCTCCACAAGCTCCCTCAATATCCTAGGATGCACCCCATCTGGCCCCATTGCCTCGACTACTTTCAGATTTGAGAGTTCCCGCAGAAACCTCTCCTCTGTAAGTGGATTAGTGTCTACCTCCCTTCCTTTGATGCTTCTGGCCCTAATCTGTGGTCAGTCTCCTTCCCCTTCCTCCGTGAACACTGAACAAAACTACTTGTTCAAGATATCTGCTTTTTCCTGGTCCCTTCCACGCTCTCCCCCTCCTTCCTTCCTAAGCCTTACTATTACACCCCTGTTCCTTCTCTTTTAGCTTACATACCTGAAAAACACTGTCACCTTTCTACCTTGCCTGTGCCATTTTCTCAGTCTGCACCTTTGAACTTTTAATTGTTTTCTCTGCCTCCCTCTTTTTTCCTGATACACCTCTGTCTTCCTCAGTCTCCTTGTACCTCCTGAATGGTAACTTTCTTTTTGCCCTTACCTTCCCAGCCACTTTGACAACCATAGCATTTACTTGTCTGGATACAGAGATTTGCTGCCTTCTATCCCACGAGTTGTCCACCCTTCCTAAACCCCCCCCCCCCGGCAACCCTACAGCATTCAAATAGAGATAGATAGATAGATATAGATATATATATTTTTTTTTTTTAAATAATCTGCTCTCCTGAAGTCCCAGACCCTCGCCTTTGTGTAGCTCGGTTCTACCGCAGTGCTTTAATTGAAGCACACTGTGCAGTGATCACTGGTCCCTAGGCAGCCACTGACTAACACTGTTCCCATTGGTGAGGCACGGTCCAGTACTGCCCCCTCACGAGTAGGCCCTTACTACTGGGTTTACTAGCTTGGGTTCCCAAATTCTCAGTTAAGAATGTGGCTGCATCTCAGATACGCATCCAGAGACATAGCTGCCTCAGCCAGAGTACATATTCCTGGACACCAAGACCCACACAAATTTTGCAGACCAACTTTCATCCCCCAGACAAGGAAACCCTGGTACTCAAAATGAAAATACCACTACCGCTGACAGGGTTCTTGATGACTAGGCTAGCCATAACACCCATAAGCACTACAGCTAGAACCTACCCTTCCCCAAGGTAGACTTCCACTGTTGTAATATGTATGTGTGTGTGTGTGTGTGTCCCTGCCCATCTGAACCCCAACTCCCTCCAACATATCATGCCAATCTGCACCCTATTCTGTAATCATCAGACCTGTATGACCGTCTCTCCGTACTTATCTGCATTCGAACCAGACAGAGAGGGAGGAACAGGCGGAATCGGTAATCTGCATCAGACTAAAGAAATTATTTTTAAAAGATCCTAAAAACTCAAAGGTGCATCTAAGAACCAAGTGGGGGAGGCTGGTGGGACTCAGACTGGCAGGGAGTGGGTTTACCACATTAGGGACCATAGCAGCAGCAAGGGAGGTAAAGTGCTGGGGAGCAACATTACAATCCAGGAGAGTGGAAAGGAGGAGTGCTTCTTCATTCATTGTGAAGGGAGAAGACTACAGGTAAGGGTATACAAACAATTACTGGGACTCTGTTTTCACTAGGGCCTACCTAGACTTTAGCAAGGCATTTGACACAGTCCTGTACAAAAGACTAATAATCAAGTTAGCCAGCCTGGGAGTGGGTTCCAGGGTGGTAGCCTGGGTAGCAAACTGGTTGCACAACAGGACACAGAAGGTAACAGTGAATGGAACACATTCCGCAGAAAGAGGGGTTACTATTGGAGTACCGCAGGGCTCAGTACTGGGTCCAGTCCTCTAACATCTTTATAGGTGACATTGTGGAGGGTCTGGAGGGAAAGGTATGCCTCTTTGCAGATGACACAAAGATCTGTAACAGAGGTGATACACAATTTGGGGGGGAGGGGTAGAAAGGATGAGAGGGGACTTGGCAAGGCTGGATGAATGGTCAGACATATGGCAACTTGGATTCAATGCAAAGAAGTGCAAAGTAATGCACCTAAGAAACAAAAACCCAAGAGAAGAGTACACAGTACAGGGGAGGTACTAACAACAAAAATGGAAAGGGACTTGGGGATAGTCATATCAGATGGCCAAAAGGTGGGTAAGCAATGTGAGAAGCCAGTAAGGAGAGCCAGGGGGATACTGGGATGCATAGGAAGGGGCATCACAAGCAGAAAAAGGGAAGTGGTTATCCCTCTGTACAGACAGTTGGTGAGACCCCATCTGGAATAATGAGTGCAGTTTTGGAGACCCCATCTACGCAAGGACATAGACAGGAAGTAGTCCAGAGGAGGGCAACTAAAATGGTGCAGGGTCTGCATCAGAAACCATATGAAGAGAGACAGAGAGCTTAATATGTATACTACTGATGAAAGGATGGACGGGGGAGGTCATGATAGAAAATTTCAAGTACCTCAAGGGAATCAAAGTCAAGGAGGGTGGCATCTTTCAGAAAAAGATGTGCAAGAACAAGGGGGCACAATTTAAAGATAGAGGGGGGAAGGCTCAGGAGTAATGTGAGGAAATTTTTTTTTTCACGGAGAGAGTGGTGGCTGCATGGAACCGCCTTCCTGGGGAGGTTGTTGGGTCTAAAACAGTGGGGGAATTCAAACATGCATGGGACAGACATAAGACAATTGTAGTGGAGGACTGCAGGAAGTAAGCTGTTGGTTAACTAGAATCTGCAGCTTATCCAATAGCTAGAGAAATGGGCAGACTGAGTGGGCCAAGTGGTCCTCAACTGCCGTCAAAGTCTATGGCAAACTATTAAATAGGTAATTAACTCCGTTAATTCAGAATCTGTCAGATGCTCATGAGAACCTAATCTCGGGCCAGATATTCAAAGAGGTGCAACGCCTAGTTTACGTGTGCAAACCCAGCATTGTGCTAATGTCCCATATTTAAAAGCACCAGCACAATTCAACTCAATATAGTGCCACGTTAGCCCAGCGTTAAACCACTTAAGCGTTGGGCAGACATGACTCCCAAAATAAGGCGCCACAATGGCTTGTGCCCATGCTAAATTTTCAGATATTCAAATTGACCATGCAAATGAGCCCAAGGTACCAAGGAGTCATTTGCATGCCCATTATGACAACATATGCCCTGTGCAATACACATACAAACAATCGCATACAATACAAAATTGAACAATGCAGTATAAACATATTCTAATTAATATCAAGTGCAGCAATCACAAGTTTTGTTCAAGATTTTATGTAATGCAGACTGGAATTCATGCAGGGAATTCTTTGCCTTTAGATCAGTTGACAATGTGTTCCAGGATTTGGCAATACTCTATGTAGTGGCATATTCCCCATATTACGTACATGTGCACAGTGTCAATTATGGGCTTACTTACATTTTGGGGTGAGGCAGGATTGGGCGCCCCCCCACCCAATTATTCTGTCCCAGACAGCTAACCCTGGTGCTCCCCCAGCCCAATGTTATAAACTTTCCCTGGTGTCCAGTGGTCCCTCTCCCTCACCCATGCTCTAGGTTTAGTCCCTAGTTCCAGTGGTCCCCCCAATTCATGCCCGCTTAATTAGTCCCTGGTGTCAGTGGTCTCTCCCCTTTCCACCCATGGCCAAGGTTCAGTCCTTGGTTCCCACCCCACCCCGCACCCACCCATGGCCAAGGTTCAGTTCTTGGTCCCAGTGGCCCCCGCACCCATGCCCAATATGTAAATAATTTCCTGATGTCCAGTGGTCCCTCCCCCATCCTGATCCCCTCTATATTAAAACACCATTCCCTGTGTCCAGTGTACCCCTCCAATCCTGATCCCAGGGCTTAAAATTGGCACTGGCTTGCTAGCCAAATGCTTGTAGATTTTGTATCGGGCTAGTAAGACTCATTTAACTAGCTCTGCGGACTTGAACTGGAGAAGGCAACACACTTCAGTATGTACACCAACTGGACCAGTGGAAATGTCTGTGGGGCAAGTGGATTTTACCAGTCACTAGCCCTGCTGGCCAGTGGCTGCAAAACTTGGTGATCCCCTGTGAAACCATTCCCTGGTTGTCTAGCGGACCCCCTCCCTATCACAGATTACCTGTTTGTAAAAATAAAGCTGTTCCCTGGTGTCTAGCAGATCACCCCCCGCCCAAATCCTGGTCCAGTGTCGGCAACCAGCAGCCAACTGAGCTCTCAATGAGTGCATACTGTACAATCAGCTGTTACAGTATGCGCTCAGTGACATCTCAGTAAGCTGGCAGCTGTGGCGGAGAGCTGTGCCTGTCACCAGCTCGGAGTACAGATTGGGGGGCGCCCCAAACAGACACCATGAAATGGTTTCATTTTAATATACAGAGGATCGGGATTACACTTGACACCTGGGAATGGTGTTATTTTATTACACAGGGGATCTGGATGGGGTGGGGAGATGAGACCACTGGACACCAGGGGCCATTTAAACACTGGGCATGGGTGTGGGTGGTGGTGGGGGGACCGCCAGACACCAGGGACATGATTCGGGAGTGGAACTGGAGGGAGACGGCGCCACCAGACGCCAGGGACTACTGTGCTTTCATACGAAGAGAATGATTTGCATATGGGGAGGAAAAAATTGAGAGGGTGCTCACCTACTTGGACACAGGTTGGGATCCAAACACTAACCAAAAACCTTGTGTTTGAGCAACAGGGGTAGTTCAGCTGCTTTTCTTTTTTGGGGGAGACAGAAGATAAAGCTTCAAGCATCTTTTCAGTATAAACTCATTTACTGCACCCATACGATATAAAAATAGATCAACAGAACCCACCCCCAAACCCCATGGCAGTCACCAAAAACAAAACAGCGCTTCACATAACTTCTTCCTCAGGGGACTCCGGGTTGTCCCTGAAAAAGGAACCTCTTGGCAGGCTTACCAGATCACCAAAATTCAAATAAATACTGAGTTGATGGTCAGGCCAATGCACATCCTCCACCAACCACTAGGGTTGTGTGGGAATAAACAGTGTTTTAGGTTGGCAGTATCTACACCACAGCAAGTGACTGTGCAAAACAGCCTATGCAGTGCACATAATCCTGACCGCCAATATAAGGTCCCCACCCACTTTATCAGCGTGCCCCCCGCTTTCCTCGCTAACTGGGCTTTTAAATAAGAGACATCCACTCAATTCCGGGTTTGCAGACGTTAACTAAACTTTGCTCCTGGGCAAATATTTGAATATCTGGCCCTTAATATTAAAAAAGGGCCGATTTCAAGATATTATGCTCAAAAAAAATTCCACTGAAATTGAAATAATGCAAGTAAACTGTGTGCATAATAGCCAAAATTCACGGGTCAAATTTTGGTGCAACTGTTCAATTATAATGGAAGTAAAACATCTCAAAACCAATGTACTATGTTTTGAGTGGGTGACGAAGGAAATAGACCAGGGCAGAGCAGTAGATGTGGCCTAGCTGGACTTCAAGAAGGCCTTCAATACAGTCCCACACAGGAGACTAAACCACAAGCTGGCAAATCTGGTTGTGTAACAGAAAGTGCGGTGGTAAATGGGGTTAGCTCAAGTGGCATGCCCCAGGGATCAGTGTTCTTCAATGTCTTCATAAGAGATATTGCAGAGGGTCTAGAAGGGGGTTTAAGCCTGTTCGTGGACAATACAAAGCTGTGTAACAAGGTAGATGCACAGGATGGTATAGAAAAAAAAAATGAGAGCTCTGAAAAGGCTAGGAAACTGGTCCAAGGAATGGCAATTGGGTTTCAATGCAAAAAAAGTGCAGGATTATGCACCTGGGGAGAGGAAATGCTAGAGTCGAGTATGACCTAGACAGGGTAACACTGAAGGCCATCACAGAGGAAAGGGATATAGGGAAAAATCAGAAGAGAACCTCAAAGTGGCTAAACAGTAGAAAAAGCAGCCGGAAAGGCCAACAGAATACTAAGGTGAACAGGGAGACATGAACAGAAGTGAAGAGGTGGTACCATTGTACAATGCCCTAGTAAGGTGTTCTCTGAAATACTGTGTTCAATTCTGGAGGCCCAATCTCCAGAAAGACAGACAGGATGGAGACAGTACACAAGAGGGTGACAAAAATGTTGTCTGGGATGCAACAAAAGTCATATGAGGAGAGACTGAGCTCTTAATATGTACTCCCTGGAGGAAAGGAGAGAGAGAGGAGGGAAGTGACAGAGACCTTCCAAGTATCTGAAGGGGATCAACATGGTACCCGAGGGGAGCATCTTTCACACGAAGGAGGGAAACAGCAGAACAAAGGGCACAGCATGAGACTAAAAAGGGGGAACTTAAGGAAATTCTTCACTGAAAGGGTGCTGGAGAGATGGAACAGTTTCTCCCAGAAGTGGTTTTCTTTATGGGGGGGCCATGGTTCAGGGATTCAAGAATGTGTGGTATAGGCACATGTGAATCAAGCTAGGGTGAAAGGGGGAGAACTTGTAGCATCTCAGGTACCTTAAGCATTAGAAAGAGGAATCTGGCAGACTGGATGGGCCACAAGGCCCTTATCTGCTGACATCTATGTACTAATATTCATAACAAACTAAATAGGCTCAAACCAATTAACCCACAGAAGCTGGTGCAACCGACTGCAACAGTAGTCAGCTGCAAACCAGGTTACTTACCATTAGCAGTACTTCAAGAGGATCTCCATGGAGACAATACACTGGACTGTAAGTGTCTGGCCCTCATAGGAAGCTTCTGAGAGAAAAGGCACTGCACAATGTTGATGCAAAGCATCACCTATATAAACATGGTCAGCCCTCTCCGCTCCTTCACTTTTTGGCCGTTGGTACGTACAGAGTTCTAAAGCACCCGCCAGCAACAGCACCAGGGCCATGCCATCAACCGAGCGCAGAGAGGCAAGGGGAGCCAAGGAAACACCACCCATCAACACAGCCAGTGGCGGCACTCAAAGGCAGTAAGACTCACTACAGTGCACTACCAAAAAGCTGAAAAGCAAGGGTCTTCCACACCAAAGGGATTTTGTCTAGGAATGTTGAGGTTCCACAGAGACCTTCCCAGACAGCTCCAGCAGAGTGGAACAGGCCCAGTCCCACACTGACTGGAGGCTTTGTTGGGCCCAGACATGACCGGCTGCTGCTGAGGTGCAAAATCTGATCCCTGACCATGGGGAGGAGTGCAGTTCCTGCAAAAAATGGCTCTGCTGCTGCCATGCTTTCTTTGTTCTCCGGGGCAGTTCAAAGGTTGGGAATCACTGCAATTGTCAGAATACAGCAAGACTTCATGTTTGAAGAAAAAAAAAAAAAATTCTAGTCCTGGAAGGAGATTCAGCTCAAGGGACTTTAAGGGATTAAAAAAGCAAGCATGAGTGGCTCTCTTCAATTGCCAACTTGATTACGAGAGGTTAGTCAAAGTCCCTGGGATCCACTACAGGAAGAAAAAATTACTTACCATAGTAATCTTTTTTTCCCCAGTGATGCTCAGACATTCATAACTTTGTGCAGTCACCCTGATGGGTTGGACAGCCCGGAGAGATGGAACACATGCAAATGATGGAATTATTTGCACATGAGCATCTTTCAAATGCTGCCTCTACTAACTGTAGTATTCTAAACCCTTCAGATTTGTAAGGAGCCTGGAAGTCAGGCAACATGGAAAAATCCGACATCTAATTAATAAACATTTTTTAGGATTAGCCCAATAAAAACTTGCTACCAAAAAAACTTCAAGGGAGGAACTATATCTATATATAATAATAATGATGTTCACTATACAGTGAGAAAGATTTTAATAGTTTTCTGTCTCTTAATAGTTTATCAAGCATAGAGAAAATGTATCCATAAGGAATGGCTATGTGGCACTAGCATGCTGAAAGCAGAGGCTGAAGTTCTGGAAGGGGAGGATGGGAAGGAGTTATGAATGTCTGATCGTCAATGGACTACAGAACCTAAGGCAGCATGGTTTCACCAGGGGGAGGTCATGTCAGACCAACCTCATTGAATTTTTTGACTGGGTGACTAGGGAGGTGGATCAGGGAAGAGCAGTGGACATGGCCTATCTGGACTTCAGCAAGGCCTTTGACACTGTGCCACATAGAAGACTATTGCACAAACTGGGAAATATGGGTGTGGGCAGGACAGTAGTGTGGTGGGTAGGTAACTGGCTGGGCAGCAGGACACAGAGGGTGGTGGTAAATGGCTGTCACTCCACAGAGGGAAGAGTGACCAGTGGGGTAGCACAGGGATCAGTGCTGGGACCGGTCCTATTCAATATCTTCATCAGTGACATTGCGCAGGACCTAGAAGGCAGAATTTCACTGTTCGCTGAAGACACAAAGCTCTTTAACAGAGCAGACACACCAGAGGGTGTAGACAGAATGAGAAGGGACCTGCAGAAACTTGAAGATTGGTCAGGGGTTTGGCAGTTGAAATTCAATGCAAAGAAGTGCAAGATAATGCATATGGGGCACAAAAACCCTGGCACAATATATCAGCTGGGGGATGAGAATATAGCATGCACCAAGCAGGAAAGGAATCTTGGGATCATCATCTCTGATGACCTCAAGGCAGGGGAAACAGTGTGACAAGGCAGCAAATAAAGCAAATGGGATGCTGGGATGCAGGGGCATCACCAGCAGGAAAAGGGAGGTCATAATTCCACTATACAAGACACTAGTGAGGCTCCACCTGGAGTACACTGTACAGTTCTGGAGACCTTACCTACGCAAGGACAGACAGGGTAGAGAAGGTTCAGAGGAGGGCAACAAAGATGGTGCATGGATTGCATCACAAGTCCTATGAGGACAGGCTGAAGGAACTGAACATGTACTCCCTGGAGGAGAGGAGGGAGAGAGGGGATATGATAGAGACATACAAGTATCTTACAGGGAGGAACAGGGTGCAGGAATACACTTTAAGCGAAAAAGATGTTCCAGGACTAGAGGGCATGGGATGAAGTTGGAGGGAGGACGATTCAGAGGAAACCTGAGGAAGAATTTCTTCACAGAACAGGTGGTGGACAAGTGGAACACCCTGCCAGAGGAAGTGGTGAGGGCTGAAACAATCACGGGATTTAAGAATGCATGGGATAGACAAAGGAATTCTGGATGTCAGGGGTAAGAGGCAACAGACGACTTGGAAAACAAACTGAACTTACAAGCTCAAATGGGCAGACTGGGTGGGTCATAGGCCCTTATCTGCCGTCTCTGTCTCTGTGTCTCTATGTCTCTATCTGAGCATCACTGGGAAGAAAGAAGATTACTATGGTAAGTAATTTTTTCTTCTAACCCCAGTAATACTCAGACCATTCATAACTTTGTGCAGACTACCAAGCAGTACCCCCTGGTGGTGGGCACAGAACTTATTTTGGAAATAGACTGCAGGACTGCTGTACCAAATCTGGCGTCACTTCTGGACAAAATATCTAAATTATAATGCTTTGTAAAGGCGTGTACTGATTTCCAAGTAGCTGCTTTATAAATGTCCAACAATGGTACCTCCCTAGCAGCTGCAATAGTGGCAGCTGTTCCTCTTGTTGAATGAGCCCTCAGCCCAGCTGGGGAGACTACCTGCTTTAGTGTAGCAGAATTGAATACACTGGACAATCCACCAAGAAACGATCTTCTTGAGGCTGGTTTGCCCATTCCAACATCCCCATATGTAAGGAAAAGTTGTTTTCTGTCTTGCCTATGGCCTTTAGTAGCTGATAGCTCTTTTCACATCCAGGCTGTGAAGCCTTCTTTCACCAAAGCTGGCATGATCTGTGAAAAAGAGGCAGAGTGATTGATTGGTTCAGATGGAAGTCTGAAACCACTTTGGGAAGGAACTGTTTGTTCTGAGGACTACTTTGTCCCTGTGGAAGGAAATGTAGTCCTGGTCAACACAGAGAGCCTGAAGCTCACTAATTCTTGCTGAAGTAACTGCTACCAGGAAAACTGTTTTCCAGGTAACATACTTTAAATGGGCTGTAGCCATGGGCTCAAATGGAGCCCGCATCAACCTTGCTATACATACATTAAGATCTCAAGTGGGTACTGGTGCCCTGTGAGGGGGGGTGCAAATGCATTAGGCCTTTGAAAAATCTTTTGAAAATGGGATCTGATGCTACAGATACCTTTGTCCTAGCAGACAGGTATGCAGATACTGCTGCAAGGTGAACTCTTAAGGAACTGGGTTGCAGACCTTGTGAATGCAAATGAGTTAGATAATCCAACACCACTGAGACCCCTGCATCGTTTGGGGTGAAGTTTCTAGTAGAGCACCAGAAAGAGAATCTTTTCCACTTAGCAGAATAAGTTTTCTTAGTGGCAGGCTTCCTTTCAAGATGTTTAATACAGCTTCAGAAAGGTTCAAGCCTTCATACTCTTAACTCCTCAAGAGCCATGCCTTAAGGTGAAGAGACTTGAGATTTGGGAACAGCAATGTTCCCTGATTTGAGGTTAGAAGATTGTGCCTGAGAGGCAAGCTTATTGGCCTGCTCACTGCCATGGAGAGCAGAAGAGAGTACCATGGCTGCCTGGGCCAATCTGGAGCGATCAAGATCAGAGAAGCTGAGAGGGATCCGAGTTTCAGCAGTACCCTGAAAACTAGAGGAAAAGGGGGGGAATGCATAGAGAAACTTGCCTGACCAATCCAGTACCAAGGCGTCCAGAGGGACTGTGCCTTGGGCTGGTGGCCTGCAACAGTACTGAGGCAACTGGTGGTTCTGGTGGGATGCGAACAAGTCTACCTCTGGAACGCCCCACCTGCTGAAAATTACCTGTACCACCTGCTTGTTCAATGTCCATTCGTGATGGGACTGACTGATCCGACTCAGTGCATCTGCCAATATATTGTTCTTTCCTGGCAGATGGATGGCTTGCAGGGACACCTTTAGAGAATATGCCAGAGCCCAAATTCTCATGGCTTCTGTGCGTAGGGGACCTGATCTGGTGCCACCCTGCTTGTTTATGTAATACATAGTGGTGGTATTGTCTGTTCTGAACTGCACCACCTTGCCCATTACCAGTGTAGAGAAAACTTTTAGTGCCAGCCGCACACTGCTCCGAGTTCCAGCAAATTCATATGCTGGAGGGACTCTGCTTCTGACCAGGTACCCAGAGTTGTGTGCTCCCCTAGATGGGCACCCCAGCCCAGCAAGGATGCATGTGTCGTGAGGACTAGTGAAGGATCCTTCCTTCTGGAAGGGGACTCCCTGTCTTAGGTTGGATTCCTTTTTCCACCGCAAGAGGGCTTGTAACAGGGGCCTTGTCACTGGAATGAGTTTTGAAAAGGGATCTTTTTTCTGACTCCAATGAGTCCTGAGGTGAAACTGGATGTGTCTCATGTGCAGGGTATGAAATTTGTGAAAAAAAAGTACATGCCCAAGAAACTTTTTACATGACATCTCTTTTTCACATAATTTCACAAAGAAGAGTAACTCTGTGTTGGTTAGTAAAGGCAGGCTGAGGCTATACTACTCAAGAGTGATTAAGTATTTAAATTGTCTGTCTTGTCAATAATAAATGCAACCATAAAAACTGATTCTGTGTGTGTATTTCTTAGTTGCTTTTTTGCTCGTAGTTGCCTTTATGGCTGCAAATAGCTTTTTTGTTTAGAGCTTAGGTGGTCCCAGTACCTTTTAAAAAAGCTTTAAAGACCTAAACAGATTCTTATATTTAGATTTTAGGAAGTCCACCCAGAGTAGATTGCAAATAAAGCTTTAAGAGAGGTTTGTTTTGTTTTTAACACATCCCCCTTGTATTTAGATTTTAGGTAGCCCACAGAGTAGCTTGTATTTATTTAGATTCCTTATTTAGATTCTAGGTACTTAAACTAGAAAAAGCCTCTATAAAATTGACTCCTTGGCCCCAAGTAGATAAGCTTTTGTTGAGGATGTTTGATGGTTTACTTAATTTTGCTTGTCTTCAATTAGGTGGGTAACAGACAGTTGCTTAGACAGATTTCCATTTTAAATTCAGTCCCCAGTAACTTCTACAGTGCTGCAGTTTTCAAACTCTGAAAGTGTCAGCCTTCAACCTTTATTTAATTTAGGTACTTTTAGTAGTATGTACTTATTAATTTTAGAACAGACAATAGCTGTAGCCTGTAGCTCCCTCCCCCAAGCCATTTTAAACTGTACTAGCTCTGCTCCAAATCTTAATAAAGTCAGAGCTTTTTTATTTGATGCCTGGCTTACTTAGCTTCCAATAGGTAAAAGTAACACACACACACCTTTTTATATAGACCGATTTTCAGCAATTTCAGCAAGCAACTGAATACAGAAAAATATACTGATGCAGCTTGAAACTCAACTTAGAATGGCCCCTGGCCCCGAGGCTGTGTCTGCTGCTAGCTGCTTTTCAGTAACACTGGCTGCCTGTTATTACATAGCTAAGCTAGCTAACAGAGTTGAGTAGCTTGCTTTATTCCCCATGTGTGATCCTCCTCTGGGAGAATACTTACCTCCATGCTGCGACAGACCTTCTAATGTTACCTGCCACCTCCTCTCCCACCTAAGTCCCCCATGCTCCTCGCTTACATACCACCTCTGAAAAAGCACTTGTAACTCTTAAGAGCTTTTTTTTTTTTTTTTTTTTTTAATAGTTGGATCGTGATCGTCTATTCCAATGCACTTGTAACAAAGTGCTCTCTCCGTGAAAGTGCAGCGCGACCTATCCATTACAGGACAACTGGATAGAATGCCGTGCTTTGCAGGAGGTCCTGGCGTATTATGAGTAAAAATGAATTTTAAAAGAATCGTACTCACACTGCATGGATTGAAGCAGCACATGGATTGAAGCGGCGGGCAAACTATTCTTATACAGCCCAATTGTTGTCTGAGCCTTAAACCCGCCTCCAGTAGTGACGGACGGACCCCTTTCAACTTGTGGTTGGCTGTACCACGAAACGAAGCAACTTTCAGCCTACTCCTTGCATCTGCCCGGGAGAAACAGTCATCCGATACTTGTAAGAGTTGTTCTGTGCACCTTGCGATCGCGTCTGCCGTTAGTGCCCTGCGCTTGCACTCCTCTCCGCCCCCGAAAATAACGTCACAGCTCCCGTAGTTTTAAAAAAAGTTCCAAACAAATGAGTAGCATGGAAGGGGAAAAAAAAAAAACAGAGCTCTGCAGGAATACCTTAGGTGCCCCACTGGGCATGCACTAAGCAACAGTAGGTGTCCTGAGACAATAGCGACTGCCCTGGGGCACCCAATGTATAGGAATTTTGCACCCTGCTCATGTAAAACCTGGAACCCTGCACTGTGCCTGTGGATGCAGCCATATGACCCAAGAGCTGCAGATATTGCCTGGCTGTTTTTTGACCGTGCAAACTGAAGGAGTTTGCTATGGTCTGAAGACTTTGCACCCTGTCTAGTGGTAAAAAGGCCCTGGCCTGTAGGGTGCTGATCTCTGCCCCATGAACTGTAAAGTCTGTGTAGGGGTGAAGACAGATGATTTTTTCTGGTTTACTATGAAACCCAGGGACTCCAAAAGATCCTGTGTGAGCCTTAGAGGGGTTGCGACCTGCTCTGGTGATTTGCCCGCTACCAGCCAGTCATCCAGGTATGGAAAGACAGTCACTCCCTGTCTTCGAAGAAATGCCACCACAGCTGCTAGGCATTTTGTAAACACCCTTGGTGCCGAGGAAAGGCCGAAGGGTAGGGTTGCAAACTGATAATGACCTGATGGGAGTCTGAATCAGAGATATTTCCTGTAAGATTCCTTTATGGGGATGTGGAAATAAGCATCCTGTAAGTCCAGAGATGCCAGCCAGTCCCCTTTTTGGATTGTTGGCAGAATCCGAGCCAAAGTGACCATTTTGAACTTTGGCTTTTTTAGGTGCTTGTTTAAAGCTCCGAGATCCAAAATTGGCCGCCACTCCCCATTTTTCTTTGTTAGGAATTATCTGGAGTAAAAACCTCTTCCTCTCAGGGTTGTAGGGACTTGTTCCACTGCTTTGAGCTGAAGCAGCTTCTGAACCTCTGCCTCTAGCAACGAGATTTGTGCTAGGGGTGGGAAAGTGGAAACCCTGGGGTGTCAGAGGAAGAAATTTGAACTGCAGAGACAGACCCTTGCCCACTACCTCCAATACCCCCTAGTCTGTGGTGATGGTTGACCAGAGGGGGAGGAAATGGGACAATCTGCCTCCAACAGGTAGGGAGGAGGCGGCTTGCATCTCAGGGGTTCTGTTTAGGTTGTGGCTGAGCCCCTCGCCTGCAGCCCCTTCTACCCCTACCCCTTGAGTAGCCCTGTGGGGGGTACTGCTGGTATTGGGGCATGGCTACTGGCTGGAAAAAGGGTCTTGATAAAAAGGAACGACCCCTAGCCCCTCTTCCATAGGGCCCAGTGGATGAGGAAGCTCTGTCTCTAGCAGAGTTACTTCTATAAGTAGCCTTATCTTCATCCACTTTTTTCACATAGGCCACTGTGGACTCCCCAAAAAAGGGCATTTCCCTCCAATGGGACATCCAGGGCCTTTGACTGGGTATCCTGAGTGAGGTTTATAGCCCCAAGACAAGCAAACCTCCTTTGAGCCACTGTATTAGCCATCCATCTGGCTGCAGTGTCATTCAGGTCAGCAGCCATCTGGAACTGGTACTTGGTCGCCTCTAGCCCAAACCTGGCAGTTTCAGCCAGGTCATCTGACAAGGGTAGGGTGGCCTTCACGGACATTGCCAGTACCGACTGCCACAGGGATTTCTGATACTGGGCAGCATAAGGTTGAAAAGTGGCCTGTCTCATGGCCAACGAGGCTGATAAATAGCCCTTTTTGGCCATACTGTCCAATTTTCTGGAGTCCGGTGGGTGTGAGGACAGAGGGACTTTAGCCTTATCACAGGCAGCTTGCTGTATTACCCATTGATGATCAGGCTGGGAAAAAAGGAAGTCAGCTCCCTCCCTGTTGAGCTTTTTTTTTTTTTTTTTTTTTTTATCTATTCGCTTGTCAATAGGAGGAATAGAATTTGGGGTTTGCAGGAGCTTCATAGCATCCTTTTTGAAGAATTTATACACTGGGAGGAGGAGGGCCTTTGTGGGTGTTAAACCCATCATACTAAGGTACTCAATCTTCTCCTCATCCTCAACCTGCTCTGTTGTGGCAATATCCAGAGCATCTGCCGTTTTCCTTACAAAAGAAAAATGAGAGGAAAAATCCTCAGACACTCTGGGAGGCGAGCCAAATTCCTGCTTAGGGGGAAACCTCTGGGGAGAATAGGTTGATACTCCTCATAAAGCTCAACTTTTTCAAAATAGTGTTGCTCCGGATCAGGGGGCAACACAGTAGCAGCAACCTGGGGACCCTGGGAAGGGGCAGGAGGCTGAGGGATGATGCTCTGCAGAGTCTGAATAATCTTAAATGCCTGGGCTATGTCCTGAGCCGAAGGCATTACAGGCCGCTGCGCAGAAGTCCCTGGTTTAGCAGGAGAGGGTTCTGCATGTTTGAGCTTCTTTAATTTCATTGAGGGAACCGTGGAGTCAGCCAGCTCTTTCCCTCTTTTTGCCCCTTTTTCGCCCGTATCAGGGGCAGGGGGTAGAAGCACTGGTTAATTCAACCACAACAGTTGGGGTGTCAGCTGGTCAGAGCCTGAGGGACCCCTTGGAAATTATTAATCCTTTCAAGGCGCTTCTCAACAGTTTTTTCTGGAAATGTTTTACATATACCACATTCCTGGTCCAAATGTTCAAAACCCAGACAAGCCACACATAAGGTGTGCTTGTCTGCCTTGGCAAACACATCTCCACACTCCAAACAGTTTTTAAAACCAGGCGCCCCGGTTCTCTTTTTAGGTTTCTCAGTCATGGTGAAAGATAAAGTGAAAAACCTCCAACCGCTAAGTACCAAAGCTACTGCAGTAATTTAAACAGCTTCGCCCTTTTTTTTTTTTTGTCGGTTCCTGAACCAATAAGGAACCTATGGAACCGAGAAAGGAGATGAAAAAAATGAACCGGTTCAGCGGTTCTGTAACCGATAAAAAGCGGTTACAAATAAAATCTTTTAGGACCAAATTTTAGTGATAATGAACAGGTTCTTTAATCAGAGAACCGAAACAAAGTTAAAACTAACTGATCCCTCACGGTTATACCGAACCGCGAGGAACCGAGAAAACAATAACTAAATTAATAGAGGCAGTAAAAGAAACTAAAAATACTTATGTTTTTTTTTTTTTTCACTTTTCTTCTTTCACGCGAAAGAGGGCAACAGAGACTCCGAGCGACCAGACTTTCAGGCAGAGAGAAAAATCTGAAGGGTTTAGAACACTACAGTTGGTAGAGGCAGTATTTGAAAGATGCTCACCTGCAAAGCATTCCATCATTTGCATGTGTTCCATCTCTCCGGGCAGTCCAACCCATCAGGATGACTGCACAAAGTTATGAATGGTCTGAGCATTACTGGGGTTAGAAAAGAAACTTTTAGCCCAGTTACATTTTTTTTTGGGGTGTTGAGCAGTAGCTTGAAATAGGAAAGAGTATACTGGAGATGGGGGAAAAAAAAAAAAAAAAACACACCCAACCCCCCAAGAACTGTTGAGAACATCTTCCGATCCCTCTGGAAAGCTAAACAAATTAAATCACTCAAAGATCTAGGTACTCTGACAGGCTCAAAAGAAAAATGGCAGTTTGAAGGAAATAAGAGTAGAAGTGCATTTAAAATTCTGAGCATTTTGGGAACAGTGCATGTGCAGAATATGCTCCATTCAAGTCTGGAGTAGTGGACAAAGCCTCTTGGTTAGAAATCAGTTACTTTAAGACTGGCTTGCATTAATGTGCTAAGCTTTAAGTTCCAGTCAAACAGAAAAATAAAAAAGCAGGGCTTTACTGTGCAGTTTTTGGAGTCTCTGCTAGCTACATCAGGGCAGTAACCACAACACCCTCCCTAATAATATTCAATGTTCAAGTACAAAAATACAGAACCCACTTAAGATTCTTTCGGTTCAAAAATCAAGTTACCAGAACATTTTCTCAAAACTCACTCAACTTGAAACTTAAGTCCTAAAATATACAGTTCTAGGAGGGTGAGGGTGCCAAAATTCAATTTATTCCAAAATAGCCAAATACCCATACAGAAAACAATATCTCTTGCCCCAGCTGGCACGGGAGTAGCCATCTTGACAACAGTCCTGTCATTTAAATTTGATGACTGGCAGGAACTTTGCACACCATGAAATCAATCACATTTCTATAGGCAAATCCAATAAACCTCATTTGCCCATTTGGAAGACCTGTGTTTATATCTGTGTAATTTGTCTCTCCTAACCCCCCTCCCCCCTTTTTTTCCCCTGCAGCTAAAAAGAACAAACTTTAAAGTCAAAAATAAACCCAGAGGGATTTAGGGTTAAGAGAGATGTAGTTACTGCTGGAATGCACTTGTACCACCCAATGTACCATTGTTATCACAGCCAACTTTTTATACAAAATATGAAAGTGTCAGACCATTTCCAACTCTTGTACCCATATATTTAGGTTTACAGTGAGATACAGTCCATATTTTCCAATATCTGTACAAATATACAAAAATAAAACTGCTGAGGGGCTTTTAAACCTCCAACAGCTTTTGTCCACAACACTTACCCTTGACTTTCCTTCAGCATCCTTATAGAGCTCCACGTATGTAACCTCACCAACTACATAAGACATACAAAGGGAAAATACCAAGAGACAATGCATTTAAAACACCAAAATCTTGCTTTACTGTTGCCCTGTGCACAACTCTACAGAAGAACACCCATTATTCACCAACAATCAAAATCAGACCAGCATACCTCCTGTTAATTGCCATATAATTTAACCAATTTACTGGCATATGCATCAGCCACATTCTCAAAAGAACAATACAGACAACTATAGTTGACCTAATTTATATATACTGCTGTTCATGACAGTTTTGGCCAGTATGATATAGTTGGTGAACAAGTTATCAAATTTACAGAGGGTCCCTTGGCCTAACCCAGTATAGACCGCAACATAAAACATTTTTCAATAAATTTATTCATCCTATTCACAACAGACTGTTTTAAGGTGACTTTCTATCTGAATGGCTCCAGACTAATAAAAATTTTACCTTCAGTGTAACTAAATTTTCAAGTTATTGCACAGCAAGACACACTTCCCAAAGTGAAGTTTTCAATAAATAAAACTAATGAAATGGTTTCATGTCACCTTACAACAGATACACCAAGCACAATTACACATGAACAGCAGAAAGGGGAAGACTTTTTTCACATAACAGCCAAATGCGCTTCAATCAGATTAAATAAAAATTGTTAAATTTACAAAGACTTTTATTTTATTAAAATTTAAGCTTCACAAATTTACATTTTTCCAATTTCTACAATTTAATGCAATTTTTTCTCTTTTACACTATTCTGGACTGCAGCGGCAGTAAGCATACAATTTTAAGATCCCGACAGCAAAATGTACTGCAATAGTGATTAAGACTATTTCATCCCACAGCCACAATCTAGAACAAAAAGCAGCCTTTATTTATATAAAATAAACACATTTATGAATTTTACTTGGCAAATACAATAAACCTTTGAAAATCTAATTGGAAAATACTAAATACACCATAATCAATAAAAAAAACTACTAAATCTCTTATAAGGATTATAACATGCATGAAAACTGTTACGTTCCACTTCAACACTACAGTATGACAAAAAGTGAAGTGTTCGACACAGTTCCTTTTACCTACCCTATTCTACAATGCAGTTGTCTCATACAAAGCAGGGAATTCGCAAAGGTCAGACTATCAGGACAAACCAAGAATAAAAATGTATACTTGATTTGGCCCAATACTGCCAAACAGCTTCAACTGGTAGCAGGGTGATGCACCATCAGAAGGAAGGTTACCTTTCTCTCTCATTAGGTCTTTAATTGTTTGCCATTTTGTTTCATATGGAATGTTGCTAATGAACACCCTGTTACGCCCACTCCGCTTCTCTCCAGAGCCAGTACTTTTGGAATATGGATGGAATCTATTTGCTTTCTTGTTTCCAGTAGACTTTTCTTTCAAATCTGAGCTGTCTCCTTCTTCTTTAGAAACATCGCCATTTTCTCTAAATTTTAAGGACAAATACAAATAAAAATGTTTAAACTGCAGAATACCAGTGTACCAAATGCTGTCCCATCATAGAGAAAAGCAGCCATAAACACTGAAAGCAATCACACTAGTCTTCTTGCACTTTTTCTTTTCACCACGTGTATAGTGCCTCAGATAGCAACGTCAACTTGCCAACTAAAGTAAAAGTAAAGCTTTCTTTGCTGTCTATAGAACCAACTTCCCACATGCACAGATGGTCATTTAACTAAAAACCTCTCAGCTTTTACTGCCCCCCTCCTCGAGATCCACAGATCGTAGGTTGAAAAAGGCCAGTCACCAGAAGTAGCCCATCTAATTCAGAGGCATGAACTAAAAGGGATTTAAAACCATTAATTATCTGTAATCTCACTGCTGAATGACCAGGTTATTGTTTGGTGTGGCGGCAGCAGTATTTATTGTTAGTCATTGTGATGACCAAACTACTTCATTGGACTGCCCAAATTATCGGTTACACTGCCGATTAACTTCCGGTGCAAGTCTGGAGCCCGAACTATTTCTGGCAGAATTAAACCTTTACACCATGCAGGCTGACAACTCGTTAGGGTTGTGTACCCCATTTAAGGTTAAAGTGTGAAATTTTGCAGGTTAATAACTTTGCCACTGTATGACTGATTTGCCTGAAATTTGGCATGCATGGAGCGGTACCACAGATATCTGGATCTGCCAAGTTTCATAATGGTCGGATATACAGTTGCGGAGCTACATAGCACCGTAGAATGTCATGTTTACACTTTTTTGCACATTCTTTGCTCACGCCTACAGGTCACACTGTTTGCGCGACTGGTCTGAAACCTTCAGGGAACATGCGGCTGGGGTCCCCGATGAGTCTTTCCAAGATTTCGTGAAAAAAATATTAAACAGTTCAAAAGTTATTCAAAAAACAAGTTTCCCATTATAGTCAATGGGAAAAGTTAAAAGAATTAGACGGTGTCGCAAATGACCCCTGTAGTGTCTCAAATCCACCATTTTGTTTTCAGTTGCTGGTCACAGAAATGCTTGTCATTTAAATTTGGGACCCTCTAAGGACACAATTCTTGCTGTTTTCACCTAGTCCAGCCATGGGGATGCTAGCCATGATTTTTTTGGGAGCCTAAACACCCCAGAAATAGGTTTTTAAAATTTTTGTAAACTGTAGTGTCACACATTTGACACTTTCATGCCTTTTTTTTTTTGCTAAATTGTCACAAATCACGACACTACTTTGCGACACTATGGCTAAAAGATTAGGAAATCTTTGCCATCCTGCTGCAAAAGAAAGGGTTGGTCTTTTGGGCTGAAATTTGGAAGGAAGAAAGCCAAGTTCCCAAAAATGTGCCTTTTGGTGGTTTGGTGACAAAATATTAGAGGACTGCAAAGTTACGGCACTCTGAAGTTGACGGGTTTTCCTGTAGACTAACATTACGGTGTCCGCCGTGCCTTTCGGGGCCCGTATCTCGGAAACGCTTCGAGATAGACTGTCGGAAAAATGCTTAGCCCCTCGCTAAGTGCAAAACTAGCCAGGAAAGTAATACACATGACATTTTAATTTCTTTCTACATAGTACGGTTCCTGAGATATAAGCAATTTAGTATTCCAAGTGTTCATTTTCTGCTCCGAGGCCCATTACTATGCATACATTCTTCATATTCACTGTTTCTCAGTGCAGCTTTTTTTTTTTGGGGGGGGGGTGCGTTTTCATTTGCGCTTGCGTTACTGCTAACATTTCCATTTACAGTCCTGTTTTTGTTTGCATTTTCTTTTGTGTCACCGTGCGCGTTTTCATACGTGCTTCTGTTAGTTTCCTTTGGCGTCATCGTTGCTGTTCCCTTGTTTGCGTTTCCAATTGCGTTACCGTGACCAAGCGCATTACGATTTATGTTTCCATACACGCTTGCGATTCTAGTTTCATTAACGTCTGCACTATTGTTTACGTCACCATGTGAATTATGGTTTGCATTTGCGTTAGTTTTTTTTTTTTTTATACTGCACATTCTCAAAAAGAAGGAAATTCATGGCAAAAAAGCGCAGTTTAATACATCAGTTAGGGTTGTTCCTATGAAAAAAGCGCAGGAAATTTGATGTTAGGTGTGCATTGGGGTCGCTCTGTCCCAACTCCTCACCCCATTCTCCTATAATGCACCACTTCAGCTTGTTTACACATGGATAGGGGTGTGTTAGATCGATGACTTCTAACGCACACCCCAATGCCTGTTGGTGGGGGAAGGGTGGGCGTGGTCCCCAACATAGAATTTCCTCGCTTTTGTCGCTGTGAAACAACCCTAACTGATGCATTAAACTGAGTTTTTTGCACATATATATACACATATATACACACACACACACACATATATATATAAACATACACACACACATATACATACACACACATATACATACACACATATATTAGAGATGTTAGAGGGACAAAGACGGAGAAATATGTAGCCTGGGGGAGCCAAGTCTGGTAGTGGGGACCAGGAGACGCCCTGGGTTAAGGAGACCGGTGAAGAGAGGTCCCTCGTGCCTTCTCTCTATACCAAGAGATATCCTCCGGACAGACAGGACAGGCAGCTGATGAACCAACCCCAACCTTTCATCCTCTTCAGGCAGTGCTGTGCAATGCCAGGTCGATGACCAACAAGACCGCTATAATGGCTGGCTTTGTTGGGTCCCTCAATCTGGCTTGCATTACGGAGACCTGGCTGGGAGATGCCTCGGGCCAAGTGCTAGAGGTGTCTGTACCAGCTGGGTACTCTGTTGTGCACTGCCCAAGGAAGGACTGCAGGGAAGGCGGGTTGCAACCTGCTTTAGATCAGAGTTGGGCCCTGTGCACCCAGCTGAGTCACCAGTTCTTTTGCGTGTGTGGCTGTGCGAGAGGGAGTCGTCACAGCACAGAGTTTAGAGTGCTCCTGGTCTACCGTCCACATGGGTGGAACGGGGTTTTCTTGCAGGAGGTGACATCCTTTGTCGCTGAGAGGGCGTTGGAGTTGCCGAGATGGATTATTCTTGGCAACTTCAACAACTTGGTGGACAATGAGACATTGCCTGGGGCCAGGGACCTCTTGCTAAATATGGAGGCTCTGGCCCGGATCCTGTATTCCACGTCCAGGACCCACCAGTCCGGCCATGCACTTGATCTGGTGTTCTCTCTGGGGCTTGAAATTGACACCTTCAAGACTGATCAGGTTGCTTGGTCTGATCACTGCACCACTGGTTTCAGCTTTAAAAAAAAAAAAAATTTGTAGAAATGGTCCCGTCCCACCCTTTGAGGGGTATTCAATCAGAGGGACTGATGGGGGAACTTACATTTCATCTGTGTTGGAGGCTTGCACTAACAATCCAGGAGAGGCAGCGACTGCCTAAATCACTCCTGTTACTGGGGCCCTGGACACAGAGATAGCGCTAACATGCACCAAAAGGGCACAAGTTGCATCCTTTCCTTTGCCAGTGGGTCCAAACTGATGCACCTACTCTATAACAACAATATCTAAAGGAAGAAAACATGAACTGTTCAATATCTTCCACTGATTATGCGTTGACCCAGTAAGTTCCTCTTTAGACCCACATTTTTTACATTAGTGGGTCCAATTCAACCCATGTTTCAAACCCCCAGCACTGTCACTGCCTGGACTATCTGGCGCTGAGCCATGTACACCCCCTTGTTTCACACCTTAACTCCCCTTGGTTTGATGGGGAGCTAAGGAAGTTGAAGACAAGGGGGTGGAGGTTGGAGAGGCACTGGAGGAAGACTGGGTCTCGGGAGGACAAGCTGGTTCAGATGACTCATAAGTATCAGAATGCAATCTTCCAGAAGAAGGCAGCTTTTATGTCTAGGGCGATTGCAGCTTTTGGGGGGAAAATCGACCGGCTCGGCTCTTCCGGGTTATAGACAAGCTATTACATCCAGCCTGCCTGGAACACATTAGAGCTTTTTCTCAACCCACAAATGTGAGGAGTCTGCTCAATTCTTCCTCGGACAGTGTCTCCTCTGTGAGATCTGAGATTGCTCCAAGTGGAATGCAATCTTCCAGCAGCAGAGTTTCTCATGTGGGCTATTGCACTCTGCCATCCTGGGGAGAGTTCTGGCCGGTGACTACGCAGAAGGCCTGATTGAATCCTCAGGCTGAAAGAAATATTTCAGTAATCTTGTTTCTGCCAAGGTATTCTCCAATATTCAGAACTCTTGCAGTTATCCCTTTAAGTACAGCTGCCTGGAGATAAAACGTGTGCTAGTGATGGAATCATCATTGGCTCATGCTAATTTTCAAATGCTGTCCTTATCAAGTGCCAGTGTTCTACTGTTTAAGATTTCAGAGAGCCTGCAAGGACAGGACCCGCCAGTAACTATAACCATCTAACAGTAATACTGACAACAATAATAAATCAACCTAACCAATTCTTCAAATGGGTTAGAAAACAAAATACACCCCTCAATGTTAGTCACTTGAAGGGGAAACCAATGCCCAACAGGGCTCAAAAAACAGACCTGCCAGTATGTGGCACCCTCATACATGCTTACTCAGTTTGGATTGCAGAGCCTAAAGGTTCTAGAGGGGGATGCAGGTTGGGCGAGTTCTGAATACTGGAAAATACCCTGGAAGAAACAAGATCACTATGTGAAGTAAATCTTTCTTCTCACCCCAGGAATTCAATATTCATGACTATTGTAGTCTACAAAGTAGTACACCTTCAGAGGTGGGCACAGAATCTACTTTGGAACTAGACTCTGCAGGACTGCTGTGCCAAACCTGGCATCACTTCTGGACTGTGTGTCCAGGCTGTAATGCTTTGTAAAGGTGTGCACTGTTCTCCAGGTAGCTGCTTTACAGTTCTCCACTAATGGGTCATCCCAGGCAGCTGCTATGGTAGCAGCTGTGCCTCTTCTAGAATGAGCCCTCAGCCCTGCTGGAGAGAGTTTTCCAGCTTTGGAATAGCAAAACTGAATGCACTTAACTATCCAGCGAGAAATGGACCTTTTAGATGCTGGATTTCCTTTTCCCACATCCCCATAAGTCAGGAACAGCTGCTTTATGTCCTGTCTGTGGTCCTTAGTAGCAGTCACGTAGTAGCCAAGTGCTCGTTTGACATCCAAACTATGGAGTCTGCGCTCACCTTAACTAGAATGTTCAGTGAAAAGACTGGTAGAGTAATAGACTAGTTTAAATAGAAATCAGAAACCACCTAGGAAAGAAATTTCTTATTTATTCACAAGAACACCTTCTCTCTGTGGATTGAAATATAGTCCTGATCAATGCACAGAGCTTGAAGTTCACTGATACTTACAAAAGTTATTGCCACTAGGAAAACTGTTTTCCATGTGACATTTCAAATAAGTCAATGCCATAGGCTCAAGAGGAGGACACATTAGCTTGGCTATACAGACATTAAGATCCCAAGCTGGCACCGTTCCCTATTTTGGGGTAAATGGGCCAGACCTTTGAAAATCTCTTGAATATAGGATTCAATGTCAAGAGGCACCTTTCCAGCTGAAATGTAGGCAGACACTGAAGGTAGGTGGACCTTAGGGTACTGGGCTCCAAGCCCAAGGAATGTAAATAAGATAGTCCAGTAGTACTGGGATCCCTGCCTTTGCTGGCACCACATCACTGTTGGCACACCAAATGGAAAACCTTTTCCATTTTGAAGCATATGGTTTTCTTATTGGATGGCTTTCTGTAACCCTTTAAGACATCCAAAACACAGTCAGAGATGCAAGCCTCGAGTCTGAGGGATCCGAGATGCAGATACAGAATCCTCCCGATTACAGGTTAAAAGGTTGTGCCTCCAGTGAAGGTGTATGGGTTTGGTTACAGACAGAGAAGCAGAGAGTACCATGGCTGCCTGGGCCAATCTGGTGCTATCAAAATCATTGATGCTGGCTGGGATCGGAGCTTTATCAAAACTCAAGAGCACCAAAAGGAAACTGAGGGAAGACATACAGGTGCATGCCTGACCAATCCAAGGCCAGAGCATCCATTGGAATGGATCCCTGGGCTGGTGGCCTGCAACAGTACTTTGGCAGGTGGTGGTTCTCGTGGGATGCAAAGAGATCCAACTCTGTGGTTCTCCACCTTCTGAAAATCACTTTCACCGCCAGTCTGTTCAGGGACCATTCATGATATGCCCGGTTGATCAGACAGAGCATCTGCCAAGGTATTGTCCTTGCCTGGCAGATGTATGGCCTGAAGGGAGACTCCTAGAGTACAAGTCAGGCTCCATATTTTCATAGCCTTTGTTCAGAGATGGTCTGACCATGTACCTCCCTGCTTGCTTATGTAATGCATTGTAGTGGTATTGTTTGTTCTGATCTGTGCCACGTTTCCCTTCAGAAATGGTGTAAAGGCCTAGAGTGCCAACACTGCTCTGAGCTCCAGTAGATTGATGTGCTGAAGTGACACTGCTGATGTGCTGAAGTGATTCTGCACTCTACCATAAACCGTGGGTGGTGTGATCCCCTAGATGAGCACCCCATCCTAGTAGTGATGCATCTGTTGTAAGAATCACCGATATTGGGGGCCGGGGGGGAGAGAGAGAAGAGAAACTCTTGCTGGAAGGTATCCCCTTCCCATAGGCTGGCTTTCTCTTTCCACCACTGGAGAGCCTACAGTAGTGTTTGTATTACTGGAATCACCTTTGATGGAGGATCCCCTTCTTTGACACCAGTGGAGGAACAATGTCTCATCTGGAATCCAGACCCCTGGGATTATGCCCGTGGCTGCAGCCATGCGGCCCAGCAACTGAAGAAACTGCCTTACAGTTTCTAGCCTGTTCAGGCTGAAGGAACTTGCCAACTGAACAATACTTCTTACCCTGTCTGAGGGGGAGGTAGGCCTTGCCCTCCAGGTTTATTCAACTCTGCTCCTATGAATTGCAGCACCTGTGCAGGTAGGACAACAGATTTTCTGAGGTTTATCAGAAACCCTAAGGACTCCAAGAGGCCCTGGGGGAGCTGAAGGTTTTCCTTTACTTGTGGCAAGTTTCCTGTCACCAACCAGTGGTCTAAATATGGCTCCCAACCTTCACAGGTGTGCTACCACTACTGCCAAACACTTTGTGAACACCCTTTGGGCCAAAGTCAGGCTGAATGGCAGTGTTGAGAACTGGTAGTGACCTGAAGGGATTCTGAATCAGAGATATTTTGAGAGACTCCCTTATAAGGATGTGGAAACAGGCATCTTTTAGGTCCAGTGATGCCAATCAATCTCCTTTCTGGAGCGCTGGCAGAATCACTGCCAATGTTACCATTTTGAACTTGCTTTGTCAGATGTTTAACAATCTGAGGTCTAGAACAGGCTGCCACTCCCTATTTTTCTTAGTAGCATGAAGTACCTTCAGTAAAAACCTCTTCCCTTTTGCTGTGCAGGAACATGCTCCACCGTTTTTGACAGTAACAGGTTTTGAACCTCCTTTCCCAGTAGCTTCCTTTCTGCTAGGGAAACTGGCTTTAACACTCTGGATCTTAGGTTTCGGAAGGATTTGAAGCTTAGGGACAAACCTAGACACTACTTCCAGGACCCACTTGTCTGTGGTAATGTTTTTCCAAGCCTGAATGTAATGAGCCGGTATGCCCCCTACTGGTAGTGGGGAGGTGGCCCAGACAATGGAGTCAGGGAGTTTGGAGCAGAGTATGGCCAGTCTGGGAACCTCGTCTGGATCCCCTTCTGCCCCTGAAGTACCCAGTTTGCTGTGGGTACTGTGGCACAGCCTGAGCCTGGTAAAAAGGCCTGCTGTAGAAAGATCTGCCCCTGCCTCCCCCTTCCACAAGGCTTTGTGGAAGGAGACAGCCTTTCTTTAGCCAAGTTGCTCTTACAGGTGGCCTTGTATTCATCCACCTTTTTCATACAGGTATCCGTCTTGTCCCCAAAGGGTGAATTATTTTCTATGGGGAAATCCATAGCTTTATTTTGAGTCTCCAGAGTGAGGTTTGTGGCCCGGAGCAAAGCAAACCTCCTCAAATACACAGAATTTTCCATCCATCTGGCAGCAGTGTCATTTGAGTCAGATGCTATCTGGAACTGGTACTTAGCCTCCAACCCACACATGGCAGTGTCAGCCAAATCCTCCGACAGACTAAGCTGTGCTTTCTTGGACAAATCCAGAACAGACTGCCACAGTGATTTCTGGTACTGCGCTGCATATGCTTGATAGCTGGCCAGTCTGCCAAGGAGGCAGACAGATGCTCTTTTTAGCCATGCTATCCCTTTTTCTAGAATCCTTCTCTGGAGGGTGGGAAGCTAAAGGCACTTTTGCTCTGTCACAAGCTGCTGTTTGTACCACCCCCTAATGATCAGGAATTCAGCACCATCCCTGTCAAGTTGATACTTCCAAGTTTCTATCTACATGGAGAGATACAATGAAAAGTTTGCAAGATTTTAAAAGCACCCTTTCTGAAAAACTTAGATCGGGATCAACAGCTTTTTTTGTAGGCGAGTGCCTTTTTATCTTGAGGTACTCCACCTCTTCATCTTCTACTGCCTCACTACTGGTAGTGAGGTCTAAAGCATCAACCACAAGAAAAATCCTCAGTTCTAGGAGAACAAAAAAAAAAAACTCTTGTTCAGAAGACTTCTGGTTCAATACAGTCTTCCTCCTCCTCCTCACAGTCCTCAGAACCCAAGTGTTCCTGGGTTGAGGGCTGTGCAGAAAGGGTGGCTCGCTTAGATATGGTCTGTCCTTGAATAGAGAGGGCAGTGACCGGTGCCAGCCCCTGTAAAGCTTGAATGAACTTCACAGCTTGAGCAGATCTCCTTAAGTGAAGGCATTAACTGACACTGTTGAAGTCCCCTTAGGCCTACTGGCAGGGGCTTCAATATGTTTTGTCTTGATTTTTTCCAAGGAACTGGGGAGTTAGCCGGTTCTGCAGGTGGTCTGCCTGGTGCACCCTTATCAGGGGTGGTAAGAACAGTACCTGCGGTTTCACCCAGTTTTTTTTTTTGCGCTACCCTCCTCGCTGCACCAGAATCCTCTCTTCTGGGATCCCTAGGTCATGTCACGGCCCCTTAGTCCCGCCCTAGGTACTCTCCTCAGTGTACCGCAAGCCTGTCCCCATCCGCCTCGTTTGCACCCCCCCCGGGCAGGGCGGTGAGGGGGAACCCCATTCCCCTCTTAGTCCTTAAGTCTGTGTCTGAAGGCTCGCCAGCCCCTTCTATGGAGCCTGGTTATGGGTGTTCTCGGGTCGACCGGGTCCCATCTACGGGAGCCTGGTGCAGGATTTTTCCGTTTTTCTTGTCTCCCTGCCTTCAGGACGTCCGCACGCTAGGGAAGCCTAGGGGCGGAGCATGTCGCGACGTGCTGACGCTCCAGATACCGGCAGACGTCCTCCCACCCTGCTGTGTGCAGTCTCGCTGCACCTCCACCTGTGGTCACCCAGGTGGCGGTATCGCAGCGGGACTTGCATCCCACCCCACCCGGAGGAGGAGAGCAGCCACTGGGCGCTCAATCCTCCTCCTCCCAGCCGGCCCTCCAGCTGCCCAAGTCCGTCCCCGAACCCGGGTCGCTGGCACCACAAGCGGCAGCCCTACCGCTGCGCCGGCGGGCCAGCTCACCCACTTGTTTTGAGGCTGTAGGCTGGTCAGAGCCTGAGGAACCCTTCTGTAACCTTTCCAAACGTTTTTCCACCGTTTTAGGTGGAAAGGTTTTACAAATGTCACATTCTGCAGAAAAATGATCCTGGCCAAGGCAGACAACACATAAGGAGTGTTTGTCGGCTTTGGCAAAGACTTCCCCACACTCGGTACAATTTCTGAAGCCAAGTTAATCTGTTCCCTGTTTGCGGTTGGTTCCGGAGCTGATGAAAGTTCCAATAAGAGAATCGGTACCAAATGAACAGAGATGGGTTGCTTTATTACAACTCATCGGCAATATATATAAAACTGAAACTAACCAGAGTTTCAGATTAAAAAAAAATATCCGGAAAAGAGACTAGGGTTTCGTTCCCCCATGGTTATTCCGAACCAGGAAAAATAGAAAATACAGAAAGGAAAAAAAAAAACTAATTTAGCAGTTGATAAACTAAAGATTAAGAACAATGAAAAATATGTAAAAAAGATACTCAAGTTCTTGAGGGCCATCTCATAAGACTTCCAAATTTATGAACCTTTTCAGTCGGGTTTAGGGCCCTGCACAGCACAGAGACAGCATTATCAAGGGTGCTGAATGACCTGCTCAGGGCAAGGGATCGGGCCGAGCATACAATTCTTGTCCTCAATCTCTCCTCAGCTTCTGATACTGTGGACCATGGGGTATTGCTGGACAGGCTGAGAGTGTATGTGGGACTCCGGTGAGGTCGTCAGCAGGTTTAAGTCCTTTCTCCGAGGCAGGTCTCAGAAGGTAGTGATGGGAATTTGATCCTTGAACCCGAGAGACCTGCCCTGTGGAGTTCCCTGTCCTCTCCCCCATGTTTGTAGTGTATATGCTGCCCCTGGGTGAGGTCATAAGAAGGTATGAGCAGAGTTTTCATTGTTACACTGATACTCTGCTCTACCCATTTTTCACGCCTGGTAGTTCTGACACTTAACATGCTGAATAAATGCTTGGCCGAAATCCAGGCTTGGACGGCATCTAGCTGGCCGAGATTAAACCCTGGGAAGTGAGGTACTGGTGGTAGAGCCGGGTTGGGCCTTTATATAGGCCCAACAGAACTGTAAGTTTCATCAAGGGTCAAGAATCTGAGCGTTGTTTGACAGTGAGCTGACATTTGATGCTCAAGTGTCAGCTGTTGTTCAGTCTGGATTTTACCATCTCCGGAACATTGTCCGGATCAAGCCTTTTGTTCCTCCTAGCCACACTGGTCCATGCTTTTGTGACCTTGACTCTCGACTACTGTAATGCCTGCTACCGCGGAGTCAGAAGTGGTGCACTGCGGCGCCTGCAGCTGTTGCCAAACGCAGTGGCACGGGTGTTGACTGGTCATTCCAGATTCCAGTGCTGCATGAACTGCACTGGCTGTCGGTGCGCTGGCACATGACTTTCTAGGTATGCCTTTCAACCTACAAGGCCCTACATGGTTCAGGCCCAGGCTACCTGAAGGATCTCCTGCATTCCTATGTCTCATCCCCTCAGATCAGCTGCCAGTGCTCTCCTGGAGATCCCCAGAGCGATGTTAAAGAGCTCTCTGGGGCCCAAGCATTTAAGGTAGCTGCCCAGTGTTATGGAATTCATTGCTAGGGCACCTCCAGGAGGCACTGTCTGCTGAAAATGTTAAATGACTGAAAACGTTTGCACAAGCTTTTGAGGTCTGATGTGGGCCGTTAAGAATTTGAATGGGTTTAGTTAATGTTTACTACTGTTTCTGTTTTGTTATTTATGTTTGTATGCATTTGTAATCCTATTGTAAGGGCACCCTGAGCCTTCAGGGTAGGGCACCCTAAACAAATAAAATCTAATACATTCTATAGATTTATTCATTATTTATCACTGAGGAAATCTGAATGAATACATGATCTTTATAAGGCGAGTTCCATCTGACTCTTTAGCTTACTCCCTACTTCCAAGTCATAATTCTCTGTTGTGACAACAAAATCTGTTGCCATGGGAGTAACCGATGTCACAAGCAGTACATTATGACCTCGGCTAGGAGAAAGCAACAGGAATATTTTAACTCTTCAGGGGCCAAGGTCATGTTTTCTTGCAAATTACACCAGTAATACCAGGGGTCAAAACTGGCATCGGCCCACTACCCAAACACTGGTAGATTTTGTAACAGGCTAGTAAGAATTTCTTCTAACTAGCCCTGCCGGCTTGTACTGGAGAAGCTAACATTCCAATAAGTAAAACAGCTAGGTCACTGGAAAGTCTGTGGGACTATGATTTTTCCAGT
Organism: Neoceratodus forsteri; assembly: GCA_016271365.2. Classification (NCBI taxonomy): domain Eukaryota; kingdom Metazoa; phylum Chordata; order Ceratodontiformes; family Ceratodontidae; genus Neoceratodus; species Neoceratodus forsteri. The sequence goes on from CM028129.1 coordinate 725,522,387, forward strand.
CACTGGCCCTGCCAGCTAGTGGCTGCAAAACTTACTTTCAACCACTGGAGTAATAATGGGGAGGAGCAACACAGAACTAATGTGAAATATAATCCAAACTGTCTAAATATTAGGTTTTGTTAAATGTTCTGAAGGAGTCAGCTGCTCTTTAAACTTACACAATGAGTGTGCTCTAAAACTGCCAAGATAAAAATGTTATCAGAGTCAATGACAAACTTGACTGTGTGGTTTAACACGGAACAGGGACTCAACTGAGTCACACAAGGGCAAAGGTATTAGATTTCAGGAGGGCGGACTTCGGTGAAATTGGCAGCCGGGGGAGTGAAGGGAGAACTGAAAGGTGACATACTAGACACGACAAACCAGTGTACCTGGTTAGTGGCCAAAGGAAAAAGGAACACACTATGATTCTCTGAAGAGATGGCAGACAAAATAAGGGCTTCAAAAAAAAAAAAAAATTGAGCTTCAGGAAGTATGAAGGCACCCAAAGGAAGGAAGTCAGGGAGGTGTACCTTGAGCATCTAAGGGAAGCATGCAAAGCAGTTAAGAGCGCAAAAGGCATGGACGGAGAGATTAGCACAGACAGTGGGGAAAAAAAGGGAAAAGACGTTCTATAGGTACAGAGAAAGAAGAAAAACCAGGAGAGGGATTGGAAAGCTCAAAAAGGGGAGGAAGGTGAGAATAAGAAGACCTAGACAAGGCAGAAATATTGGACATGTATTTCTGTTCAATATTCACTAAGGAAGGGGGATGGTCAGGAACCACAGCTGGGGAGCAGATGCAAAGTGGATACCAGTCAATTCTCAGCAGAGAGTTCTGGAGAAACTCAAAGCTGAAGATAGACAAAGCCATGGGGCCAGATGGCATACACCAGAGGATACTAAGGGAGCTGCGATGGGAACTGGCAGCACATCTGGCAGCCACGTTCAGAGTCACTCAACACAGGAGTGGTTCCAGAGGACTGGAAAAGAGCACATTTAGTCCCTCTGCACAAAAGCTGCAGAAAGGAGGAGGCGGGGAACTACAGGCCAGTCAGCTTCACCTCAATGGTGGGGATCATCATGGAGACATTGCTGAAGGAAAGGCTAGTGTCTCACCTGGAATCCAACAGTGCCCAGGATCAAGTTCCACAGGGTCAGCCCAGCTACACAAAGCGTGACTACCCAATGTTCTGAGCTGAACCCTGGGAACTTCCACGAGGCCCCAACAAGGAGCAGGCAAGAGCTGTAAGTGTGCAGGAGCTCAGTCATGTAGCTAGGACCCAGTCTGTAAAGGGCCTTAAAGGTGAGCAAGTCCACCTTGAAAAGATCCTCCACCTGGCTGGCAGCCAGTGCAGTGCACGCAGAACCGGGATCATATGACTAGACCTGGACAGGCCAGTCAGTAACCAGGCTGCTACGTACTGCACCAGCTGCAGTCTGCGGATGGCCCCTTCTGTGATGCTGAAATATAGAGCGTTACAGCAGCCAAGCCTAGAGGCAACAAAGGCATGCACTAGAGTCAGCAGGTCTGGGGGCTTGATCCTGGTGATATTCCGTAAGTGGCTAAAAAAAAAAAAAAAAAAAAAACACACTACTGACCACAATTGATACCTGGTCTCAAGCGTTGGTCTGCTATAACGGATTACACCAAGATCACGCATGCTTGGGGTGGCCACCAACAAAGCAGACCCCAGGAAAAGAGCTGTGTCTGCTCCAGGTAGCAATCCATCAAGCCCACGACCAGACTACCAGCACCTCCATCTAATCCAGGTTCAGTCGCAACCAGCTGAAGGATATCCAGTCGTTGACTTTTGCGAGAGACGTTTAGCACGTCTACAGCATCCAATGTTCCGGGCACAAATGACAAATACATAGCAGTGAAACTACACACTGAATTAACTAATGATCTCACCCGGGGCAGCATGTACACTGCAAACATCGGTGACAGGATAGAGCCCTGCAGCACTCCACACGACTGGGGTACTGGAAAGGAGAAAAGATTCACCACCCACTGCACCCTGTCACAGAGATAAGGCTCAAACCATTTGATGACACCGGGGCGAGTCCACAATACTCAGAGCCGATCAAGCAGCTTGATGTGATTCACAGTGTCAAAGGCTGAAGAGGGATAGAGCAGAACAAGAATCATCTCCTCCATCTCTAGCCCAGAGATCATTATGCACCCAAATGCTGCTTCCTGGCTCTGTCTGGCCCGAAAACCTGACGGAAAAGGCAGCAAAGGCACACAAGTTAGAGCCCTTGCAGACGCAGCCCAGCCTGGCCACCATCTTGGCCATAAGTGCAATAAGACACTCTGGGGTGTGCACTTAAGATTACTGCATGCCCAGGGGCTGAAGGCACTCAGCAAGCAGCCTCATGCCTCACTATGCCACTGGATGTGCAGTAGTATCAGTTCAATGCACACCTCGTTGTGTCTTACTGCTTACATAATACAACTATAATTTTTGTACCAATAACTGTGTAAGATTTCCAGAGTTCAAAGGGCCAATTACAAAGGTGTAAAGCGCTATTTCTTTTTTTGGGGAGCTTTCTTTCTGGTGGAGCCAGCCCAGGTAGGTACAGTTCACTTCACCGAAGTGAGTAGTTAACCCAGTCACACCTTACAGATATGTGGCTCTTTGACACATGGGCCGAAATAAGGGGGCACTGAGCACCAACACACTTCTGTTTTGGTAATTAGTGCCTGCTGCTTTAAAGAGCCCCCAACACCGTCGTGACAACTTTAAGAAAATGTAATGTTTAGCACAAGTGTGCTTATATTTTAATATTGTTAATATTGCTTTTGTATTTCTCCTCTTTTATTAATTATTCAGGACATCTGCATGTAAACAGGATCACTGCCCAATCTGTTCTGGCTGCTTGCCTACATATGACATCACAGTTATGTTTACAACATCACATTCTGTTGCTGTGGGGATAATTCTGATGCCATAAAAGTGGAATTATTTAAATTTATTTAAAAGCTGATAACCGGGAAAAGCACCATGATCAGAAGCACGTTTCTAGGTGCAACTCTGATTAAGATGTCATATGTAAGATAGCAGAAAGAGCAGATAAAGTCTAACGGACAGCATGTCTTTCACACAGCTGTCCTCAGTAATAAAGAAAAAAAGGTAAATAATTATAGAAAATACATGAAATAAACCGAACTGTCTAAACCTCACTACTTTTTCCAAGTGTTTCTAATGGTGCCAGGGGTTATAAGTCATAGTAGTAGGTCAACGGCACTTCCTGCAGCTCCCTGTGCCAGGAGGAAGGGCGGGTCTGAACTCCGCAATGAGTAAAACAGAGCAGAAATTGAAATGGAGGCGTCAGCAAGAGCAGGAAAGGGGGGGGGCACGAAACATGCACAATACATGTGAAGAAACGCAAGGGCCCCGCTGAGTACGTAAACAAAGAATCGCCGACAGTAAACTACATACGGACAGACTTTTGGCCCTTTTACATGACCTGCTCTGTACTGCTCAGGGTGGTACAGAGCAACTGCAATGTTTTTTTTGCCGTGTACAGGGGAGCCACATCACCACCAGGGAGAGCGTTCGCTGGCTTGGTGGTTCACTGCTGCCCTTTAATACGACTGCAGGGTTCACAGCAATTCAGCCCAACAGCTAGTCTCCAGCTCTAGGCCAGCCAGAAAAACTACAGAACCACCGTAAGAACCATGAGATCGCTGCAGGGCTGCTGTGTGTAAATGGAAACAGCAGCAGCACAGAGGGAGCACAGCGAGTGGTTGGAAACTGCAGCCCTATCGAATAGCCCTCTGTGAAAAAGCACCAGTTGATTTGGGGGAGAGGGGGCAAGTCAACGAGAGCAAAGGGAAGGGGGCGTACAACATGTAAAATAAGTTGCTAGAGAGAGACATGAAATCAGAATTGCAAAGCTAGTGTATGTGAAGAGAGGTAGGGGTCCCAAACTATATAAACAAACAGGAGCATGAAAGGAGAGATTGGCAGAGGAAGGGGTTGTAAATAATGGTAAGCGGTTTGGGAATGATGTTATGGGAAGAGAGTTTAAATATATGGAGTAGGCAGAGTCGGGCAACACAGAAAAGGAGATGGAGGGAGCTGGCTCTGGGGTCAAGGAGTGAAGCTATACAGCAAGTTAGCCTCTTATACCACTGCTGCAGTTTTAAGTTTGCTGGAACCGGAGCAGAGGCTGCATGTTGTGTGGAATAGCCTGTGAAAGTACAGCATGTCTATTTTTGAAATGGAAATCTTAATGTGGCAGGTCACTGGTATTGTGTTTGCTTCCACTGCCAAATATCCTGGAACACAACAGGAGAGAAGACTATTCAACTCCTACCACTCCCTCCCCCCCCCACCTAGAAAAAGCAGAGAATGCACATCAAGAGGTTGGCAGACTCCCATCTCCCAACGGCAGCCAGGTTATTGGAGACAACAAAATCCCAGTAAATAATGCACTACTGTGTCAGTGTGCTCCGAAGAGACGTTATTTCACATACTTTTTACTTTACAATTTACCAAGAACAGCTGAGATGCAACATCTCATTTCCAGTGGGATCATGCTTTTACCCATTTTTTTAACTTTGCAGATTGGAGCACTGAGTTTAAGTGACGTGCTCAAAGTCACAGTGAGTATTTGGCCTTAGTGGGGTTTGAGCCAGAGGTCTCCCGATTCCCAGCCAGTGTTCTAATCCCTACAACCCACACTGCCTCCCAAGATTAACCCCCCCCCCCAATACACCAACTGTCTCCTTTCATGTACAAAAGTCAGCTCCAGGTCAGCCAAAAAAGTACCAGTATCCATGAACTTATCCTGTCTGGAGGTGTAAAGTGCTTTTGGTGGGGGGTGTTACTAAGCTTTCCTTCTGGTGGCGCCAGCCGAGGAAGCTGCAAATCACTTCACTGGAGTAGTTAAAATCTCTTCACACATGAGACATGAGGCCCTTTTTCCAACCGATTTCTATTCAATTCTGGTGAGATGGGCTAATGCTGGAGACATCTGATTGAAACGAGTAATGACAGCAGACAGCCTAGATGCAATGTGTAAACAGTAGAATGTCAGAAAGAAAAGGGAAACCCTGAGCAGGCTTATGATATGCAGAGGCATATCAGGAAGCATAGCAGCACATCAAAAGGATAGCGTCAGCCAGCATAATAGCAGGACAGCTTTGCATAGTCGCTTTGGGAAAAAAAAAAAAAACACTGCTGTCAGAGTACCAGGGTCTGCGCTCTTACTAAAGAGGGACCTTGGCAGTAGCGGCACTGGTCCAGTCTCTGTGACAAAGGCTTGACAGAGTAAGGCCCACTGAGGACTGCAGGATGCTGGGTGGTCAGTCAAGAATTTTTATTTTATTTTTTTGCTGACCAAGGGAGTTAGAAATACTGCCTATTTTCAAAAAGCTTTTTTTTTCTTCCTTTTGTTACTTATAAGACTTTCTGCCAGACAATTCTTGGTGTGATGTGCGGAACTCTACCTAGAGGCTGACATAGCCGTGCAGTGTCAGTGGCTCAGTAGGTAGCACACACTCCTCTGAGGCCGGGAGATCAGAGGGCTGTGGGCTCAGTTCCCACATCTGGCACTTGGGTTAATATCCCAGTACTGACACTGTAGTGCAGCATGAGAGGGGTGTTGCACTTCTGAGGTGCCGTCTTTCGGATGAGACATTAAACCGAGGTCCAATCTGCCTGGATTGGTGGGAGTTCAGGTGGATGTTAATGACCCCATGGCACTTATCGAAAAGAGTAGGGGAATTTCCCCAATGTCCTGGCCAAATTTCCCTCATTCACTAAAAAAAAAAAAACACCAACAGCTTAATCCGGTTCAAGGTCAGCTGGAATTCATCTGTATCCCCCTCCCCCGGGTCATGCCTGAAAATAGGCAGGATTTGTCTAGTGCACCTACCCGGTCAATAAATAAAATAGCTAGAATTCTTCTTCCTCTTACATCATAAGCCTTATGACCACACTGTGCGACATCACACAACACCTGTTGTGAGCCTCATAGGTCATTTCCACAATAAGTGAAGTCACAATGCTGACAAGGTCGAAAGGAGCATACTAAAAGGTGTTTTCTTCAATTTTAGTTTTTGTTGACCAGGTAAGCTCACTAGACAAATCCTGCCTATTTTCAGGCACGACCCAGGGGAAGGGGATACAGATGAATGCCACCTGATCTTAAACCAGATTAAGCTGTCTGTGCTATTTTTAGTGAATGGGGTGGAAATTTGGCCAGGGCACCAGGGAAATTCCCCTATTCTTTTCGTTAAGTGTCATGGAATCTTTTAAACATCCACCTGAACTACCACCATAACAGGCAGATGGGACCTCAGTCGAACGTATGATCCGAAAGACTAAGGTACTGTTTTTTTTCCCATCACCACATCAAAAGCTTTTCCAATTAGCAAATTAGTTAACTAAAGCACAACTAACTTGCCATTAAATAGTAACATTTGATTTTGATTTTTGATGCTGCTGGCTCTTTAGATGAGACAGGAAACTGGTTACACACCACTATGTGCCCTCCTGTTATCCCTTTTAGTTTCTATCCAATATAGATAGCATTTCACCTTTGTTAAATAACCCCCCTACTCCTACACTCACTCACCTCTGTTGTTGCTCCATCATTCAATTCCCTCTCCTTAGTCATTTTTATACTGCCTGAATATTACAGGTCATCAGTAATACCATTCCAGGCCATTCAGATGAATAAAATGGAATGGTGTACAACTAATGGTATGGAATGTCTTAGAAATATTAAGAGCAGTAGCTTTTGAGCAGACTAGATCTCTATACAGAAGAGCTCCTGGCGATAGAATGTGAAAACATTTCCAAGGCCTCAAATGGGAACCGAGCAGGGAAATATAAGAAGGCAGTAAAATGCAGTGGTTTAAGGCTGAGCTGAAAACCTGGGTTTGAACCCCACAGCCCCCACTTGCATACTGTGTGACCCTGAGCAAGTCACTTAACTTCCTTGTGCTCCCAGGTCACACCTGTAAACAAGCTTTCAGTCAAGTGTCTCTCTGTTAAAAAAACTAATAAAAATTAAAGCAGCTGCTCATGGAGTTGTAAAAGACAACAGCAAGGAACCCTTCTGAAGTAACAGCAAGGAGGGAGGGGCCACATGACCTGTTGCAAGATACATGCTCGAATATCTACTGTTACAGTAAGTTCTTACACAACCATACTATTTTCTTCAGAGGCAATCTCTTGCAGCATGTCATAACAAGTGGGAAGATTTCTAAGCAGTTAAACTCAGCAGGAAGAGGAAGCGAAGCATGAAGGCCAGGGACAGTAGGCCTTGTAGGATGGCCCACCCAAAATTGGTCATCTGCTCAGAAGCAAAGACTAGACTTTAATGCTTGATGAAGGCATGTACAGTAGACCATGAACATGTGGCCTCACGGTACATAGGGTCTGCTCGAGTGCACAGCTAGCACCTTATAATCTGTCCCTCCCTTCACCCCCATTCTATTACCCCTTCCCCTATCCCAACCCCTCTTGAAGCAGTCTACCGTCTTGCAGGCCACTACCTCACCCAGCAAGGGGTCACACTTGTCCACCACTCAGTGAAGAAACAGACTCATCTCTCCCTTGAATTTAGTTCCTTCCAATCTCAGTTGGTGTCCTCTCATGTCCCTCCCCTTTCTCCACTGGAAACTCCTCTCGTCTCCTTTATTCCCTTCAGGTACTTAAAGGTCTCAATCATCTCACCCGTCCCTCATCTCCGTAAGAGTGTACATATTCAACTCCTCCAGCCTTTCCTCCTATGGCTTGCCCTCCAATCCATGGATCATCTTTGTAGCTCTACACTATACCCCCTCGAACAATCTAAAGTCCGCCTTCAGGAACGGATGCCAGTATTGCAAGCAGTACTCCAGGTGGGTCCTGACCAGCGAACTATACAGGAGCAGGATAACCTCCTACTTTTGGAGGAGATCCCTCTAGCTATACACCCCAGCATTTTGTTGACTTTTGCCACCGCCCTTCTACACTGAACAGAGTTGCTCATGCTCCCGGTCATAGAAACAGACCGATGGCAGATAAGGACTGCTTGGCCCACCTAGTCTGCCCATTTCCCTACCTATTGGATAAGCTGCAGATTCTGGTTAACCAACAGCCTACTTCCTCCTACCCCCCCCAAAAAAACTAGAACTGCTTTATGTCTGTCTCATGTTATGATCACTCCTAGGTCCTTCTTCTGTGGAGCAACCCAACTGAACCCCATTTAAGTGATAATCCCCAACTCCTGGTTCCGGGCTCTGACGTGCAGAACCTTGCACTTCTTGACACTGAACCCCAGCTGCCATTTTGTCTGCCCACTCCTGCAGCTTATTCAGGTGCTCCTGCAAACCCCCACCGTGTCATCTACCACAGCTGCCATATTGGTATCGTCTGAGAACAGACTGATTGTGCTCTGGATCCCATTCGAGATATCTGCAATGAAAATCCCGAACAGTACTGGTCCCAGCATGGATCCCTGTGGTACCCCGCTTGTCACCGCTCTCGATGACTAACCCCCCAAAACCACCCTTTGCCGCCTACCCTCTGACAGTTCCTGATCCAGGTCACCATTTTTGGTCCTACCTCCACATACTCCAGCGCCACCCCCCCAAATCTTCCATATGGCATTGAATGAAAGGCCTTACTGAAATCCAAGTACAGGACATCCACAACATGGCCCTTGTCCAGTTCCTGTGTCAGCCAGTCACAGATTTCTACTATGTTTGTCTGGCACAATCTGCCCATGACAAACCCATGTTGCTGGTCATCCTGGACACAGTTTGCCGCCAAGAAGCTCACGAGCCTCTCCTTTAAGATGGTCTCCATGAGTTTGCCCACAATCGAGGTGAGGCTCACTGGTCTGCAGTTCCCTAGTTCATCCTTTGGCCCACTTTTATGGATGGGAACCACGTGGGTCATCCTCCAATCCTGTGGTATGCCATCCTGTGTCCAGGGAAGTATTGAACAGGTCTGCCAGCGGCCCTGCAAGGACCTCTGCCAGCTCCCTCAGTACTCTAGGGTGAATGCCATCTGGCCCAGGCACTTTGTCCACTCTTAATGCCCTCAACCCCTCCAGCACCCTGCCATCGGTAATCCCTACATCGGTCATCCTCTTATTCCCCCTTTACCCACTCACCTGAGGTATTTGCCCTCTTCTGCGTGGACACTGCAGAAGTACTTGTTCAGTGCCTGTGATTACTCTGCCCCCTTATCCACCCACCTCCTATCTTTCTTGATCCTCACAAGCTGATCTTTGCTTCTCCTTTTCCCACCTCTATAATGGAAAAAAAAACTTCTCCTCTTTTGATCCCCTGCACCAATTTCAGCGCTCTAGACGCTTTGGTACTCCTGACCAGTCATGACCTTGCAAGACTTTTCCCTGTATACATTTTTATCGTCTCCCCTCCCAGTTTTCCTATACTTTCGAAATGCCGTCCTCTTTGCTCTTACCCCTTTCAGGGGTCGAAATGAAGTTTTGCAGCCACTAGCCTGCAGGGCTAGTATCTGGGAAAATCCGCTAGCCCAGCTGATGTACTTATTGAAATGTTACCTTCTCCAGTACTAGTCCGCAGTGCTAGTTAAAGGAAAATCTTACTAGCCCGACAAAAATCGACCAGTATTTGGCTAGCGGGCTGGTGCAAATTTCAACCCCTGCCCTCCCCTGACCTCCGGTGACAGCCAACTGGTTTCTTTGCCCTTGATTTTTTCCTAGTACAGGTCTTTGTTGCCTCCGCCAGCCCTTCCCTTATTATATTCCATTTCTGATCTGCATCCATGTGTTAGATGTCTGCCAGGTGCTTGCTCAAAATTTCCATCATCCTAAAGTTCGCCCCCCCCCCCAAACTCAACCATCCTTGTACCAGTGCCCCTCCCCATGTTTAGCGTGAACCTCATCAAGTAGTGGTCACTCCCAGCAAGCTGTTCCTCCCACTTCTAGGTCCCTTACAGCATCCCCATTATCCAAGGTCCAAAGTCCGTTCCAGTCGTGTCGGCCCCTGTACCAGCTGTGTCAAGAAGCCGTCCTTTAAAGCTTCCAACAGGACCCCCCTCTCTTGCACTCATGGTGGCAGGTGTGCTCCAATCCACCCCCCCCCCCGGTAGGTTGAAATCCCCCACCATGCTTCCCTTCCAGCTTACATTTAGAATTTGATCTGCAAGTTCCCAGTCCAGGTCACAACCCTGTGATGGTGGTCTGTACACTACCCCCATCCTCAGTGCCCTATTCCTCACATCCTGGAACTGCATCCACAGAGCTTCTGTCCTCCCCTTCCCTCCTCTCCTTCCTCCCTTACGCACCTAATCCCCTCCTGCACACAGATCGCCCCCCCAATTCGCTTGTACCCTAGGATCACCAAATCCCAGTTCTGGTATTGGGTGGCCCATGTTTCTGTGAAGGATGCTATATCCACCAATTCCACCGCCAAGAGAGCCTGCAACTCCGCAGTTCTGTACCTTAAGCTTCTTGCATTCAGTGAGACCACCTACCAGTCTGTTGCCCCAACATTACCATTCTTCTTCCCTCCCTTTTGGTCCTCTGTGCTCCTCCTCACTGCCTTCACCTCCAACTTAGGGGGGGGTGAGCACCATATGCTCCTTTCCTGACACGGTTTTAACACTGGTCCCCTACAATCTCTTCGTAGTTTAAATGCACCCTTGTTGAAATATACCCCTGCATTCCCCGTTTCAGGGGCCAAAATTAAGTTTTGCAGACACTAGCCAGCAGGGCTAGTGACTGGTAAAATCCACTAGCCCAGCTGGTGTATATACTGAATTGTTGCCTTCTCTATTACAAGTCCACAGGGCTGGTTAAAAGAAAATCTTACTAGCACGATATAAAATCTACCAGCATTTGGCTAGCGGGCAGGTGCCAATTTCAACCCCTGTGTTTGAGTACACGCTTCCCCTCCTTGCTCAAATGTAACCTGTCCCCTGCATATAGGTCGCTGTCATCCCAGGTCCTGCCCCAGTCTGACACCAGTCCATATATCCTGGTTCGGTACCAATCTCAGCCACCCACTGAACTTCCCTATCTTTTGTTTCCTCCCTGTACTTGCACATGGTACCGGTAGCACCTCAGAGAATGCCACCTTCTCACACTGCCTACACAATTCCTCAAACCTCCCCTTTACCACCTCCACTGTTTCCCTGGCAGAGTAGTTTGTTCCCACGTGCACCACCACGAGTGGTTTCATCCTCCCTCTGCTTCTGCATTTTAGAAGTGCCTGCCCCATCTATGGTCAACCCCAGAATTGCTTTGACCCAGATACGACTGCCTCCCCCCCCCCTTCCTCCTCATCTGATCCCCTTCACTATGGAGTCCCCCCCAGCACCAACCCCCCATCATTCTGATCTTGACCCCCTTCCACCGTGATCCCTATCCACTCCCCCAGGAACCCTGCTGCCTGCCTCCCTCCTTACATCCCTCATCTGCACCTTTTGTGCTCCTTGCATCATTCCCCCCGCTGCCTCCCCTCCTGTTACTGCCTTTCCCTCCTCCTCTACCCTTCCTCTCCCATTGTAATTCCTGCCTCTTGGACCTTCCCTACCCCCTCTCTAGCAGCTCTGATACTGCTTCTTCCCCTTCCTCCACCAACACTGCAAACATATTGCTCGATAACCCCATAATGGTGCCCATCGCCGCCTTCCTCTTTCCCTGATCCTCCCTCCTCCTACTGCACCTCCGCTCACCCCCCCATCCTCCTTATATCCCCAACTTTAGCTCTGCAGTTCCCCACCCCTCCTTAGTGGGGTCACTCCTGCCTCAGCTCCCCCTCCCTCACTTTAGTTCCCTCCATAACCCCATTACTTCATCCACCAATTTCCTTAGCCTGCAGCAAATTGGACAGCCTCCCAGTTTCCATAATAAAATTAATCCAAACAGCCACCCCACATCCATTGCAACCGACTATCCTCCCTGTGCCTGCCGCCCTCCCTCCATGGCGCCCATCATTCCACTCTCCATTCTGCAGCTTCCACCCATCCTTATCAGTTTCCTTTCACTTCCACCGCCCCTCGCATTCAGCCCTTCGCACCTACTCCCCATCATTCGCGTTTGGCTTAAGTGTATCCACACCTGTTCCCAGTCCTTCCTCTCGTACTTGTATAGAAACAGACTTTGACGGCAGGTAAGGACCACTAGGCCCATCTAGTCTGCCCACTTCCCTACCTACAGGATAGGCCGCAGATCCTAATTAACCAACAGCCTATTTCTTCCTACCCCCCATAAGAATTGCCTTACGTCTGTCCCATGCATTCTTGAAATCTCCCACAGTTTTAGACCCCACAACCTCCTCAGGAAGGCTGTTCCATGCATCCACTACCCTCTCTGTGAAATAATACTTCCTCACATCGCCCCTGAACCACCCTCCTTTTTTCTTTAAATTGTGTCCCCTTGTTCTTGCAAGTCTCTTTCTGAAAGATGCTACCCTCTTGGACTTTACTGATTCCACTGAGGTACTTAAAAGTTTCTATCATGTCTCCCCTCTCCCTTCTTTCCTCAAAGGTATACATATTAAGCTCCTTTAGTCTCTCCTCATACGGCTTCTCTTGCAGACCCTGCACCATTTTAGTTGCCCTCCTCTGGACTGCCTCTATCCTGTCTATGTCCTTGCGGCTATGAGGTCTCCAGAACTGGACACAGTACTCCAGATGGGGTCTCACCAACTGTCTGTACAGAGGGATAACAACTTCCTGTTTTCTGCTGCTGATGCCTCTCCCTATACATCCCAGTATACCCCCAGCCCTCCCTACTGCCTTCTCACATTGCTTGCTAACCTTAAGGTCATCTGATATGATTACCCCCAGGTCCCTTTCCTTTTTTGTTGTTGTTACTACCTCCCCACCCATTGTGTATTCTTCCCCTGGGTTCTTGTTTCCCAGGTGCATTATTTTGCACTTCTTTGCATTGAATCCTAGCTGCCATACTTCTGATCATTCCTTCAACCTTGCCATGTCCCTTCTCATCCTTTCCACGCCTCCTTGTGTATCAACCCTGTTGCAGATCTTTGTGTCATCTGCAAAAAGGCATACTTTTCCTTCCAGTCCCTCTGCAATGCCACTGATGAAGACGTTAAAAAGGACTGGACCCAGTACTGAACCCTGCGGTACCCACTAGTAATCCCTCTTTCTTCAGAGTGGACTCCATTTACAATTACCTTCTGTGTCCTGTTGTGCAGCCAATGTTTTACTTAGGCTACCACCCTGGGACCCACTCCCAGGCTGGTTAATTTGACTATTAATCTTTGTGTGGGACTGTGTCAAATGCCTTGCTAAAGTCTAGGTAGGCCATGTCCACAGCCCTCCCTGGTCTACTACTTTGGTCACCCAGTCAAAGAAATCTATTAGATCTGCCTGACATGACCTTCTCCCGCTGTGAACCCATGCTGCCTTGGGTCCTGTGCTCCACTGGCCTCTAGGTACTCAACTATTCTTTCCTTCAGAAGTGACTCCATCACTTTCCCTTCCACAGAGATCAGACTGACAGGTCTGTAGTTTCCCGCCTCTGTCTTGGTCCCACTTTTGTGAAGGGGAATCACATCCGCCTTCCTCCAGTCCTCTGGTACCACACCATCCTCCCATGATTTATTAAAAGAGTAGCCAGTGGTTTCACTAGTTCCTCCTTAATTCTTTTTAGAATTCTGGGTGAATTCCATCAGGATCCATTGCTTTGTCCACCTTCAGTTTTAGGAGTTCTTGCAGAACCCTTTCTTCTGTGAAAGGACTGGGATCGACTTCTATCAAGAGTGCTTCTGTTAATTGATTAGACACTTCTCCTCTTTTGTGAATACTGAGCAGAAATATTCGTTCAGTATCCCTGCTTTTTCACTGTCCCCCTCTGCCCACCCACCATTCATTCTATTCAGCCTCACTATCCCTCCCTTTGTCTTTCTACACTCGCTGATGTACCTATAAAAGGTTTTATCCCCCTTCTTAACTGAGTTGGCTATCTTTTCCTCAGTGTGGGCCTTTGCTATTCTGACTTCCCTCCCTGCTTCCTTCTGCCTTATCTGGTACAGCTCTCTGTCCTGCTCCTTCTGTGTTTCCTTATACTTCCGGAATGCTATCTTTTTCTTCCTGACTTTCACAGCCACCTCTTTTGAGAACCATAGTGCTTTTTCTTTCATTTTCTTCACACAAAGGCTTGTTGCCTCTGTGATGGCAGTTTTGATGATTCTCCATTGTTGCTCCACACCTCCTTCTAGCCTGTTTGCTAGTGCTTTTCTGAGGCACTCTCCCATCTTGCCAAAGTCAGCCCTCCTAAAGTCCAGTACCCTCACTTTTGTATGGCTTGACTCTGTAGCTGAGTTTAATGTGAACCACACTGTTTGATGGTCACTTGTCCCCAGATGGCAACCCACTTCTAGATCAGAGATCCTCTCACTGCCCCCGTTTGAGAGTACGAGGTCTAAGATTGCCCTCATGCGGGTTCTGAAACTAGCTGTCTAATGCCTACGACTTGTAGGGCATCAAGAATGACCCTGCTCTTGGATGTGGCTGCAGCAAATGTGCTCCAATTAACATCTGGCAAATTCAGGTCTCCCATCAACAGTATCTCCCCTTTCTCTGCCATTCTAAGAATGCCTTCTATCATATCCTTGTCCATTCCTTCCTCCTGACATGGGGTCTGTACACAACCCCTGTGCGGATTGTGGTGCCCTTTCCAGTCTCCAAGGTGACCCACAGTGCCTCCTCTCCTCCCTGTTTACTCTTTTGTTCAGTTGCTTTTATCCCTTCCTTTACATAGAGAGCTACTCCTCCCCCTCTTCTCCTCTGCCTGTCTCTCCTGTAGGTTATGTACCCTGGTATGTTAACATCCCAGTCATGGTTCTCTGTGTACCATGTTTCTGTGACTGCTACGATATCCAGGCATCCCTCTTCCATCAAGGCCACCAGCTCAGGGAGCTTGTTGCCCAGACTACGGCATTGGTACTCATCACCCTCCACTTCCTGATGGCCTTACTCCCTTTTGCCCCATCCCTGTCCTTCTTGCCTTTGTCACTTTCTCCATTTACCCTGCCCTCTCCATCGACACCTCTATGTTGGTGTTTGCCACTTACTACGTGATTACTTGGGGGGCGCTAGATTTCCTGTTCCTTTCCAGTGCCTCCCCTTTGGCTGGTTTAAAAGCTTGCCAATGAAGCATTAAACCTATCACCTAGGATCCTGGTTCCTCCGGACAGATGCAGCCCAACATGCAAATATAGGCTTGCATCACTCCAGGTGGACCCCAGTCCCCAATGAAGCCAATCCCTGAGCTCCACACCAGTTTTCAACCACTGATTGAATCCCATGGTGCAGAACACCCTAGCCTCTCCTATGCCATAGATGGCAGCACCTCCGAGAAGGTTACCGCATGTTACTTGACTAAGGCCCCTCCCCAATTCCATAAACTCTTCCTGCACTTCTCTAATCCTCCTTAGCCAGGTCATTTGTCCCTAGGTGGACAATGACATCCAGCTCCTCCCTGTGCAGCTGCTCCGCAATCCTGAGGATTCGCCTCCTGTCCCTCCAAGCCATGGCGCCAGGCAGGCACCTCACCTCCTCCCCTCTCCCCTTCCTCCCCAGTTCTACCTTCCTAACAATGGAGTCCCCCACCAGAAGTTGTTTCCTTCCCCTGCCACCCTCCTGTGGGTCTCCTTTGTGGAGGTTCCCAGCATCCTCCTTGGTCTCCACTGCGGGTGCCTCCATAGAGGAACCATATTTTGCCAGAATGGCATAGGAATTGTGCAGAGGTACAACTGGAGAGATGCGCCTCTGTTCCACCACCCTAACCCTCCCTGAGCCCACTGTGGTCCAACCGCTCCTCTTTCTTGACAACCTCTGAGGCAACGGCAGAGGCACTGGTGGTCCCTGGATGGAAGAGAAGGTCCCACAAATCCTGGCCAACTCAGCCTGTAGATGAGCAACCTCCTCCCTCAGCCCAGAGAGGTGCCTGCAGATGGGACAACACCGCACCCTCCAGAACGTCTCCCGGAAGACTGCTGCTCCACAGCCACTGCACCACTCCAATCATGTCTTATTTCTGGCCCCTTAACTGTTTGCAATCCTTACTCTTTCCTCTGTTTTTTTCCCCTCTCTCCTTACTTTCTGCCTGTGTGCCCTTTAAGCTCCTGATTGTCCTTTTCTGAGACAAGAATATCCTATATTTCTCAGTAGACCAGTTACTTGCTCAGAGGCAGACCTCCAGCAGCTAGAGGGGGCCGGAGAGCTACTCTTGCCCTTCTAGGATGGTGGGTCTTTGGTGGTTCTGTGATCACTCACTTCCTGCTCCCAATATAGTCCCAGCAGAGAAGTTCAGTCACACAGCAGTCCTTTCTCCTGGTGTCTTCTGCCAAGCTATGTTGTATGCTCCATTACTAGTCCCATACCAGTCCTTTAACCTCCCCTGGTCCTCATTTGATGGCCTTTACCAGTAACACATTAATATAATCCCCTCAGTGTACTATAGCTCATGTAAACTAAATACTTATCACAGCCCCAAGTATGCTAGAGCTGTAGCTTAGTAATACATTACCACCTTAGTATATATCAAAATTCAAATACATCACCACATAACAAGGCTAGCTTTCATATATCATAACAATCATTGCAAGAGACCCTCTAAGCTTGGTAAACCTTTGTATCTCCACCCACCTCTTCCTGTGTCTGAACTTTTGCCACGTGGCAGCTTCACAAATATCCAAGGAAGAAATGCCCCGGAAACACCGTAGAGGCAGCCATGCCTCTGGTAGAATGGGTGTTTACAACTCTTGGTTTTTTTATTTTGCATTTAGCATAGATAAAAGGTAAAGCAGTTGGCCAACCAGGTGGACAAGCACTGCTTTGAAACCAACGCCCTGGTTTTCGGCGGCAAAAAGAAAAAAAAATTGATCAGTTTTACACAACTGAACTACAGAAAAGGTAAATGCTCAACGTTCTATGCACGAGAGAAGCAGAGTTTCCCCTGGATTCTGAGGCTCCGCAAAGTGTGTAATAGAATGGTCCGATTTAAAGTAAACTCAGAAAAATTTGTTAAGAACGCCCGGTCGTGCGTAAAGACACCTGGTCGTTTTAGGTTTGCTCATTAGCTTGTGTGTATGTAATATATACATATATATTTTAGAAGCAGAAAGTTCTGTTTAATACATCAGTTAGGGTTGTTCTACAGCGACAAAAGTGAGGAAATTCGCTGTTAGGGTTGAAAACCCCACCTGGACACCCCAGCCCACCCCACCCCAAACCAGCACTGGGAGCCTTCAGGTTAGATTACTGTACGTCCTGTGAAAATCCTAACACCCAGAGCCAGGCGTGTCGCCTCAAGACAGACTCCTGCAGAGGACGTACGAGACGTAGCATCAACGGCATAAGTGGCCCTCAGCAGCTGGATGCATACTGCCGCCGTAGACACTTTCACCGCCAGCTCCTCCTGGACAGAACCCGCTGGGCTGGACTGGACTGTTGCCTGAGAGGCCTGTAGATTTCCTCCAGATATATCAGGAGGTGGCCCATGTAATTAAGTATATTTGTAAAATGGCATCAAACACAAACGGCAAATAAAGCAATTTCATTAGACCAAATACAACACTTGACCAAAGTTGGAGCGGTAATTAATTCCCCAGTAAGGACTGCTCCAACTATTGTTCACGGGGTCACTGGGTCAAGCTCCAGCACCACTGTCACAGCAGCAACCAGAACACATATCGTGGTGATTACGAAACATCTCAATGCGCCGAGACAAAACCAAACAGTACTGTAAAAACAGACACATCTCGGCCCATCGGTTGGATTTCTGCTTGTGACGCCAGCGACCTGGGTTCGGGAACGGACTCTGGTTGCTGGAGGGCCGGCCGGGGGAGAAGGAAATGAGTATCCAACGATGGCTCGCCTTCTCAGGTGAGAGGGTGGATGCGCGGCTCGGCATCTGCTGACTCCTGGCGGAGGCTGGGAGTACGGCAGGACGTCGGCCCCTATACACTAGGGGAGTGACGGACGTCAGCGTATGCCTTGACATTAGTGGCACGTTGCTTCTCAGGGAGAGCAAAATGGCGTCAGGTTGATCGGGTGACGGCCCTCCAGAACCCTCACCACCAGGCTCCTGGACATCAACATGCCGTCCTAGCAGCACCCCAGGATCTTGGCCACCGCCAGGCCGCTTTTCCTACAGAGTGCAGAGACCCGCCCGTGAAGGGATACACCGGGCTACTCTGGGACTGGCTGCTATACAGGGCGGTAGGGGGCGACAGTAGCCGTGGTGGGGAGTTTGTGTGGGGGCCCGAAGGAGAGACCGGCCAGGTGTTGGGGAGGAGTATAGAAAAAGAAGAAGAAAAAAAAAACACAACAATGATGCAAGTATTGCTGTGTTACAAACGCATTAATGCCCTCCGCAGGCGGCTTCTACTAGGGAATTAATGCATGGTTGGGTGGTTGTAGGCACTCGCCAAGGCCTCATGCCACAACCCCCCCAAAAAAAACCTTGCATTAATCTCCCAGTAGAAGCTTCCTGGACATCAATGCTTACGTAGAGACAAAGTTGGCTGGGGGGGGGGGAAATAAAATGTTTCCAGGGGCTAAGCACACGTGTTGATGCCTAGAGGCATTGTTTACCAGAGTCCATCTGAGGGGGAGACATGAAATGGGGGCGATGTACCAAAGCCTTACTGGGAGGCAGTATATCGCAGTGTTTTAAGGCTCGGAGCTGCAAATCTGGAGACCTGGGTTTGAATCCCACAGCCCTCACTTGCATACTGCGACACACTGAGCAAGTCACAACTTCCAAGTGCTCCCAGGTTGCACCTGTAAACAAGCCTTCAGCTTAGTGCATCTCACCTGGTTAAACAACAGATTTGCCTGAAATTTGAAATACACGATCAAGAACAACAGATCTTGGGATCTGCCAACTTTCGTACTGTTTGGATATACGGCTGTGGAGTTGAGCGTGATCTACGCACGCGCTTACGCTTTTTTGGAATTCTTTGGTCATCGCTAGAGGTTGCACGGTTTGCACGACCGGTCCGAAATCTTCAGGGAACGTGCGGCCAGGGTCCCCGATCTGCCTTTTGAAGATTCCATGAAAATATATTAAACCGTTCAAAAGTTATTCAAAAAACAAGTTCCCATTATAAGTCAATGGGAAAAGCTAAAAAGTTCCAACAGTGTCACAAATGCAATTTTTACTTTCTCAAATGGCTCTTTTACTGTTGCAAATCCGCCATTTTGTTTTCAGTTGGTCATCAGAAAAATGCCTGGCATTTAAATTTGGGACCTTCTAGCAACCCAGTTATTTTTGTATTCACCTAGTCGGACCCTGAGGATGCTACGCATGTCTTTATTTTGGGGTAAAACACCCCAGAAATATGTTTTTCACATTTCTGGAAAAAGTACTTTCGCACTTGTGACAGTGTCGAATGAATCTGGGAAAGCTTTTGCAAAGTTTGATAGTACTTTTCCAGGCTGTGTGAAAATGACAATTCTTTGGCACCCTGCTACAAAAGAATGGTTTGGTCTTTTAGGCTGAACTTTGGAAAGAAAGCCAACATCCCACAGATGTGCCTTTTACTGGTTTGGTGAAAAAATATTACAGGGAGCAAAAGTTAGGGCACTCCGAACTTCTCTTTTCCCCCATAGAATAACATTACGGTGTTCGCCGCACCTTTCAGGGTCTGTGTCTCGGAAACAGTGCAAGATACGGACTTCATCGGAAAAATGCTTAGCCCCCCTAATGGGGGCCAAGTACAAAACTAGCCAGGAAAGTCATAAATCATATGACTTTTACATTTTTTTCCCCTATGTCATGCGTTTCCTGAGATATAAGCAAGTTACTATTCCAACTCATTTTCTGCTCAGAGACCCATTATGGGTATATTCTTTGTAATCGCTGTCTCTCTCTCTCTATGCAGCTTTTGGGAAAAACTAGCCTATGCACGTACATTACTGTTACCCTTACCGCTTCTGCTTGCGGTTCCGTAGCCGTTCCACTTACTGTTCCCGTCTACAGCACTATGTGAGTTACCCTTCGCGTTTCCATTTGCGTTTTTTTAAACCATTTCTGTCTACAGTACTGTTTCTTTGTTTCGTTTTGCATCCCCATGCGCATTACCATTTGCGTTTGCGGGCATCGTGTTACTATGTGACAAGACATACCGCCGCTGCATTACATTCACTATTTCTCATTATACTTCTCAAAAAGAAGGGAAATTGGGGGCAAAAAACACTCCGTTTACTGCATTAGTTAGGGTTGTTCCACAGCGACAAAAGTGAGGAAATTCGATGTTAAGACTGAAATCCCCCCTTGGACCCCCCAACCGGCATCGGGGTGCGCACATTGGGGTTGTCTGTCCTAATGAGGGTGGAAAGCAAACGATAACTGCTACTATCAGACGGGATAAGAAGCTAGACCTTTCAGACTAGTGTTTATATATATATATATATAAATTAAAAAAGCACCCCCCAATACTTGATCGAAATAAATATTTAATAACGCAGGGTTTTAAATAATTGATTAGCAGTTTTTTTCTTGGGACTATACTAACTGTACAGAAAGTATTTATATGGATTTCCTAGAAGTGCTGTGTTTATTAAACACAGTGAGGCAAGAGCTATGCATTTTCACAAAGATTTAGCACTTTTATGAGCAAAACGCTAATCAATTTTTAGAGTTAAATAAATCCCTGTAACGTGTAATATAATACTCCCCACCCCAACGTCAATGCACTTTCCAAGCCACTGACACGAAGCTAGTTTTGGTTAGGCATTTCAAAGACCTGCAGCAAACAAACTCACATTAAATAACTATATGCAAAAATTTTTTTTTTTTTAAATATATTTAGTTTTTGTTGACCGGGTAAGTGCATTAGACAAATCCTGCCTATTTTCAGGCACGACCCCGGGAGAGAGGGATACAGATGAATGCCAACTGATCTTGAACCAGGTTAAGCTGTTGGTGGTATTTTTCATGAATGAGGGAAATTTGGCCAGGGCACCGTGGAAATTCCCCTGATCTTTGAGAAGTGCCATGGGATCTTTAACATCCACCTGAACTACCACCAGAACAGGGAGATGGGGCCTCGGTTTAACGTCTCATCCGAAAGACGGCACCTCAGGAGTGCAGCCCCCAAATGCTGCACTGCAGTGTCAGTATTGGGATATTAACCCATGTGCCTGGTGTGGGTATATAACCCACAACCTACTGATCTCCCGGCCTCAGAGGCAAGTGTGCCACCTGCTGAGCCACGGACACTTATTTACAAAATTACAAATATGTGAGAAGAGGCATATACTCTACAACGGGTTAATTTCAAATAGTCATACATTGGGGACACTGGCCCACTCGGTGTAAAAAGTCAAATAGGGAAAAAAAAATGTATCATATTGTTCAACCGAGCCTCGATTCGTAAAACAGCAGTTTAAAACATCTATAACTGTGAGCAGGTTGCCACCAAGGTGGGAAAAAATGTGGGTCAAAATTAAAAACGGTGTGCCAATTGCCCCAATCCCCCACCCAAAAATGAACCGCGATAGTACGGTAACATCAGGAACCACTACACATTCGAGATACGAAAACGCCAAAACCTTTAACTTCAAACTCTGTGACAAACAGCAGACTGCAGCTTTCACCGTTTTCTTGTTTGAAAATACAAAGCACCAACATAAAATGCCGTATTTTTTAAAACACACACGCAATCCGGAAATAAAATGGCACACAGTGCGTGAGGCCGCGATACGGATCCGAGTGTTTAAATTATTACGCAACACCGTTCAGAATATACAAAGGTTTATAGCAAAAAAAAATAAAAACATCCCTAGAAACAAGACGATTTAAATAATTTTGCATTAACGGAATCACGGCCAATACTACAAACACAACACCGTGAGCTGCTCCCCGCAGAAGCAGCTATAGGCCTCAGGCCTGGGCCTACTAAGATTATCAATGTTCGGCCATGCCTGCTACTGCAGAACCCCATCCCCCAAAGTAACACAGTAAAATTACGTTTTCCCTTCATTTGACCCGCTGTCTTGTTCCTGATCCTGTTCATCTTGCTCCTCCTGTTCCTGATTTGTATCAATGCACTGCTCTTCGTTTTCTGCCATTTTCTTTTTTTATTTTTTTTAAAAACACCGCCGACTAAGCACAACCAGCACCACCGATTGTCTTCCGTTGAGTTTGAAAAGACACGACTGCCCTCTCGTAGTTACAGATCTAGAAGAAAGGTGCCGCTACTATCGCGAGAACTCCAGGCGGCAACAGGCACGCGCGATTGAGCGCCTTCCATAAAATTAGAGTTCTACGGCACCTTCCGGGAGACGTCGGCGTCAATAAGGCGTCAGAAAAGTAACCATATTTGGAGCATAGCGGATATTATAAAATCATTTTTTATCGCTGGACTTGTTTGTATTTGAGCCGATACTTGCGTTGTGTCTAACCAGTATTAGCAGCATCTTCGAAGCTACGTACACAAATGAAGACGTGAACACTTTGCATAGTGTTAGGGTCGCGGCCAGTTCCCATACGCGTTGGCACTGAATTCTAACAAAGACTAGAATACCCACTTCCCCTTATGAGGCATGTAAAGTGCGCCGTCATCTTTTGGATGGCAGAAACGCGCTGCCACTGAGGAGTTTGGTGTTAGAATGCTTATTGCATTGGGGCATGGTACCTGGCTCCCAGAAAACTTCAGCGCTCATCCTAGCTTTCCTGGCCCCTTCAAACTGCGGATTGAGGACGGGGAGTAGCCTCAGGACCGGAGCAGCAACAGAAAGCCACATTAGCATGCCCAAGCAGCCTGCTAAGCATCTACGAAGCACATCTCTCCTGTAATCACTATAGGATCCGCGGCCCGAGCCGTCCGTGCTCCCCGGCCTCAATGTGCAGTTCTGGAGACCCAATCTCCGCAAGGACATAGACAAGTTGGAAGCTGTCCAGAGGAGGGCCTCTAAAATGGTGCAGGGTCTGCACCAGAAGACATATGAAGAGAGACTAAAAGAGCTTAATATGTATAGCCTGGAGGGAGAGGGGGGACATGATAGAAACTTTCAAGTACGTCAAGGGAATCAACAAAGTCCAAGAGGGTAGCATCTTTCAAAAAAAGAGGTGTGTAAGAACAAGGGGGCACAATTTGAAGATGGGGGGCGGCTCAGAGGTAATGTAAGGAAGTATTTTTTCACAGAGAGGGTTGTGGATGCATGGAACGGCCTTCCGGAGGAGGTTGTGGAGTCAAAAACTGTGGTTGAATTCAAGCATGCATGGGACAGTCATAAGGCAATTCTACGGGGTGGGGGTTAACTAGGATCTGCAGCTTATCCATTAGGTAGGGAAATGGGCAGACTGGGTGTCAAATTCTATGTTCTGTGTTTCTTCTCTCAGTCCCCCATGAACGTCAAAAATGGGCTGGGAAATGGGAGCACAGGAAGCCAGTGACAGCACTAGGGGTTTTAAAACATGGGCCAGATTAGACACTGGGGCTTTCCTAGGGTCTGACACGTTTGTTGCTTCACAGAGGGTGCGAAATGTAGGTGTGATCCTGGACAGAAGACTGACCTTTGAAGATCAGGTGTCCTCTGTGGTGAAGAGTGGTTTTTACCACTTATGGAACATCGCCAGGATCAAGCCCCTTGTTCTGCCCGAAGATCTGCCGACCCTAGTACATGCCTTTATGACCTCCAGACTTGACTATTGTAATGCTCTTTACTTTGGGATCATGGGACGGACCTTCCACAGACTGCAGCTGGTGCAGAACGCAGCAGCCCGGTTATTGGTGGGACTATCTCAGTCGTGCCATGTGACTGCGGTCCTGAGTGTTCTACACTGGCTGCCGATCAGGTGGATGGTCCTTTTCAAGGTGGGCTTTCTCACCTATAAGGCCATATACAGGCTGGGTTGTGGCTACCTGCTTGAGCTCCTGTCGCTTGCAACCTCTGCCCACCCCCTCCACTTCGAGGGGCCTCCTAGATGTTCCCAGGGTCAGGCTCAAAACCTCTGGTGACCAAGCATGTAGTGTCTTTGGGCCGACCCTATGGAACACGTTTCCAGCGGCAGTCTGGAAGGCCCCCTCGATTGGTGCCTTTAAGCAGAGGCTTAAGGCCCATCTCTTCTGCCAGGCTTTTGGAGATTAAGCCACCTCCCCTCAACCCTATCCTCAGCTATCTCATATTTTATATTTATGCTTTTAAGAATGACGTTTTCAAGATTTTGTTACTGTACAAATGTTATTTCTGTATTTTGCATCTTGTTTTTATTGTGTACAGTGCCCAGAGCCTCTGAGATTGGGCGCCTTAGAAATAGTTGCCTTGCCTTTCCACTGGTGTAAAAAATGTAGGTCAAAGTGAGAAACAACTGGGTCAAAACCTAATCACAAGTACAAATTTCACCAGCACAGAAGTTTAAATTTGTCAAGTGAAAATACTTTTCTACTGTTTACTTATTTATTTATCAAGTCTAGCATTACAAGTACCTTTGAGCCATGGCCCTTTTACAAAGGTTCCACGTCAGAGAAATACAAATTATGGGGAACATCAAGACAGGCATTACAACAATGTGGACATTGCAAACAGAGTACAGATTAATACAGTTCAAGGGTAGGATTGTAACAAGGCAGCCAGCGGCATTTGTCAGAGAAAACAGACAACAGATAAGAAGTGCCGGAGTCCTAGGGAAGAGGGTAGGGGGGGAGAAGGAATGTAGGAAGGGTGGCAAGAGGGTGAAAAGTGCAGCATTGGGTATACCAAGATGTGAGGGTAGAATCCAGTGGGGGGGGGGACAACTAGAGCAGAAAGGGAAGTGGAGAAACAAAGTTAAGTTGGGCAGTCACAGGAGCTGTTGGTAGTGAGGTAGTCCCGGAGCCTAGTTTTAAACATACCAATAGGTGGGGCAGAGGAGATGGTTGGGCTGAGGCCATTGAACCAGAGTGGCGCTTGATAAGCAAAAGAGCGTTGTCCCTCTGAAGTGTGACAGTGGGGGACTTTCAGTAGCTGTAGCGTGGATCTCCTAAGGCACCATTTGTTAATTCGGTGTTGCAACAGAGTTGAGACCCCAGAAGGTGCAAGGCCAAGGTAGATTTTTTTCACCATGGAGCAGGTGAGAAACTTTATGCAGTTTCGGGGATTTATTTAACTCTAAAAATTGATTAGCATTTTGCTCATAAAAGTGCTAAATCTTTGTGAAAATGCATAGCTCTTGCCTCACTGTGTTTAACACACACAGCACTTCTAGAAAATCTATGTAAATACTTTCTGTACAGTTAGTATAGTCCCAAGAAAAAAAAAACTGCTAATCAGTTATTTAAAACCCTGGGTTTGATAGTTGGAGCTGGCTGGTCTGAGTGTACAGGTCACATGTGTGGGTCAGACAGTGAGCACCAGTGATGAGCCAACATGCTTTATTTAAGGCAGTTGAGAGGCATCTAAGGGTTGTGGTTGTGGCCGAGCCATAAATGATGAGACCATAGTTTATTACAGAGATCACAGAGCTCAGGACTGCAAGCTTCAAAGCTTCTGGCGTGAGGTGTGGTCTGTGTTTGTAGAGGAGACCAAGCTGTGTATTAGCAGCTCTAGCTACATTATCTACATGAAGTCCATAGGAGAGATTAGGTAAAGCTGTATCCCTAAGATTTGAAGGACCCCACCTGATCTAGAGTGTTTCTGGGTGGTGGAGATAGCCAAGTGGTGTAGCTTGTGGGCTATGAGAGCTGCAGAAGAGCATTGATTTGGTTTTCTTGTCATTGAGGACCAGTTTATGATTAAGAAACCATGTCTCTACAGAACTGAAACCAAGTTGAAGGTTGTGTTGAAGAGTTGCAGGACCTTTGTGAGTGGAGAATACAACAGCATCATCGGCATATAGTATGATCTGCTCAGAGCAGTGGTAAGGGAGGGAGTTTAAGAAAAGGCTAAAAAGGAGGGGTCCCAGTATGGATCCCTGTGGGACACCCGAGCAAACATGCAGGGTGTTAGAAAGAGCGTCCGCAATTTTTACTCTCTGTGACCGGTTTTCTAAGTAGCTTTTAAACCAGAGAGAAGAGTCGAGTGATAGCCCGGCATTCAGTAGTTGGTGTATTAATAGTCCATGGTGTACTGTATAGAAGGCCTTGGAGAGGTTGACGAAAACGGCCCCTGTGAGAAGGCCGTTGTCAAGGGATTTGTGCAAAGCTCCAGTGAACTCAAGAAGGGCTGTGGTGGTGCTGTGACCTTTCCTGAAGCCGTGTTGTTGTGGACAAGGTATATTGTATTTATCCAAGTGGTCGGTAAGTTGATCAGCCACGATGCGCTCAAGTGATGCGCTTAGAGAAGAGTGGGGGCAGTATGGAAATAGGACGATAATTTGAGTGAATCGTCTTGTCCCCACTTTTATGGATGGGTGTCACGGTGGCTGTTTTGCATAGGTCCGGGAATTTTCCACAGCTGAGAGAGAGGTTTAGGATTTTTGTTAATGGATGAATTACCTCATCGAGGGTGAGCAACAGAAGCTTAAGGTCCAGGGTGTCGCTACTAGATCTAGATTTAGAGATAGTTGCAGTAATATAGCGGTGAGCTTCATTCAGCCTTACCTTCCTGAAGTAGAAGAGGGGATGGTTAGACTGAGGGCTGAGGTATTTGGGAGTAGGCCCTGTTTTCGAAAAAGTCATGGGGTAGAACAGCACTAAGGTCTGAAAAAGCCGTGTTAAAGATGTTTACGCGATCACCTTGGGGTCAAGGGTTGAGGATCCATCAACCATTAACATGGCTGGAGGTTTTTGGCTGCTTCCTGTGACATCCTTGATATTGTCCCAGAAAGCATGACCATTTCCCCATGTATTGGTGAGAGCGCCTTTGTAATAGGTGGATTTCATTAGCCATATGGCTTTTGTGCAGGCATTTCGTGCTTGTTTGTAATTTTGATGTCCAGTTGTTTGCCAGTGGCCCTGGCAACTGCCCAGAGGTGATCCTTAGTTTCAGCTGTGGGAGAAGAGCAGGACCCATGGGTTAGAGAGAGATTTTGTTTTGTGCCTTTAGCAGGGTCAAGAGGTCGTAGGTTTGTTGAAAATTGGGATGAAGTGATCAAGAGCCAGTTAACATCTGTTGCTTCATAGATGGGTAGCCAGTCTGTAGAAGCAGGTGTTGTTTGAGATGTGGAAGTTTTCCACGAGGAAGGACTCTGCTAGTAATAATTTTGGGAGGGGCTTAGGAATTTGTTAGACCATGCACACATGACTGGGGAGTGGTCACTGAGTGAGTCTGGGAGAATGGTCGTATGAGAAATCCTTGTAGGGTGAGTGGTGAGACCCAATCCAAGAGGTACTGGTGCCAGTCTTGTAGTTAATCCTAGTAGGGAGTTCACCATTTAGTGAGGTTAGCAGCTGAGATGGAGTCTTTATAGGCACTGGCACTCGATGCTAACCAGTTTATGTTGAAATCCCCTAGTAGAATAAGTTCAGCTTCAGGAGGATGTGAGTTGATAAAGTTTAGGACGTCGTTGAATCCATATTTAGGGTCCGTGGGTGGGATGTATACGGAGACAATAGTCAGAGCTTTATGGTTGGGACCTAGGATGATTTTTATTGGCAGAATCTGGGCTGAGGCAGAAAGTGATGGAGTTGCTACAGGGTGCCAAGACAGGGAGTCTTTGATATAGATTGCACAACCACCGCCTTTTTTGGATATCCGGTCCAGCCTGTGAACATTGTAGCCCTGTATTGTTACTGCTGAGTCAGGAACTTTAGGTGTCAGCCAAGTTTCCACCACTGCAAGGATGTCAGGGTTGTGTTGGCATATGAAGGCTTGGAGTGCATCCAGCTTTGGTAGTAGGCTGCAGATATTAATGGTTGCAAGGATAAGGGCACCTGGAGTTTGTGTGTGGCCTGAGCTTCTAGGGCCAGGATTGGGATGGACGCTGCCTGAGATGAGAAGGAGGAGGAGAAGTTTTAAGGAGCAGAGTCGCAGCTGTTTGAGAGAGAGTTTTGATTGTTGTTTCCTGGAGTAGAAGTTGCAAGGTTCCAGGCGGTGTCCCTATGGACTGCAAGGTGGTACAGTGTGAGAGGTGGCCACACTTGTTGAGAGTAGTGGCTGGGTTAAGTAAACAGGAATATCCAAGCGGTGCACCAAGCACAAGTCTCGAGTGGAAGTGGAGAGTTCCCTTGGAGTAGCTGTGGAAACCAGAGTAGAGGGTGGCAGGGGTGGGCTGGGGGTTGGGGGTAGCTAGGACCAGGGAGAGAGAAGAGGGGGGCCAGGGCAAGGAGGAGGAGGAGGAGGAGAGGCGAGAGAAAGGCAGAGAGAGCCCACATGGCTTACGTACTAGATAAAGAGAGAGAGATATAGCCCTCTAGTGGTGAGAGGATATAATCTGCTAATGGAAAAGTCAACAGCTGGAGAAGTAGGCTGGTCACATCAGAACAAAGAGAATAAATATAAGTGGGCAGGTTCAGAGAGCAAAGCAGACGGTGTGGGGGAGGAGGAGAGAGGTTGCAGGGCAGAGAGCAAAAGAAGGATTTACACAGTCAAGGCTCTAAATTCACTTCTAATATCAACTCAGAACTTAAAATGACTGTACGCTGTTGTTACAGACTGGTACACCACTTTGGACCTACTGTCGTGGAAAGTGGGTAATTTCTGGCAAGCTGCAACTTTTTCCCTTTTTGCCCTATCTAGCGCTGTTCCTGAGGAACCATGATTTTATTTGGGAATACAAGTGCCATGGAACCCTCAGGAAGACACAGTGGGGGATCCCACCTGAGTCTCTGTACAGCTCTGCATTATAGCTGTCTTCCCCTTCCACCTCACGATGACTTGCCGGGGGGTCCAGTTCTAAAGGACACTGTTTAGCTTGATGGAGGCTGGTCATGCTGTTGGTAGTTTAATTTATGATTCTCTGGTAATTCCCATCAGGCACAAAGCTTATTAATAGCTTGTTACTCTAAACTCTGGGCTATACTGCCAGCCCAGTGCCACCGGAATGTGAACATAGTTGTTCTGTTTCATGAAGGGAAGGGGCAGATGCAGGGAACATGGTGACTGAGAATGCAGATTCGTTGGTTGGGTAGTGGGGGTGTCCAACTGCATGGAGAGTGACCAGAAGGGAGTAGGTGGCTGGTCGAGAGGGGGACAGCAGCAAGGAGAGTGGTCCAGAGTGGGTGATCAGGTTGGGGGAGGATGGTCTAGTAGCATCTGCATGAAGGGTGGTCGACTGAAGAGCCATCTGGCCATGGACAGGAAGGGTAGTTATCATGGGAGGGGCTGGGGATGTTGGTATGGAGGCTGTGAGCAGTCCAGGAAAGGTGCTTAGGTGGGGGTTGGGGGGGTAATGTTCCGTGGAACTGAAGGATTGTAAGGTGGCATGAAGTGTGGTTGACTGGGGAGGGAGGCTGAGCCCAGGTCTGTGGGTGTGGTGCAGCTGTAGGTAGGGTGGTCCGATGGTGAGAGGCTTTACTGAGGCATGGAAAGGGATCCAGCTGCAGGGAGGTTTGTGGCGTAGAGTTAGAGGCTGGGTCAGATGTAGGCACGGTAACTTTTATTTATATGACGCACATTCCCAGTGGCTCTGGGCACCTAACAATAAAGTCCAGCATTAAAACAGGGATTACAATAAATTAATTTTAAAACTAGAATAAAATTCAGGATTTAAGCTTAATACAAAACATTCTTGGTAGCTGGAACAGTAGGGCTGGAATAGTTAATCCCCAAAGGCCAGGCGGAAGATGTGGTCCTTCAGCCTCAGTTTAAATGCCTCGATCGAGGGAGCCTCCCAGACTGCAGATGGTTGGGAGTTCCACAGGGTCGGCCCAGCGACACTGAAGGCACGGTCACCGGATGTTTTAAGCCGGACCCTGGGAACGTCCAGGAGGCCCCTCGAAGGGAGCGAGCAGAGGACACGGGTGTCAGGAGCTCAGACAGGTAGTCCAGACCTAGCCCATATAGGACCTTAAAGGTGAGCAAACCCACCTTGAAAAGGACCCTCCACCTGACCGGCAGCCAGTGCAAAGAAATCAGGACCGGGGTTACAGGTCTGGACCTGGAAGAGGCCCGTCGGCAACCAGGCCACCACGTTCTGCACCAGCTGCAGTCTGCGGAGGGTCTGTCCCGTGACCCCAAAGTATAGAGAATTGCAGTAATCCGGCCTAGAGGTGGGAAAGGCGTGTACCAGAGTCGGCAGATCCTTGGGCGGAACAAGGGTCTTGGTCCTGGCGATGTTCTGTAAGTGTTAAAAACCACTTTTGACAACCGATAGAAACATAACATGGACTTTGATGGCAGATAAGGACCGCTTGGCCCATCTAGTCTGCCCATTTCCCTACCTACAGGATAGGCCACTGATCCTAGTTAACCAACAGCCTATTTCTTCCTACCCCCCACAAGAATTGCCTTATGTTTGTCCCATGCATTCTTGAATTCTCCCACAGTTTTAGACCCCACAACCTCCTCAGGAAGGCTGTTCCATGCATCCACTACCCTCTCTGTGAAAAAATACTTCCTCACATTGCCCCTGAACTGCCCCCCCATCGTTAAATTGTGTCTCCTTGTTCTTGCACGTCTCTTTTCTGAAAGATGCTACCTCTTGGACTTTGTTGATTCCACTGAGGTATTTAAAAGTTTCTATCATGTCCCCTCTCCTTCTTTCCTCAAGGGTTTACATATTAAGCTCCTTTAGTCTCTCTCATTGACAGCTTCTCTTGCAGACCCTGCACCATTTTAGTTGCCCTCCTCTGACTGCCTCTATCCTGTCTATGTCCTTGTGGAGATGGGGTCTCCAGAACTGGACACAGTACTCCAGATGGGGTCTCACCAACTGTCTGTACAGAGGGATAACAACTTCCTGTTTTCTGCTGGTAATGCCTCTCCCTGTGCATCCCAGTATACTCCCAGCCCTCTCTACTGCCTTGTCACATTGCTTGCTAACCTTAAGGTCATCTGATATGATTACCCCCAGGTCCCTTTCCTTTTTTGTTGTTGTTACTACCTCCCCCCCCATTGTGTAATCTTCCCCTGGGTTCTTGTTTCCCAGGTGCATTATTTTGCACTTCTTTGCATTGAATCCTAGCTGCTATACTTCTGATCATTCCTTCAACCTTGCCATGTCCCTTCTCATCCTTTCCACACCTCCTTGTGTATCAACCCTGTTGCAGATCTTTGTGTCATCTGCAAAGAGGCATACTTTTCCTTCCAGTCCCTCTGCAATGTCACTTATAAAGGCATTAAAAAGGACTGGACCCAGTACTGAACCCTGCAGTACCCCACTAGTAACCCCTCTTTCTTCAGAGTGGACTCCATTGACAATTACATTCTGTGTCCTGTTGTCCAGCCATTGTCTTACCCAGGCTACCACCCTGGGACCCACTCCCAGGCTGGTTAATTTGACTATTAATCTTTTGTGTGGGACTGTGTCAAATGCTTTGCTAAAGTCTAGGTAGGCCATGTCCACAGCCCCTCACTGGTCTACTACTTTGGTCACCCAGTCAAAGAAATCTATTAGCTTCGTCTGACATGACCTTCCTGTTGTGAACCCATGCTGCCTTGGGTCCTGTGCCCCACTGGCCTCTAGGTACTCAACAGTTCTTTCCTTCAGAAGTGACTCCATCATTTTCCCTACCACAGAGGTCAAACTGACAGGTGTGTAGTTTCCTGCCTCTATCTTGGTCCCACTTTTGTGAAGGGGAATCACATCCGTCTTCCTCCATTCCTCGGGTACCACACCATCCTCCCGTGATTTATTAAAAAGAGTAGCCAGTGGTTTCACTAGTTCCCCCTTAATTCTTTTAGAATTCTGGGGTGAATTCCATCAGGCCCCATTGCTTTGTCCACCTTCAGTTTCACGAGTTCTTGCAGAATCCTTTCTTCTGTGAAAGGACTGGGATTGACCTCTCATCAAGAGTGCTTCTGTTAATTGGATTAGGCACTTCTCTCTCCTCTTTTGTGAATACTGAGCAGAAATATTCGTTCTGTATCCCTGCTTTTTCACTGTCCCCCTCTGCCCACCCACCGTTCATTCTATTCAACTTCACTATCCCTCCCTTTGTCTTTCTACGCTCTCCGATGTACCTATAAAAGGTTTTATCGCCCTTCTTAACCGAGCTGGCTATCTTTTCCTCAGTTTGGGCCTTTGCTCTTCTGACTTTCCTCCCTGCTTCCTTCTGCCTTAACTGGTACAGCTCTCTGTCCTGCTCCTTCTGTGTTTCCTTATACTTCCAGAATGCTATCTTTTTCTCCCTGACTTTCCCAGCCACCTCTTTTGAGAACCATAGTGGCTTTTTCTTCTGTTTTGATTTGTTTATTTGCTTCACACAAAGGCTTGTTGCCTCTGTGATGGCAGTTTTGATGATTCCCCATTGTTGCTCCACCCCTCCTTCTAGCCTGTTTGCTAGTGCTTTTCTGAGGCATTCTCCCATCTTGCCAAAGTCAGCCCTCCTGAAGTCCAGTACCCTCACTTTTGTATGGCTTGACTCTGTAGCTGAGTTTAACGGGAACCACACTGTTTGATGGTCACTTGTTCCCAGATGGCAACCCACTTCTAGATCTGAGATCCTCTCACTGACCCCATTTGAGAGTACGAGGTCTAAGACTGCTCCCTCACGAGTGGGTTCTGAAACTAGCTGTCTGAGGTGTGCCACCTGTAGGGCATCGAGAATGGCCCTGCTCTTGGATGTGGCTGCAGCAAATGTGCTCCAGTTAACATCTGGCATATTCAGGTCTACCATCAACAGTATCTCCCCTTTCTCTGCCATCCTATGAATACCTTCTATCATATCCTTGTCCATTCCCTCCCACTGACATGGTCTGTACACAACCCCTGTGCGGATTGTGGTGCCCTTTCCAGTTTCCAAGGTGACCCACGGTGCCTCCTCTCCTCCCTGTTTTCTCTTTTGTTCAGTTGCTTTTATCCCTTCCTTTACATAGAGAGCTAATCCTCCCCCTCTTCTCCCCTGCCTGTCTGTCCTATAGGTTATATACCCAGGTATGTTAACATCCCAGTCATGGTTCTCTGTGTAGCATGTTTTTGTGACTGCTGCGATATCCAGGCATCCCTCTTCCATCAAGGCCACCAGCTCAGGGAGCTTGTTGCCCAGACTATGGGCATTGGTACTCATTACCCTCCATTTCCTGATGGCCCTACTCCTTTTTGTCCCATCCCTGTCCTTCTTGCCTTTGTCACTTTCCTATTTATCCCTGCCCTTCTCCTATCAACACCTCTATGTTGGTGTTTACGCATTACTGTGGTGATTTTTTGGGAGGCTAGGCTTTCCTGCTCCTTTCAGTGCCTCCCCTTGGCTAGTTTAAATGCTTGCCAATGAAGCATTTAAACCTGTCATCTAGGATCCTGGTTCTCCTCCTGAGCCAGATGCAGCCCATCATGCCAGTATAAGCTTGCATCACTCCAGGTGGCCCCCCAGTCCCCAAATGAAGCCAAATCCCTGAGCTCCACACCAGTTTTTCAACCACTGATTGAATCCCATGGTGCGAAAAACCCTAGCCTCTCCTACGCCATAGATGGGCAGCACCTCCGAGAAGGTTACCGTGCATGCTACTTGTCTAAGTCTCCTCCCCAATTCCACAAACTCTTCCTGCACTTCTTTAATCCCTTTCTTAGCCAGGTCATTTGTCCCCAGGTGGACAATGACATCCAGCTCCCTCCCTGTGCATCCTGCTACGGCAATCCTGAGGATCTGCTCCCTGTCCCTCCATGCCATGGCGCCAGGCAGGCACCTTACCTCCCTCTCCTCTCCTCCCCAGTTCTACTTTCCTAACAATGGAGTCCCCACCAGGAGTTGTTTCCTTCCCTGTGGGGTCCCCTGCCACCCTCCTGTGGGTCTCCTTTGTGAAGGTTCCCAGCATTCTCCTTGGTCTCCACTGCGGGTGCCTCCATAGAGGAACCACACTTTGCCAGAATGGCATAGGAATTGTGGAGCAGTACAACTGGAGGGATGCACCTCTGTTCCACCGCCCTCACCCTCCCTGAGCCCACTGTAGTCCAACCACTCCTCTTTCTAGGCGACCTCTGAGGCAACGGCAGTGGCACTGGTGGTCCCTGGATGGAAGAGGAGGTCCCACAAATCCTGGCCAACTCAGCCTGGAGATGAGCAACCTCCTCCCTCAGCCCAAAGAGGTGCCTGCAGATGGGACAACACCGCATCTTCCAGAACGTCTCCCGGAAGACTGCTGCTCCACAGCCACTGCACTGCACCACTCTCATCATGTCTTATTTCTGGCCCGTTAACTGTTTGGAATCCTTACTCTTTCTTCTGTTTTTTTTTTTTGTTTGTTTTCTTTTTCTCTCTTCTCTCTCTACTTATTTTCTGCCTGTGTGCCCTTTAAGCTCCCGATTGTCCTGTTCTGAGAAAAGAATATCCTATATTTCTCAGTAGACACCTTACTTGCTCAGAGGCAGACCTCCAGCAGCTAGAGTGGGCCGGAGAGCTACTCTTTCCCTTCTAGGATGGTGGGTCTTTGGTGGCTCTGTGATCACTCACTTCCTGCTCCCAAACAGGAAGTTCCTGATCTTACTTCGAGACACAGCTCTTGCAGCAGGTTACACCATTAGGACTGAAGCTGGCAGCGCCAGGACCCCACGGAAAAATTCTAGCTAGCTATCTTCAGCGGGACCGCTCACGTCCGTCCCTCCCTGGCGTCTGGTGTGGTACATAAGGCGGTCCCGCCTAGATTCTCCAGTTCTTCCCCGCCGACTTGTATGTCTCGACCCTTCGGTTATAGTCTGGAGCGTGACGCGTGGTTAAGTGCTTTCCTTCAGGAAATTTGGATTTCTTCTAGCAAGATTTTCGCTGATGTCCTCTCCGACCTCCAGTCACTCCTCCAAGTGTGCTTGAGGGAAACAGATCCCCTTCAAGGATCCCCATACGGCCTGCATTCGGTGCCTAGGCCCAGACCACGATACCCGGGCCTGCTCCTTCTGCCAGGGGTTTAACAGTCGTACTCGGATCCGACGTCAGAAGGCCCTTCAAGCCTTCTTACTGGAAGAGAAGCTGAAGACCATGTCTTCCAAGGGGGAATCTTCAAAAAAGACCCACAAGCACGCGGAGAAACGAAGGGAGAAGGCCCCTTCCAGGTCCCCCTCCAGGGCTTCGGACTCGCGCAGCTCCGGTTCCAGGTCCGATCGCTCCCCCTCCAGGGCCAGCTCTCAGCCTCCCCCGGCTGCGGTAAGGAAGCCTTCTTCTCAGGCCAAGTCTGCCAGGCCGTCCTCATCTTTGTCCTCCAGGGCCTTGGCGAAGTCTGGGGATCGCCATCATCACCATCAAAAGTCGGGTTCCCGCCCTTCGGAACCCGACGTCAGGTCAGCTTCTTTGCCTTCTTGCAAGACGCTGGAGCTCACCTCCTTAAAGAGACCTCTGGATCCGACGCCGGTGCGTCCGTCGTCGGCCTTGCGTCATGTATCCCTGGAGCCGCCGTCGGCCAGACGACCGTCGCCGCTAAGCCAGCTCCTCAGCGGATGCCCGGTATGGGACTGCCGCCCGCTCCCTGAGAAGAGGGCCCTGACGCCCGGACCGAGGTCGGTCAGGAGACCTTGACCGAGGAGGATCTAACGCGAGCCAAGGACCAGACAGGCGACCCGGTCTCATCGAGACTCTTAGGGAACCCTCGTCACTGAGCCCCTGTGGAGCCAACGCCGGACCCACAACCGCCCACCGCGCCCAGACCGTCGTCGGGCCTTTCCTTAGCGGATGTGAAGGACCTCTTCACTTACTGGTGGGACACCATAAAGAAGGACATGGTTCCCACTCTTCCTCCTCCTCCTCCTCTGGTTCCTGCACCCCCCTCGCCATTGGGGTCGGCAGGCCGCTTACCTCCTCCCCGGGAATTCGGAACCCCTCCCAGGGGGAGACCAGAAAAACGGAGACCTCCGTCTAAATCCTCTTCTAGGTCACCCAGCCCCAAGAGACCCAGGAGACACCGACGATCGCCTTCGACGGAGGACACGGGATCAGAGTACTGTTCATCTAGATCCCCATCTCCCCTCTCCATCCCTTCTCCGGACCCATGTGAGATGCCGAAATCTCCTCTGGACAACCCTTCGCTCGGATATTATGAGACACATCCAAGAGAACATGGGATGGGATGCAGAAGAGCTAGACCCGAAGGATACGCCGACAATATCTTGCAGAAAGACCCAAGCCTGTGGTGGTGCCACCCTTGGTTGACACTTGTGGACGCCACCAAGGCAGCATGGAAGCGTCCACATTCGCCTCCCGCCGGAATGCCGAAGAAAGTTAATCGCCAGGCCAAGGCTCCTAAAGAAGACCAGTACTTGACTCAGCAGCCTCAGGCCGACTCTCTGGTCATCACAGCCCCACATGACCGGTCACAGAGGCCGCACATCTGAGCACCCTGCCACCGGACCCAGAGTCCAAGCAGTTGGACGCAGCAGGCGCACGATGCTTCCGCTACCTTCGCCATCAGATCCTTGAACTATTTGACCACATGGTTCAGTTCCAGAACGCTTTGTGGAACAGGGTCTGGAAGCGGCTGGAAACTGCCGAAGGTGAGCAGAAGGAGGAGATGCTTCAGCTCCTCCGTCACGGTTCGGACGTGGAACCCAAGTGCTACGAGCCGCGTACAACTCCGCGGACTCATCGGCCCGAGCAGCAGCTTCTGGCATATGCCTCCGGAGGCAGTCTTGGTTACGCGTCTCCGGCTTTACCCCGGACGTCCAGAAGAATATCATGGATGTTCCATTCGAGGGAGAAGTCTTGTTTGGTAATCCTTCGGAGAAGATTATTACCAGACTTCAAGAGGCTGGGAAGGCGGTAAGGTCGGTTCAGGCCATGTACCGACCCAGGCTTAGTTCCTTTCGTAGGAACCAAAGTCAATTGTGGGCGGATG
Source organism: Neoceratodus forsteri (assembly GCA_016271365.2). Lineage (NCBI taxonomy): Eukaryota > Metazoa > Chordata > Ceratodontiformes > Ceratodontidae > Neoceratodus > Neoceratodus forsteri. The sequence continues at coordinate 725,559,120 of CM028129.1, forward strand.
CAGAGGCAGCAGCCCGGCTGTACACAACAGAGGGGCTCCGCCCATAGAGCCCAGGGAAACAGCCCGCCAGCGAAGCCAGTGTACTTCAAGCCAGCCCAGCCAGCGGGACCCTCTGCCGCCACAGCCTGACTCTTTCCGCCCCTCAGGATCAACGGAAATCATGGTCGGGGTCGCTTGGAGAACTTTCTGCCAGGATGGCAGGCTATAACCACCAACAGGTGGGTTCTTCAGTTGGTCAGAAGAGGCCACTATATAGAATTTGCGGAAAAGCCACCCTCGAGGCCTCCTTTGCTCTCCCGGTATCCGGGTCAGCACAAATCTCTGATCTGCAAAAGGGAGCGATAGAGTACGTCCCGGAGAACCAGAGAGGACAAGGATATTATTCCCACTTCTTCCTGGTTCCAAAGAAAACAGGGGACCTCCGTCCGATTCTGGACCTCAGCGACTCAACGGTCGGTCGCCTACAAGAGATCTCGTGATGTAGACTTTTCCCGGTCTTATTCCTATGCTGAAACAAGACTCTTCTTAGTTGCCTTAGACATGCAGGACGATACCTGCATATCCTATAGCTCAGGTGCACAAGAGGTTCCTGCGCTTGAGTTCCTCGACCACCACCTTCAATTCGACCTTCCATTCGGACAGTCATCCGCACCCAGGGTCTTTACCAAGTGCATGGCAGTCGTGGCAGCCTCTGAGGAGACAGGGCCATTATGTGTTCCCGTACCTGGACGATTGGCTTCTCATGGCCGCCTCCAGAGAGGCGTTGTTACTTGAGGTCCAGAGCACCCAGGACCTGTTCCGATCTCTGGGAATCCTAATAAACTACGAGAAGTCTCTCCTGGTACTGTCGCAGAAACTGCAGTTTATAGAGGCAGTACTGGACACTGTTCAGGGAAGAGCTTTTCTTCCAGACGACAGAGCGGAGCGCATCAGATCCCTCATCAGGGAGTTATCGTCGAACAATACCGTCTCTGCCAGGTCGGTCCTTCACTTGCTCGGACACATGGCTGCGGCCATTCCTACCGTCCCTTTCGCAAGGCTCCACATGTGGGTAACTCAGTGGATGCTCAAAGTGCAGTGGGACCAAAGGCAAGACCACTTGCAGCATCCGGTCAGGATCACGAACACTGTGTTTCGAGATTGGCAGTGGTGGCTAGTCCCAGGGTCGCTCTCCATGGGCGTCCCGTTCGTAGCACCATCCCCGGAGGTAACCCTCAACACAGACGCCTCTGGTCTAGGGTGGGGGGCACACCTAGACGGGGTAAAGTCCCAGGGTACGTGGACCCCGATGGAAGCTCATCTCCATATCAACGCTCTAGAGATGAGGCGTTCTCATGCCCTGCAGGCCTTTCAGTCAGTAATCCCACCGTGTACTCTTCTGCTTCAGACAGACAACACGGCGGTGATGTATTACCTCAACAAACAAGGAGGCGCACACTCTTACCCCTTTGCAGGGAGGCCATGAGGGTGTGGGATTGGGTAATCGGACACGGCGCAAATCTGATCACTGTGCATGTTCCCGGGGTGGACAACACGATTGCAGACGGTCTGAGTCGCTCCCAGGCCAGAGTCCACGAGTGGGAACTTCTTCAAGAGGTAGCAGAGGATCGGTTTCTTCGATGGGGAACTCCAGAGCTAGACTTGTTCGCATCCCCATCCAAGGCAAAACTGCCCAATTTTTGCTCGCTAGATCCAGGGCCTGGTGTTTTCTGGCAAGACACGTTGTCCCTCTCCTGGGCGGACAGATTCCTCTACGCTTTCCCTCCTTTCCCGTTGATCCAGAGAGTTCTTCTCAAACTCGCGAGGGAGCATGCAATCATGATCCTGGTGGCCCTGCCTGGCCCAGACAGATCTGGTTCCCTTTGCTGATGCAGCTATCCTGGAACCCCGCCTCCTGCTGTTGCTCAGCTCCCATCTCCTATCTCAGGAGAAAGGTTCACTAGTCCACCCGGACTTACGCTCACTGAACCTGCATGCATGGCTCCTAGAGACATAGCCATCTTGGCGCACGGGTCTCAAGAGGTTGCAGAAGTTCTTTCTGCAGCCAGAAAGCCGCATCGATATGCATCGCCATGAAATGGCGCTTTTGTTTATGGTCGCGAGCACGTGATTTTTCCCTTTAGGTTGCCCAGTGGGAGTGGTGTTGACTACCTGCTCTCCTCTTTCATTCGGGTCTAGCCTACTCCTCTATCAAGGTGCACCTTTGTGCCATTTCTGCCTACCACCTTCCGGTGGGACATCGTACAGTGGCACAATTAGACGCCTCTCGGGAATTTCTGAGAGGGGTGTTGCACCTTAGGCCACCCATAAAGGAATTCTAGCGGTCAGGGGTAAGGGGAAATAGACTTCTAGGAAAACAAACTGAACTTACAAGCTCAAATGGGCAGACTAGGTGGGCCATAGGCCATAGGCCCTTATCTGCCGACACTGTCTATGTATCTATGTATTATTAGGGACCCTGTGCCTCCATGGGATTTGCTCTTTGTCCTGGAACAGCTCACGCTCCCCCCCTCGAACCTGCCGAGGATTATGAGCTAGTGCTTTCTGTCGTGGAAATGTTATATTTGGTTGCTATGCATTTCAGCAGAAGAATTTCTTGTTTCACGCCTCATGTGCATAGAGTCTTATTTAGTTTTCCACCAGGACAGAGTACTCCTGAGGATCTAACCCTAAATTTTTGCCTAAGGTGGTCTCTTCACTCACTCTAAATCAGGACATTGACCTACCAGTCTACTTCCCGAACTACTCGAATAGAGGAGAGGCTCTGCTCCACACCCTGGATGTTCACCGCAGCCTGAGGTATTACCTCCACAGAACTAAACCTTTTCGTAGTTCTGAGCAACTTTTCGTTTCCTTCTCTGAGAGGATGATGGGCCAGTCTGTAGCCAAACAGTCCCTGTCTCGCTGGCTTGTCCAGTGTATTTCATACTGTTATGATATCAAACAAAAGCCCCTCCCGGGAATAGTCCGGGGTCATTCTACAAGGGGTGTGGCCACCTCCTTGCAGCACTCAAACGCCTCCACCTCTGCTATATGTGCTGCAGCCACTTGGAGCTCTCCAGTATACCTTATCAGGCATTATATGCCTGACACGCTGTCGGGGAGCCGGTTTCGCCTGGCGGTGCTACAGGGTCTCCTGTCCTAGGTTCAGGACCTGGAATGTACTTCCTATTTCCTCCTCCCGGAATTTCTGGCAGTGTTACTGCTTGGGAATCAGTCCTAATGGTGTAACCTGCTGCAAGAGCTGTGTCTCGAAGTAAGATAGTACAGTTACGTAAGAACTTACCATAACAGTAGATCTTCGAGAACAGCTCTTGCAGCAGGTACCTTCCCGTCCGCCTTCCCCCCTGGAGGAGGCATGGCTTAAGCCTTTGTTATCAGGAATTTTTCCCGTTTGTCTTCTGACGGTGGATCCTCGGTCTCCATTTTTGATGTCAGCTTGCGTCGAAGTCTCCGCGGAGAACTGGGGAATCTGGCGGGACCGCCCTTATGTACCACGCCTGACGCCGGGGCGGTCCCCGCTGAAGATAGCTAGCTAGAATTTTTCCATGGGGTCCTGACGCCTGCTGGCTTCAGTCCTAGCGGTGTAACCTGCTGCAAGAGCTGTTCTCGAAGATCTACTGTTACGGTAAGTTCTTACGTAACTGTACTTTGTCAGTCAAATCCAGTGCCTATAAAAGTAGAACTAGCTATGGGTGGGGTTGATCTTCAAAGGTCAATCCGTTGTCTAGGATCACACCAAGACTGTGCACTCTTAGAAGCCACCAACAGAGCAGACCCCAGGAACAAACCTGCGATAGCTCCAGGTGGCAACCCACCACACCCGCAACCTGGCTCGATTAACAGTACCTCCATCTTATCCGAGTTGAGTCACAGCCAGCTGGAAGCCATCCAGTCATTAATTTTAGCCAGACAGATGTTAAGCATGTCTACAGCACTGGATGTTCCAGGTGCAAATGACAGATACAGTTGGGTGTCATCTGTACAGCAGTGAAACTCCACGCTGTATGGCTGAATGATCTCGCCCAGGGGCAGCATGTACACTGCGAACAGTATCGGTGACAAGATCAAGTCCTGTGGTACCCCACTTGACAGGCATTGGGGAAGAGGAGAAATTCCCCATCACCACCCTCTGTACCCTATCAGATATGTAGGAATCAAACCATTTGATGACTACACCAGCAAGTCCACAAAACTCACAGAGCCGATCGAGAAGCACAAAGTGATCTACGGTGGTGAAGGCTAAGAGATCGAGGGAGCACAAGAATTGACTTGTCTCCTCTGTCTCTAGCCCTGAGCAGGTCATTATGCACCCTCACTAGTGTTGTTGCTGTGCTGTGTTTAGCCCGAAAACCCGACTGAAATGGCTCATAAATGTCAGAGGACATGAGGTGCTCCTCGAGCTGTTGTGCCACTAGTTTCTCAACAACCTTGCCCAAAAATGGCAGGTTGGAGATCAGATGGTACTGCACCAGAATGTCTGGGTCGAGGAATGATTTCTTAAGGAGGGGCCTCACCAATGCTTCTTTCAAAGCCACTGGGAACACCCCCTCTGCCATCGAGCACCTGGTGAACACCAGGCCAACAGCCTCGGCGCATCCCATTAAGAAACGCGTTGGGGCTGGGTCCAGTTCACAATAGGCATGCTTCAGCTCTAAGATCACCTCAGTGACCTCAGCTGCCTTCACTGGCCTAAAGTCCTCCTAGATAGGCGGTGTGCCTCTGTTCCTCCCAGACCGACCACTGTGAGGTGAGACACTCCCTGACAGAATCCCCGACCAGATAGATGACACTCTGTCAGAGAAAAACGGTGCAAACTTGTCACGTAACATGGATGAAAAAGTCTTCAGCTGTAGACAAGCAGGATGGAGTAGTCTATCCACAGTCCGAAAAAGCTGAGAAGGTCTGTTTCCCCCTGCAGCAATCTCCCTGGACAGGAATTCTGCCTTATTATGGGAAATTGCTGCCTGGTACTCACCGTAGTGAGTGCACAGGGCCTGTTTGTCAGCCTCCAGCTGGGTCTTCCACCAATAACGCTCCAACATCTGATCCTTGATCTTAATCACCTTGAGGTCCCCATCAAACCAAGAGGACCTCAAGTGAGAAGATCTGAGTCATATATGGACTGGAGTGATGATATCCAGTGTTTTGGATACCACCCTGTTATAGGTGACCACCACCTCACTGGCACCAGTCGCACATGCTGCATCAGCTCTAGATAGATCAGCCAATGACTAGTCCTTCTGGGCATAAACCCCTTAAAGGGTGGTAGCTGACTATCTTCACTGGGGAAGGACTTCCAGGGGGGCCCAAAACATGAACCTCACGGTGCAATGATCAGACCACAAGACCTGATCAATTTTGGGGCTATCAACCTTGTAGGGAGTGTGCTTATCTTGTGTGAGGCTGGTCCAGAGACTAGAGGGGTTGTCCAGTTGCAGTGAGGGTAGTGATCAGGGGGAGATACCATTTGTGGGGGGTTGGCAGGCTAATTTGTGGGTGGGAAGGGCGGTGGTGGGAGACAAAGTCCAGCTGTAGGGAGGGTGGTTGCCGTGGGGGGATGCAGGTTTGGGGGTTTTAGTAGTCCAGCGAGGTGGCTCAACTCGGGCTTGAGGTAGGCTTCTCCAACTGTAGGTAGGTCATCAGCATGGGGGTGGGAATCGTCTAGCTGGTGGGAGAGTGGTTTGCATAGTATGGGTGACTTGTCTGCGGTCAGGGTGTTCCAGGGATGGGTCTAGCTTCAGGGAGGGTGGTCTACTCTACCAGCCCCCTGACTTCTACAGGCTGAGTGCTGGAACAGCCCCCGGACAAGGTTCCCCAGCCATCCCTGTAGCTGGACCAGTGTCTCCCCATTATGTGTCAGTGAGTAGATGTTGAGGGATTCTACCCTATGCGTTGAGAAATGTTCTCAGTTCACTGCTGTGGCTTGCCGTTTGTAAAATATGTGGTTTATTGACCTAGGTTTGAATACCCCAATGCAGCATACTCACAGTGGGACCCTGTGCAAGTCATTTGGGTGGGGGAGAATGTAGAGGTATACACAGAGACTTGGTTGTGACTCCCCATCCCTCCTCCTTAGTATGTAACCCTGAGGCTCTTCAGAGGCAGCAGCAGCAACCATTGTGCTGAAAGCTAATAAATATTAGTGGCAGTCCCTCTGTGACTGCTCGTCTTGCGGTCCACAATACGGCAATGCACTTTACGTTCCTCAAGAGGGGTCTTGCCATCGTAGTCTTTTTTTTCCCTCTAGTTCTGTGGTTGGGCCCCTAGTCCATGGGTTCGAATGGTGGTGGGGGGAGGAGTCCAGCTTTAGGGAAGGTGGTTGGCTGAGCGGAATGATTCAGTTTCCTGTGCTTTAACAGTCCAGAGATGGTGGTCAGCTTTGTGGAGACTGGCTGAGCTGCAGGTAGAATTGTGGGCTGGGAGGTATTCTAGCTACAGGGAGGAGTGGTGTGGGTGGATTTTCTGTGTCTGGGCAGGGTGGTTTTTGGGGGGTGATGCAGCTGCAGGGAGGTGCATGGGAGGCTTATCCAACAGTTGGGGATGTTCTAGCTGGAGGGAGAGTGGTCAGTATGGTGTGCATGCCTTGTCCACAGGGAGGCTGCATGGTGCCGTGGGGTCCAGCTGTAGAAACGGTGCTTATTTATGTCTGGGAGTGCAAATACCTTTGAGCCGGGGCTCTTTTACAAAGGTTCCACATCAGTTAACATTTCAGATACAGCAAGACAACATGACAACAGTATGAGCAAAACAGGGACAATAATTTGAAAACGTAGTTACAAGTAATATAAAAAGGAAAATTAGGGGTAGTAAATGGGAATAGTGAAAGAGGTGTGGAGAGGTAAGGGAGCACACAGGAAAAAGGGAGGTGGGAACAGGGAGGGATAAAGAGTAAAGGGGGGGGAGAGAGAGGGGAGAACAACTGGGGAGTAAGAGCAGCCGAGGACTTTGTCAAGACAGGGGGAGAAGACAAGTAGGGAGGCCAAGTGCTAAATAGGAATGTGAAATGAATGCAGCTAGAGCAAAGTTAGAGCTTAGCTCGGTGAAAGCTGGTCCAGGGTCAGGAATGGTGGTATAATTGCTGAGAGGGTGGATTGGCGGGGGGCGGCTAGTCTGTGGATGCTCCAGGAAGATTGTTCCCCGAAGACCTGGTCTGAGGCCAGTTTCTGTGTTGCAATTTTTTTTTCTTGCACTTTACACCCTTTAGTGTTAATTTACTATTCGAGCACCACACTGCCATGGATCACCACTGCTGTGAAATTTGAAGTTAAAAGAATTTTAGGGAAATAAGGATTCAAACCTAAACTTCCTGGAGCCCAGTTTTGTCCCTTAATCACTAGGACATGCTGGCTGGTGCTTAGTAAGCTTGTGGTTAAACATATGTGACACTAACTAACCCCAGACTGGTTAAAAAGAGAAACTGGTCTCAGATGAGGTCTTAGGGGACCAATGTTCCTAGACCATCCATAGATAGGAAGGGTGGTTTGAAATTGGGCACAAGCATCATGCGGGGGGTTCCAACTGTAGGGAGGGTTGGCATGGGGGATATAGGTTCAGGGACTGTAGTGGGACAGGGAGGGTGCTCAGCTTTGGAGGTGGTGGTGAGCTGGGGAGGTGTTCTAGCTATGGGGAGAGTGGTCAGCATGGTGAGTGTGGCTTGTCCGCGGGTGGGATATGTAGTCTAGTGTGATGAGCACCCAGCTGCAGAGAGTGTCCAGTGGTTATGGTGTGGTCCACAGTGGGTAATCAGCTTTGTGAAGGCTGGTTTGGGGAAAGAAGGTTGGTCCAGTTGCAGGGATAATGGAGGGGTGTTCTCTGGCTGCAGGGACATTGCCAACAGGGTGGCTAGTCCGTGGGTGCAAAGAGTGGTCCATGGCTGCTGCAGGCTGTGTTCTACATTCATGTCTGTGCCCCTTGTGACAGCACTGTGCCATGTGCACTGCTGACACTACAGTTTGCCACAAGTAGACTTTCACTGTGTCATATGCATTGCTGGCATAGCACAGTGCCACATACAGTTTTCAAGACTGTGTTGTGCCACATATAGGCTGTCACCGGACTGTGCCACTTACCCTGCTGTCGCACTGTGCCACGTAACCTGTCAGCACAGTACTGTGCCACATACTTCTGGCACTGCACTGTTCCATGTGCACTGCTGACACAACATTGTGCCATGTGCACTGCTGACACAACATTGTGCCATGTGCACTACTGACACAGCACTATGCCACATGTACTGTTGGCACAGCACGGTGCCACATGCAGCTTTCGAGACTGCTGTGCCACATACAGGCTGTCACAGGACTGTGTCACATGCCCTGCTGTCGCACTGTGCCACTTAACCTGTCAGCACAGTACTGTGCCACGTGTACTTCTGTCACTGCACTGTGCCTTCTGCAGTGCCATGACTGCACTGTTCCATATGTACTGCTGACACAACATTGTGCCATGTGCACTACTGACACAGCAATATGACACATGCACTGTTGACACAGCACTGTGCCACGTGCACTGCTGACAGCATTTCTGCATGCACCACTGACAGCAGTGCCATATGTACTTCTATCACTGCTCTGTGCAACGTGACCTGTCAACACTGCACTTTGCTGTGCCACATGTACCTGTCTCTGTATATACTGTGGCACATGCAGTGCCACCACTGCACTGTGCCACATTCACTGCTGAAATAGTATGGTGTCACATCCCCTGCCGACACTGCAGTGTGTCATGTGCACTGCAACACTGCACTCTGCCACTTGTAGGCTGTCCTCACACTGTTACATGTGCACTCCCATTGCTGCACTCCTGACCCTGCACTACAGTATGCCTCATGCACTGCCACCACTGTGCTATGCCATGTGCCTCATCAAAATAGTATTCATGTTCCCCAGTTGGCCACTGTCTGGGACTGTGGGTGGCAGAATTTCCCCTGGTGGCTGCCAGTGAGGTCATCTGGGCACATGCATGGGAATCCACACCCTTCTGTTATGGCAGCTTGCAGTTTAAATTCCCTGAGTTCAATAAGTAGGAGAATGGGGGGGATGCACCCTTGCAAAACTTTAAAAAATGGTCTACTTCTGTCGGGCCTGGTGACTGCAGGTGGCATTGTCCCGGCACGTGACTTATGTGTGACCCATGCGCCCTTCGGTCATGGCAGCGTGCAGTGCAGCTTCAATGAGTTCACCAACTGAGAGGTCACCCATTTTGATAGTCAGTGATGACACCAGATGCAGCGATATTGTGTCTGTCACAGAAATAGGGGGAAAAACACTGGAATGGCAACACCACTTTAGTAGGCGCATACAACTCTCAGCCATCTTGTGGGTGGTAGAGTGGTGAAGCGACTCCATATACAATAGCACGAAGAGAGCGGAATGCTGAATATCTCAATGGTATTTTCCTGTTTTTTTTAATTCCCGTGTTAAGTACATGTTGGCCAAGGGCTTGTGGAGTATCCCTATAAAATGTTGATTTGTACAGTTTTTTGTACTGGATAAAACACGTTCAGAAAATTTCCATGGAACATAAAAGCAGAGAATTTGACAACAGATAAGGACCGCTTGGCTCATCCAGTCTGCCCTTTTCTCCCTACCACCACTATTACCGCAGTCCATGCCCGATTTACAGCTCTTTCTCCCTCCCCCTGTGCTTATCCCATATTTTCTTGAACCCCACCACTGTTTTCACCCCCACCACCTCTGCTGGGAACTTGTTCCAGGAATCGACCACTTCTGTGAAGAAGTACTTCTTTAGATCTCCCTTGAATCATCCCCCTTCCAAGTTCAAAGCATGTTCTCTTGTTCTTGAGCACCTTTTCTTCAGAAAAATATAACTGTCCTATACCTTACTTACCCCTGTGAGGTATTTAAGGGTCTCTATCATATCCCTCCTCTGTTCTCTGTTCTGTGCTTTACATATTGAGGTCCTTTAGTCTGTCCTCATAAGGCTTTTGATGCAGATGCTGCATCATTTTGCTTGCCCTCCTCTGAACAGCCTCCACTCTTATGTCCTTCCAGAGATGTGGTCTCCAGAACTGGCCACAGTACTGTAGGTGAGGTCTTGCCCGCTGTCTATGCAGAGGCAACACAACCTGTCTGTCTGCTGGTGATATCCCTCCCTGTGCTTCCCAGCATTCCACTTGCACTCCCTGCTGCCTTGTCGCACTGTCTGGCCATCTTCAGGTCATCTGATGTGATTACCCTCAGATCTTTTTCCTGCTTTGTGGTCGTCAGTCCCACTCCACCAGTTTACTACTCCGCCCCTTGGTTTCTGTGCCGCAAGTGCATTATGTTGCACTTTTTCACATTGAACTCCAGCTGACATGCCCTTGACCACTCCTTTAGTTTTCTCAGGTCTCTGCTCATCTTTTCTACCCCACCCGAGCGTCCACCCTGTTGCAGATTTTGGTGTCATCAGCAAAGAGATGGACCTTCCCATCCAGCTCCTCTGTATACTCACTTCTACAGACATTAAAGAGGACCGGTCCCAGCATGGATCCCTGAGGCACCCAGCAGGTCGTCTCCTCCCTTCCTTGGAGTGAACTCCATTTATCACGGTCCTCTGTCTCTGATCCTGTAACCAATTTCTTATCTGGTTTATCACATTTGGACCCACACCTAAGCTACTCATCTTGCTTACTATTCTCCTATGTGGAATGGTGTTGAATGCCTTATTGAAATCTAGGGAGGCCATGTCCACTGCCCTACCCAGATGTAGTTCCTTGGTCACCGAGTCAAAGAACTCTTATCAGATTTTTTTGAAATGCACCCCCCCATAAAACGTGCTGCCTTGCGTCTTGTAACCCACTGAATTCAAGATATTCCACAGTCCTTTCATTCAGCAGTGATTCCATAAAATTTTCCACCACATACGTCAGGCTGACTGGCTTATAATTGCCAGCCTTCTCCCCGCTCCCACTTTTGTGAAGTGGGACTACATCTGCCCTCCTCCAGTCCTCTGGAACCACACCTGTTTCCAGTGAGCTGTTAATGTGATTTCTCATTATATTTATATGAAACAGAGAGGATAATGGATGGGCACCAGTTAACAGTAAAGTTGTGTTCCCTTCAAGAGGTTATCATGACAACCTAGTAAGCCTCAAGAGTGAAGCTCGAGAGGTTTACCATTTGCATGACCACCTCGAAAAGGGAACTCAGTGTTGTTGTTAACTGGTGCCCATCCATTGTGTTTCATGGTGTATGGGCACCACTGGTCAACAACAGAGCATTTGTCGAGGCTTGGGTCTTGTTTACTAATGTTATGTGGCCTGACTGTAGTGTGGCTGAGCGGGGAGAATCGCTCACGTCTTGGCTGCAAGTAGTGGAAAGCTGCAGCGGTTGGGACACACAGACACATAAATGCCGATCATGTCCTTACAGTACCATTTTTTCCTCCCCTCAAATGAAGTTCTGTTTCCTGGGTAGAGCTCACCGCAGCGACCGTTGATGAGGAGCAAGGTATGCAGGCATGCATGCGCGAAGACGTTCAAAACTGTTGTACCATCGATGTGACATACCAGTGATGGTACAACAGCATAATGACGTCCCATCGTTGGTACTACAAGGTTAGTTTTTGACTGATTTCTACATACAAAGATCTCCCACTCCCATACATTATATTGGTTTTATAGTGTCATGTGTGCCTGATCGTCATAGTGCATTCCAAACTGAAAAAAAAAATGTTCTGTATTAACATTTGTCTTTTCTATATCTGTCGGAAACGGCTGTGCTTTTATGTTTGCTTCATTGGCAAAACACATCGCGACCATATGACTTTTTGGAGGTGTGTGACCCTCTTGTCCAATGCAGTGCTCCATTTAGCAGGCATGACCGTACTGCACCAATGGATGCGTGAGCTGTCTATGACAGTAGTTCGGCTGCAGTGGTCTTTAGTTCAGAGAAAACTACTTCTGTAGTCAGCGGTGGTAATGTGTGTGTATTTAGCATATTGACATCACTCAGTTTCTTCGACCCTCCTGCATGTCGCTGCCAATGAACTCACTCCCGCTTCTTCCCTCTGCTGCTGTCCTCCCTTACTCCCTGGCTCACCCTCTGGCTGCAAAGAAATCCTTCCCACTTCCTTCCTCTGGTGCTGTCCTCCCCACTCCCTCGTTCCCCGACTCACCCTCCAGCTACAAACGAAATCCCTCCCGCTTCCTCCCTCTGTTGCTGCTGTCCTCCCCTCTCCCTTGTTCCTCGGCACATCCACTGGCTGGTCAAGTTTTCCTTTTTGCCGAGGGGGTGCTCCCCCCAAAAAAAAACACCGAGGTGGTACGCTGGGAGTCCACCCCAGCATGCCAAATGTCCCTGTAATTAAGAAAACCTTCCTGCGACTTTTTTTTTTTAACATGGAAAAGGAAAAATGATCCCTAGTTGTCTGTGGTGGCCCCCTTCCCCAACCTGCACCCACCCTCTGCGCACCCCAACTCCCCACACACACCCTCACCCCATACTTACCTCCGGAGTGGAGCAGGAACACGTCTGCACTCTTCAAAGCCGACCGCGAACTGAACAAATGCCAGTAAGCTGTATAATGGCATAAATGTTTTTTTTTTTCCAACTTAGGTGGATATTGTGGCCATTTTTGCAACTTTTGGCACCAATTTTTCAACATGGGGTTCCTCATGAGTTCAGTCACTGTCATGTCGTCATTCAGTCCTGAAAGGTGATTTCGTTGTCACTGCGCGGAATCACTTTTCAGGACCGGGTAATGAAATGACAGTGTCACTGTTCATGAGGTGGGCTCCCAGAAAGCCTATGATGCAAATTTGGTGGAAAAATTCCAAAAAATGACTGTGTTGCGAGTGTGCGTTTTGCAGTTTCCATGCACACTTGCAACTTCAAAAAAATGCTATATTTTCATTCCAGATTTTCAGCATTGCCATTTTTTTCACACCTCCTTATGAACAATACAGCTGTCATTTCTCACATCTTGCCCGAAATGTGTTTTCGCACATCCGGCGCACAATGGTACGGTTGCTGTGGGAAATCAATGTTCAGGACAGATTAAGAAAATCACAGTGACACTGTTCATGAGTGGAGGTCCCAAAATGCCTGTGTTGAAAATGTGGTGCGAAATTCACAAAATGACTATGTTCACAGTGTGCATTGCGCGGTGTCCACGCAAACTCGTAACTGAGCGATACATAGTATTAACATAGAAACATAGGGGCTGGATATGCAAAGATGTGCTGTTTACACAATAGGGCGCCAAGTCCGAAATTACGCCATTCTGCCATATTCAGCAGGAGGCAGTTGCGCCCCAAGTCAAGCTGAGCAACAGCGCAATGCTAATGAAGGCATGCTGAACTGGAGGGGGAGGAACCATGCATAAACTGCACAGCCAGATATTCAGCGGGCTGTGCAGAGTTGTGCAGGCGCAACCCCTAACCTGCGCCTGCACAACTTTGAGCCCAAAAAGGAGTAAGTCGAGGGCCACCCACAGGTGAGCTGCCGCATTGCAGGCGCCAACAGCAGCTGCCACCTGTGGGTGGCCTCATCTACTCCCTGTGCCCCCTGCAGCCAATCGCGGGCATATAACCCCTCCCCAACTGGCCCGATCGCGGGCATAAGTGTAAAAATCCCCCTCTCCCGACCTGGCCCGATCGGGCATAAGTTTAAATAAACCCCACCCCACTAGCCCGATCGCGGGCATAAGTATAAATAACCCCCACCCCCACTGAACCCGATTCGGGCATGGTATAAATAAACCCCACCAGCCCGATCGCGGGCAAAGTGTAAAATAAAACCCACCCCCACCAGCCCGATCGCGGGCAGCAAAAGTCAACCCCCAGAACATATCCCTGGTGGTCCAGTGGACCTTGAAGCCCGATCGCGGGCTGCAAAGTGTTCAAACCCTCCCAGGACTACCTACCCTGGTGATCAGTGGCCCCCACCCACCCACCGAAGCCCCCACCCGCTCCCCATCAGCCAGCGGGCGGCAGCATCCCCGTCTGCCGCCCTGCCACCCGCCGACCGACTGCCGGTAGAAGCCTGCGCCCGATTAGCGCACAATGGGCGTACCGCTTCGGGCAGTCATCAGCTCGGCGCATGAAGGCGGCAGAAGGTCTGCCACCAGCTGAGGCGGAGTGGTGAGGCACCGTGGTGGTGGTCACTAGATCACGAAATGCGTCAGTGAGAGGATTGAGCTACTGCAGCCAGTGAGCAGAATCACTGGAACCGAGATATGTTCTTAGAGAGGAATGAACCTCTTGCTGCCGAGATCGGCAATGAAATGAACTGTTCCCCACTATCGCAAATCAGCTGGTGAGAATGAGCCTATTTTACACTTTGCCCTTTGATCGCGGACTGTGCGGCGGTGAGGGCTGTTTCAACGTTTGCCCGTGATTGGTGTTGACCATCTTTGCTGCCCGCGATCGGGCTAGTGGGTTTATTTTACGTGATGCCCGCGATCAGGCCAGTCGGGGGAGAGGGTTTATTTATACTTATGCCCGCAATCGGGCTAGTGTGGGGGGGTGGGGGTTTATTTATACTTATGCCCGCGATCGGGCCAGTCGGGGGGAGGGGGGAATTTTACACTTATGCCCGCGATCGGGCTGCAGGGGGCATGGGTCCCCAATGGCTGCTGCCTGGCAGGGCGCCAGGCGCAAGTCCTCGGGGATCGGCGCACCTGCATGCTAATGGCATGCAAATGAGGCCATAAATAGATGCAAATGGCCCCCCTGCACCTTGCATGAATTATGGCTCCATTTGCATGTCACCTTTTGAATATGGGATATTTACATGGTGCAAGGTACTCGGCGTCAACAAGATCTTGAATGATCCACTCTGACCACTTGCAGTCACAAGTTCCACTGTATCATGCACAGTGGTTTGTCGGGGTGATATCTCAACGGAGTTGCTCAATAGTGCAACTCTGTTGAATATCACCCCGGCCACACCCCGTGCAACTATTTTGTGCAGCGCAAGGTCTTGCGCCACAGAATAACGCAGTTAGAATATCCAGCCCATAGACTTTGATGGTAGATAAGGACTGCTTGGCCCACCTAGTCTGCTCATTTCCCTACCTACTGGATAAGCTGCAGATCCTAGTTAACCAACAGCCTATTTCTTCCTACCCCCCACATGAATTGCCTTTTGTATGTCCCATGTATTCTTGAATTCTCCCACAGTTTTAGACCCCACAGCCTCCTCAGGAAGGCGGTTCCAGGCATCCACCACCCTCTCTGTGAAAAAATACTTCCTCACATTGCCCCTGAGCCGTCCCCCCTCTATCTTCAAATTGTGTCCCCTTGTTCTTGCACATCTCTTTTTCTGAAAGATGCTACCCTCTTGGAATTTGTTGTTTCCATTGAGGTACTTAAAAGTTTCTATCATGCCCCACCTCCCTCCTTTCCTCAAGGGTATACATATTAAGCTCCTTTAGTCTCTCTCCTCATATGGCTTCTGTTGCAGACCCTGCACCATTTTAGTTGCCCTCCTTTGGACTGCCTCCATCCTGTCTATGTCCTTGTGGAGATGGGGTCTCAAGAACTGGATGCAGTACTCCAGATGGGATTTCACCAACTGTCTGTACAGAGGAATAACTTTATGTTTTCTGCTGGTGCTGCTTCTCCCTATACGTCCCAGTATCCCCCAGCCCTCCCTACTGCCTTCTCTCATTGCTTGCTAACCTTAAGGTCATCTGATATGATTACCCCCAGGTCCCTTTCCATTCTTGTTGTTACTACCTCCCTGCCATTGTGTACTCTTCCCCTGGGTTTTTGTTTCCCAGGTGCATTACTTTGCACTTCTTTGCATTGACTCCAAGCTGCCATACTTCTGACCATTTCTCCAACCTTGTCAAGACCCTTCTCATCCTTTCTGCCCCCTGTATCAACCCTGTTGCAGATCTTTGTGTCATCTGCAAAGAGGCATACTCTTCCTTCCAGTCCCCCTGCAATGTCACTTATAAAGACATTAAAAAGGACCTGACCCAGGGGTCGATCTTAACATTGTTTTACTAGCCCAAACACTAGTGCAATTTGACCAGGGCTAGTGCAGCTAACTCTCTACTTGGCAGTCTTGACTAGTGCAGATTTTCATGGCTGTTAATGAATTTAAAAAAGTCTCTACTTTAGCATTCTGTAGTCCTCATGCTTATCTCTCTCAATGTTCCAGATGGCCAGGTGTGATTAACAGCTTATTAAGAGCTGCAATTATCTGGCAGTTCAAGAGAGGGATCCCACAAAAGACTCAATGTGAGTCATTATCACTCCACTGTTGAGACTTTCAGCTGGTATACAGGGTGTGATCAAGGGTAGAGTACTGTTAAGTCACTACCTTCCAGTTTTCTGAATGTGTCTGTGTCTAACAATTTGTCCAATATTATTAAGACCAGTGCCCCTCATTTCTCTACATTTTGAGTGTTTGTATCCAACATTTCGGTGACTGTCAAGCCGAACACCCCAAGGCATACCTCAACACTTATCAGTGTCTGCAGGGAAGGGTGAGGTGAAATGGCATGAGTGTTATGGGTGATGACCCAAAGGCACACCCCAGTGCCTGTCTCATCTCTGCAGGGTGGGGGTGGGGTTGGGGTTGGCTTCACTTCAGTACTTCACTGCCATTCCTGTTCTGCATCTAACTCCTGCGCTTCCAATGCTAGTACAGCAAGTAAACATTCGGCATTGACAAATACTTGTTTTCTACACTTCTGTGAACTCTGTACCTCCCATGTCAGCAAAGGGAAAAAAAGACGGCCAGCAGCACGTATAAGTCAGGTGTTGTTGTGGATACTAATGCAAACTCATCTAGTGAAAGCTATCTCGATTCTGTCTATAATGCTGAATAGGGGAAAATCTCATACCCTTATTGAAACGACACTTATGCCACCAACACAAGCTAGGGTTACCACCTTTTAAGAAGCCCAAAGTGGGACTTGTCTTACTGAAATATGACTTTTCGCAGGACAATATGTAACCTCAACCAACATAACAGATTTTTTATCTAAATAATCAGAATTAAGTCTAAGTGTTGCAGTTTTTTTAGATGTTCCCTAGTGTTTCTAATCATTTTAAGGTATTTTAGTTAAGGTACTATAGTTTTTGCAGCATTTAGAGGAAAGTCTGAAGATATTCCATTGTACTATAATGTCAGGACATTTAGTATTTTTCATGTTTTTTCGCAGGACACAGCTGTCCAAATCAGGACTGTCCTGCGAAAGTAGGGACAGGTGGTAACCCTAACCCACAAGCACGTGTATGTCTGGTTTAACCAACATAGAAACATAGACTTTGACGGCAGATAAGGACCGCTAGGCCCATCTAGTCTGCCCATTTCCCTACCTACAGGATAGGCCGCAGATCCTATTTAACCAACAGCCTATATCTTCCTGCCCCCACAAGAATTGCCTTATGTCTGTCCCATGCATTCTTGAATTCTCCCACAGTTTTAGACTCCACAACTTCCTCAGGAAAGCTGTTCCATGCATCCACTACCTCTCTGTGAAATAATACTTCCTCACATTGCCCCTAGAACGCCCTCCTTCTATCTTTAAATTGTGTCCCTTGTTCTTGCAAGTCTCTTTTCTGAAAGATGCTACCCTCTTGGACTTTGTTGATTCCCTTGAGGTACTTAGAAAGTTTCTATCATGTCCCCCCTCTCCCTTCTTTCCTCAAGGGTATACATATTAAGCTCCTTTAGTCTCTCCTCATACGGCTTCTGTTGCAGACCCTGCACCATTTTAGTTGCCCTCCTCTGGACTGCCTCTATCCTGTCTATGTCCTTGCAGAGATGGGGTCTCCAGAACTGGACACAGTATTCCAGATGGGGTCTCACCAACTGTCTGTACAGAGGATAACAACTTCCTGTTTTCTGCTGCTGATGCCTCTCCCTATACATCCCAGTATACGGCCCTCCCTACTGCCTTCTCACATTGCTTGCTAACCTTAAGGTCATCTGATATGATTACCCCAGGTCCCTTTCCTGTTTTGTTGTTGTTACTACCTCCCCACCCATTGTGTATTCTTCCCTGGGTTCTTGTTTCCCAGGTGCATTATTTTGCACTTTTTGCATTGAATCCTAGCTGCCATCGTCAGACCATTCCTCCAACCTTGCCAAGTCCCTTTTCATCCTTTCCACGCCTCCTTGTGTATCAACCCTGTTGCAGATCTTTGTGTCATCTGCAAAAGGCATACTTTTCCTTCCAGTCCCTCTGCAATGCCACTGATGAAGACATTAAAAGGACTGGACCCAATACTGAACCCTCACGGTACCCACTAGTAACGCCTTTCTTCAGAGTGGACTCCATTTACAATTACCTTCTGTGTCCTGTTGTCCAGCCAATGTTTTACCCAGGCTACCACTCTGGGACCCACTCCAGGCTGGTTAATTTGACTAATAATCTTTTGTGTGGACTGTGTCAAATGCCTTGCTAAAGTCTAGGTAGGCCATGTCCACAGCCCTCCCTGGTCTACTACTTTGGTCACCTAGTCAAAGAAATCTATTAGATTAGTCTGACATGACCTTCCGGCCTGTGAACCCTGCTGCCTTGGATCCTGTGCTCCACTGACCTCTAGGTACTCAACTATTCTTTCCTTCAGAGTGACTCCATCACTTTCCCTACCACAGAGGTCAGACTGACAGGTCTGTAGTTTCCTGCCTCTGTCTTGGTCCCACTTTGTGAAGGGAATCACATCCGCCTTCCTCCAGTCCTCGGTACCACACCATCCTCCCATGATTTATTAAAAGAGTAGCCAGTGGTTTCACTAGTTCCTTCCTTAATTCTTTTAGAATTCTGGTGAATTCCATCAGGCCCCATTGCTTTGTCCACCTTCAGTTTTAGGAGTTCTTGCAGAACCCTTTCTTCTGTGAAAGGATTGGGATCGACCCCTATCAAGAGTGCTTCTGTTAATTGGATTAGGCACTCTCCTCCTCTTTTGGAATACTGAGCAGAAATATTCGTTCAGTATTCCTGCTTTTCACTGTCCCCTCTGCCCACCCACCGTTTATTCTATTCAGCCTCACTATCCCTCCTTTGTCTTTCTCACGCTGATGTACCTATAAAAGGTTTTATCCTTCTTAACTGAGTTGGCTATCTTTTCCTCAGTTTGGGCCTTTGCTATTCTGGCTTCCTCCCTGCTTCTTTCTGCCTTAACTGGTACAGCTCTCTGTCCTGCTCCTTCTGTGTTTCCTTATACTTCTGGAATGCTATCTTTTCTTCCTGACTCTCACAGCCACCCTCTTGAGAACCATAGTGGCTTTTTCTTTCGTTTTGATTTGTTTATTTGCTTCACACAAAGGCTTGTTGCCTCTGTGATGGCAGTTTTGATAATTCCCATTGTTGCTCCACACCTCCTTCTAGCCTGTTTGCTAGTGCTTTTCTGAGGCACTCTCCCATCTTGCCAAAGTCAGCCCTCCTAAAGTCCAGTACCCTCACTTTTGTATGGCTTGACTCTGTCAGCTGAGTTTAACGTGAACCACACTGTTTGATGGTCACTTGTCCCCAGATGGCAACCCACTTCTAGATCTGAGATCCTCTCACTGGCCCGTTTGAGAGTCACGAGGTCTAAGATTGCTCCCTCATGAGTGGGTTCCGAAACTAGCTGTCTAATGCCTGCCACCTGTAGGGCGTCAAGAATGGCCCTGCTCTTGGATGTTGCTGCAGCAAATGTGCTCCAGTTAACATCTGGCATATTCAGGTCTCCCATCAACAGTATCTCCCCTTTCTCTCCCAACATGGAGGATGATAATATTTGGCCTCCACCGTATCAGAGTATCCAGTGACTGGGGAAACAGTGAATGGTAAACCTCATGTACTGGTACTTGCTGTGTGTGGTTGTCAGTCAATCAAAATCTTTATTCATCCAGGCGGAGGTCATTGAGCAAGCTCATTTACAAGATAGAAACATAGAATTTGACGGCAGATAAGGACCGCTTGGCCCACCCAGTCTGCCCATTTCCCTACCTACTGGATAAGCTGCAGATCCTAGTTAACCAGCAGCCTACTTCTTCTTACCCCCCCCCCCCAGAATTGCCTTATGACTGTCCCATGCATGCTTGAATTCCACCACTGATTTTGACTCCACAACCTCCTCCGGAAGGCTGTTCCATGCATCCACAACCCTCTCTGTGAAAAAATACTTCCTTAAATTACCTCTGAGCCCCCCCCATCTTCAAATTGTGCCCTCTTGTTCTTGCACACCTCTTTTTTTTTTTGAAAGATGCTACCCTCTTGGACTTTGTTGATTCCCTTGAGGTACTTGAAAGTTTCTATCATGTCCCCCCTCTCCCTCCTTTCCTCGAGGCTATACATATTAAGCTGCTTAAGTCTCTCCTCATATGTCTCCGTGCAGACCCTGCACCATTTTAGTTGCCCTCCTCTGGACAGCTTCCATCCTGTCTATGTCTTTGCGGAGATTGGGTCTCCAGAACTGCACACAGTACTCCAGATGGGGTCTCACCAGCTGTCTGTACAGAGGGATAATAACTTCCTGTTTTCTACTGGTGATGCCTCTCCCTATGCATCCCAGTATCCCCCCAACCCTCCTTGCTGCCCTCTCACATTGCTTGCCCACCTTTAGGTCATCTGATATGACTACCCCCAGGTCCCTTTCCATTTTTGTTGTTGTTAGTATCTCACCCCCATTGTGTACTCTTCCCCTTGGTTTTTTTTTCCCAGGTGCATTACCTTGCACTCTTAGCATTGAGTCTAAGCTGCCATACATTTGACCATTCCTCTAACCTTGCCAAGTCCTTCTCATCCTTTCCACCCACCCTGTGCATCATCTCTGTTGCAGATCTTAGTGTCATCTGCAAAGAGACATACTTTCCTTCCAGTCCTTCCGAATGTTGCTTATAAAGACATTGAAGAGGACCGGTCCTAATACTGAACCTCACGGTACCCCACTAGTAACCCTCCTTTCTTCTGAGTGGACTCCATTTACTATTACTCTCTGTGTCCTATTCTCCAGCCAATTCTTTACCAGGCTGTCATCTTGGGACCCACTCCCAGGCTGGCTAACTTGTATATAGTCTTTTGTGTGGGACTGTGTCAAATGCCTTGCTAAAGTCTAGGTAGGCCATGTCCAGCCCTCCCTGATCTACTACTTTGGTCACCCAGTCAAAGAAATCTATCAGATTTGTCTGGCATGACCTTCCCGCTGTGAATCCATGCTGCCTGGGGTCCTGTGTCCTCTGGCCTCTAGATACTCGACAGTTCTTTCCTTCAGAAGTGATTCCATCATTTTCCCTATCACTGAGGTTAAACTAACAGGTCTAGTTTCCTGCTTCTGCCTTGCTCCCACTTTTGTGAGGGAATCACATCTGCCCTCCTCCAGTCCTCGGGTACCACCCCATCCTCCCATGATTTGTTAAAAAGGGTAGTCAGTGGTGTCACTAGTTCTACCCTTAGCTCTTTTAGAATTCTGGGATGAATCCCATCAGGCCCCATTGCTTTGTCCACCTTCAGTTTTAAGAGTTCTTTCAGAACCCTTTCTTCTGTAATTGGGCTGGTATCAACTTCTGTATCCAGAGTGTTACCACTGTTTGTTTTATGTACCTCCCCTCTTCATTTGTAAATACTGAGCAAAATATTTTTTTAGTATCTCTGCCTTTTCACAGTCTCCCTCTGCCCACCCTCCTCCCTTTATTAAGCCCTCACTATCCTCCCTTGGTCTTCCTTTGCTCCCTGATGTACCTGTAAAGGTTTTACCCCTTCTTAACTGAGTTGGCTATCTTTTCCTCGGTTTGGGCCTTTGCTGTTCTGACTGCCTTCCTGCCTCCTTATGCTTCTTTGATACAGTTCTCTGTCCTGCTCCTTCTACGATTCCTTGTACTTCCTGAATGCTTTCTTTTTCTCTTGAACCTTCACTGCCACTTCCTTTGAGAACCATAGTGGTTTCTTACATCGTCTTGTTTTGTTTATTTGCTTCACACAAAGGCTCTTTACCTCTGTGATGGCAGTTTTTATTATTCCCCATTGTTCTTCCACCCCTCCTTCCTGCCCATTTGCTAGTGCATTCCTTAGGCACTCACCCATTTTGGCAAAATCAGCCCTCCTAAAGTCCAGTACTTTTGCCTTTGTATGGCTTGACTCTATTGCTGTGTTTATTGTGACCCATACTGTTCGATGGTCGCTTAGTTCCCAGATGGCTACCCACTTCTATATCCGTGATCCTCTCTCATAGAAACATAGAAACATAGACTTTGACGGCAGATAAGGACCGCTAGGCCCATCTAGTCTGCCCATTTCCCTACCTACAGGATAGGCCGCAGATCCTATTTAACCAACAGCCTATATCTTCCTGCCCCCACAAGAATTGCCTTATGTCTGTCCCATGCATTCTTGAATTCTCCCACAGTTTTAGACCCCACAACTTCCTCAGGAAGGCTGTTCCATGCATCCACTACCCTCTCTGTGAAATAATACTTCCTCACATTGCCCTGAACCGCCCTCCTTCTATCTTTAAATTGTGTCCTCTTGTTCTTGCAAGTCTCTTTTCTGAAAGATGCTACCCTCTTGGACTTTGTTGATTCCTTGAGGTACTTGAGAAGTTTCTATCATGTCCCCCTCTCCTTCTTTCCTCAAGGGTATACATATTAAGCTCCTTTAGTCTCTCCTCATATGGCTTCTCTTGCAGACCCTGCACCATTTTAGTTGCCCTCCTCTGGACTGCCTCTATCCTGTCTATGTCCTTGCGAGATGGGGTCTCCAGAACTGGACGCAGTATTCCAGATGGGGTCTCACCAACTGTCTGTACAGAGGGATAACAACTTCCTGTTTTCTGCTGCTGATGCCTCTCCCTATACATCCCAGTATACCCCCGGCCCTCCCTACTGCCTTCTCACATTGCTTGCTAACCTTAAGGTCATCTGATTTGATTACCCCCAGGTCCCTTTTCTGTTTTGTTGTTGTTACTACCTCCCCACCCATTGTGTATTCTTCCCATGGGTTCTTGTTTCCCAGGTGCATTATTTTGCACTTTTTTGCATTGAATCCTAGCTGCCATACGTCTGACCATTCCTCCAACCTTGCCAAGTCCCTTTTCATCCTTTCCACGCCTCCTTGTGTATCAACCCTGTTGCAGATCTTTGTGTCATCTGCAAAAAGGCATACTTTTCCTTCCAGTCCCTCTGCAATGTCACTGATGAAGACATTAAAAAGGACTGTACCCAATACTGAACCCTGCGGTACCCCACTAGTAACCCCCCTTTCTTCAGAGTGGACTCCATTTACAATTACCTTCTGTGTCCTGTTGTCCAGCCAATGTTTTACCCAGGCTACCACCCTGGGACCCACTCCCAGGCTGGTTAATTTGACTATCAATCTTTGTGTGAGACTGTGTCAAATGCCTTGCTAAAGTCTAGGTAGGCCATGTCCACAGCCCCTTCCTGGTCTACTACTTTGGTCACCCAGTCAAAGAAATCTATTAGATTGCCTGACATGACCTTCCCGCTGTGAACCCATGCTGCCTTGGATCCTGTGCTCCACTGACCTCTAGGTACTCAACTATTCTTTCCTCCAGAAGTGACTCCATCACTTTCCCTACCACAGAGGTCAGACTGACAGGTCTGTAGTTTCCTGCCTCTGTCTTGGTCCCACTTTGTGAAGGGGAATCACATCTGCCTTCCTCCAGTCCTCGGGTACCACACATCCTCCCATGATTTATTAAAAGAGTGGCCAGTGGTTTCACTAGTTCCTTCCTTAATTCTTTTAGAATTCTGGGTGAATTCCATCAGGACCCATTGCTTTGTCCACCTTCAGTTTTAGGAGTTCTTGCAGAACCCTTTCTTCTGTGAAAGGACTGGATCGACCCCTATCAAGAGTGCTTCTGTTAATTGGATTGAGCACTTCCCTCCTCTTTTGTGAATACTGAGCAGAAATATTCTGTCAGTATTCTGCTTTTCACTGTCCCCTCTGCCCACCCACCGCTCATTCTATTCAGCCTCACTATCCCTCCCTTTGTCTTTCTATACCGCTGATGTACCTATAAAAGGTTTTATCCCCTTCTTAACTGAGTTGGCTATCTTTTCCTCAGTTTGGGCCTTTATTCTGACTTCCCTCCCTGCTCTCCATCTCCATTTGAGAGAATCAAGTGTAATATTGCTCCCTCTTGAGTGTGCTCCAGTACTAGTTGTCTAAGGCATGCCCCCTGTAGGGCATCTAGAATAACTGCACTCTTCGAAGTGGCAGCTGCAAGTGCACTCCAGTTAACATCTGGCATATTCAGATCACCCATTAGCAATATCTCCCCTTTTTCTGCCATTCTAAGTATACTTTCTATCATTTCCCTGTCCATTTCCTCCCCCTGAGAAGGGGGTCTGTATACAACCCCTGTGCGTATTGTGGTGCTATTGCCTGTCTCCAAATTTACCCACAGTGCTTCTTCTCCTCCCTGTTTACCCTTTTGTTCTGTTGCTTTTATTCCTTCCCTTATGTAAAGAACTACTCATCCTCCTCTTTTACCCTTCCTGTCCCTCCTGTAGACAGTGTATTCTGGTATGTTTATGTCCCAGTCATGGTTTTGTGTGTACCATGTTTCTGTGACTGCCACGATATCCAGATGTTCCTCCTCCATCAAGGCCACTAATTCAGGAAGCTTGTTACCCAGATGGACCTGGTTTAATCCGGGTCAAGTAATACAATTCACAATACATACAGAGGTATTTACAATAGAGATAAATAATACAAATATATAAAGAGGTATACAGGATCAGCCCTGCAGGTGGTGGGTTTTATCCCAACCTCACCATAACGTCCCTCTCCCCTCTAAATCTCTTAACTCTGTTCTTTCCCTGGACACCACTGCAGACCAGACTCTGAAGTGACCATCTATAGATCCATAGCTGCCATTACTGGCAAGTGTAGGGGGTCCCCAGCTCTTCTAAATGGACCATGCCAGCCATCACCATCCATACAGTTCCACCCTTATTCCACTCAGCATATCCTTTCAGTCTAAAAACAAAGCTTTGGATCATGTATGGTACAAAATAAACCTTCATAAAATACATAATTTGAAACCTTGAAATAGGCATTCCTGGGGTGCACAGATCATCCTATACAGAAATAGACATAGTATAGTGTTATGCCTGTGTACTGTTTCCCCTGGGCTGATGAAAGGACAATGCTAAAGAAAAATCTATTATTGATGGGGCAGAGCATATTAAAATCAATGCTTTTCCAAATAAAAAAGTCATTGTTTTCTATTTCCCAAGCCCCTTAGGTTTGTCTAGCCCTCACCCCAAAGAAATCTTGGATGTGCTCCTGGCTCAGTTGAGACTGTACAAAAACTTTCAAAAGTGCAGGTCTCCAGTTGACCATAGGGTGGGGACTGAGATTGTCTTTTTCTGACTGACTCACTTCATTGCCCTGTGGGTGGTGGTGACAGTGTGGTGAGGTGCACGATGATGTCGCCTATTGTGTGCGCAGAGCTAGGACTGCTTGATTGAACATTTGCTGTTGTGATATCCTCTCTGTCTGTTGTGTGTGTGTGCAGAAAGAGGAGGAGAGGAGGCCATGGTACAAAACAATGGGGGGGGGGCACTGTCTGTGATGGATGGCATTGCAGTCTTTTTTTATCTGTTGGGGAGCTGGAAGCAGTGTGGGAGCAGGATAAATGTGCAGTAATCAGAGTATTTCTTGGCTTTGCTTGCATTGTTTCCTGTATAAGTGATCAAAATTTACCATTATAATTAAGTGCTACGTAACCATCCACAGGCTAGTACAATTTTGAATCAACTTGTCCTGCCGGCTAGTGCAAACAAATTTTACGATTGACCCCTGACCAGACCCAGTACTGAACCCTGCAGAACCCCACTAGTAATCCCCCTTTCTTCAGAGTGGACTCAGTTTACTATTACATTCTGTGTCCTGTTGTCCAGCCAATGTTTTACCCAGGCTAGCACCCTGGGACGCACTCCCAGGCTAATTTGTTTATTAATCTTTTGTGTGGGACTGTGTCAAATGCCTTGCTAAAGTCTAGGTAGGCCATGTCCACAGCCCCTCCCTGGTCTACTGCTTTGGTCACCCAGTCAAAGAACTCGATTCAATTCATCTGACATGACTTTCCCACTGTGAATCCATGCTACCTTGGGCCCTGTGCCCCACTGGCCTCTAGGTACTCAAAAGTTCTTTCCTTCAGAAGTGATTCCATCATTTTCCCTACCACAGAGGTTAAACTGACAGGTCTGTAGTTTCCTGCCTCTGTCTTGCTCCCACTTTTGTGAAGGGGAATCACATTCACCCTCCTCCAGTCCTCAAGTACCACACCATCCTCCCATGATTTGTTAAAAAGGGTAGTCAGTGGTGTCACTAGTTCTCTCCTTAATTATTTTAGAATTCTGGGGTGAATCCCATCAGGCCCCATTGCTTTGTCCACCTTTAGTTTTAGGAGTTCTTTCAGAACTCTTTCTTCTGAGAAAGGACTGGGATCGACCCCCCTATCCAGAGTGCTTCTATTGATTGGATTAGGTACCTCCCCCTCCTCTTGTTTTGCGAACACTGAGCAGAAGTATTTGTTCAGTATCCTTGCTTTTTCACTGTTCCTCTCTGCCCACCCACCGTCCCTTTTATTCAGCCTCACTATCCCTTCCTTTGTACGCTCCCTAATGTACCTATAAAATGTTTTATCCCCCTTTTTAACTGAGTTAGCTATCTTTTCCTCAGTTTGGGCCTTTGCTATTCTTACTGCTTTCCCTGCTTCCTTCAGCCTTAACTGGTACAATTCTCTGTCCTGCTACTTCTATGTTTCCTTATACTTCCTAAATGCTATATTTTTCTCCCTAACCTTCCCAGCCACCTCTTTTGACAACCATAGTGTTTTTGTCTTTCATTTTGATTTGCTTATTTGCTTCACACAAAGGCTTGTTGCTCTATGATGGCAGTTTTGCTGTTTCCCCATTGTTGCTCCACCCCTCCTTCTTGCCTGTTTGCTAGCGCTTTTCTGAGGCACTCTCCCATTTTGACAAAGTCAGCCCTCCTGAAGTCCAGTACCGTCACTTTTGTAAGGCTTGACTCTGCAGCTAAGTTTATCATGAACCACACTGTTTGGTGGTCACTTGTTCCCAGATGGCTACCCACTTCTAGATCTGAGATCCTCTCTCCCTCTCCATTTGAGAGTACCAGGTCTAAGATTGCTCCCTCCTGAGTGGGTTCCAACACTAGCTGTCTGAGGCATGTCCCCTGTAGGGCATCCAGAATGGCCCTGCTCTTGGATGTAGCTGCAGCAAAGGTGCTCCAGTTAACATCTGGCATTTGCAGGTCCCCCATCAACAATATCTTCCCTTTCTGCCATCCTAAGGGATGCCTTCTATCATATCCTTGTCCCTTTCCTTCCCCTGAGATGGGGGTCTGTATACAACCCCCTGTGCGGATTGTGGTGCCATTTCCAGTCTCCAGGGTGACTCACAGTGCCCCCTGTCTTCCCTGTTTACTCTCTTGTTCTGTTGCTTTTATCCTCTTCCTTTATATAGAGAGCTACTCCTCCTCCTCTTCTACCCTCTCTATCTCTCTGTAGATTGTGTACCCTGGTATGTTGACATCCCAGTCATGGTTCTCTGTGTACCATGTTTCTGTGACTGCTACGATATCCAGGCATCCTTCTTCCATCATGGCCACCAGTTCAGGGAGTTCGTTACCTAGACTACGGGCATTAGTACTCATTACCCTCCATTTTTTGATGGCATTATCCCTTTTTGCCCCATCCCTGTCCTTACTGCCTTTGCCTTTTTCTCCATTTACCCCTGCCTTTCTCCATATCGACGTCTTTATCTTAGTGTTTACCTCACAAACTACCCTGATTTATTTGGGTGGGGCTAGGATTTCTCTGCTCTTTTTCAGTGCCTCCCTCTTGGCTAGTTTAAATGCTTGCCAGTGAAGCATTTAAACCTATCATCTAGGATCCTGGTTCCACTCCTGGTCAGATGCAGACCATTGCACCAGTCTAGGCCTGCATCCCTCCAGGTGGACCCCCATTCCCCAATGAAGCTAAAACCCTGAGCTCTGCACCAGTTTTTCAACCATTGATTGAATCCCATAGTGCGGAGCACCCTAGCCTCACTCATGCCATAGACAGGCAGCACCTCTGAGAAGGTTACCGTGTGTACTACTTGTCTAAGGCCCCTCCCCAACTCCACACACTGCTCCTCCACTGTTCTGATCCCTTTCCCAGCCAGATCATTTGTCCCTAGGTGGACAATGACATCCAGCTCCCTCCCCCAAGCAGCTGCTCTCGCGATCCTGAGGATTCGCTCCCTGTTCCTACAATCCATGGCACCAGGCAGGCACCTTACCTCCCTCCCCCAGTTCTACCCTCTTAACAATGGAGTCCCCCACCAGGAGTTGTTTCTTCCACTGTGGGGTCCCATGCCACCCTCCTGTGGGTCTCCTTTGTGGAGGTTCCCAACATCCTCCTTGGTCTCCACTCTATATAGGAACCACACTCTGCCAAAATGGCATACGAATTGTGGAGAGGTAGAGCTGGAGAGATGCGCCTCTGTTCCCTCACCCTCCCTGAGCCCACTGTGGTCCAACTGCTTCTCTTTCTTGGCATCCTCTGAGGCAGCGGCAGTGGCTCTGGTGGTCCCTGGGTGGGAGAGGAGGTCCCCTGAATCATGGCTAACTCAGCCTGGGGATAAGCAGCCTCCTTCCTCAGCCCAGAGAGATACCTGCAGTTGGGAACAACACCGCATCCTCCAGAACGTCTCCCGGAAGACTGCTGCTCCACAGCCACTGCACTGCACCACTCCCTTCATGTCGTATTTATGGCCTTTAACTGTTGTCATTTCTGCACACCTCCTTATGAACAGTACAGCTGTCATTTTTCACATCTTGCCTGAATTCTGGTTTCGCACAATGGACACAGTCACTGTGCGAAATCAACGTTCCGGACAGATTAAGAAAATCACAGTGCCACTGTTTATGAGCAGAGGTCCCAAAATGCTTATGTTGAAAATCTGGTGTAAAAAATTCCCAAAATAATTGCATTACGGGTGTGTGTTGCACAGTTTCTACGCACACTTGTGACTTCACCAACTTTTTTATATTTTCACTCTGGATTTTCAGCATTGCCATTTTTTACTCCTTCTCATGAACAGTACAGCTGTCATTTTTTACATCCTGTTCGAAATGTGTTTTCGCACTGTGGTGCCAAATGGCACAGTCGCTGAGCAAAATCACCTTTCGGCTAATGAACTGATAGTGTTACTGTTCATGCGGTGGGGTCACAAAAAGCCCGTGTTGAAAACTTGGAGTGAAAATACCAAGGACATTAGGGTTTCTGACCATAACACCCTGCCCTGTAGGGACTGACAGGTCAGGAGTATGACTTGGGATTGTCGACAGTAACGCTCACGTCATTCCATCCCCACCCCCACCCTGCAGCCAGTGTCAGACATTGAGGTGTGCCTTGAACTCTTTGGCCCCAACGTTCATCCCATTCTCCTATACTGCACCCATGTCAGCGTATTCCCTTATGGAATGGGGTGACTGTCAAGCCGAACACCCCAAGGCACACCTCAACACTGATCGGTGTCTGCAGGGTAGGGTGAGGTGAAATGGCGTGAGTGTTAAAGGCACACCCCAGTGCCTGTCTCATCTCTGCTGGGTGGGGGTGGGGTTGGCATCACTTCAGTACTTCACTGCCATTCCTGTTCTGCATCTAACTCCAGCACTTCCAATGCTAATACAGCAAGTAAACATTTGGCATTGACAAATACTTATTTTCTACACTTCTGTGAACTCTGTACCTCCTATGTCAGCAAAGGAAAACAAAGATGGCCAGCAGCACGTATAAGTCAGGTGTTGTTGTGGATACTAATGCAAACTCATCTAGTGAAAGCTACAGTATCTGGATTCTGTCTATAATGCTGAATAGGGGGACATCTCAAACCCTTATTGAAACGATACTTATGCCTCCAACACAAGCACGTGTTTGTCTGGTTTAACCAACATAGAGGATGATAATATTTGGCCTCCACCATATCAGAGTATCCAGTGACTGGGAAACAGTGAATGGTAAACCTAATGTGCTGGTACTTGCTGTATGTGGTTGTCAATCAATCAAAATCTTTATTCATCCAGGCAGACATCGTTGAGCAAGCTCATTTACAAGATGGACCTGGTTTAATCCGGGCCAAGTAATACAATACAATACAATACATACAGAGGTATTTACAACAGAGATAAATAATACAAATATATATACAGTTACTGCACGTAAGTACTCAATGTTACAACAGTTCATAACAGTACAAAGTGCTGCAGCTCATGGGGGGAGCTGGCGCATACAAAGTTTTAGAAGGGATTGTAATCACACAGTTTTCCTAAATTTAACACTTTGAGGAGAAAGATGAGGATACTAGCAGTCGGGTACATAAGTGATTACAGCTTTTTTAGGCATATATCAGCGAGGGAAAACATATTTTTAGTTTGCAAGTTAGCAAGCTGAAGGAACCAATCGGTGGCCAGAGCCGAAGAGTGCTCGCGTTCCATTTGGTAGCTGCTTTGCCATGCCTTGCTGGTTGAGGCTCTGGGCTTGTGGTCACAGGTGGTGGCTGAGGCAGAACCGACCGCCTGGTGCCCAAGTTTCCCATGCCTGTGGAATGGGAGCCCGTAGAGAGCCTGTCCTTGGCAGGGAAAAAAAGAGGAGGTTGTGGTAATTGCTGGCCATGGACAAGAGACATCTGTACCAGCGGAAGGGCCAAAACAGCAAGACAAACCGGATGTGTATTCCTTTAGTGCCTAGAGCCTGGTGCGAACATAGCGGTTCGGAAAGGGGTGTAATCGCACAGATTCCCAACATATAATGCTCTAACAGTAAAATAAAGGTCTTAACAGACAATCGAAAAAGTAATTACAGCTTTTTTGAGCAGATTTCAGCAGGGAAATCAGATTGTATTTAGGTTTAGAAGGAAACACAGGAGCAGACCGCAGGGACCAGTCGAAAGCCACAGCCAAAAAACACTCAGTTCCGATTGGTTAGCGGCTTTTGCCGTACTTTGCTAGAGGAGAGTCCAGGCTTGGGGACTCGGGTGGCGGCTGTGGAAGCGCCAACCTTCCGGTATCCGCGAATCTCTCGCTTATGGGACAGGGATCCCCTGGGAGCTTGATTTCGGTTGGGGAGCAAGTTCGGGGACGGGATGTAGTAATGAGAATAGAGTACAGATTCTGAGAGGGCAGTGATGCAGTAGGGCAAATTTATTGTTAACTTAGTGTTATGGTTATGGAGTCTGTTTTACTGATGAATTTGTTATGTGCACCACCATTTCTGTTCGTTGAGGCTGGC
The DNA here is from genome assembly GCA_016271365.2 of Neoceratodus forsteri. NCBI lineage: Eukaryota > Metazoa > Chordata > Ceratodontiformes > Ceratodontidae > Neoceratodus > Neoceratodus forsteri. The sequence continues at coordinate 725,590,342 of CM028129.1, forward strand.
ATTATATAGAAGGGCACTGAAAAGACGTTTGGTGTTCATTGCTTCACCCTGCAGCTAAATACTGTTTTGACTGAGTACCATGACATCAATAAGTATGGTCTTGCTTCACAGTATCCAATAATGGTACGATAGTTGTTTGTTGAAAGCGCCTCTATGTTTTTAATTTGCATGGGTATTACTACAGTCATAGTTTGTCTAGTGACAATGCCCCCCACCACCATCACCACAGCAGAGTGAGTCTGCAAAGCCAAACTCTATTGCCACTTCCCAGCTTCCTGATTAGCTCCCCAGTACTGCCGTTTCTCTGTGATGTGTGTGTCTATGAGCCCCCACCTCCCGGCACCTTTTAGCATTGTCCTAGTTCAGTGAGTTTGGTGCATGATGTTTGTGTGAATGTGCAACACATACTTTGCGTTTTTGTTCTGTGCTGCTATTACGGTGGTCCCATGTGACAGGCCTATCACTGCCTTGCTGTTAGACAAGTATCCAGTGACCTGACCTTCCCGTTCCGCCAAGGGACTGGTTTGCAATGTGTTTCACACTGCTGCTTTTCACAGGCTTATGTGTTTGTGATTTACTGCCTTATGCCATTATTTCTGTGACCTTGTTTCTCCCATCACCATATTGTGGGTCATGGTCACCTTGTAATGGGACAACCACTGATGTGAAATACTTTTACATTATGAATTATGTTACAGTGGAATCACTACATGTTTCTAGGCATGTCTGTGTGTGTTGCAGGGGGGACTGAATTGAAAGTCCTGCAGTATCATAGTGTTCTACAGTCATAATGTCAGTAGTAACTAGATGCACACCTGCAGAGTTCTCACGTAACATTAATTAACTGTTCCAGGACATAGTGCAAACTGCCGTGGGCCACTGCAATTTCCCACTGACTTGCCCATTAGGGCTAGTGTAAAAAAAAAAAAAAAAAAAATCTCCCACCCATCCCAGCTCCACTACCCTCCTCAACCATGACCCCTTACCTAAAGCTCAAAAGTATATAAATAAATCCTTAAAGCACACCACTTACTGCTAGGCCAAATGCTGGCATTCTCTCTTTCAAATGTTATCGTAAGGCATTACTGGAAATGACTGCCGGTATTCGGTCCATGAGCAAAGACTGTTAGGGTACTATAGAAGGCATGCTTTATTAAATATTTTAGTCACATAGTTTAGAAGTTTTGGCAAGTTGATGGCTAAGGGGACATGGGGTGGGAGGATGATGGGGCTGAGATGGGTGGGGATTTTTTAATTTTTTTACCTTAATTGTGACAGATGGTGGGCAGACAAGAAGGTGAGTGGAGAGTTTGTTCCAGCTTCCATCAGGGACTAGTGTGGGGTTGGGGTGCCTGATGATAGGGGTTGCCGCTGGACACCTGATATAACTTATGGGGAAGGAGATGAGGAGTTGCCACTGTACACTGTGGAGAACTTATCAGGAAATGGAGAGGAGAGGGTGTGACTGGACACCAGGTGGAAACTTATGGGGAAGGGGTGAACTTACGGGGAAGGAAGAGGGAAGGGGTTCCACTGGACACCAGAGAGAACTTATGAGGAAGAGGAGAGGGACGGGGGTCAAGTAAGGGCTTATGGGTGAAGGGGAGAGGTAGAGGATTCCAAAGGAAAATGGGAAGTAATTGGAAAGAGGTGGGGAGAGGGAGTCCCCCCCCCCCGTAATCCCCCATTCTAGCTTGGGGCCAGTGTAAATCTTGGGGGGCCAGTGCAAATTGGTACCACTTTCCCAGCTGGGTCAGTGCAAAACAAGCTCTTGTCAGAGCCAACATGACTGTTTCAGAGCAGCAAGTCTGAGCTTAGAGCTTCCTGTTGTGGCCAGATGACCGACGTGAGAGAACTGCACATGCATGATGCTCGTGCATGTGCAGTAAACTCACGGTTAGCCATCTTGGGCACAGCGGGCTATTTTGTTTTGCCCGCAACTGCGGAAGTGATGGGCAGAAACAAAATAGTGCCCGGGGGGGGGGGTTGTGTGGCCCATGGAGGGAGGGGCAACACAAAACCAATGGCACACAACTGACCACAGCATTGTGCAGGCACGTAGGATAGGTATCATCATGTGCTTCCACAGTCTCTTCTCGCTCCATAGCAGTATGTCAGCATGACTCGGGTCATACTAGCATACTGAAAGCCAGCAGAATAGGCCTAACGGTCTTTCATGTCTACCCGTTAGCCAGCCCCTATTGGGCGCCAGCTCCTCCTCCCCTCCTGGCCCCTGAGACTGTTAACTTCGACTTCAGTATACCCATGCATCTGTCCCACCCCTCTTAAAGCCCTCCACTGTGCCCAGTTCGACTAGATTCCCGGGCAGTGCATTCCATGGCTCCACCACCCTGTCAATGAAGTAGTGCCTTTTGCATTCTCCCCTGTAGATTCCCGCCTTCAGCTTCCACTCATGCCCCCTGGTTGTGCACCTTTTCCTTAGCCTGAACATTTCTTTGGTTCTGCCCCTGTTAATCCCTGTCACATATTTGAATATCTCAATCATGTCACCCCTGTCTCTCCTCTCCTCCAGCGAGTACATCCCAAGGACTTCCAGCCTTTCCTCCTAGGTCCTTTTGCTCATGCCCCAGATCATCCTGGTTGCCCTCCTCTGAACCCTCTCCAACAATGCTATGTCCTTCCTAAGGTGAGGTCTCCAGAACTGCACGCAGTACTCAAGATGTGGCCTGACCATGGCATTATACAGCAGAAGGATCACCTTCCTCTTCCTGGACATTGTTCCCTGGACTATGTAGCCCAGAATCCTGTTTGCCTTTGCTGCAGATCTTCTGAAGTTTTCAGTGTTGTTCATTCTGGTGTCTACCACCACCACCAGGTCCCTTTCACTCGTTGAGGCTTGCAGCGAGACCCCTCCCAGGGTGTATACATGACCTGGGTTTCTGACCTCCAGATGCAGCACCCTACACTTCCCTGGACTAAACCTCAGTCCCCAAATCCTTGACCAACCCTCCAGGGTATCCAAATCCCTTTGGACTGTCTCTCTCGCTTCCTCCCTATCAGCCAGTGCTCCCAGTTTTCAGTCATCCACGAAGAGGATCATCATACTCCTAACACCGCTCCTTATATTGGAGACATAGGCATTGAACAGGAGTGGCCCCAGTACTGAACCTTGGGAAACCCCACTGAAGACCTTCGTAGGGGAGGAGACTATCCCACCAACCACTACGCTCTGTGTTCTATCCATACGCCAGTTTTCTACCCATCTAAGCAACTGTCGTCCCACCCGCATCCCCCCCAACTTTGTCAACAACCCGATGTGGGGTACCGAGTGAAACGCCTTACTGAAATCCAGATATAGGACGTCCACTGGTCTTTGTTGGTCCAGGGTCCCTGTCACCCAGTCGTAAAAATCTATGAGGTTGGTCTGGCACAATCTCCCCAGGACAAAACCCTACTCTTTGTTATCCATGTGCCCCAGCCTTTCCAGTTGCCTCGCGAGCTTCTCCTTGATGAAGCCCTCCATTAGTTTGCCCACCACCGACGTTAGGCTGACAGGCCTGTAATTTTCCATCTCCTCCCTAGACCCCCCCTTTATGGATGGGCACGTGAGCCACCCTCCAATCCTGAGGCACCCATCCTGTCTGCAGTGATGCATTGAAAAGTGCAGCTAGTGGAGCTGCTAGTTCGTCCGCCAGTTCCTTCAGGACTCTCGGATGCAGCCCATCCGGTCTTGGTGCCTTGTCAGTTTTCAGCACCCGTAAGGCCTCCATCACGCTGTCCTCTGTGATTTCCCCCTCCCTAACCCCCCCCTTTTCAACAAAGCACTCATCCTCTTCTGGTCCACTCCTCTCCATCTGTCCTCTCCTCTCAGCTGTCTACCCCCCTCCTTCCGGCTGAATGGATCCCCTGTCACCTTCCATAAATGCCGAAGAAAAGTACTTGTTTAGTACCGCTGCCTGCTGCCCTGCCTCCTGAGCCCAACCCTCCCAAGTCCTAATCCTAGAGATCTATGCTTTCCCTTTCCTCTTTTCCCCTATTAGCCAAGTTTTGCTCCATCCTCACCTTGGCTTCCCTCACCACTCTTGTGGCCCTTCTGGCTGTCAGCTCGTCTCCCTGTCCCCCCTGGAGCACTTAAAACGTGCGTAGGCAGCTTTTTTATCCCTCACTGCCTCTTGCACCTCCATGGTTCACCAGCACGGCTTGTTGACCCTACCATTTTTACACCTTACCCTTGTACATGAACTAGTAGCCTCCTGCACCCCATTTTTAATGGTATCCCACAAGCTACCAACATCCATGTCTGGCCTAATCTTGTTCAAGCTCCCCCTGAGAATCCTGCCCATGCCTACGAAGTCTGCCCCCCTGAAGTCCTCTACTACTGTGTTTAAGCGGTTGTCCTCCCTACAGACACAATAGAAACCAGACCGTGGCATGGTCTCCTCCTGCCAGCGGGCTACACACCTCCAGACCCCTTATCTGGTCGCTGTCTGCAAGGATAACGTCCAGTATCCTCTGCTCCAGTAGGTTCCCCCACCTGCTGAACCAGAAAGGCATCCTGAAACACATCCATCAGTCTCTGCTCCCTGGCCACCGCTGATCTCATAGTGTCTCAGTCTGCCCCTGGCATATTTAGGTCTCCCATGACCACAACCCTACCCTTTCCACGGTCACAGTGTCCCCAGATATTCTCAACCAGTTTTCTCTCCAGGTCCTCATCCATTGCTGGGGGTCTGTATACCACCCCTACTTTAAGTCTTTTTGCTCCCCTTGATTGTAGAGTTACCCAAATCGCTTCCACTTCCCCATCTGCCTCCTCCACTCCACTAACCATTATGCCATTCTTGACTATCAGTGCTAAACCCCCTCCTCTACCCTCTTCCCTGTCCCTCCTGAATATTGTGTAGCCCTCCAAATTTAGGTCCCAGTCATTTTTCTGGGTGGCCCATGTTTCCGGGATTGCTGCCACATCCGCTGATCCCTCCGCCAGCATCGCTTGGAGCTCGGGCATTTTGTTGCCTATGCTCCTGGCATTGATCAGGACTGTCCTCCACCCCATCCCCCCTTCCCTAGAGCATGCATGCATTGTAATCAGCTGATCCTGGTATACCTAGAGAGTTTGGGATGGGGTTCACTTACTTGAAATGGGTAGGGGCTGGGGAAGAAGGGTGGATCTGGGGATTACCATGTTGGTGTGCGGAAGGGTATGAAAAGATGAAAAGATAAATCAAATGCTTGTACTTAATTGGGTCTGGGGAAAGGGTGGTAAGGGTACTAAGAGGGTGGGAGAAGGTTAATGTTTATTTTTTATTTATTTACTTAAAGAAAACTTTATTAGTAAAAGTTGCTGTTAGGCAAAAAAAGAAGTTACATGTTTTGCGTAGTAAGAAGTTAGGTAATTTGCACAAATTTTGATAGCAAAGTTTTATTTGTATGAATGTAATGTCTTCTGCCAACTTTCCAGCTTTGACACCACAGCACAAGAGCATTGTGTGGTGGAGCACTATTTGGACAGCCAAGGTTGAGGGGTTTCCCTGAGTCTCACCCTTACCCACCACTTTGTTTCTTTTAAACTACAACCAGCAACTGAAAGTCAGCAGCTTGCTAAGTTCTAGCTCATATTATACAAGAACAAAAAACAACAAAAGAAAAGCATCTGTAACAGGAAGGGACACGACATGTGGGGAGTGGTGCAATGCACTGGCTGTGGAGCAGCAGTCTTCTGGGAGACATTCTGGAGACTATGTTGCTGCCCTATTTGCAGGCACCACTCTGGTCTGAGGGAGGAGGTTGTTCATCTCCATGCTGACCTGGCAAGGATTTGGGGAAACCTGCTGGACCACCCAAGCCACCGCCACTACCTCAGAGCTTGCCAAGAAAGAGGAGTGGTTGGACCGCAGTGGGCTCAGGGAGGGTGAGGGTGGTGGAACAGAGGCGCATCCCTCCAGTTGTGCCTCTCCACAATTAGTTGGCCACTCTGGTGGAGCATGGTTCCTCTGTGGAGGCACCCGCAGTGGAGACCAAGGAGGATGCTGGGAACCTCCACAATGGAGACCCACAGGAGGGTGGCACAGGACCCCACAGGGGAAGGAAACAACTCCTGGTGGGGGACTCAGTTGTTAGGGTTAGAACTGGGGGAGGGAGGGGAAAAGGAGGTAAGGTGCTTGCCCGGCGCCATGGCTTGGAGGGACAGGAAACGAATCCTCAGGATTGTGGGAGCAGCTGCAAGGGGGGGAGCTGGATGTCATTATCCATCTAGGGACGAATGACCTGGCTGAGAATGGGATCAGAGCAGTGCAACAGGAGTTTGGGGAGGGGCTTTGGACAAGTAGCACACACGGTAACTTTCTCGGAAGTGCTACCTGTCTGTCACACGGATGAGGCTAGGGTACTCCGCACCATGGGATTCAATGACTGGTTGAAAAACTGGTGCAGAGGTCAGGGATTTGGCTTCATTGGGGACTGGGACTCCATCTGGAGGGATGCAGGCCTGTACAGGCATGATGGTCTGCATCTATCCAGGAGGGGAACCAGGATCCTAGGTGATGGGTTTAAATGCTTCATTGACAAGCATTTAAACTAGCCAGGGGGGAGGCACTGAAAAGGAAAAGGGAAATCTTAGCCCCCCCCAAAACAATCAGGGTAATTAGTGAGGTAAAGACCAAGATAGAGCAGTCGATGGGGAGAAGGGCAGGGGTAAATGGAGAAAAAGACAAAGGCAGTAAGGACAGGGATGGGGCAAAAAGAAATAAAGCCATAGCAAAATGGAGGGTAATGAGTACCAATGCCTGTAGTCTAGGTAAAAAGCTTCCCGAAATGGTGGCCTTAATGGAAGAGGGATGCCTGGATATCATGGCAGTCACAGAAATATGGTACACAGAGAACCATGACTGAAATGTCAACATACCAGGGTACACAATCTACAGGAGGAACAGGGAAGGAAGAAGAGGAGGAGGAGGAGGAGTAGCTGTCTAAGGGAAGGGATCAAAGCAACAGAACTAAAGGGTAAACAGGGAGGAGAGGAGGCACTGTGGGTCACCCTAGAAACTGGAAATGGCTCCACAATCCACACAAGGTTATATACAGACCCCCGTCTCGGGGAAAAAATGGACAAGGAAATGATAGAAGGCATCTTTGGGATGGCAGAGAAATGGGAGATATTGCTGATGGGGGACCTGAATATGCCAGATGTTAACTGGAGCACCTTTGCTGCAGCCACATCCAAGAGCAGGGCCATTCTTGATGCCCTACAGGGGGCATGCCTCAGACAACTAGTTGTGGAACGCACTCGGGAGGGAGCAATCTTAGACCTTGTACTCTCAAATGGGGACGGAGAGAGGATCTCTGATCTTGAAGTGGGTAGCCATCTGGGAACAAGTGACCACTAAAAAGTGTGGTTCATGATAAACTTAGCTGTAGAGTCAAGCCACACAAAAGTAAAGGTAGTGGACTTCAGGAGGGCAGATTTTGTCAAAATGGGAGGGTGCCTCAGAAAAGCACTAACAAACAGGCAAGAAGGTGAGGTGGAGCAACAATGGGGAAACATCAAAACCGCTATCACAGAGGCAACAATCCTTTGTGTGAAGCAGATAAACAAATCAAAACAAAAGAAAAAGCACTATGGATCTCAAAAGAACTGGCGGGTAAGGTAAGGGAGAAGAAGATAGCATTCAGAAAGTACAAGGAAACACAGAAGGAGCAGGACAGAGAATTGTACCAGTCAAAGCAGAAGGAAACGGGGAAGGCAGTCAGAATAGCAAAGGCCCATTCCAAGGAAAAGATAGCCAACTCGGTTAAGAAGGGGGATAAAACCTTTTATAGGTACAATAGGGAGCAAAGAAAGACTAAGGCAGGGACACTGAGGCTGAATAAAGAGGAAGCTGGTTGGGCAGAGAGCGGTAGTGAAAAAACAGGGATATTGAATGAATACTTCTGCTCAGTATTCACCATGGTAAAGCAGGGGAGATACCTAATCCAGTCAATAGAAGCACTCTGGATAGGGGGGCTGATATTAGTCTTTTCGCAGAAGAAATGGTTCTGAAAGAACTCTTAAAACTGAAGGTGGATAAAGCAATGGGGCCTGATGGGATTCGCCCCCAGAATTCTAAAAGAATTAAGGGAAGAACTAGTAACACCACTGACTACCCTTTTTAATAAATCCTGGGAGGATGTTGTGGTACCTGAGGACTGGAGGAGGGCAGATGTGATTCCCCTTCACAAAAGTGGGAGCAAGACAGAGGCAGGAAACTGCAGACCTGTCAGTTTGACCTCAGTTGTAGGCAAAATGATGGAATCACTTCTGAAGGAAAGAATTGTTAAGTACCCAGAGGGCAGTGGGGCACAGGACCCAAGGCAGCATGGATTCACAGCGGGAAGGTCATGTCAGACAAATCTAATTGATTTCTTTGACTGGGTGACCAAAGTAGTAGACCAGAGAGGGGCTCTGGACATGGCCTGCCTAGACTTTAGCAAGGCATTTGACACAGTCCCACACAAAAGATTAATAAACAAATTAGCCAGCCTAGGAGTGGGTCCCAGGGTGGTAACCTGGGTAAAACACTGGCTGGACAACAGGACACAAAATGTAACAGTAAATGGAATCCACAGTGAAGAAAGGAGGGTTACTAGTGGGGTACCGCAGGGTTCAGTACTGGAGCCAGTCCTTTTTAATGTTTTTATAAGTGACATTGCAGAGGGACTGGAAGGGAAAGTATGTCTCTTTGCAGATGACACAAAGATCTGCAACAGGGTTGATATGCAAGGTGGGGTGGAAAGGAAGAAAAGGGACTTGGCAAGGTTGGAGGAATGGTCAAAAGTATGGCAGCTTAGAATCAACGCAAAGTAATGCACCTGGGAAACAAAAACCCAGAGGAAGAGTACACAATGGGGGGTGAGATACTGACAGCAGCAGAAATGGAAAAGGACCTGGGGTAGTCATATCAGATGCCCTAAAGATGGGCCAGCAATGTGAGAAGGCAGTAAGAAGGGCTGGGGGGATACTGGGATGCATAGGGAGAGGCATCACCAGTAGAAAACAGAAAGTTGTTGGCCCTCTGTACAGACAGTTGGTAAGACCACATCTGGAGTACTGTGTACAGTTCTGGAGACCCCATCTCCGCAATGACATATACAGAGTGGAGGCTGTCCGGAGGAGGGCAACCAAAATGGTGCAGGGTCTGCACCAGAAGACATTTGAAGAAAGACTAAAGGAGCTCAAGATGTATAGCCTTGAGGAAAGGAGGGAGGGGGGGTGCATGATAGAAACTTTAAAATACCTCAAGGGAATCAACAAAGTCCAAGAGGGTGGCATCTTTGAGAAAAAGAGATGTGCAAGAACAAGGGGGCACAATCTGAAGATGGGGGGGATGTCTCAGAGGTAATGTGAGGAAGTATTTCTTCACAGAGAGAGGTGTGGATGCATGGAACAGCCTTCCTGAGGAAGTCGTAGAGTCAAGAACAGTGAGGGTATTGAAGAATGCATGGGACAGACATAAGGCAATTTTAGTGGGGGGTAGGAGGAAGTAGGCTGTTGGTTAACTAGGATCTGCAGCTTATCCGTTAGGCAGAGAAATGGGCAGACTAGGTGGGCCAAGCAGTCCTTATCTGCCATCAAATTCTGTTTCTGTATTCACGTGCAAGCTTTCAATTGCCTAACATAGTGTGTCATTCATCCTTCTTCATTTATCGATTGCAGAATCCATTTACACATGTAAAATATGTCAAACACTTTGAAGCCACATTTTAAAAGGTAGAGAAATTTAAAAAAAACTGAGGTCGGCTACGTGGTGCCAGACGATGGGGGATCGCCAAGGCACACTTGTGACATATGGTGGCCAGACAAGAAAGTGAGTGGAGAGTTTGTTCCAGTTTCTATCAGGGACTAGTGTGGGGTTGGGGTGCTCTGATGATAGGGGTTGCCGCTGGACACCTGATATAACTTATGGGGAAGGAGGTGAGGAGTTGCCACTGTACACTATGGAGAACCTATCAGGAAATGGAGAGGAGAGGGTGTGACTGGACACCAGGTGGAAACTTATGGGGAACAGGGTGAACTTACATGGAAGGAAGAGGGAGGGGGTGCCAGTAGAAATAGTATAATTGCCCTTTTAAATGAAACAAGCAGTCACTGATTTTATAAAAATAGAATCTTTACCAAAATACTGCAAGTATTCTCAACAGGATATAGTTATAAGAAAATAAAAGGGTTGCACATTTACTAAGAAACAGAAAATAAAGCAAGTTAACAGGTAGTTGGTGTACAGCAAAATTCTGAACTATCCTTATCTAGAATCCTTCACCTGCCCTAGCTACAGAAGTACTGACCCTCACTGTACTATCTTACCCGTCAGCTAGTCTTTGTACAGCAGGGCTCTCATCTTGATGTTCCAATTCAAGAGAGAGAAGTGAATCTCATTTCTCTGTTATATTCTTTCTCTGATTGTGGGAGGTGGATTCTCTACTTTGAGTGACAGGCTACTCCTGCCCACCCCCAGATGGGTAGGTGTATGAAGGGATGACCTCATTCACCCAAATGTGCCCTGTCCGCTTTATGATTCTGCCTTGAAGATAGTCTAGCTGTGTAGCCCCATGCTACTTCACTTTTAAGCTGGCCGAGGCATTCAGCCTGGCACTCTCCCATCTGCATTACAGAATCTCTGGCTCCAAGGATGTCTGAGGTGTTCAAAGTTGCACTTTCACATCTGCCAGGATGTGCACCCTGGATTAGCTCATGAGAAAGTTCAGCAGAGTAGTCCTCAGTATTTCCCTTAAGACCTGTCTAGACATGTGACCCTGTAAGACATATTTTTTGTGTCCCCTTTGAAAATAGCAGAAGCTATGACAGAAGCATTTTTACATTACAAAATACATTAACAAAAAAAAAAGACAAAGGCAGGGCAAATTTTATTTTTCTAGGCATCCAATCCCGGAGGCTCTGGGCACCGTTTAAATCGGACATACAATCAAAACCATAAGATTGCAGCAGTAAATTAAATAAATAGTATGACAAGCTAAATAAGACCTAACATAACAACTGTAGCTAAAAAGACGGGGCCAACCTAAGGATGAGCTCTAATACAGAGTGTCTGGGAAGGCTTGACTAAACAAGTGGGTCTTTAGGCGGGTTTTAAACACCTCAAGCGAAGGGGCTTCCCATACAGATAGTGGAAGCGAATTCCACAGGATGGGGCTGGTGACACTAAATGATCTGTTACTGGCAGTTTTCAGCCTTGTTCTGGGAATCACAAGGAGGCCTCTACCAGAGGAGCCGAGGGAGCAGACCAAGGTAGCGGGGGTCAGAAGGTCAGACAGGTAGCCAGGGCCCAGCTCATGTAGGGCCTTAAAGGTGAGTAAGCCCACCTTAAAGAGGACTCTCCACCTCACCGGCAGCTCACGCAGCACCTGGGTGACTTAACAGTATTTTGACTGTCCAGTCAACAGCCTGACAGCTGCGTTCTGCACCAGCTGCAGTCTGTGGAGGGTACCTCCCAAGACCCGAGGTAGAGCGCATTACAGTAGTCTAGCCTTGATGTCACAAAGGCATGTACCAAGGTAGGGAGGTCCAGGGGCAGAACTAAGGGCTTGATCCTGGCGATATTACTCAGATGGTAAAAGCTGGACCGGACAATTGATGACACCTGAGCCTCAAATGTCAGTCCGCTGTCAAAGGTCACACCAGGATCACGCTTCCTAGAGGAGGCCTTCAATGGCACATACCCCAGGAACAAACCTGTCTCTTTGCCAGAGGCCATCCTGTCACGCCATCTGTTCAACTTCACAACCAGTACCTCTGTCTTATCTGGATTCAGTTGCAACCAGCTGGAGGCCATCCCGTCGTTGATTTCAGCAAGGTACTTATTTAGCACTTCCACTGCATTGGATGTCCCCGGTGGAAAGGAAAGATACAGCTGGGTATCATCTGCATAGAAATGAAAACCCAAGCTTTACTTCCTAATGAGCTCTCCCAAGGGCAGCATATACACGCAAATAACATTGGTGACAGGACCGAACCCTGAGGTTCTCCACAAGACAGAAGGTTTAGAGAGGAAGAGAAATTCCCCATCACTACCTGTTGCCTCCTATTCGTGAGATAGGACTCAAACAGATGACAATGCTGGTGAGTCCACAAAATTCCCTCAGGCAGTCGAGCAACACACAATGGTTTACCGTGTCCTAAAGCTGAGGAGAGATCGAGGAGCATGAGAATTGTCCCCTACCCACGATCTCAAGCCCTGAGGAGGTCATTGTGCACCCGAACTAATGCGGTTTCTGTGCTATGCCTCGCACAAAACCCCGATTGGAGAGGTTCATAAAGATCAAAGGCCATGAGGTGCTCCTCAAGCTGAAGTGCCACAACCTTCTCAACAACCTTCCCTAAAAATGGCAGGTTGGAGTTAGGACAGTAATTCACTCGACGTCGGGGTCTAGAGATGGTTTCTTCAGAAGGGGTCTGACCAGAGCCTCCTTCAAGGCATCTGGGAAGGCACCCCCCCGAGAGAGAACACCGGACAATCAAGGTGAACTCCGGGCCAACGGTGTCAACACATCTCATTAAGAAACCTTTTGGCACCGGGTTCAGTTCACAATATGTGTGCTTCAGTTCATGAGCAATCCGCAAGCCCTCTGCTGCCTCCACTGGTTGAAACTCCCCCAACCAGGTGGAGTGCTCTCCGGGTGCCTAAGGTGACAGCTTCGGCCATATTATGGCACACCGGCAGTACACCCTGCTGGATGGTGGACACCCTGTCCGAGAAGAACCAAGCAAACTCTTTGCATAAAGCATTTGAAAAGGCTTTTTTGGCTATAGACAGGCTGGGTTTAGCAGCCTGTCCACAGTCTGAAAGAGCACGGTTGGTTGATTCTTCCCGACAGCAATCTCCCTGGACAGGAACTCTGCCTTCTTACAGGTGATTGCCTCCCTGGTACTCACCATAATGGGAGTGCAGGGCCAGTCTGTCCACCTCCAACCTGGACTTCTGCCAGCAGTTCTCCAACCTCCGACCCATGATCTTCATCACCCTGAGCTCCCCATCAAACCAGGGAGACCTCAAGTGAGAAGATCTGGGTCGTACATGGACTGGTACAAGAGAGTCGAGCGCTGCTGTCAGTGCCTTATTATAGGCAGCAACAGCCTTACCCATACCCCCTATGCACACACTACCCATGCTAGATAGATCAGCCACTGCCAGGAAACCCTCCGGGGTCAAACCCCTCAAAGGGCAGTAGCTTACTATCTCTGCAAGGGGAGGGCTCTCAGGGTGGGTCCTGAACGAGAACTCCACCGTGCAATGATCAGACCAAATGACCTGATCAGTCTTGAGGTTACTAACCTCAAGCCGCAGCGAGATGACAAGGTCCAACATGTGGCCGCTCTGGTGGGTCTCAAAAGAAACTTCTTGCGACAGGCCCAGAGATGACATCATTTGGATGATCTAGAGGAGGTTATAACTTAGCCTAGAAGTTTTGTTATCGGACCAAACATTGAAGTCCCCCAGAATTAAACATCTGGGGGACTCCAATGATTCGCCGATGATGAAATCGGCTATCTCCTGCAGGAATTCTCCTGCCACCCTGAGAAGGGGGTGAATCAGGAGAATCCTACAGCCTGCACCTGGACCCCCACGAACAGCCACACATTCAAAAGAACCTGGCCTTCTCACTGGGTGCACAGTGAAGCCAAGTTCAGATCTAAAACAGATGGCCACTCCCCTGCCCCTGCACTCTACTCTGGGGTAGTGCACTACCGAGTACCCGAAGGGAATAGCGGCCTCTAAAACTGGTCCAGCATCATCACCTACCCAGGTCTCAGTGATGCATGCCAGACTGACTGAGAAATCAAATCCACTATAATTACAGTCTTGTTCCTTATCGATCTGGCATTGCAAAGCACTGCCCTCGGGATTGGTGGAGAGTGTCATCCTACTGGTTACTAGCCCACTTGGTCTGGTGGGAACCCTGGGGACGGGAACCAAACACATCTGGTCTCTCTCTAAGGTCCACTGACACCCAGGGTGCCTTCTGCACCCGATAACCTCAATCCTACACCCATCCATTCGTCATGGGGTGCCCAGTCACACCCAATCACTGCGAGGCGTCTTAATCCCAACCTCCCGACAGTGTTGAGCTATGGTGGTGGAGACTGTGAGGTTGGTAAAGGGCCACAGGTTGAGGAGCCGGAACACCCCGTACACAATTCTAGCCCGCCCCAGACCCACAGGCCTCCCCAGACATGTTATACCCCCAGATAGCTCTCTTGTACTTCTAACAAAATACCAGTCACACAAGGACAGCCACACATCTAATACAAAACAAACCCTAACCACTCACATCACCAATCACACAATTACCATTTAAAATCCCAAACCCCCCCCCACCAACCCCTCTCAACCTCGCAGTGAAAACAAAAAACAACAGAGAGCAGAGACTTCAATTCAAGAGAGCAAGACCGTCGATCCCATTATAGTAAATTCAAACAAGTAATAAAAGATTGTCAGTGTCAAATATAGTTTTTATAGCAGAAAAAGTCCTTCACTGCCTAGAATAAATAAGGATGGGGGGTCCTCTCATCGACCTCCACTCTGGGGCAGATGTTATAGTGAAGATATCAAAAGTTCAAAAAGCTGGAGTGAGAGCAGTTCGGAAAATTGCCCCCTCAGCCACTCTCACCAGCCAGAGGGGTCCGAAAGCCAGTTCTGCACCAGAGATGGAAAGTCACTGTCCCAACCAGGCCCCACTCCCCTTCAACGATAATCCAAAGTGGGGGGAGACCTTTGGTTAGCAGCACTCTTCGGGGAGCCAGTAAAATGATGCAAAGACTGGTGAAGATTAACAAGTTCCAAGTCGCTACAACACACGCCACTGTCGCATTCGGCCTTCCACCAGGAAATAACATGCAGTGGATGCCCTCTACTGCCATGCCTCCTGGAAAGGAATCCGACGAACAAACATCTCCAACCAGTCCGGTCAGCACTCGCGTAAAGATGTTAATGAGGCATCTTCCAATAAAACCGGTTGAACTGAATCAGGTGGATCCACACAGCGGTCCAGGTTTCACGATCCAGGAAAGTTCAGCCAGGCTGGCCTCTTCGCACTACAGGGCACCTCCTTCCGACAAGCACCAGTCCATGCACCAGAGGCCCCCAACGGACAACAGCAACAGAGAGATCCAGGAGTCGGGACAGGAACAGGTGCTGAACTTCACAACCAGCTTATAAGTAAATGGGGATCGAGGGTCTACTACACTTCAAAACAAAAAAGCTGCCTCCTGTTTCTGACTCACTTACCCAGTCCTGTCTAACAACTACATAACCCTAGCAACCCCCTCACTCTAAAAAGAACTTACTTTTTCTTTTTGGATCTCCGGTCAAAATCAGAGACCAAGAGATCAGCACAGCCGAATTAGCTCTCAGAAAGATAGAAAACCTAGCATTGGCATTAGCATTAAAACGTGAAATCCAGGAGTAGAAAAGGCAGATTGCTCTCAAAGACAGAGAGCAGTAAGATGCTCAGCTCAGCTCTGCTCTACTCTGGTCACATGTCCCTCACATTTCCCCCCCTCGGGAAATGAATACATGTCTGTTTTGGGCAACCCCCAAGAGACACTGCTGTTCATGTAGGGCCTAGGAAGTGCCTAAAAGAACATGTTATACACTTACCCTGCCTCCACAGTCCATCTGCACTGGCATTCTGCACCCCACTTAGATGCTGAATGATCATATTATATGACTGTAGTACCAAACTCCAGCGCAATAACTTTGTGTTTTGCCCACTAGTTCTATGGACCCAAGTCAAAGGGCTATGATCAGTGACTACAGGGAACTCCCTCCTGTGCAGACATGGCTGCAGTTTCTGAAGGGCACACACTATCCCCAGACATTCCCTCTCCACTGTGGCATATGACTGTTCCCTAGGCAGAAGCTTTCAGCTCAGGTACACTATGGGATCCTTCTCTGCCTGCAGTGTAACCTGGCTCAGGACGGCACCCAGCCCATGGTATGAGGCATCCACCATGTACTACAAACTTTAAGTCATAATTGGGGCTAGCAAGCATGGGTGATCCACATAATGCCTCCTTCAGTTGTTGGAAGGCAGACTCACAGTCCTCTGTCCAGAGAACATTTTCAGGCATTCTCTTTTCTGTTAGGTCTGTCAGGGGTCTGGCCACATCACTGTAGTGAGGGACAAATCTGCTGTAGTATCCAACTGTTCCCAGAAATGCCCTTACCTGTTTCTTTGTGGTAAAGGGTGGGCCAGGCCTGGATGGCGTCAACCTTCGCTGGCTCTGGATGGATGCGTCCACTGCCCACCCAGTGCCCAAGGTAGGACACTTCTGCCATGCCTACTTGGCATTTTTCTGCTGTAACTGTCAGCCCAGTGGTCTTCAGTCTGCAGAACATCTTCCTCACGTGCCTGACACGATCCTCCCATGTCTGGCTGTAAATGGCAATGTGATCCATGTAAGCCAGAGCATATTCACCTTCCCCCAGCCAGGATGCGATCCACAAGCCTCTGAAAGGTTGCAGGCACATTCATCATCATAAATGACATTACTCTGAATTTGAATAAGCCATATGGGGTGACAAAAGCAGATCTCTCCCTGGCTGCAGGGATTAACAGCACCTGCCAGTAGCTCTTTGTCAGGTCTATCATGGTCAGGAAGCGGGCTCCCCCCAGCTGTTCCAAGGTCTTATCCGTTCTGGGCATGGGGTCAGCATCAGACTCCGTACAGCTAATGAGCCTCTGGTAGTTGACATAGAATTATGTGGTACCATCCTTCTTGGTGGGCAGAACCACAGGCGAAGACCAGGGGCTACTGGACTTCTGGATCACTCCAAGGGCCAGCATCTCCCTGAGTTCCTCCAGCATGGTCTTCTTAACCTCCTCGGATACCCTGTGGGGTACTGCCTCAGCAGAACATGGGCCCCTGTGTCCATGTGTTGTTCAACCATTGTGGTGTACCCAGGATTCCCCATGAACATGTCCCCAAATTCTTGCAGCATCCCCTTCACCTCCTCGGCCTGGGCCGGTGTCAGCCACCCTGAGAGGGTGAGGTAATTCACTGAGGATCCTTCCCAGGCTTCCCCAAGGAGGTCCACCAAGGGATCAGCCTTGTTCCCCTCCTCTGGCACACTGCACACAGCAAGGATCATTTCTTCCCTCTCATAGTAGGGCTTCATCATGTTCATATGACATACCCTCTGCCTGCGCCTTCTGTCAGGCAGCCCTACTATATACTTAACATCGCTCAGCTTCCTGATTATGGAGAATGGGCCCTCTCATGCTGCCTGCAGTTTATTGTGCCAGACTGGGACAAGTACCATCACTCGCTGTCCAAGTTTGTACTCTCGGATTCTGGCCCCATGATCATACCAGGCTTCCTGTTGCTATTGTGCAGTGGCTAAGTGCTCCTGGGCAAGCCCCATGAGCTCCTTAAGTCTGGCCCTGAAATTTAGGATGTACTTCACAACAGATTCCTCTTGGGTAGCATGGTTACCTTCCCATTCATCCTTGACTAAATCTAGGGTCCCCCTCTCCCTGTGACCAAGCAAGACTCAAAAGGGTAAGAACCGTTGTGGACTCCTGTGGAACTAGGGTTTCCACCTTTGGATGAGAAGAAAACCGAATGCTAAACCACACCCCCAAACTCCACCCCTAACCCCGCCCCTTTTGTGACTAATGAGGGCATCGCTTGGACTCTGATTCACTTGATTTATTCAGAATTGCTGCTGATATAACATTGTGTACAATTTCTTTAAATTACATCATGGTTATTATTTTTTGTTTATTTGATTTAGATTTATATATTTTAAATTTCAGTGTGAGTTAACATTTGGTGGGGTTAGAGAGGGGGGTTCAGGGACTTTCCATCCTGTGTACACAACTTAGCTGACAAATCAGTGACTACAAGGACACCTCTGACAACTGGCTAGTTTGGATCAGGTGGCCTTTTCTGGTAAAACTCTTTCAATAAATAAATAAACTACATCAGTAATGGTGGACAAGATGTAATTACAGATATCATCTGCCATTTTAAGATGTGCTACTGTCCCTCCCATTGCTCCTACTCTAAAGTTATTTGTAATGTCAGAGAAGTTTTTAAAAGTGGTAGGAACTATTCTATGCTGTTAAATACCCTATTTTGTTTTCCATGTCAGTTATACATAGCAGAAAGCATGATGTGTGATATGAAGCATGGAGGCAGTATAGCACAGTGGTTTAAAGCACTGAGCTGCAATTCTGGAGACCAGGGTTTGAATCCTACAGCCCAAACTTGCATACTTTGTGACCCTACACAAATCACTTAATTCCCTTGTGCTCTCAGGTTGCACATGTAAACAAGCTTTAGCTTAGTGTGTCTCTTCTGGTAAAAAAAATAATGTTTTGAACAATTTTTGATAAATTGCCTAAATTTACAGTGCCATCAAATCTAGATTGTGTTCCTGTCATCTCATCAGCTACTGCTCTCCCTCTTCCTTTTCTAATTTCTGTAGCTTAGCATGACATTAGTCACCTTATTCTGTGCTGTTCATCTGAAAGGCCTGTAATGGTCTTCCTGGAATATCCAAGTAGTATGAAAATTGACAACAATAACTACTGAGGAGACAGAGGCATAGTATTGCTAGACATGAAATAAAATATTAGATTATTAATTTAACAACAAAAGGGGTAACAAATATTAAAATATAGGACAGACTCTAAAAGAAAAAATGGTGAACATTTAAAGGTATAAAAGTATTCCTTATCACAGCAGTCAAAGACCATACTCACAATGCAGCCTGGAAAGGATTAGTTTGATTTGCTACTAATGGTCTTAATAGCCTTACTTTACACCTCTCAGACTGACTGGTATACAAACAAAGGTCTGCATAACATCAGAATTTGTTTATACTCTGACCATGCAAGTAAAATGGTGAAGGATTTAACAGAATCTGTTTTACAAGCATGTGAGCATTCAAAATGGTTGAAAAAGTACTACCTCTGAATAAAACTAGATTAGCAGGTAAAGTTTCTGAAACACATTATACAGTCCATACTGGGACAGGAAGCTACCCTAATGTGGTGCCTGTGGTTTCAGAAAAATGAAGGTGTTAATTAAGGTGGTATTGTTTACCCTTCCGTGAATAATCTTCCAATTTGCTGGTGTGAAGTTAGAGGTGACAACTGAGCAGACAGGGACACATTTGGCTCTTATGTGCCCTGCACTTGAAGGCACTTCCTGATTAGCATGCACTGCAAGCAAACAATCACACTAAAATGTCAGACACTTGCTTACAGTCAGATGAGAAGAAAATGAAACAGTTAGTGGGGAATCTAACAGGTGCTGCTTAACCCACCATAAAAACCGAATTTGCAATGATGAAAACAGGAGGACCGAATCTGGACCTAGAAAACCGAATCATTTGGTCAAAAACCGAGTAGGTGGTAACCTTATGTGGAACTTCCCTGTATGCAAAAAGGAGGTGGGGCAAATATTTGTCCCACTCCCTTTTGTGCTGGTCAGCAAATGCCCTGAGTATAGTTTTAAGGGCCCCATTGAACCGCTCAACCAGGCCATTTGTCTCGGGGTGATAGGGTGAAACACGGAGCTGTTTCACCCCGCACTTCTCCCACAAACTGGTCATTAAGAACAACATGAAATTTGCCCCCTGGTCCAACAAAATCTCCTGAGGAAACCCTATTAGGCTAAAGATTCCCAGGAGCTCATCAGCCACCTTTTCTGCCTCAATGCAGGACATGGCCACTGCCTTAGGGTACCTGGTTAGGTAACCAGTATGCATCATTTGCCTGTGTGACTTGGGGTACTTAGGGGCCCCACTATGTCCATGGCTACCCTCTTAAAAGGTTCATCGATAATAGGCAGGGGCACCAAAGCAGCTTTTGACTTGTCCCCGACCTTTCCAACACACTGGCACTGTGGACAAGTCCGACAGTAATTTGCCATGTCTGTATACATGCTTGTCCAAAAGAAATTATTGGCAAGCTGCTTTTTTGTGCAGTTAATACCCAGGTAATCCAGTACAAGGGCTTACAGGCAGACTAGATGGGCCAGGCAGTCCTTATCTGCCAACAGTTTATATGTTAGGTGGCCTGAAAAGGGAATATCATGGGCCAGAAGCTGCTTTCGGTAGTCCCATGGGACTACCAGCTGCTGGAGTACCTCTCCCTCTAGCTCCCTCTGTGGTGTACACCCAAGCAGGGGCACCAAAGCAGCCTTTGACTTGTCCCCGACCTTTCCAACCCACTGGGACTGTGGACAAGTCCGACAGTAATTTGCCATGTCTGTATACATGCTTGTCCAAAAGAAATTATTGGCAAGACGCTTTTTTGTGCAGTTAATACCCTGGTAATCCAGTACAAGGGCTTACAGGCAGACTAGATGGGCCAGGCAGTCCTTATCTGCCAACAATTTCTATGTTAGGTGGCCTGAAAAAGGAATATCATGGGCCAGAAGCTGCTTTCGGTAGTCCCATGGGACTACCAGCTGCTGGAGTACCTCTCCCTGTAGCTCTCTCTGTGGTGTACACCTCCTGTACAGCAGCCCATTTTCCCAATAAACTGACTTTTTACTCCCTTGAGAGGCCGCTGCAGCACTATCTGCTATCTCTCTCAGTTTCTGGAGGGTAGTATCAGCTCGCTGTGCCCTGCCCAGCTCCTCCAATGTGACCCTCCCTAGTTCTTCTTTAAAAGGAAAGCTGCCCCTGGTGGCAACCACCTCTGCTTGTAACTGGGACTCAGGGCTGCTACTCCTAGCCAGCCCTTCATCCACACTAGCCACTTCCTCAGCTGCTGAGGGATGGGTCTGCACAGGCTGTGTCACCCCCTCCTCCCTCTCAGAAGCTTGACGTTTTGCCTGGCTACAGGTAGTAACACACACTAGGTTTTCCGTATGGTCAAAATCATTCCCCATGATCACATCCACAAAGAGATCAGGTACAACTCCCACCTCCTGTACCCCATGGCTGCTCCCCCCCCTCCAGCTTAGGAAGACCTGAGTCATTGGTACTTGGACCACTGGATGCGTGACTTCCCAAATCTTGGAGAACTGTCGCGGCAGAATCTGCTCTGCCTGGATCAGTTCCTGCCTTACCATGGAGATGGAGGCACCAGTGTCCCTCAATCCCTGAGTTAATGTCCCATTTACTAGAATAGAGTGCATGTGCTTGGTGGAGTTTGGTGATACTACTACAGTGTGTGCACAGTTTACCAACTGCAGTGTACTGTCTTGGTCACCCCCCCCATGCTTTTGCCTTTTACTCCTGTTTTTAGGGCAGTCATAGGATAGATACCCCACTTTCTGGCAAATCCAGCATTCCTTTGCCCCTGGCTCCTTGTTCCCCTTAGAACCTGTGGGTTCTGTTTTGGGCTTGGGTGCAAGCTGGTTTCCTTTACGCTGCCCTCCCTGGGTCCCCTTAAAACCATGTGCTGCCCCACCCCCATAGTTCCTACACTGCGAATGTGGTCTGCTGGCTACATACAAATCAGCACTTTCTGCTGCCTACTTTGCAGAGTTGCATGCCCAGTCCAGCAGCCAGATGTGCAGGTCATCAGGAACAATTTTAAGAAACTGCTCCCTTAAAATTCAATCTTTAATTTGCTCTACAGTCCTTGTCTTAGCCCCATCTACCAAATGGTCTAAATAAGCACACATTTTGACATGCAGTTCTACAAAGCCGCCTCCTGGGCCTTTTCTTAACTCTCTAAATCTCCATCTATAGGCCTCAGGAATTAGTTCAAAATGTTTTAATAACATTCTTTTAACTTTATCATACTCCTAGCAGTCATTGTCCATTCAAGAAAATTCATGCAACGCATTGCCAGTAAGCAATGGGGTCAGATGGATCATCCAAGAAGCCTTGTTTAATTTAAATTGCCCACAAACTTTTTCAAATTATTTTAAAAACAAATCTAGACCATCCCCCTCTCGGCACTGTGGGAACATTTTAGAATTAATTGCGACTTGGTGGGTTGAATCTCCTTTGCCATTATTTACGGTTTGCTGTGGTGTTTGCTGGTGCAATTTCACCGACTCGATCTCGATATTCCTAGACAATCAGAGGAGAACAGTATAGCAGGTGTGGACTCACCAGTGACCAAGAGGCATCAGGAATAGAAGGGAGTGGAGCAGAAGATGGCTGCAATGCTGCTGTGTTCTGCTTTCTTCTCACCTCACCTGGTAAATTATCTTATTTTTCTCTGGCTGATATCTCGGCTATCACGGCTAATGCTATCTTTAATTAAAAAACATTTTTGGATTTGATTAAATTTTCTGGTATCCCTATAAAGTATGTAGTATATAGGGAAAATTATTGCTGTTCTGAGAGACCAAGGCTGAAAGTGTGTGTTGCTTGGTGGCGTTTGGAACTCAGCAGCTAGGGTTCGAGCAAGTAGTTGGAGTCGTCTGGTGGAGCTGAAGCCAAAGCCGCAGGTTTGTTTCTTTCTCACACCTTGGAGTGCTGATATGCGAGTTTGTAATTATTTATAGGTATGCCAGCTTTGCCTTAAGGGGTCTGGGAGCTGAAATATACTGGCTATGAGTATTATGCTGCACTCAGTGAGTATTTTTCTCTGTTTCACCTACAGGTGTGAGGATCCCTGTCTTTGAAAAGAGTAACCAGGAGAACATGAAAGAAATGGGAAAGAAGGACTGCCAGAAAGAGGACGCTGAACCCTGGATGTTTGAACAGCAGAGTAAAGCCGTTTTGGAATATTGGATGGACTTTTACCACAGTGAGGAACTGTGATAATTGGACCCTGACTTAGGGTTTTATAATTTGATTTATTTAAAATTATTATTATTGCCTTTTTTGACAATTCGATACGGTTATAGCATCACTGACTTGTAGAGACTCCACTGTATTCTTATTTTGAACTGAAGTTGGAACATATTGAGATGCACCCTAACAAACTGAGCTTAGACTTCAAGTCTGACAAGACTTGAAAAATGACTGCTGTAAAAAGTTTGCTCTGATTTATGGTTATTGCCTGTTGTTAATTTAATATTGGTTTTCAGGGAAGTTTATTCACCATGTATATCTTTGAAAGTGAGGGTGACATGAGCCAGCTGAACCCGGAAGGTGGACCTGGAAGCCTACTGGAAGTCTTTTGGCAAATTTTTCACTGTGCTTCCTGGGGGAGCTTTGCAGATTCTCCATGGCGGTTTGAACGGTAGTAGCCACGTACAGTGAGTCCAGCACAGTGAAATACACTCCTGTTGGCAAAATTGACACTTTGCCAACAGGTTGCTGTGTTGGTGTGCCTGAGACAGTGGCACACTGTCTCCCGGTCCTGCACCCCCGCCCCGAATCAACTCTGACTGCTGTAACAATTTCACTCTGATTTATGGTTATTGTTTGTTGTTAATTATTGTTAATTTAATATGGGTTTTCAGGGAAGTTTATTCACCATGCATATCTTTGAAAGTGAGGGTGACATGAGCCAGCTGAACCCGGAAGGTGGACCTGGAAGCCTACTGGAAGTCTGCTGGCAAATTTTTCACTGTGCTTCCTGGGTGAGCTTTTTGGATTCTCCATGGTGGTTTGAACGAGTCTGTAATGGTAGGGCTCAGTTTCAAGGTTGTCGGGTTTGAAAGTGGAGTGAAATGTGAGAGCTTTTGGGGGTAGCTCAGTTCTAAGACTCACAACTGGTTATAATAGCAGCAGAGCATATAAACCCCATCACACAGGGTGCAGTAGGGGCATGGAACTGCATGCGCTTGTGTAGTAGGATGCTCCTTGGTAGCACTCCAAAAGGATGGGTTTTGCAGGCAGACCAAGGATATCCTAATGTGGGTCTAGTGAGGGAGCTCCCTAAAATATTGCTGTGACATAGTACCTTCACAAGTGGACCCTTTACCGGTAATGGGGCCTAAACATACTGGTTTAATTTCATGCCTAGTCGAGTTTTGGGGATAGCCTGCTCTGAGGAAGACTTGGTGGATGGTATAGCCATTTGCTCCATGGGGGCTGTAACAGGCTTTGCTGACTGGTAACTGGCTCTTAAACAAAAAATGTGTCCTTAAAGGAGAACTTTTATGAGTTATATGGGGGACACCCATGGGAAGGATGTTGTGGCACCACTCTGAGGCATTGTTTATGCTGGATAGCTATTTTTTTTGCCCAGGAGCTTCTGAGCGCTGTTTGCTCTGTCAAGAAATAGAACCAATTTGTGTACCAGTAACTAAAGAGATAACATTTAAATTGGGCCTCCTATAAATGATTAAACCTTCCAGGTGCTAGATGTAGCTAAAACAGAAAAACGCTACCTAAGTACAGTATGTTAAATGGCTTTTGCTGAAACAGAAAGAGTTGTGTTAAGTATGTAAGCTTTATTCTGGCCATATGCTGTTTGTCGATATGAGGATGCTTCATGGACTAGTTTCTTGTTTTAGACAGCAATTATTTTTATAATATTGTCTATATGCAAGTGGAGTTTGAAGACTGGGGGCCAAAAATGAAATATGGTCCCAGTTTGCAATGCCCTGTGGAGCCTAGTAGATGAGTGCTGAACCCTTTCCAAGGGATTCTTGTAATTAATTGATGAATGTTTCACGGAATCTACATTACTCTGATGTACCCCCAGTATAGTTTGGTGTGACTGCATAAGATAAGCATACTTAATGAACTTTTAATTTATGTATCAGGCAGTTTTTATTATAATCTCTCTGAGACTGGAAGGGCATTTCAGTTCTTCTCTCAGAAGCATATGACAAATAATGTAAATAATATGTCAGTTTGTCCCTCTTTATAACTATTCTTACATTCATATTTTCATAATATATATATATATATATATATATATATATATATATATATATATATATATATATTTTTTTTTAAGCAAGATTTTTTTAGATAATAGTTGTAATATGTTGAAATGACTGCAATGTTTACATTAAGGTCGATTAATAAACTAAACTGAAATAAAAAAACTCGATCTCATGCTGTCGTTCTTTCTCATGCTCTGCTTGTTTTCTCTCTCTATCTCCTCTCACAAGAAGATCTTATGCTGGTGAATCGTTTCCCTTTCCTCTTGCATCAGGATCTCGTGCTGGTGAATCTTCTCCCTTTCCTCTGCCTCCAATCTTGTGCAAGCTCTGCCTTCAGGATCTCAAGCTGAAGTTGATTGGGCTGCACAGCTCCCTCAGCTTGTGCCACAAGGTGCCTCCCTTCCTCAGTCACTGTGACCTCAATCTCGCTACCTGGGTCACTGTCCTCAGTGACTGTCTGTTGGTCAGGTATTGGGCCATGCCCATTTGAAACCATCTGCCCCTCCTGCAGCCAGTCACGTGCCAACCGGACTTCTATAATTGCATTCTTTGTCATGCTCTCATAGACAATCCCTCTTGCTATGCACAGCTCACAAAGCTGCTGTACATGAAATTTTATATAGCTTAATGAGCTCATATTCTCTAGCTACGCTGCACTAAACTGTCTAGAAATAAAAAGAACAGTAAACAATGCAACCTTTTGAAATCCTGTTTCGTGACTATTAAAAGGTGTGTTTCTACTGGCACTCCATCACCAGTGTTCATTTTGTCGTCCCCCCCGGTACCAGTTACCACATAGATCCCGCCACTCTGCCACCAGTGTAATGGGAATCCTTCTCACCAGGGATTTCCTGCTCACTGCCACCAAGTGGATTTTACCAACAGGAAACCTGTTTTTTTTTTTTTTTTTACCTCCTCCTCCTCTGCACAAGGTTAAGGGAGGCTAGAAATAAATGCAGACATCACATAAGGAGTGCAAAAGCTAACTACTACAAGGAACATCTAGAGATGGGAAATGGTTCTGGGACAACCTTAACAATCTCCTTGGGAAGGCAGATAAATCAGTACCCTCTCTCCTCAACATTAATGGCTCCACACAAACAGACCCCTACACCATAGCAGAAGTGCTCAACTCTGCTTTTACTGACCTAAGCTCAGTTCTCCCCCCTAACTACCTAAAGTCCTCAGATACGGCCTCTGACAACCCCCTCATAAAGACATCAGATACAGTTTCTGACAACCCACCCTTGATGAACCACCACCCAAATTTCTGCTTTAGGCAAATTACAGTCAAAGAAGCCATGCTCTATGTAAAAAAAAAAAAGTCCTGGGTAAAACTAGACGAGGCAGTGACACCATTGACTTGAAAATGGTTACTGTAGGAATTGACGTGCTCATTATTCCCATAGCTAAAATCTTCAATAAGTCGCTCGCAATGGCTAAATTCCCATCACTTTGGAAACAGGTGATGGTGACCCCTGTCCATAAGAGTGGAGACATGACAAACCCAGCAAACTATAGACCCATCTCCATTCTCTGCCCCCTATCCAAAGCCCTGGAAAAGATAGTAGCTGATCAAGTTAATGAATATATTCAGAAATACCACCTGCAATGCGCACAACAGCATGGGTTCAGGAAGAACCACAGCACTGTCACAGTACTGGTTGACTTTACTGACTATACCCATAAGGCCTTAGATGAGAGGAACTTGGTTGGTGCCATCTTCATCGACCTCACAAAAGCCTTCAGTACAGTCAACCACCTCCTCCTACTGGCTCAACTTCGCACCCTTGGACTTGCACCTAGTGTTCTCACATGGTTTAATGACTATTTATATGACAGATCCCAAAGAGTGAAAATAGGCCAAGTGGTGTCTGACTCCAAAGCAGTATCTTTTAGAGTACCCCAGGGGTCCATCCTAGGGCCCCTATTGTTCAGCCTGTTCTGAACACACTCCCAGAAGCTTGCCCCAGTAAGGTTATCCTGTATGCCGATGATGCCGTAATACTCGGTAGCCACTCCAGTATTGAGCCACTGCAGACTGAACTGCAATCCACTTTCGGGCTACTGGAGAATTGGTTCAGGACTCAAAAGTTGCTACTCAACCATAAAAAACAAAAACTATGCTTATCTCCAGCCACCAATCAAAAAGGAGATACCACACCCTTACCATCACTATTCTAAACTCAAACCCACTAGACCAAGTACACTCATTCAAATACCTTGGTGTTGTGATCGATGACACCCTCTCCTTTGTGCAACATATTGACATGATGGTTAAGACTGTTAACTCCAAATTGGGTGTCCTTTATAGGTATTGGAAAAGTCTAACATTCAGTGCCCTCAGGCTATCAGTCTCCAGCTCCATCCCATCTATTGTTGACTATGGCTTGGTAGTCCATGGGGCAGCAACAGCTATGGCACTTAAGAGGGTTGAAACAGCCTTCAACAAGGCCTGCTGACTCCTGCTCTATGTGGCTCACGCATCCCTGCGTACTCTACGAGTTGTCCAACCAGCTAAACCTTAGTAGCAGAGTCAGCTTCCAAACCTGCCTCCTTGGGAGGAAGGCCTTGCTTAGCCAAACCCACGCCCCACCCACCCCCTTGCATCTCAGAAATGTTTTCTAAGGCAACCCATTTGTACACTACTAGAAGAAAGGAGCTACACCCTCTTAATGTCCCGTTTGCAGGACTGCTCTTGGTCAATGCTTCTTTTCCTACAGAGCACCTCTCTGGCTTAACGAGGTCCTCTCAGGCTCACTGGCAACTGCTAACATTAGGACCTTTAAAACTGAGCTGAAGCAGCATTTTCTAAGCAGGCAATTATGCTTGTGCCATCAGTAATCATCCTGTTACACCACCCAGGACCTGCACTCACTTGTCTCAGAAATATATGGATACTAAACCCACCTACCCCCCCGGCCTTCTATTCCTCATAGGGGTCTATAACCTGCCCCCAGTGCCCTCTCCTCGCCTCTCTCCTACCTCCCCTTATCACTCTGTTACAGTACCCATCTTTTCCATATGACTACATTCTCTCTCTCTTTCCTCTCCCCCACATGCACTCTCTCTCTCTCTCTCCCTCCACTCTAGTCCTCCCCCCACTATCTCCATCTCTTCAGCCCCTGTGCTAGCTCTATCCCCTTCTCCACCCTTTCTCCACCCTATGGCTCTACACACTACCTGAGAATCCCCCTGGTAGCTTCAAACCACTCCTCTTTGCCAGTCTGTACCGTACCCCACATGTCCAATGCACTATCTTCACCTCTCTCTCTCTCACACCTTCCCACCTCCTATCTGCATCTCTGACAATGCCTGCTGGGCTGCACCCTGTAATCACTTGCCTCTCCCCCACAGTCATCTTAGCAGAACTCTGATACATCCTACTCCAACCTGTTTAGAGTATTCTTAAATAGGATGTAACTTCCCAGCAGGAGTCACTTAAATAGATGTTTATGTTGAACAAAATGTTCAGTGAACTTAATATGTGTGTGTTTGATATGGAACCTTTGTAAAAGAGTCCAGGACTCGAAGGTTGTTTCCGAACCATGAAATAAATAAATAAATAAAGAAGGTCAACACAGTAACTGTGGGTAAAGTGCCCCTTCAGAGACGGACTGCAAACAGAGTCCAGCAGAAATAGTATAATTACCCTTTTAAATGAAACAAGCAGTCACTTATTCTATAAAAATAGAATCTTTTCAAAAATACTATAAGTATTTTCAACAGGATGTATTTACAAGAAAACAAAAGGGTTGCACATTTACTAAGAAACAGAAAATAAGGCAAGTTAACAGATAGTTGGTGTACAGCAAAATTCTGAACTATCCTTATCTAGAATCCTTCAGCTGCCCTGGCTACAAAAGTATTGACCCTCACTGTAATATCTTACCCATCAGCTAGTCTTTGTACAGCAGGGCTCTCGTCTTGATGTTCCAGTCCAAGAGAGAGAGAAATAGAAACATAGACTTTGACGGCAGATAGGAACCGCTTGGCCCACCTTGAATCTCATTTCTCTGTTATATTCTTTCTCTGATTGTGGGAGGATGATTCCTCTACTTTGAGTGACAGGCTACCCTTGCCCACCCCCAAATGGGTAGGTGTGTGGAGGGATGTCTTCATTCACCCAAATGTGCTCTGTCCACTTTATGATTCTGCCTTGAAGATAGTCTAGCTGTGTAGCCCCATGCTTCTTGTCTTTTAAGCTGGCCGAGGCATTCAGCCTGGCACTCTCCCATCTGCTTTAGAGAATCTCTGGCTTCAAGGATGTCTGAGGTGTTTGAAGTTGCACCTTCACCATCTTCCAGGATGTGTACCCTGGATTAGCTCATGAGAAAGTTCCACAGAGCAGTCCTCAATATTTCCCTTAAGACTTGTCTGGACATGTGACCCTGTAAGCCATATTTTTTGTGTCCCCTTTGCAAATAGAAGAAGCTATAACAGAAGCATACTTGCTTTACAAAACACATTAACAAAAGAAATGAATACATTACTCTGGTCACATGTCCCTCACAACAGGAATATATATATGAGCTGTTCTCTTCCTTTGGTGGCCAGACACAATTTAGGAGACTTTTTGTGACATAATGTGAAGTACTAAGAAAGCACTGTCGTGAACCTTACCTTCCCACTGCATGAGAGCTTCCTTGCTGGCCTCATACTTATGTCGGCAGAAGGTATCCACCTCAGCCTTTTTCTGAGCCAGGTACGCAGTGTATCATTGTTAAAGTACTCCGCTTGGTGTTTGCCAAAGTCAGTCTACCCAACAGACTTCCCCAGCCGGCTGTTGAACTCCACAGGTCATCCTTGGTATTGTAATAATACTCAGTAGCTTTTCCCTTCAGCAGTCCATTATATAATTAAACAGCCACTACTCCTGCTCCTGCACCCTGCCTCAGCTATGAGGAGATGATTGCACAGATCTACAGCTCCTCCTTCCCTTCCAACCCCTTGCCATTCATGAGGATGGCTTACAAAACCAACCAATAGGAGCCACAGTTCAAGGAATGTAGCCAATGGTGTGGTGTGACTGCCGCAAGGATCATAATTGATCCTCAGGTCAGTCACATCCTTCAGACAACCATCAACAATCTTCGAGAAATTCAAGCAAAGAAACCCGTCCTAATTTGTACCCTATAAAGGAGGAACCACCAGCCCCCTATTGCTGCCCTCTACTGCTTGGTGGACAAAATGGAGATGACAAGAATCTGAGATCCTCCAGAGATCCCACGACAGATAACAGCTGCTACAGGACACCCCCAGCCCAGACAGAGAACCGGAACCTCAGTCAAAATCTGTGGAAAGAGACCAGGGTTGCTAGCTGCTGCAACACTTGAGTCTTGACTGCCCGAGTCTGACACTACATAGTGACAGACTGTGGTAAGCTGATCAACTTTAACTTTTATTTATCTGGCTGGCAACAGAAGAGGCTACTCTTTTTCAATAAGCTTGTGTGTGGATTTATGTATCATTTTGCCCCCCCCCCCCAAAATTCCATGGCTAACTACTGTATTTTGTATGTCCAGGGGCAACACAGCTGCATTTTGGAAAGGCAAGGCTTCCTTAAGATGTTTGCATAAAAATGTCCTAAATTGATAAATATAATTTTATACCAACAGCTGCTTTACATTTATTGAACTTTCAAAGGTCCTTTTCATGGAGGTTTAACTGGCGCTATACAAATATATATGCTGGTGCCTTAAGGGATAAGAATTGTGTCCAGGAGCAGCACAGCTGCATTTAAAAAGGCAAGGTTGCTTTAGTTTGGTTAAAAGAGATAGGAAATGGTTTTTACATAGTTAATTGCCCTTCCATGTTCCTTTCCATGCCACTTATGTATTCTGATATGTTTTGATGATTTTTCTGTTAAATAAATAACCTAGCTTTGGGGTACCTTTAGATCTATATATAGTTCCACTCTCCTCACCAGCTACTGTTCTTGATTTTCATATTTCCAACATATTCTATGACATCAATAACTCCCATTCCTTGCTATTCATCTGAATGACTTGAAAAGGAGTTTGTGATGTCATAGAATGTTCAGGCAATATGAAAAGAGCGAGCAGCAACTACTGAGGAGAGAGGAATTCAGGGTAGTTACAAAGGCAACAAAATTAGATTATTAAACAAAAAAGGTCAAAAACATATCAGAATACTGGGTAGTCAGTAAAACGACAACTGTAGGGCTTCTACAGGTGTAAAAACTTTCATATCACCTTTTAAAAAAAAAAAAAAAAAAGTGAATGTACTAAATGGGCCTCATTTTAAAATGACTTGTGGATGCCACAAGTCCCTAATGTGCCAAACATATGGTGCAGGGGAGTTGCGACATTCCTTCAGTGCAGATTGCGATTCCAAGTCAGGTGCACCAAATGCTGCAAGTTAGACCAGCTCCTCCCTGGTCTAACTTGCGCCATCTGGGGGACCCTTTTTACAGGGCATGCACCAAATATTTGGTGCAAGCTGCCATAAATTGTGGAAACGGTTACAACTGCACCCAGTGTAGTACAATTGGGTGCAGTTGCATCAAAGGAGTTTGGCGC
Source organism: Neoceratodus forsteri (assembly GCA_016271365.2). Classification (NCBI taxonomy): domain Eukaryota; kingdom Metazoa; phylum Chordata; order Ceratodontiformes; family Ceratodontidae; genus Neoceratodus; species Neoceratodus forsteri. The sequence goes on from CM028129.1 coordinate 725,621,605, forward strand.
AGTTGCGCTAAACATCGGGGTTGACACAAGGTTTGATACAAGCCCTGCAACAACCGTTGAAAATTGGGTCCAGTGTATCATTTTATACTAACTGCTGCTTTTCATTTATTTAACTTGTAAAGGTCATTTCTCCTGTTCCTTTCCTTGTTTAACTGACACTGTTCATGCCAGGTAGATTTGCAATTATTGTGTCCAGGAGCAGCACAGCTCCATTTGAAAATGCAAGCTGCTGATTGCTAATGTATTTGTTTGTAACAGTTTAGTTTCTCTATGGCTATTTTATTGCAAACCCACCCTGTACTCAAGTGTCTCTGTCCATACGTGATATGATTTTATTATCTATGCCATGTTTTGTACAGTTTCTTAAAACTACTGTAATATCTTATGTTGCGCATTAGCCGAAAGATACTGCTTTGACTGTTATATGCTAAGACCTAGGAAATTTTTTTTTTTTTGAGTTATCTATGTATACCCCCGTTGTGCTCTGGAGCTGCCACTCCTTCAGGCCGCCATGACCCACAGACATTCCTCCTACTATCTTCCCCAAGCCACCTTACCTCAGATCTGCAGCCATCCTTGGGATAGCCCAGCATAACCCTTTACCAGGTGGGTCCCTCTCCAAGGGGGAAGGCACTGGCGGGAGGAGATGGGCACTTTTTTCCTTCAGTCCCGGGTGCTGCTGAGGCTTTTCTTGGCTTCCTGGTAGTCTTCAGAGGTGTCCTGGGCTGGCAGCCATCATATGGTCAGTCCCCAGAGCAGTATTTCCATTTTTCTGTGGTGTTCCCCCTTATTGCGATCTATCTGCAGTGCTCCCGGTTTCCACCAGGGGCCGCTGCAGAGCGACCATGCATCCCCAACCCAGCCCAGTGGAAGAGAGCAGTCCTATGGACACTCACTCCTTCCCCTGCTGACCCCTGGCACCCGAGTCCATTCCCAAAATCAGGTCACCGGCATGGTGAGAGGTAAGGCACCCACACCTCAACTCTCTGCACCACTGGGCCAGCTGGAAATGTGTTTAAGCAATAAGACATGACAGGTGGTGTGTTATTGTGGTATGAGAGTGGTCTGAATCATGAGGTGAAGCCAAGTGCTTCCACCACTCCAGTCAGGGCTATTAGGTGTTAGCCCACCACAATGCACCCCCTAGAGAGCTTTATTGCTATTATGAAGGGAACCAGAAAGGAGAAATTATTTAACCAGGAAAGGCACACTAAGCCGGAGCTTATTTCCAGGTGCAACCTGGGAGCACAAGGAAGTTAAGTGACTTGCTCAGGGTCACACAGCATGCACGTGAGGGCTGTGGGATTCAAACCCAGGTTTGCAGCTCAGTGCCCTAAACCACAGCACTATACTGCCTCCAAATGGAATGGGCCCTTTTTAGTAAAGTAGAGATATTTTTGTAAAACAGTTTGTTCAGCTAGTGTCAGATCAGCTATTGTATTGTTCTGGGATACTTGCCCATCTGAAAGTACCTTTTGGTCTTAGCCAATCGGGAGACAGCATTCTTTTTGCCCATTTCATTAGACTGTATTCTATACCCAGATTTGGGGAGTGCTCTTGAATTTATCCTAACTTGTTTTGTGAAAATTTTTTAATAGAACTGGGAAGATTGAGCATTTCTGGGAACTGTGGCCAGGGTGGGAATGGGAAGGGAAAAAAACAGTTAAGGGAAGAAAAAGACCCACACACCTTTCATGACACAATTTTATTGACTACAGACATGCACTTTTCTTAAAAATCTCAAAATATGGAAATAAATCAAAGAAATCAGTAACCCATCTGAAATTAAAAGAAAGTATGCTGAAGAAGACAAAATAAGAGTTCATGAGTACAAAAAGACAAAGCGAAGCAGTCGGTTCCAACACTGTTGGCTTGAAAGATATGATTTGCTGTGGTACGATAGTGAAAAAGATCTGACATTTGTGTTGCAAACATGAATTACAGTCAGGTAAGGCAGGCAAGAATAATTTTTGTTATGGTACAGATAACTTCCGACTTGACTCTGTGTCTTCACATACTCCATCAGTGAAGCTCATGCCAGGGCAAAGGAAAAGGAGGCTGCCAACACTTCTGCTCTAGGGACAAGTAATGTAGAGCAAATGCTGAAGAGCATGAATGAAGCAACACTTAACCGTCTTGAGAAACTGTGTTGTACATGCCATGCAATTGCTAAGAATGGACAGCCTTTCACCGACATTGTGTAGATGTGCTGCCTTGATGACATGAAAGAGCTAGATATTGGTTCAACATATCAAAATGACAAGTCTGCCCGCCATTTTACCCACTGCATAGGCAAGGTTGAACATGTGACGCTACAAGAAAAAATAATGGGAGCAAAGTTTATTTCCGTCATCAGTGACAGAACCACCGACTCTTCTACCACAGAAGCTAAGGCAGTATATGTGCACTTTGCAGTTAAAGGAATAGTGCAGAATCAGTTGATAGGTGTCCAGATTATTGGCAAGACGGATGCACCATCCATAAAAATTTACATTTAAAAAGTCATTGAAACCAGTCTGAAGATGTCCACAGAAGAGTGGTCAAAGAAGCTGATTGGGTTTGGCAGTGATAGAGCAACTGTGATGGTTGGCAACAACAATGGCGTAGCTTCCCTCCTGAGTATGATACAGCCCTGTGTGCAATCTGTACATTGTTTTGCACATCATCTTGAGTTGGCATATAAGAGTGCACTGAAAAACATTACACAACTCAACAAATTAGCTGGTCTGTTATCTACCATCTTCTATTTTTATCACAGCTCGTCTCGAAACTGGAGTCAACTTAAAGATGCCTACGAAATGCTATGAATATGTCCTCTGATGCCCCTAAGAGTTGGAGGTACACGGTGGCTTCCTCATGTGCAAATTGCTCTGTAAATCATGCTAAAAGGGTATCCTGCTAAAGTGCTGCATATAACCCAGGTAAGCATAAGAATTATGCACTTCAGTTATTTTAACACAGCAGAAAGAAGGAAAACATGTTAACATGGGGGGGGGTATTTCACAATTTTGTTTAAAATTGTTTTTGTTTTGTTGTGTGTTACAGATGCAGCAACACCAGGTTGATGCATCTCCAATGCAAATAAATCAACTGGAATTCTGAAGATCCTGAAGCAGGCAGCTGTAATGAAGTTTGCGCATTTCCTGCCGGATGTCATCAATGTCATTATTATTATTTATTATTTCATAAATATCCTCGTTGTTCTGTCCCATGTTGCCCAGGAGTGCAGTTCAACTGTTGCAGATGTGTTTGCCACCATGAAGTTGACTCTAGACACAATAAACTCTGGACACAGTTAACTCCTATCACACAAGGTGTATGGTGGATGCCTAACTGGCGTAGCTAATGGTAAAAATATGTGCCTGATGTTTATCTTCAATGAGGCTTTCTTTCTCTTTCTCTTTAGATATGGACCAAAGGAACGTCAAGTGGAGGATGCAGGTGAACTACATGGCCACCAGCTTTTGGGAAAACCCAAACATCACAGCTGTGCATGTGAAAGTCCTCAAAAGTCTTGAGGAGAGCCTGCAGGACCGTCTTGTGGATGCAAGCCCACAGCTCTTGAAAGCAGCTGCTGTGGCCAGACAAGAGCAACCACATAGTTTTAGATGCTCAAGTTTTATACTGTGAAATAATGTGCATTTCTCTGAACTGTGCATAAAATATGTCTGTGACACTAATGCAAAGATTGTTTTGTTTTCCTCCATTTCAGAATTTGGTGAGAAGGTGACCTTGCTCACTCAACACTATGGACCAGTGCTAGAAGCCACTGATGTGAACGTGGACAAGGTTGAAGCAGAGTGGACAGTGCTCAAATCAGAGTTGTATGACAGGTATGCCAATGGATTCTGAATTCAAATGATGCTCCTTAATTTTCATTCATTACTCTTAATAAAATGATTATCCAGAAAAGGGAGGGGGATGGGCTTGCATCCACTGAATATCCTGTCCTGCTGCCAATATTTGTGTTTCAGAAGTTGACTTCCCTTTCTTTTGTTGTTTTTACTTTTAGGTTTGAGCAGATTTGTGAACTGACATGGGAGAAGGTGAATGTAGCATATCAGCAAAAATACCCCAACTTCCTTGCCCTTGTGGCTCTTTTGTTGACATTGCCAGCAAGCCCTGCAGAGGGTGGGAGGGGATTTAGTCAAATATAATGACAAAAACCCAGCTATGCTCCAGGCTCTGATCAGACACAGTGACATCACAGATGGTTATCCAGATGAACTCACGAGACATTGAGAAGTTGCAGCACCTGTATACCATTAATTTATGGAATATCAGTGCAGAGAGAGGTCGAAGATAATGAACTAAAGTATAGTATAAAAAAGGCGAATATAGATATTGGTGGTCTGACAAAAACCTGGTTAAAGAAAAGTGGCTGGGTGGATGAAATAGAAGGGTGTGATTTCTTCCACAAATCAAGAATAAGTAAAAATGGAGGAGGAGTTAGGATTTGTGTCTCAACACATTTAAATGCACAGGTCTTAGACTAGAATAATTCCGAGAATGGGCATGTGAAGCAACTGTGAGTAAGAATAAAGACTCAGTAAAAAGGTATCAACCTGGGAGTGTGTTACAGATCGCCTAACCTAAACAAAATGGAAAATGTGGAATTTTTAGATGTGATTGGCAGTGGCCCAATTACTCAACACACAATTGTTATAGGAGATTTTAATTTTCCTAATATTTGCTGGGAATCATACCTGGGCAAAACACCTATAGAGAGTAGATTCCTGGAAATATGTATGAATAACGGTCTGACTCAAGTAGTTAAGGAGAACACGAGAAAACCATTTGCTAGATTTAATTTTATGCAATATGGAGGATTCAATCGGCAGTGTCGAGGTTATGCATCCTTTAGAAGGCAGTGATCACAATATGGTCAAATGCATACTATCTGAGGACACACAAAAGGTATTTGGTAGAACTAGAATAAGGAATTATAATAAAGCTGGCTATGATAGAATCAGACAGTTACTGTCAGCATATGATTGGAGAGAAATTGAAGATTTGCACTTGTGGAAGCCTGGGGGAAAATAAATAATATACTTCAGACATGTTATAAAAAAATGTGTTTCACAGACAGGGAAATATAACAATAAAGGGAGGGTTCCAACATGGTTTTCCAACAAAATTCACATGATGATAAATAAAAAAGCAATGACTTATAAGAAATTCAAGAATAATCCCACACCCAATAGGATGGAGACATACAAAAGACAAGTTAAGCAATGTATAAAGGCCATAAGACGAGCAAGGGCTAAGTCCAAACTTGGCTTAGCCACAATAACTAAAGACAATGGAAACAACTTTTACAACTATATTGGGAGCTTAAGACATGGGCAAAAACAAATACATGTATTGAAAGATGGGGACTTAGAAATAAAAGGGGAAGAAACCACAGCCTATGTGTTTAACAGTTACTTTCTGAGTATGTATGAAATGGATGGCTGCAATTACCTAAACAAGGAGAATAGAGATAGGGGGGAGGTAGAAATGCCAAGAATAACAGCCAGGCAAGATAAGGAGAAGCTAAATAATTTAAAGAAGTTTAAATCAGTGGGACCAGATGGATACCATCTCAGATGTCTGGTAGAACTGGCAGAAGAATTATCAGTACCATTGTCAATACTGTTTAAAAAATCACTAAGGAAGGGCAAAGTATTGGATGATTGGGGGACTGCTCATATAACACCAATACATACATCTGGAGATACTACTGATGTAAGGAATAATCGTCCAATTAGTATCACATCAATAATTGGAAAAATCATGGAAAGTTTTGTAAATTAATTTTTGGAAGCAAACCTAAAAAAATTAAACCATATCGATGTCTCACAACATGGGTTTGAATCTGGTTAATCTTGTGTAAGTAATTTGATGAGCTTTTTTGAGCCAGCGAATGAAGCATTGGACGCAGGATTGTCAGTGGATGTAGTGTATTTGGATTTTACAAGAGCTTTCGACTCTGTGAAATTAATTGAAAACTTTACAGGATCTAGGGGTGGAAACATACTGTACCTAATAAGATGGATTGCATCATGGCTTACAAACAGACTCCAAAAAGTTCAGATAAGAGGTTTCTTGTCTAGTGAGGGAAGATTCACCAGCGAAGTACCCCAGAGAATCATATTGGGTCCTAAGCTGTTCCACATTATGATTTCCACAATGCAGGCATCGCATGGAGTATGGATCTGCAAATATGCAGATGACTCGAAAGTTGGAGCAGTTGTAAATGATATAGAGTCTATAAATAATATCCAGATACTGTTAAACAAGCTGGAGGAGTGGGCTGCAGATCATAAATTGACCTTCAACATAGACAAATGTAAGGTGAAGCACTTTGGACTGAACAAAAAACTGGCAGAATACATATTGAATAGCAAACCAATATTGTATATAGAACATGAAAAGGACTTGGGGATGGTTATATCTGGTGATCTTAGTTTTGATAAGCATAATTTTGAAACAGTTGAATAAGCCAGTAGAATCACATGGAATATACTGCAGAATATTAAGAGTAGAAAGAAGGAGGTGCTTCTGCCCTTATATAGGTCCCTGGTCAGACCAGTGTGTTAGAATACGGAGCCCCATTTAGTGCACCCCAGAAAATAGGAACCAGTAGAAAGGTGCAGCAAGTACAATGCAGATTTACAAGGAGAATAAGTTCAGTAAAGATGTGGAATATATAAACAGACCGCAGTCATTAGGACTGTTCTCGATGTCCTATAGAAAAGTAAGAAGGGATCTTTGCATTGTGTATAAAGCAATAATGAATGGAATACTATATGAATCAGTTGGCCTTTGTTGGAACGCAAGATCTGGTATGAAAACAAGTGGGCATCAGTTGCAATTAAAAGGGGAATGGTATAACACCTCCAAAAGGGGGAGGTGGTTCAGTCAACGTGCGGTTAACATCTGGAATGCACTCCCTACTGAGGTGGTGTGAGTACATAGTTTGTCTGCTTTCAGAATTGCACTGGACAGACATATGGCAGAAAAAAAATAGGAATTTGACCACTGAAAAGTGGCAGGCCCACACATGGCTCTTGAAGCTACTGGACTTGTAAACCTTACCTATGAGCCACAGACTGGCCATGTCTCGTCACGGCTTGATGCTAAATAGGTCTGTTCCAAAGATTCAGACCCAAGTGACTGTGAGAGTGATATGAGTGTGCCTTAGAGTGAGCAACACTCCCTTGACACCACACAGTCCAGCAACATTTAAGGATCTTTTGACTTTTAAATTAAAACACAGTGACAACACTGAATGCTATATACAGAAATATTTTATTTCATGGACAAAGTTCATTTGTGATTTAGGTTTAAAATAAACACACGTGCTTGATAAATTTTGGCTCTATTTGCCTTTTAACAAATCACTGTTAGCCATGATAACTATGGGCTAGTGCAATCTCTGGTTTACTAGCCATGCTGGCTAGTGTAAAAAAAAAAGTTGAGGACTCCTGCTCAGGAATGTCCCATGGTCTGTGACACAGTGATAGCAGATCAGGAGCCTGGTGTTGCTGATCTCACACATTGTGTTTTGATGTACAGCTTGCAAAGAACCATAAGGACATGCAGTGCACACCCTATTGAGGAGTGAGAAGAAATACTTCCTTCATGCCAACATCCATATCAACGGCTGTGTTGAGTCACAGTGACACTGAGATGTGCTGACTCTTGAACAACACCTATGCTCATACTGTTGCCAACAGCATGGTCCCACTCAACACGGAAGGAAGACAGCTGTCAAAATGTTGCTCTGTAGTTCTTCCTTTCCACCACCCTGTGACCATAAAACCTCACCCACAAAAAACTATTGTCCCTGTCGCAAGTGATACAAGGACCACAACAAACATGTGCATATCGGGAATTAAATCGTTGGGACTGAGCCACTATCACAAGAACATAGTAGTAACACTGGACCACCAGTAATCTGCAGAATTAATTTACAGTTGTGACAATCTACATAGAGCACTGTGTTCTGTTTCTGTAGCACCACCTTCCCAACAAAAATACAAGTAAAAATAGAGGTTATTATGTATTGAATGTGCTTCAGCAGATGTTTTTTTCAGAACAAACAGATGTGGGATCACTGAGGCGGCTATACTGTCCTGTAACATGAATGTCACAGTATGCATATGTTGACATTTTGCATTGCTTTGCTACATCTCAGTGATGACAAAGTATTGCATGTCTCACAACATATTGCAAAGTAGGTGATATCAAGTGATGTAAAAGCAGTTCTATTCAAGTACAGTGTCTATGTATGTTGCTTCACCATAGTACATGTTATTCCGTGGTCTTAAGTGGTTTAAGCCATTTCTTTTTTCGCTCATGACTGGACAAAGGACCATGCTGACATGATGAAAACAGAGCATTTGGGTGTTCGTAAATGTTTTGCATGTGTCTAATCATTGCCTCCCACTTTGCAGTGATTGTTTCAGGGTTATTTGCTGTCGAAGATGAAGCAGCTCAGTAAAGATGGTTATCAATACTCTTCTTCCATACTGTATATGTATGCTCGCCAATCCCTTTTGCTTGCCCAGAGCTTCGATATTTTTGCAGACACCTTAAACAGTGTAAATTATTGTCAACAACAGGAAAACTTCAAGACTTGTATTCTGGCATGTGCAATTCAACTTTACAATGTACTTTTGCAGTAAGAAATGCAGACCTTTTCTTTTTTTATGTGCCTGTCTGGCACATATTGCAACACAGTATTCATAGTCGGCATCATACATTTCTGACTGTGATGTGTAACAAATCTGAAACATACCTTTGGCAACATGCCACACATCATAATAATGTGTGGCACCCACCATCAGTGGAGTGCTTGCGAGCCATGCACTAATTTGCTTGTGACAATCTGTCACTAATGCCTGTATTTTAAGGTGATTCTCTTCAGCTAGCATAGTTAGAGCTCTCTTTAGGCCCTCCAGTTCCATCCAAGTGGAGTTTTGACCTTGTTGCTCTACGTAGAGAAGCCACATGTTAGTTATGTGAAATGACCACATGTATAACAACATGTATTGAGATGCTGAAGATATGTGTGACTCACCTGCACAAGTGTGACACTGACTAATTTGGCTAGGTGAACCTTCACCAAAGTATACAAATCAAATTTAGTGCAATGGCCTGGGCTATTGGCCCTTCCATCCCCACTGAGAATCAAACCACCCTACATTCCCCTTAGTTGTTCTATAAGGCTTGACTGATGTTACAGCCATGTTTTCAATAGTTGGCGTGATAACCTCTTTCTGGTGTCTCTCAAAAGTTCTGCAGGAAATGCCACATAAATTCATGAATTTGAACATTCTAAGTGGTTTAGACACCGGACAACAAGATGCCAAGATAGCAGTGGCCATTTACATATTCCCATATATCAAATGCCCACTATGTGGTTGATTTGACTAACATTTCTTTAAACCACAGTTTGAGCAAGTAGTGTCCACCACAAGCAGTGTGCCACGCCTTCGGGCAGGATCATCTATGGAAAATGTCACTGATACTGGATAACCACAAGAAAAGCAGAACTTGAACAGTTCATCCAGGGTAGAATGATATACTAAATACTTCGGCTTGTCACGCACTGAGTACCATGACGAGGTATGAGACCTGAAATTACATAAAATAATGTGTTGTGTTAACATAACTGTACAGTTCAGGTACACTGTTTGCAATTGTTTTAACTTCCCATCACTTGCCCTGTACCTTTATTGCACTTCTTTTGGGCCTGCAACATAGATTCCTCGAAAGGAAGGTATTTGGAGTCAATACTTTCACTCTCTTCAACCAGTGATGAGTCTTTCGAAGGACATGGAGATTGCATTGGTGTTGAGGAATACACAGCTTGAAGAGATGGCATGATGACTTCTGGGAAATCTATGAGGAGATCGCACTGAACAGCAGCATCCACCATCTTCAGTTTTTTGGTCTGTGTACTTACAGTATCACATAAAACTTAACCATGAATGTAAGTATACAGTGTGTTTACCATTTACAAAGCTACATTGGAAACTGTGTGTTAATAACCAGCAAGGTTTGCTTTACATCCACTGGTTGCCACAATGGCCAATTGTGCTGACATTATAACCTTGAAGTTAGAGTAATGAGCTGTGAATTACCTTGGTACATCTACCAGACCTGGGTTTGATTCCCAGAACCTCCACATGCATACTGTGCGACTCTGAGCCAGTCACTTAACCACCCCAGACTGCAACTAGAGTGCAGTTTCCAAGTCTGGAGACCTCATCCACGGAAGGACATAGAGTAGAGGCGGTCCAGAGGAGGGCAACCAAAATGGTGCATGGTCTGCATAAAAAGCCCTATGAGGAGAGACTGAAGGACCTCAGTTTGTACACCCTGGAGGAAGAGAGAGGATATGGTAGAGATCTTCAGATACATCACAGGTATCAGTAAGATGCAAGAGTTAAGTATTTTCAGGAAAAAAAATTATTAAGAATGGAGTCATGCAATGAAGCTGGAGTGGGATAGACCTGGGGGAGATGTGAGGAAGTCCTTCTTCACAGAAAGAGTGGTAGATGCCTGGAACAACATCCAAGTGGAGGTGGTGGTGGCAAAAACTGTAACAGGGTTCAAGGCATTACAGAATTCTATTATACCGTATAGTGTGACCCAGAAACTATATTTCATGAGGTCGTAACAGGTGTCAGTTACAGTTATTACATCATGATACTTTCATTTGTAATTGTGGAAGAAAGAATGTGTACAAAAACCTATTTTCTCTTAAGTGTGGATCTGAATTGTTGGTACAACCCATAATGCAGAAATGACTAAATAAATGTTTTCACTACATACAGCAGGTTTACTCATGGCACAGTTGCTTTTGCCAGGGTTGTACACTTTTTCAGTTTATGTATGTAATGAGTACATACCTTTCTTATAGCTGATTAATGAATGATGTACGTGTGTTGCCTTTGACATTCAAGTACAACTGTTTAAAATTGTACATTCACTGCTATCGAAAATTGATGGTGTACTTCGTATCTCTCCAACACTTTCCTCAACAGTAGTTGCAGTTCTAGTGGTGTCCATATTGTGGTCTTCATAGGACAGCCATTGATGAGGGTCACTGCAGTTACTAGATGAGTGTTTGTGCAACAGCTGTAAAAGGTGATTGAAAATGATTTCATGCCAATGTCAGAAAAAAGAAGTATACCATATACTGTGAACACGTGACCACTAACATGGCAACATGCTTGCAGTCACCATGCTAACCAACTAACGCCAGCACACAGGGAGGGAGAAATCAGTGTGTGAGCTGCTTGTCGGTTTGACCACCTGATTTTACAAACTGGTAGCCATATCTGTATTTATACTGCACATCATTTGTAAGGGTTCAAAATTTACTTCATGCACAGTTATCCAGTTGGCCATTACCTTAAAATCTGTTAGCCCCACAATTTTTTTTTTTTTGGTTGTTGGTGACCACCTGAAGAAATTGTATGTTGCATCTTGCCAACACGTGTATTTTAGTCTGTCCATGGGCCCTCCCCAAACCCGCTACCTGACTCTACACACCCCTACATGGTAACATGCTGGCAACCACCATGCAGCCGACTTATTCCAGCATATGTCAGTGTGTCTCTCCATGCCCCCCAAAACCCGGTAACTGACCCTACATTCCCTACATGGCAGCATGCTGGCTAACATGTTAGCCTACTTACTGCAGCACGTGTCAGTGCATCTCTCCATACCCCCCAAAACCTGGTACCTGACCCTAAACCCCGCTACATGGCAACATGTTAGCCTATTTACAGCAGCACAACAGTGTGTCTTTCCATGGGCCCCCCAAACCCAGTAACTTACTGCACATGCCCCTACATGGCAATATGCTGGCAAACATGTTAGCCTACTTACTGCAATACATGTCAGTGCGTCCCTCCATGGCCCCCCAAAGCTGGTACCTGACCCCAAACCCCCCTACATGGCAACATGATGACAAACAGCATCTTTACCTACTTATTGCAGCACATGTCAGTGCATCTCTCCATGGCCCCCCAAACCCAGTACCTGAGCCTAAATATGGTAAAATGCAGGCAAACACAATGTTATGCTACTTACTCCAGCACATGCCAGTACGTCTCTCTATGGCCCATCTCCCCCAAACCCAGAACCTGACCGTACACCTATGTACATGGTACCGTGCTGGTAACGGCATGTTAGCCTAGTTACTCCAGCACATGTTAGTGCATCTCTCCATGGCCCCCCAAACCCAATACTTGAGCCTAAACATGGTAACATGCAGGCAAATGGAATGTTAACCTACCTACTCCAGCACATGCCAGTATGTCTCTCTATGGCCCATCCCTCCAAACTCACAATCTTACCATACACCTATCTGCATGGTGCTGTGCTGGATAGCGGCATGTTAGTCTAGTTACTCCAGCACATGTCAGTGCATCTATCCATGTCTCCTCCCCTCAAACCCATTACGTGACCCAAAACTCCCTGCGCATGGTAACATGCAAGCAAATGACATGTTAGTGTACTTACTCCAGCACATGTCAGTGCATCTCTCCATGGCTCACCCACCCAAACCCATTACCTGGCCCTACACCCCCTACATGGCAACATTCTGTCAAACAGCATGTTAGCCTACTTACTGCAGCACATGTCAGTGGGTCTCTCCATGCCCCAGCCCCCAAACCTGGTATCTGACCCAAACCCTCTTACATGGTAATGTGCAGGCAAACAGCATGCTAGCCTACTTATTCCGGCACATGTCAGTGCGTCTGTCCATAACCCCCCCAAAACTGGATACCTTACCCTACACATTCCAACATGGCAACATGCTGGCAAACAGCATGTTAGCCTAGTTACTCTAGCACATGTCAGTGCATCTCTCCATGCTCCCCCAAACCTAGTACCTGACTCTACACACCCCTACATGGTAACATGCAGGCAAATGGTATGTTAGCCTACTTACTGCAGCAAGTCGGTGCATCTCTCAATGGATCCTCCTAAACCCGGTACCTGACCCTACACACCCCTACATGGTAACATGCTGTCAAACAGCATGTTAGCCTACTTACTGCAGCATGTCAGTGCATCTCTCCATGGGTCCCCCTAAACCTGGTATCTGACCCTACACACCCCTACATGGTAATGTACAGGCAAACGGTATGCTAGCCTACTTACTGCAGCACATGTCAGTGCATCTCTCCATGGCCGCCCAAAATGGCACCTGACCCTACACCCCCACATGACAACTTGCTGGCATACAGCATGTTAGGCTACTTATTCCAGCACATGTCAATGCATCTGTCAATGGCTCCCCACCCCAAACCCAGTGCCTGACCCTAAACCCCCCCACATGGTAATATGCTGCCAAACAACATGTTAGCCTGCTTACCACAGCACATGACAGTGCATCTCTTCATGCCCCCCCCCCCAATCTGGAACCTGATCTCACACCTGCCGACATGGTACTGTGCTGTGTTTGTGCCACCCCACCACCAAAAAGCCACACCTGACCATAACATTTCCTAAATGGAAACATGCTGTGCAACAGCAGGTTTGCGTACTCAGACCACCACATGTCAGTGACTGCCTGTGTGCCCACACAAAGATGGTACATGAGTATACATTACCATACATGTGAACCTGGTAGCAAACAGGCAGTTACACAGGTAGGAGAAACAGATGTCAGTGTCTCTGTCCCTGTGACACCAACACACATCAGTGCATGTACATTTCTGTGAACACATCCACTTGAGAAAAATGCAGACACACACTCATACACTGCCAGCAGCACCGTGATGACATATGAAAATGCGTATGTTAGTTGTAAAAAAATTAAAAATTATTATTCACCCTGGATACCAATAGCTTGTCTGTGGCATGGCTAGATTTTGATGTCCTGAAAGGGTCTTCTGCTGATGATGACTGTTTTTGGTTGGCATTGGAGGAGGATGCTGAATCAGTGGTTTGGGGTCTTATGTTTGGAACAGCTGCCTTTTTCAGCTTTAAGAATCATGCAAATTTCATTCTGTACTGCATTAAATTCTCAAAATTGTCAGCAGTGAAATGGGCTGAGAAAATATGTAGGGAAACAGCAGATTTCCAATCCCAAGTATGATCAAGCAGTGCAAAATTAACCCACTTTTTAAAATGCTGTTGGGACTTGTCCCGTTTTGAAAATTCTAGCACAGCTATCTTTTCACCTGGTATATTTTTACATCCACTCACAACACAATAATTAACCATCTTGACAGTGAGTGACTACCACACACCTTAGTATTGAAAATAGTTAGTATTACACCACAATTAGACCAGTGGGAGCAGCAGAAATAAGCACTTGTAATTACTATATGTGGTGTATAAGTAAATGTAATTATGACGCATGCAGAGTAAAGAATAAGACAACACATGATAACATCACATAAAATACTGTGCATAGATAAGTTTTATGCTGTAACCATGCAGCACAGAAATGTAAGGTTACTGCATTTATATAAACATAGTATGCAGAATTATGATCATACATGAGCAGTAATGATTAAAGCAGCATTTACATACAGTCATATCAACTTGGGAAACAGCAAATGCAGCTAAAACGTGATCATAAAGAAAGAAATGTCATACAATTAATTGACAAAGAACCTCTGTGCGCAAGCACTGAGGCAATGGTTACCCCAAAGGGCATTGGCTGGGAAGCAAAGTTTCAAAGAAATACAAAATCACACATGCCCCCATAATGCAAAGCGTCATGGGCTGTATATGCAAATCACCACAGAATATTATGTTGGTTCAACTTTAAGCAGAAATGCATGGTGCCGAAAGGCCTCTCACACAGTTTGCAAAGGGTGCCAACAGAAGACATAGACGCACATTTCATCCTACCAGGACTCATCAGTATGCCTCATCTGTTTGACACCTCAGTGGAATGAACCAGCTACCCTAAGACTAATTTATCAGTATGGTAATTGCAACACAATCAGTGATGAACACTGAAGCATTTGATGACAGCTACAGCAAATAAGAAACATGACAAACACTGATCCGTATGATCCAAAGGGAATGCTGTTAATACTGAGAAAGTCTGTCTAAAACCAATGTCAGTGTAATAAAATGTATAAGGTTATGTTTGTGAAAGCAGTAAATATTATTAATAGAAAGGAATGCAGTGAAGTTTAAGTGCACTGATGATCTCTGAGTCAATGACCCCTAACGCTATCAAGTGAATCACTTTCCTGTTCTGTACATAGTGGAGTGAGTGACACTGATTGAGCGCTTTCTTGCATAACGTGGTTCAGAAGACGTGCCTGCACTGTGGTACTACTGAAAAAAACAGACAGCTTTTACGAAGCTGCAAAATAAAAGGCAATCATATAAAATAGGAATGCCCCATGAACTAAACACTTGGACCATGGGGAACAGTACTAATAGTAACTGGCAACAGAAGAAAAAATGAAGAAGCCACTTTAAGTAGAACTGTCAGAGATGCAGCCAGTATTTCCCCGAGCTCCCTTAATACCCTTAGATGCACCCCTTCTGGCCCCATTGCTTTGTTCAGCTTCAGGTTAACAAGTTCCTTTAGGACTCTTGCCTTCAAAAAGGGAGTAGTGTCCAACTCTCCCTCCTAAGCTTTTTCTTTAATTGAATATACTTTATTGATAATTTTTTCAACCCAAAATATAAGAATGGTATGAGAAACATTGAACAGATATACATGTACATCATCCCCCACATTCCCATTCCCTCATCACTCCTGCCCCCCCTCCCATAGCTGGGTTAAGGACACAGGAATATAGCATACATACGTAAATAGCTGAATCAAGCACTTAGTGCATACAATAAAATTATTGCCCTAGGGTGGATAGCCAGACATTCAAGAGGCCTCGACATCAGACAAACGATTGATAATGATTCCTCATAGAAGCTAACATGCGTTCTACTCCTCAGTGTTACATCTGGTGCACAGTGGTGAATCTAAAAGCCTCCATTTATGTAGTTTCTTTGGAGCATTATAAATGGAATGAATGGTTTTAAATTGAGTAAACCTATAGCCATCATATTTAACATAATGGTAAATATTCTGCCAGACTTTTTCCCATTGTAATGTATCTGGAGTCTGGTCTAACACCTCAAGCTAGTATTTAGGAGAGGGGACATATCTGTAAGACCATACATGTTGAAGTGCCTGGTAAATCACATAACTAGCATGCCTATTCACGCTTAACACTCCCAATTCTGTTAGGGTGACACTAGGGCTATCTGCATAGATTGTTGTCCACAACTTCTGTTGAAGTAAATGATACACTTGATGAGAAGAGAAATCCTATACTCTACATTACTCACCACCAAGCGGACTATCAGGGCTAAGTCCCTACCCCTTGGAAGGATCCCCACTCTCTGCCTCCTTGCAACCCTCCTGCTCATGGCAGGGGACGTCCAGCCCAATCCTGGACCCCCCTCTCACAACCTCATGGTCTCCTCCCCACTAGACCCCACTGGGCATCCTCCAAGGGACTACATATTGCGCATATGAATATATGCAGCCTAAGACCAAAGGTTCACAAACTACAATCCTGACTTGACTGGTACAACCTGGACATCCTGGCGGTATCCGAAACCTGGCTCAAACCTCACATTCTACCACATGAGGTAGCCGCCTCTGGATATATCTCCCACAGAAGGGACAGACAGGGCAAAAGGGGGAAGGGGTGTTAATCTACACGAAAGACACCCTTAATGCCGTACAGATAAACCTGAAACAGGCCACCTGTACAGAAGGTAAATCGACCTTTGTGCACATCACCCTTGGCCCTTGTAAGCCCCTTAATATAGGATGCATATACAATCCCCCAATGAATGTGCGGTCATCCCTTGAAGTGGTCCTAAGGGATATATCTGAGGAGGTATCCATGGAACTACTCATATTGAGGGAATTTAATCTAAATTGGGCCCCCCAAGGCAGCCACTCTTTAATAGGGCTGGTCCAGGATGCAAACCTAGAACAGGTCATCGCTGGGCCCACCCGAATGAATTATAAGATGGGTAACCATACCACTTTCGACTGGATACTCATGAGTAATCCCTCCCATGTACAGGCGGGAGGCACCATAGCTGATGCACAGAACGACCACTCCCCAATCTTCTGTATTTGGAAAAACATGGCCCCCAGAGTCCGCCCATGAATCCTGATGGCATGGGATTTCTCTCACCTACTGCGAGAGCACCTGATAGGATGCCTCAACAGCATAGATTGGAGTCCCATCAAACTACTCCCCACACTGGATGAAGCTGCTGCCTTCTTCCAGGGAGCAATCACCATGGTGGCTGACTGGCTGGCCCACATGAAGAAATTCTGCACCAAGGGGAGTTGCTATAAGTGGATCACCCCCAATGTGAAATCACTCATGAAACACCAGGACTCAGCTTGGAAGAAATACAAACTGTCCTCACTACCAGCTGACCTTACAATCTATAAGGTGCTCCGAAACATGCAAATTGGCCATAAAAGTGGCAAAACTAGAGTATGTCACTAACCTACAGAAAAAGAACCTAGGTAATCCCAGACTCTTTTGGGCCCACATAAAAGGGCTAATATAGGGGAGCGGAAAGACTGTACATGGCCCCATAGAGGTGAACGGCCATCTAACATGCGATGACACAATCATTGCTATGGCATTCAACCGACAGTTCACTAATCTGGATCAGATCAAAGTGGGTTTGCCCACCTACCCCCTTGGCCCTTATGAACCCCCCATCTTACTAGACCATCCCTCCTTCCACCTTAGGCTAGTTAGACCTAAGGAAGTCCTCCCACTATTAAAAGCCCTCAAAGCAACGGGATCTGTGGGACCTGATGGTCTACCCCCCCAGATTCTCAAGGAAGGGGCCTCAGCACTCGCTAGGCCCCTAACCTGGCTGCTCAACTATTCCATCATTGAAGGGGCCATCCCCGGTAAATGGAAAATGGCTCACGTAGTCCCTGTCCATAAGGGAGGTACGAGGGAATCTCCCAACAACTACAGGCCAATCTCACTACTCTGTAGCCTTGGTAAGATCCAAGAGAGATTGATATACAGACAACTCTGTGACTACCTAGAGTTCCACCAACTACTAGCCCCCTTCCAGCATGGCTTCAGAACCAATCATGGGACTGACACTGCGCTCATCAAATTCTCCACAGATGTACTCAGAGAACTGGACAAGGGGACCCCCACAGGAGCTGTCTTTATAGACTTATCCAAAGCATTCGACCTCGTCAACCACAACCTGCTGCTCTCCAAATTGAGCCATGTTGGGCTAGACAGCCACTCCCTGTCGTGGTTCTCTAGCTACCTAACTGGGAGATCACAGAGGGTAAAATGGAAAGACTCCCTGTCAGAGCCTCTTCCTCTAACAGAGGGGGTGCCCCAAGGGTCTATATTTGGCCCCCTTCTCTTCTCGCTTTTCACCAATGACCTCTGTAATCACTGTGGTGGGAGCTCAGTGGTACAGTATGCGGATGACGCAGTCCTCTACCGGCCCTCCACCAACCTGGGAGAACTCTGTTCTGGGCTCCAAGATGACTTGGAATCCCTAGAGGAATGGCTGGTCACCAATAGAATGGTCATCAATCCGAACAAGACTAAGGCCATGCTGTTCAGCCCAAGATTCCTCAATCATGACAGAAACCAGCTCCTCCAACTGACGACCACATCAGGCAAGAGGTTCAAGGTGGTCCCTTCTATAAAATGTCTTGGCCTCACCTTGGACCAGGGCTTCATCCTCAAGGAGCACGTAGACCAGGTGACCAAAAATATCCACTCTAAACTCGGGACCCTTTACAGGTTGAAAGACCAGCTGATACCAGTGTCCCGGGTCTCCATCACCACGAGCGTTCTGCTCCCCACCATCGCCTATGTGGCCCCTGTCATCCAGGGAGCAGCTAGACAAGAGCTAAACAAAGCTACAGGTTCTCTACCATAAGGTGGCATGCTTTGCCACATTAATGGGCCCGAGGGCCCACCATTCTGACACGCTGTCCCAATTAAACTGGCCCTCCTGGGATGACAGGCTCCAGTACCCCTCACTCTGCCTCAACTACAAACTACTCCACTCCTCACCCCCACCCAGCCTCGCTGGGCTCATCTCCATTAAGAGGAACCCTAGGCACCTCCGTATGACTGACAGGGCTCTCCTTATACTGCCCCCACCCTATGGAACTCCCTGCCTCATGGTGTTCAGGAAACCACCTCCCCTACACCTTCCTCACTAGGCTTAAGGTGCACCTGATGACCTCCACTAATTGCAACTGTTAAGTTAACGGACTCCCAAGTGTTAGCCCACACTCTGTGGTCCAACTCCTTTACCGTTGGTATTTGTTGTATTGCTACCATGTTTACCCTGTTATGTAACTATGTGACACATGTTATGTATCTTGCCGTATACAATCCCTTGTAATATTGTATGTAACCTTTGGGTTGCCCCTGAAAAAGGGACTCTCAGGGCCCAGTGGGCTCACCCGATTATCAAAATTTAATAAATAAAATAAATAAATAAATAATGACAATTATCTTTAGACTCTAAAGTATAAGTTTGCTGGAGAGTGAGGAACAAGGCCCAACTGTTTCCCTGATGCATATGGGAGACCTGGACTATGCCCTTGTGCTGCTAACTATCTTTGCAAAGTGGTTTACTCATGATCATGAAATTAGGATTCAGTCGCAATGGTTGGTCCAATGGGTTACTCCACGAGAACTTAAGAAGGTGTGTTAGTTGGTTATAAATCATAACAGAGGTACCCAATGGGGTATCCCTAAGGGATTTGGGAAGAATTGCACTCTTAATATAAAACAATGCTTGTAACTAACGCCCTGCTGATGACATAACTCCTGTTCTAGGATCTACTGCTATGGAACATAGGAAGGAGTTGAGTCCCTGCTGGAGTGTGTCCACTGAAAGTACTTGGCACCTTGTGCCACATGAAAATATCCTAAAAAGTCATTTGCTTTCAACCCCCCAACCCCGATTTGGGTGCTGCCATTTTAGAATATCGGAGCTGGGCTTTTGTCCTTTCCATGGGAATGCCAAAAACAAAGCATGAAGGTCTTGAAATCATCATATAGGAAGTTTAACCATTAACATATTCATGAGAGAAAGTAGTTGGGTAGAATGTTCATCTTGAGTACACTAACACAACCCCATAGTGATAATGGTAGTCATTTCCAACAGTCTAAGTCAGAATTAGCAGTGTGAAACAGGTCTGTAAAGTTCTTTTGTATCAGGTTTATTGGAGAGGTGGACAGTTTAATACCCAAGTAGGTGATATCTGTAGTGACTCAGCTGAGTCCCAGATTGGCTAAATCTCCCCTTTTTGCATAATTGTTAAGTTGCTGGTAGCATCACACAGCTCACGAGGGGGGTGGGTTCAGTTGTACATTAAAAAACCCATGACTCAAGTGCCACTCCGAGAAAATTAAATTTAGTATAGTTGGTGCATCCATTGTTTTACTTGAACATAGTTTTAAAAACTGATAACAGTGAAGTGCTTGTAAATTATATTGAATCATGCAACTTGTAGCATTTGCTGCCTGCGAGTCTTAGGCTTCAAGGTAACAGCCCATTAAGAAGATTATTTGGAGCAATGAGAATTTACAAATTTTATATTGCATATAGTATTTACATTTGAGAGTGTTGACTACCTAATTTAATGTAAATAGGTTGCATTATAAAGCTCATTTTCATTAAATATAGATCATATACGATTAACTTAAACCTTGATTATTACTTAATTAGATATCCAGTTTGTGTCATTTGGATGAATTTGATAAATTTACTATTTTTCAAGGATCTTAATCATAAAAGTTGTTGTGGACTAAAGTTTGTGATAATGAATCAACTCACTTACTTATTGTGTGTGTGTGGGGATTTCTTTCAGCTGCACACTTCCTAACAAGTATAGATGGGGATATAGAAGTTAAATGTGGTATACTCCACGATATAAAAAAATTCACAAAGTTCACCACAATTTGGCATGCACCTTTAGTAAACTACCAAAATCCCTGGGTGTGTTTCCAAATGCAAAACTGGTATTATTTGAATGGACTAAAGAATAGAGCAAAAACATTATGAGTTTACAAAAATAAAATTAATACAAAAAATTAACAAACATCATAGTGCTACAAGAGCACTATTTTCTTTGCTGTTACTATTACTTGAAGGATGTGTGGAAAGAAATCCTTGACCTGTAACAAATAAGCAAAATTGCATTTCTGAACTGCCAAGTATTAAAGGTCTTAGATTTGTCCATTTAAATATTAGGAGTGTGTTAGCACATTTAGACAAATTAAAATTATGGGTTGAACATTGTATGTCTCTTTGCAGATGACACAAAGATCTGCAACAGGGTTGATACACAAGATGGAGTGGAAAGGATGAGAAGGGACTTGACAAGGTTGGGAGAATGGTCAAATGTATGGCAGCTCAGATTCAGTGCAAAGAAGTGCAAGATAATGCACCTGGGAAACAAAAACCCAGGGGGAAGAGTACACAATGGGGGGTGAGATACTGACAACAGTAAAAATGGAAAGGGACCTGGGGGTAATTATATCAGATGACCTAAAGGTGGGCAAGCAATGTGAGAAGGCAGTAAGGAAGGCTGAGGGGATACTGGGATGCATAGGGAGAGGTGTCAATAGTAGAAAACAGGAAGTTGTTATCCCCGCTGTAGAGACAGTTGGTGAGACCCCATCTGGAGTGCTGTGTGCAGTTCTGGAGACCTCATCTCCACAAAGACATAGACAGAGTGGAGGTTGTCCAGAGGAGGGCAACCAAAATGGTGCAAGGTCTGCACCAGAAGACATGAAGAAAGACTAAAGGAGCTTATTATGTATACCCTTGAGGAAAGAAGAGAGACAGGGGACATGATAGAAACTTTCAAGTACCTCAAGGGAATCAACAAAGTCCAAGAGGACAGTATCTTTCAGAAAAAGAGATGTGCAAGAACAAGGGGGCACAATTTGAAGATAGAGGGGGGATGGCTCAGAGGTAATGTGAGGAAGTATTTTTTCACAGACAGGGTTGTGGATACATGGAACAGCCTCCCTGAGGAGGTCATGGAGTCAAGAACAGTGGGGGAATTCTAGAATGCATGGGACAGACATAAGGCAGTTCTAGTGTGGGGTAGGAGGAAGTAAGCTGTTGGTTAACTAGATCTGCAGTTTATCTGTTAGAGAGGAAAATGGGCAGACTAGGTGGGCCAAGCAGTCCTTTGCCATTAAATTCTATGTTTCTATGAACAGGAATGTTTTCACATAGTGGCTATAAGTGAGACATGGGTAAAACAAAAAATGCCAAACGAATGTGTTGGTCTTGAGGGTTATTCCCTTTTTAAAAATGATAGAGTCAAGGGTAAGGGGAAGTGTTAAACAGATAGATGGAGGATCATATAACAATTCAGCTGATTATTTGGTTATTAAAATTACCCCGGGTGAATCTAAGGGAACTGATGTTTACTTTACATGTGTATATTTACCACCTAAGATGACTAAGGTTGATATTGCTATAGTAGATAAACCAATGAATTTGAGTAAGGGAAGTAAAGAACATATAATTAGGGGTGATTTTAACTTGGATTGGTTAACCCTACATAATGACAGGGTTAAAAACATTTTGATTGTGAATGGTTTTAAACAAGCTATAAGAGATCAGACCAGGAAAAATTACAAAACAGTGGGTGGTAGTATTATAGATTGGGTACAGACAAATAGGATTCAATTTTTAAATGATTCAGGTGTCTTAACTGGTGCTATTTCAGGTCATTGTCCAGTTTATATGATTAGAAAAAAAATTAAAATGAACATTTAAACTTAGCCCCGGGGCAAAATTAGTACCGCCTGGCATGCAAAAATAGCCCAGAACCATTTGCACACTATATTCAAAGGAATGGCACAGGGGCTAAATCAGTTTAATATAGCTTGCAAACAAAAGCATGCAAACAGGTCTGAGAGTGTATTTCAGTGAAAAAAATAGCCTGGCAAATAAGACAGCTCTGAATATAGCAACAGGGCAGTGCAAACTGCAACAGCAACCCAGTGCACACAGAGGTGGAGTAAGGCAGAGTTGCAGTAGGTGGCCAATGCAGGTGATAACAATGAAGTGGTGCACAACAACTGCAAACAACATTGCAGGCAAAACACTGCAGAACTTTGCTATGGTTTTGACAGGTTTGCCCGGCACTAATACATTAGCCCGGTGCTAAATTTTGTTATATTCAAAACTCCTATTTAGGCAACTTACTTAGGCAATCCGTGGACAAACAGCCACATTAGCATCTCATTATGGCCTGCTTTGCATGCATTACCATGTAAATTGCCCAGCACTATTGCAAGGTGCACACAGCTCCAGCTGTATGTCAGACTGGAACTACAGGTCAGTAGCTGCAGGCTTGGTGCACTCAGAGCTCCACCTGTATGTCAGACATGATAAACAGTTCGGTGGCTGCAGGGTGGGTTTGGATACAGAAGCACAGACTATTGTGGCCCAGGGGACTAGCATCACAGGAATGGGTGGTTGTGCTGCATGCCATAGACATGTTGTTATTCCTGCTACAGTGTGTATCAGATGGTACAGTACCATAGTAGCGGCATCAGCGTGGCTCAGTTGGTAGCACATCCGCCTCTGGACCAGAAGGTCATGGGTTCTCGTCCAACACTGGGATTGGACTTGCACCTAAAAATCTCTGGCATCTGAGTGCAGTATTGGGGGGTGCTGTACTGCTGGGGTGTGCTGTCCTTCAGATGAGACGTTAAACTGAGATCCCTTCTGCCCATCCTGGTGTTGTCCTGGTGGGTGTCCAGGTGGAAGTAAAAGAACTGAGGGCACTCTTTGCAAAGAGTAGGGAACATTCCCGGTGTCCTGGCCAACATTCCCCTCCCCATAAACCGGTTCATGCAATTATCCAGGCTGTGTGTGGGTGATGATGTGCGATATGGCTGCCACCACACATTCAGTCACTTCACTACCAGTCTAGCATTGCTTGTAAAGTGCTTTGGGATACACTGTTTATGAAAAGCACTATATAAATGCTGATTATTCTTCTTCTATTGTGAAGGACACAGCAATGCCTACAGTGTGTCAGGCAACAATAACTGCTGCTATCCGCACAGTGACATGCACAACTGGCAGGTGTGTTCTGACAGTGGACACCACAGTCATACTCTCCTGTGACCCAAATACACTGTGCTGGTGCATGGCTGGCTGTGTGTGAGGGGGAGCCTGATCAGATGTGTGGTATGTGCCCTGGGGAGGGGCAGACACATACCATCATACAGGCACACTGATGTGAGGGGCATTCCCGTCACTGGCACATGTGCACTGTGTGGATGGCCCCATGGCCCCAGCTGTGTGGCAGCACCAACTATGTGGTGCAGTCTGGCCACCTGTACACCCTCCCCTCAGTACCCTCCATTCCCTCAGTGCTGCATGTGTGTGCTGGATTGTGGCGGTGTACCCCTATGGGGGGACTGGATGTGTGTGCTGCATGGATGCACTGATAAGGTGTACACTGGGTGCTGGGGCATCCACAAATACCTGGCAGGGTTGGGACTGGTGCCACATGATGGCAACGTGGGTGGTGCCATCTGTATGCAGCATGTCTCTTCCACTTCATATGGAGTGGCCCAGGGTGTCTGTCTGCCCTCTCTGCATCCTCACTGGCTGCAGTCATCAGGTGCACCATGCTGCTGTTGTTGCTTATGGCCATGTTACCTGTTGCTGTGTCCACACCCCCTATCCTTGTTTTGGCCAGAGTTGACTACCTTTTTCTGGGTGGTAATTTGTGCCACGCAAAGTGCCGCGCAAAGTCATAAACAAATGCTTTGTATGGCACTAACGTGCTGAATATAGCATAGTGCCTGTATTCATGTACATGCCCCCTCTCTTTGCACAGTGCATACATTATCATTTTGCCTGGCGCTAATGCAGTTTGCCTGCACTGTTTATTTATCTAGTTTTTGTTGACTGGGTAGGTGCACTAGACATAGTAATGACTATTTTCAGACATGACCCGGGAGGTTACAGAGGTAGCAGTACAGTGATAAATACAGCATAAGAAGGTCTTTTGAATATAGGGGACCCATGCAAACCCACTGCAAATGTTTTGTGCCCAGTGCAAAGTTTTGAATATCTGGCCCCAGATCATTTAAAAACTTGACTGATAATGTTTTTATAATGGGAGTGAACAATTTGGATTGGTCACTGTTGTATAAAATAAAATAGGTAGAAAAAGCAGTTCAGTATTTTAATGAACAAATAATGAAAATAGTCAATCATTATGCTCCCCCCAAAAAACAACATATTCGAACAAAATGTCTACCCTGGATAAATGTTAAACTTCTAGACATATTTAAGTTAAAGAATTCATTATGGAAACAGTTTAAAAAGACTGATTCAGAGAGTGACTTAAATAACTATTGCAGAATTCGAAACACCTGTAAAACCAAAATTAAAATATCTAAACAGCAGTACTGTAAAGAAAATCAGATGAATAACTTAACAAATCCAAATAAATTTTGGGATTCCTTTAAGGAATGCTATCAGTCCTTGTATAGTGGTAACATTTACAAACTTAAAATTGGTGGACAGCTAATAAGCAATGATTTGGAAATGGTGGATAGGTTTAACACATTTTTTACAGATATGATTATGTGCATGAATAAATTAAAACAGGAACACATGGAGACAGATGTTGTAACTTCCAACAGATCTTGTTTCCAGACTTTTAATTTTCATTTCCAAACACAAAATTAGTAGTGCCTCCATGAGAGTTGGGCTGAGTTTGATAAACAATGCTGGAGTCCATTTCTACAGCCTTTGGATGTTTAAATACAAACCCCGCAGTTTTAGAAAGATTAACTACTGAGGAAGGCAGCACAGGGTTTGTATTATGCAACACATTGTGTCGCGAGCTTCGCTCGCTGAGTAGAGAGAGAGAGCAGAATCAGAGGTGATTTTTATATTGGAAGCCTTTCCTCAAGTTGCAGACTCCAGGCACACACCGTGATCAGTGTTACAACTGCCAGTCTGATACAATTTTACAGCAGGGGGTTCAGGTTCAGTTTTAGGTAGATTTGCCACTGGGAAAGGCTGCGCCTGACTATTGAGGTACAGAGAGTTCAAATGCGAGTATAGCTCGCTCCGGCCATCAACAGAGGAAACACCAGTCATGGACAAGGGGAAAGTGTTTTTAGAGGAAACAGGCTCTTGGGACACACCAGAAGAGGCATTACTGCTGCCAGCCTTTTGCAGTTTAAGGAAAATATTATTGGACTCACCCGGCCCTGCCGGGGCTTTGTCAGTAGCTGTTGCGTCATCAAGCTGTTTGACAGGCCTAACTTTCGGAATGACAGGAGCCATGTAAGAATGTAGTACAGCTAGTTGCGCCTCCAAATGTTCTCTTTCTAATTTATGGCGCTCTTCTTCAAACTGAACCAACTTCAGAATTTCCTGCTGCTTCACATCCCAATTATTGATTAATTCGGTTTCTTTAACCAGTGCTGTCTCCATGCTCAAATCTTCTGTTGCTACATAAATATCATGATATCTTCAGTAGAAGTGTTAAGAACAGCAGTTAAATTACCTTCTTCAGCCCCTGGCAAACTCAAATCAGGAGAGGAGGCCTGCTCTCCCTTCTGCAAAGCATCTGCACCCTCTAGTGCTCCAGGCAAAGGGGCCATCCTTTAGTTGGATGGCAAGTCCCCCTACTGTCAGAGTAGGGTAATTTCCCTGGTGCCCTGGCCAAATTTCTCCCCATTCACTAAAATACCACCAACAGCTTAATCTGGTTCAAGATCAGTTGGCATTCATCTGTATCATCCTCCCCTCAGGTCATGCCTGAAAATAGGCAAGAATTTGTCTAGTGCACTTACCCGGTCAACAAAAACTAAAGTAAAAAATAAAAATAAAAAAATTGTATTCACTGGAGACAAAAAGGGAAAGAATAGAATCCTTAAGGTTCCTGAGGGGAATTAATGCAGTGCCATACTCTGAACTGTTCAACAGGGCTTCCAGCTCAAACACGAGGGGACATGGATGGAAGCTGAGGGGCGGGAAATTCAAGAGGGAACTTGTGAAACACTGTTTCTCAGAAAGGATAGTGGAGCCATGGAACAGGCTGCCTGCGGATTTGGTGGGAGCTAAAAATGTTCCAGCTTTCAAACAGGGTTGGGATAAAGCGTATACTAGAATTAAATCAGCGGCACTTGTATGAGCTAGGTTCTGGGATCTCCTAAAGTCTCGGGAACTCATTGGCAGACATGATGGATCATTGATCTCCTTCTGCTGTCACCATTTCTATGAAGTAAGGGTCCAGGTGTAGATGGCTTACCTCCTAGACTGTTAAAACTAGCTGCAAAACAATTATCTAAACCAGTAACCTATCTGTTCAATTTATCTTTACTTGCAAACTATGTACCAGATCAGTGGAAAATGGTGATTATAACACCTGTACACAAGGCAGGAGATAAACAGTTACAAACTACAGGCCAATTTCTGTGTTACATGGATTGGGAAAACACCTAGAGAAAGGTGTGTTTGATTAGTTATCAAAAATATTTGGAAAAAATCAACTCTTATCACAGGACCGATATGGTTTTGGGGGAGGGTATAGCACTTTGACTGCCGTGGTCAGGTTGACTAGTGATGTATATGATGGTATGGATCTTGGTTTGCTCTCTGGTGGAGTATTTGTCGACCTGACCAAGGCCGGTATACTGTTAGTAAAACAACACCATTACAGCGACACAAGAAGAGTGACCATTGCACAATGATGGAACTGTTAGCAAGAAGTGGTTAATGTCGACAGGTGTTCTGCATCGACAGGCAGGTGTATCCAATGTGATACAGGACTGAATAACAACAGGGGTAGTATAGTATAGTGTCTAGCAACTACCACTACTGCTACCCCTGTAGCTATTCAGTGAAAGAGCACAAGGAACAGAAAAGAGCAAGAGCTTGCTGAGCTGCTTCTGTCGCAGAGTGGGTTGAGGCAGCAACACTTGCTTGGCCAACACAGAGTGACCAAACAAGTGGGGAGACCAGGGTTCTATTCCTGGTCTGCCCACCTCAATGTTTCTTTTTCCTCTCCACCAGATTATATATATTTTTTTACCGACAGCCATAGAAACAGTGATTTCACAGCCCCACTATTTCTTCTTTTCTCCGAGATCCGACCCCCCCCCGGAGTTGAATATTTTAGCTGGGGGAGTAAAGGGGACGATGCCACCCGCATAAAAATAGAGTTGTAGAATGTTGTTCAGAACAATGTTAGCTACACCCCGCATTACAGCATGGTGCTGTGGTGTAGTTCGCTGTAGCGGTTATCGATGTTGCAATGTGTCCTTGTATTGGATGTCAATGTGCCGTTGTCGCTGTGTTGGATGTCGTTATTTCTGTAGCCATGACTTGGTGGAACCACCAAGGCCTTAGACCTGGTAGACCACTCCATACTGATCTATAAGCTTGGAAATAGGAGGGGGGAGTTATACACTTGAATGGTTCAGGCAGTATCTGACAAATAGGTGACAGCTCGTTAAAATTGGATCAGCAAGATCCTCTATGAGGGTAATACATGCAGGGGTCCACAGGGTTTGGTTCTGGGCCCACTTCTGTTCTCTGTATTCATAAATGATTTACCAAAAATCTGCAACAAAGTATCAGCAATAATGTATGCAGATGGCAAAGTGCTTTATTGTACTGGGAAGATGGGAGTGGACCTAGAAGCGAAAATGTAACCAGTGTATTTTGCCCTGAAAGATTGGTTTGTGGAAAACAAGATATTGTGAAATAAAAAAAAAAAAACTAATACCATGTCATTTGGATCTAAGCAAAGACTTGCAGGAAACAAAATGGCTAAATAGAAAGAATGGTTTGTGTTTAGTGGGGGTAACTATCTTTAATTATTTGGTAATAACATTGGATACTGTACTGTCTTTAAATGAGAATACTACGAAACTGACCAAAATACTTAATAACAAATTAGGTTACTTATATAGAAACAAAAATAGTCTAACAGTACAGGTGAAAAGAATAATATCAGGTGCTTTTGCCAGCTTTGGAATACAATTCCATATTGTTGAATCTACCAAATATGCTGTTCCAGAGATATGTGGTAACATTCAATAACATTTTTAGGTTTGTTACTAATTCCAAACAAGCATTTGTCAATGCAGAACGTTTGCTGATTGTTAAACAATTTTTTTTTGTAATTCTGACCCCAAGTTTTGAAGATACTTGTTTCAGGATTCAGTCTCTATAAATGAACATTTAATCCAAGTGTTCATTCCATATTTTGAAGAAGCCTATCACTGCCAGAGTTCCATTGTGCGTTGCACTATTCGAGATACACAGGCACTGTTTTTCGAAATCCCTTTTGTGTAATGTCACAGTAAACACGCGAGTCTGGTCACAAGAGTGCAATAGTACATGATGACTTCATATCAGTATATGAAATAAACTTGTTTTGTATGGGGATGTCCATTATTGTCATGAGGGTGTGTGACATAAAGCATTTCCCCAGTCCAGCAGCCATTCTAATCTTGATACTGAGCTGCAGCTTACAAACAGTTCACAGCAAGTGCACTGATGCCTTGTTGGGCAGTAGAGCCGCTACTGATCTCAGCTTGTTGGGGGGAGGAGGGGAAGGCTGACAGCAGCTGCCACCGATTGCCGCTGAATCTCAGTCTTCTCTTGTTGACAGCCAATCAGCTGTTTGCTGACCGGCTTCATGCAACTCAAAGGACCACCAAAGCCCTCTCTGATTGGAGCAGCTTTGGTTCTCTGAAGTACATGAAGTTTCTGCCCAACAAGCAGCAAGTGGTGTCAGAACCACACTGCGTGATCATTGGTCTAGGCTGCCGAGCCCCTTGCAGTTTCAACTGCAATGAGCTTGGCAGTGACACCCCCCCTTCGAAGTCCCCCTGTACTCTTCATTACAAAACGTTTGATGTGCAAGTGCAGCAAATGTAAAAAGGCAGCTGGACTGCCAGTGTCTGCGTGGGGAATACACCCCCATAGCGACACCAATACAGCAAACTATGTTGATGCTGAAAAATGCCAACTACAATGACAGTTTGCTGTATTGGTGCACCAGAGACCTGGGCACACTGTCTCCCGGTCCTGCATCCCCTCCATGAATCAACTCCGACTCGGAGTTGATTATATTTAAAACGAGGGGTGGGGGACAAAGACCCCTGCATGGCGGTTCGGTGAAAGCCCCAGTAAAGAAACAGAGACTGGGAGTCCCCGAGTTTATGTCAACTGCAACTTGTGGTTGACATAAATTCCAGCGCTGTGATGACGGTCAACGAAATTGGTGTTGAGCTGGCATTGTAGAGCCCCCGCATGGTCATTTAAAAAGGCACCGCTGTAACAATCTTTTTCTCACCCTGAATATGCTGAAATTTTCACTATTGGAAATCAAAATGTACTGTTTCTGTTTATTTAAACCTCCCTCTTGGTATTGAATTTGCTTTCCCTGACTCAAGATTTAGACTCCCTCAGTGTGTTTGTGCGTCAGTGTGTGTGTGTGTGTGTGTGTGTGTGTTTGTGTGTCAGTGTGTGTGTCAGTGTGTTTGTGTGTCAGTATGTGTGTGCGTGTGTGTGTGTGTGTGTGTGTGTGTGTGTGTGTGTGTGTGTTGGGGGCACCATATAAGAGTTTGTGGGATAGAAAAAAATATATATATTTTTTAAAACTGTCATGCACTGTAGTGAAGCTAGTGGCATTGGGTCACACAAACTGTTACTGGTTCTGGCTGAAAGTGTCTGATTGCCAAGCAGCCAGTCTCTTACATTTACTAGTTTAGTTCTTCAGCCCATTAGCCTTGAACAGCTTATGTTCTGCCCTCCTTCCATTTTCAGATAGAGACTGTCGTTTACCAAAAATCTCACCTATCTGACTCCACGTGTCTCATCTGTTGTATCTGTCTCACCTTTGCACTATTGGGGCAGATGAAAAGAGGGCATTCTACAAACAAAATTGACATGTTGCAAATAAATGGTTTCTTCTGATTCTTGTTGGGGGGTGGATTCTAGCTTATTAAAAGGAATTGTCTTCCTCCTGGCTAGTGGTACTTGCATGGGGGGTGGATGGGGATGGGGTGTGGTGCCTGATCAGTATGCCCAATCCTCTGGTGCTGCCAGGCAGTATAATATAATACATAATAATGTATTGCTTTTTTGGCCCCTAAACCTCATATGGTCACCCACCTAGCCCCCACCCCTGTACAGATGCGGGAGTCGGACATGAGTCAGGTTGGCAGGTTCGATATCAAGAGGAAGGATTAAACAGAAAAATCAGTGCACATTATGATAATGAATAGTTGATCATATTCATAGAAAAGATTAAATTAGCATACTGCTTCCCCCATTTAAGTAACTAGCCAGCCGGGCTGCCAGTGCCTACATGATAATCTAAACATGCACCACTGTAGTAATCTTTTCCCACTCTGAACATGCTCAGATATTCACTACTAGTAATTAATGTGCACTGATGTTTCTTTTTATTTAAACTTCTGTCTTGGTATTGAACCTGCTGGCCCTGACTCAAGAGTAAGACTGTATGTGTGGGTGGGGACCATATGAGACTTTGGGGAACAGAAAAAAAAATATTTTTAGCATGCAGTGCAGTGACGGATTTTTTCATACCCAGGAGTCTGGGAGTGGATGTGCGTGTGTGTATGTGTGTGTGTGTGTGTGTGGGGGGGTGGTACCACTTACATCTTGGACACGTTTTTCCCATTATAACCTGGTGCACGGGAACAGTGTTGATAGTTTGACAGCCTAAGTGAATCTTGTTCAAGTGACGCACTGGATGTTTAAATTATTTAAGAGATTGCACATGTAACTGACAACTGAAGCTGTGCATTGGAACATCTAGACTGTGTTTAAATGTTTAAAAGATTTAAAAGACTTTCTAGCAGAACTAGTTGTAAATTGCAACCTTTTAAACCCAGATCACAAGCTTGGTATATCCAGGGCAGATTAAAAGAATTCCTAGCAGTACTGATTGTATATTGCAACCTTTTAAACCCAGATCACAAGCTTGGTACTTCCAGGGCAGAGTAAAACTCTCAGTTAGATACAGGCTTTAGCAGATTTGAAATAGTTTTAATAATTATTTAGGGATTGCAATATTTACGCAGATATGAGTACATACTGAGTGGAGACTTAGTGCGGCCATTCTGAGGAATGTGAGGGTGGGGGACTGGGTAGAAATGCAGAACAAACAAAATGCGCATTCGGTATTCAGCCACAACCACGCCCCTAAATTACAATCACTCCCCCCACATGAGAAGAGAGCTGGTCGATCCTTACTGCTTGCTGTTGGGGTAAACAGTAGCCACTATAAAGATTGCCTTATGTTGTTTACTGTATTTCTTTTCCATTATTTTATTTCGCAATGCAGTGCGGCTGTTCCAGGAAATGTGAGGGGGGGAAGAGAAAGCCACACCCCCAGAGTGCCTTTTAAGCAATATGTCAACAATATACCAGCACAGCTCTGATGCTATGCAGCTGTAATAAGCAATATGTCAGCATAACTCTGATACAATGCAGCCATAAAAAGTCAGGAGAAAAAGGCAGCACCATTTAAGGACGAGCAGGTGACCAAGGCACTTTGGACATGCACAGTGATAGATGGCTTCATGGCACCAGACATGAGTTATTGATCAGTTTGTGTTTTGTTCTGAAATACTGTGGCCATGGATCATATATCTTGAGACTGATGCAGGCTCAGGATCAAAAGGAATGGTTGGTCAGGAGCGATGTGCGAGAGTGATAGGAGAGAGGCATGGCAGTGAGAAACCAGAGCGAGCGGGAGCAATGATTCAAGCAATGGACTAACTGTATGAAACTAAGAAGTTTCAATAGAGACAAATCATACACTATACAAAACAGTGTATGGGTGCCCATACACAACTAAGGCTGTATTTCCATCTTGGGCATGTGATGACATCATAGAGACCTCTTGGTCAGACTGCATGCTGTCATCACATACCCTTGATGAAAACACATCCTTGTTGTTTACAGTCACCCATATACTATTCTATATGTATTGTAGAATACTTGTAACAATGTTTCCTGCCAAAAACATAAAATACTGAGCAGTCTTCCTTTAATTAATTGTATCAGTTGCATCAGAACCAGCAGAGTAGAGGTAAAGAGCTCCACCCGGAACATACACATTCTTCCCATGATGTTTTCAACTGCACTACGTACAGAAGAAAGAACTATTGGGCATACACTATTTAAGCCAGTACAAGAAATTAGTTTAGTTGGGGCCCAGTTTTCAAAACTTAGCCCCAGGGCAAAATCAGCACTACCTGGTGTGCAAAAATAGCCCGGAACCATCCATACACTATATTCAAAGGAGTAGCCCAGGGGCTAAATCAATTGAATATAGTGTGCAAATGAAAGCATGCAAACAGGGCTGATAGTGCAGTGCAAAAATAGCCCAGCAAATAAGACAGTTCTGAACATAGCAACTGGGAAGGCCAAACTGCAACAGCAGCCCAGTGCACACGGAGGTGGAGTAAGACAGATTTGCAGTAGGTGGCCAATGTGGGTGACAGCAATGAAGTGTTGCACAACAACTGCAAACAACATTGCAGGCCTAACACAGCAGAACTGTGCTATGGTTTTGATAGGTTAGCCCGGGGCAAACTCACTAGCCTGGAGCTAACACATTAGCCCAGGGCAAAATTTTGCTATATTCAAAGCACCTATGCAAATAATCCTACTTAGGCAATCCGTGTGCAAACAGCTACATTAGCATCTCATTATGGCCTGCTTTGCATACATCACCATGTAGACTGCCCGGCGCAATTGCATGGAGCACACAGCTCCACCTGTAGGTCAGACTGGAACTACAGGTCAGTAGCTGCAGGCTGGGAGGTGCACACAGCTGCACCTGTATGCCAGACCTTAGAAACTGTTTAGTAGCTGCAGGCCATGGGTGTCAGCAGGCATACTCAGTGCATACCTCTCAACCTTTCATCACAAACATGAGGGACACAGACACTCAAAATGAGGGACGCACATGCAGACATGGAGATACAAGCTCAGAACATAGTGGAAGGCAATATGTTTACCTTTATAAAGTTTATTATTGAGTTAGAATCATAGAATATTAAAAATATATGCTTTAAAGTTAGAATGTACAGCACATTCTCTGTGTGAACAGCACCTTTTCCTCAAGGGACAAATAAGGGACAGAGTTATTTTGAGGGGTAAATGAGGGACATCCCTTATAATCAGGGACAGTTGAGAGGTATGACTCAGTGTACCCGTCTGAGAACAGTAAACATAGAAACATAGAAACATAGAATT
This sequence comes from Neoceratodus forsteri, assembly GCA_016271365.2. Classification (NCBI taxonomy): domain Eukaryota; kingdom Metazoa; phylum Chordata; order Ceratodontiformes; family Ceratodontidae; genus Neoceratodus; species Neoceratodus forsteri. The sequence continues at coordinate 725,655,952 of CM028129.1, forward strand.
TGACGGCAGATAAGGACCGCTTGGCCCACCCAGTCTGCCCATTTCCCTACCTACTGGATAAGCTGCAGCTACTTCTTCCTACCCCCACCCCCCAGAATTGCCTTATGACTATCCCATGCATGCTTGAATTCCCCCACTGATTTTGACTCCACAACCTCCTCGGAAGGCCGTCCATGCATCCACAACCTCTCTGTGAAAAATACTTCCTAAATTACCTCTGAGCTGCCCCCTCTATCTTCAAATTGTGCCCTCTTGTTCTTGCACACCTCTTTTTTGAAAGATGCTACCCTCTTGGACTTTGTTGATTCCCTTAAGGTACTTGAAAGTTTCTATCATGTCCCCCTCTCCTCCTTTCTCGAGGCTATACATATTAAGCTCCTAAGTCTCTCTTCATATGACTTCAGTGCAGACCCTGCATCATTTTAGTTGCCCTCCTCTGGACAGCTTCCATCCTGTCTATGTCTTTGCGGAGATTGGGTCTCCAGAACTGCACACAGTACTCCAGATGGGGTCTCACCAGCTGTCTGTACAGAGGGATAACAACTTCCTGTCTTCTACTGGTGATGCCTCTCCCTATGCATCCCAGTATCCCCCCAGCCCTCCTTGCTGCCCTCTCACATGATGGAAAATCCAGGTGCAACATGAGCCCCAGGCCAGGGAAACAAACACAAACAGAGCCTGATGTACTTAAAGAACTGCTTTCCCCTCCTTCAATGCTTTAGTGTGAGGACATGGAGGGTCTCTGGAAGATGTGTAGGTGCTACACCTAGAGGCCATGACTGCATGAGTGACCTGACCCAGTCTGCATGCACTAATGCTGGTGTGAATGGACCTCGGTAAGGTGGTCCATTGCCCCCTCAACCCCGATCCTCCATACATGTTGTGAGATGTATATATGATCAGTTGCCCTGGTAGTCCAGTGGCCCCTCCTAGTCCCGATCCCCGATACAGTGTGTAATTTACAGTGTTCATTTTCCCTGGTAGTCTAGTGGCCCCCCTTCCCTGATCCCTGATGTTCCCGTTTTACACATAAGAAAATCCGCCCATTCATTAATCTTACACTAGCTCCTCACCCCGATGTCCCTATTGTACACATAAGAACATCCCCCATTCATTAATGGCACAGTGGCCCTCCCTTCCCAAACCCCAAAGTCCCCATTATCAGACTCAACACCCATGCCCCATTCACTGGTGGTCGAGTGTCCCCCCTCCTCAGCAGGTAGTGGCCACTACCCCTCTCCCCCCCATGCCGTGACAGAGCCAGCACCGGCTTAGCCCTCCTCACACCTCTGGGGCCAATGCTGACCGAACTTTCACTGAGTGCTGTACTGAATAGTGTACACATGTACATATGCTATTCATTATGGCAGTCGGTGACAGTTCAGTTGGCGCCGGTCGCGGGTGTGAAGACCTATGCCAGTTCTGGCTGTCGCGGCATGGGGGCGTGGTAGTGGCCGCACCTGCTGGTGAGGGCTACTCAACCAGCTGTGAATGGGGAGGGTGTTATGCCTGACCATGGGGACTTCAGGGTTTGGGGAAGGGGGACCACTGTAACATCAATGACTTGGGGTTTTTCCTTATTCTGTGTGCAAGGGGGACATCGGGGACTGGAAGGGGGCTGCCAGTGTAACATCATGAATTTGGGGATATTCTTATTCTGTATTCAATGGGGACATTGGGGATCAGAGAGGGAGGCCACTACACCACCAGGTTGCATCCATCGGGTGCTCTGTGCTGAATGCGACACTGCTCTATCCAGGCCCCACCCCCTCCTTCCTTTGACCAGAGTTATGACATGCTTTTCATCCGCAGTATCTAGCACCTTGCTACAGGTCACGCTAGCGACTGTAGCATGGTGCTGTTGTTTTGAATATCCCGATATGCCTGTATTCATATCCCCGCCCCTCACTTGGTCCCTGCATACATTATTTTTTAGCGCTGGTGCTATCATGTTGTGCCAGCACTAATTGCACTTTTGAATATTGCAGCTGGGTGCAAATGTGGCAGAATTGTGGTGCAAATTGTTTGCTCCTGGTCCAAGGCTTTGAATATCTGGCCCCTGGTCTGCCATTCCGGATAGTATACTGTTTTGAATGTACTATTTTGGGTCGTACACTAGTGTGTATTTTTGGCAGGTTTTTGGTAGTTAACAACTTAAAGGAGAACTGTTATACTGCAATAGCAAACATGACCCATATTATTCAATACCTTTCAAATATGTATGAAAACAAGTGTTTACATATTTTTTTGACTTTTCAGTCATCAAAAGCACATGCTGGCAATATTCAGGTTTTGTTGTACATACTAACTAATAACATGCATTAAAACCTACTGCAGTTGCAACAGAACTTGGAAACACTAATTTTAGGCAATGTTATTATTTCATTTTGTTTCCTGGCTCATTGTTTTAACAGTTTCTTTTGCATAGCTAGCTTTCACATTGCAAGGGGAACACTTCAGACTTGGATGTGTCTGTTTCAGAACTGCAGCAAGAAATCACAAAGCAACTTTAGTAACGAACATGTATCCATGTAGGCTGGGTAGAGTTAGATATCAATATGAGCACCTTGTTCAGTAAACTAATAATTCTTACTTTTCATTCATGTGGATTTTTTTCAGTATGTCTTGGTTCTGTGCAGCATCACCAAATGTGGGAATCCTAGAGTTTGGCTTTCTTTAAACCATAGTGTGCTATGAAACCCAAGTCCAGTGGCTTCAGATGCTGAAGCAAATTCGGACGTCATGCATCAGCACATTTACATTCTTTGACTAGGTCCCCAATACGTTAGCATATTTATGTGCCATGAGAACCGCAGCTTGCTCGCTCTCACTCTCTGTGACTGGGCAGGGAACTCTTTCAGATTGATCAGCTGGTTTTGAGATAGAGTTTTTGTTCATCAGCAGAGTATTTTGGTCTGTCTTATTCCTACTTTGTAAATACAGTCAAGAATATAATTACTTTTTATCTGAATTTTACACAGATATATAATGTCACATTTTGTTTACAGCACCTGTAATGTAATCAGAATTTGTCAAGTAGGTGTTATGTCTCTTGCATTCCAGTTCACATTGATGCTGGTTTCTGTTTTCTCATAGTATATGATGTATTGCAAATGCATTTGAGGTTTTTTTTTTTTTTTTGGGTGTGACAGGGGTAGGGGTCATCTGTTCAACTACTGCAATTCTTATGTGAGCAGTATCATTCAGCATATATGACATCTGTTTTTGCTGTGTTTTTGTTTAAAACCTTTTTGGTCTACTCTGCAGATGTATTATGGTAAAGGTATTTGAGGTTTTTTTTGGGGGGGTCGTACATTCAACTACTACAATTCTTATGGGAACTATATCATTCAGCACATATGACAACTGTTTTTGCCGTGTTTTGTTTCTGTGTTTTGGTCTACTCTGCATTTATCGTCATTCCACTGACCATAACTGAAGGGCAGACATCTGTTCACTGGAAGTAGATTAACCATTCTGTGCACACAAAAAAAAGTTTTTATGCTGCACTTTTAAAATCCCAATTTTATAATGCCTTGATAAAGGCTCTTGCAGTTGTCAAATCCAACACTCAAAAAGTATCACAAATGCCTTTACACTGCTGTACATCATTTCTCATCAGAGAGAAGGGCAACAATTGTTCTGGAGGTACGTGAATGTGCTAAGATTATTTAGGAATTATTTAGGGATTGTAGTAGCTAACTGGATCTGAATATATACTGAGTGGAGACTGTAGTGCGGCCGTTCTGAGAAATGTGAGGGGGGGGGAGAGAGATGGCTTCCTGGCACCAAACATGAGTTATTGATCAGTTTGTGTGTTTTTGTTTTGAAACACTGCGGCCATGGATCGCATATCTTGAGACTGATGGAGGGTCAGAATAGGAAGGAATGGATGGTCAGGAGCAGTGTGTGAGAGTGAAAGGAGAGAGGCATGGCAGTGAGGTGCCAGAGCGAGTGGGAGCAATGATTCACGCTATGGCCAAACTATATGAAACTAAGACATTTCAAGAGGGGCAAACCGTACACTGTACAAGACAGTGTGAGGGTGCCCATACACAATTAAGGCTGCATTTCCTTCCTGGGCATGTGATGACATCATAGTCAGTCTGCCTGATGTCATCACACACCCTCAATGGAAACACATCTTTGTTGTGTATGGTCACCCATACACTATTCTGTATGTATTGCAGAATATCTGTAACAATGTGTCCTGCCAAAGGCATGTGAAATACTGAGCAGTCTTCCTTTAATTATATCAGCTGATTTAGAACCAGCAGAGTAATGGTTTAAGAATTCCACCTGGAACAGACATATTATTCCCATGATTTCTTTTTAATTGCACTACGAACACGAGAAAGAACTGTTGGACATACACTTTTTAAGCCAGTACCAGTAATTAGTTCAGTTTGTCTGCCATTCCGGATAGTATACTGTTCTGAATGTACTGTTTTGAATCCTACACTACTGTGTATTTTTGGCAGTTTTTTTGTAGTTAACAATTTAAAGTAGAATTGTTATACTGCAATAGCAGGCATGACCTATATTATTCAATACCTGTTAAGCATGTATGAAAATGAATGTTTAAATATTTTTTTTAGACTTTACAGTTTTGTAATCTGCTGGAGGTCGCAAGGACGATGGCACCTGCCTCCCACCCCACCCCGAAGCCTGCAACAAAACTTAAAGAAGCGGGCACTCGGAGTTAGCCGACCGAACGGAGGTCGCGAGGGCAATGGCACCTGCCTCCCCACCCCCACCCCCTCAAGCCTGCAACAAAACTTAAAGAAACTGGCACTGGAGTTAGCCAGACTGAACGAGGTCGCAAGGGTGATGGCACCTGCCCTCCCACACCCCACCCCTTGAAGCCTGCAACAAAACTTAAAGAAACCGGCACTCAGAGTTAGCCGGACTGAGCAGGAGGTCACGAGGGTGATGGCACCTGCCCTCCCCACCCCACCCCTGAAGCCTGCAACAAAACTTGAAACCGGCACTCGGGAGTTAGTCGGACCAAATGGAGGTCATGAAGGTGACGCACCTGCCCTCCCCACCCCCACCCCTGAAGCCTGCAACAAAACTTAAAGAAACCGGCACGGAGTTAGCCGGACCAAACGGAGGTCGCGAGGCGATGGCACCTGCCTCCCAACCCTCACTCAAGCTCTGACAAAACTTAAAGGTAATCCAAATGGCACGCAGAAAAGGCGCCAGGACCTGCAATAAAAATCAAAAGACGAACTTGCAAAATACTTGCATTTTACATAAATAAGACGGAAAAGCCCAAATTATTTTACCTGGATAAACTTGGGACTGAAACACCTGGCCTGCTGGTCGCCTCGCTGTGCTCCTGCACTGTCCTGCTGTGTAGAGGCTTTAAACTTGGTGCCATTTGTGTCGGCGCATAAGTGCAGATAGATTTTTTTGTGATATTTGTATCAGATGCTGTCTTCTATTTCAATCTGGTATCGCATTTAAAGGGGAGCTTAAAGGGATTATTCTAGGTTTTATCTTGGGGGGATAGTAAGGCAACAATTTGTTTAAGTAAAAAAAACAAAAACAAAAAAAAAAACAGTCTTTTTCTGCCTATTGACCCTCATTGTGATACTTGTAAGTGCATTTTATGTAATGTTTTTACTGCCTAAAGCAGGCCTGTATGCCTGCCGCCCTTCCTACGGCTGAATTTGCTAGGCTTAATTGAGAAAGCTTTAAAAAAAAAAAAAGTTATGCTCCCGATGTCTACGTTGAATTAGTGTAGCAGTATATCTGTATTGGGCTCCTATTTGAACAGTACCTGCCTGTACCTGCCTTTACTCGACTGCCCCTTCCCCTCTCTCCTCCTCTGTTCCCCCTACTCCTCTCTGTGTGGAATTTTCACCCCCACTCCACACCATCCCATAAAAGCCCTCACCTTGTCTCTCTTTTTGTTGCAGAAACCGGCACTTGGAGTTAGCCGGACCGAATGGAGGTCGTGAGGGCGACGGCACCTGCCCTCCCCTACCCCCAGCCCCCGAAGCCTGCAACAAAACTTAAAGGTAATCCAAATGGCACACAGAAAAGACGCCAGGACCTGCAATAATAATCAAAAGACGAACTTGCAAAATACTTGCATTTTACATAAATAAGACAGAAAAGCCGAAATTATTTTACCCGGACAAACTTGGGACTGAAACGCCTGGCCTGCTGGTCGCCTCGCTGTGCTCCTGCACTGTCCTGCTGCGTAGAGGCTTCTGCCCCGCCGGTGCTGTGCGCTGGCTCCCCACCACCACCCTTGGTGAGCTTCTCCACTTATAGGCAGTGTCACGTGGCTGAAAATAACCTATCAGCCTACTTTTCCATTTGCAGCTTATCAGCTGCCTACACCAGAGGGCGCACTTCTGGTTTAGCTGCTCTATCCCTTTGCACTAACAGCCATGCTGCCTCTCACACTCCTGCTCCTCTTAGCAATGGCCTCGCTGTCATCACAGCCCCTGCTGAATTTCCAAGTAGAAATCCCCCCCACCTGCCACCACGACTCACAACAGAGCCATTCCGTATGGATACTCACACCCTTACTGCCCATGCCCAGCAACACATCCACCACTGGCACATTACTGCCACTATCCTTCCTCCTTCTTTCTGCCCGCGGCTCTCTGTTCTGCACTTACCAGCCAGCCGCCCCCCGCAGACAGTTGCATACACACTTTCCGCCCGTCCAAAAAACACCTGGCCCAGAACTAAACTGTTTATCTGCCTACTCCTGCTTATGTCCGGGGATATAGAGGCAAATCCTGGTCTAAACTCCTCATTCTCAAATAACCCTTTCTCTTTCCCCAAAGGACTAAGGATCCTGCACCTTAACTCCTGCAGCCTTCTATCCAAAATGTCTCTCCTACAGCCTATCGCCTAAACACAACACCCTAATATCCTGGTTATCTCAGAAACCTGGCTAACACCACAACATACAGATGCGGAAGTGTCCATACCTGATACACCATCATCAGACATGACCGCCCAGGAAATAAGAGAGGTGGTGGAACTGCAATGTACATCGCCAACATGTGACAGTTCTCAATAGTAAACATCCCATCACTCCCAGCCCACATTGACTCTCTACTAATTAAACTCTCTCTCCCATGCTCCACCCCTATTTTTGTGGCCGGCACCTACTGCCCACCCAACACACCCCCCCACGGACATCCTAAACCATCTGGTCACCCTACAGTCCCTAGCTGCAGGAGGTGAGCTCCACGCCACCGGTGATTTCAACACTAATTGGCTAGCTACTGACAAAGCTTATCTCAAGACAAAAATCAAGGCCCCAAACCTCACCCAACTCATAGCCGACCCCACCAGGCTAAATCACAAGACCCAGAACCATACATTGCTGGACTGGGCTCTCACCACCCACCCACACAGGGTTCTCTGTGCAGGCCTGCTCCCCGACTCCATAAGCGACCACCACATGATTTTTCTGATCAGAAAGGTGCACAGGCCCACAGCCCCCCCTCCCAAGACGCTGCGCACGAGATCATACAACTCCATGGACATAGCATCCCTTTTATCTGACCTAGGTCGCATAAATTGGTCTTTCATCCCCTTGGCCTCAACCATGGATGCCGCGTTTGATGGTTTCAAGACAAATTTCCTTCGGGTCTGGGATAAACAAGCCCCCCCCTGCGAACCAAACGAGTCAGAGGGGTTCATCTTCCTTGGATCACAGCTGACATAATTAGGACCTGTCAGTCTAGGGACCATGCATGGAAATCCTATAAGAAACAGGGCTCCCTGGCCTCCCTCCTTAACTATCGAGCCCTTCGTAACTCATGTACACGCATCATTCGACAGGCAAAGAAGAATTATTCTTATCGGCATTTAGTGCAAACACAAATGACCCCACAGACTTCTGGAAATTGCTAGAATCCTTTCTCCCCCCACCCAACCCCACCCCCAACTCTATTAGTCCATGACACCCTCATCACTGACCCCTGCAGGGTTGCTGAGGTTTTCAACACGCACTTCGCCAGCTGTGCCAACGTGCTTCTATCGTCCCTCCCGAGTCCGACCCATACTGCCCCTCCCCAGTTTTCCAGCGCTCACCCTTCAATCCCACAGTTCTCCTTCCGGCCTGTAACCCAAGATGAAGTCCTTAGATCTCTACGAGCCCTAAACCCCAACAAAGGCAAATGCCCCATGTCCCTGGATGCCAAGATTCTTTTCCTATCCGCCCCAGCCATAGCAGCCCCTCTTACCACACTTTTCAACCTCTCATTCACCCTGGGTAAGTTACTCACAGCTTGGAAGTTGGCCACCGTCATACCCCTCCCTAAAGGGGGTGACTCATCCTCCCCAGCCAATTATCGCCCCATCTCCCTACTCCCAATTCTGGCCAAACTGCAGGAACGCCTTATCCTCTCCCAACTCACCCCCCACCTGGACACCGCCTCATTTTTCACCCCCTTTCAATCTGGTTTCTGCAAATCTCATTCTACCACCACCTCCCTTCTACGAGTCACTGGCGACATTCTGTCCGGCATGGACAACGGACACATCACCACTGCGATATTTATTGACCTAGCCAAGGCTTTCAACACCGTCTCCCACTCCCTGCTCCTCGACAAACTCACTGACGCCGGGCTCACCTTATCAGCAAATGCCTGGTTCCATGACTACCTAATAGGCAGACTACAATCGGTAAAAATCACATCACATATCTCAGACCCATTGCCAGTATCCACCGGCATCCCCCAAGGGTCAGTCCTGGTCCCATTGCTTTTCTCCATATTTTTAAACAACCTCCCATTGGCTTGCCGGCACTCCTCAATCCAGATGTATGTGGACGACAGTGTACTGTATGTTTCTGGCCTAACTACAAGCAACGTGGCTACCCTCCTTCAGGAGGATTTCAACGCCATCCAGGAATGGTTTCGGTCAAACCAGCTATTTCTAAACCCCAAGAAAACTGTGTCATTAACTTTCAGCTCCCAACAAAGACTCTCCCGTCAAGCCTCCTGCCCCCCTTTCAAAACCTTGGATGGCACTCCTCTGGACAACTGCTCCAGCTTTAGATACTTAGGAGTCTGGCTTGACCAGCACCTTGATTTTGCCATTCATATCGACTCCCTGCATAAGAGGCTTCTCCCCAAACCTGGTGCCTTACACCGATACAAAAGCTGCCTCCCCTCTCCTACAAGGCAGGCCATAGTCTAAAAAATGATACTACCTGTCCTCGATTACAGTGACATAGTGTACTCCATCGCTCCCTCATCTACTTTGGCCAGTCTCGACACCCGATTCCACTCATTCTGTCGTTTCATCCTCAACTGCCCTCAATCCACCCACCACTGCTCACTATACCGCTCCCTAGCCCTGCCATCCCTCCAAGATCGCAGACTGTCGCTCGCCAGGTTCACTGCTAAATTCTGGTCCCTCTCCTCCCACCTTACCTGGCATCCACCCTAGCCCAACCACCTCCCCCGGCCTACGCCCTAAGATGCACAGACCAAAGGCTTCTCCACGTCCCTTCCATGCGCACAACTAAAGGTCAGGGGCTTTTTCTACTGGATTCCCCAGATCTGGAATGCCCTACCACCTACCATAAGAAACACATCAAATCCTAGTTATCGTAACCAGCTACTCAGCACGCATTTCTCCTCCAGCTGCACATGTTTCTAACCGCACCTCTTCTAACTACTTCTAACTCCAACATACCATACTGCTCTATGATATAAGGACGTTTTTTCTAGGTTGAATCATGTATTTCCCTATCTTTCCCCAAACTGTCTACTTGTAGCTATTCTGCCGTTGTCTGTAAGGCAGTTAGCCATACCTCTCGCTGTTGTAATGTCTCAGTCTGACACTGTGTTTAGCTTTGTATTGGGTCCTGGCCCCCAGGTCGAATCTGGAATCGAGCAATTGTTGTTCAGTATGCCATCCTGGTAAAACTTGTAAATATATAAATATATACTCCTGCCAATGTATGTAACCTCACTTGTAACTAATCCCGGGTCGCTCCTGAAAAAGGGACCTCTGGTCTCAGTGATCTTACCCGGTTATCAAAATCTAAATAAATAAATAAATAAATGTACATACAGACTAAGAACATGCATTAAGACCTACTACAGTGGCAGCAGAACTCTGAAACTGTTTGGATTGTGTTATTTCATTTTGTTCCTTGGCTTGTTGTTTTAACAGTTTCTTTTGCATAGTTAACTTTTGTATAGCAAAAGGAACACTTCAGACTTTACTAGAATGTGTCTGTTTCACAACTGCAGCAAGAAATCACAAAGCAATTTTAACAACAAGCGAGTTCAGTCGTAAGATTGCCATAGTACATGACGACTTCATTTTGGTATATGAAATAAACTTGTTTTGTATGGGGATGTCAGTTATTGTCATGAGGGTGTGTGACATAAAGCATTCCCCCAGTCCTGCAGCTATTATAATCTTACTACTGAACTGCAGCTTACACACAGTCCATGACAAGTGCACTGATGCCTCGTTGGGCAGTAGAGACAGCAGCCACCACTGATCTCAACTTGTTGGGGGTTGGGGAAAGCTGACAGCAGCTGCTGTGAATCAACGCTGAATCTCAGGCTACATAGAAACATAGAAGTTGATGGCAGATAAGGACTGCAAGGCCCATCCAGTCTGCCCGTTTCCTTTTCTACCTTATGAATGTGCCATCGGCATTTGCTCTGTCAATGGCCTATCTATTCATACTTATTTGTATTGCTCCCTTGTGCCTATCCCATGCCTGTTTGAAGCCCTGCACTGTATTCATATCCCCCACTTCCTGAGGTAGGCCATTCCATGCATCCACCACCCTTTCTGTGAAAAAGAACTTCCTCATATTACCCCTTAATCGGCCTCCCTCTAATTTCATGCTGTGTCCTCTTGTCCTGCTATTTTCTTATATTGAAACATGTTAGACTCTTTCACCTTGCTGATGCCCTGAAGGTGTTTGAATGTTTCAATCATATCACTGTCTCTTCCTCCTTTGCTCTAGGGTATACATATTGAGCTCCGTTAATCTGTCCTCATATGTTTTCTGATGCAATCCTTGCACCATTTTGGTTGCCCTTCTCTGGGCTGCCTCAATTTGGTTAATGTCCTTCTGAAGGTGTGGCCTCCAGTACTGCACACAGTACTCCAGATGGGGCTTAACCAGTGTCTTGTAAAGAGGGATTATTACCTCCCTCTTATGACTTGTGATACCCCAACTAATACACCCCAATATCCCCCTAACCTTACCTACTGCTTTAGTGGTTTGCTTGGATGATTTCAGGTCATCTGTGATGATGATGCCCAAGTCTCTTTCTTCCCTTGTGACTGCCAGCAACTCCCCTCCCAACCTATAGGTGGTCAGGGTTTCTCTTCCCTATGTGCATGATCTTGCACTTCTTTGAGTTAAACCCCAGTTGCCACTCTTCCAACCATTTTGCCAGTTTATCCAGATCTCTTCTCATTCTGCCCACCCCATCTGGATCATCTACTCTGTTGCAGATCTTGGTGTCATCTGCAAACAGACAAACCTTACCCTCCAGTCCATCTGCAATGTCACTGATGAAGATATTGAAGAGGACTGGCCCCAGGATTGATCCCTGAGGTACCCCACTTGTGACTTGCATCTCTTCTGACTGTATACGGTTTACCACCACTCTCTTTTTCTGCCTGTCAACCAGTTTGCCACCCAGTTGACCAACTTCTGACCCACCCTGAGCCTACCCATCTTATTAATCAATCTTCTATGTGGAACAATATCGAAAGCTTTGCTGAAGTCAAGGTAGGTGACATCAACTGCTCCCCCTTGATCCACCACTCTGGTTACTCAGTCAAAGAAATCTATGAGATTCGTTTGATAGGACCGTCCTGTTGTAAACCCATGCTGTCTTGGATCCTGTGTTCCTATGGATTCCAGGTGTTGCACTATCCTTTCCTTAAGGAGTGCCTCCATAATCTTGCCCACTACTGAGGTAAGACTGACTGGTCTGTAGTTCCCTGCCTCCTCCCTGCTACCACTCTTGTGGAGCAGGATCACATGAGCCCTTCTCCAGTCTTCTGGGACCTCTCCTGTGCTCCTCTTGTTGATAGACGATTAGCTGTTTGCTGATCGGCTTCATGCAAATCAAAGGACTGAAGCTCTCTCTGATTGGAGCAGCTTCGGTCCTTTGAAGTACACGAAGTTTCCACCCAACATGCAACAAGTGGTGTCAGAACCACACTGCATGATTATTGGTCTAGGCTACCAAGCCCTTCACAGTTTCAACTGCAGTGGCTTGGCAGTGACATACCCCTGAAGTCCCCTTGTACTCTTCAGAAAACGTTTGGTGTGCAAGCCCAGCAAACATAAAAATAGGAACATCATTGTAATTTGTATCAAAATTTTGGAACAATGCCACCTAAACAGAGAATCTTGAATACAGCACTGATGTTCCTGCACAGAATTGTGAACTTAGAAGTTCCAAAAGTGTTAAATGACAGGTTCTTATGGGTAAAAACAATAAAGGTATTGCGCACATCATCCATAAAACAATATCAATAAACCAGGATTAGGACAATGGTTGCAGAACATTCATCAACACTTTATGATCCCAAATTACTTAATGATTTATCAAGAATGGGAATATATATATATATTAATATTTAGAGAAACATACATTTGAAAATAGTTTGAAAAATTATCTAAATACATCTTCTGTATGCTGTTGTTTTGATAATACTTGATCAATTTATAATATTCTTGCAAGGATTGTTTACTTGCTATTGTATTTATGATTGTATATATCATTTTTAGTTTGCATTCAAATACTTCTTGTATATTTCAGATTATTTGTTTTAACTTGATTTAATGTCATTGTAAACTTGTGTACCTACTGTTATCCCCCTTCCCCAGGCAAGGCTGAAAATGGGTCTTTGATCCAGTCCACTTTCCTGGTAAATCAAATTAATAAAGTGGTAAGATTTGTGTTTTCTCTATATTTAATTTTTACAAAGAGATTAGTTCAAAATGATGAATTTCTGTTAAGGCTGATTTAAGAGAAGTTGCAGGATTTGTAAGAAGTAAAAGGATGTCATCAGCATAGACTCATAACTTGTATTGATTGGTTCCCAACCAAATACCTTGTATAGATGGGTTAAGCTTAATGCGCTGTAGTGGGGATTCCTGGTATAGCTTTAAGATAAATGGGGATAGTGGGCAACCCTGACCCTTCCATTCTTTAAAGAAAAACTAGAAGAAAGGATTTTGTTACAATGCACCTGAGCAGATGGATGAGAATACAACAGTTTCACCCACTGAATGAAACCATCTGGGACACCAAATACGCTCAGGACCCTGAAAAGATACTTCCTTGAGACCCTGTCAAATGCTTTTTCCACATCCAACGAGGCCAGAGCGGTAGGGGTCTTGTCCTCTCTGGATGTGGAAATGATATGTTGAAGCTTATGTAAGTGGTCTGATGAAAGACACCCTGTCATAAACCCCACTTGTTCAGGGCCGACTAAGTTGGTCCAAACCTGTTGTAACCTATAAGCCAAGGCCTTGGCTAAGATCTTAAGATCTACATTGAGAAAAGAAATGAGTCAGTAATTGGAGACCCTGGTGAGGTCTTGGCCAGGCTTAGGGAGTACTGAGATGAAGGCATCCTGCATAGAGGCCTCCAACTCGCCCTCCTCAAAAGCTTCAGTATAGACCCGGAGCAAATGGGGAAGAATTTCTCCCAAAAGAGCCTTATAAAAAGCTACAGTTAAGCCATCAAGGCCTGGGGCCATGTCTGGGGCCATTGATTTCAGAGCGACCTGGAGTTCTGTGGTTGTGAGAGGGCACGCTGGAAGATTCTGGGCACTTTCCACAAGCTATGGGGGCTGCACTTGACTAAGACAAATATCTATGTGTTCTGGGCTAATATCTTGGTCACCATAGCTATAAAGGATGTTATAGTAAGTCCTAAATTCCTCTACTAGTTGCCATGATTGGGCTACTACTTCCTGAGTTCCAGGTTTACATAAATGTTTAACCTAGCATGATGCCTCTTGTTTTTTGAGCGTAAAGCTAACAGCTTACTCACCCATTTTCCTGAAGATATGTAAGAAACATTTGCCTTAAACAAGGCTAGCTCAGCTTGAGCCTAATTTAATTCATGATACTGTTCTCTAACCAAATCAAGTCTTAAAATAAGTTGGTCAGTAGGACCCCCTACCAATCGTTGTTCCAGGGACCTTATTTGCTGTAGCAGTTCTGTAGCCATAGTTTGTCTTTTTTTCTTAGCTTTGGCTGCCAGTCTTATAATCTCCCATGGATAGCACACTTGAAGACCACACATAAAGTAACTACTCTAGAAGCTTTGCCCTGTTTTTACTGGAAGAAGCAGGTTGTGAACTCACGTAGATGGCTTACCACGTGAGTGCCCCTGAGTAAGGTATGATTCATCTTCCATGTTTTGTCTAGTTCTACACTGATTTCCAGGGATACAGTAAGATGCAAAGGAGAATGGTTGTAAATGACTCTAGGGAGAATTTCAACTGTACTTAGCCCTGGCAGGAGTGGTTGACTCAACAGAAAATAATCTGTTCTTGATTGCGTTCCGTGGGGGGAGGGAAAAAAAGTAAACTGTCTTAAGGTGGGATAGAGAGTCCTTCATGGCTTTGTCAAAGTGTGTGTATCTATTAGCTCTCAAAAGGCTCTTTGAGTTGATGTAAAAGAGTATACTGGCAGGCCACCACTGGACCTGTCCAGCTGTCCCTCTAAGTGAACATTCCAGTCAGCGGCTAATATAAGTGGCACATTTAGCCAGGTTGCCAACTGCAGTGACAGGGTAATGGAAAGTTGGGGGTTATCATTATTAAGTCCATGAAATTAAACTAAGATTAAGCCCATCCAATCTAATGTTCCTTTTACGAGTGTGTACCTACCTTGCAAGTCAGAAATTACATGGTGCATTTGATAATCTACATGTCTGGCTATCAGAATAGCCACCCCAGCCTGCTTTTTATCAATGCCTACTCCAAAGATCTGGCCCACCCAATTGTGCCTCAATAAAGATAAGTCTTTAATAAGGGGATGAGTCTCCTGCAGAAAGACAGTGGATGGTCCATACCTTCAGAGATGAGTCAATTCATGGGATTTCTTTACAGGGGAGTTTGCACCTTTAACATTTCAAGTTAACAGTGAGTATCTGGACATAATCCTATTTTCTCATACCAAGTTGCAGGGATGCCCGGGCACTGCTCCTCAAAATTTTACTATTGGGAGCCAGCCCTCACTTAGTACTCAAGAAGGAGGCATAGGTTCCTGTCCCAAAAAAGAAAAGGTATACATTCTGATCCGTAGCTAAAACCATATGTACTTACCTCAGTCCTTCACCTGACACCCCACCCCCATTAAAGACCTACCATTAAATCCCCTAAAGTTACGAAACAAAAATCTCTGTGGCCTGTTAAGTGTGCTCAGACACCTAACCCCCCCCCCAAAGGTGCTACCGGGGTAAAGCCATCAAAGGGCTATCGCAGATACAGTCCATTCTGGATCACAGTAGAAAAGATTGTATAAAACCCCAGTTTATGGTCGGGTGGAGCTCTAGTGTCCCTCTTGTCTCCCATTTGTTAAATTAAATTATGAAAAATAATTTATCTAATGGAAGCTGCTGGTCATAAGAAATACATTCCATTAACAACTCCTTTAAATATAACGGTAGTAGAAGCAGTTTGCAACAGTAATACTTATCACAACTATAAAAGGAACATGTATCCAATCCAGTCATTATAAAAAACAGTTGTCAATTTTACAATGAAAAAAACAAGTAATCTTTAAGGTTCCCTTATAATAGTGCTACATATCACAAGGGTGCTATTAAGTACTAAAGAAACAGAAGCAAATGATTTGATACCTTTTAATGGACCAACATAGATGTAACAACAAGAACAAAGTGCTCTAGCTTTCGGACCAACCAGTCCTTCTTCAGAAGCTCATGCACTACTAAATCTAGACTGGTACTAAAGAAAGGAACATGCTTCATGTGGTAACAAGTGAGTGTGTTAATAAAATACAACTTAGCATGCAGTGCCATCCTTTAATCTTTATAGTGCAGGCTGTGCTGAAAAGCCCCAATTAAGCTAACTCGTTCAACATTAGGCACACTTCATGAGTTTAATATATGATAAAACAAGGGACTATAAGGGGGCAGTGGAAACTCCAGAAACTTGCAGCAGTTACATTTGTCCAGACTGCAATAAAAGTTAAAATCATAAAAAAATAAATGAAAATAATACAGAGGTAAATTGACCAACTTTAGCAACAAATACTGGTCTCTCCAAACCATGTGGGATTGCTTAAAAATGACTCCTACATGTCAGAGCATAAGCAAAACAAAACTCAGAAACCAAAACTTGTAAAGAAAACAACCTTTGTATTTCAAGCTGTAAAAGTATGACAAATCAGTTCAGAAAGATGGCAGGCAGTACTCACCCCTTGAAAACTGATGTCAGCCAAAAGGTCATGTCTTGTGCCAAAGCGGATCTAAAAGTAATGGCCCCCGAATGTCACAGCATGCCATTGTAGGTAGTTGCAGGCAAATATCTAATACAGCCAGTGTACAAAACAAATAGCAGTTATACATGAGAGAGAAAAAACAATGATCCCCTGCAATAGTACTAAATGATTTAAGGTTACTGGAACTACTAAAGAAAGGAGCATATGTTACACTAAATCAGTTGAACAGATTAGCAAAAGAAGACTTAGCATATTGTATCATTCCATAATCTATATAAAAGAGTCTGTGCATGAATGTCCCAAGTAAACTACATATGTGGTATTTGTCATGCTGCTTGAGTCCTGTGTTCTGTAAGGAAACCAAGGGGCTATAAAGGGGTAGAGAAAATTGCAGAACTTATAGCGGCAACATTTATCTAAACTGCAGTAGCAGGTTGAGATCATAAAACAAGTAAAGATATTACAAAGGTAGAGCACCCCACATTACCAAAGAAACACATTATTCTCCAAGCCAGTTGAAATTGCTTGGGATTCACTCCCAGGTGCAAAACTATGAGTTCTGAAGCCTGAGGGGATCAAATAAAGTTAAACAGATCCTAATAGACAGCTGCATGAAGAATCCTTCAAGCCAAATTAGAAAGGGAAACTAAAATGCAGGAGGCGACGCATGGAGAAAAGTAACGTCTGCAAGCTGAACTGCAAAATTACAGCCGTGGCTCATCGGGTCACTTCAGAGTAACTGCAGGCACTATTCGTTCTTGGAATGTGACTAGCAGCCCAGAGGTCGTAGCCTGTACCAAAGTGATTGTACAAGTAGTGGCTTCTGAATGTAACATCATGCCACTGCATGAAGTGTCAGGCAGTTCAGTAATCCATTTTTTTCTAGGGGTGCCCTGCTTGAAGACTTAGAAAACAAATTGGGCAGGACACTGGGTAGATGTTGCTTCCTGCTTCTACAGAGTCAAAGTTAAAAGTCCCATGGAGAAGTAGCAATACCAGCTTAGCTGGAAACTGGATCCTGAACCTGTTGCCACCTTGGTGGAGCCAGCATTTAATATTACTGTATGCCTTTTGTTTTTACTGAACCTGCTAGCTAAAATCATTAAAAAAGAAGTATTGGTGTTGTTGCCAGTAAAGAGACGGGTGCCCCTAACAGCTTATTGGTTACACAATTTGTCCTGAAAGTTAAGTAAGCAACAAATTAGGGCTTGGGGTTGCTCTTCTTGTTGTGGTACTGGTCAGAGGGCTTTGTGAGCACATTTGATGCCATCGTTTTGCCCAGTCTCCAGTGGCCCTGCCAGTTGGCAGAACAGATCATTGACAAATTTCACTGGGTTGGTGCCTTCTGCCTCCTCCGGTATCCCAGGCCGGAGCAGGTTGTTCCTCCTGCTCCAGTTTTTGAGATCATCAACTTTGTCCTCCAATTGCACCACTCTTCTCTTTAAGGCGATCAGATCTTTTTCTTTTGCCTGGGTCTGATCCTGTAGACAGCTGACCTGCGCTTTCATATCCCCAACTCAGGTTGAAAGAGATTCGATTGTAAGATGGATAGATTAGACATCCATTACTAGTTCTACCAGGATAGTTTTAATTGATGCGAACTCCTGCATGTAGAAGTCCAGTTCTTGCTTTTTAGGCTGCTCTAAAATAGATGGAAGTCGGCCAGCTCCAAAGTCCAACCTGTGATGCTTGAAGTTCTGTTGTTGCTCTGGGCTCGGCATGGAGAAACTAGCTGCGTCACCTCAGCAAATTCAGATTCCACCATCCTCAAAGGTACAAACTCGGACAAACTTTGCTTGAGGGAGAAGTCTCAAGAAATTTACATTGAGCAGTTATAAAAATTAAGCAGGGTGTACAAGTTAGCAAGGAAAATTAACCATGACACACTGTGGAGCTCACCGCCTTGCGACTGCCACCTTCAGCCACTTCACTGGAAGTTGTCAAAGCTTTTGTTGCTTTTTTGTGGCCTCTCTCCTTCCTCTGTGAACACCAAACCAAGGTATTTGTTTAGGATGTCTGCCTTTTCCTGGTCCCTCTCTGCACAGTCCCCCCCTTCCCTTTTTAACCTTACAATCCCACCCTCTGTTCTTCTTCTTTTCACTTCCATACCTAAAAAAGTGTCTTGCCCCTTTTTTTTACCTCCTGTGCAATTCTGTTTTCAGTTTGTGCCTTTGTGCTCCTTACTTCTTTCTCTGCTGCCCTCTGTTTCCCCCAATTCACCTCCCTCTGCGTCTTCTGAATGCTACCCTTTTAGCTTTTACCTTTCCAGCCACCTCTTTTAAGAACCACAGTGGTCTCTTTTTCCTCTTACTTTTTTTTTCTTAATTATTTTTTTTTTTTTGCCCGGCCCTCAGTCCTCCCAATGGGAACTCCGCCCCTGCTCTGCACCCCATCCCCAACATGCCCAGGCTTGCCCCCCTGGGCAGGGCCACTGGTTGGGCACCCCCACAATGGTCACATGGAAACAAGCCCTGGCTTACCCCCCAGGGTGGGGCCACGGGAGTGGGACCCCGAGAGGACAATGAGGGCAGTGGTGATGGAGCAGGGCATCATGGTTGGGGCCAGATTTTGTAGATGCTATTCTCCCTGGAGGCAGGACATGCAGTAAGGTTCATGGGTCAAGCCCAAAATCTGTCCTGCCTCCACATAGCAATGCGTCGGTCATCACGGATCCTCTTGCGCCAAATGCTTGCCCTCCCCACAGGAGATCACCACTGGGGCACTCTGTCCTTCTCTGGCCAGCTGGCCCTCCAACTCCTGGGTCCATTGCCAAACCCAGGATGTCAGCGTCGCGTGTGGACACCTTGCCAATGTGCCAGCGGGCCAGCACCTTTTTCCTCTTACTTTTACTCACTTGTTTGACTCAGAGGTTTGTTGCCTTTTATATATTCCCATTTATCTTTGACCAGTGTTCCTCCACCCCACCAAGTCATCCCCCAGCAGGCCATCCCTGAAGCATTCACCCATTTTTTTTAAATTTGCCCTCCTAAAATCCAGCACCCTCACCCTTGTGTGGTTCAGTTCTGCAACCGTCCTTACACTGAACCACACCATACTGTGATCACTGGTCTTCAAGTGGCCTTCAACCTTGACATCTGCAACACTGTCCTTGTTAATGAGTACCAATTCCAATATTGCCCCATCATAACTAGGTTCACTGACTAGTTGCCTGAAGAATGCCCCATGCAGCGAATTCAGGATTTCCCTGCGTCAGTGGACATCCACTGCTCACTGCCAGTGTCCTTTCAAGCATGGAGCATCAGGGGGAGGCAAAGTACTGATTACTTTTCAATCTGCTTTTTTTAATGTAGAGAGTCAGGACATACATGTAGGTTGATTTACCAGCTGTCCCATTTTAATAGGGACTGTCCCAATCTGGTATATTTACTCCCACTGTCCTATAGATCTATGTTATGTTCAAGCCAACAAGCCTATTTTATTAACTGAATTCCGTCACTATGCATTACAGCTGATCCGGATGCAAGACAGTAAAAATGTATACCCAAAAATGAAGCAAACTCCAGCATTTGCATCCAACAACAAAACATTTCACAGGGGAACATGCTCCTCCCCCCCCCCAACTGCCTGCATTAATTCCACTGTCTGAAATAGGGTCACCATCTTTGGATGATGTAAAAGCTGGATGCTAAACCACACCCCAAACTCCGCCTCTGGCTCCACCCCCTTTTTAAGACTGGCGAGTTTATCGCTCCTCCTCCAAAGTCATTTGTAATGTTGGGATAGACATTACTAGTGATAGGAAATCATTTTTATACTGTTATTTGATTTATTTATTCAGTTATTTATTTTTATTCTTTGGCAACCAGGTTAACTCCTATAGGTCACATAGCCCATTTTACAGGCGTGACTCAGGAGCACAGGAAGGTTAAATGGCTTGCTCAGGGTCACACAGTAAGTAAGTGGAGGCTGTGGGAATCAAACTCAGGTCTGATGGATGTGCCAAGCTCATCCACAACTTATTGCTCAACCCTCTGTTAAACACTCTCTCATTTTCCTTTCCATGTCAGTTATGTATTCCGATGCATTGACCAATTTTCGATAACTTAATTATCGATGCTTGTGGTACCTTTAATACTGCACTGTGTTCCCCTTTACCTCAGCAGCTACTGCTGTTTCTTTTTGTATTTCTAAGACATTCCCCAATTTCAGGCACACCATTCCATGCTGTTTATCTGAATGTAAAAGTGTAGCTAATATCATAGAATGTTCAGGTGATACAAAAAATTAGAGCAAATGTGGTGATAAAGGCAATAAAAGTTGGATTATTAAATTAACAAAAATGGGTCTAAAACATACCAGAATATAGAACCAACAAAAAGAAACACTTGAGAGCACATAAAGGTGTTAAAGCTGTTTCCTGTCATAGCAGTAAAAGACCATACTTAAAATTCAGAGTGGAAAAGATTAGGTTAATTTACTGCTAATGATCCCAATGGCCATACTTTACACCTCTCAGACAGTCTGGTTTTACAAACAAAGGCAGGTCTGAATGACTGTGATCTCAGAACTTCTCTGTAACCTGGACATGCAATGCAGCCAAAACAGTGAATGATTTGATACATCAGTTTTAAGAGTATATGAGTACTCAAAATGGCCCAAAAACCAGACTGCATTTAATAAAAACCAGATGACCGGATAAGGACCCTAAAAACCGGATTAACCGGTCAAAAACCAGATAGGTGGCAACCCTAGTCTGAAAGGTGAAAGTTGGGTAAAAACAGAAAACAAATTTTTCTGTTTTGACTTAATGAGAAACACCCACCAGGGTGTGCCATACCATGGTGTGGGGCAGTTCCACACCAAAGTCACTATTTTACTTTATTTGCTGTTTGTGCTATTTCGTTTTATCTGGTTGATCCTGTCATCCCTCCACTCAACATTTTGAATTAGGTGCCTCTAGGTCAGACATCACAGCTGGGGCTCAGCTGTGGGAGAATGTATTGTAGTTACTGTACTAGTAACACTAGCTATTAATAGCTCCAGTTTATTTTCCAGTCCTGTGCTGTACACAGGGTAGTGGATGGCACCAAGATCGGTAACTCACAAACCGGAATTATCGCAAGTATTATTAATAGATTGAATACACTCTCCCACAACCTCAGAACCAGGGAGCAGCTGTGGGATTGTGTATTGTAGCTAATAATGGTACTATTTATTAATTGCTCCAGTTCATGAGTTTCAGATTCCAACTCTGATGTCAACTGATGGAGGTTCTGGTAAGTGTTTAAGTGTTCCAAGAGGTGATTGCTACAAATGTAAGGTTTGGGGGCGGGGATTAATGTCAGGTTCAACTTGATAAAACTAAATATCACAAATGGCAAATAAAGTATTGCGACAGCTCTGGAAAGTGTTGTAGCCTGAGTAAAATCCATAACACCGGATGTGGACCATAATAAAAGGTAAAAACTGGACTACCTGGTACAGTAGGATGGGGCACAAATTGCCAAGGCTGTTTCTTCACCATTTTGGTGACTGTTTCCCTTTACCCTCCTGCATAGCAAATCAGATACAGGGTTTAAAAACTCAAAGACGGGGGCGACACAGGGCTCAGCCTTAGGGAATAATCTTAAATAATAACAGGTAAAATACTGCCCAAATATTGCACATTGTATATTATTTATTTACATTGTGTCTTATATCATATACTGCTCCTGTTTCTTACAAGGTCCTATGTGGGAAAATGTATTCCTATATTAATGAAGCTTTGTCATCTGTACTTAGTGTCACAAACAGGTAAGCAAGAGAAAAAAAGAGACTGTAGTTGTTCTCAAAAGAGGTAACTGAAAAGGTAAAGGCTAAAAGGGTAGCATTCAGAAGGTATGAGGTGTCGCAGAGGGAGGAGGAAAGGGAGGCGGATAAGGGGAAACAGGGAAGTAGTAAGGAGCACAAAGGTACACACTGAAGAGAGGATAGCCCAGGAGGGGGCATGCCATTTTTTATGTATGTAAGTGAAAAGAGGAAGACCAAAAGTGGGATTGCAAGGTTAAAGAGGGAAGGGGGAGACTGCAAAGGGGGACCAGGAAAAGGCAGACATCCTTAACAAATACTTTTTTGCAGTGTTCAAAGGAGAAGGGGAGGGGCCACAAAAAGTAACAGAAGCTTAGGTGAGAGGGAGGTGGACACTAGCCCTTTTTTGGAGGAGAGAGTCCTGAAGGAACTCACTAATCTGAAAGTGGACAAAGCAGTGGGGCCAGATTGGGTGCATCCAAATGTATTGCAGGAGATTAGGGAGATACTGGCTGCACTATAGCAGCTTACTGGAAACAGGAGTGGTTCCGGAGGACTGGAGGAGGGCGGATGTAGTCCCACTACATAAAAGCTGTAACAGGGAGGAGGCTTGCAGTTGTAGGCCAGTCAGTCTAACATCAGTGGTGGTAAAGTTAATGTAATCACTGCTGATGGAAAGGATTGTAGAATATTTTGAATCCAGCAAGGCCCGAGGCAACACAGATTCAACAGAGGTGAGGTCATATCAAATAAATCTGATAGATTTCTTTGGCTGGGTGACAGATGATTTAGATCAGGGTGGAGTGGTGGATGTGTCCTACATAGATTTCAGTAAGGCTTTCAACAGTGATGGACTGTGCTGGAATATTAAGTATGTAACATACTGTTTTGGCTATGGGACGCTGTGTTGTCCTTGTTCATTTGTATCGTATTGTATATGCTTGAAATTAAAATCAAATAAAGTACATTTCATTAAAAAAAAAGTAAGGCCTTTGACACTGTTCCAAATAGGAGACTAGTAAGCAAGCTGAGTAGCTTAGGAGTTGGGTCCAACCGTGGTAAACTGGATAAGAAATTGGTTATGGGATAGGCAGCAGAGGCTGGTGGTAAACAGTGTTCACTCAGAGGAAGGGAGGGTGACCAGTTGGGTGCCTCAAGGATCAGTGCAGGGACCAGGCCTCTTTCATGTCTTTTTAATATGAGTGACATTGCAGAGGATCTAGAAGGGAAGGTCTGCCTCTTTGTGGATTACACCAAAATCTGAAATGGGGTGGACACTACAGCTGGAGCGGAAAGGATGAGCAGAGACCTGGAAAAACTAGAGGAGTGGTTAAGTGTATGGCAGCTGGGTTTCAGTGTGAAAAAGTGCAAAATAATGCACTTAGAGCAAAGAAACCCAGAGGCAGAGTACAAAATAGGTGGAGTGGTATTGAGGACTACTAAACAGGAAAGAGACCTGGGGATAATTGTATCAGATGACCTAAAGGTGACCAGGCAGTGCAACAAGGCAGTCGGGAAGGTTGGTGGGATGCTGCGTTGCATAGTGAGGGGTATCACCAGCAGAAAGAGGGAGGTGGTGTTGCCTCTGTGTAGATCACTGGTAAGACACCACCTAGGGTAAGTACTGTGCCCAGAATGCTGCAGGCCGCGGTGTGCTGTACATATGGTGCATGGGGCTTTCTGCATTCCCTGCTTGGCAATTGGGATTCTTGAGCTGTGCACCGAGTGGGGCAAGTTAGACCAGATTTTTCTGGTTTGGCTTACAGCAATCTCAGATACACTTTTCATGGCGCTTAGCCAAATATTTAGTACAGGCTGCTATAAATCAGGAAAACTGTTGTAAATGCTCCCAGTCTTCTTGAATCAGGTGCAGTGTGTGGCAAAGTTTTTAGCACAGGTTAGTTAACCACTGGGTTTGATGCAGAACTTGACGCATGCCCTGCATCACCCATTGTGAGTCTGGTCCCACATCTTTGGAAGGACATGGACCCGGTGGAGGCGGTCCAGAGGAGGGCAACTAAAGTAGTGCAGTGTCTGCATCAAAAGACCTACCAGGAGAGACTAAAGGACCTCAGTATGTACACCCAGGAAGAAAGAAAGGAGAGGGGCGATATGATAGAGACCTTTAAATACCTCATGGGGTAAATAAGGTACAGGAGGGAAGTATTTTTCAGAAGAAAAGTTACTCAAGAAGAAGGGGACATGCCATGATGTTGGAGGGAGGTAGATTCATAAGAAATGTGAGGAAGTACTTCTTCACAGAAAGAGTGGTGGCTTCCTGGAACAGCCTTCCAGCAGAGGTGGAGGGGCCAAAACAGTGGTGGGGTTCAAAGATGCAATGGAGAAGCATAAGGGAATTATAGTGGAAAGGAAGGGGGAGGGAGGGAGAAAGAGCTGTAGATCAAGTACGGTCTGCGATGATGTAGGTAGGGAAAATGGGCAGACTGAGTGGGCCAAGTTGTCCTTATCTGCTGTCAAATTGTATGCTTCAGTGTTTCTGTGTTATGCTACCCTCAAGGTCCTTTGTGGGTGAATGTACTCGTCCCTGTAACCCTCCTACCCCCTACCCCCATCCCATTCGCAACTGGAAATGAGCCTTCTGGGCTCTGTTTGTTTACCTGGTAAAATATGTTTAAATAAATAAAGAAGCCTTCTACAATGTGTAGCTATTAATATGAGAAAGATTATGTGATGGAGACATGGACTATAACACCAATATCTTGCATTATTTTATGCTTCAAATCCCTACTTTTCTGTGTCAGAAACATCTGTTTCAGAAGAGACAACAAATTTGTTATTTTTATTTTTTTCCCTCTGAGTCCATCCATCCCCTATCTGGATTGAGCTTTCCAGTCCTATCACCCTGAGGATTACCTTACTCCGCTGGTGTCCTCAGCCACAGGATTTCAGTCAGTGGTGCCCAGTCTCCGGTGCAGCCCCTGCAAGGGAACAGGCCATCACCACGCAGTGAGGATTTTTTTCCATCCATTTTTCTTCCTGTGGCCCATGTGTATAGAATGACGCAATGTGCATGCTCCACCTCTGGGGAGATGCCCTTGACTTCCAGTTGTGGGGTCTCCTTGCAGTCCTGCATCACTGCCACCCAGATTCCTCCAAGTGGCAGTCAACCTGCGGGACATCCGTTTCCCCTCTTCATGAGGGAGGAATGTCATCCTACAGATGCTTAATGAGTTATGATCAGGGTGAGGGATGATGCATGGCTGTGGTCCTCGGTGGGTGGCTTGGAGGGTGATTGGATAGATGGGGTCCTCTTGACTACTAGGTATATGTGGGTAACATGAAGGATTGGTGATCAGGGTGGTGGTGGGGGAGCCACTAGACTACTATGGAATTGGGGTAACATGAAGGATGGGTGGATGGATACATACATTATTTAACTTGTGAAAACAGGCAATTATTATCAATTAAAACTACCTGGAGCTGATATTCAAAGGTTAGCAATTGTGCTAACATGGTTAGCACAGGCGCAAACCCTGGTCTGTGTGAGCCCTCCTGGTGGCCCATGTTCGGAGGCCCCGAGAGCACACCCAAACCCAGCGGTGCCAAGGCGCTAAAACACACTGTGTCTATGCAAATGAGGGTGTCCCCTAATGCATACCAGTGCAAAATAGTAAAACATTTTTGGTGACAGTAAACAGCCTCCCAAGCAGAAGTGTTTACTGCTGCCAAACACTTCCACTTAACAGGGCCCTAAGGCACCCCCCAAAATAAGCAGGACAGCTGTATTGTCCCAGACAAGACTTATGCTGTGGTGTTGTTTCAGTGTGTAGGCTTCTCATGGTCTCCCCTGCATCATAATACTGCCTACCACAGTGATTTTTTTTGTATGTTCCCCCATCACACTAACCCGAGGCTCAGGAGAGCAGTGATGTCTGCAATACGACGGGCTCAGTTTAGTGTGTGGCCGCACTGATGTCCACTGAGCCCCAGACCCACATGCACAGGAGATGTCAGATGCAGTGACTACCGGCCAGCACCAGTGGTCAGACTTTTACTGACATCGTCACCACACTCACCCTGAAATAGGAGAGCAGTCAGTCAGATGCTCATCCCTCATGGGCAACCCTTTGATGCTACTGGCTTGTTCCCAAACCCATGTATTCGCCACCACAAGCAGTACTGCATGGAAAATGCAGTATTAAAATGTTGAAAATCAGGACACCACTGAAAATGAGATATTCCATCTCATGTGGTATATCCTGAGTGAATATATAGTAAAAATGTGTAAAAGTAGCACCTCAGTACAACAAAACACCCACAGAACTGTGCATCTGTGATTATCTATGCTGGGAAAAATACATTGTAAAAGCTGGACCCCACTAAAAAAGATAACTTGTCATTCATCTGGCCTATCCTGGGTAGAAACATTATAAAAATGGTTAAATGTAGTGTCACATTCAAAAAGAGAGGGCATCTCACCTCTACTATCCTGGGTAAAATGCATTATAACAACCATTTGTCAATGCCGAACGTTCACTTGCAGGTATTTGCTGTGCAGAAGTTTGGTACTGAAAATGCAGAGGTGAGCTCACCCTCTTGTTGTGGCAATATTTTTTTTTTCCTTTCAACTTGATTGAGTCCCTTAAGTACTCAGATCTGAATATTAAACATTCACATTAAAGTACTTTTAGTTTAAAAAAAAAGCTCTGGAGGGTCTAGTTTACAGTAAAAAATGTGGTGCATCGTTGCTGTTTCTTTTGGGGCTGGTATTCATAACATTAAGTGCTTCTAAGATGCTGCCATCTGGCCAGCCCATCGGTGCAGCGGTTGGATTTCCACTTGCGACGCCGGCGACGCGGGTTGAAGAGCGGACTCGGGTCGCTGGAAAAAGTGAGCGAGGAGAAAGGATAGGCGTCTATGGACTGCTCTCCTTCTCCGGGGGAGGTGGGATAGTGCTCGGAGCACTAGTGACCCCTGGCGGAGGCGGGTGTCACACAGCTGCAACACCACACACACACTTTGGAGGCGGGGCAGGCGTCTGGCGTCATTGCGACCCGCCTCCCCGAAAACCGGAAAAATGGGCGGCTGCGGACGCCCTCCATGAAGCCACATACGGCTTTAATTGGCCCAGGCCAGCCCTCAGCCTATCCGGTCTCTGTGGGATGTCTCCTCCTCTCCTCCGCATCCTGCAGCCCCGCCGTGGGGTAAGCCACGAGGGTATCAGAGGGCCCGAGGCCGATCTGGGGTAAGGAATCGCCGGCCGGGACCGTGAAAGTACGGGATGGCCGCAGCTAGGTGACGGAGAAAAAATGAAAAAAAAAAAAAAAAAAGATGCTGCCATCTTATCTGTGTTACTTAATGTTAAAATGGACAGCGGCTTTAATTAAATTAACATCTTGTTCCTTGTTCAAGTTGTATTAGTGCTGCTATAAATGCACAGCTGCACGTCTAGCCCTCTCAAGCACTTCCACTCTCTCCCCCAACTACTGTAAGTGCTGACTCCATTCTAACAATGATACTAGTGCCACCCTCCAAAGTCAGCCTTCACCACACACACAAGCAGCTTCCAGGCTCGCCCCTGGCCACTCACTTTCCCCTTATCCATAAAAACCCATTTCCTAATATTTTACTCGCCACAGAGAAAACTGTTTTTTTCTTTTTTTTTAAATCCACTGTGGCTGTGCTGACTTTACTTTTCCCCCAGGAGTCTGCCAAACTATGATCACTGTATTCCTGACTGCAAGTAAAAGAAAAGTTGGTGTGAAGTTTTAGTAGTTTAATACAATTTTTTTTTTTTAACAAACATGCTACCGCCAACAGTCAGAGTCAGGTAATGTGCTTACCTTAGGTGTGTAAACCTTAAACTGGCATTTTGATTTCTGTCAGGCGTTTTTCACTGAAACTTAGACACGTTGCTGAAAATAATGGTAGCTAGTTGCACCTAAACTGTTTCTGGATTGTAGTCCTCAGTTTACCCGAGCAGACTGTCCATGCCTAGGATTTTATTTTTTATATTTTAATGAAATCTTGGAGAACACATGCGATTGGATGCTCATTTTTAGGTTCCACGTCAGTTACAAGAAAAAATTAAACAGGTACATAGCATTACATTACAGGCATAACATTACAAGCAAGTACAAAATGGCACTGGTACAAAACAATACATTACAAGCTAGGTAGACAATAAATTGATATGAATTACAAGATTGGGATAGCATTTAGCTTAAGGTATAACATTTAGACACTGCTACAGCATTGGTGAGAAAGTGCCTGCGTCGGAGAGTTAAGCATACTTGTGGGGGGAGAAACAGAATGGAGAACAGGCACAGCGGTGGCATAGGGAAGTGTATGCCTGTGTAAGGAGTTAAGAAAAGTCTTAAGGAAGGTTGGAGACAATGGGGCTAGGAGAGCTGTAGATGGGGGGCATGAGGGTGGGGACAGAGAGGGGAATGGGTGTCCAGTGGGGAGCGGAGGGGGTAGATGGGGGTGGGGTGGGACAATGAAGTGCTGTGAAGGTAGTGCCCCTAGAATTAGGTGGAACTCTAAGTGCTACTGCTTTATGATGGTCTAAATGTAGGAAAGTTGTTTTGGTCATCACGAATGGCCAACGCAATCACAGTTGTCATCTGTGGTAAGGTGCTGCCTGAGCTTACCACATTTCAATGGTCTGTGCTTGGGGGAGAGGCAGCAGAAGAGAGTGTGAATGTGTGTGTGGGGGGTACAACAGTAGATAGACAGCACAGCAAACAGAAAGCAGCACTGTCTGCTGGCAGATGTGCCAGTGGAGGGACTACTGTACCAAAGAAATGTTTTTCTATTTATTTTTGAAGTTTTTTTTTTTTTTTTAGTTATCCGACAATGCAAACTCCAGATTTCAAAAGCAGGCCATGAGGAGGCCTTTTTGGGGGGCAGGGGCTGGCAGGCCAGAAATGTCACCAGCTGGATGCAAGATGCCATTGGATGGTGGCACCATGAAAGGAAAGGGGACACCACTTTTATAGCTAGGATTGGCTGCAGGAGCTGCTAACCTGAGACAGAACTTCATTCATGCCAGGAGGAGCTGAGGAGTCTTCACACTTGTGGTGGTTGTGTTCAGCATTCATGTTATTCAGGATGTGGGGTGGCTGCTAGAGGTCTGTTGCCCATGAACTCTATGGCCCCTTCTGCTGAGATGATGAATTCTTGTCAGGGGTCCCACCAGAGGTGTACTGAGAGGACACAGGAAATCAAGGTGCTGGATCTCTGACCACAGGCCCCAAGAGATGTAAAAGGAGTGCCTTCTGCACCAGTGTACCCTTCCGCATGGAAGCCCTGTCAAAAGCTGCCCCAGGAGCTAGCCAGGTCCACGGTTAACTCCCTGAACACTGATGAGCAGTTGCCCTTCCCTAGGACACCTTATGTGGAAAAGTTACTCTGGGGAGGACTTTCCCAACTTGTCGGAGTGTCCCAAGATGAACTGTGAAAGTCTTCAGGAAAAAGAGCCAAACACTTGATTGCAAAAAAACAACTTACTGTTCCCCTCCACATAAGTACATTACACAGAATGATTGAGGTAATAAAAATCAACAGAACTATTTCTGTACAGAAGTTTATCGCTCAGTCACCCCTCATTGGTTGGGGGACAGATTCCTAATTTTCCTACTCACAAAATCCTTGTCCCCCCCCCCCCCGGAAAAAGGACAGTCAACTGAGATTTTAAAGGGAAAAATATTATTTTACGAAGCTCTATTAATAGTAAACTGTATTTACAAGGGCACTAGTTTCTTCAGAATTCTGATAGAGTATATTTGTGCCTAAAGAGGTGTCCTGCAGTTGTGGGGGTGTGTTCCTACAGATAATGTAGTATTAGCTATTTATTGCAATTGAATTACCAAGGAAAATCTATACAAGATGCACCATAGTACAAGTTGGGCAGAAAAAGACTTGCTTAGGATCACTTTTCTTCAGATAGATAAACCAGCATACAAACCCTTGTCCCTTAAAATGCATCATCTAGCACTAAGGAGGCCCATAAAAAGAAACATAAATCATAACAAGGTAAAATTCAAATGGTTGGGGACATACAACGTGTCAAATGATATACCAATCATATAAAGGGACAGATTGCATTGCCAGGGACTATAAAGGCCAATAGAATTATGCAAGTCATAAAAAAAAGTTGCAGTTGTCATTGTCAAGGAATAAAGGAGGCTCAATAACATTTATACAAATCGTATAACGGTACAATTCATGGGAGCTTACCTTCTGAGGAATTATAAGTTTGGCCCAAGTCATTTTGGCCACATCACTGACTCATATTCTGTAGAAATTGTTAGATTTTAGCAGTCTAGATTTAAGGAATGTTAAGATGTTAGTAACAGCCGGACCGGTGGTACTGAGGTTTGAGTCGCTGGATGCCGCACCTCGCACCATGCTGGCGACCCAGGTTCAGGAATGAGCCTAGGTCACTGGGGGTTGGCAGGGGAGGGAAGAGATCAAGCATCCAGAGGACAGCTCTCTCTTCCTGGGGTGGCTTTAGGGGATGCGCCTGCTCGTGGAGCAACCTCTGGTGGTTGCCAGGGGCGTCAATGTTGAGGCAGAGCACAATGCCAGGGGGCGGAGCTACGGCATAGCGTTGCCTTGCCAGTCCAGCTCTGCAGGGGGACAAAAAAGCAAGGAAAAAGCCTCCAGCCTGCCGGTGAGATGGTGGTGGTCCCAGTGGAGCCTCCACATCCCAATGCCGGCCCAGTGCACTCAGGTCTCTCCATGGGCCAACCCGACGACAGTAGGTAAGGCATCTCATACTTAGGAGTTTACCACCAGGGGAGGGCAAAATCAGCCCCAGAGGTGATCCAGGGGTCAGGTCTGCCTGGGTCATTTGGAGGGGGAGAGGCCTAGGAGAAGAGGGGGTTCAGGCTGGGAGTTAGGGTAGCATCCGTGTGGGCACTCCTGAAGGATGCCCGGGGGTCTGGTAGATAAATAAAGTTAAAAAAATAAAATGTTAATAACAGCATAAAAGTGTAACAAATACCAAGAGTAGGTTAAAGTGAGACCTGGAAACATTTAAGACCCCCACCACCTCTTTTATCACTGAAGTTCTAAGAGCTTTTGCCTCCTTACCTGAAGTGCGCACAGTGTTATACATCGTCTCCAAAAGGGTGCCCTGCAAAACCTGCTGCGCCCAGAGAGCCTGGGACAGGGAGATTATTGAAAGTAGAACCATCAGCCCTAAGTATATAGACAGCGTGGCTTTTATTTACTTTAGGGGACACTCTGGGGATGCGAGTGCGCCAAGTGAGAAATACGGCCGCATGCGCATTGCAGTCAACGGTACGTCACTGGTTCTGTTATTAAAGTACTGTAGTTGTTATTTACCACTGTGATTGTTATCACAGTATTTACATTCCCCACATAAGGAGCGAATTTGATTTCTGTTTGGATCCGGGGGTGTGTGGGGGCGGAGCGCCCCCACAGAACAAAGATTATCACCCCATCACTGGTTCTGCTATTAAAGTACTTTAGTTGTTATTTAATGCTTCGATTGTTGTTATTTCTTAGAATTTTAATTCTGTTTGGACTTCTACTTATATTTCTGTTCACCGCTGAGGACCTGGGGGGGGTGGGGGGGCGGAGCGCCCCACAGAACAAAGATTTCTAATCAGTTTATCACTCGATCACTGTCCCACTTTATGTTTTACAGACTAATCTTGTTAGCGCTGCTAATCTTAAAATATATTGCAAACTCTTCCAGTATTTCCTGAGTTGACATGTTCGGCTGTGGTGAAGTACAGTATCAGAATGAGTGCGGCGCGGAAGACAGTAATAAAAATGTTACACCCCATTAAACTGCGTTTTTGGGTTTTACCTACTTTAGGGGACAGTCTGTGGCATATATTTTACTGGATATGGAGAAATCGGATTTGGAACGTTCAGACTGATTGCAAGACGTGTGTGTAGAGGCGGAGAGTACTGACGTCGGTGGGAGGACATATTACCGTAATCCGCTGAATTCTGAAACAGGGGCACTATGTGTCCCCTAATCTAAATAATCGCCAACAGCGTCAAGCCCTCTCTTGTAAACTCACCCTGAATAGCCGTTCCCAGTTCTAAAGCTGGGGCTCAGTTTGAATGACCCATTCCTGGGTGCCCTAACTAGCCTGATTCCCCACATCTTGTCCCCTAGATGCTGCCTGCCTGCCAAATTGTAATCTGCTCCCTCACTTGTTACCTGAGCAGCAAACAGGGGTTCAGTTAATTTAAGAAAGGAGGCCTTGTAACAGCGGTAAATGTCTCTCAACCCCCGGCGGACTCTCTCCCGGGTACTGTAGCACTGAGTCAGAACATGATAGATCCATGAGCTGTGGTCATTGGAGAGACTCAGGAGGCATTTGAAGTTTTGGATTACACAGCTGCACGCTAGAGAAGCTGAGGAGAAGCACTCCAGCAGGAGCACCAGAAATGCTTGCTGCAGTTCTACAACAGTGCCCAGATATTCAAAAGGGTTGCGCATGGCGCAACAGAGTTGTGCCATGCACAACCCACTGATGCGCCCCAGCATGATATTCAAAAGGGAAAAGTGCGCGGCACAAATCACGATGCGTCAGAGCGCATCAGTAATGTGTGCAGGTGCAGGTGGGTGGGGCATGCCCACGCATACCCTGCACAGCCCGATATTTAGCCCGGGATGTGCAGAGCCATGCATGTGCAACCCCTACCTGCACCAGCACAAAGTTGATCCAAAAAAAAAAAGGAACAACAGATGGCCACTCACAGGTCAGCTGCCGCATTACTGAGGTGCAACATGGCAGCTGCCACCTGCCTGGTGTACCAACTCGACTGCCCTGGCGGCACGGCCCCCCCATGCCCAATCACAGGCATTTGTAAAAACAATGTAGAAGTCTGTCAAATATCCCTGGTGGTCCAGTGGACCGCAGTCAGCCCGATCTCAGGCTACAAACATAAATAATATCCCCAAACTCCCTGGTGGTCCAGTGGACCGCTGTGTGCCCGATCGCGGGCATTTGTAACAATTAAATAACCCCAAACTCCCTGGTGGCCCAGTGGACTGCTGTGTGCCCGATCGTGGGCATTAGTAATAAAAACTAAAAATATGTCCAATATCCCTGGTGGTCTAGGGGTGCCCCCCTCCCCACCCACCCACTGAGCCCCACCGCCTGCCTCCTCGGTCAGCTGGTGGGCGGCAGCACCTCACCCGCCTCCCGCCCCACCACCTGCCAACTGACACCATCAGTGAGCTGTCGCCCATTGGTCCACAGCGTGAGCCAATGGGTGTGCAGCCCATACCATACTACACATTCCAGATATGTGATCATTCACATATCTGGAATGTGTAGTACGGTATGGGCTACACGCTTCTTGTAATACTTTGTGGACTTTATAAGACTTTGTGACTTAAGAGACATTTTAGCGTGTCAGTTGGATTGGAACTTGAGCTTGATAATTTTACCTTTGGGAACTTTATAACAAATTCTTAAATCACTAATAATTAACAGGATAATATTGATTTTTTCCTAGTAATCTGGTATTTGAAACTGGCTGAGTTTTTTTATACATCTAATTGTTGGCCTTACTATAGTAAGACATGTTAATTTGTTCTGCCTTTTGAGGGAAATTATTAGAATAATATAAGAATTCCACTTGAGCTTTATTTCATATTAACAGGTTGTTCTTTCTTAAAACTACTTCTCAGCTGAGTTATAGTTAACCAAGCCCTGAACTGAAAGATAATGTATCTCTTCATCATGGTACATACCAGAAGTGGTAAAGGAAACTCTACCCTGGTGACAGCCCACATAGAAGCTGACACCAGGGAAGATGGAGCTCAGGGTCAGAATTTGAATTCAGACTTAGGTTCTCAGAAAACTAAAGGGAACAATAAAGGAAAGAAATTAGGTAACAACCGAAATAAAAATAGAAGTGGCAATAGACCACATGTAAGACAGTTGGACCCTTCTTCGGAAGCTCTTCCTATATTAATAAATCTATCTGAAAACTTGGAGGAAAATAAAAGTAAATGTGGCATAATTAAAAGACAACTTAAAACAATGGTCTTATGGGCTGATGGAAGAAGAGATCCAAAATACATTTTCACTCCAAAATGTTCTGTTTCTCCAAATCATAATTGGGAAAACAGATCTGAAAAAAAAACAGCTCTCTGTGGAAAATGAACACTCTCTTAAAAATCTAGTTGGAAATCCTGAAGAAATTTCTTTTGATCATTATGAATGGGAAACTTTCCTTCAGAAAGAAAGTAGGGAAGAAAGTGGAAATGATAGTTTAAACTATTCGGAGATATTTTTCCCCCCAATCCTTTTTTCAATTTTTCCTATATGGATAATTACCAAACACCTAGATTACAAATTGACCCTAACCTGAGGACTGCAGGGTTACCTTTACACTCTCCAACCCTTGACAAAATGAATGAAGGGAATAATGAAAATATAGAATTGAAGGGTATTATCCAGGAATTTAGCACAACAATTGAAGGATTAAAAAAGGTGTCTAAAGTAAACGGTGAAATACCCATGGAAAGTTTTTGTCCAAATCCTATTATCTCAGGATTAAAGAGTGTTCATCAGAATGGCACTATTATCTATGATGAAGAACACTTTTGTAATGGGGGAATTTTGTAGCTAGTGCCTCATTATCAAAACAAATACTAGAAAATAATATGCGGGTATAGTTATTCTTGAGAATATTTCAGCACTAAAAGAAGAACTGACTAGCCTTAGAGCAGATATCTTCCATAATCAAGTACTCTTGCAAAATCTTAATAAAAATGCAGGAACACAAGAAGGGAATGTAAGTGAAGAGAATCTGTAACTAAAAGCTAAAGAGAAGGAGAATAAAGGGGTTCAAGTGAAGCTGCTGTCGCCCTTTGACCAAAATAAAAATAAAATCTGCTTTTGTCAAGCAGAAACCCCAGACCATACTAAGCTGGGGAATTCAAAAGCCCAAAAAAGACAGGGAAAAAAAGAGGAAAAATAGATAAAAATAAAGATAAAGCTAAGATTGTAGAACAAAGTAGAGAGGGCCTAAAGATGGGAAAATTATGATAGCTCCATCCAGGGGGAAGAGAGAACATGGAAAAATACTGCCGGCTAAGGCAGTATCATGTGGCATCTTCCCGCAGGCCCTGCACTACCTGCTGGGCTTCCCTGCCTACCACATCTGAGCTAAACTCTCTCAGAGGCTTGGAAAATGTCGGAGAGCTCCACCACAGGGGCAAACTGTGGGCCACTGTACTAGGAGGGTGACAGGGCTGGAGAGGATGCTGTAGATGTGGGCCAGCCAAGCAGAGAAGGAGAAAGAAAAATATATACCTGTGTCTCTGCTCATTGTATCTGGGAGTATGCAGGGTGTCTGGGTTGAACCGAGTCCAGTTTAGGATCTCAGTGTTCTCTTCGCATTGTACCCCAAGGTTTGAGGGTCAGGCTTAAAGGCTGTAGGATATTTTTATGGTGAACCTGTCCCTGACCCAAATATGTATTCTCCCCATGGCCAGATTAACCATACCCCCACCCTGTCAGAATTGCCATCTTCAGAGGTAGATGTCCCAGGTGTAGGATCAGGTGTATGACCTATCCAGTTTAACCTCTCCTTCCCCAATCAACCTACATCATTTCCCTTCTGGCTGCTGCAGCCAGTCACAAACCCCTCCCACCCTTTTCTTCTCCAAATATGAGGACATGGAGGCATTGGGTAGAGCCATGCAATTCTTATACAGAAGCTTAGTGTGTGTGTGTGTGTGTGAAATATTCAGTTGTGTGAAGCCACACATTCTGTAGTATAAATACGTTTTGTGGGAATGCAGCCCCTGTCTGTTAATACCTTGTCACTGAAATGTAGAAATCTGACACCTCATGAAACACAGAGATGCAAGGTCAACACACACTGGAAACCAATGCCTTTATTTGTGCAAGTTTAATTTCACTTTGTCATCAAAGTGTTATGGACTTCTGAGTTTAGTGCACCATTTCTGAGGTCCACACTTTTTTCTTGAGGGACAGGTACTAAGGTTAATAATATGGTCTTAGTGCAAAAAAACCTGTGGCTCATTGAATGTGGCTTACTGAGATTCATGCACCACTCTGTAGTTGTATCCTGTTATTGTTTTACCCATTCTATTATTGTCTTAAATGAACATGAGGGGTAAATCGAGGGCCATCCCTCAATTTGGGACATTTGTGTGGTATGTCTTCCTGGTGAGCCCACACTGGGAAGGCACCTGTTCCATTCAACATACCTCTAGACTGCCTCACATTAAAAGGGACACCCTCATAATTGCTCCGTTACACATGGAAAGCTAACTGCCCACACAGAGGTGATCTAAACTGGTTTTAAAGCAGGAAAAAAAACATGTAATTCTAAATCAAAACGAAACTTTGCACACACACAGACTCTGGTTTCCACAAGGTGCCAGGCTTGTTTTCTCATTTTATGATGTGTCCCACATCTTGAGTGTTAACGTCACACATTTCAGTTACAAACAGTTGAGAGGTCTGCCTTGCAGTGTGGTGCTGTTCAGCGGTTTGTTAAGGGCAATATTCAAGCACCGCCTGCACCTGAACAGCTGGGCTGTTGGAGAGGAACAGTTTGTTACTTTATTATAACGTCAGGTTGCTGGTTTCTGCCTCCTGACACTCGTTGCATAAAGTATTAATGTTTGTTTTAGAGTGTGACTTTAGTAAATATGTTACCAGAGGTGTTGCCATTTATACCATCATACTTTTTTTACTGATTGTGTAATTCTTTGTGAATTGTGTGAGACTGACCTGCCAAATTAGAAATTTTATTTTATTTCACTTGTCCTTGGTCTCGGTCCGGAGGAACCTGCCTTCCTCCGGGCTTGTCAGCTGGGCCCCGATGTATTGGGAAGCAAGCATCATGATGCACGCTATCAGGGAGATTTTTGCCTTTGGTTTTCTCCCCTTTTTTTGTCCATACCTCTGAGGGCACTGATGCAAAGGACTTATGTCCAGATGTACAGCATGCTGACGCATGCTGTTGTCAAGCATCCACATCGCCCTCCCCACCCCAAATCCTGAAGAGCCCTTGTGCCCTGCTGCCTGTGCTTCCACTGGCAGCAATGCTATGTGTGCAACCGCTACCTTGTAACCCCCCCGGAGGAGGAGGATCGCGTCCGTTGGGACGCTCAATCCTTCCTCCCACAACTGACCCCTGATGACCTGTTCCTGAACCCGGGTTGCCGGCATAGCACGAGGTGTGGCATGCAGCGCCTCAACCCTCAATGCCACCAGGCTGGCCAAATGGGAAATTTTGGAAGGGTTCACCCACTTGAACACTGAGTGGAGTACTGTCCACCCTAAGGTGGACCCTGGGTTTTAGAATGGCCATGCTAGGGACCAGAATAGCCACTCTGAAGGCCAGAATGCATACTGTGAGGGACATAGTGCCTCTGGGTGCCAAAATGGCCACCCAGAGTGGGTGCTTTGCCCCCATGGTATTCATCCTAGTGCCAGAATTTTATTTATTTATTTATTTATTGAATTTTGTTGACCCGGTAGGCCCACTGGGCCTAGAAGTCCCTTTTTCAGGGGCGACCAGGGGGAAGGGAGAATGGTCATCCTGGGTGGGACATGTCCACCTTGAGGGGCACAGTGCCCTCCTTAAGATGGGGAATATCTGCCGTAGGGCCAGATTGGCACCCTGGTATTGGAATCCCCCCCCCCACCTGAGTGGAAGACTTGCAACCTCCGAACCAGAATGGCCACCCCAGGGCCTGATTGGTAACTCTGGGGGCCAAAGTACTCAACCTGAGTTGAGAACTGCCCACTCAAGGACAAGAATGCCAGGGACAAGGGGGAGGGGGGCACGATATGAAACTGGAAGGGGGGAGACTAAGAGGGGATGTGATGAAATATTTCTTTACAGAAAGGGTGGTGGACATCTGGAACAGCCTCCCAGCAGAGGTGGTGAGTACCGGAATGGTAACAGATTTCAAACATGCATGGGATGGACACAAGGGGACCTTGGTAACAGGGATGGGAGTGGTAAGGCTGGAGATCAATTAAGGTGTGTGGTAGCACAGTAGGTAGGGACCTCAGGGCAGACTGGGTGGGCCAGAAGGTCATTTTCTGCCAACAGCTTTTATGTTTCTGTGTTTCTGATTAATTATCACTCCTCATCCAAAATTATCTCCCAGCCGAAAGGCATGCACATCCTTCCCCCAGAACGACCTCCCTCCTGCAGTAGATTGGTTAACCTGCCTTCGAAATGGCTCCTATCCACCTACAGAACACCCGCCCTGCTGACAGAACACCCTCTCTTCCACATGTGGTACAGGCACCCTCCTACAGGGATGGCTGCCCACACCCCTGAATACCCTTCCTCCCACCAACCATGGTTCACAGTTCCTGAATGGGTGGGTGTTTTGTAGGAGCAGAATACCCATCTTGGGTCATGGTGGGTATTGAGTGGGAGCAGGAGTCCTATCATGGGAGCAGGGTGGGTGTTCCATAGCTTAAAATCCATAGCATAAATAAGACCATTCCAGGGTCAAGTGTCCATTATTCTGTGGAGGGTGGTAGTTCTGAGGGAAGGGTGGGGGGCACTTCGGCTTATCATCCTACATGACTAGCATTGCCTTTTCTTCCCAACTGTAGTTTACTAATAAGTGTTTGTTTTTTGTATTTCTTTTGAACTTTCGTTTTATTTGTTTAGTGTATAAAATACACAATACTCTACCTTCTTAGGCAGGCTCATAAACATCATAAACAGTACAAATATTGCAATCAGCATTGTTACAGTAAGGATTGATCAAGCCCCTATATACTGTTACCTCACAGGGGGGAGAAACATAAACATTACACCCACAAATTTGCTTCAGGTCACTACTGCCATGAGATGGGATTACCATCATGTCATATTTCTATTTTATTGATCGCCCTCTTAAGTCAGGTATAACATCCTCCACCATAATAATGAGCTAGACATAGTTTCCTTTTAGCAGACTCCCTCGATTAATATAATATATCCAAATGTTCCCTGCATCTCATTCTTTAAAAAGAATTTAAACAGAAGAAAAACAGATAGTTCAACTTGTATGCAATTGTTTAACAACCACAGTCTTCTTGTAGCTGTATTTGTCTCTGACATTTAAAGTAGTACATACTATGCATGTCCAATGGTCTAGTGGCAGTTAGCAGGCCTCCTGATTGCAATAAAAAATACTGATAGCCCCGATTGGGCCTTTCCAATAGACGCCATCTTGTTGCCATAGAAAAATTGCTCGTTTACCCTCTCCTAGATCCAGATTTACACCCAGGCTATAAAACACAAACCTTTCCCCACCAATGAACCAGGGCTAGGTAAAATATAGGCAATTTCTAATTTTATTGGAGATGAACATAGAGATTTCGTCTGGCGAGTATTACGGAGATACCAGATGATTAAGGATCCCTCCTGCGCACACACATAATTACGGCAGTAGCTTGCTCGTCTCACTGTATCACCGCCCACAGATACCGCTGTTGCACCGACTACTGCTGTGACATCACCAAAAAAAAAAAATAAGCGGATAGTAAAACTAATGCAAAGCATACAGATTTTGACAAAAAGGTAGATTAAAGGCGAATAAAACAAATCATGATACTGTGACTGAAATACGAATACTGACAATGAATGGGGGGTGTGGGGGGTAGAGCCCCCCAAATACAGAATTATAAAAAATAATGTTAAAATGCTGAAATTGAAATGCTATTTCAACCCGGGTTCTCAGTGGGTATTATTGCCAAAAAAATGTTACTATGCACACAACTGTTTTTTAAATAACTATCGAGGACCGGGGGTGTGTGGGGGGTGGAGCTCCCCCACAGAAGAAAGAAGATATAACGATTTAGAAATTATTGCTATTAAGATACACTCTACATCTTAGTTAGGTAATAGTTGAAAAGGTCACAGTAATGCAAGTCACTGTATTTTAAATATGTGCACAATGTGTTAGTCAATATAAGTGAGGGTTAGGCACAATACTCATATCGTTGTTGGGCGTGTCATTATAGACTAGTTTTCTGTGAGGGGGCGTGTGCATGATGTTGAAAATGCCGTCAGTACCGTAATGATGTGAGTTTTTGATTTTGCGCATGAGGGAACCTTAATCATCCGGTATCGCCAGTATTACTCACTCTGTGTCCCCTGAATCTCTATCACTATTGTCCCCTTTAGCCTGAAACTTCCGCTCTATACGAATGAGCATTTTGTTAGCCATGTCCGAATCCGTAAACTGGCATGTTTTTTCCCCATACGTAATCTGAAGGCTGGCCTGCATCAGTAGAACATGTTGAATGCCTAGTTGTCTGAGATAGGTTCTGATCCTATCAGAGCTCTTCCTACATTGTCTTGTAGTGAAACTTAAGTCAGGGAAGGTGCGCATTTTTGCTCTGTCGCACTGCAGAGACCCACTTTGTTTAGCTCATGGCGATAATTAGATCTTTCTCCCTCACTGAGCCAAGTACTGCAAGAAGTGTGCAAGGTAGTAGCTGGTTAGTCGCTGTGTGGCTTCTTCCACCTCGTGGGCTGATCCTGTGGGCCTTTAAGATTGTAGTGGATTCCCGAATCTGTAGAGCTTCAGCGACGAAGGATTGTAGAAAGGTAGATGGATCATCTCCTTCTGTTTCCTCTGACAGACCCAAAATTTGGACATGTGTGGCACGAGAGGCATTTTCTAAATTCTTCAAATGTTTCTGCAGCTCCACGTTTTCTTTAATCAGGCCTGTGGATACTGTCATGGCCTTTGCTGCGGATGTGGACACCGCTTTTGTCTCTTCCTCCAGTAGTCCAACTTTAGTGGCCAGAACTTTAAATTGTGATGTGACATCTTCCATTTTTTGGTCGATCTGTTGTATAGCCTTAAGGAGTGCAGCATTGGTGGGCTGCTGTGTTAGGTCTTCTGACCCCGTTTTCCCTTCAGAACTCATACTCAACCTCGGGTCTTTGGATTGGGCTCCAGCTGCCGTTCTATTAGTTCTCTCCATAACTGCTGAAATATGGGGAGTACCAGTTCCAGTCTTGTTTTATTTGATACAGCAAGTTTTCTCCTTTCAAGGAAAAGTAATTCCTTCTGTCTGTATGGGTTTTTTCAAAATGTTTTGCCGAGTTGAAGTTTGTTAGAGCAGAGCTCTGCACAAAAGCATCTGCAATCTTGGCTGTTGGCCACGCCCCCTGTTTTTTTGTATTTCTAGTAGTTGTAGATAGAGCTATGAGTCACGGCTACCAGGTACAGTTAGTTATTCCCCTGTACCCACTAATGCATTTGTTTTTTATTCTAGTCCCCCCATCTGTTTATGCTCACTATCTCCCACCATGCCCCCATTGTGCTGGCCTCTCCAGTCTCATCATCTGGCTTATTGCATAGTTACCCTTCACTCCATTCCCTCATGGCGGAGATAGAGGGGCGCAACTCCCATCTTGATCAGGATCTAGTTGGGCATCATCATCATTAGGAAGGCATTCATTCACTTTGGCAATGCAGTGGTCACCTTGTGGATGACCTTGCATAGATTCTGTAATGCAGTGGCTGACTTTCACATGCCCATGCATGTACTACGAAGATAGTGGCAGTCATGTTTTACTTGGCTACTGGTGCAAATTACTCAGTTTGTGACTCCACAGTCTAACCAGAGAGGATCTCAAACCCCTGCATGAATTGTAGTTCCCGGACTATGTGAGCAAACAGTCCTATTTTTATGGGTTTTTATTCAGTGAGCAGAACTCTGAGACCTTTCTGTATTGCTCCATGTTGCCAGTTGGGAGTTTGTACTGATGGGTAATGAGCTCCCCCCTTGGGGTAGTGGAATAGCCCAAAGGCTATCAGTCAGCATAGAACCTGGGGGACCTGAGGATTCTAAAAGCCACAGAACTTGAAAGAAAGACAAGAATGGTAATGCCCCCTTCTGAGGCACATAAAGCACACTGCCATATTTTGGATGGCAAAATCACACTGCCTTTGAGGGATTGCCACTAGCCTGCTGGTATACATTACTGCATTGGATTACATGTTGACTCCATTTTGCTTTCAAAAACCTCTGATGCTAATCTTTCTGCTTTCCTGGCCACCTTGAACTGCAGTTCGGGGCCATGGTATAATCTCAGCACTGCAGCAGCAACAAAAAGCCACATTTATTTGGATACCATCCTGCCTGGCTTAAACAGATAGCTAGCAAAGAGCACTGATGCAGAGAGCTTCAACAGGAGTTAGGCAACAAGAAAGAACAGTACATATATGACTCAGACTTGGGGGAGGCTGGTCCAGCTACAGGTAATGTCGTCAGCATGGGAGGGATGCTCTAGCTGATGCAAGGGTGGTCGACATGTTGTGGGTGGCTTGTCTGCGGGCAGGGTGTTCCGGGGAATGGGCCTAGCTTCAGAGAAGGTGTTCTACTCTACCAGCCCCCAGTCCAGCCTCCCCCAAGCTGAGCACTGGAGTTGGAGCAGCCTCCTGTCAAGCCCCCCCCAGCCCATCATCCCTGCAGCTGAACTGGTATCTCCCCATCTTGTGTCAGTGAGTGGATGTTGAGGGGTTCTACACTATGGCTGTGAGCAAATTTCTCAGTTCCTTGCTCTGGTTTACTCTTTGTAGGATTTGTGGTTTATTAGGGGCCTAGGGCTCAGTACCCCGATGTAGCATACACACAATGGGACCCCATGCAAGTCATTTTGCAGGGGGGAGATAATGCAGAGCTATACATGGAGTCTGTGGTGTGATACTTTCCCTTAGTGTGTGACCTCTTAGGCTATTCAGACGTGACAACCATGGTGCTAAAAGCTAATAAAGACCAGTGTCAATCCCTCACAGGAAGTACATCTTGCCATCTTCAGTATGGCAGTGGGCTTTAGGTGCTACAAGAAGGGGGCATTGCCATTGTTGTCTTTTTCTTTAGTTCTGTGGTTGGGTGGCTGGTCCTTGGGTGGGAATGGTGGTAGTCCAGATGTAGGGAGGGTGGTTGGCTGGAGGGTTTCAGTTTCTGGAGCTTCACTGGTCTAGGGATGGTGCTTAGTTTTGGGGAGGCTAGCCCACCTGCAGGTAGGGTCATCGGCTGGGTGGTGTTGTAGTTGCAGGGATAGTGGTGTGGGTGTCTTGTTTGCATGTGGGCAGGGTGGTTTTGGGGGGTGCAGGAGGTAGCTGCAGGGAGCTGTTCATCTTGGTGGAGGCTGATCCAAGAGCAGGAGTGGTGGTCAGGCAGAGTGTTCCATCTGTGGGTGGGGGGAGGTTGTGTGGCTGGGCTGTGGGAGGGGATGGTAGCTGGGGGGAAAGTCCAGCTATGTGGATGGTGGTTGTCTAGGGGGATGCAGTTTCAGAGGCTGTAATGGTCTGTGAGGGGTGTTCAATGTGGGGGAGGCTGGTCCAGCTGCAGTTGAATGGAAGGTGTTTGAGCTGGAGGGAGAGTGGCCAGTATGGTTTGGGCGGCTTGTCCGTGGACAGACAGGGTAGTCCAGCAGCAGAAAGGGTGCTTAGCTTGATGGAGGCTGGTCCACGGTCATGAATGGTGGTATAGTTGCTAGGAGGGAGGTCGGAGGGGGTGTTACAACTGCATGAGGTGCTGGGCAGCACGTCTGTGGTCAGGAGGGGTGGTACTTGGGGGAGTTCAGCAGTTGGGGGTTGTCAGCTGGGGGGCATTCAGATTTGGGGCTTTAGTGGGCCAGGGAAGGTGCTCAGCTTAGGAGAGGAATGTCAGATGGGGAGGTGTTCTAGCTGCGAGGACAGTGGTCAGTATGGTGTGGGTGGCTTGTCTGTGGGTGGGACATGCCATCTGTAGTGGGGGGCAACCAGCCGCAGAGGGGGTGCAGGGGCTATGGAATGGTCCAGGGAGGATGATCTGCTTTGACAAAGGCTAGGTTTGGGGAGGAAGGTTGGTCCACTTGCAGGGTGGTGGAAGGGTGTTCTCCAGTTGCAGAACGTGTTCAGCAGCAGGTCTTTGGTCAGGAGGGGTGGTACTTGGGGAGGTAGCTGTTTGGGGAGTTATCAGCTAGGGGGGCATGCAGATTTGGGGCTTTAGTGGGCCAGGGGGGTGCTCGGCTTAGGAGAGGGATGTCAGATGGGGTGTATTTTAGCCACGAGGACAGTGGTCGGTATGGTATGGGTGGCTTGTCCGTGGGTAGGACATGCGGTCTGTAGTGGGGGCAACCAGCTGCAGAGAGGGTAAAGGGGCTATGGCGTGGTCCAGGGAGGGTGATCTGCTTTGTCAAGGCTGGGTTTGGGGAGGAAGGTTGGTCCACTTGCAGGGTTGGTGGAGGGGTGTTCTCCAGCTGCAGGGAGATTTTCAGCAGCGCGGCTAGAAACACAGAATTTGCTGGCAGATAAGGGTCTTTGGCCCACCTAGTCTGCCCATTTTTCCCGCCTATAGTATCACCACAGATCCTACTTGATCTCCAACCCATTCACCGACCTCCCCTTCTCTTTCCCTAAGACTCTGTTGTGCCTATCCCATGCATTCTTGAACGCCACCACTGTTTTCTCCCCCACCATCTCCACTGGAAGACTGTTCCAGGAATCCACCACTCTTTCCGTGAAGAAGTACTTCCTCTCCTGAATCTACCCCCTCCAGCTTCTTATCATGCCACTTGTCCTTGAGTACCTTTTTTCCTAGAAAAATACTTTCCTCCTGT
Organism: Neoceratodus forsteri; assembly: GCA_016271365.2. Lineage (NCBI taxonomy): Eukaryota > Metazoa > Chordata > Ceratodontiformes > Ceratodontidae > Neoceratodus > Neoceratodus forsteri. The sequence goes on from CM028129.1 coordinate 725,700,746, forward strand.
ACCTTATTTACTCTATTGATGTATTTAAAGGTCTCTGTCATATCCCCTCTTTCAGGCTGTACATATTTAGGCCCTTAAGTCTCTACCTATAGGGCTTCTGATGCAGACCCTGCACTATTTCAGTTGCCCTCCTCTGGACTGCCTCCACTCTGTATATATCTTTCTAGAGATGTGGTCTCCAGAACTGGACACAATACTCTAGGTGGGGTCTTACTAGTGATCTGCACAGAGGCACTACCACCTCCCTCCCCTTCTGCTAGTGATAATGCACCCTATGCAACCCAGTACCCCACTGCCCTCCCAACTGTCTTGTCACACTGCCTGGCCAATTTTAGGTCATCCAATATGATTACCCCCAGATCTTTTTCCTGCTTGTTGGTGGTCAGTACCACTCCTCCCATTTTGTACTCTTTCCCTGGGTTTCTGTGCCCCAAGTGCATTACTTTGCACTTTCTCACATTGAAAACCAGCTACCATACGCTTGACCACTCCTCGAGTCTTCTCATGTTTCTGTTCATCCTTTCCATCCCCCCGCCCCTCGAGTTTCCACCCTATTACAGATTTTGGTGTTATCTGCAAAGAGGCAGACCTTCCCTTCCAGCTCCTCTGCAGTGTCACTTATAAAGACATTAAAGAGGACTGGTCCCTGCACTGATCCCTGAGGTATCCCACTGATCACACTCCCCTCCTGTGAGTGCACTCCATTTACAACCATCTTCGGCTGCCAATATCCTAACCAATTTCTTACCCAGTTTATTACCTGTGGGCACACTCCTAAGCTACCCAGCTTCCTTAATAGCCTCCTGTAGGACCCTCCCCCCATGAATCCATGCTGCCTCAGGTCTTATAATCCATTGGATTCAAGGTATTCCATTGTCCTTTCCTTCATCAGTGACTCCATTAACTTTCCCACCTTTGCCGCTCCATGGGCTTGAAGGGTGGTCCATGGGGGGGTTGGTCATCTTGGGGTAGATGCTGGTACGGGGTTGGGGTGATATAGTTCTAAGTAGGGTGCTCAGCTTGGGGGGGTCCATAGATGGAACTGGGAAAAAAAGACTTGGGGTAGGGATAGATATGCTCAGGGATGCTGATTTTATTGTCACCGATGTCTACAAAGCCAGAATCAGTTTTTAGCGCTGCTTTGTTTTGTGAGCTTTAACAATTTTTTTCTCAGCTAGCATGTATTTTAGCAGTTTTGCTGTCTAGTATTGTGCATCAGTCCTCATAGTTATTAAAAATAATAAACTTTATGATAAACTCAACCTGTACCTCGCTTTGGTTTTGTGTCTTATATCTATGCACGGTCCTCCCACTATTATCAATGTCTATTCGACGAAATGATCTGAGTGTGCAGATCTTGGAGGCCAATGTGTGTGTGTGTGTGTGTGTGTGTGACCCCAATCCCTCAGGGGTGACAGTACGAGCAGCACTATGGTCCCTATCCCAGGCCCCTATCCCTCAGGAGTGATGGTAGCAGCAGAAGCACTGTGGCCCCCATCCCTGAGGGGTGACAGCAGGAGCAGCACTATGACTCCCATCCCTCTGGAGCAACAGCAGTAACATTACGGCCTTCATCCCTCAGGGTTGATGACAGCAGCACTATGGCCGCTGTCAGGGGTGACAGGAGCAGCACTGTGGTCCCTATGACTCAGGGATGACAGTAGCAGAACTGTGGCTCCCATCTCTGAGGGCGACAGTGACAGAAACTGCAGAATAGCCCCTGTCCCTCAGAATTGATGGCAGCACCACTATGGCTCCCATCTCTCAGGAGTAACGGCGGCAGTACTATGGATTTCACCCTTTAGGGGGATGGTAGCAGCACTGTGACCCCCATACCTCAGGTGTGATGACAGCAGCACTATAACTGAAAATCCCTCTGAGGAGACAGCAGCAGCGATAGCACTGTGGCCTCATCACTCAAGGTGATGGTGACAGCAGCAGCACTATGGCCCCCCTCTCTTAGGTGTGACAGCAGCAGCAGCAGCACTATGGCCCCCAACTCTTAGGTGTGATGACAGCAGTAGCACTAGGGTTTCCCAACCCTCAAGGTGTGATGGCAGCAGCAGCACCATGGCCTCTGTCCTCCAGAGGTGACTGCAGAAGCTGCACTACAGTCCCCAGCCCTCAGGTGTGACAGCAGCCCTATGTCCCTCATCCCTTAGGGGTGATGGCAGCACTGCGACTCGTATCCCACAATCATGATGGCAGCAGCACTACAGGCTACATTTCTCAGGTTTGACAGCAGCAGCACTATGGTTTCATCTTGCAGGGGTGACAGCAGCAGAACCACTATGGCCCCCCCATCCCTCAGGTGTGATGGCAACAGCAACACTATGGCCCCATCACTCAGGGTTAGCAACAGCAGCACCACTATTGCTCCATCCCTCAGGTACGGTGACAGCACCAGCACTATGGACCCCATCCCTCAGATTGGACTACAGCAGCACTATGGTCCCCATCACTTTGGTGTGACAGCAGCAGCAGCAGCAACAACACTGTGGCCCCCATCCCCCAGGGATGAGAGCAGCAGCACTGTGGCCTCAATCCCTTACAAGTGATGGCAACAGCTATACTGCAGCCTCCATCCCTCAGGGGTGATGGCAGCACTGCATCTCCTATCTCTCAGTCATGACAGCAGCAGCACTATGGCCCTATCTTCAAGGGGTTACAGCAGCAGAACCAATATGGCCCCCCATCCCTCAAGTGTGATGGCGACAGCAACAGCACTAAGGCCCCATCCTTCAGGGTTAACAGCAGCAGCAACAGCACTATGGCCCCCATCACTCAGGGATGAGAGCAGCAGTACTGTGGCCACCATCCCTTAATTGTTATGGCAACAGCAACAGCACTATGGCCCCCATCACTCAGGGATGAGAGCAGCAGTACTGTGGCCACCATCCCTTAATTGTTATGGCAACAGCAGCAGCACTATGGCCCCATCCCTCAGGGTTAACCGCAGTAGCAGCAGCACTATGGCCCCATCCTTCAGGGTTAACAGCAGCAGCAGCAGCACTATGGCCCCATCCTTCAGGGTTAACAGCAGCAGCAACAGCACTATGGCCCCCATCACTCAGGGATGAGAGCAGCAGTACTGTGGCCACCATCCTTCAAGTGTGATGGCAACAGCAGCACTATGGCCCCATCCCTCAGGGTTAACAGCAGCAACAACAGCACTATGGCCCCCATCACTCAGGGATGAGAGCAGCAGTACTGTGGCCACCATCCTTCAAGTGTGATGGCAACAGCAGCACTATGGCCCCATCCCTCAGGGTTAACAGCAGCAACAACAGCACTATGGCCCCCATCACTCAGGGATGAGAGCAGCAGTACTGTGGCCACCATCCCTTAATTGTTATGGCAACAGCAGCAGCACTATGGCCCCATCCCTCAGGGTTAACAGCAGCAGCAACAGCACTATGGCCCTCATCACTCAGGGATGAGAGCAGCAGTACTGTGGACACCATCCTTCAAGTGTGATGGCAACAGCAGCACTATGGCCCCATCCCTCAGGGTTAACAGCAGCAACAACAGCACTATGGCCCCCATCACTCAGGGATGAGAGCAGCAGTACTGTGGCCACCATCCCTTAATTGTTATGGCAACAGCAGCAGCACTATGGCCCCATCCCTCAGGGTTAACAGCAGCAGCAACAGCACTATGGCCCCATCCCTCAGGGTTAACAGCAGCAGCAACAGCACTTTGGCCCCCATCACTCAGGGATGAGAGCAGCAGTACTGTGGCTACCATCCCTCAAGTGTGATGGCAACAGCAGCAGCACTATGGCCCCGACCCTCAGGGTTAACAGCAGCAGCAACAGCAACAGCACTATAGCCCCCATCACTCAGGGATGAGAGCAGCAGTACTATGGCCACCATCCCTCAAGTGTGATGGCAACAGCAGCACTATGGCCCCATCCCTCGGGTTAACAGCAGCAACAACAGCACTATAGCCCTCATCACTCAGGGATGAGAGCAGCAGTACTGTGGCCACCATCCCTCAAGTGTGATGGCAACAGCAGCAGCCCTATGGCCCCGACCCTCAGGGTTAACAGCAGCAGCAACAGCAACAGCACTATAGCCCCCATCACTCAGGGATGAGAGCAGCAGTACTATGGCCACCATCCCTCAAGTGTGATGGCAACAGCAGCACTATGGCCCCATCCCTCAGGGTTAACAGCAGCAACAACAGCACTATGGCCCCCATCACTCAGAGATGAGAGCAGCAGCACTGTGGCCTCAATTCTTGGAAGTGATGGCAGCTGCTGCACTGCAGCCTCCATCACTCAAGGGTGATGGCAGCACTACATCTCCTATCCCTCCACTGATCCAGAGACATCATTAGAGGCCCTAAAACAGTCCCTAGCATAGATATAAAAACTCTTGGGCTATAAAATTAACATGGGTAAAACAGAAACGCTGTTTTTAGGAGGCACCCCCTCGGCAAGGTTATAGCACCTTTTCCAGTGTAAATGGCATTGCCCCCCTATCAAATATCTTGGGATTTATATTCCTGCGTACCCTACTTTATTATTCTCTACTAATTATGATAAACTCTTCAGAGAGGTGTGGGAAGATCTGCGCTCCTGGAATCACTTGCCAATCCCCCTTATTAATAGGATCTAATCAGTGCAAATGAACCTGCTTCCTCAGTTGCTCTACTTAATGCAGACCATCCCCATGCCCTTCATGAAAAGGGAGATCAGGTGGAATAGACTGGTTACCACATACTTGTGGCAGAGAGGGAAGCCTCAGGTGGCTCTGTCCAGACTCCAGGCCCCTAAGGAGTAAGGGAGTCTGGCCATTCTGTACTGGTCGGGCTATGCCCTTGCCACACAGCTCTCACATCTTGCTACATGGCTATCGACCACAGTACAAATACCCCAGTAGGCAGACATAGAGTGCTTTCGGTCAATGCTTCCACTGGATTATACAACATTCTTCCAACCATCCTATATCACCTCGCGTCTGTGGGATCTCTGTATACTAGGGGTAACACTTTACTGGGCGACATATTTCAGACTGCCTAGAAACAAGAAAAGGGTGCGATGGGTGGGGCTGCCAGCTTGGGACCCCATCTTTATACCAGTGAAGCTCGACAATGGTTTTCGGGGGTGGGTGAGGTGGGGCCTAGGCCATACTTTCCAGTTTTATACCCAAGGGGAATTTAAAACTTTTCAACAACTACAATCTGAATACTCACTTCCTCAAAGTGATTTTTATCAGTATCTGCAAATTTGGTACTTCCTAAAGAATGCTCTGGGCCTACAGGTGGGCGTAACATCCACATTTCATTTGCTTAGACTTGCTCGGGAAGAGGGTGTCCCAGGACATCTGATCTCACTTCTTTATAAGGCTGAAATGAGCCTATCTAGACCATTGTGGGAGAGAGCGCAAGAAACCTGGGAGTCAGACCTAATCACTGAGCTAACACAACAGGATTGGTTCTGGATTTGGCATAGACAACATCATATAATGAATTTGTACATATGGCGGGAATTTGGATGGAAGCTGGTTGCGAGGTATTTTCACACCACTAAGATTTCAGCAAAATTTTTGACCACCAACGACGACTCTTGCTGGAGGAAATGCAGGGTGAAAGTTGCCAACCATGCACAAGTTTTTTGGTACTGTCCTGCCCTGGCCTAATTCTGGAGAGAGGTAGCCCGAGTGGTCACTGAATTAATCCTAGATTTATGTGATCTGACTCCAGAGCTAGCAATATTATTGCATTTCCCCAGACATATCCAGGCTAAACACCAGATATATTTACTTTCTATTCTCCTGGCAGCAGCAAAGAAGGTTATCACCTGAAACTGGCTCAAACCGTATCTTCCCTTAGTTAGTCAATGGGAGGATTTGGTTTATGACATTTACAGGATGGAGTTCAAGACAGCCAAGCTATAAGGAAAATCAGAAGTAATTAGGGATGGTAGCACCACATATGAACGTGTATTATTTAGTGCTTCAATATGAGCGACTCAATAATACTGCTCACATGTAGAGCGAGTAGGGAAAAAGAGCTATGAATACCTATAGCAAGTGTAGCGCTGAGGGATATGTGCCACACTCGCGAGACAGAGGATAAAGGATATTATTTGGCCAAGCCCTGCTGAGCTGGCCGTGTGGTGTAGTGGCTTGAGCCACTGCTCCTGGAACCTGTGGTGCTTCGTTCGGAGCCTGGTGCAGGCAATATTTTTTTGCTTCCAAGGGAGTTTCTATATTTTCTAAGTCCACTCCTCCTGGAGTTGAGAATCCATATATTGGAGGGTGTGGGGGGCAAAGCCCCCCCCCGCATAAAAACAAGAACTAGTATATATTTTTAGAGGACTGTCGCTGTTTGTGGTGGTCTCTCTAACGGGAAGTTGCCCTTTTTTCACAGGCGATTCTTTTCCCGCTCTAATGAGCGGCGCGATAAGAGACTCACCCTTATCACATTAAAACCATTAGGAACAGAGGGACGACATGGGTTTTGAACATACCCTCTGGTAGACAAGACATAATCCCTTAATGAGAAAACAGAAACTTTGTTGGCACTCCTGATAACAGTAGCGCAGCAAATTACCAAAGGGCCTGGGTGCAAGATGATGTTACAGAGCCCCTTCCCAGTTTTGAATAAACATCAGAATTGTGATTTGTGCCCCTCAAACCTCGTGGACCTGGGTGCCACTGCAACCCCTGCACCCTTGTAGCTACGCCCCTGCCTAATAAGCTACACCTACTGGGTTCAGACTGGAGGTCTGGGGGGAGAGGAGAAAGAGATACATTCTTGGAAGTCCCAGTCAGGCCCTTGCATAGTCCAACCATGGAATTTTAGTGGGGCAGGACATTTAAGCTAAAGAGAAGCACGATGAGCCCTTTCTGCGGTTGCCCCTTCTGCCTACCCTTCCCCTGCCTCCCTCTGGGGGCCACCTCGACCAGTCGACCAACCTCCTGTGTAGTTTAAGCACCTGGACAACAGCTATTTGAGTATGCTAAGAATGTAAAATTTAAACACTGAGTGCTGCCTTGGTCATTGAATACATAACATCCTGCCTGAATGATATGTTAAGTGTAATACTGATTGTAATCAGAGAACTCAGTAATGTCATTGTCTTTGTGCTTGCTCCTAAAAATCTCAATAAACATTTGAGTTTAAGAAAAAAAAATCTCCTATCCCTCAATCGTGACAGCAGCAGCACTATGGCCCCATCTTGCAGGGGTTACAGCAGCAGAACCACTGTGGCTCCCCCATCCCTCAGGTGTGATGGCAACAGCAGCACTATGGCCCCATCCCTCAGGGTTAACAGCAGCAGCACTATGGCCCCATCCCTCAGAAGTGATGGCAGCTGCTACACTGCAGCCTCCATCTGCCCCCATCCCTCGGGTGTGATGGCAGTAGCAACAATACAGCTCCCATCCCTCAGGTGTGATGGCAGTAGCAACAATACAGCTCTCATCCCTCAGGTGTGACGGCAGTAACAACAATGCAGCTCTCATTCCTCAGGAGTGATGGCAGTAGTGGCTGCACTACAATCCCCTTCTTTCAACACCCACACTCCAAGGTTACAAATTTCTGGGTCTCCTAGCTTGTCAGAACTCAGCTGTGAATTAAGCTGAACCACCAGATGTTAAAGTGGACTCCCTCGGTTTGGTTCTATGTAACATTTAACTGCCTGATGTAAAGGAAAACAAGAAACCACACTCTCTAGTCTAGAATTATCACTCTGTAAATATATGCCTGTCCTTATAATTGTGGGAGGAGGGTGTTCACCACAATGTAATTAATGAATGTGATGACTGAATTTTATGTGCATACTTTGTGCTTTTTTATTCTTTGTTAACTAAGTAAAGCCCACTAGGCACAACTGCCTATTTGCAGGGGTGATCCAGGAGCTTTAGACTGGTTAAGTGACTTGTTCAAAGTCACACAGTATGCAAGGGGATGTTGGGGGAATCAAACCCAGGTCTGCTGAACTAAGCTCATTCACAGCTTGTTAGTCTAACCTCTAGGCTATAATGGCAGCTTGACTATACTTTCAACATTTACTACACCTGTTTCACTTGCATTTGTCATGTATATTTAATGGGCTTATTGGTCTTAGCAAAGACTAAGGGTGGGATTGTGAGACTAAAAAGGGAAGGAGGGAAGTGTGCAGAGGGGGACCAAGAAAAAGCAGAAATCCTGAACAATTATTTGTGTTCAGTATTCACAGAAGAAGGGGAACGGGAGGGACCAAAGTTAGGTGATGGAAGCACCACTGGGAGGGAGGTGGACACCAGTCCATTTAAGGAGGAGAGAGTATTAAAAGAACTCGCTAATCTGAAAGTGAACAAGGCAATGGGGCCAGATGGGATACATCACAGAGTACTAAGAGAACTCAGGGAGGTGCTGGCAGCACCACTGACAGCCCTGTTCAACAGTTTGCTGGAAACAGGTGTGGTACCAAAGGGTTGGAGGAGTGTGAATGCAGTCCCTCTCCACAAAAGTGGGAGCAGGGAGGAGGCTGACAATGACAGGCCAGTCAGCCTGACCTCGGTGGTGGAGAAACTAATGAAATTACTACTAAAAGAAAGGTTTGTGATCTATCTCGAATCCAGTAGAGCACAGGATCTGAGGCAGCATGGATTCACAGTGGGAAGATCTTGTCACACAAACCTGATAGATTTCTTTGACTGGGTGACTAGGGAGGTGGATCAGAGAGGGGCGGTGGATGTGGCCTACCTGGATTTCATCAAGGCCTTTGACACCATCCCACATAGAAGGCTAGTATACAAGCTGGGCAACCTGGGAGTGGGTCCCAGGGTGATAAACTGGTTAGAAATTGGCTGAGCAATAGGACACAGAGGGTGGTGGTGAACAGAGTTCAATCTGAAGAGAGGGGGTGACCAGTGGGGTCCTGTAGTGATCAGTGTTTGGACCAGTCCTCCTTAATGCCTTCATAAGTGACATTGCAGAGGGGCTGGAAGGCAAGATGTGTCTCTTTGCAGACCACACAAAGATCTACAATAGTGTTGACACTCCAGGAGGGGTAGAGAAAATAAGAAGGGACCTATGCAAGCTTGAGGAGTGGTCAAGGGTGTGGCAGCAAAGATTCAATGCAAAGAAGTGCAAGATTATGCACTTGGGGCACAAAAATGCAGGGGAGGAGAACGTGATGGGGGGAGGTACTGACGGCCACCAAACAAGAAAGGGACCTGGGAGTAATCATATCTGATGATCTAAAGGTTACCAAACAATGTGAGAGGGCTGTGAGGAGAGCCAGTGGAATGCTAGGGAGCATAGGGAGAGGTATCTCCAGCAGAAGGAAGAAGGTGGTGATGCCACTGTATAGAACATTGGTGAGACCTCATCTAGAGTACTGTGTCCAGTTCTGGAGGCCACATCTCCAGAAGGACATAGAGTAGAAGTGGTTCAGAAAAGGGTGGCAAAAATGGTACAAGGGCTGCACCAAAAGCCATACGAGGGGAGACAGGAGGATCTCAATATGTATTCCCTGGAGTAGAGGAGAGAGAGGGGGGATATGATAGAGACTTTCAAATACCTCAAGGATGTAAATAAGGTACAAGAGGGTAGCATCTTTCAAAAAAAATATGTTTAAAAACAAGGGGATATGATATGAAAATAGAGGGAAGTAGACTTAGGGGTAATGTGAGAAAGTATTTTTTCACGGAAAGGGTGGTGGATCCATGAAACAGCCTCCAGGCAGAGGTTGTAAGGGCAAAAATGGCAGGGGAATTCAAAAACTCATGGGACAGACATAAAGGAACTCCAGTGATAGGAAACGGAGGGTAAGCTGCAGATCATTTATTATCTGCAGTATATGAAACAGGTAGGGAAAAATGGGCAGACTTGGTGGGCCAAGCGGTCCTTATCTGCCAGCAAATTCTGTTTCTATGTCACTTTAGCTTCTTGACAAAGTGCGCAAGCACGAAACGTTGGAGCCTTTCCATGGCAGGGTACTGCTGCTTTGGCACTGTCTTGCAAAATAAAATTATGCACAGCAGCATATTTTCAACTCCAGAATGCAGTTTATTGTTTTCCTTTACATTAGTCCATGGTGTTGAAATAACGCACCATGGTTGTTGGAGCTGCCCTTGTTATTTTGCTTATTTAACTGCCTGAATTTGTTTCTTTGAAATAAAGTACCTTCATCTAAGATTAGTAGATGATCTTCTAATGGAAAATCATGCATCTCCCAAACATGTGGAAACTTTTTTTTTTTTTTATTGGTCTCCATGAAAAGGGGGTCTATCAGTTTTCATGGCTGAGTTCAGATGTGAACTGTGCACCACTCTGCCCACTGGCATCGTACAGCACCTGGGGGCTCAACTTCTGTGTGTCCCTGAGTGTGCTTTTTGGCTTGGATGCGGTTGAAGTACCTCACTCAACCCTAATGGCATTATACAGTGGCAGGCAGAGTAACAACAAGAATTGGATCATATAGCAAATTCAAGGGCACACAGATGCTAAAGTCCCCTCCCCTGACTCATTTAGGGGAACATAACAAGCAACAGCAGCAGCAGCCCCACTCTGTCCACTGGCATCATACAGTATCGGGCACCTTACCTGCTGTGTTCCTGAGTGTGCAGTCTAGCTTTGGTACTATTGCTGCACCCCACTTACCCACACTGGTATCATGCAGTGGAAGATAGGATGACATAGAAACATAGAAATTGTTGGCAGATAAGGACAGCTAGGCCCATCCAATCTGCCCGTAGGCCCTATACATTGTATGTGGCCATTGAGCCTATGTGATCAATGTCTTTTCATCACTCCCTCCCCTCTCAAGCATCCCTTGTACCTGTCCCAGGCATGCTTAAACCCCTCCACTGTGCTTGCCCCCACTACCTCCTGTGGCAGACTATTCCAAGTGTTGCCTACCCTTTCAGTGTAGAAAAACTTCCTCACGTTTTCTCTTAACTTACCTCCTTGCAATTTCATATTGTGCCCCCTTGTTCTTGTAATTTTTCTACATTGGAAAAGGTCCCCCACCTGCACCTTGTTTATGCCAAGAGCATCCAGTTCATACAGCAAATTCAGGTGCACAAAGAAGCTATGCCCTCCTCACTCAGGGGCACACAACTAACAACAGCAGCATGGAGAAGTGCCAGCACTTAACCCATCAGCAGCCCAGCTCACCCGCATTGCTTAAAAAAACACTCCAAAAATTAAAAACATAATAGTGGCGGAGGCTGGTGGTGTACAAAACTGGCAAGTGGAAGATCTGGATTTGTGAGCTGATCCAGACTCCCCTGCCGTAGACTGGTGGGGTTTAGAGTGTGATGAAGAGGCATTGTATTGCTGACCTGGGGCATACCTCAGTGGGTAGTGGAGGCTGCCTTGATGATGTGGGCGACCACATGGTGTTGTAAGACCCCTCCAGATTGGCTGGTCCCACACAAAGATGCCCAGATCAGCAAGTATCCCTTGAGCCTCCTAGCTCAGCAAAACTAACAGTTCATTTTCCTAAAGACACACATTTAAATAAATGCAATTAAGGATGCTGATCTGAACACCCCACCCCACCCCTACCTGATTCTCCAAGTGTGCTGATACCAAGTTTTTTTTTCTAACTTACTTTGCTGTTCATTGCCAGGATGCAGTGGTGCAAGTGGTAGACAAGAAGTACAGGAACGCAGCCACTGGCAAATATAAAATGCAGAATGAAGATCTTCAATCTGAAGGATAGCTGTGTGAAGACACATCTATCTGTTCAGACACTAGTAGATTCAGTTAGAGATACTGAAGTATTTCTAGCAGAATAGCACTGTTGTACAAGTCAAATGTTGTTATGGAAACCCTGACTTCAGGTCACAGGGCCAGAAACTGTCATTATGTTGCTGGTTTAAGAATTTCAGTTCCAGTGTCAGTGGGAAGAAGTACAGGAACTCCGTTCCTGCTGCAAAAAAGGTACAGGAACGGAGTTCCTGTGCGTTCCTGTTCACTTTCATCACTGCCAGGATGGCACCCCCATCATCCCATCCAAAAGTGTGGCCACCTTCTGCAGCGGCACTGAGGTACGCTCAACCCGGTATTCCCCCCTGGCTTACCCCCAGGGCAAGGCTTCTGGGGCTCCCCCAAACCTCTTTAGGCAACCATGTCCAGTGATATGCAGGTGGCTCAGGGCCAGCTACACGGTGAAAGATGGGTGGCATTAAGCTCATCTTGTTGAGTTTTTGTGGAACTCATGGGGAGGTGTGGCATGCAGTGGCACTGCAGCATGAACACGCCAAGCACCCGGCATACCTCCCAGATGCTAGCTCTAGCTGGGTTGCCAGTGACAGGATGTCCTGTGGTAACCCAAGAGCCCTGCACTGGGGAGGTGATCCACCTCCCCCCGGTCAGCCCTCTAGCAATCTCAGTCTGTTCCTGAACTCGGGTCGCTAGCATCACAAGCAGTAGTTCAACCCCCAGCACCAGCAGGCCGGCTGCTTTTGGGGGAGGTTTAATCATGCCATGAAAAATAACTTAGGCACATACATTTTTCTGCACAAAAACCTTTCTCTCTGGATGGAGAGCAGTTGCATCAGCTGATCAAAGGGTTAGAAACAGAGCAGTTAAACTTTAAACCTGATATTCCCTCCCATGCTATCCAGCCCAATTCCTTGAGTAGGCTGAGACTTAACTTCTTCTTCTTCTTCTTGTCATTTTAAATCATCTAGTCAAGTGTGAAAACACTGGTGAGCAGTCACATCAGTTGACTGAAGGAAGGATTAGACACAGAAGCAGTTAAACTTTAAACCTGACATCCCCCACCCAGCTGCCGGTCCAGTTCCCCTAGTGTGCTAATACTTATCTTTTTGTTGTTGTTGTTTTTTTTTTTTATATCATACAGTGTAATATAAATAATAAAACACAGTTAGGCATATACTAAGTGAAAACTGTGCTTTCAGGATGGAGAGCAGTCCTCAGCTGCTGAAAAGGTTGAAGGGAAGCATGGATGGTTAAACTGAAGCATAGGTGATTACAATAAAGCAGTGTGGCTGGTTTCCTTACTGATTCTATAACATAACCAGCAAAGCAGAAAGAATACGCAGCAGAGCAGCACTCATTTTAAGATGCTGAAATCTTTTTGATTCCATGTGTAACCCCTAGGTGGTGCTATCCCAAGGGCTACTACCTCTGCCTGCTTGGCTAGTAGCAGGTTAAGGGGCCTGAGTTCTGAAATGGGTGCATCCACCCAGAGGTCAGGGTTGGTAGTGGTCAAGCTAACCTGGGCACAGCCCTCTGGGACACTGTAACCCCCTCTTTCCTCACTAGTGGCTGGAACAATACACAATAATCACTTTCACAATACCCCTGATACACCACACAAGTACTCATACTGTTTGCACTTACCACCAGGGCTTTCCTCTGGCTCAACCCTGGGGACCCCCTGTAAAACAAGGTTATACACAGCAAATAACAGCAATACAGTACTCTTGCACAAACTGGAACTACAGCCAGGGTACATGCAAAAAAGAGTTAGATCTGATTTATTTAAGGGACTTAAACACGGGAGGGGCGTAATCAGGTTAATTTGCTTAAAGGCTGTATCAATCAAACAGTTATGCATGCACTTCAGGGTCCATAAATAGTCACACACTCTGGGTACCCAGATGGAGAACAGTGGGCTAGCCAGGAACGTTGTAGCTGGTTGGAGCCCTGTGATGGAAGAAATCAATATGCACCATACAAACTCATTGTAATCCGGAGCCGGAGGGCTCAGTTTGTGAAAAGAAAACAACAAGACAATCAGATGACACACTTTTAGATTAGGCTGTTGTTGCAGGGAGCTACCCTGATGATTATCCATGATACCCAAGACTGGACACAGGCTGGATGAAGATTGAGACTGCAGGTGGTTGATTTGGATTGCCAGGAGAAGCAGGGCTCACACGATTCGCCGAGACGTAGTTCCTGTTCAAGCGTGGAGCAGGGGGCTGATCCCCAGGCAGGTCTCTCATCGATAACTTTCTCTGTGCAGTGGGTAGTCTGGCTGGGCCAGTGTGGCAAGGCCCAGGCCAAATGGAGACAAATTCGGATACAGTCCATTTTGGGCTGGATACAGCTTCCAGCAAGCAGAACACTGTTCACACAGTGGGGAACCAAATCATGACCCACTAACAATTCACAGCACATTTACATGTAAGGAAATTCTACTGTACCAGGCAAACCGCTCTCCGGTCACGATCGCAAAATCTCTGCACAAACCGGGGATTCAAAAGCAGCTGGAAATCCTGAAAGGCCGATCGCATTCAGCACAATCTTCGGTCTTCTTCAGGTATGAGACTGGTTAAAAATCAGTGGCTTACTTCGTTCTCACAAACTTGGATTTAGTCCAAAATAATTCTCTTCTCTCCCTCTCGGGGTAGCAGGCAGACATGCAGGCCATAACTCAGGTCTTTCCACAGTTCTCCCGTGCAAAACTACTCAGACGGCTGCTAGACTGTCTCAAGCTATTGCTTCTTTAGCTCCCAACTTAGATCTGACTCAACTGCCAGCAAGCCTGGGAATTTCCCCAAGATCCAGAAGGTTCGGTTGGCTGATTCATTTGTCAGTCACAACAGGAGCTCCTCCTTCAGGTGCAAAAAGGCGCCAAAAGCCCAAAACTACAATTCCTACAGATTCTGAATCCAGACAGCTCCTGTTGTCCGGCTCCATTTTAGGTCACACCAGTACTGATTGGTCCAGTTAGGCAGTCCAGGACCAAGATAGTTGAGATAAACAAAACAGTCCTTGATGCAAAGAAGGCAGGTTAGACAAACTACATTATCATCGCCACTCTAATTGATTTTCAGAAAATAATTACATCTTTCAACAGAGCTCCCTCTCAGATTACTTATGACAGCAATCCAGGCAGCTCTTAAAGAGACAGTACACAGAGGCTATACAGGCACTCTCTGGCAATCACATTTAAACTGCTAACATGCAGGACACCAGCCTGGCAGTGAGCATTTAAGCAAGCTTGAGGAACATTTTTCAGGAACCCCCATTTGTAGGGGGGTTACATGTGCAGTGACACGCAGTTTCCATGAGGCACTGGTGGAAGAATTCAAAATCCACAAACCAAGCAGGAGTCTACGATTTTTTTACCGACGTTACTGTGAAAAAATGGAAAACCAGGTTTGTGGTTGTCTATCAGCATGGAGTGTGGTTGGCTGGGGGTGGAGGCTGTAGCAAATGGGAAATGAACAATGGCTCCAGGGAATTTGTTTTAATCTTGGAGGACATAACTCAGGCAAGCTCAAAAAGCTATTGACCATTATGTCAAAGCTATTTGCTTTATACAAGTAACTTTGTTGATAGTGTATTAATGCAAGTATAATGCAAGTGACTGTACTTGTGAGGGGCAGTGGCCAGCAACAGAGGTGAGTGGAGGGTAAGTGCCATGTGCACTGCATCCACTCTGCATTGCCAGGTGCACTACTGATACCATGCTGTGCCTTGTGCAATGCCTATCACTGTGTTGTTTGTGTTTGACTGTCACCGCACTGTGCCACATGACCTAATGACACTGCACTGCGCTGTGTCACATGCACTGTTGTCTCTGCACTGTCGTACCTGCACTGATGTCATTGCATTGTTATGTGCACTTCTGACACTGCACTTTGCCATGTACACTGCTGCCACAGCACTGTGCCACATGCAGTTGTTGACATTGTGCCTTGCTACATGTATGCTGTCACCACCCTGTGCCACATGTACTACTGTTGCACTGTGCCATGTGACCTGTCAACACCGCACTGCACTGTATGACATGTACTTCTGTCATTGTGTCACATGCATTGCAAGGACTGCCATGTGCCACATGCACTGCTGACTCTGCTCTGTGCCATGTGCACTGCTGACACAGCCTGTATCACATGCACTGGACTGCTGATGCAGCACTGTGTGATGTACACTGCTGACAGCACTGGGTCATGTGTACTGGTACCACTGCTCTGTGCAGTGTGACCTGTCAACACCACACTGTGCCTACTGTGCCATATACAGTGCCATCATTGCACCATGCCATTTGCATTGCTGTCACTGGGTTGTCACATGCAGTGCCGTTAGTGCACTGTGCCATGTGCAGTGCTGTCGCTACACTGTGCCATATGACCTGTCACTGTGCTGTGCCATATATACCCCTGTCACTGCACTGTCACATGCAGTGCTGTTACTGTATTGTGCCATGTGCATTGCTGACACATCATTGTGCCATGTGCAATGCCAACATTGCACAGTTTCATGTGAACTATGACACTGCATGTTTCCATATACAGACTGTCATCGCACTGTGCCATGGGCACTGGTGTTGTTGTACTGCTCCATGTGCACTGTTGACACCACACTAAAGTAAGCCATATGTACTGCCATTACTGCACTGTATCTGTGCCTCGCCAAAACAGCATTCATGTTCCTCGGTTGGTCACAGACTGTAACTGTGGATGGCAGAGTTGTCCCTGGTAACTACCAGTGAGGTCATCTGGGCACGTGACATGGGAACCCATGCCCATCTGTCATGGCGGATCACAATAGAAAAGTAAAAACTGCCCCATCTGGTTCAGCAGGAACAGATGCAGATTGCACAAGCTGTTTTTTTACCATTTTGGTCCAGATGACTACCCCCCAGGTATCATTCCGACTCTTTAGCGCTTCATGAAAAGTTTGTCATTGCCAGATAAATAGAAATGATCTCACTCCCTGCAGTATCTCTGTGTTCACTAATAGTCAGCACAGCTAAGTCTCTCGTAACTGCTAATGAGCTGGCAGTTACTCCCTCACATCTGCTGCAAAACCCCATTCTAGCTGAAGTAGAAAAAAAATGACTAGAATAGCAAAGAGAAGAGAGATACAAACCAAGTGAAATTAACCAGACTAAGCTGTTGGTGTTGTTTAATGAATGGGAGAATTTGGACAGAACTCCATGGAAATTCCTTTACTCTTCTTAAGAAGTGCCATGGATCTTTAACATCCACTTGAACTACCATAAAAGGCAGACATGCCCTTGATTTAATGTCTCATCCAAAGGATGGCACACCCTGACAACTCATGAGCCCCCAGCCCAGCTCTGGCCTCTAGCTCAGAGATCCTTCATCCTTTCATCAAGCTACTGAGTCCACTAGCTATAGATGCATGGTCATAAGCCCACTCACCATCCCTAGCCTCTAACCCCCACCACATAAGCCCTAGCCTCAGG
Source organism: Neoceratodus forsteri (assembly GCA_016271365.2). Lineage (NCBI taxonomy): Eukaryota > Metazoa > Chordata > Ceratodontiformes > Ceratodontidae > Neoceratodus > Neoceratodus forsteri. The sequence continues at coordinate 725,717,889 of CM028129.1, forward strand.
CTCCCGAGATCCCCCACACCCTTGCTAACATGCTCACTAGCTCACCCCATACCAGCCCTGGCAGTGTGCTCTCAAGCTCCCTTTCCAAGCCATTGTTGCACATTCCTGTAACTGCTCCCCCAGACCTCAGGGCAGGCTCCAGAGTCCCCTTCAGGCTTCTGAGTCCCCGTAGCCATGTCCTTAGGATGGCAGCTCCTGATCTCCCCCAAGCCCTGGTAGAAGGTTCCTTAACAGAGGTGGCAATCCAGCAATTTTTCTCCTAGAGCCAATCACAAGCCAATCTGTGGCTCCAGCAGGCTGTGTTCAACATTAATGACTGTACCCCCTAGGAGTTGGATGAGAAGAGTTGAAAGTCACAGCTGCTGCACTAACTGCTCAAGCTGATAAAAATGCTTGCTTTGATCATACACGGAATGGCTTGACCTTTGCTCTTAAGTGCTTAGAGGTCGAGCTGGGCCAGGCACTAAGCTTGAGACAGTTCTGGCTTCCCCACCTCTGTTCCTGAACCCAAACCCTGGTAGCAGCCTCCGGAGCCTCCCCTCCACACCAGACTCTCAAGCACCGACCAGCCCTGGAGACTGGCTGTCGAGTACACCCCATGCCCTGGCAGTAGGCTCTTGAACACACACACATACACATACACACACACACACACACACACACACACACACACACACACACACACACACACCCTGAGGGCATAATTTTCTCTCATTCAAAATCCTATGTTCTGGATCACTCCACAATGTCAGTTGGGAATAATTACTTATGGATAATGTGCTCCCCGACTGAGGTAGTGGTACAGCTCAAAGCTGTGACCTCAGCATAGAACCCTGAGTATGTGCAGATTCTGGTTGTCACCAAACAGAAAGTTTGGCTCCGACATCCAGACAAATCAGAAACTCCCAAACCTTGGAACCAGTAATCCACTTTATTTTGTATACAGGTAAAGGTTGAGCAGCACCCCCATCACATGTAATGCATCAATGTTTCATGTCTCACTGACGCTTTATCAAGACAGTGTGACGTCTAGATGTGGGGGCTGAACTTTCTGTTTGGTGACTACGTGTACTTTTCACTTTTGACTCCATCCCATGGCGTCTTGAGCTGCCCTTGCTGTGTGTTTGCAGAATTTCGGTTGCATCAGTCACTTAGTTTGAGCTGTACCACTGAAGGGGTAATATGCATGGAGCAGATCTCTCTGAAAGAGTGGCTTTTTCCATTGGATATTGTTTTTTTATCTGTCTTGAGCAACTTTTAGGCAGCGTATGGCTTTCTGGTTACAGGGAGCACCCTTAAATTTAGAAATCATGCCTGTTACGCTGCGGCTTTCAAAGTGACTAACCTGCTAGCCATCCCTCATTCTATTGCCTACAATGCCTGCACGGGGCCACCTGCTTGGGGTGTGGATTTTGTTAATGAAGGTCTACTGAATTGTTTTTCCCCCTAGCCTGGTGCCTCAGGTAAGTAAAAAAAAAAATAGGCTTGTTTTAAGGGGTTCTAGTTGGACAGTTAGGCTGGGTGATATTGTTTGTCTGTCTTTTCCTTTTTTCTTATCTTTCCCTCCCTTAGTATTTTCAGCGTGGTGGTGATGGTCTTTTCTCTATCCTATACCTGGATAATTTTCATTACAGGGACAGATCCCGACACAGTTTCCTCAGTATTGGCAGTGTTAGACTTTCTCCGATTGCAGCATGAAGGTAATGCTCACCCATTGTATGGTATCTTTGGAGCTGTATGTAAAACAGTCTCCGGGTGTATGTGTGGGACTCTTTGTTTCCCAATCTTCTGTTTTGCAACCCCCCCCACCGACCACCGTACATAAGATCATCCGTTTTAGGTTGCAGCACTTTCACACTCATTTTTTCTCCCTCTGTCATGCTTACTGATGGTCAGTCAGCCCTTTAGGTTCAAGTGTAACCATTTTTACATGTTCATCCTGGTGCTTTGCAACAACTCTTTCTAGTATGGTATCTGTGGAGCCATATGACCAGTGCGTTCCATTTCGTCTGGTGGTGCTTTTGTGCTAATTTTCTCTCCCTTCAAGGCTTCCTGGCATTTGGCCAGCCATTTCAGCAAGTGCAGCTCTTTTTTACGTGCTCTGTGGCTGTGGAGTTTGTCTTGAAGCAGGAGGCGGTTTACGTGTACACAAAGTTCCCACTGATGTCACTGCATATCGCCTGCCCAGCAGCCACAGAAAGGAGTGCCACTTTTTCTGAGTTGACGTGCAGCAATCTAGTGCTGTTTATCCCCATGCATGGTGGCCACAGAGAGGAGTGCCGCTGTTTTCTGTGTTGGCGTGCAGTGATCTAGCACTGTTCAGCACTTCAGGACTATTTAGAGCTGACATCAACAGGTTATTTTAGGAGCCATTCAGCAGAATTACAGTGTTAGCTAGTTAGATAGGCTGGAATGTAAATATAAGACTGCAGGGGGAGTATATTTTCCCAGTTGTGACCTTAAAGGGCCAGTACTGAGGCAGGGCTAGGTGCAGTTCAGCACCTCCAGTGTGGTTTTCAGTGGCATCATGGCTTATGCTATACCTACTGTTTTCAAAGATGTAAGCACTGCTGCAGGATAATGAGACACTCTGTTGGAGTTGTAGAACCATGACTGTGATGTAAGGTAACATGTTTATCTCAGTCCCCCTCAGCTGAATCATCAGTCTACAGGGAAGGGGGTGCATCTGTGGTACCATGTGGCAGTGGTAAAGTTCAATTACTTAAGTCCATATTGCTTCTGTTAAATGAGATGCTGCATACTTATAACCCACGGGTCAACCCTGCAAAAACACCCATCCCCAAATGGGCCCTTCAGGTCAGGATGGAGCCCATACAGGCATGTACAGGTGCACCAGAGCTGTGTGATGATGCTCGCCCAGATTTGCAGGTGACCCTCGATCTTGATGACAGGTCAAAAAGAGGATGAAGGGGGTCTAGGGAGAATCCTGACTCGATAGACCTGGATATCTCTGAGGAGGAGGAGGGTGAGTGCATGGAACCCATGGAAAAGGGTTCCAGTCCCTTCTTTGTGCAACTTGAAATCACTCTCCTATCTTATAACTGAGGGCTGAAGAAGGCATCAGTTAAAGAGGCTCCACGCTTGAGACGTGAACTGTCTTTTCTGCATCCACCTCAGCTGTGATGTTTCAAGCTTTCATCACTGTGAACAGATTTATAGAGTAGGGATAGATCTGGGCCAGGCAGTGCAAGTAGCTTCCTATGCCTAGGGTCTAATGCTGTTTTGTTCTGGAGGAAATCTTCAAAAGCAGGAGAGTCCTCCAACGACAGGCAAGGTTGTGTGTAATGCCATTAAACACATCTTTGTTCCTTTACTAGTTTGGTGACTGTACAGATGTGGCTCATTCACAGTTTCATCTTGGGGCAGCCATGTGAGTGAGTGTTGTCAACTCTGGGCTGCAGGTCAGGCATCTACACAAAGCTGCTTAATAAGCTTTTGGGGAGTTACACTGGGGCAGTCGCGCGCATCACCTCTGGGCTGCAGATCAGGTATCTACGACAAAGTTGTTCAATATGCCATTGGGAAATTACATTCAGGCCCAGAGCTGAACTACATAGATACATAGACAGTGTCAGCAGATAAGGGCCTATGGCCTACCCAGTCTGCCCATTTGAGCTTGTAAGTTCAGTTTATGTTTTCCTAGAAGTCTGTTGCCCCTTGCCCCTGACCTCCAGAATTCCTTTATATCTATCCCATGCATTCTTAAATCCCCGTGATTGTTTCAGCCCCCACCACTTCCTCTGGCAGGATGTTCCACTTGTCCACCACCCGTTCTGTGAAGAAATTCTTCCTCACGTTTCCTCTGAATCATCCTCCCTCCAACTTCATCCCATGCCCTCTAGTCCTAGAACATCTTTTTCACTTAAAAATAGTATATTCCTGCACCCTATTCCTCCCTGTAAGATACTTGCATGCCTCTATCATATCCCCTCTCTCCCCTCCTCTCTTCCAGGGAGTACATGTTCAGTTCCTTCAACCTGTCTTCATAGGACTTGTGATGCAATCCATGCACCATCTTTGTTGCCCTCCTCTGAACCTTCTCTACCCTGTCTATGTCCTTACGTAGGTATGGTCTCCAGAACTGTACACTGTACTCCAGGTGGGGCCTCACTAGTGTCTTGTATAGCGGAATTATGACCTCCCTTTTCCTGCTGGTGATGCCCCTGCCTATGCATCCCAGCATCCTATTTGCTTTACCTGCTGCCTTGTCACACTGTTTCCCTACCTTGAGGTCATCAGAGATGATAACCTCAAGATCCTTTCCTGCTTGGTGCATGCTATATCCTCACCCCCCAACTGATATATTGTGCCAGGGTTTTTGTGCCCCATATGCATTATCTTGCACTTCTTTGCATTGAATTTCAACTGCCAAACCCCTGACCATTCTTCAAGTTTCTGCAGGTCCCTTCTCATTCTGTCTACACCCTCTGGTGTGTCTACTCTGTTACAGAGCTTTGTGTAATCAGCGAACAGTGAAATTCTGCCTTCTAGGTCCTGCGCAATGTCTCTGATGAAGATGTTGTATAGGACTGGTCCCAGCACTGATCCCTGTGGTACCCCACTGGGCACTCTTCCCTCTGTGGAATGACAGCCATTTACCACCACCCTCTGTGTCCTGCCACCCAGCCAGTTACCTACTCACCACAGTACTGTCCTGCCCACACCCATATTCCCCAGTTTGTGTAATAGTCTTCTATGTGGCACAGTGTCAAAGGCCTTGCTGAAGTCCAGATAGGCCATGTCCACTGCCCTCCCCCGATCCACCTCCCTAGTCACCCAGTCAAAAAATTCAATGAGGTTGGTCTGACATGACCTCCCCCTGGTGAAACCACGCTGCCTTGGGTCCTGTAGTCCATTGACAACCAGATGTTCCACCAATCTCTCCTTCAGTAGTGCTTCCATGATCTTCCCCACTACCGAGGTGAGGCTGACTGGTCTGTAGTTCCCTGCTTCCTCTTTGTTCCCACTTTTGTATAAAGGGACTACATCTGCTGTCCTCCAGTCTTTGGGTACCTCCTCTGTTTCCAGTGATTGGCTAAACAGGATAGCCAGAGGTTCAGCCACCACCTCTCTTAGTTCTTTAAGGATCCTGGGGTGCACCCCATCTGGCCCCATTGCTTTATCAACTCTTATTACTTCCAGTTCCTTCAGGACCCTTTCTCATGTAAAGGGACTTGTGTCCATTTCTGCACCATTCTCACCCCTTGTACTCCCTTCAGACCCATAATCCTCCTCTTCCTCAGTAAAGACTGAGCAGAAATACCTGTTCAATATGTCAGCTTTACTGTTGTCATCCTCCATGGCCCCATCCTCCCCCTTCAGTTTCACTATCCCTCCCTTTGCCTTTCTTTTTTCACTTATGTACCTGTAAAAGGTTTTGTCCCCTCTACTCACTGATTTTGCAATGTGTTCTTCTGTCTGAGCTTTGGCTTCCCTTACTGACCTCCTGCCTCCTTGCTTCTCCTGGTACTTGTCCCTATCCCTTCTGCCTGTGTCTTTTGTATTGCCTGAATGCAATCTTTTGGCTTTCACTTTCTTTGCTACCTCTTTGGAAAACCATAATGGTCTCCTCTTCCTTTTCCTCTTGCTAACCTGCTTAATGCATAATTCTGTTGTTCTTGTAATCCCCATTTTAAATACTGCCCACTGTTCCTCAACCCCTGATTCCTGTCCCATTCCCCTTAATGCCTCTTTCAAGTATCTTCCCATTTTCCCATAGTCTGCCCCCCTAAAATCCAGGATACGTGTTTTTGTGTGGTTTGGTTCTGCTCTTTCTGTGATTTCAAACCACAATGACTGGTGGTCACTGTTCCCCAGGTGCTCCACCACTGTTACCCCCATCACACTGTCCCTGTTTGTGAGCACAAGGTCCAGTATTGCCTTCTGCCGAGTTGGTTCCATGACCAGTTGCTTGAGGAAGGCACCCTGAAGGGGAGTCCAGGATAAATCTGCTCCAAGTTGATGCTGCTGCTGGGATGCTCCAGTCCACGTCTGGAATATTGAAGTCTCCAACCAGTACTACCTAACCCTTGTCTGCCATCCTTTGGATGGCTAGCATCAGCTCCCTATCTGTTTCTTCCTCCTGGGCTGGTGGTCTATAGACCTCACCTATGCAGATGGCTGTCCCCATTTTCCTTTCCAGCTTAACCCACAGTATCTCTCCCCCATTTTGTTCCTCCTGGATCTCTGCGGCCCTTATGTCATTTTTCACATACAGTGCCACCTCCTCCTCCCTTTCTGCCTGTTCTGTCTCTTCTTAATATGTTGTAGCCAGGTATGGCCATCTCCCAGTCGTGATTATCATTACACCAGGTTTCAGTGATGGCCACAATGTCCAGGTCTGACTGCACCATGACAGCCTCCAGATCTTCTATCTTGTTGCTAAGGCTCCTGGCATTTGCACACATGGCTTTCCATGATTTGACCTCCCTAGACTGTTTTGCTGTTCTACTCCAGCCCCTTCCTTGGTTGTCCTTTATCCCTGGTTCTCCTTGCTGTCTTCCCTTCTGCTGAATTTTGCCCCTTTTCTGCCTATCCACCTCTTGGGTGCTAATCTTTTGCACACTGCTTTGTAGAGATAGCCACTCCTCTGGTTCACTGGTTACACTGCTAGCTGTGGGGGGTGAGCAAGTAGGTACCATCCTTGCTGGCCTGCCACCCCCCTTTGCTAGTTTAAATGCTTGTCAATGTAGCATTTAAACTTATCATTGAGTGCTTGGATTCCCCTCCAGGATGGATGCAGGCCGTCAGGCTTGAACAAACCTCCATCCCTCCAGGTGGGTCCCCAGTCACCAATGAATCCAAACCCTTCCTCACAGCACCAGTTCTTCAACCATGAGTTAAAGTTCCTGGTGCATGCACTCTGCTCTCCTTGCCTCTCGCAGGTAGTACTTCTGAGAAAGTGACAGAAGTAGCTACTTTCTTGAGACCCCTCCTCAATTTCCTAAACTCTTCCTGAACTTCCTTTGGCTCCCCATTTGCCAGGTCATTTGTACCTAGGTGGATAATGACATCCAGCTCACCCTCCCATCTTGCCTTCCCAGTGATCCCCAGGATCTTCCTTCCATCCCTCCATGCCGTGGCACCTGGTAGGTGACTCACCTCCCTGTCCTCCCCGTCCTGTGTCCCTAGCTGGATCCCTCTTGTGATGGAGTCCCCCACCAGGATTCGCTTCCTCCCCCTCCTCTAGGGTCCACTGCTTTCCCCGCTGAGGTCACCTCCTTGGCTAACCTCCACATCCTATCCTTCCACTTTTCTGGGTACCTCTATTTGGTTGTCCCCGTTTGCCAGTGTGGCATATGAGTTCTTGAGTGGAATAGGATCTGGGATGTGCCTATGCCTGACCGCTCTAACCCTCCCTGAGCCCACTGTCATCCAAGTGCTCCTTGTTCTTGGCATCCTTTGAGGCAGTTACATTGGTCTGGGTGGTCTCTGGATAGGGGTGATGGTACTCCTGACCCAGTTTACTTCCACTCTGAGTCTGGCTACCTCATCCCGCAATCCAGAGAGATGCATGCAGATAGAGCAGCACCTCAGTGTCCAGAATGTCTGCCTGAATATGGCTGCCCCACAGCCACTGCATTGCACCACTCCCCACATTATACTGCAATTATACTGTTATTCCACTACTTGTCTGCTACTGAAGCTCTCCTAGTTCCCTTTTTATTAATTTACTGTCCTAAAAATCCTGCTACTGATCCTCAGATAATTTTCTTAAAAAAAAAAAAAAAAAAACCAATAAATAAATAAATGAGTCAAAACACTTCTCGTGCTGAGGGTGGGCTTCTTCCCCTTTATGCCCCTCCTACTTCACACTCCTTACTATACCCTGTGTTTAGCTCCTGTCAATCAGATTTAACAGGGCAGCAATTAAAGACAGCACAGAAATACACCACCACTACATTTTAAATTTTCAACAGCCCAAAAACAATTCTAAGTAAAGACAACAAAGAAAGCACAGTGTCACTAAAAGCCCACAATCTAAGTTTAAAAGAAAAATAGCTATTACCAGTTACTCTAAAGCACTGAATTGAATATGTTTCCTTCCTTCCCCTTCTGGCTTCTTCTGAGAAAATAAAACTCACTTGCTACCTCAACTCTGACTAAGTCCCACCTCCAGTTATCACGTAACTGAGGTCAGAGGCCAGACAATTAACACCCCTCACTCAAACTACATGGCAGTCAGACAAGCCAAGATAAAATTTGCAGCAATTAAGACAGCACAGAAATACACCACCACTACGTTTTAAATTTTCAACAGCCCAGAAACAATTCTAAGTAAAGACAACAAAGAAAGTGCAGTGTCACTAAAAGCCCATAATCTAAGTTTAAAAGAAAATAGCAATTACCAGTTACTCTAAAGCACTGAATTGAATATGTTTCCTTCCTTCCCCTTCTGGCTTCTTCTGAGAAAATGGCATTCTGATGGGTGTCTAGGACAAGAGAGGACAGTTAACTGTCACTAGGCAGCAACAGTTACCAAGCCCCACATCTATAAAGTGGGTGGTTATTGGGTTGCCCAAATCAGTCGAGCGGATATTAGAATTTTTCTTTTGGTTATCTTTAAAAAAAAATTGATAACCAGATGATCAGAGGAGCACAGTTAGCTACAAGGGCAAAAGTAACAGAGGTATTCTTTGCCTGTGGATGCAGTGGGTGTGCAGGATGGAAAGGCAAATCTGTCCATGAAGATATGCAAGCCCATCTCTGCGCTCTCTTTTCCCATGATGAAAGACTGCAAAGTTTTTTTCTGGCTCTGGCTTATGCCATGGTTTTCTCAGCTGTCTATAAGAGACATAATTTCCTTCAGTTTCCTATCTTTTCAGCCAGAAGAAGCAACAGGTTGTAAACCAAGCTTTGGGCTACGTGCTCGAAATAACAGCAATCTTCCCAGTTTCCTACCACAAGGAGGCGCTGGGACTTTAACTTCTACTTGCTTTGTACCTATTTAAGATTGAAAGCAGTTATTTTATCACATGCTCAACTTTCAGGTGGAACCTCTACAGTCCAGCTGGGGGATTTTGCGTATTCCCCACTGTTAATCCATCCTTAGATTATGATTCAGAGGTGGCACTAGTGCAGTACCAGGCTTCCCCTTAGTCTGGTGGCTGCTTATTTTTCTGTCTAAAACTCTGTTTGCACTGGTGTGCAACTAAGAGAGGAGGGGCATTGCCCCCCCCCTTCATGCGTGATCCCTTCTTCAGAGTTTTGATGATGCAGATGTCGGAGAGGTCAGTGGCAAGGTCTGTAGAAGTCCTGAAGATGCATGGATAGATGAGTAGCAGGGAGAAGAGTTCCTGTCAGAGAGGGTCAAGCCCTCGAGTAGTGTTTTAGTCAGACAAGCAGAAGGTTTACGTTTCAGCAGTTTAAATATTTTAACAATTTGTTTGAGGCTGTTTATATATAAAAATGTTTTCACTGTGTTTTATAGTCACTGTGAGTGCATTCTTATTGTTATTTTTTTCAGTATTCTCTCGTGTTGCATCATTGTTAGTGCTGGAGAAATGTACCATCCAGAAGACACTAGGGGCCGGATTTTCAAAGCACGGTGCAGGGCTTGCATTAAGCCCTGCACCACAACACTTAGGTTCTGGCAGTGCGCCAAACCCGTCACCACAACTGGTTCAAGATCAGTTGGCATTCATCTGTATCCCCTTCCCCCGGGTCCTGCCTGAAAATAGGCAGGATATGGTCTGAATACACTTACCGGTCAACAAAAAAAAAAAAAAACTGCACCTGATTTTACAATCTGAGGCGCAGCTGCGACAGTTCTCATGATGTACAGCAGCTTGCACCAAATATCTGGCACAAGTTCCATAAAAAAGGCCCCCAGGACTGCTGCAAATTAGATCAGAAAAAGCTGGTCTAACTTACGGAAGTTGCCACACGGGATAAAAATTCCCATTAGAGCACTGCAAGCCCCGTGCGCCGTATCATCGGTGCACCCAGGGCTTGAGGTGATCTAAGCCATTTGAAAATCCTGCCCTATATCTATATTCTGCTGTTAGTTCAGAGAACAATTTATTTTTAATTTTTGAAGTAGATGTCAAAGTACAAATATTGTTTTGACAACATGCTAAGTGCAAATTAACTGAGTTTTGTGCTACAGGTTTGCATAGATAATACAGTACTGATATACATATATTCTGGGATCACAACTGGTACCATTGCTGTGCCCACAAGCTTGTAGACTTGGTATCGAGCTGCTAAATTTTCTTAAGTGGCACTGCATACTTATTTCAGAGAGGGTAACATTTCAATCCATACAGCAGCAGCACCTGTGAACAATTCTGGGAACTGTAGTTATTCAATATGCTTGCTACTGGCTGAGGTACTTAACTTGGACCACAGTTGTTCAGTTCTCATAAATGGATTTATAGAATGACATTGGAAAATCCGCAAACATGATTGAATGAATCATGTCACAAGACCGTGCATTGAATCTCTATAACTGCACAGAAGTGTAATAAGCCCCTCCAGGGTGTGCATCATAGGATTTTAATGCTCTTCCCAGGGGTGTAAGGACACTCAGACTCATGCCTTACTACATCCCTTGGGTGTGCATTAAAATCCTATAATAACTGGCTTAGTCTTTTTCCCATAGGGAAACCGTGGCATAATTTGCCATTATAAAGGAGCGTTTATAACGGCAAACACGCACACTGTTTCCCTCGCTCTGCGCATGCCCCAACTGCTGCTTTTCCCTTCAGAACCAGGTGGGCTGCAGAGCAACCTGCATTCATTTTATATAATTGCTGAGGGGAAAAAGGCAAACCCAGCAATTATGTAAAATAAAACATGGGTTGGTGTGTGTAAACTCGAAGTTTACACACACCCTCGGGATTAGATGATTTTAATAAACCCCTTGAGCTTCGCTCTCAGGGTTTATGTAGCATCTAACCCCTCGGATGTGTGTAAATTTCCCGTTACACATCCCGACCCATACTTTATTCTCTATATAATGCACACCCTGTTGTGGCTTATTACTTACTTATAAGTCACACTGCAATGGGTGGTGAAAGAAGGGAGCAATGGAGCAAGTTACTGAGTTTGAGTCATGGAAGTTAGCACATTGCATGATATTTGTGACCTCAGTAACACATAAATAAGTGTGATCTCTCACACCAGTATTTCCATAACACACTTGTATATGTTCCATGTGTTACAGCTTGAATTTCACTCTGCCCAGCCCACTTACCTCCTCTAATCTCCCCTTTTTCCACAGCTGCAGACCCAGATTCACCTCTGAACAGCAGAAAGAGGGATTGTGAGGCTAGTTGGACAGCCCCCTCAAGTCGACATCTTCGATGCTCCCCAATCACAGTACAGCAGCACACTAGCTGCAGTCCCAGATTCACTCTGAACAGTGGCAAGAGGGGTCGTGAGGCTAGCCGGACAGTCCTTCCCTCAAGTCGCTGTCTTCAGTGCTCCCCAGCCACAGTAGAGCAGTACACCAGCTGCAGACCCAGATTCACCTCCGAACAGCAGCAAGAGGGGTTGTGAGGCTAGTTGGACAGCCCTTCCTCCTGAGTCATCATCTTCAGTGCTCCCCAGCCACAGTACAGCAGCACACCAGGTATTCTCACTCACCTCACCAGTGGGAGTGTGGGACTGGAGTCAGCATCCGGTGCCATCTTGTAACACACCTGGCAGCGGCTCTCACTCATGTCTGCCAATTTCACCTGATTGTTTTCTAGTATGGCTAATTCTCTGGATGGACAACTGACTTTACTGCATTTCATGCCATTACTTTAACTCAATTGCTTCCGGTGGCCATTTTGGGTCAGTTCTAACAATGGATGGTTCTGATGCCATATGACGTCTATGGGAACAAATGAGTTTTAATACTGTTGTATACTGGCTGAGGTTTGTACTGTGAATCAGATAGCTGAGAGCATTTTCGGGTTATGGGCTCTTAATAAGGGGCTGAGAACTCCTGCTGCAGTATTGCCATGTACAGGGTCTGCTAAACCATTTAAACTGCTTGTAATTAAGTCCTATATCAGGTAGCACCCGCCATCTGAGCTCCTCCCACAGCAGCTCAGATTTCACTCTCTGCAGCCCACTTAGCTCCTTTAATCTCCTATTTTTCCACAGCTGCAGACCCAGATTCACCTCCAAACAACAGCAAGAGGGGTTGTGAGGCTAATTAGACAGCTGTCCCCCGAGTTGCCATCTTCAGCACTCCCCAGCCACAGTACAGCAACACACCAGGTAGTCTCACTCATCTCACTGGCGGGAGTGCGGGAGAGAAGTCAATGTCCGGTGCCATCTTACAGCACACGTGGGAGCAGCTCTCACTCATGTCTGCTGACTTCACCTGATTGTTTTCTAATATGGCTAATTCTCTGGATGGACAACTGATTTTACTGTACCTCATGCTGTTACTTTAATACTGTTGTATACTGGGTAGGTTTTGTACTGTGAACCAGGTAGCTGACAGCATTTTTGAGTTATTTGCTGTCAGTAAGGGGCTGGAAGCTCATGCTGCGGTATAGTCATGTACAGGGTCTGCTAAACCATTGAAACTGCTTGTGATTAAGCCCTTTATCAGGTAGTGCCTGCCATCTGAGCTCCCTCACTCAGCAGCTCGAATTTCACGCTGTCCAGCCCACCTACCTCCTCTTATCTCCCTTTTTTCCACAGCCGCAGACCCATATTCATCTTCATATGGCAGCAAGAGGGGTCATGAGGCTAATCAAATGGCCCTCCCCTCAAATCGCTGTTTTCAGTGCTCCCCAGCCACAGTACAGCAGCACACCAGTAGTCTCACTCACCTCACCTCACCTCACCAGCCCAAGTGTGGAGCCGTAATAATACTTCCCATCCAGGATGGAGCTTCCTTTATACTGTACCCCTGGTGCTCCACAACCAAATGGCCTACTTTCTTCCCCCTCTCTTAGGCCAGAACTTGGTTCAACCTCTCCCTCCTCAATATTATACCAAATGGTTCCTTCCTGCCAAACACAGTTGTTTACATCAACTACCACTAGAAACCAACACCATCATACCTGAACCCACATACCCCCAGAATCCTAGGATCCCCTTTCCCCTCCTACCCCTTTGCTAACCAAGTTAACCTCCACTCCCCCGGAGACACACCTATAACTGGACATATCTAAACCATGGTCCCTCAAGCTCTGCAGGTAATGGCCAGCTTCTAACTACAATTCTTAGGTCAGCATCCCTCTGGGTAGCATCCTGCAGAAACCATGTATATAATCCCGTCAACTTAATATAACCCAAAATGACTGCCCTAGGTGTATCACTTGCCTCCCTATACATTGTCCTATTTCTTGCCTGTGACCATCCCCAAGACCTTGAAAGTCCTCTAACTGAACCCTGGAAAATTAATGGTCACCGGTCAAACTGCCACACTATTCTCATTTACTATGGCCTACATAACAAACTCTGGTCAGAGCTGATATGGCTGCAGAAAGCTTTTGGGAGTGGCAAAAGAGTTGAAAAGAATATGTGGTGTTCTCGCAGCACTGGAGTCAGTCGTAACTAGTGCTGCAGTGATTACAGTACTGCGCATGCATGATACTTGCACATGTGCAGTTTGTTCAGGAATCAGCCACGTGCAACATGGCGACACTGATGTGACTACTTATGCACGATACTCATGCATGCTCAGTTTAAGTCAGTGCCATCATGTTGTCCAAAGCGGTCATCACTTCCTCAGTTGCGGAAAGGAGAAGTAGTGCACTGGGAAGGGTGTGTGTTTATGCGGCCCACAGAGGGAAGGGCTGCATAAACAGCATCATTTGAAATTATGCCGGAGCTCTGTGGCAGCATATCAGACAGCAGTCTGGTCATGTGATTCAAAAGTGCTCTTATACAAATCTGATGATGGCATAACATCTGTGCAGCTTGGCCCACGCAGCCATAAAAATCAGACTCAGGAAGAGACTATTAACAAACTGAAGATCTGATCTGGGGTTTGCTCGTCATCACAGTCACTTTCTCATTCTTTTCTAAGCAGTAATTTCTGGTAAATGTGCCTTAACTATATTGATCTCCATGCTGCTAGACTACTTCTAGTTTTCCCCTGATTGTAGTAGGTGGGGGTAATAGCAGTCCTGAAGTGGTAGCAGCCGGTGGTGACACTGTCTGGATAAAAGTGGTACCCATGCTTGTATGCACATTTTAGAAATTACCCCTTTTCTTGTTTTTGCTGTAAAAAATCTGATCCCTTTAATACAAAAACAAGGAGTCAGCCATGGCCTCCACCCCTTCCCCTTTTCGCTTCAAGTGGAGAACGTGATTATGGGTTTGCATGAGAAGTACAATGGCAGCCATAGATGCATAATATTGTTAAACTGTAATCAACTGTATGTAAAAGCTTTTTGGTTTTGAAAGTGTGCTTTCTTAATGTTGCCAGGACCACTCCACCTATTTAGTACTCTACCCCTGGATTTCTGTGCCCCAAGTGCATTATTTTACATTTTTCTGTTGAAACCTAGCTGCCATACCCTTAACCACTGTTCAAATCTTCTAAGGTCTCTGCTCATACTTTTCCATCCTGCTGCAGATCTTGGTATCATCATGTAGAGTCAAATCTTCCCTTCCTGCTTCTTTGCAATTTCAGTTATAAATACATTAAAGAGGACTGGGCCTAGCACTGATCCCTGAGGTAATCCCCCCATCACCCTCCCTCCCTTCCTTGGAGTGAACTCCATTTACTACCAGCTTTTGTCAGCTATCTCCTAACCAATTTCTTATCAAACAGCCACATTTGTTTCTCTCTCTGAACCAACACAGTAGGAGTCATGCAGAACAAATGTAACTTTCTTGGAAAATATGTAAGTTACACATACACAACTAGCATGAAAGTTGTTCAGGACAAAAAGACCTTTCAAATGAGCCTATTCAATAAGCTGTGCTAATTATATTTTTTAAAATATAGCCAACTGATTACCTGAATTTTCATTTTTCTTCACTATTTTCACCTTTTGGATGGCTATATTTAAAGAAAATATAATGAAGTCAGTTTAGCGACTACCCTAATTTGAAAGGTCTTTTTGTCCTGAACAACATACATGCTAGTGGTGCATGTGTAACTTGCATATTATCTGAGATACTGGCATTTGTTTGGCATTATTTCTAATGTGTTTGTTCAGAGAAAAAAAAATGAGGCTGTTTGGAAGTGCAGTAGGAGTCATACTAATATACTAAGAAGCCAGCAGAAGGAAGCCATTTGGTCCCTTTAGTCTGCTTGTATTGTAGGGTCCAGAGCTTGAGTTACTGTCCCTGGCCCCCTCCCCACTCCTCCCATCCTCCCTACCCATGATCCTTACATTCCCCCTGTGCCTATCCTAGCCTCTCTTGAAGCTGCCCACTGTGTTCAATGAGATCACTTCTTCTGGCAGTGCATTCCAAGTGTCCACCACCCTCTCTGTGAAGAAGTGCTTCCTGACCATCCTCTTTAACTTCCCACCCTCCATCTTAAGACTGTGCCCCCTTGTGTTATGGTTGCCACTCTGATAAAAGAGACCCTCCTTATCCACATTATTTATACCTTTAAAGTACTTCAACTCCCAATCATTTCCCCTCTCTCCCTCCTGTCCTCCATGGAGAACATATTCAGTGCCCTCAGCCTCTACTCATATACCTTACCCTGCTGACTCACTGTCGTCTTTGTAGCCCTTCTCTGTACCTTCTCCAGCAGGTTAATGTCCTTTTTGAGGTGTGGGCACCAGTACTGAACTCCATACTCTAGATGTGGCCTTACCAGTGACCTGTACAAGTGCAGTATAACCTCCTCTCTCCTACTACTGATCCCCCTAGCTATGCATCCCAGCATCTTGTTTGCCCTTGCTGCTGCTTTCTTGCACTGTGTGGAGTGATTCAGATCACTAGTGATCATCACTCCCAGGTCCCTCTCCTCTAATGCAGATACTAGGACTTCATCCAGGTAATACTCTGTCTTGGGATTCTTGGTTCCAATATGCATAACTTTGCATTTCTTGGCATTGAAGCCAAGCTGCCAGATCCTGGACCACCTCCCCAGCTTTTCCAGGTCATTATGTAGGTCCTGTATCCCTTCAGCTGTGTCCACTTTCCCTCATAGCTTGGAGTGATCAGCGAATAGGCACATTTTGCCCTTTATACCATCCCCAATGTCATTGATGAAGACATTGAACAACACTGGCTCCAGCACCGAGCCTTGCAGTACCCCACTGGTGACCTTTCTGGTGCCAGATAATGCTGTCCCCACAACCAGCCTCTAGGTTCTGTCCCTCAGACAGTTTTCCACCTGTCTGACCATCTTATCTCAAACCCCAAGATCCACCAACTTCCTGATCAACCTTTTGTGGGGCACAGAGTCAAAGACCTTGCTGAAATCCAGATGAGGATGTCTACCACTTGGCCCCTGTCTACTGTCTTAATGACACAGTCAAAGAAGTCACTCAGATTTGTTTTACACAACCCCCCCCCATGAACCCATGCTGCCTCAAATCCTGGAGACCATGCTCCTCTAGATATTCCACCAACATTTCCTTTAGTATGGTCTCCATGAGCCTGCCCACAATTGAGGTCAGACTGACTGGTTTGTAATTTCCTGAGTCATTCTTGGGACTGCTTATGTGAAGGGGCACCACATGTTCTGTTCTCAAATCCTGTGGTACCACACCTGACTTGTGAACTATTAAATAGGTCTGTCAGTGGCCCTGCCAGCTCCTTGGCCAGTTCCCTTAGTACCCTTGGATGTACTCTGTCTGGGCCTGGTGATTTGTCCACCTTTAATGCTAGCAGCCCTTCTCTCACTCTATCGTCCTCTATCACTACATCTGTGTTCCTCTCTCCCCCTGCTCCTCTTCTCCCTCCAGAAGGCACTGGTCTGTCCTTCTCCCTGGTGAAGACAGAACAGAAGTTTTCATTTAGTATCTCTGCTTTTCCACCATTATCCTCCACCCACTCCTCCCCTTTCTTAAGCTTAACAATCCCTTCCTTCTTGTCTCTTTTTTCACTTATATAGCAAAAGAAAGATTTCTCCCCCTTCTTAATTCCTTCAGCTATCCGCAGCTCCTTCTGTGCTTTAGCTTGCAGGACTCCCTTACTTGCCTTATTAGCCAATCTTAGGTAATTTTCCCTATCCACCTCTGTCTTGGTCTTCCTGAATTTTCTATAGGCCAGCTTCTTTTCCCTTACTGCATGGGAAACCCCAGAACTGAACCAGCTAGGCGCTTTGGCCCTTGTGTTCTTACCTCTGAGCCTAACACATTCCTCTGTAGCAAACAGTATTCCTTCCTTAATGATGAACCTTCAGTCCACCCCTGTATCTGTTCTGATGTCCACCAGGAGGCTCTTTAGTACTTCACCCATATTCCTGAAGTCTGACCTTCTAAAATTCAAGATTTTCATCTTAGTCAGGATGCTTTCCCTTCCCATATCTAACTGGAACCACACTGTGCAATGGTCATTCTCACCCAATGGCTCTCTGACTGTTATTTCCTGTACATGCTCCCTATTTGTGAGCACAAGATCAAGCATTGCTTCTGCTCTTGTTGGTTCTGTGATGCCCTGAGTCAGGAATCCACACTGCAATCCTTTCAGGATCACCTGACTTCTAGCACATGCTGTTGATGGTATTCTCCAGTCCACCTTGTGCAGGTTGAAGTCCCCTACAATTACCACCTCTCCTTCCTCACAGCTTCCAATATTTGTGAGCTCAGTACTCTGCCCCTCTCCTCATCCTGGTTGTGTGATCTATACACCACCACCAACCTCACCTTTCTCCCTCTATTGGAGCTTAATTGAATCCATAATGCCTCCACCCCCCCATTTCTCCAACTCATCCCTCATGCAAGTTATTCCCTCCCTAATATAAACTCCCACCCCTCACCCCTTCTGACTACTGTGTCCCTTTTGTATAGTTTATATCCAATGATTGCAAGATACCAGTCATGGTGTAATGATGCCCAGATCTCGATTACTGGCACTATGTCCACTCATTATCCTCCACCCACTCCTCCCCTTTCTTAAGCCTAACACTCCCTTCCTTCTTCTCTCTTTTTTCACTTATATAGCAAAAGAAAGACTTCTTGCCTTCTTAATTCCTTCAGCTATCTTTAGCTCCTTCTGTGCTTTAGCTTGCCGGAGTTCCTCACTTGCCACAGGTAATTTTCCCTATCCACCTCTGTCTTGGTCTTCCTGAATTTTCTATAGGCCAGCCACTTTTCCCTTATGGTATGCCAACTCAATGGTGACACCAACACAGCAAAATACTTCACTGTCAGCAAACGTGACACTTTGCCAATAGGTCACTGTGTTGGTGCACCCAAGACAGGAGCACACTGTCTCCTGGTCCTGCACCCCCTCCCTGAATCAACTCTGACTGGAGTTGATAATCCATAGTATGGGTAGTGCAGGGGGCAGAGTCCCTCCATGGGGGATTTGGGGGTTAAGCGCCCCAATAGAAAAACAGGACTGGGAGACATATGGGATTTATGTCTTCCATAACTTGCGGTCATCATAAATCTTGTCACTGAGATGCCAGTCGACAAAAGTGTTGTCAAACCAGCATTGTAGATCCTTCCCTTACTACCTGGGCAACCCCAGAACTGAACCAGCTGGGCACTTTGGCCCCTGTGTTCTAACCCCTGAGCCTAACACACTGCTCTGTGGCAACCAGTATTCCTTCCTTAATGATGAACCACCTTTGGTCCACCCCCATATCTGGTCTGATGCCTGCCAGATGCCTCTTTTAGTACTTCACCCATTTTCCAGAAGTCCAGATTTTGGTCTTAGTCAGGATGCTTTCTCTGCCCATATGTAATTAGAACCACACTGTGCAGCGGTCACTCCCACTCAATGGCTCCCTGACCATTATTTCCTGTACATGCTCCCCAATTGTGAGCAGAAGTGCACTTCAGTAGGCATAATCCACGCATAGAATACCTGATGGTAGGAATTAGACTGTCCACTTCCACAGAGGATAGAGATACAGTATGTGGGCCGTAGTCAGTGACTCCCTGCAGCAAACAAGTCAATACAATAAAGCATACAAAAAGGCACCGAAGATGATGGGTTTCATAGGGAATGGTTTTCACAGTAGGCAAATCAAGGTGATTCTGTCACTGCACAGATCCCTAGTGAGGCTTCACCTGGAGTGCTATGACCAGTTCTGGAGACCTCACCCGAAGAAAGACCTAGACAGACTATGGCTCTAAACATCTATTCACTGAAATCCAGAAGGGAGTGTGGGTTCATGATTGAAACAAACAGGTTTCTCTGTGATATAAAGAAGGTAAACTGTTATGTGCTATTTGTACAAAATAGGGATGCAGTCACTAGTAGCATGAATGGAGGTTGGTAGGATACACATTCCCTTCAAGGGTTTAAATGGGACTGGGACAGAGCAAGAAGAATCATAGTCCCCAAGAGGGGCAATAAGGGTTCGAGGTGTGGTAGTGGGGGTAAGGGGTACAGTACAACAATGCAGTAGGCCAGTGGAGTGAGTTAGTATAGCAAAGGCAGAGTAAATAGAGGTTCAGTCTCCCTTTAGTCAAGTTCTGTGTTTCTACATTTCCTCTCAGCCATGCACAATAACACATCATTACCAAAACCCCTTATATAGATACATTCAATGCGTTTCAACAAATCCCTAGACATCGCGGTGTCCTGCACACACACACACACAGAGTTATACCATGGCCTTTCACCCATTCACAGTCATGTAGCAGTAACCCACAGTCATACAAACATATGTAACTGTGTTCTGCACTACAGTAACCAGGCATAAGTGTGCTGCACCCATACACACATTAGTACCATTGCCTTCTACCCATAGACACACATAGCAGTACCCTGCATCAGTACAAAGACATGCAACCATGACCTGAACTAAACAGTACATAAGTGCCCTGCACACATATGCACATTTGTACCATTGCCCTGCACCTATACACACCCCTATAATAGTACTGTGCACCCACGCAGACATTCACAAGAATGCTGGGCACAAAAATCAGTGCAGATAACAGTGTCCTGCAACTTTACACACATTTGTGCTATTGCCCTTCACCCATACACTCCTCCATAATAGAACTTTTTATCCATAAAGATATATTACTGAGCAGTGCACTGTAAACCAGGCATAACTGTCATGCACCCATATCATCATATCATTCACCCATATACACTGACATAAGAGTAGGGAGCCACTGACTTTGAAAAGTGATTTAAAAGTACCCTTTAACAACACAGAGACATGTAAGAGCACCAGTCACAGAAATACATGCACATAATAATGTACGGCAAACATACACACCTACATAATATTAACCAGCAAAAGCAGACAGCAATGCACACATTTGTAACACTATCATGGACCCATAAACACAGACACTACATTGCCAGTAACAGTAAAATAAATACCTGTCTCTGTCAACCACTTTTACAGACACAGTGTTAGCATTCAGCAGCAATTCAGATATGACAGTTGTAATATGGCTTATCATATTTATCACTTGCCTTAGTCCGTTTCCTATTCTGAATGACATTACTCTGGCATTTTGTTTTTTCCTGTTTAAATGCAAAAAAAAATGTCGGGACATGCATCTGGTTTCAAGCAACATAGGCTTAGAGTAAAACCAATAGTATCTAAAAGAGTTTGTGAAATTGTTAAATTGAGCTTCTGTAAAGTGGCCAGCACATAAAACACTATGATCAGTTGATTCCTAGCAGGCACATTTAACACCAAGTGCCTACTGCTTGCACCAATGGTTATCTTTAGGAAAGTGATAGAAACTGTGTGCATACCCTTTCCCATTCTTACAACCAATGGCACAGCAGTGCTTCATATCAGCAAAAAATTAAAACAGGAAACAACAAAATTGAACAAAAAGTAACCACACAGACAGACAGACATTTAAGTCAGTTAAAAAATAAAATATACTGTAACAAACTTTGTTAAGTTGATAGCATTATAAAAGCAGGGAAGTAAAATGATTATATTGGTAAATAGGGCAGTAGAACTCACACTGTTGCAAAGTCACTCTCAGCAATACTGTTTAAACTGTCAGGAAACAATACAGTTTGAGAGTAGTTAGTTAGTTTTAGTTTAGTTAGTTTTTATTGACTGGGTAAGTGCCTATTTTCAGGCACAGCCCAGGGGAGGAGGATATAGATGAAAGCCAACTGACATTGAACCAGATTAAGCTGCTGTTGGTGGTAGTTTTAGTGAATGGGGGGGGAATCTGGCCAGGACACCAGGGAAAATTCCCTTATTCGTCGGTAGGGGAAACGCTGTTGCAAGCATGGAGTCCTCCATTTCGGGAGATGTGGAGCTGGAGACAGAACCTGTTTCTGATGCTCTGTCTGGTGCTGTTGACACCGAAAATGTGTTAGTGGATATTCCTATGCCAGTCTCTGAGGAACATGGTATGCAGTTGGACGGTTCAGTTCTTATGGAGTTGCCACAGATTCCGGGTCAGACAGAGGATCTTAACCTCTCTTTAGAGGAAAAATGACAGATTCTGCAAGACAAACTGGATTTAGTTGAAGCCCATTGGTGGCAGAAAAATTGAATTCTGAGGACGATAAGAAACATAAACGGCTGGATAATGATTCCCCTGACACTGTGAAAGGTGGCGCTTCCAAAGTCTTTGTTACTGGCAGTACTCAGCAGGGCCCTGATGATAGTGATTTCAGACCTCCCCAGGTGACTACATCACATTGTGGAGGTGTGGGAGAAGCATGGTCCCCAGAAGGAGCCCTGGAGAAGGCAGGTTGGACACTGAATGCGGATGGTGTTTGGATTGCTAGAGTGGATTCAATTATGGTCGGTGCAGACCAAGAAGCAGTCGCAGAGCCGACTGCAGACTTTCCCACTGTTGTTGATGGTGTGGGACATCAGCAGCCTATGGATCCTTCAGGTACTGTTGTATTTTCTCCTATTTCAGGTGCTTCTCACCATGGCCAGCATATTCCACCTGTGGATGATGCTAGGGCCTCGGTTGAACAGGTCCCTGTTTGAAGCATGTCCCGGAGCCCCAGTGGGGTGATTAGATAGAGGAGCCTCTAGGTGGGCAAAACAGTTCTCCTCAAACCTTTGCCAGTCTTTTTAAGAAGCCTGTGGAACTTGCAAAAAGACGAAATGCTGTGCAGTTTCGTGATTTGGGAGGTATGGGGACACCTCGAATCGTTTTTTTTGTGGGGAAAAGTTCTGTTAAAGCAATCATTGCAATTTACCCCTGCAGATGTTTATGCAGTTATCCATGCTGCAGGGGAATCAACATTTGATATTAGTTTTTGGACCCCGGACTTGTTGGAAAAATTCTAGGCCCGGTATATGAATTTGAAAACTAATCCCCTTTGGACTCCATTCCAAGTCATTCCTTTAATGAAACAATTATTTCGAGAGATCACAATTTTATTTCGGAATGAGGGGGTTAATATCCAGGATATTCTCTACTGGTTGGATAAGAAATGTGAAGTACAAGGTACCCCTGATTCTATCTTGGATGGAAGGGGTTTTGGAACTGGGGTTGGAAGATTAAAATTAAGCTTCAGTATGAAGGTACGGACTTGAAGCATTTACCAAATTGCCTGTATATTGGGTGGGATAAGGGTTTTATCTTTTATCTGGGTCAGCCTCATTGGTGTTCCAAATGTAGGTCTGCCAGATGCATCAGTCCCAACTGCAAGGTGCGTAAGTGCACCATTGCTTGAATCCATTGAAGTGTAATTTGTGTGATGAGGAAGGCCATTCTTTTCCGACTTGCCCTTGGGCATCCCATGATACTGCTGATGTGGACTATACCACACAGGACTTTTATATTCAGAAAACAAAATCAGCTTCTGGCATTTGGGGTTATTTCCCATCCCCTAGACCCAATTCAGATTTGGCAAACCCAACTGTGGCTAGGCTGGTTACTAGTGCTTTGGGGGGCCCTTCTGATGCTAGCTGTGATGCTATCCAGGTTTCTGAGGATGTCCCACAGTCCTCTGAACGTATGGCCTCCCAAAGCCCCCCGCCTGTGGGTGATGGGTTTCAGGATGTTAAAAACCCAAAAGGGATGAGGGGGAGAAAGGCCAAGGTAACCCCTGGTGCATCAGTGGAATCTGTTGTTCACCATAATCCCTTTTACCCACTGTGGGAAGGCATATCTGAGGAATACTTGGACTCTGACACTGTGTCTTGGGCCTCTTCACAAGCCAACACTCCCTCAGATGCTGAAGATCTGGAAGGAACTGTTGCTAGCAGAACCAGAAAGAGGTGGATGGGAGTTAGGGCCTCTTCCAAGAAAGTTCCTTGAAGATCCCTCTGATACAACCTTTTGGGGATTGGACACTATGATTTGGCTAATGCCTCCCTCAACACAAATAGTGTGTTGTAAGAGAGGAAAAGATTAGCGACGTTTGCTTTATTTTCTGATTTGAAATATGATATTGTGTTATTTCAAGACACCAGGTTGCAGACCCAGACTGATATCAATGTAGGCAGGAATGCATTGCTTTGAGATGCTAGTTATTGGTCAGGAGGGACAGATCTTTGTAGTCGGATTGGTATCTGTTTCACTACTCATACTGTTCCAATACTTAATCAGGTAGACATTTTATCAGGTAGAGCTCTTTTATTGGATGTTCAAATTCAGGGGCTAGATTTTCGTTTGATTAATGTGTACGCTCCCCAGACTAAAAAGGCTACGATTGATTTGCTTAAATTGATTTTGCCATATCTTTATATGTCTAGAAATCTGCTTCTTGGTGAAGACTTTCATACCAGTAGATTTTTGGCTGATAGGGGACCACAGATCTCCAAAATATATTGTGACTCAACGTATCTTAATCATGTTTTACAGTTGACCGGTTTAATTGATGCATTTACTTTTCCTAATATTAGGAATCCCCCTCATACATTTTTTAAAGGGCTTTTATTCACATGGATAGATATTTGGTTTTTGTCTTCCAATCTAACTATTAGACATACAAATGTGATGCCGGTTGCAACATCGGACCACGGTCTTCTTGAGGTCTCTCTCTCTCTCTCTCTGACCTTGCTGCCACGACGAGGGGGAAGGGGTATTGGAGACTAAATTTAAGTTTGCTGGATAATATCGAGATATGGTAAGGTTTTCATTCTCTGGTACAAGCCAGGGAATCAGTGGCCTTTTTATATGACTCCCTAGAGGAGTGGTGGTCTGCAAGTAAAGAATATTTTCAAAAATATTTTCAGTTAATGGGAAAATTGAATGGCACACAAAACAAGAAGATTATAAAGCTTTGCAGGAACAATTAACTTTATTGCAGACTTTATAGATTTCTTCTGGAATTTCCTATGTAGACCAAATTGATCAAATTAAGAGCAAGTTATCTCTTCTGCAATATAGCAGGATGATATCCTTAGAAACCGAACAGAGTTGGGGATGTATGGGGAAGCATGGTAGTGTGAATCCCTTTGATTCTTGTTTAATCCAATGGCAGAATAAAGCTATATATTACCTTAAGTCTAAGGAGGGGATTGAGAAATATGGGAAACTGGATATTATGGAGGAAGTTGAAGGCTATATAAAGGACACATTTTCTTTAATAGGTATATCAGACATTGAAGTACAGGATTGGGTGGCCTCTTGTGGTTTGATACAAATTTCTGATTCATTAAAATCCTCTCTGATTGCCCCAGTCACCGGAAGTGAATTGGGTTTCATCATCTCTAGGTTGAAACAGGGCATAGCCCCAGGGCCGGATGGCTTTCCAAATGAATTTTATAAATTACTTTTTCCTCTGCTTAAGTCGGAGGTGGTTGCTGCTTTTAATTATTTTGTAAGTACTTATAAATTGCCTAGTAGCATGTATGATGGTCTTACCTTTTTCCGGTTTAAACCTGGGGATAGAGCTTTTTTGGATAATTGGAGATCTATAACACTTTTAAATATGGATTGTAAAATCCTGGCAAAATTATTATATCATTGTTTGGCTTTGGTCCTAGAGGACATAGTTCATCCTACACAATTTTGTGTTGTTCCGGGGAAGAAACTTGCGGATGCATTAATTTTGCTTAGAGAGATTATGGAAAAAGGAACTGGTGGAGAATTGAGTGTTTACCTGGTGGGGTTGGATCAAACAAAAGCTTTTGATACTGTTAGTCATGAATATTTATGGATTGTGCTATGAGGTCATGGTTTTCCAGATACTTTCTTATATTGGATTAAATTGTATTATCAGAAATCATTGGTTAAGCCATATGTGAATGGCTGGGTGGGAGCTAGTTGTCCATTTCACAGGGGGATAAGACAAGGTTGTCCCCTGAGCCTGGCTTTGTATGTCCTGGCTTTGAGTCCACTCTTACAGAAATTACAGCTAAATGATAACATTAGGGGTCTCTCAGTGCATAGTGGGGATTTGGAAATAAAGAGTATTATCTATGTGGATGATATATGCCTGGTACTGGGGAACCAGGCATCAGGAGGTACGGCAGCTCAAGAAATTCAGCTTTTTTCACAGCTTACTAGTACTACCATTAACATTGCTAAAAGTACATGCCTTCCCATTGGAGACTTAGTTCCGGTGATTCCGGTTTGTCTGGGCATCCCGAGTCAGCTACAACCTCAAAAACATTTGTGGTATATTTTGGTAAGGGGGATATGTGTTCTTACAATTGGACTCACATTATTTCAGAAGCTAAGGTGAAAATAAAGAAGTGGAACTCTTGGCACGTGTCCAAATTAAAGACAGTTTATATGGTTAAATCCTTTTTATTAATTATATTTTACATTTATGAAGTGGTTTTCCCACCAACTAAACAATTAGAGATGGTACTTTATGGTATCTTCTTTCAGTGTATTTGGGGTAACAGACTTAATCCGATAAAGGGAGAGGTTTTATATTGTTCCATTAAGGATGGTGGGTTACAAATGGTTCATCCAATTTTTTTTTTAATTTTCTTTATTTTTATATGGCAATCTGAAACCAGTGTTGCAATCTGGCAGTACAATTTGGAGTCCCTGGGTTTCTGATGAAGTAGGTCCTTGGCTTGATTCCTGGGGAGCTGAGTCTGCCATTCCAAAGCAAAGATCATTACAGGGTCTCCCTTATTTTATACGGTATATTTTTGGTAAATTGAAATTATGGTCCCTTACGAAACATCACTTGTTGACATTTTCCAGGAAAGAGATTTATACTCATGTTGTGGAAGTTTTTTTTTTTTTATAGATGTTCCTAGATACTGGATTAAAACTCCATTTGAGACTGTTAGCATAGGGAAGATGTTAACAAATCCTGGATTACGAGGTAAAATGTGAGCTGTGCTTTGGTTATGCACTCATGAAATGTTGAATGTACAGAACAACTTGAAACATAAGGAGGTGGCAAACAGAGGGTGTCCTTGGGATAGCACTTGGCATGGTATATTGGAAACTATGGAGCATTTATTTTTTGAATGTCCACTTGTTCTGTTCTTTTAGTCCTTTTGTATTTACAGTGGCCCAATTTTCCTTTTTTTATTTATGACTAGGGATATTTTGTTACTGGGCTTACCTCGAACGTGGGATAAATATGACTCAGGCATTGTTCATTTATTCTTGTTAGTACTTAAGTATCATATATGCACACGAAATGCCACTTGACGTTGTATAAAAGACAGGCTATGGCAGAACAATTGTTCTGGACAGTGCACAATTCATTGGTATGGTTTAGGGACTTGGATTTCTTAACCTGTTCATTCTCTCTATTTCAGGATAGGTGGAGACACATGGATTGTTTTTTGGATGTATGGTAGTTTAAAGGTAAGAGCTACTATGGCTTGTAGGTATGTCAACTTAGGACTGCTGGATTGCTTTTTTATTTTTTATTTTTGTTTCTTTCTTTCCATGATGTATAATGGTATGCTGAATCCCTTTTTTCTGTTTATTTTTTCTTTTTCTTATGCTTTTGTTCGATGTTACATTGCCATGGAGGTATTTTGCTATTGTGGTTATTTTACCACTTCCCTTATGCTATTTGGGGGGGCAGTTTTTCATTTTGGGAGTTGGGTTTTGGGGGTTATATTCATGGTTACAGTGATTTTATGTTCTCTATGTGATGTGATATTTCTTTCTATTTTTCCTTTTTTGTTTTCTTGCTTTAGTCTGGAATAGCACTGCTATGTAGGTTTTTTTTAGTTTTTAAAGTAAACTTTTGTTTTCACTACATGGGTTTTTGGGGTCATACTAATGCTATGTTGCATTTATAAATTTACTGCATGACAAAATACTTATTTCTGTTTATTTTTATTTTGTATTATTATTATTTAGTGCGATGTAACACTATTATGTATGTATTTCTTTTAAGTTATAATAACAAAATTCCCCTACTCTTTTCAAAAAGTGACATGGGATCTTTAAAATCCACCTGAACTACCACCAGAACAGGCAGATGGGACCGTGGTTTAATGTCAGATCTGAAAGATGGCACCTCAGAAGTGCAGCACCCCCCACATGCTGCACTACAGTGTCAGTATTGGGATATTAATCCAAGTGCCTGGTGTGGGGATAGAACCCACAGCCTTCTGATCTCACAGCCTCAGAGGGAGTAGGTCAAACACTGTCACAGGACACTCTAGTACTCAGATTACAGACAAACTCTGCAATGATCGACTGTTGGACACATAACTCTAACAACTTAAAAGAAATTATGAAGGGCCCAGTATAAGGATAAGGAGAGTGTGTTAATCAAACCAAAATGCCCTGACTGCAGCCCATTACTGACCAGGAAATATTCAGTTGGAACAGCATGTCTGACAGATGGCAGTGCTCACAGACCACCCACTGATGTCATGATGCTGCAGACGCTAGCAGCCCAGCTTAGCAGAGCATCAGGAACAAATTACAGCACTAAGAGGAAAACAGAGCTACGAACATGAAAGCACAATTACAGTATTTATTAAGCAGAGGGGTTAAAAACAACTAGGGCAGTGCTTTAAAGGTGTTTCTTTACTGACATTACCATTTGCAGTAAAAAATAAAGTGTTGCACATGATCTTTAAACAGAAAGAAGGGAGTATTTAATTCAAATGTCATAGTGATTTGCATTAGTGGAAGGATACACTGAAAAGTCCAAAAAATGTGTTCCATGATAAGCCATTTTTCCAGCTGAGCTTCAACAAGATGGCTGTAGGCTCCACCCTCTGCCATAAAAAGGGATCTGCTGTACACTAACTGTACATAGTAGTCAACCCCGGAAGGCCACAATGCCTCCCCCCCCAATAAATACCTGTGGTGTCTCTCACTTATTCGCCTCCTGCTATCAGGAGACACTGAACTAAATTCCAGCCCCATTCCAAACACTCCTAGGGTTTTCTCCCCCTTTGTCCCAAACTGGTACACTATCAATGGACTTAAAATAGCTCATATGAACATCAATATTTTTAGGCATAAAGTGTCAGAATTTGAAGCTTGGATACTGCACTACACCCTTGATATCTTAGGTGTTTCTGAAACCTGGCTTAAATCTCACATTCAGACATGTGAAATTGATATCCCTGGGTATACTGTCCTCAGGAAAGATCACCCTAAAAAGAAGGGGGGTGGACTCCTCCTCTATATTTGGTCCACCTTAGACAAGGGAGATTGAGCTATCGTAACCGATTGACTACCCAGACAAGTTGATCTTCATTTTCTTATCCCTTGGAATGGTAAAAATCCTTTATATTGGTTGTGTCTACCACCCCCATAATACTGCTGCCCAAACCCTAATGGCCCTCACCAATTGCCTTGTGGACCTGTCCCACAAAGAACTAATAATCTGTGGTGACTTTAACATAAACTGGCTTAGCCCACAGCTGAAAGACACCAAGTTATTTCTTGTGAATTCCAGCCTGTCTCAGTTAATAACTGATCTTACCAGGTTAAACACTAAATCTGGCAACCACTCCCTCCTTGACTGGGCTCTCACCTCCAGGCCAAAGAGAATAAGGTCAGCAGGAATATTCCAGGATTCCCTAAGTCATCACTGTCCCATATTCTGTATATGGAAAAATAATTATCCTAACCACCACCCCCCCCAGGATTTTCTCTCCCCAGGACCTAACTTACTTCAATAAAAAAAGCATTCATTGAAAGTTTAAAAGTGGTAGATTGGTCACCAATAAAAGATTTCCCACATGTTAACCAAGCCCTAGACTACCTAACTCATAGCTTTAATAGTGTGCTTAACAGACATGCCCCCATGAGAAAATGCAGGGCAAAATGCTTCTGTACCAAATGGATCTCCAGTGACCTCAGGAAACAAATGAGGCAATGAGATAATGCCTGGGTAAAGTTCAAAACATCTGGTCAGCCGAGTGATTGGCATACCTATAGGGGTCTAAGAAACACCCACAAGAATGGACTTAGGAGTGCCAAAAGAAAATATCTAAAATCACTACAAACATCCAACTTGTTCAACCCCAGGACTTTCTGGATTCAAATTAATTGACTTCTAAAGGGCTGCCCTGATGTTGCAACAGATTATGGCTGTCAATGGCCAGATCTTCTCTGACCCTACGGCTGTCGCACATAGTTTAAATTAATTCTTCATAGACCTTGAGAAATATAAAGTCCCCCCTACTGACACATAGGCCTGCCCCACCCTTCACCCTGTCCCCCGAGCTGCCCTCCACAACCTAACTTCCACTTCAGACTTGTCACCAGAAATGAAGTCCGTGAAAAACTCTGGGACCTAAGACCTGATAGCATTCCATGCTTCGACAGTCTGGAACCCAAATTCCTCAAGATAGCTGCATCTGTCATTGCTCAACCTCTTGTGAACCTCATTAATTAATCTCTCACATTAGAGGTTGTTGCAGAAAACTGGAAGGTAACAGTTGTCACCCCAGTACGCCAAAGTGGCTGGAAAGAACTACTAGAATACTACTGACCAATCTCCCTGCTCAGCATACTTGAAAAACTTCAAGAGAGACTGGTATATGGCCAGCTTCAGGATTATCTTAATCATAGAGACTCCCTAACACCTGCTCAGCATGACTTTCAGAGAAACCACAGCATCAACACTGCTCTTACACGGGTCTCCACTGACATCCTCAAAGCTATGGTTATAGGCATGGCAACAGGCGCAGTCTTTGCAAACCTGACAAAAGCATTCGATTTGGTCAACCATGATCTTCTCTTAGCAAAACTGTGGGCTAGATAATCTCTCCCACCAATGGTTCACAAACTACTTATCAAAGAGAAAACTGTGTGTGAGATGGCATGGAACAACATCTGCACTAAAACAGATACCTGCTATGGTACCACAAGGTTCCATTCTTGGTCCCCTACTGTTCTCTCTATCCATAAATGACCTACCCCTTCATTGCGGTTATGCATCCATACAGTTGTATGCTGATGATACTGTTCTTTATAGATCAGGTACTGACATCAGCTGGGTCATCCTTTAGCTAGGTAGAGACTTTCAACTCCTGGAAAACTGGTTCTCTGAAAATAAACTAGTACTCAATGTGAAAAAAAAAACAAGGTCATGCATTTTGGTAGCAAAAGGCTGAGAACTGCAGAGACCACCTTCTCATGCTTTCCACCAAATCAGGCATCAACTTGGAAGTAGTATAGTCATTCAAGTACCCTAGGTATGTTAGACCAGGATATGTCCTTTGAACCCCATGTAGATGCCCTATCCAAATCCATAAACCAGAAGCTTGGACTGCTATACAGACTCTCCCCCTACCTTTTGACTCCTTCATGGCTCGCAGTAGTTAGAAGTACACTCTTACCAACTCTTTTCTCTGCTGCCCCAACAATACAAACCACTCGAGACTCTGTCCTAGCCAAACTAAGGATCCTTTACAACAAAACAGCATGCTTTGCTGGAGGTACCCATCTGAGGGAACACCACTGCGATGTCCTTGCCTCACTAGAGTAGCCCACATTCGAGGTAAGGCTATGCTTTCCTCTCTATTGTCTGATCTACAAACTGCTGAAACCTACTGCCTCTCCAGCTTCACTACCCTGCTTCAATTTAGGTGGTCTGTCAGTACACTGAGATCACTCTCCAGCTCACAGCTTGACACTCCCAGGGTCTGATTTGCCATAGGCAGTAGATCATTTGATGCAGTTGTTCCATCCCTACAGACCTGTCTTCCCCTAGAAGTCTGTATGAGTCCAACCTTCTTGCAATTCAAGAGGAGACTTGAAACTCTCTTTTGGACCCCAGCACTTTGCCACTGTCATCCTTGTCCCTGAATGTATCTGTTGCTTTCATATACCTAATTGACTGTAACTAATTGATACTGTGGTTGTTACTATGTTTGTCTCTTGTTCTTCACCCTAACCTCCTGTGTGAACTTAACCTGTATTGTAATTGTTGCATTTCAGTGCTATGTAACTAACCCGGGTCACCCCTGAAAAAGGGACTCCATTGTCTCAGTGGGCTTACCTAGTTAACAAAATTCAATAAATAAATAAGTATGATTTCTCATGCTAGTATTTCCATAATACACCTGTATGTGTTCCTGCGTGTGAAAATAATGGAGATATTGGTCTCCAAGTTCACAATGGATTTCATTACAAGTAGCAGAAATTGACTTTTTACAGTATGCTCTATATGTTGGGCTATTTTTTTTTAAATATTACTCCTGCAGTTTGCAACATTCAAATAACTTTGAATACATCGTTTATATTTGACAACAATAAAAGTATATGTTTTTTACACAATATGTCTCAGTTTATTTTTAGCTCCCTCATCCCTTCTCCATCTGTGAGTAGACACACATTTGTATAGAGTAAAAACTCAAAACAATGAGGAGAAACAGTGGACTGTAACCCAGAAAAATAAGCAAATGGGAAAAATGCTGAAGAATGTGGTCAATGAATAAAAATAAATGATATAGAGCTGGCATGCCAGCACAGCCATAGAGCTACTGCTCACAACGCTGGTGACCCATGTTTGGTAATGAGCCTGGGTCATTGTGACCTGGCCAAAAAAAGAAGAAACTGGACATCCAAGGGGATGGTCTACAGAGAGGGAGGGTGGCTGTACTTGGTATGTTTCTGCCTCCTGAGTGACCATATGATTGCGTTGAGGACAGCTGAATGGGAGAAAAAATGCAGGCTAGGAAACCATACTGTGCACATATTGTGTGCGCCAGGGTCAGCTGGTATGCCATCAGGTTACAAAGGGGAGGAGCCAGCTTTCAGGAGCTAAAGCGCTTCTGAGAGCTATCAGTTGGAGGAGGCAGCCTTAGTGGCAGCATCTGCCTGTCTCCTCAAGACTGACTCTTTTTGCAGTCAGGTTAGCAAAATGAGAGTTTGGCAGTTCATGGCCATGGCCGATGCCACAGAATGTCCAGCTGGTACAACCCTGTAGCACAGTTTGATCGGAACAACATTTACATCAAAAAGAGAGACAGAACTGTGAGTAAAATCAGGATCTCAAACTGAGGTGAAATCATCTGAACTTTGGTAACACCCACTACCCATGTAGGAGGGTTAAGAGCCTAGACAGGGACCAGACTCGGATCACCTAGCTGATTTAAGGACACTTATTGACCAGTCTAAGTCTGAGTTGACAGTGGGCAGAGGCTCTTCATTTTGCCCCAATGCCTGGATGCGTATGGGGCAGGCTCATGCTTGATGGACCAGGTACAGCCACTGTATATCATGTCTGTGTGGCTGTATCCCAAGTATTTTCAGGGTACTTCAACTAAACCCATTGCTGCAAGTGGCCACTACCAGGAAGGCTTGTCCCTGGTCTCCTGCAAGTTACCAGAGGACTTTCTATGTCAGGGTTCCCCTTTTGGAAAGGAAAGTGACAGTTGAAACCCTATCTTTGAGAGACTGTGTCCCCACCAAGAATAAAAAGATTCTGGACTGTTACTCACAAAATATGAACTGACTTAGCCTACATGCACAAATTGAGGACAGTGAAATTATTTATTTCAAATGTTTCACCAGTAAAGACTTGCTGAGTTGGTAACAGATCATTTCCAGGTGCATCCTAGGGGAAAGGGGTGAGGGAATAGATAACAAAAATGCAGAAAAAAATAATAATACAAAATTAAATACAAAATAAGATGCACAGTACAGTAATGGGCAAGAGCAATAAAATACATTGGGTGGCTCCCACTTAATCAGAGATATTTATTTCAACTAGGTATCCATGCCAAAAGAGTAACTTTAGATAGATTTCCAATTTCTTTTCATGCCTTTAAAAAAAACACTAGCATTGTTTCAACCCGGTCATTTCTGCACTTTCAATTTGTAGTCCTCAGGATGAGGACCTCGACTGGTCAAAAAACAATGTTTTACAAGTTGCCATCTTTTTTTAATTCACTTCCGTCATAGCCTGTGTCAGTAATTATTTAAATAGTTTTAGACATGCTCAGAGAAACCATCTATTTTCCAGCTACCAATGTAAATGTTTCTCTGATTAGTCATGTACTGGCAACTGTCATCGAGGCACATCTCAGGAAGCCTAGGAAAAACCAGGAGCAGTTGCATAATTCACAAAAAATATTTTAGTACTAGCAGTAACATAAAAAATAAAATTGTTCAGAATAACTATTTACAAAGGCAGAATAAACAAAGAAGATCTATCTGAGTTTTTCTTCAATCTCTGTGTCTCTCAAAACATTGCAGCTCTCTCTCTCTAAATCTTTGTAACCCCCCTTCTTAACAAGCATCCTGTTTTTTTCTAAAATGTTCTTGTCAATTTCATGCAGGCGCAGCAAGAACACAATGTCCCAGCACTGAAGGCCTTTCCCCACAGCTTCTGAAAAAAGGCTTATAAACTGCTCTCAGGTTAACCCCTTAAGTTCCCAATAGCTTTTTGCAATCATCTCAAACTATAATTATACATTTCAACAGTAATGCTATATAATTTCTGAACAAAGAGATCCCAATATTGGTTACATTTCCACATAATGATTTGCATATATTTTTATACCAGCAGATATGCAAGGGAGAAAAAAGACAGAAACAAGGGAAGGATGAGAGACAGTGAGAGGCAGAGAATTGCATGACTGTCGGGGTGATCAAATCCTAGATCTCATGAGAAAATTTGGTTGTGCAACCAGACAGACAAGAGACTGGAAAGGAAAGAACAGAACAGATCCCTGCATTCACACTCTCCATAACAACTGGGACAGGGTCCTATTCAACCCTGTCACAGTGACGTATATTTATTTTGGATGTATACTTATATTTTTGTCTTATTGTTCCTTGTTCATTGTGTAATTTTGTGTTGCATATCTGTTGGACATTCTGCTCGCCTATGAAAACAGGTCTTTGGCCCATGGACTTTTCACATTTTAGATAAACAAAACAAATACTATACAGTTTGGCAATCACAATAAAATAGAGAATGTTGATTCAACATACAGTAGGTTGAAAGAGTAAAAATACTATACTGTTGGGCTGCTATGAAATGCAACCAGCATAATGATATAAAAATATAAAAGGCGCATGGAAGAACAAGGACTAAGTGCAAATAGTAACTGGTAAATCCAGGCATGAGCTCAATTAGGTCAAATAGACAATTGTTCTGATGGGGGGAATCAAACAGACAGGGAGCAGGAAAGGAAGGTGCTATCAAAGGGGTCAAGTGCAGCTGCATGAAGGGGTAGTGAAATCATGAAGAAAGGACTTGAAGGGGGAAGAGAAGGAAGAGACAGAGCAGACAGACAGGAGAAAAGAGGACCATAGTAGTTTTCCTGGAAAGGAGGGAGAGGGAATGGGATCCACTGTTCTGGTGAGGGTACGGGGTAGAGGAGGGTGGAAAGGTAGGGAGGAAGAGTGCAAAACCAGAATTTGGAGATGGAGGTGCAGTGGTTGAGGCCCCTGGTGTCAAGGGAGGGGAAAGAGAGAGGGAAGGAGGAGTAAAGGAAGCAGTGGTGGGTATGGGGGGGGGCAGGCCAAGATGAAACAACAGAAAGAGTGAAAAAGTGAGTCCAATCTGGCAGGGGAGGACTTGGAAGTATAGTCAAAGATGGGTAGGTTCGTCTTCAACACTAACTTTCCCCTGTCAGGAAATGGGATGCTGGATTTTTTCCTGTAGATTACACCTGATTTGAGGTAGAGTTTTTGGTAGATTTCATCTGTATATGCCAAGTATCAAGGTGAGTCTAGCCAGACCATGAGGTACTTGAAGGAGGAGACATCTTCAGTTGCAGTACCATCATAGGTGTGTATTAAAGAGAGAAGAAAGAGCATGACGAACCTCTGCTTGGAGACAAGGGTCTTGGAGATCATTTTCTTGGCATTCAGGGACAGTTGGTTGGTTCAGAACCAGTACTGGATGCTGTCAAAATCTTGATGGAGTCAGAAAGCAAGGTCTGCTGCAGAGAGGCCAGAGGGAAACAGCACAGTGTCATCTGTGTACATGTGAATGGACACAGAGGGACAGGCAGTGGAGAGGTCACTTAGATTGGGTTCAGGAATGACCCTTGGGGCATGCCAGAGCAGATCAGGACCGGGGGTGGATAAGATGTCTACAGTATGGAGAGCTTGTGACCTGCCCTCAAGGTAGGAGCAGAACCAGTTGACTGCAGAGGCAGCAAGCTTCACCGCCTTAGGCTTGTTCAGGAGATGGGGGTAGGTCGTGGTATCAAAAGCTTTGGCAATGTCAACAAACATGGCAGAAGTGAAAAGGCCATGGTCCATGCCTGACAAGATGGAATAAGTGAGCTGGAGGA
Organism: Neoceratodus forsteri; assembly: GCA_016271365.2. Lineage (NCBI taxonomy): Eukaryota > Metazoa > Chordata > Ceratodontiformes > Ceratodontidae > Neoceratodus > Neoceratodus forsteri. The sequence continues at coordinate 725,753,518 of CM028129.1, forward strand.
GGGGGGTGGCAGTGGATCTGCTGCTTTCTGAAGCCAGACTGGTAAGGAGTGAAAAAGGAGGCGTCAAGGAAAGGTAAGAGTTGAAATAGCACAAGCTGTTCCTGGAACTTGGTCAGGTGTGGAGGACAGTAATAGGCCAATTCTTGCCAGGAGAGGAAAGATTAACCCCTGTAAGGAGGAGGAATGACCATATCCTGTTTCCAGGCATCTGGGACTGAGGCTGAGGAGAAGGTGAGGTTGAGGTGGTGGGTAATAGGGATGGTGATGGCAGGAGCAGTGAGAGGCAGAAGCTTGGGGTCAAGCCCATCAGAATTCACACCCTTACAGGGGTTAAGTGCAAGAAGGGCCTTGAGAGAGGCAGAAGGAGCAGTAGGGGAGAAGGAATAAGTGTGTAGAAGAGGGAAGAGGGAGGGAAGGAATGGGATGGGAAGGGGGAGAAGAGATTGCATAAGAGATAGAGGAGTTGAAAGAAGAAGCTATGATTCCAAGGTCAATGATGTGGGAGTTGACAGCATTGGGGAAGGGAGAAAAGGGAATTGATTACTTTCTAGAACTTGGAGAGGTGATTAAAGTTGTTCTGGAGTGTGGATATGAAGTACTCAGATTCTACAAGCCTGGTGGCTTTGGTGCAAGCATTATGAAAGGTCTGGTAATTTAACAGGGTATCAGGGGAGCTGGTGACTTTATAGGATCACCATGCTAGATCTCTGGCTCAAAGACAAGCCATAAACCCAGCTGAGATCCAGGGAAGATAGGGACCCTGGGCCCTGTTTTTTCCAGAGGGAGCATGGTGGTTTCAGACAGCCATACATTTGGTTTGGAAGGATTTGAAGCCACAGTTGATGAATGTGGTTGTAGAGAGATGGCCCTGTCAGTGGATAACAAGTCAGTGTGGAGGGACAACGGGTCCTTCAACTTGGAGAACTGTATGAACATGATTTTAAGGGGAGCTTTTGGGTGGTGGATCTTACACACATAGTAGACCATGTGAAGGTCACTGATGGTGTCAGGGAGGATACCAGCATCCACAATATGGTGAGGGTGACAGAACAGTAACCAGTTCAGAAAAGAATGGTTTGGGGACTTGAAATTGAGGAGTGGGATCTGAAATCACTTGACACATTTGGAGGGTCTTAATTTTGGCAAAGCTTGTGTGCTGAGAGGGAGAGTCAGTTCATATTAAAATCACCAAGGATAAGCAACTCACCAGAGGAGAAGTAGGAGCAGATAGAGGTGAGGACTTTGATAACCAAAGCAGGGGTAGGTCCAGGCAACAGTACACCCCAGCAATAAAAATGGGGAATGAGAAGGGGAAGGAGAGTTTAAGGAAGAGATGCTCATAGGTTAACAAGAGAAAACCAATAACAAAGGCACAAATTGGATACCAGAGAAGAGGTAGATTGCAATACCAGCACCCCTCTTGGATGACCCTGCCTGCCAACGGATTATCCAGGGATGGATACAGCAGAATGTGGAACCTTATGGGAGAGCAGAGATGACCAGGCCATCTGGCTGGATAGTGACCATGATGGGTTGCAACTGATTCAGTTTTGGGAGATGGCGGTGAATGTTGAGGTGGGCAACCCACAATATTTTGGGAAGCTACATAGGCGAAGTAGGATGGGGCCAGGATTAAGCTCAGTGTCACCAGCTACCAGCAGTATCAGAGATACAGGGAGCTTAAGGGAGCCAAGATGCTGCTTGGTGGGAGATGAGTGATGGGTAGCAGGCTAGGTAACATAGGGGAGACAAGTGGGAGTGGGGACAGGAAGTGCAAGAGAGCTTCAAGGTGGAGCCAAAGACCAGGTAGCAGAAATCACACATGATGCAAGGGGGAGGGACAAGTAGGGGAGGGAGGAGGAAGTAGATTGGGGAAGGGAGGAGAGAAAGGATAGGGATCATCATGGTGGATGGAAGTAGTAATCTGGTAATAACACAAGGGGGGCTATGAGAAGCGAAGGCCCGAACCAGAGTAGAGAAGTCAGCAGAAGCATAGACTTGACCCAGATAGGACAGCTAGAGGGGTGTAGACAAGACAGTGAGGATAGTAGAAGGGTAGGCTTTCCCATATAGGGCCGCAAGGGGAATCAACTAAGACCAGCACAGTTGGAGGTGTACACACAAAAGTGGGTTTAGCAAGGGGGAACTATGTAACAGTAAGTGAGCACCATCGTAATATAACAACAGAAAAAAATAATAAGGTGTGCAGGTAGGCTTAACAGAACATACATAATGCAGAAGTTATAACTAATGCACAAGTGCCTAACAGCAATAGTGCTAGCTTCCACCTACCCCACCAGGCAGCATAACAGCAGTAAAACAAAACATACAGGTTGCAGTTTATGCAGGACAGTAACTTACAGGTTAGCAGTTACATGTGATTCAGAGCTCAGTGCTTGTGTTACATACTGCATCTACATAATTGTAGGTTTGAATTTGGATACAGAGGCCAGGTCAGTAACTAGAATGATGCTTCTAAGGTGTAGTTGTATGAATGAATAGTGCTTAGGTACTTAGACATGGACATAAGTCAGTGAATATAGTACATGATGAGCTGACAGTAAGATAGTACTGATACTGGAACAGATGAGTTATTCAGTATGAGTTGATGGTTTGGCTTTTCTCTGTATCCCATCATAGGAAGGATGGTTAGTTGATTAGGATGTGACACCCCCTTGGTGGGATAAGAGTGCCGGAGAAGGAGGAGGTGTAATGGGAGGATGGAGGGCGAGTGTGTCTCGCTCTAAGCAGAGCAGCAGGGTTCTGCTGCCTAAGTAGGATATGGGTGAGGAGCTCTTCCCCCATATAACTAGAGATAGAGCCTTTCAGTTATACGTGGTTCAGAGCTCAGTGCTTGTGTTACATACTGCATCTACATAATTGTAGGTTTGAGTTTGGATACAGAGGCCAGGCCACTAAGTAGAATGATGCTTCCAACGTGTAGTTGTATGAATTAATATTGCATAGGTACTTAGGCATGGACATGAGTAAGTCAATGAATATAGTACATGATGAGCTGACAGTAAGATAGTGCTGATACTGGAGCAGATGAGTTATTCATAATGAGTTGATGGTTTGGCTTTTCTCTGTATCCCATCATAGGAAGGATGGTAAGTTGATTAGGATGTGACACCCCCTATAAAAATATGATATCCATGATTATCTCCTCCAACTCCGGAGAGCATGGTTGGCAGCACGCAGGAGAGGAAAACCCCCCTTAGGGGGAACCTCTGAGGACCCATGGCTGTCAACCTGACAGTCCTTCTAGTCATACTAAAGGAGCATAATCCTAATTAAATTATTGGCTAGACCCAGTTGCAGATTACACATGATCCAGCGAAGCAGTTTGTAGTTAAAGATGAAAGGTCAGGAACATCTTTCAAGCCTTGTGTGAGTGAAGCAGGTGGCTGTATGAACACGTGAAGCATCCAGGTAGATCTGCACTGAGGTGAGCATTGTTAGAACATGTCTAACATTTTCAGGATAGGGCTAAATGAGGAGCTCCTAAGACTAGTATGATAAATAGATGAGTAGAAGGTACATGTATATCCAGGCTCTGACGCTGGAGGGCAGGATGAAATCGAAGTAGTCCATCCTCCAGGTTTCTGCTGATAGAAAGCTTATAAATTTCATGGCATGGTAGAATGGCTTTAGATAAAGCTAATGACTGACAAACCCAGGTCAGGTAATAAGATGAAGAGAGATGAATTTATGCTTAAGTCATGATATAGAAGGCATGCAGCAGTAGAGCTGAGAAGAAATCCTGGCAGGATTTGAGGGTAGTAAATTTGAAACAATAGTGTGAGGTTAAGAAGCATCTAAGGAAGTATAACAGGCAAGCCCAATAGGTGAGGATGTGTGGCTGGACTGGGTAGGTTAGGAGATGAGGTAGATAAGAAGCAAGTAAATGGACCAGGTTGGTCAGTGGATAAGTAGTAGAAGTTGGCAGCTAGTCCCATGGGTAAGATTTGTAGCTGGACCCATGTAGGTCAGCTGGTGAGGGAAGTAGAGTGGCAGCTAGCTTCAGGTAGCTTGTGAGCACAGCCAGGCCTTCGTAGGTCTGCTGGTAAGTAAGCAGAGCGGCAACTAGTCCTCATAGGCTAGTATGTGCAGTTGGTACCCATGTAGGTTGGCTGATGACCAATAGTAGGAGGTTGAGAATGGCAGTCAAGCCCATAAGGGTTAGCAGGTGCAGCGGAGCCCACATAAGTCAGCTGGAATTAGCAGGAATGAATTGTGAGGGTATACAGTACATGTAGGCAACTTTTATGAAAATAGTCAAAGCCGCAGGCGACCATATGCGACCCGCATTGGTCGAGTTGTACTGTACTTGTCGAGTAATTTTAGCAGATGAGGAATTCTTTCTGAGGAGGAGAAGTTTGACCAGATAACTATGATCCTGTAGAAGAATAAGGTCTTGGAGTCTATGCCAAGTTAGGGTAGGAGTCTGGTATGAGGTAGAAATACACAAACCTCCAGGCCCAGACTGGGTGTGGCAGGCTGAGAGAATTATGAACCTCCAAGCCCGATGTGGGGCAAGACAGGCAGAGTGTACGAACAGTCGAACCTCCAGGCCTAGAAGGGGAAGCAGATACGAGGTAGAAGTATACGAACCTCCAGGCCCAAACTGGGCATGGCAGGCTGACAGAATTATGAACCTCTGTGCCCGACGCTGGGCAAGGCAGGCACAGTGTTCGAGTAGTCAGACCTCCATGCCGCTGGGCGGCGAGGCAGGTGGAATGAAAGATTCCTGAAAGCAGTTGAATGACCGCTGGGAGTTGCTCTGAAAGAGCGTTCAGGTATGAGGATATTGCAGTTTGAATATATATAGTTGGCAGATGTCAGGCAGCCAGGGGAGAGCAGAAAGCAGGAATATGGTGACTAGTGCACGTCGGTCAGTAGTGATCGTAGTAGTCACTAGATTTGCATGAAATGCAGATAAATTAGCAAGGAACAGTACTGAATAAATGCATAAGGTACACGGTGGAGTCCGATGAGCGTAAATGCAGGGGAGTAGTCTGATCTGCCTAATTGTATGTTTAGCGACCGAACAGTGGACGTATGTAAACATAAAATCGTCCCACAATTTGCAGACTTGTTCCTCCTTAGAAATGCAATCTACTAGCTCCGTAGTCTACCAGCTTCATGAGTAGGTGTTCTCAACTGAGGAAATGGCTAGAAGCATACTAAAACGAATGTTCTGCCGAATCTTAAGCCATGTGAACATGCCATATGAATTTGATGGATGAAGGGTAATTAGATGAAGTAACGGATGCATCATACACACAACCACCCGGCATAACGTCATAGCATTGGTTGTAATTATAGTAAAGGGCCAGAAGGTGGAGCAATGTCCTGCTTGCAAGTAATAGTCATAGTAGTAGGGCCCATATAGTTCGTAATAAGGAACGGTTTGGAATTTTGAAGGCATCGAGTAAATGAGTATAAATCCAGAAGTAGTTGTAATGTGTGAGTGAGGAACAGCAGGAAACATAGAACAAAGTGAAATGAGTGTGATATGCTGTTGAAGGAGTTTATGAGGTTCTGAGTGAAGACGTCCAGGCAAAGGACATAGCAGAGTAGTAATAAAGCAGGCAGTCACAGTGAGGTGAGGCTGAATAGCGAGGATGTAGCAAAAACCCCGATTCAGTAGTTGGTACGAGCAAGCAGAGATCAGGACGTATAGAATTCGTGGGCGATGAGGCCGGAATGGAAGGTCCTAGGCAGCAGCGGGAGGAAGGAGACCGAAAGCTGTGAAGGACTGGGGCACGGAACCAGGCTGCTCGAAGGAGAAAAGGAGGAGAGGTAAGACAAGGGCAGAATGAAAGCGAGTGACAGAAGCAGGAAGCAGAGCACTCAGGTAGCGAACTACAGACCCCCCCCCCCAAAAAAAAATAAAAAGCAATGGACTGACTAGAAACACAGGGAACAGGACAAGAAGGGAGGTGGGGGAAAACAGCAAACGAAGGCAGGACAAATGAAGAGGGGGAAGGGTGACAGACAAAAGGGAGCAGCCATGAACCAGTGATGGCACGACAGCGAGTGCATCTTGCTCTAAGAAGAGCAGCGGGGTTCTGCTGTTTAAGTAGGATATGGGGAGGAGCTCTTCCCCCATATAACTACAGGTAGAGTCTTTCAATTCTTACATAAGACAGTTTACAAACAACATGCAGGTTGCAAGGAGGAATTTGGGTAGAGTTCCCTGGTGACTTCCCTTGAGGGTTCCCATGCATGGTGGTCCACTCACACTGGGATTGCTTATGTCAGACCACTAGATGACCCAGTAGGTAAGACATTTGGGACTCTTCTCCACATAAGTGCTGATAGGCTGCAGTTAAGTCACACAAAATGGCAGCTCCTGCTGCTCACTGGAACCTGCAGGGAGAGCCAATGGTAGAAAGGCACACAACCCCCTGGCTGCAGTCAATGACATCCTCATCGTGGCTCATGGAAATATGCTCATGGTGCTGAAATTAAATGAACTAGATCCAGTTCTGAGACTCCAAATTGTATTTTGTACTGTCTGTAGTTCACATCCATGCCTTGCAGTATTGAGTCTCAACAGCAGTGACCCGTATACCATGAGGCCACTCCAAAGCCCAGGAGGTCAGTTACTTGTACGAACATACGAAATTTGCCAGCAGATAAAGGCCTAGAGGTCTATCAAGTCTGCTCGAATGTGCAGCTAGCACCCCTTATTCTGCAGCTGCCCCTTCCTTCCACCCTTCCCCTTCATTAACCCTCCCCCTTGTCCTGTCCCATCCTCGTTTGAAGCAGTCCACTGTTCTACTGCATACCACTTCAGCAGGTAACGCATTCCACCCAGCCACCACCCTCTCTGTAATAAAGTGTCTCCTCATCTCCCTCCTGAACCTTCCTCGCTCCAGTCTCATATCATGGCCCCTGGTGGCCCTCCCCTCCCTTACTTTGAACAGCCCCTCTGTACCCGTCTTGTTTATTCCTTTCATGTATTTAAAGGTTTCAATCATGTCACCCCTGTCTCTCCTCTCCTCCAGTGAGTACACGTTCAACTCCTTCAACCTCCTCTCGTATGATAAGTCCCTCAGCCCCTTGATCATCTTTGTCGCTCTACGCTGCACCCCCTCCAGTAACTTAATGTCCCTCTTCAGATACGGACACCAGTACTGCATGCAGTACTCCAGGTGTGGTCTAACTAATGACCTATACAGTGGCAGAATCACCTCCTCCCTCCTCGAGGATATACCCCTTGCAATACAACCCAGCATTTTGTTGGCCTTTGCAGCTGCTTTCCTACATTGTGCCGAGTTGTTCATTGACCCTGTAATGAGCACACCCAGATCCTTCTTCTCCTCTGTCTGGGCTAGCTGCACTCCCCTAGCTGGTAACTCCTCCTTGGGTTCTTCATCCCAAAATGCAGCACCTTGCACTTTTGGCATTAAAGCCCAGTTGCCAGGTGTCTGACCAGGTTTCAAGCTTTGCCAGATCATCCTGCAACTCCTGCCATCCCCTAGGTCATCCACCACCGCGCCTACCTTGGTATCATCAGCAAACAGACTGATCTTGCTCTTAATGTCCCATGATATATCTGCAATGAATATCCCAAACAACACTGGTCCCAACACTGAGCCCTGTGGAACATCGCTCGTCACTGCCCTTGGGTATGAGAGCTCCCCACCCACCACCACCCTCTGTTGCCTTCCCTGCAGCCAGTTTCCTACCCATCTCACCAGCTTTGCACCCGCCCCTGTGCCTACTAACTTCCTTCCCAGCCTTACATGTGGCACTGAGTCGAATGCCTTACTGAAGTCCAGATACAGGACATCCACTTCATGGCCCCTGTCCAGCTGCCTAGTTACCCAGTCATAGAACTCGACCAGGTTGGTTTGGCAGGATCTGCCATGTATGAAGCCATGCTGTCTGCTGTCCTGTAGTCCTTTGGCCTCTAGGAGGGCCACCAGCCTCTCCTTCAGGATAGTCTCCATTAGCTTACCCACGATGGATGTGAGGCTCCCTGGTCTGTAGTTTCCTGGTTCATCCTTGGGGCCACTCTTGTGGAGGGGCACCACATGAGCCATCCTCCAGTCCTGAGGTACACACACCCCGAATGTAGTGAGGCATTCAATAGGTCGGCCAAAGGTCCTGCAAGGACCTCTGCCAGCTCCTTCAGTACCCTGGGGTGGATGCCATCTGGGCCGGGCGCCTTGTCCACCCTCAGTGCCTTCAAACTCTCTCGAACTCTGCTCTCCATGATTTCCCCATCTGTCACCACTTCCCCCCCTGCTTCTGCCATTTCTCCCACCTTGGGTGTCACCCCCCTCTTCTCTTTAGTAAACACTGAGCAGAAGTACTCATTTAGTGCTTCCGCTTTATTGCACTCTGCTTCCACCCAACCCCCCTCCTTCCTAATCCTTACTATGTGGTCCTTACAGCTCCTTTTCTCCCTGATGTACTTAAAGAAGTCCTTTTCCCCCTTCTTAATGCCTTGTGCCAGCCTGAGTTCCGTAGATGCTTTGGCTCCCCTTACTGCCCTTGTCACCTCCTTCGATTCTGTCAAGTACTCCTCCCTGTCTTCTCCCTCCCTGTTTTCTTGTACTTCCTAAAGGCAGCTCTTTTCCTCCTTACCTTTTCCATGATCTCCTTGCTCAACCAGATCGGTTTCTTAGCCCTAACCTTCTTGCTCTGGGCTTTGCAGCAGGTTTTGGTTGCCTCCACTATCCCCAGCTTTATGAGCTCCCCTCTGGTTAGTGTCCATACTAGATTAATTCTGGCCAGGTACCCTTTTACCATTTCCCCCATCCTCCCAAAGTCGGCCCTCCTGAAGTCCAGCACTATTGTGCCAGATTCCACTCCTTCCTTGCCCATATCCAATGTGAACCATACTGAGTGGTGGTCACTCCCTGACAGCGGTTCCTCCACTGTAAGTTCTCTCACAAAGTCCCCATTTGCCAGCACAAGGTCAAGGGTATTTCCTAACCTGGTTGGTTTACTGACCATTTGCAGCAGGAAGCTGTCCTGGAACGCATCCAGCAGTACCTGCTCCCTTCTGTTCCTGGTTGTTGGGGTGCTCCAGTCCACTCCTGGCATGTTGAAGTCCCCCACAATCACCACACTACCCTTCTCGCAGGTCCTCCTGATCTGTCCCGCTAGTTCCCTGTCTAACTCCTCCATCTGAGATGGTGGCCTGTACACCACTCCCATTCTAAGAATCCTATTCTTAGAATCCTGGATTTGCATCGAAAGTGACTCCATACTACCCTCCTCCCCTTCCTCCCTTACACATTTCAGTCCTTCCTTCACATATAGTGCCACCCCCCTCCTTTCCCAATCACCCTGTCCCTACGAAATAATCTGTACCCTGGTACAGACAGGTCCCAGTCATTGTATTGGGTGACCCATGTTTCCGTGATGACTGCAATGTCCACCTCTCCCTCTGCCATGAGAACCTATAACTCTGCAGTTTTCCTCCCAAGGCTCCTAGCATTAAGGGTAACCACCTTCCACCCTTTCCCCCCCTTCCATCCTGCCCTCCTTTCCTAGCATCACCAACAGTACTTGCCATTTGTCCTTTGTCACTGTTATGGGGGGTAAGCTCATATGGTTTCCCAACCTGTGTTCTCCGCATATCTCTTCCCCAACTGCCACCCCCCACTCCTAGTTTAAATTCCCAACTTCCTCTATGTACTCCTCCATCCTCTGTTTCAACACTTGAAATTTGTTTATACGCTCCCTTCCCCACTGTTTTCCATCATGTGTCCCCAGATAGCGGGAAGGAGCCAAATTTTTTCAGTAAAATTAAGCAATGATTGTATAATAAGCTATGTCTATGGGGGGGGTGTAACAATACTGGGGTGCCAATAAACAGAGTCGAAGGTCAGTGCAAGAAGTGAAGAACAGAATGAGGTCTGTTGCTGTTATTGGAACCAGCACTTCCACATTGTATTGAATATTTCCAATGAGAAAAAAGGACTAGCCAAAACAAATGGTCCAGTTCTGCCAAACAGGTCACGTCTTTGCTTGTATGGGAACTAGCACACCTGCACTATATCAGACAGTTTCAGTGACAGCAAAGGACCAACAGAAAAAGAGGAATACAGTGCCGAACAGTCCCCCACACCCAGGTGCCGCCAGGTCTGCCACCATTACCTCAGAGAAGGAAGTGTGAGGAGAAACAGCTGGACTATGGTGGGCTCTGGAAGGGTGGGGGTGGTGGGACAGAGGCACATTCCTCAACTAGTACCATTGTAGAATTCCTATGCCACTCTGGCAGTGTGGAGCTGCCAAGAGGAAGCGTCTGTGGTATGACCAAGTGGAATGTGGGGACCCTCCGTAGTGGAGACCCCAAGGAGGGTGGTAGAGGACTCCGGGGGAGAAGAAAGCAACTTATGGTGGGGGACTCAATTGTGAGGGGGATAGGTTTGGGAATAGGAAAGGGGGGGAGAGGCAGGTTATGTGCCTACCTGGTGTCATGGCCCGGCAGGATGGGAAGAGAATCCTGAGGATTGTTAGAGCAGCAGAACGGAAGGAAGGGCAGGATGTCATTGTCCACCTGGGGACTAATGACCTGGCTAGGGACAGGGCTAGGATAGTGCAGGAATAGTTGAGGGAGCTGGGGAGGGGTCTTAGAGAGGTAGCTCACTCAGTGGCTTTCGCTGAGGTGCTACCTGTCTAAGACAGGGGACAAGAAAGGGAACTCCGCATCAGGAGCTTCCACTCATGACTGAATGAATGGTGCAGAGAGGAAGAGTTCAACTACATTGAGGACTGGGAACCCACCTGGAAGGATAAGAGCCTGTACAGGGATGATGGCTTGCATCCATCCAGGAGGGGAACCGCAGTTCTTAGTGAATGGTTTAAAAGGTACTTCAAAGAACATTTAAACTAGCCAAGGGGGTGGCAGAAGGAACTGAAGAGTCAGAAATTGTCTCCCCCCACAGGCTGTAGTAGATAGTAAGGAGAATGCACGGGGCAAGGAATCTTGCAGGGTGTAAATTAATAAAGGGAGTAGGGTGGTAGAGATAAATGGGGAAAGGAATGGGAGCATTAAAAGGTGGGAAGGAGGGAGAGCAAAAAGGAAAAAAGGGGTGTGACAGAGTGACCTCTGTCATGGAAGGGTGCCCTGGTATTTGCCGCCCCCCAAGATGTAGCTACAAAACTGCCATTAAGAATACTGGTGTGTTGCTGAAGAGGGAGGTGTGTGGAGAAGTGTCCTACGCTCCCTAGAAATAAAGAATAACTCTAACTGATGAACCTTTTTCTGTCTTCTTTTTTCTTCCCCTCTAAAAACTTCTGTTGTGCAACAGTACCACTTTATATTCTTACTTGTCTTATTTCTTTTATCCTACATAGGCCACCTAGGGTTAGGCTGCACTATCTGACTTATATCCACAAAGCATTTCTTGGTATCCTTTTCCTGTTTTCTCCTCCTCATGGTTCATCCAGTTAACCCCCCCCCCTTTTTGGTTAAATGACTGTACAGTTTTACTACAATGTTTAATAGTAAAGAAAATGTTAGCTCACAGCAGGCGCGATCTGATTTTGCAGCTGCCCAAGTTGGAGAGAATGTTTAAATGGTGAAGAAATTAGTGATTAGGTCTTAATGCTAAGACCTCCTTTTAGTCTCTTGGAATCAGCTCCAATAGCACTGAGAGTCAAGGAGCTGTAAATGAAAAGGAGACAATGTAAGAAGAGGCGGTGCAGTATGCGTAAATGTCAGCTGCCCGCCAGAAAGTAAAAGTAAGTGCTTTCCCTTTTGCAAGTCGCACTGCAGGCGACTCATGCAAGAAGGGAGCCTTCTGTCCTTAGCCTCCTCTGTATGCTGTAATAAGACTGCTCCCAGGGTAAATCATGCTCCGGTGAGCATGCATGCAGTCTGGGGCTAGAATTTGAACAAAAGGCTAGACATAAGTGATGGATGAAAGCAAAACAGGAGTTTTGCAATTTCAAGCCGCCGCTTCTGCAGAACTGAGAGCGCTACAGGCTCTACCGGCTCTACTCAATGGAGCTGTAATAACTCAGGAGAGCCTGCCTAGGACAGGTCTAGGTTTCAAAAAAGACACAGTATAATAGTTGTAAAAACATGGAGAATCCTGTATTAAACTGTTAGCTGTACAAACTGTAGTGTGTCCTTTTGGTAAATAAATAACATTATGGTATCACAGAAAATAGACTTACTGGAGCTTACAGAAAGGTCTGTTTCAGTACTGTCCGCAATAGTGCTGCTTCTGTGGTGCAGGATTTAGACTGAAGGGGATTTCCTAAGCATTGAGTGCCCTCTAATATCCCTGTTTTATGGGACAGTGTAGCTGATATCTGTCACTCTTACAGTAACCAGGGTAGCTACCTCAGGGTTGCTAGGCAATTAATGTCCTAGTTACTGGATTTTTCTAAATAATAACAGCTCCAGTATAGTTTAGTATGAAATAGGGGTTGTTATGGAAAGGATAGAAGGTGTTGAAACAATAAGGACCCTTTTTATTGTTCAAATCTTTTCCACAGAACAGGAAATATACTTATTTTAAGGGTCTGAGTCATGTGACTATGACCCAGGGGTATAAATATCCCCCTCTCCTGGACATCAGACTGTTGAGCCTGGGAAGTGACAAGGAGAGGTCAACTGAGTGAGTAGATACAGAGGTATTGAGAGTTGTAGCAGTTCTATAAATTCTAAGACTGTATTGAATAACTGAAGATGCAAGAAACCACTGAAGGAACAAGTGGTCGTTATATTGCTGAATATTTTGTTTTACCTGACTTGAAGGTTATTATTTTGGTTTTCTTATTTTCTGCTTTATTTTCTTCCTTTCTGTAAATAAGTTTTTGTTAATAAATATCACACAACAGTGTGTTTTAAATCTTAAAACATTGTCATGTATGTTTATTTCCCACCCTCTGTGTTAAGGGGGGCAACAAGCAGAGTAGAAACAAAATCTGGAAGGCCATGTGCGTGAATGCTAGAAGTCTAACAAATAAGATTCCAGACCTAGAGGCCATCATGGCAGAAGCTGACCTGGATATTGTGGCCATTACTGAGTTATGGTGCGTTGAAAACCGTGACTGGGACATGGCCATACGGGGCTATACTCTGTTCAGGAAGGACCGGGTGGGAAGGAAAGGAGGAAGCGTGGTGCTTTATGTGAGGGAAAGCATAAAAGCCTCAGAGGTACAAGGGGAGGCAGAGGTATTGTGGGTCACCATGGAGATGGGAAATGGAGCCACTATTTGCACTGGAGTGATCTACAGACTTCCAGCACAGAGGGAGGAATTAAATAAGGTACTGGTGGAAGCCACTGACAATATGGCAGAAAAGGGGAAGGTGCTGCTGATGGGGGATTTGAGCCTGCCAGATGTGGATTGGAGCCTCCCAGCAGCAGCTTCAGCTAGAAGCAGGGACATCCTCAACTTTCTGTAGGGGGCATTCTTCAGGCAACTAGTCAGTAAGCCTACTTATGATGAAGCAATACTGAACCTAATACTCAGTAACAGGGATAGTATTGCAGACGTCAAGGTGGGAGGCAACTTGGGGACCAGTGATCATCATACGGTGTGGTTCAATGTAAGGATGGCTGCTGAATTGAACCACACAAGGGCGAGGGTCTTGGACTTCAGGAGGGCAAATTTTAAAAAGATGGGTGAATGCCTCAGGGATGCCCTAGCAGGGGTGGGTGAGCTGGATGAGGTGGAGGAACAGTTGGTGAAGATAATGAGATTGAGAAGAGATCTGGATAAACTAGCAAAATGGTCAGAAGAATGGCAACTGGGATTTAATGCAAAGAAGTGCAAGATCATGCACATAGGGAAGAGAAACCCTGATGCCACTTATAGGCTGGGAGGGGAGTTGCTGGCAGTCACAAAGGAAGAAAGACTTGGGCATCATCATCACCGATGACCTGAAATCATCCAAGCAGACCTCTAAAGCAGTAGATAAGGCTAGGGGGATGTTAGGGTGTATTAGTAGGGGTATCACAAGTCATAAGAGAGAGAGGTAATAATCCCTCTTTACAAGACACTGGTTAGGCCCCATCTGGAGTACTGCGTGCAGTACTGGAGGCCACACCTTCACAAGGACATTAACCAAATTAAGGCAGCCCAGAGAAGGGCAACCAAAATGGTGCAGGGACTGCATCAGGAGACATAAGAGGACAGATTAACGTAGCTCAATATGTATACTCTTGAGCAAAGGAGGGAGAGAGGTGATATGATCGAAACATTCAAACACCTTAAGGGCATTAACAAGGCAAAAAAGTCAAACATGTTTAAATATAAGAAAAATAGCAGGACAAGAGGACACAGCATGAGATTAGAAGGAGGCCAATTAAGGGGGAATGTGAGGAAATTCTTTTTCACAGACAAGGTGGTGGATGCATGGAATGGCCTACCTCAGGAAGTGGTGGCTATGAATACAGTGCAGGGCTTCAAACAGGCATGGGATAGGCATAAGGGAGCAATACAGATTAGTATGAATAGATAGGCCACTGACAGAGCAAAGGCCAATGGCACATTTATAAGGTAGAAAAAGAAATGGGCAGACTGGATGGGCCTTGCGGTCCTTATCTGCCATCAACTTCTATGTTTCTATAAAAGGAAGCATAGTAAAGACAACAAACTTCTGCATCAAACAAGTGAGCAAAAGCAAGAGGAAAAAGAGACCTATGGTTCTTGAAAGGTGTGGCTGAAAAGGTAAAAGCTAAAAGGGTAGCATTCAGAGGATATAAGGAGATGCAGAAGGAGAAGAATTGGGAGGTGTATCGGAGAAATAGAGGGAAGCAGGGAAAGCAGTAAGCGCAAAGGCACAAACTGAAGAAAATGCAGTTCCAAGAAGTCAGCACTCCAAGCAAATAACAGCAAACATTATAGATAGGTGCAAATGCAAAGTAGTTTGAGGTTATGCAGAAGCACGAGGCAAGTGTCAGAAACCCCAGCACTTTGGCAAACTGCCTTCATCACACTCCCTTCTTGGCTTAGGGCTGACCACCCTTGTCATCACCCACCTCACATGGCAGTAAGCCTTGGTAGATTCTCTTGGCTAAGAGTATCGGGTCTAGCTCCTGATGTCCAGTTGGCTATTCAGGAAACCCCCTTCAGAGGCTCTGTACTGTTTAGCGGAGATGCCCAGGATATTATTTATTTATTCATTTTGATCTAGGATTGCAATACCTTTGAGCAGAGAACTGCATGTTTACAAAGGTTCCATGTCAGAAAGGGTGGGAGAATTTACATTGGAAACAATGCAAGAGTCACTAGCTAAACAATTATACAAATAACAAAATTCAACATTTAATCAACAATTGATGTGGTATGTAGATGAAATCTTGATACTAGAAAGTTTACAAAATGTCGCCAGCGTAGGCCTGGTCAGAAGGGAGGACAGGTGCAGCATAAGGTGGCTAAGTCAAAACATAAGATTGGGAATTTAGAACAGTGCAGATATGAGACAATGAATCAGGGTGAGAGGTGGAGAAAGGGAGGGCAGGTGGGGGAACATGAGTGAGGAGGGTGGGAGAAGAAGATTTTTACTTACTGACAATTTCGGATTACAATCTTTGAGCTGAAACAAGGTCTATTCAAAGGCTCCATGTCAAAAATAGACAAGACAAATACATGAAACACAAATGAGTTATGTGGTGAAGAAGGAAGAATAAATGCAAAGACAGCAGCCTGGTAAAAAGAGAACAAAAAAACCAGTAATATAGCATTTATCATCGTAGTTACAATAATAAAATGCTTCTGGTAATTAGGCGGCACTTGGGTAGTGTGGTACATAGAGTAAGCAGGAGTAGGAAGTGCATAAGATTCCTAGGGCTGTTATTACGAGCCTGCAAGATAAAGGCACTGTCCTTTGGTCAGTACATACTATGTATCATCCGAAACCTCAGCCAGAAATGTCCCTTTCATTGGCAAAACAGATGCCAGACAAACCAGAACAGGCATCTAGGCGTCAATTCAAATGCAGGGCTCCCAATACAGCGGCCACCCCTCCAGCCAAAACTCAGAGAGCTTCAGGGGTGGTCCTCCCTAACCCCCCCTCCCACTCCTGGTTCACTGACTGCCCTCACTCCTCCCCACCTGTTGGAGGAACAGGTGGGTAGAAGGTTTGCAAGGCATCTGGAAGACTGGGAGTCCATCACAACTGATGCCTGGGTACTTCAGTTAATAAAGCTTGGTCACACTCTTGAATTTCGTGAAAAAACCCAAACAATCCTCCAGGTTTTTCACACTATCCAAGGACACACATTCCCCAGTTAAGGGAGGAAATAACGACTCTTCTTCAAAAGGAAGCAATAGAGCCAGTGCTGGCAAATCAGATCAGGAAGGGATTCTAGTCCCACTTCTTTCTGGTTCCAAATAAATTGGGGGATCTGCACCCAACATTAGACCTCAGTACCCTAAACCTCTTCACAGAATACAAGAGGTTTTGAATGCTGATGCTGCAAAGTCTTCTGCCTCTACTGTCCAAAGGACAATGATTTGTGCCCTGGACATGCAGGATGCATACCTGCACATCCCAGTATTCTGTCCTCACCACAGATTCCTCAGGTTTTCTTTCCAAGGGGAGCTTTACTTGTTCAAAGCCCTCCCCTTTGGCCTGTCCTCAGCACCACGGGTTTTACCAAGTGTCTCGCGGTGGTGGCAGGAGCCCTGAGGAGTCAGGGGCACTATGTCTTCCCTTACTTCGACGATTAGCTCATTGCAGCACTATCAAGGGAGGGGTTGGAGGCTTCTCTGTCAGCTACCCTGCACCTTTTCAAGTGACTAGGTATTACTGTCAGCTACCCCAAATCTCAGCTTGCTCCTTCCCAGTGCCTGCAATTTTTTTGGGTGGTTCTGGACACAGTCCAGGGTATGGCCTTCCTGCCCCTGGACAGGGTAGAGACTCTGGAGAGGCAGGCCAAGCTGGTAACCTCCAACCAACACATTTCGGCCAGGGTGGTCCTTTACCTTCTTGGCCTCATGGCAACAGCTATTCCAATGGTTCCCTTGGCCATGCTCCACATGCATATCTCACAGTGGACTCTCAGGACTCAATGGGATCAGAGGGCGAATAACTTGGACATCTGTGTCCTAGTTTCCAGCCGAATGCAGAAAGATCTGCAGTGGTGGCAGAACTCAAACAACCTGATACGAGGATTTCCTTTCCAAGCCCCTCCTTACTCCCAAATCCTGACCATGGATGCTTCGAGAATGGGATGGGATGCCCATCTTGGAAATCACAGGACCTAGGGCCTGTGGTCACCTGTGGAACTACACTTGCACATAAATGTACTGGAAATGAGAGCAGTTCTGTACGCTATTCAAACTTTTCAGCACACGCTTCAGCAGGATACGCTGTTGATCCAATCAGACAACATGTGCGTAGTGTGGTACATCAACAAACAGGGGAGCACCTGCTCGTATCCTCTTTGCAAAGAAACAATGTGGATCTAGAATTGGGTGGTTCTGCACAAGTTTGCCTCCTGGCAGTTCACATTTGAGGCATGCAGAACGTTCTCGCAGACAGTCTCAGCCATACCAGGATAAGAGTGCACGAGTGGAAGCTAACGCAAGAGGTTGTAGACCTCATCTTTGACCTCTGGGGTCATCTGGAAGTGGATCTGTTCGCAGCCTCATCAAATGCAAAACTTCCCAAATTTTGCTCGCTCAATCCCGTGCATGGTGCTTTCTGGCAAGATGCGCTGTCACTTTGTTGGAAAGGGGGGTTTCTGTATGCATGCCCTCCCTTTCCAGTTTTACAGAGCGTGCTGATCAAGCTTCAAACAGAACGAGCATGAATGATTCTGATAGCTCCATTTTGGCCTTGACAAATTTGATTTTCGCTGCTTCAACGGCTGGCAGCAGAACCTCCAGTTCTTCTACCACTTCCTTACGCTTTCCTGACCCAGGAGGGGAGCATGCTGGTCCATCCAGGGCTGAAGTCCCTTCATCTTCATGCGTGGCTCTTCAAGACATAGTCACCCTAGGGTAGCTCGGATTTTGGTAGAGGACAGAAAGCCTACCAGAACTACATATACCATGAAGTGGAAGCGTTTTTCCATTTGAGCCACCTCGAAGAGTTGGGATCCTTTTTCATGTCACGTTCCTCAGGTCATGGAGTATCTTCTTTGTCTATCTGACCTGGGC
This sequence comes from Neoceratodus forsteri, assembly GCA_016271365.2. Classification (NCBI taxonomy): domain Eukaryota; kingdom Metazoa; phylum Chordata; order Ceratodontiformes; family Ceratodontidae; genus Neoceratodus; species Neoceratodus forsteri. The sequence continues at coordinate 725,771,614 of CM028129.1, forward strand.
TTAAGCTATTCGTCACTGAAGGTGTATCTTGCGGCCGTTTCTGCCTACCATGTTTTATTGGAGGGCAAAACTCTGGCTGAGTTGGAGGTTTCAAAAACCCTCCTAAAAGGAATTCTACATCTGAAACCCCCGGTGTGTAACCCTGCTCCATCGTGGGACATTAATTTTCTTTTACAGAAATTGACCTTGCCGTCTTTCGAACTGGTAAGTACATGTGAGATGCGCTTTTTGTCCTGGAAAGTGCTTATTCTAGTTGCAGTTACTTCTGCTTGAAGATTTTCTGAACTTCAGGCCCTGATGTGTAAGGAGCCTTATTTGATTTTTCACAGAGACCGAGCTGCTTTGTGTACTAATCCTAAGTTTCTTCTGAAAGTTGTTTCAGAGTCTATCTTGAATCAGTTCCTTCAGCTGCTGGTGTATTACCCTGAGCATACTAATCAGGGGGAGGCTATTCTGCATAAGTTAGACATTCACAGAATTTTACATTATTACACTAACAGGACAAAAGATGTTCGAAAGAAGGATCAGCTTTTTGTTTCCTTTGCATCAAAGACAGAAGGTGCAGCAATTTCCAAACAATGCTTTTCCAAACGGTTGGCTAACTACATTGTTTTTTGTTAGCAGAAGTATTTTTTTTTTTTTGGTCCGAGCTCCTCTCTCTTCAGGCTCTGTCCATACCGCCATCCCCTGCCCAGGCTTACCACCCCGGGCGAGGCCACTGAAGGAGCTTCCCACTCCCTAACAGACATTGTGAGCAAGCCCCAGATTCCCCCCGGGTTGGGCCACGAGAGTGGGACCCCCCCCAGTGGGCTTCATCAGCAGTGGACAGCAGCACGGAACAGCCCATCATGTCGAGGAACAGGCATTTTTGTTGCTTTTGCCCAGGGGTGGGGACATGCAATGACATTCACTGCCTGCCCCACCCTCCTAATGTGCAGGCACTGGTACTGCATTTCCCCCGGCCTCCGATAGGGGTCCATCAAGTGCTGGACATTCTTCCCCTCCCTTGCTCCGGAGAAGGAGAGCAGTCCCTAGGATGCTCGATCCTTCTCCCCTGGCCGGCCCTCTGACTCCCAGGTCTTTTACAGAACCTGGGTCATCGACGTCGCAAGCAGAAAGCTAACCGCTGTGCTGGCAGGTCAGCTGTTACCAGAAGTATGGTAAAGTCCTTCTGGGGCAGGTTAAAGGACATTCTACCAGGGGTGTGGCTGCCTCAACAGCCTGTTTCAGAAATGTATCCACCGCAGAAATTTGCATGGCTACTACTTGGAGTTCCATCCACACTTTCACAAAACACTACAGTTTGGACATTGCCTCTAGGCGCGGGCTGGTTTTGGACTGGCGGTCCTCCAGGGATTCCTGTCCTAAGTATTTGGCTACCTACTAGCTTTTCAGGTCCAGCTTCCCATGTTTTCCTGTCCCTTGGACTCTTACTGCTTTGGACTCAGTCCTACAAGTAATTACCTACTGTAAGAGCCCACTTGAAGTAAGATAGTACAGTTACGTAAGAACTTACCATAACAGTAGATCTTCGAGAGAGGCTTTTGTAGTAGGTAACCTTTTTTTCACCCTCCTCCTCCCTTTTTTAGTCCGTAGCTCTTTTTCCATGAGCCTTTCTCAGCTACAGGAGCTTCTTTCCCATTCTCCTGTCACGCCTCTTGGAGGTCTCCGGCAGGAGAACTGGAGGGCAGATGTGGGGACCGCCCACTATATAGTGTCATGCTGACGTCCATCACGTAGTGTTGGGTGGGCGGTCACCTGTCAGACACTTTTAGCAAAAGTTTCCATGTGGTTCTGATGCCAGGGGACACAGTCCTACAAGTAATTACCTACTGCAAGAGCCTTTCTTGAAGATCTACTGTTACGGTAAGTTCTTATTTAACTGTACTTTCCAATGACAGAAAAGGAAAAATACATAGTTCCAGTGACGGAAAATGAGAAACTGAAAAAAAGATGACTACACTGCAGAACAGAATGAGATCTTTTGCTGTAATGGGAACTAGCACTTCCACACAGCGTCAGGTAGTTCCAATGAGAGGCAAAGACCAACACAAAAAGAGGAATACAGTGCAGAACAGGATGAGGTCCTTTGCTGTTGTGAGGCATAGCACTTCCCTATTGTATCAAATAGTTCCAGTGACAGAAAGGGACCAGACCATTGCAGAACAGAACATTGTCCTCATTTCTTACTGGAACCAGCAGTTTTACAAAAAGTCAGATAGTTCCAATGACCAGAAAAGACAAAACAGAATGAGGTCCATTGCTGTTATGGGAACAAGTAACTTCCAGAGCCACTGGAAAATTGCACCTGCAATGTTATTGCAAAATCCACAGTTTTCACCATTCTCCGTAATATGTCCACTATTTCTTACATATTTTGGGGTTTTTCCCAAGTTGTGTAAAAAATATTATATTCCAAATAAAGACTGTCAAGTATACTGACAAATTTGGTTAGAATGTAGTATGCAGACTTTGGTTTGGCCAGAACAACACAGTCGGAGGTGGGGAGGGGATTTCTAAGGTGTTCTATGTGATACTAGTTTCATCTTATTCACTGCCTGGTTTGTATTATAAAGCACATATCTTCATTCACCTGGACAGATAGAGACAACAACGCGTTTAAGAGAAAAATGGCCACAGCCATGCATTTATTAAACAATTATCAATAGTTACATTATAACCAGCGTGATGTGTGCAACTAGATAGCTTTGGTGGTAATTATCAATCAATTATCTCTGATAAAATTATTGGTGGTCGACCCTCCCCTCTCCACCTGGGGGAGCACCTTACCACCAATCACACAACCCCATGAGGGCACCACCTCCGGGGCATGAGGGATGACTCTCTTGACCAGTTGCGGCCTAATCCTCCCCTGCCAGAGGACCCGCTATGTTGTGGGCAGATGCCCGAGGAGGCTGCTGTTCTGACTGCCCCCACTTTGAATGGAGAGAACTCCAGCTGTCTGGCCCTGCCCTCCTGTCAACCTCAGGGACATCTGGCTGCTCAAGACCCATGATCCCCTGTCCCCCACTCAATATAGCCTTCCAAGACTACCAAGCCGCCACTTACATTTTCACATGACTGTGACGCCCTATTCTAATCTAATCTGCTTTCACCCCCGCTGAGGAAGGCGAAAGGGTGGAAAACTCTGTGGGAAAAAAATTGGTAAATTCCTTCTCAACCCCCTAAGGCAATCTCCCTTAGTGGAACAGCAAGTTCCCTATACCCCCCAATTCCCCTGCTTTTACAATGGTGAGGTCCGAGTGGGTTCCAACCTGAGGTGAGGATAATGAGGAGGAATCCCTCTAGTGCAGCCCCTTTTATGGGATTTGCTCCTCCCCTCTGGCCATAACCCCCTAGGAGCGCCTACCTCCAGCCCCTCCGCCCCTAGTGGGCAGCTTCTATCTGCCCATCCAGGTGTCCTTCTGCAGTGCCCCCAGACAAGGTCTCACCTCCTGCGATGCTTTGTAGGCTCATTCATTGTCTTATAGGGCACATACTTTTGTTCACTTGGACAGACAGAGACAACAACAAGCTTTAGAGAAAAATGGCCAAAGCCATGTATTTATTAACCAATGATCAATAATTACATTATAACGAGCATGATGTGCACGGTAGGTAGCCTTGGTAGGTAATTATCAGTCAAGTAGATCTGATAAAACTATTGGTGGTTGACCCTCCCCTCTCCACAGGGAGGTGGGGCTGCCTTACCACCAGTCACACAACCCCGTGAGGGCACCTCCTCTGAGGCACAAGGGATGGCTCTCTTGAGCAGCTGCAGCCTAATCCTCCCCTACCAGAGGACCTGCCATGCCATGGGCAGATTTTGGAGGAGGCTGCCTTTTCCGACTACACCCCCCCCCACACACTTTGAAGGGAGGGAACTCCAGCCATCTGGCCCTGCCCTCCTGTCAGCCTCAGAGAGATCTGGCTGCTCAAGACTTGTGATCCCCTGTTCCCCTCTCCGTACAGCCTTCCAAGATTTCCAAGCCAGCACAAGGTGAGCATTTCCATGCTCAACCCCCTACAAGCACTTTATGCTAGCACTTTCTCGACAGCTCTTTGCATATCTCCTAAAAATCTGTCTAGCCCTTCTTCTGACAAATGCACCCTATCCTTTCGATAAAGGCCAGATCTTTTAATCACAATGTCTGAGTGTCTCATGTCCATTCACTGTGTATAGGGTTAGGGCAGAGCTAGATAAATTGAGGGTGGACAAGGCAATGGGGCCTGATGGGTTACACCCCAGGGTGATCAGAGAATTGAAGGAGGAGTTGGCCGCACCCTCGTCAATGCTCTTCCACTTGTCCCTGGATACGGGGAGAGTGCAGGAGGACTGGAAGAGGGCAGACATATTGCCTTTACACAAGGGAGGTAGTAAGGAGGTGAAGGGAAACTACCAGTCTGTCAGCCTCTCGTCAGTAGTGGGGAAGGTAATGGAGGCACTAATCAAGGAGAGGGTGGTGGATTACCTGGAAGACAGTGGCTTGCAGGACAGCAGACAGCATGGCTTCATCATGGGGAAGTCTTGCCAGACAAACTTCATTCAGTTCTTTGATTGGGTGACTCAGGTGATTGACCGGGGGGGGGCGGTGGACATGGCCTATCTGAACTTCAGTAAGGCCTTTGACACTGTCCCTCATAGGAGGATGGTGAGCAAGATGGAAAGCTTGGGGTTGGGAGGGAAAATAACAAGCTGGGTGGAGGTCTGGCTGCCAGAAAGAACTCAAAGGGTGGTGCTAAACAGGGTGCACTCCGGGACAGTGACAGTAAAGAGTGGAGTGCCACAGGGGTCAGTTTTGGGCCTGCTTCTCTTCAATATCTACATCAGTGATATTGCTGAGGGTTTGAGGGGGAGGGTGTGCCTATTTGCTGATGATACAAAAATGTGCAATAGGGTGGACACCCCGGAGGGGGTGGAGGACATGAGGGAGGACTTAAAGATGTTTGAAAAATGGCCTAGGACATGGCAGCTGAAATTGAATGCTAAGACATGTGCTGTGATGCACTTGGGGAGTAGGAACAGAAGAGCAGGGTACACCCTTGGTGGGGAGGATATTAAAGTAACAGAACAGGAGATGGATCTGGAGATCATGGTCTCCTCGAACCTTAAGGTAGGAATCCAGTGTAGCAGAGCAGCGGGAAAGGCCTATGGAATGCTGGCATGCATAGGTAGGGGCATTACTAGCAGAAAGAGGGAGGTAATAATGCCCCTTTACAAAGCCCTTGTGAGGCTGCACCTGGAGTATGGGATTCCGTTCTGGAGGCCACATCGCTGCAAGGATATAGATGCGTTAGAGAGTTTTCAGGGAAGGGCAACCAAGATGGTGCAGGGTATGCAGGGAAAGTCACACGAGCAGAGGTGTAAGGAGCTGGATCTGTACATGCTGGAGACAAGGAGGGAAAGGGGAGACATGATTAAAACTTAAATATGTAAAGGGGCTTAATAAAGTGGGAGAAGAGGATTTACTTAAGAGGAAGGAGGGGGTCAAAACTAGAGGACACATACTCAGCCTGCAACTAAAAAGGTACAGGGGTAATGTGAGAGGGCATTTCTTCATGGAGAGGGTGGTGGAGCCCTGGAACGGACTACCAGACAGAGTGGTGGAGGCTCAATTGATGGAAATTCAAGAGGGTATGGGACAAGCACATGGGGCTGAGTATCAGGGGAAGGGCAGGGACTGGCAGGGATGGGGAGGTGTAGGGGGAAATAAAGGGCAGATTAGATAGGCCAGTATGGTCCTTTCCTGCTGTCAAGCTTCTATGATTCTGTGATTCTATGACTGACCCCCCCAACAGAGTCCACAAATGGTCTCAGGGATGAGCCGTACAGCCAGCGCACTTTTTCTGTCACCCTGGGATTGTGCATATGCCACCATTGATGTCGTTGCATGATGTCTGACCAAATAATGAGCACTTGAGGGCACCTCTCTTTCAACCAAGCCAAGTCCATCCTCACACTGTGCTTCAGCTCCAGTGCTGTCATGGTCCCCAAATCTTTTCCCCCCTAGGTGAATCACGCTCCCGCCACCGGGCTTCGGCTCGAACTTTGGAAATTGCTCACACCATCTCATCCCCCCATTTTCCCATCCAGTGCACCTCTGCATGCCCGGGGATCAGAAACAGACTCTCTCCCCCCCATTGTACTGCCTGGCCCTGGACAGCTGCTCAATGTATAAAAGAGTGGTCACATATCCAAATCTGTACTCTCTGTATGCCATCACCTGTTCAAGACAAAACAAATACGTTACAACATGCGAGGTCTAATGTAACTTTCAAATGCCTGCAACCTCCAATGACCTAATGCCTGAATCTTAATGTCAGCCCTTCTGTCCTTGCATACGACACTGCCCCAGATCTAAAAGAGTGGGTATTAAATTGCTGCACATCGTGCCCCAACTGCTGCGAGGTCCTCTGTAGGAGGTGCCTAAATTGGTATGTAGTCAGCGTTTTCCCATCCTTGTGTCTAAAGAAAGCCCCACCCTTTTTAGAATGCTTGGTTATGTAATCGTGCACCCATGCCTGAATATCCAGTTGCACTCCTGAGGTGCCCACAAGATGCACCAACCCCCTTTACTGCCCTGATCAGTTTTGATTTTCTGCAAATGAACAAACACTCCTGACATGGTTTCCACTATGTCTTCATCTCACAATGCTAATGGCAGCCCAACTGCCTTGCTTAGCTGTACGAGCTGGGATACCTGAAATGCCCCAAAGAAAGCCAGTAAGTAGGCTGTCTTAAATTGGAAGATCTCTGTTGGAGATGAACATACATTTGAGAGCTTGTCCCATATTTGTTTAAACAGGAGAGAGCTAATGGGGTGTTGGCTATCCGGGATCTTTGGTGCCGACCACACTCACCCATGCAACATCTTGCAGAAGGGAAATGTCTAAGTGGTATCTGCATACCCCCTATGCTGTTCCATCGTGGCTGGCATAGCCACTTTGTGTTTTTTATGCAGTACATATGTGCACAGCTGGTCCACTGTGATAGGCCATGCCATCATCAACCCTCATGACTCTTGCACCCCAAGGAAGCTTTCTAGCCTCTTCTAGTATGCTGCCTGTATCCTGGGTGCTAGTGAATTCATAAGCAAGTCCCAGGCTTCTGGGTTATCAAATCCCATAGGTCTGCCGGGAATTTCCTGGGCTGTCTCTCTGTTCCTGGTGCCAATTCTCGAAACCTTCTCCTCTATGAACAAGAAAGAGCATCAGAAATACCGTTATCAATACCTGAGACATGCACAGCTTTAAAGTGGATATTCAGCAGTAAATGCTTCAGCACAAATAGTAATACTAATAAATTTTATTTCGCACAAGCGTCTTTCAGGCCATCAAGGCGCTTTACAAAAAGATAAGAGCAATCATGATAAAAACAGTAAACATAATAATAAAATAAATAACAGAGGATCCAAATGAGGTTCCCCATTGGACCCTTGCTGCCTAAGTGCCTAGTTATGATGTGAACAAAAGCAGTGCTGTCAGATCTAAAGGTGATCATCATATCCTTGAGATGCGCCCCCCAGACCACAAGGGCCACCACTATAGGAAAAAGTCCAACACCATAATCGGGCTCAGCACGCCCATCTTTTCCCAAGCAGCCAGCCACTGACCAGTGCACCACTTGCCTTGAAAATAGGTCCCAAAACCCAGACCCCTTGAAGCATCTGTAAAGAGCTCTAGCTCTTGGCTGGAAACCTGCACCGGCCACAGAGCCACCCCATTGAAGCACTGCAGGAATGCTTGCCAAATGCCCAGATTGTCCCTCATAGCCTCTGTCATGTGGATTCTGTGGTGTGGCTTAGTACACCTGGCGCCAACTCCTGCCAACCGCCCCATGAGCATCCTGCCCAAGGGGAGGACCCAGCAAACAAAGTTCAAGTGCCCTACCAACTGTTGCAGTTCACGTAAAGTGACCTTATGGGCCTTGGCCACTGATTCCAATAGGACCCTCAGGGCCAACAAATTCTCTTGGGTAGCCAAAATACCTGTGCCCCTGTGTCAGTTTCAGTACCCAGAAACAAAGGCCGCGTACATGGACCTTCCATCTCGTATGCCAATGGGACACCCAGCTCAGAGCATATCTCCTGGAAGGCCTCCATAAGCTGGATGCAGTGTGTCACAACCCCATTCAGCAGGTCAGGCCCTCTGCTCCCACAGTGCCAACCTCCGAGCGCAGTCTTGTGAACAGGAAACAGAAACAGGCTAACCCTCCTGTCTGTTTTGTGGGTTCAAATCAACCTTTTGTGTCAAGTTCTTGGAGGGATTCAAACTGTGAACCTCTTGCTAGCATACCCAATGTACAGACTCAGATAATTTTGCTCTTCGGGGGATGCCAGATATCTTTCACCTATGGGCACCTAACCAGGTGTACAAAATGAACTCTTAAAAACTCTATGAAAGGCCTCAGAATAAACTCAACATTTTCCCAGTTTGGTATTACCATTAAGCTATTCACAGTGTCACTGTAACCATATATGCTTCACTTGTCAAAGAAAGAATTTCAAAGGCACACCAAGTAGTCTCTAAAATGAGATGTTTACTTAAAAATAGAAAAAAAATTAAAATGTTAATACACAGAATCATATATTATAAAACATTACAATCACTTAAAAAAAAAGGTTTAAAAGTGCAATTTCCTACAAACCATACACTTAATCTTGCCTAGCTAATGTATTCTTATATTCTTACAGTGCTGAAAGATGTTGTAGCTTCAGAGTCCAAACATGTGTGTCTAAAGGGCAGTTACAGCATAATTAAAACACTGTCTTGAACCTGCCTTCTTCATGATGTCACCCAGCTCCTCCTCTGTTTATAAAAAAAATTATACAATCAGGATGTCTTGTGTCAAGAGGTAAATTAATAGGTGATATCAGCAAAAAAAAAAAACTTGTTTCCCCATATGACTTCCCAATTAAGTCTTTAATTTTCCAAGTTCTTTCTTTCATCCATTAGCAGCATCCTGCTCTTTATAGACATCAAAGATCATTTATGATGTAGCACCTAAGTGACATAACCTGTATTCTTCCTCTAAACACCATAAAGGTTTATGATTTCTAGCCTAGCAGCTGGCAGCTACAATTAAGCTAGAGAAACAGGAGATCCTTAATTTAGGTCTCTTCTAGTCTTTAATTATCTCCTGGCTTTTATCTTTTAGCTGAAACAGCATGTCTCATGAGAGACACTCAATAACACATTTTTATATTACAAAAATCATAGTGTAATCAGAACCAGCTGTCCAAGCATCACAATCCTCCCTACCTAGACTGAATTTGGGAGTTCTATACCCTGCTCGGGATAAGCTTCCCAAATCACTTCACTCCTCATAGACGTGAGACAACCCATCTGAGTTCTGATTTTTCACTCCAGCTCTATGTAGAATTGTCATGTCATACCCTTGAAAACAAGACTCCTTCTTAGCAATCTACCATTGTTTTTCCCATCTGCGTCAGCCAAATCAGGGGGTTGTGGTCAGTCTGTACCACAAAATGCTGCCCATACAAGTATGGCTCCAACTTCTTTAGGGCCCACACTATGACAAGACACTCCTTTTCCACAGTGGAGTATGCCTGCTCCCTGGGAAGTAACTTTTTACTCAGATATGCTACAGGGTGATCTGTCCCTTGGCTGGATGTCTGACTCAGTAATGCCCCAATACCCACATCTGAGGTGTCAGACTGAACTATAAAATGTCTGCTATAGTCAAGACTCGTCAAAACAGGAGCACTGCACAGTGCCTCCTTCAATCTGGTAAAGACTTCTTCACAGGCTGGTCCCCAGGTAACTTTCTTTGGCATCCTTTTCTTAACCAGGTCAGATAGGGAAGTAGCCAGGGCACTGTAATTGGGTACACATTTTTTATAGTACCCTGCTGTCCCAAGAAAACTTCTGACCTGCTTCTGCATTTCTGGTCTGGGCCATGCCTGGATTACCTCTATTTTTAGTTGGTTAGGAAGGAGCTGTCCTCGGCCTACCACATGCCCGAGGTATGCCACTTCTCCCATGGCCACCTGACACTTCCTGGCTTTGACAGTGAGCCCGGCCCTCTATATCCTACCCAGCACTTCCCTAAGGTGGGATAGGTGTTCCTCCTAGCTGGTACTAAAGATGGCAATGTCATCCAGGTACGCCATGGCGTACTCCTCAGCTCCATTTAACACCTGGTTCAAACCTTTGGAAAGTGGCTGGGGCGTTCTTCATTCCGAAGGGCATTACTTTAAATTCAAATAAGTCTATCAGAGTGATGAAGGCCGACCTCTCCCTAGCTGTGTCCATCAACTCTACCTGCCAATATCCCTTGGTCAGGTCAACGGTTGTAAGGTAGGTCGCCCCTCCCAACTTGTCCAGGAGTTCATCCGTCTGGGGCATAGGGTGGGTGTTTGACTTTGTGACTGCATTCAGCCCATGATAGTCCACACAGACATGAGTAGAGCCATCCGGCTTGGGCACAATGACTATGGGTGAGGCCCAGGGCTGTGGGATCTCTGGATTACCCCTAAATCCAGCGTCTCCTCCACTTCCCTCCTAATGTTCTTTTGGACAGCCTCTGACACCCTATATGCTGTCTGCCGTATGGGTGTCTGTGTCTCTGTCTCCACATTGTGAGTTGCTAAGGGGGTTAGTCCAGGCTTGGCGCTAAACAATGGGGCAAAGTCTGCTAAAACCTCCCTTACTTCCTGGATCTTGTCCGGGGTCAGCTGGGGAGACAATTTAACTGCCTCCACAGAGGACTCCTGCTTACTTTCTTCCAGCAAGTCCAGAAGGGGGTCTCCTTCATCCGTCCCCTCCCTAGGACTACACACTGCAAACACCATGTCAGCGCTATTTGCATATGGCTTCATCATGTTGACATGGTACATCATTTCTGTTTGTCTTCTGTCAGGCAACTCTATAATATAGTTCACGTCATTTACCTTCCTAACCACTTTGTATGGTCCTGCCCACTCAGCTTGCAGCTTGTCTTTCCGGACTGGAATAAGGACCATGACTTCCTGACCCACCATTTATGAGTGAGCTCTGGCTCTGTGGTTGTACCACACTTTTTGTTTCTGTTGGGCAGCTGCCAGGTTGCTCTGGGCTGTCCCCATAAGCTCCTTCAGCCTTTCCCTAAACTTAAGAACGTAATTCACTGTGGGAGTTCCCTGGGTGGCATGCTTGCCTTCTCAGTCCTCCTGGATCAAGTCGTAGGGGCCCACGTACCCGATGTCCATATAAGAGTTTGAAGGGGGAAATCCCGTCGACTCTTGGGGCTCCTCCCTGTATGCAAACAACAGGTGGGGAAGGCATTTCTCCCAGTCCCTCCTGTGTTGTTCAGCAAATGCCCAGAGCATTGACATCAGGGTACCATTGAATCTTTCCACAACCCCACTGACTTGTGGGTGATACAGTGTTGTGCATCTCTGCACCACCCCACACTTCTCCCATAAACATTTCTTCAGGTCCAACATGAAGGAACCCCCTCGATTGGTGATAACCTCCTATGGAAACCCAACACGGGAGAAAATCCCAAGTAAGGCATCTGTCACTTTGCCTGTCCTCAGTGAGGATCGGGTGACTGCCTCTGGGTACTAGGTGGCATAATCCACCACTGTCAGGATGAATCTCTTCCCTGAGAAGCTGGGGGTATATAAAGGCCCCACAATATCCATTCCCACCCTCTGGAATGGCTCTTCCACTATGGGCAATGGAATCAGGGTGGCTTTGGTTTTCTTGCCCGCCTTCCCTATTTCTTGGCACTGGTGACAAGACCTACAATACTCCTTCAGCTGCTGGGTGAAGTTAGGCCAATAGAAATTCTGGGCCAACCGTTGCATAGTGCATGTGATCCCCAGATGGTCAGACAAGGGAATATCATTTGCAATCTTGAGTAATTGCTCACGATACCCCTGGGGAACGACAAAGCTGCCTGCTTAGCACCCCTTCCTCTGTCTGCACAGCCTGAGTATACATAAGTCCATTTTCCCAATAAACTTTACGTCTGCCGTCACCTTCTTAGAAACATAGAAAAATAGACTTTGATGGCAGATAAGGACCGCTTGGCCCATCTAGTCTGCCCATTTTCCTACCTACAGGATAGGCCGCAGATTCTAGTTAACCAACAGCCTATTTCTTCCTACCTCCACAAGAATTGCCTTATGTCTGTCCCATGCATTCTTGAATTCTCCCACAGTTTTAGACCCCACAACCTCCTCAGGAAGGCTGTTCCATGCATCCACTACCTTCTTTGTGAAATAATACTTCCTCACATTGCCTCTGAACTGCCCTCCTATCTTTAAATTGTGTCCCCTTGTTCTTGCACGTCTCTTTTTCTGAAAGATGCTACCCTCTTGGACTTTGTTGATTCCACTGAGGTACTTAAAAGTTTCTATCATGTCCCCTCTCCCTTCTTTCCTCAAGGGTATACATATTAAGCTCCTTTAGTCTCTCCTCATCACGGCTTCTCTTGCAGACCCTGCACCATTTTAGTTGCCCTCCTCTGGACTACCTCTATCCTGTCTATGTCCTTGTGGAGATGGGGTCTCCAGAACTGGACACAGTACTCCAGATGGGGTCTCACCAACTGTCTGTACAGAGGGATAACAACTTCCTGTTTTCTGCTGCTGATGCCTCTCCCTATACATCCCAGTATACCCCCAGCCCTCCCTACTGCCTTCTCACATTGCTTGCTAACCTTAAGGTCATCTGATATGATTACCCCCAGGTCCCTTTCCTTTTTCGTTGTTGTTACTACCTCCCCACTCATTGTGTATTCTTCCCCTGGGTTCTTATTTCCCAGGTGCATTATTTTGCACTTCTTTGCATTGAAGCCTAGCTGCCATACTTCTGACCATTCCTCTAACCTTGCCAAGTCCCTTTTCATCCTTTCCACGCCTCCTTGTGTATCAACCATGTTGCAGATCTTTGTATCATCTGCAAAAAGGCATACTTTTCCTTCCAGTCCCTCTGCAATGTCACTGATGAAGACATTAAAAGGACTGGACCCAATACTGAACTCTCGGTACCCCATTAGTAACCCGCTTTCTTCAGAGTGGACTCCATTTACAATTACCTTCTGTGTCCTGTTGTGCAGCCAATGTTTTATTTCCAGGCTACCACCCTGGGACCCACTCCCAGGCTGGTTAATTTGACTATTAATCTTTACATAGATACATAGATACATAGATACATAGACAGTGTCGGCAGATAAGGGCCTATGGCCCACCCAGTCTGCCCATTTGAGCTTGTAAGTTCAGTTTGTTTTCCTAGAAGTCTGTTGCCCTTACCCTGACATCCAGAATTCCTTTATGTCTATCCCATGCATTCTTAAATTCGTGATTGTTTCAGCCCCCACCACTTCCTCTGGCAGGGTGTTCCACTTGTCCACCACCCGTTCTGTGAAGAAATTCTTTCTCATGTTTCCTCTGAATCGTCCTCCCTCCAACTTCATCCCATGCCCTCTAGTCCAGGAACATCTTTTTCGCTTAAAAATAGTGTTTTCCTGCACCCTGTTCCTCCCTGTAAGATACTTGTGTGTCTCTATCATATCCCCTCTCTCCCTCCTCTCCTCCAGGGAGTCCATGTTCAGTTCCTTCAACCTGTCTTCATAGGACTTGTGATGCAATCCATGCACCATTGTGTGTGGGACTGTGTCAAATGCCTTGCTAAAGTCTAGGTAGGCCATGTCCACAGCCCCTCCCTGGTCTACTACTTTCGTCACCCAGTCAAAGAAATCTAATAGATTCGTCTGACATGACCTTCCCACTGTGAACCCATGCTGCCTTGGGTCCTGTGCTCCACCGGCCTCTAGGTACTCAACTATTCTTTCCTTCAGAAGTGACTCCATCACTTTCCCTACCACAGAGGTTAAACTGACAGGTCTGTAGTTTTCTGCCTCTGTCTTGGTCCCACTTTTGTGAAGGGGAATCACATCCGCCTTCCTCCAGTCCTTGGGTACCACACCATCCTCCCATGATTTATTAAAAAGAGTAGCCAGTGGTTTCACTAGTTCCTCCCTTAATTCTTTTAGAATTCTGGGGTGAATTCCATCAGGGCCCATTGCTTTGTCCACCTTCAGTTTTAGGAGTTCTTGCAGAACCCTTTCTTCTGTGAAAGGACTGGGATCGACCCCCCTATCAATAGTACTTCTGTTAATTGGATTAGGCACTTCCCCCTCCTCTTTTGTGAATACAGAGCAGAAATATTCGTTCAGTATCCCTGCTTTTTCACTGTCCCCCTCTGCCCACCCACTGTTCATTCTATTCAGTCTCACTATCCCTCCCTTTGTCTTTCTACGCTTGCTGATGTACTTATAAAAGGTTTTATCACCCTTCTTAACTGAGTTGGCTATCTTCTCCTCAGTTTGGGCCTTTGCTATTCTGACTTCCCTCCCTGCTTCCTTCGGCCTTAACTGGTACAGCTCTCTGTCCTGCTCCTTCTGTGTTTCCTTATACTTCCGGAATGCTATCTTTTTCTTCCTGACTTTCACAGCCACCTCTTTTGAGAACCATAGTGGCTTTTTCTTTCATTTTGATTTGTTTATTTGCTTCAAAATCTTTATTTATTCAGGCGGACATCATTGAGCAAAGCTCATTTACAAGATGGACCTGATAGGTCGAGGAATAACATGAAGGTACAAAGAACAGACATATACAAAACACTTCAAAGTAAACAGGTTACAATAATATAAACATATATACAAGCAGTGCAGCTGGAGAATACAGGCTCCAGGGCAAGCTAAACCAAACAGATATGATTGATGATTAATAAAGTGTTGATAGTAGCCTCTGAAAAATGACACGGGGGCTGGTGGGAGTTTTGGATAGGGACTAAAATCAACTAGTAGTGAGTGAATGGGGCGAAGTAAGTGCCAGGGGTAGCAGAGGAGGTCTTGGTAAGGGTAGCAAAGCTGCATAGAAAGAGGGGTGGGGTAAAGAATGTGATTGGACTAGGCCTTATGAAAGCAATTGCATTTCTCTGGGAAGAGGGTTGTGTAGAGCTTTTAAGGATGTTAGGGGTATAAAGGTGGTCAACTTTAGGGTCTTCTGCAGTGAATTCCAAGCCATTGCAAGAGAGTAACTGATTGCAGATCTCCCATGCCGGGTGCAGGCTTTGGGTAGCTTCAAGATGATGAAGTTATTGCTTCTTAGGGCATATGATCTAGCTGTGGCCAGTGTAAAGCAATCTAAAATATAGGATGGAAGTTTGTTAGACAGAGCTTTGTAAATCCATAATGCAGCATTTTTGTTCCTTCTGAGGTGTAAGGATGTCCAACCAACTGCAGCATAGAGAGAGCAATGATGAGTGTTGAATGGAAGATCTGTGATGAACCTTAGAGCTCTATGGTACAAGGTATCCAATTTACTTAAGTAGGAAATAGTACAGTGGCCATAGAGGAAATCTGCATAGTCGATAAGTGATATAAATGAGGCCTGGATTAGTCTCTGTCTTGAATCTCTGGTTAAATAATGCTTGATTCTGAAGAAAAGGCCAAGCCTCTGGCGAAGTTTTTTCAGAAGTTCTTCAATATGCTGAGTATAATCAAGCCTGTTGTCAATCCATACCCCTAAATATTTGAATTTGTCAACATAGTCAAGGCTTTCACCAAGGATGGTGGATAGTTGGGGAAGAATGCTTGATGAGAAGGCGTTAGTATAGTAATTGGTGGAAAAGAACATAGCTTTTGTCTTCTTTGCATTTAGGAGGAGTTTTTTCAAGTAGTTGGTATTGCAAAGGAGAACTCTGATTGTAGTATTTCACAGGCCTTTATAGGTGATGGGTTACTGACATATAAGACAGTGTCATCTGCAAAGAGGTGAACATTGGCTTTGGTGAGATTAAGTCAATGTTGTTAATGTAAATGGCAAAAGGATAGGGCCCAGGATAGATCCTTGAGGTACTCCTCTTGGGAGTGGTTTTGATGACGATAGGGCGCCTTCATTTTTCACCTGCTGCGTTCTATCAGTGAGGTAACATCTGAACCATTTAAGAGAGGATGGATCTAGGCCTATGGAGTGCAGTGAAGAGAGTAGCAGCTCATGATCCACTGTGTCGAAGGCTTTGCTTAGATCAAGAAATACAGCACAGACACTGTTCTTTTTGTCTAGCTCAGTTTGCCAGTCATTAGTGACTTTTACTAATGCAGAAGTGGTGCTATGCCTGTTCCTAAACCCAGATTGAGCAGGGTTTAGGAGATTATTAACATCAAGGTAGTCTCTTAATTGGATGCTCACTAGTTTTTCTAGCATTTTGGAAAGCACTGGCAGGATGGATATGGGTCTATAATTGTTGAGGTCCATGGGGTCCCCTGATTTTAGGAGGAAACACTTGTGCTGACTTCACAGTGAAGGAACAGAACCAGAGGCTAAAGATAGATTAAAAAGATGTGTTAGGAACTGCAAGCACATGTATTGCAATTTTAGAAAAAGGGGTCAAGAGAGTCTGCACCTGCGCTTTTTTAATGTCCAAATGCAACAATAGGTCCTCTACTTGCTTCAGTATAATTGGTTTGAATGAGAATGAAGAATTAGCCCTCTGAGCCTCAGTAGACTGGGATTTAAGTTGTGTCCCAGTAGATTAGCTGGGGAGGAATCAAAAAGCAAGGCCAGCCGTTGTGAAATGATTGTTGAATGCATCTAGTGCGTCCGTTTGTCGGAGATAGCAACCTTATTAAGGTGCACTTGAGATGGCAGAGAAGTGCTAGAGTCCTGCCCTAAGATCCCCTTGATGGTGCCCCAGAATCTAGCAGGGTTGAGGTAAGAGGCATCAAGTTCAGCCGTATAGAAGCAGCCTTAGCATCCCTTACTTTTTGGTGCAGATATTTCTGGCTTTTCTGAACAGCAACCAGTCATTTGGTTCCTTAGTCTTTCTTGCCATTTTCCATAGCTTATCTCTCTCTCAAGCAGTGCAGATTTAAGGTCGGCTGAGAACCAACGGCAAGATTTGCTTTCACTCTTAACACTAGTGATTGGTGCATGAGTATTGAGGGCACCTATGATTATGCTGTTTAACACCTGAAGTGCTATTTCCACAGAGTATGTAAGGTAGAACTCTTGCCAGCGTGCAGAGTGGCATAGATCGTGGAGATATCCCTCGATATTAAGATTTTTTTTAGATCTTCTCGGGAGAAATTTTGCTGGATTAGCGGGTTTGTCTGATGATCTTATTCCTGATATAAGACAGTGATCACTTATGTCACTGAATAATACTCCAGCGTGTGAGAACAGGTGGGGTTTGTTTACCAGCATGATGTCAAGTAGGGTGCTGCTACTTCTGTTCTTTAAATTGATTCTTGTCAGTTCATTTATTAGTTGAGAAAACCCAAATGTATCACAAAAAGATACTAGGGTGCAGCTGTCTTGGAGAGCCAGTTTAAATTCAGATCACCTAAGATAATGGTATCTTCAGGGCCCAGTTTGATTATATTCCCCAGGTGGGTTAGGAGCTCATGATCGGCAGAGGGGGGCCTATAGCATCCAACTAGTTGAAAAGCTGCTACGTTGGGGAGAGCTATTTTAAGGGATAAACATTCAAATTCTTTGGGCAATGATGTTGCACTAAGGCAAGATGCAGATATATTCGATTTTACATAAATAGCTACTCCACCACCCCTTGACAGGCGGTCTGATCTGAATATTTGGTAGTTGGGTAGATTTACCTCCCTATCCATTGTTGCAGGTTTGAGCCATGTCTCGGATATTACCAGAAAATCTGGCATGGTGTGGGCAACCCAGGCTTGTATTAATGAAAGCTTTTTCAGGAGACTGCATGCATTGATGTGAAGGAAGCTTAGTCCTTTAATGGAGGCTAGATCTGCTTGGAGGTGATACCCTCTGGAGGTCCTGGATTGATTTCAACATTACCAATGCAGATCAGCAGAAAGAATAAGAGTTTTGTGAGGGCTTCGAAGGACAGGAGGAAGGGACAGTCAATGGGCCTTCTCTTCTTGTTCGGTGGCCAGTGCCTAGAGATGAACCACTCTGGATTGTGGCTTAGTAACCTGTCACAGAGTGCTAGTTTGGTGGACAGGTATAAGGGGGCACTGTAGATCCAATAGTGGAGCGTGGAGCATGAAAAGTACATGACAGGTTGTGTCTCTTTTTGGGGGTTACCCCACTGATTGTGGTGAAGCAACGGTAGGGCATATGTGAGGAACCGATCGGCATCCACTGGAGGCATCACAGGGAAGCTAGGCTGACAAGTCGCATTATACAATAAGGCATGGATCGGTATGGCATCATCCTCAGAGGATACAATAGATGGGAGAGAGAGTAACAGTAAGAGGAGATTCCCCAGCCCTATTAAGATGCGGTAACTAGGGGTTAACAACAATAAGGACAAGGGAGGACTGCTGAGCCGGTGACACACATGAGCTGCTGATAGATTATTGGATAGACTTTTGCTGTGGCGGAGATAAAAAATTTCGGCCGAAGATCGTATAAAAGAAACACCAAGAGGGGAGGGGTGGGTAAAAATTTGCATGCTTTCCGCACCTTCCTGGCTGTCTCTCCCGGCCTCCTGGTCCCCTGGGCGGCCTTGCGGTCGCCGACCGCCCGCTGGCAGAGTGTAGCCCCGGCGCTTACTGGATGCTTGAGGGCAAGGGCGGCTAGAGAGGAGGGAGACAGAGGAAAGCACAGTCAAATAAATAAAATTGCAGCAATCAAGTGATTCTGCAAACAGTGTGAAGTTATTTTGCACAACAAAAGACTGGGGGGGGTTCGGCGCCTTAGCGTCTGGCCCACTAGAAGTCCCACCAAAAGACTGTAATCACATAGGCATTGTAAAAATACAGCAGAAATCTTAAAATTTTAGCAGTAAAAGTAAAACAGCCCTTTTAGGTAAATTACTTTAAAAAAAACACACAATCCCCAGCCAGCTTCAGCAGTGCAAAGTACAACAGCAGTCTATGGAGCAGGAGGACCAATCGGAAGCAAGGCTCAGAAAGAGCTCACCTTCCGATTGGTTGCAGCTTTCCCGTACCTTCCTGGCTGTCTCTCCTGGCCTCCTGGTCCCCTGGGTGGCCTTGTGGTTGCCGCCCGCCCGCTGGCGGAGTGTAGCCCTGGCGCTTACTGGGTGCTCGAGGGCAAGGGCGGCTAGAGTGGAGGGAGACAGAGGAAAGCACAGTCAAATTAAATTGCAGCAATCAAGTCATTCTGCAAATAGTGTGAAGTTATTTTGCACAACAAAAGACTGGGGGTTCGGCGCCTTAGCGTCTGGCCCACTAGAAGTCCCACCAAAAGACTGTAATCACATAGGCATTGTAAAAATACAGCAGAAATCTTAAAATTTTAGCAGTAAAAGTAAAACAGCTCTTTTTAGGTAAATTACTTTAAAAAAACACACAATCCCCAGCCAGCTTCAGCAGTGCAAAGTACAACAGCAGTCTATGGAGCAGGAGGACCAATCGGAAGCAAGGCCCAGAAAACGCTCGCCTTCCGATTGGTTGCGGCTTTCCCATACCTTCCTGGCTGTCTCTCCCGGCCTCCTGGTCCTCTGGGTGACCTTGTGGTCGCCGACCGCCCGCTGGCGGAGCGTAGCCCCGCGCTTACTGGGTGCTTTCGAGGCAAGGGCAGCTAGAGTGGAGGAGACAGAGAAAACAAAGTCAAATAAATAAAATTGCAGCAATCAAGTGATTCTGCAAATAGTGTGAAGTTATTTTGCACAACAAAAGACTGGGGGTTCCAGCGCCTACCGTCCTGGCCCACTAGAAGTCCCAACAAAAGACTGTAATCACATAGGCATTGTAAAATACAGCAGAAATCTTAAAATTTTAGCAGTAAAGAAAAACAGCTCTTTTAGGTAAATTACTTTAAAAAACACAATCCCAGCCAGCTTCAGCAGTGCAAAGTACAACAGCAGTCTATGGAGCAGGAGGACAATCGGAAGCAAAGGCTCAAGCGCTCACCTTCCGATTGGTTGTGGCTTTCCCGTATCCTACATGTCTCTCCCGGTCTCCTGGTCCCCTGGGCAGCCTTGCGATCGCCCGACCGCCAGCTAGTAGAGCGTAGCCCTGGCACTTGCACTGGGTTCTCGAGGGCAAGAGTGGCTGGGTGTAGGGAGACAGAGAAAGCACAATCAAATAAATAAAATTGCAGCAATCAAGTGATTCTGCAAATAGTGTGAAGTTATTTTGCACAATAAAAGACTGGGGGGGTTCGGCACGTTAGCTGTCTGGCCCACTAGAAGTCCCACCAAAAGACTGTAATCACATAGGCATTGTAAAAATACAGCAGAAATCTTAAAATTTTAGCAGTAAAAGTAAAACAGCTCTTTTTAGGTAAATTACTTAAAAAAAAACACACAATCCCCAGCCAGCTTCAGTAGTGCAAAGTACAACAGCAGTCTATGGAGCAGGAGGACCAATCGGAAGCAAGGCTCAGAAAGCGCTCGCCTTCTGATTGGTTCTGGCTGATACCTTCTACTGTCTCTCCAGCCTCCTGGTCCCTGGGCGGCCTTGCAGTAGCCAACCGCCTGCTAGCGGGCGCAGCCCGCGCTTACTGGGTGCCTCGAGGCAAAGGCGGCTAGAGTGGAGGAGACAGAGCACAGTCAAATAAATAAAATTGCAGCAATCAGTGATTCTGCAAATAGTGTAAAGTTATTTTGCACAACAAAGACTGGGGGGTTCGGCGCCCTAATGTCTGGCCACTAGAGGTCCCACCAAAGACTGTAATCACATAGGCATTGTAAAAATACAGCAGAAATCTTAACATTTTAGCAGTAAAAGTAAAACAGCTCTTTTTAGGTAAATTACTTTAAAAAAAACACACAATCCCCAGCCAGCTTCAGCAGTGCAAAGTACAACAGCAGTCTATGGAGCAGGAGGACCAATCGGAAGCAAGGCTCAGAAAGCGCTCGCCTTCCGATTGGTTGCGGCTTTCCCGTACCTTCCTGGCTGTCTCTCCCGGCCTCCTGGTCCACTGGGCGGCCTTGCGGTCGCTGACCGCCCGCTGGCGGAGTGTAGCCCCGGCACTTACTGGGTGCTCAAGGGCAAGGGCGGCTAGAGTGGAGGGAGACAGAGGAAAGCACAGTCAAATAAATAAAATTGCAGCAATCAAGTGATTCTGCAAATAGTGTGAAGCTATTTTGCACAACAAAGACTAGGTTGGGTAGCCTTAGCGTCTGGCCCGCTAGAAGTCCCACCAAAAGACTGTAATCACATAGGCATTGTAAAAATACAGCAGAAATCTTAAAATTTTAGCAGTAAAAGTAAACAGCTCTTTTAGGTAAATTACTTAAAAAAAACACAATCCCAGCCAGCTTCAGCAGTGCAAAGTACAACAGCAGTCTATGGAGCAGGAGGACCAATCGAGCAAAGGCACAGAAAGCTGCCTTCTGATTGGTTCGCAGCTTTCCAATACCTTCTCTGGCATCTCCCAGCCTCCTGGGCGGCCTTGCGATTGCCGACCGCCGCTGGTGGGAGCATAGCCCGGCGCTACTGGGTGCTCGAGGCCAAGGCCGGCTAGAGTGAAGGGAGACAGAGGAAGCACAGTCAAATAATAAAATTGCAGCAATCAAGTGATTCTGCAAATAGTGTGAAGTTATTTTGCACAACAAAAGACTGGGGGGTTCGGCGCCTTAGCGTCTGGCCCGCTATAAGTCCCACCAAAAGACTGTAATCACATAGGCATTGTAAAAATACAGCAGAAATCTTAAAATTTTAGCAGTAAAAGTAAAACAGCTCTTTTTAGGTAAATTACTTTGAAAAAAACACACAATCCCCAGCCAGCTTCAGCAGTACAAAGTACAACAGCAGTCTATGGAGCAGGAGGACCAATCGGAAGCAAGGCTCAGAAAGAGCTCTCCTTCCGATTGGTTGCGGCTTTCTTGTACCTTCCAGGCTGTCTCTCCTGGCCTCCTGGTCCCCAGGGAGGCCTCTATGGATCACCGACCGCCCACAGGAGCGCGTAGCCCCGGCGCTACTGGGTGCCTCGAGGCAAGGGGTGGCTAGAGAGTGGAGGGAGACAGAGGAAAGCACAGACAAATAAATAAAATTGCAGCAATTAAGTGATTCTGCAAATAGTGTGAAGTTATTTTGCACAACAAAAGACTGGGGGGGGTTGGCGCCTTAGCGTCTGGCCACTAGAAGTCCCACCAAAAGACTGTAATCACATAGGCATTGTAAAAATACAGCAGAAATCCTAAAATTTTAGCAGTAAAAATAAAACAGCCCTTTTTAGGTAAATTACTTTAAAAAAACACACAATCCCCTGCCAGCTTCAGCAGTGCAAAGTACAACAACAGTCTATGGAGCAGGGGGATCAATCGGAAGCAAAAGGCTCAAAGCTCGCCTTCGACTGGTTTGCAGCTTTCCGTGTATCTTCCTGGCTTTGTCTCTCCGGCCTTCTGGTCCCTACCTGGGCGGCCTGGCGGGTCGCCGGATCACTGGCTGGCGAGCGAGCCTGCGCCACTGGGTGCTCAAGGGCAAGGGCGGCTAGAGTGGAGGGAGGCAGAGGAAAGCACAGTGAAATAAATAAAATTGCAGCAATCAAGTGATTCTGCAAATAGTGTGAAGTTATTTTGCACAACAAAGTACTGGGGGCGGAGTTTGGCGCCTTAGCGTCTGGCCCACTAGAAGTCCCACCAAAAGACTGTAATCACATAGGCATTGTAAAAATACAGCAGAAATCTTAAAATTTTAGCAGTAAAAGTAAAACAGCTCTTTTTAGGTAAATTACTTTAAAAAAAACACACAATCCCTAGCCAGCTTCAGCAGTGCAAAGTACAACAGCAGTCTATGGAGCAGGAGGACCAATCGGAAGCAAGGCTCAGAAAGCACTCGCCTTCCGATTGGCTGCAGCTTTCCGACACCTTCCTGGCTGTCTCTTCCGGCCTCCTGGTCCCTGGGCGGCCTTGAGTGCATGGCTAGCCCGCTTCACGCGGAGCATAGCCCTACGCTACTGGGTGCTAGAGGGCAAGGGCGGCTAGAGTGGAGGGAGACAGAGGAAAGCACAGTCAAATAAATAAAATTGCAGCAATCTAGTGATTCTGCAAATAGTGTGAAGTTATTTTGCACAACAAAAGACTGGGGGGGTTCGGCGCCTTAGCGTCTGCCCACAGAAGTCCCACAAAAGACTGTAATCACATAGGCATTGTAAAAATACAGCAGAAATCTTAAAATTTTAGCAGTAAAAGTAAAACAGCGCCTCTTTTAGGTAAATTACTTTAAAACACACAATCCCCAGCCAGCTTCAGCAGTGCAAAGTACAACAGCAGTCTATGGAGCAGGAGGACCAATCGAAGCAAAGGCTCAAGCACTCACCTTCCGGTGTTGCAGCTTTCCCATACCTTCCTGGCTGTCTCCGGCCGTCTGGTCCCCTAGGCGGCCTCAAGGTCGCCGACCACCCGCTGGCAGAGCGAGCCCCGTGCTTACTGGGTGCCTCGGTGGGCAAGGGCGCCAGAGTGGAGGGAGACAGAGAGAATGCACAGTCAAATAAATAAAATTGCACAATCAAGTGATTCTGCAAATAGTGTGAAGTTATTTTGCACAACAAAAGACTGGGGGGGGTCCGGCACCTTAGCGTCTGACCCACTAGAAGTCCCACCAGAAGACTGTAATCACATAGGCATTGTAAAAATACAGCAGAAATCTTAAAATTTTAGCAGTAAAAGTAAAACAGCTCTTTTTAGGAAAATTACTTTAAAAAAAACACACAATCCCCAGCCAGCTTCAGCAGTGCAAAGTACAACAGCAGTCTATGGAACAGGAGGACCAATCGGAAGCAAGGCTCAGAAAACGCTCACCTTCCGATTAGTTGCAGCTTACCCGTACCTTCCTGGCTGTCTCTCCCGGCCTCCTGTGAACCTAGGCGGCCTAGCGGTCGCCGAACACGCCCACTAGCAGAGCATAGCCCCGGCGCTTACTGGGTGCTCGAGGGCAAGGGCGGCTTTAGTGGAGGGAGACAGAGGAAAGCACAGTCAAATAATTGAAATTGCAGCAATCAAATGATTCTGCAAATAGTGTGAAGTTATTTTGCACAACAAAAGACTGGGGGGTTTGGCGCCTTAGCGTCTGGCCCACTAGAAGTCCCACCAAAAGACTGTAATCACATAGGCATTGTAAAAATACAGCAGAAATCTTAAAATTTTAGCAGTAAAAGTAAAACAGCTCTTTTTAGGTAAATTACATTAAAAAAAAAACACAATCCCCAGCCAGCTTCAGCAGTGCAAATTACAACAGCAGTCTAGGGAGCAGGAGGACCAATCGGAAGCAAGCTCAGAAAGCGCTCGCCTTCTGATTGGTTGCGGCTTTCCCGGAAATTCCTGGCTGTCTCTCCAGCCTCCTGGTCCCCTAGGCGGCCTTGCGATGTCGCCAACCGCCTGCTGGTGAGCAGTAGCAGGGCGCTTACTGGGTGCTTTCGAGGGCAAGGGCGGCTAGAGTGGAGGGAGACAGAGGAAAGCACAGTCAAATAAATAAAATTGCAGCAATCAAGTGATTCTGCAAATAGTGTGAAGTTATTTTGCACTACAAAAGACTGGGCCGGGGGTTCGGCGCCTTAGAGTCTGGCCCACTAGAAGTCCCACCAAAAGACTGTAATCACATTGGCATTGTAAAAATACAGCAGAAATCCTAAAATTTTAGCAGTAAAAAGTAAAACAGCTCTTTTTAGGGAAATTACTTTAAAAAAAACACACATTCCCCAGCCAGCTTCAGCAGTGGAAAGTACAACAGCAGTCTATGGAGCAGGAGGAGCAATCGGAAGCAAGGCTCAGAAAGCGCTCACCTTCCGATTGGTTGAGTCTTTCCCGTACCTTCCTGGCTGTCTCTCCCGGCCTCCTGGTCCCCTGGGCGGCCTTGCGGTCGCCGACCGCCCGCTGACGGAGCGTAGCCCCGGCGCTTACTGGGTGCTCGAGGGCAAGGGCGGCTAGAGTGGAGGGAGACAGAGGGAAAGCACAGTCAAATAAAAGAAATTGCAGCAATCAAATGAATCTGCAAATAGTGTGAAGTTATTTCACAACGAAAGACTACGGGGGTTCGGCGCCTTAGCGTCTGGCCCACTAGAAGTCCCACTGAAAGACTGTAATCACATAGGCATTTTAAAAGTACAGGAGTGATCTTAAAATTTTAGCAGTAAAAGTAAAACAGCTCTTTTTAGGTAAATTACTTTAAAAAACACAATCCCCAACCAGCTTCAGCAGTGCAAGTACAACAGCAGTCTATGAACAGGAAGACCAGGGTGGAAGCAGGCTTGAAAACGTTAAGCCTTCCGATTGGTTGCGGCATTCATGCAACTATAATATCTCTGACCTCTCTGGTCCTAAGCGACCTTGCGATGCGCCGACCGCCCGCTGGTGTGCGTAGCCCGGCGCTTACTGGGTGCTTTCGAGGGGCAAGGGCGGCTAGAGTGGAGGAGACAGAGAAGCCAGTCAAATAAATAAAACTGCAGCAATCAAGTGATTCTGCAAATAGTGTGAAAGTTATTTTGCACAACAAAGTACTGGGTGGGGTTGGGAGCCTAGCATCTGAGCCCACTAGAGTCCCACCAAAGACTGTAATCACATAGGCATTGTAAAAATACAGCAGAAATCTTAAAATTTTAGCAGTAAAAGTAAAACAGTTCTTTTTAGGTAAATTACTTTAAAAAAAACACACAATCCCCAGCCAGCTTCAGCAGTGCAAAGTACAACAGCAGTCTATGGAGCAGGAGGACCAATCGGAAGCAAGGCTCAGAAAGTGCTCGCCTTCCGATTGGCTGCGGCTTTCCCGTACCTTCCTGGCTGTCTCTCCCGGCCTCCTGGTGCCCTGGGCAGCCTTGCGGTCGCAGACCGCCCGCTGGTGGAGCGTAGCCCCGGCGCTTACTGGGTGCTCGAGGGCAAGGGTGGCTAGAGTGGAGGGAGACAGAGGAAAGCACAGTCAAATAAATAAAATTGCAGCAATCAAGTGATTCTGTAAATAGTGTGAAGTTATTTTGCACAACAAAAGACTAGGGGTTAAGCGCCTTAGCGTCTGGCCCACTAGAATCCACAAGAAAGACTGTAATCACATAGGCATTGTAAAAAATACAGCAAAATCTTAAAATTTTAGCAGTAAAGAGTAAAACAGCTCTTTTAGGTAAATTACTTTAAAAAAACACACAATCCCAGCCAGCTTCAGCAGTGCAAGTACAACAGCAGTCTATGGGCAGGAGGACCAATCAAACAAAAGGGTCAGAAGCGCTCGCCTTCCGAATGGTTGCGGCTTTCCTGTACCTTCCTGGCTGTCTCTCCTGGCCTCCTGGTCCCCTGGGCGGCCTTGCGGTCGCCAACCGCCCGCTGGTGGAGCGTAGCCCCGGCGCTTACTGGGTGCTCGAGGGCAAGGTCGGCTAGAGTGGAGGAAGACAGAGGAAAGCACAGTCAAATAAATAAAATTGCAGCAATCAAGTGATTCTGCAAATAGTGTGAAGTTATTTTGCACATCTAAAGACTGGGGGGGGTTCGGCGCCTTAGCGTCTGGCCCACTAGAAGTCCCACCAAAAGAATGTAATCACTTAGGCATTATAAAAATAGAGCGGAAATCTTAAAATTTTAGCAGTAAAAGTAAAACAGCTCTTTTTGGGTAAATTACCTCAAAAAAACACAATCTGGCCAGCTTCAGCAGTGCAAAAGTACAACAGCTGTCTATGGAGCAGGAGACCAATAGGAAGCAAGGCTCAGAAACGCTCACCTTCCATGAGTTAACGGCATTCCGATACCTCCTGGCTGCACTCTCCATCCTGGTCTCCTGGGCAGCCTTGCGGTCGCCCGACCGCCTGCTGAGTGGGCGTAGCGGGCGCTTACTGGGTGCTCGAGGGTGGCAGCTAGAGTGGAGAGACAGAGAAAGCACAGTCAAATAAATAAAATTACAGCAATCAAGTGATTTTGCAAATAGTGTGATTATTTTGCACAACAAGTACTGAGAAGGTAGGCCTTCGTCAGCCCATAAATCCACCAAAGACTGTAATCACAAAGGCATTGTAAATACAGCAGAATTTTAAAATTTAGCAGTAAAAATAAAACAGCTCTTTTAAGTAAATTACTTTAAAAAACACACAATCCCCAACCAGCTTCAGCATTGCAAAGTACAACAGCAGTCTATGGAGCAGGAGGACCAATGGGAGCTTAAAGGCTCAAAAGCCGCCCTTCCGATTGGTTGCAGTTTCTGCACCTTCTAGCTCTCTCGGCCTCCCTGGTTCCTAGGCGGCCTTGCAGTGTAACCGCCGTTGGTGGGCGTGGCGGCGCTTTCTGGGTGCTCGAGGCAGGCGGCTAGAGTGGAGAGACGAAAACACAGTCAAATAAATAAAATTGGAGCAATCAAGTGATTCTGCAAATATGTGGTGCTATGCTGAAAACAAAGACTGGAGGTTAACTGGCGTCTAGCCCTAAGTCCCACAAAGGTGTAATCACATTGGCATTGTAAAATACAGCGAAATCTTAAAATTTTGTAGTAAAAGTAAACAGCTCTTTTAGGTAAATTATTTAAAAAAAACACACAATCCCAGCCAGCTTCAGCAGTGCAAGTACAACAGCAGTCATAGACTGGAGGACAATCGGAAGCAAGGCTCAGAAAAGTCGCCTTCCGATTGGTTGCAACTTCATACCTTCACAGCTGTCTCTGCCAGCTCCTGGTGCCAGGCCTTCGGTAGACAACCGCCCGCTAGCGAAGTAGCCCGCGCTCACTGGGTGCTTTCGAGGGCAAGGCGGCTAGAATGGAGGAGACAGAGAAGCCAGTCAAATAAATAAAATTGCAGCAATCAGTGATTCTGCAAATAGTGTAATTAACACACACAACAAAAGACTGGGGGTTGGTATGGCGTCTGGCCCTAAGTCCCACCAAAAACTGTAATCACATAGGCATTGTAAATAGCGAAATCTTAACATTTAGCAGTACAAATAAAACAACTCTTTTAGGTAAATTACTTTAAAAAAACACACAATCCCCAGCTTCAGTAGTGCAAGTACAACAGCAGTCTAGAGCAGGAGGACAATGAGCAAGGCTCAAGCTCGCCTTCCGATTGGTTGTACTTTCCATACAAACATCTCTCCCGACCTCCTGGTCCCTGGTACCTTGAGTCACCAACCGCCCTGGCGGGCTTAGACCAGCTTACTGGGTGCTCGAGGCAAAGTGGCTAGAGTGGAGAGACAGGAAGCCTGATCAAATCGTGATTGCAGCAATCAGAAACAGTTTCTGCAAATAGTGTGAGATTATTTTGCACAACTAAAGACTGGGGGTTCGGGCGCCTTAGCGTCTGGCCCACTAGAATCCACCAAGACTGTAATCACATAGGCATTGTAAAATACAGCAGAAATCTGAAAATTTTGTAAAAAGTAAAACAGCTCTTCACAGGTCAATTACTTTAAAAAACACACAATCCCCAGCCAACTTCAGCAGTGCAAAGTACAACTGCAGTCTATGGAGCTGGAGGACAATCAGGAAGCAGGCTCAGAAGAGCTCACCTTCCGTTATTGCAACTCCCGTACCTTCCTGTCTGCTCTCGGCCTCCTGGTCCCCTACAAGTGATCCGCCGACCGCCCAGCTGGGCGGGCGTGCCCAGCGCTTACTGGGTGCTGGAGGCAAGGGCGTAAGTGGAGGGACGAAAAGCAGTCAAATAATAATTACAGCAATCAAGTGATTCTGCAAGAAGTATGATTATTTGCAGAACTAAAGACTTGGGGGGTTGGCGCCTTAGCGTCTGGCACACCACACCAAAGAATGTAATCACATAGGCATTGTAAAATGGCAGAAATCTTAATTTAGCATAAAAATAAACAGCTCTTTTAGGTATTACTTTAAAAAAAAACACACAATCCCAGCCCTTCCAGCAGTGCAAGGTACAACAGCAGTCTATGGGTGGGAAGGCGATGGAAGCAGGCTCAAACACACGCTGATTGGTTGCAGCATTCTGCTTCCTGGCTGTCTCTCGGCCTCTGGTCTCCTGGGCGGCTGTGCGGTCGCCGACCGCCGATGGTGGGCGTAGCCCAGGCGCATACTAGTGCTCGAGGGCAGGGCGGCTAAGTGGAGGGAGACAGAGAGCCAGTCAAATAAATAAATGCAGCAATCAGTGATTGCAAATGGTCAATTATTTTCACAACAAGTACTGAGGGGGTTGAAACCTTGGCATCGGCCACAAATCCCAAAAGACTGTAATTACATAGCATTGTAAAATACAGCAGAAATCTTAAAATTTTACAGTAAAAAATAAAACAGTTCTTTTAGGTAGTTACTTTAAAATCAGACAATCCCAGCCAGCTTCAGCATTGCAAGTACAACAGCAGTCTATAGAGCAGGAGGACTAATCAAACAAACTCAAGTACTCGCCTTCTGATTGGTTAGGCTGTAAGTTACGTATTGTAAAATACAGCAGAAATCTTAAAATTTGCAGTAAGTAAAACAGCTCTTTTAGGTAAATTACTGAAGAAACACAACTCTTCAGCCAGCTCAGCAGTGCAGTACAACAGCAGTCTATGGAGCAGGAGGACTAATGGAGAAGTTCAGAAAGCGCCACCTTCTGATTGGTTGAGGCTTTCTGCAATTCCTGCTCTCCAGCCTCCTGGGCTTGGCGGCCTTGTAGTCGCCAACCGCCGTTGACATGGAGCGAGCCACGCGCTTACTGGGTGCTCGAGGTAAGGGCAGCTAGAGTGGAGGGAGAAAGAGGAAGCACAGTCACAAATAAATTCAGCAATCATGATTTGCAAATAGTGTGAAGTTATTTTGCACAACTAAAGACTGGGGGGCGTTCGGCACCTTAGCATCTGGCCCACTAGAAGTCCCACCAAAAGAATGTAATCACATAGGCATTGCAAAAATACAGCAGAAATATTAACATTTTAGTAGTAAAAGTAAAACAGCTCTTTTTAGGTAAATTACTTTAAAAAAAACACACATTCCCCAGCCAGCTTCAGCAGTGCAAAGTACAACAGCAGTCTATGGAGCAGGAAGACCAATCGGAAGCAAGGCTCAGAAAACGCTCACCTTCCGATTGGTTGCGGCAATCCCGTACCTTCCTGGCTGTCTCTCGGCCTCCTGGTCTCCTGCTGCTGCGATGCGATGCTTCCGGCCGCCGCTAGTGGAGCATAGCCCCGGCGCTTACTAGGTGCTCGAGGGCAAGGGCGGCTAGAGTGGAGGGAGACAGAGGAAAGCACAGTCAAATAAATAAAATTGCAGCAATCAAGTGATTCTGGAAATAGTGTGAAGTTATTTTGCACAACAAAGTACTGAGGGGGGGTTCGGCGCCTTAGCGTCTGGCCCACTAGAAGTCCCACCAAAAGACTGTAATCACATAGGCATTGTAAAAATACAGCATAAATCTTAAAATTTTAGCAGTAAAAGTAAAACAGCTCTTTTTAGGTAAATTACTTTAAAAAAACACATTACAATCCCCAGCCAGCTTCAGCATCGCAAAGTAACAGCAGCTCTGGATCAGGAGGACCAATCGGAGCAAGGCTCAGAAAGCGCTTGACTTCCATTGGTTGCGCTCTGTACCTTCCTGGTTGGCTCCCTGCCTCCTGGTCCCCTGGGCGGCTTGTCGCCGACCGCATGCTGGTGGGAGCGTGGCCGGCGCTTTCTGGGTGCTCGAGGGCAAGTGCGGCTAGAGTGGAGGGAGTCAGAGGAAAGCACAGTCAAATAAATAAAAATTGCAGCAATCAATGATTCTGCAAATAAGTGAGTTATTTTGCACAACTAAAGACTGGGGTTCGCCGCCTAGCTGCCTGGCCCATTAGAAGTCCCACCTCAAAGACTGTGTAATCTCATAGGCATTGTAAAAATACAGCAGAAATCTTAAAATTTTAGCAGTAAAAGTAAAACAGCTCTTTTTAGGTAAATTATTTAAAAAAAAACACACAATCCCCAGCCAGCTTCAGCAGTGCAAAGTACAACAGCAGTCTATGGAGCAGGAGGACCAGTCGGAAGCAAGGCTCAGAAAGCGCTCACCTTCCGATTGGTTGTGGCTTTCCCCTACCTTCCTGGCTGTCTCTCTCGGCCTCCTGGTCCCTGCGTGCCCATGGTCGCCGACCGCCTGAGGAGCGAGCCCCCGCGCTACTGGGTGCTCGAGTGCAAAGGAGGTGGCTAGAGTGGAGGAGACAGGGAAGCACAGTCGTGACTAAAATTGCAGCAATCAAGTGATTCTGCAAATGAGTGTGAATTATTTTGCACAACAAAAGACTGGGGTGGTTCGGCCGCGCTTGCTGCTGGGTCTAATTGAAGTCCCACCAAAAGACTGTAATCACATAGGCATTGTAAAATATAGCAGAAATCTTAAAATTTTAGCAGTAAATGTAAAACAGCACTTTTTAGGTAAATTACTTTAAAAAAAACACACAATCCCCAGCCAGCTTCAGCAGTGCAAAGTACAACAGCAGTCTATGGAGCAGGAGGACCAATCGGAAGCAAGGCTCAGAAAGCGACTTGCCTTCCGATTGGTTGCGGCTTTCCGTACCTTCCTGGCTGTCTCTCCCGGCCTCCTGGTCCCCTGGGCGGCCTTGGGGTCGCCAACCGCCCGCTGGCGGAGCGTAGCCCCGCGCTTACTGGGTGCTTTCGGGAGGCAGTAGCTGCTAGAGTGGAGGGAGATGAGAAAGCACTGTCAAATAATAAATAAATTGCAGCAATCAAGGGATTCTGCAACAGTGGTTACTTTGCACAACTAAAAGATTGGGGGTTCAAGCCTTAGCTGCCTGGCCCACTTGAAGTCCTATCACAAGAATGTAATCACATAGGCATTGTAAAAATACAGCAGAAATCTTAAAATTTTAGCAGTAAATGTAAAACAGCTCTTTTAGGTAAATTACTTTTAAAATACACACAATCCCCAGCCAGCTTCAGCAGTGCAAAGTACAACAGCAGTCTATGGAGCAGGAAGACCAATCGGAAGCAAGGCTCAGAAAACGCTCGCCTTCCGATTGGTTGAGGCATTCACGTACCTTCCTGGCTGTCTCTCCTGGCCTCCTGGGTGGCTGTGCGGTCGCCGACCACCCGCTGGTGGAGCGTAGCCCCGGCGCTTACTAGGTGCTCGAGGGCAAGGGCGGCTAGAGTGGAGGGAGACAGAGGAAAGCACAGTCAAATAAATAAAATTGCAGCAATCAAGTGATTCTGCAAATAGTGTGAAGTTATTTTGCACAACTAAAGACGGGGTTCGCGCTCATGCCTGGGCCGGCTAGAAGTCCCACCAAAAGACTGTAATCACATAGGCATTGTAAAAATACAGCAGAAATCTCAAAATTTTAGCAGTAAAAGTAAAACAGTTCTTTTTAGGTAAATTATTTAAAAAAAAACACACAATCCCCAGCCAGCTTCAGCAGTACAAAGTACAACAGCAGTCTATGGAGCAGGAGGACCAGTCGGAAGCAAGGCTCAGAAAGCGCTCACCTTCCGATTGGTTGTGGCTTTCCCCTACCTTCCTGGCTGTCTCTCTCGGCCTCCTGGTCCCCTGGGCGGCCTTGCGGTCGCCGACCGCCCGCTGGTGGAGCGTAGCCCCGGCGCTTACTGGGTGCTCGAGGTGCAAGTAAATGTGGAGTGGAGGGAGAGACAGAGGAAAGCACAGTCAAATAATAAAATTGCAGCAATCAGTGATTCTGCAAATAGTGTAAGTTATTTTGCACAACCAAAAGACTGGGGTGGTTAGGCGCCTTAGCGTCTGGCCCACTAGAAGTCCCACCAAAAGACTGTAATCACATAGGCATTGTAAAAATATAGCAGAAATCTTAAAATTTTAGCAGTAAAAGTAAAACAGCACTTTTTAGGTAAATTACTTTAAAAAAAACACACAATCCCCAGCCAGCTTCAGCAGTGCAAAGTACAACAGCAGTCTATGGAGCAGGAGGACCAATCGGAAGCAAGGCTCAGAAAGCGCTTGCCTTCCGATTGGTTGCGGCTTTTCCGTACCTTCCTGGCTGTCTCTCCCGGCCTCCTGGTCCCTGGCAGGCGTCTGCAGTCGTAACCGCCAGCTGGCGGAGGCGTGGCCCGGCGCTTACTGGGTGCTTCGAGGCAGGCGGCTGGGAGTGGGGAGGGAGACAGAGGAAAGCACAGTCAAATAAATAAAATTGCAGCAATCAAGTGATTCTGCAAATAGTGTGAAGTTACTTTGCACAACTAAAGATTGGGGGGGGGTTCGGCGCCTTAGCGTCTGGCCCACTAGAAGTCCCACCAAAAGAATGTAATCACATAGGCATTGTAAAAATACAGCAGAAATCTTAAAATTTTAGCAGTAAATGTAAAACAGCTCTTTTAGGGTAAATTACTTTAAAAATACACACAATCCCCAGCCAGCTTCAGCAGTGCAAAGTACAACAGCAGTCTATGGAGCAGGAAGACCAATCGGAAGCAAGGCTCAGAAAACGCTCGCCTTCCGATTGGTTGCGGCATTCACGTACCTTCCTGGCTGTCTCTCCTGGCCTCCTGGGTGGCTGTGCGGTCGCCGACCGCCCGCTGGTGGAGCGTAGCCCCGGCGCTTACTAGGTGCTCGAGGGCAAGGTGCTGGAGTGGAGGGAGACAGAGGAAAGCACAGTCAAATAAATAAAATTGCAGCAATCAAGTGATTCTGCAAATAGTGTGAAGTTATTTTGCACAACTAAAGACGGGGGGGGGTTCGGCGCCTTGGCGTCTGGCCCGCTAGAAGTCCCACCAAAAGACTGTAATCACATAGGCATTGTAAAAATACAGCAGAAATCTTAAAATTTTAGCAGTAAAAGTAAAACAGCTCTTTTTAGGTAAATTATTTAAAAAAAAACACACAATCCCCAGCCAGCTTCAGCAGTGCAAAGTACAACAGCAGTCTATGGAGCAGGAGGACTAATCGGAAGCAAGACTCAGAAAGCGCTCTCCTTCCGATTGGTTGCAGCTTTCCCGTACCTTCCTGGCTGTCTCTCCTGGCCTCCTGGTCCCCTGGGCGGCCTTGCTGTCGCCGACCGCCCGCTGGCGGAGCGTAGCTCCGGCGCTCACTCGGTGCTCGAGGGCAAGGGCGGCTAGAGTGGAGGGAGACAAAGGAAAGCTCAGTCAAATAAAATTGCAGCAATCAAGTGATTCTGCAAATAGTGTGAAGTTATTTTGCACAACAAAAGACTGGGGGGGGGGTTCGACGCCTGGCCCACTAGAAGTCCCACCAAAAGTCTGTAATCACATTGGCATTGTAAAAATACAGCAGAAATCTTAAAATTTTAGCAGTAAAAGTAAAACAGCTCTTTTTAGGTAAATTACTTTAAAAGAAACACACAATCCCCAGCCAGCTTCAGCAGTTCAAAGTACAACAGCAGTCTATGGAGCTGGAGGACCAATCGGAAGCAAGGCTCAGAAAGAGCTCACCTTCCGATTGGTTGCAGCTTTCCCGTACCTTCCTGGCTGTCTCTGCTGGCCTCCTGGTCCCCTGGGCGGCCTTGCGGTCGCTGACCGCCCGCTGGCGGAGCGTAGCCCCGGCGCTTACTGGGTGCTTGAGGGCAAGGGCGGCTAGAATGGAGGGAGACAGAGGAAAGCACAGTCAAATAAATAAAATTGCAGCAATCAAGTGATTCTGCAAATAGTGTGAAGTTATTTTGCACAACAAAAGACTGGGGGTTCGGCGCCTTAGCGTCTGGCCCACTAGAAGTCCCACCAAAAGACTGTAATCACATAGGCATTGTAAAAATACAGCAGAAATCTTAAAATTTTAGCAGTAAAAGTAAAACAGCTCTTTTTAGGTAAATTACTTAAAAAACACACAATCCCCAGCCAGCTTCAGCAGTGCAAAGTACAACAGCAGTCCATGGAGCAGGAGGACCAATCGGAAGCAAGGCTCAGAAAGCGCTCGCCTTCCGATTGGTTGCGGCTTTCCCGTACCTTCCTGGCTGTCTCTCCCAGCCTCCTGGTCCACTGGGTGGCCTTGCGGTTACTGCCCACCCGCTGGCGGAGCGTAGCCCCGGCGCTTACTGGGTGCTAGAGGGCAAGGGCTGCTAGAGTGGAGGGAGACAGAGGAAAGCACAGTCAAATAAATAAAATTGCAGCAATCAAGTGATTCTGCTAATAGTGTGAAGTTATTTTGCACAACAAAAGACTGGGGGTTCGGGGCCTTAGCGTCTGGCCCACTAGAAGTCCCACCAAAAGACTGTAATCACATATGCATTGTAAAAATACAGCAGAAATCTTAAAATTTTAGCAGTAAAAGTAAAACAGCTCTTTTTAGATAAATTACTTTAAAAAAAACACACAATCCCCAGCCAGCTTCAGCAGTGCAAAGTACAACAGCAGTCTAGGGAGCAGGAGGACCAATCGGAAGCAAGGCTCAGAAAACGCTCGCCTTCCGATTGGTTGCGGCCTGCACCTTCCTGGCTGTCTCTCCGCCTCCAGGTCCCCTGGGCGGCTTTTTGCGGTCGCCAACCTTCCGCTGGCGGATCTTGCCCGGGCGCTACTGGGTGCTCGAGAGGCAAGGGTGGCTAGAGTGGAGGGAGACAGAGGAAAGCACAGTCAAATAAATAAAATTGCAGCAATCAAGTGATTCTGCAAATAGTAGTGATTTGCACAACTAAAGACTGGGGGGTCAGCGCCTAGCGTTTGGCCCACTAGAAGTCCCACCAAAAGACTGTAATCTTACAGGCATTGTAAAAATACAGCAGAAATCTTAAAATTTTAGCAGTAAAAGTAAACAGCTCTTTTAGGTAAATTACTTTAAAAACACACAATCTAGCCAGCTTCAGCAGTGCAAAGTACAACAGCAGTCTATGGGTAGGAGGACCAATGGGCGAAGGCTCAGAAAGCGCCTTCCGATTGGTTGCGGCTTTCGTGCACCTTCCTGGCTGTTTCTCCCGGCGTCCTGGTCCCCTTGGCGGCCTTGCGGTCACTGACCGCCCGCTGGCGGAGTGTAGCCCCTGCGCTTACTGGGTGCTCGAGGGCAAGGGCGGCTAGAGTGGAGGGAGACAGAGGAAAGGACAGTCAAATAAATAAAATTGCAGCAATCAAGTGATTCTGCAAATAGTGTGACGTTATTTTGCACAACTAAAGACTGGGGGGGGTTCGGCGCCTTAGCGTTTGGCCCACTAGAAGTCCCACCAAAAGACTGTAATCACATAGGCATTGTAAAAATACAGCAGAAATCTTAAAATTTTAGCAGTAAAAGTAAAACAGCTCTTTTTAGGTAAATTACTTTAAAAAAAACATACAATCCCCAGCCAGCTTCAGCAGTGCAAAGTACAACAGCAGTCTATGGAGTAGGAGGACCAATCGGAAGCAAGGCTCAGAAAGCGCTCGCCTTCCGATTGGTTGCGGCTTTCCCGTACCTTCCTGGCTGTCTCTCCCGGCGTCCTGGTCCCCTGGGCGGCCTTGCGGTCACTGACCGCCCGCTGGCGGAGTGTAGCCCCTGCGCTTACTGGGTGCTCGAGGGCAAGGGTGGCTAGAGTGGAGGGAGACAGAGGAAAGCACAGTCAAATAAATAAAATTGCAGCAATCAAGTGATTCTGCAAATAGTGTGAAGTTATTTTGCACAACAAAAGACTGGGGGGGTTTGGCGCTCTAGCATCTGGCCCACTAGAAGTCCCACCAAAAGACTGTAATCACATAGGCATTGTAAAAATGCAGCAGAAATCTTAAAATTTTAGCAGTAAAAGTAAAACAGCTCTTTTTAGGTAAATTACTTTAAAAAAACACACAATCCCCAGCTAGCTTCAGCAGTGCAAAGTACAACAGCAGTCTATGGAGCAGGAGGACCAATCGGAAGCAAGGCTCCGAAAGCGCTCTCCTTCTGATTGGTTGTGGCTTTCTCGTCCCTTCCTGGCTGTCTCTCCCGGCCTCCTGGTCCCCTGGGCGGCCTTGCGGTCACTGACCGCCCGCTGGCGGAGCGTAGCCCCGGCGCTTACTGGGTGCTCGAGGGCAAGGGCGGCTAGAGTGGAGGGAGACAGAGGAAAGCACAGTCTAATAAATAAAATTGCAGCAATCAAGTGATTCTGCAAATAGTGTGAAGTTATTTTGCACAACAAAAGACTGGTGGGGGGTTCGGCGCCCTAGCGTCTGGCCCACTAGAAGTCCCACCAAAAGACTGTAATCACATAGGCATTGTAAAAATATAGCAGAAATCTTAAAATTTTAGCATTAAAAGTAAAACAGCTCTTTTTAGGTAAATTATTAAAAAAAAAACACACAATCCCCAGCCAGCTTCTGCGGTGCAAAGTACAACAGCAGTCTATGGAGCAGGAGGACCAATCGGAAGCAAGACTCAGAAAGCGCTCTTCTTCCGATTGGTTGCAGCTTTCCCGTACCTTCCTGTCTGTCTCTCCTGGCCTCCTGGTCCCCTGGGCAGCCTTGCGGTCGCCGACCGCCCGCTGGCTGAGCGTAGCTCCGGCACTTACTGGGTGCTCGAGGGCAAGGGGGGCTAGAGTGGAGGGAGACAGAGGAAAGCACAGTCAAATAAATAAAATTGCAGCAATCAAGTGATTCTGCAAATAGTGTGAAGGTATTTTGCACAACAAAAGACTGGGGGGGGTTCGGCGCCATAGCGTCTGGCCCACTAGAAGTCCCACCAAAAGACTGTAATCACATAGGCATTGTAAAAATACAGCAGAAATCCTACAATTTTAGCAGTAAAAGTAAACAGCTCTTTTTAGTAAAATTACTTTAAAAAACACACACAATCCCCAGCCAGCTTCAGCAGTGCAAAGTACAACAGCAGTCTATGGAGCAGGAGGACCAATCAGAAGCAAGGCTCAGAAAGCGCTCGCCTTCTGATTGGTTGCGGCTTTCCCGTACCTTCCTGGCTGTCTCTCCCGGCCTCCTGGTGCCCTGGGCGGCCTTGCGGTCGCCGACCGCCTGCTGGTGGAGCTTAGCCCCGGCGCTTACTGGGTGCTCGAGTGCAAGGGCGGCTAGAGTGGAGGGAGACAGAGGAAAGCACAGTCAAATAAATAAAATTGCAGCAATCAAGTGATTCTGTAAATAGTGTGAAGTTATTTTGCACAACAAAAGACTGGGGGGGGTGTTCGACGCCTGGCCCACTAGAAGTCCCACCAAAAGACTGTAATCACATAGGCATTGTAAAAATACAGCAGAAATCTTAAAATTTTAGCAGTAAAAGTAAAACAGCTCTTTTTAGGTAAATTACTTTAAAAGAAACACACAATCCCCAGCCAGCTTCAGCAGTGCAAAGTACAACAGCAGTCTATGGAGCTGGAGGACCAATCGGAAGCAAGGCTCAGAAAGAGCTTGCCGATTAGTTCAACTTTCCGTACCTTCCTGGCTGTCTCTCCCGGCCTCCTGGTCCCCTCAAGGCCTTGTCGCGGACCGCCTGCTGGTGTAGCGTGAGGCCTCGGCGCTACTGGGTGCTTGAGGGCAAGGGCTATGGAGGAGGGAGACAGAGAAAGCACAGTCAAATAAATAAAATTGCAGCAATCAAGTGATTCTGCAAATAGTGTGAAGTTATTTTGCACAACAAAAGACTGGGGGTTCGGCGCCTTAGCGTCTGGCCCACTAGAAGTCCCACCAAAAGACTGTAATCACATAGGCATTGTAAAAATACAGCAGAAATCTTAAAATTTTAGCAGTAAAAGTAAAAGAGCTCTTTTTAGGTAAATTACTTTAAAAAAACACACAATCCCCAGCCAGCTTCAGCAGTGCAAAGTACAACAGCAGTCTATGGAGCAGGAGGACCAATCGGAAACAAGGCTCAGAAAGTGCTCGCCTTCCGATTGGTTGTGGCTTTCCCGTACCTTCCTGGCTGTCTCTCCCGGCCTCCTGGTCCCCTGGTGCCTTATGGGTCGCCGACCGCTCACTGGCGGATCGTGAGCCCGCGCTTACTGGGTGCTCGAGGGCAGGGGTGGCTTCCTGGCTTCACACAAAGGCTTGTTGCCTCTGTGATGGCAGTTTTGATGATTCCCCATTGTTGCTCCACACCTCCTTCTAGCCTGTTTGCTAGTGCTTTTCTGAGGCACTCTCCAATCTTGCCAAAGTCAGCCCTCCTAAAGTCCAGTACCCTCACTTTTGTATGGCTTGACTCTGTAGCTGAGTTTAACGTGAACCACACTGTTTGGTGGTCACTTGTCCCCTGATGGCAACCCACTTCTAGATGTGAGATCCTCTCACTGTCCCCATTTGAGAGTATGAATTTTAAGATTGCTCCCTCATGAATGGGTTCCGAACCTATCTGTCTGAGGCCTACCACCTGTAGGGTATCAAGAATGGACCTGCTCTTGAATGTGGCTGCAGCAAATGTGCTCCAGTTAACATCTGGCATATTCAGGTCTCCCATCAACAGTATCTCCCCTTTCTCTGCCATTCTAAGAATGCCTTCTATCATATCCTTGTCCATTCCCTCCGCCTGACATGGGGGTCTATACACAACCCCTGTGCGGATTGTGGTGCCCTTTCCAGTCTCCAAGGTGACCCTCTGTGCCTCCTCTCCTCCCTGTTTACTCTTTTGTCCAGTTGCTTTTATCCCTTCCTTTACATAGATAGCTACTCCTCCCCCCTTCTCCCCTGTCTGTCTCTCCTGTAGGTTATGTACCCTGGTATGTTAACATCCCAGTCATGGTTGTCTATGTACCATATTTCTGTGAGTGCTACAATATCCAGGCATCCCTCTTCCATCAAGGCCACCAGCTCAGGGAGCTTGTTGCCCAGACTATGGGCATTGGTACTCATTACCCTCCATTTCCTGATGGCCTTACTCCCTTTTGCCCCATCCCTGTCCTTCTTGCCTTTGTCACTTTCTCCATTTACCCCTGCCCTTCTCCCTATCGACACCTCTATGTTGGTGTTTGCCACACTTACTACCGTGATTATTTGGGGAGGCTAGGATTTCCCTGCTCCTTACTAGTGCCTCCCCCCTTGGCTAGTTTAAATGCTTGCCAATGAAGCATTTAAACCTATTACCTAGGATCCTGGTTCCCCTCCCAGACAGATGCAGCCTATTATGCCAGTATAGGCTTGCATCACTCCAGGTGGCCCCCCAGTCCCCAATGAAGCCAAATCCCTGAGCTCCACACCAGTTTTTCAACCACTGATTGAATCCCATGGGGTGGAACACCCTAGCCTCTCCTATGCCATAGATGGGCAGCACCTCCGAGAAGGTTACTGTGCGTGCTACTTGACTAAGGCCCCACCCCAATTCCACAAACTCTTCCTGCACTTCTCTAATCCCTTTCTTAGCCAGGTCATTTGTCCCTAGGTGGACAATGACATCCAGTTCCCTCCCCTGTGCAGCTGCTATGGCAATCCTGAGGATTCGCTCCCTGTCCCTCCAAGCCATGGCGCCAGGCAGGCACCTTACCTCCTTCTCCCCTTCCTCCCCCAGTTCTACCTTCCTAACAATGGAGTCCCCCACCAGGAGTTGTTTCCTTCCCCTGCAGGGTCCCCTGCCACCCTCCTGTGGGTCTCTTCTTGTGCTCTGTCAGAGTCTGCCCAAGCCCTCAGTTTCTCTAGACTAGTGTCACTTCTCTGAGCAGCTGCAAACTCCTCACACATTCCCAAGGCATGAGACAGGTCCCCTTCAGTCACTAAACTAGGGCCCCTAGCACTAGCATCAGGGCACTCAGGATCACCGTCAATCCCAACCCTCTGACAATGGGTCACCCCACCCTCTTCAAAGTAACCCTCTGTAGCTATGTGGTTACTTGCTACTGGGGAAATTTCTACCCCCTTTTCGTTAGTCTCCATATCAGGAAACACAGGCCAGGGAACCAGTCTCTCAGTGGTTTCCACAATGGCTTCTGTGGGGTCCAGGGAACTACATTGTTCCCTTGCTGCTTGGCTATGGGTAACTGCACACACCACCCTTGTTTAAGATTGTTGCCCAGGATCACATCCACTGCTAAAGTTTTGGCTACAGTCACCTGTTTCACAGTTCCCCCTGTTTCACCCCAGTCTAGGAGAACACTAGTGAGGGACACTGTTTTCTCTTCACCAGTAAAGTCCTGTACAGTGACGTATTTATTGAGTATAAGCTGACCCGGCTCTACTAGATCCCCCTTTACCAAGGTCAAGGATGCCCCTGTGTCCCTTAACCCTTGCGTCTGTACACCATTCACCATGACTGGGTGCATGTGTTCCCTCATGTTCACTGCCATGCTTCCAGGGACACACAAACATCCCACTTCCTTCCTAGTCCTCTGTTGTGTATTGCTAGCCTTTTTGGAACACTGTCTGGCAATATGCCCAGTTTCTTTACACAACCAACATTCATTTCTTTTCTCAGAGAAATCTTTTCTCTGAAACTTGGGGCTAACTGGTTTTGATGGAGGCAGTGAGGGTTTTAGCTGCCCTGAAGGTGTGCTTTTCCCTTTCTGAGGTGCCACACCCACCCCATTTGCTCTCTGAGCAGGTCTGCTCTTGCAATAGTGGTCTGAAAGTTCTGCAGCCTCTTGCACTGTTTTGGGATCTCGGTGCTCCAGCCAGGTTTTCAGTTCGCTGGGCATGCCCAGAAAAACTGTTCTAACAGAATCACATTTTCAATTTTATCAACAGAGTATGCTTCAATTCCTTCCCACCAATGTTTTAAAAACTGATGTTGTTTTGTGCCTAGCTCCTCGTAGCTCATGTCACGGCTTCTCCTGAGCTTACGGAATTTAGCTGTGTATGATTCAGCAGTTAATTCAAATTTCTTTAACAGTGTAGCTTTAAGTTTGCTGTAATCATCACTGTCCTCATTGTCCATTTGACCCAATGCATCCCAAGCTTTCCCGGTAAGTAGCGGGGATAGCTGGAAGCTCCAGGACTCCCTAGGAATTTTAGCCTGAATACAAACTTCTTCAAAAGAATTTAAAAAGGCATCCATATCCTCACCCTCTTTAAATTCGGCTATCAATTTGGAATTCAATTTGTAACTCAGTCCTGTAGTCCCAGTTAAACCCAAGCCACTTACCTGCACTGGTGCCGCTGATTGGAGTCATAGCTTCTCCAGTTCGTGTTGCCGCTGGCGCTCATGTTCCTCATGGTCAGCATCTTGCTGTTCTCGCTCTGCCTCTCAGTGTTCTTACTCTACCTCCCAGCGTTCTCACTCTGCCTCCCTCTGTTCTTGTTCCCTCTTCTACTCTGCAGCTCGCTGGTGCTCACGCTCCTCAGACTTAGCTTCCCGCTGTTCCCGCTCTGCCTCTCATCTCTCTCATTCTGCCTCTTGCTGTTCTCGCTCTCTCTTCTCCTGGAACTCCAACTCCATTTGGCACAACTCAATCTACAGCCCCGAGTACTTCTGGCTGCAGGATACTGGTGACCTGTCCATGTTCCTGTGGCCCTTCACTGACAGTGGCCTTGCTGCCCTCCCCATCGGATCTGGACACTGCACTGGCCACTAGCCCTTTCACATTCAAGGTTCTGTTCCTTACAGTCAGTGTCTGTGACTTGGTGCTCTGGGTATCTGCTACCATCAGGGCATCCATGAGGTTCTGCTTGGTGGCTTTCACCTCGAACAGGACTCCTCTGTCCCTGCACAACTGCTTTAAATAGTCTACAGTGTGTCCGCTGTAGTTGGAAGCCATCTTCTTCCCTAACTATGGCTACTTTGACTTGTACTTTAGAAAACAAATAAAACAGGTAGGAACTTGACTGTAAGCCAAGGGATATAGTTCTGTTTCCTTTTAAAAATAAATCACAGCCTTTTTCTTTCTTTGCAAGTGAGCTGACAGTCTCAAGCTAACACACTGAACAATAAAAGCTTGTAATACCAAACTTATGCACACCACTGCCAACCAGTCTGTCACAACCTCATTCAGTAGATCAGGCCCTCTGCTCCCACAGTGACAACCTCTGAGTGCAGTCTTGTGAACAGGAAACAGAAACAGGGTAGCCCTCCTGTCTGTTTTGTAGGTTTGAATTAACCTTTGGTCTCAAGTTCTTGGAGGGATTCAAACTGTGAACCTTTTGCTAGCTTACCCAATGTACAGGCTCAGATAATTCTACTCTTTGGGGAATGACAGATCTTTCACCTATGGGCATCTAACCAGGTGTACAAAATGAACCCTTAAAAACTCTATGAAAGACCTCAGAATAAACTCTTACCTTTTCCCAGTTTGGTATTACCGTTAAGCTATGCACAGTGTCGCTGTAACCATATATGCTTCACTTGTCAAAGAAAGAATTTCAAAGGCACACCAAGTAGTCTCTAAAATGAGATGTTTACTTAAAAATAGATAAAAATATAAAATGTAAATACACAGAACCATATATCACAAAACATTACTATCACTTAAAAAACACAGGTTTAAAAGTGCAATTTCCTGCCAACCATATACTTAGCCTTGCCTAGCTATTGTATTCTTATATTCTTACAGCGCTGAAAGGTGTTGTAGCTTCAGAGTCCAAACATGTGTGTCTAAAAGGCAGTTACAACATAATTAAAACACTGTCTTGAACCTGCCTTCTCCATGATGTCACCCAGCTCCTCCTCTGTTTATTAAAAATTATACAATCAGG
Organism: Neoceratodus forsteri; assembly: GCA_016271365.2. NCBI lineage: Eukaryota > Metazoa > Chordata > Ceratodontiformes > Ceratodontidae > Neoceratodus > Neoceratodus forsteri. Next base: position 725,814,890 of record CM028129.1, read on the forward strand.
ATGTCTTGCGTCAAGTGGTAAATTAATAGGTGACATCAGCAAAAAAAAACTTGTTTCCCCATATCACTTTCCAATTAAGTCTGTAATTTTCTAAGTTCTTTCTTTCATCCAAGAGCAGCATCCTGCTCTTTCACAGACATCAAAGAGCATTTATGACGTAGCACCTGTGACATAACCTGTATTCTTCCTCTAAACACCATAAAAGTTTATGATTTTCAGCCTATCAGTGGGCAGCTACAATTAAGCTAGATAAACAGGAGATCCTTAATTTAGGTCTCTTCTAGTCTTTAATTATCTCCTGGCTTTTACCTTTTAGCTGAAACAGTATGTCTCATGAGAGACACTCAATAACACATTTTTATATAAGAAAAATCATAGTGTAATCAGATCCAACTGTCCAAGCGTCACACAGTGCATGGTGCCAGCCTTCCAAATGAACAGAAAGTTATCTAGAGAGTGCATCATGTTGTTAAGCTGGGCTTCTTGTACTGTCACCCAATGCAGGAATGTGCTGAACTGCTCAAATACAGCGCATGCCACCGCACACCCCATGGGCATGCAATTATCAATAAAGTATTGTCCTTCAATTTCATGCCGAATAGTTCTCTGTCAGCCAGGTGAACTGGCAACAAGAGGAGTGCTGATTCTATGTCAGCCTTCCCTAACAGGGCATGCTGGCCTGCCTTCTGGACCACTTCAGCCGCCCTATCAAATGAAGCGTATGACACTGCTGCATGCTCTGGGTCAATGTAGTGGTTGACAAAGTCCCCTTCTGGATATGACAGATGATTTGTCATCCAAAACTCACCCTGTACCTTCTTGGGGACCATGCCAATTGGGGATACCCTGAGTCGGGGGCTTGGGGGTGTTGCAAAGGGGCAATTGATCCATCCTGTTTCTAACTCTTTCTGTAACTTTTCTTCACATGACCTTTGATCACTCCCTGGCAGATTTCAGGTTGTCTTTTTCGCGTGCCCTTCTTGGCCCTTCGTATGGAATGCAAAACCCCACCCTGAACCCTTCTGCCAAGCAGCAAGTGGCCGTCCTATTTGGGTAGCTGGCCAGCAACCCCATAATATTTTCCATCTTTATGGGTGTTGGGAGCCTTGGTCTCTCCTTTCTGAAAGGGGTGAACATTGCCAGTCCCTTTTGCTGTCCCTGTTCCGTTGTTGCACTGCTGAAAAGGATGCAGTTTTCCACAAGCCATGCACCTATGTTTATATTTGCATCATTCAACTTTGCACAACCCTTGGTTATAATTATAGCAATGCCCACTCCCCCTTCCTGCTATTACAACCATGGTACCCCTTCTTTGGTGAGGAGGGGCTGCTGGACTGGAAAACTGTCATCTGTATGCTGGACTCCACCATATTTGTTGTCCACAATAATGGTAGGTCCAGCATGGGCCACGATCTCCCAGTATCATTCTGTTTTCTCCTCTGGAATTCCTCATTATATCCACCCCCCTCCCCGGCTTACTAGCATGCATTATCATGATCCTGCTGAAGTACACCCATAAGTCCTCTGCTTTGTCTGGACTGCTATGGGTCAGCATTCCCACATATATTGTGAAGCCTACTACCCAGTTCTCCCACGTGTGACGAATAGAAGCACTGTGCTTCTGCTGCACTCCGTCGTCACTTTACTTCTTACCTTTCTCTTTTTCCAGCTCCTTGGGCTGGATGACCAGGACAAAAATGGCCATCTACTCCCCATTCACAGTTTGCTGTCTCCCCTTGTCTGGCAAATGCGATCCCACAGATTCATTCAGTGACACAAAACTCACCACCACTTGTTGCCCTGGGGTCTGTGGTTGCATTGTTTTCACTGCCCAGCTCCCTACTCCTTGCGCCCCCTGGGAGCTGGGGCAGTCTGGCCCATACCTGCCCAAGGTTTTTTATTTATTTTATTTATTTAGTGATTCAGAAAAGACCTTTGAGCGCAAGCTCTTTTACAAAGGTTCAATGGAGAAAGCAAAGGTACATCACAATGAACGATACAGCTTGGATTCAGAACTTACAGAATAACTCAAAACATAGGCTCAAGTTAAAATAACAAGAAAAACACTTTATGAGGGTGTGTGTGAGGGGGAATAAGCAGTCACAAAGTGCCTTGTCAGTAGTTCAGAGGGACAGGGATAGCTGGCAGTGGGGTGAAGAAAGGAGGTACAAGAGAGAGGTAGGTACTGCAGTGGAGGTGAAAGGTGGGGGAAGAAGGATGATAAGGTATAGGGAGAAATCAGTGCTGGAGCTAGAGGGGGGCTGGGGGGGCAGTCGACCCTCCTGACTGTCCCAGTGTGAGTAGTGGCACCCCACCACCCTCTTTATTCACTGTTTAGTGCCCATTGTGGAGCCCGTGATTGACTTGAATGGCTCCCCCGGCTCCCAAATGCTCCCAAACCTGGCTCTGCCACTGGGAGAAATGGGGGGTGAGGGGAGGCTGAGTGGAGAAGATGTGCTGGAGTAAATGGTGGAGTGCGAGGGGGCATGGTCAGGCAGCTTGCATTAGTAGTAACTGTTAGGGAAACTCATGGGACTGGGAGTTGGGGGAGGTGGGGTGGTGGGTGCTGAAGGAGCATGATGCCAACTGATTGCTGAAGTGAATCATGAGAAGGGACAGAGGGAGGGGGTACCTGAGGCCTGCCTAGTACTTGCTGGGGGTATAGAGAGTGGGTGTGGCTGGACTTAGGGGCAGGTGCAATTAGAGAGTGTTATTAGGTGCTGTTTGAGGTCAGTTTTGAATTGGGCCAGACAATTGGGCTTGTCCTTGTTTGGCCAATAAAGCTAACAAGCGGTCAAGCTTTTGCTCTGCCCCTGACTGCCTCGAGGTGCAGGCCGCAGTCTGTGACTCTGCCACCGCCTGCCCAGGTGGCATCATTATCCATGGTAGGTTCACGGGCTGCACTGGGAACTGTGTACTTGGCCCTGCCTGAATCTGCTGCTGGTGTTGCCACAGTCCTGCCAGCCACAGGGTCACAGGTGCCTGCACCATACCTGACTGCAAATGCCCTGCATTCTCAGGCACCCATAAGCTCACAGGCACCTGGCTGGGAATTCCCACTATCAGGTTTCCTGGGTGCACTGGGCCCGGTGTTACCCTTTCTCCTAACCCCCCAGGGGACTGCCTGGCCCTACTGGCACCGTGTTTCCACACCCACTTCCAGGGCTGTCTGCTTTGCCAGAGGGATACCTTCCCCTCCTCTTATCAAAGCCCTCAGTTCCTCTGCCAACAACCTATCTTGATCAGGCATACCTGGCTGTGTATCTGGGGCCACAACTCTTTGCTTACATCTTCTTGTGTGCACCTTCATGTGCGGAGTTGAAAGCACTGGGTCCTCCTCCAGTGTACCTCATGACTGCCAGCTGCCTAATTTTCATTTTTTTTTTTTTTTTTTTTTTGTTTTGACCAGGTAAGTGCACTAGACAAATCCTGCCTATTTTCAGGCACGACCCGGGGAAGGGGGATACAGATGAATGCCAACTGACCATGAACCAGATTAAGCTGTTGGTGGTATATTTTGAGTGAATGAGGGAAATTTGGCCAGGACACCGGGGAAATTCCCCTACTCTTTTCGATAAGTGCCATGGGATCTTTAACATCCACCTGAACTACCACCATTCCAGGCAGATGGGACCTCGGTTTAACGTCTCATCCGAAAGACAGCACCTCAGAAGTCCAGCATCCCTCTCATGCCACACTACAGTGTCAGTATTGGGATATTAACCCAAGTGCCAGATGTGGGAACTGAACCCACAGCCCTCTGATCTCCCGGCCTCAGAGGCGAGTGTGCTACCAACTGAGCCACTGACACTGTTTTGTCTAAAGCCTTTTTCCCTTTCCCAGTTATTTTTAGAATAAACAGTTCAGACTGTACCAGCAGGTCAGCTGAGGCAGCCATGCCCAACAGTCAGCAAGCTTTTTATTTTACAGTCATAATATAAGTAAAAACATATAACATACCGGGAATTATGTTGGAGCCTTGTAAACACTGTTTTTTTATTAATAAAGCATTTCCTTTTCATAACTATCTGCCCCTAAGATTCGAACCCTGGGCCTTGGCACTGTAAAAGGCAAATGCACCACCCACTGGGCCACCATGATCCTCTTTTAATGGTCCACTCTGGCAAACTAAGCAGTCTGTTTACAAGTGGCTGGGGCAGGATTCAAACCCAGCCCCGCTTCATCTTTCTTCCATGGGTCAGTGATCTGACCTCTAGCTATCTTGCCTCCTTCTAGGTGGGGGGAAGGAGAACGCCTTTAAGAACCATACTGTCCCTCCCCCCCCTCACTGTCTGGCATCCTCAGACTTGCCTCAGTCAACTTTTTTTTTCATACTGCAACACTCATGCTTCTCCTTGGCTATTCAACTGACCTCCAATGGCCATCAATGTCTTTGAAACCCTGAACCAATCCTTGCTCAGGGACTCACGCATGGGAGGGGGGCTGCAAATCCCAGGTCCAACCACTGCATCAGGTTCATTCATAGCTCACATTCTAATTTGTTTTGTTTTTTGCCACCCTAATCTTCTCATAGAGAGCAGCCCTACACCTAGCTGTGAACAATTCTATTGCATCTGTTCCGTAAGGACACCTAAGCCATCTTTTTTACACATTTTTTTTTAAATACTCCATAGGCTTGTAAAGGAGAGGCTGTTTACATTTATACTGAAACTGCGTTTATTAAAATAGGATAAATGCAGTTTCTAAGCATTTGAAAATTGTAAACACAGTCTCTCTTGATTAGAAAATCCTGCTCTCAGAATCCTGAAATGGCCACCACGATGACATCATACATGGGAGAGATGCCAGCTGTGTAGATGTATTTTAGCTCTACCAACTGTATTTAAAAGTGAATAACTTTAAAATGAAAAATGATAGCATGGTACTGTGAGCATGGAAGTTGTTCAGCACAAAAATATCTACAAAATGAGTGGTGTTTCATTTATAGATATCTTTCAGTTTAAAAAAATAGCAAATAAAGCAACAGAAAATTAAATTGTCATTTTTTCAACAAACAAATGCAAATAACTTTAAAACAAAAACTGATAGCGTGGTACTGTGAGCATGCCATTTGTTCATCACAAAAATATCTACAAAATGAGTGTTTCATTTACATATACCTGTTAGTTTTTTTTATAATTAGCAAAAAAAAAAAAAAAGAGCAGAAAATTCAATTTTATTCACCTTTTGCAACAAACAAATGCAAATAGCTTTAAATCAAAAATGATAGTATGGTACTTTGAGCACAAAAGTTATTCAGTACAAAAATATCTACCAAGTGAATAGTGTTTCATTTATAGATACCTTTTAGATTTTTCATGATCAGTAAAAAATGGCAAAAATTTAATTTTTTTTTCACTTCTTTGGAGGTATGGCATAAAGGGATTATGCTACCACTCTACTGGAAATATTGTTGATACTTTTTGTTCTCATGCTGATTGACCTGATGACATCACTTGCGGCTTTACCACTCATGATGTCGCTAGGTCAATCAGCACTTGAACAAAAATTATCAACAATATGTCTAGTAGGGGGTAGGATATCCCTTATATATTCTTTACAGAAAAACTCCATCAATGCATCAGTTTGAGTTGCTGTTAAAGTGGCAATAGTGTGGAAATGCGATGTTAGTGTTTTCAACACTAACTACGCATACCCCCCAAAGCAGCCAAAGGGGGAAAGGCAACACAAGCAACCATAGACATCCATCATCAGGTAAGGCAAACAACATGCAACTCTTTCCAAATGACATAAGAGACATCCATAATCATGGTCCAGTGCTTCTGTAACCATGGATACACATGCACACTTGCATACCACCTGGGAAGTGCGGTAAAAAATTCCCTTATGATAACACTGTAAATTGTAAGCAAGGAATAACACATGACAGGGTGTGCAGCAATGCTAAATTACCACATGCCCGAGGTGGGTTGTGAGGCATGAGGTGCAGCCAAATGCCTCCAACCACCTGGGAAGTGAAGTATTTGATTCCCATAGGATCACATTGTAAATTGTAAGTAAGCAATAACACATGGCAGAGTGTGCAACAGTACTAAATTGCTTTATGCCCTCAGGTAGGTTGTGAGGCATGAGGCACAGCTGAGTGCCTTCAGCCACCTAGAAAGTGTGATATGAAATTCCAATAGAATTAAATTGTAAATTGTAAGTAAGCAGTAACACATGGCAGGGTGTGTGGCAATGCTAAATTGATGCATGCCCCGGGCAGATTGTAAGGTATGAGGTGCAGCTGGGTGCCTTTAACCACCTGTGAAGTGTGGTATATAATTCGAATAAGACTGTATTATAAATGATATGTGATCAATACCACATGGCAGGGTGTGTGGTAAGGCTAAATTGCTGCATGCCCTAGGTGGATTGTGGTACAGAGTGCCTTCAGCCACCTGGAAAGTGCAATGAAAAATTCCTATAGGATCACATTGTAAATTGTAAGTAAGTAAAACACATGACAAGATGTGTGGTAATGCTAAATTACTGCACACCCTAGGTGGGTTGTGAGGTACAAGGTGCAGCTGAGTGCCATCAACCATCTGGGAGGTGCTGTTGTCTTCACTCAGGAAGGAAACTATGCTGCCATGAAAGTGCATTCTAAGGACATGGCAGAGTCAGCAGGTGGTTGCTCTGAGGAGCACCAGGCGCCTGGTTTCTTTGCCTGGAAACAGAGGTAACATTCTAACTTAAATGGCACACAGCTGAATGACACAAAATGAAACCAAAAAAGGGAAGCAGCAGCAGAGTGAGATGTAGCTCTGGGTAGTATGGCAAAGGCAGTTTTCATGTGCACTGACTAAATGCAAGGAAGAAAAGGAAGTGTCAGTGGGTGGATACATGAGAAGTGCAGCATGTCCTACAGCACTTTGCCTGATAACATAAAGTGGGAATAAGAGAATCTGTAACTCACACTGTCATGGTGAGGCAATACCACACTGTCATGTTGAGGCAGCTTTGATAGAGCAGGAGAAAACAGAAATAGAAACATTAAGTGTACAACAGTTTTGTATCCCCTCCCCCATTTGGAAGGCAGGAGGTCGGAGCTATTTGAAAAGCAAATTGCAGTTTGGTTAATTTGAGGAGGGCACTGGAACAAAAAAATATTAACAATATTTTTAGTAGGGAGTTAGCATATTTCACTTATGTCATACTTCCCAAAAAGTGAAAAAAATTGAATTTCCTGCAATTTTTTGCTAATTATAAAACAAATCTAAAATGTATCTATAAATCAAACACCACTCATTTGGTAGATGTTTTTGCACCGAACAACTTTTGTGCTCAGAGTACCATGATATAATTTTTTTTTTTTGCAATTGCAATTTTTTTATTAAAGTTTGCATTAACAATACACAAAATACAGAAACAACAGGACTGTCAGACATATACAATACATTATTTGGTCACAAATTACAAACAATACCATGTACACTATCCCCTCTCCCCCCGGAACAATGTGCGTGGAATATCTGATCAAAGGAGAATAAAGAAAAATCCCATAAGTTTGACCTCCGACCCTTTGGAACACACCACTGCTCACATTTGATTGTCTGTTAAGAGAGAGCACTCCTGCAATATGCCTAGAGAAGGAACAGCACCCATGGCTCCTAGTTACTGGGTAAGTATAAGCAGATGCCCCCTACTGGGCTAATGCTTTGTGGTGCCAAAACATCTAGGATTGTCAACCTCTCCCTCGTACTCAAAAATTCAAAAAAGGGTAACCAGTGGGACTTGAATTTGTCTGTCTGTAGACAGAGATGTGCAGCCAGCTTCTCCATATGCTGAACCAATGTGAGGGCAGTAGAGGCTGCTCCAACAATCAGCGCTGTGTAATAGCCTTCTGTGCTGTTGTGATAAGAATTTTGAACAGATATCTTTTCCCGGAACTGTATAACCCTGGTGGCAACCCTCCTAATAAAAGAAACTGTCACTGATCAGGAATAGGTACATCCATCATGTCACTAATACCTAGACAGACCCCTTCCCAGTATTTTTGAAGCTTTGGGTAATCCCAGAAAATGTGTTCATGAGTGCCGGTCCAGCCATATCCTCTCCAACATTTCTACGATGGGAACCTCCCATAATGTTTTGTTATAACTGGCATCCTAAAAAATCTAGTAAGGACTTGCTACCGGAACTCCCTCCACATGAGTGAGGCGGTGGTTTTGTGTACTTGTTCCCATATCTGATCCCACATCTTAGTGGGTAGAACTGAGCCCATCTCCCCTTCCCATTTCTGTTGTATAGCTAATCTATGGAGCATATTGTTCTCTTTACTAAGCAAATACAATCAAGAGATCAGATGGTCTGCTCCCCAAGCAACCCAGCACAAAAATCTGTCGGGGGTGGCGATCGATTATCCCAAATATTTCTGATCTATGATCTGTAGTCAAGTAGTGCCTGGCCTGCGGGTAGCAGTAAATATCCCTGTGGGGCAGCACAAACTCCTCTTGCAGTTGATTGAAACTCTTTAGGGTTCCTCCCGCATAGAACTGAGCCATCTGAGTCAAGCCTTGTTTTTCCCACTTAAAAACCTGGAGGAAAGTCTCAATAGGCTCGAATTGGAACCAGACTATGTGCTTTGTTTTCTATCCTCAAATTCTGTAGCACTTCTCTCCATGTCATTAGAAGGGTTTTAAGCCAGGGAGAAGGGAGAGCTCTTACAGTCCTTGGGTCCCACTTATTAAAAAGTAGGTCTGTAAATTTAGTTGAGCCTAAAATATCTTGCTCCTTCTGTGTCCACTCTAAAGGCCAATTGGTGCATTTATAGGCTGAAATATACTGTAATTGGGCCACCCTTTAGTATGCTTTTAGGCCTGGGACTCCCAGCCCCCCCTCTACTTTTGTCTAAATAAAGACTGTCCATTTTAGTCTAACTTTCTTCCCTCCCTAAATTAATTTCTTAAGGACTGTTTGAATGGTCACCCAAAAAGACTTGGGGAGGTATATGGGAATAGTGTCAAATAATAAGTAGAGACAGGGTAGGATGTTCATTCTCACTGTTTCCGAATGTCTCATGATGGAGAGTGGTAAGGCTGTCCACCTGGAGCAGTCCTGTTTTATGCTGTCTAATAACTTGAGATGATTGGCTTGGTATAATTGACTAAGATCGGCAGTGATTTGTACAACTAAGTATTTAAACCTCTTAGTGGACCATTTTAATTTTGTCAGGCTTTTGATTTCCGAGGGAACGGGCATCCCTATACATAGGATCTTTGACTTGGTGTCGTTAATTTTGAAACCCAAAACAGTGCCAAAGTCACCTAGCCCTGGAGAGAGTTGTGGCAGGGTTTTGCAGGTACAGTAAGGTGTCATCAGCATTCAATGATATGTGGTTATCTACTGGGCCTATTAAAATACCCTTGATATCTGGACAGGACTGAAAAGCTTCAGACAGAGGCTCAATGCTAAGTGCGAAGAGGAGCGGTGATAGTGGACATCCCTGTCTGGTTCCCCGTTGTATTGGGAATGCTTCAGAGGTAACCCCATTGAGCCTAATCTGAGCCGAGGGTTTGGTGTACAGGGCTGGAATCCACATGATTAACTTCTTTCCAAAATTAAATTTATGGAGTACCATGTCTAGGAACCCCCACTCTAGGCGGTCAAATGCCTTTTCAGCATCGAGCAACACTACTATTCCCTGTCATGCTACTGATCCACTGCGGATGCCGGCAATGGTGGTCAGAAGCCAGAGAATATTATTGTGCATGTGTCTGCCTGGCATGAATCTCACCTGGTCTGGGTGTACCAGTTGAGTTATCATCACTTGCAGGCAGTTATCCACCATCCTGGTGAAGATTTTAACATTGGTGTTTAATAGGGAAATTGGACGATAACCTCCACAAGTGGAGGTGTCTTTACCAGGTTTCGGCAGTACCAAAATCAAAGCTCAGGCCCAAGAGTCTGGGTTGGCTGAGGGCATGTGACATTCATTACAGACCTGTACCAAGATTGGGCTTAGTTTTGCATAGAATGTTCGGTAAAACTCCACCACAAATCCGTCTGGACCAGGGGATATATTATATTTTAGTTTTTTAATTACAGAAGTTACCTCCTTTTGGGAAAAGAGTCTTTCTAAATGATGGGCCTGTTCAGGGGTCAGCTTAGGTGACTTGATCTTATTTAAAAATTCCTGGATCCATTCTGTATGATCGGCCATAGCCTCTAATGTATACAGTATTGCATATAATTGTCAGAAACTTTTAACAATTTTGGCAGGTTTTGTTTCCGTCAAGGGATCTCCCCGTGTTTTCTTAATTTCGGGAATATATCTACTGGTAGCCTGTTTTTGGAGCCTGTACACAAGGAGACGGCCCGCTTTGTTCCTCTCCCCCATAATATTTTTGTGCTACAAACCTTAAGGCATTTTCTGTTTTGGCTTTAAGAATTTCTTCTAGTTGTGCCTTTAGTTCTTACATAGAAACATAGAAACATAGACTTTGATGGCAGATAAGGACCGCTTGGCCCATCTAGTCTGCCCATTTCCCTACCTACAGGATAGGCCGCAGATCCTAGTTAACCAACAGCCTATTTCTTCCTACCCCCCACAAGAATTGCCTTATGTCTGTCCCATGCATTCTTGAATTCTCCCACAGTTTTATACCCCACAACCTCCTCAGGAAGGCTGTTCCATGCATCCACTACCCTCTCTGTGAAATAAGACTTCCTCACATTGCCCCTGAACTGCCCTCCTTCTATTTTTAAATTGTGTCCCCTTGTTCTTGCAAGTCTCTTTTTCTGAAAGATGCTACCCTCTTGGACTTTGTTGATTCCACTGAGGTACTTAAAAGTTTCTATCATGTCCCCCCTCTCCCTTCTTTCCTCAAGGGTATACATATTAAGCTCCTTTAGTCTCTCCTCATATGGCTTCTCTTGCAGACCCTGCACCATTTTAGTTGCCCTCCTCTGGACTACCTTTTTGGACTAGTTCTTTTAATTCTTTCAACAGAGCCAATGTCCCCTTTAACTGGTGTAGGCCCTCTAATTCCCTGATTTTCTGTTCCAGATTTTTCTGCTTAGTATACGCAACTTTTTTCTTATATGACGCATAGGCTATGGACTCCCCCCTTACCACTGCCTTTAATCCATCCGAAAACATTTTTATTGCAGAGGTTGTTCCAGTATTTTCTTTTATATAATTGTTAATGGTCTCCTTGATTTCTAAATTGAAAGTCTCATCTCACAGGAGTCCAGCATTTAACCTCCACACAGATTGCTTGTCCAGGGGACCTAAGTCTATTGTAATACTGACTTTGGCATGATCCATTAGGTAGATAGGCTATATCTCCATATCCTTAATAGTGTGGCTCCAGGTTTTTTGCGTATAGACTTTAACTATGCGGGAATACATTCCCTGAACATAAGAGTAAAAAGTGTAACTCGTACTGGAGGAGTACATCTCTCTCCAAGTATCCTCTAACCCTGCAGCCTCTCTTAGAGATTTAAGGAATTTGTTCTGTAATCATGGCCCCTGTTGTGTTCTTGTAGACCTGTCTAAGAGGGAATCCTCAACACAATTCCAATCCCCCCTCCACAATCAGTTGCCCTTCTGAGAGTGTGGCAATCCACCCAAAAACCTATCTACAGAATTGTGGCCTATGTGGTGCGGGCCCATAGATGTTGATCATGTGTATTGTGCAGCCCGCCACAGTGCTGGAGAGAATTGCCAACCTGCCCTCCCCATCAACAAAGGTTCCAGTCTTCTGAAAAATCAGCCACTTCTTAACCAAAATGGCTACTCCTGCCTTTTTTTGCAGATGGATGAGACGAAGATGCCACATCCTCCCTCCCACTGAGGAGCCGGAGGTTGCGAGGGCTACATCTCTAGTGCCCTCCCTGCTGCCGAGATCGCCGCTGCCAGTGACGCCGGGACACCCCCGGCCCCCGAGGAGCCGTTGGTCGTGAGGGCCGCCTGAAATCACCCTCCCAGCCTCCCCACAGTGTGCAGATCAAGCCCTCCCACCGGTGGAGCCGGAGGTCATGAGGGCTACATCTCTAGTGCCTCCCTGCTGCCGAGATCACGCTGCCAGTGGCCGGGACACCCCCCCCGAGGGGCCGTTGGTCGTGGGGCCACCTGAAATCACCCTCCAGCCTCCCCACAGTGTGCAGATCAATCCCCTCCACCGAGGCCGGAGGTCGCGAGGGCTACATCTCTAGTGCCCTCCCTGCTGCCGAGATCGCGCTGCCAGTGATGCGGGACACCCCGCCCGAGGGCCGTTGGTCGTGAGGCCACCTGAAAATCACCCTCCCAGCCTCCCCACAGTGTGCAGATCAATCCCCCTCCACCGAGGCGGAGGTCGTGAGGCTACATCTCTAGTGCCCTCCCTGCTGCGAGATCGCCGCTGCCAGTGGCGCGGGACCCCGAGGCCGTTGGTCGTGAGGGCCGCCTGAAATCACCTCCCAGCCTCCCACAGTGTGCAGATCAATCCCCTCCACTGAGGGGCCGGAGGTCGTGAGGGCTACATCTCTAGTGCCCTCCCTGCTGCCGAGATCGCCGCTGCCAGTGACGCCGGGACACCCGGCCCCCGAGGCCGTTGGTCGTGAGGGCCGCCTGAAATCACCCTCCCAGCCTCCCCACAGTGTGCAGATCAATCCCCCCCTCCCACCGAGGAGCCGGAGGTCGCGAGGGCTACATCTCTAGTGCCCTCCCTGCTGCCGAGATCGCCGCTGCCAGTGACGCCGGGACACCCCCGCCCCCCGAGGAGCCGTTGGTCGTGAGGGCCGCCTGAAATCACCCTCCCAGCCTCCCCACAGTGTGCAGGTAATTCTTGGGCCTACAACTACAATCGGGAGCCAGCCTACCTGAGGACGCTGTGCTTTTTCAGTCGGGAGGCAGCCTACCTGAGGACGCTGTGCTTTTTTGGCGCCTTCTCCAGACTCGCGCACCCGCTCCACCGCACCTTTGTTCTCTCCAGCCGGTGCTCCGGGAAAAATTCACCTGCAATGCGATCTAAGGGCATTCTACAGTTTCAAATTAAATATGACAAATTGTTTTTCATATGCTTTTCCAGTTAGTTAAATGTTAAAAAGAACTGTTGCATTCATTCCAAAACTGTTGTATTGCCATGTTTATGCAAAATGGTTCAGACCCCTTCAGAAGTTATATTTTTGTATTTATAAGTATACAACTAATTTAACATCGCCTATTTACTGTTTAGTGCAGCCATTGCCTGCCATCTAGCCTCTGCGTGCTCAGTACTGCGCCCCTAACACTAATCCCCTACCTGCCTACTTAACCTCTTCTTTCTCCCCTCCCACAGATCAATCCCCTCCCACCGAGGGCGGAGGTCGCGAGGGCTACATCTCTAGTGCCCTCCCTGCTGCCGAGATCGCCGCTGCCAGTGACGCCGGGACACCCCCCACCCCCCGAGGAGCCGTTGGTTGTGAGGGCCACCTGAAATCACCCTCCCAGCCTCCCCACAGTGTGCAGGTAATTCTTGGGCCTACAACTACAATCGGGAGCCAGCCTACCTGAGGACGCTGTGCTTTTTTGGCGCCTTCTCCAGACTCGCGCACCCGCTCCACCGCACCTTTGTTCTCTCCAGCCGGTGCTCCGGAGAAGCCCCGCCGAACGCTGTGCGTTCAGCTCCCCACCGCCCCCACCACCACCCTTGGTCGGCTGTCACTTATATTAAGTATTTTCTGTCACATGAGGCGCCAGAACCAATCAGCCTACTTTCCCATTTGCTGGTTATATTTTTCCAGCACTAGAGGGAGCCTGCTCTCACTTTCTGCTCTTCTTTGGGAGATGTCACTCTCTAGCTTAAACCGTGCTATGCTGGCTCTCCTCTTATCCCTGCCTTTACTTGCTCCCCACCCCCCTATATCCCCCCTCTACCTGCCCTCGACTAAAACGCCCCCCCTCCACTCTCAGTACTCTGGTCTCCTATCAGACTGCCCAACAACTATCTCCCAGGCCATCCCCCCATATCCCTCCCGTACCCTGGATCACCTCACTACCCCCATCCACCCACCACCCAAGTGCTACTCTCAGTATTGTGATTTTTATCACAAGTGGTCTCTCTCCTCGCTAGCGCCCATGGTTCTATTCTCCCTTCCCATCCCATGCACCTCCCTGGTAAGGTCTCGTCGACCACGTATGTACCCCACCCCCAGCAACCAACACCTGGCAAGGCGCCTAATTTTTCTGCTGCTCCTGCTCTCCGGCAATGTGCACCCGAACCCGGGGCCTGTCACCTCAACCCTGCCTCAGCCTACCGGAGGCAAAGGCCTCCGAATCGCCTTTATCAATATATGCAGTCTCCCTAAGAAAACTGCTGCCCTCCAGTGCTGGGTTTCCCAACACTCCCCCGACATTCTTATGCTTGCAGAAACCTGGCTCTCCCCCCTCACGCCTGACTCTGCCAGCTCTCTTCCAGGTTTTCCCTGTTTAGGGCGATAGGATGGGCAGGCGTGGAGGGTGTGCTATCGACCTCGACTCACTCCTGGTCCGCCCTCTCCAACCCGAGCTTAGCTCACGAGCAAGCCATTACTTTAAAAATCTCCCCCCACCCAGGTCATGGCCCCATTTATCTAACCGTGGCTTACCTACCCCCGGGGCCGAAAAAAGATCTTGCGGTCACCTCCCTTCTTGACTACCTATCCACCCTACCCCTGAAGGCCGAACAACTAATCTTGGGCGACTTAAACACCAACTGGCTCAGCCCATCTTCTGACAATATGAAGAATGAGCTTGCAGCCCTTGACCTGTCTCAAATGGTCACCCAGCCCACTAGGCTTAACAAAGTAACAGGAACTAGTTCCCTTCTGGATGTAGTCCTCTCCAACCGGCCACATAAAATAGGATCTGTGCAAGTCCTTGCGGACTCACTCAGTGACCACTCCCCTATCATCTGCTCTTGGTCATCCCCCACGCTCAGCCCGGGGTACTGCAGGACCCCACGACGCCGTTTTCTCTCCAGAGGCCTTGTCAACCTCAAACGTCACCTCACCCAAATCAACTGGACCCCAGTGGCCTCGCACCTGACATCAACTCTGCCTAACACCTCACCACAGCTTTCAGCCATGCCTGTGATCAGTTTGCCCCTTCCGCATTCCCAAGTTAAAAGCGGTCTGCTGCATGGATAACCCTGCACTGATCCAACAACTAAAAAAGATAACCTTTGGCACATAGCTAATGACTCCGGTGAATTGGCCGATGAGGCAAGCCTACAGGGCAGCCAGAACCAATGCACCTGGACCATCAAGCAGGCAAAAGCTAAATACTACCAGGCTGCGTTGACATCTTCCTGGGGCTCGTCAGAGCTTTCTGGGACAACATAAAAGAACTGAATGGTAAAGCCGCTCCCCCATCCCAGATTGTCATAAATGGGGCTGTCTCAAATGACCTAACGCATATCGCTGACTGCCTTAATAAGACTTTCACAGATTTAAGTGCTGTTCTTCCTGCCTACTTTTTGACCGGTTGCCACACCCTCATACTCCACTTCAGCCACAATTCCACTTCCAAATGATCTCACCACATGATGCCAAATCTTTCTTATTAAGGTCCCTTGCCTCTCAGAACCCAAGTAGTGACCCTCTTGACTCCAAAATACTCCGCCTCGCGCTAGATGTCATGCTTACCCCCCTCACGCTTATCATAAATAAATCCTTAAGCCTAGGCCAATTCCCGGAGGCCTGGAAGCATGCTGAAATAACCCCCATCCACAAGTCTGGGGACCATACTCTGCCTAACAACTACAGGCCCATCTCCATCCTCCCCCCCTTATCCAAAGCCTTAGAAAAAATAATAAACTCACAGCTCACGGAATACCTTTCTAAATACAACCTTCTATGTCCGGAGCAACATGGGTTTCGTCCTGGCCATAGCACATCCACTGCCCTCCTGGAATTCTCCCATCACATACACTCTGCACTTGACAATGGTCAGCTTGCAGGGGCGGTTTTCATAGACCTTGCCAAGGCTTTTGACACGGTGAGCCACCCCCTGCTATTACACTCCCTGAGCAATCTGGGCCTCTCATCCAACCCCCTTAAGTGGTTCACAAGCTATCTTCACAACAGGACCCAAAGAGTCAAGCGAAATGGAACCTTCTCCTCCAACCTACCCGTACTCTCTGGGGTCCCGCAAGGCTCGATCCTTGGACCGACCCTTTTCAGCCTATTCCTGAACACCCTCCCTAGTTCCTGTTCCAGCAAAATACTACTCTATGCAGACGATGCTGTAATTCTAGCTACTCACCCGGACCCTCTCACTCTCCAAGTCATATTACAAAGCGCCTTCCTTCAAACCAAAAAATGGTTCAATAACCATCGTCTAGTCCTTAATCTAAAGAAAACAAAGTCCATGCTATTCTCACATCGGCAAAACAGCGCCAAGGACTTTCCCCTCCACATCACCACCAGCACGCCCCTCCCAATTGAACTAGTAACATCCTATAAGTACCTGGGCATCACCTTTGACTCCGGCCTTACTTTCCATGCCCACCTCAAAGCCTTGTCATCTGCCATGAACTCCAGGATTGGGCTTCTCTACCGCCACAAAGACTGCCTCCCTGAACCCGCCCTAAAACTAGCCATCGCCTCATCGGTGTTATCACTGGCTGACTACGGGCTCCCAATCTACGCTGCTGCTGACACCACTGCCTTATCTAAAGTCCAGACTGCTATTAACAAAGCCTGTAGGCTCCTTACCGGTGCCCACAGCAGAATCCACACCTGTCTGCTATACTCCACCACAAATATACTCACTCTTGAGGAAAGACTGAAATATCAAACCTGTCTGCTGGCCAAAAAGTCCATGTCAGGCCTTTGCCCTCCTGGGGTCTCTGGACCCTTGCAGTTGGCTACTAGGTCCCTGCCCACCCGCAAGTCCTCCACTGCTACCTTCGTTGTTCCCAGGGCCAGGACCTCTCGCTGCCAAAGGTCTTTCCATCACTTGGCTCCGCATTGGTTCAACTCCCTTCCTGAATCTATCTCCAAGATCCCGGGGATTGGCCGCTTCAAAACTACCCTCCGTAAGCATATTATTGACAGCCGTTGCTGTAAATGCCTGTAGCTACCTAAACCGGTCCCGCCCACTACATAATTTGTCTGAGACTAGCTGTTAGTTGTGTGATGTATCTATTGCTTTGTTACAATGCGTGTACCTTTACACATGTTTGTACCAGTATAGCTGCTGCCTGTAATTTCCAAGTGTGTTTATGTATCTTCACCCGTATGTTCACCCCTGTCTCAAACTCACTTAATTGTTGTCTCCCCCCCCCTTATGACGAGGTACCTTTGTAAACGAGTCCATGACTCAAAGGTTGTAAAACTGATTTCTCCAATAAATAAATAAATAAATAAATCCCCACCTAGGTTCTGCATAGCTTTGCATGCTCTGTTAGGGACAAATGGGTCTCCTGGAGAAGGCCAGTATCACACTATCACACTGTGCCCGAGCAAGATCCCGGAGTACATTGTATCTTCTGACCACAGAGTTTATACCCTTAATGTTTAGGGAAATAACTTTAAGTGACCCCATTTTGAATGAGTGGAAATATATCAAAAATCTCTGGAACCCTCACCAACAGGAGTGAGGCCAGATGATGCCCCTCCCCCCGCCCATGGTACAGCACCTCTGAGACTGTGTAATACGATGATTGAGCAGTACAATTACATACAGTATTCCTATGCACAACCCATTGCTCCAGAAAATTCCCCCAACCCGAAACAACACATTTCCCCTCCCTCCCTCCTCAGCTCCCAAACTTAGTAGATCTTTAAACATACCCCAAACCACGGGATGTGTTAGGGCATGAACAAGAAACAGTAAATGATCAGCATGGCCAAAGGACCACAACACTGAATTAGGTAAGGTGTTTTATAATTTGGCAGGATAATCCTTTTGCCCTGGAGCCCGGATCCTTAACTGCAGGGACCCTTCACCCCTGCTCTCTTGGAGACTGAACTGGTTAAACCTCCAGAAGCAGTGTGCTCTCCATGGTAAATGAGAGGAATCACCTCCTGGCACC
Source organism: Neoceratodus forsteri (assembly GCA_016271365.2). Classification (NCBI taxonomy): domain Eukaryota; kingdom Metazoa; phylum Chordata; order Ceratodontiformes; family Ceratodontidae; genus Neoceratodus; species Neoceratodus forsteri. Next base: position 725,832,874 of record CM028129.1, read on the forward strand.
CCCTGAGGCATGGAAAAGAAAAACTGACAGGAGGGGCCCTCTTCTAGTTTGGGTTTCCAGTGGCATTCATAATATTTTGCATATAGGGATATATGACAATATAAATTTAAATGCTTAATTACTCCTGGGTGGTCTTATACTCCAAAATTAAAAAGAAAAGTAAAATGCTGAAATGGCAGAACAGTTAAGTGCACTGTTCACCTACTCTCTCTCTAGCTCCACTCACCCCCCCCACCAATCAGCGACCTGCAAGCAAAAATAAAAAGATAAAGATTAAGTGATATATCAGGAAGACGGAATCACTCTCATTACTGTACCTCTATCAAGTTCAGAAAGTCAAGTCTACACGAGTAGAGTTATCAAAATAAAAGGGTCAAATCCGTCATGGGCTTTTCAGTCCCAACAGGGTGAAACCTAAGGCCCTGAGAAGGGGCCTGTAGTAGCCTCTGACTTCAAAACCCCTCTTGTTAACCATAGATTAGCACACGACCCTTCTCACTGAAGCATAGTTGGGGATATGAGCCATCTGGCCCAAAAAGTTGCAGGGTGAGCAAGACAAGTTACTGTGGCACAAATGGAGCTCCCCGGTCTGCCAGGATAGCAACACCAGCTGTTGAATTTGCCAAAATTTAGGTGTTGACTCCAGAATCCTTGCTTCGTGCTTCAATTTGTCCCATTACCCACCAACCTCTTGAAAGTTCCCATCCACTTGTTCTTGTGAACAAACAACTGGTGGTGGTAATTTATTATGCTAGGAGTTGGGCTGTTTATTGTGTAGGGGACACTCTGTGGCCTAAATCTGCTGAGGAAACCAGCGGCAGAGTTCTCCTGATGGAAAATGGGTTGTAGCATGATTTTGTGGCAGACAGTCAAGCTTAAGGCGAAATATGTGGTACGCAAGCAATCTTCTCTGGCACAATTTGTGGCAGGAAACAGTAGTCAATTCAAAAGGCTTTTCAGGTATAAATGACACAAGCCATTACAAGACATTTGGGAGACACTCTATGCTGCAGGGGCCTTTAGATACAGACACTGTGGGGGGCTAGGACAGTCAGCGAGGGATCCAATACATTTAAAAGAAAGACCAGCCATTTCCTCGGTGTTTACAAGAAAGGCAGTGCAATAAAGTTAAGTTCTTACCTCACTGAGGCAATGTACAGGATTGCAGATTAGCTTTCAGCAACTTACACAGATGCACCAGGTCTTGGTAGAGGAGGTCATCTGGGCTGGAACCCCTTTTCCTCGCCGCACCAGGAGTTTTACCTCCTGCTTCCCACTTGAGCTGAAGTAAGGCTTGTTCCATAGCCTCATGTCGTGGGTCTTGAAGGGCAATGCATAATTTTTGTAGAGGTTTGGCTGCCTGGATTAGGGAATTGTACTGTTTTTGATCCTCCTCCCAAAACACCAACAATTTCGCTTGGTATCTCAGTTGTGCCTTAATGTTCTTTTCTTTCAACTGTTTTATCACTGCCAGCACTTGTTTCCACTTCTGCATCATTGCTGTTGGATATTCCTGGTCTGCATAGACCCACTTTCCATGTAGGTTGAGGTCTTGTTTTCCCCAGGCCTTCCTAAGAACCATTTCTTTGACCAGGAACTGGTTAAATTTAACCAGCAATGATCTGGGAGGTGCCTCCTCCTTTGGTTTAGGGCCTAGGGCTCTGTGGACCCTCTCTAGCTCCAAGGGTTCCAACTCTGGTATTTCCAACTCCATCCGGAGCCAAGTCTTGATGAACTCGATTGGCTTATACTGCTCACAACCCTTGTGAAACCTGAAGATGTGGCTATTTTTCCTCTGGCCTCTCAACTCTGCATCCTCTGCTCGTAAGGTAAGTTCTCTTTCTCATCTGGTTAGACACAGGATGGCCTGACTGAGCCATATAGTATCCTCTCGGACATCGTTCAGATTAGATTCCACCTTAGAGGTACTGCGCTCCAGCCACTTAAGGTTCTGTTTAATGTCTTTAACATTGGAATCGATTCAGTAGAGCATCTTCGTAATATTGGAAGAGGTACCTCTGCTGTCAATGGAACTGCTGCGAGAAAGCATGCCCTCTTCTTCTCCAGTCAAGCCTGTAACAGACTCCAAGGCCCTCATTGATGATAGGCTTGGGCTCTGGTCTACCCTGGATCCACGGTGATTGTTACTTTTGGATCCCCCTTGACCCCTCGATTTAGATGCTTGGCTCATTGTAGGACAAAATGCAGCTGTTCAGAATTAACAGGATAGCCTTTCTATGCCAAATGTCATCAGATTTAACCACCATTAACTAGGAGCTCTGAATTAAGCCTCCATTGCCATCGGTGACATTACTGGAAGTCCATTGTTTTTCATTTTATAACTATTTGCATTTGTTTGTTGCAAAAAGTGAAAAAAAATTTAATTTTCTGCTGTTTTTTGCTAATTATAAAAAAACTGAAAGGTACATCCAAATGAAACGCCAGTAATTTTGCAGATATTTTCATGATGAACAACTGTCATGCTCACAGTACTATGTTATCATTTTTTGTTTTAAAGTTATTTACATGTTTGTTGAAAAAGTGAAAAACAATTACATTTGCTGCTGCTTTTTTTGCTATTTTTTTAAACTGAAAGGTATCTATAAATGAAACATCTCTCATTTTGTAGATATTTTTGTGTTGAACAACTTTCATGCTCACAGTACCATGCTATCATTTTTCATTTTAAAGTTATTCACATTTGAATATAATTAGTAGAGCTAGAATACATCTGCACAGCAGGCATCTCTCTCATGTGTGACATCATCACGGCAGTCATTTTGGGATTCTGAGAGCAGGATTTTTGAGTCGGGAGAGGCTGTGTTTACAATTTTCAAATGCTATGAAACTACATTTATCCTACTTTAATAAATGCAGTTTCAGTATAAATGTAAACGGCTGCCTCTCCTTTACAAGCATGTGGAGTCATTTTAAAAAAAAATGTGTAAAAAGATGGTTTAGGTGCCTTTAACTCGTAACTTAAAATAAGGTTTTTGCAGATATACATAGACACCCTGAATGATACATACAGTGTTCTGGAAGATTTCACCAGAACTGTTACATTAACTCTGTTGCCGGATGGATTCTCAGACTTTCCCAATTGATTTTGCATATTGATAACAGAACATTAATCTAAAAGCGAGTAAGCTCAGCAGGAATTAAAAACACCCCTGTTTTAAGACATTTTCAACTGATAGACTCCATTATTACTGGACTGGTTACTAAGGGGAAACAGCCAATTATAATCCATGACTGGCACATGCAAGGCCACAAGTAACTGATAAGTCAGGCTTCATAGTTAACTTACAGTTGGAAGCCCAGCAAACTGGGGAAAAAGTTGACTCATGAAAATTACAGTATACAAAATTTCCAATTCTTTTTTTCAGTCCTGTGTGTCTTAAAATGATTCCGCTCTGGGAAGTAATGAATTGGGGGGAAACACATGTCATCTGCCATGTGGTATTCATGACCATGCACACTGCCACAGTCGCCCGGCAGTCTCATAGCTTCCAAATTCTGTGTGCTAGCCAGCAACTGTGGACCTGAAGGATCAGGGTATTTTGGCAAGCTCTTGCGAAAAATGCCCGCGTTGTCCCTACTACATGGTGCATGCAGTGGTAGCTCCTGGACCCCAAAGCTATGAGGGTGCATCCCGCAAAGAATGCCCCCTCCTACCACACTACACCAGTACCACTTCCCATTCTCTGTGGCAACACCAGAGGCAGCAGCACTCGCTCACAACTCAGGTAAGTCAACCACAAAGCTCTCACTCTCTCTGAGGTGGTGGGCCGTGCGAAGGGATATGGGATCCTTTGCCAACAGCTCACTAGAGGAATGCTCACTGGAGCCGCACAGCCACATCCCCCCTTCCCCAGCAGCCAGCCTATATCCCCAGAGCAAGGGGGTCCTCTGGAATAAACACTCCACCACTGCCTCTCAGCATATCTGTTTGTGTGTAAACTTTAAGAATTTTCTGCCACATTTTCATTCAGCTTTTTATTGTGATCCTGCCTTTTTATAAATCTCTTGCTAAAGCATTTGGATCTGTAACTGTCCCACTTCAGGTCACACAACATGCCAGAGGGGTTACCTTCAGGCTGGGGCTACTGATCTACTCCTTCCAAGGCTGAAGCCAGGCCTTACCTCTGTTTGCCTTGTGTGTCCTGCAGATCCTGTTCCAAGGCTGAAGCCAGGCCTTACCTCTGTTTGCCTTGTGTGTCCTGCAGATCCTGTTCCAAGGCTGAAGCCAGGCCTTACCTCTGTTTGCCTTGTGTGTCCTGCAGATCCTGTTCCAAGGCTGAAGCTAGGCCTTACCTCTGTTTGCCTTGTGTGTCCTGCAGATCCTGTTCCAAGGCTGAAGCCAGGCCTTACCTCTGTTTGCCTTGTGTGTCCTGCAGATCCTGTTCCAAGGCTGAAGCCAGGCCTTACCTCTGTTTGCCTTGTGTGTCCTGCAGATCCTGCTCCAAGGCTGAAGCCAGGCCTTACCTCTGTTTGCCTTGTGTGTCCTGCAGATCCTGTTCCAAGGCTGAAGCCAGGCCTTACCTCTGTTTGCCTTGTGTGTCCTGCAGATTCTGCTTCTTCAGCTTCTTCCAACCTGAGGTGAGGAGAATGAAGGGGATTCCCTATGGTGCAGCCCCTCTTATGGGATTTGCTCCTCCCCCCTGGCCACAACCCACCTTCCCCCTGGGAACACCTACCTATTGCCCTATCACCCCTAGTGGGTGGCTCCTACCTGGCCTACCTGCCCATCAAGGTGTTCTTTGGCTGTGCCCCCAAAGGCCCTCCTCTTGTGATACCGCGTAGGCTCCTTCATTAGTTTCAAAATCCACTGACTAAGCATGTGTTGAAGCGGCCTACCTAAATTGTCACAGCAACTGAAACAATGGTGGCAGTAAAGGTGTAAATGGGGCTGTTCACCTAAATAGGGTGCTAACAACAAAAATTTTTGCAAGTGGATGGGTAGTTTTTAGCTTTGTTAATATTTCATTCTGAATGAATCTTGATGCTTAGCTGAGGATTTAGGATGGCCTTGCTTCTTCTAAACTTGACTGTGCCTCTGAGGGAGTCAGTGACAGTGGCCCCTTCCATAACAATCTACCACTTACATTGTTCACATGCAAAGACTGCACTGAAAAACCTATTAAAACAAGTGAAATATATTTAAACATTATTCTTCAATCAGACAAAAATCATTGCAGCAAGAGTAAAATAAAAGGGCATTAAAAGTATCTGTATGATGTACTGAAAAATGTATTTGTATAAATCTTTTGATAGAAACCTAAAAAAATGTTTGTAGAAAAAGACCACTGCTCCATCCAGTCTGCCTGTTTTACCTTATCCTACCCCGGGACCTAGACGATATGCTACTTATTGAAAAAGTTTAACATCAGAAACCTTTCTCAAGCTATAAGCATATAGAGGTGGCAGTATTTCTATCTAGGGTTACCACGTGTCCCTGGTAGGACAGTCCTGATTTGGGCAGCTGTGTCCTGCAAAAAAAACATGAAAAGTGCTACATTCCTGACATTATAGTAGAAAAAAATATTTTCTAGACTGTCCTCTAAATGATGCAAAACAATATAATATCATAACTAAAATACCTTAAAATAATAGGAAACACTAGAAACAGCTAAAAAACTACACTTAGTCTTAATTCTGCTTATTTAGAGAAAACAAGTCTGTTGCATTGGTCGAGATTACATATTGTCCTGCAAAGAATCATGTTTCAGTAAGAAATGTCCCACTTTGGGCTTCTTGAAAGGTGGTAACCCTATTTCTATTAAACAGTTTAATCTGGCCAATATGTGCTTCAGAAAACAGTATTATATTTATCCTGGAGCACTGGGGATGTGTAGTAAAAACAACTTCAGCAATTTCTCTGCAATTTTTGGAAAAAATCTGCATTTTTGAGCATGTTTTTCCAGTTTTCCAGAGGCCCTAATAGTTTCACTGCATTTTGGCTAAAAAGCAGTGAAAGGAAAGGACCTGTCCACTAGGGGGCAGCAGGGTCCTTTCACATTAATGGGAAATACTGTAGCACATTGTGCAAAAAGTCTGATAGTTCCAATGACCAGACAGGACCAGAATGAGGTCCTTTACTGTTATGGGAGCTAGTAGTTTCACTGCATGTTGGCTAAACACAATGACAGGAAAGAACCTGACCACAAGGGGGCCGCAGATCCTTTGCGTTGAGCAAGCTGGTTCCCATAAGAAGAAAGGACCAGACAACCAAACATTTGAAATATGAGAACTAGACAGTGATACACTGCTCACAGCCATCTAGGGCAGAAACTCTAGACCTATCCATGTTGGGCAAGCTTGCCTATCCTAAAGTGTACCTGCTTCTAGTCCCCAAGGAATCTGTTTGCAGTAAATTTATCCCTTGGTCTGTGTTGTCAGCTCTCATTGAATTATGGTACTCGCAGTTTTTGCAGTGTTGGGAATGGGTGAAACCACCATCCGGGCCACCACCTACCTTTCCTGCAGGATCACACATACCTGATGAGAACGGACACATTTCCACATTTCTTGCATTTTTGTCATTTTATTAAAGCAGCAGTACATTTTATGGTAAATAGTCTGACCTAAGCATTTTTATTCTGTTATAGACTGCCCTGTGCTAGCAGTCTTGTATTATACCCTTCTTTCCCCATTCTGAGTCAGAATTTTACATTTGAAATAATAAAAGGAACACTCCCATTACAGGATTCACACTTAACATTAATTTACTGGCCTGGGGCATAGTGCAAGCTGCCTCGGGCCAGTGTGAGTTCCCCCTGATGTGCCCGATGGGACAAATGTAAAAAAAAAAATAAAGCCTTCCCCCCATCCATCCTAGCCCCACAACCCTCCTCACCCAAGTCTCCTTAGTCAGCAACTCTCCAAAAGTTCAAACGTATGCAAATAAAATACTTAAGAAACCACACTGCTGATATTATCTTAACAGTCTCACTGCGGGGTTCAAATGCTGGCAGTCTCTCTCTCTCTCTCTCTCAGGTGTTATCGCAAAGCACTACTGGGAGAGAGTGCTGGCATTTGGGACCTGCATTGAGACTGTTGAATTACTATAGGTGGCATGTTTTATTAAAGATTTTATTCAAATACTTTCAAACTTTTGGTGACAAGAAAGTGAGTGGAGGGTTTCTTTCAGTCGCCGTCAGGGATTAGTGTGGGGTTGGAATGCTCTGGGGAGTTGGGTTGTCGCTGGACACCTAGAAGAACTTATAGGGAAGAGGAAGGGGGTTGCCACTGGACACCAGGGAGAACTTAATGGGGAACAGGAGAGGAAGGGGGTGCCACTGGACACCAAGAAGAACTTATGGGAAGAGGAGAGGGATGGGCGTGCCACTAGACAATGGTGAATGCTTATGAGGAAGAGGAGAGGAAGGGGGTACCACTTGGAAAACAGGGAGTAATTGGAAAGAGGTGAGGAGATTGCTGGCCTGGTGGCACTGAGGGTTGAGGGGCTGGACGCTACACCTTGCGCTGTGCCGGCGACCCAGGTTTGGGAGCAAGCTCGGGCACCAAGGGTCAGTTGGGGAGGCTTGAGGATCGAGTGCCCTTGTGGTGCTCTCCTCCGCGGGATGGAGGGGGAGACCAGGGAGATACTGCAGCATGCCAGGCAGCATGTAGTTAGCGTGGCCGATGCAGGCAGGGTTGCTGTACGCTAGTGCATCGGGGCGTGCACCATGCAAAGGGGGGAGAGAGAACACAGAACAAAGAAAAAACCCGGTCCTTGGGGTAGGCGATGTCACCAGCCCCACACCCACAGCTGGGTCCGTCCTGTTGGGCCTCTCATATTCCTCCACCTGGGACCCTCGCCCATAGCTGGGATCTGTGTGTTAATGCACCCAGAGAGGATGGGTGGCCCCACCTTGGAGGGGTCAAGCTGGGGGTGCCAGCTGTGGGATGAGGGGGGGAGGAGAGAGGAGGTGCAGACAGGCGGACTTCGGGCTGGGCAGAATCTGGCTGGATGCCTGAAAGAGGCTCCTTGGGCCATGAACCAGAGGGAAAAAGAACTGTTAAAAAAAAAAAAAAGAGGTGAGGAGATGGAGCCCTTCCCTCTCTCCAGTTATCTCCATTATAACTTGGGGCTAGTGTAAATATTGGGGGGCCAGTGCAAATTGATACCACTTTCCCGGCTAAGCCAGTGCAAAAAAAGTTAAACGTGACCCCGCCATTAGTATGGCTCAGAACAGGCTTTTAATTTCATCAGTATTCTTAGCTGTTTTCGTACACCTGTTGTCAAGGAACAGTGGCTGCTGCATGCTAGTTCCTTGCATTCACAAGAAAAGTGATGCTACACAATGGTTGTTCAAAAACAATAGGGAGTGCTGGTGAAACCCTGGGACACACCATATTAAAAGAAGTACTCCTTTCCGAAATGTAAAAAAAAACAGTGAAGCAGACTCAAAATGGGGTAAAAAGGGTATCATACAAAACAGGAGGTGAGGGTAGTACAAAACAGAGCAAAATTGTGTAGGTCACAACTTTCACTGCTGCCGTGCATTGCTGCTTTTTCACAAGTTATGAGTGGTGGGCATTTTTAATAATGTGAATAATTAAATACAAAATCAGCTATAAATGGGGTTTTAAGATATCTGAGAAAAAATAAAACTACACTGAGGAATAATCTATGGATGCCAGAAATCCATTATGGCTAATAAAAAAGCAAACAACTATATGATGCAAAGTTTTGCCAGCTAACAAATATTGTAGAACTCGAAATATTTGCTGTAGATATATTATTGCTATATTCGCTGGTCAGTTATGTTCAGCGAATATATATTTACAGCGCTCATTTACAGATAGTATTCGTGCCACTCAACTCCTGTTGCTCACTTTTTTTACATTTTTTTGAATCACAATATACAGTACTTTGTTGTCACCAGTTTCAGACGTTAATTTTGTATTAGTAAGCCTGTGGTTGATCCTACCTTGAATTCATAATCAATAGCTTTGTCTTGTACCAAGAATGGGACCATCATCAACAACAACACTACCGAGGTGCAAACATGGAAATAGGAGCTCAGAAATACAGTACTGTAAGGTGTTAAAACGAATGGACTGCAAATAATGTACTTGTTCCTCTCCTGACTCCTGTTTATTTCTTTATTCTGCCTTCTTGTGATTGTTTTTGCTTGACCTTCCGAGAAGTCTAAGGTGGGCAGGGATTAAATGCACATATGCAGTTCGGCTGTTGGGACCACATGGTCAGTCAGATTTCACTTCCACATATCGGTGATTATTGTTTGTTGTGTTTTCCTTGTAAGTTTCTCTTGGAGGATCATTGGAAGTATTTGTATACAAAAAAAAACACCACCACAGCTTGCTAGATGAGTTAAACTGTACTACAGAACTCTTTATTCAATGCTGTTGAAGAAAGAAAAAAAAACACATTTTATACGAGTGAGTTACAAGGGTGCTGTTACGAGTGCTGTTTCCAAGCTTGCCACTCTTACAGCTTTCTGCTATCACTTCGCAGCTGGAGCAGCCGTATTGTGGCCATCAATGTTTTCTTCTTTTTCTGAAAATGAAATGAACACAAATGAACACACTTTAGGGTTGTGTATTGTGAGTGATATGGGGATACAGTAACTTTTTAACTTTGTAAAAAACTCCCAACCTTTGAGAGCTTACTATTTAGACAGTCAGTGTGGGCTATCACTTTGCAGCATGAGCAGCTGTATTGTGGCCATCGATGTTTTCTTCATTTTCTGACAATGAAATGAACACAAACACATTTTAGGGTTGTGTATTGTGAGGGATACAGGGATACAGTAACTTTGTAAAACAAACCTTGTGAGCTTACCATTTAGACAGTCGGTGTGGGCACTCAGAATGCCCACCTGCTCAAAGATTTTATATTTTTTAGCTCACATTCAATGTCTGCAAGCAAGTGATGTGGACGTCTTCCAGGTTTTATTGGCAGCTCAAGGACAAGTTTTTCTGGGTCAGGGTCGGTTTTTAGCTTGGCCAGGTAGTCCCATTTAAAGGTACTCACAGTGCTTTCATTAATTTTCTTTTTATACTGTGCCTCATAGTACCGAACAGCGTTCATAACACCATGATCACAAGAATACTTGCCCACAGCAGCTCTGACCTCAGGAGGATAGACTGTATATTATGAATGATGTTTTTTAGATGGGGGAGGCAACAGCAAGCTCCATGGAAACAGACTCCGCCATCAGGTTAGAGATGCCAGCTGTCACCGCTAGTACTTCGGCATCTATGTTGGAGGTCTGTAGAGCAGTGACGTCTCTCTTTCTTGTTCCCTTAGCAATGGGTGAGTTTAGCCACCTAACAAGAGACATGCTCACAGCAGTAATAGTGCAGTAATCTGACTTCAATATAGTCTGATCGTGCACAAAATCAGCTCAATCTGAAGTCCAGATTTTAAAGATCTTTACCCGTGAAAATTTGAGTGCGCGACACTGAACATTGGACGTAATTCGCGAAGAAAAGTTTGCACGATTATTAGTGGTTCTACAATATTGCTGCAATATTGTTTGCCATATTATTGTTTATATATTATTGCTGTTATAGTGCCATAACTTCTGATACATAGTGTTGCCCACAGCCATCTCCCTCACCAGCTGGCTTCCTGTGCACTTAATGTGATAATACTGTCCACTAATGGAAGATTCATTAACATATTGTGTGCACACGAAATCAGAGTAGCACTGTGTTTTGGAAGTTGTAGCGCTATAACAGTGAAGAATAAAACATATCAAAAGGTACTGGAAAAAATCAATTGTTGTCAGAACCCCTAATCGAGTATTTTTCATAGAATCATAGAATCCTGCCATCAGAAAAAGACCATTCGGATCATCCAGTCTGCCTGAAAAAGATAGCCCACCCCCTTCCACCTTTTTTATCTTCCACCCCTCTGCCCTCTCACTCCTCCCAGGTCTAGTCCCATGCACTCTTGAATTTGTCCACCGTATCTACCTCCACTACCCATTCCGGCAACCTGTTCCATGGTCCTACAACCCTTTGTGAGAAGTAACACCCCCTTATGTACCCCCAAAATCTGCCCCCTTCCAGCTTGAATGCATGACCTCTGATGGCTTTGTTTTCGCTTAGTCTTAAGATTTTTATTTTTTTTATTTATTTAGTTTTTGTTGACAGGGTAAGTGCACTAGACAAATTCTGCCTATTTTCAGGCACGACCTGGGGGAAGGGGGATACAGATGAATGCCAACTGACTTTGAACCAGATTAAGCTGTTGGTGGTATTTTAGTGAATGGGGGAAATTTGGCCAGTGCACGGGGGAAATTCCCCTACTCTTTTTGAGAAGTGCCATGGCATCTTTAACATCCTCTTGAACTACCACCAGAACAGGCAGATGGGACCTCGATTTAACGTCTCATCCAAAAGACGGTACCTCAGGGGTGCAGCACCCCCTCATGCTGCAGTGTCAGTACTGGGATATTAACCCAAGTGCCTGGTGTGGGGCTAGAACTCACAGCCTTCTGATCTTCCTGCCTCAGAGGCGAGTGTGCTACCTGCTTAGCCACTGACACTGCTACAATGCTGAAGGCACTGAAGATGCTATCCCCCTTTACCTTATGTATTCCCTTCACATATTTGAAGGTCTCCACCATATCCCCGCTTTCTCTTCCCACCTCCAGCGTATGCAGACCAAGCTTCTCCAGCCTCTCCCCATATGGCCTTCCCTGCATCCCCTGAATCATCCTGGTCACCCTTCTTTGGACCCTTTGCAGCCTATCCTTGTCACCCTGCAAGTGGGGCCTCCAGAACTGAACTCTGTATTCCAGCTGTGGTCTGACCAGTGTTTTGTATAGTGGCATGACCACCTCCCTCCTCCTACTTGTGAAGCCCCTCCCAATGCATGCCAACATTCATTTTTAGAGATCTGAGTGAAATAATGACCTTTGGACCCTTTCCAGCTTATCCTTGTCACCCCGCAAGTGGGGCCCCCAGAACTGAACTCCACATTCCAGCTATCATCTGACCAATGTTTTGTACAGTGGCATGATCACCTCCCTCCTCCTACTTGTGAAGCTCCCTCCCAATACAAGCCAACATTGGGCTAACTGGATGAGAAACTGCATTCCGTGGTTTCTGTAGCCTGCCCCGGAGCTGCCTGCCCTGTCGGCACTGAAGGCTCCTACCAGATCCTGCACTCCAAGCTGCATTAAGACACCTCCTGAGCCCTGATCAGGCTAACTGGATGACAACTGGCATTCCACGATTTCTGTAGCCTGCCCTGAAGCTACCCGCCCTGTCGGCACTGAAGGCTCCTACCGGATCCTGAGCTCTAAGCTGCATGAAGGTATAGACCTTGCTCCAGCTACTGAAAATGCTACACAGCCACTTTTTAACTTTACACTGAGCACTATCATGCCCACCCAGTCTGGTGTTTTTGCTTTATAGCTGCACGTGGTCACATGCCCCAAAATTCTAAATGTAGGCTTTTCCATTTTCTCCATATTCTGACTGCCAACAAGGTGGTTCCATAAGCTGCACTTTGTGTTCGTCCCTTGGCTGAAACAGTTCTTGTATATTTTTGGTATCTGTACTTCCCAATCTCTGATCACAGTGGCTACTCATTCTCCTTGAACTCATAACCATGGTACCCTGTGCTACAACATATTGTACATACTCACCCACTTTATCAGCTGTTGCACCTCCCCTTTCTATCTAACTCACTCTGATGGCTCCTCTGAGGGCAATACTCATGATGACCACCTGCCTAACCATTTACTTTATACTCTGGTTTGCCTTGACTCCTTACTCCCCTTCTCCTGAGGCCTCCCCTCTTGATCCTACAAACTTTACATTTTCAAATTTACTACTACTACCTATTCTAACCCTAGACCCCACCCCTCTTCTGTTCCCCAGTCTCCTTCTCCACCTAGCAGCCTTTACCTCAAAGAAATGTCTTCACGACCATGGTGTCTCACTACCTCCTTTTTGCCACCGTAAGTTGTGGAGACTATTACTCATACTTATCTTATCAGGAGATGTGGAGTCCAATCCTGGCCCTGTAACTTATCTCTCTCATGATGATCCATCGTGGATGGATACTAAAGGGCTTTGTGTCATTCACCTAAAGATTAGGAGTCTACTCTGCCACCTAGCTGAATTGGAAGCTTGGGTTGGACTTTACCATCCTGACATCATCTGCCTAGCCAAAACCTGACTGAAGCCCTCTACACCAGATACTGTCTGCTCATTACCCAGTTATAATCTTATCAGGTTGGGTAGGCTTTCCTCAAGAAGAGGTGGGGGGGTTGCCATTTACTACAAATCCCACCTTAACATATCCAACCTGCCCTCCCCTGCTCTCACTTACTGTGAATCCATTCATGCTACCCTACTCCTTGGTACCAAGAAATTACTCATAGTGTGTACCTACAATCCTCCCCAAGGTGGACTCTCAGGCCCCGTGGAACTATTTGACCTAATCATGCTAGCTCTTGGTTGGAATGAACTCCTTCTCTTAGGAGACTTAAACTTAAATTGGCTTGGCAAGGCCAATGAGTCTATCCTGTACACAGTCCAGGGGTATAACTTTCATCATTTCATTAAGGACCCCACCAGGATTGTGTCTTCCTCTAAAGTAGGCTCATTAATTGACTGGATCCTATCAAATGGTATTGTCAGAATTTCTGCATCTGGAGTACTGGCAGACACCATATGCGATCACTCTCCTATTTACTGTGTCTGGCGAGCTATTCTAGTTCTGGCCCCCCTCACAGGTACATTACCTTGAGGAACTTTGCCAAACTAGATCAAGTTAAATTCTTAAATGACATCTCTCTCTCCTTGATTGGTCCCCCATCCACCACGCCCGTGACCCTGAGACTGCTCTAAACTACTTTATAGCCCAATTTAGTGCACTACAAGACAAGCACACCGCCTACTGTACTCGTAGAGTCCAGCATGTGCAGACGAGGTGGTTACACAAAGACCTATTATTGCAGTTTAGAGCCAGGGATGAAAGCTGGAGGTAGTTCAAAATGTTGGGTCTTCCCTTTGATTTTAACACCTGTAGAACCCAGAGAAATGCTTGTAAAAGAAACACCCATCTTGCAAAAAGTTCCTACTGTAAAGGGCTCTTGATAGATGCTGCTGGGGACTCTGGCAAATTTTGGGCTCATATAAAATCCCTTCTTGGGCCAATTGCTCCTGCTCAGCTAATGAGATTATCATTGATGGTTCACACTGTAATATTCATAGCACCATTGATAACCGTTTTAACCTCCATTTTTCAGATCTGTCTAAATACACCTCCTCCTTCACATCCACCTCCTCCACTACCCCCTGTGTTGGATCTGACTCCACTGCTACTCATCCTCCTTTCTATTTCAAATCCTTAACTAGGGCAGATATATTTAAACTTTTAAGCACCATCTCTAATAGTACTAGTGTGGGCTCTAATGGACTTGAGCCTAGGCTTCTAAAACTTGCTTCACCCATTATTGTGGTCCTCATTGACCAAGATATTTAATTTATCACTGTGTCATAGTGTAGTCCCTGGTATTTGGAAAATTGCCAGAATCACCCTGGTCTTTAAAAAAGGTGACCCTAAGTACATCTCTAACTATCGCCCTATAGCCATACATTCTGTTCTGGGTAAAATTCTTGAAAAGCTGGTTGCAACTCAAGCCATATCTTTCCTCCTAGAAAACAATATCCTCTCTGACAGTCAGCATGGTTTCTGTAAAGGTCACAGTACCACTATTGCCTTCTCAAGTTTACCAACGACGTCTATACTGCCATGGGCAAGAGCCTCCTCACAGGAGCCCTTTTCATTGATCTTACAAAAGCGTTTGATCTTGTTGACCAGTCCCTTCTCCTTATTAACTTGCTATCCCTGGGTTTCTCGCCACAGGTAGTTGGCTGGTTTGAAAGCTATTTGTCAAACTGGAAACAGGTTGTGAAATACAACTTCGCCCTGTCTAACCCAGCTGTTATAAATATAGGAGTTCCTCAAGGGTCTATTCTTGGCCCCCTTCTATTCACCATCTTTATCAATGAGAGCTCTCTGCACTCCCAGTTCTGCTCATCCCTACTGCACGTGGATAATCTGGTTCTATGTTACAGTTCCAGGAGCACGGGTGACATTAACCACACTCTTTCATCTGATTTCCTGTCCATCAGTCCTGGCTCTCTGTTAACAAGATCATCTCAAACGTTAGTAAAACACAAGCCATGCTATTTGGTACTGATGCCAAGCTAAGAAGCAGCTCAAACAAATTAAAAAATCCACCATTTTAATGGTATGCTGCTTGACACTATCAGCTTATTTAAATATTTGGATGTGTTGCTCGATGGATCCTTGAACTTCGATCAACACATCTCCTCTCTCTGCAAATCTATCAATGCCAAAATAGACGTCGCTTATAAAACAAGTTATACTCTTACCCCTTCTGCTAGATTGGCTGCTGCCCACGGTGTCCTTCTTCCAGCCCTCACCTATGGTGCTGTCACCTACTTAGGTGCCTCTAAAACAGCCCTATGGGTGGGACATAACATACAATAACATATGTTGATATGCATCCGCTTCTTCTCATTGCAAACATCATTGTGAGCTCTATACAAACCTAAAATGGCTCTCCCCATCAAATTTCAGGCTCCTCTCTTTTGGCTCACTAACTGATAACATCATCAGATCTGGAACCCCCGTGTCGCTTGCTTCTTTGCTGTCCTGGCAAGCCTCCTCTCCTGGCATTAGGTTGGCAGACCAAACTTTCTTGCACATACCAAGGAATGAAACAACCAAGTGTGCCTCTGCTTTCTCCTGTGCTGTCCCCGTTATTGGAACTCTATTCCCTTAGATGTTCGGCTGACTACAAATCATGACCTCTTTAAAAAGTGACATCTTGACCACCTTACCAAGCTAGCTCCTTGTACATGCTTTAACCCACCTTAAACCCCCTCTTACAACCATGTCTGTTTGGCTCCACTCCCCCCTCATCTTTCATTATCTAGCTTTTTTCTCCACCCCCTTTCTCCTATTCTGTCATAGCACCTCACTGATTGTCCTCCTCATCTTAGCTTTGTCACCCTAACTTCTCCTTGGCTCTCCTGCTCCTGTCTGCCATTTTGCCCTGCTTGCTCTACACTAATGTTTTCTATACCACAATGCCACTTCTATTTGTCAATGATTTTTGCATTTGCTGTAACCTTTGGTGATATCTTATTTGCCCTTGTTGTTAATTGTGCTACTGACTGTATTCTGTCTGTGTTGTGCCTGCTGTAACTTTTTGGGCTTTATTTAAATGCCCTTGTTGTAATTTTAATGACTATATTTTATATGCTATTGTATTCCCATTTCAAGCCTATGTTTTATTTGCCTGTTGTCATGTTCCTGCACTGTTGTAACCTCCTGGGTCGTGCCTAAAAATAGCATCTCTATGTCTAGTGCACCTCACCTGGTTACCAAAAACAAATAAATAAACTTTTAGAGTTCTGAGTGAAATAATGACCTTTGTGCCATTTTCCTTTTAATGAATGGAGTACATAAGGTGCATGTCTTGTCTGCTTAGATAACCCCACTGCCCTGAGGAAGTTTTAGAGTACAGCCAAGTGCATAGACAAGCAATAGCCACTAGTTTTTTGGAACTAAATGTGTGCCTGCTCTTTTGCAAATAAATCTGGAGTACTTGTTATTTTGTGTGTTTTTGTATTATAGGGTATACTTAGAAACCTAGACACACAGATAATGATGACAGAAAAAGACCGGAAGTCCATCCAGACTGCCCAAGTTCCCTATAATCCTTGGAACCTACTGTCCCTCCAGGGTACTATCCCTCCCCATCATCTCTCCATTCTCCTCTCTGGTCCTGTCGCCCTCGGTAACCACTATTCCCTTCATTATGTCCCAGTCCTGCCTACATCTCCTGACTGTTTTCACACCCACCACTTCAGCTGATAGACTGTTCCAAGGTTCCACCACCTTTTTCATAAAGTAGTGCTTCCTCACATCCCTCCTGAACCTACCTACTGTTAATTTCATTTGTGTCCACATGTCTTCGAATTGGTATTCAGGCTAAATAGTTCCCCGCAGTTCACTTTGTTAATTATTTTAAGGAACTTGAAAGTCCTTATCCTTTCTGAGATGAGGACTCCAGAACTGGGTGCAGAACTCTAGGTGAGGCCTCACCTAGGATTTGTAGAGGGGAAGTATTACCTCTTTTCTTCTGTTGTCAGAACCCCTCCTGATAAATCCCAGCATCCTGTTAGCCTTGCTATAGGCCTTGTTACACTGACTCGATTGCTTAAATAAGTTGTTAATGATAACTCCCAGATCCCGTTCCTCATCTGTGGTGCTAAGTCTCTCTCCTCCCATCCAGTAGTCTGTTTTGGGGTTCTTTTTTCCAAGGTACATTACCTTGCACTTTTTAGCATTGAATTTTAACTGCCAGACCTTTAACCACCCCTCTAGCTTTTGTAGGTCTCTCTGCATTTTCCTTATTCCCTCGTCACTATCCACCCTCCCACATAATTTTGTGCCATCTGCAAAGAGACACAACCTGCCCTGGATTCCTTCCCCAATTTCACTAATGAACATGTTGAAGAGGATCGGACCCAGGACGGATCCCTGTGGAATAATTCCACTCATAACCTACTTCTCTTCTGATTTAACCCCATTGACCACCACCCTCTGTTTCCTCCCCTCTAGCCAGTTACCCACCCAGTTCACTATGGCTTTAGCTGCATTCAGGTCTTCCATCTTCTTGAGCAATCATTTGTGAAGTACTGAGTCAAAAGCCTTGCTGAAGTCAAAGTAGAGCAGATCAACAGCATGTCCCTTGTCTAATTCCTTTGTCACCCCGTCAAAGAAAACTATCAGGTTAGCCTGACAAGATCTTCCTGCCACAAAACCGTGGTGTTTACTGCCCTGGATCCTGTTGCTCTTCACTTCACTTCACTTCACTTCATTTCACTTCACTTCACTTCACTTCACAGAGCTATGTATGGTAAAAACAGAATAATCACTGGAGAGCACAGTCCTAATCAGTAAGGGGTGGGGAACTCAGCATGGGTTTTAGAAAGTATTTATTTATGAAGCAGGTGATGGATAAATGGAACAGTCTACCCAATAATGTGATCAATGCTGGGACTATCTCAGGGCTCAGAACCCAATGGGACATTTTCAAAGTGGTAATTAGGAACCAAATGAAGGCAGGAGTTAAGGGGGGGGGGGCTCCAAAATGGCAAGAGTAAAATAATGTAAGAACATCAAGCAGACTTGATTAACACATTGTGGGAGGGATGTTCAAACACATGTTGGGGAATTGCATCATGGTTTTCCTGCATCCCCAATGCACTGTAAAGCAGGGAAACTTGCAGATGCTTCAAAACATTTAAAAATAGCATTTAAACACTTGGCTCATCTATTTTGATGCAGTCACAACTCAAAATTAGGAGTTGTGATTTTGTCATGAGTTTTGGGAATTCCAGCCATAGCCTTTTTCTGTCCTTAATTACAATATCTATGTAGCTAAGTCATGTACATCTGAGTAAAGTAATGAAAGGTCATGGATTCATTTTGTGTTAACCCAATTTTTTCTATTTGGGCATATTTTTAATAAAATAACATATTAGCAAAGGCTTAAATGTATAAAAAATGAAAGTATTAGTTGAACCAGTGGCTGACTAAAAGTATTGTGCTGTCATCTGATAAATTGGGGTTTGGGCCCAGGAATCCCACACTGGAGCCACCTGGGGACCCAGCACATTATAAAGGTGCAGACCCAAATCATCGGCCTGCATAAAACAAATGCCAAACACCACTGTGTATTTCATGAAAATGCCCAAAATCAGAGTGTTGTCATGGAAATTGGCAAAAATCATGGTATACATGGATTCTGTGATGAAGATACAGTACTAACCATGGAACATTTATGGACAGTGTCCCCTGTGGTTTGTAAGTCCCTCAAAAGCTATTTGAAACAAGATCTTGGGTTACCTGTAGCTGCCGGTAGCCTGTTGATGTCACTGACTAAATAAGCCTTTTATTTTTTGTAGTTAGTCTTTTTATTCACATATAATTATGGGGCCAAAAATACATTTTATGAACACTGGACATTGCTTCATACATCCAAGATCAGCAATATAGATAACAGAGAGTAGACAGCATTCCTAAGCATGGTGGTATCTGGGGTGCAGGAGGTTAGCATCATTATGCACAGGGCTATAGCTCTAAATTCATATGGTAACTGTGGCCTTTGAAAGTTGGGAGACCTCCACCTAGGATGACAACTCTAAATCCTTGCTCATAGTAACTATTTACAGAAGGACAAATCTTAGCTAAAGTGAGAGCTAGTAGCCTGTAACCTGATCCTGGTTATGGTACTTTGGGTGTGTACTTATGATATCTGTAATTAGAATGTGTCACTGAAGCTAGGTGCCTCTCTTCACCTGTGTCCAAGTGGCAACCTGTTGTGGGGTAGGTAATACAAATTGGTTATCCACTAGCCAGTTCCAGCCCTGGGGTATTGGGTATCTAGCCCAGATATGGTGCTTATTATACCAAAATGTTTAAAAAAAAAAAAAACAAAGGCTCATAATACCTGGCAATAGTATTGTTGGTGAAATGTGTCAGTCACTTAAATTTAGCTAGTTGTGCCAGACTAGAGATAAGCTCTTTCAGTGTTGACACCTCTGTCTTTTCCAAGCGGTGCAGCACAAGGCATTTTGCTCCTGCTAAGACAGTGAGAGCCCATTTCAGTTCTTTGTGAACCAGATAATGGGCAGTCATAAGGGATCCTGGAATTAAAATTTCTGACGAGAGAGGGAAAGGCATAGTGAGTACTTGGTTTAGGAAGTTTGTCACCTGCGACCAGAAACTTTGCAGATTAGGGCAGTGCCATAGCATGTGGAAGGGATCTCCCCTGCTGTACCACATCTCCAGCAATTTGTGTTGACAGAGGTTAACTGCGTGCAGGACCACTGGGTTGTGGTACCATAGGTGCAGCACTTTCTTCTGCATGAGGCATGATCTAGTCTATTCTAGTGTCTTTAAGAGCCTTGTGGGCCAGCTTCCAAGTTTGCCCATTCTGACACACTAATCTGTTTATTCAGCAGGAGTGACCATATATGGCAGGCTGCCTTAGTTTGGTCTGGTATGCTATCCTTTAAGTGGTGGCAAATGTTGCCTGTTCTGCCTTTAGTGTGGAAATTCCAGTAGTGTAGTAGGTGTCCTTGGAGGCTTGTATTGTGGTCCTTGACCTGTCTGAGGGTGGCAGTAAGTGAGCTGCAGAGCTGCAGATATCACCAGAAGTCAGTTTTATCTGGCTTGTACCTGTCTTGTAGGGCTTGGTATTATTCCATTTCAGGTGAACTCAGCATGAGAAAATCTTTAAAGGGATGCAGTCATAAACCCAGCAGCCAAATATGTGTTTCCTTACCATTTGCCTTTGTCTCTCCCTGGCGATCTTTTTCTTCCACTTTTAACTTCATCTTTAAAATTTATTTTTTCCCTTCTTTGAAGTGTGGCACTGTTAGAACAAAGGCTATAATATCACTTTTTATAATATAGCACCTTTATTCACCTTGGGCCTTACCCAAAAATGATTTAATAAATTACCAAAAATAATTATAAAATCCACATATGATATTATCCTTTGCTCTCCAGATTCCAGATAATGGCAATAACACTGCTTTCCACACTTATAAATATATATTTTTATTAACACCTATACAATAATTCTAAATATTCCTCATTAGCATAAATATCAAGCATAATACCTGTAAACATCAACAAAATTGTTTCAGCAAATCAAGCAAACTAATTTTTAGCAAATAAACAATGCAAATGAATAAGCAATATTCAGCATAATAAATGGTACTAGTTATACTAGACTTTCAGCATACTTATATTTAACATAACTTTCATGCATAAGAACATGCAAACTCAAGATCAATATTTCAGATTATTTCTGTATAAAGCTTGTTTCAAACCTTCATAGCATGTACAATGTATTTTCTTTTTATGAGAACTTGCAACAACTCATTACATCAATGTTTTGTATTACTTCCATAAAACTCAGTTTTAATTTTTCAGAACATGCAAAATATTTTTTTTATTTTAAACCTTTTAACCATATATCCTAAGTTCTGTAGTTAAAAGTAAGTACCCTTGTTACTTTCCCAGATAAGCCAATTTAAATGACTAAAACTATCAATTAAAAGTTAATTAGTAAAAGTAATTAAAATTATACTTAAATTTATGGTTGTAGAAGTGGTTCTTCTCTCAAGTTAGAAATCTTGGTTGAGTCTGGCTCGGGATGAAAAAGTCTCTTTTAATCAGCTAATCTTCTTGACCCTGGAACTATTTGGCATGGACAAACATTGCAGGTTAAATTCCTCTTGCTTAAAGTCAAGTCACCAAAAGTCAGTTCTTGACTTTGTAGAACACAGCTTCAAATCTGCACAGTCCATAACAATACTGGATTTAAAGAACTTTCTTGTGGATAGCAAAGTTGTCTCAATAACTGGAACTTGACTTCTTCATGTTGATTTATCTGCTCTTAAAACCTTAGACACTAGACTTTCTTTTTCTCACAACACTGCAGCTCATGTGAATTTTAAAGTTAAGTTGGTGGTCTAAGCTTTTGCAGGCAACATTACTTCAGCCAAAATGCTCAGTAAATAAAACACAGATCTTGCTTCATAACACAATGAAAATGTCCTTGTCCAAGCAATTTGCCTTTAGACTTTGTGGCAGCACTGCATGAGCTTCCAAGCTTATCTTTAGGCTGGTCCCAATATTCCAAATACAGGTGTGGCCTAAGGCTTTTAGCTATTGAAATTTTCAGTTAGCCTGTCATAGGTCCTTTTACATCAGTGTTTTGGCTTAGACTGAGGGGTGATCAAAAAAATTCTCTAGTATGAATCTGCCCTGGTGATGTCATCACCAGATTTTGATTGGCCTGAGTCAATAAAAAAGTAGGACTTTTCAGATGATAAATGATGACATACAGACATGCCTTCTAAGACATCCCCTTTTTCCAAAACTCATTTTATACTCAAAACTATTTTCCTTAATAATGTTCTCATCAACCCAATTTAAACATTAAACTTACGTATTTAGATGTTTCTCATCAAGTGGATCATTTTGATATGACTTTTATATGTCTAGCACTGATACTTTTTAAGTTACACTATTAAGGGATATAACTTCAGAATTTTAATAAAACTTCTTAAAATAAAGTGATAGTCTTGGTCTAAATATTTTAAGCTACAGAATGATAAAAGATTTGTAAGAAAAAATTGTTATTAACATCTTTAAACATTAATTTTATTCAGGCACATGCTTTTTCTTTGTTCTGCCTAAAGAGGCAATAAATTTCAAACTGTCAAAAGATTCTTTTAGACATTTTTTCTCTGCATAGCAACACAGTGCATACTTGAGTCATATTTTCAGACTCCCCAGCATGTGAGCTATCATGAGAGACTAGATTTGTCTAGTTATTAATAAGAGAATGTTATTAAAATAACTTGTATATATAACTTCTAATTCCTTGGTCCTGTACTTATGAAACTTGGCACACGTATTTATTATAATACTATTCATCATCTGTGAAATTTTCAGATTGGCACCATATTGTGTTTTTAAGTTATAAGCAAACTACTTTTCTTACTATACAAAGTTAATGGAAATTTAAAAAATAATTTTCCTAAGACAAGGTTTTCTCTTGGTGCTACCCTGCATCAGTCACATGACCTCCTGTCTGATTGTAGTCATGGTTACCTAGCTCTGGCCAGGATTTCAGTCTTCCTTGTTCAAAACAAACCTATAAATTTGTCAACAAGATTTGGACATCACAGGGATGATTCTCTGGTACCAAGCTAGCTTCAGCTGAAGTATTTCTGGAATGTAGCTGGGCCTCATCTTATCTCTGCAGCACAGATCCCTGAAGTAGGATGCTTCATTTATAAAGCAGCTTTTTTTAGACTATTTTTTTTCTGAACCCTTAAACTGTCTCTGTTTTAAATGGCCTCATTCTTTCATTTTAATGTTTTTAAGATTTGACCAACTAACACTTTTGCTTTGCTTTTAGGAACTTATGCAAACAGTAATCTTAACCAGAAATTAGAGTAAACATTCCCATAATTAATCCCACATAAAATCACATAAGGTAAAAATACATTTTTTGATAATAAAAATAAAAGAATTTTTCCATCAAGCGTTTTGTTCCTATGGTGCCATTTCCCTAGTCTGAGCAGTGTTCGCCGCAACCACTGTGCTAATGAGCACAAGCTGCTTTCTCTTGGTGCTGGCATCTTAAATTTGATTGACCAGCATCTGTTGATCTGCTCGCTTCTGCTCTGTGCACATGTGTTCGCTGCCAAGGAGCACTCCAGAAAGCACCTAATGCTGTTGCACAGGAGCACAGGAAAAGCTCATTTCACAGTAGTGCTTCCTGTGCTGTACTTCCTCATTGCTGCACTGCCGAGGAGCTGAATTCGCAGCATCATTCTTTGCTGTGATCGACCCAGCCGCCAGCTAATTATCACACAGAAATAGAAGTATACACCAAATATTGAGTGGAGTTTGGTCATTTTTGAAGGGAAACAACTCCATAGTGCAGTACAACAGAGCTGTAAGTGATGGGCGGTCTGCAAAAGGGACACTGTTTTGGGCAACTTTTCCAGCAGTGTGCAATGGCCACAGCAGGTCCCAGTAATGGTATTGTTCCACTGACTGACTCTCTTAGTGACAGCGATGTTGATACCGATAGCATAGTTCAGATGTGCTTCTGGAAATGCTGAATCTCAGTATAATAGGTATTCAGTCCTATATGTATGAGCCTTGAAGAACAAGAGATGGTTCCAGTCTGCAGAAAGCATTGCTGAAGGCTCTGGTGCTGTGCAGGAGGGCACTGATGAGATTTGTCTGTTGGAATTAAGCTGGTGCACATATGACAAGTGCTGTCTTATGCCCACAGTCCAGGAATTGCTGTGCTGCCAGGAGGTATCCCATCAGCTTGGAGCAAAGCTTGATGATCTGAGCTGCATCTCTGAACATCACCATTTCAATCTAGCTTGCCTGGACCCCTTTGTGGTGCATTTGGCATTTACAACCATCTGCACCTGCTACTGGCACCCACATCCACCAGATCCTGTACCCCATAAGTATATTCCTTTATGTTGCTTATGATATGTGATACTGTCATGCCACAGTCTTGACATTTTATGTGCTGTCCATGAAGTGTGTTTAGTTTGGCACCACACACTGTTGATGGGCTACATGTTTTTGGTGTGTGTGAACCTGTAAGGGATGTGGTTTACTTGTTTTGCATATTCCATGCCAAGCTGGTGACTTATTCCTTGTCTTTCCAATCTTAGCAGTATGCTCCAGGCACAGGTGCTCCAGTGTTTTAGGTATTGTACATTTTACAACATAGTTGGCTGTCTCAGGAAGTGATGGATGGTCATTGATTTTGATGGCATGGCATTGAATTTTCTGCATTGTGCCATGCATATACTTGTGTTGTATTCTGCTCTGTGATTGTGTGTGTCTTGAGGGAGGGTGCTTCAAGGCTGCAATGACACACAGATCTGAAAGTGCTAGGTTAACTTTATTTTTCTCACTGCAAAGAAGTATGCAGAATTGCAAATGGCCATAATTGTCAGCACAGTGTTACTGACAGCACTCAAGATCTGAAGTACCCAGGTTCAAAAGCAAATCCAAAGTAGGTGGTGTCAGGCCTGGGGCAGGAGTACTGAGTGTCCCAAAAAATGCTGTTCTTTTTTGATGGAGATCTGTGCACTCTGCCAATGTACTGCCACCTGGGTGACCAGCAGAACCACATTGGGGAGTGCAGACCCCTCATGACTGTGACATGAGCAAGCTGTACATATTCATCTTACAGCAGTTGTAGTGCATGATGCATTCATGGAGGACAAGAAGAAAACACGAAACTACTGACCGGTGTCAGTATGCATTAGTGTCTTTCAGCAGGCCCCACCTCACCTATTGGGGTGCCTGCCACCAGCTGGACTAAACTCCTGCCACTGTTTAGGGTACCTAATGGGGCCCAGTCCCACAGGAGAACTGTGAGGCACTGAGTGGTAGTAGGTAAGTCCTACGTACAGTGAGTCACAGGTCTGGAGGGGGATACTGATGAAGGTGTGGTCGGCCATAGCAGACATTGTGGATAAAGAATAGAATATATAATAAAATGAAACAATAACAACACAGCCAGTAACCCCTATACCACTCAACACCATTTCACCCCCTTGCTGAAGTCTTTATCAACATTCGAGACAGCCTCCAACAGGCAGGTGAATAATTGTTGAATGCTACAAGAGAATGCAGGGTGTGTTTTAATTTGGCACAGTTCTTTGGATGTTAGGAGGAAAAAAGCAGTCTTGCAATTTCTGATCTGTGGGTGATTGTCTCCTTGAAGTCTTTTGAGTGTGTGTAACCCCCCTATAAATGGGGGTTCCCAAAAGTCTTCCTTGGGCTTGCCTAAATGCCCACTGCCAGGCTGGTGTTCTGTGTCCTAGCAATTTAAAAGTGTTTGCATGTGAGTGCCCTGTTAGCTTCCGTGCCTGTCTGTTTAAGAGCTGCCTATTTTGTAGTGTCTAATTAATCTGGGTAGGGACCGAGTAGTTTCAGGCTCGAGTCCCACCCAGGCTGCAGTGTTATCGTTCCATTCTGCCATCGTTAATTGCGCAGAGGGAGCCCTATTAGGATCTGTAACTGTTTGTTGCATATCTGCTTTAATAATAATAATATTGTAGTTTGTCTAACCTGCCTTCCTTTGCAGCGTGGACATTTCTGTTAATCCCCACCATCTTGGTTCTGGACTGTTAGTTTGGATCAATCAGTACCTTTGGGGACCCTAAAATGGAGTCTGTCCCCAGAGGTCTTGTGGGAGTGAATTTCTGTAGGAATTGTAGTTTTCGCTTTTTGGGGCCTAAATGGACCTGGAGGGGGAGCTCTTGCTTTGACAGACAGATGGATCAACCGACCAAACCCTTTTGGATCAGAAGGAAGTTCCAGTACTGCCTGCAGCAGACAGTCAATCTGAGTTTGGAGTTCGAAGAGTGAACATCTCGAGACTTTCAAGCAGCTGCTCCTGTGTAGTAGTGCTGGAAACTGGTGGGAAGGCTGTGTTTGGCCTTCCTGCCCCATTTTCCCTGTTAGGGAGTTTTTCAGCATAACAGAGACATCGGACTCTATCTGAGTTTGCTGTATTTGTGACCAGAATCCTGATTTGTAACAAATTGAATCCTCCTGAAGTGGACTGAAGATTTGCCTCCGTGCGATCGGCCTGTCAGGACTTGAGACTGCCGTAGAGTGTATGATTTGTGCAGAGACACTATGAATTGCAACTGGACTATCATCCGAACTGTGGTATTTATCTTGCTTTTACCGTAAATGTGCTGAATGCTGATAGTGGGTCGTGATTTGGTTCCCCACTGCTTGAATGTGTCACGCTTGCTGGAAGCTGTATCCAGCACTTACCGGACTGTTTCCGAACTACCCACCCGGTCTGGGCCTTGCCACCTTGGCCCAGACAGCCGCTCACGCCTCAGAGAAACAACCTACGAGAGACCTACCTGAGGATTCGGCTCCTTGCTCAACACCATCGAACAGGATCGGCACCATGGTGCTTCGTGTGGGCTCTGCTTCTCCTGAGAGGTCTCATTTTGTCCATCCTGCAGGACTGGGTAGTGTGAGTAAACACCAGGTTAGCTTCCTGCAACAAAGCTCAAATCAAAGTGTGTCAACTGATTTAATTGTTGTTGCTAATCATTTTGGACTGAGCCATCCAGCTCTGGATTACAACTTGTGGGTTAAAATGCATGCATGTTTTCTTTCCATCACAGGGCCCTAACCAGCTGCAATGCTGGCCTACCCCGGGCAACGCTTCAGGCTAGCCATAGTTCCAACTGGGTACCTAGAGTGTGTGTGACTGTGTTACAGGGACCTTTGAGTGCATACCTTATAACCTGACATTCATATCTTGAATCAACCACTAGATTTTGCCCCCTTCCTTGTTACTGTCCCTTGAATAAATCAGATCTAAATCTTTTTGCATTTAAACTGGTTGTGGTGTACTTCTGTACAAACAGCACTGAAATACTGTTGGTTGTTTTGCTAAATCTATTTTACAGGGGGTTTCCAGGGCCAAGCCAGCTGAACCAGCCCTGGTGGTAAGTGCAACAAGTGTGGGGTTAAAACTGCTGTCTGGTGCTAATTGCAATTGTGTATTCTGTGAACCAGTTAGGCCACTAGAGGGAAAAGGGGGCAACAGAGTCCCGAAGGGCTGTACCCAGGTCAGCTATGCTACCACTAACCCTGTCCTCCAGGTGGAGGCACCCATTTTCAGTACCCAGGCCCCTCAATCTGCACTTGGTCACCCAGGCAGGGGTAGTATCCCTTGGGATAGCGCCACCTAGGGGTTACATGTGTATGTCTCCTTTTTTGGGGGGAGGGGCACTGATTCATTTACAGCACTAAACTGTGCTGTAATGGCCTGCTTTGTGTATTTTGGAATGTGCAAGGAAAAACTATGGAACCTGAACAGGAGATGACTTCCAGAGTTATTTATGAAACACAGTGAAGAAAAACTTCCTGACATCTACCCTCCATCGTCAAACTTCTTATTTCATATCAGAGCCAGTTGTTGTACCACTAATGCTAATCTGGATGATGCCCCCCCACATTTTTTAGGCCTTTTAGCTACACAAAAGTTTCCAGCATGTCTGCCTGGTGTCTCCTCTGCTCCATCAAAGACATATTGAGCTGTTTTACTCTCTTCTCATATGTTTAGTGGTGCAAGCCTAGCAATATGTTTGTCTTCCTTCTCTGAACTGTCTCAAGCCTGTTTATGTCCTTATGATGGTGAGGCATCCACAAGTGCACACAGCACTCCATGTGTGGGCTTACCACTCTTTTTATATACAATTGCATCCCCATTTCCCACCTTCTGCTTGTTGTGCCTCAACATATACACCTGTGCCTGCCACTTGCCTCCATGCTGCATTGGTACTCTGTTTTGAGACTGGTAGATTGTGCGAAATACTAATCCCCATGTCCCTTTTCTCTTTGGTGACTGCAAACATCTCCTCCACTCCAACCTCCTGTAGCTCTCCCAATGATTTCCTCTTTCCATGTGCATTATTTGTCAGTTGTTTGAACTGAGTCTTTTTTGACACACCTCAGACCATCTTTCCCTGTTGTCCAGGTCATTCACTATTGTCATTACCAGTACGGTCTATGCACTGCATTGCAAATGTTAGTGTCACGTACAAATAAGCAAACCTTCACCGCCAGTCAGTCTGCAATGTCACTGATGAACACATTGAGTAAGACTGGCCCCATGACAGATCTCTGCGCTCCCACGATGCTCACTTCACTCTCCACAGATAGGATTCCTTTTAGTACCACCCTTTATCCTTCCTGTAACCCAGTTCCTCACTCACTGTCCCACCGTGTGCCAGATGCCCACATTTCCCATTTTGTTTTGCATCCTTTCATGTAGGACGGTGTTGAAGGCGTTACGGGACTCGAGGCAGGCTACACATCTATGCACCCTTTATTTCCCTTCTTGGTCACACAGTGTAGAAAATTATATTCTTGTGACCCAACCTCGCTGTTGTGAAACCATGGTGTCCTTCATCCTGGCCATCGATGGACTGTGAGTATGCCAGTGTTATTTCTTTTATCAGTTCCTACATGATTCTGCCTACTGCTACCATGAGGTGGACTACTTTAGATTTCCCTGCATACTCCCTATTACCACTTCTGTGAAGAGGGAGTCCATGCACCCTTCTCCATTCTTCAGGAAAAAGAACCGTGTTCATTCAGTTGGTGAACATGGCTACCAGAGGCGCAGCCACCTCCTTACAGTGCTCTATTGATATTCTTCGGTGAATGTCATCTGGCCCCATTTCTTTATCCACCATTACTTTTCTGACCTCTGACTGGACTATTTCCTTTCTGAACGAGGCTGTTTACTTCCACCCTCTGTTTCTGTCTGTTGCTCAGCTTCATTGCCTGACTGCTCCCTCATATGTGAATAATGAAGATAACTTTTTGTTCGTGATTTTTGTAATCTTCAGGTTTATCTCCTTACAGTCCCCTGCATCCCCTGTTATGCTCACACACACACCCCCACCCCACCCACAGTTTACCTTCTTTCGCTGACACTACCAAAGAAAGTCTTGTCTCCTTTCTTTTCCTGTCTTTGCTAATCTTTCTTTTGTCTGTGCCTTTCTGCTTCGAACAGCCTATACAGCTTCCTGAACATTCTTTTGTTACACCTCCCTATATTGCTCCCTTTGAAACACTGTATATTTACTGAAATTCTTTGCCTTGCTCTTCCTCTTCTCTTCCACCTCTCTTGAGAACCATGGTGCTTTACTCCTCATACTGACATTGCTAATCTCACTAATCTATCTCTTTGTCACCATCTCTATGGCTGTCTTCAAGTGTCCACACTGCTCCTCAACCCCCAGTACTATCTTCCTCACTGCCACGGTCTTGTTGATGCCCCTCCAATAATTTCTTGACATCCACCACCCAACATGTTAAGAGCATTGTGTTAAAGTGACTTGAATGTGTGTCTGTCCGCATGTCACCAATAGCTGGCATTCATTCTATGGCTATTGCGGTGAGAGCAGGCAGCAATATTCAGTGTGAAGTAATGATTTACTTGGTGTGTCATTCGCTGCGGGGACACTGGGTGGGAAGTTATTGAGCCACAGGTGTTAGGGTGATGATTTATCCACCAGTGGATGGTGCAGCATCAATGGCAAAGCATGGCATATCGGTGGCACAGGCTGAGTGACAGAGCACTTTCACAGCACAGAAGGAGTGTGCCGATCCACCACACAGGAGACTTGCTATGCTTTGTTACTGTGACAAGGTACCTTTGTAAATGAGCCTATGGCTCAAAGGTTTTCCAAACTGCTGTTTAAATAAAATAAAAAATAAAATATATGGAAGTGGGACTAAGCAAAGGGAGAACATTAGGCAGTACATTATGGACATACTGGAAAACTGTGACTATTCCTATGATGGAATGAACTTTGAAGGTATGCGTGGAAGTGCTTTTTTTTTGGGGGGGGGGGCACACCAGCTTCAGGGATGTGAGAAGTCATTGCTAAAAACAAACAGTTATCATGGATGATGTGGATGTTATGCCGCCAATTATGTGAACTACTTACAGTGACTTTGATTCAGTAAGTGAACTGGCAAGGTCATGCAAAGGTGAACCAAGATAGCGTTCACAACCGGACTGTGGTTCCTTCCTGATCGACTGCCCTCCTCATTTCCCAGATACACACAATGACCCTTGATCCCATGTTAGTACTGTGAGTAGTCCACATGATGACCGCACAAATGCCCCATTCCATCCCTGTTGACGGATTATCTTTTCCTCGTTTGCTCAGTTAACTGTTCCAGGATGCTCAGGGCCCCCACTTCACAGATACCATCAAAGTTCAGTCCCTACCCCTACCTCTGCATAATCTTTCACAAGGCACCTTGTCCATAATGCAATACATAATTCTTCTGACAATGGGTATTCCCTGTCCACCTTCTCTACATTTTGTACACTGTTTTTCCTCATGTAACACAGCACAAAGCAATGGTTCAGTGCTGACACATGACTTACATAGAGTCATAAATTCATATATAGAGTCATGCAAATGTGTCAGCAGAGAAGTATCTTCTTGGCGCTTCAATTCTGCCCATTTCCCACATCTTCTAGACCACCTACAAGATTCTACCCCTACTCCCCTTGACAACCCATGGCATGTTTTTCACAGGCCTTTTTAATTCCCTGCACTACATTGGCCCTCACCACTGGCTCAGTCAGTCCATTCCAGGGCTTAACCACTTTGTCCATGAAGTAATACTTCCTAACTTTTCCCCTAAACCTCCCCCCCCACACTTTCAACTGATGGTCTCAAGTTCTTGTATCTACCGTCCCTGAAAATAAGCTCTCCCACACTTTATTGATCTCCTTC
This sequence comes from Neoceratodus forsteri, assembly GCA_016271365.2. Lineage (NCBI taxonomy): Eukaryota > Metazoa > Chordata > Ceratodontiformes > Ceratodontidae > Neoceratodus > Neoceratodus forsteri. Next base: position 725,863,846 of record CM028129.1, read on the forward strand.
ACACACTTGAATGCTTTGATCAGGTCCACTTTCTCCCTTCTTGTCCCCAGAGGATAGAAATAAAGGTCCTTCAACCTATCCTCATATATTTTCCAACTTAGCACATGCACCATTTTAGTGCCACCTCTCTGCAACCTTTCTATGCTTTCTTTCTATTTTCATACATGGGGCCTCCAGAAATGCTCACCATATTCCAGCTGTGGCATAACCATGGAACTCTACAGTGGTATCAGAACCTCCTTCCTTCTTCTGGTTATCCCTCTCCTTATGCATGCCACTATCCGGTAACCTTTGCCCATTGCCTTCCATCACTGTGTACCCACCTTAACTTTGTCAATGATTATAACTCCTACATCCTTCTGTCTGGTTACAGCCATTATCTCACACCTTACTGTGTCTGTGATATTTGCATTCCTACAGCACAAGATCATCGCCGTGCATTTCCAGCCACTGCATTTTATCTGCCATGTTTCCGACCAGTCATCCAGTAGTACGAACATATGAAAATTTCCAGCAGAAAAAGGCCTTATAGTCTACCAAGCATGCTCCATTATGCAGATACCAGCACTTATTCTGTAGCTTCACCCCCCCCCACCTTGACCCTCCAGGTTACGCAGTCTCAGCCCCTGTTGAAGCCGCCCACTAAAATACTGGATAGCACATCTGCCGGAATGCGTTCCACCCAACAACTTTCCTCTCCATAAAAACATGTGTCCTCATCTCCCTCCTGAACTAATCTCCCTCCATTATGCTATAATGGCCCTGGGTGTCTTACTTTGAACAACTCCTCCATGCATGACTTGTTTATTCCTTTTATGTACTTGAAGGTTTTGATCGTATCCCCCCTTTCCCTCCTCTACTCCAGTGACTACATGTTTAGTTTACTCTGCCTGCTCTCGGAAGATAGGTACCCCAGACCCTGGATCATCTATTTTGCCCTGCACTGCACCCCCTCAAGTAATTTGATGTCCCTCCGCAGCTATAGGTGCCAGTACTGCATGCAGTGCTCCATGTGTGGCCTAATCAGTGATCAATACAATGGGAAAATCATTTCATCTCTCCTTGCGGATATACCCCTAGTAATACAATCCATCATTCTGTTGACTTTTGCAGCTGACTTTGTACATTGTGCTGAGCTGTTCATTGCTCCTGTAATGAGCACTGCCAGATCATTTTCCTCCTCAGTCACAGATAATTGCCCCCCAACTTGGTAGCCACTCTGAGGGTTCTTTGCTTTAAAATGCAGCATATTTTATTTTTTTGCATTGAACGTCAGTTGCCAGTTGTCTGACCATGCCTTGAGCCTCAACATTTCATCATGCAACTCCTGTAATCCCCCCAGGTCATCCACCACTGCCCCCATCCTATTGTCATCTGCAATTGGGCTGATTTTGTACCTAATGCCCACCAAAATGTCTACAATGAAAATACCAAACAACACTGCCCCCACACCGAGCCCTGTGGAACTACACTTGTCAATGCCTTTTGGACTGATAGCTCCCCCCCCCCCACAACCACACTCTGCTGCCTTCCTTGCAGAAAGTTCACTAACCAGCACACCTTCTATGCAACCGACCCTGTACCTAGTGGCTTACTGCCTAGCCTCCCAGGTGGTAATCATACATAATTTTTCATTGCCTCCCCCCCCCCCAGTGTGTACACCCTTTACTTGAGTTTTGTGTTTGCAAAATGGCAGACTTTCACCTGAAGCACCTGTGCTATGTCGCTGATGTAGATGTTAAACAGAATGTGCCACAGACGCAACTCTTAGTGTACCCCACTTGTCACCTCTGTCTCCCCAGACTGCACACCACTGACCACCACCCTTTGGCTTTTATCTGTCTGCAAACTCAACACCCATCTTGTTAGTTTCTGCCTCACCCATAGATTCCTCAACTCATGAAGCAGTCTTTCGTGGGGCACTGTGTTGAAGGTGTTTATGATGTCCAGGTAGGTCACACCCATTGTCCCACTCTGATTCACCACCCTTGTCACCTCATCGAAGAATTAGATCAGGTTCGCCTGACATGAGCAACCCTGAGTGAAGCCATATGGCAAAATGTCTTCCAGCCCCCCCCTAAAAAAATTTAACCACCATTTATTTCAATATTGTCTCCATTACCGTATCCACCACCAATGTGAGAATGACCGGGCAATAATTGCATGCCTCCTCCATGCTGTCATTTTTTATGAACTGGCATGACCTCTGCCTTCTTCCAGTCCTACAATACACACCCTGTATCCATGGACAAGTTAAGTGACCCTTGCAATGGTTCTGCAGCTACCTACGTTAATTCCCTGAGAACGCTATGGTGTAGACCATCTTGGACAACGGCCTTGTTCACCCTCAAGTTACCCAATTCCTACCTTACCTCTTTTACACTGATTGGGCTATGATCAGCCCACCCTGTCCCCTTCACTTCTCACTTACTGATTGTCCCCTTCCTTCTGCTTTGTTTTTGAAAACTGAGGTGAACTATCCATCCAGCACCTCGGCTTTATCAAGATGTGCTTCCACCTGCAAGCCCTCTCCCCCTTAATCCTTACTATCCCCTGCTTTACTGTCGTCCTTTCCCCTATGTACCAAAATAACGTCTCCTCCCCATTTGTCCTGCTTAGCAATTCTAGCCTCTGTTTCTGCTTTACCCTTCATAATGCTCTGGCATTCCACCCTCAACTTCTCCTTTTATATGTGCCTATACTCCCTCCACTGTGTCCTCCTGTACTCCCTGAATGTCCTTTTCTTGTCCCGTATTACCTCACTTACTTCCCTAATGAACCATAGCGGCCTTTGCCTTTTTTGTACTTTGCCACGCTACTTACACATCCCTCTGTCTGTGTAAGGAGCCCCCCTTTGATCTCTTTCCATAGATCATCTGCCCCTCACTAACTCCCCTCCTATCTGCCCACTTACTCCCTGAATATCTCCCTTATCATAGGTACATCTGCCTGCCTGAAGGGTAGGACCTGGTAAAATCTGTCCACCTGAAGCCTGACATTCGTGTTTCTTTGACTATCCTCATACCACATGTTAATACATTTAAAAAATGGTGCAGCTTCCTTTTATTTTCATTTCATATCTTTCTGCCTTGTAAGAACAGTCAGTTATTTTCTACACATGCAAGGAAAGCTGAGTTGTATCACCATCACCACTTCTCCCATGCATGTCATTCTCTTGATGACTCCAGGTCCTACACCATACAGCTACCTAGCCTTTCTTTTTCTTTTCTGTGCATCACATAAGTGGAAATTAGTATCTTCTTTCCCAGTTTGCACGGTGACTGCCAAAACACTTTGCCATGTTCAGGTAACCAGTGCCATCAAACAAATGTCATCATGGCACACACATGTACTGCTTTGCTACTGGCACTGATAGCAATTATAGACCCCATAATGTAATGTTTTGGAGAGGGTTACCTTCCCTCCAATCATCTGAGACTAGTTTCCACCCACCGAGCCACCTGGATGGGTGAAGTTGTCTCTGCTGTTTCAACACAACAACCCCCACCAGTATACACCCATGAATCTCGGTCATGCATGTGCCCTGAATTACCTCACTGTGGTGTGTCCTTTCATAGACAACTACTTTGGTGAATTTAGCACCTACTGTTCACTAGGCATACATGGACATAGGTGGCAACCTTGATGTTCGTGCTGCCCTCGTACAACCACCAGATTATGATGGTACACTCATGCTTGTCTCTTTATTTGAAATGGATGCAACTGCCTGATTTCAATCACTTCACCATCACAGGCACTGAAATGTATTCACCTTGTGTTACTGTGTTAGTCATTACCTTTAGTGCTGGCTAAGTCTGCAGTTCTGTATGAGTAATGCATGCACTCACAACTGCTTCTTATCCACAGGTCTCTGCATCTTGCATCTTATATCCGATACATGCATTGGGTCCATGACATTTTAGGGAGGAAGGTGTGCTGCATTATACCATCATGCATGGTTTCAGCCATACGTATAAAGTGGCCTGAGGAGAATGGACAGTACCATGGCTTCCATGAGGCGGACGAAGATGGATGGTCTCAATAATTCCTTAATGAGCTAAATTAGATGTGCCAGAGTTGTGAAGTGAGCTGGATTATGTTCACATCTGGACTGCCATGTTTTCATGTTGTTACTTGATAGCCGTTACATTGTCAGACCCAGTGTTTTTGCTCTTGTGAACAACTTGATTACTGTTATTCTAGGTTACAGTTCACTTTGAATAACTTTTACATGTCCGAAATGAATACACAGAGGTTAATAAACATACCACTGCTTGTCCTGCAAGTAAAGCTGGACCAAACCATGTTAATTAAGGGAATAGTACTGCTAGCTACAAATGGCTTGATCTTTGTGGTAATTTGGGGTGGTGAAAATATTACTATGGGGACTTATGTGCACCATGTTGATGTTGATAGCTGGTGGAAGGAAGTGGAGATTGCTACTTCCTTCTTCGGATGTAAATGATTCGCTAGTACATTTTCAAAACAGAGTACTATAGGAACCACCATAAGTTTTGGACGTCTGCTTGTTTGCAAAACCGGTACAGCTGTTATTGATCACACCAAATTGGTGGATCTAGTGTTGGAAAAATGTGATGGTAACCTATCATAGCCACCAAACACATTCCAATTAGGTTTCAATCTGTTTCCATATGCACAATTATGATGCAAACCCATGTCTCAACGGCCATGCATTTACTTTGCTGTTACCACACCACCTCTTCTTTATTGAGTTCATTTATTGCAATTAGGTTTTGGGGGGTTGATAATGGTAGTGTGTGTTTACTCTTCCCGTAACTATTTCTTCACTCAGCTTGCCTGCATCGTATTAAGTCATGATGCAGAAATAAATCACAATTTACCTAATATAATTGTTTACCAACCCTGACCTTTATAGGACACTCAGCCTTCTCATGCCATGCCCCAACTACTGATTACTGTTAGCATAATATATTCATTTAACCATAATGTACGTGGACACCTGCATGCATCATGGAAGTATGTTGACTGTTTAAACAATAATGGTTAATACACAATACAATTTGAATATATGATTAAACATCCTAACAGCTTACATGATGGAATGTAATGATCATTGTGATCCAAACATTTCAATACCTGTTTCAACAAAATACTTTTTCACTTTGCTGTTTCTGCTTCTTATACTGCAGTATTTTAAAGAACACATTACAACAAGGCATGTTGATGGAACTGTCATTCATAAAATTTTAGGTTACAAGCAGCAATGCAAGACTCGTGTCATGTTCTACCATTATCAACAAAAATTGATGCTAAGTTGTCTGAACATGGAACTTAAACAAAAAACAGACTGCAAGCTTGTAATGGGATGCCATTCAGTTGGGCACACAGACTGCTGATGACTGTCATAAGTTACCTGTTGCACTGCACTACTTATTGTGTCAAAGTTGTCCTTATCAAACAGATTTATGATGAGTAGTTGTGATCCTGGGTGTAGTTAACAGGTGTCAGAAAAACATGCTTACATTGCAAAAGAAAAGCACTAGCAAACAGAAAAGGAGGAGAGGAAGAACAATAGGGAAAAATCAACATCACAGAGGCAACAAGCCTTTGTGTAAAGCAAATCAATAAAACAAAACAAAGGAAAACGCCACTATGGTCAGGGCCCCTGGTGTTCTGCGGCAGACTTTTCTGATTTCTGCGGCAGGGCTCCTTGACTTCTGCGGCAGCATTTTCTGATTTCTGCGGCATGATTTATTCACTTCTCTGGCAGAATGCAGTCCTGTCATTGGCTAAATATGATGTGATGTCATCGATGACATCATATGCTGAGCATAGAGGAGGGGCTTCAGGATAAACGAGGTGGGAAAGAAAGCCTGACACTATGGAAAAACAGTATATTTATATGAAAATTCACCAAAAACAATGAATTCTGCGGCACTATATATATTCTGCGGCATGATGCAAATTCTGCGGCAAATTCCGAAACCGCAGAACCGCAGAATTCCAGGGGCCTTGACTATGGTTCTCAGAAGAGGTGGAAGGGAAAGTTAAGGAGAAAAGGATTGCATTCAGGAAATATAAGGAAACACAGAAGGAGCAGGGCAGAGAACTATATCAGTTAAATCAGAAGGAGGCAGGGAAGGCAGTCAGAATAGCAAAGGCCCAAACTGAGGAAAAGATAGCCAGCTCTGTTAAGAAAGGGGATAAAACCTTTTATAGGTACATTAGGGAGTGAAGAAAGACCAAGGGAGGGATACTAAGGCTTAATAAAGGGGAGGGAATGTGGGCAGAGGGTGACAGTGAAAAAGCAGGAATATTGAACGAATACTTCGGCTCAGTATTCACAAAGGAAGAGGAGGGGGATATACCTATACCAAACAATAGAAACACTCTGGATAGGGGGATTGATACCAGTCCTTTCACAGAAGAAAGGGTTCTGAAAGAACTCTTAAAACTGAAGGTGGACAAAGCAATAGGTCCTGACAGTATTCATCCAAGAATTCTTAAAGAACTAAGGGTAGAACTAGTGACACTGCTGACTACTCTCTTTAACAAATCATGGGAGGATGGGGTGGTACCTTAGGACTGGAGGAGGGGGGATGTGATTACACTTCACTAAAGTGGGAACAAGACAGAGGCAGGAAACTACAGACCTGTTAGTTTGACCTCAGTGGTAGGAAAAATTATGGAATCACTTCTGAAGGAAAGAATTGTTGAGTACCTAGAGGCCAGCGGGGCACAGGACACAGGGCAGCACGGATTCACAGTAGGAGGTTATGTCAGACGAATCTAAGAGGTTTCTTTGACTGGGTGATCAAAGTAGTAGACCAGGGAGGGCTGTGGACATGGCCTACCTAGAATTTAGCAAGGCATTTGATGCAGTCCCACACAAAAAATTATTATACAAGTTAGCCAGCCTTGGAGTGGGTCCCAGAGTGGTAGCTTAGGTAAAACATTGGCTGGACAACAGGATGCAGAGGGTAATAGTAAACGGAGTCCACTCTGAAGAAAGGGAGGTTACTAGTGGAGTATCACAGGGTTCAGTACTGGGACCGGTCCTCCTTAATATCTTTATAAGTGACATTGCAGAGGGACTGGAAGGAAAAGTATATCTCTTTGCAGATGACACAAAGATCTGCAACAGGGTCAATACAGAAGGTGGGGTGGAAAGGATGAGAAGGGACTTGGCAAGGTTGGAGGAATGGTCAAATGTATTGCAGTTTAGATTCAATGCAAAGAGGTGCAAAGTAATGCACATGGGAAACAAAAACCCAGGGGAAGAGCACACAGTGGGGGTTGAGATGCTAATAACAACAACAAGCATTTGTCAATGCCGAATGTTGCTTGCTTGTATGTGCTGTTTAGGTATTGGACATGATAGTTCCATGCCTTCCTCCCAAGACATGCACTGTGTCTTTCCGTTCAGTATGCACAGAAGAGTGGGAGGGGCCAAGGACACAGCAGTACAGTAGTTGCCAAGGGGGTGAAGAGGTGGACAATAGTCTATTCAAAGGCAAAAGAGTCCTACAGGAGCTCACTAAATTGAAGGTGGACAAAGTGATGGAACCAGATGGCATACACCCAAGGATATTAAGAGAACTGCGAAGGGAGATAGCAGTACCTCTGGCAGCCATGTTCACTGAGTCATTCAACATAAGTGAACTGGAGGAGGGCACATGTGGTCTCTCTACACAAGTCCAGCAACAGGGAGAAGGCAGGGAACAATAAGCCGTTCAGCCTCATCTCAGTAGTGGGGAAGATCATGGAGACATTGCTTAAAGAAAGGATAGTGGGGCATCTAGAAGCCATCGGAGCCCAGGACCATAGACAACATGGATTCACAGTGGGGACATCATGTCAGACATATATGGTTGATTTCTTTGACTGGGTGACAAAGGAAGTGAATCAGGATGGGGCAGTGGACAACCCTTACCTTGATTTCAGCAAAGCCTTTGACACCATCCTACATAGGGGGATCACAAACTAGCTGGGTAGACTGGGCATGTGGGAAAGGGTGGTAAACTGGGTTAGAAACTGACTAACAGACAGGAGGCAAAGAGTGGTGGTAAATGGGGTGCAGTCTAGGGAGAGGGGGTGACCAGTGGGGTGCTGCAAGGATTGGTCCTGGGGCCAGTCCTGTTTAATGTCTTCATTAGTAACATTGCAGAATGGCTGAAGGGAATTTTTTCACCAAATTTTCAACATAGCCATTTTAAGACCTCTGCTCATGAACAGTGTCACTGTGATGTTCTTAATCTGTCCCAAACATTGATTGCACACACCAACAGCGCCATTGTGTGCTACATGCATGGAAACACATTTTGGGCGACATGTGAAAAATTACAGCTGTACTGCTCATAAGGAGGTGTGGTAAATGGCAATGTTGAAAATCTGGAGTACAAATATTAAAATTTGAAAATTACAGCGCGTAGGAACTATATGAACGCATAAACAGTCATTTTAGGAATTTTTTCACCAAATTTTCAACATAGCCATTTTAAGACGTCTACTCATGAACAGTATTACTGTGATTTTCTTAATGTGTCCCATGCATTGAGTTCACACACCGACTGCGCCATTGTGTGCTACATGCGCAGAAACACATTTTGGGCGACGTGAAAAATGACAGCTGTACTGCTCATAATGAGGTGTGGTAAAATGGCAATGTTGAAAATCTGGAGTGAAAATATTGAAAATTCATGAGCTATGCAACCCCCCCCCCCCAGTAGTACAACAATGAAGGAAAACTGAGGACAAGGATTTTACATACATGATCAGGAGGCGGGTTTCAATAAAGCAAACAAAATAGTCAGTGAACTATTACTATACCCATATGTAGATTAACAAATGCTCTGGACTGCTGAGGCACTCTGCAAATCCCAAGTGACCAGAAGTTAAATCAAAAACACACGCTTTACGTCTCTGTGATTAGCTTCTTAAAAGCTTAACTTCTCCAACAGAGAGCATCAGATTGAGAGAGCAATGCTAAAAGCTGGTGCTTGGAGCTATAGTTGCCACCCATCCCGTTTCCCGTGGGACAGTCCCGGTTTTAGAGGTCCCATCCCGTCTCCCGCCACTCCCTGCCGTGGGACGCCAAATGTCCCGCTTTTTGTGCCATTGCTTAATTTTGCCCCTAGCTAGTTAGCCTACCTGGTCCCTGGATGCATGTCTCTCGACTCGGCACTCTCTTTCCCAATTCTCGATCACCGCAGCGAAGCAACCAACAGCAGCGTTGTTCCCATCCCTGCTGCCGGCAGGCGGCATTGTCTGGTGTGGTCACACAGGTGGGGGACGGCCGGGCGGTCGCGTGGTGGCTCAGGCTGGCGCTGGCACTCTCACTACACTGTCTCAAGACTCAGGTGGCTTTTAAGCGGCTTTTGGCTTTATGGGCTGGCCCTTAAGTTAATGTCCTTTGTTTCAGTTCTTTCTGGTTTCGCGGGCTTTGGTGTGGGAGGGGCCGAGGGGGGGCGGGAGGATTAGCACTGTTGTTCCTCCAATCAGCAGTCAGTGAGTTGGGGGGGCATTTGTTTGTTGTCCCGCCCCCAGGTTCTCAATCAGGTCGGACTCGGCTCCCGGCGCCTCCTCCTCCGTGACGTCTGATGACTGCTGCAGCCTGCAACATGGATAGGATGAGCGTCATCAGGGGTGTGTGGTTATCCACTGGTGGCATGTTTAAATGCCGGAATCTCCAGTGGGACTGGGAGCCAGACAGTTTAATTTTTACTTGTTCCTGGACTTCGGACCGTCGGATGAGGCTACAGAGAGAGAGTGTGAGCTACTGAGACTCTGGGTGAGAGAGAGAATTGGACGGAGGACCCCGACTGACAAAACTAGGGGCGTCGCGGCGAGTACGGCAGTCAGCACAGCAAGAGGGATCTGTGTTCACCAGGACCGTCACTGGCAAGAATCTGACTGCCTCAGCCCTCAGTGCCTCTCCAGGAAGGACTCTTTATTTGCTGACTGCTGTGGAGCAGGGAGCCTGCAGCTGCAGAGTCAGTTCTTTTGAGTTTTGACCTGACTTTTTTGCTGGGTCAGGTCACACTAGTCCTACTCCTGACATAAAAGAGCTGTATTCACTGTCACTAAGTTGTGGACAATTTAGGGGGCAGCCAGAGCTTCAAGATCAGCCTTGTTTGCCTGTCAAAGGACGTGAACTACTGCTACCGGAGAGGTCAAGAGGTGAGGAGGTCGTTGAGAAGTGCACACACCTAAGGAGTGAATTCTGCAGCATAAGACAGGTATGTGGGCTTCTAGCCTAGTCAGCATTTGTTTCAGTGTTTAAGTAAAATAAAATGGTATGTGAGGTATGTAATCAGGGGATTCAGAGGGGGATTCATATAATTTTTTACTTTTTTTTTTTTGATTGAACCAGTTGCCCAGTTTCTTATTCTGCAGTGTAGAGATGTTTTTACATAAATCTGTACTCGTGCTATAACTGTTAAACCAAACCAGCCACTTTTTGCAAACCGTTGGGCTCATGAATAATTGGGACTGGCCTGCTAGTCAACATGCTGGGAGATTTTTGGCATAGTAAGATTTTCATTATAGTCCTGCTGGCTTGTACTGGAGAAGGCAACACTACTTCCAGTATGTACACCATCTGGACCAGTAGAAATATCTGTGAGTGCTGACAGTGGTACATTTCATGATCGCTAGCCCTGCTATTAGTGGCTGCAAAATTTTGACCCCTGCTCATGGCAATCAATATAGCACTGATTTTCCCCTGGTGCCTGGCAGGTCGTAGAAAATAATTATAGTGAAATTATTGAGCAATTGTCAAAGGCCACGCACAATTCGTGCTTCCTCCTAGCAGAAAACTGGTTTGCTTTTACAGCCTTATTCTTAATTGTTATCATGGCAGCCATAGATGAGATTGATTTTCCCCTGCTGCAGTTGTCTTATTGTCTGTAACGAATACATTTAGGGGCTAGCCAAGACAAACTGACCATGTGGTTGTCTCTGGGCAGGCAGATGTAATTTGTTTACAATAATTCAGAACATAATTATTGCGGAAAGGCTGGCCCCTTCTCTTGCATGCTTCTCTATGGCGTGGCTCGGTGTCTGTAATCAGCATCATCAGCTGTCAAACTTGTCATACTGAATGTTGCTGTTATTTGTTCCAGTCCCCAGTGTCATATTGGATACTGTTTATGAATGTAAAAAAGTGGCAAGTGGTGCCTGCCAACATGCTAGTCTTTATATATTATGATATACTGCTTGCATAGCCTGCTGTTGTGTTTCTTGGCATGTCTGCTATTGGAATTATAATGAGTCATTGTGACAGCATGCATGCCACACTGCCAGGGGAACATTAATCCTTTATATACTGCAGATAAAACAAGCTAACTAGCCTGGGTGCTGAAAAATAGAATTGCAATGTGTGCTAATATATTTCAGGGATCTGTAGTTATAGATCTGAGCTAACAGAGTCCTACCACAGATTCCTGAGATAGCATTAGATAATGTCTTTATAAGTGACATTGCAGAGGAACTGGAAGGAAAAGTATGTCTCTTTGCAGATGACACAAAGATCTGCAATAGGGTTGATACACAAGATGGAGTGGAAAGGATGAGAAGACTTGACAAGGTTGGAGGAATGGTCAAATGTATGGCAGCTCAGATTCAATGCAAAGAAGTGCAAGGTAATCCACATGGGAAACAAAAACCCAGGGGAAGCGTACACAGTGGGGGGTGAGATACTGACAACAGTAAAAATAGAAATGGACCTGGGGGTAATTATATCAGATGACCTAAAGGTGGGCAAGCAATGTGAGAAGGCAGTAAGGAAGGCTGGGGGGATACTGGGATGCATAGGAAGAGGCATCAATAGTAGAAAACAGGAAGTTGTTATCCCTCTGTACAGACAGTTGGTGAGACCCCATCTGGAGTACTGTGTGCAGTTCTGGAACTCCATCTCTGCAAAGACATAGACAGAGTGGAGGCTGTCCAGAGGAGGGAACAAATGGTGCAGGGTCTGCACCAGAAGACATACGAAGAAAGACTAAAGGAGCTTAATATGTATACCCTTGAGGAAAGAAGGGAGAGCGGGGACATGATAGAAACTTTCAAGTACCTCAAGGGAATTAACAAAGTCCAAGAGGGTAGCATCTTCCAGAAAAAGAGATGTGCAAGAACAAGGGGGCACAATTTGAAGATAGAGGGGGGACGGCTCAGAGGTAATGTGAGGAAGTATTTTTTCACTGAGAGTGTTGTGGATGCATGGAACAGCCTCCCTGAGGAGGTCGTGGAGTTAAGAACAGTGGGGGACTTCAAGAATGCATGGGACAGGCATAAGGCAGTCCTAGTGGGGGGTAGGAGGAAGTAAGCTGTTGGTTAACTAGGATCTGCAGCTTATCTGTTAGGTAGGAAAATGGGCAGACTAGGTGGGCCAAGCGGTCCTTATCTGCCATCAAATTCTATGTTTCTATGTTTCTATTAACGCAAAGCTACTGTTTCTTTTTGCATCTGAAGTTTGTAGGAACCCACATGTGCCCACCCAGTCCCACACTCATCCAGATACCACACGCTTATATGATGGCAATTGGAAATATTTTGAAAAGAAGACAACAGGCCTGATTCTTTGGTAAAATTTTATGATGAATAACAGTTTGTGAATAAGTTTGCTCAACACAATCATGAGCTTTATTTTATTGTTTCTGCTTTTTTTATTGTTTTTACAATTCACACTTTTTATGGCAGAGGCAGTCGTCCAGCTGATTTTCATGAAACATGGCATGTGTAGCCTTGTGTGAATGGATCTCTTTGGGTGTTTCTTTGAGTGGAGAGTGGAGACGGTTTGAGCCAATGACAAAAGTGACTCGGACCAATGATTCACAGGGGCTGTTGGTTAAGTGTTCAAAATGTTGGCCTGCACCTTTTTAGTATCGTAGTTGTGGTGGTGGCTGTGGCTCCAGTTAGAATTTGTTGGTTTTTTTTTAGCTGTCTGTCATTGAGCTTTTGCGGAGCATCGCTGTTATGTTTATTTTGTTAGCTGGATCATTCAAAGCAAGGCTTGCTGGATGTACCAACGTTACTCCACACACATGCCATTTGTAACTAGTCAATTGGAAACCCTGTTTAGTCATTCATTCAGTGTGTCTAGCTTTGTTTGGTGGCAGTGTGTTTTTTACATTATGCTTCCAACACAAGGGCCAACTTCCCAAGGCCCATGAAACAATGAGATTCCATCCATGCTGTTAACTGCCTCCATAGCTGTTGTGGTGGTGATGTATTTGTCATATGACCTGTAGCCATAATGGCTGGCTTGTCTCTTCTGGTGCTTTGTCTGACTGCCATGTAAGGCGAAGTTGCACTGTGCTTTCAGACAATGATTGGCACATAGTTTCTCCAATGAAGATAAGATTCATATTGTAACAGTTATTATCTACTAAAAGCATATTGCAACATTTATGTCCAATTGCGCAGGTAAGTACCGGCCAGGCATCAAAGAATGAAGCGATCTGCAGTGACTGCATCCTCAAACAGTAAGAGACTCTGCAAGTGGCAAGATGTGTGGAAGAGTGAATTCAACTGGGGTTGACAAGTGCAGCGACATTAAAGCCTCCTGCAGATACTGTAGGTGAGAAATATTGGTGTCACATGGGGGACGAAATGATCTAACAAGACATGAGAACACCGATCAACACAAGACGGCAATCCAGCAAGCCAAACACAGCCATCTGATGACAAAGTGGGCCAGAACTACTAATGTGGATGGAACGGAGCTGAAGGTTACTGCAGCAGAAGCGGCTGAGGTGTTCCATGCAGTGCAGCACAACATGTCTTACAATTCCTTGGACTGTGGGCTGAAGCTGGCCAGTCAGCTGTATGGGGACTCTGAGACTGCCAAAAAACTTGCCTGTGGCAGAACAAAGGCTGAAGCCATTGTAGAGAATGTTCTGGGACCACATTCTCTGGAATGCCTTCTGAAAGACTTGCAAAGTCCAGGGGTGTCATTTTCAATAGCATCCGATGCATCCAACAAGGGCAGCATAAAACTATTTCCACTGGTAGTAAGGTATTTCAAAAAGGAAGAAGATGTGGTTAATGCTCTCCTGAACTTCTATGAAGACCCAGATTAATCTGCTCAAGCCATAACTGACCAGATTGCATCTATTTTGCAAAGGCATTCCTTGCCATGGGCCTCAGTGTTGGCATATGGTGCTGACAATGCCAGTGTGAACTATGGGAAGCGGTCAGGTGTGTATACTAGACTGAAAGAGAACTGCCCATCACTTCAAAAAGCAAACTGCCCTGCTCGCATCCTTCACAATGCTGCAAAGAAGGCAGCAGCAAAACTGACATATGATGTGGAGGTGTTCGTCCTCAAAATGTTTAGCCATTTTTCAGGGTCTGCCACAAGAACAAGAGATTTAAAAGATTTTTTTTAATTTTGTGGCATGGAATATAAGTCCCTTCTGAGGCATGTGCCAACCAGATGGCTGTCATTGCTGCCAGCAATTGACAGAATAGTCAAAAATCTTGCTGCACTGCAATCCTATTTCCTCTCACAAGGAGAGGATACACCTGAACAGATCTGGCAATACTTTGCTGACAATGAACATGGGAGGCACCTCGACACTGCCATAGTGCTACCTGTATTTCCTTAGTGCCGTTCTGGTCGATTTCAATGAACACATAGCCACCCTAGAAAGATCACAACTGACAGCTATGGAAACATTTGCAGGACGGCCCCACTTAGACAAAAACTTGAAGCCCGAGCAGCAGACAAGTTTTTTTGGGGAAAGCTTCTGGGCATTCATGAGGGATATGGATACTGTCTCCTGTAAAAAGCTGGAGACAGATTTTATCCTTTTCCTTGAAACTGCTGTCAAATACTTGGAGCAGTGGTTTGACTTCAGTGATGACAATTACCTAAAGAAAATGTCTATGCTGTCTTTGAAGGAACCCTTTGCCTTTGATGATTTGTTGAATGTTGTTGCTGCCTTTTCTCTGCAGGAATCAATAGATGCAGACAAACTCTTTCAAGACTATTCAGTCATCAGGCCCCTTATGCCAGATTTGTGTAGACTGGACCTAGCAGCAGCAGAAAAGTGGCAAAAGATTTGTTCGGATGCACCAGACCTGCCTGCTCTGTATCCAGTAATTGCACGTATCATGAGCATCCCACCTTCAAATGCTTTTGCTCAGAGAGTGTTTTCTCTCCTAAAGAACAAGTGGACCGATGTAAGAAATCGTTGCAGGGTGGAACTGCTAAAAGCCGAACTTATGGTCACAATAAACTACCAAATGAAATGTGGCGAATTCCATTCAAACATTATGTGGAACAGACCCCTTTTGCAGGCTGTTAAATCAAATGCTAAGTATCATTTTAAAGCTAAGAAATGGGGTGTAGAGCTGTTTGAGTGAGAAAGAGGTGGAGTAGTTTTGAAAGAGGTGAATATCTGCTTTTTTATTGCTTGAAAATGACCTTGCCGCTTCACTATTTCTTCTTTTTTTGTAATAAAAAATGCATTTTTTACAGTGTTGCATTTGTCTCTTTCCTGATTTCAAAATACCAAAGGTTATGAACACAGACAATGTTAATGTTGTTCCATGGGTGAACATGCAAAGAGTGCTGAGTCAAGGTATACATGGAGTGGGCGTGGGCAGTGGTACATGACAAAGCATCCCAAATATCCTGATTGGTACCCTGTGTCGTAAGGACGCCGTGGACCAGCGGCACGCGCACGCGCAGTTGGCTGCCAATGGCCAGGTCACGCACTTTTGTCCCACTTTGGGCTTCTGAAAAGGAAGTAACCCTACTTGGAGCCCATACACAACATATGCACTTGTCTGTCTTTATTATGCATTATATGTAGCAAAACCACAAATGTTAGTTTCTTTCTCCAAACTTGTCTCAAACCCATTTGCAGGACTCTCCAAACCATTTAGACAGAGATACCTGAAGCTGATTACTAGTTGCAAAGAAATAATATTATTTTGTATTTTTCCCAAAAGACATTTGCATTCACACTCCTCTGGCTGTTCCCCACGGTCTGATGTCCTGGGAAGATTTTTTTTTTGTTGGTGATATCCTGCACAGTTTGCGCATAGCAGCAGCTACATTAGCCCAAAGATCACCAATGATAGCGCAAAAGGCAAGCAGTCAGCCCAGGATACACGGGTAAAAAGGTTTCAGTGAATATTACCAAATCTGGGTTACCATTTTCATTTTCCACTTTTAGCAGAAATCAGCTGTGGATCTCAAACAATAGAATTTAGGAATGCCGATCGGTGCCCATTCGCTGCTTCCCCTTTTCAGTCTCTCTCCTTTCCATTTGAAGCCAGCATGAGTTACTCTCAGACAGAACAGATGAATCCAGCACTTTTAGAGAAGGGGAACTTGGAAATTGACTGTCTTGGCAAAAACTGGGATGCCATCAGTCCACAAATGATTCCAGTCCATCAACTCTGTCATTATTTTCCCAGCACAAAAAAAAATAAAAAGATTCCTTCAGGTATTCTCCTTTTGGCTACCTGCCTATGTGCGCTACAATTCAAGGTGCACTATAGCAAAGCAAAGCAAAAGCAACACAGACACAGCAGCATAGTAGTGTTGAAGCAGTCTGACTCCCTATCACAGTCAGTGCCTGGCCGATAGCCAACTTTAGAGCTGCAGAGATTTTGGCACCCTTCTGCAGAAGGTTGATGAGACTGAGGCCAGCTTGCAGATGTGAACTGGCTAGCTAGAGAGGTGGCCGTGCGCATGCGTGGTGGGGGAGAGGGCTTCGGGGGTACAGGTAGGGTGAACAAGCCCGGGCTGTGCAGACCGTGCAGAAAGTGAATGAGATCCATTTAGATACAGGGATTGAGAGACGCTCTCGGTCTTGTCTGTCAGTTGCTCCTCCTTGGAGGCTAGCATCACTAAGGCTTTAGTGCAGTTGTGAGTGGCACAAGATGAGGGTCCAAAATGTAGTAAAAGTGTGTGTATAGGGTAGGGTGTCTCTCTGTTAAAGTAAGTTAAACGGAGGCTAGGTGATTTGTTGCTGCTACAAGTCTGTGCTAAAGTAATACCTTATCACAGGACAGTTTAGGGCTCGGTTCCATCCATGGTGAATGGGCCTTTCTTTGATGGGCTGATTTAGTCCAAGTTTGGCATAAAGATGGCCTTGAGGGCTTGTATAGACTTATCTGTCCAGCTGAAGTTTCCTACGGTATTTCTTTTCTAGTGACTCGCTGGTGTGTGGGTTTGCTTTATTTCTGTTTCTTTCTTTTCCTACCTTCGTTGCTGAACTATTCAGAAAGACCACTTGGGCTAGGCATCAGCAAGTGTGTGGGGCGTGTGTGTGTGTGGGGGAAGTGCACATGAGCATGTGATCTTATCGCTGCTCACTGAAGCGTAGCTCTCCCTTTCAACTGTATGACACTGCATTTTCAACTGCTGTCATGGACAGCTGCAGCATTGATTGTAGAACTGCAGCCATGCCTGCAAACACACTGACCAAATTGGAAGAGGGCTGCCACACCTCCGAAAACTCAGATGATGGCACTATGTTTCTTGCACATGCGTGCAAGCAACATAAAAATGGAAAGGGACCTGGGAGTAGTCATACCAGATGACCTAAAGGTGGGCAAGCAATGTGAGAAGGCAGTAAGGAGGGCTGGTTGGATACTGGGATGCATAGGGAGAGGCATCACCAGTAGAAAACAGGAAGTTGTTATCCCCCTGTACAGACAGTTGGTGAGACCCCATCTGGAGTACTGCCTCCAGTTCTGGAGACTCCCTCTCCGCAAGGACATAGACAGGATGGAGGCAGTTCAGAGGAGGGCAACTAAAATGGTGCAGTGTCTGCAAGAGAAGCCATATGAGGAGAGACTAAAGGAGCTTAATATGTATACCCTTGAGGAAAGGAGGGAGAGGTGGACATGATAGAAATGTTTAAGTACCTCAGTGGAATCAACAAAGTCCAAGAGGGTAGTATCTTTCAGAAAAAGAGATGTGCAAGAACAAGGGGACACTATTTGAAGACAGAGGGGGGACGGCTCAGGGGCAATGTGAGGAAGTATTTTTTTCACAGAAAGGGTGGTGGATGCATGGAACAGCCTTCCTGAGGAGGTTGTGGGTCTAAAACTGTGGGAGAATTCAAGAATGCATGGGACAGATATAAGGCAATTTTGTGGGTGAAGGAAGAAATAAGCTGTTGGTTAAATAGGATCTGCAGCTTATCCTCTAGGTAGGGAAATGAGCAGACTAGGTGGGCCAAGCAGTCCTTATCTGCCATCAAAGTCTATGTTTTTATGTTTCTAAGATCTCATTTAAAATCTTTGGGTGATAGAGCATTTGGTGTGGTGGCCCCAATTCTTTGGAACGCCCTTCCCCGGGAGGTGAGAGTTGCTCCTTCCCTGGCCATCTTTAAAAAATCCTTGTTGTGTTTTAGTGTGAGGTGCCCAGAGGCCTTGGGATTGGACACTATATAAATAAAATTGCCTTGCCAAGTTGCTGTCTATTCACTCAATTCAGCTGTGGTGCAGTTGCAGCAGGTGAGGGACCCTCCTTGGGGCCTGATGAATTCAATGAGGGCACCAGGATTGTTGCAGCAACTAGCTCAGCCCAAGAGGTCCCTGAAAGTTCTCGGGGCAGTGCAGCTGTAGCAACAGCTCCATTTGGTATCCAGAACTTGGGCAGCAAAGGGTTTTGCCAAAGGTCTGTAGGTGGGTGATGTTCTGAGGGTTCAGCCGAGAGTGTGGCAGAGTGGTTTGAGGCAAGCAGAGTACTGGGGCATGATTCTTTCTTACCAAACTCATGACTCCTGCTGTTACTGTCATTCCACGAATGCATTGCAATTAAATTATGCTCTTTACAGGCTCTGTTCTTATTTCCGTTTCACCTTTTAGCTTCAGGGAAGAAGTAGCCACTAGTCATCTTCTGGGCCTTGTGTTTGGGAGGCAGAGGAGTCTGACTGAGGGATTAGGGTGGTGTCACCTATTTGTATTGCTCACTGCCTATTGTGTAGATAAGAACAGAACCAGTTAACAGTAGGTTCTGTGAGGCCCACAGATTGAAGTTTGTGTAATAGGAGAGGATGGGAGACAGAGTCAAATGCCTTTGCCAGGTCTATGAAATAGCTGCTGTAATGTGACTCTGGTCCACTGCTGAGAAAATGGTATCCATGACACACAGCAGGGAGGAGATGGTTGAATGTTGCTTCCTGAAACCTGACTGCACGGGTGAGAGTATTATTTGTGGCAAGGTGTTCAGTCAACCTGGAGTGAATGACAGACTCCTGGAGTTTGGCGAGAGAAGGGAGGAGTGAGACAGGTCGGTAGCTCCCTGTAGCAGAAGGGTCACCACCCTTGTGAAGAGGTAACACCTTTGTGGATTTCCAGACCTTAGGGATGGTGAAGGTAGAGAGGGAGAAGTTGAGAATGTGGACAAGGGGAGCAGCTGTAGCAGGGGCAGAGATATGTAAAAGCCTGTGGTATAGATTGTCAAGGCTGGTCTTTGTAGGGTTAAGGGTGAAGAGGGCTGAGTAGACTTCATGGGAGGAGAATGAAGGGAAGAGGAACTTGGTAGAGTGGTCGAGTGTGATAGGGATTTGAAAAGTACAGGGAATCCACTGTACACATTTTGCATCATCACAGGATAACATAATGTGAAAGAAATGCCCAGTTGGTGGAGTATGTGACTGCCTTTGAAGAATGCCCGCCGTTTTCACAGTTCAGTACCTAGAAAAATCCTGAAAGATCATAATAGGGTGCCTCTGCCATTCCAGATATTTCAGCTGTCTGGATAGGCACAATTTGTCTTCCTTGACATGGTATCCTAGAAAGCAGGCTAGAATTGGTTGTGGTCTTTCTCCTTTTCTTGGTACAGGAGCTAGAGTCCCATGGGCCTGCTGAATTTCAAATCATAGACATAGAAACATAGAAGTTGACGGCAGATAAGGACCGCAAGGCCCATCCAGTCTGCCCATTTATTCTACCTTATGAATGGCCATGGGCCTTTACTCTGTCAATGGACTATCTTTTCATACTCATCTATATTGCTCCCTTATGCCTATCCTATGCCTGTTTGAAGCCCTGCACTGTATTCATATCTACCACTTCCTGAGGTAGGCCATTCCGTGCATCCACCATCCATTCAGTGAAAAAGAACTTCCTCACATTACCCCTTAATTGGCTTCCCTCTAATCTCATACGGTGTCCTCTTGTCCAGCTATTTTTCTTATATTGAAACATGTTAGACTCTTTCTTCTTGGTAATGCCCTTAAGATGTTTGAATGTTTTGATCATATCACCTCTCTCCCTCCTTTGCTCTAGGGTATACATATTGAACTCTGTTAATCTGTCCTCATGTTTTCTGATACAGTCCCTGCACCATTTTGGTTGCCCTTCTCTGGACTGCCTCAATTTTGTTAATGTCCTTGTGCAGGTGCGGCCTCCAGTACTGCACGCAGTATACCAGATGGAGCCAAACCAGTGTCTTGTAAAGAGGGATTATTACCTCTCTCTTATGACTTGTGATACTCCTACTAATACACCCTAACATCCCGCTAGGCTTACCTGCTGCTTTAGTGGCCTGCTTAGATGATTTCAAGTCATCTGTGATGATGATGCCCTTGTGATTGCCAGCAACTCCCCTCCCAGCCTATAGGTAGTTTCAGGGTTTCTCTTCCCTATATGCATGATCCTGCATTTCTTTGCATTAAGCCCCAGTTGCCACTCTCCAGACCATTTTGCCAGTTTTTCCAGATCTCTTCTCATTCTGCCTACCCCATCTGGATTATCTACTCTATTGCAGATCTTGGTGTCATCTGCAAACAGGCAAACCTTCAAACCTTACCCTCCAGTCCATCTGCAATGTCACTGATGAAGATATTGAAGAGGACTGGCCCCAGGACTGATCCCTGAGGTACCTCACTTGTGATTTGCATCTCTTCTGACTGTATACCATTTACCACCACTCTCTGTTTTCTGCCCACCAACCAGTTTGCCACCCAGTTGATCAACTTCTGACCCACCCCCAAGCCTACCCAACTTATTAATCAATCTTCTATGTGGAACAGTATCAAAAGCTTTGCTGAAGTCAAGGTAGGTGATATCAACTGCACCCTCTTGGTCCACCACTCTGGTTACCCAGTCAAAGAAATCTATGAGATTACTTGGACAGGACCTTCCTCATGATTAATGAGAACAAAAAATTAGTGAAGCTGTGTTGAATTCTAATGGGAGAAAGTGAAGGAAAAAGGCACACATAAACATGAGAACAAAATAATAATAGTGAGGCTATATTGAGTTCTTATGGAAGAAAGTAAAGGAAAAAGACAAACATTATTTTTATATTATTAATGACCAATTCATACTTTTATTAAGTCCATATCTGCTCTTCTATGTTTTCAAAGGGTAGATCCACCATGCATCTCTTTTCAGCTTCAGAGTTTCCCAGTTACCACCACCTACGGATTGCTTGATCTTTTCAATTCCTAAGAATTTCAGAGTTGAAATCTGATGTTGGCATGCCAAAAAATGTTGTGCTACTGTTGACTTCATATCCTGGCATCTGATTTTACTGTTATGTTCATTAATCCTTGTTTTCATAGGTCTAGAAGTCTGACCTATATAATATTTAGAACAAGGACAAATAATGCAATAAATCACATGATCAGAACTGCACATAATGAAGTCACTGATTTCAAAAGTTTTAGGTTGACGTGCTTTTGATATATTTTGGTTTTATACAATTATTGCAATGGGTGCAATGTCCACAGTTATAAAATCCTTTTAAATCAGTGTTCAGCCAGGTTTTCAGTGGGGAATTCAGTTTCCAAAGCTGTGTTTTTACCAGGTGGTCTCTCACATTTTTAGTTTTTCTTGCTGTAATCCATGGTTTTTGTGAAAATGAAGTTTGACTGAGTTCTGTACTTTGCAGTATATATTCCAATTATCCAATAATACTTTTTTTATTGATGGAAACAATTCTGAATAAATAGTATTCATGTTGATTCTATTACTTGTTTCTGTTTTTCTTGATTTTCTAATAGAGATTCTCTGGTTTGATTATCAGTTTTGTTTTTAGCTTGATCCAGAACTCCTTCTTTGTAACCTCTTTCTTGAAACCGTTGTTTGAGATCATTCAAATTCTTATCACAAGATTCTTTACTACTACTATTTATTTTTATTCTCAACATTTGTCCATAAGGAATACTCTGTCTTAAAGAGGGTGGATGAAAGCTCTTCGCATGTAACAGTGTATTTTTCTCTGTAGGTTTTCTATATAGGTCAGTCACCAGTTTGTTATTTCTAATGGAGATCAGTATATCCAAATAGGATATTTTTTCTTTATTGTATTCCATTGTAAATTCCAGATATGAAGTACTTGTATTAATGTATTCATGAAATTATTTTAATCTTGTCTCTGTGCCATTCCAGATTATTATGAGATCATCTATAAACCTTTTGTAAAAAAGAATACATGTGCCAAATCCGTTGCCTTCATTAAAAATGTATTTATTCTCAACTTCTCCCATCAGGATATTGGCATATGAGGGTGCTAAAGTAGCACCCATTGCTGTTCCTTGTAATTGTAAGAAACTCTGTTCTTCAAAATTGAAATAATTGTTTTTGAGTACAAATTCTGTTAGTATCAAAATGAAAGTTTTCTCAGATTGTTTTTTTTTTGGTCTTTTCTCCAGCATGTTGCCTAAGGCTTGTAAGCCCTCTTCATGGGGTACACTTGTATATAAATTCTTAACATCACAAGTTACTAATAAGCAATTATTCAGATCCATTCCTGTCTTGTCAATTTCATCTAATAATTGTATACAATATTTAGTATCCTTAAGATAGGAACAGATGTTTGGAACTAAATCTTTGATGTACAAATCAATATATTGCGATAAAGTTTCTGTGATAGAATTAATGCCTGAAATAATTGGTCTTCCAGGTGGCTTTTCAAAGTTCTTGTATACTTTTGGGAAGATATAAAATAGAGGAGTTCTAGGATGTGTATGTACTAGTTCTGTTTGTAACCATTCCTCTGTCTGCCCTTTCTTTACTGCTTCTTCAACTGCCTCTGATATCTTTGTGTGCAACGTATCTAATGGTATGTTTGGTATTTTTAAATATGTATTACTGTCATTCAGCTGTCACAAACATTCTTCCCTGTAATCTGCATAGTTCATAATTGCAATTCCCCCAATCTTATCCACTGGTTTTATTATAATAGAAGGATAATTTTCTAAATGTTGTAATGCTTCTCTTTCTTTTCTTGTGATGTTAAATCTTGGTCTTGTATTCTCACTCTTTAGTGTTATGTTGTCAATCTCTCTATTTACTTTCTCTATGTATGTTTAGTATGTTATTTGGTACATTAAAGTTTGGGTCAAATTTAGATTTTATTCCTAAAACCTGTTTTAACAAGGCTTTTCTGTAATGTATCTGGTGTAATATTTTCAGATAGACAGAAAAAATGCTTTAATCTTATTTTTCTGTAAAACCTTTCTAAGTCTAATTTTAATTAAAACGGGTTGAGTTTTTGTGTAATACAGAATGAGAGACCCTTATTAAGAATGTTAAGTTCTGTTTCTGTTAAAGATCTATCTGATAAGTTAAACACTGTTATACATTGGCTGCTTTGGATCTGGTGTTGTTAGTTCTGCCCCTGTCTCCTTTTCCTCCTGTGTCTTGTCCTTTGTCTTTTTCTGCTTCTTTTCCTTTTTCCTTTTGGACTGTGGCACATGACATTCCTGCAATTTCCTCCCTTTCTAAAAAAAGGTCTACCCCAGTGGAAATCTTCTCTTCTATGAGAATAATAATAATCTTGTTGTTGATATTCTCTATATATTTGTGGTCTAAATTGTTCTCAATATGGGTATTGTCCTCTATAATTGTATCTATTTCTTGAATTTCTTCTGTTTCTTCTTCAATATCTGAATCTTTGTGGTTTTCCTCTATAATATTTATTTGAATCAAAACTGTCTGAATCTGATGTTGGTAATGAAGTATCTGTGTCATCTATGTTGTAATATGTGATTTGTGATTCAGACTTTTTCCAGTTAAAAACATGTCCATCATGATAATCTATTATATCTCTTTTAAATTTGTATAATTTAATATTTTTAATATGATCGTCATATTCTTTTAGAGATTTTTCGATTCTCTCCAATAAACATTTCATTTGTTCTTTTTCTAGTATTTCTTTGCAGGAGTTTCCATTTTTTTCTATTTCTGATAATACATTTCCTTGTTCTATAGTCATAGCTTCTATCAGAAGTAATATGAAATCAAAGGAACATTTACTTTGGATACCATCCCACTTGTCCATAAATCATTCAGGTGAAAATCCTAAATTAGGTTCTCCTAGGACTCTGAGTCCTCTTGGAATCCTTTTTTGTTTAATATATTCCAGTAAGGTTACTGTGTGCCAATCTAGCCGTATTTCTTTTTCTTTCAGTGATTCAAGTTTTTTAATTAAAGTTCTTGGTAAATCTGCGGCAGTTAATGTACATGTGCTTTTAACAAGACTCATGATTCTGGTTGCTTCCTCACTGTCAACACTGTGTGGTGTAGATCTGGCCTCTGATAAAACTCCCAATTCTGTGAAATTTGCCATTTTAATTTTCTTGAATATAAGGTGGGACTGCTTCTAAAAAATGACTTTTCCACTGATGAAAAGTGAATCCAACTAGTTCAAACCACAAAAAGAAGCTATCCACACCTGTAGGTGATTTCAGAACTTTATCTTAATCTCCAATGTGCGGGGGGGGAGTTACTTGAAATTCAGCGATTCAAATGCACAAATACAGCAGTAACTCTACCTCTCTCAACCCCATGAAAGTAAAATATCATCTCCGTAGATTCTGTTTTTGTCTTTTTTATTTTTTAGTATTTACATTTTTGTTGTGATTTGGTTTCTTGCATTTCCAAGGTTTTCAATTTGTGTTGCACTTCACAATCCCAAATTAAACTTTCAACATTTCATATTGCACTCCATAATTCAAAGTAAAGCCTTCAGCATATGATAACATTTCAGGAATCTATCTTGTTCCCTTCATCAGAACATGAAAGCTTAAATTATACAAACATTTATTGAAATATGTCCAGTGCTCTTTATTATTATTTGGAGCTATAAATAATAAAGTCCCCCCCAAAAAAACCCAGTTTAGGATCACAACTGCTATAACATACCTTATTTATGAGTTTTTTCTAAACATTTCATGTATTTCTTTTTAGACTGTGTGTACGTAATAGAAAGCCTGGGGACAAAAAAAAAAAAAAGAAGAAAGAAATATGTATATTTGTTTGAGCCCATACATATCATATGTGCCACCTCCACAAAAAGTTTTTTAAAGTAGGATGGTTGATTTTATTATCTTGAAATAGTAATAAGACTCTCATACTTTCTGTTTAAATATAATTGGTACTTTAACCTAAAGGATATATATAAGAGAGGAGAGGAGAGTTCTTTCAATGGTCCATTTTGGCATTTTTGTTAAAATTCAATATATGTGAACAAGTTGCTGTTTGGCTTACCTTTAATAAAAAGAAAGAATGTCTATTGTAAATGTGCAGGCTCCCTTTTACTCCAAAGCAAAAGGTCCCAAATGCATGTGGGGAATTACAATCCAAACTACCGCCGCCATTACACTCAGATGCTAAATAGCATGTCCAAAGTTCAAGCTGCTTCTCTGTGCAGCTTTGGAGGAGGCTGATCCACAGTTTTCAAAATGTGCACTGCACTATGATGACATCACTAGGTGTGAGTCTCTCCCATGGCTCAGTCTTTCATCTGAAAGAAACCACTACTTACCTATGTGGCTGAAGTGGTCCCTCCTACCAAAATAATTTAAAAGAAGGGATTTGTGAAGAGGGGGCCATCTCTCACAGTGTAACAGTGGGGTTGCTGCAGATGTGGGGGGGCAGAAAAATAAAAAAATTATGAAGAAAAATTTTTGGACTAAACTATATCTGTAAAAAGCATTTGAATTTTTAATATGCTAAAGGTCACTGGTTTGACCTCCCAGTATAGAAATGTAACCAATCTGTTCTTCAACATTGTACTAATAATGATGTGGTATACTAGATTTTGATCTTTGTGAATGAAATATTCCAATACAAATAAATATTTTCAATTAGATTTTGCGATCTTTGGAATTTAATTTTGTTGAGGGAGATGTGTTCAACCAAAATGGCTAAATAGCTGACATTATGATATATTGTATGGTCTTATGCTCACTTGATCAACTAATGAAATTTAGAATATTTTTTCATCTGTCTAGGGACATGGCAGTGTGGGGGAGGGGGAATAGAATATTAATGTCTGATTTGACTAATGAGGAAAGATATTTTGATCTTTACTACCCCTGCCACTTGGCTCAGACACTAAATGGCATTTCCAAAGGGCACAAGCTGCTTTTCTCTACAATTTTTGGAAGATGCTAAGCTGATATATTCACGATGCTTACTTCGCTATGTGGACATCACACGGTGTGACTGTCTCCTGCAGCTCAGTCTTTTTTCTCCAAGAAACCACTTCTTGTCTATTTTGACTGGGGTAGTCCCTCCTAACAAAGGGATTTAAAATGGGAGGGTGGTGAAGAGGGTGGGGGAGAAAAAAAGAAGGGTATTCCTCATGGTTTAACATGAGGTCAACCTTCATGGGGGGATAGGGAGGGGGAAAATAAGTGATATCTGAGAAGTACATGTAAATATGAATATGTGTATAATTTAAGCTTTTAGGTTCTGATGAAGGGAGCAAGATAGATTCCTGAAATGTTAACATATGCTGACAGCTTTACTTTTAATTATGGAGAGTAATATGAAATGATGAAACATATGCTGAAAGCTTTACTTTGAATTTTGGAGTGCAATATGAAATGTTGAAAGTTTCATTTGGGATTGTGAAGTACAACACAGATTGAAAACATTGGAAATGCAAGAAACCAAATTGAAACAAAAATATAAATATTAAAAAATTAAAAAGACAAAAATAGTATCTATGGAGTCTTGATATTTTACTTTCATGGGGTTGAGAGAGGTAGAATTACTGCTGTGTTTATGCATTTGAATCACCAAATTTCAAGTAACTCCCCCCCCCACATTGGGGATTAAGATAAAGTTCTGAAATCACCTACAGGTGTGGATAGCTTCTTTTTGTGGTTTGAACTAGTTGGATTCACTTTTGATCAGTGGAAAAGTCGATTTTTAGCAGCAGTCCCACCTTATATTCAGAAAATTAAAATGGCAAATTTCACAGAATTGGGAGCTTTAATGGAGGCCAGATCTACACCACACAGTGTTGACAGTGAGGAAGCAACCAGACTCATGAGTCTTGTTAAAAGCACATGTACATTAACTACCACAGATTCACCAAGAACTTCAATTAATAAACTTGAATCACTGAAAGAAAAAGAAATACGGCTAGATTGGCACACAGTAACCTTAATGGAATATATTAAACAAAAAATGATTCCAAGAGGACTCAGAGTCCTAGTAGAACCTAATTTAGGATTTTTCACCTGAAGGATTTATGGACAAGTGGGATGGTATCTGAAGTAAATGTTCCATTCATTTCATGTTACTTCTGATAGAAGCTATGACTATACAACAAGGAAATGTATTATCAGAAATAGAAAAAATGGAAAACACCCTCAAAGAAATACTAGAAAAAGAACAAATGAAACATTTATTGGAGAGAATCGAAAAATCTCTAAAAGAATATGACAATCATATTAAAAATATTAAACTATGAAAATTTAAAAGAGCTATAATAGATTATTGTGATGGACATGTTTTTAACTGGAAAAAGTCTGAATCACAAATCACATATTACAACATTGATGACACAGATACTTCATTATCAACATCAGACTCTGACAGTTTTGATTCAAAAAATATTATAAAGGAAAACCACAAAGATTCAGATATTGAAGAAGAAGCAGAAGAAATTCAAGGAACAGATACAATTATAGAGGACAATACCCATATCGAGAACAAATTAGACCCCACACATATAGGGAATATCAACAACAAGGTTACTATTATTCTGATAGAAGAGGAGAGAAGATTCCCACTGGGGTAGACCTTTTTTAGAAAAGGAGGAAATTGTAGGAACTTCACGTGCCACAGCCCAAAAAGAAAAAGAAAAAGAAACAGAAAAAGACAAAGGACAAGACATAGGAGGAAAAGGAGACGGGGCAGAACTCATGACACCCAATCCAAAGCAGCCAATTTATAACAGTGTTTAACTTATTAGATAGAGCGTTAACAGAAACAGAACTTAACATTCTTAATAAGGGTCTCTCATTCTGTATTACAAAAACTCAACCCTTTTGAATTAAAATTAGACTTAGAAAGGTTTTACAGAAATAAGATTAAGACATGTTTTCTCTCTACCCGAAAATATTGCACCAGATACATTAGAGAAAAAACAAAAGCCTAGTTAATACAGGCTTTAGGAATAAAATCTAAATTTGACCAAAACTTTAATGTACCAAATAACATACAAACATACATAGAGAAAGTAAATAGAGAGATTGAGAACATAACACTACAGAGTGAGAATACAAGACCAAGATTTAACATCACAAGAAAAGAAAGAGAAGCATTACAACATCTAGAAAATTATCCTTCTATTATAATAAAACCAGCGGATAAGGGTTGGGGAATTGTAATTATGAACAATGCAGATTACAGGGAAGAATGTTTGTGACAGCTGAATGACAGCAATATATATTTAAAAATACCAAACATACCATTAGATACGTTGCACACAAAGATATCAGAGGCAGTTGAAGAAGCAGTAAAGAAAGGGCAGACAGAGGAATGGCTACAAACAGAATGAGTAAATACACATCCTAGAACTCCTCTATTTTATATCTTCCCAAAAGTACACAAGAACTTAGAAAAGCCACCAGGAAGACCAATTATTTCAGGCATTAATTCTATCACAGAAACATTATCACAATATCTTGATTTTTACATCAAAGATTTAGTTCCAAACATCAGTTTGTATCTTAAGGACACTAAACACTGTATACAATTATTAGATGAACTTAACAAGGCAGGAATGTATTTGAATAATTGCTTATTAGTAACTTGTGATGTCAAGAATTTATATACAAGCATACCCCATGAAGAAGGCTTTACAAGCCTTAAGCAACATGCTGGAGAAAAGACCACAAAAACAACCTGACAAAACTTTCATTTTGATACTAACAGAAATAGTACTCAAACAATTATTTTAAGTTTGAGGATAAGAGTTTCTTACAATTACAAGGAACAGCAATGGGTGCTACTTTAGAACCCTCATATAACAATATCCTGATGGGAGCATTTGAGAATAAATACATTTTTAATGAAGGCAACAGATTTGGTACGCATATTCTTTTTTTTACAAAAGATTTATAGATGATCTCATAATAATCTGGAATGGCACAGAAACAAGATTAAAAGAATTTCATGAATACATTAATACAAGTACTTCATATCTGGAATTTACAATGGAATACAATAAAGAAAATATATCCTATTTGGATATCCTGATCTCCAGTAGAAATAGCAAACTGGTGACTGACCTATAGAGAAAACCTATAGAGAAAAATATACTGTTACATGCGAAGAGTTTTCATCCACTCTCTTTAAAATGGAGTATTCCTTATGGACAAATGTTGAGAATAAAAAGAAAAGGTAGTGATAAAGAATCTTGTGATAAGAATTTGAATGACCTCAAACAACAGTTTTAAGAAAGAGGTTACAAAGAAGGAGTTCTGGATCAAGCTAAAAACAAAACTGATAATCAAACCAGAGAATCTCTATTAGAAAATCAAGAAAAAACAGAAACAAGTAATAGAATTAACATGAATACTATTTATTCAGAATTTTTCTATCAATAAAAAAAGTATTATTGGAGAATTAGAATATATACTGCAAAGTACAGAACTTGATCAAACTACATTTTCACAAAGACCATGGATTACAGCAAGAAAGACTAAAAATGTGAGAAACCACCTGGTAAAAACACAGCATTGGAAACCGGATCCCCCACTGAAAACCTGGCTGAACACTGATTTAAAAGGATTTTATAACTGTGGACATTGCACACATTGCGATAATTGTATAAAAACAAAATATATCAAAAGCACATGCCAACCTAAAACTTTTGAAATCAGAGACTTCATTACGTGCAGTTCTGATCATGTGATTTATTGTATTATTTGTCCTAGTTCTAAATATTATATAGGTCAGACTTCTAGACCTATGAAAAAAAGGATTACTGAACATAAAAGTAAAATCAGATGCCAGGATATGAAGTCAACAGTAGCACAACATTTTTTGGCATGCCAACATCAGATTTCAACTCTGAAATTCTTAGGAATTGGAAAGGTCAAGAAACCCACAGGTGGCGGTAACTGGGAAACTCTGATGCTGAAAAGAGAGGCATGGTGGATCTACCCTTTGAAAACATAGAAGAGCAGATATGGACTTAATAAAAGTTTGAACTGGTCATTAATAAAAGTTTGAACTGGTCATTAATAATATAAAAATTATGTTTGCCTTTTTCCTTTACTTTCTTCCATATGAACTCAATATAGCCTCACTATTATTATTTTATTGTTTTTTTCTCATGTTTATGTTTGCCTTTTTCCTTCACTTTCTCCCATTAGAATTCAACACAGCTTCACTAATTTTTTGTTCTCATTAATCATGTAACAGATGACATTTTTCACACACTACAACTTTTTTTTGTTCTTCCCCACATATCCCTCTTTCTTCTCCCTCCCCCCTCCCCCTCCCCCCTTGAATCTTTGTACAGACTACCTTAAGCATAATTTTTTTGTGAGGTACTCATTCACTTAATAATAACACTGTGCAACAACATCAATATGCCAGCTGCTCCACCATCCAAGTCGAGCATACCTCCCTCTACCTTCAGTCACAAAATCATATAATTTAATATGATAATTCATTCACATTATATGTTTTTCTTTTATATAGAGAAAGATTTAGCACACTATATCCTAATTAGAGTAAAGATAAGAGAAAATAAAGAAAACAGATTAGTCACATATTCATATAGGGAGGTTAAATATTTGACCTTTCCCATATTCATATCTTCATGTACTTCCCAGATATCACTTATTTCCCCTTCCCCCATGAAGGTTAACCTCATGTTAAACTGTGAGGAATACCATTCTTTTCCCCTCCCCTTCCTCATCACCACCCTCCCATTTTAAATCCCTTTGGTATGAGGGACTACCCCAGTCAAAATAGACAAGAAGTGGTTTCTTAGAGAAAAAAGACTGAGTCATAGGAGACAGTCACACCTTGTGGCATCCATATAGTGATGTAAGCATCGTGAATATATCAGCTTAGCATCTCCCGAACAGTGTAGGCAAAAGCAGCTTGTGCTCTTTGGAAACGCCATTTAGCATCTGAGCCAAGTCACAGGGGTAGTAAAGATCAAAATATATTTCCTCATTAGTCAAATTAGATATTAATATTCTATTTTCCCCTTCCCCCATGCTCCCACATCCCTTGACAGATCCTAAATTTCATTAGTTGATCAAGTCAGCATAAGACCATACACCGTATCATAATGTCAGCTATTTAGCAATTTTAGTTGAACATATCTCCCTCAACAAAATTGAATTCTAAAGATTGCAACATTTAATTTAGAATATTTATTTGTATTGCAATATTTCATTCACAAAGATCAAGCTCTAGTATACCACATCACCACTAGTATGATGCTGAAAAATAGATTGGTTACATTTCTACACAGGGGGGTCGACCCAGTGACCTTTAGCATATTAAAAATTAAAAAGCTTTTTTCAGATATAGTTTAAACCAAACATTTTTCTTCCTCTTCCCCCCCAACATATGCAGCAACCCCAATGTTACACTGTGAGAGATGGTCCCCCTCTTCACAGATCCCATCTTTTAAATTATTTTGGCAGGAGGGACCACTTCAGCCGCATAGGCAAGTAATGGTTTCTTTCAGATGAAAGACTGAGCCATGAGAGAGAGTCACACCTAGTGACATCATCATAGTGCAGTGCACATTATGAAAATCGCGGCTCAGCCTCCTCCAAAGCTGCCCGGAGAAGCAGCTTGAACTTTGGACATGCTACTTAGCGTCTGAGTGTAATGGCGGTGGTAGTTTGGATTGTAATTCCCCGCACGCATTTGGGACCTTCTGCTTTGAAGTAAACGGGAGCCTGCACATTTACAATAGATCTTCTTTCTTTTTATTAAAGGTAAGCCAAACAGCAACCTATTCACGTATATTGAATTTTGACAAAAATGGCAAAATGTACCAGTGAAAGAACTCTCCTCTCTTTTATATATCCTTTAGGTTAAAGTACCAATTATATTTAAACAGAAAGTATGAGAGTTCTATTACTATTTTAAGGTAATAAAATCAACCATCCAACTTTAAAACACTTTTTATGGAAGTGGAGCATATGATATGTATGGGCTCAAACAAACATACATATTTCTTTTTGTTTTGTTGTCCCCCCAGGCTTCCTATTAAGTACACACAGTCTAAAAAGAAGTATACAAAATTATTAGAAAAAAACTGATAAATAAGGTATGTTATAGCAGTTGTGATCCCAAACTGTTTTTTGGGGACTTTATTATTTATCTCTCCAAATTATAATAAGGAGCACCTGATATATTTTAATTCATTTTTGTGTAATTTAAGCTTTCAGGTTCTGATGACGGGAACAAGATAGATTCCTGAAATGTTAACATATGCTGAAAGGGATTCCTGAAATGTTAACATATGCTGAAAGCTTTACTTTGAATTATGGAGAGCAATATGAAATGATGAAACATATGCTGAAAGCTTTATTTTGAATTATGGAGTGCAACATGAAATGTTGAAAGTTTCATTTGGGATTGTGAAGTGCAACACAAAATTGAAAACCTTGGAAATGCAAGAAACCAAACTGCAACAAAAATATAAATACTAAAAAAGGAAAAAGAAATAAAATAGTATCTATGGAGTCTTGATATTTTACTTTCATGGGGTTGAGAGAGGTAGAGTTACTGCTACGTTTGTGCATTTGAGTCACCAAATTTCAAGTAACCCCCCCCCCACATTGGAGATTAAGATAAAGTTCTGAAATCACCTAGAGGTGTGGATAACTTCTTTTTATGGTTTGAATGACTTCACCCTTAACCAGGACATTCATCTCCTGGTGTATTACCCAGAGTACTCGAACAAAGGAGAGACCTTGTTGCATACTCTGGATGTTCACAGAGCTCTTCGTTTTTATGTAGACCTTACCCTGTCTTCAAGAAAATCTGATCAGTTGTTTGTACCTTTCACCCCAAGAATGTTAGGGGCTCCAGTGACCAAGCAGACCTTGTCTTATTTATTTAGTTTTTGATCACTGGGTTCCCGGGTTGCCCCTGAAAAAGGGACCTTCGGGGCCCAGTGGGCTTACCCGGTCATCAAAATTCAATAAATAAATAAATAAATAAGTGTACTAGACACAGACATGACTATTTTCAGACATAACCAGGGAGGTTGCAAAGTCACAGTTAGACAATAACATGGTACAGCAAGTTGGGTAAAAAACAAAAGTGCACCAGTGACAGTTGGGCACAAAATAATGAAAGTCTAAATAGTTGGTGAATTGCATAGTGTTTTACCATCAGAAATATGGCAAACTTTTACCAGGATTGGTTAAAGGTTACTCCCCTAGTGGTGTGGCAACTTCATTTGCATCACTACGCAATGTGTCCACAGCAGATGTCTGTGCTGCCATTACCTGGAGTTCTGTCCATACATTCCTTAGACATTACCGTTTGGACATTGCTTCCAGAAGGAGGGCAGGCTTTGGCCTTGTTGTCCTGCAAGGACTGCTCTCTTAAGAGCTTCTTAGGATTTCCATAACCACCACTCATCTGACCTGGATTCTGTCCTTGTACTGCTTGGGACTCAGTCCTGATGGTTATTGCCTACTGTAAGAACTCTATCTCGAAGTGAGGTAGTACAGTCACATAAGAACTTACCATAACAGTAGATCTTCGAGAAGAGCTTTTGCAACAGGCATGCTTTTTCTCCCTCCTTCCCCCTGGTTAAGTTCATGTTTCTTCTCCCTGTTGGGATATTTGAACCTCCTCGGTTCCCCATCCTTTATGTAAGCCGGGTCTCCAGTGTGCAAACAAAGGTGGTGCCAGGGCCTTAGACTGCTAGTTAGAATTTTTTCTGTGGGGTCCTAGTGCCTGGCAGCACAGTCCTGATGATTATTGCCTGCTGCAAGAGCTCTTCTCGAAAATCTACTGTTACAGTTATTTCTTACATAACTATACTTTACATCTTAATAAAAAGTGGTCAGTAGTTTTAACCAGAAGGATGTTAATAGAAACTTAAGACTCCATATTCAGAACGGCCAGATGTGCACACAAAATGGTGTACCATGCATAAAACTTGGGCCAGCCAGCTCTGGTTCCATGTTCAAACAGATTGCATGATTTGAATAGACCACACAAGCTGTTTGAATATCTGACCCTGGTTGCACAGTGCACAGCAGGGGGTCATCATGTTCCATATAGTGCAACCAGGGTATGGGGCTGACAGCCACCCTTTGGGGTATTGTGTGGTGCACACTGGTGTACACCATGGCTCCCATGGGTGATATTCAGCCCAAACATGCAGATGAGCCCACTGGGCACGCATGATACAATGGGGCCATTTGCATGCCCATTATGGGCTAATCTGCATGGATGCACTGCCATGGATAGCTCCAGACCATTTCCCTCCCCCCAGCCCTAATCACTGTAATACAAATGAAAAGCCCCTCCCAATCCCTGTATCCCTGGTAGTCAAGTACTTCCTGGAAGACAGGAGAGAGAGAGAGAGAGGGGACATGATTGGGATCTTCAAGTACTTCAAAGGGATAAATAAGGTTGATAAGTAGTCTTTTTAAGCTGAGTGGCTGTTGGTAGGCTGCTGGTTAACTAGGATCTGCAGCTTATCTGTTAGGTAGGGAAATGGGCAGACTAGGTGGGCAAAGCGGTCCTTATCTGCCATCAAATTCTATATTTCTGTGAGTGGCAACCATAACACTTTGGGGAACAGTCTTAAGCTGGAGGATGGGAGGTTTAGAAGGGAGGTCAGGAAGCATTTCTTCACAGAGAGGGTGGTGGATACTTGAAATGCACTGCCAGAAGAGGTCATCTCATTGAAGACAGTGGGCAGTTTTAAGAGAGGCTGGGATAGGTATGGGGGAAGGTAAGGATCATGGCTAGAGAGGATGGGAGGAGTGGGGAGGGAGGGCAGGAACATTAGCTCAAGCTGTGGACCGAGCAAACTTAATAGATCAAATGTCCTTCTTCTGCTGACTTCTTCGTATATTTGTATGTTTGTATGTGTTCCACCCCAGCCCCAATCACTGTCATAATAACAAAAATCCCTCTCAATTCCTGTATCTCTCATAGTCAAGTGTCCCCCCCAGCCCCAGTCACTGTTATAATAACAGAAACCACTCTCGCTCCCTGTGTCCCCGGTAGTCAAGTGGGCATGTACTATATACTGTACATGCTCCTGTACAGTTAAATCGGTGGCTGGCCGGTGCAGTGTGAGGTGGGCTGCACCAGTCCCTGTCTCTGACTGGATAGGGGTGGGGTGATGAGTCACTGCCTAATGGGGTGGGGAACCACTTTACTACCAAGGACCAAGGACTTTTTTATTATTATACATATCGGGGGGGCACTTGTTTACCAGGGATACAGGGATCGAGAGGGATTTCTGTTATTATGACAGTGATTTGGGTTAGGGAGGGACCGCTTTACTGCCAGGGTTCCCTGCCTGTAACAGTGGGCAGCTGGGTCAGTGCACTAGTTAGGGAAGGGTTTCAGAAGCATAAATCTGCGCCATTGCTGGGGGCTGTTTTGTGCTTCTGAAGTGTTTCAGTATTGTAATGCATCGCATATGCGTGGGGGACCTCTCTTTTGCATAGGCACAACACAATATTGTATGCATTGGTGCTGTCAGGGGTGCGCCACACATCTGTGCACTTTGAATATGGGCATGTCCCTGACAGCTGTCACATTTCAAGGGTTGCATGATGTATCCCAGGTTGGACCTGTGCATCCCCATTGAAAATAGATCCCTTAAGGTAAATGTCTGGACAGGATGAAGAAGTCAACAAGAGGTGACAATTCCCTTATAAAATCATATGCCCCCCACCCCACCCCCACTTTGTGGGTAGACCCATGGGAATACACAACCAGAATCTTTATATATTTTGGACAAAAAAATTAAATCACAATAAAGTGTCCTGGTTGTTGTACTTTTATCCATGCTGGACAGTCCACAGTTAAAATCTCCACCTAATACAACATTTTGGGATGTGGAAAGAAAAGGTTTTATAGCAGTGAACAAAGCTACACATGATGCTTTTGTTTGTGGGGTATTAATTAAATGCATTTGAAGTCCAGGAAAAGTGCCATTCAAAATAAGGGCATGGCCGGTGATAAGATCCACAATTGTAGACAAGGAAAAACCTCAGTCCTGAAAACAAATGCCAAGACCTGCACAAGTTTTATCTGATAGGGACCAAAAGGAGATGTCCAGCACTCAAGCATGTGTAGCTAAGTGCATATCTGATTCTGACGTAGCATGGAGGTGAGTGTCCTGTAAAAAGTGAATGAACCACCCCACTTGGTGCAAGACAGCCAAAGTAGTATCCCATCTCTTAAAGTTCTTAATGCTATTTAAGTACAAGAAGAGATCGGTGTAAAATGGGATAGCATTAAAATGTTTTTAAGGGAGAACTCTTAACTATGGACTGCAAACTTATCACCAGCTCCTCTCTCCTTTTCATGCCATAGCTGATTTTTTTTTATTTTCCCTGCTCTGGCTGAGCAATCAGGGGATTGTTCTCTTTGGGATGAGGCCACAGAGGAGGCATCTGAGAGTTCCCCTTCAGGGTCACCCCATTGTTTGCCACTTTGCAAAGCTTCAAATCGATTCTTCAGTAGTACTGTGCCTATTCTCAGGACTTTGCTTTGAGGTTAAGATATCAACTGGCTACCATGATTCATCATTTGCATCCCTTGGGGTTCAGGTGGGCATAAATGCCACCTGGACATCATGAGTGTCAGGCTGATCACAACGGGTAGCTCATCCTCAGTGGGGCCCTAGGCATCACGAGCAAGAGAAGAGAGGCACAGTGGTGGCCAAAACAGAAGCCTCACACTATTCTGGAACTTTACTAACTGGTGGATCAAGAACAATTGCAGTGTCTGATGCTGCTTGATTTGGTTTCATCGGGTGTGGAACCGTACTAGGCACCAGGTTAGTAGATGGAGGTTGTGGTTAGTAGAGGGAGGTTGTGTAGCTACAGGAGCTACTAAAATACCCAAGGAACCAAATTTTTGGACTTTTGTCACAAGGTTTTCTTGGTTCACTGTGGGATCACAGTTGTGTGCTCCCAGGAGCAGTTCTTAAAACTGTGACCCTTTTCCTCAAATAGGTTACATCTGTATACATTTGGACAGATGGTCCTAGCATTCCTGCATTTCCCACACAGTCTGCAACAAAGTTGAACTGTCTGGACCCACACTTGTGACACATTTTAGGTTGAAAAGGATAAGAGCTAATACCCCAGTCTCTCCCAGTATAAAAATTGATGGGTAGGTGTTGTATACCTATGCTGATCTGCCATAATTTAACTTTGAATTTCCTTCCCCCCAGTCCAAATGTTCTCAGTGTCCAAGATATGCTCTTGGCTCTCCAGTAGATCACATCTCTGCCAAACTCAATGTATGACATCAGCAACATTAGCCTGTCATTCTGGAATATTATTGTTACAAACTTAATAGCTTGTTTGGTTACCAGAAGGCAATAAAAGGTGTCCAAATTTCCTTATCCTTTAATTCATAGTACCTTAGCCAGAGACACTTAAAGATGCTGGGGTTTTAAAAATGACATCAAATACAGTATCCCTAGCACAGGAATTAAGGTGTAGAGCTCAGAAACAAAAAAAATCATTGAGAACTTAAACATCCTGCAAGTTACATGAATTCGACCGGGGACATCTCCCAAACCGCCATGGTACTTCAGGCAGATTGTATTTTGTCTTCTAGCAGGTTTAGGAAGTTCCAGGGGGAAGAAAACAGATCAGCAAAGCATCTCTGATGATTCTTGAATATTCCAGGCAAAGGGTCATCTTTATCTAGCACAGAGGTGTTCCTTGCATTGGCAGCAACTGAAGGACCAGCTTAAGATGAGTTGGTGGTGTTCTGAGGGGCTGAGCCACACAAAGCCTAGCATTAGGCTGAATACTGGTGCCTTGGTCCATACTTGAATCAGCAGAAGTGTGGTCACTGTGGGTATATACACATCTGTGCCTTTATCTGGGACTCCTCCAAGAGTGGGCACTGTGGCAACAGGAAGGTCAAGTATAGGTCACACAGCCTGCTCGTTAAAACCTACAACTTCAGCTGGAAACTCCAGGAGCTCTGGCTCTGCACAGTACCTGTCCTTGCCTCATCGGGGTTCTGCTGCTGAACAGCCTCTGGCACATTGGTGGTTGTGACAGTTGAAGCCGAGGATAGATGGGAGGGAGATGCCTCCGCCCCCGTCTTGCACAGTGGGCTGAATTCTGTAGCTGGGGAACAAACTATAAGGTCAGCTGACTTTGAGAGAATTAAGAAAGTAGAATTCAAGTTAAGAGAATCATTTACTATAGTCTGTATGTCAGCTGGTGCAGTTTGCTGTAAATCCTGTGGAGTGAGACACACAAGAAGACATCCACGATCACAAGTGATCCTAAGGGGTGCCAGCAGAGATAAATGCCATTCAGGCTGGAGGAGAAGTAGGGTGCATGACAAAATTGGTCCACCATGCATGGGGTAGCACATTGGGACACATAAACATAGGCCATGTGGGGGGTGGTCAACAGAAAGCTCTACAGGAATACCTACCAGCCAGGTGGAGCACAGGCTGCATAGCAAGCCATCTATGCCAGGGTCAGACAGCCTGGACTTTGACACATGGCAGCTGGTGGTGTCGCAGGAGTACAGAGGGGGTACTGGGAATACCCTAGTGGTTATAGGATGTGGCCATCTGCTACCTATATCTGCCCCCGACCACCAACCCTAGTCTGTCTGTCTGCACAGCTCCCTGTCTGGAAAATGGAGGGTGTGGATCTCAACATAAAGGGTTTGGCAAGTTGAACCCCTGCATTTATAATGCATCTTAGTAAAATGTGTGGGGAGGCACCTGGTGTGTGACCAAACAAAAGCATATACTTAAGGTACCAGAGTTCTCCCCCCCCCCGCCTTTTTGCTGCATCAAAGCCTGCAATTTTTTAAATGTATCTCCAATGTTTTTACTTGTCATACATTTTGGAGGGGTTCTTGGTCTCATCATTCAGCTGAATTTTGATTAAGCCTGACCACTTCAACAAAGTGACCACCTCAATCGGTCAGGAAAAAAGCATCACATTTTAACTTGTCTTACAGAGCTGAGGTCCCCCTGCTTCCTCTGTATTCTTTGTGGTCAACCAATGAGCACGTACTATGTAGTATACACACTGATTGATGGTTCAGTCAGCAGCTGGCCATGGTGGTGTGAGGAGGGCTGTGGCAGTCGCTGACATGGGTCTGGTTGGGGGGAGCGAGGTGGTGAGTCACTACCTGCCAGGGTGAGGGGTGGTGGTCACTAGACTACCAGGGAATTCATTTATTTGGGTCTGGACAGTGATCAGAGAATGAGGAGGGGAGGGACCACTGGACCACCAGGGATTATAAATAAAATTCTGGGGAGGGGATAAGGGCTAGAGAGGAATCACTAGACCACCAGAGATTATAAAAGAAATACTGGGAAAGGGATCAGGGCTAGAGAGGAACCACTAGACCACCAGGGATTATAAAAGAATTGCCAGGGAAGGGATCAGGGCTAGGTAGGGACCACTAGACCACCAGAGAATATATAAAAGAAATACCAGGGATGGATAGTGGCTAGGGTGGGACCAGTAGACCACCAGGAATTATAAAAGAATTATCAGGGAAGGGATCAGGGTTAGAGAGGAACCACTAGACCATCAGGAATTATAAAATAATTATTGGGGAAGGGATAGGGGCTAGGGAGGGACCACTGAACCACCAATGTGAATCTGTATTTATGTGGGGACAGGGAACAGGGCAAGGGAGGGACTGCTGAACCACCAATGTGAGTTTATTTTTATATGGGAACAGGGATCGGGGCTTTGGAGGGGACCTGGTCCTGCACACTTGGGCTGGGTGCTCACATGCAAATGAGCCCGCAATGGGCATGCAAATGGCCCCTTAGTGCTGTGCATGCCAATGGGCTAATTTGCATGTTTGAGTTAAATATTGCCCACGGGGGCCATGGCTGTCACCAGTGTGCACCGCGCTTTACCCCTATGGGCGGTCTTCAGTCCCACCCTCTGGTAGAGCTGCACCAAACATGGTGACCACTTGCTGTGGGCTGTACTACCAGGGTCTGATATTCAAAGAGATAGTGTGATCCGAACTTACTGTACTTTCTGTTTGAATATGGCACCAGAGCCAGCCGGCCTTATTTTTTCATGCGGCACACCTGTTTGTGCATGCAGTCGGATGGCTCTGAAAATGGGGTCCCTAGTGTTGGGCGGTAAGAAGGTTAAGTTAGTTCAGAAAAATGGACATTCATCTGACAGGGCTTGTGATGGGCTTACTTATCTGTACTTAAAGAGGACAAGAAATTTGTACTAACTGGAAGCTGTTCATAAAGTTCTTATTCTTAGAAATGATATGCATTCTCCTAAAGTATCCATATTTAACTGTACCTTATTCAACTGTGTCACACATGAGCTGGGCAATACAGGTGGATCGTGTTCCCTGTCAGTTATCTTGGAACACTTTTTTTTGTGAAAACTACTTTGGCAATGGAAGAGAAGGTGACATAGTAACTATGTACATAAATTGAGATTATGTGTGGTTCATAGCTCAGTGCTTATGTTACATACTGTAGCTGAATGATGTAGATTGTTGTTGGATACAGAGGCCAGCTGGTATGAAGACAATGTTTGCCAGGTACTAGTAGTATGGAATGATTTGTGCTTAGGTACTTCAGCATGAACATGATCAAGTCAATGAATATAGTACGTATGAATCATATAGTATGAGCAATATGCTTGGATGCATGAAATGAGAGTCGCTTGTTATTATTTGATGGTTTCAGCCTTACTCTGTATCCCACCTGTTGGGAGGAAGCTTAGTCTAGTATTATGAGACCCCCAAAAGAAAATGATATTGATGATTGTTCTGTATCTGACTGATGAAGGAGTTGAGTAGGAGACACCCCAAGAAATGAATAGTAGTGTGATCACCTCCTCCAACTCTGGAGACTGTGACCAGTAGCATGCAAGAGAGGAAACCCCCCCTTGGGGGGAAATGTCTGAGGACCCATGGCTACTGACCTGCCCATCTTTCTGGGCATACTAAAGGAGAGTAATCCTAAATAGTTTAATCAGCTAGTTCGAACCCTGAAGTTGTAGAACCCAATCCGGAGAAACTAAGAACTGAAGACGTATTGAAATGTGACAAGTTGGGTGAATAGAGCAAGCATCCATCGAGTAAACTCCAAGGTCAAGGATCCATGAGCAGGCCAAAATGAAGAAGAGTGGAGTCCATGGGTGATATAAATGAGAAGCAACAAACTGCAGGTGGTAAAGCGCTTCAGCAGGTGAAGATGACTTTGCAGAGAAGATCCAGGAATCAAGGCTCAGCATCCATGTTTAGAAGGAGGACCGTTAGGTCAAGTTCTGCATGGCAAGGTTAGCAGTGTAGGCCATGGCGATGAAGCACAAGAACTGGCATATGCTGCATGATCGGGAGGACGGAGCAGAAGGAACCTCCAAACTGGAAGGGGGAGGAAGCATGTGAGGTAGGTAGAGATCGTAGTGAATAGGTAGACGTTAGTCAGATGTATTTCCAGCTCATGAGGAGCGCAGAAGGTTGAAAATGGCGAGTTAGTCATGAGGACCTCAAGGCCCTGTAAGGGCGAAGCAGGTAGTATGAGCAAGTAATGTAAATAGGTGGACCTATACATAGGTCAGTTACAGTAGGAAGTAAAGTTGTATGATGTAGACGTAGTAGCAGGGAAGTAGTATTGCAAGATTTAGTGCAGTATAAAGTGAGGGATATGAAGAATGGTATGAGCAAGGAAACTGGAGAGTTTCGTGGATCCAAATAGGTGTGTAACAATGTTAACATCTACGTATCAAAGCCAGAATGATACCTTAGCTAGAAGTGACAGGTGAAGAATATCTGATGCATTCTGAGTAGTCGAGCTTAGGAATCCTAGATGGTAATAACTGAAGAGGCCGAGTCACATGAAGTGGAATTGTCACAGGGTCCGAGAAGCCTTAGAGCATAAATCAGGACAGGGAAGGTCTTCAGGATAAGCTCAACAATGTGTCCTGGTAAGAGTGTAGCTGTAGTAAGTTCATAGAACTGAAACAGTAGGGTGAGCATCCAAAAAATAGTAGATGAAAGTCTAAACATCCAGAAGTTAGTCCATAGTAAAGGAGCTCCTGGAGCTGGCTGACATGGCAGCAGGTAGGTGTAAGGTAGAATGTGCGAATCTCCAGGCTCCGAGCTGGGCAAATGATAGATAGGTGGATGGAGTAATTGTATCCAGGCTTTGACGCAGGTGAGGCAGGATGAAATAGAAGTAGTACAACTTCCAGGTTTCTGCCAACAGAGGCTAGTATAATATGTGGAATGGTAGAAGGCTTGCAACAAAACTAATGACTGATGAATACAGTTCGGGTAAAGTACAATAGGAGTAGAGTATATTCCTATGTGATGATATAGAAGGCAATGGCAGCAGAACTGAGCTGGAATCTTGGCAGGCTGTAAGGGAAGTAAATCTGAAG
This sequence comes from Neoceratodus forsteri, assembly GCA_016271365.2. NCBI lineage: Eukaryota > Metazoa > Chordata > Ceratodontiformes > Ceratodontidae > Neoceratodus > Neoceratodus forsteri. The sequence goes on from CM028129.1 coordinate 725,906,676, forward strand.
CACTGGTGCGAGGTTAAAAAGCATTCATGAAGTATAACAGGGCGAGCCCAATAAGCAAGTAAGTGCGGGTGGACCATGTAACTGAAGAGATGAGGTAGTAAGTAGCAAGTAACGCACCGAGTTAGACAGGTGATATGGAACAGAATGTGGCAGCTAGTCCCTTGGGTGAGATGTGCAGCTTATCCATCAGCTGGTGAGGTAAGGAGAGAGGCGGCTAGCATCAGGTAACATGGAAGCGCAGCCAAACCTGCGGAGGTTTGCTGGTAGTAATAGAACGTGGCAGCTAGTCCCTGGGTGAGATGTGCAGCTTAACATCAGCTGGTGAGGAAAGTAAGGAGGTGGCTAGCTTCAGGTAATGAGAAAGCAGAGCCAGACCTACAGAAGTCTGCTGATAGTAATAAGACAGGGAAGCTAGTCCCTTGGTGAGATGCGCAGCTTATCCATCAGCTGGGGAGGTAAAGTATAATGCAGGAAGCAACTAGGGCTAAGACACAATATGCAATGTAGTAGAGTCATAGAAATTATAAGACAGCAGGAACGAGTCAAAGATTCCAGCAAGTAGATCCTGAGAACTGAAATCCAGGAATATGAGGCACATTAATGGAGGACTTAATCCTACATATAGTTCAAGGTGGGGATGAGTAGACAGCAGGTGAGAGATAAAAAATAGATTAGGGTATGATTTGAGATAGTTATTGCAAGCTAGGCAGTAAAATAAGCCAAAAGTCCCAATAAGCAGTGGTTGCAGTATGCGGTAGACAGAACAATAGGACAATATTTAGGTCATGCATGGTAGCATACAGTTAGGAAGAGCAGAAGGCAGATAAAGGAATGGGACTGTGTTGGAGCCAGTAGCTTGTATGAGGTGTAAAGTTAAGGGGTGATACATTAGGCGAGTTGATGTTACTGCGGCAAAGTGGAGGCTGACGACTAACATGCCCAGCCATTAGGATATGAGTAGTATGTGCATACCTTAAAACGAGTTGTAGAACTGGAGTGATTGCTATGAAATCTTAGCAACTGTACGCTGTTGTTATAGCGACCGCTTCCTCTAGTGACTGCAGAGGTAATAACCTGTTGACCCAGCAGAAAAAGTTGTCCACGGGTAAATGCTCACTGTGTCTTGCACGCCCAACATATGGTGACGAACGCTAGTATAAGCATCAAGTTGTAGGTTTCCACAGCGTCCAATTTAGCAGTCCAAGCAACAGAAGCAGCACTAGTAAGGGGATGAAGAACGGACTGAGCAGGCTGTTGTGAGGGGCTACAGTTCAGGGGCTCAAGCTGAAGGCTAATAATTCCATGTAGTGTCCTTCCATTTGCAGTGTCAGTGGCTCAGTAGGTAGCACACTTGCCTCTGAGGCCAGGAGATCAGAGGGCTGTGGTTTCAGTTCCCACATCTGGCACTTGGGTTAATATCCCAGTACTGACACTGTAGTGCAGCATGAGAGGGGTGCTGCACTTCTGAGGTGCCGTCTTTTGGATGAGACATTAAACCGAGGTCCCATCTGCCTGGATTGGTGGTAGTTCAGGTGGATGTTAAAGATCCCATGGCACTTATCGAAAAGAGTAGGGGAATTTTTTATTGAAATCAAAACAAAGTCATAACAAAGTATATGCAAATCAGTCTGATATCATGCATAGCCATAAAAAGGAGAAAAGAAACCAACAGAAATACGTATTAATACATACAACCAGCAAAGAAAAATGTCAAATCCCATCACTTCCCCCTCCCCATTGAAAATATAGTTTATATTAAAATAACAAAAGCGACTCGGAACAAAACCTGTAACATTTCACACTTTACGGAGAAACCGCTAATCCCAGCAAAAGAATATTCCAATCATACAAATTCAAAGATATTGTCTAATACAGAAGTGTAGTTCTATCTGGCAGAATGTCATGGTAAAACAATATACATATCAAGGTATAAAGTCATAATCCCTCCATAATTCTCCCCAATCTACACTATTGAAGCTCAGTTTCTCATTCATCTTTAATCGAACCAAATCATGATGAACCATAAAAAACAAATCAATCACTAATATGTTTTGTTGTTGCAACACTAGCCGACACCTTGAAATCCAAATCCAATAAAGAAAAAATATATGTATGATTTGTAGAGTACTAAGGGAACCACCTGGCATCCCTTTATGAGAAAACCCAAAATATAAAAGATCCTCAGAGGGTGGAACTAGTACTCTATACTTCCAATGGTTTTTAACCACATCCCAGAATTCCTGCACATAAGAACATTGGAAATACAAATGTTCCATTGTCTCTGAAAGAAATTCACAACTTTCCATTGGGCAATAGCGGTCCTGCAGCCGTTTATGTTTTTGGTTATTGCTTACATTAATTTTTAAATGTAACCCTAACCAAGCAGTATCCCACATATGAATTGGAATACGCACATTCATTATATAATTAGAAATACCATCTTGAATCTGAGGGGGCTTGTCTGCAAAGGGATTTTCAGAAAAAAAATCATATAAAATCTTTGAATACATCTTTTTCCGAGTGTGTCGTAAGACCGTATCCCATTTAACATCCCATTGCTGAATTTTATCAAAAATCTCAGTCCATTCTTTGTTTAGTCTAGGGTTTCTCTTGTTTTTATGGACAAAATTATTCATTTGCCATTCTTTCAAAACAACACGTAGTTTAGTAGTAACCAAGGGAATCCAAAGAAAAACTTGAGACTTCAGAATTGGTAACATATTAGTATACAAAAAAAACGAAAAGAAAAATAAAAGAGGATTGAGCATGTTCAGTCCTCCTGATTTAATATCCAAATATAATATATTCCATCTGATTGGGTTTAGGCGACTCCCCCATATCCCTAAAAAATAACATTGCATAACTGCTGTTTCCAAATGTTTGGGTAATAGGTAAACATTGCTTAAATATAAAAAAACTGTGATCAAAAATTTTTTTAACAAATATACCCTCTTCTTTTTGGATATTTTCTACTTATTCCAACTAGCTACTTTCATATTACCAATTTACAAAACTTTGGACCAGTTGAAACCTGCACTATCATCACTCCCAAAGTAGATGCCCAAAATTTTATATGGGGCTTGGTCTACCATAATCCCACCTGCCGTTTCAGTGGTAGTAGGAAATCCTGACAACTTTAAACGGTGAGATTTGTTTTCATTAATTTTTGCTCCTGTCACTTTACCTATTTCTGTAATCAGGGCACAAGCTTTCTCAATCGAATCACCATCATGCGATATTAAACATAAATCATCGGCATAGGCCACAACTTTTGTATATGCTTCCATGCCACCATATACGCACAACAATTGGGGAGATTTATTTAATACCCGTAGCATAGGATCTAAAGCTAAAACATATAAGTACGGACTAAGTGGGCATCCTTGGCGTACCCTTTAAAAATGCAATGTTTAATAACTTGCCAACCATTCTCATATGGAATACTGTATGCCAATGCATAGCATAACTGAAGCCAGCTTATAAATAAAGATGGAATCCCAAACCCTGCCAAACATTGCCATAGATAAGGGTGGGAAACTTCATCAAAAGCTTTGACTTGGTCTAAGCTCACTAAATACCTATCTGTAGGATGCAATCCCAACTCCCCTTCCCTGGAGGCCGTAATTTCCCTAAGAAATAATAAGATGTCTTTAATATTGCATCCCGGGGTAGAACAAAACTGAGAACTACTAATGAAATCAGGCATCACTAAGGACAATCTATTTCCTAGGAGCTTTGAAAAAATTTTGAAATCCACATTAAGCAAGGTTAGGGGTGCCAATTCCCGATATTTGCACAATCCCCTTTCTTAAAAAGAAAGATCATCAATCCTTCATACATTTGGGAGGGTAAATATAGTTCATGAAGAAAAAAAATATATAACTCTACAAGCTCCGGTGCCATAATCTCCCACAAAACCTTATAGAACTCACTTGGCAATCCATCTGAGCCTGGAGAAACATTAGGTTTACAAGAGGAAATAACAGATTCAAGCTCTAGTCTTGTAAAATCAGTCATTAACCCTTTTTGCATTCCAACTGGAACCTGGGGAAGATCTGCAGCTTGTAAAATCTGTTCTGCATAATCAGAGTCATTATGCTGTACTCCAAAAGTGCGTGTAATATGGGCATCTAAAGTTTGCATAATTTCTGTATTACTTGTAACCAGTAAACCAGTAGATGTCCTTAAAGTTGTAAATAACCGATTTTCAAGAAGTTTCTGTCCAGCTAAAAAAGGGTTAGCATAGGCTGACTTACCCTGTGTACCAAAGGATTGTTCTTTGTGTAAGGATTGCAACCTATCATATTGGTATTTTGACATATGTATTTTAATGTTCTTAATATCTTGAGACACATCCGTCCCTCCCATTGTTTGTACTGACATAAGAGACCTTAGAGATTTTCTAAGAGTTAAATAGTGTTCATATTGCATACGAGCCCTAAATTTACATATCGACTGGAGATAGCAAATCAAACACTTTTTCAAATCTACCCACCAATCAGCTATAGAATCATATAAAAAAGTGTAGATTTTTTATCTTGCACAATAGTACGTAATTCCATCAGCACCGAAGTTTGTAATAATAAGTAAGTGTTTAATTTCCATATCCCAGGACCTTTTTGTCTACTTGGAGGGTTGTCTATTCTAACACCAATCAAACAATGGTCCGAAGATTCCACAGGGTCGTAAAGAAGTTTCTCGAACTGTAAAGTTTTATGGGTAAATAAAAAATCAATCCTGGAAGAAAAAACACCCTTAAAAAAAGTGGGCCTAGCCTTAGTCTTACCAATGGAATGGGAATTCACTAAACCTGCTGAAGAAATAAGGCATTTCAAAAAACTTTTGTCACAATATTGCTTACCAGCGTCAGTTTTAGTTTGGAAATTTATATTAAAATCTCCACCAAAAAAAAGTTGTCGACTAGTAAAAAGGTAAGGTTGAACCTTTTTCAACAAGTCTATCTGTAAAGCTTTTGTCTGAGGCCCATACAGTGTAATTAAGTGGCAGGATAAAACTTTTAGAACCACATCCAAAATAAAAACTCTCCCAGGTTCTATGTCAATCAATCTATGTAAGCGTACCTCTGGAGTAAGGAAACATATACCTACACTACTGCACGCTTCATCTCCCATAGACCAATAGGACACTCCCCAATACCAATCTTTCTTAGCCTGTGAAACTTCATTACATGTATGTAATCTTGTGTCTTGCAAAAGATATACATCATATTGTAAGTTTAACAATATACTAAATGTAGTCAGTCTTTTTTTCAAAGATTTCAAATTATTAACATTCAACGTAGTTATTGTTATTGAAGAGGATTCAGGGAGGGGGTTTAGGACATTTCACACTTGATCTAGTTAAGTGTTTTCTAGAACCAAGTCGAGGAGTTTTAGGGGGAACAGATTTATTTTTTACTATCCCAGTAATGTCGCTTGAAGCGGTGGGATCTAACAAAGGTTGTGCTTCATCAACCTGATCTCCCCAGGAAGAAAAAACTTCAAACCTATTTGCCAAAGGCAATGGAGACAAAGAGGGGTTACTTTGGCCAGACAAAGGAATTTTCTCTAGCTCTATAGATTCCATACTATACTTCCCTGGTTCTTCATCAAGTATTCCTGTCGACATAACGGAATCAGCCAAGGATTCTTGCAATCCATTCTCTGAGGGAGGCTCATTCAATCGGGACAAGGGCTGTAGTCGTTGGAGGGAACCTTGAGGGGTCACAAAGGGAGTTTCCTTATTGTCTCGCCTCTCATGTCTGGAAAGGGGATGTAAAGTCTGCAAATCTACATGGGAAGAAAGGGTCTGTTCTTTTTGGGAGGCTGTGAACTGTAAGGGGATGGTCAATCTATCCTCATTGGAACCTCCCCCACCTCTACCTCTTCCCCTATGTCTATTCCCAGTAAAAAATTCAGGACCATTAAATTGTCTTCTAGCTTGTGCTAAATAATACTCTTGATCTGAAATTTCATCAGTATCCGTTGATGCCCAAGGGCAATCTGCAAAGGAATGAGACTGTTCTTCACATAAATTACAGATAGGTAAAGCTACACAGGTATGCACAGTGTGACCTAATACGCCACACCTAAAACATTTTATTTGGTCGCAGGAGGTATTCAAATGGAACAGAGATCTGCATTTGAAACAACTCTTGGGTTAGTCTGCATAAAAAATAATACCCCTATCACGTCCTAAATAAAAAGAACTGGGCAAATGTTGTATACCCTCTTCGGTTTGATGTAATTGAACTCTCACAAATCAACCCCCATTCCAAAATCCATTCTCGTCAATAATGGGTTTGGTTTTGTCATGCAATGAACAGTGTTTCTCTAACCAAAACAGTATATTTGCAATATTTACTCCTTCATTTCTAAAAAGTATCATAACAATCTTACTTGTGGGTTTCGTGACAGGGATAGCTATAAAATCTTTCCAAATCTCCTGATCCTTAACATCATAGTAGATTCTCCAGAATTTATCAAGAGAGATAATTGAACAGAAACTGATGTCATAATTGTGATCTCCCGGTGGATGAATTAAAGCATATACTTCAGCCGGAGAGAATTTCATAGAGTCCATGAGTAAGGTCCTCCCCACCCATACTCGATCTGGGACCACTGGAGCTTTCCCTTTGTAGCGGAGTCTAACTAAAAATCGACGTTTGGCTGCTACGGCTGGTTTGTGAAATAAACCCACATAAGATTGCGGAGCAGCATTCATGGGCAAGTCAGTTTCACTCTGTGAACAATCCGGCCGAAGAGGAAGAGCAAATTCAGTACCTGGTTTAAAGTTAGGATCCACACAAGACTCTACTTGCAGTATAGAGGAGTGTTTGTCCATGACACAATCTTCAGGAATAACAGCCAAAGTCCTAGTATCTTCTCCCTGAATTTTGGCGTCTGACGTAGCAGGTATTCCACCCATCTCACCTAGAGGTTGCGCATCCTCAGTGACACAATCAAGAGACTTAGACTGAATAGGGATGTCTTTCACCAAGGGATCATGAATTAATTCAAAATGACTTGTCTGATGTTGTGAAACAACCGGAGAACCTGGGACAGGTATTCCAGGGTCAGGTATCCACTTGTTGCCTGCCCATAACCATCCGGCTTGACTTAAAGCTGCTCCCGGAGACCATTCCAACGGTTGGCAAAGGTCATTTGTAGATGTTGTAGGTACAGAAATGTCGTGCATTTGTTCTTGTTGCATCATTGATAAATCTTCTGGACTCAAAGGTAAGCGTTTATTTCCTTCTTTCAGAGGGCTAGCAATTGAACGTTTACGCTTAGAACGTTCCGCTTCCAGTTTCTGTCTACACGACTGGTAGTCTTGTTCTGCAACTGAGATTAAGTCCAACAATTGTATCTTTTCTTGTTCCAATTCACGTTGTAGTCTGATTTCTTCAGCTTGGGTATCGACATTTCTCAATGGAGTAACCGGGTAAAACCATAGCAGTTTGTGACATTACAAGAGTCGTATCCATACCAAACATAGCTGAGGATTGAGAGATAGTAGCCAAAGGTTCAGAGCTCAAAACAGCATGACTGCACTCCTCCACCAACTCCTCCTTACTGAGGTCATCCATCCCTGCAGACCGATGGACAGCGCCACCCACCTACAGAGTAGGGGAATTTCCCCAGTGTCCTGGTCAAATTTCCTTCATTCACTAAAAAAAATACCACCAACAGCTTAATCTGGTTCAAGGTCAGTTGGCATTCATCTGTATCCCCTCCCTGGGTCTTGCCTGAAAATAGGCAGGATTTGTCTAGTGCACTTACCCGGTCAACAAAAAATAAATAAATAAATAAATAAAATAAATAAATGTAGCAGACTAAACCAGAGGGAAGCAGGTGTCATCCATGGCAGCAGTATGCTGGAGGGAGAGCAAATAGCAAGTCCCAGTAAGTCTAAGGGTAGGTAGAAATGGTGCATTCATGTTGTTGGTGTGCAGTCCAGACAGCTAGGTGACTAGAAGAGGGAGCAGGCAGGGAGTAGCTGCCGGAGCAATAGCTTAAAGGATGCATGAGGAAGGCAGAAGCAGCGGGCAGCATGGAACCCAGTGTAATGGAGGCAGGACTGGAAACACCAGCTGAGAATAGTGAGGCAGGAGAAGAAAGTGGCAATGAACTGGGCATGGAGCTGGGCTGCTCGTAGAGTGAGGGAGAAGACAGAGGCAAGCACAGACAATAGTGTAGCAGAAGCAACTAAGTAGGAGGGAGGCAGCAGTCGGAACTAGCAACAATCCCCCCAAAGAAAGATTGACACAGATGAAGCAACAGACGAACAGAGGAAAAGGAACTGGAAAAGCCACAAAAAAATATGAACGAACGAGGGGAGGCAAGCAAGCAGCAGGCAGGTAGGCATGCAGGCAAGGGGGGGCACCAGAAGAGAGCAGCCATGGACCAGCAACATCACGTAGTGAGTGCGTCTCGCTCTCTAAGCAGAGCTGGAGTCTGCTGCTTGGTTTATGTAGGATGTAAGGGAGGAGCTCTTCCCCCACATAACCACGGGATTGCACCCTTCAAATGACGTAGTAACTACGTACATAGAAAGTCGGGTCATTTATACATGTAGTTACTCAGATAAATGTATTTATCATATTCCATTTATGTACACCCCTATTGCATAAATATAAATTATATATTCTCTGTTAAAAAAAACTATGTGAATGCACCAGTTAGGGTTCTAGTTAATGCCACAAAGTAGGGTAATGAGGCATTCTGGTTTCCTACCATAACTCCCCACCCACCCCCAAGCAGTAAAAGAAAAAAAAAATAGGATTTGCATCTTAGGAGTCTTGGCAAATCAGTGGTAGGGTCTTCCTTGGGGTTGTAAGTCCTTATGCTTACTCTTTCCCCAGACCGTAGCCTCCGGTTTAAAGCACAAGGTACAGTTTCAAGCCAGTGACTCATACTGATATGTTCTTCAAAGCAGGGGTGTAGCCAGGGATTTCAGAGCTGCACACCAAGTGGGCTCACTGCTACCCCCCCTTGTTAGGGTGTGCTATCCCTCCCCGGGTGTAGCCAGACAATATACAAATGTACACCGGGACCATGTTTATTGCCTCATTTGACACAATATATACAACTTTTGTATCTCATGACAGTGGTTGTTGCCATGCATGGGTAAATACAAATGCCATGCATTGCTCTCTAAGACACCCACATACCAGCCCAGAGCCTGTAAAGTTGTATTGTCCTTGAGTTGCAAAGACAGTATTAGTGACCAGTACTTCTAGTTTTGACTCCTATTAATAAAATTACAGAAAGGTTCAACATTTTCTTTGTTAGTTTTCATGGAAAAAGGAAGCAGTTCAGAGCCTATTTGCTACCCCCCTTAAATAAAATTGTACACCATGGAGTGCATGGAGTATGCCTGGCTACACCCATGCTTCAAAGGTAGAGATCTATGTTTTGCCATATGTTGCCAATACAATGTGTTCTTCATGCAAGTCCCCGCGGGCCCTTTGTGAAGAAAGCAGATCAGGTCTGCTTAGGGCACGGGGTAGGCATTAGTGTTGAGAACCTCAAGGAAGACCCCACCACTGATTCACTAAGACTTTGGTAATCCAAAACCTTGTTTTTTCCTTTTGTTGCTTGGGAGTAGGGGTGGAGAGTTAGGGTTGGAAACCGTAATGCCACATTTCCCTACTTTTTTGGTGTTAACTTGAACCCTAACTGGTACATTAATGATTTTTTTTCAAATAATGCATGAAAACTTGCAGATGTGCTGGGCCCAAGGGAAGAAAGGAAAGAATCATGTTTGGTGGACTATGGAAGTGCAGGACCTTCTGTTCCCTGTGCTTCTATATGGCCACAGATACAGACATACAGGTCAAAGAGACCATCTGTCAGCCAGTGCACAGGGCCCTGTGCCACCCATGGGTGCAGATGTGCAGGGCCATGTGCCAAAAGAAGAGTTGTCTTCACTATATGGTATCTGGGCCCATGTGGCAACCCTGCAGTTTTAATTTCCTTGCTGGGTGTAGGGTGTCGCATAACAGCACCATCCCCAACCCCTACCCCATCCAGCTGGGTAACTGAGCTCATCCTCCAGAACTCAGCTCACCAGGACAGGATACCAAAGCATAACCGCTGGGGTCAGGATTGCACTACACACAAACTTTATTAACCATTATAATTTTTTTTTTTATTTTAACCCCAAACATGACAGGTGGCATTTATAGTATATTGGCCAAAACGCCATTTCGCAGCAGACATGCGAAAACCCGCCTTGTCCAGGATTTAATAAGTGACATCTGTCACACTTATACAGAAAGTTTGGAGGAAAAATATTGAAAATTAACAAAGTTATGAATGAACATTGAAATATTGCGACATTCACTCATACCTTGGTCATTTTACAATATTTGTACATCAAATTTTTAGCATAGCTTTCTTATGACCCCCACCTCGTGAACCCAGTAGGTGAAAGTTTTTGAATCCCAGCTGAAACATCGTTCCAAGCCTGAGGTGTAAAAACACATTTTGGACAGGATTTAAAAAACAGCTCTCACATTCATGAGGTGGTGTGAAAAAATGGCTATGTTGAAAATTTGGGGTTAAAATATTGAAAATGACCATAGTTATGAACAAGCATAGAAAATATCAAGGTATACTCACAACTTTGTTTTTTTTTTCTATAATGACTACAAATTTTCAACATAGCCTTCCTATGACCCTACCTATGAACAAGGGCAGTGAAAATATTCAAATCCTGCCCAAAAGATGATTTCACACAGTGACTGTGAAATCACCTTTTGGGCCAGATTGGAGTGGAGAGAGTGAATAGAAGTGGTAACGGGGGGTAGGCACCCCAGTCTGCTTACAAAAAATATAAACATTGGGGGGGGGTGACCAGGAGGGGAGGTGGAAGAAGGAAGCAGTACTGGGGTGGGCACCCCAGTCCACTAGGTATTTACATAGACAGATATAAAAGACAGACAAATGGACAGATAGACAGACAGACATACAGAGATGGAAACAGAGAGATCAGGGGATCACCAGTTCACTATTTGAACTGAAGCTGGCAGCATGACTCCAGCTGCAGCTTCAGAATTCAAGAAAGTCCCATTGTTCTCATATTGAGAATACAGGTGAATGGCTTGTGCTGCTAAGCTGGGCACCCATGATATTTGGGTGCCCAGAAATATGTCATGGGACATGTTCAGGTCAGTGAGGGTGTGTGGGGTGGGTGGTGCTGATGAGAGGGAGGTTAGGGTAGGGGTGGGTGAGGCATCAGATCAGTGAGGGACCTTTTTTTCTCCCTGTGACTGCTGTGGCCCTGCTCCTTCAGGCTCTCTTGCTGGACTTTTCCCCTGTCCACCCAGATGCTGTCAGCTTTCATAGCTTATTTCCCATCAGACCCTATAGGTCTGACCAGTCAGGCATGCCTGTTGAATCCAGTCGATCTCTGGTGGGGTCTTAACTGGGGACATTGGCAGAAGGGGCAGAAATGGTCCATGCTGTGCAACCCAGGGCTGCATAGGAGAGCCAACCCAAGGCTGTCATCCGGGGCCACGGCAGCCATTTTTCAAGTTTTCCTGATCCCACCCACCCCCTTACCATATTGGCTGTGTGTACTCCACTAGCCACCAACAAGAGCCACGAAAGAGTGACATGACAGCCTCCCTCCCTCCTTAAAGAGAGTGTCCATGAAACAGTCTTGAGCCCTCCCTGCAGGCCTCCGCTAATGACATCCCAGGTTTGGGGTGCAAACCCAGGTAGCCAGGCTGCCTGAGCAATCCCCATCGTTTGGCACCATGGAGCCAGCTGCTTTCTTTTTTACAGGTTGAAAAAAAGGAGGGATGGTTTTCTTTATTACAGCATATATTGTGACATGGAGATTGGACATGCCAGTGTTGGGCTAGTGCACGGCAACACCAGGGATGGGCACCCTGATGCCGCCAAGGATAAAATGGGAAGGGATGGGCAACTTGGAGGGAAGGGGGAGGAATAGAAGCAGTATTGTGGGTGGGCATACCAGTCTGCTTATAAAATGTATTATAAATTAAAAATGGGAAGGGGTGGATGACCTGAAGGGGAAGGGGGAGAAAGAAGTGGTAACAGGGATTGGTACCCTGGTCTGCTACTTAGACCGACAGACAGACAGCCAGAAAGAAAGACAGAGAGAGAGAGAGAGAGAGAGAGAGAGAGAGACGGACAGACAGAAACAGAGCAGGGGACCCCCAGTTTACTGCTTTACCTGAAGCTGGCAGCAGGACTGCAGCAACAGCTTCAGAATTCAAGGAAGTCCTGCTATTCTCATACTGAGAATGTGGGTGACTGGCTCCTGTCACTAACCTGGGCACCTAGTTTTTTTGGGTGCCCAGAAACATTAACTTCAGGGCAGTTTTTAAATTAAAAAAAAACAAACACCAGAATCTAGCTAAACAGGACTTGTTTACCTAGGTTCAGGTATCTGTTTTTTAAAAACACTTCATTTTAATTTATGTTCAATGCTTTTAAGAGGCAGTATAGTGTTGTGGTTTAGGGCACTGAGCTGCAAACCTGGAGACCTAGGTTTGAATCTCACAGCCCCCGCTTGCATATTGTGTGACCCTGAGCAAGTCACTTAACTTCCTAGTGCTACCAGGTCACACCTAGGAACAAGCTTTGGCTTAGTGTACCTTTCCTGGTTAAACAATTTTTTCCTCTCCTCTCCCCTTCCCTTCCTTTTTGCGTTTAGGAAAAAAAACAAGATGGCAGCTGCCACAATGTTTTTTCTCACAATTAAATCATGAAAATAAGCACTCCCAAATTTTTTTTCTGTTCACATTTGTCAGTTTTCAAAACAAAATCTTGTAACTCTGGACCCGTAAACTAATTTTTCATGAAACCTTCGAAAGGCACACCCTTCATATAGGCCCCTTCAACCCTAGGCACACACTTGGCACAGACCCTTCAGCCCTGAAAATTTCATGAAAAAATTCCACACCATCTAGGCTGTACTTGAGAGAGAAAAAAAGCTATGTTAAGCATAGGGAAACCAAATGTGTTTTTTTTTTTTTGTGTTTGATTTTTTGGTGCTCTGTACCTCAAAAATTGAACAACATGCCATCATAAAACTTTTCATGTCTTTAGACTCTGACAGCCTGACTGTGCTTGGCAAATGTTATGCTATTTTATCAAATGACTCCAAAGTTATTAGGGTGCAAAAAGTGGTGTTTGACATTAAACAGCCTACGCAACCCTAACTATAGGGATGCAACCATGCCCCTATGATATATAATTGTATATATGTGTTTTATTAATGACGCAAACACACTAAAGGACATCCTTCTCCCATTGTGTCACCTTCTAGCAGGTATTATAGTGAAGTCTAAAAAGTGCAGAACCTACAATGTCCCTCTCCTGCTCATGCTGGCTGGATCACTGTGTTCTCTATGAACTCCAGAACATGCCCCAATCCTGCCAAAAGCTGCAATTCAGTCCAGAAGAGCCAGGCTCTTCTCCTGTAATCATACCAGGTAAACCAACCAACAAGCCACCAACCACAATGAACCTACACACACGAGCTAGGATACAACCACAGATGCTCTGGACACCACGTTTAAGCTGATATAGAATCAACAGGTGACAATGGCTGTAAATCAGGTGCAGCAACAATTTATGACAGTGTTGATGGAGAAGCCGGTGGAAATAGTTCATCCACACAATCCAGTCAACAATGATACCTCATCCATCTTGCCACCACCCACTTCTCAGCTAACTACTCCTAAGCCAGATGGAAATAACCTCACTTCAAGCAAGGAGTCAGATAAAGAATCCATTGGGTCTCTGTAGCATTTATTCAAAAGCCCTACTTGCGCCACGTTTTTGGTTTAATTTCAAAATCTGTTTATCAGGGGCACTGTGAGTTTAAATCAGCTTTCTACTTATGCCACTCTGTGGCTTTAAGTTCAAATCCATGCCTAGTGACTGATGCCATGCCTAACACCCCTGCTAGCAGTGTTGGTTATGTGCAGCACGTCCTGCTGTGGAGCACTCCCCTGGTAGTGGGAACTTCACTGCAGATCAGAAAAAGAACATGTACCGAGCAATGCCTTGAGTCCCTGCTAGCAGCTCCATGATTACTCACTCCACCATGCAGAATGCACAGTGGGAGCAAGTAGGAGTCCTTATGGTCAGAAGGCAGAATCACTTAACGAATGCCTAGCTAATGGTGCTGCTCATATGATCTGTCATTGTTGAGGTGTTACTTTGTGAACACACTTCACTGCCCTGCCTTCTGTTCATCATGGGCATTTGCTGCCATAGAAGCACATGGGCCATACTTGCTTTGGGGATTGGCTCCTCTTGTTCACGCATGTGGGCCAGCACATTGACGGCATGATGCTGATGTTATTTACGTCACAGTGAGGGCACTTAGCGCCAACATAGTGTCTAGACACCATACTGCCATGGGCACTCTGGTGTTCAATTGTCACAGTTCCCTGTACTCACATATGGGGGTTGGGGGCTAGCATTCATCACTTGCTAGCAGTGCAAGTCAGCCGCATCCCTGCGTAACCGCTTCTCACCCATATTCTGATATAGGAAACTACCTCTTGATTGTGCTGCTGCCTCTTGGCTGTGGAAGTGGCCTGATTCATGTTACTTTTATGGGCCATGATTGATGATATACTTTCAGCTGCCAGAAGTGATCCATTGTGTGTCACATCTGGTGGTCAAATTAGAATGTATCTAATCTCGCTTAGGTGCCTTTCTGCTGCCAGAAGTGAACCAATTTGTATCACTTCCAGTGTCCATCTTGGTGAGGCATCACTGATGTTAATACTGGCCACTCGATCAGATTGTGACTCTGACAGTGTCACTCCCTGCAGTCTTTCTGAGCACACCAGGTACTCACAACTGAACCTCTCTAGTTTCACTCTTAATTACATATTACAGAAGATAACTGATTAAGTTGTTGTGGCCCTGGATGTGGCCAAATCTTTGTGCCACTTCCACGCTTACACCGTCTGTGCAGCAACATTTTTATGTGTGTATATATATGTATAATTTACATTGTTTATTGCCACTGTTGGCATTCAGTATCCTGAGGTAGATACTCGACAAAACATATCTGCTTCTGCAAAATCAGCAAGCCTTTTCCATGCATAGTCAAGTGCAACAACAGTTTATGGCTGCCACATTGGAGAAATTAGTGGAATAAGCAAACAGCACAATCCATCTCCACAAGAACAGAGGGAACAGGGACTATATTCCATACTCTTTATGGTACCCAAAAGAACAGAAAACTTACATCCCATGCTAGATTTAAAATTCTTGAATAGCTTTATGGAACACAAGCGATTCAAGATGGAAACCATCTGATCTACTCTCAGAGCAATCTGGCCTGGAGAATACCTCAGCTTCATAGACATTGAAGGACGTGTACCTCCATATTATCATCAGATAATCACATCACAAATACCTCAGGTTTCACATACAGGGAAGACATTTCTAATATCAGGCAGTCCCTTTTGCCCTGGCATCTGCACCACAGGTATTCATCAAGATCTCAGTAGTCACCACAGTAAAACTAATAGAGCAGGGTATTCAAATAATCCCATACCAGGATGACTAGCTGATACAAACCAAATTACTATCTCAAGCTCAAAAGGAAATGCAAACAGTGCTACACTGCCTAGAAACACACAGATGGGTTATTGACAGATAAAAAGCAGTCTAAAACCCAGCCAGCACACAGAACATCCAAGAGCCAAGCTAAACATCAGACCCAGCCTAATACGTCCATCGGAGAAGAGAATAGTCAACATGATCCAACAAGATCAAAACTGCCCATGAATTTCCTCAAGATGTGAGGGGTTAACAAAACATTACTACATTTCTGTGCAGAACTAACCTAGGAGAGGGTCTTAATATGCTTAGACAACAGAGCCGCAGTGGCCTGAACTATCAAGTAGAGGGGAACCAAGAGCAAAAAGATGCAATGGGGGGGCAGCAAAAGTAATGATCAGGCACAGGACAACTTAATTCACATATCAGCCATACACTTGCTGGGCAAACTCAATATCACAGTGGACTGGCTCAGCAGACAGCAAATGTACCCAGGAGACTGGCAACTGCGCTCACAGATATTTGCAAATATAAACTAGAGATGGGGTCCAGTGCAGATCGATCTGATGACTACAGCCAAGAATTCACAGCTACCCAATTTTTTCTCCAGATTCAAGGAGAAACAAATAAATGATGTGGATGCTATATCCATAAACTGGCCCTTTCAAGTGGCATACATTTTCCCTCTATTCCCACTAATACCTCATGTCTTACAGAGAATAAGACTGTCAAGGGCATGGGTAATCTTAATAACCCTGTACTGGCCATGCTGTTGTTAGTTTGCATCAGTAGTGGCAGTGGTACTGGACCGTCCTTGGAGGTTGCCCAACATATCAGATAGAGTGACACAGGAGCCAGTCAGATACCGCAACCCACACAATCTAAAATGAACTGGCAGTCTAACTGGCAGGCTGGCAATGTAGCCTAGAGGTTAGAGTAACAAGCTGTGAATGAGTTTGGTACATTCAGCAGACCTGGGTTTGATTCCCACTACCTCCACTTGCATACTGTGTGACTTTGAACAAGTCTCAATTTCCCTAGTGCTCTCAGATCACTCCTGAAAACAGGCACTTGTGCCTAGTGAGCCTAATCTGGTTACCAAAGACTAATAAAAAATAATAACAGCCTGGCTCCTGAAAGGGAGAGATTGTTTATAGCAGGATATCATCACTCAGACCTAGACACCATGTTATTTCAGGAAGATCATCCACCGCTTTAGCATTTGTCAATATTTTCAAAACGGTGTGAACATAGCAACATCTCACCAGAAGAGGCAGATATTTCAACTATATTACTCTACCTACAACAAGGACTTGGAAAGAACCTGTCTCCAGCATCTGTGAGAGCTCAAATTGCAACCATACCTCTCAACCTCCTGCCTCATAAATCAGGGACAAGGCTTAAAAAAATCAGGGACAAAGGGCCAAAATCAGGGACTCATCTTCCAAATTAGAGATATCCACCCAGAAAGCTGGTAGAATATGGGGCTTAGTGCACAATGTATTTTCTAAAGAAGAACAAGTCTGTAACTTTAATGCTTGACATTGTTTTGTGCTTACAGTCCCCACTGTTTAGCCACAAAAACACAAATTTTAGGAGGGACAGTGTAAAATTTTGAGGCAAAATCAGGGAAGTTCCTGAAAATCAGGGACACTTGAGAGGTATGATAGCAACCACTGGGGCACCCAAGGCCCATAGGAAAAATAATACTGGCTTACATGCAGACATACTTAGGTTTTTCAAGGCAGCATCTAACATTTGCCTGAAGGTAAAACAGATTGCCACCCCCTGGGATTTGCACTTAGTACTTTATGCCATTACATTAGCCCCGTTCAAACCACTAATCTCTGTGGAACTATGCTGGATGTCCCTAAAGACCATTTTTTGTAATGGCAATTTGCTCATCCAGAAGAACGTGCAAACTACTGTACATGCCCTGTCACACGAGGCACTGTTTCTTGTATTTCATGTGTTCGTATGTATTTCACAAAGACAGGGTTACACTACAGGCAATACCATCATTCACACCCAGAGTGATGTCTGATTTTAATACTAAGCAAACCATTGAACTACCAGCATTTACACCAGACACTACTAAGGCCGAGGGAACACCTCTACACACTTTGGGCTTAAAAAGGGCCCTATCAATTGGCCCTATCAATTTATATCAGTAGGACTACAGACTTCAGAAGGTCAGAGAGATTGTCTGTCCTGATGCAGGGACACAAGAAGGCACCTCGGCATCCACATTGATGATTGCTGGGTGGCTAAAGACAGTCATTTAAGAAGTGTATAAACTGATGTCTGCTACACCAAAAAAGAACAATCGAGCACACTCCACCAGAGTAGTGGCTACTTCCTGGGCAGAGAAAAACTTAGCCACATCAAGGGAAATATGTGCGGCCATAAGATGGTCCTTTATCCAGACATTCACAAGGCATTTTAAACTGGACAATCTTAGAGCTGCCAAAACCAGTTTTGGTCACTCAGTGCTTAATGCAGCTCTGGCCCCATCCAATCAATACACATCTATCCCTCCCAATTAATAACAGTACTGTTTTTCAAAACCCAGAAATTGGAGTGCCTCAGAGATTATGACACAGAATGGTAATCTGCATACTTGGTAAGGTGATTGTGGGGAGTATATCTTTGAGGCACTCCAGGGCCAACCGAGATAACACGAGTTGTGAATGTACCATTATGCCTGAACACGTGCATGTATATATGGATAGTTATGACATCATAGCACGGCAAGTTACACAGACGACACTCTCTTGTGATAGTGATATGAATAATTGTTGCATATATACACTGTACATAACCTGTTACCTTTTAATGTTTTGTTCACAAGCCTAGTCACCTAACAGTTTCTCCTCAGATATTAAAGCTTTAAGCTGTGGAAAAAGTTTAACTGGAGATCTGAGGACAGGACAGAATCCATGGTGAGATGGACTGTCACCTTTTTAGTCACATGTGTATCTCAGTCTGTCAGGTGGACATAACCCGGTCTATAAGGAACTGGAAGGCCTCAGAGATATAGTCCCCATTATCATGTTTACCAGGAGAGTAAACTACCATTGCTATGTCTGTGTTTTAACTTTCACTACAGTCAGGCTCTCAAAACTGCAGGGAGCTATTGCCATTATTCTTCAACATTATAGGACCATTCTGCCAGTTCTCTCTTTATGTACGTGGCATTGCTTTTCAATTATACAGTAGGCATTTTCACATTTATTTTACATA
The DNA here is from genome assembly GCA_016271365.2 of Neoceratodus forsteri. Lineage (NCBI taxonomy): Eukaryota > Metazoa > Chordata > Ceratodontiformes > Ceratodontidae > Neoceratodus > Neoceratodus forsteri. The sequence continues at coordinate 725,925,485 of CM028129.1, forward strand.
AAACGATCTTCTGTTGGGTTCCCATGATGCACATATCTTTGCTGTTTGTAAATGATTACGGAAAATGTTTCTGTTTACATCTTTTTGTTTTTGTTTCTTTTAGAAATTAACTTTTGCTCAATACACAGATTATATTAAGCCCTTGCACTGTGAGGCTAGAGTTACATACATTTCATCTCTGTATTGCATTAGCTTAGTATTGTACTGTTGTAAAGTGCTTTGAAATGACATGAATATTACTGAATAATTTAATAAAATAATATAAAATAATTTAATACAAGACAATTACCAAAGCAATGATCAAATGGCAAAAAACAAAACAGTGAAATAGAATAAAATGAATATTGTTTACATCTAAACAGGGCAGGAGATTATTTCTAATTGTCAGCTGTTATAATGTTCTCATTTACAGAAATTATATCCATAAGCCTAAATGATCCCTATGTAACTGTACCTGAACACAAAGTGATGTGAAAAACTGTATTGTGCATTGTTTTGTTTTCATGGGCAGCATTCTGCTACTGTTCTCTTCACACAACCTGTGATCTGGAGTTATAACTATGTCACGGCTTGTGTCCAAAACTTAAGCATGGTTCTGATAGGATAATAGCTGTTACACTGTTAATAGCCATTTGTTTTTGTTTCTTTTTAGAAATTAACTGTTATTAAAGAAACAGATTATATTGAACTATGACGTAGCTTGTGGACAATAACTGACAACACAATTTTAGAAATGAGAAAAAAAAATAAATGCCCTTGCTGGGATTTGAAACCAAGGTTGCTCAGAGTACTTTACTACTGCACTAACCTGTTATGCTAACAGAAGAATTGGAATCTAAGGATTCCCAAGGGCACACAACCTTTTCTTGAACTGTATACCCTAGAGCTACACAAACAATAACTGAGAACAGTTTGGACTGGCAGTATAGCCTAGGAATTAATGTAACAAGTTATGAATGAGCTTGGTGCATCCAGGAAACCTGAGCTGGATGCCCACAACCTCCACTTGCTTACTATGTGATTCTGGACACCTCACTGAACCTCCCCAGTGCTCCGGTTGCACCCCTGAAAACAGGCAGTTGTGCCTAGTGGGCCTTACCCAGTTACCAAAGAATAAAAAAAAAAAAGGTAAACACTGCGCATTTAGAGGTAAGTCACTCATTTCTTTTGCTAGGGATCATACCTCTCAACCTCCTGCCTCATAAATCAGGGACAAGGCTTAAAAAAATCAGGGACAAAAGACCAAAATCAGGGACACATCTTCAAAATTAGAGTTATTGACCCAGAAAGCTGGTAGAATGTGGTGCTTAGTGCAAAACGCATTGTCTAAAGAAGAACAAGTCTGTAACTTTAATGCTTGACATTGTTTTGTGCTTACAGTCCCCACTGTTTAACCACAAAAATACAAATTTTAGGAGGGACAGAGTCAAATTTTGAGGCAAAATCAGGGACATCCCTGAAAATCAGGGACACTTGAGAGGTATGCTAGGGATGTTACTAACTGCTGCCAATTAGCACACATTTCCTGTTCTCTTTAAGCACTAGGTTAGAAAAACAATGTTTTAAATCCATAATAAAATACATAGGGATTTCATTCTCTCTGTACAGCAAACTGCAATTCTCTTCATGTTCATTTCTCTGTAGCTTATTTTCATTTTTCCTCCCTACTTACTGTATAACAGGGGAGTTGAAATGCAGTGAGGGGCTCCTGCTGTCATCATATCCCATTCTTCCTTTTCATGTTCTGAATCTTGGGGGATGTGTGATCACTTCCAGATCCGAAGTGGTGTGCCATCATCTCCCTCCAGCCTCCCCCTCCCCACCTCCCACCACCAGCAGATGTCTCTCCACCCTTCACCTGCAGTTTCTCTCATGGAGGAGATGGAAATAGCCACACTCCTTTCTTGTCAGTTGCAAATCATACAAATCAAAGAAAAGCTAGTGGATTTATATCTTAGATACACTCTGTAAAAAGAAATAAACTGAAGTTAGAAATGGAATTTTCAACCATGAGACCCTTTTTAGGAGAGTACTGCAAAATACATAATAACATAGTAATTCAATGTTGGAAGGGGCTCCAGCTCCATCCGGAAAAATTACATTTAGTTTAACATTTTGCTTTAAGAACTCCGCACTAATATTTACCTTTTCATGTATAGGATACTCCTACAGCGGCCCTCATATTCAGACTATTTCTAACTTTATTTTCAATTTTTATTTGTGAGTCTTTTTCATACTGACTCAAGAGCCACACATTTCCTTTAGTTTAAGAGCAGGGCTTGGCACAGCTTCTCAGAAGGGCCCAGACTCTGACCTCAGCACCCTAGTGGCTCTCAGTTTTCCCCTCAAGAAAACCCAGTTTACCCCCACCAGCTGTGGTACCTCCTGTCCTACATTCTGAAGGAAAATAAAATGTGTACGTGGGACAGAAACACTGAGGCCTGGTGTCTTGACCAGACCTAATGGAGGTAGGGTGGAATGTAGAGGTGTCATCAGCTGGAGGGTTCTCCTCTTTCCCCAAACATTTACTTACTTAACTTAACCTTTTTGACCTTATTTGCTTCTTATGCTGATGCAGTACTGTCATTTTGTTTTTAGTGGGATTAAGTGACTCAGATGGGTCTTTTCCTTTAAATGACTGATCTTCTTCGGGGGGTATCGCAGTCATCAGGTCACACCATAGGAACTTCACCATCAGTGAAGCAGGATCCACACGGAAGAATTTCAGCAGTCCTATGCCATCAATGTCCATCAACCTCACCAACCCTATAAAGGTGTGAGTGGTCCCACTTCCTCCTCAGTTCTTTCCCACCGTCTACTCACTCACTCACATGGGTCTCCGCAGACTCTCCAATGCAATATTTTTGCCTTTTTTTGCTTACAGCTTTTTCTTCTGCAATTTTTTCAGAATCTCTTTTACTAAAGAGATTCCTCCAACATGTTTATGTCAAGAGTTAATCCTTTGACTTCTCTTTTCTGTTGCTGCTACTGTGGAAAGAAGACTGCCTCCACAGATGAACATTCTCTCTGTGTCTGCTGTCTTGGGCCTGATCACAAAGTTTCTGATTGTGAGCTCTGCCAGAAGTTTAACCAAATAACCCTCAGTCAACGCAGAAAGGCTCTTAAAAATTTCCTGATGGATCAACAGCTAGCCAGTTACGGGCAGGGATCTTCAGAGGCTCCAACCTCTCAGTCGCTGACAGGATTGCCAAGCTCCCAGGCCTCTAAGACTCAAAACAAATCCTTGGGGAAAAGTCATAAAATAGACTGAGATCGCAACCACTCCCCCCCGGCAGTGATCTTGTTCCCTGATGGTCTCTTCTCCTTCTTCTGGTGATCCTCATCATCTGTGGCTGCACTGACATGCAAAACTGCTGTCCTGGTCTCTGTGCCCTCCAGACCCATAATGACAGCATCCTCACCTGATTCTCAGGATGGCCAGCCATTGATCTCTGGGTTATCGGCCCCATCTTTGTCGATGACGTGCTCATCATCGACGGCCCCTCCATCGAGGCCTGACCCTTCTCCCTGCAGGGCTACAGGCTCTTCAGATTCTCAGGACCTATCAGGAGGGTCATTGATACCTGTGCCATCACCCCCCACCATCATCGACAAATGTCATCAACCTAAATGACATTTTGAGAAATTCACTTCAATGATTGTGCAGTAGCTGGGTGCGTACAGGCCCTCTTCGCTGATACTGTCGGTGGCAGCTTCATCATTGATGTCTGCACATAGGTCACAGGAAGCCCCCCACAAGCCATCATCATCTCATCCAACGCCAGACTTGGAATTAAAAAAAGCTGATATTGTGGAGGAGTACCACCCAGATCTCACTCTTTCTGATGATGATAAGGAAGAAGAGGAAGAGATCCTGGTCTCTGACAGATCCACCACAGCTTCCTCTGTCAGTGAAGATTCCATTAAGCATACCCCTAGATCTCCTCCCAAGGATCCCACATTTTTTAATGTGATGAATCTGCTGTTCTCATCCATGGGCTTCCACACTGAGGAAGAGGATGCCACCAGGAAAGAGCTGGTGGACTTCCTGGAGATCCCAGAATCTCCCCAAAAATCATTCCTCCAATCCTGCCTGCCTCGAGGAATTCAGCTATGGCAGCTTGGCACAGACCAGACATGGTGCCAGCTATGCCCCCCAGGGCAGACAAACATTGCCATGCCCCTCAGGGGTTCCCCTGCTATGCTGCCCAACCTGAAACAAACTCATTGGTCATTAAGGTAGCCCACAACAGGTCTAAGGCACCTAAGCATATTAGTTCCCTCCCTCTGGAAAAAGTGTCCTGTAGAATTGACTTCTGGGGTAAGAGGGTATATGCCTCCTCCACTCTGGGTCTGAGGATTGCAAACTACCTGTCTCATCTGGTAAAGTAAAAAAGTGCCAAATGGAAGAAGGGCAAGTCTGCTGCCCAGGCCCACTCAGATGGCACAGAGAAGAAGTATCTTCAGGCAGTTGAGGAAGTTAGAAAACACCTCCTCAGAGCCCTTAATGACATGGCTGATACTATTGCCAGGGCTGTGGCCATGGGTACATGCCTATGTAGGCACTCCTGGCTGAGGGTATCTGGTTTTGCTGCTGATATTCAGCAAAAGGTTCTTAATGCCCCTTTCAATTGCATTAAGCTGTTCAGCCCTGATGTTCAAGATATTATCAACAATCTGCAGACTTTAAGCAGGGTGCTTAAATCTGTCCACTCTCTCTACCATACTCAACTGAGAGGTAGACAACACCCCCACCTTCGCAGAGTGACCAATAGACCAGGTGCAGCCTCTCACCCCCAAGGGAAGCACAGAGCGCTGGCTGCCTTGCCTGCCTCCTCCAACGCTGAAGCGGTCACCAAGTGTCCCAGAAGTGAGAGACCAGCCCCCTGACTGATTCTGCCTCTGCTTGACTCCTTGCCAGACCCCCCACCTTCTGGTCCTCGACCAAGAGGTGGTGGTCAGAGGTCGATTCTTCCTCCATCTAAATGGAGAACCATAACTTTGGATGTCTGGATCTTCCTGATCATAGAAAGGGGTCTCACCCTGGAGCATATAAAGCAACCTCCAGAACCCCTCGCCTGCCTTCCAGTTACCCCCGGTTCACTTATCTGTTCTCTGGGAGGAGGTACAGTTCCTTTTGAGCAAGCAGGCCCTTGAGCCTGTACCCAGGCACAAGAGAAACGAGGGTTTTTATTCCAGGTTTTTCCTGGTCCCCAAGAAGACCAGAGACTTGAGACCCATTCTGGATCTAAAGGACCTCAGTCTGTATGTCTAGTACAAAAAGTTCCAGATGGCAACTTTGCTAGGCCTACTGCCCCTCCTCATGGTGAAAGACTGACTTCACTGGACATGCAGGATAATTACCTGCACATATCAAGATTTTCTCTTCACAGGAAGTTTCTCTGCTTTGCATTTCAGGGCAAGCATTATCAGTTCAAAGTGCTGCCCTTTGGCTTGTCCTCTGCACCATGGGTCTTTACCAAGTGCTTAGCAGCAGTAGCAGCAGCTCTCAGAAGGAAGGGACTGTATGCTTTCCCTTATCTAGATGATCTACAGGCCCCATCCAGGGAACAACTTCTGCTAACTCTGGAGAGAACTCTCCAGTTGTTTCATTCCATGGGCATTACTGTCAATCTGCCCAAGTCAGTTCTGGTACTGTCCTAAAGGCTGCACTGTATAGGGGCAGTTCTAGACTCAGTGCAGGGAAAGGCCTTCCTGCCCCACAGCAGGGTGGAGTGTCTTATACCCAAGCTCAGGAAGTTGCTCAAAGTCACCATATTCCTGCCAGGGTGTACCCGAGAATGTTGGGCCTGATGGCAGCTGCCTTACAAACTGTTCCACTGACCAGACTTCATATGCACATTCTCCAGTGGACCTTCCAGGTACAGTGGGACCAGAGTAAAGACAAGTTAGATCATCCAGTCCTGGTCTCTTCCCCATTCTGCAAGGTACTTCAGTGGTGGATGGACCCCTTGAATCTGCTTCAAGGCATCCCGTTCCAGATCTCCTCCCCAAAGCAGATCCTCACCATGGATGCATCTGGTCTGGGCTGGGGAGTGCACCTGAGTCCCTTCTAAACCCAGGGCTTTTGGTCCCAGTTGGAAACCTCCCTGCATATCAATGTCCTGGAAATGAAGGTGGTGCTACATGCCATGCAGGTCTTCCAGGAACACTTTACTTCAGGTCAGCTGCTGGTGCAGTCAGACAATCTGTGTAGTATACTACATCAACAAGAAAGGGTGGACTCGTTCATATCCCCTATGCAGGGAGGCCATGAGAGTGTGGTACTGGGCATTGGATCATGGTCTGACACTCTTTGTGGTCCATGTGCCAGGCATGTTATACACTCTCATGGACAGCCTGAGCCTGACTCAGTCCAGCATGCACAAATGGGAGCTTCTCTCATCCATCGTAGGAGACTTGTTCAATGATGGGGTCATCCAGAGTTGAACCTTTTTGCGTCCCCAAACAAAGCAACACTGTCCCAATTTTTGCTCACTAGAACCAGGGCCTGGAGTTTTTGAGTGAGACATGTTTTCCCTCTCCTGGAGTGGGAGGCTCCTTTATGTGTTTCCTCTCATTCAGAGGGTGCTAATCAAGCTGCAGATGGAGGGGGCCAGCATGATTCTGGCAGCTGCATTCTGGCCTCAGCAGATTTGGTTTCCTCTGCTACAGCAGTTGGCAGAAGAACCTCCAGTCCCTCTCCCCGTCTGCAGGAACCTGCTGACCCAGGATCAGGGGACCCTGGTTCATCCTAACCTCAGGTCCCTCCATCTGCATGCTTGACTCCTGAGGACATTGCCATAGCCAGATATGGGGTCTCTAACAGAGTGGCGGACATCCTAGTGGCTGCCCAAAAGCCTACCATTCGAGCCACTTATGCCATAAAGTAGAAGCAGTTTGTCATCTGGGCTGCCAAGCATAGTCTGGACCCTTTCACTTGTCTGGTGAACTATGTCCTGGATTACCTGATCTCTCTGTCTGACTCAGGTCTCCGCTACCCCTCCCTCAAGGTGCACCTTTCGGCTATTTCTGCCTTTCATGAGACCGTGGGTGAGCACATGATTGCTCAGCTGGATGTCTCCCATACCTTTTGAGGGGCATCCTGCATCTGAAACCCCCAATCTGATTTCCTGTCCCAAGTTGGAATCGGAATTTTGTTTTGGAGAAGTTGACCTTCCCTTTGAGACAATCACGACTTGCGAGTTGCGCTTTCTCTCTTGGAAAGCATTGTTTTTAGTTGACATTACTTCTGCTCTAAGAATTTCAGAACTTCAAGCCCTCTGGTGTGAGGTGCCGGTTTTGATTTTTCACAAAGACAGGGTGTCTTTGCGCACAAATCCTAAGTTTCTCCCTAAGGTGGTCTCCGAGTTTACACTCAAACAATCTATCCACCTTCCTGTTTATTTTTCCGAGCATGCCAATACAGGGAAAGCACTGATCCTTATGTTAGATGTGCACAGAGCTTTGAAGTACTACCTGCTTCGCATCAAGGAATGTAGACAGTCAAAGAAGTTGTTCATTTCCTTCGCCACAGGTAGAGAGGGCACTTCAGTTTCTAAGCAATGTTTATCCAAACGGTTGGCAAATTGCATTGTGTTCTGATACATAGACTTTGACTTTGACGGCAGATAAGGACTGCTCGACCCATCTAGTCTGCCCATTTCCCTATCTACAGGATAGGTTGCAGATTCTAGTTAACCAACAGCCTATTTCTTCCTACCCCCCACAAGAACGACCTTATGTCTGTCCCTTGCATTCTTGAATTCTCTCACAGTTTTAGACCCCACAACCTCCTCAGGAAGGCTGTTCCATGCATCCACTACCCTCTCTGTGAAAAAATACTTCCTCACATTGCCCCGGAACTGCCCCCCTCTATCTTTAAATTGTGTCCCCTTGTTCTTGCATGTCTCTTTTTCTGAAAGATGCTACCCTCTTGGACTTTGTTGATTCCACTGAGGTACTTAAAAGTTTCTATCATGTCCCCCTCTCCATTCTTTCCTCAAGGGTATGCATATTAAGCTCCTTTAGTCTCTTCTCGTATGGCTTCTCTTGCAGACCCTGCACCATTTTAGTTGCCCTCCTCTGGACTGCCTCTATCCTGTCTATGTCCTTGCAGAGATGGGGTCCCCAGAACTGGACGCAGTACTCCAGATGGGGTCTCACCAACTGTCTGTACAGAGGGATAACAACTTCCTGTTTTCTGCTGGTGATGCCTCTCCTTATGCATCCAGTATCCCCCCAGCCCTCCCTACTGTCTTCTCACATTGCTTGCTAACCTTAACGTCATCTAATATGATTACCCCCAGGTCCCTTTCCTTTTTTGTTGTTGTTACTACCTCCCCCCCATTGTGTAATCTTCTCCTGGGTTCTTGTTTCCCAGGATAATTATTTTGCACTTCTTTGCATTGAATCCTAGCTGCCATACTTCTGACCATTCCTCCAACCTTGCCAAGTCCCTTCTCATCCTTTCCACGCCTCCTTGTGTATCAACCCTGTTGCAGATCTTTGTCATCTGCAAAGAGGCATACTTTTCCTTCCAGTCCCTCTGCAATGTCACTTATAAAGACATTAAAAAGGACTGGACCCAGTACTGAACCCTGCGGTACCCCACTAGTAACCCCTCTTTCTTCAGAGTGGACTCCATTTACAATTACCTTCTGTGTCCTGTTGTCCAGCTAATGTTTTACCAGGCTACCATCCTGGGACCCACTCCCAGGCTGGTTAATTTGACTATTAATCTTTTGTGTGGGACTGTGTCAAATGCCTTGCTAAAGTCTAGGTAGGCCATGTCCACAGCCCCTCCCTGGTCTACTACTTTGGTCACCCAGTCAAAGAAATCTATTAGATTTGTCTGACATGACCTTCCCGCTGTGAACCCATGCTGCCTTGGGTCCTGTACCCCACTGGTCTCAAGGTACTCAACAATTCTTTCCTTCAGATGTGACTCCATCACTTTCCCTACCACAGAGGTCAAACTGACAGGTCTGTAGTTTTCTGCCTCTGTCTTGGTCCCACTTTTGTGAAGGGGAATCACATCCGCCTTCCTCCAGTCCTTGGGTACCACACCATCCTCCCATGATTTATTAAAAAGAGTAGTCAGTGATTTCATTAGTTCTCCTTAATTCTTTTAGAATTCTGGGGTGAATTCCATCAGGCCCCATTGCTTTGTCCACCTTCAGTTTTAGGAGTTCTTGAAGAACCCTTTCTTCTGTGAAAGGGCTGGGATCGACCTCCCTATCAAGAGTGCTTCTGTTAATTGGATTAGGCACTTCCCCCTCCTCTTTTGTGAATACTGAGCAGAAATATTCATTAAGTATCCCTGCTTTTTCACTGTCCCCCTCTGCCCAGCCACCATTCATTCTATTCAGCCTCACTATCCCTCCCTTTGTCCTTCTACACTCTCTGATGTACCTATAAAAGGTTTTATCCCCCTTCTTAACCGAGTTGGCTATCTTTTCCTCAGTTTGGGCCTTTGCTATTCTGACTTCCCTCCCTGCTTCCTTCTGCCTTAACTGGTACCGCTCTCTGTCCTGCTCCTTCTGTGTTTCCTTATACTTCATGAATGCTATCTTTTTCTCCCTGACTTTCCCAGCCACCTCTTTTGAGAACCATAGTGGCTTTTTCTTTCATTTTGATTTGTTTATTTACTTCACACAAAGGCTTGTTGCCTCTGTGATGGCAGTTATGATGATTCCCCATTTTTGCTCCACTTCTTCTAGCCTGTTTGCTAGTGCTTTTATGAGGCACTCTCCCATCTTGCCAAAATCAGCTCTCCTGAAGTTCAGTACCCTCACTTTTGTATGGCTTGACTCTGTAGCTGTGTTTAACGTGAACCACACTGTTTGATGGTCACTTGTTCCCAGATGGTAACCCATTTCTAGATCTGAGATCCTCTCACTGCCCCCATTTGAGAGTATGAGGTCTAAGATTACTCCCTCATGAGTGGGTTCTGAAACTAGCTGTCTGAGGCCTGCCACCTGTAGGGCATTGAGAATTGCCCTGCTCTTGGATGTGGCTGCAGCAAATGTGCTCCAGTTAACATCTGGCATATTCAGGTCTCCCATCAACAGTATCTCCCCTTTCTCTGCCATCCTAAGAATGCCTTCTATCATATCCTTGTCCATTCCCTTCCCCTGACATGAGGGTCTGTACATAACCCCTGTGAGGATTGTGGTGCCCTTTCAAGTCTCCAAGGTGACCCACAGTGCCTTCTCTCCTCCCTGTTTTCTCTTTTGTTCAGTTGCTTTTATCCCTTCTTTTACATAGAGAGCTACTCCTCCCCCTCTTCTCTCCTGCCTGTCTCTCCTGTAGGTTATGTACCCTGGTATGTTAACATCCCAGTCATGGTTCTCAGTGTACCATGTTTCTGTGACTGCTACGATATCCAGGCATCCCTCTTCCATCAAGGCCAGCAGCTCAGTGAGCTTGCTGCCCAGACTACGGGCATTAGTACTCATTACTCTCCATTTCCTGATGGTCTTAGTCCTTTTTGCCCCATCCCTGTCCTTCTTGCCTTTGTCACTTTCCCTATTTACCCCTGCCCTTCTCCCTATCGCCACCTCTATGTTGGTGTTTACCATACTTACTACCATGATTTTTTTGGGGGGGCTAGGATTTTCCTGCTCCTTACCAGTGCCTCCCCCCTTGGCTAGTTTAAATGCTTGCCAATGAAGCATTTAAACCTATCACCTAGGATCCTGGTTCCCCTCCTGGACAGATGCAGCCCATCATGCCAGTATAGGCTTGCATCATTCCAGGTGGACCCCCAGTCCCCAATGAAGCCAAATCCCTGAGCTCTGCACCAGTTTTTCAACCACTGATTGAATCCCATGGTGCAGAACACCCTAGCCTCTCCTACGCCATAGATGGCCAGCACCTCCGAGAAAGTTACCGTGCATGCTACTTGTCTAAGGCCCCTCCCCAATTCCACAAACTCTTCCTGCACTGCTCTAATCCCTTTCTTTGCCAGGTCATTTGTCCCTAGGTGGACAATGACATCCAGCTCCCTCCATTGTGCCGCTGCTCTGGCAATCCTGAGGATTCGCTCCCTGTCCCTCCAAGCCATGGCACCAGGCAGGCACCTTACCTCCCTCTCCCCTACTCCCCCAGTTCTACCTTCCTAACAATGGAATAATACAACAATTATGGCAAAGAACTGCCTGGAGCTGTCAAAGCTCATTCCACAAGAGGCATTGCTACCTCTGTGGCTTGTTTCTGAGGTGTCTCAGCCGCTGACATCTGTGTGGCTGCCACCTGGAGTATGTCCATACTTTCACCAAGCACTACAGTCTGGACATTGCCTCAAGAGCCTGTGCAGGGTTTGGCAGGGCTGTGCTACAGAGTTTTCTGTCTTAAGTTTATGGTGAGTCCTCCTCCCACACTATCTGTTTTTCACCTGTAACTGCTTGGGATTCATTCCTGTGGTGTAACCTGATCACTGAGATACCCCCAAAGAAGACAGAACAGTTACGTAAGAACTTACCATAACAGTAGATCTTTGAGGGGATCTCAGTCATTACAGGTCTGCTTTCCCTCCCACCATCCCCCTTCTTGGGGCTCTTGTCTAGGAACTGGCTGTCTAGTGTATCCAGCCTTTCATATGGATCTGGTCACTTCTCTCTCTCTCTTTTCAGTCCCCCATAGCTAAAGCTATGCTCCCTTTGTCTCTGGGGTAAAGAACTGAGGTGGGAGCGGAGCCACTCACGCCTTTATAGGGTCAGTGATGTTGATGGTATGGGTGGCCCCAGTGGTACTGGTACCCCATCAGGTAAGCACTATCAAAATAGTGCTGCACTATACGGTGCTAGTCTGGTAAGTGCTCACACTGACCGCGAGGGGGGATTTACAGGGCTTGCTGTAAGAACTCCCCTGATCACTGTCTATGGTGCATATAAAACACAAGGCCACCAGAATCCAGGATGCTGGCCAAGCTGTTCCAGTGGTGTGGATGGCTGGGGCATCAAGTAGCTTAGCCAGCAACAGTGGAGACCAGGGTTCTAATCTTGGTTTCCAACCTTTTAACATTCCTCTGAACTTTTATTTTTTGTGTGAACTATTTCTGCACCCTGACCTCGGAGCATCTCTCAGGGTCTCACTGACAGTAACCACATTCAACCGCCTACCTGAACTGGCTGCTCTGGAAGCTACATTGGGTATGTGAGATCTGGGGCTCTCCCGACCCCACAGAGAGGCCCCCAGACCTCGAGGAGAACCAGATAGTCAGCCGGTATTAGGCATGTGGTGGGCCGGCTTGCCAGCGATCGCCATCGCCTCACCTGAGGACAGAGGGATTTTTCCTTAGTGTTTCCCTCTCTTGAGGCAAGGACATGCAATGCTGTCCTGCCCGGTGTGTGCACGCTCCCGCATGCACCCGGAGGACATCTGCTGCTGCCCCAATCCCCATGCCTCTGTGTCATGCACTGCAGTGCCCCCAGCCTCTGCCAGGGGTTACCAGCCGAACAGAAGAGCCCCTAACTCACCCCAGGACTAAGAGAGCTGTCCATGGATGCTCAGTCTTAGTTCTTCCCTGCCAACCCCTGACGACAGGGGCTCATTCCCAAACCCAGGTCACCAGCGTGGTGCAAGATGTGGCGTCCAGCGCCTCAACCCTCAGGGCCACTGGGCCAGCAAAGATACCTCTGAACTTAATATTTTTTTACATGGGGCCATAATGGCCCCACAAATTTTTACTTTTTCCAGGATCTGCTCCCTCTTTGAGTGAGAATCCTAAAGACGAGGGATGCGGAGGGGGCAGAGCCACCAGCAAAAAACAAATTGGCGCAGTTTTTACCGCACACTTCTAGTCGATGCTATTATTGTTGGCACTGTTTGGACCCAGTGCCACTGTACTGCTGAAAATCTTCCATGTGTATCCTGCTTCACCAACAGTGAAGTTCCTATGGTGTGAGGTTCCTACGGTGTGACCTGATGACTGAGATCCCCTCAAAGATCCACTGTTGTGGTAAGTTCTTATGTAGCTGTTCTTTACTGTGACCCTTGGAGGTGCTTTCCCTATATTCAAAGGGGCCAGTCAGAGTTCATTTACTGATGTTAGATGCACTGGCATGAGGAATAGGGCTTGAGGGAGCAAAAGAAACCCTAGCACTGCCTCTGAGTTTTTTTATTATTTGTTTCATACTATGAGAGTGTGGTACCTATTTGATTAATAAAGCACTGGTTACCTTATGACTGAGGACTCTTTGACTGGGGAGTAGCTCTGAAATCCCTCCTACTCTGGACTTGAAAACATGAGTCGAAATTACAGTAGATCAGTTTAAAATAGTTCATCATTCATTTGATAAACAAGCAAACTTGCTCCATGGCTAATATGATAGCAGGGCTTAGTCTTTTGATACACAGTTTCATGGGGACCAGACTCTGATGTCTTTCTGACTCTCTTCCCCATGTGGGAGCTTCCCATGGACACATTTTGGAACAGCCCTCCCTGAGTTTTAGTCCATATCTGTATTATCACCAGTTCTGGTGGAAGAGACAGAGCAGGCAGGAAGGAAGGAGGAGTGGCACTGTATGTGAAAAATGACATAAGGGCCACAGAGATCCAGGAGGAACAAAATGGGGGAGAGATACTGTGGGTTAAGCTGGAAAGGAAAATGGGGACAGCCATCCACACAGGTGTGTTCTATAGACCACCAGCCCAGGAGGAAGAAACAGGGAGCTGATGCTAGCCATCCAAAGGATGGCAGACAAGGGTGAGGTAGTACTGGTTGGAGACTTCAATATTCCAGACGTGGACTGGAGCATCCCAGCAGCAGCCTCAACTAGGAGCAGATTTATCCTGGACTCCCTTCAGGGTGCCTTCCTCAAGCAACTGGTTATGGAACCAACTCGGCAGAAGGCAATACTGGACCTTGTGCTCACAAACAGGGACAGTGTGATGGGGGTAACAGTGGGGGAGCACCTGGGGAACCGTGACCACCAGTCATTGTGGTTTGAAATCACAGAAAAAGCAGAACCAAACCACACAAAAACACGTACCCTGGATTTTAGGGCGGCAGACTTTGGGAAAATGGGGAGATACTTGAAAGAGGCATTAAGAGGAATGGGACAGGAATCAGGAGTTGAGGAACAGTGGACAGTATTTAAAATGGGGATTACAAGAACAACAGAATTATGCATTAAGCAGGTTAGCAAGAGGAAAAGGAAGAGGAGACCATTATGGTTTTCCAAAGAGGTAGCAAAGAAAGTGAAAGCCAAAAAGATTGCATTCAGGCGATACAAAAAGACACAGGCAGAAGGGGATAGGAAGAAGTACCAGGAGAAGCAAAGGGAGGCAGAGAGGTCAGTAAGGGAAGCCAAAGCTCAGACAGAAGAACACATTGCAAAATCAGTGGGTAGAGGGGACAAAACCTTTTACAGGTACATAAGTGAAAAAGAAAGACAAAGGAGGGATAGTGAGACTGAAGGGGAGGATGGGGACACGTGTGGAGGATGACAACAATAAAGCTGACATATTGAACAGGTATTTCTGCTCAGTCTTTACTGAGGAAGAGGAGGTAATGGGTCTGAAGGGAGTACAAGGGGTGAGAATGGTGCAGAAATGGACACAAGTCCCTTTACATGAGAAAGGGTCCTGAAGGAACTGGAAGTAATAAGAGTTGATAAAGCAATGGGGCCAGATGGGGTGCACCCCAGGGTCCTAAAAGAACTAAGAGAGGTGGTGGCTGAACCTCTGGCTATCCTGTTTAGCCGATCACTGGAAACAGGGAGGTACCCAAAGACTGGAGGACAGCAGATGTAGTCCCCTTATACAAAAGTGGGAACAAAGAGGAAGCAGGGAACTACAATCAGTCAGCCTCACCTCGGTAGTGGGGAAGATCATGGAAGCACTACTGAAGGAGAGATTAGTGGAACATCTGGTTGTCAATGGACTACAGGACCTAAGGCAGCATGGTTTCACCAGGGGAGGTCATGTCAGACCAACCTCGTTGAATTTTTTGACTGGGTGACTAGGGAGGTGGATCAGGGGAGGGCAGTGGACATGGCCTATCTGGACTTTAGCAAGGCCTTTGACACTGTGCTACACAGAAGACTATTACATAAACTGGGGAATATGGGTGTGGGCAGGACAGTAGTGTGGTGGGTAGGTAACTGGCTGGGTGGCAGGACACAGAGGGTGGTGGTAAATGGCTGTCACTCCACAGAGGGAAGAGTGACCAGTGGGGTACTACAGGGATCAGTGCTGGAACCGGTCCTATTCCACATCTTCATCAGTGACATTGCGCAGGATCTAGAAGGCAGAATTTCACTGTTCACTGACGACACAAAGCTCTGTAACAGGGTAAACACACCAGAGGGTGTAGACAGAATGAGAAAGGACCTGCAGAAACTTGAAGAATGGTCAGGGGTTTGGCAGTTGAAATTCAATGCAAGGAAGTGCAAGATAATGCATATGGGGCACAAAAACCCTGGCACAATGTATCAGTTGGGGGGGGTGAGGATATAGCATGCACCAAGCAGGAAAGGGATCTTGGGGTTATCATCTCTGATGACCTCAAGGTAGGGAAACAGTATGACAAGGCAGCAGGTAAAGCAAATAGGATGCTGGGATGTATAGGCAGGGGCATCACCAGCAGGAAAAGGGAGGTCATAATTCCGCTATACAAGACACTAGTAACGCCCCACCTGGAGTACAGTGTACAGTTCTGGAGACCATACCTACGTAAGGACATAGACAGGGTAGAGAAGGTTCAGAGGAGGGCAACAAAGATGGTGCATGGATTGCATCACAAGTCCTATGAAGACAGGTTGAAGGAACTGAACATGTACTCCCTGGAGGAGAGGAGGGAGAGTGGGGATATGATAGAGACATGAAAGTATCTTACAGGGAGGAACAGGGTGCAGGAATACACTATTTTTAAGTGAAAAAGATGTTCCAGAACTAGAGGGCATGGGATGAAGTTGGAGGGAGGACGATTCAGAGGAAACATGAGAAAGAATTTCTTCACAGAACGGGTGGTGGACAAGTGGAACACCCTGCCAGAGGAAGTGGTGGGGGCTGAAACAATCATGGGATTTAAGAATGCATGGGATAGACATAAAGGAATTCTGGAGGTCAGGGGTTAGGGGCAACAGACTTCTAGGAAAACATAAACTGAACTTACAAGCTCAAATGGGCAGATTGGGTGGGCCATAGGCCCTTATCTGCTGACACTGTCTATGTATCTATGTATCTATGACTTGAACCTGCAGTCCAGCTTTCCCTTCTGAGTGGGAATTTGGGTTTTGTTTGCTGTCAAATAAAGTCCTGTTTCATTTAAGTGCACCAGCGCCTGCCAACCTTGTGCAGAATCATTGGGCTTACACTGCTTCCATGGCTGGGTACCCAGTGAAGCACTGAGAGATCCCATTTAGTTTAATGGGTAACACTGGTACCAGTAGGGAGAAGGTAGAGCCCAACAGTACAGTTGGGCATCTAATACTGTGCATGTGTGTTGGGAGTGGTGAGCTATCAATTATTTTGGCTGTGCCTAGGACAGCAAAGGAAGAACAGTCAGAGCACTTCAAAGTAGTTAGGCTGGGCCTGGATAGGCACAAGAAGACCAATGGATATACTCTGTGTATTTTTTATAATTTTCTCAGATATTTTTACAACAGCTTTCATCGTCAGTTTTGTAATTAATGATTCATGTAATTAAAGACAGACGCCAATCTCAGTTTTTTACAATCTTGTCTACTAAGGTAGACTTCTTCCTTTAGGCCCAATGGTGCTACTTCGCTAACAATGCCCAACTGCTGCACTTGATCCCAACTTTTGAGCTAGCCTGCTTGCACTTACCCCTATCTCATTATATACCACAACCCAATACCTTAGCAGGATTTCCTCATTGTAACTGTTACTCTCGACTATTAGGGTATATGTATTAATCCACACTCACCTATTCCTGTCAAACATATGCAGCTGTATTATCTAATTATATGTTTTCAAGGTATAAAGCATGACTTCCCCATGTAATTGCTACTATACTATAAGTAAAGGTAAATTGTCATCTATGCCCAACTATTTCTGTCAAATGTTTTCAACTGTATTGTAATTGTATGTATATATGTCAGGACCTGGACTACCATTGTCCTATTCCCCACTGTACCCCTCCCCCCAGGTCGTACCGGGAGATGAGCAGATCTTGCTCAGTGTGCTTTCCCTGGTGAAGAAATTTCAATAAAATAAATAAATAAGGTTGCTTGTCATAAATACCTACTAAATTTATAATGTGGTTGTAGTAGGATCTCAATGTTCCTTCTATTTTTTAGACTCTGTGGATGGGCAACTGATATGTGTGGGTGGCACTTTATGAAAAGAAATAGATCCCAGTGTGCAAATTGGGTGGTCCATAAAGTGAGATACATTTTATTTCCAAAAAACAGTAGAAAGCCCAAACAAACACTAAAATGCACAGTGTAAAGTGTAAATATACATTTCGACACAAGAAAACACAAAGGGAGACTGGAGAAGATTTGTCTGCAGCTTGTAGAAAACAGGATTTACTTTTGTAGTGAAAACATAGTCATTAAACAACCAAATAGATGCCAAAGTTTGTCAGTGAAATAAAATGTAAAAAAAAAAAAAAAAAAAACCTCAAGGCAAGGGCTTTCATTAAAAATAAAATTTATTTGCCTTCATTTGGTTATTTAATGAGTCTGTCCCTGACCCCGTCCAGACAGTTCAGCCAAATCTCCCTTACCGTTGTTTTTATTTAACAATTAAACAGACAGATCCAGTTTCTCTGTCTAGCTGTCTCTCTATCTCTCTTTCTGTCTGTCTATAGCTATATACAAGCCTTCAAATGAATCTCCCTCATCTGAAGGGAGTCTCTCCTTATTTTCTGGTAATCATCCTGGCTATTTTCCTCAAGTAGCATCAACTATACATTAATTTGATAGATCTCCCTCAAAAGATCCAATATTAAGTTTAGTGAAGTCTGAATTATGCTGCTTTACTTCCAAACATCCCTCATCAGGAGACTGGCTTTCCCCCTGGTAGTGCACCTATGCAGATGTTGAAAATCAGCCCTTACCGTAAGTTTACCTCTTCTGGGTCTTGTTACTATGCAAACGGCAAAACACTGAATTGTCTTAAAGCTGAGAACACTGCAATTTTTTTAGGACCCCATGTCAAGTCTTATTCTTACCTTTTATTCCTTAGCAAGCCAGATCAGACCACCAATCCAGCCCAAGCTCCATTTTGGTCCTTTGTCACAAAAAGGTATCTGTCAGAGCAGCAGACCTCTTTAGTGAAATTCAGTTTGATTCCCTCAAGTCAGTGTGGCAACTGGCATCCTTCTGTAACCCCACTGGAACCTAACCCTATTTTATATACCTCACAAACAACAGAGGTGTTAGTTTGATGGCACCAGTAGTCTGACACCTTTTTGGCACTGGTGGGAACATTCAAAATTGAACAGAATTTTCTGGTTGGCTTCACTAAGATGCAAGAGTTGGCCAGGCAAGGAACTAGATTCCAGCCATGTTTCTATGGGAGCAGGGATATTTAAATCATATAGAAACAACATAGACTTTGGCAGCAGATAAGGACTGCTTGGCCCGCCTAGTCTGCCCATTTCCCTATCTATTGGATAAGCTGCAGATCCTAGTTAACCAACAGCCTACTTCCTCCTACCCCCTTCTAGAATTGCCTTATGTCTGTCCAATGCATTCTTGAATTTCCCCACCGTTTTTGACTCATGAGCCCCTTGGGAAGGCTGTTCCATGCATTCACCACCCTCTCCATGAAAAAATACTTTCTCATGCTGCCCCTGAGCCATCCCCCCCCCATCTTCAAATTGTGCCTCCTTATTCTTGCACATCTCTTTTTCTGAAAAATGATACCCTCTTGGACTTTGTTGATTCCCTTGAGATACTTGAAAGTTTCAATCATGCCCCCCCCTTCCTCGAGGGTATACATATTAAGCTCCTTTAGTCTCTCCTCATATGGCTTCTGTTACAGACCCTGCACCATTTTAGTTGCCCTCCTCTGGACTGCTTCCATCCTGTCTATGTCCATGTGGAGATGGGGTCTCCAGAACTGCATGCTGTATTTCAGATGGGGTCTCACCAACTGTTTGCACAGAGAAATAACAACTTCCTGTTTCCTACTGGTGATGTCTCTCCCTATGCATCTCAGCATCCCCTCCAGCCCTCCTTACTGCCTTCTCATATTGCTTGCCTACCTTTAGGTTGTCTGATATGAAATAAATTATCTCTCTGCTCTGGTTCAACTTGAATTACATCCTTGTCCATCTTGGGAGGGGTCTCAAGCAGATAGCATGCATGGTGACTTTTTCTGTGGTGCTACCTGTGAAGGGCCGGGAAGAGGCAAGGGTATGTCTCATCAGGGCCTTTAATGAATGGTTCAAGGCATGGTGCATAGAGAAGGGCTTTGGCTATATTAGGGTTTGTGTACTAACCTGGGAAGGTATGGGTTTCTATAAGGGAGGTGGCCTTCATCCCTCCAGGAAAGGGACTGCAGTCCTTGGTCGGAAGTTTAAATGCTACTTTGATGAGCATTTACACTAGTTGGGGGAGAGTTAAAACTGAGGAAAGCAACAATTGCCCCCCCAATGGTAAAATGCCAGGGAGGGAGGTCCCTAGGGAAGTAAACTGCCCTAAGGTAGCAGCACAGAAAGGCAGGTCTGGGACAAGACAAAGGAAATGGGGAATATAACTGGTAAGGGAGAATAATGGATTGAAGGAGTCCAAGAATAATGAAAGCAAAATCGGAAGAGGTGAGTCGGGGGAAGGGGGCTACTGGTAACAACACAGGCAGGAATGATTGGGAGAAGCAGGTCATCAAGTGGGGGGGGGAGATGTGGAGAGCCATGTGCACTAATACAAGGAGCCTTGGAAACAAACGTCCAGACCTGGAAGCCGCTCATGGCAGAGGCTAATCTCGGTTTAATGTTAATGACGGAGTTGTGGTGCACTGAGCACCATGACTGGGACATGGCCATACTGGGCTACTTTCTGTTCAGGAAAGACAGGATGGGGAGGAGCGCATGAGGGGTTACATTTTATGTGAATGAGGGACTTAAGGCTGTGGAGGTATGGGGACACCAAGATGAAAAAGAGGGTGTGTAAGTGCTGTGGGTCATTCTGGAGACAGGCTCTGGCTCTAGGACTGCTGTCCATACTGGGGTTGTATACAGAATTCCAGAACAAGGTGAGGAGATGAATAAGGCACTTGGGGAAGCCATCATCAGAATGGCAAGTAAGGAGGAGGTGCTACTAGTTAACGACTTCAATCTACCAGATGTGGAGTGGAGCCAACTGTGGCTTCAGCAAAGAGCAAGACCATCCCTGACTCCCTACATGGGGCTTATTTCAAGCATCTAGTCAAAGAACCTACTAGGGATAAGGATGTGCCATACCTGAAGCTTACAATAAAGGACAGCATTGCAGATGTCACAGTGGGCAGTCCCCTAAATACCGGTGATCATTGCACAGTGTGGTTCAGCATAAGGACAGGAACAGAGGTGAGCCACATGAGAACAAGGGCCCTAGACTTCAGGAGGGTGAATTTTAAAGAAGTGGAAGATTGCCTCAGACATTGCCCTGAAGGGGGGTGGGGATTGCCAGGGAGGAGTAGAGGTACAGTGGGAAAACTAAGGGAGAACATAATTAGAACAGCCAACCTCTGCATGAAGGACATGAGCAACAGCAGAAAGGAAAATGTGATCATTATGATTTTCCAAGGAAGTGGCAAGGGCAATGAAAGAAAAAAGAAAGGTACTCAGAAGATACAAAGAAACACAGAGGGAGGAGGACATGGAGGTATACTAAGCAAAGCAGAAGGAAGCAAGCAATTCAGCTATGACAGCAAAGGGAAAGACAGAAGAAATGATCGCCAACTGGGTCACCAAAGGGGATAAGACTTTTTTCAGGTATATACAGTAAATAAGAAGAGGAAAGCAAGGGGAGGGATAGTGAGGACCAACATGGTGGAAGGGGAAGATTGTACAGAAAGGAACCAAGAAAAATATGACATTTTAAACAGATATTTCTGCTCAGTACTCACAGTAGAGGGAGAAGGAGATGGACCATCAAGAAGAAGTAGGAATGAGGGTGGACACGTCCATTTTCAGAGACAGTCCTGAAAGAGCATGCAGCTCTGAAGGTGGATAAAGCTATGGGACCAGATGGGATGCACCCCAGTGTACTGAAAGAACTCAAGAAGTGCTAGCTGCCCCACTGACAGTCTTGTTCAACAGCTCAGTGGAAACAGGCATGGCTCTGGAGGACTCCAGAAGGGCTGCTATTGTCCCACTGCATAAGAGCAGCCACAAGGAGAAGGTTTGCTACTATTGGCTAGTCAGTCTTACTTTACTGATGGGAAGATTAATGGAAACTCAACTGAAATAAAGACTGGTTAAGCATCTAGAGTGCAGCAGGCTGCAGGACCACAGGCAGCCTGAATTCATTGGGGGAAGGTCATGGCAAACTAATCTGATTGACTTTGACTGGGTGTCCAGAGAAATAGATAAGGGGAGGGCAGAGGACAGGGTCCATCTGGACTTTAGCAAGTCCTTTGTGCCACATTGGAGACTAAGAAGTTGACCAGCCTCAGAGTGGAATCCAAACTAGCAAATTTGGTTTGAAACTTATTAACAGATATGAGACAGAATGTGGTGGTTAATGGCACTCACTTTAAGGATGGGAAAGTTACCAGTTGGGTACCCCAAGGCTCAGTACTGGGATCAGTCCTCTTCACTGTCTTCATAGGTGACATTGCAGAACAATTGTAAGGCAAGAGATGGCATGCATTTTTGCGGATGACACCAAATTCTGTAACAAGATGGACACTTAGCAAGGGGGTGGAGAAAGTGTGCAGAGATCTTGGGAAACTCATGGAGTGGTCAAAGAAATAGCAGTGTAAGTACTGATAGTCACTAGCCAGGAAAGGGACTGGACCTCAATGTGGCATGGCAGTGTGACAAGGCAGGGAGCACAGATGGTGGGAGCAGTGGTCAACCTTAACCTTTTTTTGCACTAAGCAGCAGGGCAAGTCGATTCAAAATTGTACTAGCCTGCAGATGGTTGCACTAGTCCACAATTATAATGGTGAATTTTGATCACTTATACAGAAAAAAGTATCCCAGCCAAGAAATATTATTGCAAATTTATCCTGCTCCCACATTTGTTTCCTGCCCCAAAAAAGAAAGGACTGGCATGCAGTCACACACAGTTTTCCCCTCATTGTTTTTTACCATGGCCTCCTCTCCTTCGGTGCCTTTCCACTGAACTGGAGAATTCCACAGCAGCAAATGTTCAGTGAAACATAGAAGCATAGAGTTTGATGGAAGATAAGGACTACATGGCCCACCTAGTCTGCCCATTTTCCCTACAAACTGTAATACTGCTACCCTACTGATCTCTAGCTTCACCCTCTCTTCCTGAACCACTAAGGTTCTCTTATGCTTATCCCATGCATTCTTGAATCCCGTTACAGTGTTTGCGTCCACCAACTCCACTGGGAGGCTGTTTCAGGCATCCACCTCTCTTTCTGTGAAGAAGTACTTCCTCTCATTTCCCCTAAGTCTAACCCCCTCCAGCTTTGTTGCATGAAGCAGTCAAGCAGTTCTAGCTCTTCTCACATAATAGACAGTATAATCATGCACCACAGCACACTCTCATCCCCACCCCCACCCACATGGCAGTGAATGGAATCAGCCAGAAAAGGACAGAGAAAAACACTCTCAGCCCCCGCCCTGTGATCAACCAGAGACCTATACTTCTGGAATCTTTCATACATTGTCAAGTGAACTAGGGAGGGACAAATCCAGGATTTCTATGGGAAGAGGGCTATACAAACCCAAGGAACTTGGGAAATGGAAAACTTTGCAACATTTTTATTTATACTGTACCGTATATACCAGGCACAAACATATTCATTTTAACATGCTCTGACCCAACAATAACAACATTTTTTAATAATTGTCCTTTAATCAGTCCAGGGGAAACAATACCCAGGCATGGATCTCTGCCACATCTGTTTCTATTTCAGAGGATCTATGCACCACAGGAATGCTTATTTTGATCTTTCAAATTATATATTTTAACATGCTTCAATTCATTGCTTTCAGGATGATGGGAAATGCTGGGTTAGGTGAAGGTGGGAATGCATGAATGGCACTGACTGACGTTGTGCACTGGGAAGAGTTAGGGACCCCTCCACCTGCCAGTTAAGGCAGCTATGGGTCTATGGATGGTCATTTCAGAATCTGGTCTGCAGTGGTGTCCAGGAAAATATGTAGAACTGAGAGACTGGGAGGTGAGAGGATGCAGCTGTGATAAGCAGTGCTCCCAGATCAGCCCAAGCATTTTCCTGTAGCAGACCCTCATTTTTCCTGTATTTTCCCTGTAAAACCTTGATGAAATCCCTGTAGGTTTTCCTGTATGCCCCCGCCAATTTATTATTGCTATTGGCATCACTAGGATGGTAAATAAAATCACTACACCACATATTCTGTCTGTTTTAAGGGTTCTTATTTACTTTAAGAATTAAAACTGACCCAAAAACATTACATAATTACATGACAGCTAAAAGATATTTACAGGTAACATGAAAACAAGCAATGGTGGGGAAGAACTGACGTACAGGGAAGCACCTGATACTGAACAGGTGGTATAAAGAGATAAACACAGGCATATATGTATCATTATAAAGTCTTAAAATGGTCACCCAGGAGTCACATTGTGCAAAGTTACTCATGAGCACCTGTCCTGAGGAGTGATGTGTAACGTTTCTTGAAGTCAGTAGCATCCCATCCACGATGCAAATATATGCAGTCACCTTTAATATTTGTCCTTGCTTCTGCAGTGTTCCAGCATGGTCTTTGTTGGCTTAAATTTAAAGCAGTCCTCTTCTGTTTTATTGAAGGAAACATGCAGCAGTGCATTCAGTGTGTTTCCTTTCATACAGCTTCTGTCCTTTGTTTTGGTACGGTTGACATCACTAAATAAGCGCTCCACATCTGCATTTCCATGGGGCAGAATTAGCAGTGCAGATATAAGCCTGCCAAGTAGGGGGAACCTCAAGACAATTGGATTCCTGGGATTTTTCAGGTTTCTGATGTGCTGCCAATACTCGTCAATTGGCAAGGTGGTCTTTTCCTCTGGGAAGGTCATCATTTCATATTCCAATATTTCATCATCAAGTTGATCCCTGACTTCATCATTGGTTCCAATAATGTTGGGGAAATGGTCTGCCAAAGCTTTTAATTTAACACTTGAGACATGTTGTTTCTCTGGGTTTAGTGCCTCCAGATGTTTATAGATGCCACCATCATAGTCTGCAAATGGCATTCTTCTTTTCACTTGCTGGCATGCCTCAATCCAAAAATCCTTTGCTAATGAAAGAAACTGTAGAACTGTTTCTTCTTCCCCTTCCTCTTGTAGTTGCTGTACAAATGACTTGCAATCAGATTTTCCAAAAGCGACTTGGTCCAAAGGAAGGTGGTAGTCTGTGTTTAGGACATCAATGTCTTGAATTTGTGCAACTTCTCGAATAGTAGCAGTGGTTAGGAATTTTGACAGCAGTTTTTTGTACATAACCTCCAGCTCACGGAGAAGAATGTGAATGTTTGGTTTTTCCTGCTGGAAAAGAAGATTGAACTCTAGAATGAGTGGCAATGCATAGTCCAGGAACATGAAGCACAGCTTTACTAGATTTGAGCGTAAAGCAGTCCTGATTCCCAAAACTGTTGCACTTCTTTCACTCGAACTTTCAAAATAAGACTTCAGAGCCTGAAACTGTTCCACAATTCTCCCAGCCACTTGGTGCAGACTGAGCCATCTGGTCTGACACGGTTTCAGAAGTTTGTGTGGTTTTGTGTTGGTGAAGTCCTGAAAGGTCTGAAAGGTCTGCATTCTCTTGGCACTTTTCTTAAAAATAGTACCAGATGTCTACAGGTAGGCTCTGTACCTCGCCAGGGAACACTTTGCAAGCGTCATTTGCTACGAGGTGGGCAACATGGCAGATGCAATGAATATTGAAGATGTACGGCAGCTCCTTTTTCAGTCTGGAGAGAACACTGTTTCTTACCCCTATCATCACATTCGCTCCATCAGACCCAAACCCTACAATGTTTTCCAGGGGGATTTCATCCTTTCAGAGTTCTTCAGTGATGGCATTGTACAAGGTCCCTGCATCAAATGTAACTCCAGATGCAGAAGGTGTTCCCTGGACTTCAAGCAGCTTGTAAAAGCATGACCTCACCCGTCCCTGGGCATCAAGGATGCGAGCAAGTAGAGCCAGCTGCTTTGCAACAGTCTGATCATTGCTTTCATCGATGAGGAGACTGAAATGTTTTTCTCATTTGCTCAACAACAGATAGCTTGAGCTCCTCTCCAATTACATTCACCAACAGCGATTTTGTTTTGCTCTCCTTACAGGCAAACTTCTCTGCAATCTTTGAGTCCTTGACATCACTGGGAACATCTCACTCATGTGGTTTGCCAGTGCAAATGGCAAGTGATGCTCTGCCACAGCCCTTGCCCACAACAATTCTGCTGATGCCACATCAGCATCCAGGAACGTGCAAAAAACTTGCTGACCGTTGCATTTGACGAGAGTGATGTAAGCAGCTTCTTATGTTTTTCTCCTTGACCATGATCACGAAGATCGTTCTTCCCTCCAGTGGCAACCTTGATGTGTTTGTTGCAAGGACTAGAGAGAGAGAGAGAGAGAAAAGAAAAAAAAGAGAAAGACGGGATTAATTTTGTAATTTACAAAACATTATCTCCTCCACCCACTCAAAATCAATCCTGACTGATCACTACACTGTTAGCACCCCTGGCTTACACTACCCATCTATTTTAATAATGGTGCATGTTCTCCAATACTTCTGTGCACCACCTCACACATTTTTGCACCCCCAAATGCATCTTAGAATTGTGCATATATACTTACACGCAGAATGCATGTTCTTCCCCTTTGTCACTCTTCTGGAGCCATCCTTTGAATTCTGGTTCAAGTTCCCAGTCTTTCCTGTAGCTCTGACGATACCTCATTTTCTTTGCAGGGGTGGAAGGTGATGGAGATCCAGATCGGACTCTTGTGGAAGACATATCAACCAATGGGATTCTGTCCGTGCTGCTGGTTCTGTTAAATACACAAAATAAAAAGTCTGTTGTGTGTTTCATAATCGTGAAAGAAGTGAATTTTTTCTTAAGCATGTGTAAAGCATGATTGTATGCTCACCAGACTAAAGATCAAACTCTGGATCCCCAGGAAGCAGATGACAGCATAGTGTGCCACTGGATGGCATCCAACGAGGATTAATTGAACAGATGAAACCAGGATGAACAAATGAATGAACCAATGAATGAAAATGAAATGATGGACTAGACAGACTAGACACGACAATATTTTTAGTGACATCCATTGACCGAGCTCAATACAATGCTGCAGTGCTTATTAAACACACTTACACAGTGATGCTATTATCAAAACATGATCTTTGCATCCTGAATTGGTGACTTACCAATTTGATTTCAAAAGGAGTGGAGGTCTCTGGTACTCACCTCAGGGCCCTGCTGTGAAGTCACCCAGCTACCACGTTGAGGTAGACCGCCCATTAGCTGGGTCCCTACTCTAAACTGTATCAGTCTCAAATGGCTAACCTTTACATAGGGTGCCTCAGGCCAAAATATGCTTACTCATGGTTTGGGACCCCATCCAATGTGCAGGTAACTGGTTGGGAGCTAGCTAAATCATGAGAACGCCATACTTGATTCACAAATATTAGCTGCTCACCCTTGCTCATATACAAGTATGGCATGCATAAAAGAGAGAAACAATCAGACTAGTGAGGACACCCTGCTCCCCCATCACCCCCAGGGTAAATTGTGATGTTAAACATATTTTTCCAGCCCGAATTGGCGACATACTAATTTGATTTCAAAAGAGTGGGGTCTCTTCGTATTCACCTCAGGGCCCTGCTGCGAAGTCACCCAGCTTGTTGAGGTCGACCACTCATGTAAGTAATTTACTGACGACTCAGGGGAAAATGGGGTTCTGCCAAGTCTCCCTTCCCCAACCCACACTCCCTTTACTCTGCTTTTTGCTTTCTTATATTGTTTTTCTTCTAACAAACTTATTTTCTTTTTTCCCCCTACAGGTCTGCCCGGACGAGGGCACCCAACGTATCAGATAAGTATAATTTTATTTTTACTCCTGTCCCTTCCATCCCTTTCATCCCGCTTAAGAACTGAGGATACTTTGTGACCCCTTTGCCATATTTTGTTTTCACAGGGTCATGTACACCACCTCTTTGGAGTACTACTTTTGGCTCCCTAGGTCAGGTAAGTCACATTATAATCACCCAACATAAATAAAACACAGGTATAAACTACTTTCTTATTTCATGGTGATAAGTAATTAGCATGTAGTTTGACAATAGTGGCAAAGCTCTCAACTGCACTCACATATGAGGAACGTCCTCATTTTACTTCACGAAAACTCCGTGTTCCACATTGTGAGGACTTGTCCCACATTCAGTAGTAACATTTTAAAGCAAAAATCTATAGTAAATGATGCAAAACTTATATTATTCAATTAATAACAGATTATCTGAACACAAATGCTAACATTTTAACACTGTTCTGAGCTTCCTAGGTAAAGATTTGCATATATTGCTCAGGCAGCATTTCAATTGTGCAAATAAAGGCCCCGCTTGCAACAATGTTCGGAACATGTGTATCCCCCTATTAGATTGTGACCCACGTTCTACACAAACAACTTGCACATAAGAGAAATGCCTAGTGATTTGAAAGGACACTCAGGAAGGGTATTTTTCATGGTCAAAGAAACAGCAGGAATCAAAATAGTACTACTTTTTAAAAGGTAGCAGGAACAGAAAGTCTCAAATGGACAAAGGCATGCCACTATTTTCTAACAACTGCCCACAATGGGCAAGCAATGAGAGTTTTACAGTACAGCAAATATACCAAATTATAAGAAACTGTCAACACCCCCACTCTCAAAACACTCAAATATTTTTTATCAAACCATTGGTACCACTAGTACATTTAACGTCTGTATTGTTTTTTAACTACATACAGATATAGACCTGGCCATTGATAAGGGGCAAACATGAAATAAATTATATGACTGAGAATTTGCTGCATTTTAAAATGCACCCCGGATTGTTTCCATGAAACTCTTAAGTATTTGTTGGGGGAGTAACAATGTAGCAGGGAAGTATTTACAATCTGATCAAGGGGTTTACTTCTTGTAGACCTTACCCCATACCTGGGGGAGCCCTGTCTAGGTTCCCCTCTTCTGAATATTGTATATTGTTTGCTTATTGGTTGTGTAACACCCTACCTTTTCCTTCTCCAGATCCTTGTTCCAGCCCTCCCTAATACACCCTTCTTGCTTGCTTACAATTTACGTTGGTATACTGTTGTTTACTGCTTGGTGATTGTGTTACTGCATTGTGGCGTGGGACTGTGTAGAATGATCAAATGCTTAATCTTCTTGGCCTTCTCTGGGTGGAGGCACTGTATAGCAATAAATTCTCAGAAAACAGCACCCATAGTGGTAAGTGATTCCCAGGTAATCCTGCCCTGTCGTGGACAGATAACAAAAGTTTGTGGTATGGGGCAGATCTGGGTTGGTGAAACAGGTAAGGTGTGAAGATAAAAATTAGGTACTCACTTGCCAGTTTATTAAACCTGTCGCTCAGCTCAGTACTGCTGTGAGGCTGACTGTGGCTGTTAAGAATTCCAAATCCTTAGAGACGTAAGGACAGGGGGAGTCAATACTATATGATGGCTGAAAAAAAAAAAACCTAGAGAGACTATAAATTGAGGAACATCATTCCAGGGATAGGACAGACTACATTAACCCTGAGGAAGTCCAAAATGTCAGGCTTGGTGGATATAATTTTTAGTTGATTACTGACAGTGAGTGACTGATTCCTATCTTTGCGGCTTACTATCTAAGAACACCTGAATCCTGGCCCCTCCTCCCCCTAAAGTTTAGAGGCCCAATCCTCATCCCAGTCATAAGAGGATGGAGCCACCTGTTTTGTGGGCCCAGAATGAGAATGGCTTACATGTACTACATTCTGCATTGCTTTGCTGCCCCCTGATTTTGATCCCTGATGTTTATTTTTGTTTCCAAACTGATTGATATGGTGCCACATTCAATTTGCTGTATATTCACTATGTTATTTTGTTTTGTGGCTTGGAGTTAGTCCTGATGTCCTCAGTGTTCCGTAAGCTCCTGGAGCAGTGTACATTATGTTACATGCCAGTTCATCTTAGTCACAAGAAAGTTCAAATGCAGCTGAGAATATTTATGTAAACCTTGCAGCAGCCATATTCAAGGGTTCACACTATTAATTATTTCAGATCATATGACAGTGCTAAAGCAGACTCAAAACCAGGAGAGATGATATCACAAGATAGAAGACATTAAAAAAATTGAATGAATGGATGGTATAGGTACAACTTTTTTGCCATAGTATATGCTGCCGCTTTAATTTTCTGAAACGGAAACAATTTCTCTAGTACAGAAGGTATCCAGCTGTGACTGATGTATTTTTAGGAGGATATTTATAAGGAAAGAAACTGCAGGGGGTTAGGTACAACCCTCACCATTCACAAATACCACTACTGTATGTGCAAAGGAATCCACCTGCTGTATAGCAGAATCACTGGAGACACAGTATCATAAAGCATGCTGTCACTGCTACTACAGCCTACGTATAGTAGTGGGGAAGCTTCTTCCTACATGTAAAAATTCCTGACTGCACTACTCTAAATCTGATTCTCCATAAATTGATGCAATGCACAACCAATAAGTTTACCTGCCTCAGTAGTTCCGACTCACTGCTCCGTTGTGTCCACCACTGACTCTCTGGCAAATACTGCTCTCCTGTGGCTCCAAAACGAAATAAAATAAAACCAGTTCTGGTCCGCTGCAGTGCCTGGATGATGATCTCTCGCCTCTCCGTCCCGACTCGCAGTGCTGTCCGCTCAGACTCCGTCGTCTGAAAGAATTTCAAACTTCCGCGATCACCAGCTGACGGAGTTATATAGTAGGGGGGCTCAGTCGCTAGCCTATCGGGTACTGCCTGGGCAGTCCAATTAGCCAGCCTGGAGCCATGAGGAGACGCAGCGTGGCTCGCGTATCAAGAGATGCCTCCCAGCACATGATCACGCGGCTCCCAGGAGGTCTGGGCGTGATCAGAGCGTGAGAGGTTGGGAGGCACCAATCAGAGGCTACTCACGCTCTCTGTGAGACTCTCGGAGTCTCAGATGGCCGATTTCAGTGTGCCTTTGTTCCTTTGTCTCCCCCCCCCGTAGCACTGACAACAAACCCCGTAGATGGAGGAAAATACAGATTTCCTCCCCGTAGCCCGTTTTTCACTATAAATCCCCGCAAAATACGGGAATCCCCGTAGATATGGGAGCACTGGATAAGGCTGCGATAAAACTCACCTCCTGCAGGGCAGACACTGTATATCACTTAGCATTTTTGCCCTGAAATCTTGGATACAGAAACAGAATTTGCTGGCAGATAAGGACTGCTTGGCCCACCTAATCTGCCCATTTTCCCCTGCCTACAGTATCACCACAGATCCTACTTGATGTCCAGCCCATTCTCCCACCCCTCTTCCTTACAGACACTCAAAATGTAAGGAAATGAGAGCCACTTGTCTTCGCAAAGTAGGACAAATCATTAGACACAAAAAAACAAGTACTGAACACTGGAAGCTAGTGACTTACAGTGCACTACCCTTGATAACAGCCTGGACGTGAGTTGAAAGCCCTAACAATGGAGTGATAATGACTCACACTGAGTCTTTTTTGGGTTCCCCATCTTGTACTGCCAGATAATTGCAGCTCTTCAAAAGCAGTTAATCACATCAGGCCATCTGGAAACTGAGGGAGAACAGTGTGAGGACCAGAGCATGCTAATGTAGGAGCTTTTTTAACATCATTGCTAGCCATGGAAAATCTGCACTAGTCAAGCTGGTTAAGTAGATGATTAGCTGCACTAGTCTTGTCCAATTTGTACTAGGCCATGGACTAGTAAAGCAATGCCAAAATTGACTGCTGTGGGATGCTCTGGTGCATAGAAAGGGATATCTCCAGTAGAAGGAGGGAGGTGGTGTTGCTGCTGTATGACTCATTGGTGAGACTCCACCTGGAGTACAGTGTCCAGTTTTCAAGACCACACCTCAGAAGGGACACAAACAGGTTGGAGGCAGTCCAGAGGATGGCAACTAAAATGGAACAAGGTTTGCATGGGAAGCCCTACAAAGAAAAACTGAGAGATCACAACATGTATACCCTGGAATAGTGGGGGGGGGAGAGAGAGTGAGGGGTGACATGATTGAGACCTACAAGTACCTCACAGGGGTGAACAAGGTGCAGGTGGGGAGTCTCTTTCAAATGATAATGAGCACCAGGACTAGGGGGCTTGCAGTGAAGCTGGAAAGGGGAAGTTCAAGAGAGATGAGGAAATATTTCTTTCCTGAAAGGGTTGTAGATGC
Organism: Neoceratodus forsteri; assembly: GCA_016271365.2. Classification (NCBI taxonomy): domain Eukaryota; kingdom Metazoa; phylum Chordata; order Ceratodontiformes; family Ceratodontidae; genus Neoceratodus; species Neoceratodus forsteri. The sequence continues at coordinate 725,957,008 of CM028129.1, forward strand.
CTGGAATGGACTGACTGCAGAAGTGGCAGAGGCTAGAATGGTGGAGGGCTTCAAGCATGCATGGGATAAACATAAGGGTATATTAGAAAAGAGGCAGGGAGGTGGGTCTCTGGAGACCAGATAGGGTCTGTGGAGGCAGAATAGGCGTGGAACACTTGGAAAGACTGGATGGCCCAAGAGGTACTTTTCTGCCGACAAATTCTGTTTCTATGCATGTACATGTTCGATAAATAGCAAGACATATTTTTTTAAATGAGCGAAGTGTCTATAGATTTTTCAAATGAGCAAAATAATATTTTTAGAGAAGAGGGTCCACACATTGCCTTTTGCATTGTGGAAATGGTTTTGAATTTAGTTTGTATGGTGCATGGTTTGAATCTGCCAACAGAAACTGAGTAATTTACAGTATTACTTGTTTCTTCTTCCATTGCGTAACTTTAAAGAGCTGCTGATACCTCAAGAAAAACTCTTAAAAACACAATATTTAGGTGCATGTCAGCTTGCATTCAGTATACATTTTATACATCCCCCCCCCATTATTTATTACTGAGGAAATTTGCATGAATACATGACGTGCATCCCTTAGAGTTCATCTGTCTCTGTGGCTAACTTCCTGCTTGATTCATAATTCTCTATTGTGACATCACAATCTGTTGCCTGAGAGTAACTGTGATATAATTAATGGGTTGCATTTTTTCACATTGAAAAAGGAGAGTATTAAATGCCATAATACACGTATGTGTATTATGGCATTTTTTTAATACACGGCTCTTTGTGTCAGACTGTCGGTGGTATCTGAGAAGAGCCAGTGGTCTGGATCCCTGCTATGTGCTAAGGTTCCCCAATTGTTTTATTATTTTGAAAAATAGCTTTGGTCCCTCTTCGTCAATCTCACACACTCTGTCGGGCTGGAAGAGACAGGAGCGTCGAGAGCAACAAGGCTTCCAAGTCATCCCTCCTACTGCCTGTCTCCAGTACCCCTCTCCAGCCAGCATCTCTTGCCTCCTTGTCCCCTAACTTCACCCCAGACCGGGGCGGTGAGTAGGCGGTAGCACTACTGGTCAGGTGCTCACCGCCTGGATCAAAATAATTAACTTTTTATTTCCGCACCGCACAGTAAGGGCAGACAGAAGTCAGCGAAAAAAAGCAACCCCTTAAATTATAGAAAACAAAATATGGGGTACAGTGTATACACTTGAATTTAATACACACCTTCATTGTTGGATGGCTATCATAAACCCTTGGGGCTTCGCCCTCGGGGTTTATGTACCATCCAACAACTCTGGTGTGTATTAAATTCTCGAAACACACTGCACCCCATACTTTATCCCATATGTAACAAGCTGTGCATTATGACATCAGGTAGGGAATAAGCAACAGGAATAGATTAACTCTTCAGGAGCAAAGGTCCTGTTTTCATGCAAATTACCTCAGTAATAAGTAATGGTGAGGGGAAATACAGAATTAATGTGAAATACAAGCTGAACTGTATCTAATTATTATGTTTTGTTAAAGTTATCATAATGACATACGATCAAAACCATAGTTCCTCCTACTCATACCTCAAGATACTGTAGGGATCGAAAACACAATTTGCAAACGTCCCTACTCTGAAATTGAAAATAAGGACGGATGGTTCTCAATTTGAACTTACTACCTATTTCAGATACTACTACAGCATGTAAACAGATCGGTAGCATTATCACTTAACTTTTCCTGGTCTTTCTACAAACATATTTAATCAGCTGCTCTTTAAGACAATATTGAACAAGTGCATAGTATGTAACATTTTTGAAACATGGTACACTTCTGTATGGAATACCCTAATTATTTTCCTCCTCTTTAGTGTTTAAAAGATGCAAAAGGGTAGCTAGTCCACCAATGAAATGTAATTTTGTGTACTAATCCTGTTAATCCTTAGAACTGAATCAATATGCATCTGTTTTTGCAATTATCTGTCTTCTTATTTTTGGAGGGCTGTACTGTGCATACGGTTTTCTTTGTAATCGTAGAGATTCTTATGTTTATATGCATGATTAACTTGTAGGACCTAGAGTAGAATGATGTACTTCACTGGTTAAATACGTTTGTAGAAAGACCAGGAAAAGTTAGGTGATAGCGTTACCGATCTGTTTACATGCTGCAGTAGTGTCTGAAATAGGTACTAAGTTCAAATTGGGAACCATTTGTCCTTAGGATGAATTTCAGAGAAGGGATGTTTGTAAAATGTTTTTTCGATCCCTACAGTATCTTGAGGTATGAGTAGGAGGAACTATGGTTTTGCTCCTATGTCATTGTGATAATTGTGATGTGCACACTATATTTTGTTTACACTGTCTGTTTTTCCTGTCTTTAGCGCAGTCATGGAGCTGACTGAAGAATAATAAAATCTGTCACTGGTGCTGGCTGTTGACTAGCCTGAAATCTACAACTACTTCTAATAACCACGTGTGTGATCATCCATAATGTTAATGTTTTTTTTTTACCTCTTAGAAAGCTTGTCTCTGTTAGCTTTAGATAATTGACTATTTATTTGTATTATGGTGTACCGTACTAATCATAAAAACCTTATGTAGCCTGGATAGCCCTGCAATGAGGCTCCACTTGAGCTGACAAATTATGAATTTTTGTACTGAAATTGTAACCCTGTTGTAGCTACTGTATTGTTTCTCATATGACATGGAACCTTTTCAAATGAGCAATTTGTGCCCAAAGGTGGTCTCCAATTATTTTCAATAAACAATAAACAATTATAATGTTAAATTATGTCCCAATATGGTCTCTATTGTGATGACTAAATGAACGTTGGTGCCTTTTAACTTGTTTTGCCTGTAGAATATCTATTTAATATGTGTTTCACCTGATATGTATTTTTTAAGCTACACTAATTAAATCTTAATCACTGTGTGTATTTAAGCACCCAGCTTGTGAATGCTATGCAGCCTCTGATAAAGTCCTTCTGGAGTGAAATGTCAGGTTGGCATCTGAATTTCCATAACTGTTGCTGAATTGTGAGTGTTAATACTTCTAAATATTTGTGTACCAACATTAAACATTTAGAATATATTTCCTATTCAGATGTCACTTTTTACAAAGGTATATCCTTTGTAAGGTTGGTAGCGTGCTGGTCCTTGTGTTTCTACTAGTTAACTATAAGGCACTTCACAGACCCCTGATCTGTCTTTGTGCTCTTTGTATATTTAACATTCTGACTTGTTGGGGGTTGCCTCAGTAGTGGTACATGTGTAGCATATTATCAAAACTCACACTTGTAAACCTGTTTTTGTTTAAAAATGATGGCTTTTGAACAATGGCCAGCCATAGCACAGTCTATAACATGGATTTAAAAAAACTTATTTTTAGCCATCATGGGGCCAAGTGTCCCATTTTAAATACCTTTATTGCTGAATGCCTACAAAGTAATACAGGACCCGTGACAGACTTGTTTTGGGCCACATTTCAGAAAGCTGCTTTAAAGTCACACAGAGTCTATTAGCAGTCGACAACTATGCAAGCTTACATTTTAGTCAGTAGAGTTCCTAGATGACTGAGCATCTTAAAGAATCCAGGGCTCAATTCAGAAATGTGTCAGGAATACCATAAGCCCTGGATGCGCAGAACATATGATGCATGGGGCTGGCAGCATTCCCTTGCCGGCAGTCAGAATTCACAATTTCAAGCACCATTTGCCGTGAGTCAGACCAATTTTTTGCTGGTCTAATTTTGCAGCAATCTTGAGTCCCTTTTATGGGGTTAATGCCAAATATTTGGTGCAAGCCTTCATAAAGTGGGAAAAGTGTCACAAATGCGTGCAAACCTCTTGAATCAGGTGCAAGTTGTGGCAATGTGTTTGATGCAGAGCTTCACACAAGCCCAGCATCAACCTTTCTGAATGGAGCCCCCCAGTCTTTGGTTTGGAACATGAACTTTTTATCTGAATGGAGAGAAGCATTACAAATAGGAGCCACTCTTTTGATCAGTGTAATACTGAGAGATGTAAGTGTGTGCGGAGAAATTACAGAAGGAGCTGAACCAGTTAGAAGAACAATTGAAGTCACTTGTTGATACAGAGGAATATAGATTTAAATATAAATATTTGCAAGAAGTATTAGACTAAATGGATATACAGATTCAGGAAGCAAAGAGAAAATAATTTAAATGAGACCAATTTGTTTATGAGCTTAATCAGGTGTTAACCTTGAAAGAGGAAGCTAGGAAATAGAGCAGATTCCAACACAGCATCTAAAGCAAGCTCTTGCCAGAGTTAAACTGATCCACACTGTGGTAACACCATGTCCAGTTTTTTAGACCCCCCCCCAGGTTGAACACCAGTGACACTGCAACTACTAAGATGGAGTGGCAGAATCTGCTCTGCAGTCTTTGGAAAATAATAAAGAGATTATAATAAAGCCAGTTGAAGAAGGCAGGGATGTGGTTGTCATGGATTCTTCAAATTATGTTAAAGAAATCCATAGACAACTATCTGTAGCTCATTATCAGAAACTTTCTGATTAAGTTGATGCTGTCATTAATGAAGGTTTTAACCAAGGCTTTGTGAATAAAACACATTAAAGACTCCTTACAGTAGAGTACTCTGCAACAGGGGTGTAGCCATAAATTTCTGTTTTGTACACAGTCTCCAACAGTTGCACCCCCCCAATAAAAGATTTACACATCCTTTCTAAATGGTACCCCCTTCCAAACAAGTCAGATTGTTATCAGATGATTCTTCTAATCTCTAAAGAGGTTATACATGTAGTTGTCTCCAAAACAACAGAAGTTTGAATAGAGGCACTCCTCAGTGGCCTAAACTAACCCAAATACTACAGATTAGAATGAAAATGTTAACAGAAAGGCATTTGGTTTGTGACAGGCACTCAGCAAAACTGTACACAAATGTATACAATGTGTATGCCTGCCTACACCCTTGCCCTGCAACCCTCACTATCTATGTTTTACCTAAAATCCACGAGTGGCTGGCTGACCCACCTGGTTGTCTTATTGTAGTGAGTACTGCTGGGTCCCTTTTGGGACCTTTGTCACAATTTATTGATAACTTCTGAGTGATTTCACAGTGAATTTGAGGTCTTGTATACAGGCTACTACTGCCATACTCAATGTACTGGGGGAAATACAGATAGAACAGGGCTGGATTTTAGCCGCGATGGACATAAAGGCATTGTATACTAACATTCCTTCGGCAGATATCTTAAATGCAATTGAGTATTATAAAACCCAATGAGAAATTCAGCTACCTCTGACTACCTTATGCAACTTGCTAGCCTGGTTTTGTTCAAAAACTATGTTCTTTTTGATGGAGACTTTTTATTTACAGATAAAAGGCTCCTCAGTGGGAGCCACGTTTGTCCCAAATTTAGCAAATCTTTATTTGGGACAGTGGGAAGAGTGTTTTATTTATGACATTAGTGTAAATCAATACAAAGATAAAATAAACCCATATCATTGTTACATTGACAATGTGATTTTTATATGGAAGGGATCAGCTGATGGGTTGGTTGATTTTAAAAATTATTTGGCATGAACTAACCCAAGTTTGAAGTTCACTTTAAATTGGAATCAAAGAACATTAGTGTCCTTGATTTGATGATTTCTATTACAAACACTGGAGACATAGTAACTGATTTGTATAAAAATCCTGGTGATTGTAACACTGTTGAAAGCAAAAGCTGTTATCCCCCACCATGTAGTAAGGAACTTGCCAAAAGGACAGTTTATGACAGTAAAGCATAATTGTTCAACACAGGAAGCCTTTGTACTAAAAACTGAGGAACTGTCTCAAAATGTGAAGCGAAGGGATTATCCAGACCAGTACATTCAGGAGGGAAGAGCTTTTGTTGAGAACAGGGAAAATGTGAAGCAAAGAGAATATCCAGACCAATATATTCTGGAGGGAAGAGCATATATTGAAAACAGGGAGGGAGCAGACCTGTTACAAGCAAGCATTTGTCAATGCCGAATGTTGTCTTGCTGGCATTGGCATTGGTAGTGCCAGAGCTAGAGGTGCATGATAGGAATGGTAGTGAAGTACTGACGTGATGCCAACCCCACCCCCACCCTGTAGAGAGTGACAGGCATTGGGGTGTGCCTTTGGGTCATCAGCTGTAACGCTCATGCCATTGTACCTCACCTTACCCTGTAGACCCTGGCAAGTGTCCTGGTGTGCTTTGGGGTCTTTGGGCATTATACTTACCTCATTCCATAAGGAAATACGCTGACATGGGTGCAGTATAGCAGAATGGGGTGAATTTTGTGGCCGAACAGTGCAAGGCAGACCACGATGCCTGTCAGTGGCTGCAGGGTGGGGGTTGGGGTGGAATGGTGAGAGCATTACATCCGATGATCCCAAGTCAAATCCCGGCACCTGTCAGTTTGTACTGGGTGGGGTGCTACAGTTGGAAACCCTAACACTGTAGGCGTGCGGTAGTATTTTCACTCCAAATTTTCAACATGGGCTGTTTGTGAGCCTACCTCATGAAAAGTGGCACAATCAGTTTGTTAGCTGAAAGGTGGTTTTGCACAGCGGCTATGCCATTTGGCGACACAGGGACGAAAACACATTTTGGGCAGGATGTGGAGAATGACAACTGCATTGTTCATGAAGAGGTGTAAAAAATGGCAATGTAGAAAATCTGGAGTGAAAATAAGGAAAATTGGTGAAGTCATGAGCATGCATAGAAACTGTGCAACACACGTCTGTAACCCAATTATCTTTGGGAGTTTGTCACCCACATTTTTAACATAGTCATTTTGAGACCTCCCCTCATGAACAGTGGTGCTGTGATTTTGTTAATCTGTCCCAAAAGTTGATTTCCCACAGCAACCATGCCATTTTGTGCCACAGGTGCGGAAACAGATTTTGGGCAGGATATGAAAAATGACAGCTGTACTGTTCATAAGGAAGTGTGAAAAAATGGCAGTGTTGAAAATCTGGCATGGAGATATTGCAAATTTGCAAAGTTACTAGGGTGCGTGGAAACTGCACAATGCACACTTGTAACACAGTCATTTTATGGACTTTCAGCACCAAATTTTCAACATAGGCATTTTAGGACCTCTGCTCATGTACAGTGTCACCATCATTACCTCAAACTGTCCCAAAAAGTGATTTTGCACAGCGACCGCGCTATTCTGTGCTAGACATGCGAAAACACATTTCAGCCAGGATATGTAAAATGACAGCTATACTGTTCAGAAGGAGGTGTGGAAAAATGCCAATTCTGAAAATCTGGAGTGAAAATATTACAAATTCATGAAGTTGCCAGCATGCATGCAAACTGCGCAACACACGCTCGTAAAACACTCATTTTATGGACTTTCGTCACCAAATTTTCAACGTAGGCATTTTAGGACCTCTGCTCATGAACAGTGTCACTGCCATTTTCATAATATGTCCCGAACAATGATTTCCCACAGTGACCACATTATTCTGCACCGGAAGTGCGAAAACACATTTCGCCCAGGAAGTAAAAAAATGACAGCTATACTGTTCACAAGGAGGTGGGGAAAATGCCAATGTTGAAAATCTGGCATGAAAATATTGCAAAGACGAGAAGTTACGAGCGTGCATAGCAACTGCACAATGCACGCTCGTAAAACAGTAATTTTTTGGATTTTTTTTCCACCAAATTTGCAACATAGGCTTTTTGAGAGCCCACCTCATGAACACTGGCACTGTCGTTTCATTAATCAGTCCCAAAAGGTGATTCTGCACAGTGACTGTGAAATCACCTCAGGGCCAAATAATGCCATGACAGTGGCAGAATTCATGAGGAGGGGTCCCAAAAACTCCACGTTGAAAATTTGGTGCCAAAATTCCAAAAAATGTCTGAGATATGCATCAAAGTTGAAAAAGCCCTGTTTATGCCATTATACAGCTTACCAGCATTTCCTCAGTTCGTGGTCAGCTTTGAAGACTGCAGACATGTTCCCGGTCCACCGAAGATTATCGCACCGGGCTCCGTAGGTAAGTATGGGGTGAGGGAGGTGTGGGGAGGCAGGGTGTGCAGAGGGTGGGCATGAGTTGAGGGAGGAGGGCAGGGAGATGATGAGGGACCGTTTTCTTTTTTCACAGCTTAAAAAAAAAATCGCCGGACTTTTTTTTGCAGGGCATTTGTGCGCTGGGGTAGGCTCCCAGTGCCAACCTAAGTCTTTTTGTGGGGGGGGTGATTCTGTAGCCAATTAGAGTTGGGCATCCCGGTTGGTAAGCAACAACGGGGGGTGTGCATTTGCCTGCAAAATACAAGGGGATGGGGATAAACACCGATGGGGATTGGGCCTTCCCCCATTGGCAAAGAAAATCTGTTGGGGGGTGCATGATGCCAAGAGGGAATGGGCACCCCCTCGGCATACATTATAAATGGGAGGGGGCACATTATGCTGATGGGGAGTGGGCTCTCCCATCTGCATTGTGACAGGCAGCGGGCAGTCACTGCTGCATACATAGATACATAGATACATAGATACATAGATACATAGACAGTGTCAGCAGATAAGGGCCTATGGCCCACCCAGTCTGCCCATTTGAGCTTGTAAGTTCAGTTTGTTTTCCTAGAAGTCTGTTGCCCCTTACCCCTGACCTCCAGAATTCCTTTATGTCTATCCCATGCATTCTTAAATCCCGTGATTGTTTCAGCCCCCACCACTTCCTCTGGCAGGGTGTTCCACTTGTCCACCACCCGCTCTGTGAAGAAATTCTTTCTCATGTTTCCTCTGAATCGTCCTCCCTCCAACTTCATCCCATGCCCTCTAGTCCTGGAACATTTTTTCACTTAAAAATAGTGTTTTCCTGCACCCTGTTCCTCCCTGTAAGATACTTGTATGTCTCTATCATATCCCTCTCTCCCTCCTCTCCTCCAGGGAGTACATGTTCAGTTCCTTCAACCTGTCTTCATAGGACTTGTGATGCAATCCATGCACCATCTTTGTTGCCCTCCTCTGAACCTTCTCTACCCTGTCTATGTCCTTACGTAGGTATGGTCTCCAGAACTGTACACTGTACTCCAGGTGGGGCCTCACTAGTGTCTTGTATAGCGGAATTATGACCTCCCTTTTCCTGCTGGTGATGCCCCTGCCTATACATCCCAGTATCCTATTTGCTTTACCTGCTGCCTTGTCACACTGTTTCCCTACCTTGAGGTCATCAGATAGACATAAAGGAATTCTGGAGGTCAGGGGTAAGGGGCAACAGACTTCCTGGAAAACATAAACTGAACTTACAAACTTAAATGGGCAGACTGGGTGGGCCATAGGCCCTTATCTGCCGACACTGTCTATGTATCTATGTATGTATCAGAGATGATAACCCCAAGATCCCTTTCCTGCTTGGTGCATGTTATATCCTCACCCCCCAACTGAAATATTGTGCCAGGGTTTTTGTGCCCCATATGCATTATCTTGCACTTCTTTGCATTGAATTTCAACTGCCAAACCCCTGACCATTCTTCAAGTTTCTTCAGGTCACTTCTCATTCTGTCTACACCCTCTGGTGTGTCTACTCTGTTACAGAGCTTTGTGTCATCAGCGAACAGTGAAATTCTGCCTTCTAGGTCCTGCGCAATGTCACTGATGGAGATGTTGAATAGGACTGGTCCCAGCACTGATCCCTGTGGTACCCCACTGGTCACTCTTCCCTCTGTGGAGTGACAGCCATTTACCACCACCCTCTGTGTCCTGCCACCCAGCCAGTTACCTACCCACCACACTACTGTCCTGCCCACACCATATTCCCCAGTTTGTGTAATAGTCTTCTATGTGGCACAGTGTCAAAGGCCTTGCTGAAGTCCAGATAGGCCATGTCCACTGCCCTCCCCTGATCCACCTCCCTAGTCACCCAGTCAAAAAATTCAACGAGGTTGGTCTGACATGACCTCCCCCTGGTGAAACCATGCTGCCTTGGGTCCTGTAGTCCACTGACAACCAGATGTTCCACCAATATCTCCTTCAGTAGTGCTTCAATGATCTTCCCCCCTACCGAGGTGAGGCTGACTGGTCTGTAGTTCCCTGCTTCCTCTTTGTTCCCACTTTTGTATAAGGGGACTACATCTGCTGTCCTCCAGTCTTTGGGTACCTCCCCTGTTTCCAGTGATCAGCTAAACAGGATAGCCAGAGGTTCAGCCACCACCTCTCTTAGTTCTTTAAGGACCCTGGGGTGCACCCCATCTGCTGCCATGTTGCCTGCTTGTCGGGGGGGCGTGTTGTCATGCTGCATGAGAGCTTCGCTCTTATTGCAGCAGACCTTTTCTTTGTTCTGGTGACCACATTAGGAATGTGTGAGGTCATCACCTGCTGCTGGCTGGTTGGGCAATGAGGGACGCACCTTGTGATGTGTGCCCTGCACTTGTCCAATAGTGACCACGCCTCCAAATGTGCCACTATCGCAAGATGTTGGATGGTGCGCAAGTGCGCAAAACAACATAAAAATTCAGCAGACAGCTTGAACAGCAGGGTGTTATATATTTATCACTACAGACTCTCCTTAAGTATGAGAAGTCAGAAAAATCATAGAAAAATATTGGGATATTTTTATGTGTTGATAATACACTCCAGAATGTCAATAATGATAAGCCAGAATTTACATGCAGTATAGACACGGCAGGAACCTATCCGATTGCTTAGTACATAGTTTTTAAAGGAAAGAGCCAGTTGTAACTTGGATGGGTGAAGCTCCTCATGATTGTTTCAAATGCGGCCAGTGCAGTCATACCTCTCAACCTTTTGTCCCCCAGATGTGGAACATTGCCTGTCAAAATGTGGAACAAATGGGCAAAATGTCGAACACTTAATCAAATCTTTACCTAAGAAGCTCAAAACACTGTTAAAATGTTGCATTTATGTTCAGAATGTCTGTTATTAATTGAATAATTTATTTTTTCCATCATTTACTATGGATTTTTGCTTTAAAATGTTGACTTTGAATGTGGAACAAGTCCTCACAATGTGGAACAGGGACCTTTTCTGAAGTAAAATGAGGAACGTTCCTCGTAAAGTGGTACAGTTGAGAGGTATGAGTGTAGTCACTGCAATTATGTGGAAAATTTTCAAAACAGTGTATAATCCTAGGACTAAAAGGGAACATGCTATAAAAATGTCATTATGTGCAGCACCATAGGAGTGATGTATATGTTACAGTGTAAGTGCTTAGCCTAATATATAAGTAGGACAAAATGAAGCTGGAGACAGAATAGCAGAGCACATCAGAGCAGTGAGAAATAATGGTGCTATCTATGCAGTAACACATCACAATAATTCACAAAGTGATCCTATAAACCATAGTTTTACCACAGTAGGGTGGGAAAAAGTCCAGAAATTACCTAGTGGAGGGAACTAGGAGAAGAAATTAAATCAATGTAAAAACTTCTGAATATATATATACTGTACTTTTGGAGCCAGAAGCCCTCCCTAGTTTAAACAACAAAGAAAATTATTGGGGCCATTTTTGTTGCTCAGAGATAGGAAACCTCGTCCCTTTTGTCTAGGCTAACCACATATTAGTGATACAGTATTATCTTATTCTGTCATTAGCTTGATGTTTAGAGAAGAGGTCCACACGTTGCCTTTACATTGTGTTAAAGGTTTTGAATTTAGTTTTCATGGTGTATGGTTTGAGTGTGCCTTCAAAAACTGAGTAGTTTACAACATTATTTGTTTTTTCTTCCATAGAGTGACTTTAAGACAGTACTGAACAAGTGCATAGTATGTAACGTTTTTGAAACATGGTACACTTCTATATGGAATGCCCTAATTATTATTTTCCTTTTTAGTGGTTAAAACATGCAAAAGGTTAGCTAGCCCATAAACAAACTGTGTAATTTTGTGTACTAATCCTATTAATGCTTAGAACTGAAGCAATGTGCATCTGTTTTTGCAATTGTCACCTTATTTTTGGGGGGGATGTACATAAAGATTTCTCTGTAGTCATGGAGATTCTTAAGTCTATATGCATGATTAACTTGTAGGATCTAAATTAAAATGATCAGTTCACTCATTCAATACTTCTGTAGAAAAAACAGATAAAAAATGAAGCTATACCGTCACTGATTCAGTGGTGTGCTGTGGTTGTGCCTGAAATAGGCACTAAGTGGGAACAATCTAACTTTAGCTTCATTCGTGGTGCTGTCCTATTTTCAGTCTTTTTAAATAACCTCCCTTCCATCTGTGTCAATTCGCATATCCACATGTACATGAATGATATGGTTATCTTTGCCTCTGGTGCCTTGCCACTGGCCTCAGAAGAATAACTTTAACGTGATTTCTACAATGTCCAACGCCAGTTTCAACGCAACCAAATCCAGGACAACACTAAGAAAACCATGTCCATGACCACTGGTACCCACCAGAAACTGGCCAGGCTCTCCTCCTCTGTTTTCACCACTCATGAATCAATCACCACCTTCAAATACCCTGGTGTCTGGTTCAACAGTTTGCTCAGTTTCTCTGCCCATAACATGTCCATCCACTTCAAACTCTGTACTAAGCTTGGTGCCCTATATTACAACAGGGACTGCCTCCCTCTCCCCAGGTCCATGGGGAGGTGGTCACTAAAATGGTGTTCTCTGTGTTTGACTACTATGCAGATGCGGTCTATGACATTGCCCCCCCTCCTCCCTCACCAGGCTGGACACCCTCTGTAATGCTTTCTGCCATTTCACTGCAAATGCCCCCTTTCACATTCATCACTGTTCCCTCTATTCTTCTGTCTCTCTGTTCCTCCTCTTACATTATGTTGTCTTATTCACTGTGCTTCCTTCATCTCTAAATACTGGTTCAAGTCTCTTCCTCTTCACCTGTCCTCCTTCCTCGCTTCCATTCCCCCTGCCTCTTATGCACTTCATTCTAGAGATTCATGCACCTTCTCCCTTCCTCATTCCCACTCCAGTGCTGGGCAATCTGCATTCACCTGTCACCTCACATCCATCTAGAACAATCTCCCCACTGCTGTCATCCTTTCCACTTCTCTCTGCCTTTCTCTCTTAACCCATTAAACACCAGCTTAAACTTTTCCTTGCCTCATCCTGCTTCTGCCAAGTCCCCACCTGACCCAGGCTCTCTTCCTCTCTCCATGCCTGTTGAATGGTTTGAAAGATCCTACTTCTTGATTTTGATTGCCTATTTGCTTTGCATTTGTCACAAAATCCATAATAAGTGGGTTCTTTTTGGTAGCACTTTATTATAACGCAGCTACTGCATTTACGACATGCTGGTTTTTGTTGTTCTCACTTTATTATACCACTGATACTGCATTTCAACACCTGTATTTGTGTGCACTGTAAGCAATTTACATTGTACTTTTATGCTGCTTGTTGCACTGATTTGATGCTTATACCACTGTCACTGCATTTTACCACCTGTATCTTTATGCATTGCATGCACTTTACATTATACCATTACATTACTCTCTTTATCATCTTGTTACTTGTTGCCTTGCGCTTTTGTGTCCTCTCCCCCTTCCACCAGGGCAGACTTGGGAACGAGCCTTGGCTCAGTGTGCCTTTCCCAGTTACCAATTTTCAATCACTCAATTCATCAATCAATCACGCAATTAATCAGTTAATTAAGCAATCAATCAATCAAATAAATAGGTCTGATTCCAGAGAAGGGATGTTTTAAAATGCTTTTTTCAATCCTTACAATATTTTGATAAAACTGAGGTATGAGTAGGAGGAACTATGGTTTTGCTCCTATGCCATTGTGATAACTGGTAATGTGCACACTATATTTTGTTTACACTGTCCATTTTTCCTGTCTTTAGTGCAATAATGAGGCTGATTGAAGAATAATAAAATCACTCTCCAGTGCTGGCTGATGGCAAGCTTGAAATCTAAAACTACTTCTGATCACCTTACAGTATGTGGGATCATTCATAATGCCAACGTTTTTGTTTTATAGTTTATTAAGCTTGTCTCTGTTAGCTTTAGATGATTATAATACTAAATTATGCCCCAGTATGGTCATAACTAAATTAATGTTGGTGCTTTTTAACTTGTTTCACGTGTAGTATATCTATTTAATAGTTATTTATTTGAAGCGTTTTTTTGAGTGAGGTTAATTAAATCTTAATTATTGTGTATATTTAAGCACCAGCTAGTGACTGATATGCATCCCCTGATGAAGTGCCCCCTAGTGTGTGAAATGTTAGGCTGGCATCTGAATTTCCATGACTCTGTTGCTGAACTGCAAGTGTTAATGCTTTTAAATGTTTTTGTACCACCGTTACATTATTGGAATGTATTTCCTATGCATAAGTTGTTTTTATACAAAGGTACAGTATATTCTTTGTGGGGTTGATATAGTGCTGGTCCTTGTGTTTCTAGTAATAAGTAATTAATGTTCGTAAGAAGACCAGTACTAACTGGTTCTGCAATGCAAAACATCACCAGTTTAGGAGAAGACAGGTTGTTGTTTTTGAAACTCTTATTCAGCCACAGAAATGGGGAAGAGGAAAAACAAATAATGCAATTATTGTGGGCTTCTTTTGCTTACAAACACTGTTCCTGATTCTCAAACCTCGGCACAAGCCACACCAAGGGTGACTTGCACTAATTGCCAGTGCACCAGGGACTCTGCACATGATTCTGTGTTGGGTAGAGTCCCGGCAGCAAAGTCCTGCAGCTTGTGGCAACTGTGGCCAGGAGCCAAACAGATGCCGCACCTGGATGGTTTACTGCAAGCTGCAGGGTGGCCATGCACCACTCTAGGACATCTCTGGTGGCTAGCACCCCCAGCCCCGATCCCCTTTTATTAAACTTAAACATGTCCCTGGTGGTCTGGCAGACCCCTCAGCCCTGATCCCCTTTTATTAAAATCAAACATGTCCCTAGTGGTCTAACAGATCCCCCAGTCCAATCCCCTTTTATTCAATATAAACATGTCCCTGGTGATCTAGCAGATCCCTCTAGCCTGATCCCCTTTTATTACCCTTAAACTCAACCCAGCTGGTCTAGCAGACTCCCTCAACCCTGAACTGCCCATACAAGAATAATTTTCATTCTGTGGTGGTCTAGCAGACACCCCCAGCACAAATCTCCATTTATTAAAATCAAACACATCCCTGGTGGTCTAGTGGCCCCCCCTTGCCCTGATCACCTTTTAATAAATATAAATATGTCACTGGTGGTCTAGTGAACCCCCAGCCCCGATCTGCCCATATAAGAATATATATAATTCTGTGGTGGTCTAGTGGACCCCCCAACCTGGCAGGCAGTGCTGCAACACCCCAATCCCCCCATCCTGAAACTGAGCTGGTGACTGGCACAACACTTCACTCTCCACCACGGCCAGCCACCAACTGAGCTGTCACTTAGCGCATACTGTATACAATATGCGCTCATTGACAGCTCAGTCAGCAGCTGGCCGTGGTGGAGAGCGGAGGGCTATGCCAGTCACTGGCTTGGGTTTGGGATGGGGGAGCAGGTGGTGGGGCACTGCCTGCCAAGGTGGGCGGGGTGGGGGTTCACTAGACCACCATGGAATAATATCTGTTCTTATATGGGAAGATTCAGGCTGGGGGGGGTCTGCTAGACCACCAGGGATGTATTTGATTTTAATAAAAGGGGATCGGGGCTGGGGGGTCCACTAGACCACCGGGATGGATTACTATTAATAAAAGGATCGGGGCTGGGGTCCACTAGACCACCGGGATGGATTACTATTAATAAAAGGGATCGGCTGGGGTCCACTAGACCACCGGGATGGGATTACTATTAATAAAAGGGATCGGGGCTGGGGGGTCCACTAGACCACCGGGGATGGGATTACTATTAATAAAAGGGGATCGGGGCTGGGGGGTCCACTAGACCACCGGGGATGGGATTACTATTAATAAAAGGGGATCGGGGCTGGGGGGTCCACTAGACCACCGGGGATGGGATTACTATTAATAAAAGGATCGGGGCTGGGGGTCCACTAGACCACCGGGATGGATTACTATTAATAAAAGGATCGGGCTGGGGGTCCACTAGACCACCGGGATGGATTACTATTAATAAAAGGATCGGGCTGGGGGTCCACTAGACCACCGGGATGGGATTACTATTAATAAAAGGGATCGGGCTGGGGGTCCACTAGACCACCGGGATGGGATTACTATTAATAAAAGGATCGGGATGGGGGTCCACTAGACCACCGGGATGGATTACTTATTAATAAAAGGATCGGGCTGGGGTCCACTAGACCACCGGGATGGGATTACTATTAATAAAAGGATCGGGCTGGGGTCCACTAGACCACGGGATGGGATTACTATTAATAAAAGGGATCGGGCTGGGGTCCACTAGACCACCGGGATGGGATTACTATTAATAAAAGGATCGGGCTGGGGTCCACTAGACCACCGGGATGGGATTACTATTAATAAAGGGATCGGGCTGGGGTCCACTAGACCACCGGGATGGATTACTATTAATAAAAGGGATCGGGGCTGGGGGTCCACTAGACCACCGGGATGGATTACTATTAATAAAAGGATCGGGCTGGGGGTCCACTAGACCACCGGATGGATTACTATTAATAAAAGGATCGGGGCTGGGGGTCCACTAGACCACCGGGATGGATTACTATTAATAAAAGGATCGGGCTGGGGTCCACTAGACCACCGGGATGGATTACTATTAATAAAAGGATCGGGCTGGGTCCACTAGACCACCGGGATGGATTACTATTAATAAAAGGATCGGGCTGGGGGTCCACTAGACCACCGGGATGGGATTACTATTAATAAAGGATCGGGCTGGGGTCCACTAGACCACCGGGATGGATTACTATTAATAAAAGGATCGGGATGGGGTCCACTAGACCACCGGGATGGGATTACTATTAATAAAAGGATCGGGATGGGGTCCACTAGACCACGCGGGATGGGATTACTATTAATAAAAGGATCGGGCTGGGGGTCCACTAGACCACCGGGATGGGATTACTATTAATAAAAGGATCGGGCTGGGGTCCACTAGACCACGGGGATGGGATTACTATTAATAAAAGGGGATCGGGGCATGGGGGTCCACTAGACCACCGGGGATGGGATTACTATTAATAAAAGGGGATCGGGGCTGGGGGGTCCACTAGACCACCGGGGATGGGATTACTATTAATAAAAGGGGATCGGGGATGGGGGAGACTGTAGCACATGTTCCCTCCTGCCCACGGAGGGCTCCAAGAGTGGTGCAAGTGCACTAACCCTCTCAGAGGGCAAAATTTTAAGCACCCTTAGACCAGCCAGGGCTGGTCTAAGGGTACTTAGACTTTCATGATCTGGGAGGACTTACAGAATCCCGAATTAGGGGATATGGTAGCTTGCATCAGCTGCATGCCCCCTAGTGCCATGCCACAGCCCATTTTGTGTCACAAGGACACTGCAAGGCTGCTTTGGTGCACTCAGCCTGCAGTTGACACAGGCTGCATTTGTGAATTGCTCCCAGTGCATCTTTTGGCACAAGTGGCACTTTGTGCTATTGTTTGTGATGCAAGCCCCTTTTGCTATTCTGGGAGCTTTGAGAATTGGGCCTATTATTTCTTAAGCCCTTACTGTATAGGGCTTATCTAGCTAGATCTTTGCCAATGACCATAGGCTATAAACATAAAATTGGGGCAGGGGATTGTGTTCTAGAATCGTTAGGTAAATCACCAAAATGTATAACTTTAGAGATTCTGGTGGTTTCTCTGGAAATTCCGGGCAAGCATTTCATTGCCAAAAAAAGAGTATTTAAAGTGTTAGGATCAACTGACTTGTTTGTGTGCAACCACCCCGTCCCCTTGGGTTACTAGAATCCCCTCAGTATCAGTGCTAGACAGGGAGAGGCAGCAGGTGACTAGTTAAATGGGGTTTTCACCTGCTTACTCTTTTGTTTACTTGGCTTCAGCTGAGTTGGAAGTGATGAGCTCATTTGAAACTCTTGCAACCCTTGCAGCAGCATAAGCCTTGGCCAGCTGTGAGAAGGGAGTTAGAATGTTGAGACAAGAGTCAGTGTGAGTCAATAGTTGAGAGCTGCAGTTTGAAGTTAGAGTGAGAACTGCTCAGCTGAGGGCTCTGAGTTGAATGCCCTGCATTCTCACCCTAGTCCTGGTAATTCTCCAGTTTGCCAAGAGAAGTGGTGGAAACCGTTGTCTACAGCTGGATCCCCCTGATTTCCATCCCTGGAGAGGTGAAAAGGACTACAAGTGGATCAATACAAGGGGCGTACCCTGTTTGATTCAGGATGTTTGAAGCTGCCTGAAATGTTTAACAGTGAGTAGGATCTGACTTTAGCTAAAGGAAACAAGAACATGTGCTGTTGTGTTCTCTGGCTAAAAGGGAAGTCACAACTTTTCTGTGAATTCAGAAGTATGAGACTGTTCTAATTAAAAGTGGGCTGAAGTGTGAGATGTCCAGAGGTATGTCTATATCACATTGCTCGGGAATTTAGTTTTTCCACTAGCAGTGTAGTGGTTCGGAATGCTGGATGCCAAGTTACATTCCATAAGCAATTTCCAAAGTGTGTTTCTGAATGTTTAAGGTGCAACTCTGAAAGAATGGCTGAGTATGGATTTGGGAACGAAGGGTCTACAGACCCCCATCTGGAATAACCAGTTCAGGACTGCAGGTTCAGTAAGGGTGCCTGGTTACTTTAGACAAAGGGCCAATGTCTGAAGAGAATTTTACCCCCTGAAATGGGTTACAGTTCCTTCTCTGGTTATGAAAACTGGTGCTAGTCTTAGCAAAAATGTGTGTTTAGTTGTGGCCAGTGCCACTGGAAGAATTGTTCTATGTCCTACAACATGTTGGAATACAAGTGCAAGTGTCCTATGTCCTACTGCGGTGGGAATACAGAGTGTTTTCTATCAGATATAGTCGCTTTTGTTGTTCTGCAAGTTCCTAGTGCAACAATGTGTAAACCTTGGGGTCCACCCTTGCTTTAGAGAACATCTTTTGTAATAAAGTCACACTCTAGAAACCCAACTACGTACTGGACAGTTACGTTATTGCTTCCTGTGTGGAGTTACTGGGTACCCCTCCAGAAGTTAGATCTAGCGTATGCCTAGCTAAAAGTGCTGTCCCCAGGACCTGATTTTGAAAATACCAAAAAGGTTATATTGCTTTTGTACCCCCCCACCCCTTGATCTCTAGAAGAATGAGCCTGATATATATTCCCAAAGCTAGGGGTGGTGCCAATTTTCTTAACATTTCTGAGTCCATGTGCTCTGTATGAGTGCCAGAGATAGCTAACTGTGTAAAGTAGCGGGGAAGGGGGTTATAAAAAAATGGGGCTCGTCTGGTGATGTTTTAATCTGGGAAGAGAACCAGAATTTTTGTTGAGGGTATGTTTAGCATCTTTCTGTCTGGTAGCAGTGTAGCCCAAATGGAGAGAAAGCTTTGGACAAAAGATTTGTGCCCAGAAAAATGCCACCCAAATGTGCTGCTTGTGTGCTTCCAGTACAGTAAAGGAACAGAGCGCTGTTTATGTGTTTTCAACTTGGTAATGGACAGTAAAGCATTAAAGTGTGTGTGTCCTAGTCTCTGCATCAAAAAGTGCTTAAAGAACTTTTAAAATGCAATTTTCAAGTGCCAAAAGTATTGTGTACTTTAAGGAACAGACTCACATATGTTCCTTGAAAGTTTCATGTGCTTAGTGTGCAAATTGGGGCAGTTGCTAGAGAAAATGTCAAGAGACTGTGGTAAAAATGGTTAAAATGGTGCTCCCACCACTGAAATTGCAGCCGAGGAAAAAGTTACAGTTTGCAGTTTAAATTTGCTCCTGCTCAACGATTGCCGTGAAGGAAGAGCAACCAAGGAGAGAGAGGCTCATTTGTATGGTGTCGAGTGATTGAAGAAGAAGAAGAATCAACATCTATATAGTGCTTTTCATACACAGTGTATTCCAAAGCACTTTACAAGCAATGCTAGACTGGTAGTGAAGTGACTAAATGTGTAGTGGTGGTCATATCGCACATCAACACCCACACACAGCCAGACAATTGCATGAATCAATATTATGGGAAGGAGAATGTTGGCCAGTACACTGGGAGTGTCCCCTACTCTTTGCGAAGAATACCTGGGTTCATTTACTTCCACCTGGACACCCACCAGGACAGCACCAGGATGGGTTGAAGGGACCTCGGTTTAATGTCTCATCTGAGGGAAGGCACACCCCAGCAGTACAGCACTCACCCCAATTGTTGTGGCTGCATCCAGTCCCACCCTCTGGCCAGTGTCTGTGTGCTGCAGAGTGTTCGCAGAGGAGAGAGAGTGGCGTGTGAGCTGTTTAGACCAGGATCAACCATCAAGGAGCTTGTGAGAATTCTAAACTTTAATAAACAGACTTGTAAAGTGTAATTTCAGGCTCAACTTGTATTCCCACTGACTGAAGTGATCAAGGTGATCATAGCTATGATTGGCAGGACTGCCAGCCCGATTCACCCCACAGACCTTCCTAGAATTGGCAGCAGGACGAAATTTTCCATTGGCGGGAACCAGCTACTGATTTCAGTGAGTAAACAAGTAAACTGTGCAAATAAACTGTGTGTGAATGCAAATCTACAAATCTGTGTGCAAGCAGTGTGATTTATTTGCAAAGAAGGACTGTGCATTGTAAAAGCAGGTGCAGCAAACAGAATTCTGAGCAACAGACTATGAGCAATGAGAAATGGGTTTCAGCAACAGTAAATTTCTAAGCAGCAGGACTGTGGGTTGTATAGGAGTGATACAGCAAACAGGCAACTGTGAGGCTTACAAGTGACTTTGAGCAATTGTAGATATGTAAATAGAATTTTCCTGAACTATGCTGATCACAAAGTTAAAGTTACCAGTTTTAAATCAGTATGAATGTGCTGAGATGCACCAGCAGAGACAATTGTTTGCAGTTTAATTTTACTAGCCAGAAAGGTCGTAAACACAGTTTTTGAGCAAGTTGAAGAGACTTTGATGCATGAGAAAAGTTACAGATGCCATGACAGGGCAGGGTCAACAATGTAAACACAGCAGCAGGGAGCCATTTTGTAAGACAATATGTGACTAGTGAGCGAAAGGTCCCATGGGAAGGGGCAGAGTGAACAGAGTCCGGAATGGAGTTCCAGAGCCTAGGCACAAAAGCGGCAAAGTCACGATCCCCCATAAGGGTCCGAGTAGGGGGAACTCTAAGCAACTCGGTGGTCTGTGACCTGAGCTGGTAGGGGATGACGTCCAGTTTTGGGAGGAGATGCACCAGTCCCGACGGTATGCCCGTGGCAAGCACTTTCCTGGTGAAGTTTCCTACACCAAGGATCAGGAATTCCGCAGGGGGGAGCCAGTTGAGTTTGTCATAGAGCTCACATCGGTGGGTGAGTTTGGGAGCAGCAAGTGCAAACCGACAGATATCATTATATGCCGTGTTCCACCGATTAAGATGGATTTGAGGTGACCTGGCAAATAGGGTGGTATCCATAACTAAGGGAGGGAGAAGCACCTCGCAGTGCCAGCCGCCTCCCGTAGTCAGGTTGTATTTTGGCCCTGTAGGCAAGGCTGTTACACCTGGTGGTTCTGCAGATGTTTTGGATATGGCTTCCACATGTCAAGTTGTGGGTCAAGGGGTGACCCCAAGATATTTAATTGAGCTCGCTGTTGGCAACAGGGGCCTCCATCACAAGCTATTTTGAGCATAGCTGATGGGGCTTTTAACTTGGCTGTGGAACCAAAGAGCATGGCCTGGGTTTTGTTAGGATTCAATACCAGTCTATGGTTGGTAATCCAGGCCGAGACTCTGCTGAAGTCTTCAGATAGGCACTGGTTAAGGTCAGCAGCATTATAAGCATGGGCCACTAGCACAAGGTCATCTGCATAAAGTGTGACTTGGCAACAAGAGGTCACCCGTGGGAGTTGATTAATAAAAAGTGAGAATAGGAGAGGTCCAAGTACCGATCCCTGGGGAACTCCCATGGTCACAGCCCTAGGCTCCGAGAGGACCTTGTTAAAGCAGGTGAACTGCTTTCTACCCGTTAGGTAGCCCATCATCCAACTCATGGCATGTGGAGAGAACTCGAGAGCCCTGAGCTGCTCCCCCAGTAGGTCATGGTTGACAAGGTCAAAAGCTTTTGACAAGTCAATAAATATAGCACCTGACAGTTTGCCCTGATCCATGGCAGATCTAGTACTAGAGGTTACAGTAATCAGGGCAGTAGTGGTACTATGACCCTTCCAGAAACCATTTTGGGCCCCAGAAAGCAGCTCATGGGTATCCACGTACTCCGAGAGTTGCTCTGCCACAACCTTTTCCAGGAGTTTACCAAGGGATGGGAGAATGGCAATAAGGTGATAGTTGTCAGGGAGGTTGGGATTTCCCTGCTTCAAAACAGGGACTATCCTTGCCTCCTTCCAGATGTCAGGGATTATCCCCGAGCTAAGGGATAGGTTATAGACATGGGCAATCAGAGGGGCAATGTAAGCTGCTCCCAGCTTGAGAAGCCTGGGCTCAAGGTTGTCAGGTCCTGCACTGGAGTGCTGGGAGAGGGCAGCCAAGCGGTTCTGAACATCAAGGACAGACACGGCCTTAAGATTAAATACTCTCCGAGGAGGATGTTCACTCTGCATCGGAGGGATATTAAGTGAGTGACCCCCATCGGTCGTGAAACGAGAGGTGAGGGCCAAAAGGTCGGAGAAGTGGAGATTGAGGTGGTCGGCTATAGTGTGGAGATTTTTTTTTTTTTTAATTTATTTGTTTAACCAGGTATAGCACACTAAGCTGAAAGCTTTTTTACAGGAGCGACCTGGGAGCACAAGGAGGTTAAGTGACTTGCTCGGGGTCACACAGTATGCAAGTGGAAGCTGTGGGATTCAAACCCAGGTCAGGTCTGCTGGATGTCACCAAATTTGCAGCTCAGAGCCTTAGACCACTGCGCTATACTGCCTCCATTATTGCATGAGACTCCATCAATAATCATGTCCACGACACCCGAGTGAGAGGGCCCACTGACGAGGGATTTAATGTTCCTCCAGAACCTCCTAGGATCTCTGACAGAGCTAAGTAGTGCTGATTTACAGAAGTTACTTTTGGCAGCCCTAATGTCTTTTTTACACTGATTCCTGAGTTGCCGATATCGCAGGAGATTAGCAGGATCTATGGAACCCTTAGTACTTGCCCAGCATTTGTCTCTCTCCTGCATCTGGGCAAGTAAGTCACCATTCAGCCAGAAGGTGGCTGTTCCCCTCACCCTCCAGGTGACCCTGGGGGCGTGTCTATCTTGGAGAACACCAAAGGAATGTATGAAGCAGGAGGCTGCCACTGAGGGGTCAGAGGCTTCAAGCACCCTGGTCTGGTCAGTACATCCTAGATTGGCCAGGAAAGCCTCAGGGTCAAAACTGGAGTATTTTCTGACTTGAATGATTTTGTGTGGAATTCTAGGGGAAGGGATTTTCCAGACACAGTATACCGGGGAGTGGTCAGATATGGAGTCTGATAGCGTGCCTGATGAGGCAATCCTCTCCGGCCGGTTGGTCAGGATCCAGTCCAGCAGGGAACTTGAGGAACCATTGGCTGCCTGTCTCGTCGGGTCATGGATTAGTTGGTTAAGGGATAGGCAGGCAAGTTGTGATTCGCATTTCCTAATATTGCCACACTCCCAGTTCATGTTGATATCACCCATAATAATGAGTTCATTATCACGTATACTGGGCCTAACTGCATCTAAGAGGTAAGTGAGTCCTGTCAGACCCCCCCAGAGGGGTTATAGGCACACAACAAGTGCAGCTTCTTTGCATCGCCCAGCAGCAGGAGCACATGAAGAAATCTCACAAGGTGGATGATCAGGTTTACTCTGTGCCACCAAGGAGATTTTCAGATGGGATCTGTAGTAGATGAGGGTGCCACACCCCTTCCTACCCCCAGTCCTGTCTAGACAAATGAACTCGTATCCTGTTAGGAAGCAGGCAGAGTCAGGAATCGAGGGTTTGAGCCAAGTCTCAGTTATCCCTAGGATGTCTGGCTTGTATAGCTCAGTCCATGCTAGGAGATCATCTCGGTTAGGAAGCAAGCTCCTAATATTCATGTGCACTATTTTTAGTCCCTTATTCCCATTCCAGGTGGCAGGAATATTAGAGATCAGCTTAGATGGCCCAGCATGCTCAGCATGCTTAAAGGAAGCGAGCAGTGGCAGGCCAAATGCCTTTCATCCAAAGCAGCAGTATCCATGGAGGAAGATGCAGCTCTTCTGGTATTCCAGGATCTCTTCAGGTGTATCCAGATTCATCAACCCAGTATTTTTCCTGTTCCATCATCTGTCCTTCCAGAGGACATCGACCCAGCAGTTTTCTTGTTTCATCGTTTGGTTTTCCAGAAGCATCATTCAGCAATTTTCCTGTTTAATCATTTGTTGTTCCAGAGGACAACCCAGCAGTATCTGAAGATGCCATCTGGTCTGCAGGGAGAAGGTCCTCAGCTCACAGAGTAAGAGAAAATGTTTTCGTTCTTCAAGGAGCTGGTAAGAAAACTTTTTTTTATTTACATTAACTGACTTTGCACAACACATCCTACATTTGAAGACTATCCAAGGAACTTTAATGTTTTTGTCAAAGACTCTCCCCATGGATTGCAGTGCTATACAGGCCCTGTCCTGTCCAAGAACTGTTCTTCAGCAGGCTTCGGCCTAGGAGGGATTTAAAGGACAATGCCTACAGGCAGTAGTGACATTGACCCCTAGTTTGGGACATTTTAGGGAATTCATCCCCAAATGTGTTGTATAAATGTCTTCTTTCCATTGTTATTTTACTTTTGTACTTTTATAAAAAAATGTTGTTGGGGGTTCTTTAGTGTTAGGTGGAGGTTTAGGCACTGTTTGGAATGCAGAATGTGTTTTTGTGTTTTTCTTCTCTTGCATGTGTTCCTGAAGACAAAAGAAGAAAAGAAGAGGATGTTAGAACTCATTCGAGTTCCCCTTTTCTTAGTGTTTTTAGAATTGTGTATGTTTTTTTTTTGAAATTCAACTTTATTAGTTTAGCAAATAACACAATGCAATGAATCCAAACAAGACTGTACATGTAATAGGAGAAGGAAAAAACAGAAACAAACAACAACAACCCCCCCAAAAAAACAAAAAAAAACACCCCTGACCCAATCCCAACCCCCTCCCCCTAAAAGAATCCCTGACCTCAAAACAACCCACAACAATGACTAGGATACTGTACCGACAGGGCTATCATTGTAATTATCCACCCTAACTCCCCCCCGAGTGTGCTATACATTGGATAATCAAGTTATAACAGGGAACCAGAGTTAATACCAAGTAATAGGCTTAGGGATAGAGGGAATGGAGATGCAAAGGAAAGAAGGTGGAGGGGGAAAAAAAACAGTAGAAGACAGGAGCTAAAAAGGGTGCAGGAGCCCGAACCAAGAGGTCAATGGTGAAGGTAGAGCGAGTATAGCTTATCCCATTTTTTGTGAAACAAATCCATACGGTTACGTGAGCTGGCTGCAAGCCTCTCAAAGTTAAAGCAAGATGATAGGTCTTTTATCCATTCGGTATATGTTATAGGTAGTTGATCAGTCCAATGCTTAAGGACTAGTCTTTTGACCACCATAGAGATTAAGGCAATGTGGTATTTGTGCTCCTGACAATCTATGGTGGTATAATTGCCTAGGATGCAGATGTCAACCGTGAAGAGGCTATCCAGGCCTAAAAGAGGGTCCAGATTATCCTGGATAGAATGCCACAAGGGGGCTACCTTGACACATTGCCAGAAAATGTGAAGTAAATTCCCTTCACCTTGTGAGCATCTAGAGCAAAGGGGAAGAGATAGTTTTTTTAAATGAAACAATTTAACTGGGGTGTAATACATGTTGTTTAGTATATGGTATTGGGTAAGTCTGAATCTATCTTGGGTATGGTATTTGTGCAGATCCTTCCATAAACTAGGCCAATTAGGGGTGAAATCAGGGGAAAGAGAGAGTCAGATATGAGAACCTTCGAGCGGGCATGGGGAGTTATAGTCCAGCAGATAGGAATATATTGATGAAATGGAATGGGCTCTGGGCGCTAGAGTTTCAATTTGAGAGAGGAAAGGACTGACCTGTGATTCACGAAAATCCGAGCCAAACTTGATGTTGATGAGATGTCTTATTTGATATATCTTGAAAATAATGTTGTTGGGAAGATCAAATTTGGGCAAGTATGTCAGAAGAAGAGAGTAGGGAGCCTTGGGAGTAAAAACTACTCACTGTAGTATCTTTAATTTGTGGGATCCAACCAGGGGGAATTAAAGAGCTTCCCAGCCTGATATTGGGGTTAAGAACAAGGGGTTGTGCTAGATCTGATTTGGGTGAAATTTTGAGGTAGTAAAGACATTGGGAAAGGATTTTAAGAGAAGTAATGATAGTTGGGTTTGAAATCCACGAAGTAAGTGCCGAAGTGGGGGTGAAGAAGATTGTTTTGGGATCTATTTTGGCATCTAAGAGAATTTGCCTCTTGATCAGAAGCCAGAGCGGGGGAGGACAAGTAGAAGTATCTGAGAACCATCTGCCCAGCTTAGAGAGGTGAGCCACCCAGTGGTAGAATATTAGATTGGGAAGGCGAAGGCCCCCTTTATCTTTGGGGAGACATAACTTAGAGAAGGAACGTCTGACAGCTTTATTTTGCCAGATAAATTGCGAAAATATGGAATGAAATTGACGTAAGCATGAAAGCGGTAGCCAGAGGCTTAGTAAATTGTGGGGGTAAAAAATACAGGGGAAAAGTATTCATCTTGATAATGTTAATCCTGCCCCAAAGAGAGATGGGAAGTTTAGCCCATCTTTGTAAGTCTAATTGAATATTAGCTTTGAGGTCGTCTAAATTAAGCTTTTTAAGCATAGCCAGATTGGAAGTGAAATGTATACCCAAATATTTAATTGACTTGAGGGACCATCTCATACCAAACTTAGAGAGGTCGTGTTTGAGTGTAAAAGAATTCAGCGGGAATATTTCCAATTTAGATATGTTCAGCTTATAATGGGAGAGGTAGCCGTAATGGGTAATGATTTGGAGCGCCTGCTCTAATGATTTGGCAGGATGAGCAACATGAAGCAAGATGTCATCTGCATAGGCAGAAAGTACCAGCTCCTGCATTTGTACCAGGCAACCATAAATGAGTGGGGAGTGTTTAAGTTTGAGAAGAAGAGGTTCTAAATACAGGTTGAACAAAAAGGGTGAAAGCGGGCACCCTTGTCTGGTGCTGGTATGAAGGAAAAAGATTGAGGAAAACACCCCATTGCAGTAGATCCTAGCCAAAGGGGATTTGTATAAAACCTGAATCCACTTGAGGAAGACGGGTGGGAAGCCCATTTTGGCCAGAGTTGCCCACAAAAAGTCCCAGTTGACTCTGTTGAATGCTTTCTCAGCATCTAAAGAGATCAAGGCCATAGGGGTATGGGATAATTGGGCAGCATTTGAGATGTGAGAAAGAATTCTGAGGTGGTCTGCTGGGGAACGGGCTTGAACGAATCCGACTTGTTCTGGACTGAGGAGCTGAACCCAGACCTTCTTGATCCTCTTGGCTAGGATCTTGGATAAGATTTTCATATCACAGTTTAGGAGAGAGATGGGACGGTAGCTCGCCAGGTCTTTGGGAGGTTTATTAGGCTTGAGAAGTAACACAATTGTGGCTTCTAGTAGGGTGAGGTCTGGGGCCTCAGCATTGGGCAGAAAATTATACAATTTAAGGAGTAAGGGGGCAAGATCTTTGGTAAAAGTTTTATAAAAGTTTGAGGGGTAGCCATCAGGACCTGGAGCCTTGTCTGGAGCGAGAGAAATGATGGCATTTTCAATTTCCGAAAGAGTAATGGGGGAGGCAAGGGCATTTTTATGGTATTCTGAAAGATGAGGAAGGTTGACGTCTAATAGATATTTTTCTGTGTCCAGAAGGGGTACCGAGGGGGAGAGACTGCTATAGAGCTTTTATAGAAATCTTCAACAATCTTTGTAATGTCCCTGGGGGTAGTCTTGGTTAGGCCTTCAGGGGATTGCAGAGCCAGGATTAATCTTGAGCTCTCTAACGTGCGTAGTCTTAAGGCCAAGAGCCTACCGGCTTTTTCACCCTGATCAATATATTTAGATTGGGTTTTTAATATGATATACTCAGCTTTCTCCTTAAGAAGGTCAGCATAGTCATTTTTTACTTTTAAGAGGGATTCAAGAGAAGCCAAAGGGGAGGAGGAGGTGTATGAGCTCTCCAATTCCTTAATTTTGGATAATAATAGGACAGCATGGGCCTGTGTAGTCTTCTTCCTAACAGAGGCTAATTTAATTAGCTGTCCTCTAAGGTAGCATTTCAGGGAGCACCAGATGATATCCATCCTCGGGGATGAATTCATATTGACCTCAAGGAAATTAGAGATGAGAGTTTTAATGCGAGCTACAGTTTGGGCTTCCTTAAGGAGCTGGGTGTTGAGTTTCCAGATCGTGTCACGTTGAAAATTAGGATCAGGGGAGATTTTTGCCCAGACAGTAGCATGGTCAGATAGTATTATCGGTTCAATACCGGTCTGGAGAAGGCCAGGAAGGAGGGAATTACTGATTAAAATATAATCTATTCTGGACCAAGATTGATGGACTTGGAAGAAAAAGGAGAAGGATCGGAGGGAAGGGTTAGTGAGTCGCCAAGGGTCACATAACCCTAATATTTGCACAAAGTCTGTTAAAGATTTTTGAGCCGGGGATGCAGGCCGATTATAATCCTGAGACCTATCCAGAGAATGGGATGGTGGGACATTCCAGTCCCCTCCCAAAATGAGTTGTGAGGGTAGAAGGGTACCTAACTTATCCGCCAGGGTCATAAAAAACTCGGGGCTACCCCCTACTGGACCATAAATTGAGCCGAGGATGACCTTACAGTTATTGAGGGAACCTTTGACCAGGACAAACCTGCCGTCCAGGTCAACCAGTGTCTCCTCCGTCAAGAAGGCAATGTAATTTTTAATAAGGATAGCCACCCCCCTGCTGGAACTTGACCCGCTCGCTGCAAAATCTTGAGAGAAGCCAAATCTGACAAGCCATTTTTCCTCACTCTTGAGTAAATGGGTTTCCTGTAACATGAGTATCTCAATTTTGAGTAAATTGCAGTGATTGAACACCTGAATCCTCTTGGTTCTTTCCCTGAACCCTCGAACATTCCAAGTAGTTATTATGACTGAATGTGTAGCCATTTCAAAAACAGTGAGATAAAAATAACCATGATAAAGCTATTGGTATAAATCGACGTGAAAAGGCACACTCTAACCCCCCCTATCAGATTGATTAGGAATTGTGAAAAAACAAAGCCAGATCTTTGGAGTGGTACAATCCAACAACAAGAATAGAAAATAAAATATAACCCTTGAATTTTAGCACAGACCAGCCTAAGAACCCCCCTTGTCCCCCCAACAAGAAAAACCCCTACAAACTATGTACATACTGGTGTCTAACGAGTCATGAAGGAATTGGTGAAACCAAAGACATACAACTGTGCACCAGAGCCCCATGACAAACCCCAAGATTGACCCAGTCGTTAAATCAAAAACACTAAGTACTATCGAGGAAAGTAGAGACAAGGTGCCTGCCAGGAATGTCCCACTAATATTAGCGAGAAGTCCCCAACCAGATGAATTAAGGCTGCCATATCCCCCCTTTATGAGCTCGTAAGGCAGCATCCTTATGCACCGAGCATCTCCGGGAACCCCCCCCACCAGCATTTAATCTTTAGATCCCTGTCAAACAACGGCCTTATAAGCCTGTGAGACCTATCGGGAAAGAAAAAGCCCCGGGAAGCTTTACTTAGGGTAATACCCTTTGACTGTGCCGCCTAAGTAAGCCTAATCACTGGACTTACCCCCATCCGAGTAGTTCTGCAGTCCATGTAAAGGCCAGTGCAAAGAAAGAGAGTGGGGTCAGGACAGAATCGCGAGGCTGACTTTAGCCTTGTTCCCCGTGGGGGTAGAATAAGCTGTGGGACCAAGACCAGTCCGCTTTCAAAATGGTCAGACCGAACCGTGAGCCACCAACCCAAATGGTCTGGGGTTATTACTGCGGCCAACTGAAAATGGGTCACGGCCTACCGCCACCAGCGCTAAAGCCCCTGGATACCCCAGCTTCCCAGAAAAATGGAACACCAAAACAAACACTTCAGGTAAATTAACAATCCTGACTTAGCAAAATGTAAATGCCAAACGCAGGCAGCAAGCCAACCACTGAATTAGAGAGAGTCAAGTCATTTGTCTTTGAACAGATTGGGTAGCCTGGAAGTTAGATCTTTGGTAGCCTGTTCAGGCGTCTCGTAGGTTGAGGAAGAGCCATCGATCGTGATCTTAAGTGTGGCAGGGTAAAGCATTCTGAAGCGGATACCTGCCGCAATAAGCTTCTGCACCACAGGATGAAATGCTGTTCTCTTCTGTCTGGTCTCAGCTGGCAGATCCTGGGCAATCTGTAGTTTAGTAGAGCCCCACATAATAGATTGCAGCTCACGAGCCTTCGTGAGGACATGCTGCTTTTCAATATAGCTAAGAAACTTGACAATAATCGGCCGCAGGGGAGAGTCCGGTGGGGGCCGTGGTCTCAGGGACCTATGAGCTCTCTACAAGTGATATTGGGGATTGAGAGGCGAAGGGCCGATGACTTTTGCCAAGAACTTCTGAAGAAAAGCAATGGTATCTGGACCTTCTTCTTGTTCGGGCAAGCCCAGTATCAGAAGATTATTTCGCCTACTACGTCCCTCTAGATCTTAGGTCTTGATTTGCAGTTTCTTCACCTGCAGTTTTAGCGAGATGATTTCAGGATCCACTGTGCCCCTCCATTTTTCTTGGGACCGGATCATAACCTCTGAGTCAGAGACCCTGGTTGTGAGTGAGGTAAGATCCCCTTTGATCGATTTAAGCTCCAACGTGATGCCCTCTAATACTTCCCGGAGCGGCGCAATTTCCTGTAGAAATTTCTCTTCGGTAAGGGGACTCGACGAGGAAGCAGCTCCGCCCATTTTACCTGGATTATTGATAGCTTGGCTCCTCGCTTTTTTGGATAGTTTTTCTGGTGTAGCTGGAGGGGTATGCCACATCGCGGCCTGCTTCATCTCTGCCTCCATCCTTGATTCTGGTAGCAGGATGCAATGTAAGAATGCACTAAGGCCAACAGGCAGAGAATGAGAGGCAGTTTGGTGTTTTTATTTCCAGTGATGGTTGTGGCTAACCGCTGTAAAAAAAGATTTAAGCTGATAGGTGGTGGGAGCCCAGAGATAGCACAGCCATTCAAGGAGCTAGCATCACGTGACCTCTCAGAATTGTGTATGGTTAACAGGATGTTAACATGATTTCTTCACAGGTGTGATTTTTGGGAAATGCAATGCAATGTAGTGTATGTTTTCCTTTTGTTGTTCACAGGTACCCAGGGAAGTCTGGAGGATAGGTTTTCCCCAGTAGGTAGTCTAAGTCAGATAGAGTTTCCCTAGAGGGCTAGGGAGATAGACAGACTGGGGGTCCTAATCTGCAGTAGGGACTCTCAGTACTGGTCTATTAGGGCATGCTTCAAGCTGTTTTTTTTGAGCCACTGAGAACCCACAGATAGATCGTAGGATAGGGGCTGAAGTTTCATCAGCCGGCCTCTGTAACTTTAGTGTTTCCTGCCTGTGCCTAGCACATGGTAGGGAAGAACTTGCACAATCTCCCTGTAGGCAACATGGAGGGTAGGATGGCCTAGTACCGGATGGAGATATGACTGTGGACAGTCATTCATCTGGCTGCGGTGAGTGTAACCACCCAGCCCCCTGCAGTTACTAGAATCCCCTCAGTATCAGTGCTAGGCAGGGAGAGACAGCTGGTGACTAACTAGTTAAATGGGTTTTTCACCTGCTTACTCTTCTGTTTACTTGGCTTCAGCTGAGATGGAAGTGATGAGCTCATTTGGAATTCTTGCAGCAGCATAAGCCTTGGCCAGCTGTGAGAAGGGAGTTAGAATGTTGAGACAAGAGTCAGTGTGAGTCAATAGTTAAGAGTTGCAGTTTGAAGTCAGAGTGAGAACTTCTCAGCTGAGGGCTCTGAGTTGAGTGCCCTGCATTCTCACCCTAGTCCTGGTAATTCTCCAGTTTGCCAAAAGAAGTGATTGAAACCGTTGAGTACAGCAGGATCTCCTGATTTCCATCCCTGGAGAGGTGAAAAGGACTGCTAGTGGATGGATCCAAGGGGCAATCCCCATTTTCAATTCAGGATGTTTGAAGCTGCCTGAAATGTCTAACAGTGAGTAGGATCTGACTTTAGCTAAAGGAAGCTAGTACCTGTGCTGTTGTGTTCTCTGGCTAAAAGGGAATGCACAACTTTTTTGTGAATTCAGAAGTGTGAGACTGTTTTAATTTAAAGTGGGCTGAAGTGTGTGATGTCCAGAGGTATGACTATATCCAGGGCCGGTGTTAGGACTTTGGGGGCCCCCAACACACTCAATTACTGGGGCCCACAGATGGGCCCCTCGATGGGCCCCTGCACCCCCTCCCTGGGCCCTCTCTATGAACCCCTTCCTGTTTCCCCTCCCCAAACCCCCCAGTAATCTTTGTACATAAATCCAACTTCTGCACAATATGTCAGACACAATGACCTGGAGACACTAGAATTATTACATTTCTAACAGATAATAGAATAAATTGCAAAAAAAAAACCTTCCTTAACTGCTCCACCGACTGCTGCATAATTTGTCAGACTCAGCCTCAAACACAAATTAATGACCTTAAGAGCAATAATACAAATAATATAATTGCACAAAATGTTCCTCTCCAGCTACTGCAATATTTTTTTTACCTCTGCTCTGCTGCTCTCTACCTCTTCAGACTTCCATCTTCCCGTACTTATGCTGCAGACATGCACCTGAGGGGGGCATAAATTTTCAAGTCTGAGTTGGAGAAGGTGCGATAAATAGTGACGGACCTATTGGAGCCCTATGATTGGTTCCAGCACAGAACCTCCTCCCATGTCAGCACGTTCTGTGTAGCACAATAAGAGGAATTGGGGAACATGAAACAAAGCTGCCTAGGGATAGAATTGAAGGCAGGATGGTGGTGTGGACCACATGGCGTGGTTTGGCGTTCCTTTCGCGCACAATGGGAAGTTGGCAGCAACAAACGCAAAGTTTCACAGTCTAAACCACACAAAAGGGCAACTGGACAAGGACATCACATGTTGCTGATGGGGAGCCGGAGCGGAGCCAGAGACAATTCGCTAGTGCAGTCAGTGAGGAGCAGAAGGGCTAGCTAGGTACTAATGTTGCTCAGCTATGTTGATCTGGTGGGGGGGACAGTATTTTCTTTTCTTTTAAGATGCTGTGGTGATCCAGGCAGGGAGTGGGGTGGGCCAGACAAAAAAGTATGCTGCTGGGCTGGTTAATGGTTTGCTGCTGGTGCCCATCAGACCCGCTACTTGTGCCACCTGCGGCCCGCTACATTTGGGGGCCCCCAGCGGCCGCGGGGTTCGCGGGTGCCTAACGCCGGCCCTGACTATATCACATTGTTCAAGACTTTAGTTTTTCCACTATCAGCATAGTGGTTCGAATGCTGGATGCCAAGTTTCATTCCATAAGCATTTTCCCAGGTGTGTTTCTGAATGTTTAAGGTGCAACTCTAAAAGAATGGCTGAGTATGGATTTGGGAATGAAGGGTGGGCAGACCCCCATCTGGAGTAACCAGTTCAGGACTACAGGTTCAGTAAGGGTGCCTGGTTTCTTTAGACAAAGGGCCAATGTCTGAAGAGAATTTTACCCCCTGAAATGGGTTACAGTTTCTTCTCCGGTTATGAAAACTGGTGCTAGTCTTAGCAAAAATGTGTGTTTAGTTGTGGCCAGTGCCACTGGAAGAATTGTTCTATGTCCTACAACATGTGGGAATACAAGAGCAAGTGTCATATGTCCTACTGCGGAATACAGAGAGTTTTCTGTCAGATACAGTCGATTTTGTTGTTCTGCAAGTTCCTAGTGTCATGATGTGTAAACCTTGGGGGTCCACCCTTGCTTTAGAGAACATCTTTTGCAATAAAGTCACACTCTAGAACCCCAATTATGGTCTGGACACATAAATGTCTTAAGATTGGGCCTACACTGTTTGTGTGTATGAATGTTACTGAGAATTGAAAAGAAATTTTGTATTATTATATGCTGTCACTTTAAATATTTTGTGAATAAATATCACCGGGCCATCACTCAGGACACACCCTCTGACGAAGAGTCACACCTTGGACTCGAAGCGCTGGGTTGTAGCCGTGTGCTCTGGCTGTTGAAAACCATTTACTTTGGTTCTCTTTTTTTCATATATCTGACTTACGAGTGCTGTTTTGCTTTGTGTTTTGTGTTCTGTGTTTTTTCAGACAGCACCGACCCTGTAACCAGTGATGCTCCATACGCTTGTGTTCCTGTATGGTCTGGACAAACTGCTTCCTGTGTGAAGTTACTGGGTACCCCTCCAGAAGATATGTCTAACATATGCCTAACAAAAATTCTCTCCCCAGGATCTGGTTTTGTAAATACCAAACAGGTTATATATAGCGGGGGGGGGGGGGGTTACATGTGTAAATACTGTATTGTATTGTACTTTCTGTATTTGGAAGAATAGTGCTCCCAAACATCCCCCCTAGGATCTTCCTTGCCAGGGACTTCTCAAGGTCTGAGGAAGCTGCCTTCCAGGCAACCTTGTCCAATGTACAGTGGGCAATAATCAAATCTCTCCCAGATATTAATGCTGCCTTTGACTTCTTTACCAGAAACTTCCTATCTGCTGTTAAACTACATGTCCCTATAAACAAATTAGGGTAAAAGGACAAAGGTCCGAATGGCTTGACGCTGATCTTAGAAAGCTACTGAGTCAGAGAGACAAGGTGTGGGGAATATTAGAAACATAGAAACATGGTCTGAAAAATGATTGGGATAAACACCAGGATTTACAGGAATCTCTGTAAAACTAGCATCAAAGTGGCCAAAATAAAGTATGTCAGGAATCTACAAGACACTAACCCGGAATAGTCACAAGAGCAAAACAGCTCAGTTGCCTACTTGCTCACCAGAAGGTGCTCAGTGTAAAATCAGACAATGTGGTACAAATCAAACGCCAGCACTCGTTCGAATTCACAACCTGAGATCCCGGATACAAAAAAAATCATTTCTGGACCTAGAAAGAGCTATATTGAGAGGGAGGCGACACTACTGGGGCAAACTTGCACTAGAGGCCTATCTCCGGGTGGGCCACTCTCCAAGAGGCCTGAGAGTTACAAACAAACCAGAATATGGCTCGGACCATCAGTTATTGATGTTGGACTGGAAAAAGTCCCTACAGACTGGTACAGATGCTCTAATCCATACAGTAATAAGAGATTATGAGGCTCAGAAAGAGGAAGTCTTTACAGTTATTACTAAAAAGGAAGAAGCTGTGGGACACTTTAAAGAACATCCAGATTATGAGACTTTGGAGAAAAAACTAAGGGACACTATTAAAAGGGAAGACTCTAAAATCAAAAAAATAAAACTGACCAAATTTGAGAGGAACAGGCAGGACTATCTGCATGACAGAGTATGGGATTGGTGTAAAAGTCAAAATAGAAATAAAAGAACAAATAATAGACAGAACAACAGAAATAGGAACCAATCAGGAGGTCAACCAAGGTCAATTTTGAAACAAAGTAATTCCCAGAAATATAACACCGATAACAGTGGTTCAGAGAATGAAGAGCCTTTTTTAGAGGAGTGCAGGGAGAAACTAGACCAGCGGGGGACGGAATTGACTGTATGTTTCCAGAAAACAGAACAAGACCAGTGGGTACTCAGGAGCTGGGTAGCCTACAAACGAGGAGACCAACAAGGAGAGGTGGGAGGAAACACCAGCGCCAGACCCAAGTCCAAGAGAGGGAGAAACATTAACTGAATAAAGTATTGTTATAAATATTTCATATATTACCTTAACAACAGAACAGGAGAGGGTGCTACAGAAAGGGCTCATTTGTGGCTACACAGGATTCTAAACCCTTTGAACTTTTCATTGATTTGCACAGGTATACGAGAAATTTTAACCTCAAAGCACACTACGGGAGGATTAAAATGTGCAAGGGTGAGTTGGTAGAGTTAGGTGATACCCAGAAGTCTGAGTTAAGTAATGTACACACTGAGGGGACTACTAACAGGGGTTTTAGACCACCATCGGCATTTATGCCTTGTTATAACGAGAGTATTAAAGTATTTGAGAAAGTGTGGGGGGCAGGAAGATATAGGCTGTTGGTTAACTAGGCTCTGCGGCCTATCCTGTAGGTAGGAAAATGGGCAGACTAGATGGGCCTAGCGGTCCTTATCTGCCGTCAAAGTCTATGTTTCTATGTTTCTATGTATGTGAAGGCCAGTTTAAAACATTGTTAGAAGATGGTATTAGACCGAGGTTTGTAAATATGACAAAGGCAGAATCAGTGGCCCTAAAAAGTCTTGAAAGTGATACATCTATAATGATCAAACCAGCCGATAAAGGGGGCTCAATCGTGGTCATATCTACTCATCACTATGAAGCAGAACTGCTTAGACAGCTATCTGATGTTGAATTTTACACATTACTCACTTCTGACCCGACCTACCAGTTTAAAAGGATTATAGATGCCTTTATTTTTGAATCAGAATGTGAAAGTCTGATTGATCAGAATGAGTCTAGATATTTGACAGTCCAAACACCAATAAGGGCGTGTATATACACATTACCAAAGTTCCATAAAGATCTGAGGCATCCTCCGGGTCGACCAATAGTGGCAGGTATAGGCTCCCTAGTGGAACCCTTGTCCACTTATGTAGATGCACATATCAAAGGATATGTGCAGGCACTCTCCTCATATGTTAGGGACACTACACAGATGTTACATGTCCTAGGTGACATGCAGATTGAAAGTGACTGGTGGTTGGTTTCCATTGATAGCAACTCATTATATACAAACATTCCCACCAAGATGGTTTAGGGGCCCTAGAGTATTGGCTCACCCAGGACATAGGTGTGAGTGATGAGAAAAGACAGTTTCTACTTAACTGTGCTGAACATGTGCTAACAAAGGATTATTTCTTGTTCCAGGATTCCTTCTATCTACAGCGCAAGAGAATGGCTATGGGAGCTACATTTGCTCCCAGCTATGCCAGTCTCTATTGGGACTTTGGGAAAAGAGATTGTCTATGACAGCCAGACCAATCCTTTCTACGATAGGATTGATGTGTGACGTCATTATATAGACAACATATTTATGGTGTGGTGTGGCACAAGGGAGGACATTTCAGATTTTGTTAAATACTTGGAGATGAATAATCGGAATTTAAGGTTTTCATTACAAAGTGATTTGGATACTGTCTCTTTTCTGGACTTGTCTATACATAAAGAAGTAGACAATACCCTGAGAACAGATTTATCTAGAAAGGAGATGGACTGCAACTCACCACTCTTGGCTTCTAGTTGCCACCCACATCATATGATTCAGAACATCCCAAGAGGGAAGTAGTACAACAGAAACCAAGTATGGTGTTCAGGAGGGATGCAAATTTATGCGATAGGCTGGTACACAGTTATCAACCACCTACCTCGAAAGAACAAGAGGGTCGACTACAACCCCTACCTATGGGCACTTTTCCATGTGGGAACTGCAAGTTTTACAGTTCCATAATCAAATCCAATACTTTCACGAGCTGCAATAGCCATCAGAATTTTGAAAACAGGGATTTCATCACATGTGTCATCGAAAATGTGGTTTACCTTGCTACTTGCCAGTGAGGGGCAATCTGTGTAGGAAAAACAACCAGACCATTGAAAGTAAGGCTTGGGGAACACCTGAGATCTGTTGAAAACAATGATCAAAGGACTGCACTGGCAGTACATTGTAGGGGAAACCAGAAATAGACATGTGACCCACAACTTTAAATTCTGTGGAATTGAGAAAGTCTGTCTAGGCCCAAGGTGTGGGAGCCTGGATGACAAACTTAAACAGAGGGAATCATATTGGATATCTACTTTGGGGGCCTTACACCCCCCAGGATTAAATGATAAAATTGAGTTGCTGCCATGTATATGGAAGTGAGGCAAATGACACCACAGTGATTTGTTTTAATGTCTTGGTTACTATTACTGCCAAAGTAACCTTTAAGTCCCAGAGTTTGCCTTGGTAATAATATCTTTTAATGTATCCCTCTATGTATTATGTATTATTAACTTAGCTTTCTCCAGAAATGCACAATATGCTGTAGTAACTTAGTTAGATAATGGTGACTAATGACCCTACACTTTGCTCTTTTTTTACAGATGTCTTTCGCATATGGAGTATGTCTGGTACAGGTTTTTACATACTGGTTTACTCCGATGGATGCCATAGAACATCCTAGTATAGTATACCTTTTCCTGTATTTCTTTCTCTCTCTCTCTCTCTCTCTCTCTCTCTCTATATATATATATATATATATATATATATAAAACAGCTAGATAAAGTATAATTGGGTCACAGTAATATAAGAATGTTTATTATGAGTATGCTGCTTCTAGTGTACATACAACCTTTTTTGGGCCTCTTTTTTTGGCTCCTCCATTGCAGTATAAGACATGATTTTTAATTATTCATTGGTTTGGGGCTTCAGTCCTTATTATGAACTATGCACTTTGTTTGTACAATGCATTTATCATATTGTTTACGCTATACAAATTGTGATATGACACACAAGATTGTGATGTGGTTGATGTTACCATTTGTTTGCACTAGGCACTTTATGCAATAGGCACTTTCTTGAGCAACAGTGACATTGTCTCTTTAAGCTACTTTGCATAAATTGAACTCTGACCTAACCCTTGGAACCACCCCCTGAGGATGTACTGTGTACGAAACCTGTCGGGGATTTTGTAGGTTCTCAGTCATCACCACTATGGTGGAGCGTGTTATTTATTTTATTTAATAAAGCCTGTTATTTGCTGTTTTTGTTGTGTGCTTGCATTTGCTTTGTACCAAGACACTAACTTATCCAGCCCCAAAAACTTTGGACCCCTATAAACACCCTTCTAAAGGGCCAACCTTTCCACTCTGAGTCTGACATCCTAGTTAAGGGTAAACTGCTTAACGACCACCTGGAAACTGCCAATGCATGGATTCTTTACTGATCTAGACAGGTACAAGACTCCCTTTACAGGACCCACCCTGAACACCCCTGATCTGCATAAAACTGAAGTACCCAAGCCCAAATTTCATTTCAGATGCATAACCAGAAAAGAAGTGTTACCTTTACTAAAATATGTAAAAGCAGAGGCCTCGGTTGGCTTTGACATTTAGTAGCCCAAGCTGTTAAAGTTAGCTGCTCATGCAATTGCCTCTCCTGTTGCATGTTGTTCAACAAGTCTCTCGTGGAAGGAAGAATCCCTGATTGCTGGAAGGTGGCCATTTTAATACCTGTCCACAAGGGTGGCCCCAAGGAGCCTATAGAAAATTACCACCCCTTCTCCCTACTCAGCTTCATTGCCAAACTTTAGGAAAGGCTTATGTTTAACCATCTCCAAGAATATCTTGAGCAGTACCATCTCTTGACCGACTGGCAACACGGTTTCAGAAAATTCCATGGCACTGACACTGCTCTGGTTAGGCTGACCACAGATTTCCTGGGTGATACGGACAGGGGTGCATGACTGAGGCAATTTTCATAGATCTCACAAAGGCATTTGACCTAGTGAATCATGGTCTCCTATTAGACAAACTCAGAAGGTTTGGTCTAGATAATAGATAATAAAACTTTTATTTTTTATCAGGATAATAACTTTAGGACCTGAGGCCCTGTTTGTCAAAGTTGTCCTGTTTTAAGCATACAGTTCCAGAAACAAGACATCATGCAATATTACATTACAGGAACAAATCTTACATATTTAAACAAACAATTCCACTACCTATAAAAACATACATATATATACTCAAATATCAGAGAAATTCAACAAATTTCATCATTCCTTAAGTATGGACTATCCAGACAAATCAGAAGATTCAGTGACTAATAAGATATAAGGGTAGTTTTCATTTTCAATATTATCATTTAGGAAACAGAAACACAAAAAAGAGGAGACAGGGGAATAAAGAAAATATTGTATAACCTAAGGAACACCAAAACAAACACATCTGTCTCTCCAAATACTATTCAGGGAATACTTAAATTTATTAACACTGTCAATTATTCTAATATCTGGATCTATTTCGTTCCATATTTTCGCAAATAAAATGTTGTTGCATTTTACTATAACCATTTAGTTCTAAAGGAACCTTTTGACATCTATGCTTTAAATGCCTTAGGTTATATCTATCAGAAATAGAGACACCAAGAGAGATCGAACCATGCTTAGCCTTCCCCCCATATTCACAAAAAGCTTTATACCCACAAGTTTTTTCCCTACTGAATGCAAGGAATCCCAACCGAGATCTTGAAGTAAACACAGTGATGGGTATTATATGGGCATTTCGTTACATATCTTGCTATTCTATGATATGTTTTATCTAGACTATTTAATGAATATTTGGGGGCAAACTGATATATTAGAATACCATATTCTAATGTTGGTAAGAGTAATTGTACAGCCACTCTATTTCTTGTCTCCCTTGGCAATATAGATGTTTTCCTTCTTAACACACCCAGTCTAGAATTAACTTTTTTACTTATATTTGTAATATGAGAAGAGAAAGTAAGAGAACTATCCATATGAACTCCCAGATACTTATATACCCAAACTTGTTCTAACATTAAACCCCTTGTGAAAAAAATATTTAATGTCTGATGCGGCAATTTATTTTTAGTGTGGAAAAGCATTACCTGAGTCTTCTTAGTACTAAGGACCATTTTTGATTGAATTAACCAATTTTGTAAAATATCAAAATCAAATTGCAACTTTTTTTGTAAATCATCCAAATTTTTTGCTTTCCCTATAAGGGCCATATCATCGGCATACATATGAATCTTACTGTTTTGGATACATGATGGAAGGGAGTTTACATAGATCAAAAATAATAGGGGACCCAGGATTGAACCCTGGGGAACTCCCCTAAAGGTATCCTCTTGTCTGACATTATTCCATCTATGTATACCTGTTGTGTACGCTCAGTTAGATATGATAATATCCATGTCTGAACAGATTCTGATATACCCATCTGAGCCAACCTTTTCATCAATATATTAAAAGTCAACTAAGTTGAAGGCCTTGAGGAAGATTGACGAACACCGCCCGACAGACTCCGAGCCGAGGCCACTTGCCACTGAGTCAAGGAAATCCATCAGTGCAGTGTCCGTCGACCTCCCCCACCTAAAGCCTGCCTGACAATCAGTCAAAAGTTTGTACTTCTCCATATATTCATATAACTGGGCACAGACCAGGCATTCAAAGACCTTTGAAACAATAGACAATAGAGCTATCGGTCGATAATTTGATTAATTATTTCTATCTCCTCCCTTGAAGACAGGAACAATTTTTGAATTTTTCCAGAAATCTGGATAGCTTTTTTGCTGAAGACTAAAATTGAAAATTTTTGTCAATGTTGGACTTATTTGCTCTACTGAGATTTTCAAAAAGGTTGTCTCTATTCTATCCATCCCTATTGCTTTCCATGAATTTAACTGTCTTATTTGCTTCTTAACTTTACCAATTTTGATTGCTCAAAAATAGAAACATGGTACGCACTCTCTATGTTGTGTCTCCAGAAATCTAATCTGTTGAAAATCAAAATTTTGGTTACAATCAGCTTGTTCTATTTTCATAT
Organism: Neoceratodus forsteri; assembly: GCA_016271365.2. Classification (NCBI taxonomy): domain Eukaryota; kingdom Metazoa; phylum Chordata; order Ceratodontiformes; family Ceratodontidae; genus Neoceratodus; species Neoceratodus forsteri. Next base: position 725,998,707 of record CM028129.1, read on the forward strand.
CTGAGAGACAACAAAAATACTGATTCAAATTATTTACTGCTTGTGTTTTAGACAACTCCTCTCCCATCTCATTCTTAAGAATTATTTTCAAATGTTTCCTTCCTGCCCTCTATATCCTTAATTAAATTCCAGTATTGAGCTGGATTTTTAGTTTGATTCACTTTATTTTTATAATAATTTTTCCTTGCTTTCCTTATCAAACTTTTACTTTTATTCCTAATCCTCTTAAACAACTCCCAATCTTCTACTTTAAAGATCGATTTGCCCTTCTCCATGTCCTATCTTTCCATCTTATATATTTTTTAATTTTTTCATTTACCCAAGGGTTATGTTTAAGTCTTTCTCTAGATTTTTTAAAAGGAGCATTTTTATCACATACTTCTAGATAAATCTTTGTGAATTCTCTAACTGCCATATCTACTTCTGGAATTAAGTCTATACGAGCCCAATTTACTTTTCCCATCTGCATCTGAAAAGCAGATTTATTAAAATTTTTAAAATCTCTAACATATCGACAATTTACAATGTCAGGAATTTCATAATCTTGATTGATATTACACTCAAGATAGCAATGATCTCCTAAATTTGGAGAGCCCACTTTATAGTCCAATAAGTGAATACCATTTGAGATAAAAATCAAATCCAAAATATTTCCTGCACTAGTGTATGTGCTTCTACGTGTAGGGATATTTACAACTTGCGTAAGGCCTAACGCCGAGAATTCAGATTGCAATTTAAGACCTCTTTCTGCTCCCCATGCTGCATTAAAATCCCCAATCAGGAGAACATCCCTTTGCCCAATCAACAGATCTAATCTTAAAACTAAAAGCTCAAAAGCTGACATCTTTATTTTTGGATGACAGTATACTACCCCAACACACATTTTTATTCTAGTCATATAAACCAGTAATATCTCAATACCCTCAATATTGCCTGAAAAAAGTAACTCTACGTGGCCCAAATTACTTCTTATGTAAAGTACAACTCCACCTCCCCTAGAGGGCCTATCATATCTATAAAGATCGTAATTTTCCTTCTGAAATTCAGAATCTGGATGCTTTTTTGATAACCAGGTCTCCGTAATTCCTATAATATCATAGGCATTCTCAGATACCCAAGAATTGAAAATAGACTGTTTTCCAGCAAAGCTCCTAGCATTATCATGAGCTATTTTAATAGTATTAATCTGGAATTCAGGGCCAGGGTTCAATTTGATATCCCCACTAGCTAATGCAAAAATAAGAAGGGATATCAATCCCCTACTGGTCTTAGTAAATATGATATTCTGGCCTAAATTATGTACACTACATTTAATCCTACCTAAGTTCCAAAAAGTATGGAATTTATTTTTTCTACCAACTCCTTCCATAAAAAAATATAGTTTTGACATAGAAATAAAAAAAGAACATATCCTAATCTCTGAATCTGATTGACATTTCAAACTTTGTTTATCTGAAAAGGCCAAGAATATCATTCCAAACATAAGTGCAAAAGGAGCCATCTCCTATCAGTACTATAAATCAGGTTCAGATAATAAAAACTACAGCTTTGAGTAATAAGGAGAGCTATTTCTAAAGAGTTCACACAATTTAAAAAGATGCCTAAAGTAGCGATGTATTAACCTGATACACAATCAAAAAGTTTCGGTTTCACCTACAATATACTAAACCTCATCCACTAACACTATAAAACTAGGCTACAAATTACTGCATTTCAAGCAACGTTCATGAATATATGCTCCAAAAACACAGTGAGTAATATGTTTAAGCCTTACACTAAAAGTAATACAAACAGTGCTTTTCTCTTCCGAGTGGTGCTCGCGCCACTCACGCTCGCGCTACTGCTCTCGCGCAGTATGCAGGGCGTGTTCTTTTGAACTCTCTGGCCCTCCTCCTTTGCTCTGACATGCTACAGGCATTACTCCTCCCTCTCGGTACCGGGATAGCACACCGGGAGACAGCCAGGTCTTTCAAGCAGAGCAGGAAATATCAGCAGCAGTCCCAGTCATGAAACAGCACAGTACCTAGCGTTTTCAGTTGTTACACAGGTGAAAAGATGACTACTTCTGTGCAGTATGCAGCGCGTTCTTTTGAACTCTCTGCCCCTCCTCCTTTGCTCTGACACACTACAGGCGTCACTCCTCCCTCTCGGTACCGAGATAGCACACCGGGAGACAGCCAGGTCTTTCAAGCAGAGCAGGAAATATCAGCAGCAGTCCCAGTCATGAAACAGCACAGTACCTAGCATTTTCAGTTGTTACACAGGTGAAAAGATGATCTATCCTGTAGGTTGTTCACTCATTACTTGACCAGCAGGTCTCAGAAAGCGTAATGGAAAGATACGCAATCTGCATTATGAACTATAACTGATGGCATCCCTCAAGGGTCCATCCTGGGCCCAATGCAGTTCTCCTTATTTGTAAATGACCTACCTGGTCATTGTGGAGGGGCACATCTTCAGCCGTATGCTGATGATGTAATACTGTTTAGGGAGCTCGAATGATGTAACCATCATCAACAAACTCCTCACTGAGGACTTCCTGATGCTTGAAAGGTGGTTCTTGTCAAATGGGCTGATTCTCAATCCCAAAAAGACAAAAGCCATCCTTTTTGTCTCCGAGCACCTAGATGTTGACAGGCAACACCTCCTAAACTTCTCCACATCAGTGGGTAACTAAATAGAGGTGGTTGAGGCTACTAAATACCTAGGGGTTTATCTTGATCAGGAAGACTCCTTCAGAACACATATTGATTCTCTCACTAAATCCCTACACCAAAAAACTGGCTTACTATACTGTCTAGGTAATGACCTCACCAAGGAATCTCACCTAGCTATAGGCAGGAGTATGTTGCTTCCACTCTTACAGTATGGGGCCCCTGCTCTTTACTCAGTGAGAAACACAGAACTTAACATGTACAGAGTCCTTTACAACAAATTTAGCTGATTTGCTTTGGGTGCCCCTCCTAGCATGCATCGCAATAACGTCTTCCTCTCTCTTAACTAGCCATCTTTAGAGGGCAGACTAGAGTACCTATGTTATAGAAACATTTTCTCCAAGAAGGTGCAAAAAGTTTATTTAACATATAGAAGTATATGAATATATTTTTCTAAAAAAAATGTTTTCTTTCTTGTATAGCTCTCAACTAATTAAGAATGCAATATTTAGGATTAAGAGATTTAAAATATTTACCTAAAGAAAAGATTTTTACTTGGTTGACATTATAAAATGAAATTTGAGTAACTTTAATTTTTTTTTGTGACCCCTGCAACAGTAGTTTATGTCTAGATAAATTGATTTAAGTTTATTGTCTAATAAGTGATGTATAACCATTGAATATTTATTTATTAATAACAGATCCTGATGAAGCAGTGTGTATAACTGTGAAACGTTGATATCATTAAGAGAAAAAATTAATTTTGCTATAAACCAGCAGTCTTCAATTTATTAAAACTATATCCGATGAGTGGGTCTACTTCCCCCGAACCTGGCGGCGTTTTATTGAGTTGTTTTGGAACTAGATCCCTCCCGGTGATTTCTTTTTTACTATTTCAGACACCTGGTGGGCCACACTGCCACCCTGTGGCTTCCTTCAGACTAGAGTACTCCCTCCTCTGTCTCACTTATAAAATCCTAAAAGGCTCAACTAAACCCTACCTCCAAGGTATCTTGTCCCTCAAGCCAGAATGGAGAGTTCTCCGGTCCACCGGATGCACTCTACTAGAAGTACCCAGTGTCAGATCAAACACAGGAGGGAGATCCTTTCCCAGCTTATCACCTTCTGAGTGGTATATGCTTCTGGCCTTCCTACAAAATTGCACCTCATTGGAGGATTTAGAAAAGGCCTCAAGGGATACCTGTCTGAACACAGTTTGTGCTCTTGCAGTCACTGACCTGGAGCTGCTGCTACTCCTCATTGCATCTGGCATTGCATATAGTGGTACTTGGCCTTGCCATTGTACTCTTATTTGCACTTCTTATAGAATGGAGTATCTGACCTGTTTGTTTAATACTGTGTTACTGCCTTGTCGTGTAATATGTTCCAGCCTGTGAACTAATCTCCTGTACCCTTGTGTATATTGTTTCATGTTATGGCATATATGTGTAGTCACACAACTAGTTCATTACCCCATGAATTGTCTGACTCTGTAAAATCTATATTGTTTGGCATTCTGTGTAATTAACTCCGGGTCACCCCTGAAAAGGGACTTTGGTTTCCAGTGGTCCTACTTGGTTAACAAAATTCAATAAATAAAATAAAAATTTTAAAAATCTAACTCAGTCTCAGTTTTGTCAGGCTGAGTCTTCTTTATGTGACTCTTCCTACAGGTGGTCCATCTGCTGATGTCCAGGACCATTCAGCATGGTGTCAGGATGTCTCACAGGTGATCTCTCAACCCACTGGGTTTCCTGCTATTGGCCGTTTATCCCAGTCTACTACACAGACAGGCTGGTTTCATTTCAGGCTACTCTGGCTCTAGTCCCTGGACCCTTCCCCAGCCATATATTCAGGCCAACTACTTCTGCCATCCTTCATTGTCTACCACCACTGTTTAGCCATAATCCCCAGCCATGGAAACGTTTTCCTTACCTGTATAAATAACTGCTCTTTTTTGTCACTGACAGAGCCCTCTCAGCTGTGGCAAGGCACCTTCTCTATGATGAACCTAGTGCTCAGAGGTGGGCAACTAAGTAGGTTTGGGAACTGTGAGAAATGGGTATATGAATAGTGATTAACAGAAACCCAGTTATTCAGTCGATTCATAAAATTATGCAGGGTAGTAAACTGGTGGAGGGCCTGAATATAACAGTAAAAGAAAGAAAATAAAATAAAAACTATGGTTCACAGGAAGCGAATGAACTTCAGGGGGGAGCAAAGGAAGTACTTTGTCGAACAGAAAAAGGTGAGTCTCCAGCTGTCAGATGGTATCTGTCTCCCAGGCAAGTGGACTATTCTCATAGCACTTTTACACAGAACTTATTTGTAGTGCTTGTTTTGTAACGCACTGTGCTCTGCTCACAGTTTTCTGCTCCCAGTGCCGTTTTACACACACCACCCGGTATCGGTGTCTTTGCCCTTGCGGCATGTCAGTTGATTGGGGAATAACATGAAAACAAAGGACTGTGGTGCAATGACAGGCAGGATGTGTTTATACAGCCTGGCATAATGAAACGGATGACCGCGAACCCAGAAAAGAAGGGAACATGGTTTCGGCGAATGCTCACTTTGGTTGTGGAGTGGATCACATTTGCACAACAGAAAAGGTAATGCTACAGTGTGTCTATACTGGTCATTCTGATACAGACCACTGTGTGTAAAAGGGGTATCAATCATAATTCTCTACGCTGGATCCCCCACCTCAGTTCTCTTCTTGCATGTCTGCAATCTTGGTATCTTCCTGGACTCTGAATTCTCCTTCTCAACTTAAATCCTTGTTATCATTAAATCCAGGAATCATTTCCTCCATGACATTACCCTTATACCAGGCACAAAAGTATTGATTTTAGCATACTCTTCCTCAACAATAACATTCTGCATTTTTTAACCTTTGTTATTTTATCACCCTGGGGGGAATAGTGCGCAGGCATGATGCTATATGCTATAGTACCTCTATTTATGTTTGGGAAACATAGAAATCGTCAGCAGATAAGGACCACTAGGCCCATGTAGTTTCCCCATAGGCCCCATACGTTGTATGTGGCCACTGATCCTATGTGATCAATGTCTTTTCATCACTCCCTTCCCTCTCAAGGTTCCCTTGTGCCTGTCCCAGGCATGCTTAAAACTCTCCAGCATGCTTGCCCCCACTACCTCCTGTGGCAGACTATTCCAAGCATTGACTACCCTTTCAGTGTAGAAAAACTTCCTCACATTACCTCTTAATCTACCCCCTTCCAATTTCATATTGTGCCCCCTTGTTCTAGTACTTTTTCTACATTGGAAAATGTCCTCTACCTGTACCTTGTTTATGCCCTTGAGGTACTTGAAAGTTTCAATCATGTGCCCCTGCTCTTTCCTCCCCTCCAGTGAGTACATATTGAGGTTTCTTAGTCTCTCCTCATATGTTTTGTGGTGCAAGCCCTGCACCATCTTTGTCACCCTTCTCTGGATAGTCTCTGCCTTATTCATGTTCTTGCATAGGTGTGGCCTCCAGAACTGCATGCAGTACTCCAGGTGAGGCCTTACCAATGTTTTATATAATCGCATCACCACCTCCCGCCTCCTGCTAGTGATACCCCTGCCTATGCACCCTAGCATGCCACTGACCCTTCTTGCCGCATTTGCGCATTGCTTTGATACCTTAAGGTCATCAGATATAATAACCCCTAGGTCCCTTTCCTCTTAGGTGACAGTCAGCTCCCCCCCAACCGGTAGCACTACCCAGGTGCATTGTTTTGCACTTCTTTGCATTGAACCTCAGTTGCCACATCTCTGACCATCTTGTAAGCTTCTCCAGGTCCCTCTTCATTTTCTGCACCCCTTCTGGAGTATCCACCCGGTTGCAGATCTTGGTGTCATCTGCAAACAGGCAGATCTTTCCTTCCAGCCCCTCTGCAATGTCACTAATGAAGACATTGAACGGACTGGTCCTAGTACTGATCCCTTCAGTACCCTACTGGTCATCCCTCCTCTCCCCAGAATGTAACCCATTTACCACTACTCTCTGTCTCCCATCTGTTAACCAGTTCCTAACCCAGTTCACCACCTTGTCTACCATGCCCAGACTACCCATCTTGTTAATCAGCCTTTTATGTGGGATGGTGTTGAAGACTTTACTGAAATCTAGGTAGGCGACGTCTGCTGTCCCTCCCTGATTTACTTCCCTAGTCACCCAATCAAAAAAATCTATCAGATTCATTTTACACGACCTTCCTGCTGTGAATTCATGTTGCCTCAGATCCTGAGCACCCCTGGATTCCAGGTGTGCCACTATCCTTTCTTTCAGCAGTGTCTCCATGATCTTTCCCACCACTGAAGTGAGGCTGACTGGCCTGTAGTTCTCTGCCTCCTCTCTACTGCCGCTTTTGTGCAGTGGGACTACATGTGCCCTCCTCCAGTCCTCTGGAACCACACCTGTTTTGAGTGACTCTGTGAACAGGGCCACCAGAGGTGCTGCTAGTTCCCTTCACAGCTCCTTTAATATCCTCGGGTGGACGCCATCTGGCCCTATGGCGTTATGCACCTTCAGCTTTGTGAGTTCTTACAGTACTCTCTCCACAGTGAATGGAGTGGTGTCCACTTCTCCACCCTCACTGCCTCTGCACCCCAACTGTGGTCCTTGACCCTCTCCCTCCTTAGCGAATACTGAGCAGAAGTATTTGTTCAGTATTTCTGCCTTGTCCAGAGCCCCCTTGTTACACTCTCCCTTCTCCCCTTTGAGCCTCACAATCCCCCCCCAGGGTTTTTCTTCTTTTCCTGATGTACCTATAAAATGCCTTCTCCCTTTTGTTCACAGACCATACTAAACCCTCCTCTGTCTGCACCTTCGCTCTCCTAACAGCCTTCCCTGCTTTGTAGAATCATAGAATCATACAAACTGATGGCAGAAAAGGGCCCTCCAGCCCATCAAGTCTGCCTCTCACGCCCCCTTAGTCCATCTTCCCCCTTATTGGGGCTCCTCCCCATAACCCCATGTGCTTGGCCCATGCTCTCTTGAAACCAGACACAGTCTTGGCCCCCGCCACCTCCTCTGGCAGCCTGTTCCATGATTCCACTACTCTCTCAGTGAAGAACCATCCCCTCATGTTACCCCTAAAGTTCCCTTCCTTTAGTTTCAGGCTGTGCCCTCACATTATGGAGTCTACCTTTATGTGAAATAAACACCCCGCCTTCACTTTATGGATCCCTTTGATGTACTTGAAGGTCTCTATCATGTCCCCCCTCTCTCTTCTACTCTCCAATGTGTAAAGCCCCAATTCCCTACATCTCTGCTCATAGGGCTTGTCATCCATCCCCAGCACCATCTTGATCACTCTTCTCTGAACCCTTTCCACCAACTCTATGTCCTTCCGGAAGTAAGGCCTCCAGAACTGGACACCATACTTGAGGTGCGGCCTCACCAAGGCTTGGTACAGGGGTGTCAGGACCTCCTTTCTCCTGCTTGTTATTCCCCTGCTTATACTTGCCAGCATTCCATATGCCCTCCCCATGGCCCTGGTGCACTGCTTCCCCACCCTTAGGTTGCTGGTGACTGTTATCCCCAGGTCCCTTTCTTGATCCATGATCCTGATTTTCTCCCCCCCAATTGTGTAACTAAACTGCGGGTTCCTGCTGCCCATGTGCATCACTGCACACTTCTTCGTGTTGAAATTCAGCTGCCAGGCATCCACCCATCATTCCAGAGTCCTCAGGTCCTGTCTCATATCTTCTGAACCACCTGCTGTGTCCACCCTATTGCAGATTTTCAGGTCATCAGCAAATCGGGCCACACATCCCCTGAGGTTGTCCACTATGTCTATTATATAGATATTGAACAGGAGTGGCCTCAGCACCGACCCCTGGGGGGACCCCACTCGTCACATCCCTTGTCCCTGAATGCACCCCATTCACCACCACCCACTGGGTCTTATCTGACAGCCAGCATTCCACCCATCTGGTTATTTTGTCTCCCACCCTTAGGCTTTCCAGTTTATAGACCAGGTTTCTATGGGACACGGTGTCGAAGGCCTTGCTGAAATCTAGATAGGCCACATCCACCGCACCCCCTTGCTCCAGTACCTTAGGAAGGTGGCCCACTTCCCTTAGACATTCAAAGTACACCTCCCTGTCTTCCTCCCTTTGGTACCCCTTATATTTCCTGAAATCCAGCCTTTAGCCCCGACTTTGTCCCCCACCTCTTTAGAGAACCATAGTGGTTTCCTTCTTCTTTTCTCTTTGGTCACTATCCTAACGCATTGGTTTGTTATCTCCACTATGGCTCCTTTCAGTTTCTTCCATTGTTCCTCCACCCCATCTATTACCTCTCCCTTCCCCAGGACTGCTTTTATACGTTTACCCATTTCAGTGAAATCCATCCTCCTGAAATCTAATACTCTTGCCCTTGTGTGGCTTAATCGAGTCCATGTCTCCATGCTGAACCACACCATGCGATGGTCACTGGACCCCAGCTGTCCTTCCATCTGTATTTGTTCGACTCTGTTCCCATTGGTCCATACTAGGTCCAGAATTGACTTGTCCCTAGTTGGCACATGCACTAGCTGCCTGAGTCCAACCCTCTGCAGGGATTCTAGGTTGGATGTGCTTTTAGCTGAAGCAATCAATCAATCAGTCAATCAAAATCTTTATTTTGCCAGGTGGAACATCATTGGGACAAGTTCATTTACAAGATGGACCTGTGGGGCAAAACAATTGCCAGCAGGGTTAAGACATCACAGGTTGAGTGAACATATATAATGATTACATAGTAATAATAACAACATAATAACAGATAACCATCGCATGTGACAAGATACTTGCACCAGAACATAGCAAAAGGTTCAACAGGAGGTAGTGCCATTTAATTACAATTGCATGGATACAGATACAGTATGTGGATGTAAGGTAATGAGCTAAAGTTTATACAGTAAACATCATTGGAGGAGTCATAGTGAGCAGGAGTGGCAGTTCCTCTAACATCAAAGTGTGAAGAAGATTGAGATGTAAGAGTCCTTTGATAAGTACTGTAGGCATGGCCTGGCAGTGGGTGGGAAGGGAGGGTATAGGGAGTGGGGAGGAAGGTCAGCCGAGATAGGAGAGGGTTGGACATGATGGTCTAGGGAGGAAGGACTGTTCGAAGGAGAACATGACAGATGCCACAGGTAATGGTTGGGGTTTAAGTCCAATATTTGAAGTAAAGACAGATCGTGATGTTGGGGCCTTGATTTGGACAATGACAGAAGGGAGGATTCAAATGACGCCTCAGACAATGGTTGAGGTTTAAGACCAGAATTTAAAGCAGTAACAAATCATGATGTTAAGACCTTGACTTGAAACAATGACAGACCTTGGAGAAGGTCCTCAGGAACAAGGATTTGAAGAGGGAGAATGTGACTGGGGTAGCGAGCCTTAAGGTATTCTGGATCTTATTCCAGAGCGTAGGAAGAATGAAGTTTATTGAGTCTCTACCAAAGCGTGTTTTAACTTTAGGGATAGCCAGAGATAAGATGGTAAGACTTCTGAGAGAATAGGCACTAGGGATGCAGGAGTAGGCACCTTGTGAGGTACTGAGGTAATTTATGAGTGATTGCCTTATATGTCCATAGAATAGCATTCTTTTGCCTCCTGAAACTAAGGGAGCTCCAGCCTACAGAATAATAGAGGATGCAGTGGTGCGTGTCATAAGGGGCATCCAAAATGAACCTAAGGGCTCTGTGGTACACAGTATCAAGCTTGGAGATAGCTGTGCTAGTACTATGGCCATATAGGAAGTCCACGTAGTATAGGAGAGGCAAGAAGGTAGCTTGGACTAGGAGTTTTCTAGCCTCCTAGGTTAGTGAGTGCTTGATCCTGAAGAAATACAGAGCCTTTGACACAGTTTCTTAGTGAGTTCATCAATGTGATCAATGAAGGACAATTTGTAGTCAATCCAGACTCCCAGGTATTTTAATTTTTCCATGAACTCCAGGGCTTCTCCCAAAAGGGTGTTTATGTAAGGAACCTTATCTGGGGTGTTTTTCTTTTGGAGATGAGGGGCCAGTGGAGAGAAAATCATGGCCTTAGTTTTTTTGGCATTGAGAAGGAGTTTCAAGTTCAGTAGATTGTTTTGGAGGAAGTCAAAATCGTTCTGGAAGTCCAAAGTGGCTTGATCCGGAGTTGATCTGTCAATGTATAGCACTGTATCATCAGCGAAGAGATGGATACTAGATAACTTTAGGCCAGTGTCAATTTGATTAATATAAATTGCAAAGAGACGTAGACCAAGTATGGATCCTTGGGGGACACCTCTAAGGAGTATTTTTTCAGCGATAGGTCTCCTTCAGTCTAGACCTGCTGCTCTCTGTCCACAAGATATTTTGTGAACCAACTTAAGGCCAAGTTGTCCACCCCAACTTTCTTCAGGGTCACCAGGAGTAAATTGTGGTCCACCGTGTCACCTGGGCGGTCCAATCCACATCCGGCATATTGAAATTCCCCAGTAGCAGGATTTCACCTTTAGCTGCCATGTTGTGTATGTTATCCACTAGTTCCCTGTTTACTTCCTCTCTCTGTTTCAGAGGTCTGTAGATCACCCCTGTGTACATTGTTGTTCCATTCCCTGGCTCCAGGGTGACCCACATTGCCTCGGCCTCTTCCTGTCTTCCCTGAACTTCTGTAGTCTTTATGCCATCTCTGATGTAGAGGGCCAGTCCCCCACCCTTTTTACCCTCCCTGTCCCTCCTAAACAGTGTATAGCCTGGAATATTGTCTTCCCGGCCATGATTAGCAGAGTACCACATCTCTATTATTGCTGCTATGTCAAGGTCTACATCTGTCAACAAGGTCTCCAGGTCTGGAAACTTATTTCCTAGGCTACAGGCATTTAACATGATCTTCCATGTTTCACAGTCTGCCCTCCCTCTGCTCTTGTTCTCTCTCTCTCCAACATTTTCCCCCTCACCCCTGTTTCCTTCCCTATGTGCTCTCACCCCCGCTGTATCACTTGTTATACACTCTTCACCTGCCTGCTTCAACTGTTCCTGTTGTCAACTTATGTTCCTGCATGTTCCCATGGGGGGTGTTCCTAAGCCTCCTGACCCTCCTGGCTCTCTCCCCTTGGCCAGTTTAAATGCTCACTGCATTCAATATGCATGGGGATCCATGCACCCAGGAATGCCTATTTTAACCTTTCAAAGTGTATATTTTATTAAGGTTTATTTTTGTACCATATGTTCTCCAAAGGATTTTTTTTTTGGGGGGGGGTTGTTTAATAAGGAAAGGCACACTAATCTGGAGCTTGTTTCCAGGTGTGACCTGGGAGCACAAGGAAGTTAAGTGACTTGCTCAGGGTCACACAGTATTCAAGTGGGGGGCTGATAGGATTCAGACTCGGGTCTCCAGGTTTGCAGTTCAGTGTCCTTAATCACTACACTATACTGCCTCCAGCAGATTTTAGGATGAAAGGGCATGCTGGGTAGGATAAGGGTGGGAATGCATGCATGGCATTGACTGGCGTGGTCCACTAAGAAGAGCTGGGGACACCTACACCTGCTAGTAATGGCAGCTATGTGTCTATGGATGGTCATTTCAGAGTCTGGTCTGCAGTGGTGTCCATAGAAAGCACATGCTTGGGAGGGGAGTGGGAGCAGCTATGGTGAGGCTGGGATATAATCCACCACCTGCAGGGCAGACCCTGTATACCTCTTAGCATTCTGTCACTGAAATGTTGGATACAGGTACTCAAATTTTAGGGAAACTAGGAACACTGTTCTTAATAATGTGGGACAAATCATCAGACAATGACAAATTCAGAAAACTAAAAGCTAGTGGCACAACAGCACTCTACCCTTGATTACAGCCTGGACACTAGCTGAAAGCCCTAATAGTGGAGTGATAATGACTCACATTGAGTCCTTTGTGAGAACCCCCTCTTTGAAATGCCAGATAATTGCAGCTCTTAATGAGCTGTTAATCACATAAGACCATGTGGAACACTGAGAGAGATTAGCATTAGGACTAAAGCCTGCTAAAAAGGGACTTTTTTTTAACTTCATTAACAACAATGGATTGTCTTATAGAGCACAGTCCCCCGTTCCCCTGAACAAAGTGAGACACACACCATGATGTGGAGAGAAATGGCCACAGCCATGCATTTATTAATTTTAATTATCAATACTGATCAATTTAATTCTTCAATTACTTTAATACATTCAGCTGAACGTGCGCTGCCAGGTGGTCTTGATTGGTACCTTCCCCAAATTGGCTTTTCCCTGCCTAAGAGGAAAGCCATCCATTTGCAACCCTGTGAGGGACTCTGGCCTCTGGGGCATGAAGGAGGGCTCTTGACTGGCAACCGTGGCATCCCCCCATCCGAGGATGCCCAAATGCCATGGGCGTGCACCCCGAGAGGCTGCCCCCCGGCTTCGTGACCCTCTTGTACTAGGTGATCCCCCGCTGGGAGGCCCCAGCTCACGTCAACCACCAGGTGGTCTGTCTGCATAAGTTCATGACCCTCCCTTAGCCCTTCTGCATCACCAACCAATACCACCTTGCCGCCACATGGTGAGCCCTGCTTACACTCCCCCAAGCACGTCAGCCATCCCTCTCTCCACTGCCTGGCAAATATCCTCTAAAAACCTATCTAAACCCAGACATGATAAATGTACCCCATCCCTTGCAAATAGCTCGGGTTCCTGCAATCTAATGTTGTCGTGCCTTACTGCGGATCCCCCCCAGGCTCCCCACAAATGCCCTCATGGCCGTGTTATGCAGCCAGCGCACTTTTTCTAATAGAAAAATAGAACATAGAAACATAGACTTTGACATCAGATAAGGACCGCTTGGCCCACCTAGTCTGCCCATTTCCCTACCTAATGGATAAGCTGCAGATCCTATTTAACCAACAGCCAATTTCTTCCTACCCCCCACAAGAATTGCCTTATGTCTGTCTCATGCATTCTTGAATTCTTCCACAGTTTTAGACCCCACAACCTCCTCAGGAAGGCTGTTCCATGCATCCACCACCCTCTCTGTGAAAAAAATACTTGCTCACATTGCCTCTGAGCTGCCCCCCCTCTATCTTCAAATTGTGTCCCCTTGTTCTTGCACATCACTTTTTCTGAAAGATGCTACCCTATTGGACTTTGTTGATTCCACTGAGGTACTTAAATGTTTCTATCATGTCCCCCTCTCCCTCCTTTCCTCAAGAGTATACATATTAAGCTCCTTTAGTCTCTCCTCATATGGTTTCTCTTGCAGACCCTGAACCATTTTAGTTGCCCTCCTCTGGACTGCCTCCATCCTGTCTATGTCCTTGCAGAGATGGGGTCTCCAGAACCGGATGCAGTACTCTAGAAGGGGTCTCACCAACTGTCTGTACAGAGGGATAACAACTTCCTGTTTTCTGCTGCTGATGCCTCTCCCTATACATCCCAGTATCCCCCAGCCCTCCCTACTGCCTTCTCACATTGCTTGCTAACCTTAAGGTGATCTGATATGATTACCCCCAGATCCTTTTCCATTTTTGTTGTTGTTACTACCCCCCCTTCCCATTGTGTACTCTTCCCCTGGGTTTTTGTTTCCCAGGTGCATTATTTTGCACTTCTTTGCATTGAATCCAAGCTGCCATACTTCTGACCATTCCTCCAACCTTGCCAAGTCCCTTCTCATCCTTTCCACACCTCCTTGTGTATCAACCCTGTTGCAGATCTTTGTATCATCTGCAAAAAGGCATACTTTTCCTTCCAGTCCCACTGCAATGTCACTTATAAAGACATTAAGAAAGACTGGACCCAGTACTGAACCCTGTGGTACCCCACTAGTAACCCCTCTTTCTTCAGAGTGGACTCCATTTACAATTACCTTCTGTGTCCTGTTGTCCAGCCAATTTTTTACTCAGGCTACCACCCTGGGACCCATTCCCAGGCTGGTTAATTTGATTATTAATCTTTTGAGTGGGACTGTGTCAAATGCCTTTCTAACGTCTAGGTAGGCCATGTCCACAGCCCCTTCCTGGTCTACTACTTTGGTCACCCAGTCAAATAAATCAATTAGATTTGTCTGACATGACCTTCCCGCTGTTAACCCATGCTGCCTCGGGTCCTGTGCCCCACTTTTCTCTAGGTACTCAACAATTCTTTCCTTCAGAAGTGATTTCATCACTTTTCCTACCACAGAGGTCTGAGTGAGCCTGGCAGCTCGGTGGTAGAGAACTGAGCTGGTATGCCGGGGGCCTGAGTTCAATTCCCAGTTAGGTCATATTTATTTCACATTACAACTCAAGATAATAAGAATAAAAACTTACAATCCTTTGTGACTTTCAACATATTAAAACATAAAGTAAAAAACAGAAAAGATAATTTGTTTCAATAACTTAAAACTGGCTATTTATATAACTTCTTTGTGTCTGTTTGTAGATGACACCAAGATCTACAACAGAGTAGATGATCCAGATGGTGTAGTCAGAATGAGAAGAGATCTGGATAAACTAGCAAAATGGTCAGAAGAGTGGCAACTGGGGTTTAATGCAAAGAAGTGCAAGATCATGCACATAGGGAAGAGAAACCCTGAAGCCACCTATAGGCCGGGAGGGGAGTTGCTGGCAGTCACAAGGGAAGAAAGAGACCTGGGCGTCATCATCACCGATGACCTGAAATCATCCAAGCAGCCCTCTAAAGCAGTAGTTAAGGCTAGAGGGATGTTGGGCTGTATTAGTAGGGGTATCACAAGTCGGAAGAGGGAGGTAATAATCCCTCTTTACAAGACACTGGTTAGGCCCCATCGGGAGTACTGCATGCAGTACTGGATGCCACACCTTCACAAGGGCATTAACCAAATTGAGGCGGTCCAGAGAAGGGCAACCAAAATGGTGTAGGGACTGCATCAGAAAACACATGAGGACAGATTAACTGAACTCAATATGTATACCCTAGAGCAAAGGAAGGAGAGAGGTGATATGATTGAAACATTCAAACACCTTAAGGGCATTAACAATGTGAAAGAGTCTAACATGTTTCAATATAAGAAAATTAGCATGACAAGAGGACACAGCATGAGATTAGAGGGAGGCCAATTAAGGGGTAATGTGAGGAAGTTCTTTTTCACAGAAAGGGTGGTGGATGCATGGAACGCCTACTCTAGGAAGTGGTGGATATGAATACAGTGCAGGGCTTCAAACAGGCATGGGATAGGCATAAGTGAGCAATACAGATGAGTATGAATAGATAGGCCATTGACAGAGCACAGGCCTATGGCAAATTCATAAGGTAAAAAAAGAAATGGGCAGACTGGATGGGCCTTGCGGTCCTTATCTGCCAACAACTTCTATGTTTCTATGTTTCTAAACTGACAGGTCTGTAGTTTCCTGCCTCTGTCTTGCTCCCACTTTTGTGAAGGGGAATCACAATCGCCTTCCTCCAGTCCTCAGGTACCACACCATCCTCCCA
Source organism: Neoceratodus forsteri (assembly GCA_016271365.2). Lineage (NCBI taxonomy): Eukaryota > Metazoa > Chordata > Ceratodontiformes > Ceratodontidae > Neoceratodus > Neoceratodus forsteri. The sequence goes on from CM028129.1 coordinate 726,014,764, forward strand.
TGATTTGTCAAAAAGGATAGTCAGTGGTGTCACTAGTTCTCCCCTTAATTCTTTTAGAATTCTGGGGTGAATTCCATCAGGCCCCATTGCTTTGTCTACCTTCAGTCTTAGGAGTTCTTTCAGAACCCTTTCTTCTGTGAAAGGACTGGGATTGACCCCCTATCCAGAGTGCTTCTATTAATTGGATTAGGCACCTCCCCCTCCTCCTTTTTTGTGAATACTGAGCAGAAGTATTCGTTCAGTATCCCTGCTTTGTCACTGTCCCTCTCTGCCCACCCACTGTCCATTTTATTCAGCCTCACTGTCCCTCCCTTTGTCTTTCTACGCTCCCTGATGTACCTATAAATGGTTTTATCCCCCTTCTTAACTGAGTTGGCTATCTTTTCCTCAGTTTGGGCCTTTGCTATTCTGACTTCCCTCCCTGTTCCTTCTGCCTTAACTGGTACAGTTCTCTGTCCTGCGTCTTCTGTGTTTCCTTATACTTCCTAAATGCAATCTTTTTCTCCCTAACCTTCCCCGCCACCTCTTTTGAGAACCATAGTGGCTTTTTCTTTCATTTTGATTTGTTTATTTGCTTCACACAAAGGTTTGTTGCCTCTGTGACGGCAGTTTTGATATTTCCCCATTGTTGCTCCACTCCTCCTTCTAGCCTGTTTGTTAGTGCTTTTCTAAGGCACTCTCCCATTTTGCCAAAGTCAGCCTTCCTGAAGTCTAGTACCCTCACTTTTGTATGGCTTGACTCTGTAGCTGAGTTTATTGTGAACCACACTGTTTGGTGGTCACTTGTTCCCAGATGGCTACCCACTTCTAGATCTGAGATCCTCTCGCTGTCCCCATTTGAGAGTATGAGGTCTAAGATTGCTCCATCATGAGTGGGTTCCAAAACTAGCTGTCTGAGGCATGCCACCTGTAGGGCATCGAGAATGGCTCTGCTTTTGGATGTGGCTGCAGCAAATGTGCTCCAGTTAACATCTGGCATATTCAGGTCCCCCATCAACAGTATCTCCCCTTTCTCTGCCATCCTAAGGATACCTTCTATCATATCCTTGTCCATTTCCTCTCCCTGACATGGGGGTCTGTATACAACCCCTGTGCGGACTGTGATGCCATTTCCAGTCTCTAAGGTGACCCACAGTGCCTCCTCTCCTCTCCTCTCTATTTACTTTTTTGTTCTGTTGCTTTTATCCCTTCCCTTACATAGAGAGCTACTCCTCCCCCTCTTCTACCTTCCCTGTCTCTCCTGTAGGTTGTATACCCTGGTATGTTAACATCCCTATCTAATGCCTTGGGATCCCTGGTCTAGTGCCACTGCCGCCTCTATACCACATCAGACCATATGATATGCACCCTGGGCCATCTGACCCTCAAGTAATTCAAGTCCTCTTTTCCTTGTCTCAGCAGGTCAATGGATGAAACCATCCCCATGTCGTTGGCCCCCAGATAAATCACTAGTATCTGTGGAGGCCCCCCCCTCTGTCTGGCTTCAGCCAACAGCATTGAAAGCAGCTCTTGCCATCTCATCCCTTTGTGGCCCATTCATACGACTTCGACTGCCTACCGGTCCAGGAGCAAGTTCCTTCCATCCTGAGTTTGACTTACGTGTCTGGCTGCCCAATGTACAAATGAATGACTGCACACCCAGATCTTACACCACTGTGGCTTAGGGCATGCTGAGATAAAGAGAAGACAGGTTAGAGCATGTGCGGCCTGACATATCTTTCAAAAGCTTGTGAGCGCATCTTGCCCAAGGCCTGTATTCTTTTGTTTGACCAATCTTCGGCCCTGGCATGTGATGCTGCCCCTATCCTAAATGAATGTGTGTGAAAGTCTTTTGGGCTGAAACCTAACCGCTCCAAGCTTTTTCCCAGAATGTGGCGAAATTGGTACACTGTTACTGGGGACCCATCCTGGTGCAGAAAAAATGCTACCCCTTGCCCAGCCCTGTGGTCCAGGTATTCCTGAACCATGTCCTGCACTGCCCACTGGACCCCTGGTGGGGGCTTCAAGTTACACCAGCACCATTGTGCCGTAGGGTTCTTCTTGCTCCGTCGCAGATGCACAAACACACCCCCTTTTGCCAGGGCTACATCATCGTCGGTTAGCATGACAGGCCGGCCTGGCACTTTGCTGAGTTGAACCAACTCAGATATTCTGAAAGCCCCACAAAAGGCAACTAAGTATGCTATGCTGAACAGCTGGGCCTCTGCCTGGGAGGAGCATACCTCACCCAAAGTCCCCCATATCTGCCCCAGTAGCACAGGACTAATGGGACGTCTGCTGTCAGGGGTCATGCGAGCCTCCCTGGCCCACCCTTCTAGGATCTTCCACACTGGAAAAGCCCTCATACTGTCAGTATAGCTCATGACTTTTGAAAACCATGCTATGCCCGCCAAGTGTTGGCAGAACTGCCCATGTGCTGCCGCTACTTTTTTTTAGGAAGGCATATGCACACAAGTGATCTACTGGGATAGGCCATCTGTTATCCCACCCTTGCTCTTGTCGAACCTGTATGAAGTTATCTACTGCCCTCTTATACATAGCCTGTGTGCTCGGTGCCAGTGACTGCCTGATTAGACTCCAGGCCTCTGAGTTACCTGCTCCCACAGGTACGCTGGGACCACCTTGGGTATTCCTCCGCTGCAAGTGCCAGCTGGGGAAATCTCTGCCACTGCAAATGAGAGAGAGCATCAGCGATGCCATTTTCCACACCTGGTACATGCACAGCCCTGAATTTTATGTTTAACATAAGGCACTTTAAAACAAAGACCCTCATGAGATCCCCCATTGGGCCTTGTCTGCCCAATTGATGATTGATGGTGTGCACTACCCCAGTGTTGTCACTCCTGAACACAATGCTCTTGTCCTTCAACTGCTCACCCCATAACACTAGGGCCACCACTATGGGGAAGAATTCTAAGAGGGTGACCTGTCTATGTACCTCATGGGCCTATGCAGACGGCCACTGACTTGCACACCACTGGCCTTGAAAGTAAACCTCGAACCCTAAGCAGCCCGAGGCATCCATTAAGAGCTCTAATTCTTGACTGACTGCAGGGACCTGACAGATGGCTTGTCCATTGAAACATGTCAAAAAGGCCTGCCAAATTTTCAAGTCTTCCCTCATGGTTGTGGTCACCCGTATCCTGTGATACGGTTTGGTGCACCCTGCTCCCACCTGGGCCAGTCTGCACATGAACGTCCTGCCCATTGGCATGATTCTGCAAGAGAAGTTCAAGCGACCTACAAGTTGCTGCATCTCGCGTAATGTGGTCTTCTTTGCCTCCACTATCTTTCCCAGCAGTTCCCTCAGGGCGGCTAACTTCTGTGGGGTAGTCTGCACTCCTTCGCCACTGTGTCTATTTCTATTCCTAAGAAGGAGAGTGTTGTGGTCAGGCCCTCTTTTTTTATCCTGGGCCAATGGCACACCTATGTCAGTGCACACGTCCTGAAATGCTGTCATTAGACGGGCACAGTTGGTTGTCCTGGCCTTCCCCACAAACAGGAAGTTGTCCAGGTAACATATTACCTCTGGTCTCCCTACTTGCTGACTGTGTTGTTACCCAATGCAACGCAGTACTAAACTGCTTGAATACTGTGCATGCCACCGCGGCAGCCCATGGGCATGCAGTTATCAACATAATAGCTGCCCTCAAACTTCATGCCCAATAAATCTGTGTCATCTGGGTGTACTGGTAACAACCTGAAGGCAGACTTGATGTCTGTCTTCCCCATTAAGGTGCCTTGCCCCGCGTCCCGAATCACTTCCAGCGCCTCATCAAAGCGGGTGTAAGTGACTGTTGTGTGGGCTGGGTCAATGAAATGGTTTACTGATTCCCCTTCAGGGTAGGATAAAGTGATTTGTCATCCTAAATTCCCCTTGGGTTTTCTTCAGGACCAGCCCAATGGGTGATACCTGCAATGTCCTGCTTGGCGGCTCTGGGAATGGGCGGCTCACTCTCCCTGCAGCTCTCTCCTTCTTGAGCTTCTCCCTGACCACTGCCGGCTGCTCCCTGGTGGACTTCAGGTTCTGCGTCTCATACTGCAGGTGGGGACCCTCATATGGGATCTCATATGGGATACGGAAGCCAGACCAGAATCCCTCCACCAAGAACTGTGCTGCCGCTGCGTCAGGGTACTGTTGGAGTCTCACCCTAAGGAGGTCCACCCTTATGGGAGTTGGGACCTTTATGCCAGCCTCACTTTGTGGGGTAAAAGGACCAGGATCCAGAAACCCTCTGGCACTGCACAAATGGGCGGGGTTGTCCGCATGCAAAGCATTCTTGCTTGAACCTGCAGTGCTCCGTTTTCCATGGTTGTATAGATAACAGTGCCCCCCCTCATCTTTCTTTGTTCTCTTTTCACCTTTTTTGGGGATAAGGGTTTCCTCACTGGAAATCCGCTATCCATGTGCTGAACTCCACCCCCCATGTCAATGGCCCACAGCAGCGGTAAGTCCAGCATGTCCCACGATCTCCCCGTATCATACTGCATCCATCTCCTGAATTCCTCATCATATTCTAACCACCTCCTCCTGGTTTTACTGTGCGCATGGCCATGATTCTACTCGATCACACCCAGAGGCCCTTAGCCTTCTCTGGGTTCCCTTGAACCAACAGGCCAGCATAAATAGCAAATCCAGCTAACCAATTATCCTAAGTGTGCTTAATAGGCACTTTCCGTTTCTTTTCTACCCCATCGTCTTTGTCTTATTCATCTTTGTGTTTGTCTTCCTCTTGTTCTCTGGGTCTGCTCAGCAACGTGAACACATCTACAAACTCCCCTTTTATTATTTGTTGTCTTACCTTATCCAGTAGATGGGAGCCAACTGGTTCACCACGTTGACAAACCCCAGAGCCTTGGCTTTCCCAGTTACCGGCTGTCCTGACCGGTCTGTAGCAGCTGCTGAACATGAGCAGCTGCCCTCTGCCACCCCCTTTTGGCTTGTCTTGTCTTGTCTGGTGACGCAGCAGCCTGCGCTTGCTCTTGGGCAGTGATAAATGCCAGCACCTTATCCAGTTTTTGCTCCAGGCTAACCTGACTTGTTGAAGGCATGGTGGCTGACGCCTCCACTGCCCTCATGCTGGGTCTGGCAGCCATCTCTCCTGGAAGGGTGGTTTGTACCCCCGCCTCCCACGGTAGTGTGAAAGCCCTGGGGTGTATTGGACCAGCATGCCCTGGTTCTAAGGCGGCAGTCGGGGAATGTCCCTGATCCGCCATCTCACTGGCACTCTCTCTAAGGGGGGGCTGGACATTGGGCTTGGTGCCTGCGCTCTCTTGCCCCTTCCTGGGCTGCCTCACCCATTTTGGTTGCGGTTTGGCAGGGCCTTCCAGCGTCTGCCACAATAAACCTCTTAACTCTTCTACTGACATATTTTCTAAGTCGGGCTTAACTGTTGATTGGCACGCCCAAACTTTGCTGAGCGGCTGGTCCTGTCTCGGATCTACCTAACTGATGGAAACTCCGGGCTCCGACTGCACCTCTTCCTCTGCTATTGGGGGATTCTGCTGCTTGTCACCCTTGGTCTCCACTTGGTTCGGGAACAACACATCCCACCATGTCTTCCCTTTGCTCCACATCAGTTCCACCAGCTGGGTCTCCAGACTGCTGCCACTGGCTGCTCCGTCTTCCATCTCCACCAGAGGCTGTAACACAGGCTAAAGCACAGACACTTGTTTCCAGGAGTGACCTGGGAGCACAAGGAAGTTAAGTGACTTGCTCAGGGTCACACATTATTCAAGTGGGGGCTGACAGGATTCAAACTCAGGTCTCAAGGTTTGCAGTTCAGTGTGCTTAATCACTACACTATACTTCCTCCAGCAGATTTTAGGATGAAAGGGCATGCTGGGTAGGATAAGGGTGGGAATGCATGCATGGCATTGACTGGCGTGGTCCATTAAGAAGAGTTGGGGACACCTACACCTGCTAGTAATGGCAGCTATGTGTCTATGGATGGTCATTTCAGAGTCTGGTCTGCAGTGGTGTCCATAGAAAGCACATGCTTGGGAGGGGAGAGGGAGCAGCTATGGTGAGGCTGGGATACAATCCACCACCTGCAGGGCAGACCCTGTATACCTCTTAGCATTTTGTCACTGAAATGTTGGATACAGGTACTCAAATTTTAGGGAAACTAGGAACACTGTTCTTAATAATGTGGGACAAATCATCAGACAATGACAAATTCAGAAAACTAAAAGCTAGTGACACAACAGCACTCTACCCTTGATTACAGCCTGGACACTAGCTGAAAGCCTTAATAGTGGAGTGATAATGACTCACATTGCGTCCATTGTGGGAACCCCCTATTTGAAATGCCAGATAATTGCACCTCTTAATGAGCTGTTAATCACATCAGACCATATAGAACACTGAGGGAGATTAGCATTAGGACTAAAGCCTGCTAAAGAGGGACTTTTTTTAACTTCATTAACAACAATGGAAATCCTGCACTAGTCAAGATGGACAAGTAGAGGGTTAGTGCACTAGCCCTGGTCAATTTGCACTAGGTTCTGGGCTAGTAAAACAATGTTAAAATTGACCCCAGCCCATGTGCATCATTTTCTTGTCCCCTCCTGATCTACACATTTCCCATCTCTCACTTTGGCTACTGTAACTCTCTTGTCTGTGACCTGCATGCCTTCCTGACTTTATGTGACGTATACTGTGCCCCATGTCACCTTCACCAGCAAGCAAGATCACATCACTTCAATCCATACAATCCCCAAACTTGTTCAGCAGTGCCCTCGGGATTCAGTTTAAAACTGCCTTATTTGTATTCAAGATTCGTTATGGACTTGCTTCTACCTTCCTTACTAACTTTGTCACATATATGCTTCTTCACTATTTAGGTTCTGCCATAACTATTTTTTACTTCCAGTGAATCAGGTTTCATATGGTTGGTAACATCTAACTTGTAAGGTAACATGACCTGCAAGGAAAGGACAGCAGACTTAGGCAACCAGGGTCTCAGCCAGCATACCTGCTGCTTCCCTGACCTAGCGCCGGAGCTCCGCCCTGCCCCCACAGACTTAGGCAACCAGGGTCTCAGCCAGCATACCTGCTGCTTCCCTGACCTAGCGCTGGAGCTCTGACCCACCCACACAGACTTAGGCAACCAGGTTCTCAGCCAGCATACCTGCTGCTTCCCTGAGCCAGCACTAGAGCTTCGACCCGCCCCCACAGACTTAGGCAACCAGGTTCTCAGCCAGCATACCTGCTGCTTCCCTGAGCCAGCACCGGAGCTCTGACCCACCCCCACAGACTTAGGCAACCAGGGTCTCAGCCAGCATACCTGCTGCTTCCCTGAGCCAGCGCCAGCGCTCCGACCCACCCCCACAGACTTAGGCAACCAGGGTCTCAGCCAGCATACCTGCTGCTATCCTGACCCAGTGCCAGAGCTCTGACCCACCAACACAGACTTAGACAACCAGGTACGGACCTCCCGTGGAGTCCCTCACTGCAGTCCAGCTGCTGTTGTTTCAAACTTGGTGCCATTTTACAACAAAGCCAAATAAAAGAATCCTGCATGAACTGCTCAACAGTTAATACCTGATACGAGTAATTTGTCCTGCCCTCCCACCCCAACCCTGACCTCTATTAAATCCGTGCCAGCTCCACCCAGCCACACTCTGATTGGTGACGAGGCATGTCCAACAGGCAGTTACTTGAAACCCAGTCTGTCCTAAGATATTGCTGTCACTATAACACATTCTTATTGATGTTTTATTGTACACAGGGCTTTTAGACCTTAGTGGATAGCCTGAATGTTGAAGGCAAAAAGTAATCTACTTTATTAATTAGGGAGTTGCGTGGACACATACGTGGGAACATGGCACATGAGGGGTACAGAGGACAGGGGGACAGGGTGAAGAGGGAATACACTGGCAGGTGTTGGAGAGGACAGATGGGGAATCACAACAGAGGAAGGGGCAGTGGAAGAATAAGGGGAAGGGGAACAGGGCAGAAGGAAAAATGGTGGTGGGAGGATCGTGGGGTGCAATAATTGTGGAGTAGCAGTATTCATGAGCACCTTATGGAGGTTAGGGGAGTGCCCAGTTTGCCAGAGGCTGAGGTAGCAAGGCTAAGAAGGGAAATATATTGGGCAAGGAAGGACATGGAAAGAAAAACCACTGGAGGCATTCAAGAGGAGGACAGGAGGCAGGGAGACAAAACAAGGGGGGTGGAGTGAGCAGACTACGCTGGGGGACAGGGGGTGGGTAACAGGAAAGGAGTTCAGGGTGTAGCAGGCAAGAGTGCATACAAAGGGGGAGCATATACACAGAAGGAAAGGGGGTAATAGGCAGAAACGGCCCAGGGGCAGACTGGGGGATGCTGAAGGGAACCAAAGCGGGTTCAGCAGAGAGGTAGACAGGGGTACATCAGAGGAGGAAACAGGAGTCAGTACAGGCAAAAAGTGGGGTCAGGAAGGATGGCAGATAAACAAGGGTAGAGGCTCTAAAACTGCAAGTGTGACAATGAAAGCAGGACAAGAACAGGTGAGATACAGAAGGGAGAGAAACTTTGAACATAGAAATAGGTTCACAGTCCTGGGGACTCAGCAGGAGAGGGAATACATGGCAGTGGAGGATAAGAAAGACTCTATGGGGGTGTCTGGGGAAAGCTCGAGGAAATGCACACAAGAGAGAGAAATGGGGTTCCCAATCCCCAAGATGGGAGAAAGAGCCAGCGAGCAGGGAGACAGGAGGGTGAGGGTCTACCAGAGTAGACAAGCACAAGAGGAGGGGTTAGCTGCAACTAAAACAGTGGGACCCTTAAAACTGCACAGGAACAATCTAGGCAGGAAGAAAGGACCCAAGAGTCAGAGTCATCTGAGGCTCAGACTGGTGACAGGGGGCAAGGGGCAGAATTGAAGCTCGTGGTCAAGAGGACCGAGGGGAGATGCCTTAGGATGGTTCAAATGGGGCAGGGTGTGGGGGCAGAAAACAGTACAGTGGTAGCAAAGAGGCAGAAACAGGCTTAGGAAGACACACAGGAGGAGGTAGTCAGGGAGAAGAGGACTCAAGAAGGCATTTTGGGGGGTACAGAAAGTAAAAATAGGGAAAGCTTGGAAAGGGGACGAGCTGCAAGGAACACAGTAGTGAGAGGTGCCAAGAAGGAGGAAGGGGACAGGGTATTAATTGTTGGGGACTCTATTATAAAGGGTGTTACAGGGGGGAAAAGAGGGAGCAGAGGTAGCAAAATATGGGTGGAATGCCTGCTAGGAATGACAGCGGCCGAAGTCATACACTGGATCCCCTCCAAGGGAATGAAACTGGATGAGAGGACACATCTGCTGTTCCACCTAGGGACAAATGACCTCACGGGGAAAAGTGTGAAGGAGGTGAGGGCACATTTTATGGAGCCGGCCAGGTTCTGCAGCAGTCTGGCCTTTAAATCGCAACGTTCTCTGAGGTGCTGCCAGTACCAAAGGCCAACATGGAGGTGAAGCAAAAAATAGAGGAATTTAACAGTTGGTTAACAGGATGGTGTGCTCAGAGGGGATATGGAAAAGTAGGAAACTGGGGAACAATGTGGGGGGGGGGACAAAAGCCTCTATGCCCCGGATAGGCTGCACTTAAATGGGGGAGGAAAGGAAGTGCTCAGATGTAAGCTGGAAGATTATATTGAGCAGCACTACCATTTAAACTGATTTGGAGTGGTCACAGGGAAGCTTGAGTTGTATGACACATGGCAAGGGGGGCAGCAAGCCCCCCCCAAAAGGCAAACAGACCAAGTGAAAGAAATGAAGCGGGTGTAGACAGCAGGGAAAGGAAACAGGGAGTAGGGGTTTGGAGGGTCATGAGTACAGATGCTAGAACTCTGGATAAAAAGATTCCAGATCTAGCAGTGGTAATGGCTGAGGTGAGCCTTGACATTGTGGGGGTAACTGAAATGTGGTGCTGTCAGGAGCATGGATGGAAAATGGAGATACCAGGGTATATGCTTTTCAGGAGGGACAGGGAGGATGGGGGGGAGTTGCACTCTACGTAAAGGAGGGTATCAGGGTGACAGAATTACAGGGCAAGTGGGGGGAGGCTGAGGACCTATGGGTTTCATTGGTCATGGGAAAGGGGAGGTGGTGCGTACCGGGGTGATTTACAGGTCCCCACCACAACATGAATCTGTGGACAGGTACAGTACATGACAGATGAAATCTTGAGAGTGGCTGCTAAAGGTGAGGTGGTGATGGCAGACTTGATGCTACCAGATGTAGTCTGGAGGCAGTATAGCATAGTGGTTTAAGGCTCTGAGCTGCAAATCTAGAGACCTGAGTTTGAATCCCACAGCCCCCACTTGCATACTGTGTGATCTTGAGCAAGTCACTTAACTTCTCTGTGCTCCCAGGTCACACCTGTAAACAAGCTTTCAGCTTAGTGTGTCTCTCCTGGTTAAACAATTGGGAAAAAAAAAGATGTGGATTGGGACACCCTATCAGCATCATCCGCCAGTAGCAGGGAAATAGTAGACTCCCTTCAAACAGCCCTCCTTAAGCAGCTGGTCAGGGAACCAACCAGGAAGGGAGCAGTTCTCCATCTAGTCCTGACAAATGAGGATAGGGTAGGAGATGTGTCGGTGGGGGAACACCTTGGTATGAGTGACCACAGCACCATTTGGTTTACAATACGGAAAACTGCTGATGTTCTCCAGACCAATGTAAAGGTGCTTGATTTTAGGAGAAAGTATTTCAGGAAAATGGGGAGTACATGGAAAGGACTCTAGAGGGGGTGGAGGATTTAACAGAGGTGAAGGACATGTGGGAGAGGATAAAAGTGGCTATTGTGGGGGTCACGGACATATGCGCCAAGAAGTTAAGTAAGAATAAGAGGAGGAAAGGACCCCTGTGGTTTAATGGTGTTGTAGTCGAAAAGGTCAGGGCAAAGAGAGGGTCTTTTCGGAAGTTCAAGATAATGCAAACGGAGGAGGACTGGGAAAGGTACCAGGTAAGCCAGAAATAAGTAGGGGTAGAAGTAAGGAGGGCGAAGGCACAGACAGAGGAGAACACAGCAAGCGCAGCCAAAAAAGGGACAAAACTTATTTTAGGTACATCAGTGAGAGGAGGAAAGCTAGGCAGGGAATACTCTGACTAAGAGCAAGTGATGGTGAACTGATACAGGGGGATAGGGAGAAGGCAGAACTACTAAACAGCTGTTTCTGCTTTGTGTTCACTAGGAAAAATTAAGGGGAGGGTAGTGGTGCAGGAGAAGCCAGGGCAGTGGGGACAGGAGTGGATACGAGTCCATTCCAGGTGGAGGAGACTCTGGGAGAACTATACTACCTGAAGGTGGACAAGGTGATGAGGCCCGATGGGGTGCACCCCAGGTTGTTGAGGGAACTGAAGGATATACTGGCAGCACCCTTGACTGCACTCTTCAATAGGTCCCTGGAGTCTGGAGTGTTACCTGATGACTGGAAAAGGGCGGATATAGTCGGGGGTAGGAAACTACAGGCCTGTGAGCTTGACATCTGTGGTGGGAAAGCTCATGGAAAAGCTATTAAAAAAAATGGATTACCAGTTGCCTGGAGGCAAGTGGCCAGATGGATCAAAGGCAACACGGCGTTACAAGGGGTGGAGCCTGTCAAACGAACTTGATCAAGCTCTTTGACTGGGTCACCAAGGTAGTGGATCGGGGGGGGGGGCGGATGTTGTGTATCTGGATTTCAGGAAGGTGTTTGACTCTGTGCCACACAGAAGACTCCTGTACAAGCTGACATGCCTGGGTCTGGGGCAGATGGTGATTCGATGGGTGAGAAACTGGCTGGGAGGCAGGAGACAGATTCATTGTAAATGGGGTGGAATCAGGAGAGGGCATGTTCACCAGTGGGGTTTCTCAGGGGTCAGTATTGGGGCCACTGCTGTTCAATGTATTCATAAGGGACATTGCGGAGGGCCCTGAAGGGGGTGTGTGTCTGTTTGTGGATGACACTAAGGTCTGCAATAGGGTGGACACTCAGGAAGGGTGGAAAGAATGCAGAGGGATCTAAGGAGGCTTGAGGCATGGTCAAAAGAGTGGCAGCTTTTGTTTAACACAGGCAAGTGTAAGATCACACATCTTGGCAACAAAAAAATGGAGGGCGGTATGCTGTATGGGTGGCCGTGACCTGGCAGTAACAGAACAGGAAAGGGACCTAGACATCACCATATTGAGAGACCTGAAGGTGGCAAAGCACTGTAAGAGGTCAGTGGCTAGAGGCAGCAGAATGCTGGGCTGCATTGGGAGGGGGATTACTAGTAGGAGGAAGGAGGTCATAGTACCCTTATACACCCATCTGGTTAGGCCACGTCTGACATATGGGGTCCAGTTCTGGAGGCCATATCTCAGAAAGAATGTGAGGAGGTTGGAGTGTGTTCAGAGGAGGGCAACAAAGATGGTAAAGGGACTCAGCCACCTATCCTATGAGGAAAGGTTAAGGGAATTGAACATGTACTCCCTGGAGCAGAGGAGGGAAAGGAGGACATGACTAAGACTTTTAAGTACCTAAAAGGTATAAACCAAGTGCCAGTGGAGAGCATCTTCCAGCTGAAAGGAAAGCAGAGGACCAAGGGTCATGGATTGCAGATTGTGGGGGGACAATTCAAGGGGAACATTAGGAAGCATTATTTCACATAGAGGGTGGTGGACAATTGGAATAAGCTCCCTGAGGGATTGGATGGAGAAACAACAGTGGGAGGGTTCAAAAGAGCATGGGACAGATACAAGGGACTGTTGGGAGTGAGGGGGTGGGGGTGGGGACATGTCCTAGCAGATAACTAGACAAAGTGAGCAGACTAGGTGGGCCTGGTGGTCATTTTCTGCCATCACATTTCTATGTATCTATGTAGAGGTCATCATGTGATGTGACCTCTTCAGTCATTCTACTGTACCAGTACTCCACCCTGCTGAAAAGTTCAGAAAGAGTAGGCAGAGCTTAAACACCATGCTTTTTCTGCACAAGGTCACTTCCACTCTTTCTAGAGGAGTCTCAAAAAACACAGAGAAAACTTCTGCAATAAAGGAACTGTGTTCCCATGTTAGGAAAATGATTACTTTTTATTACATATTGCATGCATTGACCATTGATTATTATTCTGTGTTATGTGTGAACAGGAAGTTGTTATCCCTCTGTACAGACAGCTGGTGAGACCCCATCTGGAGTACTGTGTGCGGTTCTGGAGACCCAATCTCCGCAAGGACACAGACAGGATGGAAGCTGTCCAGAGGAGGGCAACTAAAATGATGCAGGGTCTGCACCGGAAGACATATGAAGAGAGACTAAGGGAGCTTAATATGTATAGCCTCGAGGAAAGGAGGGAGAGGGGGACATGATAGAAACGTTCAAGTACCTCAAGGGAATCAACAAAGTCCAAGAGGGTAGCATCTTTCAAAAAAGAGGTGTGCAAGAACAAGGGCACAATTTGAAGATAAGAGGGGCGGCTCTGAAGTAATGTAAAGATTTTTTCACAGAAAGGGTTGTGGATGCATGGTACGGCCTTCCGAGGAGGTTGTGGAGTCCAAAACAGTGGTGGAATTCAAGCATGCATGGGACAGTCATAAGGCAATTCTAGGGGGTGGGGGTAGAAAGAAGTAGACTGCTGGTTAACTAGGATGTGCAGCTTATCCATTAGGTAGGGAAATGGGCAGACTGGGTGGGTCAAGCGGTCCTTATCTGCCATCAAATTCGATGTTTCTATGTGATATTAGTTTGGCAACTCTGCTGCTGTTGTCTCATCTGCCAGGGCACCATTATAAATGAGCTGTAGGTTAATGATTTTTTCTTGCATGTAAAAACAAAAAAAAATTAAAAATGTTTTTGATCTGTTTGAGTAAACATCCTTGTTACCCACTACATGACCATCCACCATTCTACTTTATGGCTGTCTCTGAAGGTGAAGCAAGGCGATACCTCCAGAAAGTACTTGGGAAATCAAGGCACAGTGGGGATTCCCTAGATCTTAAATTCATAAACCTTGCACTTGATGAAGTTCTTGCGCCCTTCACTAAGATAATCAACCTATCTCTCAGCCTCTCACAAGTCCCAAAATGCTGGAAATCTGCCATGGTCACCCCAGTGCATAAGAGTGGTGACCGTGCACTTCTTGGAAATTACCTCCCGATTTCAATTCTTCCTCCACTCTCTAAAACCCTGAAGCACATTGTGGCTGATCAACTCATGGAATACTTAGAGCAATATCAACTGCAATGCACCCAACAGCATGGGTTTCAGCATGGACATAATACTGACACAGACTTACTAGAATTTACGGGATTCACCCATAACTCACTGGAACAAGGGCTCTTGGGTGGGGCAACTTTTATAGCTCTAATCAAGGCCTTTGATACTGTTAATCACACACACTCCTTATCGAACAACTCACCAGCATCGGACTTTCCCCAGACACCTCCGCTTGGTTCTCTAGTTACCTAAACAACTGGTCACAACAAATGAAAATTGAAAATTGGAGATGCTCGCTCTGAAAGCAGACCAGTACACTCCAGGGTCCCACAAGGTTCCATCCTGGGCCCACTATTATTTAGTATCTTCGTAAATAAGCTCCCAAACTCTTGCAATGACCACATACTTCTTTACACGAATAATGCTGTTATTGTCACTAGTCACTCAAAACCAAAGCAACTTCAGGACTAGCTCCATCAAGGTTTCACATCTGCTGAAAAATAGTTTACTGACCAGAAGCTTATCTTGAACTACAAAAAAACTAAGACTATGATGTTCACCAGTAACCACAGCAGGCACAGAAACTTTCCGCTCACCATCAACAATGTCGAGGGATCACCCCTAGAGCTAGTCCAACAATTTAAGTACCGGGGTATAATTATTGACTCTACCTTGTCCTATACCCAGCACATCAACAACATCTTGAAGGCGATAAACAGAAGAATAGGTATGCTTTATAAACACAAATGCAACCTGACCCCAGACGCTTTTTACCTTGCTATTCATAGCTCTGTTATCTCATCATGAATAGAGCAGCAATGGACACAGCCCTCTGACGCATCAAAACAGCCTTAAATAAAGCCTGACGTCTTCTCACCAGTGCTGACCGAATGACCCACATGTGTGATCTTTACTTCCAGGCCAGCTGGCTATAATTTGACAGCAGGCTGAGATTTCAAACCTGCCTGATTGCTAAAAAAAGTCAGCCTTTATTTATTTATTTCTTGAGTTTTTGTTGACCGGGTAAGTGCACTAGACAAGTTCTGCCTATTTTCAGGCATGACCCGGGGATGGGGATACAGATGAATGCCAACTGACTTTGAACCAGATTAATCTTGGTATGATGCCACCTGGCGTCCAAGCCCTTCTGACTCCTCTGTTAAAGCAGCGAGCTACAAGAAACTCCACCAGCCAGATGTTCAGAACCTCAAGGTGTTGTACTGCAATAGGATAGCGTGCTTTCGCATATAGAGCCCCGCACTGGAGCAAGTCACTACAATGTGATATATTAAATACAACCACACTGGGTTCCTTCAGACCTTTGCTATGACAGTGCCTAGTCGCTGAGGCTACCTGTGACTGCTACCACTAAGACTGCCTCCCTGCTTCATATGTGCGCCTTCTGTCTCACACTGTACCCGCATTACCCTACTGTACCATCACCCATTCAGCACTTACTCTCTGCTACCCCTCCCCGCTTATCCCCACCAATCCCTTTCCTTCCACGTCCTTTCCTGTCACCTGTCACCCACCTCCTTCCCCTTCCCTCATCCACCTCCCCCCTCCACTTTTGACCTGTTATGCCTTCCTGCCCTTAGTAAGCTAGCTATTACCTGACTCAGGCATACCTTGTACACTGTCTCTGTTCTTTAAATGAATTGTACTGTCTGTTTGGAGTGTATTCGTTTAAAACCCCTTGTCTCCATCCTTTACCTATCCCAATGTGTCTAGTCCCATCTCAATTTTAATCTGTATTTTTTCAGCGAACCTACGGCTTTTGCTGAATTCTACCTAGATGTATTCAGACCTGGTGACACTTGCAATGTACCTGTTACTGTAATTGTTATCATGATGATGTTTTTCTTTTGACATGGAACCTATGTAAAGAGCTGTTGCTCTTAATCCAAGATTTCAATAAATAAATAAATAAATAAAAATAGTAACATCATAACAGCACCACTTTATTTAATTAGATTTTTATTATGCTGTTACAAACTGTGTACTACTAAAGGGTCACCTTGCACTGCTAAAAGTGGACCTCCATTGCATAGACTGGTCAGACCTCTATGAAGCCAATGACATGGGTATAGTCCTAACTTCAGATGCTGGCAAACTTTAACACTGCCTAAGCTACTCAAATTGTGTGTACCTTATTGTAACTCTATCTGTACCAAATGTAATCCCCCGCTGTACCTTATTGTCTTTGTAAAGTGACGTGGATCCTATAAATGAGCATCTGCTCACTGATGTAATCCAAGATCTCAACATACAGTATGAGGAGAGACTAAGAGTCCTCAATATGTACTCACTGGAGGAGAGGCGAGAAAGGGGGTACATGATAGAACCTTTCAAGTACCTCAAGGGCATAAACAATGTGCAGGTGGGGGATCTTTTCCAGTGTAGAAAAGATATCAGAACGAGGGGACACAATATGAAATTGGAGGGGGGTAGATTAAGAGGTAATGTGAGGAAGTTTTTCTACACAGAGAGGGTGGTGGATGCTTGGAACAGTCTGTCACAAGAGGTGGTGGGGGCAAGCACAGTGGAGGGGTTTAAACATGCCTGGGACAGGCACAATGGAACATTGGGTGGGGAGGGAGTGATGAAAAGCCATTGATCACTTAGAGTTAGTGACTGTATACAAGTTTAGGGCTCATGGGCAGACTAGATGGGTCTAGTGGTCTTTATCTGCCGACAGTTTCTCTGTATCTATGTATCTATGTAAATAAATAAATACATTTGCCACACCTAAATAGTTTTTATAAGTGTTATCATCCATGCCAGTGACATGCAATGAGCCACTCAATCCAAGGCTGGGACAAGTGCTCTAGTGACAGCACAGTTCAAGTTCAAGTTTATTGCAGGAAAAACTTCATTGAGCAAGCTCATTCACAAGGAGGTCCTGGGTCATTTACATAGACATATGGACATAACATACAAGGTAACATTGTCAATCAGGCAATCAATTGCAGAGGGACTGGGAAGGAAAAGCATGCCTCTTTGCAGATGACACAAAGATCTGCAACAGGGTTGATACACAAGGAGGAGTGAAAATGATGAGAAGGGACTTGGCAAGGTTGGAGGAATGGTCAGAAGTATGGCAGCTAGGATTCAATGCAAAGAAGTGTAAAATAATGCACCTGGGAAATATGAACCCAGGGGAAGAATACACAATGGGGGGGGGGGTAGTAACAACAACAAAAAAGGAAAGGGACCTAGGAATAATTATATCAGATGACCTAAAGGTGGACAAGTGATGTGAGAAGGCAGTAAGGAGGGTTGGGGGTATACTGGGATGCATAGGGAGAGACATCACCAGCAGAAAACAGGAACTTGTTATCCTGCTATACAGACAGTTGGTGAGACCCCATCCGGGAGTACTGCGTCCAGTTCTGGAGACCCCATCTCCGCAAGGACATAGATAGGATAGAGGCAGTCCAGAGGAGGGCAACTAAAATGGTGCAGGGTCTGCAAGAGAAGCCGTACGAGGAGAGACTTAAGGAGCTTAATATGTATACCCTTAAGGAAAGAATGGAGAGGGGGGGGACATTATAGAAACTTTTAGGTACCTCAGTAGCATCAACAAAGTCCAAGAGGGTAGCATCTTTCAGAAAAAGAGATGTGCAAGAACAAGGCGACACAATTTAAAGATAGAAGGGGTGCGGTTCAGGGGCAATGTGAGGAAGTATTTTTTCACAGAGAGGGTAGTGGATGCATGGAACAGCCTTCTTGAGGAGGTTGTGGGGTCTAAAACTGTGGGAGAATTCAAGAATGCATGGGACAAACATAAGGTAATTCTTGTGGGGGGTAGGAAGAAATAGGCTGTTGGTTAACTAGGATCTGCGGCCTATCCTGTAGGTAGGGAAATGGACAGACTAGATGGGCCAAGCGGTCCATAACTGCCGTCAAAGTCTATGTTTCTGTGTTTCTAATCGAGACATATGGATGTAGCATGCAAGGTATCATTGTCAAACGAGCAAACAGCACATACAAAGTTCATAAATTACAATTCATGACGTGATACAGCCAGGTAAGGCAGGGTTCTGGCAGTAAAGTCTGATGCTGTAATAGCAGATGTTTGGGTAGAGTTGCATACATAAAAGATAAGTGCATTATAGGAAAAAGTTAATGTGCAGAGACATCAGGGAGAGTTTAAGAAGGAAGGTAGAGAAAGAAGGTGAAGGTAAAAGATGCGGCTAGGGACTAGCAGAGTAGAGTGGAGAAAGGTGTGATAAGGAGATCTAGAGGTGAAGGGCAGTGAAAGCAGGTCATGAGGATCAAATCTATAGCTGTTAAATTTAGTCTTATACTTCCTGTGCAGTTGCAAACCTGTTATGGTCCTAGCAGTGGCAGTCGGTGTATGAGTAACTAAGGTAAGGGTGGTATGGGGGGTTTAGTGGCAGTGACAGGTATCTTTTATTTTACATGAGGATAAGGCTTTGTAGAGATTTATTGGGACAATGCTGGTTAGTTTTAGTATGGATTGGAGTTGGTTCCAGAATGTAGGACGTGCGAATGAAATGGCACGTTGTCCAAAGGCAGTACGAGTTCTAGGGACATCGTGCAGGATGTAGTTTGATTTCCTGGGTGAGTAAACACTGCAGGAGATACAGATGAGGGACGTTATGTAGCTTGGAAGTTTGTGAAGGAGTATCTTGAGGGTCCAGATCCCAGCATGGAGCAGGTGTCTGGTGGCAAGTGAGGTCCAACCAACAGCTGTGTATAGGTCGCAGTGATGGGTTCTGTGGGGGGCACTGGTGATGAACCGTATAGCACGGTGGTAGACAACATCCAGTTTACTTAGGCCTGAGTTTGCAGAGGTGGCATAGATGAAATCCCCATAGTCAAGTAGTGGAAGAAATGTGGCCAGTACAAGCTTGGTTCGGGTCGCAACAGGGAAGAGAGACCTGTTTCGAAAGAAGAAACCTAGCCATGCTTTGAGCCTCTTGGATAGGTTCTCAATGTGGTCAATGAAGGTGAGCTTGTTGTCTATCCAGAATCCAAGGTATTTAAATTTAGGAACGACTTCCAGGGTTTCACCCAGTGAAGTGATGATAGGGTTCATTGGCAGCAAAGGGGGGGATCCAAAGGCGGGATTACGCGAGATGAACATTGCCTTAGTTTTCTTAGCATTCAGAAGGAGCTTTGCTTTAATAAGGTTACTTTTGAGCTGAGCAAAGTCAGCTTGCAAGACGTCCCTGACTTCCGTTAGAGTTGTGCCAGAGGTATATAATACAGTATTGTCTGCAAAGAAGTGAATACTGGAGTTCGTTATGTGGGACTCAAGATCATTGATGTATAAAGAGAATAGGATTGGGCCTAATACGGAGCCTTGGGGGGCTGAGAGACAACCATCTGCTTTGACTTTCTGCATCCTACCAGAGAGATAACTGGTGAACCACTGTACGAAAGGAGGAGTGACACCTAGGTTAGAAAGGCAGTTGATTAGGAGGGGATGGTCAACAGTATCAAAGGCTTTACTAAGGTCCAGGAAGACTGCGACGGTGACCTTCTTGGAGTCCACCGAGGAAATCCAGTCATTAGTGACCTTAGCCAAAGCAGTGACTGTGCTGTGTTTAGACTGGAAACCTGATTGTGCAGGGTTAAGTAGAGAGTATAATTCAGTGTTGTTTCAATTGATTATAGATCAGGTTTTCGAGAACTTTAGAGAGAACAGACAAAATGGAGATAGGCACGTAATTGTTTAAATTGCAGGGGTCTCCTGATTTGAAAAGAGGAAGAATGTGGGCAGACTTCCAGCTAGATGGAACTGTTGCAGAGGTTATGGATAGGTTGAAGATATGTAGGATAGGTGCAGTGAGATAGGCATAGCCTATTTTCAGGAAAAATGGTTCAAGTCCATCATCCCCGGCACTCTTGAGGAGATCTAGATTAAGGACAGACTCTTCAACTTCTTTATATGTAATAGTGTGGATCTGGAAGGGATGGGATGGACTGCAGGTAGTGGAGGTGGAGCTTTCACAAGTATTCACATGGTTAGCATAGGGTGAGGAGTCAAAGCAAGTCCAGCAGTAACAAAATGTGAATTGAGTTCTTCAAGGATTTGGGTGCTGTTTTCCACCAACCTGCCAGTGATAAATATCTTAGTTGGGATAGATGGAGCTGAAGGACGTCCTTCAATAGATTTAATTGTTCTCCAGATTTTTTGGGGTTCCCTTTGGCTTGTTCCAGGGTGGAGATATAGAAGTTAGCTTTTGTAGCATGAATTCTTTTGACACAAGCATTCCTAGCAGTTCTGAAGGCCTGCCAGTCTGCAGGGCTCTTATTGTACCTAGCCTTAGCTCAGAGTTTGTCTCTGTTGGTAAGTGCAGCCTTTAAGTCTGGGGTAAACCAGGGGTGGGGAAAGTTGCGCACCTTGACTTTGATAATGGGTGCATGCTTGTTTGCCAGGGCAGTAAGATTGTCACTAAGGATGGAGACAGCTTCGTGTGCAGTTTTTGCAAGATATAACTCTTGCCATCTGATCCTGCTCAGGTCATACAGAAAGTTTGACACACTAAATTTGTGAAAATACCTCTTAGTTCTAAATTTGGACTGTTGGTATGTTTTAGTTTGTGATCTTGTGCAAACCACCATGCAGTGGTCACTCATGTCATTACGGAATACTGCTGAATGGGAGACTTTATGGGAGTGGGTGGTTAGAATAATATCTAAGATGGAGCGTTTAGCCGAGTTTGAGGTATTTTTCCTCGTGGGTTCAGTAACTAGTTGTGTAAGAATAAGCTCATCACAGAGGGTTTTAAGGCAGTGAGATTTTGTAGTGAGCCAATCCATGTTGATTTCCCCCAGGATAATTGTTTCTGAGTTGGTGGCTAAGGTTAGGGAATTTATAATGTCGATGATTTCGGAGCCACCAGACAGGGTCCTATAACCACCTATGATGGTAATAGATTCCGTGGAGGGAAGGTGAAGCTTTAGTGAAACAACCTCATATTCTTTAGGTTTGGAATTGCAAAGGATGTCAGTTACTATAAACTTGTTTCTGGCGTATATGACCCCCCCCCCCCCACCGTGTTTCTGTCTGCCCTAAATAGTTTGTAGCCTGTAAGAGTAACTTGTTGGTCAGGAGTAGTCTTTTTAAGCCACGATTCGGTGATAATGATGAGATCAGGGTTAGTATGTGCTACCCAGGCTTGAAGTTGGTCAAATTTTTTAGTCAGGCTTAGGATGTTTAGTAACATCATCTTCAGCCCAGGGGCAGCTGCAAAGTCTGATGGAGATGAAAATTGGAGAGGGGGGCCAGGATTTAGCCCCACATTGCCCGAGCAAAGAAGGAGAAACAGCAACATTTTCTGTAGGGAATATAATAAAAAAGAGAGGGCTTTTTCCCCTTAGTAGTCACCTTTGATAGCTTGTAAGGGGTGTACGTTTCGGGTGTGAGACCGTATTGAAGAATTGAGGTTTAGAGCAGGGACAGAGCTCAGATAGACATGGTTGAGTGGTACAGGAGGGGGTGGGCAGAAGGATGTAGGGTATATACGTGTGACAAGAGGATTGGGGAGAGGGTGGAGGTACAGTATGCAGGGGTAGTGTAGGGTGTAGTGAGGGACTCAGCTACCGTGTTAGCACCTAACACTTTGAGATGCAGCAGGGCATGTGGCATAATGTTCCCAAGTATTAGGAGAAGGAAAAAGAGGCAATCCATCTTGCCAGGATAATTGCGACCAGTAATCAGAGCGGGCTGGGGAGCACTGCCTAGTGGATACCAGGATTACAAGCAGTAGCCCTCAGCTTCAGAGAGATTAGTGTAGAAGTGTAATCAAAACTAAAATTTTGGTAGATAAGTAGGTAGAAAGTACTTAACATCAGTCTAGGTGCTGTAGTTCTGCTACATGTGGTATTGGCTAGATTGGTTTATCACTGCCAGATGAGGGCCAATAAGAGTCAGCCAGGGAATTTGGAGCTTGTTTGGGTGGAGCAAAGCTGTATTCAAAGAAATCCTGGGAGGAGTGGGGAGAGGGAGAAAATTCAGCCAGCAAACAGCAGTGGAACGGCAGTAAGGGTCCCACTGAAATCTCTGTGAAAGTCAATGGCAGAAAGCGCACCAATCAGTGCACAGGAAGAAAGCGGGCAAACCAATCTGAGCCTTCTGAATATGTCAGAGCACCAATTGGGTTCTGCAGCTCGAGATGTCCCTGCAGTGGTGGCAGGCGTACCTGTGAGCTGGATCGTGCTGCTGGATCCAAAGTTGGCAGGATTTTGGCTAGGGCTCAGGAGGCCTCCATGGGGGTGGGTTCAGCTGTCCACCCAGTGTAGAGAGTGCCACTCAGGTGCGAGAGCTTAAGGGGAAGGGGGGAGAGATAAAGACTTGGTAAATATGCCTGAGGATGGTGTAGAGTTAGGGGCAGGAAGCTGGTGTCAGACCTCCAGTGGGGGGTGGGGGGTGATTATGCTTAAGACAAAGAAAGGTTAAGAGGCAGGGGTAGGGCACACCAAGATGATGAGCTGTGAAGAGGGAGAGAGATACCAGACAAAATGGAAGAGGGGGAGGGTTTATAGAAAGGCAAATAGGTCAGAGACAGCAGTACAGGTATAATAGCGAAGGGGATACTTAGCAAAAGAGGGAGACAAGGGAGGAGTGAAATTAGAAATCAGCAATAAATAGTCAATTTAGGTTTTAGCTAGTAGTATTAGGCAGGTTTTTGCAGACTAACAGGAACTATCACAGTCAGGAATAAATATTCGCTTTTTGGAAAACAGAATATGTCTGCACCATGCACTTCAATGACTAGTTTAAGATCAATTTGTAGTGGCAAAAGCACTTTGTTTTAGTGGCTGCTTAATCATTACATATTTTAACTAACACAGTTACAACATCTAGAGAAGTCACATCCAGTTATTCGGTAAAATTCAGCCAGCAATTAGCAGTGGAAAGGCAGTCAGGGTCCCACTGAAATCCCTGTGAAAGTCAATGGCAGAAAGCACACCAATCGGTGCACAGGAGGAAAGCGGGCGTACCAATCAGAGCCTTCTGAATATGTCAGAGCACCAATCGGGTTCTGTCACTCCGGGATGGCTCTACGAGCAAGCGGCAGTCATACCTGTAGGCTAGATCCATGCTGCTGGATCCAAAATTGGCAGGATTTCGGCTAGGGCTCAGGAGGCCCCCGTGGGACTGGGTTCAGCTGTCCGCCCAGTGTAGAGAGCGCCGTCACAAGGACAGTTGCTGCAGCATTAGATGGAAATCACTCACACTACCCTTCTCGCAGGTCCTCCTGATCTGTCCCACTAGTTTCCTGTCTAACTCCTCCATCTGTGACGGTGGCCTGTACACCACTCCCATTCTAGGAATCCTATTCTTGGAATCCTGGATTTGCATCCAAAGTGACTCCTTACTACCCTCCTCCCCTTCCTCCCTTACACACTTCAGTCCTTCCTTCACATATAGTGCCACCCCCCTCCTTTCCCAATCGCCCTGTCCCTACGAAGTAACCTGTACCCTGGTACAGACAGGTCCCAATCATTGTATTGGGTGGCCCATGTTTCTGTGATGGCTGCAATGTCCACCTCTCCCTCTGCCATGAGCACCTGTAACTCTGCAGTTTTCCTCCCAAGGTTCCTATCATTAAGGGTAACCACCTTCCACCCTTTACCCCCCCCCCCATCCTGCCCTCCTTTACTAGCATCACCAATAGTACTTGCCATTTGTCCTTTGTCACTGTTATGGGGGGTATGAATGAATGAATGAATGAATAAATGATTGAATGAATGAATGAATGAACGAACGAATGAATCAATAAATAAATAACTCAATAAATAAACAGAGCTGCACCAGCTTGGAACATAATGCACTTTATGCTTTGTAACAAAAGGTGCATTTACAATGCAGGATCTGCACTATTGCAGGTAGTGCAGATGAGTTGCACTGGTGCAGATCCTGCTGTGTAAACACCTACTGGAGGGTTGTAAATCACTCTGTTGCAGCTTATAACGATCCCTGTTTTGGTAGGATTGTGCACAAGTGCTGATATTTTCTGCTAGCATGTGAACACGCTGCTCTGCCTGCACTGGTGCACCCCTGTGGCACCCTGAGGCAAGCAAAGTTCGTACCTGTCAGGGTCTGAAATCCCTGTTGCTGAGTTCAGAATAAAATTAAACAACCTCCTCTGTGCTGAGTCTGTAGTGTTTTCACAGTGATTCTTTTAGACCTGCAGACCTGATTCACTCGCTGTTCACCTCAAATCTCCCCTGCTTGTGACCCCGACCTCTGCCAAGGTGGAAATGCTGCACAAATGCAGGATGTCTTCCTGCACAGATGCACACCATTGAGTGTGTAAATGCAGCCCAGCAACATTACAGTTGGGTCAATGGCTGAGTGCTACAGACTGCAGTGCACCAGTGAGGTATATATAAATATGTCTAAAGTTACAGGCTCATCATGTAGTATGTCTCTCCCTTTTCTTGACATCAGACGTCTCTTTCACTGAGCCTCCTTTATCTTCAAATTCTGACTTGACTCTCTCATACCATAGCACCAACCTCTCTTTTCCTTCTGCCCCAGTGTACTCCCTTCACAGCTCTCACTATCACTCTCTCCCTTCCCCTTATAAAAGCTCTGAAGGTCAAACTGCCTTCTCGTTCTGATTCCCTAAGCTCTGTTCTTCTTTGCCTCCTGCTATTTACTCTGCCTTCTCAATTTATTATCACAAATCCCACCTTCATGACTTCTGATCTCACTCCTGTTAAATGCCCCTGACTGCCCCATTTCTCCATGCACTAAATACAGCTCTAGAACCATAGAAACATAGAAACATAGACATAGACTTTGACGGCAGATAAGGACCGCTAGGCCCATCTAGTCTGCCCATTTCCCTACCTACAGGATAGGCCGCAGATCCTAGTTAACCAACAGCCTTTATCTTCCTGCCCCCCACAAGAATTGCCTTATGTCTGTCCCATGCATTCTTGAATTCTCCCACAGTTTTAGACCCCACAACTTCCTCAGGAAGGCTGTTCCATGCATCCACTACCCTCTCTGTGAAATAATACTTCCTCACATTGCCCCTGAACCGCCTCCTTCTATCTTTAAATTGTGTCCCTTGTTCTTGCAAGTCTCTTTTTCTGAAAGATGCTACCTCTTGGACTTTGTTGATTCCCTTGAGGTACTTGAAAGTTTCTATCATGTACCCCTCTCCCTTCTTTCCTCAAGGGTATACATATTAGCTCCTTTAGTCTCTCCTCATCGGCTTCTCTTGCAGACCCTGCACCATTTTAGTTGCCCTCCTCTGGACTGCCTCTATCCTGTCTATGTCCTTGCGGAGATGGGGTCTCCAGAACTGGACACAGTATTCCAGATGGGGTCTCACCAACTGTCTGTACAGAGGGATAACAACTTCTGTTTTCTGCTGCTGATGCCTCTCCCTATACATCCCAGTATACCCCGGCCCTCCCTACTGCCTTCTACATTGCTTGCTAACCTTAAGGTCATCTGATATGATTACCCCCAGGTCCCTTTCCTGTTTTGTTGTTGTTACTAGCTCCCCACCCATTGTGTATTCTTCCCCTGGGTTCTTGTTTCCCAGGTGCATTATTTTGCACTTTTTTGCATTGAATCCTAGCTGCCATACGTCTGACCATTCCTCCAACCTTTGGGATGTACAAGTGGGCACTGTAGATCTGAACAACTTTGCAATTTATGTGAGACAAAAGGACACTCATAACATACCTGTCCCTGGGCAGTGCATAATCAACCTAATCAGTCTGATAGCAAGGAACAGAGTTTGCTCATTGCTATGGCACAAAGGACTAGAGGCAGGTCTTTTCCCACCTCCTCACCCAAGGCACAAGAGGATACCATATGTAGAGATCAGCAGGGTGAATGTAGGGAACAACTCACAGGCACACCTACCCAACTGAACTTAACCCCAGCCACCCCCTCCTCAGTGCACCTGGCTGATAGACAGGAAGAACCACAAGTGGAGATAGTCTCAGTTATAGAGATGCCCACCTCCCCCACAAGTAGATTCAGAACCTGGGAAATCCAGACGGGCTACTAGGAGAAGGCAGAACTGGTCACAACCCAACACAAAGATACTGAAAACTATCCCAATATCTAACAGGTTTGAAGCCTTTACAGATGCCCCAGAAAACTTGGGTAATGAATCAGATGATTCTTCTGTCCCCTCATCCATTCAAGATGGTAGCTCTGACAGGGAGGACCTTCCTTTAGTAGTAGCCCCCTCCCTCCAAACAGCCCGGAATCAACCTTCCAAGGCTACGGCCAAACTAAAACATGTCAGACAGACTAGGAGTTTTTCTAAGCAACCACCTTGACTTTGTTTTCTCTTCCTTTTAGTTCTTTTTCAAGTCAACAGTAGCAAATAATTTAGCACTCTATTCTCTGAATGTGAACAGTGTTAAAAACCATTATAAAAGACAAGCTGTGTTTTCACACATTAAATCACTACAGCCTGGGATTTGTTTATTGCAAGACACCAGACTACACACCCTGAAAGACATCAAGGAAACCACACAATTGTGGCAGATACTGTAGGTCCATCATATTGGTCTATTGATCCAGCTGCATGCTGTGGGTTAGCAATATTGTTTTCAGGGATTCAATTTCAATTAGTGAAACTCCTTAATTTGTCTCCTGGGAGGGCACTCATGATTGAAATAAAAGTCAAGGGGGCTTTGTATAGGATTATGAATATATATGCACTCCAGCCAAAGTCGGACAGGATAACATTATTTCAAATCCTGTAACCTTATTTACATTCCTCACAGAATGTGATCCTTGGTGGAGATTTTAATTGCAGTATATCTTTAGCCAATAGAGGGAAACATACAAAAACCAATAAACTGTTTTGTGATATGGCTTTTTTAGGACAAATGGTTAAAAATGCAAATTTAAAAGATACACATTATTGTACTTTTGGGGATTACTGAACGAAGATTTTTCTAAGGGATCCCGTGCTACCAGAATTGATTATTTTTTATTATATCAACTTTGGTTATTAACCAGGCAGAGGTGCTGGTATCTGAATTCTCAGACCATAAGATTCTGGGCCTCAAGTTGGGTAATGAGAATTGCTCCCCTATGGAGGAACAGGGTGCAGGAAAACACTATTTTTAAGCGAAAAAGATGTTCCAGGACTAGAGGGCATGGGATGAAGTTGGAAGGAGGACGATTCAGAGGAAACATGATAAAGAATTTCTTCACAGAACGGGTGGTGGACAAGTGGAACACCCTGCCAGAAGAAGTGGTGGGGGCTGAAACAATCACGGGATTTAAGAATGCATGGGATAGACATAAAGGAATTCTGGAGGTCAGGGGTAACGGGCAACAGACTTCTAGGAAAACAAACTGAACTTACAAGCTCAAATGGGCAGACTGGGTGGGCCACAGGCCCTTATCTGCCGACACTGTCTATGTATCTATGTATCTATGACCTGGAACATGGAAACTCAGCTCCTTTTTGTTAGACTCTTTAGACATCAAACAAGAAATTGACTATTTTATTGAAGCCAGGAAGTCAATGTTTGACCTTTATGAGGACCTTCCGATATGGTAGGAAGATATCATTGCAGGTTTGACACATCTTGTTAAATTTTACAGTAAACATAAAAAAAATATGGTATACCATCAGGATCTACAAAATAGAGTACAGTCACAAAAACTTTTATCTTTATCCCATACAACAGGTCAAAATTTTACAGCTCAAATACAGCAAATTAAGCAGCAAATGGTGGGATTTCACCTAATGGAGGCCCAGAATTTACGAAACCAGCATATATTTTCAACACAGGGTAAAAAAGAATATACTTGCCCCTTTGAACTCTGTAACAGAATGTTACGCAAAAAGATATGGACAGCTTATGGGATAAGAATAATGTTTTATGTTCAGATCTTTCTGATATCAGGAGCTTGGTAGATGACCATATTCAGCATCTGTTCTCTGAGCCCTCAATAGCAGTGTCTGATTATCAAGATCTGTTACATAACTTACAAAATCCCAGATGTACGATTGAACATGCTGCTGAATTAGTACAAGATGTACACCCAGATGAGGTACTTCATGCCTTAAACTCCTTAGTCAGCAATAAATCACCAGGAAATAATGGTTTGACCAATGAATTGTATAACTATATTGGCCACCAACTGTTGTCAGAACTTGCAAAAGTATTTGCATGTGTACTCCAGACAAATTCCCCTTCTCTTAGGATGACCTGTGGACAGGTTATATTCTTATATAAAAAAAGAGGACAGATGTGATATACAGAATTGGAGGCCCATCTCTCTTTTGAATACTGATTTTAAACTTCTCACTAAAATAGTAAATACCAGACTTCTCAAGGTAGCATGTTATTTAATTTCACCTGCCCAGTCTTATTCAGTCCCAGGCAGAAGCATCATGGACCATTTGATTTCAGTAAGAGAGTTGTTTGAGTACAGATGAAGAGGGACAGCGATGGGAGTAGTTATTTCGCTAGACCAGAAAAAGGCATTTGACTCTGTTAGCCATGCTTTTTTATGTGCCGTACTGGAGCAATATGATATTCCTAAGGAATTTATAGCATGGATACAGTGCCTATATAAGACAGCAATAGTGATACCGATGGTGCATGGCTGGAAGGGGGCTATGGCTAGAGTAGGTAGGGGTTTGAGGCAAGGTTGCCCCCTGAGTCCCCTCATCTTCACTTTTTGCATCAATCCCCTCCTCAGAACTTTGAACAACTCAGTTTTACTACACCATATTATTCTTCCAGATAAGACTCTCCAAGTAACAGCTATAGTGTATGCAGATGACTTGTGCATTACAGTTCAGAAAGTACACTCTGTGTCAGTAGCTATCCAGATTTGCCATCAGTATGGGAACTCTGCTGGAGTACATCTGAATATAGATACATGTGTGGCTAAATTTCTGACCAATAGTGATCAAGGGCCATGACTTCTTAATGGGATAAAGGTAACAATGGATCCAATACTTATTTTAGGTATATTATATGGCTCAGAGAAAGATGCTGTACTGAACTGAGAGTGTAATCTACAACAAGGACAACACATGGTGTCAGGGTGGAACAAATGGAAGTACGGGAAACAAAAATAATTTTTCTAATTAAAACATTTTTTATTACTGTTTTCTTATGTATTAGCCAGATATATCCACCACCTAAATCATTAGAAACATGGATTTTGAGCATTTATTTTTCAGGCAGTTTGAGGGAGCCATTTAAACCCCATTAAGAGAAATATTACATACCTTCCCATACCACAAGGATGACTTGGGATGATAAACCCCATAGTTTTTTTCTTTAGTATTTTTTATACACCAACACTAGACCACTTTTAATCTTTGGGGGTCAGGACTGGTTCTCTTTGAGGTATACAAGTGATGTCAGACACCTATTAAGTGATGTCAGACACCTATTAAGTGATGTCTGGCCTTATTTATATGCAGATGACACTATTCTTTATGTTGAGGGTTGTTCTGTGGTTCAAATACAGGAACAACTCCAGAGTGCTTTGATAGGCTATAGGGTTATTTTTGTGATTGTGGCCTGGTGTTAAATGCCACAAAATCTCAGTTAATATTGTTTGTCAATAAGTCAGTAGCTACTCAATAGACTCTGAAAATAAAAACTTTGAATAACTGTACCCTTGAATTAGTCGATTCCTATAAATATGTGGGGATCTGGGTGGATTCCCAGTGTAAATGGAATATTCACATAGAGCCCCTAACTGGCAAACTAAACAGAAAGTTGGGGTGCCTGTATGAATATAGAAAGTACACTCCACAAGAAACAAGATTAAAAATAATTAATTCAACAGATACTCCTCTATTTGACTACGGAGACATCTTGTTCAGGGGGGCATCCATGCTATTGCTCCATAGACTAGATGTGATCTACAATACATCTGCCTGGTATATTTAGGACGTTCTGTGGAACATCCATCATTGTCTGCTTTATGGAGCTCTAAACTGGACATGTTTATCTGTACGTAGAAATATCCATACAATTTATTTGGCTTTTAGGTGTTATCAGATATAGTGAAACTTAAGAATGCAAAGAGTGGTTTGCGTTCAGCCAGTATGAAGTACCAGTCATGAAAACGGCAAAAAGAGATTCAAATTTTTGTTCATATTGCTCCTTAACTATGGAATAATTCACCATATCATTTACGTTTACAGAAAATGGTTCCACATTGGAACACTATAAAAACTTGGTTAATGAGCAATGCTGCCTTACCTAAGACTTGTTGTGATCATATTGTATTAATTTACTTTAAATATGTTTTGGTGTCAACTATGTATTGATTGTAAATCTGTATATGCTGTATATTATATGTGTAACATGTTTGCCCTTTTATGCCTATGGGACCCCATTGTAAATGAGACTAGGCTCAACTGTGTTATCCTTTTCTGAATATCAGAATACATTTTTAACTACTACTACTACATATAGCTCTTGCTCATCATGGTTGTCACAATGGGAACAAGGGAGACTGACAACTATTAAGAAATCTACAGTGAACCCTGATTATATGAAAGAAACTATCCAGAAGCTTAAACGATGGAAAATAACGAGCTCTATGGTACTCACTAAACACAGAAAGGAAATATATAATTGGGTTTGGGATGTTTTTTTCAAAGAATTGGTCACATTTCCAAAGAGTTCCTTGATATATACTGTACTCCTTCATTACCTCTAGTAAAAGACAGCAGGATCCCAGATAAAATGTGAGATCTTCACTGGTTGGGACGTCATGAAAAGATAAATGTTAAATCTAGCCACAAGCATGAGCAGCTGGAAGACAGATACTGCAGAAGATTACAATGTTTCCAACAAGAAGAAACAATGCAACATTTGTTTTTCACTTGTTCTTATATTCAGGGGTTCAGGGCATTATTGGCCACTGAATGGAACACCACCTGGTTTGCCAGAATAACATATGAAGCCCTTATGTATGGGCATTATACTGAAGAAGCGTTGCAGTGGAACAAAAGTACACTGCATGTTGTCTTGATAACCATTAAATGGTTTCTCTGGAATGCTAGATCCTTGTTTACATTACAACAAACAAATGTTTCTCATGCTGAACTTATAGCTAAAATCAGGCACGAAATTAACAATATTTATGTGAAAGAAGCTAGAGTATTTCCACATAATGTTTTGCAGGCTCGTTGGAGAAGCATGCCATGGATAACTGATTCAGTTGCACCAAACACTTAAATGGATATTTATTTAAATTCTTGTTAGCTTGAACAATACAGATGGTACTACTTCTGAATGTTCCTTAATTATGCTAATGATCAATTATTATGACTAGTTCTGTTTTAACTAGATATCTTATTATATTACTATTTTTTCACTGTTGCTTTTCCTCCTTTTTTCCAGTTTTCCCCCTCCTGTATTTGACACACATGTGATTTTATTTCTCATGGATCAAATGGGACATCCTTGTTTTATTTTGTATTTGAAATGTTTGAGTTTTCCTTTAATAAACACCCCATCTCTTTTCGAGAAGTGCCATGGGATCTTTAACATCCACCTGAACTACCACCAGAACAGGCAGATGGGACCTTGGTTTAATGTCTCATCTGAAAGACGGCACCTCAGGAGTGCAGCACCCCCCTCATGCTGCACTACAGTGTCCGTACTAGGATTTAACCCAAGCGCCTGGTGTGGAGATAGAACCCACAGCCTTCTGATCTCTCAGCCTCAGAGGTGAGTGTACTACCTGCTGAGCCACTGACACTGCAGACTGAGGCTCTAGTGAACTGGAGGCCATGACAAAAACCATGACTTGATATTATACATCCTTTGGATGAGATGCTAAACCGAGGTCACAGCTGCTTGCTCTGCTGGTTGTCCATGTAGATGTTAAAGATCACATACCAGCAGAGGAATTTTCCCACTTTCCTGGCAAATTTTTCCTATTCACAGAAAATCAAAATCCAAAAAACCAAGAGCTTAATCTAATTTAATATCAATTAGTACTTATTGTGTCCCCTCCACCCTTTTCCCAGCTTCTGGATGAGGCTAAGAAAAGGGACATGTTTCACAGCACTTCTTTTCCAACCAATAAAAAATAAATACATAAATCATACTTTCTGTATGTTCTGTATTTATTATCATTGTTGGTTGTTCAATGTTAGGCGTGACTGGAAAAGGACAGTGCCCAGTTCACTTCTTGGTTAAAAACAAAAACAATGAAAATGAAATTTCTTTAATTGCACTATCACAGAGAAAAGTTTTGAGATGACTGCTAGTACAGTCCCCAAAAAGTTTGAAAACAAATTCATAGTCCCAAGTTTCACTGCAGTTTTCCATTTCAAGGAGAACAGTTAACGGGGCAGGTCCTTTCTGTTTCCCTGTGTAGTTTGTAGGCATGAACAATAAGCGCTTTTACACAGGCAGTCTTACAACGGAATAAGCGTTACGGAAGAACCTTATTGGTCCATCCAATGCTGTGTAAACACTTTTTGTTCCATTGTAAAACGAACGGTCACCTGAACCGCATTCCCTGGCATAGGTGGTTTGTCCCCAAATGTGCCGTTGCAGCGCGCAGTGTAAAGCGCCCATTCCGGCACAACAACTCTAGTTCTAAACTCCCCCCTTGTAATCTCGCAAGGAGTACTGCACCGTTATGGATGGCAGGTCGATGTTGTGGCAAAACACTGAACTCGTCTAATCAGGACGTGAAGCGGAACAGGCTGTATCGGTGCTGGACAGGTAACGCTCATTTCGGAACAGCAGTGTGTGTGTAAACGCACCTAATGATTGCCTCTGTTGCACCCACATAATTTCAGCAGGATTTAAATGTAAATGAAGGTAGTTAAATCTGGTGTGAAAACCTGCTTGATACCATTGCAAAGGTCATGACCCGATTCATGTAAGGTGTCCTGGAATTTTATGATGTTTTAGTGCTAAAGCCTGCAGTAGTTACATTGTATTATTCAGTGCTACTGCTGTCCTCTGCAGTCCCTATGTTCTTGTCTTACGCTGGCCATGAAACTTTTCAAGGAATAGTAAGTGCCCTGCTATTTTCTGTAGTTTAAAGTGTATCTGAGTTAGAAAAAAATGCTTTTCGAGAACATAGGGACTTCACAAGCTGTGACAGAACTGAATGAGAGTATAACTTCTGCTGACTTGTGCTGGTATGCAACTCCCATGATGCTGTACATGAGTGGGGCCATGACCTTTGTCATGGAGATAAACACGTTTTCACACCAGGGTGAAATATAGTAAAGCAACCTCATTTATATTTAAATTAAGATGACATTAGGGGGTACAAGAGAGGGAATCAATGTTCATGCCTACTGGTCCCAATTTACACTTTGTGAGCTAAAACATTTTTTTATTTACTGTTTACTGCAGTATAATAGCTTGTATCAGGCTGATTATTATACTATGAACCAAATTCAATTTTCTAAAAATACGACTTTGAAAGAATTAGGGCAGTTTTATTTGTAGTTTTTTTTTAACTGTACTTGTACGTGTTTGAACTTGGAAGTCTAGAGGACTAGACTGTATTCCTAATTCTGTGCTGAGTTTCTGTTACCACATTGGGTATTTCTGTGAAAAGTCACGTTCAGTTAATTTCTCCACCACCTCTTTGCTGCTGGGGGAGCACCTCAACCCTCATAGCCTCTCTGTCACCCTGTCTCTCCCCATAGCCCCCCCGCACCCCTCCCCTCTACCCCTCCGCCCATCTCTCTGTGCCTTGAGCCCTCCTTGTCTGTTCCTCCACCTGGCCATCCCAGCCATTACACAACTGCCCATTCCCTGCTCATCACTTTCTAAGCTTGCCAGCCGCTGCTACCCAGCAAAATGCCACCAATTTATGGCACTCGTCAGGATCTTCCACTTGCTTCTTCTACTATCTGGCAAAGTTCACCCCAATCCTGGCCCAGCAGCTCTCCCCCAACTGTGGTCACCCGCGAAGTGTCGAATAACCACTATGAATATCTGCAGCCTGCTTAAAAAAAAAGGCACCCCTGCAATGCTGGACAGCGCAGCACCAGCCAGACATTCTGGCTTTAACAGAAACCTGACTGTCAGCCAAGACTCCAGACTCATTTGTCTCTATTCCTGGCTACTCTCTCATTAGGCTTGATCATAATGGCAAGAAAGGCGGTGGCTGTGCCTTCTATTTAAATGACTCACTGCATTACCAAGCCCTGCCTGCACCCTCCCTAGACTAGCCTTCTCAATAAAACTCTCCTCTGACCCAAACCATGCTCCTCTTACTTTCACCGTTGCCTACATCCCACCCTGCAGCCAATCCCCTGCTTGTAAAGTGCACTCTGACTATCTAGCCAGCCACCCCCACAAAATGGAACAAATCCTAGTTGGGGATCGCAACATAAACTGGCTGGTGAGCTCATCAACACATGCCAAAGATACTTTTGCTGCATTAGATATGATTCAACTGGTATCCCAGCCTACCAGGGCCAGCCCCACTAATGGAACCCACACCCTACTAGATATCCTGCTCACTGATTGTCCCCATCATATTACTGACCTGGGTGTCCTACCCAATGCCTTAAGTGATCACTCCCCAATCATCTTCAGCTGGTCTTGTCAGCTACCTAAACCACCACTAAATATCACCTTTCATCATCGAGTATGCCCAGGAGGCTTAGCCAAACTCAAACAATGTCTAATTAACTGGGACTGGTCCCCTATTCCCCAGCCCAGCACATAGATGGTGCATTGCACTACTTTACCACCACCTTTAATACCGCCTGTGATGCTCTTGCACCAACCATCAAAGTGACCACTAAGAAACGTAGTGCCCCCTGGATCACCCCAGAACTCCTGCAACAGTTCAAAATGTGTGACAGCCTCTGGCATTGTGCCACTGCATCTGGTTTGCTAAGTGATAGGCAGGCCTATAATGCTGCCCGCAATAAGTGTACCTGGGCAATCTGCAAGGCCAAGGTGGAGCACTACAGAACTGC
This sequence comes from Neoceratodus forsteri, assembly GCA_016271365.2. Classification (NCBI taxonomy): domain Eukaryota; kingdom Metazoa; phylum Chordata; order Ceratodontiformes; family Ceratodontidae; genus Neoceratodus; species Neoceratodus forsteri. Next base: position 726,049,843 of record CM028129.1, read on the forward strand.
CCTAGCCACCTCCTGGGGTAGCACAAAAAAGTTCTGGGATAACATCAAGGAGCTTAATGGTAAATCCCACTCCCCCCCCCACAACTTAGTGTTAATGGTACTAACACCACAAACACACTTCACATAGCTAACTGCCTCAACTCCACCTTCTTAGACCTCAGCTTAGTCCTCCCTAGTAACTTTTTTGATTCAATTCAGCCTACCCCACTGACTGAGCTCCTCCATCCCCCTTCAAACTCAGAGACATTAACCCTACAGAAGTGAAAGCTTACCTGTCCAAAGTCCTCCAGAGCTCCAGTTACTGCAAAGACGCCTTCGATATGCGTATCCTATACCTCGCGCTAGACTCAGTTATCTCCCCACTCACAGACCTTCTAAATCTGTCCCTGCTACTGGGCCAGTTCCCAACCTCATGGAAAATGGCAGTGATAACACCAATATTGAAATGTGGTGACAGCTCCCTCCCAAACAACTACCGGCCCATCTCAGTTCTCCCCCCACTCTCTAAAGCCCTTGAAAAGATCATGAACAATCAGCTCACTGACTACATCCTCGCACACAACCTCTTATGTAGGGAGCAGCATGGTTTCAGAATTGGTCATAGCACTATGACCGCCCTCACAGAATTTGCTAACTCCCTGTACTCCACACTTGACAAGGGGCACCTTGCAGGGGCCATGTTTATAGACCTCTCAAAGGCCTTCAACACAGTTTCTCATCTCCTCCTTCTTAATACATTACAACAAATAGGGGTCTCTCATTGTCCACTTTCATGGTTCTCCAGCTATCTTTCATCTAGAACCCAATGTGTTAAAATTAATAATATTATATCTACTATGCTGCCTATGCTCTCAGGAGTTCCCCAGGGATCTATCCTGGGTCCCCTGCTATTCAGCATCTTCCTCAATGGCCTGCCTAAATCCTGCCCTGGCAACCTTCTCCTCTATGCGGACAGCACTGTTCTTTATGCCGCACATCCTGATCCTCTCTCTCTCCAGCGTACCTTACAAAACTCCTTCTCTCAGATTGAACACTGGTTTGCTGAACACAAATTGGTGGTCAACATTAAAAAAACTAAGACCATGCTCTATGCCCACTGCCAAAACAGATCAAAGGATTTCCCCCTGGAAATACTCTCCACCTCTCTCATCCCACAGGAACAGGTCCAAAAGTATAAGTATCTAGGTATTACATTTGGCTCTTCCCTCTCATTCCACAAACATATAAAAATCCTCACCTCCGCCACCAACACCCGCATTGGTCTCCTTTACAGACATAAAGACTGCCTGCCACCTGAAACACTTCACCTAGCCATTACCTCCTCAGTCTTATCGTTGGTGGACTATGGCCTCACAATCTATGCTGCCGCCGACCCTATGGCGCTTCATCAAATACAAGTAGTCATCAATAAGGCCTGCCGGCTCCTCTCTGGTGCTGACAGAAATACACATACCTGCACCCTATACATGCTCGCCACTATCCTCTCCCTTGAGGAAAGACTATTATACCAGACGTGTCTCTTCATCAAAAAAATCCACCTGGGTTCAACCCCAATAGGTATCAGGCTTCTCTTCATGCAGCCACCATCTCAGCGTCCACAAGGGCTGCCCCAAAAACTATCTGGAAGGTGCCTAGGGTCAGGACCACCCTGGCTCAGTGATCCATCCTCCATAGAGCTCCATCCTGGTACAATGCCCTCCCATTGGCTGTCACATCAATCACCAATCTAGGTCCTTTTAAAGATGCCTTAAGGGCCCATATCCTCTCCTCACGTCAATGCCAGTGTAACCGGTAACCTGTGGATCCTGCACCACGCCGCTAGGCCACGCACTCACCCTTGGCCAGGCAGTGGAGAGCCCTCACTATTTCTAGCCTACAGACTCCTCACTTCCCTTGGTTACCATATAGTTGCACTGGACTATGAATGCATTGTATTATGTATAAGACAAGGCCTCCCTGAGGCGGCTTACTACCAACTCATATCATGCATTACTTTAGCTACCAATTGTATAGGTCTTAACCGCTTAGGTAAATATGTCGATAGCGCCGCCCTGTTTTAGCTAGCAAATGTACAGGCATTAACCCGTGCTCATTGTATTTATACTCCGTATGATTGCTCACTTACATTTATTCTATATATGTACTGCATGAATGTCTATGATTTATTCTGATGTAGAGCCTTTGGAAATGAGTCTATGACTCAAAGGGTTGTAATTCCGGTTTCATAAATAAATAAATATAAATAATATGGGTGGTAAGTGGCCAGTTCCCTTTCAGTGAGAATAAAAACTGTTAGTTGTGTAACTTAAAAAGCAGCTAGAAACATAGAATTTGATGGCAGATAAGGACCACTTGGCTCAACCAGTCTGACCATTTTTCCCTGTCTGTTCTATCCTGTCACTGCAGACTCTATTTGATTTCCTGCTCCCTCCCCACCTTACTTCCCAAATAATATTCCCTTGTGCCTACCCTATGCATGCTTGAAGCTCACCACTGTTTTCTCCCCCACCACCTCCTCTGAAAGACTGTTGCAGGCATCCACCACTCTTTTGGTGCAGAAGTACTTCCTCACATCTCTCCTGAATCTACCCACTTTCAGCTTCATTGCATGTTCCCTTGTTTTTGTGCCACCTTTCTCTGCAAATACTCCCTTCCTGTACCTTATTTAACCCTGTGAGGTATTTGTAGGTCTATATCATGCCCCCCTCCTCTTTTCCAGGGTATACATATTCAGTACTTTACTGTTCCTCATAAGGGCTTCTGATATAGCCCCTGCACATTTTAGCTGCCCACCTTTGGGCAGCTTCCATCCTTCCTATGTCCTTCCTGGGATGTGGGGTTGGATTTTCAAAGATCAGTTGCAAGCTGTGACAATGGAAGCTTGTGCCAACTGCCCCTGCATGAGGGACTCTGCATCCAATTCAGTATCGGACAGTGTCCTTGAGCCTGCATTCTGCGGCTTGCTGCATCAGTGGCAATTCACCAAACAGAGGGTGCATTCACCGTGTATTCCACGAGCCATGGGGGTCGGCCAGCAGCTGTGCCCTTGGAAGGGAACATAGTAGTAGTTCACCCCCCCAGCCCTGATCCGCTCCTAAGCGGTATGATTAAAATAGCTGACATCCCTGGTGATCTAGTGTACCCCCCCAGCCCTGACCAACCAGTAAGTTGTATTATTAAAATACAGTACATCCCTGGTGAGCTAGTGTACCCCCCCCAAGTCCTGATCCACCAGTAAGTGGTATTGACAAAATACATTACATCCCTGGTGATCTAGTGGCCCCCCATACCCTGGTAGATAGTGCCTACCACCTCACTCCCCCCATCCCGAACCCCAATCTGGTGACCAGCACAGCGCTCCTCACATCACCATGGCCTGCCACTGAATGAACTAGCAAAGCATGAACTGTATACAGTACATGCTCTAACAGTTCATTTGGTGGGCTGGCTGTGGTGGTGGTGTGAGGAGGGCTGTGCCAGTCCCCGGATCGGGGTTTGGAATGGAGGAAGCAGGGTGGTAGACATTGCCTGTCGGGGTGGGGGCCACTAGATCACCTGGGATGTAATGTATTTTAATGTATTGAAGTGAGTAGTGTGGCACCGCACCTTTACAGTAAGTGGAGCCCCCCAGCATCTGCCATATTCCCGGTTCACATCATTTTAGCAATAAAAATAAAGTAAGTAGCAGTGCGAGAAAAATGCACTTTTCTGTATAAAAAGCTGGATCTGGGGTAAACTTTTGGGGGATGGGGGGGCACTGAATTTGCAGAGTTTTCCTTTAATGGTATGAATACTGCTGATGGAATGATATTCCTTTTTTTTCTTTCTTCACTTTTGTTCTCTGTTTTCTAATGTAGTTTGATAAAAAATGTGATTGATTTTCTCCGTATTATGTTCATTTGCATGTTGTGTTATGATAAAGATTTTCAATAAAAATTCCCCCACTCTTTTCAAAAAGTGCCATGGGATCCTTAACAGCCACCTGAATAGGCAGACAGGACCTCAGTTTTAATGTCTTATCCAAAAGACAGCACCTCAGAAGTCCAGCATCCCCCCTCATATTGCACTTCGGTGTCAATATTTATCCCAAGTTCCCTGTGTGAGGCTGGAACCCACAACTTTCTGATCTTTCAGCCTCAGCAGTGCATGTGCTACCTGCTGAGCCACTGACACTGCTACTACACTTTGTAAATTTCCACTCTGTAATCCATGTGACTTTCCTACTCCAATATTTTTTTATTTACTGTGTCTACTTCATTTCTTCTTTGATAAATCTCTGATTGAAAGCACTTTTTTTTTTGTTCATTCCCTCAAAACCCATTTGGATTTCTACTAGGATACTACACAAAACAGTGTCATTGTTAGATGCTTGTGCATATTCGGGTGTTATGACATCCTGCTCAGAGAAGTATTTGGGAGATATTCTCATTCCATTACCAAGGAGCTCAGACTGAGGCCTGACTTGGTCTGAAAGAACTATCATGATATCAACTTGTGTGTGAGAGGGCTCCGCCACAGTGCTAACAGTAGTAACAGAATGAGAATTACTGTAGTTCAATGGTTCTCAGACTTTGTCACAGTGAGCCTCCCCAAATCCATGGAAAAGATTTTGAGCCTCCCCAAAAAACTGAAATAATCTTGGGCCTCCCCAAGGAAAAATTACATGCTGTACTTATGAGTACACCATGAATAAATTGAAACCCTTGAGTACTTGGTTCACATTCAGTTCTTTTCTTATACTGATGTGGAACCTTTGAAAAGAGCTCTTGTGCTCAAAGGTGTTATCTGAATAACAAATAAATAAAATAAACAAATGTTATTATTCAGTTTATTGTAACTCCCACCTGCCAGCCTACTTGGTTCGCTTATTTTCTTTCTTGAACCATAGTTACCCCTTGTGCAGTACCTTCATCGCCAGACTACTTTCTCCGCTTCTCTGTATATGAAATAACCTTTCCTGCATGCTTAGTCTCCCCTCTTTCCCTGCTCCAAAGCAACTTCTCTGGGATTACTTTGCTCCTTCCTGCTATTGCTGAGAGCACTTCAATGCTCAACCCTTGTATTTGGGCTGTTCTGCCATCAGTCTACAAATTGATCAACTACCTCACTCATTATCAGTTTATTGTTCATATTTGTTTGCACTATCATTCACTGTGTATTTCTTTGATTGTTTTGCAGTTACCTTTTGAAATGTATTCACTCCCTACCCTTCCCTTGGTACACCTGAAATGAGCTTTGGCTCATTCACCTTTCCTTGTCACCCATTAGTAAATAAATACATAAAATTCACCTACTATTATCTTCTTTCAGTTTGCTTCATCTTTTCACACAAAACACATAAAACTCAAAATGTAAATACTGTACTTTTTCAGACTTGCTTAAGCCTCCCCTTGAACAGGTTGGGGCCTCCCCAAGGAGGCTGGCCTCACCATTTGAGAACCCCTGCTGTAGTTAGATCATTTGCAGAGACATCTGGACCATACCCATGTTGCTATTATTGGAAATTGCTTTGTTGTTTTTATAGTTAATAAGCTTAGGGTTAACTTGAGATGAAATGCCATCTGTCATATCCGACTCCCTTGTAGATGAGTCAGAATTACTGTTTAAAAGAGGAACCAGACTTTTTAAGTTCCAACCTGTGTCACAATCTTCTGGTTAATCACAGTAGACACAATGTCAGATATATTGTTATATATGTTTCTCCTTGTTTGCCTCCTGATCCTGGTCCTATTCCATTTGGGAAGATAATTCTTCCAGATTTTGGGTCAGGTCATGAACTCTTCAACGTCTTCCTCTGAGCTTGGTTCATGATGAGAAACTTTGGGTATACCGCTAGAATGGTGACTGAATTTTGTTGCCGCAATTGGGGTGCCACAATAAGGGTGATGATGACGGGTGTGATCTTGATTTTAGATCACCCTTCAGTCATGCTGCCCTTTGTGGCCACACAGTTTCTGCCCCCTCTCGGGCCCACCAGCTCCGGAGAAGGTTATATTTAGTTGTGGGGGGATGCGAGGGCAAAGCCCCCTGCAAAACATGACTATTTCCTGGGATGGGACGTTGGTGCTTTCCATCCCGGAAGCTGCAATGCTTGGCAGAGAAATGCTGGGCCGCATATTTCCTGCACCCATATTAGTGTCGAGAAAATGATGGTCACATTGATATGGGTGAACCAAAACATTGTACCAGTCCTGCGTTGTCACTTGGGCATGTGCTTTGTCACTTTTTAACCAGAACTACTGACATGGAAGAAGTAGTATAATTGGGGGATTTCATTGCTTTTGCAGTACCAGAGTGAATTATGGAAATATCATCATTTATGCCAAGAGTTGTGAGTGCTGGATTTTTTTTTGGAGGGAGGAGTAGGGGTGGAATTCTAGTATCAACAACTTTAACAAATTAATTCTCCATTTTGCCAACTTCCAAGGTTGCAAGAGTTAGTCCAGTTTGTATTTGTTCTGTATTGGCTAATGGTTGGTCTATGCCATCTCCTTCAGTTTGCTCTGGGGCATTTAGTCCAGTACTCTTTGTTGCATGTAACCCTCTTGTCCCAGCTCTCCTTTCTGATCTTGGCTCTGGAGAAGTTTTATGTAGAGTTCTGCGTATCTTTGGATCTTATACTGCAACACTCCTCGCCGTGCTTCCTGTGCTATACTCAGCTTCAGTTGCGGACTGTAAGTTCAAATTTTCATCGAGTCTAGCAGCAAATTTTGGGAAAAAAATCTTTAATTTCCCTAATATATTTTTTTTGCTTTAAAAGACATTTCTTCCCACTTTTAAACTGTATCTAGTACAGAAAATCAGTTACAGTACACCACCCCCAAGCGTTTCAAATCCTTTATACCAGAGATTCTGACATCACTTCAGAAAGGGCAAAGAACATACACTTGTCATAACCTCAACAGCCCAGCACACTGCATAGGGGTAGATGCACGCACGTGCTCACACACACTAACAAAAAAGAACAAAAAAAAACAAACAAACAGGAAAAGAGAGAGAGAGACATGTGGAGAGTGGTGCAATGTACTAGCTGTGGGGCAGCAGTCTTTTGGGAGACGTTCTGGAGGCTGCAATGCTGACCTATTTGTAGACACCTCTCTGATCTGAGAGAGAGGAGGTTGGCTGTCTCCATGCCAACCTGTCGAGGATTCTGGAAACCTTCTCCTCCACCCAGGGACCACCAGGGCCACAGCCACTGCCTCAGAGGTTGCCAGGAAAGAGGAGTGGCTGGACCACTGTGGGCTCGAGGAGGGTGAGGGTGGTGGATCATAGGTGCATCCCTCCAGTTGTAACTCTCCACAATTCATACGCTGTTCTGGTGGAGCATGGTTCCTCTATGGAGGCATCCACAGTGGAGACCAAGGAGGATTCTGGGAATCTCCACAAAGAAGACCCAGAGGAGGGTGGCATGAGACCCCACATGGAAAGGAAACAACTCCTGTTGGGGGACTCAATAATTAGGAGGGTAGAACTGGGGAGAGGGGACATGGAGTTAAGGTGCCTGCACGGTGCCATGGCTGGGAGGGACAGGATACGATTCCTCAGGGTCATGGGAGTGGCTGCACGGGAGAGGGAACTGGACATCATTGTCCACCTAGGGACAAATGGCCTGGTTTGAAATGGGATCAGAGCAGTGCAGGAGGACTTTGGAGAGTTGGGGAGGGGCTTTAGACAAGTAGCAGGCACGGTAACCTTCGGATGTGCTGCCTGTCTATGGCATGGGTGAGACTAGGGTAGTCTGCACCATGGGATTCAATGAATGGTTGAAAAACTGGTGTGGAGCTCAGGGTTTTGGTTTCACTGGGGTTTGAGGGTCCACTTGAAGGGATGCAGGCCTATACTGGTGTGATGGTCTGCATCTGTTCAGGAGGGGAACCCGGATACTAGGTGATAGGTTTAAATGCTTCATTGGCATGCTTTTAAACTAGCCAAGGGAGGGGGCACTGAAAAGAAGCATGGAAATCCCAGCTCCCCCCACCACAAAACAGGGTAGTTAGTGAGGTAAACACTAAGGTAGAGAAGTCAATAGGGAGCAGAACTGGGGTCAATGGAGAAAAAGGCAAAGACATTAAGGACACGGATGGGGCTAAAAGGGATAAGGCTATCAAAAAATGGAGGGCGATGAGTACCAGTACCAATGGATAACAAGCTCCCTGAACTAATGGTCTTGATGGAAGAGGGACACCTGGATATTGTGGCAGTCATAGAAACATGGTACACAGAGAACCATGACTGGGATGTCAACATACCAGGGTACACAACCTACAGGAGGGACAGAGAGGGTAAAAGAGGAGGAGGAGTAGCTCTCTACATAAGGGAAGGGATCAAAGCAATGGAACTAAAGGGTAAACAAGGAGGAGAGGAGGCACTGTTGGTAACCCTGGACAGGAAATTTTTATTTATTTATTTATTTATTTCAATTCTTGGATTACAATTACCTTTGAGCCCAGGGCTCTTTTACAAAGGTTCCACGTCAAGACATAGGTATCACATGACAATAGACAAAATTGTTACACAAATAAGGGTAAAGGATATCAAATTAAATTTGAACAGACAGGGAGAGGGTAAAGTGGAAAGGAAGAGGACAATGGGGGTGGTAGAAAGAATGGGAGGGGCAAGGGGAAGGTAAGAAAATGAGAAGAGAAGAGAGGAGAGGTGGGGGGTAGGTAAGGATAAGGAGGGGAGTGGGGTGGAGCTGCCAGAAAGGTGTCATTGTCAGGTGCTGTAGAGCGTGTGGGGTAGAGGCCAAACTATGGCAAGTGCATTATGTAAGGAGCTAGATATAGGAAAGAGCGGTAGTGGAACAGAGTTGCATAGACATTGTCCATGACAGTCGCAGATGCTGGAAGTGACCAGGGTGTTACGGAGCCTGGATTTGAAGGCCCCTAGCCCAGTGGTATTGATAGTATCATTGGCAAGACCGTTAAACCAAGTGAGTGCCCTATAGGTGAATGAATGCTGGCCAATGGCTCTGCGGCAGCGAGGGATATGGAAAAGTTGTGGCTTTGATCCCCTGGTAATTCTGGAGCTGGTTTTCATTTGAAGGAGTGAACAGACCTCGGGAGGGGCGGTTCCCAACTGTATTTTCTTAGCAACCACGCAGGTTTGGTACTGAATTCTATTATCAAGTTGAAGCCAGTTAGCTTGTGAGTAGATGTCACAGGTGGGTGTGAGCCGTTCGGCCCCAGTGATGAGTCGACAGGCCTTGTTTAGGGTGGTAGTAATCCTTCTGAGTGCAGTGGTAGTGTCAGTGCCATAGATGACAAGACCATAGTCAATCTGGGAGATGATGGAGCTTTGAACTGTGGCAAAGAGGGCCACTGTAGTCAGGTGCCGACAAAGCCGGTAGAGTAAGCCCAGTCTAGTATTCACGGTTTTAGCGACATTGGTTATATGGATTCTAAAAGACAGGTGTGGGTCTAGGATGATTCCTAGGTATCTGAAAGGAGTCAACCTGCTTCAGGGAGTCCCCAAGGCAGGTGTTTAAGGAGAGTTGGTGGTGTTTGTGCTTGTTTTGGTGGCTGGTGAAAATCATGGTCTTGGTTTTTTTCTGGTTAAGGATTAACTTATGTTCTTTGAACCAGCTTTCAACAGAGGTGAATCCGTGTTGAAGGGTTTGTTGCAGGTGGCTTGGGTCATGATGAGAGGCAAGAATCATCGCGTCATCTGCATAGAGTATGACTTGCTGAGAGGCGGAGTTGGAGAGGGAGTTGAGGAACAGGCTAAACAGCAATGGGCCCAGAATGGAGCCTTAGAGGACACTGGAGTGAACCTGTTTAGTGTCGGAGACCACGCCTGATATTTTTACACATTGGAACCTGTTGTCAAGATAGCTATTGAACCATTTCACTGATTCCACGGACAGGCCAGTGTTCAGTAGCTGATGAAGCAGGAGGCAGTGGTGGACAGTGTCAAAAGCCTTTGATAGGTCGATGAATGTAGCTCCGGTTTGCCGACCCTGATCAAGGGAGTTGTGTATGGCTCCCGTAAACTCAAGAAGTGCTGTGGCAGTGCTGTATCCTTTTCTAAATCCGTGTTGCTGCTGGCAAAGGATGTTGTACTTGTCCAGATGATCAGTGAGCTGGTCTGCTACTATCCGTTCCAGGGCCTTAGAGAGGGGTGGCAGGATAGAGATAGATTGGTAGTTCACATGGGAGGTCCAGTCACCACCTTTATGGATAGGTGTGACAGTCGCTGCCTTCCATTTGTCAGGGAATTGGCTTAGAGAGAGGAGAATTAAAGATCCTGGTGAGAGGCCCCAGAACCTCCCTAGAGTGAGGGACAGAAGTTTGAGGTCCAGTGTGTCAGCACTTGCTCTAGTGTTTTGATGACTTTAGAAATGTATTTCTGATGGTATTTTTACTACTGCTCTGAAGTAGAAAGGGGGGCAATTTTTTGGTGATGACTGGTGGGTTGGAAGAGGGGGGTCACTGTCATTGAAAAAGTCAGGAGGGAGGATCCTGCTGAGGTCGGTGAAGGCATCATTAAAGGTGTTGGCTATGACATTTAGGTCCAGAATAGTATTCCCGTTTATTGTGATTGCAGTAGGGGGTGATTTGGACTCCTTCCCGATAACATCTTTAATGTTATTCCAGAATACTCTTGCATTTCCCCAGGTGTCAGCGAGTGCAGTCTTGCAGTATTCAGATTTCTGTTGGTGTATGGATTTGGTGCAATCATTTCTAGCTCTTTTGAAGTTTTGGATGTCCGCCTGTTTTCCTGTTTCTCTGGCTAGTTCCCAAAGGTGGTCCCTGTGTTTCAGCTTCTTTAAGAGGGAACCCGTGAGCCAAGGATTGCAGAGGGGTTTAATTTTTCACTTTTTTGGCAGGGCAAAGATGTTACAAGCTTCATTGAAAATGCGTATGAATTGATCAAGGGCTGTATTTGCATCGGGTGCCAGGTTGATGGGGGACCAATCTTGTTTTAGTAGGTGTGATTTTAGGTGGGTTAGCTTCCCACAGGCTAGGACTCTGCTCAGGATGACCTTTGGTGGAGATTTCCAGAATTTGTTTCACCAGGTGCAGCTGACGGGGGAATGGTCGCTGAGAGAGTCAGGTAGTACGGCGAAGCTAGTGATACGGGAAGGGTGAGTAGTCAGGATCCAGTCCAGTAAAGTGCTGGTGCCAGTTTTGTAGTTCATTCTAGTTCTGGAGTCCAATATCTGTGTGAGGTTTGCTGATGTGACCATGTCCCTGGCGTTGCCAGCATCAGGTCCCAACCAGTTTGTGTTGAAATCAGCCAATGTGATGACTTTGGAGTCTGGTGGTCGGAAATGGCACCACAATCCATACGGGGGTTGTATACAGACACCCATCTCTGGGGGAGGAAATGGAAAAGGAAATGATAGAAGGCATTCTTAGAATGGCAGAAAAGGGGGGGGATATTGTTGATGAGGGACCTGAATATGCCAGATGTTAACTGGAGCACCTTTGCTGCAGCCACATCCAAGAGCAGGGTAATTATTGATGCCCTACAAGGGGCATGCCTCAGACAGCTAGTGTTGGAACCCACTTGGGAGGGAGCAATCTTAGACCTGGTACTCTCAAATGGGGACAGAGAGAGGTTCTCAGATTTAGACGTGGGTAGCCATTTGGGAACAAGCAACCACCAAACAGTGTGGTTCACGATAAACACAGCTATGGAGTCAAGTCACACAAAAGTGAGGGTATTGGACTTTAGGAGGCCTGACTTTGGCAAAATGGGGTAATGCCTCAGAAAAGCACTGGAAAATGGGCATGAAGGTGGGGTGGAAGAACAATGGGGAAAAATCAAAACTGCCATCACAGAGGCAACAAGCCTTTGTGTGAAGCAAATAAACAAAACAAAATAATGGAAAAAAACACTATGGTTCTCAAAAGAGGTGGCGGGGAAGACTAGGAAAAAAAGATAGCATTCAGGAAGTATAAGGAAAAGCCAACCTGGGAGTGCTGAGGGTTGAGGTGCTGGTTGCCACACCTCGCACCATGCCAGCGACCCGGGTTCAGGAACAAGTCTGGACTGCCCAGGGTTGGCAGGAGGGAGAGAGGACTGAGCATCAGGAGGACTGCTCTCCTTTCTCGGGAAGGGAAGGATAGCTGTCCTGTCCATTGAGTACCCTCTAGAGATGGATTGGGGGGAGATATGGGTTGGGAAGCTCAAGCCAATGTACAAGTCAGCAGGGAGGGGGGAAGGAAGAAAAAACAGGAAATGGAGCTGGCAGACTCCATGATGGCCCTACCAGCACCTGTCCCGACACCTGGAATCTGGATCTGTGTTCCAGGGTGTGGGTGGGGGAAGCCAGCTCTTTTTGCCCCAGCCCTGTCATGGGAACGCAACCTATGGGGGTATCACCAGGAGAGTGGGGGGGGTGGAAGATGGGGCCTGAGACTTAGTTCCCTCTGAGGGAGGGACCAGAGCTGCCTGCCAGGCTCCTCAGAGGGATAAAAATTAATGATTAAAAAAAAAGGAAGTATAAGGAAACACAGAAGGAGCAGGACAGAGAACTATACAAGTTAAAGCAGAAGGAAGTGGGGAAAGCAGTCAGAACAGCAAAGGTACAAACTGAGGAAAAAATAGCCAGCTCAGTTAAGAAGGGAGATAAAACCTTTCATAGGTACTTTAAGGAGCGATGAAAGACCAGGGGAGGGATAGTGAGGCTTAATAAAGGGGAAGGGGTGGGCAGAGGGTGACAGTGACAAATCAGAGATACTGAACAAATACTTCTGCTCAGAATTCACAAAAAAAGAGGAGGGGAGGGTACCTAAATCAATTAATAGAAGCACACTGGATGGGGGGGTCAATACCAGTCCTTTCACAGATGAAAGCATCCTGAAAGAACTCCTAAAACTGAAGGTGGACAAAGCAATGGGGCCTGACAGGATTCACCCCAGAATTCTAAAAGAACTAAGGGGAGAACTAGTGGCACCACTGACTACCCTTTTTAACAAATCATGGGAGGAGGGTGTGGTACCTGAGGACTGGAGGAGGGCAGATGTGATTTCCCTTCACAAACGTGGGAGCAAAACAGAAGCAGGAAACTACAGACCTGTCAGTTTGACCTCAGTGGTAGGGAAAATAATGGAATCACTTCTGAAGGAAATAACTATTGAGTACCTAGAGGACAGCAGGACACAGGACCCAAGGCAGCATGGATTCACAGCAGGAAAGTCATGTCAGACAAATCTAATTGATTTCTTTGACTGGGTGACCAAAGTAGTAGACCAGGGAGGGGCTGCGGACATGGCCTACATAGACTTTAGCAGGGCATTTGACACAGTCCCACAAAAGAGATTAATAAAGAAGTTAGCCAGCCTGGGAGTGGGTCCCAGGGTGGAAACCTGTGTAAAACATTGGCTGGACAATAGGATGCAGAGGGTAATAGTAAACGGAGTCCACTCCGAAGAAAGGGGGCTACTAGTGGGGTACCGCAGGGTTCTGTACTAGGACTGGTCCTCTTTAATGTCTTTATAAGTGACATTGTGGAGGGACTGCAAGGAAAAGTATGCCTCTTTGCAGATAACACAAAGATCTGCAACAGGGTTGATACACAAGGGGGGATGAAAGGATGAGAAGGGACTTGGCAAGGCAGGAGGAATGGTCAAGAGTATGGTAGCTTAGATTCAATGCAAAGAAGTGCAAAGTAATGCACCTGGGAAACAAAAACCCAAGGGAAGCATACCCAATAGGAGGGGAGGTATTAATGACAACAAATATGGAAAGGGACCTGGGGGTAGTCATGTCAGATGACCTAAAGGTAGGCAAACAATGTGAGAAGGCAGGAAGAAGGGCTGGGGGATACTGGGATGCACAGTGAGAGGCACCACCAGTAGAAAACAGGAAGTTGTTATCCCTCTGTACAGACAGTTGGTGAGACCCCATCTGGAGTACTGTATGCAGTTCTGGAGCCCCCATCTTTGCAAGGACATAGACAGGATGGAGGCAGTCCAGAGGAGGGCAACAAAAATGGTGCAGGGTCTGCACCAGAAGCTTTATGAAGAGAGACTAAAATAGCTTAATATGTATAGCCTTGAGGAAAGGAGGGAGAGGGAGGACATGATCGAAACTTTCAAGTACCTCAGGGGAATCAATAAAGTTCAAGAAGGTAGCATCTTTCAGAAAAAGAGATGTGTAAGAACAAGGGGACACAATTTGAAGACAGAGAAGGGATGACTCAGGGGAAACGTGAAGAGCTATTTTTTCACGTAGATGATGGTGGACACATGGAATGGCCTTTCTGAGGAGGTTGTGGGGTCAACAAATCCTTAATGGCAAGACAGGCAGTGTATTTCAATGAGAAACTGCAAGTCTGCTTGTAGGTTTATAGAAGGAAATACAACTTTCTTACCCCCAACACAAGTATTTAATAGAAATGTGAGTATTGATAATCTGTGAGGTTTTGTTGTGATGTATCAGGTGATATTTTCTAACATACTAGAATTTGTTCTAGAGTTGGTCTACTGCGTGGTAAACTGGTTGGTGGGCAGAAAACAGAGAGAGGTGGTAAATGGTATACAGTCAGAAGAGACGCAAGTCACAAGTAGGAAACCTCAGGGATTAGTCCTGGGGCCAGTCCTCTTCAATATCTTCATCAGTGACATTGCAGATGGACTGGACGGTAAGGTTTGCCTGTCTGCAGATGACACCAAGATCTGCAACAGAGTAGATGATCCACATGGGGTGGGCAGAATGAGAAGAGATCTGGAAAAACTGGCAAAATGGTCTGAAGAGTGGCAACTGGGGTTTAACGCAAAGAAGTGCAAGATCATGCTCATAGGGAAGAGAAACCCTGAAGCTACCTATAGGTTGGGAGTGGAGTTACTGGCAATCACAAGGGAAGAAAGAGACTTGGGCATCATCATCACAGATGACCTGAAATCATCCAAGCAGACCACTAAAGCAGTTGGTAAGGCTAGAGGGATGTTGAGGTGTATTAGTAGGGGTATCACAAGTTGTAGGAGGGAGGTAATAATCCCTGTTTACAAGACACTGATTAGGCCCCATCTGGAGTACTGCATGCAGTGCTGGAGGCTGCACCTGCACAAGGACATTAACAAAATGGAGGCAGTCCAGAGAAGGGCAACCAAAATGCTGCAGGAACTGCATCAGAAAACATATGAGGACAGATTAACGGAGCTCAATATGTATACCGTAGAGCAAAGGAGGGAGAGAGGTGGCATGATCAAAACATTCAAATATCTTAAAGGTGATAGGAAATCTTTTTTAACCATGTTTCTTGGAATAAGGCCATACACTGCTAAACAGGGTTTGTGTGTGTTTATTTGTGCTATGTAGTTGGTTACATGTATCCATTTTGAACCCTATCGTAACCTGGTATATTTGTTTTTTAAGTGTCTTTTTTTTTTCTTCTCCCCAATTACCGATCATGGCACATGCTAAGTTCTGAATAGTGAGGTAACAAACTCCCTCTATAAGCCTGAGATAGTCACTAATCTGTTGAAATACATTTGAAGTTTCTACTCTATATGCTTGTTTGCCATTGGGTTATGCATCTGTCTTTTTATTTGCTTTATTAAAATTCCTACAACCGCTGGATGCTGACTGCACCACATATGTCAGTGAACTGTTTGAACCTGAGAATTACTCCAATGATTGTAACTATCCGCTGGTAAAATTGCAGGTAAAGATGATAGGACATTGCAAAAACTCAAACCTCACCAATACTGTTTCGTACTCCAATTCTACATGAAACTACAGTTTACATACAATAAGGAGTGGTTGTTTTTGCTTTAGACTAGTGAGATTTGATTTTTTCCGGGAATTCATAGACCACGATTAGGTTACCTGTGGAGATGCATACTGTCACTGTCATTTGTAAATTGAGCTTGTAGGTCTCTCTGAAGCCATATACCGTATAACTCCTTATTAGCAAAGTAAATTTATTTCCACTATATCTGCGGAACAGTTGTTATCAGTGGAAATAAATTTATCATGAAAACAAGTGGGCCATTACTCAGAAAACACAAATATTCAAGATTTGAATGTCTCTCTGCCACTGCATTGGCCCCTGTAGCCAGATGCCAACGTGTAGTCAGACAGCAATCATGATCTTGTAAGATTTGAACCTTGAACTTTGGACATCGGACTGCCACTACGGTGCCACTTTAGATGGTGAGCACAGAGAATGGCCACATGACAACCCCCGACTGAATATGATACAGCTGTTACTGCTTGCTCTAAATCAAAGCCATGTTTCTTCAAGATAATTTGATCCTAGGATTGCTGAACACCGAGAATACTGACAAGCTGACCCTCCATTCATAGTATTCAGTGAAGTAGGGTACCTTTTTTTTATTACTACCTACATGTATATAGATTTTGAAAAAAAGGTACTGCAATTGAGGGCCAGCTTGTCTCAATGTTTGGCAGTCAGAGGATCTACCATCATGGCTTTTTTCCCCCCTTCTTTTCTCTATGGTTATCCTGCTCCTATTCTGCTGTCAGCTAATTTACGGACTCCTGTAACACATTATAACTGTTGTGCAATGAAGTTACATTTTTCACCACCAAAACGGCAGATGAACACATCAGGCATTGACAGGAGCATTTGTCCAGGCCATATGGAGTAACTTCACTGACACTCTAAAATAAATAACTGTAGACGTGTGCATATAAACCACTACATGACAAACTGAGGCACAAGTCTCCCCCCCGTCATCTGTGAAAACAAAAAAGAACAACCTTAAACACATAAATATCCCCTTCATCCTCTCTACCTGACCCAGTGGCTGCTGTCTTCATGTAACTGGTGCCCTCCAGGTAATGATCCAGCCATTCATTTGCTATGGTTTCAGTGCAGTCAGAAATCGGAGCCTCCAACGTCAATGTATGCTGGCATGCACGCGCTATCTGAATTCAGAAACTGGCAAGCAGATGCTAGTAAACATCAAAAAAACAAACTGTAACAACTGTAAGGAGACATTTATAGCATAAGGCTGTTTATTGGACAACATTATAATGAACAGTGATGACGACCAGTTACTTTTACACCTATTTTAAGCATTTTCTTCTCCTATCTCAATTAAGGTCATTAACAAGGTGAAAGAGACTAACATGTTTCAATATAAAAAAAATTAGCAGGACAAGAGGATACAGCATGAGATCAGAGGGAGGCCGATTAAAGGGTAATGTGAGGAAGTTCTTTTTCACAGAAAGGGTGGTGGATGCATGGCATGGCCTGCCTCAGGAAGTGGTGGATATGAATACTGTGCAGGCCTTCAAACAGTCATGGGATAGGCATAAGGGAGCAATACAGATGAGTATGAATAGATAGGCCATTGACAGAGTAAAGGCCTATGGCACATTCATAAGGTAGAAAAAATGGGCAGACTGGATGGGCCTTGCGGTCCTTATCTGCCGTCAACTTGTATGTTTCTATGTAATTTACTTGGGAAGAAGAAAACAGAAGAGAATTGCGTTTTTGTTTATTGAATAATCATATAGATGGACAGCAACATCACAAACATAAAAGTTGCAGTCTGGTATTGAAAGAATTGTGCATTTCCTTTGGAAAAGATCAAACTACAGCAACGGTTTATTACTGAAATACACTGAGTTGTCTAGTAGTTAGGATTTTCTGACATCACAATACCAGAATTCTGTTACATAGATACATAGATGCATAGACAGTGTTGGCAGATAAGGGCCTATGGCCCACCCAGTCTGCCCATTTGAGCTTGTAAGTTCAGTTTGTTTTCCTAGAAGTCTGTTGCCCCTTACCCCTGACCTCCATAATTCCTTTATGTCTATCCCATGCATTCTTAAATCCTGTGATTGTTTCAGCCCCACCACTTCCTCTGGCAGGGCGTTCACTTGTCCACCACCCGTTCTGTGAAGAAATCTTTCTCATGTTTCTCTGAATCATCCTCCTCCAACTTCATCCCATGCCCTCTAGTCCTGGAACATCTTTTTCCGCTTAAAAATAGTGTTTTCCTGCACCCTGTTCCTCCCTGTAAGATACTTGTATGTCTCTATCATATCCTCTCTTCCTCCTCTCCTCCAGGGAGTACATGTTCAGTTCCTTCAACCTGTCTTCATAGGACTTGTGATGCATTCATGCACCATCTTTGTTGCCCTCCTCTGAACCTTCTCTACCCTGTCTATGTCCTTACGTAGGTAAGGTCTCCAGAACTGTACACTGTACTCCAGGTGGAGCCTCACTAGTGTCTTGTATAGCGAATTATGACCTCCTTTTCCTGCTGGTGATGCCCCTGCCTATACATCCCAGCATCCTATTTGCTTTACCTGCTGCCTTGTCACACTGTTTTCACCTTGAGGTCATCAGAGATGACAACCTCAAGATCCCTTTCCTGCTTGGTGCATGCTATATCCTCACCCCCAACTGATATATTGTGCCAGGGTTTTGTGCCCCATATGCATTATCTTGCACTTCTTTGCATTGAATTTCAACTGCCAAACCCCTGACCATTCTTCAAGTTTCTGCAGGTCACTTCTCATTCTGTCTAGACCCTCTGGTGTGTCTACTCTGTTACAGAGCTTTGTGTCATCAGCGAACAGTGAAATTCTGCCTTCTAGGTCCTGCGCAATGTCACTGATGAAGATGTTGAATAGGACCGGTCCCAGCACTGATCCCTGTGGTACCACACTGGTCACTCTTCCCTCTGTTGAATTCTTTCTACTACCCATTTGGAAAGTAAAGGCAAAAAACCAACCAGTTTCATTGCACCAACAAAGCAAATATTATAAAAATAAATATTGCTAAAACAAATAGAAATTTGGATAGAACCATGAATAACAACACTGTTTTTTAATTGATTAGTTTAAAAGACATCAGAAACAACTGAATCAAAACTTAAGAGGCTGATGAAATCACAAGAGTCATGAGATGGAATCACATGCCTTGTTACACTGAATTTTTTTCTCATTTGATATTCATCTCCCATATATCCTGCTGTCCCACATCTGGATATCCCTTCCCAGCCCAGCCAACAACCATCTCTTGGAGTTACCTGATAACTCCCAAATCTTGCCCTTGTGGCTGAGTCTGTTTTTTTTTGCCCTGTCACCCCGAGGCAGGATTCAACATGGTGCCCAGCTAATGGGGCCAAGTCTGTGGGAGGGTCATCCTTCATTCTGCTCCAGCAGGAGTTTTTTATTATAGTTTTGCTGCTTGTCCAGGGACATTAATATGCAATGATGTGGGGCATCCATTCATGTCCCTCACCCTTCTGGGGGGCCTCCTGTCTGCCATGGCACCTCCACTAGGTGTCAGGTGCACTGCAGGAGATACAATCCACCCATCCCAGGAGAGGAGAACAGTCATCTGGATGATCAATCCTCTCCCCCTGGCCGCCCCCCAGTGGTTCAAGTTTGGTCCTGAACCCAGGTTGCCTGAGGGGCAGGCAGTAGCACTACCACTGTGCCACTGGTCCACACTTGCTTTTTTTTAATGATATAAAGTTCTTCAAACATACGAAATTTGCCAGCAGATGAAGGTCTTGAGGTCTATCAAGTCTGCTCTAATGAGCAGCTAGCACCCCTTATTCTGCAGCTGCCCCCCTTCCCCTCCATTGACCCCCCACCCTTGCCCTGTCCCAGCCCCTTTTGAAGCAGTCCACTATTCTACTGGATACCACTTCTGCTGGTAACGCATTCCACCCAGCTACCACCCTCTCTGTAAAACGTTGTCTCCTCATCTCCCTCCTGAACCTTCCTCCCTTCAGTCTCATATCATGGCCCTGGGTGTCCTGCCCCTCTCTTACTTTGAACAGCCCCTCTGTACCTGTCTTGTTTATTCCTTTCATGTACTTAAAGGTTTCCATCATGTCCCTCCTCTCCTCCAGTGAGTACATGTTCAACTCCCTCAGCCTCCTCTCGTATGGTAAGTCCCCCAGCCCCTTGATCATCTTTGTCAACCTGCGCTGCACCTACTCCAGTAACTTAATATTCCTCTTCAGATACGGGTACCAGTACTGCATGCAATACTCCAGGTGTGGTTTAACTAATGATCTATAAAGTGGCAGAATCACCTCCCCCCCTCCTCGAGGATATACCCCTTGCAGCGTAACCCAGCATTTTGTTGGTCTTTGCAGCTGCCTTCCTACATTGTGCTGAGTTGTTCATTGACCCTGTAATGAGCACCCCCAGATCCTTTTCCTCCTCTGTCTTGGCTAGCTGCATTCCCCCCGCTGGTAACTCCTCCTTGGGTTCTTCACCCCAAAATGCAGCATCTTGCACTTTTTGGCATTAAACCACAGTTGCCAGGTGTCTGACCAGGTTTCCAGCTTTGCCAGATCATCCTGCAACCCCTGCCATCCCCCTAGGTCATCCACCACCGCTCTCATCTTGGTGTCATCAGCAAACAGACTGATCTTGCTCTTGATGTCCAATGATATGTCTGCAATGAATATCCTAAACAACACTGGTCCCAACACCGAGCCCGGAACACTGCATGTCACTACCCTTGAGGACGAGAGCTCCCCACCCACCTCCACCCTTTGTTGCCTTCCCTGAAGCCAGTTCCCTACCCATCTCACCAGCTTTGCACCCACCCCTGTGCCTTCTAACTTACTTCCCAGCCTCCCATGTGGCACCGAGTCAAGTGCCTTACTGAAGTCCAGATACAGGACATCTACTGCATGGCCCTCATCCAGTTGCCTAGTTACCCAGTCATAGAACTCCACCAGGTTGGTTTGGCAGGATCTGCCACATAAGAAGCCATGCCATCTGCTGTCCTGTAATCCTTTGGCCTCCAGGAGGGCCACCAGCCTCTCCTTCAGGATAGTCTCCATCAGCTTACCCACGATGGATGTGAGGCTCACTAATCTGTAGTTCCCTGGTTCATCCTTGGGGCCACTCTTGTGGAGGGGCACCACTTGAGCCATCCTCCTATCCTGAGGTACACACCCCGAGTGTAGTGAGGCATTAAATAGGTCTGCCAAAGGTCCCACAAGGGCCTCTGACAAGTTCTTCAGTACTCTGGGTTGGATGCCATATGGCCTGGTGCCTTGTCCACCCTCAGTGCCCTCAAATCCTCCAGAACTCTGCCTTCCATGATTTCCCCATCTGTCACCCCTCCCCCTCCTGTTTCCACTGTTCCTCCCCCATGTGTATCACCCCCCTCTTCTCCTTCATAAATATTGAGCAGAAGTAATCATTTAGTGCTTCTGCCTTATTGCCCCCTGCTTCTGCCCAACCCCACTCCTTCTTAATCCTTACTATGTGGTCTTTACAGTTCATTTTCTCCCTGATGTACCTGAAGAAGTCCTACTCCCCCTTCTTAATGCCTTGTGCCAGCCTGAGCTCCATAGATGCCTTGGCTCCCCTTACTGCCCGTGTCACCTTTTTCGATTCCTCCCATTCAGAATATTGGACACAAGATGTTGCTTCAGCAGTTGTTGGGAACAGGTTGTTCTAGGGTTTAAGATGTTATACCATCATATTACATAGTTTATCCCTGTTATCCTCTGATTTCAATGAAGTGCTAAATGTTATCACTCAGCATTCATACCATTAATCAGTTCACTCTCTTACTTCACACCCATGAATAACAGAGTGTAAATTATGACTTATCATCTTCTTTAGCTTATTCACTGAAATTTCAGTGTGAGGTGAAGAAGTCTAAGGCCGATGAATTAAAGCATCCTCAAGAAAAAAACACAGTATTGAAGAAAAATACTAGACGGTCAGTGTATAAAAAAGCTTCCTTTCAACACTTACTTTAAACACTCTATGTATGTAAAGAGAGTAATTACATGTATGACTTTCAGTTGATATAGCATGAATTCTGTTATTACTGGGAATACCTAATGATATACTTTTTAAAAATGTATGAGTTGAGGAACACAGCTAAGGAGACACTGACAGCACTTTGAAAGATTAAACGATAATGATGCCTCAGCATGGACTTAATTGGATGTCCTGAAGGCTAGACCTTTATGAATCTAATTCATTTCTGAGAAAATAACTATTACTTGCAATATTTCTTTAATGGTGCCCTGGGAAGGATTCCAGCTAAATCTTATTTCATTTTTGTGAAACTTTTATAATAAGTCACTAGGCAAGAGTTTGAGGAACCTGAAGTGGAGTACAGAAGCAGAGTGGCCTGTTGCAAATTAGTAAAGTAAAAAACAGACCTGCATTTTGTGTGGTCTGCACAATACCTAAATATTACCTGCACAATAAGCATCTTATGAATCTACAGTGGACTATATTAAACAAAATGTGCTTGCCTTTCCGTGGTAAGGTCATGTAGTGGAAGCAGAGGAATTTGTGACCAATCTTGCATTTGAGGGTACTGTATATATATACAGTAGGTACGTATTCAAGTAACACAGAGGCACAGATGGCCCTTTCATATGTCCCTTCCTTCCTTTCTTTCTTTCTTTCTTTCTTTCTTTCTTTCTTTCTTTCTTTCTTTCTTTCTTTCTTTCTTTCCTTCCTTTCCCTACAGATGACACATCCGCCTCAAACTGATGTCCTAGGGTGTAAACACTATAAAATCAAAACCTTCACCTTCTGCTTAGAGTCTGGATGAGCAACACAGACACACTGTAAGCAAAATAATTTTTTATGCATCAAAGTCTGGTTTAAAATAGAAGGGAAATAGTCCAGTTTTCTTGAAAATACATTTTTATAAAGACTAATGGTTACCGAAGCCAAAATCCTGCCTCCTAACTGCACAAAGCTTTATTATTTCAGGAGGAAGCTCTTCTAAATACTGGCACAGGTAGTATTCACATGACCATCTGTGTTCACAAAAACATTGTCAATTATGTTTTTGCAAGGTGTCCATTCATCTACACTTTACTATTGGGTTGAATATACTTTATCAAACATGCTTGTAGAATTTAACATCCATGTGCTTTCCTTTTTTCTGTTTTAACTGTTGAAATCTTGCTATGCTGCAGACTGATATATCAGTCCAAAATTTCCATACATTCTAATTCTGTTGGCAGCCTGAGGGCACTAAGGAAAGCAGTATATACTGCATAAGGTTCAGAAATACAAAGCATTAGCACTGAGTTCATGGGTCAAATCAGTTATAGTCTCTCTAGTCCTGAATCATGCCACTGATCATTGCTGTTTTCTCTATTTTCCCAACTACAATTATCTAAAAGGAATAAATAGAGTACTGGAGGGTAGCATCTTTCAGAAAAGGAGATGTCCAGGAATGAGGGGGCATGACATGAGGTTGGAGAGGGTAGACTAAGGGGTAGCGTGAGGAAATATTTCTTCATGGAAATAGTGATGGATGCATGGAATAGACCCCCAGTGGAGGTGGTGGGGGCAAACACAGTGGGGAAATTCAAACATGCATGGGACAGACATAGGGGAACTCTAGCAATAGGAACGAGAAGGTAAAAGCTGGAGATCAAGCAAGGTCTGTGGCTTTTACAGTAGGCAGGGAAAATGGGCAGACTGGATGGGTCTAGTGGTCCTTATCTGCTGTCAATTTCTATGTTTCTATGTTTCACTATGCCTAAGAAATTGCAGGATTTTGTGTGCTACACATGAAAGTATGCTATTATCACCACTCCTGTGTGCTGGTTTCTGCACCCAGCATGTAGTCATCTAGCTGACCTCCTGAACTTTACCTGATCCAGCTACTGTAACTAGCTAGTGCAAATGTCCATCTTTATTTGATCCCTTCAAAGAAACTAGAGCTAATTCACCAAAATGTTGTTTACACTTTCTGTCTCATAGTACCACAGCAATGTGACTAGTGGTGGGCAAAGTTCCTAAACTTCACTGCATGGAATACTTTGCGTATAATATGGAATTCTCATAGTACTCCACAACGCAACGCGTATAACTTCACCTTTAATTTTAATGCAAAGTTCCATTGGTTTCAATGGACTTTGCATTAACTTCACCTTTTTTATTGCTTCACCTGTAATTTTAATGCAAAGTTCCATTGATTTCAATGGGCTTCATATTAACTTCACCATTTTATTGCTCTTTAAGGTGAATTTTGCAATGATTCATGGGATAGCAGGTCACATGGGATCTAGATTGTGCTGCACAGCCTCAGTTCAGCATAGTGTGTGTAGTGGAAAGCTGTAGACAGTTTCCTTTCAGAGCTCTGAGAATCAAACCATCGAAAAAGCTTTAAAAAATCATTTTTGTGACAAAATTTTGTGTCAAAAGTCAGTACATCAGTTGTTGGAAACCCTCGTGTGTTTATATCATAAAGCGTTTATTGATTTTGTGTGCATATTGAATGTTAATTTAGTACATTCAGTCTCTGTATTGACAGACACTGTAGAAGTGTGCTTCAGGGGAAGGGCGTATCTGTGGTGAAGGGAGATTCACAATGAGAAAGGCAGTTTTTACGTCTGCAGTGGGCAGAGTCTGCAGACGTTTTCCATCGGAAAAGGACCTACGTCATGTTTTCCGTCCGCACAACATTATTTCTTCCGTGCGGAGAGCCCAAGTACTATGCTGCCTGTATAAGGCATAGAGCCCTATTTTTCTTGCCACTTCATGTCTCCAGTGGTGCCCTCCCCCACAGAATATGTTTAACCCACCCCAACTCTGCCCCACATGGAGTTTATTACGGTTGTAAACAAACCCTCCCACAGTCTCCCACTGTACTGTATAAGTAGGACAATGAAATTGAAATAATCTCTCTATATATAAAAAATCAGCAGAGGATAAAATAATATAGGAATCTACAATAACTAAAGAAGGCCACGAGAAGGCAACAAAAGTTACAGAATGATAGATCTCTTAAGAAGAGAACAACTAAACTGAAACATAGCAGAAAATAAGAAAACGAAGATCGAAAGCTCACCAAAGGTATCCCCTATAGGGTAAGCCAGAATACACAGAACATATCAAGCAAAAAAAAGACTGGATAAACAGAAGTATAAAAATAAAGAGAATAGAAAATATGTTAAAGAACAGGCTTAGTAAGTAAGGAGGAAATAGAAACCCTGGACGCAAATAAAGAACAGCAGGATCAATGACGGAAATCAAACCTACAAAGTTGTAAAGACAAACTTTAGAGAAAAATATTAATCTAGGATAATCAGGCTACTTAAAAGAATTGAAAAGTCTTACGATTAGAATGGGAGACAAGACAAACATGATCTAAGGAAACTAGCATAGCACACAAAAAAATAATAATTCAAAAGAAGGGTCAGGAAGAGCAACACTGGAAGAAAATCTAAGAGGACAACAAGGAAACCAAAATAAAGTATAAAGAGCAATCGAAAAATTGTAGAGCAAACAGTGACATCAGCATCAGAGAGGCAGATCGTCTTCTAGGAACAGTGCAAAAAAAGTGACAGTCCCTCCCAATTAAACTAGGGAGCAGCACTAAATAATAAAAGTTCTTAGTTCCATCACCGAATATCTAAGCAAATCTGAATCAAGTGCTGTTCTCTCTGTGAAATGTCTGAAGCATAGCTTTAATTTCCTCCAGATGCTGCTCCTGCCGACGCTTTTTGCTATGTGGTGATGTTTTGCTCCATTGATCCTGTTGCAGTGCTCTCTTCTCCCTGGAGAGATCAAACTCCATCTGGCCACCATCTGAAACCAATTTCCTATGCTGGAGGTCCTGTAATGCTGCTTTGGGAGACTCATAAGTGCAGGGCCGTCAGCAAAATATATATGGAGCTTTGTGAGATAAGGGGTAACAAATTTTAGCTTAGACCCCCATAACTGCTGCATAAGAGGGGGTATAAACTTGCCTCTTGGCCATCAATAAAGGGGAATGGTCATTATCAATAAACACTTGGTGATCCTTATAAAATAGCTTCCCCTTTCACCATGCCCGGGACAAAACCTCTTGTTTCACCACATAATTTAAAAACTGAACCACGATGGATCGTGGCTGCGCTGAATCAGCGGGAGGTTTGGCGGTTTGGGAGTGATGTGCACACTCTAACTGTAGAATCCCCAGACCCACAATGTTGAGCAAAGAAGCCAGCAAGTTCTGTAAAAAGGAGAGGACATCTTGGCCCTTCTCACCCTCAGGATTCTGTAGATCCTTACGTTGTTCCTCCTGGATCTATTTTCTAGGTCTTCACAGTGATCTTTAAGTCCTTGCTGTTCATGCAAATTTGGGCCAAAATCCTCTAAAGGCGATCAACCCAAGAGTCCGTGCTGGTAACAGATTGCTCTACCTCACTGTCCCAGGTTTCTAGAGCAGTAAGTGAATTTTTGAAGTCTATTTGTAGAGATTGAAACTCTGCTAGAAATTCTCAGAGCTCATCAAGAATAGCAGCATTTGTCGGTCGACTCGGATCAGGAGCTGGGATCTCACGCCACATCCAAGGAGATCATCATAGTTGAAGAGCTAGAGGAGTCGGCTGAGGTGAGTTTTTTAAGTCTGCAGTGGGCGGAGCCTGCAGACGTTTTGCATCTGAAAAGGACCTACGTCATGTTTTCCATCTGCACAACATTATTTCTTCCGTGTGGAAAGCCCAAGTACTATGTGTAGTGATAGTATAATATGTTGATTATTGTTACTCCATTTTGTATGCTATTTCATGTAATGTATGTCATTTTATACTCCATTTTGTATTGTGTGACTCCATTTTACATGCTGCTTCATTTAATTGGTGTTTTGCTCTTTAGATAGCCTCATTATTATGTTTTGCTTCAGACAGTGTATTTTGCTGACTTGAAGGTTGCATATTATCAGGCAACCTGTTTTGTAGTTTTGTTTAAACTTCTGCTTAGCTCATAGTGTTCTAGGCACCCGGCCAGTGTTTGGAGCACAGTGACCTAGCAGGTGTAGGGAATTCTGAGCAGTCCTTATGGTGTGAATTTGCAGCATCCTGGGAGCCCGGCCAGCTTCTAGAATGTGGCAAAACAACACTATGAAGGCTGCATGGTTATTTTTAGCATAGAATAAGATATAAATGTAGCTTTCTCAATGCCTGGTTGGAAGCCTCATCTGCAGGGTGGACGCATCGCTGTGGAACTTTCTCCCGGTTCAAGACTCCTGGCCAGGCTGTGAGATGATTAGGGGCTTCCCCAGCTACTGGGAAAAGGCTTGGATGTAGCATAGAATCGGTGATGTATCATGTTTTGCTTAATTGAAGTATATATTAATGCTGATAGTAATATTGCTAATGAATGAATGCTAAAGTGTAATCATTAATGCTGATAGTGACATTGCTGCTAAATGAAGTGTAATTATCTTTTGCTTGCAATAAATTGTGCTGATGTGTGAATGCCAAGTGTGATTATTCCTTTGTGACTCTTCGATTAGGCAAGACACTATGCTAACTGTATAAGGCATAGCACCCTATTTTTCTTGCCACTTCATGTCTCCAGAGGTGCCCTGTCCCACAGAGTATGTTTAACCCACCCCAACTCTGCCCCACATGGAGTTTACTACAGTTGTAAACAACCCCTCCCGCAACTCCCAGTCAGCGCTGTACACGCCCACCCTCCCACACCCATTGCGGGCAGGTTTAAGAATTCGTGAACTTTCATTCCCCAAAAAAGAAAAAACAAATCTAACGTGTCCCATAACAGTCTTTTTACAAATTTGCCAAGTACCTCTGCACTGCCACAACAGCCACCGACTCGAAATCCTGAACCATAGTCCGCTGAGTGCTGGAATGGGTCACTTTTTCTAGGAGCTTTGCTAGCGTGGATATGACTCTAAAGCCGCATGATTGTCTGTAGTCACTTTGTTCCCCTTGCTTGTTGCTGCAGTAGTGATAGTAGAAGAGTGGCGTGGAGTTCGTTCGGTGGGTGAGGACCATAACTGAGGAGAATTGAAAACTACCAGTGGGTACAGATTCCAGAACTAAGACTATTACTGCTGCTGCCTGAAGGTCAAGAATTGAGACGACAAGCAAGCTGAGGAGAAGAGAGTACAGGATCAGGCGAGTAGACTTCTGAGGCTGAGCCACTGCCTACCCTACCCTGCAAGTTTACTGCTGTGCCGTCCACCTGACCTGGGCTTTTGCCTTGCCGAAGTATAATTCTGCTTCCTAGTAGGCGGCGTAGCAGTAGCACAGTGAGTCCATGTCTCCGCCATCTCCAGGTGTGTGTCTGTAGTTCGTGACCGAGGTAAGATTCTTCGACTGCTTTTTGGGGAATTTACAAATTACAGAAAAGCACTGAACTCAGGGGGATCATAGAAAACTGACAAGCAAAGAAATCATGTAAACGTGGAGAAAGAAATAGAGAAATATGTTGGTCTTTTAAGTTTTACCCTCCTCCAGTTAATAACTGACTGGATATGGGGATGGGCAGGGCAGCAAGGTATAAAGCTGAGAATACTTTAGCTAGCAGATCACTATGGGATATAAAGGAAAATAATACAACAGCAGCAAAGGATGTCCCTCCCTCCCCAAGCTCAGGGGAAACATACATGACAACTAAAGTAATCGCCAGTATTGACAAACTGCATTTACACCGGCAAAATGTATTAGTAAGTCATCTGCTCTTCTGTTTGTTGTTTTTAATGCTTAAAAATATCCCAGTAAGCTGTGGAAGTGTATAAAATGTGGAGATGAGATCAGGACAACACTTCCATTTCAGTGTGCAGGGTTGGGTGCATGCAGGTATGCAAACTGCTGCTAGCTGCAGTGCACTGAAGCTCTAAGGGATATGCGATGGCAAAATATGCAATTTATCTTCAAGTCTGCGGGGACGAGACCCTTCACTTGTTTTGTTGTTTTTTTGTTTTATTTATTTATACTGATAGGACCATGGGCCAAGAAAACCAGTTTCCATGGGCGATCAGTGTGGAAAGGTCTGCCCCATCACAAGTGATGCTAATGATATGCTGTGTATTTTGTGTCAGGTCATGGCGTATTTGTTTTGAACAACATTAGTTTACTAGTAGTAATTTATATGTGTGAAGAGTTACCTGCTGTGTGCTTTGAACTGCTGGCTTTATTGCTGCAGAGGGCTAGCATGATATTATTTGCATTGTGAAAGCACCTTTCTGGTTGTTTCAGCAGTCTTTTGTAATGTACTGTATATAACCTTCAAAACAGTTGTTTGTGACATACCTGACTTGACTGTAAGTGTGTGTAGTGTGTGTGTGTGTGTGTGTGTGTGTGTGTGTGTGTGTGTGTATGGGCCTCTGTGGGACTGGCTACCTTGATGTGGTACAGAGGCTTGTCACAGTGCAATATTGTAACCAAAAGCCAGTCTATTAGTCTGAAACCTGCTGCTGTGGCATGTCTGGTGGGAATGGACCTCTGTGGTACTGGCTACCTTGATGAGGTATAGGGTGGCCACAGTAAAATATTGTAACCAAAAGCCAGTCTGCCACACCTTTTGGTGGTGTGGCTAGTGGTGTGCTTGTATATAATACAGAAAATAACGCGTTGGGTGAGGGTGTATGATGGGGGAGAGGGGGGTAGCTCACCCTAACAGGATGGGGGGGTTGACGCGTTGGGTGAGGGGGGATGGATGGGGGAGGGGCAGCTCACCCTAATGGGGGAGGGGTTGCAGTGACTCCACACTTGGTGTGCAGTTCAGAAATTCCTGGCTACATCCCTGCTTTCCACATTATTTACATCTGTATATCAAGTCAGTCACAACAACCTGTGAGCCTAGCCTCCATTTTTGTTGTCATACTCTTCTAAATAGCATGGGCCAATTGGGGAAATTATTGAACAGGAATGGCCTTGAAAGCACCAGCAGGTGCGAGGTTTCGTAGTTACGGCACCTGATTTGAAACTCACGTTTTAAAGGTACAGCGGCAACTCCGGAAGACAACCTACAACTGTACTCGACCCACAGAACGTGATACTAATATATTATGTAGTGGAATGCCTCCACTACCGAAGCAGTATACATCTTGCTGTGTTGTGGTTGTTCTGCTGCTACACTCACTGCAGTTTGCTGCCTAAAGTTCCCTTTTACTGCACTGACTGTTTCTTGGGTGCGCTTGTGACCGAATACAGTGATTTTTTTCGGTGGATTGCTTATTCATTTTCAGTCATTCCTATGCTTGAAGCACTTTCCATTTATTGTCTAGCATTTGCAGTTTGTCAGAAACTGTTACCATTTGCACAACAGGTTCCTATGTAGTATGAAATCGTACTACCTGTCAGGATGTGCTACTTTTGTTGTCTGCGCATGTGTGATGTGAAAATGCATGCGCAGTTGCAAGCTCAGAGCTTAGTGAAATCTGAGCATATTCTTATGTCTGCAGTGGGCGAAGCCTGCAGATGTTTTGCATCAGAAAAGGACCAATGTCATGTTTTCCGTCCGCATAACATTATTTCTTCCGCAGACAGCCCAAGTACTACGCTGACTGTATAAGACATAGTAGTTAAAGAGCCCTATTTTTCTTGCCACTTCATGTCTCCAGAGGTGCCCTCCCCCACAGAGTATGTTTAACCCGCCCCACCTCTGCCCCACACGGAGTTTACTATGGTTGTAAACAAACCCTCCTGCAGTCTCCCACTGTGCGCTGTATGCCTCCACCCCCTAGTTTGCTATTGTGAACCGAAATTGAATAACAAAAAAATAACGCCATTCATACAAAGTCAGGAACAACTAAAATAGAGCCAGTTACAGGTACAACTCACCGATGAATGGTAACTGCGTGACCACCGGAGGGTGGGGAGGTTGTGCTGAAAGTTACTGAACAGGAGTCTGGTCCGTGAAGGCAACTTGTGTGTCACTGATGGGGAATTTTCCCTCGTTGGCAGGACAAGACCTCAGTTTTGTTGCTCCGTAGGTGAGTGGAGAGGGGGCAGTGAGAAGGTGAGGCCCGGTGCTAGTTGGTACTACTTGCTTTGCCTGCCTTGCTAACACTGTGCTGAACAGCTTGGAGGTGCTGCTGTTTACTTTGCACTTTGAAATGAACCTGATGGCACCAGAACTGCAACACAGAGGGCATCACAGCCAGCATGGATGTGCTGTTGTTTACTTTGCACCTTGAAACGAATCTGACGGCACCAGAACTGCAGCACAGAGGGCATCACAGTCAGCGTGGAGGTGCTGCTGTTTACTTTGCACCTTGAAATTAACCTGACTGCACCACAGCTGCAGCCCAGAGGGCATCGCAGCCAGCAGCAGATCTAAACACACTGTGCACACCCGCACAGGTACATGTACTGAAAGAAGCAGCCGGAACCGGCCATGGCAGCCCATGCATCTCCTTGAAATGCGTTGGCTAAAGACATACAAGTGGCTCGCTGCACCATATGTGTTGTTTCAAACAGACCTCTCCACTGTCCCTGATTTGCATTAGAAATTTCCTGTGTCCTTCCTAAATGTGAAATTTTTGCTACAGAAAAGTAAAGATTTGGTTTATGAACATACAGTATATGCTCCTGTATCTCTATCTACACCTCAGCCTATGACGCCGTACCTTATTTTCACCAAAGGACTGCCCATGGGACTGCCCTATAGGTGCGGTCCATCCCCTTTCCCCAGGTCTCGCGATGTCTCAGCTGCCCTACACCACATAAGCTGGTTTACTCACTGGCTGTCTGGTTGTGTTTCTGTGGAGACAGACAGAATAGGTGCGGCAGTGAGCCTGGTCCGGGCAGGCAACTTGAGTGTCATTGATGGGGAATTTTCTCTCGTCAGCTGGCCAAGGTCTCGGTTTTGTTGCTCCGCAGGTGAGTGGAAGGGGGGGCAATGGGAAGGTGAGGCCTGATATTAGTCGGTACTGCTTGCTTTGCCTACCTTGTTAACAGCGTGCCAAACAACTCGGAGGTACTGCTGTTTACTTTGCACCTTGACATGAACCTGACAGCACCACAGCTGCAGCTCAGAGGGTGTCGCAGCCAGCAGCAGGTCTGAACACATCTAGTAGCATGGGTCATGCACACTAAATTTATTCCTTATCAGGTCAAATCCTGCAGACGTTTTGGCTCTGACCAGAACTTGTTCTAACTGTTGTTGGGTAGCTAGTGTGTTAGTATTTGTGTGTTCATGTACACACAGCAATACTTCTAGTAAGGTTTGATAATTTTTTGCTGTTTGCTGTGGTGCAGTGCATTTTTTCAGTTGGTTAAAAGGTTTGGGTATAGTGTACTAAACTGTTAAATTTTCTGTACATTACCTGTAGTGTGTGTATGCATGTATGCATGCTGTCAAGTCAGACACATTTTATTGTGCCACACCATAATCGCAGTGCTCTGAATCTCTTATCTGTCTGTGGTATTTTTTACTGCTTCATTCTATCTATGAAGTGGACTAGTACTGCAGCTGTCTCCCCATAAAGGTATTATTTTTCCAGTTTTGGATTTGTGTGGCTACTGGTTAAGGTGTTGTTGTGCCTGTGCGGCTGCATCTGTTGAGTGCGCAATCTTCATCTGTCTCTGCATCTGCATCTGTTTACAGCCCAATCTCCATGTGTAAGTCACAGTTGCTGTTTTTTGGCTTCCCGTCCACTCCAAAGTTCAGAAATCTAAATTTGTTGTTAATTTTCTGTGTAATTCAAATAAATGCCTGCAAAAAGACTTGCATGCAATTATGTGTCTGGCCATTGCACTGCTGCCAGTGGCAAGAGTGGCCATGGGCATGGTAGTACGCAGCATAAGGGCATAGTTGATGGCAGTAAAGGGATTTCTCCGACTATGTTTTTCACAGTGCAATCAGTTGCTTCAATGATGGTTGGAGATGCTGTTGTTCCCACTGGTGGCGGTAGTGAAGTTGCTAATGGCATGAGTATTGCCCCAAGTTCAACCTGTGACAAGTTAACAGGTTGCCAAACTATTGTGGGGTCTAAAGACATGAGTCAGAGTGTAGTTGATGTCACACTCCCCGTCCCCATCCCCACAGTAGTTGAACATGATTCTGATCCTGACGATGACTCACAATCTCATGTTTCCAGTACTGTTGAGGTTATGCCAGGGCCATCCAACAATTCAAATGTTGAAGAAAAAATAGTGGATGATCATACTGAGGCTGTGGTTGGAACATGTTCCCCACAGGACAGCATCCAAGCGGAAATTGTGGATGAGGATGACAATTATAATGATAATTTCAGTGACCCCAATTGGGAACAAGAGAAAAAGAAAGTAAAGGTGTCTGTGTATAAACAGTCTATTAGTAAATCACCCCCTCCTCAAAGTTGTAATGTAGCTGTATCTGTTGAAGATCATGACCCAGTAATAGTCATAGGCTGTTATGGTCAGGTAGAGTCCAAGTGTGCCCAACAACAGAAATCATGCAGTACACCCCCATTTCACTGTCTCAAAAACTGGAGTCCAATATGCAGCATCAGGGACATGTGAAAAGTCCTACCGGGTCATAATGTCATATGCTTAATAGTGTATGACATTAGAGCTAACCCGGAACAGCGCCGTAGTAGAAAGCGAATGGTGCAATATTCGCACTATCCCAGGCAGAGGATAAGACCTCTGCTGGGATAGAGTTCCACTGAGCAGCTGCCATGGCTCAATGGACTGGGCCACTGCAGCAAGGAACCCAGATGCTGCTTCTGGGACTGGATTTGATTCCCAGTTCCAGAAACTTTTATTTTTTTCCTACTTTTTGTGCAGTCTCATGTTGAACACCTCCACCCCAGAGTTGAGAATCCTTATTGGGGGGTTCGGGGGCACAGCCCCCAACTTATGCTGCATGGAAGAAATACAGCATGATTTTTCCATGCAACATAATGTCTTGAGACATTATCACCCCGTACCATGAAAAGTAGGGCATCAAAATCCCTTGTATGGGATTTTTCATACAAAATGCAAGTGATGAAACAGTAGCAATCTGCCAGCTTTGCCAAGAGGTGGGAGGTGTGGTAAAAAGGGTAGCCATCTGTGCATCAGGGGCCAGCATACAAATCTGAAGAGCAGGTACATGGCACTGTGGAATCAGCACCAGAGGGGAGCTAATGCCATAGTGGGGCATTCGCCCTCATCCACCTTATTGGGCATGGTGTTCCCTTCCTTGACTATAAGTAGCCCAAGTAGCCATGTCCGTAGTAGTGGTGAAATAACACCTGAGGATTACTACAGTCATGAGGAGGAGGAGGATTTTGAATTGGCAAGCAGTCATCAGAGTAGCAGTGGTGGTGGTCTGTGCAGTATTTATAGTCCAACATCAACCCCTGTGCTTAAAACAGGGAAAATAACATCATTTGTTCACTTGTCACCTGTGCACCCCTCATCATGACATGGTAAAAACTCCACACCCAAGGCAGTTTGCAGAGCAGATTTGGCACTCCACATGCAAACTGGGTAACAAGGCAGCCCACGTTGCATTCTTTTTGCCCAGAACATGAAATACCCACCAAATCATGTGGTGTCATATGAACTGAATGCTGCAGTCGTGGAAATGCTGGCAATTGACCTTTTGCCCTTCTCCTTTGTGGAGAATTCCAGATTCTGGCATTTTGAGGCACGCGCCTGTCCTAAATGAAAAGCACCATCCAGGACCTACTTTTCCACCCGTGCTGTCCTGAGTTATACCGGACTATGACAGAGTCTGTAAGACATGCCCTTCAACATTCCTCCTCACCATACATTCACTTAAGTATGGCTATGTGGGCAAGTGGCAAAATGGAGAGCAGTTCCTATTTGTGTATTACTGCACATTGGGCACAGGTACTGGGGTTGTTTGTGCTGGCCTGATTGGAAAGCAGTGTAATGAGGCAGACTGTCATGGTAGCAACCTTCAGGGAATTAGACAGCATGTGATGCTTGCAATGCACAGTGTGGCAGGGTCCCACACAGGTGAAAGCATGCTAGACTTGCTACTGACAGAAATTGATGAGTGGCTGAACCCCCTGTCCCTTGAAACTGGCTTTATATCTAATGACAATGGATCAAACATTGTTAAATGTATCAGCGATGGTGGCTTTGTGAGGGTTCCCTGCATGGCCCACTGTTTAAATCTTGTGGTACAGGAGTTTCTGCAGCACTCTGACATCAAGCAAATGCTGACAGTTACATGCCACATTTTTGCACACTTTGCACGATCTGGAAAAGCCTGTGAACAACTTAGACAGCTGCAGATTCAAAACAGCCTCTCTCAGCACCGCCTCAAGCTGGAAGTTGTCACACACTGGAACTCAACACTTTACATGGCAGAGTGGTTGCATGAACAGTACAAAGCCATCTTGGAATACCTAGTAATGCACACTAGCCGTGACAGTTCAGGGGTCTCAATGTCTATGACAACTGAACAGTGGCGCCTCATGGACTCAGTGATATCAGTTTTGAGACCATTTGAACATGCCACACAAGCAGTGAGTGGTGACACTGCATCCATTAGTCAAGTCATTCCACTGCTGTGGTGATGAGGCAGACTTTATTGAATCTACAGTCTAGCCTTGATGTGTCCGGAGATAGGTCAAGCAGTGCATTACTTAACTTAAACACATGCTTATAATATTCGACCGCAATCGCCACCTCATCACTATTCGGCAAAGTGCAGAATTTGGAATAGCAACAATGCTGGACCCACGCTACAAACATGACATTGCATCCTTACTGGAGGGAGGTCCTGATCAGGTTCAAAACCTGACTGGACAGCTGGTGCAATTGGTTCATGGGGCACGGAAGTCACGTGCAAAGGTTTGCAAACTGTAGCATAACAAGGCTGAAGGTCACTGTGGAGTAAGCACATCCAGTAAGGTGGCTGCGGGGAAAGGGGGTGTGTCAGCAAAACAGATTGCCATTAACCCACTTTGGGGTACCTTGTCTCAAGTAGGAATCTGTGACCTTGACAGGTGGATGATTCATCATCAGGACTGCATGCAGCACAGAGAATGGCTAATGCCTGTTTGGCAGAAAACATGCATCTGTCAGTACTTGACGATCCCCTGCTGTACTGGAGTGGCAAGGTACATGACTGACCAGAGCTGACTTCAGTAGCACTGAAGTATCTGACCAGCCCACCCTCCAGTGTAAGTGTGGATAGGGTATTCAGTTCTGCAGGGGTAATAGTGCATGACCATCGTACTAACCTCACACCTACAAATGTCAGCATGCTGACATTTAATAACAAGCATTTGTCAATGCCGCATGTTGATTGCTTTGGTCGGTTGAGGTCGCTCACTGCCCCTCTGTCAGTCTCTCATTCTGTTTCTTCCAGTGCTGTAGGCTGCCCTTTTGTACTGGGCTCCTGCCTGTATTGGCACCTTTTTTTGCCCACAAAGAAATCCGCAGCTGTCCCGACAGAGCTCTGTTGAGGTGGCTCACTCTACCTCTCTCACTCTCTCATTCCGTTTCTCCTGACACAGCAGGCTGTGCTTTTGTACTGGGCTCCTGCCTCCATTTGTGGCTTTTTCTTCCCACAGAGAAATTTGCAGCAGTCCAGACACAGCTCCGTTGAGCTCGCTCACTCCTCTTCTCTCACTCGCTTTTTCCGTTTCTGTCAGTGCTGCAGGCCGGCCTCTTGTACTGGGCTTCTGCCTGCGTTGCTGCCTTTTTCTGCCCACAAAGAAATCTGCAGCAGTCACAACAGAGCTCCATTGAGCTTGCTCACTCCCCCTCTCTCACTCACTCGTTGTGTTTCTCCCGGCGCTGCAGGCTGCCTCCTTTGTACTGGGCTCCTGCCTGCATTGGCATCTTTTTTGCCCACAAAGAAATCTGCAGCTGTCCTGACAGAGCTCTGTTGAGGTCGCTCACCCCCTGTCTCACTCGCTCATTCTGTTTCTCCTGGTGCTGCAGGCTGCCCTTTTGTATTGGGCTCCTGCCTCTGTTGGTACCTTTTTCTGCCTACAAAGAAATCTGCAGCAGTCCTGACAGAGCTACATTGAGCTCGCTCACTCCCCCTTTCTCACTTGCTTTTTCCGTTTCTGCCGGCGCTGCAGGCTGCCCTTTTGTACTGGGCTCCTGCCTGCATTCTGCCTTTTTATGTTCACAAAGAAATCTGCAGCAGTCACGATAGAGCTCCTCTGAGCTCGCTCACTCTCCCTCTCTCACTCGTTTGTTCTGTTTCTCATGCCACTGCAGGCTGCCCTTTTGTACTGGGCCCCTGCATGCATTGCTGCCTTTTTCTGCCCACAAAGAAATCTGCAGCAGTCCCAACAGTGCTCCGTTGAGCTCACTCACTCCCCCTCCCTCACTCGCTCGTTCAGTGTCTCCCGGCACTGCAGGCTGCCCTTTTGTACTGGGCTCCTGTCTGCATTGACAGCTTTTTCTGCTCACAAAGAAATCTACAGCAGTGCCGACACAGCTCCGTTGAGCTCGCTCACTCCCCCTCTCTCACTCACTCATTGTGTTTCTCCTGGTGCTGCAGGCTGCCCTTTTGTACTGGGCTTCTGTCTGCATTGGCACCTTTTTCTGCCCACAAAGAAATCTGCAGCTGTCCCGACAGAGCTCCGTTGAGGTTGCTCACTCCCCCTGTTTCACTTGCTCGTTCTGTTTCTCCTGGTGCTGCAGGCTGCCCTTTTGTACTGGGCTCCTGCCTCTGTTGGTACCTTTTTCTGCCCACAAAGAAATCTGCAGCAGTCCTGACAGAGCTCCGCTGAGCTTGTTCACCCCCCCCACTCACTCGTTCTGTGTCTCCCAGCCCTGCAGGCTGCCCTTTTGTACAGGGCTCCTGCCTGCGTTGGTGCCTTTTCCTGCCCACTAAGAAATCCACAGCAGTCCCAACAGAGCTCAGTTGAGCTTGGTCACTCCCCCTCTCTCACTCGCTTGATCCTAATCTGTCCCAAACACTGATTTCTGACAGCGACTGCGGTATTCTGCTCCAGAAGCGCGAAAACACATTTTGGCTAGGATGTGAAAAATGTCAGCTGCACTCTTCATAAGGCGGTGCAGAAAAATGGCAATGTTGAAAATCTGGAGTGAAAATATTGCAAAGTTACGAGCGTGCATGGAACCTGTGCAACGCACGCTCGTAACACACTCATTTTATAGACTTTCATCATAAAATTTTCAACATAGGTATTTTAAGACCTCTGCTCATGAACAGTGTTACTGTGATTTTCTTAATGTGTCCTGAGCACTGATTTCCCACAGTGACCGCACCAGTCTGCACCGGAACTGCGAAAACACATTTCTGCCAGGATGGGAAAAATGACAGCTGTACTGTTCATAAGGAGGTGTGTAAAAATTGAAATGTTGAAAATATGGAGTGAACATATTGCAAATTGGTGAAGTTATGAGCGTGCCCAACAAATTTGCAACATAGACTTTTTAAAAGCCCACCTCTTGAACACTGGCATTGTCTTTTCGTTAATCGGTCCCGAAAGGTGATTCCGCGCAGTGACCACGAAATCACCTTTCAGGACTGATTAACACCATGACAGTGGATGAATTCATGAGGAGGGGGCCCAATAACCCCATGTTGAAAATTTGGTGCCAAAATTCCAAACAATGCCTGAG
Source organism: Neoceratodus forsteri (assembly GCA_016271365.2). Classification (NCBI taxonomy): domain Eukaryota; kingdom Metazoa; phylum Chordata; order Ceratodontiformes; family Ceratodontidae; genus Neoceratodus; species Neoceratodus forsteri. Next base: position 726,088,035 of record CM028129.1, read on the forward strand.
ATATGCAAAAAAGTTGAAAAAGCCCTATTTATGCCATTATACAGCTTACCGGTATTTCCTCAGTTCGCGGTCAGCTTTGAAGAGTGCAGATGTGTTCCTGTCCACCGATGATCACCACTCTAGACTCTGCAGGTAAGTATGGTGTGAGGGGGGTTGTGGGAGGGGGCAGGGAGACGGCGAGGGACCATTTTCTTTTTTCACAGGTTACTCAAAAAAAAAATCACAGGACTTTTTTTTTTACAGGGCCATTTGGCACACTGGGGTGGGCTCCCAGCATGCCAACAGAGTGTCTGTTTGGGGGTGCAGCTGTAGCCGATTGGGGATTGGGCACCCCCGTTGGCACAAAAGGGGGAGGAGCAAGAGCCAAAGGGGATTGGGCACCCCCTTGGCACAACTGTACTGCGTGTTTCAGGGGGGAGGGAAATTATGCTGATGGGGAGTGGGCTCCCCCGTTGGCAAAAGAAATTGGGAGGGGGGACATAATGCAGATGGGGAGTGGGCTCCCCTGTTGGCAACATGAACATTATGGGCACTGAAGCTGATGGGAATTGGGGCCCCTGTCAGCAAACAAATACTGTGGTGGGGGGCACATGCTGCCGAGGGGGATTGGGCACCCCCTCGGCAGTGGGGGTGCTTAATATTGTTTGTGAACATGGTGGCAAGCTACTGCCATGTTCACAAACAATATCACAGTACCAACGTTCTGCCCTGCAATGATGGGTCGCTTCCTCATTGCAACATGGCTGATGCTGCAATGACGAGGCGGCCCCTGATTCCAGCAGCTGAAATGTTTCAAGGTGGTGGCACGCTGACTGAACTAGTGTCAGCAGCAGCATGCCACCCCATTCGGGAAAGCGGGCCAAACCTTTAAAGGCTGTGGGGGCACTGGCCATAACAGTGCCACACCTCTACAACCTGCTTCTGGCAAGCTGCCGATAATATCTTTCTTGCGCATGTGCGCGATCAACATAAAAATGAATGAAGGTCACATACCAAGTCAAACTACCACATCTGTGTTTGTACTCCGTCACGATGATGGTTGTGCTGATGATGTGGGTGAAGCAGACCATCCTGGTGGCAGTGTCAAATGGTCTACCATTGAGGCTGATGATTCAGTCATGGAAAAAGAATTCCCTAGTGGGCACAATTTTGACCTTGACAACTGTGAGGGCAGTTTCCTCTTTGATCAGGATGAGGAGGATGCTACTGGTAGTGTGTAATGGGTTTAAAGGCTGTCAAATTTCTATAATGCTAAAAATTTTTTGGTCTTTCATAAAAGAAAATCAGTGTCCTTGACTCTCATTCCATATGACAGACATGTACAAATAATGACCCATCATTCTATTTTACCTTCCCCTTGGTAAATTTTCTGAGTACACTTAACACAATGTGTGCTGTCATTAGCAAACACATTCAGCCTCATAAACCCAACTGTCCAGGTTTTGTAGCCACTTGAATCCTGCTGATTAAATGACAGATATCCTCCTCCTGATACTGAAAGACTGTAACACACCATATCCAGCCACCCATCTTGATGAGAGTGACAGGCAGTGATATCGTGCACATGCCCAATGAACAAAACTGCAGCCTGCCACAGCCACCCATCTGCATGACAGTGAGAGACAGAGAATGTGTACCTGTGGCCATGCCCAGTGAATGAACCTGCAGCCTGCCACAGCCACCCATCTACATGAGAATGAGAGACAGAGAATGTGTACCTGTGCCCATGCCCAGTGAATGAACCTGCAGCCAGCCAAGGCCACCCATCTGCATGAGAGTGAGAGACAGAGAATGTGTACCTGTGCCCATGCCCAATGAATGATCCCACAGCCAGCCAAGGCCACCCATCTGCATGAGAGTGAGAGACAGAGAATGTGTACCTGTGCCCATGCCCAATGAATGAACCTGCAGCCAGCCAAGGCCACCCATCTGCATGAGAGTGAGAGACAGAGAATGTGTACCTGTGCCCATGCCCAGTGAATGAACCTGCAGCCAGCCAAGGCCACCCATCTGCATGAGAGTGAGAGACAGAGAATGTGTACCTATGCCCATGCCCAGTGAATGAACCTGCAGCCTGCCACAGCCACCCATCTGCATGAGAGTGAGAGACAGAGAATGTGTACCTGTGGCCATGCCCAGTGAATGAACCTGCAGCCAGCCAAGGTCACCCATCTACATGAGAGTGAGAGACAGAGAATGTGTACCTGTGCCCATGCCCAATGAATGAACCTGCAGCCAGCCAAGGCCACCCATCTGCATGAGAGTGAGAGACAGAGAATGTGTACCTATGCCCATGCCCAGTGAATGAACCTGCAGCCAGCCAAGGTCACCCATCTGCATGAGAGTGAGAGACAGAGAATGTGTACCTGTGCCCATGCCCAATGAATGATCCCACAGCCAGCCAAGGCCACCCATCTGCATGAGAGTGAGAGACAGAGAATGTGTACCTGTGCCCATGTCCAGAAGGAACCCGCAGCCACCCACAGCCACCATGCTTCTTATTGTCAGTAGTTTACAGTGAGTATGTACTAATTTGTCGTACTATGGTTTTTCCTTGAACTGTGTGAATGCTTTCTTAACCATGTTAAGCCTTTGCCACCAAATATCGGCAACTGACTTTTTTTTTCCCAGGTTACAGTTACAAACAGTGTAACAGGACAGGAGTACTGTAGTAGACAGGAGTACTGTAGTACTATAACCATCTAAAGGATATCATTTTCAGGTAAGTATCAATCTTATTTATTTATTTATTTAGGAAATCGTAATTACAACCCTTTGAGTCATAGACGTCAGATTTCATCTGTTCTTTTTTGTCTTTCATTTTTTCCAGCTGGTGTAAAGCATACAACGGAGGTGACATATAGGCCAGATATATTTTTCATGCACATCTGTCACTGGCTTACTTCAGCATGCCACGGATGTACAGTACTAAGTTTTATCCTGGTCATGACAACACTTCATGTAATGTAACTTATGTTAAGACTAAATTTCTTACAAATTAATTCTCCACAGGCTATGTAAACTTTCATTAGATGATTACACTAAAAAGTAAGTACTTTTATTATTTAATAAAACCCTTACTGTACAATTGCCTTTGTTCTTCCTATCCTAGAATCCCAACATCCAGCCACTAGTTACTATCTTTTTACTTTCTGCAATAAACTTCATAAAAAACTCACGTACAGACACACAAAGTACAGAAACATATATGCTAGGCAGGATTTTGTTTAACTGATAAAGTCTTTATAATAGGGTTTTAGTCACTCTGAACCCCTGCTCACACACATAGGCACGCCTAACACATAGGCTCCACCTCCTCTGGATATAATGGACACTGGATATAACGGACAAAAACTGGGTGCACAGATGTGTCCATTATAACAGGCTTGCACTGTACTAAGTTTTATCCTGGTCATGACAACACGTCATGTAATGCAACTTAAGTTAAGACAGTGGGCCAGTGCATGTCACACGCACTAAACTTGTTAGTTGGTTTCGTAGTGGCTTACTAATAACTTAATATTTTAAGCTGGATGTAACAGACAGGAACAGCCGCACTTGGAACAGAATGTGTTAGTGCAATAAATAATTTCTTCTTCATCTGTTTGCAGGTAACATTTAGGTGCTGTATGCTGCCATTGGTGCTTTCTTCAAATCAGAACACATGCAACTTGTACAAATCTGGAGGATACACAGAAAACCTGTAAAGAAGTTAAAACCATTATTGAAACTTGTTTTCAAATGAAGCCCCAACCACCCCCCCCCAAAAAGAAATACTTACCTTTCATGGCTTCACAGTTTTTGTAGAGCCAAAGTCAGCAGCAAGCCGAAATGTGTGCAACCAACAGTGTTGGGTAAGTTACTTTTTCTATTACTTTCTGTTATGTTAGGAAACTTGTTACAGGAAGCTCTGTGCAGTCACTAGCAAGGATGGAGAAGTACTAGAAAAAGTAATACACCTAACAGTTACAGTTACTTATTTCTTTTTATACAAAAACAATACACAAATAATAAATAACTATAACATATTACATTTTTTGAAAGTAATAGGTTAGTTACTAGTTACTTTCGAATAAATATAATCAGTTACAGTTATGTATTTCTTTTGTATAAAAAGATATAAGTAATTGTAACTGTAAGGTGGATTACTTGTTCCAGTACTTCTCCATCCTTGCTAGTGACTGCACAGAGGTTTCTGGAACAAGTTTACAAAAGTAATAGAAAGTAATAGAAAAAAGTAACTTACCCAACATTGGCAACCAAAGTAGGACTCTATGACCTGTGAGAGAGAAAAAAGAAATTATATATATATATATATATATATATATATAAGAGAGAGAGAGAGAGAGAGAGAGAGAGAGAGTAAATGTCTGGGTCTGTGAAAAAACCTGAGCATGAAATGTACAGTAACTTCCCAATGGCGGTATGAATACACACACATAGGGCAGCATGATTCAGTCACCGCAGCAGATTAATGGTCCTCCAGAACATCACATTATGGCTCACCTAATGGTCATCTGTGGCTATCATCATTTGGCAACACACTGTGCATCAGCTCAGTCAACGGCAGCAGAAGAAAGCAGAAGGACAATAGCAATAGCAGCAGCAACAGCAGCAGCAGCAGGTGTCAGAGTTGCTTTAAGCAGTACATCCTGAAATAAGTGTGACTTTTCAGCACATTTTCTCCCGTGATTATTCTTCATCTGGGGTCTGGCCTTTTCATGACAGTTTAACAGCAGCCATTTTAGTGGGCACACTCATGCAGAGTTGTGGCTGTTGGTGCACGCTTTAATCAGTGCTTATTGAAATAACTGTGACTTTTCAGAACATTTTCTCATGTGATTATTCTTCTTCAGGAGTCTGTACACTAATACTGCATGCTGAATGATGTAGCAAGATAGCAATATAAGCATGCTACAGTCACAAATCATAGTCATTTTGTTTTCTGGGAGGGGTTGTACAGTAATTGTGTTGGGTGATGGTAGGGTATTTTGACTGTGGTTGTTGTGGGTATGCTAAGAAAACAGAACACAGTCAACAGTATCCAAAAACTTATATTGCATGACAACATGTACTGTACCTGTACTTTTCTATGCAATTTTGAATTGGTAGTAGTTATCTACTGACTTGCCTATATGATACCCTTATTTTCACAATTTACAACTACTGGACTACGTTTTTTCACATATGACATGATAAACAGCGCTACTTTTAATCTTGCTTGTGGCAGGTTTTCATCAGTATTCACACCGGTTTTTGTACATCTGTCATTTCAAATCCTTTCTGTTGGGTCTCAAACAAAGTACCATGCAATCCAGCAGGACATGGTACACCACCATTACCTTACGGAGCAGTAGGTGTTCAAAAACGGCTGAGTATTCTGATTAAAACAATGGTTCAGAACAAGATTAAAAGGAGCACTACTGTTATTTCACATCCGAAAAAAGGAAGTAAGCATGCTACAAAGAACTCACAACAGAACATGGATGTGTCAGGGCATTACTGCATGTCCTGGGTGTGATGTGAGGCACGAAGGCTTGTCAGAGTGACTTACACCAGCTGGGAAGTGCATTAATGCCCTGATACACCCATGGGCTGGAGTGGGTTGTATCGTACTTATAAAATGGGCTGGCTAACTGTAAAAAGCAAAAAATAAAAACTTTTTTACAATAAGCATGCCAACTGTTGGTTGAGCGGGGCATTAATGAATGACCAGGTGACACTTCTTGCCAAATGGCAAGTCATCACATTTGAACTTTCATTAATGACCTTTTTATACTGCAGAAGAACATTAATTGTGGAAGGAATGGTATCATACAAACAAGTCAGTAAATAAGGGACAATTGAAAATAGAATAAAACTGTATAGGTCAAAATTGTTCAAGAGCAGGTGCGCATTGTCAGGTGGTTATTACCCAGCACCCCTCAAACATATGTAACCACCCTACAAATGGGGGTTCCTGAAAAGTCTTTCTTGACCTTGTTTAAATGCTCACTGCCAGGCTGGTGTCCTGTGTTTTAGCAGTTTAAATGTATTGCCAGAGAGTGCCTGTATAGCCTCTGTGTACTGTCTCTTTAAGAGCTGCCTGGATTGCAGTCATAATTAATCTGAGAGGGAGCACTGTTAAAAATGCACTTGTTTGCTGATAATTTGTTATAGCAGTAATAATATTGCAGTTTGTTCTAACCTGCCTTCTTTGCAGCATGAACAGTTCTGTTTGTTTCCATCATCTAGGTCCTGGACTGCAGAATGGGCCAATCAGTACATTTGGGACTCTAAAATGGAGCCTGCCTACATGGGCTTGGTGGGGCCAAAACTTGTAGGAATTGTAGTTTTGGGCTTTTGGCGCCAAAAACAACCTGGCATGGGAGCCCTTGTTGTGACTGACAGAACAGCCAACTGAACCTTTTGGATCTTGAGGAAAGTCCCACACTGCTTGCAGTTTCAGTTAGATCTGAGTTGGAAAGTGAAGAAGTAACAGCTCGAGATAGTTCAAGTAGCAATCTATAGTGGATTCACGTGGGAGAACTCTGGAAAGGCCTGAGTTTAGCCTGCATGCCTGCCTGCTGTTCCTGAGAGGGAACTTGTGTTTTTTTTTGGACTGAATCCGAATTTGGAGAGCGAATTAAGCCACTGAATTGTGACCAGGCTTTAACCTGAAGAAGACCAAAGATTTGCTGAATGTGATCGGCTGTCAGGACTTCCAGCTACTTCTGAGCTCCCAGATTGTGCAGAGACTCTGTAATTGTGACCAGAGAGCCATTTGCCTGGTACAGTAAAATTTCCTTACATGTGACTGTGCTGTGTGCTTATAGTGGGTCATGATTTGGTTCCCCACTGTATGTCTGAACTGTGTTTTGCTTGCTGGAGGCTGTATCCAGCTCCATGGACTGAATCTGTATCCATTTCCATTTGCCTGGGCCCTGATACACTGGCCCAGCCAGAATACCTGCTACACAGAGAAAGTCATCGATGAGAGACAGGCCTAGGGATCAACCCCCTGCTCAATGCCTTGAAAAGAAATGACGCCTTGGTGATTCGTGTGGGCCCTACTTCTCCGGGTACTCCAGCTCAACAGCCTGCAGTCTCAATTTCATCCTGCCTGTGTCCAGTATTGGGTATCATGAGTAAACATCAGGGTAGCTCTCTGCAACAACAGCTAAATCTAAAATTGTTGTCATCTGATTGTCTTGTTGCCTTTTCTTTCGTGAACTGAGCCCTCTGGCTCTGGATTACAAATAGTGTGTGTTGTGCATGTTGCTTTCTTTCATCACAGGGCCCCAACTAGCTGCAAAATTCCTGGATAGCCCACCGTTTTCCTACGTGGGTACCCAGAGTGTATGACTGTGTAGGGACTCTGAACTGCATGTGTAACTGTCTGATTAATATAGCTTTTAAGCAAATCAACCTGATTGTGCCCCTCCCTTGTTCAAGTCCCCTGAATAAATCAGATTTAACTTTGTTTGCATTTAACCTGACTGTGGTTCCAGTTTGTGCCAAAAGTATTGTACTGTTGCTATTTGCTGTGCTTAACCTTGTTTTACAGGGGGTCCCCAGGGTCAAGCTAGAGGAGCCAACCCTGGAGGTAAGTGCAAACAGTGTGGGTAATTGCCTGGTGAATAAGGATCATTGTGAAAGTAATTATTGTATATTGTTCAGGCCACTAGAAGGAAAAGAGAGGGGTTACAGTGTCCCAGAAAGCTGTGCCCAGATTAGCTTGATCACTAACAACCCTGACCTCCGGGTGGAGGCACCCGTTTCATTACTCAGGCCCCTTAACCTGCTACTAGCCAAGCAGGCAGGGGTAGTAGCCCTTGGGATAGCGCCACCTAGGGGTTACATCTTGGACGCTCACCGCTGGGATTTTGTGTCTTCTAGTGGCCAAAATTATGAATTATTGTCAAAGATAAATGGCGACCCCAACAGAAATGGCTGTGCACCAGTTGGTGGTGTGGTGTACAGGGCAAGAGATTGATCCCCATAATACTTTGCTAATACTGGCTATACCTATGGGCATTTGTAAGGACACTGTTGAAGGGGCACTTTCTAAAGTTGAATGTTTGAAAAAAGCTGTAGTGGTGTGTCGACAGGCTGATTTAACTGCCCAAACTCTCATGGCCTTGGTGGAGTGTAGCGACCCCCTGGACAGTTCAAAGATGCCCCAGACTATCACTCCAGAAGGGTTACCAGCTGCCTGGAGGATGATAACCAAAGATAGCAAGGATCCCTTAGAGGATGAGCCCTCACCGTTATCTGAGTCTTTTAAGGAGAAATTTGCCAAGTTGTTACTGGAGGAGGGCAAAACTGTGGAGGAGTTAAAACAAATTATTCCTGCCACCGGGGAGTGTCACCTCCTCACTGTCCACACCCGACCTAGCACCTGTCCTTTCACCAACTTCTGTACCTGCCTCTGAGCCAGCAAGTAGTCATGGCCCTTACCGCAAGCTCAAAGTATTCTCTGGCATTCGCCCTACTCCTAATGGGGAAGTCGATCTGGAGACCTGGATAGACTCTGCTACTCTTGCGATACAAGACTGGCAATGCTCAGAGGCCGAAAAAAGGGCCCACCTGGGGAAACCTCTAGGGACCCGCCCTATGTACTTTTCACTCCCTGAGGTCCTCTGACCCTGACGCCATAGCCAAAGAGTACGTAGTCGCCCTTGAAAATGTGTTTGGGGGCACCACTAGTGTTGTGGCCTTGAAATAGAGACTTAATGATGTTAGACAAAAGATAGGGGAATTGTTATCTGCCTACATGGATTGATTAGAGGGAATCCTACAAACCATTTTTTGGAAAGGAGGCTGGGCCTCTAGTGAACTGAACCGGGTAAGACTGGATCATATACTCTGCTCTGCCAGACACTCCAGGTGGGTGTTGCTCAAATTGCATCTGCATCAAAGAAAATCTGGTCCCTTGCCCTTCCATGTGTTGATGAAGGAGGTACTGGAAGTTGAGGAGGAGGAGGAAGGCTTTTTGGAGCCCTGTGCAGTTGTAGCTGCTGCAACCCCTGCTCCAGGCATGGGGTCAGTCGCTGATGACCTGGAATCACCGCAATCACATGACGGAATCCAAGAACTAAATGTCAGCCCTGGGGGACCCAGCCAGAGATGGACTGCTACGGATGCTTCACCATGGGATGAACTGCTGAGGGAGTGCAGAGAAACAAAAAACAGTCACTTTATGAAGGCCGCTCCTGCGAGTACAGGCCCCGATCCTTATCCGACTGCATCTGCTATGGGGGTTGGGGTGCACAGCCAGGCATCTCCTGCTGACAGCAGCTCAAAAATTGATGTCTTGACTGTGGAAGTGAGAGAATTGATGAGATGTCTCCTCAAATGCTCGCCATACCGCAGACAGAAGTGGAACCAACGTTTTCTGTTGGTAGTACCCCTGCCTCAGCTCCCAGTGTGACGTCTCGGCCACACCAGACCCCAGAAAGCATATTTTGCCATAATTGTGGGAAGGATGGGCACATGAAGAGAAAATGCCAGTCCCCAAAAGACCTAGATAAAGTTGTATACAGACTTCAAGGGGAGCTTCGGGAAGCGAGACCATGGCCGAAGAGTGCTGGAAATTACCACAGTGCAGGATTGAGAAATCCTAACTCAAATTTCTTTGTGGCTAAATCATCTGTCCAGGCCTCTGCTACTGCTTCTCCAGACTGGTACAGAATAGTGGGCCCTTCGATGGAGACTTCTGTGACTGTCAATGGTATCCATGCTCGGGCTGTGTTCGATAGCGGGTCACGAGTTACCATTGCATTCTAGGACTGGTATGACAAACACTTATCTGATGTGCCACTACAATCTCTGGAAGGTTTGCACATATAGAGCCTGAGCGACAAGTCTTATCCCTACCTAGGATTTGTCCGGCTCTGGTTGTCTTTCCCTGCGACTGTAACTGGTGTAGATGAACAAGTAGAGACACTAGCCCTGGTGTGCCCTCCTACAGGATTGTATGATGGGGTTCCCTTGCTCATTAGAACTGATGTCCACATGTTTGGAAGACTAGCGAGTTGTGTCATGAAAAACAAGGGAAACGGACTTGGTGGGCACTGAGAATCCCAGCCTGATAAAGAGAGCCTATGTAAAAATGGACTACTGAAGCCGACAGAGATGAGCCGGTGGGGATAGTGTGGATGAAAGATCCTGATTCTCTGGTACTCCTTCCCAGTGCTCAGTATACCATTCAGGGAGAGGTTTGCATTAGAAAGAGAATCATAAAGAGCAAAATATTAATGTTGGATGCGCCAGGTGATGGAAAGTTGACAGAAGGATTATTGGTTAAACCCAGCATCTTGCCTGACCGTGCCCATGCCTATGCCCGATGAGTAATGGTCCAGATTCGAAATGTGTCAGATCAGGAGGTCCAGGTGAACAGAGGGTGCCCTCTAGCTACAGTACACTGCACAGACACTGCAGTATTACCCAATAATAAGTACTTTGGCCAAAAGGAGAGAGTGACCCGGACTTATTTGACTTTGGTGATTCCCTGCTGCCTGCTGAATGGAAGGCTAGGATTAGCAAGAACCTCGCCCAGAGAGACCAAGTGTTTTAATTAAAAGATAGGGACATGGGGTGTGTCCAGGGTGGAGAGAATCATACATGCCTGCATGATGACCGGCCATTTCGAGAGAGATCCCAACGCCTCGCCTCAGCGGACATAGATGATGTGAGGAGACACCTGCAGGAAATGCTCGCTGCTGGCATGATACAGGAATCAAGGAGCCCATATGCCTCTCCCATTGTGGTTGTGCATAAGAAGAATTGGCCGGTGAGGATGTGTGTTGATTATCGAACCCTGAACCGGTGGACTGTCCCAGATCAATACACCATGCCCCGTATACAAGATGCCCTGGATTGCTTGAATGGGAGCAAATGGTTCTCAGTATTGGATCTTTGCAGCAGATATTACCAGATTCCGATGGCCACAGAGGACCATAAGAAAACTGCCTTCATCTGTTCTTTGGGGTTCTATGAATCCCTGAGAATGCCACAGGGGATTTCGGGTGCCCCGGCCACCTTTCAGCGACTGATGGAACGTGTGGTGGGAGATATGAACTTGCTGGAATGCCTAGTGTACCTAGATGATGTCATTGTGTTCAGACGCACATTAGAGGAGCATGAGACCCGACTGTTTAAAGTCCTAGACCAATTGGAAGACTTTGGCCTCAAGCTGTCCATTGACAAGTGCCAGTTTTTTCAAACCTCGGTGAAGTATGTGGGGCACATAGTATTTGCAGAAGGGATTGAGACCGATCCCAGTAAGGTCGAGTCACTGACTACTTGGCCCCAGCCACATACATTGAAAGAACGACAACGTTTCCTGGGGTTCTGTGGCTATTACCACAGGTTCATAAAAGACTATTCCAAGGTGATTCGCCCACTTATGAATCTCACCCAGGGTTACCCCCCTACCAACCGTAAATACAAAAAAGGGGCTGTTGAAGAACTCGAGAAAGTATACTTCCGAACAGGTGAACCTTTTGTGCCCCGCTGGACACCTAAATGTGAAGCAACCTTCCATGAAGTCATATACCAGCTCACCCATGCCCCCACCCTCACCTATGCTGACCCCACCAAGCCCTATGTGCTGCATATGGATGCTAGTCTGCAGGGCCTAGGAGCTGTGCTGTATCAAGACCTTGAGGATGGTTTGAGACTAGTGGCTTTTGCCAGCAGGAGCTTGACCCCATCTGAATGAAACTATCCTGTGCACAAGCTGGAGTTCCTTGTTCTAAAATGGGCCATTGTTGACCAGTTTCATGAGTACTCTATAGGGCAAAGATATTGGTGAAGACCAACAATAACTCGTTAACCTATGTAAAGACTTCAGCTAAGTTGGATGCCACTGGGCACCGGTGGCTCTCTGCTTTATCAACCTATGATTATGCTGTCGAATACAGGCCAGGACTGAACCATATTGATGCTGATGCCCTGTCACGAAGGCCAGTCTCTAAGAGTGATTGGGTCAGGTTGTCTGAACCTGACATCCGAGCATTGTGCCAAAAGTTTGACAGAGATCAACAGATGTCTACAGACACAGTGGACTGTTTAGTAGATTGCTTGGGCCCTCCTGATACCTGCATACCGGCTGCCTAGTGCCATTTCTCTGCTCTAGATATTAGTGCACTACTTCAATTTGAAAATGACAGCATCCAGTAGGCCCAATCCCAAGATCCTATGATTCAGCCAGCACTTAATGCCCTGTGTGCGGGGAAAGATGTGTCCCAGTTGCATTCCCCTGACTTGTGAACTGCCCTTTTGTTTAAAGAATGCCCCAGGTTGAAGTGACACAATCAGTTGTTATACAGAGAGACAGTGGATCTCAGTGGTTGAGCAGACAAGCAGCAATTGGTCCTGCCCATGGCCTTTAAAGATTTGGTACTGAGGTCCCTCTACAATCGCATGGGGCACCTCGGTATTGACAGAACTCTTGACCTGGAATGATCTTGATTCTACTGGCCTAAGATGGGGGCTGATGTTAAACACCATGTAAAGACCTGCAGTCGTTGCCTGCAAAGGAAAGCCCTGCCTCAAAGAGCTGCCCCCCTTGTCAATATTACTACCAGCACCCCCACGGAACTGGTCTGCATAGACTTTTTGTGTATACAACCTGATGAGCAGAATATTGGCAATGTGTTAGTAGTTACGGATCATTTCACATGGTATGCACAAGCTTTTTCAACTAAAGATCAAAAGGCCTCTACCATGGCCAAGGTGCTAGTGGAAAATTTCTTTGTCCACTATGGCTCCCCCCAGTGGATCCACTCTAACCAAGGCAGAGACTTTGAAAGTTGACAAATCAAAGAAATGCTCTCTCTGTGGGGGGTGCGGAAGTCAAGAACCACCCCCTATCACCCACAGGGGACCCTCAACCAGAACATTTTAACTGCAACCTTCTAGACATGCTGGGCACCCTCCACCCAAAAGACAAGCATAAGTGGAGCCAGCAGATTAGCACCTTGATACATGTGTACAATTACACCAAAAATGATGCTACTGGGTTCTCCCCTTACCACCTCATGTTTGGGAGGGAGGCCCACCTGCCAGTTGATGTCTGTTCTGGGGACTCTTCAGATTGGGTCTGAGCTGAAGACTACCTGCAGTATGTACAGAAACTGAAAGCTCAATTGAACCATGCATATCAACTGGCCTAGACAATGGGTGCTAAAAGAAATCTCGCCAACAAAGAGAGGCACGACAAGAAAGTAAAGGCTCAAGAGCTACGGCCTGGAGACCGTGTGTTGTTATGCAATTTGGGATTACATGGCAAGCACAAAATTGCTGATAGGTGGTACCATCTTCCTCATGTAGTAGTTGGAAAGTTGGATGATCTACCAGTATACAAGGTACGCCCAGAGGATAACTCCAAAGCTGCCAAGACCATGCACTGTAACCACTTGCTGCCTATCGGCCAAGTTATTATTGAAGCTGAGCCAGCAGACATTGCCTCCCCAGGGCCGGTGACTCATGCTGCTGCAAAAAAGAGACAGAGTCAACCTACCCCAGTAGTTACAGAGTTAAGGTTTCCTCAGCAGCAGGCCCAGAATGATAGTGACTGTCAGTCCACCTCTGATGAAAGTGACTATGGTAATGCCTATTATCCCTCCTATGAACTGAGCCAGTTGTTTTGTGGAAATCCTATGCAGAATCATGGGGATGAAGCTGGGCCTTCTGGATTGCCTAACCCCCCAGCTTCGTCCTTGACACACCACAACTTGAGCAACAATATGAGAGTGCTGACAGCCCCCCCTTCAGTGCCACAAAGCCTAATTGTGTTATAGCCTCCTAAAAATGAGCAACCTGGGCCTTTGTCTGAGGATAATAATGAGCAAAGTGTTGTAGAAACAGAGCCTACAGAGCAAGGAGCTGACGGTGCTCCCAGTTTGGACATTCCCATCCATGCAGAGGCACCTGTCATGACTGATGAAAGCTCCAAAGTTAGTGCTGAAAGTACAGAGACTGTGGCAGTTCCCCCCAGAAAGACTGTCCGAGCTGTCAAGCCAGTATTGCGCTTCAGTTATGATTCTCCCAGGAAGCCAGTGGATTTGCCTCTCAATGTGGTTCACAAAAGTGTTTATATTTCTCAGAGCTCACTACCCAAACTGAGCTTAATGGCAAATTCCAGGTTGATTGTTCATCCTTCTAAGTATGGTGCCCCTGCCCCATCCATCCTCAAGTTAGCTGATAGAGAAGGGTCCCCTCCTACATTGTTTAAAGTACAGGAAGTTATAACATAAATCAGTATTGTGATGTTACAAGTATGTTAATAATAGTGGAATCAGTATCACATGTATGACACGTGCATAAGCATTATCATTATGGATGTAGTATTGTGAAGTATAGTGAATATGTATACTAAAATATTAAGTTTATGTTAACTGATGCATGATGATACAGACTTGACGCGGACGCCAAGTTTTCTCCAGGCAGGGAAGGGTGTAACCACCCTACAAATGGGGGTTCCCGAAAAGTCTTCCTTGAGCTTGCTTAAATGCTCACTGCCAGGCTGGTGTCCTGCATTTTAGCAGTTTAAATATATTGCCAGAGAGTGCCTGTATACCTTCTGTGTACTGTCTCTTTAAGAGCTGCCTGGGTTGCAGTCATAATTAATTTGAGAGGGAGCTCTGTTAGAAGATGTACTTGTTTGCTGATCATTTGTTAGAGTAGTAATAATATTGCAGTTTGTTCTAACCTGCCTTCTTTGCAGCATGGACAGTTCTGTTTGTTTCCATCATCTTGGTCCTAGACTGCAGAATGGGCCAATGAGTACATTTGGGACTCTAAAATGGAGCCTGCCTACATGGACTTGGTGGGGCCAAAACTTGTAGGAATTGTAGTTTTGGGCTTTTGGTGCCTAAAATAACCTGGAGGGGGAGCCCTTGTTGTGACTGACAGACAGATCAGCCAACCGAACCTTTTGGATCTTGGGGAAAGTCCCACACTGCTTGCAGTTTCAGTTAGATCTGAGTTAGAAAGTGAAGAAGTAACAGCTCGAGATAGTTTGAGCAGCAATCCATAGTGGATTTGCGTGGGAGAACTGTGGAAAGGCTTGAGTTTGGCTTGCATGCCTGCCTGCTGTTCCTGAGAGGGAATCTGTGTTTTTTTTGGACTGAATTCAAATTTGGAGAGCGAATTAAGCCATTGAATTGTGACCAGGCTTTAACCTGAAGAAGACCGAAGATTTACTGAATGCGATCGGCCTGTCAGGACTTCCAGCTACCTCTGAGCTCCTGGATTGTGCAGAGACTCTGTAATTGCGACCAAAGAGCCATTTTCCTGGTACAGTAGAATTTCCTTACTTGTGAATGTGCTGTATGCTTATAGTGGGTCGTGATTTGATTCCCCACTGTGTGTCTGAACTGTGTTTTGCTTGCTGGAGGCTGTATCCAGCTCCACGGACTGAATCTGTATCCATTTCCATTTGCCTGGGCCCTGCTACACTGGTCCAGCCAGAATACCTGCTACACAGAGAAAGTCATTGACAAGAGACTGGCCTGGGGATCAGCCCCCTGCTCAATGCCTTGAACAGGAATGGCACCTCGGTGATTCGTGTGGGCCCTGCTTCTCCGGGCACTCCAGCTCAACAGCCTGCAGTCCCGATTTCGTCCTGCCTGTGTCCAGTATTGGGTATCATGAGTAAACATCAGGGTAGCTCCCTGCAACAACAGCTAAATCTAAAATTGTTGTCATCTGATTGTCTTGTTGCCTTTTCTTTCATGAACTGAGCCCTCTGGCTCCAGAGACCAAATGGTGTGTGTTGTGCATGTTGCTTTCTTCCATCACAGGGCCCCAACCAGCTGCAATGTTCCTGGCTAGCCCACCATTTTCCTACCTGGGTATCCAGAGTGTGTGACTGTGTAGGGACTCTGAACTGCATGCATAACTCTCTGATTAATATAGCTTTTAAGCAAATCAACCTGATTACGCCCCTCCCTTGTTCAAGTCCCCTGAATAAATCAGATTTAACTTTGTTTGCATTTAACCTGACTGTGGTTCCAGTTTGTGCCAAAAGTATTGTACTGTTGCTATTTGCTGTGCTTAACCTTGTTTTACAGGGGGTCTCCAGGGTCAAGCTAGAGGAACCAGCCCTGGAGGTAAGTGCAAACAGTGTGAGTAATTGCCTGGTGAATAAGGGTAATTGTGGAAGCAATTATTGTATATTATACCAAGTACATAAATCAGTAGCCAATCATGTAAGCAGACTGGCACCTTAGCCCTGTTGTAAATCCTATGGTAATCACTGGCAAAGGTGCCAGCCTGCCACATCCTCGTGCTACCCTGAAAAAATATCACTCCGACCCCCCAAACGTTGCAAAGCCACCATCTTTCCTCTCGCTAACATCACCAGTAGGCCTCGTATTTAAAAAAGCAACAAACAAAATGGATGCCTTGTTTGACTTTATCAACGAAAGTGAACTCAATCAAATTTTGAAAAGCCTTCAAAACAATAGCACAACTTTTGAACAAGAAAATGTACCTCAGGCAAATACAGATATCCCGTACATCGCTCTGGTCCCACCGTCAGAAACCCTGATACTCCAGTCGTCCAGCAGCTGACTATATTACCTCGTGTCTCCTCAGCTACCAGCTTGAACTCTGTGCCTCTCTCCACCTCACACGTAGCAGCCAATCCTGTAGGAGAGAAAAGACAACGTCATGAAGAAATCACAACACAGGAAATGCTTGAATTAGAGAAGCAATGGCATGAAATAGCCACACAAAAACAAACCCGGTGGTCAATAAATGTCTTTTTGGAATCTTGGATTGGGCAAATCAGAAACAAATAGCAATAAACTTATACACCATCAGTCCTTCAGAATTAAACAGCATACCATGTAATACTATAGCACAGTACGCAATACTGATGGCAACAAATATGTACTTGCCAGTTACATAAGTCTTAGAGCCGGATTAAACAGACATTTAAATGATCCTCCCCTAAGCCGTAGCATAACCATAATGAATGACACAGAGTTTAACACAGCCAACAACATCTTCAAGGCTGTTGTAAAGCGTTTCCGAAAAGACAGGAAAGACAAAGTAAACCATCACACCCCACTGACCATTAATCAACTTACAATGCTCAGAAATTCATCTGCACTGACCCCACTCACTGCCACTGGCCTTGTAAAAAAAGTCTGGATGGACATTTTGCTACACTTTGCCAGACACGGCAATGAAGGAATTAGGCAGATCACAGTTGAATCCTTTGAAATAAAATCAACAGAAAACGATGAAGAATACCTTACCAAAACATTCAATGAGCAAAGCAAAAATCACAAAGAAATAATATCTCCTACAAAACAATTCACCTGAGGCTGCATGTTTGCACAGCCCAACTATCCTTTATGTCTAGTCACTAGTTATCAAAAAATATTTATCTAAACTACCACCAAACCCTCCAGCTTTATTTCTTCATCCAAAAAAATTAGACCAATCGATACTAGATACCACTGAGGTCTGGTACATGGCTGAACCCATGGGAGTAAATTTCGTAGGTAATATGTTACCAAAAATCTGCAAGGAAGCCAACCTAGAAACTATATTTATAAACCACTCCCTCCATGCAACCGCAGGAACTCTGCTAAGTGATTCTGGCATGGAAGCCAGACAAATCATGGCCATAACAGGTCATAAAAATGAGACATCGCTCAGACGTTACTGGCAACCAAACCTTTCAGAATTTAAGAAATGGGACCAAATAATAAGTGGTTACAGAAACTCCACAAACTCTCCATTGCAACCGACAGAAAACATTTGTGAAAGCCACTGTGACTGTACGCCTGAAAAATAAATAAATATTCTGCAGGCAAGCAAATCCAGCTTTGCCCACCATCACATACCTTGTCAAACGATGACATCTCCCGAGGTGTGCCAATGTAGCAAGACAACACAAAATCAGCCTGAGCACATAAGTACAGCTCCTCAACAAAAATACACAATGATCACAACAGCCTCCAACGCTGCAAATATTTCCATGCAGAAAGCAGCAAACTACGTCAGCGAGCCACACTCAGAACCCAACCCAAAACTACCTTCAGTTGGACATCTCGTTAACTATGGAACAGTTAACTTTATTTCCAAATAAAACGAAAGTACAATACAATTTTTTTCAACAAAAAAAATCAAACTGCATACCTTAAAGCCATTAATCAAAATCTCTCAAAAAAATAAAATAAAAAAATAACAACCCTTTCTCTTATCCTCAACAGGTCAAAGGTCTCACACTACTGCATCCACAGAATGAAATGCAACCTTCCTTACAATAATTTAAAGAAACAGAACCAAGCAAACTGCCCTGCACAACAACATAATAACAAATCTACACAATCTATGAACTGCAAAAAAAAAAAACTACTTCCTAATAAAGAAAATGAGCTACACTAAATCTCACCTTGCAACATTACAGTATGAGCACTAACAAGTTTTTGTTACAGAATGTACTAGTGTTTAATAAGTTAAAAGCCTCATGATCTGTTTTTACAATTTAGTACTGTTTAACAACTTAAAACCCTCATTTCATGTTATTTACCACTGAAAACCTCACTATGTGTTATTCTCACTCACCTCACAAAACTTAAATAAAGAATTGTATTAAATACCATGGACTATTTTTTTTCATGGAAGGATATTTCTTAATAAAATCATTTTTTTCCACAGGAAAAAATAAAATAAAACAATTTAAACTTACATCCATGACAAAATGTAATGGTATAATCGCAAATAAGCCACTCGGGGGTGTGGGTTAGTGTGGATTTACCACAGCTGGTGAGGATTTACCCACTTGGCTGCGCCTCGTAGGCAAACCACTCCAGCCATGGTAAATCCCCCGATAACCCACACCACCGAGTGGCTTATTGCTTAATTGTTCAGGCCACTAGAAGGGAAAGAGAGGGGTTACAGTGTCCTGGAGGACTGTGCCCAGATTAGCTTGACCACTAACAACCCTGACCTCTGGGTGGAGGCACCCGTTTCATTACCCAGGCCCCTTAACCTGCTACTAGCCAAGCAGACAGGGTAAGTAGCCCTTGGGATAACACCACCTAGGGGTTACACATATATGATAGCTGATGTGCTCCAGTGTTGAGGGGTATTAATAGTACCATGTGGTCAAGTCCAGTAACAAAGTTAGAGCACCCAGAATGTGTACCCTCAGAAAAACACAGCAGTGTCTGAAACTGCATGACACAGCCTCAGGCAGGCACCCCATGTTAATTTGGGGACGTCAGTAAATTAATTGAGAGTATGCACTCCACTGACATGTATGGGCATGATATTTCTACAGCATCTTGTACTACTTAGTGTTGCAATTTACAGAAATCAAAGCCACCGCAGGAATGGAGTAACGGCCACACTTACTACAGCAGTCACTTTCAGTTTTCTAAATTGCAGTTATAAATAGCACTAACAGCTACAGAAAGAGCACATCCATATAGGTCAATGGAGTGCACACTCACCATTAATTTTCTAATGTCACAAAATTAATATTGGGTGCCTGCCTGCATGGTGGCGTGTCAGCAGGTTCAGGAAATGAGTCTGTTTTTCTGTGGGTACATATTCGGGGTGCTGTAACTGTTTGACTGGAAGAGGAAGACCAGTCAGTATGGCTCTCAGTCACTGTCCACAGCTTAATGATCCACAATCATTGCAGTAGGATACATTCCACATAACATTATTTACCACCTCAGCCTTGGCACAGCGCGGGTACCATGCAACAACGTTTAGATTGCTATGTGGGGAAGGGCACCTCTATCTGTGTGCTGGTAACATAAACTTTTGGGAAATGTATTCTACTGCAATTGCTGTGGATTATTAAGCTGTGGATAGGGGACTGAGAGACGTCCTGACTGTTCCTACTTCAATAGACGGGACTGCATGGTATATTATTAATACCATCAACACTGGACCAAGTCATCTATCATATATGTTTGCAGGGGACTGGGTACCTGACAGTGCACACCTGCTCTTTAACAGATTGCACTGCTGCTTTAACACAAACAACATGACAGGAAGAAATCATTACTGCAAATAAATGTTTTCCTGTTTGTAAACAGAGATTATTAACTAGGCATATAAGGAAGGGAAGGACAGCATTTTTTAGGTTATTTTCTTTAAACTGTTTTTAGGCAGTGTTTTTTAAATTTTTTTGGGTCAAACAAGGTGATAAGAAAGGCAAAACACAAAATGAAAATTATACACCAAACAAAAACTCTAATATTCCAAGTTATGGTGAGGCAGCAGCAGTTGGAGCATGGAGATAATTTGCAGTTGCTGACCCTCCATAAGCTCCAACTGCAGCTCAAGGTTGTTCACCCTGTTGTTAAAGTGGTCTACCTCACTCCACATGAGACCTAAATCAGTCTGTATGGCATGCATTGTTGCAGGGTTTCCAGAGTCCCGTGCAAGTTCTGGAAGAGCCACTTGCTCCCTGGCCCTTCTACGCTTCACACCCCATGCAGGCAGAGGCCGTGCTGCCACCTGTTGCCCAGCAGTCACATTTCTTGCATGCTCTGCTGCCTTCAGTTCAGTTCAATTCAATTTATTGGAAAGCAAAACTGAGAGAAAAGCTCTCTTTTACAATTGAATCCATCAAGGTAAAACATACATACGTACATATAACATTTTACATAATGTCACATACATTATTTATATAAGTTCACATGCAATGTAATTATGATTAATTTAAAACAGCTACATTCACATATCATAGATCTAAAGAGCAGACATTTAAAATGTGATAAGGAGATGATATATATCAATTTCAGCTTTTTTTGAATCGATGTCCAGGTCGTAGGGACTACAACAGTCTACCTATAACTACCAAATCTGGTTTTAAATCTTGGTAAATCTTTTAAGCCTTAGCCTCCGACTCCGCACGGTGGTGGTTTGTGAGGTGTGTGTGCTGCCCACCTGTCTACTGATGAGTATCCTAGGCCTACAACGTACAAGCACACTGCAGATCTTGCACTTTACAACAATGGGGTCACTAGGCAGTGAAGTAAAGAATTCCCACACAACAGAGCTGAGGGGTAGACTGGATACAGGCGGAGGGGCCCAGATGTTATGGGGTGCTGGTACACAACTGGAGGGAACAACCTGCTGCTGCTGCTAAGACTGCTGTGGCAGCCCCTGGATGACTTTCTGCTGCTGCTGCTGATTTTCTGGGGCCATGGCAGGCAGTGGGGGGGGGGGGCAGTAGTAGGTGTCACCGGCAGGGGTGCTTGCATGGCACCACTACTTTCTCTTTCAGGGAGGGGAGCACTAGCATTAAACACTGTGCTGTGATTTATATGTGTGGCGCCACTGCACATACGTAGCCTAACATGCTGTCCTCTATGTGCCCCAGAAGAACCAAACCCACCTCTCTCCATTTTACACACAAAAAAAATAAATAAACTATTAACAACTACTGAAACAAAAATAAAAAGAGGTAAACTAAGGAGTCAGGAGTGGAATATGAACTCAAAATCAAAAGGGGCAACTCCAAACAAGAAATAGGCAACTAAACTCCAAAACAATCTGCAAATTCTATTGAAAATTCTAACTCTAACTCACTATCTCTCTCACACACAAAACAACTCCTTCTCTAAGACTAGGCAAGGTGAAAGTGAAACTATTTCACTGTCTTGCCTGATTAACTTCCTGCTTGCAGCATGTAACCTGTAGCCTGTGAGACATGTGATCTGTGGGCTGTTTCAATTCTCATACACTTCGCCTTTCTGAAAATAAGGTTAAGTGTACGCAAAGTCAGCAATACAAAGACATTAAAGGACGAAGTAGTACATTTTAATGGGGACTTCATGTAGCCCCAAATGGAAGCAATGTGGGCTACTTCACCTCTACTTTGCTAAGGAAGTAAAACTTCACTGCATGTCTAATTGTGACAACACTACTGAGGTACAACAGCATCTAGAGGCTCCAAAAAATAGAGTGCACACAAAGAACACGGTGCTTAAGGAACCACTCGAAAAGACATGTACAAAGTTCCAAGGACACGCAAACCCATAAAAAGGATGCTGCAACAAGTTCCAGTTAAAACTTCTTTATTTAATAAAATATAAAATCGAGAACATGACCCTGCCTGATACGTTTTCAGACTTTTGTCCTTTATCAAAGACATGTTAAGCATCTAGAGGCTGTTGTAACTCAGTAGTGCAAAATCATGCATTTGGGGCACAAGAACCCAGGGGAGGATTACATGATGGATGGGGGGGGAGGGGAGAAACTGATGGTCACCAAACAGGAAAGGTATTTCGGGAGTAATCATATCTGATGATCTATAGGTGGCCAAACAGTGTGCCAAGGCTGTGGGAGAGCCAGTGGCATGCTGGGGTGCAAGGGGAGAGGTATCACCAGCAGAAGGAAGGATATATTGATGTCACTGTATGGATCATTGGTGAGGCCTTATTTGGAATACAGTGTCCAGTTCTGGAAGCCGCATGTCGGTAAGGACATAGACAGGGTGAGGCAGTTCAAAGAAGGGCAACAAAGATGGTGCGGGGCCTGCACCAAAAGTCATATGAGGAGAGAGACTGGTACACCTCAATATGTATACCCTGGAGGAGAGAAGAGACAGGGGAGATATGATAGAAACCTACAAATATCTAAAAGGCATAAATAGGGTAGCAGAGGATAGCATCTTTCAGAAAAGGAGATGTCCAGGAACGAGGAGTCATGACATGAGGTTGGAAGGGGATAGACTAACGGGAAGCATGAGGAAGTATTTCTTCACAGTAAGGGTGGTAGAAGCATGGAACAGACTCCCAGTGGGGGTGGTGGGGGTAAACACAGTGGGGGGATTCAAACATGCATGGGACAGGCATGGGGGCACCCTAGCAATAGGAACGAGGAGGTAAAGCTGGAGATCAAGTAGGGTCTGCGGCTTTTACAGTAGGCAGGGAAAATGGGCAGACTAGATGGGCCTAGCGGTCCTTAACTGCCATCAGTTTCCATGGGGCGCGTATGAATTTCTATACACCACAACATTGGACCATATGCTATAAAACTATAAAATGTATACAGTTATATAATACATGGACAATTTATGTTGCATATATAAAACATTAGATGCAAGGGAGGTCCAGCATTATAGAATTTGATGACAGTTGGATTGTTAGTTAACAAGATAAAAAGACATTTAAATGAGAGAGAGAGAGAGAGAGAGAGAGAGAGAGAGAGAGAAGACGATTTTAAAAGCAACAGCAGAGTACAAAGTTGGTTCCAGTCACAAGAGAATAAAAGACTTCTTTAAAAAGAATAGTAACAAGTCATTACATAAAAGATAGTATGTGCTTTACAATCAATATACTACTCAACCCTGAATGATTGCTAAAGTGATAACACCTCTAGGGTAAAAATTAATGAGGTTCAGTCCACCCCACTGACTGAGGCAGGCTGAGGCGATAGCTACCACCTTACTGCCTGTCACGCTAGCAACCCAGGTTTGGAAACTGACCAGGGTAGTTTACGGCAACTGGAGGAAGGGCAACTGAGGGTCCCACAGACTGCTGTCTTCCTTCAGGGACGGGGACAGTGTGACCTGCTGCACTACTACCACCCAGTGGAGACTGGGTGGTATGACAGGTGAGGGCCTAGTGTCATGGCACAGATGTGGATGCCTGAATCAGCACACACACACACACACGCATCATTGCACAGGGCACAGTCAAAGGGGAAACAGGGGAAAAACAAATAAAAAGTATGTGCACCAGCCACCATGCATGACAGTACTGGTACCCTCGGGTCCCATCCCATGTGGATCCTCACAGGCCCGATATTGGGGGAACTGGTGGATAGGACAGGGGTGCTGGGTGGAAGCCTGAAACAGGCACATGGTGGCAGCCAGAGGCCAAACAGCTATATGGGAAAAAAGTAATGGGGTTCTACAGCATACACCACACTTGGAAGCACATAGTATTGGATATGCAGCTGCTGGGTTTAGTTAAAAAATAAGGTGACAGTGCCACCTTAAACTAAACTCTTTTCACATATCTACCTCTATTTTTCTGTATAACTATACTGCTGGATGCTGCCCAAAAAGTAACGCACAGTATTGCAAGGGTCCACAGTCTGTGCTACGTTTGCATTTTGGGAAATAAATAATTTGATATGATCTTTTGATTAAAAGGACAACAATACATCTCCTAGATGGAAAGTATGCCTTATTGGTGTATAATCAAATTTATGTTCCTTAAAATAAATTTTTTTGAAGAAATTGAGTGGTTTCTTTTAGGCAGCATGTCTTGTGGTATTTCTACTTCATATTATAAATAGTTCAGGGAGAATGAACAATCAATATGAATCAGTGTGCAGAAGTTAGGAATATTGATTGCTAGTATTGTAACTTCCTAAACTTTGAGAAGACATTGTTCAAGATGATGCCATAACTCTAAGAGACTAAGGGCCTGATTTTCAAACGCCCTGAGAATGCTGCAGGCCACTGGTGCCCTGAACATATGGCGCAAAGGGCTTGTGGCATTCTCTCGGCACTGATTGGGATTTTCAGTCCTGTGCACCAGATGCCACAAGGTAGACCAGCCCCACCCCCCCCGGTGTAACTTGCACCATTTGGGGGACCCTTTGTGTGGGGCTTGCACCAAATACTGTATTTGGCACAAGATGCTGTAACGTGTGGAAACTGTTGCAACTGTGCTTGACGTACTAAAATGTGGAGCAGTAGTGTCAAAAGAGTTTGGCGCAGTTGCACTAAACAACGGGGCTGATGCAGGGACTGATGCAAGCCTTGCATCAACCTTTGAAAATTGGGACCTCTTCATCCTTTACCTGGAACCCATGGCCCAGGCAATACGGGAGAGTGAAAATTATATGGGGGTAGATATGTGCGGTACCACACACAGAACAGCTCTTTATGGAGATGACAACCTCTTATACGTGGAGGATCCAGAGACATCAATCCCCGCAGTCTTTCAAATTCTCACTTGCTTCAGTGAGATATCAGGATATAAACTAAACAAGGACAAGACAGAGGCCTTGGCCTTCCACTACACACCCAGTCCACAGCTGGGGGAACAGTACTCATTCCATTGGGACTTAAGAGATCTTAGATACCTGGGTATTAGGTTATCAAACTAGATGGACCGACTTTATGACATGAACTACACACCCCTGGTGCACCAACTTAAAAAAGATCAACAAAGTTGGAAGACACTCCCACTCACTCTAGTCCTAGAATAGATTCAGTCCGAATGGTAATACTCCCTATATTTCTATATATTTTTCAAAACACCCCACTACCAGTACCATGCCAAGAATGGAGAAGATGGAATCTAGCAATCTCCAGGTACATACAGTATGGGGAGTATGACAGGGTAGAATAGGACCCTGTCCCATTTGTTATGGAGAAAGTGTTTAAATGCAAGGTTCTATCCTTTCCTTTTCTGTCTCTTCTCTGTCTGGTTGCTCAACCCAATTTTCCTGTGAGACCTCGGACTTGAGCAACCCAATAAGTCTCACAATTCTTTGCCTCTCACTGTCTTTCAGTTTCTCTTGCTGTCTGTTTTTCCTCCCTTGCATAT
The DNA here is from genome assembly GCA_016271365.2 of Neoceratodus forsteri. Classification (NCBI taxonomy): domain Eukaryota; kingdom Metazoa; phylum Chordata; order Ceratodontiformes; family Ceratodontidae; genus Neoceratodus; species Neoceratodus forsteri. The sequence goes on from CM028129.1 coordinate 726,113,576, forward strand.
CTGCTGATATAAAAATATCTGCAAATCATTATGTGGAAAGGAAACTGATACTGGGATCCCCATTGTTTCGAAAATGTATAGTATTACTGTTGAAATGTATATAATTATATTTTGAGATGACTGCAAAACGCTGTTGGAAACTAGAGGTTACTTGAGTGCAAATGTTGAGCCTTTTGCAAAAGCTATAGGGGCCTCAAGAAGCACACTGTGTTCTAGTACCTCCTGAAACTTACAAGAACAGAATATTTACAAGGACAGGATGTTTGCAAAGAATGGGGGTTGAAAAGACTTATAAAAGAGCTAAGCTGCAACTGCAAGAGAGATTTGGAGAATAAGGGACACAGACTGAAAGAGATCTAACAACTGCTCCTGTTTTCCTATGCTTTCTGACCTGTGCCTCGACAACAGTGAGGACATACACCCAGGGTAAGGCTATCTACCTTGATGGTACCTAAAAACAAGGGGAGCCTAGTTCTTCCAGATCTACAACTGTACTACATGGCAGCCCAGCTCCACATTCTGTTCTACTGGTACTCCCATGGGAAAGCACCCCAATGGCTAGACATGGAAAGGGATATATTACCTTTTAGAGAAATAGCCAAATTTATACAGTGTATGGAGACAGGGTGGAAGCAATGGAAAAGGAGATAACAAACCCATGGATCAGACTTGTGTGAGAGATTTGGCACTAGGTAGTAAGAGACACCAAATTGCAAGATCAGATGACATGGATATGCCCACTGGCCAATCTCCCTGACTTCAAGCCAGTCAAGTTAGACACCACATTTAGAGACTGGCAGAGACAAAATGTCCTCTGTCTACACCAAGTGACTACTGGGGAACTGATAAAGTCCTTCTTAGAACTGCAAGAGCAACTAGTCCTACCCCGTAGAGATTTTTTTAGATACAGTACCTTCAGATTAGACACTATTACTCCATGCTGCCACTAGCAGCTAAGGACCCAGGAGAGAGGACAGTGCTGATAGTAGCACTAGTACACTACATGACCACCTCAGATTCTGCACACCTCATATCAAACATATATAAGGCCCTTCAACAGATGTATCAGCATCAGTCACATTACATAGTTCAAAAATGGAAGGAAGAGATGGGTGAACCTAGCGACAGGAGAGATTGGGAAAGAGGGTGCATGGAGGTAGGCAGAGTAACTTCCTCGCATATTTGGAGAGAGTATGTATGAATGCACCTGTCATGGTTCTTCCGGATGTCCACCATCACAACAAAATATATGACACAAGGCAGCTCAGCATGTTGGAAGGAGTGTGGAGAACCCAGAGCCAACCACACACATGTCATGTGAGCATGCCCAGAATTAAGAGTTTTCCACTCAGAACTAGAAATGGTGGTGGGAAACATAGAAACATAGAATTTGATGGCAGATAAGGACCGCTTGGCCCACCCAGTCTGCCCATTTCCCCTACCTGATGGATAAGCTGCAGATCCTAGTTAACCAGCAGCCTACTTCTTCCTACCCCCACCCCCTAGAATTGCCTTATGACTGTCCCATGCATGCTTGAATTCCACCCCTGTTTTTGACTCCACAACCTCCTCTGGAAGGCTGTTCCATACATCCACAACCCTCTCTGTGAAAAAATACTTCTTTAAATTACCTCTGAGCCCCCCCCTTCTATCTTCAAATTGTGCCCCCTTGTTCTTGCACACCTCTTTTTTTGAAAGATGCTACCCTCTTGGACTTTGTTGATTCCCTTGAGGTACTTGAAAGTTTCTATCATGTCCCCCTCTCCCTCCTTTCCTCGAGGCTATACATATTGAGCTCCTTAAGTCTCTCTTCATATGTCTTCTGGTGCAGACCCTGCAACATTTTAGTTGCCCTCCTCTGGACAGCTTCCATCCTGTCTATGTCTTTGCGGAGATTGGGTCTCCAGAACTGCATGCAGTACTCCAGATGGGGTCTCACCAGCTGTCTGTACAGAGGGATAATAACTTCTTGTTTTCTACTGGTGATGCCTTTCCCTATGCATCCCAGTATTCCCCCAGCCCTCCTTGCTGCCCTCTCACATTGCTTGCCCACCTTTAGGTCATCTGATATGACTACCCCCAGGTCCCTTTCCATTTTTGTTGTTGTTAGTATTTCCCCCCATTGTGTGCCTCTTCCCTGGGTTTTGTTTCCCAGGTGCATTACCTACACTTCTTAGCATTGAATCTAAGCTGCCATACATTTGACCATTCCTCTAACCTTGCCAAGTCCCTTCTCATCCTTTCCACCCCACCTTGTGCATCAACTCTGTTGCAGACCTTTGTGTCATCTGCAAAGAGACATACTTTTCCTTCCAGTCCCTCTGCAATGTTGCTTATAAAGACATTGAAGAGGACCGGTCCTAATACTGAACCTTGCGGTACCCCACTACTAACCCCCCTTTTTTCAGAGTGGATTCCATTTACTATTACTCTCTGTGTCCTATTCTCCAGCCAATTCTTTGCCTAGGCTGTCATCTTGGGACCCACTCCCACGCTGGCTAACTTGTATATTAATCTTTTGTGTGGGACTGTGTCAAATGCCTTGCTAAAGTCTAGGTAGGCCATGTCCACAGCCCCTTCCTGATCAACTACTTTGGTCACCCAGTCAAAGAAATCTATCAGATTTGTCTGGCATGACTTTCTCGCTGTGAATCCATGCTGCCTTGGGTCCTGTGCCCCTCTGGCCTCTAGGTACTCAACATTTCTTTCCTTCAGAAGTGATTCCATCATTTTCCCTACCACTGAGGTTAAACTAACAGGTCTGTAGTTTCCTGCTTCTGCCTTGCTCCCACTTTTGTGAAGGGGAATCACATCTGCCCTCCTCCAGTCCTCGGGTACCACCCCATCCTCCCATGATTTGTTAAAGAGGGTAGTCAGTGGTGTCACTAGTTCTACCCTTAGTTCTTTTAGAATTCTGGGATGAATCCCATCAGGCCCCATTGCTTTGTCCACCTTCAGTTTTAAGAGTTCTTTCAGAACCCTTTCTTCTGTAAATGGGCTGGTATCAACTTCTGTATCCAGAGTGTTTCTACTGTTTGTTTTAGGTACCTCCCCCTCTTCCTTTGTAAATACTGAGCAAAAATATTTGTTTAGTATCTCTGCCTTTTCACAGTCACCCTCTGCCCACCCTCTCTCCCCTTTATTAAGCCTCACTATCCCTCCTTGGTTTTCTTGCTCCCTGATGTACCTATAAAGGTTTTATCCCTCTTCTTAACTGAGTTGGCTATCTTTTCCTTGGTTTGGGCCTTTGCTGTTCTGACTGCCTTCCCAGCTTCCTTTTGCTTTAACTGATACAGTTCTCTGTCCTGTTCCTTCTGTGATTCCTTGTACTTCCTGAATGCTTTCTTTTTCTCTTGAACCTTCACTGCCACTTCCTTTGAGAACCATAGTGGTTTCTTACCTCGTTTCATTTTGTTTATTTGCTTTACACAAAGGCTTGTTACCTCTGTGATGGCAATTTTTATTATTCCCCATTGTTCTTCCACCCCTCCTTCCTGCCCATTTGCTAGTGCATTCCTTAGGCACTCACCCATTTTGGCAAAGTCAGCCCTCCTAAAATCCAGTACCTTGCTGCGTGCAACCATAACACTAACACCACAGCTATACTTCTTGCATGTATGCCCTAGGGACCTTAGAGGTAGAAAATATCAAATACCTTTCAGGTATAATGATAGTAGCAGTGAAAAAATGTGTCACCAGGAGATAGTTAACTGACCAGCAGGTCACAATAGAACAGTGGAGAACAGTGATAAATGAAATACATATGATAGAAAAAATTACTTACAATCTCAATGATAGAAAAGCGACACACACCTCAAGATGGAACTCATGGGTAATATCTGTAATGCAGCACGATACAGCATTTGTGACCTAATAGGCAAGGAGTCTGCCTGTGGTACAGTCCCCTGGGAAGCGGGTACCGGGGACTGAGGTTGACAGAGCAGAGGTAGACTCAGTTGGCCCTACAAAAATATGAGCAATCGGGTAATTCTAGAAATCGAAACCAGGAGTAAACCTGAAATGTCCATGTGAGGAAAACAACTGTAAAGATCGTACAGATTATTAATGAAGGACTGGTGGGTGGACAGGCCCCAGTGCTGAGTAGGGAGGTGGGCCCACCCACCAAGGAGAGGTAGTTAAGAAAATATTCTGTATGTATGTGAAACTGTATATTATACACTGCATGAAACGTTCATGAATGTCTATATTTGTTTGTCTGTTTGATCAATAAAAAGATATTTACCAAAAGAAATATGGGACTGTTCCTGGGGTCACACTGAAGTTAGTGTTATGTTAAAGTTAACTATGGTTTTATGCCAGTTACTGTGTAACTCCTGACTCTGTAAGCCTGTCTGTGATTTCACTGCTGAGTGTGAGGGTCTTCACTGGGAATAGTCTGGCACCCCCCCACCTCAAACCTAACGATCTACCTACATCACTCCCCAACTCCCGCAGAAGGTACCCGACTCATGCACAGCCACAATTCAAGCAGCAGATTGTCAGACCAAAATAAATCAGCAGCCCCCCTTCCCCAGTCCAGTCCTCATACTGTTTATTCAGTGTGCAGTGCTGCAAGTCACCTTGCGGATACCCTGGGAGTCCACTTAAAGCCATCTAGAGTGTTTTTGCAGGGCAGAGTCATGGGCTACAGGGCATCTAGTGGTATTGACACCAAGGGATCTACAGTCTCAAGGCCAAAGAGGAATGAGTTTATTCTGCATCATGAGCATCCATGTGTATTCCCCCATTATGGTGGCCACACGTGGTGTCTTGCAAGTCCTTACCTTTGTAATCACTTCCATCTTGGGCCTTACCCTGCAACACAAATTGGAGGGACACTGGAGAACTGCTTAAATAAGGTAAATTCAGTCTGGAAACTTTTTATTAATTGATTATCCATAGACTATCAGCACAAGCAAGCAGACTGCTGAGAACAAGGGCCGGGGGGGGCAAGACAATCATTCAAGGGACTGACAACAGCTGCCAACCCTGGGCCAGGCAGGACAGCGAACTCGCAGCTAGAGTTGTCATGTAGAACAGGGGAACACTGACCACCTTTCAAACTATCGGGGCATCAGGAGTAGTAGTCAATGCTACTGGAGCACTAAGGACCCCCTCTGCACTTTTTGTTTTTATGTTCAACACGGTACTTATGTGGACGTCTTCACACAGAGGCTTCCACCTTTCACTGAAATGCACTGCATATCACCGTCGGTCGTTCTGTGTGTCGACACCCTCCGGCTCCACCCGTGACTGTGGGGGCACTGAGGTGTCCAGGGGACACACCGCGGGCTGGTGGCCTGCATTATTCAGTTCCACAATGTCATTGTTGGGCGATGTTACTGCCCGTGATGTCATGCCTGTGATATTTTGTCCTGCTTTCTTTTGTGGGTGATATTATCACCCGGAACGGTTCCAAATTGCTATGTGCATTTTGTGCAACAATGCATATAGGGCTAGGTTGGCCAGCTAGCTTGAGTATATGTTTTGTCTTTGTTTTGTTTTGTACATTGTGGGGGGACATCATAAGCATGTGCACATAAGTTAAGATTGAAGAAGGCAAACTGACATTTAGTATTTATAATTGCACATAATTTAAGACTTAAGAAGAAGACAAACTGACATTTCACACATATAATTGCATGTAATTATAATTAGGGATGACATGGTCCCAAGGATGACCCAGGGAATTACAGACCAGTCAGTCTGACATCAATCACGTGCAAGTGCATGGAGACCATACTTAAGGAAAGGTTGGTAGAATATCGAGAGGAGCATGGTCTCCAGGATGTGAGGCAACACAGGATCATGGTGGGGAGACTGTGTCAAATGAATTGGATTGATTTCTTTGACTGACTCACTATAACAGTAGACAGGGGCCAAACGGAAGACATCCTCTATCTGGATTTCAGCAAGGCCTTTGACTCTGTGCCTCACAAAAGGTTTATCAGGAAATTGGTAGATCTCAGGGTTGGGGAGAAGATGCCAGATGGGTGAAAAACTGGCTAAGGAATGGAACCTAGAGGGTGGTTGTGGGGGGAAAGTTATCTGGCACCAGAGAGGTCACCATTAGGGTCCTGCAGGGCTCAGTGCTGGGGCCGGTGTTGTTCAATGTCTTCATCAATGACATTGGGGATGGCATTAAGGGCAAAATGTGTCTATTCATAGATGACACCAAGCTCTGTGGGAGAGTGGACACAGCTGAAGGGATACAGGACTTACAGGATGTTCTGGAAAAGCTGAAGAGGTGGTCCAGGATCTGGCAGCTTGGCTTCAATGCCAAGAAATGCAAAGTTTTGCACACTGAAGCCAAGACTCCCAGGACTGAGTACTACCTGGATGGAGTCCTGGTATCTGTATCAGAAGAAGAGAAAGGGAGTGATGATCACTAGTGACTTGAAGCACTCCACACAGTGCAAGAAAGCAGCAGCAAGGGCAAACAAGATGTTGGGATGCATAGCTAGGGGGATCAGTCGTAGGAGAGAGGAAGTTATACTGCCTTTGTACAGGTCACTGGTGCGGTCACACCTAGAGTATGGAGTTCTGTACTGGAGCCCGCACCTCAAAAATGACATTAACCTGCTAGAGGAGGTCCATAAGAATGCTACAAATATGACAGTGGGTCAGCAGGGTAAGGCATACGGGGAGAGGTTGAGTGCATTGAACATGTACTCCCTGGAGGACGGGAGAGAGAGAGAGAGAGAGAGAGAGAGAAGGAGGGACATGATTGAGACCTTCAGGTACTTGAAAGGGATAAATAAGGTGGGTAAGGAGGGTCTCTTTAAGTTATGTGGCAACCATAACATGAGGGGGCACAGTCTGAAGCTGGAGAGGGAGGTTTTGGAGGGATGTCAGGAGGCACTTCTTCATGGAGAGGGTGGTGGACACTTGGAATGCACTGCTAGAAGAGGTGGTCTTGTTGAAGATGGTGAGCAGCTTCAAGAGGTGCTGTGATAGGCATGGGGAAGGTAAAGATCATGGTAGGGAGGATGGAAAGTATGGAAGGAGTGGGGAGCGGGGCAGGGTTAGTAGCTCAAGCTGTGAACCCTGCAATATAAGTAGACTAGACAGATCAAATGGCCTTCTTCTGCTGGCTTCTTCAGCTGTTCATATGTAATTCAAGATTGAAGAAAAAAACACAATGACATTTGGCATTTGTAATTACCAGTACACATAATTTAATACTTAAGAAGAAGACAAATTTACATTTGGCATTTATAATTGCACTGCCACTAAATTAATTGTATTATTTAGTGCAATTATAAATGCCAAATGTCAGTTTGGCATCTTCTTCAATCTTAATTCTTAGACTGCCGACAGAATTAGAACGGTATTGGAGTTTTGTGCAGATACACAGTATCAGTCCCCGGCCCTGTAAGAGTTAAATTATTTGTGTGTGCTTACGATTTGCCTCCCAGTGTGCAAGACAAAGGCAAAACATATACCGTTGCTAGCTGATCAACCTAGCCCTACATGTGTTGTTGCACAAAATGTACGCACATGCCTATAGTGTACCCTTATCATACAGTATTAATTTAAAACTGTATAATAAGGGTATGCCATATGCATCTGCTTGCCTTTTACATGATTGGCCTTAATTTTAGCTGTGTTCAAGCTGGCTTGGTGTCTCTACCTGTATCCAAGTCCCCCTACTTGATGTTATTACAGTTTCATTCCACGCACATTCTGATACAGACTGCACCCCCCACACACACATGCAAAAGAAGAGAAGGGGCCACATTTTAAAAGCCTGTAATTTCGTGCAAGGTGCCTGTGCCAAAAGGATTTGATGCAAGTGGTACCTTGTGCCAGAGTTTGCGACAGTCCTAATTTTCAAACATAGGCTGTGTCAAAATCAGGATGCCTTGTGCTGATGCTGTCCTGTGCTGTCCCTGCGCCAGACATGCTAGTGCGGCAGGTTGCAAGGGGGCTTGCTCCATGGTGGGGCTGCAGCATCCCCTTACTTGGGATTTTGGAAGACCAGCCATAAGTTGCTTTAACAGCCCTTGTGCCAGGCGCCTGGCATAAGCTGCATTGGGGGTGGGACAGGCTGCATGGTCAGTGCAACAGGACTGGTGGGGGTGCCAGTGCAGGGCAGAATGGGCACATTGGGGTGTGGGAGGGAACACTGGTGGCACCAGGGTAGGCATGCTCTGGACAGTGACACACAGCCATTGATGGCCATTGGCAGTATGCTGCCACTGATTGTGTCCTGGGCTCCCAGTGCTGCCACCCCTGCCAGCTGACCCACAGTGCACACATGCCCCGACATGCTCATTGCCTTACGGCAGGTAGGATGACATCTGTCTTTTGTGGTGCCCATCCCACCTGCCGTCACTCTTCCGGCACCTGTGGCTGTGCATCAGGACAGGTGGCTCTGCCTGGGTATATTCCCCACCATGTGCACCCCCTCATCCTGTGCAGCCATGGTCAGTCACCCCCTGCCAGGATGGTGGCATGATGTGGGCAACTGGCAAGGGCTGGTGACATCAGGGGTCCAGGACACAGTTCATAGCAGCATACTGCCCACTGCACTCTGCGACTCTGTTTCCTGTCCAGGGCATGCCTGCCCCAGTGCCACCAGAGCACCCTCCCACATTCTGTCATGCCTCTGCTGCCCACTAGTGGCACCCCTACTGGTCTGGCTGCTGTGTAATACACAGCCTGTCCCTGCCCCCCAACATCATGGCTCTGGGCCAGGGTTGTGTCAGGCTGGGGGGAGGGGGCTTGAGTGGACCCTCTGTCAAACTCTTCTGGTATGCCAAAGGTTTGATGCATGACTGAGACTGCAGCAGCTCCTGTGACTGTGGTGCAGGAACCACCTTTGTTCTAGAATAGGGCACAGGGTCCCTGATGCACCTGGAGGTTGCTGCAGCCATGGATCAGCGCACCATGCATCGATGTAGTGGTCCTCTGAAAATAAGGCCCAAGATGTTTTACTTTTTTTAATTTTTGTTTTTAGAGAATGCATTGCTGACAACAACTTCAATGGCTGGAGATCTACGTGTCTTGACAATGAAGATCGCTTTGTGCACAAAAGTCCATTGCAGTGAAGTTTAGAGAAGTTATACCCTTGCTACAATAAAAAAAATGAGTGTAATAGAAAAGAAGAGCAGCGTTGGTGTGGTTCTGTGTGTTGTGTCTTTCTTTCAGTCACACTTCAGGATACTGGTGTAATTTTCTGCAGTATTTTTACTGTGACCTGACAGACATCAGCAGTAGCTAAACACTCACATGACACAATGGCATATTAATCTTCATAATTAATGTGTACTGGCTTCTCTTCATCACTGTTAGGATCAGTGAGATGTTTTAAAGAAAAAGTGCATCCACTGAAAAGATGAAGACTGACCTTCAGAAATGTAAAGCGTTTAACATTTTCATGTAACACATGGCTGCATAGGTCAGAAGCAACACTACCAGCTGTGCCAAAGATTCTCTCCGAATAAACACTGGTGGGAGGGCAACTCAAGTAAAAAATTATTGTTTTGTACAATGCTGGCCAGATTTTTCTATTGCTCTGCCAATATTTCAGAGGGTCATCCCATATAGATAGTTTACTAGGGCCTTTCATATAGTTTTCCTGAGGGTTTAGGGTCTTTTAGATATCATCCAGCAGCAGTATGTCCCTGGAAAACACTGAAACAAGTACTGCTTTTGCCAATATCTTGCAGCTCTGACCAAATGTCATCCTCTTTATCTTGATTTTTCACAGTGTATGCACTTTTTGCTGGTAGTGAGGTTTGGGAGTTTGTACGCTCAAGAGGTTGTTGTGATGAAATAGTATCCACCATTTCATTTCACACTTTTTCAGTGAGTAGGTCTTTATATCTGCTAATGTCTGTGATGTCAGTGGGGAGGAAGGAAGCCAGGGTAGTGTTAAATTGAGGGGCTAACATGATGGGGAGAATATAATGTTCAGATTTTAGCAACATTTCTATTCTGGAGTCCATTTCAAGGGATATACTCAGGTTTTCTACAAGTGAATTTGCAGTACCTTCCTCCAAGAATTTTGCCTTCTGCTTTTCCAGCTTTTTTTAAGTAGGCATAATGGGGGATGACCAGACTCAGACTGGCATTGTCTGCACTCATTTCCCTAGTAGCTTCCACAAAGGGCTGGAGAACCTGGCACAACTGTGCCACCAAGTTCCACTTGGTTGAACTGAGACACATATCCCCTTTCCCTACGGAGTGACCCATCGTGTACTGATGCACTGCTCCACTCTGCTCAAGGAGCCATTGTACCATATAAAAGGCAAAATTTCACCTAGTAACTACCTCCTGCTGTAGCTTATGTTGTGGAAGGTTATTGTCCTTTTGCAACTGCCGCAATATTTTACAAGCTTTGGCAGAATGGCTGACATGTTCACAGATCTTGTGCACAACACTAAGGGCATTCTGAATGCTTCTGTCATCCCAGAGAAAATCATGTACTACAAGACTGAGGGTGTGAGTGAAGCAAAGTATGTGCATATACCCACCATCCTTCACATCACATGCGATGTTAGCCCCGTTATTGGACAAGGCAAATCCTGGAGAAAGGCCACGAGGAATGAGTCATTCAGCAAAATGTCTTTTTGGCTCCTGCAAGAGATTCACTGCAGTATGATCTTTTGACATGAAACTAGTAATGCACAAGGCAGCCTGCTTCTTAAACATCCTGGTTGAGTCTGAGACAGAGGATGAGGCAGAGGAATCATGAAAGTAGGCCCAGTGACCAGTGAAGGTCATGTAGTCTACTTCTTGGCTGCTAGTAAACTTACAAGCTCAAATGGGCAGACTGGGTGGGCCGTAGGCCCTTATCTACCGACACTGTCTATGCATCTATGGAGTCCACATGTCGGTTGTAATATGGATTTGTGGCACTGCTGCTATCTTCAAGGCCTGTGTCACTTTCTCACTCAATTCACAATACAAATTTGGTACTGCTTTTGCAGCAAAGTATTTCCTGGATTGTATGTATTTAATATCATGGCACTGCAATCTGCATTAATTGCTTAAAACCAACACACTCAACAAAAGAGAAGGGATGCAGGTCTAATGCTATCATTTCTGTATCCTGTTGACAGGGCATGGAGACTAAGGTGCTGGAATGTGGGTGCTGGGATGAGAGCATATGACATGCGGGTGATCAGTATTTTTGATCGCCCGCTAATGTCAGCGTCCTCGTGTGGGCATGTTCTCCCTCACAATTTGTGCCAGCTCGGGGGGTGTTTATATAAATGTGAGGAGGGTGCGAAGCCCCCAGTGGGATATTACTGTAAGACCAGTAGGGGGTGATTGCAACCTGAGGTGTGCGATCTGGGTTGGGGGGTGGGAATCAATTGCCTGTCGCCCATCTTGCCGGTGTCCTTTTACCTGTGCTATTTTTTAAGGAGCGCAGGTTGTTGGCACATCAGCATGGGTGAACCTATCATTTCTGCTACGGCCTTGTTTAATTTTTGTGTAACTGGATGATCAGGTTCATATTTACATGCCCTTTGAAATGACTCTTGCGTGGCTAACTGTTTCTGTTTTGGGTCTTCTCTGCTCTGATAAGAGCGGACCAAATTAAATGAAGGGGAACTGTCAGATGCTAGGGTGCCTGATGATGATGGTGAATTACATACTTGGCTTTTTTGGCTGAGGGGGGATGAAAATAATTGGCAATGCCACCTGTTTTGGTTACGGAAGAAGAAGAGTCTAGGTCCCTGTCATACAATGCCTCATCCTCTGTCTCATCTCTCAACAGTGGCATCACATCTTTTCTGCATACCATCACGTGCATTCTCTTTAAGTGTCTTATCAATATAGATGTGCCTAGGTGATTCTCCCGTCTCCCCCTGCCGACACCAGTTTTACGAATAGTGCATATTGCATGGCAGATATTTTGGGAGTCAATACAATAGTAATTCCAAACCCAAGAGGTGGCCTTTTCAGTTTTGATTCCAGGCATAAATAGCTGTTCTGTAGCACTAGTAGCAGTGTTTACATTGTGAGTCCTGTCATCATCATTGTTTTCCTTCTTTAAAATAACGGTGTCAGTAGGGGAGACAGGAGGATCTTCCTTGTCACCATTTCCTTTTTGGTTGGTTCCCACCAATGACCCATCTCCAGAATTTCTTCGAATTCTCTCCTGCACTACTTCAGTAGTATCAGAGTCAGAAGACTCAGACCATGTCGCGATACTGACCCTTTGGAACTCGTTTTCCAATCTCTGTTAGGGAGGCCCGATGGGTGAGATGTTTAAGAAGGGTCTAAAGATCTACCTATTCTACCTGGCCTTCCCTAACGAATATGACTGACCAGAGCTAGTTTAATTTTAGATAATATATTCTTATATTTATTGTTTTAATCTTGTATTATATGCTATATGTGTTTTTCTCTGTATTTATTTTTGTGTTAACTCTACCTGCCTTTATGTAAGGTGCCCAGAGCCTCCGGGATTGGGCGCCATATAAATAAACATGTCTTGCCTGGCCATGGTCACTAGGCACAAAATTTCTACCACTGCTGTCATGGTCCATGCTGGAGTCTGGCTCATGAGATGATGATTGGGACAATGGTGCATTAAATGCGTAAATACTCATCCTTTCAGTGCCTCTATGGTTGATGCCGCCAACTACTTGGACTCTTTTAATAATAGAGCCTTTACTACCATGCCCCTTACTCCTCTTGCATGGTGCAGTAACACCCATGGTTCTCTTTTTGATACTGCCTTGACTTGATGTACCAGACCAACACCTGGGAATGGATGACTTGTAGGGCTAGGGATAGGGGATATGCAACTTGTCATCTCACTCACAGACTCTGACTCTTTTAGGTTGTTTTCCAACAAGGATTGTTCTGGACAACTTTTGGGAGTGGAAGGCCTATTAGTAGCACCTTGTCTCTTCCTTTTGCCTTTTATTTTAAACAATTCAGACAGTTTCCTTACATTTGTTTAGTTTTGTCCATGGTTTGTAAACAGGGAACGACCAAGAACACTGGTAAAATTAAATACATACCATGCCAGGTGAGTCAAAGTTAAAACACACACACTTACTTCAGGTAAGGGTTTCAATCAATAGGGGTGACTAACTGAAGCAGTTTAGAAAGTATACCACTAGCCACCAAACTGTAACAAGTAGTCAAGTAGCAGCAATATCAGGCTCACAAGTGTCCCCAGCAGCCCCAGCAATGCAAGTAGCAGTGCAACAGTCACAAAGAGGCCCAATTTAGCAACTGATGACTGATTATTTTTTTCTACTATGGTCAGGGTACTTGTAGTGTTCCTTTCTGCTGTATTACCATCAAATTGCTCCTGCTATTGGTTTGTGGTTGTAGGTAGTGGGTTGGGACACCAGGTAACTCTCCTGCTCCCTGCCACTTCATGAAGTTACAGTACATCTCCCACTGACTAGCCTGGATGGTTTATGGCAAGCCTCTACCCTGGGAACGTGGACACTGAGTGCTCGAGAATGGAGATAATTCATAGCAAGATGACAATATACCTTGGATTAATGCACTACACTATGCGGCATCAAAATATTTTTTTGTTTGTATTGAAAAATTGACTGGCTAGCCTGGATGACTTATGACAAGCCCCTACACAGGGAAAGCACTTGCTTCGCAGCAGTGGCAGGTGCTCAAGAATGGAGATAATCACAGCAAGATGACAATAAACCTTGGATTAATGGCACTTTACATTATTCAGCATCAAAATATTTTTTTGTTTTTATTGAAAAATGTAGCCTGGATTGCTTATGGTAAGCCACTGCCAGGGGAAGGCACTAGTCTGACAGCAGTGGCAGGTGCTTGAGAATGGAGATAATTCATGGTCATGGAACTAAGGAGAAGTGCATGGCAGTACCAGCCTGGGGTCCCCTCAACATACACACATTCACTAGTTGGCTTTGCTTTATTGTTGTTCTTTCTTTCCTGTTTTATTTCTCCTTCTCTTACTCTGTTATTCACTCTGTTCTTTCTTTTTATTTATTTTTTTTTGTTTGTTTGTTTACTTATTTAATTTTCTTTTAGCAAGCAAGAAAACACAGCAGCAGGAGAGGTAAGGAGTCAGGCCTGTACCAGCCCACCCCAACCACCCACTCAGCTTCCCCCCTTTCCATTTTCAGGGTTTTTCTTTTATATAATTTTTTTTTTCAATTTTATTTCTTTTTTCTTTTTAAAGTTTTGTTCTGACTCCTCCGAGTCCCCCAGGAGAAGCCTACCACCACATGCACCAGCCCCCCCCACCCACAGAGGAGTACACATTAACAATCCCTCCACAAACACACACAGACTTTGCTTTCTTGTTCTTCCTTCTTTCCTGTTCTCCTTCTGTCACTGTGTTAGAGTCATCTGAGTCACTCTGTTCTTTTTGTTCTTTTTATTTATTTATTTGTTTGGCAAGCAAGAAAACACGGCAGCTGGAGAGCTAAAGAGACAGGCCTATACCAACCCACCCCAAACCACCCTCATCCCCCCCCCTTCTTTCTTTTGGTTTTTTTCTTTTATTTATTATTTATTTATTTACTTTTGGTAACCGGGTGAGTGCACTAGGCATAGCAATGCCTATTTTCAGGCATGACCCGGGAGAGAGACAGTTTAGCATACAAAATGAGCATACATGTGATGCAGCACATGAGATTGGTGAACATGGTGAGGATGGAAGCAGCAACATTCAACTAGACAGTTAATTCAAAGAGTAAGCCACATTGGAATGTTAGAGATAATGTTACAGTAAGAGGCAAAACAGGAAAAACACTTAGGTAAAATACAAAACTATTTAAGTGAAACAGGCAATTGCAAATAAAGGTTTACACGCAGCAATGTACAGTAAGTGCCAAAACTGAGGATGAGATGAGAGGGGGAGAGGAAGAGAGAGTGAGGGGGGAGGGGAGAAAAGGTGGGGATGAGAGAAACAACATGAGAGATAGGTAGTTAGAGAGGTAGGGAAGTTGAGAACAAGAGGAAGGTAGTTTAATGAAAGAGAGGGTGGGGAGATGAAGTAGTCTAAGGTGGATTAAAGCAGGTATATTGACTGATTGTTTGCAGATGTTCCCGGTGACGTGTTTTAAAGCTAGCATGGGTAGGTGCTCCATGAATATTTGGAGGTAATGAGTTCCAGTATTTTGGGGCCATATCTGCAAAAGCGCATGTACCCATATTAGTTTTACATCTGGGAATGTGGAAGGGGGCTAGGTCAGCAGATCGGAGCTCATAGGAGAGAGGGTGAGAGTGGAGCAGACAGGCAAGTGATGATGGGATGTCAGTGCGGACAGTGTTATCTATAAGTGACCCAAGGGACTGGAGCCGATGGGCAGAGGGGGCAAGGCCAGTTTAGGTCAGAATAGAGTTGGCAAAGGTGTGTGAAACGAGGGGATGCAGAGGCATAACGGCAGATATTGTTATAGGTGGTGTCCCACTTGTGGAGGGAGTATTTAGAGGCAGATAGATATGTGACTGATCCATAAGCCAGGGCAGAGAGCAGAAAGCAGAAAGCCTTGAGCCACAGCTAGTCTAGCCGGAAGGGGTAAGGGCATAGCTAGTGCGGTAGGCACCACCTAATTTTGCGTTAACAGATTTACAGGTGTTAGTTATGTGTAAGTCAAAATTAAGGGATTCATCCAGAGTAATGCCCAGATATTTGAAGGATTTCATGCTAATCAGTGTGGAGCCATCAGCACAGGTGATTTTTAGGGCATCTGGGTTTATTTTAAGTTTGATGAGCGATCCAAAGAGCATAGAGTGAGTCTTGCTAATGTTAAGAACGAGTTTGTTCTCTGTTAGCCAAGACTGAATAGCAGAGAAGTCAGAGGCAAGAGGTTCGTTGAGGTCAAGTGTGTTCCTTGCACTGTGATAAATCACTAGGTCGTCTGCATAAAGCAGGGTTGAGCAGGTAGAAGCAAGCAGCGGGATGTCATTTATGAAAATAGAGAAGAGCAAGGGGCCAAGTATGGAGCCCTGAGGCACTCCAACATGGATAGATGAGGGACTGGATGTGGCTGAATTGAAAACAACGGCCTGCTTCCTACCGGACAAGTAGCTGTTAAACCAGGCCACTACATTAGTAGAGAAACCTAGGAAGCGAAGTTTAGAGAGAAGGAGGGAATGGTTTACCAGGTCAAAAGCTTTCATTAAGTCAATGAAGATAGCACCTGTCAGGAGGCCAGAGTCCATAGCAGAAAATATATCGTTAGTGAGTTTGAGGAGGGCAGTAGACGTACTGTGTCCCTTGCGGAAACCGTGCTGGGAGCTAGACAGAAGGTTATACTTCTGCAGGTATTCTAGGGTTTGGGTTGCTACAAGTTTTTCCAGGATTTTGCTAAGGAGGGAGAGGATTGCTATAGGATGGTAGTTCATGATTAATTTGGGATCGCCCTTTTTAGGAATGGGTGTGACCTTGGTTATTTTCCAGATGCTGGGGACTGAGCCGTGATGTAGAGATAGATTGAAGATTTTGGTTAGGGGAGAGGCTATAAGCCGGGTGGCGATTTTTAGAAGCCTGGGTTCCAGCCCACGGGACCCTGAACTGGTATTGTCAGGAGCTGAGAGGAGTAGTCTCAGAACTTCAGTTTTTGTAATACTCTGGAACCTGAAAGGGTGATGTGTGAGTTGAGGTTTATCATTGCCATTGGGTGAAAAGGCGTGAGCATTAGGAAATTAGGCCTGGTAGCTGGTGAGGTCAGAAAAATGGTGGTTAAAAGAGTTTGCTACAGTAGCTGGATTATTGCAGTGTATGCCGTTAATCAGCATGTCATTTGTATGTGCTGTTTGACTAGCTCCAAAGAGGGTTTTTATGGTAGCCCAGAATTTTTTTGAGTCCCCCGCTGCTTTAGTTAGCACATTTTTACAGAAGGAGCTTTTAGCTAATCGAATTTGCCTTTTGCATATATTCCTCTGGGCTCGGTAATTATTATAATTGGCCAGGAGCCTAGTGACTTTGACACGACGTCACGGTTTATCCCTGGCCCTAATCAGTACAAGTAGGTCTTTTGAGAGCCATTTTGTCTGTGATCCACGGATCCGACGAGTGACACAGGGAGCATGGGTGTCTTGGAGCACACGAAAGTAGGCAAGGAAATGGTCTAACACCAGTTGTGCATTATTAGAGGTATGAATGGGAGACCAGTCAAACAATGTGAGATCATGTAAGAAATTTATTTGGTTAAAGTTAGCCAGGTTTCGGAAAGTGAGAAGTTTGGGAGGTGGAGAAGGTTTACCAGTAGCATGCCAGGTGCAGTAAATTGGGGAGTGATCACTAATTGAGCCAGCTAGGGTCCCAGCACATGCTATACTGTCCAGGCAGTTTATAAGGACCCAGTCTATAATAGTACTAGCCCGAGGGGGGGTCGGCATGATCCTGGTAGGTTCCGTAATTAGTTGGTGGAGGTTTCGTCCTTGGACCATGGTATGAGCGGACTAGTTTGACTTACTAGTCCAGTTTAGGTTCAGGTCCCCGAGTATGAGGACTTCATTTCGGCCAATGGCCTTATCCACCTGAGATAGAAGTTCCTCCAACCCAGCTCTACCACTGGCTGGAGGGTTATAGGTGCAAACCAAGTGAAGTTTCTTTGAGCCAAGCTTTAAGGTAGCATAGAATGCTTCACAGTAAGATAGGGTAGGCTGGGCATTGTGGGATATTAGAAGGTGAGGTTTGAAGAAAATGGCAACCCCCCTTCCCGCTTAGTTGATGGCCTATCCTGCTGAATGATGTTGTAGTTAGGCAGTGAGCATCACCCTTGTAACTGTCTGGTATTGCATCACCCTTGTTGTAACTCTCACGGGTCGTACCTGAAAACAGGCAGTCTCTGCTTAGTGTACCTACCTGTTTTTTTTTTTAACCTTTGTTTTACCAGGAGAGACACACTGAGCTGAACCTGTTTACAGGTGCAACCTGGGAGCACAAGAAATCAGGGGTCAGGGGTGGAGGGTTTTAGCCAGGTTTCGGATAAGCAGAGGATATCTGGGTTGTGTTGAGCAACCCACGCCTCAAATTCAGCCTTGTTGCGAAGCAGGCTCCTGATATTTAGGTGGAAATGGATGCCCTTGGTGTCATGCCAGTTGGTAGCCTTACATGATAAGGTACTTAGAGGCCCAGGATTTTTCTCAATATCCCCGGCTAACATCAGGGTTAGATGAAACAGGTGCAAGAGTTTGCGATGGATGTAGGAGGTGGATAGGGTTAGGTTAGGTACCCGGGATTGTTTCAGAGTGTAGAATAAATGATAGGTGAGTTTATAATGAATAAGAAGGGGGAAAGTGGCAGGAGGTTGGTGTGGTGTTATATGAGAATAAGATAACCTGGAATAGTCAGGATGGGTGTAGTAATGGTTACTGGATATAGGGTAGTATAGTATAGGGAGCCATATAAGGCAGAAAGCTGTAGAGGCTATTAAAAGTATGACACATGGAGTGATGGCCATATTTGGTACTGTTATCAGTGTCATTAGGATAGTATAAGAGCGTGAGAGTGGAGTTTACAGGTTTAGTGTGGGCACCAGTAACAATTTAAATTTGATCTACGCCCTCTAGCAGTCAAAAGGTATAGGCTGCTAATGGAAAAGTGAGGAGATGGTTAATTTTCACAAGAGGGCGTGCTTATGGGTGTGGTTACACCCTATATAAGTAAAGCCGGACAAGGGTGGGTGTGGTTGGGGGGCCGGTGGGGAACAGTCACGAAGCGACTGCGGGGTTTCAGCGATCAAGTCCCCAGGTAGTCAGTTTCTCCGAGGCGGTCTCCTTCTTGCACAGGGCAGGCAGTTCAGTTGAGAGTGCCTGGTGCGCGAGGAGCTGCTCGACGGCTTTGCGGTTTTAAAACTATCGGCTTCCCTTCCCCAAGTTTACAAGCAGGGCTTTGCAGTTTAAAACTATGGCTGCCCTTCCCCAATTTACAAGCTGAGGCACTTGCAATTACCGGCACACTCTGCAGCTGTGGGGATTTGCAGACAAAACAGGTAAAATACAGAACTGTCAGCACCTGAAAAGTACGAGCTTGCAGGTTGCCTTACGGTCTGAGAAAATTGCAAATGCTGAGGCACTTTGGAGTTACCAGCGCGCTCTGCAGCTTTCCAAATGGGGCAACTAAAATAAGTCAAGCTCCACTAAGTTCAATCAGTACTATTAGTTGCAATAAGCAGAATTTTAACAGGTCTTTGTTTATGGTTCTTATTCTTGTTTGAACATTACAATTTCGGTTCTTGTCCTTGTTTGAATGCTGGGCAGAAAGTCCTGTGGTAAAAGGCACCAAATTTGAAAATTCACACAAAGGAAGGGCAAGCAAGGAGGTGCTGAAAAGGCTGACGAAATTACCTTTAGTGCCTTGGGGACGACGATTTCACGTGGTCAGGGGAGTTCCAGGGCAGGTGTGCCCTCCAGTAGCTGAGGCTTCAGTGCTTCGGGGACGACAATTCCATGGTGGTCAGGGGAGCTCCAGGGCAGGTGTGCCCTCCAGTTGAATTTTTTTTTTCTAAGTTTTGGTTTGACTCCTCTGATTCCCCCTATAGAAGCCTGCAACCATGTGCACCAGTCTCCCACCCATCGAGGAGTACACATTTACAATCCCCACCAACACACACACACACTTTGCTTTCCTGTTCTTCTCTTATTCTGTTAGAGTCAGCTGAGTCACTCTGTTCTTTTTTGTTTATTATTTATTTATTTTTTTCAGCACACAAGAAAACAAGTCAGCAGGAGAGCTAAGGAGACATGCCTGTATCAGCCCACCCCAAACCACCCACTCAGCTGCCCTCCTTTCTTTTTTTTGTGGGTTTTTCTTTAAGTTTTGGTCTGACTCCACCGACTGCCCCTGGAGAAGCTTACCATCACTTGCACCAGTCTCTCACCCACAAAGGAGTACACATTCACAATCCCTCCCCAAACACACATAGACTTTGCTTTCTTGCTGTTCCTTCTTTCCTGTTCTCCTTCTCTCACTCTGTTGGAGTCAGCTGAGTCACTCTGTTCTTTTTATTTACTTATTTTTTTGGCAAGCAAGAAAACACGGCAGCTGGAGAGCTAAACAGACAGGCCTGTACCAACCCATCCCAAACCACCCACTCAGCCCCCCTTCTTTCTTTTTTCTTTTATATTTTTTCAATATTTTTTTTTCCTAAGTTTTGGTCTGACTCCTCCGAGTCCCCCTAGAGAAGCCTACCACCACGTGCACCAGTCCCCCCCACCCACAGAGGAGTACGCATTCACAATCCCCCCTAACACACACACATACACACACGCACACACACACTTGGCTTTCTTGTTGTTCTTTCTTTCCTGTTCTTTTCTTATTCTGTTAGAGTCAGATGAGCAACTCTGTTCTTTCTTTTTTATTTATTTTTTTAATTTTTTTCAGCAAGCAAGAAAACACTGCAGCAGGAGAGCTAAAGAGTCAGACCTGTACCAGCCCACCCCAAACCACCCACTCAGCTCCCCCAACTTTCTTTTTTTCAGTTTTTTTCCTTTTTTTCAGTTTTGGTCTGACTCCTCCGAGTGCCCCTGGAAAAGACTACCACCACGTGCACCAGTCTCTCACCCATCCAGGAGTGCACATTCACAATCCCCCAACACACATTCAGACTTTGCTTTTTTGTTGTTCTGAGATTCTTTCTTGTTCTTCCTCTCTAGTCTGTTAAAGTGAGAGTCAGGTGTGTCACTCTTGTTCTTTCTTTTTTATTTAGCAAGCAAAACTGGAGGGCAGCAGGAGAGCTAAGGAGAGGCCTGCCCTGTACCAGCCCAACCCACAACCACCCACTCAGTCCCCTCTTTCTTTTTTTGTGCTTTTCTTTTTTTTATGCTTCTTTATTTTTTTTTAAGCTTTGGAACTTTTGGTTTGACCTTGCGCAATTGTTGCGAGTACTCCTGGTCAGAGAAGTCTACACCATGTGCACCAGCAGCTCTCAAAGACCCCCTCTTCTCCTTATGTCTTTTTTTGTTTTGTTTCTTTTTTTTTTGATAAATTCCTCCCAACGTGGAGCCCTCTTGGTTCCCAGTAAACTTTCTTCTGAGTCCCCTCCATTCTACCCAAATCAATCACTGTGCCACTGAGTCTGTCCATGCAAATTTGAAAGCCACCTATCCTCCATCTCAGCCAAGGTCCCTCCCATCTCTGGTCTGGTGATAGCACAAAAATGGTGCCAAGCTAATGTGCGCAAGACTATATACCCTAGTTTTGCACATGCACATACCGGGGTATAGTCCAGGCTGGCACACTGGTGCACAGACGTCACTGAGCTCCTCCTCAGCCTCCAATGCATGTCGCATGACAGGCATGCAAGCTGGGAGGCTGGGGGAAGGAAAAAACACAAAGCAAGATCTGAGTCGAGCTGTCAGTGTTTGGTTTGGGTCTCACATAAACTGAACCACCACAGTGCGGCAGGGCTTGGTTTAGTGGGCAGGGATTTGGCCCATCCTTAATTAAAACTATAAGTACTGTGGTACTTCATTTTTAAATATATGTATGTGATTGTTAGAAGAGGATTATGAGGGCAAATAACATTAAGCTATTTTTTTATTTGAAGCAGTTTTATTTTTAGGGCCTGCTTGAAGGTTTTAAGTGAATAAAAATGGCAGCCATGTTTGTGATGGCAGTCAGGGTTGTGCGGTTAGTATTAATTTTTGCTGTGAAGAGGCTGCTGGATCTTTATCCAGTGCTTTTGTGCTGAGATAACAGCACAGGTGAAGACGGCCATCTGCTAATCAGGTTTCAGGATTTTTCCAATCCATTTTATAATGTAAAGCTATACTGATGGATTCCTGGGGTTAGAAAAATAGTTTTTAATATATATTTTAGGGGAAAAAAAGGCAGGAGGAGGAATTGCTAGAATGACCTATGTTTTGAGTTATTCTGTAAGTTCTGTCCAAGCTGTATCATTCATTGTAATGTACCTTTGCTTTCTCCTATTGTACTTTGTTTTGCAATCTATGACATGGAACCTTTGTAAAAGAGCTTGTGCTCATAGGTCTTTTCTGAATCACTAAATAAATAAATAAAATGACAGAGAGGTGCACAGTAATAGATGAGGATGAGCAGAAAGCAGCCACCCTTAGCAATTACTTCTGCTCAATACTCACAAAGGAGAAGAACAAGGTCTTGCCATAGAGGGGCATAAAGGCTACTGAAAGGAGGATCCCAGAAATGAATCAGATGGTATTTACAAGTGATAGGATCAGAAAAGGGCTTGCAGCCCTGAAGATAGAGTAGGACTGGGGCTGGATGGGATGCATCTGAGGGTGCTCAGGGAACAGCCATCAGAATTAGCAGAACTCCTGGCAGGGCTATTCAATAACTTAATTCATTCGGGGTGGTTCCGAAAGACTTGAGGGCAGCGGGTGTAGTTCTGTTCCATATTACCACTCTTGCTTACATTGTCTCTTAATTGATTGCATCCTGTCTGCTGTTTACCTGTTTCTGTGAATATGTTGTTTGTCACTGTATACTGTAAACTGTCTAGTGTTGCATCACCCTTGTAACTGTCTGGTATTGCATCACCCTTGTTGTAACTCTCACGGGTCGTACCTGAAAACAGGCAGCCTCTGCCGAGTGTACCTACCTGTTTTTTTTTTTAACCTTTGTTTTACCAGGAGAGACACACTAAGCTGAACCTGTTTACAGGTGCAACCTGGGAGCACAAGAAAGTTAAGTGACTTGCTCAGGGTCACACAGTATGCAAGTTGGGGCTGTAGGATTCAAACCCAGGTCTCCAGGTCTGCAGCTCAGAGCCTTAAATCACTGCACTGTACTGCCTTCTGGTTAACAAAAACTAAATAAATAAATAAGAGTGGGAGCAAGGAGCAACCAGTTAACAACAGACCTGTCAGTCTTACCTCCATTGTGGATAAACTGATGAAGAGCTGGTGGACTATCTGGAGAAAACAGTGGGCCCCAGGATAGCAAACAACATGGGTTTGTGGCCGGGAGGTCTTGTCAGATGTGCCTGATAGTATTCTGTGACTGGATAACTAGGGCTGTGGATAAGGGGCATACAGTGGAGTTGCTGTCACTTCAGCCAGGCATTCGATCACTGCCTCACAGAACATTGCTAAAGAAGTCAGAGGATCTAGGTGCAGCAAATGGCATAGTTAGATGGGTGGGAAGTTGATTGGACAGGAGACAGCAGTGTGTAGTGATAAACATACTGTAGTCGAATCAGGGGAGAGAATTCATAGATTTCACTCAGTCCATTGATTTCTACAATACCAGGAATACAATTTTAGAATAGCAGTGTTTTGTAAGTCTTAAAAAGTAAATATTGATTTGGATAATAAGATATGATACAAGTGAAATAGATATATATACATATATATATATATATATATATATATATATATATATTATATCAAAAAACTTAGTTAATGCATCATTTAGGGTTAAAAGCACAAAAAGTCAGGAAATGAGACCTTTAGGGTTGCCCCATCACCCCCACGGACCCGCCCATCATCCCGAGATTGACAGCTGATGGCGTGTGTTATTGGGGTTGTATGGCCTAAATGTCACCCCATTCCATCTGTAATCATATTCATAAGCCACAGTAAAGAAGAATGTGGTGACAGACTGCAATGTAATCCTATGGGAAAAATGTCAATTACGTCATTGAATATCTCTGCAATAAATTATTTCCCCAACACCTAAACAGCATAGTTCGCATCTCTATGATATCCCCTCAACATCCTGCAAATTTCAAGTAAAAAGACCAAACTGTGATTGAGATATGGTCATCCCAATTTGGGCTATCTGGTCTTTCCTAGGGCCATCTGGTCTTTCTCATTAACATTCAAAAAATACATATACATTTTCCCATAGGATATTATGAGAATTTCAAATTGTAATAACCTTTGAACATATTAATATTTTTTCACCAAACAAAAAGCAGCATGTCCAGCCAGTGAATCTCTTTCAAACAAGCCATGTCACAGAGCAGAACGACACACGACGGCCACGCAGGGCCACAGACAATATCCCCAAAACTATCTCCAAAAATGGATAATTTTGCATTTTTCAGCGTTTTGGTGCACAAAGGCTATAAGTCCAACCAAAACAAAATTTGGCAGATCAAGAGATCTATCATGCCCCACTGCGCATACCAAATTTCAGGTAAATCTGTTGAATGGGTCCAAAGGTATTAACGTGCAAAATGTTGACTTTAACATAGAAGTGACATCTCAACCCTAAATATAGTGGCATGACCACACCACCGTAATACTAGCCACTCTGGTGGGAGAGGGCCCTGTGCTCCCACCAACTTGCCCATTTCTGCATAACAATAGGCATCTGAGGGAGTGCGGACCCTCTGGGCCTGCGCTACCACTTATGCATAGCTACAGAGCCATGCAGCATTCTTATTGGCCACCAAATGCTTGTGACAGTAATTTGTCCATATCTTGGGAACCGTAACAGCTAGAAAAACAATTCAAGTATCATTGTAACCATGACACTGAGTTGATCATAGCACAATCATTGACTATACCCATATATCACACCGTTTCTGAGATATGGGCACCAAAAAGGACTGGACAGGCACTCTTTCAACCCTTGTGACAGTAATTTCACAATATGTCATGAACCATGCAACGTACGAACAAAATTCCACTGTAGACTTACTCTACGATTTCAAATCTTTTTCCAGTGGCTAGCTCACCTACAGGTGAGCTAAGCCACTACTAGCAAAAGGTCTGTTTCTTGGTTTGTTTCCGAGATAACGGTGCCAAAAGTCATGACACAGACTGCAGTGTAATCCTATGGGAAAAATGTCAATTACATCATTGAATATCTCTGCAACAAATTATTGCCCCAACACCAAAACAGCATAGTTCACATCTCTATAACATCCCCCCAACACCCTGCAAATTTCAAGTAAAAAGACCAAACTGTGATTGAGATATGGTCATCCCAGTTTGGGCTATCTGGTCTTTCCTAGGACCATCTGGTCTTTCTCACTAACATTCAAAAAATACATTTAAATTTTCCCATAGGATATAATGGGAATTTCAAATTGTAATAACTTTTGAATAGATTAATAGTTTTTCACCAAACAAAAAGCGGCATGTCCAGCCAGTGAATCTCTTTCAAACAAGCCATGTCACAGAGCAGAGCATACACAGCGATACCATGAGGCCACAGACAATATCCCCAAAACTACCTCCAAAAATGGATAATTTTGCATTTTTCAGCGTTTTGGTGCACAAAGGCCATAAGTCCAACCAAAACAAAATTTGGCAGATCAAGAGATCTATCATGCCCCACTGTGCATACCAAATTTCAGGTAAATCTGTTGAATGGGTCCAAAGGTATTAACGTGCAAAATGTTGACTTTAACATAGAAGTGACATCTCAACCCCAAATATAGTGGTGCAAACGCGCCACTATAATAATAATAATAATAATATATATATATATATATATATTGGATACATGATGGGCATGAGTGTGATATGGAAAATATTTTCACTCCTCTAGAGTGACCTCTGAATATTCATGAGTGGCGAAGCCACGAGTGAGGTTTCAGAGGTCACTGTACAGGACTGAACATATTTCCCATATCACACGAGTGCACATCATGCATCCTATTTATACAATGGGGGCCTCATTGTTGCAAAATGTACAATTTGCATGGCTTTGCATGGCCTTGCTTGATTGCGCGTCTTTGCACGGGTTTAGCACGGGTTTCAGGGGTGTGATAAACAACACTGATTTTAACTCTGCTAATGTTATCAGGATTTATTTAACTGCAGTGAAAATAACTTGTTTTATCTCATTGGAATATGTCTCACCCCATTGTATAAATATATATATATATATATATATATATATATATATATATATATATATATATATTATATTGTGTAAGGGTAAGGGAGGTGTAGGAAGTACTCCATGTATTTTGTTTCTAGTGGTGAGGAATTAATTCCACCAGTTGTTATTCTCTAAGTTCTCAAGGTTGTTTTTTCTTACATCTATATCTGTGGTATGGCCTGATTACCTGACAACATCAAGGTGATACTTGAATCATACACTGTCACTGTATCTTATATGGTAAGCCTGTAACAGCTAGTTGGTAGTAGATTCACCCCATCTGGGTGGGGTGTATAATCTAAACTAAGTGATATTAAGTAAGGTTCTCTATCTCCAGTTCAGTTCCTTACAGGATGTGGCTGAGGGATGAGGTGCTCAGTTGTGGGGTCTGTAGGGCACTCTTCTCCAGGAAGAGGGGAGAGGCAGTATTGCCCCTTCTGCAGGACCATAACAGAGCTTCATTCTCAGCTGGTGGCAGCAAAGATAAAGATATCTCATCTGCGCACTCAGCTCAGCAGGAGCTTACCCCCACACCCCCACTCCCCCAGAGACCCACAGGTCCAGAGTGGTGGAGGGTGGAAGGGTGTGGGGGGGGAGAGGCTGCCATAAGGAGGTTGTCCAGCCGAGTATGATAAAGACAGCAAATTGCTTTACACCCCTAGAGGAGTTTCAGGCTCCTGACTCCACCAGGGGAACTTCAGGTCAGTCAAGGTGGAAGGGCAGGGCATCACATTGGCACTCAGGGGAGCAAAGTTAACAGAAAAGTCCTAGTGGTCTGGGACTCGGTGATCAGGGAGCTAGATAGGGTGATAGGGGGAAAGGTCAGATGGGAGGGGGGTTGGTCCAATGCCTACCTGGAGCATCAGTCAACAGGGATTTAGACAGAATAGGGAGGATGGTGGAGGGGGAGAACTGGAGGTGCTGGTACACATGGGTGGGTCCCAATAATCATGCCAACCAGTCAGCAGAGACAGTGAAGTGGAGCTTCCAGAGACTGGGGCACAGATTGGCAGCACACTCAGTCTCCCTGGCCGTTTCTAAGGTCCTCCCTGTGTGGGGCATGGAGGAGAGGCAGGACAGAATTTGGAGTAATGAAACAGGGGAGTTTAACATTTGGTTTAAGAGGTGGTGTCAGGACATAGGGTACCACTTTGTTGGGGATTGGGGGATTTTTGGGACATGAGATTCTTCAAATGTGATGGACTTCACCTGCCAAGAGAGGACGCTAGTGCACTAGGGCAGATGTTTTACATCTAACATCAGACTTTAAAGGGGCACTGTCAACCTCCTTAGGCCTCAAAATATTCGGAGTTTAAAAAACACATTTTATGACTGGTGATATTCTGAAGAGATTGTTTATGTAAATGGTAGTTTGTTTCTTTTTTTTTTTCCTTTCAAAAGTGAAACAGACTGCCTTCCATAGTGGTGTTAGCACACAAAAATACATATTTGTTTACATACCCTTGATCAACTGGAGGGAGGACGATTCAGAGGAAATTTGAGGAAGAATTTTTTCACAGAACGGGTGGTGGACAAGAGGAACACCCTGCCAGAGGAAGTGGTGGGGGCTGAAAAAATCACAGGATTTAAGAATGCATGGGATAGACATAAAGGAATTCTGGAGGTCAGGGTTAAGGCATGACATAGTTCTAGGAAAACATATAGTGAACTTACAAGCTCAAATGGGCAGACTGGGTGGGCCGTAGGCCCTTATCTGCCGACACTGTCTATGTTTCTATGTAACTCCCACTGCATTTTTTCTGTACCTGGGAACACCCACCGCACAGTCTAGCCACTCAGGATGCACTGAGTTGAGAGCAGCCTATTGAATCATGAGTGACTGCACTGTCTGGGGTTTTCCTAATGTTGTAGAAATATGTAATAAGAGTAGATCAAGGATTTGAAACAAAACAAGTTTGGGTATTACTATATCATTAGCATGCATTTCAGTTCTACTAAGAAAAGAAACAGATAAAACAACTAGCAACATAAACGAATTTTAGAGAACATAAGTAATCATAAAATGTGGGTTTTTACTTAGAAATGATATGCTGTAAAAAACAGTCTGACTGTGTCCCTTTAAACTGTGGAAAAGTCCAGATCTAGGGGGATCCATGGTGGATGGTGAGCGGAAGGGAATCCTAGAGAGAGCTTCCTCACATCCAGGAGACAGTAACTGCAAAGAGGGTATAGGGAACAAAGTAAGGTTTACAGGATCAAGGGGAGGAATACCAATGAGGAGGAAAGTAAAAGGTATAAACACAATAAAGGAGGGAAGAAAACATGAAAAACAAAAGACAGCAGCAAAGCTAGAGCAGGGGTCAAATGGGGTATGCCTTAATGCCAGAAGCATTGGCAACAAACTCAGCAAGCTCAAGGCACTGATAGCAGACTCTGAAGTGGACCAGGTGGACATCATGGAAATGTGGGTTACAGATAAAAATGACTGGGAGATGATGACCCCTCGGTGTTCACTGTTCAGAAGGGATAGAAGAACTTGTGGTGGTGGGGGGGAGTTGCCCTTTTTATCAAGGAGGGCATTGAAGTGGCAGAAGATGGAAGTATTAGGGGTAGCAGTGGGGAGGCTGAGCCAACATGGATGCAACTCATGGCAGCCTCAGGCAGGAAAGTGTGCTTAAGGGTGATCTATAGGCTTCCTGGGCAAGGGTAGGAAGGGGACAGAGAACTCAAGGATGAACTTAAAAGAGGGACAGCAAAGATGGAAGTAGTGGTGGTGGGTGACCAGAACCTGTCTGATGTCAATTGGGAGGTTCTGGTGGCCATGACTGACAGGAGTCAGACATTACTGGATGCCTTCCAAGACCATCTGCTGGTGCAGCTTGTTAAAGAACCTACCAGGCAGAACGCAGTGCTTGATGTGGTGCTCACCAACTCAGAGATGGTGGGTGCTGTGGGAGTTGGGGAGCTGCTATGTAACAGCGACCACAGCTCCATGTGGTTTGAACTGGCCCTCGGGGCCGGCAACCCATGATCAAGAACCAAAGTTTTTGACTTTAGAAGGGTGGACTTAGGTTGAGGAAACTGGTCAGGGATAAGTTAGGAGGTGTGGAGGACATGGGGGGGTAGAGGAGAGATAGGAGGCAATAAAGGGAACCATCCTTGAGGCATCAAAGGCAAGCATAAGAACAGAATCTAAAAAACAGGTTAAGGAGACCACTACGGTTCTCAGCTAGGGTCAGGGAAGTGGTAAAAAGAAGGCCTTCTATAAATACAAGGAAAAACAGGGGGAGACAGAAAGGGAGGATTATCTACAGAAAAACAGAGACAAAGAAGGTTGTCATGGAGGCGAAAACAGACACGGAGCTGCGTATTGCGGAGGGGGTCAAGAACAGAGAAGAACAGTTTTAGATATATCAGTGAAAAAAGGGGGGCATCACATGGCAAGTTGAGGGTGATAGGGCAATAGAGGAGGATTAATAAAAGGCTGCTCTCCTGAATGACTACTTTTGCTCAGTATTCACTAAGGAGGAATGCCGGTCCATGCCAGAAAGCGACATCAATGCAGTCACTAAGGGAGTCTCAGAAATGAGGCAGCCAATACTTACTAGTGAGAGGGTCCTACAAGGGCTGGCAGTCCTTCAGATAGAAAAGGCCCCAGGACCAGATGGGTTGCATCCCAGGATACTGTACTTAGGGAATTAGCAGCTGAATCACTGACTGGGCTGTTCAGCAGCTCACCTAGCTCTGGGGGGCTCTACAATGCTGGTTTGACAACTAAGTTGTCAACCATCATCACAGCGATGGATTTTTGTTGACCACAACTTGCAGTTGACATAAACCCAACTGAAGACCCTGACTGTTTTTTCATCGGGGGGCTTCGCTCTCTGTACCCCCCATGAGGAGGGCTCTGCCCCCCACACCCCCATCTAGAGGATTCTAACTTTGAGTTGGAGTTGGATTGGGGAGGGGGTGCAGGACTGGGAGACAGGTGGACTATTACAGCAAAAATGTCGATGTTGCTGGCATCAACGTGTTCACTGTAATAGTGTCACCGTACAGGGGGCATACTGGTCTGGCTAAGTTCAAAGGGATTGGAGAATGGCAGATGCTGTACTTCTTCATGGGAGAGGGGGAATAAGGAGCAACTGGGGAAGTACAGGCCTGTCAGTCTGATCCCCATCATGGGGAAGCTGATGGAACCATTAATCAAAGAGGATCTTGTGGACTACCTAGAGAGCAATGGGCTCCAGGATAGTAAACAACATGGTTTTATAGTAGGACGGTCTTGTCAGAATAACCATATTTTTTTTCTTTGACTGAGTGGCCAAGGAAGTAGACAAGGGCCATGCTGTGGGTCTGCTGCACTTTGACTTCAGCAAGGCTTTTGATTCAGTACTGTACAAAAGGTTGCTCAAAAAGATGGAAGACCTGGGTGCACCTAAAACTGTGGTGAACTGGGTGGGTAGTTGGCTAGAAGGGAGGCCGCAGAGGGGGTGGTCAAAAGGGTTAAATCAGAGGAAAGGGAGGTTAAGAGAGGGGTTCCACAAGGATCTGTCTTGGGTCCGGTCCTCTCCAACATGTTCATTAGTGACATTGGGGAGGGAATCCAAGGCAGGCTGTGTCTCTTCATAGATGACACAAAACTATGTGGGAGGGTGGATATTAATTAAGCAATAAGGCACAACAAGGTGTGTGTTATCGTGTAATAACGTCACTCCTGGGTGGGTTGAAGCATGAGGCAAAGCCAAGTGCTTCCACCACCCCAGGAGTGACGTTATTACACAATATAACACACACCTTGGAGTGCCTTATTGCAATTATACAATGGCTCGATGTTATACAAGACAAAAATAGAAATAAAAATGTTTTTAGTAGATTTTTAGTGAGGCTGTATATCTTTGTTTCTGAAAAAAAAAAAGCTCAGGGTCCATAAAATCAACACAGTGATGTTATTGTGTAATATCATCACTGTCTCAGGCACACACTGACCAATCAGAGTCCAGGACATTTTCTTGCCATTGTATAATGAGGACTAAGGGATATGCAGAGGGACCTACAAAAACTTGAGGGGTAGTCAATGGTCTGGCAGTTAAAATTCAATGCCAAAAATTGCAAAGCAATGCACCTAGGGAAAATGAACCCCAAGACAGAGTACTGGATGGGTGGGGTGAGACTTATCACTACAGAAGAGGAAAGGGATCTAGGAGTTATCATTAGTAACTGCCTTGAACAAATGAGTCAGTGCAACAAGGCCTATAGCAAGGCTAACAGGATGCTGGGATGTATCGGGAGGGTATTGATAGCAGAAAAAAGAGGTAATATTTCCCCTATACAGATCCCTGGTGAGGCCTCACCTGGAGTACTGAGTTCAGTTCTGGAGCCCTCACCTCAGAAAGAACAGGGATAGGGTGGAAACAGTGCATTGCAGAGTAATGAAAATGATTCAGTGACAGCAAGGTAGATCCTATGAGGAGTGCCTCAAGGCACTGAATATGTACTCACTGGAAACCAGAAGGAAAAGGGGAGATATGATATAGACCTTCAAGTTCTTTAAAGTAATTAACAAGGTAAACTGTGGGGAATTATTTACCCTGAATACTAATTCGAGGTCACGTGGTCACAAGTGGAAATTAACAGGAGAGAGGTTCAGGAGGGTCGTGAGGAAGTACTTCTTTACAGAAAGGGTGGTGGAACCTAGGAACAGTCTGTCAGCAGAGGTGATGGGTGCAAACACAGTCAGGGGATTCAAGCAGGCATGGGACAGAATGATGGAAATATTGGTCACCCGGGGCAACATGACCAGGGAGGAAAATGGGGATAGGACAGGGAGGGTTAGTACCCTGGAGGAACAATAGTTTCCAGGGAAGGTTCCGGGGATTATAGGGAACATGGGCATACTGGACTGACCTCTGGTCTTTTTCTGCCATCATGGTCTATGTTTCTGTTTCTATGGTTCTATGAGAGGGAGGTCGCTACTGTAGTTGGGTGCCACAGGTTCAGTCTAGGGTCCAGTCCTGTTTCTATATGTTCATCAGCAGCATAGAGGAAGGAATTCAGGGCAAGATGTGTCTCTTCACAGATGATACTAAGCTTTGTGGGAAAAGTACACAGTGAGAAGGGAATAAGGGGGATGCATAGGGAGCTGCACAATTTGGAGAGGTGGTCCAAGGTTCAGCAGTTGGAATTCAGTGCCAAAAAGTATTGGATCTGAAAGGTTAATCTGGGCACTCCTTCTGTGGAAAGGGATCTAGGAGTCATCATAACTGACTCCTTTATACAATCTAGCCAATGTAACAAGGCCAACAGTAAAGAGGCAACCAGGTTGTTGGGGTGTATTGGGAGAGGTTTTGAGAGCCAGTGGAAAGAGGTGAAACTACCTCTCTATAGTAAGTAGTAAAAGATTTTATTTATACAGGAAAAAAGTGAAACATTTTTACAGTTTTCACAAATACACCATTAGGACCCATAAGGCCCTCTTTTCAAGATGCTCCTGTTAGATGTCATAAATAAAGCAATGTTACATAAAAGAAAATACAATACAATCCGAATTAAAAACAAATGCTAACATATACATTTAAACACTATAAAATAATCCAAGTAATTATATTTCATCAATTACAATTGCAATGGAAAGTATATTCCTGTCATCATTGCTTTAAACTCCCCCACTGTCATATTTTGAGTCTTCATAGTTATCAGAAGATTGTTCCATGTAGTAGATGCTGTATATTTAAATGACATTGTCCCAAATTAATTTTTTACTTTCGGAACTTCAAATTCTCTAGCCCCTGCTTTCCTCAATTTAAACTGGTGCAAAGGTTGAGTCAGTTTTCCAGCTAATGATATTGGAAGGCCAGGTCTACAAATATTAAAAAACAAAATTTGCCCAACTTTCTTGTCTTCGTAAATCCAAAGAAGACCATGTTAATGCTTTATACATCAGTGATGAGTATCATATTTTCATTGTAAAACAAATCTAGCCTACCTATTGTAGCAGATATCCAGTTTATGAAATAAAGTTTGATTTGTGTGAGAGTAAACATGACTTCTATAGTCAATCTCCAGGTCGCCCATGAAAAAGGGACCTTCGGAGCTCAATGGACTTACCCAGTTATCAAAATTTAATAAATAAATAAGCAAATAAATGTTGTTCAAAAGATACATTTTTATCTATTATGACCCCTAAATGTTCATATACTGAAACTTGTGTCAATTTACTACCACTTTGTACTGTTATCTGTAAGACATTTTTGCTAAGCATTTTCCCAAGTGGTGTTGAACTAAATAAAACTGTCTGAGTCTTTTTAGAATTTATAATCAAATTTGAAAGCGAAAACCATTTTTGCAGAATGTCAAAGTCTGACTGTAGTTTGGCTTCAACCTCCCCAACACTTATTCCTTCAGAGACCAAAATTGTGTTGTCCACATAAAGTCTAATTGAAGAAGACTTCATTAAACCAGGAAGTTCATTTAAGTATATAATGAAAAACAGGGGTCCAAGAACAGACCACTGAGGGACACCATGAGACACTGGGAGGGATATAAAACACCTCCCCTCCACCACCACCACCTTCTGGGACCTGTTTTTTAGTTAAGAATGAAACCATTTCAAAGGTTCATCTGCTACATCAACCTGTTTAACATAATAGAGTAATCGACCAAGTCAAAAGTTTTGGAGAGATCAACAAACACCGCACCCACGGGCCTCGACTCTCCTAAAGGAGATGAGATCAGGTCTATATATTCCGTGAGTGCGGTGTTCATTGAATAACCTCTCATAAAGCTTGACTGATAGTTGTTTAGTCTATTATATTTTTCCAAGTAAATAGCAAACTGACTATGAACAATCCTTTCTAACAATTTAGAAACAATAGACAAAAGTGCAATTAGTCTAAAATGTGTCGGCCTAACGTCTGAACCCCCTTTACGAATAGAGACAATTTTGGCTAGCTTCCACGGGTTTGGAAAGGAACTATCCATTAAACTTCTATTGAAGAGATCTGTCAATGGTTGAGCAATCTCATACATAGAATCCTTAAAAAAAACAAGCATCAATATTATCAAATCCGCTAGCCTTATTTGTCTGTAATTTTCTTTTATAACCTGAGTTTTAAATATCCTTTTAAATCTAAATGTTGGCATGTTATTTCTATCTTCCAGGCTAACATCTTGTTCAAAAACAGTCTCTTTATCTATGTTATTCATATCTTGGATGTTTAAATCTGGGAGCTCAATAAAATACTTATTTAAAATGTCTGCTGCTTTATCAGTATCATATAGTACTCTATTTTCCAAAATCTTTATAGCCTCTGATTGTTTAGATGAATTAGTAAGGGAATTCAATAAAGCCCAATAATTTTTAGGGTCTTTTGTTTCATTGATCTTATGTTTAAAATAGCATGCTTTCACTTTCCTGACTTCTTGTGTTACTTTGTTTTGGATTTTTTTTAACTGATCCCATGTTGATCGAGTAAAATATTTGTTAGTTTTCTTCCACAAGTAATTTTAATGTGAAATAAGCCTTCTCAATTTACAATTTATCCATGGTAAATGGCTTGCTTTCCTTACTTTCTGTTTGTAAGGGGCACACTTATTGCACACCTCTAGAAACATCTTCATAAATTCTTCTACGGCCATATCCAGATCTGGAATGAGGGAGATTCTATACCACTTTTGCTTAGACGTGTCAAGCTGAAAAAACTATTATGTTTCTTAAAACATCTACTTACAAAGGTCGTTGTTTTTTGAAATTTTAGGTTACTTGTCTCAATACTCAGGGTAAGTAAGTAAAGTAAGTAAGTAAAAATTTGTTTTAAATGCTTTTCCAAAGATCAAAGTGCTTTACAAATAACAATAAGTAAAAACAAATACAATATTAACAATATAAAATCATACGCCATAAGCTTTTGCAAATAAAAAAGGTTTTAACTCCGCTCTAAAACTCTCGACGGTCAGGCAGCTTCGTATC
Source organism: Neoceratodus forsteri (assembly GCA_016271365.2). NCBI lineage: Eukaryota > Metazoa > Chordata > Ceratodontiformes > Ceratodontidae > Neoceratodus > Neoceratodus forsteri. Next base: position 726,148,252 of record CM028129.1, read on the forward strand.
CGACGAGGTAGAGAATTCCACAGGGCAGAGTACAGTGAACTACGTTATGATCTCCCAAATTAGGGGGGCCAACATTTGTATCTAATACTGCAAAGCCAAGGAAAGATCCCAGATCCATCGCAGACATCTTCAACAAAGCCTTTACTGAGCTCAGTACAGTGCTCCCTCCCAGTTTCCAAGACCAAGCTGGTACCAACAAGCTCAGCCCCCATAGTTCCCCCCAAAACGTACCAAGCCCCTCCATTCTACCTCACAGTACTACCTAAAGTTGAGGTAAAAAAATATCTCTCCAAAGTCCTTGGGAAGGCCAGGCACAGCTCCAAGAGCCTTGACCTAAAACTAATCTCTCTTATCCTTGATGAACTGCTAACCCCACTGACCTGTATCATAAATCTGTCCCTCACCACAGGTACCTTCCCAAAACTCTGGAAAGCCACAATCGTAACCCCAGTTCACAAAGCAGGCAGTAAGACTGACCATGCCAACTACCGCCCAATTTCAATCCTCTCACTGATCTCAAAAGCCTTCGAGCATATAGTCTATGATCAGCTGGTGGAATACCTTGACAAATAACAGCTACAATACCAGCAGCAGCATGGCTTCCGTCAACACCACAGCACTACCACAGCGCTTCTCGAGTTCATGGGTTACATGCACAGTGCCTTCAACCAGGGGCACTTGGTGGGAGCAACCTTTTTCAACCTCACCAAGGCTTTTGATACGGTCAGCCATGACCTCCTCATGGCCCAATTAGAGGCAACTGGGCTCTCCTCTGACTCACTGTGCTGATTCCGGAGCTACCTCTTTGGATGTGTACAGCAGCTAAAAATATGCAGTGTACTTTCTGACCCCCTTCAAGTGTCCATTGGAGTCCCCCAAGGATCCATCCTGGGCCCTCTCCTCTTTAGCCTCTTTCTAAACAACCTACCACTAGCCTGTGAACAAAAAATCCTTCTCTACGCTGATAATGCAGTGATCTACTCCAGTCATTCTGATCCTATCGCACTGAAGCAGCGTCTACAACAGGACTTTTACAATATGGAAGACTGGTTTAACAAAGCTAAACTCCTAGTCAACCACAAAAAGACGAAGTCCATGCTCTTCGCCCCTACGTACAGCCGTTACAGGGCTGCAACCCTGAACATCCAGAATTTACAAAACATCTCCATTGAAATGGTCTCCAAATTGAAATACCTGGGCCTCACCCTAGACAGCTCCCTCACATTCACCACACATATCGATCATGTGGCAACTACAGCTAACAGGAAGCTCGGCCTGCTATATAACCACCGTAGCTGCCTCACTGATAAAGCCCTCCAGCTTGCCATCACCAGCTCGGTCTTCTCAACTATTGATTATGGCCTTGCTATCTACAGTGTGGCCTCTGACTGCACCCTCAGGTGACTCACCACTATGCTCAACAAAGCTTGCAGACTTGCACTTGGAGCCCCACGCCTGACCCATACCTGCCACCTCTACCAGCAACCCGGTTGGTTAAATCTGAATGATAGAGACCGCTATCAAACCTGTCTCCTTGCCAAAAAAGCAACTCTGGGCCTACTGCCTCTGATGCCTAGCTCCCTCATACATCAGGTCACACCAACAAGGACTACAAGGACATCCAATAAGATCTCAATCAAGATACCCTTCCGTTGCTCCACCCAAGGTCAGCAATCCTTTGAATACAGGGCCCCACTATGACTTACCTCACTTCCACCTGAACTAGCCACTATTAGCAGAATTGGCTTGTTCAAATCAGCACTAAGATCCCACCTGTCCAGCCAAGGGCAATGCATCTGCCCTACCTGATCAACCCACCTGGTAAAAAAGTTTGACTACCCCACCAATGTGCACTTATACAATCACCCAATCTGCTTCTTCCCCCTCCTACCCTCCTCCACCAACCCCTTCTCCCCTGCCCTCGGTCCCAGTCCCACCCCCATTCCCCGGGGTCCTCGCTCCTACCTATTTCCTCACCTCCTGTCCTTCCACCCCTCCATCCCTTCCTGACAAGGTGACCCCTAGCCAGTAGTTCCTGCAAGTTAAACACCTCCTTAATTCCGCCTCCCTTTCACTCTTGAACTTCCCTGCTTCCTCATCCCCCATTCTCTCGTGCTAATTAATGCTACAGCTCTGACTCTGTCTGTATGTTAAGGCACAAACCCTATCCTATGTACTCTGTCAGTCATGTTACTATTGACATTTGTTTAATGTTCATTGAAACTCTGTTTTACTATTGTATGTTCTCATTTTTTACTGATGTGGAACCTTTGTAAATGAGCCTGTAGCTCAAAGGTTGTAATCCGAGATTTCAATAAAAAAAAAATAAAAAAATAAACAAAAATTAAATACAACATATTTCCTAAGCTTTCTGCCCTACCTCTCCTAGATGGTTTCAATATAATCTGCTCTACATTTAGGCTCTGAAGTGACTCACACAACTTTTGACCTCTCTTACATCCCTAGGTTGAGTTGAAGTCGTCCATTAAAGTTACATAGATACATAGATACATAAACAGTGTCAGCAGATAAGGGCTTATGGCCCACCTAGTCTGCCCATTTGAGTTTGTAACTTCAGTTTATGTTTTCCTAGAACTCTGTTGCCCCTTACCCCTGACCTCCAGAATTCCTTTATGTCTATCCCTTGCATTCTTAAATCCTATGATTGTTTCAGCCCCCACCACTTCCTCAGGCAGGGTGTTCCACTTGTCCACCACCCGTTCTGTGAAGAAATTCTTCCTCACATTTCCTCTGAATCATCCTCCCTCCAACTTCATCCCATGCCCTCTAGACCTGGAACATCTTTTTCGCTTAAAAATAGTGTATTCTTGCACCCTGTTCCTCCCTGTAAGATACTTGTATGTCTCTATCATGTCCCCTCTCTCCCTCCTCTCCTCCAGGGAGTACATATTCAATTCCAGAACTGTACACTGTACTCCAGGTGGGGCCTCACTAGTGTCTTGTATAGTGGAATTATGACCTCCCTTTTATTGCTGGTGATGCCCCTGCCTATGCATCCCAGCATCCTATTTGCTTTACCTGCTGCCTTGTCACACTGTTTCCCTACCTTGAGGTCATCAGAGATGATAACCCGAAGATCCCGTTCCTACTTGGTGCATGCTATATCCTCACCCCCCCCAACTGATATATTGTACCAGGGTTGTTGTGCCCCATATGCATTATCTTGCACTTCTTTGCATTGAATTTCAACTGCTAAACCCCTGACCATTCTTCAAGTTTCTGCAGGTCCCTTCTCATTCTGTCTACACCCTCTGGTGTGTCTACTCTGTTACAGAGCTTTGTGTCATCAGCGAACAGTGAAATTCTGCCTTCTTGGTCCTGCACAATGTCACTGATGAAGATGTTGAATAGGACCGGTCCCAGCACTGATCCCTGTGGTACCCCAGTGATCACTCTTCCCTCTGTGGAGTGACAGCCATTTACCACCACCCTCTGTGTCCTGCTGCCCAGCCACTTACCTACCCACCTCACTACTGTCCTGCCCACGTCCATATTCCCTAGTTTGTGTAATAGTCTTCTATGTGGCACAGTGTCAAAGGCCTTGCTGAAGTCCAGATAGGCCATGTCCACTGCCCTCCCCGATCCACCTCCCTAGTCACTCAGTCAAAAACATTAAACGAGGTTGGTCTGACATGACCTCTCCATGGTGAAACCATGCTGCCTTGGGTCATGCAGTCCATTGACAACCAGATGTTCCACCAATCTCTCCTTCAGTTGTGCTTCCATGCTCTTCCCCACTACCGAGGTGAGGCTGACTGGTCTGTAGTTTCCTGCTTCCTCTTTGTTCCCACTTTTGTATAAGGGGACTACATCTGCTGTCCTCTAGTCTTTGGATACCTCCCCTGTTTCCAATGATTGGCTAAACAGGATAGCCAGAGATTCAGCCACCACCTCTCTTAGTTCTTTAAGGACCCTGGGGTGTACCTCATCTGGCCCCATTGCTTTATCAACTCTTATTACTTCCAGTTCCTTCAGGACCCTTTCTCGTGTAAAGGAACTTGTGTCCATTTCTGCACCATTCTCACCCCTTGTACTGTACTGCCTTCAGACCCATTACCCTCCTCTTCCTCAGTAAAGACTGAGCAGAAATACCTGTTCAGTATGTCAGCTTTACTGTTGTCATCCACTACTCGGCCCCCATCCTCCCCCTTCAGTCTTACTATCCCTCCCTTTGCCTTTCTTTTTTCACTTATGTGCCTGTAAAAGGTTTTGTCCCCTCAACCCACTGATTTTGCAATGTGCTCTTCTGTCTGAGCTTTGGCTTCCCTTACTGACCTCCCTGCCTCCCTTTGCTGATCCTGGTATTTCTCCCTATCCCCTTCTGCCTGTGTCTTTTTGTATTGCCTGAATGCAATCTTTTTGGCTTTCACTTTCTTTGCTACCTCTTTGGAAGACCATAATGGCCTCCTCTTCCTTTTCCTTTTGCTAACCTGCTTAATGCATAATTCTGTTGCTCTTGTAATCCCCGTTTTAAATACTGCCCACTGTTCCTCAATCTAAGTTTAATAACAAAAATAGCAATTCTCAGTTACTGTAAAGCACTGAAATGAATATGTTTTCTTCCCCTTCTGGCTTCTTCTGAGAAAATAAAAATCACTTGCTACCTCAACTCTGACTAAGCCCCACCTCCAGTTATCACATAGCTGAGGTCAGAGGCCAGATAATTAGCACCCCTCACCCAGACTACAGGGCAAGTCAGACAAGCCAAGACTAAATTTGCAGCAATTAAAGACAGCAAAGAAATATACCACCACTACATTTTAAATTTTCAACAGCCCAAAAACAATTCTAAGTAAAGCCAGGAAAGAAATTACAGTGTCACTAAAAGCCCACAATCTAAGTTAAATAACAAAAGTAGCAATTACCAGTTACTGTAAAGCACTGAAATGAATATGTTTCCTTCCCCTTCTGGCTTCTTCCTAACTTTTTACCTTTTGTAATTTGAACTATGGAATCAGCTGACTTCTGAAAATAAAGTGTCTTCATTTTAGGGGGTGAATAAATCACCCCAATCATTGTATCCAGAGACAATACATTTACTAATAAACATTCAATGCCTTCAAGTCTGTTTGAATAGCAGATTTCTGAATGACCCAGAGATTGATTGATATATAATATGACCGCCCCCCCCCCCCCGTGCCTCTATCTCTTCTATGGCTATAGTAATTGTTCAATGAAATTTCGTAATTTTGAACTTTATTGTTTAACCATGTTTCTGACAAAGCAATGATATCAAGTGTCTCAGCCTCAGCCCATACTCAAAATATATCCATTTTGTTTACTAGACTTTGTGCATTGTCGGGCATGATTTTTACTATTCCATCTTTGGGTCCTGGGTATAACTCGATATCTCCACCAAGGATCAAAGATACCCTGAGAGCCCACCCACTAGTTCCCCCTACTGAACTATTTGGTACCGGTTTAAATTGAAATCAATAGTTTTTCAACTGCTGTTTAATCAGGATTAAAGCATTTCTTCTTTTTGTTAAACTTTTTTCAGTTTGAATATGATTTATTTATGAGTTTAACCAGGCAGGCATACTGAGCAGGGTTGCTCGATTCCAGATGTGACCTGGTGGTCAAGACCCAAGACAATGGTACATAGATTTGGTACAGAGTTAACAACACAATAAATGTTCATCTGCCATACAGACAATCGGCAGTTAGATACAGGCAGTCACAAGATAGATACAGGAACATTTTAGATGGTTACAACTGAGTACAGAAACACAATTGTACAATAGATTGACATTAGGTATAGCAAGAGCAGCAGGAGAAGAAGTGGGAGGTGAGTAGGTGATTGCGATGGCTGGGGTTGGGTGAGTGTCTTATATCTGCTAGGAGGGCATTCCATAGCTGTGGGATGCGGAAGTTGAATGCGGCCTGACCTTTGGTTGTGCGCATAAAGGGGACATGGAGGAGCCTGGGGTCATTGCTTCTGAGTGAGTAAGCATGTGGGGTTGTTGTGAGAGGGTAGAGGCCACTTAGTGGGGTAGGGAATGAGACCAATATTTGGCTGCGAACCTAGCACTGTGGGTTAGTCTTTGGTCTTGGAGTGACGGCAGGGCTAGGGAGCTATATAAGGTGCAGTGGTGGGTTGTTTATGGACAGTCGAGGATTAACTGACAAAAAGAGTGGAAAAGGGTGTCAATGCTGGCCAAGGCGGAGGAGGGAGTGATAGTATAGACTGTATCACCATAGTCAAGTACTGGGAGGATCATCTTTTGGACAATAGCATTTCTAGCTGGCGGAGGGAGGCAGCTTTTGTTCCTGTATAGGGCACCGAGTTTAAAGAGAAGTTTCTTATGTATGGAGTCGATATGCATGGCGAAATCGAGGTGCAGGTCGAGCCAGACACCTAAATATCTGAAGCTGGTGCATTGTTCCAGGAGGGTTCCATCCAGGGTTTTGAAGGGGTGGCAGGGGGCTTGGCGGGAGAGTCTTTGCTGAGAGCCGAAGATTAGTGACATTGTTTTTTTAGGGTTTAGGCATAGTTGGTTTGTTCTGAACCATTCCTGGATGGAGTTGAAATCCTGCTGAAGGAGATTTGCCACTGTGCTTGTGGAGGGGTCTGTGGCATACAGTACTGTATCGTCCGTACACATTTGTATGGATGTGAAGTGACAGGCTGATGGGAGGTTGTTTAGGAATATGGAGAAGAGCAGTGGGCCCAAGACTGACACTTGAGGGATGCCGGCAGTAATTGGGAGGAGGTTAGAGACGTGTGAGGTGACTTTTACAGCCTGATGTCAGCCCACCAGGTAGTCATGGAACCACGTGGTGGCTGGTTTGGTGAGCCCGGCTTCAGTTAGTTTGAAAAGGAACAGAGTATGTGAGACGGTGTTGATAGCCTTGGCTAAGTCTATAGAGATGGCTGAGGTTATGTGGCCTTTGTCCATGCCGGTGAGTATGTCACCAGTGACTAGTAGCAGGGAGGTGATGGTTGAGTGAGATTTGCGAAAGCTGGATTGGAAGGGAGTGAAGAAGGAGGAGGCGTCCAGATGGGGAGAGAGTTGGGCGAGGACAAGACGTTCCCGCATTTTTGCCAGAATCAGGAGTAGGGAGATGGGGCAGTAGTTGCCTGGGGAGGAGGGGTCGCCCCCTTTTGGTAGGGGAATGATGGTAGCCCGCTTCCATTCAGAGGGAAGCTTGCCCAACATGAAGGAGAGGTTAAATAGTGTGGCTAGAGGGGCGGCTATGGCTGGGGCAGACAAGTATAACATCTTGGCATCAAGGGACGTGGGGCATTTGCCTTTGTTGGGGTTCAGGGCGTAGAATTTGAGAACTTCAGCTTGGGATAGGCGGAAGAGAACTGTGTGAGGCGGTGGGGGTGCGCAGTTGGGGGTGGAGCCCTGGGGGTGGACACTGGAGGGACGATAGAAGCAAGTCGGTGCAGCTGGAGAAGTAGGTATTGAAGGCTTCGGCTACCTCACAGGGATCGGTGATGTAGGTGCCCTGAACTGATAGTGTCGGAGGTGGAGGTTGGGTGGGGGGGGAGGAGAACAGAGATTTGAATGATTTCCAGAAGTTTGTCGGCTGATTTATGTTTACGCTAAAAGCTGATAGAAAATAGTTATTTTTTGCCTGGCAGATGAGGTTAGTACAGGAGTTGCGGAGGGCTCTGTAGGTTTGGAAGGATGCCTGTGTGCCCAGTTTCTTGTGGGCTTTCCATGCGTGATCCCTGGAGTGGCATTTGCTGATGATATCAGCAGAGATCCAGGGAAAGTGGGTGCCTGTGACTCTTTTTGTGTGCAGAGGGGCATGTTTGTCCCAGACTTTAAGAAATCTGGCCTTGAAGATTTTGAGCGCTATGTCAATAGATGTACCCAGAGGGATGAAGGACCAGTCTACTTGGCCTAGGTCTAGCATGAGCGATGCTAAGTCCAGGGAATTATATGACCTTGTGTGCAGCATCTTTGGGGGGTGGAGCTGTGGGTCTGTGCACTTTCCTGATCAGGAAAATCATGTGGTGGTCACTTAGGGAGTCAGGGAGCAGGCCCACATGTAGGATCCTGTGGGGGTGGGAGGAGAGACCCCAGTTCAGCAGTGAATGGGTGTGCGTTTTGTGGTTCAGCCTGGTGGGGTCTTGTATCAGTTGTGTGAGGTTTAGGACCTTGATCTTGGTTTTAAGGTGGGCCTTGTCTAAGGCAAGCCAATTGTGATTATAGTCACCGATGGCGTGGAGCTCGCCTCCTATAGATAAGGTCTGCAGGGTGACCAGGTGTGTAATGATGTCCATTGGGGAGGTGCCGGGAGGGCAGTAGGTGCCTGCAACATACACTGGGGAGGTGTATGGGAGTGATAGTTTGATTAGGAGGGAGTCTATGTGGGCTGAAGGTGAGGGAATTTTCACCATTGAAAACTGCAGACTAGTGGCTATGTGCATGGCAGTTCCTCCTCCTCTCTTTATCCCTAGCCTATCACGCCTAATGATTGTGTATCCAGGTATGGATACTTCAGCATCGGTATGCTGGGGTTTTAGCCACGTTCCGGAGATGATGAGAATATCAGGGCAGTGGGTTAGGGTGATTGGTTGCAGCAGAGAAATTTTATTTATTAAGCTGCAGCTGTTGAGGTGCAGGAGCCTGAGACCTTTGGGGAAGGAAAATGGGATGTGGGCGTTTGCGGTGGTGGGTCCTGGGTTAGGCCCCACCACAGGTTGCAATGGGATTGACTCCTCGTAGTTACAATTTCACCTGCATGACAAATGCACAATTGGGACAAGCATGTTAAGACCAATGATATTCCCAGTATATAACAAAATATTACTCCTATATGGGAGCTATATACTCATTTTGTAATCATGACCTCTCCCCCCCCCACTAAAGTTTGGCGACACCAACAAACATAAAGCATCTCCTCTCTCTAGAAAGAGAAAAGCACAGCAAACAAATCAATGAGTTTCAGTTTTATCCTAACATAGATATCAACTCAAACGGGCCTTATTTATTTCTTACCAACTCTAAGTACTTTGATCAATACCTACTATATACTATTTAGCAGTACAGTTTATATAGGTTGAAGCAGTCCTATTTTCAAAGTTCTTTTCAGTCTCCGAGTGGTGCAACAATGGTCGCGCTAGTGGCAGCGTGAGGAGTTTTATCATTGCTTAGCCCACATCTGGAGGATTATGTCCAGTTCTGGAGTCCTCACCTAAGGGAAAGCAAAGACAGGATGGAGATAGTGTAGCACGTAAAAATGATTCAGGACAAGCAGGCCAGATTCTATGAGGATCGACTGAGGGAACTGAACATGTTTATTTACTTATTGAAATGTTTCACCAGGAAGACATACTGAGCAAGAAGTGCTCATTTCCAGATGTGTCTTGGGGGGAAGGGAAATGGGATAATACTGTAGAAAGCAACAACAATGGTAAGTTCTACAATACGAAGTCAGGGGATAACAAAAACAGTAAGTACATCATCGTAGGCTTTACATACAGAGATACATACATTAAAACATATAACTTAATGGTCAACAGCATAGGGAACTAGGGGCGATACCTGCAAGAGGGAACAGTGAGGGGACATACTGATGGAGGAGGGTGGGGACAGTAAGAATTTAGCTGCAGCTGCAAGTGGGGGTAGTGAATGATCATATAAGAGAGGAAAGAGCACAGGATGATGAAGCATTATGAATGTTGATAGGGAGGGAGTTCCAAAGCTTAGGTAAGCGGTAGGAAAAGGATGCCTGGCCAGCAGAGGTTGACCTGGAGGGGATGGCAAGGGTGCGGGCAATGCTGCTTCTGAGGATGCGAGGGGCAGGGGGGAAGGAAAGTGAGGATGCAAGGTAAGCAGGGAGTGCATCAAGCCAGAACTTACCAGTAAAATTGGTGCAACGAGCCATGCGGTGACCAGTGAGGGAGAGGAGTGCCAGGGATTGGTATAAATAGCAGTGGTGAGTGCGAGGTGGGCAGTCAAGGGTGTGGTGACAGAAGAAGTAGAAGAGTGTGTCCAGTCTGGCTAGGGTGGTTTTTGAGACATCACTGTAGACTATATCACTGTAGTCGAATGTTGGAAGGATCATTCTCAGCAGAATTTCTCTGCAGGCCGATAAAGGGATGCAATCATGATTCCGGTATAAGGCACCCAACTTGGGGATCAGTTTCTTGTGAATTGCATCCATGTGACTAGAGAAGTCAAGGTGTTTATTGAGCCAGACCCCTAGATATCTGGAGGAGCAGTATCTTCCAACATGGTTCCATCAAGTGTGTGGAAAGAGGGGATGGAAGGGAGCCTAGAGAGTCTCTGCCCTGTGCCAAAGGTCATGGAGACTGTCTTCTTGGTGTTTAGAAACAGCTGGATGGAGCATAGCCACTATTGGATATTGTCAAAGTCCAGCTGAAGTGGGGATGCCACCTTGTGGGAGGAAGGACCAGATGCATAAAGGACAGTGTCATCTGCATACACGTGAATGGATTCAGGTTGGCAGGCTGAAGGGAGCTCATTAAGAAATATGGAGAAGAGAATTGGACCAAGGACCGAGCCTTGTGGGACCCTGTGTGAATGGGTAGGTGAGGAGAGTGAGAATTCTGCAAGATTGTGATCTGCCCACTAGGTAGAATTGGTACCAGTTGGTGGTAGAGGGGGACAAACCAGTGTTTGAAAGTTTGACTAGTAGGAGGAGGAGGACAGTGTTGAGGTCTTGGCAAGGTCAACAAAGACGGTGGAAGTGATGAGTCCTTGATCCATGCTAGAATGGATGGAGTCAGTAGGCCAGAGAAGGGAGGCGGATGTGAAGTGGTTCTTCCAGAAGCCAGACTGGAAAGGGGTGAAAAAGGAGGCAGCATCGAGGAAAGGAGAGAGCTGGGAGAGCACTACATGTCCTTGCAGCTTGGCAAGGATAGGGAGAATAGAGATAGTATGATAGTTGCCAGCAGCTGAGGGGTCACCCCCTTTGTGGAAGGGGATGACAGTGTCTTGCTTCCAGGTGGCTGTGACAGAGGCTAGATTAAAAGAGAGATTTAGTAGAGCAACAATGGGATAAGTGATGGCAAGAGCTGACAGATACAGTAGCTTGGCATCGAGGTCATCCGGGCTTTTGACTTTAGCTGGGTTCAGTGCCATGAGAGCCCTGGGGGCATCTAAGGGGGAGACAGGAGAGAAGAGGAAGGGAGGTGCAGGAAACACTGGGGGTGGGGTGGTGAAGAGAGGAGTGTGGAGAGAAGGGAGGAGACGCAGGAAGTAAAGAAGGTATTAAAAGCTTTGGTTACCTAGAGAGGTTCCGATAGGGTTGTGTCAGCCACTATAAGGATAGGAGCGGGGGAGGGGGTGATTAGAGGGCAAGAAAAGGGTGTTTACCATCTTCCAGAATTTTGATGGGTGATTTATATTAGACTGGAAGGTACTAGTGAAGTAGGTGGCTTTGGCTTGATGGACTAGCCTAGTGCATGTGCTTTGGAGTTGGTGGGTTTTTTGGTAAGTGCTGGTGGAGGGTGGCCATTTGTGGGCCTTCCGAGCTAAATCCTGAGTCCATAGACAATCCAGGAGGTCAGATATGATCAAAGGGAGGTGGGAGCCACTGACTCGGGTGCATCTGAAGGGGGGCATAATGATTCCAGATTCTGAGGAAAGTTGATTTGAAATAATCAAAAGCCATGTCAATTGAGTTGGCAGTGTTGATAGGGAAACAATCTGTCTTAGACAGGTCATCAAGTAGGGGTGTGATATCAAGTGATTTGAAGGAGTGAATACGTAGAAATTTAGGGGAGGCCTGGGGAGATCAAATTTTATGTACATAGTAGGTTATGTGATGGTCGCTTATTGCATCTGGTAGGATACCTGCACTTATAATGCAGTGCGGGTGTGAGTACAGGACCCAGTCAATGAGGATGTGGCTGAGTGTTTTGTTGTTGAGACGATTTGGTTCTGTGATGAGCTGGTATAGGTTTAGAGCAGTTATTTCGGAGCAGGAGGAGGAATGTGCAGAGGAGAACCAATTCAGGTTGAAGTCACCCAGAATTAATAATTCACCCAAGGAAGCTAGGGTTGATAAGGATCCCACTAGGTTAATGATAGAGTTGGGGGGGGAGTGAGGGGTAGCAGTAGATGCTTGCTATAAAGATCAGGAGGAACGAGCGGGGAGAGATCTTTATGAGTAGTTGTTCATATACGGAGGGGGTAGAGGAAGCCAGGATTGTAGTGAACTGCATAGTGGATTTGAGGTCCTTGACCACCCCACCACCTCTCTTGGCTCAGTCTTGATGAATGAGGGTGTACCGGGGTGGAGACACCTTCATCGGGAATTTTTGGGTTTAGCCAGGACTCGGGTAGAGTAAGGATGTCAGGTTGTAGAGACAAAACTAAGGGTTGGATCTGATCAATCTTAGGCAGCAGGCTCCTAATGTTTAGGTGCACAATTTGCAAACCATGGGGTAATGGGGAGGAGGGGGGAAGGGCCAGGGTTTAGTTCAGTGTCCCTGGCAAGCAGCAATAATAGAGCAAATAGATAGTGTGTAAGTAGTAAAAAGTACTTCTCTGGGACAGAAGTGGGTTTGTGGTAGGAATTACAGGGCGGGTAGGTGATCAGTAGTGAGGGCCTGGATAAGACTAGTAAAGGGTAGTGAGGGGGCATGATACAGGTGCCAAGAGGCCAGGAGTAAGGAGGGTCAGCAGGGAGGGAGGTAGAGGAGGAGGAAGAGGGGAGGAGTTGATGCAAGCTGGAGGGGGAGACAGAATAGGGGATAGAAGGGTGTAGCGAGGATTTGTAGGTGGAGATGGCAGCAAGGAACGGTAGGAGGTAGATATAGCAGGGTGGCATGGCTGGGCCAGAGCTGAGGTATTAGGGGGAATGGGTCCAAGCTCATTGACTATGATGGGGCGAGGAACAAGATCACCAATGGGGACAGAATTGAAGAAGTCAGAGTGGGCGAACAACTGGGATCCAGTGATCATCGCACAGTGTGGTTCAGCATGAGTACAGCAGAAGAGTCAAGCCACACAAAGGCGAGGGGCCTGGATTTCAGGAGGGCAGACTTTACAAAGATGGGGACATGTCTCAAGCATGCCCTGGCAGAGAGGGACAAAAAGGGGAAGTGGAGAAGCAGTGGGCCCCTCTGAAAGGAACCATAGTGGAGGTGACTAACCTTTGCATTAGGCAAGTAAACAAGGGCAAGAGAAAGCCACTATGGTTCTCAAAAGCAGTGGCCGGGAAGGTAAGGGTAAAAAAGATGGCTTTCAGGAAATACAAGTTGCTGTATTGGTCCTAGTAAGAACAGATCCAGAAGCGATTTCATACCTTTCTTTGGACCAACATAGATGTTACAACAAAAGAACGAAGTGCTCTAGCTTTTGGACCCACCAAGTCCTCCTCCTCCTCCTCCTCCTCAAGCACCTTGACCCCAGAGGGTAGTTGGTCCAGGAGGTTGGCAGGTGGTTAGGAGAGGCAAATCGGGTGCCCCATCACTCAGTGCTCTTCAGCATATCACCTCCACAAACTATATAAAAACTAAAACCGATATCTGCCTCTATCTCTAAAATCAAACAAAGGGGCAGAGGACACAGCAGCACAGCAGCTAGCACAACAAATCTTGCCCAAAACAGGGACCAAAACAAAAAAACAACAAAAAGGAAATGCAAAACACTTCTGATCATAGGAGACTCCATGATTAGGGGAATTAATACCTACCTCCAGCTGGGGATAATGGTCAGATGTCTCCCAGGTACATCAGCATGGAAAAACACTGACTGCTTTGCTAAAATTGTGCCGGAAGCAGGAGAAAATGGAAGCACCAAGGGAGGTCAACAGTGAAAATGCCAACCTCCCCCACAGTGACGACATAATACTGACGTCGGTATTGTGCCGCCCATGCAGCGAGTGTTTTCTGTGGGGGCTGTGCTCCCCACACCCCCCATGCAGGGGGCCCTGCCCTGGACTTTAGATTATCAACCCAGGTCGGAGTTGTTCCGGGGCGGAGAGTGAACACTGCACAGTGAAACACACAAAATTACCATTACAGCCGACTGTCGCCGTAATGGTCTTTTTGTGTTTCGCCGTCGGGGTGTCAATGTACAGAGGTGCACCGAGAGAAAACATTGATGCCTTAGTACACATAGGGACTAACAATCTCTCCAGCTGGTCAGTTGTAGAGACCAGGGAACATCTGACCAGGTTGGGAGACAAACTGTCTTCTATTTCGTCCGGCATTTCCTTCTCTGAGCTCCTGCCCATCTGGAAGAGGGGGGCAGATGGACAGAAGGTCAGAGCAGGAGAGCTAGGGGAGCTAAACATGTGGCTCAAGGGCTGGTGCCAGGAAAAAGGACACAAATTTGTAGGTAACTGGCAACAGTTTTGGGAGCGAAGGTTCTTTAAATTTGATGGACTGCATCTGACTAAGGAGGGAGTTAGTACTCTGGGGCAGAGGTTTGACGTCTTTCCAGAATATTTAAACTAGTCAACAATGGGGAGAGGGGTGCAGCAGCTCATATATCGAACAGGAGGAACACCCCTTCCCCTCAGCTAGTGGTCAAACAGGAGTTCAGCATGTTTGTAGTTCATTTGCATCACCAGGTAAGGAAAAAGGTCTGGCTCTCTATATGATGCACAAGGGAAAAAGCCAGACCTCGCCCAACAACTGACACACCAAAATCTGGCCCATGGAAAATCATGTACACAAATGCCCACAGTCTGGGAAACAAGATCCCAGACCTCCAGGCAACAATGACAGAGGCTAAACTGGACATAGTAGCCATTAGCGAGACATGGTTCACCAGTAACCACACTTGGGAGACTTCCGTACCTGGCTATGTACTGTTCAGAAGAGACTGAGGAGCAAAAAGTGGGGGAGGGAGTAGTCCTTTATGTCAATGAAAATATCAAAGCTACAGAAATTCAGAATACACGTAAGAAGCCAGAAGAACTGTGGGTCACCCTGGAAACAGGAAATGGGACAGCCATATGAACTGGGGTTGTCTACAAGCCTCCAGACCAGTGGGAGGACATAGACACATTACTGTGACACAGCGATGTTATCCCTCTGTACAGACAGCTGGCGAGACCCCATCTGGAGTACTGTGTGCAGTTCTGGAGACCCAATCTCCTCAAGGACATAGACAGGATGGAAGCTGTCCAGAGGAGGGCAACTAAAATGGTGCAGGGTCTGCACCATAAGACATATGAAGAGAGACTAAAAGAGCTTAATATGTATAGCCTCGAGGAAAGGAGGGAGAGGGGGGACATGATAGAAACTTTCAAGTATCTCAAGGGAATCAACAAAGTCCAAGAGGGTAGCATCTTTCAAAAAAAGAGGCGTGCAAGAACAAGGGGGCACAATTTGAAGATGGGGGGGCAGTTCAGAGGTAATGTTGTAAAGGAAGTATTTTTTCACAGAGAGGGTTGTGGATGCATGGAATGGCCTTCTGGAGGAGGTTGTGGAGTCAAAAACAGTGGTTGAATTCAAGCATGCATGGAACAGTCATAAGGCAATTCTAGGGGGTTGGGGTAGAAAGAAGTAGGCTGCTGGTTAACTAGAATCTGCAGCTTATCCATTAGGTAGGGAAACGGGCAGACTGGGTGGGCCAAGCGGTCCTTATCTGCCATCAAATTCTATGTTTCTATGTTTCTGTTAGAAGACGTACAAAACATGACAGCTAAAGGGGAGGTTCTGATAACGGGAGACTTCAACATGCCAGATTCAGATTGATCAATATCAGCAAGAACATCCACCAGAACTAGACACATAGTGGATTCCCTGCTGGGGGAGGGCCTCAAACAACTGGCACAACAACCCAGAAGAGACAGAGCTATCCTAGATCTAGTAATGACTAATGGGGAAAGGATCACAGAACTCCAGGTAGAAGGTCACCTGGGGGCCAGCGACCATCACGTGGTATGGTTCAATTTGGCCACTAGAACTAAATCATCCCACTCCCAGGCAAAAATATGGGACTTCAGAGGAGCTGACTTTGATAAGATGGCCAACAGTTAAGCTAGCCCTGGCAAAAAGAAATATAGGTGATGGAGTACTGACAAGGTGGGCAAGCATTAAGGGTGAAATACTTGAAGCAACATCCCATTGTGTTAGGGAGAAAAGCAAGAGCAAAAGAAGGAAGAAACCACTTTGATTCTCAAAAACAGTAGCAGAAAAGGTCAGAGCCAAAAGGCTGGCCTTCAGGAAATATAAGGGAACGCAGCTAGACGAAGATAGAGAGGCATACCAAACTTCCCTAAGGGAAGGCAGTAAGGCAGGTGTAACCCCCCTACAAATGAGGGTTCCTGAAGAATCTTCATTGAGCTTGCTTAAATGCTCACTGCCAGGCTGGTGTCCTGCGTTTTAACAGTTTAAATGTATTGCCAGAGAGTGCCTGTATAGCCTCTGTGCACTGTCTCTTTAAGAGCTGCCTGGATTGCAGTCATGATTAATCTGAGAGGGAGCTCTGTTAGAAGATGTACTTCTTTGCTGATCATTTGTTAGATTAGTAATAATATTGCAGTTTGTTCTAACCTGCCTTTTTTGCAGCATGGACAGTTCTCTTTGTTTCCATCATCTTGGTACTGGACTGCTGAAATGGGTCAATCAATACATTTGGGACTCTAAAATGGAGCCTGCCTACAGGGGCTTGGTGGGGCCAAAACTTGTAGGAATTGTAGTTGTGGGCCTTTGACACCTGAAATAACCTGGAGGAGGAGCCCTTGTTGTGACTGACAGACAGATCAGCCAACCGAACCTTTTGGATCTTGAGGAAAGTCCCACACTGCTTGCAGTTTCAGTTAGATCTGAGTTGGGAAGTGAATAAGTAGCAGCTCGAGATATTTTGAGCAGCAATTCATAGTGCATTCACGCGATAGAACTGTGGAAAGGCCTGAGTTTGGCCTGCTGTTCCTGAGAGGGAACTTGTGCTTTTTTCAGACTGAATCCTAATTTGGAGAGCGAATTATGCCACTGAATTGTGACCAGGCTTTAACCTGAAGAAGACCGAAGATTTGCTGAATGCGATCGGCCTGTCAAGACTTCCAGCTGCCTCTGAACTCCCGGATTGTGCAGAGACTCTGTAATTGTGACCGGAGAGCCATTTGCCTCTTACAGTGGAATTTCCTTACATGTGAATGTGCTGTGTGCTTTTAGTGGGTCATGATTTGGTTCCCCACTGTGTGTCTGAACTGTGTTTTCCTTGCTGGAGGCAGTATCCAACTCCACGGACTGAATCCATATCCATTTCCATTTGCCTGGGCCCTGCTATACCGGCCCAGCCAGAATACCTGCTACGCAGAGAAAGTCATCAATGAGAGACTGGCCTGGAGATCAGCCCCCAGCTCAACGCCTTGAATAGGAATGATGCCTCAGTGATTCGTGTGGGCCCTGCTTCTCCGGGCACTCCAGCTCAACAGCCTGCAATCTCGATTTCGTCCTGCCTGTGTCCAGTATTGGGTACTGTGAGTAAACACCAGGGTAGCTCCCTGCAACAACAGATAAATCTAAAAGTGTTGTCATCTGATTGTCTTGTTGCCTTTTGTTTCACGAACTGAGCCCTCCAGCTCCGGATTACAAATAGTGTGTGTTGTGCATATTGCTTTCTTCCATCACAGGGCCCCAACCAGCTGCAACGTTCCTGGCTAGCCCACCGTTTTCCTACCTGGGTACCCAGAGTGTGTGACTGTGTAGGGACTGAACTGCATGCATAACTGTCTGATTTATATAGCTTTTAAGCAAATCAACCTGATTACGCCCCTCCCTTGTTCAAGTCCCCTGAATAAATCAGATTTAACTTTGTTTGCATTTAACCTGACTGTGGTTCCAGTTTGTGCCAAAAGTGTTGTACTGTTGCTATTTGCTGTGCTTAACCTTGTTTTACAGGGGGTCTCCAGGGTCAAGCTAGAGGAACCAGCCCTGGTGGTAAGTGCAAACAGTGTGGGTAATTGCCTGGTGAATAAGGGTTATTGTGAAAGTAATTATTGTAGATTGTTCAGGCCACTAGAAGGGAAAGAGGGGGTTACAGTGACCCGGAGGGCTGTGCCCAGGTTAGCTTGACCACTAACAACCCTGACCTCTGGGTGGAGGCACTTGTTTCATTACCCAGGCCCCTTAACCTGCTACTAGTCAAGCAGGCAGGGGTAGTAGCCCTTGGGATAGCACCACCTAGGGGTTACACAGGCAAAGGCCCAAACTGAGGAAACACTAGCACGAACAGTAAAAGAAGGGGACAAGACTTTCTATAGATACATTAGTGAAAGGAGAAAGTCCAGAGGGGGTATTGCTAAGATTAAAGGAGATAAGAGGGAGTGTGCGGAGGAGGAACAAGGAAAAGCATCTATCCTAAATAGATACTTCTGCTCAGCACTTACTGAGGAGAAGGTAGAGCAAGACCCACAGCTTAGCACCATGGACACAGGGGGGAAGGAGGTGTGCATAAATCCCTTCACAAAACAAAGGGTCCTACAAGAGCTCACTAAGCTCAGGGTGGGCAAGGCAATGGGACCAGATGGCATACATCCCAGGGTACTAAAAGTGCTAAGGGTGGAACTAGCAGAGTCATTATCAGAACTGTTTAGTGAGTCTCTGAGCACAGGAGCAGTTCCAGAAGACTGGAGAAGGGCTCATGTGATCCCGCTCCACAAGAGTGGTAGCAGGGAGGAGGCAGGGAACTACAAACCAGTCAGTCTTAGCTCAGTAGTGGGCAAGATTATGGAGGCACTTCTTAAGGAAAGGATAATGCAACACCTGGAATCCATAGGAGCATAGGATCCAAGACAACATGGGTTTACAACAAGAAGGTCCTGTCAAACTAATCTCATAGATTTCTTTGACTGGGTAACCAGAGTGGTGGATCAAGGGGGTGCAGCTGATGTTGCCTACCTTAATTTAAGCAAAGCTTTTGATACTGTTCTGCATAGAAGATTGATTAATAAGCTGGGTAGGCTTAGGGTGGGCCAGAAGTTGGTCAACTGGGTGGCAAACTGGTTGGCGGGCAGAAAACAGAGAGTGGTGGTAAATGGTATATAGTCAGAAGAGATGCACGTCACAAGAAGAAGCACCAAGATATCTCGTAAGCAAGAATGTGACCTCCCCAACAACAATACTGACAACGAGGTGTGCTTCCATCGCTGTTTTCTGTGGGGTGCTGCTCTGTCCCCTGCACCCCAGACTCTAGGATTCAACTCCAGGTTGGAGTTGGTCTGGGAAGGGGCGGAACACTGGGGGAAGGCGAAACACAGAAAAAGGACCATTACCATGAATGCTGCCGTAATGGTCTTTTTCTATGTTTTGCTGTCGGGGTGTCAACCACAAGGGGTGATACGGTCACAAGTGGGGTACCTCAGGGATCAGTCCTGGGGCCAGTCCTCTTCAATATCTTCATCAGTAACATTGCAGATGGCCTGGAGGGTAAGGTTTGTCTGTTTGCAGATGACACCAAGATCTGCAACAGAGTAGATAATCCAGATGGGGTGGGCAGAATGAGAAGAGATCTGGATAAACTGGCAAAATGGTTGGAAGAGTGGCAACTGGGGTCTAACGCAAATAAATGCAAGAAGATCATGCACATAGGGAAGAGAAACCCTGACACCATCTATAGGTTGGGAGGGGAGTTGCTGGCAATCACAAGGGAAGAAAGAGACTTGGGCGTCATCATCACATATGACCTGAAATCATCCAAGCAGACCACTAAAGCAGTAGGTAAGGCTAAGGGGATGGTGGGGTGTATTAATAGGGGTATCACAATTCGTAAGAGGGAAGTAATAATCCCCTCTTTTCAAGACACTAGTTAGGTCCATTTGGAGTACTGCATGCAGTACTGGAGGCCGCACTTTCACAAGGACATTAACAAAATGGAGGCAGTCCTGAGAAGGGCAACCAAAATGGTGCAGGACTGCATCAGAAAACATATGAGGACAGATTAATGGAGCTCATTATGTATAGCCTAGAGCAAAGGAGGGAGAGAGGAGATATGAGTGAAACATTCAAACATCTTAAGGGTATTAACAAGGTGAAGCAGTCTAACATGTTTCAATATAAGAAAAATAGCAGGCCATGAGGACACAGCATGAAATTAAAGGGAGTCTGATTAAGGGGTAATGCGAGGAAGTTCTTTTTCACAGAAAGGGTGGTGGATGCATGGAACGGCCTACCTCAGGGAGTGGTGGATATGAATACAGTGCAGGGCTTCAAACAGGCATGAGACAGGCATAAGGGAGCAATACAGATGAGTATGAATAGATAGGGCATTGACAGAATAAAGGACTATGGCACATTCATAAGACAGAAAATAATGGGCAGACTGGATGGGCTTTGCGGTCCTTATCTGCTGTCAACTTTTATGTTTCTATGTTTATGTTTCTATGCTAAACAGAGGGAGGCAGGGAAAGTAGTCAGGAGCGTAAAGGCACAAATGGAGGAAAAAATAGCACAGGAGGTAAAGAAAAGAGATGACTTTCTATAGATACATTAGTGAAAGGAGAAAAACCAGGGGTGGAATAGTAAACCTTAAAGGGGAAGGAGAGTGTGTGGAAGGGGACCTAGAAAAAGCAGCAATACTGAACAAATACGTTTGTTCTGTATTCACAGAAGAAGAAGGTGAGGAACCAGTATTAAGCAACATGAACAAATATGGGAGGGAGATGGACACCAGTCCATTTACAGAAAAGAGAGTCCTAAAGGAACTCACAAAACTGAAAGTGGACAGGGCAATGGGACTAGATGGGATATATCCTAGAATATAAAGGGAATAATGGGAGTTGCTGGCAGCACCACTGGCAGCACTGTTCAATGAGTCACTCGATACCGGAGTGGTCCTGGAGGGCTGAAGGAGGGCAGATGTAGTCCCTCTTCACGAAAGTGGCAGTAGGAAGGAGGCTGGAAACTATAGACCAGTCAGCCTCACCTCAATAGTGGGGAAGATTATGGAATCAGTACTTAAAGGATCGTGGAACATCTTGAAGCCAGCGGTGCACAGGATTTGAGACAGCATGGATTCACAGCGGGAAGGTCATGTCAAACAAATCTAATTGATTTATTTGACTGGGTGACTAAGGTCGTGGATCGGGGGAATGGTGGATGTCGCCTACCTGGATTTCAGTAAGACCTTCAATACCGTTTCACGTAGAAGACTTGTGAACAAGCTGGGCAGCCTGGGAGTGGGTCACGAGGTGGTAAACTGGGTTAGGAACTGGTTGAGTGATAGAAAACAGAGGGTCATGGTAAATGGTGCTGAATCTGAGAAAAGGAGGGTGCCACAGGGATCAGTCCAGGGCCCAGTCCTGTTTAATGTCTGCATATGTGACATTGCAGATGGGTTGGAGGGGAAGGTGTGCTGCTTTGTGGATGACACTAAGATCTGCAACAGGGTGGACACTCTGGGAGGGGTGGAAAAAATGAAGCGGGACCTAGATAAACTGGAGGAATGGTCCAGAGTGTGGCAGTTGAGATTTACATAGATACATAGATGTTGTCTGCAGATAAGGGCATTGTGGCCCATCCAGTCTGCCCTATCCCTCTTTCTAATGCCTAAGGTACCCTAGATGCTACAAGTTCTCCCCCTTTCACTCTAGCTTGATAATTCCCATGTGCCTAGCCCACTCATTCTTGAATCCCTGAACTGTGGCCACCCCCTCCACTCCCTGGGGAAGACTATTCCATCTCTCCACCACCCTTTCAGTGAAGTAGAATTTCCTCAAGTTCCCTCTAAGTTTCCCCCTTTTAGTCTCATGCTGTGACCCCTTGTTCTGCTATTTCCCTTCATGTGAAAGATGCTCCCCTCTGGTACCCTGTAGATGCCCTTCAGATACCTGAAGGTCTCTGGCATGTCCCTCCTCTCTCTCCTTTCCTGCAGTGAGCACATATTGAGAGCTCTGAGTCTCTCCTCATATGACTTATGTTGCATCCTGGACACCATTTTCATTGCCCTCCTCTGTACCGTCTCCATCCTGTCTATGTCTTTTTGGAGATGGGGCTTCCAGAACTGAACACAGTAGTCCAGATGAGGCCTTACTAGGGAGTTGTACAATGGTACCACCACTTCCCTCCTTCTTCTTGATATACCCCTTCCTATGTACCCTAGTATTCTGTTAGTCTTTCCAACTAGTTTGTTGTACTGTTTAGCCGCTTTGAAGTTGTCTTCTATGACTACCCCTAGATCCCTTTCCTCTGTGGTGGCTTCCAGTGTCACGCCATCTAGCTCATACTCTACCCTAGGATTCCCTCTCCCCAGGTACATAATCTTGCACTTTTTTGCCCTGAAACCCAACTGCCATTCCTTGGACCAGTTTCTAGCCTCTTCAGATCCCTCCTCATTTTTTCTGTACATTCCTGTGTATCTACCCTGTTACACAGCTTTGTATCATCCGTGAACAGGCTATCCCTTCCTTCTAGACCCTCTGCAATATTGCTTATGAAGACATTGAAGAGCACTGGTCCCAGCACTGATCCCTGGGGCACACCATGTGTTACCCGTCCCTCCTGTGAGCTTACCCCATTTACCACCACTCTTTGTGTTCTGTTACTCAGCCAGTTTCTAGCCCACGTGACCACCTCTGTCCCCACCCCCAGATTTGCCAGCTTGTGGATTCGTCTCCTGTGTGGGACTGTGTCAAAGGCCTTCCTGAAGTCCAGATAGGCTACATCTACCACTCTGCTCTGGTCTATTTCCTTCATCACCCACTCAAATAAATCAGTCAAGTTGGTCTGGCATGACCTCCCTGCTGTGAATCGATGTTGCCTTGGGTCCAACAGCCCCCTTGTCTCTAGGTAGTCCATCAGCCTTTCTTTAAGTAGGGTTTCCAGCTGGCCCAGTGGCACTGAGGCTTGAGGTGCTAGACACCACACCTTAAGCCATGCTGATGACTCATGTTTGGGAACGAGCACGGACCACCGTGGGTCGGCAGGGGAAGGGATGGATCAAGCATCCAACGGAGTGTTCTCTATCTCTGGGGAGGAGGGGACCACTGGCCAGTGCATGCCTGACCCCTAGCAGAGGCTGGGGCTTGGTGACATTGAGCTGCAACAGCGTGAGGCAGGAATGTGGCACACGCTTGACATGAGTGTGCACGGGAGTGTGCATGACCCTCATTGAAGGCATCATTGCACGCTGTGTCCCTGCAAGAGGGCACAAAAAGAGAAAAGAGCAGTGCAGCAGGATGAAGGAAGATGCCTTGCAGGCCCTGCTCCCAGCTAGCCATGGCACTGGCCACACTGGATCCAGTCTCTGACGAGGCTTGAGGAACCCCACTGGCCTCATCGGGGGGCAAGCCCTGGGGGTAAGTGTTGGTGCAGGCTGGTGAATCCCGGGAGACAGGGCTGGGGGCACCCTCCAGATGTGGGACCGCAATGAAGGAGCAGAAAAATAACAGCAAAAAAAAAAAGTAGGGTTTTCATCATTTTACCTACTATTGAGGTCAAACTGACAGGGTGGTAGTTTCCTGCCTCCTTCTTGCTACCACTTTTGTGCAGGTGTACCACTTGTGCCCTCCTCCACTCCTCCAGAACCATGCCGGTTTCCAGTGATCCACTGAACAGCTTAGCCAGAGGTTTAGCTAGTTCCTCCTGGAGCTCCTTTAGGATCCTCGGGTGTATCCCATTGGGCCCCATAGCTTTATCCACCCTAAGCCATTCTAGTGCTCTTTTTACTCTGGCCTCTGAAAAAGGTCTAATGTCCACCCCTTCTCCCTGTTTGCACTTCTCCATTAATGGGGTACCATCCCCATTGTCTTCTTCCGTTAATATGGAGCAGAAGTATTTGTTGAGGATGGTTGCCTTGTCGATGTCTTTCTCCACTACCCTGCCTCCCTCTTTCCTAAGTCTCGCAATCCCACCCTCCAAAACCAGTGACCTTGCTAAGTGACTTGCCCAAAGTCAAACAATAAGTATTTTGTCTTTAGTGGGGTTTGAACCTGGGATCTGCCAGTTAACAAGCCTAGCCAGTGCTCTAAAACAGGACTACATAGCCTTCCTTCCATTTAATGCGACAAAGTGCAAAATCATGCATTTGGGGCCCAAGAATCCAGGGGAGGATTGCATGATGGGGGGTGGGTGGGGCTGATAGTAACCAAACCGGAAAGGGATTTGGGGTAATCATATCTGATGACCTAAAGGTGAATAAACAATGCGCCAATGCAGTGTGGAGAGCCAGTGGGATACTGGGGTGCATAGGGAGAGGTATCACCAGCCGAAGAAAGGAGATGGTGATGCCACTCTACGGATCGTTAGTGAGGTCTCATTTGGAATACGGTGTCCAGTTCTGGAGGCTACATCTCCGTAAGGACACAGACAGGGTAGAAGCAGTTCAAAGAAAGGCAACAAAGATGGTGCAGGGCCTGCACCAAAAGTCATATGAGGAGAGAGTGGGACACCTCAATATGTATACCCTGGAGGAGAGACGAGACAGGGGAGATATGCTAGAAACCTACAAATATCTAAAAGGCATAATAGGGTATTGGAGGAGGGTGGCATTTTTCAGAAAAGGAGATGTACAGAAATGAGGGGCCATGACATGAGGTTGGAAGGGGATAGACTAAGGGGTAGTTTGAGGGGATATTTCTTCACAGAAAGGCTGGTGGATGCATGGAATAGACTTGCATTGGAGGTGGTGGGGGCAAACACTCTGGGGGGATTCAAGCATGATTGGGACAGGTATAGGGGAACCTTAGAAATAGAAACAAGGAGGTAAAGCTGGTGATCAAGTAGGGTCTGCGCCTTTTACAGTAGGCAGAGAAACTGGGCAGATTAGATGGGCCTAGTGATCCTTATCTGCAGCCAATTTCTATGTTTCTATATTTCTGTGTCTATCAATGCCTTGGAAGAAAGGGGCAGGGTTTAATGGGAATGACCAGGATCTGTAGTTGGGGAGGGAGATATGGGCTAGACCAAGTGGCCTAGACTATGTGGGGAGGTGAAAGTGGGCTGATTATTTCCACCAGCCTATAAAAGTTACACTAGCATAGGGTGGGGGGGGACAGAGGACGGAGAGTGGCTAGAACAATACAGTGCCGTGCAAAACGCGGTACCGACAAGGCACCACTGGCCAAGGTTGAGAGCCACTGAGGAAGGTGAGGCAAAATGGTGCAGATGCTGACAAGGCACTGCTGGCCAAGCTTGAGAGTCTCTGAGGAAGGTGAGGCAAAATGATGCCATGCGCCAATTCCGACTTGTTGCAGGAGTTTATTCAGGAGGTGTCCGCCATTCTGGGGAGCTGGGTAAGCCTGGGAGCTGCCCAAGAGCCGTCTGGGTGTCTGCAGCAGATGAGTGGGCTGTGGAGAGAAGGAATTTAGATATTAGGGACAAGCTGAGGGGAGAGGACTGCAGTAGGAGGGATTTGGGTGGTGCTAGGGAGTGAGCTCCTGCAGTATGGCACAGGGGCCTGTAGGGGCCTTGAACATTAGCACTCTGTAAAATCAGTGCATAAATCCTGAAGCTTCGGAGTGTTGTTTAGCTGGGTAATGATCCTGAGCTCACACTAGATCACAGTTAACAGTAGCCTAGTCACAGTATCGAGTAGAACAATGCAGCGCCAAACATGTATTTGCTGGATGCCAGAAGAGAGAGGAACGATATGATTGAGATCTTCAGGTTCCTAAAAGGAATGAACACAATTAACAGCAAGGAACTATTCAATAGAAATAGCAACTCTAGAACACGGAAACATGAAAAGAAACTGGTGGGGGGTTCAGAAAGGGTGTGAGGAAGTTTTATTTTATAGAGAGAGTAGCTGAGACATAAAACAGTCTGCTGGCTGAGGTGGTAGGTGCCAGAAGCATTAATGGTTTTTAAGCACGTCTGGGACAGAGTAAAGGGCTTATTAATTACCCAGTGGGGTAGCAGTAAAGCAGGGAACATGGAGCCAGGTAGTGCCCACAAAACCCCCTTATCGACAACAAGTCTGGGGTAAGACAGGGGATTATGGGAAGATGGGTTGGACCTTTGGGGGCTGATTTTCAAATCCTGCTTAGATCAGCATAAGTAGTGCTGAATGCCCGCTTGCAGCAAACTCCATGTGCACCGTCATCCTTGCAGTGTATGTTGGTACAACAGGGGTCCAAGTGCCAAAGTCCCTGGAATTGCCACAAGCCATACCTTATGCCAAACTGATGGTGCACCAGAGGGAAATGATGAAAGCTGTCATCATCCCCTGCCCTGTGCACAACCACTGTGTCCTGCTGGTGTGGCTGTGGACCAAGAAAATGGTGAGCTTTTTTGATTTTCATCATGGTGTATTCCAAGATTTTTAAAACTGTGTGGCAAATGTACTTCCCAGCTCTGCAACCATCAAAAATGCCCCTCTATGCCTTCATTAACTTTGTGGATGCATAGTGGTTAGGGGCCCTGAGCACCAGACTGCATGGGGGCCCAGAAGCAGCCCTGCCACCTACCCTTCTGCCCCACCCATTGCCAAGGGCACACCCCCGCCACTACCTGTGATCCCTGGCAAATGTGAGCACATAGCAGTACCACATGCTTCAGGTCCTGGCACACCATTGCCACTGTGGATGGCCAGTACTGGGGCAGCAGCACCTGCCAGCCACTTCTGACTGCAGTATAGGGGTACGGACATCTGTGTGTTGTGCAGGACACTGCCCACCCCCCCACATCTGGTGGCAGGGTCCATGCCTCTGTGGCACCCTGATGGTCTGCATCAAACAGGTGTGCGTCTCTTGGTGCAAGAGGCATTAGACCAGTTCATGGCTGGTCTAACCGCAGCTGGGACTTGCGGCCACAATGGGGCTTTCAAATCCTGATTTAAGGGATGCTGCAGCCCTGCCATGGTACAAGTCCCCTTCCGACATGGTGCACCACCACTTTGGGCGAAGGGGTGGCGCAGGGCTAGTTTGCTGCAAGACTTCCCATTTACATTGCAGCCTGCATTCAAAAATCAGGATTGCCACAACTTTTGATGAAAGATGCCACTTGGGTCAATTCCGTTTGATGCAGGCACCTTGTGTCAATTGCAGGGCTTTGAAAACTGGGCTCATTGTATTTTTCTGCATTGTCTATGTTTCTATGTAGGCCCCTTCCCCTAAATAAATATTCTTAATCTGATCACCTAAAGACTATTATCCATCACACATCCCCCTTACTTGCTTCCACCTTACAAACCCCTTGCCAAAACAAACAGTACAGTGTTACAGTTGCTGTAAATCAATCTATCTATCTATCTATCTATCTATCTATCTATCTATCTACCACTCTGTCTATAAATATATATATATATATATATATATATATATATATATCTACATCTATATATGTGCGTGTGTATATATATATATTACATACTAAATGAAAGTGTAGGTAAACAAAACCCATAAAACTACATTCTGATCTGTAACCAGCAGAGGGCAGCTGATGCTATCATTACCACAAGTAGACAGCTGTAAGTGTGATAGCAGTCAAGTCAGCACTGCAGCCTACTGGCAACAGAACAGAATGTGATTTCATGCCTTTTTATGGCTGTATTACCATTATATGTGAAAAATACATTAAACTACACAATTAACGATATTTTTACAACGTACAAAACAAGGCTGAACATTTAATATATACGTAGTTTTTGAGTAAATAATGGAACAGGTCATCATTTATTCATTGCTAGTCTCCTTTAATTGTTTTGAAAATGACCACACTTACCTCTCTTTTGCATAGGATTAGGAAAGAAGTCAGCAGGTTTGGGAAAGAGACCAAGCTCAGGAAAAGCTGGATCTGAGTGGTGAAGAAAAGGCAAAAGTCAAGTGTTTCCTTCACCTGGTCAGCAAAATAACAGAAATGGGAAGCATACAAAATAATGAAAAGCACCAGAAAGTGTTGTCAGGGGTTGCTTTAAACAATCTTAGCAAGCTTTGTAGTGACAAAAGGATATGAGCATCAAATAAACACTATTATACAATAGGGGTGAAGTGATATGCCGTTACAAAACTTTACGCATCAGAGCCAGTCAAGGAGGCAGTATAGCGCAGTGGTCTGAGGCTCTGAGTTGCAGATCTGGTGATATCCAGCAGACCAGACCTGGGTTTGAATCCCACAGCTTCCACTTGCATACTGTGTGACCCTGAATAAATCACTTAACCTCTTTGTGCTCCTAGGTCGCTCCTGTAAAAAAGCTTTCAGCTTAGTGTGCTATACCTGGTTAAACAACTAAATCAAACAAAACAGTGTGATAATCCGATTGTGACGTGTACACTGTGAAACCTACATCAAGTTATATATATTGTACACATCACTTCTAAATATCACCAGAGTGTACATGTCACACATAACAGCAGCCGAACTACATTCCCTACCATAAAAAGTGAAGCCCGGAAAATCATTATTCCCCAAAATGAAAAAATACAAGTATCCCCAATAAACTGGACAGAAATGTATAATAGCAAATAGATATGTCCCTGTAAAGTGAAACCATGAAAATAGCAAACTGAAACACATACCGCATATGTACTGCTCCAGAGCCCCAACATGATGACCACATTCATCACGACATATCCACAGTAAAAGGTACAAAGATACTTCAAAATACATAACATAAAGCCCTCCAGAACCAAAATAATAAGTAAATACACAAAGTGACAAAGGAAAATATGAAAAACGCCACAGAGACTACACGCTGACAAGCTAAACACAAACCCTGCCCACAAACCACAACTACCAATCATAAATGAACACAGAATACTACAGCCAATCAACTCTGCAAACACAATGTAAAAGCACCCAATCAACAACCACCATATACCCCATTCAACGAGCTACAATATAACACTTACTATCCAATCAATTGGCAATATCACATGATGATTTCACATTCACTACCCAATGACACACCAATATCACACCCCATTCACTGAAAACACCAATCATAACCTACTACCAAACCCCATTCACAAACATAAACCCAACACTGCAGAAGAACACCAAATGAAAACATAATACTCAAGAATATAGCAGCAAACAATAAATAAACGAAAGAATATAGCACTACAAATTGCAGCAAAAATGGAACTCCTATTGTATAAAACACATACGTCATTGGTAGTTGTGTGATATAGGATATATCTGAACTCATGGCAAGTGAGCTTGGGGAACCAACAATCATGACTCCACTGCGTTCCACCACTTGTGAGATTCCCTGAGCTCACTTGCCACTCATTCAGATATATCCTATATCACACAACTACCCATCATGCATCCCCTTAACGGCATACAGTGTGGCAATGAGAACAGCAGCACCTTATGAATCAGAAAGCTGCACTTGGAACAAGAAACTGATCAGAAAGCTACATGCTTTAATGATTTCTTGCCAAGGTGGATCCGTGCGCATTAAATTAGGAGAGAGAGTACAAGTTATGATAGGTACAAAGAACAGAAATTAGGACACTAGGGACAACATCCTGAGATGGATAGAGAGATACAGTATGTGGAGAATGGATTTATTCATTTTAATGTGGTTGATGGGTAGGTACAATGGACCGCATAGCCCTTTCACAGGCACAACCCGGGCAAGATGAAAAATGCGGTTAGTGTATACATGACATACAGTATAGCACAGGCAATAAAAATATAAGCAATTTAATTAAAATAAAGTTGTAAACTAAAAGATAATGTAAAAACAAAAGAAAAACAATAAAACTTACATCCAAGTACAACTGATACCAGCATTAGTTATGTAATAGGATATGTCATTGCCATAAAATGTTATGCGAATAGCATAACTAATTAGAAGCAAAAAAATATATGCAAGGTAAGACATTTGCAGTTCCACGTGATGATAGCGATCGAAAAGCAATGATCACTATCATCACGAATGTTTTGGCGATATACATTTCTCAGCGAACTAACATACAGTGAAATAAAGTGTTTTTGTTGGGGGGTCTGCACCCCCTCACCCCCCTCACACGCGGGGGGGCTTCACCCCTCGCACTACTCTTACTAAGAATTCTCAACTCCAGGGGGGGTGCAACTCGAGGAGGGGGCAAAAGTCTGTAAAAAAAAATATTAATTACACAGCCACAAGCAGCGGCAAAATTATTTCCCCCAGCAGGTCCAGAACCTAGTGCCTACTGCACTGTAGCCAGCCACCCTCACCACCACACCACAAGGCTGATTTGGTTGCAGTAGGCTAACCTATCCTCCTGAACCCTCCCTCCTATCCCTCCCATACAGCTCCCCATCCCTCCCCTTCCGGTCACTCTAAACACTATTCTGTTGCTACACTTGCAGGGTAGTGGATCATGATAGCACTATAAATGAGTTGCTGTTTCTACAGTCACTCATTTATAAGCGCTATCATCATGGGCTACCAACATTTGCAACCTGTAATGCTGTATGGATAGCATTTCAAAAGAAATGTAAACAATCCAGGGGTCTTAATGTGTCTAATGTCTGTAGTATGTTTGTTCCAGAATTTTAGACAATTTTTTTGCAGTTGATTTCTGATCAATACTGGACTTGTACTGTGGCATACAAAAGGTAATAAGTAGCATCACTTGATCTCAAGTTCAGATTTACAAATTTAACGCTAACATTACCATTCAGCATGCCTCCAGCTCATTTACAGACAAGACTGTGGGAAAATACACTGGTACTGCAAGTATCCTTCTCCTCTGTTGACAGCCAGTTAAGATTCTCCTATAGAGAGCAATGATTATGTCATGTAAAGTAAACCTACAAATTGAACTGTGGGGTATTTTATGTTTATTTTAAATTTTAATTGAAGCATTTCCCCACAAAAGGCTCTCATAGTCCATAATAGATAAAAGACAACTTTGCGCTATGACTTTCCTTGTACGATCAGTCAACAGATTCTTTAGCCTGTACAAAGTTCCACACCTTTAATAAATGAGAGACTGAAGTATTTTAACAAATGCTTCATAGATCAGAAAATGTTTGAGAACTGATCCCAAATATTTAAAATAGTTTACTATCTCAAGGTGTTCCCTATCCTGAAATAAAATCCTGAAATGGTTCAAATTACTTTTTATTTTATATGCGGTGCCAAAAGCACTGCCTTCATTTTTTTATGTTGAGCACTAATCAACTGTCTTGAAACCAAGTAGCCACTTTATTTAATTCACTTTCAAGAGTTTCCTTTAGTAACTTGATGTCCCTATCCATGGTATTAATGACCACGTCATTCGAGTAAAGCAAAATCTTTGGCATATCACAGATGCCTGGCAAGTTGTTGATGAACTGGAAAAATAACAGAGGTCCAAGTATGGGCCCCAGTGGGATGCCATGTGAAATAACACTGGCATTGGACTTGACTTCATTTAGCTTGTTGATGTCCTGACAGGTAACTGGAAAACCAGTTTGGTGCTGATGCTCCTAAACCAGTCTGTATCAGCCTTGTCTTCAGGAGGGAGTGGGCCACTAAATTGAAGGTATTGGTCAGGTCCATAAAGATGGCACCAGTGAGCAAACCATTCTGCATATTAGTGTGCATGTCATTCAATAACCTGCCCAAGGCTATCATGGCACTGCAGTCCCTCCTGATGCAGCAGATTGCCAAGGAAATGGATTCCACTTGGAAGGGTACAGTAAGAAGTGGATTTCACTTGGAAAGAGCCCACAAGGGGGACATTAATAGAGAAAACTGGAAACCATAATTGAAACTGTAAAGGAGAAAGGAACCAAAGGAAAAGTTCTATTTATTAGATCCCATTACAACCCAGAGGTTTGAAGGTAACAGAAAGAGTAAAAAACATGGAGCTTAAAGTCTATATGTTTAACAACAGAAAAAAAAAAAAACACTGGAAGTAACACTTTTATCTTGCAAAGGTTCTTACAGACCAGGGAATGAAACTAGTCCCATAAAAATTTTACATTTCCTCTTACTCCAGGTACTCTGTCACCTCAGGGAGTAGCCACAGGCAGCCTGTGGTGTTAATAGATGGTTTTGTTTATAGTTGTGTTTTTGGCGTCTCTGACTTCACTTGTTCCTGTGAATTCCAACTGAATCAATATCCACTTGTTATCCACTTGTTCCTGTGGAGTCTAATGGAATCAATATCCACTTGTTATCCACTTGTTCCTGTGGATTCCAACTGAATCAGCATCTACTTGTTATCCACTTGTTCCTGTGGAGTCTAATGGAATCAATATCCTCTTGTTATCCACTTGTTCCTGTGGATTCCAACTGAATCAGTATCCACTTATAATGTATGTTAGAACGCTGTTAACCTTAGGAAATCCTCATTTCCTAAGGTTGTTAACCTATCGATGTGACGTAGGCATGTTGTTAACCTATCGATCCTACGTCACATCGTATAGGTTAACAACAGCCAGTGTTCCCGCGATGCGCCGCTTTTTGACGGGAACCACCGAAGGAAACCGACGGGAAGGACTGAAGGGCCATGGTGGTGACTTTTTAAAAAACATAAACTGCTTAATTTTTGATAGTGAGACCATACACTATAAAAAATAATGTATGGTCCCTCTATCGGCAACCGGTCAATTTTAACCATCTCGAGGTTGCCATGGCAACGTAAACCTCTCGAGTTTCGCTCACGAGGTTTACATGGTCGCCATGGCAACCTCTCGACTGTTAATTGACCGGTTAACAATAGAGGACCATACATTATCCTCTATGTTATCCACTTGTTCCTGTGGAGTCTAACGGAATCAACATCCACTTATTCCTGTGGATTCTAATGGAATCAATTGGTTAAAGTGATTTTCCAGGGTTTTTTTTTTCTTCAAATTAAATTAAAGTTGGCATCAGCGGGATTCAAAACTTATTTTAGGACAGTTTGAATTTGAGGGGAATGTCATTCATTATTGCAAGAGACATTTGCATTGAAAAATCTTTTGCACCATAGACGTCACCCATCCCTGCTGCTGCCCCTGCCCAGAAAGAAGCCATAATCCTCTGCATGTAACATCAAAATCATTCCCATGGCAATATAATCTTCTGTCTTTAGCAGAGGATTACAACTTCATGGCAGGTCAAAGTAACGTAAACGGATGCAGTTTAAGGGGACTCTTGTTTTAATGAACATGTGTTAAGTGATAAAAATAGAGTCCATAAAGTCCCATTTATTTGGTAAATTGTAACTGAGTTTTGCTGATGCCAGTTAATTTTTTTTTGTTTTGTTTGTTTTTTGTTTGTTGGAAACCAAAAAAAACTCTTCAAGCCCAATACCTCATAAAGGCAACACCAGCACTGTGAGGTGTGATAAAATATGTTGCTAGTGCTTGCAATCCAACAGTGATAATACTAACTTTTAAGATATATCTACATGTGGTTATTCTCCTACATAAAAGTGAAGACCCTGCACTAAAATGTGTACTGTGAGTGCTGGCTAAACTGGTATCATCATACATCTCATTTGTCCCATATTATGAAGGATGTCCCTCATTTTAACCCTAAAAATGACTCTGTCCCACAACCATCCTCCATACAAAAGGTGCTGCCCTCACAGAGAAGGTGCTGAAAACTCAGTTTCAATCATAAATTTATAATATTCTAAGTTGGTGAATCAAAATGAAACTTTGCATGCATAAAGGCTTATTTCCTCTGTGTTCTGAGATTGTATCTCTAGGTTTGATGATGTGTCACACATTATGAGGGCAACTATCTTTCATTGCCCTACATTTTTAGTGTCAGTGTCCCACATTTCAGTGAAGAAAGGTTGAGAGAAATGGATGTCACACCTGATTCAAGAACTTCAGTAATTATAAAAAATAAATAACAGGTGGGGAAAAGACAGCATCAACAAGGACCCCCGCCAAAAAAAGTGGCAAAACTAGATTAAAGATAGTTTGTGTTAATGGAAGTGAAGAGCAAATGGGGAAATCACATTTTAAACCAAACTTTTACTTTTTTATTTGTGCAAACCATTGGACTGTGGTCCTTCCTTATGAAACATTCTTAAGTCCTAAAGGGGGGGGGCAACAACAACAACAACAAGATTTCAGAGACAGCAAGTAAAAAAGTACAATCCGGAGACTTAGTAGGCTGCACACATGCTAAATTACCAATTATATAAAAAAGGTAAAGTAATGTTAATGTTTCCCTAATTGTATTCAAGACAAGAATTAAATGTTAAACTAATCCAATAATGCAAAAACTAATTTACAAGATGACTGAACATTTCTCTTTTAAATGCTATTATGTTTTTTTTGAACATATAACGTTCTTTGTTGAGTACAGACAAGTGGCTGTTGCACATCAATACAAATTGACTAACTTATAAGCAGCATACATGCCTTTTCCATTATATTAAGTAATTCATTTGAACAGGGGCAAAGCACAGGCATACCGTGAAGAATGATTGTTAATGAAGTATTACTGTGTCATAACTCCATGTTGATTTAAAGATTTTCTGATGCCCTGCACGTCTTGTTTTGCAGGAAGTTTCCATGGCTCTTCAGTGTAGTCTTCCAGAACTAGAGAGTGCTGTTGAATGATAATGAAGTTCCATGAGACAGAGAGAGCATCTTCAACATCAGCTGTTTCGCAGCCTAAGACTAGATCAAAGCAGCATAACACAACCCAGGATTCAGGCTTCAGCTTAGTATCTAAAGCATTTTCATCCATTCAAAACGTCTAAGATCTGATATGGGAAGTCGCTATACAACAGGACTTACTGCTCTGTTTACATTTACAAGCAGGATATACATGTATATTTAGCATTCATCATCAGGTGACAAAATTGAATAGTTTGGGACAGTATGATAAGGGGAAACAAGCACGCAAGTTCAGTATTTTCTAACAAGCAGTTTTACAACAGTGGTCAGGTGGGTTTACAGATTTGTTGCACTTCATGTACCATCACAATTTAATTGTATAGGCTTTTATGAGCTATTCATATTTTTTTTACTTTCAAGTTATATTTAATGTGTATCATGTAGCCTTCATATTTCAGTTATCATACTATTAGCAAATTATTTCTAAATGTTTGCTATAGTTTTATCAATGGATTAAGCAATAACTTTCCTTTACATGTTTAGTATACATAATGCAAACTTTATAATAATTTGGCTGTTAGTTAAGAACTTGTTTTAGAAAGGGAAGACATTGGGAGATATTCTAGTACCTTAAAATGTGTGCTTCAGAATCTGTACTGTGTTTGTTAACTGTGCAAGGGCAATCTGTTGCTTTCATTTTTATGTCTTTTCATAGTTCAGTATTTTTCAGCACTTTTCACATCATTACACATATGCTGCATCTTTCTCTTGCGGCCCTTATTACCAGATGACAAGTTTTTGATAAATTCATTATGTCAGTGTGGCACTAATCAGTCCATACCCTTTGAGAGACCTTAGTGGTAAACAAAGATAACAACATTTTCTGAGAGCTGTATGATACGGTAGAATAACTATTGTGTCATAACGGCAGAACAAAATACCTTTAAGGACACTGGCAATTTATGGAACCAATGCTTAATTGACATTGAATGTGAAATCTAGCCAAATAGAATTGGTGCCATCCTTTGTACAAATACCAGACTGTTGGCAGGGCTGTGAGCTCTTTAATGTGACTGGTTGGGAATTGACCCCATAATTACTCAACCCAAAGGCACGGGGTTAACCAGTCACAGTCAGCCAGTGGTGGATATATAAATTCAAACACACACACACATTTATATATAGGGAGAGAACTGTTAGGCAGGAAACATCATTGTAGTCAAGAGAAAAATCTGAATCTCACAGAAGTATCAGACAGACTGCTGCTTTTGGTGTTTGTGCTTCCCTGTTTTTGAGGTGGTTAAAGATATGTTGTTTTTGACTGGCTCAGAAACTATTGAAAGAAATGTTTGCAGTAATTATAAAATGTGTGGTATGACAAAAGATGACAGATGCAACACAGCTATTTAAATAATGTACATCTATCAATTATCTCTTGACCTCAAAATGCATGTGTATGTTTTACTTTTCTGTGCAGTAAAAAGATTGCTTTTTATCATACGAGATGATTGCAATTAATATTTAGCACTCAATTATTTGTTTAAATTTTAGGTAAGGAAGTGACGCCTACAGACTCCTGGAAAATAAAAAGATGGTAAGGCTCTGAAGATGACCAACAACCACTACAACATCTCATTTTCCATGATGAGTGAGAGCGAAATTACAAATTTTTCTATGACTCTAGAGCAGAAAACAGCCTTTGCCTTTGTAGGCATTTTGCTCATTTTCCTGGGGCTGCTTATCATCAGATGTTTCAAGATCTTGCTGGACCCTTACAGCAGTATGCCTTCCTCAACATGGGTAGATGGACTAGAGGGACTGGAAAAGGGGACGTTTGACTATGCACTTGCTTAACAAATAACAACAAAGATGTAAAGCTTAGCATATTACTTGATGATATTTCTTAATACTTTGCTGCAGAGAGATGTCGGCCAACAAAAGTCTCCTTGTGATTGATACTTTACTGAAACTATTATATGGTGATGTTCAGTTTGTTGAATAAGACTGTTGAAGAATTACATCAAAGGTGTTTACAAAGGCATTGTGAACTGGAAAGCACCGTATTTTAATGAGGAAATACCAAATGAGATGCTGTGTATACAACTCATAAAATGTAACTAGTGTACTGGGAAATTAAGCTAAATACTGCCAAGTCCGAAGCTCAGGGAGTGCAGTGTTTGGTGGCCTCTTATAGAAACCTGGATTTCTTGATGATGATGATGATGATGATGATGATGACATGCACACTATTTTGAGCATCCCTGTTTGATTCAACAAATTATTTTTTATGATGATTTTAAAGCTTTATCTTTATTGTTTCTGCAAAACCAGGGGCAGTGATGATCATAATACAGACATCTTAATATTCGTGTGTGTGTGTGTGTGTGTGTGTGTACCCATATTTAAAACTATGTATCCACCAATGGTTGACTGATTGTCCCTGTGTCTTTGGCTTGAGTATTCATGGGATCATCAGTTCCTACCCAAAAGGAACACTGGTTTGAGCATCCCTGTTTGTTTCAGGAAAGAATTAGTTTGAGAGTTATTCTATAAATTGACAAGTAGCTGAGAATGTAGGTTTCTGTATTGCATATACAACAAAATGATGTAAATAGTAAGATATCTGCATTGTGCTCTTCACGATACAGAAACAATGGTAAGAGAGTTAATGAACAAGAGGGGTAAAACACAAAACCAGGCTGACAAATGTAACTGTATGTGAAATGGCTTTCTAATTTATATTTTATAAAATTATATTTGATATGTTATCTAATATAGAGACCGTAATTTTTTTATGCAGAAAAAAAGCCAAAGAGTTCTAAATATGTTCTCACACATTACATAATTAATTGATTCAGGTCTGTAATGCTAATGCTGTGTAGTAACACAACTGGCAGGTGAGTTGGGGACTATTAAAGCCTAGTTCTGCAGACATGTCTGAAATGTAAATGCTGTTGAACAAGAAGGCTATCACAGTAACTAGTATACACTTT
Source organism: Neoceratodus forsteri (assembly GCA_016271365.2). Taxonomy (NCBI): domain Eukaryota; kingdom Metazoa; phylum Chordata; order Ceratodontiformes; family Ceratodontidae; genus Neoceratodus; species Neoceratodus forsteri. The sequence continues at coordinate 726,185,581 of CM028129.1, forward strand.
CACTACTTCAAATAAATGTTTCATTTGTCATAGCAAACACCAAATGAAATGCATATTTTTGAACCCATAAACAAATGTGTCTGTAAGTACAGTACAATGTAATAATTATTTCTACTTCATTTTTGGTGTATTTAGGGGTATGTTGGTTTCATTTAAATTAAAAAATTGATTCTATACTTTCTATGCTGTTCCATTATTTTTTTTTTCTGAAAGATCAGCCAAGTTTTTTTGCACTTTAAGAATTAAGGCAAGTGAGAGCTGTAACTGACTGATGAACTGATCTACTGGTCTCCTAGATGCTGTATTCACTTTGTACTATACAAACAAAGCAGCACTGGAGAATAGAAGGTACACACACAAAACGTAGCATATTATTTTAACTGATTGAAGATCAAATCTGTTTAAAAGTCTAATAAACACTCTTGCCAAACAAATGATCTGTGTTTTAGTGCAAACTGTATAGCTCTACTTCTGGGGGCTAACAAGCTGTGAATGAGGATAATACATCCAGCAGATCTGGGTTTGATTCTCACAGCCTCCACTTCTACACTGTGTGACTCTGAGCAAGTCAACTAATCTCCCCAGTGCTCATGGGTAGCTGCTGAAAAGAGGCACTAATGGGCCTCACTCAGCTACAAAAAATAATAATGGTGTCCACAGTGAAGAAAGGAGGGTTACTAGTGGGGTACTGCAGGGTTCAGTGCTGGGACCGTTCCTTTTTAAGGTCTTTAAAAGTGACATTGCGGAGGGACTGGAGGGGAAGGTATGTCTCTTTGCAGATGACATAAAGATCTGCAACAGGGTTGATACGCAATGTTGGGTGGAAAGGATGAAAAGGGACTTGGCAAGGTAGGAGGAATGGTCAATTGTATGGCAGCTTAGATTCAACGCAAAGAAGTGCAAGGTAATGCACCTGGGAAACAAAAACCCAGGGCAAGAGTACACGATGGATGGTGAGATACTGACAACAACAAAAATGGAAAGGGACCTGGGGTAGTCATATCAGATGACCTAAAGGTGGGCTGACAATGCGAGAAGGCAGTAAAGAAGGCTGGGGGGATACTGGGATGCATAGGGAGAGACATCACCAGTAAAAAACAAAAAGGTGTTGCCCCTCTGTACAGACAGTTGGTAAGACCATATCTGGAGTACTGTGTACAGTTCTGGAGACCCCATCTCTGCAAAGACATAGACAGGGTGGAGGCTGTCTAGAGGAGGGCAACTAAAATGGTGCAGGGTCTGCACCAGAAGACATATGAAGAAAGACTAAAGGAGCTTAAGATGTATAGCCTCAAGGAAAGGAGGGAGAGGTGGGACATAAAAGAAACTTTCAAGTACCTCAAGGGAATCAACAAAGTCCAAGAGGGTAGCATCTTTCAAAAAGAGATGTGCAAGAACAAGAGGGCACAATTTGAAGATAGAAGGGGACAGCTCAGAGGTAATGTGAGGAAGTATTTCTTCACAGAGAGGGTTGCAGATGCATGGAACAGCCTTCCACAGGAGGTCATAGAGTCAAAAACAGTGGGGGAATTCAAGAATGCATGAGACAGACATAAGGCAATTCTAGTGGGTGGGTAGGAGGAAGTAGGCTGTTGGTTAACTAGGATCTGCAGCTTATCCGTTAGGTAGGGAAATGGGCAGACTAGGTGGGCCAAGCAGTCCTTACCTGCTGTCAAATTCTATGTTTCTATGTTTTTATAATAAAAAAAATTCTTTCTGTTTAACCAATGATTGATCAGAAACACACATTTTGCAAAAAATTATACTATTTGAAGAAAAGCACAGAACAAATGTCGTTTGTTGTTTAGTCAAAACTTTAAAATGGCATAATTCATGGCCTTCTTTGAAAAGAAAAGTAAACAAAAACAAAGTTACAAAGCAGTTATATAAATAGCCGGTTTTAAGTTATTGAAAAAAATTGTCTTTTCTGTTTTTTACTTTCTGTTTTAATATGCTGAAAGTCGCAGAGGACTGTAAGTTTTTATTCGTATTATCTTGAGTTGTAATGTGAAATAAATATGACCTAACTGGGAATTGAACCTAGGCCCCTGGCATACCAGCTCAGTTCTCTGCCACAGAGCTGCCAGGCTCACATGGTAGTAGACTGAGGATTCCATAGTCATCTTTCTTTGATTGCATATTCTGCAAAGGGAAGCAAATAAAATTGCAAACTAATTAGTTAGTGGGGACAGCATTGGTCACTGCTAAGCAACTGAGACACAAATTGTAATGTGAAAGAAATCATGTAACCTATCTGAGAATTGACCCCAGTCACCCAGAATACTATTCCGGTGCTTCACAACTGAGCTGTCAGGCTCACATGGCATCATTACATTCTCATTACAGTTTGTGTTCTAGTTGCTTAGCAGTGGCTAATAAGAGCACAGCAGGGAAAGGAGAAAGAAGAAAAGTGTTATAGAGAGGCTGTGAAAAGGTAAAGCAGGGGCAAGGGTGCTGGAAGATGGTAAAAGCTGAGGGGGCCTAGAATCAAAGGGCACTTATGAGGGTACAAAGGGCACTTTTTCTATACTAGTTTTTGCCATACAGAAATAAAAAGTGGAGTGGCTGCTGCCCCTTTCGCCCCCTCCCCCCAGTTTTGGCATAGATGGGCAGGGGTGACATACATGCAGAAAGCTTATATTCTGAATGAATATTTTTGCTGAATTTTCACAGTTGAGGGGCACCTCTGCTGGAGTGCAGCACCAAGTAGGGATGGGAGCAAATTTAGAAATGGGTAGAATCACAGAGGTTGTGGTGCCTAAGGGGCTGAAAAGGTTACCAGTGGGTAAGTCCTGGCACCAGACAGTTTACACCCATAGATACTCATGAAGTTGGATCAGGCCCTGACAGCACCTCTGGAAAACCTGTTCAACTGCTTGATCAAGACAGGCATAGTGCCCAGGGAGTGGAGGGTAGAAGACATCACCATACCCAAGAGTAGGGCTAGGTACCCCAGGGAATTGAAGACCAGTAAGCCTGTCTTCCACCACTTGGGGAGCCCCTTGAGACTATAGTCAAGGAGGATCTGGTTGACTTCCTGGAGTCACGTGGACTCTAGGATGTAGGCAGAATGGCTTTGTGAGGGGAAGATCATATCAGGTGAACTGTCTTGATTTCTTCAATGCCATGATAAAGGCATTGGACACAGTCCATAAGTTGGGTGGACTTCAGCAAGGCCTTTGACTCTGTGCCACAGAAAAGTCTAATAAAGAAACTGGGGGACTTAGGTGTAGGGGAGAATGTCAACAGGTGGGTGATAACTTGGGGAGAACCCAGAGGGTGGTACTACATGGTACATAAACTGAGGTCAGGAGAATTATGAGTGGGGTCCCACAGGGATCAGTCCTGTGCCCCATGCTCTTCAATGCTTTCATTTGCAACATAAAATGTGTCTATGTGTAGATGACATAAATATATGTGGCAGATAGATAGTGAGAAGGGTAAAAGGTAAATGAAAAGAGACCTGGTGATATTGGAAAGCTGGTCAAAGATTTGGCAACCGAAGTTTAGTACTAAAAAGTGCAAGGTTATACACTTGGAGAGGAGGAATCCAATGGAATGAATGCTGGATGGGATGGTGAAACTGGCACAAGCATCAGAATATAATGTTCTGGGGATTATAATTAGTGACAGCCTTAAAACCTCATTCCAGTGTAAAATGGTGTATAAGGAAGCTAGCAGGATGCTGGGATACATTGGTAGGGCCTTAGCAAGCAGACTTAAGGAGGTGACCAGCCCCTATGCAGGTCCTTGGAGTGGCTATACCTGGAATACTGTGCATAGTTCTAGAATCCTCACCTAAAAAAGGACAAGGACTGCCTGGAATAGATCTAATGGAGGGCAACTCAAATTATTTACAGCTAGCAGGGGAGGACTTTTAAGGAAAGACTTGCCAACCTTGATATGTATTCATTTAAGACCAGGAGAGAGAAAGGAGAAACATAATTGAAACCTTCAAGTGCCTAAATGGTATAAATAGTTGCAATTTACCTATGATAGCCCATTCTAGATGCAACATGTCATTTTCAGTGGGGTCCTGCTTCTTCCCAGTTTTAAAACTGTGTGGACTGAATGTCGGCCCAGTGGCACTGAGGGTTGAGGCGTGGAGACCACACCTCATGCCACGCCTGTGACCCATGTTCAGGAATGACCTTTGGTCATCGGTATGCTGGCATGGGGTGAGGGGGAGCAGGATTGAGCTGCCTGGCAGTGGCTCTCCTCTCCAGGGGAGGGGGGTTGCCATCCCACAGTCCCACCATCACCGGGTGGAGGCCCGGTGGCGGCGCAGGCAGATATGGAACAACTGGTAGGGAGGAGTGTCCTGCAATGCACGGCATATGTGTGTGCCTCCACATGTGCACACTCATGCCAAAGATGTGAGGCGGGGGAAAGCCAGGAAAAACACCAATAAATAAATAGTAGGAAAAAAGCTGTGTGGACTGAAGCACTGATTGCTTAAATGACTTGCTCAGGTTCATGTAGTAAGTAGGTGACTCTGGAGGGATTTGAACCTAGGCCTTCTGGTACCCAACCCCATCCTCTAGCCACTAGATCACTCTGCTTTTAAAGTAGTATATAAAGATAAAGCTAGTTAAGTATCAGGTAGCCAAAACTGAACAAATACATATAAAAAGATATAACATGAAAACATTAGTTACAGTAAGTCAGGAGGTTTTCTCTCTCTCTTCAGAAGATGTTCACTCTCTTTCTGCTTTCATCTTCTTGTTCTGTATGGCCTACTGTTATTGCTCATTTGAAGCAATAGGTACCACCAGCTCACCACTAAGAGCCAAATTAAAACAAGAACAATTTAAATGGTTGTTTGGTTGGTGGGCTTTCACTTTTGGTCACACATTTGTTTTACTCTGTTAGAATTGTAGCAACTGTACCTGCAGCTCTATCTATTGCCACTCAGTAGGCACCAGGATGAAGGAAGAATTATTCTCTGGTCCACACACCTGCCATATCCCAGGATCTATGAGTGTAGGTAAGTGTGGTTGTCTGGGTTGGCAGGTAATCGGTTAGGTTTACAGAGGGTGTCTGGCCCAGAAACACAAACATCTAAATAGTGGGAAAAAAATAATTAAACAGTTTCAGAATTAGAAAAAAATTAAATAATCAATTTTGAAGTGATCCCAAATATGTACCATAAGCCTTTGGGATGTATGTAATAAGAGACCAAAGTATTTTTTTTGCTTCATTCACTTGAAACAGAATTTGTTTTATAAAACCTCTGTGGTTATTTTTATTGTATGTTAACATGTCCCCTGGAGCCATCCTTTACTGTATAAGAGTGGTTTCTTGCACATTAGGCTTGAGCAAGAACAGAGAAGCGAAGCTGTGCTGTTCTGGCTCAAGCTGAAGGCAAGGAAACCTCTCTGATACTGCAAAAGTGGTATATTATTGGTTTGTGCTGATCAATAATATCATTTTTTTTTAAAGCTACCCAAACGTCCATTTCCAGGGTACCGGCGCATGAGACGCCTTCACTGGATAAGGGTGTCCACATGTGGAGGAAAGGAACACTCCAATTGTTCGGGAGCACTCCCTTGATCTGTAATCCAAATTACAAGTCTAAAAGTATAGGGAGAAAAAGAAAAGATCCTTCAAACTATTTCTGGTTTAAACTAGGAAATCACAGTTTCAAATCTTTGGAGAGTCAGGTACTCATTTTGTGGTCCCAGTTCTCCTGTCCAACCAGCTGTGGAAATGAGTAGAAGCAGGATCCCACTGGAAATGAAATGTTACAGCTCAGCTGAGCTATTCTGGGTAAATATAATGTAAAATAAAAAAGTAATACTAAATTCAATGCGAAGCCAACTCAAATCGTAAAATGTTTGCCCAGACCACTCTAAGCCCAAGTCTCTCACCTGATGCAGTTTCCATTTTATCTGACCCAGCCAGTGGACAGACTTTAAAAATTGCCCTTGCTGGGACTAGATAAACAAACACTGAGACCTGAAAGCAGTAGTCCTACTGGAAATATTCCATTATTTGGGAGGCTGCACCATGCTTTTAACTTTCATTAATATTGACTTCTCATAACTACATGGCACTGGTGATGAACTGATGCCTCCAGAAGAACTTTGAAAAACATAATACAGTATTTGAGCTCAGTTCAGCACATATTTCATGTAAACCAGGTCCGGGTCATGCCTGAAAATAGGCATTGCTATGCCTAGTGCACTTACCCGGTTACCAAAAGCAAATAAATAAATAAACTCTGCATTTCTCCTTCCCATTTTTAATTACAGATGTCATGTACATGAAAACAAGATTTTTATTCTTTGCAAGTTCATAAGCTTCTATTGCTTAATTCCAATCTGTCATAATACTGTTTGTCACATCACAGTTACTACCACTACAACAGACTGTAACATCACAACACAGGAGTACAATTTCAAGCAAGGAATCAGCTTTATATGCAGATAAACTCTGAGGGATCAAGATTCTGGGCTCAAGTTTATAAAGCCCCATTAAATTGGTGCATGGTGCACTGAACTGCCACCTGTGGCAAACCAGGGTGCACCAGGGACCCTCCGCTTGATTTTACAAAAAGTGGGGTCCCAGTGTCAAAGTCCCCAGGTTTGCCACAAGCCAACAGCTACGCTGAAGAAATGTTACATGAGGGCAATGTCGCAAGCTGAAGGATAGAAACATAGAAACATAGACTTTGATGGCAGATAAGGACCACTTGGCCCACCCAGTCTGCCTATTTCCCTACCTACTGGATAAGCTGCAGATTCTAGTTAACCAACAGCCTATTTCCTGCAACCCCCCACTATAATTGCCTTATGTCTGTCCCATGCATGTTTGAATTCCTCCACTGTTTTAGACCCCACAACCTCTCCAGGAAGGTAGTTCCATGCGTCCACCACTCTCTCCGTGAAAAGGAATTTCCTCACAGTACCCCTGAGCTGTCCCCCCTCTAACTTTAAATTGTGCCCCCTTGTTCTTTCACATCTCTTTTTCTGAAAGATGCTACCCTCCTGGACTTTGTTGATTCCCTTGAGATACGTAAAAGTTTCTATCATGTCCCCCCTGTCCCTCCTTTCATCAAGGGTATACATATTAAGCTCTCTCAGTCTCTCTTCATATGGTTTCTGATGTAGACCCTGCACCATTTTAGTTGCCCTCCTCTGGACTGCTTCCATCCTGTCTATGTCCTTGCGTAGATGAGGTCTCCAAAACTGCACGCAGTACTCCAGATGGGGTCTCACCAACTGTCTGTATAGAGGGATAACCACTTCCCTTTTTCGACTTGTGATGCCCCTCCCTATGCATCCCAGTATCCCCCTGGCTTTCCCTACTGATTTCTCACATTGCATACCCACCTTTAGGTCATCTGATATGACTACACCCAGATCCCTTTCCATTATTGTTGTTGTTAGTACCTCCCCTGCTATTGTGTACTCTTCTCCTGGATTTTTATTTCCCAGGTGCATTACTTTGCACTTCTTTGCATTGAATCTAAGTTGCCATATGTCTGACCATTCCTCCAACCTTGGCAAGTCCCTTCTCAACCTTTCTACCCCCCCTTGTGTATCAACTCTGTTATAGATCTTTGTGTCATCCGCAAAGAGGCATACTATTCCTTCCAGACCCTCTGCAATGTCACCTATAAAGATGTTAAAGAGGACTGGACCCAGTACTGAGCCCTGAGGTACTCCACTAGTAACCCCCCTTTCTTCAGAATGTGTTCCATTCACTATGAGCTTGTGGCTGCAGCAGCCAGCAATGGGGACCCATTGGCCGGTTGTCGTGGTAGCTGGTGGGTTGTCCTGGGCATGCCTTGGCATGCAGGTGGAATGGTTCAGGCTGCAGGGAGGGGCTGGCAGCTGCCCTTGATAAGGCAAGTGCATGGGCAGTTAGGTCTGTATTTGGGGGTAGACACACAAGTGTTACCATGGGGAGGGGTGGAGGGTTGCAGGCTTGTACCTACCATGGACCACCTGCCACTTAAGTGGTGGTCTGGCAGATGTCAGGGGCTGTGAGGGTGACTTCCTCACGGGGCACAGGGTCAGCCCCCCACCCAGGGATGGCACTGGGGGTGGCACACAGCAGGTTAGAGCAGCTCCCGGCTGGTCTAAAAGCAGGGTCCATGTGCCCATTGGGGGGGGACCTTGCAAAATCCCAATTTAGGGAATATTGCAATGCTGCTCTGCTGCAATCACCCTTCCACCATGGCACACCAGTGCAGTTGTAGCAAGGATGATGGAAGTGCAGTTGTTGCAAGTGGTCCCCCCCACTGGCACAGAGTGGTTTACAAAATCATGGCTGGCAATAGGTGTGGCACAAGGAGCACTTTGCACCATTTCTCCTTGCTGCAAGCCCCTTGCACCAGTCCTGACCATTTGAAAATCAGGCCCCTGTTTCCATGCACATTTCCTCAGTTATACCAGTGCAGCTGTTACAAGGATGACACACGCATGGTTGGTGCAGGAGGTCCCTCCTCTGGTGCAGGGTGGCTTACAAAATAAAGAGGGGAGATCTTGTCTAACCAATTTATTATATTTTTTTGAACCAATCAATTAGGCTCTAGAACAAGATCTACCAGCTGACTTATTACATGTTGACTTTGAAAAGGCATTTGATACAGTGTCTCACCATGAATACATCCAAACATCAAAGGAAATGCAACTAGATGAGACTATTGTAATATGGATTGCAAACTAGTTAGGCAAGAGAAAACAGAGAGTGTGCATTAGGGGGCACATGCCTAGTTGGGCAACAATGTCCAGTGGTGTTCCACAGGGATCCATATTGGAACCTGTCTTATTAAATATCTCAGTGACATCTATTACCAGCACAAATAAATCATGGCTGGTCAAATTTGCCAACAATATGAAAATGGGTTCCTTGGTTACAAAGCATGAGGATGCGGCACTATTCCAACAAAATATAAATGCCATGGCTAATTGTGCTACAAATCAAAAAACTAAGATTTAATTTCAACAAATGCAAAATTATCCACTTTGGGAAAAAAAATCAAATATTATATCAATGGAGTAGAGATAACAACAACTGAGGAATAAAAAGATTTGGGAGTGCTAGTCACAAATAATCTTAGTTTTACTAAACATTGTTCTAACATTGTAGGAACTAGTTACAGGATATTAGCATCTATTAAAATAAATATTAGGAATAGGGAAAGGGAAGTGATATGCTCCATTACATATCATTGGTTCGACTACACCTGGACTATTGTTGCCAGTTTTGTGCGCCATTTAATAAGGCTTACATAAGAAGACTGGAGGGCATCCAAAGAAGGGATTCAAAATTAGTATCCAAGCAGAAAAGTACATCATATGAGGAGAGATTAAAAGACTTGGGCCCCTTGGCCCGGTGGTGTAGAAGGCTGAGGCGCTGGATGCCTTACCTTTCGCCACACCGATGACCAGTGTTTGGGAGCAAGCGCAGGCTGTCAGAGGTTGACACGTGGGGGGAGGGGGAAGCAAGATGAGCTGCCTCTGGCAGATCTCCTCTCCAGGGAGGGAGCCTGAGCTCCCTCTGTGCTTGACTGCCTCGAGCTGGAGTCTAAGAGGCAGTGCAGCTGAGGGAAGCCAGGGGCACTAGGCCAATGGGGTGGGAGGATGGGGCCATCACTGGAGCAAGATGGTGTATGTGTCTCTCTGTCTGGGGCCACAGAGTATTCAGGAAAAAAACAGGAAAAAAGTCAGGGCTGCCACAGGATGATGCCTCTGGGCCAGCTCCTGGGAGTCTGCTGGGGCATGCAAAGCGTAACAAGACCCCAAATGACCACTGGAGACTGGCAGGGTGGCAGACAGCAGCAGCGGCCCACCAAAGGAGCATAAACACCTCTATGGAAAAAAAAGACCTGGGTCTCTAGTCATTGCAGTATAGAAGACTGTATGGCGACATGTGTCTGGCTTACAGGGCATTCAACAGCATAAATCTGTGGGAATTCATGGGACTTACTTTAAGACCTGAGTCAATAGCAATTAGAGGACATGATATGATACTAAAGGGAGAATTTAAAAGAAAAAATCTGAGAGGGTCATGGTTTTCGCAGAGAGTGGTATCCACATGGAATGCTCTTCCCGATAGTGTAGCGACTAGCACTAGTATAGATCATTTTTAAATATCCTTAGATGAAGCATTGATAGATCAAACCCAAATAGTCAGAGTATAAGTAATCAGTTCAGGGCAACAAAGGCTAATGCTGTAAGACCCTTTATTGATCCTGTGAATCCTATGACTCCTATGACTGGCACAGGGTATGGCACAAGGAGCTCTTTGCACCATTTCTCCTTGCTGCAAGCCCCTTGCACCAGTCCTGACTATCTGAAAACCTAGCCCCCTGTTTCCATACACATTTCCTCAGCAATACATAATAGAAAGGGGAATTCTACAGAAGATACAGCATATCAAATACAAGCTGAATTGTGATTAAATATTACATGTTCCCCAGTTTTTCTAAAGGGGTCAGCAGCTCTGAATCACTATTGATTACCATGGTGCTATACAGTCAAATGACTGCAAGAAAAACTTTTTCTCCTTTTTGGTGGAGGGTAGCGCTATAGAAATCTAGTTATATTCTGTTAATATATTTGAAACTTATTTGCCTGTATTGTTTGATTTTTAGACTATTCAACACAGTGGGCCTGAGGAAGTGGCCATGCCACAAAACTATCACCCTTATCTATGTGTGAAGTAAATTAATAAATAATTTAAAAACTGGATATACAGTAGGGCCTTGAAAAATCCCACTTTAGGGATATTGCAGTGCTGCCCCAGTGCAAGCACCCTTCCACCATGGTGCACCAGTGCAGCCATTGCAAGGATGACGAAAGCACGGTTGGTGCAGGCGGTCCCCCCACTGGCGCAGGATGGCTTACAAAATCAGGAGGGAGACAGCTTGTCTAACCAATTTATTATATTTTTTGAACCAATCAGTTAGGCTCTAGAACAAGATCTATCAGTTGACCTATTATATGTTGACTTTGAAAAGGCATTTGATACGGTGTCTCACCATGAAATGATCCAAACATTATACACATTGTGACACTCATAGCTTGATTTAAGAGTTATCTGCCCAAGTAATGTTGTCTCATATCAATTGAATTTATATGCAGTGGAATCCTTTGTAAGTGCTTTGCACCAAGCACATTGACCCTTGGGACCCTCCCAGCTTAAGGTAACATGGTACTGTGTAGCTTCTCTGACATCATCTTCTGTTTTTTTAAATGAATATTTTAAACCAGTGGGGATTTTTCTATTTTTTTCTGCATGATCTAGTTGTTAAAAGTATTGTTTTTTTCTAAATAACTCTCATTATGCTTCTGATGAAGGACTTGTTGGTCCGAAAGCTAGAGCACTCTGTTCTTGTTATTACATCTATGTTGGTCCATTAAAAGGTATCAAATCATTTGCTTCTGGTTCTGTTCTTACAAGGACAAATACTGCAAACACTAAATCTAGATTTCAACATGGAAGATACCGGAATTCGCCATAGAATATGGCAGCTACATAACATCAAGAAGAAACTGACACAGCTAGACAGTGACATTTATTTTCTAACCCAGTGCAAGAGGAGAAACATAATCCCTAAAGGTCTTACTATTTGGAATCCATTAAAAACACAGACAATGCTATGTATGCAGAACAACTCTGTCGTGGGACCTCTGAGAAATTGAGAAATCACAGGATTCACATGTCATATGCCAAGAAAGTGGTTCTGAACAAAGAGTTTGCTGAAATTGTTACCACACTGGAGAAGATGTCTGGGGTGCCTACTCAACACATTTTGCGAGAAATACACATTAACTACCAAAGGACCTTAAGAAAAGCCATGCTTACAAAAAATAGGAAACTGGATGCCCTTCAACATACCATACTTTCTAACAACCATGAAGAACATAATAGAGTAACTGAACAACAACACCACACAGATGGGCACCTTTCCAACCACACACTGACTACTGGAGAACTAAATGTACTTTCAAAGGGCCTCAATTTCTGCCCAACAAAACCACTGGACAAAATACAGTTTTGTGGTGAACTGGAGGAATACTTCCACAGATTGAGACTTACTGAATTCTTTCATGGCAAGGAAGAAATCACTGGTAGCAAAGACATCGCAATCAGTAATAATTTGATGGATAAGAAAAAGAAATCTGAATTTATCCCCTCAAGTGGGTGTAACAAAAAACTAGACAATTACATTCATTGTTTCCGCCAACAAGTCAGTGGTCAGATCCTTACTAGGCAAAAACAGGCCTGTTATAACCTTTCTCCACTGGAATGGAGAGCTATACGGACATGGAAATCAAACCACAACATTGTCATCAAAAAACCTGATAAAGGCCCTGCAGTGGTGATCTTAAACAGAGAGGATTATATTAATGAAGCTAACAGACAGTTTATTGATCTTACCTACTACAGAGAACTGGAGAGTGACCCCACTACAAGATGTATAAAAGAACTACATGACTTAATTGGAACTTTTCCAGACCATGTATAAAAAAAAACTAACTGACCTCATCCCTGCTGAGCCCAGGCCAGGGACATTCTACATGCTGGCTAAAATACATAAACCTGGCAATTTGGAAAAACCCATAGTCTCTGGTAATGGTACCCTAACTGAGGGGATCTCAGGATTTGTAGAAACCATTTTGAAACCACTGGTTATGGAAAAAGACGGTTATATCCAGGACACTATTAACGTTTTGCGTGTACTTTCTAGTGATAAGGACTTACCACCTGATACCATTTTAGTGACAATGGATGTAACATCCCTCTACACTAATATTCCACACACAGATGGCATTTCAGACTGCCTTAAATACATACAGGAGAAAGGACCAGAACAAAACATCAACCCTGAAGTGATGGGGAAACTTGTGAAATTCATTTTGACACATAATTTTAACTACAATGGTAAACATTATATTCAAACTATGGGAACAACAATGGGCACCAAGATGGCTCCACAGTATACTAATCTCTTCATGGCAGACTTGGAGGAGGAATTTTTAAGGCACTGTCCCCACAAACCACTAGCTTATTTCCATTATGTTGATGATTTATTTATTATTTGGATGGAGGGCACAGATGCACTCAAACATTTTCATCAAGAGCTTAGTAACCTTCACCCTACCATAAAGCTTATCCTGGAGTATTCTACCACCAATGTTAATTTTCTGGACACCACAGTCACCACTAAAGATGGAACCTTACAGACATGTATTTACAGGAAGCCAACAGACAGACAGAGATACCTACACAAGAAAAGTAATCACCCAAACCACACAAAAAAATCTGTCATGTACAGTCAAGCACTCCGATGTCACCATATTTGTTCAAATGAGGATGACAGAGATACACATTTGGCTATATTGAAAAACACCTTTATTGAGCAGGGACACTCTTCCCGAGAAACTGACAGGATAACAGAATGTGCAACGCAAGTACCAAGACAACAACTACTTCAGTATAAAGAAAAGACTGCTACAGACAGAATACCCTTAATAGTGACATATCATCCAGACCCCGAACTTCTGCATAAGGTTATTAAGGACCTCCATCCAATATTTAGTGAGGATGAGACCCTTACTTGTATTTTAAAGGAACTACCACTACTATCTTTTAAACAACCACCAAATTTAGCCAGCCTAATTATTAGGAGCAAGCTTTCACCAGAACAGAATACCATGACACAAAATGGCACACAACCCTGCCATCAATGCACCTAAAAGACTTGTGAGCTCATATCCACCTCAGACTGTGTGGTTACTTCACAAAACAGACAATTCAAGGTACATGGGAGTTATACATGTACATCACAACATGTTGTTTATTTCATTCAGTGCAAGAGATGTCCACAAACAGGTTAGGTTGGAGAGACAAGCCAACAGCTCCACACTAGGATGAACTTGCACAGACATACTACTAAAACAAAGAAGACTGAAAAACCAGTGGGGCAACACTTCTCCCAGCCTGACCACTCAATTTTGGATATGTCGGTAATGGTCTTAAAAGAAAATCTCAAAAACACACAACAGAGACAAGCTTTTGAGATTAAACTTATTTTACCTCTTAATATGGTAGCAGATGGGATGAACATAGATCAGGGTTTCATGGGACATTACGGATTTTAACATGTACGGACTTCTTCTTCTTCAGACTGGCATATTATAGGACTTCAGCACATGTGGTGTGCGTATATGTATGGGTGTGTGTGTGTGTGTGTGTGTGTGTGTGTGTGTGTGTGTGTGTGTGTATGTATTGGGAGGTATGTGAATATAGCAGGTATGGGGCTTGCTGTCACATTGAGGTAGGCTTCTATTTAGATACATGGAGTCACAGTGCGTTATTACTCTTACTTCACACACATAATGAATATTAATTCCTCCTTACTATTTACCTTCACCTGGGAGTGGGGTGGATTCCACTGCATCATATTCAGATTCCCTAGCCTGTTACTGTACATACAGCAGGTTTGATATAGACTGCCATATTTTTGTATTTTTTTTTAACTCTGAACATATTGTAGTGCGAGATCTCATTTGCATGGGGGTCCTAGACAGATCTATTTACATTAGACTAATATTGTAATGATTTGTGGAAATGTAGGTATGTTAGGACTCTTGTCTTACACACATACTTTATATTTACTACTAGTTACCTTACCCTGGGAAGGGTGGCAGTTTTATTTCATTGTGGTTCTTTGCAGAATCCTTGGAGATGTTACTATGCAGACAGGAGTAAGGTTAAATAGTGTCACATTTTTGCTCTTTAGATATTAAAACACTTGATCCCTTTTACTTGGGATTTCAAGACAAGTTGAATTCCTTTGGGGAACAATTGCAGTGACTGATGTGAATGAAGGTGCATTAGGAGTGTGTGTGTATATTTCTCCTTAAAACGAGTTATCCCCCCCCACATGCTTTATGAGGATGTGGGGTAGGGTGTGTTGTGTGTGTGGAGAGGAGGAGAGAATTACATTTTTATCTCTTATTCAGATTCCTTAGACACTTTCGGTACATCAGGTTGTTTACACTGAGAATTTATTGACATCAGTACATATCAGGCTGCATGGTCTTAATTCCTTGGTGGTCCTTAACAAGATTTTTTTGTTTGACATTAATATTATCATTTATAAAGTCCTGTTACTACACTAGAGGCTTTTGAAGCTTATGGGGCATACTATCTAGAGAGTATAGCTGGGTAATGGGTCCAGCTTAGTTTTACACATCATACAGTGTGTACTGATCTTTTTAAGGCAGCTCTACTTGTAATTTCTTGTCTGTAATACATACATTGAAACTTCTTGGAGTCCTAAGACAATCTTAGTATGTCTTTAATCCAGGTGGGGGTTGTTTTTCAGTAATTGCATTCTTATACACATTGTGACACTAATAGCTTGATTTAAGACCCATCTGTCCAAGTAATGTTATCTCATGTCAATTGAATTTATATGCAGTGGAATTCTTTATATGTGCTTTGCATCAAGCACCTTTGACCCTGGGACCTTACCAGCCAAAGGTAACATGGTATTGTGTAGCTTCTCTGACATCATCTTCTGTTTTTTTAAATGAGTATTTCAAACCAATGGGGATTTTTTCTGTTTTTTCTTCATGATCTAGTTGTTAAAAGTATTGTTTTTTTTAAAATAACTGTCATTACGCTTCTGATGAAGGACTTCTTGGTCCGAAAGCTTGAGCACTCTGGTCTTGTTGTTACATCTATGTTGGTCCATTAAAAGGTATCAAATCATTTGCTTCTGGATCCAAACATTAAGGGAAATGCAACTAGATGAGACTATTATAATATGGATTGCAAACTGGTTAGGCAAGAGAAAACAGAGAGTGTGCATTAAGGGGCACATGCCTAGTTGGGCAACAGTGTCCAGCGGTGTTCCACAGGGATCCGTATTGGGACCTGTCTTATTAAATATCTTAGTGACATCTATTACCAGCACAAATAAATCATGGCTGGTCAAATTTGCCAATGATATGAGGAGAAGATGGAAGGTTTGATACCTTTATTGGACCAACAAGTATCTTGTACAAAGATGGAATTATGCACAAGCTTTTGGGGCCACACAGGTCCCTTCTTCAGGTGAAGAGCAAAACTGAGCAACATAAGCAGTATTTATAGCCACTGTGGAGCAATTAAAAATCAGGAAGTGAAGTAGGAAGGTGATAAAAGGAACTAGAGATGAAAGTCTAAGATGCAAAATAAAAACATGAGAAGAAATGGGGAGGGGGCTAAGTAGGAACAGGTCAGTAGGAGATGAAAGGAAGCCAATGGGAAGACAAAAGCACGCAGATAAGATCTGAGACCAGAGGCTGGCTGTAAGGGTAGAATAGACAGGAGATGCCTAAAAGATGCAAGGAAATCAAGAGATTAGGAGAAACAAAAGAACAAAAGCATAGATAAACAGAGTGTGAGGTAGTGTAAACAGAGGTGTGGAACGATATGAAAATGGGTTCCTTGGTTACAAAGCATGAGGATGCGGCACTATTCCAACAAAATATAAATAATACGGTTAATTGTGCCACAAATCAAAAACTAAGGTTCAGTTTAAACAAATGCAAAATTATGCACTTTGGGAAAAAAATTCAAATATTATATCAATGGAGTAGAGATAACAACAACTGAGGAATAAAAAGATTTAGGAGTGCTAGTTACAAATAATCATAGTTTTACTGAAACATTGCTCTAACATTGTAGGAACTAGTTACAAGACATTAGCATCTATTAAAAGAAATATTAGGAATAGGGAAAGGGAAGCAATATGCCCCATTACATAGCATTGGTTCAACCGCACCTGGTGTATTGCTGCCAGTTTTGTGCCCCATTTAATAAGACTGACATAAGAGGACTGGAGAGCATCCAAAGAAGGGATTTAAAACTAGTATTCAACCAAAAAAGTAGATCATATGAGGAGAGATTAAAAGACCTGGGCCCCTCAGCCCAGTGGCATAGAGGGCTGAGGCACTGGCTTGCCATGAAGACGACCCATGTTCGGGAGTGAATGTGGGCCATTGGAGGTTAGCATGGGAGGAGGGAGGGTGTGGAGTAGGATGAGCTGCTGTCAGACAGATCACCTCTTCAGAGAGGGAGCTTGAGCTCCCTCGGTGCTTGACTGCTTCATGGTGGAGGCCAGGAGGCAGTGCAGCCAAGGGAAGCCAGGGGCGCTAGGCTAATGTGGTGGGAGGATGGGGCCGTCACCAGAGCAAGATGGCACATGCATACCTCCATGCACATGTGCCTTTCTGTCTGGGGTCCTGGGGTAGTTGGGAGAAAAAACAGAAAAAAAGTCAGGGGAAGCCGCAGGATGATGCCTGCTGGCTGGCTCCTGGGGGTCCGCCTGGGCATGCACAGTGTAACAAGACACTAAATGACTCCTGGAGACTGGCAGGGTGGTGGATGGCAGCAGCAGCCCACCGAAGGAGAATAAACACCTCTATGGGAAAAAAAGACCTGGGCCTCTATTCATTGCAGTATAGAAGACTGAGTGGCGACATGCCTGGCTTACAGGGCATTCAATAGTGAAGATCTGTAGGAATTCATGGGATTTACTTTAAGATAAGTCAATAGCAATTAGAGGGCATGATATGATACTGAAGGGAGAATTTAAAGAAAAAATCAGAGAGGGTCAAGGTTTTCGCAGAGTGTGGTATCCACGTGGAGTGTGCTTCCTGATAGTGTAGTGACTAGCACTAGTATAGATCATTTTAAAATATCCTTCGATGAAGTATTGATAGAGAAAACCCAAATAGTCAGAGTATAAGTAACCGGTTCAGGGCAATAAAGGCTAATGCTATAAGTCCTGTATTGATCCTGTGACTCCTATGAATCCTATGACTGGCACACGGTGCGGCGCAAGGAGCTCTTTGCATCATTTCTCCTTGTTGCAGCCCCTTGCACCAGTCCCAACTATGTGAAAACCAAGCCCCCTGTTTCCATACACATTTCCTCAGTAATACATAATATTTAAGAGTTATTTATATTCATTTAAGTGTTACACCAGGAAAGTGTACTGAGCAGACAACTGCTAATTTCCAGATGCATCCGGGGGGGGGGAGTACATGGAAGAAGGTACATAATAAGTACAAAAGTAGAATATTCATAGTAAATATATAATACAGTTGAAATGTACAGCAAATTAGCGAGCACAGCTTCATCACAGGTAACAACATAGGCTCGTTTCCATATGCGTCGGGGAGGTACATGGGAGAAGGTACGTTTGTTTACCTAATAAGTACAAAAGTAGAACATGGACAGTAAATAGATAATACAGTTGAACTGTACTGCAAATTAGTGAGCACAACTTCATCACAGGTAACAACAACATGGGTGACAGCCGGGTTGGGCTGCCCAGCCTGCTCTGGTAAGCAAGTGCCTGGACATAACACAGTTAACAGGATGGATTAGGGTCAGGAACAGGTGGGGTGGAAGTGGGCTTTGAGAAAGGTGTTGAGGTTGCAATGGCAAGGGGTGTGGCAGATGGTAGAGGGTAAGGCATTCCATAGTTTAGGCAAGCGGTAAGAGAAGGCAGCCTGGCCAGCAGAGGTGAACATGCATGGGACAGACATGGTGCGGGAGTCATAGTGTCTGAGGGAGTGGTAGGGAGGGGGAGGGGGAGAGTGAGGAAGAAGGATAAGAGGGCATGGACTGAGACCAGAATTTAGCCATTGGACTAGCGCAGTGGGCTAGCCTCCTATCCTGGAGGGATGGGAGGGACAGGGCTTGGTAAAGGTGACAGTGGGGGGGTACGGTGTGAACAGTCAAGGATGAAACAACAGAAAGAGCGGAAGAGAGTATCCAGTCTGGTTAGGGAAGTTTTGGGAGTGGCACTGTAGACTACATCCCTGTAGTCAAAGATAGGAAGAATCATTTTCTGTATTATGGCACAGCGGGCCGGCAACGGGATGCACCCAAGGTTGCCATACAGGGCACCCAGTTGGGGGTGCAGCTTCTTGTGGATGGCCTCAATATGTACAAAAAAGTCAAGGTGCTGGCTGAGCCAGACCCTGAGGTATCTTAAAGAGGTGCAGCCCTCCAGTTTCGTCCTGTCTAGGGTGTGGAATGTGGGAAGGGAGGGAGGGGAGCTGAGAGAGTCTCTGCCTTGTGCCAATGGTCATGGAGATTTTCTTGGTGTTCAGGAAGAGCTGATTTATACAAAACCAGTGCTGGACTTCCTTGAAGTTGTGCTGTAGTCTGGTTGCAACATCAGAGGTAAAGGAGCCTAATGTATACAGGATGGTGTTGTCTGCATACATGTGGATGGATGTGTGTGGGCAGGCAGTAGGCAGGTTGTTGAGGAAGATGGAGAACAGTAGAGGGCTAAGGACAGAACCTTGAGGTACACCAGTGGTGATGGGGAGGGAGGAGGGGAGGCAGAGTATCCAATCCTGACAGCCTGAGTCCTACCTACAAGACAGAAGTGGAAAAAGCTGGTGGCCTCACTACAGAGCCCTGATAATGATAGCTTGGATAAGAGGAGATGGTGGGAAACAGTGTCGAAAACCTTTACTAGGTCGAAGAATATGGCAGAGGTGATGAGGCCCTGGTCCATGCCAGTAAGGATGGAGTCAGTGAGCCTCAGCAGGGAGGTTATGGTTGAATGGGACTTCCTAACACAGATTGGTGAGGAATGAAGCAGGAGATGGAATCGAGGAAGGAGGAGAGCTGGGAGAGAACGAGGCTTTCCTGAAGTTTTGCAAGAATGGGGAGTAGAGAGACAGGTCAATAATTTCTGGAGGTGGAGAGGTTGCCACCTTTCAGGAGGAGGATGATAGTGGCATGTTTCCATTCTGATGGGATAAAAGTGAGAGAGAAAGAGAGATTGAAGAGAGAGGCAAGGGGGGTGACTATGGTGGGGGCTGCCAAGATAAACATTTTGGAATCCAACCCTGAGGGGCATTTACCCTTGGAGAGGTATAGCGTGAAGAAGGCATTAAAAACATCTGCTAGGGTAGTGTGGTGGAAGGAGAAGGGGGGGTGTGGGATCTGGCTAGGTTGGGAAGGGGCTGAGGGGGCTTGGCCTTGGGAGGCTGGGGGTATAGAGGACAGTAGTGTGGAAGTTCATGAGGTAAAGAAGGAGTTAAACTCAGTTGCCACTGCAAGTGGGTTGGTTAAGGTGTTACTGACAGGAGTAGGGGGCTGGGATGGGGGGTGAAAGAGAGATTGCACCACTTTCCAGAATTTGGAAGTGTGATTTATGTTTGTAAGGAAAGTGGATTTAAAATGGTCTGCCTTAGCCTGCCGGATTGCTCAAGTTCAGACATTATGTAGCGTGTATAATGGGAAGGGGAATTCTGTACAAGATACTGCATATCAAATACAAGCTGAATGGTGTCTAAGTATTATATGTTCCACAGTTTTTCTAGAAGGGTCAGCAGCTCTGTGTTACTATAGGACTTTGCTATTCAAGAATCTCACCTGTAGATGGCGCTGCTCACAGACTTTTTTTTCACATACACAAAAGTTTGTGGCACAGATTAACAGTGGTTGCTTGTGTAAGGCACAATGGGAGAGCAGATTGGCGGAAGCCCAGCTCCTTCTCTTCCTGGTCCTAGAAGAGAAGGAGCTGGGCTTCTGCCACTCTGCTCTCCCACTGCCTTAACTCACACAAGAAGAAAATGAAGAGTGTACCACTCCTGTCACACCCAGTAGTGCTACTGAAGATAACGCTCTCTCACTGTCTCGCTCAGCTCGTTGCCCAAAGTTACCTCTCCATCACTTAATCTGATGTAGAAAAAAAAAAAAAAGAAACAGCACAGTACCCACTCCCGATGAGCAGATCCCAGGTAGCCTGCAAATACTCTTCATTCCGGATTACAGTTATTATTAATTCTCTTACATCCAGCCTAACCTGGTCTAGCTGAGAAAAAGAATTACAGCAAACTTCACAGTTGGAAATTAGTAATGTAATGTGTTTTTTTAAGTTAAGTCCCAGGACCTTCCATTCTGTGCAGACTTAACTCAAAGTTTATTTACACCTTAGCACAAAAGGTTTGCTTGCCAGCAGACAAGCCCAAGAGCCATGTCCCTACTACCAGCCCACTATGTCTTCTGATCTCAAACAGCGGTAGTTGCCCAATCGGACCTACAATAACTGTACACACACACCAGGTTTCAATTTTGGCATAAAAGGCCACAGCTTTACTAAACAGTAATCATTTTATTTACAATACATAAAATTCTCTGTATACAATCATTAACCTTGTACACAATTATGCAAGAGACCCCTGGGGCAGCGAATTCAGGTGGTGTGGGGGTCATGCCTCTCCCTCGGACAGTCCCCCCCCACTCAATTGCATCTGGGGGTATCATGCCAGTTGAGCAGGAGCCGGTGCCCGCCCAGGGCTGCCTTCCCTGTCCTCCAGCCCTGAAACCCCTACAATGCCCACCGTGTTCTTGGGTACCTCTTCCCGGTAGTGTACCCGCCCAGGGTCGTGCCACCTGGGCTCCGAGTCACCCAATGCCATGAACACTTAATTTACCTAAACACCCTGAATTTACGCCAACCATGACAGTTTTTTGCGACATTGAAATTGCGGTCACAGGGCCTATAACTTGCAGTCCCCAACACTTGCCGTGGCCTATTGAAACAAAAATTTTGGGGTGGGTGGGTGGATGTCCAGAAAGGTCAGGGCCGAGTTCAGAGAAGGGAGAATCCCTCTCTGCACTCCCCTTAAAAACCCCCATTGACCCTCCCCCGGAAGCTCGGGCCATGCGCCCTCCCATTGTGGAGGGCCCATGCTGATTGGCCCACTCTGGTAGCCGGGCTTGGCCACATTCACCGAGGGCGTGGTGGCCCAGCAACATGGCTTGCCCAGCCACAGTTTTCTGGGCCATGTGCAAAGCAACCCCCCTGGTGAGAGGCCGGGGAAGGTCATTGCCCAATCGGACCCACAATAACTGTACACACACACACCAGCTTTCAATTTTGGCATAAAAGGCCGCAGCTTTACTAAACAGTAATCATTTTATTTACAATACATAAAATTCTCTATATACAATCATTAACCTTGTACACAATTATGCAAGAGACCCCTGGGGCAGCGAATTCAGGTGGTGTGGTGCTTCCAATGTGGGGGGACTCTGGCCCTTGAGTCAGGCAGACCCGCCCAGGGCCATGCCTCTCCCTTGGACAGTCCCCCCCTCTACGCTCAATTGCATCTGGGGGTATCATGCCAGTTGAGCAGGGGCCAGTGCCCGTGCAGGGCCACCTTCCCTGTCCTCCAGCCCTGAAACCCCTATGATGCCCACCGTGTTCTTGGGTACCTACTCCCGGTAGCATACCCGCCTAGGGTCGTGCCACCCAGGCCCCTGGTCATCCAATACCACAAACACTTAATTTACCTATCCATCCTGAATTTACACCACTCCAACGTGCATAGCACATTTTCCCCATAATGCCCAAAGGGTCTCCCCTGTTTTACTGCTAAATCACAGAATTCCTGGATTGTGGCATTGAGGATGTCATACCCTATCCCTGACAGATGTTCTCCATCCCCGCTATACATGGCATCATATGTCCTGGGTATTAGGAAGTGACCCAAAATGGCAATTCCATGGAGGGAGGCAAAACGGGACACCTCCCGATTGACCTCTGTCCTAATCTTCTCAATGGCTTTGATGCTGCGGGCACCCCTCCACTGACGTCGAGAGATGTTTCGAGACCAGGCCAGCCTGGTCATCGAGAGCAAGGCCTGAAGCTGGGCCAAAACCCGCTTGATTTCCCCACAGAGTTTTGGGTCCCCAAACCCTACTATGTAATTTCCGCCCAAGTGCATCACCAGCGCCAGGGGTGGTTTCTTGTCCAACTGCAACCTTATTACTGTGTCCAACAGCTGTCCCCAATGCATCCTCCCTTTTCCAGCCCAACAAAGCCTTGCTTGTTCTTTCGGGACCCCCAGCTGTGTTCCATATGGGCGGACCAATGCTCGACTGTGCACTTCCCGGATGTAGGAATGGCCGATGACCCATATATACGCCGGCATCCTTCGCTCTACTATAAGATAAACAAAAAGTCATTATTGTTCCTTTTCAACAGTTTCTTGTCAATATGACCTCTATTTCTCTTGCACCACCTGTGGGCCCTGTTGAGGCTGGATATATCCCTTAAATGCTGCTGAAGACCACCTACTGATCTTCTTGATCTGTGCCTCCCCCAAAACCAATCTCGAGACTTCCATGGCTGCCCTGATTTGAAATTAATGGGTGCCGAACACCTTGGGGTCCTTACCTGTGAACCACAAACTTTTGCGTAAGATTGCTGAAAATTGGCATCTGATCACAGGGGATCCATCCCTGTGCACAAACAAATGACACCCCCCCCCCGCCGTGGGTCTATCTGCCAAGAAAGCCTGTAAACAGGTGTAAGGGCATGACTCACTGGCACTAAAGCGATGCAAAGTGATCATTGCTGGGGGACCCACTTGGTTAGTTTTTGAACTCCGAAGACACAGGACGATTCTGTCGGGCATCCAGGAGATGTCCCCTAGCTGGATGTTGGAACCACCTGCAGCTGTTTTGGAGTCTGGCACCAACTCCAAAACCTGAAATGCCCCATAAAATGCACATGTAAACAGGGACCTGAATAACTGTGCCTCGTACCATGTGCTACATACTGTACCCAATGCTGACAGAATATCCGTCAAGTCGCCCATGCTTCTTGGCATCCTGAGATCTGGTTTCTTTCCCCGGGATCTTTTCCACCCCTCCAGCATCTTGCAGGTTGTGAAGTTGCTGGTTTGGTCAGGGTGGCCCAATGCCTACCAGATGAAAGCTATTCCCGACAAGTGTACTCGGATGGCAGCTGGTGTCTGAAGCAACTGAATAAGGTGGAGCACATACTCTTGTACCTGTTGTTGTGTTTTGTGTGGGGTCTCGATTACCTGCTGTCCACAAAAACAGGCAAATGCTGCAAAGCTACCTGAGTATTTCGTCCAGGTCGATGGGGCAACAGCAAGTTGAACCCATCAAAGCTTTTTCTGACTCCCAAGTTGCCAAAGTGTGTCTGGGATTGGTGTTGGGGCTGCTTCTGTGTGTGGTGCCAGCTGTCTGAAGCGGTCGAACTGCAACCGAGACAAGGCATCAGCGATCACATTATCCTTCCCAGGCACATGTTTTGCCTGGAACGTGATGTTCCAGGATAGACAGCATAACACAAACACTCGCAGTACCCTCATCACATCCTCCGACTTGGAAGATTGTGAGTTGATGATATGCACCACCGCCTTGTTGTCAGAAAAGAACAGTACTGACTGGTTCTGCATCCGGTGTCCCCACACCTGGACTGCTACCATGATTGGGAACAGCTCTAGCAGCGTGATGTTTTTAGTCAATCCCTGCTCTACCCAGTTCTCTGGCCACGTTCCCACAAACCAGGACCTTTGAAAATAACGCCCCAAAACCTATGCCCCTGATGCATCAGTCACCATATCCAAACCATGGTGATGGGGTCCTTTATGTTGACACATGCTTACTCCATTAAAATCAATTAAAAAGGCTCCCCAGACCCACAAATTGGCCTTGAGGCCCCTTGATATCCATATATGGTGATACGGTTTTGTAGGGCCAGACATTGCTGCTGCTAGTCTCCTCAGGAATGGACGTCCGGGGCTCACTGCCCAGCATGCAAAGTTGAGGTGTCCCAGCAGGGACTGTAGTTGCACTAGGGTGGCCTTTCTTGCTCCAATAACTTCCCCCAGCAATCATCGTAGGTTTTTTACCTTATCCAGCGGTAACCATGAGACCATAGCCACGGAGTCCAGCTCAATACCCAAGAATGACATGCATGTGGTAGGACCTTCTGTTTTCTCTACTGCCAGGGGTACCCCAAATTTTTTTATCAATGTCTGAAAGCTATTTAGAGCATCCTGGCACTTACCCAAATCCTTGGGACCTGCGAATAAAAAAATCATCAAGACAGTGAATGATTGTGGTGTTTCCCATGTATACCTTGGTGGCCCATTCCAGAAAGGAAGAAAATGTCTCAAAAACTGCACAGCTAATTGAGCAACCCATGGGCATTGTCATGTCATAATACCATTGCCCTCGGAACATAAAACCCAATAGATCGTAATCCTTTGGTTGTACTGGCAACAAGCGAAATGCTGACTTTATGTCACTCTTTGCCATCAAGGTGCTGGTGCCTAAGCCCCGGACCAATTCAACTGATGCATCCAAGGATGCGTACTTCACTGATGCATCCTCGGGTGCAATGCGGTTATTTACTGATCCTCCTTTCAGGTAGGAAAGGTAATGGATCAGACGGTATTCCCCTTCGTTCTTTTTTGGGACAAGACCAAGTGGAGATACTCTGAGTGTCTGGAAGGGAGGCTGGCTAAAAGGGCCCGTGACCCGTCCCGCTTGTACCTCTTTGTTGATCTTGTGTGCCAACATTGATGGCAGAGTGATAGCTGATTTTAGGTTGCGAGCTGCCATAGCAATTCATGGACCCCTGTAAGGGATTTCAAATCCCTCGCTAAAACCAGACCACAAAAATTGTGCTGCCCATTGGTCAGGATACCAGGAAAGCTAGTTCGACATCTTTTGTAAGTCCACTGGGGTGTTTGCCAGCTTAGCCAGCCCTGGGCTTGGACTTGTCTGAATGTGGAGGACCGGCAGTTCCAGACGTGGCTTTTTTGCAATAGGTAACCCGGCGACCTCCTCCACACAACCTGCAGACATGATGGAATTTACAGTGGCTCCCAAAAGCACTTCCCCTTATTGTAATCATAACAAGCGTTCTTGTCCCCTTTTTTGAACTCCTTTTTGTCACCGTTAATGGGTCAGGTGATCACATGCCCACTGTCAGTGTACATTACAGAACTAGGTATACCCCTGGTCATGTACCCGGCCCATAGATCGAGATGCATATTTTCCCATTTTAAACTGGGTTGGCGTGCCAGTTTTAGATGAAACGGCTCGTCGTATTTTAACCAGGCCCACCCATTGAAAGACAGGTGAGAAAATTTAATGGTGTCCCTATACTTAAGTAAGGGCAGCAATTTATCTGGGTACTTCATCCCATACACTGACATGAATATGTCGAAGGCCGCAGTCCAGTTCTCAAAAGTGAATGGGTCCTTCAGCCTCCGCACCCTCTCCTTCATTCTTTTTCTGTCATTTTCTTCCTCCGGGAGTTCCCCTGTGTAGCAGAGAGAACATGTCCATGTATTCTCCCTTCCATATTTTTTCCCTCATGCTGTCTGACAAATGATCCCCTAAAGGATCCTCCAGTCCTGTATATTCCCATTTGTTATTGTTGGGTACTGGAGCAGGAGGGGTCGGCTGGGTTTGGATCAGCTGATCTGCCACCAAGGGCCCAGGGGACCACGCTGACCCACTTGGTCCTTTTCCCTGCTCAGCAATGCCACTCCCCTGTACGCCCTGTGGTGCAAGGGGAAGTTGGCCCCCGCTGCCACCCACCTGCATGTTGGCTGTCACTGGGGACCATCCCCACCAGTCCACACACATGTTGTTTCCTGCCCCCCCAATTACCTGTGGCCCTGGGGTCACCCTTGAAACCCCTGGAGGTAGCGTTCCCATAGAGGGTTCTGGAGGGGGCCCTATATATTGTTTCTAGTGGTGGTATCGAGACCCTGGACTCTGCCTGTTGTGGGGTTCCCCATCATCCCCAAGGGTTCTGGCTCCCGGGTCCACCTGGTCCCCAAGGGTATGCCAGCCAGAGAGGAGGGCCTTGTGCCCAAAGGGGTCCCATGTTAAAGGTGCCCATGGATTTGCCTGAATACCCCCCTCCAGTTAAGTCCGACCCAGTCTGGCTCCAGTCGTGTCTGTCGCACTCAATTCCATGTGGTGTGCACAGTTGTGGGTCTGTGCTGGGACCCACTGATGGTCCCCCCGTCTGGTCCCCGAGACACTTGCTCCTACTCCTGGATCTTCCTGTCTGCATGGATCCTCCTGTCCACGTGGTCCCTCCCCATTTCCTACCAAGTCCCTGTGGGGTTGGGGACTATGAGGCGTCGTCTGTCAAAATCCCACCCGAATACGGCAATTGGCTTATTTTGGTGCCTGTTGGCCCCACATGACAACCCCCTTGACCCTTCACCACCCTCTAGTGGAAGGTCCAGGATACCTTCTCTTTCCTCAATGGACCTCCATGTCCGCAGCCTCACAGGTGATTGTAACACTATTGAGGATGCGTCACTTCCCTCTTGGTCCTTGTCCCCCTCTGTCAGCTCCTCCACCTCAGAAGTGTGGAGCAAGCCTTCTGCCATTAAACCCCTTGACTCACCAGCGGGTTCAGGTCCATCACGCCCTCCAAGCCTCGGTTCTGCTTGCTCTTCTGGCCTTGGGAGTGTTCCATTCTGTGTTGCTCCGGTACCACCTGGTGGTTCGGTCTTTCGCTGCTGACCTCTGACCTTTTTTGTTCCTGCTTGGTGTTTTGTCACCGGTGCCCTTTTACTGCGTCCCTTCCTCCTACCTGCAGGTGACTGGGCTACTGCTTCCAGGAGGTGTGCGGATGGCTGTCTCTGCCTTTCTGGTGGCCTCCTTGGCACTACCTCTAAGCTACTAGAAGAGGTATCGCCACTCGTGCCAAGCCCCGTTTCACATGCCCGTGGGGTTAGGGTGACAGGGGCAGCCACCTGCAATGCTGGATCCAGCCTGGCCACAGCCTCCAACCAATTGGGGCCTCCTAGTTCCTTCATTCACTGAAAAGCTTCCATGAAGGCTCTGTCGGGCCCCTTGGACTGCTGCGAGCTGGGACTGGCCACGGCTGGTGAAGCTAGCTCCAGTCTTGTCCTATTGGCTGCCATAGTAGGTTAATGGGTGTTAGGAACAAGGTAAGAGTGGTGGATCCCAACCTAAGCTATGTGGAAGAGAAAAAACAATACAGTTATCCCTGCAAGCTGCTGTACATTCCGCTCCACCTTAGTGGGGGAGTCTACCAGGAGGATTATATCACTGCATCCCTGGTTCTAATTCAGACTGCTTAATACACGAAGATTAACGCGCAGTTGCTGAAAGAAAGCACCACCTCGGGGGTTCATAGCAGGGATGATGATAGAGCCCATAGACCCCTGCCAGATGGTTTGGGGGCTACAGATGCCATCATCATGGCCATTTCAGCCGCCATAAGGTTTGAATCAGGTCTGGTCCCATGCAGTGGTTTTCGCTGCAGCTTGCATCAGTTCTCACCCACTGCATCATTGGTTTGATGTAGCTTGACTCAGTTCCCGCTCCATGCCTCCCTCCTCAAGTTTAAACCCCCTTGGGGCATTCTCGCCACCTGCATCATCTGTGTGCCTCAGCATGGGCATTCTCATCTCTGCTGCATCGGGCCCTTAGAGAATCTGGCCCCCCTGTGTAAAAGCTCCACATCTCCTAAAGCGAGACATTTGCAGTGTTAGAACCCAGGAGAGGGACATACTGCAAACAAGCATCTGTCAATGCTGAATGTTAATCACTTGCATTGCTGTTGTACCAGGTGTTGCTTTTATACACATTTTTACTATATATTTACCCAGGAGAGATCATAAGAGATGCAATATCTCATTTTCAGTGGTGTCTTGCTATTTACACATTTCAGATTGTATTTACCCAGTACAGACCAGCTTAGAGGGCTCCCATATTTTGACCCCAAATTTCCAAAAGTCTTTTTATGACCTGACGTTATGATGAGGATAGGTGGCATTTTTTTTAAATGCCATCCAAAAGGTAATTTTGCAGTGTGACTGAGGAAACAAGTTTTGGAGGGGGATTTGAAAAGTGACACCTGTCATGTTCCGGAGGTGTGGTAACACGAGGGATTTGCTGAACATCAGGGGCCAAAATCTAGAAAAATAAAGTTATGAATAAATATTGGAACAATTCAGTGTTTCTTCATAACTTAGTTGTTTTTTCACATTTTGACCCAGATTTTTAGCAAAGTCTTTTTATGACCACTCCTTCTGAACATGACGGGTGTCACTTATAAAACAGTGGACAAAACATCATTTCGTGCCACAAATGTGAAAGCACATTTTGGCTAAGATTTGAAAAAAATGACAGCTGTCACTCTCAGGAGGTGGTGTGAAAAAATAGCTATGTTAAAAGAAAATTATGAAGGTTACAAGTTTTCATTGAAAATTTTAGTGTACACTCATAACTCCATTTTTTTAATATTCTTACCACAAATTTTCAACATAGCCTTGTTTTAACCCCATGTCATAAACAAGGATAGAGCACATTTTTAAATCCTGCCTGAAAGGTGATTTTGCACTACAAATGCGAAAACACATTTTGGTTAGGATTTTAAAATGACAGCTCTTACATTCATGAGATGATGTGAAAAAATGTCTGTGCTGAAAATCTGGGGTCAAAATATTGAAAATTACCAAAGTTACAAGTACACATTGAAAAATTTCAACATACGCTCATAACTTTGTTCATTTGTGATATTTCTACCCCAAATTTTCAACATAGCCTTCTTATGACCCAATATAACCTTCTTATGATCCCACCTGATGATTAAGGGCAGAGAACATGTTCAAATCTTGCCTGAAAGGTGATTTCGCACTCCAAGTACAAAAACACAATTTGGGCAGGATTTGAAAAATGACAGCTGCCACATTCATGAGGTGGTGTGAAAAAATGGCTATGGTGAAATTTTGGGTTGAAAATACTGAAAATTATCAAAGTTACGAGCATGCATTGAAAAATGTCAATGTATGCACATAACTTTGTTTTTAAATATTTTTACCCCAGATTTTCAATGTAGCCTTCTTACGACCCATCTCATGAATAAGTGTGGAGAAAATTTTCAAATCCTGCCTGAAAGATGAATTTACACCATAACCACAAAATCCCCTTTCGAAATGAGTTTGCATAGTTTTCTTGCTATTGTGCATGAGGTGGGGTCCCAAAAAAGGCCATATTGAAAAGCTGGGGAAAAAATATTCAGAAGTTACCAAGTTATGAGGACAAGTTCAAAACCCATTGAAATACTTTAAATCACATAACTGATTTCCTCAGTTCCTGGTCCAGCATTGAAGAGTGAAGACGTGTCTCCAGTTCAGAGAGGATTATGGCATTGGACCCCTGTAGGTAAGTAAAGAGGGGTGTGAGGTGGGGGGGGGTACTGAGCGGAAGGATCTGGGGGAAGGGTAATGGCAGCAGCAACATACTTGAATGGATGGTTTTCCTTTTTATGGGGTGTATAAAAATAAAAGAAGACTATGAGGGGTGCTTTTCTTTATTTCAGGTACTGACAATGGGGATTGGGAACCCCAATATTAGTGTTATGTTAGGCAATAGCAGGGGTGGGGGCTCCCTAGTGTAGCACAGTGAAAACAGGCAGAGTAGGGGGTAGTAGCTGGCACTGGGGATTGGGCACCCTGGTGTTGGAAAATGAATGGGTGCTGACTGAGAGGGTCAGGAGAAGGGAGGGTAACGGCGGTGGCAACAACAGACACCGATAGATGTTTTTCTGTTCTACGGGGTGTATAAAAATTTAAAAAAGGCTATGAGGGATGGTTTTATTTCAGGTACCGACACGTTGGATTAGGCACCCCAGTGCTGGTGTTTTGTTTGGTGGCACCCTGGGTGGGCTCCCTGGTGTCGCAAAATGAAAAAGGGTGAGGTGGGTGGTAGTAGCTGGCACCAAGGATTGTGTGCCCCAGTGTTGGAAAAATTAGCAAGGAAGAGGTGGGAGGGATTGTGGGATTTTTTTCTTTTTAGTAGCAGATAGGGTAGGCTCCTTGGTGTTGCACAGTTAAAATGGGCTGGGTGGAAGGTAATTGCCAGCACCAAGGATTGGCCATCCCAGTGTTGGAAAATTGAGAAGGAAGGAGTGAGAGGGATTGAGGGACAGTTTTCCTAATTTCAGATTATGTTGGGGTGGGGTAGCACTACAGCAGGCTGATCAGAAAGCTGATCAACCCTACTTGCTGGGTGACCTTATGCAGATCAAAGGAAAGAGTCATCCTATGATTTGGCAGTCTTTTCTTCGAACTACACAAAGTTTCTGCCCAGCATGACCAGAAGAGTGTCATGATGAGACTGACTGATGAATAGTCTGATACTGACGAGCCTGTTGCAGGCTGCCCTGCATTGGACCAACAGTGACACACCTCTCAAAACCCACAATCATATCAAAATGTTCACTGTGCCCACAAGTGCAAGGGTAAACAATAAAACAGAAGGAGGTGGGAGAGCCAGGCTGCCTACAGCACTCCAACAACTTCTGCACTGATCAGCAGCTCCTGTGTGTGGATGCTGTGGAAATGGTTACAACAGTGCATTTCATGCACAAGTGCTGTAATGGTGTCAAAAGACAGCATGTGTGTAACGGCACCTAAAGATTAAGAATCAAGTGGCTGGAGATGGTTTTCTTGCCCTAACTCACATGCAACTTTTCTTTCTCTACCTTGCAGTAATAGTGATCCCTTGTGCAGTGGTCATCACTAATCATTCAGGTGATCTAAGGTCAAATTAAATTCATGATACAGTTACAGAAGTTCTATCATTTTCTACAGCCCTGTCTTGGACTATTCGAACTACTGCTGTAGGCAAATCTTGAAAAATACTGCTGCTTTGCAACATGTTTCCACATTTTTCTTTCTGTTAAAACAGCTAGAGAGAGATAGGCAGACAGACAGACAGACAGAGAGATAAATAGATGCTGTACATATTTAGTGCCTTCCCAGGGCTCAAGGCACTGTACAAGTAAAAATGCAAAAATGAAATTACACTGAACAATAAACAACAGTGGCGAGTCACCTTCACGGTCAGTTTGCTAACCTATAATGCCCTACATGGACAGGGTCTGCACTATCTGCAAGAAGAATAAGAAGAATCAGCATTTATTTAGCGCTTTTCATACACAGTGTATCCCAAAGCACTTTACAGCAAATGCTAGGCTGGTAGTGAAGTGACTGAATGTGTAGTGGCGCCCATATCGCACATCATCACCCATACACAGCCTGGATAATTGCATGAACTAGTTTATTTATTTATTTGTAATATCGGAAGACCTTTGAGTGTGAGCTCTTTTTACAAAGGTTCCACGTCAGGGTGGACAAATAATACAAGACACAAATACAGTAGTTACAGGGTTCAGCACATGTACAGTAGTTTCAGGGTTCAGCACATTAGGCAATTAAAGACCAGTACATGTGAATTATAGACAATTAGTGGAAAACAAAGTGATTGTAAGAGGATGCAGGCTATGTCTAGGATGATACTCTGGGTAGCTCAGCCCTGGAGACCACCAAAATCCATTGATAGACTATGGTTGAGAAAGTGGGTGGGGGGGGGCAGTACACAGAGCGGTAAAGAGGATTAATAGCTTACTAGTGCTTCTGGCTAGGCTGGGATGAAGGCAGGTTTTTCTAGGTATCTGTGCTGGGTATTATGGGAAGGGGAATGTTGGCCAGGACACCAGGAATGTCCCTACTCTTTGTGAAGAGTGCCCTGGGTTCTTTTACTTCCACCTGGACAACACCAGGATGGGTAAAAGGAACCTCAGTTTAACATCTCATCTTAAAGACGACACACCCCAGCAGTACAGCACCCCCCAATACTGCACTCAGATGCCAGTGATTTTTAGGTGCAAGCCCAATCCCGGTGCGGGACGAGAACCCATGATCTTCTGGTCCAGATGCAGATGTGCTACCAACTGAGCCATGCTGACATATGCAAGAACCCCTGTGTCCTTACTGCTCCCTCCATCCACTTCACTCCACCGATGAGGAATTGCTAGAGATTCCCAGGGTCCGTCTGAAATCATCTGGTACTAAGGCTTTTTCATTTGCTGCCCTGACCCTGTGGAATTTTCTACCTTATTCGGTAAGGGAGCACCTGACTGTGGAGAGCTTTAAGTCTGCATTGAAGAATTATCTTTTTGGACTTACTTTTCTGGATTTCTGATAATTTATCCTTATGAAGTTTACTGTTCTTATATGTTTTATGCTGTGAGATGTATTATCCTGCTGTGTTTTAATTGTGTACAAGTGCTTAGATAACCTGATTTGCCCTTTTAAAGAAATAAAGTTGAGTTGAGTTAAAACTTATGAAAGAAATACAACCAATTTATAAATGAAATAAAACTCACCAACTCCAAATTCATGTTGATTGTTAAACATACTTGTTATTTAAACAAACGTTTCCTCACGTAGAGTGCACCTACCCTTACTGCTTGGGCATAGAGTGAAGTCAGAGACCTGTGACTACAACTTCACAATTGCTTTTGTGGTCTCAGACTGGGATGTCATGATGAATGCAGCCCAAACAGTTATGTGTTGTTGGGTTATTTATTTGCAGTTCATTCCCAGGTGTGACTAAGGAGGTGGTGGTGTGGGGGGGGGGGGAGATAGATAAGGGGAATGTGAAAAATGAATCTTGACTGAAGGAAAACAGGAAAGGAATTTGGTTTTGTAGCACATTTCATACATACTCTATTCCAATGTGCTTGCAATTCAGGAGAGAGAGAGACGAAAATGTTGCTGTCGTTTAGGTTCGCATAAAGAATCCAACAGCATAGGGCTAGATAACAGAGAGGTTACAAAGTGGTTATATATGTCAGCAATAAAAAAAAACAGGGTATGGGGTTATAGGCACTTAATCCACACCTCGGGTGCGTTGTGGGGCACGAGGCCACAGGCCGAAGACCCTCACAGCCCCTGTGGTGGAGATTAAATGCTAATAACCCCAAACCCTGGAGTGGGTTATAACATGGGTTACATTTACAAAACACAATAAAATCCAGAAAGGTGCTTTTTTTACCTCTTTGAATGGGGAAAACTTGAATGTATCCTGCTGACGTGAAAAGCAGTCCCAAGAAGTCTTGCATATGTAACTTATTTTCACAAATGCCAGAAACAGAGTCTTCACATGATCTGTAAGATTTGTATGTTTATAAAATATATTACATATGCTTGACACACTCTGCTGTGCACTTCTACTGGCAATCATTTTGCTGTCTCTCACTGTCTCTCTCTCTGTCCATGGTTTGAGTGTGTCCGTGTGTCTCTCTTGCTCATGCTTCCTGTGAGTGACAAAGGAGGGGAACTGTGTATCGGGGGGGGATGGGGGCACGAATCTGGGTGCGGGATAGCCAGGTGTCACCTATTTCAGCTCACTCTGTCCCGATTGCTGTCTGCCTGCTGCTCATGTTGGTGACTAGCAGAGATGGGGAAAAGTCACTTTCACTGACAGTTATCGGAAAAGAAAAAGGAGCGCAATAATGTGTCCTGCAAGTGAGAAAGCAGGGAGACTGTGTATCGGGGGAGTGATCAGCTACTGGAAAAGAAAAAGAGTGCAATGAAAACACGAGAAGACACTGCAGGATGTTGTAATTCAGTGTGTCGCTGTCTTTGTCGCTGTCATTGGGTGAGCTGCCCGCTCTTGCTGTCTCTCTCTGGGGTGGGGGGGCACTGGGGAACAACCTTGAAATGCTCTGCTGCACTCCCATTCTCTCTCAACAGTCTGGGTATAGGTGGTGAGCAATACAGGCTGGCAAGGGTGCCGGAAGATGGTAAAAGTTGAGGGGGCTGAGAATCAAAAGGGCACTTCTGAGGGTACAAAGGGCACTTTTTCTATACTAGTTTTTACCATACAGAAATAAAAAGTGGAGGGGCTACCACCCCTTTCGCCCCCCTGGTTCCGGCACCTATGCTGGCTGGGTGGGCAGCATGACCTTGAAACACTCTGCTGGGCTTCCTTTCTCTTTCAACTTCCGGGATGCCTCCCGATCACAGGCCGACATGTGAGAGACAGAGAGTGAGTGAGAGAGAGAGAGAGAGAGAATGAGAGAGGGCTGCAGGAATTCTGCATTAAATGTCCCACTCTCTCTCTGTTGCTATCAGTGCGGGTGCAGATGATGTACGGGTGGGCAGGGGTTTAAATGACTGCCTTTTTCTTTTGGAATCTGCAGGACACACTGAGTCCCGACAGCACTTTCCCTGACTCACTCTACTAATTTTTCAATGGTTTCCCTTTCCATTTACCCTATGCAGCACTTACAGATACTCATGTCATATCTCACACCTGATGTCACTACACTGATCCCGGTAGTGGCACTCCATTATCACACTGCAGATGTCTCTTGCAACCATGCCTTTTGCAATGGCTGCCTTTTGGCTCTCAGTTTCCAAGCACATAAGGAGTGACACTTTGCCCTGGGATACTACTCGCCAATAACTCACAACAACTGTGCATGTACAGGCATTTAATCCATGGTCACCTGATGGTGTTTGACCAATTGGATTTTTTTTTTGCTAACCCATGTTAACTCATTGTACCCAATATCTTCGTTTGACATCTGAACCATTCATTGCTCAACCTGATACAAAATGGCTGCCCAAGGTACAATGAGTTAAAAGAGTTGTTCCAGGTCTCACAGTGAGGAACTTAAGTGGTTGTGGGATTCAAATTTTACACAGCTCTGCACTCTAACCACTAGACCATATAAAACTCAAAGAAAGTAAATGGGCTTTGGCTTAAATATCACATTTTTTAAAGTTTGCCCTAGTGTGAAAGTCACTATATAAAATACTTTTTTAAAGCTGCAGAATTTGTTAGTGACCATATAGTTTTCTTTTCAGCAATAATGTTCGTTGGGCAAAAATATCAAAATACACATTTTTCTTTTCATTTTCTTTCATTCCTGAATAAAGATACAGGATTTTGACATTTTTAAAAGTTCCCACTCCTGTACTGGGCCTGCTAGATAAAGAGACAAAATAGCGTGGTACAGCATTGTGCTGTTTGCCATCTGGAAAATGTCATAGCACACCATAATACATCTACAGTATGACTCTAGCAGGCATATTCAACAGGTTACCTCAGCGGAACAGATTCTTAAAAATGTGTGAGTGGCAGCCATCTTTAACAATGTGACTTATTAATTAAAAAATGAGCTGTATAAGCTGTATCAGCAATATCTGAGAAAAACTACAAATATACTGAGCATGAATCTTAGGATGCTTCAGAAATACTAAATGCTAAAAAACTATATAATGACCTTTCAAATACTGACACTCAGCCCCAGAACACACATGTGAGTCGAAATGCTCTATACTTAACCTTATTCAAAATGGCCGCCTGGGGTTGAGTGAGACCGTGCTTTTAAAAGAAATGAATTTGGTTTTATATAGCACTTTACATAGCAAATCCCAAAGTGTTTTACAATTCATGAATAGTTGGTAAC
This sequence comes from Neoceratodus forsteri, assembly GCA_016271365.2. NCBI lineage: Eukaryota > Metazoa > Chordata > Ceratodontiformes > Ceratodontidae > Neoceratodus > Neoceratodus forsteri. The sequence goes on from CM028129.1 coordinate 726,221,720, forward strand.
AGCCATTAGGCACACACAGAGAGAGGTCTAGTGACACTGAGGAAGGAGAAAAGTTCAGAGAAACAGTGCAGGTTAAGGAAATTAAGTGACTGGCACAAGGCTGCACTGTAAAAAAACCCCAAAAGATTTGCAATTATTTATTTTATTCATTTATTTTTTGCTTCTGTTTTTGCTTGTAATGTGACATGCTAACCCTGATAGCAGGATGCCCCTGACAATGAGGGATTACACCTCAGTAGCCCTGTCCTGTATAAATAATTGTAGTTAATTCAATAAATAAATTAAACTGGCTTATGCTAAGAAAATAAAAAAATTATAGCAACAGTTATCTGCCTCAATACAGTCCATATTTCTGGGAGCTTCACAAATGAGCCACAGTTGTATTCTGAACTGCAAACTTTCATACACGAGTCCAGTTCGAACTTTCATTTCAACTCACATCGTAACTGACATTCTTTATTTCAGGCTATTATTCTAGAAAAAGGAGGCTATGTGTATTTCAGTATGTACCAAAATAATTTCTGGATGATAGTGATTTGATAAAGTGGCCTCAGTACATTTAAAATACAGTTTCCATTAAAGAGGTTTTCCATTTTACAGAAAACATTTCCAGCTGGTGTCAACAAAACTCAGTTACACAAAATTCCTTCAAAACGTTCCTTTCTGAACCTTCCATTTTTGATTACTGAAGCTATTTTCATTGAAACATGCTCCTTTTCTCTTACAATTTATTTGTTCCCATTGCTTATACCTGCATTAAGTCAGAATCCTCCTCAGCCTATGACATTACACTGTTGCCATAGAAATTATTTTTTTCAAACTTGAGTTTATGGAATTTTCAGTTTTAGACAGAAACCTAGAAACATACTGGCCTGCTGGTGCAGCGGTAAGGCTACCACTTGCGATGCTGATATCCCGGGTTTGGGAACGGACCTGAGGAATCAGAGGACTGGCTGGCAAAGGAGGATCTAGCTTTCTGTGAACTGCTCTCATCCTCTGGGGGGGGGCGAGTGAGCATTTGGCATGTGATTGGCCCCTGGTGGAGGCCAGGGGGAGCAGATGCCAGAGGTGAGATGTAGGGGATGTGTGCTGGATGTCAATTTTTTTTTGGGGGGTAAGCCAGGGAGGAACACCAGTAGTTTGAAGGTCTACTGGGAACCAAGTCCAGACTCCATCGGGGGAGCACCTACTCAGTGGCTCCACCCAGGGAGGCAAGCCTGGGAGGATCATCACTGAGGTAAGAAACCTAGAAACAGAAAGGTGTCAGCAGAAAAAGACTCATAGACCACCATATCAGCCCATTTTCCCACTGGAGTCATACCTACCTACACTTGGTCCTGCTTAGTAACAGATCAATCTTTCCACTCCCACACTCTCTTGAAACCTGTTACCATCTTGGTGTTTACCACCTCCAGTGACAAACTGTTCCTACTATACTCCACCCTTACCATGAAGGAAACACGTGCTCACGTCATTCCTGAATCTTCATTCATCCAGTTTATACTCATGTCCCTGTGTTGCTGATACCTCACTATGGCCAAACAGGTCATGACCCTCTGCCCTGTTTAACCTCTGATATTTATTTATTTTATTATTTCGGTTTTTTTGACCGGGTAAGTGCACTAGACAAATCCTGCCTATTTTCAGACACGACCCAGGGGAGGGAGATACAGATGAATGTCAACTGACCTTGAACCAGATTAAGCTGTTGGTGGTATTTTTTAGTGAAAGAGGGAAATTTGGCCAGGACACCAAGGAAATTCCCCAACTCTGCCAGCAGGGGGCTTGACTTCCTGTGGAGTGGAGGAGCTCAGTTTGGAGCCAGACAGCAACTGAGGAGGAAGTGCTGATGTGGCAGTGGTGTGGACTTGTGAGCACCCATGGATGAGGAATCTTCACAGAATCATTTGGCTGGTGTACCTGTTGGGAAGCAGATCTCCTTCCCTACAGGTCCAGCAGAGGAGATGAAAAACGCTTCATGGTCTAGACAAGGCAGTGTTATAGAAAATGAAAACCATGATGTTTTATCAGACAATGCAAAGGAGAAGAAAGTGACACAATGGCTGAAGGAACTGGTGAAGAAAAACAGGGTATGGTTGAATCAGTGTTACAAATGTCTGAAACAGAGATGGATGCAGAAATAATACGAGAGATGGCTGTGGTGAGCGAGCAGGTACAAGAAACAAATAGCGATGAGCCTGAGGAGAAACTGCAGAAAGCTTTGACAGGACTGGTGAGCCTAACTGAGGGTTCAAAGGATGATGCACCAGCATCAAAGAGTGTGTGAGTAACTGGTGGAAAGGAACCTGACACAACAACGAAACGCCCTGCAGAACAACTGGAGAACACTTGGCAACAGGACAAACAAAAAACAGTAAGTCTCTCAAAAGAACCTGTGTCAGGAACAAAAGACATTATAAATGCTGGACAAAAGTTGGGGCTAAGGAAAGAGAAGGAAGACTTAAGTGTGCAAAATGTTGTGCCAAGTATAAAAACGCCAGCAGCACTTGAATCCTCACTAAAAGATGCAGGGTGGAAAAGATCTGAAATGGGCCAGTGGATTCCTGACCCTAAACATAGCTCCTTTCCAGGACTGGAAAAAAATAGAACAGTAGCACATTCTATGCCTGAACAAGCTTTTATAATGGAATCAGATGTAGAACTAAATGCTGAAGATGTACAATTTTCAGAGGTGGATACTGGAGCATTTCCACAGGCGCAAAGAATCTCATCTTCTGATACTGGAGATGAAGAAACTAGTAATAGGAACCCCACTTGGGGGGAGCAAATGGACACAGAGAAGTGACAGGAAGAAAGTGGGCCCACACCTCAAGAAACAGCAAAAAATAAATGAGAGAGATTCAGAAAGAGTGACCACTTTTTTTCTCAACCCCTACCCACCCAAAGACGAAACGCAGTCAGAATACAATATATAGAAGGACTTAAAGACACACCAGATAGGGTGTATATTGGGAAAAAAATTGATAAAAGAGTCTCTGTTTTTTTTTTCAAATGAGGTATATGCCTTGATATATGTGGGGGGAAGGGAAAGTATGTATGATATAAATCTTAAAACACCTCTGGGATTAGAGTGATTTTGGACAAAGTATGACAAATTAAGGTATTCTGAGTTGTGAATCCCATTTAGAGTTATTCCACTAACTAAACCAGAGGTAAACAAGCATTTGTCAATGCCGAATGTTTGCTTGCTGGCATTGGCAGTGGTAGTGTAGAAGTTACAGAGCTGCGTAACAGGAATGGCAGTGAAGTATTGAACTGAAGCCAACCCCACCACCACCCTGCAGAGAGTGACAGGCATTGGGGTGTGCGTTTGGGTCATCAGGCATAACGGCCACGCCATTTTGCCACACCCCACCCTGCAGACACTGACAAGTGTCATGGTGTTCCTTGGGGTCTTTGTCCCTTATGCGCACCCCATTTCATTTGGAAATATGGTGAGATGGGTGTGATATAGGAGAATGGGGTGAACTTTGGGGCCAAGAGTCCAAGGCATACCTTGATGCCTCTCACTGGCTGCAGGTGTGGAATGGTATGAGCATTACAGGCAAGAATCCCAAGTCACACCCCTGATGCCTGTCATTCTCTACAGGGTTGGGCATTATGGTTGGAAACCCTAATACCTCAGGCATTCGTTGGTATTTTCACTCCAAATTTTCAACATGTTTTTTGTGACCCCACCTCATGAACAGGGGGAATATCAGTTTGTTAGCTGAAAGCTGCTTATGCACAGCGACTACGGCATTTAGCACCACAGGTACAAAAACATTCCGAACAGGATGTAAAAAATGACAGCTGTAATGTTCATGGGGAGGTGTAAAAAATGGCAATGTTGCAAATCTGCAGTAAAAATATTTAAAAAAATGGAGAAGTCATGAGAGTACATAGAAACTGTGCAACGCACACCCATAATATAATTAGGTTGGGGATTTTTTACAACAGATTGTCAACTCAGGCATTTTGGTGCCTCCGATCATGAACAGTGTCACTGTGATTTTCTTTATCTGTGCCGAACAATGATTTCCCACAGTGACCACACATCTCTGCGCTGAAAGTGTGAAAACACACTTCAGCCATGTTGTGAAAATGACATCTGTACTGTTCATAAGGAAGTGTGGAAAAATGCCACTGGTGAAAATCTGGACTGAAAATATTACCAAGTCATGAACTTACGAGAGTGCGTGGAAACTGCGCAATGCTCACTCGTAACATAGTCATTTTATGGACTTTTGTCACCAAATTTTCAACATAGCCATTTTAAGACCTCTGTTCATGAACAGTGTAACTGATTTTCTTAATCTGTCCTAAACATTGCTTTCGCACACCAGCAGCACCATTGTGCACTACATGTGTGAAAACACATTTTGGGAGACATATAAAAAATGGCAGCTGTACTGTTCATAAGGAAGTGTAATAAAATGGCAATGTTGAAAATCTGGAGTGAAAATATTAAATTCGCAAACTTACGAGCATGCATAGGAACTGCGCAATGCATGCTCGTAAAACAGTCATTTTTAGGAATTTTTTCACCAGATTTTCAACATAGCCATTTTAAGACCTCTGCTCATGAACAGTGTCACTGTGATTTTCTTAATGTGTCCCATACATTGATTTTGCACATCAACTGCGCCATTGTGCGCTACATGGGTGAAAACACATTTTGGTCAAGATGTGAAAAATGACAGCTGTACTGCTCATAAGGAGGTGTGGTAAAATGGCAATGTTGAAAATCTGGAGTGAAAATATTGAAAATTCGCGAACTTACGAGCGTGTGTAGGAACTGCGCAATGCACGCTCGTAAAACAGTCATTTTTAGGAATTTTTTCACCAAATTTTCAACATAGCCATTTTAAGACCTCTGCTCATGAACAGTGTCACTGTGATTTTCTTAATTTGTCCTGTACATTGATTTCACACACCGACTGCGCCATTGTGCGCTACATGGGCTGAAACACATTTTGGTGAGATGTGAAAATGACAGCTGTACTACTCATAAGAAGGTGTGGTAAAATGGCAATGTTGAAAATATGGAGTGAAAATATTGAAAATTGCGAACTTATGAGCCTGAGTAGGAACTGCGCAATGCACGCTCATAAAACAGTCATTTTTTGGAATTTTTGCACCAAATTTTCAACATGGGGTTTTTGGGACCCCTTCTCATGAATGATGTCACTGTCATGGTGTTATTCAGGCCTGAAAGGTGATTTCATGCAGTGACTGCGAAATCACCCTTCGGGCCCGAATAACGCCATGACAGTGACATCATTCATGAGAAGGGGTCCCAAAAGCCCCATGGTGAAAATTTGGTGCAAAGATTCCAAAAATGCCTGAGATATGCAACAAAGTTGAAAAAACCCTATCTAGCCCATTATACAGCTTACGGCATTTCCTCAGTTCACGGTCGGCTTTGAAGAGTGCAGGCGTGTTCCGGTCCACCGCAGATTGTCGCGCGAGCTCGGAGGTAAGTATGGGGTGGGGGTGTGGGGAGGTTAGGTCCACAATGGGTGGGTGCGGTGTCAGGAAGACTGCGTGGGACCGTTTTTCTTTACAAGTTAAAAAAGATGGCGTGGGACATTTGCCATGCTGGTGGGCTCCCAGCATGGCACAAAATAACTGGGGGCAGGTGGGCCGACGGGTGATTGGGCACCCGTCGGCCATATGATCAGTTGCCACACTGGGGTGGGCTCAGCGTGGCACCCAGTACCGGGGGTGAGGACAGTGGAGCCGGCGAAGTTGAGGCACCCCGTTGGCTATTCTATAGTTGCCATGCTGGGGTGGGCACCCAGCGTGGCATATGGAAACTTTGGGAGCGCAGCACAAGCTGACGAAGTTGGCACCCCTGTCGGCATATCGCGTGCTGGTGGGGCAGCACGCAGTGCGTGCATTTCTGTGTGTGTGTGTGTGTGTGTGTGTGTAGGGGGAGCTACACATCAGCAGACGATATCTTTTCACTGCTCACTGAAGCATAACTCCCCCTTTCAACTGTACGCCACTGCATTTTAGAGCTTGTCATAGACAGCTCCAGCATGCATTGGCAGACAGGGGCCACGCCTGCCAACACACTGACTGAATTGGAAGAGGGGGTGACACACCTCCGAAATCTCGGATGATGGTACTATGTTTCTTACACATGCATGCAAGCAAACATAAAAATGTGGCGATACTGTTTAAAAAAGAAACTGTAGCAGTACATGATATCATTTATTGGCTACAGCAGAAATGCGAATTATTGAATTCTCCATAACCCATTTTTGACTCTGAACACTTCTGGACAGGGGAATAGAAATACAGAGTGAGGCTGAGACATAATAATCAGGGCTCAGTGCACCTTCCTAGCAGTCTGTTTATTGGAAGGGAGTGAGGGCATTGTTTTTACCCTGGTCAGCCCAGGATGTGCTTCAAATGTGGTTCATATAGACATTTAAGTGTAGGATGTGACAGACTGAAATGCAATTTGTGTTTAGAATTTGGGCATTCAAGTTCAGAGTGTCAAGGGGTTTTAAAATGTAACCTATATGAGGAGACGGGACATGCGTTTCACAATGTCCCTAGGCTACTCATAACAGGTCGAGACCAACCTTGTCAGGACACTTCAGTCATGGAAGCCCAGAAAAAAGACATAGAGAGGAATAAAGAAACAAGTAGACAAACAAGAGAAGGGAACAGAAAAGAAGAGAAAGAGACAAATGGTAACAATGAAAAATGACATACTGACTAGAGTCATCAGAAGCCCATACTAGTACTGAAAAGGAGATAGTGCAAGAAACAGGAGAAACTAGTGCAGAACACAGGGAACAAGGGGCAGAGCAGGAAAAAGTGAATCAAATGGAGGGGAATGTAATGCCTCCACCTGAAATGAAAAAAGTATCAAAGAAAAGAGGGCTAAGACAAACTAGGCCCAAATCAAAGTTAGCAAAGCCCTCCTCACCGGTACAGGTCATTACCTTATCCAATAAATATGAATGTTTGAAGAAGGATCTTTTGGAATCGGAACCTGGAGGAGAATCAGAGTCATCATCACAACCTATTGTAACCTCAGAATCAGAGGGGGAAAATAAAAACAAGGTGGTGGTAAGGCCAAAGAGACTAGGGGTCAGGACAAGAAGTGAAAGAAAGAAACTGTAAAAGTAGGAGAATTTCTTTTCTTTTCTCTTTTAAATAACGTCCTTCACACCTACAGTCAATATTGCAACCTTGAATGTCAACAGCATTAGAAATGCAAGGAGAAGACTAGTCACATTATCTATATTAAAAGATAGTAAAGTGGATATTTGCTTCCTTCAGGACACCAGATTAAACACAGTGTACCTAGAGCAAATAATGAAAAAACAGTGGTGTGGAGGACCCTCCTCTTTTTTTTTTGGAACTGAACAATGTGATGGGGTAGGAATCTTGTTCTCAGGAGATAAGTATAAAGTGATCAAGTTGATTGATATATGTGCAGGAAGGGCTTTATTAATAGACTTTATGTATGGAAATTGTGTATGGAGGGCAATTAACATTTATGCCCTGTCTAGAAAAAAAGAAAGGGTGGAATTATTTAACCTAATCAAACCGTATCTTTTCACAACAAAATACATTATATGGGGTGGTGATTTTAACTGTGTACTATCAAATCAGGACAGAGAGGCCTGTACAGATAAGAATTTTTGTGATTTATACTGTTTAAACGAAATAGTGTTACAAAGTAATTTGAGGGATACTTATAGAAGCATTCATTTGAATGGAGGGCGTACATACTTTAAAGGAAAGCTGTCAACAAGAATAGACTTCATTTTTGTATTAAAATTGTTACATGTGCAGAACTCTTTGACCATACCAGTAGAAACAACAGATCATGTGATAGTAGTAAGCACAATAGGAGTCCAACCAAATAAAACGCAAGGGAAGAATTACTGGAAATTAAATGTTGCTTTACTGGAAGATCAACAGCTATATATACAAATAAAAGAAATATTTTTAGCATGTATGTCAGTGGTAGTTTAGTAGAAGACTTAAGTTATTGGTGGGTGGAAACAAAAAATATTATAAAAGAAAAATGTATAAAATTAGCTTCAGAAAGAAAGATGACACAGTATAAAAAGTACCTTACCCTTAGAACCCAGTCAGCTAAATTATATAGTAGAATAAATACAGAGCAGGTCAATTTGACTGAAAAAATTAAGAAGGTCAAGAATGAAATGGAAGTATTACAGTATACTGCAAGGATTTATTTAACTCTAAAAATTGATTAGCGTTTTGCTCATAAAAGTGCTAAATCTTTGTGAAAATGCGTAGCTCTTTCCTCACTCTGTTTAACAAACACAGCACTTCTAGAAAATCCATATAAATAATTTCTGTACAGTTAGTATAGTCCCAAGAAAAAAACTGCTAATCAATTATTTAAAACCCTGTACTGGAGCTACATCAATGTTAATAGAGCATAAAATCTGCTCAACTGGTAAGATGGGTTTAGGAGATGTTTTTGATAGTAGTAGTAAAAGATTAGAAAATAGAACAATGAATACATTAAAAACAGCTACTGGGAAGACAGTAAATACTATGCCAGAAATAAGACAAGAGGTGCACATTTTTTTTAAAACAAATGTATGCCCCTGGTCACAGAGATGAGAATAAAATGAAGGCACTGATTAGAGATTTGGATATACCAAAAATGCCAGATAATGAGAAGAGTGGGTTAATAGAGCCCATTACTAAGGCATAGGTGAAACAGGCTATTAAAACTTTAAAAAAATGACTCTGCACCAGGGATAGATGGGTTACCGTCAGAATTTTATAAAAGGGTTGATAATATTCTAATTGACATTTTAGTAGAAGTATTTAATTAGATATTGTTGTATAACAAAATGGATTTTCATAAGGGGATAGCAGTACAAGTTTTTATACATAAAAAGAATGACAGAGAGGACCGTAGGAACTGGAGGCCATTGAGCCTGCTAAATTCAGAATTAAAAATTCTGATGAAAATTTTAGGTAAAAGATTGATGGCAGTAGCCCTGGTTACCATACCTCTCAACTGTCCCTGATTTTCAGGGATATCCCTGATTTTGCCTCAAAATAGTCCTCTGTCTCTTGTAAAATTTGTGTTTTTGTGACAGAACAGTGGGGATTAAAATCACAAAATAATGCCAAACATTAAAGTTACAGGCTTGTTCTGCTTCGGAAAATACATCTCAACACAAACCCCCTTATTCTATCAGCTTTCTGAGTGAATAGTACCAATTTTAAGATGTGTCCCTGATTTTTTTAAGCCTTGTCCCTGATTCAGGAGGCAAGAGGTTGAGAGGTATGCCGGTTACAATATCAACATCTCAAACATGTTCAATTACAGATAGATCCATTACTGATAATCTGTTTTTAATAAGGGAAATGGTGGAACAAGGAAAAGAAGAGGAAATCACAGGGTACATTATGTCATTGGATCAGGAGAAAGCATTCGAGAAGGTGTCACATAAGTTTATAGAGGTAGTTCTGGAAAAATATGGGGTCCCAAAAATATTCTATACCTGGATCATGATTACTTATGCAGCAGCAACCTCATTACCTCAGGTAAATGAACATCTGGGCTCTTATATAAAAATAGAAAGGGGGGCAAGGCAGGGTTGTTCACTAAGCCCCTTACTATATGTTTTTTGTATAGCCCCGTTGCTAAAAATAATTCAGCAAGATGACCGAGTGAAAGGAGTACAAACAGAAAAACAGGGATTGCAAGTGAAGATGTCAGCCTATGCAGATGATTTATGCATATGTGTATCAGATATACAATCAGGACAAAAGGCAATGGAAAACATAGAGAGTTTCTCACAAATTACTGGAGCAAAAGTGAATCTGAGTAAAAGTACAGTGTACCCATTAAGTATGAAAACAAATCTAATTCAGGAGACAGGAGGGATAAAAGTATCACAGGACCCATTTACAGTCCCAGGAATAACTTTTGGAAGGGGAGATAATGGTAAATTAAATTGGGAAGGGAAGCTAGGAGAAGCCAGAAAGAAGGTACAGTTTTGGAAAGGGTGGCAACAATAAAAAAAAAGAAAGTGCAAATGGTAGAGACACTATTATTACCTATATTTACATATTTAAGTGTGGTGTACTTGATTCCGGCAGTTTTGGAGCCATCTCACCTTAGCTTAGTGTTTCAAACCATGTGGGGGAGTAGGCTGAACCCAATAATAAGGGAGGTACTTTATTAACCTATTAGTAAAGGTGGAGTGAATCTAATAAACCCTATAGCCTTTTTTAGTATGTATTTTGAGAAGAATATAATAGACCCTGAAAAAACAATCCAAAAAATATGGACCTTGTTTGCAAACAAATGGTTAGTACCATGTGTGAAAGCCTGGAAAGAAAGGAAAAGTCTGATATCTTACATTCATAACGGACCAGTATATTTTAGACCCATTATATCCAAAATAAGGAGATGGAAACTAGAAGCAGGCCAGATAGTAAATAAACCTAGAAAATACATCTATCAATACATACAAGAACAAGGATTTATGATAAACATTTCCTTTAGTGGGATTACAAAAAGAAACAAAAATGACATGTTAAAAATCTTGCAAGATAAATTCATACCGACGAAAATGTGGGATGCTGTATGGTTGTGTGGACACAGAAGTTTAAATGTGAAACATAAAGCTCAAAAGGAGAGGTTTTGCCCATGACAGACATGTATTGCAACAGAAGAGACAATGGAACACTTTTTGATTCAATGTCCATTTGTAAAAGAATTTTGGGACAGATTATCTATATGAAGGGAAGAGGATAGATGGAAACATGTGACACATGAAGAAGTAGTTGGTGGGTTTACCAGGAAGATTCGAGGATTTAATGTAGATATGATCCGTTTAATTTTCACTTGTATCAAATATGTATTATGGCAGACTAGGTGTAAATATGTTCTGCAACAAATAGATACGGACCCAGAGAGAACAATGTTAGCAGTAGAATATGAATTGACCAAACAGTATAATTTTGAAAAAAAAATATTACAGTATACTGAATGGAAAAAGAGATGGGTGACAAGAATTTTTGTAAAATATAAAATTACAGAAGACAACTGAACAAAAAGAGAAAAGATTCAGAAGTGTATGTAAGCAGAGAATGTTATGTAAAGAAATGGCATGTTATGTATTTTGTGTGTTTATTCAATAAAATATTCCCCTACTCTTTTGGGTAAGTGCCATGGGATCTTTAACATCCACCTGAATGATCACCAATCCAGGCAGATGGAACCTCGGTTTAACGTCTCATCCAAAAGACAGCACCTCAGAAGTGCAGCACCCTTCTCATGCTGCACTTCAGTGTCAGTACTGGGATATTAACCCAAAAGCCAGATGTGGGAACTGAACCCACAGCCCTCTGATCTCCCGGCCTCAGAGGCGAGTGTGCTACCTACTGAGCCACTGACACTGATAAAGGTTTAAAGGTTTCTACCAAGTCCTGTGTATGTCTGTTCTGGACACCAACAAGTATATGTTCAGACTGGACAGATGCTCCTCATGTTATTTTATTTTGTTGACCCTGTACCACCTTTGTAACATTCTTTTGGGCAGATTCTGTATGGTCCTTATCCTTTTTTAGGTGTAGTCTCCGGAAGTGGACACATTACACTGGGTGTGGCTTCACCAGTGACCCATAGAGTGGCAAAACCCCTCTTTCATCTACTGGAGAATCTCCTCCCTGTACTTCCCACTATCCATAGATACATAGATAGTGTCAGCAGATAAGGGCCTATGGCCCATCCAGTCTGCCCATTTGAGCTTGTAAGTTCACTTTATGTTTTCCTAGAAGTCTGTTGCCCCTTACCCCTGACCTCCAGAATTCCTTTATGTCTATCCCATGCATTCTTAAATCCTGTGATTGTTTCAGCCCTCACCACTTCCTCTGGTAGGGTGTTCTACTTGTCCACCACCCGTTCTGTGAAGAATTTCTACAAGTTTTCTCTGAATAGTCCTCCCTCTAACTTCATCCCATGCCGTCTAGTTCTGGAACATCTTTTTTGCTTAAACATAGTGTATTCCTGCACCCTATTCCTACCTGTAAGATAGTTGTATGTCTCTATCATATCACCTCTCTCCCTCCTCGCCTCGCCTCTCCTCTCCTCTCCTCTCCTCTCCTCTCCTCTCTCTCCTCCAGGAAGTACATATTCAAGTCCTTCAACCTGTCCTCAGAGCACTTGTGATGCAATCTATGTACCATCTTTGTTGCCCTCCTCTGAACCTTTTCTACCCTGTCTGTGTCAATTTACCTCCATAGAAACAGAAACATAGAATTTGATGGCAGATAAGGACCGCTTGGCCCACCTAGTCTGCACATTTTCCTACCTAACAGATAAGCTGCAGATCCTAATTAACCAACAGCTTACTTCCTTTTACCCCCCACTAGGACTGCCTTATGTCTGTCCCATGCATTCTTGAATTCCTTCATTGTTCTTGACTCCACAACCTCTTCAGGGAGGCTGTTCCATGCATCCACAACCCTCTCTGTGAAAATATATTTCCTCACATTACCTCTGAGCCATCCTCCCTCTATCTTCAAATTGTGCCCCCTTGTTCTTGCACATCTCTTTTTCTGAAAGATGCCACCCTCTTGGACTTTGTTGATTCCCTTGAGGTACTTGAAAGTTTCTATCATGTCCCCTCTCTCCCTCCTTTCCTCAAGGGTATACATATTAAGCTCCTTTAGTCTTTCTTCATTTGTCTTCTGGTGCAGACCCTGTACCAATTTGGTTGCCCTCCTCTGTACAGCCTCCACTCTGTCTATGTCTTTGCGGAGATGGGGTCTCCAGAACTGCACACAGTACTCCAGATGGGGTCTCACCAACTGTCTGTACAGAGGGACAACAACTTCCTGTTTTCTACTATTGATGCCTCTCCCTATGCATCCCAGTATCCCCCCAGCCTTCCTTACTGCCTTCTCACATTGCTTGCCCACCTTTAGGTCATCTGACATAATTACCCCCAAGTCCCTTTCCATTTTACTGTTGTCAGTATCTCACCCCATTGTGTACTCTTCCCCTGGGTTTTGTTTCCCAGGTGCATTACCTTGCACTTCTTTGCACTGAATCTGAGCTGCCATACATTTGACCATTCCTCCAACCTTGCCAAGTCCCTTCTCATCCTTTCCACTCCATCTGGTGTATCAACCCTGTTGCAGATCTTTGTGTCATCTGCAAAGAGACATACTTTTCCCTCCAGTTCCTCTGCAATGTCACTTATAAAGACATTAAAAAGGACCGGTCCCAGTACTGAACCCTGTGGTACCCTGCTAGTAACCCTCCTTTCTTCACTGTGGACTCCTTTGCTACTACCCTTTGTGTCCTGTTGTCTAGCCAATTTTTATCCAGGCTACCACCTTGGGACCCACTCAAGGCTGGCTAACTTGTTATTAATCTTTGTGTGGGACTGTATGAAATGCCTTGCTAAAATCTAGGTAAGCCATGTCCACAGCCCCTCCCTGGTCTACTACTTTGGTCACCCAGTCAAAGAAATCTATTAGATTCATCTGACACGACCTTCCCATCATGAATCCATGCTGCCTTGGGTCCTGTGCCCCACTGGCCTCTAGGTACTCAACAGTTCTTTCCTTCAGAAGTGATTCCATCATTTTACCTACCACTGAAGTCAAACTAACAGGTCTGTAGTTTCCTGCCTCTGTCCTACACCCACTTTTGTGAAGAGGAATCACATCTACCCTCCTCCAGTCCTCAGGTACCATCCCATCCTCCCAATATTTGTTAAAGAGAGTAGTCAGCGGTGTCATTAGTTCTACCCTTAGTTCTTTTAGAATTCTTGGGTGAATCCCATCAGGCCCCATTGCTTTGTCCACCTTCAATTTTATTAGTTCTTTCAGAAACCTTTCTTCTGTAAATGGACTGGTATCGACCCCCGTCTTCAGAGTGTTTCTCTTGTTTGGTTTAGGTACTTCCCCTCCTCTTCCTTTGTGAATACAGAGCAGAAATATTCGTTCAGTATCCCTGCTTTTTCATTGTCACCCTCTAACCACATTCCCTTCCCTTTATTAAGCCTCAGTATCCCTCCTTTGGTCTTTCTTCACTCCCTAATGTACCTATAAAAGGTCTTATCCCCCTTCTTAACAGAGTTGGCTATCCTTTCCTCGGTTTGGGCCTTTGCTATTCTGACTGCGTGTCTTGGTGCACTGGGCCATTGATCTGAGGCTATTGCTACTGATGTAAAATTACACATATCCCCATAATGAAAAGCATTGTGGGAAGTATATGGAAATCACTATGAAAGAGTTTAGACTGGTTCCACTTTAAGTAAGAGTGCATGTTGTCAAATGGCCTCTCACACACTCTGCAAAGGCTGAAAACACAAGATACAGGCACATATCACTAATGATGATTCCCAAGACTCTTTCTGAACAGATGAGACTGATTTGTTTGCTCCCCCAACCAATGACATGTGTTCTAGTTTCCCTTGCCTATGTGTATAACTTCTTCGCATTAAAGAGCCACTGATGACAAAAGTGCTACATTGCAGAATCCAAATAAGCAAACCCCTACTAAATCTCATACCAAAAACTAGATTTGTGTATTACTTTGTGTTAAAGTTATTAGCCATTTTGGAGTCCTGATTGCACTACCTATGCAATAAAAGCAGGTATCAGTGAAGAGCTGCTGCTGATGTCATCTAGGGACCTCACAATCTAGTATTCCCTGTCAGCAAGCTCATAGGATCTGTTTCTCCAAAGTTGTAAAGATCATGTGCAATGGTTTTCACAAGTAAAACAGGCATATAGAAACATATAGAAACATGTAGAAGTTGACAGCAGATAAGTACTGCAAGGCTCATCCACTCTGTCCATTTCTTTTTCTACCTTATGAATGTGCCATTGGTCTTTGCTCTGTCAATGGCCTATCTATTCATATTTATCTGTATTGCTCCCTTATGCCTATCCCATGCCTGTTTGAAGCCCTGCACTGTATTCATATCCACCATTTCCTGAGGTAAGCCGTTCCATGCATCCACCACCCTTTCTGTGAAAAAGAACTTCCTCACATTACTCCTTAATCTGCCTCCCTCTAATTTCATGCTGTATCCTCTTGTCCTGCTATTTTTCTTATATTGAAACATGTTAGACTCTTTCACCTTGTTAATGCCCTTAAGGTGTTTGAATGTTTTAATTATATCACCTCTCTCCTTCCTTTGCTCTAGGGTATACATATTGAGCTCCGTTAATCTGTCCTCATATGTTTTCTGACAGTAACAGTCAGTAAACATTACTATACTAACTATATATGTTTCAGATTTTGTAACAAAGTTGACAAAATTGTATTATTTAATGCTCTTTTGGTGTGGTCATTTTCTCCAGGGTTGCTGGATGCTGAGTCAGCATGCATCCAAGCTGCTGAAGCAATTTGGAGTGCTACTCTACTGTGCCTGCTAGGAAGTTGTACTGCTGCTAGTAATGTAAGGTTGGTAACTTCACTTCTGTTTGTCAGTGCCTGATTTACAATAAGTTTTAATAGGGGCCTTATATGTGTTAATTCTTACTAGGGGTGGAAGTGTTAGCTCTGGTAAAATGATCATTGTAATGTAGAGTAGAACATAAATGAGTCCACCCCACCCCCATTGACAAGGAGATGGGATAATTATTTTAAAGTGCCATTCTTAGAAATCACCTAAATTGAATGATGGGTGTGAATGATCTCAGCCTTTCACCACATCAGAAACTTATTCAGTCTGCAAAGCTCACAACAATGTGCTATGACCCAGCATTCAGCAACATTGGAAACAAGCATTTGTCAATGCCGAACGTTTGCTTGCAGGTATTTGCAGTGGTGTTTGGCATGCATGGTGCTTTACCTTAATGCCCTGTGTGAGTGCTGGTATTTGCACAATAAATTTTCAGCATGACCTTTTTGTTACCCCCATTGTGCGCTACATAGGCGGAAACACGTTTTGGGCAGGATATGAAAAATGACAGTTGTTCTGCTCATAAGGAAGTGTGGTAAAATGGCAATGTTGAAAATCTGGAGTGGAAATATTGAAAATTCGCAAACCTATGAGCGTGCGTGGGAACTGTGCAATGCATGCTCGTAAAACAGTCATTGTTAGGAATTTTTTCACCAAATTGTCAACATTGGCATTTTAAAACCTCTGCTAATGAACAGTGTCACTGTAATTGTCTTACTGAGTGCCATACATTGATTTTGCACACCGACTGTGCCATTGTGCACTCCATGGGCGGAAACACGTTTTGGGCAGGATGTGAAAAATGACAGCTGTACTGCTCATAAGGAGGTGTGGTAAAATGGCAATGTTGACAATCTGGAGTGAAAATATTGAAAATTCACAGACTTACGAGCGTGCATAGGAACTGCACAATGAACACTGGTAAAACAGTCATTTTTAGGAATTTTGTCACCAAATTTTCAACACAGCCATTTTAAGACCTCTGCTCATGAACAGTGTCACTGTGATTTTTTTAATGTGTCCCATACATTGATTTCGCACACCGACTGCACCATTGTGCGCTACATGGGTGGAAACACGTTTTGGGCAGGATGTGAAAAATGACAGCTGTACTGCTCATAAGGAGGTGTGGTAAAATGCCAATGCTGAAAATCCAGAGTGGAAATATTGAAAATTGGCAAACTTACGAGGGTGCATGGGAACTGTGCAACGCACGCTCATAAAACAGTCATTTTTAGGAATTTTTTCACCAAATTTTCAACATAGCCATTTTAAGACCTCTGCCCATGAACAGTGTCACTGTGATTTTCTTAATGTGTCCCATACATTGATTTCACACACCGACTGCGCCATTGTGCACTACATGGGCGGAAACACGTTTTGGGTGAGATGTGAAAAATGACAGCTGTACTGCTCATAAGAAGGTGTGGTAAAATGGCAATGTTGAAAATCTGGAGTAGAAATATTGAAAATTCGCAAACCTATGAGCATGCGTAGGAACTGCGTAACACACGCTCGTAAAACAGTCATTTTTTTGAATTTTTGCAGCAAATTTTCAACATGGGGTTTTTGGGACCCCTTCTCATGAATGATGTCACTGTCATGGTGCTATTTGGGCCTGAAGGGTGATTTCGCTCAATGACTGCGCAGTGACTGTGAAATCACCCTTCAGGCCTGAATAACGCCATGACATTCATGAGAAGGGGTCCCAAAAAACCCATGTTGAAAAGTAGTGCAAAAACTCACTCTGAGATATGCAATAAAGTTGAAACCCCCTATCTAGTCTATTATACAGCTTACCGGCATTTCCTCAGTTTTGCGGTCGGCTTTGAAGAGTGCAGAGCGTGTTCCCAGTCACGAAGATACGTCATGCCGAGCTCCGGGTAAGTATAGGGAGTGAGGGGGTGTGGGGAGCTGGGTCGCGCAGTGGGTGGAGTGCGGGTTGTGGGAGGGGACTGGGAGACTACGTGGGACCGTTTTTCCTTTACAGGTTTTAAAAAAAGGACTATGTGGGACATTTGCCACGCTGCAGTGGGCTCCCAGCATGGCAGAAGATGGCTTGGGGGGGCAGAGGAGCTGACGGGGGATTGGGCACCCTGTCAGCAAACTACGCAGGGGGACCGAGGAGCCGACGGGGGACTGGGCACCCCCGTTGGCAATAAAAATGAGATGTTTGCCACGCTGCGGTGGGCTCCTAGCATGGCAGAAGGATGGCTTAGGGGGGACGATGGAGCCGGCGGGGATTGGGCACCCGTCGGCAAACAACGTTGCCACGCTGGGGCCACTCCCAGCATGGCACCAAAGCAGGGGGCGGTGTGACACGGGGAGCGGTGACACGAGGGGCGGCATGACGCTGAAAGCCAGGGCGACAGCGGTTTTCTTTTGAAGCGAAGACCACCGCTGTCATACACAGCTCCTGCACCCATTGGAGCAGGACCGCCATGCCTGCTCAACGGAGCACTGGATTGCATGAGAGACGCACACCTCCAAAGTGTGCTACTCTCCCAAAACGTTCCTTGCGCATCCGCGCAAGCGAACGTAAAAAAGGACAACAACAAAAAGGCACCCAGACAAAATATTGTCAGCTTTGTTACAAAACCTGAAATACACAAAGTTTTTAAAGCAACATTTACTGACTTGTGCTGCCTGTTTTGCTTGTGAAAACCATTGTACATGATCTTTACAACTTTAGAGAAACAGGTCCCATAAGCTGGGGGGATTCTGGGTTGCACAGGGAGAGGCATCATCAGTAGAAAACAGGAAATTGTTATTCCTCTGTACAGACAGTTGGTAAAACCCCATCTGGAGTACTGCATGCAGTTCTGGAGACCCCATCTCTGCAAGGACATAGACAGGATAGAGGCGGTCCAGAGGAGGGCAACTAAAATGGTGCAGGGTCTGCAACAGAAGCCATATGAAGAAAGACTAAAAGAGCTTAATATGTATACCCTTGAGGAAAGGAGGGAGAGGAGGGACATGATAGAAACTTTTAAGTACCTCAAAGGAATCAACAAAGTCAAAGAAGGGTGCATCTTTCAGAAAAAGAGATGTGCAAGAACAGGAGGCCACAATTTAAAGATAGAGGGGGATGGCTCACTGGGAATGTAAGGAAATATTTTTCACAGAGAGAGTGGTGGATGCATGGAACCACCTTACTGAGAAGGCTGTGGGGTCAACAACAGTGGGGGAATTCAAGAATGCATGGGACAGCCATAAAGCAATTACAGTGGGGGGTAGGAGGGAGTAGGCTGTTGGTTAACTAGAATCTGCAGCATATCCAGTAGGTAGGGAAATGGGCAGACTGGGTGGGCCAAGCAGTCCTTATCTGCCATCAAAGTCTATGTTTCTATGTTTCTATGTTGCTGACAGGAAATACTAGACTGTGAGGTCCCTAGATGACATCCGCAGCAGCTCTTCACTGGAAAAGGCTTTTTTGAACAGATAGTGAAATCAGGGTTACAAAATGGCTAATAACTTTAAAACGCAGTAACATAGAAATCTACTTTTTGGTATGAGATTTACTAGGGATATGCTTGTTCTAATTCTGCAAAGTAGCACTTTTGGCCAGATGGTGTCAGTTGCTCTTTAAGCTTCAGTTACTGTACCTTAGACCACCCCTCAAACTTTTCTGGGTTCCTCTTTATGTCCCTGTCCCTGACCCTGTCCTTAGAGTCTGCCCTGCCAGAGTTTAGAGTAATCTGCAACAAGGCAAAGATTTTCCATGATTCCTTCTTCAATGTCACAAATGAATGCATTAAACAGTACTGGTCCAAGTACCAACCCCTTTGGTACCCAACTTGTGATCTTCCTGCCATCTGAATGTTACTCATTTACTACCATCCTTTAGATCCTTCCTACTAGCCAATTTTCTATCCACTTTAAAAGCTTTGCCTTAAACCTCAGATCATCCCATTTCTTGATAAAGATTTTTTGTGGGTACCATGTCAAAGATCTTACTGAAATCTAGATACAACACATTGATTGCCTAGCCCTTGTCCACTGCCCTCATTACATAGTCGAAAACCTCATTCAGGTGAGTCTGGCATAACCTTCCCTTTGTAAAGCTGGGCTGCCTCATGTTTTAGGAAACCATTTGTTTTAATAAATTAAACCAGTTGCTCCTTCGTGATAGCTTCCAGGAGCTTGCCTACTATAGTGGTTAAATTAATCAGTTTATAGTTTCCTGGGTACTTCCTGCTCCCACTCTTGTTCAGGGGCAACACATCTACACTCCTCCCATCCTCTGGTACTATCTATCCCATCCTCTGGGATCAGCTAGCACAGCTTAGTGTGCCTTTTTTGGTCAAAAAGTACAGATCAATCAATCATTCAATCAATCATTCAGTCAATCAATAAACCAATACACTAGTCTACAGGGAGTGGCTGAATGAGACAATCAGAGATCCTACTAGTTCCTACCCCAGTTTCTTTGGCAACCTGGGGTATACGGATGAGAGATCAACAGAAATGCAGTTCTCAATCATGCCATTGACTAGTTCTTGTTACAGAGATTGATCCATCTTTCACAAGAGCAATGTATAAAAAGTGTGAAGTAAAGAGGTCAGGGTAAACTGGGACTTGTGAAAGAGTTAAGAGTGTCAGGAAGAATGCAGAGTTTGCAGACATTGTTCAGTAACTTATCTTTGAGATGGCCAATAGAGACAAGAAGGGACAAGCCCAGTTCAATGAGGGAGGAAAATACCACTTTAAGGATATTGTTGATGACTCCATGTCACATTATCCTGTCTTCAGTTTATTATGCAATGTGGCACAGCCTCCACTTCAGGCAATGCCTACCAAACTGTTCTTTTGTGTGTGGGGAGGGGCAATAACCTTAGGTGCAGCTCCTGTGTCTGTGGGTATAAGGATGGAATGTATCACTGGGAGCTTCCCCCTGTGAATAATACAGAACCAGGCTTGGCACTGTCCCCACACCCCTGAAGGCATGGCCTACCAAGGCACCCTCCACAAAGTCACTATGCACCTCTGTGGGAACTGAACTAGCCACGCTATGTGCTTCCCTTCATGGGAGACTGTCTAACTCCATCCCTGCTGTGGCCTTCATGCTGCATAGACAAGGAATCCACTTCTCCCTCCTTTCATGTCACCTGCATGCTAAGTGCAGCAACGGTGTCTCCAAGTTGCTCTTCCACATCTTTATGTTCTTTACCTGTGTCCCTTTAGCTCAGGGGATTAATACAGCCACACTTATTGGAAAAAAATGGATTTTGCTCTGAACTCTACACTGTACATTTTTCTGTCCCTACATGGCAACTTGGAGTAGACCTTAACCAATTAAACTGTAATCCCATTACTTTATTCTGTTGCATTACTTGTTGCAATTTAGTTAAACACTGTACCCTTTAGAAATCACTTAGACACTGGGCAAATACTTTAGACAGGAAGATGACTGCAAAAAGAAAAAACCCTTCAAATTTGTATTTAAAGAAGCAGTGATCTTGACTGAGGTACTGGTGATGCTGTAGACGCAGCCTTCATTTAGGACCAGTTCAAATCAGCAGCAAATAAATTGTTACGATTACCATAATTCAGCATCATATATTTATTTATTTATTTGAATAATCAGAATTACAACCTTTGAGCTAAAAGCTCTTTTACAAAAGATCCTTGTCTTACAAGGGAGGGGAAACAAATACACGAGTATGGGAAACAGTAGCAGCTAAGTAGGCATTGTCAATAAATATCTAATGAGAAAATAGAGTAATCAGTAGCATTGGATAACATAGGCAGAAGCATCTCATAATCCAAGGCATGGGTGCAGAGTACATGGGGATACAGTTCACACAGCAGCCTAGATAATTTAAAGTGCACTAGTCCAATTATGGACTAGCTAGAGTGATCAGAAGTAATAGCTATACAACATTGTCAATACCTAAAGGGGGTACAGAGGTAGCATCATCCAGGAGAGTAAGTATGGCCATAGTAGGCAAACAGAATAAGGGGAAAAATCAGAATAGGTGACGAAAGTTGACTCAGATAAAGTGATAGAGGAGAAATAAGGGGATGGCTCATCAAGAACAGGTGGGGTGAGAAGGGGGGAAGGTAAATGGTAGATAGGTGAGGGCTCATCGGAGGGGTGTAGGGAGCGGGGGGTACATGGTAGGGAGGCAGGCTGGGGCAGGTGGAGAGTAGGGAACTTCAGGACTATTTCGAGAGTATAAGATTAACCTGGGCATGGCCCAAAGCACAAGGAGGCTAGTTACAGCTGGGTTAAGAGTGGCAGTAGCATCGAACAGGAATGGAGGTGAAATTCCTAAGCTTGGACTTGAAAGGATCAAGGTGTGTAAGGCTTGTAGTGGTGTGTGGGAGCTCATTTATACAGGTGGGCACCCTTACTGCAAAAGATCACCTCCTCAGGGCAGTCCTTCTGAACGGCACTGCTAGTGCTTGCTTAGTAACACTTCTTGTGGCATGTTCGGCTGGAGCAGGGCAGAATAAGGCTTGTAGGGAGGGAGGTGCAAGTCCTAGAAGGGCCTTCTTTCCCAGAAAGTAGGCATGGAGCTAAAAATGATCCTTAAGTGGAAGCCATTTCATTCTAATGTATAGGTTGCACGAATGTATTAGGCGATCGGCACCTAACACAAATTCTGTACATGTCCCTTGACTAGCCTATCATAGGTTTGAATCTAGCAGCATCATTATGTCTCTAACATTCAGACACAGTTCCCTCCAGTGCACACTTTTGAGTTACACACTTTCCCATTTACTTCTAGATGACACCAGCCACAGAAATTTCCATTTCAGTTGTAATCTCTTTGTGGTTGCAAGAGGGATGAGGACATTGGGGTGTTCTTGACCTAGAATGACACATAAACATTGATACAGTGCCACAGACAGAGGTAGGTCAAATGAAGGACTGTACCCTTCTGAACACACATTAGCACTAAATGGCATATTGTCTACCTTGGTCAGCTTGCCCCTAGCCCTGTGCCTCCATGGAGGTCACAATCAGCATCTAAGGGTTACAGAGTGTTACAGACTACAGTGACTTACCCTTGCTGGTTAGTAGGGTTGTCTCTTACTCCTGAGATTTAGATTCTAGGTGCCAAATAAGCTGATCTTCCCACAAACACAAGCAATCTAGGTAACAGGGACCTGCCAGTTCAGGATTCTTGTCCACAACTTCTCCACTATTTACAGGATACAGGGTACAGGTGACGTAGAAGCCAGAAGACCTCCTTGAGGGTGAGTCCTCTAACAGGTCCCTGATCTCCTTAACCCTGGACCCCATTGAATCCTGAGACTTCAAATATCTGCACCAGAGGGAGCCAGAAACACCTAGACCCAGGAACTCTGCCAACATTCCAGGGTCCACAGATCCCTTCCAGCTCGGTCACGGCTGGAGAAGTGCAACAGGAGCTGCTAACACTGGAACACTGCACACTGGTGCTCTGGATAGGAACACCACACTAGGAAGTCTCTTCTGGTGGGCTGGAGCCCATATTTATCTGTCACTAGCAGGTGGGGAAACATTGCCAAGGAACCCTCCCAACCAATGAGCAATTGCAGGTGCTATCGGTCACTTAGACTTACTGTTGCTATTCAGAAAACACATTATGATAACAGGGTGCACATCACTAACATTTAAGAACCCATTCCAAACCTTGACCCCAGGACTGGCATTAATCCTATAAGTGTACTTTAAAACACACAAGCACTTCATTTCACTGTTGCAGGCCATGGTCTCCATCTCCTCTACAATATCTCCCCCAATGGATGTGCAGACCCTGATGGGATAGACCCCACAATAATTAAACTGGCTGCCCCCTCCTTGTCACCCCCCGTCATGCAGCTATTTAACCTATCACTTCAATCCTCCACAGTGCGTTCCATATAGGAGACTGCCAGGGTTGTTCCAGTATTTAAAAAAGGTAATTCTAAGTTCATCACAAACTACCTCCCCATTGCTATCCTGCCATCCCTCAGCAAACTCCTTGAAAAGCTTGTCCACGCCCAAGTCTCTGACTACCTGCTGAACTCTAATCTCCTGTCCCTTGTAGCTTGTAACTTATAGCTGTTTTTCAACTCCTTCTCCCACTTAGTAGGCCCCACTTTGCCACCACCAATCCCCCCCTTACCTGTACTGTGCTCCCTACTCCTCCTGTTCCTTATACCTCTCCATAGGTTCATGCTCTTTATACCAACACTGTTACTTTTTATCCTGAGTATTATGTACCACATTAAATTTTTATTGTATATTAAGTACTGTTATGTTATTCTTTATATGTATAGTGTACTTACATACTAACATGCTAACATACTAAATGCCACCAGATTAGACCTTATGGTCTATCTAGTCTGCTCAAACCTCAGAACCCCTGTCAGGAATCTAGGCCCCCCCTCAGTGTTCTGATACCCCTTTCTGTATCTGTTCCACCCTCTCTTGAAGCCCTCCACATTGGAAATCTGGATCAGCTCACCAGGCAGCGCTTTCCAAGGATCCACCACCCTCTGTGAAATACCTCCTCCTCTTTTCCCCCCTCATCCTACCTCCTTCCAACTTCAAACCATGCCCTATGGTGATACCTCCCTCCTTTAGTTTAAAGATCCCCTCCCTGTTTACCCTATTTATTCATAGAAACATAGAAACATAGACTTTGATGGCAGACAAGGACCACTTGGCCCACCTAGTTTGCCCATTTCCCTACCTAGAGGACAAGCTGCAGATCCTATTTAACCAACAGCCTATTTCTTCTTACCTCCCACAAAAATTGCCTTATGTCTGTCCCATGCATTCTTGAATTCTCCCACAGTTTTAGACCCCACAACCTCCTCAGGAAGGCTGTTCCATGTGTCCACCACCCTCTCTGTGAAAAAATACTTCCTCACATTGCCCTGAGCTGTCCTCCCTCTATCTTCAAATTGTGTCCCCTTGTTCTTGCACATCTCTTTTTCTGAAAGATGCTACCCTCTTGGACTTTGTTGATTCCACTGAGGTACTTAAATGTTTCTATCATGTCCCCCCTCTCCTGCCTTTCTTCAAGGGTATACATATTAAGCTCCTTTAGCCTCTTCTCGTATGGCTTCGCTTGCAGACCCTGCACCATTTTAGTTGCCCTCCTCTGAACTGCCTCCATCCTGTCTATGTCCTTGCAGAGATGGGGTCTCTAGAACTGAACGCAGTACTCCAGATGGGGTCTCACCAACTGTCTGTACAGGGGGATAACAACTTCCTGTTTTGGCTGGTGATGCCTCCCTATACATCCCAGTTTTCCCCAGCCCTCCCTACCGCCTTTCTCGCATTGCTTGCCAACCTTAAGGTCATCTGATATAGATTACCCCAGGTCCCTTTCCATTTTGTTGTTGTTACTACCTCCCCCATTGTGTAATCTTCCCCTGGGTTTTTGTTTCCCAGATGCATTACTTTGCACTTCTTTGCATTGAATCCAAGCTGCCATACTTCTGACCATTCCTCCAACCTTGCCAAGCCCCTTCTCATCCTTTCCATGCCTCCTTGTGTATCAACCCTGTTGCCGATCTTTGTGTCATCTGCAAAGAGGCATGCTTTTCCATCCAGACCCTCTGCAATGTCACTTATAAAGATATTAAAAAGGACTGGACCCAGTACTGAATCCTGTGGTACCCCACCAGTAACACCTCTTTCTTCAGAGTAGACTCCATTTACAATTACCTTCTGTATCCTGTTGTTCAGCCAATATTTTACCCAGGCTACCACCCTGGGATCCACTCCAAGGCTGGCTAATTTGACTACTAATCTTTTGTGTGGGACTGTGTCAAATGCCTTGCTAAAGTCTAGGTATGCCATGTCCACAGCCCCTCCCTTACTTTGGTCACCCAGTCAAAGAAATCAATTAGAGTCATCTGACATGACCTTCCCACTGTGAACCCATGCTGCCTTGGGTCCTGTGCCCCACTGGCCTCTAGGTATTCAACAATTCTTTCCTTCAGAAGTGATTCCATCATTTTCCCTACTACAGAGGTCAAACTGACAGGTCTGTAGTTTCCTGCCTCTGTCTTGCTCCCACTTTTGTGAAGGGGGAATCACATTAGCCTTCTTCCAGTCCTCAGGTACCACACCATCCTCCCATGATTTGTTATAAAGGGTAGTCAGTGGTGTCACTAGTTCTCTGCTTAATTCTTTTAGAATTCTGGGGTGAATTCCATCTGGCCCCATTGCTTTGTCCACCTTCAGTTTTAGGAGTTCTTTCAGAACCCTTTCTTCTGTGAAAGGACTGGGATCGACCCTCCCCTCTCCAGAGTGCTTCTGTTAATTGGATTAGGCATCTCCCCCACTTCCTCTTTTGTGAATACTGAACAGAAGTATTCATTCAGTATCCCTGCTTTTTCACTGTCACTCTCTGCCCACCCACCATCCATTCTATTCAGCCTCACTATCCCTCCCTTTGTCTTTCTATGCTCCCTGATATACGTATAAAAGGTTTTATCCCCCCTTCTTAACCAAGTTGGCAATCTTTTCCTCAGTTTAGGCCTTTGCTATTCTGACTACCCTCCCTGCTTCCTTCAGCCTTAACTGGTACAGTTCTCTGTCCTGCTCCTTCTGTGTTTCCTTATACTTCCTAAATGCTATCTTTTTCTCCTTAACCTTCACCGCCACTTCTTTTGAGAACCCTAGTGGCTTTTTCTTTCATTTTGATTTGTTTATTTGCTTTACACAGAGGCTTGTTGCCTCTGTGATGGCAGTTTGATATTTCCCATTGTTGCTCCACCTCCTTCTAGCATGTTTGCTTGTGCTTTTCTAAGGCACTCTCCATCTTGCCAAAGTCAGCCTCTGAAGTCCAGAACCCTCACTTTTGTATGGCTTGACTCTGTAGCTGAGTTTATCGTGAACCACACTGTTTGGTGGTCACTTGTTCCCAAATGGCTACCCACTTCTAGATTTGAGATCCTCTCACTGTCCCCATTTGACAGTACGAGGTCTAAGATTGCTCCCTCATGAGTAGGTTCCAAAACTAGCTGTCTGAGGCATGCCACCTGAAGGGCATCAGGAATGGCCCTGCTTTTGGATGTGGCTGCAGCAAAGGTGCTCCAGTTAACATCTGGCATATTAAGGTCCCCCATCAACAGTACCTCCTCTTTCTCTGCCATCCTAAGTATGCCTTCTATCATATCCTTGTCCGTCCCCTCCCCCTAACATGGGGTCGGTATACAATCCCTGTGCGGATTGTGGTGCCATTTCCAGTCTCTAAGGTGACCCAGCGTGCCTCCTCTCTTCCCTGTTTACTCTTTTGTACAGTTGCTTTTATCCCTTCCCTTACATAGAGAGCTACTCCCCCGCTTCTGCCCTCCCTGTCTCTCCTGTAGGTTGTGTACCCTGGTATGTTAACATCCCAGTCAAGGTTCTCTGTGTACCATGTTTCTGTGACTGCTATGATATCCAGGCATCCCTCTTCCATCAAGGCCACCAGTTCAGGGAGCTTGTTGCCCAGACTATGGGCGTTGGTACTCATTACCCTCCATTTCTTGATGTCCTTACCCCTTTTTGCCCCATCCCTGTCCTTATTGCGTTTGTCACTTTCTCCATTTACCCTTACGCGTCTCCTTATTGACACCTCTATGTTGGTGTCTACCTCACTTAGTACCTTGATTTTTTTTGGGGGGGCTATGATTTCCCTGCTCCTTTCCAGTGCCTCCCCCCTTGGTTAGTTTCCTTTGAAGTAAACAGTCTGAGCTCCTCAAGTCTATCCTTATGCATTAGCTCTCCCAGTCCTCAAATCATCCTGGGAGCCTTCCTCTGTACCCTGCCCAGGAGCTGTACGTCCCTCTTTAAGTGTGGTCTCCAGAACTATACACAGTACTCGAGGTGAGGCCTTACCAGCCCATTGTACAGTGGCAGAATCACTTCCCTGCTCCTAGAGGTGATCCCCCTTACAATGCATCCCAACAAGCTGTTAACTTCGCTAGCCACTTTCCTGCACTGCTCAGAGTTATTCATACACACATCCATCATGACCCCTAGGTCTTTTTCCCCAGACGAAGCCTCCAGCACCACCCCTCCCAGGATGTACCCGTGTTTGGGGTTTCCCCACCCAAGATGCAACACCTTGCACTTGGTTGTATTGAAATTTAACTTCCATGTGACAGCCCAACTTTCCAGGGTGTCAACCTCCCCTCCTCCCCCTCAACTACTGCTACCACCTTGGAATCGTCAGGGAAGAGACTCATCTCACACCCTATACCCACTCTGATGTCAGATATGTATGCATTAAACAGGATTGACCCCAGGACTGAGCCTTGCGGAACTCCACTACCAACCTCTCTAGGTTTGAGAGCTCCCCGACGATCACCACTCTCTGTGTGCGACCAGCTAGCCAGTTTCCTATCCATCTGACCATCAAAGGGCATACTTCCAACCCCTTCAGTTTCTCCACCAGCCCATTGTGGGGAACAGAGTCAAATACCTTGCTGAAGTCCAAGAATATTACATCTACAGGCTTCCCCCTGTACAGTTCCGATGTTACCCATTCGTAGAACTCCACAAGGTTGGTTTGACATGATCTACCTGGCACAAACCCATGTTGCCTACTGTCCGGCCCGGGAGATTTATCTTTCTTCAGGGCCTTCAGGGCTTGCCACACCCATTTGGCGGAGATAGCTTCATCCGCCCCCTCTCCTTGGTGGTCTTTCTAACCATGTTCTGTTGTGAAATCCCAGGGGTACCACTCCCTCCCTTGTGCTCCCTTTCTGAGAATCCCCTGGTCCCTCTCAATTTTGCTTCTATCCCCTTCGTGCCTTGCTAAGCAAATATCCCATCCCACTCTCTGGAGAACACTGAGGTGAAGTGATCATTTAATACCTCTGCCTGCTCCCTCGCCTCTTCCACCCACACACCTTCTGTACTCAGTCTGCCAAAGCTTGCCCTTAGTTTTTCTCCACTCCCCGATGTACAAGAAAAAAAACCTTTTCCCCTCCCCGAATTTCCTGTGCCAGATGTTGCTCTTTACTGGTCTTAGCCCCCCTCACCACCTGGGTGACTTTTCTAAATGAAAAGTGGTACATTTCCCTTTCCCTTTTCCCTCTCAATATTTTGCATTTTTTGTAGGCAGCATTCTTCTCCCTGACTGCTCAATGAACTTCACTGGTCCACCAGCACAGTTTATGTGACTTTGCTCCCTTGTGCTTCACCTTAGCACAGGACCTGACTGCCTCATGAAGTCCCTGTTTTATAACCTCCCATCTCTGTTCCTCTGTACTTGTCTGTATACCTGTTTCAGGACCTCCTTGTGAATGAGCTTGCTCTATGGAGTTTTCCTGCAATAAACTTGAACTTGATCTTGCTCAGAGTGGATTTAGGCCCGTCCATAGCACCTCTGCTAGTCTAACTCTTTTCACTAGCAATGTCAAATCCAACATGGACAGAGGCCTATCTTCATTGATTTAACTAAAGCCTTCGATTTTCGATTCACAGGAGTCCCTTGGGGTCTCTAGCTCTGCCCTGTCTTGGTTTTCAAGCTACCTTTGTGACCGCCATCAGTTTGTATCCTTCAACAAGGCATTATCTGTTCCTGGGCTAACAAATTCAACAAGCCCCCTCCTAAGCTAATTCACACCAGGGTACTTAAACAGGGGCACCTTCAGCTGCTAAAATATCATCTAAGCAGACTGGACTAGGCACCAATTGACACATTCAGTGATACTAACAAAGCCTTGGACTTGTTCATCAACTGCTTTACTGCGGCCTGCTATATCTATGCGCCATTGAAAAAGATGAAGGTCAAAGGAATGTCCAATCCATGGATAACCTCCGAGCTTGTAACACGGCTCAAACAAAGGGACCACCTCTGGCACTGTGCTCGAGCCTCATCTATGCAAGGGGATATACAAAAATACAAATCTGCAAGAAATGACTGCACTCGAGCTATACGGAATGCTAAAAGCAAATATTACAAGGAGACACTCTCCAACTCCTGGGGTGACAGAAAAAAATTCTGGAATAACCTGAAATCCCTCACAGGCAAGGATCCTAAGGCACCACCCACTATGCTCAACATCGATGGAACACTAACGCTTGACCTTGGTACTGTCTCTAATACCTTCAACAATGCGTTCTCTAACCTGGGCAGTGTCCTTCCACTTGATTTCTTTGACACCTCTACCACCAGTAACCCCCATGACACCACCTCCCATATATACACAGCTCCGCAGTTCCTCTTCAAAGAGATCCCAGTGCATGTAGCCAGGACCTATATTCACAGGGCCATCTGCACAACTGGTTACAGTGGTGACTCCCTTGACCTGAAGCTGATTGTGCTGGTTCTTGAAGAAATCCTTGGACTCCTGACAAAGATCTTCAACCTTTTCCTAAGATTGGGTCGATTCCCATCACTCTGGAAACAGGCGACTATCACACTTGTACACAAAAGCGGAGATACTGTAGGTCTCTACACACCAGCTACAGGCCTATCTCCACCCCCTTAGCTAAAGCACTGGAATGAATAGTATTGGACCAACTAGCTGAATTCCTGGAAATGTATGAAGTCCATGCAGTGTTGGGTAAGTTACTTTTTCTATTACTTTCTATTACGTTTGGAAACTTGTTTCAGGAAGCTCTGTGCAGTCACTACAAGGATGGATAAGTACTGTACTAGAAAAAGTAATACACCTTACAACTATAGTTACTTATTTCTTTTTATACAAAACAATACAAAAATAATAAATAACTATAAAAGATTACATTTTTTGATAGTAATAGGCTAGTTACTAGTTACTTTCAAATAAATGTAATCAGTTACAGTTACTTTTTTCCTTTGTATAGAAAGACATAAGTAATTGTAACTGTAAGGTGTACATTTTCAGTACATCTCATTCCTTGCTAGTGACTGCACAGAGCTTTCTGGAACACGTTTCCAAAAGTAATAGAAAGTAATAGAAAAAGTAACTTACCCAACACTGGTCCAATGCCCAGAACAGCATGGCTTCAGAAAAGGACATAGCAACACCACTGCACTGTTGGAATTTATGGGTTTCATCCACGCCACCCTCAACCAAGGAAACTGTGGGGGGGGGGCAGTATTTATTACCTTAAAGAAGGCCTTTGACACCATTAATCACCCACTCCTACTCAGGCAACTGTCAACTATCAGACTCTCCAATGATGCACTGCTATGGTTTGCTAGCTACTTTGGGGGAAGTGTCCAACATGTTAGGATTGCCGTTGTCACCTCTGATGAAAAGTCAGTCCTCTCCGGAGTTCCTTAGGGGTCTATGTTGGGACCATTACTTTTTTCTTGTTTCCTGAAAAGCCTCCCTAGTGTCTGCCACAAAAAAATACTACTCTACATGAATAACGCAGTCCTGTTCACTAGTCACCTTGACACTAAACTCCTAGAAAGTCAGTTGCAGCATGACTTCAAGCATGTTGAAGAATGGTTCATCTCACATAAATTCATCCTGAACTATAACAAAACTTAAGTCATGACATTCTGCAATGCACAGAGCAAGCACATATTTCTGTCCCTCACCATCAAGAACCACACAGGGACTTCACTCGAACATGTCCCTGAGTTTAAGTATCTTGGCATCACGCTGGACAGAACTCTGTCTTACGCTCGGCACATTGACAATGTAGCAAAGGCCGCTAACATACGCATTGGCCTGCTCCACAAGCACAAACACTGTATGACTGCTGATGCCCTTAGACTGGATGTCTACAGCTCTGTCACCTCCTCCTCCTACTACTGCCCTCAGCAGGATATCTGTAATGCTCAGCAAAGTCTAAAGGCTTCTAACGGGTGCTGCCTGCCTGACACACACCTGTGACCTTTACACCCATGCCGGATGGTTTCCACTCCTCAGTAGAAAACAATATCAGACCTACATGTTAATCAAAAAAGGACTCCTCAGGCTCATGAAACCAGGTGTTGAAAAGCTCCTTACTGCCCACAGCAGTATCCAGCATACATGTAGTGCTCAACATCAAACCTTCCAGGTCCCCAGATGCTGGACCACAATAGGCCAGTGGTCATTCACCCACAGGGCTCCTCAGTGGTGCAATACCCTCAACAAAGAAACACTTTCTTCTGCTTTGCTTGGACTCTTTAAAAGGCAACTCCGACTTTACCTCACCTCAACCACTCAATGTGACTGCTTCTCCTAAAGAGACTGCCTCTCCATTCACCCCAGTCGTAGCTGACCTGTAACCTCCTTGAGCAATCCACACTATTGGCACCTGCTTTTCCTATTTCACCTCTGCTCTCCCCTCCTGTACCCCTCTACCTCACCTACCCCCTCCCATACTTAAGGCGCTTCGCAGACATTGGCCCCTTCAACTCCTATCTACCTTGCACTATTGCTACCCACCCCTCCCCTCCGACAATGGCCCTTCAGTCTGCCTACTTCTTCCTGACCCCCACCTACCCTACTCACACTGTCTAATACTTTATAATTTTTACTCTGAAACTTGTCTTAAGCTGGCTTATGATGTCTCTCTCAATTAATGCCTGTAAATTTAAAGCCTAACCTTCTCTGTGTGTTAAGACTATA
This sequence comes from Neoceratodus forsteri, assembly GCA_016271365.2. Classification (NCBI taxonomy): domain Eukaryota; kingdom Metazoa; phylum Chordata; order Ceratodontiformes; family Ceratodontidae; genus Neoceratodus; species Neoceratodus forsteri. Next base: position 726,253,660 of record CM028129.1, read on the forward strand.
AACCATTGTGAACCTTTGTATGTATGTTATCCTCCATCTTTTGACGTGGAACCTTTGTAAATGAGCAGTTCTTGCTCAAAGGTATTTGTAATCCTAGAGTTTAATAAAATAAAAAAAAATTAATAAATGAAAAGACCCTCTCCTCTCCTGCCCCCTTAAAACTAGATGTTCCTCAAGGCCCCATCTTGGGTCCACTACTCTTTTCAATCTTTGTCAATGACATTCCAAACTCCCCCTTCACACTGTAAGACCCTTCTGTAGGCTGATGACCTTATGCTTTACACAGGGTCTAACTCCCTAAATGAAATCAACTCTAAGTTCACCACTGACCTGCATGCTATCCAAACCTTGATCTCCCACAACCGTGTTGTCCTCAGCATTCCTAAAACCCAAACTATGCTCCTCGGGTCGCCTCATAAGACCCCGTACCTTGGCTTCCAAGCTGTCCATCAACTGCCAGGATGGGTCTCCTGTCTCTTCAGTCCTCTCCTTTAGATATCTTAGAGTCACTATGGACCCTGCCCTGACTTCTCCCTGCGTATTAATGACATTTGCAGATCTGTCAATACCAAGATAGGTCTTGCCTACCAAACCCGTCATACTCTCACCCTGGCTGCTCACATTGCTATAGCCTGGGGAGTCCTCCTTACTACACTCAGCTATGCACTCCCGTCTTTCTTCCAGGCCAATGCCAGCTGCCTTCAAAAATGGGACATTGCTGACAACAATATACAGTATGCAGGTTCGCCTCTTCCTCCCCTTGGCTCACCTACAGTACCACTGCCTGCTTTACTCATCCTTAAACTATCTCCTTCCTCCAGGCATTCCTACATTCTTAGCTGCTTCACGGACAACATTATTAGATCCTTCCAACCTGCCTCATTGGCCTCCCTATTTTCTCCTGCAGACCATGTGTACTCTCTGCGGTCTTCGTCTCAGGCCCTCATGACCATCTCCAAGTGCTCCACTAAGATGGGTGGACAGGCTTATGCCCACTATGCCCCCAACGTTTGGAATTCCTTACTTGCACACCTCTGGGTCTCCAACTCCCTTAATATTTTCAAAAAAGATCTCTTCCACCACCTCCGTACTTTTGACAAATGCTCCTGCTTCTGATCTCTTTGTCTCCTGCTGCCCAGTCCTGCCTTTCTGATACAACTATTTGTCCTCTTGCTGTACTGAATCACAGCTATTGTCTTGTTGCTGCCTGTACTCCCCTCTCATTTGTACCCACCTCACACCTGTAAACTAATTGTACTTTTGATATTGTCTTCAATGATTTGTATTCATCACAAGTCTGTAATGCTAGGCACTTTTTCTATTTACCTAAATGTTTGTACCCTCGACCTATGTTTATATGCTTGTTCACCTGTTATGTACTTGCTTGGGTTGTACCTGAAAATAGGCAGGTTTCTTGCCTAGTACACTTATCCGGTAAACAAAAGCTAAATAAATAAATGCAACATATCACCACTGTAACGCTGCTGTAACTTGTGGCGTCACACATCATTTCTAAACTCTACAGGGGTCCTGGTAACTCCTGTTATGACAGCCAGGTTCAATCATGTATCACAGTGACCCACCTTCTGTTAAACAAAGAGGATTGCTGCCTTATCTTGTGTGTCATTTTTTCCATTCTATATTTCTATGCCAAGATTTAATAATTCTTCCATTGTCGGAGTTTGGTGCTTCAGTCATAACTTTTTTTACTGCTGTTAGGAGAATGTTCAGGAGGGATCCATGCTGTTTAATAAAAATACATGGGCGATATCAGTGGGAGAACTACCTTTAGATTTAAGTCAAATTGACAGCTGGGTACGTCTTGGATGTCTGACTGTATCTGGGCCAAATAGGTCTGTAGATTAGGATTGGATCAGTCGACTGTATATGTGTATGTGACACTGACAGTATTCCTCATCACCTTCAACAGCTAGTATCTTTTCACTCTTCATATCTGGCCTGGATTACTGGTATCTTAAATAACTTCAGTATTACTTTCCAGGCAAATACTCGCCAGCTGTAAGAGAAGGTCACTTTATGTAATTCCGAATGTAACTGTTCTCATTCTACATCTAACAGTTTGCAGTTGAGCTCAGTTGTCTATTCAGTTTGAATGTATTTAGTGTCATGTGATACAGATTGTTGCAAGGCCTGATATCATTGCGAAACCAAATATCACAAACATAGAATTATGACCTTAGGCCCCAAAAGCAGCAGGTATAGGCGAAGTCTAAGGGGAAAAGAGTTTGTTTAAATGAAAATCTCTTTGGTAGTAAAGAATGGAATGTCTTCAAAGTCTTTATTTTTAGAATGTTATGAGATAGTTACAAGTATCTTGCACTATGGCTCATGAACAAACTGTCCTTCACTACTCATATTGAGGTTTTATGTAAGAAACGTGGTGCCAGACTATGATTCGATTACAGAAACAGACACTGTTTTTCTGCTGATGATAGAAATGGTATGTTCAAGCACATATTTCTCCCAGTAGATTTATTTATTTATTTATTCAATTTTGATGACTGGGTAAGCCCACTGAGCACTGAATGTCCCTTTTTCAGGGGCAACCTGGAGTTAGTTATACAGTAGAACATTTCATATACAGGGAATATATATATATATAGCAAGTAGGAGCGTTTGACCATTTCAGGTTACAATCTGTTTGTCGCAGTGCAGGGTTCAAGTCTTAGTACACGGCATGGTTTAAGCATTCATACATTAGGAATAAACAGAATTAGTATAGGGAGTGGACTTATTAGACAAACAGAGCAATGGACTGTACTTGACTCCACCTGGCAGAGGACTGGCCTGGACCAGCGTAGGTTGTGAACTAGTCTCTCTGGCTCAGTGTTCTTGCACATGTACAAGTGCTGTTTGTTATGTGGTCTACTCGTAGCCTGGATTGGAAAATTCCCAAGGAGGTTGCATCCTGCAATTGTTGTGGGAGCTTATTTCATAGCACCGGGGCTGCATTGGTGAAGGATTTGTCGCCTCCAGTGGTCCGAACCCTGGGTATTTCAAGGAAATTTCTCCCAGTGGTTCAGAGCTGCCTGCCCATTCTCTTGGGGACCAGCAGCCAAGTCAGGCTGTCTGGGGGGCTGTTGATTAACTTAAATGCATTACATAACAATGGGTACTGCAGGCGGCTAGTAAGAGATGGCCACTTATGGGAGGCCAGTGCCTCGCAGTGGCATCTCCTTTTGTGAGATGATGTGGTGAAGTGGGCCACCTTATTGTATAGTACCAGCATTCTAGTGTGCTCCTGTTTTCCAAGGCCCTGCATGTCAGAGGTGGCACAGGTCAAAGTTGGTAGTAGGATGCTGTTGGCTATTGTGATCCTGGACTCGGGACTAGCTGAGCATTCAGGTGGTTGAGCAGGCCAAGTTTGTGATGCAGGGTTTTGGTTAACTGGTCGACATGAGGCTTTGGGATAAGGCCATGGTCTAATTCAGACACAGGTATTTTAGGGATTTCACTACCTCAATAGTGGTACCCGTAGAGGAGACTATGGAGAGTAGAGAGTTTTGGTTCTGCCCAAGAGTTCTAGGGCCAAAAACCATGGCCTTTGTTTTTGTGGCATTTAGGATTAGCCTGCATTCTGCCAACCAGGATTCTAGCGATTCAAAGTCCAATTGGAAGTGGGCCCCAATATCCGCAGTGCTTCTTGAAGATCAGTAGATCACTGCGTCATTTGCATACTGGACCAGCGAGCATCCTCCGCAGTGTTTGTTCAGGTCATTGACAAATAGCATGAATAGGAGGGGTCCCAGTATGGATCCCTGGGGTACCCCTTCCTTGAGAATGAGTGGCTCAGATATAGCGCCTCTCCACTTGACCTGTTGGCAGCATTCCATCAGGTAGCTACCAAGCCATGTTAGTGAGTGCTGGTCAAGCCCAAGGTTATCCAGTTTGCTTAGCAGGAGGTCATGATCTGCTAAATCAAAGGCCTTGGTCAGGTCTATAAAAACAGCCCGGTGAAGGTGCCCTTGTCCAAGACAGTTATGTCAGTTGAGAGTCTGATAAGGGCCGTGTCCATCCCATGGTTTCTTCTGAATCCATGCTGTGTATGTACTAGCAGTTTGTTAGTTTCCACGTAGTCTCTGAGTTGGCAGTAGACTAACCTTTCCTGGATTTTGGTTAGTGTGCATGGTAGAAAGATAGGCCTGTAGTTGCCCATGGACTCTCTAGGCCCCCTTTTATGGATGGGAACCACATTTGCCTGCTTCCATCTATTAGGTACAGCCCCTTCAGTTGGTGACCTATTAATAAGCCATGTGACTGGGAGCGTTATGGCTGCAGCAGCTGTCCTGAGCAGTTTTGGGTCCAGTCCATCTGGACCAGCTGTGATCTCACAACTAGTATGCCTTAAGAAAAAGTAACCTTATTCTCCTGGATATCCTGAGGTATGTCACATTATTTTGAAAACACATACTCAGCTGCTCTATCCTTATTGCATGGAACAATCTGCAAGCCTCGCTCAGGCTGGGGACCCCGGTCAGTAATTATGTTTTCAATGCTTTCATTGATGACCTTTGTACTGATGTTGGTACTTACGGCTATGCTGTTTATCATGCTGTCTGCTTTGCTATGGTAGGCTGCTTAATTGTCTATTATAATTGTGTTTTGTACTGAGAGTCTGTTTCATATTTGGCACGGATTTGTATGTGTGTATTATGTAATGTAACTTTATATGCCATGGGATCTCATTGAAAAAGAGCACCTGCTCAATTGAGTGATTTCCCTGTTCATATGTTTGCTATGAATAAAATACTGCTACTGCTGCTACTACTACTACTACTACTACTACTACTACTACTACTACTATTACTACTGCTGCCTAATGGCAGAAGCTCTGCAAAGTTATATTTATTTTCTTTGTATGCATTTTAGCTTTCCTCGTGCTCCATAAATTTCCTGCTTGTTGTTCCTGATTGTAAATCCATGTTGCATTATATAAAAAATAATGCCTGTGCAGGTATCTGCTATGAGGACTTTTCACACACCCAAGGTGTGTGATGATCCATAAACCCTGAAAGCGAAGCGCGGGGGGTTTATAAGATTATCACACACTGAGGGGGTGTGAAAAATCCTCATAAGACAAACCTTGTGCAGGCATGTTTTTTCATAATAACGGGTGCAAGGTTTTGACAGAGACAGAAACTGTGAGCTGTACTTATGCGAGTGAGCGTGTCTTTGAGCAACTGTCGTAGTCACACAAATACAGTGTGCTTTCTTTGTGCTTATGTGATGTGAGAGCACAAGGAGGAAATCTCTGTAATAACTCAATATCAAGTTATTGTGGTATTCAACGGATTATTACCGCGTTTTATCAGGACTGGATATCCAGTCATTATAGGGGGCCACCAGTTATTATTGTAACTTAATGCTGTTGTATTTCTTGTACCATCTTGTATCCTGTATTACCCAGCAGTACTTCCAGTGTTTCTCTTGAAGTGACTTTGTGTGCTGTCCCACCCAGGACCTCCTTGTAAATGAGCTTTCCTCAATGTAGCATTTTCCTGGCAAAAGAAATAAATACAGTACAACTTGTGGTCTGCTGGCATCAAGGTCATTTTTTTTTTTTTTTAGAAAATGGGTGCAGTTAATTCTTGTTTCTGATCGACTGTGGCAGCCCAGCATCCATGCTTCTATGTTTTCCCCATCCTTTGTTTCTCCCTGTGTTGCCTGAGCAGACCCCTTCTAACAGTGACCACAGCCCACCATTTTGGGCCTTACATCAGGTACTTACTTACCACTGTGGGTGAGTAGGTGCCACAGGTGGTGAAGCAGAGCAAGGTTGCTTAGCATCATCCTGCTGCTGAGGGGTGAAGATGCCATATGTACTCTACGCTTATGCCCGGGCCTGTAAGAAGTAGCTGTTATTGCTGTGCCACCCAACCTCTGCAGGGTGTCAGGCAATCAGTGGCTCCCACTGTCACCCTCCCTGAATGAGGACATCTGTTAGTGGACGCTCAATCCTCTTTCCCCCTGGCCAACCCCCCCCCCCCGTGACCCTGATCTGTTCCCAAACCTGAGTCACTGGTGTGGGGGGTTGTGTGGCACATGGTGCCTCAACCCCACCACAAAGTGAGCCAGCTGTTGCACTCATGCTTTTATGACAGTACTGTGCACAGGAAAAAAACACTGGTGCCAGGCTGCCCCACTGCAGCAGAAATCCCTCTACCAGCCATGGAATGTTAAACGTCAAACCAGATGCCATTTTTACCCACACAGTAGTACTGTACTATATTACAATGTTAGCTTGAAAATAAACTGTTAGGTACCCATACTTTGTTCTTTGCATACTATTCCTTCCTTCCTTCCTTCTTTCCTTCCTAAAATGTTTAAAAGTGAGTGTCACCATAAACAGAATTTGCTGTGCACTACTGCACTTTCTGACCGCTGCCATTAGTAACCGTGAGTGCTGCTGGGCATTTTAAAATCCCAGTACATATGGGAGGGATAGGTGTCAATTTTTTGCTAGTCAGGTGGAGGTGGCTAAGGAATTCATTGCTTCCCTCCACACTTCCTGCTGCAAGATCACCACTAATTAGATTTTAGTTTTTAGATAACATTGCATGCTTTTTTGCCATTGTCTGCTTCTGCAGTATCACAACCCCCACCATGCTGCTTTCCACTGTTCACTGCCCCTATTTAGAAGGGATCATCAGTTCAGCCACTGTTGGAAGTTATTTACTTAATTGCTCCAGAGACCTTGACACAGGCTCTACTATTTTTTTTTTAATGCAAGCAACTCTGAGCCCTTCAGAAACAAAGAGCGCCGTACTGCTCCTGCTGATCGCGATTGCACTACTCACTGAAATAACCAAACTCATCAGACACGCTCCATAATCACCAACTACTTTTTTTACATTAAAAAACTACTGTCACTTATTACGTTAGTGGTGCATGTCAGGCTACGCTGTTACCACCCAGTGTGTGTGTGTGTGTGTGTTGGGGAGGGGTGTCAGGCAAACACAATACAGAAAAGTACATTATTTTATGTTAATTTTCAGTGTTGGGTAAGTTACTTTTTCTATTACTTTCTATTACCTTTGGAAATTTGTTCCAGGAAGCTCTGTGCAGTCACTAGGAAGGATGGAGAAGTGCTGGAACAAGTAATACACCTTACAGTTACTTATGTCTCTTTATACAAAAGTAATACATAACTGTAACCGATTACATTTATTTGAAAGTAACTAGTAACTAACCTATTACTCTCAAATAAATGTAATCTGTTATAGTTATTTATTATTTTTGTATTGTTTTTGTAGGAAAAGAAATACATAACTGTAACTGTAAGGTGTATTACTTTTTTTAGTACTTCTCCATCCTTGCCAGTGACTACACAGAGCTTCATGGAACAAGTTTCCAAAAGTAATAGAAAGTAATAGAAAAAGTAATTTACCCAACACTGTTAATTTTACAATGGTATCTTCTTTTATTTTAAAACTTTTTTTTACTACAGAAACCCATTTTTTAAACTCAATAGACACTCCAGTGTTTAGTTTTGTTTGGAATAGTTCATTTGTAAAATTGCAACTGATGGTGCAAACTGCATGCTGAAGTTTCCACAGTTCAAAGCATCAAAACTCAACATCAAGTATAAGAAATACAACAGACAGAATAAAATTTACCAGAACAACAAATTACACAGTAGGCACTTTTACACACAGGTTTTAAAATGAAATGAGCGTTACCTGTGGCGCCGTTGTGCTCTGTTGCGTTTTTAGGATCTCTTTACACTCCACGAGTTTTCCAACAGCTCCCATCTCCATTTGTGTTTCGGCACCCCCACAGAGCTTGCTGCTCTATTGCCATTTGTGCACTGCTTCGGAATGGCTGTTTTACACAGCCTGATGAAACAGAACACAACGGTGCAAACCGCGAAAAGCAGAGATTGCAGTTTGGATAAACGTTCGCCTATGGAACAAAACAGATGCACTTTACACACAAGGGGTGTAACGGAATACTGTTTCTGTAACAGTTATTCTGTTACATAAACCTGTGAGTAAAAGTGCCTATAGTGTGCATTGTACTGAGCTAAATATACCTCCAGGGACTGAAGACACTCAGCCTGTTCTTGTGTTTTATATACCCCTGGGCTTGCATTTATATAAGCACTCTGCACACCTCCTCATGTCTTATTGTTAACTTGCAGGAAACTGGAAACTCACTTTAGAGAGCACCAACTGTGCTCACTTTGGCAAGGGCCCCCAAACTAGGGTTGCCACCTGTCAGGTTTTTTACCTGGTGATCAGGTTTTCAGAGTCCCTATCAGGTAATCCGGTTTTACTCTGTGCTGGTCAGGTTTTTGAGCCATTTTGAGTACTCACATACATTCAAAACAGATTTTGTCATATAATTCATTGTTTCAGCTACATGTCCGGGTTACAAACAAGTTCTGTTGCCAGTATATCCCTTTGTTTGTGAAAGCAGTCGACCTGGGAGGTGTAAAGTATGGCCATTAACACCATTAGCACTTACTTAACCCAATCTTTTCCACTGCAGCAAAGCTGCCCCCACCTTTTGTAACAGTAACAGAGCCAGTTGTCTTCCACTTTCATTTGCTGGTAAACCTTTTCCTCTCTAACAGAATTTTTTTAGACATTTTAAATGTTTTAAATTATTTTGTTTTCCTCAAGAAAAAAGTATGGTTACTTCTTTGGCTTTAAAATAGTACTGTGGACATACATAGCAAATGGAGCCAGAAAAAGATATAAAGTACACATTATAGGAAACAATTTCTTTATCATGTATTATTATATACCATGTTTACTGTTATTTGCTGTTTACAGTATTTCCCTTCTTATCCCCCCGATCATATCTGTAAATGAGATTTCTTTATCTCTGTATGTTTATCTGGTAAACCAATGTCAATAAATACATAAATACACACATAAGTAAATTAATAACTAGGAAGAACCAAGGAAAGTAACTTTGACAGGTACAGTACAGTAGCTTAACATTTTTGTTGAACTACTACTTTAAGTGTTGTTTTTTGTTGATATAACAAATGGCCTTCTAGGAGGAACAACGCATGATGAGTCATGAAAAGGTGTGGGGCTAAGGGCCGAGCTTAGGATCCAGTTTTTGCCCCATCCAAAGGTGGCAACCATACCCCAAACCCCTGACATACATCAGTCTGACAATTGTAACCTAATTGCCAGAATTTTTATTTGCAACCACTTAAGAAGGGAAAGGATTATAATTTGGCTTGGAGGCTCTGGCCATCCAATCCCTTCCACTTCCTGAAGTGCCGGGCGTATGCTTATGCTCAAATGCTCCGTGATGTCTAAGTTTGAAGAGTGCTGGAGTGTGTTCAGTACAAGTCAATGGGGCATTTCTTTATTTTTTCATATTTAAGAGATTGATTTGACTAAAATGAGTTTCACTGCTCTACTATCAACAGCCTTGTTACCTTGCACTTCCCCACATTAATGCCAAGCCCTCAATTCTTGGCCCACACTCCTCATGAGTCCAGGTTGCCCTGCAGTTCACCCCCTTCAAGTTCCCTTTTCTTGCAAGTTTATTGTTGTAGGCTAATGTCAGCAATTTGCTGCTGCCCTCTCCACCAGTTAATTAATAAACATGTTAAAGAGCAATGGACCCAGAAGTTAAGAACTAGTGTCAGGGGTACTCCACTCAGAACATCCCTTCACACTCCACGCTGAATGGTGACAATTCCATCCCAGTTTCTGCTTCCTACTTGTCCGACAGTTTGCTTTCTACTGCCTATACACTTTATGGACTCCATATTGTGTTATTTTCTCCATAGATTTTCCATAAGCTACATGGTCAAAGGCCTTGCTAAAGTCTAGATAGATTACATGCTTTGCATGGCCCCAATCCACCTCCCTGGTTACTTCAATCAGGTTGGTTGGGCAGGATTTTCCTTTTGGAAACCATGTTGTATGCTAGAGAACAGCTCACTCTGTTACATAAGCAGAACCACAACATCTTTTATTATTTATTTATTTATTTTTGCAGTTTCTTTTTCTACCCTCTTCTTATATTGCCCCCAAACTCCTTCAGGTTCCCCAAGGCTACCCACTGTTCCTGGTCCTACCTGAGCTCCCTTCAGGTGCCATCCTCTACAAAGCTGTGGCTTAACCCCCCAGGTGGTGATGGGGTTGGAGAGGGTATACTTTCTTTGCCACATCAGCAGGCAACATCTTCCACTGAGGTAGGGGGCTGCGGAAGGAAAGCTAGTGGCGCTGAGGCAAAAATGCTGTGATACTTCTCTCTGCACTTTTATGCACCAATAAACCACTGAGCATTTATCTTTTGTGACTTTTGGAATTATTTTGCACACCCTGCCTTAGGTAGGGGGATACAGTGGTGCAGGAAGCCCTCCATCATTGGGTGCAGGGCACTTTTCTCATTTTCTCTGCTTGACCCCACAGGAGCCATTTGTGCAAGGGCTTCAATGACATACACATGCAAGTGAGATGTTGTCCTCAGCTAGCATTGCTCCTCTCACCCTGGATCACTCCACTCCCTACTGATCCCTGCATCCCAGGGCAGTATGGTAGTGGCAGATGAGACCCTTCCTCCCCAGGGAAGGAGATCATTCTCTGGGATGCTCAATCTTCCCCATCAGCTGGCCCCCAATAGCCTTGGCTCATTCTTAAACCCGGTTTGCTAGTATCGTGAGTGGCAGTGTTACTTCTGCACTGACATGCCAGCCACCAGATCTTTTATAATTGACTCAAACACTTTACCAACCACTGAAGTAAGACTCAGGGGTCTGTAGTTACCTGTGTCCGACCTCACCCACTTCATTAATAGTGGGACAGCACTGGCTGTTTTCCAGGCCTCTGGCACTATCCATGTATGCAAGAAGTCCAGAAAGATATCAGCAAGGGGCCCAGCCAGAGCCCCTTTTTAACATCACTGTTACCTTCTGGTGAATACTATCTGGAGCCAGGGATGTTCCCAAATTCCCACATGCTAGATACCTACCTACCGATTATGGCATGATTAGCACCGACAGCAACCCATTAAAATACATGGGCTGTTTTTGTCATTCATTTTTCTGTGGGCATAGGAGCCCATGTAGGTCTTGTACTAACCCCAACCCATGTGAGGCCATGTATCTAGGCTAGTAGAAGTCCTTAGTGATACCCAAGGATAAGTAATTATGAGAACATACCATTTGATTCCATAAGCTGACATCGCTGAGCCTAATGTCTCCCTAGATCACCCCCCTGTCTACACTATATCCTTTTGTTTTTATTTTCTTAAATTCCTAGTTTTATGAAATGTTCTGTCCCTTTTCAGGTGGTCCAGGAGTTGTGTATGTATACACCCTGCTGTACACACAGCTGTATCTCCCACTCCTTCATCACTGGAGTGGCCACATAACCAGAGTGGTATGCTTGCTGAAGGAAGCAAATGATGTTTTTGCCTCCTTTTTTTGCAGTGAAGTTTGGCACAAGTAGCCTACACTGCTCATAATAGGAGCAGTCCAGGATTTGCAGATTTGCTGGTTCTGCTTCTTGTTTAACTCATCATTGTATTTTATATAGCAATTTATGTTGGTTTTCATTTGAGCAAAGAGTGAATTATTTTTAATTTACTGTTTTTGAGAAGGTTGTTGTCAACACAAATACCTTCATGTCTTTGAATTTAGATAGATTACATACTTATTGCACTAGGGGCCCCATTTTCAAAAGGTTAGCGTGGCACAAACTGGGTTTGTGATGCACTAACATGGAATAGTGCTATCTGTCAGGGGCATGCCCATATTCAAAGGACACTTATGTGTGGTGCACCCCCGACAGCAATCTCACACACAATATTGTGCTGCACCTATGCAAATCAGGGAGTCCTCATGCATTTGCGGCGCAACACAATACTGAACGTTTTTATAAGCGCAAACATCCGCCAGCAGTGGTGCAGATTAACATTTCTGAAACCCAGCCCTTAATGGTGTACAGAGGGGGCGGGTACCCTGCATGCCCTCCATGTACTGTTAAAGGGTGGGTATAGCCCCAATCCCCACATAAATAATATAACATATCAGTGGTGGTCCAGCCATCCCTCCCATACCCTGATCCTCACATAAATAATATAAAATATCAGTAGTGGCCCAGCGGTCCCTCCCATACCCCGATCCCCACATAAATAATACAACATATCAGTAGTGGTCCAGCAGTCTGTCCCATACATCGATCCCTACATAAATAATATAAAATATCAGTGGTGGTCCAGCAGTCCCTCCCATGTCCCAATCCCCACATACTGTACATAAACAAAAAATAAATCAGTGGTGGTTCAGCAGTCCCTCCCATATCCCGATCACCCGGTATAACAATAATTAATGAAGTCCTAGTGGTCAAGTGGTCCCTCCCCTGTTCTTTGATCGCCATACTGACTAAGAATACATTTCCCTGGTAGTCTAGTAGCCTTCCACCCCAGCACCCTTGTAGGTAGTGACCCACCACCCCGCTCCCCGTCAACTAGACCCAAGCCAGCACCTAGCACAGCCCTCCTCTCACTGTCATGACCGGCCACCAACTGAACTATCACTGAACATGTACAATATACAATACGCGTTCATTGGTTGACTGGTCAACCAATGAGCATGTACTGAATACTGTGCGTGCTCAGTGACAGTTCAGTTGGCAGCCAGCTATGGCAGTGAGAGGAGGGCTGTACTGGTCACTGGTTCGCATCTGGTTGGGAAGGACCAGGTGGTGGATCACGACCTGCCGTGGATGGCCATTAGACTACAAGGGAAACATATTCTTAGTTGGGACAGTGATCAGAGAATGGGGAGGGGGGAGGGACCACTAGACCACCAGGATTTCATTAATTTTTCTTGTACCAGGGGATTGGGATATGGGACAGACTACTGGACCCCCACTGATATGTTATATTATTTAAGTGGGGATTGGGGTATGGGAGGGACTGCTGGACCCCCACTGATATTTTATATTATTTATGTGAGAACTGGGGTATGAGGGGGACCGCTGGACCACCAATGATATTTTTTATTATTTATGTAGGTATTGGGTATGGGAGGGACTGCTGGACCACCACTGGTATTTTATATTATTTATATGGGGATCGGGGCTAGGGAGGGACCACTGGACCACCAGAAATACCTGTTTCTTTACAGGGACTGGGATTGGGGCTAGGGTGGGGGAACCTGGCCCGACGCACTTGACAGCTGCACTTACATGCAGATGAGCCAATAATGGGCATGCAAGTGGCCCACTAGTACCGTGCATGCCCAATGAGCTCATTTGCATGTTTGGGCTGAATATTGCCCATAGGGGTCACGGTACGAGCCGCACTTTACCACTATGGGCAGTCTTTGGCCCGGTGCCCTGGTAGCGTGGCACAAATCATGGTGCTCGCCAGCTGTGGTCCATGCTACCATGGCCTGATATTCAAATGGATAACGTGGTCAGTTTGGATCACACTATCGGTTTGAATATGGCACCAGAGCCGGACACTCCTATATATTTGTGCAGCACCCCCTTGTGTGTGTGTGCTGCTGGCTGGCTCTGAATATGGGGCCGTAGATCTGCAAATGTTGGCAAATTGAACCCTCCCTCCTTTAGGTCCTCTTTAGGTCAAAGATAATGGATTTTTCGTGTTGTAAAATTGTGTAATGGCCTGCCCAATGATTTTTTGGCATATAGCTCACTGTATACCTTTGAGAAATCCCTGAAGCAGTGTTGTCTTACTCTTTTGACAAGTTTTTGTCATTACTAATTTGTTTTGTTCATTGCATTGTATTGTATTATATTGTATTGTACTGTATTGTTGTTTCTGTTCTGGGTCACCCATGAAAGAGGGCATTTGATGCCCTTGGGGTTTTTACCCGGTGATCAAATAATAAAAAAAATAAATAAAATAAAAAATGAAATATGGGGTACACATGCCTGCTCAATATTCACAAGCAAAATGGCAGTTTTACATGTCCAAATCAAACCACAAGGTTTTAAGGATTTTGCCCAAAGTGCTTTGGTTACCTATTTTTTTTCCTTTTGAACATAGATTATGCTCCTTGCTATGGGCCAGGTTGGACCTCCTTCCAGCTACTGCCTATAGCCTGTATACTCTCTGGACGAGATCCTCCAGCAAGTCACCGGGACCACCAGCCCACCTGCGACACACTGCTGGGCTGCCCCCAACCAATTTGGCCCTCCCGGGCCTAGGGCCCCCTTCAGCACCATGGTGATCCCACCACCACTGCAGACATCTGGCCACCCACAGTGGAGGTGAAGACTGGTGGAGTTCCCCAGTGACTGGTGGAATGGATCCAATGTTGGAGGTGGTGGGCCAGCAGAGGTTTCATCCTCTGATCCTGCACCTCCATTTTCCTGTTTTTTTTTTTTTCTGGTCCTACCACCCCATGGTCTGGAGAGTACATGGGGGTAGGCTGCTGGGAAACCCTGATGCGGCCTATCCAAACCTGCACTCTCTATGCCCTGCCCAGAAGCCGCAGATCCTCTGCAACTCCACCCATATGCACCCAGGGGCCAGTAGTGCAGCGGGACTCAACACCCTCCCCTCCCCTCCCCTCCCCAGAGGAGGAGAGTGTCCTCTGGGATGCTCTGCCTACCTCCCCCCAGCCAGCCCCCTGACAGCTCGGGCTTGTTGCCGAACCCCGGGTCGGCAGTGTCATGAGCAGTAGGGCTACCACTGCCTGGTGGGCTGGATTACCTATTCTTAACATTTTATACTACACTGTTTATGAAAGATGTCTTAGAAAATAAATGTGTATTGTATTTTATTGTATTGTTTTGTATTGTATCGTACCTCAGGAAATTAAATATAGAATAAAGAATTATGTTTAAACTTTCAGCTCAAGCTGATATTTTAAGAATATTGCTTACATGTTGCTTAATAAGGAAAATTAAAGTTAACTTGTCAAGAGAAGTATGATAATAACATACAAGTCCTTGAATGACTGGACCACCAGTATCTCAGAGAGCTCCTGACACCCTGCACCCCACCCAGGGTTTTAAGGTTTACGGGTTGGGGATTTTTAAGGGTGATGTCACTGCAGTCGAGGCCTGCTGGCAACCAAACTTTTGTGGTGTCTGCCCCTGCTCTATGGAACTCACTACCAGTGGAGGTCTGGTCTGCTAGCTCCCTAGTTTCTTTCAAAAATCTGCTGTGAGTAGGTAGGGGAAAAATAGGCAGACTGGATAGGCCAAGCTGTCTTTTTCTGCCATCAGATTCTATGTTTCTGTGAGGCCATCAGATGGCACAGGCCTTTGACAAGTTGATTGAGGGCTTTGCCTCTGACTCAGGAAGCTGTGTTTTGACTTGTCTGTTCAGCTATCTTATCTATTAATGTGTGGTCTATTGCTGTATCACTTTTTTGGGACATGAAAGTGCTCCAAACTGTGGTAGAGTGTTTCAAATGAAGAAACCTCTACTTCTATGATGAACTCAACAGAATACACATCATATTTCATAAGGCTGGTTTATAAGACTCCTTGTCCTTACTGAACATTTCTGTGTTTGTCCAGGTGTGGGTTCCTTCTGAACAGGTATCTTTAATTTGCACTTGCTTCTTTTATTTCTAGATGCTAATATTAACTGTGTTGGTGCCACACAATTCCTTTTAAAAGGCTGCATGTCTTTTCAAAGAATGACCTCCTAGTGAGGTAATGGGAATAGCAAAGTCATGACCTCGTCATCATTTCACAGTCCCCGGTAGCACTTTCCCATCATCATTACTGGTATTGTATTAACTTTGAGGGCAATCATCAGGGCACCGGGCAGTAGATTTCACTAGAAAGCAGCTACCTGTAGAAAATCAACTAAGAACTTAGGCAAGTGGAAACTTTCTATGAGATATTGAGCACTGCAAAACTTTTTTAAATGTCAGTTTCTGGTTTGCAGACATCTGTAATGTGCAGAATTAAAATCTCTCATGGAGTGGTGACAACTGGCTCAACTCAAATAAAGTTCTTTAGAAAGCAAGTTAATAATTTTTCTTTTATTGTTTGAAATTACAGTTACTCTGTTGAGCTTTGGCTTTTTTATAGGCTTTGTCAGGGCATGATGTTCTAAAGGTCAATAATACAATATCCTTTTAATAAAAAGAATTGTACAGATTATATACAAACATAATAATTTATCTTAGTAGAATATATATATATTTTCCAAACATTCTAGATACTTACACTTAGCCAGGTACATTCTATAGCATGTGTTCCCCTACACCCTCTTAATATACATGGTTCACTTATGAATTCAAATAAAAATAAAGATAAGGAACTAAATCAGTTAATTGTTAACTGTTGTATCCTCTGCCTAATAAAAAGCAATAATGATCACATTTTTAATGTCATTTAGAAAGGATGGTAAGAAAAAGAGCGTGTGTATGTATGTGTGTGTGTGTGGGTGTGCGGGGGGGGGGCACTAAAGTGTCAAATGAAAGCCGTTATGTTATTTGCAGTTCCTCAAGGTTTACTGAAACGATGTGCAGGTGGCAATTTATAGAAACATAGACACATAGAAAAGTGATGGCAGTAGGAGATCAAAGGTTCATCAAGTTTGTCCTGGGTTTTCCAAGACCTGATGTGGGTCCCGGGATCTAGCCCTCCTACTGCTTTTTACCCTTACCTAGCTCCCCAGTTCCTTCTGTAGTCCTTGCACTATCCCACCCCCTTTTGAAAGTTGTTACAGTCCTTGCATTTACCACTTCCTCTGACAAACCATTCCAGGGCTCCATCACCCTTTCTGTAAAAAAATGCTTTCTCAAATCCCTCCTAAAGTTCCTACCATTTAGCTTCCAGTTGTTCCCCCTGGTGGTTGAGCCAGCGACCCTTTGGAATAGTTCTGTGTGTGGCACCTTGTTTATGCCTCTCAAGAATTTGTAGGTCTCGATCATATCCCCTCTTTCCCTCCTAGTTTCCAGGTAGAACAAGTTAAGCTCTCTTATGTCACTCCTCCTATGAGAGGTCATGGAAGCCCTGTATCATCATGGTTGCTCTTCTTTGCACTGTCTCTAGCCTATCCTTGTCCTTCTTAAAGTTTGGATTCCAAAATCGGATGCAGTACTCCATTTGGGGTCTTACTAGGGACTTGTAAAGAGGGAGGATCATCTCCCTGCTCCTGCTGTTGAAACCCCACACAATGCACCCTAGCATCTTGTTTGCCTTGCTGTAAACTTTGTTGCATTGGCTTGTTTGTTTAAGAGTGTCACATATGATGACCCCTAGATCTCTTTCTTTCTGAGAGGTGCTGAAATTGACCCCTTTGAATCAGTATTTGCATTTCTGCAAATACATTCTAAGCAACCTTAATTTATTGCATACAACAGCTTTACAACATAACCTGTCCCACAAATTATTATTAGACTATGCTAAAATGAATCAAATGGACAAGCAATTCAGCTTACCTGTACTAGAGGTTTATGATTTCACTGTAATGATGAGCAACATGAACAGATGTAGACTAAAGAAAACAATTGTTGGGCCCACATTTCAGTCATAGCTTTTAAACTGGAAAACAGGCACACTTTGTTCTGACTCCCACAAATTGCTATGCTTAGAATGCCAAATCAACACCTGGGGCTGTGATTCTGTGACACAGATCCTGGGGAGAGCAGGAACTCCCTGGTGCAGATCCTAATATGTCAATTGAGGCATTCAGCTTTTGCTATGTGCAACTCTGGTTTACCCACGACAACAGCACACAAACCCACCCCAGATATGTATGTGCTTGATGCACTGACATGCACATATATGTGTTGTCAGTTGCAAGCAAACGTCCTCTACTCCTCCTACCCCATATCTTGGGCCACTTCTGGCCCAGTGACACTGTTCACAAGAATGTCCTGTGCCAATCTCCCTGGCAGTTCTGTGGGCCCTATCCCATTTTCATGGTCACATAAGTCTTTGATAGCCTAGTGGATCTCCCCTCCTGGCACCATGATGATCTTGGTCCCCCCAAAATCTCTGTCCTCCAATGTCGAACACTTGGTGTTGCTATCTGATTTCCCTCTACTGCCACTTTGTTCTGACAGTAGTAAGGGGGCATCACAAAACAGCTGCAATATGTGCACTTGCATATATTGGCAATGTGAATTCCACTATGTGCCATTTACATACCAACTCATCCCCCTTTCACACACCAGTGACCTTTGAAGTAGTTGGCCCTCAAGCATAGCTAAATGGGGTCGCAAGCAAGGGACTGTCACAAAATTGGTTCCTTATAACTAAGAACTGATTCCCTATTTTAATAAAAAGGTTTTCAGTATAGCTGAAAGAAATTATCATTAGAAAGGTATAACTTTGGTGCTGCGAGGCATAGGAATTTAAATTTTTTTGAATGAA
The DNA here is from genome assembly GCA_016271365.2 of Neoceratodus forsteri. Classification (NCBI taxonomy): domain Eukaryota; kingdom Metazoa; phylum Chordata; order Ceratodontiformes; family Ceratodontidae; genus Neoceratodus; species Neoceratodus forsteri. Next base: position 726,271,974 of record CM028129.1, read on the forward strand.
TGCTTGTGATAAGGGCTGTACAAAGTCATGTTGATACACTTAACAAATATCAATATGAATTCAGGTATTCACACATATTGATGTTTTAACATGTTGTAAAGTGTATTGATACACGGTATGTGTGGTAAAAGAAATCCATCGTGTTGTGCTTACTCCAAGCTTTCTTTAAAAAAAAAAAAGTTTCTTGCCTTAATTGATCCAAACTTATCCCTTCTCAAAAGATGATCTTTAGAAAAGTATATGTTTGGTGCTGTTAGGTTGTGAGTGTTGGCTTGCCTGTCAGCTCTCTTGTAGGAATCTCTACACATTTGCTGTGTTTGCACGTTTTGCACTACTAGTTGCAGAATATCAGAAATGTTTCTAGAACTCCAATGGTGTGCAAGAGTTTTTTTAGCCAGATGGGAGTGAGTGCCACTCTTTCTTTCTTGGGAAAACATGGGGTCAGTGCCACACGATGGAGTCATGTAAATACACCTAACACTTATGGATATGCATCAAAACAAGTTGCTATCCTTATCAATACAGTTTTTTCATGATGTTTTAAGAAAAAATGTTTAATACATTTTGAGCATTTTCTTCTTTTTGGTTTACATTTAGCATAAATAAATACGAATGGCATGCTTTCCAGGGGTTACTTTCTAAACATCATACAAAAAATCCATTTCCCCTCAGCTATCCCCATGATCCTCTAATGCTTTTGCAGGTTTTGCCTGTGAAAGCTTTGGAAGGCAATAAAGTGATTAACATGTGATCACAGTGATTAGCAAGACCTTATTTTTTATACAGGTAGATACACACTGCAACCGAAGTTCTATTCTCAAGAGTAATACCTGTGTAAGTAGAAAGTTTCTAGTACAACTTCTAATATATTATCATAAAAACAATATGCACATTTACATGTACTGTAACACCGAAGAACTTACATTTACAAAGGTAAACACTAGAATCATCCAGACATATGAATTAAAAACAATTATAGACACAAGTTGGTTCTTTCACAGTTTCATTTTAAAATTCAGTAAATGAACTCAATGTGCAAGCGTTGGTTGACACTGGGTTCAAGGAGCCTGCTGCATTTCCTTCTAGGGGTGTGGAACCAAACTTCATAGTAGTTTTAGGTATCACTATCCCACTGTGCCTTAATTCTCTCTGAAGATATTTAGTTCTGGTCTCTATATTCAAAGTTAGTAAACAATTCTACCAGAGGATCCTGGTAGTCGGGAGGATAAATCTAGTTATTCTGTTACATAATCTGTCTACTTCAGCCAGATTAAAATTATTTGCACGATGTTGCACATTACTAATGCAATCCACAGATGGTATGAGCAGCTGTTGAGGTTTTTTTTGTCCTGGAATCCATTAGTAAACAAAAGAGCAACCTACTCAATGCTCCAAGTTTCTTACTTGTTTGGGATACCATTTAATTAATATGGGAGGAAAACGTTAACCTTTGGTCAAAGGTCCCTCCATAGATTTATATTGCCCAGTGATTGTAATAAATAAATCCTCCATAGATTTATATTACCCAGTGATTGTAATAAATAAATCCTCCAAAGATTTATATTACCCAGTGATTGTAATAAATAAATCCTCCATAGATTTATATTACCCAGTGATTGTAATAAATAAATCCTTTATAGATTTTTATTTTTAAAAGAAAATGAAACTCCTCACCCTAATGCTTCTGCTAGCATGTTTTTTTTGTGCAATTTCTTTATTCTTCTCACTCACCCAAGTGCAAAACTCCTACGTGCTTTAAATGGGTTGATTCTGCTGCCAGCCTGACTCACCCCCTGCTGTTGAACTCTGTGACTTGTTTGGGTTTGCTATCATTCCCACAAAGTCAACCATGAGCCCAATTGACTGCTCTTCCCATTTTGTTTTCTCATAGCTCACCACCCCAGTATTAAAGCACTAAACTCTCCTGGGGACACTCCACAGTGCATGGTCGCCCATGCTGCCTAGGGCACCACCACAATGCCTTTCATCCAGAGTCACTGCATAATACTGCAGCAAATCCTTCATACCCTAGGAGGAAAATGACCAGCGGGGCTCGTAATCCTCCTTGTCATCCACTGCTCATGATGTCCAGGGCTTGGGGATGAACACTGGTTGCCAGCATGCCAACGCAGTCCCTTGCAGCTGGCTACCACAGAGTTAGTTAGGTAGCACTTTCTTTTTTAATCAGTGTTTTTGCTCCTGATGGAAAGTAAGCCGGGGATCAATCCCAAGATTCCCACATAGATGCACAATGCACTGACTGCCATGTCATTGGTCCCACATGTATAACCAGGTTCTTGTGTCCCTATTTGTGTCCTTAAAACTACTGTCATGTCTCTGTTAATACCTGCTAATTTCTGGAAAACAAAACCCTACAGAAAAAAACATTGCAGAAAAATAAAGATTTCACTTAAAGAGAGGTGGGGAAAAATGCTTGGCAAGCTAGGTGGGTAATGTTGAAATCCCCATGATTCTTTCATGTTTAATCACTGAATGTGGAAATAAACAAGCCTTACCAGAAAGTATTTCCATCAAATATATGTCATGCATTTTCTATTAAGTACAGTCACACTGCAGTTTCTAAATTCTGGTAGCCATCTCACAAATCTTCTGCAAGGGTACCGGAAGCTGGTAAAAGTTGAGAATCAAAAGGGCACTTATGAGGGTACAAAGGGCACTTTTTCTATACTAGTTTTTGCCATACAGAAATAAAACGTGGAGTGGCTACCACCCCTTTTGCACCCCGGTTCAGGCACCTATGATCTCATGAGAGAAGGAGGAAACAGGTATGAAACAGGAGGACAAAGATAAAAAAAAAAAAAAGAAAAGTTCATTTGCATTTATGGATAACCAGGGCATTAAGCATGGAGCTCCTCTACAAGCTGCAGTCCTTGAGGCCAAGAAACTGTGGGTGAAGCACTGGGCTTAGCTAATGCTAAACCACTGAATCAGAAATTGTAAAGAAAAAAGAAATAATGTGATCTAACTTGGAATAAAATACCTGTGAGAAGTAGTATGTACTAGTTATTTAGTCAGAAACAGACTCTTGCATCTTTTTGTGACTCAGGACTGTTGAAACAGGTGATTGGAATTTCCCTCTTGGACAATGATTGAATGTCACACTGTGGGTGGCAACCTGTTCATGCTGAAGGTGTGTTTTAGCTAGTGGAATTAAAACTGCAATCTTGGGGAGGCTATATATATGTTCTTCATTGGACAGTATAAAGCAGTAAGCAACAGACTTGATAGAGCATGTTTGCTCATGGGGAGCCCTGAAGAATTAGTATTCTAAACTAAACTGATTTCTTTTGGGGAAGGTGTCATTGTGCTGATACTGTAGCTGGTGGTGCAGATCCGTTAAAGGAGAGTCCCACTGCATTTCAATACAGCTGTCCAGTACAACTTTGGAGAAAGAAAGAAGGTTAAAATAAATTCCTGTTTGTGACTCTTGAAGTAAGATTCAGGGACCAAGATTTAGATGTGCCAGACTCCTCAACAGGGAATTAACACACCCTGAATGCCATCACTTTCAAACAAAGCTACAGGAACGTTTTAGCAACTGCACTAAGGCAAAAGCATATCATTTTGGAGAAGATGGACCCTAATCCCAGTAGCCCCACTCGTTTTCATGTGAATTTGGTTTATGAAAATGATGAAACAGACAGTAATGCTCAAGAACCTGAAGGACCTCCAGAGTATGAGGAAACATCTTTTGCTGGTGATGGACGGAATAGACATAGACTAAGTTACACATCTGGAGACAGAGGGCTGTATGACAGCATCCATCACAATGGAGACACTATTAAGAATGATGTCAGTCTGCATCCCTATGATTCTTATTCTAATGCCTATTACCAGAGAACATTTGGACACAACACAATAGATGCAGTGCCTAGAATTGAGTATTATCGAAACACAGGCAGCATCAGTGGAATGAAACTGAACAGACCAAGCCTCGCTGAACTTCATGAACAAATCACAAAGGTAAGAAAAAAGCAGTCTTAACTCTTGAAGCTCTACAGGTACACAAACAATTACTTAAAGAATCCCTGATACCATTAGAAAAACTTAAAAACCTGAGATTTAGACACAATTTAGTTTGATTTTCATATGTTTTCTATAAAGCTATCCTTCATGTCTTCATTACTGATTTCAATAGTATGAAAGAGGATTACTCTCTCTCCTAGGCTTTAGCTGCTCTTTCAGCTTGCCTACACCTGACATCATAATCCTCTGTTTATGGCATCATAATTATTTCCACGGTAACAAATTGCCATGTCATAAACAGAACTGTGATGTCAAGTGTAGACAAGCAGCCAGAACAGATGGGGCAGCAATCCTGTTTACATGCAAATGTCCTCAGTAATAAAGCAGTAAGAGAGAGAATTACGGAAAAAAATATTAAATATATGCTCAACTGTGTCTAAATATTAAATGTTTTTCAAAGCTGTCACAGCAGTGTCAGGAGCTCTTTAACCAACAACAGTCAGACACGTTTACCAGATACATTCAAAAAATTACAAAAATGTAACATTTCTGAGTAGAAAAAAATGACAAAAAGGAGACGAAATTATTTTTTAAAACTCTTTCTGTGGAATAGATACCGCACAATTTATTGTTGTGCATGTTTTAGGCTGGAATGAAGCAGAGCATGCAATGTGCCTGTCATTTTTGTAGGGCAGACCCTTGAAAATGTTTGTGGTGGCAGTAAAACAGTCTTCTTCTTTCTTATGTACAGTATATGAAAGACAGAATTATCCTCCGCAGAGACTTTGTGAGCATAGAACAATGCCTTTTTGTTGACAGTGTCCTGAGACTGTAGTTTCATACGGGTGGCTGATTTGCTTGATTGCAACTTGTGGCAGCTCCGCACTGGATCTAGTGAGAGAGAAGAGTCAAGCACATTGTCAATATCTCAGGGAGTGATTTCCTGGGATTATTATAGGGATTTTCCAATTGATATCTGTAGCAAACTAGCACTCACAATACGGGTGACTTTGGGTTGGGAATGAACTCAGATTACTAGAGGTCTGGCCTGGGAAGGTAGACTGAGAATCCTAGGGACAGCTTTTTTCCTCAGGGAAGAAGGAAATAGCGTTCCATTGACAATCCAGTAGACAATACAGTGGGAATACAGCAAGGGGAGGGGTGACTGCCAGATGCCAGCCTGCATGCTCACCACAGTGCCCATGTGTACATGTTATTGTGTGCTGGCACCCTTGGGAAGACAAAATGGGGCTGGACGAAAAAGCCTTGGTCAACCATTGTGTCAGCCCTCCCCCCCACCACCACGCACAACTAACTTGGCATGCCAGCCACCACTGTCATAAGTGGTAGATAATAGGTAAGTCATGAGATGGTCAGTGATCGGGCTGGGGTGCCATTGGGTGAATTGGGGAATTAGAAAAAGGTTAGTTGAAAAAAATATGTAGCAAATTCCTACCACTTCTTTATGAATTTGAAATAACTATTGGACTGTTTGGGTTTATTGAACATTACACCTTTAAGACACTGACATGATATTCACTACTGCAGATGTATTTAAGAAAATAACTTTTACAGTATATGTTGCTCTTTATAGAAAGCAGCTGTGTCACTCATTACACACTACTGTGTCCTGGCCAAGATCCCCTTTCTTAATAATAAAAGGCAGTCATCATTCTTAAGGACTGGATTTTATATGCTATCTTATCTTTTAATGTGTTAACTGTGCACAAATTGTATGCAGTTCTTAGTTTCTCTACCGGTTGTTGAACTGTACATTCCTGAGAGAATTAAAAATTAGTAAAAGAAAGCTAAAAAGCAATTTTCCATGACTATGCATATAAAGTGTAGTTAAGCTCAAAAGGGGTTCTCTGTTTGCTGCCCTACCTACACAGTCACTGCACCCCCAGTTTCTAGCTCATTGGTCAATACAGCATTTGAGTTATAAAATGGCTTGGATTAAACAAGCATTTTGATTGGTAAAAAATGGTCACATGACTGTGCATTAACTTCACATTATAAAATGACATTTGAAAATCTTCAAATATAATTGGTTGAAATGTCACATGACTGTGATTTAAAGCATTTAGTGCTAATCTGATTTTATAGTAAAAAAAGCTTTTTATATGGAAAGCCATTTTTGTAAGCCTAGTAACACACTCCGGGGTGCGTGTATGTGTGTGCAAAAACATTTTAATGCAGTTTTCAGGGGTGTAAGGCGCTCAGCTACACCTTAGACCACACACTCCGGGGGTATGCATTAATTCAGAATTATACAAAATCACACATGCCCCCACAATGCAAAGCATCATGGGCTGCATATGCAAATCACCACAGAATGTTATGCTGGTCCAACTTTAAGCAGAATTGCATGGTGCCGAAAGGCCTCTCACACAGTTTGCAAAGGGTGCTAACAGAAGACATAGACATGTGTATATGTTGTGTATGCAATGTGCTAGACACTGTAAATACTGAATACAAATGTGTTATTAGCTTTAATTATATTGTTTACAAGATTGTCCATATCAAAATAATTTTTATTATTAAAGTGACTATGGATCTTGCAGAAAAAAAACTGTCAAAAATCCTCACATCAGGCCTGGTACTGCTGATGAGCACTTCCAAGGACAGGGAGACAAAACAATTTTTAACAGCATTCTAGTTTTACTACTTGAACTTGGAATTCAAGAACAACTGCCATGCTCTTTTGCCATGGTCATTTTCAGATAAATATTCTGTTAGATGTGTGTGGTACAAAAGTGGCAAAAAAACAAAGATGAATAAGGACAGAGTTTATCTGACAAGAAAAAATATTACACACCATAAAGATTATTAATAGTGTGGCCAGCCCATTGGTGCAGTGGCATTGCTACTGCTCACGATACCGGCAACTCAGGTTCGCATCCTGAGCCTGGGTCATCAGAAGGTCAACTGGGGTAAGGAGGATTGAGTGTCCGAGGGACGGCTCTCCTCCTCTAGCATGGGGGTGGTGCAGTGCCCAGCATTATCGGTGCAGTGCCCAGCATTATCCTGGCCCCTCATGATGGCTTGAGGGGATAGAACACCAGGATTGCAACTTGGGGGGAAAAGAAGCAGCAGTCATCTGGTGCACTGCATACTTGTGTGTGCGTAGTGACGCCATTGACGACATTGCACACTGCTTCGCCACAAGGGAGGAAATGAGGTGGAAAATTACTCTGACTGGCAGGATGATTCCCGAGCCACTCACAGGTCCTGTACCAATGACCTTGGTGTGGCTCCACTGAATCCTTGAAGAGCAGGTCAAGCCAGGCTCTCTGTCACCCTGCCATGGGGGAAGGGGTAAGCCATGGGTGAGTGGAGCTGGTACAGCTGGGAGGTGTCAGGAAGGGGATTTAGGGGATATGGGGATGGGCCAGCCGGGGAGGGGAGAAAAGGTTACTGATAGTTAAAACTTTAAAAACTATTATAGACATTTATTTACCACTATAAAGGTAAAATAATATTTAAACCTGTGAATAAACAATATTGGAACATCAACCGTTTTTGTAAAACCAGAGACTTGACGCTCTAAATCAATTTTTTTCGGTGCACTCTGAAAGATTCTGGGAAGGATTGTCAGGCATCCACATCCTGATTTTGGTGCAATTCTGCAAAATTGTATCAGATTTTTGGATGCTGCTAGAGCAGCGTCTGCTACAATTTCACACAGTCCAGCAAACATGGCTGTGCGTATGTAAGTGCCTGCTGCCAGATAATTGAGAAAACTGTCACAAAAGCTCAAGTACCTTTAAAAATAAGGTACTTGAGTTTTGGCACAAATAGTGGGACACTGATGGGGTTTAAAATTGGTTGTGCATCAGTGTCTTCCTGTTAAAAATCCTGCTTTATTGCCCTATAATGTATGAGGAGCCCTTATTATTAGCTGAAATCAAGCAGAATACAACCTTGTTATACCATCGATATGACATCACTCTGTTGTTAACCCTTCTAGAGTATGTCATAGCAATGGTATAACAAAACGGAATGCTCGCAACAATCAGTGTTCCGTAAAGGTCAATAAAGTAAAGTAATTCAATCTGTGATTACACAATCTTGGTAGTCCATGCACTATAAAATATAATGTATGGGCTTTGGTTAATAACCACGCTTAAAACACTTCTCAAGGTTGCTACGACATCTGAAAACCTCTCGAGCTGCGCTCTTGAGGTTTACAATGATGTCATGGCAACCTCTCAAAGTGTTTGCAGTGTGTTTATTAACCAAAGACCATGCAAATGTATCCTCTGTCTTCCTAGTCATGGGAATGCATTTCATATCCCACAGTGATCTGTGGACTTTGCTCTTGTATGTTAAGCATCTTTCTCGCTGCCTTATGAGGCTGAGCCCTAGGGCCAACAAGAAAAACTTCACAAAAACAACATGCATAAAATTCTAGCTAAACTTTTTGATTCTAAAACCCAAGCAGAAGAAAATTATTGCCAGATCCTGATCAAAATGCAGGAGACAGATGATTAAAGCTAGCTGCTGAGAGTTGTGATAATTCCTTGAGCTGGATGTTATCTGTCGATATTTTCAGGAGTAGTATTCTCGTGTACAATGTGACATATAGTTTAATAACTGTCTGTCTGATTGATGCGTGGATAACTTAGTTCAGACAGAGTCCTGAAATGAACTCTCTTCATCAAAGACACAAGCTCAGCATTGTTTTGTTTTGTGTTACTTTTCAGCTCTGTGGTTCATGAGGCAAGATTTGTCCATTTTCTGTATCACAAAACATTTGTGCCTTCAGTAGAACCTTCTAGACTCTCGTATAACTAGCCATAATTTTTTTTACAGATTTTAGCAGGTTGACGGAGGGCCTTATTCATGAAAAGCTGTGATCCAGTTAACATGGCTAGTAAGCCTTTTTGTGACACAGATAGAGACCTTTCATGGGGGGAAGAGCCTTCCACTGTATGGCTCATCCTTAACCCAGGCAATGTATTTTTTACTCCCTGATCTAATCCTGCTCTACCCACAGAGCTATGTGGGTAAACAGGGGTGTTCTGTTTATGCCTGAAGCCAAATAGGACAAGCATACGCTATACCATAATGATTATGCACCCGCTTGCTGCAGGATGTATAGGGAGAAGTGCCCCAATTAGCTTCACAGGCCATGGTCCACAGCCAGCTTTTTTAGCATGGAGGACTCTGTGGGGGTAATGGAATCCCCTAAGAAGTTTTGTTTTATTTACATTTAATACCCCCTTATCTTCAGTGCTGCTCCATCTGATGGACAATCTCAGAATCCAGTCCCCCAACTTATTTAGCCCTTGCCCAGTTTGCCCCTCAGCTTCCTCCACTTGAGTTAGAGCTATTCAGACTTGGAAGCAGAAAGCCTGTCCAAATGTAGCTCTTCACTATGGGATTCCCTGGTAGATGGCTGGTTGTCATGGTAGGGACTGAGATTGCTGATCCTCATCCCGCAACACACTGGGGGGGCTGTTTTTCCCCTTCCTCCATCCACCTGTATGCCAGCATGCTAGGGTCTCCAAGCATGTACACACAAATGTGTGCTGACACAGAGCCTGGCTGGCATTCTTCCTCTTGTGGTACCTCCACTGCTCTGCAATCTCTGGTCACCCAAGTAACCCAAGTGGCAGTATTGTGGCAAAGGCAGCAAGTCTCCCTCCCTGAAGAAACACAGCGTCTCTTCCAGTCGACTCTCCAACACCCTGAGCTCATTCCCAAACCCAGAAATCCAGCTTCCCAAGTGGCAGCCATGCTGCTACACCATTGGTTTGGCTGAAGGAGTTTCATTGAAAATAAATATTACATGCCTCGGGTTGTGGACTGTCATGTGCCACAATGCTCTGCTGCTGTGGAGCTGTGGATCTAGTAGCAGACTGGCATGGACTTTGGACTGGAAGACTAGTGTTTGCCCAGGCTACACCTTCTGCCTTTGCTTTCCACCCACACCAGAGAACAGCAAGGATCATACATGCCACCCACAAGCTCTTGCTCACAGTTTGACATGGAGGTGTAGAGCAATATGAGCTGGTTACACTCAAGTGGCCAATCAAGCTTTTGATACAAGTGATGTTATTAGGGCGTTGCTGACATGAGACACCATATTTACCATGGATGACAACAGTGACTTCATTTAACAAATAAAAAAAAAACCTCTGAGCCTGATCTGTACATCACTGTTGCAACTTTGAATGGAACAGAAGTGCACTTCCCATTGTGAAAAGTTCTAGTGCCAAGTCTCCTTTAGTGAGCAGCATTGGTTGCTTGTGTCAGCTCTGGTCACAGAGGAAGGCAGAGGCATCAGCGACTTGTGGGCACAGGCTAATTTTGATGGTGCTGTGCACATTCGGTGGGGTTCTGTAAGCATGGGGTGGGGGTTAAAATGTTCAATGAACATACACCCAATTCCATGTAACCATTAGATCACCTGAGTGGAATTAATCAGGAAAACACAAATTATTTTACTCTAAAAATACTTGAAAACCAAAATATTAATTTAAAGGGTGTTGCAGGACAAAGAAGCTTGCTGCTGATGATCTCTTCTGTTGGAAGGGTCAGAATCTTAACTTCATTTCTGACCATTTCTGGATATTCAAACTAATTTTAAAGCCCTATGCCCCCATATTCAAAAGGGGGAGGATGCGCAGCGTATCTAGATGGGCCGCCTAAAAAGTTGCACCGGCTCAACCAAATGGTATATTCAAACAAGAAGAGCGATCCCAACAGATCACACATCCTGTTTAAATATATTGCAAGTTGGGCAGGTGGTGCAAAGAAGTGGTGGCTGCCAATGCACCCAGCGCATCCAGGGTCCGGGCTGAATACCGGTAATGGGAGAAGCGTAGCGCATCCCTAGGTGCGCTGTTCCCAAATTCCTGATATTCAGCCTGAATATGCAAATGAGTCCATTAGGCACACAAGGTGCAAACAGGCCTCTTGCATGCTCATTATGGGCTCATTTGCATCTAACTGGCATGGCTGCTCCCAGCAGGATGCACCCAGCCAGCCCCAATTGGCCATAACAGACCAGTCCCCCCGTCAGCCCTGTGTAACACCCTTCCTGTCCCTCCTCTGCTTGCGGAGCAGAACCACACCCAGCACCCCCTTTTCCATAGTGTAGTGTTCCCCCCACCCAGCCCTGAACCCTGACAAGTACATGAAACACACCTGAACCACATCCCCTGTAGACATGCCCCTGAATCATGGTCCAGTTATGAAAGACCCCTGATCCAATCCCCGTCAGGTGTAGAATACAGCCCCGATTCAAGAGTGACACATAACAACCCCCCCCCAATCTAAGTTGTAGCCATGAACAACCCCCAAACCAGATTGGGGTCTTCAACATCTTCACTCCCAGCACCACTACCCCATGGCCATAACATAGGCAGCCCCCCCGTATTTCCATAGTGTATTGAACAGTCCAGGAACAGCACTGTACATTGTATTGCACTCATTTGTTGAGCATGTACTGTGTACCATGCCGTTCCTGGACTGTTCAGTCAGCGGCTGGCCATGGTGGTGGTGTGCGGAGGGCTGAGCCAGTCGCTGACTCTGGTTGGAGTTCTAGGGGGTGGATTAGGAGGGGGCAGTCCTGATGGGTAGAGGGGCACTACACTATGGAAATATAGGGGGGGTTGCCAATGTTATGGCCATAGGGCAGTGGTGCTTGGTGGGGGGACATTGCAGACCCCGATTGGGATATTTTTTTTTTTATGGCTACAACTTGGATCGGGGAGGTTGTTATGTGTAACTCTTGGATCAGGGGTGTATTCTACATCAGATGGGGACTGGATTGAGAGTCTTTCATAACTAGACTGTGATTCAGGGGCATTTCTACAGAGGCCGGCGATCGGGTGTGCTTCATGTACTGGATGGGGTTCGGAGCAGGGTGGGGGCACACTACACTATGGCAACTGGGCAATTAGGGAATTTTCTTGGGTTGGGAATTTTGGTCTGGGGTAGCCCTTCTGTGAAGTGCAGTAGGGGTACGGGGCTCGGGTGGGGGGTCCACTGCACTATGGAAAACAGGACTTTGTATGACATTGTATGGGCATTGGATAACGGGGCCCTGGGCCACTGGGCTTGTGAGGCTGGCAGGCTGCTCTGCTTCTGTTTGCACTACTGCAGCCTGTCTGCGGGTGGCCAGCCAAGTTAGACATACTTTTTTCATGCCTACCTTTGCACCACTCACCACCAGCACTTGGGTGGCCCATCTATTCTGAATATCCCATTGTGTGGGATATTCATGGGCATGCCCCCTCAACTTGAGCTGCATACTTTAACTTTGGGCCATGGCCCATCTTGATTTGTGCAGCCCATCTCCCTTCTTTGAATAGGGGAGTTTGGAGCAACTTTTGAGCTGGGCAGCTCATCTCTGTTTTTTTCCGAGATGTGCTGCCCAACTGTTTTGAATATATGGGCTCTAATCTACAAGGAGACTAAGCTATGGGATATTACTTTCACAGCACAGAACAAGAATCAATACAGTCAAGTTAGGAGCTTGACTTGTTGGTATAATTAAAACTGAACTGTACTTTTCACATAAAATTGATTATTTTTGATGAACGCAACTGATCTGACTTCATGTACCTGCCTGTGTAAGAACTGGGCACTCTTTTCCCATTACTTGCGCAAATGATGTTTAATATAACACATTCAGCCCACAATACCAGGTATACAAGCAGCATGCTTGTGTGCTGCACTGAGTTTTGCACAGCAATCCTCTGTGTTCCAAAGGATCCCTGTCCTGATGAAGAATGTCTTCTATGTTATATGTTAATTTATCTCATCAAGATAGTCCAGTATTACTAATCTAAAACCCACTGCAAAGCAGTAGAAGAGTTGAGCTGTTTAGATTGGGGGATGGCTGAATAGTTTGAGTTGGCTCTCATGAGATTTTCCACAATATCACTATTTGCTATGTTGCTCTGTCTACAAGTCCTGACATTTTCTTGACAGGTATTTTTTTTTATCAGTGCCCTTTTAATTGCTGATAAGTTGTCAATAGACTTTGCAGTTAACTAGATTAGCCCTAGCAAACAATGATTATAGGGTATCTTACAATCTCAGTGTGTGTCATGATATGATAAATCTAACTCTGACAGACAAGTACAGCCCACTCTTCTGGGGAAGGGCCTAAGACAAGTAGCACACACAATATCCTTCTCTGAGGTGCTGCCTGTCAATGGCATGAGTGAGGCGAGGGTACTTTGCACCATGCAGTTTAATGAATGGTTGAAAAAATGGTGTGGGGCACAGGGGTTTGGCTTCATTGGGGACTGGGGTTCCACCTAGAGGGACACCAGCCTATACTGGCAGGATGGTCTGCATCTGTCCAGGAAGGGAACAAGTCTTTTGAACAATCAGTTTAAATGCTTCATTGGCAAGCTTTTAAACTAGTCAAGGGGGGAGACATTGATAAACAGCAGGAAAATCCCAGCCTCTCCCTACAAAACAGGGTACTAAATGAGAAAAAGACCGAGGTAGACAGGTCAGTGGAGGATGCTGCAAAAGAAGGTAAAGCCATCAAAAAATGGAGAGCAATGAGTACCAATGCCCATAGTCTGAGTAACAAGCTTCCTGAATTAGTGGCCTTGATGGAGGAGGAACATCTGGATATTGTGGCAGTCACAGAAACATGGCACACACAAAACCATGACTGGGACATAAACATACCAGGATACACTATCTACATGAGGGACAGGGAGGGTAAAAGAGGAGGAGGAGTAGCTCTTTACATAAGGGAAGGAATCAAGGCAACAGAACAAAAGGGAAAACAGGGAGGAGAAGAAGCACTGTGGGTAAATTTGGAGACTGGCAATGGCACCACAATCCACACAGGGGTTGTATACAGACCCCCCCTTCTCAGGGGGAGGAAATGGACAAGGAAATGATAGAAAGAATACTTAGAATGGCAGAAAAAGGGGAGATATTGCTGATGGGTGATCTGAATATGCCAGATGTTAACTGGAATGCAGTTGCAGCAGCAACTTCAAAGAGTGGGGTTATTCTAGATGCCCCACAAGGGGCATGCCTTAGACAACTAGTATTGGAGCCCACTCGAGAGGGAGCAATGTTAGACCTGGTTCTCTCAAATGAAGATGAAGAGAGGATCACAGATGTAGAAGTGGGTAGCCATCTGGGAACTAGCGACCATCGAACAGTATGGTTCACAATAAACACAGCAATAGAGTCAAGCCATACAAAGGCAAAAGTACTGGACTTTAGGAGGGCTGACTTTGCCAAAATGAGTGAGTGCCTAAGGAATGCACTAGCAAATGGGCAGGAAGGAGGGGTGGAAGAACAATGGGGAATAATAAAAAACTGCCATCACAGAGGTAACAAGCCTTTGTGTGAAGCAAATTAACAAAATGAAACGATGTAAGAAACCACTATGGTTCTCAAAGGAAGTGGCAGTGAAGGTTCAAGAGAAAAAGAAAGCATTCAGGAAGTACAAGGAATCACAGAAGGAGCAGGACAGGAACTGTATCAGTTAAAGCAAAAGGAAGCTGGGAAGGCAGTCAGAACAGCAAAGGCCCAAACCGAGGAAAAGATAGCCAACTCTGTTAAGAAGGGGGATAAAATATTTTATAGGTACATCAGGGAGCGAAGGAAGACCAAGGGAGGGCTAATGAGGCTTAATAAAGAGGAGGGAGGATGGGCAGAGGGTGACTGTGAAAAGGCAGAGATACTAAACAAATGTTTTTGCTCAGTATTTACAAAGGAAGTGGGGGAGGTACCTAAAACAAACAGTAGAAACACTCCAGATACAGAAGTTGATACCAGCCCATTTACAGAAGAAAGGGTTCTGAAAGAACTCTTAAAACTGAAGGTGGACAAAGCAATGGGGCCTGATGGGATTCATCCCAGAATTCTAAAAGAACTAAGGGTAGAACTAGTGACACCACTGACTACCCTCTTTAACAAATCATGGGAGGATGGGGTGGTACCCGAGGACTGGAGAAGGGCAGATGTGATTCCCTTCACAAAAGTGGGAGCAAGGCAGAAGCAGAAACTACAAACCTGTTAGTTTAACCTCAGTGGTAGGGAAAATGATGGAATCACTTCTGAAGGAAATAATTGTTGAGTATCTAGAGGCCAGAGGGCTCAGGACCCAAGGCAGCATGGATTCACAGTGGGAAGGTCATGCCAGACAAATCTGATAGATTTCTTTGACTGGGTGACCAAAGTAGTAGATCAGGGAGGGCTGTGGACATGGCCTACCTAGACTTTAGCAAGGCATTTGACACAGTCCCACACAAAGATTAATATACAAGTTAGCCAGCCTGGGAGTGGGTCCCAAGATGACAGCCTGGGTAAAAATTGGCTGGAGAATAGGACACAGAGAGTAATAGTAAATGGAGTCCACTCTGAAGAAAGGGGTTACTAGTGGGTACCACAGGGTTCAGTATTAGGACCGATCCTCTTCAATGTCTTTACAAGCGATATTGCAGAGGGACTGGAAGGAAAAGTATGTCTCTTTGCAGATGACACAAAGATCTGCAACAGAGTTGATGCACAAGGTGGGGTGGAAAGGATGAGAAGGGACTTGGCAAGGTTAGAGGAATGGTCAAATGTATGGCAGCTTAGATTCAATGCTATGAAGTGCAAGGTAATGCACCTGGGAAACAAAAACCCAGGGGAAGAGTACACAATGGGGGGTGAGATACTAACAACAACAAAAATGGAAAGGGACCTGGGGTAGTCATATCAGATGACCTAAAGGTGGGCAAGCAATGTGAGAGGGCAGCAAGGAGGGCTGGGGGATACTGGGATGCATAGGGAAAGGCATCACCAGCAGAAAACAGGAAGTTATTATCCCTCTGTACAGACAGTTGGTGAGACCCCATCTGGAGTACTGCGTGCAGTTCTGGAGACCCAATCTCCGCAAGGATATAGACAGGATGGAGGCTGTCCAGAGGAGGGCAACTAAAATGGTGCAGGGCCTGCACCGGAAGACGATGAAGAGAGACTTAAGGAGCGGAATATGTATAGCCTCGAGGAAAGGAGAGAGGGGGACATGATAGAAACTTTCAAGTATCTCAAGGGAATCAACAAAGTCCAAGAGGGTAGCATCTTTCAAAAAAAGAGGTGTGCAAGAACAAGGGGGCACAATTTGAAGATAGAAGGGGGCGGCTCAGAGGTAATTTAGGGAAGTATTTTTTCACAGAGAGGGTTGTGGATGCATGGAATGGCCTTCCGGAGGAGGTTGTGGAGTCAAAAACAGTGGTGGAATTCAAGCATGCATGGGACAGTCATAAGGCAATTCTAGGGGGTGGGGGTAAGAAGAAGTAGGCTGCTGGTTAACTAGGATCTGCAGCTTATCCAATAGGTAAGGAAATGGGCAGACTGGGTGGGCCAAGTGGTCCTTATCTGCCGTCAAAATCTATGTTTCTATAAACCTGTGCTATGTATTCAGATTTGTGCTGGAAAGGTATATTACAGTCTGCCTTAATATAGCTTATTCTTTCCTAGGAATGCAGAGCTGACCTTATCTGCCATCAAATTCTATTTCTGTTGGGCAGACTGGGTGGGCCAAGAGGTCCATATCTGCCATCCAATTCTATTTCTACTGGGCAGACTGGGTGGGCCAAGTGGTCTTTAACTACTGTCAAATTCTATGTTCCTATTGGGCAGACTGGATGGGTCAAGTTCTCCTTATCTGCTGCCGACTTCTATGTTTCTGTTTCTATTGGGCAGACGGGGGTTGGGGGAGTGGTCCGTATCTGCTGTCAAATTCTATGTAAGTAATTATTCAGCACCCATAAACTTTTTTATTGTTTTATTTTTCCCAATTAGAGACAGGTCTGCAAAACATAGAGCTTTAGAATAATGCACGTTCACAATATTTTAATCTGAAGGTTATGGGCAATTGATGAAATTAAGAAAGAGTTGTCTTTCAACTCTTATCTCAAATCCATCTGGAAAAAATTTCTTTGAGTTTCTTTAATATGCCCATGGAGCAGTGTGGTATAGTGGACACAGCATTAGCTCTGGGAGACAGGAGACCCAGGTTGAAATCCCAGCAAGTCACTTCCTCACTGTTTGACCTTGAGCACATTACTTAGTTACCCAGTGCTCCAGTCTCTTCCAGCAGTAAAACTGGATAGAATCAGGATCCCAAGGAAACAAAAAAGGTTGTATCTCAGCTGGGCAATCTTGTGAAACGATTTCTGTAACAATAAAAATAAATGACCTGATTCGATCTCAGTTCCTAAAAATATATCCTTGCCACTACTGATGACTCAGTGAGCTGGATTTACAAAAATCTGGAGGTTGCACTTGCTACATTGTTGTCTGCTGCAGCTGTATCAGTATAAATGCAACAGAATGTTTGTGTGTCATTTTCAAAACATTCTGATGGATTTGTGACACTTTGCCTGCATCAACACTTTTGACTTATGTGTCATTGTTTGGTGTGCCATTTTAGGTAACTGTGACATAATGTGGGACCACCTTTTTTGTTGCCTAACAGTTGTGTCGTGATTAGTGCAGCTCTGTCAAAATAATGACACAAGTCTTTAAAACTCCAACCCAGTGTATGTATTTACAATATTTATGGTTTTACTTTGTTATTTAGACATCAGTGTGATTGTTATGGAATAAGGATTTATTTTCAGACAGTTAGCATGAAAATATTAAGGCTGAAAAAAAGCAATTTTCCATTCCATCCACCTCCCTGTTGCCGAATAGGCAGGGGGAAAAAAGGCAGACTATGTGGGCCAAGTGGACCTTGTCTGCTGGAAAACTTTATGTTTCTGATCATTTAGATCTAAAAATTGGGGTTTCTGCAAAGTACAGTACTTATGCAATTTTACAATTGAGATATCTTAACTACACATTTCTATTTCCTACAATGGTAAACTATTCCAAGAATGAAGTACCCCCTCAGTAAAAAAAAGTTTTTCCTCTATCTCTTCTAAGTGATTTTCCACCTCTCCGTTTAACTGGAACATACAAACACATATTGCTTTACCTTTTTTAAATATAATTGGCAATTTGGGTAAATGTGTAGCCTCCTTAATATCCCTCATGTACATCTTGATTTTTTTGCTTGGAAATAATCTTGTTTTTCCCCCTTTCTTTAGGGTCTCTTTTTGACCACCTGTGATTCATTTTTATAATTGTTGATCAATTCTGGAACCCAGCATCAGCTGAGTGGAAGCTTGCAGAATCAATGTAAATGCAGGACTGCCACTCAACTGATGTCACTGGGCACTGGGTTCTGAAACTGAGCAGTAATTATAAAAATGAATATCAGGCAGAAAAATGTAGGATTTGGAAAAAGCCACCAAGAGAAAAATTAAGATTATTTCAAAGTGAACAAAAATATACAGTAGGGAGACCGAGGCTATAAATGTAATCACATAAAAAAAATTGCAAAGCAAAGTTTTTTTTCAAACTGACACAGCAGTGCAAAGAAACTGGAAAAAAAAAGTGACCCTACTTTTTTCCCTGTAAAAGACCCCAAACATCTTCAATTCATTTGCTGGAATGTTTTCTATTTCAGCCATAATTAAATTTTTTTTTAATGTTTTACATTTTTTTCTTCGATTGCCCTTCAATGTCTTCATAGGGGACATTGCTGCGAAACTGGAAACTGAGGAAGTGAGGGTCTTCCAATTTGCAGATGGCACTAAAATTTGCAATACAATGGACACCCAGGAGGGAGCAGAGACAATGTAGTGGGGCGTGGAGAAACTCGAGAAATTGTCCAGATCAGGACATGGCAGCTGGGGTTCAATGCCAACAAGTGCAAAATCATGCACCTCAGACACAAGAACCCTGGAGCTGAGTATAGGATGGGAGGTGGGGGATGGGGAGGTGTTGGCAGTCACAAGACAAGAAATGGACTTCAGTCTTATTATAGTGGAGGACCTGAAAGTGGCAGCGTAATGTGCCAAGACTATTGGCAGGGCTAGTGGGATGCTGGGTTGTATATGGAGAGGCATCAGCAGCAGGAGGAAGGAGGTTGTGCTGCTACTGTACTGCTCCCTGGTATGCCACTACCTAGAGTAAAGTGTGTACAGTTCTGGAAGCTGTACCTCTGGAAGGACATTGACAGGGGCAGTCCAGAGAAGAGCAACCAAGATGGTGCGGGGGTTGCAGGGGAAGCCCTATGAGGAGAGGCTGAATACCTCAACATGTACACACTGGTAGACAAGAGATTGAGGGATGACATAATTGAGAACTTCAAGTACCTCACAGGGGTAAACAAGGGCAGGGGGAGAGCCTCTTCCAAGGCAGGGCAAACACCAGGACTACTGGGCATGCAATGAATTTGGAATGGGGCAGGTACAAGAGTGACAAGAGAAATATGTTCTTCACTGAGATGGTTCTGGAAGCATGGAATCAACTGCCAGCCACAGTGGTGGAGGTTACAAAGGTTATGGGCTTCAAGCATGCATGGGATTACATATAATAATACAAAAACAGGGAGGGGGAGGGACTCCAAGGACCAATTAGGACCAGCAGAGGTACACTAGGCAGAAAATCTTTGGGCAGACTCGGTGGGCCAAGCAGTACTTTTCTGCTAACATTTTCTGTTTTTCTATGGCCACCTCATTTGGCTTTGAAACTGCACTAAGAATCTGACAAGAGTTAGCACTGAGAAGACAAAAGTGTATATGCATTGCATGGGAATCACCTAAAAGAGCAGATTTAACAGGAGCCCTAATATTTTTATTAATTGTATCTGGAAATCAACTTTTCAGGAAAACATTTTTCATTGCACTTTGCTTTAAGCTAATGTTCTCTGGCTGTGTCATCCTGTACTAGTGCCAATAGCATTGACTGTTCCTCCCTTATTGCTAATTCCCACTGTTTTGAATACTTCAATCATATCCCCCTTATGCATCTTTTTTCCAATGAGAAGAGTACCAAATCCTTTAGTCTAGCCTTTTTTTTGGTCTTATTTTCCAACACCCTGACCATCTTTACAGCTCTTGGCAGTACATTTCCAAATACTGCTTTCTTTTTTCAGTAGTCTGCGTTGCAACATTCCAGCAATAATCCAGACTGGGCCTGACTAAGGCCCTATATTATGATAGGACTGCTTCCTTTGATGTACTTTGTGTTGCACTTTTTATGCATCTTAACATCCTGGTTGTTTTTCTGACACCTGCTCAACATGGGCCTAATCTCTTTAAGGGGTATACCATGATATAGGTGAGTCAAATTGAGCAACTCAATTTGAGTGACTCAGTTTGACTGCCTGCAAAAAGAGTGAGTATAAAGCATAGTGACTGTTGGAAGAGCTAGTGAAAGGGAACAATAACCACAATGGAAGGTTAAAGCAATGGTAGGCAGGATCTCAAGGGAAGGAGGATATGGGAGGTAGTTTGGGCAAACAGTTCCCAGCTGGCCATCTGGTCTAGTGGAAGTAGTCTATGCTTGCAGTGTGGGAGGACAAGGGTTCAGACCTAGCTAGGTGTGGGGTATAATGTTTTGTATTTTTAATGTGTTGGGCACTTAAATTTTTTTCCTCACATTCACCACTCCCCCCCACCCATCCTAGATGTGGTCCTCCACGTCCATGGGTTCCCCCCTGAATAGCTTCCTTCTGAATATTCCCATGTACCCCAGTGGCAGGCCCCCTGCGGAGTTGATTATAATTAGAAAGGGGGGTGAGGGGGCATGGGCAGAGGAGCCTCCCACATAAAAATTGCGGTAGATATTGGCCATGGTCTGAATGGTGCATATCGTTGCTTTTACGGATCCATTATAGTGCAGATCATTGTTCTTGTTTTCGGCAATTTGCACTCGCTCATGTTTCTTTCACTGTTTTGTCTTCTCTCATATCACAAGGAACCCTTTAAGGTTATGTCTATTGTTACCCCAGTCTTCTTTTAGTGATATGTTTTACTTGGTATTATTCCATGTAACATGTAACCTCTCTGCTTATTCCATATTCCTGAATGCATTGCTTTGTATTTGTCCATGTTGAAGTACATTGATCTGTTTTCTGCAAGTTTTCCTAGCCTAAGTATTTTTGCAGTGTCTCCCTATCCTCCTCAGTATTTCATTGTTATTAAACTGTTGAATAGTAGCAGTCCCAGCTTCAACCCCTGCTGGATACCACTCATAGCACCTCTCCTCTCAATATATTTTCCATGCACTCAGACCCTTCTGTGGTCACCTAGCCAGTTTCTGATCTATCTATCCCAGTAGTTCTCACACACTGTCATAGTGAGCCTCCCCCAAGACCTGGAAAAGATCTTGAGCCCCCAATATAGAAATAATTTTGGGCCTCCCAATAGTTTGAACAATTATCGTACTTTGCACAGTAAACAGGGAATACAGTGACACTCCTTTGAGTAGTTGAGTTTATTCTCATTTTATTATACTTATTATTCTCCATCTGTATAACCCCCTCTCTATGTCAGCCTACTTATTCCTCACTTCTGGGTTTTGGACCCTATTTACTGCACCCCTCATTGCAATACCTCCATGCGTCAGATTGCTTTCTTTGTCAGTTTTACCTTGTTCTTAAACACCTTTTCAGGGACCATTTTGTTTTTGTCCTGCTCTTGCTCCTAGTACCTCTCAACCTAGCCTCTGCATTTGTGCTTTTCTGCAGCAAGTATAATGGGTCAGTTGTTACCTTGTACCTATTCATTTGTATTATTTTGCATTTTGTTTTGCATAGTTTCCAAGAACTGTATTTCCTCCATTCAGTTTTCCCCCATGTCATACCAAGAAACAAGTGTTTGTTGAGTGCGACTTTCCTGGTCACTCATTTTGTACATAAATTCACATGCCATTATTCACTTTAGTTTGTTGCATCCTAGCACACAAAGCATCCAAAACCTGACATTTAAATATAGTACATTTTAAGGCTTGCTTGAGCCTCCCCTTGAACAGGTTGGGGACTCCCCTGGGAGGCTGGCCTCACCATTTGAGAAACCCTGTATCCTAAAGCAGCAGCACATGTTATATTGAAAATATTGACCAATACATTTTAGTATATTTTAGATTTCCCCATTTTGACTCTGCTTTAGAACTTTATTTTACTAATGAAATAATAAAAGGAGTACTGCTCCTTTTAATGCAGTATGACATGGTCCAGGTTTTTATCAGTACTCTGTTTTTAACAACTATTGTTTATCATCACTTTCCTTGTGATTAAAATGAACTAGCATGCAGCAGCTGGGGCTCCCTGACAATATGGGACCACATGTATACAAAAGCAGCTGAGAATAATAATGAAATGCTGGGCTGAACCACATTAAAAGGATAGCCCTTTGTATTACTTCAGATGTAAAGAGTGCTAAAACAGACTCACAGTGGGGAAAAGGGTATTATAAAAGAGAAGAGGTGAGGGAAAGTCTAAAATGGAATAAAAAAACAATAGGTCAAAATGTTCACTGTAACATTAATTGCTTCTTCAATATACATCCCCATCAATACCACGTCTACTGATCTTATGTACTAGTCTTCTTTGAGGTGCCTTAATCATGCGCTACTAAGTTCCAAGTGAATTAAATCTACATTCTCCCTATATATCAGTTCACTTTCTCTATAACTTTATTTATAAAAATTCTGTTGCGCTGCAGTGAAACAACCTCCCTTTTGCAAATCTACATCTCCTTTTCTGAATTGGGGCCTAGTCCACAAAGAAGCAGCTAGATACATGTGAATCAAGTGTACCAGCACATGCTCAACCTGTTACACAGATGTTCCCATGATATTGGAAATGTATTTCCCTGGGTCGCCCCTGAAAAAGGGATAGTGTATCTCAGAGGCCTACCTGGTCATCAAAATTCAAATAAATAAATCCATTCTCAGCATGTCTCCAGATTCAGCCACACATGGCTGACTCCACAACCCCTGGCCACCCCAGTCCATACATGCAGAGGAACATACAGGGGCTTTTGGGATGGGGGGGTGACTCAGGACCAGGAATGGGCAAGTGTGGATTTCCTGCTCCACCATGAGTAGGGGGACTGTGGGCTAGGACTGCCATACCCATGTGCAGGGAAAAGGCACTTGGCCCTCCATGCTATATGGGAGGGCTGGGAGCAATGGGGGGAAGGACAATTGGGTCCTACAAAGGTCCAGGGGGCTGTTCAGAGAGGGCAAACATTATTACTAAGTCCCTCTGACATAACATTGGCAACATCTGCACCCCTTTGTAGCATGGAAAATGCTCTGAATTTTGGGCACTGCGTGTACACCCCCTCAAGCCTGCAGAATCCTACATCCCGCATTGAAGTGTGGGCTGATTCCGAATGGATATAAAGGGCTGTCTGAAGTGCTGCTGTAGGTGCCTTGTGGTGCTCCTGTTACGGGGGAAGGAGCACTCTGTGACTTTTGTTGGTGTGTAAGGGATCAAATCTCCTCTGTGGATCAGGCCCTACCTATGTCTATACCTGCACCACTATCTTGTCTTGTATAGTAATTTGAGTCTAGAATGTTCTTTTTGTTTTTAGAATAGCTAGCCTAAAGCTACCCAGTTTCCCTCTATCTTATTTGTAAAAGAAGAGTACCACAGTCACCACTCTCGAATCCTATGGTGCCATCCCCTTTTCTAATGAAGCCATAAATATCTCTGGTATGTAGTTGAACTACTCACTTGTCATATGGTGAGTTCCCAGGCCATAGGTGTATAATGGCAATTATACAATGGCAAGAAAGAATCCTGGACTCTGATTGGTCAGTGTATGCCTGAAACAGTGATGTTATTACACAATAACATCACTGTATGGCTGAGCATATTGTTTTCCACATCTTTTCTTAAAAAACAAAGATATACTGCCATACTAAAAATCTACTAAAACATTTTTTTAAACGTTTTTTATTTTGTATAATAATGAGCCATTGTATAATGGCAATAAGGCACTCCAGTGTGTGTGTGTTATCGTGTAATAACGTCACTCCTGGGGTGGTGGAAGCACTCGGCTTCGCCTTGTGCTTCAACTCACCCCAGGAGTGACAATTGTTACACAATAACACACACACCCTGTCATGCCTTATTGCTTAAATAAAGCTACAGTAGTGTCATAGCACTGTTTCAAAGGGACATCTGGCTTTATTCAAAATAATTGGCAAGCTTCAGTAAGCCTGAGCAATGGTAAACATAAATTGATTAGAAGCCACCCACTGGTCTAGCAGCAGCCCAGATGACAACACACATTAAAGGGTGAAACTGGGAGCTGACCATGTGGCCTGCAGTAGGCATAGGAGGTGCTGCCACATAGCAGAACTTTGAGCTGGGGAGGGAGGGTGCTGGGATCTGGCACCACAATGACTCCTGTGGAAGGCCAGGGAGCTTGTTCCTCTACAGGATGTTATCTGTGCATGTGCATTGCTGTCAGCTAGACATTACCGGGCACCCTGGCTAGGCATGTGGTGATACAAAACTGGGGGTAAAACCCCAGGAGCACTCTTGAGCCCTATGCCATTGACCCCGACAAACATATTGGTGAGGTCAGTGGGAGACAGGGCAGAGAGACCCTCTATGGAGTGCAACTGCAGGCCAAAGGACTGGGCAGATGGTAGGAAGAGAAGGAGGAGGAAAAGCTAGCCAATAACCAAACAAATTGAGTTACTTGATTTTATTTTATTTATTTTATTTAGTTTTTGTTGACCGGGTAAGTGCACTAGACAAATCCTGCCTATTTTCAGGCACGACCCGGGGGAAGGGGATACAGATGAATGCCAACTGACCTTGAACCAGATTAAGCTGTTAAGAGGGCTTTATCTGGCTACTCACAATACTCATGAGAGAGACCCATGACACTCCAAGATGCAACTCAGACAAGTAGTTAGCCTTTGATATTGAATATAATAGGGGGATGCCATATTTATGGGTTTCTACCAACAAAGTTGAAGGGCACTTGCATAACCCTAAGCAGAGTTACTGTGCCCTGACAATCCTCAGAGTTTTTAGTAGTACCAGTAGTGCTACTCCAGCTTTTAAATGGAGGGCAGAGAATGAAAACTGCTGACTATAACTGGTGCCTGGGTATGGTAGCTATACAGCATAGAAGTGAATATGAGAAAATGTTCATGGCTAAAATTTCCTGACAGGATTCCCTGACACTGAGGGTCTTATATTTCAACAAACAAATAAAATAACAGAAAATATACAAATTCAGAAAAAGAACAAAAGCATAAATCATCTGAACAAGCATATAGCCTTTGATGATTAAATGTAATAGAGAAATGCAATTTTTTTAGTTTTTACCAACAAAGTTGAAGGAACTTACATAACCCTGAGCAGGGTTACTGTGCCCTGACAATCTTATGAGTTTTTACCAGTAGTGCTACTCCACCTTCTTATTGGAGGGCAGGGGGTGAACACTGCTGATTATAGCTGGTGCCTGAGCTTTGTATCTATAGAACATAACAGCCTAGTATGAGAAAATGTTTATGGCTAAAGTTTCCTGACAGTTTTCCCTGGCACTACAGCATTATTACCTCAACAACAACAAAAGAAAAATTACAAATTGAGTACGAGAACTAAAGCAAAAATCATCTGAACAAACTAATGTCACTTTGAAATGATATTACCAGTTCCTGTTTTCCTAATGCTGGAAAATGCAAGCTAAACTGCTATGCAAACACAAGATGATTAGTCTCAAATTAATTCACTACGCTGCAGTTTTTTTTATAACAGTAGTTGTTTATTCCAGTCCTTAGTAGCTCCCTTGCATCTTTTTATCATACAAAAGGTTAATGGAAAAATAACACGAGGAAAACCACTTGGTAAATCAGTAATCGTTCCCTAAAGCACAGCAATTTATGGCACTTTTATGGAGGCAAAGGAGCCATAAGTTATGCTAATAAGGTGTGAAAACTCACATTAATTCAAAGGATACCAGAAACAACTGGTTGGGAGCCGCTTTGTGTCTTTGGGAATTTGGTCCTCCAATGCAGCGCGTGTCAAATCTTAGTGGATGGAAGTCTGAAACAAATCAGTTGCATTTTACCAACATAAGCCTTTTGTCTTTATTTTCAACATGTATTCTTGTAAAGATATACCAGCTTAGCCCCAACCATTTGACTGTGATTTGCCATCATACAGTATTTACATTAAATGCAATAAGCTTAACAGTGAAAGCATTTGTGTTACAGTGCCTAGATTAATTTTTGTTCTTTCAGAGCAAGCAAATACAGCATTAACTGATAAAATGTCTGCTACAATGTCAGCATAGAAAAGGGAAGGCATAAACAAAATAAAAAAAAACAAGAAGTAAAAAATAGCAACCCATTCCATAAAAAATAATAATTGCAATCCCTCCCATGTAGTGGATCTCTTTTTTATTTGTTTTTTGTTTCAGCTCCCTGATTTCCCTGCAGGGTCTCAGATCCCACCCTCATCACCTCCCAATGCCCAGGCTTACCCCCCCCCCACAGGTGGTGCCCCCTGAAGGTCAATGGTAACTTGCCCTGGCTTACACCCAGGGTGGGGCCATGGGAGCAGGGCCCCACCCGGTGGACACAGTAGGCAGTGGAGGTGGTGGAGCAGAGCTTCATGCTTCGGGACCAGCATTTTTTTTGTATGCTGTATCCGGGCAGGGATGTGCAATGATGGCCAGCATCCGCCCGCCCCCACTAATACAACACCGACACTGTGGTTCCCCCGGCCTCCACTAGAGTCCAAAGCATACTGGACACACAACTCACCACCCCCCGGAGAAGAAGAGCAGCCCCTATGAAGCTCAATCCTTCTCCCCCGGCTGGCCATCCGATGTCCCGGATCTGTTCCCAATCCCAGGTCATTGGCGTCGCAGATGGATGCTCTGCCTCTGTGCCGGCGGGCAAGCATGCTTTGGATCTCTGTCAAGTTACTAGCCTGTCTTAAAGCAATAGACTCAGCTTGGCACTTCTGAGAGACCTCCAGCTCACCAACAGAACTTGCTAGATAAAAAGTCATTATGCAATTTCTGCACAAAAACCACTCGGCTTGTTAATGCTAAGTGTTTTGCTTCCATCCATCAGAATAATATCGACAATCCCTAGAAGTTCCAGAAGGCCAGCCATGCCCTCTTTGAGGTTACTCTCCAGTCTACAGTACCAATCCTTATACTAAGGAGTGTGTCTATAACTGACCCTGCAATGCACTTCCTCTTACAATAATTTATTTACCACTGTGCCTTCTTTCTTCTCCCCTCCTCCCTACCTTTTCACTACAGTCTCCATCCCCTCCATCTTTCTCTTCCTTCTTCTCCTTCACCTGTCATGCAGCCACTCTCACAGCCCTTTTGGTCCTAAATCCTCACAAAACTCACAGCCTGGATGGGCTAGACCCTAAATTCCACAATCTGTAAGCTCCTGCTGTAGTGTCATCTATCTCTGATCTCTTAAATCTCACCTTCATCTTGGGCACAGTTCCTGACACTTGGAGAATGACTACAGTTATTCTTGTACTGAAAGGGTGTTACCCGTCAGTTCCAGGCAACTACTGACATATCACAACTGCAAACTTTGGCCAGACTTCAGAATTACCTGGTTCTCTCTCAACTCACCCCCTTTCTAGACTCCTCCTTTCTCACCCCTTTATGGTCTGACTTCAAGGAGTCCCACTCAACTGTTTCCTTCCTTTACAGACTCACTGGCACCATCCTGAAGGGAATGGATCAGGGCCTGGTTAGTAGCTGCCATCTTCACTGACCTGGTCAAAGCCTTTGTCACTGTTGCCCACCCCATTCTCCTGGACAAACTTATATGTGCTGGTCTATCTAACCTAATGGTTAAATGGTTTGACTCACACCTGGAGGGCAGATCACAAGTAGTCTGCATAGGAGAATCCCTCTCTCCTCCACTTCCTATCAGATCAGGCATCCTCTAAAGTTCTGTACTTAGCCCTATTCTGTTGTTTTCTTAAATGACCTCCCCAAAGTATATGTCTTCTCAAATGCAGTTGGATAGTAGTAAAATCCCTCTGTATCCAGATAACTCTGGCTTTTGACTCTGGTTTGTCTGCCTCTTATCTGGCTGTTCGCCTACAGATAGATTTTTACCACTATCCAACTCTGGTTCTATTCTAATCATCTCACCTTCAAGACCAACAAACAATGATCGCTTTTTCCTTTGGCACCAGGTAACATCTGGCCAAATCCCTGTTCACAGCTGTCTTCACAACCCCTGGAGACACAGCACTGGAGGAGGTTACCTCCTTCAAGTATCTCAAAGTTGGGCTGGACTACCACCTCGATTTTTCCTGTCATGTGAATGTCATCTATAAGAAACTCCACCCTAGACTAGGGTGCTCTACAAAAACAAAGCCGTTATCCCACTCCCTGCCAAGTGTGAGACTGGTGTTAATAAAATCCTCCCAGATTTTGATTACTGGGATGTAGGGTATAGTGCTGAACCAAAGTCCACACTTGCTAGACAAATATAGCATCCAATTTGCTTTGGCTGCTGCTCTATTGCAGTGTGCAGAGTGTTTCAGTTGACTTGCAATTATTACTCCCAGGCCTTTTTCTTCTTCTGACCTGATTACCTGAACTCCACCCAACCAGTATTTGGTCCCCAGAATTTTTGCCCCCATGTGCATATCTTTGCACTTTTTAGCGTTGAACACCAGCAACCCTCCTCAATGTCCACCCTCCCACAGAGCTTGGTGTCATCCACAAACAGGCAGATTTTACCCTTGAGCCCATCTCTGATGTCACTCATGAAGATGTTAAATAACACTAGGCTGAGGACTCAGCCCTGAGCCCTGAGGGACCCCACTGTTCACAGGCCTTGCTTCTGAGAATTCTCCTTCGACTACCACACTTTGGCTTCTATCCTGCAACCAGATTCTGACCCATTCCGTGAGCTTAGCCCCCACCCCCAGGTCCTCTAGCTTCCTGACCAGTCTACTATGAGGCACCAAGTTGAAGGCTTCACTGAAGTCTAGATACAGGACATCAACCATCTGGATGTTGTCCACTATCCTAGTGACATAATCGAAGACGTCAATTAGATTCACTTGGCATGACCTGACACAAACCGATGCTGCCTCTCATCCTGGACCCCATTTTCCTCCAGAAATCATATCAGTCTCTCTTTCAGGATAGTCTCCATCAGCATACCTACTATTAAGGTCAGGCTGCCTGATCTGTAGTTCCTTAGTTTGTCCCTTACCAACTCATATGATGAAGCACCACTTGCACCATTCTCCAGTCCTGTGGCACATTTCCAGACTCCAGAGAGGTGTTAATCAAATCTCCTAGGGGACCCACTAGAACCTCCACCAGTTCTCTAAGGACCCTCTGCCAGTTTGCTAAGGTGTCTTAAGATGTGTGATTGTTGCATTGTAATTCCGGATGGATTAAATACTTAGGAATTTTGAAGTGGAATTAAATCCAGCTGTCCATGTAGCCTAAACATTAATATGGTATCTGATGTGTCTCCAACACTTGTCAGAGTGTCTTCTTGTACATTCTTAGGGTGAGAAAGCTGCAGACCAAAGGTGATACATTCTGTTATCCCATGGACATGAGACAAAACTCTCCTATTGTTGCCTGAGACAATCCAGGTTCCATATAAATGTATTTACAAAGGAATAAGTTTAAAACATGATTTCTAAAAAAATCTAGAACAGGGACATTTTTAAAATGCTGCATGTGAGGCCCCATTGTGATTATAAGAGGTCCTTATGTGCAGGCAGATCCTGAGTGCTTGTTGGAATACTATTAGCACATGAACTGTGGCTTGGATTGGCCCAGTGGTGTGGTAGAAGCACATATAGTGCTGCCATGAGGGAAACTGATGTTTGCATATGTGGGTGGCCTAGAATCCCACTCTGTGGTCAGCTAGGGGGACAGCAGACTGTGAAGGATAGACATTTGACTCTGAGGGTGTGGGCTACCATGGTATTCATATGCCCTCTGCTGACTAAACAACACTGGTGTTGGTTATGAAGGCAGGCACACACCCACCCTTCTGCTCAAAGGAAGAAGTGCTCATGAGGAGTAGATGGCAAAATAAATAAAATAAACCATTGCAACTGATACTTGCCTGCTGTTAACCTTGCGATTTACCTGCAAGGGACTACTAGAAAGAACCTCTGTGGCAGAAAGCTCTGGAAATTCAAGGCCTTACTTCTACCTGCTTTATCCAAGTCCAGGGAATTATTTAAGCAATAAGGCACTTCAGGGTGTACATTACTGTGGGATAACAGCACACCTTAGGAAATGAGGCACAAGACAACATTGAGTGTCTTTTGTACCCAAGAAGTGCCATTATCTCACAATAATGCAGACCCTGGAGTGCCTTATTTTGATCATAATGTGAGGGTCCCCTCCCAGCATGTCTAGGGGTACATGCTGGTGTAACGCTCACCTAGGAGAGGTCTCACATACAGATACAGCAAGCCCAGAACCTACCTGACTTCCCAAGCTGGGGCTGGGCTGACCTCTGGGCATCCTCTGGCACACACAGGCTAGCTAGGCTGTGGAGTCAAAATGGTTAGGCAACTTGGGAACATAATAAACTTGATGCTCAAGCAGAGAAATAATTTCAAACATAGGATCCTTTATTTTTAAGCGCTCTTGTGTTCCTATAAGGTTTGGTACCAGCTGGCACAGTTCATAATCTTGGCCACTGCAGAGTTAATCACCACTCCTCCATTTTCCATGGGGTTTCACATGATTCCCTATTCAGCCTCATGAAGGAACACTTCACACTGGGTCCTGTCCACTGGACTTCACATATCTCCCTATTCAGCCTTGTGAAGAAGGACTTTCATTTGGGTCCTTTCTTCATGCATCCAGACTGCAATTACTAGGGCATTTGGCAGCCCCACACAGGTACCTACTCAGAGTCTCAGTAATGCCACCCAGACCATACACTCAAGCAGGCAGTACTCTCAGCTGGAGTTTGCCATCCATCCCAACTTTCTGCTGGTCATGGCCAAGGAGCAGGAGAGTGCCCCTACTTCATATCCTCTGTAAAAGGTTTTGCCCTTAGTGGGCTCCCTGGGTGTCCTCCAATCCACCTTGCTGGAGCCTTATCCCCTTCAGAGGAGGGAGCTCCCTCCCTGGAGGGAACACTTTATCCATGGCCACTGCCTTGAGCTGGGCCTTTTTTCAGATTCTACCCCACTTATGCGAAAATCTCCCGGCCATCTACCAGCCCACCCATCTCTCTCTTTCTCTCTCCCTCCTCTATGTCTCTCCCATTCCCTTTCCCGCCAAATACTCTGTCTCTTGTACATCTCAAATCTGGCCCCCTCCCAGCCCTGGAGCACCAGTCAGACCAGCTTACTCAGTCCTCCAAGACATAGAGGATGCCTGAAAATAAATGTTCTAGATCTCTTAAAGAAATACAAACCCCAAGGGGGGGTTACTCTCACCTGCTCTTAAATGCTCAATGTCCTCGGTGAACACTAAACTCAACCTTCCCACCCAGAGGCCCATTCAGCAGTGGGCCAGCCACCCCAACCAACCAGCCCCAAGGGGGAATATGGCTGTTCACTATGAGAGGTAGTGCATTACACTAAATGGACATCACCTACAACTCTTCTAAATCTTGAGGTCTAAATCCATCTTCTTGGCTCCTCTGATAGCCCAACCCCCCAGACCCCTTGGGGGGGAACACCCTAGGAGACCTATAGTGGCATATCAGGTCTGAACTATTCACTCAGATCCAGCCTATCGGGGGCAGCAGTTGTATTTCCGCTTGCAACACTGGTGAACTGGGTTTAGGAATGGACTTGGGTGCTGGACGGCCGAGCCAGGTGGAGGAGGATTGAGTGTCTGACTGCTCTCCTCCTCCGGGGGGGGAGCACTTGCTCTGTGACTGGCACTTAGTGGAGGCTAGGGACCAGCGCAGGTGAAGCTTAACAGTTCTGGGAGGTGTGCTGGACATGGGTGCATGTGCCAGTATTTCACTGCATGCCATGCCTCCAACCTAAAGGGACAAAATGGGTGCACTGAAATCCAGTAGCCCCGGCCCCATGAAGCTGAGCCCAGAGATCCACAAACTGCTGAACTAGACAATACAGCAGCGTTCAGAGGGGTACTTGGGGGTTCCCCACCCAGCGGCCCCACCCTGGGGTGCAATCCAGGGTGAACGCCGGGGAGTGATGTTGGTCCTGGGGATTGGGAGAGGTGAATGGGAGGAAGGTGAATTCCCCCCCCCCAAAAAAGAAAAATAAACTCTTCACTCAGAACTTGAATCTTGGACATACCACCCATACGGGGCAACTACTCTAATCTGTATCCGTGGATACCTAGCACACCCTACACTAAGTGCTTATACCCACCCAGCACACAACTACATTTTCCCATTCTTTCCTGTTCAAAATAAGAAACACATACACTTACAGAACGCATGCAGTGGCCTTACATAATTTGAATACAGGGAATAACACCTGTATGCAGCTACCCATTCCCTTCTAGAACAAAATCTGAAATCCCCATATATTTTACACATTCCTTTTGTTAGCCACAGTAAGGCTGTGGTGTCCAAATGAACAGAAATGTCTTTCTTTTTCCTAGGCATGATCAGACCATCATTAGGCAACTGTGCCAGGTTCCCTATGAGAAACAGTCACATACATTTAGAACCATACTACCCAACATGTAAACAACCTCCTAAGCCACATATCCCACTGAAAATATAGAAAGAGTTCATCACCAGTCTGTTGGCAAGTGCATCGATAACCTCACTAGGTCTTGTCCTAATCTTCCTACTGAACAGCCAAACTGGTGGATCTTCATCCTGGGAGGGCTTGGTCTTACAGAGAAGTTTTGAAAAGTCTTCAGAGTCTGGGATCTCCATTTATTTGTGGGGCTTGAGAAAGGGGAAACACACAAACAGGAGCAGCAACAGGCTGGACTTCCTTCAATAATACAGCAACACACAACAACACCTTAAGAACGGGATCAGAGTATCTTAACTATCCTGTTTAGCAGCAAATGGGTAACTCTTGAAAAATTGCAACAGGACAAGGCTTTAGTGCAATAGTTACCAACACCGTCCACACCTGGCACTTTGTAATAAGCCACATTCCCTTCTAGATATTTTGCCTGGGCATAGTGCTTGAACAAAGTCAGTCCACGATAAAACCCACTGAAAACAGTCTGAGCCACTTTTCTGGATTCATCTTTACATGCTTGCTCACTTTTATAAGTGATTCCATGTTTCTTCCAGATCTTATCTAGTATGGCACG
The DNA here is from genome assembly GCA_016271365.2 of Neoceratodus forsteri. Classification (NCBI taxonomy): domain Eukaryota; kingdom Metazoa; phylum Chordata; order Ceratodontiformes; family Ceratodontidae; genus Neoceratodus; species Neoceratodus forsteri. The sequence goes on from CM028129.1 coordinate 726,305,063, forward strand.
GCGGGACCAATCCCGTTGGTTACGTTTGATTACATCCCACATGTATTCACTCAGCTAGGTATAGTCTAGCTCAGGGTAATCTCTTCTAATAATCCACCTGATGATTCTTTCTCCCTGGTTCCATTTGGGGATAGATTTTATGGGGATCCTAGGAACTTTTCCGGGGGAAGCCACACATTGTGCCAATAGATCATCATCATGGGTGATAACATCTTCAGTGACTTCAAAATCAACCAACCCCTACTAGAATGAAAAGGGGGCTGGCCATAACTGTTCTCATAGTTTGGGGATCAAGTTGATCTGGGCTAGGTGGCTCTATCCTCCCAGCTGAGCTGGTATCTGAAGGCATGATCTCTTCAGTGGGTACAACCCCAGCATCAGATTGAATAGTCTCTTCAGAAGTTTGATCCTGAGGGGGAGTGCCAGCAGGGGTTATCTTCTAGAGGTTCATGGGGGCTCTGGTACTTTGGTTGCTGATACTAACAACTCACGGACACTGTCCCAAATCGACAGCACCAACTTCTCCACCTTGTTTTCCCGTCGGCTGTCTCAGTCACCACTAGGTGCTTTCTTCCTCCACTTCAATCATGATGCTAAAATTCTCTGAAAAGAAACTTGTATCTACCTCCTTCAAGACATCAGGGGTTTGGTTCAGAAACTCCCAAGGCTCTCTCACTGTCTCCACTGATCCAGCCCAAGCAGGGGTCTCAGAAGCCACTGGCGGACAGGGAGCCTCACTGGGGGCCATGGCTTTCCCACTCCAGCAAGTACTGCATAATGGAACAAATGCAACACTCTCCTCCATGGAGGCATTTAGCAGAAGGCCACTCCCCATGAGTCTTTCCACTCTCCTTCTTTCTGTGACCCACTCAAAGATTCCAATAGAAACTTTAATCTCTGCACTTCAAAGGCTCTGTATCAAAGGCCCCGCGAAGTTCCACACCCAGTCTGTAAGAGGGAAAGGAAAAATGTCTTTCAGTCTCAGTAAACTGCTCTCATAACATGCACCACTCTGACCTGTGTTAATTCTGCATGTCAACAAATCTGCACTTTCGTAGCTACTGCTGCTTAGGGATCAGTCTTTTTTATTCACTTTTGCACAGTCTCCATGCTTTTTCACAGAACCAGTCCCTTCTTATTTTTTTCTGTTTTTCTGTACTCACTGTGTCACTTGAGTAATCTGGTCCACAGGCTCCAAACTCTTTTTGTCACTCTGCAAGCAAATCTGGAGCTGCATCCACATAGGGAATAATACACAGGGAATAATACACTCAGTGTGATTTTCTTCGCTCCACCTCCTCGACTATTTCTACTCCAGCTCTCCTTACTCTGTAGCACTAGGCACATCTCCAGGCCTCGGGTCCCCAGCCACTCCCCATTAAGGTGCTTGCCCAACCAGGTCAGCACCTTTCACCAACCTGTTGATTATGTATACAGTTCTCACATGCAGGCACACAGGACCTCTTCTGTCCCTGACTTCTTGCTTCCAGACCCACTGGCACCTCATGCTCCCAATACTGCCATTTTTCACCAGCGCAATCTTCCCTTCTTGCTTGAGTGCACCCAGTCACACCAAAGAAGTCCGCAACTGCACCTACCATCCTCCATGACACCAGGGACCCCAAAACATCCTGGACCAGCTCCCACATATGAGGGTCTCCTCCTAGCATGTCTAGGGGTACATGCTGGTGTTACACTCACCTGGGAGGTGTCTTACATACAGATACAGCAAGCCAAGAACATACCTGACCTCCCAAGCTGGGGCTGACCTCCAGGTGTCCTCTGGCACATGCAGTGCTGGCTAGGCTGTGGAGTCTTCTGCTGCTGTCATTCATTGAGTATGTACTGCTTACAGTATGTGTTCACTGCGAGCTCAGTCAGTGGCCTGCTGTGGTGGAGAGAGGAGGGCTGTGCTGGTTGCCAGCTCTGATTCGGGATGGGGGGAGCAGGGTGGTGGGACACTACCTGATGGAGTGGGGGGGTCCACTAGAACTCCAGGGACAGTTATAATATATGGAGGTGACAGTGGGAAGGGAGTGGGGTCTGCTAGGCCACCAGAGCAGGGTATACGCTACATAATGGGGAAGATCAGGGATGGCTGGTCCACTAGACTGCCAGGGACACATCTTTGGCTATTTCATTGGGGCATCAGGGATGGGGGAATTCTATATGAATGTATATGACTGACAGTTACACATCACAACATATGCACCCTGATGGGTACCGCCATAAGTCCATTTATGCAAAACTGTCTCCACCAACACCCCCACTACCACCTCCCATGCTCCTGGCCCCCTCTGCCATGCTGTTTCCCCCCCACACCATCCTGGCCCCTCTGGTGTTGTGCCGGATGGGGGGCCAGATCCCTGCAGCAATGTCCATAGATGCACCAACTGTGTGGCAAAGCTAGATACTTGCGGCAAACCTGGGAAATTTGATGCTGGGACCCTGCTTTTTATAAAATTGTGCACATTGTTCCTGGCACACCCAGAGTTTGCCGTAACTCTTAGAGTAGCACAAATTGCATTGCTCTAAAGTCTGTTTTAAAATTGGGCCCCACATGTCAATTAGTTAACCTTAGACTTCCCAGGTCAATGTGGGACCTGGTATGGTTAGGATTTCATGGAAAAATAACACTTAGGGACACCGTAAGTCATCAGAAATAGAAGAGAGAGAGGCAATCCAGGAAGAAATTAGGAGGCAGTATAGCACAGTGGTTTAAGGCTCTGAGCTGGATACCTGGGGTTGAATCCCACAGTCCCACTTGCATACTGTATGACCCTGAACAAGTCACTTATTGTAACTTCCTTGTGCTCCCAGGTCACACCTGTAAACAAGATTCAGCTTAGTGTGTCTCTCCAGGTAAAAAAAAAAAATCCATGTGCTTCCTGCCTGTGGGCATTAGAGACCCAAAGCCATTTTTTGTTAGACTGCCCTTACAGTAAACATTTTTGGCAGTTTCTAGGCCACATGTGGCGTGAACTATTGTTTAGCAAGATTACCTGTTCTGAAGAGGTCCTGGAAATTTATTCAGGTGGGTAGACTAAATTTCACAAACGTACCTTGCACCCATGCTTTGAGGCCTGCAAATACTATTTGTGGCAAGCAAGTTGCACCCTCGCCATCCAATGATTATGTAATGTATTCCTGTGGCTCTATTATGAATGACAAAGAACCTCAGTGCAAAAGCACTGAGGCAAGGGTTACCCCAAAGTGCATTGGCAATAAAGCCAAGTTTAAAAAATACAAAATCACACATACCCCCATAATGTAAAGCAACCTAGGATGTACAGTATATGCAAATCACCATGACATTTTAAGCTGGTTCAGCTTTAAGCAGGAATGCATGGTGCCAAAGAGCCTCTCACACAATCTGCAAAGAGTAAAAACAGAAAACACAGACATGAGTTTCCTCCTATCCAGGACTCATCATTGTGCCTCATCTATATCACACCCCTAGGGGAAATGAATCAGTGCTACAGACAAGGCACACTGATGGGTCCTGGGTAGCATGAAACACATGTCTGTGTTTTCTGTTTGCACCCTTTGCAGATTGTGTGAGAGGCTCTTTGGCACCATGCATTCCTGCTTAAAGCTGAACCAGCCTAAAATTCCATGGTGATTATATACTTCCCATGATGCTTTGCATTATGGGGGTATGTATGATTTTGTATTTTTTGAAATGTGGCTTTATTGCCAGTGTCCTTTGGGGTAATCATTGCCTCATTGCTTTTGCACTGAAGGTTTTTTGGTTTTTATCTTGTTTTTTTTGGTGGGGAGGGCACCATGACCCAAACTCATAAGACCAACTTAGGGCTGGTTCATTTTCCCTTGGGTGTGATACAGACAAGGCACACTGATGAGTCCTGGGTAGGACAAAACACGTTTGTGTTTTCTGTTTGTACCTTTTGCAGATTGTGTGAGAGGCTCTTTGTTACAATGCATTCCTGCTGAAAGCTGAACCAGCCTAAAACTTTGTGCTGATTTGCACATACATCCCATGATGCTTTGCATTAAGAGGGTATGTGTGATTTTGCATTCTGTGTATTGTTGTTTATGACCCTGGATCCTTTGAAAATAGGCGTCTGCCTAGAGGATTCTTTGTGAAAATAAATAAAATAAAAATCAATTATTTATTTATTTAAAAAGTTTCACCAGGAAAGGCATAGTGAGCTAAAACAGCTAATTTCCAGATGTGACCTGGGGGGAAGGGGGACATGGGTAAGTACAACTGATTTTTTCAACGGAGTAAGGCTTCACAAAATAAAACTTAATACAGTGTTCGAGGATAAATAAATCCTGCAAAAGCGTATCTCTCAACAGGAGGTTGTAAGAATAGTGATAGTTAGTTTGCAGAACGCCTACCAAAATGATGTATCTTCATTACAGTATTCAAAGGTATGGGAATACTGGAAGCACTATCAGGGGATCTTGCACACCAGGTGATGGAATTGGTTTGTTTATTTTTTTTTTGTTATTGCACTAATTTAAATTTTCCCTATATTTTGTTTGCATTGATATGAATTAGCATAATGATGTATTTTCTGAGTAGGGGGGTTATTATTTTCATTTCCTTTGTTTGATTAATAACAGATTTTTTTGTTTTCTACTGCATATCAGATGACTAGTTTAATCCTTTGTTTGTTCAAAGTACATACTTTTTATTTCTGTATGATTCTATATTTTTAAGAAAAAAAAATTCCCCACTCTTTGTCAATAAGTACAGAGGGATATTTTACTTCCACCTGGACAGTGACCAGAGATGGACAGAAGGGACCTCAGTTTAAGGTCTCCAACGAGAGACAGCACCTTAGTTGTGCAGCATCTCCCTCTTACTGCACTCTTGTGTTAGTTATAGGTATTACTTTGAAATACCTGGTGTGAGGCTAGAACCCACAACCCTCTGATCTTCTAGCCCCAGAAACAAGCATGTTACCTACTGAGTCACTGACACTGCCGAGTTTTTTAGTGTGTTATATACAGTAGTCATTTATGTTTACCTTGATGCTATGTATTTATCAGAGAGGATGCGTTACCAGATACATTTAATGCATTTTGGAGGATGTGGGAAAAATCACAAATGAACAAAAATTAGGGGATGGAAAGAATTCAGAAGAATCAGTCCAGGGGAGTAGAAAAACATTTGTTTTCCATGAGATTACAGTAGAGGAGGTTTGTGAACAACTTCTAAAACTGAGGGTGGATAAAAGTTGTGGACCAGATAATTTGACACCCAGATTTTTGAGGCTTTTGGCCCTACAGCATTTGGAGCATCTGGCCTATATGTTTAATTGAATCTTGAGGGAAGGAGTGATCCCACAGGGATGGAAAAGGTCCAGGGTTGTCCACATTTTTAAAGGGGCAGCCCTGACCTGATGACTAACTATAGTCCAATCTCCCTACTTTCAGCAGTAACAAAAATAGAAATATTAGTGGCTAGACAGTTGTGAACATTTGTGGAGGACAATGGCTTGTTTGACAAATATCAGTAAGGCCTTTGTAAAAAAAACACAATACAGTTACTGCTGTGTCAAGGGTCTTGGATGATGTCAACAAAGCAATGGAACTGGGCAAGGTCACAGGTGACATCCTTGTTAACCTCTCAAAGGCCTTCATCATGATGGATCATGAGATAATGTTAAAGAAAGTGGGGGAGATAGGGCTGAATGCTGGGGCCATGAAATAGTTCAGAAACTATTTGATAGGCAGGGAACAGATGACAGTAGTGAACAGAAATAAAATCAGGCGATTTGGTTATAAAAAAAACGAGTCCCACAGGGGTCTGCTTTGGGATACTTACCTTTTACTTTGTATTTGAGGGGGCTAGGGAACTCCATCAGAGGTGTAGACTACCAGCTTTATAAGGATGACACGGTAGTCTACACCTCTGATGGTTCTGTAAAGGGAGTCCAGCTATACCTACAAAAGGCCTTTGATGGCCTGCAGTCCTGTTTGGACTCTCACTAAAGCTATATTCCTCTAAAACAAATATAACGTTGTTTGGGACTGTTAGTAAATTAGATGTTCTTGGTAACAGCCATTTAAATACATGCACTTTAGATGGCAATAAAACAGAGCAGATAAATGGATATAAATACTTGGGATTTTGAATGGCTCTGATAGGATTAGGAGATTTACATGTAAACAATTTCATAAATAAAATTGGGAAATGTATAGGTGTATTGTATCAACATAAAGATTGTCTAGATTCTGAAAACAGGCTAAAAATAATTTAAATGCAAATGTTACCGATTTTAGATTATGCAGACATAGTGTATGATAACTGTATGCAGACCGAGTTGTCTAAACTTGAATGCATTCTACAAAAGGATGGCGAGATTAGTAAACAATAGCCCATATGATGTACATCAGTGTCAGTAATTCAATTAGGCTAGATGTCACTACAGGAAAGACGTAGGCTGCATAAAATTCAATTTGCCTTAAAAAGTGTTCAAGGAGAAATCCCTGAATATCTGTTAGAGCATCTAACAGTTAGGGAAAGACAAGGGTTTTTAAGGACTGCAGGACAGGTAGAACTATTAACATCTATTGACCTCTAAGGTTAAAACTTTTAGGGCTATTCTTTATTAAAGTAGTATGATTTCAAGGGAGTGGAACTCCTTACAAGTTAGTTTCCATTCTAAGAATACAAAATTAGCAACTTTGTGGTTTACTGAAAATGGGTTCTTGTCACCCCCACAATCATGTGTTAAGTGTAGAGAAACTGTCTATAATATAACCTAACCTTTAATACTAATAGCTGAATTTTGTGAAGTGTAAGAAATGATCTGGGGCCTGGTTCTCAAAACATTGCCTGGGTGCAAACCCGGGCTTGCATTGGTAAAGTGGGCTTTGCGCGGAGTTGCTATTCACAAAAGGCCGGTTTGTGTGCTCAAACTAGGTTTGTTCCCAGGCAAAGTGTGTGTGTATGTGGGGGGGAGCAATGCAAATCAAGGGGAGGGGACCTGTGTATTGGTGTAGCCTGTTTCACAGAGCATTTGTGCCGTGCAATGGCCTTTTGCATGGTTCCCTTGCACAATGCAAATACCGACGACCGGACCTGCTATAGTCTGTGCAACCCTAGTGGTTGGTGGAGGTAGTGTGGCAGCCCCCTGACCCCAACACAGTAGTCCATGGTGTCTAGTAGTCCCTCCCCCCACCTGCTCGCATGCCTGATGTAGTATGTCTTTGTCCCTGGTGTCCAGTTGTTCCTATCCCCACCCGATCCCTCGCTAATATATTAAACTGTGTCCCTGGTGTCTAGCAGTCCCTTTCACCTCCCACAACTATGCCCAGTGTATACATAACAATACTCAGGTCTCTAGTGGTCCCCCATAACCTGATGCCCACCCGAAATAAAGACATGTTTGCCCTGGTGTCCAGTGGTCCCTCCCCCATCCAGTCCCCATCCCTGTAAGGTTGACAGCCTTCTCCTGTATGCCAACCCTGTGTAAATTCAGTTAAAAAAACAGATACCGGACTGCAACCAGAGAAAGCTGCAGTGCCATGGTCAATAAATTTAACAGGCAAAGAAAATGGGGAGACTGGCATCTGCTATGTTGTAGGGTTTTTCATAAAATGTAACTCCCAGCAATAATAAAGTACTGAGGACCCCCGACCATTTCAATTAAGAAGTCTTCTTTATTAATAGTTTCATTAAAATTCTTGCATTAAATATGTGCAAACTTCAGTCCATCCAAGTGCAGAAAATGGTGAAAAAAACACACAAAGTCCTTTACAGTGTTGTCATAAATCAGCTCCACTGACCCACATAAGCGACTGGCACCTGCTTCTGACATGTTTCACTTGGTAATTGAGCTTTTCAAAGGATGACAAGTAACCCCTCAAGTATCCCTTATAATTCCTTTGCTTAAAGAGACAGTGCAAAATTAAGCCATCAAACCATCAGTGCAATGAGCTCAGTTCTCATACTTAATAAATGGCATGGCATAAATAAGACACAGACCATACATATAACAAACACACAGCCTGTGTGAAGCTGGGTGCAGGTATCAGCACCCTCCCCCTAAAACACAGCCCCATCCTATCCCTAAGCAATGCATTTTGGCCTCCCTAGCCCAACCCTCATTGGTGGTTAGTGGGCCCCCCTCCCACCTACTGCACTGACAACCCCCCCAGTCCTCCTTATCTGACTATTGGTGCCATGATAAATCAATGGTGAGAGACATAGCCCTCCACACACCACCTTGGCTGCCTGCCATCTGACAGGAGCAGGGAGCGTGCTTTGTGGAGGACTGTTGCTTGCTGTTTATTTACCTTGGCACTGACAGTCAGGTAAGGGGAACTGGGGGGGTTGTTGGTGCCACGAGTGGGAAGCGGGCCCACTAACCACCAGGTCAGGCTGGGGGAGCTGAAATGTACTGTTCGGGGATGGGCTGGGGCTGTGTTCTGGGGGTTAGGCTGTTACCTGCACCAGGCTTCACACAGGGTTAGCATACAGGGGAGGGTTGTCAACTTTACATGGCTCAGACGGGGGGGGGAGGGACCACTGGACACCAGGGCAAACACCTCCTTACCTTGGGTGGGCATTGGGTGAGGGTACCTGTCATCAAGGCACAGGTCAGGAAGTATAGGGAAAACCAGGAGCAGTTATAGAATTCACCAAAAATATTTATTTACAATAGCAGTAACATAAAGAAAAATGAACTTGTTCAGAATAATTATGTACAGAGGAGAAAATAAAGTAGTGTTCCTTGAGTCTCTGAGTCCCTTTTTCTTCTAATATTTCTTGCAATTGCAGCTTAGCTCTTATAAGTCCTTTCAACCCCCATCCTTAGCATGCATCCTGTTTTTGTAAATGTCAGGCTGGAGCTGCTAGAACACAGTGTGCTTCTTGAGTTGATGCCCCCTTTTGCACAGCTTTTGCAAAAGGCTTAAAACTTGAACTCTGGTAACCTCTAGCTTCCAACAACTTTTTGCAGTCATCTCAAATTATAATTAGATACATTTCAACACTAATGCTATATATTTTCCAAACACAAGAGGTCACAATATCAGTTACATTTCCATACAATGATTTGCACATATTTTTATATCAGCAGATCTAGATATGCAAGGGAGAAAAACAGACAGCAAGAGAAAACTGAGAGTCAGTGAGAGACAAAGAACTGCGAGATTGTTGGGTTGATCAAGTCCGAAGTCTCACAGGGAAAGTTTGGTTATGCAACCAGACAGAGAAGAGACAGAAAAGGAAAGATCCTTGCATTTAAACACTTTCTTCATAACAAATGGGACAGGGTCCTATTCTACCCTGTCACAGTACCACTAGACACTAGTGTATTGCTGTGTGTACAGTGGGCATGGGTGTGAGAGGGAGGAGGGACTATCATCGGGCGAGGGATTGAGTGGGAGTTGGGACCACTGGACACCAGGGACAAAGGTGTACTACATCAGGCAAGGATTTGGGTGGGGGGGAGACTGCGGGTCATCAGAAACAATTCCTTTTGTTCATTGGGTGGGCATTGGGTAGAGGGAGGAATCACTAGACACCAGGGACTGGGGCTGCATATTGGGCTGGTGGGAACATGCTAAACTCCAGTGCAGCCTACATAAATGGGTCCATAGTGGGCATGCAAATGGCAACATAGAGCCTTGCATGCCCAATGGGCAACATAGTGCCTTGCATGCTCAATGGGCTCACTTACATGGCTGCTTTTGTGAATAGGAAATAGTGCACCTGTGCTATCCATCACCGAACCATACTGTTGGCTCCATGTCAGGACAGAGCTACTGGGGTTAGCACTGACCTGGCCTTATCTTCATTTGCATAGCACAGGCAGACTATGCAACTGAACATAGTAACCTTGGACACCTGGGCAAGCACAGAGTTTTGCACTGTGCTTTGCACCTCTTTGAGAATTGGGCCTTGACCCTTAATATTATTAACTGAATTTTGTAGATTATTATCTTGTAGTTTTTTTTGATTGTGTGTATTAGATGTAATTATACTTTCTTTAATTTTATGTGTATTTATTTTTAATGCAACTGTAATTTTTCTTATTGCAAATGGATGTCATTGCAAATAAGTGCTGCTCAATGACTTTACAAAAATAAACTCAAACTAACTCAGACTTAAACTCATGTATATAAGAAACAATATGCCCTCCCGCTCTCATCTTGACATGAGTTACTTTACTCTAGGCTCACTCACTCACTCACTCACTCACACTATATCAATCTGCTTCAGCCAACTTCCCCCTCTCCTCTTTCCGCCCATCTTACCCGAAGTATCACCATCTCGCCTCATTCTCTATGCACCGAACCATGACTCTCCTTCTTACCATATTATTCTTCTCTGTCCACCCTTACCTCAACTGCTCTACCTAGCCTACCAACCCTCTCCATATCTTCTCCACCACTCTTGGCCAATTTACCCTCCACAATCTTATCGACAACCCAGGCCCCCCTTCTCTACTTTTATCCTGATCTGTTTTACCCACCTACCTTCCTACCTCTATACGCCTTCAACCCTTACTTTTGTCTAGCTTCCACTCTCCTCTCCTAGAATCTCTTACACCATCAACTTCAGGTCACATAGCAATTTGGTCACCGGAAGTCTAATTCTTCCATTATTGTTATGAGCCATCTGTTTGACTGTATGCTCCAAATTATCATGTAATCCCCATTATGGTTGCACCGCAGTGTCATACCCTTGTAAATTATCTTGCTCCATGTTCATATTTTCCCTCTGGGGAAGCTATATGATAATGTATATATGCCATGTGTATTCCTTGTATATGTTGTCCTCCTTTATTGTACATGCCTTGCACATTATTTGTTTCAGGACCTCCTTCTAAATGAGCTTGCTCAACAGAGTTATTTTCCTGCCAATAGACTTTGATTTGACTTGACTTAATAAAAAAAAATGCTTAGTTGTAATAGCACAGTAGTACAATTCAAACAATATACAGAAGAATAATTAGTGTAAAAACAGCCTCTTGGGTAATGGACAAATTGGCACCAAGAGGAAATATCTGGTGGTCACTGACCTGAACTGATTTTTATTATGACCATGATAATGATGGGATGGATACATAGAAGGCACAATAATTTTAGTGACACATGAACTATTTCAGTGACCAGTAGTATTTTGTAGGTGACCACTGACTACCTGGCTACTAGACTGTGATACCCTAAGAAATTTTTTTTTAGTTTTTGGTAACCGGATAAGGCCCACTGGGCACAGGTGCCTGTTTTCAGTGGTGACCTGGGAGCACTGGGAGGTTAAGTGACTTGCTCAGTGTCACACAGTATGCAAATGGAGGTTGTGAGAATCAAACCATGGTCTGATCCGCTGGATGTACCAAGCTTGTCCATAGCTCGCTACTCTAACCTCTAGGCTATACTCGTTCTGAGCTCAGTTTAGGCTATCTCTACAAAACTGGCTATAGTGAATCAGTTTATGGTTCAGTAATTATTTACTCACTACTTTATTTAAATTACTGTGAACCACATACAGTAGGTCACTCATGTTAAATCAAGTATAAAATATGTGTGCCTTGTTTGGCATCATTACCCAGGGATTTGCATTGTGTAATATATGTAGGTGCTTTTTAGGAGCATCTATAGCATCAATAAAAAACTGGGTTGAAGCTTCAGGTTCATCTGCAAACCAGAAGATGTTTTGTAGGTGCCAAGACCAAGGCACCACTCAGTTCCATGTTATTGCAACTTTACTGAGGATATTACTAATAGACAAAACTGCCCTTCCAGAAACACCACCGAATGGTTACTTCAGTCTGAATGTGCGACCTCTTCCTGGGGTGAGATAATCACTTTTGTGTTGTGACTGTTGTCAGATGTGCTTCATTGTGCCCAAGTCTTACCATTTTATGATATGAATAATATCCTCTAGGAATTTAACAGTGTTGCCAAGCCACCTGTTACTTATTTCTTTAATTTCCAAATATACTAAACCAGTGGAACACAAAACAAAAAAAATGATCTCACAATGCTGTCTACTCAAAAAAGTTTCTAATAGTCACTCTCAAAGCATGCAATCTGGTCTCCATTACATTACATAGTTTAGGACATAGTTTACCTAATACTCAGTACTGACACTGAAGTGCAGTACTAGTGTGGCTGCACTGTTGAGGTGCTGTCCTACAGATAAGATGTGAAACTGATGTCCCTTTATTATCAGTGTCAATGATTCAATGGGTAGTATGCTCACCTCTGGGGCCAAAGATTGGAATGCCATGGGTTCTAGCCTGGCATCAAGTGCATCGGGTAATACCCATAACTGACCCTGTAGTGCAGTATGAGGAGGGTGCTGTACTGTTGAGATGCTGTCCTTGAGATGAGATTTTAAACCAAGGTCCCATCTGTTCCACTTTGGTCACTGACAAGGTGGACATTAAAGATCCCATGGCACAGCCAGCCCATTGGCACAGCAGAAACAACACCGCTTGTGACACCGGCAACTCAAGTTCAGAAACTAGCCTGGGTCACCAGAGGGTCAACCAGGTGAGGATGGCTCAGTGTCCCAGTGGATGAAAGCCTTTGAGGGTGAGAGTGAGCCTGGATTCTGCTAAGATACTGTCACCTGGGTAAATATAGGTGGCAGCAAAACCTGGAGCCATAGGTTGAGAGAGGGGGACATTGGTGCTCTGATGCACACACACTGCATGCTCTGCATGCATTAGTGCATCAGCTACAGAGCCATCTGACATCTGAAGGATGGGGGACTGAAAATTGGAAAATCCCGACAGTGCAAAATGCTGCAGGTCCCACTTTGCTGACCAGGCTCCCACTCCAGGACTGACAGTAAGCCTCTATCAGGTGAAGCTGGGGGTGACCTTCAGCAGCCCTTCCCATGGGGTTCATCCATGGTGGAACAATGGAGTGGATGTAAGATGGCGGGTGACAGGACTGGGCAGAACGGTGAGCTGATGTGAGCCAGTCAGGTGCAGAGGAGTGTAAAGTACACTAAATTAAAAAAAAAAGATCCAATGACACTTCTCAAAAAAGAATAGGGGGATTTTATTGAAGAAAATCAGACAAAAGCAGTAGAATAACAAAAATGAACCATCCTATAAACAAGAAAAGGACCCAGACAATGCATTTGTTAAATATACTTCTCCAGCTAAATAAAGAAAAACAGTTCATATCTTAATATATTTTTGTTTGCACATATGCACAAAGCATTTTTATTTGAATAAAAAATTTACTGTTATTTAAGTTGGAGGTCTGGTGCTACTTTTTTCTTTGTTTTGCTAATGTATTTTGGGTAGGCATGGCCTGTTTTAGTGGAGCATCTGTTTTGTGCTTTTGTCAAATCTTAATTTACACCTGCCGAAGAAAACCACTGGTGACTTGCTTTATTTCTGACTGGTATATTTTAATGTATCCATGCTACTCCTTTCTAAAGAGTTAAAAAGATCTTATCAATATGGTGTCATTTTTCTCCATATAGAATTTCACTTAAAGCAGACTCACGCATTTTAAAAATAGGCAGCTATATGAAGACCTGAGCTGCTGTAGCACAAACTGGCATCTAGCCTGCCACAAATAATATTGAAGGCTGGCTAGGGAAACCATTAAAGTGTTTGTGTTATACCTCTGTAGTTGGGAGGAAAGTCTCCAAGAATTAAGCATTCATAACTCAACCTCTTTAACCATGGAGTGTTCCATCTGGTAGCCAGTTCAGACTAAAACCCTCTGCTAAAAGCTCATTCTAAAAAGAAATGCTCCATGGTTTCTATTTCATCACCACATTCAACTTAAGGGCGGTAATGTTCCTCAGTCACCTTATGCTAGTTGTTACCCCGAACCCCCAGTCTGCCATAAAAGCATAGCCATGATACATCCTACATATACACTGGTGCTTTATCATATATGAATTGTGTAATGTCAATATTTTAAAGTCTTATAATATGTGTAATTGAAAGTGTGTATATAGTTATTGTCTGTGTACAAATATATGTAAAGCTGTTTTTGAAGTAGTGTTTTATGTCTAATTGATTGTAATAATGCTGACATTAACAACATTTAATTTGATCAATAAAAATGATGTGATTTGATACAGGCTGCCATATTGCCTTTCCCAAATGTTGTACTTAACACTGAGATATGGCCATCCTCTAGTCTATCTAGATTCTTGCCATGGAGAAGGGTTGTGGTAAAGCACACCCCATCTGTCTTCCCTTACTTTTACCCATGTTAATCTGTGAACAGGACACAGTCAAGAATGACTGTACTACTGCCATCACTGCCTGGCCCAAAGGGATATCAGAGACAAAGAGGCAAACATCATCAGCATAAGCTGTTATTTTCAAAGAGGCCCCATAGAGAGGGAGGAATTCCTCTAATATTTGTATCTCCTATTATTTTCTGAATGAAGAGGTCCAAAACAAAAACATAAAGGAGGAAGCTCAATGGGCAGCCTTGACAAACTCCCACTTTGATTTGGGTTGACTGATCAAAAAGGGTGTCACAGATGCAGCAGCATACAAAGTTCATAACCAACCACAAACTGTGTAGGTATTCAATTCAGAGATATCACCAAGAAGAGATAATCATGAGGCACCCTATTAAAAACTTTTATTTGATCTAGGGATAGCAAAAAGCCTTGAACCTTATGTGTAATACAATGATGACTCGCCTTGGCAGAAGACACCAGGAGGAAGGAGTGCTGTGTGACTGGTCTTCTCTACTGGGACTAAAGAAGTAGAACTCTTGTACTTGGACCTTTAATTTAGGGTAAAAAAACAAACTAACAAACAAAACAAAAACAAAAAATTAATGTGTTTGTCTGAGTTAACTGAACTGAATGGTTATCTGAACAGTTATCTAGGTGTAAATCTTAGGAGACTGAAAGGGCTTGATAGCTGTGCAGTTTAAATTGCGTGTAGAAAGATCTAGTAAGTAGGGGGAGTGGCTTAGCTAGAAGGAAGTCAAATTTGAAAAGTGTGTCTTAGAAAGATTCTGCTAGAAGCTTGGCAGAAGACACCAGGAGGAAGGAGTGCTGTGTGACAGGACTTCTCTACTGGGACTAAAGAAGTAGAACTTTTGTACTTGGACCTTTAATTTAGGGTACAAAAACAAACTAACAAACAAAACAAAAACAAAAAATTAGTGTGTTTGTCTGAATTAACTGAACTGAATGGTTATCTGAACAGTTATCTAGGTGTAAATCTTAGGAGACTGAAAGGGCTTGATAGCTGTGCAGTTTAAATTGCTTGTAGAAAGATCTAGTAAGTAGGGGGAGTGGCTTAGCTAGAAGGAAGTTAAATTTGAAAAGTGTGCCTTAGAAAGATTCTGCTAGAAGCTTGGCAGAAGACACCAGGAGGAAGGAGTGCTGTGTGACTGGACTTCTCTACTGGGACTAAAGAAGTAGAACTCTTGTACTTGGACCTTTAATTTAGGGTAAAAAAACAAACTAACAAACAAAACAAAACAAAAAATGAGTGTGTTTGTCTGAGTTAACTGAACTAAATGGTTATCTGAACCATCATAGAAGGGCAAGAGTAGCTCTCTGGCCCCTCTAGCTGCCGGAGGTCTGCCACTGAGCAAGTAAGGGGTCTACTGAGAAATATAGGATCTTCTTGCCTCAGAACAGAACAATCAGGAGCTTAAAGGGCACAGAGGCAGAAAGTAAGTAGAGAGAGAAGAAAAAAAAAAACAGAGTAAATAGTAAGGATTCCAAACAACAGTTAAGGGGCCAGAAATAAGACATGATGGGAGTGGTGCAGTGCAGTGGCTGTGGAGCAGCAGTCTTCCGGGAGATGTTCTGGAGGATGCGGTGTTGTCCCATCTGCAGGCACCTCTCTGGGCTGAGGGAGGAGGTTGCTCATCTCCAGGCTGAGTTGGCCAGGATTTGTGGGACCTCCTCTTCCATCCAGGGACCACCAGTGCCACTGCCATTGCCTCAGAGGTTGCCAAGAAAGAGGAGCGGTTGGACCACAATGGGCTCAGGAAGAGTGAGGGTGGTGGAACAGAGGCGCATCCCTCCAGTTGTACCTCTCCACAATTCCTATGCCATTCTGGCAAAGTGTGGTTCCTCTGTGGAGGCACCTGCAATGGAGACCAAGGAGGATGCTGGAGCCTCCACAAAGGAGACCCACAGGAGGGTGGCACGGACCCCACAGGGAAGGAAACAACCCTGGTGGGGACTCCATTGTTAGGAAGGTAGAACTGGGGGAGGAAGAGGAGAGCAAGGTAAGGTGCCTGCCTGGTGCCATGGCTTGGAGGGACAGGGAGCGAATCCTCAGGATTGCTGAAGCAGCTGCACAGGGGAGGGAGCTGGATGTCATTGTCCACCTAGGGACAAATGACCTTGCTAAGAAAGGGATTAGAGCAGTGCAGAAAGAGTTTGTGGAATTGGGAAGGGGCCTTAGACAAGTAGCATGCACGGTAACCTTCTCTGAGGTGCTGCCCATCTATGGCGTAGGAGAGGCTAGGGTGTTCCGCACCATGGGATTCAATCAGTGGTTGAAAAACTGGTGCAGAGCTCAGGGATTTGGCTTCATTGGGGACTGGTGGTCCATCTGGAGTGATGCAAGCCTATACTGGCATGATGGGCTGCATCTGTCCAGGAGGGGAACCAGGATCCTAGGTGATAGGTTTAAATGCTTCATTGGCAAGCATTTAAACTAGCCAAGGGGGAGGCACTGGAAAGGAGCAGAGGAAATCCTAGCCCCCCCAAAAAAATCACGGTAGTAAGTGCGTAAACACCAACACAGAGGTGGTGATAGGGAGAAGGGCAGGGTAAATGGGGAAAGTGACAAAGGCAAGAAGGACAGAGATGGGGCAAAAGGAGAAAGGCCATCAGGAAATGGAGGGTAATGAGTACCAGTGCCCATAGTCTGGGCAACAAGCTCCCTGAACTGGTGGCCTCGATGGAAGAGGGATGCCTGGATATTGTAGCAGTCACAGAAACATGACTGGGATGTTAACATACCAGGCTACATAACCTAGAGAAGAGACAGGCAGGGGAGAAGAGGGGGAGGAGTAGCTCTCTATGTAAAGGAAGGGATAAAAGCAACTGAACAAAACAGTAAACAGGGAGGAGAGGAGGTACGGTGGGTCACCTTGGAGACTGGAAAGGGCACCACAATCCACACAGGGGTTGTGTACAAACCCCCATGTCAGGGGGAGGGAATGGACAAGGATATGATAGAAGGCATTCTTAGGATGGCAGAGAAAGGGGAGATACTGTCGATGGGAGACCTGAATATGCCAGATGTAAACTGGAGCACATTTGCTGCAGCAACATCCAAGAGCAGGGACATTCTCGATGCCCTACAGGTGGTAGGCCTCAGACAGCTAGCTTCAGAACCCACTCATGAGGGAGCAATCTTAGACCTCGTACTCTCAAATGGGGGCAGTGAGAGGATCTCAGATCTAGAAGTGGGTTGCCATCTGGGAACAAGTGACCATCAAACAGTGTGGTTCATGTTAAACTCAGCTACAGACTCAAGCCATACAAAAGTGAGGGTACTGGACTTCAGGAGGGCTGACTTTGGCAAGATGGGAGAGTGCCTCAGAAAAGCACTAGCAAACAGGCTAGAAGGAGGGGTGAAGCAACAATGGAGAATCATCAGAACTGTCATCACAGAGGCAACAAGCCTTTGTGTAAAGCAAATAAATCAAAATAAAAGAAAAAGCCACTATGGTTCCCAAAAGAGGTGGCTGTGAAAGTCAGGGAGAAAAAGATAACATTCAGGAAGTATAAGGAAACACAGAAGGAGCAGGACAGAAAAGATAGCCAACTCGGTTATGAAGGAGGATAAAACCTTTTATAGGTACATCAGAGAGCGTAGAAAGACAAAGGGAGGGATAGTGAGGCTGAATAGAATGAACAGTGGATGGGCAGAGGGGGACAGTGAAAAAGCAGGGATACTGAATGAATATTTCCACTCAGTATTCACAAAAAAGCAGGGGGAAGTGCTTAATCCAATTAACAGTAGCACTCTTGTTAGGGGGTCGATCCCAGTCCTTTCAGCAGAAGAAAGGGTTCTGCAAGAACTCCTAAAACTGAAGGTGGACAAAGCAATGGGGCCTGATGGAATTCACCCCAGAATTCTAAAAGAATTAAGGGGGGAACTAGTGAAACCACTGACTACTCTTTTTAACAAATCATGGGAGGACGGTGTGGTACCCAAGGACTGGAAGAAGGCGGATGTGATTCCCCTTCACAAAAGTGGGACCAAGACAGAGGCAGGAAACTACAGACCTGTCAGTTTGACCTCTGTGGTAGGGAAAGTGATAGAGTCACTTCTGAAGGAAAGAATTGTTGAGTACCTAGAGGCCAGTGGGGCACAGGACCCAAGGCAGCATGAGTTCCCAGTGGGAAGGTCATGTCAGACGAATCTAATAGATTTCTTTGACTGGGTGACCAAAGTAGTAGACCAGGGAGGGGCTGTGGGCATGGCTTACCTAAACTTTAGCAAGGCATTTGACACAGTCCCACACAAAAGATTAATAGTCAAATTGACCAGCCTGGGAGTGGGTCCCAGGCTGGTAGCCTGGGTTAAACATTGGCTGGACAACAGAACACAGAAGGTAATTGTAAATGGAGTCCACTCTGAAGAAAGAGGGGTCACTAGTGGGGTACCTCAGGGTTCAGTATTGGGTCCAGTCCTTTTTAATGTCTTTATAAGTGACATTGCAGAGGGACTGGAAGGAAAAGTATGCATTTTTGCAGATTACACAAAGATCTGCAACAGGGTTGATACACAAGGAGGTGTGGAAAGGATGAGAAGGGACTTGGCAAGGCTGGAAGAATGGTCAGAAGTGTGGTAGCTAGGATTCAACGCAAAGAAGTGCAAAATAATGCACCTGGGAAACAAGAACCCAGGGGGAAGATTACACAATGGGGGGGAGGTAGTAACAACAACAAAAAAGGAAAGGACCTGTGGGTAATCATATCAGATGACCTTAAGGTAAGCAAGCAATGTGAGAAGGCAGTAGGGAGGGCTGGGGGTATACTGGGATGCACAGGGAGATCACCAGCAGAAAACAGGAAGTTGTTATCCCTCTTTACAGACAGTTGGTGAGACCCCATCTGGACTACTGCGTCCAGTTCTGGAGACCCCATCTCCACAAGGACATAGACAGGATAGAGGCAGTCCAAAGGACGGCAACTAAAATGGTGCAGGGTCTGCAAGAGAAGCCGCAGGAGGAGAGACTAAAGGAGCTTAATATGTATACCCTTGAGGAAAGGAGGGAGAGGGGGGACATGATAGAAACTTTTAAGTACCTCAGTGGAATCAACAAGGTCCAAGTGGGTAGCATCTTTCAGAAAAAGAGACGTGCAAGAACAAGGGGACACAATTTGAAGATGGGGGGGCGGTTCAGGGGCAATGTGAGGAAGTATTTTTTCAAAGAGAGGGTAGTGGATGCATGGAACAGCCTTCCTGAGGAGGTTGTGGGGTCTAAAACTGTGGGACAATTCAAGAATGCATGGGACAGACGTAAGGCAATTCTTGTGGGGGGTAGGAAGAAATAGGCTGTTGGTTAACTAGGATCTGTGGCCTATCCTGCAGGTAGGGAAATGGGCAGATTAGATGGGCCAAGCGGTCCTTATCTGCCATCAAAGTCTATGTTTCTATGTTTCTCTCTGATGATACATAAATTATCATGTATCTTTCTAGTGGAAATAGAGCAAGTTTGTGCAAGGTCAATTAATGTATCTGCTACTTGTGATAATCTGATTGTAAGTAGTTTTGTCAAGATTTTAAAATCCAAATTTAATAAATAAATTTGTCACCAGTAGCGAATTTCCAATTTGTCTCCCTTTTTGAATAAATATATTAAGATCCCCGTATTGAAAGAGAGGGCTATTAATCCCATTTGTAAAATGTAATTAAAGGCATGCAGTAGGCAGTCTTCAATTTCTGCTTGAAAAAATTTGTAGAATTCACTTGCAGATACCATCTTTCCCTGGTGACACCTCCTCTTTGAGAGCAGCAATAGCTGCCAATATTTGAGCCCTAGAAACTGGAGAAGTCAACAAATTCTGATCTGCCACAGAAATATTTGAAAATGACATATTTAAAAAATCCTCAGCTTTCCCCAAAACTTGTGGCCTAGCGCCAACAGTATTCCGGACATGCTGCTCAATTTGTTGAAATAAATCTGGTAGCTCTGTTATGATACCTCTATCTTCACTGCATAAGGCAGAGATGGATGGATGACCTATTTTCTCTCAGCAGGAGGTCCAAAGCAAAAACATGAAGGAGGGAGCTCAATGGGCAACCTTGAAGCACTCCCACTCTGACTGGGGATGACTGACCACATCTCCCTTGTAAAAAGGGTGTCACAGATGTAGTAACATATAAAGTTCATAACCAACCCCAAAAGGGATAGGTCAGCTGTCCTGCCCCACCTCCTTGTCCCACAAGCTCATACTCTGGCAGGTGATTGTGCCTTTGCTGTCTGCACCCCTAGATTCTGGTATACCCTACCTGCATCCATCAGCTGTAGTCCCACCTATCCCATGTTTAAGAGCTCCCTCTGGTCACACCTGGAGTCTGCCTCAGCCTGTAACTGTCCCTAGGCTGCTTGGTACCTCCAACACTGGCTTGGACGCAGATGTGCTCCATCCACTTCCCTGGTTCCTAACCCCCTCTCCCTGAGTTCAAATAGGGGGACCATCCACTCTTATGGTTTCCTGCACCTCAGCATTTATCATTCTTATACCGGGACAACCACCCAATGTCCCACCTTAAAAGCCCATGTGTTATACCAAGAATTGTTATTACTGCTTGCATTTTCTTATCTTAATGTATACGCTTATCTGATCATCCTGTACTGGTTTATTTGTTTCACCCTGTTCAATGCCTCTATTTCACTATGTTGTAATTGTTCTCATTCTGCTTGTAAACCTACTCTTGTAGTCTTCCGGGTCACACTTGAAAATAGGCATTCCTTGTCTAGCATGCTTACCTGGTAAACAAAAGGTAATAAATAAATAAAGGTACTTCTGTGAGCCATATTTTAGCTTTGCTACTAAGGTGGCTGCTCGGTTATACTGATATTGCCTCATTTCCACCTTTCATTGCTGGAGTTGGTCTGAAAAATCCCCATCAGGCCATTACTTGAGTTAATACTTTACACAGTGTCAGTGGCTCAGTAAGTAGCATACTTGCCTCTGAGGCTGGGAGATCAGAGGGCTGTGGGTTCAGTTCTCACATCTGGCACTTGGGTTAATATCCCAGTACTGACACTGTAGTGCAGCATGAGAGGGGTGCTGCACTTCTGAGGTGCCGTCCTTCGGATGAGATGTTAAACTGAGGTCCCATCTGCCTGGATTGATGATAGTTCAGGTGGATGTTAAAGATCCCATGGCACTTATCGAAAAGAGTAGGGGAATTTCCCCAGTGTCCTGGCCAAATTTCTCTCATTCACTAAAAAAAATTACCACCAACAGCTTAATCTGGTTCAATTTCATTTGCTTACCATCTGTATCCTGCCCCTGAAAAAGGGACTTTCTAGGCCCAGTGGGCTTACCGGGTCAACAAAACAAACAGCTGTTCTTTTACTTTCAGGTACTGGGAAATATGCCCATTTTTGGTTAAATTGTCCATAGTTTTGGAATACCTGCTGTACATCTTTTTTTGTATCCTTCTTCAATACAAGTGGGTCATTCTAAGAGACTTAGACTGATTATCAGATCCCATGTTGTACTGCAGGTATCTCAAGGAGTGAGGACTTCAGCTGCCATCTATCTGCTTTTGCAGGTAAGGGGGGGGGACAGAATTGACTGTTGTATTCAGTAGAAGATGATCTGTAAACTCTACAGGAATTAAAGAGCAATGCTGGAGGCTGGGTCCCAGGGAAAGGAAGAAATAATCAATGCCGGTAGCTAATTGACTTCAATGGTAACTTATACCTCCAGAAGCATGCAAGGAGTGGTAGACATCAGTTAAGCTGGCAGTGGTTATAATTTTTCCCTAAAGCAAATGAATCACAATAAACTTTCTTCCTTCTCCTTTTCTGCATGATATACCCAAGGTGCCGTTAAAATTGCCTCCCAAGAAAATAGTTCTAGCTGTATGCAGGTAGGGCTGGATTAGGTCAAATAATTCCACCCTTTTAGCTTTTATTAGGAGTGCATAAGTGTTAATGCATCTGATACTTCTATCGTGCCATGTTATATCTAATAAGAGAGCTCTCCCAGAGCAGATGTCAACCTATTATTCTACCTTAAAATAATTTTTTTTAAACTAACATTAAAATTGTCTTTACCTGACACATGTATCAAGGCATAGATATCTGAGGTAATGAACTGCAGAGATATTAGTAGAAACTGTCTGGCAACATAAGCACTGTCCTGCCATCCCCATTCAATAGCTTACGTGCACTGTATTACACCATGGGTCAGGTTTCACTTTTGTTGAAACACATTAGCATAACTGGGTCTAGGACCTGGCTCATCTGCTTTATTTGATGCTGGTTCATCCCCCGAATCAGAGGAGACTGCTGACAGGGTCTGCTCAGCTGCCCTGGATATGGAAGGTTTTGGTTTGTGGGAGGGTATCTGTCCAGGGGCATGTCAAGGGCCAGAATCATTGTGAGTTGAACTCGCTCTGTCAGTTCTGTTTGTTTGGGATGTGTCCCTATTGACTTCCTCTTCTCTGGTGGGCATTAGGGGAATTGCTGCCTCCTGTACATCATAGATTTTCTCACTATCTGCAAGGTCCCAGTATAGGCTAGTGGAATCTCTGTAGCAGGCCCCTTATCCTCATCCCCCTTATCAGATCCACATACCTGACCTGTTCCTGCATGACAGGGCAGAGGATCATTGTCTGAGCCTTAATTTGCTGGTACTGTTTCAGGACCCAGTTATGCTTCAGCATTCACTCCAGGCATGGTCTGCGTTTGTCCAGTAGTTTCAGGATGACAGTCCCAGTTCCCCATATGCAATGTCCCTACTGAAATGCTCTGACTTGAAACCACTTCATGAACTGTTTCAGTGATGTTATCCCGCGGCTTGGACACACCCTCCATTTCTGGACTCAGTATTGCCATAGCCATTCCTGGAGTGGGGCACAGAATAGAGATGGGGCATGCAGGTACAGACTCCATGGAAATGATACTTTCACTGGAGGCAGGCATCAGGACCAGCAGTTGTCCTCCACAGTCAGCTTGAGGAACTGCAAAATCAGTCCCAGTACCACTGTCCTATGTTATCGGTGAGTTCATTTTTGACAATAGCATTGCTGACTGAAGCAGTTCACTGGTACTTTCTTTGCAGGACTTGGGATACTTTTTGTTTTTTGGGGGTGGCTGGCTTTATTTCAGCGTAACTCAGCTCAGTGTGGAGAACTTGAACTGAGGATGCAGCCAACATTCTCAGCGGCATTGTGCTCGAGGACAGCACACAGGTGCTGTGGTCCCAGTCGGGATCTGGGATCCACTCTCTGACTTCAGCCCTCTTCCAGCCCACATTTGTCAGTGCTTTATCTGGGGGCCAAGATTCTTTTGTGTCTGAGTTTTCTAGCTGGGGATGTTAAAGACATGTTGTAAGCATCACCTGGCTGTCACGGCTTCGCTGTAATGTGAGCTGGTCAGCTCTTTGCTGTCAACACCAGGGCTTGATTTGTCAAACATTCCCTCAGAAGCAGTTTCAGATTTTTTATGTAACTCAACTCCTTCTCCTGCCAGAGTCAAATGCTTCTTCAAGGAAGCTTTGCATTTGCAATAACGCGCTTCATCGTCTGCCATAATTCTAAAATGTTTTTTTCTTTCCAGCAATTCACTCTACTGTTGGTGTTCTGTAGCCAATATAGCTTCAGGTTCCATATGTGTCAAAGATATCTCTATGTACATATCCTCCTCCTCCGCGTGTACAGAAACTTTCTGGTTGTCCTCTAGAGAAGCACAGACCATGGTTGAGGACTGAGCCCCAGTCTATGGCAGCAAATGACCTCCTTCACCTCTCCAGAATCCTCCATCTTGGACAGCAGACCAACAGTGCACCCTGCCAAAAGTGGGAACATTTTATTAATGTTAAAAAATCAAAAAGAACTCCAAAAAAAACACTCACAAATACTACATCAAATCAGACAACAACTATAACAAACAAAAATAAATTAAATACACCTCAGATCTGACACATCAATTCCTACATATTTGCTGAGAGAAGCCAGGGGTGAGTTTCCACAGACCATTAAATACTAATCTTGACAACATTTGATGTTCTTTGGTATAAATATTCAGTATGTCTTTATTAATTTTCTCAATAAGAAATTGTAGCGGGACATTTTTCTGGTGAAATATCCACCGACATCTATTTTGCCAAATGTGTCATTTCAGAACCATCATGATCACCCTTAAAGTCCCTGGGTGAAAAGTACCCCAGGACCCCATAAAATATCCATAAATTAAGACATTATAGGACATGTGGCTAAAAATGGTACAGTTCAATACATGGGCCACTATCTCACAGAACTGCTCAATATATCGTACATTTGAAGAATAACGGTTTCATGGTTTCTAGGCTCATAGTGCACTTGGATCTCAAACAATAATGCTCAGAAACAGCTTTATGGTAATGATTGTTCCTCACATTTAGTTTTCTATGACATCACATACACAAAGTATCCCACATTTTCTGAGGGATTCTGGGGCCCACCAACTGATAAACTAGCCATTTTTCTGGGATACTGTTGGGGGGGGGCACACAAAGGTGCGATTTTTGATGAAAATGTCTTTGCAATATCAAAGTATATAGTTGCTTTCTCTTGTGACACTAGACATCCTGCACACACAGTTTCCAGTTTCTAAACTTTTCAAAAAAATTCCAACAGACATCGAGGTGTGCTCACATGTAAACTGCAGAAAACACCCAATACTACTGTATGCCATTTACCTAAAAAGTAATTACACCTCACACAGAAAAATGTAATCCATGCTTTAGTCTGACCTTGCAGGACTGGGTTCACATTACTACATAGAAAAATACCGAAAAAGAATTGAACTGGATTCAGCTTTGCTAATCCCCCTTTTCTTACTTTCTTATATGTTATATTCCATTTGATGGGGTTTATTCTACTGTCCCACAATAAAAGAAAGAAACCACAGCACACGTTTGCCTTCAGACATTGCAGCAGAAAAATATAGCTAATAAAAAGAAAAATGGGTGCAATAAAGGTTTTCAACAAAAAAAATCCTCTTCTTGTGGGTCATAGGCCAAACTTTTCATTTATCAGTCTTAAGTTCCATGCTTTGTAATTTCTCTGGCCAATTATACGCTACCAAATTCAGGACTCCAAAAGTAACCCCAAGGATTTTTGTAGGTCCTTGCTGGATCTATATTCACTCAACCTGTAGGTGTGAGGGAGCTCCTATGTGCCCAACCTGTGTTCCCACACATTTATTAATGTTAATTGTGGAGCCAGATACCAATGAAAATTCCTGCAGTGTGTCCATCAGCTAGTTACCCAGATTGTGCATCCTGGACTAAAATACATAGGTCATCCATGTACCAGATGTACGAGAAAATATCCTCCCATTAGGCCCTTTAATACCTTTGAGCCTAACAACACATTCTAGGTGTTATAATATAGAGTCCAAACAAAACGTATACAAGAAAGGACTCAAAGGGTACCCCTGCTTTACCCCTTTTCTTACTCTTTCTCTTACTCTTATTCTTATTCGAGAACCAATAGACCCATTCACAATGGAAGAAATGCATGCAGAGGTGTACAATAATTTGATCCATTGTGCAAATAATTCCAGAATACCATAGGCTTTTAAAACAAAACAAAACAAGAAAAAAAAAAGTACTGGTGTGGAACAGAATCAAAGGCCTTCTCCGGGTTCAAAGAAAGGAGAAGGCCATTTGTCACTCCGGCATTCCCGTATTCAAACAATTCCCGCAATAGCAGAAGATTAGATTTGATGGAATGATCTGGCACAGTGCAGGTTTGTGAGGGGGAGATCAAATTGTTTGCAGTAATAGTCAATCTTTTCCCTAAGATTCTTGTCAGTATCTTCCAGTCTGTGTTTGATAAACTGATCAGTCTCCAGTTCCTGAGATCATATTTATCCCATTTTTGTACAGCTACATTAATATACCTTCAGAAACCTCTTAAGGCAGGTCATTTCATTCAAGTACATAAGTATACATATGCACTACTTCATCTGCTAGTTCTAGGATCAATATCTTATAAACTTCACTAGGTAGGCCATCAGGGCCTGGAGTAACCCCTGTGTTTAGTGCACCAATAATTTCCAGGAGCTCATGTTTGGAAATTGGTGCCAAGAGTTCTTGGCACTCAGATGGGAAAGGATTTAGAAGCTGAATGTGCTCCCAAAACGAGGCAGGATCCTTAAGACCAGGCTGCTGCTTACCGAACATATTGATTATATGTGCCATTTCTATTTCTTGCAGGTGTCTTCCTTCTCCCTGAAGGTACCAGCCTTATTCCTTATATTTTTTCTCAACCTTGATTTTGCAATCTTTATATGGTTTAGCCTGTTATGCTTTTCTCTGGGTACCATGTGTTTGCCCGCTAGCAGAGAGAAAGCCCTATAACATAGAGATCTCATCTCAGTTCTGATTCTTTCAATTTGCTCTGAGAGGTGAGACCTAAATTGTGTTTAAATTGACCTTTGTAAGTGGCTTCTTGACCCCAAATAAGATAAATATTTGAGATTTCTTATTTTTCATGCTTTCTTTTCGAAAAAATAACCTGAGATCTTGTTTGGTATCTACCCACCAGGGATTAGACTCTTCATAGCAAATGTAAACCGATTTTCTGGCTGTTAAAAGTTAACTCTTTTCTAAACCTTGCATCCTGTAACAGGGACATATTCAGTTTCCAAACCTCTGATCCATTAGGGAGGATTAGAGGTGTGCCAAGCATGCAACTCACCACTTTATGGTTAGATGTCTCAAAGTGGATAGCACAGGCTTTGCTGCAAGACAGCCAATGGAAAATCAAAAGATAATCTATTCTGGTGGATAAGAAGCCCTTACAATGTATGGTCAGGAGTACTAACATTGACATCAGCCATACAGTCGGCCTACAGTCTGATACATGGAGTCCCTAAACAATTTTTCAGTTTTTCCACTCATCAAATAATGACAAAATGTTGTTAAAATCCCTCCCCCCATAAACAACACCCCTCAGCATACATAAATAAGGTTGTACAGCCTTCATCAATTCTACTCTAGCTGATTTGTTTTGGGGCACATACATATTTATTAACCAAAGATCTTATGAATTTATAGTGATGACTGGTATCAAAACTCTTCCAGGGACCAAATCAACCAGAGTAGATACCTTTGTATAAATTAAAGAGAATAATATTCCTGTGTCCGAACATAGGTCTTCACCTAGATACCAGAGGGATGGTACAGAGAACCAATCCCCTGTGGCCCAAGAAATTTCAAAAATCATATGAACCTAGTGTCCTGTACAAAGATAACATCATACTGCAAATCCCTTAAAATGGAAAAGGTGGTTACCCTTTTTTCAACTATGATACTATTGACATTAATAATATTTATCTGTAGGTTCAGATGAGCCATACGTAAAACGGTAAACCACAAAACACACATCATATTCAGTTTGTCACCAACCTCCCCCACCTTTGTTTTTGCTTTCTTTTGTCTTGATGAGCATGAATGAGAGGAGCCTTCATCATTGTCTGTAGAATGGTGTTCTTGTGAAGAGGATAAAGACACATTTGACTCCTTCTCTGTGTCCCCCAGGATTTGTGTTGTGAGAGAATTGTATATTTATTCTCCAAAGGTAGTTCCTCTGGTCATGATCATTTTGCTTTGGGTTGTCTTGTGTCACTACATCTACAAGTGGCAATTTGCAGTGGTTGCATAATAGGAGTAGAGGGAGAGGCATGTCAGGATGTGTGTGTGTGTGGGGGGGGTTCTTACCTCCATGTCTTCTTGGGGTGTTATGCCATTTTGTGCTATGCTCAGGGTTCCTTCAGGGGGTATTTTTTGTAGGTGGCAAAGTAATCTCTAGATCCATAGTTGACAGTTCTTGTTAAGTGTTTGCAGAGGACTGTTCAGTGCTTGTACAGAGTTGTTCACAGTCAACCTGCTCTCCAGTACCTAGCGAGATATAGCAGTAGGGTGAGGTTGAAAAGTATTACCCATTTTTCTTGTTAAATCTGCTTGTCTTAACTTTTGCTTTTGCATCATGGAGTCTTGTTCTGTCTGCTTAGAGGGAACACTCTTGTTGTGGGTGTTCCAGGGACAGTTTTTATGACAGTGATCTTTATCCTCACATAGGTTGTATCAAACTGGGTTCCTGCAGCTGTTACTCATGTGTCCAATTTCAGGGCACAAAAAGCATTTTACCATGTCACATACACTACTAAGGTGTGGCCTGGAACTACATCTGAAGCATGATTTGAGATGGACAGCAGAGAAGATAAAGCCTCTATTCCTACCCCCCCCAAAAAAAAACCCAGCTAGGGAGGTGTGTCAGTCCTGTTTTTATTGGGGAGGTGAACCCTCATTTTCCAACTTCCTGTACATATGTTTTAGGGATCGAGGATCAGGTCAGGCGTCCCCAAAATTGTACATCTGGATTTGAGCCAATACAAGATGTCTGTCATTGAAACTCCCTCACTCTTGAACAGCACGGTGATGGTTTTGAAAGCCAGCTTCATCAATGTGATTACAAAAAAAGGGGACCACACTGGGGAATATTTCACCTCCTGGTATCTCATCCAAAACTCCTCTAGGCTGGCAGCAATCTTAAAACTCAATTCAAATATGGAATCACCTGGCATACTGTATGTATTAAAGCATAAACTTCTGTGACCTGAAAACCTAGGCTTTCTTTAAGTAAGGTTCTGGACACAAACACTTAATCCAGGTGATCTTTCATCCCACCTTTATATTTAATGTGGATTGCATTTGTTCTCTTAGCTAGTTCCTCAGGTGTGTGGAACAGATCTGATTATGTTCTTTCTTGTTGTTCTGCACCCCTAGCAACAGGCTGAGGATGAGTCTTCTGCCTGTTCCAGCTCAGCTCTAGGGCTTCACCTGTACCCGTGATACTGTGTCCTGGGATTTCATCCCCATTAGATGCTCAAGGGAGCTACTTGGGGGTGGGGGTCCTGTACAACATCTGTATGAATGGCATAAATCCCTGAATCAGATGACTTCACAATATTAGAAAATGGATTCACATGTACAGAATTAAAATAATCTCCCAGTGTATATGTGGGTGGATACTCGAGTTCCATCTAATTTATTTATTTATTTTGATTTTGGATGACATCTTTGAGCTGAGGGTTGTTTTGCAAAGGTTCCATGTCAATGAAATAAGGACAAGAATGTATAAAACATAACAAGATAATCACAATGGAACTTACAAAACAGGCCAGTAAAGTAAGGTAACAATAATAGCAGCCAAAGGCATTTTCAATGAGTTGTGGTGCAAATTATTTATACTGTACAAGTGGTAGACAGCTCAGAGAGCTTTATCAGGAGAGGATTAGAGGGAAAGGAGAAAGAAGGGTGAATGGAAAGGGGGAAGTAAGGGAAAAGAGAGGGAGGAGGGGAGAAGGGGGGCGTGAGTTGGGAATGTGGTAGATGGGGAAATGGCAAGAGGGAGGTCAAGGGGGATGAAAGGGAAAGGGAATAGGAGGCTAATTCATTCTTTCTCCAGGGGTAGGAGAGGAGGAGATGCTGCGGTGGTTAGGAGGGATGCTTGAGGGGGCTAGACCTAGAGGGGATTATAAGAAGCAATCACAGGAGGCACTAGCCATATGGTGCTGATGAAGTTTAAGCTTAAAAGCACAAATCATGGCAATGTTGGAGATTACTGTAGGTAGCAACTTGAACCAGGTTGAGGCTCTGACAAGGCAGGAATGCTGAGCTTGACAGGTCCAGCAGTGAGATGCTGTAAAGGTTAGAATGGCCAATCTTCTAGTTAGGTAATGGACGCAGTGTGGGGTCAATATTGATTGGACTCCAGGGGGCATAAGGCCCAATGCAGTCTTCTTAGCTTGGGTGCAAGTCTGGTACTTTAGCCTGCTGGATAGCTGCAGTCAATTACCCTGCTCATAGATATCAGATGTGTGAGAAAGACGGGGAGCTGAAATGAGAAGCCTACGTGCCTTATTAAGGGCTACAGCTATGCACCAGAGAGCAGTGTCAGTATCAGATCCGTAGATCACAAGCCCGTAGTTAATAGTTGAGATAACAGAGCTCTGGATAGTGAGGTTCAAGGCTTCAGCCATCGGGCAGTGTTTATGCTTGTATAGTAGCCCTATGTGGAAGTTCACAATTTTAGCGATATTGTCAATGTGTTTGGTATACAAGAGGGAGCAGTCAAGGGTCATACCCAAGTATTTAAACAGGTCCACCTGCTCGAGGGTGACACAGTCATGGTTGTTAATTATTAGCTCACAAACCTTGTACTTATTGTGGGTACTATGGAACAACATTGTTTTAGTTTTTTTGTGGTAAAGGATGAGTTTGTGTGAGCAAAACCAGTCTTCCACTTCTGGGAAACTTTTCTGCAGTTGAGACTGAAGGGAGGGAGGGTCAGTGTGGCATGTGAAGATTACTGCATCATTCACATACAGTAGCATTTTGTCATGGCAAGAGGCAGGGAGATTGTTCGGGAATATGCTAAATAACAAGGGATCCAGAATTGATCCTTGGGGTACTCCAGAGGGGACGGGAAGGGACGACGAGAGGAGTTCACCAATCCTGACCTGTTGGGTCTGGTTACTGAGGTAGCTTTGAAACCAGCTGGTAGGTTTGCTTGAAAGACCAAGGAGGGATAATTGTTCAAGGAGAATGGAGTGATTGACAGTGTCAAATACCTTGCTCAGGTCAATAAAAGAGGTGCTGACCAGCTGGCCCCAATAAAATGCATGATGGATATATGCAGCGAATTCGAGGAGTGCTGTGGTAGTGCTGTGCCCTTTATAGCTGGGAACATTGCAGGCAGTATTTCTCAAGGTACTGAGCTGATCAGCCACTATCTGTTATAATGCTTTGGATGGGGGGGGAGGAGGATGGACTGGAGTCACCACTGCTGATTTCCACTTTTGAGGGAACTGGGAAAACATCTGACCCTGTTAGAAACATAGAAACATAGAATTTGATGGCAGATAAGGACCGCTTGGCCCACCTAGCCTGCCCATTTCCCTACCTAATGATCCTAGTTAATCAACAGCCTACTTCCTCCTACCCTCCACTAGAATTGCCTTATGTCTGTCCCATGCATTCTTGAATTTCCCCACTGTTTTTGACTCCACTACCTCCTCAGAAAGGCTGTTCCATGTATCCACAACCCTCTCCATGAAAAAATACTTTCTCACATTGCCTCTGAGCCTTCCCCCCTCTATCTTCAAATTGTACCCCCTTGTTCTTGCACATCTCTGTTTCTGAAAAATGCTACCCTCTTGGACGTTGTTGATTCCCTTGAAGTACTTGAAAGTTTCTAACAGGTCATCCCTCTCCCTCCTCTCCTCGAGGGTATACATATTAAGCTCCTTTAACCTCTCTTTTATGTCTTCTGGTGCAGATTCTGCACCATTTTAGTTGCCCTCTTCTGGACAGCCTCTATCCTGTCTATGTCCTTGCGGAGATGGGGTCTCCAGAACTGCAAGCAGTACTCCAGTTGGGGTCTCACCAACTATTTGTACAGAGGGTTAACAACTTCCTGTTTTCTGCTGGTGATGCCTCTCCCTATGCATCCCAGTATCCTGTCAGTCCTACTTACTGCAATCTCACATTGCTTGCCCACCTTA
Organism: Neoceratodus forsteri; assembly: GCA_016271365.2. Classification (NCBI taxonomy): domain Eukaryota; kingdom Metazoa; phylum Chordata; order Ceratodontiformes; family Ceratodontidae; genus Neoceratodus; species Neoceratodus forsteri. The sequence goes on from CM028129.1 coordinate 726,336,779, forward strand.
AGGTCATCTGATATGACTAGGTTCCTTTCCATTTTTGTTGTTGTTAGTATCTCACCCCCATTGTGTACTCTTCCCCTTGGTTTTTGTTTCCCAGGTGCATTACTTTGCACTTTTTTTGCGTTGAATCTAAGCTGCCAGACATTTGACCATTCCTCCAACCTTGCCAGGTCCCCTAACATCCTTTCCACCCCACCTTCTGTATCAACCCTGTTGCAGATCTTTGTGTCATCTGCAAAGAGACATGCTTTTCCTTCCAGTCCCTCTGTAATGTCACTTATAAAAACATTAAAGAGGATCGGTCCCAGTACTGAACCCTGTGGTACCCCGCTAGTAACCCTCCTTTCTTCAGAGTGGACTCTGTTTACTATTACCCTCTGCTTCCTGTTGTCCAGCCATTTTTTTACCCAGATTACCACCTTGGGACCCACTCCAAGGCTGGCTAACTTGTATATTAATCTTTTGTGTGGGACTGTGTTCTAGCTCTCACATTTATTTGTAGACTCATGCTTCCTTGAATATCTCATCCTTTTTGGGCACCACCATTGCCCTTGTCCTGAGCCACCTTGGCAGTACTCCTGGGGGGGGGCTAACATAATGTTTGTTTCACTATTCACAGTCACAGAATTCCACCTTAATTTGGAGCTTTATGAACTTCAAAAGTAGAAGGTAAAGGAACAGAAAGAGAGACTGTTTGTGTAGATTAACCTCTTCATGAAGCATTCCCTTATCATCCAATGTGCCAACTTAAGTCTCAGTAGTTTGCTTTTTTCCAGGTTGGCCACCTGCACCAGACCTGGAGGACACCAGCCCTTTCTATCCTCACAGCATCTCAGCCAGCACTGTGCAGCTTCCTTCACAGACTGTCCTGATGCTAACACAGGATTTCTGCCTGTATCGTGCTGTAACTGCCGATGTGGTAGTTTGCTCCCTCTGTTACTATGGGACTGTCCCCATGGTATAAGTGCTTCACTAGCTGTCCTTGCCTCCATGGTTCCCTTGCCATAGCGCCAAACCTTGTTTTTGTTGTGGTGTGCCAAACACAGGAATTTCAAAGTCTTTCTTATAATGGTCTTCTACCATTAAATCAGTATCGACTGGAAGCAATCCCGAAATGTCAGCTGCAGGAGTAGCCGGTCCTGCTGATGCGTCAGGTCCCTCAGGCTTTAGATTTCAGACCACTGTTGATTTAATCACAGGTACTTTATCCAAAGATGAATCTTGCTCAGGGATGAAAACATAATTGTCAGGGCTAGCTGCTCTTCTTGGGGGTGTATGAATTGCCTGTAATTCAGGTACAGTCTAATAAGGAGGTATCTGGCTGGCAAGGCTTCCAGCTTGTCTACCTTGTAGATGTTGTTTTTTCGTTCTCATTTTCTCTTTTTCTTCAGCAAGTAAAGCCATTAGATCTAGCTTTTTTTTTTCCTGTAAATATGCTGCCTCTGGGTTTTCTTCTGTTGGTGACTGGTGTCTAGATTCATACACCTGAACAGATGAAGATCTTTCCATACTCCTATAAGTCTTTGTCTTTCCATCACCAGAAATAACAGGTATAGCTATAGGCCATTAAGCAACATTCCCTATAGCCAAAGCCTCCTTAGTACTCCAGCTGGCGGGGTGGGGAGGGGAGAAGTCTCTTCCACCCGGACAGCCATGACCCCATCCAGCTCCAAACATCATGCTATCCAACAGGAAGTGTGCAGCATCCCCTGTCAAAGAGTAGGGGAATTTTTATTGAAAAGTGGGGTTTAAGACTATAGCAATATGAAACACAACATTCATTGTCAGATACAATACATGAAATAAATAATCAAAGCATATTACAAAAGAGTGCACAACAATTCATATTTGATATGTACAAGAAAAGGTCATAGCCATACATAAATACAGTCCCTTCCATTCCCATATCTAGCATACATTGCTATTTATTAGTCCAGTGCTAAAAAGAAATCTAACAGGCCCATTGATTACAGTTAAACCATAAGTGTCTAACTGTTCCCCTGGGGAAATGTTCCACATCTTTCTGCAGAACAATGTGGCATTCCCTTTGTACATTATAAAGTATTTCTATAGAAGACACAGACTTCTGCAAATATACCATAGACTGTATCAGGATGTTATTTACCCTAGGTTCCTGTAGGGGGACCTTAGAACAAAGCAATATAGGAGAAGGACAAGAATAGTGGTTTGTCCCAGTCTTTAGCAACCAGGACCCAAAAATGTTTTACAAATGCACAATCTAAAAATAAGTGTTCTTGTGTTTCCAAGATCTGAGGGCAAGTCTCTCCTGGGCAATATCTGCCTGAGAGTTGTTTATGCTTAGTATTGTTACGTACATTAAGCCTGCCATAATTACCTAACCACACACTGTGCCATACATATGGTGGCAACCTCGGGTTTGACAGTTGCTGAAGTACACCTTCTAACTTACTAGCAGGACATTGGGGAAACCAGACTTCTTCACAACACTCAACATTTAAGATAGCCTTATAAATGTTTTTCCTATCTGAAGTCTGAAGTTGTGTGACAGAAAGTTCCCATTTCATAATACAATTCATACAGTCCAACCCGTAATTAGGGCCTAAGGGAATTTTATTCAAAAGTTTCTGTTTCCCCAGTGTCCATGGTGACATGGAAGGATCCAACCATAACTTTATCAAAGACTTTCATAGTTTGTTACCTTGCTTTAAAGCCCCCCACCCATATTGTAGCACACAATCATGCTATAAAAACAGGCTACTGGGTGTACCCTATTTACCCCCCACTTCCTGAATACTTTGATATGTGAATTCTTGCTTTATTGGGTTTAGTCTGGTTTACCCAAAAAGCTTGAAAAAACACACTATAAAGACTGGTAATTAATGCCTGGTGAGGGGGAAAAAACATAACATACATACAAGAAGATAGAATCAATAGTGACCATATTAAAACTACCCTCTTCTTTTTTTGAAATCTGTTGCCCCTTCCAGCCAGTGACCAATGTATTGGCTTGAGCCAAACATTTTCCCCAATGTACTAAGGCCATATAACCTGGACCAAAGTCTACCCCCAGTATACAGAGGGGATCTTGAGAAACAGAGATACCTGAGAAACTATCTTTCACAGGAAGGGGAGTATCACCTACAGTCACACCCTTACTCTTACCCAAATTTATATTTGAACTGGACATATTGGAGAAATCCTGTAAAGTATTTGTGAGGGAAATAGGACAGGTGTCAGGAGATAACTTTAAAATAATATCCTCTGCATATGCCAGGATTTTTATAGGTGGGATGCCAGGGGCAGGAGAAAGTACTATTATGTTAGTGTCAGACATTATTTTTCGAATGAATATGTCTAGTCCAAATGCATAAAGAAGGAGGCTAAGTGGACAGCCCTGCCTAACCCCTCTATGAATGCTAATACGTTTCCCTTGCCATTTATTTACTTATTGGTTTTAGAAATGGCTAAAACTGAATGTAAAATACACTATAATTTAAATACAGTGGTTCCCTTTTCTGAAATAAGGGCATCTAAAAAAATATTTGGTGGCAAAGTTCTGGGGAATTGATTAGTCATATATTAATTGAGTCTTTTTTTGACTCAAAAATTATCTCTAATTGCCTCCATGGAATTAAAACAACTAGACAGTAAAATTGACAATCTTTTCTCCGTCATAAAAGGAATACAAGAGTATACCCCGAAAACTATTGACAGGCTACCAGTAGAAAATGAATGGTTTGACAGAGACTGTAAAAAATGTAAGTCTGAGATTAATAAATTGTTGAGACTGGTCAAAAAGAGCTATAGCTCAGATACCCTAAATTTATTGAAGCAAAAAAAAGCTTCAGTATAAGGATATGATAAATCAAAAAATAAACTACTATAATAAACAATTATCACGTATATTACATGCAATTAGATCTAAAAATAGTAAAGCATTCTGGAATTTGGTTGCTAAAGGGACGAACATGTGTAACCTGGCAATAGACTCTTACATCACAGAACACACATGGGTAAACTTCTTTACAAAGATTGTCTATGATCCTGATATTATGAGAACTTATGTAGATCTTTTTGTTGACTGCAAGTCATTTAAACCAATAGTGTTTGAGGAAGTTTATTTAGCAATTAATATGTTAAAGTCCAATAAGGCTCCTGGACCAGTTCAAATATTGGCAGAGGTATACTCATCTGAATCTGGACTCTGGTGTAAGGTGTTAACGGTGTATTATAATAAACATATTGCTTTGAATTATGTACCGCACTCTTGGATAGGTTCAACTATTGTGCCAATTTATAAAAAAGGTAAAGTATAGATCTGGCGATGTACAGGCTGAGAAGCCTGATTGATATTAATGTAAAAAGTTTTTTAAAAACCATATGAAAGATTTAAAGAACAGGTGGAAATAACTGGTGGATTATCTATACTTCAGACTGGATTTAGAGCACAATATACAACCTTAGACAATATATTTGTACTAAGAGACAAAGAACCTTAGCACGCTAGTATCGAGGCAAGGATTACCCCAAAGTGCATTGGCCGGGAAGCCAAGTTTCAAAGAAAAACAAAATCACACATACCCCCATAATGCAAAGCTTCATGGGCTTTATATGCAAATCACCACAAAATATTATGCTGGTTCAACTTTAAGCAGAATTGCGTGGTGGCAAAGGGCCTCTCACACAGCCTGCAAAGGGTGCCAACAGAAGACACAGACATGTGTTTCATCCTACCAGGACTCATCAGTGTGCCTCGTCTGTATAACACCCAAGTGGAATGAACCAGCTACCTTAAGTTGGTCTATCTGGGTTGGGTTGTGGTGAGCCCAATAAAAACCAAAAACTAGCAACTCTGCTTAAAGTTGAACCAGCATAATATTTTGTGGTGATATGCATATACAGCCCATGATGCTTGCATTATGGGAGTATGTGTAATTTTGAATATATTTGTACCAAGGCACATTCTAGGAAAGTATGTGATCCTTAGAAAACAAAATGTTTATATAATTTTTATTGATTATAGTCCTGCTTTTGACTCTATCTCAAGAAGTCTCCTATGGGCACAGCTATTGTCAAGAGGAATAGATAGAAATCTGGTTGCAATAATCACTAGACTGTACAGTAATACATAGGCCTCTATTAGACTAGGTACAAGAGGTGAACTATCATGTATCTTTAACACTAATAAAGGAGTCCAGCAAGGATGAGCGCTAGCACCTCTCTTATTCTGTTTATATATTGATAACTTATTAAAAGAGTTGATGTTACTCCCTTCTGACTCCCCTAAAATTCAAAATACAGCAAATCATTTGCGTGGTCTAAATCTGGTCTTGGAAAAAAAAATTGGCTTTCTCAACAAAAGATCACAAGAATTGAAGTTAAATATTAATGGATACCTAAACAACATTTTGACAACAAACTATTCAAAAATCTGACCCCGTAGGTGACCAAAGGAAAGGCTACTGTATTCATTAATGCTAAAACTATATTTATATAATTTACCTAAATGTGGTTCCAGAGCATTTACATATTGTAAAATCAGCCTTCTAATTTAAAAAAAAAACTGTCTTACCTGCTTCCTAAAATGGCCGCCAAATGTGTTATGTGATGATATCATTGGAGCCAAAGTCAGAGAGTTATATGCTCCCTATAGTGCTAAATAGTTCTTTTTTCCCTTTGTATAGAATTGTTTCACCCAAAAGGTCAAAACCATGTGCATTATTTTATATAATACACATGTTAGGCTATGGTTCTGTTCATTGTGTTTATTTTAACATGCTGAAATTGTGTTTAAATCCAACTGACTTTCTCTGTGGCAAACCACAGTGCAGTAAAATCTTGAATAACCTGGTGGTCTAGTGGTTATGGCGGATCCCAGATGCTACAATAGGGGTGCTGGGTGGTATGCATGCTTAATATGCACTTTTTGACATTTTTATTAAACCTTTATATTTTATACTATTATTCTTTTCTATTACATTTTTGACTGAACCTAAAAATGTAATCCATAGTTTGAATGTAAGCATTTGTACAATCAATAAATCAGTCTTCTTCAACAAAGTGAAATGCAGCAGCAGCAGCAGCAGCAAGCAAGTACGTTACTATGTGTACGTGGGGGAGTTGCAGCAACACCCTTCACCACCCCCTAAAGTCACCACTTTTTTGTAACAAAGTTCTTGTGCAGTCCAATGTTAGAGCTCATGCTTTCTTGAAAATCAAATATTTGCTTGCCTTGTCTTCTTTTTCCATGGGAAATAATAACAATAAGAAGAAGAATCAGCATTTATATAGTGGTTTTCATACACACTGTATCCCAAAGTGCTTTACAAGCAATGCTAGACTGGTAGTTAAGTGACTGAACATGTAGTGGCAGCCATTTCATAGATTAATATCCACACACAGCCTTGGATAATTATATGAACTGGTTTTATGGGAAGGGGAATGTTGGCCAGGGCAATGTGGTCAGGTAGTGATTATGGTGCTAGCAGCCCCACATCTTATTTCTCACAGTAATCTGCTCATATTTCTCTCCATCTGTCTTCCCCTTCCCTAAATATAGCAGTACCTTGCAAGAGTGGCATTCTCAGTCCCCCTCTGGTATTCATTCTTCACTATTCCTCCTCACACTGAAAACTGGTGAGCTCATCACCCTTCTGCATCATCAATGCAAGTAGTACAGTCCCCATTTTATTTTGATATATCAAATATAAACATATCTTTCAAGTAAATCAGGCTGATAGCAGCAGGGAACAAGGGGAATGATAAGCTTTCCTATCCTTAAAAGATCTAGGCTACCTTTGATTAGGCACTGCTAAATGATGGGTGTGCACATCATTATGCACGTAATTTAATAGTGCCTAATCATAGGTGGCTTAGATTTTATATGGGTAGGAATGCCTATTTTCCACTTGTGCAATGCAGCTATCAGCCTGGCTTACCAGACGATTGTATTTATTATTAATATGCAAAAATAACACGGGAGACTGTACTAACCACATTCATGATGCGGAAGAGTAGTGAACTCACCAGTTTTTGGTGTGGGGAGCAGGTGAGAAGAATGAATGCCAGAGAGGGACTGAAGAGGCCATTCCAGCAGGGTACAGCTTTATTCAGGTTAGTTGAAGACATGAAGGAAGACGTTGAGCAGATCACCATGAGATCTGAAATGAAGGGCTGCCAACATTGTGATCACTACCTGACTGTGGATGAGAGTAGCCAGCGATGACAAATACTCAGAGTGGCATGGCTGCACCTAAACTGTTACTTGAATTCGGTATAGGGAGATTACCCTAGGGTGGGGGGGGGATGTTGACGTTTGTTAGGACAGTATTGAGGGAGTTGTGTACAGCTCATTCAAGATTTTGAATGGTGGCAGCCAGTCAACTTGCATTGTGGAGCAGAGCACAGAAAAGTACTGGAGAAGAATTGCTGGGAACTGTCCTGCGGGGTTCTGCAGATCACGGGTAAAGGAGTAGACTGACACTGGAAGTCGGGTGGATTCTCTCAAGTTATTAGTATGCCTCTCCTGCTAATAATATTGTTATCCTTTGTAAGTGCAGCCCTTATGAGAGCATGAACAGCAGTTTTTCTGGTGGGTCATGATGCTTATTGCTTGGCCCTCCAGGAAGACTTAGTTTTTGGTTAATGAGGCGGGGGAAAAACACAACAGGGGACCTGTACATACTATCTTCACTGTGCAGAAGGGTGGTGATCCACTCAATGTTTACTGTGGGAGCAGAAGTCAAACATTGAGAATGTGGACTGGAGAGTGATTTAGGAGGCATTTTAACAATGCCAGCTGATGATGCATATTGGTATAGGTGTGCAGAACTCTCTGAGGTACAAAATTACAATCTGAGATGTGATCATTCTCTTCATGAGACCATAAGTACATATGCAGCACCAGGCAGTACTAAGGACAGGGTATGGATGGTGGGGTGTTCAACAGAAGGCAGGCTAGATGCATGGGGTTCACATGGGAAAAGAAAGCCTTATTTGTGGATTAACACAAGAGCATGAGCTTTGGAACTGAACCAGACTGGTACTTTGCTGTGTGACCCTGAGCAAGTCACTAAACTTCCTTGTGCTCCCATGCCACACCTGTAAACAAGCTTTCAGCTTAGTGTGTCTCTCCTGGTTAACAAAAAATCAAAATTCAGTGCATCACATAACTACTAGATCATCAGGTATTTGAAGTGTCGTATTGTAATGCAGTTTGCCGAGGAAAAAGTCAGCTGGATTGCAAAATATTTTCTGCAAGTTAAAGTAAACAAAATGAACAAAATCATAGCCTAACGTGTGTACTGATCAAAATAATCCATCAGTTAATACATGATGCTGATCATTCTGGTACAACAATTCAAAACAAAGAGGAAAAGAAGAATTAGTTGGCACTATAGAAATATAAGTGGGTCTTTATCGCTGGCTCCGATGATGTCATCATGACTCATCACTTAACACACTTGGCAGACATCTTAGGGAGAAACCAAGGCTGTTTTTTGAAAATGAAAGGCTGATGTTTACGTTTTTCAAAAGCTATGAAACTGCAGTTATGTTATTTACATAAATGCAGTTTTAGCACAAATGTAAACAGCAGACTTTACTTTACTTTACCTCGCTATGAAGCCAGATTTTGGAGTTTGCAGTTTCAAAAAACTGCTTGTTTAGGCACCCTTTATAATCAATAAAACAAAAATACTTGTTTTTGGAAATAAAAAAGTAAAAGGCATTTGTAAAATCGGGATCAAAAAATAGAAGTAACCTCATCATATGTATACTTAGATATTAATATTTCAAATAATTGTCTATGGAAGTCACATACTGACCTGATAAAAGACAAACCTAATAAATCATTAGTGAGTATAATAAGATTTAATTACAGATATGGAGGTCACTCAATTAAGAGCACGATAATGGCAATTAAAGCAAAATTGGAAGCATAGATACTGTACGGGACAGAGATTTGGGATCCCAGCAATACAAATAAGCTAATGAGTCCTATCTACAAAATGCTGAGGAACTTACTAAAATTGGACCATTCCTGCCCTGCTGTTTACATTAGGACAGAAACTGGTTTGACCAATATAACCGAGTTAATGGAAACACATAAAATAAATTTCTGGTTATGCTTAACAAACTTACAGAATTCTTCATTGTCAAAACAATGTCTTATTGAAAAAATATGGATTCAATCTAGGATTTAAATGAAAATTTTGGTATACAGCTATAATCATGATTACGAATAAGCTTAAATTGCTATCTCTTAAAAAAGCAGTTGATACAAAAATTATATTAAGCAAACAATACAAGAAATACTTCTCAAAAAAGTAGCTAATGACTGGAAAAAGCAAGATTTAGAAACTGTTAAAACCACGCATTACTCAGAATGGTTCGCTGATAATAATCTGGACTTCAGATTTAAACAATATCTAGATATTCTAGAAAATCCGGAATTGCATCAAAGTTTTATTACGTTCAGATTCGAATGATTTCCTAGTAACATTCTTCTACACCTCTATAAGAAAGTAACAGGAATTACCCAAGCCTGTGACTGCCTAATTGGTGAAAAAGAGAATTTGATACATGTTCTCTGGGTATGCCCATGGTATTCCAGAGAAAGGAATCATTGGTTGGGCTCATTTATTAACAACTGCTATCAAATTGACATAAGCACCTTAACAACAATCCTAATAAATACAGCTAATACCTTTACTCTGGATAGACTATCTAAATAATTTTTGGCAATACTTAAAAAATGCAGAAATTAAAGCCCCGGTAATGTAACTAAAGAAATTTGTTTTAGATGGTTAGTGCAATATTGTAACACGTTAATAATTGTATAGAATGTTCACCACCGTATTGTACAAAATGAAATACTATATTTATTCAAAATGCTAATATTTTTTAATGAAGTGAAGTGTTTATATATTTTGATCTGTTTTTTAATTGGAATAGCAATTGCCGATCAATAAAAAAAAATTAGGAATAAGCACCGCATCCCGATACATGTGCCATACCCAACCTATAAAAGGTAATGGGATTCCAAAGGCCTTCAGGGCAGCAAACAAAAAATCATGTGACAGCCTGTCAAAGGACTTTTCTTGGTCCAGGCTGAGCACAAAACCCTGCATCACCTGTCCTTCACCTTTGTAAAAAAGTTCTCGTAAGACAATTAAATGATCATTTTTCCATCTATCCAGAACAGCACTTCTTGGGGAGAGCTAACCAAATAATTGGAAACTTTAGTTAGTCTAGCTAAGAAAATTTTACTTAGGATTTTAAAATCAATATTTAGGAGGCTCAATCGTCTCCAGTTCTTAATGTCATGCTTGGCACCTTTCTTATATAGAAAAACAAAGATAACTTCATTCATTTAAGTGAAGAATTTAGAAGTAGCCAGCATATGCTTAAAAACAAAAGAACCAGAGCAGGGGCTAATTGGTCACAAAATGTTTTATAAAGCCCTGAACCCATACTATCAGAATCTGGGGCTGTATTAGTTTTGAGTTTGCGAATAGCAGATTCCACTTCTCCCAAAGAAATGTCTTTCACCAACTCATGAACATCAGATTCTGCTACTTGAGGAAGGTCAAGTAGTTTAAAGTCATTCTGAGTCATGGATAGATGTGGTTTCGTGCCAAGCAGTGATACTACATACTGTTCTACCACTTGCAGTATACCTTCAGGACTGGATACCCTATGTCCTGAACTAGTCTGGAGTTTTGTCATTATTCTGTGATCTACCTTGGATTTACATTCTTTGAAAGGGTCCAGTGACCCTTTTTTAGCCTGAGTGTCATATCAAAGCTCTTGATTAAAGGATTTTGCTCTATTGTATTGTAGAGCAACCATCTGTTTTTTTAATATTGGCAATTTGGGAACTGTGATCATGTTTATTAAGCTCAGACTGGGAGATAAGATACTGTAACTGATTACATAGTTGGAGGTACTGCAAATATTCCTTATTAGCAACGTACTTGACCCTGTTCTGAAAGAGCACTTTCCATGGCTTCTTGGTGTCCTCCCACCACTCCACCAGGTTGTCATAGCATTAAACTACTGAAAGCCTAGCTGTCCACTCTCGTTTCCATGCATTTTGAACATGAGGGTCTAATAAGAGGGATTCATTAAGTCACCACTCATTTTTTTCACATTGTGGAGAGTTGTCCCAGGTAAACTACAGTGTAAAAGAGGCATGATCCGAAAATTCACATGCTTGTGTCTGCACTTTGACTATATGTAAAACTGAAGAACTAAACATAAAGTCTGTTCGGGTTTTCAGAGGGCCTCTGAAATATGTATATCCTCCCATGGGGTATTTACTTCTCTAGCCATCTACCAGCCCTGCCGTGCTAACTATATTCTGTAAGGCATGGGAATCACAGAATAGTTTGTCAGTCTGCAGGCCTCTATCTGCTTGACTCAGTCTGTGGGAGGGCGGGTAGGATGAAGACACAGAAGGCGAGACAAGTTCTTTTAAAATGTCCCATAGGGCAGGGCACTTTATTACAGAAGGACTTCACACACTTGGCAATACCATAAACAGTTCAACAATGCAGATCTGGAACTTCTGTGTTACACATACTGATTGACTAGTCAGGATGGTCTTCAGCAACTATAATAAAACATGGCTTATAGGACTGTTGGTTCCCACTCAGACAGTAGGCTCACAGGGACAAATCCAGTGCCTGAGGGTGGTCCTACTTGTACCTGCAGTTTTGCAGCCAATACTTTAGGAAGACCAATCACCCCTCTAGCTTCTCAACTCATCTCTGGTTCAAAACATCCCAGCCTTGACTAGAACCACCACTGGTCAGTCTTTCTGAGACTGCTTCCAGCACCAACTATTCCTCTTGCATCAGCCAGTTTCACTCCTACAGAGGACTGCTCTCTCCACAGCTCAGATCTTATCTGCCAGACTCTGCTCAGCCAGCTCCTTTTATAGGGCTGAAGATCATGTGACCTGTCAATCATAGCTTTAAATGTTAATTAAATGTTTGCAACAATTTTAAATATGTATATTTTGTACAGAAAAGTAAGCAAACATGATAAACAGTATTTTTACATAGATCAGCATTTAAACAATCAAAAAATAAAGCAATAAGAAAATAAAGAAAGGAACTTCCTGGCAGGAAATCCCGCCTTTCTTGCTCCCAGACTCCCTCATGCTAGAGCTCTATAAAGCCCACAGATTTCAGCCGGCATGAGCCCCTAGTAATCTACAAAATGGACGCCAGCAAACTAAAGCACATGGAGTCAGGCATTTCCCAAACAGGTAAATTTTCCTCAACATATAGCAATGTGTACAGTTTTGGCTTAAAAAAACATTTAATCTAATATCAGGAAAATACAAATGAAACCAATATAAAGCAAAAGACATTGCTAATTCATTGTTTGGTAGCAGTTTGTAAAACATGTGTGCTTGGTACATTTCAAACAGCAAGAACTTTGAGATTCCTAATACCTTCCATACAAAACTAAAGGTGGTTTATTGTAGTTCTTCAGTACTTTATATTTCATAGGGCCAAAAACCACTTTCTTCCCCAGGTTCACTATTTTGTACATGGAAATTTAACAGGGGAATACAGCACCAAAGTACACAACATTTCTTTGACCCTAACCGTGCTAAAACAGCTCTTGTATACTTAATGCTAGCAGTGTATGTGTGTGTGTGTGTGGGGGGCAGAAGGAGAAGAAGAAAGAGTATTGAAGTTTCAGTGCTGGGTGATCAGTCCAGGAAAGACAAGATAGAAAAGTAGCATAGAAGAAAGGCTGCAGCCAAAAGGATAGGAAAGAAACATCTATTTTGATATGCTGTAAGACTATTGATGCACTGAATATGTCAGGTCTCAGCAGGCTCTCATTTTTATTTGTCACCTTAAATCAGACTTACTGTGGCTGCAAGGCTTTTCTGCAGCCCCTTAAAAACTGATTCTCTATTTTCATTGATCCAAAATACAGTAGGAGGATTTCACCCTGCTACACAGTCCACAATTAAAATCCTGACCCAAATTAGTAACCATGAGGTGTGAAGAAATGGTTGTATTTCTTTAAAAAAAGAAACCCTCTGTGCTTTGGTTTGAGGGGCATACGTGACTATCAATCTAAACCTCTCTGCCCTGAGGGAAATGTCTAACAGTAGATCCCATCCTGGATGAATTTTTACTAATTGAGAAACTTTCAGCTGTGGGTTAGAGAACAGTATACCTACCCCATCACAGGTATCTTCTCCAGTAGACCAAAATAAAGGGTCATTAGTCCAAGCATGTGAAGCTAATTGCAGCTCTTGGGTGGTTTTGAGCAGGGTATCTTGTATACAATAAATATCACTACTCCCCATGCAGGGAGAATAATGCCCCAGTGCATTTCCTTTCGCTTTTAATACTAGTTACATTACTAACATACTAACATACTAAAATGCCAGCAGAATAGGCCTAACAGTCTTTCATGTCTGCTCGTTTGGTCAGTCCCCAACCTGGGTGTTGACCTTGCTGTCCCGCTCGCCTTCTCTGGCTTCTCCCTTCCCAGTTCTGGATATTCTTGCTGCATTGGATTTTGCTTCCAGAACCCTTCCCCTGTACCTGTCCCACCCCCTCTTGAACCCCTCCACTGTCTCTGCCTCCACCAGCCCCCTAGGCAGTGCATTCCATGGCTCCACCACCCTCTCAGTGAAGTAGCACCTCCTCCTTTCTCCCTGAATCTTCCCTCCAGCTTCCAGCCATGCCTCTAGTGGCCCTTCCTCCTTCCTTCAAGCACCCGACTGTTCCTCCCTATTTACCTCTTCATGTACCTAAAGACCTCTATCATGTCCCCTGGTCCCTTCTCTCTTCCAATGTGTACATATTTAGCTCTTCGAGCCTCTCCTCATAGGTCCTGTCCCCAAGCCCCAAATCATTTTGGTTGCCTCCTCTGGACCCTCTCCAGGAGGTTAATGTCCCGCTTTAAGTGTGGCCTCCAAAACTGCACGCAGTACTCGGTGCGGCCTCACCAAGCAGTTATACAGAGGAGTATCACTTCCTCCTTCTGGAGGTGATCCCCTAGCGATGCATCCCAGCATCCTGTTGGCCTTGGCTGCTGCCCTCCTACAAGTCTCCAGGTTGTTCATCTTGACATCCACCACCACCCCAGGTCCTTCTCAGCCATCGAGACTTGTAGCATTCCCCAGGGTGTACACTTGACCTGGGTTTCTGGCCCCCAGGTGGGTACCTTGCATTTCCTGCATTGAACCTCGGCTTCCACTTTCTAGACCATCTTCCAGAGCCTCCAGGTCCCCCTGTAGGGCCACCCTCCCCTCCTCCTCATCCACCACCGCCCCCAGTTTCGAGTCATCTGCAAAGAGACTCATCTCACTCCTGATTCCTGTCCTTATGTCCGATACGTAGGCGTTGAACAGAAGGGGCCCAAGGACTGATCCCTTTGGGACCCCACTAATGACCCTCCTTGGGAGACATTAAGGGAAGTTATTGTAAGAGAATGCATTAATTTATGTATATAGGAAATGCGAAGACCAACGAAAACCAAACTCAAGGAGTGTTAGAAAGTCTTTTCTGTCTGGTGCGATTTGCAATTGAATCCTCCTCCCCACACACCTTCTTCAGTATTAGTGGTAGTAGAAGCAATAGAGGAGGTGTCTGACTCTTCCTCACCTGAATCCCCTTCCTGAGGTTCTGTATGTAGTGCAGCAAATGTATTCCCTGTTTTCCAAGAAAGTGTACCTCCACCCTTTCAACCTTTGTGTACCACAGTTCCCATGGATGCCAGAGCATTTCCTAACCTGGATCATTTTTTCTGCATCACAGTTTTAAAGGCTTGTCCCATTCAGGGCTTGTCCAGTTTGGGGGGCGCATTTCTTGAATAGTTATGTCAACTGTTGGAGATGAAGCAGCCTGAGTGGTGCTTGCTGTGTCTGTGTTATTGATTTCTACAGCTGAAACATCTATCTGCATGCTGTCTCCAGTTTCAGGGGCAAGAGCTGGTTGAGATTCAGGCCCAGCCTGATCTAGGGCCTCAGTCTCTACCCCCCGGGTTTCTCTGGCAGCTCTCAAACTCTGTTCTGCAATTCGTTTGGCTTGTGCCTGTTGTGCACTATTGGAGGAGGTGTCGTGAGAGGGACAATCTTCCCTATTACGGGAAGCCCAGGGACAGCACCCATATGCATGACCAGACTGCTCACATAGGTTACACTTAAACAGATGTAAACAGTTAGCTGACACATGGCCATACTCCAAGCAATGGCTACATCTTGACGTATCACAAGCAGAACTGAGATGAGTGCGGGACCCACACTTAAAGCATGACCTAGGCTGTCCTGCATAAAACAGTGAACCACTGTTCTTTCCAAGAAAAAAGCTGCTGGGGAGATGTACTGGGCAATTGTTCATAGAAAACAATTTGACCCTGATCCACCACCCCCATCCCAAATTTGTTCACTATCTAAGATAGGGGAGGGTCTGCCTAACACCTTGCATATGGGTCTATTAGACTTGCATCCATAATGCCTGCCATGTTATACTAGAAGCTCCCTGCTTGGTATAGCCTATCCAAGTTTTGTTAAAGCTCTCCATTGATGGACTGCCAACTACTTCTTTGGGTAGCATGTTCCATTTGGAAGTCACCCTTTGATTGAACCATTTTTTGCACCTCCATGTTTTGTAGTTTTCCCCCTTAGCTGCAGCAAATGAGCTCTTGTGTTGTATGTTTTGTCTCTAAGCTCTAGCCCCAACTTCTCCCACAGGTCATGATCAGTCAGTGCTTTGAACACAAACACATATCTCTCCTCAATCTCCTGTATTCCAGAGGAATCAAATTCAGTTCTTCCAGCCTTGTGGCATAATCCTTGTCTGCCATACCAACCATTGATCGTGTAGCGCTCCTTTGTATCCTCTCCAGCATACAAATTTATTTTTTATGGTATGGTGACCATAACTGAACTCTGTATTCAAGAATTGGTCTTACCAAGGAGCCATACAAGTGGACTATAACCTCTCTATTTCTGCTTGCTAAGTGTATTAGAATGCAGTTTAATACTCCATTTGCTTTTTTTGCATATGTTGTTACAGTGGGCCTTAAATTGCAAGTCGTTTATTGTAGTTATACGTAGGTCTTTCTCTTCTGTTACCATTCTAAGAACGCATAGTTGCCTTAGCCAGAAGAGAATGTCCTCCACATTTATGCCTTCATTTTTAAACATTACAGTAATATTTTTTACCAAAGGCTTTATAAGAGGAACTGTTAAAAAGTGTATCCAAACTGGTATATGTTTAAGCACTTGGTACTGTGACCAGAACCTGTCAAGACCAGAAACATTTTTAAAGCTCACATCATAATTTGAATTAGCAATGTGTATCAGAGCAAACATTTCAGAAGAAAAGATCTTCACTGAATCGTTTAACAACAGTTTCACTATGTGGAGTCTCTCAGGAGGTGACTCCAGACCTCCTTTGTAAATACATCTGACTGCATTCCATGTGGGGCGGGCTCCCCTTTATTTTGTAATAAGTCCAACAGTTTAAACATAGGATTGATCCTGGCACAGTGGTCAGGATCCTCCTAAACCTCTGCGGGGGGATCAGGTCTTACAGGGTCCTCCGTATCTTGTACATGAGACTGGTGGTCTGTGGAAGTGGAGGGGGTGTAAGTGGAGGGAGGCAGTACAGTAGGACAGACATCAGGCATGCGAGGAGCAGAATTAGTAGCACCTGTTCAGTAGCACCACTAGTAACATTATCCTGGGGTATGCTGGCGCTCTGATCTAAAGAAGTGGCCATGTGTGGAACAACCTCAGAATAATATCGCTGAACAGTTTCATCAATCGGGTCAGGGACCAGTAGCCCAGTCAGATCTTGCAGTCAGTTGCAAGGGTATGGATCAGGGACCAGTTTCCTGTTCTAATGTCTGAGTTTCTAGGAAGAGAAGCAGCATCAGCGACTTTTGAGGAGTGGGCTCCTGCCTGGCAGCACTCCAGGCAATATATCCCTTCGACCTGGGTTGTGTAGAAATTGGAGGCTTAAGTGGTGCGTTATCCACACCAGTCAGTTGAAAAATAACTTTAGGGCCATGCACAGCTGTGACTGAAGGGTATTGTGCACCATGTTGACGTTGTGTAGTTTGGGTGATGTCCATGGTGCGAGGAGGAATAGCCCACGGCTCTGGGCACATGACCGTCTGGTCATTTTGACTGCCAGCCGCTGTGTGTGGTTGAAATTGTTCATGTGACTTACTTCATGAATCCTTCTGTGGCATGTCAGCTGTAAGTGGAGTGGCAGAACCCTTTGATGGCAGTGCGTCAGCAGACGGTCGACATTCTGTGATAGGTAGAGTTCCGTTCTTGACAGGAGGAGAGTTCCCTCGAACTTTACGTAATTCTTTACGTAATAACTTTACATTTTTTTTTCCTCAGGTATTTTTATTCCTCATCTTTCAAAGTTTGTAACAAAAAACCTCTCAGTACGAGCGTCAGAGTTATTTTCACAATTAGACATAGGAATATCCAAAATCAAATTCTGTACCTGGGGTCTGACTGTAGCAATGGTTTCTTCCTGTAATTCATCCATAGATAAGAAAATATCCATGTTATCATTCTGTTCTGAAAATCCTTGTACTTCCATTGCCATAACAACGGCCTCTAGTGAAGTGAGAGTGGTGGGGGGGGGAGGCCTGATCCCCTGTCTCTTTACCATCCATTCCTTCCTCCAACTCCACAGCAGTGGCCATCTTGGAACAGATGGCCAAGGGTTCCCCTACAGATGGGTAGGGTAGTTTCTCCCATGTCATGGCCAACACTCCTCCATCAGTAAAAAAGGTCTATGTAACCTACCCCCCAGAATGCACCTGGAGACTAGCTATCACAGCTCAGTGTGTCTTTCCTTGTCATTAACTACAAATAATACAGAGGCTTAGCCTAGGGTGTTTGCCCATTTGCTTGTTCAATGGTTGTAGCCATTCATATGGCTCCCTCTTGAATGCTGCAATACTATCTGCCTCCACCAGGTTTTCAAAGCAGAGGTGAGACTCTGGCGGTTATGCTTGGATATGTACCTTACTCTAATTGGATAGAATCACTGTCCTGCATCAGAAGGGGCAGACCAAGTCCCCACTCCCACCAACAAAAACATTTTAAAGCCTAACCTCTGTGAAGAGGTATTTTCTACTGCTAAGTCAGTACTCTTCCATGCGTAATCTATTCCTGTGGGTCTAATGCTCCCATACAGAGTTAGTTGCACAGAAATAACCTTTCTACCATTTTCTCTTGAATGAAAATTGCATCCTGAAACTGAAGCATGAGACCTTCTGTTTTTGTTTAGTATCTGGAATCTATTTACAAACTGACCTTCTACGGGTAGCATCAATCAATAAAACAAATCCTCACTTTAACACAATGCTGAGGTCCATTAAGTCACTCTGTTATCTACAAATACAAAAATTAAAATGCCACCATTTATTATTAATATTTTTGTTAGCATGTACACGTACATCAATTCCCAGAGCTTCTGTTCATCCAATGTAAGCCTCGCTCCTGCAGGCCTCTTTGTTTTTCAGTTTTTGTTGAGAATCTTGATTTGAAAGTTTGTTAGTGAGGTGACCTGGATTTATTAGAGATTGTGATACCTTTAACTGGTCCAACATAGATATTACACATAGTTTTTTTTATTATTTTTATTTGACATTTTGAATTTCAGATGGAAGCAGCTCATTTCTGGATATGCCCTTGGGGAAAGGGTATGCAGGATAGATACAGTCAACAAAGTACAGCAAATACTATTGATATGCAAGTGATAACACAAGACAGAGTATTTGGATAAACTGTAATAACCACACATCCCGGGTCGCTTGTGACCCCTGTGGTAGCACCCAATATGAGTGCGTATTATTGAGCACTACAACGTGAGCGACTCAATAATATCGCCTGTATGTCGAGTGAGTACGGGGAAAGGGCTCTGTGCCGCTATAATGAGTGTAGCGCAGAGGGATATGAGTTACACTTGCTAGAGCGAGAGAGAGAGAGAGAGAGAGAGAGAGGACAAAGGAAAGAATTTGGCCAAGCTTCACTGAGCTGGCCGTGTGGTGTAGTGGCTTGAGCCACTACTCCTAGAGCCTGTGGTGCTGGGTTTAGATCCCAGTGCAGGTAATACTTTTTTGCTTCCAGGGGGAGTATCTACCTTTTCTAAGTCCACTCCTCCTGTACTTGAGAATCCTTATTTTGGGGGGTTTGGAGGCGAAGCCCCCTGCATAAAACAAAGGTTATTAAATGTTTTTAGAGGCCTGTCACTGTTTACAGTGGTCTCTCTAAAGGGAAGTTGCCTTTTTGACATGGGTGATTAGTTTATCGCTCTAATGAGCGGCTCCATAAGGGAATCGCCCTTATCACATAAATCCACGCATGCAGCTGAGTGCCTCCTACCACCAGGGAAGTGCAGTTATTATAGCTTAACCCCACGACCTGCAGAGTGCTATTGTGCATACCCCATAGGAAATACCAGATCCTTTGAATTCATGGCAGCTAAGGCTGGGCCAGGTACAGGCTGCAGGATCAGGGGTGATTGAAGCTTTCATTGCAGACTGCTCTGCTGGTCTGGGTATGTACCACTGAGACCTGGCTGGAGTATCCATGCTGCTGGATACTCGGTGGTACATTACCTACAGTGGGAGCACAGGTGGGATGGGGTGGCCATTTGTTGTAGATCTGCATTGAAGATAACAGTATAGCCCACAGGAGTGATCTGGTCATTTGAATGTGTGGCACCTGAGTGTGGGTTGGGTACAGGCTGGAGGATCATTTTTGTGTACTATCCTCTGGGTCACAGGACTGAGTTCCTGCAGAAACTGGAGAGCTAGTCTTGGATTCCCCCAGACTACTTATGCTGTGAGGAATTCAAAACCTGGGTCAACAATAAAGCCTCACTTTTTGGATAACAGTTCCTCCAGGAGATGATATCACTGGGCCTCATACAGGTATTTGCCTCCAGGATCCACTAACAGGGTCACACCTTGGACATTGTCTTTTTGTTGGGTCTTGATATTAACAATATCAAGGTTGATCCTGTAGCTTGGTCAGATCACTGTGCTGTGCAGTTCTTTTGCAGGGTCCCCTGTGTGAGTTTCCTTCCTGTGGAGATGGACAGATATCATCCAAATTAAAATCTATAGTTTAGTAAATTCCTGTCAGTATTAAACATCTCAAGCATAATAATATCTGGGTTCTCAAAGGAAGTGACTGACAATGTTAAGGCTAAAAGGGTAGCATTCAGGAGGTACATAGAGATGCAGGAGGAAGAGGATAGGGAGATGTACCAGGAGATGCAGGGGGAAGAGGATAGGAAGGTGTACAAGGAGATGCAGTGGGAAGAGGATAGGGAGGTGTACCAGGAGATGCAGGAGGAAGAGGATAGGGAGGTGTGCAAGGAGATGCAGGGGGAAGAGGATAGTGAGGTGTACAAGGAGATGCAGGGGGAAGAGGATAGGGAGGTGTACAAGGAGATGCAGGGGGAAGAGGATAGGGAAGTGTACAAGGAGATGCAGGGGGAAGAGGATAGGGAGGTGTACCAGGAGATGCAGGGGGAAGAGGATAGGGAGGTGTACCAGGAGATGCAGGGGTAAGAGGATAGGAGGTGTACAAGGAGATGCAGGGGGAAGAGGATAGGAAGGTGTACCTGGAGATGCAGGAGGAAGAGGATAGGGAGGTGTACAAGGAGATGCAGGGGGAAGAGGATAGGGAGGTGTACCAGGAGATGCAGGGGGAAGAGGATAGGGAGGTGTACAAGGAGATGCAGGGGGAAGAGGATAGGACGGTGTACAAGGAGATGCAAGGGGAAGAGGATAGGGAGGTGTGCCAGGAGATGCAGGGGGAAGAGGATAGAGAGGTGTGCAAGGAGATGCAGAGGGAAGCAGGGAAAGCGGAGCGGGGCACAAAGGTACAAAATGAGGAAAGGATAGCCAAAGGGGTAACTATGAGGAACAAGATCTTTTTCAGGTAAGTGAAAGAGGAAGATAAGGGGAAGGATTGTGAGGTTAAAGATCAATTGCAGTGTTTTTAAAATGCTTTTACCATATTTTATTTGCTCACCATGAGAACAACCACCCCATATATATTGCAAGTAATGTGCAGGAATAGTTATTTCTCATGTTCAGGTGCCTGTTGATGCCTGTCTTTTTTGAAGGTTTCACAGAAAATTCCTCAGACATTTTCAGACCAGTTGACAGAATCTTGGGTGAGTACTGATTCCGTTCAAGCAACAATGACATCATTTTCCTCAAGGTCCTGGCAGATCGGTACATCATATTATGACATTTAAAAATCAATCTTTGCTCCCAGTTTTCTGGTGGCAGCCTGTAGTAATCATGTTATTCCATTAAAACACTGTGAGTAAATATCTGTCAATTTTCCTAATCTGATCAACACTTGATGCTCAGTATCAGCCCCCAACAAAAAAAAAAAAACATCAACAACATGACAGGCTCTTAACACTTAAGACCTTTTTTGTTTCATTTTTTCTCTTCCTGCCCTGAATAAAGCCTCAACAGCTTCCACCTTATTTTTAGGTATTGTCCCCTAAAAATTACCGATTAATCTGTAAAAGTAACTAAATATTTATCTGTAATACTGTATCGATAAAATTCAATAGGCAAAGATCCTCAGACAATTGAAAATAGACATGAGTTGTTGCCAGTTTGTAATCTGATGTACGTTAGTGTGTGTGTGTGTGTGTGTGTGTGTGTGTGTGTGTGTGTGCGCGTGCGTGTGTGGGCGGGTGGCTGGGTGTGTACTGAGCTGCCAGAACCTTGAGGAAAATTATGTCATTGTTGCCTGAATGGAATGAGCACTCACCCAAGATTCCACCAGCTGGTTTAAAAATGTCTGATGGATTTTCTGAGAAACCATCAAATAGGAGAGCATTAAAATAGTATCTGTACATGACAAATGGCAATTTCTTCATTTCATATGTAATAAATGAGGCCTAGTTGCCCTTATATTAGAGAAAAGGAGTAAAGTTTATAATATGTTTGTAATATATCTGCAGTTGATCTTTAACAAGGGCAGAAGCAGTGGTGCAGAAGAGGATCATGAAAAAGCAGAGATCTGGAACAGAAACTTCTGTTCAGCCTCCACAGTAGAAGGGTGGGAAGGACCACATAAAAGCAGCAGGAACACCGGGGCGGGAGGGGGGAGAGCAGACACAAGTCTATTCACAGAACACAGTGTCCTGAAAAGACTTGTGAAGCTGAAAGTGAATAAAGCTGTGGGGCCAGACAGGGTACACCCAAGGCTGCTGAGGGAGCTCAGGGAGGTACTGGCTGCACCTCAGACAGCCTTATTGAACAACTCACTGGAAACAGGAGGGGTCCCAGAGAACTGAAGGAGGGCAGATATAGTCTTACTTCATAAAAACAGCAGCAGAGAGGAGGCTGGCAACTGCAGGCCAGTCTCCTGATGCTGAGGGTGGGGAAGGTAAAGGAGACACTTTTAAAGGAAAGGCTTGTGGAATATCTTGAATCCTGCAGGTTAAAAGACATGAGGCAACATGGATTCATGGGGGGGGGGGTCATGTCAGAGTAACCTTATAAATTTCTTCAGCTAGATGACCAGGGAACTACATCAGGGTGGGGTGGTGGACATGGCCTACTTGGACTTCAGCAAGACCTTCAACAACATACAACATAGGAAGTTCAGAAGTTCATAAGTAAACTGGGTAGTTTGGGGTGGGACCTAAGGTGGTAAACTGAATATGAAATTGGTTGATGGATAGGCAACAGAGGGTAGTGGTAAATGGCACTTACTTGGGGGCATTGACCAGCAGTGTACCTCAGGCCTCAGTACAGAGACCAGTCCTTTTTAATATCTTTATACGTGACACTGCAGAAGAGCTAGAAGGGAAGGTCTGCCCCTTTTTTAGAAGGCACCAAAATCTGCAATAGGATAGACTCTCCGGGGGGTGGAGTGAATGAGCAGAAACCTGAGAAAGCTTGAGGCTTGGTCAAATGTATGGCAGCTGGGTTTCAATGTGAAAAAGTGCAAAATCATGCACCTAGGGTAACCCAGAGGCAGAGTATAAAAATTTGGGAAGAGATACTGACAGCCACAAAATAGGAAAGGGACATTGGAGTAATCTTATCGGATGACTTCAAGGAGGCGAGGCAGTGCAACAAGGCAGTAGATAGGGTTAGCAGAATGCTTGGGTGCATAAGGATGGCTATCACCAGCAGAAAAAGGGAGGTGGAGTTAACCACTGTACAGATCATTGGTGAGACTCCACTTGGAATACTGTGTCCAGTTCTGGAGACCACATTTCAGGAAGGACATAGACAGGACAGAGGCTGTCTAGGGGCTGCATCGGAAGCCGTATGAGAAAAGAATAAGGGATTTCAATATGTACAACCTAAAACAGACGAGGGAGAGGGGGGACATGATAGAGACCTATAAATGCCTCACAGGGGTGAATAAGGTACAGAAGGGGAGTATTTTGCAGAGGATAGGGTAGATAAGAACAATGGAAGGTGGAAGGGGGGAATTTAGGAGGGAAATAAGGAAGAACTTCTGCACTGAAAGAGTGGTGGATTCCTGGAACAGTCTTCCAGCAGAGGTAATGGGGGGGTTGAAAACAGTGCTGCACATCAGGCATGCATGGGACAGGCACAAAAGGATCGTGGTAAGGAAGCAGGGGGGTAGCCAGAGATAAGGTAAGGTCTACAGTGACAGTATAGGCAGAGACAATAGTCAGACCAAGTGGGCCAAGTGATCCTTATATGCCAACAATGTCTAGGTTTCTAATGAGATGTCTGCCTTGGACTCCCTGGCACTCTACTGTGTCTGCCCTTTGACCTCATGCTATAGTTCACAATGGTGTGATGATGACCTGAGGTGGTTAAAAATTAAGGAATGGAGGTTGGAGCATTCTTGGTGGAGGTCCCAGTCAATGGTGGATAGTTTGGCACTGAGAGCCCATTGTTAAGAGTTTCAATGAGCAATTGCCTAGAAAACAAACAATTCTTGTCAAGGCTGATTGCTGCAGTGAAGAACTGCTTGGCTGAATTCTTCCACACTGCTGACAGATTATTAAACCAGCCCTTTCTTCAGTCTGAGAGAGTATTATCAGCAGGAAGGTACAAGGAGTTCAGTCGGTTCTTCTTTAACAAGCTGTCATTCATTAAGGTTGTGATCTCCTCAGGTGGCCTGTCATGAGCCAGCAGTACCCAGTTGAAAATAAGCATGGGCGTGCTGGCAATCCAGGAGGAGTTTGAGCCAGGTCTGGTGGATAACGTGCTTCATGCGATCTTGGGGCCGCACCCTACTCCTTGTGTTCTGTACCCAGGGCCTACTCAGCTACTGATTGCTTGTTAGAAGTCCCTGGGTCAGATTATCAAGATAATCAAGTGTTTCTTGAAGGAGGGAGTACTACCAACTATGCTAAAGAAGGTGGTGGTGAGGACCCTGACATTCATGTGAATAACAGGCCTGTTTCATGTGAATAACAGGCCTGTTCATGTGAATAACAGGCCTGTTTCAAATCTTTCCTGTCTGAGAAATGTTTTTGAAAATGCAGTTTCAGTGCAGATGGAGATTCACCTGGAACAATATGATTTCTATGATCCTCTCTACTCTGGTCTCAGGCCCTGTCATAGCACCAATAACACTCTTGTTAAGGTGTTCAAAATGAACTTCTGGTGAAAGACAGGGAATTTTGATCCATCTTGGTTCTGCTTGATCTTTCATCTGCATTTGACAGGCTGGACTGTGGGATATGGTATATTATTGGAACAACTGGTACTATGTGGGGACTAATTGGGAGGGTGTAGCATTGGTTTAAATCCTACCTCACTAGAAGGACAAAGCAGGTGTTTCTAGGTAATTCTTTCTCTAGGACTGCGGTACTTCTCTGTGAAATGCCTCAGGGCTTGCTCCTTGCTCCCATGTTGTTCTTTGTGTACATGCTGCCTTTGGAGAATATCGTTAGCTGGTACTGTCTGGAGTTTCATTACTATGCTGATTAAATCCAGCTGTCTCTGTCTTATAAACTGAACAAGGATGGTGCAGCCAATTTGCTTTGCTGGTGTCCTATGTAATAAATGACTAACTGGCCTCCAGCAGGATCATCCTCAGCTCTGATAAAATATGAACATAAGTGTCGGCAGATGGGGACTGTGCGATCCATCTAGTCTGCCCTAGAAACTACCCCCATCCCTATGTAGCCTTCATCCTAACTTGTCCTTTATTTTTATTTTATTTATTTATTGAATTGTTTCACCAGGAAAGATACACTGAGCAACTCAATGCTCATCTCATGGTACATCCTGGGGCAAGGGGAGTGGGATATATAGAAGGTAAATACATACAGTATCATTACAGAGGAAAAAACATGGGATACATGATATTAAATACATACAATATCAATACAAACAGTACCATTACAGAGGCATAAAAACATAGGATACATGGTAAACGATACATAAATATCAATTACAAGGGATGCAAGGTGATTCACTTACAACAAAGGGAGGAAACATAAGTGAACAATGACACATTGTAAGAGCTAGGCTAAGAGGGCAAATAAGTGCTAATAAGGACAAGCTGTAGTGAGAGAAAGAGAGAGGGGGAGAGAGAGAGAGAGAGAGAGATTTAGTAGACAGGAGGGGTCAGAGGCAAGTGCAACTAGGTGTTAGGTAACTGTGCAGTGCAGATGTAAGCGAACTCAGGGAGGAGTGGCTGATTTAAGGAGGGAGAGCATTCCACATTTTAGGCAGATGGTAAAAGAAGGCTTTTTGGCCAGAGGATGTAGATCTGCTGGGGATTGAGAGGGTGCGTGTGTCAACATGAGATCTCAGGGTGTAAAGGGAAGATGGAAGGGTACCAAGGGAGGAGGAGGAGAGGTAGGATGGGAGAGATCCAAGCCAGAATTATGTGACGAACTTAGCACCATGTAGCTCATGCTGATTGTGGAAAGTCAGGTAGTTAAGAGAGCGGTAGAGATCACAGTGATGGGTGAGATGAGGGGCATCAAGAGCAAAGCGACAGAAGAAATTATAGAGAAGGTCCAGTCTGGTTAGGGAGGACTGAGGCACAGCACATAGACTATGTTGCAGTAGTTAAATATAGGCATGATCATCTTCAGAACAAGCTCTCGCCTGGCAGCGAGCGGGATGCAGCTATG
Organism: Neoceratodus forsteri; assembly: GCA_016271365.2. Lineage (NCBI taxonomy): Eukaryota > Metazoa > Chordata > Ceratodontiformes > Ceratodontidae > Neoceratodus > Neoceratodus forsteri. Next base: position 726,362,899 of record CM028129.1, read on the forward strand.
GTTTCTGAAAAGGGCCCCGAGCTCGGGCCTAATTTTTTTCATAATGGCATCAATGTATACTAAGGAGTTAAGGTGTCTATCCAGCCAGACACCGAGATACCTGAATGAGGATGAGTCCTTAAGTACAGTCCCATCAGGGATGTGTGTGAAAGTTGGGAAGGTGACCTAGCCTTGCGAGTCTCTGCCTTGTGCCAAAGGACATAGAGATGGTCTTCTTGGCATTTAGAAAAAGTTGATGAGAACTAAACCAGAGTTGGACTTCAGTGAAATCAGAATGGAGCCTGGTAGCGACATCAGAGATTGATTTACCAGATGTAAATAGTACTGTATTGTCAGCATACATGTGAATCCTGGATGCAGAGCAAACCCAGGGGAGGTCATTTAGAAAGGTGGAGAACAGAATAGGGCCTAGCACTGAACCCTTGGGAACTCCAGTGGTTATAGGCAAGGGAGAAGAGATAACATCAGCAATTCTGACTAATTGCGACCTGTCAGACAGATAGGCGCTGAACCAACCCGTAGCAGAAGGGGAGAGACCAGCAGCTGAGAGGCTGCATAGGAGGAGACGATGGGAGACAGTATCAAAGACTTTGGCTAGGTCAACAAAGATAGCCGAGGTAACGTAGCCTTTGTCAAAGCCAGTGGAGATAGTCTCTGTTAACCTCAACAGAGAAGTGATGGTGGAGTGGGATTTCCTAAATCCAGACTGGTATGACGTGAAAAAAGCAGAGTCAGAGAGGAAGGAGGAGAGCTTGTTGAGGACTATGTGTTCTTGTAATTTAGCTGATGTAGGAAGGAGAGAGATAGGGCAATAGTTACCAGGAGTGGAGGAGTCTCCCCCCTTAGAGAGAGGGATGACAACTGCATGTTTCCAAACCGAGGGAACTGTGGCAGTCGAGAAGGAGAGGTTTAGTATAAGAGAGAGCGGGTAGGCAATAGTGGGAGCAGAGAGAGAGAGGAGCCTTGGATCCATGCCATCAGGCAAGGGGCCTTTGGTAGGGTTCAGAGCAAGGAGAGCATGGAGGGTAGTGTCAGGAGAGACAGGAGAGAAGGAGAACAGGGAGGGAGTTGGGGAGGTAGAAGGGAGGAGGGCTGGAAAGAGGGGGCAGGGGTACAGAGGGCGGGACAAGATGGGTGGATGAGCAGGGGGTGAGTGGGGAAACAGAGGAGGAAGGGGGGAGAAGTAGACACCTGACAATGGGAGGAGCCAGGGAGGGTGCACAGCAGAGATGAGGCACAGAAAGCGAAGTGGGAGTTAAAGCATTCTGCAACAGCCATAGGATCTTTATATCTGTCCCATGTGAGTTTGAACTGATTGTCTTTGATGCTACCACCTCCTGGGGCAGGCTGTTCCATAAGTCTGTCACTCTCTCTGTGAAGAAGCACTTCCTGAGATTGCTTTTGAACCTTCCTCCTGCCAGTCTCATATCATGCCCTCTCGGGCGTGCTGCCGTGTTCTGTTGACATAGATTGCCTGTCTGAGCTGCGTTAAATCCCCTCACGTACTTAAATGTTTCAGTCATGTCCCCTCTGTTTCTTCGTTGCTCAAGGGAGTTTAGGTTCAGCTCTTCGAGTCTTGCTTCATATGACCTGTGATGCAGTCCATTCACCATCTTAGCGGCCCTTCTGTGCACTGTTTCCAAAAGGTCAGTGTCCTTCTTGAGGTGAGGTCTCCAGAGCTGAACACAGTACTCCAAGTGTGACTTCACCAAGGACCTGTAGAGGGACATGATACTAGAAATACCTCTACTTATACATCTAAGGATGCCACCCGCTTTCTGTGCTGCTTTCTCGCATTGTTTTCCTACCTTTAATTTATCAGTGATGATTATGCCAGGATCTCACTCCGTTTGTGTCTCCTCAAGTTGATGTCCTCCCAGTGTATACTTTTTTCCAGGGTTCCTCTTTCCCAAGTGCATTACCTTACACTTTTTGGCCTTAAATTGTAACTGCCAATCCCTGGACCAATACTCTAGCCTTCTAAGATCAGCTTCCATGTTGTCTGCTGCTTCCCTTGTGTCCACTCTGTTGCAGAGCTTTGTATCATCTGCAAACAGGCAAACCTTCCCTGTTAGTCCATTTGCTGTGTCTGCTATAAATATGTTAAATAGGATCTGTCCCAGTTCCGATCCCTGTGGGACACCACTGGTCATCCTACCCTCTCTTGACAATAATTCATTGACTAATGTAGCACTCTCTGGGTCCTATCATTCAGCCAGTTACTGATCCAGCTGTCCATCTTCTGGCAAAATCCTGTATGTTCCACCTTGTTGGTTAGCCTTCTGTGAGGGACGGTGTCAAAGGCCTTGCTGAAATCTAGGTATACAATGTCCACCTCTCCTCCCTGATACAATGTTCCGGTGACCCAGTCAAAGAAGTCAATCAAGCTGGTTTGACAAGAGCATCCTACTATGAAGCCATGTTGCTTTGGGGCCATTTTTCCAGTATCTGTAAGATGGAGTTATTGCTGGTCAAACTAGGTCCCTCGGGTCGGTGATGACAATTGTTGGTGCCAGTTTGCTGTCTCTACAGGGCACCACACTTGGAGCTATAGAAATCAGGGGTCATTGTGGCTTGCAAACTAATACTAAAACATCAGGTGTCAGTGGTAGACCACAGTGACATTTGCCCCTCTTCAAAATATTGTCCAGATTAAGCCATACCTTGCACAAAGGGACCTGGTAACGACAGGGCATGCCTTTGTCACATCAAGATTGAATTACTGCAGTGCTCTCTCCATAGGGTTATCTGCAGGATTGTTGTGTTGTCTGCAGCATGTATGGAATGCATCTGCCTGATTGATTGCTGGGACATCCCAACCAGGCATATTAAACTGGTATTCTGTGATCTGCGATGACTGCCATTTGGGTCGTACATTAACTCTGAGATATGCTTGCTGGCACAAAAGGCCCTGAATGTTTTGCCTGTATACGCCCCAACCACTCTCTCCATTCCAGTGAGGTGGGTTTCAGGTCTGTCTTCTCCCAGACTCATTTGAGGTTGTCTGGAGTCTAGTCTTTTGGGGTGGTTGCACCCCGATTTGGAATGCATTGCCACCTGATGTATGTGGTATCCACTGACAAAATAGTTTTAAATTAACTTTAAAATCTCATTTTATTTTACATTTTCTTTGTGCTCCCACTTCCCTGGCCACCAGGAGTCTCTTCAGGCTGATTCCCACCTGCCTGAATTCTCCCAGCTGTATCTTCTGGTGTGAGCCCATCTCTACGCTACACCTCTCATCACCTAACCCCCCAGCTCTGAGCCCCCCGAGGTAGGACCGCTGACTTCTCATGGCTCTCTATCTGTAATCTAGAAGAGCAACTAGGGCACAGAGGGAGAACCAGATGCAGGCTGGGGAGACCCAGCATTGGGCATGGGGGCCATCCACTGGACCCACCTTCGCCTAGCAAGAAGCCATGGCCTATTTTCCTTTATTCACCCCTCTCCTTGGCACTGATGTGCAATGCACTCCAGCACATGCCTGTGCATTCCTGCACATGCACATAGGAATGCCGCTGCAACCAATCCCCTTTTGTGGATCCCACAAGGCTGTTGTACCCCCGGTCTTCACTGGGAGTCACCCAAGCCAGGGATCTGTGCCCCCCCCCCTCTCTCCCAGGAGAGGAGAGCAGTCCTCTGGATGCTCAGTCTTCCCCTCCCTGTCCTACCTCCCCAGCTCCCTGAGCTTGCTCCTGAACTCAGGTCACCGGCATATCACAAGGTATGGCAGCGCCTCAGCCCTCAGTGCCACTGGGCTGAACTAAAATCCCAGTTTTTAATGTATGTTATTGTTCTTGCTAATAATGGTTAAAGCTATATTTTTTCATGTACTTCTCCTGTAATACTCTTATAATTCATTGTATATGGCACCCAGAGTCTTAGGATTAGGGGTTTTAAAAATAAAAATCACATTGCCTTATAAAATGATAAAAAAAAAAAAACAATCAAAAGAAAATACTTTTTAAAGAGCTGCTGATACCACAAAGAAAACTTTGAAAATATAATATTAAGGTACAATTTAACTTGCATTCTATATGTATTATATAGATTTCTCCTCCCCATTATTTATTACTGAGGAAATTTGCATGAAAACATGTTCTGTATCCGTAAGAGTTCATCTGCCTCTTTAGCTTACTCTCTATTTCATGTCATAATCCTCTGTTGTGACATGACAGTCTGTTGTCATGGGAGTACTGTAACTGTGATGTCACAAGCAGAGCATTATGACCTCAGATACGGAGACAGTAACAGGAATAGATGAACTCTTCAAGAGCAAAGATCCTGTTTTCATGCAAAATACCTCAATAATAAATAATGAGGAGGAGAAATACAGAACTAACGTGAAATACAAGTAGAACTGTGTCTAAATATTATATTTTGTTAAAGTTCTCCTAATGGTGTCAGCTGCTCTTTAACTAACCTATGCGGTTACACCGTATTATTAGACAGGCATTTTTCTAAGTCAATCAGAACACAGCAAAACTGTCAGTTATTATCCCACAAACTATTACAATCACATTTTAGACATGCCCACAGTAGGTTATTCAGATTCAACAGATGCCCACAGTAGGTCATCCACATTCAGGAGATCCCCACAGAAGGTTATCCATTTCCTCCACAGACAAAAAAAAGGGGGAAAAATAGTGTTCCTCTTTAACTACCACAGCACTTTTACAATTCTTGGTTTAAAATTTCTAGTCATATAATAGTAATAACATTCAGTTAACTGGAGTATACACTGAATAACTGGCTTCAGTGGTTATTTAAACAACTTGGCCTTCAAGGCCTCAGCATTTGATCGTCCACTTCAACTAGTTATTCCTTCCTATACTCCAGCTAACTAAATGTTATCACTTAAAGAAGCAGTACTACCTAACCAGGAGGTGATTACCAAAATCATTTTTTTTTTGCTTTAAGTGTGTGGCCATGGATGAGGTTTCAATATCTGTAAATGTTGTTTTCTAGTGATCTTTAGTTTTTTAGATATTTAAAATTGATTTCACTTGTTGTGGCACCACAATAAATATGGTGGCTGCCTAATTTTCAGCTGTGCTCCCTCCCCCCTTTACGTAGCATCAGGTATTTTGATTACTGCAGGGCAACCCTGTGCTGAACATTCCCAATGGCCCGGTGTAGTACTCCAGCCATATGTATGTTCAGTTGGCAGCAGAGGGGTTCCAGTTCAACGTGGCTGGTGGCAGAAATGTAAACAAAGATAAAGGACAACAGAGCACGTTACAGGGTGATACTACAATACCAGCGAGAAAGAATACCAGGGAAATGCTCAGCAGAACACGGGGAATAAACTGTCAAAAAAGTACCTTTTTTTTTTACATAGTACTGCTGCTTTAAATAACCCCACAGTCACGCAACTGGTTTCCATCAATAAGTCTTTCTCCTACCCATTTAATAAGGGTACAGTAATAAATATACAATATGGGTGTCATCCAAAATACTGCACAGTCACTGAAAGTGAAGACAATATGATTACAGAGTGTGAAATGGGACATTTAAATGGTTCAACCACATTTTGATTAACCACAAGGCAGGACATCTTTCTCTACTAAGCAGGTGCCATAAATAGCCTCTTGGATACAATTAAGCTGTCAATATGTAGTGCAGCCATGCCAAGTCAGTGATCATCAACTGTCAACAAAAATGGATCATTACAACACACCAGTTGCTGGGGTCACACAGTTCCTTTCATCATGTATTTAAGTTTCTGAGCAGAGGATACAGGTTTTATTCCTAACGTTGCATCTATGTGTTATATTACATTAATTTAGGAAAACTGAGCTAGATGGTGCTACAATCAATTCTCTGATGTCTACATTCCAAACCCTATTTTTTTTTTGTGATTTGTTTATCCTCCTCGGCCTGCAGGCAGGAGGTCAGTCCACCTCCGGACTCCCCTAGTACCCCCGAGCCCTAGGTCCCTCATGAATTCCCCCACCCCTGTGGTGTGGCAGGAAGAGGGAGGGCCATCCTGCTCCCCTCCCATGAAATATATCTGGATCGGGCTACACGGGTGGTCCTGAGGTAGTGGCACCGGCATGCTGGTGGGGACTTCATTTAGCCTGCAGCCACTTGTGTTTCCACTTTTCTGTTCAATCCCCCTCATGGCTGTGAATGCACGCACTTTGAGGCACGCGTCATGATGCCACGCCTCTAGTCTCCCTTACTCTGGCACTGCCTCAGCCTCCACCAGGTGCAGACATAGAGCCGAATGACATGCTCAAACATCCTTTGGGAGAGGAGAGCTGTCGTCAGATGCTCGATCCTCTTCCACCCCTGACAACCCTGGTTGCCCGAACTCACTCCTGAACTCAGGTCATCGAGGTGGCACGAGGTATGGCATCCAGCACCTCAACCCTCAGCACCACTGGGCTGGCTTTCCAAACATTTTCTTTGCCTAGGGCCCCTTCCAAAAATATAGTGCAGACCTTGAGAATTTGAAAAAGGGGCTTCCAATTACCAATGTTTTTTCTAATTGAAGAATAGTTTTGGTAAGGTTAAAGACTGTATTAATTGCTAGTTCTATAGTGTCAATTTAAAACTAATGTTTTATGTGGTTTTAGAATGTAGCAGTCACCCCAGGTTCTGTGGATGGTGTTGTGAATGGAGACGGACTACCAGGAGAAAACGAAGAAGGAAAGGAAGCTGAAGGACCGAAAGGATTCGTGAAGTTTGGGTGGGTGAAGGGTGTGCTGGTAAGGGAAAATAAAATTATTCACATTATACATACACATATGAAAAAACTTGATAATCTACATATTTGACATTTATTATAATTTAGAGGTAAATAAAATATAGATTTGAAATACAAATAACTTCTAAATACTGTTTATGTTTATATTCTACACCCACAGCTTGCTGTTTGGATTTACTGTTTTTGCCACTATAACTGTGAATGGCCTGGCAAGACTTACTTTCATCTAATACTCACTGTCCAACACAGTGACTATGCACCAAATGCCCCCCACTTGTGGCAATTACCCCTATCCATTTGAACTTTTTTCCCATAAACGACTCCCCTTTACTAATCAGGGTATGCCTGACAGGGACCAATCTGTGCAGGACAAGACCAGAGCAAGGGAGCCAGCAGCCTGCTGTACTGAGGTGTGAGGAGAGAGTGAACTTCATCTGGCCACTCAGGACCCTGCTAAGTTTTTCTCCATTTTTCTTCCACTGTGAGATTGGGAGCATGTTATAGTGTCACACCTGATGTGCACAAACTGCTGGCAGCACCGCATTCCTCATGCTTCCAGACTCAGATGACCTCACTCCCTGCAGTCAGCAGGCAGCAGTCAAGCGGTGGGATCACGAGCAAGCCAACCCCAGAGGAGCTAAGTGTCCACGTGGATGCCAAGTCCTCCTTTGCAAGTCTCCATTCTTGTTGCCCCCTCAAGGGGCAAACTTTGGCCCCCAGCATGCCAGAGTGATCCCCAACTGCTCTGTGCCACAGACCCAGGCAAATCATTTTGTCTATTTTTTATACCAGTTGAGAATAAAGGTCCTATTCTTAAGACAGTTCACAGACCCCGACCATGCAGCTCTGTGGTATCTATAAACAAAACTGAGCTCCCTGCAGGTCAGTAGATGGCTTGTGGAGATTGAGTGGAGCAGAGGGAGGAGCATGACTGGACAATGTATATTCAGCCCAAAGTGAATCCCCTTCCTAATTTTTTTTTTAATTTCCTGGGGTTCTGGGAGATGGCAGACTTTCTGTCCTATCTCCTTTATAACTTAATTTTTAAATATAACTTGCTTATCTGAGCTGGAGTCCTTACTGCTTCTCACTTTGGGGCTTGTGCATGACAGTGTGGGTCACCTACGTGCCACAAATCTGTGGCATGTACACGATCCTAAGTGACAATGTCATGCACTGGGGATCTTGTGGACACCTGCATACATGCATGACAGGGACATGCATCCCTTCTGCACCGATCCCCTGTCTGATCACACAGTGTGGCTGGTTCAAGGGCATGTCTGGAGGTGTGCCCACACTCTGCACCATTCTCGTAGGTCTGGAGTGCCCAGGGCAAGGGGGCTTAGGATACAGCAGTGGGGACCCTGCCAAATCCATCATGTGCTCCCCATGACATCTGCCATCTATGGAGGGACAGTACATCCTTCCACAATGCTGCTACAGCCCACTGCACTGACAGGGAGGGCTGGGGTAGCCATTCAAGTATTCACCTATACTTACAAAAACAACTGGTCCTGTGCCATCCTAGAATCCCCTGCTCATGTGGAGCAGAAGATCCACTTCAGGACCCAAAAAGGGCATCTGACTGGAAGCCTGCTTGTGTCCCTCGAACTGCCTTCATGAAGCTGTGCATTGGGGGCAGGGCCATTTACAGGCGTCATGTGGGTGCACTTGGTTGTGCATACCATGCACCTTGTGTCTGTCCCTGCTTGTATAACTATGCAGGCCAAGTACATAAACATTGGGCCCTATTCTCCAAGGTGCAGAGTGGCTATGCACCGTGTATCTGGGGCATGTAGACACCCCATGGCCGATGCACCCCCTGCACCCAATTCACCAAAGAGGTGTGGGGCTGTTATGCACGGATCCCCAGGGTTGCTGGTGAACTCTGTGCGGGTGTGGTCCAAGGGGCAGTGCACGGCATGTGCCCACACTCCACGCTGTTCTTGACAATGCAGAGTGCTGGGCGAGGGGGGGCACAGGCTACATATTCTGGGGACAGTCATTGCTGCTGCATGTCCCCCCTACTGGGTTACTGCTTGCAGTGGCACACACCGTAGGACCCCACTGACATATCAACTCAGGCCACCTGGACCACTGCGAAGGCTAAGGGCAGTCACCTGGGCACACACTTGGTGTATACGGCTGCACCGCCCATTCCTGTGGCCATGGCTCTGTGTGACACAAGGGATCCAGTGGTGTACCAAGTCTGGGCATTCCACTGGATGCCAGCCCCATGTTCGTTGGAAGCCCCTGCACACCTGCATGCCAGGAAGGCAGGGCCATGGAAGGGAGCTGCACGGTGGATGGTGGCCATGAATACAGCCACCGTGCATCTTCTCATGGGTGCGGAGTTCCGCAGGCGTGATATGTGCCATGAGCACATACATCCTGCCCCTTGGAGGATCTCCCTAGTGTGCATACCCAGCTGCACCTTAGTGCATAGACCCCTTTGTGAGATTCCTTTCATGTTTCCCCCATGCTCACTTCTGTAAAGAGATCAGATGCCTTGAAGTTTATGGCTTGTGTGTGCGGAGCTTGCTATTAGAGAAGGCCATACCCCTCCCAATTAATAATCACATCGGATGGTTAGCAAGCTCTCTCACCACTCATTCACCAGATTTAATCACATTTCTTATAAAATCCTGCATTATTTAGAGGGGTGCTTCTGGTTTGTGGCCCTGCCCTCGGGCTCATTTCAAAGTGCACTGGACACTGATGATTATGCTGTTGATGTGCATAGCTAATTCAGGAGCAGTTTCCTAACCCCACTGATCTCGGGACAATTTACCAGCCACACTGATCTGGGATTAGTTTGTGTCAGAGTATCTCTACCTGCATGTAACTGTTATTACCTCTGTTCCCCTTCTCTGGGCTGCACCTGAAGGAGAGGCCATCTCAGTGAGTTTCTTCCAGTTACCAATTTTCAAATAAATAAATGTGTCTGATCACAGTCTTGCAAAATATTAGCTAGTGTAGCTTTCAGGTTACAGTGCATGACTGTGAACCAGGAGGTCTGGGTTTAAAGCAGTAGGGCAATGAAAAATGTTTTTCCAAAAAAGCTAGTTTCAGCTCAAATTGATAAAAATATTGGCATATTTGTTAAATCTACTTTTCTAGGGGTATCCCATCAAAATGGCGACTGAAACTGAATGACACGAATAGCGATTCAATTTCAGTGCTCATCATGTGAGCTGCCCTGAAAGGGTAGTGAGGGGTGAACAACAAGGCGATCGGAAAAACATGGGAGGTAGTGCAGCAAGAGGCTGCTGAGCTAACATGGGAGGTAGTGCAGCAAGAGGCTGCTGAGCCGACATGGGAGGTAGTGCAGCAAGAGGCTGCTGAGCCGACATGGGAGGTAGTGCAGCAAGAGGCTGCTGAGCCGACATGGGAGGTAGTGCAGCAAGAGGCTGCTGAGCCGACATGGGAGGTAGTGCAGCAAGAGGCTGCTGAGCTAACATGGGAGGTAGTGCAGCAAGAGGCTGCTGAGCTGGCCGTGTGGTGTGGTGGTGAGGGTGGCTGGTTACAATGGGGAGGAGGCTGGGGAGGCACACAGTATTTTGTGTTTTGCCGGTGGAAGTATTATTTTTTTTTGCAAGTTTCCCCCACTCCCTGACACATCCCCTTGAGTTGAGAATATTTAGTAAGGGCTGAGGTGAAGACCAGGTGTCTTCACTGGGAGTGCACATTGCCATTTTGGTTTTTCGGCGATGTACACTCACTATAACATTTGACATAGAACCCTTTTCTAGGTACCTCCTATGCTGCTTTACCATGACATTTTAGTTTTTTTATTTTCCCCCTTGCCAGGTTTAAATTGCTATTTCTAAGCCAAACGTATGGCTATCTTTTTTTCTTGAGGAAAAAAAAACCAAAAACGAAATTAATACATTTATGTAATGCTCACATTTTGGTGGAACTAGAAAATGTTCCCATCAAATAAAACAGGAAGATGCCTGGATTCTTTTATAATGAAAAAATGGTAGGGTCATTTTTTTTTCCCCAACTTCATTGCACTGCTATTTTAAATCCCATGAAAATCATAGAACAAAGCTTTTCCTGTCCCTCAGATTCTACCAGAGTGAGGAACAACAGCAGTGTGGAGCTGGAATAATAAATCTACACCTTTGGAAGTTAAGTTCAAGAAAGAATAGCTCCAGAAGAAGAGTACAGTGTTATCACACTTAACTGATCCCAGATTAGTGATTATAATAAACTGTTACTAGATCAGTAGCAATAATACACTGATTTCAGGTCTGCGGGTCGAGTACACTGATCCTGGAACAGTGGTGATGGTATAAACCAATCCTTGCACAGTGGCGACAGTATAAAATGATCATTAGACAGTAGTGATAGTATAAACCGATACTGGAATAGTTGTGATGGTATAAACTGATCCTTGGACAGTGCTGACAGTATAAACTCACCCTTTGACAGTGGTGACAGTATAAACTGATCCTTTGACAGTGGTGACAGTATAAACTGATCATTGGACAGTGCTGACAGTATAAACTGATCCTTTGACAGTGCTGACAGTGTAAATTGATCCTTTGACAGTGCTGACAGTATAAACTGATTCTTTGACAGTGCTGACAGTATAAACTGATCCTCTGACAGTGCTGACAGTATAAACTGATCCTTTGACAGTGCTGACAGTATAAACTCACTCTTTAACAGTGCTGATAGTATAAACTGATCCTTTGACAGTGGTGACAGTATAAACTGATCCTTTGACAGTGCTGACAGTATAAACTCACTCTTTGACAGTGCTGACAGTATAAACTGATCATTCAACAGTGCTAACAGTATAAACTCACTCTTTGACAGTGCTGACAGTATAAACTCACTCTTTGACAGTGCTGACAGTATAAACTGATCATTTGACAGTGCTGACAGTATAAACTCACTCTTTGACAGTGCTGACAGTATAAACTGATCCTTTGACAGTGCTGACAGTATAAACTGACCTTTGACAGTGCTGACAGTATAAACTCACTCTTTGACAGTGCTGACAGTATAAACTCACTCTTTGACAGTGCTGACAGTATAAACTGATCATTTGACAGTGCTGACAGTATAAACTCACTCTTTGACAGTGCTGACAGTATAAACTGATCCTTTGACAGTGCTGACAGTGTAAACTGACCCTCTGACAGTGCTGACAGTATAAACTCACTCTTTGACAGTGCTGACAGTATAAACTGATCCTTTGACAGTGCTGACAGTATAAACTTACTCTTTGACAGTGCTGACAGTATAAACTTGCCCTTTGACAGTGCTGACAGTATAAACTGATCCTTTGACAGTGCTGACAGTATAAACTCACTCTTTGACAGTGCTGACAGTATAAACTCGCCCTTTGACAGTGCTGACAGTAGGGCTATGCATGGGCTGAATAGTATTTTCCGAATACCATGAATAGTAGGCTTCCCGAATATTCGGATGCATTTTCCAAATTGTTCACTATTCGGCCACTATTCGGGAACTACTATTCGGTGAAATTTCCAAGTCTCGCAGAGCTTTGTTGGCCAATCAAAAACTGTTTCTTGACCTGAAAGGCAAGCACACCATCTGACTTCCTCCCTCTGAGCTGGTAGAAGACAGGAGACAGTGGTTTCTGAGAGCTGCTCAGCAGCACTTTTGAGACATTAAACTTACTAATAAAGAAATTGATTTTTGCTTCACAGGCTTTTTTGGGTCAATATAGTTTTTTTGATCAGTGTCAGAAAAGCTATGTTTGACTTTCTGACAGGTATTTTGTCTTCATTGCTGTACTCAGTTACAGGGACTAGAAGGGCTGTCTGCTAACACCCCTTCTCTGCTGCTGTCTGACATAGTTCCAGTGTGATTTTTTTTTTGTGAAGCACATTTTATTTTTGTGTTTTTTGGTTTTTTTTTTTACTGTTGTCTGGTTCCAGGCTTGGTTCCCTGCATGACTGATGAGGGTGTCTTCTAACTCCCCCTCCTGCAGGTCACTGCTTATAATTTGCTGTATATGTGCAAAATATTTGATTTTGTGAGGCTTCACCCTGCATGTGCATGCTTAACATATTTTTTTCATGAGGCAGGGCCACACGTGTGCACAGCTGTGTGCACACAGATTTTGAAATAAACTTCTTCAGTTCTAAGCCAGTCAAGCTTGACTCACTGAATTAGTATTGTTAGTCTCCTCTGGTTCTGGGGATAGATCCCTATACACATGAGGAGAAGAAGAAGAAGAATCAGCATTTATATAGCGCTTTTCATACAGTGTATCCAAAGCACTTTACAAGCAACGTAAGACTGGTAGTGAAGTGACTGAATGAGTTGTGGTGGCCATATCGCACATCATCACCCACACACAGCCTGGATAATTGCATGAACTGGTTTATGGGAAGGGGAATGTTGGCCAGGACACCGGGAATGTTCTCTACTCTTTGTGAAGAGTGCCCTGGGTTCTTTTACATCCTCCTGGACACCCACCAGGACAACACCACGATGGCAGAAGGGACCTTGGTTTAACATCTCATCTGAAGGATGGCACACCCCAGCAGTACAGCACCCCCCAATACTGCATTCGGATGCCAGCAATTTTTAAGTGCAAGTCCAATCCCGGTGTGGGACGAGAACCCACGACTTTCTGGTCCAGAGGTGGATGTGCTACCAACTGAGCCACACTGACACGGCGGCTGACTCCCCAACTGGCCCCACTTCTACAGCCCACTGCACACAATTAAGCTGTGCTTGTGAAATATATCCCCCTGCGAATCTGTGCCATGTGTGTGCACAGTTGTGCACATGCATTTTTTTTGTTTGTTTATTGTTTTGTTAATTAATTAAACCATTGCACTTAGTGGGGCAGGCTTGTCTCACTGAGTTAACTGTATGTCATCTGTCTGTTCCTTGCTCGGTTCCATGTTTGACTAAACAGGTTGCCCTTTTCTTCCCCTTCTTAGTAGCAGTGTTTTTCTTTACTGCTACTTTTTTGTGGTGCAGTATAACTGGAAAGGTTGGTGTATTACTGTAGTTCCACAAGCACTAAGTAAAGCATCACACACACAGGTACCACGTAGTAATAGTTTGTGTTTTACCAAGTAACCAGTAGTGACCTGATCCATCATGTCTTTAGCAATCTTGCAGACATGCTTGGTCCAGCCCCAGCAAAACATCTGCACCACTGGCCCTAAGTGGTGAGGGACAGGGTGATGGACCACAAACATACAGCACATCCACACAATTACTGCTAATGTTGTCCCTGGGCTGCCAAACCCCAAAACAATCTATGTAGAACAAAGGAAGCACTCAGCGGGTGGGGGGGGGTTGCAGTAACAAAATACTGTAAACAGCAGTGCAGCATAAAGTTGCCAATACATTTATTTATGCTAAGGCTGGAGGGTGCCAATACAGCCCTGGTGCTTTAACCAGAACCTGGTCTTTATCAGGGTGCATGTCGGGAACGTACAAACATGCTATGAATATACAACCCTTAAAGAAACACACACTATCAATAAGTGAAGTTAAAATGAATGAGACTGAGATGCCCTTGTAACAAAACAATCCAAAACTAACACACCCAAGGATGAAACACTGCATCAGGATCATAGAACATAGTTCATACTGTGGTACCAGACAGTACGCAATGCAGTATCTTGCAAAATTGCTGTAAAATGCTGCAGTATGCTGCAAGGAGCAGTGTAATTCAATGGCAATTAAGCCTTCCAGTCATCCAATATTTTGTGGCATGTTATTTACTGCAAAGTACTGAATTGCATCTTGTCTTGCTCCACTGTAAATTATTGATACATAATACAATTCCAGATAAGGAGGTGAGATAGACTACATAGACAATGACATACAGGTGTCTCTCTTTATTCTATGGGCTCAAATACTGTTTTACCCAAGCAAGCCTTTTAGTGTAGCATTGGTAATAGTACTACTACCACTAATACCATTAGTAGTAATACTACTACTGTAGTGTCATCACCTGTCCATCTGTATGCTCGCTGTCACATCCTGTTGTGCAGTAGTGGGGGGAATTAGAGCATATATGCTTTGTGCAGCAAGCAGCAGACACCACCACCAGTGTCCCCACTGCTACCTTTATGGCTGCTACTTCCACAGCCAGTGTGCTTCCCACCACCACCAGTGCCATTCTTGCAGCAGCCACCCTTTCAGCTGTCACCACTGCTGCAGCCACTGTTACCATTATTCCTATGCCCATGGCTGAAGCACCTTTTACTCCGTGTCTGTGACCATGAACACCCTTTAGTGCTGACCCAATGCAATGCTTGATATTGTTTTCAGAGTGCTATATGTGTGTTGTAGTGGATCGAGTGTGCCACATGAAGCTTGTGTTGCATTAGTGAGAGCTCAATGTTGGTGGCTGAAGTGTCATTGAGGTGTATATAGTATACCAGGTTCAATGGGTGATTAATGGTGTTGCTGAAGTGCTTTTCTAAAGTTTCCTTAAAAAAACACCTTTTCTGACCGAATAACGAATACCGAATACTTGGGACCCGAATACCGAATATTCGGACGAATATTCAGGAAAAGGTATTCGCACAACCCTAGCTGACAGTATAAACTGACCCTTTGACAGTGCTGACAGTATAAACTGGTCCTTTGACAGTGCTAACAGTATAAACTGATCCTTGGACAGTGCTGACAGTATAAACTGATCCTTGGACAGTGCTGACAGTGTAAACTGATCCTTTGACAGTGCTGACAGTGTAAACTGATCCCTTGACAGTGCTGACAGTGTAAACTGACCCTTTGACAGTGCTGACAGTATAAACTGACCATTGGACAGTGCTGACAGTATAAACTGATCCTTGGACAGTGGTGATAGTATAAGGAAGTTTAAAAGTTAAATTCTCTGGTTTTACAGGGTATATAACTTTGCAGCAGTCCTTCAGTCCTTCAACAGCCATTATGCCCATGCCACAGCTATAAAGTCTTACATGGCTCTTTGAGGCCTTTCATAAATGAAGATACAGGCCAGCAACACTGTTTGCTCTTCCAACTAACCCCATTTCTTGAGTACATGTGTAGTGGATCTGCAAGGTACTAATACCATAGCAGATATTGTTCCCAAGTAGATTGTTATCCTTTCTCTGCCATTGGCTTAGGGATATATACCCTGTTTGGATGATTTAGGTCATTGCACAGGCAGTAAGGGAATCTTCTGTCCTCAGTTTTCTCTCTCAGTCCACCCTCCTCTCCTTGGTGTGGGTCATGCTCTTCAGCCTCAGAAATGCAACATAACCCCTGAGGAAAGAACAAGCTCCCTGGCTCTCTAACAGGAGTTGCTGTGCACTGGAACCTGTACCCAACCCTCTCCAACTGAGGTGCACTGGCAGCAGCCTAGTCTGACTCCTTGCATGGTAACCAGAGTACACTCCCGATCTCCTGTAATCTGCACAACAGTGCAATGCACAGCTGCTCAGCGGCCATTGGGATAGCCTCATAAAATACATTTTCTAAACAACTGAAGTGCAAGTCACATAAAATTAATTGTCGAGCCCTTATATGAAAGGGGAAAGGGAACACTCTTTAACCAGTAGTAGCACACTAAGCCGGAGCTTGTTTCCAGATGCGACCTGGGAGCACAAGGAAGTTAAGTGACTTGCTCAGGATCACACAGTATACACCTAGGCAGCTGTGGGATTCATACCCAGGTCTCCAGACCTGCAGCTCAGAGCCTTAACCCACTGTGCTATACTGCCTCCTTCACATGACATGCAAAACACTATGTAAAGCATAGAGATCATTAAATTAGGCCTTGATTTGCAGTGAGTGAAACAGATTTTTTTGATGCAACATTAAAGAAATATTATCCTATTCCTATTACATTTTTTGTCTCATAGGTCAGATGTATGTTGAATATATGGGGTGTAATGCTTTTCATTCGCCTGTCGTGGATAATGGGTCAAGCAGGAATAGGTAAGTATTTTATGTAATTTAAAAAATGCATTGAAAAACACATTGGGCCCGATTCTAGAAGGTTGGTGCAAGTCGCCAGCAAATGCGACTTGCACCAACTGCAACTGTGACATTAGCCCTGTGCCCTATTCTAGAAGGGGCAGGGTCTCTGCAGCTAAGTCCTGTGACTTGTGACATGCTGCCAGGTACGCTGAACAGAGGGCGCACCTGGCGAGCATGTCGCAAGCCGGAAAAGGCACACCGCAGATCGCAAGTCCCCCCCATGCCCAGCAAGCCACATTAGGCACCCCACAGGGCTGCCCACACCAAATGCCCTGAAGTGTTTGGAAAGAGCCCATGGTGTCACCCACATCCCCAGCCCTAGATCCCCATTGTGAAATGCCCTGCAGGACAGCTCTGTCATTCCCACCCATGCCCTGACCCCGAGTCACTGCCGCAAGTGCAGCATACACCCAGACAAGTCCTGGTAGTCTAGTGGCCCCCCACCCAGCTGTGCCAGCCCAGCCAGCACCCCCCCACTCATCCCCACCTGGCGACTGGCACAGCCCACCTCTCACCTACATGGCCAGCAGCCGATTGAGGTCTGTAGGGGCGCTACAGTAGAGCAGCTCAGAAATTGAATTTATGAGTGCATCTTTCCAGTAGCACTCCTACAGAACTCAGTCAGTGGCTGGCTGTGGAGAGGAAGTGAACTGTGTCAGCCACTGGTGGGGATGGGTGAGGTACTGAGTGAACAACGCGACAGGTAATTTCCTCAGGGCTTGTCTGGTGTGTCTCACTGAGCTATTCGGTGACTCTAATCGAGGGCACAGGTCGAGGATGAAAACGTTGCCTGGGGCATTTCACATAAAGAATTCAGGGGCTGTTGGTCAACGGGCGGCCTTGCGAGGCACCCACTGGGGTAAGCTGGGCATGGGGGGGAAAGTAACTGTGGCATGACAACTGGACTGCAGGCGGGTCTACAGGACCCCCGGGGGGACGTCCGTAAATAACTCACACTGCTGGTTCTCCTCCGGGGGTTCTTGTAGAATCCCAACATTTGGGACTTTGTTGCTGCCCTTCTAGAATGGGATGCAACTGCTGCTGTAAACCCCCTAGCACCATGTCACAGGGGTTTTAAGGCACAACTGCTGGCATAACAGCTGTTCAGCACGAGTGGCGTGCGACATGTTGCAGGCCACTTTGTAGAATCGCGCATGTTGCAATTGCTGGTGTAAGTTGCTACTTGCATCATTCTACTTGGTGCAAATCCTGTTATGCCAGGCGTAACTTTTTTAGAATTGGGGCCATTGTCTTTGTGTTTTTACAGGTAAATCTATTGTATGGTCAACAAATCCTTGGAATTGGCCTCTTTGTTTTGTAATCCCCCAGCTCTTCTTTCTCTCCCCCCTCTTTCACTGTGACCCCCCCCCCCACTAGCTATTTGGCTATGTGTCTTTGCTTTCATTGCTTGTATCTGTTTATTGCTGAGTCACAGTGGTTGATGGTAGGGGTTTCATTGCTTATCTTTCCTCCAGATACCAGTTATAATAAGTGAGGTTTATTTGTTAACTAACAAAATCGAAGCCCAAGTAAGGGCAAAATGTTGATTTGCTGTGCCAGAAAAATTCTCTAAAATCTGATGGTCACTATATATTTTAGCACTACCTTGTTGTCTTAACAGTCTATCAACATATAGCATGAAATGTATTTTCCTAACAGCTTTTATCCTGAAGGTTGTTTGACAAAATTTACAAAACTATTATATTTTGTAGTAAAGGACATCACATGGTTTGGATTAGTTAAAACATTTTAAAAATGTATTTCATGAATATGAAAGATGAGGACTGTGGTTGGAATTCTGGCTTGTCTAATGGCTATCTAGTTAGCCTTTTGGCAAATTATTTAAGTAGGGCTGGGTGAAACTGCAGATGTTTCCTATGCAAAATGCAGCAAAAACTCACTAAGTGCAACATTTATGGTTTATTTTCATCAACCTCTGCTATGTTAGGAAGAAAATCCACAAATTCCAATACTTTGTTTCTGTTATACTTTTGTTCTGCGTATGGAAATCATGAACTTTTCTCCTGTTTCCAATCTGTGTGAAAAAAATCTGCTATTTCCATAATTACAAAAATAAAAAATATGCCAGAATTTAATTTGCAGGATTTTGTTTACCCAGATTGGTCAATTTTCAGGGGGCAAATGCCATAAATGTCACACCTTGAAATGCAAAGTTTTTCTAATTTGTTTTTCGAAATTTCATGGATACAAAATAGCTAAGTCTTAAACTTAGCCTGACTGTGTGTCAACTGTTCCAGTTATAAAATGGAGTTGAAGCAGGACTCCACTGTAAATAAGAGGTTGCAATACCTTGTTTTAGCAACCATGGTTAAGTGAATGCTTGTTTTTGTGTTCTTCCTATAAATGTGCAAGAACTTCACATAGTATTGCCTGCAGAGCATATTTGTCACCATCACTGTACCTGACAAAGTAACCCTTGCGCTTTTTATGATGCATAGCTAATGAATGTTAATGGCCTGGGGTGGGGTGGTGGGGCTCAACCAAGCTTCTATTGTGTCTAAAGAATTTGCTTCTTAACACTGTATACACGGTATGCTGCTTTTCACGCACAATTAGTTTTTAAAATGGCACTTTGGTAACTCATTGAAGTCATCATAAAGTCTTACTTTGTTTGCAAGGTGTGAGAATGACTGCAGGCATAAGCAAAGGTTTAAAATGAAACTCGTCTTACTTCCATAAATATGTAATCCTGGTCCCCCAGTGGAAGTCTGCCTACTGCTACCCACAGTGCTTTCTCGTGGGGACTTCCTGTCCTGAAGACTACATCCTCTGTGTTCAGTGTGAATGTACTACATGCCTTTATTTCTTGAAACAGGCTTGGTGCTTAAAGCAGGTTGCAATAAACTAATTTGTTCCAAACAGGTTCTTGCATCTACAAGCATTGATTCTACATGTCTCCTATCATCCCCTAATTGATTGAAGATCTTGTCATGTGTTAAAACTATCAATTGTTCTGATGACAGCTGTGCTAGTGTAGCATTAAAACTGAATACCAAGGACTGGAAACAGCAGGGTCAATTACCGCTGGAAAAAAACACTTCATGCTCATGGAGATTTGCGCAATAAGTGCACATTTTTCTGTGTACTACTGATAGTCTGTGAAAGCATACTATTGTCTAAAATGAATGCCAGTACAAATTTCCACATACAGTAAATGGCTGCATACACTAACAAGTTCATCTCTCAAAATCATAAGCATATATACAAAGTAATACAAAATCACACATGCCCCCACAATGCAAAGCATCATGGGCTTCATATGCAAATCACCACAGAATATTGTACTGCTTCAACTTTAAGCAAAAATGCATGGTGCCAAAAGGCCTCTCACACAGTTTGCAAAGGGTGCCAACAGAAGACATAGACACGTGTTTCGTCCTACCAGGACTCATCAGTATGCCTCGTCTGTTTGACACCCCCAGTGGAATGAACCAGCTACCCTAAGATGGTCTGTCTGGGTTATGTTGTGCTGAACCCAATTAAAACAAAAAACAGTTTAAAAGACAAAGAAACTCTGCGTGCAAGCACTGAGGCAATGGTTATCCCAAAGGGCATTTGACTTGGAAGCCAAGTTTCAAAGAAATACAAAATCACACATGCTCCCACAATGCAAAGCATCATGGGCTGCATATGCAAATCACCACAGAATATTATACTGGTTCAACTTTAAGCAGAAATGCATGGTGCCAAAAGGCCTCTCACACAGTTTGCAAAGGGTGCCAACAGAAGACATAGACACGTGTTTTGTCCTACCAGGACTCATCAGTATATCTCGTCTGTTTGACACCCCAGTGGAATGAACCAGCTATATACAAAGTACTTCCATCTTTAAAAAGCCATTTGTGTTGCCATGTTTTGAGCTTATATGGCAATCTGAAACTTCTTTGTGAGTTGATTATGCTCTACACTTCAAAATACAATAATATAATAATATAAATAAATAAAATACACCTCACACTTATTGAAGATAAGTGAGGTACAATGTGAACCAGGAAAGAAAAAAATCCAAATGGGTTTCAGTAAAAGAGATAGTTACATTATCTAGAAATAGTAGCCAATATCCCACTGATTTTGACTGCAGAGTACTATAAAGGGTATGAGATGTAATTTCCATTCCACCCAGTCACTCATAGAATCATCTAGTGACTTAAATCTGTATTAAACTGTTTGAAAGATGTCAAGACCATAGTATTTTCTTGAAATAATTATTTAAAGTTGTTTCTGTTCAATGACTATGTGGTGGGAAGGGAACTAGATGGATCATTTGGTCTATATCTGTCTCTTGAATCTAATATTAAATATAATTAAAAATGTGGGACTGTATTTTCAAAGTGCGGGGTTGCTGTTGCAAGGGGCAATTTTTTGTCCCGTGAACATCTTCCCTTTTGCACAGAAACCCACATGCCTTATTTTCAGAGGCACATTTCTTTTTACAATACTTGCCATGACTAGCAGTAGCTTACAAAAAAAAAATATGCATGCATATTTTTCTGACACATAAAATAGAGGCAACTGCATTTGACATTTGGATGTTGCTAGGCCGCTTCAAAGTTGGTCCATGCAGTGTCCAAACGTTTGGTACTGTTTTGACTCGGGTCTGCAGCCAATTTGAAAATCTGGCTCTATTTAGTTAAGGTTCTGCTTCTTCAGTAAAATGCCGAATCAATATATCTATCTATCTATACAGATACAACCCCCAGATATGTGTGTGTGCGTGTATATAATGAGTAGGGGCTGCAAGAGGAGAGAGTGAAATGTTTGTAACATTATTAAAGGCATAACATAGATGAAAATTAAGTTGCAAACTATACAGTTTATAATTAAATAATGTGTAATATTTTAGTACCAAGATTCAGAAAAGTAGAAAAATGTAAAAACAAGTTTTTAAATGGTTATACAGTGATACCAAAAATAGTATTTATACAGCTTTAAAGTAGTATTCATACATATAACAGTATCAACATATAAAAACTGTATCACCAGGACTGAGTCTTAACTACCTAACTTCAAGCTTTCATTAAAAGAAAAGTAAGCCTCTTACCATGACAGTTACGTTAGAATTTTTAAAAGATAATTTCCAAAAAAATATAGATAAGACACAATAAATTCAAAGACAGCAATAGTGATACAGAGGCAGCTTCAGATAGTCAAAAAGCAAAAAATTGAGAATGACAAACCTAGTTATGCTAGACAGACATGTCGGAGTACGGGAAAGTATAAAATACAGACAAACATTATAATACTGAAGGCAGTACAAGAACAAGGCATCAGAGCAGAAATATACAAGTAACATCAGAGCAAAAATAAGTAACATGATTTAGATCAAGTGCAGGCACAGAACGAACAAACTTTTAAATAGTCCCAGTGTAATCTTTTAAACGGTGGATGTGAGGGGGAACATCAGACAAAGCACAGAAGAGAATTCCACAGCCTTTGATAGGTAACAAAGAAGGCTTGGTCCCCTATGTTAGCGACAGTCAAGATGGACTTGTTATTTGATCTAAGGGGATATGAGAGGAGTAAGAAATTTAGGAGGGCCACAAGGGTGGCAGGAGAACCATAAAAACATAGACTTTGACGGCAGATAAGGACCGCTTGGCCCACCTAGTCTGCCCATTTCCCTACCTACAAGAAAAGCTGAAGATCCTAGTTAACCAACAGACTATTTATTTATTTAGTTTTTGTTGACCAGGTATGTGCACTAGACAAATCCTCCCTATTTTCAGGCACGACCCTGGGGAGGGGGATACAGATGAATGCCAACTGACCTTGAACCAGATTAAACTGTTGGTGGTATTTTTAGTGAATGAGGGAAATTTGGCCAGGACACCGGGGGAATTCCCCTACTGTTTGCCAGTAGGGAGACCCTTTGAGCCATCAAAGGATGGCTGCCTCAGTTGATGTGCTGCAGTCGGGAAGGAAGGATGTGTTGCCGTCTGAGGAGAAGGTCTCCTCTGCAGCTTTGTTATTGTCTCCAATGGATGTTTCTTCGGTTTCTGAGGTGCCAGAAAAGTTTCAGTCTTCGGGCTCTTCTTCTGTTTTGCCTGCCTTACCTCGTAAAGACACCACTAATGTGCCTGGTTCTGATTCTCCTGCTCTGGATGATGTCTCTACTTCTCCAGAGCTGCATCGCCTTTTGCACTTGGAAGAACAAAGGTTTTTGGGCATTAAACGAGATCTTATTCGCCAGTTTCATTCTCCAGACACTACTCTACTTGCTCCGGTTTCGGAAGGCTCTGTTGTGGCAACGCGGACGGTTGCCATGGAAATGTCTCGCAGTGAAGCGCTGGCTGCAAGTGGCATTGTTTTTCACCGTGCTGGTCAGGATCAAGTGACCGCCACAGTATTTTCCTTTTCTGCTGATAAGAATTCTGTTCGTATGGATCGAGTTGTGAAACGAGGGAGCCCTAGTAAATTTTGTTGGGCGGACACACCAGTGCATGACGGAGACACTTGGACTGTCGAAAACTCGCTCCAAGCAGCTGGCTGGGTGCGCTCCCCGGACACAGGTTCCTGGATTTCTAGCCTCTCCCCAATCAAGATCCCTGGTGTCCACCTTGTCTCTGCTTCTCTCCGTTTGGTACAGCCTGTAAGTACTGTTTCTATGCCTCCGGCTGCTGGTTTACCTGCTGAACTCCTTCAACCTGATTCTCTTAAGCCTGAACTTGATTCCTCTGTCCCTAACCCTTCCTCTCTCCCTCTTCCTGGTGCTACTCCCATTACTATGGATCCTGCTTCTCCTCTCCCTGGTGCTGCTTCTCAGCGTTCTCCACTCCACCTCTCCTCGGACTTTGGTTTTTCAATGACCCCTGATTTTCAACTAGGAGGGAATATGGATTCTTGTACTCAGCCTTGTGAAGAGGAGGCTGCTGCCCTCAGTGATGATTCTGTGTTTTCTGATATTCCAAAATCTATTCCTACACAACTCAGGAATGCTCCTAGAGGCTCCCCTAAGGTGGCCCTCCAGCCCCCTTTGGTTGCCCCCTCCAAATCTTATGCTTCTTTTTTTTTCTACCCCTGTTTCCTCTGCTAAATGACATAATGCAGTTTGTATTGTCTACAAAGGGGGATTAGATGTTTTTCTGGATTGGATATATATGGGTCGTCAGATATTGAGACAAAGTTTGCATTTTCAGGTTTCGTAATTGTATGCTCTTATTCATGTGTCTGGTGAATCCATATTTGATGTCAGCTTTAAATTAAATAGTGGTCTTGAAAAGTTTTGGGCTCGTTATCAACAGGTTAAGACTACCCCCTTGTGGGCCCCTTTTGAGGTAATTTCACTTACCAAACCTACCCATAAAACCATTACGGTTCTTTTCCGCAATGAAGGGGTCAGTGTTACTGACTTAATATACTGGTTGAACCAAGTTGTACTGTGTCCAGTCATCCTGAAGCAATCTTTGATTCCGAAGGGATTTGGACTGGTGGTTGGAAAATCCATGTTCTACTACATACTACGGATGGGTCCCCTTGTCATCTTCCCAATAGTTTTTTTCTGGGTAGAGACAGAGGTGTTTTGTTTTACCAGGGACAACCTAGGACTTGTTATAAATGTGGCCTTTCTGGGCAAATTAGTAGTACTTGTGACCAGCTGAAATGTTCCCTGTGTCAAATGACTGGTCATCTTAGTAAACAATGTCCAAATCTAGTTAGATGTAATCTCTGTGGGGTGGAAGGCCATGTTTACATGACTTGCCCTAAAGCTGCTCATCAGACATCCCTTTCTGCTGACAGGGATGAGCAGCGCCTTTTGATTTCACTGGCCCAAAGGAAGGTGGCTAAACCACTGGATTCACAGTTAGTCACGGATATCCCTCCTGTAAATTTACCTGTTGCCCCGATCCCTGACCCTCCCCCCCCCGAGGTTAGTGATCTGGGTCCTGGGGTTGAGCCTCTTTTCCCCTCTTCTTCTATCGTTAATCCCCCTGATTCTTCCACTGTCTCTTTAGCTGTTGCTAATCCAGCACTTCAGTCTGCCTCTATGCCCCCCCTTTACTTGAAGACCCTCCTGTCCGGAGGACTCTACTCGGAAGAGGTCTGTTGGACTTTACCCACCCAAAATGTCCAAAACCTCATTTTCTGATGTTTCTAATAGATTTTCGGTTCTCTTAACTACTGAACATTCTGACACAGATTCGGTTTGTTCTCCTGCTGATTCCATTATGCGAAGGACACTGCTGAGTCTATTTTGACTGATAGCGGGGATGTTTTACCAACCCCCCACTGAAAGGAAAGTCTCGGAAAAAAGTTGAGCTTCTTTTTTTTCCCTCTAACTTCCCATGACCCTTTCCCCTCCCTTTCTCCTTTTGACCACCAATATCAATAGTATTAAGAATAACCTTTCTACAGTCCTTTTCTCCAGGTATATTTTTTTTACAAGATACCAGGCTGCACTCTATCCCTGAAATTTCTCTTTCCACTAAGGAATGGAATACAGGGATTTCATATTGGTCCGTAGGCCCTGAACGTTGTACAGGGGTTGGTGTCCTCTTTCATCTTATTAATCCATCGATAGTCAGAGTGTTGGATCTTGTACAGGGTCGGTTCTGCTTGTGGACTTTCTTTTGAGTGCTGTTTTTTTTAGACTTATTAACATTTATGCTCCTCAGGCTAAAGCTGACCGCATGCTTCTTTTTCAGCAAATTAGTCCCTTTCTACATATAGCTTATTTTGTGATATGAGGAGGGGATTTTAATTGTGGTTTAAGTTTGGCTGATAGAGGTTCTGCCTCCAAAACGAAAAAAAATTTTGGGGACATGGCTGCCCTGAAAAAAGTGGTAAATGAGGCACATCTTAAAGATGCTGTTTTGTTTCATACTGGAGTATGGAAACATACATTTTTTAAGGGTTCTTCATCCACCCGTATTGATTTTTTTCATTTTGTCTTCTGCTTTGTCTCTTCACTCTGTCTCTGTTGATCCAACTCCTTACTCTGACCATCGTCTGGTAATGATTTCATTGGGAGCCGCTGCCCCCCCAAAGGTCCAGGTTATTGGAAATTAAATTCTAAACTTTTGCAAGACTCGTACTTCCTGCATTTGGTTTCCAATTTTTTGACTTGTAAGAAGTCATTATTTCCTTTATATGAGGACTCCATTGTCTGGCGGTTGGATACAAAATCAGACCTCTGCTCCTTTCTCATTTCTCGTGGTAGGTATTCGAGAAAATGCCTACATTTCCTACTTAAACGACCGTAAGCAACTTCAACATTTGTATTCACTTTCACAACTTACGTCACATAATTTCTCAGCTCAGATTTCACATTTTCAGGAGAAATTGAAACAATATCACCTAACTCAATTCTCAGATATGGAATCCCAGCAACAGCATGCACTTCAAGGCCTTTTTTTTCACACTTGTCCCATATTGAATCGACAAAGAGTGATTGGGTCTAAAACCATTTCAGCTCTTTATGATAGTCAGGGGGTATGGTTCATGAGGATCAGCAGGGCATTATCCGTATTGCATCAGCTTATGCAGCCTCATTATTTTCTGGGACCTCGGTACATCAAACTAATTTCTCTTCTTTTTTCATAAAATTCAGGTTCCCCCAGGCCCCACAATCACATCTTCTAGGACTAGAAGCTCCCCTTACCAAGCAGAAAGCTGCTACTGCAATACAATCTCTGTCTAAAGGTAAAGCCCCGGGTTTAGATGGCCTTTCTTCTGATTTGTACCATTTTTTGAAGGGTGAACTGTTAGATGAACTCACTGCGGTTTATAATGCTATCTTATGGGACAAATCAGTCCTTTTTGAGATGTCTACTGGTGCTCTTATTTTTCTTTTTAAAGATAAAGGTGACAAATTAGATTTATCTAATTGGCGCCCTATTAGTCTGTTAAATTCGGATTTAAAAATTCTTTCCAAATTATTGAATGCGAGATTGTTATCAGTAGCAAAATTCTTGATTTCCCCTGCTCAATCTTGCACTGTACCAGGGAATTCGATCACAGACCAATTGATTTTATTACGTGATATTTTCTCTCATGATGCTATTTCCCCTGCTGCTGGTTTTGTTCTCTCCCTGGACCAACGCCAAGCATTTGATAAAGTAGCCCATGTTTTTTTATGGAATGAACTGCAGCATTATGGTATCCCCACTACATTTATCTCTTGGCTCCAAGCTCTTTATCATACTGCAACAGTACATCCCTGTATTAATGGGTTCTTAGGCCCCCATGTTCCCATAAAAACAGGGGTTCAACAAGGGTGTCCAATTAGCCCCCTCTTATATATTTTTAGCATAGATCCTTTATTGAGACTTCTCCAGTCCTCTTCTAGCATTGACCCCATTAAATTGTCATCCTTTACCGTTCCCTATAGAGCTTTGGCCTATGCGGATGATTTAGTTCTTTTAGTGGGGAATGTTTCCTCTGCTGTTGCGGCCCTATCTATTTGTACCAATTATGGTACCATCTCAGGTACTAGTTTGACTTTATTGAAATGTATTGGGAAGCCTTTGAGTAGCCAATTGGCCCCTCAGGATCAAGTAGCTGGTCTTCCGTGTACTTTGGGTCCTTTAAAAATTTTGGGAATTGAGTTTGGGTCCCCTCAAATGGATGTGGACAACTGGGATAAAAATTGTTACTGGGCTGTCATATGGTTCAGATTTGGAATAGGACAAAAATGAGCTATGGTAAACGAATTTATATGATACGTACCTAGTTGGTGCCCCTTTTTTTATTTCTTAGTTCTGTTTTTCCTCTCCCTAAATCGAGGGAAGTTGAAATTTATTGTTTGTTTTTTCAGTCATTTTGGGGTAGTCGCCTAAATCCTAGTAAGAGAAATGTTTTATATTTACCTCGTCAATGCGGTGAACAGCATATGATTAATCCAGTTTTGTTTTTTTTCTGTCACTTTTTGTATGCTAATTTCAGACCTTTGTTTCATTCACCAGATAAATATTGGTGTGATCTTTTTGTTTCCTCCATTTCCTCTTGGTTTGCAGCATGGGATTTAGGAACTCTGCATCATATTGGGAAGGGTGTTCAATCTCCCAAGTATTTATGTGACGTGTTTGTTAAACTTAAAACCTGGGGGACCACCAGTAGACAAGTGATTTCCCTCTTGAAAAAACAGTTATACACTTTTGGTTTGGAGACGTAATTTGGTGTTTTGGAGGTCTTTCCCAAATGCACCGTTATATACCATGAAGCCTTACTTCTCTTTTTAACTGAACCTCGTATCCCTTATAAATTTAGAGATCATCATTGGTTAAATTGTCATGAGAGGTTGAATGTCAAGGCTAATCAAAAACATAAGAGGGTGGAAGAACGTATTTGTTCCAGACCAGGATGCATTGCTCAATCTGAAACTCTGCTGCATTTATATTTTTCTTGTTCCTATATCTGTGATTTTTGGAAATTTCTTTATGATAAGTCTCACTTACCCTTTTTTTTGCATCTCACCTATCCAGCTCTTTTATATGGTGCTTATCCCGATAACTGGTCTACTTGGGATGGAAGTTCACTGTTTGTTATTTTTTCTATCATTAAATGGTTTATTTGGCATTCCAGATGTCTGTTTACTCTACAACAGAAGGAACTTTCGTACTATGAACTTTATGGTAACATTTTTAAGTCCATACAAGCAGTTTATTTTTCTGAATCTAGGACTCTCACACGGATCCACTTGTTGGCCATCTGGAGTACTGCATCCAGTTCTGGAGACCCCATCTCTGCAAGGACATAGGATAGAGCAGTTTTCCTTATCTAAGTCCATGATAATTAGTCCTGGGTTCCCCTTCTATACATGGCCATTAACCAAAGAAGTCACTATTATATATCAACCACTCCTGTCAGATAGAGATTTCAGATTAAACAAAGCCCCTATTCATACAAATGTAAAATTCCCAGTTAGTCTCCCAATGAAAGAACAAGCACAACTGAGGGAGCACTCTTACATGAAAAACAAATTAGTCAGATAAAAGTCTCTGAGGCAAATATATTTATTTAATGCACAAGAGCACGACACTAAGCCCCAGTGCTTTGCCTCATAAATGTGAGTTTTTGTTAGGGGGTGTGAAGTCTCCTAATAACCAGTTTAACTCCAGCTAACTTCCGGTGACTGTGTTACATTTGAATATGAGATTCACTCAAAAGAAATATTCAGAAAGTTCAAATATCCTTTTTACACCGGTAAATGGTAAATGCCAAAAACAAGGTCTGCCTTAGTACCTCTTAAGTCTAACAGAGTATCCTATAAAACACAAACATAAATAAAACATAAACATATGAAATAAGTTTATGCTATTTAGAGGCATAAATCATGTAAATTGTAATTCCAGGGTAGCCATAATTGTATGTCAGCAGTTTAAGGCACTCAAATAAAACAACTCTTTTAGCACGAAGCACAGGACAGAAAAACACAGGCATATATGTTAAAAATATAGTACTTCTTTAATTAGTTTTGAAAAAAATTCAAGACCTGTTCATTGCAGGAATAATTCAACCTGCTAAAATTAGTTCGGGCCGGCCCGCAGACGCAGTGGCTGGATTTCCGCTTATGATGCCAGCAACCTGGGTTCAGGAACTAGCCCGGGAGCTGGAGGGCTGGCCAGAGGAGGAGGCCCAAGCATCCCAAGAACAGCTCACCTTCTCCGGGGAAGGGGGATCCAGGGCTGACCTCAAGTGGAGACCAGAGGTACAGCAAGCCCAAGCCAGCGAGAAGGGTGGCGTGTGTACTGGACATTGGCACTCAGCTTGCTGGTATTGGCATTGGTACTGCAAGAGCTACAGAGATGCATAATAGGAATGTTAGTGAAGTATTGAAGTAATGCCAGCTCCCACACCCACCCTGCAGAGACTGACAGGTGTTGGGGGTGTGCCTTTGGGTCATCAGACACAACACTCTTGCCATTCCACCTCACCCCACCCTGCAGACACCGACAGATGTTGCAGTGTGCCTTGAGGTCTTCGGCCTTTAGGCTCACCACATTCCATAAGGAAATAAGCTGAGATGGGTGCAGTATAGGAGAATGGGGTGAACGTTAGGGCCAAAGGCCCCAAGGCAAACCTCAATGCCTGTAAGTGGCTGCAGGGTGGGGGCGGTGGGTGGAATGGCATGAGCATTATGGCTGACGACCCCAAGTCACACCCCTGATGTCTGTCAGTCTGTACAGTGTGGGTGTTACAGTTGGAAACTCTAATACCCTGGGTGTTTGTTGGTATTTTTGCTCCAAATTTTCAACATGGGCTTTTTGGGACCCCACCTCATGAACAGTGGCAGTATCATTTTGTTACTCAATCCCAAAAGGTGATTTCACAGAGCGAGTGTACCATTTGGCGCCACTGGTGTGAAAACACATTTCAGGCAGGATGTGAAAAATGACAGCTGTACTGTTCATGAGGAGGTGTGAAGAAATGGCAATGTTGAAAATCTGGAGTGAAACTATGAAAAAGTGTTGAAGTTATGAGTATGTGTTGAAACTGTGCAATGCACACTCATAACACAGACATTTTATGGAATGTTTTCACCAAATTTTCAATGTGGTCTTTTTGGAACTTCCCCTCATGAACAGTGGCACTGTGATTTCATTAATCTGTCCCAAAAGTTGATTTCTCACAGCGAATGTGCTATTCTGCGGTATAGGTGCAAAAACACATTTCAGGAAGGATGCAACAAAAATGACAGCTGTACTGTTCATAATGGTGTGTGAAAAAAATGGCAATGTTGGAAATTTGGAGTGAAAATATTAAAATTTGATGAAGTTATGAGTGTGCGTAGAAACTGTGCAACGGACGCTCATAACACAGTCATTTTTTTGATTTTTTTCACAAAATTTGCAGCAAGGGCTTTTTGGGACCCTGCCTCATGAACACTGGCACTGTCATTTCGTTAATTTGTCCCAAAAGGTGATTTCACACAGTGACCATGAAATCACCTTTCAGGACCAAGAAACTAAATGACAATGCCAGTGTTCATGAGATGGGGTCCCAATAACTCCATGTTGAAAATTTGGGACCAAAACTCCAAAAATTGGCTGAGATACCAACCTAAGTTAAAAACCACCCATTGACTGCCATTATAGGGCTTACCGTCATTTCTTCAGTTCCTGGTTGATCTTTGAGGAGTGCAGACGTGTTCCCGGTCCACAGAAAATTGCTACTCCCAACCTCCAGCGGTAAGTATGAGGTTTCTTTTTTACAGGTGAAATATTAACAAAATGGATTTCGGCACACTGGGGTGGGCTCCCAGTGTGCCAGAGTACTGGAGGGGGGGAGAGATCAATTCCAACCCAGGAATTGGGCATGCTGAGGTCAGCTGAGAACAAAGGGGCATGGGGTGGGTGCCTCTGTCACTGGGAGTGAGCATCCCAGTGTTGGAAACATCAAAAACATTTTTTTTGGCACACTGGGGTGGGCTCCCAGTGTTCCACATTAATAGGGGGAGGGGGATACATGCTGACATGGGGATTGAGCACCCCAATGTCAGCAGGACACAGAGAACAGAGGGTGTGGAGTGGGCAGCAGCAGTGGGATGGAGCTAATATTTAAATTTGTTGTCCTGCTGTGTGCCTGGCCTGCTGGTGCTATGACAAAACTGACCCTGATTGCAGCAGCAGATTTCTTTCAAGTGCGGTGCTCGCTCTGAAACTGCTGTCATCGGCAGCTTCAGCATTAATTGGTGGCTAAGGGGCGCACCCATTAATGCATCTGCTGCATTGGCCACAACACTGCCACACCTCTGCAATGCTGTACTATCTCAGTATGTTTCTTGTGCACTGTGCACGCAAGCAAACATAAAAAAAGGACAATAAAAGTCCTTTTGTTCTTTTAATTGTGCCATGCATATAGTACTGTGATTTGCCACGGAGGTCACTGTGCTGTAAAACAACAAGCCACTGGCCTTGACTGTACTTCTTCCTGTACCCTTATGTAATCCCAGTGCTGATCTCTACAGTTAATTTCTAAATCCAATTATATAGTGCAAGATTTAAAGGGAAACATTCATGCACAGTGGCTGACACAGTATGAAAGCCCATGAAAAGTTCTTTCAAGCAAGGTATTTGGCTCTGTACCTGGAAGTACCCCAGAGATACAGATGACTGAGTCTGTTCAATATTAATACTACATTGTAGCCATTTGTAGAACATTGTGATGTCTTCAAGGAACAAGTCGTGTCTGACTCAGTGAAGTTAGGCACAACTTGGTCCTCAATGACATTACAATGTTCTAAGAATGGCTAGAATATTTTGTTGGTTATTATAGTTTATTGAAAGATTGGTAACCAGGAAAGGCACATTGTGAAAAGGCTAATTTCCAGGTGTAATCCCTGGGAAGAGAAAAAGGGAAATAAAATATACAACATATAGACAAAATATAGAACGTGTGCATGGTAGAAGAATGCAAGGTGCAGCAAAAAGCTAATAATTAATTAATACAATACAATAACATGTGTACTGGCTAATATAGCAGAACAAAAGCACTGATACTGGAGCACTAAGACTAAGTAAATCAGAGTACCATGGCAAAATTAACTATGGCCAGGGCAGGAGCAGGAAGGTACAGCAAGAGGTTTGAGCTGGAATTCGAGGTAAAAAGGGAAAGGGGAGAGGCAGAAGGTGGGAGGGAGATTGTTCCAGATGGAGGGAAGATGTGAAGAGACAGCAGATGTCCCAGCAGCAGTGTTGGAATATGGAATGGAGAAAGTACAAGAGTCATGAGAGTAAAGAGAATAAGAGGCAGACGGAATGGGAAGAGTAGGGAGGAAAGACAGACAGGCAGAGAATGA
Source organism: Neoceratodus forsteri (assembly GCA_016271365.2). Taxonomy (NCBI): domain Eukaryota; kingdom Metazoa; phylum Chordata; order Ceratodontiformes; family Ceratodontidae; genus Neoceratodus; species Neoceratodus forsteri. The sequence continues at coordinate 726,395,331 of CM028129.1, forward strand.
ACAGGGCATGAGGTGACAGAAGTGAAAGGGATGGATAGAAAGGGAAGTGTAAAGAGTAAAGTGATGAGTATGAGGAGCAGTATTAGCAGCAAACAAGCATTTGTCAATGTCAAATGTTGTCTTGCTGGCATTGGCATTGGTAGTTCAGGAGTTAGAGAGATGCATAATAGAAATGGCAGTGAAGTATGGAACCGATGTCAACCCCACCCCACCCTGCAGAAAGTGACAGGAATTGAGGTGTGCTTTTGGGTTGTCGGCCATAATGCTCATGCCATTTCACTTTATTCTGCAGACTCTGATAAGTGTTGCGTTGTGCCTTGGGGTCGTCAGACCTTACGCTCACCCTATTCCATAAGGAAGTATGTTGAGATGGGTGCAGTATAGGAGAATGGGGTGAACTTAGGGTCCGAAGAGTCTAAGGCATACCTTGATGCCTGTCAGTGGCTGCAGGGTGGGGTGGGGGTGCAATGGCATGAGCATTACAGCTGACAATCCAAAGGCACTCACTCCCCTGATGCCTGTTAGTCTGTACAGGGTGGGAAGTTACGATTAGAAATCCTAATGCTTGTGGCATTTGTTGATATTTGCACTCCAAATTTTCAAAATGGCCTTTTTGTGACCCCACCTCATGAAAGCATTTGGGACCTCTGTTCATGAACAGTGGCACTATGATTTTCATAATCTGTCCTGAATGTTGATTTCCCACTGTGACTGCACCATTGTGCACCAGATGTGCGAAACCACATTTCAGGCAGGTTGTGGAAAATGGCAGCTATACTGTTCACAAGGAGGTGTGCAAAAATGGCAATGTTGAAAATCTGAAGTAAAAATATTAAAAATTCTCGAAGTTACAACTGTGTGTGGAAACTGCGCAACACACACTAGTAACATAATCATTTTGTGGAATTTTTTCACCAAATTTTCAACATAGGCATTTTGAGACCTCTGCTCATGAACAGTGTTACTGTGATTTTCATACTCTGTCCTGAGCATTGTTTTCCTACAGCAACTGTGCCATTGTGCGCCGGATGCACGAAAACACATTTTGGGCAGGATGTGGAAAATGACAGCTAAACTGTTCATAAGAAGGTGTGAAAAAAATGGCAATGTTGAAAATCTGTAAAATATTAAAAATTCTCAAAGTTACCAGTGTGCGTGGAAACTGCTCAATGCACGTTCATAACACAGTCATTTTTTTGGAATTTTTTCACCAGATTTGCTACACAGGCATTTTGAGAGCCCACCTCATGAACTGTGACACTGTCATTTTGTTCATTGGTCCTGAAAGGTGATTCCATGCAGTGACCGCAAAATCACCTTTTGGGACTGAATAATAAGATGACAGTGACTGAATTCATGAGGTGGGATACCAAGAACCCCATGTTGAAAATTTGGTGCCACAATTCACAAAAATGGCCGATATATGCACCAAAGTTGGAAAAAACCCCATTTATGTCATTATATAGCTTACCGGTATTTCTTCAGTTCATGGTCGGCTTTGAAGACTGCAGACGTGTTCCCGGTCCACTGAAGATCATTGCACCAGGCTCTGGAGGTAAGTATGGGGTGGGGGTGTGTGTGGGGAGGTGGGGTACACAGATGGTTGGCGTGGATTGGGGGAGGGGCACTGGACATGTTGAGTTACCGTTTTTTTCATTTTTCAGGTAAAAACAAACAAAAACAAAACCCATAAAGACAACGCAGGTCAGTTTTCTTATTTTGCAAGTGTGTTTTGGCACACTGGAGTGGGCTCCCAGTGTGCTACCTGTATTTTGGGGGAGGAGGACTGAAGCCGACAGGGATTGGGCTGCCCGTTGGCACAGAAATGTGTCTGGGGGAGCACATGATGCCGAGAGGGACTGGGCACCCCCTTGGCACACAAATTTAATGATAAGGGGGCCATTATGCCAATGGGGATTGGGCTGTCCCATCAGCAAACTGAACTGGGAAGGGGGCATGATGACAGAGGGACTGGGCACCCCCAACGTTGGCTTGATTGGGACTGTGAGGCAGATGGCGACAGCCGCCACCATCTTTTATTGAAATGTTACACCTGGCAAGGCATGCCCTGCAATGAGGGGAGCTCCCTCATTGTAGCAGTTAAATTGTTTTGAGTTGGTGGCATGCTTTTGCACTGTTGTCATAGACAGCATGCAATCTAAATCGTGCCATGGAGCCCAGCCTGAAAAAGTAGTGGCACCACTGGCCACAACATGACCATGCCTCCTAAACCTGCTATTCCTAGCTACCCCAATACATTGCTTGCATGTGCGCAAGACAACATAAAAAGGCAGAAGGCATTGCAGAGCAAGAAAGAAGGATGAGGCAGTACCATGAACCACATCTGCATAGTGAAACACAGGGTGCACCATTTTAGTTATCAGTTCATGGTAGACTAGATATGAGAGACAATCTTTGTTATGTTAGGGGGCACCAAGTTTAGTATGGAACTTGCTATGGACAACATCAATATGGATAGAGAAGTAGAGCCTACTATCCAATCATACACAGAGATATTTGAAATCCGGGAACAAACCCAAGAGGAGTACCATCCAAGGTGGAGAAAACTGTAAGGGAAGAGAGCCAGTCATGTTTTTGACTGGTGCCAAAGGTCATAGACACAGTTTTCTTTGTGTTACCTCTAAGTTGGTTAAAATGGAACCAGTGTTGGACATTCTTAAAGTCATGCTATAGTGATAATTCCAAGGTTGAAACTGAGGCACCTGAGGCAAAAAGCATAGTGATAAAAGGGGACCCGGCATGGAATCCTGTGGAATTTCAAACTGGATGGGCAGGGGAGGGAACAAGGCATTGTCTACCTGCACTGAATGGAGATGGCTTGAGAGTTAGTATCTGAATCAGTCAACGGCTGGTGCAGAAAGACCTATGGATCTCAATTTCTCCAGAAGGAAGGGAGTGAGCTACTAAATTAAAGGCCACAGTAAGGTCAATGACGATGACAGCAGTGGTGTGTCTCTGATCCATCCCAGTGAGGATGGAGTCATTAATATGCAATAGGAGGTTACAATGGAATATTTTTTTGTTTTCAGAAACCAGACTGGTAAGGAGAGAGGAAATTAATGGAGTAAAGGATGTTGGAGAGCTGGGAATAGACCAGTTTTTCTTGTAACTTAGCAAGACTATGGAGAAAAGAGATAGTTGTCAGGGGAGGTAGGGTCACCGCTCTTGTGAGGCGGGAGTGCCTTGGCAAATTTCCAGAACTGAGGGACAGTGCAGATTGACATGGAGAGCTTAAGTAGATAAGTAAGGGGTACAGTGATAGCAGGGGCAGAGAGGTGAAGTAGTTTAGGGTCAATCCCATCAGATCTAGATCCTTTGTAGAGGTTAAGGGAGCAAAGAGTATTAATGGTATGCAGCGAAGGGACAGGAGAGAAATAAAAACAGTCAGAAGAGGGTTCTGTGGGGGAGGACAGAGGTCAGGAGGGGGAAGCCAGCAGCTGCAATTGAGGTGGGAGGGTGTAGGTGGTAAAGAAATTGTTAAAGTGTGAGGCAACCAGGGAGGGAGTATAAATAGGCAAATAATTCTTGAGTAGGCTAAGAGAGAATAACCAGGAAGGGAGTCGAAAAGGGAGTGAATGACCTACCAGAATGTAGCTAGAGATTTAAGATTATTCTGGAGGTTGGAGTTAAAATAGTTTGATTTGGCTACCCTTATCATCTTTGTGCAGGAATTTCTGAGGCTTCTGTAGGTGAGGAGATCAGAATGAGAAAGTACTAAGGATCATACTAAGGAGTTGAAGGAGCTAGGAGGCTTTGAAATGGACCCAGCATAATCACAAAATCTACAAAGATCAGTGATGTTCACTGTGATCCAAGAGTGAAGACAGCCCTTCACGTGGGACTTTCTTAGAGAGATGTGCTTGTTCCACACTTGCAAAAATTTGGAGTGGAACAGGGAGAGGGTACATCAATGTTAGCAACTGTGAGGACAGGGGACCAATCAATAACTTTGAGGTCTCATAGTAAGGAGTCAGTGTTTAAACAATGAAAAGACCTAGCCAATACAAATTTAGAAGGAGCAGCATGGAGCCAAATTTTCCTGAAACAGCGTGTTATACTATGGTCACTAAAGGCATCAGGTAAAATATCAGCAGTAACTATACAATGAGGGTGGGAAGAAAAGACCCAATTCAGCAGAGAGTGGTTAGATGAGTTGAGAATTGAGTTGAGTGGGCTCAGCAATATGCTGTGAGAGGTTAAGGGACTCAATCTTTTGAAAAGTAGGCCCGATGGTTGGAGAGAGACAGTACTGAAGTTCCCTAAAAGAATAAGTAAATAGTGTAGTTGTCATATTGGTCCTTGTAAGAACATATCCAGAAGCAAATGATTTGATACCTTTTATTGGTCCAACAAAACGTATCAAATCATTTGCTTCTGGCTCTTAATGAATAAGTTCACCTAAAGAGGAATGAGAGGCCAGAGAGGAAATTGTGTCAGTCAGCACAGAAACATAGAAACATAGACTTTGACGGCAGATAAGGACCGCTTGGCCCATCTAGTGTGCCCATTTCCCTACCTACAGGATAGGCCGCAGATCCTAGTTAACCAACAGCCTATTTCTTCCTACCCCCCACAAGAATTGCCTTATGTCTGTCCCATGCATTCTTGAATTCTCCCACAGTTTTAGACCCCAAAACCTCCTCAGGAAGGCTGTTCCATGCAGGTTACAGTTAGAGCTAGATAGATTCAAGTCTGGACTTCTGGAAGACAGCTGAGGTTCTGATATACAAAGGATGTCAAGTGAGTGCTAGGCAAACCGCACTCTCAGGAGGTCAGGTTTAGGTAACAAGATGCAAGCATTAAGGTAGAAAATGCTGAACCCTTCACTGAAAGAGGGTAAGGAGGAGTCATGGGTGGCAGGGCCAAGGTTAGGTTTGATACCCACAGCAAGCAGGAGAAGGAAGATAAGGAGCAGGAAGGTAGAGTGAGACTCCCATCTCCAGTGAGGCAGAGGGATAGAAGTGGAGGGAAGAGGGGGAGAGGGAACCGGAAAATGTAGAATTAATATTGAACAGACTCAGTCATCTATATCGCTCTGGAGTGCTGCCAGCTACATATGAAACAAATACCTTGTTTAAAAGTGATTTTCATGGACTTTTAAACTTTGGTGGCCACTGGGTATGGATGTGTCCCTTTTAAATGTTATGTTTACAATGTTACAGTTGACATTCTGTAGCTTGGATTTCACCTTGATGTTCACTTTGTCCCATAAGGTCAGGGAGTAGTGGCTGTTTTGCTGCATGCTAGTTGATCACAGTAACAATAAAAGTGATGTTAGACTATGAGTGTTCAAATACAGCTGAGAACATTGATGACAACCTTGTGACCGCTGTATTTGATGAAGCCCACCATTAATTACTTCAGTTTGTATGTTTTCTAGGGCCATTTACAGATATGAGCATACAAAAATAGGAAAAGAAGGAAAACCTTTAGTCTATCCATTTCCTTGCCTCACCAGCTCCATAGTACACAAATGGAGTCTTACAGTAAAGGGAAACTCTGTTTCTCCTTCCTCTTTTCATTGACATTTCTGCCTCTTTGGTTTCCTTATGAAACCGTATAATGAAACAAAGCAGTTTATCTTGCAGTTTGCTTTTCTTTACGATTATGCTTTTTACCGAATTGAACTCCTGTTAAATACAACAAGATGTTTTTTGCTTCAGAGTGGTAAAATGGTATTCTAATGTGTTTTGTGATACTGTTTATTTCTTCATCACTAACAGGTCTTGGAGTGATCATTATCCTCCTTGCTACCACAGTAACCTCGATAACTGGGTTGTCAACCTCAGCTATAGCAACTAATGGGTTTGTCCGTGGAGGTAATATTTATAGGATACTTCAGGTCCCCCAAACACTAGAGTGGTAGGCATAAGGAACTACTACATTTTCTGTTCATGTGCTTTGTTCAGTCACGTTAAGTGTATTTACAGGATAGTCATTTGAGGGCTATCAGGAGCGAACTTAAGGTAGTTGTTTATCATTCCTTTTTTGTCTGTATATTACTTACTTTCCAGGCTGTTCAGGGCATGGAGCATGCTAAATGACTGGACACACTCCATACAGTACATTGCAGGTATGCATTGTTTTTCACCTTAGCTACAAGCAGCACTGAATGGTGAAGACATAAATTCCTTTTAAGGACCTTGATCCTGGCAGGAACTTCGATTTATTCCCATTTGAGTTATTTTGCTTAGAACATTTCAGGTAAAATCCTTCAAGACCGAATGATTCTGGAGAACTCTACAACACTATCCAGCTGAGTTCATAGCATCATGAAACTTCATTCCGCTACAGCAGTGCAATAAACACAAATTATTCCTTTTCAGTCTAGTACACTTCAGGTGGTGCATTCAAGAACTGGATGCAACCATTTTGTGCACCTGCAAGGCAACTGTGGGTACAGAATTGCACTCAAGTTTCTTTTGGAATTTTTTCAGGTCTCGGAGTTGTCATCATTAGCTTAAGTGTGGTGGTAACTACACTTACAGGTATCTCTATGTCAGCCATATGCACCAATGGAGTAGTTAGAGGAGGTAAGATTTTATGATTACCTATGGAAAAGTTGACAATTGTGCCAATTTGCAGAGGCATCTGTAAGGGATTTTTGCCTTAAGCAGCAATTGATAAAGATACATTTAGCCCTTAGTCATAATTACGGTGTTTGGGGTAAACTGTATAGAAACATAAGAACATATGAATTAGCCAGCAGAAGAAGGCAATGAAGTCTATCAAATCTACTTGATGCAGAGCCCCCTATATAAGTGATTTACAGTGGGCCCCGCTCCCTCCCAAGCCTCCCTCACTCATCCCTCTTCCCACTCTTGCATAGTATAACCACATACACTGCCCTCCAGTCCCTAGTGGCTACTCCCATAGCTAGTGAGCTATTACAAATGTCTGATAGTGGCCCTGCTATAAACCCTGAAACCTCATGTAGCATCCTCAGGTGTAAGCTGGAAAGTCCCATAGATGTATTTACTTTCAACCCTGCTAGCTTTTCCAACACCCTTTTATCCACCATCTGGGCCTTGCCCCAGCATCTTTGCTGCCTTTCTTCCTAACCCCACAATCTGGCAGTGGCCCATCCTTCGCCTTAATAAATGCCAAACAAAAATAATTGTTCAACCAACCTATATATATCAATCATACCAAAAAAAAGTTTGATACAAAATGTGCACAAAAACTATTCGTAGACCAAGTCATAAAACCCAGCAACACCATAAAGTAGTATAACTGCCTGTCAGAATGATTTTGCACAAACTATTCTTTTCTCACTTGGACCCTCACAATTAACATAAGATAGGCAGGACAGGGCTACAGAGCTTCTTTCTGCTATTAACTTCTATGTTTTTATGTTTCTAAGATTTCTGTTCTGTTACTGATAATACACTTTCATCTTTTTTTAAATACCAGTGTTAAAATATTTAATTATATGTAACACTGAATATAGAGTTGTGAAAGTCCAAAGCATTTTTGCCAACAAAACCTGAAATGTTCATAGAATTTGCCAGTTGCACAAACTTGTTTGTATTGAGCACATTCCTATTTTTAGGATCCTTTTTAGCACCAAATTTGGAGCTTGCCTGTGCTTGTGTGAGTTTCAGGACACCATTTGAACACAGGCTTAGAGCAAAGATTAAAATGCTCCAAAATAAACTGAGAACAGAACTTGGGAAACACAAAAATTCCCCTAGTTTCTAGTCTTGTTTTCATTGTGGCAGCCTGATTTCAAATAGGGCCAATCATGGAATGTAATCAATGCATTATTTTGAAATCCAAGCGGACTGTTGATTGACAAACAGAACAATCAGTGTAATTGGCTGCACAGAGAATGCAGGATTCAGATGAAATCTAGTTAGCCCAGTGGCATAGCTGCAGTGCTATATGCTGTAAACAGAGAAATCCCAGTTTGTGAAGAGAATCTGGTGCCCACCCTGAGACTGGTGGGGACAGGGTACCTCACAGAGATGGGATGCTCAGCTCCCTGGGTAAAAGGTGGTGGGGCTGCCCTGTATTTGTGATCCTCTGCTGGCTGACTGCAGATACATAGATACATAGACAGTGTCGGCAGATAAGGGCCTATGGCCCACCCAGTCTGCCCATTTGAGCTTGTAAGTTCAGTTTGTTTTCCTAGAAGTCTGTTGCACCTTACCCCTGACCTCCAGAATTCCTTTATGTCTATCCCATGCATTCTTAAATCCCGTGATTGTTTCAGCCCCCACCACTTCCTCTGGCAGGGTGTTCCACTTGTCCACCACCGTTCTGTGAAAGAATTCTTTCTCATGTTTCCTCTGAATCGTCCTCCCTCCAACTTCATCCCATGCCCTCTAGTCCTGGAACATCTTTTCGCTTAAAATAGTGTTTTCCTGCCCTGTTCCTCCCTGTAAGATACTTGTATGTCTCTATTATATCCCTCTCTCCTCCTCTCCTCCAGGAGTACATGTTCAGTTCCTTCAACCTGTCTTCATAGGACTTGTGATGCAATTCATGCACCATCTTTGTTGCCCTCCTCCGAACCTTCTCTACCCTGTCTATGTCCTTACGTAGGTATGGTCTCCAGAACTGTACACTGTACTCCAGGTGGGGCCTCACTAGTGTCTTGTATAGCGGAATTATGACCTCCCTTTTCCTGCTGGTAATGCCCCTGCCTATACATCCCAGCATTCTATTTGCTTTACCAGCTGCCTTGTCACACTGTTTCCCTACCTTGAGGTCATCAGAGATGATAACCCCAAGATCCCTTTCCTGCTTGGTGCATGTTATATCCTCGCCCCCCAACTGATATATTGTGCCAGGGTTTTTGTGCCCCATATGCATTATCTTGCACTTCTTTGCATTGAATTTCAACTGCCAAACCCCTGACCATTCTTCAAGTTTCTGCAGGTCGCTTCTCATTCTGTCTACACCCTCTGGTGTGTCTACTCTGTTACAGAGCTTTGTGTCATCAGCGAACAGTGAAATTCTGCCTTCTGGGTCCTGCGCCATGTCACTGATGAAGATGTTGAATAGGACCGGTCCCAGCACTGATCCCTGTGGTACCCACTGGTCACTCTTTCCTCTGTGGGTGACAGCCATTTACCACCACCTCTGTGTCCTGCCACCCAGCCAGTTACCTACCCACCACACTACTGTCCTGCCCACACCCATATTCCCCAGTTTGTGTAATAGTCTTCTATGTGGCACAGTGTCAAAGGCCTTGCTGAAGTCCAGATAGGCCATGTCCACTGCCTCCCTGATCCACCTCCCAGTAGCCCAGTCAAAAATTCAATGAGGTTGGTCTGACACGGCCTCCCCTGGTGAAACCATGCTGCCTTGGGTCCTGTAGTCCACTGACAACCAGATGTTCCACCAATCTCTCCTTCAGTAGTGCTTCCATGATCTTCCCCACTACCGAGGTGAGGCTGACTGGTCTGTAGTTCACTGCTTCCTCTTTGTTCCCACTTTTGTATAAAGGGACTACATCTGCTGTCCTCCAGTCTTTGGGTACCTCCCTGTTTCCAGTGATCAGCTAAGCAGGATAGCAGGAGGTTCAGCCACCACCTCTCTAGTTCTTTAAGGACCCTGGGGTGCACCCCATCTGGCCTCATTGCTTTATCAACTCTTATTACTTCCAGTTCCTTCAGGACCCTTTCTCATGTAAAGGGACTTGTGTCCATTCTGCACCATTCTCACCTTGTACCACCTTCAGACCCATTACCTCCTCTTCCTCAGTAAAGACTGAGCAGAAATACCTGTTCAGTATGTCAGCTTTACTGTTGTCATCCTCCACGGCCCCCATCCTCCCCTTCAGTCTCACTATCCCTCCTTTGTCCTTCTTTTTTCACTTATGTACCTGTAAAAGGTTTTGTCCCTCTACCCACTGATTTTGCAATGTGTTCTTCTGTCTGAGCTTTGGCTTCCCTTACTGACCTCCTGCCTCCCTTTGCTTCTCCTGGTACTTCTCCCTATCCCCTTCTGCCTGTGTCTTTTGTATTGCTGAATGCAATCTTTTGGCTTTCACTTTCTTTGCTACCTCTTTGAAAACCATAATGGTCTCCTCTTCCTTTTCCTCTTGCTAACCTGCTTAATACATAATTCTGTTGTTCTTGTAATCCCCATTTAAATACTGCCACTGTTCCTCAACCCCTGATTCCTGCCCCATTCCCCTTAATGCCTCTTTCAAGTATCTCCCCATTTTCCCAAAGTCTGCCCCCCTAAAATCCAGGATACGTGTTTTTGTGTGGTATGGTTCTGCTCTTTCTGTGATTTCAAACCACAATGACTGGTGGTCACTGTTTCCCAGGTGCTCCCCACTGTTACCCCATCACACTGTCCTGTTTGTGAGCACAAGGTCCAATATTGCCTTCTGCCGAGTTGGTTCCATGACCAGTTGTTGAGGAAGGCACCCTGAAAGGAGTCCAGGATAAATCTGCTCTAGTTGATGCTGCTGCTGGGATGCTCCAGTCCACGTCTGGAATATTGAAGTCTCCAACCAGTACTACCTCACCCTTGTCTGCCATCCTTCAGATGGCTAGCATCAGCTCCTATCTGTTTCTTCCTCCTGGGCTGGTGGTCTATAGACCACACCTGTGCGGATGGCTGTCCCCATTTTCCTTTCCAGCTTAACCACAGTATCTCTCCCCATTTGTTCCTCCTGGATCTCTGTGGCCCCTTATGTCATTTTTTCACATGAGTGCCACTCCTCCTCCCTTCCTGCCTGCTCTGTCTCTTCTGAATATGTTGTAACCAGGTATGGCAATCTCCCAGTCGTGGTTATCATTACACCAGGTTTCAGTGATGGCCACAATGTCCAGGTCTGACTGTACCATGACAGCCTCCAGATCTTCCATCTTGTTGCTAAGGCTCCTGGCATTTGCATACATGGCTTTCCATGATTTGACCTCCCTATACTGTTTCACTGTTCTACTCCAGCCCCTTCCTTGGTTGTCATTTATCCCTGGTTCTCCTTGCTGTCTGCCCATCTGCTGAATTTTGCCCCTTTTCTGCTTATCCACCTCTTGGGCACTAATCTCCATCTTTGCACACTGCTTTGCAGAGATAGCCAATCCTCTGGTTCACTGGTTCCACTGCTAGCTGTGGGGTAGATAGAGCAGCATTGTCATCACCTAAAAAGGTAGTAGCCCAAACTCAGGATGGAGGATGAGGAAAACTCGGGGGCATTTGGTTCTTCAAAGAAAAAGCGTGGTCGGTGCATCAGCACAGCATTAGTACTACCACTTGTGATGCGGCAACCCATGTTTGGAAGTGAGTGTGAATCAGTGGGGCCAGCCGGGGGGAGGGGATCAAGCATCAGATCTAGTTGCTCGCCTCCTGAGGAGGGAGGGGAGGGAGGGAGGATGTGCATCTCACTGCTTCGCCATCACCTGAGTGATCAAAGATGGTGTTGCATATCTGGGAACCTGCTGGCTGCATTGGAAAGGGAACGCACATGTATTGCTGCCTCTGGCTTGCCAGCAAATAATGATGGAAGTGTGGTCTTCATGGGATGGACTAAAATGGAAAACAGGGCTGCAAGGCAAATGAAGCCTCACCACCCCCCACAAGCAACTCGGGCCGACCTTCCCCTGGAGATTTTAGACACGGCTCTCAGTGTAAGTTTTTGCCATGGCAACCAAATAAAGAGATTTCGCTGTTGCAGATGCTGTGAGGCAGGACCCTACCTTGGGGTCAAATGGCAGCAGAAATCTTATTGGTGTGTCATAGGCACCCTGGGGGTCCTGGAGATCTCCCAAGGTGAAAAGCTCTGAGGTTGTGTAGGTGGCACTGGCAAAGGTGGAAGGAGGTCCACACAGACCTCCAGGGGTGATAAACACAGTTAAAAAAAAGTTAAAAAAGATGAAATCTGAAAGCTTTAAAGTCTTTAATCAACTCAGAAGACCTTGAAAGTGAACAGATATATCTCATATACATCCTTTAAATATCTGTATTCGAGGCTTATCAAAGAAAAATGTAATTGTTTCCACAAACAGTAGAGTATTCCTAATCTTATCCATTTCCCTCCCCAGATAGCCAACTCACGGAAGGTATCCACCTTTACTAAGAGTCACCACCCCTCACACTCCATGCACCCCTCCTTTCCATCCGCCTCCCCTTAATCCCTTGTCATATATCACAGCCCTATACCCCTGTTATACAAACCCCCCAGTGCAGCCCTCCTGCCCTCTTCATAAGGCCCACAGTTTATCCGTTCCACAGTACAGGCCCCCACCATCTTCCTCCTCCCCCACCAGCCAGGCACACCACTTCCCGCTCCCCTTCCCCTCACCCCTTATTACCACTACACCGGAATTTAATGTCTAGTCTGATTAGAATGTATCCTTAGACTGTGTGTATACTGAATATTCTATGTAGTATCCTAGAGTGTGTGTATATTGAACATGTTTTATGTATCTATGTAAACTGAACCTTGACCTTACCAGATCCATCTTGCAAATGAGCTGTGCTCAACGATGATCGCCTGGATAAATAAAGATTTGATTGATTGATTGATTGATTGAACTCTAACACTGAAGCAAGCACTTTCTCTTTTTATCATAGGTGGGGCATATTATCTTATATCACGAAGTTTAGGACCTGAGTTTGGTGGGTCAATCGGTCTCATCTTTGCATTTGCAAATGCTGTAGCAGTAGCTATGTATGTTGTGGGGTTCTCAGAAACTATCGTAGAACTACTTAAGGTAAGTAAATCTCAATTTAATGGTGTAGATGTTTAAAGAACATGTTACTGTACTATGTAATGTACTTTTTAGTACCCAGGTCGTGCCTGAAAAAAGGTGCCTGGTGCCAGTTCACCCACCCGCTCAACAAATAAATGAATGAATGAATAAATAAATACATACATAAATCTATAAATCAATAAAGAAAGAAAAAAGAAACTATGGGTAACTATATTGTTGCTAAATATGTAACGGTGCACCTTTTGTTCAGTAATACTGCCTTTTTGTTATCTGTTCAGTTCTAGTTTACTGGTTGAAGTGTTTCCTTTACAGTGAGTCAAAGTATAACCTGGGGCCATAGGAAAAAAATTACCACAGTAGTATTGTTTCTCCCAAGGGATCTTCCAGTATGATTAGACATATGCAGTCAGCTCAGAATATCTGACTGCCCATGGAGCTGTAGTGATGCAGTGAGGAATGTAGGCAAATAATAGAACTAGAATGCTACATTCAATCTGCTGGCTCTCGGTGGACTGTGTTCCATCTAACTGTCAGATTATTTTTTGTAGCTGAAAAAATACTAGACTATCTGAATTAAGTAATTCTATCCCAAACAACAATAATAATAATAATACTCACCCTCCTGGTGAAAAGGAAGGGCCTCCAACAGGATAAAAACAACACAAAGTGAGAGCTAGGACCCCCTATTCATCTCTGTGTGCATCTGTAACAATAAATTAAGCCAATGATTAATGGCAACATTAAGGACCCATATGAAAGTATTGCTGAACCTGATCCAGGTTATGTAAGGGGAGGTAGGGTGGGAGGTCTAATCATACTGGGAGATCCCTTGGAAGAAACAACGTTACTTTCGTAAGTAATTTTTTCTTCAAACCCAAGGAATCTCCCAGTATGATTAGACATATACAGACTACCAAACAGTACCTTGAGAGGAGGGTACAGAACCTACTTAGGAAAAAGGTTCTGCAATATTGCAGTGCCAAACCTTGCATCATTTCTGGACTGGACATCCAGGCAACAGTGCTTTGTGAAGGTGCAGACTGTACTCCAGGTACATAGATACATAGATAGATACAATGTGCCTGCAGATGGGGACCACGAGGTCCATCTAGTCTGCCCATGTTGTTTCCTACTCCCTTACTTGGAATCACTTGTTAACTTACTGACATGTCTGTCCCATGCTGTTTTAAACTGCTTGACCGTCTTTGCCTCCACCACCCGCTGAGGCAGTCTGTTCCATGGGTCCACCACTCTTTCAGTAAAAAATAAACTTCTACTATTACTCCAAAACCTACTCCCTCTTAGTTGCATGTCATGCCCTCTTATTTTACTGCAACTGCTAATCTGGAAGAGGTCTTGTGGTTGTAGCTTGTTGATACCCTTTAAATACTTGAGCGTCTCAATTATGTCCCCCCTCTCCCTCCTTTGTTCCAAGGAGAAGATGTTTAGTTCCCTCAGTCTTTCACCATATATCTTATGGTGTAGGCCATGAATCATTTTAATTGCCCTTCTGTGCACTGTCTCCAACCTATCGATGTCCTTTTTTGAGGTGGGGCCTTCAGAACTGGACACAATATTCCAGGTGGGGCCTCACCAGGGGCCTAAACAGTGGCATTATCATGTCACACCTCCTGCTAGTGATGCCTCTCCCTATACAACTCAGGAAGCCTGCTTTGTAGCTGTTAGCTTCTCCCCTCCCAGCTGGTACTCCGCCCCTGGGTTCTTCTTTCCCATAAGCATCACCTTGCACTTTTTCACATTAAACTTCAGCTGCCATTCTCTTGACCATCTTACCAATCTCAGCAGGTCCTCTTTCATTTTTTGCAGCCCCTCTGGTGAATCCACTCTACCCGCAAAGCTTTGTATCATCTGCGAACAGACACACCTTTCCTTCCAGACCATCAGCAATGTCACTGATATACACATTAAACAAGATTGGTCCCAGCACTGACCCCTGTGGAACCCCACTTGTCACCATCCCCTCCCCCTGACAATGCTCTATTGACCAACACTCTCTGCATTCTGCTGTTTACCCAGCTTCTCACCCAGGCTATTATTTTGTGGCCCACTCTCATGCGCTCAAGTTTGCTAATCAGTGTTCTGTGGGGGACTGAGACAAAGGCCTTGCTAAAGTCGAGATAGACCACATCAACTGCGTCCTCGTGGTCTACCGTTTTAGTGACCCAGTCAAAGAATTCTACTAGGTTGGTTTGGCAGGACCTTCCTGAAGTAAAGCCATGTTACTTTGGGTCCACTTGTCTGCTCACTTCTAGAAAAGTCAGAATTCACTCTTTTAGAAGGGATTCCATCATCTTACCCACTATCGAGGTGAGGCTGACTGGACGGTAGTATCCAGCCTCATCCCAGCTCCCACTCTTGTGCAGTGTCACCACTGTAGCACTTTTCCAGTTCTATGGGACTACCCTGTTTTCGAGACATTTGTTGAAGAGTGCAGCTAGAGGAGTTGCTAATTCCTTTTCAAGTCCCTTAGTATCCTTGGATGCATGCCATCGGGTCCCATTGCTTTGTCCTCTCGCAGCTTGTTGAGCTCTTCCAGGACTCTTTGTTCTGTGAATGGACTCGTGTCCACTCCCTCAGTGGTCACTTCCTTTCTGGTTAGTGCTGGTCCATTGTTGTCTTCCTCATATGTAAAGACTGAGCAGAAGTACTTGTTCAGGATTTCCACTTTCTCCTTGTCATCTTCTGCTTGTGTGCCATCCTCCTTCTTCAGTCTTATGATTCCCCTTTGCTTTTAATAGTAATAATAATAATCTTTATTTGTATGGTGCCTTTCAACAACCAAGGCACCATAACATCATTAAAATCACAACGGCAACAAACAATAACAAAGAATAAAATCATGCTGATAGCATCTTTAGTTAATCAACAAAAACTTGGTTCCACAGATATGTTTTTAATACTTATTTAAACCCCTCCATGGTCATGCACTCCCGTAACCGACAGGGTAGAGAATTCCAAAGGCAGGGGCAGTGTACATAAATGCCCTTGCCCCAGAAGATTTCAAGCACACCCTTGGAATCTCTAGCAACCCCTCGTCGCCTGAGCGGAGCAATCGCCCAGGGCAGTGAGGAACCAGGAGCTCTTTCAGATAGTACTCTCCCGATGTACCTGTAGAAGGTTTTGTCCCCTTTGGTTGCCCCCTGTGCTATCATTACTTCTGTTTGGGCCTTTGCAGCCTTTATAGCTTTTTATGCCTCCCTCAGCTTCTCCCTGTATGTTTCTCTATTGAGGTCACTACCTGAGTTCTTGTGTCTTCTGAAGGCTTTCCTCTTTTCTTAACTCTGACTGCAATTTTTCTTGAGAACCAAAGTGGACGTCTTTTTTTCTTTGCCTTGCTGATCTGCCTGATACAATGTGCTGTGGCACTGGTTATTGCCTGTTTTAATCTGGTCCAACACTCTTCCACCCACGCATCAGTCCCGGATTTCAGACTGTCCTTCAGGTGTGCTCTCATGAGATTCAAATCTGTCTTCCTGAAGTCGAGGACTTTCTGCTTTGTATGGCTAGCTTCCTCGACTTTATTAACTGTGTACCATACCATGTAATGGTCACTAGAGCCCAGGTGGCTACCCACCTCTACGCCTGAGATCCGCTTGCTGTTAGTAAGTACTAGGTCAAGGATTGCCCTCTCCTGTGTAGGCATCTTTACAATTGCTCAAGGCCTGCCTAACATAGGCCAATAAGAAGTTGTGGCTCCTTGTTGATGCTGCTGTGTAGGAGATTCAGTTTACGTCTGGTAGATTAAAGTCTCCCACTAGCATGATCTCCCCTTTTTCTGACACCTTTAGGATGGTTTCCAGGATATCTTTGTCCCTCTCTTCCTCCTGTGATGGTGGCCTATAGATCACTCCCACCCTTATGGGAGCCTTGGTACCGGATCCAATAGTGATCCACAGGGCCTCTGCTTCATTCTGTACTCCATGGAGCTCTGTCACTTTTATCCCCTCTTTCATGTAGATTGCTACCCCTCCCCCTTTCTTCCCTTTCCAGTCTCTTCTGAATATGTTGTAACCCAGGATTACTATATCCCAGTTGTGACTGTCGTTGAATCAAGTCTCAGTCACAACAACCCAGTCAAGGTCAGCCTCCAAAATTGTGGCTCTGAGTTCTGGGATCTTATTTGCCAGACTATGTGCATTGAGGGACATTGCTTTCCATGTCTGGTTAACACATTTGTTTGTTTACCCACCTTCCTTAGTTTTAGCTTTCATCACCATTTTACTCCTTCTTGCACTGGTATTTCCTACCACCATTTCATATCCTTTGTCCTTAACTTTCCTGTCAGAGTTTAGTCCCAAAGTAACACTCCCTGGTCATGAGGGAGAGGTAACCAGATTCCTGCAATAGGGCACATGCGTGATTTCCTTCACCCCACCTATTAGTTTAAACTACTAGCATAAATGTTGAATTTCTGACTGAGTGCCTGGGCACCCTGCTTTGTTAGGTGCATACAATCAAAGTGGAAGTACTCCCTTTCCTAGAAGTCATTACAGTCACCGATGAAGTGAAATCCCTTTATAAGGCACCATTCCTTTAGTCATGCATTAAATTCATTGATCTCCTTCTCCCTGATTTTCTGTTTGTTTTCCCCCTTTTCCCAAATAGGCAACACTTCAGAAAAGACTAAGCTAGAAGAAACAGGAGACAACTTTTCCCCTCGACAGATCAGGTGCTCTCTTGTCTTATCCACTGATCTGCAGGACAGATAATTTGTCCCTATGTGAACCAGGATGTCTGAGCCCTTAGCATCCTTTTGCATGATTTTTGTGGTGCTGTCAGTGTCCCTCCAAGCCGACGATCCTCTGAGACATCTGACCATTATCCTTGTTGAAGAAGCCAAAGCACAACCAGGCAGGAAGGGCAGGTAACAGGTTTGCTGTGCTGGCAACACTGGTGGAAAGGGGTGCATGATCTCGGGGGCAGGAGGGGAGGGGAGGAAATGTATAAGGACAGAAGCCGTCAGAGGAGGGTGATGGGGTGAAGGAGAGAATCATTGCTGGTGGGGAGGATGACAGGGACAGAGAGGGGGCTAGGGTGGAGGGGAAGGAAGTGGATGATGGGGAGGGAACTGGGAAGGGTGGGAGACAGAAAAGGGGCAAAGAGGGGCAGAAGGGGGAAAGGAGGGAGTTAGCAAAGTGGCATGCACTAGTAGTGGATACCGTAGGAAAAGGGTGGGAGAGGGGATAAGGAATGAGCAAGGGGGTGTGCTAGTGCTATGTGATTCCATACTTAAAGGGATCAGATGGGGTGGCAGGGGGAAAGGCATAGTAGGATATGGGTGGAGGCTGTACCCGGGCTAACAGCGGACAGTGCTGGACAGGCAGTTTTTAAGTGAGCAAGGAGGGGCAGGAAGAAACTGCATGTAGTAGTGCATGCGGGCACTAATGATCTGGTGTGGAAGATGGTGGAAGTAGTGAGGAGGAGGTTTGAGGAACTAGGAGGGCTATGTGAGGAAGTGGAGGAATCAGTGGCCTTCTCAGAGGTGCTCCCAGTACCCTGTCTGAGTAGGGGAAGAAAAGGGAGGATTGGGGAGTTCAACCCTTGGCTGAGGGAATGTTGTTGGTCTAAGGGGTACAGGGTAGTGGGGGATTGGGGCAGAATCTGGGACAATAAGGATCTGTATGCAGGAGATAGGCTGCACCTGAATGAGGAGATTAAGGGGCATTAAAGAAGAAGTTAGAGGGGAACATAGCATGAAGGATAGCTTTAAACTAGGTGGGAGTGCACGAGGACAGCTAGTTGGCAGGGATCCCAGAGGGGAGCTGAGCATGCCCACCCCCATGCTACTGTGGAGATATATTGGGTGGGGACACAAGGAGAGGGTTGGAGGGGGAAGCCAGGGTGGGAGGGGAAAAGACACAGGTTGGAGGGTGGTCTCGCTGAATGCGAGAAGCTTGGGTAACAAATTAGCTGAGCTACAGGCTCTCTTGGCCGTGGGGAAGGTGGACATCATGGCCATCACTGAAACATGGGCCACCCAGAACCAGGACTGGGATATGATGATCCCAGGGTACAGGATATTCAGGAAGGACAGGGCTAGTGGGAAGGGGGGCATGGTGATCTACTTGAGGGAGGGGATAAGGTGCATAAGGGAGGAGGGGTGGAGGGCAGGACAGATGCCCTATGGATGCAGTTTCAAGACTCCAAAAGAAAGACACTGAGTGTGGGGGTAGTGTACAGGCCACCAGCTCGGGGGGATGACCTGGACTTGGAGTTGGCCAAGCAGATTAGAAGGGTCTGTAGGAAGGGGAACACAGTAGTGGTAGGAGACTTCAACCTCCCTTGGGTGGACTGGAACACACCAAACACCACGAGTTCAAAGAAGCGGGTGTTACTAGATGCACTTCATGGCTGCTTCCTGGTGCAATTGGTCCATGAACCGACTAGGGTGGGAAGGACTCTGGACCTGATATTGACAAACGGAGAGGCTGTAAGGGATCTGGGAGTGGAGGACCTCCCTGGCTGGGAGCGACCATCACACGGTGTGGTTCACACTCAGTATGGGCAGCGAAACAGGGGTTATGGGTGCTAGGGTGATCGATTTTAAGGATTGACTTCAAAAGGATGGGGAAAATTTTGGTTGAGCACCTGACGGGATTTCAGACATGCATGAGCACTAGCCAAAAGTGGAATATCATTAAAAAAGGGTTAGCAAAGGCAACAGAGACTTGGACCAGGACATGGAGCAAAAAGAGTAGGGCAAAGAAGCCAAGCTGGCTAACTCGGGAGGTCATGGATGGGGTGAGGGCCAAGACAAAGGCATTCCAGAGGCTTAGGAAATTGGGAGAGCAAGGGGATAAAGATGAGTACACAAAGATGGCCAGGGAGGTTACCAAGCTAATCAGAGTGGCCAAGGCTTCCAGGGAGCTGAGACTGGCACAGGGAATCAAGGACAGGGAAAAGGTCTTCTTCTGCTACACTGGTGAGAGCAGAAACGAAGACCAGATTGTGAGGCTTAAGAAGGATGGGGAGTGGGTGGAAAAGGGGGAAGACCAAGCAGAGGTGCTGAATGAGTATGTCTGCTCTGTGTTCATGAAGGAAATGGGGGCAGATACAACATGTGAAGGGTGGAGTGGGTGGGGGTGAGGGTGACTGATTTCAGGATTACAGAGGACAAGGTGCTGGAAGGGCTAAGGGCGCTGAGGGTGGACAAGGCACCGGGACCAGATGGCATTCACCTTAGGGTACTCAGGGAGCTAGCTGAGATCCTGGCAGGACCACTGGCAGACCTGTTCAATACATCACTAGACACAGGATGTGTTCCACGGGACTGGAGGATGGCCACTGTGGTGCCAATTCATAAAAATGGCCTGAAGGATGATCCAGGCAACTACAGACCGGTAAGCCTCACTTCAACCGTGGGGAAGCTCATAGAGACAATCCTAAAAGAGAGGCTGGTGACCTTTTTGGAAGACAATGGTCTCTAACATGGTCATCAACATGGTTTTATCTTGGGCAGATCCTGTCAAACAAACCTAGTTGAGTACTATTACTGGGTTACCAGGGAACTGGACAGTGGCCATGCAGTGGATGTCCTCTGTTTGGACTCCAGCAAGGCCTTTGACTCAGTGCCACATGGGAAGCTGTGGGGGGGGGAATGGAATACATAGGGATGAGAACAAAAATGGTCAATTGGATCACCAACTGGCTGAGGGGTAGGCAGTAAAGGGTGGTGGTGGTGGGAATTCTCATCACCAAGGGACCTTACGAGTGGGGTGCCCCAGGGATTGGTTCTGGGACTGGAGCTGTTTGGGATATTCATAGTTGATATCTCAAACAGGATCTTGAGTAGGATCAGTCTGTTCACAGACAATACTAAAATTGGAGCTGTGGTAGATTACATAGAGGGGTGGAGCGGGCTGCAGGAGGATCTGACCAAACTACTGGAGTGGTCGGAGACATGGCAGATGGGATTCAACACCAAGAAGTGCAAGGTCCTGCACTTCAGAGCAAGGAACCAGCAGAGGAAATATCAGTTGGGAGGGTCACAATTGGAAAGCACCATGGAGTAAAAGGATCTAGGGGTACTAATAATAGGTAATATGAACCACTCAGCTCAGTGCAGGAAGGTGGCTGCAAAGGCAAACAAGATGCTGGGGTGTATAGTGAGGAGAATCTCCTTCAGACACAGGGAGGTGATCCTTCTCCTGTAAAGGTCACTGGTCAGACTGCTCTTGGAATACTGCATGCAGTACTGACATCCATTCCTGAAGAAGGGCAGATTGCTGGAGGGGGTGCAGCATAGGGCAACAAAGATGATCCAAGGACTGGAGGGAAAATCCTATGAGGAGAGGCTGGGAGAGCTGAACATGTATTCCCTAGAGGAGAGGAGGAATAGGGGGATGTGACTGAAACCTTTAAATATTTAAAGGGAATAAACAAGACTAATACAGAAGGGATTCTTCAGATCAGAAGGGGAAGGGACACGAGAGGGCATCAACTGAGATTGGAGGGGGATTCAGGAGGGAAATCTGGAGACACTTTTTCACAGAAAGGGTGTCAGGCAAGTGGAATACTCTGTCCGAGGAGATGGTATCATGTAGAACGGCGGTGGGATTTAAAAGGGGTTGGAACAGCGTGAGGGGAGTTGTTAAGTGGGGAGGAGGGGCAGCTACAAGTTGAGGGGCTAGCTGCACATTAGAGCAGACTCTATAGACTGCGAGGCCTGTTTCTGCTGGCATTTCATATGTTCGCATGTGTTTGTACTGTCCCCTAAATGGGGCTCCACTTCCTTAATAATGGAGCCCCCAATGATAAAAAGGTTCCTCGTTTTGGGTTTGACATTATGGTTCACATTTTTTACCTTGACATTGGTCTCCTTCATTGCTTTGTGGCTTACCTCCACATCATCTGCCTCTGTGTTTGGCACTGATGCAAGGGGGGTGTACCTGTTTTTAGTTTGGATATGCTGCCAAACATTTTGGTTGACCTGTTGTTTTTTGTGCCAATGTCTCCCACTTTTTCCCTTACATTATCTTCTATAAGGACAAGGTGGCCCTTAGCTGCTTTATAGATTTCCAGCAAGGGAATATCCCTTGCAGCTGCCACAGAGGCAGCAGTTCCATGAGTGGAATATATCTCACGCCCCTGTGGTGGCTGTTTCTCAGTCTTACTGTAACAGAATTGGATGCAGGATACTATCCAGCATGTGATTGACTTCTCTGAGGCAAGCCTGCCTTTTCCAACCTCACTACAGCTGATAAACATTTATGAGTGGGAACTCTGAGATCCTTAGTATGACTGATGTAGTAGCTGACAGACCTCTTTATATCCAGACTATGAAGCTTCAATTTCCCTGAACTGCACTTGGCTGTAAAAAATACAGGAAGGGTGATAGATTGGTTCAAATGAGACTCAGTTACCATCCTGGGAAGAAATTTCCTGTTGGCCCTAAGGACCACCTTATCCTTATGGAAGATAACCCTCCCCACCGGCCTTTTCACCTTTACAATTCCTCTGGAGTCTTGCCCGACTGTATCAGTGATCATTGTGCCATATATTGTCTATGGCCCGCTCGTCTTCCCAAGCACCCCCCTGAATTTATCTTCACCAGGAAAATAACCGATCAGAACATTCAATTAATTAACCACAATCTCAACCTATTTGACTGGTCCTTCACGTATGGGCTGGAGGACTGCAACACCATCCTGAAGAAACTCTCCAGCATCCTAATTAACATCTGGGATAAACACTCCCCCCTCAAAACAAATTCTGGCCGTAACTGATGGGATTGTAAAGCACTAGCAAGTGACGAAAGTTACACATGTGCGTAGAAATTATTCAACGCCCAGGTGTAACTTGGCCATATGTTGGAGGTGTTGCACCAAATTTTCAATATGACCGTTTTTGGACCCCTCCTCATGAACAGTGCCAGTGTCATTTTGTTCAATTGTCCCAAAAGGTGATTGTGCAGACCAAACGTGCTATTCTGTGCCATGGAGCAAAAACACATTTCAGGCAGGTTGTGGAAAATGACAGCTGTACTGTTGTGAGATCGGCCATTTTCAGTGCTACAGAGCTCTCGCAAAATGGCTGTAGGCTCAGCCCACAGCCCTAAAAATTAGGAGAAGAGGGAAAATTATTGAATGGGTCTTCCCAGGTATCATTTAGTTAATGAGAACAAGGGACAAAGCCTGGGCTCATTACCACAAACACAGAAACCCCGCTCAGCTCACCCTTTACAAGTCCCTTAGAAACAAATGCAAATCGGCTGTAAGAAAGGCAAAAATAGACTTCCTACAAAACAAGCAACTCGGGGAATCCTCAAACCCCCATCAGCTTTGGGGTACCCTCAACTCTCTTCTCAGCAAATCCAGAAACTCTGACCCTATTACCCTGTTTCAAGGTGGTAGACTAACCCACGACCCCATGAAAGTGGCAAACATCTTTAACTCTTTTTTCAGTGACCTCAAAAAGTACAAACCAGCCACCCCTTCTCCCTCATCCACCTCTTACTCCCCCGACCCCCTCTACCCTGACCCCAATTTTGGGCCTCCCTCCAAATTCTTCTTTAAGGCTCTAAAACCTGCAGACACTCTCAAACTTATTCGAGGGAACAACCCGAAACCCAGCAAAGGGGCCAACGGTATTGACTACAAAATCCTTAAACGGTCCGTCAACGTCCTTACAACCCCCATCACCAATCTTCTAAACAGCTCCCTCTGCTCTTGTACCTTCCCCAATACCTGGAAATCTGCCACTATCAAACCATTATTCAAATCCGGGTCCAGAAGCGAGGTCGGTAATTACCGTCCTATCTCCCTTCTCGCCCCCTATCAAAGATCATTGAGAAAGTTATCCACTCTCAACTTACTGCCTACCTGGAAGCCAACAACCTACTCGCCTGTGCGCAACATGGCTTCACATCTGGAAACAGCACAAAAACTGCCCTGGTCAGGTTCACTGGTGACATCCTTAAGGCCAATAACAAAGGCCAATACACGGGGTTGGTATTTGTCGACCTGACCAAGGCATTCGACCTTGTGGACCACACACTCTTACTTGACACCCTCAAAGATCTGCACTTCTCCATCAATGTCATCTACTGGGTCAAAAGCTACTTTTCCAGGTGATTCCCATAAAACTTCCATTGAAAGTCATCTCTCCGTCAAATGCCTGATCAATTATGGGATCCCCCAGGGCTCGATCCTGGGGCCCCTCCTGTTCTCACTTTTCGTTAATAATTTCCCCTCTGTCTGCCTTAACATACAACTTGCCCTCTACGCCAACGACGCGGCACTATGCAGTAGTGATGTCAACCCCACCACCATGTTCAGCAATCTATAGTCTGATTTCACAAAGTTGCACTCCTGGCTCTCCGAAAATGGTATGGTCCTAAATTCTAAGAAGACCAAGTTTATAGTCTTCTCAGGCCCTAGAAAATCCACCCACACTGGCCTTACATTAGTTGATAACTCTGGCTACCCAACTGAACAGGTGTCTGAATTTAAATACCGTGGGCTCCTCCTGGACCCTCACCTCTCCTTTAATCTCCATATTAACAGCCTCATACTGAATACCCACAACAGACTTGGTCTTCTCTATAGGATAAGAAAATTCCTTATCCCTGCAACCAGCCTTTGCTCAGCTAACTCTCTTCTCCTGCCACTCATCGACTGTGAATCCATTATCTCCCCCCCAACCACATCACTACTCTGCTCCAAACTAAGATCAACCTACAATAACATTGCTTGTTTCATCACTGGTTTACCATGGAAAACTCACCACTGTACCCTCTACTCCTCCCTTAGCTGGCCCACCCTTGAAGGGCAGTTCCAACAAAAAATGCTCTCCTTCCTCCATAAGATACACCTGAATTTGCTGCCAGACAGCATAATTTTCCTCTTCCCCTTCACTACTGCCATGGTGGCAACCGGAGGGGCCTCAGGTATGGTTTTGACACCCCTTTCTACTGCACTAAGCAAGCTCAGAACTAGATCACCTATAAGGGCACTAAGCTATACAGCCAACTGCCCCCCAATATCCAAGCATGTAGGTCCATCCACACCTTCAACTCCTACTTCTAAGTTGACATACTCAATTCTTCTGTCTGCAGCTGCCCCGGCCTGCCCTCTAGCTAAACCCGGCCACTTTCCACCTTTATTATCTCTGGTCAGCCTTGCTTTACTCTAGTCCCTGTTACCCCCTTCCCTTCCACACACCCATTCTCCCCCTACCCTTTGCTTCCCCCCTCAACTTAGTTTTCACTCCCACCACACACTCCTAGCCTAGGTTTCTTCATATTTCAATCATGGTCCCGATTATACCAATCACAAAAGACTTGCACTTTCCCCACCCCTAGCACTTAGGTTACTGACCCCTCTATATCCCTTCCCTTCTCCTTCCTGCTCTCCATATGTTACATATGTAAATGTTCGGGCCGCTCTATGTGTTTCTGTCTTTTTACTTTACTGTAATCGATTGCCTCCTGTTTTTCAACTTATGAAATTGCTGTAACTGTTAGACAACTGTTAGTCTTTGACTTTTTCTAGACAGCTAAACCGCTTGTCTGGATTGTTTCTCCTGTATAGATCTAGTTTCTGTTAGACTCTGTTTTGTATTGTCATACCTTCTTGGTATCTCTTACACTGGACGTTTGTGAAAATGGGCATTTTTGCTCACATACCTTCCAGTATACAAGTAAAGATTGATTGATTGATTGAAGATAATTTAATTAGGATCAGTGCAGAGAGCTTGGAGCTCACACACTCTTCTTGTTGAAGTAATTGCCACCAGGGAAACAGTTTTCCAGGTGACATATTTCAGATCAGCCATAGCCATTGGCTCAAAGGGAGGTTCCATGAGTTTGGCCATGCACAAATTCAGGCCCCAATGAGGTACTGGTTCCCTAAAAGAATAAAACAGATGTGCCAAGCCTTTGAAAAACTTTCTAAAAACAGGGTGTAAAGCTATTGTTCTCTGAGCACCTGCAGACAAGCAAGCAGATACTGCTGCTAAATGAACCCTGAGGGTTGCAGGCCTCAGGCCTAAGGCCTGTTGGTGTACAATGATGTGCTTAGGGTTGCACCAGATGGAGAATCTCTTCCATTTTGAAGCATAAGTCTTTCTGGTTCAAGTTTACCTGGAAACTTTCAGGACCTCAAGGATCTCTTCTGACAGTTTAAATTCAGAACATTCTAGCTCCTCAAGAACCAGGCCTTCAGGTGAAGAGTCTTGAGGTTTGGAAATACTGCCTGAACCTGAATGGCTGTTAGGAGATTGTATCTCTGGGGAAGCCGGATGGGTTGTTTGGTGGACAGGGTGAGTATTAGAGAGTACCATGACTGCCTGGCCCAGTCTGGAGCAACCATAATCATTGTTGCAGACTGGCTCCTGAGTTTGA
The DNA here is from genome assembly GCA_016271365.2 of Neoceratodus forsteri. Taxonomy (NCBI): domain Eukaryota; kingdom Metazoa; phylum Chordata; order Ceratodontiformes; family Ceratodontidae; genus Neoceratodus; species Neoceratodus forsteri. Next base: position 726,421,392 of record CM028129.1, read on the forward strand.
GAAGGACTCTTGACAGCAGTGGAAATGGAGGAAAAGCATATAGGAATTTTCCTGTCCCAATCCAGGGCTAACGCCTCCATGACCAATGTGCCAAATTAGGGGGCCTGCAGCAATAAAGAGAAAGCTGAAGGTTTTCTTTTGAGACAAACAGATTTTTTTCTGGAGTGCCCCAACATCAGAAACTCTCTCCAATACTTGCTTGTTTAAAGCCCATTCATGATGATCCTAAATGATTCTGCTGAGTGAATCTACCAGTATATTGTCCTTCCCTGGAAGATGAATGACTGACAGATGCACCTCCAGGGACTATGCCAGGGACAAGATTTTCATGGTCTCTGTGCACAGTCTTGAGGATCTTGCACCCCTTGCTTGCTGATGTACCACATGGTGGTTGTGTTGTCTGTCCTGACCTGGACTGACTGACCCCTCAATTGAGGAGCAAAGGCCTTTAGTGCAAGAAGGACTGCTCTCAGCTCTAAGAGGTTGATATGCAACTTGGATTCCTGAGGGGACCAAGTTCCACTGATTGTGAGGTCACCTGTGTGTGCCCCCCACCCTAGGAGGGAGGCATCTGTTGTTAGAACCACAGTGTGGCGCTGTTGCTGAAAAGGGATGCCCTGCCTGAGGTTAACCCTTTTTTTTTTCCACCACTGCAGAGCCAGTACATGGTTCTTGTAACTGGCACAAACTTTGAAATGGGACCTCTTCTTTAGGATCAATGGGATCTCAAGTGGTACTGAATGTCCCTCATCTGAAACCTGGCACCTGAGACTACTGCGGTAGTTGATGACATGTGTCACAGCAATGCAAGGAACTGCCTTGAAGCCCTGGGATTACCCAAGGCAAAGGAGTTTGCCAGGGTCAGTAAGTTATTTACCCTCTCTTGAGGGAGGAATACCTTGCCCTAAACTGCTTCTAGTTCTGCTCCAATAAATTCCAGTGACTGAACTGGTTCCGTCTGAGACTTCTGAGAATTGATGAGGAAACTCAGAGACTCCAGGGTACTTTGGGTGTCCCTGATGGAGTCCTTTACAGGTTGGTATGATTCCCCTATGACTAGCCAGTCATCCAGGTGAGGGAATACTATGATTCCTTGCCTTCTGAGATGGGTTGCCACCACAGCTAGGCACTTTGTGAATACTCTTGAGGCAGAAGTGAGCCCGAAGGGGAGTGCTGAGAACTGTTAGTTCCCTGAAGGCAGAGTGAACCTTCATTATTTTCTGTGGCAAGGTCTGGTTGGGATGTGAAGAGTAGGCATCTTTTAGGTCCAGAGATGCCAGCCAGTTTCCTTTCCTTACAGAAGGATAACAATGGCAAAGGTTACCATTTTGAACTTGAGCTTTGCCAAGTGTTTGTTCAGGGATCTGAGGTCTAGGATTGACCACCATTCTCCATTCTTCTTCTTGGTCAGGAAGTATCTGGAGTACATGCCCTTCCCCTTTTTGGGATAGAGGGACTGGCTCTATTGCTCTTGCTTGTAGAAGCTTTTACCTTCCATTCCAGCAGAATTGTCTCTGCAGGTGTTAAAGGCCAGAAAAATTCTGTGGCTCTGGAGTTTTGGAAAATGCTTGAACTGAAGGTTGGATGTTGGGGTTGAATCAGCCTGCCTAGAAGGTCTCCTACCCCTGCCCCTGTAGTAACCTCTAGCCTGAGTATAATCTACAGGCATGGAGACTGGGGCATAAGCTCTAGGTTAATACCCTCTACCCCTACCTCCCCTTCCCATGAATCTAAAAGAAGTGGAGGCTCTTTCTCTTGTAGAGTTGATGCTATAGGTTGTTTTGTATTCTTCCACCTTTTTCATGTATGCCCCCAGTCTTGTCACCAAAAAGGGAATTGTTTTCACAAAGAAAATCCATGGCCTTTAACTGTGTGTCTTGGGTAAGACGGGTTGTTCTGAGCCAGGCACACTTCCTCAAAGACACTGATAGGGCCAACAGCCTGGATGCAGTGTCACTGGCATCCACAGCCATGTGAAATTGATATTTAGTAGCATCCAATGCTGTCCTGGCAGTGTCGGCCAGATCATGTGCCACATTACCTAGCACTCTGTCAGTTATTGCCGTGCAGAGTTCCAAAGGGCCTTCTGATATTATGCAGCATATGCCATACAAGTTGCCTGTCTGAGGAGATGGGAGGAGGCTAAGTAACCCTTCTTCCCCATGGCGTCAGTTTTCCTCAAATCTTTATCAGGGGGATGAGATGAGAGAGGGACTTCAGCTTTATTACAGGCAGCAAGCAGCCTGATCCATGGTCTGGGTGAGAATATGAATACTCAGCAGCAGATCAACTATTTTTGTTACCTTCTTGTCCACCCGAGTGACAGAGGGTGGTCTTTGTAGAATTTTTAGGGTGGCTTTCTAAAGAGAATTGCAGATAAGGAGGAACAATCTCTTAGAGGGAACCAGACCCATTATATTCTGAATTTCTGCCTCATCCTTGTCTATCGTAGACTCTTGAGAGGGGAGGCCTAAAGTGTCAGCCATTTGTCTGACAAAAGAAAAATTAGATAAAAAAATCAGGGATACCAAAATCTTGGGGGATACCTCTGTCCTCCTCAAAATAAACTTCATGAACCTGGTCTGTGGGAACTGGTGGTGGGACTGGAACCAGTGAACCAAGGATTGAACCTGCAGTCTGGCTGGCCTGAATGACCTGCAGGGCTTTAACAATGTCCTCAGCAGAGGGCATTTTGTTTTTGTCTGCTTGGAGGTCTTTTGCTTCTTCAGCAGGAGGCACAGCAACATTTCTTTTGCGGGAACTGGTGATGGGATTGGAACTGGTAAATCCAGGATAGAACCTGCAGTTTAGATAGTCTGAATGAACTGCAGGGCTTCAGCAATGTCCTCACAGAGGGCATTTTTTTGGTCTGCTGGGAGCTCCTTTGCTTCTTCAGCAGGAGACCCAGTGACATGTTTTGCTTCATCATTCATTTTTTTTGTTTTGTTAGCAGGTGCAGGCTCTGAAGCCTGCTCAGTGGGTATTTTGTGTTTACTGTGCTCACTTCCTTCATCAGTAGTTTTAGGGTTTGAGAAATCTTTTGCATATATCTAATCTTTTCTCATAATTACAAAAAATATGACTAGAACCCAGGCACTCCAAACACAAACCGTGGTGATCAGCCTTGGCAAAGATGTGGAAACACTGTAAACATTTTTTTTTTAAAACCTGTAGGTCCTGTCCTCTTTTTTGGTCTTACTGACATGCCAATTGTCAGCAAACTAAAAGAAAACCCCAGGAAAGGGAAAAAATGAAAATCGTGGTTGGTTCCCCAAGGAGAAAAGGAACTACGATTAAATAAAACATATTAGTAATAATGTGGTTGTTTCCTGAGAGAAAAGGAACCCAGTGCAAAATGGGGAAATTGCTCCTAAAATAAATAAAAATAAGGAGCTTTAAGTTAAGTTCATCAAGTTAAATAGCTGTTAGTAAAGAGAAAGAAAACTGAGAAGACCTCGGTTCCTGGGAACCACAAAAGAGCCTTCAGAAACCAAGAAAAATCCCCCCAAAAAACATTAAATATCTAATCACACTGACTAGAGGCAGAGAAATGACAAAACAGTAAAATTGCAACTTTTTTGAATGAAGTTGCTGAGGAAAGCTATTCAGGGCATCTAGTCATCTGAGTGGAGAAAATAAATCTGTTAGATGGAACACAGTCCACCTAGAGGCAGCAGTTTGAATGTAACATTCTAGTTCCATTATTTGCATAAATTCCACATTACATCACTACAGCTCCAGGGCAGTCAGAGATTCTGAGCTGACTGCATATGTCTAAATATACATCAGGAGTGGTGGTAAAAATGACAAGATAAAAACGCTATCTTAGTTGGTGACATCAGTAACAACAAGATATCAAAAAATATGATGGTTATTGTTGTCACAATGGATATCTTTTAAGTTACTGTCATCACAGTCTAATTATACTTGGAGATTTCTGGGGTTTGAAAATGATGTTGTTATTGTAAACTGTTTTCCTGGCAATATCTTTTGAAGTAATGGCTATCATTTCATGTTTATAGAGCAGCAATGCACTAATGGTCGACGAGATGAATGACATCAGAATCATCGGTTCCATTACAGTGGTGCTGCTGTTAGCTATCTCTGTGGCTGGTATGGAATGGGAAGCTAAGGTATGCCTTTTATTATGCATCATTATAAGATGAGAGACAGAGTGTCAGGAGATCCTGTCTGATAATTTTTCTCATGTAGTCTTTGCCACTGGAAATCAGGCCATTCCATTCTGTGACTGGATTTTTAATGTCCTTAAAAAGTCCCACAATCCATAACTTGAAGGGAGAAGAGGGAATGCACACAGCAGGTTTTCCCACATGCAGGGGAATTTTTTTCTAAAACTCTTTTGTCCTATATTTTCCTTCCAAAGACAAGTCCTCCTCAGTGAGCCAAAACCTCTTGCTTGCTAAGGAAACTGCTCCATCTACCAGTCCTACTATTGTGAATACCACCGATTTTGCACCTGATGTACCCCTTGTTAGCCCATTTTCAGTGCCATCTTATATTTCCCCAGATTTCCTGATTGGTTGGGTTATCTCCATGATCCATGTGTGCCTGCAGTGGGTCTTGTCTCCTTCTCAGTACCATAGCAGTGGTTCAGCTCCTCCCTAAGATGTGGGTGATTTCGTTAGACTAGTCTGATTTATGGTGTTTTGTGGGGAAATCGTTCCAGCAAAAGCCTGAAAATTGTTGTGAATGGTAGCCATAACAAGGATGTTAACCATCGGAAAGTGCTACAAATATTTTAAAATCCATGTGTTGGTATTAGGTATAACTGCAGTAACGAAGTGCCAAGTTACATCTGATGCCACGATTAAGCCATTGGAAAGCTGGACTCTTGTACTGATCCTCCTGTCTTTCAGTAGGTGTCATGGAAGGAAGCCTTTCTTGTAGTATGAGAAACTGTTTCCTTCCTTGCATTTATGGTGTCAAACATTTCTACAGTTCTTTCTGAAGTTGCATTGAGTGTGAAGGGCATTTTTTGTTTTTGTATTCCTATTTTTCCCTGTATTGGTCACTCCCTTTTATATAGTCTAGGCAGCAGTCATCAGATCAAATTTACCCATTAATAATTGCAGGATGGTCAGGCCTTACTGACAGTCATAAATCTGGCATGGTAGGTAATGACTGAATTTGTAATCCACTGCGATAGATGTAAAGCATTTGGGTCACCAACAGGCTAATCATTGCATCTTTCACAACGTCTACCCTGAAATTTCTATTAAACAAGATGTAAAACTGAGAAATGCCAGAGTTCATGCAGACAAGAAATGCAATCATCTTTCAAACTCCTAATGTCTATTATGAAAGACATGAAATTGATACAGAATTGTGTAAAAATTGCCTGTCACTGCAGGCTGAGAGACAACCATCTTTTATAATAACTAATGTCCTTTGTGCAGATCGAAGCTGAGACTGGAAGAAATGCTAGGGTGACTGCAGACTTAAACACTTCTATTTTTAATCGCAGTTAATATCCCCTATCTAAGATCAGGGTCTGTACGAAGCAGCACAAAAATCTTTCATAAACAACTGATGTCTTACATACAAGACTGGAATGTAAAATCTGGAATAAATATTATTATAAATTACCTCCCAAATGAAGCATATGACACAGACATTAGAAAAGCATAACATAAGATGAAGGTTATGATAAAGATATATTGGGATGTATAGATAAAGCAACAGTGGCCTGATTTGCTGTGATACTCCACTCATTGTGCCACGTTTTATGCATCTTGGGTGTTTATTGGATGCTCTCGGCTGTATTAACAGCAGTCCCCTGCCATGTTGCTCTCCCAAGACCTGAGTGCAACAGGCCTGACATACAGCTGCAGAGATGGGGGGAGTGGTGTGTCAGGGGCTGGGATGGAAAAGCGTGTTATTAATGAAACTATTTACGCTGTGCTAGTCCGATATCAGGAGACTTAGGTTATGCCAGCTGGGGGACTGTTGCCACTGCAGGCTGGGGTAAACATCACAGATGCCTAAGCAGGTTTGTTTTTAATAAATTACAAATGTTGTCTATAGCTGGGGGATATGGGAGTCCATATGCTGCTGGCCATATCCCATGATCACGTACCATTGTTGAGCAAGGGATCCACTCTGGTACATGGCAGAGGTTCTGGCCTAGATCCATCTCCCTGGCTGGCTCCTCCCCCAGCACAGAGCTATGCTCTCATATTTTGGGTCAGCAGGGGTGTGGTAGAGTGGCCTCTGTTATTCCCTGGGGTGGGCTGGTGTAGTTGTGTCCAAGGAGAATATACATAGTCAGAGGTCAAATAAAACAGTGCAGTTTATTTAAGGCAGCGTTGTCTCCAACTAACTGGTGTCGCAGCCCCTTTAACAAACATAAAGAAAATCCTACTCCTGTCTGGAGTTCTAACTAAACAAAAAAAAATCCTCACTAGCTCTGGTTACCAGCTACTCTGGTTCCCAGCCTCCAGGTAGTATCATAAAATCCACTTACAAACTTCACAGTACTTTCCAAAGGTCTCTGTAGCTTGAAATCACCTTTTGTAGTACAGCTTTCAGCTTTCCCATAGGCCGCTGTCTCTCCTGTGTTGCCTAGGTGGGTTTTATACACTGCCCCAATCAACATTGATTGCAGCTGTGTTTGATTAGCTCCCTACCTGGATGCTTCCAGAACTTTCTGTGTTTGATTTGCTCCCTACCTGGATGCATCCACAACTTTGTTTAATCCTTTCAGCATTTCTAAAAAGGGAACAGAGTTTTATATATTCTTATGCTGACATACATTCTGTCTACCACCCTGTCACAGGTGGATATTGAATTTTCATCCCAAATGATTGTCTTGAGCCAGGTGCGTAGTTGTGTGGCCTGATATGCAGCTTCACCTACTGGGTCAGATTATGCATAGGGCTGCTTATGCTTTATTTTGAAAGAAATATCATGCACAAATAGGGAACATGTTACTGTGCATCCATGTAGAGATGGGGAAGTCTAAAGAATTTAAGGGGAAACATGTTTATATGCCTGTTTTGGAAAATCTGAAACACAAAGTGAGACAGCACAGGGAAAAGGGTGTGTGCGACAGCCGTAGCAACTGAGACAAGACAAATAAATTGTGGCACATACCACCAAGAAACGCCACTTGTTCATTAATAGAAATACTTTTGCTTTATTGTATTGCCATAGGTACAGATTTAAAAAGGTTTTAAAAAGATAAAAAAGGCCTTTAAAAAAAGCACAGTCTTTTGTGAAACATGTCAGGCGCTGATGTTTCCTACGGGAGCTTTCATAATCTGTACCTGCTGTATGGCAATAACATAAAGCAGAAATGTTTCTATTAATGATCAAGCAGTGTTTCTTGGTAGTAAGCGTCACGTTTCCTTTGTTTTGTCTCTGTTTTGGAAAATCTATCAAATACTCTTTGAGTCATGCCCTATATGAAAGAAATAACACAACAAAGTATGCATTATGTTGGATTTACACATGACCCCTGGGTGCAAGTAAGACATAAGGCAAAACTGAATACCTGTTCACTTGACCTGGAGGGGAAATGTATTAATCCCACATGGTGCACATTGAAGTACGCCATTTTGCTTATAATATCAGTGGTTCAGATGATGAAGACAGTTAAACAAGTGTTTCGTCACAATAAATGAAAACTTTTTTTTGTATAATTAAACAGCAAAGAGTTGCTTGGTAAAAAAAAAATGCCCCTGTTGTTTGTATTAACCTAGAGGGTAGTTCAGGGAAAACATATTGCTGCTAGGCGGATAAAGAAACTGAAAGTATCAGTTTGGATTAAATTGAGAGGGTATGGGGATAAAACATCAATGATGTGACCCTGTTCTAGAAATAAGTTCTGACAAGCATAATTAGTCTCTCTTCACTACACTACTGGATGCATTAGAGCCAATTCTCAGTTGCAAACTGTGGCAGTGCAAAATGAGGGGTGGGGGGGTGGAGACAGCCTCTGAGTTGCACTGCAACACATTGCCACTTAGGAATTGCCCCTCTGATTATAGCAGAATGCAGATGAGGGTGGCCAGATGTTAATGGGCAGAAATAGGGTTTGCACCCTTGAACACCTCTTTAGCAACACTCATGGAGGTATATGCCTAGTATAGCACCAGTTGAATGGCAGTAACTGGTGCTATGCCAGATGCAAAGCTCCTGGCCATCAGCACGACTGCAGAGGTGTTCCTCCCATCCACCTGACCCTTTCCTTTCTCCGCATACTTTTAGGTTGATATGATCCTAAATTTGTCAGTTGTCCCTGACAGTCCAGTGGCCCCACTCCCTTGTCAATTATCACCCCCTGGTGTCCAGTGGGCCCCCCTCCCAAGCCCAATTGCCCTGCACATATCTTCTGATGATTGATCTCTCACTGATCCCCCCCCCCCATCTGCACCATTTGTTCAAGTTGCACTTTAGGGACACCCCTAGTGCCATAACAATTCTAGTGGCAGATGGTGCCACTAAAGTTGCAACTGGGATTTTTGAAAGGTTATCATGCTTTGTGAATGGCACTGTGTGATATTTGAATGCTGACTCTTGACCCCTTACCTGCACTGGTACAGAGGAGTTAGCATCCATGCGAGGAGGCACTGTGAACTCCTTTGATCATAGCTTGAGGGGCCGTTAGCAAGGGGCTGGCACAAAAGTGCTACACAAGCACTTTTGCTCCAGCTTTTTGTAACTGACAGTGGGGACCCTGATTGTCTGACCAGAATTCAGGACTTTTTCAACCCATTATATAAGAATGATTACCTGAAGAAGGGTCCTGCAAGGCCTGGAAGCTTATGTGCTGAAAATTACTTGCTGGTCCAATAAAAGGCATGAAATCACTAACTCAGTCTAGTGTTTGTGTTTAAGGACCAATATGACTACACACATTTCTAGAAAAAATATTAACATTCATGGCATAAATTATATAACACAGCAAAGAAGAACAATTTTTTAGCATTGAATTATACTTACTGTTTAAATGGTGCAACAGTTACTACTAATGGCCAAGAAAAAGTCTTGGGCAGCGTCAGCAACAACCTAAAATGGAAGCCACGGTGCAGAGTTGTAGCATATAAAGTTAATAACATTCAAGTAATAAGAGAAATGTTATAAGTACCTATAGAGAAATAATAATGCCATTGTATATATTTTTTATTTATTTTAACTTTTTTTTTAGATAAAAAACAACTTGTTCCAGATGTTTACTGGAAGAAAACAAAAATGGGGGGAAATGTAGTAATAACATTTACTGTACAAAGAAAATCATGCTGATTATAATGGAAAAGGAAAACAAAAACTATTACAAACAGCATCATCCAAAAGGTCATTTGTGCCACATGAAAGATTGCAAGGTTATACAGGCTAGAACAGAACAGAACAGAACAGAACAGAACAGAACAGTGTGCTTCTGGAACAAGGAATGCATAACCATGTAGAGTACTCCAGCTAGGATAGTAAACAACTAGAGTAATAGATGGGGGACTGTGTATGACGAGGCTATAATACCATCCAGAGATTCTGGTGACATGTGTACCTCGAGAATGAAGCTCGCAAAGTTCCACCATGTAGAACCTCAAGATGGTAGTATAGCCAAGTAATAACAGTTCCCTATCTGTTATTTTTTGTAATATATGGATCCGAGCAGGATTTCAAGTAAGGGGTCTTGTAGGGAGCAGGAAGCCACCAGTTATGAAAAGCTCCCAGTTGGGAGCAAGAGGTGGCAGGAGCTGTCAGAATGTAAAGCCGCTACTGTGGCTATGTTAGAGTGCCCAAGAAGGCTTTACATGCAGGTTGGGGACAACAGCAGCACCATAGCAGGAGCCCCATATGTAAAGACACACTAGCTAAAAAGAAAGCGCCCCACTGGGGATTAATAAATTAATAAACCTGCAGGTGGCAGGCAGAATAAGGCGCTCTGAGTGGAGCAATATAGGAAAGCCACATCAAGGCAATGTGTGAGAGCCCAAAGGTTTATGTGTATAAGAATGCGGGGGAGGGGGAGTGTAACACAGGGACTGGAGAATTGCAGTCTTTCTTTATTCATTGTCTGTTTGTGTTGCTGAGCAGTTTTGAGATCACTGGTACTGTGAGCTATGCCCACAACCAGCTTTTACTGTACATGATGGTTACAGTAAAAGATGACTCACGGAGAGCTGTGAAGAATGTGCATGCTGCATGAAGAAGCAGAGTTGTTGTTCTGCTGTGTTAGCAGATGCTTCGATAGTATTAAGGGATCTCGTAATACTATAGATGAATAGTGAACAATAGTATTACAGGATCTCGTAATACTATCAATGGATTTCATCAATGATATTATGGGGAAAAAAAATCATATGACTTTCAATAGTATTATTTTTGAGATGTGTGTATTACAAAATAAAATACCCAGGTAAGGATGAAATTGCCCTGCTAGTATGTAAGGATGACAGAAGAGAACCAATGGCAGTTTTGGTTCGGTTTCTACTTGGTGCCCATAAATTCGGTTTGACTTTGAGAATTCTGCTGAACCACTTCAGCTTCCTGTGCAGTAATTGGCATGGGATGAAGGAGAATACAAACAGGGCTTAAAAGAGCCTTGAGATCAGAAATGAAGAGTACTTACTGTGGCTTACTTATGGCAGAGGCTATTGGCATGTATCTGCTGTGGATTGTTTGGGGTGCTGCGGCAGAGTATTCGAAACCCCTAAGACTGCCACAGTAGAGTGAGCTACAGTAATAATTACTATTAATAGTGGACCTCCAGGTATATCATCCCTTCATATACCTCAGCCATTTCCGTCATCCTCCTCCCTCCCCAGACATTTTATTTTAATAAAAAAAATGTCCCGCTTCTGGCTGTTTCAGCTGCAGACTGAGGTTTTTTTTTGTAAATCTGACTGAAGGACCAGGGAGGGGTAAAAGAAGTTGGGACTGACTGGGGTGGGAGGTGGTAGAGGGATGCCACTTACCCCAATTGTAGCCTGCTAGACCCCAATACCAAGGACCCAAAGTGTCTTTGGTCAAAGTGTGGAAGCCAAATCGAAGACAGAGGGTCCAAATCAAAGCCAAACTAAAGTTGCCAGTTTTCACATTCATGCATCCTTACTCTGCACAAGTTATTTGTGGGGAATGTTGTTCCTCAGGTTTGGAAGCTGGTAAACACAGGATACCTGACCTATAGTCTGAAACATGCAGGCTGCTGTAGGAACCTGACTTTGTGGGCTTTGAGGGAGTACAGAAGGTAAAGTTTTGGGTGAGTGATAGGAGATTTGAGGGGCAATGGGAAGTTTACCAAACCAGAACTTGTGGAGAAATGTGGAGCAGTGAAAGACAGGTCTCAAAGGGATGGGCAACCAAGCTGACTGCTGAGATTGCAATGGTAGGTGTGAGGTGGGCAGTTGAGGATGAATCTACAGAAGGAGTGGTTAGAGGTCCAGTACGGTTCATTAAGACTTGGGAGTGGCCCCATAAACTATGCCTCTGTAACCCACCCACCAGTGATGTCTAGGGGTCCTGATGTTAAAATAGCTGGAGGGGGGGCACAAGCCAGGTATCACCACAGAGATCCAAAACAGCAAAGAAAACAGCTGGGCCTTCCTTGACCACTGAATTCATGGAGTCAAGGGCTGGTGGCTTCATAGCATGGCCAGATGGATGAAACAGCATGGATACAGGCACTGGAGCTAAACTGAGGGCAAAACTGGTTCGCAAATGGCTGCACAAACAGACAGAAACACACAAATTAAAAGAATAAAAAATGTAATTAATTGAAATGTTAAAACAAAAAGTCAGCTCCATGGGGCTGGAGGCACAATGGAGATATTTATTTATTTTATTTTATTTATTAGCTTTTGTTGACCAGGTAGGTACATTAGGCAAAACCCTGCCTATTTTCAAGCACGACCCAGGAAAGTACAATGGACAGAGTACAATAACAAAACAATGGTGTGGTACAAAAGCAGCAGATATTACAGAGCCAGTGCATATCCTCACAGGGATAGTCATAGAAACAAAAACAATACAATATAGCAGTAGCCAACTACGCAGGGATGGAGGGAACAAGTATGGGAGATGAGACAGAGCAGTCAATAATTACAGTGACAACGGAGAGGAGAGGGGGATTAAGTACAGTCACAGAAATCAAGTGCATGTACTGTAGGTGGGAGAAAAGTGCAGTTTTGAAGAAGCAGTGAGATGGAGAGCATTTAAGGCTGGGCGGTACAGAGTTCCAGAATTTGGGGGCAAAATGAGAGAAAGCTTGTTCCCCATTTTGGTGGAACAGCACGGGACTGAGAGTGAGGAGGAATTAGAGGATCTCAGTAAGCAGGAGTGTGACACAGGGGTGAGCATGGCCCCAATGCTGTCAGGGTGGGGGGAGTCTTGTCATTGAGCCAGTGAAGCATCCCAGAGAGTATAAGCACTGTTTTTTGGGGGACAGCCACTGTAGGGTGGAATACAGGAGACAGTGGTGAGTTAGGTGAGGGGCAGACAGGGCAAATCTACAGATGTTATTGTAGTTGGTGTCCCATTTTTGAAGAATACCACCATTAGCATGGGAAAAGATGGGGGGCATACAGGAGCCTAGGAAGCAAGATGCCTCTGGCCACCGAGATCCTCGCAGCAGGGGTTAGGGAGTGGCGCACCCGGCATGCGACACTAATCTTAATGTTGTAGCACCAATCTTAAAGATAGACAGTAGTATAATTATACAGCAGGAAGCTGCAGCACAACATTTAGGCCTAGGCAGGCTGAGAAATGGGCTCCACTTAGCTGGCTGAGCTGGGAGACTCAGATTTTGTTACTTTAATTTGCAGTGACACAAACCAAGGCCTACAACCAGGGATCCCCATACACATGCCCTTCGACACAAACCAGCCTGGACAGATAACTGCTGCAACCTCTGACACTCGGGCCCCTTAGCCCACAGGGAGTTCTCACACAAGCTGGCTGCCTTTCTCACTGGGCCATATATCCTGCTGCATTGGGTCCAATGCCAGGGCCCACCCCATTCCCAGGCCTAGCACAAACATGGAAAAGGTGGGCCCGGCATGCTCGCTCTTGGCAGGCCGCCTAAATCCATGGTAGCGTGCCACATGAGTACAACCTCCTGGTGCTGCCACCAGCAGGCCGGCCACACCACAGCTCTACCACCACTGTGACACCCCCCAGTGCCACTCTCCTACTCTGCTGAACAGGGACCCGACCTGTCCCAGTGCTTCAGAGCACAAGGCGGGTCAGACAATGATTCCTCAAGGCTGCAGCTCTGTCTCCATACAAAACGGCGTCCCATCCAACTGGCCACTTCCCTGAACACCACCCTCCAAACCTGAGCGCCTAACCAGCACTGCTGAGCTAGGCCGCAAACTCCTGGGCCGGGGTTTGAACCCCATCCCAACTTGTACGCTGCAATACCCTGTTGGCCTCCTCGCTCTCTCTCGACCTACCCTATTATACCCTATGGGGAAAGATCACCACACCCAAGGGGTGGGCACCACCCAGGTCCTAACTTCCTACAAGTGCCATCTACAGGGGGTGAGAAAGGTAACTTTTAGTAAGCCCCCAATGTGTGGGTGCTTACACTCTTCCCTCTTACATCCATTCCCCTCTGGGGAATGGGCACCCTGCCAACCATGGGAGGGGCACCAGAATGGATATGCACACTCTCCATCCTGCAACTGCCTACCCAAGGGACTGCTGTACCAAGGACCCCAGGGGGACCCACTACATGGGAAAAAAAAAGGAAACTTAGTGGAGCCCACTTAATCCTGCAGCCTTCCCTGAAAACCCAAACAGACTGCTGAATTAATAACTAAACGTGTACCAGGACATCCTTGCAACCACAACAACATCATGTTACATGGTGCATTAACTAAGTTACCACTAATACCAGACAAACACTACTCACTCACTCACTCACTCACACATACCACCAGCATAACCCACTGCCCATTCACAGCCTTACTCAAATCCAACTCTCCTACAGCTGTTAAACAGATGTGCTGAATGAGGTGTCAGTCCACCTGACACATAAACCTCCAGTCTTTTACAGGGGAAATATGCTGGCAATCTAAACTTAAAAAAATGTTTTTCACAGAAGTAAGTCCAAAAAGTCCCAGGCCACAAAGGCACAGTCTCTTTAGACAATACTCCTGGGTACACCTTCTTGTTAAAATAAGCTGCTGTTAGAGCCAAAATGCAACACAGGAAACAGTCAGATTAACTCACCAAACAGATAACAGTCCTGGCAGCACAACCAAAGTTCGTGACAGGTACCCTTGTTCAGATGGTGGGCCCACCGCCGCGGGGCTGATAATAGGCGGAATCAGGCTTCGTAGTTTTGTTGGAGAATGAGCCCACAGAAATGATGTAGTGTTTCATACGACTACCAGCCATGTCTTACACAAGTGCAAAATGTTTAAACAGGGTTAAACTGGTCCAGACTGCAGCATGGCAGAGGGATCTGGCATACTGGATGACCTCTTCTGAGGGGGTTCCTGACTCATTGTTCTGCAGTTGAAGTTTCTGCAATATGCCTTGGCATACCCAATCGCCTCTCTTTTCCTGCACTATATCCCAGAGCCGTTCTGACATGTACTAGTAGTCAGCTTGTGGATACTCAATGTGGATTCTTCACTGCACCCAGTGTTCCACCTGAGACCATTCTAGCACCTCCCTCACGCTGGTTCAGCAGGCATTACCAGGCTCCAACCAAACTCCAGTCATGTAGAGAACATTCAGGGGATCAGAGTTCAAAAGTCCATCCATCTTCATCTGGATAGCTTTGCTCTGCACCTGTAGGTGGGGGATGTTATCCGGTAAAGATAGGACCGGCCTGTTATATGGCTGTGGACTGGCCCAATACACATCCTGGTCAGTGAACTTGTAGCTGTGAGGGGCCTGGACAGAGGGCAAAACTGGTGATTCCAAGTACTCAACTTCACTTTTTCTACCCAGGCCTTCCAGAAACGCGGGAGACTCCTTGGCCGAAGCTCCTTCATGGATGGCAGCACCCTTACTGCTACTGCCAGGTGAGGAAGCACTTGCCAGCAGATTTAGCAAGTTCTCCTTGCTGTCTCCCTCTGCCATGGGGAGGGTCAGCAGGTGGAGGTGGGGACGGGTTGGGCAGACTTCGTTGCCCTCCCATGCCATAATGGTCTTCTTCCTCCACAGATTCAGTCACCATGTTAGGGGTATAAGCATGGAGCTCCATGGGGGCAATTGCTGTTCTAGCCTTCTCTCACAAATCCAAGCTCCCCATAGACAGCAAGGAGGGGCACCCACTGATGGCACTGAAGGACAGTTTCAGAGGGTTGTGTAAGGTGGCAGTTCATGCAGTCCAGACGGTAGGCCCCTGGCACAGGCTGAGCATAATGGTAGTCAAGCAATACCAACACCATGATAGTTGCAATGGACACATCATTCTTTGGCAGCTCCATGCCCTGCGGTCTTCCATAGCCAGGACAGCAAGGAGGCAGGCACAAGATACTGGGGTTCTTCAGCTGGAATCTTCTCCACTATGGTAGATACTCAGGTTATCTCTCCCCTTGATGCAGCTCATATAAAATAGTAACCTCTGTAATGGCTTCAGCAGGCTACACTTTCCTTAAGCCAATCAGCACAGTCATACGCTACCATGTGGGCAAGGCTAATACACATTCAGAGCATAAACCAAAAATGGCAACTCTCAGAATGTGCAAACGCAGCCCAACATGGTGGACCCCCTGAATGATGCAGTTTGAAAAAACAGGGACCCTCACAGGATGCCAACTCCCAAATTTCAGGCCACACTGCCCTGCCAAGTAAATTTATTTCCCGGACGAGCCCCACATTTGTAATCCACCCTCCAGTGATGTCTAGGGGTGCTGATGTTAAAATAGCTGGAGGGGGGCACAAGCCAGGAATCACCACAGAGATCCAAAACAGCAAAGAAAATAGCTTGGCCTTCCTTGACTGTTGAATTCATGGAGTCAAGGGCTGGTGGCTTCATAGCATGGTCAGATGGATGAAGCAGCATGGATACAGGCAGATATGGCACTGGAGCTAAACTGGGGGTAAAACTGGTTAGCAAATGATAGTACAAACACACAAGAGCACCAAAATTAAAAGAATACAAAACGTTATTAATTAAAATGTTAAAACAAAAAGTCAGCTCCATGGGGCTGGAGGCACAATAGAGATAGGCACAAGGATGACAGCAGCATAGTTCTGCAGCAGGGAGCTGTGGCACAACATTTAGGCCTAGGCAGGCTAAGAGGTGGGCTCCACTTAGTTGGCTGAGCTGAGAGGCTCAGATTGTGTTCCTTTAATTTGCAGTGACACAAACTGAGGCCTACTTAACAGGCCTCCCCATACACACGCCCCTAGACACAGACTCGTCTGGACACATAACTGCTGAAAACTTCGACACTCAGGCCCTTTAGTCCACAGGGAGTTCTCACACAAGCTAGTTCCCTTTCTCATTGGGCCATACCTCCTGCTGCATGGGCCTAATGCTGGGTCCCACCCCATTCCCAAACCTAGCACAAACATGGGAAAGGTGGGCCCGGCACACTCACTGTCAGCAGGCTGCCTAAATCCATGGCAGCATGCCACATGAGTACAACCTCCCAGTGCTGCCACACCAAGCCAGCCATGCCACAGCTCTGCCACTGCTGTGACGCCCCCACTGCCACTCTCCTACTCTGCTGGACAAGGCCTTGCCCTGGTGCCATGGAGCACAAGGCGGGTCAGCCAACAATTCCTCCAGGCTTCCGCTCCATTTTCCAACAAAACGGGGTCCCATCTCACTGGCTGCTTCCCTGAACACCACCCTCCAAACCCGAGTGCCTAACCAGCGCTGCTGAGCTAGGCTGCAAACTCCCAGGTCAGGGTTCAAACCCCGGCTCAACTTGTATGCTGCAATACCACATCAGGCTTCTTTCTCCCTCTCTCTTGAACTACCCGTTTATACCCTACGAGGAGGGGATCACCACATCCAAGAGACGGGCACTACCCAGGTCCTAACTTCCTACAAGTGCCATCTATAGGGGGGCAAGAAAGGTAACTTTTAGTAAGCCCCCAACCTGGGGGGCCGTACACCTCCATAACCGAGTATGTAGAGGACCCTCTTATCAAGAAACCACCTGTGTATTTCCTCCAGTTCATGTTGCAGAATGGACTCCAATTCAGTTGCACTAGATCCAGTGGTGTGCAATACTGTATTGTTTGCAGTAGGGCTGGGCATATGTCTGATTTTTGATACTTCTATTTGTGTCTCTGGTATTTGTTTGCAGGTTCATGTTTACTAAAAAATATATTTTTACATTTCAGGCTTATTTCTGTTGTTAATGATGGCACATGACCATGGGGCTGAGAATTATCCACAAAATATGTAGAATTATAAATAAACTATGCACTCACATAATGAGCAGTAGTTGTAATATGTGTGTCACTGAGCCTCAGCTCAGGTCTAATGCTACTTTGTGTGGTTGACCACACATACGAATATTTAGGAATTATATTTGTATTTGAAATTGTATTGGTAAAAAGTGCAGTATTTATGTGTATTTAGAGGTAGACTTACAAGGACGAACTGGCATACAGCAGCATGCAAACATTGGGAAGGTAATTCAAGAAATTGGAGAAGCGCAGATGATCCAAGACTAAGGGTGTGTGTGTGTGTGTGTGTGTGTGTGTGTGTGTGTGTGTGTGTTGAGGTGGGGACTGTACTGATCTGGATGGGTAGAAAGGTGGTACCACCAATATGCACTACTTGAAGGTGATTTAATAGGCAGAATTGAAACCTCAGGACTGCTAGGTTGCTGAGGTTGCATTTATTTTATTAGGAGCAGGATGTGGTTGACAGTATCAAGGCTCTTTGGTGTGTCAGTAAAATCTGTTCCTGTCAGGTGCTCTTCGTCCATACCAGCGTGGATAGCATTGGTCAGCCTGAAAAGGGATGTAACTTTAGAGTGATTTGTATGAAAAACAGATTTGAAGGGACTTAAGGCATCTGAGCAGGTCAAAAGAACTCTGTAACTTGGGCTAGAACTTGGTGCTCAAGCATCTTTGTTACAGCTGCTAAGACATGGATAAGATGCTGATTTCCTGTCATGTAGAAGTCTCCCCTTTTTGAAGTGGGACCTCTCTGGCTGCCCTCCTAGTGGATGGGACCTGGCCAGTGCATAAGGACCAGTTGAAGATGGCGTGGAGACTGCCTTTGCCAGGGAAGGGGCAGTCAAGATGAGTAGTCTGGCATTTTACAAATCAGGACTGCAACTTTTGTTGGTGTTTAGAGACTGTAATGCCATCTACACCTCAATATGGGGCACACGTGAGAAGCTAAAAGACTGTGGATCTAGTACTTTTTGAGGGCAACACAGAAAGATGAGTCTTACGGGGCAGAATGTATGACATTCTGGCACAATTTGCAAAGTAAATGTTGAACACAGATATTACCTGTAGGAGACTGGTGTGGAGCTTGATACTGTACCTGTGAGATAGGGATGTTCGGAGGTCAAGCAGGTTGTACACCAGCTTCCAGAAACTGGCAGGAGTTAGAGAGATACGGTCTGGAACTGATACTTGAAAGAGGTGGCATTTATCTCAAATATTGTGTATTTTTGTGCCACTCTACTACAGAAAAGATTTAAATATGCTAGAAAGACTTCAGAGAAGAGTAACAATACTACTAAATGGTGAGTAGAATTTAAACTGAGGGCAAACTATCTGGCCGGGAATTGTTCTCAGCAGAGAAAAGAAGTGTGAAGAGATATAATATGATACCTGACTTCATGTTGATGAAAGGAATAATTCCATCTGGTCAGATACAGCTACTAAATACAGTCTTTCATTTTAACTTGTCTCCTTATAATGAACCCTACTTACAATGAACTTGTGGCTTGGACTCAGTGAAATTCTATGGCTGTCAATTAGCACTTGTTAGCACCTATTCACACTAGCATTAACAATCCATGAGGTCTAACAGAATGCTTTATGCTGGGACATGAACTCATGGACTGTCAACCTGCCTGACAGAACTATGGCTGACTGAAACAAGTCTGGTCAGAGCTAATACTGCTGCAAAATGTTTTTTTATTTATTCTTTTGGTGACCGAGTAAGGCCCACTAGGCACAAGTACCTGCTTTCAGGGGCAACCCAGGAGCACTGGGATGGTTAAGTAATTTGCTCAGAGTCACACAGGACCACCGAATCTGCCCCTGCTGCTTCAAAGTTTGTCTAGGTTGAGGAGCGGCTGGACTACAGTGGGTTCGGGAAGGGTGAGGGCGGTGGAGCAGAGGCACATCCCTCCTAAAGTTCCACTCCACAACTCCTATGCTGCTCTGGCAGGGTGGGACTGTCCCAGGGAGGCACCAGCAGTGGAGACCAAGGAGAATGTGGGGGGTCCTCCATGGTGGAGACCACAGGGAGGAGGCAGAGGACCCCAGAGGAGGAAGAAGAAACTCCTGGTTGGGGATTCTGTTGTTAGGTGGGTAGATTTGGGGTTTATAGAATGGAGTGAGGTTAAGAGCCTACAAAGCACCATGGCTAGGAGGGATGGAAAGTGCATCCAGAGAATCACTGGGGCAGCAGGACAGGAGGGAGAGCTAGCCATCATTGTCCACCTGGAGTCAAATGATCTGACTAGTAATGAGGTTATGGTAGTGCAGGAGGACTTCAAGGAACTGGGGAGGGGTCTTAGACAAGTGGCATGCACTGTAACCTTTTTGGAGATGCTACCAGTCAATGACAATGGGGAAGACAGGGCACTCCGCACCTTGAGATTCAATGCATGGTTGATGAACTGCTGCAGAGTAGATGGCTTCAGCTTCATTGGGAACTGGGGTCCCACCCGGTGGGATGCAGGCCTATACAAGTGGGATGGACTGCATCTATCCGGGGGTAACCAAGATCCTCAGTGAGAGGTTTAAATGCTTCATTGGCAAGCATTTAAACTAGTCAAGGGGGAGGCAAAAGAAGGCAGGAAAAAGCTAAAGGCCTCCCCCCACAGGATGAAGCAGTCAGTAGGGAGGACCACAGGGTTGGGAAATCGACACTAAAACCTAAAATCAAGATAGGTAGAATGGCAGAGATAAGGTAGAATGGGAGTAAAATAGGAGGTGAAGGGAGGGAAGACATGGGGATAGGAGGGGAGCTACTAGAAGGGGAGGTTGCAAAACTTGGAAGGCCATGTGCACGAATGCCGACAGCCTTGGAAATAAAATCCTGGACCTGGTGGCCTTGATGGAAGAGGTGGACCTGGACATTGTGTCCTAGGCAGACACCGCAAGCTGAGGGGCAGCATAGGGGCGTTCCCCCACCCCCCGAATGGAGCTCTGAGCTCCAGGAGGTCGCGAGGGCCAGACAAGCCTAGGGGCTCTCCCCCCATCCACACCAAGGAGCTCAGTGCTCCCGCAGAAGAGAGGGCCTTTTGTTTGTGCTCCCAGGAGGCTCTTCCTGCCCCCCAGCCACAGGATCATTGCCGAGAATGCCAAGGCAGACACCACAACTGAGGCGCAGCACAGGGGCTCTCCCCCAACCCCTGAATAGAGCTCCAGGAGGTCGCGAGGGACAGACAAGCCTTGAGGATCTCCCCCCATCCACACCAAGGAGCTCCATGCTCCCGCAGAAGAGATGGTCTTTTGTTTGTGCTCCCCAGAGGCTCTTCCCACCCTCCAGCCACAGGATCATTGCCGAGAATGCCAAGGTAGCCAAAGGACCTTGCTCTCTCTAACAAAGGGAGCAGCTCTGTTCGCACCTTTTTTGTTTCAAGTTGCTCCATTTATTTTTCTGTCCCCACAACAGTTTAGATAGGTTTTTAGATCTCTGTATTCAAGATTTGCACTGTATTCATTCTGTTATCAATGGTTACCTTAATTAACTTGCAAGCATAGATTTTGAAGGTGCTGTACAATCTGCTTAAACTGAATTACTGCTGTTACAATGAATTACTGCTGTTAGAATCTGATTGCCCCCTTGCCAGAAGTTGTTTTACCTGGCCAGTTAAAAACGAACAAAAAAAAAATAATAATATATTCAAAACCCCTGCTTTGACTCGCTTGCCAATAGTACTTAAACCCTGCCTACCTTTCATTTCTAGGCAGACACCGCAAGCTGAGGTGCAGCACAGGGACTCTCCCCCACCCCACGAACTAAGCGCTGAGCTCCAGGAGGTTGCGAGGGCCAGACAAGCCTAGGGGCTCCTCCCCCATCCACACCAAGGAGCTCCTGCAGAAGAGAAGGCCTTTTGTTTGTGCTCCACTGAGGCTCTTCCCACCCCCCAGCCACAGGATCGTTGCCATGAATGCCAAGGTAGCCAAAGGACCTTGCTCCCTCTAACAAAGGGAGCAGCTCTGTGTTCTTCCCCGCAGTCGCTGCGTGAGTGCTCCCTGTCCGCCCCCAAACACCCTCCCACCCTTGGCTGGTGTTACATATATAGAGTGTAACCTCGCGATATCTTGATACTCTCGCGTTTTTTCCTAACAGCCTACTTCTCCACTAGCTCCTTATATTCTCTGGGCACTAGTGGGAGCCTGATCTGTTTGAGCAACTTGCTCTCTGTGCTACAAATGCAATATAAAACCTGCCACTTGAGGTTGTATTTCAGCAGGTGCCTAAAAACAAAACTACTGTCAGCACTCAGCTGCTCTGTCCCCTCAATCTCTCTCCATTTCTCCAGTACTAGAATGACCCCCCCAACCCTGCTGGCTCTCCTCATGGGGTCACTTTGTCTTATTATTCTCTCTGAGCTTTCCTGCCCGAACACTCCATCTGCTACGTCCAATGCTAACTCACATGATGACTTTTACTCCTCCAACCTGCTTGCTACTGCCACTCCCCCACCTCCTCCCCCTACTGCTCTCGTTAGCAAGCGCATCTGGCCTATAGCCAGATACCTTCATTTTAATTTGAAGCTCTCCATCAGTGCCTCAGTCAGGGCTTGCCTCATTACACTGCTTGATATTTATCCTGTCACTTATACTAGCTGGGACATTGAGGCCAATCCTGGACTGTCTCAAGCTCCCATCCTATCTTTGCCCCCCTGGTCACCTCCCTCCCTAAATCCAATGGCCTAACCTTGCTCACATTAACTCTAGGAGCCTTCTGGCCAACCTCCCTGACCTCCAGGTCTGGGTGAGTGTGAACGGCCTGGACATTCTTTGCCATCACTGAAACCTGGCTAAAGCCTTCAGTCTCTGACTCTCAGTGCTCCTTTCCAGGATACAATATGCTACGTGTTGACCGACTCTGAGCTAAAAGGGGGGGGTGGCCTTGCCCTCTATTACAAAACTCACCTGAACATCACCTCTTGCAGGACCCCATACTACCTAATTGTGAAATCCTACACTCCCTCCTGCTACTGGGGAGAGTTAAGAAACTCCATATTTTCTGTACTTATATCCCTCCGAAAAATGCTAAACAGGGCATCTCTAAAGTCTTGGAGAACCTGCCTAGAGTAACAGGCAAAAATGACATTATCTGCCTTGGAGATTTTAACCTTGACTGGTCTGAGAAAAAACTCAGCCAACCTATCCTCTATGGTTAGTAAGGCAAACCTATCCCAGCTCATCCATGAACCCACTAGGGTCTCCCGGGAGGACTGCCACCTTGCTCGACTGGATACTCACAAACAGGAAGCAATATGCCACTTCCCGACACCATTAGTGATCACTATCCTGTTTACTGTGTCTGGGACACCGTCGCCCCATCCTTGCCTTCTAAAACTGTAGCCTTTCCTAACCTCTCCCAACTAAAAGTGGATGCTTTCAAAACTGATCTCAGCCTGGTCGACTGGTCCCCTCTCGACCTAACAGAGAACATTAACTTTGCTACTAACTATTTCAACTCCGTCCTCCTCGCACTACAAAACCTACATATCCCTGTCTCCACATGTAGTTTGGCAGAGAAGATAACCAAGTGGCTAATGCACCCCCTGCTTCAACTTCTCAAACGCAGAGACAAACTATGGTCCATGTGGAAGGTTTCCCACCTTTGCACTGACTTCGAAACCTATCAAGCCTCGCGGAACAATTGCAAAAGAGAAATACGCCTTGCCAAAAGTACCTACTACAGGAACCTACTAAAATCCTCCTCTGAAAACCCTCATAGGTACTGGTCCCAAATTAAGGAAATTCTTGGCATGATAAGCAACAGAATCCAACTGATATGAATATTCAAGGTGTTCATTGCAACAACCAGGGCACTATTGCCATCGCCTTCAATGCCCTCTTTTCCACGCCACCTGATGCAACCCAGACTATGCCCCAACCTCACTGTCCTCCTTCTCCTTCCTTGCCCCTTACACCACCCACCTTAGTGCTGGCTCCAACCACATACCTAGAAGTACACAAGCTACTTAACTCCCTACCGGCACGTGGGGGCAAGGGCCTGATGGCATCCATCCTGGCATACTTAAGCAGTTTTCACCATGGCTGGCCAAGCCTGTCACCAGGCTTTTCAACTTCTCGATCCATACATCCACTGTCCCAACTACTTGGAAAATGGCCAGAACTATCCCTATTCACAAAAAGGGTGATGTCAAAATAATGTCCAACTACCACCCCATCTCTCTCTCCTACCCACTCTCAGTAAGCTTCTGGAAAAAATAGTCCACCGCCAGCTCGCTGAACACCTTGCCTAATTTAATCTCCAAACCCCCTGCCAACACGGTTTTAAGCCTGGACACAGCACCACCATGGCACTGACGCAACTTACCAGTGACATCAAAAGTAACATGGACCGCAGCCTGCTCACTGGGGCTATCTTTATTGACCTGTCCAAAGCTTTTGACATGGTACATCACCCTCTCATGCTAAAGAAGCTCCAATCCGTGGGAGCATCTGACCCAACTCTATCCTGGTTCTGCAGCTATCTGGACAATCGCACTCAGGTGTAAGCTTTTCACAAAGCCCTTTCCTCCCCCATAAATATCTCCCATGGTGTTCCACAGGGGTCCACTCTCGGACCTCTCCTCTCCTCTTCTCCCTCTTCCTAAATGATATTCCCATTCTTTCCCGACAAAGCTGCACTCTCATGTATGCTGATGACCTTGTTCTCTACTCTGGGTCTAAATCGGTTGAGGACATCAACTCCTCTCTCTCAAAGAATTTCCAAGTCCTGCAACTCTGGCTCTCCAACAACCACCAAAATCTTAACCAGGAAAAAAACTCGAGCCATGCTATTTGGTTTTTCTAAAAAACTCCCCTCCACTGCAACCAGGCTCCTGGTTCACTGCCTAGACGGTTCCCCTATCACCAACATGGAGTCCTTCAAATACCTGGGGGTCACTCTTAATTCCTCCCTTGATCTGTCACAACATGTCAACACGGTTTGTTGAGCCATCAATGCAAAAATAGGAGCTGCATATCGCGTGCGCCACTCCCTCACTCCTTCAGCCAGATTATCAGTAGAGAGGGGAATCCTATTACCCCAGCTCCAATATGCTCTTCCCCTCATCTTTGCTGCCAACTCTTCTATACTCAGCAAATGGGACACCGTCTATAACAACATCTGCAGATTCGCCTTAAAGGCCCCTCACCTCACTCATCACTGCCTCCTCTACGCAGGTTTAAATTGGCTGTCACCTAAGGATCTTTGGGCCTACTCCTTGGGCTGCTTTATTGACTCACTGTCCAGACCCCATTGCCCTGACTATCTGGCTAACCTGCTGACTCCTGCCTCCCAAACCTGTACCCTCAGGTCCTCCTCTGTCCCTATGCTCTCTACCAGACCTTGCACAACAAAAATGGGCGAACAGGCATTCTCTCACTTTGCTCCCAAACTCTGGAACTCACTCCCCCTTCAGGTTAAAAATTCTGCCTCACATCGGGAATTTGAAAACTCGCTATTCTCTCACCTCCACGCCCTTGGACACTGCAAATGCTCTTAATCTGCTGCTCCCCTCTGCTGGCCTTCGGCATGGACCCCATACTATTGTTACTAAATGTCTTCATAATGCATGGTATCCGACTCTGATGCTTTACATCCTAATGTTGGTAATTGCTGTTACTCTCTTATGTATACCCTGATTGTTATTATGTACAACTGCAATATGTTATTATCTACTACTGTACTCTGTAACCAATGTCCTGTGCTCTCCCGGGTCGTGCCTGAAAATAGGCAGGATTGTTGCCTAGCGCACTTATCCGGTTACCAAAGCTAATAAATAAATAAATAAATTGTCACTGTTAGCGAGACATGGTACACAGAGAACCATGAATGGGATATATCCGTACCAGGTTACACTCTATTTAGAAAAGACAGGGTGGGAAAAAAGGATGGAGGGGTGGCTGTCTATGTCAGGGAGGGAATTAAAGCAACTGAAGTTCAGGGAATGCAGAAGACAGCAGAAGCACTGTGGGTCACCCTGGAGACAGGATATGGCACTGCCATTCACACTGACATGATCTACAGACCTCCAGCACAAGGGGAGAAGATGGACAAGGTAATAGTGGAAGCCATACACAAAATGACAGCCAAAGGTGAAGCTCTGCTGGTGGGAGACTTCAGTTTGCCTGATGTGGATTGAGGCACACAGGCTGCAGCCACAGCTAGGAGCAGAGGCATCCTGGATGCCCTGCAGGGGGGGTGCCTCAAGCAGCTTGTGGCTGAACCCACCAGAAAGGAGCAATACTGGACCTGGTACTCAACAATAAGGACAGAGTCACTGATGTAATGGTGGGTGGCCACCTGGGGTCCAGTGATGTATGGTGTGGTTCAATGTGAGAACAATGGAGGAGTAAAACCACATGAAAGGAAGGGTCCTGGATTTCAGATGGGTTGACTTGGCAAAAATGGGAAAACGTCTCTTGGAAGTCCTGGCAAGGGAAGAAGAGGGGAATGTAGAGAAGCAATGGACTAACCTTATGGGAGCTATAGCGGTGGCAACAAGCCTTTATGCTAGGCAACTAAGCAAAACAAAGAAAAAGAAACAACCATAATGGTTCTCAAAGGACATGGCCAGGAAGGTAAAAGAGAAAAGGCTAGCTTTCAGGAGGTACAAGGAAACACGGAAAGGGGAAGACAGAGAACTGTATCTGGAAAAGCAGAGGGAGGTGAGGAAAACAGTCAGGAGTGCAAAGGCACAAATGGAGGAAAAAATAGCCCACGCAATTAAGAAAGGAGACAAGACCTTTTTCAGGTACATTAGTAAAAGAAAGAAGACCAGGGTGGGATTGTGAGGTTAAGGGGGGGGGAACTAGAAAAAGCAACAATCCTCAACAAATGTTTTTGTTCAGTATTGACAGAAGAATGGAGGAAGAAGAACCACTACTGGCTGATAGGAGCACCAATGGGACAGAGGTGGACATCAGTCCATTTATGGAGGAGAGTCCTAAAAGAAGTCAAGAATCTGAAAGAGGGCAAGGCTATGGGAAGGGATGGGATGCATTCTAGAATATTAAGAACATTTTGAGAGGTGCTGGCAGCACCACTAATAACTCTATTCTAACAAATTGATAGAGATGGGGTGGTTCCAGGGGACTGCAGGAGGGTGAATGTAGTCCTTCTCCACAAAAGTGGGAATAGGGAGGAGGCTGGCAACTACAGGCCAATCAGTCTGACTTCCGTGGTGGGAAAACTAATGGAGTCACTGCTAAAGGAAAGGAGTGTAATATTTCTTGAATCCAGTGGAGCACAGGATCTGAGGCAGCATGGATTCCCAGCGGGATGGTCTTGTCAAGCAAATCTGATAGGTTTCTTTGCCAGGCAGATAGATCTGGGAGGGGCATTGGATGTGGCCTATCTCGATTTCAGCAAGGCCTTTGACACCATCCCACATAGGAGGTTGGTAAATAAGTTGGGCAGCCTGGGAGTGGGCCCCAAGGTGGTAAACTGGGTCAGAAACTGGTTGAGTGACAGGACACAGAGGGGTGTGATAAATGGCATTCAATTTGAGGACAGGGGTGACCAGCGGGGTGCCATAGGGATCCATGCTGGGGCCAGTCCTTTTTAATGTCTTCATTAGCAACATTGCAGAGGGGCTGGAGGGGAAGGTATGCCTCTTTGCAGATGACACTAAGATATACAACAGGGTCGACAGTCTGGGGGGATGAGAAAGGACCTAAACATGCTTGAGGAGTTGTCAAGAGTGTGGTAGTTAAGATTCAGTGTGAAAAAGTACAAAATCATGCATTTGGGCACAGAAATCCAAGGGAGGAGTACAAGATGGGAGGAAGGTATTGATGGCCATCAATCAAGAAAGGCACTTGGGGTAATCATAGCTGATGATCTAAAGGTAACCAAACAATGTGAGATGGCTGTGGGGAGAGCCAGTGGGATGCTAGTGTGCTTAGGGAGAGCTATCACTAGCAGTAAAAAGGAGGTGGTTATGCCACTGTACAGATCACTAGTGAGACCTCATCCGGAGTACTGTGTCCAGTTCTGGAGGTCACATCTCTGGAAGGACATAGACAAAATAGAGGCATTACAGAGAAGGACAACAAAAGTGGTGCTAGTACTGCACCAAAAGTTATATGAGGAAAGACTAGAGGACCTCAATATGTATTCCCTGGAGAACGGGAGAGAGAGGGGGGAAATGTAGAGACATTCAAGTATGTCAGGGGTATAAACAAGGTACAGGAGGGTAGCGTCTTTCTGAAAAGAAAGTGTACAAGAACAAGGGGGCATGTTATGAGGTTATAGGAGGGTAGGCTCAGGGGCAATGTGAGGAAATACTTTTTCACATAAAGAGTAGTGAATGCTTGGAACAGCCTCCTTACAGAGTTGCAGAAGTGGTGGAGGCAAAAATGGTAGGGAATTCAAGAATGCATGTGATAGACATAAGAGTACTCTCACAATAGGGAAGAGAGAGTAAACCGCAGATCAACTATGGTCTGCGGTACTGCATTAGATAGGGAAAAGGGGTAGACTAGATGGGTCACACAGTCCTTATTTGCCATCACCTTCTATGTTTCTGTGTTCTTATGTTACTGTTCATTCAAAACCAGGAGATTAGACAACTTAGAAAAACATTGTTGGATCTCTGGCAACATATTCACAAAAGTCTTTTGAATCTAGGCCATTGAACAAATTCACAAACCGCTGAAATCCATATATTACACAAATATAGGAGCTAGGCAACTGTGTTTATCTCATCTAGAAACCTTCCCATCTTCCCTCTGGAGGTATCATGTCACCAGAACCTCTGGGTGCTATTATATAGAGAATAATTTATGGAGAACAGTGTGTAAGGAGTTTTTTTTATACACCAAAGGCTGTGTGTGTGTGTGTGTGTGTGTGTATATGAGTCACTGTGTGTCTGATACTGCATAAACCACCAGACAGAAGGCTGAGTGGTTTGAGTATCACATACCAAGGGTGTGTTAAAAACGGGAGTTTGATGGTTGCCCATATTTTATATAAATGCTGGTTTTGTGTTTCTTCACGCAGTGAGGCAAACTCCAGTGTGTGTGTGTGTGTGTGTGTTTTGTGGGACAAAGACTTACACATTCTTGTTTTAGGTTGTAATCATACCTAACTAGTAATTATAGCCTGATTAACATAGAAACATAGAAACATAGAATTTGACGGCAGATAAGGACCGCTTGGCCCACCCAGTCTGCCCATTTCCCTACCTACTGGATAAGCTGCAGATCCTAGTTAACCAGCAGCCTACTTCTTCTTACCCCCACCCCCCAGAATTGCCTTATGACTGTCCCATGCATGCTTGAATTCCACCACTGATTTTGACTCCACAACTTCCTCCGGAAGGCCGCTCCATGCATCCACAACCTCTCTGTGAAAAAATACTCCTTAAATTACCTCTGAGCTGCCCCCCATCTTCAAATTGTGCCCTCTTGTTCTTGCACACCTCTTTTTGAAAGATGCTACCCCTTGGACTTTGTTGATTCCTTGAGGTACTTGAAAGTTTCTATCATGTCCCCCTCTCCCTCCTTCTCGAGGCTATATATATTAAGCTCCTTAAGTCTCTCTTCATATGTCTTCCGTGCAGACCCTGCACCATTTTAGTTGCCTCCTCTGGACAGCTTCCATCCTGTCTATGTCTTTGCGGAGATTGGGTCTCCAGAACTGCACACAGTACTCCAGATGGGGTCTCACCAGCTGTCTGTACAGAGGGATAATAACTTGTTGTTCTACTGGTGATGCCTCTCCCTGTGCATCCCAGTATCCCCCAGCCCTCCTTGCTGCCCTCTCACATTGCTTGCCCACCTTTAGGTCATCTGATATGACTACCCCCAGGTCCCTTTCCATTTTTGTTGTTGTTAGTATCTCACCCTCCATTGAGTACTCTTCCCCTGGGTTTTTGTTTCCCAGGTGCATTACCTTGCACTTCTTAGCATTGAATCTAAGCTGCCATACATTTCACCATTCCTCTAACCTTGCCAAGTCCCTTCTCATCCTTTCCACCCCACCCTGTGCATCAACTCTGTTGCAGATCGTAGTGTCATCTGCAAAGAGACATACTTTTCCTTCCAGTCCGTCTGCAATGTCACTTATAAAGACATTGAAGAGTACCGGTCCTAATACTGAACCCTGCAGTACCCCGCTAGTAACCCTCCTTTCTTCTGAGTGGACTCCATTTACTATTACTCTCTGTGTCCTATTCTCCAGCCAATTCTTTACCCAGGCTGTCATCTTGGGACCCACTCCCAGGCTGGCTAACTTGTATATTAATCTTTTGTGTGGGACTGTGTCAAATGCCTTGCTAAAGTCTCGGTAGGCCATGTCCACAGCCCCTCCCTGATCTACTACTTTGATCACCCAGTCAAAGAAATCTATCAGATTTGTCTGGCATGACCTTCCCACTGTGAATCCATGCTGCCTAGGGTCCTGTGCCCCTCTCGCCTCTAGATACTCGACAATTCTTTCCTTCAGAAGTGATTCCATAATTTTCTCTATCACTGAAGTTAAACTAACAGGTCTGTAGTTTCCTGCTTCTGCCTTGCTCCCACTTTTGTGAAGGGGAATCACATCTGCCCTTCTCCAGTCCTCGGGTACCACCCCATCCTCCCATGATTTGTCAAAAAGGGTAGTCAGTGGTGTCACTAGTTCTACCCTTAGCTCTTTTAGAATTCTGGGATGAATCCCATCAGGACCCATTGCTTTGTCCACCTTCAGTTTTAAGAGTTCTTTCAGAACCCTTTCTTCTGTAAATGGGCTGGTATCAACTTCTGTATCCAGAGTGTTACTACTGTTTGTTTAATGTACCTCCCCCTCTTCATTTGTAAATACTGAACAAAATATTTATTTAGTATCTCTGCCTTTTCATAGTCTCCCTCTGCCCACCCTCCCTCCCTTTATTAAGCCTCACTATCCCTCCTTGGTCTTCCTTTGCTCTCTGATGTACCTATAAAGGTTTTATCTCCTTCTTAACTGAGTTGGCTATCTTTTCCTCGGTTTGGGCCTTTGCTGTTCTGACTGCCTTCCCAGCCTCCTTTGCTTTAACTGATACAGTTCTCTGTCCTGCTCCTTCTGCGATTCCTTGTACTTCCTGAATGCTTTCTTTTTCTTGAACCTTCACTGCCACTCTTTGAGAACCATAGTGGTTTCTTACATTGTCTTGTTTTGTTTATTTGCTTCACACAAAGGCTTGTTACCTCTGTGATGGCAGTTATTATTCCTCATTGTTCTTCCACCCTCCTTCCTGCCCATTTGCTAGTGCATTCCTAGGCACTCACCTATTTTGGCAAAGTCAGCCCTCCTAAAGTCCAGTGCTTTTGTCTTTGTATGGCTTGACTCTATTGCTGTGTTTATTGTGAACCATACTGTTCGATGGTCACTGTTCCCAGATGGCTACCCACTCTACATCTGTGATCCTCTCCATCTCCATTTGAGAGAATCAAGTCTAATATTGCTCCTCTCGAGTGGGCTCCAGTACTAGTTGTCTAAGGCATGCCCCTGTAGGGCATCTAGAATAACTGCACTCTTCGAAATGGCAGCTGCAACTGCACTCTAGTTAACATCTGCATATTCAGATCACCCATCACAATATCTCCTTTTCTGCCATTCTAAGTGTACTTTCTATCATTTCCTGTCCATTTCCTCCCCTGAGAGAGGGGTTCTGTATACAACCCTGTGAGTATTGTGGTGCCATTGCCGGTCTCCAAATTTACCCACAGTGCTTCTTCTCCTCCCTGTTTACCCTTTTGTTCTGTTGCTTTTATTCCTTCCCTTATCTAAAGAACTACTCCTCCTCCTCTTTTACCCTCTCTGTCCCTCCTGCAGACAGTGTATCCTGGTATGTTTATGTCCCAGTCATGGATTTGTGTGTACCATGTTTCTGTGACTGCCACAATATCCAGATGTTCCTCCTCCATCAAGGCCACTAATTCAGGAAGCTTGTTACCCAGACTACAGGCATTGGTACTCATTGCTCTCCATTTTTGATGGCTTTACCTTCTGTTGCAGCATCCCCACTGACCGTTCTACCTCGGTCTTTTCTCATTTATTACCCTGTTTTGTAAGGGAGAGGCTGGGATTTTCCTGCTGCTTGTCAGTGCCTCCCTTTGACTAGTTTAAAAGCTTGCAAATGAAGCATTTAAACTGATTGCTCAAAAGACTTGTTCCCTTCCTGGACAGATGCAGACCATCCTGCCAGTATAGGCTGGTGTCCCTCCAGGTGGAACCCCAGTCCCCAATGAAGCCAAACCCCTGTGCTCCGCACCATTAAAGCCTAATTATAGACATGATTGCAAATATAAATTTCTCTAATACAGGTTTACCTATTATTCTGTTTTATTCTTCTGTAAAGCTCCTAAAAGGGCTGAGAATGAACTGAAACCGGTTGGGAGCCCTGACTGCAAATAACTGGTGGCCATTGGGATGGTTTCAATATAAATCTGCACCATAAAAGATGTTGGGAGTTATTATTACATGAGCATTCTTACCCACAGCATGTGTAGGTTTGTAATGAAAGTTTTTTTCTTTCTTTCAGCTGTTTAGCCCTGACCCCACCACCTGTTCCTGCCACTGGGCCCCCAACCAATCTTTAGTCTCATCTGCCATTCCCTGTCATGGCTGGTGGTGATCCACACAGTGCGAGACCCAAAGACTGTGGGAGCCATCACTCTAGGCAGCCGTGCACGTTTTGTTTTACCTGTTTTTTCTACTGTTGTCCTGCCTCCCACCTCTGACTTCTGGTGTAGCCTCTGGCAGCCTTGGACACAGTAGCACACACTGGGCATATGCCACACCTCATGAGGGAACAAGCTCCCTGTCTCACCATGAGGGACCGCTACTGTACCGGGTCCAAGCTGTCTCCCTCCCCAGCTGGCTCGCATTCCCATCGGGAGCACTCCCCAGCCTGGCTGCCCAACTCATGCAGAACTGGGCTACTCCCAAACATGGACTGCTGGTGTGGAAGTGCAAAGTGCTGCCACTGAGCCATCACATTACTGGAGAAATTTGTTCATTAACTTGCCTTTTTAGAACTATCCTTTTATCATTTTAACAGTGCGTTGTGGAACTTACTGAGCATATGGCCGTAGTTTACTCATTTCATTTTCATTTTTTATTTTTAATACTAGTTAGCAAGATGAGCTAAAAGCCTGTTTCCACAAGTGACAAGTCATCGTATAAAACATTTTGTTAAACAAGACATACTTAATAACAAATATACAGTACATTATACAATGGCAGAAAAACTCCTGGACTCTGATTGGTCAGTCTTGGGCTGGACCCGTGATGTTATCCCAGTACAACGTCATGGGTCTAGTCTCAGCCTCACTGTGAACCTCTTGATGATTTTTTTGGAGCTAGATGATTTTTTGAACCTAGAGCTTTTTTTGCATCTCCTCTTAAGAAACAAAAATATTTTTCCACACTAATAAAAACATTCTTTAAAATTATTTTTCTATTTTATATATAACAACGAGCCATTGTATAATAGCAATAATGCCCTCTAGGGTGTGTGTCGTCTGGGATAATGTCACGCCTCAGTTGTTGGATGCACTCAGCCTGTGGCCTCGTGTCCAACCCCCTGAGGCATGACGTTATCCCAGCACGACACACACCCTGTTTGGCATTACAGCTTAAATATATAGACACATAATACTATAAATATATACACAAAAACATGTAACAGTCAATTACTTTTGAAAACAAGTGCACACTGAGACAGAATCAAGCCACTAAGCAAGCTGATGCTTAAAAGACTTATAATTCTGCAGTTAAATAACAGCACTTGGAATCTTGTTAAAAAAGGTGGTAGCCCTATATACAACTGACCTTTGGTATATTGTTTTCTTATAGAAAAGAACCTTTAATAAACCTACAGTCTGTGACCTTGTAACTTTAATACCCTGCTGTCTAATGAAAAGGGATTGAATAGTTGAGGAGGAAGACCCTTAAAACCTTTAAAGACAATGGTAGCCATCTTAAGGTTAATCCTATCATCTGTTCCTTTAAAGTTGTCACAGACATTCTTAAACATAATCCAGGACTCACCCAGAAATGTGCTATCCAAGTGACGTGAGGAGAAATGGGAGACTTGATGGGCCACTTGTCTTTGTCTGCTTGTAAAAACTTCTGTCTGTATGTTTCTATTAATGTTTTGGTTTTAAATTATTGTGCAACCAGAGTTGTACTGTTTGAATTCAATAGGGTGCAAAACTGAAGGACGGCCAAAAGTAGATTGAAACATGTTGTTCACAAATGTATTTGATAAGAAGCCCTGTTAGATCCAATGCCACACTAAACGACAATCATATGTTTTGTAAAACTTAGAATGTGGTAGAGGGAAAAAATAGAAACATAACCCCAGTACACAAAAATGGTGATCGCACCTCTACTACTAATTACAGGCCAATCTCCATCCTTCCTCCCCTCTCAAAAGCACTGGAAAAAATTGTAGCCGACCAACTTACTGAATACTTGGACTCGCATCAATTACTGTGCAAGCAACAGCACGGCTTCAGGAAGGGTCATAGTACAACCACTGCCCTGTTGGAGTACACCTTCTTTATCCATGATGCCCTTGACCAGGGTGCCTTGGCAGGGTCTGTCTATATTGATCTCTCCAAGGCTTTTGATACTGTTAATCACCCTATGCTAATAAACTCCCTTCTTTCTATTGGTATATCCCAAGAGGCTGCTGGCTGGTTCTCCTGCTATTTCCATGGATGTACACAACAAGCAAAAAAAGCAAGAAAGAATTTCTTCACAGAACGGGTGGTGGACAAGTGGAACACCCTGCCAGAGGAAGTGGTGGGGGCTGAAACAATCACGGGATTTAAGAATGCATGGGATAGACATAAAGGAATTCTAGAGGTCACGGGTAAGGGGCAACAGACTTCTAGGAAAACAAACTGAACTTACAAGCTCAAATGGGCAGACTGGGTGGGCCATAGGCCCTTATCTGCTGACACTGTCTATGTATCTATGTATCTATGTATCTATGTAAAAATAAATAACACCCTATCCTCTAATCTTCCTGTCCGATCGGGTGTCCCTCAAGGATCCATCCTTGGCCCACTCCTCTTCTCTCTGTACTTAAACTCCCTCCATATGGCCTCCACTGGCTGTCTCCTCCTCTATGCAGATGATGCAGTGATCTTTAGTCATCACCCAGACCCCACACAGCTTCAATTGTCCCTACAGGACTCTTTCGCTGAAATTGAATCATGGTTTACCTCCCACAAACTGGTCCTTAACTACAAAAAAAAAACAAAGGTTATGCTATTTGCCCACCCACAGCATAAACATTACTGGACCACCCTGTCTATACAAAGTTCCCAAGAGACCGGTCTGGAACCAGTCACTTGCATTAAATATCTGAGGGTCACCCTCGACTCGGCCCTTTCCTTCCATGAACATATAGCACAGACATGCTCTGCAATAAATATCAGAACTGGCCTCCTGTATAATCTCAGACCCTGCCTCCCTCCAGATGCCCTATGACTAGCCATCTCTAGCACCATCCTTTTCCTAGTAGACTACGGTATAGTTATCTATGGTGCCACCTCAGACTCTGCCCTGTCCCTGATAAAATGTGCCCTGAATAAGGTCTGCTGGCTAGCCACAGGCAGTGACAGGCTCATGCACATTAGTGAACTCTACCAACGATCTTCCTGGCTCAACTTTCAGGGGTGGCTATCCCCCCTGGGCTGCCTCTCGCTTCTCCAACCTAGCCTACCCAAATGTTCCACCAGACTCTTTGACACTTCTGCCTTTCACATCCCCTTTGCTAAAACCAACGCTGGTCACAGGTCCTTCCGTTACAGGCCTCCTCTCTGGATGAACCAAATCCCTGCTCCTACCCTATCAACACCAAGGCTGGGACCTTTTAGAACTGAGTTATGAGACTATGTCATGTCCAACTCCAAATGTGACTGCTGAGAACCCCTATGGTGTTGCTCTAAGTGTATGCTCTAAGTGTTTGTTATGAAAAATGCCTCTGTATTTTTCTTTCTGTGTTTGTTCCCATTATCTCCTGTATTTGACTTTGTTTTCCTTGTATGACATGAAGCCTTTGTAAATGAGTCCCTGTCTCAAATGGTTGTAATTCCTAGACTTTAATAAATTAATATAAACAAATGTTTTGGATCCAGTGGTCGTGTACAGAGTATCTTTCAAAGGGGGAGTGGGGAGAGAGAGAGAGAGAGAGAGAGAGAGACAGAGAGAAAGGTCTGTGATGTTCAACACTACAGTGACTACTTGAGGTGTATCTCTCAGCAGGAGATGGGGAAAGAGAGAGAGAGAGAATTGTCCATGTTGTTCAGGTCTGGAAGGGGGAGGGAGAGAGAGAGAGAGAGAGAGAGGAGAGAGAGAGGGAGAGAGAGAGAGAGAGGGAGAGAGACTAGTTGAAGGCAATCTCCTAGCAGAGATGCGGAGAGGAGAGAGAGAGAGAGAGAGAGAGAGAGAGAGAGAGGAGAGAGAGAGAGAGAGAGAGAGAAGAATTGTCCATGTTGTTCAGGTCTGGGGGGAGAGAGAAAGTATCTGATGTTCAGTGCTGCAGTGACTGCTCAAGGCATATTTTCAATGAAAGATGGGGGAGAGAGAGAGCGAGAGAAGTCCACGATGTTTAGCACTGCAAGAGCTGCTTGACTCATTTGTATATTATGAGAGTGAAATGATATCAACGGGTTCCTAGTGATGTTGCACATTCTGTCTCATGGTTTGTACATGTTAGCAGAATCTGAGTACTGAATATATCCTGATAAGTTTATAGACTTAGGACTAGGTTTTCAGTGGGTGGTGCAGGACCTGCATCAAGCCCTGCTTCAAACCCTTTCCATGCATCAGACCCATTTGCTGCAGCTGCATCTGATCTTTCAAAGCTTGGGTGCAGTTGCGACAGTTTATTCACTTTATGGCAGCTTGTGCCCAATCTCAGGCACACATTTCGAGAAAACAGTCCCCAGGATTGATGCAAGCTAGACCACAAAAAGATAATCTAGTAGGCATCACTTTGATGCAAGGGATAGAAAATCCTATTCAATTCTCGCAAGCCCAGTGGGCCATATCTTTGGTGCACCCAGGGCTGGTGGCAATCTTGGGGTTTTGAAAATCCAGCCCATAGAGTAGTTGATTACGTTTACTAAATGATCTATAGAAATGAATTAACTCTGCATTCAGGAGAACTACATTTTTAAATATTTAATAAAACAAATCTCATTCCTTAAAGGTAAAGAAAAGTCTATTTTTCTGTGAATAAAATATGCTTATTAAGGCAGGCAGTGACATAAGCACTATAAGTTTATATTATAATGCTAGAGTTCTGATATCTGAACTCTGCAAGCGTAAGAGTGTTAAAAATCAATGTTTCACAGAGTGCTATGTTGACCATTAATTATATATTTATTTGTACACATGCATAACAACACTGACTGAAGCATTTACAAACAGAGACAACAGGATATGGGACCTGTCTCCAGGTGCACTGCTTCATTGTCTGTTCCAAATTTGCAGCATTTGTTGCTGTTCAGCAGTGCCAGGTGAACAGTTTGATCTGAGTCAACTAAGCAACCCCACAAATCATTGCGGGGGTCAGGAGCAGGTGGAAGAAGAAGTCTCACCATCTGTATGATGGACCCAGCATGGCCAGAACACAGAGCCCAGGCCCATCCATGACGAAGGCAACCTGCAGGTCCCCCTGCTCACTAGCCAATTCTTGAAGTGTTCACATGCAGTCTTGTTGGCATTCAGGAGCATTCCTTCTTGGAAGAGAGTTAAAGTTATGGGCCAGAGTTTCCTACAACAGTTTTTTTTTCTGGTACCTTGACAGCCCATTAGCCAAGGCTGTGCTTGCTGATGTCAGGTCTTCATAGCTTATATTTTTGTACTTTGGTGTCTCAACTGACATTCAGAAAGGATTAGATGATGGGCCAAGGAGCTGCTGAAGTACAACAGGATTATGGTGATCTTCTTGCCTCAATGAGAGACTTGTGATTTCTTCATGAAAACAAGCTTTATCTCCAGCCACAGAAGAGGTTCATTTTTTATTTGATGAGAAGTATCATCACTGGACATTTTACCTGATCCATTTAGAAGCCAAACCTATCCAAACCAGTTTTATTGGTCATTTGATAAAAGGTCTTACATCTTGTGGAATTGCACTGCAATGGCATGGAATAAATTAACATGGCATCTGCAATGAATGGCATTGTGAACTGGATGTACAAAGTGACATAAAGTTCCTTCATAAGTCCCCAAACGTAATGATGGGATAAAAATATTGCACTAGACAATGCAACACAGTCTATCGGCACTCCAGTAAATATTCCTGGCAAACGTTTGTGCTTGATGAATATTTTTTAATGAATAAAGGTAGTGGACCACAACATAACATGAAACAGCACATCAGCAGTAACTCCCCAGAACTTAAAAAGTTTATAGTAAACCAACAACATTGAACCTGAGTGTGCAGTGTAAGATGTACAACTTATCTGGCTTTTTGTAACTCACTTTCTTCCCTGCTCAACTGCCTACTCCACTTACAGTGAAGCTCACCAGGATGAAACACAATGCTGCAACATTTTGCAACACTCAGCAACACGTTGCAGCAGAGTTACTGTGGAAAACAATGTAATTTCAATGGCAAATAGTCCCTTTTGTCATGCAGGAAACTGTGACATTCTCTTCATCCTGTTACTGTACTGCTCTGAGTGCTTACATGGGAGTAAAAAGCCTTAAAACACTTGTCTAGTGTATGTGTGCTTATTTAAAAAGCCACTGACTGGTTGAGTGCTCTACACTAGTTGTTTCAACTGAAGTTCTTCTTTGTATGAGCACCACCTTCTCTGTGCTCACTGCTACATTCCAGAGGAATTACCATACTGTAGGTTCCACCCCTAGAGGTGCCACGGGATGATTTCCTTGGCTAAAGGCACCTTAGGAAGCATCCCAAAATAGAAATGTAGTAGTATGAAAGCTCATTACCAATCAGTAGCTGTGAGGCATGGTAGTAGATTAGGCACCAGGCAGCTTGATAACATAGAGGAGGGGAGGATGGTGTAGCAAAGAAAAAGTGCTTGAGAGAGAGGCTCAGAGGAACTGCTTATATAGCACAGGAGGGGGAGTGGCTGGCTACTTGTCCACTGAACTACAGGCATAGCCTTCCAATTCAATGGCCTATGCAGCCAGTATGATGTTATGCTTGTGCAACTGCATTACTTTATTAGGCCATTCGCTCTCTCTATTCCAGAGGAATTACCACCCTGTAGGGGTACTAAAGGTAAGGAACCCTCAAAGAGGGTTCCACTCCTGGAGGTGCCGCAGGATGATTCCCTTGGCTAAAGGCACCTTAGGAAGCATCCCAAAATAGAAATGTAGTAGTATGAAAGCTCATTACCAATCAGTAGCTGTGAGGCATGGTAGTAGATTAGGCACCAGGCAGCTTGATAACATAATGAGATGCACAGGTTAGCAATGGTGTGAGTACAATGGCTTGCACTTGAGATTGAGGGGGCCTCTTAAGGAGAGAGGAAATGGCAAGTAGGGACACTATCCATCTCCATTCAACAGTGGAACCTACCTAAAGGAACTAGGGAGCACTAACTATGGCTAACTAATGGTTATGACCTGAGGCACGGAGGAAAGGGGGAAAAAACCCTTTGAGGAGGAAATCTCTGGGGTTCCAAGGCCTAGGTTGCCTTCTCTATAGCCTTGGGATGTGTGTTTAGCGATGGCTCTGCAGCTGCAATTTAGAAACCCAATTAAAGGGAGGTGGAAAATATTCCAATTTGGAGGAAAGTTGTTGCATGATCTGTGTAATGGGAATGCCTTGGAAGGTTGCAAGAGTGCTCTGCAACATTGGTGGCAGCCAAGGTGAGAGGAGGAGGGGAGCAACAACTGCTGAGGCACTCACCTGGCCTATCCACCCTAAAAACAAACCAGGAGAATCAGAGGCAGTCATAGGGATAATGCAGTGAAGGTGCCTTGCTAGTAGAATACTAGAGCCAAAGGAGATCACTGTAACCACCCTTCACAGCTAGTCTTAAATTGTACACCAGGAGCTGCCATTGAGTCTCAAATGGCTAAAGTCAGACCTGGAGTGAGGACATTCCCAGCTATGGGCCAGGTGAGAAGGATTCCGCCCCAAGTCAGATATGTTCAAGATGTGGACTTTATAGGTGCAGAGTGAGACTTTCAGCTGCAGGGAGGCCCTGCACCATGGAATGGTTATGGCTGGCATGCCTCATAACCAACTCGGGAGGAGCTGAATGAAGCGTTGCATGCTGGGACCCTCATGTAGGTCAGACATGGTAGTAGCGAGCATTCAGCAAATGAATTGTATAAGCAATACATGGACCTGCACGTAGATCAGTAAGCAGAGAAAGCAAATGGTCAGACCTGCATGGAGATCGAAGGAGCAGCAAATATGGATAGTGGGGTAAGTCAGCCAGGCATTCAAGGAAGCCAATGAAAGGTGACAAAAACTCTGAGGATTTTTGGTGGCAGAGGCAGGATTAGAACATAAGGTAAGTATGCCATATGGAGCCACAGCTCCCCCAACACCTCCAATTCCCTGCCATAGGAAAAAACAAGAACATGATAGATGGCATCGTGACCCACATGCAGATATTAAACTAGTTTACAGCATCAGTGGTAGCTTAGCTGACCTCCAGAGTGTAATAGCAGTGTATAAATATAGACAGCAACATTAGTACTGAGTATCTATGAGTTATGGGGTAGCAATTCGAATGACCATAGACTGGAGAGAGGCAACTCTCTGAAAATAGCAACTAGCTAGGCAGTGCAGTGAAAACAGCAGCAATGAGGTATGTGGTATGAGTTCAGGACGCAGGATTGAGCTGCATGGACAAGGGTTCAAAGTGAGCCTGATCCAGGTGAAAACAATTAAGGTGCATAGCATGGAGAGTAGCAGGGAAGCAGCTTGAGCTGCAACACACAGATAATGATTGCAGTAGCATTGTGAGTAAATGGGAGCAAGTAGCATGAGCTCTGGATTAGCAAAATACAATGTGCAGAGAGACAGAAGCCCCCCACCAAAAGAAGCAAAACAAAAGACACAAAAACACAGAAGAACAGAGAACAAGTAACACAAAGAAGCACACAGCCAGAGGCAACAATTACAAACCAAATTACAAACCAAATGCAGGAGAACAGACAATAGAAGTCCAGCAGAAACAAGCAGAAGCCAAAACACACTGGGGGAGCAGACCCCCAGTAGGCTGCAAAGGACAGACCGACAGAGCCTCCGCTGCAAAGAAAAAGTGCTTGAGAGAAAGGCTCAGAGGAACTGCTTATATAGCACAGGAGGGGGAGTGGCTGGCTGTTTGTCCACTGAACTACAGGCATAGTCTTGCAATTAAAAAATGCTAAGGGTTCCAAAAAAGAACTAAACATGTACTTGTCCTGATTAGGTGACATACAATACTTGCCTGCAAAATATTTGTAGACGGCCTAGGCAGAGCAAGTTGGATGATTGGAATGTGTCATATAATTTAAAATATCTGGTAGACCATGAACTGTTGATAGCCAGACTGGGTTCTCTGGGAGTTGGGGACTCTGCTTTGAGGTGGTTCTCGGATTATCTTAATAATCGATTTCAAATGGTTACGTACAATGGTACAATATCAGATAAAGCACTGGTAAAGTATGGAGTCCCACAGGGCTCCATACTGGATCCCATATTGTTTTCCCTATTTTGTTGACAAGGTTTCTTCGGTTTTGCATAAGGCTAGATCTACTGTACCCTTTACACAGATGATGCGGTAATTTATTTTCAGGGAACCACAATTGGCAAAATAAATAAGGAGTTAACTATTGAGATGGCTAGGTTATATCAGTGGCTAGCAACTAATAAAATGCTGTTGAACAAAACGAAAATGAAAACAATGGTATTTGGGACGGCATCTAGATTAAGGGCACGGGGTCACTCTCTTCAGATTTTTGCCCATGATGGTATACTTTATGAGAATGTAAACAGTTTTCAGTACTTGGCGGTCACTTTGGATCCAGCTTTGAGTTATGATGCTCATTTGGCCAGAATTACAACTAAAGTTCATACTAAAATTGCATTATTATATAGATTGAAACCTTTTCTGACTTGAGATACAAGAATGATTATTGCAAAATCTTGTTTGTATCCAATTGTTAACTATGCTGCTCTAATTACAGATAATGTTTCATCTAACTCTATATCTAAGAAATCAGCTCTATTACAGCTGATGGGACACTTTGCTTTATCTGCCCCTAGGCTGACACATCATGGTGTTATTTTGAGCAAGATGGGCTGGTTGCCCATTCAGTTAAATTATAGATAATTACTTTCAAAATTTATATTTAGATTAGTTTGTTTTGGAGCCCCACAACATTTGTTGAAACATCTTCAGCCATATCAATCCAATATTGTTCTAGATCTAGGATTAATGAGGTACTTAAACTTCTTCTTATGAGGACCTCTTGGGACAACAAGCCTTTGCATATGAAGCCCCGAGCAACTGGAATGGATTGCCATTGGAAATTAGGACTGTAACATCCATTGAGTATTTTTCTAGCACTTT
The DNA here is from genome assembly GCA_016271365.2 of Neoceratodus forsteri. Lineage (NCBI taxonomy): Eukaryota > Metazoa > Chordata > Ceratodontiformes > Ceratodontidae > Neoceratodus > Neoceratodus forsteri. Next base: position 726,463,269 of record CM028129.1, read on the forward strand.
ATATCAATATATTATGTCTTTTTCAGTGTGTAGGTGTCTTGACTGAAAGTTTTATATTTAATGTTTATTGTTGTAAGAATCTATATATTATGTGCTATGTCCTATGTACTGTATTGTAAATGTTTTGTGTTAATTTTGTGTGTTGTACCTGAAAAGGGAATTGATTTTCTAGTGTGCTTACCCATTAAGCATATAAAACAAACAAATATGCTTTATATATTTTTTCTTCTTTAGAAATCTTGGATCCTCTAAAACCACTTAATTTGACTTACTGTATACTGCATTATGGTTTACTAGCATTAATTTGATAATCTTTTTATGATGAAGAAGAATCTGAATTGTCTATAGATTTATCTTTGTAATTTAGCACATGACTGATGTAAAGCTATTTATTTTATAGCAATAAAATGGCAAAAAATGTACGTTTCATATATATAGTACAATTTATTTATTTTAATCATCTGGTGATTTGAGTCATATGCCCAGTGTAATAAGTGCAAAAATCCTCAGCACAAATATTTTAATCAGATGCTTATCATTTAGATAAATGTGCCAAAAATGTAGTCCTATCATCCAACCATTCCAGGGGGTCTGAAGATGACCCCACACAGACGTCAGTGCAGTCATGAAAGAAAGGGTTGAAATGTCACAAGTGACTTGATTTCTCTGCTTTATTGGTTTTCCACAGCAGTCCAAGTGCACAAATTTATAGAGTAGTTTAACTGGGATAATTACTCAGCTGAGACAAAGGCTCATTATCAGGGTCTCATGGCAAGAGATAGCAAATTCTGCTACATTATGATCTGTCTCACAATTAGTCATACCCCTTACAATAATTTATGAAAGTGTCAGTCATTTAATAGTGTGCACATTTTAAAACACTCTATATCTGACGCTAATGCAATAAATAAAGTCCTGTTGCAGGTCTAAGAACAAAGCATTTCTTGCAGAGGGATCAACGCAATCAAAGCATTTAGTCTTAATTGTGGCTCTCACTTTAGGGGGGAAAAAAACACAAGTTTCTGCCAGACACTTCTAAGAGCCTAATAGGAAAATAAATGTGAAGCAATACTGTATAAATGACTAGACGAGGCTTTGTAATAATCTTTTGATTCTCAGTTGAAAACTTGATTGTAAAGTTGATGCAGAGACCACTTTGTGCAAGCACTAAGTCTACATCTGAATTGAGCCGTGCTCAACAGGGCTGCTAACCCTACATGGGTGCCCCAAAGTCATTTGCATGTGGCCAAGAAGAGGAGCAAGAACTGTAGTGCTAATGGTCCACAGAGCCATTCATACAACATTGTAGCCCTAGCCATTGGGGCCCTTGATTGCTGTAGTTTGCTGAGCAGCTACATGCTAAAAGATGACAACTCAGTAAGAGTGCTTGCAGTTGTGTGAGATGTAGGGAGAGGGTGGACAGCACCAGAGGAGAGGCCAAAAAATTAGTGGTTCAGTGCATATTAGTCTATGGGGAAGGGGGGACAAACAGAGGATTGTATCAGTAATTGCAGGGACAGTACATCTGTAACTAGAAAGGGGATTGCATTGATAAGTGGGGTTGGGGATTGCATGAGCAACAGTTGAAGACTACCTTAGTAACTGGTGAACATGCATCTGGAGACAGGGAAGTAATGGGGAAAAGAGGGAGAAGTAGTGGTAAAAGTGAAATGTCATCAGATGCCGGGGGATTTTATTGTGTGAATGCAGCAGTATGGAGGGGTGTAGAATGAGTGAGGGGTGAATGGCATCAGGTACTGAGAGAATGCATTGCACAATTATGGGACTGCAGTGGTATGGACTGACTTGAATTAGTGGAGGGGAAAGGGCTTCAGGTGCAGAGAACACCATCAAATGGTCTAGAAACTATACAGAGTGACATGTGTCACTGGATACCAAGGAGTACTTAGAACATGCTGGTGTTGTGAACGGGTGCTACTGAACACCAGGGAGTGCTTGGAACATTATGGGGTAGGATGACTGTGCTTGTAAATAAGAGCATAGGATCATGAGATGAAACCAGGCATGTGTGAACATCTGAACCATCTGCTATGTGTCAGTAATCATAGCTAATTAGATCAATCTCACTCATGTGCCTCTCTTTACTGACCTTAAACCTTTGCAAGCTTCCTGCTTATACCACAGCTTCTGGCAGTCCTTTACACACACACACACTCACACGCACCACTATCCTTTGCATTTAAAGGATGTTTTCTGTAGCCGCCCAACCACCCATCCCATCCCCAGTTGACCTCCCTGAATCTGTAGGCCATGTCCTTTGGCTATAACTTCCTACTCTTTGGCTATAATTTCTTATAACCTATATATTCTTTACAAACTGAATACATCTTTTTTTTTTTTTTTTTACCAGGAGAGACACACTAAGCTGAAAGCTTGTTTACAGGTGTGACCTGCGAGCACAAGGAAGTTAAGTGACTTGCTCAGGGTCACACAGTATGTAAGTGGGGGCTGTGGGACTCAAACCCAGGTCTCCAGATTTACAGCTCAGAGTCTTAAACCACTAAGCTATACTGCCTCCAATATCCAATATCTAAACAATCGATTCTGATATAGTTTATTCTCCAACCCTCCTCTTATCTTAGTTGCCTTTCTTTGAATCTTTTTTTAACTTGCTCAATGCTTTCCTTAAATAAGGCACCCAGAATGGACAGCAATATTCCAGTTGGTGTCTAACAAATGCTTTGCATAGTGGGGAAATAACATCCCTTTATCTACTGATAAAAGTTCTACTACTATAGTGTAATACAGTATTTGATTAACCTTTTTAACTGCTTTATCACACTGATATCTTTGTTTTAGGTCTATGGTTGTTATTACTCCCAAGTCCCTTTACTGCTCTATTTCCCTCACTAGTTCTCCATTTGCATAACTAGCTCCTTGTCTGATTTCTCCCACCCAGGTGCAAGATGGAGAACTTTCCCACACTGCATTCAGATCCTAGTTTTCATCCTGACTACAGTCACCCTATCTAGATTATTTTAGAGTCCCTGTTCTTCAACCTGAGTTTCTTATATTCCGCCTAACTTTGTATCAGCTGCACATTTGATCACTCTGTTTATTTCATCTCTGAGGTTGTTTATGTAGATGTCAGAACAGTATTGGGTCCAGCACACAACCTTACACATATATGAACATACGAAAAAGCCAGCAGAAGAAGGACATTTGGTCTAAGTCTGCTTGTATTGCAGGGTTCATAGCTTGAGCTAATGTCCCTGCCCTCCCTCCCCACTCCTCTTATCCTCCCTACCCATGATCCTTACCTTTCCACTATGCCTATCTCAGCCTCTCTTAAAGCTGCCTACTGTCTTCAATGAGATCACCTCTTCTGGCAGCGCATTACAAGTGTCCACCACCCTCTCTGTAAAGAAGTGCTTCCTGACCCCCACCTCCTAAACCTCCCACCCTCCAGCTTAGGATTGTGCCCCCTCATGTTATGGTTGCCACTCAGCTTAAAGAGACTCTCCTTATCAATCTTATTTATCCCTTTCAAGTACTTGAAGGTCCCAATCATGTCCCCCCTCTCTCTCTTCTGTCTTCCAGGGAGTACATGTTCAGTGCCCTCAACCTCTCCTCATATGCCTTACCCTGCTGACCAGCTATCATCTTTGTAGCCCTCCTCTGGACCTTCTTCAGTAGGTTAATGTCCTTTTTGAGGTGTGGCACCAGTACTGAACTCCATACTCTAGATGCTGCCTTACCAGTGGCCTGTACAAGGGCAGTATAACCTCCTCTATCCTACTACTGATCCCCCTAGATATGCATCCCAGCATCTCGTTGGCCTTTGCTGCTGCTTTCTTACACTGTGTAGAGTGCTTCAGGTCACTAGTGATCATCACTCCCAGGTCCTTCTCCTTCTCTGATGCAGATACTCGGACTCCGCCCAGGTAGTACTCTGTAACCAAGTAACCTTGTGATACTCCACACATTATCATCCCATCAAATGAGGTAAACCCATTTATCTTAGCTCTTCATTTCTTGTCACCCAACCGATCAGCAGTCCAATCTATTACAATATCTTTAAGCTCAGAACATTTCCACTTATGAGTTAGTCTTTTGTTAGCCACCAGGTCAAAGGCTACACTAAAATCTAAGAATACTTTGTCCACCAGCTCCCTTTTCAGGATTTTATAGAATAGCTGGTAAAATCAGAACAAGTTGTTCATATCTGATCTTCCCTTATGTGCCTTAGAACTTCTTCCTGTTTTGTTTAATTACGATTCAAGTTCCTCTTATATAAATCATGCCATTGTTTTACAAATGAAGTTAATCTTCTCTGTATACTGTTCTATTGAAACTTCTGCCATTTCCAAGGACTTTACTGTTCCAATTTTATGGAAACAATGGCAAAAATCATGGAATCCAGATTTTTTGCAGATTTTGAATTCTTCAACTGGTGCCACATGGAAATTATGCGTCACTGCATGGAATCCCTGAGATTTCAGCATCTTAAAACAGATGCTGCTCTGATGCATGTCTTTCTGCTCTGCTGCTTAGTGAATCAGTAAGGAAACCACTCACACTGCTTTGTTGCAACTATCCATGCTTTAGGTTTAACCACCCAAGCTTCTCTCCAACCTTTCAATCAGCTGATGACTGCTCTTGATCCTGAAAGCAGAGTTTTCATTTAGCATGTGCCTAAACTTCCATTATTATTTGCATTACACTTGATGATATAAAAAATTAAAACAAAACAAAAAAAAGCTACGTATTGGCATATTTGAGGAATGAGACTAGGCAGTGCGGAAGGCGAGTCAGGTTTAAAGTGTAACTGCTCTGCATCTAACCCTTCATTCAATTAGCTAAGGTGACTGCTCACCAACCTAAAAGTAATGTTTTTGTTTAGAAAAAATATATCCCTAAAAACATTTTTATACTGGATGATTTAAAAGAACAGAAAAGCTTAGTATCAGCCCACTTGGGGAATCAGGCTGGGTAGCAGGGGTGGGGGTGTCAGGTTTAAAGTTTAACAGCACTGCAGCTAATCCTTTGATCAGCTAATGCAACTGCTCTCCATCTCAAGAGCAAAGTTTTTGTATAGAAACATGTATGTGCCTCAGCTATTTTCACCCTAAATGATGAAAACCCCACCCACAAGCTAAGTATCAATGCACTTGGGGAATCAGGCAGGGGTGGGGTAGGTCAGTCAGGTGTCCAAGGGGAACTGTCGTCTTCAGGAATTCTCAATGTCTGAAAGCCTATAAAAAGCTAATTTGAGTGAGCTATTGTGTTTCCCTGTAAGTTGTCTGTTTTATTAAATGTGTTTTGAGGTGTTATGATTCTGCAAATATTGTTCTCTTTGTATCCAGACGTGACTTGAAAAGAAAAAGGTAGGTAACAATTATTTGTTCACTAATTGCAAAAACACACAGATGGACAACAGTACTAAAACATGCATAACTTGAAATGTATTATTAAAAGAGCGTCTTATTTCTACTCAAACATTCTGGACTGAATAGTCATGATATTTTCTAACATAACAATACCGAAATCTATTGGATTACTTTTACTAGCAGTTTGAAATGTAATGGTGTCGACTCGCTAGTTTCATTGCACGTACAAAACAATTATAAATGTAGACAGTGTTATAATAACACCTTAAAACACACTTAATAAAACAGCCAAATTGCTATTTAACCTATTGGATTATCCGCAGTCAAAGCAGGGCCAAGACTGTGGTGACGTCATTGCCGGTCAGAAGCCTAAAACACATGGCTGCCCCTAGCACATAATTACAGGCTGATTTACATATGAATAACCTTGGACTGCTAAAACTTACAGGTAAGCACAGTAGTTCACTCAAAGTAGCTTTTTATATGCTATCAGGCATTAAGAAATCCTGAAGTTGGGAGTTCCCTGTGTCTGGGAAGTTTAACTTTTCATCTTGCTGAACTGGGAGGTTCAAGGAATGTTTGCTGATCAGGGTGTCTTTGTTCAGGGATCAACCAGCCTGGAGGAGGTCTTACAACACTGTGTGATCAGTGGTCACCCACATCATCAAAGCAGCACCCACTTCCCCCTGAGGTGTGCTCCCCAGGTCAGCATGCAGTGCCTCTGCATCACACTCTAAACCCCACCAGCTGAGGGCAGGGGAGTCTGGATTGGCTCAGTTCACATACCCAGATCACCCATTTGTCAGTGCTGGGTACCAGCCTGCATCACTAATATGATTTTAATCTGGGGATTTTTTTTTTTTTTGTTAAGCTGAGTGGGTGTGTGAGCTGGGCTGTTGATGGGGTAAGTGCTGGCAGTTATCTATGCTGCTTTTGCTTGTTATGTTCTCCTAAGTGAGTCGGGAGGGTCTTAGTGTTTGCGTACCCTTGAGACTGCTATACAGCCTAATTGTTTTTGTCATACTATCTGCCACCATATGTTGCTAACAGGGTTGGGTGAGGTGTTGCAGCAGCATCAAAGCCAGACAGCACACGCAGAGACACACAGAAGTTAAGGTCACAGATACTGTATGGTGTCAGTGTACACAGTGGGGCTCAATTCACCTTAGAGCTCAGACATCAAAACTAAGAGGCCCCTTTTTCATGAAGGTCAAGTAAAAAAAAGTATCCAAATACCCTAAAAATCAGTTCTTCTCCCGGACTGGATAAGGTTGTGGCACACATGCTCCAGATTGTCTGAGTCCCTAACCTTCCCTTTATGGGTACTGGATCCTATGCACTATGCCAATGTGCTGTGTAAACTGGGCACATTGGCATAGCTAAGTTGGAATGCCACAGAGTGGTGGTCACACGGCATTCAGGACTGGGGCACGCAGCTGGAACATGCCTGCTCCCCCCAGCCACCTGAACAGCAACGCACCAGGGACAGGTGTGGGGCATGCCAGCACTACACGCCATGCACCAAGATGAGTAGTGTTGCACACCAGGGCACATAGAGTGCCAGCTGGTATGCCAGGTACATCCCTACTATAAGTGCCCCTACCCACCCAGCCCTCATGCATACTGGATAGATGAATGGCCCTGCGACTGGTGGGCAGCCTCCCCACACACAGCTTGGCCTGGCCCTGACCTCATACCCTACACACACTACAGTGTGGAACCCCCTGATGCTGCATCTCCCATCCCAGGTCTGCACTGCTGTGACCATGCAGCCAGTCACCCCAGCATGGCACCTGGGGACTCACAGCCAACCCCACCAACCTGGCAGCACCTGTCAACAGACTATACCACTCCACCATGGAGTCACCCAACACTGGTAACACTTGGCAGCATCTCCCCTCTAAACCCACACAGGCAGAGGTGCCCAGACCCTCCAAACATACCCCATGTCACCAGAGGTCCCCACCACCCACAGCACCAACACCCCCCCCAACGTACCTACTGTGTCGATGTCATAGTTAGAGATGGCCAGCGGCACAGCTTCCACACCTCCACAGTTGCTGACTGTCTGACATACGCAAAGGTGCACAGTCAGTGCTTTCCCATGTATTTCAGATGGCCAGCAACCATGTAGGTGTGTGGAGGGCTGTGCCTCTGACTATCTCCAACTGCAGCACCAACACACCAGGTATGATGGGGGTAGCCGGTGCCATGGGGGGATCCACTGGTGAGTGGCCATGGTTCAGGCTTCAGGGTTCAGTGTGTGCTCCCGTGTGTGGGATGGGGGGCATGTGCCACCCAGTACCAGTACCTGCATGCGGGGGGAGGTCAGCACATGTGGGGGCTGTTATGTGTGGTGTGGGCTATGGGCCCATTGGGCGGCCAGAACAACAACAAGGCAGCACTGGTCCATGCATCTGTAGGTGCTATTTAGGCACCCTGACCTGTGCCTGCTTGAGATAGGGATCCAAACTGGGACTCAGAATGGGCTTCATATTGGATGCCCACCTGGGTCTGCTACTCCACCCCTGGGAGCCCTGCGTGGTCCTGTGTACTGTGGGGGTGGGGCTGCAGACAGGTGTCCACTAGTTGTGCATACCGGCATGTGCGCATCTGTCCGCAGGTGCAGAGCTACGGGTGTGGGACATGAAGGCCTTCAAAGGACCACCCATTAGTGCATAGGGCCCATTGTTTGACGAATCTCTAAATACTGGAAAGATACCTTAGAAGTGGAAAATGGCATGTGTGGTCCCTATTCACAAAAAGGGTTGCAAAAGTCATGCGAGTAATTACAGATCAATCAATTTAACCAGTGTGGTATGTAAGGTACTGGAAAACATTATTAAGGATAATTTGGTGTCCTCAATAGGTACAAAGGATTCTGACTAGCATGGCTTTACAAAGGGAAGTAGCTGTACAACAAACCTGCTTTGTTTTTATGAAAAAATAAGTCAATCACTGGATAACAACTTTCCCTGTGACAGTGTATATTTAAATTTTAGTAAAGCCTTTGACCTTGCTCTGCACTGGGCCATTATTACGAAAATGCAAATGACAACGGTAGATAACTTGCTAGTAAACTGGATCATAGATTGGCTGAATGATAGGTATCAAAGGGTGGTCATCAATGGACATACTTCAGAGATGGGTAGGGTCACCATCGGGGTTCCCCGGAGCTCAGTGCTAGGCCCATTTTTTTTTCAGATATTCATCTCTGATGTAACTGACAAAACAACCAGATGGGTAACAAAATACACAGTAGATACAATGCTGGGGGGGGGCATGTAAACACCACATTGATATTGAAAATATTCAAAACTATCTCAACCATATAACTGCATGGGTAAACAAATGGAAAATGAGGCTCAACATGGACAAGTGGTGTGTGATGCATCTGGGTAAAGCCAACCCAATGTACATGTATACTCTGAGTGGGGTCTCTTTAGAATCAACCAGTAACGAAAGAGATCTTGGAATTCTAGCTCTAATGATTTGGGTATGTCACTACAGATTAATGTTCCAATAGCAAAAGCCAATGAGATGATATGGGTGATAAAAATAAATATTACATCGAGAGATAAAGATGTGTTGCTCCTCCCTTAGATCCTATGTCCATCCCCACATGGAATATGCATCACAACTCTGGTATCCTAGCCAAAAAAGTGATAGGGAGAGGTTACAAAAGGTACAAAGAAAATTTTCAAAGTCCAAAAAAAGGACTGGAAGATAAAGAGTATGATGAATGTTTGCAGCTACTGAATTTAATGTCTTTGAAAACAAGACACATGAGGAATGATCTTTTGTTTGTGCATGATGTAATGCAAGATCCACTCCTGTTAACTGAATTAGGGATCTCCTTCAAACCCAGTATTAAAGAAATTAGAGGAAATCATGGGAAGGAATTCAGACATAATAAAAGAAAATATTTTTATACAACAAGGGTGGTTAACCCTTGAAATTACTTTCCGGTGGAAATTATTATAAACAAAACTAGATTAGAATTTAAGAATAAACTAGACAAACATATTTTATCAGGTAATGTCATCAATTACTATCAAGACTGAATTACATAGGAGCACTTTTGGGCTCCCAGCCTTCTTGCTCATTACACTTCCTAGTGTGAACTCCTAGTATTGCTATCACAGTACATGGTCAAGTAAGCACTACCAGAATAGTGCCGCACTATATGGTGCTAGTCTGGTAAGCGCTCACATGGACGAGTGGGGTTTCACAGCATTTGCTGTAAGTGCTCCCCTGGTCACTGGCTGTGGTCCTGTAAAAGGACAAGGGATACAAGGAACAGGAAGCTGGGCGAGCTGCTCCTGTGGCGTGGAAGGCTGGGGCATGGAGCAGCTAGGCCAGTGGCAATGGAGACCAGGGTTATAATCCTGGTCTCCCAACTTTTGGCAGCATTAGGACTTAGTTTTTTTTTTTTTTTACCAGGGGTTGTGGAAACAGTATTCCACAGCCCCAAGAATTAAACTTTCCCAGGATCCGCTCCCTGGAGGCGGAGAATCTTATAGATGGGGTGGACAGCGGGTGGTGGAGCCCCGCAAAACCAAATGGCATTATTTTGCACGCCCTTGCCGATGCTATTGTTGTCTGTACTCTTATGACTCAGTGCTCACTGTCACATGGGACAGGAGGCATTGTAGGAAAAAGAAGAGCAATACACCTTGCTAAGATGAAGATCTCCAAGGGCCATAAAACTATTACATAACTAGCAGGTTAATTTAGAAAAAACTCTTAATAGTAAACAAAGGGAATGACACACCAGGACTACACGCAGAAATCAAACCACTCTGCACAACATATGTTTTTGCAAATTTTGACTGTAATACTCCTTTAAACTGGCTTGTGAAGAACTGGCATACCCCATTTCTTGGATTTTTAACTTCTCACTACACACTTGCTCCTATCTCTAATCATGGAAGATGGCCACCATCATTCCCATCCACAAATCTGGGCCTAAACACCTCACCTCCAAGTACTGCACTATCGCTCTCCTCACTCCCTCTCAAAAGATTTCGAGAGGATAGTTTTTGACCGGTCAACTGCCTACATCCAGCAGCATGACTTGCTGACCAGTGTGCAACATGGATTCTGCCCCATGCACAATACTGAGACTGCTTTGGTGAGACTCACTGATTATGTGCACCGTGCCGAAGACTCCGTGAATTTTGTTGCTGCAATTTTCATGAACCTCACCAATGTCTTTGACCTTGTGGACCATGATTTGTTGCTCCACACCCTTGCTTCACTCAGTTTCTCCCCCAATGCCATCTTCCGGTTCAGTAACTACCTGTTGGGCTGGTTGCACAGGACAGCAATTGATAACATCCACAAGGACTTTCATCTCATCAGTTACAGGATTCCTCAAGGTTCCATCCTCAGTCCCCTACTTTGCTTGCTTTTCCTCAACCTACTCCCCAATGCATGACTTTCCACCAAAACCTTGCTGTACACTGATGATGCTGTCATCTTCAGTGCAAGCAGGTAACTAGCAGCCCTAAACAAAATTATTGAACAGGACTTTGATCGCCTCTAGTCTTGGTTCTTAGTAAGACAGTCCTCAACACTAAAAGAAACAAATCCTTGTTTTTTTCAGGGACCCATAAAAACGTCCCCAGCTCCTTTTCTCATCCTTGACTGGGAAGGTGCTGAGGTGGAAATTGTCACACACTTTAAATAGCTAGGCATCTTCCGATACTGCTCTTTATCCTTCAAAACCCACATCAATCACCAGACCCAAATGTGAGATTTGGAGCTCTTCACTGGGTCAAAAGTTTCCTGACACAGGATATAAAGAAATTACTCACACTCAGCCTATTGTTCTCCCATTATTGATTATGGCTCCCTAATCTATGCTGCTGCTACTTAAAGGACCCTCGTCACAGCCTACAATTGTATCTGCCGATCCTGACTGACCTGCCATACAGGACCCACCACTGCCAACTACACAGTTCTGCTTCCTGCCTCTCCCTGGAAGACTGCCTAGCCCACAGGTCAGCAGTGTTCCTACACAAGGTTGCCCTATGCAAGGTCCCCTCTGTATTTCTTCTCTTTTCCCCCGCTCCACCAATAAACTGGGGACTCACTCTTAATCAAAGTTCAATTTCTAACTCCCCATTAGATACTCTGCTGCAGGACTAGGAGCCCTGTCCTTCAGGGCTATAGGACCCCACAACGTCCTACCCTCCCATCTCACCTCAAGTGTGAGAATCCCTTCCTTCAGCACTAGCCTCCGTTACCTTAAGTTGGACACAATGCAATGTAACTGTACATATTTTTTTATTTCTTCTAATTTATACCATGCACTAGCAGCCTGTGCTTATAGCGCATTGTTCATTCCTGTATTGTATCTAAATTGCTCTCCTCAACTGGCCGTTTGTGAAAACAGGCTATCTTAGCTCATCTTGCTATCCAGTATAATAAATAAGATGAAATTAAATGAAATACAACTTCAAAACCAGAACCTCTATAATTGGTAAAGGACTTTAGTGGCATATATTTTTAGAGATCTGGACAAACCCATATAATCCAACGTCACATAGATATGGAACTGGGCATACAGATCTAACAGAAACCACATAGGTTTCCAGAAAGAACCCAAAAGGCTGTGCAAGATAAGATCTGGTCTATGTTGGAGGTGAGAGTTATTATGGAATCCCAGAACTATTGGTCCAGCCTGATTGTTCTGGCCCCAAAACTAGATGGGTCATTCAGTTTTGCATCAACTTCCGGAAAGTCAATGATGTATTCAGTGCCTACGCCATGCCAAAGTTCGGGAACTGCTGGATAATCTGGGAAATGCTGATTATAGTAATACACTGGACCTGTATTGGCAGATACCCTTAACATGCATAAATGCCATAAGAAGACAACATATCCCACCATTTTCAGACTATATCAATTTACTGTGCTTCCCTTTGGGCTAAACAGAAATGAGTGCATCTAAATGTGTTTAAGAGAAATCTGCCGTAAGAAATTGGTTGACAAGTTTTTTCAACATAATTTCCGTTGCTGAGAGTACAACCAACTGATGTAATCATAATAGTCAATATCATGCAAAATAGACCTTTGTTCTAATTGCCCAAGCAGTTTCCTGTTCTCTAAAGTACTTCAAGCCTGGAGATTAAATGGGCAGAATTTTCAAAACTCCTAGAACACTGCAAACCCCAGTGCACCGATGAGATGGCACATGGGGCATGCGGTGATCTAATGGGAGTTTATATCCCGTGCAGATACCTTGCAGCAATCTTGGGAGCCATTGTTACAGAGCTTGTGCCAGACAGTTGGTGCAAGCTGCCGTAACTTGTGAAAACTGTCACAACTATGCCCGAGATTTGAAACTTGGGTGCAGTTGCGCCGAAGGGTTCAGCACATGGCCAGAACCTACTGTAAGTGTGGTGGCACAGGGCCACATGCAAGCCCTGTGACAAGCTTAGAAAATCCTGCCCATTTTTTGCTTAGTTCTGCATGTTTTTATTTTTGAAATGCCAGTTTGGCTTCAATCAGCAATCCTCAGATATCTGTATAAAGTTACAACCTCAGCTCATTGCAAGTGGGAAACCTGAGCTAAAACAACTGTTTTATTCTTTGACGTTTTTAATGGTAGCTCATTATTCTTCAGCCAAAACACACATTGTTCAAGTTAGATTGAGCTTCCTCATCCTTAAGCTATGATAAAATCCTATCATTAGAGGCTTTTACTATATCTTCTGCATACAGCATAATCACAGAACAAGAACAGACCTTCACAAGATCATTAATGTACAACAGAATTAACAATGCCCCCAAACAAGAGTCCTGTTGAACTCCAAACTCAGTTGACCGAAAACAGGATTTAACTCTGCAGGTGTCACATGATGTTACTGACATGTTAAATAAGATAAAAAAAGTGTAATCACTTCCTTGTTAAATCACAAGCTAAAAAGTTTAGAAGTCACTAAATTATCCATGTCACCAAATGCCACACCTCTGAACTATCCTTGGTTTTCAAGTATGTCCCTGATATTTATTTTATTTGTTTATTTATTTGAGCTATAAGCTCATTTACAGAGGTTCTGAGTCAACAGCAGACAGCACAAATACAGCAAAACAATACAGGCAGTGGTTACAAAATTACATTGGATACAGAAATGACGTTCAACTCTTTTGTAGCTAAAATTACAAAATTTAATCACATTAAGCAATTCGTATGTTGCAAGGGGTCAACAAAGTGAAAAAGTAGCTTAATATGAAGAGAAAACTGGTAGCAACAGAGGCTGGGTGCTGAGAGTGTGCCGAGTAGGTGAGCAAGGTATAATGGAGAATAGGTGGAAAAAACAAGAGCAGCCATACAGCCTTGTCATTGGTTTGCTGGAAGAGGGAAAATTATGTGGGGTTTTGGATTGGGAGGATATGGTGAGGGGAAGGGGAAGCAGATTAGGTGGGAGCATGGAAAATGGATGAGGAATGGAATGGAGGATAAAGGCAGAGTGGGATGGTAGAGGAGAGGGGAAAATAACAAGGCAGTTGGATAGGGGAGATCGTTAGTGCTATAATGAACAGAAAGAAGACAGGAGTTGACTTGTGCAATTTAGAAGTTACAATCACACACACTATGTGTTGCTAGGTGGGTACAAAGTTTAGTTTTGAAGGGGCCAAGTTTAGATTCTGCCAGCAGGTCGTCATGCAGCAAGTTAAGCCAAGCGGGTGCCTGGTACTCAAAAGACTGCTGACCCTAGGAAGTGTGGTGGAAAGGGATTTTTAGTGGCTGGCTATTAGTCCATCTGGTAAGTCTAGCCTTGTTGATGAGGCAGAGGAGACTCTGAATGCCAAGCAGTGTCAGGCCTAGGGTGGACTTTTTAGCCAGGAGGCAGACCTGGTATTGAGTTCTACAGTGCAGATTTAACCACCCTACACTGGAAATAGAGATCACAGGTGTGTTGAAAGCATGGTGCATCTAGGACAAGCCTACAGGCTTTGTTTAGGGCCAGCTTTATTCTCTTTAGAGCTGTGTCATTTACCGCACTATTAACTATGAGTGCGTAATCAATCATGGATAAGACTGAGCTACACACACAGCGAGTTTTAATGCCTCGTTGGTTAGGCAATGTTTATGCTTAAATAGTTGGCCAGTTTTGACATTTGCAGCCTAGGCTACAAGGTCAATATGCTGTGAAAATGTGAGGGAACAGTCTAGAGTGACTCCAAGATATTTTTTACTTTGGACTATTTCCAGTGAGGCGTTTTGGTTGTTTACTATTTTAATAGATGGGATCTCTGCCAGTTGTGAGGAGAGGCATAGAGCAATGTCTTGGTTTTCTTATTATTAAACAACAGATTTAAATCAAGAAACCAGGCCTCAAGTAAAGAGAAATTAACTGGCATTTATTTTTCCAGTGCTTCTGGGTCTGTGTGGCTGGCGTAGAGTACTGCATCATCAGCGCACAGCAGGACCTTATCCTGGTATGCTACAGGGAAGTGGTTTAGGAACAGGCTAAAGAGCAGGGGTCCCAAGATTGAACCTTGGGGCACCCCTGTGTTGACATTCAGATTTTCAGAGAGGGTATCAACAATTTTTTCTTGTTGTGTTCTCCCGAACAGGTAGCTCTGGAACCACCCCACTGATTCAGGTGATAACCCAATAGAGGTTAGTTGGTTCAGCAGCAGTTCATGACTGACCGTGTCGAAGGCCTTGGTAAGGTCTATGTAGGTTGCCCCCACCATAAGCCCCCGATCAAGTGCAGCATGTATGTAGCTTGAGAACTCCACCAGCGCTGTTGTAGTACTATGTTGTTTCCTGAAACCATGCTGTTCCAGCAATGCAGCTGGTATTTGTTGAGGTAATTGACTAACCTGTTCATAGACAAGACGCTCCTTTATTGTCTCAAAATGTGCCCCAGTTGCTCCCCAAATTGGAGTTTCTAGAAATCTCTGAAGCACATAATGTCAGACGTAAAAATGGCTGCCTAATTCTGCTTCAGAAAATGTACTTACAGTAAAGCACTTGTTCTAGCAGCTTCCCAGGCTGAATATTTTATTGTTTGAGATAGTGAATCTGCCTATTATATGCCTTGACCCTGATTCATGTGCCAGGAACTTAAAAGCCATGCCAAAGGCATTTTACATATCTAGAAATATAGTATTGACTAAATACTACCATCCAGAAGCTTGTTTAATTGTTTTGGTGAAAGCCATTCTAGTATTTTGGACGTCAAAATAGTTACCTGGTCTCACATTTTGGATGTCACTACTTTAAGAAAAACATTTTGGAAGCTAATAAAAATATTACTTTTAAAATATCCTTTCTTGGCTGGCCCAGTACTGAAATGGTAGCACTACAAATCTTTACATCAGTGACCCAAGTTTGCAAGTGGATGCGAGTCCCTTGGGGGTTGGCTGGGGGAGGGATGATAGATTGTTCTATGGAAAACTCTTCTTTTTCAGGGAGGGGTGTTCAAGCATCCTGCTACCAGCCGGCCACCTAGTGGGAGCCAGGTGGTAGCACAGCAAGGGAGGTCTGCCTTCAGGTGTTAATACCTGCATCCCATGTGGTGCTTCATTGCATGCTAGACAGCCCTGGGAGGAAATAAATGAAGAAAAACCCCTGCCAGCTTGATGACTACCAGACCTTCAGGAGGCATCACACCATGACTAAGCAGGGCTCCAGAATGCTTGATTGTGCTCGGGAGGGGGGGAGGCTTCCTCTAGCCCAGACACTGGAGAAATCCACGGGGAACTCTCTTGGAGCCAGGTAAGTCCTAGGGAATGTGGGTGATTGGGCAGGGAGGGCCAGGAAGGAAGGGGACCAGCCAGCAGACAGGAGGCATAAATAATTGGTGAAACAATATATTTCATCTTCTGGAAAAATCAACTATCTGTGACTTCCATGCCTACACACAGTATATAGGTGTCATATAATTTTAATTTCTGCCCTCTTTTAGACATTGAATACCAACTAAGCCCCTATTTTTGATGTTTCCCCTTTTTATGAAGTCATGTACTTTCAAAATGGAAACTGGCATCTCACTTTGTTAGGGGAGAGACCACTGGACATGAAGAGTTGGGTACTAGACAAAGAAATCTGGCAAGGCAGGCTCTCAAGAGGAAACCTTTGGTCCTCCCTAACTGTAACCCCAGAATGCTTTGCTTCCTTCCTCGGGACTTCTGTGAATTAAAAAATTATCAAAAGAACAAGCAATGATCATAAAGGGCATGCTAATGGGGATGAAAGACTATTTTCTCTACTTGTGAGGCCGTCACTTAGGAAACTTTGAAAAAATTTAATTCAGCTTATATTTTACAGATCTTTTATGTTTCTCTTTTCTTTATTCTTCATTATGTGCACTTGCATAGAAACAGAATCCTAGTCCCATAGGGTTGATCTTCTCCTGCTGCTTACTTCTGCACTGAAATCATATTAATTCTCTGTGCATGACATGCTAATAATTTCCACAGTAACACATTGTGACATCATTAACAGAAGATTGGGACTTCAGGGAAGGATTATTTATTTATTTATTTGCTTTTGATGACTGGGTAGGTACACTAGGCAAAAAACCTGCCTATTTTCAGGCACGACCAGGAGAGTACAGATTACAATAATACAGCAAAGACAACAATGAGTACAGCTTACAATAATATGGCAAAGACAAATGGTGAATACATAAGGCAAGGGGAGCTGTCAGAGCAAAAACCATGACACAGCATAACATCAGCATTATTAACATCACTGGGGTACCAAAAAGAATAATATAAGTTAGAGCAGACATACATTCTTGCATCGTTACCAGGTATCAAGTCATAGGTCCTACATAGTGGAGATGAGACTGGTAGTCAACATACACTATAGCATACAGAAATGGGCAGGGTAGAAGCTAGAGGACAAGCAGCAAGCCGAAAGTACGTTAAGTGCAGACACAGTCATCTGGAGCATTAAGGTGGGAAAAAAGTACATGCTTAAAAGTTAGATGGGATGTGGAGGTCTTCACATGAAGGGGGAGTGAATTCCAGAACCTAGGGGCAAAATAAGAAAAAGTCTGCTCTCCTATTTTAGTGGAGCATGGCTGAACTGAAAGCAAGGTGGTGGAGGAGGAGGACCTGAGAGCACAGTGAGAGACAGGGGTAAGCATATCACCCAGAGCTTCGGGTTGAGGTATTCTGTTTAAAGAGTCCACAAAACAGCCTAGTGCATAAGACCAAAGGGCACTAGGAGACAACCAATTTAAGGTAGAGTAAAGCTGGCAATGATGTGTAAGACGAGGAGCCAATAAGGCGAATCTGCAGATGTTATTATAAGTAATATCCCACTTGCAAAGAACCCCCATGCTGGCATGGGAGAGTACTGGAAGAGCATATAGCAGTTGTGGTAGCAACACACCTCTCGCAGCAGAGACCCTGGCAGCTGGAGTAAGTGAGTGAGTGATGCACTCTGTAGGCTGCTCCTATCTTGGCGTTAACTGTGCGGCATACCTCATTAACATGAGCAGCAAACTCCAGACCCGGGTCTAACATTACCCCAGGTATTTGAAAATTAAAGTGTTCAAGACAGGAGACCTATCACAGCCACGGACTAGAAGCTTAGGAGACTCAGTCGGTACCTTTCTAGAGGACCCAAAGAGCATGGCCTGGGTCTTGGATAGGTTTAGTACTTGATAATTGGAGGATACCAAGATTGGAGGATCTGAAAGGCTGGTGATAATTGTTGGTTGAGATCAGCAATTGACTTATAGGCAGAGTAAAGTACCAGGTCATCAGCATACATAATGGTATTACAGAGAGGGGAAGGGTTAGGAATGTCATTGATGTAGAAAGAAATGAGTAGGGGCCCAAGAATAAAGCCCTGAGGAACACCAGAGGTGATAAGGGCAGGGGAAGAGAGAACCTTGTGGAAGGAGACAGCCTGAGAACAATTATCAAGGTAGCTGCCAAACCAAGACAGGGTAGAATCAGAGGCTCCAAGCTATTTTAGGTTGTCCAGTAGTAGGGAGTGATGAACCATAACAAACATTTTGGAGAGGTCAATGAACACAGCCCCAGTTAGTAATCCCTTATCCCCATTGCATTTAACATCACTAGTGAAGAGGGTAAGGGCTGTAGTAGTGCTGTGCCTAGCTCTAAAGTCATGTTGTGCAGGGGATTGAAGATTAGAGTTGAGAAGGTGTGCAGAGACCTGCCAATGGATGATTTTGTTTCAGCAGCTTACTGAGCGTAGGCAGGAGAGAAATGGGGCAACAGTTCGATAGAATTTTGTCATCACCTTTCTTAAACACTGGTATAGTTCTGATGGTTTTCCAAACCGAAGGGACAGAGGTTGAGAAGATAGAGAGGTTGAACAGTCTGGTAACCAGATCGGCAAGCTGAAAGGCAAATTGTCTAAGAATCCTAGGATCTAAACCATCAGAACCTATGCTACCGATTGCAGGAATAGTCCTTAGTAACTTAAGGACTTCTTGGCACGTGACTTGGGCCAGCTCAAGCTCAGTGGTAGCAGTAGCAGGTATTGGGGGGTGAGACTGGGGAATGGGGGATGAAGAGGGGGTAGGGGTGGGAAGAATGGAAAAGAGGTAATTGAAGGCATTAGCTATCATGACAGGATTATTACAGTGGATTAGATAAACCTAGTTGACCAGGATCCTGTTTACATACAAATTAATCCAGTAATAAAAACAATGAAAAGAGGCTTAATGGACTGGCAAACTGAGTTTTTGGCTGAAGCTGAGATAGTGATTTCCATTGCACTGATAAATCCCAACAGGACAAAACACGTATTTGTAGTTTGTCATTCTCAGTCTGGACAGGGAAGTTTTAAATGCCCATTAAAATACAGCTTTATTCTGGTTAAGACTTGTAAGCCTACCCCAAAACAAGTTTTTGAATACCATGAAGCTTTGCCTTAGGTTTGAGGCTTTGAGTGTATGTGTGTGGTTAGGAGAGATGTGTGGAAACCAACGGACACAGGGAAAGAGAAATACAGAAAATTGTGGCTGAATTATGTCTAAATATTATGGGTTTTTTTATATTGATCCAAAAGGGACAATTACAGTGTAACAAAAAAAGCATTCACACAAGTTTTTAGGATGGATGCTTAAACTCTCTCACTCATTTTTTGTACTTATTTTATTGGTGTAGTAACATTTCATACAATAGAAAGTAGTTACCTTTAGCTCACAGCTAGAAGGCAGAGTTGTCAGTACAAATATTGTTTGTATTGACAACTATTAAATATTGATATATTACAAGGAGAAAAGAAAATAATTGCTGTAAACACCTCTTTCTCCCTTTATCATTAAGAAAACTTCCACATTCTGAACAACAGAAGGTATTCACCTGTCACTTCAACTCTCGCAAGGCCACTATCCCAGCACCTCCACAATCACTCCTGTTCTATGGCAGGGGTAAGATAAGTGCCCATGGCCCAAGTTATTAGTTCATATGGATGGCTACATCTCCCCACGCATGCATCCATTCCTCCATATTCAAACTGCACTGCTCCAGAAAGTCCAGTGCATGTAGCAGTGGTTACTTGTACCTTTGAAGAGGGGGTTGAGCCTGGCATTGCCTTGCTGACTTCCACTAGTGTGCTGTGGCTATGGGGGTCTGTCAGCATACAAGGTGAATATTTACACCTTGGCAACAACCACTGAACCACTATGAATCAACAAAAATATTCTGGAAACCATTTATATTATATTAGGCAATATATGTAATAACTTTGAGATATGTGAGAATGACAGCTGTGGTCGGTTGGGATTTATTTGAGCTCGACTGCAGTGGATCATTGCAGTAAGCAGACAAATTTCACAACTCCAGTCTGGGGGAATACAAGCTCTGGCAGATCTTGCACAGTACTTGCCCTCATCTACAGCCTCACTGTATGCCTTACAACATGCACTTTGACATTAGGTATATTTAATTAAATGGACTGGCGGGGGTGTAAACACAGGCTCCTTGCATGCCAACAGATGTTTTATTTATTTAAAGATCTGGTAACCGGGAAAGGCACACTGAGCTCATTACCAGGTGTGACCTGGGGGACAGGATACAGTATTTTACATATGGATAATTGTACAACCAGCGTGAATACATAAGCAGATACATCATAGTATAACAACTACAAAAGTAATTAATAATGTAATAAAGCAAACATGTCATATCATTAATAGTACATCACAACCAGTTATTTACACAGCAAAAGATTTATACATCGGATATATACAAGACAGTATATACACTTGAAAATGCATGGATTTTAGATGCAACCTATTTAAAGTAGAGTTAAGCATTGTACTGACAGGAACAAGTGGGGTGGTGGCAGTAAGTGAAGTTATTAGACAGAGTAGAGTGAGGGCAAGTTTCTTAGGAGGGGGAAGAGTGTGCTCCACAAGAAGGGGAGCCTATAAGAGAAAGTGCATTTGCCAGCAGATGAGGATGGTTGGGGCAGCGACAATTACCTGGAATCCCTGGACCGTAGGCCATATGGGGATTGTTTTGCTGGGATAGACTTTCTGAGAGGCATAGAGGGGGCAAGCTGAACCAGTATTTGGATATGTGTGATTCAGTGGGTGTAATGGACGTGGGATAGGGGTGACATTCCAAGAGGCATATAGGGAGTAGGGATATGCTCAGAGTGGGGAGTTTGTGGCAAAACGACAGAATCCATTCAGAAGGGTGTCAAGCTTGGATAGTGACATGGTGGGGTAGTGTTGTAAACCACATCTGTATAGTCAAAGATAAGTATGATCATCTTTGTTAGGATTTCATGTTTGACTGGCAGTGGGAGGAAGTCTGTGTTACGGAAGAGCATTTCAAGCTTGGGCATAATTTGGAGACAAACGCATGGTTAGAAAATGCTAGTGGGGGTCTAGCCATATGCCTAAGAATTTGTATGTTGAAATAGTGTCCAGTTGTGTCCCATTCAAGGAGGTGATGGCAGGAGGAAGAGGAACTCTGGCAAGCTTTTGTGTAGTCCCAAACATCATTGAAACTGTCTTAGAGGTATTTATTTTCAATAGATTGGTCTGGAACCAGGTCTGTATGCTATGGAAATCCCATTGAAGATTAGATTGGACATCATCTAAGACTGGTCTGGAGGTGAAAAGTATGGTGTCATTCATATATATATATATATATATATATATATATATATATATGTATATCTATGTGTATATAAATATGTGTGTGTGTGTGTGTGCGCATTAATTGGAGCATACAGAGGTAAGGTAATTTATGAATAAAGAAAATAGGATAGGGCAGAGGATCAATCCTTGGGGTATACCTACAAGTATTGGGAGAGGGGGGAGGAGGAGTTAGCTACAGATTGGAGCCTGTTGCTTAGGTAGGATTTGAACCATTGAACTGTGGTGGGGCCTAGATCTGCAGCCTCGAGTTTGGTAAGAGAAGAGGGTGGGAGACTGAATCAAAAAGCCTTGGCCAGGTCAACAAAAACAGCAGCAGTTAAATGGCCTTGGTCAGAGGCAGAGTGAATGTGTTCTGTGATTCACAACAGAGAAGAAATTGTGGAATGGTACTTTCTGAAACCTGATTGGAAGGGGGAAAGGAAACTGGTTGTTGTAAGGAACTCAGTTAGTCTGGATTGGACTAGTGCTTCCTGAACTTTGGCAAGGGCTGGGAGGAGAGAGATAAGCCTGCAGTTTCCAGGCACTGAGGCATCCCTGACTTTGTGTAGAGGGATTACACATGCCGATTTCCAGGCTTGCAGGACAGTCCCAGAGAAGAATGGCAGATTTAGAATGTGGGTTAATTTACAGGGCATATATGAGTAGCCGCTTAGGGTGGATTCCATCAGGACTGGACTTAGTGATGTTTCAAGTGTGCTTACGCAACTGGATGAGATGTATGCCTGTGTCTTTGATACATTGTGGCTATTCACCTCTCTATCCATGGGGTATACCACCCTGTAGGGGTACAACACAAGGAACCCTAGAGGAGGGTTCCCCCCATAGGTGCCGCAGGAATTTCCCTTGGCTAAAGGTAGCTTAGGAAGAAGCCCATGGAAAAGAGAGATGAGCCACTGGAGGAGTAGGAGGGGTGGAT
The DNA here is from genome assembly GCA_016271365.2 of Neoceratodus forsteri. NCBI lineage: Eukaryota > Metazoa > Chordata > Ceratodontiformes > Ceratodontidae > Neoceratodus > Neoceratodus forsteri. The sequence goes on from CM028129.1 coordinate 726,485,663, forward strand.
GGTGGGGCAATGAAGAGATGGATCCTGGAACAGTCCAGGAGGAGTGGCATTTTAAGGCCCGATGGGGGAGTGAGATAGTTGCTCCGACCATTGAACTTGAGGCTTAAAGCCTTCCCATTCAACAGCTACGCAACTGGATGAGATGTATGCGTGTGTGTCTTTGATACATTGTGGCCTCTCTATCCATGGGATATACCACCCTATAGGGGTACAACACAAGGAACCCTAGAGGAGGGTTCTGCCCATAGGTGCCTTTTTTGAAATTCCCTTGGCTAAAGGTAGCTTAGGAAGAATCCCAAAGGGAATACACAAAAGGGTGTTGAGCATCAAAGAGGTGAAAAATGAGAAGATATCTAGCCTGGAAATAAATTTGACAAATATAGCTAGGAAAGACAGGAGAAGAAATAGAAAAGGTGAGGACATTGGAGACCTCACTAACAGGGAGGGAATTTACACATTTCAAGATTTACAGAGAGGTCTGGAACTTCCAGCATCACGCCATTACAGATACCTACAAGTTTGCAACTACTGGAAATGCTTCAACAGAGGAGAAAATAACCCATCAAGCATCTCCCCTGTTGAAAAAGAGATTTTGGGGGTAAGAGTACAAGAAAAGGGGTTAATAGGCAGGGCAGAAAAATTGGACAGGGCATATTTTCAAGGTGAAACTCAGAAAGTTAAAACTTGGTGGGAACAAGATCTTGGGATGAAAATTACAGAGGCTAACTGGGAACTATTGCTGAGGTTCCACATGGGATTATTAACTTGCAATAAATTCAAGGAAATGCAATTTAAGTTTCTCCATAGGCTATACTATCCACCGAGCGTAGTGAGTGAATTTCATCCTGGAATCTCCCCCACTTGTACGAAATGTGGTAAAGCTAGGGGTACACTGAGACACTATTATTGGTATTGCCTGGGGATACAGAGGTACTAGAAAGGAATTACTACTGAGATGGCTAAAATAGAGGGCCAGCTGGTGGAGTTCTCTCCTGTTCCTTACTCCTCGGGGTTGGATCCCGGGAGGGAGAAGACTGGGACCTCTACCACAGGCGAACTAGGGTCCTGCTGGTGGTTGTCTGACAGGGAATACAAAACTTCTGGATTTCCCAGAGTGTACCCACAGTGGAGCAGTGGAAAACCTTGGCCCTTCAAGCCTTGGTGGTGGACAGGTTGACATATGTCCTTAAGGGGGAAGAAGAGAGATTCTTACAGGTCTGGGATGCCCTCCAGGTGACATTATAGATGGGAGAGGCAACAATCCTGAGAGAGGGACGGCTAACCTAAACATAGATAGTTCATATGATCACTCCACTATGTGTTTGACCCAACAATGCTGCTTATGTTACTGGATACATCTTTCCCAGAAAACAATAGAATATTGGATATAACTGATTCTTTTTATTAGGAATACTTAGAACACAGCATAGTTAAACTGTTTTAATGTTCTTCTTGTTAGTATAAAATCTTAAATTAGGTTATTAATTCTGACAAAGGGGTGCTGCAGTAAATGCTTAACACAGGCATCAAGGCACCTCCTTTCTAATTTTTGAGTCTCTTATTTTTACAATTACAGTATGGGGGAGCTATACACCTCTTTACAATGTATTTTGGACTGTGATGACAAAGGATGAAGTAACCATGTATATTTATTGTATGATTAGCTGCTATACCACAGTTCCTGTAAGATTTGTATGCACTGTACTTGAGAAAAACCAATAAAAATATAATACAAAAAAAAGAAAAGGTGAGGACAATGAACAAAAGGAAATCTGACAAGATACAGATGGGTTGACTTCCTAAGGAGAGAGGGAACAGCCGGGGCCACCATCCAACTCTCTCCAACAGTGGAACCTAACTAAGGAACCTATGAAATCACTAACCCTGACTAATATTATGATCATTGGCACAGAGGAGAGGAAAAACCCCTTTTGAGGAGGAAACCTCCAGGTTGAAGGACGTCTAGATTAGGGACGGCTCTGCTACAACAATGTAAACTAGAGATCAAGAAAGGAGGAAAAGCCCAATTTTAGAGTAAGCTCTCACTCTGTCCTTCCATACGGACAGCTGTCGAGGGATACGAGTGATGTCTGCAACTAGACGCTTGAAAGCAAGAGAGGAAGTACGATGATGAAAGAAGCCTTGAAGGCCTGCACGGTTTAAAGTGAGACATGAAATGAATGATGAGCGATGATGGAGAGTAGCCTGCCAGCCCCTAGCAAAGGAACAATAGACATGGAGGCATGTCTCAGAGTGGAGAGCAGGTGGAGTTGAAGTAGCATGGACTCGAGAGGGTTATGCTTGAGAAGGCGATGTGAAGAAGTAGACCCACATAGAGGTTGGATGAGCTTGGGATACCCAGATGTGGGCATGAGAAGACTGATGGTGATAAGAATGCAGGATTGCAGCAGTTCAGTGAAGTAGCACAAGACCCAATGAGAGGTATGATTGATTAAGTGACAGAAATGAGTAGACCCTGAGGTCAGACTGAGCGAAGGAGAACCGGACTCAAGCACCTGGATGCCATACGGACTAATGTAAGAGGAGGATACAAATAATAAGGTGATGGCAGGATAAGGGAAAAACCCCAAAAGAAAGGAAAGGTCAGAGAAAGAGTGGAATGCAGGCGCAAAGTTCAGAGAAGGAGCAGAATTGAGGGTAGAGGGAATGGGAGGAGGGGGGCAACAAGTGGAGTCCACAGAAGTAGGCACCTCCGATACAGCAGAGAGAGGCAGAGAGAAGAACTGAGGCAAGCAACTGAGGTTGATGACAGAGCAGGTGTCATGATCACGAAGAGTTCCAACAGCAGGGCTCAACACTTTCAGCAGGTTGCGATTCTGCAAGTTTCAGCCTTGAGTCCTCGACCACTCTGCAAGTGAGGAGACGACAGGCACGGGACAAATGAACAGGATATCAGGCAGGTGTGAACAACAGAGTAGGTGGGCACACTGAGGAAGAGAATAGTAAAGCTGCATTTAGTGAACTGGAAAAGCTTCTCAGTACTGAATGGAACTTGTCATAAAATATTATAATGGTAGAAACTTATATTGAAAAAAGGATTGGTCCCAACAGGACTAAGGGTCTTGAAAGTGCCATTTTGTGGTCCAGAACATTGTAACAATTGGGAAGCATGGTCTAAACTTGCTGAAGACTGCCCAACTGAGTTTGTTAAATAGTTACAAACAAGACTCACTACTATTCGAAAGGAGTGTGCTGACGCTGACACTATGGAAGACTGGGACACACACAAAAGAATTGAAAGTACAAGCGGGTGAGTGCTGCCGATGGAGGGAGCCCATGACAGGTAAGCAGCAAGAGAAACAGTGCCACGGCCATCAGGAATGGAGCTGTGGCTCTGGAAGAGGCAAAGAGTGACGAGGGTCGGGAGCACCAGAGGCAGTAGAACAAGGAGTGAGAGGCAACGAGGTGGACCAGCCCTGCAGGAACTGACCAAGAAGGAATAATTGAATGAGAAATGGAGCAAGGAAGGAATCAAAAGCACAGCAGGGCTGAGGAAGCCAAGCACTGTTGGAGGTGGTGCAGAGGAACCAGAAGTGATGCGCCAGTAGTGGTCGGGGAATCCAAGCTGGAGGAACTGCACAGAGAAGTGGCGAGGGGCAGAATGCCCAAACCGCAATGGAGCAGGGGAGAAAACCAAACATCAGGACAGGTAGGAAGCAGATAGCTGAAAAAATGGCAGGCAGGAGGAGGGGAGGACAAATCGGCTGGGGAGAGAATGTCATACCAAGGCAAGTGCTGAGAGGAGAGTGAGAAGAGAGCATGAGGCAGAGACAGATCTAGCGACTGGAGATGCTCCAAAAAACAAGACAACAGCAGAGAGGGAGGAGCGAGGACCAGCGCCTCCGGCCGCAATGAAAAGATGAATCCTATCCCAATGGGGGAGTGACATAGTTGCTCCGTCCACTGAACCTCAGGCTTAAAGCCTTCCCATTAGGGAACGTAAGGCATCCAGGACTTCCTGGGAAGAGAGGTGTGTAAGCAGGAAGGAGTAGCTGCTTATGTTTTTGGGTGATTTTTGGGGGGGTGAGGGATGGTCAAGGAAGGCACAGGAGGTGAAGAATTTATTTAGGGTGTCAGCTATACTGACGGGGTCAGAGGTAGGTAAGCCATTTAGTTTTAGGGTAGGTGTGTTGGATTGATTAGGGGGATCAATCAGGGAGTGCATCACCTTCCAGAAGGAGAATGGCTGAGCATTGTGTAGGTGTGATCTAAAGTAGTCAACTTGAACTCATCTTATGGCCTTGATGCTGGCATTTCTGAGGGAGTTATGGACTTGTCTGGCATGGGGGGGGGGGTCTGAAAAGACTTGTATTGTGCCCATGCCTTATCTTGGGCTTTGCACTGTGCAATAAGAGAAACTGAGTGCCAGGGATGGTGGCACTTCTTTACCCCTGATTTGACCAGAGGGGCATGGGAGTCCCAAATCTTGGTGAATATTTGCAGGAACTGGGTTAGGGCAGTGTCTGCATCTGATGCTGAATAGACCGGGTGCCAGCCAACATGCCTTAGGCCGTGCAGAAGGGTGATGGTATCAGGTGAGATTAAAGGACATATTTTTATGTATTTCAGGGCTGATTTGGGTAGTTGTTTTCTTTCTGGTGCAGTATGTGCTGCAGTGGTCACTCAAGGAGTTAGAAATTATGCCTGCTGAGGCTATTCTGTGCAGGTGTATGGAGAGGAGTCAGTCAATTAGTGAGTGGTTAGAGGAGTGGGGATTGTATTGGGTGGGTTCTGTGATTAACTGGGTGAGGCTGAGAAACTCAGTTTTGGAGATAGAGGCTTTGGGGGGGGGCACTCCATATTGTACTCGCCCAGTAGTATTAACTCACATTTTGCCATGAGCTGAGGCAAGGTGGCAATACATGAAAAAGATGAGTCGTGGGCTGGCTGAGGGGAGGCATAGATCACTCCTATGAAAACTGGAAGTGTAGAGGGGAAGGTGATTTGGGTAAGGATTAGTTCATGGGATCCCGGCAAGTTTCTTTTTTTTGGAGACAGAGCAGGATAGTGGTTGCTTTACATATATCGCAACCCCTCCATCTCTCTTGCCTTGGTCTTACTGAAACAGTGTGAAGTCTGGGGTCCTTAGTGAGGAGTCAAGGGTCCTTGCAGATAACCAAGTTTCAATTAGGCAGAGAACATCAGGAGAGTGTTGTGTCAGCCAGCAGTAAACTAGGTCCAGTTTTGATAACAGACTCTTGATGTTCATGTGGACGATGCATAGACCTTTGTGGGAATTTAGTTGCTGGGGTTCCATTTGGGAGCCAGGGTTTTGTTTGATGTCCCCAGAAAGGAGCAGGATGAGGAGGAGAAAGGAGTACGTGGCTGGGAGTTTGCGCCTCCTAGTGATTAAGATGGATTTTGGAGTGGCTCTTGCAAAGCAGAGCAGAGCTTTAATTGTTTCCATTTGTGAGGGTAAGCGCTGCCGCTAACCAGCTGGGAGGCTGAAGGAGTGATTGACAGGGGAGGGGTTGGACAGGAGGTGAGGAAGGGGGTGGGAGTGGCATTAGGAGCAGGGGGCTAGGTATATGCAGTTTGAGTTTGGAAGCAGAGGTGAGGAGGAAAGGAGGTAAGAGGCATAGCAGAGAAGTAGGAATAGGTTTTGCATTATTGTAGGGTGCCTGTGTTGCGAGGCAGGAGACCACAGAGCAGTGGGAAGAGAGCCGACTGTCCAGGGAGGAGACTTCGCCTTATGGCTATGTTACGCTATGCAGCATAGTGGTTAGTTGCACATGAAAATAGTTCTGGGAGGAGACTGCACTGTTTGTCTGTATATGCCTGGCAGCTTAGATGATTAGTCTACAAGTGAACTGTGACTAGCTATTGGGGGGGGGGACTCAGAGAGGGGGTCTAGAAGGTTGCTATTTTTTGCAGAGGAGCTATGAGGGAGGAAAGGTAGTTTGCTCTGATATTGAACTGCTAGTAGAACAGCGGAGGGCTAAGAAAAGCTTATTCTTAGCTTACGAGTAATGGAGTGGTGTTAGGCTTGTGGTAGATCTAAATAATGGGGGTAAAGACGGTGACCTAACACACTGGGAAATGAGGAGTTCAAAGAGATAAGGACTGTTGAGGAATGTCTATCAATTTCAGCCAGCTACATATAGTTCTTCAGAAAGTTAGGTACAGTACTGTTTTGACTATATGATTGCTTCACCTGGAGTGCTATTGGGCTAAATCATTTGTGAAAAACATGGGGGGCAAGAGGCATCCTAAATGGTGGGAGTGGTGGGGGAGTTTACTGATTGGTTTTGCTACACCAATAAAGGGAGTCACCTTTGGGTGGGAGAGTGGTTGGGGAGGAGGGAGGGCAGAAAGAGCTTAGCGATAACACGCAAAGTGCAGTGCCACACACAAGGTAAGAGAAGTGAGTACCTGGGTGGGATGTTAGATACATTTGTGGGAACACAGCTGTATAAGTTAATTTGCATATTAGGATTGGTTACTGGGGACTCCCCTCCGTACAAGCAGGGTTGGATATACCCTTATGGCCCAGAACCATATAAACAGCATTGCTGTTTGGTGTGCAGGCCACCATTTGAATATTAGGTCCTATACATCTGTAATCACAACAAATGTATATAAGGGAGTATGAAGTAACAATAATGGTTCAACATCCCATTACAGAAAGGAATTTAATTAAGGATATAGTGTGTTATCCATTGTTTATACAATGCCAGTGAGTATAACAGATCACATATAAATACTTTATTTTCGGCCGCCTGGTGGCGCTGAGGGTTAAGGCTCTGGACGCTGCACCTTGCACCATGCCGGCGACCCGAGTTTGGGAGTGAGCTCGGGAGGCGGGATGGTGGAGGATCGAGCACCCTTGGGCGGCTCTCCGCTTCGGGCGGGTGGGTGAGGGATTGCCCGATGCACCAGCGGGTCCCGGTGGAGATCGAGCGCTGCATGCACAGGCTGCACTGCACAGCATGGCTGATGCTGTCAGGGTGCCATGTGCCGTTGCATCAGATGTGCTCATGCGGGGGTCCAAAAAGAAGAAAACCACATCTTCAAGGGACAAGCGACAGCACCTGTCCCTCATGCCCTCTGCCGGGCTTACCCAGACTGGCCTTCCAATTCCTCCTGCCAGCCCTCGCCTGCAGTCAGAGACTGCCTTAGAAGAGCACCCAAGAGGAGAAGGGCGACCCACCTCAGATGAGTTAAACCGGGGGTGCTGGCTGCTGGGGAGTGGAGGAGAGTGGAGGTGCAGTTCTGGGAGCCTCAGGTGGGCAGGACATGGACAAGGATGCCTGAGAGAAGGTTCCTTGGGCCACGACTGAAGAGAAAGAAAGTCGACATAAAAACAAACTACTTTATTTTCATGGACAGGGGAACTGTAGTGAAAATAAATAATTTATTTCTACTCCAGCTCAGAGAACAATGGATATCTCCACTCTAGCTCCATAATGTTCTGAGCAGAATCTTCCTTTATACCTAACATTCTGTCCAGGCCTGCTGGTAAAAATGACAAAACAGTCAAACTTATCAGCCCATGGCATTTTATAAATGACACATGCCTTGGGCTGCATGAAAATAAATGATTTATTTTTAACAGATGGGTATGAATTCTGTATACCTGTCTCCAGGCTCCGCCACACAAGGAGTCAATAGAGATCATAACTAGCTGCTCCAAATAAATCATTTATTTTCATCCAGCCCATGGCATATCTCCTATCTGTTACCTGGGGAGCTGCCTTACCAGAGACCCTAGTCAGACTCCCATTCCAAGATACCCAAGTCCCCACAAAGGGTCATTCTGCTTTCATTAATAGAAACAGAAACATAGGTTGTGTTGGCAGAAGAAGACCCAAAGACGCTTCCAGTCTGCCCATTCCCATGCTTAGCCTAATGCTGGGATGGATTTTGAGATCCAATAGCCCTAATGACTGAGCATCATTCCATTTCCTTCCCTTCACCAGGTATCTCTTCCCCTTTTTTGGCTGAGGGTCCCAATATTCTCTTATATCTGTCCCACCCATGTTTAAACCCCGTCACAGTCATGGCTTCAATCAACTCTCTGGAAAGTCAGTTTTATTTGTCCACCACTTGACCTGGGAAGATAAACTTCCTCAGGCCCACCCCACCTATCTCCACCCATGTCCTCTACTCACTCTGCCTCGTTCCTCATGAAAAAATCAGTACAAACCACCATGTTGATTCCTGCAGGTCCCCCCAGGAGTGTCATTCTTCCACTGCTCCCAAATCTATCATGTGGGCCGAGAGTCCTCACATGGCAGGTGGGTCACTGGCACATAGGCAGCTGGTGCGTCATGTTTCCACATACTTCCAGTGCTTCCCCACTTTTGGCTACTCCTACCACCCTGATGCTGAGCTAGCCATACTACACCTTCTGTAACTTGCGGTGGGGGAGGTCTAACGCTGAGGTCATGCACGACATCAGTGCCACACTTATCCCCACCCAAGGAGGCCATCACCAGTGAGATGAGTGAAACCCTTCTGCAGAGACTGAGCACACTGTTTCCACAACACACTCTAGGCTCAACAAGCCCACTGTAAGAGTTAGGTTTTATACATGAACCCAGGTCTTCAGGATGGTAGCAGGTCACTCTACTTGCCAAAATCAACTGGCTGGGCACAGGGCTCTGTCTGCAAGCATTTCCCAATTTTGACCTATAGTGATCTCTGCTGGTTCAAGAGCCTTTTGTGTTCAGGGGTTGCATTGTAAATAAGTAAGTAAGCAAGTAAAAATGTATTTGTTAAGCGCCTTTCAAATTGTCAAGGCACTATACATTAAAATAGAATATAGCCAAAAATATTAATAATAGAATTTAAACACATACTGAAAGAGCTTGATAAAACAAATAAGTTTAAATTCCTACTTAAAATTCACGATGGTCGGGCATTCTGTAAACTGACAAGGTAGAGAATTCCACAGGGTGGGTGCAGTGTAAGAAAAAGCACATGCCCCAGATATTTTTAAGCAAACCCTGGGAATCTCTAGCAATCCCTCATCAGCAGATTGGAGTGGGCAGAAGGGGTAGTAGGGAATAAGGAGCTCTTGCAGATATCGGGGTCCCCGCTCATGTAGGGCTTTATAGATCAACAAACCGACCTTAAAGGTGATCCGCCACTGTACAGGCAGCCAGTGCAGTTCACACAGCACAGGCATAATATGACTAGTCTTAAGCATACCAGTCAAAAGCCTGGCTGCCGCATTCTGCACCAGCTGCAAGCAGTGGATGTCAACCCTCGGAAGCCCTAGGTAGAGGGTATTGCAGTAATCAAGGTGGGTGGTTACGAAGGCATGGACCAGTATAGGAAGGTCAGCCGGGGAACCAGGTGTTTCACCCGGGTGGTATTCCTTAGATGGTAAAAGGAAGACTTAATGACAGTGGATACCTGAGATCTTAAGGTCAAACTGCTGTCGAAAATAACAACCAGGTTACGTACCCGGTCTGAGGTCATGAGGTGGACATCATCAAGCCATAGACCCGAAGGATGCCCAGCCCCAAGACCCGCCTCCGGATGACCCGGGTCCATGACCAACACTTCAGTCTTGTCTGGATTTAACCTCAGCCAGCTAGTACTCATCCAATTCTTGATCTCGGCAAGGCAGTTGTTAAGCACAGAGACCGCATCATCCTGTCCGAGCGTAAAAGACAAATACAGTTGGGTATCATCTGCATGACAGTGAAAACCCAAACTGTATTGCCTAATAATGTCACCTAATGGCAGCATGTACTCTGAAAACAACATGGGTGCCAATATGGAGCCATGTGGCACCCCACAGGGTAGAGGGAGGACATCAGAGGAATAAATTCCAGAGACAACCCTCTGTGATCTGCCTGTGAGGAAAGATCAAAACCAACTTAGGACTGTAGCAGACAGTCCACAGAAATCCCGCAGGTGCTCCAAAAGCAAACCATAGTCTACAGTGTCAAATGCCGCTGAAAGATCAAGAAGGACTAAGATAGTATGAGCCTTTCGATCTCTCACAATTAGGAGATCATTTAACACCCGAACAAGGGCAGTCTCAGTGCTATGTCTCTTCTTAAACCCAGATTGGAGAGCATCAAGGACATTGTAGGTTGTAAGATAATCATCCAGCTGTAATGCAACCACCTTTTCAATAACCTTACCCACCTTTTCGATAACCTTACCCACAAAAGGTAGATTAGAGACAGGTCTGTAGTTTGCTAGACAGTCTGGATCCAAGGAAGGTTTTTTAAGGAGTGGTTGAATGACTGCCTCCTTGAGGGGATCAAGAAACACCCCCTTTTCCAGGGAACACCAGACAATTTCAGCAAGGATCAGACAGATGGCATCTAGGCAATTTACCAATAACAGCATAGGGCCCAGATCCAAACTATAGCTGGTTGGTCGTAAAGTTTGGACAATTCTTACAATGTCCAAGAATTCCAGATGGCTGAAGTCAGACCAGACAGAATGGGTGCACGTAGCCTCTCACTGATCTCCGCAATCCCTCATAGAGAGAGTTGGGCCGATCCCCGACCTGATGCTGGCAACCTTATCTGCAAAAAATTGAGCAAGCTCATCACACTTTGTTTGTGAAAAAAACTCTTCCAGACTGAAGACAGACTGGATTGCACAGTCTGTTCACAGTCCGAAAGAGCTGAGCTGGTTGATTCCGTGCAGCAGCAATCTCCCCAGACAGGAATTCTTCCTTCTTACAGGTGATTTCTGATTGATAGAACTTATAATGTTCCATCTATCTAAGCCTGTCAGCATCAAGGCCGGATTCCCGCCATGCTCTCTCTAGCCTTCGACCCACTTTTCTCAGCTCCTTCAAGGACCCATCAAACCAAAGGATCCTTGAGCGCAGAGTGAGTGGGCGAACATGAACAGGAGCTAATGAGTTCAGAGCATCTACCACCACCTTATTATAAGCCAGTATAAGACCATCTGGACTCAAGCTTTCACTCGATAAACCCGATAGATTCAGGACTGCCGATAGGCCTTCTGGAGTAACTCTCCTTAAAGAGCAATACTGGACTATCTCCGTAGGGGCAGGCCTACTTAAGAGTGCACTGAAACTGAATCTTATGGTGCGGTGGTCTGACCAACTGACTGGTTCCACCCCCAGATCGGTGATCTCGATCCCCAGGAGGAACGCAAGATCCAGAGAGTGACCCCCAATATGGGTAGCTGAGGTAACCACCTGTGTAAGGCCCAGCATAGTCATAAGCTGGAGGAGAATTTTTTTCCAAATTGCAAGAGTTCATCATTGACCCAAGCAGTGAAGTTACCCAGAATTAACCATCTGGGTGACTCCAAGGCCACATCGACAATGAAGTCTACAAACTCCTTCAGGAATTCTTCCCCACCACCGGGTGGATGGTAGATGAGCAGTATCTTGAACCCTATGCCTGCTCCCAGGATACACTCAAAGGATTGAGTGCACCCCACTGGCACATCCACAAGGCCCAGTTCCATTTTAAACACAATAGCTACACCCCCACCCCTACGATCCAATCTCGGGTGGTGTATCACCAAGAACCCTGATGGAACAGCAGATGCCAAAATAGGGCCTGCATTCTCATCCAACCAAGTCTCAATGATGCATGCCAGATCAGATATTCCAATAAGATCAGCTATAATAGCCAACTTGTTTCTAATCGATCTGGCATTGCATTACTATGCATGTATGTTAATACTGCTGCTGAGAGCACTCTTATGGTTGTCTCACACATATTCTTGGGGTATGAAAACCGTGAATTGAAGGTGAGCAGTTCTGATATCCTAAGAATGTGAGACCTGTCTTACAACCATAAGAGTGGTTTAATGGTGGCATAAATAGTCAATAGTATTTTAAAATTTGAAAACCGTTTCCTCAAACATGCATTTTCCAAAGTAGCTGCATGTGAGATACACTTCACAGAATAAGAGTATCTCATGTGCAGAGAAAAGGAGTGCTCTGACTAGTCGGGAGTGTTCCCTTGATCTATAGTTGAATTTAAAGGCATAGTAGTATTGGGACTTTTGAGCATTGGCTGTGCAATTATTTCTCTTACCAATGTAACTGTACACACTGAACTGACTTTTTATAGTAAATCTGCTGTGTAGGCCAGCCCAGTGGTGCTGAGGGCTGAGGTGCTGGATGCCACACTTCGCATCACTCCGGTGACCCGTGTTCAGGAGAGAGAGTGCGGGCCACTGGGGGTCAGCAGGGGAGGAGAAGGATCGAGCATCCAAGGGATAGCTCTCCTTCTCTGGGGAGGGGGGTCTCCAGACATCGATGCATGCCTAGCTCCTAGTGGTGACTGGGGGCTGGCACACCGATGCTGCATCTAGAGGGGCAGAGATGGAGCAGGTGCCTGACAGGGTGCACGTATGGGAGCATGCGCTGTGCCATCGCTGGTGTCATTGCATGCTCCACCTCTGGGGGGAACCACAAAAGAACAAGGAAAAATGGACTCCTGGTTGGGCAGCATGAGCTTCCAAACTCCGAGGCCTGAACCTGAATGGCACCTCCTGCAATCTGGATCTGTCTCAGGTGAGTTGAGCTTGGGGGGCTCCTCACCATCCTGTCACAGAGGGCAAACCATGGGAGAAACGGGGGAGGGTGGCCTGATGTCAGGGTTGGGTTGGGAAGTTGGACAGGATGTACAGCACACTGGGAGCCAAGGGGAGAAACAGTACAGCTAAAAAAAAAATAAAAAATCTGCTGTGTGCAGTATATACTGTTACATTTTTTGAATTTGTATAACTCTACTACTTCTTGTCTGTTTTTAGTACCGCACTAAAAATGTATTTTTGTCTCACAACATCTTGGTGTACCCTCCAAATGATTAAATATTGTTTACAATAGGACACTCCTGAGTAGCACAGAGCCCAGATAACCTGCCCAAAAAACAGTTCAGATTTAATCAGGTTGTAAAGGAGTTGAACCAAATCAGTTACCAAGGTTCTGGAACCTGGAACTTGGAAAAATTTAAAGGGCCTTTTTGTAATTGTAGCTGAAGGAAATTCTTCCTTAACTCAATACTATGAGTTGTCTTTGGCTTCATGTGGCTATGACGTCTATTTACTCCCTGAGTCTGATCCCCAGTAACTCCAGTTCTTCAAAAGTATTCAGAAATGTGTTCAGTAGTAGGAGTGGAGGGCTGTTTCCCTTTAGAGTCTATCACCAATGTAGTGTTTGAAGCTACCTTGGTATGGTTCAGTTTTAACATTGTTTTTCTGGCCCAGGGCTTAGTGCAAGAGCACATCTAGACTTAACAGGTGTAACAAAATAATACAACTTTGTCCCAGAGCTGGTTTCCTGTTGACAGTTCTGTAGACAAGCTTGTGGAGGTCAAAATGCATCTCAAGATCCACCCCCTATATTTCAGATTGATATTTTTCGAATAAACCCAAACAGCTTTCTGCAATCATTTCAACAATGTAATTATATACATTTGCAAACCAAGGGATCCCAGTTTCACATAAATATTCACATATATTTTTTAACCACAGGAAAGCAAGGGGAGAAAGGAAGAATAGAATCAGCAAGTGAAGGGAGGGAGATAACAGGAGGGAATTGTGGGACTATCGTAGTGGCCAGTCCTAGGTCACAAAAATTTGATTGCACAATCAGGCAAGCAAAAGACAGACAAGTGGCAGAATAGGAGAGGACAAAACAGATCCTTGCTTTTAACTCTCTCTGCATAACAAATGAGACAGGGTCTTACCCAGCCATGTCACAAAGACTAGTGTAGCATATCATGTACTTGTCCATCTTGTCTAGAGTACGTTTTCCATGGCTGTCAATGAAGTTAAAAAAGTCCCTGCTTCAGCAGGCTCTAGTCATCATGTTAATCTCCCTCAGTGTTCCAGATGGTCTGGTGCGATTAACAGCTCTTTTAAGAGTTGCAGCTATCTGGTGGTACAAGAGGGAAATCCCACCAAACACTTTGAGTCATTATTACTCCATTGTTAATTAATTTTGTCAATTGTTTGTTATTCTGTATTTTGTATTTGATGTATTTGTTATGTGTTGTGTCATACTTGAAAAAGGGCCCATTCCAATGTCCTTATCTGGTTAACAAAATAAAAACATACAAATTGCTAGAGCTTTCAGCTAGAGTCCAGGATGTGATCAAGGGTAGAGCGTTGTTATGTCACTAGCTTTCAGTGTTCTGAACTTGTTATTATATGTTTGATGATTTTTTATTTTTATGATTTGATCAAATCATATGATATAATTTCATGATTTTTTTATGATTTGATTTTTATTATTTGATCTTGCTGGATGCCTTCCAAGACTGTTAATTGGCACAGCTAGTTAAGGAATCCACTAGGCAAACTGCAGTCCTAGATGTGGTGCTCACCAACTCAGAGATGATGGGAGCGGTGGGAGTAGGGGAGCCTCTGAGGAACAGCGACAATGACTCTGTTTGGTTTGAACTGGCCCTCAGCGCCAGCAAGCTACAATCAAGAACTGTAGTCCTTGACTTTAGAAGGGCTGACTTCAATAGGATGAGGGAACTGGTCAGGGATAACTTAGTAGGAGTGCAGGACATAGGTTGGGTGGGGAGGGGAGGGTAATTAAGGGGGCCATCCTGGAGGCATTTAAAGTATGCATAAGAACAGTAAAACAAAATGGGATTAAGAGACCACTATGGTTCTCAGTAAGGGTCGGGGCAGCGGTAAGGGCCACAAAGAAGGCTTTTCATAAATAAAAGGAAAAGCAGGGGGAGGTAGAATGTGAGGATTATCTACAAAAAAATAAGGAGGCAAAGAGGGCCATTAGGGAAGCCGAAGCAGACACAGAGCTGCATATCATGGAGAGAGTCAGGAATGGAGAAAAGCAGTTTTTCAGATACTTTAGTGAAAAAAGGTGAAGGAACCATAAGGCTAGTTGGCGGGGGGGGGGGTTAGGGTGACAGAGAAGGATGGGCAAAAGACCGCCATCCTAAATGACTACTTTTGCTCAGTTTTCACTAAGGAGGACAACGGGTCCATGCCAGAGAGTGGCATCAAAGCAGCCACTAAGGGAATCCAGGAAGTGAGACAGCCATTGTTTACTAGTGAAAGGGTTCTTAAAGGGCTGGCTGCCCTTAAGATAGATAAGCCCCTGGGACCAGATGGGTTGCATCTGAGAAAATGTCAGAGAATTAGCCCTGGAGCTGGCTGAATCACTGGTATGTCTGTTCAACAGCTCACTTAGGTCTGGGGAGGGTTCAAGGGATTGGAAGGTGGCAGATGTACCACTTCATAAGGAGGGGATAAAAAGCAACCAGGGAACTACAGGCCTGTCAGTCTTACCTCTATCACAAGAAAGCTGATAGCGTATCTGATCAAAGAGGACCTCATAGACTACCTGGAGATCAACTGTCTCCAGGATAGTAAACCGCACAGTTTCATGACAGGAAGATGTTGTCAGACTAACCTGATAGTTTTCTTTGACTGGGTGACAAAGGAATTTAACAAGGCCCTTGCTGTGGATCTGCTCTACTTTGACTTCAGCAAGGCTTTTGACTCAGTACCTCACAAATGATTGCTCAAGAAGATGGAAACCTGGGTGCAGCTAAACCCATAGTGAAGTGGGTGGGTAACTGGCTAGAAGGGATGCAATAGAAGGTGGTGGTCAATGGGGTTAAATTAGAAGAGAGGAAGGTTACGAGTGGGGTTCCACAGAGATTGATCCTGGGTCCAGTCCTAATCCAATTAACAGTAGCACTCTTGATAGGAGGGTCGATCCCAGTCCTTTCACAGAAGAAAGGGTTCTGCAAGAACTCCTAAAACTGAAGGTGGACAAAGCAATGGGTCCTGATGGAATTCACCCCAGAATTCTAAAAGAATTAAGGGAGGAACTAGTGAAACCACTGGCTACTCTTTTTAATAAATCATGGGAGGATGGTGTGGTACCCGAGGACTGGAGGAGGCGGATGTGATTCCCTTCACAAAGTGGGACCAAGACAGAGGCAGGAAACTACAGACCTGTCAGTCTGACCTCTGTGGTAGGGAAAGTGATGGAGTCACTTCTGAAGGAAAGAATAGTTGAGTACCTAGAGGCCAGTGGAGCACAGGACCCAAGGCAGCATGGGTTCACGGCGGGAAGGTCATGTCAGACGAATCTAATAGATTTCTTTGACTGGGTGACCAAAGTAGTAGACCAGGGAGGGGCTGTGGACATGGCCTACCTAGACTTTAGCAAGGCATTTGACACAGTCCCACACAAAAGATTAATAGTCAAATTAACCAGCCTGGGAGTGGGTCCCAGGGTGGTAGCCTGGGTAAAACATTGGCTGGACAACAGGACACAGAAGGTAATTGTAAATGGAGTCCACTCTGAAGAAAGAGGGGTTACTAGTAGGGTGCCATAAGGGTTCAGTATTGGGTCCAGTCCTTTTAATGTCTTCATAAGTGACATTGCAGGGACTGAAGGAAAAGTATGCCTTTTGCAGATGACACAAAGATCTGCAACAGGGTTGATATACAAGGAGGCGGAAAGGATGAAAAGGACTTGGCAAGGTTGGAGGAATGGTCAGAAGTATGGCAGCTGGGATTCAATGCAAAGAAGTGCAACATAATGCACCTGGGAAACAAGAACCTGGGAAGAATACACAGTGGGGGGGAGGTAGTAACAACAACAAAAATGGAAAGGGACCTGGGGTAATCTATCAGATGACCTTAAGGTTAGCAATCAATGTGAGAAGGCAGTAGGGAGGGCTGGGGTATACTGGGATGTATAGGGAGAGGCATCAGCAGCAGAAAACAGGAAGTTGTTATCCCTCTGTACAGACAGTTGGTGAGACCCATCTGAGTACTGTGTCCAGTTCTGGAGACCCCATCTCCGCAAGGACATAGACAGGATAGAGGTAGTCCAGAGGAGGGCAACTAAAATGGTGCAGGGTCTACAAGAGAAGCTGTATGGAGGCGAGACTAAAGGAGCTTAATATGTATATCCTTGAGGAAAGAAGGAGAGGGGGACATGATAGAAACTTTTAAGTACCTCAGTGGAATCAACAAAGTCCAAGAGGGTAGCATCTTTCAGAAAAGAGACTTGCAAGAACAAGGGGACACAATTTAAAGATAGAAGGAGGGTGGTTCAGGGGCAATGTGAGGAAGTATTATTTCACAGAGGGTAGTGGATGCATGGAACAGCCTTCCTGAGGAGGTTATGGGTCTAAAACTGTGGGAGAATTCAAGAATGCATGGGACAGACATAAGGCAATTCTTGTGGGGGGTAGGAAGAAATAGGCTGTTGGTTAACTAGGATCTGCGGCCTATCCTGTAGGTAGGGAAATGGGCAGACTAGATGGGCCTAGCGGTCCTTATCTGCCATCAAAGTCTATGTTTCTATCTTTCTATGTTTCAACATGTTCATTAGTGACATTGGAGAAGGAATCCAGGGCAGGTTGTGTCTCTTTGCAGATGACACAAAACTATGTGAGAGGGTGGATAGTGATGAGAGAATAAAGGAAATGCAGAGAGACCTACAAAAGTTAGAGGGGTGGTCAAAGTTCTGGCATTTAAAATTCAATGCTAAAGCCAGCCCGCTGGTGCAGCGGCAATGCATCCACTTGAGGTGCTGTCATCCTGGGTTTGGAGATGGACTCAGGAGTTGGAGGGCCAGCCCGTGGGAGAGAGAGATTAAGCATCCAGGAGATGGTTTTCCTTCTCCAGGAGGAAGGGAGAAAGATTGTTCAGCACTTTACAGACCCCTGGCAGAGGCTGGGGGTACCCCCAAGGCCAGTGCCACTAACTAGGGGGGCAGGGGCAGACACTGGACGTCACTGCACATCATGCCCCCAGGATCCACACTTCAGAAATACTGCCATCTCCCTCCATGATGCTCTGCTCCATGCCTGACCATTTTCTGACCCTGTGGTGATGATAGAAGTGGTTCCGCTGTGCATCCCAGTCCCATGGCCCCACCCTAGGGGGCAAGCCAAGGGGTTCCTCTGATGAGGGGATTCCTGCTGGAGTCCCAACTGTTGGTCCATGGTATGAGCTGACTGACAGCTCCTCCCAGTGGGGGCAAGCCAGGGATCATATCCCAGGTAGGTCCGAGGGACAGGTGGAGCTCGAGGTGGGGCTAAGCCTTGGGAGGCGCGGTGTCGCAAAATGCAAAGTAAATTTCAAAAAATAAAAATAAAAAATTCAATGCTAAAAAGTGCAAGGTAATGCACCTAGGGGAAAAAGAACCAAAAGACAGAAAAGAACCCCAAGACAGAGTAGTGGATGGGAGGATAGAGACTTAGCACTACAGATGAAGAACAGGATCTGAGAATTATTATTAGCAACTTGTTTAAGCAATCAAGTCAGTGCAGCAAGGCCTATAGCAAGGCTAACAGGATGCTGGGATGTATTGGGAGGGATACTGATAGCAGAAGAAAAGAGGTAAAACTTCCCCTCTGCAAACCTCTGGTGAGGCCTCACCTAGAGTACTGCACCCAGTTCTGGAGTTGTCACCTCAGAAAGGATAAGGCTAGGTTAGAGACAGTGCAGCACAGAGTAACAAAAATGATTTAGGGCCAGCAAGGCATATCCTATGAGGAGCAACTTAAAGCACTAAATATGTACTCACTGGAGACCAGAAAGGAGATATAACAGAGGCCTTCAAGTTAGAAACATAAAAACATAGAAATTGACAGCAGATAAGGACTGCTAGGCCCATCCAGTCTGCCTATTTTCCCTGCCTACCGTAAAAGCCACAGACCCTACTTGATCTCCGGGTTTACCCCCTCATTCCTATTGCTAGGGTTCCCCTACGCCTGTCCTATGCATGTTTGAATGCCCCCACTGTGTTTGTCCCCACCACCTCCGCTGGGAGTCTATCCAATGCATCCACCACCCTTTCCGTGAAAAAATATCTCCTCTTGCTACCCCTTAGTTCCTTAAAGGAATTAACAAAGTGAACTACAGGGAGCTATTTAGCCTGAATACCAATTCATGGTCATGTGGACATGAATGGAAATTAACAGGAGGTAGGTTCAGGAGGGATGTGAGGAAGTATTATTTTATGGAAAGGGTGGTGATATCTTGGAACAGTCTGTTGGCTGAGGTGGTGGGTGAGAAAATAATCAGGGGATTCAAGCAGGGCTGGGACATAATGAAAGGAATAGTGGTTACCGCGATAGGACAAAAGAGTAGAATAGAGAGAGGACGGGGCCGGTTAGTACCCGGGGGAACAATAGGTTCCAGGAATTATAGGGAACTTGGGCAGACTGGATGGACCTCTGGTCATTTTCTGCTGTCACTGTCTATGTGTCTATGTTTCTATGATTTTCTCACTTTATTAAGACCACCTCATTGCCCTACGTTTTGAGTATCTGTATCCAACATTTCAGTGACAAAATGCTAAGAGGTATACAGGGTCTGCCCTGCAGGTTGTGAGTTTATCTCAGCCTCACCATAAGTGTTTCCTCTCCCCTCCCAGTCTTCCAACTCTGTACTTTCCCTAGACACCACTGCAGCCCAGACTAGGAAATGGTCATCCATAGATCCACAGCTACCATCGCTGGCAGGTGTAGGAGTTCCCAAATCTTCCTAATGGACCAAGCAATCAATCCCATTCATACAGTCCCACCCTTGTTTTTTATTTTACAATTTTTGTTCAGGAAAAAACACACTAAGCTGAGACATGTTTTCTGGTGCATCGTGGGAGCATGGGGAACTTAACTGACTTGCTCACGGTCACACAGTATGCAAGTGGTAGCTGGGGGATTCAAACGTATGCTGCCTTAAATGGCCTTGTGCCTAATACCATCCAGCAAGTCCTTTCATCCTAAAAACTATGCTTTGGAGCATGTATGGTACACAAATAAATCTTAATAAAATACATAATCTGAAAGGTTAAAAATTGGCATTCCAGGGGTGCATAGATCCTCCTTAATAGAAATACAGGTGGTAGAGATTCATGCCTGGGTACTGTTTCCCCTGGGCTGATGAAAGGACAATGTTTAAAAAAATGATGTTATTGTTGGGGCAGAGCACGTTAAAATCAATACTTGTGTGCCTGGTACATACGAGCTCTAGCCAGAACTGATAGGGCTGTGAAGAGCTACCAAATGACCAAAGTTGTTTTCTTGTTGGTTGCATATAGTGCTGTTTAGTCACAATCATTGAAAACTGGCATGCTGCTAATTCAGTCCTTTTAAATTTATTTAGTCAGAGTACATGCTGTGTGCGTGTGTGTGTGTGTGTGTGTGTGTGTGTGTGTGTGTGTGTGTGTGTAGATGCCCACAGGGGTGCTGGAAGATTGCCAGAGATAAAAAGGGCACTTATTGTATTATAAAGGGCAATTTTTCCAAACCAGGTTTTTATATAAAGTAAATGCAGATTGATGATGACGATAGTAATTTTAAAAAATACCTTTATACCATATCATAATATTTAATATGTAATATTAAGGGCTAAACTCACGTATAACAGTTCCAACTTGTTTTTCAAAGTTAAAAAAGTGAGCCACAAAGATAAGTTATCCTATTAGACAGTAATAAAACACCTCCAAATTGTACAGAAAACAACAGTGCAATTTAAAAGAGATACAACTGTACCATATTGACAATGTTACCTGTAAAATATGCACACAACAGTTTACAAATTGTATATGATATCATAAGCAAGATAGTTTTGCTTAGCCTTTTACTGTAATCATGTATTGCAATATCCATCAGTTAAAAATGGTCTATGGTGTTACAGAAAATGTCCAGGATAGAGTTCCTTACCATTTAGATAAAATACCTGACATTCCCTACAAGCTTAGTTAAAGGAAAACTGCATTGAACCTGTGAGTAATGTTTCATGTAGAAGCTTTTTTTCATATAGTGAGTCCCCTTCTGTTTCTGCCCCATTTTTGCTGGCCTTTTAGTTAACCCATTGGATATTTACGGGTTACACACTGCTGCAAAGTGCCATCTAAGAATTGTATGATGTTGTTTATGTCTCCATGAACCTAAGAATTCTAAATTAGAACACAGATGCATTGTACCAACAATGTAAGTTCTTGTCAAGATCATACTGTTCTAAAATGGTCAATGCCAGCAGTGTGTGAATCAGAAACACTCACTGAATTTACCAAAAGGCCAGTTAAGATTAAACAGTAACAAAAGGAGAACTGGTATTTTAAAAAATAACATCTACTTCTACAAAAATGCATGGTTGCTGATTCAAGGCAGTTCTTCTTTGAGATATTAACAGCCCAGTCTTAATTGTTCACTATTTACGGGGCTGGCAGTATAGCCTAGAGGTTAAAGTAATGAGCGTTGTACATCCAGCATCCAGACATGGGTTTGATTCCCACACCCTCCATTTCCATACTGTGTGGCTCTGATTAAGTCACTTAATCTCTGCAGTGTTCCTGGGTTGTCCTTAGAAACAAGCACCTATGCCTAGTTGGCCTTACCTGGTTACCAAAGGAAAAAATATATATATTTATTAAATTACATTTATAAACTGTAAACAAACATTAAACTCCAGTACACAGATTCCAGATCCATGCAATAACTAAGGAATACACTAGTCAAGTCTGGGGCTGTCAATATAGTCTTAGAGGTTAGAGCAAAGAGCCTGATACATCCAGCACAGAGACCTGAGTTTGATTCCCACAACCTCCGCTTGCATACTCTGTGACTCTGAGCAAGCCACTTAACCTCCTCAGTGCTCTCAGGTAGCCCCAGAAATCAAGCACCTGTGCCTAGAGAGCCATACCCAGTTACCAAAGAATAACAAAGAAGTCTTTACATGCCTATATTCTTTTATCTTTAAAAGGCCACAATTTAAAAGATGTGAAAAAAAAGAATGCAACCTAAGGGGATAGGAACTAAGCAGAGGTTCCCTCCCTACTCCTAACAGCGTCCATCTAACTACTCTAGCTCTCTCTGTAAATCTGTTATTTTTTTCACTTTAGTTTAGTTTTGAAACTGTCTGTCTGGAGGATGGAAACATAAACAGTGTTAAACACTTTTACATTGACCTTCTGCTGCACAGGAGGGAATGCTCACTCAAACAGTGTAGCAGAGCCTCAGACCATAAATCCTAGGTAAGAGATGATCAGTCTGTGTCACATGGCCCATCCCAAAGCAGGATTGTACACACACACACACACACACACACACACACTTAAAAGCACTTTCCACTTCACACTTCCGACTCCAGAAACAGCAAACAAGCACAAAGCACCTATTTTGTTCTATTTGTGCCTGAGCAGCTGGACTTAATTAACTCTGTCATGCTAGTTTATGCTTACTTTTTTGTTTGTTTGTTTAAAGGGCAAGCTCCTTCAGGCAAAAACAGTGATGCGGCTACAGATGCCCCCGCCTGCAGTTCGTATGTGTGCTCATAGGAATGAAATAGCTCACAGACTGCAGGTCAACTGTCTGTAATCTGACACTCTAGAGGTTCAGTATTTTACAGACATCATATAATGAGTTAACCCCTAGGTTGCTGAAAGAAATAAAGTACATCTATTAGACTGAGCTGGACAGATGATAGAAACAGTAATTTAAAAAGTTTTTTTTTGTTAATATCCTGAGAAGTTCTGAGGCTCAATACAGTAGCACCCCCTTCCCCAGATGCCTTTAACATACAGCAGCAAATAGCAAAAATCACAGGGGAGTGCATTGCTTTGCAGCTGTGGAGGAATACTTCCAAATATCTGAAAAGGGAGCTCCATGAAAAGCTGTCTTAGAGCTATAATCTGATTGATGACAGAAGGGCTGTAGGCTCCACCCACAGCCCTAATAAATGAAAATGTCGCAAAGTTGTTTTTATTTCCCAAGCTCCCTAGTTTTGTCTGGCTCCATCACCACAGAAATCCTAGATCTGCCCCATGGTCACCTGACACTGTACAAAAACTTCCAGAAGTGCAGGTCACCAGTTGATAACAGGGTGGGGGCTGAAAGTGTCTATGTCTGTCTTTCTCTGACTGTGTTCTGGGTTGGGATGATAGGGTGGTGAGGTGCTGATGAGGTCAGCTATTGGATGTGCAGAGCATGACTTATTGTTTGAACATTTACTGCTGTGGGTTCCTCTGGTTCAATGGGGGAATTGCACAATGAGAAAGAGAGGGGGCCATGGTACAAAATGGCACTGGGTCAGATGAGCACATACAGTAATAGTGCCACTAACAATAGTGCCACAATTTAGGCACCAATTCTTTTTTTGTGGGGGCTCCACCCTGACCCCCGACATGGGGTCTCTCCCCGAACCCACTGTCACTAGGATTCTCACTCCGGGGGAAGAGCAGATCCCAACGAAAGTTAAATATTTCAGGGCCATTATGGCCCCATGTAAAAAAAAATATAAGTCCTGCTGTGTGCTAAAATTGTCGGAGACCAGGATTAGAACCCTGGTCTCCACTGCTGCTAATCAAGCTGCTCGATGCCCCAGCCTTCTGTACCACAGAAGCAGCTCAGCCAGACTTTTGCTGTATTTGTCCTTTCTACAGGGCCATGGACAGCAACCAGGGGAGTCCTTACAGCATGCGCTGTACATCCCTAGTTGCTGTCCATCTGAGAGCTTACCAGACTAGTGCCGTATAGTGTGGTGCTATTCTGGTAGCGCTCAAACAACAGGGTACCATACAAAACAAGGGTGGGGGGGGCACAGTGTATGTGATTGCATGGCAGTTTTTTCTTCCTGTAGCAGGAAGGAATGTGGGAGCAGGATAAATACAATAATCAGAGTATTTCTTTACTTGAATTTTTTCCTGTGTAAGTGATCAAAATTCAACATTATAATTGTGAATAATGCAATCATCTGTGGGCTAGTGCAATTTTTAATCCACTTGTCCTGCTGGTTAGTGCAAAAAAAGTTTATGGTCGACTCCTGAGCCTTGGCCTCTGATACAAGGTTAATTAAGAGCCATACTTCCCAGAACTGCTTTCTGTATATTCAGCAACATATATTCAGCAACAAAAGAAAAGGAGGTCAGATGAAGGTAAATTTGTTCATCATATGATATATTGCTATATGGTATGTACCTTTCTAATGCAATGCAGCTACTGAAACAGAACAGAGTCAATGATATAAACAGAAGTCCATCACTGATGTCAAATTTTGAAGGATAATTGTTCTCGTGACTGCAAATGGAACCAAAATCCAAATACTCTGGTGGCTAGTTATGTGTTATGGTCTTTGGTGTCTCCAATTAAACAATATCAATCAAACGGGGGAACACATCTATTTTAAGTATGTCTTTAATACACAGTTTAATATATCCTATCCAGTGCAGTGTGCCCATGGACTCCTTTTACAGCCTATACACTGCAGACACAACTTCGAGATTACAGTTTATGCAAAGATTACTATAGCAGATAATAAATCAAGTATATGCAACTTGACAAGCATCCATGGTAATCTATGTAAAATTATGCACTGTGCAGGTTGGATTCTATTCACCTCATAGATCTAAGGCAGTCCTCCATAGCAGCATTCATTTCTCATCGGAGGAAGAATTGAAAACATAATTTGAAATTAGTGATACAATATTCTAAACTGTCCATCAGAAATTGATAAGATGTCGATACCTTATAATATTTACCCTAATCTTGCATTGGTAAGGATACAGAAATACAAAGTTTATGAACAATTCTGCATCAGTAGTGTCAGAAGGAAGTGCCAACCTAGGCTTCAAAGTTTACGTCTAGAAGAAATCATCTGTTAATATAGTCAATCAATCAATCAATCAAAATCTTTATTTATTCAGGCGATCATCATTGAGCAAGCTCATTTATAAGATGGACCTGCTATTGTCAAAGATAGTTGTACATACATACAGTAGGTTAAGGTACAGAATACAAAATGTGTGAAGAGATAAAAGTAAAATTACAGAAAAGTGGTTAGCGCAGGGTAAACATTCCAGGTGTTCTCATGGGAACATGCATGCATCACACAACATTATTGTGGTATATACAACCTTCATGGATACAGAATTTGAGGTATCATAATTATTTGTTCTTAATCAAACCACTATTGGAAGGTACAATTCTTTGCATTTCAGCCCTCAGTGACCATTTAACATTCTTGGGTGAGAATCCTATGCTACCGAGGGGCCCATAATGAGGTCTGTAACTTTTACTTAAGTGGGTGATGAGAGGAGAGTAGTATGGGGGAAAGTGGTGCCATGGGTGCCGAGGGCCAATATGGTAACAGCAGTCACTGGATTATTCAGATCAGTGAGGCAGTAAAGCAAACAGCACAGAGTAAACCCTGAGAAATGTATCACCCACTTCTGTCCACCTGCAGATTCCTTCCCATGGCTGCAACCAACCGGGCCAATGTTGAATCAAATGAGGTAGGGGTCAGTGGGCATTAGTGCCTGGTGCACCTGTGTAACCTAAACAATGAAGAGAGACCTCTTCTAGAAGAATTATATGCAAATGGAATGATATATACCGTCTAGCTCCAGTGAATACTGAGGGGCTGAGCCACAAACTGTTTATTATATTAAAAAGGTGCCCCAAGCTTAATGTAAGGATATGATTTGTTTATAACCAATGAAACAGGTGCACTTGCCCTCTATTATCCATTGAAAATGTGTTTTTAAGGAGGCTCAAACAGAAACATGGACAACGATGGCAGAAAAAGGCCAGAGGTCCATCTAGCCTACCCAGATATCTTTAGCTGCCCCAGGACCTATTTGTCCATACAGGATTTAATCTCTCTGGTCTACCTCCCTACTCCCCTCCCTACTGCTACTGAGCTGAGCAACCACCAAACCCTTTACTCTGTTCTAGCCATTCCTGAAACTCTTTATGGTCTTGGTGTCCACCACCTCCACTGGCAGACGGTTTCATGGTTCCACCACCCTTTCCATAAAATGGAATGTCCTCACACCTCTCTTAAACTTTCCCGCTGTCAGTTTCCACTCATGATCTTGGGTTCTTAACTCTGTACTCCTGCTAAATAGTTCCTCTCAGTTCATTTTGTTTATTCCCTTTAGGAACTTGAAGGTCTTTATCATATCCCCCTCCCCCCCTCACCTGGTCTCCAATGAGTACATGTTCAGTTCCTTCAGACAATCTTCATAAGATCTGCCCTGTTTGTTCTGAATTATCTTGGTCACCCTGCACTGCACTGTCTCCAGCTTGTACCTGTTCTTCCTTAGATGACATCTCCAGAATTGAGCACAATATTTCAGATATGGTCTCATGGGTGACCTAGAGGTAGTAGTACCTCCTTTTTCCTGCTGTCAGTACCCCTTCTGATACACCCCAGCATCCTAAAGCTTTATTATAGGTCTTCTTACACTGGCTTGATTGTTTGAGGGAGTCACTAATGAGGATTCCTATGTCCCTTTCCTCTGGCATAATGCTCAATTTAACCTCTCCCATCCAATACTCTGTCCTGTTTTTTCCCTTGTAGGTGCATAACCTTGCATTTTATGGCATTGAATTGCAACTGCCAAACCTTAGACCACCTCTCTAGCCTTTGTAGATCCCTCTGCATCTCCTTAATCCTTTCATCACTATCTACCCTACCACAGAAGTTCATGTCATCTGTGAAAAGACACATCTTGCCCCGGATGCCCTCTCCAATGTCACTGATGAACACATTGAAGTGGACGGGACCCATGACATATCCCTGTGGTACCCCCCTCATTTTGTGTTGTATAACCAACTGTTATACATACTCCAAACTAAAATATCCTTTGTCTATTTCTTTTATTGAGACACCCTTTTAAATAAGATTAAAGGTTGTACCTGGACAGCAACATCTGAATAAATGAATAAAATACATGATCCATGAATGAAAAAAGGCAGGTACTGTGGCAATTGAGAAGCATAACAAAGTTCAAAAGTGAAATGAGATCCTGCACCTTATTACAGTTGTGGCTAGTTCACATACAAAATGATGGACAATGGGCTGTGGAATGCTGGATCTGCTCACCTGGATCTTCTCAGTTTACTTTTAGGGTAGCAAACTGCCCCTTGTAGCCACATAGGCAGGGAAACATACAACAGAGCATTCATACGCAGTGAATAATTTAATTCACAAATGCTTTTAGAAGTGACATGCATGTTCCATGCATCATGGCTGTATATTTTTCACTGTGATTTCATACAGGATTACATTATAAGTTGTGTAATAGAAGCCCTCTGTATCCTCAGAGTGCTTGCAGCTACCTGTGAGCTGAATGCATTGTTTTAAAAAGACCTTTTCATGGTCTTTCAAATTACGTCAGACACTATACATGAGTGTTTATTTTTAATGGAGAACTGTTAAATGATATGGATAGTGATAGTCTAGTTAGGATATCAGAAATGACTGACATCGCCAGGCTGTGACTAATTAATACTAATAGCTTTATGAATATTTTTTTGTAAGTCATTGGGCTGGATTTTATTTTGAAACTCAGCTTTATTAGTGCATTCAGACATAAACATACAGTAAAATCAGCACCTCATCATTAAAAAACATCCAAAAGGTATGGTTAGAGGATTTTCAGTTGACAATTATAGCTGAGAGACATAATCATGAAATGCCTTATGTCCTAATCAACATCCGGAATCTATCAAAAGAATATAATGAGGGCTCATAACAACTCTTTCTTCTAAAGTATTATTGCTTAAGAGGACATTATTGGAAATAATAACTTGTCCCCAACATAATGAGCCTTACCAATATGACCCCCGGTGGAGCTGCATTAAATCCCCCCCCCCAGTCCCATACCCTTTGGGCTGGATTTAATGAGTGTTTTACAGAAATGCAATGGTTTTACAATCAGAAAAGGGGACTATGTTGGTTGCCACAGTGTTAGCACTTCTTTACAGAGCTGACTTAATGGTTGACAAAAAGCTGCTGTCATGTTCTGGAGGACAGTGGAGGGTTTTGAACCATTACCCCCATTTAGGACTCCGTAAAAGTGGCAGTAAATTATCCATACTACATAACCACTACTAAAATCAGGATAACGCATCCTGCATAATGCAATAAAGCACTTTGGCCCTCCTCCACCCCAACACAGTACTCTTTAGCAATAATGATTTTGTTGGCCGCTAGTCAGATGCTAAATCAGTTTCATACAGTACATTACCACTGTCATTGCAGCAGCGCAGAAGGCCACTTGCATTTACAGAGTCTTGACACTGCCATGAATGTTCAGTACATTAGCACTTTGATGCTGAACAGCAAGCTTAGAATGTGATAGTTCTGTAAGTTAGTACTACATCTAGAAGTAAAGAAAGCCAATTATTAAGATGCTTATTTTTATCTTTATCTACAGGCTCAGGTTCTGCTTTTGGTGATCCTTCTTATTGCCATTGCTAACTTCTTTATTGGAACAGTTATCCCAACCGGGAAAGAGAAGAAGGCTCGAGGCTTTTTCAATTACCAGGGCAAGTACTGCAAGATAAGCTTATCACTCAGTACCAGCTACAATTAGCTGCTGGCTTTACTCTGGAGGGATGTCCTTTACTGACTGCAAATACTGAAATAGTGCCCTGACAGTGCCCATTTAATATATGGGTTTAAATGTTTAATATATTTTAGTAATACATTCCAGTCAATCTTACGGAATGATCAAGGGTGGCAGTTTAGCCTAGAGGTTAGAGGAACGAGGTGTGAACCAGCTTGGTACATCCAGCAGGGCAGACCTGAGTTTGATTCTCACAACCTCCACTTACATACTGTGTGACTCTAAGCAAGTCACTTAACCTCCCAGGTCGCCCCTGAAAACAGGCAGTTGTGCCTAGTAGGCCTTACCTGGTTACCAAAGACTAAATAAAATCAATGACAATATACTGTAGCAGTATTTTGGTTTCATTTTTTAAGCTTTCCAACAAAATGCTATTTTTAAAAAGCAACAATATTATGACTTGCCAATGTGTTGTGCTTTTTCATGGCTATCTCTTTCTTGATTTCTGGGTGCCATAAGATGCTACGTCTGGTTGTGTGGATGTTATTTTACTCACAGTTGAGAGGCAAAGTGTACTCCCTAGTAGAACCTGAATTCTGACACCATTAGACTATAGCTTGTCAGTTTCATTTCTTTTTTTTTGCCATTCAAACTTTATTTATTTTTCATGTACAGAGAGAGGATCCAGTTATCATACGCACATATGATACAGGAACAAAAAAAAGGAACACGTGCTAGAGTCAGTTTAATTTCTAAATTAGCTTCTTGTTTAGGGATGGGAGTAGGAGTGATTAGACACTAATGAAAAAATAACTTTATTGGAATGCTCTGTGTTTAAAAGATTGGAAAAGGGGCAGTAATGAAAACAGCACATAATCAGAACCCCAAAATAAAGCAGCAGTGCAACAAAACTAGGCAAAAGATTCTGGGCATCTATTAGTTTTATTTGGTGGTGAAATTCTCAAGTCCACCAAAATATGAGAGGTTTATTTCTTTAGTTTTTGTTTACAAGGTGGGTGCACTAGCCACAAAATGACTATTTTCAAGCACGACCCGGGAGGTTACAGAGTAGTCGAACAACAGCAATACAAATAACAAGATTGTTGCAATACAAGGAGAAAAATACATAATTGATAGCAGAAAGCAGTACCACTATCATAACATACAGTAAAGAACTAAGGTAAAAGTACACACAATGTAAGCTATATTCAGGCAAGGAGTACAAACAATTGAAATAAAGTGGATAAGAATAATCAGAAGGGGGCAGAAGACGAGGAACATGTTAGACTAAAGCAATATATTGGCTTATCATATTACAATAAGTAAGTGCAAACACCAAGGAGACCTTGTGGCAGTGGAAAACAAACACCATATTCTGAAACTAAGTAACAAGGCAAGGTCATACAAGACCTAGTACAGAATAAGTGCAGACATTTGAAGGCATATAGTTGGCATGGAATATGCAGCTAATTACAGTAAGATTAGGGAGGATAAAAACAGGAGCAGGAAACTGATTTGGATAGGAAACCACAAAATTCTTTTTTTTAAGATGGCATGAGACGATGCCTGCCGAATGGCCAATGGAAGGGCACTCCAGTGTTTTGGGGCAGTGTGAGAGAAGGCACAGATACCCTTAGTGGTTTTGCATCTAGGTAGGTGGAGAAGAGACTTTTCGATAGAGCGCAAGCCATAGGAGGAGGATTGAGGAAGTAGCAGGGAGGCAAGAGATGAAGGGGTTTGAGATCTAATAACACTGTCCATAAGGGAGCCAAGGTAGAGGAGTCTGGTGGCTAAGGGGGGGAGTCAATTTATATCAGCATAGAGCTGGCAGTGATGTTTTTGCCATGGGGATGAGGAGGCATAACAGCAAATATTGTTGTATGTGGTATCCCATTTGTGAAGAGTAGTTTTAGGCACACCAGTATAGGTGGCAACGCCATAGGTAAGGGCAGGAAGTAGGTTGCAACGAGCAATGGCCATTCTGGTGGAAGGGGTTAGGGCATAGGTAGTTCTGTAGGCAATCCCAAGTTTGCCATTCACTGATTTACAGGTAGACTGAATATGGAGGTCAAAATCAAGGGACTGGTCCAGTTGAACTCCTAGATACTTAAAAGATTTGACAGTACCTACAGTATAATAGAGCCATCAGGACAGGAAACCTCGAGTTGGTCATTGCAAGATCTGAGTTTGGAGGAAGAGTCAAAGAGCATGGCTTGAGTTTTACCTACATTTAGAATGAGTTTGTGCTCAGTGAGCTATGCTTGGATAGTTGAGAAGTTGGAAGAGAGCTGAAGGTTGATGTCAGATAGGTGTTTTGAGCTAGTGTACAGCACAAGATCATTCACATAGAGGAGGGATGAGCATGAGGTGATACCAATGGTGATGTTATTAATAAAAATGGAAAAAAGGAGGGACCCAGGATGGAGCTTTGGGGAACTCCTATATTGCTAGTTACGTGGTTAGAGAGGGCAGAATTGAATCTGACAACCTGAGCTCTATTAGATAAGTAACTGTTAAACCAGGCAACAACAGGTGGAAAGAAACCCAAGGAGTGATGGATGGAAAGGAGTAGGGGGATGATCCACTAGATCAAGTGCCTTTGTCAAATCAATAAAGACTACACCCAGCTGTGGCCCGGTGGTGCTGAGGATTGAGGTGCTGGATGTCACACCTCGTGCCATGCTAGTGACCTGGGTTTGGGAATGAGCCCAGGCTGCCAGGCGTCAGCATGGGGGAGAGAGGATTGAGCATCCGGAGGACTGCTCTCCTCTCTTGGGGGGAGGGGGCTAGTCATCTTGCTCACTGACTACCCTCTGGTGATGGCTGGAGGGCTGTATGGGTCAGGAGGCTTGATCCGACATCCTTACCTTGGAAGGGGGGGTGGGTGAAAAAGGAAAAACTAAGCCTGGCAGGCTCAATGATGGTCCGCTACTCCCGGGAGCAGTCCCCAGATTCTGGATTCGGTCTCTGGGAGGGAGGAAAGGTTGGCAACCTTCTCCTGGCCCCCTCCATGGGCAGCAATCCATGAGGGAACTACCGGGGACTGCCTAGCACGGGAGCAGCGGGACCAAAGAGAGAGAGTCCCTCCATTCGGAGGGCCATAGCCACCTGCCAGGGTTCCAGTGGCTAAAGAGTACTTACAGAAAAAAAAGACCACACCTGTCAGGAGACCAGAATCCATAGCCAAGAGGGTATGATCTGTAAATTTGACCAAGGCGGTAGTGGTACTATGATCCCTACAGAACCCATGTTGTCTTTCAGAAAGGAGGGTGCATTTAAGTAGAAAGTCAATGGTTTGAGATGCAACCAGCAAGAATTTTACTGAAAACAGAGAGGATAGTAATAGGGCTGTAGTTAGAAATGTCTTTCGGATCACCTTTTTTCAAAAACTGGGGGTGATTTTCCAAAGATCAGGAACTTGGCTATGGCACAGGGACAGAGTAAAAATTCTAGCCGTGGGGAGCTAATAAACATAGCAACAAGCTTTAGGAGCCTGGGTTCAAGACAGTCAGAGCCAGTGCTGGTATCGTCAGAGACAGTATTAAGGAGTTTTAGTACCTCGTGCCTAGCTATGGCTTTAAAATGAAAAGTTGGAGTCCCAGACCCAGAGCTGGAAGAGGAGCGCTGGTTGGTAGGTAGAGTTGAGGGGGAAGGAGGAAGTATAATATAATAAGTCTGTAAAATGCAGGTTAAAGACATTAGCAATGGTAGTGGGATCATTACAGTGTATGCCCTTTAGAATCATATCATTAGGAGTAAGGGACTGGGTAGGCCCCAGGAAAGTTTTCACATGGGACCAGAATTTCCTCGGATCCCCAGCAGATTTAAGGAATAAACCTTTACAATAATTACTTTTGGCAGTTCTGATTTGTTTTTTACAAGCATTATGCTTGGCCCTATATGACTGTAGTCAGCAGGAAGGCCTGAGGACTTGAATTGTCTCCAGCTTTTATCTCTCGCTTGGAGTATAGAAACATAGAATTTGATGGCAGATAAGGACCGCTTGGCCCACCCAGTCTGCCCATTTCCCTACCTACTGGATAAGCTGCAGATCCTAGTTAACCAGCAGCCTACTTCTTCCTACCCCCAACCCCTAGAATGGCCTTATGACTGTCCCATGCATGCTTGAATTCCACCACTGATTTTGACTCCACAACCACCTCCAGAAGGCCGCTCCATGCATCCACAACCTCTCTGTAAAAAATACTTAATTACCTCTGAGCTGCCCCCATATTCAAATTGTGCCTCTTGTTCTTGCACACCTCTTTGAAAGATGCTACCCTCTTGGACTTTGTTGATTCCTTTGAGGTACTGAACGCTTCTATCATGTCCCCTCTCCCTCCTTTCCTCGAGGCTATACACATTAAGCTCCTTTCATCTCTCTTCATATAGTCTTCCTGGTGCAGACCCTGCACCATTTTAGTTGCCCACCCTGACAGCTTCCATCCTGTCATGTCTTTGTGGAGATTGGGTCTCCAGAACTGCACACAGTACTCCAGAAGGGGTCTCACCAGCTGTCTGTAGAGATGGATAATAACTTCCTGTTTTCACTGGTGATGCTCTCCCTATGCATCCTAGTATCACCCCAGCCCTCCTTGCTGCCTCCTCTCACATTGCTTGCCCACCTTTAGGTCATCTGATATGACTACCCCAGGTCCCTTTCCATTTTGTTGTTGTTAGTATCTCACCCCCATTGTGTACTCTTCCTGGGATTTGTTCTCAGGTGCATTACCTGCACTTTTTAGCATTGAATCTAAGCTGCCATACATTTGACCAGTCCTCTAACCTTGCCAAGTCCCTTTTCATCCTTTCCACCCCACCCTGTGCATCAACTCTGTTGCAAATCTTTGTGTCATCTGCAAAGAGATATACTTTTCCTTCCAGTCCCTCTGCAATGTCGCTTATAAAGACATTGAAGAGGACCGGTCCTAATACTGAACCCTGCGGTACCCCACTAGTAACCCTCCTTTCTTCTGAGTGGAAAGGCAAGTATGGCAAGTAAGTCTTTATGCAGCCATCTGGATTGTTTCCCCCTAACTCGACATGTAATGAGAGGTGTATGCACTTCTTGAAGTGTTCCAAATTCTTCAAGGAAGATGCTGAGAGCAGACTGGGCATCCTGGGCCAGATATAGGTTGGACCAGTCAATTAATGAGACATCAAGAAGAAACTTACCCTGGTCAAGACTGGCAAAATTCCTGAATGTGATGTAACATGGAGGGGAAGAAGGAGTGGACGAGGGACTCCAGATAAAAAATATTGGGGAGTGGTCAGTTATAGCATCAGTGAAAGTATCAGCAGCTGGGATATGATCTAAGTGATTTGTTAATATCTAGTCAATTAGGGTGCTAGACTTTGATTGGTGGGGGTTACCCTACCCTAGTGGGCTCTGATAGGAGCTGATAGAGATTATGGCTTTGCACCAGGGAAAGGAGGTAGTTTTGAGTCTTCCCCATCCAGTTTAGTTTCAAGTCCCCAAGAATGAGAACTTCATTATGCCCAATGAGCAAGTCAGTTTGAGTAAGTAGTTCTTCAAGACCTAAGGGGCCACTGAGGGGAGGATTATAGGCACAAACAATATGTAGCTTTTTTTGCACCCAGGGTGAGGATGGCATAAAGGGATTCACAGAAGGAGGATTCAGGAGTAGGGGTGGTAGAGAGATTAAGATGATTCTTATAGAGTATTGCAACTCCACCCCCTTTTTTAGGAGAGTCTGTTTCTGCACAACATGTTATAGTTTGCTGTAGAACAGACCAAGTCTGGAATTGAGGGTTTAAGCCAAGTCTCAGACAAGCAAAGAATATCTGGTTTATAGAGAGCAACCCATGCCTCAAGGTCAGCATGGTTACGTACAAGACTCCTAATATTATGATGAGCGATACATAGCCCTTTAATATTATTCAGGGATACATCAGGGTGAAAGTAATGGATCAGAGGGCCAGGGTTTGCTTCCACATCCCCAAATAGTAGTACAGTCAGGAAAATAAGGTACCAGAGTTTACAGTGAAAGAATGGAGAGAGAAGCAAACGGCAAGAAAAATGTTTTTTCAAGACATCTGACACAAGGAAGATGAGACCTCTAGGGAGTAATAGAGGGGGTGATCTTGTTGTTTGTGGGGTAGTAGAAGGAGGTTTGAGAAATGACAGTCAGTGAGATCAGGAGGTGAGGACAACATAGTGTTGGAGCAAGGGACAAATGACAGACAGGAGAGAAAAAGGAGCAAAAGGGCTGCAGACAGTGGTCCTGAGAGGATAGAAGGATCCCAAGGTTAGTAGCTGAAATAAGTGGGCTTAGCAAAGGGGGAAAAGAAGAGCAGTTCTCAAACAGCAGAGAAAAGCAATTGGGAACAGAAGGTAATAGAAACGTAGATGTGAAGGATTGTGAGTTAGTCGTCTGTTGTGACTACAAAGGAAGTGGTAGGAGTTGATACAGAGGCTGAAAATAAGGTGAGGATATGTAGGAAAGTTAATCTAAGTTAAAATAAAGTGAGGATAGGTAGGAGAGTTAACAACATACTAGAGCTGTATGAGGAGTGTGAACACTATATGTAAGTCTGCATTAGATGCCCCTACTGGTCACATAATATAAGGAGCAAATAAGAAAGTGGGTACTTAGTTATATGACTAAGTGAAAGTATAAATTGCAACGTCCACCTAGGGTGGGTGGGGAGCCGGTGCTGAGTGCCAGCAGGGTTTAAGTGCTTACTGAGCCTTGGTAATGGCACTGGTCTGAGGACCGTACTCGGCTGATTTGAGCGAACCACCAGTGTGGTTCAAACAAGCTTGCAGCTTGGGCTTTCAGTGCTTGCGGCTAGAGGTATCAGCAGTCTGCCCTTATGTAAGGCAGGACCGCAGATTCTGACCACCGAGGGTCAGCTCCAGTAGACAGGGAGGGCAGCTGCAATTGCAACCACAGGGAGTGGCACAGCTGAGGACCTTCTGCCCAGGAATGGCACAGTTAGCCTGGCTGATTTGAGTGAACCACCAGCGTGGTTTGAACAAGCTTGCGGCTTGGGATTTTGGTATTTCCGGCTAGGGGTGTCAGCAGTCTGCCCTTGTGTAAGGCAGGACTGCAGATTCTGACCACCGATGCTCAGCTCCAACAGACAGGGAGGGCGACTGCAATCGCAACCGCAGGGAGCGGCGCAGCTGAGGACCTTCTGCCCAAGAAGGGCACAGTTAGCATAGAAACAGCATTGTAGACCTGGCAAGGATTAGGATTGAGAAAATAATAAAAAAAAATTCATGGGGCCCAATTCTCAAAAGGTTTAGAATGCCACAAGCCCTGGGTGTGTCAAACACACAGCACATGGGGCTTGTGGCACTCCCTGGCTAGCAATTGCAATTCTTGATCCCGTGCGCCATATTGCCCCAAGTTAGACCAGCTTTTGCTGGTCTAATGTTGCCAACCTTTTTTTATGGGGTTTGTGACAGATATTTGGCGCAAGCCACCATAAAAAGGGTAAAGTGTCGCAAACGTGTACAATCTTTCAGAATTGCACATACGGTACACCAATGTGTCCGGCACAGAGCAGGGTTTGAGGCAGGGCTTGTGCAATCCCTGCACCAACCTTTGAGAATCGGGCCCATGGTGCGTAGTATAGGAGGTACCTAGAAAAGCAGATACGACAGGTATGCTAATATTTCTATTAACAGTAGCTGAAACTAACTGGGAAAAACATTTACTGTTGCACTGTTGCTTTAAACATAGTAACCAGTGTCTGGTGGAGCAGCACTCTTCTCTTATTTGAAAATCTAGGTCCAGTGTGGGACATAGTCCCAGTATTGCCATGAGTGGGCAACTTCTGTCTACAAACCCTCACAATTATCCCAACCCACAAAGTTTATTTCACATTTTTTATGAGAATAAAGCACAGTTCTGTACATTTTAAGTTCACATGGGCATGATTTCTAGGCCACCGGGACAGAGGGAAGAGGGTGACAGGGAAATTAGGGCAGAAAGTAAGAAGGAGGTTGCAAAGGAAGAAGAAGTATTGGGGTTGTTCTCACTTTACCAGACATAGATTATGACATTCCAGCAGCTAAGCATGCCAGAAGTCATGCCTGCTAGATAATAGTATGCAGGACTGCCTGCTGATGCAGTTGGTCAGGAAACCCACAAGACAGGCTATCATTCTTGATGTGGTGCTCACCATCTTGGAAATGATAAGTGGAGTGCGAGTTGGTAAGCCATTGAGGTTCTGTGACCACAGCACCATATGGTTTGAACTGGTCCAGAATACCAGTCTTCACTTGTAAAGTGTTGAGTTTTTAGATTTCAGAGGAGTATACTTTGACTACCAAAATTAATTGATCCAGAATACCCCAGTGTTACTCTACTTTGACTTCAGCAAGGCACTCAACATAGTGCCACATTGAAGGTTGCTGAAGAAGTGAAAGGATCTGGGTGCAACAAAGGACCTAGTTAGATGGGTGGGGAGGTGGTTGAGGAGAGGCAGTGGAGCATGCTGGTAAACAGAGTCCAGTTAGGGTAGCAGGAGGACTCAAGGGGGTTGTCACAAGGGTCAGTCTTGGGACCAGTCTCTTTCAATGTGCTTATCAGGGACATACTGTAGGAGAAGGAATACAAGACATCTGCATCTCTTCAAAGAGGACACTAACCTCTGTGGCAGGGTAGACAGTGAGGAGGGGGTAAGGGAGCTGCAGTCCCAAGAAGTACAAGGTGGTACACATAGGGAACAAGAACTCCAGGATGGAATCTTGGATAGGAGTGGTTAAGCTGGGCACTACTTCTGGGGAAAGGGACCTGAGAGTTAAAACAATCCAGCCAATGCAACAAGGCCTGAAACAAGTTGACCAGAATGTTGGAAGGGGTTTCGATAGCAGAAGGAAAGAGGTAATACTAACTTTCTATAGATCACTGCAGGTTAGGACACATCTAGAATACTGTGCACTGTTCTAGAGTTCCCATCTAAGGAAAGACAAGAACAGTCAGAAGACAGTGCAGAGTAGGGTAACCAAAATGATTCAGGATCCACAGGGCAGATACTATTAAGAACGGCTTACATGTTCTCACTGGAAACGAGAAGGGAGAGGGGAGACATGTTAGAAACCTTCCACATTTTGAAAGGAATGAATAAAGTAACTGTGATGAACTATTCAGCAGGAGTAGCAAGTCAAAACATAGGAACATAAGCTGATGGGGCAAGATTCTGGTGGGCCATAGACACATAGAAACTGGTGGCAGATAAGGGCCACTTGGGCCCATCCAGTCTGCCCTTTTTCATCATGCTGCTTTTGCTGCAGACCCTTCTCTTCTACCCCTTTCCTATCCCTTATGATTCCCTTGTGCCTATCACAGGCTTTTTTGAATCCCACCACTGTTTATGCTCCCACTACCTCCACAGGAAGGCTGTTCCAGGTATCCACCACCCTTTCTGTGAAGAAGTATTTCCTCACATCTCTCCTGAACCTACCCCTCTCCAACTTCATGTTGTGACCCCTTGTTCTACAGCACCCATTCCTCCACAAAATACCTCCTGCCTGTACCTTATTCACCCCAGTGAGGTATTTTAAGATCTCAGTCATATCCCCCCTCCCTCTCCCTACTCTCCTCCAGGGTGTACATATTTAGCTCCTTTAGCCTCTCCTCATAGGGCTTTTGATGCAGACCCCATACCTTCTTGGTAGCCCTTTTCTGGTTAGCCTCCATTCTGTCCATGTCTTTCCTGAGATGTGGTCTCCAAAACTGGACTCAGTACTCCAGGTTGGGTCTTACCAATGGCCTATATAGGGGCAGCACCACTTCCCTTTTCCTTCTGGTAATACCCCTACCTATACACCCCAGCATTCCACAAGCACCCCCAATCACCTTGTCACATTGCCTGGCCACCTTCAGGTCATTCAATATGATTACCCCCAGGTCCTTTTCCTTCTTGTTGCAGATCTTGGTGTCATCTGCAAAGAGGCAGACCTTCCTTTCCAGTTCCTCTGCTATATCACTAATGAAGACATTAAAAAAGTAAAAATTTATTAACAGAAAAATTCTCCATTTAGCAGGTTCATTTACAAGGAGGTCCTGGGCTATCATTTGCATACACAAACAGATTTAGGCAACTATACAATACATAGGGTGTACAACCAACAAGATGATATATACATGAATAGGAAAAAAATATATACAGAATTATACACAAAGATGTGTACAGTAGTCCTCGAGTACAATAGAGCAAAGAAGTTAGAACATGGTAAGAACATTTGGTAAACATTTGGAGCATTTTGCTTTCACAGGATTACACCATGGGACAAACAGAGATACTGAAGCATAGTAGAGAGAGAGAGAGAGGTGGAAATAGTGAGGGTTAGGAGGGGGGGAGGTGACTGAAACAGGGAAGGTAGGTGAGGGCAAGAGCAAGGAAAAGGGTGAAGGTGGGTGGAGCTGGGGTATGGAGGAGGGCAGAAGGTGGGGGAGGGGGAGGGGTGGAAGGGTAGGTACAGCGAAGCTCACCAGGATGAAGCACAGTGTGATAAATTTACTGCATGACAAAAGGGATTAACTCCCATTGAAATTGCATTGTTTACTGCAATAATTCTACTGCAGAATTCTGCAGCACTGCGCTTCATCCTGGTGGGCTTCGCTGTAAGTAAGTAAGGAGGGAAGGAAAACTAGGGAAGAGTGAGATCAAGAGGATGACGAGTATGACATAAAGTCAGGGACATACACAGTAGTCACCAATTTTGTTAAAGACCAGTTTTTTAGAAACTGTGTGGGGGTATTAGGTTTTGTAGTTTGAGACTAGATTGGTCTTTATTCCAGACTGCCAGTAGAGCACAGCTTATAGCCATTTCTCTGAACCGAGTGCAGGAGCATGGGACTTCTAGTATGATATAATCACTGCTGCATAATGTGTATAGGCAGGCATTAAAGAGGACTGGCCCCAGTACTGACCCCTGAGACACCTCCCCTGGTCACTCTCCCCTCCTTGGAGTGAACTCCATTTACCACCACCCTCTGCCTCCTATCCCTAACCCATTTCTTACCCAGGTTACCACCTTATTGCCCACCCCCATGCCACCCAACTTGTTTATCAGCCTCCTATGTGGAATGGTGTCAAAGGCCTTGCTGAAGTCCAGGCAGGCCATGTCCAGAACCCTCCCTGATCCAACACCTTAGTTACACAGTCAACAAAAATCTGTTAGATTTGCTTGTCATGACCTCCGCTCTGTGAAGCCATGTTGCCTCAGGTTCTGTAGCCTGTTGGATTCCAGGTGTTCCATGGTTCTTTCCTTTAATAGTGTTTCCATCAATTTACAGTAATAAAACAAATCCCCCACACACTTGCTCACACTACCCAGGTACTAACTACTTTACTCCATTTTGGAAGGGAAAAGACAAACATTTATTCCATGCTTTTAAACACAATACATATTTAAAACACAGTGCATCTCTGGCATAGGTGCAAGTGAATGAACTCCCCAACGCCGTTTCACTCCTCCTGCAGGCTGCAGGAGCTTTATCAAGGGTTGAGTCCAAAAAACATAGCTGCCCATATTTATACAAATGTTAAACAATTAGTGGCTATAATTAGTTATCAAAAAAAGCTTGCAAAAGAATGTGCACATCTCATCTTAAATTACATTCTAAAATGTTCCCCACTAAGTCATGCCAAGCAAATCTAATAGATTTTTTTTGACTGGGTAACTAAGGCATTGGATCAGGGAGGGTGCTGGACATGGTCTACC
This sequence comes from Neoceratodus forsteri, assembly GCA_016271365.2. Taxonomy (NCBI): domain Eukaryota; kingdom Metazoa; phylum Chordata; order Ceratodontiformes; family Ceratodontidae; genus Neoceratodus; species Neoceratodus forsteri. Next base: position 726,525,658 of record CM028129.1, read on the forward strand.
TGGTCTTCAGCAAGGCCTTTGACACCATTTGACCTTGAATTTTGTTACTTGTCCTCTTTTTAACATTATAATATTGCTCTGTTCTTGTCTTCCTTGTACCCTGTTATGTTATTTCATTTTTGACGTGGAGCCTTTGCAAAGGAGTCCTTGACTCAAAGGTTATAATTCCGATTCTTTCAATAAATAAATAAATAAGTTCTATGGGCCCGATTCTAGAAGGGTTATGCCTAGCGTAACAGCAGTTGTGCCAAGCAGAATGGTGCATGTAGCAACTTACGCCAGCAGTTGCGACATGCACGATTGTACAAAGTGACCTGCTTGCGCCGAACAGCTGTTACACCGCATAAACCCTCTGCAACATGGTGCTAGGGGGTTTACGGCAGCAGTTGCGCCCCATTCTAGAAGGGCAGCCACAAAGTGCCCACATCAGGATTCTACAAAAACACCCGGAGGAGATCCGGTAACGTAAGTTATACCAGCATTTAGCTGGTATAACTTACAGATGCCCCAGGGATCCTGCAGACTCGTCAGCTATCCAGCGGACAGTGCACAGTTTCCCTCCGCCCCATGCCCAGCACACCCCAGTAGGACCCCACAGGGCTACCCATACCACCTGCCCCCGAAACAGCCGTTGGCAGAAGCCCCAGGGGGTGGCTCTGCCATCCACCCACCCTTGCCCCAAACCACGAGTAGCCCGCCACATATGTGGCAATAATCCAGCCCTGGCAGTCTAGTGTCCTCCACCAACTGTACATCAATATAATAACAAATATCTCCATATCCTTGGTAGTCTAGTGTCCCCCCCCAAACTGTACATTAATATAACAACAAATATCCCGGTATCCCTGGTAGTCTAATGCCCCCCCAACAGTACCTCAATATAATAAACAACGATACAATTTCCCTGGTAGTCTAGTGGCCCCCCACCCAACCATGCCAGCCCACCCAGCACCCCTCCCACCTGTCCCCAGCCGGTGACTGGCATAGCCCACCTCTCACCTCCACGGCCAGCCGACGACTGAGTGCAGTATTAGCGCTACTGCACAGACATGCTCAGAAATTAATTTGGGCTGGCATGGCTGGGTGGGGGGGCCACTAGACTACCAGGGAAATGAGATTGTTGTTTATTTTATTGATGTGCTGTGGGGGGGGGGCACTAGACTACCAGGGATATGGGGATATATGTTATTATATTGATGTACAGTCGGGGGAACACTAGACTACCAGGGATATGGGGATATATGTTATTATATTTATGTACAGTTCCAGGGGGCACTAGACTATCAGGGAAATGGGGATACTTGTTATTATAGTAATGTACAGTTCAGGGGGGACACTAGACTACCAGGGAAACAGGGATCTTTTATTATTTTACAGTTGGGGGGGCACTGGACTACCAGGGCAGATGACGTGCTGCATATGCGCGACAGGCGACCTGGGGGGTCATCAGGCACGGGGTGCACTGGCGACCCGCGGCATCGGCTGTGACATGCCAGCTGCCACGCCTCTGTGCCGGCTTACCTTGCCACATGTCGCAAGTCCCAGGACTTTGTTGAGGAAACCCTGCCCCTTCTAGAATACGGTGCAGGGTCAATGCGCAGTTGCGGGTGGCGCAAGTTGTGGTCAGTGGCAACTTGTGCCACCCTTCTAGAATTGGGCCCTATTAGTGCATCTTATGTGCAAATCTATAGCTCCCCCTAGTTGTTTTAAATGATTTAACCAGATAATTAGAGCATATCAATTACTATAAAGTTTATCTGTTCTCTTTCTAGTAAGTTATATTCAAGTCCATGATGATTAACAGGTAGTCTCTTTCCTTGATTCAGTCATCAGTATTCTTCTTCTGGTCACCATGGTGAACATCAACACACACAAGGGGAGCTGTCATCTTGCATGTTGGGCTGCCACACAAATGCTTTATAATTCCCATAAAGTGCTGAACCCCAAGAAAACTTAAAAAAAAACACACACAGCATCAGATTCATTATAATATATCAAATCCTTATACAGTTATATGACAAATATCTTGATCTAAAAAGGGCTTTATTTAGAATCTACCATTTAAACCTGGATGTTGTAAAGCTCCTAATGTACATATCCATTTAGCTTGATTTTTAAGGAGCAATTTATCCAAATCCTCTCCCTTGGTCCAAGTTTCACCCTTTTGAGTCCCATGTACAGCCAGAAACATTCACTATCAGTAGCAGCAAACCTGACATGTGCAGCCAAGATACTAGTCTTGTCTTCATTTGCAGTGCCTATGACATGTTCCCCTACCCTTAATTTAAATGCATGGCTAGTCTTCCCTATATAAAAACATCCACAGACATGTGTATATATATATATATATATATATATATATATATATATAAAATGCCCTCTGTGTCATATGTAATAAGTTCATTTATTTAAAATATCTGATCTTTAATCGGATGCTGGAACCCTTTACATTTTTTAATAAATTTACAAAAATATCTACCACAGTTAATGTACCTTTGGGGGGGGGGGGGCACCAAACAAAGTTCTCTCATTCCTAACCATAGGTTGATGGGAATCTACTGCCATGTCTCTAATATTTCTCGACCTCTGATGCACTATTTTAGGAGGGTTATTTCTATACTCAGGTCCCGATACTGGATCTGATGCAATAATATTCCAGTTCTTTAAAGTGATATCCTTTACATACTTTGTTCGGTCCATATATCCGGTTATATAATTCTAAACCTTTTTTCATTACTGTACTGTTGTTATTTCCACAGATGCACTGCTATTCTGGGCTGATCTATTTTGCACATAAAACTTTTCATTCATTTCCCTACTACAGATGTCAGGCTGACGGTATCCTGTGAGTTCGGTGACTGTGATTGGGCGCCTACTGAAACAGCGACTCAATTGTGGTGCCTTACACCATAGTGACGGGGGAGGGTGGGTGACTGGATTGGGGGGGTGCACGAATATAGTGACATTCTGTAGCTACATGTATATGCGTTGGGAGGGGAGTGAGCAGCTGAATGCGGGGTGAGAGGGAGGGAGGGATTGTGAGGTGGCACCATGGTGAGCTGCCGAGCTACTCCTGTGGCATAGTGGGTGGGTTCAGGGCTTGGGCGTGAATGGTGCTGGGTTTGGGCATGGGTGCCTTTTGTTGTGTCTGTCCCTAATTTTGGAGGGAGGTTGCCCTCCCCAACATGCACCTCCCTGGAGTTGAGAATCCTTAAGTAGAGGGGTGCGGAGGCCACAGCACCCTGCATTTACATGTAAAATCTAAGTCCTCATTGTCCTTTTGCAGTGCGCTGGGGACTGCATTGCTGAAATATTTTTTTTGCGATTTCCATGTGCGGTAACGATGATTGCTATTTGGCGCTCGCCGTTATGACATAGATACCAGGCTGACAGGCCTGTAATTTCCTGCTTCCTCCTTGCTACTACTTTTCTGAAGTGGGACTACGTCTGCCCTTCTCCATTCCTCTGGGACCACTCCATTCTCCAGTAACCTGTTAAACAAATCTGCCAGGGGTGCAGCTAGAAGCTCCCTGAGTTCCTTTAGCACTCTTGGATGCACCCTGTTCAGCCCCATGGCTTTGTCCACCCTCAGATTAGCAAGTGCTTTCCTGACCCTCTCATCAGAAAAGGGACTGGTGTCCACTTCCCTCCCCTCCAAGCCTTGGTGCTTACTTGCTGTCCCTCCCGTTCCCCTTCTGCTGTGAACACTGTGCAGAAGTATTTGTTTAAGATGTTTACCTTTTCTTGGTCCTCTTCTGTACAGCTCCCCCATACAGTTCCTCCCTTTGTTTTCCTGTTCTTGCTAATACAGTATACCTGAAAAATGTCTTGTCCACCTTCAATACTGTCTGGGCTATTTTCCCCTCAGCTTGCACCTTTGAGCTCCGTACTGCTTTGCCTGCCTCCCTCCATTTCCCGAGATACACTTTCCAGTCCTCCTCTCTCTGCATCTCTTTATACCTTTTAATGCCACTGTTTTTACGTTTACCTTTTCTGCCACTTCCCTCGAGAAACATAACAGTCTCCTCCTCCTTCTGCTTTTGTTTATTTGCCTGACATTCAGGTTTGCCGCCTTTACTATGTCCTATTTAATCTGGCTCATTTGTCTTCCACCCCATCAATGACATCTCCCCTCACTAGGGCCTCTCAGAGGCATTCCCCCGTCTTTGTAAAGTCAGCCCTTCTGAAATCCAGGACCCTTGTCCTTGAGCGGTTGAATTCCGTTACTCTTCTTATATCAAACTCACACTGCACGATGCTTACTGGTCCCCAGATGACTTCCTACTCTGATGTCCACAACTCTGTCCACAGGACAGATCATGAGAAAGTTTTACATTACAGAGAGAGTGGTTAAGCCATGGAACAGTCTATCAGTTGAAGTGGAGAGCACAAAAAACATCAATGGTTTCAAGCACAGGCGGGGAAGGGTTAAGGGATTAATAGTTACTCGAGGTAACAGTAAGGCAGGGGTAAGGAGGGGGGGAAGTGAGGGCATAAACGCCATCTAGGCAATAGGTCCCAGGGTAGCATAGAGTATAACAGGGCAGACTGTATGGACCTAATGATCTTTTTCTGCCAGCATTGTTTGTTTCTATTGGTTATTAAATAGATGTTGCAATTATTTGGGGCTCCAAATGGCTTCAACAGGCAGGGAGTATAGCTCAGAGATTAGAGCAATGAGCTGTAAATGAGTCTAGTACACCAGACCTGGGTTTGATTCCCACAACCTCCACTGCATTTTGTGACCCTGAGCAAGTCACTTAACATTTCTGTGCTCCCAGGAGGCATCAAGAAACAAGCTTCAATGCAGTGTGCCTTTCAGCACTGAAAAAGTAGAGCCAACATATAACGTATAACGTTCGGTATCAAAATATTTCCTCCAGGATAAGTTGTCTTTGTAGCTTCATTGACTGGGAGGCAGTGGCACACAGTTGGTGCTGCAGCAGCAACAGCAGCAGCAGCAACCCTGGCACCCATCCCAGCCTGGGATCTCATGCCACACAAGGCAGAGTATCTCCTAACTTAGTCAGCAATCATGTCTCTCTCTCACCAGATTTCTCTTTATCAGCAGTTCAGCTAGCAGCATCACTCAGGCACATGACCATAAACACCCTCTCTTCTAGGGAACTCCTTTCATGCTGCAAGGATACCACAAACTCTCCTTGTGGGGAAGGTCTTTAAGGTCCTCACATGATCCTGGTGTGTCCCCTCACATGACCCTCCCCTACAAATTAAAAGTGATATATGCTAAATGCCCCCAGATCCCTTTTCCTGGATTTAAAGTACTGTCTTAACCCTGTCCATGAGGGCCAACAAGTGACTGGGCATTGAGGTGATCTGGTCTCATAGGTCTAGACCAATCAACAGCTGTGAGGTATGACATCTTTGCCATCTTAGGGCAGCATCTGACCTCAAGTACACCTTGACACCCTCCTCTTATTCACTAAGCTCCGACCACTGAAGCGTCTATATCAGAGTCACTATTAGAGAGTAGACAGTATATGGCAGACTGGTAACCAATCCTCCAACTTCTAGTGGCAGGAGGGGGTTGTTACACCATGTTCTTAAATGCCAACACAGTAACAGTCTACAAATAAAAAGCAGATCTCAAAAGGATATATCCTGCATTAGGCCACACCTTTGGAACTATATCTGTCAGCACTAGGACCTCATGGAAACTTTTGCTAGCCAGGGGTCACCCATGATGATGTACCACATCTGCATCTATATAAGCATGGGCCACCCACAATGATGTACCATGTCTGTGTCTATATAAGCATGGGTGGCCCATCACCCTGCAGTTCCTTTCCCACTGTTGATCATCTTCTTTGGACCTGTCGAAGGAAAAGCTACGAACCTAGCCATTGCCATTTATTCTTTTATTTTACAAAAGTCTTTTTTTTTTTTTTGTCTCTGCATGCTGCCGAGGTTGAAAAGGCCTTTATTTCAGTATTGTAAGTGCATAAATCAAATTTACAAAGAAGACACATGTGGTTTGTGCATGCTATTTGGACCTGTCTCACAATGTGAAGATCTGTGAGATTTGCTAGAGCTTCAGCCAGGCTATAAGGTGATGCCACAAGAAAGCTCTAGAAAATGTCCTCCTTCCTAAACAACTAAAAGCCATTGAGAAGGAACAAGGCCCAAAGTGTATGTCTCCCTCCCCGTCAGCTGAGAAGTGGCCGCTGAAGTCAACGGACCGAGACAGGAAACAGTTATAATTGTCGCCCTCCTCCTCCTCATCAAGCCACAAGCACAATCAGAGAGAAAAAGAACGATCTGCTTCACCGGTGAGGTCCTGGTCACCACTAAGACAAGGTAAATCTACTGCATCATTGCCTGCTCTGGTGGTGTTGATATCTGCTCCCCCCTCCGTTGATGAGACACCAGTGTCAGTGCCTGGCTTAGGTGCTGCCATATCTACCATGGCTGGCAGGATGCCATCATCGTTTGGCCAAGGCCCATTGACTAAAGTAGTCCTGGCCACTATACAGGGTGCTATCAACTCTCAGGCTGTGCTGGCATTTTTCTCAGAAATGATCAGCCACATTCTGCCTGGACTACAAATATAGGCAGTTATTCCACCGACAGGGCCTCCTGGTACTCTGCCCTCATCAATGGCATCTACTAGCACACCACAGATTCTGCACTCTCAGTCACCACCTGGTCACTGGTGCATTCTGTGCCTTCCATCATTGATAGAGACATCAACAATGAAGCAGGATATAATTCTGACCTCATGGATTTATAGGAGGAGTCAAAGGAGGAATATGAGGGAGAACTATATTTTGAACCTTACTCTAGTCCTACCCTCTCATTCTGCAGTAAGGACTTGGTAATCTACACCCCAAGATCTCCTCCTGAGTATCCCACTTTTCAAACTATGATGCAGCAAATGCAAACTGCCATGGGCTTAGCTGTGGAAGAGAAAGATTCAACACAAGTAAATTTAATGGTCTTCTTTTTGGAGGTGCTTTGCACACTCTCCATTATAATTCTACCTATATACCCTGCATTAGAGGATGTTACCTTTGCTGCATGGTACAGACAAAAGGTATCCCATTGTGAGGGCACCATGATTAGGGCACCGTAATGAGGGTGCCGCAACAAGGACGTGAGTGACAGGGAAGATCTGGATTTTAGATCATCTTGCACTCACACGCTGTTGCGCGTCCCCATGATTTCTCTGCCCTTCACAGCGTGCCCACCCTGGAGGATATTATATTTATTTTGGGGGTGCAGGGGGCAATGCCCCCCACAAAACCTAACTCTTTTGTGGGACGGTCCTTTGGCGCTGTACCTTTTGGGGGCCTGAACGTCATCTGTGATAGTGTTGGGCGACATATTACTTGTGCCCTAAGTTACCTCTCCTGTATTGCCCGTACACTGTCATGAGTGAATCTAGATGAAACTCACTGCCTGCAGTTCCTAGAAAGGCTGATAAGGAGCATCCTGCACTATCTACTAAGCCTTATTATGCTAACCAGCTGGAAATTTAATCTGTAGTCATCTTGACTGCTCAGGATAGGTCTAGGGCACCTAAACACATGAATACTTTGCCTTCTGATAAAGAACCTAGGAGGTGAATGTGATAGACAAGTGTACTTATGCCTCTGCCTCACTGGGCCCCAAGACTGCAAATTGCCAGGCCCACATGGCAAAATATCAGGACAGCCTGTGGAAAGCTGGTCTTACTGCAGCCCAGTCTTTGCTTGATGGCTCGGTCAAGAATGAGTTACCTAAAACATTATCCTCTGGTGCTGAGGTTGGCAAACATTTGCTACATTCAGTTTATGTTGTCTCAGATGCTTCTGCCACAGCTGCTGCTTCAGGCATTTGCATGCTGAGATATTCTTGGCTCAGAGTTACTGGTTTTGCCAATGACGTGCAACAAGCAGTTTTGAATGACCTTTTAGAGGGACAAAACTGTTTAGATACAAAAAGTTTTGAATGGTATCCCTGCAAACTTTGACTCTTCTTCTGCAAATAGGGACTTGCTTGTTCTCTGGACATGAAGGATACTTACTTTCATATTAAGATCAGGGAATCCCACAGCCAATACCACCACTTTGCACTGGAGGGGGAACATTACCAGTTCAGAGTAATGCCCTTGGGCTTATCTTCTGTGCTATGAGTCTTTGCCACATGCTTGGCAGCAGTGGCTGCAGCCCTTTGCGGAGAAGGCCTGTATGCGTTCACCTACCTGGACAACCAGCTTCTGAAGGCCAGCTCCAGGGAAGCTTTACTACATACCCTATCTTGGACACAGCAGTTGTTCGAAGGATTGGAGTTACAGTGGATGTGCCAAAAGTCTGTTTTAAAGGGACACTGTCAGCTTTTTCACCAATGTTAGTGTCCTTGTAATATTGGCGCCTGTTAACAGAGCTGTAGTCAGTAATGGCTCTGAATCACTTTGTACAGCATGTGTGCCTAATTAAATGCATTTTTTTTTTTTTACTAAAAAGACTTTCGGTCATCTCAACTGTAATTCACGGTCTGCTCCTTCCCACACAACCCCAACATACAGAATGGCACTGCAGGATGCTGAACTTGTACATGCATGAGTAAATTTTGGTGACATGTAAAAAACATACTGTTGAATCATGTTAACTGTGCAAATGTCAACTAAATACATGTTTTTTTAAACCGTGGGCTATTTCCTATAGACTTGGTTTGAAGTGAAACCGGGACTCACGAAGAGTCCTGTTTTCACTTTTCAAACCAGAACTACTGCAGGAAATAGCTCTCGGTTTTTAAAAAACAAGTATATAGTGGACATAAGCACACTCCGCACTATTCAACAGTATTTTTTTTTTACATGCCACCAAAATCACCGAACATGTTCACGCACAAGTTCAACATCCCGCAGTGCCATTCTGTATGTCGGGGATGCACGGGATTTGCCCAGTCTGGCACACACTACCATTACAAGCAATTCACTCAGTATACAAGGAATGTTAAAAATGTGTACCTCACAGTCAGACATACAAAGAGAATGGGGAGAGTAAAATTGATAGAATAAGGCTGATAGAGAAGAACTCAAAACACAGCAAAAAATTATTATAATAAACAGATTAGTACAGTTCATGTAAGAGGCATGTGAGTCACTCACCAAGTGAGTGGAATTCAATGCTGTACACCCAACAAGCAAGAGGTCCGAACCAATGCATACCTTTCTTGGTGCACAAATGCCTCTAAGGGGGTATTTCTGTAATGTTTAAGACATGGATACTCCATCTGTTAGAAATTATCATTATGCCCCTGCCCACAAACAAAGAATGTGTGTGCTTGGCTGACATAATAAGCTACTAAAATAAGCAGCCCTATGGTTAGTTGTTGAGATGGACTTAAACAACCAATGGAAGCACTGAATTAACCATTCTGTCTTTTAAAGCTGTAGTTTACCCAGGCTCCATGAGGAACATGGCACTGTGAGGAGTGACCTTCCTCCTTGCCCAGCATGTTAAGATACCCAGATATGCATCAAACCTCACTGTTTCAATTTTAATCTAATTTCTCATGCAGAGATGTTTACTAGCCATTCTGTATGAATCATTAGCCTCAGAACTCGCTCACAGGGAAAATGAAAGGGGTTTCAAGAAAATTCTGTTTTATAGATTTGTTTGCGATGCCATGTTAATGTGGCAAAAAAGTCCAGTGTTTTGGGTAATGTTTTACTAGGTTAACTGAAGAATTGATACACAGGCGTTCAAGACCTCTAAGCTCTCTTTATTTATTTATTTAGTTAGTTTTTGTTAACCGGGTAAGTGCACTAGCCAGCAGGTGACTATTTTCAGGCACGACCCGGGACAGTACAAGACAAAATACATACTGAGGATGTTTAACATATACAATACAATTAGAGAGGCAGTACAATGTATAGACAGAAGAGCTGAAGCTAAGAGGCTAAGATAACATTGTGTACACTAGCCTAAGCAAAACATTGTTCTGTATAGCATATACAGGCAGAGCAGGTACTGGTACAAGGACAGAGTAATTCTTTGTTTCCCAGGTAGATGTAGTTCAAGAGGCGGGCGATGGAGGGTAGAAGGAGTGGAGGGGAGGTCTGATGAAAATGTAAGGACCTCATCGTGAATATGGCTATGCCGCTCAGTTGCACAGATACGGCTTTGGCGGCTCAGGGTACTAACTAGCGGCCAGGCTCATGGAACTGAACCCTGGGTACGATCATGGCAGGCAGCCCCTGATAGCAGACTAACCTGGGGGCATAAGGCGAGGTCCATTACTGTTGGTCGTGTGGGCAATCAATATGAATTCAGGTCCTTTTGGCTACAGTGGTACCTCAGCAGTATTGAGGAAAGGGAGGAGTGAAACAAAAGTCTACAAAGGGGAGTTTGGGAAAAAATTATGGCCACTACGGCTTTGGTGGCACAGGGAGCCCTCAAGTGACAGGGCATCTGGTTCTGCTTATGGGCGCGCTAGTGGCTGGCGACCCCTACAGATAGGAATGCAAAGGAGGGGCAACTCTGGTGATGTAAGCGAAGCTTGAGGCAGGCCCCTTAGGCTATCTAGGTGAGTTCACGTCGGTGCTGGGTGCAGGGAGGAGCACTCTATGTCCCGGCAGGGGTTCGCAGGAATTACATTAATTTACGGCTTTAGAGGCTGGAAGTAGGGACAAGCAGCCGGACTCATGGTTCCATTGCCAGGCATGACAGAGGCGTGCAGCCGGGATTTATAGGGGGTTTAGGCAATTTTACGGCTTTAGCGGCTAAGTGTAGGGACAAGTAACCGGGCTCATGGTTCCGTTGACGGGCATGAGAGTGGCGTGCAGTGGGGGGTTGGTAGGAAATCGCAATCTTACGGCTTTAGCAGCTGAAGTAGGGACAAGTAGCTGGGCTAGTGGCTCCATCGCCGGGCATGAGAGCGGTGAGCAGTCCCAGTCCACGGGTAGCCTGGGGAGTAATATGCTAGGAGGGCAGGAGAGAGTCTAAGACCCTGGTTGTACCAATACTCATCTATCACATCAGACTGGTTGTAGAGAACAGTGAGGGCATGTACCAGTTGAAAACAACAATGGGTAGAGTAAAAAAGCTTAGTTCAGTCAGCATAACAGCATGTAGAAAGGCATTAACAGATAACAGTAAGGGCTTATTCCGTATAAGACAGTACTGGACAGATCATTAATACGGTTTGTATAGAACAGTATGCTAAAAACCAAGCAGTTATAGTTAGGGTATTTAAAGAGCAACAGGTAGATAAAGGTGTGAAAACAGACAGGGGAGAGAAGGCATAAGGAAAGTGGGTGAGCAAGAGGGGAGAGGGGAAGGACGAGGAAGGTAGGGAAAAGGGAGACAGTAGGACAGGCTTACGTAAGTACTGTCAGGTAGGTTTATCAGATCATACAAATTATGTTACATATAGTGGTGCCTGCCATGATGCAACACAATACCTTGCAGTAAATGACATGTCACCAAATACTGCTTAGGGCTTAATTAAGCAGCCGAGTGACTTAACCACACCAGAAGTGGTAAATCCACCCATATACCCACTCCCTGTCATGGCATATTGCTGTTATATAATGTTAAACTTGTTGTTTGGGTTTTTATAGTGATATAAAACTTTTACAGTGGGTATACTGGAGCATTTATCACAGTCATGTGATGTGTTTTGACCAATGAGGTTACAGGATTTTCATACTGCATTGTATAATTGCTATTATACAATGGCAAGAAAGAATCCTGGCTTCTGATTGGTCAGTTGGCTGTCACAGCAGGGATGTTATCCTGGCATAACATCCCTGCTGATTCTTTATTGGATTTGTTGGACGATTTGCTTCTTCTCTTATAAAAACAAAAATATTTTTACACACTAACAAAAACATTCTTTAAAATTATTTTTTATTATAAAACAACAAGCCATTGTATAATAGGAATAATGCCCTCCTGGGTGGGTGTTATGCTGGGATAACATCCCTTCTTGGGTGTTGGATGGCCTCGGCCAGTGGCCTCAGGCTCAACCATCCGAGGTGGGATTTTATCCCAGCATAACACCCGCCCTGGAGGGCATTATTCCTTTTTTAAATTGCAATCTTCCCTGCAGCATACTGCAGCACTCTGCAGTAATACTGCAAGGTGTATCTTGACTGGTGCTGCTGTAAATAGTGGTGGTGGTGGAGATGGGGACCAATGGTACAAATAAAAGTTTTAGCAGTCAGTGGGATTACCAAAAATATAAACAGAGTCAATTTTTCTGACAGCAGTTTCAAGGATACTCCTGAAATATAGTGGAGCCTAAAGCATTTCAAGGCAGCGGAGATCCAGTGCTAGTGCTGCAGGAAATATTTATTTCTTTATTAAACTACAGTTTATTAGGATATCCCAGAAGCAAATTGAATGGTATTGCAGTACTGGAACAAATAAATGTTATTGATACATCTGTTAGTTGCACTGTACCTAATTTTGTATTTATTTATTTCAAAAGTTTAACCAGGAAAGACATACTTTATTTTACCAGGTGAACATCATTGAGAACGCTCATTTTCAAGCTTGTAACAGTTTGTTTCCAGATGTGTCCTGGTGGGATTGGAGAAGGGGGGTATATAGTAGGTGATGTGTACATAAAAATACATAATGTAAAGTGCAGTAGTAATAATAATTAGTGTAGTAAAAATGCATACAACAACATTGAGTAAGAATAAATAACAGTGCACAGTCACAATTTGCAGGCAAAACATTCAGGGCTACAAAACTAAGGATGAGATATAATGCAAATTTAGATAAAATTGTGATACAGTACAAGGACAATACCAGATCACTAGCAGGGTTAGCACTACCACAAGCCGCTAAAGTGTGAGCTTACAAAGTCGAGTGTAGGAGGCAGGCTTAGCATTGGTGAGGGTAGAAGTTGCTCACAGCGGGGGGAGGGACAAGGGGGACATTAACAACAAGGGAGGAGGGAATACAAGGGTCAGATAGCTGGAACCTTTATAGGATGGGGTGGCAAGATCACAAAGAAGGAATTTGAGGGAAGAGAAGGACAGGACTCTATGGAGAGATAGAGGGAGGGAGGACCAGAGTTTAGGAAAATGATAGAAGAAGACAGTTAGGCCCATGGAAGCTTTCCTGGGGGGAGAGAGAAGGAATGGGAAGCCCTGTTATGGAGGGGGCAGGACTCATTTTATTTAATTTAATAGTTTCGAGTGTGTGGGACAAGTACTACGAGAAACAAGTCTCATTTACAGATCATGCCAAGTCATAAACTTGGTGTGTTATACAGAAACAAGGAATGCCTCTTTCCCTTAGTCCATTGCGATTATAACCAAGTGGATTTTCCCAGACTAGAGGTGGGCAAAGTGCTCTCACTTTGCTATGTGGAGCACTTTGCGTATTAACCCCCAATTTGCATAGCGCTCTGCAATGTGAAGTGCATTACTCCGCCTGTATTTTTTATCGTGAAGTGCACTGAAACTAATGGACTTTGCACTACTTCGCCTAGTTTTACTATCTTCCCCTTAATTTTAATGCGAAGTTCCATTGATTTTAATTGACTTTGCTTTACTTCACCTTTATATTGCTATTTGAGGTGAATTTTGCATTGATTCATGGGAGGTCAGGTCACATGAGCTCTATATTGTCTTGCACAGCCTCAGTTCTGCATAGTGTGTGTAGAGGAAAGCTGGAGACAGTTTGCTGCCAGAGCTCTGAGAATCAAATCATCAAAAAAGCTTTAAAAAATCACTTTTGATCCAATTATTTTGGTCCAAATTTAGTACATCAATTGTAGGAAACCCTCCTGTGCTTAGCTCATCAAGTGTTGATCGTTTTTCTGTGCATTTTGAATGTTAATTGAAAATATTCAGCATGTGTACTTACATACACCATTGAAGTGTGCTTCGGGGGAGGGGTGTATCTGTGGTGGAGTGAGATTCACATGAGAAAGGCAATCTAACTGTTTTGTACTAGTAGTGTATGTTAGTATTTATGTGTTTATGTACACACAGTAATATCTTAAGTAATTTTTGATCATTATTTTCTGTTTTGTTGTGGTGCAGTGCATATTTTCATTCTGTTTAAAAGATTTGGTTATATAGTGTACTGAACAGTTAAATTTGCTGCGCATTACCTGTAGTGTGTGAGTGTGTGTGTGCGTGCCATCAAGTCAGACACATTTTATTGTGCCACACAGTAATTGCAGCACTCTGAATCTGTTTTCTGTCTGTGGTATTTTTTACTGCTTCATTCTATCTAGGTAGTGGACTGGTACAGCAGCGCCCCCCCAACCCACAAAAGGTATCATTTTTCCAGCTTTGGATTTGTGTGACCACTGGTTAAGGCGGTGTTGTTGTGCCAGTGTGGCTGCTTCTCTTGAGTGTGCAATCTCCGTCTGTCTGTGCGTCTACATCTGTTTAGGGCTCAATCTGCATCTGTAAGCCACAGTTGTTTTTTGGCTTCCCATCCACCCCGAAGTTCAGAAATCTAAAGCTGTTGTGAAGTTTTCTGTGTAATCCAAAATAATGCCTGCAAAGAGACGTACATGCACAGATGTTTCTGGCCATGGCACTGCTGCGGCTGGCAAGAGTGGTCATGGGTGTGGTAGTACGCAGCATAAGTGCACAGTTGATGCCAGTAAATGGATTTCTCCGACTGTTTTTCATGGCGCAGTTAGTTGCTTCAATGATGGTTGGAGATGCTGTTGTCCCCACTGGTGGTGGTAGTAAAGTTGCTGAAGGCGTGAGTATTGTCACAAGTTCAACCTGTGACAATGTAACCAGTTTCCAAAATATTGTTGAGTCCAAAGCCATGGATCAAACTCAGTGTGCAGTTGATGTCATATTGCCTGAAGTCCTCCCCATCCCCATCCACACAGTAGTTGAACATCATTTTGATCCTGACAATGACTCACAATGTCATGTTTCTAGCGCTGAGCCATGTGACCAGCAGACTGTAATACATGAGTTCTGTGGGCTGTTTCACTTATTACTCACTTTGCGTTCAACAGAAACCAATGCAAAGTTACCATAACACGAAGTCATATTGGGGTGAAGTAATTATAAGGCAAAGCAGTGTAATTCTATGGGGACTTCGCATAGTGTTCAGTGATATGTAGTGGATGACTTTGCCCCAACTTCACTGGCGGAGTTAAACTTTGCTGCATCTCTATCCCAGACTTTGACTTCATCGATGTTGTCTATGGATCTTCTCCAGTCTCTGTCTTATCCAGGCTTGACACTCTCTTTAATGTCTTCTGTCAGCTTGCTTCAAACGCTCCCTTTTACATGCATCACTGTGATCTCCCTCCCCTTCCTCCAAGATAGGCACTGTGCCCATAGCTTTGTCTTCATCTCCAAGTTTTGGTTTGGGTCTCTTCTATCTTATCTCTCCTCTCTTCTTGTCCTGCCTCCTCCTTCCCTTACCCCTTGCACTTAAATCCCTACTGTACTTTCATCCTCCCAAACCCCCACTCTTCAGTTGGTCAGATAGCTTTCTCTTGTCACTTCCCTTCCCTTTGGCTAGCAAGGGCAAGGCAAATTTTTTTGTATGGCGCCCAATCCCGGAGACTCTGGGAGCCTCACAGTACAATAAAATGAGCATTAAAACATACATCTAAAATAGTATAAAAACAGTTAATACATAAAACAAATTAATTTGGACCAAGCATCATAATAAATTTCAAGACTCATTAAATGCCAGGCTGAAGAGGTGTGCTTTCAGCCTCTTCTTAAAGAGCCCACCGAGGGTGGGCCTCCCAGACTGCAGATGGTAAAGAGTTCCACAGGGACAGCCCAGAGATACTGAAGGCAATATCCCTAGAAGTCTTGAGCCGTACCCTGGGAACAGCCAGAAGGCTCCTCGAGGTGGCGTGGAGGGAGTGGACAGAGGTCACCAGTGTAAGGAGCTCAGACAGATAGCCAGGGCCCAGTCCTTTTAGGGCCTTATAGGTGAGAAGCCCCACCTTGAAAAGGACCCTCCACCTGACCAGCAGCCAGTGCAGAGCATGCAGGACAGGGGTCACTTGTCTAAGCATAGAAAGGCTAGTCAGTAACCGAGCCACCGCATTCTGCACTAGCTGCAGCCTGTGAAGGGTCCCTCCCATGACCCTGAAGTAAAGTGCATTGCAGTAGTCAAGTCTGGAGGAGACAAAGGCATGCACCAGTACTGGCAGGTCCTCAGGCAGATTGAGGGGCTTAATCTGGGCAATTTTCCGTAAACGGTAAAACCCGCTACTGACAACAGATGACACTTGATCTTCAAAAGGCAGCCTGCTGTCAAGGATCATGCTCATATTCCGCACCCTCATGGAAACTGTCAACAGAACAGATCCCAGCACAAGGCTGGAAGCTGCCCCGGACAGTAATCCATCACGCCCGCAACCTGGGTCGATCACCAGTACCTCTGTCTTAGCCGGGTTGGGTCTCAGCCAGCTGGAGGTGTCCAGTCATTGATTTTAGCCAGACAGATGTTAAGCACGTCCACAGCTCCTGATGTTCCAGGAAAAAAATGACAAATACAGTTGGTATTTTGGAATAATCTTCCCTCCCACTTTGTCTCACCCCACCCTTTCATGCCCTCAACTGTCTGCCTAAACTGCTGCTAGTATCTCCTTGTATCTGCCCATAGCCCCTTCTGTCAGAGTTGCGTACTAAGTCCCCCCTCCTCCTCGCTCACTCACCCCTCTTTTTCTTGCTGCTACTGCTTACTTTCTTGATCACAAGTTATATTATTTGGCCATTCAGTATAGTTGTATGGGTGCTTGTACATAGGCATCCTTGTTGTTATGGTATTTTCTTCATTATTTTATCGCCGCCACTTGCATGTGTTATTTCTGTTGTATTCTTCTAACAATTTTGTACCTTCCTCTGCTTGTTTTGGCACCCCTGTCCCAAGGTTGCACCTGGAAATGAGCCTCGACTCAGTGTGCCTTTCTTAATTACCAAATTTAAAATAAAATAAAATAAAATAAAATGAAATAAATATTTTTAAATATACTGCAAACTACAATACATACCATAAATTCATTCAGACAATAATACAAAAACTAAGCTTGCAAAACAGCTGCAGGTTGATTATTCCTGTAACGTTTTCTTTAAACTATTTTTAAAAGATATAATATTAGTGTAGTTTCTGAGCTAAGGGATTAGGCTATTCCCGGAGAAAGGGGTACCATAAGAAAAACACTCTTCACCGTAACATGTGGCAGATTTTAGGAGAAAAAAACTATGGTGAGGCACATCCCATAGACTTTATTTATGAACAGGTATAACTACCCTCTCAGAAAGGTAAGATGGAGTTAAATTATCTGCCATTTTAAAGATAACAAAAAGTCAATTTAAATTATGCCTGGAGGTGGAGGATAGTAAGCAATAAGACATGACAGGATGTGGCTGGAACAGATTTTACTGCATACCCAGGGGCATAGTGAAGCATATGGCCACAGGCCAAGTGCCTTTAGGCCCTGGAAGTGCAGTAAAATCTGTTCCATGAACACCCCGGAGCGTCTTATTGCGCTTATAAAATGGGATCCTTTTATAACTTTTTACAGTTGGGAAAAGCACGTTTATATGTAGAAACAATAGAGCTACTTGTGTGCATTTATGATAAAATAGTCCTTCTGCTCACTGCAAATGATGTCATTGATAGGTAAGTAAGTAAGCAAAATTTTATTTATATTAAGCACCCTTCCCAAGCTCAGGGCACTTTTACAATAAGTCAAATCAGTAAAATCACATTTTAAAACAATAAATCAGACAATCATACACGACCCTTAATTATTATGTACCAGCAAATGCTCGGGCAAAAAGGAAAGTTTTTAGTTGTTTTTTAAAACTTTTGATGATGTCATTGTATCACTGCTGGACAAAGTTTGTCCTTTGTTGGCATCAAAATTCAAGATATGGAATGTCTGTCATGGAGTGTTTACCATAGAATACATGGATTCAACATGCTGCTCAGCTCCACTGACAGAATGTTCCTCTCCTAACATACCTTACACATACACACCCAACAAAGGCCTCTTCTACAGTCAGAGACTCAGTTATCTCACTGCCAGGACAAGCAAAAGAAATTTCCCTGATGAGTAAGTAAAGACAGAAGGGGATTTTTCCATTGTCAGTAAAGTAATATAGAATAAAGGATGGAGAAGTGTGTGATATGATAATTTAATACACATCTGAAGTGTGGGAAGCTACATAGATGCCCTCAGGGTTTATCAAAGCATCCCACACTGAGGGTGTGTATTAAATTTGAATATGCACACGTCCTCATTTTTATTTAATATAATTTGCGGATGAGCAATTTTTTTCCCAGTCTGAGTGCTGTGATCTACAGAGACACACACACACACACACACACACACACACACACAGTCTCTCTCTTCCTCCCTCCTATTCAACCCCCCCACTTGCTGCCTTTAGTCTACTTGTTTGAGGCATACTGCAGCAGCCCACACACAGCAGCCCTAAATACAGCAGGTAGTTTAAGCTTCCCCAGCTCCCATTTCAGATTCCACAGCAGTGCAGCAGTTCCCACTTAGTCCCTGTCCTTCTTCCTTTTCCCCTTAGCTGATAACAGCACAGCAGCCTCTAGCTCCCTCAGGTCCCACAAATTATTATTATTTTTCTATTAGTGAAAGCTGACATTGGAATCATGCTTGCGCTTACTTCTTGGTGTGAGCAAGCAGCCAGGGACTGCTTCTACTGTTAGCATGTGGCTTGTGAAGCTGGCAAACCAGAGGATCAACCAGATATTCTTTATGTTAACAGTAGGATGAATGATAGGATCAACCAGAAAGCTAAAAAAAAGATTAAGGGAAGGTCAGGGGTTTGTTGTGGTGGCTCCTCCGTAATAAAGATACAGAGCCGCTGTGTTTATTCAAATTGTTTAGCCCGCCCACACAGAGAATGGGTGCCAGTGAGGGAGCGCTCTTTTAACAGACGAATCATGTGAATGCCATAATAACTGACTGGTTATTATAGCAAATATCAAATGGCTGTGTCCATTCCAAAAATTGCTCACCAGTAATTATGCAGTTGTAATGAAAACTATAAACAATTCTTAAGGTTTCTTATTTGTTTATATGTGTAAGGAAAGTGTGATGATCAGGGAAACAACATTTTTTTTTATACTTCTGTTTATCTGCCTTCCCAGCCTGCCATCCCCGACCCCTCGAGAGCCCCAAGGCAGACATCCCTCTACCTTCCACCCTGCCTGAGCGACCCCAGGATCCCCATGGAGCTTCGGCTTATCCCCTGAGCGGGGATGGGGCAGAGCCCCTGTGCCCCATCAATTATTTTCATCGGTCCGGGAGCCATTGGGCAGGTGAAGACACATCGAGGGCAAGTCTCCAGGGCTCCGTCTTCCCAGCAATGGCAGGCTCTTTTTCCTTTCTTCTCCCACCCCTACAGTGTGAGACCCAGACATCAAGGCATTGAGTACCGACATTGCGCTGTATAGTGGCCACCCATCCCATATTGTTAGGGGATTGTAATAGTCCGAGCCACCGCTCGGAGTCATACAAGAGCACGGGCTATGGCCTCAACCCTCCGCAGAGTAGGTGAGCTGTTGTGGGATGCTCATGCCTATCTCCCTTCCCCAGCTGACCCACCAGCTACCAGAGTCCGCTCCCAAACCTGGGTCACTGGCGTGGAGCAAGGTGTGGCATCCAGTGCCTCAACCCTCAGTGCCACTGGGCCAGCACAGGGAAACAACATTTAATTAATTTGTTTTATATTTAATTTAAGGTAGTTTTACTTTTAGGGCCCAGTTGAAGGTTTTTACAGTGTAAAGGCAGCAGCCATCTTTGTGATGGAAGATCAATTCTGGTTGTAGGGGGACTGATAGAAGATAGTTCTAGTTGTAGGAGGATTGATTTGCTCATTGTGTGATGTGGTTTAGGATCATGATGTCTGTGCATGAAACAGATTTCATACACGGTCACATGCCATATTTTGACCAATGAGATGTCTTTATTTTGGAGACCCCTTTTATAAAGCCAATGTAGCTTTTTTAGTAAAGAGCAATGTTGCTTATCCCATTTGGCTTCCAAAATAAAGTGCAACAGCTGAAAATAAACTGTGTTTAAGGCAGCAAGATGTGATTCCAGGGCATATTGGTGAGTGGTGTTGCCATAATCAAGAAAAGGATAGCAGCATGAATTCACAGCAGGAAGGACATGTCAGACAAATCTAATATATTTCTTTGACTGGGTGACCAAAGTAGTAAACCAGGGAGGGGCTGTGGACATGGTCTACCTAAACATTAGCAAGGCATTTGACACAGTCCCACACAAAAGATTAATATACAAGTTTTCCAGCCTTGGAGTGGGTCCCAAGGGTAAAAAATTGATTGGACAACAGGACACAGAAGGTAATAGTAAATGGAGTCCTCTCTGAAGAAAGGGGGGTTACTAGCAGGGTACTGCAGGGTTCAGTACCAGGACTGATTCTCTTTAATGTCTTTATAAGTGACATTGCAGAGGGACTGGAAGGAAATGTATGTGTCTTTGCAGACCACACAAAGATCTGCAACAGGGTCGATACAGAAGGTGGGGTGGAAAGGATGAGAAGGGACTTGGCAAGACTGGAGGAATGGTCAAATGTATGGCAGCTTAGATTCAATGCAAAGAAGTGCAAAGTAATGCACCTTGGATACAAAAACCCAGGGAAGAGTACACAATGGGGGTGAGATACTAACAACAACAAAAATGGAAAGGGACCTGGGGGTAGTCATATCAGATGACCTAAATGTAGGCAAGCAATGTGAGAAGGCAGTAAGGAGGGCTGGCAGGATACTGGGATGCATAGGGAGAGGTATCACCAGTAGAAAACAGGAAGTTGTTATCCCTCTCTACAGACAGTTGGTGAGACCCCATCTGGAATACTGTGTGCAGTTCTGGAGACCCAGTCTCCACAAGGACATAGACAGGATGGAGGCTGTCCAGAGGAGGGCAACTAAAATGGCACAGGGTCTGCACCAGAATACATAGGAAGAGAGATTAAAGGAGCTTAATATGTATACCCTTGAGGGGGACATGACAGAAACTTTCAGTTACCTCAAGGGAATCAACAAAGTTCAAGCGGGTAGCATCTTTCATAAAAAGAGATGTGCAAGAACAAGGCGGCACAATTTGAAGATAGAGGGGGGGCAGCTCAGAGGTAATGTGAGGAAGTATTTTTTCATGGAGAGGGTTGTAGTTACATAGAATGGCCTTCCTGAGGAGGCAGTGGAGTCAAAAACAGTGGGAGAATTCAAGAATTTATGGGATAGACATAAGGCAATTTTAGTGAGGGGTAGGCGGAAGTAGGCTGTTGGTTAACTAGGATCTGCAGCTTATCCATTAGGTAGGGAAATGGGCAGACTAGGTGGGCCAAGCGGTCCTTATCTGCTGTCAAATTCTATGTTTCTATGTTGTTTGCCCAAAAATATGTTTACAGTCTACACTGGACAAACAATGTCTGACTTGCTTCAAACGTCCCAGGCACTCACACATTTTTTTAAAATGGTTTTGTCAATATGGGGTTGAAAAGACAAGGAAGGATCAAAAATAAGACAAAGATATTTCAATTCATTCACAATTTCCAATGGACGATTTTTCAAAGTAATAGAGAAAGAGGAATCCACCAAAGACAAAACACAATGGGACTGAAACAGCATTGTTTGAGTCTTCAGAGTGTGTGTGTGTGGGGTGGGGGGAAGGGCAGAGAGGTAAGGGGCGAAAGTCAAACCAGAATTTAGAGATGAAGGTGGCAGAGCATTTGAGGAGTTTGGCATCGAGGGAAGGGAGGGAGAGGGAGGAGTAGAGAGAGCAGTGGTATGTATGAGGGGTCAGTCCTAGGCAAAGTGACAGAAAGAGTGGAAGAGGGGTCAAGTCTTGCAAGAGTGGACTTGGGAGAGGCACTGTAGACAATGTCACTGTAGCTGAAGATGTGAAGGATCATCTTTGTGACTAGCTTCCTACAGGCAAGGAAAATAATATTGGTTTTATGTCTATACAGCACACCCAGTTTGGGATGAAGCTTGTGAAGATTGTGTCAATATGTGCTGAGAAGTCAAGGTGTCTGTACAGCCAGATGCCAAGGTATTTAAAAGAGGGGACATCAGCAAGCACAAGGCCATCAAGACTGAGGAAGGAGGGGAGGAGAGAGAGAGAGTCTAGCAAATGTCTGCCACAAGCCAAAGGTCAGGGAGGCAGTTTTCCTGGTGTTGAGGGACAGAAGGTTTGATGGGAACCCATTTATTTAATCTTGCCTTTGTGAATTACTGTTAATATTTATTGGTTGTGTACATTGGATTTTAACCTGTGTTTTAAAGTTAATTATTTACATCTGTACAGCGTTTTGATATTTGAACTGCGCTTGATAAATATAAATTATTATTATTATTAATAATTCTGAACACTGTCAAAAATCCTGTGGGAGAAGGACAGCAAGGTCAGCAGCAGAGGAGCCAGAAGCAAACCGCACAGTGCCATCTGCATGCATGTGGATGGATGCAAAGAAGCAGGCAGAGAGGAGGTAATTTAGGAATATAGAGAAGAGTATGGAGCTCAGGGTAGATCCTTGGGGGATGCCTGAGCAGATAGGGAGTGAGGGGAAAGGATGTCTCTAACACAGACAGCTTGCAACCTGTCTTCAAGGTAGGAGTGGAACCAGCTGATTGAAGAAGCAGAGAGTCCGTCTGCCTTCAGCTTGTCCAGGAGAAGGGGGTGTGACACAGTGTTGAAGGCACTGGCCAGTCAAAAAAGATGGTGGAAGTAATTTCCATATTGGACTGGATGGGGTCAATGAGCCAGAGGTGGGAGGTAGATATGGAGTGGGACTTCCCAAAACTAGACAGGAAATGAGTGAAAAAGGAGAAGTCAAGGAACATAGTGAATTGGGAGAGGACAAGATGTTCCTGGTGCTTGGCCAGTGTGGGGAGGAGGGAAATGGGACTATAGTTTGCAGGAGTGGAGAGATCCCTCCTTTAGGAATGGGGATATCAGTAGCTTGTTTTTAGGCATCAGGAACAGAGGTGGAGGAGAAGGAAAGGTTAAGGAGGAGGGAAACAATGTTGGATATGACTGGTACAGAGAGGTACAGTAGCTTGAGGCCAAGACCATCCAGGCTCACATGTACCCTTGTGAGGGTTAAGAGTTAGAAGGACCTTAAGAGAGGCTGAGGGAGTGGTAGGAGAGAAGGAGTGCAAGGGAAGAAGGGGATGGAGGGGGTGAGTGAGATGGGTGGAGGAGAGCTACGGAGCAGGTGCTGAATTCTGATGAATGATCCCTTAGTTTGTCTACTTTATGACTACTGTTGTGTGAATTCATGTTGGAAGGGAGAGGCAGCTGTAGAATAAGGGGTGCTAGCTGCACATTCGAGCAGACTTGATAGACCTCTAGGCCTTTATCTGCTGGCAAATTTCGTATGTTCATAAGTCATGTAACTGTATAATGCCTTGTCCCTAAGATCTTTTGTGTAAGTAGCTCTACCTCTACCTCTAAAAAGCATTCCTGAGTGCGAAATGTTAATAAGTCATTTGATCTTTTCAGCTATAATATTTGCAGAAAACTTTGGACCACAATTCAGAGATGGAGAAGGATTTTTTTCTGTCTTTGCAATCTTCTTCCCAGCAGCAACGGGTATTCTAGCTGGAGCCAATATTTCAGGAGATTTGGAGGTATGTATCAGTGCTGATCTGTGATATTTGTTCTAAAAGAGCCTATTCCTGCACAAAAAAAAATCATCAATCACTTTCTGCTGGTAAACTGACTTTTACCATTTGTGAGAATGATCTGTGTGCTCCAGGTGTGGTGGTTCCTTGCTAAAAAAAATTTGCATTAATATACTAAACGTCATCAGCACTCCCTTTTCATCTGATAAAGCACCAATTGTTTGGGTGCGAAATGTTAGGTCAGTTCCACCACCAATTCAGGAAGGCTGTTTGTTTTCTTGTATGTAGTTTGGAACAGTTTTAATAAAACACTAGCATAAACTGTAAAAGAAGGGGACACAACTTTCTATAGATACATTATTGAAAAGAGAAAGTCCAGAGGGGGTGTTGCTAAAATCAAAGGGGATAAGGGGGAATGTGTTGAGGAGGACCAAAGAAAAGCATCTATCCTAAATAGATACAGTACTTCTGCTCAGTATTTACTGAGGAGAAGGAAGGGCAGTGCCCACAGCTCAGCACCATGGACACAGGATGGGGGGACGTATGCACAAGTCCCTTCACAAAAGAAAGGGTCTGGCAAGAGCTCACTAAGCTCAGGGTGGACAAGGCAACAGGCCCTGATGGCATACATCCCAGGGTACTAAAGGAGCTAAGGGTGGAACTAGCAGAGCCATTAGCAGAACTGTTTAGTAAGTCTCTGAGCACAGGAGAGGTCCCAGAAGACTGGAGAAGGGTTCATGTAATCCCGCTCCGCAAGAGTGGCAGCAGGGAGGAGGCAGGGAACTACAGACCAGTCAGTTGTACCTCAGTAGTCGGCAAGATTATGGAGGCACTCCTTAAGAAAAGGATAGTGCAACACCTGGAATCCATAGGAGCACAGGATCCAAGACAGCATGGGTTTACAACAGGAAGGTCCTGTCAAACTAATCTCATAGATTTCTTTGACTGGGTAACCAGAGTGGTGGACCAAGGGGGTGCAGTTGATGTTGCCTACCTTGACTTCAGCAAAGCTTTAGATACTGTTCCACATAGAAGACTTATTAATAAGCTGGGTAGGCTTGGGGTGGGTCAGAAGTTGGTTAACTGGGTGGCAAACTGGTTGGCAGGCAGAAAACAGAGAGTGGTGGTAAACGGTATACAGTCAGAAGATATGCAAGTCACAAGTTGGGTACCTTAGGGAATCAGTCCTGGGGCCAGTCCTCTTCAGTATCTTCATCAGTGATATTGCAGATGGACAGAAGGGTAAGGTTTGTCTGTTTGCAGATGACACCAAGATGTGCAACAGAGTAGATGATCCAGATAGGGTGTGCAGAATGAGAAGAGATCTGGATAAACTGGTAATATGGTCAGAAGAGTGGCAACTGGTGTTTAATGCAAAGAAATGCAAGGTCATGCACATAGGGAAGAGAAACCCTGAAGCCACCTATAGGTTGGAAGGGGAGTTGCTGGCAATCACAAGGGAAGAAAGAGACTTGGGCATCATCATTACATATGACCTGAAATCATCCAAGGAGACCACTAGAGCAGTAGGTAAGGCTAGAAGGATGTTGCTGTGTTTTAGTAGGGGTATCACAAGTCGTAAGAGGGAGGTAATAATCCCTCGTTACAAGACACTGGTTAGGCCCCATCTACCGGAGGCCTCACCTGCACAAGGACATTAACAAAATGGAGGCAGTCCAGAGAAGGGCAACCAAAATGGTGCAGGACTGCATCAGAAAACATACGAGGACAGATTAATGGAGTTCAATATGTATACCCTAGAGCAAAGAAGGGAGAGAGGTTATACAATTAAAACATTCAAACATCTTAAGGGCATTAACAAGGTGAAAGAGTCTAACATGTTTCAATATAAAAAAAATAGCAGGACAAGAGGACGCAGCATGAGATTAGAGGGAGGCTGATTAAGGGGTAATGTGAGGAAGTTCTTTTTCACAGAAAGGGTGGTGGATGCATGGAACGGCCTACCTCAGGAAGTGGTGGATATGAATTCAGTGCAGGGCTTCAGACAGGCATGGGATAGGCATAAGAGAGCAATACAGATGAGTGTGAATAGATAGTCCATTGACAAGAGCACAGGCCTGTGGCACATTCATAAGGTAGGAAAAATGGGCAGACTGGATGGGCCTTGCAGTCCTTATCTGCTGTCAACTTCTATGTTTCTATGTTTCTATGTAAAAATAAAAGGAGAATCTGGCTTACATATCTACATGGTGTCTGCATCCTTTAGTGCTGATGGGGAGACAAGTACTGCTCAAATGCTGGACATTGACTACGACTATTACCTGCAAGTAAAGGGCATGATGCTGTCTGACATTCTTGGTTGATGAAAGGTGAAAAAATATCACTATACATTTTTGCTAGCAAATATTTCTCAGTTATACTCTGTATGTATGTATGTACAGTATATTTATGCAAAAAACAACATTATTGCTCATTAAGGTTGCTACTCCACAAAATACAAACTGCACAATGGTTGGAAATAAATTGTTAGGGTTGTAAGCACAATGTCTATGTGGTTTGGAAATGTGCTACAGTATTAGGGTTCTTTTGCCTAACTCCCACCAACCCTGCCATGTACCCTTGTGACTCAAGGACAGTCTACTTGTGCAGGACCATACTTCAATGGCATGGTACGTCATACAAAGTTAACATATTCAAATTTGTATATAGTAAGCATAATCCCCACTCCTCACCCCTCCCCTGCTCTCGTGATCAATGGGCAAGGTGCATGTCTGGAGTCATGCCACACAAATATAGTGTTTCATGTGCATTGTAGCACTGTAAAGAGAATACTTTTGGAGTGCATGCCTGTGAAGGTTTACATCAGTTATATCATGTGCCTTACTTGGCAAACAACATTATACACCCTCAAAAAAAAGTAGTGGAATTGTTAAAAACTTGAAATTACTATACACAGTGCATAGTTGTGTTTTGCTTTCTTTAAACACAGTGTACTTGGAAATCATCCAGAAGTTGTTTTTTTTCCATATACATTTTCTCCTCCTGCTCTGGAGCTGGCAGACATCTCTGGCCTCTCCCTTGGAGGGGACTCATCTCTCCGGTGGGCTTTCCCTGCACCCGCCCCAACCAGCCATCCCCCACGGGTTACCCCCCCCCATGAGAGGGCCAGTGGTGAGGGGTGCTGGCATCCCCCACCCCCAGAAGCCAACATCTACATTGCCGGGGGGAGGCGCGGGCGCAGTCCACCATCATAGAGCCTGCCAGTTCCGAGCCATTTTCCATTTTCTTCCCGGACTCATGCACGTACATTGGGTGGGTTGACTGTCTCCACCTCCGCGGAGGCAGTCTTATGCCCTGTGCATGGGTCCACCACATTCTAGCATCACGCCTGTGCTGACACCCAGCTTCCATTGGGTGTCAGTCTACAGCATGGTGCTGCATCCCCCACCCCGAGGAAGGAGAGCTGTCAGCAGAATCCTTCCTAGTCCTGGCTGACACCCATGTGATCCATGTCCATTCCCAAACCCTGGTCACCAATGTAGCATGAGATAAGGCATCCAGTGCCTCAGCCCTCTGTGCCACTGGGCCGGCTGCAGTCCAAAAGTTATATGGTTGTGACATGAATACTATTTTACATAGATTCTTCTTGTAGCTGACTAAACAAATCCCCAGCACGGATGGTGCTAAACCTACAGCTTTGTCCTGTGTCACCACCATGGTGGGAGAAATCAGCTTCTAAGCTGGTGGTCAGCTCAGCTAGTAGGTTTCAAAATGTGGTAGCCACTTCAATAATTTTGTGGCCATTATTTTCTTGAGTTCAAAAATCACTTGTTGGGCAGGTATCCAGTGGGCTAATAAGTATCAAAATGCGATAGCAAAGCCAATAGTTTTACTAGCCATTGGCCACCTGACTAACTGAGTTGTCCATCTTGGTCACAAGGGGAGGGGAGGGTGAGGGGTGGACATTAGTGTTGGTATATACACATTTTTATATGTTAATCCTGTATGAGGTACCATACCACTGATATATGATCCTGTACCTGTAGGCTGTCCTTGGGTCATAAGGGTTGGCAATGGGGCAGGGTGGGTGGGAGTTAGACATAAGAACCCTAATACTGTAGTACATTTCCAAACTTTGCAGGCATTGTGCTTACAACTCTAATCATTTATTTTCACCCTTTCTGAGCATTACTGTAGTTTTTTTTTCCAAAAATGTCCTTACTTTTTAAGAAATATGTGTAGTCTCTACATTTACTTGTGGCCATTGAAACCTTACGCAAACCAGAAGGTGACTCATAACATACTTTTCAGAGAAGACCTTCTGGTCTGTGATTAGGCTAGGCAGGCCACAAACCACAACAACTTATTATGGAAGAATTAATGTGTGTGGTTATTTATGCAAGGCTTCAAAGGTTCTCAAATATTTAAATGACAAATGCAGTCTGTTCAAAAAAGCATAAGTCTCAGAACTTATTAGGTCTCTGCTGGTATTTGAAATGTATTTATTTATTTAGTTAGTTTTTGTTGACTGTGTGAGTGCACTAGACAAATTCTGCCTATTTTCAGGCATGACCCGGGGGAGGAGGATACAGATGAATGCCAACTGACCTTCAACCAGATTAAGCTGTTGGTATTTTTTTAGTGAATGTGGGGAAATTTGGCCAGAACATCAGGGAAATTCCCCTGCTATACTGTAGGGGGGACCTCTGGCCATTTGCAAAAATGGCCACTTGCTGTGAAGCTGCAGAACGGATGGATGTCTCTGAGACAGGGGATTCAGCTTCCTCCTCTGCCCTCATATTGCAAGAGGCTGCTTTATTGCAAGAAAATTGCGAAGTTGATCAGAATAAAAAAGAAGAGATGTTTTTCTCAATAGAGAACTTGAGCAGTATTGATGGAAATAAGGACCCAGTAAAAACTCAAATGGAGGTACTCAAGTGCATGAGCAAAGAAGAACTATTGCTGGTGTAACCCCAGGCTGGTATGCCATTTGTATCTGACAGCTCTACCAGGTAGGCTGGGTTTGGGGAGGTATAGGCCACTCGGCACAAAGGCTAGATTTGGCTACTCTGCACAGGGGCACTCAAGTAACTCCAAACACAC
The DNA here is from genome assembly GCA_016271365.2 of Neoceratodus forsteri. Classification (NCBI taxonomy): domain Eukaryota; kingdom Metazoa; phylum Chordata; order Ceratodontiformes; family Ceratodontidae; genus Neoceratodus; species Neoceratodus forsteri. The sequence goes on from CM028129.1 coordinate 726,554,328, forward strand.
GAAGCAATAACTGTAATGTCCAATACCAGAAGTGGGATTCTAAAGTGTGGCTTTTATTCACATCCAAACAGAATAAACAAAGCATAGATGGACCCCCACGGGGCTACACTCCTGGTAATTCAGATTAAAAGAGACCAGAACACATCCTCATCATTTTAGCCATCAGGCTGTACAACACACTGGGCACACAGCCCAGACTTGTATGCTGCTTTGGGTTACACAGCCCGAACTTGTACACTGCTCTGGCTCAGCTCCCTTGCCAGCCACTTGGACACCTTCCATACTTCATGGAAACATTTTCTGGTGGCTCCCTAAACCACCTAAGAGCACCTCGGCTTCATCGGGGAATCTTCCTCTTAATCCCACATCTGGGTACTTTCCTCAGGCACTGGCCAAGTACCTGAAGGAAAGCAACAGGTGTCTCAGAGCAAATCCGTAGAGGTGAATTTGGTTACTACTGATGGGGGTCTCCCACCTCTCACTCCCACATTCATACCCTTCCATTTCTCTGAACTGTAAACACCTCATCCTTTAACACTTTGTGGTGTAGATTCTTGCTAAATGTATTTCACATTCAATCTACTTGTCTGGCCTCCCATTTGTGCTGGACTTGAACATACTTAAGATAAGTGACATTGTCCATTGCTCTAGACCCCCCACGGATTAAGCAGTCCAATGCCCACATTCTTTCTTTCCATTTGTGCTGGCCTTGAGTATACTTATAAGTGGCTTTGTCCATTACTCTAAACCCCCCACTGAGTTAATCAGTCCAATTCCTACATCTTCCAACTGTACTTGGCTGTCTTTTCCTGGCCCCACAGTAACAGTCCCTTTAGTTTCCTTCTGTTTCAGGTGAAAACACTTGGCCCTTTTTCAGAGCGAACTCACCCTTTGGTTGCAGGTGCCCCACAGGTGTTTCTTCCTCAAGGAATCTTCCTCTCAGAGCTTCTGGTGCCTCAGCACAACTCAAACAGGCAGCTTCTTTCCCTTAGCCGGACCCAGGGGGGTTGCCCCTGGAAAACAGGCAGACACCTTTCCCCATCCCCTCAGGGATGGGGCACTGAACCATTGAAAGTGGTCTCCACCACTTCAATTACCAGTTCCTGTGTTCCTCTTCAGGTGGAAACACACACCTACTACAAAAGTAGCTCTGAAACAGAGCTTAAAGCTCTGGGAGCCTGCACACACTCTGCTGCACTACAGTCTCTCACTCAGAGTGCACACAGACTGGCTTCAAGTTCCCCAACGTTCTACTCTAGCCTCCAACTGCAACATTCCAGTGTGGCTTACGCAGCTGCGACAGTTCTAAAATTATGTCATCCCTCAGTCCCAGCTGAGACTGAGAACAGAGTGAGACAGTGTGAAATCCATTTACCTGGAGTTTCACAAGCTGCCTTCCCTGCCTACCACTAGGTCTTACTGGGATTCTAGTAACTCCGGGTAACAGGAGGGGTTACACTGGAACTAGAGAAAGCTGAGAAGAAACGTGGCCTTTATGTCAAAAAAGCAAGCTGAATTGAAGTTGCTGCACCACAGCAATGAAATTGACAAAGGGTGCGGCCCAGCTGACAGCTCCACGTGTAATGCATAAACATCAAAGGCCAGGGAAGGAGAAAGCCGACAGCTGCTCCCACAGGTAAATATTCACCCCAGTTTTACAGCTATTTGTGTAAATGTGATTCAGGCTGGCAGTCAGACTGAAGGATTCGGGTGCCTAGAGCCCCAAGGGATGAATTCTGTGAGTAACCTGCGGGAGGCTGAGGGCGTTGACACCACGGCAGAAATATCTCTTGAAATAAGCTCTAAAACTGAGGGAAAGAGCGAGAAGGGGAATGAAGGTTTAAAGCTTGATGTACAAAATGAGGAAATGCCTATTTTAGGTTTGGGACTAGGAAATATTTTTAGCCCTGGTAGTACAGCTCCCTGGTTCAGCATGGAAAACCAAAAGGGCCCAGACATGGAGGAAAATAAAACAGGGGAAGTCATTTTTCAAATAAACCCATTCGAACAGACTGATGCTATCACCTTTTCATTTTCAGCACGATCTGCTAAACCAGGGTCTAAGGAAGGGAAAAACAGAAGAGAGGCTATTATGTTAGCAAAATGAAATCTGGATATACCTAATATTCAAAAAGCCTCTGTAGAACAAAGGGGACAAAATACATCTGTGCAACCTTGCCCAATAACAACAACAGAAGCAATTAATAAAGCGTTCTCTCTCCAAACTAACCAAAATCAGGGACTTGAACCCTTTTGCAGTTGGTCACCTGAGAAAATACTTCAGGAGGCAGGATGGAAAAAAGTACCTTCAGGGCAATGGTTACCAGACCCACCTTGGCCTTCAAATACCCCTGAATGGCATCCCAGGGATCTGCCTCAAATCCCTATCGGGGAAAAGGGGAGTGCAAATCCATATAATACTCAAAATATGGGGGAAAAAAATATGGAAAAGGAGAATGCGACTGAATTAGTTATACTGGAAAAGGAACCTTTGGAGAAACATACCATGTATGGGAACCCCGAGGGGATCCTGTACTAGATGAAAAGAATGAAACAACTCTTGCAGGGGCCCCGGAACCCAGAAGAGGGGTGGCACCTGAGGGTGAAGGCAAACAAATTGAGCCCCCCAGCACCCGCTATTATAAGAACTCTTTGCTAAATCTAAAAAAGATGCTGTGCCTAGAAGAAACGCAGTTAGGATTTGGAATAAAGGGGGTCTGGAAATTAGGCCAGATCAACAATATGTGGGGCAGAAGCCCTTGAAGGACTCACTACATTTTTCACAGAAATATGTTTATGCCTTTATAAACATCTCAGGAGAGGACAACTATGACATTAGTTTTAGATCTGCATACACCCTGGAATTGTTCTGGTAACGTTTCAACCAAGTTAAATTTTCACCCCTGTGGTCCCTCTCTATGGTGATTTCCTTGACAAAACCCCTTATCAAATATGTGACAGTGATGTTTCGGAATGAGGGGGTGCATCGATGACATTACATACTGGCTTCAACAAAAATGTGAAGTATTGAGTGCACTGGAAGCTCAACTGGACTCTGCAATGTTTTGGACTGGGGGATGGAAATATAAAGTGAAGCTGAGGCAATCTGAGAATGACATAGAGCATATACCAAATTCTTTCATGCTAGGTAGAGATAGAGGAGTGTGTTTTTATTCAGGGCAGCCACGATCAAGCTACAAGTGTGGGGCTAGAACCCACCTCTCCAGCATGTGTGATCGGTCCTGTTGTGACAATTGTGGGGAGGTGGGCCATATACGTATGCAATGTGCAAATCTGACAAAATGCGAGTTATGTGAGGACACAGGTCACACATTTCCAGAGTGCCCATGGGCTGCAAGGAATAAGGCAACAGTCACTAGCCCTGAGCTCCTTACCAACAAGCTCAGGAGGAAGCAGCCATAAAGGTGGACGAGGCTGAAGCTCCTCCTGCGGAGCACAACCCCCCAGCTAAGGGTTCAGACCCTATTCCAGATAGAAAGGAGGAGTTTGAGACTATGGAGATAAGGATAGAAGAGGAGACTCATCCACTCTGTCCTAACCGTGATAAACCTATTCAGTGGGGGGACTTACTACTGGTTTGTTATACAGATCAGCAAACTACTGATGTGCAGGTGATCCCTCTTTCACCTCCCAAAAAATCCCTCCCTCCCTCCAAGAAGGGTAACTAGGAATACAAAACCACCCCCTTCCCCATAAGTGAGCAAGTAGGCCTAGTGGGACTTAATCCCTTTGCAGTTTTGGCCCTCACTGAGGAGGAGTCAGATACGGAACAGATGGATGTAGCTCTTACACCCACACGAGCTGAAAGAGGGAAGGGTGCTCTAACTGAGTACAAAGGAAAGAAAAAGAAAAAGGAAAAGAGAAAAAAGGGCCTTAAAATTTTGATTGGATGGTTAAGTTATTTCTGGGGTCATATAACTGCCATAGCCTCTTGCATTCCCTTAGGAGACTGGCACAGTTTCACCTATTGATAGATTTAAAGCTGGATATTTGTTTTTTGCAAGAAACCTGGATGCTCACATCGGACCAACTTAGGCTGTTTCAGACTGAAAGGAGATGGGGGCCATTCTACTGGTCTTTTGGGCTGGATAGGGCTGATGGAATTGTTATTGTATTAAATACCTTTTCCTTCCAAATGAACAAGATGATGGACTTGGTACCAAGGAGGTTGCCCATCCTAGATGGATATTGGGACAAAGTTCCATATAGATTAATAAATGTATACAGCCCTCAAACAAAAGCAGATAGAGTGGCTTTGATTTCTAAACTTCAGCCTTACTTACATATATTCACTTCTGTAATCCTGGGGGAAGATTTTAATTGTGATTTACCCAAAGGGAAACTAAAGGGAGAAAGGGGGAAAACATATTGTGATTCAAATGCCTTGCAAAAATGTGTTGATATTAGCGAGTTAAAGAATTGTGCGCATTACCAGTCTCAAGGGCCTAAGTATACATACAGACGAAGACACCTGACCTCCAATATAGATCATATTTTTGCCTCTAGGAATCTTCCTGACCCAAATTTTCATACTATCCCTATAGAATTCTCAGATCACCTTCTCTTACAAATAACTTTTCAGACAGCTCCCCCAAAAATAAGGAGGGGAAAAAGATGGAGGCTAAATGTTTCGATGCTCACAGATTTTTTCGTTAAAGAAAAAATCTTGACTTTACTTTGGGCTAGGACCTCACTGAGTGATCTCTACGAGGATTTGGGGGTATGGTGGATGGACACTAAAAAGTAGATAGCAACATGGTTCCAAAACTATGGGAATTATAGGGCACAAAATAGTTTTTTCAGTTATTTAAAACAAAGAGCAGAACTACAGAATATTCTATCACAGTCTGCTATGTCTACACATGATTACAGGCCTCAAATTGAACAAATTCAAGATGAAATAAGAAAATACCAATACGACAGGGCAAAAACCTTGAACACAGAATTACAATTCTGAACGCAGAAAAAAACAATTGGAGACCCCTTTGAAGCCTGCAAAAAGAAGAAAGAGGCTTTAGATCTGTCTCAATTGATAGATGATAGCTGCAACCTAGTGGAGGATGAGATGGGGATCCTTAATATAATTTCTAGGCCTTTGGCATCACATGAGAGTTCCCCATCTCCTTTTATGACTTTAACTCTTATCTGGGAAAAACCCAGTTAACCTTGGCCCAGGAGGATCAGGTCTATTTAACCTCTCCTTTGTAGTTACAGGAAGTGGAAGACGTAATTATAAAACTAAAAAATGCATCTTCACCCGGACCTGACAGCCTGCCTTATGAATTTTATAAATCATTTCCAAAAATAATGGCAAGGTGTTTAGTGGAATTGTTTTCAGTCGTTTTTTTCCAAAGTGGTGGTCCCCCCCCAATTTACAGCGAGTCTTTTGATTTTCCTTTATAAAGGAGGGGAAAAGGTAGATATTTTAAACTGGAGACCTATAACACTTTTAAATGTAGATTTAAAAATATTGTCACAGATTTTGAATAATAGGTTAAGGAAAATAGCTCCTTCATTAATACATCCGGCCCAGTTTTGTGGAATTCCTGAAAGAAAGTTACAACATGCTTTAATGATTATCCGGGATGTACTAGAGATGTCTAGTACTGCACAAACATTCGGTAGTATCATCACTTTAGATCAAGGCAAGGCCTTTGACAGAGTATGCCTGCCTTTTCTCTTTCAGACCTTGTTACACTATGGAATTCCAAAGGAATTTGTGCACAAAATCCAACTTCTATATTCTAGCGTTCATGTGCAACCCAAAACTCCATCAGGGGGCAGGCCTTGCCTCAGTTGGACCTTGGATGTTTGGCCCAGGTACTAGCAGTAAAAGTGCTCTTGGGGGCTCACAACAAAGCCCTTACTGTTCTCTCTGTCTACATACCACCTAAGGACCCAACCCCCAGCCTCCACAGTATCCTGAGCTATCTACGGGAGCAAAAACACATTGCAGAAACAATAATAATGGGTGACTTTAACATAAATTGGCTATCGTCAGCAAATGGGGCTATAAAGGACACCTTAATGTCCCTTCACCTCACACAACTTGTCAGCTCTCCAACCAGGATAAATGGTAAAACTGATACTAGCAGCACCATTGACTGGATTATCACAAATCACCCTGATTGCATCTCCAATGTACGAGTGCACCCTTACTCCATCAGCGACCACTCCCCTATCACTTGTTACTGGTCAAACAAATTCTTCATTCCCCTACCTCTAATCATCTATAACTGAATGTTAAAATGGGGGCACCTAGATCTCCTAAAACAGCAACTATGATCCCATGACTAGTCCTTCCTGAACACTGCTGGTAACATCAATGACGCACTTGAACACTTCATCAAGGCTTTGAACATGGCCTGTGATGTCCACGCCCCTTGTAGCAAAATGAAGGTCTGTGGAACTATTAACTCTTGGATCACACCAGAAATAATTAACATGAAACAACGGGACCACCTATGGCTACTTGCCAAAGCAACGGGGAAACAGCATGATCTCCAGGTGTACAAAGCTACAAGAAATGCCTGCACAAGGGAAATTCGGCAGGCAAAATGGAACCACCACAGACAGCTTCTGCTAAACAGTTGAGGTGACAGTCGCAAATTCTGGACAAACATAAAAGACATTACTGGCAAAGAACAGAAGTCCTCTCCAACAATATTAAATATAGACGGCAACCCCATCACAGACCCACTCTCAATCGCTAATACTTTCAACACTGACTTTACTAATCTATCAAGTGTCCTTCCTAAAAATTTCTTTGATGACACCACCCCAGTATCTGCCAGATGCCTAACTGACCCAATGCCAGAGCACCTTCCATTCTTTTTCAAGCGGGTATCTACCACCCATGTCAGAAAACTTCCAGACAGAGTGGGGACTCACTTGACCTCAAGATTATTGCACTTACCCTAGAAGAAGTTCTCCTATTAATAACCAAAATACTCAACCTCTCTCTCACACTATCTCATTTCCCAGCAATCTGGAAAACGGCCCTGGTCACACCAGTGCACAAATCAGGGGACTGCACTCAGCATAGCAATTACAGGCCTATATCCATACCCCCCCCCCATCAAAAGTGTTGGAAAGCATAGTTACTGATCAGCTTGTGGACTATCTTGACAACAGTTCATTACAATGCCCTCAGCAGCATGGTTTTAGGAAAAAACACAGGATGACCACAGCCCTACTAGAATTTACCAGTTCTATCCAACAGTCCTTCGAAAAAAACAATCTTGTTTGGAGTGGCTTTCATAGACCTTACGAAGGCATTTGACACCGTGAATCACAAACTCCTCCTTGGTCAACTCGCCTCCACTGGTGTCTCACCTACTGCCCTAAAGTGGTTTGAATGCGACCTCTCTGACAGGTCCCAAGAAGGTGAAGATATCAAACATCATCTCTGACCTGCAGTTGTCAGTTCCGGTGTCCCCCAAGGGTCCATTCTTGGCCCTCTCCTGTTTAGCATCTTCCTAAAAAACTTACCTAAAGCCTGTCATTTAGGTACCCTCCAATATGATGACGATGCCATTATCTTTGCAAGCCATCCTGACCCCAATCTGCTAGAAGACAACCTACAGTGCGAATTCCAGGAAATCGAACAATTGTTCCATTCACACAAACTCATACTAAACTACAAAAAAACGAAGCTTCTGCTGTTCTCTTCATCTTGCAATAAGTATAAATCACATGCCTTCATTGTCAACAATAGCCAAGAAGACTTCCTTGAACAAATTCAACAATTCAGATATCTTGGAGTTACCTTGGACAACCGTCTCACATACGCACTGCACATCAATAATGTTGCCAAGAATGTAAATGCCAAACTAGGTCTACTATACAGACGTAGAAGGAGTCTGACCACAGAAGCACTTAGACTTGCCATCCACAACTCAGTTCTTTCCACTATTGACTACGGTTTGGTAATATATGGTGCTGCCCCAGCAACATCTCTCAAAAGGTTAAGTACTATCTTTTTCTTCTGAACCAAAAAAAAATATTGGGAATAATGTTTGGACAACATAATCTTCTGCTTGAGAACTAGGAAATGACTCTTCAGGGGGCAGAAAATAAAGTCCAGAGATGGAAATCATGGAGGCTATCTAAAATTAAAAGGGTACACATTATAAAAAGGTTCATTATACCATCTTTGTTATACATAGCCATGATTCCCCCCATCCCTCAGTAACCTTAGAAACCAGGTTGTATGTGTGCTTTTTTCAGATGGTTTGGAGATTCGGATTGAACCCAGTGAAAAGGTGTTTTACATATTTGTCTAAACAACAAGGAGGTCTTGGTATGGGGGACCCTATAATATTTTTCCATAGTCTTTTTTTATCTCACAATGTCAAAATTGGTTTAGGGGAACCAATTGGTGTGATATACCACTGGTTTTATAAAACTTGCAGTACATATTTGGATATTTGGATTGGAAACCTTCCCTCAAAATTGCCCGCTCATATTAAAATACTAGAATATATTAAACCAGCGTTTAAAAAGCTACACAAATGGGAGATCACTAAGGGGAATATCTCTAAACTTTCAGGTCGACAATTGTACTCACACATTTTGAGTCAAATTCATCTGGCACAACCTGAGTTCAAAAACTGTCCCCCAGATTTAAGGGGAGGGGTTTTCAAACAAATAAGTAACAATAGAATTCCAATGCACATGTGGGAGGTATTATGACTTTCAACTTATGGGAGACTGAATGTGAGAGGTAACGCAAAACACAAAGCCCGAGAAGAAAGAAACTGTCCATATAATGGATGTGTAAATATTGAAGAGACGATGGATCATTTCCTTTTTACCTGTTCTTATGCAAAGCTTTATGGGGATATTTAAAGGTAGAGTGGAATCTAGGGTGACTAGACAATTTATCCTATGAGTCTTTGGTCCTCGGGCACTGCCCCAACCTTCAGAAGACATATGATTATGATTGTTTAATGGTGTTGTTTTGTTGTTTAAAATGTTACCTTTGGCAGGCTCGCTGTCAATAGACACTTCAACAGAGATTGATGCCCTATACCACTTATTAAACATTGGTGGAACAAGCTATGGGGGCAGTGTTCAGGAAAGATCTCCTGGCTAACCCTAAGAGTTATGTTTTAAAGAAATGGAAAGGGCTTTTGGGGTTTATTAAATACAAGTAAGAAGGTAGACCAAAAATATATTTCCAAATAATATATTTGTTTAAAGTAATACTGACTTCTGCTTTAACTTTTTATTTGTTTCACTTAAGTTTGTTGGAATGTTATTTTTGAACAATCACCTAACTAGAGTATGAAGAAATATTTGTTTATTTGGGATTAAGTTGTATAATTTCATGTGATTTAACACATTTAGGATTCATTTGTTTTGGTAGTTACAATAAGAAAATATCCTCTACTCTTTTGTTATGAGGTTCCCCCTAATGAAATATTCCATTATTTGGGGGGGGGGGTGATTCTTTTTGGGGTTTGGTTTGTCTTTGAGTGTTTAAGAATTTAATAGAGAATTTGGGCAAAGTATGAATATAATATTTATTTGATTTCTTGTTTTTTATGATTTATGTATTATTTTTGTGTGAGTTAACACTGTTTTGAACGGATTTGTTTTTGAAGTTGTAATAATAAAAAATTCCCTTACTTTTTTCAAGAAGTGCCACGGGATCTTTAACATCCATCTGAACTACCACTAGAACAGGTAGATGGGACCTCAGTTTAACATCTCATCTGAAAGACGGCACCTCAGGAGTGCAGTACTCCCCCTCATGCTGCACTACAGTGTCAGTATTGGGATTCAACCCAAGTGCCTGGTGTGGGGATAGAACCCACAGCCTTCTGATCTCCCAGCCTCAGAGGTGAGCATGCTACCTGCTGAGCCACTGACACTGAAATAGCAGCATTAAGCTTGGGGATTATGCAAATTTAAAAATAACAGATAAAGTTCAGCTCCTGAACAATGCAAATTCACTTTATTTTATCTTCCACCATCAGTGTCGACGTTTCATGGCAACGCCACTTCATCGGGATAGGTGGTGTCTGGTAAAAGAGAAAAAGATACAACACCATGCTGATACAGCATACATACAAATGCTTCTGAACCAGTGTGCTACCACCACAATAACATACAAGAATATATTGACCACTGATCAGGCCATCCCACTAGACCCAGTCAGGTGGCTGAAAATATCATTGCCTCTATTCACCCTGAGCTTCTTTTACACTATATGACAAGACAAGACTAAGTCTGATAGCTTGTACTCACTCGCTCTTTCTGAAGCATCACATCATTGCTATTCGTCACTGTATGTGGTAGCTGTGTATTTGCACAGTGTAGGGGGTTTACAAGCAGGTGTAGAGTAATTCAAACTATTCTGTGTACTACCGATATAAAATCTTTCAAACTGTCTGACAGTGACAGTGGAGGTCTGTTATAAGTAAAGTAAGTAAGTAAGTAAGTAAAACTTTATTTTTTAAACTCTTTTCAAAACCCAAGCGCTGTACAAAGTTAAAACCAACACTTTAAAAAACAACAACAATGAAATAAACAGTAATAAAATCATTCTCTATATGCTTTATAGAACAGAAATGTTTTGAGCTCCGATTTAAAACTCCCGACGGTCAGACATTCTAGTATCCGACGAGGTAGAGAATTCCACAGAGCAGGGGCAGCGTAGGAAAATGCACATGCCCCAGATGTCTTCACATGAACCCTGGTAATCTCTAGCAATCCCTCATTGGCAGATCATAGTGAACAAGAGGGGCAGTAGGGAGTAAGGAGATCTTGCAGGTACTGGGGTCCCTGTTCATGTAGGGCTTTACAGGTCAGTAGTCCAACCTTAAAGGTGATCCACCACTGAACCAGCAGCCAGTGCAGTCTGCACAGCACAGGTGTAATATGACTAGTTCTAGATGTCCCAGTCAAAAGCCTGGCCTCCACTTTCTGCACTAGCTGCAAGCAGCGGATATCAACCCCCGGTAGCCCTAGGTACAGGGCATTGCAGTAATCAAGGCAGGTGGTCATGAAGGTGTGGACCAAGGTAGGAAGGTCAGCCATAGGAACTAGGTGTTTCACCCAGGTGATATTCCTAAGATGGTAAAAAGAAGACTTGACAGCTGCAGACACCTGCGATTTCAGGGTCAAACCATCGTCAATAATAGTGCCCAGATTAAGCACCCAGTCTGAGGTCAAGAGCTGGACACCATCAAGCCTTAAACCTGACAGAACCCCAGCCCTAAGACCCACCTCAAGGTGACCCAGGTCCACAACCAACACCTTGGTCTTATCCGGATTTAACCTCAGCCAGCTAGCACTCATCCAGTCTTTGATTTCAGATAGACAGCTGTTAAGCACGGAGATCACATCATCCTGTCCGGGAGTAAAGGACAGATACAGCTGGGTATTGTCTGCATAGCAGTGAAAACCCAGACTGTATCACCTAATGATATCTCCTAGTGGCAGCATGTAAACTGCAAACAACATGGGTGCCAAAATGGAGCCCTGCGGCGCCCCACAGGACAGAGAGATGGTGTCAGAGGAATAAATTCCGGTGACAACCCTCTGTGTCCGGCCCATGAGGAAAGATCAAAACCAGTGTAGAACTGTATCAGACAGTCCTCAAAGAAGGCGCAGGTGCTCCAAAAGCACACCATGGTCCACAGTATCAAATGCTGCAGAGAGATCAAGAAGGACTAGAATAGTACAAGCCTTTCGATCTCTCGCAATTAGGAGGTCATTTAAAACCCGGACAAGAGCGGTCTTGGTGCTATGTCTTTTCCTAAACCCTGACTAGAGAGTGTCATAGACATTGTGATTTGTGAGATGATCATCTAGCTGTATCGCAACCACCTTTTCAATAACGTTACCCACAAAGGGCAGCTTAGAGATAGGTCTGAAGTTGGCTAGACAGTCTAGGTTCAAGGAGGGTTTTTTAAGGAGTGGTCTAACAACCGCCTCCTTTTGGGGATCAGGAAAGACCCCCTGCTCCAAAGACTTCCAGACCATTTCAGCAAGGATCAGGCAGATAACATCTACGCAACCTAATAATAGTGGCATAGGGCCCGGATCCAAACTACAGCTGGTTGGTCATACAGTCTGAACAATCCTCATAATGTCCATTAACTCCGGCCTACTAAACTCAAACCAGGTAGCACAGGTGTTCATTTCCTCCCACCAATCTCCGCAATCCCTTAAAGAGGGAGCTGGGCCAATGCCCGATCTAATGCTGGCAATCTTATCTGCAAAGAACCGAGCAAGCTCATCACACTTTATTTGTGAAAAATCTCTTCCAGACTGCAGACAGAGTGGATTGAACAATCTGTCGACAGTCTGAAAGAGTTGAGCTGGTTGATTCCATGCAGCAGCAATCTCCCCGGACAGGAACTCTGCCTTCTTACGGGTGATTGCTGATTGACAGACACCATAATGATCCATCAATCTAAGCCTGTCAGCATCCAGACCGGATTTTCGCCAAGTCATCTCTAGCCTTCACCCCCACTCTTCTCAGCTCCTTCAAGGACCCATCAAACCAAGGGGTTCTCGGGTGCTGAGTGAGTGGGTGAACATGAACAGGAGCAACTGAAACCAGGGCATCACTCACTGCCTTAATATAGGCAAGCACGAGGTCCCCTGGACTCATGCACTCACTTGATACACCCGATAGGTCCAGTACCGCCGATAGGCCCTCTGGGGTAATTCCCCTCAAAGTGCGATACTGGACCATCTCCGTAGGGGCAGACCTATTTGGGGGTGCCCCGAAGCTGAATCTTATGATGTGATGGTCCATCCAGGCATTTGGTTCCAACCCCCACTGCATGATCTCCATCTCCACTAGAAACACTAGGTCCAATGAGTGTCCCCCATATGGGTAGCAGAGGTAACCATCTGTGTAAGGTCCAAAATAATAATAAGTTTAAGGAGGTTATTTCCAAAGTGCAAGAGTTCATAGTTGACCCAGGCATTGAAGTCGCCCAGTATTAACCACCTGGGTGACTCCAATGCCACGTCGACAGTGAAGTCTGCAAACTCCTTCAGGAATTCTCCACCATCACCGGGTGGATGGTAGATGAAGAGAATCCTGAACCCTACATCTGCTCCCAGGATGCACTCAAAGGGTCGAGTGTGACCCACTGTCAAAGTATTTGGGTCATCTAGTATTGTAAATTTCAAAAGTGTGGAATGTGTAAGTTGTGATTTTATATATATACTGTGCTTTAATTCTGTCTCAGACATTATCAATCCAGTTGTCAAGATCAATATTTTATTCTCGATCATGATATTGTTGTTTTTTTAGTTTTACTTATTTGTAGTGTCACTGGAATGTTAGTTATCATAATTACATGCCCATTAGTGTGTTTCAGATGAAACTCTCCCTCCCACAGGCTTGCCACCCCAATATAGCATTCTACTTCCACACACACAGCATGCCAGCTGTGTACAGGTACCCATGCCCACAGCACCATCCTGCACAGAAAGAACCTGATACACACTCCACTCTGCAGATGGCTCCACAAAACAGAGTGACAGTGACCTTCACACTCACACAGCTAGTGCCTTGAACTCTTCATGCATCAGGCACTGGTCTGGAAGGAGATTCAAAGTTTGGCGTCTTTTCTGTTAACATAGAACACAGAAACATAGAATTTGACAGCAGATAAGGACCGCTTGGCCCACCCAGTCTGCCCATTTCCCTACCTAATGGATAAGCTGCAGATCCTAGTTAACCAGCAGCCTACTTCTTTCTCCCCCAACCCCTAGAATTGCCTTATGGCTGTCCCATGCATGCTTGAATTCAACCACTGTTTTTGACTCCACAGCCTCCTCAGGAAGGCTGTTCCATGCATCCACAAACCTCTCCGTGAAAAAATACTTCCTTAAATTACCTCTGAGCTGCCCCCTCTATCTTCAAATTGCCCCTTGTTCTTGCACACTCTTTTTTGAAAGATGCTACCCTCTTGGACTTTGTTGATTCCCTTGAGGTACTTGGAATTTTTCTATCATGTCCCCCTCTCCCTCCTTTCCTCAAGGTTATACATATTAAGCTCCTTTAGTCTCTCTTCATATGTCTTCCGGTGCAGGCCCTGCACCATTTTAGTTGCCCTCCTCTGGATAGCTTCCATCTTGTCTATGTCCTTGCGGAGATTGGGTCTCCAGAACTGCACACAGTGCTCCAGATGGGGTCTCACCAGCTGTCTGTAGAGAGGGATAACAACTTCCTGTTTTCTACTGGTGATGCCTCTCCCTATGCATCCTAGTATCCCCCCAGCCCTCCTTACTGCCCTCTCACATTGCTTGCCCACCTTTAAGTCATCTGATATGACTACACCCAGGTCCCTTTCCATTTTTGTTGTTGTTAGTATCTCACCCCCCATTGTGTACTCTTCCCCTGGGTTTTTGTTTCCCAGGTGCATTACTAACATACTAACATACTATTTGCCAGCAGATTAGGCCTTATGGTCTATCAAGTCTGCTCGAACCTAGATCCTTAGTTGGGTGCCGAGACCCTCCCATCCCTTGTGCTCCAGAAACCCCTATCATCCATCCCCACCCCACCCCCGGGACAGGCCATCATCTGATACATCCACTTTCTGTGTCTGTCCCACCCTCTCTTAAAGCTCTCCACTGTGGATCTCGAACCAGCTCACCAGGCAGAGCATTCCAAGGGTCCACCACCTTCACTGTGAAAAACCTCCTCCTCTTTTCCCCTCACCCTTCCACCTTCCAACTTCAAACCATGCCCTCTGGTGATGCCTCCTGCTTTTAGTCTAAAGATCCCTCCATGTTTACTCTATTTATTCCTTGAGGTACTTGAAGACCTCAATCATGTCCCCCTGTCTCTCCTCTCCTCCAATGAAAACAGGCAGAGCCCTCAAGTCTGTCCTCGTAAGTCAAACCCCTAGCCCTCGTATCATCTTTGTTGCCCTCCTCTGTACCCTCTCCAGGAGCTGTATGTCCCTCTTCAAGTGTGGTCTCCAGTACTGTACACAGTACTCAAGGTGTGGTCTAACCAGTCCATTGTACAGTGGCAGAATCACTTCCTTGCTCCTAGAGGTGATCCCTCTGATGCATCCCAACATCCTGTTTGCCTTGCTAGCTGCTCTCCTGCACTGCTCAGTGTTATTCATACATGTATCCACCATGACCCCTAGGTCTTTTTCCCTGTTGAGGCTTCCAGCACCTCCCTCCCAGGGTGTACCTGTGTTTAGCTTCTCGACCAAGATGCAACACCTTGCACTTGGTGATATTGAAATTTAATTTCCATGTGTGAGCCCAGCTTTCCAGGGTGTCCAGGTCCCTTGCAGGGCCAACTCCCCTTCTCCTCAACTACTGCTCCCATCTTGGAGTCATCCTGAAGAGACTCATTTCACACCCTATACCATCCTGATGTCTGATATGTATGCATTAAACAGGATTGGACCCAGGACCGAGCCCTGTGGTACCCCACTACCAACCTCTGTAGGGTTCGAGCTCCCCACAGACCACTCACTCTCTGAGTGCGTCCAGCTATCCAGTTTTCAATCCATCTGACCATCAAAGGCCTACTCCTAACCCCATCAGTTTCTCCACCAGACCATTGTGGGGACAGAGTCAACGCCTTGCTGAAGTCCAAGAATAATACATCCACAGGCTTACCCTATCCAGTTCTGATGTTACCATTCATAGAACTCCACAAGGTTGGTTTGACATGATCTACCTGGCACAAACCCATGCTGCCGACTATCCAGACCTCCCACCTCCTCCAAGTAAACCCCCAATCGTTCCTTTAGTATACTCTCCATTAATTTTCCCACCACCGAGGTTAAACTGATGGGTCTATAGTTTCCTGGTACTTCCTTCGACCTCCTTTATGGATTGGTACCCATGTGCCTCTCCCAATCCCTAGGTACCCTCCTGTCTCAAGTGACCTGTTGAAAAGCTCCGCCAGGGTGCAGCCAGTATGTCCGCCAATTCCCATAGTACTCTCGGATGAATGCCATCCGCCCAGGAGATTTGTCTTTCTTTAGGGCCTTGAGGGCAAACCACACCTTTTGGTGGGATGGCATCATCTGTCCCTCCACCTTACTGGTCTTTTTATCCTTAACCAGATGTGACACCCCTGGGGTACCTTCCTCCCTTTTTGCTCCATTTCTGCTGCTCCCTGATCCCACTCCCGTCAGCTTCTATCCCCTTTGTGCCTTGTTTTGTAGATATCCCATCCTCCCTAGTGAACACAGAGGCAAAGTACTGTTAAATACCTCTGCCTGGTCCTCGCCTCTTCCACCCACCCTCCTTCTGATCTCAATCTGCTGAGATGGCCTTAGTTTTTCTCCGCCTCCCCAATGTACCGGAAGAACCCTTTTCCCTCCATGTATCCCCTGTGCCAGCCGATGCTCTTTACTGGACTTTGCTCCCCCACCATACGGGTGACTTTTCTAGATGCAAGCTGGTACATTTCTTATCCCTATCCCCTCTTGTTGTTTTATATTTTTGTAGCCTTCTTTCTCTGACTGCTACCTGGACCTCACTGGACCACCAGCATGGTTTATGTGACCTTGCTCCTGCGTTTCAACTTAGCGCAGATCCTGACTGCCTCTTGAAGTCCCTGCTTTATGACCTCCATCTCCTTTCCACACTTGTTGTTGAGGTAATCCCTTCAAGTGATCCTTGAGAATATTTCCCATGCCCATAAAGTCTGCCCCCTGAAGTCCACTGCCAGTGTCCTAGATCTCACCCCACTCCCCAATGCTTATTTGAAACCAGACAGTATTGTGGTCACTCCCAGTCAGGGGTCCTGTACAACCATGTCCCTTACCAGATCCCCATCTGCCAGAACCACATCCAGGACATGCCCCTCCTTGTGGGCTCCATCACATGCTGTGTTAAGAACACATCCTGGAAGCCATCCAGCAGCCTCTGCTCCTTGGCCACCTTAGAGGACATGGTTCCCAGTTAGTACCTGGCATATTAAGGTCCCCATCAACACCACTCCTTCCCTTTTGGACCACACTGGGCAATGATGTTGTCCAGCAAACCATCCTCTAGAACATCACTCATCCTGGGGGCCTATATGCTACACCGCTTGACCTTATCTCCTGCTGGGGATCGTAAGGTGACCCATAAGGCCTCCACGCTTCCTCTGCCTCTTCTACCATAGCAATTTCTATGTCATCTCTAATGAACATAGCCACTCCACCCCTCTGCCCTCCTTTCTATCCTTCCTAAGCATAGTGTGCCCTCGCATTTAGGTCCCAGTCATGGTTTTTGTTGGCCCATCGCCTGACTGCCGCCACATCCACCCCCTCGAACAGCATGGCCTGGAACTCTGGCAACTTGTTTCCAAACTCCTGGCATTTACTAACACTAACCCCCACCCTTATCCCCTGATCCTTTTTGTCGAACCCCACCCAGATTCCTTATACTTCCATCCTCCCCTGCTCCTCCTGAAACCTCCACCTCCAGTCTGTTTCCCTCCCCTTGGGCTTGAAGGCTACTCCCTCATCTGGAGGGAGGGCTTGGTCAGCCCTCCTTATCCCTTCCCCCTACAAGTTTAAACCCCACCTTTCTTGTATGTAGTCAGCCATCCCTGTTTAAGGACTTCCTTCCCTAATGGGGCAAGATGAAACCTGTCCTTGGCATATAGTCCTTATCCTCCCAAACCCATTCCAGTTCCCTAACACCCCCAACCCATTCTTCACCCCACTTC
This sequence comes from Neoceratodus forsteri, assembly GCA_016271365.2. Lineage (NCBI taxonomy): Eukaryota > Metazoa > Chordata > Ceratodontiformes > Ceratodontidae > Neoceratodus > Neoceratodus forsteri. The sequence goes on from CM028129.1 coordinate 726,572,020, forward strand.
CTGAGCCATTTATTAACCTCTGTGAGCTTCTATTACCTTGCACTTTTGCATTAAATCTAAGCTGCCATACATTTGACCATTTCTCTAACCTTGTCAAGTCCCTTCTCATCCTTTCCACCCCACCTTGCGCATCAACTCTATTGCAGATCATTGTGTCATCTGCAAAGAGACATACTTTTCTTTCCAGTCCTTCTGCAATGTCGCTAACAAAGAAATTGAAGAGGACCGGTCCTAATACTGAACCCTGCGGCACCCCATTACTAACCCTCCTTTCTTCAGAGTGGACTCCATTTACTATTACCCTCTGTGTCCTATTCTCCAGCCAATTCTTTACCCAGGCTATCATCTTGGGACCCACTCCAGGCTGACTAACTTGTATATTAATCTTTGTGTGGGACTGAGTCAGATGCCTTGCTTAAAGTCTAGGTAGGCCATGTTCACGCCCTCCTGATCTACTACTTTGGTCACCCAGTCAAAGAAATCTATTAGATTCATCTGGCATGACCTTCCTGCTGTGAATCCATGCTGCCTTGGGTCCTGTGCCCCTCTGGCCTCTAGGTACTCGACAATTCTTTCCTTCAGAGTGATTCCATCATTTTCCCTATCACTGAGGTTAAACTAACAGGTCTATAGTTTCCGCTTCTGCCCTGCTCCCACTTTTGTGAGGGGAATCACATCTGCCCTCCCCAGTCCTCAGGTACCACCCATCCTCCTATGATTTGTTAAAGAGGGTAGTCAGTGGTATCACTAGTTCTACCCTTAGTTCTTTTAGAATTCTGGGATGGATCCCATCAGGCCCCATTGCTTTGTCCACCTTCAGTTTTAAGAGTTCTTTCAGAACCCTTTCTTCTGTAAATGGGCTGGTATCAACTTCTGTATCCAGAGTGTTTCTACTGTTTGTTTTATGTACCTCCCCCTCTTCATTTGTAAATACTGAGTAAATATATTTGTTTAGTATCTCTGCCTTTTCACAGTCACCCTCTGCCCACCCCCTTCCCTTTATTAAGCCTCACTATCCCTCCCTTACTCTTCCTTCGCTCCCTGATGTACCTAAAAAGGTTTTATCCCCTTCTTAACTGAGTTGGCTATCTTTCCTTCAGTTCGGGCCTTTGCTGTTCTGACTGCCTCCCAGCTTCCTTTGCTTTAACTGATACAATTCTCTGTCCTGCTCCTTCTGTGATTTCTTGTACTTTCTGAATGCTTTCTTTTTCTCTTGAACCTTCACTGCCACCTCCTTTGAGAACCATAGTGGTTTCTTACATCGTTTTGTTTTATTTGCTTCACACAAAGGCTTGTTACCTCTGTGATGGCAGTTTTTATTATTCTACATTGTTCTTCCACCCCTCCTTCCTGCCCATTTGCTAGTGCATTCCTTAGGCACTCACCCATTTTGGCAAAGTCAGCTCTCCTGAAGTCCAGTACTTTTGCCTTTGTATGGCCTGACTCTATTGCTGTGTTATTGTATGAACCATACTGTTCGATGGTCGCTAGTTCCCCAGATGGCTACCCACTTCTTCTTATGTGATCCTCCATCTCCATCTTTTGAGAGACCAGGTCTAAGATTGCCTCTCTCAGTGGGTTCCAATACTAGTTGTCTGAGGCATGCCCCCCTGTAGGGCATCTAGAATAACCCACTCTTAGAAGAGGCTGCTGCAACTGCACTCCAGTTAACATCTGGCATATTCAGATCACCCATCAGCAATATCTCCCTTATCTGCCATTCTAAGTATACTTTCTATCATTTTCTTGTCCATTTCCTCCCCTGAGGGGGGTTCAGTATACAACCCTGTGCGGATTGTGTTGCCATTGCCTGCCTCCAAATTGACCCACAGTGCTTCTTCTCCTCCCTGTTTAACCTTTGGTTCTGTTGCTTTGATTCCTTCTCTTGTGTAGAGAGCTCCTCCTCCTCCTCCTCTTTTACCCTCCCTGTCCCTCCTATAGATAGTGTATCCTGGTATGTTTATGTTCCAGTCATGGTTCTGTGTGTACCATGTTTATGTGACTGCCACGATATCCAGATGTTCCTCTTCCATCAAGGTCACTAATTCAGGAAGCTTGTTACCCAGACTATGGGCATTAGTACTCATTGCTCTCCATTTCTTGATGGCTTTACCTTCTGTAGCAGCATCCCCCACTGACCTTTCTACCTTGGTCTTTTTCTCATTTAGTACCCTGTGCGAGTGAGTTTTGTCCAGCACTTTTGTTTGCTTACTATGAACTGCAGCTTGCTAGCGCTTCAACATGGATATTTTCTGGCATACCAATATGATGGCTCCATTAAGTTAACACAATGCCATAATGAGTGCATGTGGAATGACTATATGATCCTTTGAACTGGATACTGGAATACAAACTGGAAAACCGCTACCTATCGTAAGAATTTATAAACATCCTCATTGTGAGGTTTCACTTTTGCTATAAATTCACACTGCTCACATCTCTGCACTTTTTCAGCTAAGGCACACTCAGCAACCAGATACCCTTAACTTATTTTGCATCTTTGCACAAAAATAATAGCATGTTTTGCACAGCTGCTTAAGCACTGTCTCAGTTTTTTTAACACCTGCACAGTTTGCATAGCCACCTAGCACTTTAACAGCCCAAACAGTTTTGACTACAATTCTTCTAAGATTTTAGTCTTGTTTTACTGCATCTGAAATAATTTTTTGGCTATACTCTGTCTAGTTGGTAATCTAAGCAGGTGGGTTTGTTCACCTATAAGGCCCTATATAGCTCGGGTTCTGGCTATCTGACCGACCTCCTGACATCTGTCCACATGGTGCGCTCACACCATTCCTCAACAGAGGGCCTCCTGATGGTTCCAAGGGCATGGCTTTAGACATCAGGAGACTGCACCTTTGAGGTTGTAGGGCTTGTCTTTTGGAATTCTTTGCCATGGTTACCAAGGGAGGCTTCTTTTGTGGGGATTTTTAAGCGGGGCCTCAAGACACACCTATTTAAGCAGGCATTCAATGTCCACTGAATTTTAAGGGATTTAGAGTATTATTATTTATTGTTTTAAAGTAAACTGACTCTGATTTTAAATTATTGTAAAGTGTTGTAAACTGTTACCCCTCTTTGTGAAGCGCCTAGAGCCTCAGGGATTGGCACTCAAGAAATAAACTTTTACTTACTTACTTAAAGAGACTACTGTTTGAAATCCCATGGCACCTTACAATCCAAATCGTGTGCTGTTTGTACTAGGTGCTCACTACATCCAAGCAAGAGAGGTGGTATACCCACCAGCTTCAAATATATCCAGTCATACCAGATTGCCACAACAGCACTTTATTTGATAAGATTCAAAGAGCACAAAGCCAGTCCCTAAGGGAAATGGCTGCATCAGTTCAGCATCCTTCGGAGATCTTCAGCAGCACCAGAGTTAGGGTCGGAGGAGCCCTCCCTGTCCTCAGCCACTATGGAAAATGGCTGCATCTGTTCAGTGTCCCTTGGAGATCTTCAGCGGCACCAGAGTTAGGGTTGGATGAGCCCTTGAATTCACAAAGACAGTAAATGGTGCACTCCCAATGAGAAACATCAAACTGCTCGGTGCAAGTAAAAAGTATTTATTCCACATTGGAACTGGTGAGGGCAAACAAGTTTTCCACAACCAGATGCCCCTGCACTTTGAGTGCTAGTTCTTCCTTAGAGGGCCTCCAGCCCCTAAGGGAAATGTTCACATCTGTTCAGGTACAGCACAACACGGCTTGGGTCAGGCAGCTCAGCTCATGTGGTGTGCAGGTGTGGAGCTGCACTTCATGTGGCACCGCTAGTCTCTTCCTACTTGCCCCAATCACCCTACCACTCTAAGGTGGTGCTCCAATGTAGAGACACAGGGTATGACAGAACCTATCAGTGGAGTTCTGCACCCCTGCTGAGCATCCAACATTCCCACACCCTGCCCACTTCCACCAAGAATATTTCGTATAATCTGGATCCTGAGTGCTTATGCACAACCAAATTGATCAACAATAGCTGGAGTAGGCTACTGTTTTGAAACTTTGGTGATCTAATTTCACAGTCTTCCTCCAACATACCCCTACTTCCACAACCAATAAAACAAAACCCTGCTCATAATTCCCTTTAAAGAGGGCTCCATACAAGAAGTTAATATCTGCCTCAGAAAAGGGACTGCCATATTGAGTAAGGGGTGGATATACCCCTGTTTACCTCTGCTGATTGCCCACATGTCTATGCTGTTCTCCATAACAAGCTAAGGAACTGTGTTATTGCAACAGGTAGGCCAAGAACCTATACAGCCTTTGCATGTGACACTTGGTTGCCCAATGTCTAGTTTCAGCCTCCTAATCCTTTGACAGGGAATAGACTGGCATACATACTAGGCAGGGAACTATGTCATTTTAGTTCCTCTCTCTAAGTACTAGGAATCTGGGAACACTAGCTTTGAATAACGCTCTATAACTGTGATTAGCTAAACAAAAATTCCCCACTACATATTTGAACATGGTTCCTAAGGGCTTAGCCACTGTCCTCCTTAATATTTTCCTTTTCCAATGGGCAGATCACATACTTTATGGCGTAGTGGCCAGAGAACCCCCCAGGAGTCCGAAGGACACCACCCCTCCTTCTTGCATACTTACCCCCCACCTTTGAAGTATGACACTGCCCTTGTCATATTGCTTGGGTTATCCAACCAAGGATCATGTTATTTAATATTCTCTGCCTCTATCTCTCATAGCAGTAATAGGGATAGGACTTCTTGTATGTCATCCTATGCTCTAAAGCTACTATCTCTAGCACTAATTTGCTCTTTTGGGATATCCAGTCAAACCCTGGCCCATCTTTGTTCAATCATAAAATCAGCTCCTCTGCAGACCCCAATTAGTCCTGTTTCAGGGGCATAAAAATGGTCCATATGAACATATGCAGCCTGCGACCTAAGATGCATAAACTGCAATCCTGGGTTGATCTATACAAGCTGGATCTCCTTACGATATAAGAAACCTGGTTATAGCTTCAAATTCTGTCATATGAAATTGAGATCCATGGGTTTGAGGTTTTCAGAAAAGATACAGTAGGTAAGAAAGGAGGAGGAGGTGTCCTAATCTATACTAGAGCTGCTTTATGTGCTTTCCTAGCTATTCCCCCCCTCTAGATTGGGACAATAGTGAATCACTGTTCATAACTCTAATCCTTGGTAACACAAAATCACTCACAGTGGGCTGCATCTACCATCCACCCAGGGCAGCTGCACTTCTCTAGATGCACTCACGAGCGAGCATGCTTGCTGAGAAGATCTCTTCTGAGATAATCATATTAGGAGATTTCAGTCTTTACTGGTCCCCAGACTTTGAACCAGGATTTAAAGCACAACTACTAGATGTTCAGCTAACCCAAGTCATCAGCGAACCTATGCATTGGAACATCAAGACTGGCAACCACTCCTTGCTTGACTAGGTCCTAGCATCAAACCCTGATAGAATCCAAGGTACTGGGATATTCTCAGACACCCTCAGTGATCACTCCTTCATATTTTGTACCTGGAACAACAGCCCCCCAAGGTTCCTCCAAGGATGTTCAAAGCATGAGACTTCTCAACCTTCTGTACTGAATCCTTCCAGACCTCCCTTAATGTAATAGACTGGAGCCCTATTCTCTCACTTCCTATATTAAATATTGCCCTTGCTTACTTTGTCAATAACTTTCTATCCGTTGCCAACAAACACGCTCTCTTAAGGAAGCTCAAGGTCAAAAGAAAATGTTACAAGTGGATTACTCCACAACATGAGAAGTTAATGATTCAGAGGAATAAGGCCTGGGAGCAACACAAGAAGAATGGTCAGCAGGCGGACTGGGCCAGTTTCAGCAAGCTCCAAAACCTGTGTGGAAAGAGCTAAAAGGCCGTAAAATGATAATATGTCAGAGGCCTTCAACAACATAACTTGATGGATCCTAAACAATTCTGGGCCCAAGTCAACGCTCTGCTCAAAGGAGGACCCAATACCACTAATGGCCCAATCTTATTCAACAGTCAGCCCATCTGTGACCCCCAGATGACAGCCAATACATTTAAAAAAAAATTTACAAACCTAGACTGATATGAAGGTGGGTCCGTGGCACCCACCATTTTCCTCCTCTAGTCTCTTAGGGTCTAGTTGCTGTCTCCCAGAATTTCATCTCAAGTTGGTCACTAAGAAAGAAATGTTAGCCCTGCTCAAAAATATAAAATCCTGTGGCTCTGAGGGCCCTGATAAACTGGAGCCTAGACTGCTAAAGGTAGCTGCCCCTGCTATAGCATCCCCAGTCACCACGCTATTCAACAGATCCTTTCTCACTGGTCAAATCCTGGGAAAGCGGAAAGAAGCAGTAGTCGTAGTCTCTGTCCACAAAGGTGGTCTCAGGGAACCAATAGATAATTACAGGCTTATCTCTCTCCACAGTACTCCGGCAAAAGTTCAGGAAAGCCTAGTGTACAACCAGCTGAGGGATTACCTGGAACTACATCACTTTTTATCTGATCAGCAGCATGGTTTCATACACAAACATAGCACAGATACAGCTTTAATTAAGCTCACAACTGACATACTACAGGGCCTTGATAAAGGTACCCCACTGGGGCCATCTTTAGTGACTTAACCAAGGGAAGCTAAAGAAACTTGGCCTTGACACCCACTTGCTTGCTTGGTTCACTCATTACCTCTCCCACAGACCCCAAGTTGTCAGATGGAGAAGAGTCACATCCACTCAATTATCAATCTCAGATGGGGTACCCCAGGGCTTGATACTAGGCCCTCTCATATTCTCCTTATTTATTAATGACTTCAGCAACAACTATGGCAGCAGTCAACTCATACTATATGCTGATGATGCTGTCCTTCATAGGACCTCCCATGATACCCAGGCACTTAGCACCTAGCTACCAAAGGGCTTTGCAAACCTGGAAGAGTTGGTACAGCCAAACAAACTAGTATTAAATGAAAAGAAGACCAAAGCTGTCCTATTTAGCTTCAAACACATCAGCTCTACCTGTCTTTTTCTCCTGACCAGGCTAGTGCTTTCTCGGTATTTAATAACTGCCTCGCTGAAATCCATGATTGGATGAATTTGAGCTGATTAAAGTTGAATGCAGGTAAGACCGAGGTTATGGTTGTGGACCTGGGTCTCAGGATAGAGGGGTTTGGGACAGATCAGCCCTCTGGTTTATTTCTGGGGGGGTGATCAGATCCTTACCTCTGAACGGGTGTGTAACCTGGGAGTGGTACTTGATGACGGGCTGACCCTCCATTATCAGGTGTCAGCAGTCATAAAGTCTGCATTCTATCATCTAAGGAACACTGCCAGGGTGAAACACCTTGTTCCGTCTAGCGATTTACCTGTGTTGGTCCACGCCTTCATGACCTCTCGCCTTGACTATTGCAACTGCCTGTATTTGGGGCTTCCTGGGATTGATATCCACCGCTTGCAGCTATTGCAGAACGCTGCGGCTAGATTGTTGACGGGGTGTCAAGGACGACACATATTACCCTGTACTATGTGATCTGCACTGGCTGCCGATACAGTGGCAGATCTCCTTCAAAGTAGGTCTTTTGACCTACACAGCCCTGCACGGACTTGGCCCTGAATACTTCAAAGAGCTTCTGATTCCCTACAGCCCTTTATGTCAACTCCATTGGGCTGATGAGGGGTTGCTGGAGGTTCCGAGGGTTATTTTAAAATCTTCTGGGGCCTGAGCTTTTATGTTTACAGCCCCAGCCCTCTGGAATTCTCTGCCCCGTCAGCTTCGGGAATGCACGACCATGGAGAGTTTCAAGTGGGAACTAAAGACCCATCTGTGGAGACAAGCTTTTATGGCTTAATGTTTGTATCATTATGATTTTTAGATATGTATTTATCTCTGTGATTTTATTGTTTACTTGTACAGTGCCTTGGTGCTTGAAAGGCGCTTAATAAATAATGTTTTATTATTATTATTATTATTATTATTAGCTCTATTAGGGGTCACTTGCTCCCCATCGCAACCTCCTGTGGTAAAAGGACTGAGGTTGTGGACCCGGTCAAATACCTTGGAGTAACACTTGACCAAGGCATCACATTTAAAGCACAGATGGATCAGACTACATGAACTAACCACCAAAAAATGGGCCTCCTATATCGGCTGAATAGTCACCTCACCTCAGCATCCAGACTAGTAATAGCAAACAACATCCTGTTACCTGAACTTACATATACTGCCCCTGTCCTATAGTCCTTAACAGAATCAAACCAATTAGAGATACTGTACAACAAAAATTGGGTATTTCACAATACAGTCCCCACCTAGGAAGCACCACTGTGATGGTGTGGCCTCCCTAGACTGGCCCTCTCTACCCAGTAGATTCCAGTAGCCCCTGCTAACCTTGTTGTACAAACTGATCAATGAACCTGCTCCTCCTAGCTTACATGGCCTCCTAGTTCCCAAGTGGTCCAGAAGGGCTCTCTGCACCTCTGGCAAAAAACTGCTTGAGGTACCGACGATAAAAACTGCGCAAGGGAATAAATCCTTCATGCACTCAGCTGCAAACCTTTGGAATTCCCTACCTGAGAACCTGAAAATGGCCACTTCCCTCGCTAGTTTCCAAAAGGGTCTAAAAACACTTATTGAGTGTCGTCTGTGCCCCCGCTGAACGCCTGATCATACAAACCAATATGGCGCTTGCTCCCTCCATCTTCCCCAACATGGCGTTCAACACATATTTAAGAGGTTCCAGCTAGCCTAGACTACGATTTGTCTTTGAATTTATTGGACTATATTATATTTTTCTTCTCCAGTGAGAGACTGCTAAATGTATTGGTTCCAGTGGACTTACCCAATAATCAAAATGAAATAAATAAATAAATATCTGAACAGGAGGGAGGGAGGTAGGTAATCCCCACTCTACAAAATCAGCCAATCTGTTAAGTATCTCTTGTACTGAGTGCCTTTGTGGGGAATAAGCTCTGCTAACAAGACTTTACTTATGAGTCACTATTAAAAAGCCTGGAAGACAGTGTCTGTCTAAATATATATGCTTATGTTTGCCATCACCATACAAGAGAACAGGTCAGTTTTTTTACTCAAAACCTACATGGCATTTTAATGACAGACATTTAATAAATGAGCATCTTGCTGATTCAGAGACTGATTGCAATAAGCATATAATAAATCTGACAAAGTGTGAATGTGCAATATCTAAGTGCTTTGCGATATCTGCAACTGTGTTATAATCTCGTGACCAGGGCCACTGGAAAATTGCAGAAAAGCTTACCCAAAATTCTGGAGCATTTTGCAAAAATTGCGGGAAATTGCAGCTGTTCTACTATAGACTGAGTGCTTCACAATAAATATTTTAATGTTTTCTGCAGCATATATTAGTCAGTATAAATTGCTAAATGAACACACTGACAACTGAATATGTTTAAAAAATAAAGAAAAGTTTATGTTCCTAAAAAGAATACTAAACTGATAAGCTATCGTAAGCGTTGCTTATCTTCCAAAATTTAAAAGCATCTGCCTCATACAGTGCTAAATAGATTCTATAAAGTGAGCCACAGCAAATCAATATTAAATAAAGCAGAAGAAATATATTTTTATGTTTCTGGCTGTAGAATAATGCAGCCTAATCAACAGTTGTTTAAAGTGCTCTGCCAGCTATTCACCTACTTTGGTACAAGAACAAAATAAGCAGATAGAGTGGTGAATAACTGAGTTTTAGTAAAATTTTGTTAAAGTGTTTAATGCTCATAATTTGTACTGTATGTACTGTACACTATTTTTGAAATCACATATTTAAACATTAAATCTGGGAGTTATTGGAGCTGGCAGTATAATCTAGAGGATAGCATAACAAACTGTGAATGAGCTGACGACATCTAGCAGACCTGGGTTTGATTCCCACAACCTCAACTTGTATACTGTGTGAGTCTGAGCAAGTCACTTAACCTTTGCAGTGCTTCTGGGTTGTACCTGAAAACAGGCACTTGTGCCTAGTGGGCCTTATGTGGTTACCAAAAAATGTAAAAAAGTACCAATATACTTTTACTGCATCATACAGTAATCAGGGTACCCTGTAATTTACCTTTGTTTTACTCTGGCTGCAATGATTTTGTTTAGTTAAAGATAAATGTTCAGATACATTTTGTGTTTTACAAGCTAGTTGTTAGACTTTAGTTAGGTTTCTATTGTAGTGTTTGCACGTGAGCATCTAGGGGATAGTTGCTAAGATTGAGATCACTGTTAGGAACTAGCTTATTCAAGTTTAAAACTGGCAGAGCCATGCAAAAATCCGCAGCTGTCTGAATCAAAACTAGTCTGAATGAAAGTATGCTCACAAGGAAAAACTTGCCCTGCACTTACAAAAAGGCTTCACAGTTAGCACCCCATTTATGTGAATGGGATAATTTGCACCTTTTATCCCATCTTTTGTTTCAGTCTGTATGGTAACAAAACGTTTCCTGATAGACTGCTTCAGCACAGAACAAATGTTAAGTGTTTAAGTGTATTTATGCTTGGCCAGTTGGTTCTGAAACCAAACAAGACAAGGATTCAAAAGAAATCAGTGTCACGTAAAACCCTTGCCCTACCTTGTACTGCATTGTTTCGGCCAAACCCAAGTCTGCATGCAAAATTGCCAATATATTTGAGAGTGTTTTATTTAAAATGTTAATACATAGAAACATAGACTTTGACGGCAGATAAGGACCGCTTGGCCCACCTAGTCTGACCATTTCCCTAGAAACATAGAAACACAGATTTTGACGGCAGATAAGGACCGCTTGGCTCACCCAGTCTGCCCATTTCCCTACCTATTGGATAAGCTGTAGATCCTAGTTAACCAGCAGCCTACTTCTTCCTACCCCCCCCCAGAATTGCCTTATGACTGTCCCATGCTTGCTTGAATTCCACCACTGTTTTTGACTCCACAACCTCCTCCGAAAGGCCATTCCATGCATCCACAACCCTCTCTGTGAAAAAATACTTCCTTAAATTACCTCTGAGCCGCCCCCCTTCTATCTTCAAATTGTGCCCCCTTGTTCTTGCACACCTCTTTTTTTGAAAGATGCTACCCTCTTGGACTTTGTTGATTCCCTTGAGATACTTGAAAGTTTCTATCATGTCCCCCCACTCTCTCCTTTCCTTGAGGCTATACATATTCAGCTACCTACAGGATAAGCTGCAGGTCCTATTTAACCAACAGTCTATTTCTTCCTACCACTCACAAAAATTGCCTTATGTCTGTCCCATGCATTCTTGAATTCTCCCACAGTTTTAGACCCCACAACCTCCTCAGGAAGGCTGTTCCATGCATTCACAACCCTCTCTGTGAAAAAATACTTCCTCACATTGCCCCTGAGCCATCTCCCCTCTATCTATTCAAATTGTGTCCCCTTGTTCTTGCACATCTCTTTTTCTGAAAGATGCTACCCCCTTGGACTTTGTTGATTCCACTGAGGTACTTAGATGTTTCTATCATGGCCCACCTCTTCCTCCTTTCCTCTAGGGTATACATATTAAGCTCCTTTAGTCTCTCCTCATATGGCTTCCCTTGCAGACCCTGCACCATTTTAGTTGCCCTCCTCTGGACTGCCTCCATCCTGTCTATGTCCTTGCAGAGATGGGGCTCCAGAACTGGACGCAGTACTCCAGATGGGGTCTCACCAACTGTCTGTACAGAGGGATAACAACTTCCTGTTTTCTGCTGGTGATGCCTCTCCCTATACATCCCAGTATTCCCCCAGCCCTCCCTACTACCTTTTCACATTGCTTGCCAACCTTAAGGTCATCTGATATGATTACCTCCAGGTCTCTTTCCATTTTGTTGTTGTTACTACCTCCCCACCATTGTGTAATTACTTTTTACATAGTTCAATATAAAAACTCAAAAATTGCAAGAAATTTGAGGAACCATTTTTGCAGAGAATGCTGAAAATTGCGGATTCCACAAAAAAACTGCGGGTGCAATTTTCCAGTGGCCCTGCTCATGAATGTCTCAAGGCAAAGAAGGTTTTAAACAGCTTATGGTGTAATTCTGATTCATGGTGCACTCTTGAAACAAAATGAACATTTTATATATGTTGAATTACATCAGAGTGCAATATTTTGTTCTCCTGCCATACCTACAGGCCTGGTGTTTTTGTGGGCTTCAGCCACGAGTAAAAGATATTTGATTCTTTCATTTATTCAGTTTTAAGAGGTTTTCCATATTGTAACATGACTGATTAGAGTTTGCTCTTGAGGGCCATCCATACAATGCTTTGGTGCTAGCATCGCACAGGAGTTCTGTGTTCACAAATCTCAATTTCACTGAATTTTTTTGGTCTCATTTATGAGCCAGTGCTTGGAACATTGCATATCTGGGAGCTGTAACTTGTACTTCATTTTTTATTATGACAGCAGTGGGCAGAGCCTGCAGCCGTCTTGTGATTGCTTGGGAAAATGAGTGACTGGATCCATCCCAACAACAGAAGTTGGAGTCACATCACAATCACTCCGCAAGTTGGAGCACTCCACTCCATAGATGTTCATTTGTTTTGTGTCCCCCCTTCAAGTGCACTATTTTCTCATTTCAGCACTTCTGATACAGCCCGCCATGCCTAAGATGGCCACTGGAGCTCACTGCACATGCATGAGCAGCGGTGCATGTGCTGGCAGCCATCTCGGGCACGGTGGACTGTTCCGCCATGAGCTCAGCAAGTGCTCAAAGTGCAGCTGCAGCTGTGTCGGCTCTAAGCAGAGTTTATTGAATGAAGCTAAACAGCACATTTCAGACCAGACTATCTATGACATCATTTCAGCACTCACACTGACAGCAGCTACCATGGCAACAGTTTTTACAGACAGGCTACAACAGTGCCTGTAGTGCCTGAAGTAGGAAGGAGATTATATTAAAAGAAATAGATATGTCAATGACTTATACTGAGTACAAGCATGGCTAAAGTAAACAAAATTGAACTATAACAAACAATGTCAGTGGCTCTAAATGTATGATTTTATTAAATAGGAACAAACGGCTTCGAGATAGTGTGCAATTGGTACTATCTTGTTAATGACAGTGATCCTGAAGGTGTTTGTTATTGGAGGCGATGTCTAGACACTATTACAAAATTACAAAGGTTATTTGTTATTCTTGACAGACCTGCTAGTTGGCATCCCTTACAAACACTTTTGAAAATTCATGCAAAGTAAGGAGACTACCCTTCTGCAATATCTAAAAATATTCATACTCTGCATGGATTTAAAAAAAAATTGCAAAATATTCCTTTGCAACCATTTCTATTTTAATTAATCATAACTAATTAGTAATGTTTCTATTTAAGCAACAAACTAAATTGAATACCCCTTCTTCGCAAACACGTAACTCTTGCACTTTAGTTTTAATATTTGAGAAAGTTATATTAGCCTAAAGTTTTTATTTGTGTAGATCTTTAACACAGAAACAAATCACCGAGTAGTTATAACTGTTATCCTCTGTGATTTTTTTCAATGCGCATGCACAACCGAATAATTATAATTTACTTAAAACTAATACGTAATTTTTAACAAACAACCCAAAAGAAACGATGCTAATATGAAACCTACAAAACCTGTACAATTCATTCCTCAGCTCTTTCACATTTGTGAGCTATCCAAGAGCAATAATGTATGCAGCAAGTTGAGCAAAAATACATAGTTTTGTCCCTTAATAACTCAAAAAGTACAAATGGTAGCCTCATAAAATGTGAAGAGGTAAGAGACCATAGGGCAGAGAACATGCATACCAAATTTTCCATTCATGGGGTCTAAATAGATATAAGCTTCTGAAAATGACTATTTTTAACGAAACACCAATGCAACCCTGTTATGGGTAGGAACCTCATGTTTTAAAAAGTGAAAGCCTGTAATCAGCGTGACATGATTGTGTCATGTCAATACACTCATCATGTATTGGTACCCATTAAATGATACACATTAAAATACATTTAGATACATCTAACCATAGTTTATTTTTTTGTTATCAACTTATTACCACTGTGCTTGCATTCTTAATGGTGCTTTGTGCCATCTTCCATCCAGACTCTCCTCCTAGTCTCCGTGGTTACCTCCCTTAAGCCACGATGTCTTGCCTGCTGGTTTACCACCCAGGATGGGGCTCCCATTTCCAGCTGCTTCTCTTTCCATGTACTCCAGGGTGAAGTACAGGATCACTGAGCCTGGTTGCCAGGAGGTCCTCTCATTAACGTGCCCTGTGGATGTGAGTGGAGGCAGAACCTTCTGTTGTTTGGTCTCCAGTGGTGAGTTTTACCCTTACTTTTAATCCCTGCCCACCTCCCTCTACATAAGTGTGCATACTCACAATGCTCCTGGGGGAAGATTCCAGGCAACATGCAGTCTCCCACACTGCCAGCAATGCTTCTGTGAAGTCACATCCAGGCGGTGCTCTCTGAGTGGTGCAGCACTGAGCCCCCCTCCTCCTGGGTGGAGATCATCCGCACATATGCTCTGCACCCTTGCTGCTAGCCTTTGCAGCTGATGCTCCACATTAAGGGCACAAACTCAGGTCACCTGCAGGCCAGAATAGTCATTACCACTCAGCTCCACAGAGCCAGTTCATGATAGTTTTAATATTCAAAGTATACTGATGCATTTCAGTATGTATTGACACATTAAAAGTGTATTGGCATGTCTCGACCATGTTGCAGTGATTCTAATTTTTCATTTTAAAACAAATCAGCTTCTTAGTCTTAATTTCACCAAAGTGATTCTTTTCCAAAGACAATTTCTTTAAGAAGGGTTAACTTTGGAACCATCAAGGCTAGGGATTTCATTTAATAATAGAAGCTTGGAGGCAGTGCAATAATAACCAACATGTTGATACCATTTCTGTGCAGTGATGTGTGTCAAAATACATTGCCACATGTCAATATACTTTTCCCCATGACTTTTCTTTTAACAAAAATATTTTCTAAAACGGAAAAAAGTTGTTTTTTTAATTTTCTGAATTTTGGTTCACATTCAGCATAAACAAATGCGAACAGAATAGTTTCCAGTTGTTTGCATCTTTCTAAAATAGTGCAAGTACATCACAAAAAAATCCACTTACCCTCAATCCACCTCATAATCTTCCTTTGCTAAGCATCTGAGAAGGAATGACTGCCCATTTTGAGTCAAATAAAATTTCTTGTCAAACATCAGACTTCATTTTGTGAAGAAAACGCTTTCTGCTAGTGATTAAACAGGAAAATGTTTAGGTGAAGAATACTCAAATCTAGATTTCTTGGTGGTGGAACGTTCATTTCTTTGTGGTGGAACTCTCCTATACAAGTCAACAGAGAAAGGTGAAAGGCATTGTTGAACTGTCATACAATTTTAAGGTGGTGGAACTGAGTTCCTGTGGGATCCTGCCTAATTTAATCCCTGCCTTTTACTTAACTGCTTGCTTTCACTGTGGACAAGATGCATTTGGTCAAACTCCTAACTATGCTGAGGGCAAAATATTACTGTTACATAAGGCACTTCTTACAGTACTGTACAGGTTTTCTGCATATGTTAGAGTCAACTATTTATTACAACTACATGGTTAAAGGAAATCCTAATGATGCTTTCAGCACTAAATTGATATAAAATACACCTCTTCACTTACGAATTAAAGGTAGAGATCCAGATGTGGCTGTGTACATAGCATCTCCAAGTTAGAAACTGGCATTGCAAGGACTGACTTTCACAGCCAGAAACAATGTGACATCTATACACAGACATGAACAATCGCTGTTTTATGGATTAAGGGAATGTTAGCCAGGGCACAGTGATGATCCCCTACTCCCAGGAAAGGTGCCACGTGATCTTTCGCTGACACCTGGACAACTTTCAGACACGGGGCCTTAGCTGAACATCTCATTAAAAGAACGCCTGTCTGATGGAGGCCACACCCGGTAATACTACTCTGCATTGGTAGTACTGAATATTAGCCCAAGATCTCTGCTGAAGTCTAGAATCTACAAGCTTCTGGCACAGAGACAAGATTGCTAACAACTGTGCTACACTGACACTAACTTCTGGGCTGAGACTTAATGCAGATCTTGTCTCTGAAAATAGTGGATGAGATTTGTGGTGAGCTCTGAGCAGATAAATTCCCAGTTTAGTGTTGCTTTTTAATTCTTTTGGTAGGCTTGTTTAAATAGTTACAACTTAAATTATAATTATTCTTTTAAAAGGGGGATTGCAGGGGCAAAGCCTTCGATGTTAACTATTAAAATTGGTGTACCAGCTCATCTGCTTCTTCTGCATTGGAATTTGCAGTCGGCCAGCAGTGCAGCATGAACTGATTGTATAACTGAACTGCTTCACCTATGTGACTTGATGTTGGAGCTGGGTACCTTAAAAACTAATTTGTTCCCATAAACACCATATGGTGTCAGAACCATCTATTGCTGGAATGGACCCAAAATGGATACCGAGAGCAAATGAGTTAAGGAAGGCCTGTTGATTTACCTACTGTTAGATGTTACCGAGGGCAGGGAGCCTACCGATTGAACCGCTGTGCACTGTTTAGATAGAGTAGTGAGCCTGCTGTTCTTATCACTGTGTACTGTCCAGCTAGTGTAGTGAGCCTGGGGATCCTTCTGTGTGTCCCTGATAGTTCTGAGCTGTCAGCACTGTTGAATCTACCTCCTAGACCTCCCTACCTTCCCCCACCCCGGTTTCGCCTGCTGTTTCCCACCATGACCCTGCCTTTGTTTCAACTGTACTTCTCTGAACCCTCGATCCCATGCTTACTTCTCTGCCATTTTACCTTTTTCAGGCTGCCATAGGTCTCCAGAACTCAGTCTGTGGGTTGTGAGAGCCAGTCTCAGAGCCCTTTCCCCTTGAAGCCCAGGATCACCAGCAGCAGCTGCAGGACCACTGGAATTCACCCACAAGCTGCTGTAGATCTCCAGCACTCAGTCTATGAGTCATGAGGGCCAGTCTCATAGTCTCATAGCCCTCCCCCCTGAAGCTCAGGATCACCAGAAGTGGCTGCAGGACCACCAGAATTCACCCACAGACTACTGTAGGTCTCCAGAATCCAGTCCATTAGTTGTGAGGGCCAGTCTCAGAGCCCTCCCCCCCCAAAGCCCAGAATCACCAGCAGCAGTTGCAGGACCACGAGAATTCACCTGCAGGCTGCCGTAGATCTTCAGAACCCAGTCCGCAGGTTATAAGGCCAGTTTCAGAGCCCTCCCCCAAAGCTTAGGATCACCAGCAGTGGCTGCAGGACCACCAGAATTCTCCCACAGGTTGCCATAGGTCTCCAGAACCCAGTCCATGGGTCATGAAGGCCAGTCTCAGAGCCCTACCCATGAAGCCCAGGATCACCAGCAGCAGCTGTAGGACCTTCAGAATTTGCCTGCAGGTTGCTGTAAGTCTCCTGGACCCAGTCTGTGGGTCATGAGGGCCAGTCTTGGAGCTCTTCCCCCAAGACTAGGATCACCAGCAGTGACTGCAGGACCACTGGAATTCACCCATAGGCTGCCATAGGTCTCCAGAACCCAGTCTGTGGATTGTGAAGGCCAGTCTCTAAGCCCTCCCACCCCTGGAGCCCAGGATCACTAACAGTGGCTGCAGGACCACTGAAATTCACCCGCAGGTATACCAGCTCACCTGCTTCCTCCATATCAGAATTTGCTGTTGGCCAGTGGTGCCACACTTTGCGCAGCACTGCTAATCACTTGCTGCCCATCCTCCCCAGCCACCCTCCCACCCTAAACTGATATTAGTTATATAGTGGCTGTGGTGGTGTATAATCAATCAGCTGACTTTTGTCCAGCATCCTCTTTTGTATTTGGTTCTTCTCTCCTATTCCTGCTCCCCCTTCCCCTTACAGCTGGCTCCTCCCAGCAGTGCCCCATAAGTCATCTATCTCCAGGAGTGTGCTATTGGTTGCTATAGCCCTAGCTGTTATACCTGTCTATTTTCTTCATGGATTTTCCCTATCACTTTTGTCCCTCCCTGCTACAATCCTCTCTCCCATTCTAACATTACTATCACTTCAATTTAACCTGTGATATGGCCCTTAGACCTGTGCAACAATGGGGTTTCCAACCATATAAATAAATAAAACCTTGCTATATAAATCATTGCTATTCCCACTGTCTGAATATGTCCCACTGTGCCCTCTCTTATTGCCCCAATAAGCCTCTCTGCTAGCCCCATGGGAGGTGAAATTTTGGATCCCCCTACATTGTTCACTAGTATACAGACTCAGTACTGCCTCCTACACCAGTGCACACATCTGTGCTTTATCTCAGCAGTTCAGCTCCTCAGAAACATTGACCAGCATGACTTCACAAGGCATAGGTATTGCTGTATTATATGTTCTTTTATCCCTATGGGTAGATCATGTGACTTATAGTATAACAGCCAAAATACCCCTCAGGCTATCTGATGATACCTTCCCCCTTTACTACTACCTGTCCTCCCTTTGAAGTATGACACCTCCTTTGTCATACTTCATGGATTGTCCCATTGGGGACCTATTACCTCATCTTCTCTGCTTCTAATGGCAAAGCAAAAGAGTGTGCCTATGATAAATTAGTCAGTGCACTATATATCTTATCCTGGCTGCTATTATTACTATCTAGAGATGTGCAGTCTAACCCAAGACCCCTTTTGTCCAACCACAATATCTGCTCTCCTGCTGACCTCAACTGGGTTTGTTCAAGGGGTCTAAAAATGGTTCATATGAATATACAGTATGTAGCCTGCATCCTAAGATGTATGAGCTACAATGTTGGATTGACCTTTACAAACCAGATCTTCTTGCTGTATCTGAAGCCTAACTAAAACCACACATTCAAACATATGAGATAGAGCTCCCTGGATTCTAAGTCTTCAGGAATGATTGAGTAGAAAAAAAAAGGGAGAAGTGTAATAATATATTCACGAGATGCACTATGTGCCACAATAGCAAATCTCCCTCCCCAGGTAAGTGCTGATAGTGAATCTCTGTTGTAACATTAACCCTTGGGAAAGCTAAACCCCTCATAGTCAGCTGTGTCTGCCATCCACTCAGAACAGCTGCCTCTGCCCTTGAAGCTCTCTCAAATTTGCTAGCTGAGCAAGCCCCTTCAGATCTAATTATCTTGGGAGACTTCAACCTGTGTTGGTGTCTCTACTCAGAGACTGGGTTTAAAGCTCAGTTAATTGATGCCCTGCTAGCCCAACTCATTCATGAGCTGATACAGCATAATACCAAGATGGGTAACCACTCGATTCTTGACTGGATCCTTGTATCAAACCCTGATAGGATACAAGTGGCTGGTATGTTTTCTGACGCTTTAAGTGACCATTTCCCAGTTTTCTGTACTTGGAAGAACTGAACCCCTAAAGTCTGACCAAGAATATTTGTAGCAAGGGACTACTCTAACTTCTCAGTAGAATCCTTTTAGGTTTCCCTTAACTAAACTGATTGGAGACCTATCTTGAAGCTTCCCAACATAGATACTGCCTTTGAATATTTTCTTAATAACTTTCTATCAACTGCCAACAAACATGCCCCTCTCAGGAAGATTACAGTCAAAGGAAAATGCCACAAATGAATTACTCCTCATGTAAAGAAATTAATGATCCAGAGGGGCAGGGTTTGGAGCCAGTTCAAGAAGTCTGATCTCCAGGTTGACTGGAACAAATACAGGAAGCTCTGCAACTGTTGTAAAAAGAACTCTAATGTTGCAAAGAGAGTACCTTAGAGGCCTGCAGCAGAAAAATCTTACCGACCCTAAACAATTTTGGAAATAAATCAATGCCCCACTCAAGGGAGCACACAGCTCCTCTAATGGACCAATCATTCAAAATGGCCAGACCATTAGTGATCCACAGTCTGCTGCCAATGCGTTTAATCACAATTTTATGGACCTTAATAAATATAAAGATTGGCATGTTGCCCCTCCTTTCCTTCCCTAAGTTCCTCTGGATTTCTATCGAGGTGGTGGACAGGATTAAATACCTCAGAGTATTGCTTGATCAAGGCCTTACCTATAAGGCACACATTGATCAGAAAACTTGCTACATCCACTAAAAGACTGGGGCTCCTATACAGACTGAACAGCCATGTCACAGCTGACTCCAGACTCACAATAGCGAACAGCATCCTAATTCCTAAACTTACATATGAGGCCCCCATTTTGCTGTCCTTAAATAAATCCAAAACAAACAGGCTAGGAATACTGTACAACACAACTGGGCATTTTATGTCAATGTCCCCTTCAAGGAAGCACCACTGTGAGGTTTTGGCCTCCCTAAACTGTCCATCGCTAGCTAGTCAGCTCCAGTATCCTGCTCTAACCTTGGTGTACAAACTATTGAATAAACTTCCCCCTCTAGCCTAGATGGTCTCCTCATCCCTAAGTGCTCTTGCCTGTTGTTCATGCATCTAGCAAAAAGCTGCTTGAGGTGGCCAGCATCAGATCAGCAATGGGGAATAGAGCCTTCACTTACACTGCCCCAACACATTGGAATGCCTTACCTGATGACTTGCTAATGTCTAGCTCCCTAGACAGTTCAAAAAGGGCCTGAAAACCCATCTAACTAGAGCGTTGCCTCTGCTCATGTAATCATTGAGTATATAACACCAGTCTCTGATGGTCACAATGGTTGTATGACCTAGTTATTGACCTGTTCATGACCCAACTGAATTACCTTACAAATTTATGCAGTTAGGTCAAGTTCTGTATCAGAGGATTAAGAGTCTGTACTAGATGTCTTCTCTCCTCTTTTCTGTCTCTCTCTCTCTCTTTCTCTCTCTCTCTGTCTACTATGACCAAGTCGTTACTGTTATTTGCTAATTAAATTAATCCTGTACAACTGTCTGCAGTTTGTCAGCAGTTTGTTACCTGTGTTTTGAGTGCCTTCATCCCTCTGACCCTGTATTGCTGTACTATGTTTTGAATTTATTGTTCTATGTATCTCAATCTGTTTGAATGTTATTAACCCTGGGTCACCCCTGAAAAAGGAATCTTCAGTTTCAGTGGTCTCACCCAGTCACCAAAATGAAATAAATAAATAAATAAAAACATAATCAAAAATAAGAATAAGGTCTTGCTGCGAATCACGGCTGCCATATTGCGGCAAAGCGTGACATGTGCTAGCTCCTCTGAGATGTACTTAACATAAATTGAGCAATACGCATCAATGTAATTTGTAGCTGAAGGTTATGGGTACTATAGCTTGCAAATAATGATCATTATTATCTTTTCCAGGACCCACAAGCAGCCATTCCAATTGGAACAATGTTGGCTATTCTCATCACAACACTTACTTACTTAAGGGTAGCAATTTGTGTCGGTAAGTACACACAGGAGTTTTCTTTTTCTGAGACCAGATGACCCAGTTTTTTATGGCTGCAGTGGGTGGAGCCCTTCAAATGTTTTGTGATTACAGTAGAAAAAGGGAGCGCTGGCCGGCCCGATGGCGCTGAGGGTTGAGGCGCTGATCGCTACCGCGCCATGCCGGCGACCCGTGTTTGGGAATGAGCACAGGTTGCGGGGGTGGCGAGGAGAGATGGATTGAGCGTCCGGAGGACTACTCCCATCTCGAATTGGGGAAGATTTAAGCGGCCGGTGCTTGCCTGACCCGCGGAGGCTGGGGATCAACAGCATGCAGCCGAAAGAGTGGAGGCGGGATTACGGCAGACGCTTGACTAGTGCACGCACGGAGCGTGGCGCGCATCTGCCCGCTGGTGTCATTGCACGCCATGCCCGCCTGGGAAGAAAATTGAGGAAAAATGGAGCCCGGCAGTGACGCTTTCCCGGTGCCATTCCCGGAGGGCGCCTCCCTAGCATGGACCGTTCAGGTGGGTTGAGTCGCTTCCCACCACCCTGCTGCGAAGGGTAAGTCGCGGGGTGCGGAAGGGAAGGGGTCTCATGTCTGGGGATGGCGCCGGAGGAACGGTGGAGTGCGGGGGGGGGGGCCGGAGCTCCTGTGGAGAGAAATAACATCCGAAAAAAAAAAAAAAAGAAAAAGGGAGCGCTGAAGATTTCTAATGGACTAGTTAAAATTGGAGGTTTGTGTTATTACTTCACTCCACTGTATTCATTGAGCTAAACAGTTTTGCAATGCACTATTTTGAGTGCTAAGCTTCAATGTGGGTAGAACTGTCTTTGCAGAATAATTAATAGCTCATAAGTATGTCAGCATGGTCACCCTATCCCAGCAAGGAATCTCTTAAAGGGACACTGTCAACCTTTTCTGCAGCATATTATTTATAGGTAAAAACCTTCTCTAAAATGCATTGATGTTGTTGATTGTTTAATATGCTTCCTTGCTTATTAGAATTGAAATGCATGGGAATGCATAGTTATACACAGCCTTGTTTTGCTCCAAACTGTTTACCTAAGCTTACTGCATGCTTCTTGAACATTAGAGACACCCTCAGACAGTGCACCCCTTTGTGATACAATAGTCTCATCTACTCCCAACTGCATAATGAGTAGCTACAAAGTGTTGAGGGTGTTCCTGAGTCCAGGCAAGATGCAGCTGTAGTTGGTCAAGAAATGTAAACAAACATGTTCTGGTGTGGTAACACCAGTATGGTTGACACTCAGTCTTTTACTTTTTAAAAGGGAAAAGTAGTCTGAATCAAACAACCAGCTACATCAGCAGTTTCTATAGAATGAGAACAATCATAAAATGTGTTTTTTAAACTAGGGACACTTTGAGGCCAAATGGGGTTGACAGTGTCCCTTTAAACCCTTTAAAGAGATTTATACTGTGTTTTAACCTCTTAAGACACTATCTGATTAGAACTGTCTCAGACGTAGTTTACTATATCAGAAGACAGCTGTTTCTTTAACCTCTTTCACTTAAACACACACATACACACCATCTTCATGGCCACAACATTCAAAATAAATACTGCAGCATAATGTGTTATAAAACAATAAAGAATCTGTTTGTTTATGTCAGTCTTGGTTATATGGAATAAAGTGAAGTTTGGTTTACAATGTGGAATTTGCTACCATTGTAAACGTAATTATATATTTACATTCAGCTGTTTAATGATTAAAATAACATATTCATCAACTTAGCCTCTTCCCTACTTCCACCACGTCTCGACTACATAATTTACATAATAATAGTAGAGAAAGAATTATAGATTTCCTTTAAATATTTCCTATCCTTTATTTTGTATCTTGGATTGCACAGGGGAGATGATACATCTCACTCTCATATAGATCTTTATTTTATACAGTTTTGCACTGTATTTACTCAGGATATCTCAGATTACTGTAGATGCAATATCTTGTTTTCAGTGGGGTCATAATTTTACCCATTTTTACAATGTAGTTATCCAGGGTAGCCTAGTCCAAATGTAAAATATTGTTTTCAGCATGTTCTGATTTTATGCAGTGCAGCATAATAATGTGTAGATGTAGAACCCCACTGAAAATAAGATGTCACATAGAAACATAGAATTTGACGGCAGATAAGGACTGCTTGGCCCACCCAGTCTGCTCATGTCCCTACCTAATGGATAAGCTGCAGATCCTAGTTAACCAACAGCCTACTTCTTCCTACCCCCACCCCCTAGAATTGCCTCATGACTGTCCCATGCATTCTTGAATTCCACCACTGTTTTTGACTCCACAACCTCCTCCGGAAGGCTGTTCCATGCATCCACAACCCTCTCAGTGAAAAAATACTTCCTTACATTACCTCTGAGCCGTCCCCCATCTATCTTCAAATTGTGCCCCCTTGCTCTTGCACACCTCTTTTTTCTGAAAGATGCTACTCTCTTGGACTTTGTTGATTCCCTTGAGGTACTTGAAAATTTCTATCATGTCTCCCCCTTCCTCCTTTCCTCCAGTACATCTTCTGTGAACTCTCCAGGCTTAGAAAATGGGCTAGATAATATGAGTTTTGTGATTGACTGAGAGGCACAGCAGGGGGGTTCATTAACTTTCAATAGACGCCCACTGCAAAAAAAGTGCCAGCCTAAACCTGCCTCATGCCCAGGCAAGTATTTTTGTGCCCAGTCTGCTTCCTCAATGGTTGAAGCAGTAGGCACACAATTTCAAACTGCTGCCATTTTTTTGTAATTACTTAGCAAGACAGAGACAGAGTGAGAGCTCCACAAACACACACACACACACACACACACACACACACTCACTCAGTCCTTAACCCCAGCCAGATACCACCCAGTTAATTAAAAAGAACAGCACTGTAGAGATACATTAAATAATAAAAACAATATTTTTTTTATTTATTTACTTGCTTCTTCCATTCATTTACGGACCGAGTGTGGAGCGTGACAGTTCCCCAAGACAGTCCTGAACTGGAGTATACCCCCGTACTAAAAGTTTCCTTTGTATTTTAAGCAGCCACATGCTATGAGTACTCCAAAATCAGCCATCTTGTCTACAACTTCTGATCATGCTTAGACATACCTCCTTACCACAGCCTGTGGCTTTGTTGGTAACAGAGCCTTCACGTCCCTGGATGTCAAGCCTGATTTGGCTGAGAGCTACAGCATGTTTGCCAGTACCGCCTGGAGTACTCCTGTAATGCCACATGTTTGATCCCCGTTGCAGGTCTCCTCATCTACCCATCAGATAGCGCTGCAAAAAACACATTCCCTACCATGCTGTTAAAAAGAAACCAACAGCAACATGTGACACAGGCGAGTGTGCTGCGGGGGGGGGGGCGTGATCAACAAGCAATTAGGACAGTAGCATAAAATAGTAAAAAAAAAATTCAAGAATGAATCAATAAAAAAGTAAGAAAAACAAGTAGAAGAAAAGCACTTTGAGTGCATGTGTGTGGTTTGGAGGGCCTTACCATAACAACCACCTCCAAAATGGGAACTACAGAGGCTGCATTAGGACAAGTCTCCAAGTTAAAAAAACACAGTATTTTAATGCAGGCGGGGGAACTATTTGATTACAAAATAAGTCAGACAGGTAGGATTTTTTACATGTAACCATATATATATTTTTTTTTAACCAAACATATACTGTATTTCAGTGGCCCATTTTCTAAGTGCAATAATACTCTCCAGGGTGGACAGTATGAGTAAACCGGACCTTCCAGGGGCTATAAGACCCTCTGCCTGCGGCATCAGGCCTCATTACGCCCCATGGCAGTCTGGTATTGCCCAGTACCACCCACCCTGTTAGGTATTATTGCTTGCTTAATATATAGCAATCAGCAGGTATATTCTCAGAAACAGTAAAAAGAACGAGATCACCTTCTGGCTGTGGTTGCGTAAGGTAAAATATCAATATGGAGAAACAAAAAAAGTCACAGCCCTCCTTCAAGTGCACCATGTATGATGAGACCAAAACCAAAGTGTGTCTTGTTCCAATATTATCTTTCTAGTGTGTGAGCTTGATATTTAAATAACATTTCTGCATTTTCGGAACAAGACACACTTTGGTTTTGGTCTCATCATAAGTGGTGCACTTGAGGGAGTGCTGTGAGATTTTTCTGTTTCTCCATATTCTAGGAAAAAACATTGTAAAAATGTGTAAAAGGAAGACCACATTGAAACTGTCTCTCAGCTGATCTGCGTTGTGCAAATACATTAGAAAAAATGGGTAAAAGCATGACCACACGGTAAATGACATATTGAATCTCTACCGGCATATCCTGTAAAAATTCAATATTTAAAATGGGTCAAATAGTTTACTCAAATGAAATAAATATTTTAAATATTGGCTTGGCTAGTCCTTCCTCATGGGTGTTATCCCACAGGCTCTGCACCATTTTAGTTGCCCTCCACTGCACCGCCTCCACCCTGTCTATACACTGCCTAGATTCTCTTAGGTCCTCCGAGATGATAACTCCCAGGTCCCTTTCCTGCTTTGTGACTGTCAGTACCTCCTCACCGAGTTTGTTCCTTGCTGCTAGGTTTTTGTGCCCTATGTGCATAATTCCTGCACTTCTTTGCATTGAATCTCAGCTGCCATTCTTCAAATCATTTCTTCAGTTTTTTAAGGTCTTCCCTCATTCTTTCAACACCCCCTGTCATGTCCACCTCATTACATACCTTTATATAATCTGCGATGAGGCATACCTTCCCCTCCGGTCCTTCTGCAATGTCTCCAATAAAGACATTAAAGAGGACCAGCCCCAACACCAACCCCTAGAGTACCCTGCTCATCACCTCTCCCTCTCCAGAGTTCTCCCTACTTACCACAACCCTCTGACTCCTGTCATTCAGACAGTCCTCCCACTCACAGAACTATTTTAGTATCCACCCCTAGGCTGCGCAGTTTGTTAATCAACCTTCTATTGGGGACGGTGATGCAGGCCTTTCTAAAGTCCAGACAGGCCACATCCACCACACCTCCCTGGTCCTCCACCTTAGTTACCCAGTCATGTCATAGACTAGTACCCTGAGTTAGTGCAAAACACAGTGTTTATCCTAACTACAGTAAAAGTTAGGGTTAGATGTATAAGTAAATAAATGTCATATAAGGAAGTGTATGCGTGTTAGTGTGTGTGTGGCAATGCTCTGTGTATGTAGGCAGTGCACTGCTATGTTATACTGGAATATATATATATATATATGTGTGTGTGTATATGTATTAGTCAGTGTGTGTGTATTACAACAATTAGAAAGTACAGTTAGGTGACTCAGTGGTTAGTGCAAAAAATGTCTAATCTACATTCCCCTGCTATCTAGATCAGTTTGAGCCTAATGCATATCGTTGCTGATTTAATTGAGGTGTCTAGTGGCAACTCCCACCATCTGATGTCCCTTGGAGCCTGAAAAGAAGAAAACAGTCACTTGATGTCTTTTTTTAATCTGTAAAAATGTGTGTAGACAGAGCACTGCTATACTGTACTGGAATACATATGCCTATATGTGTATATGTATTAGTCAGTGTATATATATGTGTGTGTGTGTGTGTGTGTGTGTGTGTCACAACAATTAGAAAGTGCAGTTAGGTGGCTCAGTGGTTAGTGCAAATTTTGCTAGTCTACATTCACCCACTATCTAGATCAGTTTCAGCTTTATGCATGTCATTGCTGATTTAAATGAGTTGTCTAGTGGCAATGCCACTACCCCCCCAATGTCCCTCAGAGCCTGAAAAGATGAAAACAGTCTCTCAGTGTCTTTTTTTTAATCTGTAAAAATGTGTGTAGACAGTGCACTGCTATGTTACACTGGAATATATATGCATATGTGTGTATATGTATTAGTCATAGTGTGTGTATCATAGCAGTTAGAAAGTGCAATTAGGTGGCTCAGTGGTTAGTGCAAAAATTGCTAGTTTACACATTTCTCCCTGCCCACAATACCAATTATTTTGCAGCCATATTGGCTCTTGCTAGAGTTTGTCTCACTTTGTTCTCACCCTAGCACTGTAAAATGAGTCATTCTCTCTGACCAGCCAAAGTTAGATCACATCTATTTGTTTACTGTAACCTGACCTTGGCTGCGAGGGACACAAGCGGTGTAAGTGGTGTTCTTCTCCTAGACCTAGCCAAGTCCTGCTCATTACTCAGCCACAGAGGCTGCTCAGGAGCTCTAGACTTCCATTCTCAGATGGAAAGTACATCAGCTTTAAAGAGGAGAGGAAATACATTATCATTTGTCAGTAATTTAATATCTTTTGCCATTCCCATGTGAAACTGTATGGGAAAAAATAGTCAGATTGTTACACTGTGTAAATCAATGCTTTTTTCAGTAATGGTTGACATGGGAGTAAATTACTGCTATCTTTCAGGTTGGTATAAAGGAAAAGTGAGTGAGACATTTTCTGTTGACGTCTTCATTTGTGCTATCTAGTGTTCACGCTCTGGTCACTTAACTAATGATCATTACTGATAAAGATTTTAACCTCAAAACACTGTTTTATAGCTTTGACTCTACACCCTGTGTGTATAAATGTATTAGTTTATCAATTCCTTTTTTTTATGTACAGTACTGCAAATGTCCAGAGCAGTAGAAAACTCATCTTGTTCTTATTTTATTAGCCAGCAATGTTGACTATTTTTTTTTTGTTACAAACCTTTTATATGGCTATGTTTTGTAGTGCTGTGACATGCCCCGTTGTGCTGTATTTCAGTGATTTCTTTCAATGCTGGTTGGGGATATATGTGTGTGTGTGTGTGTGTGTTGGTGGATGGCCATGTTATTTGGGGAAAACAAACTAATCTACAGTAATAGAGAGTAGCTCATCTTTATGTTGGCACCACTTTTGCTGTTTAAACATGCAGAATGCTGAACTTAAAAGCAGATGCCCCAGACTAACTTGCAATGCACTTTGGCAACAATGATTTGGAGTTGTTGGCTCTGTACCATTGTCAGAGTATTACAGTGGATGGGATGGGGGGGGACTGAGCCGCAAGGTGCTCGGTTAGGCTGACAGGAATCCCTAGTGCCCTCTATGCATCATGTTCACAATAAATAGGTGATATGTACTCAATATGGTATCGGGGCAGAGTCAGGGACCCCATATTTGACTCTCACACCAGTCAATTATTCTTTGTGTAAGCCTTGAGATGTTTACATAGTATGGTACATGCGGTGCAGTCTTGGGGTCCCAGTTTCGACTACCATCCCAGGAAATGCACAGCAACACTTTCATGTAGTTCCTGCAATTATAAACAACATTTCAAAATAATTTAATAAAGGTAGCACTAATGTCTGGCACATGTTCAGTGACATACTAATAGTACATATGATATAGCAGACAATGTGAGGCTTTATTTAGGGGTGAGATGTTTTTGTTCATTCTAATGCAGAGGGTGCTGTTGCAGACTGGCCATTTCATGCATGACTTTACGGCAACACTGTATTCAGCATATTTGTATTTTATTTGTCCATTTTGGATGTACAGACATGAGTCATTTTTGGGTGAACCACTATAAAAAAAAGTTATGATGTAGGCAGTTTTTTTGCACCTGACTTAGGCTGTCTGTCATCTGTTCTTTGCGGCTCCTTTATTGTCTTCCTTAGTAATTTATATTGGTACAGTTGTTCTAGGTATGCCCCAGATGGTATGCCATTGTTAGGGTGCCACCATATGGACATCGCAACAAGGTCATGAGTGACAGGGGCATTCTGGATTTTAGAGCATCCCGCACTCAGACCGTGTTCGGCATCTCCACAATTCATCTGCCCTTCATGGCATGCCTGACCCAGAGGTTGTTATATTTAATTTAGGGGGTGCAAGGTGTGTAGTCCCCTACAGAAAATCATGCAGACACCATGTGTGGTCTGGCTGGGGGGGGGGTGACCAATTGCATACCGTTCACCTATTGTGTCACCCTTTTGTCTGCGCTCTCATTGTTTGCGCATTGGCATGGGTGAACCACCACAGACCTGCCTCTTTGTTGGGCAGTCATTGTTTTACTCTTGAATGGTTTCTTTTTTAGCAAATGTATCTTTGCACACAGTATGTTGGTCTTGTTGCACCTTTATCCCCCACCACATTAATTGGAACTCGGGGGGGGGTGGTTACTTTACAGCCCTAAGTCTGTCTTATATCTGGAGATCACTTGGCGCATGTTTATTTTAGTGTGTTTCACTGTGTATGCAATGTCAGTGATTGTAAGCACAGAAATATTTCTTTAAATCATTGACATTGCAGCCTCAATTCGTTCTGGCAAGATCTGCCATTAGATTTAACAGCTGACGATATGAAAGTAATTATTTTCCCACTCAACGGTTTGTTGGCTCTGCACTTGTGCTCAGCCTGGGAGGGAGCATGACATGTTCAGTTGGGACACGTCATCTCTGGGACATATGACAACTAATTCAGGATCACTTGTTATGTGCATTTCAACAGGGTGCCCCACAGCTACTTTGCTTAAATTGTTTATACAATTGGAATTTCTTTGGCTTTGTGAGTTGTCATTAGTCCCAAGTAATTTTGTAGTGCCTGTGATTCACTATCGTTGTTATTTTCTGTCAATATGAGGTTTTAACTTTCTAATTACCAACAGGAAAAGTCACATTGAACAAAGCCGAGTACATTCATAAATATATGCTGCAAATTATACGTAGTGCAGCAAACAAATAAAGTTCTGTAACTGCATCCTGTTAGGAATTGTTAATGATTCTGATCAAGGCACTGAAACTGTTGTGCCTAGGTAAAGATGTTAGTTGCAAAAACACAACATGTAGATGTATGCCTAAACTAACTATGAGAGACGACAAATCAATCTAGCTATTTGTAGACTGAAGCAAATGTCTTTTCACACAGACTATAGCCTATGTAAAAATTATATATGAAACAGGCTAGGATGTGACAACTCACTCACTTTGCATATATTGAGCTGTGAACATATAGACTGCACAAATGGAGACATCATCAGAAGACAGCACCGTCCCCTCTTACAGGATCGAGCACTAAAGGAATTTTAAGAATCAGATTCACAGCTGGTGTGTATATATAATAGGCATTGACTGCGAAACAAATGATGGCAGGACACACATACAGTAAATAGAGAATAATCATTGTGCAGGTGTGTGCTATGAGGATTTTTCACTGATGGTGTGTGAAAAATCCTCAGAAGACTAACCTTGTATGGGCATTATTTTTTTATAATAACTGGTGCAAGGTTTTGACAGAGACAAAAGCTGTAGGCTGTATTTGTGTGAATGAGCATGTCTGAGCAGCAGCTGTAGTCACACCAAATACAGTATGTGTTCTTTCATGGTTCAGTGAAGTTAGAGCATGATGAGGAAAGTATTGTAATAACCCACCATCAAGTTATTATGGCATTCAGCAGGTTATTACATAGAGAATAATGGCTATGAAACTGTGTCATGGAATTTTTCTTACACACCTGAGGTGTGTAATGACCCATAAACACTGAGAGCGAAGCTCGAGAGGTTTATGAGGTCATCACACACCGAGGGTGTGTAAAAAAAGTCTTTAACAAAATAGCTGCATAGACATTATTTTTTATAATTACTGGTACTGTCCTTTGAAACATGAAAGTGGAGAACTGGTATGTCTCACACACACACACACACACACACACACACACACACACACACAGCCACTGCCTATGTCTTTGTTTCAGTATAGACTTTTTTCTTTACTTTTTGTTTTTTTAATTACACTGCCACCAAAAAAGTTATGTTTCTTTTTTTAATAAATGGTCCATTCATGGTTCAGCTGCTGTGTCCCAAAGTGTTAAAACAGACTCACCTAAATGGTACAAATGGCTGGATCAACCAGATATATTTTTAAGTTTGTAAGGGACAGATCAATCAGATAGATACTGAGAAATGTTAAAACAAAATTCCTGATCTTCCAGGTAGCAGGAAGAGATTGAGCCGGTACTTGGTAGTGTAGGAACAGAGCAGTGATATTGCTCCAGATTTATGGCCCACCCACACTCTAACTAAGAGCCAATGAGGCAGAGTCCCACAATTGATTGACACAAAATGCTGTGGAAGTGAAAAGAAACTTAAAAGCAAAGTGCCATAATAACTGGGTTTCATGTTATTATGGCGTTTGAGAGGCAGCTGTAAACAGGGTGATAAAGGATGTCAACAGTAATTACAGTGTTTTATCAGGAGTGGATAGCCAGTCATTATAGAGGGTCACCTTATTATTCTGTAAATGCTGTTTATTAAACATGGGAACACAAAATCATTCATGTTTAAGCCACAACTGCATTCCTGTCCCCTTTAAGATGCACTCACCCTGCAAAGGTCCAGTGAGTGTGACACCTGAGGTTATTACCAGTCCTGTGTCTCCCACTATTGTGCAATGCAGATACGGTACAAAGTGTATGCTATTAGTGCTATCATTAAAGTCAGAAAACTGAAAAGTTCTTAAATCAAGGGGCAAAACGTTACATCATGTTTAATCTTCTAAATTTAATTCTGTAGTTACTTTATTTCATTCTCTGCACTTTAAAGTTAACTTTCCCAGAACTTCATGTTTGGGAGGGACCTTATACCATTGTACCTGTTTGGGGCTGAGCTTCTTCTACAAAAAGCCCCCAAAAAAAAACATGTACAGTGAGCTACACAGTTTACAGTCTTAGATTTATGCAACCCCTTCCTGTCAATTATACTGGCACTTTTTTAACTACACTGCAGCCCCATTCCCCACTTGGTGTCG
Organism: Neoceratodus forsteri; assembly: GCA_016271365.2. Taxonomy (NCBI): domain Eukaryota; kingdom Metazoa; phylum Chordata; order Ceratodontiformes; family Ceratodontidae; genus Neoceratodus; species Neoceratodus forsteri. The sequence goes on from CM028129.1 coordinate 726,604,048, forward strand.
TCGAAACACTGCTTTGGGGGCCACGGCTGCAGAGCTCCGCTGCAGCACGACTCCAATAAAGATGTTAGAAGCATGTGAAAGTAAGTGAAATAAGCTACTTAGGATGAGCAATTCTTAAACAATGTCAATTTAGTCCCTTAGGCAGGCAGCTCTTTCATATGAGTTGCTTGCCTGTGGTAAAAAGAGCTGTCTGTTGCTCTTTACCAACCTCTTCACACCTACAAGTAACTTTTGTGGCTCATGTTGCATTGGTGTCTGTTTAATTTAGGGGGGTTTAAACAGCAGAAACGGATCGACTCAAGTGGGATAAACATCCTGTTTACACGCAAATTAACCTAGTTGTGAAGAAAAAAGGAAATAGTAACACAGAAAATCAATCAAATATGCACTGATTTGTGTTTAAATATGTTTTCCAAAGCTTTCTCAAATTTGAAAAACTCACTTTAACCGTATAAACAGTATCAGGTTAGCTCCATAGAATGCAGTACAGTCAGCATTATACTTTAAAACAACTGCAGTACTACTGCATTGTTAATGCATTTTCTAAATTCAGAAGCAACTGGGTGAAGCATGGCACGCAACAATTTTTCTGAATGTGTAGACAATAAAGAGTTGGCCATTTTGCGTAATTTGTTTTTGCTACACTTTTTAACATGTATACATTACATTAACATACAAATTCAACCCTTTGAAAACTTCAAAACTGAAATAAAAACAACCCCAACACAGCTTGTTAAACAATGAGTTTGCAATTCACTTTCAAGTTCAATGCTGACTATACCATAGTAGCTCTCCCAGCCAAGCTAGGAGTGCAGCTCCACTCACTCAGCCTGCAGGGTCCCCTGTTATCCTTAACCTGCTGCATTACAGTTGTTTAACTGAAAAAAGGTATTGCCCCCCTCCGTTTCTTAAAGTTTCTTTCTATGATGCTTCAGAAGACTAATAAAGGAATGAAGTAAAAATTCATTTTTGTATGTTGTGCATCTTCTAAGATAATGTCTTTATTCTACAGCTGCTTGCGTTGTACGTGATGCCACTGGAAGTACCAACGACACCATTGTGGCGGGCATGAACTGTAATGGCTCTGCAGCCTGTGATCTGGGCTATGACTTTTCCATCTGCCAAACTCAGAAGTGCAGCTATGGGCTGATGAATAACTTCCAGGTTAAACATGTCTCATGATAGCAAGTTTTAAAAAAGTGCTTCATTGAAATATTAGTGCATAGAGTAAGCAGCTTTGAAAATCAGATCTACAAAATACCCTAAATGTCTGTATCCCATGCAGTACTCTCGTGACCCAGGTTCACGCCCCACACCCAAAATGACTCAAGTGGAGAGAAGCAGGGAGGGTGAGAAGTATCCAAGCAGATGTTATCCTCCCCAGAAGGGAAGAGTATGGTGAAAACCACTCCTAGAACAGCTCCTGGTGATGGCTGAGCAGAGGTACACTTGGAGGAGTGACTGTATGCTTTTGTGCGTACATTCCCTAGGGGAAAGGAAGGAAGAAAAAAAAACAGGAAAAAAACACACCTGAGCATGCTTGATAATGGTCTCTGTGCCCCTGTCCACATCAAATAACCCCGCAATGCACCCTCACCCTCTTCAGCCAGATCTCCAGTTGTCTGGAAGTGCTTCCTCTCTGGAGGGGAGGGAGTTGAGAAGCTCCCAGCAAGGACAAATCAGACATATGATAGATGAACACTCCTAAGGGGTTTCTGGAGGTGGGAATGGCAGTCTTCAGTGGATGATTTAAATGTTACTACGATGGACATTTAAACCACCTGGGGGGGATGGCAGAGGCAAAGGGGAGGCAGAAACTGCCCCTCCCCCCTGCAGTGAGGGGTGAGTCTGTTGGTCAGAAGTGATACTGCAGAAGGACCTGAAGGAGTGAGCCACCTGGTGATAAGCAACTCAGCAAGAAGCATAGTCTGCAGTTTTAAGTGACGTTAAAAAATGGAAGTTTCGAGTTTTAGAAGTGCCCTCTTACATTATTATGTTTCATTGATGGAAAGTAGACATTTATTGGAGTCTGAATCAAAAACCTCTTACTAATTAAATTAGAAATAGTAGACAGTTTATAAAATCTGCTTTGAGAGAGGGCTTCATGAAGTTATTCACAGGTGTTTATAAAGAAAAAAGCAAAGTTTACAATTTTAAATAACTTACCATTGCTCTGTTTGTCAAGCTCTTGCAAAAGTATATGGGTGCAAATGACCCAGTATTGTCTGCCTCTTCACTAACCACACTTACAGGCTGCCTCTGTTATTTTTGAAGGTGATGAGCATGGTTTCCGGATTTAGCCCTCTCATTACGGCAGGAATCTTTTCAGCAACACTGTCTTCAGCTCTGGCCTCACTTGTCAGTGCACCAAAGGTCTTTCAGGTACATCAAAATACAAATTCATGTACAGCACTATGAAGCATGGCTCAGAAAATATTAAATAAAAAAACAGTTCCTGCTACTACACTGAGTCAGAGTGCTATATCGGTTTAGATATTTGCTTACAAAACTGACTGGAGTAAATACTTAAAAATTATATCCTCCTGCCTGAGTGCACCAAAGTGTTCTTTGGATGTCTAACCCTCGGTCTCAACACAGCTGCACTTTTACTGCCACCTTGTGAATGTAATTGCCCTTCCTCATAGGTAATGTGGCCTTGCCTGCCACTGTTTAATCTCTGCACTATTTTGTACCTTCGCTCCCACTTTGTACATTCCTCCCCTCTGGAGTGACAACTCAAGACAAGCCTTGACTCAATGAGCCTCTCCCGGTTTTCAATTTGTAAATAAACATATCAAGCAATAAGGCATGACAGGGCATGCATTACTATGAGATAACGGCACACCTCGGAAAGTGAGGCACCCAAGAGTTACCAATTTATCCCACAATTACTCACACCCTGGAGTGCCACTACCTGCAGTCCCCCTCTTTCTCCTCCTAATCTTTCAGACTGTCATTTTCCAAACCCCCCCCCGCTGCCACCTCGTATAACTACTCCCTCTCCACCACAGGGTTGTGACCTCACCTTTTGTCCTCCCAGACATCCCCTTCCCTCCAATTCTCCCTGCACTCCACACCTTTTGTCTGAAACCCACACCCCCCCGCTGGCAGTCTGCCGCAAGGCCCCCGCCCCCTCCTGAGCCTGACTTAACTTCCCTCTCTCTTGCTCTTCTAGGATCGCCAGAGCCCAAAGGTGCTTGAAGAAGCAAGGCGGCACCTCTGGCCAGCACTGCAGCCGCCGCCCGACCTGATGGCTTTTCCTGCCTGCCCTCCTGGAACTCCTTCTCGGATTCCTGCAAGTGTAGATACCGCTACTCCAGCCTGTAGTCAGCTTTTTCTCTGACTGGAGTGCTGCTCTGCTGTTCGGACCGTGATTGGATGGTCCGTGAGACTCGAACGTTCCTATTGGTGTGCCTTTTACCTTAGACTGTTTAGCGGTTTCGGCGACTTTTCCTCACTGAATACCTGATCCAGCTACTCTCAGTACTGTTGGTCCTCCGGCTGATTTTTTCACAGGGGAACCTAGTCTGTTAAAGCCTGATTTTCACTGTCCTAAAGAAATTCTGAATTGCCTGTTTTCCCTGACTATGTGTAATTTTAATGATAGTTTATTTCTGCCTGCTGCTCAGCATTTATAGCTTTGATCTTTTGCCCTGGATTACTGTTCTTGTGCACTGTGAACTGCCTGATTTTCTTACTAAATGTAACTCTTGAACTGCCTGTAACTTAAGGATAATTAATCTCTGCCTGCTGCTCAGCATAGATAGCTTGTTTTTTTGCCCTGTATTACTGCTTCTATACACTGTTAATTGCAGGATAGGTTAATTACCCCCCCCTCTCCTTTTTTATCTTGTTCTCCCCTCGACTCTCTCCTTCACTCAGCAAACCTATTTTTTCTCACTGCCTGCCTCCCTATTCTTGACCTCGGCTCCTTAAACTACCTGCAGTCCCCCTCTTTCCTCCTCCTAATCTTTCAGGCTCTCATTTTCCAACCCCCCCCTCCACCTTGTGTAACTACTCCCTCTCCACCACAGGGTTGTGACTTCACCTTTTGTCCTCCCAGACATCCCCTCCCTTCCAATTCTCCCTACACTCCACACCTTTTGTCTGAAACCCACACCCCCCACTGGCAGTCTGCCACCAGGCCCCCACCCCCTCCTGAGCCTGACTTAACTTCCCTCTCTCTTGCTCTTCTAGGATCACCAGTACCTGAAAGGTGTTCAAAGAAGCAAGGCAGCACCTCTGGCCAGCACCTCGGCCACCGCCCGACCTGACGGCTTTTCCTGCCCCGCCTCCTGGAACTCCTTCTTGGACTCCTGCAAGTGCAGGTACCACTACTTCAGCCTGTAGCTGGCTTTTTCTCTGATTGGAGTGCCACTCCGCTGATCGGACCATGATTAGATGGTCCGTAAGACACGAGCATTCCTATTGGTGCACCTTTTACCTTAGACTGTTTAGCGGTTTCGGCCTGATCCAGCTACGCTCAGTACTGTTGGTCCTCTGGCTGATTTTTGACCTGTCTCCTCCACCCTCTCCCAGGCCTCCTTTAAATACATCACTAGTACCTCCCCTTTCTTGTTCCACACTCGTTATTGGTCTGTGTACCAATGGTCCTCCTGATAGCGTGACTCAGTGCAAAACTTAACTCAGCACCTACTTTTTTCGATCTACTACCCCTTATTGCCCCACCCCCAATCTCACTGTGTGCTTACCCCAACCCACATTTAAACAAAAGTAATTCTATCTCACTTTTTTCACAAATGTTCAACACACGGTCACCTTTCAGGTGGTCTGCTTCCTTCAGCAATAGACACTTTCTCCCCCTTGCCCTTATCTTACATTAGAATGTTATGCACAATGCACGCAATAAGAGGATTCTTGCCCCTGCTACTGTTCCTGGCCCCATTTGTGGGCATAAACCCCCACACTCTAGGACTTGAAAAGGAACCTATCTCAACATTTGCAACATATGAACAGAATCTCTCTCTAGTGCTGGGAATGACCACCAATTGTGCAGAACATGCTCCCAACCACCTAAGAATTACAGCACTACTGGTTGCTAAATCCTACTCCTACACTGTAGCAGCCATTCTGTGTGGCCTTTCAGGCTACAATAGCTCTTATGATATAATACAACACAGGGCTAGGCATCCTGCTGCCTGTAGCAAACCATGGGTGCGCCTAAGTCGCAAACTCATACTGGTACTACTGATGCTATCTAGGAATGTCCATCCAAACCCAGGTCCACCCACTCATAACCCACGACAGGGAAATATACACACTACTGCTGAAACTGACTCCACGTAGCCCTTGTTAAAAGGAAAACTGAGAATTCTATCACTCAATGTAAATAGCCTCCTACCTAAGTTATCCCAGGTCCAAGCATGGGCTGAACTGCAGAAACCAGACATCATTGCTCTCACAGAAACCTGGTTATCTCCCAAAATCACTGATGCTGCCATTACACGAGAAGGCTTCAACTCCTTCCACCAAGACAGGCTCACCAAACGGGGTGGTGGTTGCCTAGTCTACGTCCATAATGACATTAAGGCGCAGTTTATGGACAGTAGCCAACACACCAGTGAGGCACAAATCCTCCATCTCAAACTCACCATTGGGAAACAAAACAAAGTCCTGCTGTTATCAGCTGTCTATATTCCCCAGGGAAGCAGACTACAGGGCTTAAGCTCTTTGAGGAAAATATGCAGCATATAGGAAAAGAGTGGTAGCGGGTAATTGTGGGGGATTTCAATATTAACTGGCTTTCTATTAAGAAAAATGAGACTCGGGACCTAATACCTGGCTTATATGTCATGCAGATGTTCACCCTTCCCACCAGGCACAACTACAAAACAGGCACCAGTACACTCATTGACTGGCTACTCTGCTCCAATCCTGATCACATACTAGATGTTAAGATTCTGCCTGATAGCCTCAGTGACCACTCGCCAGTCATGTGCACCTGGGCGAACAAGTTCACAAAGAGCCCGCCTAAGGTCACTACCAATCGGGTGCTGAGACCTGGTCTACTAAATGATTTCAAACTTTAGTTATCTTTGATCGACTGGTCTCCACTAGACCACGCAACAGACAGCAACATCGTCTTTGAGTTCTGCTAAATATCTTTTACTCGGGCGTGCAATATCTTTGCCCCCAAAATTACCAGAAAAGTCAAAGGAAACAACACCCCCTGGCTTAATACCTCAATCCTTGAACACATGCGACATAGAGACAACCTGTGGCACAAGGCTAAGGACTCAGGAAAGCCGCATGATGTATCGGCATACAAAGCAGCTAGGAATTCCTGTACCAGGCTCATTCACTCGGCAAAAGCTAGCTTTTTCAAGAACCTCCTCAACAAAAACTGGGGGTCCTCCAAAGGGTTCTGGAACACACTTAAATCCCTTACTGGCAGAACCTCTAGGGCATCCCTGGAGCTACTTACCACTGACCATGGATCACTCCAGGATCCCATTCTGATTGCAAATGAGTTTAATACCTCTTTCACCGATCTAGTAGGGGTGCTTCCCAATGAATTCCTTAACCCTATGAATAACCAACCACAAGGAAACACAAAATCTGCCTCAGAGAGGGTAGGGATGCGACTTTTCTATTTTAGGCAAGTCTCGATCTCTGAAACCTTCAAACAAGTAAAGAGGGTCATCGGAAAGACCATAATGGGGAGTGATCTGATTGACATGAAGTTGGTTGACTTAGCACTTGATGTACTAGCAGACCCAATCACCAAGGTATTTAATGCCTCCCTAAGATCGGGTGTGTTCCCAGACACCTGGAAATCTGCCCTGGTTACGCCAGTTTTCAAATCCTTGGATAAAGCACTCACTGCCAATTATAGACCAATATCCATCCTCCCACCCCTCTCCAAAGCTCTTGAGAGAATAGTCTCTGAATAACTTACTGACTTCCTCGACAGTCAACAACTACTCTGTAACAAACAACATGGTTTCTGCAAAAAACACTCTACCATCACCACACTTGTGGACTACACCACCCAGCTCTACAACCTCTAGACCAAGGGATGGCGGTGGGGTCAGTTTTAATCGACCTTACAAAAGCGTTTGACTCAGTTAATCACCAGCTACTACTAAACACACTGCTCTCCTTGGGACTTGCCCCTGATACAGTCTCCTGGTTTCACAGCTACCCTACACAAAGAACCCAATGAGTTAGAATCGGCGACTCACTCTCTGACCCCAGGGTAGTGGCCCTCGGAGTACCGCAAGGATCCATACTAGGACCTCTGCTTTGCAGCCTGTTCATCAACCGTCTCCCAAATGCCTGCCCTGCTAGCATCACTTTATATGCAGATGATGCTGTAATATCGGTCGCAGGTAAGGACCACTTAACCATAGAGGAAGGCCTACTCGATAGCTTCCACAAACTTGAAACCTGGTTCTGCCGACATAAACTGTTACTAAACCACAAAAAAAGCAAAAGCATGCTTTTCTCGGCTCCTCAAAACAAAAGGAACTTCGTCCGTCTTCGAATTCTGAACCAAAAGGGGAACTCACTTGAACAAGTCTCTTCTTTCAAATATCTGGGTGTTTACCTAGATGACAATCTCAATTTCTCCCACCACGTTGATCAAGTTGTCAAAACCGCTAACATGAAACTGGGTGTCTTCTACAGGAACAAGCACTCAATGACACCAGCAGCCCTCAAACTAACTGTAAGCAGCAAAGTATTATCATCTGTTGACTATGGCTTACCAATCTACATCACTGGATCTGACACTGCCCTTAACGGGAAACAAAAACCCGTGAATAAGGCCTGTTGACTGCCACTAGGTGCTGATCATTGGATCCACACCTGTACACTCTACTCTGATATGGGCTGGCTGCCGCTGAACCTAAGAGCCCAATACCAAACTTGACTGATTGTAAAAAAAGCGCAACTAGGCCTCATGCCAGAATCCATAAGCAGTCTCTTCAAGAAGGCTGTGCATACTAAACAAACAAGATATGCGACAAAAGGAGGCCTTTAAGTCCCATTCAAGCGCACATCTCTGGCCCAAAAATCCATTACTTTTAAGGGCCCTAAATGGTTTAATGAGCTACCTGACACGCTGACAGTAACCACAAAGCTGAGTCTATTCAAAGCGGGGCTACCGTCCCACCTTAATAACCTAAATACCTGTAAATGTGCTAGCTTATAATCTAACTATGTCAATTTCTCTCCTGCATTATCCATCGCCCCACCATCCTGCTCCCCTCCCACTTCCTCCCACTACTTCGACTTTCAGCTATCCTACACCACCCGTCTCCTTACCCTTGTCCCTTCTATATCCTGCTACTTAGACAACGCCAACCTGGCTGCTTACTTTCTTCCCCTTCCCTCCACTGTTTCACTTGGATTTATACTATTTACTTATCCCTCTACTCCCTGAATATCCCTACACCGCAATCACCAGTAATATTGTTAACTCATCTCTTTTCTAGGTAGTATCCTGAACCATTATGTCCAGTACCGCATGTGCCATTGTATTGAGGCCCTTGCTGCTTACCATGTTTTTTTTCTTTCCTTCATTGCTATATTAATTTTATTTTGTATTGTATTGTAAACATATTTTATCTGTCTTGTCCATGACTTGGAACCTTTGGAAAAGAGTCCTTGACTCAAAGGTATTAATCCCAATCTAATAAATAAAATAAAATAAATAACATTTTCATTTTTAAAAACTGAGTGATGAGTTCAGAACATTAAGTATTGCTGTCCTGTGCTGTTGAGCTGGAATAATGCGTGATCGTGTGATCACATCTGACAAATCACATCTATTTGTTTCTCTTGCTAATTTAATAATAAATAATAACAGATAAAATGCACAGACCCAAAGTTAGTGATGACCTCACAAACCACAGCAGTGAAGTGTGACTGGTTTACAAGATCATCCCACAAACAGAGGGTATACAGAAAACCAAACAGAAAAAATGAGTTCATGGGGGATGCTCTGATGGTTGAGCAACAGAGCACTGGGATATTCTGGAGCGATTCTGGGATCTCCACTTTTTGGTTGTTTTTGATTGGGGGGGGTTCTGGGCATACCATCTTTTGTCAATGGAGCAAGTTCTGTGGTGGGCCAAGGAGGTCGTGTGGCACAAGAGTCTCTGCCTTACCCACAAGGTTGCTGCAGAATCACAGGTGGGCTGGGGCACCTGAGAAAAAGGAATGGAAGAATAGAAGTTAGGTATAAACCTATCCACAGTCATCAAATTTATTCAGGTATGTTTTTATTTATCAAGTAAGTACACTAGGCAAGGGAAATTGCCTATTTTCAGGCAAGACCTGGGAGGTTGAGTTACTTGATGTAATACCAACAAGAAAGGGGGCAATACATAACACAATATCAGAAACAGGAGAAAACAAAAATTACAATACAGGTGAGCTTGTGGGATAAAGTTAAAAAGTCAGCAGTTACATGTATTAAATTCGGACAACTACAGGACAACATGGATCAACAGATGCAAACAGTGAATAAAATCCCACCATCAAATCCTACTGCCTAACTGTGCCCCCCAAACCCATTATGGTCTGCAAATTTGATTATTTGCTCCTGCCTGCTGCCACTTGAAAGATAACACTGACTAGTTGACTACTCAGTGGCTGTTGGGCGGCAGTCTACAGAGAGACATTCTGGAGACTGCAGTGCTGTCCCATCTGCATGCACCTCTCTGGGTGGAGGGAACAAGTCTTAAGACTCCGAGTGGCACTAGCTGAGAGACAGGGGAATGTCATTAGACTCATAGCCACATTTGTCAGGAGTTGGAGGACCATTGCTCCCACCCAGAGACCACCTAGCCAGACACCACTACCTTAATGGATGCCAGAAGGGAGGAGTGGTTGGACTACGGTGGGCTCAAGGAGGGTAGGGGTGGTAGGATCTGAAAGGTTGGGAGGTAGTTAGCAAGGTTAACACCAAGGCAGAGAGAGATCAATAGAGGACAGGGCAGGGATAAATGGAGAAAAGGGCAAAGGCAGTAAGTACAGGGATGGGACTAAAAGTGGTAAGGCCATCAAAAAATAGAGGGTGACGAGTACCAATGCCTGCAGTCTGGGTAACAAGCTTCCTGAACTAGTGCCTTGATGGAAGAGGGACACCTGGATATCGTGGCAGTCACAAAAACCTGGTAAACAGAAAATCATGACAGAGATGTCAATGTACTGTACCAGGGTACACAATCTACAGGAGGAACAGGGAGGGTAAAAGAGGAGGAGGAGTAGCTCTCTACATAACAGAAGGGATCAAAGCATTGGAACTAAAGGGTAAACAGGGAGGAAAGGAGGCACTGTGGGTCATCTTGGAGACAGGAAATTGCACCAAAATCCACACAGGGGTTATATACAGACCCCCTTCTCAAGAGGAGGATATGGACAAGGAAATGATAGGAGGCATCCTTAAAATGGCAGATAAAGGGGATATATTGTTGATGGGGGACCTGAATATGCCAGATGTTAACTGGAGCACATTTGCTGCTGCCACATCCATGAGCAGAGTCATTCTTGATGTCTTACAGGGGGCATGCCTCAGGCAGCTAATGTTGGAACCCACTCAGGAGGGAGCAGTCTTAGACCTGGTACTCTCAAATGGGGATGATGAGAGGATCTCGGATTTAGAAGTGGGAAGCCATCTGGGACCAAGTGACCACCAGACAGTGTGGTACACAATAAACACAGCCATAGAGTCAAGCCATACAAAAGCAAGGGTACTAGACTTCAGGAGGGCTGAGTTTGGCAGAATGGGAGAGCACCTAAAGAATGCACTAGCAAAAGGGCAGGAAGGAGGGGTGGAGGAACAATGGGGCAAAACCAAACCTGCCATCACAAAGGCAACAAGCCTTTGTGTGAAGCAAATAAGCAAAACAAAATGAAGGAAAAATCCACTATGGTTCTCAAAAGAGGTGGTGGAGAAGGTTAGGGAGAAAAAGATAGTAGTCAGAAAGTATAAGGAATCACAGAAGTAGCAGGAAAGAGAACTCTATCAGTTAAAACAGAAGGAAGCGGGGAAGGCAGTTAGAATAGCAAAGGCCCAAACTGAGGAAAAGCTAGCCAACTCAGTTAAGAAGGGGTATAATAAATAATAATAATAATAATAAAACTTTATTTATTTAGCACCTTTCAAGCACCAAGGCGCTGTACAGATGAATCATAAAATCAAAATATACATATAAAATCAGCATTCACAGCAGCATCAATCCACGAAAGCCTTGCTCCACAAAAAAGTCTTAAAATCCTGCTTAAAGGATTCCATGGTCATGCATTCCCTAAACCTTTTGTAGGTACATTAGTGAGCGAAGAAAAACCAAAGGAGGGATAGTGAGGCTTGATAAAGAGGAGGGGGTGGATAGAGGGTGACAGTGAAAAGGCAGAGATACTGAATGAATACTTTTGTTCAGTATTCACAAAAGAAGAGGAGGGGGACGTAACTAAGCCAAACAATAGAAGCACTCTGGATAGGGGAGTCAATACCAGTCCATTCACAGAAACGTCCTGAAAGAACTCCTAAAACTCATTGTGGACAAGGCAATGGGGCCTGACGGGATTCACCTGAGAATTCTGAAAGAACTAAGAGGAGAACTAGTGACACCACTGACTACCCTCTTTAACAAATCATGGAAGGATGGTGAGGTACCTGAGGACTGGAGGAAGGCAGATGTGATTCCCCTTCACAAAAGTGGGAGCAAGGCAGAGGCGGGAAACTAGACCTGTTAGTTTGACCTCAGTCGTAGTGAAAATGATGGAATCACTTCTGAAAGAAAGAGTTTGTTGAGTACCTAGAGGCCAGCCTGGCACAGGACCCAAGGCAGCATGGATTCACAGCTGGAAAGTCATGTCAGATGAATATAAGAGATTTATTGGACTGGGTGACCAAAGCAGTAGACCAGGGAGGGGCTGTGGACTTGGCCTACCTAGATTTTAGCAAGGCATTTGACACAGTCCCACACAAAAGATTAATGAACTAGTTAGCCAGCCTACGAGTGGGTCCCAGGGTGGTATGTTGGGTAAAAAATTGGCTGGACAACAGGATGCACAGGGTAATAGTAAACAGAGTCCACTCCAAAGAAAGGGTGGTTACTAGCAGGGTACTGCAGGGTTCAGTACTGAGAACGGTCCTCTTTAATGTCTTTATAATTGACATTGCAGAGGGGCTGATAGTAAAAGTATGCCTCTTTGCAGATGACACAAAGATCTGCAACAGGGTTGATACACAAGTGGGGGGAGGTAGAAAGGATGAGAAAAGACTTGGTAAGGTTGGAGGAATGGTCAAAAGTATGGCAGTTTAAATTCAATGCAAAAAAGTGCAAAGTAATGCACCTGGGAAATAAAAACCCAGTGGAAGAGTACTCAATGGGGGAGGGTGGGGTACTAACAACAACAAAAATGGAAAGGGACCTGAGGTAGTCATATCAGATGATCTAAAGGTAGGCAGGCAATGTCAGAAGACAGTAAGGAGGACTGGAGGGATACTGGGATGCAAAGGGAGAGGAATCACCAGTAGAAAAAAGGAAGTTGTCATCCTGCTGTACAGACAGTTGGTAAGACCCCATCTGGAGTACTGCGTGCAGTTCTGAAGACCACATCTCCACAAGGACATAGACAAGATGGAGGCAGTCCAGAAGAGGGCAACTAAAATGATGCAGGGTCTGCACCACACCAGAAACCATACAAAAAGAGACTAAAGAAGCTTAATATGTATACCTTTGAGAAAAGGAGGGGGGGGACATGATAGAAACTTTCAAGTACCTCAAGGGAATCAACAAAGTCCAAGAGGGTAGATGTGCAAGAACAAGGGGACACAGTTTGAAGACAGAAGGGGGACGGCTCAGGGGCAACACGAGGAAGTATTTTTTCACAGAGAGGGTGGTGGACGCATGGAATTGCCTTCCAGAAGAGGTCATGGGGTCAAAAACAGTGGAGAGATTCAAGAATGCATGGGACAGACATAAGGCAATTATAGTGGGGGGTAGGAGGAAGTAGGCTGTTGGTTAACTGGGATCTGCAGCTTATCCAATAGGTAGGGAAATGGGCAGACTGGATGGGCCAAGAGGTCCTTATCTGCCATCAAAGTCTATGTTTCTATGAGTGGGTAACAGGCACACTTCTCATCCAGTGCCACTAAGAAATTCCTATATCATTCTGGTGGAGCTGGACTGCCAAGAAGGGGCACCTGAGGTGGTGGACAGTGAGGATGTGGGGGTCTGCCCAAATGGAGTCCCAGGGGAGAAGGAGGACCCCAGAGAAGGAGGAAACAACTTCTGGTGGGGGTACTCTATTGTCAGGGAGACAGAGTTGAGGGAAGGAAAGGTGATAGAGAGGGAGGTTACAATCATCCCTGGCCCAATATCTCAAAGGGATGGTAAGTGTATCCAGCAGATCGCATGGGCAAAAGGAAGGAAATGGGAGCTACATATCACTGCCCACCTGGAGATGAATTACCTAACTTTGGACGAGATGGGGCAGTGTAGGAGCAGGTTAGGGAGCTGGGAGGGGGGTCTTAGGTAGGTAGCAAGCACTGTTGCCTTTGTGGAAGTGCTATCTGTCTACAACAGGGAAGGAGAAAGAGCTCCGCACTAAGGCCTTCAACTCATGGTTGAAAGAATGGTGTGGGGGGTATAGCTACATTAGAGACTGGGGCATCACATTGATGGCTCCCTGCGTGATGGTGTGGATTCACCGTACACTTCCCTCTTCACAGCCAGGGTGCCAACATGGTGTCTCTATGAAACATTGGTCCTCCCCCCCCAGTGGTTCCCAATGTCTCTTCAGTTATGGGTGGTAAAGCATTGTCTTTTGCTGCACCCTCTCTCTGGAACAGTATCCCTTCACCCCTCCACTCGGCTGGTTCACACCTTATCTTCAAGTCCCTACTCAGAACCTGGCTATTATATACAACCAACTGTTCCTGCTCACCAGGGTAACTCCCCTCCCCTATGTGCACCGCCTTCCACCCTAGTGACTTTTATGTCCCTGGGTGGACTCTAAACCTCCACTTGCACTTAGCCCTTGCACTTTTGTCCCACACAATGTATCGTTTTTGTTTGTACTGTATTGCAGGGGTGCAACCAGCATCAAAATTTGGGAGGGGCTAGACATTTTGCAAGGTGGGAATCTTCTTCATAAATGCTGGGGGTCTGGGGGCTGCCAGACCCCCAGAAGCTATGTGGTACTAGATACTCTGTGGTGCACTTTAGGGCCTATTTTGAAGCTAAATAACTATTCTCTAAGCTTTCCTCCACCATGGGGAGAGATGAGTTATTTAGCTTCAAAGTAATCTACAAACATCAGTTGTCTTTTGCTGGATACTTAGTACAATGCCTGTTTGATTCTTGACCAAGGCCCCAGAGCCCAGGGTCTTCTTGCTGGGTGGGCGTGGGTGCCATTATGTGCTCTGACTGAGGCCCTGGGGTGCAGATAAAGCTAAGTAAGTCATGTTTTCTGAGCTGTGTTTCACCATAGAAAATAGCTCACAGATGAGTTATATAGCTTTAAAATAAGCTGTAAAATGCCTTTCTGTAAGGAAATGTATTGTTATCTTGCTGGCTGCAGGCTGAGTGAATACTACATATGGTGACTGTGACAACACATACTGTATTCTGAACCTGATGCTAGCAAGATTGTGTACTGTACCTGTCTGATGAGGACAGTCACCATCAGCTCTAAGCCTCTCTTTAGCTTGACTGGATAGTTGCTGCTGTGCCTGTTTGTTCATATAACAGGTGAGCGTGTGTGTGTGGAGGGCATTTCGTTTCCTGAAGACATGGGATGCTACATGCTCTGTGATTAGACAGTTTGTGAAAAAGTACCTGTTTGTTTTACAGCTGGCCATGACTTGTACAAAATCAGAATAGTAGCATATGTATTGTACAGAAAAAAACAAAGAAACATGAAATCATCAGTGACGTGACATAAGAAATCTAAACGACGATTTTTCTTTGCGAGCTCATCTATAATGTCTTGTACTTCTGGACACTCATTTCTGGAAAGGTTTATCATTGCAGGCCCTGAAAGCTTATCCTGTGCCACTGTTGTGCGCAAATATGTCTTGAGCCTGCATAGACAGCTAAAAGATCTTTCAGCTGATGCTGTTGCGACGGGTATAGTAGCGAAGATTTTCAATAGACAGTGAATGTTTGACTAGAACATTATGTCAGCTGCTGCAAGAGTTCTGTGACATTCATTGGTCTGCCATCCATGGACACTTTGCTCTATTTTGCTAGCCACCTATCATACTCGTTCTTCACGTCCTCCTGGGTATCAGGAATGTCATCCTCATACATCTGTATGGTACTACTTAAGTTCTTGAACCCACCCTGAGCCACATATTTTGGAATCAGATGCTGAATCATGCAAACTGTTCTGACATAGTCACTGAATCAATCCTGTAGTTCCTGTAAGAGGCTATCGAGAAACGGAAGAAAAATGGAAAGTTTGTAATACTGTTTTGGATCTGATGTTGGACAATTTGCCCGTTTTGTTTGCCTACCTGCCAGACAAGGTATTTGAAGAGAAACACCTGCAAGGTTTTCTGCTTTATGAAATATGTCATCAAACTCCTCCTGAGAGTTCTGTCTTATTCTCTGAAGAGCATCATAAACATCTTCAATCTGATGCAAGCAATGCAAAATGTCAGCATCTGGTTTTTGAAGAGACGGACACAGGAAGAAGTAGACCTGAGACCCTAGCTAGTGTGTGTAATGAGACAAGGAAGCCATGTGCATGAATGCAAGTGGGAAATTGTTCAGCCTTTGCAGAAGCAATGCGATCTGGCCAGTCGCTTGTATCTGACAGTGCCTCTGTCACAGCAGGATACATATCAACAAAACGGACAATCGTTTCATTCCTTTCAACACACCATGTTGCACACAGTCCAGTGAGCTTCTTCTTTTTTATGTCTGGTAATGTACTGATTTTCTCTTTCAGAAGCATCATTCTCTTCGCTGATCCTTGGACAAAGTTTGACACCTCCTTTATAGTCTCAAAACAGTCACTGATTTCACATAACTGACACGCACGTGCTGTGACGAGATTCAGCAAATGGCTGAAACAGTGCACATACAGTGCTTTAGGTGTTCACCTCACAATTACTGACTGCGCACCTTTTGCAGTACTACTCATTGCCGCACAGCCGTCATATCCTTGGCCACGCATCTTATCAAGATTGAGACCATACTGCTCTATGCTTTGTATAATTTTCTGTCCAATTTCTTCCCCTGTTCCATCAATAAGTTGTTCAAAACCTAGAAACTGTTCATGAATATTGCTGTTCTCCACAAACAGGAAAATTTTTCACAACTGTTCTACTGTGGCACTGTCAGTAGTACCATCTGCAATAACTGAATAAAACACTGCATTATTTACACACTTTGCAAGTGCTTCCCACATCAGTTTGCTGCTTGCTGTAATTATTTCATTCTGGATTTTCCAGATTATATAAATTGCATTGCCACCACGTTTTCAAATGGTGTGCCAAAATATCATCAACAGCTTGCAAACGTAATCTCAAGGCTGCGCGGAAATTACCATCGTTTTCTTCTGGTTCTCGAGACTAAGTGGTGTTTCAGTGTCACGGTGACCCGGAGTGCTAATCCTTGCCTAGCACAGAAAAGTACTGTTTCTATTATTGACACCAATCTCTTTCTGTTTTCCTGTTTGTTTTTTTCGCATAAGAATCCATCATATGTATGGCATCTGCCTTTTTACCCTCATAATATGCAGAGAAATCTGTTGCTGCAGTAATTCATAGAGTCATAGATTCATAGAAGTGTGACAGCAGAAAAGGACCGACAAGGCCCACCAAGTCTGCCCATTCATCCAGCTATCTGCCTGGACCTGCACCCCCCCACCCTCAAGACCCCTCTGTGTTTGTCCCATGCTCTTTTGAATCCCTCCACTGTTTCTTCTCCAACAACCACCTCCAGGAAGTACATGTCCAGATCCCTCAACCTTTCTTCATAGGAGAGGTGGCTCAACCCTTTTACCATCTTTGTTGCTCTCCTCTGAACTCGCTCCAGCCTCCCCATATCCTTTTTGAGGTATGGCCTCCAGAACTGGACTCCGTATTCCAAATGCGGTCTAACCAGATGGGTGTACAAGGGAACTATGACCGCCCTATTTCTACTGGTGATCCCCCTTCCGATGCATCCCAGCATTCCACCACCCCTAGCCACTGCTCTCCCACACTGCCTTTCCACCTTCATGTCTTCAGATATAGTAATGCCGAGGTCCCTTTCTTGTTCCATGGCCTCCAGATCTCTGCCCCCCATGCAATACCCTGCCTTCCAGTTCCTGTAGCCAAGATGCGTGACCTTGCACTTTTCTTTGTTGAATGAAAGTTGCCACCTCTTTGACCATGCCTCAAGCCTCTCCAAATCTCTCTGCATTTTTTCTACCCCTTCTTGAGTGTCTACCGTATTGCAGATTTTAATATCATCTGCAAACAGACTCACACCCCCTTCAAGGCCCGCCACTATGTCCCCTGCAAATATATTGAATAGTAGGGGCCCCAACACTGATCCCTGATGGACCCCGCTTCTGACCTTGCCCTCTCCAGATGCCACCCTATTTATTACAACCCTCTGCCTCCTGTCCCCCAGACAGCTTCCCACCCATTCAACCACCCTCTGACCCAGCCCCAGGCCTGACATTTTATACAGCAGTCTCCTGTGGGGCACAGAGTCAAAATTCGTCCTGAAATCCAGATAAACCACATCCACTGCCCTCCCTTGAACCAGCTCCTTTGTGACCCCGTCAAAAAACTCCATCAAATTTGTTTGACAGGATCTGCCTCTTGTAAAATCATGTTGCCTTGGATCCATCAGGTCACTTTCCTCAAGTTAGATGGTGATCCTGCCTTTTATTAGCTTCTCCATGAGCTTGCCTACCACCGATGTCAAGCTTACGGGCCTGTAATTTCCCACTTCCTCCCTCCCCCCTTATGCAGTGGGACCACATTTGCCTGCCTCCAGTCTTCCGGCACCACCCCAGTCTGCAAGGACTGGTTGAAAAGTGCAGCCAATGGCACTGCCAATATCTCCTGTAGTTCCATTAACACTCTTGGGTGCACCCCATGCAGCCCCATTGCCTTGTCCACCCTGATGCAGCCTAGTTCTCTTAAAATCTCCTCCACAAGGAATGGCCTCGTATCCTCTTCCCCCTTCCCTGCTATTACTTTTCCTGCTCTGCTGACTTCACCATCTTCCTCCCTAGTGAACACGGAGCAAAAATAGCTATTTAGCAGGTCCGCTTTCTCTCTGGCCCCTTGTAGCAACTCCCCCTCGTTTGTTTTTAACTGGAGTATTCCCTGCCTAGTCTTCCTCTTTTCACTCACGTACTGAAAGAATGTCTTATCCCCTTTTTTGACCCCTCGAGCTATGTGCTCCTCTGTTTGTGCCTTTGCCCTCCTTACCTCTACCCCAGCTTCTCTCTGGCTCACCTGGTATTTTCCCCAGTCCACCTCCGTTTGTGTTTCCTTGAACTTTCTGAAGGCCTTCTTTTTTGCCTTTACCTTTTCTGCTACCTTCCTATTGTACCACAGAGGCTTCCTCCTCCTCTTATTTTTACTTGCTGTTTTGGCACAGATGTCAGTGGTCTCTACAATAGCTTCTCTTATCTTCCCCTACATTTCCTCCACCTCTGTCAACTCCTCCACCCCTTCCAAGGCCCTCTCCACCATTTCCCTCATTCTCCCAAAGTTTGCCCTCTTGAAATCCAGCACCCTCAACCTAGACTGGTGAACATCCACAGTGTTCCTGATTGTAAATCTGACCATGTTGTGGTCACTCATACCAAGATGTTCCCCCACTGATACATCTCCTACCCTATCCCCATTTGTCAGGACTAGATCAAGGGTTGCTCCTGCCCTTGTTGGCTCCCTGACCAGTTCATTCAGGAGGGCCATTTGCAGGGAGTCCAATATTTCCCTGCTGCTGTTTGAAGCAGCAGAAGGGGTGTCCCAGTCTATGTCCAGTAGGTTTAGCTACCCCATCAGCACCATTTCCCTCCTTGCCGTCATTCTGATGAACTCATCCGCCATGCTTCTATCCATGGATATTTGCTGTGCTGGGGGTCTGTAAACCACCCCATATGCACTGTCTCCCCTTTCCCCACCTCCAACGAGACTCAGAGTCCTTCGGCCTCTCCCCACCTACCCTGCAATTCTGAAGCCTTGATACTCTCCTTTACATAGAGTGCAACCCCCACCTCTCTTTTCCACCCTGTCCTTCCTGAGCAATTTATACCCTGGTATCTCCATTTCCCATCCCTTCTCCTGGTGACACCATGTTTCTGTTACCCCCACAATGTCAAGGCCTTCCTCCACCATTTTTGCTGTTAGATCTGGGATCTTCCTGCCCAGACTTCTAGTGTTTGCACACATGACCTTCCACACCCCCTCTTTCCTCCTGCCCTATATATTCTGCCCCCTTAACCTTTAGCTGTGTGGATATGGCTTTTTGCTCCCCTGTTGCCTCTTGCCTTATCAACATGGCTTCTCCCTGCCCTCCCCCAGGTTTAGTTTAAATGGCAGTGTCTGCAAACATAATGGTCCAGTTTGCATCTGAGCATTGCTTTCCCCTTCCCATTTAGGTGCAGCCTATCTGGGGCATATAGGCTCTTGTCACTCCATGTTGAACCCCAATCTCCTATCACTCCATACCCCTGCTGAGCACACCAAGCTGCAAGCCAACTATTGAACTCCACTATACTCAGCCTCTCCTCCGTACTGGCCCTTGGTACTGGCAACACCTCAGAGAAAGACAGGGATTTATAGTTCAAGCTGCTGCAGAACCTAGCCAGTGCCATAAACCTTGCCTGCACCTCCATCACATTACTCCTTGCAAGGTCGTCTGTTCCTAGGTGGAAGATCAGATGTGTTTTCTCATCTATTTCTCTCCCCCTCAAGGGATCCAATGCATGACTTTGGCTGCCGCCATGCCTGGCAGGCACTCCACCCATATTATATCCCCTCTCTCTCTCCCCCCTTCTCCCCCATGTAACTCCTTTTATAATAAAGTCCCCCACTATTAAGACCCTATCCTCTTTCTTCTCTTGGGCACCTCTCACTGTTACCATTCTCCTCCTCCTCTTTCCCAAGTTTTCCTCCTCCTTACCCTTGCTGTCTCCCCCCAAAAAAACTTCTTCAGCCTTCCTTCTCCCATCCTCCTCCTGTTCATTTCCCTGGTCCCCTTTCTGGTTCACAGGTTTTTCAGTGCAGCTTTTTTCCCCCTCTGAATTTTTTTTTTGTGCCCTCCTCTCCCCATATTGTTTATCTCTCTGCCCCAAAACCTGGTTGCCTGGCTTTTCTATGGTTCTACCTTATCTTGTGCCTTGCTCATTTGGATTAACCCCCCCAAAGATTTCCCCTCTGTTCCTTGTACTCAAGCTTCCTTTCTGGTCCATGCCCCATTTCCTTAGCCCTTCCTGTTGAAGCCCCCATCCCCTGCATGCTTGCTTCCTGTCTGGCTTGTTCCCGCTCAGTTTTCTCCCTTCCCTGTCCTTGCTGTTTGTTTATGGGCTTCCCAGGTCCTGCTCTTACAGTCCCACTCTGTGCCTTTCTGCAGGGTCTGAAGGCCCCGCTCCCCCTAGCTACAGACTGACCCCTACCATTACTATCCCTCCCTCTTGGGTCTCCCTTGTCAACCCCATACCCCTGCCTGATTCTTTGGACCCTCACCCATTCTGGGCTCCCCCTGCCAGGATGCCCCTGCTCCCCCAGAGTACCTCCATTTCCTCTCCTTGTGCCCAAGGTTTCAGCACCTGGTGTAGTTTCATAGGCCCCCCATGCCCCCTATTTTTCCACTCCACTAGCTGTCTCCGAATTTCTTCCATCTCTTCCCTGAGTTTTGCCAACTGGTGGCACACTAGTAATACTGTCTTGATGGTGCTTAGACAATGCATGTGCTCAAAATTTGTCAATCATGTCTTTCCATTTAATGAGAGGTTCAGTAACACATTGTCCTGCATTTTGATGCTTTCCCTGTCCAACTTCAGTGTTTGCAGAAAGAACACAAAATTTACAAAGGCCACCCTCGATTTCAGAACTGTAGGCTAGCCACAGGTATGTTTTTAACCAGAAGGACTGAAAAATACGTGATTGTTTCCCCTTGTTGTACAGAAGGAAAATTATATGATTCTTGTGGAATCCAACAAGAATGAAGAGGTTTATTGCAAAGCTCTTCAGAAATAGCTGATGGACCTTTTGATGGCAAATTCATAAATCTGCCAATCTCATATTGGTCTGACTTTTGCAATGGCGATTCAGTTTGTGTTGATGATGTCAACGCAACATCATACTCAAAGCTTTGAGGTCTATTTTGACACTATGCCAACATGACTGAAGAAGAAGATGAAGGCAATGTTCCAGAGAGAGACCTCTGCTGCTGGCAACAGGTTAATGAAGAAGCAGTTGAGGTTGCCGGCCTGACTTTCTCAAAAAAATCAGATAACTTTTGTTGCTTTTACTTACTTTTGCCAGTGTCATTTTTGTCAGCCATTATAGTAGTCAAAGTTTGTAAGACTCTATTTTTTGGAGGACATTTGGTTGTTTACTAGTTAGTTCAGAAGGTGGAAGTGCCAAGACAAATGTGCTGTGATGGGAACTGATAACACTTATGACAGTAGGAATGACAAAATCTAAGTATTTTTTTTGGTCAGGTCACTGCTTTCTCACTGTAAGCCCAGCAGGTCTCTATCAGCCTGTGTCTCTTCTGGATTTGCATTTTATTTCAAATGACAAGACGAGAGTGCCGTGAGGTGGGACTGATAACACTTATGACAGGAGGAATTACAAGATCCAAGTATTTTTTTGGGTCAGGTCAGTGCTTTCTCACTGCAAGCCCAGCAGGTCTCTATCAGCCTACGTCTCGTCTGGTTCTGTATTTTAGTTCAAATGACAAGACAAGAGTGCCGTCAGGTGTTGTTGATAACACTTATGACAGTAGGAACTACAAGATGTAAATATTTTTTTTGGTCAAGTCACTACTCACTAAGACAATTGCAAGCCCAGCCGGTCTACTCTGTACCACTACCTGCCTGTGTCTCTTCTGGTTTTGTTTTCTAGTTCAAATGACAAGACAAAAGTGTCGTCAGGTGTGGCTGATAACACTTATGACAGTAGGAACAACTGCAAGTTATAATATTTTTTTTTCAGGTCACTGTTCTCTCTCTGTTAGCCCAGAAAGACCTCTACCTGCCTGCCTCTGTCTCTCTCTCAGGGTTTTATTTTCTAGTAGTTCAAGGTACGAGAGTGCTGTGAGGTGGGGTTGATATTGATAACACTACAGTGTGTTCTGAGCGTATGGAACTAAAACAATCTTAATCATTTATTTTATATTTGCAGGTAGGTAGTACTACTCAGACACTCTCAGCTCAGTCAGTCACAGGCAGCAAGCTGCTGTATAGCTCTTAAAAGAGCTTTAACACATATAGCTCAGTTGTACGGCTCTTAAAAGAGCTTTGTTGCACAATGTTTTCTCTGCTGCAGGTGCAATTATGCACACTAGTCAAAGTGACATAGTGTATCAACAGTACAGCTCTTCAAAGGGCTTTTTTTTAATCTCCTTTTTTTAAACTGCCTCTCTCCTTCTCCTAGTCTCCCTCTCTGCAATTATGTACCCTCCCTCTTAAAAGAGCTTTTTTTACAAACAATCTTTTTTATTTTTTTAAACTGTCTGCCTCGCCTAGTCTATCTCTGCAGACTGAGCAGCAATCCTTTCCTCCCTGTGGTTCACTCAGCCCTCTAGCCTGGCTGTACTAGCTCTGAAAAGAGTTTTTTTTTATCTCTTTTTTTTCTTTCTAACTGGGAACCAACTGTCTGCCTCTCTCTCTTTCTCCTAGTCTCCCACTCCCAGAATCACTAATTCAGCTCTACCTCCTGCAGTGCAAGAAAGAACAGAGAGAGAGAGAGAGAGAGAGAGAGAGACAGTCACAATGCCTGGCCTAGTGGCCTGCTCCCTGCTGCCTGTGCTATTTCAAACTGCGACTGCTCTCCTTCCTCTCTCTCTCTCTCTCTCCTCCTAAGTCCACTGTCTCCAAGTAACTTGCAGCTGCTGCTGTATATTCTTCTTTAATAAAAAATAATTAGATCACCGAGATGCCGAACTTGACAAAAGAACTAGATGATTCAAGAACAAGAAGAGCTCTCCTCTGCTCAAGACAAGACAAGTGTGTGTCTCTCTCTCTCTCTGACTGAAGCGTGTGTGCTCTTGCTGCCAATTGAGAGAGATACCGAGTTGAGGGGAGGGATTAAGGAACAGCAGGAGCCACCACATTGGCTGGCCTTAGCCAGAAACACAATGAATTGGTCTGACCAGCCATCACTCAAATCAGGAGGCTGGGTCAGACCACCAGATACCTGTGCCCATGATGGCCATAATCTGACCTGCAGTCCTGCACATCGGTGTGTCCCCGTGATTAAAGCAGCATGAATAGGGAGTGCGCAGCCACCAGCAGCAGTCTGCCAGTCACTCTTGCTCCACAGTGCTTCTGACAGCAGATGGCAGCATTATATTTTGTAAGTAAACCCCCCCCCAAAAAACGCAAGTCACACTCGCACACACACAGTGCACTTGGTGACCGCAAGGGTCCGGGGGCTTTGGGGGGGGCTGTAGCCCTCTTAGCCCCACCTCGTTGCATGACTACTGAATTGTTATCAACCCATGCCTCTTCCCATAGACTGCAATCTCTGTAATTGTGCTGTAGCTTGTAAGTATTTCATTTTTTGTTATTGTTAGTGTAAACCCATGTTACAGCTTGTATGCTTCACTTCTACTGTAATGTACTTCTAGCCTGTATTTTATGTTATCTGTGCCACTTCCATGGCCTGGGTCATGTCTGAAAATGGTCCATCTGATCAGTGCCCTTACCCAGTTACCAAAGACTTAAATAAATTAAATATGGAGTGATCAGAGTTTGTACTGGGAGGGTGGCCTGCATCTATCCAGAAAGGGAACAACAGTCCTCAGTGGGCGGTTTAAATGTTACTTTGACAGATATTTAAACTAGCCGAGGGGGGTGGCAGATGGCAAAGGGGAGGCAGCAACTAGCCCACCCCTTCCCCACAGGCTGTGATAGAGGGTAGGAAAAATCCCAAGAGAAAAGGTTCCCACTGGAATACATGACAATTAAGGTAGCAAGGGATTAGCAAAGAGAGGAAGGGGGAAGAGGAGCAGGTAATATAAAAAGGAGAGGCAAGGAGAACAGCTTGAAAAAGTGGGAAGTAACAATAATACCTGACAGGGTGGGTGGTATTGTGCTATAACAGATCACCCAGAGGTTTAAAGCCTTATAGCCCCTGGAAGGTCCGGTACAGCACAATAACACCCACCCTGGAGGGTATTATTGTGCTTAGAAAATGGGATATAGGTTACATTTTTAATACAATAAAATCAAAGATTAAAAATAAACCAAATAACTGTTAAAAAAGATTAAAAATACAGTTTAATGTAAACTAGTCCCTCTGCACTTGCCACTCACTTGTTTGCAGTGTCTGACCTGTCTGCCCCCCTTCCCCTATGGCTTTAATTATCGAGACTGAGGGCAATCTTGTTGCAAAACTGAATGATAAGGCCAGACTTTTTCAGTTCTCATACAGTACACAACCCAAGAGTAGCTGTCATTTTTTTAACACAGAAATAGAAATAGAAATAGAAATAGCAATGGCAGAGAGCTGTGTCAGCGCCAAAGAGGGGAGAGCTAATGATACAGTAGGTGAGCTGCGGCGTAACAACCAAAAAGTTACAAGTGCAGTTCCATAATTCAAGATCAACCTGTTACAGCAGGTGAAAAGCTAGTTACAATAATACAGCAAAAATGCTTCTAACATTGAGAATGTGATAGGAGTTGGGGAGTGCAGTTAGTGCAATCTGTATACTTGCTGACAAAGAGTTTACAGGCTGCAGCTGCGTGTGGTCAGCGTCGGCAGAAGGCTGTGAGTGAGAGGAGACAGAGGGATAGTGCTGTCAGTCACTTAAGAATATGAAACATGCGATTTCTGTTTCTGTAAGACTGTGTTGTTTTTTTAAGCTGGTAAGTGGTATCCCTTTAGTTTTTTTGCTGGCTGGCAGCATTAGGGATCGGGATGATGAGAGAGTTGCTGCGCAGCAGACTCGGGGCACAGCAGTGTAGTGAAAGGTGATTGGGCTGATGTTCACATTCATTTTTTGACAGCTGAGTTAAAAAATGAGGGCAAGCTGTGGAAACAAGTTACAGTCCCCAAAAATGTACCATCTGTGTGCCAAATGCCCTGACAAGGGGGTGTGGAGTGGGGGTTATCTCTCGCAAAGCAAGAGAACAAGATGGCACCAATTTCAAGCTGAAAATTCTGTTTGCTCAAGAATTTGGAATGTAATCAGGCAGCACAGATGGGGACTCATTATTTCCCAATCTCTGTTGCCTGATACTGGACTGGCTGTTTGGTGACTTGAGCCAATTAGGCTCCAGGATTTCCCCAACCCATTTTCTAACAAAATCTAGACAGCCATGTGTGCCAATGCTAGAAGTCTGGGAAATAAGATACCAGACCTGGAGGCCACCATGGCTGAGGCAGATCTGGACATTGTGGCCATCACTGAAACATGGTGCACCAACAACCATGACTGGGAAATGGTCATACCTGGCTACATGATGGTTAGAAGAGACAGGGTATGAAGGAAAGGTGGGGGAGTGCTGCTTTATGTTAAGAAAAACATAAACATGATGGAGGTACAAGGAATTTGGGGGGTTGAGGTGTAGTGGGCCAACCTCAAGTCAGGGAATGGAGCTGCCATTCGGATAGGAGTGGCATACAGCCCTCCAACACAGGCGGATGACTTAGACAAAGAAATGTTGGAAGACAGGTAAAATGGCTATGAAGGGGGAGGTGGTGCTGGTGGAAGACTTTAATCTGCCAGATGTAGAGTGGAGCCTCCCTGCTGCAGCATCAGCTAGAAGTAGAGACATCCTGGACCCCCTGTAGGGGGCATTCCTCAGGCAGCTGGTCAGTGAACCCACTCAGGGTAAGGCAATACTGGACCTGGTGGAACAGGGACAGTTTTGTGGACATCAGGGTGGGAAGTCATCTGGGGACCGGTAATCATCATGCAGTGTGGTTTCATATAAGAACAGCAGCAGAATCCGACTGCACAATGGTGGGGGTCCTGGATTTCAGAAGGGCTGACTTTAGTAGGATGGGTAGTGCCTCTGAGAGGGCCTGGCGGGGGAGATGTTCTGGGTGGGGTGGATGGCAAATGGGCCAAATTAAAATAGGGCATAGTAAAGGCAACAAACCTGTACATCAAGCAAGTAAGCAAAAGCAGAAGGAAGAGGAGACTGTTATGGTTCTTGAGGGAGGTGGCAGAAAAGGTAAGAGCAAAAACAGTGTCATTCAGAAAATCAGAAGGTATAAGGAGACTCAGAGAGAAGAGGACAGGAAAGTGTATCTGGGGAAATGAAGGGAGACAGGCAAAGCAGTGAAGAGTGTAAAGGCCCAAACTGAGGAAAGAAAACTCAAACAGTATCGAAGGGGGACAAGACACTTTTCAGATCTGTTAGCGAGAAAAGGAAAACAAAGGGAGGGATTGGTTAAACAAGGAGGAGGGAGCTGTACAGTGCAGGACCAAGAAAAGGCAAACATCTTAAACAAGTACTTCTGCACAGTGCTCACAGTAGAAGGGGAAGGGGGGGCCACAAATAAGCACCAAGAGCTTTGAGGGAGGGAAGTGGACACCAGTCAATTTTCTGAGGAAAGGGTCAGGAAAGCACGCGTTAATCCTGGGGTGGTCAAAGCCATGGAGCCAAATGGGGTGCATCCAAGAGTGCTGAAGGAACTCTGGGAAGGGCTGGCTGCACCCCTGGCAGACTTGTTTAACAGTTCAATGGAGACTGGCGTGGTCCAGGATGACTGGAGAAGAGCAGATGTAGTTCCACGTCACAAAAGTGGCAGCAAGAAGGAGGCAGGAAATTATAGGTTTGTCAGCCTGACATCTGTAGTAGGGAAACTGATGAAAACACTATTAAAGGAAAGAATTGTGGAACACCTGGAATCCAACAGACTGCAGGACCCAAGACAGCATGGCTTCATGGAGGGGAGGTTGTGCAAACAAATCTAATGGATTTCTTTGACTGGCTAACCAAGGTGTTGGGTCAGGGTGGGACAGTGGACATGGCCTACGTGGACTTCAGCAAGGCCTATGACACTGTTCCAGACAGAAGGCTGGTAAACAAGTTGGGTAGCATGGGGGCAGGACAATAATGTGGTAACCTGGGTAAGAAACTGGTTAGGGGACAGGAGGCAGAGGGTGGTGGTAAATGGATTTTGCTCTGAAAAGAGTAGATTGACCAGCGGGGTACCTCAGGGGTCAGTACTGGGCCAGTCCTCTTTAATGTCTTCATTAGTGACATACCAGAGGAACTGGAAGGGAAAGTCTGCTCTTTGCAGATGACACCAAGATCTGCAACAGAGTGGACATTGTGTGTGTGTGTGTGTGTGTGTGTGTGTGTGTGTGTGGGCATGCAAAGGATGGAAAGATATTTAAAATGGCTAGAGGAGTGGTCAAAAGTTTGGCAGCTAAGGTGTGATGCAAAAAAGTACAAAATAATGCACTTGGGTCACAGAAATTGGGGGGGTAGAGTACAGAATGGGAGGAGAGATACTTGCAACGAGCAAGCAGGAAAGGGACCTGGGGTAATCATACTGGATGACCTGAAGGTGATCAGGCAATGCGACAAAGCAATTGGGAGAGCTAGTGGGATGCTGGAGTGTATAGTTAGGGATATCACCAGCAGGAAGAGGGAAGCAGTGTTGCCCCTATATAGGTCACTGATAAGACCTAGCCTGAAGTACTATGTCCAGTTTTGGAGACCACATCACAGGAAAGAAATAAACAAACTAGAGGTGGTCCAGAAGAGGGCTACCAAGATGGTACAGGGTCTGCATCAAAAGCCCTACAAGGAGAGACTAAAAGAACTAAATATGTACACCTTGGAGGAGAAGAGGGAGAGGGGGCTATGATCTAGGCCTTTAAATACCTCACAGTGGTGAATAAGGTACATGTGTGAGATATTTTTCTGAGGAAAGGGTGCTCTAGAACAAGGGGTCATGATATGAAGCTGGAGAGGAGTAGGTTCAGGAGAGATGTGAGAAAATACTTCTTCATTGAAAGAGTGGTGGGTGTCTGAAATAGTCTTCCAGTGGAGGTAGTGGGGGTTAAAACAGTGGTGAGATTCAAAAAAGCCTCAGGCAGAGATAGAAAAGTGATGAAAGAGAAAGTGCTGTAGACCTAGAAGGATCTGCAGCAAAAGCAATCACAATGAAAAAGGGCAGACTGGATGGGCCAAGTGGCCCTTATCTGCTGTCAGTTTATATGTTTCCATGTTTCAGTGGTGGGCTGGAGCATAGAGCAAGGTGTTTAACTACATTAGGCAACTGGGAGGAGAGAGGATCACTAGATATTTTTGCTTAAGTCAAAAGTCCTCTAGACCACAATTGGTTCATAGCCACTGCTGGGTTAGATAATTTTTTTAGTGATGTTATTGTTAATTGTTTGAGGGAAAAGGGTGTGATGGGGGGAGTAATATGAAGAAAATGGCATTTGTAATCTAGGATTTCTGAAATATGGTAATAAGTAGACCTAACCAGTTACAAGCAGTAGACATAAATAGTTATTATACCCCACCCCCCACCCCGGTCCCATGTGGGAATTTTTTAGCCCTGTTTAAATGGCTACTCAGCTCTGCTTTGTGGTCTGTGTCAGCTCTTACCCAACCTCTTGAGATGATTACATTGCAAGTTTACATGGTCCCTGTCAACAACAATGAAAGACATGCTATAGAGGAACCACAAGTCTGGGGGCTGGATGCCAGGAGGGTCCCTTCTACACCAGAGAAAGCAGAGTAGCCTATCCACATGGCTGCTTACATCACTTGGAATGCGTACTGTATTCTGAAGTGGCTCAAAGAGAGGTTTAGTGAATGACTTACTGTGACTGGATAAGTGTGCACACTGCTGCATTTGCACTGAAGCAACCTGAGCACTCAGGTTGCTGAAGTGCACGTGCAGCTATGTATATGGACCCTTTGCCTGTGTCTGTAGATTTTTTTAAATTTAAATTTATTGTATAAATTGGTTACAGAATACAACACAGAGCACTGAATGCTGTGCATACAGTCACATGCTACTAAGTGAATCTGACTAGTAATATACCAAAGACAACAGTTATAATGGGGCAGCGTTCCCTTTGCCATCTTACAACATAGAGGTTCAGGATTACAGCACAGGGAAAAGCTGACATTCCAGTTTTAGGATGAGGCAGTTCTACAACCTCAGAGGTGGCCTGGAGGCATCTCCTGGGGTAAGCTGGCAGTACAGTTATGGGGTGAATTCAGAGTCTCTGTCTTCAAGGTGGGACACCTATTGCAGCCATCTGCTGGTAAAGCTTTGCTCACATTGGTTCATTTGGCATGTGAGCTGCTCCATATAATAAATCCCTGCAATTATCCCCCACCACTTCTTCTGTGTGAGGTGCTGTGGTTGGAGCCACTGTCTTGCGATGGCTTTGTGAGCCACCACCAAGAGCGCATGCCAATGGTCGTCCTCTCCTTCAGCTTCTGAACTGTCCATCCTATACAAAGAAAAAACAGGAACACCAAAGAGCATAGATTACAAATCATGTATTGCAAGTCATAAAATGTCTAACCTCAACAAACTTGACTGCCAGGAAATCTGAGCCATATCTGGACTAAGTCCATCACCTGTCCTGTACTTCACCTGGACCAAGTGGTCCCGTTGTTCTAGTGGCCTCAGCCACCATCTATAAAGCAGAGTATGAGAGTCTGATTTGGGCAGTTCCCTCATAACCCATGAACTGATTGGCAAAAATTGGAAATATTGAAGTGGTGTGACTCTTACCTCTAGATTTGTAGGTGGGGGAACTGTCATCACTAAGTGGTGGAACTCTCCTATATGATTTAAGGGAGAAAGATGAAAGAGGTGCAGGAGCTCTCATATAATTTTGTAAAAGTGGGGTAATTGAGTTCCTGTGGGTTTCTACTAAATTTAATCCCCACCTGAACTTCTCATTTTGGGCTACCTACCCACCAGAACTGAGGAGGTAGAGCTCCAGATCGGAATAGTGCACATCAAGAGGCCAAGTCTTCTTGCTCCAGCTGATTTTTCTTCAGTGCTAGACTTCACCTAGACCACATGCTAACTATGTTCCAGCGGCCTAATCTGCTATCAATAAAGCAGGGGTCAAGAGCCTGATTTGGCTGCCCTACAGTCCCTGGACTACTGATTTTGGCTACCTGCCCACCAGGATTGAAAAGAGAGAGAGAGAGAGTTCCAATTGGGAGACACAGTGTACATTAGGAAGCAAGTTTTAGCAGTCAGCCAAGTCTGCTCACTACAGCTGATTTTTCTTCAGTTCCAGACTTTATCTCGACCATACACACCCTTTTTATAGTATATCGAGCTCCTATCTATAAAGTAGGAGTCAATTGTTTAATTTGGATCCAACTACAGCCCATGAGCTACTTGTTCAGGCTCCCTAACTATCAGGATTAAGGAGAAGGAGTTCCAATTGGGAGCCTCATAGCACATCAGGAGGTAAGGTTTGTCAAGTCAGCCAAGTCTGCTAGCCCCAGCTGATTTTTCTTCAGTCCTGGACTTGCAGTCCTTTTTTTCCAGTGTCCCGAGCAGGCATATATAATGCAGGGGTCAAGAGTCTGATTCTGCTCCCCCCATGGCCTACTGGGCTACTAGTTTGGGATGCCTGCCTGCCAGGATCGAGGAGGGAGAGCTCCAGTTCCAGAGCTACAGTGCACAGTAGGTTTTATTCCAGTTTCTCCTAGTTTAGGGTGGAAGGTCAATGCAGATCCAGCATGAGCGGAGTCACCTAGGGAGATGCCAATACGCCAGAAGACTCTGCCTCACCTCCAGTGACTACAAAAGGCCCATGAGTAACTGCTACCAACTAAAGCAAATCAATTGCTATTACTGGACTTTTGTTGTGCCAATGTACGTAATCATGGTATCCTAGGGAATTTTTATTACCCTCGATTACATATTGTCTATATCCTGCCCCCTCTTGCATTTATGTTTGCTTCTGCTTCACAGTCCACTGACGGCAGCCATAGCCCTTGGCCTGCCTTGCATTTTTTTTTTAGCATTATTTTAATTTGTTTGATTACTATTATATTAAATATTTGATTACTGTGCCTTGCTGTTTATCATTCAAGGAGTACCAGGTTTAAACCTAATTGCTGTGCCTTACTCTCATGTCACCCGAGGGGTGTCAGGGTTATTTATCTAATTGCCATGCATTACTGTCTTGTGACCTGAGGGGCACCAGAGTTATATATCTAATTGGCCTGCCTTGCCCTCTTATGACTCAGCATTATTATCTAATTTCTGTGCCTTGCCTTATTATAACTCAGGGGAGTTGGGATCATCTAATTGCTGTGCCTTGCCCTCTTATGACCTGAGGGGTGCCAGGGTTCCATATCTAATTGCTGTGCCTTGCCCTCTTATGACCTGAGGGGTGCCAGGGTTCCATATCTAATTGCTTTGCCTTGCCCTCTTGTGACCTGAGATTACTATATAATTTCTATGTCCTGCCCTCTTATAACCCAAGGGGTGTAGAAGTTATCAAATTGCTGTGCTTTACCCCTTATGGCCAGAAGGGTGTTAGGGTTATATATCTAACTGATGTGCCCTGCATGTGTATGACCTGAGAGGTGTCAGGGCTATTTATCTAACTACAGTGCCCTCCCTACCCTCTTGTGATCTAAGAGGCATCAGTATTAGCTATCTACTTGCTGTGCCATGCCCTCTTATGAAGGGCTTTGGAGTTATTTATCTAATTGCAGTGCCCTCCCTGCCCTTATATGATCTGAGGGGTGTCAGGGTTATTTATCTAATTGCTGTACCATGTATTCTAAAGACCCAATGGGGTGTTGGGGTTATTATGTAATTGCTGTGCCCTGACCTTTTAGGAACCAAGGGGTGCTGGGGCTATATTGTGTTCTGTGTTGCTTGAGGTGTGCTGGATCACTAAGTTTTGACACTGTACCTGGCCTTCTGTATTGTCCACCATTCCTTGTTTGCTCTGGCCACCTCCACTGCCACCCCTTTGTCTTCATCTTCTCTCCCTCGCTAGTGCACTAGCAGCATACACCCACTGCCAGTCATCTGTATGCCTGTCTGAGTGTGCCCATCATTAGGGTACCAAACTGTCAAGTTCACCAGCCCCTTTCTAAGGTCTGCCCCCCTGGAGTGGGAATATTTAGTTTGGGCGGGGCATGGAGGGGTGCCCCTCATATACATCATTCAGCGAATTTAAATCGTGGTGCTCTAATGATGGGAGCACTCGGACGGGCACGTCCCGAGGGTGGAACCACACACATCTATATCATATATCACTGTTGCTACTAATGTTATGTGATTCATGACCAAACCCCTCCCCACTCACTCACAAAAGGCCTGTATGTGTTCTGCCTTAATGCTTGAAGTCTAATACCCTCGGTTGACCATTTCAGCCTTTGAGCGATGCAGGTCAGACCAGATGTGTCACCAGAGATCACTGAGACTTGGCTCAGCTCCAAGACCAGTGATGCCAATGTTGCTGTAGCAGGTTATTTATTTTTATTTATTTCGTTTTTGTTGACCGGGTAAGTGCACTAGACAAATCCTGCCTATTTTCAGGCACAACCCAGGGGAAGGGGATACAGATGAATGCCAACTGACCTTGAACCAGATTGAGCTGTTGGTGGTATTTTTAGTGAATTGCCTCACACCTCCAACACTGGGACTAGAGGGTTGGTAGAGTTGCCATGTTTTACATCTCTAGACCTTCATATTGAGGCTGCTATGACTTATCCATCCCCTTCTCACATGAGTCCATATTGGCCACCTCACTTTCTCCTGTTCCCTTACCATTTCCACAAGTGGGGTACATTGCTGCCCCAACTCCAAACTTGCCACCCTTTATGACCCCATTTCTTCCCTCTCCTCCCTTGCTTCAATTGTGAAACTCCTAATCTTAGGTGATTTCAATGCGTACGGGGACTACCATCCATCAAGAAATTAACCAGATGAGAGGCTGTACTACTTCGTGTTCAAGCTTCAAAAAAAAAAAGGGAAAAGAAAGTTAAATAACGTGAGAGTATCACTTAAAGCTAAAAGCTAAGAAGCAATTATGAATTAGCTTTAAATGCTGAAACCAGCACTTGCTTACAGAAATTATAGGGCTAAACTTCTTAATTAATGCCATACTCAACCAGAAAGCTGAATCAGACAAAAACAGGCATATTGGGAATCAGGTGAATCACAAGGGAAGGAACTAGTCCATCAGCCTTTATTCCCATTTCTGGCACCTTGCATTCTCCCTCTTCTGCCTTCCTTATTCATCCTCCTCCCTCCTTTGCATACCTCACCCTTTTCACCTCCCCCCACCCTCCCTCCTTCTTCCTCTCTCCCCTCTCCTGACTAGGACCACTGGGGCTGCTGCCTCCCAAGGCCTGTTAGTCTTGCGCCCCTTCTTCCTCCACTGCTGCTTGACTTAGATTTCAGCCTGGGTTGCTCCTCTGGCCTCAGCCTGCCTGCCTATCCCCATCTCCTACCTGTGAACCCTGAGCCTACTTCAAGTCCAAAATTCCCCAGTTGTAAATACCTCTGTATCACACTTTGACTTGGCCTCCTGGGCTGTAACTCCTTAATGCCTCTGACCTTGAATCCTACCCTCTTGGCCCATCTCTTCCTCTCTCCTCCTCCCTATCTCAGTCCTGTCCTATTGTCTCATTTAACCGTATTCTCTTTTTATTAGACGAGTCTTTTTTCCCGCAGTTGCACTTTTCCATGAGCCTAACCTCCTCCCCAGTTACTCTTTACAGTTTTTTCATCCCCATAATGCCTTTGTACAGGTGTTCAGTAGTCTGCCTTTATTTAGCTCCCTACCTGCTGTTTATTATGTATGTAGTGCATTGTTTGAAATGAATTGTTTGTATTGGCGCCCTTCTTTAACTGTTTTCCCCACCCTATTTCCTTTGTCATGGAACCTATGAAAAGAGCTCTTAGCTCAAAGGTGTTAATCCTAGATATGAATAAATAAATAAATAAAATTTCAGAAGTGAAAAAGATTGCATCTCTAATGCCAACTGTGACACTTTACT
The DNA here is from genome assembly GCA_016271365.2 of Neoceratodus forsteri. Lineage (NCBI taxonomy): Eukaryota > Metazoa > Chordata > Ceratodontiformes > Ceratodontidae > Neoceratodus > Neoceratodus forsteri. Next base: position 726,638,203 of record CM028129.1, read on the forward strand.
AGCCAACCATCAGATAGTTAAATATTTGGAGGTGTTTTACAACAACCTTTATAGGGCAGAGTTCCATGGTGACCTAGACAAGTGCAATAATGTTGTAGTCAACCTCAGACTGCCTTCTTTAAGTGAATCTGAAAAAGAAGCGATAGACAGGGCTATCACCAAAGAGGAACTTATCATGACAATGATGTCCCTGCCTTCAGCTAAGCACCTGACTCACTTTTTTTTAAATTCTTTGGTAACCAGGGAAGGCCCACTAGGCTTAAGTGTCTGTTTTCAGGGGCAGTCTTGGAGCACTGGGGAGGTTAAGTGACTTGCTTAGAGTCACACAGTAAGCAAGTGGAGGTTGTGGGAATCAAACCCAGGTCTGCTGGATGTACCAATCTCATTGACAGCTTATTACTATAATCTCTAGGCTATACTGCCAGCCCCCAAAAGCAAAAAAGTTTGCTGGTGAGTTCTTTAAAGCAACTATTCAGAATTTGGCTCCAAGCCTCAAAAGAGTAATGATAAACTCTCACAACTCTGGCATCTTGCCTGCCTCTGTGAGAGAGGCAATCATTCAAACACCATGAAGTCTTGCTGCTATTAGGACTTAATGCAGTTAGCCACTGCACTCGAACTGCCCCGGAGAGGATAGGGTTAACTCCAGAGCAGTCTGGAGTTCCACAGCGCGAGGGCGCTGTTCAAAGCTCTATCTGGCTAGTTTCAAATGAAACTGCCAGATTCTTTACTCCGCTTTCACTGAACAGTCGCTCCGGAGATCTCAGCTCCTTCAGCTCGGTTCATTTCATGTTCAAGGAAGCATTTTGCATTTGAACTGGCAAGTGCTTGCACTACTGCTGCAAAAAGCTCTATCTGGTAACCGTAAGTACTAAAAATAAAGTCTGTGTGGAAATACATTATCGTTCAGTCTGAACTGATCGGTTGGCTTATTTACTGATTTTGGGCTTTAGAAGTCCGGTACCAGTTCTTATCGGTTCTAAAAAAACCTTAATTTTATTTGGTTTTTCCAATACCGCGGACACTGTTAGGAACCGATAAGGGTGTCTTGCTTGGCACGGCCGCTTAAAGGGGCAAGTTTGTTGGTTAGGCTGGCATTATGTCTGAGAAACCCAAAAGAAAACCGGCCCACTGGGTTTCAACACTGTGATGTCTGTGGGGAAGCCTTTGCCAAGGCTGATCCACACACCACTTGTGTCTATTGTCTGGGGGCTGACCACCTCCTGTCAGACTGCCAGGTGTGTAAAAATTTCCCTGCAGCCACCCTGGAAAAGAGATTGGGCCGGCTCAGGGAACGAGAGGCCAAAAAGTCCGCTGACCCGGATGGCCAGCCCGGTCCAGTACCCACTGGACCAGAGGGAGTGCCCTCTGACCAGGGCGAGACTTCCTCGGGCCAAAGAAAAGCTGGTTCAGAGAAACCAGCTCCTGCAAAAAAGACAAAGAAATCAACAGGTCTGGAGTCCAAAATTGTCTCTCCAACTGCTGCAGAAATAGCAAAAGCCATTCAGATTGTTCAGTCTTTGTCTCGGGGACTTGTCGAGCCCCCTACAATTGGGAAAAGGGTGGCTCGTTCAGGTCCAGTGGTTCAGGATTATGATGTTGAGGAGTTTTATGAACCACAGGAGGGGGAGGAGGAATTTGATCAGTGTATTTGTGACTGGGAAGGTCTGGACGTGCCCATTGAACCGGGCATTTCTCCAGATAGACCCTTAGAATCTCCCTTTGCTGTCTGAGTCCCTTCTCATTTTATGTTTTATAAAAGGTGGCAGAAACCCTCCAGCTCCCTTTAGAGGAGGCTGTGGATGAGCAAGAGGAGCCTGATTATGTAGAAATGATGGATATTCCAGAGTCTAGAAGGTTGTCTATTCCTTTGCATAAGTCATTTAGGAAGCAAACAACAAAGATTTAAAAAATCCTCATTCGTTCCTCCTGTAGATAAGAAAATGGACAGAAGGTATACTTTATCAGGCCCTGATACAGACTTCCTCACCGAGCAGTGTAGTCATGTAGGTGTTGTTCAAGCTGCAGCCTGTGACAAGGCTAATATTCCCTGGCATCACATCCTCCTGATAAGGATTCCAGGAAGATTGATGCCATGGCTAAAAAGCAAATATATGGCAGCTTCATTGGGACTCAGGCAGGCTAATTATATGGCTTATGTGGCTAGATATCAGAAATCTAGATGGGACACTATTTTGTAGTTAGCCAAGCAGGCCCAGGGCCAGCTGGCTAGTGAGTTGGAACAAGTGGCTGCTGATGGCATTGAAGCCTCTAAAGTTCAATTTCATACTGCCGTTGATGTTAATGATGTTTCCTCTAGGGTCATGGCCACTTCTGTAGCTCTCCGTAGGTTAGCATGGCTTAGATGCACTAATCTGTCCCAAGATACTCAGGCAAAGGCTATAGATTTTCCTGTAGTAGGAAACTCTCTGTTTGGGGATGAAACAGAAAATTACATGAAGAAAATGGATGAATACAGAACTACCTACAAAAGTGCCCAAGCTAAGGAGAGGCATGCCACTCCACAAAGGCATGCCCCCAGGGGTAGGGGCAGGCCTTACCACAGGCCCTTTTATCAAGTTCAGGCCTCTTCAGCCTTTGCACAGAGGGGTTTTTTCAGAGGCAGGGGTAGACGGGGCACAGGCAGACCATCTCCCTCTCCTCAGCCTAAAGCTGCTGCCAAGCAGGCACCCTGATGGGGTGCCCAGGGCCGATTCTCCTGTACCGGTTGGGGGCAGGTTACGAGCTTCAGCCAGAACTGGTTGTCCCTAACTTCGACAAATGGGTTCTGGAGGTGGTAAGCCAAGGTCTGGTTCTCAGTTTCAAACAGTTCCCAAAGATGAGAGCCAGACATTTTCCACCTGCAAATCCTTCAGAAGCCCTTGCTTTGGAAGCAGAGGTTTCTTCTCTGCTGGGCTGCAAGGCAGTGGAAAAAGTTCCTCCTTGCCATCAGGGCAAGGGTCTGTACTCAAGGTATTTCCTTACCCCAAAAAAGACAGGAGAGTGGCGGCCCATCTTAGATTTAAGGTTCCTGAACAAGCATCTTTTGAAACCAAAGTTCAAAATGTTAACTCTGGCAATGATTCTGCCTTCCTAAGGCCAGGGGACTGGCTAGCTTCCTGACCTCAAGGACGCTTATTTTCATATTTTGATCAGGCCTTCTCACAAAGTACCTCAGGTTCGAACTACCCTCTGGCCACTACCAGTTCAGAGCAATGCCCTTCGGCCTTACCTCTGCTCCAAGGGTTTTCACAAAATGTTTAGCTGTAGTAGTGGCTCATTTAAGAAGGCAAGGGGTTGCTGTGTTTCCCTACCTGGACGACTGGCTCATAGTGGGCCAGTCTCCAGATCAGGTAAAATCCCACTTGCAAGTCTCCCAGCAACTTCTCACTTCTCTAAGATTCCTGTTGAATTTTCCAAAGTCAGTTCTGGAGCCAGTTCAGGTACTAACTTTCATAGGTGCAGAATTGAACACAAAGTCAGCCAGGGCATTTCTTCCCTCCGAAAGAGTGGACAGACTCATTGCCCTGGCATCCTCCTTTACCCCAAGTGGTCTCTCGACCCAGCAAGGCACTTTTGCAACTCCTAGGACACATGACTGCTTCCACAGCTGTCGTGCAGGGAGCAAGATCAGATGAGACATCCAGTTCCACTTGAGGTCCTACTGGTCTCAAAGGAAGGACCCCTATCCAAGTTAATCCCAGTGACCAAAACCCTGATCCTAGCCCTTCAGTGGTGGCAGGATGAAGCAATTTAACTCAGGGGTCCCCTTCTTACCGTTCTTCATTCCCTCACCCTCACCCGGATGCCTCCCTGTTAGGTGGGGGCACATTTGGTGACCTTTCCACTCAGGGAGTGTGGTCCCCTCAGAAATCTCTGCTCCACATCAACCTTTTGGAACTCAGAGCTGTTCTCTTGCTCTCCAGGTTTTTTGACTACTGTCCAGAACAAGGTAGTCCAAGTCAGGACAGACAACACCACAACAATGTGGTACATCAACAAGGGCAAGTGCACTCGGTCATCAGCCTTGTGCACTCAAGCAATGAAGTTGTGGTCTCTGGCTTACTCCCTGAACACCTCCCTGATAGCAGGTTCACCTTCCAGGAAGGACAATGTCCTGGCAGATGCCCTCAGCAGAATTTCTCAGGGCCATCACAGATGGGCTCTGAATTCTCTGGTGCTGGGGTCAGTCTTGCCAGATGGGGCACCCCTCAGATAGATCTTTTCGCAGCCCCAGACAACCACCAACTTCCCTGTTTTGTTGCAGGCCTCCAGTTCTGGGATCAGTCCCACTGGACGCCTTTCAGTTGGATTGGAAAGGGAAGTTCTTGTATGCTTTTCCCCCTTCCTCTCCTCTTCAGGTGCTAGTAAAATCAGAAATCAGCCCCTGCAGAGTGATTCTGATTGCTCCAGACTGGGCCAGACAGCCCTGGTACCCTCTCCTCCTGTCCCTGACATTCCACCCTCCCTGAGCTTGCCCAGGACCCACGACCTGTTGACCTGTGCACAGGGAGGTGTGGTATCCGAACCTCAATTCCTCCACCTCAAGGTCTGGTTCTTGAGGAGCTAGAATTTGCTGATTTACACCTTTCTCAAGGTGTCCTGGATATTTAAAGGTTTCTAGGAAACCTTCCACTAGAGCCACTTATAATTTCTAAGTGGAAGAGGTTTTCCATTTGGTGTTTGAGAAGCAGATTATCCAGAATCTGCTAATCTGCCCATTTACTGGACTATTTGGTCCATTTAAATTCCTTAGGCCTTAGGCCAGCTACCTTAAGGTTCATCTGCAGCTGTCTCTCTTCTTTTTGTGTCAGCGGAAGCCTGCTTCCTTTCTTCTCACCCTGTATTTTCCAAGTTTTTAAGGGGTTGCTTCCACTAACCCCCCTTTTAAAGACAAGCTCCTGCATGGGACCTGAATGTTTGCATTGCTCAGCTAATGCAACCCCTTTGAGCCTCTGTCCTCGGCAGACCTCAAGTTTTTGACTTGGAAGACTGTTTTTCTAGTGGCTATCACTTCTTGGACGTATAAGTGAATTACAGGCCTTGTCAGTAGAAGAAGATTTTATTTCTTTTCACAGAGATAAGGTAGTCCTTTGGACTAACAGAACGTTTTTACCTAAAGTGGTTTCAGATTTTCATCCCAACCAATCCATCTCTCTTCCAGTATTTTCACTGAGCATTCCTCCTCAGGGGAGAGGAGATTGCACAGTCTGGATGTCAAAAGAGCCTAAGCTGCTATTTGGATCGCACCCAGGGTCACAGGTTCAATCCCTCCAACTCTTCCTTACCTATGGAGAGTTGGCAAGGAGACCTGCCACTAAGAGGACAATTCACGAGGTGGATTGTCTCTTGCATCCAGTTCTGTTACCAAAAATAGGTAGAGAACCTCCCTCAGGACTGAGGGCTCATTCCACCTGGGTACAGCTGCATCTCTAGCAGCTGCTGGAGATATTCCCATTTGGAAATTTGCCAAGCTGCTACCTTAAATCAGTCCACACCTTTGCAAGCATTATTCCCCGGATGTCCAGTCCAGGAGAGATGCTCGGTTTGGCACAGCTGTGCTTCAGAGCCTATTCTCAAGTAGGTTCTGACCCTCCTCCATGGAGGTACTGCTGTATAATCTGCATTAAGTCCTATTAGCAGCAAGACTTCATGATGTTTGAAGAAAATTACTCACCTTAGTAATTGCTTTTCTTCTCATGGAGTCTTGCTGTCATAGGACAGCCTCCCTCCTACCCCTCAGAACTCCCTACTTGAGTATGGGGTTGTCAAATTGGTGCAAGCACTGTCATGCCATTTCAATTTCTCTCAGTTCCCCCCTTTTTGTTCATTTGGGTTAGGAACTAGGTGATTCTATTTTTTGTTAAGTGATGGGTGGCTCCCTCTCTGGACTTAGTCTTTTGGGGAGAGGGGCCTATGAGTGCTTGTCATGGGTGATTCTAACAATAACAGGTGATTTTGTTATTATTCTATGATTGTTGTTTGTGTTTTTGTTGTCCTACTACTGGTAGGTAGCCAATGGCTTCAGTGTAGAACTTTTCCACACAGACTTGCTATATTGGTTTAGCCGTAAGAACCTGGCAGTTTCATTTGAAACTGCCAGATAGAGCTTTAACAGCGCCCTCGCTGTGGAACTCCAGACTGCTCTTGGGTTAACCCTATCCTCTCCGGGGCAGTTCGAGTGCAGTGGCTAACTGCATTAAGTCCTAATACAGCAAGACTCCATGAGAAGAAAAGCAATTACTAAGGTGAGTAATTTTTTCTTACTGTCTTAACCAGAAAAAGAAGTGAGAACTACTGATCAATATCTCAGATCAATGTAGATTGCAAAATATTAGTCAGAGTTCTTGTCACTAGATTTAATAGAATTATCAGATCCTTTATTCACTCAGATCAAGTAGTCTTTGTACAGGGGAGTCACAGCTCCGATCACTTGAAACATATTCTACGCATCACTCACATGTCTGAAAACATGGTTAACAGTCCATTCCTTTTATCCCTGGATGCTGACAAAGCCTTTGACAGGGTGAATGGGGATACAGATCCAAATTCCTTGATGCTTGTAATTTGGGCCCCACATTAGTAGATGGAGTAATACATTATATAAAAACCAACAATCTAAGGTTAAAGTAAACAGAACAGCATCTAGCTCCTTTAAACTATTTTGAGGTATGCATTGGGGGTGCCCTAAATCACCCTGTTATTTTATCCTAGTGTTAAAACCTTTACTAATAAATATTGGATCATCTACAGCCGTCTTGGGCACAAAAAGTGGTATGAGACACAAATGCATGGCTTATGCAAATAACATTCTATTATTGCTAAGTCTCCCTAGGAGCGTGGCCCCAGCTTTAACTAAAACAATAAAACATTTCTCAACTTTTACAGGTTTTCAAATTAATTTTAATAAATCTGTGGCAAGCACTTGTGACTCTACCCCTTGGGAGGACACCTAGTTAGGCTTCCTTTGCATGTCCCTTCAGCTCATATTTATGCACTTATCACTCTCACCCACTTTTAAATAGCAGGCAAGGACAGGCTGTGAGGTATCCCACCTCGAGTCTGTCTGGAATAGTTTCTCTATCTCCTTGAAACTGTATTGTGTATTCTCCTGTATCTATGAATAGTTAGTGTAATGTCTAATTTCTCTTGTACGGTAGGTATCACGTGCCTGTCTATACTGTAATGTGTTTGACCCAAGTCTGTATTATGTATTATACAATGGCAAGAAACTTTCTGGTTCCCTGATTGGTCAGTGTGTGCCTTGGACAGTGATGTTATTGAACAATAACATCACTGTATGAAGTCTAGGCACACAAGTGACCGGAGAACACTGACACAAATCCCCCCTCCCTCCCCACACAAGCTACCGGAAAACAGACAGTACCCTGAAGTGTCACAGCTCCACCACCCCCCCAACACAAATACACATGTTCCCTGTCTCGCTACCTCACTTTTTCAGTACAACTGAACCAAAAGTCACAATATTGAAAATAAACAGTAAGTATCCACCTTTCAGCTGACTCCCGGAGTTCACTGTAGCTGCGTCGCTGTTTCAAACCATGTGCGTGGTCGACGTTTTCATTCAGAGAAACCCAAACAGTGGCAGTTGCATTTAACTCTCTGCACTTTGTCAACTACATACTGAAGCAGTTTCCTAAATAAAAATAAAGAAAGACCTGTAATTACAGGTCCACCTGACGCCCAGTTACCAAGTGGACCGAAACTGAAGTTACCGATCGGCTTTTGTTCTCATCTTTTTACAATCCACGCCTTTCTTACAGGCTAAAGACACATTTTAACTGCTCTCAGAATAAGCAGCACTAACACAATAAATGTAATTTCATCAAAAGTTACCACCACAAAATGACGAAAGTGGGGTGGGGAGAGACCATACACAAAAACCTACAATATTAGCAGCAGCACATCTACTGGACTACTTTTTCTTTTATTTCAAAAAATAAGCATCTCATAGAAAAACCCAGAAATATTACAACACTTATTTTTAACTTTTAATAATATTATTTTAAAATGAGCCATTGTATATGTAATAAGGCACTCAGGAATGTGTTGTGTGTAATACGCGTCCTCTGGGCTGGTGAAACACTCGGCTTCACCTCGTGCTTCGACCTACCCCAGGAGTGACGTTATTACACAATATAACACACCCTGTCATGCCTTATTGCTTAAATATCAATTGTTCTAATAAATTTTATGAATTATGGAACCCTTTCTTATATTCTGAATTCTGTAAACTACCTAAAGCTTGAGACTCAGACATTTTTACTTCTAGTCATAGCATTTATTCTTTACATTGCATGTTACTGTTATTTACATTTCTCTTGATATTAATTTATACTGTTTCTGTTATTTGTTGTACGTTTGTATTTTTTTAAATGTTAATAAAAAGTTAATTACAAAAAAATTAACCCAGGATATCCAAGGCCTTCACCTCACCCAACATATCTCAAACCTGTCAGCCTTAGTTTAAAAACAGCAAACCACTCCCTAATTGACTGGGTGATCTCTCCACCCCCCCTCCACCATGCATTTGCACCCTCCCAGATGCATTCAGCGAGCACTGTATGGTCTACTATCTGTGTGTTCACAATTCCCCACCACAAAGCCCTTATAAGATTATCTTTCAACACTCCCTTTGATTGTTAAATATGCGGTCCCTCCTGGATGACCTAAACACTGTTGCTGGCTACCTATCTCAGCTGCTGCTGATGTAGATGATGTAGTCACACATTTCCACTCAAAATTCACTTATGTCTTAGACTCACGTACCCCCTAAAGAGTATTCAGTTAAAAGATGCTCAAATTTCATGGGTATCATCTCAGCTGTAAGACTGCCTCAAGACCCAGGATGCTGCCTGGCATGTGCATAAGGTCTCAGGGTCACATGAGGACCTTATCAGGTGCAAGAAGCTTTTAAACACTTGCACCAATGCAATCCATTCAGCCAAAGCAGATTTCCTTGCTTCTACCTTTTAGAACAACCTCAACTGCTCTAATAAGTTGTGGAAAGTTGTTAATTCCATTTTGGACCCTCTCCCCAGCCTACTTCTCCAGTGCACAAAGTTGGCAGTTCACAGCTCCCTGGTGGTAGTTTCTGCTTTCAGAGACCACATTATATGCTCTCTCTATCTCTCTCTTTCTCTGGTCTCCCTATCATTCCCCTCTCACTACTCACCCTCTATCTTTTCCCCAACCCCCCTTTCTCCTTCTCTTCTCCCCTATCTCACTTGCTCCTGCACAGGCTACTCTTCTCACTCTCAAGCTGGCCAAAGGCAACAGTCCAAATGTCATCAACCTTCTTTGACTGGCTGTTCCCACTATCTCAGCTTCTCCAACCTACTAAACCTATCTGTCTTCTCTAGGTAGGTCTCCATCACCCAAAAAAACTGCTAAAGTCCTCCCTCTCCCAAAGGGTGGTGACTTTACTTCTTCAGGCTCTCTGTTTGTCTTTTCATCTTCCTATCCAAGTTTCAGGAGAAAACAGTACCTTTCCAACTAGACACTCTCATTTCTTAGCCATTTTAAGATGCACTTCGGGAAAACCCACTTGACTGTCTCCTCCCTTCTCAGACTCACTGACCACATCCTGAAGGAGGTGGATGAAGGACTTCTGACCTCTACAGTCTTTGTCAATCTGCCAAGTTACATGATGCAGGCCTCTCTGAACTTTCAGCTGGTTCTGCTTCTTTCTAGCTGACAAAACCCAGTTAGTAAGTATTGGAAGCTCCCTCTCACCACCTTCTCAATAGACTTTGGTGCCCCACAGGGCTCTGTGTTGGCCCCCTACTATTCTCCATTTTTCTAAATGACCTGCCACAAGCCTGTTCATCTGCTCATCTGCACACATCCACATGTAAGCAGATGACACAATGATTTTCTTCAGTGGTCTCTTTGCCCCAGAGCTGGAAACTGATCTGCAGTGTAACTTTAACAAAGTCCAACATTGCCTCTGATATAACCAGCTCTCTCTCTAAATGATTTAAAATGGCCTCATTGACCTTTGAAAGCACACTGAGGCTTGTGAGGGTCCTATTCATCTCTGTATACAAGACTATGAATGACTCTGTACTGGAGGTATTACCATCCTTCAAGTACCTGGGAATCTTGTAAAGTACTTGTTGTAACATCACCAGACAAATTGATGCAGTCAACTCCAAACTCCTCTGCAAACTGGGTCCTATGTACAGAAGCAAATATTGCATCAACTTCTGCATCCCCTTCCCAGCTCATTACGAAACTGTTCTCAAAATGATTCTCCAGATATTTGACTATAGTGATGTATTCTATGGTATAATCTTCAAATCCATCCTGGCCTGGCTGGATCCCATTTTCCATTTCTTTTGCTGTTTTAACCTGGGTTGTCCCCCTGCCTCCCCCCATTTCCTCCACTGTTTTCTGTATTCCAAACTTTAATTTCCTTCCAGTGCTGGCAGTTGTCTTTACTGCTCTGCTACCCTCAAAGACAAATTCTGTCTCTCTGTCTGCTACCCTGCTATCTCTCCTCTCTCCTCTTCCTCACACCTCTGCAGTCCTTCTCCCTCAGGAACTCTAAATCTCACTCCTTCATTCTCCCTTTTTTCAATACTACTGCTACTACAGACTCTCTCTCTGTGGAACAACCTTCCAGTTTCAGTTCACTCAGTCTCTTTTCTCTCTAAAACCCCTGCACTGGGCCCACACTGCTCATTATTGCCCCTGTGTCTAAATTCACTCCACAGAGTTTATGTTATGACTACGTAGCCAATTCTGTTTCCGATAGCTCTCGGCGGTTGTCTTTTTTGCCACATGCTGATCCAGCTATTACAAGGGTATCCACTTTATGAAACTATATTCTGCATGTACAGTGCCACAGGCTGTCTCATGCACAGTTGCACCCTGTGCAATGTTTTGTGGATATAATTATTGAGTGTTACTTTTTGCTCCTTGTTAAGCAATGTTTTGTTTACCACACTATCTCATACACAATTGCACATTGTATAATCTTTATTTATGTAACCCTCCCTGTTCCCTCTCCCCTTGGACACACCTGGAAATGAGCTTTGGCTTAGTGCACCTTTCCCAGCCATCATATTTATAAATAAATCAGTAAAACTGCCATAATCTTGTGTACAAAAATACTGCTGCACATTTCCAACCTTTATTTTTGAGAGGCCCTGTAGCTTTCAGTACAAATATAGGATAGTGCAGATTCTGCTAACTGTGGACCAGAAATCACTACATGGTAGAATGCGCAAAACACTTGTCACATTCCACCACACAGAAGGTCCACATGAGTGCAGGACAGCTATGGCAGGGCCCTGGAATTTTACAGTTCTGAGGATACAGAAGCTGTCTCGGAATCTATGGAGCATTTTACAATTCAGCATTTGGTGATTTTTCCTGAAAATGTGTTGTTTTGTGATAGAGTTTGATTCTCATCTGCTCTCTGTTTATTCTAAAGTCCCTCCTGTATGCTCAGCATCAGCCATCACATCGCAGGCAGCTTCAGGACAGAGCTAAACAGGGTACACATCCTGGTAAAATCTTGTACCCCCAAGATGTGCCCCAGTAGTGATACATAGCTGACAATGTTTAAATTACCCTGCATGCCTAGACACAAGCCCCCTGTACCTTGCCAGTTCCCTGGTCATCCTTAATTTCTAGAGCCGCCACTGCATCACATAATATGTTATATGTAGCAGGATGGTATCCTCCTGCTGCAGCAGTGAATAAGGCCTGCCAGCAACAGTGCAGGAGCTCTGCCACAGGATTTTGGATTAAAGGGCTACAAAGAATCAGGGACCCTGTCTATGGGAGCCATGTCTGCAGACAAGGCAGCAGCTGACACTCCCCTAGCAGAGAACATGGTTGACAGCGGATGGTATAGAGGCTGCAGCCAGTCAGTGAGCATGACTCACTGGTATCAAACACCTGTCACCCTCTCAATTCACGGGAGGCACCAGAATGTCATGCTATCCCCAAAACAAACAAGTTCCTAACAATTTTACAAGAGATCTCGCTTAACAAGGTACACTAACGTATGAAGACAAAGATGAAACAATACAGGTACTAATAGTGTAGCTCTTTCTGTGGACCATAAAATAATATAAAGAAGCTAATGCACAAGGCAAAAGATAAATCAAACAGTGAATGTTCTGTTCTGAAACATGGCACTTACCTCATCAGTAACAGATCTATATACATTTGAGCATTTGAAATGGATTTATAGGTGGTGCATATTATATTCACTGAACTCAAGTCCATCCTGCCCTTTGACTATAAAATGAAATTCTGTAAAACACATTAACAAGAAATGATGTAATGGTGTAATTGAGCTGACCCACACTGAATGAGACATCAGCTGGCCTTGACAAATCCTAGTGCTGGGGAAACTCAAAGCAAGGTTTTAGCTCCACTACTACAACCAGTTATGAGAACAGACATACACAAACCTGAGCCAGACAATGGAGGAAGAGGGTAAAAAACACAGAAGGGGGAATTGGGGAGAAAAATGTTTGGTGCCAAGTACATTATATTAAAATGTCAGTTTAACGGTGTGATTTCTTTTTCCTACAGGCTCTTTGCAAGGACAACATCTACAAAATACTACACTTCTTTGCCAAGGGATATGGAAAAAACAATGAGCCAATTCGAGGCTATGTTCTGACTTTCTTGATTGCCCTGGCATTCATTCTGATTGGTTTGTAGACTGATTTATACCAACTTAAGAACTGAATATATGATCTCAATAGAAAGGGACAGATTGTAGGATTTTCCCTCAGAATAGTATAGTAAGAAAATTACATCAGCAGAGCTCAGCTCGGCTCAAGTCAGGACTTTCTTGTGTGGCTTCCTTTAAATGGCCCTGGACCACACAGACATACGTGAAAATAAATTTAACATCAGACTAATTCAGCTTTTATTTCATATGCTATATTTATATATTTGTTTACTTTGTTTATCATTCTCTTCTGCTCTCCCTCTTTATTACAAAGCAAGGTCTTTGCCCCTTGAATTTCAACTGCTCCTACAGCTTTCCTACATCTGAAGTCACAGTCCGCTATTTATGACATTACAGTCTGGTACTGTGGAAATCAGTATGTTGTTAGAAGCAGTGAATTATTACAGCATTTGTGGACAACCAGAAAGAGAAGATCAGTCTGAATGGACAGCAATTCCATTTTCAGAAAGACAAAAAATATGTGAAGTAAAAACTGAATTATGTCTAAATATTACATTTGTCAACATTTTCCCCATTGGGTCAAATTTTGTGCATGGGTTAGAATTAGTTTTAAAATAATTAAGATATTCAGTTTCATACCAACAAACAAAACGTAGCATTGAAATTAATAATAGCAACTGTAAAAGCTCCATTCAGCAGCACAGTAATGGCTTATTTTTAATACATTGTGTACAGGAAACAGGCATGTACATAATGCGCAAAGTGTTGTTGAATGGAAGCTTAAAGAGCCACTGACGCCTGAAAGAAAACTTTAAAAAGTATAATAATTAGGTACAATTCTGCCTGCATTCCATGTATATTTTATATATTTCTCCTCCCCCTTATTTAGTACTTAGGAAATTTGCATGAATATATGGGGCCCGATTCTAGAAGGGATACACCTGGCATAACTTGACCTGCGTCATGAAAAGTGGTGCAAGTAGCATGTTACACCAGCAGTTGTGTCATTCGATATTCAGTAAAGCAGCCTGTGACATGTCGCAGGCTGCTTGTGCCAGAGTGACTTATGTCAGTTATGCCCCAAACCCCGCGACATGGTGCCAGGGTTTTACGGCAGGTGCTGCGCCCTTATCTGAAAGGGCAGCAGCAAAGTCCCCAGATCCGCTATTCTAGAACAACCCCCGGAGGACATTTGTCAAAGTACAGTTACACCAGCATTTAGCTAGTGTAAATGTACTTACACCCTCCAGGGGTTATGCAGATCTGCCACCCAGTTGGCTCCCAATACATGAGCCCTCCCCAACATGCCCAGAACACCCACAGTATACACCCCACAGGGCAGCAGTGTCCCCCCAGCCCCCAATCCCCCAAACTGTAATTGCCCCGTGGGACAGCTGTGTCCCCCAGCCCCCAATCCCCCAACTGTACATGCCCCACAGGGTTTCCCTCCCCCCAGCCCCTGAACACCCACAACAGTAATAGCCCCACAAGGCAGCTCTGTTCCCCAGAACCTGCTCCTGACCCCAAAACACAGGTTCCTGCAGTGCCTCAAAGTGTAAAAAATAACAACTCCTCAATATCCCTGGTAGTCTTGTAGCCCCACCCCCACCCAGCAGTGCCAGTCCACCCCACACCCCCCAACCCATCCTCAGCCAGCAACTGGTACAGCCCATCTCTCACAGCCATGTCCAGCCACTGACAGAGCTCCGTAGGAGTGCATATGGTATATATGCACACAATGAATGAATGTACTGTCATTCATTCATTGAGCATGTATATACAGTTTGGGGGCTTGGGTACACAGCTGCCCTGTGGGGCAATTACAGTTTGTGTGATCGGGGGCTGGGGGACACAGCAGCCCTGTAAGGCTTTCCGGGAGTGGGGGAGCACATGCACCCCCCATCTGGAGGGATGCGACTGCAACATGCCCTTGGTTATGCTCCCATGCTCATGCTAGCTGCACACATGTTGCAAGTTGCAGGACTTATCGGGGACCCTGCCTGGTTACAGAATTGGGCACAGGGTCCCAGGTAACTGCACCCCCTGTGCATGTTGCAACTTGTGACATTACTAGGGGTGCTTCTAGAATCACAGCCATGATCTTTATTCCTTAGAGTTCCTTTAGAGTCCACCTGCATCTATAGCCTATTCCCTACTTCAAGTCATAATCCTCTGTTGTGACATCAGAGTCTGATGCCATAGGAGTAACTGTGATATCACAAGCAGTGCTCTATGACTTCAGGTAGGGAGAAAGCAGTAGGAATAGACAAGCTCTTCAGGAGCAAAGATCCCGTTTTCATACAGATTACCTCAGTAATAAATAATGGGGAGGAGGAATGCAGAACTAATGGGAAATACAAGATGGACTGTGTCTAAATATTAGGTTTTGTTAAAGTTCTCCTGAATGTGTCACCAGCTCTTTAAGAGAACAAGAACTGCCATAGAAATTGCATCACAAACAATTTCAGCTGCTTCAAATTGTTTTCATAAAAACTATGAATTATGGGGTTCAGCACACACAGCAATCAGCACAGCATTATATTTCTGTTTGAATGACTTTACCTGTTGAGTAAAGAAAATACTTAGAGTAGTACACCCAGAATTTGTAAAAACATATGTTGTGCAGAGTGTTTTGATTTGTGTGTGAAGTCCTAGTGTGTCCTTCCCTCTATCTGCTATCAGGAGTTTTTTCTAAATTAGCCTGCTGGCTTTGTGGTAGTTTTACGACCTCTGGGGATCTCCATCTCAGCTAAGTTTATTGCTTTTCTTGTACATACAATGCATCCTGTCTCATGTGACAGTGATGTAGCCAAGCCCATAGATTCATCAACAAGCACTGCTTTACAATACAACAGCAGAGATGGCTATATTTTAACACAGAGTTCAGCTTGGTGACTACCTTCATTGTAAAGGTCTTTTTGTTGTGAACAATTTTGACACTGGTTGTGTATAAGCAACTTGTATGGTTTTCAAGATATTTATTTATTTAATTTTTGTTAACCGGGTAAGTGCACTAGACAAGAGTATTGCCTATATTCTGGCACGACCCAGGAGAGTACAAAAGAGGAAGAAAACAAAGTACAAACAGGAGTGACATTGTTCATGGCACAGCATGAGATGAGAGTAAAAACATAGCAATGTTTATAAACAAAGAGTAAAAAAAAATAACGGATAAAATACATTAATTACTTGCACTAGATGAAAGAAAGTACTGAACTGAATCAGACAACAGGATTTTGAAATCAGTAACAGTTATAACAATATGGAGAGGAAAGTCTTGAGTAAGCAGATACCAGAAAATGCAGAGGAACAGTAAGTACCATAAATTGGGGAGGAAAAGTACTAGGAGTGAGGGTCAAGTTTCAGAACAGAAGCAGACGTTAGAGTCTATTAGGTAGGAGCAAAGACCATGTTTGAAGGCCTGGTGGAATTTGGTGAGTTTGACCTATAGGGGGAGGGAGTTCCAAATGTAAGGAGCAGGCATTGCAAAGGAGAGTTCACCCTTTTTGGTGAAATGTCTAGGGATTTCAAGAGGAGATAGTACAGACGACCTAAGGGGAAAAGCTTATGTGGGATGGGTTAGCAGCCTTGAGAGGTACTCAGGGGTTCCCATTCTGATTATATTATCAATCAAGCAGCCAGCAGAATAGAGTCTATACAATGACGGAGAGAGCCAGCCCAGTCTGGAGTAGAGTTGACAATGATGAGTTAGCCTGTGAACAGAGAAGGCAAATCTGCATATGCTGTTATAGAAGGTGCTCCATTTCTCGAGGGCTCCTTTGCTGGCATCAAGGTATGCCTGGGAGCAATCTGTAAGACATGGAAGGAGGAAACCTTGCGCTATAGCAAGCCGAGCAGCATCATTGAGGGAGGACCTGATTTTATAAGCAAGTCCCAGTTTGGTGTTTACCACCCTACAGGTAGCAGCATTGTGCAGATTAAAATCCAGCGATGGGGCAAGTGTAACTCCTAAAAACCTAAAAGAATTAATGAATTCCAAAGGGGAGCCATCAAGACACAGAACTGAAAGGGCAGGAGAACATGATTTGATTCTAGAGGGGGAGCCTAATAGCATGGCCACAGTTTTCTTGAAGTTTAATAGGAGTTTGTTTTGCAGAAACCAACCTTGTAAGAAGTCAAAATCAGCTTGAAGATTTGCCTGTATTGATGTGAGGTCTTTACCGCTGGAGAGAAGCACAATATCATCAGCATATAGGATCATAGAGGAGGAACAGGGCAGTGAGGGCAGGTTGTTAATAAACAGAGTGAAAAGGAGAGGGCCAAGTATAGATCCCTAGGGAACTCCAACACGGGTGGGGGCAAGGTCAGAGACAGCAGTTTCAATGTGAACAAATTGCGTTCTCCCAGTGAGGTAGCTATCAAACCAGGAGATGGCAGTCTGGGAGAAACCCATGGAGGACTGCTTGGGGAGTAGTAGAGAGTGATCCACAAGGTCAAAGGCCTTTGTGAGGTTAATAAACATGGCCTCCATAAACAATCCCTTATCCATAGCTGTTAGAACTTCGTTCGATAGTTGAAGTAGCGCAGTTGTGGTGCTGTGCCTTCTTCCGAAACCATGCTAAGCAGGAGACATGAGATTGTGAAGATGCAGATAATCTGAGACCTGGGAGGCAACAGCCTTCTCAAGTAGTTTTGTTAAGAGTAGAGAGAATGGCAATTGGTCGGTAGTTTGCCATGTTTTTGGTGTCCCCTTTTTTGAGTACTGGGACAACTTGAGCGGTTTTCCATAAGGTCGGCACTGTTTGGGTAAAAATGGATAGATTGAAAATTCTGGCAAGTGGGGCAGCAAGAGCAGGAGCTGCTAGTTTGATGAAATTGGACAGTAACCCATATGACCCAGCAGATCCATGCGGGGAATAGTTCTAAGGAGACACAGCCCCTCAGCAGAGGAGACCGATCTGAGGCAAAAAGAAGATCCAGGAGACAAGTGCATATCAATAGTAGGTGCAGGGAACTGATTACATTTTTCTAGGTACTCAGAGAGATCAGAGAAATGAACATTCAGAGCATTTGCAATTGTAGGTAGGTTGTTACAGTTAGCATCCTTTATTGTCATTTTGGTTATAGATGGCTTGAGCCTTTGGCCTATGAAATTTTTGATGCGATTCCAAAAACCCCAGGTATCTCCAGCAGAGGTTTGGAGTAGTTTATGGCAGTAGTCCATTTTTGCCCTCCATATGACTTTTTTGCAAACATTTCTCATATTTCTATACCTAATCCAGTCTTGCATCCATTGGGACTTCTTTGCAGAGACCCAGGACTTGTCCCTGCTTCTCATAGAAAGAAGGAGATCTTTGTGCAGCCATCTGTTTGTGGAGCCCCTAATATGCCTCCTTTTCAGTGGAACATGCAGATCCCAGAGGAAGAGTAGCTTTGAAATCAGGTAGTCAAGGGCAGTATTTACATCTTCTGTGATATAGATAGGAGACCAGCTGATATTATTTATATCATCATGAAGTGCTCTTGGATTGAGTTTAGTGAAGTCACAAAACTGTATTATCTTGGGTGGGGAGTTTGGGCAGTGACAATTCCAAATACAGAAAGTAGGCAGGTAGTCACTAATAGAATCTGAAAAGGTGCCTGCAGCCTGAATTTTATTTGCTTTGTTTGTGGCAATCCAGTCCAGAAGGGATTAATGCATTCCATGTGCCGAGATTCGAGTAGGGCTAGAAATCAATTGAGATAAGTGAAGTTGCGCAAGAGTTTCAGTGTACACACCAGAGTGACTATCTGATAAGTCAAGGTTGAAATCACCCATTAGAATGACTTCTGATTTACCCTTTAGAGTAGAAAGATAGTCCATGAGCCCATTCAGGCCAGGGAGCGCCCCCTTTGGAGGATTGTAGGCACATATCAACTTTAGTCTTTTAGCACCACCTAAGAGCAAGACAGCATGCAGGGTTTCACAGAACTCTGATAACCCGGAATATAGAACAGTGATATTAAGTTGTTCCTTATAACAGAAAGCAACCCCACCACCCCTTTGTTTTGAAGGATGGTTGAATCTTATAAGGTTGTAACCATTTATGTTATACATAGTATCGGCTATGTCTGGCCTAAGCCACATTTCAGTCAGTTCAAGAATGTCTGGACTGTAGAGGGAGATTCAGGTTTCCAGTTCATGGAAATTTGATGTTACACTCCTGATATTCATGTGAGCAATTTGCATACCGTTGGAGGAGAACCAGGAGGAGTCGTTGATAGGCCCCAGCATTGAAGGAGGGGCCAGGATTTAACTCAATGTATTCAGAAAAGGATAAAGGCAGGAGAGGCATCCACGTTTCTCTGGTGTGTCGATAAAAGAACCTGGGGCACTTTGGCACCATAGGAGGGTGATTTAATAGGAAATATCCAAGTTTAGCAGGGTGAATGATATGAAGGGATAGGTTGCATATTGGATGAGATTTTTTATTCAACAGAAGATTTACATGTGTTTGGCATATCTACTTGAGTGTTCTCTCAGACAGAAATAAGCATCTGCTGTTTGTCAGCACATCTGCATGCATACATGCAAAACAAATCTAAAAATCTTAAAAACTATACAAGCTACAAAAAAAAAAAACAACAACAAGCAACAAAATTGTTCAGGAAAAAATATTTTTACAATGAGGGTAGTCACAAAGCTGAACTTCTTACAGCTTTTTTAAATATTTGCCATCCCAAGGGGAAAATTGGTAAAAAAAAAAAAACATGGAAATGTGGTTAATTAGATGGCCATATTTTAAAAACTATACAGAGTTCAGCTTAGTGACTACTTTCATTGTAAATGTCTTTTTGCTGTGAAAAACCTTGCTTTTGGATGTTTTGGTGTATCTTGTAAAGTTTTCAAGATATTTAGATTTGTGTGTCATCTGTGCAGATGCACTTACATACAGCAGATGCTTTTTTTTCTCTCTGAGTGAACACTCAAGTAAACATGCCAAACACATGTAAATATCTTGAAAACCATACAAGTTACTTATACACAACCAGTCTCAAAATTGTTCACAACAAAATGACCTTTACAGTGAGGGTAGTCACCAAGCTGAACTCTGTATAGTGTTTAAAATACAGCCATCCCTGCTGTTGTATTGTAAAGCAGTGCTTGTTGATGAATCTATGGGCTCGGTTACATCACTGTCACATGAGACAGGATGCATTGTATGTACAACAAAAGCAATAAACTTAACTGAGATGGAGAGTCCCAAAGGTCATAAAACTACCCTAAAGCTAGCACGTTAATCTAGGAAAAACTCCTGATAGCAGATAGAGGGAAGGACACACTAGGACTTCACACACAAATCAAAACACTTTGCACAATATATGTTTTTACAAATTCTGGGTGTACTACTCCTTTAACTAAATGTTTCTCACTAGGTCCTTCCTTGGCACTCCTCAAGCTGAGGAAGAACTTTGTCAGAACTGTTTGTGATTTAGTAAGCATTGCCTTTCCTACTGAAAAAGTCTTTAAGAAAAAAATAAACACCATGTTGTTCACAGGTGCACTGGACCCTGTAATTCACAAGGAAAATGTTGCAACATTTTCCAAACCAGTTTATTTAAACCATTTTAGTACATCCACACTATACAATAACCATCCTTGATAACCATTTAATGTGCCCACACTGCTGATGTTAAACCTGTTCTCCCTGTAACCATTTAATATTTATTCCAACATGCAGAACTGTTGTTGCCGGTCCACACTGCAGTTAGAACTGTTTTAGTAAAACCGTTACAGCTTAAACCATTTTTACTCCAATCCAGACATGTGAGTGATATCACGCTAGCTCTAAAACATTTTTAAAAACAGTTTTAAGACTAGGTGCCTAGCAGGGTTAAAACATGTTTTTGTTAAAACGTTTCAAGGGGCTTATAGTTTGGATGTAAACGAAGCTAGGTGGATTTAAAACTTTTTATGGCACTTGAAACATTTTAAGAAGCCCAATGTGTACAAGTCCTAATAGGCTAGTATTTTTATCACTGTCATAATCCTGTACAGATAAAGGTATAGATCTTATCTATACAACTATAAAAATAAGTTTCTAGATTGGGTAGCACCTTAAATTAAAGCAGCAGTATTTGCTAGTCAGCAAAACATTTATCGTATAGTTTTTTGACAAAAATGTATTTCTGACATCCTTAGAGTCACCCTTAATTTATTTTTAATTTTATCAGATATTTTGAAAACAGGTTTTACAGCTAATTTTGTAATTACTGACTCACGTCATTAAACATGGCCGTCATTCACAGTTTTCAAAAATCTCTTCCGCTGAGGTTAACCATTGAATGCACATGCCACTGTACCAAGATATTCAATTTTTTCATGGTGGGTATAGTATGAGAATGGGAACTTTTAAAAAATCCCATATCTTGGTTTAGGAATGAAAGGAACAAAAGGACAAATGGGGCATCTTGGTGTTTTTGCAGGGCAAACAGTCTGTTTCTGGAGGCCGCATCTCTGGAAGGACATAGACAAGGTTGAGGCAGTTGAAAGAAGAGCAACAAAAATGGTGCAAGGCCTGCACCAAATGTCATACAAGGAGAGATTGGAGGAACTCAATATGTATACCTTGGAGAGAATGGAGGAACTCAATATGTATACCTTGGAGGAGAGGAGGGAGAGGGGTGACATGATAGAGACCTTAAAGTACCTAAAGGGAATAAATAAGGTACAGGAGGGCAGCATCTTTTAGAAAAAAAGATGTTGTGCTGTCCCATTGGTGCAGCGGTTGGATTTCCGCTTCTGACGCCGGCGACCCGGGTTCGGGATCAGACTTGGGTCATCGGAGGGCCGGCTGGGGGAGAAGGATTCAGCATCCCATTACTGCTCTCCTTCTCTGGGGGGGGGTAGTGGAGTGATTGGTGCTGTGAGAACACCCAGTGGAGGCTGGGTTGCAACACAAGCCTAAGCAAGCTCGGGGGCAGGGCGGATGCAGGTCATCATTGCATGTCTCCACCCCCGTCTAAAGGGGGAAAAATCATGCTGCTGGCCACCAGGATTATGCCATCCCCGTTGCTCTAATGAGCTCCCAGGCTGGCTCCTGGACCTATCCCATTGTCTGCGGCACTTGGGCTGGTGCCACAACCCCGCCCTGGGGAGTAATCCGGAGGTATCCAGGAGTCATGGCTTCATGTGGGAGTGGGGGCAGAGGGGACTTGCGATCTGGGTGGATGGCTCAATGGCAAGCAGCAGGTAAAAAGAGAATAATAAAAAAAAGATGCTCTAAGACAAGGGGGCACAACATGAAACTGGAAGGGAGTAAGCTAAGGGGCAATGTGAGGAAGTACTTCTTCATGGAAATAGTAGTGGAGAAATGAAATAGCCTCCCAGCAGAGGTGTTGGGGGCAGGGTTGGTAGGGGGAATTCAAAACTGCATGGGATAGGTGCAGGGGAACCATAGCAGCTCAAAAGAGAAAGGGAAGATGGAGATCAATCAGGATCCGCGTTTTTTTAGTGGATGGGGAAAAAAGGGCAGACTGGATGGGACTGACGGTCCTTATCTGCCATCAAATTCTATGTTTCTATTACTGCTGAAAAAAACAATGTGGTCACTAACAAGAGGCAATAATACACATGGATTATAGATGCACTATGTGTCAGTCTATACTGAATAATACAGGTTATTATTATTCAGTATTTTAGACTACTCCATGAATTGCTGTATGTGGTATCTGTATTGTAATAAGTTATATGTAAACAAGAAGTCACAACAGAGTGTTGGTTTTGTTGGAATAAATGCACACCCAGGAGTGTAGCCGTCAGCCCCTGGAAGTACTAGATTCCCAGTACAACAACATGCTAGAGTATGTTACCACTCTAATAATACGGGTAACTAGATATATTGAAAAAAAAAAATAAGGAAAGTTAGAAAGAAATGCAAACAAATAATAAACTAGTTTAAAGAATATTATGGAACAGTCTCTCGGCGATATATATCAATAGAGAGTGATAGGATGATGTGCTGCTCACCGATGGTGTACACTAAAAAGGAACTTTCAGTTTCTTTGTAGGGAGGGCGCTGTTCCCCCTTACTCACCCTCACAATCACTAAGTGATAAAGGTTTCTTAGATTATTTAGGTTACTTACCGTAGCTTGGGTTACTTGTCTGATTGTCTGAAACAGTATGTGACTTGCCTTTTTGTGTTGCAGTCATCGCTGCAGTAGACTGGATTATGTAGAGAGGAGTGGGGCATGGGACTGGAAAATCACATAATTTATAATCACAGGAACTAGTTGGCTCAGTGGATTAGTAGTGAGTTACAGAGCCTTTTACCACTTGGTCACATGTTCAAATCCAGCCAATGTTGGTAGTGGCCAAAAGCCATTATAACCTGATGGCTGTTCAGTGGCCTAATGCTGTTCATTGACCTATGGCAAATCAGTTGTGGTGGTCTCTGTCCAATTCCCAGTGGGCAGATGTCCACATCATAAATTTACCAACACAACTGGCAATAATTGGCACCCTTATTGGTAGTCTTACATAAGAGGCAAAAGATTGAATTGGCATGGAGTCTGGACCAACATATCAGCTACACCATGCGGTGGTCCCTCCATAACAGAGCTGATGCACATTGGAGAGGCAGTATAGGGAAGCTTACACTGTGAGCAATCATGCTGTCATGTGGCTATACAGTAGGCTTACGTTTCCAGTGCTGTCAATCCTGCACCTTTCTTGAGCGCTAAACTACCATTTATAAAAAATTAAAAAAAAGTAATCAAACAAAAAAAAGGAAGATAAAGCAAAGCTTGCTGGTGTGTTATGAAATGTCAGGCTTGCAGTTTTGAAGAAGTGTAAAAGTATATGGGTAACAAAGCTGTCATGCAATCATCTCGAAAAGCAACAGGGTGTTCAGCAGTAAACACTGTCAGCATGTGTGGGAGGGAATGGTCATGATTTTTGTTTTAGAAAACAAAGAAAGTTTGGTGGTATATAGGAGTGCAACAGCATAAATGGAGCTGAAACTGCTACCAGTGGAAATATGGAAAACTTGTTATCGATACCTTACTTTTAGGACTAACTATTGCTTACTGCACAGCAGCACTAGTTACCAAAAACATGACAGCGGACTGCATAAAATGTAAATATTGTACTAGATACAGTAATTAATGGAGAATACCAACATACTTAATTTGAGTAATGATGTAATATAATATCATGTCATGTATAATTCATGTGTAATTCATGTTTATGCAGTATAATACAAACTTTAAAGATTACTAAAGATTAACACATGTAGAATAACATAGAGTGTGAGTTTATATAATGCTGTTCATACATATTTTATAAACCCATGAGTTAGACGCTGGTAGTGCAGTGTAGTAACTATATGCAGTCAGAGAAGGCTATCACCATATCAAGGTTCATGTCAAGTCATGGCAAATTGTGTTCAAATCTGTTTTACTAAAATACTGAATGTTGGCAAGGACATTAGGCTTAATCCCCTTTCTCCTTCTGAAAAATAGCCATGAGATCCTTTACTTGAGATTGACAGGGAGGATGGCCTTGCCAATAGTGGTGTGCCCTTCCCCCAAACAGCAGTGCTGTGCCTGCACTGGATATGACCCAGGTCTGAGGTGTGGCACTTGAATTCATGACTTTTTGGCCCAGAGGTGAGAATGCAGCAACAGAGCTGCACTGACACAACACTGTAACTTACACACATGTAACTAAATATGAACTCATATATAATTAATAACAATCTTGTGTAATTACCACCACCGAACATAAATTGTGACCCTAGAAGGTGTTAAATTAAATGTGTGACAGAACAAAAGCCTAATTTGTGTGTTATTATTTTTTAGCTGAATTGAACACAATTGCACCCATCATCTCCAATTTCTTCCTGGCTTCATATGCTCTCATCAATTTCTCTTGCTTCCATGCTCCGTATGCATGTTCTCCAGGTCTGTTTTTTTTTAAAGTGGTATTAGAACTGTTGTAATTTAATAAAGGATAATTTGTTCTGAAGTGTTATTGCTCTGGAAGGATAATTTTTTTTATGCCCACTATACGAATAATAAAAACTGCCATCACAGAGGTAACAAGCCTTTGTGTGAAGCAAATAAACAAAACGAAACGATGTAAGAAACCACTATGGTTCTCAAAGGAAGTGGCAGTGAAGGTTCAAGAGAAAATGAAAGCATTCAGGAAGTACAAGGAATCTCAGAAGGAGCAGGACAGAGAACTGTATCAGTTAAAGCAAAAGGAAGCTGGGAAGGCAGTCAGAACAGCAAAGGCCCAAACCGAGGAAAAGATAGCCAACTCAGTTAAGAAGGGGGATAAAACCCTTTATAGGTACATCAGGGAGCAAAGAAGACCAAGGGAGGGATAGTGAGGCTTAATAAAGGGAGGGAGGGTGGGCAGAGGGTGACTGTGAAAAGGCAGAGATACTAAACAAATATTTTTGCTCAGTATTTACAAAGGAAGAGGGGGAGGTACCTAAAACAAACAGTAGAAACACTCTGGATACAGAAGTTGATATCAGCCCATTTACAGAAGAAAGGGTTCTGAAAGAACTCTTAAAAATGAAGGTGGACAAAGCAATGGGGCCTGATGGGATTCATCCCAGAATTCTAAAAAGAGCTAGGGTAGAACTAGTGACACCACTGACTACCCTCTTTAACAAATCATGGGAGGATGGGGTGGTACCCGAGGACTGGAGGAGGGCAGATGTGATTCCCTTCACAAAAGTGGGAGCAAGGCAGAAGCAGGAAACTACAGACCTGTTAGTTTAACCTCAGTGGTAGGGAAATGATGGAGTCACTTTGAAGGAAAGAATTGTCGATTATCTAGATGCCAGAGGGCACAGGACCCAAGGCAGCATGGATTCACAGTGGGAAGGTCATGCCAGACGAATCTGATAGATTTCTTTGACTGGGTGACCAAAGTAGTAGATCAGGGAGGGCTATGGACATGGCCTACCTAGACTTTAGCAAGGCATTTGACACAGTCCCAACACAAAGATTAATATACAAGTTAGCCAGCCTGGAGTGGGTCCCCAAGAAGACAGCCTGGTAAAGAATTGGCTGGAGAATAGGGCACAGAGAGTAATAGTAAATGGAGTCCACTCTGAAGAAAGGGGATTACTAGTGGGTACCGTGAGGGTTCAGTATTAGACCGGTCCTCTTCAATGTCTTTATAAGCAACATTGCAGAGGGACTGGAAGGAAAGATGTCTCTTTGCAGATGACACAAAGATCTGCAACAGAGTTGATGCACAAGGTGGGGTGGAAAGGATGAGAAGGGACTTGGCAAGGTTAGAGGAATGGTCAAATGTATGGCAGCTTAGATTCAGTGCTAAGAAGTGCAAGGTAATGCACCTGGGAAACAAAAACCCAGTTGAAGAATACACAATGGGGGTGAGATACCAACAACAAAAATAGAAAGGGACCTGGGGTAGTCATATCAGATGACCTAAAGGTGGGCAAGCAATGTGAGAGGGCAGCAAGGAGGGCTGGGGGGATACTGGGATGCATAGGGAGAGGCATCACCAGTAGAAAACAGGAAGTTATTATCCCTCTGTACAGACAGCTGGTGAGACCCCATCTGGAGTACTGCGTGCAGTTCTGGAGACCCAATCTCCGCAAAGACATAGACAGGATGGAAGTTGTCCAGAGGAGGGCAACTAAAATGGTGCAGGGTCTGCACCTGAAGACATATGAAGAGAGACTTAAGGAGCTTAA
Organism: Neoceratodus forsteri; assembly: GCA_016271365.2. Taxonomy (NCBI): domain Eukaryota; kingdom Metazoa; phylum Chordata; order Ceratodontiformes; family Ceratodontidae; genus Neoceratodus; species Neoceratodus forsteri. The sequence continues at coordinate 726,664,569 of CM028129.1, forward strand.
TATGTATAGCCTCGAGAAAGGAGGAAGGGGACATGATAGAAACTTTCAAGTACCTCAAGGAATCAACAAAGTCCAAGAGGGTAACATCTTTCAAAAAGGAGGTGCAAGAACAAGGGGCACAATTTGAAGATGGGGGGTGTCTCAGAGGTAATTAAGGAAGTATTTTTCACAGAGAGGGTTGTGGATGCATGGAACGGCCTTCCGGAGGAGGTTGTGGAGTCAAAAACAGTGGTGGAATTCAAGCATGCATGGGACAGTCATAAGGCAATTCTAGGGTGTGGGGGCAGGAAGAAGTAGGCTGCTGGTTAACTAGGATCTGCAGCTTATCCAGTAGGTAGGGAAATGGGCAGACTGGGTGGGCCAAGCGGTCCTTATCTGCCATCAAATTCTATGTTTCTATGTTGTTCATGGAATCAGAAGACAAGTCCACATGGTAATGTGTGAAAGCATGGTGTATAACTTCAGATATTTTTAGAAGTGGCCATTGATATAAGTAGGTAGGGCATGTGGGCAGACTGGATGGGCCTTGTGGTCGTTATCTGTCATTAATTACTATGTTATTATGTAAGCAGATGTAAAGTAAGGTATAAGAAAAATTTACCATAAGAGCAGTCTAACATTTTCCTAGAACTTCAGGTCAATTTTCTAATGTTTTCCTGTAGATTACATTTCATAGGGATTCCCAATTTCTCTGTTTTCCCACATGACAAAAGTAGTCTCTGGGGGCAAATTCTCTGTACTGTAGATTGTGCCATTTACATATAAATACTGAATTAAGTTTTGTGAAACTTCAGCCACTGGATTGCAGAGTGGCACATCATTGTCAGGAAACAAAGGGATTAACACCGCAGGCAAAGTAGGGGATGGAAACTTGCAGCACAGAAGTTTATCAGTTGACAAAAGGCAGTAAATTAGCACAAATACTCCCCAAAGAAATAAAACTGTAGTTGAGCTTCTAAACTGCACTAAATGAAAGTCAGTACTGAAAGGAGTAAAAGACTTGACTCAAAGAAGTAGAGTTGAAGAAGTTGTGTGGGAGGATGCTGCTGAAGTCTGAGAAAGCAGTGTTTAGAGAGTCAGCAATGACAAGTGGGTCCTGAGTTGAGGAACAATCAATGTTAAGCAGGGATGGAGGAGGGGACATGGAGGTCCCATTAAGTTCCTAGGTTATTCCAGAACTTGCATCCCAAACCCCATGTGGATGTGAGGGTTTCTTGATAGTAGGTGGCCTTGGCCCATCTTATCTCCCTGGTGCATAGATTCCTGGCAGTCCTATAAAACTGCTTGTCTAAGGGTCAGCCAGAATTGAGGGCCTTATACCAGAGGTTATCCTGGTGGTGCATCTTATCCAGGAGGGTCTTAGATATCCAAGGTAAGTCCCGGACTTTGACAGTACTCTTTGTGAGGTGGGCAAATAGATCACAGGCATAGATGAAGGAACAAATAAAATAGGAGAGGGCATCATTAATGTTAGGTGAAGAGTCCAGTGAAGACCAGTCACAATTGATCATATAGTTTTTAAGTTTATCGAGCATTCCATTTTTTTAGGCGGCATTGATTGGTGATTTTGGGTGGGGATTTTGTTGCCGTTGATTTCATATATGGCTCACACTCAACAAGCATTTTGGATCCTACCTTATTCCAAAATTCTATTTCAGTTCTATGCTTGTTGTAAGTACAATGAATGTTCAAAAAATTAGAATTGATATAATCAACAAAATCAGCCACTGATTGTTCACCCACCCCAGACACACAGCATGTCATCAATAAAATGACACTATGTCTGTATGTGTCTGAGGTGGGGGTTGAGTTCAGGGAAAACAACCTGATCCTCCTACCATGCTAAAAAGTATTAGCATATGAGGGGGCTAACATTGCCCCCATAGATGTGTCCATAATCTGCAAATAAACTTTGTGATCAAACAAAAAGTAATTGTGACTAAGTACAATTCTCAATAAATCTAAAATAAATTTCTGTGGTGCATCCCTTGATTTTTGACCTGCTGCAATGAAATCCTTACATGCTTTAATTCCATGTTCATGTATTATATTGGTATAGAGTGAACTAATACCAAGAGTAACTCAATACAAACTTTTATCCCACTGATAACCTTCCACTTTATTAATTATGTCCATGGCAGTCTGGGACCATACTGGGAGCCTGTTAGAGCAGGGACCAGCAAACCTCTGCATGTCAGGTGTGGGAGCATACCCGATCATGTGCCGAGGTCACTGCATGACTGACCCCACCACAGACAGGTGGGGAGTGGGGATGCACACAGGACAAAAACCCTCGGTGCGAGCCCCATGATGCTTGGATCCCAGCATGTGCTGGAACCTAACCGATATGGGGGGGTTGGGGTGGATCTGCTCCCCCAGCAGCATCTGAGGGCCAAACAATGAGCATTAAAATACAAACAAAACAATTAGTTAAGCACTGAAGGTTAAACTGAATGCCTCACCCATTAAAGTCTTATTAGTAATAATATATTGTGCTATGGTCAATATTCCTAAATCACTGACCTTGTCATTTATTAAGTGCCTTATTTTTAGTTTGGATGCCTACTGTTAATGTTAGTGTAGTCAGTTATCTAGCAGCAGTACTCAGGATGTAACACATATTTTAAACATAACCTGTTAGTACTCACAAAATGCTCACAGTGCAATGCCGCTACAGTTATAAGGATACATAATGGGCTGGACTGGGATAATCATATTTATACAACTAGAGTGGGTAATAGCAGAAGCAAATACATCCTATTATTTCAACCTGCAGGTAGACATACATGAAAATAAACATTTTTTAGTCCATAAAATGGATGTTTATTTCCATATATGCATGACATCAACCATTTAGCCAGTCAACAGTTGTTATTAGCAATGTGTCTTTGCATTGCACAAACCAGCTATTACACTTGCCCTGACTGTATAATCAGATTGATTTCACTGATACCGGAAAGCTTAATTGCACACTTTTGACTATATGCCATTTGTAAGTAAAGACACTTGGATGTAGTTAAGAACATAAATCGGAACTACATAATGGGTAGAAAACATGTTTATTTCCACTAGTGAGTGGTAAAACCTATAACTTATGAGTGGCAAAGTCACAAGATAGTTGTGAAGAAAAAAAATTACTCACCTTAGTAATTATGTTTCTTCTAATGGAGTCTTGCTGTATTCTGACTATTGCAGTTAGCCCTGGCACTCAAACTGCCCCAGAGAGTAGAGGGTTAATTTTCTATGCAGAGCATAGAACGAGCTAGAGCTCGGTTCAGAGCTCTGTCTGCTGCACTTTGAAGTGCAACTGTCAGATTCTTATGAGCTAATACTAACTAACTACTATGTGGAAATTGTAAACTTTTTACTAGCCAAATGGCAACCAAATATTTTGGATCCCCAAAAGACTCAAGTCAAGAAATCAAAAATCAAAAACCAGGTAGTGAACAACTTAAGACTGTTAAATTAATAATATAACCCACTCCCCCTCTCTAAAAGGAGGGAGTGCACAAATGCACCCCTGGGGTGCAACACTGCATCCGCCAGACCACTTCCCAAAAACAGGTTCTGAGAGGGGAGGTAGGGAGGGCGGTCAGAATACAGCAAGACTCCATTAGAAGAAACATAATTACTAAGGTGAGTAATTTTTTATTCAAACAACATGAAGTCTTGCTGTATTCTGACTATTGCAGATTACCAAGCAGTACCTCCATGGAGGAGGGAATCAAACCTACCTTGGGAATAGGCTCTGCAGTACTGCTGTATCAAACTGAGCATCACTCCTAGCCTGGATGTCCAGGGAGTAATGCTTGGTAAATGTATGGACTGTTTTCCAGGTTGCTGCTTTACATGTCTCTAGCAAAGGAATATCCCTGGCCCCAGCTGCTGGGAAGCAGCTGTACCTCCAGTCGAATGAGCCCTCAGGCCTGAGGGAGGTATTTGGCCTAGCTTCTCATAGCAGAATTGAATGCAAGAGACAATCCACCTGGCAATACTTCTCTTAGTGGCAGGTTTGCCCTTACCCACGTCCTCATAAGTGAGAAACAACTGAAGGGAGTCAAACCTGTGAGCCTTAGTACACTCAATGTAGTAACTAAGGGCTCTTTTAACATCCAAACTGTGTAAACTTCTTTCTCCTGAAGAAGAATGATCAGTGAAGAACACAGGGAGAGACATAGATTGGTTCAGATGAAAATCTGAAACCACTTTAGGTAAAAACCTCCTATTAGTTCTAAGGACCACCTTATCTCTATGGAATGAGATAAAATCAGGCTCCACTGATAGAGCTTGCAATTAACTGATACGCCTGGCAGAGGTAATAGCTACCAGGAACACAGTTTTCCAAGTCAAGTACTTAAGCTCTGCTGAAGACAAAGGCTCAAAAGGGGGTTGCATAAGCTGAACAATGCAAACATTAAGATCCCAAGCAGGGGTAGGATCCCTAAAGTGGGGATTGGTATGAAGCAATCCCTTGAAAATTTTACAGAATACAGGGTGAGATGACAGTGAGGAAGGCTTTCCCGCTGACAGAAAAGCAGAAACAGCTGACAAATGTACTTTGAGACTAGCTGGTCTGAGGCCTAGGCCATTAAGATGAACCATATAGTCCAGAACTGTAGACAATTCAGCAGTGTCTGGGGATACATGCTTCTTGGAACACCAAATGCTGAATCTTTTCCATTTGGAGTTGTAAGTTTTTCTGGTGGCAGGCTTTGAGAGGTTTTGAGAATATCCAGAACCCCTTGGGACAGATGCAAATCTGCATACTCTAACTCTTCAAGAGCCATGCCTTGAGATTGAGCGACTGGAGATTGGGGTACCAATCCTCCCTGAGAGGAGGTTAACAGGTTGTAATTCCTGGGAAGAGACAGGGAAGATGAACTGCTAGGGACAGCAACAGGGGGTACCAAGGCTGCCTGGCCCAGTCTGGAGCAATCAGAATCACTTTGCAAGGTTGTGACCTTACCTTGACCAGAACCTTGAACAGTATAGGAAAGGGAGGCAAGGCATATAGAAATGTCCCTTCCCAGTTCAAAATCAGAGCATCCAGAGGGACTGAGCCCAATACTGGGGGTCTGCAACAAAACAGAGGAAGTTGGTGATTGTCTGGGGCTGCAAAGAGCTCTATCTCTGGAGAGCCCCACCTTGAAAAAATCATTTTCAACACCAGAGGGTCCAGGGACCATTCATGATGGCCCTGGGAGATCCTGCTCAATGCATCTGCTAGACATTGTCCTTCCCTGAAAGGTGGACTGCTATCAGAGAGGTCTGCAGAGAATAAGCTAGGGACCACAATTTCATGGCTTCCGTGCACAAGGCTGTGGACCGAATGCCTCCCTGCTTGTTGATGTGCCAAATGGTGATGGTGTTGTCTGTCCTGACCTGAACCATCTTGTTCTACACTGACTGAAAGAAAGCTTGCAGGGCCAGAAAGACCGCCCTGAGTTCCAAGAGATTGATATGAAGAAGGAATTCCTGAGAGGACCACAGTCCCTGGGCTGCGAGAACCCCCAGATGGGCTCCCCACCCCAATAGAGAAGCATCCATGGTTAGGACCACAGAGTGAGACTGAGTGATGAATGGGACTCCTTGCCTGAGGTTGCCCTGATCCTGCCACCATTGGAGAGCCTGGATCAGAGTCTAGGTCACTGGAACTAGTTTGGTTAGAGAATCCTTCTTCTGAGACCAAAAGGCCCTCAGGTGAAACTGAATGTCCCTCATCTGAAATCTGGCCCCTTGGACCACTGCTGTAGAAGCTGCCATGTGGCCCAAAAGTTGAAGGAAGTGCCTTGCTGGCCGAGAGACCAGAAGATGGAATGAAGAAGCCAGCTCTACAATAGCCCTTGCCTTTTCCAGGGGAAGAAAAGCTCTTGTTTTGACTGTATCCAACTCTGCCCCTATGAAGGTGAGGAGCTGAACAGGCTCGAGAACTGACCTGGGAAGATTGAGAAGGAATCCTAGGGAAGTGAGCACTTGCTGAGTCACTTGAAGGTCTGACTTGACTTGGTCTGGGGACTGACCCACAATGAGCCAGTCGTCCAGGTATGGAAATATGGAAATACTTTTCCTTCTTAAAAAGGCCACTACTACTGCTAGGCATTTTGTGAATACCCTTGGAGCTGATGTCAGGCCAAAGGGCATGGCTTTGAACTGATAATGGCCTGAAGGCAATTCAAACCTGAGGTACTTTCTGTGGCAGCACCTGATGGGAATGTGAAAGTAGGCATCTTTTAAGTCCAGGGAGGCTAGCCAGTCCCCTGGCCTTAGAGAGGGAAGGATTATTCCCAGAGTCACCAATTTGAATTTTGGTTTTAAAAGATGTTTGTTCAGGTATCTTAAGTCTAGGATGGGTTGCCACTCCCCTCTCTTTTTTGGGGTAAGGAAGTACCTGGAGTATAGACCTTTGCCCCTGTGCAATGTAGGAACTCTCTCTACAGACTTTAGAGCCAGTAGAGATGAAACCTCTGCCTCTAGGGCAATGGTTTCGGAGATGCTTGCAGGTGGAAAAGATCTGGCCCTCAGCTTTGGAAATGTCTTGAAGCTGAGAACCAGCCCCTGACTTACCACCGCCAGGACCCACTTGTCTGAGGTAATAGACATCCAGTCCTGGACGAAGTAAGCCAACCTGCCTCCTACAGGAATGGGGGAGTCGACCTGGGCTGACATATCAGGGTGTCTGCTTGGCAGGAGCCTTAGGTTGAGGGATGGACACAGCCCTGCTCATCCCCCTTCTGCCTCTCCCTCTGAAGAACCCCCTCTGAGGAAAGGAAGAAGAGGCCTGTGCTTGGTAGAAAGGCCTATGAAAAGGCCTGCCCCTGCCCCTAGCCTGCTGCCTTTGAGGAGCTGCCTGCCTTTCCTTGTCCTGTGCACTCCTATAGGTGGTCCAATACTCATCCATCTTTTTCATGTAATTCTCTGTCTGCTCCCCAAACAGAGAATTACCCACCACAGGGAAATCCATGGCCTTAGCCTGGGTGTCCTGTGAAAGACTAGTACATCTGAGCCAAGCCATTCTTCGAAGAGCCACAGATGTACCCATGACTCTAGAGAACACATCATTGGAGTCCACAACAGCATGGAACTGTACCTTAGATGCCTCAATCCCATCAGTAGCCACCCCCTCCAGCTCTGAGACTAGCTGGGGGGAGGCCTGCTTAGCCATTGCCGGTACAGTGTCCCACCTGGACTTCTGGTACCTGGCTGCATAGGCCATATAATTAGCCTGCCTGAGTCCCAAGGCGGATGCCATGTACTGTTTCTTTGCCATGGCATCCAGCTTCCTAGAATCTTTATCTGGGGTGTGTGAAGCCAAGGGTATATTAACCTTATCACAGGCTGCAGCCTGCACAACCCCAATATGGCTGCATTGTAGATACAAGTACTCTGCACCTGAATCTGATAAGGTGTACCTTTCGTCCATCCTTCTGTCGACAGGAGGTACAGAATTTGGAGCTTTTTAAAACTTTTGTGTCTGTTTCCCAAAAGACTTATGAAGGGGAATAGGAAGTCTTGTGGACTCTGGGATGTCCATCATCTCCACATAATCAGGTTCCTCTTGTTCCTCTACAGCTTCTTCCACAGGGAGCTGGAGGGTTTCTGCCACTTTCCTGTAAAACATGTAGTGGGAAGGGGACTCAGAAAACCTAGGAGGGAAAACACCAGAAGGCCTGTCTGGGGAGATGTCCGGTTCAATGGGCTCAACCAGAACTCCCACACTATTGTGATCATCATAATCTTCATCCCCCTCTAAATCTGGTTCATAGAAATCTTCAGGGGCATAATCTTGAACTGGAGGAACCGACCGAACTGAACGCCTGCCAGAAGGTGCCGGATCAGACGGAACTGGACAATGCAATTCTATAATCCTTATCGCATTGGCAATGTCTTTGGCAGTCAGAAAATGGGTCTCTGGAACCGAACCGGATGATTTTTCCTTTCTTTTTCTTTTTGTAAGAACCGATCCCTCAGGATCAGCTCTCCTCTTGCCTGAAGAAGCATCGCCCTGGTCAGAGGGCACTCCCTAAGGTTCGGTCGGAACCGAACCAGGCTGGCCATCCGGGTCAGTGGACTTCACGGCCTCCTTATCCCTGAGCCTACGTAATCTTTTTTCCAGGGTAGACCTAGAGAAATTTTTACAGATTTGGCAGTCTGAATCGAGGTGGTCAAACCCCAGATAATAAACAGGTGGTGTGGGGATCAGCCTTAGCAAAGACCTCCCCACACACACTGCAGTGTTGAAACCCAGTGGGCCCAATTTTTCTTTTGGGTTTCTCAGACATAGCCATCCTAACCATAAACTTACCCTTTTTATGGCAAACAACCAGGCAAGACACCCTTATCGGTTTCTAACCATGTCACGGGTATTGGAAAAAACCACGAGAAAATGCCGTCTTTTTAAACCGATAAGGACCAGTAACCACACTCTAAGTTTAAAACAAAGACAGAATATATAAATCACTAAACGGCCGGTTCAGCCCAACTGGTGAAAAATCAATTTTTACAATTTCCACAAGTTTACTATGTCTAGTTCACTACCTAGTACTTACTGTGCCACAGACAGAGATCTGAACCGAAACTTGCGAAAAATAATTGGTAAAACCGAGGACTTTAACCGACTTAAGAACCGTGTGCAAAGGAGAAATCTCCGGAGTGGCCGTTCTGTTAGGCGGAGTAAAGAATCTGACAGTTGCGCTTCAAAGTGCAGCAGACAGAGGTTTAAACAGAGCTCAAGCTCAACTTTATATGCTCTGCATAGAAAATTAACCCTCTACTCTCTGGGGCAGTTTGAGTGCTGGGGCTAACTGCAATAGTCAGAATACAGCAAGACTTCATGTTGTTTGAAGGTCTTAACACTCATGTTGAGATGAATGTGTTCTGTTTATTTCAAAAGTTTCACCAGGAAAGGCATACTAAGCTGAGTAGCAGCTTGTTTCCAGATGCGACCTGGGGGAAGAGGTAAAGGAGGACAAAGAAATAATCAAAGTACAAATACCATCAAGTACAATCAAATACATTTACAAATTGGTTAAGAAACAATGAAAAAAATAAAATAAAGTACAAGAAGCAGCATCACTTAGACTATCACAGCAATTTAAAGTTGTGCATGTAGCAGCAGGGAATGCTATACATTATTAAATAAAATGCAGTTTGTGATATTTGGAAGGGAGGGATAGAGGGCTGTATAGCAAGTTTACAAAAGAGAAGAAAGGGAAGGGAGATGGAGTGGGGTAGTAGGGGGAACAGCACAAGATGCAAATAGGTGACACAGCAACTAGTGTCAGTGGAAGGGGAGGGAGTAGCACAAAGAGGTTACAAGGGATGTGAAAGTTAGAGTGCTCACTGCAACTGAACTGCAAAACATTATGTATTTGATACTAGTTGTAAAATTTTTATTAATGTTTCACCTTGTTTAATTAGATTACACACTCTTGACTACTCCACTTGTAAGTTCCTCTAACCTCTGGCAGTATAGCCTAGAGGTTAGAGGAACGAGGTGTGAATGAGCTTGGTACATCCAGCAGATAAGACCTGAGTTGGATTCTCACAATCTCCACTTGCATACTATGTGACTCTGAGCAAGTCACTTAACTGCCCAGTGCTCCCAGGTCACCCCTGAAAACAGGCACTTGTGCCTAGTGGGCCTTACCCGGTTACCAAAAGACTAAAAAAAAAAAAAATAGGAATTACACAATGGGTAGAATGATACATTTATCTCCACAAGACCCACACCTCATGAGTGGCAAAGCCCAAAGTTTGTTGCGAAGATCTTACCACATGTGCTGAGAAAAAATGCTTTATTATACTGAAAAATGTTAAGCATGTGATATATCACACTAGTAGTAATTTTTTTTATTAATGTTTCTCCTTGTTTTAGCTTACAACTGTCTTTCTTCCCATTAAAAACTTTCTATTTGGCCCATTGTTTTCCATTGTTTATTTGCAGATTTTTTTCTATGAACTCTATATTTATTTCCTTACTACCAAGTGGTACCCATCTGCCCAACCCATCCAACCCCATCACCTGCCATCTCCATGTAGTTACCCAGGTCTCCTTGTTCCTTCATGGCTTGGTAACCCAATTGCTGGGCCCTCAGGGAGGGCAATTTCTCCAGCTGGGTCAAGATCTCAGGAGGAGGGTGCTTAGTCAGTGGTGTGGGGCCAGCGAAGTGTCAGTCTCCACCCTTCAACCCAAGTCCATTTCCAAACCCAGGTCATAGGAGTAGTGAGCAGAAGCCTTATTGTTATGCTCTCTGGTCGGCTTCTGTTTATAGATTCTAAGTGAAAGTAAATGTTCTAATTGAAATAACTTGTGTTCTTAGTGGAATAACGTGTTCTAAGTGACAATAAGTCACAGTAAGTTACAAGACAATAAGTGGAAACAAGTTCACTATGGGTAACAGCCTGAAACTGGTGGGGTAAGGTTCAGAAGGGAGATGAGGAGGCACTTTTTCACTGAGAGGGTGGTCACTAAATGGAATGAGTTGCTGGAGGAGGTAGTATTCCTAAAAATGGTGGACAGCTTCAAGAGAAACTGGGATAGAGTGAGGGGGAAGTTGATGTGGGGCGAGGGGGTATTTGACAGGGGTCAAGGGGAATATGGGAGGTGGAACAGTTCTCTGTAAACACAGTGGGAAATGCACATTTGAGCAGACTAGATAGACTGTAAAGCCTTTCTGCTGGCACATTGGTAAGTTTGTATGTAATAAATATTTAGCCAAAAATAAAATGATTCAGTTGCCCAATTATTCATCAATTGCTTCAATGTATTCAATCAATTGTGTGATATATATCTGATTATAAAATGGCAAGGGCAAATACAGTAACCTTATTGACCGTGCATTAAAATACTATTCACACATGGTCAAGCATCTGGTCTCCTTGCTATTTCCCCAAAACATGTTTGTCACAATAAATCCATTTTACAAGCACAGTAAATCACTCCTGTGTGTCTATTAAAGCATTTGTGATGCACCTACCAGGGGTGTAAGGACACTTGGCCTTTACCTCATGCCTTACAAAACCCTGAGGTATGCATTAACCGGGGCATGCATCACAAATATTTTAATGCACACCTTGTCCTGTATTATCGCTTACCTTCCATGACCACAGAAACACCCTTGCTGCTGCAACAAACACCCGGATTGGACTCCTTTACCGACACAGGGACTGCCTTCCCCCCCACGCCCTTAGGCTTGCCATCACCTCATCGATACTGTCCCTAGTGGACTATGGGCTCCCTGTATATGGTGCAGCAAATAACACCACACTCCAGATAATCCAGGCCAGACTAAACAAGTCCTGCAGGCTCCTTACAGGCGCACTCCAGGCTTACTCACACCTGCTCGCCTATACCTCTGCCAATATTCTCAACCTGATGAAAGGCTCCACTACCAGACCTGCTTACTCTCCAAGAAAATACTGCTTGGACTCTCCCCCCCAGGGTCTCTGCCTCTCTTCAGCCTGCAACCCCCACTATCTTCACCCGCAATTCAGAGAAAGCTCCTCTGGTTGTGCCCAGGGTAAAAACCTCCCTTGCCCAGAGATCTTTCCACCACAGGGCACCCACAAGGTTTAATGCACTCCCAAGCACCATCACTAGTGCACCCAAGATCACCCATTTCAAAACCACTCTTCGCAACCACCTCTTCAATATCCGCTCCTGCAACTGCTTCTAATTCTTTCACTCTCTTACCCACTCTGATCCAATATTCTCTGACAAAGTCCATTATGGATTGTAACCTCCATCCTTAACACCAAACCCATGATTAGGTCTGACTACTATGTTTAGATGCCTTCTCAAGCTTATAATGCTTCACTGCTGTTATGTTGTAAATATCGTCATTCAAAGGTTATAAATAATGTCAGAAAATACCTACTTCCAAATCTTGTAAATACTGTCAGTGACAAATGTCTGTAACACATGCTTAATGTAACCACTGTTATACCATGTATCTCACGTTTAATGTAATTGTTGTTATACCTACTCTATGTTTCCATCTGTCTTACATGTGACGAGGTACCTTTGCAAATAAGCCTCTGGCTCAAAGGTTGTAAACCGGTATATCAAATAAATAAAAAATAAATATATAATCAGGGCAAGAGTGAAAATACCTTTTTTTCCAGATGTGAGGATAAGACTGATAACTCATGAGTGGTTAAGTCACAGGGTTATGAGGTTTCAGTCTTATTAGTGCTGATAAATGTGAGTATCCTGGTGCAGCACATTATGTATGCTGTTTATACAATGCATTTTAAAGGGTATATTTTTTTTAATTAACTGTTTAATGAAGCTGTAACTGCTTCTGCCTGAGTTGAACTGCTGAAAGCTTTGAAAGCAGCAAGGCCTTTGTGATGTCAACAAACAGTGTCAAAGCTGTTTTCCAACTGGTTAATAAGGATGTCATTGTGACATACATAAGAAATAAAAATTAGTTTTTTTTTATGTGTATCAGTGATGATGACCAGGGAAATAGATCAAGGGAGAGAAGTGGACATAGCCTATGTATACTTCAGCAAGGGCTTCAACATTGTTCAGAACAGGAAGTTGGTAAGCTTGGGAGTGGAGTCCAAACTGATAAATTGGACCAAAAACTGGTTAACAGATAGGAGACAGAGGGCAATGGTTAATGGCACTCACACTAACTATGGGAGAGTGATTGGTGGTGTACCATAGGGTTCGGTACTGGGACCAGTCCTGTTCAATGTCTTCATAAGGGACATTGCAGAAGAACTGGATGGGAAGGTGTGCCCATTTGCAGATAACACCAAAACCTGCAATAGGGTGGACGCACAGGAGGGGGTGAAGAGAATGTGTAGGGATCTGGGGAAACCTGAGGAGTAGACAAAGACATGGCAGTTGGGATTCAATGTCAAAAAGTGTAAAATCATGCACCTAGGGCATAGGAACCTCAATGCTGAGTAAAGGATTGGGGGGGAGGGTACTGACAGTCACTAGACAGGAAAAGAACCTTAGGGTAATTATATCAGAGAACCTCAAAGTAGCAGCGCAGTTTGACAAGGTCATGGGCAGGGCTAGTGAGATGCTGGTGTGCATAAGGAGGGATATCTTCAGCAGGAGAAGGGGAAGTAGTGCTGCCACTATATTGCTCCCTGGTATGCCCCCACCTGGAGTACTGGTCTAGTTTTGAAAAATGCATCTCCTCAAAAAGGACATAGACCGGGTGGAGGCAATCCAGAGGACAGCAGCAAAAATGGTGCAGGGTTTGCAGGAGAAGCCCTATGAGGAGAGACTGAGGGATCCCAACATGTACACCCTGGAAGAGAGGAGAGAGAAGTGACATGATCAAGACCTACAAGTACCTCACAGGGGTGAACAGGGTGCAGGTGGGGAGATTTTTTCAAATGAGGACTAGCACCTGGATCAGGGGCCATGTGAGAAAGCTTGGGGGTTTAGGAGAGATGTGAAGAAATATATCTTCACCAAAAGGGTGGTAGACAACTGGAACAGACTGCCAGCCAAAATAGTGGAGGCAAGAACAGTGGTGGGCTTCAAGAATGCAGGGGATAAACATGAGGGAATATTAGAACAGAGGCAGCCTGGGGGGGTGCCAGAGACCTGATAAGGCCTGCAGATGTAAAATAGGCAAGGAACACTTGGGCAGAGTGGATGAGCTAAGTTGTCCTTTTCTACCAACAAATGTTATGTTTCTGTGTTTCTATGATATAGATACATAAAAATAACAAGTTATTGTATTTCTCATGCATGTGTGGCATAAGGCCTAGATAGCAGGATCCATTTACACTGTATATTTCTACTCCACTTGTATAAACATTGATATCACACTGTTTGTTTTCCGTTATCTAATTTGTGTAACCTTTGGTACCAAATTATATCTGGTACAATTTTGTATTTGTAGGCTGGAGACCCGCATTCAAATATTACAACATGTGGGTATCATTGTTTGGAGCCATTCTGTGCTGTGCTGTTATGTTTGTCATCAACTGGTGGGCAGCTGTGATAACCTACGGCATTGAGCTCTTCCTCTATATTTATGTAGTATACAGGAAGCCAGGTAAGATGCTGAATAGTATCATTTGTTTATTCAGTTATATTAAAATAAATTATGTGACTACCAGCCTAAATTACAATAGCAAAGAAGTGAATTCTGGCCAAATTATGAGTGTGGAGATAAAAACTGCATTAACGCCACTTTTATGCGGAGCAATAACTAGATTTCTAGGCTTTGTACATTTCTGCATTGCAAGTGTTTCTATGTGCTTAGCAGCTCTTAACCATTTGCAAACTGAAACTGAAATACATGTTTGATACGTCAGCGTATACAATTTGAGGTTGAGTATTTAAACTGTGTCTCTTACAGCTTACAGTCAGCATTTGGAGAAGTCTTTATCTAAAGGGGAGGCATAGCATGGATAAAAATCGTAGGGCAAGTCTCAGAAGGCTGATGGCATGGGTTTTAGAGTTTCAAATGGTGGTCCAGCTAGGATTATTCATTTTTGACACTTTACCTCTGCTAAACTGGCAAAGATGGGTTTTGTAAAATAGCAGTTTATGCTGATGTTCTTCTCAAGATAATGCAACTATTTCCTATATTTTTAAAGCCTAATTGGTCCAAGATAATAGATCTTTTGTCTAAAATATTTAACTTGCACTTCAGGGAAGATACCAAAATCGTTATTTATGATAGTTCTTCTAATCTTTTTAGTCTTTCTAAATGCCAGCACAAATGGATACAGTCAGTTGCCATATGACTAAAAAGGTTAATTCATACAAAACAGAAGAACTCAACTCCCCATAGCTTTGATAACTGGATTTCTAATATCAGAGTATTGGCAGCTAATGAAGGAATTAGCTATGTGATCATGAACAAACGAGACCTCTTTAATGAAACATGGGCCCCATTCCTGTATCTCACCTTCATTTTCTCTAAATTAATTCCCAGTGGCACACATTTCATCTGTATCAGTGAGGCCTTATTGCCTTCTTAGTTTCTGTGTCTACAGTCTGCCTTAATTTTCATATGTATCTATTATACATTTTCTTGTCTTAGATAACTTTCTTTTTGGATTATGATTTTTCTTATTCATTAAAGGGTACCTAAACAAGCAGTTTTTTAAAACTGCAAATTCCAAAATCTGGCTTCATAGCGACGTAAAGTAAAGGCTACTGTTTTCATTTATGATAAAACTGCATTTATGTAAATAACACAAATGCAGTTTCATAGCTTTTGAAAAATGTAAACATCAGCCTTTCACTTAGAAAAAACAGCCTTGCCTTCACCCCAAGCTGTCTTCCAACTGTGTTAAGTGATGAGTCGTGATGACATCATCGGAGCCAGAGCCAGAGACCAATATAGATTCCTATAGGCTAACTAGTTCTTCTTTCCCTCTTTGTTTTGAATTGTTTTACCAGAATGATCAACACTATGTGTTACCATGTGGATTATTTTGATCAGTACACATGTTAGGCTATGATTTTGTTCATTTTATTTACTTTAACTTGCTGAACATGTTTTGCAATCTAGCTGACTTTCTCTTTGACAAACTGCAAAACAGTATAACACTTCAACTACCTGATGATCTAGTGGTTATGTGATGCCCTGAATCTTTTATTTTTTTTGTTAACCAGGAGAGACACACTATGCTGAAACCTTATTTACAGATGTGGCCTGGCAGCACAAGGAAGTTAAGTGACTTGCTCAGGGTCACACAGCGAAGAACTGGTCTGGTCCAATTCCAGAGCTCAGGCATTCTTGTTAATCCACAAAAAAAAGCTTCTCTTGTATTCTTTTTCCAAGTGAACCTCCTGCACCTAGCCTACCTTCTGTTGAATACCCCACCATCTGTACCATGTCCTCATTACTGCCTGGGGCTGCATATGAGCTTGCAGTTTCATGAAGAAAATTATCACACCTCAGACTGTAATCATATACTTCAGAGAGTTGTGCATACCTACACCGATACAGATCATCAGCTCGCACTGTTAATAAATACCTCCCAAATCACACTCAAGTCCACTTTTTCAATGTTTGACTTCTGCTGCTACAGAAAACATTGAGTGGATCGCCACCCTTCTGCACAGTGGAGGCAGTATGTACAGTTCCCCTGTTGTGTTTTTTGTCCCGCCTCATTAACCAACAACTGGGTCTTCATGGAGGGCCAAGCAATAAACCTCAGGACTCACCAGAAAAACTGCTGTTCATGCCCTCATAAAGGCTGCACTTACTATGGCTAACAATATTATTAGCAGGAGAGGCATACTAATGCCTTGAGCGAATCCACCAGACTTCCAGTGTCTGTCTACTCCTTTACCTGTGATCTACAGAACCCCGCAGGACAGTTCCCTGCAAATCTTCTCCAGTACTTTTTAGTGCCCTACTTCTCTTCTTTGCCTCCCTACACCAAAAACTGGTGAGCTCACGCCCTTCTGCATCATGAATGCAGTTAGTAGAGTCGCCCGTGTCATTTTTGCATATTAATGCAAAACATGATCTTCTAATAAGCCAGGCTGATAGCAGCAGGGCACAAGGGGAAACATAGGCATTCCACCCCATGTAAAATATAATCCACCTATGATTAGGCACTATTAAATGACGTGCATATGATGTGCACACCCATCATGTAATAGTGCCTAATCAAATGTAGCCTAGATCTTTTGAGGATAGGAAAGTCTATAATTCCCCTTATTCCCTGCTGCTATCAGCCTGACTTACTGGAAACCTGGGAACTGTACTACTTGCATTCATGATGCACAAGGGTGATGAGCTCCCCAGTTTTTGGTACGAGGAGTAGTAGTGAAGAATGAATACCAGAGGGGGACTGAGAAGGTCACTCTTGCAAGGTACTACTTTATTCAGGGAAGGGGGAAGACAGAAGGGGAGAAATCTGAGCAGATCACTGTGGGAAATAAGATGTGGGGCTGCCTGCACCATGATCACTACCTGACCCTATTGTCCTGGCCAACATTCCCCTTCCCATAAAACCAGTTCATGCAATTGTCCAAGGCTATGCGTGGGTATTAATGTGTGAACTGACTGCCACTACACATTCAGTCACTTCGCTACCAGTCTAGCATTGTTGTAAAGCACTTTGGGATACAATGTGTATGAAAGCACTATATAAATACTGATTCTTCTTCTTATTATTTCCCATGGAAAAAGAAGATAAGACAAGACAAGCATATTTTTGATTTCCAAGAAAGTATGAACTCTGGCATTGGACTACAGAAGAACTTTGCTACAAATAAGTAGTGGATCTATGGGGTGGTGAAGGGTGCGGCTGTAACTCCCCCCATTGTAAAGTACCTGCTTGCTGCTGCTGCATTTCACTTTGTTGAAGAAGTCTGATTTATTGATTGTACAAATGTTTACATTCAGAAATATGGATTACATTTGTAGTTTCAGTCAAAAACATACTAGAAAAACATAATAGCAGAAAATATAAAGGTTTCATAAAAATGTTAAAAAGAACATCCTGGATTGGCCATAACCACTAGACCACCAGGTTATTCAAGATTTGTACAGTGCTGTGGTTTGCCAAAGAGAAAGTTGGTTGGATTAAAACACAGTTTCAGCATGTTAAAGTAAACAAAATGAACAGAACCATAGCCCAACATGCATATTGATCTAAATAATGCACATGGTTTTGACCATTTTGGTGAAACAATTCTATACAAAGGGAAAAATGAACTAGTTAGCACTATAGAGAGCCATATAGCTCTCTGACTTTGGCTCCGATGATGTCATCACTTAACACATTTGGCTGCCATTTTAAGAAGCAGGTAAGGCAGATTTTTTTTAAATTGGAAGGCTGATTTTACATTTTTCAAATGCTTTGGAACCACATTTAGGTAACTTATATAAATGTAGTTTTAGCATTAACAAATTCAGCAGCCTTTCCTTTAGTCCCGTTTGAGGTCAGATTTTTGAATAGTTTGTTGTCAAAATGTTGTTTAGGTATCCTTTAATGTCTTCAGTTGTTGTATGAGATATTGTACAGTTCTTGTCCTCATTTTTCTTCTTGTTTGTGCATTTTTAAGGTCTTTAAAACACATTTATTGCAAAAACATGGTGGTCAGGCTGTGGAATGGCCCCCGATTATTCAATGATCTATCTTTGTTGTTAATTAAACAAATGCACAACCAGTAAGCAATAGCCAATTGCCCTGACATATTTGGTATTACTGTAATTGTGACTACAGAACGTTGCTTCAAGTAGCAACTATAGAAATGCTCAAATATATAACAGTTAGTAGTTAAGTACATCGAATAAATAGTTTGATTTCAAACTGAAAATAAAGGGATCTGCTTTCATTTTACAATAGCGAATAAAAGAGATGCAGCAAACCATCAGTGATTCATTACCTGTAGATGAGTTCCCCTAGAACTGTAATGTGTGTAGAGCTTACTTACCTTTTATAAATATTAAAAAATATGTAAGTAGAATGACTTTTGATAACAGAATTTTTCTTCAGAAATAACATTACTGCTACTCTCCTTTCATTTGTTTAACGATTGGACTTATCTATTGTAGCAATTACTGAAATTGCAAGGCAGATAGAGTTTAAGCAATTTGGTCCAAATATGAATATTAAGAAATGTTCGCAAATGTAAAATGTTAAACCTTGGGAGTAACGTGAGCACTATAGTAATTGCTGTCTCTTTTTTCTGACAGAGGTGAACTGGGGGTCCTCGTCACAGGCCATCACCTTCCTCACGGCCATAAATGATGCTCTTGAGCTCAGTGGTGTGGAAGATCACGTGAAGAACTTCAGGTAGGACTTTAACTAGGGTACTGAGAATAGTCTTAAATCTGAGTACCCATAGCCAGTGTTCAATCCCAACCATTTTATACGGAATACAACCTTTGAAATTAACTGCTGCATCTATTTTTAGGCCACAGTGCATTGTGCTGACAGGACCACCCATGAGTAGACCTGCCCTCTTGGATTTAACACATTCATTTACGAAGGACACCGGGCTTTGTATTTGCTGCCAAGTATTTGTTGTAAGTATTAAACTGTTAAGCCTTCTGACAAACAACATGCCTTGTTAAAATAGGTAAAAGCTCTGTTTTAAAACCAACTAACTCAAGCAAAACTACCATGCAGGCCAGTCATCCCTTACCATGCTCAAACCCCATTTGCTTCTGCAGTATACAGTTCAATAATTGCTTCCACCAATCACACCACCTTCTCTTTTCACGTGTCTCACAGGTGATACAAATATTCCATTTATGTTCACTACCATGGTGGGACAAATCAGGTAGCCAGGTTGATGGCCAGTAAAACAGTTGATTTGGCTACCACATTTTGAAAGTTACTAGCCAGCTGGGTAACTGCCTATGATGGGACTTTTGAGCCTTTAAAATTAATGGCCAGTGGGCTGCCCAATGGAAGCATGATATGTTCCCATGCCAATAACCTGGGTTCAGGTGCAAACTCGGGAAGTCCGGTTGGGTGGTCAGGGGACTGGGATAGTGTAGCTGCTCAGTAGTGCTCCCAGCCAGGTGAAGGCCACATCCCGGTTCTACTGTCGTAGCAACCCTTGTAGTCAGCTGAGGAAGCTTGTCTCTTATGCAGGACATCACTATGTGCACTCAAGAGTCCATGTGTGGGGATGCACGGTCTGCACCTGGACATCTGGGGAGGGGAACACATAGAAAATCTATCTCCCTGCTGCTGTTCATGATGGCCCCCAGTACTCTCAGATCGTGCACCATGCGGGTCTTCACCAGTTGGACGGTGGGAGGAGCAGCAATCAGGGCTGAGGGCAGTGCAACAAAAAGGGCGAAATGGTAGGTGACAGGTGGTAGTAGGGGAGCCAAAGGTTTTAAAGATGAAAAAAGGAAGTAAAATACTGCTCCTTTGTAAGAGCATCTATGGTGTCCATGTACTTATGATATGCTTCCTTGGCTATATCAATTGTAAGAATTTTTGTTTGCAAACTTATAAATAAAAAGTAAAAAAAATAATAATGATGGCCAGTAAAAGTACTGAATTGGCTATCAGATTTTGAAAGCTAGTGTCTAAACTCACCACCAGTTCACAAACTGATTTGTCCATTACTAATGTAATTCTGTAACTTAAGAATTGGCAAACTATTTTATTAACTACGATATGCAATTCCTTCCCAGAGGTAGAAAATGCTCATCTCTCACACATCTGGAAGCAAGTGCAATGACCTCATGCTTGTATGTTAAGACATTTCGCCAGTGCTGGCACTCATTCAAGGTGGTATTCTAGCTGGTTGCCATGAATAGCTGTTACTATTCTGGATGGCAAACCATCCTGGCAGTTATTAACCATATGTGACCCTCTCTGCATGACTCCTAGCCACTAGTGTTATCATCTTTTATGGCTTCAGGAAAGTCAGTCTACCCCCAAGTGATACTGAAAGAAAGGCATTACGTCACCACCAATGTGCAAATTATAAGCTCTTAAACTGATGCTGGTAAAGTGCATGTGTTTCAAATGGGGCCAGTTTGCAACCTACAGAGATTGCAGTCCCACCCCATTCGTTGCTTACTGCTTAGAAAAATGCTGTTTTTCACACTTTTTACAAGACATTAAAAAAGTTAATTCTGGGCTTGATTTTCTTTCTCTCATGTGTGATAAAATATACCACTTACTAATGACCATGTGACAACTGGCCCGTGTATGCACACTTGTTATTAGACCGCTATCAGGACTGTGCACAAGTGGCCTACACAATGGATCAGAGGTCAGCCTCATCGTTATTACCCACGAAGAACGTACTGTAATTGAAATCAAAATCTAACTTTTTTATCATCTTTTAAAAGTTCTAAAATAAAGCACAGTACAGCAGACAGCAATGAACGGGGCCAGATCACAACAAAACCCTAATACAGTAGATCCTAATCTAGCCCCTTTTGTTGCACTACTGCTTTAAAACAGATAACTCCAAAACAGCATGGCCACTCGCTTTTCTTTCTCTGCCTGTTGTTACTGCCTTACTTCATGGCGAATAAGAAAGCTTTATGTAGCTGCCATCAAATCTGTATAGTTTCATGCAGAAAAAACTATATAAAGCATCTTGCATTTTATTCACTATCTATTCAGAGTCTATAATTTGTCCGAAAAAGGATATGGCACAGTATGTTTACCCTTGTCTCCTGCCTATTACAATCACTACTAAACCAACATTAAAATCATCTCCAAAGACAATTCCTTTCATAGTGTAAAGATAAGTTCTGATTTGTTTTAACAATCTATATGACCGGTCTTTGCTCTCGTCCTGTAAAGATTTGTTAATCTAAGCTCTTGTCCTTTAAATTTAACATACATAATTAGTGCCCTTCTAGGAACTAGGTCTGTTAGAGTATTATTTCCACAGAATAAAAGGAAAACAAGATACCTATCCCTGAACATTTGCTCTGCCCCAGAAGCCAAAAGGGCGGATCAAAAGAAAGCCTAGGAGAATGTTGCCAAGGCAGTTAACATTCCCCTAGGCCTTGTACACAGGCATAACCACTGCCTTAGTACAGAAGCCCTCAGACTGGCTATCCAAAGTTCAGTTGTGTCTATTATTGACTATGGTTTGGTCATTTATGGTTCCGCCACAGACACAACCCTACGTCGGCTCGCCACAGCTTTGAATAAGGCATGCCATCTACTAACCGGTGCAGCGTATCGTACTCATACTTGTGACCTTTACGGACAAGCAGACTGGCTTCAACTCCAGGCTTGCATTGAATATCAAGCCTGCCTTCTGGCTAAAAAGGCAGATCTTGGTCTCCTACCACCAGGATCCCTTTAGGTTTTCAGTCCCTTCCGGGGCACTCATAACACACGAGGTTCTGTGAGCCAAACTTTTACTGTCCCTTGCTGTCGAACTCGCTCTGACAGCAATCCATTGCAGTTAGAGCTACTAATTTATTTAATTCCCTTCCTCCTGAGATTGCGATGACTGCAGCCTTGGGACCATTTAAGCAGAAGCTGCATCAGTTCTTAATTTCCGCATCTTGTGACTGCTATACCTAATCTTTGCTGACAATTAAATGCACTGGGACCTCCCTCTTTTACCATTTGCCCCTGTATAGCCCTACCCTGTTGCTACACTATTCCACTTACAGCACTTCCTTCCTTCATCCCTTTCCCATCCCCCTTCCTGCCCTCTTTTCATCTGACCTCATTCCCCCTTACTTTACCCTTCCACTCCCACTCCCCCCCCCCTCTGTTTCCTCACCTTGTTCTCTCCCTCTACCCCGCCTCCCATGGGTCTTTCCTGCATAAGCTTCATTGTGGCAGCTACCTCCTTGCTCTTATTTTGCTCCTTCCACCCGTCCCCCAAATTTGTTCCCTATCCTTCTCTCCTTGCAATCCCTTCCACCCCTCTTCAGACAAGGCCACTGGTTGCACTTGACACAATATTTATCTTGCCATATAATTTTTTTGTTTATGTAATTACTTTCCTCATGTTGTACTACTTACTGAAACCATTGTAATTTGTTATTCTTGTGACTTGATGTGGAACCTCTGTAAAAGAGCCCTTGGCTCAAAGGTCTTTCCGATTTGTTAAATAAATAAATAAAATTGAGCAAGACTGGTGTACCCCATTTACATCAGCCAGTGTGTGAAGTCTCATGTCTTGGAGGAGGACAATGTCCTGTAACGTAAAGAAAGTTGTTACTCTCTAGTTTACCTTTGGAGTAGATACTGTGGTCAACTGTCACACATAAGTAGGAAAAAAAGAGAACAAATAGTTATTTAAACATTATGTTTTCTTCCCACTAAGTCTACTTGCATCCTACTTTTGCTCTTTTTTTTCTATGGTGTCTGAGGATCTGTTTTTGCTCCTTTAATCTCAGAAGAATGGTCATACTAAGAAGATAGCACTGAAGAGGCATCCAAGTCATTTTCAATGTCACCCCCTTCTGAATGTGTAGCCAAAACAGTTGTACTGATTGGATGTAGGGACAGGATCAGTTCATGACATTATGGGTCTTGGCTAACATTTGATGTTTCACTGCCCTGTAACCATGTGGAAAGTTTCTGTCTCAAGAGTGGATGGAGGTGGTATTTCAGTTTGTTTCTGGATTTGTGGAGTAACCTCCTTAACACAAGCTTCCTGTTCTGTGCTAGGTCGAGAGTCTTGTTGTACCTGATCTTGTTTGGGTTCCTGATTTACCTCCACTGCTTGTACTTCAGGTTCTTCCGCACCTTGCTCCAGTGTGTATGTACAAGACGAAGAGTTACTTGAGTGTTTGAACCTGGTTGCCATTGCATGGGCTCACAATTCATATATCTGGGGTCCATATGTTTCTTAGCTTCAGAAGGTGTGGGGGGGAGACAGTTATTTTTCCCTGGCCCAGACTTCTGGGCTGTATTAAGTTGTTCAGCCTGCTCCATCATATCCTCCCTATTAAGTGATGCCCAGGGACAAGACTGGAAGGAGTGCTTATCTTCCTCACAGAGGCTTCACTGCATTTTATTTTTGCAGTGCAGACAAAGATGTCCAAGCTCAGTAAACAGCCCATAGCAGGCTGTCTTGCAACCACTACTGAGATGAATTTTGGCACCACAATGGTGCATGCCTTTAGTTGGCCGGGATAACAAATCACTCCTCTGTTCTGGCCTAAATAAAAACAGTTGGGCAGGTGTTGAACCCCAGAGTCTGAATGTAGCCATTTTATTTTTATTATAGATCAAGGGAGCACTCCCAACCAATCAGAGCACTCCTTTCCTCTGTGCGTGAGACACTCTTATTCTGTGGAAAGCATCTCACGTGCAGATGCCCTGGAAACTGGCACGTTCTGGGAGCATTTTTTTTTTTAAATATATTATTGATCACTCTCGATCAATAATATATTAATATGTCCCCCACCACCACTTGTTCATTTATTACAGTGGTTTCACTTACCTTCAGCTTGAGCCACAACAGCGCGAGAAACCACTCTTATACAGCAGTGAGTGGCTCTGGGGGATGTATTAAAGGAATAATGCCTGACAGGGTGGGTAGTATGCTGGGATAACATCCCATCTCAGGTGGTTGGGCCCAAGGCCACCGGCCGAGGGCGTCCAGCACCCGAGAAGGGATGTTATCCTAGTATAACACCCACCCTGGAGGGCATTATTCCTATTATACAATGGCTTATTGTTTATAAGTAAAAAAATAATTTTAAAGAATGTTTTTGTTAGTGTGTAACAATATTTTTGTTTCTTACGAGAAGGACAAAATTCTCCTCCAAATCATCCAACTCCAACAAACAATCAGCAGGGAGGCTAAGCCAGGATAACAACCCTGCTGTGACAGCCAACTGACCAATCAGAAGCCAGGATTCTTTCTTGCCATTGTTTAATAACATATAACTCTCCACCCACCAGTCCATGTTTTCTGAGTCTATGACTGAATTTTTGTTTCAGCCACTTCTGTATATCGATAATACTGACACTATTTTATTACTTGATTTTTGTTTCAAACACCCCAGTATATCAATAATACTGACAGCATTTTTAAACAAAATGGTGTCTGTCTTAATTTCATGCTTTGTCAGGGGGATGGTGAGGAAAGGGGACCACAGAGGGGTGTTTCTATTGGCATGATTGTAACCCCTTCCTAAAAGGGGGTTTACCTTTGACTGTCTCTGGAGCACTGCTGCCACCTTCCCCTACATCGCCCATTCACTCCAGTTCTGGTCCAGACTGCAGCTGCAGGATCCGGGGCTGGACTAGACACTGTCATTTGTTCTGTGGTCCCTTCTCACCTTGGGTGTTTTGCTACCACCTCTCTTCACTCAACTGGCCCCTGGATTGCCTTCAGGGTTGGAAAGCCCACAGCAAGGAGGTTGCTCATTTTCAAGCAGCTTTCAAAGCTGCACAAAGTGCAAAACCACTCCTCTTCTGGGAGCATGAACTGTCGGGACACTCAACAGCACCCCCCTGCCACAAACGTACCCCCCAGTCCCACCCGATGGCAGTAAGGACCAGAAGGCATGGCTCCTGATAGCTGGAAGCCACACCAAGGGACAGAATTGTATTTATTTATTTAGTTTTTGTTGACCAGGAAGGAGGACTAGACAATTATTTGCCTATTTTCAGCCTTGTCCCGTAGGAGGGAGGTGGATACAGATGGATGCCAACTGAAATTGAGCCAGATTTTAGGCTGTTTGTGGTATTTTTTAGTGAATGGGGGAAATTTGGATGAAATTTGGCCAGGGCACTGGGGAAATTCCCCTACTCACCTCTAGGGGAACCTTTGACATCCTGGTCTTTGGCCAAGATGGCTGCCCCTGTGGATCCAGGAGGAGGAGGACTTCTAACAGAGGAGACAGAGATGAAGGAATCCCTTTCTGTTCCCGTTGCTGATGATGACCTGAACATGGAAGAAGAATTTGATGCACCTGTGTGTTTCCTGGAATCTGATATGGACTGGTCGCAAATTGTAGAGAATGCCACAAATGAAGCTGAGGTACTGTCTTCTTTAAATAATGATAATGATACAGCCACAGAAAAAGAGAAACTGGTGCAGAATTTACTGAAGGCAGAAGAATGTTGTAAATTAAAGAGAGAGAGGCTTTAATGGCTAAACTATCAAAGCAGCAAGACAGCAATGAAAAAATTGCTGATGCTTTAAATGTGCCTGACTCAGCTTCATGTCAGGCTGAAAGTGTCTCTAAAATTCAGCGTTTGAGAGAGAAACAGGCACAATACTTATAGAAAGTAAAGGACTTGGAAATAGTACTTGCACCTCTAGAAGAACAGGCTTCTGACAGCACCACAGTTCAAAGTGACAGCAAATGGAAGGGTCAGCAACCTGGAATTATCTCTACATGTCAGACTGCGGACAAGCTGAAAGAAGATTCAATTAAATCAGCAGAGAAAACAACAGAAGCAGCTGGCAGTGAAATCGGCATTTCTGCCGAGTGCCCAAAGCCGCCACTTTCTGCTGTGACATTAGAAGGGAAGGGCCCGAGAGTGAGATTAGGCCCCAGTAAACTGACCTGCAACATAGAGGCTGCTCCTGCTGTTGCGATCTCATGGAAGGACCCAACGGCTCCTCAGGAAGAAACGTACACATTTGCTCCAGACCAGTTGCAGTGTGGTTGGAGTGCTCAAGGCACGGCAGCTGTCCATAAGGTGCAGCAACAACTTTCATCAGACACTATAGCGTCTAGTGATATGAACTGGTCTCCTGTGCATGCTTTAGAAGGGGTAGGTTGGATCCAAGACTCACCTGGACACTGGACGCCAGATCCAAATGACCCAACCTATAAAAAATGACTGATTTTGCTTCTTCTTCTGTGGCCACCATCGAGGGACAAAAAAAGAGCTCCGTAATAACTCTAACTCTGATGACTTTATGGGGGAAAATAGTGAAATTATTACTGAAACTGTTGTACCTTTTTCTGATAGTAATGTTATTGATTCTGTTTCACAGGTTTCACAACCCCCTCCATTAGGCCAAAGTAATACACCCCAAAATAGAGAGGTAAGGGGATCCTCAAGGGCTGGACCTGATCTACAGCAGGGTGAACAAAGAGAACCTTCAAGGGTGGGCCTCCAGCTGACATACAACAAGATGAACAGGGCAGAACTAGGTTGGATCCTATGTTCAAGTTATCTGATCTGTTCTCTAATAAAGGTGAGCCTGCACCTAGGTGTAATGCCATCAGATTGCTTTACAAAGGTGGCTTGGACCCCCCCAAGATAGACTACACATCGCTAGAGTTTTGTTGAAACAATCTGTGAAATTCTTCTCCTCAGAGGTATTCGCTGTCATCAGTCTGGGTAACTCGAATTTTGATGTGAGTTTCAAAAATATTTCTAGTTTAGATCATTTTTGGGCTCAGTATCAGACATTAAAAAACATTCCTGTGTAGACCCCATTCCACGTTATACCCCTAACAAAACCCTTGGTTAAGAACATTACGAATATGTTTAAAAATGAAGGGGTAAACGTGGTAGACATTTTGTTTTTGTTACGCCAAAGGTGTGAGGTTTTGGGCAAGCCCACCCCAACATTAGACAGTTAGCAGATCTGGGAAGGGGTTTGGAGAGTTAGGGTAAAACTATACTTCCTAAACTCAGGCCCAGTACACTTGCCTAGTTCCTTTTTTCTGGGGAAAGATTGGGGTTCTATTTTCTACATTGGTCAACCTAGTTCCTGTTTTAAATATGTCTCTCAGGCCCATCTTAGTTCAGCATGTGATACCTGACGTTGTAATCACTGTTTAGAATTTGGGCATGTTGCATCAGCATGCCTAAATTTGTTTAAATGTAATCTGTGTGAACGTACAGGTCACGCATATGGGAGATGTCCTTGGGCCTCTCATAATCGAGAGGATTGCCCCTCCCATGAGGGTCTTATTAATTTGGCACAACAGCAACAGGCTAGGAGGGTTGCAGTACAGGGTCTGAGGGCTGCACAGGAAACCATGAGAACACAAGATAATACAGTGCCACTCCTTCAGGTACAACCTTCAAGTGCACCAGTAAATTCTGATATCCAAACAACAATGGTCACCCTTGGGGAACGCAGTGATCCTGATGTAGACATAAGTGAAGGTACTATCCCAGCTCCTCCCCCCCACTCTCAAACTGAGGATGGACATACTGATACTTCGGTCATGCCCCCCCAAAGGAATCTGAAAGACCTTTTAAATTGGTAACCCCCCCAAAAAAAAGAAACCATCTAGGTAAAACAGTTAAGAAAAGTATTGAGGAAGGGGGAACTTCACAGAGTTCAGGGTCACACTCATGGAAAGGAGGCAATAAATATGCTGCGCTCCATATCGATAGAACAGAAAGAACATCCGAAGATGAAGGTATTTATACCTCATCTATCACCTCCAACACAGATACAGAGGAAGGTGGGGGGGGGGGGGGGAACTCCATAGCAAAAAGGACTAGGCAAAGGCGAGCCTCTAAGACCCCTTAAGTACAGAGACTGTAATGAGTAATGATGTACTTCCCTTTACTATTCATGCATTTTCTAACCATCTCGACTCTGAATGTGAATAGCATTAAAAGTGAATGCAAAAGAAAGGGAGTTATGTTTGCTTTACAGCAGGAGTATAATGATATAATCTGCATACAGGATACTCGGCTTAAATCCCAATATGAACTTCAGCAAGCATCCAAAAATTGGCATTTAGGACCCTCGTTTTGGTCAACTGGATCTGATACTTGTGACGGCATAGGCATATTATTTAGAAACCTAATCTGAGGGTATCTAAATTAATAGACATACACCCTGGTAGGGCCTTGCTCCTGGACATTTCCTTTTCGTACTGAAAGATTCCGAGTAATAGCCACCTATGCCCCACAAACTAAGGCACAACAAGTTTCCATATTTAAGGAAATACAGCCTTTTCTTCATACTTCTTGATTAATAGTATGGAATGGTGATTTTAATTGTGGCCTCAAACAATCAGACAGGGGTTTATAGAAACATAGAAACATAGAATTTGACAGCAGATAAGGACCACTTGGCCCACCCAGTCTGCCATTTCCCTACCTACTGGATAAGCTGCACATCCTAGTTAACCAGCAGCCTACTTCTTCCAACCCCCACCCCCTAGAATGGCCTTATGACTGTCCCATGCATGCTTGAATTCCACCACTGATTTTGACTCCACAACCTCCTCTGGAAGGCCGTTCCACGCATCCACAACCCTCTCTGTGAAAAAATACTTCCTTAAATTACCTCTGAGCCGCCCCCCATCTTCAAATTGTGCCCTCTTGTTCTTGCACACCTCTTTTTTTGAAAGATGCTACCCTCTTGGACTTTGTTGATTCCCTTGAGGTACTTGAACGTTTCTATCATATCCCCCTCTCCTCCTTTCCCGAGGCTACATATTAAGCTCCTTTCGCTCTTTTCATATGTCTTCCGGTGCAGACCCTGCACTATTTTAGTTGCTGTCCTCTGGACAGCTTCCATCCTGTCTATGTCTTTGCGGAGATTGGGTCTCCAGAACTGCACGCAGTACTCCAGATGGGGTCTCACCAGCAGTCTGTACAGAGGGATAATAACTTCCTGTTTTCTACTGGTGATGCCTCTCCCTATGCATCCCAGTATCCCCCCAGCCCTCCTTGCTGCCCTCTCACATTGCTTGCCCACCTTTAGGTCATCTGATATGACTACCCCCAGGTCCCTTTCCATTTTTGTTGTTGTTAGTATCTCACCCCCCATTGTGTACTCTTCCCCTGGTTTTGTTTCCAGGTGCATTACTTGCACTTCTAGCATTGAATCTAAGCTGCCATACATTTGACCATTCCTCTAACCTGCCAAGTCCTTCTCATCCTTTCCACCCCACCCTGTGCATCAACACTGTTGCAGATCTTTGTGTCATCTGCAAAGAGACATACTTTTCCTTCCAGTCCCTCTGCAATGTCGCTTATAAAGACATTGAAAAGGACCGGTCCTAATACTGAACCCTGCGGTATCCCACTAGTAACCCTCCTTTCTTCTGAGTGGACTCCATTTACTATTACTCTCTGTGTCCTATTCTCCAGCCAATTCTTTACCCATGCTGTCGTCTTGGGACCCACTCCCAGGCTGGCTAACTTGTATATTCATCTTTTGTGTGGGACTGTGTCAAATGCCTTGCTAAAGTCTAGGTAGGCCATGTCCACAGCCCCTCCCTGATCTACTACTTTGGTCACCCAGTCAAAGAAATCTATCAGATTCTGTCTGGCATGACCTTCCTGCTAGAATCCATGCTGCCTAGGGTCCTGTGCCCTCTGGCCTCTAGATACTGGACAATTCTTTCCTTCAAAAGTGATTCCATCATTTTCCCTATCACTGAGGTTAAACTAACAGGTCTGTAGTTTCCTGCTTCTGCCTTGCTCCCACTTTTGTGAAGGGGAATCACATCTGCCCTCCTTCAGTCCTCGGGTACCACCCTATCCTCCCATGATTTGTTAAAAAGGGTAGTCAGTGGTGTCACTAGTTCTACCCTTAGTTCTTTTAGAATTCTGGGATGAATCCCATCAGGCCCCATTGCTTTGTCCACCTTCAGTTTTACGAGATCTTTCAGAACCCTTTCTTCTGTAAATGGGCTGGTATCAACTTCTGTATCCAGAGTGTTTCTACTGTTTGTTTTAGGTACCTCCTCTTCATTTGTAAATACTGAGCAAAAATATTTGTTTAGTATCTCTGCCTTTCTCACAGCCTCCTCTGCCCACCCTCCTCCCTTTATTAAGCCTCACTATCCCTCCTTGGTCTTTCTTCACTCCCTGATGTACCTATAAAAGGTTTTATCCCTCTTCTTAACTGAGTTGGCTATCTTTTCCTCGGTTTGGGCCTTTGCTGTTCTGACTGCCTTCCCAGCCTCCTTTTGCTTTAACTGACTCAGTTCCCTGTCCTGCTCCTTCTGCGATTCCTTGTACTTCCTGAATGCTTTCTTTTTCTCTTGAACCTTCACTGCCACTTCCTTTGAGAACCATAGTGGTTTCTTACATCGTTTTGTTTTGTTTTGTTTATTTGCTTCACGCAAAGGCTCGATACCTCTGTGATGGCAGTTTTTATTATTCCCCATTGTTCTTCCACCCCTCCTTCCTGCCCATTTGCTAGTGCATTCCTTAGGCACTCACCATTTTAGCAAAGTCAGCCCTCCTAAAGTCCAGTACTTTTGCCTTTGTATGGCTTGATTCTATTGCTGTGTTTATTGTGAACCATACTGTTCAATGGTCGCTAGTTCCCAGATGGCTACCCACTTCTACATCTGTGATCCTCTCTCCATCTCCATTTGAGAGAACCAGGTCTAAGATTGCTCCCTCTCGAGTGGGCTCCAATACTAGTTGTCTAAGGCATGCCCCCTGTAGGGCATCTAGAATAACCGAAGTGGCTGCTGCAACTGCTGGTTTGAGGACAGATAAACTATTTTGTGATTCTGTGGCACTACAGCATATCATCAACATAGCTGGGTTGAAGGATGCTTGCCAAGAATGTCATCCCTCAGGGGGCTTTACTTATTTCAGAGGCACTCTAAGAACTAGAATAGATTTTATGTTTATTTCTGCAGTTTTAAATAATATAGATGTTGAAGCTAGGCCCTTTGAATTCTCAGACCACATAGCCATAAAACTTAGAATATCTTGGGAACTAACATCACATTACAAAAAAAACAAAATGGAGACTGAATCAATCCTATCTGACCAAAAACTTCAGAATTCATGGAAAAGAGAATGGAAAGCAAGACTTTCTGTGATAGAATTTTATGATAACATTTCAGAATGGTGGGAGGACAGTAAAAGTTCCTGGCGGATTTTCTTTCAGAATAAAGCTAATTCTAAAGTGAATAAAGAATATATTCAGCATCTAGAGCTGAGGCACTAGCTACAGAAATTAATTTCACAAACAGAAGTTTCAAATTTAGATTTTAGTTCCCAAATTTCGAACGTTAAGGCACAAATGGTTGCCTTACAATATGACAGAGCCAAATCTCTAGAGCAAGAATTGTACTTTGGTACACAAGTTCAGAAAGGTTCCTTGGACCTGTACAAGGAATGCAAGTCCAGAACTGATAAAAAAGTCATATCAGAATTACAGACACCTACAGGTCAGAAGGTAAGCTCACCTCCACAGCTGTTGAGAGTGGTGGAAAACCATGTGGAGAATCTCATCCAAGAGAATTCACAGGTGTCAGATGCAACAGAAATATTTCAGTCTCTTGGTCTACCCCAGGACTCTGAAGAAGATTCAGAACAACTAATTAGGGACATCTCTGCTGATGAGGTTAGTAAGGCAATTACCCAGTTACCTTTTGGAACTGCACCAGGGTCGGATGGCTTTGGATCAGGTTTTTACAGCGTATTCAGCTTAGAACTAGTCTCTGTCCTAACAATTCTTTTTAATTACATATTGCAGTCTGGCACCTCTGCTGACTCCATGAAAGAGGCAGTTTTGGGCCTTTTGCATAAAAAGGGACCAAAATGTGACATAGACAATTGGAGACCCTTGAGTCTACTTAATACAGATCTTAAGATTTTGAGCAAGATTTTATTAATAAGGCTTTTAGCTATTTCAGATTCCCTGATTAGTTCTCCTCAAACATGTGTCATTCCAGGTAGGAAGCAATAAGACATCTTAATAGTATTAAGAGAACTATTCTTCCAAGCTGCACAAGGCAGCATACAAGGTTATGTGCCCAGCTTAGACCAGGAAAAGGCATTCGACAGGCTATCCCATAAATTCCTATTTTCCACACTAACAGCCTTTGGGATTCTCTCAAAGTTTGTGTAATGGCTACAATGTATTTATGATAATGCTCTTATCATCCCGAACGTTAATGGCTGGTATGGTAAGAAACTTAAAATTAGTAGGGGAGTAAGACAAGGATGCCCCCTTAGTCCTTTATTGTACGTTTTTGGTGTGGACATCCTATTATGACTTCTCAACTCTGACAATAGGAAAAAAGGGATTCGGGTCTCACCAAATTTGCCTATAATTAAAACACTAGCTTATGCAGATGACCTAGTTCTAACTCTTGATCCATCCTCCTCAGAAACAACACTAGTAGACACCTTACAATTACTATTAGGTTGTATAATAGTCTTCCTAGCAGTGTTATTAGTCAAAAGAAGCTAGAAACTTTTAAGACAGCTCTCAGAATAATTTGTTTGTGAACTCAATTTGCAAATGTTTTACATAATGTATATTTATTGATTGTCAATTGTACTGTAAAGTTTGTTGTGCCCTGTATCTTTTTGTAAAAACTGGATGTTTGTGAAAATGGGCTTGTCCCACAAACCTACCAGTATAAAAATGAAATGAAATATTCTACAGTTTCAGGGTCAAAGGTCAATCTGGGTAAAAGTAAAGGAGTCACTTTAGGCTTAACTCCTGTGCCCGCATCTGGACAGATGGCAGGAATGTTGGTTTCTCGAGTCCCAATCACTATTTTAGGCCTAGTTTTTGGACCTGAGGATTTAGCTTCCCTAAATTAGGAGAAGAAGATGGTTAGGGCCACTTGCTTGGTAAATGGATGGAAATGCCAGCAATTGTCCAAAAAGCATAGGGTGGCACTTATGAAATCCTTATTGGTCCCAGTCTTTTTATACCTGTTCTATGTTTTCCCTCCCCCCTCAAAGTAGATTAACTAGGCTATACAGTATTTTTTTCCAGGCCTTTTGGGGCTCCAGATTAAATCCTATTAAGAGGGAATACACATATCGGCCTATTGCAGAAGGGGGACTGAGTATGATACACCCAGTTGCTTTTTATTTCAGTATCTTTTTATCTTATAACATTGGCAGTGCACTAAAACCAGCGCATATACTATGGAAGCCCTTAGTTAACCATTGGTTGCAACCTAACTTAACATATTAGGCAGTAGGAAATTCTCGTGCAGTAGGTAAACATGGCAGATTACCTGTATATGGGTTAGATAGTTTAAAATGGGCAATAAACTGGGGTCTTTCATCTAACCTGCTCCAGACTAAAGACAGGAAATCTATCTATAACATGATTTTACAAAATGAATGTCAGACCCTGGTAGAATTCCCACAGTGTTCCATCGTTGAAACTAAGAAAGTCCTGCATCAATAAAGGAACCCCAGAATCCCTCCCTTCATGTGGGACATCATCTGGCTTGGAAACTTTGGGAGGCTTAGTGTTAAAGGAAATAATAAGCACAAGCAGATGTCAGAAAGGTGCTGTCCCAGAGTCTCCTGTATCCAGATACTGGAAACACAACAGCATCTCTTTTTAGAAAATTCAAAAGAGCTTTGGTCTTACATTGCTAAAGAATGGCAGGAACCTCGTGTTGTTTCCTTAATTTACCCTGAATTACTATATGGACCATCAAATGGGGTCTGGGTTCGATGTCTCCAGGGTACTTTATATATAATTTTTGCTACTTTGCAGTACTATATTTGGCAAGCCCACTGTATGTTGGTTCTGCAGCAAAAGGTAGTGTCATACTTAGAACTATTCTCCAATGTTAAAAAATCAGTTCAGAGAACTTATCAATTGGATGAAGAGCATTGTTCTTTAGAAAAAGTTAAACATTTATGGATACAATGTGAAAAATGGTTACACTGATTGTGTGGAGGGGAAATAAAAAGGGGGGAGGGGTAATCTAATGAGAGAATTTCTCTGTTTTCTGAATGTTGTATATTGTCATTGATGGTTTATGAATGTATGTTTTTTTTTGTAATGAAGTCCACTTTACAATAAAAAAATTCCCCTACTCTTTTTGAGAAGTGCCATGGGATCTTTAACATCCACTTGAACTACCACCAGCACAGGCAGATGGGACTGCAGTTTAACGTCTCATCTGAAAGACGGCACCTCAGGAGTGCCGCATCCCCCTCATGCTGCACTACAGTGTCAGTATTAGGATTTAACCCAAATGCCTGGAGTGGGGATAGAACCCACAGCCTTCTGATCTTCTGGCCTCAGAGGCGAATGTGCAACCTGCTGAGTAACTGACATTGCTAAAATAGAAGACAAAGTGTAAGACCACAAATGCAGCCTAGTTTGTAGTTTCTCTAGCCTCAGGACTGCTGAAAAGGGGTCAGAGGACACACAACCTGGCAGGGAATGCTGGGTGTTCCTCTGTTTAGCTTTGCTTGCAGAGCCAGCAGCAGCAGACTAGGTCAGCTCCGCAAAACAGTTAAATTAGGACATCCTGTCCCAGTTAAACTGATTAGACTAGCTCAGTTCTGCAAAACAACTAAATTAGTACATCTTGTCCCTGTGAAACTGATATCAGTTTGAAGTTCTAGCTCATCTCTGTAAAACAGCCAAATTGCAAGCTGGCTCAGGACTTGCATGCATGCTTTTCCCCAGGAACTGACAGCCTGTGAGGGCCAAGGGCGTATCATAATGAATAGTGCATGAGATGCTAGCCACTGATATTTGATCCCTGGATTTCTGCACAAGGGAGATACATGTGCAGTGGAGCAGGTTTGTCTGGGAGACATAAAAAGAAAGACCTGTGAGAAATGTCAGCAGTCAGCCATAATGTTGGAAGAAAGTTGTTTAAAGAATATTTGCAAAAAGATTTCTGTTACTACCAGGAACTACATCAAAGCTCCTGACCTGGGCTTTGTGAGCTATCAAGACTTGTCCTGACAGACAGTCTAAGTAGCTTGAGACCCTGAGTGATTGCCTACTCCTTGGGGGCGGTAAAAGCAAGTCCCTTGTGGGGTGAAGAGGACATCAGAAACCAACATGGCCCACACCCCTTACCTCCCAGAAGCATGTTGAGTCCACCACACCTGTACAATCACCTGCATCTACAACCCTGAGGTAGACATCCCAACAGAGCCAGCCTGCAGAGTCTGCTAAGGTTGTGAGTACTGGGTCAATACCCTTCCAATTTGTCTGCTTGTCAGGAACAGAAAAGAGTAATTGCAAGGGCATTTCTGCACCATCATTATTCAAAGCCCATTTATAGAACTACAACAGCCTGGAGCAATTAGCATTTGTGTTGATTAATTTAATTGGGATCTCCAACCACCAGCCTTCAAGTAAGCATTAATCCATGATGAAGGTGTCATCTAATGGGGAGTTAATGCATGGTTGGGACCGTTGTGGCCAGAGGCCACAGGCCGAGTGCCTACAATGGACCAACCATGCATTAACTCCCCATTAGATGCCACCTTTGGAGTGGATTAATGCACTTGTAACATGGTGTGGAGATGGGTGTATATGTCAGGCATATGTTTCTGGCGATCTTATACAATAGAGACTGACACCAATAAAGTTATTCTGTTGTTTTTACTGTTACTTTGAGAACTCTGAAGGAACCTGTGGTAGGCTTGTGTGATTCAGACTCAGACACCAGTTTAAGTATCACATTAAATCAGCTTTTATTCAGCAAAAATAAAAAGCTATAAGCGAACTGTTCGACAAAGAAAGTAAGAGAATATGATCATCCAAATAAATATCAAAAACATAAGTTGTAGAGAACAGAACAATAAACAACCACTAGAAAACACTAGTGTGAAATTGGGGTCAGCTCCCTGCTGAGCCCTACAGTGAACTGAATAATAGCAGCACTTTCCCTTCATTTATAGTGCTGTACCATCATGTGACAAGGGAAGCTCCTCCCCTTCTTGCATATTTACATGAAAACTCTTTATTGACTAAGCTTTATTTTAATCTCTCATAATCAAATACCAAGAGTAAGTATATTCAATAAACTGTGGATCCTTAAACATATTTATTTTTGATTGAAACAATTTTGTGATGGAAATGTAGGCTGTCTTCATGCTCTACAGGCTCCTCCCCCAGATTCTCGATATAAATTTAGCATTGATTCAGCTGGCCGGCTCTTAAGAAGAACAATCAGAAACCGAGGGGGGGTTCCTGGAGGCATGAGGATGTATGTCCTAACCTTTCCACAGAACCGACTACACCGGAAAGGTAATGAATTGTAGAATGAAACAAACTTATTTGCATTCACTCAACATGTCCCCTTGACGGTTCTTTCTTGCTTTCCCTGTTCAAATATCTGTTTCCTAAAACGGGCGTTTCCTGTTGGGCTGAAGCGCTTCATATGGCAGTTAAAAACACTCGCTACTGAACAGACTCCTTTTCTAAAACAAGAGTGATTTTCAATGCACAGTGTCTCAACGGGGAAAGGGGTGTCTGTTTCAGATGTATAATGTCCTACACTCTAGAAGCAGTTCATTTCAGTGTTTCAGGCTGTGTTTGACTAAAGCTTAATCCCCTTGCTTAGGACATGACATCCATTTACTTTTTTGGAGCAGGAACACTTGCTACAGTAGGCAGAAATACCCTCCCCAAAAAGCAATTTAAACTATTTGACTTGCACTCTGTGTTTTCTTTTCAAATTTAACTTGGTTTGGTTTCGTATTTTCTTCTTTTTACCGCAGATTCGCTACTGCAACATTTGCACAATCGTGAAGGAGAGTAGTGCAAATGTTCGTGTAGATGAGTATGCGCACGCTCGAGAGGGAAATTGTTCGAGATTTACATAGCTTCATTTGGTGAGACCAGAAACAAAGGTAATAGGTGTCAGTGATAGAAAGAACATTAGACAGGTGGCCTTCCAGTCCAATGGGGAAAAGAGACAATCAACAAGAAAAGAAAGTAGAGAAGAGAGATGGATTGCTGTTGCAACAGACTTTAAAGAAAAGGGGGGGGGTCTCAGAGAAACTAGGTAACCCTGTCACAAACTCCTCCCTAATTAAGAGGAAACCCTATATAAGGGTTTTCAGATAACTAGTGATGAGTTCTCTAAGCAGGTAGTAATCAAACAGATCTCTCAGCAGAGAGATGGAGCTTCAGCCCTCCCACTCTCCAAAGCTCCACCTCGGGGTCCCAATTCAAAATCAAAATCAAAAATAAAGTGATAACAAAGGCTATCCTCTGATGACGATATTTTCATTACCCCAAAGTCTGTTGCTACCTGATTAGTGTCTAGTCCTGCTCCATACCAGGACATATAATCTGCATTCCTGTTTGCAGGCCCTGATCTATGCTTAATAGTAAAGCGATAAGGCTGCAGGGCCAAATACCATCACATGATTTGTGGGTTTTTGTCTTTCATAGCTTGAAGCCAGCATAGTGGATTGTGGTCTGTCCAGACCTCAAAATCCACTCCCCAGAGATAACATTTTAAGGCCTCAATAGCCCATTTTAGGGCTAAACATTCCTTCTCAATACTGGATATTTAGTTTCTCTAATATGTCATTTTATACTTATATATATCACTGGATGTTCTTCTCCTTCAATTATTTGTGTTAGTACTGCTCCTATGCCAGTGTTAGAAGCATCGGTTTGCACAATAAAAGGAAGACTAAAATCTGGACATTTTAATATAAGTGATGCACATAAGTAACCTTTTATGGTACAGAATGCTTTTTCGCAGTCTGGTGTCCATTTTACTGTGGTGGGGTGATTTTTTTTGTTAAATCTGTTAAATGACTGGCTATGGTTGCAAAATCAGGTACAAATCGCCTATAATAGCCAGCAAGCCCTAAAAAGGACCTTACGTGATGTTTTGTAAGGGGGCCGGGACTGTTTTTCCACTGCGTCCACTTTCCCAATGTCGGGTTTTATTTGGCCCTCTTCAATGCGGAGGCCCAGGTATTTTACTTCCCTCATAGCTAGGGCACATTTTCCAGGATTTATTGTCAACCCAGCCTGTGAGATGGCTGTCAGAACTCGTGACAAATGTTGTAAGTGGTCTTCCCAATTTTGGTTGAACACCACAACATCGTCGAAGTAAGCAGCGCTATAGTTCATATGTGTTCTGAGCAAATTGTCCATAAATCTTTGGAAAGTAGATGGTGCTCCATGAAGCCCAAAGGGCATGGTGGTGAACTGAAAATGACCCAAGGGAGTGCTGAAAGCAGTTTTATCTTTATCCTGTCTATTCAGGGGAATCTGCCAGTACCCTTTTGTCAAATCAAGGGTACTGATGTATTTAGCTTTCCCAAGATGGTCTACTATATCATCAATTCAGGGCACAGGATATGCATCAAATTTTGAAATAGTATTCAGACGGCTGAAATCTAAGAAAATCCTAATGCCACCTTCTTTCTTACCCATGACCACCATAGGGGAACCCCATTCACTGGTAGATGGTTCTATTACCCCTAAAGCCTGCATCTTCTCCACTTCTTTAATAACATCCCCTCTTACCTTCTCAGGTATCCGATAGGGCGTTTGCCTTATAACTATCCCCTGGTTCAAGTGTATCCGATGCCCCACCCCTTTTGCTTCCCCTGGTTGGCAGGAGAATGTTCTTGTAAAAGGTTTTAACATCCTATCTAGTTTTATCCTTTGTCCCTCCTCAAGGTCAGGGTTAATGGTTATTACTTCACATCCTCCTGTTCCTTCCAATCTTTGGTAAGCTTGATCCATTTCACAATTAGGTTGTTCAGGACATATAAACAGGGTAGGAGTAGTCTCTGTAGTCTCTCTGTCATGCCATTTCTTAAGGAGATTAGCATGATATATTTGTAACCTTTTTCGTCTCTCAGGAATCTCTATCTCATAATTGACAGGACTGACTTGTCTCTGTACAATATACGGTCCCTGCCACTTCATAGTCTAACTTACTCTCTGTGGATGGTAATAGTAGTAATACCTTATCCCCAGGCTGCAGATTTTTATGTACCACTCCTTGATCATAATATTTCTTTTGATCTTTCTGTTTTCCTAGGTTATTCTGATGAGCCAATGTAATGTATTTGGTAAGCCTTTGCCTTAATTGAGTTATATACTCTAGAGTCAGGGTACCTTCATGTCCCTTTTTGCTCTCCCATTTCTCCTTTATGGTATCTAAAGGCCGCCTTGGATTCCTCCCATAGAGTAACTCAAATGGAGAAAATCCAGGGGAGGCCTGGGGGACTTCCCTGTATGCAAACATTAAGTATGTCAGGTTAAGATCCCACATCTTCCCTTCATCCTGAACATATTTCATGAGCATCCTTTTTAAAGTTTTATTAAATCTCTCCACCAACCCATCAGTTTGGGGATGATATGGGGAAGTGTACCAAGCCCCAACACCCAAAGATTGATAGAGGCGTGCTAATAGTGAGGAACGAAAATTACTGCCTCTATCCATAAGGATTTCCCTAGGTACTCCTACTCTACTAAATATTTTTAAGAGTTCCTCTGCAATTCTGGAGGCTGTGACTGTCCGTAGGAGAATTGCTTCAGGGTAACGCATGGTATAGTCGCACATCACGAGGATAAAGCGATTGCCTTTACTACTCTTTGGTAGAGGTCCCACAATGTCCATTGCTATGCGGTCAAAAGGGGTATCTACCAAAGGAAGGGGCTGCAGGGGCACTTTGTCTGATTTGGTTATAGTAGCCACTTTCTGACATTCCTGGCAGCTTTGACAATAAGTGGCTACCTGATCATGAATCCCTGGCCAAAAGTACCAGTTTAGCAATCGACTCAGGGTTTTGTCCCTCCCTAAATGTCCTGCGATAGGGATGTCGTGGGCTATGCTTATTAATTGTTGTCTATATTGCATAGGCACCACCAATTGTTCTATTACACACCCTGTTTTAGGATTTTTACATTCCCTATACAGCAATTGGTCATATTTCACATATCTAGGATATCCTGTCTGACTATCTGCTTCCACAACCTGTGAAAAACAAGGATTCAAATTAACATCAGTAGCTTGTTCATTTCTAAACATCTCATTTACATCAAGGTTGCCTTCAGCAATTGGAGTGTCCTTTTTACAGTTCCTTAACATCCTTGCCCTTCTTCTGTTTGATTTTGACTTTCTGTCCTTTCCAGGGGTACTATATATATGTCCTTATCAAAAGAGAACATCTGGGGAAATGTTGATGTCTGTTTGCTTTGTGCTCCGGTGGTTATAGCACTTACTTGAGAGTCCATACCCATTACTGCATCAAACACAGGGTAGTCATGTTCAATTACCACCGGCACAGGCAGGTTAGGAACTAGTCCGACTTCCATTTTATGGACTTGCCCTTGAACGCTCAGAGTGATATGTTGCACTGGGTAGGTATGAACATCCCCATGGATACATGTAACCCTGGTTGTGTCTTTACTGTTTCCTTCAGGTAAAGATGCTTGTACTAGAGTCTGTTTGCTACCAGAGCCCAAAAGAGCAGGGATCTCTTTCCCATTTATTTGTACTGTAGTCAGATATTGACCCCAGTTAGCAAGAGCTAGATGTGTGCGTTCCTTCTGTTTATGTGGGCAATATCTGGCAATGTGTCCTTTCCCTTGACAGTCATAACATATGCTGTCTGGATTGGGTCCTCTACCCACCCTGATAGTCCCTAGTGTCCCTTCATTGCTTCCCCCAACAACAAGTGATACCCCAGCATGATTAGTATTAGAAATGGGGACAGTTCCTGCCATGGGTGAGGGTCCATGAGCCCCCGAATGTCCTCTCGCTCTTGAAGGTCTTGCCATTATGTAGTCCTCTGCTAGGTCAATGGCTTTTTGTGCAGACTCAGGGTGATGTTCCCTCACTCACACTTGTACATCTTGGGAAAGAATTTTTATAAATTGTTCCAAGATGATATCTTCCATTACTTGTTCATTTGTCCTTGAAGTAGGTTGCAACCATTTATAACTTAAATTTCACAATTGGGTATATGCTTCTTGGGAGGAGGCAGCAGAGTGATATCTAAAGGTTCTAAACCTTTGTCAGTAGGTCTCGACACTAATATCATATCTTTTAAGGATGACTTGGCTTACATAATCATAATCGTTGACATGAGCACTGTCCACATGCCTATAAGCCAGTTGTGCCTTTCCTGATAAATAAGGAGCTAGCCGCACCACCCACAGTTCTTTAGGCCAATGACAAGCTTCTGCCACTCTTTCGAATGTTGTGATATATGCTTCAATATCATCTGACTCAGTCAGTTTAGCTATTTTAATGTCTTTTGGTCCTTCTTGTTCTTTGGGTGCAGGTGGTCTTGTCGTACTTAACGTTTGGATGGCTCGAATAGTGTCTGTCCAATGGGCCTCATTCTGTAAACTATCCATCTCCCGTTGTTTCTCTAGTTCCATCTGACGTACACACAGCTACCTTAATAGAGCAGGTACCTCTTCAGGGGGTCTATCCTCAGGTTCCTTCAGTTCAGGAGCAGTGGCACTTCCTTCAGTCTCTTTTTCCTCTCTCTTTGTCTCTTTCCGTCACACATCTGGTAACCCAGTCAGTAAAGGTATTTGGGATATTTCTGTCATCCTGCGGGTCTGGATCCCACCCGGATTGGGTTGAATGGTATCTGGCTGGCTGACAGCTGATGGCTCCAACATAGTGTACTGTAAATACCAGGTCTGGTATACCGCCCTCAAGACAGCGTCTCAAAGGAGATCCCACTTCTGACACCAGTGTGGTAGGCTTGTGAGATTCAGATTCAGACACCAGTTGAAGTATCAAATTAAATCAGCTTTTATTCAGCAAAAATAAAAAGCTATAAGTGAACTGTTCGACAAAGAAAGTAAGAGGATATGATCATCCAAATAAATATCAAAAACATAAGCTGTAGAGAACAAAACAATAAACAACCACTAGAAAACACTAGTGTGAAATTAGGGTTAGCTCCCTGCTGAGCCCTACAGCAAACTGAATAATAGCAGCACTTTCCCTTCATTTATAGTGCTACACCATCATGTGACGAGGGAAGCTCCTCCCCTTCTTGCATATTTACATGAAAACTCTTTATTAACTAAGCTTTATTTTAATCTCTCATAATCAAATACCAAGAGTAAGTATATTCAATAAACTGTGGATCCTTAAACATATTTATTTTTGATTGAAACAATTTTGTGATGGAAATGTAGGCTGTCTTCATGCTCTACAGGCTCCTCCCCCAGATTCTTGATATACATTTAGCATTGATTCAGCTGGCCGGCTCTTAAGAAGAACAATCAGAAACCGAGGGGGGGTTCCTGGCGGCATGAGGATGTATGGCCTAACCTTTCCACAGAACCGACTACACCAGAAAGGTATGAATTGTAGAATGAAACAAACTTTATTTGCATTCATTCAACATGTCCCCTTGATGGTTCTTTCTTGCTTTCCCTGTTCAAATATCTATTTCCTAAAATGGGAGTTTCCCACTGGGCTGAAGCACTACATATGGCAGTTAAAAACACTCGCTACTGAACAGACTCCTTTTCTAAAACAAGAGTGATTTCCAATGCACAGTGTCTCAACGGGGAAAGGGGTGTCTGTTTCAGATGTATAATGTCCTACACTCTAGCAGCAGTTCATTTCAGTGTTTCAGGCTGTGTTTGACTAAAGCTTAATCCCCTTGCTTAGGACGTGACATCTATTTACCTTTTTGGAGCAGAAGCACTTGCTACAGTAGGCAGAAATACCCTCACCAAAAAGCAATTTAAACCATTTGACTTGCACTCTGTGTTTTCTTTTCAAATTTAACTTGGTTTGGTTTCGTATTTTCTTCTTTTTACCGCGGACTTGCTACTGCAACGTTCGCACAATCGTGAAGGAGAGTAGTGCGAATGTTCGTGTAGATGAGTATGCGCACGCTCGAGAGGGAAATTGTTATAGATTTACATAGCTTCATTTGGTGAGACCAGAAACAAAGGTAATAGGTGTCAGTGATAGAAAGAACATTAGACAGGTGGCCTTCCAGTCCAATGGGGAAAAGAGACAATCAACAAGAAAAGAAAGTAGGGAAGAGAGATGGATTGCTGTTGCAACAGACTTTAAAGAAAGGGGGGGTTCTCAGAGAAACTAGGTAACCCTGTCACAGAATCTCTGTTAGATACAAATGTGGGTTTTTTTTTCGCATAATACTACAAATGTGCATTTGTTGACAATTGCAATACTTTTCATTGATTTCTGAGTGGCTGTTCCTTCACTGTTGCTCCTAGGATGACCTCTCCCTTGCTCTTTCACTGCTTGAGCGTGAAGCTGTGTGTGTGATTTGCATACCGCTCCGGTGCTTTGGCGCTGGTCGTTGCAAATGTTTCCATGGTAAGAGGCGCTTTCTAATACTCTGTTATTTTTCAGTACTCACGTTTGTGGACTCTCTCTGCTATCTCCTCTCTGTGTTGTTCGAGCTGGATAATTACCATTTATGGTGCCATACACCATGAAGTTGTTGACATTGAAGCCATTTCAGGCTCTTCAGTTTGCTCCTGTTTCTTCCGCTCCATTCAATCCTCTCTTCCTTACTACTTCTCCTGGAGGTTCCTGTACTCTGTCTGTGCCAGCTGGTCTCTCCTCGCTGCTGTCAACTATTTCCATTTTGGGTTCAGTGCTTGCTATTTGTCTCTCTAACATCAATCTGTCCTCTTACTCCACATACACTACAGATTGCTGTCTTTATCTCGATCTCTACCTTTGTCACTTCCATGATTCTATCTTTTGTGCTCGTCCCTCACTCATACTTTTCCTGCTACTCCTCTACCATCTCTACTTGCTACTTCGCAACTTGCTCCCTTTCATTTATTCACTTGTCGTCTTTCAGACACTGCTCATTTTCGTTACATGGCTACTTTATGTACTACACAAACAACACGGCATTATCGTCTCATAATGCCGTGTTGCTCATATACCACCTGATGCTGTTAATCCTATCAGCTTTCTTCTTTTCGATCCTATTATTTTCGCCATGTTACAATCAATATTAATCCATGGTCCAAAATCCAACCTGCAATCACTGTGTGCACAAAATTAATGGACTGCATTGGAAGCACCCAAGGGACTTTGGGGGTACTGGTGCACCAGTAGAAACATAGAATTTGATGGCAGATAAGGAAGGCTTGGCCCACCTAGTCTGCTCATTTACCCTACCTACTGTAACACCACAGACCCCACTT
Source organism: Neoceratodus forsteri (assembly GCA_016271365.2). Lineage (NCBI taxonomy): Eukaryota > Metazoa > Chordata > Ceratodontiformes > Ceratodontidae > Neoceratodus > Neoceratodus forsteri. The sequence goes on from CM028129.1 coordinate 726,708,790, forward strand.
GATCTTTGGCATTACCCCCCTTTTCTTACCACTATGGTTCCCTTATGCCTATCCCATGTCTTCTTGAATACCATTACCATTTTAGCCCCCACCACCTCCACTGGGAGGCTGTTCCAGGCATCCATCACTCTTTCTGCGAAGTACCTCCTCACATCTCCCCTAAGTCTACCCTCCTCCAGCTTCATTGATGTCCCCTTGTTCACTCAATGCAGTTAGGCACTGCTTGATCGTCACTGGCATCACAAGGTTCTAAGAATGGCTCTAATGTAGTATTTATATTGCACAGACTCAGTCATCTATATCTCTGGACTGCTTCCTGCTGCAGGTATGCCCAATATCTCAATCAAAAGAACTTTTCATTGGCTTTCAAACTGTGTCTGCCACTGTACATGAATGTGTCCCTTTAAGCATCTCTTTTTCTGAAACATGCTTCCCTCTTGAACCTTATTTATACCGGCTAGGTATTTGAAAGCCTCCATCATATCCTCCTCTCCCTTCTTTCCTCCAGGGTGTGCATATTGAGGACCTTTAGCCCCTCCTCATAGGACTTTTCATGCAGACCCTGCACCATTTCAGTTGCTGTCTTCTGGACTGCCTCTGCTCTGTCTATGTCCTTTCAGAGATGTGGTCTCCAGAACAGGACACAGTACTCTAGGTGAGGTCTTACCAGTGATCTATACAGCAGTAACATCACCTCTCTTTTTCTGCTGGTGATACCCCTCCCTATGTACCCTAGCATCCTACTACCTCTCCCCACTGCTCTGTCACACTGTTTGGCCAACTTTAGGTCATCCAATATGATTACTACAGGTCTCGTTCCTTCTTGGTGGTCGTTAATACTACACCCCCCATTTTGTACTCCGCCCCAGGGTTTCTGTGCTCCAAGTGCATGACTTTGTAATTTTTCACATTGAAACTCAGCTTCCACATCTTTGACCACTTCTTTGGTTTTCTTAGATCTCTATCCGTCCCCCTCCCCGGAGTGTCTAACCTATTGCTGATTTCAGTGTCTTCTGCAAAAAGGCATACCTTTCCTTCTAACCCCTCTGCAATGTCACTCATAAAGACATTAAAGAGGACCGGTGCCAGTACTGATCCCTGTGGCACCCTGCTGGTCATCTTTCCTTCCTCAGAGTAAACACCATTTACCATCACCCTCTGTCTCCTTTTCTTTCCAGCTCACAGTGATCTGTTCCAACCCTTACTGCCACCTTAAAACAATTTGGTAAACTAGCAGGGTATAAAATTAACTATTTTAAATCTGAGGTAGTGTGGATCAGTGGGGTTTGCACCATGCTCATTAAGCAACTTATCCTATTTACTTGGGCTAAAAATAACCAAATTCTCTACCTAGGGGTGCAGGTGACACCAGCCATGGAAAAATTGTTTAGCATTAATTATAAATGTCTACATAACTCCATACAGTGAGAACTGGCATGCTGGAATGCAATCCCACTTTCACTGGTGTGATGGATAGAGTCAGTTAAAAGAAATATTCTCCTTCACTTGCCATTTCTGTTCCAAACACTCCCAGTGGCTATTCCTGAGTCCTTCTGAAAACCCCTGCCTAAGGTTATCAGTCATTTTGTGTGTGGGTGATGGGCATCCTAGAATCAAACAGACAATACTTAGAGCTTCCAGGGAGCCGGGGTTGGCTTTTCCTAATCTGAGGCATTATTATCTATCTGCCAAGTCAGTGGGAATATGCTCCTGGGTTAAAAGGCATACTGCCTCCCAGTGGGTGGCCATGGAGATGAATATGAATCTACCAGTCCTGGGTTGGATGCTGCCTATAGAACGTTTTGGCTCTGAACTTATCTGTAGGGTGGCCAACGTTAGGGTCAAACATACCATAGGCATTATCCTAAAAATCGATAGAGTGACACAGTCTGAAGGAGATCTGGGCTCCTTAACACTAATCTGTCACCATGTGCCTTTTAGGCCCCCAAGGCTGGATTCAGAATTCAAACGATGGGCTGAAAAAGGACTCACGAGTGTATCTCAACTAGTATCACAGGGTAGAATTTTACTATCTGAGACATTGAGACAGAAATACACTTTGGGGTTGGGAGATAGCTTCTGGTACCAATAAGTACACCACTTTCTGCAGCAGGGGGATAACTTGACTAAGGTTACCAGGGGCAGCACCCCCCCCCCCGAAAATTTTCTCTACTGGGTAGTCATACTTAAAGATAAATGTTAGTGCATTTCAGAAATGTGTAAGACTCTAATGAAGGCAGATGACCAACCATCAGAAAACATTAGACTTAAATTGGAGCAGGAAAGTGGGTCCACTGTACCGTTTAAAAAATGGATGCAGAGATTACGGGGGGGGGGGGTAGAAGCTAACTTCCACACTGATTTGGTGATAGTTGAGGAGGATTGTTGGAGAAATTGTGGGAATAGGCGTTCACATATTTCCCAGTCATAGAGAGCTATTGGTTTCAGATCCATCAGTCCATAGACCAGGTCCTGGGAGGGAATTACCCATTTACTTCTACCGATATGTTGCTGAGGTTACCCAAAGCTGGCACATTGACGAGTAAAAAGAGAAAATTGTTATGTATGATGTTAATGACCTCCCATAAAGGTATCACAGCCAATTGGCTATCAGATGTATCCCCCACAATTTATTATTTGGAAAACAAAATGCAGGAAGTGCATAGTATGGAAGATATAATGGCCATAGTGAACCTGAGGATTAACTCTTTCCTGAACATCCGGCTGCCTTGGGATGCTTATTGGATACAAAGGATGAGGCACTGCAGTAACTGCCTCATCAGTTTTGTGACTTTGTTATAACATTCTTAGTGTTAATACACAAAGGGTCATAGGTGGAGCCCTAACAGAGGTGTGTGACCCCTGGGCATCATTTTGTCTGACTAGGACACTACCTTCAATGGACTGTCTGGAGACCATTTTATTTTTCAGGGACTTTGCCTGGCTATCCACCTCCTCACTGCCTGCCGAAACAGAGACAGCAAAATAGTTTTTTTGGACACATAACCTCACAGCACTGTTTTGTTGTGTTTTATTGTGTTAATAGGAAGTATGGTTTAAGTCCCATGAACTTGTCCACTTTATTCATTCCTTTTACTGGAAAATCTTAGGCTGTATTTCAAAGGACATGCTATGGTATATCACCTTATTGTAATGATAACTTTTTTCCTTCCCTTAAATAAAGCTGAGTTATTAAAAAAATAGGAGGTTTGCTTTTTCAGGAGGTTTGCAGGGTGAACATGTCATAGGCTGGGCAAACAGCTCATTTTTTGCCATTCCAGACAGTCTAGGTACCCTGCCTCTGGAAGTCAAGGTTTTTCCCCATTTGGCTACTTAAAGTTGTGGTCCCACAGGCCTCATTGCAACACTGCACTACCAGCCACTCTCTGTACACCTGAAACTGCTATCTGTTTCCCAGTCAGCACCAGCACACCACTGTCAGCAAATACAGAACGCACAGAATGTGAAGAGGGCTTCATACTCTCAGGAACAGCTGATTCTTGGAACACTGGAGTACCACTGGGTGACTTGTCAAAGTGGTCTCACCTTCTTCCAGCATATTCTAACTTGCAGTGTCAGATAGCTCTTTTGCAGTGGAAGTGTCAGTTTGTACCCCTGAAACTATTTATGTCAGGACTGTAAAACAGCTGGACTACAGCAGAAATAGTAAGTGTTTTAGCCATGGAAAGTCTCTCTCAGCAAGCCTGAATTTTGGCTTTTTCCTCAGCCACCAATTCTAGCAGGAGGAGTTTTTTATCTTTGGCTTTTTTTAGCTTCTCCTCCTTGGCAATGACATCTTGATTTTTCAGAAAAAAAAGCTTCTGCTTCAGAAGAAGGCTTAACCATCTCTGCTTCAGACTCCTCTTTCCATAATTCAATTGTTATTTTCAATTCAAAGTTTATTTTACCGGGAATAACACCATTGAGACAACTCATTTGTGAGGAGGTCCTGGGGGGACATAAGTAAAATACAAAATACGAGACAGTTACAGTGGTACAATACAAAGACAGCTGAGATACCATATACCGTATATACTCGCGTATAAGTCGGATTTTTTAGAGTTAAAATATACTCGTTGTTCAGCCTACCGACTTATATGCGAGATATATCCCGGGGTTGTTTGAGACTACTCTGGACAAAAACGTGAACTTTGCTGCTACTTAGCACTGCATGATGTTTTAATTGCAGTTGTTACTTTGATGTGATTACCTCATCATTGCTTAATCAATACATGATTAACACCGCTCCTCAGTTCACTATTGCTGCTCCCTCAGTTCAATGTTAATTGTAAAATGATGAACATTGCATGATTAAATCTGCTCAATGTTTAATTACCTCATCATAGTTAAAATTGTCCCTCCTGCAGGTTGTTAAATGATTACCTCAGTTCAATAAATGATTAACACCGCTCCTCAGTTCGCTATTGCCACTCCCTGGGTGTAAGATGCAGGCTCACAAACGAAAACGCAGTACATATGATACTGATTTTAAATTAAAAGTTGTTCGGTCCGCTGAGATGCACACAAATGCTGCTACTGAGCGAGAATTCAGCATAGATGAAAAATTAATCCGGACTGGAAACATAAAAGATTCGATGCTATGTGCTGACAGAAATAGTCAAATGCATTCGTACAGACCCTTCTCCTGTATCATCAATTGAAGAAGAGCTCAGTTCTTGGGTCAGCGATCTAAGGCAGCAAGGTTACATTGTAACAAGAATGGCTATTCGGCTTCAAGCACTTGCTATAGGAAAGAAGCAAGGGAGTGCTAGCAACTTCAGGGCATCTGCGGGCTGGTGTACAAGATTTATGAAGAGACATGGTCTCACACTCAGTTCTTGTGGGGTTTTTTTTACAGGTTTCATACAAAACTCAGTACCCGACTTATACGCGGGTCAATAAAAAAGTTGTAATTCGCAGGGCTCAAGTCGGGAATCTGATTGAAGGCGAACCGACTTTGTAATGCAAGTTTTTACTGTACAAGAAAAGCAGACAAAAGGAAGTTAACGAGGTACAATACTGAACAGCAAATGTTTCCAAGTCTAATACAGGTGCCTATACAGGTAAAGCTAGTGGAGTACAACAATTATGCAAAATGATAGGTTCAAAAAAGTAAATTGAAACAATAGAAGAGGACATAGAGTGCAAGGTGGAGGGATTTTATAGCAATAGAGGGTGATCAAAGGCAGAAAACGTAATACAGGTTACAGAAATATAACTGGAGGGGGAGAGGAGAGCAGGTGTGGGGGAAGGGAGGGGATGAAAAATGTAGAAAACTAAGAAGCATTGAAGGGGGAGACACAGGGGATGGATGATATACAAATTCTTAGTACTAGTGCTTGATGAGGGGAATAGCGGGATTGGAAGCAAACTAGGCCAGAGGGGAAGTGGGGGAGTAGGGAGAGGATTAAGTGGCAGGAGTCAGAGAGAATATACATGATTACAATAAGCACGTTCAAGCACAGCAGTTACATTTGTCCTTCAACATACGCCCAGTCAAGGACTTGAATGTACACAAGCCAACTGTAAGGTTAAGTTTAAGGGTTTTTTCTATAGTGTTCCTTAAGGTCGACAGGGCATAATTTAGGGATGAAGAACCAAACTGGGTTCTAATCTCTGGAGTATCAAATGTTATATATGGAACTTCCTGCGAGTGTACACACTTGAGGCACATTTAATCATGGAGCAGACGTAGGGAGGGAGTTTCAGGGTTAGAGCTCTGTAAACCCAGAGGGATGCATTGAGGCACCTTCTGACACTAATGGATGGCCAACTAACCTGCAGATAAAGGAAGCAATGGTGGGTGTTGAAAGGAGCATTTGTAATGAGTCTTAAGGCCCTGTGATAGAGTGTGTCAAGGATAATTAGTGCTGACTTTGGACTATGGCTGTAGATAAAGTCTGCATAGTCAATTAACGGGAGAAAGGTTGTTTGGACTAACCTTAGTTAGGCATCCTGGGTAAGCAAGTGCTTTATGTGATAGAAGAGACCAAGCCTTTGGTAAATTTTTTTGGCAGTTTCCTCTATATGCGTTACAAAGGATAGTTTTCGATCCAGCCAGAAGCTGAGATATTTAATTTTCTCAGCTGGTTCCAGTACTTCTCCCAGGATGGTCTTAATCTGAAAATTTGCATTCAAGGAGTTGGTGGGGCATCTTTGGTATTAGGGGACACGTGCATAGGTTTTGTCTTTTTAGCATTGAGGAGTAATTGGAGATTTATTAAGTTGTGTTAAAGTAGGTCAAAGTCACATTGTATCTCAAGGCAGGTAAGTTGGAGACTAGGCCAGGCAACATATAACACAGAATCATCCGCAAATAGGTGTACATTTGCTGTGCTGACATTGTTAATATTATTAATGTAAATGGCATATAGTAACAGACTTATGATGCAGCCCTGTGGAACTCCTTTCAGTATAGGTTTTAAAGGGGAAAGGGCACCACTGGCTTTAACCTGTTGCCGCCTGTCAGTAAGATAACAGGAGAATCAATTTAACAAGGTGTCATCTAGACCGAAATTATTTAATGTGTCCAATAGTAATTGGTAGTCAACGAGGTCAGAAGCCTTGCTTAAATCTAAAAAAAGGACGCAAACATGGTACTTAGCATCAAGGGAGGTTAACCAGTCATCTGTAACTTTTGCTAGAGCAGATACCGTACAATGTTTGGGGCGAAACCCAGATTGCAGGGGTTCAGTAGATTTTATGCTTCTTTTCAAGAAGCTTAGATAGAATGGGCAGAAGCAAAATAGATCAGTAATTACTGAGGTGGTCCTGGTCACCAGATTTAAACAAAGCGAGGACATGAGCAGTTTTCCAAACGGGAGGGATAATACCTTGGGAAAGTGACAGATTGAGCAAGTGGGTGATAGACAAGGCAAGGGCATAGTATCCTATCTTTAGAAAGTAGGTTCAAGCAGATCAGCTCCTGCTCTTTTTTTAGGGTCAAGAGTGAGCAAGAGATCCTCGTCTTGCTTGAGTGAGATAGGGCTGAAACTAAACTGTGAAGAGTCAGGTCTAGTTTTGGGGGAAGCTGGTGAAAGGGTTCAAGCAAGTGGCTGGGATGATAGCTTGCTGACAGGAGAAGAGTCAACAGCTAGGCCGGCTGTGGCAAAATGATTATTTCACTGGTCCAGAATATCATCACTGTTTGTGTAGGTAATGTCCCCTGAGACTATTTTAGTTGGAAGGGATGAAGGTAAACTATGCCCTTCAATTTCCCTAATAATATTTCAGAATTTAGTAGCATTGCTTTTGGATGACTCCAAAGCAGACTGGTAGTACTTGGCCTTTTCTGCCTGAATGAGTCTGGTGCACTGGTTTCTTGCTGCTCTGAAGGCAGCCCAATCCGCTTCAGATTTTGTCTTGCAGGCTTTTTTCCATAGGTGATCTCAATGATGTAAGATGGATTTCAATGAGTTGGAGAACCAAGGACAGGCTTTTTTCCTAGCCCTTAGTTTAGTCATTGGGGCATGTTTGTTAATAACCTCCAATACAAGGTTGAAGAAGTGGGTATATGCCTTATCGACTGTTGGGGCCAGGTAAAAATCTTGCCATCTGATCCCATTTAGATTGGACAGGAACTCAGAGATATTAAATTTGAGGAAATTCCTTCTGTAGGTAAAATTAGATGGACTGGTTGTTTTTAGGGAGTGCCTCATGCAGGCAATGGCATTGTGGTCACTAATGTCCTTATGAAATACAATTGCAATTTTTATGGGGCCTGTTGGTAAAGATTAGGTCCAGGAGAGTACTGTGCCAAGGAGTTTTAGTATTAGGGTGGGTGGCATCACAGATTAGTTGCGTAAGTCCATACCCATCGCAAGAGGTTCAGAGCAACGAGAATTCCAATCCAAGTTGAAGTTCCCCATACAAATAAATTCAGAGTCAATGGTTCCTAGTATCCTGTGGAGGTGGTAAATTATCCCCAGTCCACCAAAAGGGGGTCTGTAGCAGCCTGAAATGTAGATTGACTCATTAGCCAATAGAGAAATGTTTAAGGTGAGACCTTCAAATTCCGAGGGCAGGGCTGTGGAGTCGAGGACAGAGTCTGTGTATTCGTTTAGAACATAAATTGCAACCCCTCCACCCCTAGATATCCTGTCTGTTCTGTAAACATTGTAGGATGTGATATTCATAGCTTGACTTGTATCATTAGGTTCCATAACCACATTTGCAGTGGCCTCAGGAGTAGAGTGTGTAGGAGAGGAGGCCACCTCTTCTACACCTTCAGTAACAATACATCCATTCACCAGGTAGGCCATCTTAGCAGCTTGCAAAAATGGCCAGGGTTTCCCCTTCAGGGGAGTAGGGGAATTTCCCTGGTGTTCTAGCCTAATTTCAGCCATTCACTAAACTAATACCAACAGCTTAAAGGGGAACTGTCAGCTGTCCAGGAGTAAACAAGCATGGCCTATAGGTCCCAGTTAGCTAAAACCCACAATATATATATTTTTTAATAACTTACTTGGCTAAAATCTGTATTTTATCTGCTTGATCCTGCGACTCCACCCCCATCACAGCCATTATTTTCCAGAGTCCCCCGCAGCCAGCCCCCTGATTACATGACTAACAAGCCACAGGGGATTCCTCTGTGCCAGTATAGTCTCAGAAAAAATTTACACATATACAGTGCATGTTTGTGCTTCTAATGCCAGTACCAATTGACCAAGAAAAGAGCTTTCCTCAGTGTTTCAGTGCTGGCATTAGAAGCGTAGACAAGCACTGTATATGTGTTAATCTTTTCCAATTTCAATCCTATTGATAGGGTAATACCTTTAGGCAACAAGTGTTTTTTTGTGAAAAGTGACCCAGTCAAAAGGTTACAATACATCATATACTAAAACACATTATTTTCGGTATGTAATATAACAATATCACATAATTTAAACTTATAAAAATACTATACAGTAGGTAAAAATAGAACTTGTGCCTAAAATTGGCATGTTGCAGATACATACAAAGAGATTCATATACAAGGTCAATCAGTCTCTCCATAATCTCTCTCAATTTTTAGTTTACAAACAGAGGCGATTTACCAAATCATTCAAATAAAGCCTCATATCTGTTTACCATGTTTGTATGTTTCACGGTTTTTGATTGCTTGATTTATTTATTGTATGGTGTGTACTGGTTTGTTAGGTGTTTATTTATTATTCGCTGAAAATTAATAATGTATGTTAAATTTTAAAAAAAGTCTCATATCTCTCTCAAATTGCATGATTTGATGGCAGGCAGGTACAAATAAGATCAGATAGTGATAAAAAGTTCCATGTTTTATTGGCCTATTCTTAAAGGATCTTTGTCCTAGGGCTAGGTATTTCAAGATGCGTATTCTTTGTGGAACTAGTATTATAAACATTCAAATATTTAGACACTAACACATTCAAATTACCGGTGCTTTGACCATTAATTATTTTACAGCACCAAATGCCATCAAAATACTTAATTCTGGCATCCAAAGGAAGCAAACTTGTACATTTACAAATAACGCAATGATGACCAACTTGTTTTACTCCCAGTATGAATCTACATGTAGGATCGTATGCGGTTCTCAATCTGCACAGCGCACGGTCCATAGCCATGACATACATAAGCAGTCCATAGTCTATAATAAAGAGAATTAGACTGAGCAACCAATTTACAAGTCTCTTGGTGGAAATTAGTATTTCTGTACAATAAACCTAATCTTGTATTTATTTATTTTCTCTACCTTGTCTATGTGCATGGCAAAGGACAGTGTGCTATCCAGATGGGCACCCAAATATTTGAAAGACTGTACATATTCCAAAACCTCACCTATGGTTGTTTTGATATTCCGTTGTTCACAATTTCCAATTCCCCTAGCTTGCAGGTAGCAAACACCATGGACTGGGTCTTTTTATTTTTATTTTGAAAATTGATGACCAGGACTCTGAGCAAAGGCATGATCATTTCCAGGTGTGACCCAGGAGAGGGGAACAAAGAATATAAATACATGGCATAGGCAAATTCATTATACAATAAAGTGCAAATCAGAGCACATGAAGGCCGCAGAAAGTGCACAATGAATAAAATAGAGAATGAAGTATAGGTCGGTGTGTGTAACGAGAAGTTTATACATACCTGAGGGGTTAGATGCTAAATAAACCCTAGAGTGAAGCTAAAGGGGTTTATGAATAGCATCTAACCCTGAGGGAGCATGTAAACTTTGAGTTTACACACACCAACCCTTATTTTATTTTATATAATTGCTGGGTTTCCCTTTTTTCACCTCAGCAATTTTATAAAATGAAAAGTGTGTGGCCGTGGTCACCTTTATTTATTTCAAGTTTTTTTTACATCTTGTGGGGAGCCAAAAACAAGACCTTTTGGTACATTTAGTTTTTTTTTAATTACTTACGTCTACTCTGGGTAGTGGTTTAGTGACCCAGGGGTTTGGCGAGTGGTGGAGAAGCGAGGAACTGTGGCGGGTGCATGTGCAGAATCAGGGAAACCGTGAACGTGTTTGCCATAATAAACACTCCTTTATTACAGAAAATTATGCCATGGTTTCCCAATGGGAAAAAAGGGAAATCAGTTATTATTAAGGCATAATCAGCAAGTTAAACATATAAGTAACTGTGTGAGGGACTGTTGGGGGGGAGGAAAACAAGAGCAAGGGGAGAAGGGAAGGAGTCTCAGCTGATATCTGAGGGAGCCAGGGGAGATAGTGTGGAGGAGAGAAGAGGGGACATTAATCACTAGCTTGCTACTTGTGCACCAGTCCTTAACTCTTGCAAAGTCCTCTTGAAGAGGTCCAGTGAAACCTGCAACATTCCTACCACTGGTTGCCAGGACGGCATCATCAGCACAAAGTATGACTTTGCAGTCTTGGCAAACAGAAGGCAATTTATTCAGAAAAAGGCTAAAAGCAGTGGTCCCATAATGGATCCCTGTGGAACTTCAAGAACTGTACTGGCACATAGGAGTCCCTCCAGCTTAGCCCGTCGGTCATGTCATCAGAGGCCTGGCTGAGGGGATTCTGGGAAAATATTGGCCAGTGAGAGGTTACAGGATCAACCACATAAGCATATAGATTTCAACCAAGTAAGTTATTAAGAAAATGTAAATATTGTGCATTTCGGCTAATCAGGACTTATAGGTTCTGCTTTTTTGTTCCTGGGGAGCTGACAGTTCCCCTTTAATCTGGCTCAGTTGCAAATGATGATTTACAGCTGTGTGTCCACTTCCTTGCAAGAGGCTGAAAATAGGCAGTATTGCCTAGTCCCCTCTTTCCCTGTCAACAAAAAATAAATAGAATAGTAGATGGCCAGTCATGCACAACAAACTCTGAATTCCATCGAGGGCTCCTGATGAAACTGTTGACCACAAGAGTGCAGCTTGAGTGGTCTCCGATTTCATCAGAAGTCTGAGATGGAACCCAGAGCTTGTTGTGCATGACTAACCATCTTACTGTTTTTTATAGTATAAGGTCAGCGTCTGTTTTCCCAGACATTCAAAAAAAAAGAAATAAAAAAAAAAAAACCCAGGTGCTTGCAATTAGAAAAGAGTCAGAAAGGTATCAGGCATCAGATAGCAAGATCGGGTACAAAATCAAACAATGCAACAAAGAAAAAACAGCAAAATTCAAAATGTTTTCTTATGGTCCATTTGCTTTCCTGGTCAGCTATGAATTTTGTGTGATCACTACAGGTGACACCCCTATTAACAGTTGCCATTTCATTCATTTTGTCAGTTGCACTTGCTCCGGTTTAAACAGTGATAGATGAACCTTTTTTTTTGTAATTGTGACACAAGCTGCTGGTGATGGCTTGCAGTTGTACCATCGATCTGACATCAGATCGATGGTACAATAACAGTCCAACGTCAGATCGATGGTACAGTAGCATTTCAGCTGTTACTGAATTCTATATAGACCAGACACTGATCATACACACTGATGGGGGTAGGAAGAAGTAGGCTGCTGGTTAACTAGGATCTGCAGCTTATCCAGTAGGTAGGGAAATGGGCAGACTGGGTGGGCCAAGTGGTCCTTATCTGCCGTCAAATTCTATGTTTCTATGTTTCATACACTATAAATAAATTGTATGTAAATGTGTGTATGTGCCTGTAAGGGGATTGGACCTTAGAAAATTGATAGATAATGTAACGACATCATTATGAAAGTTAGTGTGTGTGTGTGTGTGTGTGTGTGTGTGTGTTAGATGTGACACCAATAGCTGCTTCTACATTAGCTTGCTGTGTGAGGTTTTATTCATTGTATAATTGTAACGTACAATAGATGTGAGATTGTCTGTGTTATGATACCCTACTACTTATCACACACTTCCATCACAATAATACAACAAACACAATCAGCTATAATAGCACTATACACAGCAAACTAAAGGTAAGGCAGCATTTCTTGCCTCTAGCTTGCTCTTGTTTCTGTAGTCAACAAGTGTCAACTTCCCTGTATCTTTTGAATCACAGGACCACTTATTGGTAGTAGTAGCCAACTCATTTTCCCTAGTTTGTGTTACATTTATATTTACTAAACGTAGCCTGCAATTTTATTCTTTTTTATTAAAGTTTCAAGATGCATGTCAATAAAAAAAAAATTAATGAGTAACTTGATGCAGGCAGTGCAGCCTGGTGGTTACAGTGAAGAACTGCGAACCTGGAGCCCCAGCCTTGAATCCCACCAGAGCAACGCACTCACCATGTGGTCTTGAATAAGTCACTCAGCCACACTGTGCTTATACTCCTCTCGCTAGTTCACTTATTCTCCACCTACTCGACTAACGACTGATGCAACACTTCATGGCTTGTAAAGTACTTCGGGATATAGTGTATAGGAGATGCATTATATAAAATACTAAATTCCTTGCCTTTCAATTATTGGCTTTATACAGGACTCAGACCCTGGCTGACAAACCAAACGGTACTTTGTGGTAGCTTGCTTTGCACCCTGCCTGCTATGGTTCAATAGAGAAAGCCACTCCCATTGCATTTTTTCATTATCTCCCCTCCCTTTTTATGAGCAATAAATTCAGTTACATGCAAAAACGATTGCAAAAATATTCCCAATCATTACATGCAAATCAGAACTTTAGTCATTAAAATGAAGTTAATTTGAATACAGTATTTATCAACATGAAACATTTACTTTTAAGAATTCTTGCCATCGCACATGTGCACTTGTCATATTCAAGAGCTGTACAGTGTACAATATATGCTTTTTTTCAGGGCAAGTACATTACAGTGCAGGAAAGTCAGGAAGTGTCTTTGGCTCTGCAGACTTGTCATTATCATAAATCAGATTATAAATACTGAGAGCCATAAAAGATCAAAATAAATGTTTCATACATCGATTCTTCAGTTAGTATGGTATAATTTCATTTAAACTAGACATATCAACATTTTCCAAAGAGTAATGTGAAAACAGATGTTTTATTTTTAATACTTGATTTATTGCCCACTGTGAAACTTATTTTTTTAACATAATCATTTTAGATGCCCTCCCCACAACATGCACATACTCACAGCTAACCTGGAAACCAAAAACATAGACTTGGTCAGCAGATAAGGACTGCTTGGCATACCTAGTCTGCCCCATTTGTCCCTGCTATACTGTCACCACAGAATCTACCTGATCCCCAGCAACTCCCCCTAGAAACATAGAAACATAGACTTTGATGGCAGATAAGGACCGTCTGGCCCACCTAGTCTGCCCACTTCCCTACCTGCAGGATAGGCTGCAGATCCTAGTTAACCAACAGCCTATTTCTTCCTACCCCCCAACAAGAACTGCCTTATGTCTGTCCCCTGCATTCTTGAATTCTCCCACAGTTTTAGACCCCACAACCTCCTCAGGAAGGCTGTTCCATGCATCCACTACCCTCTCTGTGAAAAAATACTTCCTCACATTGCCCGGAATCACCCCCTCTATCTTTAAATTGTGTCCCCTGTTCTTGCACGTCTCTTTTCTGAAAGATGCTACCCTCTTGGACTTTGTTGATTCACTGAGGTACTTAAAGTTTCTATCATGTCCTCTCTCCTTCTTTCCTCAAGGGTATACATATTAAGCTCCTTAGTCTCTCCTCATACGGCTTCTCTTGCAGACCCTGCACCATTTTAGTTGCCCTCCTCTGGACTGCCTCTATCCTGTCTATGTCCTTGCGGAGATGGGGTCTCCAGAACTGGACACAGTACTCCAGATGGGGTCTCACCAACTGTCTGTACAGAGGGATAACAACTTCCTGTTTTCTGCTGGTGATGCCTCTCCCTATGCATCCCAGTATCCCCCCAGCCCTCCCTACTGCCTTCTCACATTGCTTGCTAACCTTAAGGTCATCTGATATGATTACCCTCACGTCCCTTTCCTTTTTTGTTGTTCTTACTACCCTCCCCCATTGTGTAATCTTCTCCTGGGTTCTTGTTTCCCAGGTGCATTATTTTGCACTTCTTTGCATTGAATCCTAGCTGCCATACTTCTGACCATTCTCCAACCTTGCCAAGTCCCTTCTCATCCTTTCCAGGCCTCCTTGTGTATCAACCCTGTTGCAGATCTCTGTGTCATCTGCAAAGAGGCATACGCTTCCTTCCAGTCCTTCAGCAATGTCACTTATAAAGACATTAAAAAGGACTGGACCCAGTACTGAACCCTGTGGTACCTCACTAGTAACCCCTCTTTCTTCAGAGTGGACTCCATTTACAATTACCTTCTGTGTCCTGTTGTCCAGCCAATGTTTTACCCAGGCTACCACCGTGGGATCCACTCCCAGGCTAGTTAATTTGACTATTAATCTTTTGTGTGGGACTGTGTCAAATGCCTTGCTAAAGTCTAAGTAGGCCATGTCCACAGCCCCTCCCTGGTCTACTACTTTGGTTACCCAGTCAAAGAAATCTATTAGGTTTGTCTGACATGACCTTCCCGCTGTGAACCCATGCTGCCTTGGGTCCTGTGCCCCACTGGCCTCAAGGTACTCAACAATTCTTTCCTTCATAAGTGACTCCATCAGTTTCCCTCCCACAGAGGTCAAACTGACAGGTCTGTAGTTTCCTGCCTCTGTCTTGGTCCCACTTTTGTGAAGGGGAATCACATCTGCCTTCCTCCAGTCCTCGGGTACCACACCATCCTCCCATGATTTATTAAAAAGAATAGTCAGTGGTTTCACTAGTTCCCCCCTTAATTCTTTTAGAATTCTGTGGTGAATTCCATCAGGCCCCATTTCTTTGTCCACTTTCAGTTTTAGGAGTTCTTGCAGAACCCTTTCTTTTGTGAAAGGGCTGGGATCAACCCCCCTATCAAGAGTGCTTCTGTTAATTGGATTAGGCACTTCCCCCTCCTTTTTTGTGAATACTGAGCAGAAATATTCATTCAGTATCCCTGCTTTTTCACTGTCCCCCTCTGCCCACCCACCGTTCATTCTATTCAGCCTCACTATCCCTCCCTACGCTCTCTGATGTACCTATAAAAGGTTTTCTCCCCCGTCTTAATTGAGTTGGCTATCTTTTCCTCAGTTTGGGCCTTTGCTATTCTGACTTCCCTTCCTGCTTCCTTCTGCCTTAACTGGTACAGCTCTCTGTCCTGCTCCTTCTGTGTTTCCTTATACTTCTTGAATGCTATCTTTTTCTCCCTGACTTTCCCAGTCACCTCTTTTGAGAACCATAGTGGCTTTTTCTTTCATTTTGATTAGTTTATTTGCTTCACACAAAGGTTTGTTGCCTCTGTGATGGCAGTTTTGTGATTCCCCATTGTTGCTCCACCCCTCCTTCTAGCCTGTTTGCTAGTGCTTTTCTGAGGCACTCTCCCATCTTGCCAAAGTCAGCCCTCCTGAAGTCCAGTACCCTCACTTTTGTATGGCTTGACTCTGTAGCTGAGTTTAACGTGAACCACACTGTTTGATGGTCACTTGTTCCCAGATGGCAACTCACTTCTAGATCTGAGATCCTCTCACTACCCCCATTTGAGAGTATGAGGTCTAAGATTGCTCCCTCATGAGTGGTTTCTGAAACTAGCTGTCTGAGGCCTGCCACCTGAAGGGCATCGAGAATGACCCTGCTCTTGGATGTGGCTGCAGCAAATGTGCTCCCTGTTAACATCTGGCATATTCAGGTCTCCTATCAACAGTATCTCCCCTTTCTCTGCCATCCTAAGAATGCCTTCTATCATATCATTGTCCATTCCCTCCCCCTGACATGGGGGTCTGTACACAACCCCTGTGTGGATTGTGGTGCCCTTTCCAGTCTCCAAGGTGACCCACAGTGCCTCCTCTCCTCCATGTTTACTCTTTTGTTCAGTTGCTTTTATCCCTTCCTTTACATAGAGAGCTACTCCTCCCCCTCTTCTCTTCTCTTCTGCCTGTCTCTCCTGCAGGTTATGTACCCTGGTATGTTAACATCCCAGTCATGGTTCTCTGTGTACCATATGTACTCATTGCTTTTCTACTAAGACACCTTTCTGCCTATCCCATGCTTGCTTAAAGCCCACCACTGTTTTTGCTTCCACCACTTCTGCAGTTAGATGTTCCAAGCATCTGCTGCTCTTTTAGTGAAGAAGTACTTCCTCGCATCCCTCCTAATCTTCCCCCTTCCTGCTTTGTTACATAGCCTCTTGTTCTGGAGCACCTTCACCTCTGAAAAATACTCCCTCCAGTACCTTGTTCACCCCCCGTGAAAACAGTTAAGCACAAGATAAAATATAAAGCACTGCAGGACATTATAATATAGTTATATAGTATTATAATATAATACTTGCTACAGTATCAATGTCTATAACAGGGTAATAAGCACCTTTTTTTTACATATGTCTAATTATTCAAGGGGGGGGCATATTCCTCCAACATTCTCACAGAATCCTGTCTTCTGTATTGAGACAGACGCTTCCTGTCATGACTTCATAGAGCAATGACTTCACAAAGCACCCCCATCATTCATTCCTTCACAATATCAGTTTATGTCACTAAGGGGGGTGGGCTGAATTCTCCCATGCTGACTACCACTTTTTAAGTTGCATTTACACTGGCAACATCTTGTGCTGTGAAAGTTGGCTCAGAAGGGATATGGCACACTCAAGCAGTGGTACTTCTCTGGCCACTCTTCCAACTAAGAGATACACATTTCAGGAGTTTTTAGGGCTAAGGTTATTAGCGTCTACTCATACATCACTATTAAAAGTTCAGCAAAAAAATGCAGATAGCAAATAATAGTCCTCAAAACCCTGCAATTTAGTCTGTCAACAAACAAAGCCTCTGATTTGAATGTTGGTTTCAGGTTATAATATACTCCCACATACCACATCTTACTCAGAATATACTGTCCAGCAACTAAATGTATTTTTAAAATATGTTGGAAATTGTTAATGATCTAAATTTATGGAAGCATGTTTTAACGTCTCTGCTTAAATGTGTTATAATGAATTACAAGTCAATCAATAAATGCAATAGAACTGAACCAAACCACCGTTGTAGAAAAATAAGCAAATCTTTCTATCTTTGAGGGCCCATACTGTTTGCCATAGTTATGTATGTGGAAATTAATAGGTATACTTTCCCAACCTGAACATTCCCCTTTTGTAGCATATTGTTTATATCAATGCCAGGCTTATAATATAAAATTAATCAGTGTCAGTGGCTCAGTAGGTAGCACACTCGCCTCTGAGGCCGGGAGATCAGAGGGCTCTGGGTTCAGTTCCCATATCTGGCACTTGGGTTAATATCCCAGTACTTACACTGTAGAGCAGCATGAGAGGCGTGCTGTACTTCTGAGGTGCCGTCTTTCGGATGAGATGTTAAACCGAGGTCCCATCTGCCTGGATTGGTGGTAGTTCAGGTAGGTATTAAAGATCCCATGGCACTTCTTGAAAAGAGTAGGGGAATTTCCCCAGTGTCCTGGCCAAATTTCCTTCATTCACTAAAAATGCCACCAACAGCTTAATCTGGTTCAAGGTCAGTTGGTATTCATCTGTATCCCCCTTCCCTGGGTTGTGCCTGAAAATAGGCAGGATTTGTCTAGTGCACTTACCTGGTCAACAAAAACTAATTAAACAAAATTCCTTTCTAACTATCAAATGTCACAGGCTAGCAGTGTAGGACTGAAATTCATAACATTAGCTAACAACTTGTTTACATAAAACATACAATTATGCTGTTTTAATGCCCAGCACATGTCATGCCGTTTCATTGTGAGAGATCACATGCCCAGTACTATACGCAGGAGCAAGGCCACATTAAATTATGTGTTATTGTTGTTTGCACTTTATGCCACTTGCCATCCCCTGTGCTTGGTTCCTTCAGGCATTCCCAGGGAATACCCAGTTCCTCAGCATTCCACACACCAGCACTCATCTGCCTCCGTGTGACATTGGTTTGCCCTCCAAGTGGAATCGGGCTGGAAGATGTCCCCCCATCAGAGGTTGTGTGTCAGGCGGCGGTGCAGTGGAGCTGCAGGGCCCAGATGATGGTTGTGATGCAGTGCAGGCAGACATGCAGAGCATATATGGTATCAACCAGCATCTCCCTGTTCCAATACTGCACTGACCATGCAAATGCACCTGTGGTCACCCAGGTGGTGCTGCGATGGCAGCGGTGCTCTGCCTCCATCCCCGGAGAAGAGCATCCTCATGGATAAGCAGTCCTCTTCACCGGATGGAGATAACCAAGGCTTGCTCCTGAACACAGGTCACCAGCATTGTGAGCAATAGTCCTACTGCAGTGCAAACAGGCCTGCTGAAATTTTGATTTTAAAAATTCACAGCACAGAATGAATAAGAAAAAAAGTCCTGACCTGACCGGAAGAATTATAAACTGACACATGTGTTCTGTTAACTTTTTAGAGCGCTTTTTTATTTTTGGAAGAAAACAGTTTATTGTTCATTTTACTTGGTTTGTTTACTCCCTTTTTGTCCCTTTTCTTCTTGGCCCCCGCCAAATGATTGAGGTTGTCACTGCTATATCCTACTTTCATCTAGGAGGCAGATGGGTGGCTGCCTTCACAGCTAATGTACATCTGGTCAGCCGGCAAGGCCTGCACAAATTCAATGACAAGGCATGCCAGGTTGTGTGTTGTGCTAGGATAACATCATGCCTTGGGTGCATTGTGAGGCATATGGCCACAGGCTGAGCACCTACAGCCACCAAAAAGTGACAATAGAAACATAGAATTTGACAGCAGAAAAGGACCACTTAGCTCATATAGTCTGCCCAGCTGTTCCCTACCTAGTCTGTCTCTTCAAACCCAACTGGTCTCCAGTGATCCTCCCTCCTCCCACCATCCTATCCAACAATTATTAGGGGGATAGAACTGGGGGGAGCAGGGAAAACTGAAGTTAGGTGCCTGCCTGATGCCATGGCTTGGAGGGACAAGAAGCGCATCCTCAGGATCACGAGAACAGCTGCACGGGAGTCTCAGCTGGATGTCATTGTTCACCTAGGGACAAATGACTTGGCTCAACATGAGATTAGAGCAGTGCAGAAGGACTCTGTAGAATTGGAGAGGGGCCTAAGACAAGTAGTACACACAGTATCCTTCTCAGAGGTGCTGCCTGTCAATGGCATGAATGAGGCAAGGGTACTTTGCACCATGCAGTTTAATGAATGGTTGAAAAAATGGTGTGGAGCATAGGGGTTTGGCTTCATTGGGGACTGGGGTTCCACCTGGAGGGACACCAGCCTATACTGGCAGGATGGTCTGCATCTGTCCAGGAAGGGAACAAGTCTTTGAGCAATCGGTTTAAATGCTTCATTGGCAAGCTTTTAAACTAGTCAAGGGGAGGCACTGATAAGAGCAGGAAAATCCCAGCCTCCTACAAAACAGGGTACTAAATGAGAAAAAGACCGAGGTAGAAAGGTCAGTGGGGGATGCTGCAACAGAAGGTAAAGCCATCAAAAAATGGAGAGCAATGACTACCAATGCCCATAGTCTGAGTAACAAGCTTCCTGAATTAGTGGCCTTGATGGAGGAGAAACATCTGGATATCATGGCAGTCACAGAAATATGGTACACACAAAACCGTGACTGGGACGTAAACATACCAGGATACACTATCTACAGGAGGGACAGAGAGGGTAAAAGAGGAGGAGGAGTAGCTCTTTACATAAGGGAAGGAATCAAAGCAACAGAACAAAAGGGTAAACAGGGAGGAGAAGAAGCACTGTGGGTAAATTTGGAGACCAGCAATGGCACCACAATCTGCACAGGGTTATACAGACTCTTCTCAGGGGAGGAAATGGACAAGGAAATGATAGAAGGTATACTTAGAATGGCAGAAAAGGGAGGTATTGCTGATGGGTGATCTGAATATGCCAGATGTTAACTGGAGTGCAGTTGCAGCAGCCACTTCGAAGAGTGGGGTTATTCTAGATGTCCTACAGGGGGCATGCCTTCGACAACTAGTATTGGAGCCCACTTGAGAGGGAGCAATCTTAGACCTGGTTCTCTCAAATGGAGATGAAGAGAGGATCACAGATGTAGAAGTGGTAGCCATCTGGGAACTAGCCACCATCGAACAGTATGGTTCACAATAAACACAGCAATAGAGTCAAGCTTACACAAAGGCAAAAGTACTGGACTTTAGTAGGGCTGACTTTGCTAAATGGGTGGAGTGCCTAAGGAATGCACTGGCAAATGGGCAGGAAGGAGGGTGGAAGAACAATGGGGAATAATAAAACTGCCATCACAGAGGTAACAAGCCTTGTGTGAAGCAAATAAACAAAACAAAATGATGTAAGAAACCACTATGGTTCTCAAAGGAAGTGGCAGTGAAGGTTCAGAGAAAAAGAAAGCATTCAGGAAGTACAAGGAATCACAGAAGGAGCAGGACAGAGAACTGTATCAGTTAAAGCAAAAGGAAGCTGGGAGGCAGTCAGAACAGCAAAGGCCCAAACTGAGGAAAAGATAGCCAACTCAGTTAAGAAGGGGATAAAACCTTTATAGGTACATCAGGGAGCGAAGGAAGACCAAGGGAGGGATAGTGAGGCTTAATAAAGGGAGGGAGGGTGGGCAGAGGTGATCAGAAAAGGCAGAGATACTAAACAAATATTTTTGCTCAGTATTTACAAAGGAAGAGGGGAAGTACCTAAAACAAACAGTAGAAACACTCTGGATAAAGAAGTTGATACCAGCCCATTTATAGAAGAAAGGGTTCTGAAAGAACTCTTAAAACTGAAGGTGGACAAAGCAATGGGGCCTGATGGAATTCATCCCAGAATTTAGAAGAACTGAGGGTAGAACTAGTGACACCACTGACTACCCTCTTTAACAAATCATGGGAGTATGGGGTGGTACCCGAGGACTGAAGGAGGGCAGATGTGATTCCCCTTCACAAAAGTGGCAGCAAGGCAGAAGCAGGAAACTGCAGACCTGTTAGTTTAACCTCAGTGGTAGGGAAAATGATGGAATCACTTCTGAAGGAAAGAATTGTCGAGTATCTAGAGGCCAGAGGGGCACAGGACCCAAGGCAGCATGGATTCACAGCAGGAAGGTCATGCCAGACAAATCTGATAGATTTCTTTGACTGGGTGACCAAAGTGGTAGATCAGGGAAGGGCTGTGGACATGGTCTACCTAGACTTTAGCAAGGCATTTGACACAGTCCCACACAAAAGATTAATATACAAGTTAGCCAGCCTGGGAGTGGGTCCCTAGATGACAGCCTGGGTAAAGAATTGGCTGGAGAATAGGACACAGACAATAATAGTAAATGGAGTCCACTCTGAAGAAAGGGGGGTTACTAGTGGGGTACCGCAGGATTCAGTATTAGGCCGGTCCTGTTCAATGTCTTTATAAGCGACATTGTAGAGGGACTGAAGGAAAAGTATGTCTCTTTGCAGATGACACAAAGATCTGCAACAGAGTTGATGCACATGGTGGGTGCAAAGGATGAGAAGGGACTTGGCAAGGTTAGAGGAATGGTCACATTTATGGCAGCTTAGATTCAATGCTAAGAAGTGCAAGGTAATGCACCTGGGAAACAAAACCCAGGAAAGAGTACACAATGGGGGTGAGATACTAACAACAACAAAAAAGGAAAGGGACCTGGGGGTAGTCATATCAGATGACCTAAAGGTGGGCAAGCAAATGTGAGAGGGCAGCAAGGAGGGTTGGGGATACTGGGATGCATAGGAGAGGCATCACCAGTAAAAAACAGGAAGTTATTATCCTTCTGTACAGACAGCTGGTGAGACCCCATCTGGAGTACTGTGTGCAGTTCTGGAGACCCAATCTCGCAAAGACATAGACAGGATGGAAGCTGTCCAGAGGAGGGCACTAAAATGGTGCAGGGTCTGCACTGGAAGACATATGAAGAGAGACTTAAGGAGCTTAATATGTATAGCCTCGAGGAAAGGAGGGAGAGGGGGACATGATAGAAACTTCAAGCACCTCAAGGAATCAACAAAGTCCAAGAGGGTAGCATCTTTCAAAAATGAGGTGTGCAAGAACAAGGCACAATTTGAAGATGGGGGGCAGCTCAGAGGTAATTTAAGGAAGTATTTTTTCACAGAGAGGGTTGTGGATGCATGGAACGGCCTTCCGGAGGAGGCTGTGGAGTCAAAAACAGTGGTGGAATTCAAGCATGCATGGGTCAGTCATAAGGCAGTTCTAGGGGGTGGGGGTAGAAAGAAGTAGGCTGCTGGTTAACTAGGATCTGTAGCTTATCCATTAGGTAGGGAAATGGGCAGACTGGGTAGGCCAAGCGGTCCTTATCTGCCGTCAAATTCTATGTTTCTGTGTAATATACCCCCATGTCTATCCCATGCTTGTTTGAAGCCCCCAACTGTTTTAGCTTCTACCATGTCCACTGACAGTCTAATCCAGACATCAACTACCCTTTCTGTAAAGAAATATTTTCTCACATCACTCTTTAATCCCCCGCCAATTTCAATGCATGCCCCCTGGTCCTTAAGCCTGTTATCATTTGAAAGAGACCTCAACTATACCCTTTTCACTCCTTTGTGTGCTTGTAAGTCTTCATCATATCCCCCCCCCTTCCTTCTTTTAGAGTACCTTCTCGTTAAACTCAGCTCTTACAGTCTCCATTCCACAACATAGACACGTTGTTGTGCAAAAGGATAATATTTATTATCAAAATAATAAAACCATCAGCAAGATATCAGATGATCCCTCCCACATAGCCACACATTTTCACCCAACTCTTAGGCTTTGTCAAGGCTGACGAGGTACCAGGTGTGAAGCATTTAAAAAGCACCTCCTTAAAGAGGCATTACACAATTACTTCAAACATTAGTATATTCATACAGAGCTGCCACAATCTGGTACCCATATAAAACACACAATATAATATTATGAAAAACACCAAGCTATTGAATAAAACATAAAGTAATTGTGTAACGCCTCTTTAAAGAGGTGCTTTTTTAAATGCTTTACACTTGGTACCTGGTAGTATACTGCAATAACTTGTTTTGTTGTCAGCCTTGACAAAGCCTGAGAGTCAGGTGAAAACGTTTGACTGTGTGGGAGGAAGCATCTGATATTTTGATGCTGGTTTTATTTTTTTGATGGAAAATATCATCCTCTTGCACATCAACGTGTCTATGCCATGGAGTGGAGACTGTAAGAGCCGAGCTTAATGAGAAGTTACTGTTGCTAACGTTGCTTTTGGCTCCAGTCCAAGCCATTTTGGTAGCTGCCTATTTGTCCTGGTTTGCTCTTCTTCTAGGGTATACATGTTGACAGCCTTCTGTCTCTCTTCATAGGGCTTCATGTAAATAAAATCTATTTTGTTGTAATAGGCAGAATATATTCTTCAGACATTTAAAAATATGACTCATACAAGGTCTAGAATAGCAGAATGTCAACTATTGCTACAATTTAGGATATTATGGCATTTTGGCAGCTCAGCAGTTGCATTGACTCATGGACATACAATAGTTCTCCTATGAGGTACATACAGAAATGACCTTGTATTAAAATTAAATATGGGAACGACTGAACCCAATATAAGATGTACAGTGTGTCTCGCAGTTGTAACTAGAACATCTCAACTCAATATATCTGAAAATAGATGCCAGGGGTGAGATATTCAGAACTGCACCAGGCAGGGGCACAAGCCAGGTGCAGCACAACTGGGATGCATCAGGGCGTGGCCTGGGCGATAGGCAACAGTGCTGCGCCATGGCTCCGCACCATTGAATATGGCACCGTGGCCACCTGCATTGCATGTGGCACAGTGGTACTGCACCAGCACAAGTGGCCAGAGAAGATCAGGGGAATGCATTAGCACAAGTGCCGTTGCGCTAGGTGCAGCAACTGTGATATTCAGGGGTGGATATGCAAATGTGGCCATAATGTATGCAAGGCACAAATGGGGCCATTTGCATGTCATGATGGCCTCATTTGCATGCCTGTGCACTGATCCCCTGTGACTTGCACCTGGCGCCCTGCCAGGCTGCTGCCATCGTGGACCGACACCCCCTGCCCCTCACCAGCAACACGTCCCATTGCCCGATCGCGGGCTGTAATAAATATTCTACTCCCTGGTGGTCCAGTGGACCGAATTCCATGCCCGATCATGGGCTGTAATACATATTCTACTCCCTGGTGGTCCAGTGGACCGAACTCCGTGCCCAATCGTGGGCTGTAATGAATATTTTACTTCCTGGTGGTCCAGTGGTACCCATACCCCCCTCCCAACCTGCCCACTCACACCCACCACCCTGCTCCCCCTCCGGTCAGTGGTGGGCGGCAGCACCCCACCCGCAAGCAGCCCAGCCGCCCGTCGACTGACAGCATACAGTACGGCTGTACGTCCATTGGTCCACAGACCATACTGTACTACACAGTCCCAAAATGTGAATGGATCCTTTGAATATCCCACCACTGGAATCTGTAAATGTTTTTAAATGTCTGTGTTTTTGAAAGTGTGTGTGTTTTTTGTTTTGCACCTGTCACTTTTATGGTTTATAATAAATTCAGCAATACCCGCTTGACAAAGCACAAGATTGGGTGTAAAACATTTGGTACTCTTTCAGTCCGGTTGGTATGCTCCACACTGCCATGTCCAGCACAAACCTTTGCACCTTGGAAATTAAAAAAAAAACTTTATTTAACCCTGATCAGCTCAGGATTGTTTTTTTCTCGGAAGTGACTGTGGGAGGAAGTGCCAAGTTTTCTTGTTTTGGTTAAGTGTTTAACATTACTGTAAGCCTACTGTGTTTTTTGGTAATGGCCCTTTTTACTGGAACAATAAGGTTGTGGGTTCTAACCTCACACCAGGCACTTGGGAAAAATCCCAGTACTGACACTGTAGTACATCATGAGGGGGATGCTGCACTCCTGAGGTGCTGTCTTTCGGATGAGATATTAAACCGAGGTTCCATCTTCCTGTTCTGGTGGTTGTTCAGGTGAACGTTAAAGATCCCATGGCACTTCTCAAAAAGAGTAATGGAATTTCCCTGATGTCCTGGCCAAATTTCCCCCATTCATTAAAAATACCACCAACAGCTTAATCTGGTTCACTTTCAGTTGATTACCATTTGTATCCCCCTCCCCCCAGGTTGCCCATGAAAAAGGAACTTCTAGTCTCAGTGGGCCTACCCGGTTGACAAAATTTAGTCAATCAATATATTAACCTCCTGCTTGGAAAGGGGTAAAGAACAGTAGGACAGTTCCACAAGTAAAGTGAGTTTTATGCTTGGTTTTGTCATGTGGGACTATGCCCACACATCTTGGCCTCCCAAATAACCAACGTAGAACAAATGCTCAAAATGTGGAATCCTTGTCAGTATCCCAGTGACACACAACTGGAGAAAAATGGATCCATCTATGTGTTTACAGTTCTAAGTAGGCTATTTTGTGAACACAAGATTTTCTGGTGAGGTTGTGTTGGTATAACGTCATGGGTGAAACTGTCTCTCAACCAATTGGTTTTTAGCATTTTTTCTATCCATTTTATAATGCCTGGCTGCTTGCATCCTTCCTCCCTTGGAGCTGAGTGCCTTACCTACTTGATGTGCCCCGTGCCCCACCATTCATTAACACAGTTTCAAGGATTCAGTCTTTAAATGCTCACAAGTGAGTTTCTTGTTGTTGTATTTTTTGTTTGTTTAAATGGTGTTTATGATCCTTACTTACCTGACCAATACACCTACAGTCACTCCCAATACAAACAAGGACACCTTCAGTCACATCCAGTGCCTACTGCTAGATGACGGAGTCCCTTGTAATGCTCTACCACCGCAGAATCTTGGCCAGCCATGGCACTCCCCAATTTGCCCCTTGGGTGATGCCTCAATCTTTATCTCCCTGAAGTAGAATTCCTGCCCAGTCCAGCACAGAAACAGGAAGTATGCAAGCAGTAACCAGCCAGTAACTAGTTCAGCCAGGAGAAGCCTGGGAGCCTGGAACCTGAGACAGTGTTCGGAATGTATGGATCTGAGACAAGCAGAGGTCATGGGGCTGGATGCCCTCCAATCAAGGAGTTCATTTTTATTTTGTTTTTGCCCACCTCTCTAGACTGCATTTTGATGATTGCAGCACCAATGTAGTTGAGCATTCTGACATCCTGCACTGTCCCCACTCCCCCATGCACTGAGGATACTGCTGCACCACCTCCTGTGGTCACCAGATGAAGGTGTTCCAGTGGACAGCACAACCCTCCCTCCTAGGACGAGGACAGCATCCACTAGGACAACTTGATTCTCCACTGATTGACCCCCGTCCATCCCCCCCAATGTTTGGGCCCTTGACAGGTCAGCCACGGATGGGTTTCTGAAAAAAAATTAAGACTATATCAAAGGTTTGGCAGTCTTTCTATCCTTAGATTTATTTTCTTAGTGCCCTATGGAGAACTTTACAACATTATACAATCATCTATCACAGCATAACCTGACAGGTATATACCTGATAACTAGCAGCAAGAAAATGACACTCCAGCTTTTTAACAAAAAAGTGTTAACTTCACAAAATCTCATGCACCTGTGCTCTTGTGCATACAGGCAGTACTGTATTTTAAGCAATTAAACTGTTCAAGAGCAATCTGGGACATCTTACTGTTTCTATGTCTATCACGGATCACTAAAAGCCATTCATTGGCATTTTAAGGTGTGTAATATTATAACTAGTATACTGCAATCACTTGTTTTGTTTTATTTTTTTTAATGTGTGGGTGTGCTTTTTTAATTATTCAGGGCCCAAGAAAACAAATGGTAGTGGAGATGAACAGCACCATGGAAAAATACCAGGGCTGGCTCACAAACAATAAACGCAAAGCCTTTTATGCTGCCGTGGCAGCTGACAACTTCAGGGATGGAGTTAGAAGTCTTCTACAGGTAGGACAGCAAATGCTCTGAACAGAAGACTACTGTATATTGTTGAGCCCAGACCATGTTCAGTGAGGTCTGAATTAGAGCAGTGTGAACGTTCATCACATTGCCTTCCCTTTAGTTCTTAACATGCATAAAAGTCTTTGCAGAAATTCCTCAGATCAGAAATACGGTGATATGAATACATTTCACGTAGTAAATACTTAAAATGGGGTAATTGTGAAACAGTTCTGCATATATGAAGATTTTCCCCACAATTGCTAGACTGAGGCATGAGAAGGTTTTTGAGTTGTGGGATTATTCTGCTTTAATACTGACATTCCAGGTTTTATGTCTCATAGTACCTAGACTTTGCTGCTGTAACACAAATGTGACTTACTGGTATATAAGATTTTCGTGGACCATGATATAATCTTAAGTGAATTTATATTGTAACTGCAAGGGCAGCATGCAGTAGCTTAGTTCATTTTCTTTTTGTGAGGTCAGAAAAAATATTCCATGTGACTAAAATTGGAAAGTTTCAATTTTTCTAGAATTCAAAATACCTCACAGGCTCTAATTTTTTGAAAGTCAATATTTGTGAGGGAAAAGTTTTTGGAAGTTCACATGAAATGTTACTGGTAAAAATTATCTTTAAAAAATCAACCATTTTGATTGATTTACTGTCAAAACTTGATGTCCCTCTTTTTTTTTTGTCCCATTATGCAGCAAAACCCCCCTCCCCATTATGGAAAATTTGCCTAGTTAAGAAAGGCAGATACTAGTAGACAGTAGTCTGTTTTCAGAGGAGAGTGTCCTGAAGGAATTTGCTAATCTGAAAGTGGACAAAGCAATGGGGGCAGATTGGGTGCATCTAAGGGTATTGAGAAAGCTCAGGGAGGTACCGGCTGCACCTCTGACAGTCCTTTTTAACAGTTCTTTGGAAATATGAGTATCCCGTGATAACAGCGCTGGGGAATGGGTGCCTACAATAATGGTGACCCACTCCCTAGCACATTTCAGGGATGGCTACGGGAGGGTAGGGCGGCCAGATGGGGTTGTGGGTGACTATAGCGGCAGGATGTTGCTATATGCATGAGTGCGGGGGAAGGGTGGAAGTGGGCACACACAGTGAGGGATGTGAGGGGTGGTGCCGTGGTGGGTTGCCGAGCCAACCCCGTGGCATGTTGGGTGGGTTGCCGGCATCGGTCAGCAGAGTACTGGGTTTGGGTCCGGGCACTGGTGCATTTTTGTTGCACCCAGCCTGAACCTTTTTATTAATGTTTAACTCTCTGAATATGCACCCCCTGAGCTGAGAATGCTTTATTGGGGTACAGGGTGTCAGAGTGCCAAAATAAATTTCCGGTACTCTTGACTTCTGCATAATGGCAATCGCCTTTAGGCTTTCACTGTTATGACATAGAACTGGGAATAGGAGTGGTTCCAGAGGACTGGAGAAGGGCAGATGTAGTTCCACTTCACAAAAGTGGTAGTAGGGAAGAGGGTGGTAATTATAATCCAATCTGCCTGACATCGGTGGTGGAAAAGTTAATGAAGTCACTGCTGATGGAAAGGATTGTGGAATATCTTGACTCTAATGGGTTACAAGACTCGAGGCAGCATGGCGTCATGGGGTGGGGCAGTCATGTCAAAGGAGTCTGATAGATTTCTTTCAATGGGTGACCAAGGAATTAGATCAGTGTGGAGCAGTAGATGAGGCCTACCTAGATTTCAGTAAGGCTTACAACACCATTCTGCACAGGCTAGTAAGCAAGCTGGTAGTTCAGGAGTGAATCCAGAGGTGAGAAACTGGGTATGAAATTGGTTAGGGGACAGGCTGCAGAGGATGGTGGTAAATGGAGTTCACTCAGAGGAAGGGAGGGTGACCAGCGGGGTGCCTCAGGGATTAGTGCGGGGACTGGGTCTCTTTATTGTCTTTATAAGTGACATGGCAAAGGAGTTGGCAGCGAAGGTCTGCCTCTTTACAGAGCACACAAAAATCTAAAATAGGGTGGACACTCTGGGAGGGGTGGAAAGGATGAGCAAAGACCTGAGAAAATTCAAAGAGTGGTCAAGGGTATGGCAGCTGGGTTTCAATGTGAAAAAGTGCAAAGTAATGCACTTGGGGCACAGAAACCCAGGGGCAGAGTACAAAATGAGAGGAGTGGTACTGACGACCACCAAGCAGGAAAGAACCTGGTAGTAATCATATCAGATAATCTAAAGGTGGCTAGGCAGTGTGACAAGGCAGTTGGGAGGGCTATGGGGTGCATAGGGAGGGGTCTCCCCAGCAGTAAGAGGGAGGTGATATTGCCTCTGTATATCATTAGTAAGACCCCACCGAGAGTACTGTGTCCAGTGCTGGAGACCACATTTCTGGAAGGACATAGATAGAGTGGAGGCAGCCAAGATGAGGGCAACTAAAATGGTGCAGGGTCTGCATCAGAAGCCTTATGAGGAGAGACTTAAGGACCTAATTATGTACACCCTGGAATATAGAAGGGAGAGAGAGGGGATATGATAAAGACCTTTAAATACTTCATGGGGATAAATAAGGTACAGGAGGGAAGTATTTTTCAGTAGAAAAGGTGCTCAAGGACAAGGAGGCATGATAAGAAGCTGGAGGGGGTAGATTCAGGAGAGATGTGAGGGAGTACTTCTATACTGAAAGACGGGTGGATTCCTGGAACAGTCTTCCAGGGGAGCTGGTGGGGAGCAAAAACAGGGGTGGGGTTCAAGAATGCATGGGATAAGCATAAGGGAATATTAAGGAAGGCGAAGGGGGGGGGGTGAATGGGCCGGAGATCGAGTAGTATCTGAGGTGATACTATAGGCAGGGAAAAATGGGCAGACTAGGTGGGCCAAGTGGTCCACTGGTCCTTATCTGCAGGCAAATTCTAGTTTTCTGTTTCTACTACTAAAATTGAGTGAGTTACCCAAAGTGATATGTGTATGCTGAAATATTTAAAGAAAGCAATAACTACAACAGCTGACCATTCAAAACTCAGTAACAGAGATGTAGATCAGCAAACAGTTTGACTTGCTAGAATAAATCTGCCCTTCCTATAGTACACTTAAATGAGCATAAAGTTTGACTGGCTGAATCCATTGTAATATAAGTTACATTATTACGGATATATTTTTTGATCTAGATTGACCCCTGATAGTAACAGGGAACAATGTTTCTGAGTCAACTTGTGCATGCAAAGGTATTTTTATACCTTGTATACTGCACATATCAATCCCTTCACCATGGCAATATTATCTCTGCATGAGCAGAGCACATCAGTATGATTCAGAAATTAAGTGATCTAAAAATTACAGTTTCCAAGCAAAGGTTAAAAAAAATAAGAAAAAATAAATACTGTACCGAGGTCAAATGACTTATAAAGACTACCTCATATAATTTTAGTACCTGGCATATGCAAGAATATCAATGTGAAATTACACCTACCCATGCCTGATCTTCACACAAAAAATAAAACAAAACAAACTCAAATCCAACAAAAACAGAAAATGGCAGGTACAAGTAGGGTGAGTTACTAATCTTATAAGACGGAGTTCCAAATCATTATAAATAAATCGGATTCAGAACAAGGAGGCCTTCAGTTCTTCCATTTTTTTGTAAATCCCATCCTAAGGATTTGTGTCAGTGCTATACTGAATTGTGAAATTCTCCTTCCGCTGGAATTCGGTCTGAGGTGGAATAGACCTTTTCTGGTGTAAAGAATGGTAGGAAATACAGAATGCCATCAACTTATGATAAATTTCACAGAATGTGGACAAATGCTATGTTTCCATAGTTTTTATACAAAACATATTTTTGTGATCTAAAAATAAAAACGTGGTTCAGTTTAAAAACTTTTGTGGTTTACTTTAAAAAATCGCTGTTCACTTGGTGGGATTCCATGGAAATTATGCAGAAAATTCAGCCAAGCTTTTCTGATGCATTATTGTGATTCTGCATTCTGCACAGCTGTAATTAGTGTGCATTGCAATAAGAACCACATTAACATAATTGTTTATTTTTAGGCTTCTGGCTTGGGTCGAATGAAGCCCAACACCCTGGTGCTTGGTTATAAAAAAGACTGGAGGAAAGTACTTCCTGTGGATGTTGAGAACTACGTTGGTACTATGCAGTAAGATTTCTTTGTATTCTACACTAACAGTTTATACCATCATGAAAACAGTGTTCAAATTTTTGTTTATTGATCATGTGAAAATGATCCTAGAGCTGACTTGGCAGTGAAGCCGTAGCACTACTATTCATTACGCCTATGACCCAGGTTCGGGAAGGCACTTGAATCACTCAGGGGTTGGCCAAGGGAGGGAAGATTAAGCATTCCTGGGACAGCTCTCCTCCCTTAGGGAGGTAGGGCTCTGCGCCACACTGCTTGACTGCCACCTGGTGGCGGCCAGGTAGCAGCACAGTGGGAGCCCACAAGAGGGGAGGAGGAAGCTGCCAGATGTCAAGCATGTATGCGAGCCTCTGCATGCATGGTGCATCATGTGACTGTATGCTGGCACCCTCTGGGGAAAGTCAGCTGCTAGATGAAAAAGCCCTGGTACACCACTGTGGCAGTACCAATGCAGAACTAGGCACATCTTACATGGCTAGCCACCCGGCGCTATTGTGGTCCTGGGCAAGCATTGTATAACCAGTAAATCCACGAGAAAGTCAGTGACAGGATGGCAAGGAGGGGTGCCCTCGGGCAAACCAGAACGTGAGGAAAATCTAAAAGGGGAAAGAAATAAAAAGGAAAATGTTCATTGTGTTTAGCAATGGCAGATCTGGAGAGAGGTGAGTTAGGGGGTTAGAACCACCTTTTTCATCTCCATTTCTACAAAATAAGGGGTTCCTCTCTGTTGACCCCCACTAAAAATGCATAGAACCCTCTTTATGATGTGTCTAGATCTGCCCGTTTCGTGTCCCTAAATGTACAATAAAGTATTCTTTATTATTATACATTGCTGCTCTGCTTGTTAACAAATTATTAATTGTTGTTTTTCAGTGATGCATTTGATTTTGAGCATGGAGTAGTTATTGTAAGACTTAGTCAAGGGTTTGACATCTCTCAGATTCTGCAGGCACAAGGTAGGTATAGTATTTATTATTTATACTACACTCTGTCTTGTGGTTTATCACTTGGCAGAAGGATTGATATTAAGTAAAAAATCTGTATAAGAGTATATCCACTTTTACAGTCTTATTTTCTGAAACTTTCACATTTCAAAATATTTTGCCAAGCATATGTTGTTATGTTATGTCATGTCATGTCATGTTATGTTATGTTGTGTTAAATTCTGTTAGTTTTAGAGGCTGTGTGGTCTAGTGATTAGAGCACTGGCTTAGGAACCATGGAGATCATAGGTTCAAACCCTGCTAGAACCAAATACTCACTGTGTGACCTTGGGCAAATCACTTAACCTCCCTGTACTTTAGCTCTCACAGCTGTAGAAATGGGTAGAAGCAGAATTCCGCTGTGAATGATGTTGTAACGCAGCTGGGCTACCTTGACTAAATAAATTGTCAAGAAAAGTACCTAATTAGTGTTGTGTCTTGTCTGAGAGTTATTTATTTGAAAATGTTTCATTTATTTAGTTTTTGGTTACTAGGTAAGTGCACTAGTCAAAGATCTGCCTGCTTTTCAAACTCAATCTGGGGAGGTAACAGCCATGGAATTATTCCAGTACAGTAACATGACAAACATTTGTGCAAGTGATCAAAGTATAAGAATGTATCAACAGCATGATATAAGGTACAAAGTACACATTTACAAAAAGCACAAATTATACATTAGAGCATAGAAATACAATAAGTGACTGCATTGTACACCAACAACCATTTACAAATGTCCAAGATACAAAGTACAGTACAAAGTGGAATTCTGGTAAGGATAAACAATGGTACTCTACGACATATCTAGTTGACCATAAAATAACAAGTGCAATAGGCTCATGGCAACACCAGACTAATATCTAACACAACACAAGGAAAACCAAAAACAAGTGTTTCCCAGGTAAACCATATAAAAAATGTATTTATTTATTTAGTTTTTGTTGACCGGGTAAGTACACTAGACAAATCCTGCCTATTTTCAGGCACGACCCGGGCGAGGGGGATACAGATGAATGCCAACTGATCTTGAACCAGATTAAGCTGTTGGTGGTATTTTTAGTGAATGAGGGAAATTTGGCCAGGACACCATGGAAATTCCCCTACTCTGTGGTAGGGTCCCCTTACATCCTGGCATGCTGCCACGATGGCCATCCATGGAGGAGCTGTGGAGGACATGGAGATTTTGGGAGGCAGAGGAGATGGTCTCCTCCCCTGTCTCTGTATTGAGAGAGACCACAACTATTGACGATATTGTCTTACTGCCTGCTGAAATGATTTCTTCTGTGGCTTTGAATATTTCCCCTGCTACTGCTGTGGATCTCTGGGAGAAGAGTTCAGCTCAAAATACTTCCTCTGCTTCCCTGGTTCTACCTACAACGTCTACCGGCTCAACTTCAGCAACTTCTAGTAAGTCTCCCCTACTACTTCACAGAATGTGGATTTGCTACTCCAGATTGAAGAACGCTGTTATTTTGCTGCTAGACAGCGATTGTTGGCTGTCAAAAATCAGCCTGCTTCACTACCCGCAACTCTCCCCCATGACTCAGCATCTGACAATGCAGCTTCTGACGCCTCCTTGCCGACTCTGACATTTCCGCATTCTTTGCCTGTTTCAGCTGTTTCTCCCTACTCCCGAATGCCTACGCAGACTGCAGCTCTCACTCCACTTTCACCAGGTGCCTCTCCTGCTACTGATTTATCTACTTCTTTACCATCCTCTGACCTACCTAATGTACCGCTGATGAAGGAGTGATCCGTTCAGTCGGCTCTTGAGGCAGTGGGATGGGAGAAGGATCCGGCTGTCGAGACCTGGCATTCTGGTTCCTCTCTGATTCCAACATGGTTGCCTGAGACTAATGACTTTGTTGTCCATCCAGATTCAAAATTGCCGAATGATTCTTTAGACCTCTTACTGCCTGAGGAACTTCTCCTGACTCAAAATCCTACATTACAGTTTGGACCTTCTACTTCTGCACATATTTGCCACCAGACTCCCCAGGACCCTGGGTCTCACCCTCCTCCTGTTGTTTCTACCTTTTCCTCATCTGTTACTACTCTCAAATTGTATGCTGCTTGTTTTCAACCTCCTGTGCAGCAAGCTAAGCG
Source organism: Neoceratodus forsteri (assembly GCA_016271365.2). NCBI lineage: Eukaryota > Metazoa > Chordata > Ceratodontiformes > Ceratodontidae > Neoceratodus > Neoceratodus forsteri. The sequence goes on from CM028129.1 coordinate 726,743,235, forward strand.
ACACAGTGATGTCCGACTACAATACTTGGGGGGTTTGTCTGAACTACCAGATCATTTTTTTGTTGATCGCACCCTCTTAAAGGACTCAATGAAGTTTGCTGCTTTTGAAATATATGCTTTGATACATATTTCTTCTGAAACCCATTTTGACATTAGTTTTAAGACTTTAGCTGGTTTGGAAAAGATTTGGAGGAAATTTCATGAGCTTAAAACTTCTCCCTTATTGGCCGCCTTTAATGCCATTCCGATGACTAAGCCCACACAAAAAACTGTAACCATTTTGTTTTGCGATGAGGGTGTGAGTTTAAATGATATCACTATGTGGTTAATGCTGAGATGTATTTCACTGTCTGATCCTGAGGCTGTTTTCGATTCAGAGAATCTCTGGACTGGTGGGTGGAAAGCAAGGGTTATGCTTCAAACCTCTGATACTGGGATTCAACACCTGCCTAATAGTTTTATGCTAGGGAAAGATAGGGGAATACTCTTTTACCCTGGCCAGCCGAAAGCATGCTACAAATGTGGCTCTAATAACCATATAAGTAGCATTTGCGATAGGGTCAAATGCTCCGTCTGTGGAAACACTGAACATACGGGTTCCCAATGCGTGGATGAACCCCTCTGTGTCCTTTGTGATGAATTAGGGCATACCTTTCAGACATGCACCTGGGTGGCTCATAACTCCCCATCTCTTGCTGATGGAGAGGAACAATGATTGCTCATTACAGTTGCACAACGCTCCCGACTGAATAGCACACTTTCTGTGCTTCAGCGCATACCCCCCCAATCTATGGTACCTGTTGCTGATGCACCTTCTTTAATTCAGGAACAGCCCACACCTGTTCCATCTTCGGAGTTGCCTACAGCTATTGTAACTCACCCTCCTCCAGCCACTACTTCTGATGTTTCTGCCCCGGAAGGGGTACCTACTACTTTATTCCCTGGCACTTCAGTGACTTCCATGGAACACCCCCCCCCCGAACCCTTCACTAGAGTGACATGGGGGGTCAAAGAGGGGGACTTCACCTTCCTCTAAGGCTCTGAAATCCACCACTACAACTCCAACCAATAAACTTGAGTTACTGCGCCACCCTCAGGATAACACAGACTCTGACCCTTCCTCTGTCCTATCTTCCCATCCTGAAGTGACTACAGACACAGAAGTGGCCATTGACAATTTGGGTTCTCAGAAAAGAAAAGCTAAGGCAAAATTGAAACACAGGGAAGGTACTCCTAGGAAAGGTGGACCCAGGTGATTTCCATTTTTTGCTTTTGATTTGCTTTTCCCCATTTCACCATGTCTTCTGCTTTCTCAGTACATACTGTTAATGTTAACAGTATTAAGAAGCACACAAAAAGGGATGCAGTTTTTTCCTTTTTGTCTGGCTTGACAGCTGGCCTCATCCTTTTACAGGATGTACGTTTCCACACCCTTCCAGAGATTTACAAGGCTAAACATGCCTGGATCTTTGGACTTCCTTATTAGTCGTTTGGACAAGAAACTTGTACAGGTTTGGGTGTTCTGCTTAGTATGCCTGATGTTACTATCATCAAAATGCTGGATTTATTCTCTGGCCGACTTCTTTTATTGGATGTTTTGATTTCTTCTGTCCCTTTTCGGATAATTAATATATATGCCCCTCAAATCAAAACCCATAGGATTGAACTGCTGAAACTCAAACAACCTTATTTGTACACGTCTATGAATGTTGTTTTTGGGGGTGACTTCAGTTGTGGTTTGTCCACTAAGGATAAGACTTCTACCTCTAAAACTGCCAAACTGTTTTGTGACACAAATTTCCACAGACAAGTGTTTCATTCTACAAAATTACAGGATGCACATTTATCCTTTACGGGTTGGCATACTCCCACTTTTCACAAGGGCACCCTCACAACCCGTATTGATTTTTTTCTTTATCTCTTCCCATCTCCATCTTTCTGATGCTGTCATTCAGGTTGCAGAATTTTCAGACCATAATTTACTGTCTATTTCTTTTGGCCTTTCCCTGAAAACTTCTTTTGATCCAGGTACCTGGAAATTGAACACTTCCTTTTTAAATGATTCACAACTGTTAGGTCAATTGACTGACTATATTAAGAATCGGAAGTCTGTATTTTTGTTTTACATGATATCCCATGGTTTTGGTGGCAGGAAACAAAAAATGGACTCCGGACTTTATTTAAACGTTATAGTAAACATTAACATGACTCCTTATATTTTCATTATCATAAAACTAGACAGCACCTACAGAAACTACTTACTTTGTCTCACACGACAGGCCATGATTTCTCTACCCAAATTAGTAATCTTAGACAGCGCCTGATGGACTATCGCCTCCTGAAAGCTACCTCCATCCAGTACCAACAGCGTTTTGGGACCTCTGGTACCAGTGACATTGTCTGCCCATACGCTAATATTAGGAAAAGGGTAGATTGTAAAACCTTCGATACACTGTTTGCTGATAACCTCTCCGAACTTACTGCTATTTCGGACATTAGACATCGTGTTACTTGTTATACGGAAAGGTTGTTCGGTCCTATGCCTCCTCCGTCCACTACTATTTCAGACTATCTTTCCTTCATACAACTTCCTGATATCCCCTTCTCTGTTGTGGACATGTTAGATAGTGAGATACATGCTCAAGAAATAGAAGCAGTAATTAGGTCTTTACGCCCAGGAGTAACACCAGGCCTGGATGGTCTCCCTAATGAGCTCTGTAAAATACTTTCTACTGACCTGTTTTGAATTGACAACAGTGTATAATTCCATATTACATTATGATAATCTCCCTTTAGATTTCAACATGGGTTGTTTATTTTATTTATATAAAAAAGGTGACAGAAGATTACTCTCCAGTTGGAGACCTTTGTGTCTTTTAAACACTGATTTCAAGATATTGACTAAAATCTTGACACTTAGACTTTCTAAGTTGGCCACCTATGTGATCTCCACTGCACAGTTTTGCAGCGTCCCTGAGAGATGCATACAGAACCATATTATTTTACTTTGGGAATTGACTGAACATGGTAACTCCAACACTTTACAAGGCTTCATATTTTCTCTAGATCAACAACAGGCTTTTGATTCTGTATGTCATGACTTTTTATGGTCTACTCTCCATCATTATAAAGTCCCTGAATGTACCCCTGCCAAACTTCAACTGCTCTACCGTTCTGCCACCATTATCCCCTTAGTTAATGGATGGAAAGGTCCTATGCTTCCTCTACAGAGAGGGGTTAGACAAGGCTGCCCCCTTAGCCCACTCTTGTATGTTTTCTTTTTAGACCCATTACTTCATTCCATTAATGTGGCTCCAACAGTTCTGCCACTTCACTCCACCCCTCATTCCATTATAGCTTATGCAGACAATATGAGTCTGATGGTGGCGAATGCTGCTTCAGTACGTTCTGCTTTACAGCATTGTGCTAGGTTTGGGGCTGTTTCTGGTGCAACACTTAATCTAGATAAATGCATAGATCGAAGACTAGGTCCTCCGTCCCTAGGTGAGCCTAATGTTGTTGACCTCATGGTTTGTGATGAGCCGATTAGAATTTTGGGCATTTTATATGGAAATGGCCCTTTGAAAGTCCTTAATTGGTCTTACAAAATGGATTGTGCTCAGTCCATGGTTTTCCGCTGGAATTCCTGGAAGATGTGTAAAAAAAAAGAGGATTCATATGATTAAGACTTATTTACTCCCTATATTCCTTTTTCTGGCATATGTCTTTCCCCCAAGATGACTTGAGACTAGATTACTTAGTCTTTTTTTTTTCAGGCTCTATGGGGCAGCTGCCTCAACCCCATTAAATCCCTGATCACATATCTACCCATTCGGGACGGTGGCCTTGGCATGGTTCGGCCAATTTTTTTTTTATACTAGCATTTTTTTATTCAATAAAGTTAGGCCTCTACTGGTTAACCAGGATAGGGGGTGGGAGCCTTGGTTCCTTGACTCCTGCGGTCCTTGATTTCACAAATGGGAACTCAATAAATTGACAGTTTTGACACATTCCCCCCAGATTCCTGCTTATGTTAGAGACACTTTCTTCGTCTGAAACAGTGGCAGGTTACTAGCCGTATGATGGTGACTACTTCTAGAAAGGCCTTATATAGATACTTAGTGGATCATGTCTGTTTAGATGTTGTAGTTTTTCCCAAATGCCCCGGCCTGCATCTCACTGCTCTGCACACTTTACTTCATAACTCTAGAATTCCCCAGAAGATGTGGGACTTACACTTGCTCAGTTGCTATGAACGTATTAACATTAAACATAATCATAAACATAAAACACTACAAGATAGGCTCTGTTCCAGACCTGGATGCCAGCAGCAGGAAGAAACTATATCACACCTTTTCTTTTTTTGTTCTTATATAACTAGTTTGTGGACCTTATTAGCTGCCAGATGGCGAGAACCTTTGTTTACTTCAATAAGTTATGAAATGCTGATGCATGTTTTTTTTCCACCTTCTTGGACACATTGGAATGTGAACACTTTGAATTTGCTTTTTGTAATTATCAAATGGCATATATGGAATGCTCAATGTCTTTTTAATTTACAACCCAGGATGTATCCCTTGTTACCGTTTTTCAGGGAATTGAACGTGATTTGAAGGACATATATTTTTTTTTGCCATCGGTATCTCTACTGGAATTATGGACACTGTTACCTTGGATTACTGATTCTTATTTTCCTGTTACATGAATTTTCTGTTGTAAATTACCTGTATTATTATGGGCTTTTTTCTCTGTTAAGTTGTTTCTTCAATAAAACTTCCCCTACTCTTTTCGATAAGTGCCATAGGATCTTTAACATCCACCTGAACTACCACCAATCCAGGCAGAAGGGACCTCGGTTTAACATCTCATCCAAAAGACAGCACCTCAGAAGTGCAGCACCCCTCTCATGCTGCACTACAGTGTCAGTACTGGGATATTAACCCAATTGCCAGATGTGGGAACTGAACCCATAGCCCTCTGATCTCCTGGCCTCAGAGATGAGTGTGCTACCTACTAAGCCGCTGACACTGCAAATGAAAATGGCAGTCTCATTCACAGATGTGACCTGGAGGAAGGTGAATGGAGGAAAGGAAGGAAGGAGTAGTACAGGGCTGAATATATAAAGAAAAAATACAAAGGGCAAGATTTTTGATCCCTTGTGAATGTCACAAACCCTGGGTGCACTGTATATACGGTGCATGGAGCTTGCAGGATTCACCAACTGGCAATCAGGATTTTCTATCCCATGTGGTAATTGCTGCGAACTAGACCAACTTTTTATGGTCTAGCTTGCAGCAATCCTGAGGACATTTGTTACGGAACTTGCACCAGATATGTGGCGCAAGCTACCATAAATAGTGGAAACTGTCGCAACTGCTCCTGAGATTGCAAAAGCAGGTGCAGTTGCGGTGATAGGGTTTGGTGCTCTGCCAGAACCTAAGTGTCATGGTGCAGGGCTTGTTGCAACCCCTACGCCATGCTTTGCAAATCCTGCCCAAAGTATCAAGGCAGTGTACAATGCAACAATTGGGCATACAATAAGAGAATCACAATATAAAGGGCATACAAAAATTGCCAGTAGTTGCTGCATCATACACAACAATCATATAAATAATAATAATAATACATTTTATTTCTAAAGTACCTTTCAAATTTCCAAGGCGCTGTACAAGCATAATAAAACACAGATAAAACTCAGATAAAACTTCAGTCTCACAATAATACAACACAATCAATAATCCAAAAAGGCAGACTGATGCAAATAGGTTTTTAAGTCCCTCTTAAACTCCTCCATGGAGGTGCACTGCCGCAACCGATGGGGTAGAGAATTCCATCAAGTCAGTTAGTTAGGGAACTCTCGTGTTGACCTAAAATGCTGCTTTAATTATAGTTTAATTATAGTTTGGTGGTAAAGATAGAGGTGGAGCTAGTCTGAGAGCAGCAATTAGAGTAGTTTAAGCACCTGTTTTCTTTTGTAACATCGTATGTTGGTCCAAAAGAAAGTATCAAATCATCTTTTTTTCTGTAGTTGGGCAGGCAGAAGTTAATTGCAGCTTGACCAGGTTTCTTTGTTATTGGGGGAATATGTAGTCTGTTACCTATCATAGAACCGGCTGGTAGACAGGGTTTGTGGATAGAGAGAACAGGCTACCAAGGTAAGGGGGGAGTTTGTTAGGCCAAAATTTAGCACCAGTTAAGGAGGTGTGGCAAGTACACCTAGGCCCCAATATTGAAAACTGAGCCTGGAAATGGTGCAAGTGGTTGATCCGTGCAACTGAGTTGGGCCAGAGCAACAAAGGGATATATTCAAAAGAGATGTGCAATGGCACATCTCTTCTGAATATATCAAAATATGTGGGCGGCACAAATGTGCTGTGCCGGCACATCCCCCAGACAGGTCTGAATACCTGTACTGAGAATGCACAGTGCATCTGAAGATGTGCCAGGGGCAATTTCCAGATATTCAGACCTGAACATGCAAATGGAGTCATTATTCATGCAAGGTGCAAATGGGGCCATTTGCATGCCATTGTGGCCCCATTTGCATGAGTTGTGCAGAGCTGGCCAGCGGAATGTTCCAGACGCTCAGCACAGCATGCTTGATGTCCCTGGTAGTCTAGTAGTACCCCCCTCCCTTCACGAAACCCTGATTCCCATAAAATAAATATTATTATTGTCCCTGGTAGTCCAGTGGTTCTCCCTTCGCACAGGAAACCCTGATCCCTGTAAAATAAATATTATTATTGTTCCGACTAGTCCAGTGGTTCCTTCCTCCTGCAGAAAACCCCAATCCCCATAAAATATACATTTATATTGTCCCTGGTAGTCTAGTGGTCCCCCCTCCATGCCTGGTACCCCAATCACTGTTAAGATTCGAACATCCCCGACCCTGGTAGCCTAGTGGTAGCCTCCACCCACACAGGACCCCCATCCCACTGCTCCCCACCCAGGTCACATCAGCGGGCAGCAAACCAACCTGCTCACTTCAAGGCTGCCCACCAAATGACACCTTACAGTAACACCTGCAAGCGCATTGGTCCACACTGTCAACCAATGAGCTTGCAGTGTGTACTGTAACAGTCATTCACAACTTTGTGAATGAACGACTTTATTCACATAGTTGTGAATGACTATTACAATACACACTCCAAGCCCATTGGTCAACAGTGTGGACCAATGGGCTTGTAAGTGTTACTGTAAGTTGTCATTCAGTGGGCAGCCGTGGAGGTGAGTGGGTGGGTTTACTGCCCGCTGATGACCTGGGTGGGGGAGCGGGGTTTGATGGGGGTCCTGTGTGGGTGGGGGGTATCATTAGACTATCAGGAAAAATATAAATGTATATTTTCAGGGATTGGGGTTTCTTGTGGGAAGGGGGAACCACTGGACTACCAGAGACAATAAAAATATTTATTTTATGAGGATCGGGGTTTCCTGCAGGAGGGGGGCACTACTGGACTACCAGGGACACTTAAAATATTTATTTTACGGGGAACGGGGTTTTGTGTGGGGAGGGGGTTACTACAAGACTACCAGTGCCCTGTATGCACTGTATGGGCATCGGACATAGTGCTTGAGGGGGCGTAGCCACCCAGGGTCTGGCAGATGCTGTGTTGCACCTTGCAATACATCAGCACACCTGTGAGTGGCTACCAATTAGGCCTGTTTTTTACAGGTGTAACTTTGTGCCCATGTATGCGGCACATCTCTGAGATGTGCCGGCAGATGCACAGCACATCTCAGCAGAATATCAAGATGTGCTGCATATGCATGGGTACGCCCCCTGGAGATGCGCTGCTTAAATTATCTTTGCACTGAGGCACAACCGGAATTGCGCAGTGCATTCCCCCTTTTGAATATCACCCCAGGGCACATTTCTGGGGTTGTGCTGGTGCAACTCAGTTGTGCAACGGGCAACTCCCTTGAATATCTAGCCCCTATAGTCCAAGTTGGATCAGTCCACAGTAACGAATATTTGGCAATGGAGGGTACAGGGTGCACAATTAATAGTGCACTTACATAACACATTGTGAAGGCTGCTTATTTTGGAGATAGACTGTATGGGAGCAACAGCATACACCACATCTCCATAATCCAGGTCAGATCATTTGCTCCACTAGGCATTTGCAGGTGTACAGAGAAACAGTATTTTGCAACTTGCAAATAGCACCTAACTTTGCAAAACACTTGGGCAGGATGGAATTAACATGAGGGGAATAGGAAAGTTCTTGATTCAGAAACATGCCAAATTATTTGAACAAAAGGACATTATCAAAGTTAGCAAAGTTAACAATTAGAAAAGGATGGAGGGGGTGAGGAACACATAACAAGGGTAAGTGGAAGGGAGCACACAGAGGGCATAGATGTGAATAGAAGAATAGAGAGAAGAGAAGGAAGGTCAGATTCTAGGTGGAGGATGGTGTCTCTGAATGTGTGGAGTCTTGGAAAAAAGATGGACGACCTGCAGGCACTATTAACAGATGGGAGGGTGGACATAGCAGCAGTAACCGAGACTTGGGCAATATCACACCATGACTGGGACCTTGCGATCCCTGGATATAAACTATACAGGAGGGACAGGGTAATGTAATGTAATGTAAAGTTTATTTCTAATAGGCGACCTTCCCAAGCTCAGGGTGCCTTTACAAAATTCCATAAGCAGCATTAAAAACACAGTAATAAATAACATTTTATCCATAGCAAATTTAACATAATTTACATCACTAAAAATGTTTGATTAAAAAGGAAGGTCTTTAGGGCTTTTTTAAAACCTTCCACAGTCAGGCTATTTTGCATCTGGCAAGGCAGAGAATTCCACAGGGTAGGGGCCATAAAGGCAAACATTCTTCCACCAGATGTTTTTAAGGTTACCCTGGGAATTTCTAGCAATCCCTCACCAGAGGATCAGAGGGAGTGGGAGGGGCAGTAAGAAGTCAGGAGTTCTTCCAGGTAGTGGGGTCCCAACCCCGTGTAGGTCTTTATAGGTCATCAACATGACCTTGAATGTGATCCGCCACTGTACAAGCAGCCAGTGCAACTCGCGAAGCACAGGTGTTATATAGTTGGACCTTGGGCTTCCAGTCAACAACCTAGCTGCCACATTTTGCACCAGCTGCAAGCGGCGAATATCCACTCCCAGCAGCCCTAGATAAAGGGCATTGCAGTAATCAAGATGACTGGCAACAAAGGCATGGACCAGGGTAGGAAGATCCTCTGATGGAACCAGGTGTTTCACCCATGCTATATTCATTAGATGGAAAAAAGATGATTTGGTAGTTGGGAAGGGGGGGAGAGGTGGCAGTTTATATCAGGGAGGGAATAATTTGCACGAGGCAGGAGTCAGAGGAAGGGGCGGTGGAGGCATTATGGTTCAGTTAAGGTCCAACAGAGGAAGAAAGGTGAGGTTGAGGGTGGTTTACAGACCACCCAATCAGGATGAGGAGAGGGACATGGAACTGAGCTCACAAATATTGAAAGCTGCAGGGAAAGGAGAGGTGGTAATTGTGGGGGACTTCAAACTGCCCAAGGTGGACTAGAGCATACCATCCACAACATGTGCTAGGTGTCAGGTGATCCTGGAAGGACTGCAGAGTGGGTTCCTGACTCAGGGCATCACTGAATCAACAGGAGCTGAGGCAATTCTTGATCTGGTGCTCACAAATGGGGAGCATGTACAGGAAATAATGGTCAGAGAGTCACTGCATGGAAGTGACCATTGCACAGTGTGGTTCTAGTTGTATATGGGCAGAGAAAGCATCCGGACTAAGACCAAAATCTTGGATTTCAGGAGGGCAGACTTCAGGAAAATGGGTGAAGTGCTAAGGAGCCATCTGGCGGGCATCAGAGCAGATATGGGGGTAGACCAAAAGTGGTCCATCATTAAGGAAGGAATACTGGTTGTCACAGATGAGTGTGTTAGACTCAGGGGGAAGAACACAAGGGCCAAAACTCCCAGCTAGTTCAGTTCTGGGGTTGCCCAGGCAGTAAGGGAAAAGAGGTTGGCCTATAGGAAATTCAGGAAGACCAAGAGAGAGGTGGATAGGAAAAATTACCTAAGGCTAGCTAGTGAGGCAAGTAAGGAAGTCCAGCGAGCAAAGGCACAGAAGGAGCTACAGATAGCTGAAGGAATTAAGAAGAGGGAAAAGGCTTCCTTTCACTATATAAGTGAGAAAAGGGACAAGAAGGAAGGGATTTTTAGGCTTAAGAAAGGGATGGAGGATAATGAGGGAAAAGCAGAGATACTAAATGAATACTTCTGTTCCATCTTCACCAGGGAGAATGATGGACCAGTGCCTTCAGGAGGTAAAAGAGGAGCGGGGGGAGGGGAGACACAGATGTAGTGATAGAGGAGGATAGAGTGAGGGAGGGGCTGCTGGCATTGAAAGTGGACAAATCACCAGGCCCTGACAGAGCACATCCAAGGGTACTAAAGGAACTGGCTGAGGAGCTGGCAGAGCCACTGGTAGACCTATTTAATAGTTCACTAGAGTCAGGCATGGTACTGCAGGACTGGAGAACAGCATATATAGTGCCCCTCCACAAAAGCAGTCCCAAGTAAAGACCAGGAATTACAGACCAGTCAGTCTGACCTTCATTGTGGGGAAAGCTCATGGAGACCATACTAAAGGAAAGGTTGTTGGAATAGCTAGAGGAGCATAGTCTCCTGGATGTGAGGCAGCATGGATTAATGGGGGACTGTATCAAATGAATCTGATTGCTTCTGTGACTGTGTCACTAAGACAGTAGACAGGGGCCAAGTGGTAGACATCCTCTATCTTGATTTCAGCAAGGCCTTTGACTCTGTGCCCCACAAAAGGTTGATCAGGAAGTTTGTGGATCTCAGGGTTAGGGAAAACATGGCCAAATGGGTGGAAAACTGGCTGAGGGACAGAACCCAGGGGGTGGTTGTGGGGGGAGAGTTATCTGGCCTTACTTGGTCCTCCCCCTCCCATCCGGGCTTTAAAACCTCCCTTTGGAACTATCTGAAGGGATCCTCCACCTGTCCATGTACCTTGTAGTACGTCAGCCCAGGTATGCTGGGGTGATATCTGCTTCCATAGGGACTACTGTACTTAACCTCCTGGTAAATGGCCCCGTAACTGTTACATGTCACCCTTGCATCTGTCCTACCCTCCCTCTCCTCCTCCCTGACTAGTCCACCAGGACAGGCCCTTGGTCCCCCCCCCCGGTTGGCTCATCCTACCTGCTGGCACTTACTTCTGTTTGCACAGACTGAACCTGTCTTAAATCTTCTGTGCACTGTACTTGTCTTATGCTAAATCATTTCTATTGCTGTTAGCTACCTACTCTAGCCCTGTTAAGCTTGTCATGTTTCTAGATGTCAACCTCTGATATTACCTGATTGTATGTAAACTGGACTTTCTCACTGTTCTTTTGTGATCTAGCTTGTAACCCTCCCAGGTCTCACCTGAAAATAGGCACTTGGCTGTCTAGTGTGACTTACCCGGTTAACAAAAGCAAATAAATAAATAAATAAAACTTTGCGGAGATGGGGTCTCCAGAACTGCACACAGTACTCCAGATGGGGTCTCACAAGCTGTCTGTACAGAGGGATAACAACTTCCTGTTTTCTACTGGTGATGCCCCTCCCTATGCATCCTAGTTTCCCCCCAGCCCTCCTTACTACCCTCTCACATTGCTTGACCACCTTAAGGTCATCTGATATGACTACTCCCAGGTCCCTTTCCATTTTTTTTTGTTAGTATCTCACCCCACATTGTGTACTCTTCCCCTGGGTTTTGTTTCCCAGGTGCAGTACTTTGCACTTCTTAGCATTGAATCTAAGCTGCCATATATTTGACCATTAGTCCAACCTTGCCAAGTCCCTTCTTACCCTTTCCATCCCACCTTGTTTATCAACTGTGTTGCAGATCTTTGTGTCATCTGCAAAGAATTTTCCTTCCAGTCCCTCTGCAATGTCACTTATAAAGACATTAAAGAGGACCGGTCCTAGTATTGAACCCTGCGGTACCCCATTAGTAACCCCCCTTTCTTCATAGTGGACTCAGCATACTATTACCCTCTGTGTCCTGTTCTCCAGCCAATTCTTTACTCAGGCTACCATCTTGGGACCCACTCCCAGGCTGGCAAACTTGTATATTAATCTTTTGTGTGGGACTGTGTAAAATGCCTTGCTAAAGTCTAGGTAGGCCATGTCCACAGCCCCTTCCTGATCTACTACTTTGGTCACCCAGTCAAAGAAATCTATTAGATTCGTCTGACATGACCTTCCCACTGTGAATCCATGCTGCCTTGGGTCCTGTGTCCCTCTGGCCTCTAGGTACTCAACAATTCTTTGCTTCAGAAGTGATTCCATCATTTTCCCAATCACTGAGGTTAAACTAACAGGTCTGCAGTTTCCTGCATCTGCCCTGCTCCCATTTTTGTGAAGTGGAATAACATCTGCCCTCCTCCAGTCCTCAGGTACCACCCCATCCTCACATGATTTATTAAAGATAGTAGTCAGTGGTGTCACTAGTTCTACCCTTCGTTCTTTTAAAATTCTGGGATGAATCCCATCAGGCTCCATTGCTTTGTCCATCTTCAGTTTTAAGAGTTCTTTCAGAACCCTTTCTTCTGTGATTGGGCTGGTATCAACCCCTGTATCCAGCTTGCTTCTATTATTTGGTTTAGGCACCTCCCCGCTTCATTTGTGAATACTGAGCAAAAATATTTGTTTCGTATCTCTGCCTTTTCACAGTCATCCTCTGCCCACCCCCCTCCCCTTTATTAAGTCTCACTATCCCTCCCTTGGTCTTCCTTCACTCCTCGATGTACCTATAAAAGGTTTTATCCCCCTTCTTAAATGAGTTGCTATCTTTTCCTCGGTTTGGACCTTTGCTGTTCTGACTGCCTTTCCTGCTTCCTTTTGCTTTAACTGATACAATTATCTGTCCTGCTCCTTCTGTGATTCCTTGTACTTCCTGAATGCTCTCTTTTTCTCAATAACCTTCCCTGCCACTTCCTTTGAGAACCATAGTGGTTTCTTACATCATTTTGTTCTGTTTATTTGCTTCACACAAAGGCTTGTTGTCTCTGTGATGGCAGTTTTGATTATTCCCCATTGTTCTTCCACCCCTCCATTCTGCCCATTTGCTAGTGCATTCCTTAGGCACTCACCCATTTTGGCAAAGTCAGCCCTCCTGAAGTCCAGTACCTTTGCCTTTGTATGGCTTGACTCTACTGCTGTGTTTATCGTGAACCATACTGTTCGATGGTCACTAGTTCCCAGATGGCTACCCACTTCTAAATCTGTGATCCTCTCACCATCTCCATTTGAGAGTATCAGGTCTAGGATTTCTCTCTCTTGAGTGGGTTCTGATACTAGTTGTCTAAGACATACCCCCTGTAGGACATCTAGAATGCCCCACTCTTAGAAGTGGCTGCTGCAAATGCACTCCAGTTAACATCTGGCATGTTCAGATTCCCCATCAGCAATATCTCCCCTTTTTCTGCCATTCTAAGGATACTTTCTATCATTTCCTTGTCCATTTCCTCCCCCTGAGATGGGGGTCTGTATACAACCCCTGTGAGGATTGTGGTGCCATTGCCTGTCTCCAAATTGACCCACAATGTTTCCTCTCCTCCCTGTTTACCCTTTTGTTCTGTTGCTTTGATTTCTTCCCTTATGTTGAGAGCTACTCCTCCTCCTCCTCCTCTTTTACTCTCCCTGTCCCTCCTGTAGATAGTGTATCCTGGTATGTTTACGTCCCAGTCATGATTCTGTGTGTACCATGTTTCTGTGACTGCCACAATATCCAGATGTTCCTCCTCCATCAAGGCCACTAATTCAGGAAGCTTGTTACCCAGACTATGGGTACTGGTACTCATTGCTCTCCATTTTTTGATGGCTTTACCTCTTGTAGCACCATCCCTGTCCTCATTGACTTTGCTTTCTCCATTTACCCCTGCCCTGCTCACTACTGACCTTTTCACCTTTGTCTTTACCTCATTTAGTACCCTGTTTTATAGGGGAGGCTGGGAATTCCCTGCTGCTTATCAGTTCCTCCCCCCTTGACTAGTTTAAAAGCTTATCAATGAAACATTTAAACTGATCACCACAAGACTTGTTCCCTTCATGGACAGATGCAGACCATCCTGCCAGTATAGGCTGGTATCCCTCCAGGTGGAACCCTAATCCCCAGTGAAGCCAAACCCCTGTGCTCTGTACCATTTTTGTAACCATTCATTAAATCGCATGGTGCAAAGTACCCTCGCCTCACCCTTGCCATAGACAGGCAGCACCACTGAGAAGGATATCGTGTGTGCTACTTACCTTAGGACCCTCCCCAACTCCCCAAACACCTCCTGCACTGCTCTAATCTCATGTTGAGCCAAGTCATTTGTCCCTAGGTGGACAATGACGTCCAGCTCAATCTCCCGTGCAGCTGTTCTCATGATCCTGAGGATGTGCTTCCTGTCCCTCTAAGCCATGGTGCCAGGCAGGCACCTTACTTCAGTTTTCCCTGCTCCCCCCAGTTCTATCCCCCTAATAACTGAGTCTCCCACCAGGAGCTGCTTTTAGATGCTACAGTAGATTAAAGGACCTTGATCTGTTCTCGCTGGAAAGGAGAAGGGGCAGAGAGGATAAGACCTTAATTTATCCAGCATCTAGAGGCCTGGAGTTGCAAAAGTGTGACTCTCAGGGGTAAGGATTATGGAATAAGGGGTGAACTCTTCATATCTGAAAAGAGGAAACATTGATTCACTCAGAGGGTTGTATCTAAGTAGAGCAATCTGACTAGGAAGGTTGCTGATGGTGAATCTGTTTCTGTTTTTAAAAGAAATTTGGACCGATGTATGGAAGCAGAGGTAAACAAAATTAACTGGTGAGCAGTGGTGGACAAACTAGATGGGCAGTACCCTATTTTTGTTGGTACCATATGAACCAATGAATAGGTCAAGCACCAAGAGAAAAACATTAGGGGACAGTGAATCACCCCTTGTACTGGCCATGGGATTAATAGCAGACCATATGAACAGGATATCCAGGCCCCAGTACTGAAAAGGAGTGCAAGTGCAGTGCAAAAAATAGTGCGGCATTTGGCTAGAACCAGATCCAGTGGCTGCTATACTCAGTTGGATAGCAGACTGGAACTATCTGACCTAATATCGGACTGTGTCAATGCAGCATTATGTGAAACTGCGCTGTCCCAACACCGACCTGGGTTGTATATTGCCCACAGGGAATAGCCCCAGAACAGATAGCATTGAGACCTCTCTGTGGGCTATATTCAGTCACAACATGCAAATGAGCCCATTAAGCATGCAAGGTGCTGTCAGTGGCATGCATACAACATGCGAGTACAGTATTTATACTGTACATGCCCCACTGACAACTCATACGGTGGCCGGCCAAGGAGGTGTGAGGAGGGCTATGCCAGTCACTGTATCAGGATCTGATGGACACTGCCAGCCGCACCAGTGTGGGGGGGTGGCAGCCTGGGTGGGTGGAGGGACACTGGACCACCAATGATTACGTGTACTTATGTCAACTGGTGATTGGGGGGGGGAACCACTGGATGCCAAGGATAATCCTACATACTACAGAATTGGTGATAGGGGGTGGGAGGTGTCACTAGACACCAGAGTCTGCATTTTAAGAATGTATGACAGTTGATCAGAGTGAGGGTGCCCATAGACACCAGAGATAATGCAACATAATAAAGAACGGGTGATCGGGGGGGGGGTAGGGAGTGCCACAAGACTCCAGGGACTGCATTTTAGACTGTATGACAGGTGATCAGGTGGTAGGAGGTGCCACTTGACACCAGAGATTGCATTTAGACTGTTAGATGGGCAATCAGAGGTGGGCAGCTTTTGCACAGCTGCCCTGCCTTCAGTGGGGTGTGGGTGTGTGCTTAGTGCCCTGTTAAGACATGTTTTTCAGTGGTGGTAAATAGTGCCACTTTGAGGGCTGTTTACTGCAATTGCAAACCTTTGAAAATGTTGCTGTGCCTGTGTGCATGAAGGGCCCCCTCATTTGTATAGGCACAGTTGCACTTTAGTGCCTGGGTGCTACCGGGTTTTGGAGATGCTAACTGGGCCTCTGAATATGGCCCAACCCTAAGTACAAGTGCGAACCCAGGTAACACCGGCTTAAACCACGTTAGCACTGGTGCTAATGATTGAATATCAGGCCCCCTGTGACTTAATTGGGAGAACAAGAAGCTTGTGTTAGAGTGAGGTAGGGTGCAAGGAGAGCTAGTCCCATGTGCGGAACTATGAATAGCAGACAGTAGAGATGAGGGACCTTGTACAAAGTCAGTGTTTGGAGCATTAGTAGTCAAGAGATTATCATCTGGTTGATCTCAACTAGGTGTGGGTCTTGGAAGCACTCACTGTTGACAAAAAACAGAGTAAAAAGGCTCAGCTCCCATGGTCCACCTTTAGCAGTCTACATTTCATGGCAAATGTTACTTCATCAGACATGATGGTTACTCCATATTATGTCTTGCTTTTTAAACTGCAACTTACTTCTGGCTTTTACTTGTAGAAGAAGAATCAGCATTGATACAGCGCTTTTCATGCACATTGTATCTTAAAGTGTTTTACAAGCAATGGGAGAGTGGTGGTAAAGTGACTACTGAATGTGTAATGGCAGACATTTCACACATCAACACCCACACACAGCCTTGGACAGTTGTATAAACTGGTTTTATGGGAAGAGGAATGTTGGCCAGTACACCAGAAAAGTCCCCTACTCTTGCAGAAAGTGCCTTGTGTTCTTTTTTTTCCATCTGGACACGCACCAGAGATGCAAAGAAGGGATCTCGTTTTAGCATCTCATCCAAAGGATGGTACACCCTGACAGTGCAGCACCCCACAGTTCTGCACTCGGGTGCCAGCATTTATGGTTTGAGTACAATCCCAAAGTGGGACAAGAACCCACAACCTTCTGGCCCAAAGGCAAATGTGCTACCAACTGAGCCACACTACCAGCTATATGAATATCAACTTGCAAAACCTCCTAGGATACTCTTATACTCATTATACGGCTGCTTCCAAAAGTGTGCTGTAGTTAAGTGCGCAGTCTGGCTTGCTTTGCTAAGTACCTACTGTTGGCCAGCCAGATTCAGCAAGTTGTTCCCTACTTTCCAGAACATTTGTGGATCCCCAGCAGAGTGAAGGAATTTATTTTGGAAATAGGCAGATTTAACTTTCCTGATATGACTTGTGCAGGGATTAGAGAAAGATGTAACTGCTCTTTAAGTGGTTTTAATGCTGTGTATCAGACATTCACCTACAGATATAACAGAAGTAGTAGTTATGCAGCCTATGATGTGAATAAATATACTTTATTTAATATTCATCTTTTGGAAGTCATAATGTGCAGAACAGAGCACAGAAGAAAGGAAGGAAGTGTGATCTAGTGGTTTGAGCGCCAAACTGTGACCAAGGAGGTAACAGGTTTGAATTCCACAATAGCCACGGACTCATGTTGTGCCCCTGAACAAGCACAAAGATATCCCTAATCTTCAGTCATCTGAACTATAACATTGGAAAGATGCAGGATCCCACTGAAAACAGGATGTTCCATCTCAGTTTATACCACAGCCAGGGAAAATGGTCTGCTCCCATTTGACAACAGCCGTCAGGTGACCACGGATTAATACTCAATTAATCCACGGTTGCTCCCTGCACTGCTGAGACACAGCATGAGCGGGCATGGGACACCCCCTGCAGCTCAGTTGTCTAGTTCAGTGGGACCATGAACATGCACCACATTAAACTGTTTAAAGCAGAAAGTAGACAAGCCTAATGTTAAAATGTATGACTCACAGTACATTGCCCATGTTAGCCTCTGGTTCGGTTTTGCTTTACTCAGTTTCAAACAGTTGATCGCAAAAAAGTGTTTTAACTTGATCAGTCTGGTCTCCAGTATTGGCCCCAGTAACTTACTGCCTCCTCCATCCCCAGCCGCCTCCTTCTCCTCCAACACCACAGCCCCCTACCTCCGCCACCGGCTCAAGAAACATATGTCACCACGACCAGTGTTTTGCAGTTGATGGCACACAAGTGTTTCGGCAACAGTTCCACAGCCACCTGTCCAGAAAAAATAAGACCTTTCTCCAACGTAATGTACATAAAGAATGCACTTCACCAGAAAATCTCTTGGTCAGTCCTTTTCTCCACTTTGGGTCTCCCAGTAACTTACTGCCACCTCCATCCCCAGCCGCCGCCTCCTCCTTCTTCTCCAACACCACCGTCCGCTTTCTCTGCCAGCAGCTCCACAAACATCCTTTTGACAGTTGACGGCACATAAGTGTTTCAGCAACAGTTCCATAGCTGCCTGTCCAGAAAAATTAAGACCTTTCCCTGACATAATGTACACAAAGAATGCACTTCATCAGTAAATCCCTCAGTCAGTCTGTTTCTCCACTTTGGGTCTCCCAGTAACTTACTGCCACCTCCATCCCCAGCCACTTCCTTCTTCTCCAACACTACAGTCTGCTTCCTCTGCCAGCGGCTCCACTAATATCCATTTTACAGTTCATGGCACACAAGTGTTTTGGCAACAGTTCCATGCCCACCTGCCAAAAAAATTAAAACCTTTCCATGACATAATGTACACAAAGAATGCACTTCGTCTGTAAATCCCTTGGGCAGTCCATTTCTCCACTTGGGTCTCCCAGTAATTTACTGCCACCTCCATCCCCACCTGCCTCCTTCTCTTCCAATACCACAGTCTGCGTCCTCTACCCAGTGGCACCAAAAACATCCATCACCACGGCCAGCCTGTTTCTATGCTGCTACTGATGTGTATAGAGCACAGTCCCCATTTTTCCTGGCCATGGTATAAATGAATTAACCCACTCCAGAGCATAGGTTACATAGAAATGAATCCACAACTGGGTGGTTGTTGGCACTCAGCCTGTGGCCTTGTGTGACAACCCCCCAAGGCATGTATTAATTTCCCAGTAACCCACGCTCTGCTATGGGTTAATCCTTACAAGACAGGCAGGGTAAATGAATATTAATAAAAATAAAATGTGTGTTGTTAACTTCTCATTCCAGAGAGCTCATGTGTAGTGATACTGCTACATTCTTGTAGTAGTGGGACTACAGTATTTATAGATTTGTGCATACCATACCTCAGGTATGAGAGTACATCAGGTTCAGGAATACATTAGTTTTTGAATGATGGCCCTTTTCATGTTCTGCTTGGTGATACAGAAGAATAGGTTAGCTATTATAAAAAACATAACTAAGAACTTGGAAGGAACATTGGGAATACTTTTCCAATTGTTTAACCAGGTGAGACACACTAAGCTGAAAGCTTTTTACAGGTGCAACCTGGGAGCACAAGGAAGTTAAGTGACTTGCTCAGGGTCACACAGTATATGCAAGTGGGGACTGTGGATTCAAACCCAGGTCTCCAGATTTGCAGCTCAGAGCCTTATACCTCCATTTTACAGTTGTTGGCACATTTACTGCCTCCTAACCTTAATCAAACACAAGTTGGCTAGAGTCTGCAGGCTTGCTTGTAATACAATATAAGCAGAAGGAATAGATGGTTTTAGTTGACATATTGTAGGGAACGCTGTTAGTAAGGAGCATTTAAGAACTGTATAATGCAGTTTATATCTAAAAGCACTTTGTGAAGTCCAAAGATCCCATAGCTCAACCTTAAGTCAAAATGGCTGCCTCAGAGTGGATGAGTTAACATTGTTTCCAAAATGCATCTGTGTTATACAATATAACTGTGGTTGAAGTGGACATAAAGTTTAAAAACAGAATAGGAAAAAGTAATAAGGCTATCATTCCATCAAGGGATTTGGTGACATAAACCACAAGAGCAACCCCTGAGACAGAATGAAGAGGCTAATTACTGATGTTTCCTACCTGTTATTTTTTGTAATATATGGAAATCTATGAACATTGTGTCTGATGAGCAAGCAATAATACCTGACAGGGTGGGTGGTATTGGGCAATACCAGACCGCCCAGGGGCATAATGAGGCCCGACACCACAGGAGGAGGACCTTATAGCCCCTGGAAGGTCTGGTATTGCCCATACCGCCCACCCTGGAGGGTATTATTGTGCTTAGAAATGGCTACCTGTGGCAGTGTTATGTGGGATTTAAAACATTAAACAAAAAAATTACAAAACACAGTAACAATAAAGTTTTACTATACTGGATGTAAAGTAGTCCCTCTGTTCTTTTTGTTTTTTTGTCATGTTGTCCCTCATCCACAGAGCGATTGTACTTATTCCCCTTCCCCACACCTCTGGAAGAAGACTTTTTATGTTTGCTTGCACGCTTGTGCAAGAAACGTGCCATCATCCGAGTTTTTGGAGGTGTGGCAGCCCTCTTCCAATTCAGTCAGTGTGTTTGCAGGCGCGGCCGCAGTTCTCCAATGGCTGCTGCAGCTGTCTATGACAGCAGTTGAAAATGCAGTGGAGTACAGTTGAAAGGGGGAGCTACGCTTCTGTGAGCAGCGATAAAATATCGCCTGCTCAGACGTGCTCCCCCTACACACACACACACACACACGCCGTTTGCGTGCTCGCCCCCCCATGCACACACTGTATAGCCGACGAGGGTGCCCAATCCCCTGTCGGCTGTGCTGCACTCCCCCTAAAACAGAGTTCC
This sequence comes from Neoceratodus forsteri, assembly GCA_016271365.2. Taxonomy (NCBI): domain Eukaryota; kingdom Metazoa; phylum Chordata; order Ceratodontiformes; family Ceratodontidae; genus Neoceratodus; species Neoceratodus forsteri. Next base: position 726,763,849 of record CM028129.1, read on the forward strand.
ACATGCCACACTGGGTACCCACCTCAGCATAGTTACACATTGTGTAGCAGACGGGGGTGCCCAAAACCCCTCATCGGCTCCACTGTTCCACCCCCCAGAGAGTACAGGGTGCCACGCTGGGAGCTCACCCCAGCGTGGCAACAGATGCTATTGCTGACGGGAGTGCCCAATCCCATCAGCCCATCGCCGCCCAACAGCCATCCTTGTGCCACCCTGAGCTCCATCCTAGCGCAGCACACGGCCGCTGCCATCGCCCTTTTAAAAAAAACATGAAACACAAAAACAGTCCTCACTGTCTCAGCCCCCACCCACACCCACCCACTGCGCAAGACTCGCCTCCCACACCCCTCACCCCATACTTATCCGACTCCGCGCGACGATCTTCGGTGGACTGGGAACACGCCTGCACTCTTCAAGCCGACTCGCGAACTGAGGAAATGCCGGTAAGCTGTATAATGGGAAGATAGGGTTTTTTCAACTTTGGTGCATATCTCAGGCATTTTTTGGAATTTTTGCACCAAATGTTCAACATGGGGTTTTTGGGACCCCTTCTCATGAATGCCCTCACTGTCATGGCGTTAATCGGGCCCGGAGGGTGATTTTACAGTCACTGCATGAAATCACCGTTTGGGACTGAGTAATGAAATGACACTGCCACTGTTCATAAGGTGGGCTCTCAAAAAGCCTATGTTGAAAATTTGGTGGAAAAATTCTAAAATGACTGTTTTATTTAGTTTATTGTTGCAGTTCCCACGACACTGTAGTTTGCAAATTTTCAATATTTTCACTCCAGATTTTCAACACTGCCATTTTACCAAACCTCCTTATGAACAGTACAGCTGTCATTTTTCACATCTTGCCCAAAACGTGTTTCCGCCCATGTAGCGCACAATGGTGCAGTTGGTGTGAGAAATCAATGTATGGGACACATTAGGAAAATCACAGTTACACTGTTCATGAGCAGAGGTCTTAAAATGGCTATGTTGAAAATTTGGTGAAACAATTCCTAAAAATTACTGTTTTATGAGTGCTGCTTAGCAGTTCCTACACACGCCTTAGGTTTGCGAATTTTCAATATTTTCACCTAGATTTTTCAACATTGCCATTTTATTACACTTCCTTATGAACAGTACAGCTGCTATTTTTCACATGTTGCCAGAAATGTGTTCCGACATGTAGCGCATAATGGTGCAGTCGGTGTGCAAAAACAATGTTTGGGACAGATTAAGAAAATCAGTTACACTGTTCATGAGCAGAGGTCTTAAAATGGCTATGTTGAAAATTTTGTGACAAAAGCCCATAAAATGACTGTGTTATGAGTGAGCATTGCGCAGTTTCCACGCACCCACGTAAGTTCATGACTTTGTAATATTTTCAGTCCAGATTTTCACCAGTGGCATTTTTCCACACTTCCTTATGAACAGTACAGCTGTCATTTTTCACAACATGGCCGAAATGTGTTTTCACACTTTCAGCGCAGAGATGCGTGGTCGCTGTGGGAAATCATTGTTTGGGACAGATAAAGAAAATCACAGTGACACTGTTCATGATCGGAGATCCCAAAATGCCTGTGTTGACAATCTGCTGTAAAAAATCCCCAAACTAATTACATTATGGGTGTGCGTTGCACAGTTTCTATGCTGCTCGTGACTTCACCATTTTTAAATATTTTACTGCAGATTTGCAACATTGCCATTTTTACACCTCCCATGAACAGTACAGCTGTCATTTTTCACATCCTGTTCGGAATGTGTTTTTGCACCTGTGGTGCTAAATGCCGTAGTCGCTCTGCATAAGCAGCTTTCAGCTAACAAACTGATATTGCCACTGTTCATGAGGTGAGGGTCACAAAAAACATGCTGAAAATTTGGAGTGAAAATACCAACGAATGCCTGAGGTGCTAGGATTTCCAACCATAACACCCCACCCTGTAGAGAATGACAGGCATCAGGGTTGTGACTTGGGATTCTTGCCTGTAATGCTCATACCATTCCACACCCTGCAGCCAGTGAGAGGCATCGAGGTATGTCTTGAACTCTTCAGCCCCAAAGTTCACCCCATTCTCCTATACTACACCCAGCTCACCATATTTCCTGATGGAATGGGGTGCGCTGTAGGGCCAAAGACCTCAAGGCACACCGTGACACTTGTCAGTGTCTGCAGGGTAGGTGTGGTGAATGGCGGTCAGTATGCCTGATGACCCAAAGGCACACCCCCAATGCCTGTCACTTCTGCAGGGTGGTGGTGGGTTGCTCATCAATACTTCACTGCCATCCCTATTATGCAGCTCTGTAAGTTCTGCACTACCAATGCCAATGCCAGCAAGCAAACATTTGGCATTGACAAATGCTTGTTTTGTAAAGTTTTTACCACCCAGTAGTTTTCTGGCATCATTGTTGCGCTACAGAAAAGAGAGTAAAAAATAGCTTTTTGCCATATTTGAAATTTTTTTTTTTTACCCTTGGCACTTGCAGCTTTTAGGAGCATGACCCTACTTGACCCTGCCACGTAAGACCAGGAAGTGCCATGCAAGAGGTATGATGTGGCAGTCAGGGAAGAGCTGTTAATTTTTATATGTATGTTTACTATGGTTGCTTCTTTTTTCATTTGTGGGGATGACAACATTAAACATGAGACAGCCCATTTGTGTTTGTGTACTGCGGGTTGTGGAGTGGGAGACGCTTGTTAAGCGGTAGCACATGTGAGCAGCATCTTTAGCATGGACACCAGACAAGAGCGAGCAGAGAGACAAATTTGAAAGCAAGCGCAGTTTGGGAAATTGCTGTTTTGTTCTCGCACTTTCTCCGTGAATGTTATGTTTTTTATGGTGGAGGCAGTGGGGGGGCAGCATAAGTCACTCGCTAAGTGTTAAAAAACATGGCGGCTGTTTGAATTGTGTGCCCACTGCTTCAGCCAATCATGAAGCAGGCTGGGCACACTGATACTATTTACGAGGTTGTCAGGGTTGGCATAGCTAGTACCTTTTACTTACAGGGCTCTCATTGTAAGTTAATGTACCCCATGCTAGCCAATCAGATTTGTTTATTTGCAAAGCCCATTTTCTAATATCATTGAACTGATGCCAAAAAGACAGTATTATAACTTTCTGATGTCAGAACATAGAGAATACAGGATGGGTAACCGTGCAGAACCAGTGTGTTCTGCCACAGAGGGGTCTGATTCCTGTGACCCGAGAGCGACTTCGAGAGGTCCTTGGGAATCAGACCCAAGGTGGCAGAATGCACGGTTCTGCATTGGGTTAACCATCTGTATTTTTATAGTCTATGGTGCCCAACAAAATATTTTGAATACATTTTTAGGCTTCCAATATGTATTTAATTTATGGATAAAGAAATTGCTGTCTCCCTCACTAGGAGACAGAGTTGGGTGGTTGCTAGGGACTGGGCTTCCATAAGCGCAGACATATGTCCATTGGTTACGCCTGCTGTAGGCTGAGATTAACAAAAAAAACATGGCGGCAGAACCTCTCGCTAAGTGAGAGCAGAAACAGACACCATGGCAAAAAACTAAGTTAACATTTCATATCTGGTTGATCCTCCAGTCTGCATTATGGCAAATGATCTGTTCCCATTTCAGAAAACCTCTGCCCGTACCTGTAAGTGATGTTGACGCACTCGCAGTTTTCTGTGTATGCTTTCAAACCCTAGTTCGCACTATCAATTCTAAATGAATGGAATGCTGTTCTGCATGTATGGTCAGAACAGCATTCCATTCATTTAAGTGTGTGTGGATGAACAGCGTTTTCATAAGGCTGGATTTCGGGTGAGAACAGTGTTCCGCCATACGCTATAATGATATTATGAGTTTTTAATGCCACTAATTTCCTAAGGGGAAGGAATTAAGGCAACTGAGGTAGAGGGAATGGAGAGGTGAGGCACTGTGAATCACCCTGGGAGATGGGAAATGGCACTGCCATTTCCACTGGTGTGATCTACATACCTCTCACACAAAGGGAAGAGCTGGACAGGGTACTTGTAGAAGCCATCCACAGAATTACAGCTAAAGGGAAAATGCTGCTAGTAGGAGACTTCATTCTGCCAGATGTGGATTGGAGCAACCAGGCTGCAGCCTCAGCCAGGAAATGAGACATCCTGGAAACCCTGCAGGGGGCATGCCTAAGACAACTAGTAATGGAGCTTATCCGAGAGACAGCGACTTTGGACCTGGTACTCACCAACGGGGACAGAACTACAGATGTAAAAGTGGGGAGCCATCTAGGATCAAGCTATCACAGTATGGTGCGGTTCAATGTTCAAACAGCAGAAGGGTCAAACCACATGAAAGCAAGCATCCTGGATTTCAGGCAGGCTGACTTTGCAAGGATGGTGGAATGTCTTAGGAAATCACTGGCAGAGAAGGAGAAGGGGGGGGTGGAGGAACAATAGAAGAATCTTAAGGGAGCCATAGTGGAGGCAACAAGCCATTGCATTAGGCAAGTAAGCAAAATAAAGAGAAATAAAAAAAAACACTGTGGTTCTCAAAGGAAGAGGCCGAGAAGGCAAGTGGCATTCAGCAGGTACAAGGAAACACAGAGGGAAGAAGACAGGGAACTGTATCTGGAAAAGCAGAGGGAGGCAGGAAAGCAGTTAGGAGTGCAAAGGCGCAAACAGAAAAAAAAATAGCCCAGGCAATAACAAAAGGGGGCAAGAATTTTTTCAGGTACATTAGTGAAAGAAAAAAAACTAAGAGTGATATTGTAAGACTAAAAAGGGAAGGAGGGAAGTGTCCAGAGGGGGACCAAGAAAAAGCAGAAATCCTGAACAAGTATTTTTATTCAGTATTCACAGAAGAAAGGGAAGGGGAGAGACCAAAGTTAGGTGTTGGAAGCACCACTGGGAGGGAAATGGACACCAGTCCATTTTAGGAGGAGACAGTCTTAAAGGAACTCACAAATCTGAAAATGGACAAGGCAATGGGACTGGATGGGATACATCCCTGAGTATTAAGAGAACTCAGGGAGGAACTGGCAGCACCACTGACAGCCCTGTCCAACAGTTTGCTGGAAACAGATGTAGTACCAAAGGACTGGAGGAGGCGAATGTGGTTCCTCCACAAACGTGGAGCAGGGAGGAGGCTGGCAATTACAAACTAGTCAGCCTTACTCGGTGTTGGGGAAACGACAGAATTCTACTAAAAGAAAGGCTTAGATATATCTCGAATCCAATGAAGCACAGGATCCGAGGCAGCATGGATTCACAGCAGGAAGATCTTGTCAAACAAATCTGATAGATTTTTTGAGTGACTAGGGAGGTGGATCAGGGAGGGTGGTGGATGTGACCTATCTGGATTTCAGCAAGGCCTTCGACACCATCCCACATGGGAGACTAGTAAACAAGCTGAGCAGCCTGGAAGTGGGTCCCAGGGTGGTAAACTGGGTCAAAATTGACCCAGTTGAACAATAGGACACAGAGGTGGTGGTGAATGGAGTTCAGTTCAAAGGGGGGTGACCGGCGGGGTCCCGCAGGGCTCAGTGCTTGGATCAGTCTTCTTTAATGTCTTCATAAGTGACATTGCAGAGGGGCTAGATGGGAAGGTGTGTCTCTTTGCAGATGACACAAAGATCTGTAATAGGGTTGACACTCCAGGAGTGGTAGAGAAAATGAGAAGGAACCTAAGCAAGCTTGAAAAGTGGAAAATGTGTGGCAGCTAAGATTCAATGCAAAGAAGTACAAGATGGGGTGCATAGGGAGAGGTATCTCCAGCAGAAGGAAGGAGGTGGTGATGCCACTGTATAGAACTTAGGAGATACCTCATCTAGAGTACTGTGTCCAGTTCTGGAGGCCGTATCTCTGGAAGGTCATAGACAGAGTAGAAGCAGTTCAGTGAAGGGCAACAAAAATGGTGCAGTAGCTGCACCAGAAGTCTTATGAGGGGAGATGGGAGGATCTCAATATGTATTGCCTGAAGGAGAGGCAAGAGAGGAGGGATATGACAGAGACTTTCAAATATCTCGAGGGTGTAAATAAAGTACAAGAGGGTAACATCTTTAAAGAAAAAAAGATGTTTAAGAACAAGGGGCCATGATATGAAGATAGTGGGGGGTAGATTTAGGGGTAACATGAGAAAGTATTTTTTTCATGGAAAGGGTGGTGGATCCATGGAACAGACTTCTGGCAGAGGTTGTAGGGGCAAAAATGGTAGGGGAATTCAAAAACGCATGGGACAGAAATGGGGTAGCGATAGGAAAGAGAGGGCAAGCCTCAGATCATTTAGGATCTGCGATATATGAAACAGGTGTGGAAAATGGGCAGACTAGGTGGGCCAAGTGGTCCTCATCTGCCATCAAATTCTATGTTTCTATAATGATCCATATATGATAATGCAGTTCTGAAATGATACATACCAGCAGTATTTGAAAGACAAATACCCACTGAGTTAAGTAAAAGGTATGTCAATGCTGAAGAATAACTGACTATAAACCAGTACTTTAAAAATAAACTTCTACAGGGAAAAACGAAATTCAGATTAATGCAACCACATAAAGGGGTGAGTCCTGGACTTCAGAAGGGCAGATTTTACTAAGTTAGGCAAATGCCTCAGGAAGGACCCAGCAGAGAGAGAGAGGACTGGGGAGGATAGAGGAAAAGTGGGCAAAATTAAAAGAGGGTATAATAAAGGCAACAAACCTCTGTGTCAAGCAGGTAAGCAAAAGTAAAAGAAAGAGGAGACCACTGTGGTTCTCAAAGGAGGTAGCAGAAAAGGTAAAGGCTAAAAAGGATGCATTCAGAAAGTATAATGAGATCCAGAGAGAAGAGGATGGGGAAGAGTATCTGAGGAAACAGAAGGAGGCAGGCAAAGCAGTAAGGAGTGCAAAGGTCCAAACTAAGGAAAGAATAGCCCAGGGAGTTTCTAAAAGGACAAGATATTTTAGGAATGTTAACGAGACAAGGAATATAAAGGAAGGATAGTAACGTTAAGGGGGGTAACTGTACAGAGGGGATCAAGAAAAGGCAAACATCTTAAACAAATACTTCTGCTCAGTATTCACGGTAGAAAGAGAAGGAGGGACTACGAAAAGGCATCAGGAGCTTTGAGGGGTGGAGACGACACTAGTCCATTTTTGAGGAGAAAGTCCAGAAAGCACTCACTAACCTGAAGGTGGATAAAGCTATGGGACAAATGGTATACATCCAAGCATACCTCTCAACCTTTTCAGCATTAAAATGCAAAGCACTGGTCTTCAAAATTCAGAGCAAATTGTCAAAGAATAGTAGGCCCCATATGTTCATCCTTAAAGACTGTTTCTATCAAGCTAGTTCTGTGTTTTCATAGTTTGTGTGTTGTCCAGAAATAGCTCTTAACATTATAGGGAACATCAGTAAACCTTCCAGAGAGGGTAAATTAAGAGTAAAAATCATAGTGCTAAATTCATAGCAGTTGAGAGGTATGCATCCAAGGGCTTGAGGGTGCTTAGGGAGGTACTAGCTGCACCTCTGACAGACCTATTTAACAGGTCACTGGAGACTGGAGAGTCCTGGGGAACCGGATAAGGGCACAGGTAGTCCCATTTCACAAAAGTGTAGTAGGGAAGAGGTGAGCAGTTATAGTTCTGTCAGCCTGACATCAGTGGTGAGTAAATGAATGGAATCACTACTAAAGGGAAGGATTGTGAATTATCTTGTATCCAATGGACTGCAAGGTCCAGGGAAGTATGGTTTCAAAGGGGAAGGTCATGTCAAATAAAAATTGATACATTTCTTTGACTAAGTGACAAAGGAGTTGGATCAGGGGGAGCAGTGGACATAACCTAACTGGATTTCAGCAAGGTGTTCGACACTGTTCCACATAGGAGACTGGTAAACAAGGTGGGTAACTTGGGGTGGGTAATAAGGTGGTAACCTGGGTAAGAACTGGTCAGCAGAAGGGACATGGAAGGGAAGGTGACCAGCAGGGTACCTTAGGGATCAGTGCTGGGACTAGTCCTCTTCAATTTCTTTATAAGTGACATAGGAACTGGAAGGAAAGGTCTGCCTCTTTGCAGACGACACCAAGATCTGCAACAGATTGGGTAGTTTGGGGGTGTGGAAAAGATGGGTAGGGCTCTGAAAAGGGTGGAGGAGTGGTCAAGAGTATGTCATCTAGATGCAAAATAATGCATCTGGGCCATAGAAACCCGGGATTACGAAATGGGCAGAGTGACACTGACAAGACTAAGTGGGAAAAAGCCCTAGGGATAATCATATCAGATGACCTAAAAGTCGCCAAGCAGTGTGACAAGGCAGTCAGAAGAGCTAGTTGGGATGCTGGGATACAGAGGAAGGGATATCGTCAGCAGGAAAAGGGAGGTGGTGCTGCCCCTACATGAATCACTGTTAAGACCTCCCCTTGAGTACTGTGTCCAGTTCTGATGGCCACATCTCAGGAAGGACATAGTCAGAGTTGAGGCAGTCCAGAGGAGGGCTACCAAAATGGTGCGGGGTCTGCATCAAAAGCCCTACAAGGAGAGGCTTAATGAGATAAATATGTTCACCCTGCAGGAGAGGAGGTAGGGGGATATGATGGAGACCTCTAAATACTTCATGAGTTAAATAAGGTACAAGAGAGAGGTATTTTTTCAGAGGAAAAGGGTACTCTAGAACAAGAGGGCCTGCTATGAAACTGGAGGGGGTAATTTCAGGAGGGATGTGAAGTAGTGCTTCTTCACAAAAAGGGTGGTGGATGCCTGGAACAGCCTTCCAGTGTAGGCAAAGACAGTGGTGGGGTTCAAAAATGCCTGGGGCAGGCACAAGGGAAACATTAGTTTAGGAAGGAAGGGATGGCTCCATAGATCAAGTTGGGTCTGCAGCAGAAAATGAAGGTCCAAAAAGAAGAAAAGAAGAAAGGGAAGACTGGGTGGACCTAGTGGCCCTTATCTGTCATCACATTCCACGTGTTCATGTAAATGCAGCTTTCTGATTGGAAGCTCCAGTCTGCATTACAGAAACAGTTGGTGCATCAGCACAAAGGTAGAGCTTGAGCGCATGCAAATGAAAGGTGAAGCCATGCATACATGTCACTGTAGTATATTGGAAACCCAATGGCCATGCTAACTAACTCTTTAGGAAGTGCACTTAATACCCAGGAAAAACATGTTTTAATAGCATGCATACAGCATGCACAGCATAAAACACTGTACCAGTGCCCTATAAAAGCCAGTATTGATGCAGTGGTAAAGCAAGGAGATGGACAACACTTACTGTATAATGGAGGTCTCTACAGCATTCCTGATTAAAGGAGGAGTACTTTGAAGTGAAACATGCGTAGTCAGTGAACCTCAGTATAATGCATACTGATGTAGGAGACCTTAAATGAATGAACACATTCTAAATGTCTTGCTGGCCATCCCTAAACATAGCAATATGCTTATTTCACTGTGGCAAATGGTGTGCTAGATCCCTTGTGTCAGAGAATTACTAATTCTGCCTACCAATTGGATTTGGGCAAAATTCATGGCTCCTGGATGCACACCCCTTATATAGGTCCCAGAAAGATGTGTTTGGTTTCTACGTTATTTAAAATTTTGCAAATCAGTCTCAAATAAAAGTGTGATTATTAAACTACATTTAGAACTTTGGGGGATTCTTTCAGTGATAGATATTTATGTAACCCATGTGCGCAGTACCCAAACATATGTAAATGTAAACCATTGGAATCGATGGCAAAAAGAGAAGGGAGAAAATAGCTGTGTCCATTTTTAACTAAAGTGGCAGGACAACCTCATAAAGAAATTGTTAAAAAAAAACGTTTATTCTCTGACCACAAGACCATAATTTATGCTTTAGGCTCATATGCTGTTTCAATATTTTCTCTCCTATGTTAATTTGATATATTGAAGCCTTCCTTTTACAAGGATTTTACTACTCTTTCTAAATGATATAAATGTCTCTTATAGTATTACATGGTCTCCATTTTTATTTTGCACAATTGTCATGAACATTACACTGGATAATAATATGGGTGTTTAAGACATTTAAGCAAGCAATAACACACAGCGAGGTGTAGTTTATCGCCTGACAAGAGCATGCCCAGGGATGCACTAAGGCATGAGGTGCTTGTGCCGAGTGCCTTATGCCACTGGGCATGCTCTTATCAGGCGATAAACAAGTACAAGATTTCTGATTTTTTAAGTTTAATTTATAACCTGAGAAAACTGCAAAATCACCCATTATTTATATCAGTGCCGGGACAGATTCCTAGGTCGTGTTATGTAAAGGAGGAGATCAACTGCATACAAAGTAATTTGGTGCTGACCCCCCACCCCACACACACCTGGGATTCCTCTCACTAGCTGACTCTCCCATATTTTAATAACTAGGGTTCGATAGTGGTATGCCACCCTAACAGTGACATTTCTATGGTGACATGCATCGATATCGACTACAGCGCCATGCCACTGTAGAAGTGTGACTGGAAGGGGCAGCCACTTCTCGACTTGCACCCTTCCCGAACTAACTCTGACCTGGAGTTAGAAGCCATTATTTCGTGGGTGACGGGGCAAAGCCCCCATGTGGGGTTCAGAGAACAAAGCCCCGATGTAAAAAATAGTCTCGATAGTACAGCTCCATGCCGACTGCAACTGTATCTACATGGCTCTGGTCATTGTAATGCCAGTTACATCCTTTTGTTGTGCCGTATACACAACCCCATAGCCATGGTGAATAGTAGGGGAAGGGGCAGCCCTGTCTTGTACCCCTGAATAGCCTTAAGACTTTAGAGCACCTGCCAGTTTATCTTTCAGTTCCTTGTAATATTCAGCAGTGAAGCCATCAGAGCCCACCGCCTTCCCAGACTTTAGACTCAAATGGCATTTTGCACTTCCACTATTGTTATCGGTGCTCCTAGGCTTTCAGCTTGCCCGTTGTTAGAGCAGGAAGATGAATGCCATCCAAAACATCCTTAGTCGCCTGCTCCATCCCGGAGCATTCAGCTTACACAATGTTGAATAATATTCTTAAATATATTTCTACTCTCCTTCTCATCATGGGTAAGCTGCCCGCCCTATTTCTCACTGCAATTATTTTAGGCATTACTCTCCCTCCCTCCTCCCTTCATTAACTTGACTCGGAGCGCTCCAGGCTTAATGCGCCATTCATATATCTTATGCCTTGAAAAAAACTATCTAGTCTTTGCTTCTCCTGTGAGGCACTTGTTCAGAGAATCCCTGAAGACTGTCAATATTTTCCTATCATAATCCCTACCCCTCTCCAGCACCAGACGTTCTAGCTCATTAATCTCATCCTCTAGTTTTTTTAATTTTCTCCCTCTTTTCCCTTCTAAGTTTTGCCGTATAGCAATTACCCCTCTCATAAATGCTTTTCCTGCCTCCCATAGAACACCCCGTAAATCCACAGTACCCTTGTTAGTTTCCCAGTAGACATCCCTCTGGTTTCTTAAATATGACTTAAAGTCCTCTTTACATGGCAGATAAGTAGGAAAATGCCAGGATCCGGGCCCCCTCTCCTCCCACCCCATTCTCATATTTAGCTGCACCATGGAGTGGTCTGAGATAATAGTCGGACTGTGGGAGGCCCCATCAACTTTCTCATACAACCCCCTAGTAACAAAGATATAGTCCAATCTGGACCATGATTTATGTGGGTTCGAATAAAATATATATTCTTTAGCTCCTGGGTTTATTGTCCTCCAGCTGCCTACCAAATGCAACTCTGCCAGCCCCCAGGCCTATCCTTCTGATGCCCTGTTTATTCTGTGCCCAGAGCCAGTGTAGTCCATTTTACAATCCATGGTGTGGTTAAATCCCACCCTCATTAATGAAACCCGAACTGTTCTTATGAATCACCTCCAGAAGAGACTGATAGAAGCCCAGTTCATATATTGCAGGCATACACACTCACCAGCATGATCTCCTGTCCCTCACCTTTCCCACAACAAAGACATATCTGCCCACATGAGTATCTCTCACAACCCTATTTATTTCTAAGAGAAAGTTTATTTACAAGTATGGCCACTCCTCTTTGTGCGATAAGTAGGAGGCTGCAAAGCAGGCTCTTCCTCAACCCCCCCGCCAACTTACCATGTTCCTTCGTAGTTAAGTGGGTCTCCTGAAGCATTACAATCTGGGTATTGCGCCATTTCAGGGGCACTAGTATTTTATACTGTTTGATAGGCGAGCCGATTCCCTTCACATTCCATGAAATAATCACATCAATAGTATTCTTGTTCACCATATTGTACAGGGCTGACCTGCCATAGCCCCATTCATTATCATTCTAATAGTTCTCCTCCTTCAGAAATCCTAAACCCTACAGCGCCTTTCCAAGTAGTAGTACAGAATTCCATTAGAAAAAGAGAAAAGATAAACACACAAGAACTTTTATAACTTGTATAACAATAAACTCTCAACTCATTAACTGAATCTACAAGCCCACTTCCTCCTCCCCCCTCCCTCCGTCCTGAACTCCCTTCTTGCTTTGCAGTGAACTGTATATCCCTATTTGCACTAAAAGGTGCAACCAACTCCCATCAGGAACAACCGATTTTGAAATCTACCCGGTTCCTTCCCATGTTACCCTCATATGCCCTCCTCCCCTCCGCCCTGCTTCTAGAAACTCACATTAGGCAGAGTCATACATTGTTACCAGATACTTCCCCCATTCCTTGGGGGGTTAAAAATTATGTTCATTTTCAACCTACCTGAAGAGTGTATGTTCTGATGCATCTCATCAATGTCAGAGCCAAGCTCCTTGCACTTGGCCTGCTCCTCTGGGCCCCCCCATCCCAGCACCCCTCCCCAGCCACCAACCATTCCACCCGGCACCCACCCACACCCACCTTCCATTCCTCACTGCCCTTTAGTTCTTCAGCCCAGTCTTTACATGTGCCCAATAACATTAATCATACCAGTCCACCCAAGTTACCCTCCTTCTCACCCCTCTACATTCCTGAGGCTGCCCACAAGACTCCACCTCTGACCCTATTGTATTACCTTCTTCCCACTCAATTAGCCCCCAATTGTCTCAGAAGGGCCTGGGCTCAGGCGAGTGGAGGAGACCCACACACCCAAGTAACAAGCACTGGTCCCCCCCGCCCCACCAACCTGTATTGTGTCCCAGATGGATTTTCATTCGCAGCCGTTGCCACAGCTCTACTTCTGCATACCATCTCACTGGTAGTTCAGTGCAGACAATGTTCTTTAAACACAAATCCACTGTTATACTTTGCAAGAAGGGCCTTCTTGTTTTTAAGTCTTGGATAGTTCAAACTTGCAGGACGCCATACATGAGGGCAAGCCTTCTCCTCTCCCTGTAGGGGTTAGCACAAAGTACACTGTCCATGCCACAAGAGATCACATTAATTTCATACTCCTGGGGTAGGGTGACCATTCATTGATAGTCCGTGCCATCCGGTGGGGAACAGATTGGGATAAGACAGGCGCAAGCCCGCGAGTAAAGTGCAGACCATCATGAGTGCATCAAAAATATACAAGTCCCAGAAGGTTCCTTCTTCTTGTGCTTCAGCCTTCTATATTTCTTCTCCATGCTTATTGTCCCACCCAGTAATAAAGCTTTTCAGTTTGTCCGGTTCCCAGAAGGTATAGTTGGCCCCCTCAAATCTCGTCTTCACCATCGCAGAATAGGTTATGTAAAACTCCAGACCTCTTTCCCACAGCATGTTCGTCATCGGGTTAAAGAGCTGTCTTTTTTTCTGAACCCTTTGTGATAAGTCCTAGTGCAGGGTGAGATGAGCTCCCTCATTTAGGACCTCCTTCTTGGCTCGATAGGCAACTAGAATGGATTGCCTATATCCAAAATGATGTAACTTGAAAATGATCTGTCATAGAGGCTGATCATTGTTGGGTCTGGGGTTTAGGCTCTAGGGACCGCTGATCTTCAACTTTCCATGTTTAAAATCCATTCGAGCAATGTAGGCAACGCCTCAGCACAGAACTGCCTTTTTTTCCCTCAGGTAAGCCAAGCAACCGCAAATTGATTCATGGTTATAGTTCTCTTGATAATCCACCACATCTTTTAAAGCCTAGAGTTCCTGCTCCAGTGCTGCAACTTTATTTGGGACCTGCCTCGTGGCATCCTCCAGGTCAGACACACCCTGTTCTAATTCCACAATACGCTGATTATGCTGACCCAGTTCCACGGTAAGGGTCATTATTTTCCCCTCGAAGTTGTCTAGTCAGGGGCTCAGACCTTGCAGAACTTGTTCAGTCACTGTACACAGCCCATTTACAGAGGAAAGGGTTCTGAAAGAGCTCTTGAAGCTGAGGGTGGACAAAGTGATGGGGCCTGATGGGATTCATCCCAGAATTCTAAAAGAACTAAGGGTAGAACTAGTGACACCACTGACTACCCTCTTTAACAAATCATGGGAGGATGGGGTGGTACCCGAGGACTGGAGGAGGGCAGATGTGATTCCCCTTCACAAAAGTGGGAGCACGGCAGAAGCAGGAAACTACAGACCTGTTAGTTTAACCTAAGTGGTAGGGAAAATTATGGAATCACTTCTGAAGGAAAGAATTGTTGAGTATCTAGAGGCCAGAGGGCACAGGACCCAAGGCAGCATGGATTCACAGCAGGAAGGTCATGCCAGACAAATCTGATAGATTTCTTTGACTGGGTGACCAAAGTAGTTGATCAGGGAGGGGTGTGGACATGGCCTACCTAGACTTTAGCAAGGCATTTGACACAGTCCCACACAAAGATTAATATACAAGTTAGCCAGCCTGGGAGGGTCCCAAGATGACAGCCTGGGTAAAGAATTGGCTGGAGAATAGGACACAGAGAGTAATAGTAAATGGAGTCCACTCTGAAAAAGGGGGTTAGTAGGGTACCGCAGGGTTCAGTATTAGGATCGGTCCTCTTCAATGTCTTTATGTTACATTGCAGAGGGACTGGAAGGAAAGTATGTCTCTTTGCAGATGACACAAAGATCTGCAACAGAGTTGATGCACAAGGTGGGGTGGAAAGGATGAGAAGGGACTTGGCAAGGTTAGAGGAATGGTCAAATGTATGGCAGCTTAGATTCAATGCTAAGAAGTGCAAGGTAATGCACCTGGGAAACAAAACCCAGGGAAGAGTACACAATGGGGTGAGATACTAACAACAACAAAATGGAAAGGGACCTGGGGGTAGTCATATCAGATGACCTAAAGGTGGGCAAGCAATGTAAGAGGGCAGCAAGGAGGGTTGGGGAATACTGGGATGCTAGGGAGAGGCATCACCAGTAGAAAACAAGAAGTTATTATCCTCTGTACAGACAGCTGGTGAGACCACATCTGAGTACTGCGTGGCAGTTCTGGAGACCCAATCTCCCGAAAGACATAGACAGGATGGAAGCTGTCCAGAGGAGGGCAACTAAAATGGTGCAGGGTCTGCACCGAAGACATATGAAGAGAGACTTAAGGAGCTTAATATGTATAGCCTCGAGGAAAGGAGGGAGAGGGGGGACATGATAGAAACTTTCAAGTACCTCAAGGGAATCAACAAAGTCCAAGAGGGTAGCATCTTTCAAAAAAAGAGGTGTGCAAGAACAAGGGGGTACAATTTGAAGATAGAAGGGGCGGCTCAGAGGTAATTTAAGGAAGTATTTTTTCACAGAGAGGGTTGTGGATGTATGGAACGGCCTTCCAGAGTAGGTTGTGGAGTCAAAAACAGTGGTGGAATTCAAGCATGCATAGGACAGTCATAAGGCAATTCTAGGGGGTTGGAGTAGGAAGTAGTAGGCTGCTGGTTAACTAGGATCTGCAACTTATCCATCAGGTAGGGAAATGGGCAGACTGGGTGGGCCAAGCGGTCCTTATCTGCCGTCATATTCTATGTTTCTATGTTTCTATGTACAGCTGATTAATGCGATCTCAGCTGCCAAAAGTGGGATAGGCCATGGGCTGATGCTTGCTGCTGAGTCTACCAAGGTGGACTTTTGCTGGACGATTTTCCAGCATTTTGAATATTTTTAGCTGACGATAAGTATTCATCCATGCTTAGGAACACTTCCACACCATCCTTTGCAGTGCAAACCCTAGTTACTCTGCAAAAACTATTAATTTATTAACTTGCATAGCGGAGCTCGGAGGTTTGCGCCCTTACAGTTCTGGTGCTCATTAGCACCCTAACTGCAGGTCTTTGCTTGTCAAGTGACCCCAGGGTGATGGTGCAGTCAATGCTAGCATGTCTTTCTCAGACAAGGGAGATAATGACATTCCATTCCCTCAATGACCCTTGTAGTTGACTAAAAGCTGTGCTTTCTTCACAGAATGCTACAGACCTTATTTGTGTTACCAGTAAACTAGAGGCAGGTGAGAGAGCAGGGAGAAAATGGAGGCATAAAATATCATGTAATCAGCACAGTTTTGACCCCTCACTCTAGTAATCTCGGGTCCAGCATTGCTTGATCATCCAGTGGTGTCATGTTTCTGCAGAGGGTGACCAAAGACTATATCAACAATTGGGGTGGGGTGGGGTGTTGAGCCATAAAAAGCCTTGCAGCCCTGTAGCACTACATCCACTTTGTGGTCAGACTAGGGTTTTGATTGGAAGCTTGGTGCTTGGGAAATATCTACTCCCTAGGTTGCCTCTATTGCAAAGTCCAATGATTGCACAGCACTCACAGAACAAATAAAGGGCTTTGTATATCACCTAGCAGTGAGCACAGTACACACGTTTGTAGGTTATTGGAGTGGATTGGCTTGTTTGCCTGCTCAGGACAGTGGGACCCTGCATTTGTGGGTGGCTCATTCACTGGAGTCTGCCTTTGCTCGGGAGGACCAAGCCTGGAATGGACGGGGAGCTGACTGGCAGGTTTATGGTTTCCTAGACCCCTAGCTGAGCCAGCCGTTGGGTTGGCGCAAGTGAGGTGCCAAAGTTGTGGGGCAGATATTTCCAGCGGCAGTCCTCTCAGGTAGGGCCTTCAGGCTTTGACATCACCAAGCAAGATTTGGATTATTATCGGGAAGTTTCTGTCCTAAGGGATCATGTCAACAGAGAAAAACTCACGGTCAGATCTCAAACCTTTTTGCCTTGGATTTTGGATTATTATTTTGGCAGTGAGAGTGCCTTGTTTTGTTTCAGACCCCCTAGGTAGTAAGAGAGGCCTGGGGGTCTGTACTACATCTGATATGAACTAATTACTTTTGTACACCCAGTGAGAAGGGGGTATTTCAGTTTTATTTTCATATTCTATGGTTTAAGTTCAGTCCATACAGTTTCAATTCATCTGTGACTTAAGCCTTTTAAACTGAGATTTTGTCTGCTGACTGGTATATTATCTCTTTTCCTTGGATTGCGTTGTCCACTCAGACCAATCTTCTTTATCCGAGATGTTGTGTTTTGGACTGAAATATCTGACCACTTTTGGAAGAATTTTATAATTTTTAAATTCTGTTGTTTTATTGTATTATAGTTCATTGAATGTGTAGGGTGGGTGTTTTAATTCTGTTTTGGTAATTGTAAGTGAGAGCTGCCTGATAAATTCACTTCCAGAATGTGTTGGAGGCCTGCCCCAATGGTCGTGCACTATTCGCCCTCTGCTTTCTGTGCCCTCTGCCCCCTTTTTCCTCCCCATTGCAATTTATGACATCCCAGCACTGTAGGGCGCTGGGTATCACTCGTAAGAGGAGAAGGGGGACTGCGGGGTGCGAACAGCGGAGGGTGAATGAGCGGGGTCATCGCATCGGGGTTGTGAAATCCAGGAGATGCCCTGAGGCAAAATGGAACCAAGAACATGGTTCACCATGTTTGGTTTCCATACCCAAAGGCACTACTAATATTGGTGGGCAGGTGGTTCGGAGGTTCATTCAGCTCGGGCAATGTTATGCAATGCCAGGTCCATTAAAAACAAGACTGCAATTATTACAGATCTTGTAAGAATGGTGGATCTGACTTGCATCACCGAGACCTGGCTGGATGAGAAGTCTGGTCCCATCTTGGAGGCCCTAACTCCAGCTGGGTACTCGGTGATCCACCGCCCGAGATTGGATCGTGGGGAGTTGTGGTCTGTTTCAAGACCAACTTAACCTTGTGAGTGTACCAGTTGAGGAGACTGAGTAATTCGAGTGTACCGTGGTAGCAGGTGAGGTTGTAGGATCGCTCTCATCTACTGTCCACCCAGCGATGAGAAGCGTTTTCATCAGGAATTGGCAGACTTTGTCATCGACGTGAGTGTTCGAGTCTCCCAGACTGATGGTTCTGGGTGACTTCAATGCTTGGGTCGATGACAAACCCACGCCATTTGGACCACACTTCCTCCAATTAATGTCATCCCTTTACACAGATAGTTACCACTGCTGCCTATAAACATGGTCACTCCTTGACTTAGTCTTCCTCCTTGGGATCGAGGCCTCTGACTTGGGGTGGAACCAGTTGCATGGTCCAATCACTACACCATGGGCTTTAGTTTTAGTGTCCCCTTGTAGGCCTACCCCTGTGGAGATGGTCAGGTATTGCCTTTTATGAGATATTAGCTCCGAAGGCCTGGCGGCGGTACTTGACCTAGTGTCCCTTCCAGTAGCAAACAGCAACCCAGAGGCCCTCGTGTTAGCCTATAATACAGCTATATCGACGGCCCTGGATGCCACTGCTCCCATCCGTGTTCGTCCTCTCTCCCTCCACCCTCGGTCCCCATGGTTTGATGGGACCTTGAGGGAGATGCAGTGATTAGGATGAAGGTTAGAGCGTTGCTGGCGGAGATCCTCCCCTGATGCCGACCACCTTAAATTGATGGAGCATTATCAAGCCTATCAATCTGCAATCTCCTGTAAGAAGGCAGAATTCCTGTCAAGGGAGATTGCCGTTGCTTAGAATTGACCAGCTCAGCTTTTTTTGCACTGTGGACAGACTGTGCAACCCAGCCTGCCTACAAGCACGAAAAGCCTTTTCACAAGTAGAGTGCAATGAACTTGCTCGATTCTTTGCAAATAAGGTGGCCGACATCAGGGTGGTACTCCAGCCAGCACACTCTAAGGGTGTTGATTTGGACCAGCATGTGGCTGCTGCTCCTCAGCTTTCCTGGAGTACCTTCAGCCAACCAGAGTTCATGGAGTCATGCAGATATGCACCCTACATGCTGTAGTTTGGATCCTGGACCAACTTCCATGATTTTGGGTTGTATTGATTCCATCGGTCCTGTCCTCACATGGATAGTTGGGTGCTCCTTGGAAACAGGTGAGTTTTCTAGCTCCCTGAAGGAGACGGTGGTAACACCCTCCTGAAGAAAGCTTTGGACTCCGCTGCCATGCGAACTACAGACCTATCTCAAATCTTCCTTTTAGGAAGATGATTGAGAAAGTAGTGGCCATACAGCTGGAGAACCATTTGACCATCCATGACATCTATGAACCCCTCCAGTCTGGTTTTTGAAGGAGGCATAGTGCTAAGACAGCACTGGTTTGGGTGCTCAATGATCTCCTGATGGCAAGAGATCGGAAGAGCCATCAACATTTGACACTGTGGACCATGAGGTATTGCTTAATTGTTTGAGGTTCATCTGTGGATTATCTGGTATAGTCCTCAGGTGGTTCACATCTTACCCCACTGGAAGAGCATAGAGAGTGGTGTCGGGTTTATGTCTCAGACCCAGTTTCTCTGTCTTGTGGGGTTCCTCAGGGCTCAGTATTGTCACCCAAGTTGTTCGCAGTGTACATGCAGCCCCTCAGAGGCATTGTAAGAAGGTATGGGCTGAGATTTCACTGCTGCACTGATGATACTCACCTCTACCTTTCTTTTACATCTGACCAAGATAGAGCACTCTCAGTTTTTAACAACTGCCTCACAGAAATCCAGGAATGGATGGATGGATTCGAGTTTGCTGAAGTTGAACTCGGATAAGACTGAGGTGCTGGTTGTGGATCCATTGTGACGGATAGGGGGTTTGGGGGTTGGTTTGCCTTCAGGGTTATACCTTGGGGGCCCATCACTCCTCACTTCTGAACAGGTGTGGAACCTGGCGGTAATTTTTGATGAAGGGCTTACTCTGCATTCTCAGATGTCTGCTGTCATCAAATCCTCATTTTATCATCTGAAGAATATCTCCAGGATTAAGCACCTTGTTCCATCCGGCGATCTTCCTACGTTGGTCCACGCCTTTGTTTCTGGAAATCCGCCACCTGCAGCTGGTGCAGAATGCAGTGACCTGGCTTTTGACAGGAATGTCTCAGTCCAGCCATATTTCACCGGTGCTGCGTGGACTGCACTGGCTGCCAGTTCAGTGGCGGATCACCTTTAAAGTCAGTCTTCTGACTTTTAAAGCCCTACAAGGACTGGGCCCAGACTACTTTAAAGTACTCCTGGTTCCTTGCCACTCTGGATGATCAGTCCGCTCAGCTGACAAGGGGTTGCTAGAGATCCCGAAGGTGAGTTCAAAATCTTCTGGGGCCCAGGCATTTATGTTTGCGGCCCCTACCCTCTGGAATTCTCTACCTCATTGGTTATGGGAGTGCACGACCGTGGAGGGATTTAAACAGGCCTTGAAAACTTATTTGTGGAGGCAAGAGTTTGGTGGTTAATTTCTCTTTCTGAATGTATCAGTGGTTTTATTACTGTTTTATATCTTTTGGATATTAAGTTGTATGATGTGTTTTATAATTTGTTCAGCACCTTGGTTTTTGAAAGGCACCATAAAAATAAAGTTTATTATTATTATTATTACCAGTTTATTGCTGCATGTAGCTCTTTTTCTTCCACCTTTGTCTCTGGAATCAATTTGAGAGCACATGGCAACTCAAGACTGAGTTTTGGTTACCTTTGTTTATGTGGTGGGTGCTGTATAATCTTTGGACTTTGTGTGCTTCTGTGGTTTTTGCATCCAACACAGGTGTCTCAGATCAGCCCTTCCTGGTCCCTAGTGTGTTGCTGCCACCAACATCTTAACAGCCAGTGATACTCCATGAATGGCCAGCAGGTGTTGCACATATTCTGGGCACCTCACCTCTGTGATACGCTCAGCTATCAGCCTGCTCCATTTTGGGAATACATGGATTGCACACAAACGGAAGGCCTCCATCAGGTCACTGAGCCAGCCAAGCCATGTATTTCTTAAGCTGTTTCAAACTGCATTTAGCATCTAACCTCTATGAATGATTAACCATTATTATTCTTTGTGCTGGTCTTGTTGTAGGAGGGATTTATGTGTGGGCCTTCTGCACAATATCTGGTGGATGATTCAGTCCAATGTGAACTCTACCTCTAAAATATTGGTAATAGCTTAGTCTTCACAAAATCAAACTTGTAGCGTATCACATACTATCTAGACGCAAAGAATGTGCAGGATTCCAGATGATAAATGTCGGGCATGTGTCACAGCATCTCTTGTCTTTTTCAAATGATGTCAGTTAAGTGGTTGTGTATATAAGTCCTTTGACCTATGTCTTGAGGTTATCTGTGTTGTTTCAGATTACCACATACCTGCATCACCTGCTTTTTGTGTTATGGGCCTTACTCTATGATCATCAGTACAGTGGAGTAACTGACACTGAAAAAAGTGTATGCAAAAGGTTGCAGAATCTGGGCAGGGTGTACAAGTCTGCCAGCAGCCATCATGCTGACTCTAGGTAGTGTTTTCTCCTACGTATTTGATCTCTCTCACCTCCCCCAAACTGGCCCATTGCTTGCACAAGGGCCATCCTCCCCCATGATAGAGCAGACTCCCTGACCTGCCACAAGGTGTAGCTGTGTTGGCAGCACTCACCAGCCCTGGCCACTCCAACAGTGGCTCTCTGGAGTCTGCTCTTCGTCTTGGTCACTTTGCTGGGTCAACAGATGTCCTTCTAACTGTTCTTGATTAAACACTAAGAAACTTAGCATGGTGCTGAACTAGGAGCACAGAACTGTGAACTATACGATCTCAGGTTCTAATCCTACTGTACTTATTGGCTTGCTGTGAAACCTTGGGCAAACCACTTGATCTACCTGAGCTTAAGTGTTCATTCACAGCTGAAAAACTGGGCTAAAGCAGAACTATAAATTACATGTTTCACCACTACTTGATATCTTGGGTGAGTAAATATGTCATATTTAAATAAAACAATGAAAATATACAAAATGTAACTAAACGTCCTTGTACATATTGGATTTCATATAGATGCTCAGGCTTAGAAACCAAAGTGTGATTGTTTATGTAATAGAGGCAAAGGAAAGCCACGTGTACAATCAGACAGCCTGCTGGTTTCTTCAGATAACATTTTTGGCCGATTTCTAGTGGATCCATAAGTTGTTTTCTCAAATGATGCTATAAATTTTACAGCGCCTGAATAAAAATTAATGCCTGGTACTCTATAATTGTGAGCACATTTAAAACCAGTGAACTCAGCCACCACTGTTCTTCTTTTTCTGACAAAATATATGCTGTTTTGTATTTTCAGAGGAAATGGAAAGGTTAGAACAGGAGAGACTGGCACTGGAAGCAGCCATCAGAGAAAATGAATTTGATGAAAAAAATCATGGTATCCGTGGCTTGTTTAATAAGGCTAGCAAACTGACAAAACGGGAACCTAAAAAAGGTATGTGACCCGGCATGACTAAAAAGATGAGTCCAGAAATCATATCTAGTTTCTAACAAAATGTACTGTAGTTTGTGGCATCACAAAGTACTACTGTTACTCATAGATTTTTACGGCTACATAGTGAACGCTATGCTGACATATTGTGAATGGGAGAAGGAGAGAAAAGGGGGTCTGGGAGAATGACTGGATATCAAACACATAACACATTTGCTCTGCACTTTGCTGACATATTGTGAATGGGAGAAGGAGAGAAAAGGGGGTCTGGGAGAATGACCGGATATCAAACACATAACACGTTTGCTCTGCACTTTGCTGACATATTGTGAATGGGAGTAGGAGAGAAAAGGGGGTCTGGGAGAATGACCGGATATCAAACCCATAACACGTTTGCTCTGCACTTTGCCCAGTAGAGTTGAATGGCATACAGTAGGCATGAATCAGTGTACTTCCCCCCTTCCTCCCTCCCTTAACCTCTTCTTGCCCCACCAGCGACTGTCCTGTGGCACTCTATTCTGCTTCCCTCCCCCACTAACAGAACCACTTGATGGCACTCTGTCCCACTTCCCTACCCCAGCACCAGAGCCCTTTCACTGCCCACCTCTGCAAGCTTCTAACACCATGGTGCCTAATACCTAGTGTAGGTGTAGATGTAGACCACCCCCTGGTCCAACAGTCTGTGACACTAGGGTGCCCGCCTCTGGTGCCCTCAAATATCAAGCCAACACTGGGATGCCCAATCCCAAGTGTTGATAGATACTTGCAAGAAAGAAAACCATCCATCAGCATACATTTTTCAAATCTGGCCAGAAAGGTGATTTCACAGTAACTCCATGAAATCATCTTTTGGAAGGGAATTGAAAGATTTCACCTACCAAATTCATGAGGAGGGGTCTTAAGAAGACTGTGTTGAAAATGTGGGTTTAAAATATGAAAAAACAAAAAAGATATTTTTCAATTCTTGCTCATAACTTTGGTAACAGTCAACATTTTGACCCCAAACTTTCAATGTAGCTATTTCTTACATCACTGCAAGAACCTGACAGCAAACAATCCTATACAAAATGTGTTTTTGCACTTGTGGCACAAAATGACATTTTGGCGGATTGAAAATTTTCATCTACCAGATTCATGAGGTAGGGTCATAAGAAGACTGTGTTGAACAGTTGGGGAAAAATTTTAAAAACAATAATGTTATGAAGGTACATTGTCATTTTTCAATGCTAGTTCATAACTTTGGCAATTTTCTGTATTTTGATAGCAAATGTTCAACATGGCTATTTTTTCATACCATCTCATGAACCTGATAGGTGTTGTTTTCCAAATCCTGGCCAAAATGAGTTTTTGCAGTGTCATGAAATGATGTTTCAACATAAATGACACCTATTGTGCTCACGGGGTGGGGGGGGCTCATAAAAGGGCCATATTGAAAACTTGAGGTCAGAATGTAACAAAAAAAAGTATAAAGTGATGTTGTTTGTAGGGATGGCCATTATTCCAGTGGGAACCATGTTGCCTTCCCATGCCAATGACCTGAGTTCAGGCATAAGCTCAGTGCGCTGGCTGAATGGTCTAAGGCTGGGGGAAGGTGCTTTGGTGTGTGGCACCTCCCCACCCTAGGGAGGGACAGAGCAGTATTCTGGCACACAGATAACACATTGTGGCTAACTAGAGAGCCATCCCTCACAGGGGCTAATTGTGTGTCAAGGCCTGATGGGCCCATGCACTACATCAAAACTATCTTCACTATTCTATTTATTTCATTTTGTGTAGGTCCCCAAGGGATCTGCCCCCAATGAGGATATGATTCTACTATCAGAATAAGAAGGGAAATTAGTTGAAAAACATTAGGATTGATAAATGCAAAGTGCACAAAGTATGGAAATGAATACATATTAGTATTCTGAGTCTCTGTAATCATCGCAAATCAGTGGTGGAGTCTTTCTTGGGGTTGTACACCCTAATGCCCACCTGTACCCCAGAGCAAACAAGGTCAAATGTGTCTGTTGGCAACATTTGGTGAGCAATACTTCTATACATCTGAAAATATGTCATTATGAGGCACTGGCTTTGAGCTATACCTTGTGCTTTGGATAGGAGCTATGGAATTTGGAGGAGGGTGGGCATTAGGGTTGACAACCCCAAGGC
Organism: Neoceratodus forsteri; assembly: GCA_016271365.2. Classification (NCBI taxonomy): domain Eukaryota; kingdom Metazoa; phylum Chordata; order Ceratodontiformes; family Ceratodontidae; genus Neoceratodus; species Neoceratodus forsteri. The sequence goes on from CM028129.1 coordinate 726,788,459, forward strand.
ACCCCTTGATTCACATAATTTTAGAGACCCAAAACCCAATAATATTTTTTTACCTCCCTAATTTGTGTGATTTATGCTCTTCAGCCCTAATGTTCTGCATTAATGTCATAATGAATATATAGTGTATATATATATATATATATATATATATATATATATATATACACACACACACACACATATATATATTAGATACTATCTTCTGCAATGTTGTTGCTAATGTTTTCCACCCCAACATTCTGTATCTTGCCAGTACAGCTGCCTATCTATGGTTTCAAGAAAGTCTGCAGAGGTGACCTGACCATGCAAGACTGGGAAGGGGTCCACTGTATCATGTCCTGCTTCCAGGGGGGACAGGATGAGCTCCACACCAACATGAAGAAATGGTTCACACAGCTGTCCAAACTAAAGTCATATATTTGCATCAAGCAACGTGTTTGTTTTTATTGAAGAACACTAGCATTTACATTGACTTGATGGACCACTGACAGTGGGGTGGGATTGATTTATTAGTTGATAACTCAATATCCCAGAAACAAAGACTCACAGTTGACACATGGACAATCGCTGGTCTAAAAAATGTAGCAACACAATTAGTCATTCAGAATATTGCAAAGTATTATTGAGGGCAAACTCATCACGCTCAAATAAAATTTTGCAATATTCTGAAGAATGACTAGGTTCATGCTGCTACATTTTTCAGACCAGTACATCTCATCATTGAAGGACTGTAGAAACACTCATCCTCCATGTTGACTGCTGCAGTATTTTGGTGTTTAAGAGCTGTTTCTCTGTCTCCCCCTTCTGCAGAGCAGGCTCTTCTGCCTAAAAAACCCTCCAGCTACTGATTTCTCAGTTGCCTCCACTTACCGACATCCACATATCAATCCCCCCAGAATGGGCTTTTCTATTTGAAAAAAATAAAACCTCTTCCCAGTTTCAATGCTCCCTCTTCTTCCCATCCCCAGTTAAAAAAAAAACCTTCTCCCTCCCTGTGTGTGCTATTCTCCCTTACTCCAAACCCCCACATTTCATCATTGTTTAAGGTCCCATGATGGGCGACCATCACAACCCACCTGCCTCCACAACCAACCCCTGTCTAAAGAATGAAGGTGCTTACTTGCAGCGGCTGGACACCAATTTGCATCCTTTACAGGAGAGTTCAGTCATTGCCATCTGAGTGTTTACTTTAAGCATTTATGGCACCAACTGTGAGTGAGTAATAGGAGAAGTGTGTTGGTTGGAACTGTTCAGGTAGGTTGTTTTACTCAGTTACAAGGGTGTCCAAATATCTTGCAGGATTACAGAAAAGTTTCAGTTGGAACTGAGAATAGATCTTTTCTGGATGTATTGTGAATAATATGCATTGTGAAATACAGGTAATAGAATGTTAAAAGCAGCAGGGCAATGAAAATGTTTTCCAAAAGGCTAGTTTAACCACAGTTAAGAAAAGTATCAGCATACCTGTCAAATGTACTTTTCTAGATACCTCCTTTGCTGTGCACCATGAGTCTTTTTTATTTTTTGATCCTAACCCTTGCCAGGACTACAATGCCACTTGATGCAAAATTTGGTTGTCACTTTTTTTTTTCTTGAGAACAAAACCAATCAAAGCATTTATAAAGACACCTTACTGTCTCTGCACCTAAATTTGTCCAACTGCATCATCGCACTCTCAGAATCTGTACTCTATTCTCATTATTACACCCCCATCCCAGAACTTGCTTCCTGACTGAAGTCAAGTTCCCTGGGGCTCCCTGCCTCATAAGCATGGGATTTGCGGATACCAGAAGGTCAGCGCTTCCACAACCGCCACCTGAGACCCCAAGCTCAGACTTTCCTCTAGCAAAGTATGGCAAAAGCCTCTAACCAATAAGAATTGAGCACTTTTTTGGCTCTGGCTGCTGATTGGTCCCTGTGGTCCGCTCCTGTGTTTCCTTCTAAACCTAAATACAATCTGATTTCCCTGCTGAAATCTACTTAAAAAAGCCATAATTACTTCTTTGAGTTCCTGTTAAGACCCATATTTCACTATTAGAGTATTATATGCAGGGAATCTGTGTGATTACACCCTTTTCTGAATTGTTGTGTTCGCGCCAGGCTCTAGGCACTAAAGGAATCCACATCTGGTTTGTCTTGCTGTTGGTACAGATGACTCTTTTGTCTGTGCCTGGCAATTACCCTGAGCTCTCTTTTTTTCCCCTGTCAAAGACAGGCTTTCTGCTCGGCTCCCATTCCACAGACATGGGAATCTTGGGCACCGGGCTGCCGGTGCTGCCTCAGCCACCACCTGTGACCTCAAGTCTGGACCCTCAACTAGCAAGGCAGGGCAAAGCCATTACCCAATCGGAACGTGAGTGCTCTTTGGCTCTGGCCACCGATTGGTTCCTTCACCTTGCATCTGTGTTCTTCCTAAACCACACTAAAATCTGTTTTCCTCGCTGATATATGCCTAAAAAAGCTGTAATCATCTATGTGCCTGACTGCTAGTATCCTCATCTTTCTGCTCAGAGTGTTAAATCTAGGAAAACTGTGTGATTACAGTTCCTACTGAAACTTGTGGATCGCCAGCTCCTCCCACAAAACTGGAGCACTGTGTACTGTTATGAACTGTTTGTAACATTGAGTTTTACATGCAGTAATTATATATATTTGTATTATTTATCTCTACTGTAAATACCTCTGCTTGTACTGTATTACTTTGCCCAGATTAAACCAGGTCCATCTTGTAAATGAGATTGCTCAGTGATGTCCACCTGGATAAATAAACATTTTGATTGATTGACCGATTGATAAAATTCTCAAATTTTGGAAGAATATGAAAACTGTACAACAAAACAAAACTGGAAGATACCTGGAATCTTTTATAGTGCAAAAACGGTAGTTTGAAATTTTTTGCCTAATTTCGTTGTACTGCTACTTTAAATCTTTGCACATAATTTTGTAATCCATTGTATACAGTTCCTATAATGACTGCCAAATTCCTTTTCTTATCCTACATCCCCTGGAACCCCCCACCATGGTACCAGCCAATTGGCTTTATAGTTATATTAACAGCACCCTCGCCAGATGCCACATCACTTCTGGGCATGGCCACCATCTCCCCAACACCCCTATGGCATCCCTGTGCCCCTTCTGCCCCTGGACTCATCCTGACAAGCATGTTTCACCCTCCCTCCCACCACCCCATCCCCTCTAGCGATGCACTAGAACCTGGTGGAGGGCTAGATCCTTTGGCACCATAAGTGCGCCAATTGTTTGGCGCTAGCCTGCGGGTACAGCGACTCCCAAGATTTTGGCACAGAGACCCCTGTTTTTAGAGAATTGGGAAAATTGTGGTGATCTAGTGGCTCTTTGAAAATCAGGCCCTTTGTCTTGTAAAACCCAGGTAACCCGATTAAGCCCATGTCTTTGCATGCCTCAGTTTGTGTAGATTAGCCAGATGTGACTATTTGGAAATTTCACCAAGCCATTTCACTATTTCTTGGCCAAATCTTGTGTGGCTAAACCATTAGTGTCAGGGTCAGAACAGTGTAGATGATAACCCTATAGAGGTTTACAACTACCACCTTTTATCAGACCATAAATAGTTACTGGAAAGAATCTCATATATAGTAACACAATTTATGATATTCACCATACATTTATTGTAAGAAAATACAAAATCACACATGCCCACACAATGCAAAGCATCATGGGCTGCATATGCAAATCACCACAGAATGTTATGCTGGTCCAACTTTAAGCAGAATTGTATGGTGCCGAAAGGCCTCTCACACAGTTTGCAAAGGGTGCTAACAGATGACATAGACACGTGTTTCATCCTACCAGGACTCATCAGTATGCCTCGTCTGTTTGACACCCCAGTGGAATGGACCAGCTACCCTAAGACAGCATGTCTTGGATATGTTGTGGTGAACCCATTAAAATAAAAAACTATTTAAAAGACAAAGAACCTCTGTGCAAACACTGAGGCAAGGGTTACCTCAAAGGGCATTTGGCTGGGAAGACAAGTTTCAAGAAAATACAAAATCACACATGCCCACACAATGCAAAGCATCATGGGCTGCATATGCAAATCACCACAGAATGTTATGCTGGTCCAACTTTAAGCAGAATTGTATGGTGCCGAAAGGCCTCTCACACAGTTTGCAAAGAGTGCTAACAGATTACATAGACACGTGTTTCGTCCTACCAGGACTCATCAGTATGCCTCGTCTGTTTGACACCCCAATACATTTATTGTATTTGACAGAGAGCTCTAATTTAAGCTCAGTAACCTGTCATGGTAATTTTTCATGACTACATACTAGTGCTGTATGATTGGTCAAATACACTTATTTAACATGTTATATTAAATAGATCCATTATAGTTAACTAAAGATAGTAACATCCACGATGAATTATATGATTTAGGAGGGGCTGTCTTTTCTAGTCTAAGAGCTATCTGACCCATCACATCAGAAAATACGTTGCTGTCAAGACACTCAGAATACCACCCCAAATTAACAACAGCTAGCTGTACAATTCAAAAAGGTCGAGGACCTCTAGACATCAAACATTAACGTGTTCTTCCCAAATCACACTGAGCACAGTATTTAGTTTCAGAATTTTAAAATGGAATCAAAAACATGTGGGATTCACTAGAAATGTGGAGTACATATTCAATAAGCCCATGTATGTGTCTAACAAGATCCCCTGGTTTTATTCAGAAACATTTCCGATGGGGGACTGATGCTCTTGAATCTCCTTTCAATTAAGCTGACAGGGTCAGGGAAATATAGCACCATGTAACAGTTTTTGTAATTGTTCCTGGAGTATCATGTCAGAAAGTGTTGGAACAAACACAAAGGTATCACTGAACCAGATAGAACAGTGCACAACATCTGGAGTGGGCCATGTGCTCAACATGCATTTCTACTCTTATCCGGCTTGTATAGCTCATTGGAAGTCCAGAGGTACAGCAGAGAAACAGAACTCTAGCTCTCATAATCAGGCAGACAATAGCAGAACAATTGATACTGAGTGCAAGTGGCAAGGTATTTGACAGTTTGGAAGAAATGCATACCATGACTGCCAGAAAATGATTAAAATTCCTCAAGAAGTCTTGTCTTCTGAAAGATGAGCAGTGCTAAAGGATTGATAGCTTTAATCACCACCAAGTAATGTGCACTGCTTGAGCTGACTCTTATGAACACTGAATGTTTTTACTGACATCATATACATTAGAATAAAATATAAGGAAGGAGAAATACACAAAGTCAAAAACTAAAGGTGCAAATAAACATTCTTCTACTCCAGAGCCAATAGATGTGTTTAAATGAGAATATGGTAGTGGAGTCTAGTTGTTAGAGCACATAACTGAGGAATAGCAGATCTCAGGTTTATATCCTACCCCAGCCACTGGATCACTGTTTGACCTAAAGCATGTCACCTGACCTTCATGTTCTTCTCTTCACTGATGAAGAAGAAGAAGAAGAGGAAGAAGAAGAAGAAGAAGAATCAGCATTTATATAGCATTTTTCATACACGTTGTATCCCAAAGTTTTTTACAAGCAATACTAGACTGCTAGTGAAGCAACTGAACATGTAGTAGCAATCATTCACAACTCAACACCCAGACACAGCCTTGGACAATTGTATGAACCAGTTTTATGGGAAGGGGAACGTTAGCCAGGACACCGGGAAAAATCCCCAATTCTTGCAAAATGTGTCTTGGGTTCTTTTACTTCCACCTGGACAGCACCAGAAATGGGTAGAAGGGACCTCAGTTTTACCCAAAGGACTGCACACCCCGGCATTACAACCCCCCCCCCCAGCACTGCACTCAGGAGCCAGCATTTATGGTGGTAACCCAACCCAGTGTGGGACTAGAACCCATGACTTTCTGTCCCAGAGGCAGATGTACTACCTACTGAGCCATGCTGACACCATAAATCTGGGCTAAATTCACAAAGGTGGCCGATACCATTGGAGGTAGCTCAATTGCTACCATCTCTCCTGACACAGACCAATTTATGGAGCCTCAGCAGTGTCTATGATGTGTGTTATGGGGTTTTTGAGTTGTCAGGACATGTACCATGGTGGCCTTATTCATACGTATGCAGTGCTTTGGAGATCCTTCCAGCACAAGCTGATGACATCACATAGTTACCATAGCAGAGCCAGGACCAGGTAATGAAAAAACACGGTCTGGGTACCAGGTCCCCCAACCAGGTCTATAGGTGCGGAACCAGTACAGAAATGAGCTCTAGTCAAACTTTTGGAGCAGTGGTGTGTGTGTGTGTGTTGTTTGGGGGGGGGCAGGTGGAAGGGACATACACCATGGAGAAGATGGTATAATTCCTGGCATATTGGGTAGTCTCTGTGGCACTCATGGCATAGTTTTTTTTTTTATCTGAGTGCTATGTCAGACAGGCCCTTAGCATCTGCCATGTGCTAATAGCACTTCCACACACTACTGACATCATGCATGGCACATAGAAAGGCTGAGGGGGCATGCCCCACTTATTCAAGTGTTAAGAAATATCCGGCTATTGATTTACTTTTATTTGATAATTTTGGCAATCAAATTGAACAAGTGATGGTCTTCCTAGTACCTAGGCCTGCTATTGGACTCTCATTTTTTTTTTTTGTGAATTCTCTTTATTTCACTGGAGGCCCAGGGCTTCTCTCCAGTGTACCCACTCAACTACTGCCTGAAACCTCCACCCTTGGTCTCCACCAGCTCCACATCTTGTCCAGCACCCCAGATCACCCTGGGAGGGCGCCCCAGATCATCCCCCGGGGAGGGCCTCACGGATCATCCCCAGAGGGAGGGCCCCACCCTTGGTGACCTTTCTGCAATTAGAGGGACAGCCGAGGAGTCTGGCAGAGAGGAGATCCAAGGAGGTGGATCTAGTGTCAGGATGTAGGCAGGTCTCTGGGGCTCCCTTAGCCTCCACTAGGCCACCAGGGTATTTGCTGCGAGTTACTCCATGGAGTGTGCCATGCAATGATGACAGCACACCTAACGTGCAGTCATCCGTCGCCACTCCACCCCCGATGTTGCGTCGAGCCTTGCTACCTGCAGAGTCCCTAGTCTCCACCAGGGGCCACTCTGGAGTGAGGTTTACCGGAACCCTCTCCAGGAAGGGAGAGCAGTCCTCAGATGCTCAATCCCTTCCCTCCCTGCTGACCCCCGACACCCCAAGTCCATTCCCAAATCTGGTTCTCCAGCATTGTGCAGGTGTGGCATCCAGCACCTCAATCCTCAGCACCACCAGGCTGGCTGGACTCTCAACTTTCTTATAGACAGCATGTTGTTGGAGTTAATCAATAAGCTGCATAAGAGATTAGGTTACCTTTTTAGGATACGGAAAAATCTCACTGTTGGAAGTTAAGACACATGCTAACCCATAGCTTATTACTTTCTGTGTTGGATTACGGCTCAGTTATATATTCTTATACTTCTGAAGGATTGTTAGCCAAATTAAGTTCAACTTATCATAGCATTATCCGGTTTGCCACAGGTTACCCTAAGTCGACAGATCACTGTTTATTATATAATTCATTCAATTGCTTATCCATGACTGACTGTTTTAATTTTCGCTCTCTATAGTTCCTACATAAAATTCACCTGGGTTTGTTTCCTAACAGTGTTACTACCTTTATTCCTAGAAATGACCACTTTGTACAACGTAATACAAGGAATGCAAAACAGACCTTCGTTTAAGGTCCTTTTATATCATACTAAGTTTGCCCAGAACTCCTTAACCTTCTCTCCTATTATTCTCTATAACAAACTCCCCAGTACTGAAACATAGAAATGTAGACTTTGACGATAGATAAGGAACGCTTGGCCCATCTAGTCTGCCCATTTCCCTACCTACAGGATAGGCCGCAGATCCTAGTTAACCAACAGCCTATTTCTTCCTACCCCACACAAGAATTGCCCTATGTCTGTCCCATGCATTCTTGAATTCTCCCAAATTTTAGACCCCACAACCTCCTCAGGAAGGCTGTTCCATGCATCCACTACCCTCTCTGTGAAATAATACTTCCTCACATTGCCCCTGAACCGCCCCCCATCTTTAAATCATGTCCCCTTGTTCTTGCACGTCTCTTTTTCTGAAAGATGCTACCCTCTTGGACTTTGTTGATTCCACTAAGGTACTTAAAAGTTTCTACCATGTCCCCCCTCTCCCTTCTTTCCTCAAGGGTATACATATTAAGCTCCTTTAGTATCTCTTTAGTCTCTCCTCATATGGCTTCTCTTACAGACCCTGCACCATTTTAGTTGCCCTCCTCTGGACTGCCTCTATCCTGTCTATGTCCTTGCGGAGATGGGGTCTCCAGGACTGGACGCAGTACTCCTGATGGGGTCTCACCAACTGTCTGTACAGAGGGAAAACAACTTCCTGTTTTCTGCTGCTGATGACTCTCCCTATGCATCCCACTATACCCCCAGCCCTCCCTACTGCCTTCTCACATTGCTTGCTAACCTTAAGGTCATCTGATATGATTACCTTCAGGTCCTTTTCCTTTTTAGTTGTTGTTACTACCTCCCCCCCCCATTGTGTATTCTTCCCCTGGGTTCTTGTTTCCCAGGTGCATTATTTTGCACTTCTTTACATTGAATCCTAGCTGCCATACTTCTGACCATTCCTCCAACCTTGCCAAGTCCTTCTCATCCTTTCCACGCCTCCTTGTGTATCAACCCTGTTGCAGATCTTTGTTTCATCTGCAAAGAGGCATACTTTTCCTTCCACTCCTCTGCAATGTCACTTATGAAGACATTAAAAGGACTGGACCCAATACTGAACTTTGCACCCTTAATTAGTAACCCTCTTTCTTCAGAGTGGACTCCATTTACAATTACTTTCTGTGTCCTGTTGTCCAGCCAATGTTTTACCCAGTCTACCACCCCGGGACCCACTCCCAGGCTGGTTAATTTGACTACTAATCTTTTGTGTAGGACTGTGTCAAATGACTTGCTAAAGTCTAGGTAGACCATGTCCACAGCCCCTCCCTGGTCTACTACTTTGGTCACCCAGTCAAAGAAATCTATTAGATTCATCTGATATGACCTTCATGCTGTGAAGCCATGCTGTCTTGGTCCTGTGCCCCACTGGCCTCTAGGTACTCAACTATTCTTTCCTTCAGAAGTGACTCCATCACTTTCCCTACCACAGAGGTCAAACTGACAGGTCTGTAGTATCCTGCCTCTGTCTTGGTCCCACTTGTGAAGGGGATCACATCCGCCTTCCTCCAGCCCTGGGGTACCACCATCCTCCATGATTTATTAAAAGAGTAGCCAGTGGGTTCACTGGTTCCCCTTAATTCTTTTAGAATTCTGGGGTGAATTCCATCAGGCCCCATTGCTTTATCCACCTTCAGTTTTGGAGTTCTTGCAGAACCCTTTCTTCTGTGAAAGGACTGGGATCGACCCTCCTATCAAAGTACTTCTGTTAATTGGATTAGGCACTTCCCCTCCTCTTTTGTGAATACTGAGCAGAAATATTCGTTCAGTATCCCTGCTTTTCACTGTCCCTCTGCCCACCCACGTTCATTCTATTCAGCCTCACTACCTCCCTTTGTCTTTCTCACGCTGATGTACCTATAAAGGTTTTATCCCCTTCTTAACCAGTTGGCTATCTTTCCTCAGTTTGGGCCTTTTCTATTCTGACTTCCCTCCTGCTTCCTTCTGCCTTAACTGGTACAGCTCTGTCCTGCTCCTTCTGTGTTTCTTATACTTAGAATGCTATCTTTTCTTCCTGACTTTCACAGCCACCTCTTTTGAGAACCATGGTGGCTTTTTTTTTTCATTTTGATTTGTTTGTTTTTTTCACAAAAGGCTTGTTGCCTCTCTGATGGCAGTTTGATGATTCCCTATTGTTGCTCCACACCTCCTTCTAGCCTGTTTGCTAGTGCTTTTCTGAGGCACTCTCCCATCTTTGCCAAAGTCAGCCCTCCTGAAGTCCAGTACCCTCACTTTTTGATGGCTTGACTCTGTAGCTGAGTTTAACGTGAACCACACTGTTTGATGGTCACTTTGTCCCAGATGGCAACCCACTTCTAGATCTGAATCCTCTCACTGCCCCGTTTGAGAGTATGAGGTCTAGACTGCTCCCCTCTTAGGTGGGTTCTGAAACTAGCTGTCTGAGGCCTGCCACCTGGAGGCATCAAGAATGGCCCTGCTCTTGGATGTGCTGCAGCAAATGTGCTTCAGTTAACATCTGGAATATTCAGGTCTCCCATCAACAGTATCTCCCTTTCTCTGCCATCCTAAGAATGCCTTCTATCATATCCTTGTCATTCCCTCCCCTGACATGGGGTCTGTACCTAACTCTGTGCGGATTGTGGTGCCCTTTCCAGTCTCCAAGGTGACCCACAGTGCCTCCTCTCCTCCCTGTTTACTCTTTTTGTTCAGTTGCTTTTATCCCTTCCTTTATAGAGCTACTCCTCCCCTCTTCTCCCTGTCTCTCCTGTAGGTTATGTACCCTGGTATGTTAATATCCCAGTCATGGTTCTCGTGTGCCATGTTTCTGTGACTGCTATGATATCCAGGCATCCCTCTTCCATCAAGGCCACCAGCTCAGGGAGCTTGTTGCCCAGACTATGGGCGTTGGTACTCATTACCCTCCATTTCCTGATGGCCTTACTCCTTTTTGCCCCATCCCTGTCCTTCTTACCTTTATCCCTTTCTCCAATTACCCCTGCCCTTCTCCCTATCGACACTTCTATATTGGTGTTTACCGCACTTACTACCGTTATTTTTTTTGGGGGGGCTAGGATTTCCCTACTCCTTTCCAGTGCCTCCCCCCTTGGCTAGTTTAAATGCTTGCCAATGAAGCATTTAAACCTATCACCTAGGATCCTGGTTTCCCTCCTGGACAGATGCATTCCATCATGCCAGTATAGGCTTGCATCACCCCAGGTGGGCCCCCAGTCCCCAGTGAAGCCAAATACCTGAGCTCCACACCAGTTTTTCAACCACTGATTGAATCCCATGGTGCGGAACACCCTAGCCTCTCCTACGCCATAGATGGGCAGCACCTCCGCGAAGGTTACCGTGCATGCTACTTGTCTAAGGCCCCTCCCCAATTCCACAAACTCTTCCTGCACTTCTCTAATCCCTTTCTTAGCCAGGTCATTTGACCCTAGGTGGACAATGACATCCAGCTCCCTCTCCTGTGCAGCTGCTCTGGCAATCCTGAGGATTCGCTCCCTGTCCCTCCAAGCCATGGCGCCAGGCAGGCACCTTTCCTCCCTCTCCCCTTCCTCCCCCAGTTCTACCTTCCTAACAATGGAGTCCCCCACCAGGAGTTGTTTCCTTCCCCTGTGGGGTCCCCTGCCACTCTCCTGTGGGTCTCCTTTGTGGAGGTTCCCAGCATCCTCCTTGGTCTCCACTGTGGGTGCATCCATAGAGGAACCACATTTTGCCAGAATGGCATAGGAATGATGGAGAGGTACAACTGGAGTGATGCACCTCTGTTCCACCACCCTCCCCCTCCCTGAGCCCACTGTGGTCCAACCGCACACCTCTTTCTTGGCAACCTCTGAGGCAACGGCAGTGGCATTGGTGGTTCCTGGTTGGAAGAGGAGGTCCCACAAATCCTGGCCAACTCAGCCTGGAGATGAGCAACCTCCTCCCTCAGCCCAGAGAGGTGCCTGCAGATGGAACAACACCGCATCCTCCAGAACATCTCCCGGAAGACTGCTGCTCCACAGCCACTGCACTGCACCACTCCAATCATGTCTTATTTCTGGCCCCTTAACTGTTTGCAATCCTTACTCTTTCCTCTGTTTTTTTCTCTCTCCTTACTTTCTGCCTGTGTGCCCTTTAAGCTCCTGATTGTCCTGTTCTGAGATAAGAATATCCTATATTTCTCAGTAGACCACTTACTTGCTCAGAGGCAGACCTCCAGCAGCTAGAGGGGGCCGGAGAGCTACTCTTGCCCTTCTAGGATGGTGGGTCCTTGGTGGTTCTTTGATCACTCACTTCCTGCCCCTAAACAGTAAGTTCCTGTTGTCAGTCAAATCCTGTGCCTATAAAAATAGAACTAGCTTTGGGTGGAGGGGAGGGAAGGAGGACAATATAGTCCCAGCAGAGAAGTTCAGTCACACAGCAGTCCTTTCTCCTGGTGTCTTTTGCCAAGCTATTAGCAGAATCTTTCTAAGGCAGTCTTTAAATGTAGCTTCCTTCTAGCTAAGCCACTCCCCCCACTTACCAGATCTTTCTACAAGTAATTTAAACCTCACAGCAGTTAAGTCCTTTCAGTCACCTGAGATTTACACCTAGATAACTCTTCAGATACCCATTCAGTTCAGTAAACCCAAACACACACTTTTTTTTTGTTTTGTTTGTTAGTTTTTTTTTACCCTAAATTAAAGGTCCAAGTACAAGAGTTCTACTTCTTTATTCCCAGCAGAGAAGTCCAGTCACACAGCAGTCCTTTCTTCTGGTGTCTTCTGCCAAGCTACTGTTGTTGGTTGTACTAAAATGACCAGTTTTAAGATAATATTAAAGAATTGTATGCTGACAAATTCTGTGTGTAAGTGCTATGATTGACTTTTTTTAGACAGTTGTATTTATTTGTCTTTTCTACTATGTATACTGTTTGTGTTTTTTATACTGCATGTTTTTATTACACTGGACATCTGTGAAAATGGGTTTTTAGCCCACAGATTTTTCAGTATAAAATAAAAATGAAATGAAATAAATGATGCCAGTGGTATGTAGAATGTTCACTGGTGAGTGTTCTTTATATGAATCAGGCACTTGTCCTGGCTGTAAGTATGCATGGTGCTGGTATGTGTATCCAGAACTGAACCCACAGCAGGCAGTTAGGCAGTTAGCATATGTTGTGCACCTTAATGAATATAACCCACTGAGCTGTAAAACCAGGTAGAAATAGGACCCATACAGAAAATGAGATTGTGCATCTCATCTGGGGTATATCATTTTAAAAATATAAAAACATTAAAACTGTTCTTTTAACTTGCACTTTAAACTAAATCAAGATCGTATTTATTATAGCTATGGGGAGTTTTCTTTCAAGGTAGGAGCATTTATTTAGGTAAACATGACACATTTGTCCACGATTCTAATGAACAGATGACCAAAAAAACTTACAAAGCATGATTAGTTGTATCTATTTACATGTAAGTTAACTGAAGTGTGAATCATTGCACAGCTTTCAGTGAATGTCAAAGGTATTATAGATTAATGGAGTAGGAGTCCAGAAATAGGTTCATCAGATGACAGGGGCATGTTAAGTCATGCAAGTATGTATTATTGTGTGCTAGTCCAAAGAAATGGATCAAAATCGATCTAGACAAAGAAGAAAACAGAAACAAGAAAATAGGCTGTACCAATTCCTTTGTATTACTATAATAGTCTTGGTAGAAAGGGACTCTAGCTTTCTGATTTCTTAAACTGGTACCATATAAAGAACATTGTGCTTTTTCCATTTCTAGAATCTAATATTTACACAACACATACGGGAGATTTCAATCCAAGACTCATGGAGGCTAGCTTGCAGTTCAAGAAAAAGCAGAGCAAAGGCACAATTGATGTTTGGTGGATGTTTGATGATGGAGGTAAGAAGCAACACAGGGCAGAATCACTGATAACTGAAAGCAGCAGCAGTCTTGTACAACAGTTAGAATACTGTGACCCCAGGTCACTGTGTCTGGGTTCACACCCATGTTTGGTGACTCTACAGGGCTTACTTGGTTGAGGGGTTGAGTTAGTCTTTCTCCTGTGGTGGTGGTGGGGTCATCCCAGGACAAATAAAAATAATGTGGTGCCTCCACCCAGAGAGAATAGGTGGGCCAGATGTTGTGTACAGCACCACCCCTAGGATGTAGTACCTACCAACCTCCCACACTGGACTGGACCATCCCTGCAGACCAATAAGACAATTGTTACCTTCACCAATAAACACTTCTATCAGGTTGAAACTGGAAAACAGGCCTGGAAGCTGGAGGAAAGGGGGGGTCAGACAGTTGCAAGCCATCTTGAGCACTCCCACCCTGTAGCAATGCCCCTCAGAGCCACTGCACTGTAGATCACCACCATTCTCTCAGATCCTATACAGTCTATAAGCACCTGCCCAATGAAGGGCACAACAGAAGGAATTAGACTACAAGGTACAGTATACTCTTTAGCTGGTACCAGTACTAAGGCTATGCTGTCAAGTATGACACAGAACCAGTGACTCCGGATACCCAGGAATTACACTAGTCTCGATGCAGGCCTGATAACTACATTGCTCAGGTTCTTCTGGTGGTGCACTTGAAGAAATTTAGCAATCCTGTAATGTAACCCCCCTCCTCAACAGGCCATAGTGTGCTAACACAATTTAAATAACCTGAAATTGCAAATGTTTGGAAAATCCAATTTTGTAATCTCAACATTGTAATTGTAGTCCAAAAGAGAAAAGTACAGAAGATCCCAGCTAGCAGCACTGGCACTTATGTGACCCATGGATGCAGTAGCTCAGACAAGTCAGCAACCAGCACACAGCAGCAAGTTGGGCAGCATTTGTCGGTAGGCCTGAGAGTCCTGGATATGAAGCACTTTGGACTATTTCAGATATTTGGCAGCAACACAGCCCTTCTGGCTCAACACTACAGCACACAGTCACTTCATGGTTCCCAGTGAGCTATGACCCCAGGACTGCTGTGCCCAGTTAATCTCCCTCTGGACTGAGGGTACCTCGTACCTGGGTACATGTCCATGACTCCCTTCTTGACTTGATGAGGGCCTAGCAGGCCTTCTACCTCTCTCTGCAGCAGCTCGATGAAGGTGCAGGTCTCTGTCACAGATTCCTCAGCTCAGCAGCTTTTCTTGAATTTGGACCTTGCAGATTCTCTCATAGCAGCTTGTTCTGCATGTGCCCTTCTGGCACAGTCACATTGATATAAGATCAGGATAAGGCTCACATTATTTGGAAGGATGTGCCCAGGATAAGACTCCCAAGCTCTGGGCCTGGCTAGTCCTTCAGTTCTAACAAGCAGCAGTAGGTCTGCTCTCCTCTAAGCCTTTCTCCAACTTCCACAAACTCCTCATGAGCCCAGAAGTTTCTCTTCCCCAATTCAGTGTCTGATTTGTCAGGCAGGGCTGTCCATCAGTCCTTCCACCCTGATCTGGCCTCTGATTGGCTCCAAAGTTCATCGGTTCATTGGGGAGGGTCATATTGTTTAATTCTTCCTGCAATCTCTCTGTCCAGATGCTAGGTCTTCCTAGCTCTCTAACTGGCTATTATGCTGAGCTTAGGTGTCATAAACACAGCCGTGGCTATGTTCTTGTATAAGCCTTGGCTCCAAACTCCTTTATTTTAATTATTTTCTATGTCCACGGACATGTGCTGCTCCAATTGTCTTGGTTGCACACCTTCTGTGCTGTTACCTGGTTATGCTGCTGGGGTTGTAAATTAATTGGGTTAAAGGTTGGGCAGGCTGGTAGGGTTTATGGAGCTGGGAGTGCTGGGACAGAGCTCCTGCATGTCTACTCCAGCTTAGAATATGGGACCATTCTGTGTGTCACATCAAGACAATGATGAGGAGTGGCACCTTGGGTTCCTGGTCCCCTGCCAGAATAGGGAGATTGAGATTGAAGAATGTGGCTGCAACCACTGCTGGAAAGGGCACAGAAGGCACCGATAATCATCCATGCAGCTGCTTTTTCCAGCTGCCACACATGTGGTTGAGTGAGAGGAGCCGGTAGCAAGAGCAGCAGTTCCAGGGATCTCGGAGGGCAGCAGTAACAGTAGCCCAGATAAGCTCCCTCCCAAGGAGGGGTTACACAAGGACTGTGAAATAGATCTTGGTTAAGATCTGAGTTGTGCCACAGGCTGACAGTGTGGCATTGTGCCATATATTTTAGCCCCAAAACAAAATATGAGGCGCTACTTAACCATGTAGCACTTCTCAATTGGCTTTTTTTTTAAATTTCTTTAGTTCAGAAGTATTCCAGGAAAGACATACTGAGCTGGTAACAACATGTTTCCAGATGCATATTGGGGAGTGGGCGTGGTGGGGAAGAACAGACAAAATATTGTGCAAAAGTACAATGAACAAATCTACAATAATGTTAATATTTGACATGATTTTATTTTTTAATTTCTACTTGTCAATAAAAAATATCAGTTTAAGAAGGGACAGAGGAAGGTGACTGCCTTCATCATTCAGTCCTTGGCCTCTCAAATGTTTTTTTTCCAGTCCTGGAAGCCAAAGGTGTTGAGCAGTCACTCACAATGCAGGGGACATGCTCCCATTTCCCCAGCCCACCAGAGTGTTTAGTTGCCAATTGTCCCTGATGCCCCCATGGAGGAAGTGGCATTCATCCTAGACTTTCATGGCTTGCTGCAGAGGTTGCTGTGGGAGTGGCCTAACAGACAACCCAACCTGAGGCAGACAGCAGTAATGCCAGCAGCAGGATTTCTGCCTCTGAGGTAATCAACGCACATTGACTCGGGCTTGCTTTCGAACATGGGGCAGCAACAAGGTAACAAAATTCACTAGCACGGGCCATCAGAAATTTCTAATGCACAATCAGGGAGGTTTCAGACATTTAGGAATAGTTGAGAGGTTTGTCTGCAACAACTATGTTGACTTAGTGTTTCACTTGTCACAACATTAAATCTGGTCATTATTCTACCTTTAGTGATTCTGCTGCATCTTTGCTAGGCTAGCATGGATAATTCATTCTAGACAGAAAACAGTAAGGATGATAAATAGACACAGGTTGCAGTAATGCTATGAAAAATCATGTGTGCTATTGTCAGCGCTGGCCTTGGATGCCCTCAGCCCCAGCAGGCACTGCAAGCTGCCCACGTGCAGTGCACCCAGCTTGAGTCACTGCAAGACTGTCTTGAAATCAAAATGTTTTAAAATGTAATTATTACATTACTGTTGCCCTTTAAAACAATATACATGAGGCATTAGTGGTCTGAGCAGACATTTTCTAAATGCCATGAGAGTTATCTGTCACAAAACAGCACAAGAAGGTCTGAGCGAGTAAGGGCCCTCCATGATGGACTTTGCTGAAGGGATGTCAAAATATGAGGTTGTCACTGCCCATTGTTTCATTATATTGTCAAACTTTCATTTCTTTTCTTGTCTAGGTTTAACACTGCTGATTCCATACATTCTTACAACCAGAAAGAAGTGGAAGGAATGCACAATGAGGATCTTTATGGGAGGGAGCATCAACCACATTGATGATGACAAGCGTGCGTATGTTTAAAAGAATAATGCTTTGCCCATTTGATCGTATATACAAAGTGCAATGTATCAGCACAAACACTAAGGTTCCAGTACATCTCCAACACAAAATGATTGCTATAGATCTAGCAGTGAGAAACAATTCTGATCTTAACAGCTTACTAAATTCAGAAACGGAAAAAAAGTTCAAACAGTATTTAGGCTCTCTATACCTCTCCCACATGAATAAACCTAGGCTCAGAAACCTCACACTCGCCCTTATTGTTAAAATGGATAGTAGTTTTTGCAAGAAATATATTCATTGTTCTAATTCTTTGATAGGATCTAAGGAAATGTTCAAATACAATTGAAGAATCCTCTATCATTAGGACAAACACATGCTGCTACCACCTGCTATTTCTGCCGTAAGAGGCTGCATTTAATTCTTTCCTCTATGAAAGAGGCTTTCTTCTCTTGACTTGGGCATGAGAGGAAATCTAATTTAAAAGCTGCTGCTCCTTCATTTGTAGGCATAATTTAATGTTTTTTTCAAGAATCCAAAATAATATAATAATATACCAGCCCTTTAAGAAATAGTAGTGTCTACAATACCTTTTTCATAAGTACAAGGAAGGGTAACTATAGGCACTATTGTTCCTTAAAGGACTGGCATATTATTATATGATTCTGGAATTTTCAGAAAGCCTAACTGATAACTCAAAATAAATTGCCAGCAGCTGTGTTTTCTTCTTTTTTAGAGGTCTGGGAATCATGAAGTGTACTGAAATTACCTTTAATTTCTGGAGTGCAGGGTTCAAATAGGACTTAAAGAGCTAGTGTACTGCCCAAAACTAATATTAGATTTTAAAAGCAGCCAACCATTACCTTTTATATCTGCGGTACTTTTTATTTTCCCTTTGTTTAATTAGAAGATTGTTTACCTGATGTTAGTTGGTGTGAAGTGTGGAACAGCTCTTAGCCTGGCAGCTGATATATCTTGCTCTACTGCTCCACATTACATCATCAGGATTGTGACCTCGCTGACTGTGACATCACTGCTACTTAGGAACAGCAAGTGAGCGACTGCCTGGTCAGTCACCTGTGATGTCACTGTCAGTGAGATCATAATGCTGATGATGTAGTGTGGGGCAGTAGGAGCAGATATGTCAGCTGCCAGGTTAAGAGAGCTGTTCCAAACATCCAGCACAATATTATCACATACAGAAGGCTTTCTGATGAGCAAAGGAAAATAAAAAATACTTCAGAAATAAACGTTACGACTGACAACTACTTAAAATTTGTATTATTTTCCTGTCTGCCTGTTTGGTTGGTGACCAAAGTAGTAGACCAGGAGGGCTCTGGAAATGGCCAACCTAGAGTTTAGCAAGGCATTGACACAGTCCTACACAAAAGATTAGTAAACAAGTTAGTCAGTTTGGAAGTGGGTCCCAGAGTGGTAGCTTGATAACAAATTGGCTGGACAACAGGATGCAGAGGGTGATAGGAACGGAGTACACTCGGAAGAAATGGGGTTACTAGTGGGTTACAGCAGGTACTGGGACCAGTCTTCTTTAATGTCTTTATAGGTGACATTGCAGATGGGGCTAGAAGGAAAGGTACACCTTTGCAGACAACACAAAGATCTGCAACAGGGTTGCTACATGGGGGAGGATGAGAAGGGACTTGACAAGGTTGGAGGAATGGTCAAAAGTATGGCAGCTTAGATTCAGTGCAAAGAAGTGCAAAGTAATGCACCTGGGAAACAAAAACCCAGGGGAAGAGTACACAGTTGGTGTGTGGGGGGGACTAACAACAACAAAAATAGAAAGGGACCTGGGGATAGTCATATCAGATGACCTTAAGATTGGCAAGCAATGTGAGAAGGCAGTAAGAAGGGCTGGGTAGGATACTGGGATGCATAAGGAGAGGCATCACCAGTAGAAAACAGGAGGTTGTTATCCTCTGTACAGACAGTTGGTGAGACCCCATCTGAGTACTGCATGCAGTTCTGGAGACCCCATTTCTGCAAGGACATAGGACGGAAGCAGTCCAGACGAGGGCAACTAAAATAGTGCAGGGTCTGCAGCAGAGGTCATACGAAGAGAGACTAAAAGAGCTTAATACATATACCCTTGAGAAAAGGAGGGTGATGGAGGACATGATAGAAACTTTCAGGTATCTCAAGGAAATCAACAAAGTCCAAGAGGGTAGCATCTTTCAGAAAAAGAGAAGTGCAAGAACAAGGGAGCACAATTTGAAGCTAGAGGGGGGTTGGCTCAGAGGTAACATAAGGAAGTATTTTTTTCACAGAGAAGGTGATGGATGTACAGAATTGGTCTTCCTGAGGAGACTGTGGGGTCAAAAATAGTGGGGGGATTTAAGAATCATGGGACAGACATAAGGCAATTATAATGGGGGTAGGGGAAGTAGGCTGTTGGTTACTAGGATCTGCAGCTTATCCAACAGGTAGGGAAATGGGCATACTAGGTGGGCCAAGTGGTCCTTATCTGCCATCAAAGTCCATATTTCAATGTTTCTATGGCTCCACTGGCTGTTTAAAACAACAAATGAAATCGGTCTGGGAGGCTCACATGTTGCAGTAAACAGTAGTTACAATCACAAAATCATAATGCTCAGTTTGGCACCAATTTCTTCATGCATTAAAATGTGCCCCCCTCCCCCGAGATGCAGTATTTTATTTACAAGGGGGACCTGAGGGACATCAGCATTAGTTACACTATAGTGTATGGTGGAATGCTATTGAGCATGGAAATCAATGCTCCCAACAGCGTTGTTGTGCTTGCCTTAGTGCATCACTATCTTGTTGTGCTGCACTGAGTATGTCACCGGTGCAGCACAACAAGATCGAGATACATTTGCGCGCGGCGCCCAGTTGAGCTGCCCACAGTGATGCGGAGAGTCGGCGCGGCTGCTGCATCCTGGTAAACCTTAGTTTTAAGAGGTAGACTTGTTTGGGGGATCACGGAGCACTGATTATGCTTGCCCATACACTATAAATATTAGGAGGAGCAAAGCATACACAAACAAGGCAGTTGTAAGATCTCAAGGTTTCCGTGTAACGGACCTCTCGAAAGTTATGTTTGAGGTCTCTGGTTACCATGGAAACCTCTTGATCATAACTGCCTTGTTGTGTATGCTTGCTCATACACAATCCTTTATGATATACATTGTTACGCAGAGGATTTATTGCACAGCAGATGTAGTTTTAAGACAATACAGTGGTTAATGTTGCTTTGGGTAGTTATACACTTTTTAATAATCAGATTACATGGACAAGGGAAGAGATACATGACAACATTCTTAGTGCAAAGGATGGTGGCACAAAAAGGGGGACAACTGTTGCCCTGACACCCACTAGGCTAACAAACAGCCTGTAGGGATGGAACAGTAACAGAACTGGAACCACTATTGACAAATCAGCTTGTACAGGGACATAAGACCAGTTTTAGAACTGCATGATGTAATTTATGCTCTTGCTCACTTCTTCCATTGTCGATAGAATGCACCCATGTTCTACCATAGAACTATCTTCATGAGAGGAATATAAGCTACATCATACAGTTTTAAAATGGCTCTTAACACTAGCATGTAAATGAGTAACAAACACCAAGGTTACTAACAGACCCATTCTGATGGAATAATAACAGAATTTGAACCATTATTACAAGAATTCCTTCTATTAGGAAAAATGATTACAGGTTCAGCACAGTTCTCCTTTAAGTATGGAAACTAGCCCACTTGAAATTGTGTTCTCTAAATCACAGTCACTTCAGCCGCAAGCAAGGACCTGATATTGTGTCAAACACTATAATACTAAATTCTAGTTTTATATGTTGTACATCATATAAGATATACAGACAATGTAGTTACTATTGAATCTGTTTAAAATCATCTATGTATCTATGCATCTTGTATATTATGACCTGACTATACTGTATGTTCCTCAGAACTGATGAAGTAACTGTCTTTGTACTCTCATTGTTCTGTCATTGATGTGGAACCTTTGTAAATGAGCACCTGTGCTCAAAGGTACTTTCTGAATTAATGAATAAATAAATAAAATGAATAAGTATTGAACTAAGCTGTTGTTGTTAATAGTCCAACAGAAAAGCACCAGCATCATGGAGACCTTAGGACTAGTGTAACAGCAGATGACTGCACTGCAATGCCTTTGTTGGCAAGTAGCAAGAAAAATACTTGGTCCTGAACAACAGTGTAAGGCAAATTCCCCGACACTTTGAGCTCTATGGACGCTTCATCAGGGCTCTCTCGATGAAGTGCTAGAAGAGCTTGAAGTGGCGGTTTGTCTATTCTGCTATACCTGTGCTCTTCAGGTCCAATTAATTTCCTGCTACTTGCCAGTAAAGGCATTGTGCTGCAGTAACCTGTTTTTACTCTATTCCTTTTTGTTTTCTGAGGTCTCCAGGAGTTCAAACACTTTTCTGTTGGACTCTCTGGGTCTGGGGTAGGGCAGCCTCAGACTGCACCAATTTGCCTTGTGTGTGCATCGTATTGTTTGTTTCCTCTGCCATCAATAACCTGTTTCTTACCTTTTCAAATGTACATGTGTATTCAAGTAAGAGTATTTATGGTTTATTGTTTGATAATTCACTTAGATTATATTGATTTACTTTTTATCTAGAATGGCTTCACTATTGAGCAAATTTAGAATCAACTTTGCTGATATTTATGTCATTGGGGATATCAACGCTAAACCAAACAAAGAGAGGTATGACATTTTATTGAAAGTACTACACCAAAACACTACTGATAGCCAGAATATATAAGGAATGAGGCACCGTTGAGTGTATAATTATGTAATGCCTTGGGCATGCTGCAAGGCAAGAGGCACAGCAGGATGCCTTTAAACACACCCAAGAAATGTGCTATTGGCATTACATGTCACTGAAGCATCTTATTGCACTGACAAAATGGCTTTTCAAATAAAAGTGGAAAAATACATTACAATATTGGGGGTGGGGGCGTTAATGTGATGGTTAAAATAAGTGATTTCTTTGACTGAGCACGAATCTTGAGTGGTCATGTTATTATAGGGAAATAATTACATGGGTAGGAATGTTCTTTAGCCAATCAAATACTTATTGCTGTCTTACTCATTTTATGATTATTAATAATAATATTAGTCTTAAGCTGGAGGGTGAGAGGTTTAGGAGGGAGGTCAGGAAGCACTTCTTTACAGATAGGGTGGTGGACACTTGAAATGCACTGCCAGAAGAGGTAATCTTGTTGAAGACAGTGGGCAGCTTTAAGAGAGGCTGGGACAGGTATAGGGGGAGGGTAAGGGTCATGGGTAGGGAGGATGGGAGAAGTGGGGAGAGGGGGCAGGGACAGTAGCTCAAGCTGTGAACCCTGCAACACGAGCAGACTTGATAGACCAAATGGCCTTCTTCTGCTGGCTTCTTCATATGTTTGCATGTTCGTATTATTAACCACAATGTATTTAAAAGTTTGATTAATCTTATGGGGCAGTGCTAGACCTCAATTTTGAATAATTGCTTGCAGTTCCACTAGGATATACTGGACAACGCAGGCACACATGGATATGTTGCCTTAGCTAGCTGAAAACTGTTTTACCTGCTTAGGACCCAATTCTGAAAGAGTACAGAAGGTCTAGATACCATATACATGAAAAGTAGGCCTCCACACCTCACAGAGGTCACCATGGTATACCATGTAGCATTCAGAACTACCTGCACCCAGCACAGGCCTATGCTTGCTAGATGCTTGACCTGAAGAGTTAAGTCTTAGGGTCGGAGGGAATAGCCAGTACTAATATCTATAAGACCTTTACATGATGCTTCAAGTTTGGAGGGTGTGTAAGTTCTGTGACTTGGAGGACTGCAATTTGCACCCACCCCAGGATTCCACAACAGGCCATGTCCTGCTTCTCCCACTGACAGTTGCCCAGCTCAATAGTATAATATGGATACTATTGAACTTGGACTTCCTTTGTTACTCACTGCAGGCTAATTGGAAGTATTACATAAAGAAAATATAAATGCAATATCTCTTAGTGGTCAGATATACATTTATGCGGGGCATGGGGATTCTGGCAGGAACTACATTCGTTTTTGGCACTGCCCATTAAATTGATTAATTTGGTTTGCTCTTTGATGTAGCAATCATGTTTTCTTTTTTATTTGCACTGCTATGAATATGGACTGTGTTGGGGACATCAAAACTTTAAATTAGTGTGTATTGTGGAATATGATTCCCAAGATAATGGGTATACATATTGATATTTGTTCAGTCATGGCAATGCATTGTATATTCTAATATACAAGCAAATAAAAAGTTAATCTCGAGCAATAATTCTGTATTCGTAGATTTGCAGATCACACCACTACTTATGTGTTGCCATTTATAGACCTAATACACAATGCTGCAGTCAAGAAAGTAATGAATGAATGGGACTTGATCACCTTAGAGGTGATCATTATCTTCCAAATCAAGGACTGCAGGTGTAAACCAAACACCACATCTGTGCATGCCTCTATTTTTAAATTAAAATTGAGCTTTAACTTTTTAATTAGAAAATACATTTGAGTGGATATTATACTTATTAGAGTGCATGCTTGTTCATTTTCATGACAGAAGTGCCCTAAAAAAGGGGTTCAAAATTAGCACTGGCCAACTGGCCAAAGGTGGGAAAATTTTTTATTGGGTCAGTAAAATTGCTTTTTATCTAGTCCTGTTTTATAGTTCTGGAAGAAGTATGCTTTCAGTAAGTACTCCAGTAGGGCCAGTAGAATTTCTATGGGGTTAGTGAATTTTCTCACTATCTAACTCTGATGGCTACAAGGCACATATCCTATTTTGGCCCCTGCTATAGTGAAGATGAGCTTTCCTGGCAAGAAAACAAGGTGACACTGTTTTGATCAGTGGTGGCTGTACCTGGGGCACATGTCCTGGTAATAAAATGTTGTGTCCCAGTTGCTGTTCCATGTCATGCAAAACTACCCCCATAGGAACAATATCAGCACTTTGTATTGCTGACCTGTCTGCCAGCTGTTGTGCTTCCCTGTGCCTGGTAATCAGTGGAGACTGGAGCCCACTGGTTTTAATAATAAGGAAATCTTATGTTTTTAAATATATTACAGATTATTCCAATGTTAGAAGACCAAGAAAGAAATGTACATTAGTTATTTTTCAAAGGTATGTAGTTAATGATTTTTTAAATCCCTCTGCCATTTATTAAATGTTTCCTTCTTCAATTTCAAATCCTAGTATTAAGAGCTTCTTGTGGTTATGAAAAGCTCTGGCCCTCCTGGGCAGGAAAAACACTTGCTGGCTACGTAATGTAGCCAGTTGACAGTGGCACTATGGACCTCCTGTCAGGATGGTTACATGTTCTCAGCTTCACTTTGCAAGAACACAGGTCTTTAGTTTTAAAATAATGCACATGCACACATTATGAGCCCTGCATAATACAAGATCATGTATTCTTATTAAAATTTCAGCTGGAAGACCTTTGAGGAATTGATTGAACCATATCGTCTCTATGAAAGTTCAAAAGATACTGCAACAGCTGATAAAATGAAAAGAGAAAATCTTGGAAAATTACTGATGCTGAACTGAAAACATATAAGGAGAAGGTAAGTCATTAAGCTATTTACATAGCAATATTGTACCATATCTGCTTCTCAGTTTGTATGGTATCATTGTGTCAGTGGTCTTTGTTTTAACTATTACTTCATATTTTTACATGCAGAGTTGCCGCCAAGTCCGTCTCAATGAACTCCTTCAGGAGAACTCCAGGGCTGCAAACCTCATTGTTCTGTAAGTATTGGGTACACAATAAATATATCTGAAGACATTCAAAAGATCATCCAGAAAATGGTAGTTTCTTTTCACCTCTGATGCTTGCTCTTTTCAAATTCCTCACTGCAAATCTTCTGTGGGCTAGTCTACCTTTTTATCTCCTCCCTGTGACTGGAACACCCACCTCTCCCCGATAGACTCTCACCCTCCTTCCACTCACTGAAGCTGCTTCTGCGTCTCACTTCTCTCTACCCTGCTCTCATGACTCATGATCTGTTCTTCTCTTCCTTCCTTCCCTTCCTTCCTTCCTTCCCTTCCTTCCTTCTCTTCTCTCTCTTCTCTTCTCTTCTTCTCTCTTCTCTTCTCTTCTCTTCTTTCTCCTTTCCTTTATGGCTTTTGTTGTTTAACTGCTCCCTGGATTTGACTGTGCAATTCACTGTATGTAGAATAAATGAAGGTAGGTATGGTATATGGGAAACATACCATCTTGAGAGGACAACTGGCATTATAGCCTCATTAGGCCCCTGCAATGGTTTATTTGCCCTACAGCACACTTACCTGTCCTTTTATATAAAATATTAGGTTGATGCTTTTATGTTTTCATCATATTTGTGATCATTTTCTTGTGGGGTTCCCCCTTTGTGTTTCCTTAGTGCAGTGCTCCTTCTATAAAAGGAGTCATGACTGAGGCAGTCCATTCTTTAGTTCAGCATAGTTGTGGTGAAGATACTACTAGGGAATGACATGGTGTCTTTGTCAGGAGCAGCATGGAGTTTGAGGTTAGAAGTCTGTGGAGTTTGCAGTTGGAAGCAGCGTGGAGTGTGAGTTTGGTAGCCAGGACCGGCGTCAGCATCCTGGCTTTTGTTTTTCCTGCAATTGGCGGTGCTCCTGCCACTCTGATTCAACCACTGTGTATGCCTTGCCTGCTGGTGAAGCCACAACCTTCAGCATTCACTGCTACTGCACTGCCAAATGAGCAGACTAGCCAAGAAACTAACAAATGGGCTCCCCACCCTTATGGCTACCTGTGCAGTGCAATGCTGCATGGTGAGCCCAGCCCTGCTTGTTGACTGGCAAGGCCCTAAACCATTGCGTTCCATGCAGCAAGGTGTAGGATGTGCAGGCGGCAGCCAATGGCTGGAGAGGAGGTGATGGAGGGGTGGCCTTATGTTATGGCTCACCCCTGCCAGCCAGCTTTAGCTTAGTTAGCTCAGTGCTTTGCTGTTAGGAAGAGGTGCAGGTGCTAAAGCAAGCCAGGAGTTCTTCTGAGTTCAAAAGTAGGACAGACAGCCCAGAAGTGGTGGCAGTGGCAGACTGAGCACTGGCTGGCCAGGTGGACGCTGGGCCGGACTGAATACTGTAGAACAATCGATATGAATCCGGTTAATTAGTGATGGTTGTCTGTGTGTGTTGTCACGTCAAGACTTGGCAGTGGAGCTCTGATTTAGTTTAAATGGCACCAGAGACAGTCCAGGATGAGTCAACAGCAAGCAATGGATCAGGATGTGGTCTTGGAGTTGGATGACGCTGCTCCCCTGGTGACCATGGTGAGAGTTGTGTCCCTGTCCAGCACTGCACCAGTGCCACGCCAGGTAGGACAGAGTCCTTTTATCTCCCTCCCATTCATTGGGAATCTTGGTTGTTTGCCCTGACTCCTTCTCCTTGGCTAAGATAGGGAACATACCCTGCAGCTGTGTTTGTTTGGATTGGCATACATCCTGTAATGGGGGGGGGGGCCAGGGCCAGAGGTGTTTTCACATTTGGTAGTTAATTGCAGGTACTTACACATTTTCTGTGTTGTGTAAATCCTGATTCCTTGGGGGGAGGGTAATGGCTATGCTTGCATCTGTAATAGACTGTGCCAAGTCCACTGTTTTTTTTTTTGTTTTTTTTTTACACAGATGGACAGGTCTGAGCCAGGGGCTGCAGGTCCGCTAGAGGTCCATTGCTCAGGGCCCACAAAAACCTGACGCTGGCACTGTCGGTAGCTGTGAGGGAGGTCACAGTCTGTGGCAGCAGCATAGAATATTTGCTATCTGAGGAGAGATCTGGAGCATAAAGGGGCATGGCTATTTGGTGAAGGACAGGAAGGGAGGAAAATTTTAGGCTACTGTTAGACTCTATATTGTTTCTTCTTCAGATTGGTGAGGGTTTTTAGAGATCTGGTAATGTGGACTATTTTGTTACGGGATTTCCCGGTTTCAGTTAGGATTGTGCCAGGTCATATTTTATTTTAGATGGGTTGTTTAATTGCTTATTATGCTTTTATGTAGTGGAGGAGGAATAGCAGTAATGACTTTATTTTATACAGTGAAATGCACATTTGGACAAGATTGCTATTCTCAAGTGTATTCCTGTTTCATACAAGAAGTTCCACAAGCATCTATACACAATTAAACAATGCACATATCATATACTTATAATACTGCAAAAATCGACAAACGTGCTGTCCATGGGGTGTTAATTAGACTAATCAATCATTTGGACTGTGATTACTGGTGTTGTATGGTCATTTTGTATGTGACGTTAAATATAGTGGTATACTACTTTAATTGCAGTGGTATATGGACTTAATTGAACTGCTATTGTAGTGGCATATGGGCTGCTAACTACTTCGATAAAAATGTGTTTTGAGTTACAGAATGCTAAATTTACTTAAAAGTCCTATTTTTAGATGAATATTTGCCATCAGACAGAGAAAAATAAGCAGAGTTAAATTATTACATTTAGAGGTTTGCCATCTGGGAATAGGTTCTTTTCGTGGGTTTTGTCAGATAACAATTACTGTAGTTGTTGAGAAAATAACAATAATTGTGCATGCTCAGTTGACTGATAAAATAGATGAAAAAACTCCAGTTCTTTTAAGCTGAAGTTCTACACAAACAAAAATGTTAAAGTAGTTAAACTGACAAAATACTCAAAAACTGAGGTCTGCATTTGCGTCATCATGAGGCAGAGTCTAACAAGCCTCAGTACATTTTGTTTTAAAATATTGTTATCAACATACATTATTAATTAAACAGAAAACATTTTTGAGGTAGTAGTAGAATCACTGAACAGAAAAACACATTGCAGAAACTTTCTTAGCTCTACATGAACAAAATATTTAAAGGAACAAAAACAATGTTGCTTACATTTTAAAATATAATTGTAAATTTGAGCATGTGAGGTCTGTTTAATAACCCAGTGTATTGTCTTGTGCTTTTGTTTTGAAATTGTCCCATTTTTCCTGATTTATGGCCCCATACTATTGCCGACTTTTTCCTCTTAAGTATTAATTTTCTTAATTATTCAGTAGCTCTAAAACCAAGTAACATCAATTGACCTGACGACAACAGTGAAGTAGAACACAGTGACATTGGTTTAGCTGATGTTATTTCAATGGCACGCTTTTGTATGAGCATCTGAATCTGTCAGCAGGAGGAACAAACTTCCTGGAGGATAGTGACAAAGAGGTGGTGGATGCACTGGAGGGGTAGACAGCAGATCTAGAGCATGTCCTTTTCCACTATTTCAAGGACCCACTCATCTATCATGATCTCCCTTCACTTTTGTAAGTGAAGGGAGATCCTACTCCCCACCTGCACCCCTTCAGGTAGTGGTGGAGGTGAGGAGGTGTGGAGTCAGAAGGTACTTGGGGTGGTGGGGCCACCTGGACTGATACCCTTGGGTGTCCTAGCATGGGGGAAGGGACCTGGGAGGGAATCTCTACCATGAGCATAGGGTTGCTAATGGGAGGCATAGCCACCACGAATAGCAGGCCTATGAAATGAGTCCCTACCCTGTCCCCTGGATGACTGAGGGGTCAGTGACGTAAGATACCATAAAGTCATCCTGAAAGTTTGAAGCTCATACAGAGCATTTTCACCATCACCTACAGTCTGGAACCTCTAAAAGGGCATTTAGAATGGACTGCTGTACATCAATGGTAAAACCAGCCACATGGAGCCATGAGCATCTCTTAAGGCAAATCCCAGAGGTAGCAGCCCTGGGCAAGCATCAGTGACATCAAAGACAGAGTGCAACAGATGCTTAACACTTTCCATACCAACTGAAGCAGCTTTCAGCAGATTGACCTTGGCAAGACTACCACACAAAGACTGAATAGTGGACATGGCAGATTTCCACAGGCTATTCAGATATTTAATCATATTGACCTGGTAATTAGCTATTCTGAGACCTTAGGAAGCAGAGCAAAGGTTCTTTTCCTATAATATCCAGCCTTTTGGATTCTGTATCAGGAAGTAAGGAGCGTGTATGTCTAGGAGCCCGAGAATAATCATGTGCAGCCATGATAGCCATAGAATCAGTTTTAGGCTGGGAGGCAATAAGGTTTATCAGAAGGATCAGGATACTGCTTATCAGTCTTTTTTGGCAGTGCTGGCAAAGTACTAGGCCTACATCACCCAGCAAATGTAGCATCCTCTCAGGCAGGATATCTGGAGGTATAACAATGGATGGAGTAGTAGGGATCTCAAAAACTCCCAACAAATTCTAGCTTGTTCTATCTAGGACTCCCCTAGAAATGGTATCTAGAAGCAGCGGTGATGAAAGCAACAGAGCAGGGGTCCATAATACGTTACATAAGGGTGCCTGGGTAGATGGGGCTCATAAAGCCAGCAGAAGGCAGGAGAACCAGGATGTTAAGGAGGGAGGGGGAAGACAAAGGAAATGGAGCTGAAAAGAGGTAGAAAAGTATAAACACCAGCTGGAAGTCAGTCTGCCTAAATGCCAGGATCCTGGAAAACAAAAATAGTGAGCTCAATGCAGTGGTGGCAGATGCAGGATTAGACCTCACAGGCATTACAGAAACATGGACCACTGGGAATAACAGCTGGGATCTGGCAGTACCTGGGTATACCCTGTATAGGAGAATACAGGGAGTAGAGGAAAAAGGAGGTGGGAATTGTCCTTTATGCCAAGAAGGCACAGAGGCAGCTGAGGATGGGTCCATCAGTGGAGGAAGTGGGGAGACAGAATCACTATGGGTACAGCTCACAACAGAAAATCAGGAAAGAAGTTGTGCATAAGAGTGGACTATAGTTCAGAAGGACAGGAAGATGAGTAGAATAGGGACAAGGGCATACATTGAGAAGTGGCAGCAAAGGGTGAGGTAGTGGTTATGAAGGATCTCATTTACCTGAAATAGATTGGGATATTCTAGCAACTGAGAGCACCAGAAGTCAGTCCATGTTAGATATGTTGCAGGATGGCCTGCTAGTGCAGGTAGTCAGAGAACCTACAAGACAGGCTGCCATTCTCAATGTGATGCTCACCAACTCGCAAATGTAGGTGGAATGTGGGTTGGGAACCACTGGGGTTCAATGATCATAACACCATGTGGTTTGAACTGGCCATGGGTATCAGTATACCCTCATCAAAAGCTGTGGTTCTGGATTTCAAACAAGTAGACTTTAATCAGATGGGGGGATTAGTCAAGGGCAAGTTAGTTTTAGTGGGCAAAATCAGGGGGATGGAGGAGAGGTGGGGAGAAATAAAAGGGACCATTCTTGAAGCAACCAATCAATGCTCGAGAATGGTTACCAAGAGGAATGGGTACAAGAGAAAAATCTGGTTCTCTAAGAATGCAAGGGAGGCAGTTAGGGCCAACAAAAGGGCTCATTGCCTACAAGGAGAAACAGGATAAGGAATGGAGCAAATACCACATAAAGATAAAGGAGGCCAAGAAGGCAGTCAGGAATGCAAAAGCAGGCACTGAGCTGTGTATTGTGGAGGGGCTCAAAGGAGGGGAAAAACAGTTCTTCAGGTACAGAACATAAAGGGAAAAGGAAGATGAGAGGGAGAACTCTTAGGCAGATGGAAGAAGAGCAGAAGGCAGCCATTCTTAATGATTACTTCTGCTCAGTATTCACTGTGGAGGACAGCAGGCTTCTGTCGGAATGTAGTGTAATAGCTGCTGCAAGGGGGATCCCAGATATGGGACAAGTGTTAATTACAGAAGAAAAGGTTAGAAAAGGGTTTGCAGCCCTGAAAATTGACAAGGCAGAATGGCCATTAGCATTGGCGGAAGTGATGGCAGCAATCAGTGAAACAATTCTGGGACTGTCAGCTGCATGATCTGGGAGTCAATAGCACCCTGTAAAGGGCCCCGGGACTACAAGCATTGACAGGGTAGAACCTGACAACAGAGGCTGCAAACTGTCCATAGTAGATATGGCAGCACAAGACTCCAACCTAAGCATCTTATCAAAGGCAGAACCCAGAGAGTGGTGGTGGGGGAAGGGTTATCCAGCACCAAGAAGGTCACCAGCGGAGTCTCACAGGGATTGATGCTGGGGCCGGTGTTGTTCAATGTCTTCATAAGTGACATTGGGGGAAGGCATTCAGGGCAAGATGTGCCTGTTTGCAGAAGACACCAAATTCTGTGGGAGGGTGGACATACAGGAATAGATACAGGACCTGTAGGAGGACCTCAGTAAACTCGACAAATGGTCAGGAATTTGGCAACTTGGCTTCAATACCAAAAAATGCAACGTAATGCACATTGGGGCCAGGAATCCTAGGACACAGTATTACGGGGGCAGGTAGCTGCTTTAGAGGAATAAAAGGATCTAGGACTGATGATTACTAGAGACCTCAAACACTCCATGAAATGCAGGAAGGCAGCTGCAAAGGAAACAGGATGTTGGGATGTATAGCCAGCAGATTCAATAGTAGGTGAAATGAGGTCATTTTACCCATGTACAGGTCAATAGTAAGACCACATTTGGAATATGGGGTAAGGTACTGGCATCCATACCACAAGACAGACATCGCTTGCTGGAGAGGGTCCAAATGAGAGCAACCAAAATGATCAAGGGTCAACAGAATAGGTCCTACAAAGAAAGGCTGGGAGCTCTAAGGATGTACTTCCTGGGAAAGAGGAGAGAGGGGGGGATATGATAGAGACCTTCAAATACTTGAAGGGGATTAACAGAGTGGAAAGAGAAGGTCTCTTTAAATTGAGTGACAACAGAACCACGAAGGAACACAGCTTGAAGTTGATGGGGGAAGGTTTAGGAGGGATGAAAGGAAGCATTGTTTTATGGAGAGGGTGGTGACCACATAGAATGCTCTTCCAGAAGAAGTGGTCTCAGTAAAGACAGTGGGGGCCTTTAAGAGGGGCTGGGACAAGCACAAAGGGAACCCATGGGACGATGGAGTGGTAGCAGGGAAGGGAGGGAGGGATGACACAGGAGGGGGGACAGGGTCACTGGCGTATACCATGGACCCTGAATCATTTACCGAGCAGATTTGATAGATCAAATTGCCTTCTTCTGCTGGCTTTTTCGTATGTCCATATGTTTGTGTGACTGGAGGGCTATAGTCATCATTGACTTACCATCCTTTAATGGAGACCTCACCCTCACTGGAGAAGCAGGATTGTTGTCCTTGTGTTTCTTTTGGTGATGGCTGGAAGGGGAGGACTTTGATGACTTTTCCTTGTCTTTGTCCTTTGACATTGATAGCCTCAATGACCCTGTTGATGAAAGAGTCACCAATGCTGAGGAGACTTTGAGGCCATCGAAAGAGAGGGAGAAGCTGGCTTGGAGCCTGTTGCCTTGCTGGATGCTTCCATAGCCTTAATGGCAATGAAGGTTTCACGAGCTTTCTTCCAGCATCTCCTTGTGGCCTAGTTAATCCCTGGCAGATATTGAAGGCTCTCACACTGAGGACAGTCCCAAAAAGCACACACAAACCATGTGAGCACTGTCCTTGTAGGTCTTGTTACTGCAAGTACAAAATCAAAATAAAAGTTCTTTAAACAGTGGCATAAATGACTATGATAAGTAAGCTAAACAACATTTCAAAATAATAAAGTCAAAATCGATTGCTTCAGCAGGTCTGATAAGCAATCAACATCAGGAAAAAGAACAGACGAATGATGGGGCTTCCCAGGCTGGCATTCCAAGTCATTATGGGTGGCCTCTGGCTAACCTAAGTTAATGAGTGGGCCTGATGCTGACAGCTCACAGTTCCAAAGGTGTGCCCAATGGAACAGATGTCCTTGATAGAGATCTCTATTTACCTGGCATGTGGAGACAAAGATACCTGCTGCTACCAGAGTTCTAGTGGTTAAGTATCATTGACCATGGTGCTGGGAATTGAACAATGATCTATCATTGCAGTGGGATTACAGCATTAACACCTAGTTATTTCAGTAACTGTACTGTCCTCTGAGTGTTTCTAAGATTTGATTGCTGTCTCTTGTTTCATAATTTTTTGTCAGTAGTAGTAGTAGTAAAATTTTATTCATATACAGTATTCATATGAATAGGGATTAACTCAACTGAGTAAAACTCATTTTCAACAAGATCCAAAATACAGTAAACATTTTAAAGATACATGGTTATACAAGGTATATATTATAATCAATTAAAATAAAATATTAAAACAAAACATGTGTGTCAAAGATAGTCCATGACATACAAAATATTCACAAAATAAGCAATACAATTCAACAGTATTATAATCCCCTACTAAGGTCAAAACCCTAAACAATTTTATACTCTACCTTTAGGCCTATCCTACCTACCATATTCTAGTCGCATAGTACACAATATTGTCTTGAGTTATTCAACTCTTTTGTAATTCATACTTTTACCTCGGGCCAGGTTTTGTTCACAACTCCCTTTCTCAAATGTGCTGGGATTTTATTCCAAAGTTGTATTCCCCTATAGTAAACTGACTGGCAGCCAATTTCCAGATTACATCTGCGTAGTACTAAATCTGGGGCATTAAATGTTCTAAGTGTGTCTGGCTTCTTTCTATATTTCAGGTTAACTGTTACATACCCTGGGAATTTGCCCAAGAGGCCCTTATTTATAAAGGCCAATAAGTGCTCCTGGCTTCTTTCGCTAAATATGCCACCCCAGTTGGTTGTATAGGTAACACTTGTGGGTTTGCCAGGGAGCTCCTAGTATATATCTAGCAAGACCACCATGACAGGTTTCTAGTTTTCTAAGATCACCTTTTCTTCCCCCAGAATAAAGAATGTCTCCATTATCAAACATGGAAATAAACATGGAATTTACTACCCTTCTCCTAACTTCCAAATTCAATAGTTGTCTGGCCCAGTACAGCGCTCCCAGTTTTTTTACCCACATTTTTAATCAAATTACTAATATGTATATGCAACTTAAGGATTCGTCCACCCATAGGCCCAGGTATTTATAACATTGCACCTGTTGGATCAGGGCCCCCCTAAAGGTAACCAGTGTCAGGCAAGTTTTCCTGTCTATTTTTCATTGATCAAACACCATGGACTGTATTTTTTGGCATTCAGCATTAATTTACTGTCTTGAAAGAAGACTTGTAACTCATTAAATGCTCTTTGAAGTTTCATCTGCATACCTTCCAAGGAGCAGCCGAAGTATAAATAGACGGTGTCATCTCGTAAGATGAAATGACACTGATGAATCTGAAAAGCACAGTCCATTTACGTGTATATTGAACAGGAGTGGTCCTAAGATGGAACCCTGGGGGACCCCCGATCCAACAGGCAAAAAACTAGAGGTCCATTTACCAAGCGAGATCATCTGACACCTCCCTGTGAGGTATGATGCCAAACATCTCTGTGCCATACCCACAAACCCTAGTGATGCTGCCCTGGACAGGAGGACACCATGGTCCAAGGAACAAATGCCTTGGATAGATTGATAAATAAGGCACCCACCTGTGTACACCTGTCCAGGGTCACCTGCATATCCCCAACCACTTTAACCAAGGCTGGGGTGGTACTGTAGTAGTCAAATAATTTAAAAAGAACACATCTGTATTAATTATTTTTACATGATATATCTTGGTATATCTTGCACAATGAAAACTAAGCAAATATTTTAAAATGTCATCTATTTTTCAACATATGGCATTCAAATATATGCAAATTACATAGTATGAAATAAATACAAAATACATAACCCTAGTAAAATCATCTTTTTCATTTGTCTTATCTCTTGTAAAATTGTTTCATACTCCAACCCTTCATCATCTGTATATCGTTTCACAACATTTATAGAGCATAGTCCTTGTTTTGATTTCTAGTATCATTATTCTCTCCGATTCCCATTAAATAATTTTGGATACACTTGTATGAAACATGCTATACAGAATAAGGAATCAGTGACATCCAAAACCATAAAACCATCCTTCTGGCACCAGCAACTGATAATACTATCATTCTGACATCAGATTGATGATATGTTTGCATTAGAATGCTGACTTGCCATCCTGTTGTACCTCCAGTACTAATTTTTTTTCATTTTTTGTTGATGAGGCTGAAGCGACGCAAGAACTTGCCATCTGCAGCTTTATCAACATCAGAACTTATGACATGGAAACTCATCGATAATAAGGCTGGAGTCTATATAGAAACTAATACATCACTATTCTATGACTTAGTAACTCATCAATAATAAGCCTGGAGTTCATATAGAAACAAATATTAGAAATATATATTTTTGTCCCTCTCATATGTCTGTGGTTCAGACTTGACAGTTATGGGCTTTAAACATGCAAGGTTTATCTTATAAAGCAATTACAAGGTAAGTATACAGGCAAGTACTCTAGTATTACACTTGTATCCTGGTGCCCTTCCAAGGCTTTGCATGCCAGTACAGTACAAGGCAATAAATAAGATCA
This sequence comes from Neoceratodus forsteri, assembly GCA_016271365.2. NCBI lineage: Eukaryota > Metazoa > Chordata > Ceratodontiformes > Ceratodontidae > Neoceratodus > Neoceratodus forsteri. The sequence continues at coordinate 726,824,096 of CM028129.1, forward strand.
AAAATGAATAGGGACATGCAAAATAGGATAATACCATCCATACTAATCAACTATGTGATAAAATAGTAGATCAGCCACTCTATAAATTAGTTAATAAATAAATGTTGCCTAAAATTACCCTTAGTCAGAAAAAGCCTGATTTAATGAAAATGTAATAACAAATGCAGACTGCTGCATAGAGGCAGTATTCCTATGGTACACAGGAAGCACAGTCGTAATGCTCAGTGGCTTCTTTATTGATAGAAGTGCTTATTGTCTCAACTGCTATGCACAGCAATGATCTTGAGGAGGAATGGTGAGACCTGAAAATTATAGACTGCTTGGAGTCCATGTGAATCAAGCCTCAAGTGGACTGCCTTTGTATGCCATGAACCGACAACTTCTTTTGCACAACTGTGACAATAAGCACTTTCTTCAATAAAGAAGGTGGCAAGCAACAAAACAAACAGACTATTTTGTGCATCTTGCATGCTAGTTCAGATACTGCCCACACGTTCCTGTCACCTTGAAGGGTTTGTATCTGAATCCTTGATCTTTCATAACTGCCCCCATACTGTGGCAAAGTACAAACTCTTCTCACATATTAAGGGTCTGCTGTCATTGTTTTAAATACATTTTGTTGTACTTTTGCTCCACTATATTCACCTCACGGGGTCACACCTGGGAATGAGGTTCAGTGCATTGGGCATCTTCTGAATAAATAGTTTCTAAAGAGATAACATTTTGTATATATTTCCCATGAGTACTGGGTGATAACTGCACACACTAATCCGTGCATGGCATGAGCACGTTACAGGTAGCACATGGGGAGTTGTGGGAATCATGGTTTGATTCCCTGGTAGGGAATCTCTCAGTGCTATTTTTTTATTTCTTGCCCCAGTGTCTACACCCCCTCGGAGTTGATTATATTAGTTCCAGGGAATGTGGGGGGTTATGCCCCCATGTGGGGGATGCCAGGGGCAAAGCCCCCTGCAAAACAAAAGTGCAGCTTTCTGTCATTGCTACATGCTGTTTTGTTCTACACAGTGGTCATATGCTTGATATCATCTGCAACGTTATGACCCCATACCTTCCCCATGAACAGAGCACCTTTCTCCATTTTCTGCAGTAAGCCAAAACCTTCAGTGTCTTGGGTGGTTGAAAAAATGAACAGTTTATTGAAGCTGATCAGGGTCGGGGTCAGATGAATTTCCCTAGGAAGCACATTCAACAGGACAGGGACTTTGACAGCAAAAGCCCTGTTGTCAGTAGATTTCAGTCTAGAACAGAATTTGGTTCTTTAATGTGGGAATAATCTTGAATGCATGTTCTTTGAGTGCATAAGGGAGACAGAGCTTGTAAAGTACTAATATTTTTCTTTTCCATTAAAATAGGAGCCTACCAGTACCACGGAAAGGGACTGTGTCTGACTATCTTTATATGGCCTGGCTAGAGATTCTCACCAAGAACTTGCCTCCTGTCCTGCTGATCGAGGAAACCATAAGAATGTACTAACCTTTTATTCATAACACAGGCCATTACAGTGCCCATATCAGTAGCCATTTAGCCATAGTTTAGGGTGTAGTTTAGAATTTGTTTTACTGATGTTTAAAATTAGTTCTGCTGAACCAATGTCAAATCAGTTCTTCATATGAACTTTTCAACCTCATTCATTAGTTAAAAAGGATTGGCCTATATTTATGAATACATGATGATTGGTGATTTGTATGTATTTCCATGACAATTTGCATTCTTGAAGTATGTTATGATGTTGTTTTCTCTGAAACATGGCTTTATTGCCAATGCCCTTGCAGGGTAACCATTGTTTAATGCTTTTGTGCTGAAGCTCTTTGTCTTCTGTATCAATGAGCATTGCCTCCATTTTAATATATTTTTACTGTGCTCTTAGTAACCCAGTTCAGCAATATGCCATTGAACAACATGGGAGATTGCCCAGTCGGTCAGTTAATGAAAACCAAAGTGGTGTTTCTGCTATTGGTAATGTTTAAGAATATAGGCCATTGTATTTTTAGTAAAATATAAACATGGAGAAACCACCACAAAGAATGGGATCCTTCTTCTGGCATTTGGACATTTTTTGAGAAATATTCAAAACAAATTAGTAGCTTGGAACATTCACCTCACACAAGTTGATAATAAACACTCTCAGGACTGATGTAATTTACCTTTTGGTCTTAAGAAATAACCAAAGTAAGAAATCAGTTTAGCAACCACTGCACAAATCAGGGCTCTGGTCCTTAAATCCATACCAGGTTTTTTTCTTGTTTGTTACTCAGGGTATTATTTTCACAGGCAAAATACTACTTCAGAGATCAAAACTAAAAAAAATTTTGTTACTATTTCTTATTAATTTGTACTATATTATGATCAAATAAATTCAACACTACCATGGAAAAAAAATTCTACAGAAACTCATAGACAATATATAAGTGTGACAAATAGATGTCAGGACAAATAGGCAGATGCTGACAAGACTTTTCTGGCTGCTTCGTCATACTTTAGACTGGTGATTTATAAAATTAGAATGCCTAGAACATGGTACACATAATTAAATCAAAGTTGAACAGTTTTCTGTATAGCAGTGCTAAGGGCATTTTAAGGGGTATAGTACATCATGTTACAGTATTTGTTTCTCAATAAGTAAATGTCTTCTAATTAACATTCTTGTAATATCAAACATAGAGAATGTTGATTCACATCAAATCTGGGCTTATAAGCAAAACTTAATAATAAACTATGGTGTCCCATTATCAAAATAAAATAAAAGCATGCATTTTCACAGCATTCAAGCTCAGTTTGATTACAGTATGGACCAACCTTTGATCCTTTTCCTGATTTCAAATGTCACTTGTCCGCATTTGGGTGATAAAAGTTTGCACAGTTGCACAACCATCAGTCACTGCTGAGTCTTCCACAGTGAACATAAACAGTCTGAGTGCAGGAAATAAAAGCAATCCAGAAGTCTCATTGGCTGAGTCTCCAAAAGGGAATATAATATGTTAGTGTGGTTTGCTAGGATTGTTTCCTTGGGTATACTATTGTTTTAGCAGAATCCTTAGGATATACTGCCATCTAGTGGCAAATATTCCTTAGTATGTTGTTAAAGCTTTGTATGGTATAATCAATGATAAACAGAAACATTATCTGTAATCATATGCTACTAGTGTTCCACCAAAGCCAATTCTATAGGGATCTGCTTTGGAAATGATCCATGTATTTATTGTAGTTGATTCAGATATAAATGTATTGTGTAACATTTATTTAGGAAATAATAAAATACTATTACTATATTAGTTTGAGAAACAAAGGGACAATACACTAATTTAGAGTAGAATCAATGTGCAGCACTTAAGAACTGATGTTGTGCTGTGTTGGTAAACTAATAGATATTTATGCCACACCTGTGAGAATAAAAATGGAAAATATCACTGATATTTTGTGACACTATGGGGGACCTAGGTGAGAATATCAGTGTTATTCTCACTGTAAATCCATTTATCTAATAGTAACAATGAAGGTACAGAGTGGCAGCTTGAAATTAAAGTGAGCTTGTGCTGGGTTAACATTACTGATGAAGCTGGCCACTGAACAATCAGGACATGGGATATTTTCTTGCCGTTTTATAATAAAAGCATGGTATAAATGAAATATGCAATGGCCCTAATGAAAACATCACAGATATTTTCTCTCAAGCTGGTTGACATTTTGACATCACTTATGGCTTCACCACTCATGATGACATAAAGTCATACTGCACAATTCAAAAACTTATACTTATAGCTGAAATCCTAGTGAATGGAAACAAGAAAGCGATGGGTCCACTGCTTTCCATTTTTCATTTAGCTTGTATTCTGTAAGTACTATGACATATAAAGAAGTCATAGAATCATAGAATCTTGATGGCAGAAAAGGACCCCATCGGCCCAAGTCTTCCCATGCCCACTTACTCCTCCTCCTCTCACTGCCCCCCACTACTCAGCCCCATATGTCTGTCCCATGCCCTCTTGAATCCCTCCACCATTTCAGCCCCCACCACCTCCTCTGATAGTCTGTTCCAGGCCTCCACCACCCTCTCCATGAAGAATCACCCCCTCACATTGCCTCTGTATCTTCCTCCCTCCCTGCAGTCTTAGGCTATGCCCTCTAGTTGTAGCCCCCTCCTTCCTTTTAAGTAAACAACCCTTCTTCACTTTGTTGATCCCCTTCACATACTTAAAAGTTTCAATCATGTCCCCTCTCTCCCTTCTTTTTTTTTTTTTTTCAATTGTTTAACCAGGTGAGACACACTAAGCTGAAAACTTGTTTACAGGTGCAACCTGGGAGCACAGGAAAGTTAAGTGACTTCTCAGGGTTTGCATTATGCAAGTGGGGGCTGTAGGATTTGAACCCAGGTCTCCAGATTTGCAGCTCAGAGCCTTAAACCACTGCGTTATACTGCCTCCTTCTAGTCTCCAACATGTACAGATACAATTCCTTACACCTCTGCTCGTATGTCTTCCCTTGCATACCCTGCACCATCCCAGTTGCCCTTCTCTGAACTCTCTGTATCCTGTCTATGTCCTTTCACAGATGTGGTCTCCAGAACTGGACTCCGTACTCCAGGTGCATCCTCACCATGGCTTTGTAGAGGGGCATCAGTACCTCCCTCCTTCTGCTAGTAATGCCCCTGCTGATGCCTGCCAACATTTCATTGGCCTTCCAAATCACCCTGCTACATTGGTTACCTACCTTAAGGTTGCTTGATACTATTATCCCCAGATCCCTCTCCTGCTCCGTTACTTTAATGAACTCCCCTCCTAGGGTGTATCCTGCTCGGGGATTCTACGTCCCAAGTGCATCACAGTACACTTTTTGGCACTGAATTTCAGTTGCCAAGTCTCTGACCATCCCTTAAGAATCTTCAGGTCCTGCCTCATGTCCTCCACCACCCCTGGAGTGTCCACTCTACTGCAGATTTTCATATAATCAACGAATAGGCACACCCTCCCCCTTAGCCCCTCCACTATATCACTGAATTAAATAATAAAAAGGAGGGGTCCCAGTACTGACCCCTTGGGCACCCCACTCATCACCCCCCATCCTGGAGTACACCCCATTTACCAACACTCTCTGGCTTCTGCCCACCAACCAGTTCTCCACCCACCTGGTTATTTTCCCACCCACCCCTATAGTTTCCAGCTACTTACCAACCTTCCGTGAGGGACGATGTTGAAGACCTTGCTGAAGTCCAGATAGGCTACGTTCACCGCCCTCCTGGTCAACCACCTCGACACCCAATCAAAGAACTCAATCAAGTTCATCTGGCATGACTTCCCTTTCGTGAAGCCATGCTGCCTAGTATCATCCTGCAAGCCACTATCCTCCAAGTAGTTCACCACCATTTCCTTTATTAGTGCCTCCATGAATTTTCCCACCACTGAGGTGAGGCTGACTGGGTGATTGTTCTCCATCACCTCCCTACCACCCCCCATGTGCAATGGCACCACGTCTGCCCTCTTCCAGTCCCCCAGCACCCTCCCCAAGTCCAGAGACAAGTTGAATAGCCTTGTCAGTGGGCAGCCAACTCTCCTCAGTTCCCAGATCACCCTCAGGAGCAAACCATCCAGCCCCATTGCCTTGTCCACTTTCAACAGCCTAGTTCCTCCCTAACTCTTTCTATGCTGAATGGGCTCAGGTCCACCCTTTTGTCCTCACTGCCCCTTCCCCTGAGCCTAGGTCCCCTGCTCTCTTCTTCCTCTGTAAATACCAAGCAAAAGTACTTATTAAGTTCCTTTGCCTTTTCCCAGTCCCCTTCCAGTGGTAGTTCTCCTTCCTCCCTCAGCCTTGCAATCCCCATGCCTTGCCTTCCTTCTTTCTCTCACACATCTAAAAAAAGTTTTGTCTCCCCCTTTGGCCTGCTTAGTAATTCTCTCCTCAGTGTCTGCTTTGACCTTACTTATCTTCTGCCCTGCTAGTCTCCTCATCTCCCTATAAGTGTCCCTGTCTTCCTCCCTTTGTGTCCTCTTATATTTTCTTAAAGCCTTTCTCCTGCCCCAACTGCTCCCACCACCTCCCTTGTAAATCAAAGTGGTCTCCTCTTTCTTTTTTCCTTACCTTTTTTATGCACATTTATGTGGCTTTCAGCACCCCTCATTTAATAGTTTCTCATAACTCCTCCACTTCTCCTATATTCTCTGCTCCCCCCATTTCTTCCATCACTATTCTTCTCATCATGTTAAAGTCTGTGCTCCTGAAGTCCATAACTGTTGTGCTGGTCCAGTTGACTTCCCTCCCTGACCTTACCTTGAACCTTACCGTCTTGTGATAGTCTGATAAATATAATTAAAAACGGTGCCATGAGCATGGGTTTGAACATGTTTTAGACTGAGTCCTGGGGAGAATAGCATTGAGGGTTTCAAAGCATGAATAATAGTAACATTCTGCCTGATTTATTTAAATTTTTGTCCATATTCAAACTGGGTAGTTACTACAGAAGGATGGAACCAAAGTCCCTTATGTTATCACAATACTATGAAACAATCAACATAAATACAACTTGTTAAAGAGCTAGTAGTGAAAATTGCAGGCAGAAAATGCTATCAATTTTCTTTTTTTTTTTTTTGCATTATTTATTTATTACTTTTGTAAGATCATAAGTTGTCAGCTTAAACTTTTTATTTTTGAACTAATTTATATTTTTTCCTTTTGCTCATTAGAAGGTTTTCTACTAGACATGTCAGGTATGATGTTATGACTGGTCCTGTTTCCTGGAGGCTGATAAATCCAGTTCAATTCCCCTTTATACCTTACCATCTCTGTAACCTCACTTCATGTGAAATCACTAGTGACCAATCTGGCAGAAAGTGAGCGACTCCTCTTGGTCAGTTGTGATGTCTGCCTCTGAGGTCACAAACAGCATGCTGATGAGGGAAGAAGATGACTAGAACTAGATATGTCTGCCTCCAGGTAGAGTACTGTCCCACATATCACACCTGATACTGAGGGTCAGGCAGTTAATCTTCTAGTCAGCAAAATGGAAAAGAAAAAGCATTTCTGATACAAAAAGTAATTCTTGACTACTTACAAAAGTTAATTTTAATCACTGACAGAGTGCCAACTCTTTGAGAAATGTTCCGATTTCCAAGGTTCAGTGTTGGGAAATGTCCCCACTCCCATCCTCAAAGTCATACACATTTGCAGGCAGTCAAGGATTTTAGCTGTTTTCAAAGATGCCTGACCTCCAGCCTAGAGACAAATAGCTTGACTGGTAGCTTTCTAGGAAAAAAAGTTGCTCCCTGCTCATCCACACGTGCCACACTCCAACTGAGGGGTAAGGGGCCAAAATCACACTGAAAAGTATTACTTCAAATTGTGCTTTGGCCATGAAACACAACAAAAGTGAAAACAACGTTTGCTGAAAACTCATATTTTACTTTTCATTTAGACCCACACCCAATCTATTGAGCCTTTTCAACGGTTTGATACTTCCTTCTCCTCCATCTAGTGTCACAACCCCACCCAATCATTTTCAAACAATAAATTATCAGATTATAAATAGTCCTTTATAGGAATTTCTGCCTGACTGCCATTTGCCTATGTTATGGCACCCCAGTGGCCTCTGCCAAATACGTTTTTTGTTACATGTTTGAAGTTTCTCATTATGCAGGTGTGCTCAGGACTGTTTGAAATTCACACATGTGCACATCTTATTTTTTGAGAAAGGATATATACAATTAGTCCATTTGCATGAAAACATGGCCCAGCCATGCCCTCACTATCAAAAAGGCTTACGTTTTATAACATTGTAGGAAGGAAAATACCTGCCAAGGTTGGGATGCTGTGCACTTTTAAACTGAACATCTTTTAGCAAATGTTATATTTATTGTCATCTCTAAATACATTTTTATAGTATAGATGTCAAATATTACCTTGCAACATGTTCCTGTTGATGCATTGTTTGAAAGTACATTATGTTGAATTATGGATGAATAAAACATTTTAAAACAGTCTGTATTTGTCAAGGATAAACATACTGTGTTGTCTCAGTCATTCTGGTTTGAACAAAAATTATGAGCATATGAGGAATGAAGAATCAGACAAGATGAAACATTAAGTAGTATTTCACTCTATATTTCTTGCAGCTTAATTTACTTTTAAAAAATATTGAAGGATTATTTTTTTTTTTTATGTAAACTGAATTTGCCAAGAAAGCACATTGGATAAAACTCCTATTTCAAGTGCATCTCAGTTAAATAAGGCAAAGATAACATATGCATCATCCAGAAATACAATAACCTTGAAATATGAACATGTTAATAAATATAAATATTAAAGGATGAGGACAGAGAACAATGTCTGGAGAAGCAGAGAATCTGGGAAAATAATTAGAAAGGCTAAAGCACAGGCAGAGGAAGGTATAGCCCAGGCTATTAAGAAAGGCAACATGACCTTCTTCAGATACATTAGTGAGAGAAAAAAGACCAGAAATGGGATTGTTAGGCTGAGGAAGAAACGAGGAGAAAGGGTGGAGGATGACCTAGAAAAGGCTGAGATACTGAACAAGTACTTTTGCTCAGTATTCACCAGGGAAGGGGAAGGTGAGGGACCAAGGCTCTCTAAAAGAGGTATTCATGGGAGGGAGGGAGGTAGACACCAGTCCATTCATGGTGGAAAGAGTCCTAAAAGAACTCAGGAAAATAAAAGCAGATAAGGCAGTGTGGTCAGATCGGATCAACCCCCCAGAGCTGCAGAAGCTGAGAGATGGAGAGCAGGAACCAGCTACCTTAAACTAGAGCTGTGTTTCCCAGCCTTGTGGCACTGAGGGTTGAGGTGCTGGATGACACACCTCACTCCACACTGGTGACCCAGGTTCGGGAACGAGCCCCGGCCATCGGGGGTCGGTAGGGGAGGACTGGGATCAAGCATCCGATGACTGCTTTCCAAGTCCTGGGGGAAAGAGTGGGATACACACCACACTCTGGCAGTCCCTGGGGATGTCCAGTGGTACTGCAGATGCGCGGGTGTCTGGAAGGGGGGGGAGCACGGCGGATGCCTGCACGTTGGTGCATGGACCTCATTGCACGTCCATGCTCCCATTGGGGAGAAAACAGAAAAGGCTGAGCATGACCGAGCAGCTTGAGGGCCGCTCCCTTCCATGTGGGTAGGACTGTCGTGGAATTGCGCTGGGGGGGTATGGTGCTGGTCCGGCTGGCAGGGAAGGGGGAGCCCTCCAGCAGATCGGCTACGGCCATGCCGGACCCCCCCCATCATGCAAGTAAGCCTGCTGCTCTCCCCATGGGCAGGGCTGGTGGCTGGGTGCCCCTGCTGGTAAGGTGCTGCAGCAGTGGAGAAAAAAGAGTTGCGATTAAAAAAAAAACTAGAGCTGTATTTTGCCCTGTAGGTTACAGAAGAAAGTCTTTTGTTACCAGATTGTTGATTGTTTTTTGTAGACATCGAGTACCAAAGGAACAACCCTCCCACCCATCCCTATTCCCCAATCACCCCTGGGTGCTCTACCTTTATAGTGGAAGGCCAGGCCACACCTACTTAAAGACACAGGAACAGTTAGGCAGCACAGCACAAACAATAGCCTAGCTGGTATATAGGCAGAATTACAAAGGGTGTAGCTATCAACTAGGTCCACAAAGGCACATGCAAGAGGAGGAGAGAGAAGCTGTAAGTCACTACAGAAGGAAAGAAAGACAGGGAGAGAAGGAGAAGGAAAAAAGGGTTAGCTGCTGGATGTCTGTCTCTGAGCAAGTAAGAAGGAGACTACTGAGGAATACAGGGACTTCCTGTCCCAGAACAGGAAGAGCAGGAGCTGTAAGGACACAGAGGCAGTAGAAAGTGGGAGAAAAAAACGAAAAAAAAGAAAACAGGGAGAAGAATGAGTAAGCATACAAAACAACAGTCGAGGGCCACAAATAAGACATGATGAGAGTGGTGCAGTGCAGTGCAGTGGCTGTGAAGCAGCAGTCTCCGGGAGACATTCTGGAGGATGCAGTGTTGTCCCATCTGCAGGCACCTCTCTGGGCTGAGGGAGGAGGTTGCTTGTCTCCAGGCTGAGTTGGCCAGGACTTGGGGACCTCCACTCCCACCCAGGGACCACCAAGGCTGCTGCTGCTGCTTAAGAGGTTGCCAAGAAAGAGGAGCAGTTGAACCACAGTGAGCTCAGGGAGGAAGACGGTGGTGGAACAGAGGTGCATCCCTCCAGTTATACCTCTCCACAATTCATACACCATTCTGGCAGAGCATGGTTCCTCTATGGAGGCACCCACAGTGGAGACCAAGGAGGATGCTGGGAACCTCCACAAAGGATACCCACAAGAGGGTGGCACAGGACTCCACAGGGGAAGGAAACAACTCCTGGTGGGGGGACTCAACTGTTAGGGGGGAAGAACTGGGGGATGGAAGGGAGAGGGAGGGTAGGTGCCTGCCCGTGCCATGGCTTGGAGGGACAGGGAGAGAATCCTCAGGATCGCGGGAGCAGCTGCATGGGGAGGAGTGCTGAACATCATTGTTCACCTAGGGACAAATGATCTGGCTGGGAAAGGGATCAAAGCAGTGCAGAGGGAGTTTGTGGAGTTGGGAAGGGGCCTTAGACAAGCAGCGTGCACGGTAACCTTCTCAGAGGTGCTGCCTGTCTATGGCATGGGTGAAGCTAGGGTGCTCCACACCATGGGATTTGATCAATGGTTGAAAAACTGGTGCAGAGCTCAAGGTTTTGGCTTCATTGGGAATTGGGGGTTTACCTGGAGGGATACAGGCCTATACTGGTGCAATGGTCTGCATCTGTCCAGGAGGGAAACCAGAATCCTAGGAGATAGGTTTAAATGCTTCATTAACAAGCATTTAAACTAGCCAAGGGGAGAGACACTGAAAAGGAGCAGGGAAATCCCAGCCCCCTCTTCCCCACAAAACAGGGTAGTTAGCGAGGTAAACATCAAAATGGAGGAGTCAATAGGGGGAAGGGCTAGGGTAAATGGAGAAAAAGGCAAAAGCAGTAAGGACAGGGATGCGGCTAAAAGGGGTAAGGTCATCAAAAAATGGTGGGCAATGAGTACCAATGTCCATAGCCTGGGTAACAAGCTCTCTGAACTAGTGCCCTGGGTGGAAGAGGGAAGCTGGATATTGTGGTAGTCACAGAAACATGGTACACAGAGCACCATGACTGGGATGTCAACATACCAGGGTACACAATCTACAGGAGGGACAGGGAGGGTAGAAGAGGAGGAGAAGTAGCTCTCTACGTAAGGAAAGGGGTCAAAGTAATGGAACTAAAGGGTAAACAGGGAGAAGAGGAAGCACTGTGGGTCACCCTGGAGGCAGGAAAAGGCACCACAATCCACACAGGGGTTATATACAGATCCCCGTCTCAGGGTGAGGAAGTGGACAAGAAAATGATAGAAGGCATCCTTAGGATGGCAGAAAAAGGGAAGATATTGTTGATGGGGGACTTGAATATGCCAGATATTAACTAGAGCACCTTTGCTGCAGCCACATCAAAGAGTAGGGTCATTCTTGATGCCCTACAGGGGGCATGCCTCAGACAGCTACTACTGGAACCCACTCAGGAGGGAGCAGTCTTATACCTGGTACTCGCAAATAGGGATGGAGAGTGGATCTCAGATTTAGAAGTGGGTAGCAATCTGGGAACAAGTGACCACCAAACAGTGTGGTACACAATAAACACAGCCGTAGAATCAAACCATACAAATGTGAGGTTACTGGTCTTTAGGAGGGCTGACTTTGGCAAAATGGGAGAGTGCCTCAGTAAAACACTAGCAAACAGACAAGAAGGAGTGGTGGAGGAACAATGGGGAAACATCAAAACTGCCATCACAGAGGCAACAAGCCTTTGTGTGAAGCAAATAAACAAATCAAAACAAAGGAAAAAAACATTATTGCTATCAATAGAGGTGGTGGGGAAGGTTAGGGAGAAATAAATAGCATTCAGGAAGAATAAGGAAACACAGATGGAGCAGGACAGACAACTGTACCAATTAAAGCAGAAGGCAGCGGGGCAGGCAATCAGAACAGCAAAGGCCCAAACGGAGGAAAAGATAGCCAACTCAGTTAAGAAGGGGGATAAAACTTTTTATAGGTACATTAGGGAGTGAAGAAAGACCAAGGGAGGGATAGTGAGGCTTAATAAAGGGGAAGGTGGATGAGCAGAGAGTGACAGTGAAAAAGCAGGGATACTGAATGAATACTTCTGCTCAGTATTCACAAAAGAAGAGGAGGGGAAGTTACCTAATGCAGTCAATAGAAGCACTCTGGATAGGGGGAGTCAGTACCAGTCCATTCACAGAAGAAAGGGTTCTGAAAGAACTCCTGAAAATGAAAGTGGACAAAGTGATTAGACCTGATGGGATTCACCCCAGAATTCTAAAAGAACGAAGTGGAGAACTAGTGACATCACTGTCTACCCTTTTTAACAAATTATGGGAGGATGGTGTGATACCTGAGGACTGGAGGAGGGCGGATGTGATTCCTCTTCACAAAGGTGGGAGCAAAGCAGAGGCAGGAAACCACAGACCTGTTAGTTTGACCTCAGTGGTTGGGAAAATGATGGAATCACTTCTGAAAGAAAGAATTGTTGAGTACCTAGAGGCCAGCGAGGCATAGGACCCAAGGTAGCATGGATCCACAGCAGGAAGGTCATGTCAGATGAATCTAATAGATTTTTTTGACTGGGTGACCTAAGTAGTGGACCAGGGAGGTACTGTGGAGATGGCCTACCTAGAATTTAGCAAGGCATTTGCCACAGTCCCACACAAAAGATTAAATAAACAAGTTATCCAGCCTGGGAGTGGGTCCCAGGGTGGTGGCCTGGGTTAAAAAATTGGCTAGACAACAGGACACAGAGGGTAATAGTAAATGGAGACCACTCCTGAGAAAGGGGGGTTACTAGTGGGGTACCGCAGGGTTCAGTACTGGGACCGGTCCTTTTTAATGTCTTTATAAGTGACATTGCAGAGGGACCAGAAGGAAAAATATGCCTTTTTGCAGACGACACAAAGATCTGCAACAGGGTTGATAAACAAGGAGGGGTGGAAAGGATGAGAAGGGGTTTGGCAAGGTTGGAGGAGTGGTCAAAAGTATGGCAACTTAAATTCAATGCAAAGAAATGCAAAGTAATGCACCTGGGAAACAAAACCAAGGGAAGAGTACACAGTGGAGGGGGTGAGGTTCTAACAACAAAAATGGAAAGGGACCTGGGGTAGTCATATCAGATGACCTAAAGGTAAGCAAGCAATGTGAGAAGGCAGTAAAGAGGGCTGGGGGGATACTGGGATGCATACGGAGAGGCGTCACCAGTAGAAAACAGGAAGTTGTTATCCCTCTGTACAGACAGCTGGTGAGACCCCATCTGGAGTACTGTATGCAGTTCTGGAGACCCCATCTCTGCAAGGACATAGACAGGATGGAGGCAGTCCAGAGGAGGGCAACCAAAATGGTGCAGGGTCTGCACCAGAAGCCATAGGAAGAGAGACTAAAGGAGCTTAATATGTATACCCTTGAGGAAAGGAGGGAGGGGGGGGGATATGATAGAAACTTTCAAGTACCTCAAGGGAATCAACAAAGTCCAAGAGGGTAGCATCTTTCAGAAAAAGAGATGTGCAAGAACAAGGGACACAATTTGAAGATAGGTGGGGGGGACGGCTCAGGGGCAACTTGCAGGAAGCATTTTTTATGGAGAGGGTGGTGGACACAGGGAACGGCCTTCCTGAGGTGGTTGTGGGCTGAAAAACAGTAGGGGAATTCAAGAATGCATGGGATAGACATAAGGCAATTCTGGTGAGGGTTAGGAAGAAGTAGGCTGTTGGTTAACTGGGATCTGCAGCTTAACCAATAGGTATGGAAATGGCAAGACTGGGTGGGCCAAGTGGTCCTAATCTGCTGTCAAAGTCTCTGTTTCTATGTATCTAAAGGAACTCAGGGAAGTGCTGGCGGAGCCACTGGCTGCCCTTTTCAACACATCACTAGAGACAGGAGAGGTACCTGAGGACTGGAGGAGTGCAGATGTGGTCCCTCTCCACAAGAATGGAAGCAGAGAGGAGACAGGCAATTATAGGCCTGTCAGCCTGACCTCCGTAGTGGGAAAACTAACAGAGTCCTCACTCAAGGAGAGGATTGTGAAGTTTCTGGAGGATAACGGGCACAGCATCCAAGGCAGCATGGATTCTCAGCGGAAAGGTCCTTTCAGAGGAATCTTATAGATTTCTTTGACTGGTAACCAAGGTGGTAGATCAGGAGGGGTGGTGGATGTAGCCTACCTGGATTTCAGCAGGGGCTTTGACACCGTCCCCACAGAAAATTGCTAAATAAATTGGGAGCCTGGGAGTGGGTCCCACGGTAGTAAAGTAGGTTGGGAACTGGCTAAGGGACAGGACCGGAGGGTGGTGGTAAATGGCATGAAATCTGAGGAGAGGGAGGTGACCAGCAGGGTGCCACAGGGGTTGGTGGTGGGGCCAGTCCTATAATGTCTTCATTAGTGACATTGCAGAGCATCTGAGGAAGGTGTGTATCTTCACAGATGACACCAAGATCTACAACAGAGTGGACACACCGGAGGGGGTGGAAAAATGAGAAAGACCTAAGCCTATTAGAGAAGTGGTCAGGTATCTGGCACTATGAGTTTCAATGCCAGAAAATACAAAACCGTGCATCTTGGTAACAGAAATTCAGAGGAGGAGTACAAGATGGGTGGGGAAATTCTAGCCACCACAAGTCAGGAGAGAGACCTGGGGGTTATCATATCTGATGACCTAAAGGTGACCAAACAGTGTGAAAAAGCGGTGGGGAGAGCAAACAGAATGTTGGGGTGCATAGGAAGGGGCATAACAAGCAGGAGAAAAGAGGTGGTGATACCACTGTACAGATCACTGGTGAGGCCTCAGCTGGAGTACTGTGTCCAGTTCTGGAGACCACATCTCAGGAAGGACATTGACAAAATAGAGGCAGTCCAGAGAAGGTCAATGAAGATGGTACATGGACTGCACAAAAAGCCTTACAAGGAAAAACTTAAGGAACTTAATATCTATTCACTGGAGGAAAAAAAGGAGGGGGTGGAGATATGATAGAGACTTTCAAGTACTTTAAGGGAATAAAGAGGGTACAGGTGGAAAGCATATTTCAGAGAAAACTGCAGAAGAACAAGGAGCATGATATGCAACTGAAGGGTGGAAGGCTCCAGGGGTAGTGTTAGGAAGTACTTTTTCACTGAGAGGGTGGTAGAGCCATGGCACAGCCTTCCAGCAGAAGTGGTGGGTATGAAAACAATACGGGTGTTCAAGAATGTATGGAATAAACATAAGGGTACCCTGGAGATGTGTACAGCAGGAAAGACACATATTAAATAGGATCTGGGGCTGCAGCAGTGAGTAGGGAAATGGGCAGACTAAGTGGGCCATATGGTCTTTATCTGCTGACAGATTATATGTTTCTATGTTTCTGTATTTAATATTGCTGTGAAGCTAACTGTAAAATTCTATGTGAAGTTTTCTTTTAGGATAAGAAGTAAGGATTCAGGATACTGAATCATTAAAAACAATTCTATCTTATGTTTGTTTACACATGAACACTTTTTTTTTCAAATCAAAATGTTATTAATTTTAAGGATAATGAGAACAGATCCAGAAAACAATTTGTGTTATACATAAAACCATGAAATACAGTATACACTGGAGCTGTCCCTCCCCCAGCCTTCACCCCTCTCCTCCCTCCCTCCCCATAACATATAAACCCCCACCACCCTATTCAGCACAGTCATTTCTCCTAATCAGGTCAGTCAAGTCATTAGCCACATATAATGTAAAATAAATTAAATGGAGAACAGCGTATGAAGAGGCTCCCATATCTTTCTGTATCTGTCAAGTCTATTGTTGAGACTTGCTATGATTTTTTTCTGTTCTGAGATTTGCAAGTAGTTCTTTTAGCCACTCAGAATAAGAAATATCAGTATTGTCCTTCCAATGATGGAAAATGACCTTTTTGACTGACAGGGCCATCAGGGCTATGTGATATCGTCTGATGGATACTGAAATTCTGGCATAATCACCTAGAATACACACTTCAGGGGTAAAAAGATTGGACAAGCCTAGCAAGGGGTCAACTCTTTGCTGGATGTCGGTCCAGAGAGTTATAGCTTTGGGGCAGGTCCAAATAATGTGATAGATAGATCCCTCTGCCTGCTGACAGCAAGAGCAAGTGAGTGAATCAATAAGACCATATTTACATAGTTTTTGAGGGGTGTAGTATAGGTTGTGTAGTATATCAAATTGGGTAACAAGAAGCCTATCCTGGGTGATATATTTATGATAGTTACACCATAAGGTATTCCAGTCAATTTCCAGATTGGAAAAAAAAGAAGTCTAATAATGTACAGGCGCAAAGCAAGTCAGGCATGCCCAGTTATATAAGGTCCTGTAAATGTTAGATACAGAATGTGGTGAGCTGCCCGGAAGAGCCAGCTCCTCCAGAAAGGTTTTAGTACCCTGTTGGGGAGCTGTCACACCAAATATTTTCACTATTAAGTGTCTTAGTTGAAACATTTTAAAAATAAATTTAGTGGAAATATTGAGATTTTTTAACATCTCAATAAAAGAACACCATGAATTCTCCATTGTGACAAAATACTAAAGCCGGACATCTTCCAATTGGGGAAGCCAAGTAAGTGTGATCGGGTTATTATCTATTTTTAGATTTGGGTTGCCCCATATAGGTTGTGTCAAGTCTTGAATATGATTATACTTAATAAAGGTACATAACTGAGTGTGAACTCTAACAGAGATTGCGATAGGGGTTGATTTTAAGTTTAGAGGGAGAGCGCAGGGTTTAATATGGAGCAGGGCATCCAGAGTTAGACTATTTGCTTGAATGAGGGACAATTCAATTTTGAGCCAGTTAGGAATAAAAGAAGAAACAGTAATTTCTTCTTTATTTACCAGCCATTTAATATATTTAGCAATATGACTCGACCAGTGATAAAATATTAAATGAGGGAGACGCAGACCTCCTTTATCTTTGGGTGCTGCTAGTTTGTGGTAAGCAATCCTAGGCTGCCTATTGGCCCAGATAAATTTTATAATCAGACCATTAATTTTACTGAACCAGGTCAAAGGTAACTAGATATTAAGTAGGTACAGGGGTAAAAAGCCTAGGAAAATATTCATTTCAATTAAATTAACTCGCCCCATAAAGAGATGGGTAATTTGGACCATCTATTTAGATCTGAGCCAATAGTGTGTACCAGAGCATCTAGGTTTAGTTTTGAAGTAAAGCTGGATTTCTGGCAATTAGAATACCAGATACCTTAGGAGTCCTGTGCTAAGAAAGATCCAGCTCCGTAATGGAGCTTTTAATGACCTTGTGATTAAGAGGGAACACAAGGGTTTTTATCTATGTTCAGTTTATAGTTAGATAGTTGGGAATATGTTTCAATAATTGAAAGCATAGGAGGGATTGATGTATTTGGGTACGATAACTGAAACAGAAGGTCATCAGCATAAGCCGAGACCTTAATGTCATGTCCCAGAATGGTAATACCCTGAATCCTCGGGCAGGACATTAAGCGGCGAATAAGGGGTTCCAGGTATAAATTAAAAAGTAAGGGGGATAGAGGGTAGCCTTGTCTAGTACCAGAGTGTAACAGAAAGAGATTGAATACTGCTCCACTGGCAGTAATCCGAGCTGAGGGAGTACTATAAAGGGCCTTAATCCAATTTTGAAATTGTAAGAGAAAGTTGTAAGCATTGAGAGTACGAAACAGAAAATTCCAGTCCACCCTATCGAATGCCTTCTCGGCATCCAGAGAAACCAAAACTGCAGAGTAAGAGGCATCTCTGGATGCCGAAAGGACGTCCGAAAGAGTTTGGAGGTGATTAACCGAGGAACGTCCCTTCATGAATCCGGCCTGTTTGGGACCAATGAGCTCAGTCAACACTAAATTAATTTGGTCCGCTAGTAACTTTAACATCTTGGTTCAGTAGGGAAATTGGATGATAGCTGGTGGTTAGCTCTGGATTCTTATCTGGTTTAAGTATAAGAACTATAAGGGCTTCTGATAATGTAGGGTCAGTAGGTGTGCCCGATAATATATATTGGAATAAGGGGACTAATAGGGGCAATAATTGTTTTTGAAATATTTTATAAAAATTAGCCTAAAAAACATCTGGCCCTGGTGATTTATCAGAAGGTAAATTTTGAATGACACTAAGGATTTCCTTGGAAGAAATCAGGGATATGAGAATATTTTGTTGAGATTCAGAAAGTGATGGCAAGTCAGATGTGGACAAGTAGGCATCTAAAATTTGCTCTGATGGTGGATCTTTCTTAGAACTGTATAAATGTGTGTAATACCTACTAAATTCCGAAACTATATCCATAGGGAATGTTTTTAAGGTTCCATCTGAATGAGATCGGATTGATGGGATGTATCTGGTAGCTTCCTGTTGTTTGATTCGAAGTGCTAATAGGCAGCCTGCTTTTTCTCCTTGATCTGAATAGGATGCCTTTGCTCTCAGGATAGCAAATTCTGCTTTGTCTCTCAAAATCTCAAGATAAACATCTTTTACTTTGGCAAGATCCTGTCGAAGGGCATCAGAAAAATTAACAGACAGATTTGCTTCAGCGGAACAAATTTGAGAGAGGAGAATATTAAGCTCCTTTTCCTTTGACTTTTTCCTTTGGGAAGCTGTACTAATTAAGATCTCCCTGATAAAAGCTTTAAAAGCACCCCAGATAAAATCTGGTTGAGAAATGGAATGGAGGTTAGTATCAATAAATTGCTCAATATGTTTATTAAGAGAGGTAACTACAATAGGGTCCTTCAACAGCTGGTTATTAATTTTCTATCTGATATTTCTCTTGGGGAGAAATGAAAGGGTGAGATGACAGGTTACCAGAGAGTGATCGGAGGGAGGGCCAGGCTGTATGGAGGCATCTAAAACACCTGGTAGGAAAGCATGGGATAGAAAAATATAGTCAATACGTGAGCCTGTTTTGTGGACTGGGGATAGAAAGGTATATCCTTTCTCTAAGGGATGTAACACTACGCTGACATCACAAAGATCATAATGTTCTAACAACTCCTGAAGGGCCCTTTGAGCCGGTGAGGTCTCTGCTCAGACTGGAAGAATGATCCAATAAAGGATCCATAACCGTGTTTATGTCTCCCCAGAATAATTGGTAGGGACAAAATGGGTATAGGAGCTCAACCAGCTCGTGAAAAGCCTGGAGAGTCTACATTGGGCCCACAAAGACTACCCAACAGTATTTCTGTCACATATAAAATACAGTGAATAAACACAAATCTACCCTGTGGATCCTTGAAAACCTGTTTAAGAACAAATGGAACATTCTATTTATCAATATCAAGACTCCAGCACGGTGGGAGGTAGCCCCTGTGGAAAATACATGACCAATCTGTTGTCTTCTCATGCGGCTTACCTTTGTATCTGACAGATGTGATTCCTGTACGAATATGACGTCTAATGACAACAGGGCTAGGTGTTTGAGAACTTCATATTGTTTTACTTGTTGACGAAGGCCCTTGACGTTCCAAGTTGCAATCTGAATGGCATTAGACATTATCACATTTACAGAGAAAAATAAACAATACTATTAACTTATTCCCACTTTGACCAACAACATATTTCCTAATATGACTGTGTGAAACCCTCCCCAGAACCCTTATAAGCTCCTTCCCCATCCATCATCCCAAAACAAACATTCTTTTCAAGGTCAGACATATCTAAACTATTAGCCCAACCCACCCACCCCAAACCTACGGGTTGCTATCTGCAGAATACCCTTACTATAGCTCCCTCTCTCCAGCCACCTTTAGGTGAATCTAATATATGCTTTTCTTAAAGAGAGTATGGGAAATAGCATCTAAATGCAAAAATAAACTAAAAAATAACTGAACAAATTCTCTTGTATGAATAAGAACAGTTATAATGACACATTAATAATCTGACCAGTCATAAGGAAATTACAATTGGGGATCAAAGTCCCTATCTTTACTATAAGCTAAGTATAGCAACTAGCATGAATTTGCTTATTTTGCATATATCACTTTAAAACCCAAATCCAAAAAGCAATCTTATTAGTGAAACAAACAAAATGAACTAAAATGCTACAGGCATAGAAAATGGTCACCAGGGTCCCTCTAGTGGCCACCCAAAGGGACTGCTCAAGTCTTGTAATCAAAATCAACGGCAGAGTGAAGAATCAATCTTGAAAACACCTCACGAGTTTCCCCTTTTTGTTTCAAATGTCTACAGCTTTCTGAGCCCCTGTAGATCCGATTAGGAGAATTGAAAACATGCATTTACAATGAACTCAATACAATATCCGACACTGAGGGGAAGAAAGCAAGTCTTAAGGGAAAACTCCATAGGCAGTATAATGCCACAACTCCATTTCCACCCTAGGTAAAATGAACCTTACATCCGAGGTATATTACCTATAGACGTAGTTGACTCCTATTCAGAAGACCAAACCTGACCACGAAGGAAGCTCAAGTTCCTCTGAAGAGATCTAGTAGAGCAGACTTGAGCCCGGAATGCGCTGCTTCGGGATCCTCCTAGGTTAGCCATGTGCCCACCACTAACACTTGCAGTCGAGCAGGGTAATTCATTCTAAAATGGATTCCTGCTGCAATGAGTTTCGAAATGAGTGGATGAAAGGCTGTACGGCGGTGTCGGATGGTAGCGGGGAGATCTTAAGCAATCCTCACTTTGGCTCCCTCCCAGCAGACGTCTTGAGCTTCTCTAACTTTCACCAGAAAGTGTTGACGTTCCAAATAATTGAGGAACCTGAAGATTAATGGTTTCGGTGGAGATCCAGCTGGGGGGACCGGCCTTAAAGCCCTGTGTGCCCTCTCAATAGTATACTTAGAACCGAATGGCGAGGGTCTGGTGATCTTCTCAACAAACTTTTGCACAAATAGGATCACATCTTGACCTTCCTCGGTCTCCGGCAAGCTGATCAGGACAGCATTATTTCTTCAGCCATGACCTTCAAGGTCTTCTAATTTCAGCTCCATCCTGGCAATTTTTTGCCTGGTACGTCAACTCGGATCCACTTTGTCTAGCGCTTTTCAGGAAAAACTTTAGCCTCTGAATCAGAAGTTCTCCCGAGATAGCTTCAGGGCTTGAGTGATTGTCTTGATCTCCGAGGTCAGAGATCACAATTCATCTTTAAACGGTCTGAATTCAGCTAAAACCTCACCAGTGTTAGCGGTCCTGGTCTGCAGATGTAGTAAATGACTCCACTAAATCAGCCGCACTAGCAGGCCTGGGTTTCTTTGGGCCTTTCTCCGGAGTTGTGGGAGGTGTTCGTTTTGGCAGTGCTTTCTTCATATCTGTATCCAGGGAAAAACTCACACTGCCAGATGTAAGACAACCACTTTGGGCATCTTCTGAGCAATTATCCAGCTATTTACTTTAAATTAACTCAGAAAATAAACAAGACAAAATGATCAAGTGGCTGGAGCGAGCAAATGGAGCTAGCACCAAGTTGTCTGCATCACGTCCACATGAACACTTTTGACCAATCACACGTTAGCTATATGAAGAAAAATGAGCTAATACAGACTGACATTCAAAAAGATATGGTTAGCTTCGTTACATGCAGAAAGGTACATAGTTGCTCACAAACTCCTTGTAATTGTTCTCAAAGTTGACCTCACCATCCCTTTGTCTCATCCACCACCAAACAAGTGTTAGGCCTAAATGCCAGGATGGATTCACATGTTGGATTATTAAGACCATCTAAGTGTTAGGTCTAATTTATTGATTTCAATTAATTATCCATTAAAACATTGTAAGATAAAAGAAACATATAACATAGAAACATAGACTTTGGACAGATAAGGACCGCTTGGCCCACCAAGTCTGCCCATTTCCTACCTAATGGATAAGCTGCAGATCTTAGTTAATCAACAGCCTACTTTCTCCTACCCTCTCTAGAATTCCTAATGTCTGTCCCATGCATTCTTGAATTCCCCCACTGTTTCGACCCCACGACTCCCTCAGTAAGAGACGTTCTATGAGGTCCACCACCCTCTTCGTGAAAAAATATTTACTCACATTGCCCCTAGGCCATTCCTCCTATATCTTCATATTGTGCCCCCTTGTTCTTGCATCTCTTTTCTGAAAGATGCTACCCTCTTGGATTTTGTTGATTCCTTGAAGTACTTGAAAGTTTCTATCATGTTCCCCCTCCCCGCCCTTCTTTCTCGAGAGGGTACATATTAAGCTCCTTTAGTCTTTCTTCATATGGCTTATATGGAAGACTAGGTTTGCTAGCAAAGACACCTAGCTTCACCTGAGCTCATTTCTTCTAGGTTGCTTGTAAGGACAGAGCAAGGAACCTTTTCAGAGCAAGGAAAAGATTAAGGCTTCTTTTGGCTAGGCAGATTTACTGTGTGTTATTTTCTTTTGTACTCCACGGGTTGTTAATGTTTTGTTGCTAACATTTTACTGCTTTATTTTCTCTGATTCAAATTATTTGTTGCAGGTATACTTTCTGCTGCATTATTATAGGGTGTGCCTACAGATTTGTGCTTACAGATTACTGCTGTTATCTTCTCTGATTCAAATTGTTTTTGCAATGTATATCTTTGTTACTACTTTATTTTTCTGTGTAGCAACGTTTTTTACAGGGTACTGTATATCTTCTGTGAAATTATTATATGTGGTGCTTTACAGGTTTTACAGTTTTATTTATCATTAGGCTAAGCTTTCAGGGCTACTGCTTTTGTCGTTGATTGCTTGTTTCTGCTCTTACCTCCTTGTTTTTTTCATCTGTGGTTCTTTTTTGGCAGAGGAAGGGCCCAGCCACCCACCCCATTCCCCAACTAGGGTTACTACCTTTTAAGAAGCCCAAAGTGGGACATTTCTTACTGAAACATGATTGGGGATGTGGGTGGGTGGCTGGGCCCTTCCCCTGCCAAAAAAGGGTATATTCCTGAATCCTGGGAACAGTGTAAATCCCAGACTGACATGCGTGGCAAGAAAAAGTTCTATGGAAGAAAAGGAGAAAGCATTCTACTTGGACCTGGCAGTATGTAAGCTGCCACTAGCCAGGTAGCACTTTTCTAAGCATTTATGCATTGAACCACATATAACGCCTATTCAAGTGGCCAGATTGCTGTTCCATTCCCACAGGCTGCAGCTCAAAATCCAAAAACTGTTTTTTCCAAAAAGGTTTAGCTGTAACTTAAGTTTTGCCATTTGACTAAAAAGTCCAGATAACAAGTAGCCAAGGCTATATGTTTGCAGACTTTTAGTTTAAACGCTGCTTGGATTCTGAGCTTGGATTACAGAGGAATTTTGGAATCACTACCATGTGCCTCTGTTGTTTATAAATCTACTTGTAAAATAAAATGATTAGTTGCTTCTATTGTTTTTTATCTTTTTAAGGTGTTTTAGTTAGGGTATTGTAGTTTTCTGCAACATTTAGTGGAAAGTTAGAAAATAATTTTTCTACTATAAAATCAGGGCATTTAGTATTTTTCGTATTTTTTTGCAGGATACAGCTGCCCAAATCAGGACTGTCCCGCGAAAATCAGGACAGGTGGTAACCCTATCCCCAACCACCCCCACGCTACACTCCTTTTATAGGATAGCACAGTCATGACATTTCCTGTAGCAAAGCAGGAAGGGGAGGATCAGAGGGGTATCCACACAGTGACCTCATTTACAGGGGCACAAGCAATTTATCTTCCAGTTTCTCCAAAAACAAACAAACAAAACACAAAATCAAACTTTTGCTTTCATTTTCCTCCTTCTAGTTACTCTGACCAGGTTATAAAGCCAGCAGCTCATCTGGAATGGATATTATTAACTGCAGGTACTGCAGGACACTTTTCAATAGGGCAGTTTTACAGGATTTAGGACACTGTCCTACATGCTGGACCATTGGAGATCTAATGGTGCTTCAGGCAGCATGGGCAGAGATTGCGCACCTCATATCACATATTCAGGAGGAAATATATTATAAGAACCACCTGCCATTTCCTCAACATCCAACAGACAAATTCATTTTACTGAGAAGAGGTTTGGGTAGACTGCAGAAAAAGTCATCAGGTGAGGGACACCACCAGTATCTGCAACACTTGCTGGGGAGTGGGTCAAGGTGGTGAGTGACAACACCAGAGGACATGCCAGTACTGGGGAGGGGATTAGGGTGGGTGAGTGACACCCCTAGTGTCTTCATCACTTACTGAGGAGTGGGTCAAGGTGGGTGAGGGACACCATCAGAAGCTCTGCCAGTTTCTGGGGAGGGAGCAAGGTTGGTGAGTGACACCACCATCACTTGTTGGGCAGTAGGTCAAGGTGATGAGTAACAACAAAAAACAGGCAAATTTGGGTAATGTGCTAGGACTGAACTGGTGTTTATTATGCTGTGCTATCTCATGAGAACCCCCAAAATGCACCACAGAGCACCAAAACACAAAGCTCCTGGGGGCCTTAGCAGCCGAGACCCCGTCCATTTTTAGCCTCCCCCGTGAAAAATAAAAGTCATCTCCCTATGTGTACACAAATGCTTGCAGTCTGGGAAACAAGATCCCACACCTGCAGGCAACAATGACAGAGGCCAAACTGGACATAGTAGCCATTAGCGAGACATGGTTCACCAGTAACCACACTTGGGAGACTTCGTACCGGCTAAGTACTGTTCAGAAGAGACCGAGGTGCAAAAAGGGGGGCTGGAGTGGCCCTTTATGTCAATGAAAATATCAAACCTACAGAAATTCAAAATACACATAAGGAACCAGAAGAACTGTGGGTCACCCTGAAAACAGGAAATGGGACAGCCATACAAACTGGGATTGTCTACAGGCCTCCAGACCAGGGGGAGGACATAGACTCATTACTGTTAGAAGATATACAAAACATGACAGCTAAAGGCGAGGTTCTGATAATGGGAGACTTCAACATGCCAGATACAGATTGGTCAATACCAGCAGGAACATCTACCCAAACTAGACATATAGTGGATTCTCTGCAGGGGGAGGGCCTCAAACAACTGGTATAACAACCCGCAAGAGACAGGGCTATGCTAGATCTAGTACAGACTAATGGGGAAAGGATCACAGATCTCCAGGTAGCAGGTCACCTGGGGGCCAGTGACCATCACATGGTATGGTTCAGTTTGGCCACTAGAACTAAATCATCCCATTCCAAGGCAAAAATATGGGACTTCAGAGGAGCTGACTTTGACAAAATGGCCAACAAAGTTAAGCTAGCCCTGGCAAGAAGAAATACAGGTGTGGATGTACAGGCACAGTGGGCAAGCATAAAGGATGCAATACTTGAAGCAACATCCCATTGTGTTAGAGAGAAAAGCAAGAGCAAAAGAAGAAGGAAACCACTTTGTTTCTCAAAAACAGTAGCAGAAAAGGTCAGAGCCAAAAGGCTGGCCTTCAGAAAATATAAGGGAACGCAGTGGGACGAAGATAGGGAGGCTTACCAAACTTCCCTAAGGGAAGCAGGGAAGGTAGTAAGGCAGGTAAAGGTGCAAACTGAGAAAACACTAGCACGAACAGTAAAAGAAGGTGACAAGACTTTCTATAGATGTGTTAGTGAAAGGAGAAATTCCAGAGGGGGTATTGCTAAGATCAAAGGGGATAAGGGGGAGTGTGAGGAGGACCAAGGAAAAGCATCTATCCTAAACAGATACTTCTGCTCAGTATTAACAGCTCAGCACCATAGACACAGGGGGGAGGGAGGTGTGCACTAGTCCCTTCACAAAAGAAAGGGTCCTACAAGAGCTTGCTAAGCTCAGGGTGGACAAGGCAATGGGACCTGATGACATAAATCCCAGGGTACTGAAGGAGCTAGGGTGGAACTAGCAGAGCCATTATCAGAACATTATCAGAACTGTTTATTGAGTTTCTGAGCACAGGAGAGGTCCCAGAAGACTGGAGAAGGGCTCATGTGATCCCGCTCCACAAGACTAGAAGCAGGGAAGAGGTAGGGAATTACAGACCAGTCAGTCTTACCTCAGTAGTGGGCAAGATTATGGAGGCACTCCTTAAGGAAAGTATAGTGCAACACCCGGAATCCATAGGAGTACAGGATCCAAGACAGCATAGGTTTACAACAGGAAGATCATGTCAAACTAATCTCATAGATTTGTTTGACTGTGTAACAAGTGGTGGACTAAGGGGCAGTTGATGTCACCTACCTTGACTTCAGCAAAGCTTTGATACTGTTCCACATAGAAGATTGATTAATAAGCTGGGTAGGCTCGGGGTGGGTCAGAAGTTGGTCAACTGGGTAGCAAACTGGTTGGCGGGCAGAAAACAGAGAGTGGTGGTAAATGGTATACAGTCAGAAGAGATGCAAGTCACAAGTGGGGTACCTCAGCGATCAGTCCTGGGGCCAGTTCTCTTCAATATATTCATCAGTGACATTGCAGATGGACTGGAGGGTAAGGTTTGTCTGTTTGCAGATGACACCAAGATCTGCAACAGAGTAGATGATCCAGATGTGGTGGGCAGAATGAGAAGAGTTTTGGATAAACTGGGAAAATGGTCGGAAGAGTGGAAAATGGGGTTTAACACAAAGAAGTGCAAGATCATGCACATAGGGAAGAGAAACCCTGAAGCCACCTATAGGTTGGGAGGGGAGTTGCTGACAATCACAAAGGAAGAAAGAGACTTTGGCATCATCATCACAGATGACCTGAAATCATCTAAGCAGACCACTAAAGCAGTAGGTAAGGCTAGATGGATATTGGGGTGTATTAGTAGGGGTATCGCATGTCATAAGAGGGAGGTAATAATCCTTCTTTACAAGACACTGGTTAGGTCCCATCTGGAGTACTGTGAGCAGTACTGGAGGCCGCACCTGTACAAGAACATTAACAAAATGGAGGCAGTCCAGAGACGGGCAACCAAAATGGTGCAGGGACTGCATCAGAAAACATATGAGGACAGATTAATGGAGCTCAATATGTGTACCCTAGAACAAAGGAGGGAGAGAGGTGATATAATTGAAACATTCAAACATCTTAAGGGCATTAACAAGGTGAAAGAGTCTAACATGTTTCAACATAAGAAAAATAGCAGGACAAGAGGGCACAGCTTGAGATTAGAGGGAGGTTGATTAAGGAGGGATGTGAGGAAGTTCTTTTTCACAGAAAGGGTGGAGGATGCATGGAACAGCCTACCTCAGGAAGTGGTGGACATGTGTAACCCCTCTATAAATGGGGGTTCCCGAAGGGTCTTCCACGAGCTCGCCTAGTTGCTCACTGCCTGGTTGGTGTTCGGCGCTAAAGCCGTTTAAATATCGCTGTCAGTGAGCACCTTTAAAGCCTCCACGTACTGTCTCTTTAAGTGCTACCTGATTGCAGATATAATTATTCTAAATGGGGGGTCTGAGTGTTTCCCTGCTTGAATCCCGACCGGTCTGTTGAATAATCGCCCGCTTCTGCCACTGCTAATTGTGCAGAGGGAGCCCTGCTGAAAGATGTAACCAATTGCTGGTAATCATTTAGAATAGTGATGAAAATGGAGTTTGTTCTAATCTGCCTTTCTTTGCAGCAAGAACTGTTTCTGTTTAACTTCACCATATTTGTCCTGAACTGCCGGATTGGACCAATCAGTACTCTAGGACTCTAAAGTGGAGCCTGTTAGAGTGGGACTGTGTGGTGCCAGACTCTGGGAATTGTAGTTTTGGACTATTTGCACCTTTTTGCATCAACAGGGGGAGCATATTGTGACTGACAGCAGAACCGACCAATCATACCTTTTGGATCTAAAAGAAATGCCTGGAGCTGTCTGCTGGCAAGCTACAGCCAACAGCTCGTGTGTTCGAGCGGCCGTTTTGTGCAGTAGTTCGCGTGGGAGAACTGTGGAAGGCCTGCCCTCTAGCCTGCTGGTTTGTTTCTGCCCTGAGAGGAAGAGGAAAAGTGCTTTCGGACTAAATCCGAGTTTGTGAAAGTGAAAGAAGCCACCAAGGTGTAACCAGGCTCAACCTGTAAAAGACAGAGGATTTTGCTGAATGCGATTGGCCTGTCAGGAATTCCAGCCACTTCTGAGCTCCCAGAGTATGCAGAGACTTGCGCTCGTGACTGGGGAGCATTTGGCCTGGTACAGTTAGAATTCTGGTATATGAATGTGCTCTGTACTGAAAGAGAATCGTGATTTAGTTTGGCTGCGTGTAAGTTGTGTGCTGCTGACTTGAACATGTGAATGTGCTGTCTCCCACTGTGTGAACTGCGTGTTGCTGGCATGTACATATAAATGTGCTGTGAACTGGAGTGGGGTCGCGATCTGGTTTTCCCCCAGCTTGAACTGTGTGCTGCTGGCATTTTACATATAAATGTGCTGTGTACTGAAGGGGAGTCGCAATCTGGTTTCCCCCGAGCTGAGTTGTGTGCTGAGGGCTGGAAGTTATACCCTGCTCAATTCAGACTGAAGCCACTGCTGCCTAATACAGTTAGGCCCTGCCATGAGGGCCTTATCTCCCTACCCACTGCATAGAGAAAATCCATCGAGAGGGACCTGCCAGGGGGATCAGCCCCCTGCTCCATGCCTAAACAGGAACGACGCAGAAGTGACTCGTGAGGGCCCTGCTTCTTCTGGCAATCCAGAAAATCCAACTATCATCTCGACCACGGTCCATCCAGTGTTCAGCCTTGGGTACCATGAGTAACTATCAGGGTAGCTCCCTGCAACAATCTTTTAAATCAAAATGTGTGTCACCTGATTATTTTGCTGTGTTGTTTCCATGAACTGAGTCCTCTGGCTCCGGATTACAATTAGAAAGGGTGCATGTTATTTCTTTTTCCTCACAGGTCCCCTACCAGCTGCAATGCCAGCATACCCCGGGCAACAATCCTGGCTAGACACCCTCTCCATCCTGGGTACCCAGAGAGCGTGACTGATAGGGACAATGACTGCATGCACAACTGTGATATTTATAGTGTGATTAAGCCAATTAACCTGATTACCCCCATCCTTGTTAAAGCCCCCTGAATAAATCAGATCTACTTGTTTTCTGCAATTTACATTGACTATGGTATCCATTTACGCCTAAGGTATTGTATAGTTGTTTTTTTGTCTTGCATCGCCTTATTTTACAGGGGGTCCCCAGAGCCAAGCTGAAGGAACCAGTCCTGGGGGTAAGTGCTAAATCTAGGTGTATGTGTAAAGCTTATCAGGGGTATTGGGAAGATAAACATTGTGTACTGTGTGGACCACTAGCAGGAGACAAGGGTGGGTCACAGTGTCCCAGAGGGCTGTGGCCTGGTTAGT
This sequence comes from Neoceratodus forsteri, assembly GCA_016271365.2. Taxonomy (NCBI): domain Eukaryota; kingdom Metazoa; phylum Chordata; order Ceratodontiformes; family Ceratodontidae; genus Neoceratodus; species Neoceratodus forsteri. The sequence goes on from CM028129.1 coordinate 726,853,353, forward strand.
CAGACTGATACCAGCCCTGACCTTTGGGTGGAGGCACCCGTCACTGAACCTATGCCCCTTAACCTGCTACTAGCCAAGCAGGCAGGGGTAGTAGCCTTTGGGATAGTGCCACCTAGGGGATACATCTTGGAGGTACCACTGGGATTAGCGTCCTCTAGTGGCCAAACTTACGAATTGTTGTTAAAAATAAATGGCTGCCCCAACAGAAATGGCAGTACACCAGTTGGTGGAGTGGTGTACTGGGCAGGAAATCGACCCCCAAAATGCTATACTTATACTGGATATTCCCCTGGGTACCAATAAGGACAGTGTAGAGGGAGTACTCTCCAAAGTTGAATGTTTACAAAACCCTGTGGTGGTGGGTCGACATGCTAATCTGCTCACCCAGACTTTCATGGCCTTAGTAGAGTGTAGTGACCCAGTAGACAGTTCCAAAGTGCCATGGACTGTTACCCCAGAAGAAGCCTTCACTGCCTGGAGAGTGATAATTAGAGACAGTAAAGACCCCGGGGAGGATGAGCCCCTCCACTATCTGAGACTTTTGAGGAGAAATTTGCTAAGTTGTTGCTGGAGGAAGGGAAAACTGTGGAAGACTTTAGAAACTATTCCTGCCACCTGGAGTGTTCCTCCCCTAACACCCCTTTCTGTCCAGCACCCATTGTTGCCCCACCTTCTGTGCCCATGCCATGATGGCCCCTATGTCTGTACCTGCCATTAGTCAGACTCTTACCAGAAGGTTGAGATCTCTCTGGCATCCTCCACTCCTCAGGGGAGGATGACTGAAAACCTGGATGAACTATGATGCCACTCTAGTACTGGAATGGCAATGCTCGGAAGCAGAGAAGTGAAAGAGGTTGAGTGAGAGCCTCCGAGGTCCTGCCCTGGCTACCATCCATGCCAAACAGGCCAAAAACCCTGAAGCAACTGCACAGGACTATCTTGAGGCATTGGAGAATGTGTATGGGAGCCAGATTCAGATGAGGACCTGTGGTGGAGGGTAAGAAACGCCTAGCAGTAACATAGAAACATAGAAACATAGACTTTGATGGCAGGTAAGGACCGCTTCGCCCACCTAGTCTGCCCATTTCCCTACCTAGAGGATAAGCTGCAGATCCTATTTAACCAACAGCCTATTTCTTCCTACCCCCCACAAAAATTGCCTTATGTCTGTCCCATGCATTCTTGAATTCTCCCACAGTTTTAGGACCCCACAACCTCCCAGGAAGGCTGTTCCATGTGTCCACCACCCTCTCGGGAAAAAATACTTCCTCACATTGCCCCTGAGCCGTCCCCCCTCTATCTTCAAATTGTGTCCCCTTGTTCTTGCACATCTCTTTTTCTGAAAGATGCTACCCTCTTGGACTTTGTTGATTCCACTGAGGTACTTAAACATTTCTATCATGTCCCTCCCTCTCCCTCCTTTCCTCAAGGGCATACATATTAAGCTCCTTTAGTCTCTCCTCGTATGGCTTCTCTTGCAGACCCTGCACCATTTTAGTTGCTCTCCTCTGAACTGCCTCCATCCTGTCTATGTCCTTGTGGAGATGGGGTCTCCAGAACTGGACATGAGTACTCCAGATGGGTCTCACCAACTGTCTGTACAGGGGATAACAACTTCCTGTTTCTGCTGGTGATACCTCTCCCTATATATCCCAGTATCCCCCCAGCCCTCCCTACCACCTTCTCGCATTGCTTGCCAACCTTAAGGTCATCTGATATGGTTACCCCTAGGTCTCTTTCCATTTTTGTTGTTGTTACTACCTCCCCCCCTCATTGTGTAATCTTCCCCTGGGTTTTTGTTTCCCAGATGCATTTCTTTGCACTTCTTTGCATTGAATCCAAGCTGCCATACTTCTGACCATTCCTCCAACCTTGCCAAGTCCCTTCTCATCTTTTCCACACCTCCTTGTGTATCAACCCTGTTGCAGATCTTTGTGTCATCTGCAAAGAGAATACTTTTCCTTCCAGTCCTCTGCAATGTCACTTATAAAGACATTAAAAGGACTGGACCCAGTACTGAACCCTCATGGTTCCCCACTAGTAACCCCTCTTTCTTCAGAGTGGACTCCATTTACAATTACCTTCTGTGTCCTGTTGTTCAGCCAATGTTTTACATGAGCTACCACCTTAGGACCCACTCTCGGGCTGGTTAATTTGACTCTAATCTTTTGAGTGGGACTGTGTCAAATGCCTTACAAAGTCTAGGTAGGCCACGTCCACAGCCCCTCCCTGGTCTACTACTTTGGTCACCAGTCAAATAAATCACTAGATTCATCTGACATGACCTTCCGCTGTGAACCCATGCTGCCTTGGGTCCTGTGCCCCACTGGCCTCTAGGTACTCAACAATTCTTTCCTTCAGAAGTGATTCCATCACTTTCCCTACCACAGAGGTCAAACTGACAGGTCTGTAGTTTCCTGTCTCCATCTTGGTCCCACTTTTGTGAAGGGGAATCACATCAGCCTTCTTCCAGTCCTCAGGTACCACACCATCCTCCCATGATTTGTTAAAAAGTGTAGTCAGTGGTATCACTAGTTCTCTGCTTAATTCTTTTAGAATTCTGGGGTGAATTCCATCTGGCCCCATAGCTTTGTCCACCTTCAGTTTTAGGAGTTCTTTCAGAACCATTTCTTCTGTGAAAGGACTGGGATCGACCCCCCTTTCCAGAATGCTTCTGTTAATTGGATTAGGCACCTCCCACACTTCCTTTTTTGTGAATACTGAACAGAAGTATTCATTCAGTATCCCTACTTTATCACTGTCACTCTCTACCCACCCACCATCCATTCTATTCAGCCTCACTATCCCTCCCTTTGTCTTTCTACGGTCCCTGATATACCTATAAAAGGTTTTATCCCCCTTCTTAACCGAGTTAGCTGTCTTTTCCTCAGTTTGTGCCTTTGCTATTCTAACTACCCTCCCTGCTTCCTTCTGCCTTAACTGGTACAGTTCTCTGTCCCACTCCTTCTGTGTTTCCTTATACTTCCTAAATTCTATCTTTTCTCCTAACTTTCACACACACTCTTTGAGAACCATGGTGGCTTTTCTTTCATTTTGATTTGTTTATTTGCTTCACACAAGGCTTGTTGCCTCTGTGATGGCAGTTTGATGTTTGCCATTGTTGCTCCACCCTCCTTCTAGCCCTGTTTGCTAGTGCTTTTCTAGGCACTCTCCCATCTTGCCAAAGTCAGCCCTCCTGAAGTCCAGAACCCTCACTTTTGTATGTCTTGACTCTGTGCGAGGTTTATAGTGAACCACACTGTTTGGTGGTCACTTGTTCCCAAATAGCTACCCACTTCTAGATCTGAGATCCTCTCACTGTCCCCATTTGAAGTCACGAGGTCTAGGATTGCCTCACAAGTGGGTTCCAAAACTAGCTGTTTGAGGCATGCCACCTGAAGGGCATCAAGAATGGCCCTGCTTTTGGATATAGGTGCCACAAGGTGCTCCAGTTAACATCTGGCATATTAAGGTCCCCATCAACAGTATCTCCCTTTCTCTGCCATCCTAAGTATGCCTTCTATCATATCCTTGTCCATTCCCTCCCCTGACATGGGGTCTATATACAACCCCTGTGCGGATTGGTGCCATTTTCCAGTCTCTAAGGTGACCCACAGTGCCTCCTCTCCTCCCTGTTTACTTTTGTTCAGTTGCTTTATCCCTTCACTTACAGAGAACTACTCCCCCCTTCTGCCCCCCTGTCTCTCTCTGTAGGTTGTGTGCCTGGTATTAACATCCCAGTCATGGTTCTCTGTGTACCATGTTTCTGTGACTGCTACGACATCCAGGCATCCCTCTTCCATCAAGGCCACCAGTTCAGGGGCTTGTTGCCCAGACTACAGGCATTGGTACTCATTACCCTCCATTTCTTGATAGCCTTACCCCTTTTACCTCATCCCTGTCCTTACCATTTGTCACTTTCTCCATTTTACCTCGCTACTCCTAACCCTGGCATCTCTATGTTGGTGTCTACCTCACTTAGTACCCTGATATTTGGGGGGCTAGGATTTCCCCAGCTCCTTTCCAGGTGCCTCCCCCTCAGGCTAGTTTAAATACTTGTCAATGAAGTATTTAAACCTATCACCCTAGGAACCTGGTTCCCCTCCTGGACAGATGCAGACCATCATACCAGTATAGGCCTGCATCCCATCAGGTGTACCCCAGTCTCAATAAGCCGATCCTGGGCTCACCTGGTTCCAACCACTGATTAATCCCATGATTGTGGTACCTAGCCTCACCCATACCATGAACAGCACCCGGAGGTTAGTGTGTGCTGATTCTAGGCCTATCACAAATGCTTCTTGCTGCTCAAGTCCCACTACGGTCATTTGTCCTAGGTGGACATCCATCCCTCCTGTGCAGCTCCAGATCTGAGATTCGCTCCCTGTCTCTCAAACCATGGCGCCAAGTCAGGCTGCCCACCTCCTCCCTCTCCCTTCCTCCCCAGTTCTACCTTCCAGACGAGGAGATCCCCACCAAATTGTTTCCTTCCCTGTGGAATCCCTTACCACTCTTCCTTTGGGTCTCCCTTATGGGTTCCCAGCATCCTCCTTGGTCTCCTGTAGATTGCCTCCATAGAAGACCACACTTTTCAGAATGGCATAGAATTGTGGAAGAGACAGCTGCAGAGGATGAACCTCTGTTCACACCTCACCCTCCTGGGCTTGTGGTCCAACCACTCCTCTTCAGCAACCTCTCGGAGGCATGGCAGTGACCCTGGTGGTCCCTGGGTGGGAGGGTCCCAAATCCTGGCCAACTCAGCCTGGAGATAGGCAACCTCCTTCCTCAGCCCAGAGGTGTCCACAGATGGGACAACTCCATCCTCAAAACATCTCCCGGAGGACTACTGCTCTGGCCACTGCACTCACCACCCTCCATCCATATTGTTCTGCCCCCTAACTGTTAGTTATTTGAATACTTACTCTTTCCTCTGCTTGTTTATTTCTTTTTTTTCTCTCCCTCCCTACACACTTACTGTCTCTGACCCTTTTATCTCCTCATCTTCCTGTTCTGAGACAAAGAAGTTCCTATATTTCTCAGTAGTCTCCTTATTTATAAAGTCAGACCTCCAGCTGGGGGATGAGCTACTCTTGCCCTTCTAGGGATGGTGAGTCCTTGGTGGCTGTGTGATCACTCACTTCCTGCTCCCAGACAAGTTCCTGTTATCAATTAAATCCTGTGTCTATAAAAGTAGAACTTGGTTTAGAAGTTGGGGGTGGAGGCCGGAGGAAGGAGGGCAATATGGTCCCAGTAGAGAAGTTTAGTTATACCAGTAGCTCCTTCTCCTGGATTCTGTCATGCCTCTATCAGAAGCTATCTAGGGCAGTATTTATATCTCGAATAACCCTGGCTCCTTCTAGTAAGACACTCTCCCACTTGCAAATCTTTCTACACTGAGTTAATTTCAGATAACAATTCCCTCTGACACCTGTGACAAGCACCTAGATAAGTATACAGATAACACAGATAACATTTACTTCAACTACCTCCCCAACAAACACACTAACTCCTTTTTTGTTTTTACCCTTAATTGAAGGTCCCAGTACAAGAAATCTAGTTCTTAGTCCCAATAGAGAAGTTTAGTTATACCAGTAACTCCTTCCTGGAGTTCTGTCTGTCCTCTGGTAAAAAGCTTTCCAGGAGCAGTATTTATATCTGGTATAACTTGGCTCCTTCTAGCTAAGCCCACTCCCTACTTCCGAAATCTTTCTACACTTAGTTAATTTCTGAATAACAATCCCTTCTGACACCTGTGACAAGCACCTGAATAAGTACTCAGATAACACAGATAACAGTACAATTTGCTTCAACTACTTCACAAACACACCAACTCCTTTTTTTTTTTTTTTTATCATAATTGAAGGTCCCAGTACAGAGATCTAGCTTCTAGTCCAGCAGAAAAGTTTAGTTATACCAGTAGCTCCTTCCTCCTGGATTTCTGTCTGTCCTCTGGCAGAAGCTATCTGGGCAGTATTGATATCTGGTCTTAACCTGGCTCCTTCTAGCTAACCACTCCCCTACTTTGCAAATCTTTCTACATCAGATTTAATTTCACAGATAACAATTCCCTTCTGACACCTGTGCAAGCACCTGAGATAACTACACAGATAACAGACAGCAATTTACTTCAACTACCTCTGACAAACACACATCTCCTTTTTTTTTTTTTTGTTTTTACCCTTAATTGAGATCCTGGTACAAAGAGATCTAGTTCTTAGTCCCAGTAGAAATTTTAGTTATACCAGTAGCTCCTTCCTCCTGGAGCTCTGCCATCCTCTGGTAGAAGTTATCTAGGGCAGTATTTATATCTGGTCTTAATCTGGCTCCTTCTAGTTAAACCTACTCCCCCTACTTTGCAAATCTTTCTACACTTAGTTAATTTCACAGATAACAATTCCTTCTACACACCTGTAGCAAGCACCTAGATAACCACAAGATAACAGATAGCAATTTAGCTAGCTTCAACCTCATGACAAACACACCAACTCCTTTTTTTTTTTTACCATGAATTGAGGTCCCAGTACAAGATCTAGTTCTTGGTCCCAGTAGAGAAGTTTTAGATTGCACTGGTAGCACTTCCTACTGGAATCTGTCTGTCCTCTGGTAAAGCTATCTGGCAGCATTTAATATCTGATCTTAATCCACAGCTCCTTCTAGCTAAGCCCACTCACCCTACTTTGCAAATCTTTCTACACTTAGTTAATTTCACAGACAAAATAATTCCCTTCTGACACGAGGTGACAAGCACTAGATAGTACACAGATAGAATGGAGATAACAGATAACAATTTACTTCAACTACCTCTGACAAACACACCAACTCCTTTTTTTTCCATTAATTGAAGGTCCCAGTACAAGAGATCTAGTTCTTAGTCAAGTGAGAAGTTTTAAGTTATACCAGTAGCTCCTTCCTCCTGGAATTCTGTCTGTCCTCTAGCAGAAGCTATCTAGGGCAGTATTATATCTAGGTCTTAACTTCAGCTCCTTCTAGCATAAAGCCACTCCCCCTACTTTGCCAGATTTTCTACATTAGTTAATTTCAGAAAAACAATTCCCTTCTGACACCTGTGACAAGCACCTAGATAAGTACTCAGATAACACAGATAACAGATAACAATTTACTTCAACTACCTCTGACAAACACACCAACTCCTTTTTTTACCCTTAATTGAAGGTCCCAGTACAGAGATCTAGCTCCTGGTCCCAGTAGAAAAGTTTTAGTTATACCAGTAGCTCCTTCCTCCTGGTTCTGTCTGTCCTCTGGCAGAAGTGATCTAGGACAGTATTATATCTGGTCTTAACCTGGCTCCTTCTAGCTAAGCCACTCCCCCTACTTTGCAAATCTTTCTCAGCAGATTAATTTCTGAATAACAATTCCTTCTAACACCTGTGCAAGCACCTAGATAAGTACTCAGATATCACAGATAATGGATAACAATTTACTTCAACTACCTCTGACAAACACACAACTCCTTTTTTTACCCTAATTGAAGGTCCCAGTACAAGAGATCTAGCTCCTAGTCCCAGTAGAAAAGTTTTAGTTATACCAGTAGCTCCTTCCTCCTGGTTTCTGTCTGTCCTCTGGCAGAAGCTATCTAGGGCAGTATTTATATCTGGTCTTACTGGCTCCTTCTAGCTAAGCCACTCCCCTCACTACCAAATCTTTCTCGCTTAGTTAATTTCACAATAACAATTCCTTCTAACATGTAGCAAGCACCTAGATAACTACACAGACAACAGATAGCAATTGCTTTAACTACCTCTGACAAACACATCAACTCCTTTTTTTTTTTTACCCTTAATTGAAGGTCCCAGTACAAAAGATCTAGTTCTTAGTCCCAGTAGAGAAGTTTTAGTTATACCAGTAGCTCCTTCCTCCTGGAGTTCTGTCTGTCCTCTGGTAGAAGCTATCTAGGGCAGTATTTATATCTGGTCTTAACCTGGCTCCTTCTAGATAAGCCACTCCCCTACTGCAAAGTCTTTCTACACTTAGTTAATTTCACAGATAACAATTCCTTCTGACACAGTGACAAGCACCTAGATAAGTACACAGATAACAGATAACAATTTACTTCAACTATCTCTGACAAACACACCAACTCTTTTTTTTTTTTACCATTAATTGAAGGTCCCAGTACAAGAGATCTAGTTCTTAGTCCCAGTAGAGAAGTTTTAGTTATACCAGTAGCTCCTTCCTCCTGGAGTTCTGTCTGTCCTGTAGCAGAAGCTATCTAGGGCAGTATTTATATCTGGTCTTAACCTGGCTCCTTCTAGCAAAGCCACTCCCCCTACTTTGCAGATCTTTCTACACTTAGTTAATTTCACAGAAAACAATTCCATTCTGACACCTGTGACAATCACCTAGATAAGTACACAGATAACATAGATAACAGATAATTTACTTCAACTACCTCTGACAAATACACCAACTCCTTTTTTTTGTTACCCAGAGGAGTTGTTGTCTGTGTATGTACCTCGGCTTGAAAAAGTTGCTGCAGGTGACTCAGAAAAGGTGGTTGCCAGCAACTGAATTAGGCAGTGAACCAGGGCTGGACCAGAATCCTTCATCTGCCGTTTTCCAGAACTGTTGTTGCTTCAGTTGCACCTGGCTAACCAACTGGAATTGCCACCCTCTCTGATGAGCTAATGAGGAGAAATTCTGGGGGTTAGTAAAGGAGCGACCCCATGGGGAAGTTGCACCAATAGCTACTGCTACTGCATGAGTGACGAGGGTGACAGAGGGTGACCTGCAGTGAGGTTCAGGGGCAAAAAGTCGGCACCTAGTGAGCACTCTGAGAAGGCAAAGGACTTCCGCCCTAGGCCCAGTTTTCTAAGACAGAACTACTGAAGGAGTCTGAGAGTTGAAAGTAAGGCGTCCTGCAAGAATTTCCCCTGTGGAACCAGATTCTGATTCTGCTCAGGACGTAACTGCCATGGGGGGTGGGGTCTCACCTCAGGCATCCTGTAACAAGGATAGCTCTCAGACTGAAATCAAAGAATGACTGCCACCCTAAAGGAACTATTGAGACACAGTGCCCCTCTCAACGCTGCCAGCAGATATGGGACCATGACCTTACTAATACTTCAGTTCCTCAGGCAATATTCTCCCAAGAGATGACCAGAGTCTATCATGTGTCACAACTGTGGAAAAGTTGGCCATATAAGAGAGGAATGCTGGTCTCAGAGGACTTAGAAAGTGATGAACTGGCTCATGGAGAACTTGGACAATGAATCAGTGGTCAAGGTTGCACAAAATGACCACAGTGAGGTCCGAGAAACCCTAACTCAAATTTCTTTGTGGCTAAATCATCTGTCGGGCCTCTGCTGCTGTCCATCTAGAATGCGTCCGGTGGTGGGTCCCTCCATGGAGACAACAGTAAAGGTGAATGGAGTGTCGACCAGGGCTGTGTGACGCAGTGGCTCCCAAATGCTGATAATGTTTCAAGACTGAGTATCAGATGTACTTGCCTGATGTGCCACAGCCTTTGGAAGGACTGCATGTCTGGGGTTGAGTGAAAAGGCATACCCCTATACCAGGTATATCAGATTTGGTTGTCTTTCCCTACTTGATTGGCTGGAGTGGCGGAACAAGTAGAGACCTGTAGCATTAGAGTGTCCCCTACTGGACTGTATGATGGGGTTCCCATACTAATTGGGACCAACGCTCATATGTTGGGAGATTGGCGCAACTATGCTAGAGAAACAGACATCTGGACTGGTGGAGCTCTGAGGATCCCGGCATTGATTAAGAGAGACTATGAGTCATGGCAGAATGCCAATGAGGTGGATCAAGATGATCCAGTCGGGGTTGAATGGAAGAGGATCCTGAGTCGATGATCCTGGCTCCCAACACTCAGTGTACTCTACTATGAGGAGGTCCGCTTGGGAAAGATGGCAGGAATAAGATACTCATGTTGAGTACCAGGTGATGAAAATTTGACAGAAAGGTTGCTGGTTAGCGCGGTAGCTTACCGCTACGTGCTCATGCCTATGTTCGATGGGTAATGGTCCAGGTCCACAATGTGTCAGATCGAGAAATTCGGGTGAATTGAGGCTGCACCCTAGCTACAGTACACTGCGCAGACACTGCAGTGTTAGCAAGTAACAGGCCCTCTGGAGTGACTGACAGAGTGACGCCCTACTTGTTTGACTTTGGTGACTCCCATTGCCAGCTGGGTGGAAGACTAGAATCAGCCAGAGACTACGCCCAGAGAGATCAGGGTGTTTCGCTGCAGGAATGGGATGTGGGATGTGTCAAGGAATGGAGCATCACATATGCCCGCATGATGAGCAGCCATTCCATAAGAGGTCTCAGTGCCTAGCACATAGTGTAGATGATGTGAAAGACACCTGCAGGAGATGCTTGCAGCTGGTGTGAACAAGAATCCAGAAGCACTTATGCTTCGCCTATTGTGGTGGTGAGGAAAAAGAATGGGACAGTAAGAATGTGCGTGGACTATTGGACCCTTAACAGGCGGACCATCCCTGATCAATACACCATGACCCATATTCAGGATGCTTTGGACTGTCTCAATGGAAGCAAGTGCTTCTCGGTGTTGGATCTCCGAAGTGGGTACTATCAGATCCCCATGGCCCCAGAAGACCGTGAGAAAACAGCCTTCATCTGTCCATTTGGGTTCTACATAAGCTTATGAGAATGTCCCAGGGGATCTCTGGTGCCCCAGCCACTTTCAGCGACTGATGGAGCGTGCAGTAGGGACATGAACTTGCTGGAATACTGGTATGCTTAAACAATGTTATTGTGTTTGGAAGTTCATTGGAGGAGCATGAGCCGACTTTTAAAGTGTTGGATCGACTAGAAGATTTTGGCCTTAAGCTGTCCATCGGACAAATGCCAGTTCTTTCAGACATCAGTAAAGAGAGAAATATGTGGGGCATAGGTGTTCTGAGGGGATAGATGGATCTACCAAAGTTGAGGCCTTGACCACCTGGCTAGCCCACCATCTAAAAGAGTTACAACGCTTCCTAGGATTTTGTGGTTATGCAAGTCGGTTTATAAAGGACCACTCAAGAGTGATTAGCCCACTGCTGAATCTTATCCAGGGTTACCCTCCACGAACAAAAAGCACAAAGTGGCCTCCACTGAATCAGAAAGTGTACTTCTGCCTGGTGAACTTTTTGGGTATCGATGGACACCCGACTGTGAGGCTGCTCACAATCAAATATCAGTTCACCCATGCTCCTGTCCTCGCCAATGCTGATCCTGCTAAACCCTATGTGTTAACACACTGATGGTAGCCTACAAGGTTTGGGAGCTGTGTTATATCAGAAGCATGAGAATGGCCTAAGAGCAGTGGCCTTTGCCAGTAGGATCTGACCCCATCAGAAAAAACCATCCTGTACATAAATTGGAGTTCTTGGCGTTGAAGAGGCCATTGTCGACCAATTTCATGACTATTGTATCGAAACAAAAATACTGGTAAAGTCAGATAATAATCCACTGACCTATGTCAGACTTCAGCTAAATTGGATGCTACGGGCATCAGTGGCTTCTCGTTGTCCACTTATGATTATGCTGTTGAATACAGATCAGGCCTGAATCACCCTAGATGCTAATGCCCACTCCCAGAGACCTAAGTCCAGAGGTGACTAGGTCAGGTTGGCTGACCTAACATTCGAACACTGTGCCAAAAGTTTGACAAAAGATGAATCGATGCCCACAGACCCAGTGGACTGCTTGGTGGACTGCCTGGGCCCTCAGACACTTGCATACCAGCTGCATACTATCATTTCTCAGACTAGATATTGAGGCATTGCCTCAGTTTGATAACGACAGCCTTCAGTGAGCTCAGTCTCGAGACCCTAGGATCAGATCAGCCCTCAGGCCTCTACACAGGGAAAGATGTGTCCAAGTTACGCTCCACTGATTTGAGGACTGCATTATTGTACAGAGAGCCCTAAATTGAGTTAATAAATCAGTTGTATACACAGAGACTGTAGATGGGGGGGGGGTCAAGTAGACAAGCAACAATTGCTCTTGCCCACAGATTTCAGAGACTTGGTGCTGAGGTCCCTACACAACCACATGGGCCACCTTGGCATCGACAGAACCCTTGACTTGGTGTAGTCCTGATTCTACTGGCCTAAGATGGGGGCCGATGTCGAACATCATGTACGGACTTGCAGCCGCTGCCTACAGAGAAAGGCCTTGTCCCAGAGGGCTGTCCCCCTTGTTAACATCCTTACCAGCACACCCATGGAGCTAGTTTGTATCGACTTTCTAAGTATGGAGCCTGATCAGCGGAATATCAGTAACGTGTTGGTGGTCACTGATCATTTTACCAGGTATGCCCAAGCATTCCCCACCAAAGACCAAAAGGCATCCACCGTGGCCAAGGTGCTGATAGAGAATTTCTTTGTTCACTATGGGGCCCCAAAGAATTCATTCTAATCAAGGCAGAGACTTGAGGTTGCAATCAAGGCAATGCTCTCTCTATGAGGTATGGAGTCAAGAACCCTTATCAAGAACCACCCTTATCATCTGCAGGGAGACCCACAGCCTGAGCGCTTTAATCACACCCTGCTTGACATGCTGGTACTCTCCACCCAAGACAAGCCAAAATGGAGTAAGCAGTTAGAACCTTGGTCCACCTATAATTGTACCAAACATTATGCTGCAGGTTCTCTGCCTATCACTTCAGCGTTTGGGAGACAAACAGTTACCAGTGGATGTTTGTTTTGGGGTTTCCCTGATGGGGTCAGAGCTGAGAATTATGTTCAGTATGTGCAGAAACTAAAGCTCAATTGAACCATGCATACCAACTAAGCTCAGACAATGGTTGCAAAGAGAAACTTAGCTAATAAAGAAAGGTATGATAGACAAGTAAGGTCAAGAGCTTCAAGCTGGAAACCGTATTGCTGCAAAATCTGGGATTGTATGGCAAACACAAAATTGCTGATTGGTGGCACCATCTTCCCCACATAGTAGTGAGCAAATTGAAAGATTTACCTGTGTATAAAATGCGTGAGAAAACAACTCAAAGGATTTCAAGACCATGACCATAACTATTTGTTGCCCATTGGCCAAATCATGATTGAAGCTGAGCCCCCCAGTGGTTGTTCCCCTGGACCAGTGACTCAGACTGCTACGAAAAAAGGACGAGTAATCCTGCCCCAGTGGCCACTGACTAAAGGTTCTCTCCACAGCAAACCCAAATGATAATGATTGTCAGTCCACTTCTGATGAGGTGAGTGCAACTGTCTTATTACCCCTCTATGAACTGAGTCAACCTTTCGAGGGTAACCCCAAGGTCAATTGTGGGGATGAAGTTGGGCCTTCTGGACTGTAACCCCCAGTTTTATCCTTGAGCCAATGCTCCCTGAAGTGAGTACAGAGTGTCCAAGTCTGATGATGTTGAGTCACTGTGTATGGTGGAACTGTGTAACTTACTTGAGGAAGAGCCGATGATCTGAGTCAGACTGGTGACATGCCAGAACGTGAGGAATACTTTGAGTGTGGTGATAATTCCCTTCCAGTGCCGGAGTGCCTTCCCAGTGAACCAAGTCTTGTAGAACCCTGAATCCATAGAGCCATGGGTGACAGTGCCCCAAGTTCAAACTTTTCCACCCAGGTAGAGGTCCCCCTCGCAAGTAATGAAAGTGCAGAGATTGAGGTGAAAAGTACAGAGGCTGTGGCTGTCCCCCAGGAAGACTGGCGAACTGTCAAAACCAATAATGCGCCTCAGCTATGATTCCCCTGGGAGGCCAGTGGATTGCCTCTCAATGTGGTTCACAAGGAGTTTATGTGTCCCAGGTTCACTGCCCAAACTGAGCTTCAGTGCAAAGTTCCGTTGATTGTTCTGCCCTCCAGATATGAATGCTCCGCCCCATCTAGCCCCAAGGTAGCTGATGGGAAGGGGCTACTCACATTGTTCAATGTGCAGGAAGTGATAACCTGAAGTTGTATGGTATCCGTGTAAGTTACCTATGTGAAATGTGCCTGATGTAATTCAGAATGGGTATAGTAACATGAAACATAGATAATATGTATAGTATACAGTTAAGTATGTTGATTGATGTATAAAATGTGATTGGCATAACTATGTTGAAGGTATAAATGCACAGTATAATTTGCATCTGAAATTATAATGATGGTACAGACTTGACTGGACACCAAGTTTTTCCAGGCAAGGAAGGATGTAACCCCCTATAAATGGGGCTCCCGAAGGGTCTTCCAGAGTTCACCTAGTTGCTCACTGCCTGGTTGGTGTTAGTTGCTAAAGCCGTTTAAATGTTGTTGTCAGTGAGCACCTTTAAAGCCTCCATGTACTGTCTCTTTAAGTGCTGCCTTACTGCAGATATAATTATTGTAAATGGGGGTCTGAGTATTTCCTGCTTGAGTCCCACCGGTCTGCTGAATAACCACTCCGTTTCTGACATTGCTAATTGTGCAGAGGGCCCTGCTGAAAGATGTAACTAATTGCTGGTAATCATTTAGAGTAGTGATGAAAATGGAGTTTGTTCTAACCTTCCTTTCTTTGCAGCAAGGACTGTTTCTGTTTAACTCCACCTATCGGTCCTGAACTGCCAGACTGGACCAATCAGTACTTTAGGACTCTAAAGTAGAGCCTGTTAGAGTGGGACTGTGTGGAGCCAGACTCTGGGAATTGTAGTTTTGGACTATTGTCACCTTTTGCACCAACAGGGGAGCATGTTGTGACCTGATAGACTTCAAAGACAGGCAGGGTAAATGAATATTAATAAAAATAAAATGTGTGTTGTTAATCTCTCATTCCAGAGAGCTCATGTGTAGTGATACTGCTACATTCTTGTAGTAGTGGGACTACAGTATTTATAGATTTGTGCATACCATACCTCAGGTATGAGAGTACATCAGGTTCAGGAATACATTAGTTTTTGAATGATGGCCCTTTTCATGTTCTGCTTGGTGATACAGAAGAATAGGTTAGCTATTATAAAAAACATAACTAAGAACTTGGAAGGAACATTGGGAATACTTTTCCAATTGTTTAACCAGGTGAGACACACTAAGCTGAAAGCTTTTTACAGGTGCAACCTGGGAGCACAAGGAAGTTAAGTGACTTGCTCAGGGTCACACAGTATATGCAAGTGGGGACTGTGGGATTCAAACCCAGGTCTCCAGATTTGCAGCTCAGAGCCTTATACCTCCATTTTACAGTTGTTGGCACATTTACTGCCTCCCTAACCTTAATCAAACACAAGTTGGCTAGAGTCTGCAGGCTTGCTTGTAATACAATATAAGCAGAAGGAATAGATGGTTTTAGTTGACATATTGTAGGGAACGCTGTTAGTAAGGAGCATTTAAGAACTGTATAATGCAGTTTATATCTAAAAGCACTTTGTGAAGTCCAAAGATCCCATAGCTCAACCTTAAGTCAAAATGGCTGCCTCAGAGTGGATGAGTTAACATTGTTTCCAAATGCATCTGTGTTATACAATATAACTGTGGTTGAAGTGGACATAAAGTTTAAAACAGAATAGGAAAAGTAATAAGGCTATCATTCCATCAAGGGATTTGGTGACATAAACCACAAGAGCAACCCCTGAGACAGAATGAAGAGGCTAATTACTGATGTTTTCCTACCTGTTATTTTTGTAATATATGAAATCTATGAACATTGTGTCTGATGAGCAAGCAATAATACCTGACAGGGTGGGTGGTATTGGGCAATACCAGACCGCGCAGGGGCATAATGAGGCCCGACACCACAGGAGGAGGACCTTATAGCCCCTGGAAGGTCTGGTATTGCCCATACCGCCCACCCTGGAGGGTATTATTGTGCTTAGAAAATGGGCTACCTGTGGCAGTGTTATGTGGGATTTAAAAACATTAAACAAAAAAATTACAAAAACACAGTAACAATAAAGTTTTACTATACTGGATGTAAAGTAGTCCCTCTGTTCTTTTGGTTTTTTTGTCATGTTGTCCCTCATCCACAGAGCGATTGTACTTATTCCCCTCCCCCACACCTCTGGAAGAAGACTTTTTATGTTTGCTTGCACGCTTGTGCAAGAAACGTGCCATCATCCGAGTTTTTGGAGGTGTGGCAGCCTCTTCAATTCAGTCAGTGTGTTTGCAGGCGCGGCCGCAGTTCTCCAATGGCTGCTGCAGCTGTCTATGACAGCAGTTGAAAATGCAGTGGAGTACAGTTGAAAGGGGAGCTACGCTTCTGTGAGCAGCGATAAAATGCTCGCCTGCTCAGGCGTGCTCCCCTACACACACACACACACACACGCCAGACATGCGGCTCGCCCCTTACACACACTGTATAGCCGACGAGGGTGCCCAATCCCCTGTCGGCTGTGCTGCACTCCCCTAAAACAGAGTTCCACATGCCACACTGGGTACCCACCTCAGCATAGTTACACATTGTAGCAGACGGGGTGCCCAAAACCCCTCATCGGCTCCACTGTTCCACCCCCCAGAGAGTACAGGGTGCCACGCTGGGAGCTCACCCCAGCGTGCAACAGATGCTATTGGTTGACGGGAGTGCCCAATCCCATCAGCCCATCGCCGCCCAACAGCCATCCTTGTGCCACCCTGGAGCTCCATCCTAGCGTGGCACACGGCCCGCTGCCATCGCCCTTTTAAAAAAAAAACATGAAACACAAAAACAGTCCTCACTGTCTCAGCCCCACCACCCACCCACCCACTAAGCACCTGCCTCCCCCCCCCTCACCCCATACTTACCTCGGACTCGCGCAGCGATCTTCGGTGGACTGGGAACACGTCTGCACTCTTCAAGCCGACTGCGAACTGAGGAAATGCCGGTAAGCTGTATAATGGGAAGATAGGGTTTTTTCAACTTTGGTGCATATCTCCAGGCATTTTTTGAATTTTGCACCAAATGTTCAACATGGGGTTTTTGGGACCCCTTCTCATGAATGCCCTCACTGTCATGGCGTTAATCGGTCCAGGGTGATTTTACAGTCACTGCATGAAATCACCGTTTGGGACTGAGTAATGAAATGACACTGCCACTGTTCATAAGGTGGCCTCAAAAGCCTATGTTGAAAATTTGGTGGAAAAATTCCTAAAAATGACTGTTTTACGAGCGCATGTTGCACAGTTCCTACGCACACTCGTAAGTTTGCAAATTTTCAATATTTTCACTCCAGATTTTCAACACTGCCATTTTACCAAACCTCCTTATGAACAGTACAGCTGTCATTTTTCACATCTTGCCCAAAACGTGTTTCCGCCCATGTAGCGCACAATGGTGCAGTTGGTGTGAGAAATCAATGTATGGGACACATTAGGAAAATCACAGTTACACTGTTCATGAGCAGAGGTCTTAAAATGGCTATGTTGAAAATTTGGTGAAACAATTCCTAAAAATTACTGTTTTATGAGTGCGCGTTGCGCAGTTCCTACACACGCTCGTAGGTTTGCGAATTTTCAATATTTTCACCTAGATTTTTCAACATTGCCATTTTATTACACTTCCTTATGAACAGTACAGCTGCTATTTACTGTTGCCCAAATGTGTTTCCGCAGACATGTAGCGCATAATGGTGCAGTCAAAGTGAAAACAATGTTTGGGACAGATTAAGAAAATCAGTTACACTGTTCATGAGCAGAGGTCTTAAAATGGCTATGTTGAAAAATTTTGTGACAAAAGCCCATAAAATGACTGTGTTACGAGTGAGCATTGCGCAGTTTCCACGCACCCACGTAAGTTCATGACTTTGTAATATTTTCAGTCCAGATTTTCACCAGTGGCATTTTTCCACACTTCCTTATGAACAGTACAGCTGTCATTTTTCACAACATGGCCGAAATGTGTTTTCACACTTTCAGCGCAGAGATGCGTGGTCGCTGTGGGAAATCATTGTTTGGGACAGATAAAGAAAATCACAGTGACACTGTTCATGATCGGAGATCCCAAAATGCCTGTGTTGACAATCTGCTGTAAAAAATCCCCAAACTAATTACATTATGGGTGTGCGTTGCACAGTTTCTATGCACGCTCGTGACTTCACCAGTTTTTTAAATATTTTTACTGCAGATTTGCAACATTGCCATTTTTTACACCTCCCATGAACAGTACAGCTGTCATTTTTCACATCCTGTTCGAATGTGTTTTGCACCTGTGGTGCTAAATGCCGAGTCGCCAGCATAAGCAGCTTTCAGCTAACAAACTGATATTGCCACTGTTCATGAGGTGAGGTCACAAAAACATGCTGAAAATTTGGAGTGAAATACTAACGAATGCCTGAGGTGCTAGGATTTCCAACCATAACACCCCACCCTGTAGAGAATGACAGGCATCAGGGTTGTGACTTGGGATTCTTGCCTGTAATGCTCATACCATTCCACACCCTGCAGCCAGTGAGAGGCATCGAGGTATGTCTTGAACTCTTCAGCCCCAAAGTTCACCCCATTCTCCTATACTACACCCAGCTCACCATATTTCCTGATGGAATGGGGTGCGCGTAAGGGCCAAAGACCTCAAGGCACACCGTGACACTTGTCAGTGTCTGCAGGGTAGGGTGTGGTGAAATGGCGTGGCCGTTATGCCTGATGACCCAAAGGCACACCCCAATGCCTGTCACTCTCTGCAGGGTGGTGGTGGGGTTGGCTTCAGCTCAATACTTCACTGCCATCCCTATTATGCAGCTCTGTAAGTTCTGCACTACCAATGCCAATGCCAGCAAGCAAACATTTGGCATTGACAAATGCTTGTTTTGTAAAGTTTTTACCACCCAGTAGTTTTCTGGCATCATTGTTGCGCTACAGAAAAGAGAGTAAAAAATAGCTTTTTGCCATATTTGAAATTTTTTTTTACCCTTGGCACTTGCAGCTTTTAGGAGCATGACCCTACTTGACCCTGCCACGTAAGACCAGGAAGTGCCATGCAAGAGGTATGATGTGGCAGTCAGGGAAGAGCTGTTAATTTTATATGTATGTTTACTATGGTTGCTTCTTTTTTCATTTGTGGGGATGACAACATTAAACATGAGACAGCCCATTTGTGTTTGTGTACTGCGGGTTGTGGAGTGGGAGACGCTTGTTAGCGGTAGCACATGTGAGCAGCATCTTTAGCATGGACACCAGACAAGAGCGAGCAGAGAGACAAATTTGAAAGAAGCGCAGTTTGGGAAATTGCTGTTTTGTTCTCGCACTTTCTCCGTGAATGTTATGTTTTTATGGTGGAGGCAGTGGGGGCATAAGTCACTCGCCATGTTAAAAACATGGCGGCTGTTTGAATTGTGTGCCCACTGCTTCAGCCAATCATGAAGCAGGCTGGGCACACTGATACTATTTACGAGGTTGTCAGGGTTGGCATAGCTAGTACCTTTTACTTACAGGGCTCTCATTGTAAGTTAATGTACCCCATGCTAGCCAATCAGATTTGTTTATTTGCAAAGCCCATTTTCTAATATCATTGAACTGATGCCAAAAAGACAGTATTATAACTTTCTGATGTCAGAACATAGAGAATACAGGATGGGTACCCGTGCAGAACCAGTGTGTTCTGTCACAGAGGGGTCTGATTCCTGTGACCTCGAGAGCGACGCTCGAGAGGTCCTTGGGAATCAGACCCCAAGG
Source organism: Neoceratodus forsteri (assembly GCA_016271365.2). Classification (NCBI taxonomy): domain Eukaryota; kingdom Metazoa; phylum Chordata; order Ceratodontiformes; family Ceratodontidae; genus Neoceratodus; species Neoceratodus forsteri. Next base: position 726,872,907 of record CM028129.1, read on the forward strand.
TGGCAGAATGCACGGTTCTGCATTGGGTTAACCATCTTGTATTTTTTATAGTCTATGGTGCCCAACAAAATATTTTGAATACATTTTTAGGCTTCCAATATGTATTTAATTTATGGATAAAGAAATTGTTGTCTCCCCTCACTAGGAGACAGAGTTGGGTGGTTGCTAGGGACTGGGCTTCCATAACGTTGCAGGGCATATGTCCATTGGTTGGCGCTCTGCTGTAGGCGAGATTAACAAAAAAAAACATGGCGGCAGAACCTCTCGCTAAGTGAGAGCAGAAACAGACACCATGGCAAAAAACTAAGTTAACATTTCATATCTGGTTGATCCTCCAGTCTGCATTATGGCAAATGATCTGTTCCCATTTCAGAAAACCTCTGCCCGTACCTGTAAGTGATGTTGACGCACTCGCAGTTTTCTGTGTATGCTTTCAAACCCTAGTTCGCACTATCAATTTTAAATGAATGGAATGCTGTTCTGCATGTATGGTCAGAACAGCATTCCATTCATTTAAGTGTGTGTGGATGAACAGCGTTTTCATAAGGCTGGATTTCGGGTGAGAACAGTGTTCCGCCATACGCTATAATGATATTATGAGTTTTTAATGCCACTAATTTCCTAAGGGGAAGGAATTAAGGCAACTGAGGTAGAGGGAATGCAGGGAGAGGTGGAGGCACTGTGAATCACCCTGGAGATGGGAAATGGCACTGCCATTTCCACTGGTGTGATCTACATACCTCTCACACAAAGGGAAGAGCTGGACAGGGTACTTGTAGAAGCCATCCACAGAATTACAGCTAAAGGGAAAATGCTGCTAGTAGGAGACTTCATTCTGCCAGATGTGGATTGGAGCAACCAGGCTGCAGCCTCAGCCAGGAAATGAGACATCCTGGAACCCTGCAGGGGCATGCCTAAGACAACTAGTAATGGAGCTTATCCGAGAGACAGCGACTTTTGGACCTGGTACTCACCAACGGGACAGAACTACAGATGTAAAAGTGGGGAGCCATCTAGGATCAAGCTATCACAGTATGGTGCGGTTCAATGTTCAAACAGCAGAAGGGTCAAACCACATGAAAGCAAGCATCCTGGATTTCAGGCAGGCTGACTTTGCAAGGATGGTGGAATGTCTTAGGAAATCACTGGCAGAGAAGGAGAGGGGGTGGAGGAACAATAGAAGAATCTTAAGGAGCCATAGTGGAGGCAAAAGCCATTGCATTAGGCAAGTAAGCAAAATAAAGAGAAATAAAAAACACTGTGGTTCTCAAAGGAAGAGGCCGAGAAGGCAAGTGGCATTCAGCAGGTACAAGGAAACACAGAGGGAAGAAGACAGGGAACTGTATCTGGAAAAGCAGAGGAGGCAGGAAAGCAGTTAGAGTGCAAAGGCGCAAAACAGAAAAAAATAGCCCAGGCACAATAAAAGGGGGCAAGAATTTTTTCAGGTACATTAGTGAAAGAAAAAAAACTAAGAGTGATATTGTAAGACTAAAAAGGGAAGGAGGGAAGTGTCCAGAGGGGGACCAAGAAAAAGCAGAAATCCTGAACAAGTATTTTTATTCAGTATTCACAGAAGAAAGGGAAGGGGAGAGACCAAAGTTAGGTGTTGGAAGCACCACTGGAAGGGAAATGGACACCAGTCCATTTTAGGAGGAGACAGTCTTAAAGGAACTCACAAATCTGAAAATGGACAAGGCAATGGGACTGGATGGGATACATCCCTGAGTATTAAGAGAACTCAGGGAGGAACTGGCAGCACCACTGACAGCCCTGTCCAACAGTTTGCTGGAAACAGATGTAGTACCAAAGGACTGGAGGAGGGCGAATGTGGTTCCTCTCCACAAACGTGGGAGCAGGGAGGAGGCTGGCAATTACAAACTAGTCAGCCTTACCTCGGTGTTGGGGAAACTAATAGAATCTCTACTAAAAGAAAGGCTTGTGATATATCTCGAATCCAATGAAGCACAGGATCCGAGGCAGCATGGATTCACAGCAGGAAGATCTTGTCAAACAAATCTGATAGATTTCTTTGAGTGACTAGGGAGGTGGATCAGGGAGGGGTGGTGGATGTGACCTATCTGGATTTCAGCAAGGCCTTCGACACCATCCCACATGGGAGACTAGTAAACAAGCTGAGCAGCCTGGAAGTGGGTCCCAGGGTGGTAAACTGGGTCAAAAATTGACCCAGTTGAACAATAGGACACAGAGAGTGGTGGTGAATGGAGTTCAGTTCAAAGGGGGGTGACCGCCGGGGTCCCGCAGGGCTCAGTGCTTGGATCAGTCTTCTTTAATGTCTTCATAAGTGACATTGCAGAGGGGCTAGATGGGAAGGTGTGTTCTCTTGCAGATGACACAAAGATCTGTAATAGGGTTGACACTCCAGGATGGTAGAGAAAATGAGAAGGAACCAAGCAAGCTTGAAAAGTGGAAAATGTGTGGCAGCTAAGATTCAATGCAAAGAAGTACAAGATGGGGTGCATAGGAGAGGTATTCCAGCAGAAGGAAGGAGGTGGTGATGCCACTGTATAGAACTTAGAGATACCTCATCTAGAGTACTGTGTCCAGTTCTGGAGGCCGATTCTGGAAGGTCATAGACAGAGTAGAAGCAGTTCAGTGAAGGGTACAAAATGGTGCAGTAGCTGCACCAGAAGTCTTATGAGGGAGATGGAGGATCTCAACAGTATTGCCTGAAGGAGAGGCAAGAGAGGAGGGATATGACAGAGACTTTCAAATATCTCGAGGGTGTAAATAAAGTAAAGAGGGTAACATCTTAAAGAAAAAGATGTTTAAGAACAAGGGCCATGATATGAAGATAGTGGGGGTAGATTTAGGGTAACATGAGAAAGTATTTTTCATGGAAAGGGTGGTGGATCCATGGAACAGACTTCTGGCAGAGGTTGTAGGGGCAAAATGGTAGGGGAATTCAAAACGTGGGACAGAAATGGGGTAGCGATAGGAAAGAGAGGGCAAGCCTCAGATCATTTAGGATCTGCTAGATATGAAACAGGTGTGGAAAATGGGCAGACTAGGTGGGCCAAGTGGTCCCCATCTGCCATCAAATTCTATGTTTTATAATGATCCATATATGATAATGCAGTTCTGAATGATATATACCAGCAGTATTTGAAAGACAAATACCCACTGAGTTAAGTAAAAGGTATGTCAATGCTGAAGAATAACTGACTATAAACCAGTACTTTAAAAATAAACTTCTACAGGGAAAACGAAATTCAGATTAATGCAACCACATAAAGGGTGAGTCCTGGACTTCAGAAGGGCAGATTTTACTAAGTTAGGCAAATGCCTCAGGAAGGACCCAGCAGAGAGAGAGAGGACTGGGGAGGATAGAGGAAAAGTGGGCAAAATTAAAAGAGGGTATAATAAAGGCAACAAACCTCTGTGTCAAGCAGGTAAGCAAAAGTAAAAGAAAGAGGAGACCACTGTGGTTCTCAAAGGAGGTAGCAGAAAAGGTAAAGGCTAAAAAGGATGCATTCAGAAAGTATAATGAGATCCAGAGAGAAGAGGATGGGGAAGAGTATCTGAGGAAACAGAAGGAGGCAGGCAAAGCAGTAAGGAGTGCAAAGGTCCAAACTAAGGAAAGAATAGCCCAGGGAGTTTCTAAAGGGGGACAAGATATTTTTAGGAATGTTAACGAGACAAGGAATATAAAGGAAGGGATAGTAACGTTAAGGCGGGGTAACTGTACAGAGGGGGATCAAGAAAAGGCAAACATCTTAAACAAATACTTCTGCTCAGTATTCACGGTAGAAAGAGAAGGGAGGGACTACGAAAAGGCATCAGGAGCTTTGAGGGGTGGGAGACGTACACTAGTCCATTTTTTGAGGAGAAAGTCCAGAAAGCACTCACTAACCTGAAGGTGGATAAAGCTATGGGGGACAAATGGTATACATCCAAGCATACCTCTCAACCTTTTCAGCATTAAAATGCAAAGCACTGGTCTTCAAAATTCAGAGCAAATTGTCAAAGAATAGTAGGCCCCATATGTTCATCCTTAAAGACTGTTTCTATCAAGCTAGTTCTGTGTTTTCATAGTTTGTGTGTTGTCCAGAAATAGCTCTTAACATTATAGGGAACATCAGTAAACCTTCTCCAGAGAGAGGGTAAATTTAAGAGTAAAAATCATAGTGCTATGCGAAATTCATAGCAGTTGAGAGGTATGCATCCAAGGGCGCTGAGGGTGCTTAGGGAGGTACTAGCTGCACCTCTGACAGACCTATTTAACAGGTCACTGGAGACTGGCGTAGTCCTGGGGAACCGGATAAGGGCACAGGTAGTCCCATTTCACAAAAGTGGTAGTAGGGAAGAGGTGAGCAGTTATAGTTCTGTCAGCCTGACATCAGTGGTGAGTAAATGAATGGAATCACTACTAAAGGGAAGGATTGTGAATTATCTTGTATCCAATGGACTGCAAGGTCCAGGGAAGTATGGTTTCAAAGGGGAAGGTCATGTCAAATAAAAATTGATACATTTCTTTGACTAAGTGACAAAGGAGTTGGATCAGGGGGAGCAGTGGACATAACCTAACTGGATTTCAGCAAGGTGTTCGACACTGTTCCACATAGGAGACTGGTAAACAAGGTGGGTAACTTGGGGTGGGTAATAAGGTGGTAACCTGGGTAAGAACTGGTCAGCAGAAGGGACATGGAAGGGAAGGTGACCAGCAGGGTACCTTAGGGATCAGTGCTGGGACTAGTCCTCTCAATTTCTTTATAAGTGACATAGGAACTGGGAAGGAAAGGTCTGCCTCTTGCAGACGCACACCAAGATCTGCAACAGATTGGGTAGTTTGGGGTGTGGAAAAGATGGGTAGGGCTCTGAAAAGGGTGGAGGAGTGGTCAAGAGTATGTCATCTAGATGCAAAATAATGCATCTGGGCCATAGAAACCCGGGATTACGAAATGGGCAGAGGACACTGACAAGACTAAGTGGAAAAGCCCTAGGGATAATCATATCAGATGACCTAAAAGTCGCCAAGCAGTGTGACAAGGCAGTCAGAAGAGCTAGTTGGGATGCTGGGATACAGAGGAAGGGATATCGTCAGCAGGAAAAGGGAGGTGGTGCTGCCCCTACATGAATCACTGTTAAGACCTCCCCTTGAGTACTGTGTCCAGTTCTGATGGCCACATCTCAGGAAGGACATAGTCAGAGTTGAGGCAGTCCAGAGGAGGGCTACCAAATGGTGCGGTTCTGCATCAAAAGCCCTACAAGGAGAGGCTTAATGAGATAAATATGTTCACCCCTGCAGGAGAGGAGGTAGGGGATATGATGGAGACCTCTAAATACTTCATGAGTTAAATAAGGTACAAGAGAGAGGTATTTTTCAGAGGAAAAGGGTACTAGAACAAGAGGGCTGCTAATGAAACTGGAGGGGTAATTTCAGGAGGGATGTAGTAGTGCTTCTTCACAAAAAGGGTGGTGGATGCCTGGAACAGCCTTCCAGTGTAGGCAAAGACAGTGGTGGGGTTCAAAAATGCCTGGGGCAGGCACAAGGGAAACATTAGTTTAAGGAAGGAAGGGATGGCTCCATAGATCAAGTTGGGTCTGCAGCAGAAAATGAAGGTCCAAAAAAAAAGAAGAAAAGAAGAAAGGGGAAGACTGGGTGGACCCAGTGGCCCTTATCTGTCATCACATTCCACGTGTCTATGTAAATGCAGCTTTCCTGATTGGAAGCTCCAGTCTGCATTACAGAAAACAGTTGGTGCATCAGCACAAAGGTAGAGCTTGAGCGCATGCAAATGAAAGGTGAAGCCATGCATACATGTCACTGTAGTATATTGGAAACCCAATGGCCATGCTAACTAACTCTTTAGGAAGTGCACTTAATACCCAGGAAAAACATGTTTTAATAGCATGCATACAGCATGCACAGCATAAAACACTGTACCAGTGCCCTATAAAAGCCAGTATTGATGCAGTGGTAAAGCAAGGAGATGGACAACACTTACTGTATAATGGAGGTCTCTACAGCATTCCTGATTAAAGGAGGAGTACTTTGAAGTGAAACATGCAGAAGTCAGTGAACCTCAGTATAATGCATACTGATGTAGGAGACCTTAAATGAATGAACACATTCTAAATGTCTTGCTGGCCATCCCTAAACATAGCAATATGCTTATTTCACTGTGGCAAATGGTGTGCTAGATCCCTTGTGTCAGAGAATTACTAATTCTGCCTACCAATTGGATTTGGGCAAAATTCATGGCTCCTGGATGCACACCCCTTATATAGGTCCCAGAAAGATGTGTTTGGGTTTCTACGTTATTTAAAATTTTGCAAATCAGTCTCAAATAAAAGTGTGATTATTAAACTACATTTAGAACTTTTGGGGGATTCTTTCAGTGATAGATATTTATGTAACCCATGTGCGCAGTACCCAAACATATGTAAATGTAAACCATTGGAATCGTTGGCAAAAAGAGAAGGGAGAAAATAGCTGTGTCCATTTTTAACTAAAGTGGCAGGACAACCTCATAAAGAAATTGTTAAAAAAAAACGTTTATTCTCTGACCACAAGACCATAATTTATGCTTTAGGCTCATATGCTGTTTCAATATTTTCTCCTATGTTAATTTGATATATTGAAGCCTTCCTTTTACAAGGATTTTACTACTCTTTCTAAATGATATAAATGTCTCTTATAGTATTACATGGTCTCCATTTTATTTTGCACAATTGTCATGAACATTACACTGGATAATAATATGGGTGTTTAAGACATTTAAGCAAGCAATAACACACAGCGAGGTGTAGTTTATCGCCTGACAAGAGCATGCCCAGGGATGCACTAAGGCATGAGGTGCTTGTGCCGAGTGCCTTATGCCACTGGGCATGCTCTTATCAGGCGATAAACAAGTACAAGATTTCTGATTTTTTTAAGTTTAATTTATAACCTGAGAAAACTGCAAAATCACCCATTATTTATATCAGTGCCGGGACAGATTCCCTAGGTCGTGTTATGTAAAGGAGGAGATCAACTGCATACAAAGTAATTTGGTGCTGACCCCCCCCCCACCCCACACACACCTGGGATTCCCTTCACTAGCTGACTCTCCCATATTTTAATAACCAGGGTTCGATAGTGGTATGCCACCCTAACAGTGACATTTCTATGGTGACATGCATCGATATCGACTACAGCGCCATGCCACTGTAGAAGTGCCACTGGAAGGGGGCAGCCACTTCCCCCCGACTTGCACCCCTTCCCCGAACTAACTCTGACCTGGAGTTAGAAGCCATTATTTCGGTGGGTGACGGGGGCAAAGCCCCCCATGTGGGGGTTCAGAGAACAAAGCCCCCCGATGTAAAAAAATAGTCTCGGACAGTACAGCTCCATGCCGACTGCAACTTGTGGTCGACATGGAGCCCGTCGCTGTAATGCCGGTTGCGATCCTTTTTGTTGTGCCGGTATACACAACCCTTCGATAGCCATGGTGAATAGTAGGGGGAAGGGGGCAGCCCTGTCTTGTACCCCTGAATAGCCTTAAGACTTTAGAGCACCTGCCAGTTTATCTTTCAGTTCCTTGTAATATTCAGCAGTGAAGCCATCAGAGCCCACCGCCTTCCCAGACTTTAGACTCAAAATGGCATTTTGCACTTCCACTATTGTTATCGGTGCTCCTAGGCTTTCAGCTTGCCCGTTGTCTAGAGCAGGAAGATGAATGCCATCCAAAACATCCTTAGTCGCCTGCTCCATCCCGGAGCATTCAGCTTTACACAATGTTGAATAATATTCCTTAAATATATTTCTACTCTCCTTCTCATCATGGGTAAGCTGCCCGGCCCTATTTCTCACTGCAATTATTTTAGGCATTACTTTCCCTCCCTCCTCCCTTCATTAACTTGACTCGGAGCGCTCCAGGCTTAATGCGCCATTCATATATCTTATGCCTTGAAAAAAACTATCTAGTCTTTGCTTCTCCTGTGAGGCACTTGTTCAGAGAATCCCTGAAGACTGTCAATATTTTCCTATCATAATCCCCCCCTCTCCAGCACCAGACGTTCTAGCTCATTAATCTCATCCTAGTTTTTTAATTTTCTCTCTTTTCCCTTCTAAGTTTTGGCCAGATAGCAATTACCCCTCTCATAAATGCTTTTCCTGCCTCCCATAGAACACCCCTGAAATCCACAGTACCCTTGTTAGTTTCCCAGTAGACATCCCTCTGGTTTCTTAAATATGACTTAAAGTCCTCTTTACATGGCAGATAAGTAGGAAAATGCCAGGATCCGGGCCCCCTCTCCTCCCACCCCATTCTCATATTTAGCTGCACCATGGAGTGGTCTGAGATAATAGTCGGACTGTGGGAGGCCCCATCAACTTTCTCATACAACCCCCTAGTAACAAAGATATAGTCCAATCTGGACCATGATTTATGTGGGTTCGAATAAAATATATATTCTTTAGCTCCTGGGTTTATTGTCCTCCAGCTGCCTACCAAATGCAACTCTGCCAGCCCCCAGGCCTATCCTTCTGATGCCCTGTTTATTCTGTGCCCAGAGCCAGTGTAGTCCATTTGTCAATCCATGGTGTGGTTAAAATCCCACCCCCCCATTAATGAAACCCGGGAACTGTTCTTTATGAATCACCTCCAGAAGAGACTGATAGAAGCCCAGTTCATATATTGCAGGGGCATACACACTCACCAGCATGATCTCCTGTCCCCTCACCTTTCCCACAACAAAGACATATCTGCCCACATGAGTATCTCTCACAACCCTATTTATTTCTAAGAGAAAGTTTATTTACAAGTATGGCCACTCCTCTTTTGTGCGATAAGTAGGAGGCTGCAAAGCAGGCTCTTCCTCAACCCCCCCGCCAACTTACCATGTTCCTTCGTAGTTAAGTGGGTCTCCTGAAGCATTACAATCTGGGTATTGCGCCATTTCAGGGGCACTAGTATTTTATACTGTTTGATAGGCGAGCCGATTCCCTTCACATTCCATGAAATAATCACATCAATAGTATTCTTGTTCACCATATTGTACAGGGCTGACCTGCCATAGCCCCATTCATTATCATTCTAATAGTTCTCTCCTTCAGAAATCCTAAACCCTACAGCCCTTTCCAAGTAGTAGTACAGAATTCCATTAGAAAAAGAGAAAAGATAAACACACAAGAACTTTTATAACTTGTATAACAATAAACTCTCCAACTCATTAACTGAATCTACAAGCCCACTTCCTCCTCCCCCCTCCCTCCGTCCTGAACTCCCTTCTTGCTTTGCAGTGAACTGTATATCCCTATTTGCACTAAAAGGTGCAACCAACTCCCATCAGGAACAACCGATTTTGAAATCTACCCGGTTCCTTCCCATGTTACCCTCATATGCCTCCTCCTCCGCCTCTGCTTCTAGAAACTCACATTAGGCAGAGTCATACATTGTTACCAGATACTTCCCTATTCCTTGGGGTTAAAATTATGTTCATTTTCAACCTACCTGAAGAGTGTATGTTCTGATGCATCTCATCAATGTCAGAGCCAAGCTCCTTGCACTTGGCCTGCTCCTCTGGGCCCCCCATCCCAGCACCCCTCCCCAGCCACCAACCATTCCACCCGGCACCCACCCACACCCACCTTCCATTCCTCACTGCCCTTTAGTTCTTCAGCCCAGTCTTTACATGTGCCCAATAACATTAATCATACCAGTCCACCCCAAGTTACCCTCCTTCTCACCCCTCTACATTCCTGAGGCTGCCCACAAGACTCCCACCTCTGACCCTATTGTATTACCTTCTTCCCACTCAATTAGCCCCCAATTGTCTCAGAAGGGCCTGGGCTCAGGCGAGTGGAGGAGACCCACACACCCAAGTAACAAGCACTGGTCCCCCGCCCCACCAACCTGTATTGTGTCCCAGATGGATTTCATTCGCAGCCATGCCACAGCTCTACTTCTGCATACCATCTCACTGGTAGTTCAGTGCAGACAATGTTCTTTAAACACAATCCACTGTTATACTTTGCAAGAAGGGCCTTCTTGTTTTTAAGTCTTGGATAGTTCAAACTTGCAGGACGCCATACATGAGGGCAAGCCTTCTCCTCTCCCTGTAGGGGTTAGCACAAAGTACACTGTCCATGCCACAAGAGATCACATTAATTTCATACTCCTGGGGTAGGGTGACCATTCATTGATAGTCCGGTGCCATCCGGTGGGGAACAGATTGGGGATAAGACAGGCGCAAGCCCCGTCGAGTAAAGTGCAGACCATCATGAGTGCATCAAAAAATATACAAGTCCCAGAAGGTTCCTTCTTCTTGTGCTTCAGCCTTCTATATTTCTTCTCCCATGCTTATTGTCCCACCCAGTAATAAAGCTTTTCAGTTTGTCCGGTTCCCAGAAGGTATAGTTGGCCCCCTCAAATCTCGTCTTCACCATCGCAGAATAGGTTATGTAAAACTCCAGACCTCTTTCCCACAGCATGTTCGTCATCGGGTTAAAGAGCTGTCTTTTTTTCTGAACCCTTTGTGATAAGTCCTAGTGCAGGGTGAGATGAGCTCCCTCATTTAGGACCTCCTTCTTGGCTCGATAGGCAACTAGAATGGATTGCCTATATCCAAAATGATGTAACTTGAAAATGATCTGTCATAGAGGCTGATCATTGTTGGGTCTGGGGGTTTAGGCTCTGTGGGACCGCTCGATCTTCAACTTTCCATGTTTAAAATCCATTCCGAGCAATGTAGGCAACGTCTCAGCACAGAACTGCCTTTTTTTCCCTCAGGCAAGCCAAGCAACCGCAAATTGATCTGCGGTTATAGTTCTCTTGATAATCCACCACATCTTTTAAAGCCTAGAGTTCCTGCTCCAGTGCTGCAACTTTATTTGGGACCTGCCTCGTGGCATCCTCCAGGTCAGACACACCCTGTTCTAATTCCACAATACGCTGATTATGCTGACCCAGTTCCACGGTAAGGGTCATTATTTTCCCCTCGGAGTTGTCTAGTCAGGGGCTCAGACCTTGCAGAACTTGTTCAGTCACTGTACACAGCCCATTTACAGAGGAAAGGGTTCTGAAAGAGCTCTTGAAGCTGAGGGTGGACAAAGTGATGGGGCCTGATGGATTCATCCCAGAATTCTAAAAGAACTAAGGGTAGAACTAGTGACACCACTGACTACCCTCTTTAACAAATCATGGGAGGATGGGGTGGTACCCGAGGACTGGAGGAGGGCAGATGTGATTCCCCTTCACAAAAGTGGGAGCAAGGCAGAAGCAGGAAACTACAGACCTGTTAGTTTAACCTAAGTGGTAGGGAAAATGATGGAATCACTTCTGAAGGAAAGAATTGTTGAGTATCTAGAGGCCAGAGGGGCACAGGACCCAAGGCAGCATGGATTCACAGCAGGAAGGTCATGCCAGACAAATCTGATAGATTTCTTTGACTGGGTGACCAAAGTAGTTGATCAGGGAGGGGCTGTGGACATGGCCTACCTAGACTTTAGCAAGGCATTTGACACAGTCCCACACAAAAGATTAATATACAAGTTAGCCAGCCTGGGAGTGGGTCCCAAGATGACAGCCTGGGTAAAGAATTGGCTGGAGAATAGGACACGAGAGTAATAGTAAATGGAGTCCACTCTGAAAAAGGGGGTTAGTAGGGTACCGCAGGGTTCAGTATTAGATCGGTCCTCTTCAATGTCTTTATAGTTACATTGCAGAGGGACTGGAAGGAAAGTATGTCTCTTTGCAGATGACACAAAGATCTGCAACAGAGTTGATGCACAAGGTGGGGTGGAAAGGATGAGAAGGGACTTGGCAAGGTTAGAGGAATGGTCAAATGTATGGCAGCTTAGATTCAATGCTAAGAAGTGCAAGGTAATGCACCTGGGAAACAAAACCCAGGGAAGAGTACACAATGGGGGTGAGATACTAACAACAACAAAATGGAAAGGGACCTGGGGTAGTCATATCAGATGACCTAAAGGTGGGCAAGCAATGTAAGAGGGCAGCAAGGAGGGTTGGGGAATACTGGGATGCTAGGGAGAGGCATCACCAGTAGAAAACAAGAAGTTATTATCCTCTGTACAGACAGCTGGTGAGACCACATCTGAGTACTGCGTGCAGTTCTGGAGACCCAATCTCCGAAAGACATAGACAGGATGGAAGCTGTCCAGAGGAGGGCAACTAAATGGTGCAGGGTCTGCACCGAAGACATATGAAGAGAGACTTAAGGAGCTTAATATGTATAGCCTCGAGGAAAGGAGGGAGGGGGACATGATAGAAACTTTCAAGTACCTCAAGGAATCAACAAAGTCCAAGAGGGTAGCATCTTTCAAAAAAGAGGTGTGCAAGAACAAGGGGTACAATTTGAAGATAGAAGGGGGCGGCTCAGAGGTAATTTAAGGAAGTATTTTTCACAGAGAGGGTTGTGGATGTATGGAGCGGCCTTCCAGAGTAGGTTATTGAGTCAAAACAGTGGTGGAATTCAAGCATGCATAGGACAGTCATAAAGGCAATTCTAGGGGTGGGAGTAGGAAGTAGTGGCTGCTGGTTAACTAGGATCTGCAACTTATCCATCAGGTAGGAAATGGGCAGACTGGGTGGGCCAGCGGTCCTTATCTGCCGTCATATTCTATGTTTCTATGTTTCTATGTACAGCTGATTAATGCGATCTCAGCTGCCAAAAGTGGGATAGGCCATGGGCTGATGCTTGCTGCTGAGTCTACCAAGGTGGACTTTTTGCTGGACGATTTTCCAGCATTTTGAATATTTTTAGCTGACGATAAGTATTCATCCATGCTTAGGAACACTTCCCACACCATCCTTTGCAGTGCAAACCCTAGTTACTCTGCAAAAACTATTAATTTATTAACTTGCATAGCGGAGCTTCGGAGGTTTGCGTCCTTACAGTCTGGTGCTCATTAGCACCCTAACTGCAGGTCTTTGCTTGTCAAGTGACCCCAGGGTGATGGTGCAGTCAATGCTAGCATGTCTTTCTCAGACAAGGGAGATACGACATTCCATTCCCTCAATGACCCTTGTAGTTGACTAAAAGCTGTGCTTTCTTCACAGAATGCTACAGACCTTATTTGTGTTACCAGTAAACTAGAGGCAGGTGAGAGAGCAGGGAGAAAAAATGGAGGCATAAAATATCATGTAATCAGCACAGTTTTGACCCCCCTCACTCTAGTAATCTCGGGTCCAGCATTGCTTGATCATCCAGTGGTGTCATGTTTCTGCAGAGGGGTGACCAAAGACTATATCAACAATTGGGGTGGGGTGGGGTGTTGAGCCATAAAAAAGCCTTGCAGCCCTGTAGCACTACATCCACTTTGTGGTCAGACTAGGGTTTTGATTGGAAGCTTGGTGCTTGGGAAATATCTACTCCCTAGGTTGCCTCTATTGCAAAGTCCAATGATTGCACAGCACTCACAGAACAAATAAAGGGCTTTGTATATCACCTAGCAGTGAGCACAGTAACACGTTTGTAGGTTATTGGAGTGGATTGGCTTGTTTGCCTGCTCAGGACAGTGGACCCTGCATTTGTGGGTGGCTCATTCACTGAGTCTGCCTTTGCTCGGGAGGACCAAGCCTGGAATGGACGGGGAGCTGACTGGCAGGTTTATGGTTTCCTAGACCTCAGCTGAGCCAGCCGCTGGTGGCGCAAGTGAGGTGCCAAAGTTGTGGGGCAGATATTTCCAGCGGCAGTCCTCTCAGGTAGGGCCTTCAGGCTTTGACATCACCAAGCAAGATTTGGATTATTATCGGGAAGTTTCTGTCCTAAGGGATCATGTCAACAGAGAAAAACTCACGGTCAGATCTCAAACCTTTTTGCCTTGGATTTTGGATTATTATTTTGGCAGTGAGAGTGCCTTGTTTTGTTTCAGACCCCCTAGGTAGTAAGAGAGGCCTGGGGGTCTGTACTACATCTGATATGAACTAATTACTTTTGTACACCCAGTGAGAAGGGGGTATTTCAGTTTTATTTTCATATTCTATGGTTTAAGTTCAGTCCATACAGTTTCAATTCATCTGTGACTTAAGCCTTTAAACTGAGATTTTGTCTGCTGACTGGTATATTATCTCTTTTCCTTGGATTGGCGTTGTCCACTCAGACCAATCTTCTTTATCCGAGATGTTGTGTTTTGGACTGAAATATCTGACCACTTTTGGAAGAATTTTATAATTTTTAAATTCTGTTGTTTTATTGTATTATAGTTCATTGAATGTGTAGGGTGGGTGTTTTAATTCTGTTTTGGTAATTGTAAGTGAGAGCTGCCTGATAAATTCACTTCCAGAATGTGTTGGAGGCCTGCCCCAATGGTCGTGCACTATTCGCCCTCTGCTTTCTGTGCCCTCTGCCCTCTTTTTCCTCCCCATTGCAATTTATGACATCCCAGCACTGTAGGCGCTGGGTATCCTCGTAAGAGGAGAAGGGGACTGCGGGTGCGAACAGCGAGGGTGAATGAGCCGGGTCATCGTGATCGGGTTGTGGAACGAGGAGATGCCCTGAGGCAATGGAACCAAGAACATGGTTCACCATGTTTGGTTTCCATACCCAAAGGCACTACTATTGGTGGGCAGGTGGTTCGAGGTTCATCCAGCTCGGCAATGTTATGCAATGCCAGGTCCATTAAAAACAAGACTGCAATTATTACAGATCTTGTAAGAATGGTGGATCTGACTTGCATCACCGAGACCTGGCTGGATGAGAAGTCTGGTCCCATCTTGGAGGCCCTAACTCCAGCTGGGTACTCGGTGATCCACCGCCCGAGATTGGATCGTGGGGAGTTGTGGTCTGTTTCAAGACCGAACTTAACCTTGTGAGTGTACCAGTTGAGGAGACTGAGTAATTCGAGTGTACCGTGGTAGCAGGTGTAGGTTGTAGGATCGCTCTCATCTACTGTCCACCCAGCGATGAGAAGCGTTTTCATCAGGAATTGGCAGACTTTGTCATCGACGTAGTGTTCGAGTCTCCCAGACTGATGGTTCTGGGTGACTTCAATGCTTGGGTCGATGACAAACCCACGTCATTTGGACCACACTTCCTCCAATTAATGTCATCCCTTTACACAGATAGTTACCACTGCTGCCCATAAACATGGTCACTCCCTTGACTTAGTCTTCCTCCTTGGGATCGAGGCCTCTGACTTGGGGGTGGAACCAGTTGCATGGTCCAATCACTACACCATGGGCTTTAGTTTTAGTGTCCCCCTTTGTAGGCCTACCCCTGTGGAGATGGTCAGGTATTGCCTTTTATGAGATATTAGCTCCGAAGGCCTGGCGGCGGTACTTGACCTAGTGTCCCTTCCAGTAGCAAACAGCAACCCAGAGGCCCTCGTGTTAGCCTATAATACAGCTATATCGACGGCCCTGGATGCCACTGCTCCCATCCGGTTCGTTCCTCTCCCTCCACCCTCGGTCCCCATGGTTTGATGGGACCTTGAGGGAGATGCAGTGATTAGGATGAAGGTTAGAGCGTTGCGGAGATCCTCCCTGATGCCGACCACCTTAAATTGATGGAGCATTATCAAGTTTATCAATCTGCAATCTCCTGTAAGAAGGCAGAATTCCTGTCAAGGGAGATTGCCGTTGCTTAGAATTGACCAGCTCAGCTTTTTTTGCACTGTGGACAGACTGTGCAACCCAGCCTGCCTACAAGCACGAAAAGCCTTTTCACAAGTAGAGTGCAATGAACTTGCTCGATTCTTTGCAAATAAGGTGGCCGACATCAGGGTGGTACTCCAGCCAGCACACTCTAAGGGTGTTGATTTGGACCAGCATGTGGCTGCTGCTCCTCAGCTTTCCTGGAGTACCTTCAGCCAACCAGAGTTCATGGAGTCATGCAGATATGCACCCTACATGCTGTAGTTTGGATCCTGGACCAACTTCCATGATTTTGGGTTGTATTGATTCCATCGGTCCTGTCCTCACATGGATAGTTGGGTGCTCCTTGGAAACAGGTGAGTTTTCTAGCTCCCTGAAGGAGACGGTGGTAACACCCCTCCTGAAGAAAGCTTCTTTGGACTCCGGCTGCCATGCGAACTACAGACCTATCTCAAATCTTCCCTTTTTAGGGAAGATGATTGAGAAAGTAGTGGCCATACAGCTGGAGAACCATTTGACCATCCATGACATCTATGAACCCCTCCAGTCTGGTTTTTGAAGGAGGCATAGTGCTAAGACAGCACTGGTTTGGGTGCTCAATGATCTCCTGATGGCAAGAGATCGGAAGAGCCATCAACATTTGACACTGTGGACCATGAGGTATTGCTTAATTGTTTGAGGTTCATCTGTGGATTATCTGGTATAGTCCTCAGGTGGTTCACATCTTACCCCACTGGAAGAGCATAGAGAGTGGTGTCGGGTTTATGTCTCAGACCCAGTTTCTCTGTCTTGTGGGGTTCCTCAGGGCTCAGTATTGTCACCCAAGTTGTTCGCAGTGTACATGCAGCCCTCAGAGGCATTGTAAGAAGGTATGGGCTGAGATTTCACTGCTGCACTGATGATACTCACCTCTACCTTTCTTTTACATCTGACCAAGATAGAGCACTCTCAGTTTTTAACAACTGCCTCACAGAAATCCAGGAATGGATGGATGGATTCGAGTTGCTGAAGTTGAACTCGGATAAGACTGAGGTGCTGGTTGTGGATCCATTGTGACGGATAGGGGGTTTGGGGTTGGTTTGCCTTCAGGGTTATACCTTGGGGCCCATCACCCTCACTTCTGAACAGGTGTGGAACTGGCGGTAATTTTTGATGAAGGGCTTACTCTGCATTCTCAGATGTCTGCTGTCATCAAATCCTCATTTTATCATCTGAAGAATATCTCCAGGATTAAGCACCTTGTTCCATCCGGCGATCTTCCTACGTTGGTCCACGCCTTTGTTTCTGGAAATCCGCCACCTGCAGCTGGTGCAGAATGCAGTGACCTGGCTTTTGACAGGAATGTCTCAGTCCAGCCATATTTCACCGGTGCTGCGTGGACTGCACTGGCTGCCAGTTCAGTGGCGGATCACCTTTAAAGTCCAGTCTTCTGACTTTTAAAGCCCTACAAGGACTGGGCCCAGACTACTTTAAAGTACTCCTGGTTCCTTGCCACTCTGGATGATCAGTCCGCCTAGCTGACAAGGGGTTGCTAGAGATCCCAAGGTGAGTTCAAAATCTTCTGGGGCCCAGGCATTTATGTTTGCGGCCCCTACCCTCTGGATTCTCTACCTCATTGGTTATGGGAGTGCACGACCGTGGAGGGATTTAAACAGGCCTTGAAAACTTATTTGTGGAGGCAAGAGTTTGGTGGTTAATTTCTTCTGAATGTATCAGTGGTTTTATTACTGTTTTATATCTTTTGATATTAAGTTGTAGATGTTTTATAATTTGTTCAGCACCTGGTTTTTGAAAGGCACCATAAAATAAAGTTTATTATTATTATTATTACCAGTTTATTGCTGCATGTAGCTCTTTTTCTTCCACCTTTGTCTCTGGAATCAATTTAGAGCACATGGCAACTCAAGACTGAGTTTTGCTACCTTTGTTTATGTGGGTGCTGTATAATCTTTGGACTTTGTGTGCTTCTGTGGTTTTGCATCCAACACAGGTGTCTCAGATCAGCCCTTCCTGGTCCCTAGTGTGTTGCTGCCACCAACATCTTAACAGCCAGTGATACTCCATGAATGGCCAGCAGGTGTTGCACATATTCTGGGCACCTCACCTCTGTGATACGCTCAGCTATCAGCCTGCTCCATTTTGGGAATACATGGATTGCACACAAACCGGAAGGCCTCCATCAGGTCACTGAGCCAGCCCAAGCCATGTATTTCTTAAGCTGTTTCAAAACCGTACTTAGCATCTAACCTCTATGAATGATTAACCATTATTATTCTTTGTGCTGGTCTTGTTGTAGGAGGGATTTATGTGTGGGCCTTCTGCACAATATCTGGTGGATGATTCAGTCCAATGTGAACTCTACCTCTAAAAATATTGGTAATAAGCTTAGTCTTCACAAAATCAAACTTGTAGCGTATCACATACTATCTAGACCGCAAAGAATGTGCAGGATTCCAGATGATAAATGTCGGGCATGTGTCACAGCATCTCTTGTCTTTTTCAAATGATGTCAGTTAAGTGGTTGTGTATATAAGTCCTTTGACCTATGTCTTGCAGGTTATCTGTGTTGTTTCAGATTACCACATACCTGCATCACCTGCTTTTTGTGTTATGGGCCTTACCTCTATGATCATCAGTACAGTGGAGTAACTGACACTGAAAAAAGTGTATGCAAAAGGTTGCAGAATCTGGGCAGGGTGTACAAGTCTGCCAGCAGCCATCATGCTGACTCTAGGTAGTGTTTTCTCCTACGTATTTGATCTCTCTCACCTCCCCCAAACTGGCCCATTGCTTGCACAAGGGCCATCCTCCCCCATGATAGAGCAGACTCCCTGACCTGCCACAAGGTGTAGCTGTGTTGGCAGCACTCACCAGCCCTGGCCACTCCAACAGTGGCTCTCTGAGTCTGCTCTTCGTCTTGGTCACTTTGCTGGGTCAACAGATGTCCCTTCTAACTGTTCTTGATTAAACACTAAGAAACTTAGCATGGTGCTGAACTAGGAGCACAGAACTGTGAACTATACGATCTCAGGTTCTAATCCTACTGTACTTATTGGCTTGCTGTGAAACCTTGGGCAAACCACTTGATCTACCTGAGCTTAAGTGTTCATTCACAGCTGAAAAACTGGGTGAAAGCAGAACTATAAATTACATGTTTCACCACTACTTGATATCTTGGGTGAGTAAATATGTCATATTTAAATAAAAACAATGAAAAATATACAAAATGTAACTAAAACGTCCTTGTACATATTGGATTTCATATAGATGCTCAGGCTTAGAAACCAAAGTGTGATTGTTTATGTAATAGAGGCAAAGGAAAGCCACGTGTACAATCAGACAGCCTGCTGGTTTCTTCAGATAACATTTTTTGGCCGATTTCTAGTGGATCCGCAAGTTGTTTTCTCAAATGATGCTATAAATTTTACAGCGTCTGAATAAAAATTAATGCCTGGTACTCTATAATTGTGAGCACATTTAAAACCAGTGAACTCAGCCACCACTGTTCTTCTTTTTCTGACAAAATATATGCTGTTTTGTATTTTCAGAGGAAATGGAAAGGTTAGAACAGGAGAGACTGGCACTGGAAGCAGCCATCAGAGAAAATGAATTTGATGAAAAAAATCATGGTATCCGTGGCTTGTTTAATAAGGCTAGCAAACTGACAAAACGGGAACCTAAAAAAGGTATGTGACCCGGCATGACTAAAAAGATGAGTCCAGAAATCATATCTAGTTTCTAACAAAATGTACTGTAGTTTGTGGCATCACAAAGTACTACTGTTACTCATAGATTTTACGGCTACATAGTGAACGCTATGCTGACATATTGTGAATGGGAGAAGGAGAGAAAGGGGTCTGGGAGAATGACTGGATATCAAACACATAACACATTTGTTTCTGCACTTTGCTGACATATTGTGAATGGGAGAAGGAGAGAAAAGGGGTCTGGGAGAATGACCGGATATCAAACACATAACACGTTTGCTCTGCACTTTGCTGACATATTGTGAATGGGAGTAGGAGAGAAAAGGGGGTCTGGGAGAATGACCGGATATCAAACCCATAACACGTTTGCTCTGCACTTTGCCCAGTAGAGTTGAATGGCATACAGTAGGCATGAATCAGTGTACTTCCCCCCTTCCTCCCTCCCTTAACCTCTTCTTGCCCCACCAGCGACTGTCCTGTGGCACTCTATTCTGCTTCCCTCCCCCACTAACAGAACCACTTGATGGCACTCTGTCCCACTTCCCTACCCCAGCACCAGAGAGCCCTTTCACTGCCCACCTCTGCAAGCTTCTAACACCATGGTGCCTAATACCTAGTGTAGGTGTAGATGTAGACCACCCCTGGTCCAACAGTCTGTGACACTAGGGTGCCCGCCTCTGGTGCCCTCAATATCAAGCCAACACTGGGATGCCCAATCCCAAGTGTTGATAGATACTGCAAGAAAGAAAACCATCCATCAGCATACATTTTCAAATCTGACCAGAAAGGTGATTTCACAGTAACTCCATGAAATCATCTTTTGAAGGAATTGAAAGATTTCACCTACCAAATTCATGAGGAGGGGTCTTAAGAAGACTGTGTTGAAAATGTGGGTTTAAAATATGAAAAAACAAAAAAGATATTTTTCAATTCTTGCTCATAACTTTGGTAACAGTCAACATTTTGACCCCAAACTTTCAATGTAGCTATTTCTTACATCACTGCAAGAACCTGACAGCAAACAATCCTATACAAAATGTGTTTTTGCACTTGTGGCACAAAATGACATTTTGGCCGGGATTTGAAAATTTTCATCTACCAGATTCATGAGGTAGGGTCATAAGAAGACTGTGTTGAACAGTTGGGGAAAAATTTTAAAAACAATAATGTTATGAAGGTACATTGTCATTTTTCAATGCTAGTTCATAACTTTGGCAATTTTCTGTATTTTGATAGCAAATGTTCAACATGGCTATTTTTTCATACCATCTCATGAACCTGATAGGTGTTGTTTTCCAAATCCTGGCCAAAATGAGTTTTTGCAGTGTCATGAAATGATGTTTCAACATAAATGACACCTATTGTGCTCTCACGGGTGGGGGGCTCATAAAAGGGCCATATTGAAAACTTGAGGTCAGAATGTAACAAAAAGTATAAAGTGATGTTGTTTGTAGGGATGGCCATTATTCCAGTGGGAACCATGTTGCCTTCCCATGCCAATGACCTGAGTTCAGGCATAAGCTCAGTGCGCTGGCTGAATGGTCTAAGGCTGGGGGAAGGTGCTTTGGTGTGTGGCACCTCCCCACCCTAGGGAGGGACAGAGCAGTATTCTGGCACACAGATAACACATTGTGGCTAACTAGAGAGCCATCCCTCACAAGGGGGCTAATGTGTGTGTCAAGGCCTGATGGGCCCATGCACTACATCAAAACTATCTTCACTATTCTATTTATTTCATTTTGTGTAGGTCCCCAAGGGATCTGCCCCCAATGAGGATATGATTCTACTATCAGAATAAGAAGGGAAATTAGTTGAAAAACATTAGGATTGATAAATGCAAAGTGCACAAAGTATGGAAATGAATACATATTAGTATTCTGAGTCTCTGTAATCATCGCAAATCAGTGGTGGAGTCTTTCTTGGGGTTGTACACCCTAATGCCCACCTGTACCCCAGAGCAAACAAGGTCAAATGTGTCTGTTGGCAACATTTGGTGAGCAATACTTCTATACATCTGAAAATATGTCATTATGAGGCACTGGCTTTGAGCTATACCTTGTGCTTTGGATAGGAAGCTATGGAATTTGGAGGAGGGGGTGGGCATTAGGGTTGACAACCCCAAGGAAGACCCCGCCACTGATTCACCATAATTTTAGAGACCCAAAACCCTAATATTTTTTTTACCTCCCTAATTTGTGTGATTTGCGTTCTTCAGCCCTAATGTCTGCATTAATGTCATAATGAATATATAGTGTATATATATATATATATATATATATATATATATATATACACATACACACACACACATATATATATATTAGATACTATCTTCTGCAATGTTGTTGCTAATGTTTTCCACCCCAACATTCTGTATCTTGCCAGTACAGCTGCCTATCTATGGTTTCCAAGAAAGTCTGCAGAGGTGACCTGACCATGCAAGACTGGGAAGGGGGTCCACTGTATCATGTCCTGCTTCCAGGGGGGACAGGATGAGCTCCACACCAACATGAAGAAATGGTTCACACAGCTGTCCAAACTAAAGTCATATATTTGCATCAAGCAACGTGTTTGTTTTTATTGAAGAACACTAGCATTTACATTGACTTGATGGACCACTGACAGTGGGGTGGGATTGATTTATTAGTTGATAACTCAATATCCCAGAAACAAAGACTCACAGTTGACACATGGACATCGCTGGTCTAAAAATGTAGCAACACAATTAGTCATTCAGAATATTGCAAAGTATTATTGAGGGCAAACTCATCACGCTCAAATAAAATTTTGCAATATTCTGAAGAATGACTAGGTTCATGCTGCTACATTTTTCAGACCAGTACATCTCATCATTGAAGGACTGTAGAAACACTCATCCTCCATGTTGACTGCTGCAGTATTTTGGTGTTTAAGAGCTGTTTCTCTGTCTCCCCCTTCTGCAGAGCAGGCTCTTCTGCTTAAAAAACCCTCCAGCTACTGATTTCTCAGTTGCCTCCACTTACCGACATCCACATATCAATCCCCCCAGAATGGGCTTTTCTATTTGAAAAAAATAAAACCTCTTCCCAGTTTCAATGCTCCCTCTTCTTCCCATCCCCAGTTAAAAAAAAAACCTTCTCCTTCCCTGTGTGTGCTATTCTCCCTTACTCCAAACCCCCACATTTCATCATTGTTTAAGGTCCCATGATGGGCGACCATCACAACCCACCTGCCTCCACAACCAACCCCTGTCTAAAGAATGAAGGTGCTTACTTGCAGCGGCTGGACACCAATTTGCATCCTTTACAGGAGAGTTCAGTCATTGCCATCTGAGTGTTTACTTTAAGCATTTATGGCACCAACTGTGAGTGAGTAATAGGAGAAGTGTGTTGGTTGGAACTGTTCAGGTAGGTTGTTTTTACTCAGTTACAAGGGTGTCCAAATATCTTGCAGGATTACAGAAAAGTTTCAGTTGGAACTGAGAATAGATCTTTTCTGGATGTATTGTGAATAATATGCATTGTGAAATACAGGTAATAGAATGTTAAAGCAGCAGGGCAATGAAAAATGTTTTCCAAAAAGGCTAGTTTTAACCACAGTTAAGAAAAGTATCAGCATACCTGTCAAATGTACTTTTCTAGATACCTCCTTTGCTGTGCACCATGAGTCTTTTTTAATTTTTTTGATCCTAACCCTTGCCAGGACTACAATGCCACTTCGATGCAAAATTTGGTTGTCACTTTTTTTTTTCTTGAGAACAAAACCAATCAAAGCATTTATAAAGACACCTTACTGTCTCTGCACCTAAATTTGTCCAACTGCATCATCGCACTCTCAGAATCTGTACTCTATTCTCATTATTACACCCCATCCCAGAACTTGCTTCCTGACTGAAGTCAAGTTCCTGGGGCTCCCCTGCCTCATAAGCATGGGATTTATGGATACCAGAAGGTCACGCTTCCACAACCGCCACCTGAGACCTCAGCTCAGACTTTCCTCTAGCAAAGTATGGCAAAAGCCTCTAACCAATAAGAATTGAGCACTTTTGGCTCTGGCTGCTGATTGGTCCCTGTGGTCCGCTCCTGTGTTTCCTTCTAAACCTAAATACAATCTGATTTCCCTGCTGAAATCTACTTAAAAAAGCCATAATTACTTCTTTGAGTTCCTGTTAAGACCCATATTTCACTATTAGAGTATTATATGCAGGGAATCTGTGTGATTACACCCTTTTCTGAATTGTTGTGTTCGCGCCAGGCTCTAGGCACTAAAGGAATCCACATCTGGTTTGTCTTGCTGTTGGTACAGATGACTCTTGTCTGTGCCTGGCAATTACCCCTGAGCTCCTCTTTTTCCCCTGTCAAAGACAGGCTTTCTATGGGCTCCCCATTCCACAGACATGGGAATCTTGGGCACCGGGCGGCCGGTGCTGCCTCAGCCACCACCTGTGACCTCAAGTCTGGACCCTCAACTAGCAAGGCAGGGCAAAGCCATTACCCAATCGGAACGTGAGTGCTCTTTGGCTCTGGCCACCGATTGGTTCCTTCACCTTGCATCTGTGTTCTTCCTAAACCACACTAAAATCTGTTTTCCTCGCTGATATATGCCTAAAAAAGCTGTAATCATCTATGTGCCTGACTGCTAGTATCCTCATCTTTCTGCTCAGAGTGTTAAATCTAGGAAAACTGTGTGATTACAGTTCCTACTGAAACTTGTGGATGCGCCAGCTCCTCCCACGAGCTGGAGCACTGTGTACTGTTATGAACTGTTGTAACATTGAGTTTTTACATGCAGTAATTATATATATTTGTATTATTTATCTCTACTGTAAATACCTCTGCTTGTACTGTATTACTTTGCCCAGATTAAACCAGGTCCATCTTGTAAATGAGATTGCTCAGTGATGTCCACCTGGATAAATAAACATTTTGATTGATTGACCGATTGATAAAATTCTCAAATTTTGAAGGAATATGAAAACTGTACAACAAAACAAAACTGGAAGATACCTGGAATCTTTTATAGTGCAAAAACGGTAGTTTGAAATTTTTTGCCTAATTTCGTTGTACTGCTACTTTAAATCTTTGCACATAATTTTGTAATCCATTGTATACAGTTCCTATAATGACTGCCAAATTCCTTTTCTTATCCTACATCCCTTGGAACCCCCCACCATGGTACCAGCCAATTGGCTTTATAGTTATATTAACAGCACCCTCGCCAGATGCCACATCACTTCTGGGCATGGCCACCATCTCCCCAACACCCCTATGGCATCCCTGTGCCCCTTCTGCCCCTGGACTCATCCTGACAAGCATGTTTCACCCTCCCTCCCACCACCCCATCCCTCTGGCGATGCACTAGAACCTGGTGGAGGGCTAGATCCTTTGGCACCATAAGGCGCCAATTGTTTGGCGCTAGCCTGCGGGTACAGCGACTCCCAAGATTTTGGCACAGAGACCCCTGTTTTTAGAGAATTGGGAAAATTGTGGTGATCTAGTGGCTCTTTGAAAATCAGGCCCTTTGTCTTGTAAAACCCAGGTAACCCGATTAAGCCCATGTCTTTGCATGCCTCAGTTTGTGTAGATTAGCCAGATGTGACTATTTGGAAATTTCACCAAGCCATTTCACTATTTCTTGGCCAAATCTTGTGTGGCTAAACCATTAGTGTCAGGGTCAGAACAGTGTAGATGATAACCCTATAGAGGTTTACAACTACCACCTTTTATCAGACCATAAATAGTTACTGGAAAGAATCTCATATATAGTAACACAATTTATGATATTCACCATACATTTATTGTAAGAAAATACAAAATCACACATGCCCACACAATGCAAAGCATCATGGGCTGCATATGCAAATCACCACAGAATGTTATGCTGGTCCAACTTTAAGCAGGAATTGTATGGTGCTGAAGGCCCTCTCACACAGTTGCAAGGGTGCTAACAGATGACATAGACACGTGTTTCATCCTACCAGGACTCATCAGTATGCCTCGTCTGTTTGACACCCCAGTGGAATGGACCAGCTACCCTAAGACAGCATGTCTTGGATATGTTGTGGTGAACCCATTAAAATAAAAAACTATTTAAAAGACAAAGAACCTCTGTGCGCAAACACTGAGGCAAGGGTTACCTCAAAGGGCATTTGGCTGGGAAGACAAGTTTCAAGAAAATACAAAATCACACATGCCCACACAATGCAAAGCATCATGGGCTGCATATGCAAATCACCACAGAATGTTATGCTGGTCCAACTTTAAGCAGAATTGTATGGTGCCGAAAGGCCTCTCACACAGTTTGCAAAGAGTGCTAACAGATTACATAGACACGTGTTTCGTCCTACCAGGACTCATCAGTATGCCTCGTCTGTTTGACACCCCAATACATTTATTGTATTTGACAGAGAGCTCTAATTTAAGCTCAGTAACCTGTCATGGTAATTTTTCATGACTACATACTAGTGCTGTATGATTGGTCAAATACACTTATTTAACATGTTATATTAAATAGATCCATTATAGTTAACTAAAGATAGTAACATCCACGATGAATTATATGATTTAGGAGGGGCTGTCTTTTCTAGTCTAAGAGCTATCTGACCCATCACATCAGAAAATACGTTGCTGTCAAGACACTCAGAATACCACCCCAAATTAACAACAGCTAGCTGTACAATTCAAAAAGGTCGAGGACCTCTAGACATCAAACATTAACGTGTTCTTCCCAAATCACACTGAGCACAGTATTTAGTTTCAGAATTTTAAAATGGAATCAAAAACATGTGGGATTCACTAGAAATGTGGAGTACATATTCAATAAGCCCATGTATGTGTCTAACAAGATCCCCTGGTTTTATTCAGAAACATTTCCGATGGGGGACTGATGCTCTTGAATCTCCTTTCAATTAAGCTGACAGGGTCAGGGAAATATAGCACCATGTAACAGTTTTTGTAATTGTTCCTGGAGTATCATGTCAGAAAGTGTTGGAACAAACACAAAGGTATCACTGAACCAGATAGAACAGTGCACAACATCTGGAGTGGGCCATGTGCTCAACATGCATTTCTACTCTTATCCGGCTTGTATAGCTCATTGGAAGTCCAGAGGTACAGCAGAGAAACAGAACTCTAGCTCTCATAATCAGGCAGACAATAGCAGAACAATTGATACTGAGTGCAAGTGGCAAGGTATTTGACAGTTTGGAAGAAATGCATACCATGACTGCCAGAAAATGATTAAAATTCCTCAAGAAGTCTTGTCTTCTGAAAGATGAGCAGTGCTAAAGGATTGATAGCTTTAATCACCACCAAGTAATGTGCACTGCTTGAGCTGACTCTTATGAACACTGAATGTTTTTTACTGACATCATATACATTAGAATAAAATATAAGGAAGGAGAAATACACAAAGTCAAAAACTAAAGGTGCAAATAAACATTCTTCTACTCCAGAGCCAATAGATGTGTTTAAATGAGAATATGGTAGTGGAGTCTAGTTGTTAGAGCACATAACTGAGGAATAGCAGATCTCAGGTTTATATCCTACCCCAGCCACTGGATCACTGTTTGACCTAAAGCATGTCACCTGACCTTCATGTTCTTCTCTTCACTGATGAAGAAGAAGAAGAAGAGGAAGAAGAAGAAGAAGAAGAATCAGCATTTATATAGCATTTTTCATACACGTTGTATCCCAAAGTTTTTTACAAGCAATACTAGACTGCTAGTGAAGCAACTGAACATGTAGTAGCAATCATTCACAACTCAACACCCAGACACAGCCTTGGACAATTGTATGAACCAGTTTTATGGGAAGGGGAACGTTAGCCAGGACACCGGGAAAAATCCCCCAATTCTTGCAAAATGTGTCTTGGGTTCTTTTACTTCCACCTGGACAGCACCAGAAATGGGTAGAAGGGACCTCAGTTTTACCCAAAGGACTGCACACCCCGGCATTACAACCCCCCCCACTGCACTCAGGAGCCAGCATTTATGGTGGTAACCCAACCCAGTGTGGGACTAGAACCCATGACTTTCTGTCCCAGAGGCAGATGTACTACCTACTGAGCCATGCTGACACCATAAATCTGGGCTAAATTCACAAAGGTGGCCGATACCATTGGAGGTAGCTCAATTGCTACCATCTCTCCTGACACAGACCAATTTATGGAGCCTCAGCAGTGTCTATGATGTGTGTTATGGGGTTTTTGAGTTGTCAGGACATGTACCATGGTGGCCTTATTCATACGTATGCAGTGCTTTGGAGATCCTTCCAGCACAAGCTGATGACATCACATAGTTACCATAGCAGAGCCAGGACCAGGTAATGAAAAAACACGGTCTGGGTACCAGGTCCCCCAACCAGGTCTATAGGTGCGGAACCAGTACAGAAATGAGCTCTAGTCAAACTTTTGGAGCAGTGGTGTGTGTGTGTGTGTTGTTTGGGGGGGGGGGGCAGGTGGAAGGGACATACACCATGGAGAAGATGGTATAATTCCTGGCATATTGGGTAGTCTCTGTGGCACTCATGGCATAGTTTTTTTTTTTATCTGAGTGCTATGTCAGACAGGCCCTTAGCATCTGCCATGTGCTAATAGCACTTCCACACACTACTGACATCATGCATGGCACATAGAAAGGCTGAGGGGGCATGCCCCACTTATTCAAGTGTTAAGAAATATCCGGCTATTGATTTACTTTTATTTGATAATTTTGGCAATCAAATTGAACAAGTGATGGTCTTCCTAGTACCTAGGCCTGCTATTGGACTCTCATTTTTTTTTTTTTTTGTGAATTCTCTTTATTTCACTGGAGGCCCAGGGCTTCTCTCCAGTGTACCCACTCAACTACTGCCTGAAACCTCCACCCTTGGTCTCCACCAGCTCCACATCTTGTCCAGCACCCCAGATCACCCTTGGGGGAGGGCCCCCCAGATCATCCCCCGGGGAGGGCCCCACCGGATCATCCCCAGGGGGAGGGCCCCACCCTTGGTGACCTTTCTGCAATTAGAGGGACAGCCGAGGAGTCTGGCAGAGAGGAGATCCAAGGAGGTGGATCTAGTGTCAGGATGTAGGCAGGTCTCTGGGGCTCCCTTAGCCTCCACTAGGCCACCAGGGTATTTGCTGCGAGTTACTCCATGGAGTGTGCCATGCAATGATGACAGCACACCTAACGTGCAGTCATCCGTCGCCACTCCACCCCCGATGTTGCGTCGAGCCTTGCTACCTGCAGAGTCCCTAGTCTCCACCAGGGGCCACTCTGGAGTGAGGTTTACCCGGAACCCTCTCCAGGAAGGGAGAGCAGTCCTCCAGATGCTCAATCCCTTCCCTCCCCTGCTGACCCCCGACACCCCAAGTCCATTCCCAAATCTGGTTCTCCAGCATTGTGCAAGGTGTGGCATCCAGCACCTCAATCCTCAGCACCACCAGGCTGGCTGGACTCTCAACTTTCTTATGAACAGCATGTTATTGAGTTAATCAATAAGCTGCATAAGAGATTGGGTTACCTTTTTAGGATACGGAAAAATCTCACGGTAGAAGTTAAGACACATGCTAACCCATAGCTTATTACTTTCTGTGTTGGATTACGGCTCAGTTATATATTCTTATACTTCTGAAGGATTGTTAGCCAAATTAAGTTCAACTTATCATAGCATTATCCGGTTTGCCACAGGTTACCCTAAGTCGACAGATCACTGTTTATTATATAATTCATTCAATTGCTTATCCATGACTGACTGTTTTAATTTTCGCTCTCTATAGTTCCTACATAAAATTCACCTGGGTTTGTTTCCTAACAGTGTTACTACCTTTATTCCTAGAAATGACCACTTTGTTAGCGTAATACAGGAATGCAAAACAGACCTTCGTTTAAGGTCCTTTTATATCATACTAAGTTTGCTCCAGAACTCCTTAACCTTCTCTCTATTATTCTCTATAACAAACTCCCCAGTACTGAAACATAGAAATGTAGACTTTGACGATAGATAAGGAACGCTTGGCCCATCTAGTCTGCCCATTTCCCTACCTACAGGATAGGCCGCAGATCCTAGTTAACCAACAGCCTATTTCTTCCTACCCCACACAAGAATTGCCCTATGTCTGTCCCATGCATTCTTGAATTCTCCCAAATTTTAGACCCCACAACCTCCTCAGGAAGGCTGTTCCATGCATCCACTACCCTCTCTGTGAAATAATACTTCCTCACATTGCCCCTGAACCGCCCCCCATCTTTAAATCATGTCCCCTTGTTCTTGCACGTCTCTTTTTCTGAAAGATGCTACCCTCTTGGACTTTGTTGATTCCACTAAGGTACTTAAAAGTTTCTACCATGTCCCCCCTCTCCCTTCTTTCCTCAAGGGTATACATATTAAGCTCCTTTAGTATCTCTTTAGTCTCTCCTCATATGGCTTCTCTTACAGACCCTGCACCATTTTAGTTGCCCTCCTCTGGACTGCCTCTATCCTGTCCATGTCCTTGCGGAGATGGGGTCTCCAGGACTGGGCGCAGTACTCCTGATGGGGTCTCACCAACTGTCTGTACAGAGGGAAAACAACTTCCTGTTTTCTGCTGCTGATGACTCTCCCTATGCATCCCACCATACCCCCCAGCCCTCCCTACTGCCTTCTCACATTGCTTGCTAACCTTAAGGTCATCTGATATGATTACCTTCAGGTCCTTTTCCTTTAGTTGTTGTTACTACCTCCCCCATTGTGTATTCTTCCCTGGGTTCTTGTTTCCCAGGTGCATTATTTGCACTTCTTTACATTGAATCCTAGCTGCCATACTCTCGACCATTCCTCCAACCTTGCCAAGTCCCTTCTCATCCTTTCCACGCCTCCTTGTGTATCAACCCTGTTGCAGATCTTTGTTTCATCTGCAAAGAGGCATTTTCCTTCCTCCCTCTCTGCAATGTCACTTATGAAGACATTAAAAGGACTGGACCCAATACTGAACTTTGCACCCTTAATTAGTAACCCTCTTTCTTCAGAGTGGACTCCATTTACAATTACTTTCTGTGTCCTGTTGTCCAGCCAATGTTTTACCCAGTCTACCACCGGGACCCCTCCCAGGCTGGTTAATTTGACTACTAATCTTTTGTGTGGACTGTGTCAAATGACTTGCTAAAGTCTAGGTAGACCATGTCCACAGCCCCTCCCTGGTCTACTACTTTGGTCACCCAGTCAAAGAAATCTATTAGATTCATCTGATATGACCTTCATGCTGTGAAGCCATGCTGTCTTGGTCCTGTGCCCCACTGGCCTCTAGGTACTCAACTATTCTTTCCTTCAGAAGTGACTCCATCACTTTCCCTACCACAGAGGTCAAACTGACAGGTCTGTAGTATCCTGCCTCTGTCTTGGTCCCACTTTTGTGAAGGGGAATCACATCCGCCTTCCTCCAGCCCTGGGGTACCACACCATCCTCCCATGATTTATTAAAAAGAGTAGCCAGTGGGTTCACTAGTTCCCCCTTAATTCTTTTAGAATTCTGGGGTGAATTCCATCAGGCCCCATTGCTTTATCCACCTTCAGTTTTAGGAGTTCTTGCAGAACCCTTTCTTCTGTGAAAGGACTGGGATCGACCCTCCTATCAAGAGTACTTCTGTTAATTGGATTAGGCACTTCCCTCCTCTTTTGTGAATACTGAGCAGAAATATTCGTTCAGTATCCCTGCTTTTCACTGTCCCTCTGCCCACCCACGTTCATTCTATTCAGCCTCACTACCTCCCTTTGTCTTTCTCACAGCTGCGATGTACCTATAAAGGTTTTATCCCCTTCTTAACCAGGATTGGCTATCTTTTCCTCAGTTTGGGCCTTTTCTATTCTGACTTCCCTCCTGCTTCCTTCTGCCTTAACTGGTACAGCTCTGTCCTGCTCCTTCTGTGTTTCCTTATACTTCCAGAATACTATCTTTTTCTTCCTGGCTTTCACAGCCACCTTTTTGAGAACCATGGTGGCTTTTTTTTTTCATTTTGATTTGTTTGTTTCTTCACAAAAGGCTTGTTGCCTCTCTGATGGCAGTTTTGATGATTCCCTATTGTTGCTCCACACCTCCTTCTAGCCTGTTTGCTAGTGCTTTTCTGAGGCACTCTCCCATCTTGCCAAAGTCAGCCCTCCTGAAGTCCAGTACCCTCACTTTTTGGCTTGACTCTGTAGCTGAGTTTAACGTGAACCACACTGTTTGATGGTCACTTGTTCCCAGATGGCAACCCACTTCTAGATCTGAATCCTCTCACTGCCCCGTTTGAGAGTATGAGGTCTAAGACTGCTCCCCTCTTAGGTGGGTTCTCAAACCTAGCTGTCTGAGGCCTGCCACCTGGGAGGCATCAAGAATGGCCCTGCTCTTGGATGTGGCTGCAGCAAATGTGCTTCAGTTAACATCTGGAATATTCAGGTCTCCCATCAACAGTATCTCCCCTTTCTCTGCCATCCTAAGAATGCCTTCTATCATATCCTTGTCATTCCCTCCCCCTGACATGGGGTCTGTACCAACTCTGTGCGGATTGTGGTGCCCTTTCCAGTCTCAAGGTGACCCCAGTGCCTCCTCTCCTCCCTGTTTACTCTTTTTGTTCAGTTCTTTTATCCCTTCCTTTCATAGAGACTACTCCTCCCCTCTTCTCCCCTGTCTCTCCTGTAGGTTATGTGCCCTGGTATGTTAATATCCCAGTCATGGTTCTCGTGTGCCATGTTTCTGTGACTGCTATGATATCCAGGCATCCCTCTTCCATCAAGGCCACCAGCTCAGGGAGCTTGTTGCCCAGACTATGGGCGTTGGTACTCATTACCCTCCATTTCCTGATGCCTTCTCCTTTTGCCCATCCTGTCCTTCTTACCTTTATCCCTTTCTCCAATTACCCTGCCCTTCTCTATCGACACTTCTATATTGGTGTTTACCGCACTTACTACCGTTATTTTTTGGGGGCTAGGATTCCCTACTCCTTTCAGTGCCTCCCCTTGGCTAGTTTAAATGCTTGCCAATGAGCATTAAACCTATCACCTAGGATCCTGGTTTCCCTCCTGGACAGATGCATTCCATCATGCCAGTATAGGCTTGCATCACCCCAGGTGGGCCCCAGTCCCAGTGAAGCCAAATACCTGAGCTCCACACCAGTTTTCAACCACTGATTGAACCCATGGTGCGGAACACCTAGCCTCTCCTACGCCATAGATGGGCAGCACCTCCCAGAAGGTTACCGTGCATGCTACTTGTCTAAGGCCCCTCCCCAATTCCACAAACTCTTCCTGCACTTCTCTAATCCCTTTCTTAGCCAGGTCATTTGACCCTAGGTGGACAATGACATCCAGCTCCCTCTCCTGTGCAGCTGCTCTGGCAATCCTGAGGATTCGCTCCCTGTCCTTCCAAGCCATGGCGCCAGGCAGGCACCTTTCCTCCCTCTCCCCTTCCTCCCCCAGTTCTACCTTCCTAACAATGGAGTCCCCCACCAGGAGTTGTTTCCTTCCCCTGTGGGGTCCCCTGCCACTCTCCTGTGGGTCTCCTTTGTGGAGGTTCCCAGCATCCTCCTTGGTCTCCACTGTGGGTGCATCCATGAAGGAACCACATTTTGCCAGAATGGCATAGGAATGATGGAGAGGTACAACTGGGTGATGCACCTCTGTTCCACCACCCTCCCCCCCTGAGCCCACTGTGGTCCAGCCGCACTCTTTCTTGGCAACCTCTGAGGCAGCGGCAGTGGCATTGGTGGTTCCTGGTTGGAAGAGGAGTCCCACAAATCCTGGCCAACTCAGCCTGGAGATGAGCAACCTCCTCCCTCAGCCCAGAGAGTGCCTGCAGATGGAACAACACCGCATCCTCAGAACATCTCCCGAAGACTGCTGCTCCACAGCCACTGCACTACCACTCCAATCATGTCTTATTTCTGGCCCCTTAACTGTTTGCAATCCTTACTCTTTCCTCTGTTTTTTCTCTCTCCTTACTTTCTGCCTGTGTGCCCTTTAAGCTCCTGATTGTCCTGTTCTGAGATAAGAATATCCTATATTTCTCAGTAGACCACTTACTTGCTCAGAGGCAGACCTCCAGCAGCTAGAGGGGGCCGGAGAGCTACTCTTGCCCTTCTAGGATGGTGGGTCCTTGGTGGTTCTTTGATCACTCACTTCCTGCCCCTAAACAGTAAGTTCCTGTTGTCAGTCAAATCCTGTGCCTATAAAAATAGAACTAGCTTTGGGTGGAGGGGAGGGAAGGAGGACAATATAGTCCCAGCAGAGAAGTTCAGTCACACAGCAGTCCTTTCTCCTGGTGTCTTTTGCCAAGCTATTAGCAGAATCTTTCTAAGGCAGTCTTTAAATGTAGCTTCCTTCTAGCTAAGCCACTCCCCCCACTTACCAGATCTTTCTACAAGTAATTTAAACCTCACAGCAGTTAAGTCCTTTCAGTCACCTGAGATTTACACCTAGATAACTCTTCAGATACCCATTCAGTTCAGTACCCAAACACACACTTTTTTTGTTTTGTTTGTTAGTTTTTTACCCTAAATTAAAGGTCCAAGTACAAGAGTTCTACTTCTTTATTCCCAGCAGAAGTCCAGTCACACAGCAGTCCTTTCTTCTGGTGTCTTCTGTCCAAGCTACTGTTGTTGGTTGTACTAAATGACCAGTTTTAAGATAATATTAAAGAATTGTATGCTGACAAATTCTGTGTAAGTGCTATGATTGACTTTTTAGACAGTTGTATTTATTTGTCTTTTCTACTATGTATACTGTTTGTGTTTTTATACTGCATGTTTTTATTACACTGGACATCTGTGAAAATGGGTTTTAGCCCACAGATTTTTCAGTATAAAATAAAATGAAATGAAATAAATGATGCCAGTGGTATGTAGAATGTTCACTGGTGAGTGTTCTTTATATGAATCAGGCACTTGTCCTGGCTGTAAGTATGCATGGTGCTGGTATGTGTATCCAGAACTGAACCCACAGCAGGCAGTTAGGCAGTTAGCATATGTTGTGCACCTTAATGAATATAACCCACTGAGCTGTAAAACCAGGTAGAAATAGGACCCATACAGAAAATGAGATTGTGCATCTCATCTGGGGTATATCATTTTAAAAATATAAAAACATTAAAACTGTTCTTTTAACACGCTAAACTAAATCAAGATAATATTTATTATAGCTATGGGGAGTTTTCTTTCAAGGTAGGAGCATTTATTTAGGTAAACATGACACATTTGTCCACGATTCTAATGAACAGATGACCAAAAAACTTACAAAGCATGATTAGTTGTATCTATTTACATGTAAGTTAACTGAAGTGTGAATCATTGCACAGCTTTCAGTGAATGTCAAAGGTATTATAGATTAATGGAGTAGGAGTCCAGAAATAGGTTCATCAGATGACAGGGGCATGTTAAGTCATGCAAGTATGTATTATTGTGTGCTAGTCCAAAGAAATGGATCAAAATCGATCTAGACAAAGAAGAAAACAGAAACAAGAAAATAGGCTGTACCAATTCCTTTGTATTACTATAATAGTCTTGGTAGAAAGGGACTCTAGCTTTCTGATTTCTTAAACTGGTACCATATAAAGAACATTGTGCTTTTTCCATTTCTAGAATCTAATATTTACACAACACATACGGAGATTTCAACCAAGACTCATGGAGGCTAGCTTGCAGTTCAAGAAAAGCAGAGCAAAGGCACAATTGATGTTTGGTGGATGTTTGATGATGGAGGTAAGAAGCAACACAGGGCAGAATCACTGATAACTGAAAGCAGCAGCAGTCTTGTACAACAGTTAGAATACTGTGACCCCAGGTCACTGTGTCTGGGTTCACACCCATGTTTGGTGACTCTACAGGGCTTACTTGGTTGAGGGGGTTGGAGTTAGTCTTTCTCCTGTGGTGGTGGTGGGGGTCATCCCAGGACAAATAAAAAATAATGTGGTGCCTCCACCCAGAGAGAATAGGTGGGCCAGATGTTGTGTACAGCACCACCCCCTAGGATGTAGTACCTACCAACCTCCCTACACTGGACTGGACCATCCCCTGCAGACCAATAAGACAATTGTTACCTTCACCAATAAACACTTCTATCAGGTTGAAACTGGAAAACAGGCCTGGAAGCTGGAGGAAAGGGGGGGTCAGACAGTTGCAAGCCATCTTGAGCACTCCCACCCTGTAGCAATGCCCCCTCAGAGCCACTGCACTGTAGATCACCACCATTCTCTCAGATCCCATACAGTCTATGAAGCACCTGCCCAATGAAGGGGCACAACAGAAGGAATTACACTATACAAGGTACAGTATACTCTTTAGCTGGTACCAGTACTAAGGCTATGCTGTCAAGTATGACACAAGAACCAGTGACTCCGGGTACCCAGGAATTACACTAGTCTCGATGCAGGCCTGATAACTACATTGCTCAGGTTCTTCTGGTGGTGCACTTGAAGAAATTTAGCAATCCTGTAATGTAACCCCCCTCCTCAACAGGCCATAGTGTGCTAACACAATTTAAATAACCTGAAATTGCAAATGTTTGGAAAATCCAATTTTGTAATCTCAACATTGTAATTGTAGTCCAAAAGAGAAAAGTACAGAAGATCCCAGCTAGCAGCACTGGCACTTATGTGACCCATGGATGCAGTAGCTCAGACAAGTCAGCAACCAGCACACAGCAGCAAGTTGGGCAGCATTTGTCGGTAGGCCTGAGAGTCCTGGATATGAAGCACTTTGGACTATTTCAGATATTTGGCAGCAACACAGCCCTTCTGGCTCAACACTCACAGCACACAGTCACTTCATGGTTCCCAGTGAGCTATGACCCCAGGACTGCTGTGCCCAGTTAATCTCCCCTCTGGACTGAGGGTACCCTCGTACTCTGGGTACATGTCCATGACTCCCCTTTCTTGACTTGATGAGGGCTAGCAGGCCTTCTACCTCTCTCTGCAGCAGCTCGATGAAGGTGCAGGTCTCTGTCACAGATTCCTCAGCTCAGCAGCTTTTCTTGAATTTGGACCTTGCAGATTCTCTCATAGCAGCTTGTTCTGCATGTGCCCTTCTGGCACAGTCACATTGATATAAGATCAGGATAAGGCTCACATTATTTGGAAGGATGTGCCCAGGATAAGACTCCCAAGCTCTGGGCCTGGCTAGTCCTTCAGTTCTAACAAGCAGCAGTAGGTCTGCTCTCCTCTAAGCCTTTCTCCAACTCCACAAACTCCTCATGAGCCCAAAGTTTCTCTTCCCCAATTCAGTGTCTGATTTGTCAGGCAGGGCTGTCCATCAGTCCTTCCACCCTGATCTGGCCTCTGATTGGCTCCAAAGTTCATCGGTTCATTGGGGAGGGTCATATTGTTTAATTCTTCCTGCAATCTCTCTGTCCAGATGCTAGGTCTTCCTAGCTCTCTAACTGGCTATTATGCTGAGCTTAGGTGTCATAAACACAGCCGTGGCTATGTTCTTGTATAAGCCTTGGCTCCAAACTCCTTTATTTTAATTATTTTCTATGTCCACGGACATGTGCTGCTCCAATTGTCTTGGTTGCACACCTTCTGTGCTGTTACCTGGTTATGCTGCTGGGGTTGTAAATTAATTGGGTTAAAGGTTGGGCAGGCTGGTAGGGTTTATGGAGCTGGGAGTGCTGGGACAGAGCTCCTGCATGTCTACTCCAGCTTAGAATATGGGACCATTCTGTGTGTCACATCAAGACAATGATGAGGAGTGGCACCTTGGGTTCCTGGTCCCCTCTGCCAGAATAGGGAGATTGAGATTGAAGAATGTGGCTGCAACCACTGCTGGAAAGGGCACAGAAGGCACCGATAATGTCCATGCAGCTGCTTTTCTCCAGCTGCCACACATGTGGTTGAGTGAGAGGGAGCCGGTAGCAAGAGCAGCAGTTCCAGGGATCTCGGGAGGGCAGCAGTAACAGTAGCCCAGATAAGCTCCCTCCCAAGGAGTGGGTTACACAAAGGACTGTGAAATAGATCTTGGTTAAGATCTGAGTTGTGCCACAGGCTGACAGTGTGGCATTGTGCCATATATTTTAGCCCCCAGAAACAAAATATGAGCGCTACTTAACCATGTAGCACTTCTCAATTGGCTTTTTTTTTAAATTTCTTTAGTTCAGAAGTATTCCAGGAAAGACATACTGAGCTGGTAACAACATGTTTCCAGATGCATATTGGGAGTGGGCGTGGTGGGGAAGAACAGACAAAATATTGTAAAAGTACAATGAACAAATCTACAATAATGTTAATATTTGACATGATTTTATTTTTAATTTCTACTTGTCAATAAAAATATCAGTTTAAGAAGGGACAGAGGAAGGTGACTGCCTTCATCATTTCAGTCCTTAGCCTCTCAAATGTTTTTCCAGTCCTGGAAGCCAAAGGTGTTGAGCAGTCACTCACAATGCAGGGGACATGCTCCCATTTCCCCAGCCCACCAGAGTGTTTAGTTGCCAATTGTCCCTGATGCCCCCATGGAGGAAGTGGCATTCATCCTAGACTTTCATGGCTTGCTGCAGAGGTTGCTGTGGGAGTGGCCTAACAGACAACCCAACCTGAGGCAGACAGCAGTAATGCCAGCAGCAGGATTTCTGCCTCTGAGGTAATCAACGCACATTGACTCGGGCTTGCTTTCGAACATGGGGCAGCAACAAGGTAACAAAATTCACTAGCACGGGCCATCAGAAATTTCTAATGCACAATCAGGGAGGTTTCAGACATTTAGGAATAGTTGAGAGGTTTGTCTGCAACAACTATGTTGACTTAGTGTTTCACTTGTCACAACATTAAATCTGGTCATTATTCTACCTTTAGTGATTCTGCTGCATCTTTGCTAGGCTAGCATGGATAATTCATTCTAGACAGAAAACAGTAAGGATGATAAATAGACACAGGTTGCAGTAATGCTATGAAAAATCATGTGTGCCTATTGTCAGCGCTGGCCTTGGATGCCCTCAGCCCCAGCAGGCACTGCAAGCTGCCTACGTGCAGTGCACCCAGCTTGAGTCACTGCAAGACTGTCTTTGAAATCAAAATGCTTTAAAATGTAATTATTGCTATTACTGTTGCCCTTTTAAAACAATATACATGAGGCATTAGTGGTCTGAGCAGACATTTTCTAAATGCCATGAGAGTTATCTGTCACAAAACAGCACAAGAAGGTCTGAGCGAGTAAGGGCCCTCCATGATGGACTTTGCTGAAGGGATGTCAAAATATGAGGTTGTCACTGCCCATTGTTTCATTATATTGTCAAACTTTCATTTCTTTTCTTGTCTAGGTTTAACACTGCTGATTCCATACATTCTTACAACCAGAAAGAAGTGGAAGGAATGCACAATGAGGATCTTTATGGGAGGGAGCATCAACCACATTGATGATGACAAGCGAGCGTATGTTTAAAAGAATAATGCTTTGCCCATTTGATCGTATATACAAAGTGCAATGTATCAGCACAAACACTAAGGTTCCAGTACATCTCCAACACAAAATGATTGCTATAGATCTAGCAGTGAGAAACAATTCTGATCTTAACAGCTTACTAAATTCAGAAACGGAAAAAAAGTTCAAACAGTATTTAGGCTCTCTATACCTCTCCCACATGAATAAACCTAGGCTCAGAAACCTCACACGCCTTATTGTTAAAATGGATAGTAGTTTTTGCAAGAAATATATTCATTGTTCTAATTCTTTGATAGGATCTAAGGAAATGTTCAAATACAATTGAAGAATCCTCTATCATTAGGACAAACACATGCTGCTACCACCTGCTATTTCTGCCGTAAGAGGCTGCATTTAATTCTTTCCTCTATGAAAGAGGCTTTCTTCTCTTGACTTGGGCATGAGAGGAAATCTAATTTAAAAGCTGCTGCTCCTTCATTTGTAGGCATAATTTAATGTTTTTTTCAAGAATCCAAAATAATATAATAATATACCAGCCCTTTAAGAAATAGTAGTGTCTACAATACCTTTTTCATAAGTACAAGGAAGGGTAACTATAGGCACTATTGTTCCTTAAAGGACTGGCATATTATTATATGATTCTGGAATTTTCAGAAAGCCTAACTGATAACTCAAAATAAATTGCCAGCAGCTGTGTTTTCTTCTTTTTGAGGTCTGGGAATCATGAAGTGTACTAAATTACCTTTAATTTCTGGAGTGCAGGGTTCAAATAGGACTTAAAGAGCTAGTGTACTGCCCAAAACTAATATTAGATTTTAAAAGCAGCCAACCATTACCTTTTATATCTGCGGTACTTTTTATTTTCCCTTTGTTTAATTAGAAGATTGTTTACCTGATGTTAGTTGGTGTGAAGTGTGGAACAGCTCTTAGCCCTGGCAGCTGATATATCTTGCTCTACTGCTCCACATTACATCATCAGGATTGTGACCTCGCTGACTGTGACATCACTGCTACTTAGGAACAGCAAGTGAGCGACTGCCTGGTCAGTCACCTGTGATGTCACTGTCAGTGAGATCATAATGCTGATGATGTAGTGTGGGGCAGTAGAGTTAGATATGTCAGCTGCCAGGTTAAGAGCTGTTCCAAACATCCAGCACAATATTATCACATAGAAGGCTTTCTGATGAGCAAAAGGAAAAATAAAAATACTTCAGAAATAAAACGTTACGACTGACAACTACTTAAAATTTGTATTATTTTCCTGTCTGCCTGTTTGGTTGGGTGACCAAAGTAGTAGACCAGGGAGGGGCTCTGGAAATGGCCAACCTAGAGTTTAGCAAGGCATTCGACACAGTCCTACACAAAAGATTAGTAAACAAGTTAGTCAGTTTGGAAGTGGGTCCCAGAGTGGTAGCTTGGATAACAAATTGGCTGGACAACAGGATGCAGAGGGTGATAGTGAACGGAGTACACTCGGAAGAAATGGGGGTTACTAGTGGGTTACAGCAGGTACTGGGACCAGTCTTCTTTAATGTCTTTATAGGTGACATTGCAGATGGGGCTAGAAGGAAAGGTACACCTCTTTGCAGACAACACAAAGATCTGCAACAGGGTTGCTACATGGGGGGGAGGATGAGAAGGGACTTGACAAGGTTGGAGGAATGGTCAAAAGTATGGCAGCTTAGATTCAGTGCAAAGAAGTGCAAAGTAATGCACCTGGGAAACAAAAACCCAGGGGAAGAGTACACAGTTGGTGTGTGGGGGGGACTAACAACAACAAAAATAGAAAGGGACCTGGGGATAGTCATATCAGATGACCTTAAGATTGGCAAGCAATGTGAGAAGGCAGTAAGAAGGGCTGGGTAGGATACTGGGATGCATAAGGAGAGGCATCACCAGTAGAAAACAGGAGGTTGTTATCCCTCTGTACAGACAGTTGGTGAGACCCCATCTGGAGTACTGCATGCAGTTCTGGAGACCCCATTTCTGCAAGGACATAGGGCGGAAGCAGTCCAGACGAGGGCAACTAAAATAGTGCAGGGTCTGCAGCAGAGGTCATACGAAGAGAGACTAAAAGAGCTTAATACATATACCCTTGAGAAAAGGAGGGTGATGGAGGACATGATAGAAACTTTCAGGTATCTCAAGGAAATCAACAAAGTCCAAGAGGGTAGCATCTTTCAGAAAAGAGAGTGCAAGAACAAGGGAGCACAATTTGAAGCTAGAGGGGTTGGCTCAGAGGTAACATAAGGAAGTATTTTTCACAGAGAAGGTGATGGATGTGAATTGGTCTTCCTGAGGAGACTGTGGGGTCAAAAATAGTGGGGGGATTTAAGAATTCATGGGACAGACATAAGGCAATTATAATGGGGGGTAGGGGGAAGTAGGCTGTTGGTTAACTAGGATCTGCAGCTTATCCAACAGGTAGGGAAATGGGCATACTAGGTGGGCCAAGTGGTCCTTATCTGCCATCAAAGTCCATATTTCAATGTTTCTATGGCTCCACTGGCTGTTTAAAACAACAAATGAAATCGGTCTGGGAGGCTCACATGTTGCAGTAAACAGTAGTTACAATCACAAAATCATAATGCTCAGTTTGGCACCAATTTCTTCATGCATTAAAATGTCCCCCCTCCCGAG
Organism: Neoceratodus forsteri; assembly: GCA_016271365.2. NCBI lineage: Eukaryota > Metazoa > Chordata > Ceratodontiformes > Ceratodontidae > Neoceratodus > Neoceratodus forsteri. Next base: position 726,914,150 of record CM028129.1, read on the forward strand.
ATGCAGTATTTTATTTACAAGGGGACCTGAGGGACATCAGCATTAGTTACACTATAGTGTATGGTGGAATGCTATTGAGCATGGAAATCAATGCTCCCAACAGCGTTGTTGTGCTTGCCTTAGTGCATCACTATCTTGTTGTGCTGCACTGGTATATCACCGGTGCAGCACAACAAGATCGAGATACATTGCGCGCGGCGCCCAGTTGAGCTGCCCACAGTGATGCGGAGAGTCGGCACGGCTGCTGCATCCTGGCAAACCTGTTTTAAGAGGTAGACTTGTTTGGGGGATCACGGAGCACTGATTATGCTTGCCCATACACTATAAAATATTGTGTATGAGCAAGCATACACAAACAAGGCAGTTGTAAGATCTCAAGGTTTCCGTGGTAACGGACCTCTCGAGTTATGCTCTTGAGGTCTCTGGTTACCATGGAAACCTCTTGATCATAACTGCCTTGTTGTGTATGCTTGCTCATACACAATCCTTTATGTTATACATTGTTACGCAGAGGATTTATTGCACAGCAGATGTAGTTTTAAGACAATACAGTGGTTAATGTTGCTTGGGTAGTTATACACTTTTTAATAATCAGATTACATGGACAAGGGAAGAGATACATGACAACATTCTTAGTGCAAAGGATGGTGGCACAAAAGGGGACAACTGTTGCCTGACACCCACTAGGCTAACAAACAGCCTGTAGGGATGGAACAGTAACAGAACTGGAACCACTATTGACAAATCAGCTTGTACAGGGACATAAGACCAGTTTTAGAACTGCATGATGTAATTTATGCTCTTGCTCACTTCTTCCATTGTCGATAGAATGCACCCATGTTCTACCATAGAACTATCTTCATGAGAGGAATATAAGCTACATCATACAGTTTTAAAATGGCTCTTAACACTAGCATGTAAATGAGTAACAAACACCAAGGTTACTAACAGACCCATTCTGATGGAATAATAACAGAATTTGAACCATTATTACAAGAATTCCTTCTATTAGGAAAAATGATTACAGGTTCAGCACAGTTCTCCTTTAAGTATGGAAACTAGCCCACTTGAAATTGTGTTCTCCTAAATCACAGTCACTTCAGCCGCAAGCAAGGACCTGATATTGTGTCAAACACTATAATACTAAATTCTAGTTTTATATGTTGTACATCATATAAGATATACAGACAATGTAGTTACTATTGAATCTGTTTAAAATCATCTATGTATCTATGCATCTTGTATATTATGACCTGACTATACTGTATGTTCCTCAGGAACTGATGAAGTAACTGTCTTTGTACTCTCATTGTTCTGTCATTGATGTGGAACCTTTGTAAATGAGCACCTGTGCTCAAAGGTACTTTCTGAATTAATGAATAAATAAATAAAAATGAATAAGTATTGAACTAAGCTGCTGTTGTTAATAGTCCAACAGAAAAGCACCAGCATCATGGAGACCTTAGGACTAGTGTAACAGCAGATGACTGCACTGCAATGCCTTTGTTGGCAAGTAGCAAGAAAAATACTTGGTCCTGAACAACAGTGTAAGGCAAATTCCCCGACACTTTGAGCTCTATGGACGCTTCATCAGGGCTCTCTCGATGAAGTGCTAGAAGAGCTTGAAGTGGCGGTTTGTCTATTCTGCTATACCTGTGCTCTTCAGGTCCACCACTTCCTGCTACTGCCAGTAAAGGCATTGTGCTGCAGTAACCTGTTTTACTCTATTCCTTTTGTTTTCTGAGGTCTCCAGGAGTTCAAACACTTTCTGTTGGACTCTCTGGGTCTGGGGTAGGGCAGCCTCAGACTGCACCAATTTGCCTTGTGTGTGCATCGTATTGTTTGTTTCCTCTGCCATCAATAACCTGTTTCTTACCTTTTCAAATGTACATGTGTATTCAAGTAAGAGTATTTATGGTTTATTGTTTGATAATTCACTTAGATTATATTGATTTACTTTTTATCTAGAATGGCTTCACTATTGAGCAAATTTAGAATCAACTTTGCTGATATTTATGTCATTGGGGATATCAACGCTAAACCAAACAAAGAGAGGTATGACATTTTATTGAAAGTACTACACCAAAACACTACTGATAGCCAGAATATATAAGGAATGAGGCACCGTTGAGTGTATAATTATGTAATGCCTTGGGCATGCTGCAAGGCAAGAGGCACAGCAGGATGCCTTTAAACACACCCAAGAAATGTGCTATTGGCATTACATGTCACTGAAGCATCTTATTGCACTGACAAAATGGCTTTTCAAATAAAAGTGGAAAAATACATTACAAATATTGGGGTGGGGGGCGTTAATGTGGGCGGGGTTAAAATAAGTGATTTCTTTGACTGAGTACGAAATCTTGAGTGGTCATGTTATTATAGGGAAATAATTACATGGGTAGGAATGTTCTTTAGCCAATCAAATACTTATTGCTGTCTTACTCATTTTATGATTATTAATAATAATATTAGTCTTAAGCTGGAGGGTGAGAGGTTTAGGAGGGAGGTCAGGAAGCACTTCTTTACAGATAGGGTGGTGGACACTTGAAATGCACTGCCAGAAGAGGTAATCTTGTTGAAGACAGTGGGCAGCTTTAAGAGGCTGGGACAGGTATAGGGGAGGTAAGGGTCATGGGTAGGGAGGATGGGAGAAGTGGGGAGAGGGGGCAGGGACAGTAGCTCAAGCTGTGAACCCTGCAACACGAGCAGACTTGATAGACCAAATGGCCTTCTTCTGCTGGCTTCTTCATATGTTTGCATGTTCGTATTATTAACCACAATGTATTTAAAAGTTTGATTAATCTTATGGGGCAGTGCTAGACCTCAATTTTGAATAATTGCTTGCAGTTCCACTAGGATATACTGGACAACGAGCACACATGGATATGTTGCCTTAGCTAGCTGAAAACTGTTTTACCTGCTTAGGACCCAATTCTGAAAGAGTACAGAAGGTCTAGATACCATATACATGAAAAGTAGGCCTCCACACCTCACAGAGGTCACCATGGTATACCATGTAGCATTCAGAACTACCTGCACCCAGCACAGGCCTATGCTTGCTAGATGCTTGACCTGAAGAGTTAAGTCTTAGGGTCGGGAGGGAATAGCCAGTACTAACATTCATAAGACCTTTACATGATGCTTCAAGTTTGGAGGGGTGTGTAAGTTCTGTGACTTGGAGGGCTGCAATTTGCACCCCACCCCAGGATTCCACAACAGGCCATGTCCTGCTTCTCCCACTGACAGTTGCCCAGCTCAATAGTATAATATGGATACTATTGAACTTGGACTTCCTTTGTTACTCACTGCAGGCTAATTGGAAGTATTACATAAAGAAAATATAAATGCAATATCTCTTAGTGGTCAGATATACATTTATGCGGGGCATGGGATTCTGGCAGGAACTACATTCGTTTTTGGCACTGCCCATTAAATTGATTAATTTGGTTTGCTCTTTGATGTAGCAATCATGTTTTCTTTTTATTTGCACTGCTATGAATATGGACTGTGTTGGGGACATCAAAACTTTAAATTAGTGTGTATTGTGGAATATGATTCCCAAGATAATGGGTATACATATTGATATTTGTTCAGTCATGGCAATGCATTGTATATTCTAATATACAAGCAAATAAAAGTTAATCTCGAGCAATAATTCTGTATTAGTAGATTTGCAGATCACCACTACTTATGTGTTGCCATTTATAGACCTAATACACAATGCTGCAGTCAAGAAAGTAATGAATGAATGGGACTTGATCACCTTAGAGGTGATCATTATCTTCAAATCAAGGACTGCAGGTGTAAACCAAACACCACATCTGTGCATGCCTCTATTTTTAAATTAAAATTGAGCTTAACTTTTAATTAGAAAATACATTTGAGTGGATATTATACTTATTAGAGTGCATGCTTGTTCATTTTCATGACAGATGCCTAAAAAGGGGTTCAAAATTAGCACTGGCCAACTGGCCAAAGGTGGAAAAATTTTTATTGGGTCAGTAAAATTGCTTTTATCTAGTCCTGTTTTATAGTTCTGGAAGAAGTATGCTTTCAGTAAGTACTCCAGTAGGGCCAGTAGAATTTCTATGGGGTTAGTGAATTTTCTCACTATCTAACTCTGATGGCTACAAGGCACATATCCTATTTTGGCCCTGCTATAGTGAAGATGAGCTTTCCTGGCAAGAAAACAAGGTGACACTGTTTTGATCAGTGGTGGCTGTACCTGGGGCACATGTCCTGGTAATAAAATGTTGTGTCCCAGTTGCTGTTCCATGTCATGCAAAACTACCCCCATAGGAACAATATCAGCACTTTGTATTGCTGACCTGTCTGCCAGCTGTTGTGCTTCCCCTGTGCCCCTGGTAATCAGTGGAGACTGGAGCCTCCACTGGTTTTAATAATAAGGAAATCTTATGTTTTTAAATATATTACAGATTATTCCAATGTTAGAAGACCAAGAAAGAAATGTACATTAGTTATTTTTTCAAAGGTATGTAGTTAATGATTTTTTTAAATCCCCTCTGCCATTTATTAAATGTTTCCTTCTTCAATTTCAAATCCTAGTATTAAGAGCTTCTTGTGGTTATGAAAAGCTCTGGCCCTCCTGGGCAGGGAAAAAACACTTGCTGGCTACGGCAATGTAGCCAGTTGACAGTGGCACTATGGACCTCCTGTCAGGATGGTTACATGTTCTCAGCTTCACTTTGCAAGAACACAGGTCTTTAGTTTTAAAATAATGCATACATGCACACATTATGAGCCCTGCATAATACAAGATACGTATTTCTTATTAAAATTTCAGCTGGAAGACCTTTGAGGAATTGATTGAACCATATCGTCTCTATGAAAGTTCAAAAGATACTGCAACAGCTGATAAAATGAAAAGAGAAAAATCCTTGGAAAATTACTGATGCTGAACTGAAAACATATAAGGAGAAGGCAAGTCATTAAGCTATTTACATAGCAATATTGTACCATATCTGCTTCTCAGTTTGTATGGTATCATTGTGTCAGTGGTCTTTGTTTTAACTATTACTTCATATTTTTACATGCAGAGTTGCCGCCAAGTCCGTCTCAATGAACTCCTTCAGGAGAACTCCAGGGCTGCAAACCTCATTGTTCTGTAAGTATTGGGTACACAATAAATATATCTGAAGACATTCAAAAGATCATCCAGAAAATGGTAGTTTCTTTTCACTCCTCTGATGCTTGCTCTTTTCAAATTCCTCACTGCAAATCTTCTGTGGGCTAGTCTACCTTTTTTATCTCCCCTCCCTGTGACTGGAACACCCACCTCTCCCCGATAGACTCTCACCCTCCTTCCACTCACTGAAGCTGCTTCTGCCGTCTCACTTCTCTCTACCCTGCTCTCATGACTAGCTGTTCTTCTCTTCCCTTCCCTTCCCTTCCTTCCCTTCCCTTCCCTTCCTTCTCTTCTCTTCTCTTCTCTTCTCTTCTCTTCTCTTCTCTTCTCTTCTCTTCTCTTCTCTTCTCTTCTCTCCTTTCCTTTATGGCTTTTTGTTGTTTAACTGCTCCCTGGATTTGACTGTGCAATTCACTGTATGTAGAATAAATGATAGGTAAGTATGGTATATGGGGAAACATACCATCTTGAGAGGACAACTGGCATTATAGCCTCATTAGGCCCCTGCAATGGTTTATTTGCCCTACAGCACACTTACCTGTCCTTTTATATAAAATATTAGGTTGATGCTTTTATGTTTTCATCATATTTGTGATCATTTTCTTGTGGGGTTCCCCCTTTGTGTTTCCTTAGTGCAGTGCTCCTTCTATAAAAGGAGTCATGACTGAGGCAGTCCATTCTTTAGTTCAGCATAGTTGTGGTGAAGATACTACTAGGGAATGACATGGTGTCTTTGTCAGGAGCAGCATGGAGTTTGAGGTTAGAAGTCTGTGGAGTTTGCAGTTGGAAGCAGCGTGGAGTGTGAGTTTGGTAGCCAGGACCGGCGTCAGCATCCTGGCTTTTGTTTTTCCTGCAATTGGCGGTGCTCCTGCCACTCTGATTCAACCACTGTGTATGCCTTGCCTGCTGGTGAAGCCACAACCTTCAGCATTCACTGCTACTGCACTGCCAAATGAGCAGACTAGCCAAGAAACTAACAAATGGGCTCCCCACCCTTATGGCTACCTGTGCAGTGCAATGCTGCATGGTGAGCCCAGCCCTGCTTGTTGACTGGCAAGGCCCTAAACCATTGCGTTCCATGCAGCAAGGTGTAGGATGTGCAGGCGGCAGCCAATGGCTGGAGAGGAGTGTGATGGAGGGGGTGGCCTTATGTTATGGCCCACCCCTGCCAGCCAGCTTTAGCTTAGTTAGCTCAGTGCTTTTGCTGTTAGGAAGAGGTGCAGGTGCTAAAGCAAGCCAGGAGTTCTTCTGAGTTCAAAAAGTAGGGCACAGACAGCCCAGAAGTGGTGGCAGTGGCAGACTGAGCACTGGCTGGCCAGGTGGACGCTGGCCGGGACTGAATACTGTAGAGACAATCGATATGAATCCGGTTAATTAGTGATGGTTGTCTGTGTGTGTTGTCACGTCAAGACTTGGCAGTGGAGCTCTGATTTAGTTTAAATGGCACCAGAGACAGTCCAGGATGAGTCAACAGCAAGCAATGGATCAGGATGTGGTCTTGGAGTTGGATGACGCTGCTCCTGGTGACCATGGTGAGAGTTGTGTCCCTGTCCAGCACTGCACCAGTGCCACGCCAGGTAGGACAGAGTCCTTTATCTCCCTCCCATTCATTGGGAATCTTGGTTGTTTGCCCTGATCCTTCTCCTTGGCTAAGATAGGAACATACCCTGCAGCTGTGTTTGTTTGGATTGGCATACATCCTGTAATGGGGGGCCAGGGCCAGAGGTGTTTTCACATTTGGTAGTTAATTGCAAGTGCCACACATTTTCTGTGTTGTGTAAATCCTGATTCCTTGGGGAGGATAATGGCTATGCTTGCATCTGTAATAGACTGTGCCAAGTCCACTGTTTTTTTTGTTTTTTTTTACACAGATGGACAGGTCTGAGCCAGGGGCTGCAGGTCCGCTAGAGGTCCATTGCTCAGGGCCCACAAAACCTGGCCTGGCACTGTCGGTAGCTGTGAGGAGGTCACAGTCTGTGGCAGCAGCATAGAATATTTGCTATCTGAGGAGAGATCTGGAGCATAAAGGGGCATGGCTATTTGGTGAAGGACAGGAAGGAAGGAAAATTTTAGGCTACTGTTAGACTCTATATTGTTTCTTCTTCAGATTGGTGAGGGTTTTTAGAGATCTGGTAATGTGGACTATTTTGTTACGGGATTTCCCGGTTTCAGTTAGGATTGTGCCAGGTCATATTTTATTTTAGATGGGTTGTTTAATTGCTTATTATGCTTTTATGTAGTGGAGGAGGAATAGCAGTAATGACTTTATTTTATACAGTGAAATGCACATTTGGACAAGATTGCTATTCTCAAGTGTATTCCTGTTTCATACAAGAAGTTCCACAAGCATCTATACACAATTAAACAATGCACATATCATATACTTATAATACTGCAAAATCGACAAACGTGCTGTCCATGGGGTGTTAATTAGACTAATCAATCATTTGGACTGTGATTACTGGTGTTGTATGGTCATTTTGTATGTGACGTTAAATATAGTGGTATACTACTTTAATTGCAGTGGTATATGGACTTAATTGAACTGCTATTGTAGTGGCATATGGGCTGCTAACTACTTCGATAAAAAAATGTGTTTTTGAGTTACAGAATGCTAAATTTACTTAAAAAGTCCTATTTTTTAGATGAATATTTGCCATCAGACAGAGAAAAATAAGCAGAGTTAAATTATTACATTTAGAGGTTTGCCATCTGGGAATAGGTTCTTTCGTAGGTTTTGTCAGATAACAATTACTGTAGTTGTTGAGAAAATAACAATAATTGTGCATGCTCAGTTGACTGATAAAATAGATGAAAAAACTCCAGTTCTTTTAAGCTGAAGTTCTACACAAACAAAAATGTTAAAGTAGTTAAACTGACAAAATACTCAAAAACTGAGGTCTGCATTTGCGTCATCATGAGGCGAGAGTCTAACAAGCCTCAGTACATTTTGTGTTTTTAAAATATTGTTATCAACATACATTATTAATTAAACAGAAAACATTTTTGAGGTAGTAGTAGAATCACTGAACAGAAAAACACATTGCAGAAACTTTCTTAGCTCTACATGAACAAAATATTTAAAGGGAACAAAAACAATGTTGCTTACATTTTAAAATATAATTGTAAATTTGAGCATGTGTGAGGTCTGTTTAATAACCCAGTGTATTGTCTTGTGCTTTTGTTTTGAAATTGTCCCATTTTTCCTGATTTATGGCCCCATACTATTGCCGACTTTTTCCTCTTAAGTATTAATTTTCTTAATTATTCAGTAGCTCTAAAACCAAGTAACATCAATTGACCTGACGACAACAGTGAAGTAGAACACAGTGACATTGGTTTAGCTGATGTTATTTCAATGGCACGCTTTTGTGAGCATCTGAATCTGTCGCAGGAGGAACAAACTTCTGGAGGATAGTGACAAAGAGGTGGTGGATGCACTGGAGGGGTAGACAGCAGATCTAGAGCATGTCCTTTTCCACTATTTCAAGGACCCACTCTCTATCATGATCTCCTTCACTTTGTAAGTGAAGGAGATCTCTACCCCACCTGCACCCCTTCAGGTAGTGGTGGAGGTGAGGAGGTGTGGAGTCAGAAGGTACTTGGGGTGGTGGGGCCACCTGGACTGATACCCTTGGGTGTCCTAGCATGGGGGAGGGGACCTGGGAGGGAATCTCTACCATGAGCATAGGGTTGCTAATGGGAGGCATAGCCACCACGAATAGCAGGCCTATGAAATGAGTCCCTACCCTGTCCCCTGGATGACTGAGGGCCAGTGACGAAGATACCATAAAGTCATCCTGAAAGTTTGAAGCTCATACAGAGCATTTTCACCATCACCTACAGTCTGAACCTCTAAAGGGCATTTAGAATGGACTGCTGTACATCAATGGTAAAACCAGCCACATGGAGCCATGAGCATCTCTTAAGGCAAATCCCAGAGGTAGCAGCCCTGGGCAAGCATCAGTGACATCAAAGACAGAGTGCAACAGATGCTTAACACTTTCCATACCAACTGAAGCAGCTTTCAGCAGATTGACCTTGGCAAGACTACCACACAAAGACTGAATAGTGGACATGGCAGATTTCCACAGGCTATTCAGATATTTAATCATATTGACCTGGTAATTAGCTATTCTGAGACCTTAGGAAGCAGAGCAAAGGTTCTTTTCCTATAATATCCAGCCTTTTGGATTCTGTATCAGGAAGTAAGGAGCGTGTATGTCTAGGAGCCCGAGAATAATCATGTGCAGCCATGATAGCCATAGAATCAGTTTTAGGCTGGGAGGCAATAAGGTTTATCAGAAGGATCAGGATACTGCTTATCAGTCTTTTTTGGCAGTGCTGGCAAAGTACTAGGCCTACATCACCCAGCAAATGTAGCATCCTCTCAGGCAGGATATACTGGAGGTATAACAATGGATGGAGTAGTAGGGATCTCAAAAACTCCCAACAAATTCTAGCTTGTTCTATCTAGGACTCCCCTAGAAATGGTATCTAGAAGCAGCGGTGATGAAAGCAACAGAGCAGGGGTCCATAATACGTTACATAAGGGTGCCTGGGTAGATGGGGCTCATAAAGCCAGCAGAAGGCAGGAGAACCAGGATGTTAAGGAGGGAGGGGGAAGACAAAGGAAATGGAGCTGAAAAGAGGTAGAAAAGTATAAACACCAGCTGGAAGTCAGTCTGCCTAAATGCCAGGATCCTGGAAAACAAAAATAGTGAGCTCAATGCAGTGGTGGCAGATGCAGGATTAGACCTCACAGGCATTACAGAAACATGGACCACTGGGAATAACAGCTGGGATCTGGCAGTACCTGGGTATACCCTGTATAGGAGATACAGGGGTAAGGGAAAAGGAGGTGGGGGTATCCCTTTATGCCAAAGAAGGCACAGAGGCAGCTGAGGATGGGTCCATCAGTGGAGGAAGTGGGGAGACAGAATCACTATGGGTACAGCTCACAACAGAAAATCAGGAAAGAAGTTGTGCATAAGAGTGGACTATAGTTCAGAAGGACAGGAAGATGAGTAGAATAGGGACAAGGGGCATACATTGAGAAGTGGCAGCAAAGGGTGAGGTAGTGGTTATGAAGGATCTCATTTACCTGAAATAGATTGGGATATTCTAGCAACTGAGAGCACCAGAAGTCAGTCCATGTTAGATATGTTGCAGGATGGCCTGCTAGTGCAGGTAGTCAGAGAACCTACAAGACAGGCTGCCATTCTCAATGTGATGCTCACCAACTCGCAAATGTAGGTGGAATGTGGGTTGGGGAACCACTGGGGTTCAATGATCATAACACCATGTGGTTTGAACTGGCCATGGGTATCAGTATACCCTCATCAAAAGCTGTGGTTCTGGATTTCAAACAAGTAGACTTTAATCAGATGGGGGGATTAGTCAAGGGCAAGTTAGTTTTAGTGGGCAAAATCAGGGGGATGGAGGAGAGGTGGGGAGAAATAAAAGGGACCATTCTTGAAGCAACCAATCAATGCTCGAGAATGGTTACCAAGAGGAATGGGTACAAGAGAAAAATCTGGTTCTCTAAGAATGCAAGGGAGGCAGTTAGGGCCAACAAAAGGGCTCATTGCCTACAAGGAGAAACAGGATAAGGAATGGAGCAAATACCACATAAAGATAAAGGAGGCCAAGAAGGCAGTCAGGAATGCAAAAGCAGGCACTGAGCTGTGTATTGTGGAGGGCTCAAAGGAGGGGAAAACAGTTCTTCAGGTACAGAACATAAAGGAAAAGGAAGATGAGAGGGAGAACTCTTAGGCAGATGGAAGAAGAGCAGAAGGCAGCCATTCTTAATGATTACTTCTGCTCAGTATTCACTGTGGAGGACAGCAGGCTTCTGTCGGAATGTAGTGTAATAGCTGCTGCAAGGGGGATCCCAGATATGGGACAAGTGTTAATTACAGAAAAGGTTAGAAAAGGGTTTGCAGCCCTGAAAATTGACAAGGCAGAATGGCCATTAGCATTGGCGGAAGTGATGGCAGCAATCAGTGAAACAATCCCTGGGACTGTCAGCTGCATGATCTGGGAGTCAATAGCACCCTGTAAAGGGCCTGGACTACAAGCATTGACAGGGTAGAACCTGACAACAGAGGCTGCAAACTGTCCATAGTAGATATGGCAGCACAAGACTCCAACCTAAGCATCTTATCAAAGGCAGAACCCAGAGAGTGGTGGTGGGGGAAGGGTTATCCAGCACCAAGAAGGTCACCAGCGGAGTCTCACAGGGATTGATGCTGGGGCCGGTGTTGTTCAATGTCTTCATAAGTGACATTGGGGAAGGCATTCAGGGCAAGATGTGCCTGTTTGCAGAAGACACCAAATTCTGTGGGAGGGTGGACATACAGGAATAGATACAGGACCTGTAGGAGGACCTCAGTAAACCCTGACAAATGGTCAGGAATTTGGCAACTTGGCTTCAATACCAAAAATGCAACGTAATGCACATTGGGGCCAGGAACTTAGGACACAGTATTACCGGGGCAGGTAGCTGCTTTAGAGGAAAAAGGATCTAGGACTGATGATTACTAGAGACCTCAAACACTCCATGAAATGAGGAAGGCAGCTGCAAAGGAAACAGGATGTTGGGATGTATAGCCAGCAGATTCAATAGTAGGTGAAATGAGGTCATTTTACCATGTACAGGTCAATAGTAAGACCACATTTGGAATATGGGGTAAGGTACTGGCATCCATACCACAAGACAGACATCGCTTGCTGGAGAGGGTCCAAATGAGAGCAACCAAAATGATCAAGGGTCAACAGAATAGGTCCTACAAAGAAAGGCTGGGAGCTCTAAGGATGTACTTCCTGGGAAAGAGGAGAGAGGGGGGGATATGATAGAGACCTTCAAATACTTGAAGGGGATTAACAGAGTGGAAAGAGAAGGTCTCTTTAATTGAGTGACAACAGAACCACGAAGGAACACAGCTTGAAGTTGATGGGGAAGGTTTAGGAGGATGAAAGGAGCATTGTTTTATGGAGAGGTGGTGACCACATAGAATGCTCTTCCAGAAGAAGTGGTCTCAGTAAAGACAGTGGGGCCTTTAAGAGGGCTGGGACAAGCACAAAGGGAACCCATGGGACGATGGAGTGGTAGCAGGGAAGGGAGGGAGGATGACACAGGAGGGGGACAGGGTCACTGGCGATACCATGGACCCTGAATCATTTTACTGAGCAGATTTGATAGATCAAATTGCCTTCTTCTGCTGGCTTTTTTCGTATGTCCATATGTTTGTGTGACTGGAGGGCTATAGTCATCATTGACTTACCATCCTTTAATGGAGACCTCACCCTCACTGGAGAAGCAGGATTGTTGTCCTTGTGTTTCTTTTGGTGATGGCTGGAAGGAGGACTTTGATGACTTTTCCTTGTCTTTGTCCTTTGACATTGATAGCCTCAATGACCCTGTTGATGAAAGAGTCACCAATGCTGAGGAGACTTTGAGGCCATCGAAGAGAGGAGAAGCTGGCTTGGAGCCTGTTGCCTTGCTGGATGCTTCCATAGCCTTAATGGCAATGAAGGTTTCACGAGCTCTTCCAGCATCTCCTTGTGGCCTAGTTAATCCCTGGCAGATATTGAAGGCTCTCACACTGAGGACAGTCCCAAAAAGCACACACAAACCATGTGAGCACTGTCCTTGTAGGTCTTGTAACTGCAAGTACAAAATCAAAATAAAAGTTCTTTAAACAGTGGCATAAAATGACTATGATAAGTAAGCTAAACAACATTTCAAAAATAATAAAGTCAAAATCGATTGCTTCTCAGCAGGTCTGATAAGCAATCAACATCAGGGAAAAAGAACAGACGAATGATGGGGCTTCCCAGGCTGGCATTCCAAGTCATTATGGGTGGCCTCTGGCTAACCTAAGTTAATGAGTGGGCCTGATGCTGACAGCTCACAGTTCCAAAGGTGTGCCCAATGGAACAGATGTCCTTGATAGAGATCTCTATTTACCTGGCATGTGGAGACAAAGATACCTGCTGCTACCAGAGTTCTAGTGGTTAAGTATCATTGACCATGGTGCTGGGAATTGAACAATGATCTATCATTGCAGTGGGATTACAGCATTAACACCTAGTTATTTCAGTAACTGTACTGTCCTCTGAGTGTTTCTAAGATTTGATTGCTGTCTCTTGTTTCATAATTTTTGTCAGTAGTAGTAGTAGTAAAATTTTATTCATATACAGTATTCATATGAATAGGGATTAACTCAACTGAGTAAAACTCATTTTCAACAAGATCCAAAATACAGTAAACATTTTAAAGATACATGGTTATACAAGGTATATATTATAATCAATTAAAATAAAATATTAAAACAAAACATGTGTTCAAAGATAGTCCATGACATACAAAATATTCACAAAATAAGCAATACAATTCAACAGTATTATAATCCCCTACTAAGGTCAAAACCCTAAACAATTTTATACTCTACCTTTAGGCCTATCCTACCTACCATATTCTAGTCGTGATAGTACACAATATTGTCTTGAGTTATTCAACTCTTTTGTAATTCATACTTTTACCTCGGCCAGGTTTTGTTCACAACTCCCTTTCTCAAATGTGCTGGGATTTTATTCCAAAGTTGTATTCCCTATAGTAAACTGACTGGCAGCCAATTTCCAGATTACATCTGCGTAGTACTAAATCTGGGGCATTAAATGTTCTAAGTGTGTCTTTCTTTCTATATTTCAGGTTAACTGTTACATACCCTGGGAATTTGCCCAAGAGGCCCTTATTTATAAAGGCCAATAAGTGCTCCTGGCTTCTTTCGCTTAAATATTGCCACCCCAGTTGGTTGTATAGGTAACACTTGTGGGTTTGCCAGGGAGCTCCTAGTATATATCTAGCAAGACCACCATGACAGGTTTCTAGTTTTCTAAGATCACCTTTTCTTCCCCCAGAATAAAGAATGTCTCCATTATCAAACATGGAAATAAACATGGAATTTACTACCCTTCTCCTAACTTCCAAATTCAATAGTTGTCTGGCCCAGTACAGCGCTCCCAGTTTTTTTACCCACATTTTTAATCAAATTACTAATATGTATATGCAACTTAAGGATTCGTCCACCCATAGGCCCAGGTATTTATAACATTGCACCTGTTGGATCAGGGCCCCCCTAAAGGTAACCAGTGTCAGGGCAAGTTTTCCTGTCTATTTTTCATTGATCGAAACACCATGGACTGTATTTTTTTGGCATTCAGCATTAATTTACTGTCTTGAAAGAAGACTTGTAACTCATTAAATGCTCTTTGAAGTTTCATCTGCATACCTTCCAAGGAGCAGCCCGAAGTATAAATGACGGTGTCATCTGCGTAAAGATGAAATGACACTGATGAATCTGAAAAGCACAGTCCATTTACGTGTATATTGAACAGGAGTGGTCCTAAGATGGAACCCTGGGGGACCCCCGATCCAACAGGCAAAAAACTAGAGGTCCATTTACCAAGCGAGATCATCTGACACCTCCCTGTGAGGTATGATGCCAAACATCTCTGTGCCATACCCACAAACCCTAGTGATGCTGCCCTGGACAGGAGGACACCATGGTCCAAGGAACAAATGCCTTGGATAGATTGATAAATAAGGCACCCACCTGTGTACACCTGTCCAGGGTCACCTGCATATCCCCAACCACTTTAACCAAGGCTGGGGTGGTACTGTAGTAGTCAAATAATTTAAAAAGAACACATCTGTATTAATTATTTTTACATGATATATCTTGGTATATCTTGCACAATGAAAAACTAAGCAAATATTTTAAAATGTCATCTATTTTTTCAACATATGGCATTCAAATATATGCAAATTACATAGTATGAAATAAATACAAAATACATAACCCTAGTAAAATCATCTTTTTCATTTGTCTTATCTCTTGTAAAATTGTTTCATACTCCAACCCTTCATCATCTGTATATCGTTTCACAACATTTATAGAGCATAGTCCTTGTTTTGATTTCTAGTATCATTATTATTCTCCGATTCCCATTAAATAATTTTGGATACACTTGTATGAAACATGCTATACAGAATAAGGAATCAGTGACATCCAAAACCATAAAACCATCCTTCTGGCACCAGCAACTGATAATACTATCATTCTGACATCAGATTGATGATATGTTTGCATTAGAATGCTGACTTGCCATCCTGTTGTACCTCCAGTACTAATTTTTTTTCATTTTTTGTTGATGAGGCTGAAGCGACGCAAGAACTTGCCATCTGCAGCTTTATCAACATCAGAACTTTATGACATGGAAACTCATCGATAATAAGGCTGGAGTCTATATAGAAACTAATACATCACTATTCTATGACTTAGTAACTCATCAATAATAAGCCTGGAGTTCATATAGAAACAAATATTAGAAATATATATTTTTGTCCCTCTCATATGTCTGTGGTTCAGACTTGACAGTTATGGGCTTTAAACATGCAAGGTTTATCTTATAAAGCAATTACAAGGTAAGTATACAGGCAAGTACTCTAGTATTACACTTGTATCCTGGTGCCCTTCCAAGGCTTTGCATGCCAGTACAGTACAAGGCAATAAATAAGATCAAAAATGAATAGGGACATGCAAAATAGGATAATACCATCCATACTAATCAACTATGTGATAAAATAGTAGATCAGCCACTCTATAAATTAGTTAATAAATAAATGTTGCCTAAAATTACCCTTAGTCAGAAAAAGCCTGATTTAATGAAAAATGTAATAACAAAATGCAGACTGCTGCATAGGAGGCAGTATTCCTATGGGTACACAGGAAGCACAGTCGTAATGCTCAGTGGCTTCTTTATTGATAGAAGTGCTTATTGTCTCAACTGCTATGCACAGCAATGATCTTGAGGAGGAATGGTGAGACCTGAAAATTATAGACTGCTTGGAGTCCATGTGAATCAAGCCTCAGAGTGGACTGCCTTTGTATGCCATGAACCGACAACTTCTTTTGCACAACTGTGACAATAAGCACTTTCTTCAATAAAGAAGGTGGCAAGCAACAAAACAAACAGACTATTTTGTGCATCTTGCATGCTAGTTCAGATACTGCCCCCCACACGTTCCTGTCACCTTGAAGGGGTTTGTATCTGAATCCTTGATCTTTCATAACTGCCCCCATACTGTGGCAAAGTACAAACTCTTCTCACATATTAAGGGTCTGGCTGTCATTGTTTTAAATACATTTTTTGTTGTACTTTTGCTCCCACTATATTCACCTCACCGGGGTCACACCTGGGAATGAGGTTCAGTGCATTGGGCATCTTCTGAATAAATAGTTTCTAAAGAGATAACATTTTGTATATATTTCCCCATGAGTACTGGGTGATAACTGCACACACTAATCCGTGCATGGCATGAGCACGTTACAGGTAGCACATAGGGGAGTTGTGGGAATCATGGTTTGATTCCCTGGTAGGGAATCTCTCAGTGCTATTTTTTTATTTCTTGCCCCAGTGTCTACACCCCCTCGGAGTTGATTATATTAGTTCCAGGGAATGTGGGGGGTTATGCCCCCATGTGGGGGATGCCAGGGGCAAAGCCCCCTGCAAAACAAAAGTGCAGCTTTCTGTCATTGCTACATGCTGTTTTGTTCTACACAGTGGTCATATGCTTGATATCATCTGCAACGTTATGACCCCATACCTTCCCCATGAACAGAGCACCTTTCTCCATTTTCTGCAGTAAGCCAAAACCTTCAGTGTCTTGGGTGGTTGAAAAATGAACAGTTTATTGAAGCTGATCAGGGTCGGGTCAGATGAATTTCCCTGAAGCACATTCAACAGGACAGGGACTTTGACAGCAAAAGCCCTGTTGTCAGTAGATTTCAGTCTAGAACAGAATTTGGTTCTTTAATGGGAATAATCTTGAATGCATGTTCTTGAGTGCATAAGGGAGACAGAGCTTGTAAAGTACTAATATTTTTCTTTTCCATTAAAATAGGAGCCTACCAGTACCACGGAAAGGGACTGTGTCTGACTATCTTTATATGGCCTGGCTAGAGATTCTCACCAAGAACTTGCCTCCTGTCCTGCTGATCAGAGGAAACCATAAGAATGTACTAACCTTTTATTCATAACTTACAGGCCATTACAGTGCCCATATCAGTAGCCATTTAGCCATAGTTTAGGGGTGTAGTTTAGAATTTGTTTTACTGATGTTTAAAATTAGTTCTGCTGAACCAATGTCAAATCAGTTCTTCATATGAACTTTTTCAACCTCATTCATTAGTTAAAAAGGATTGGCCTATATTTATGAATACATGATGATTGGTGATTTGTATGTATTTCCCATGACAATTTGCATTCTTGAAGTATGTTATGATGTTGTTTTTCTCTGAAACATGGCTTTATTGCCAATGCCCTTGCAGGGTAACCCATTGTTTAATGCTTTTGTGCTGAAGCTCTTTGTCTTCTGTATCAATGAGCATTGCCTCCATTTTAATATATTTTTACTGTGCTCTTAGTAACCCAGTTCAGCAATATGCCATTGAACAACATGGGAGATTGCCCAGTCGGTCAGTTAATGAAAACCAAAGTGGTGTTTCTACTATTGGTAATGTTTAAGAATATAGGCCATTGTATTTTTAGTAAAATATAAACATGGAGAAACCACCACAAAGAATGGGATCCTTCTTCTGGCATTTGGACATTTTTGAGAAATATTCAAAACAAATTAGTAGCTTGGAACATTCACCTCACACAAGTTGATAATAAACACTCTCAGGACTGATGTAATTTACCTTTTGGTCTTAAGAAATAACCAAAGTAAGAAATCAGTTTAGCAACCACTGCACAAATCAGGGCTCTGGTCCTTAAATACATACCAGGTTTTTTTCTTGTTTGTTACTCAGGGTATTATTTTCACAGGCAAAATACTACTTCAGAGATCAAAACTAAAAAAAATTTTGTTACTATTTCTTATTAATTTGTACTATATTATGATCAAATAAATTCAACACTACCATGGAAAAAAAATTCTACAGAAACTCATAGACAATATATAAGTGTGACAAATAGATGTCAGGACAAATAGGCAGATGCTGACAAGACTTTTCTGGCTGCTTCGTCATACTTTAGACTGGTGATTTATAAAATTAGAATGCCTAGAACATGGTACACATAATTAAATCAAAGTTGAACAGTTTTCTGTATAGCAGTGCTAAGGGCATTTTAAGGGGTATAGTACATCATGTTACAGTATTTGTTTCTCAATAAGTAAATGTCTTCTAATTAACATTCTTGTAATATCAAACATAGAGAATGTTGATTCACATCAAATCTGGGCTTATAAGCAAAACTTAATAATAAACTATGGTGTCCCATTATCAAAATAAAATAAAGCATGCATTTTTCACAGCATTCAAGCTCAGTTTGATTACAGTATGGACCAACCTTTGATCCTTTTCCTGATTTCAAATGTCACTTGTCCGCATTTGGGTGATAAAAAGTTTGCACAGTTGCACAACCTGCATCAGTCACTGCTGAGTCTTCCACAGTGAACATAAACAGTCTGAGTGCAGGAAATAAAAAGCAATCCAGAAGTCTCATTGGCTGAGTCTCCAAAAGGGAATATAATATGTTAGTGTGGTTTGCTAGGATTGTTTCCTTGGGTATACTATTGTTTTAGCAGAATCCTTAGGATATACTGCCATCTAGTGGCAAATATTCCTTAGTATGTTGTTAAAGCTTTGTATGGTATAATCAATGATAAACAGAAACATTATCTGTAATCATATGCTACTAGTGTTCCACCAAAGCCAATTCTATAGGGATCTGCTTTGGAAATGATCCATGTATTTATTGTAGTTGATTCAGATATAAATGTATTGTGTAACATTTATTTAGGAAATAATAAAATACTATTACTATATTAGTTTTGAGAAACAAAGGGACAATACACTAATTTAGAGTAGAATCAATGTGCAGCACTTAAGAACTGATGTTGTGCTGTGTTGGTAAGCTAATAGATATTTATGCCACACCTGTGAGAATAAAAATGGAAAATATCACTGATATTTTGTGACACTATGGGGGACCTAGAGTGAGAATATCAGTGTTATTCTCACTGTAAATCCATTTATCTAATAGTAACAATGAAGGTACAGAGTGGCAGCTTGAAATTAAAGTGAGCTTGTGCTGGGTTAACATTACTGATGAAGCTGGCCACTGAACAATCAGGACGCAGGATATTTTCTTGCCGTTTTATAATAAAAAGCATGGTATAAATGAAATATGCAATGGCCCTAATGAAAACATCACAGATATTTTCTCTCAAGCTGGTTGACATTTTGACATCACTTATGGCTTCACCACTCATGATGACATAAAGTCATACTGCACAATTCAAAAACTTATACTTGTAAGCTGAAATCCTAGTGAATGGAAACAAGAAAGGCGAGTGGGTCCACTGCTTTCCATTTTTTCATTTAGCTTGTATTCGTGTAAGTACTATGACATATAAAGAAGTCATAGAATCATAGAATCTTGATGGCAGAAAAGGACCCCATCGGCCCAGCAAGTCTTCCCCATGCCCCACTTACTCCTCCCTCCTCTCACTGCCCCCCACTACTCAGCCCCATATGTCTGTCCCATGCCCTCTTGAATCCCTCCACCATTTCAGCCCCCACCACCTCCTCTGATAGTCTGTTCCAGGCCTCCACCACCCTCTCCATGAAGAATCACCCCCTCACATTGCCTCTGTATCTTCCTCCCTCCCTGCAGTCTTAGGCTATGCCCTCTAGTTGTAGCCCCCTCCTTCCTTTTAAGTAAACAACCCTTCTTCACTTTGTTGATCCCCTTCACATACTTAAAAGTTTCAATCATGTCCCCTCTCTCCCTTCTTTTTTTTTTTTTTTCAATTGTTTAACCAGGTGAGACACACTAAGCTGAAAACTTGTTTACAGGTGCAACCTGGGAGCACAGGAAAGTTAAGTGACTTCTCAGGGTTTGCATTATGCAAGTGGGGGCTGTAGGATTTGAACCCAGGTCTCCAGATTTGCAGCTCAGAGCCTTAAACCACTGCGTTATACTGCCTCCTTCTAGTCTCCAACATGTACAGATACAATTCCTTACACCTCTGCTCGTATGTCTTCCCTTGCATACCCTGCACCATCCCAGTTGCCCTTCTCTGAACTCTGTATCCTGTCTATGTCCTTTCACAGATGTGGTCTCCAGAACTGGACTCCGTGCTCCAGGTGCATCCTCACCATGGCTTTGTAGAGGGGCATCAGTACCTCCTCCTTCTGCTAGTAATGCCCCTGCTGATGCCTGCCAACATTTCATTGGCCTTCCAAATCACCCTGCTACATTGGTTACCTACCTTAAGGTTGCTTGATACTATTATCCCCAGATCCCTCTCCTGCTCCGTTACTTTAATGAACTCCTCCTAGGGTGTATCCTGCTCGGGGATTCTACGTCCCAAGTGCATCACAGTACACTTTTTGGCACTGAATTTCAGTTGCCAAGTCTCTGACCATCCCTTAAGAATCTTCAGGTCCTGCCTCATGTCCTCCACCACCCCTGGAGTGTCCACTCTACTGCAGATTTTCATATAATCAACGAATAGGCACACCTTCCCCCTTAGCCCCTCCACTATATCACTGAATTAAATAATAAAAAGGAGGGGTCCCAGTACTGACCCTTGGGGCACCCCACTCATCACCCCCCATCCTGGAGTACACCCCATTTACCAACACTCTCTGGCTTCTGCCCACCAACCAGTTCTCCACCCACCTGGTTATTTTCCCACCCACCCCTATAGTTTCCAGCTTACTTACCAACCTTCTGTGAGGGATGGTGTTGAAGGTCTTGCTGAAGTCCAGATAGGCTATGCCCACTGCCCTTCCCTGGTCAACCACCTGCGACACCCAATCAAAGAACTCAATCAAGTTCATCTGGCATGACTTCCCTTTCGTGAAGCCATGCTGCCTAGTATCATCCTGCAAGCCACTATCCTCCAAGTAGTTCACCACCATTTCCTTTATTAGTGCCTCCATGAATTTTCCCACCACTGAGGTGAGGCTGACTGGGTGATTGTTCTCCATCACCTCCCTACTACCCCCCCCATGTGCAATGGCACCACGTCTGCCCTCTTCCAGTCCCCCAGCACCCTCCCCAAGTCCAGAGACAAGTTGAATAGCCTTGTCAGTGGGGCAGCCAACTCCTCCCTCAGTTCCCAGATCACCCTCAGGAGCAAACCATCCAGCCCCATTGCCTTGTCCACTTTCAACAGCCTAGTTCCTCCCTAACTCTTTCTATGCTGAATGGGCTCAGGTCCACCCTTTTGTCCTCACTGCCCCTTCCCCTGAGCCTAGGTCCCCTGCTCTCTTCTTCTCTGTAAATACCAAGCAAAAGTACTTATTAAGTTCCTTTGCCTTTTCCCAGTCCTTCAGTGGTGTTCTCTTCCTCCCCTCAGCCTTACAATCCCCATGCCTTGCCTTCCTTCTTTCTCTCACACATCTAAAAAGTTTTGTCTCCCTTTGGCCTGCTTAGTAATTCTCTCCTCAGTGTCTGCTTTGACCTTACTTATCTTCTGCCCTGCTAGTCTCCTCATCTCCCTATAAGTGTCCCTGTCTTCCTCCCTTTGTGTCCTCTTATATTTTCTTAAAGCCTTTCTCCTGCCCCAACTGCTCCCACCACCTCCCTTGTAAATCAAAGTGGTCTCCTCTTTCTTTTTTCCTTACCTTTTTTATGCACATTTATGTGGCTTTCAGCACCCCTCATTTAATAGTTTCTTATAACTCCTCCACTTCTCCTATATTCTCTGCTCCCCCCATTTCTTCCATCACTATTCTTCTCATCATGTTAAAGTCTGTGCTCCTGAAGTCCATAACTGTTGTGCTGGTCCAGTTGACTTCCCTCCCTGACCTTACCTTGAACCTACCGCCTTGTGATAGTCTGATAAATATAATTAAAAACGGTGCCATGAGCATGGGTTTGAACATGTTTTAGACTGAGTCCTGGGGAGAATAGCATTGAGGGTTTCAAAGCATGAATAATAGTAACATTCTGCCTGATTTATTTAAATTTTGTCCATATTCAAACTGGGTAGTTACTACAGAAGGATGGAACCAAAGTCCCTTATGTTATCACAATACTATGAAACAATCAACATAAATACAACTTGTTAAAGAGCTAGTAGTGAAAATTGCAGGCAGAAATGCTATCAATTTTCTTTTTTTTTTTGCATTATTTATTTATTACTTTTGTAAGATCATAAGTTGTCAGCTTAAACTTTTATTTTGAACTAATTTATATTTTTTCTTTTGCTCATTAGAAGGTTTTCTACTAGACATGTCAGGTATGATGTTATGACTGGTCCTGTTTCCTGGAGGCTGATAAATCCAGTTCAATTCCCCTTTATACCTTACCATCTCTGTAACCTCACTTCATGTGAAATCACTAGTGACCAATCTGGCAGAAAGTGAGCGACTCCTCTTGGTCAGTTGTGATGTCTGCCTCTGAGGTCACAAACAGCATGCTGATGAGGGAAGAAGATGACTAGAACTAGATATGTCTGCCTCCAGGTAGAGTACTGTCCCACATATCACACCTGATACTGAGGGTCAGGCAGTTAATCTTCTAGTCAGCAAAATGGAAAAGAAAAAGCATTTCTGATACAAAAAGTAATTCTTGACTACTTACAAAAGTTAATTTTAATCACTGACAGAGTGCCAACTCTTTGAGAAATGTTCCGATTTCCAGTTCAGTGTTGGGAAATGTCCCACCCCATCCTCAAAGTCATACACATTTGCAGGCAGTCAAGGATTTTAGCTGTTTTCAAAGATGCCTGACCTCCAGCCTAGAGACAAATAGCTTGACTGGTAGCTTTCTAGGAAAAAAAGTTGCTCCCTGCTCATCCACACGTGCCACACTCCAACTGAGGGGTAAGGGGCCAAAATCACACTGAAAAGTATTACTTCAAATTGTGCTTTGGCCATGAAACACAACAAAAGTGAAAACAACGGTTTGCTGAAAACTCATATTTTACTTTTCATTTAGACCCACCACCCAATCTATTGAGCCTTTTTCAACGGTTTGATACTTCCTTCTCCTCCATCTAGTGTCACAACCCCACCCCAATCATTTTCAAACAATAAATTATCAGATTATAAATAGTCCTTTATAGGAATTCTGCCTGACTGCCATTTGCCTGCGTTATGGCACCCCAGTGGCCTCCAAGCCAAATACGTTTTTGTTACATGTTTGAAGTTTCTCATTATGCAGGTGTGCTCAGGACTGTTTGAAATTCACACATGTGCACACATCTTATTTTTTGAGAAAGGATATATACAATTAGTCCATTTGCATGAAAACATGGCCCAGCCATGCCCTCACTATCAAAAAGGCTTACGTTTTATAACATTGTAGGAAGGAAAATACCTGCCAAGGTTGGGATGCTGTGCACTTTTAAACTGAACATCTTTTAGCAAATGTTATATTTATTGTCATCTCTAAATACATTTTTATAGTATAGATGTCAAATATTACCTTGCAACATGTTCCTGTTGATGCATTGTTTGAAAGTACATTATGTTGAATTATGGATGAATAAAACATTTTAAAACAGTCTGTATTTGTCAAGGATAAACATACTGTGTTGTCTCAGTCATTCTGGTTTGAACAAAAATTATGAGCATATGAGGAATGAAGAATCAGACAAGATGAAACATTAAGTAGTATTTCACTCTATATTTCTTGCAGCTTAATTTACTTTAAAAAAAATATTGAAGGATTATTTTTTTTTTTTTATGTAAACTGAATTTGCCAAGAAAGCACATTGGATAAAACTCCTATTTCAAGTGCATCTCAGTTAAATAAGGCAAAAGATAACATATGCATCATCCAGAAATACAATAACCTTGAAATATGAACATGTTAATAAATATAAATATTAAAGGATGAGGACAGAGAACAATGTCTGGAGAAGCAGAGAGAATCTGGGAAAATAATTAGAAAGGCTAAAGCACAGGCAGAGGAAGGTATAGCCCAGGCTATTAAGAAAGGCAACATGACCTTCTTCAGATACATTAGTGAGAGAAAAAAAGACCAGAAATGGGATTGTTAGGCTGAGGAAGAAACGAGGAGAAAGGGTGGAGGATGACCTAGAAAAGGCTGAGATACTGAACAAGTACTTTTGCTCAGTATTCACCAGGGAAGGGGAAGGTGAGGGACCAAGGCTCTCTAAAAGAGGTATTCATGGGAGGGAGGGAGGTAGACACCAGTCCATTCATGGTGGAAAGAGTCCTAAAAGAACTCAGGAAAATAAAAGCAGATAAGGCAGTGTGGTCAGATCGGATCAACCCCCCCAGAGCTGCAGAAGCTGAGAGATGGAGAGCAGGAACCAGCTACCTTAAACTAGAGCTGTGTTTCCAGCCTTGTGGCACTGAGGGTTGAGGTGCTGGATGACACACCCTCACTCCACACTGGTGACCCAGGTTCGGGAACGAGCCCCGCCATCGGGGTCGGTAGGGGAGGACTGGGATCAAGCATCCGATGACTGCTTTCCAAGTCCTGGGGAAAGAGGGATACACACCACACCTGGCAGTCCCTGGGGATGTCCAGTGGTACTGCAGATGCTGGTGTCTGGAAGGGGGAGCACGGCGGATGCCTGCACGTTGGTGCATGGACCTCATTGCACGCCCATGCTCCCATTGGGAGAAAACAGAAAAGGCTGAGCATGACCGAGCAGCTTGAGGGCCGCCCTTCCATGTGGGTAGGACTGTCGGAACTGCGCTGGGGGTATGGTGCTGGTCCGCTGGCAGGAAGGGGAGCCTCCAGCAGATCGGCCACGCCATGCCGGACCCCCATCATGCAAGTAAGCCTGCTGCTCTCCCATGGGCAGGGCTGGTGGCTGGTGCCCTGCTGGTAAGGTGCTGCAGCAGTGGAGAAAAAGAGTTGCGATTAAAAAAAACTAGAGCTGTATTTTGCCCTGTAGGTTACAGAAGAAAGTCTTTGTTACCAGATTGTTGATTGTTTTTGTAGACATCGAGTACCAAAGGAACAACCCTCCCACCCATCCCTATTCCCCAATCACCCCTGGGTGCTCTACCTTTATAGTGGAAGGCCAGGCCACACCTCTTAAAGACACAGGAACAGTTAGGCAGCACAGCACAAACAATAGCCTAGCTGGTATATAGGCAGAATTACAAAGGGTGTAGCTATCAACTAGGTCCACAAAGGCACATGCAAGAGGAGGAGAGAGAAGCTGTAAGTCACTACAGAAGGAAAGAAAGACAGGGAGAGAAGGAGAAGGAAAAAAGGGTTAGCTGCTGGATGTCTGTCTCTGAGCAAGTAAGAAGGAGACTACTGAGGAATACAGGGACTTCCTGTCCCAGAACAGGAAGAGCAGGAGCTGTAAGGACACAGAGGCAGTAGAAAAGTGGGGAGAAAAAAAACAAAAAAAAAAAGAAAACAGGGAGAAGAATGAGTAAGCATACAAAACAACAGTCGAGGGGCCACAAATAAGACATGATGAGAGTGGTGCAGTGCAGTGCAGTGGCTGTGAAGCAGCAGTCTCCCGGGAGACATTCTGGAGGATGCAGTGTTGTCCCATCTGCAGGCACCTCTCTGGGCTGAGGGAGGAGGTTGCTTGTCTCCAGGCTGAGTTGGCCAGGACTTGGGGACCTCCACTCCCACCCAGGGACCACCAAGGCTGCTGCTGCTGCTTAAGAGGTTGCCAAGAAAGAGGAGCAGTTGAACCACAGTGAGCTCAGGGAGGAAGACGGGTGGAACAGAGGTGCATCCCTCCAGTTATACCTCTCCACAATTCATACACCATTCTGGCAGAGCATGGTTCCTCTATGGAGGCACCCACAGTGGAGACCAGGAGGATGCTGGGAACCTCCACAAAGGATACCCACAAGAGGGTGGCACAGGACCCACAGGGAAGGAAACAACCCTGGTGGGGGACCCAACTGTTAGGGGGAAGAACTGGGGGATGGAAGGGAGAGGGAGGTAAGGTGCCTGCCCCGTGCCATGGCTTGGAGGGACAGGGAGAGAATCCTCAGGATCGCGGGAGCAGCTGCATGGGGAGGAGTGCTGAACATCATTGTTCACCTAGGGACAAATGATCTGGCTGGGAAAGGGATCAAAGCAGTGCAGAGGGAGTTTGTGGAGTTGGGAAGGGGCCTTAGACAAGCAGCGTGCACGGTAACCTTCTCAGAGGTGCTGCCTGTCTATGGCATGGGTGAAGCTAGGGTGCTCCACACCATGGGATTTGATCAATGGTTGAAAACTGTGCAGAGCTCAAGGTTTTGGCTTCATTGGGAATTGGGGTTTACCTGGAGGATACAGGCCTATACTGGTGCAATGGTCTGCATCTGTCCAGGAGGGAAACCAGAATCTAGGAGATAGGTTTAAATGCTTCATTAACAAGCATTTAAACTAGCCAAGGGAGAGACACTGAAAAGGAGCAGGGAAATCCCAGCCCTCTTCCCCACAAACAGGGTAGTAGAGGTAAACATCAAAATGGAGGAGTCAATAGGGAAGGGCTAGGGTAAATGGAGAAAAGGCAAAAGCAGTAAGGACAGGGATGCGGCTAAAAGGGTAAGGTCATCAAAAATGGTGGGCAATGAGTACCAATGTCCATAGCCTGGGTAACAAGCTCTCTGAACTAGTGCCCTGGGTGGAAGAGGGAAGCTGGATATTGTGGTAGTCACAGAAACATGTACACAGAGCACCATGACTGGGATGTCAACATACCAGGGCACACATCTACAGGAGGGACAGGGAGGGTAGAAGAGGAGGAGAAGTAGCTCTCTACGTAAGGAAAGGGGTCAAAGTAATGGAACTAAAGGGTAAACAGGGAGAAGAGGAAGCACTGTGGGTCACCCTGGAGGCAGGAAAAGGCACCACAATCCACACAGGGGTTATATACAGATCCCCGTCTCAGGGTGAGGAAGTGGACAAGAAAATGATAGAAGGCATCCTTAGGATGGCAGAAAAAGGGAAGATATTGTTGATGGGGGACTTGAATATGCCAGATATTAACTAGAGCACCTTTGCTGCAGCCACATCAAAGAGTAGGGTCATTCTTGATGCCCTACAGGGGGCATGCCTCAGACAGCTACTACTGGAACCCACTCAGGAGGGAGCAGTCTTATACCTGGTACTGCAAATAGGGATGGAGAGTGGATCTCAGATTTAGAAGTGGTAGCAATCTGGGAACAAGTGACCACCAAACAGTGTGGTACACAATAAACACAGCCGAGAATCAAACCATACAAATGTGAGGTTACTGGTCTTAGGAGGGCTGACTTTGGCAAATGGGAGAGTGCCTCAGTAAAACACTAGCAAACAGACAAGAAGGAGTGGTGGAGGAACAATGGGGAAACATCAAAACTGCCATCACAGAGGCAACAAGCCTTTGTGTGAAGCAAATAAACAATCAAAACAAAGGAAAAAACATTATTGCTATCAATAGAGGTGGTGGGGAAGGTTAGGAGAAATAAATAGCATTCAGGAAGAATAAGGAAACACAGATGGAGCAGGACAGACAACTGTACCAATTAAAGCAGAAGGCAGCGGGGCAGGCAATCAGAACAGCAAAGGCCCAAACGGAGGAAAAGATAGCCAACTCAGTTAAGAAGGGGGATAAAACTTTTTATAGGTACATTAGGGAGTGAAGAAAGACCAAGGGAGGGATAGTGAGGCTTAATAAAGGGGAGGGTGGATGAGCAGAGAGTGACAGTGAAAAAGCAGGGATACTGAATGAATACTTCTGCTCAGTATTCACAAAAGAAGAGGAGGGGAAGTTACCTAATGCAGTCAATAGAAGCACTCTGGATAGGGGGAGTCAGTACCAGTCCATTCACAGAAGAAAGGGTTCTGAAAGAACTCCTGAAAATGAAAGTGGACAAAGTGATTAGACCTGATGGGATTCACCCCAGAATTCTAAAAGAACGAAGTGGAGAACTAGTGACATCACTGTCTACCCTTTTTAACAAATTATGGGAGGATGGTGTGATACCTGAGGACTGGAGGAGGGCGGATGTGATTCCTCTTCACAAAGGTGGGAGCAAAGCAGAGGCAGGAAACCACAGACCTGTTAGTTTGACCTCAGTGGTTGGGAAAATGATGGAATCACTTCTGAAAGAAAGAATTGTTGAGTACCTAGAGGCCAGCGAGGCATAGGACCCAAGGTAGCATGGATCCACAGCAGGAAGGTCATGTCAGATGAATCTAATAGATTTTTTTGACTGGGTGACCTAAGTAGTGGACCAGGGAGGTACTGTGGAGATGGCCTACCTAGAATTTAGCAAGGCATTTGCCACAGTCCCACACAAAAGATTAAATAAACAAGTTATCCAGCCTGGGAGTGGGTCCCAGGGTGGTGGCCTGGTTAAAAAAATTGGCTAGACAACAGGACACAGAGGGTAATAGTAAATGGAGACCACTCCTGAGAAAGGGGGTTACTAGTGGGCACCGCAGGGTTCAGTACTGGGACCGTCCTTTTAATGTCTTTATAAGTGACATTGCAGAGGGACCAGAAGGAAAAATATGCCTTTGCAGACGACACAAAGATCTGCAACAGGGTTGATAAACAAGGAGGGGTGGAAAGGATGAGAAGGGGTTTGGCAAGGTTGGAGGAGTGGTCAAAAGTATGGCAACTTAAATTCAATGCAAAGAAATGCAAAGTAATGCACCTGGGAAACAAAAACCAAGGGGAAGAGTACACAGTGGAGGGGGTGAGGTTCTAACAACAAAAATGGAAAGGGACCTGGGGTAGTCATATCAGATGACCTAAAGGTAAGCAAGCAATGTGAGAAGGCAGTAAAGAGGGCTGGGGGGATACTGGGATGCATACGGAGAGGCGTCACCAGTAGAAAACAGGAAGTTGTTATCCTCTGTACAGACAGCTGGTGAGACCCCATCTGGAGTACTGTATGCAGTTCTGGAGACCCCATCTCTGCAAGGACATAGACAGGATGGAGGCAGTCCAGAGGAGGGTATAACTAAATGGTGCAGGGTCTGCACCAGAAGCCATAGGAAGAGAGACTAAAGGAGCTTAATATGTATACCCTTGAGGAAAGGAGGGAGGGGGGGGGATATGATAGAAACTTTCAAGTACCTCAAGGGAATCAACAAAGTCCAAGAGGGTAGCATCTTTCAGAAAAAGAGATGTGCAAGAACAAGGGACACAATTTGAAGATAGGTGGGGGGGACGGCTCAGGGGCAACTTGCAGGAAGCATTTTTTATGGAGAGGGTGGTGGACACAGGGAACGGCCTTCCTGAGGTGGTTGTGGGCTGAAAAACAGTAGGGGAATTCAAGAATGCATGGGATAGACATAAGGCAATTCTGGTGAGGGTTAGGAAGAAGTAGGCTGTTGGTTAACTGGGATCTGCAGCTTAACCAATAGGTATGGAAATGGCAAGACTGGGTGGGCCAAGTGGTCCTAATCTGCTGTCAAAGTCTCTGTTTCTATGTATCTAAAGGAACTCAGGGAAGTGCTGGCGGAGCCACTGGCTGCCCTTTTCAACACATCACTAGAGACAGGAGAGGTACCTGAGGACTGGAGGAGTGCAGATGTGGTCCCTCTCCACAAGAATGGAAGCAGAGAGGAGACAGGCAATTATAGGCCTGTCAGCCTGACCTCCGTAGTGGGAAACTAACAGAGTCCTCACTCAAGGAGAGGATTGTGAAGTTTCTGGAGGATAACGGGCACAGCATCCAAGGCAGCATGGATTCTCAGCGGAAAGGTCCTTTCAGAGGAATCTTATAGATTTCTTTGACTGGGTAACCAAGGTGGTAGATCAGGGAGGGGTGGTGGATGTAGCCTACCTGGATTTCAGCAGGGGCTTTGACACCGTCCCACACAGAAAATTGCTAAATAAATTGGGGAGCCTGGGAGTGGGTCCTACGGTAGTAAAGTAGGTTGGGAACTGGCTAAGGGACAGGACTCGGAGGGTGGTGGTAAATGGCATGAAATCTGAGGAGAGGGAGGTGACCAGCAGGGTGCCACAGGGGTTGGTGGTGGGGCCAGTCCTATTCAATGTCTTCATTAGTGACATTGCAGAGCATCTGGAGGGAAAGGTGTGTATCTTCACAGATGACACCAAGATCTACAACAGAGTGGACACACCGGAGGGGGTGGAAAAATGAGAAAGACCTAAGCCTATTAGAGAAGTGGTCAGGTATCTGGCACTATGAGTTTCAATGCCAGAAAATACAAAACCGTGCATCTTGGTAACAGAAATTCAGAGGAGGAGTACAAGATGGGTGGGGAAATTCTAGCCACCACAAGTCAGAGAGACCTGGGGTTATCATATCTGATGACCTAAAGGTGACCAAACAGTGAAAAAGCGGTGGGGAGAGCAAACAGAATGTTGGGGTGCATAGGAAGGGGCATAACAAGCAGGAGAAAAGAGGTGGTGATACCACTGTACAGATCACTGGTGAGGCCTCAGCTGGAGTACTGTGTCCAGTTCTGGAGACCACATCTCAGGAAGGACATTGACAAAATAGAGGCAGTCCAGAGAAGGTCAATGAAGATGGTACATGGACTGCACCAAAAGCCTTACAAGGAAAAACTTAAGGAACTTAATATCTATTCACTGGAGGAAAAAAAAGGAGGGGGGGGTGGAGATATGATAGAGACTTTCAAGTACTTTAAGGGAATAAAGAGGGTACAGGTGGAAAGCATATTTCAGAGAAAACTGCAGAAGAACAAGGGAGCATGATATGCAACTGAAGGGTGGAAGGCTCAGGGGTAGTGTTAGGAAGTACTTTTTCACTGAGAGGGTGGTAGAGCCATGGCACAGCCTTCCAGCAGAAGTGGTGGGTATGAAAACAATACGGGTGTTCAAGAATGTATGGAATAAACATAAGGGTACCCTGGAGATGTGTACAGCAGGAAAGACACATATTAAATAGGATCTGGGGCTGCAGCAGTGAGTAGGGAAATGGGCAGACTAAGTGGGCCATATGGTCTTTATCTGCTGACAGATTATATGTTTCTATGTTTCTGTATTTAATATTGCTGTGAAGCTAACTGTAAAATTCTATGTGAAGTTTTCTTTTAGGGATAAGAAGTAAGGATTCAGGATACTGAATCATTAAAAACAATTCTATCTTATGTTTGTTTACACATGAACACTTTTTTTTTTCAAATCAAAATGTTATTAATTTTTAAGGATAATGAGAACAGATCCAGAAAAACAATTTGTGTTATACATAAAACCATGAAATACAGTATACACTGGAGCTGTCCCTCCCCCAGCCTTCCACCCTCTCTCTCTCCCTCCTCCCCATAAACATATAAACCCCCACCACCCTATTCAGCACAGTCATTTTCCTAATCAGGTCAGTCAAGTCATTAGCCACATATAATGTAAAATAAATTAAATGGAGAACAGCGTATGAAGAGGCTCCCATATCTTTCTGTATCTGTCAAGTCTATTGTTGAGACTTGCTATGATTTTTTCTGTTCTGAGATTTGCGAGTAGTTCTTTTAGCCACTCAGAATAAGAAATATCAGTATTGTCCTTCCAATGATGGAAAATGACCTTTTTGACTGACAGGGCCATCAGGGCTATGTGATATCGTCTGATGGATACTGAAATTCTGGCATAATCACCTAGAATACACACTTCAGGGTAAAAAGATTGGACAAGCCTAGCAAGGGGTCAACTCTTTGCTGGATGTCGGTCCAGAGAGTTATAGCTTTGGGGCAGGTCCAAATAATGTGATAGATAGATCCCTCTGCCTGCTGACAGCAAGAGCAAGTGAGTGAATCAATAAGACCATATTTACATAGTTTTTGAGGGGTGTAGTATAGGTTGTGTAGTATATCAAATTGGGTAACAAGAAGCCTATCCTGGGTGATATATTTATGATAGTTACACCATAAGGTATTCCAGTCAATTTCAGATTGGAAAAAAAGTTCAATAATGTACAGGCGAAAGCAAGTCAGGCATGCCCAGTTATATAAGGTCCTGTAAATGTTAGATACAGAATGTGGTGAGCTGCGTAGAGCCAGCTCCTCCAGAAAGGTTTTAGTACCCTGTTGGGGAGCTGTCACACCAAATATTTTCACTATTAAGTGTCTTAGTTGAAACATTTTAAAATAAATTTAGTGGAAATATTGAGATTTTTAACATCTCAATAAAAGAACACCATGAATTCTCCATTGTGACAAAATACTAAAGCCGGACATCTTCCAATTGGGGAAGCCAAGTAAGTGTGATCGGTTATTATCTATTTTAGATTTGAGGTTGCCCCATATAGGTTGTGTCAAGTCTTGAATATGATTATACTTAATAAAGGTACATAACTGAGTGTGAACTCTAAACAGAGATTGCGATAGGGGTTGATTTTAAGTTTAGAGGGAGAGCGCAGGGTTTAATATGGAGCAGGGCATCCAGAGTTAGACTATTTGCTTGAATGAGGGACAATTCAATTTTGAGCCAGTTAGGAATAAAAGAAGAAACAGTAATTTCTTCTTTATTTACCAGCCATTTAATATATTTAGCAATATGACTCGACCAGTGATAAAATATTAAATGAGGGAGACGCAGACCTCCTTTATCTTTGGGTGCTGCTAGTTTGTGGTAAGCAATCCTAGGCTGCCTATTGGCCCAGATAAATTTTATAATCAGACCATTAATTTTACTGAACCAGGTCAAAGGTAACCAGATATTAAGTAGGTACAGGGGGTAAAAAAGCCTAGGAAAAATATTCATTTCAATTAAATTAACTCGGCCCCATAAAGAGATGGGTAATTTGGACCATCTATTTAGATCTGAGCCAATAGTGTGTACCAGAGCATCTAGGTTTAGTTTTTGAAGTAAAGCTGGATTTCTGGCAATTAGAATACCCAGATACCTTAAGGAGTCCTGTGCCAAGAAAGATCCAGCTCCGTAATGGAGCTTTTAATGACCTTGTGATTAAGAGGGAACACAAGGGTTTTTATCTATGTTCAGTTTATAGTTAGATAGTTGGGAATATGTTTCAATAATTGAAAGCATAGGAGGGATTGATGTATTTGGGTACGATAACTGAAACAGAAGGTCATCAGCATAAGTTGAGACCTTAATGTCATGTCCCAGAATGGTAATACCTCTGAATCCTCGGCAGGACATTAGCGGCAATAAGGGGTTCCAGGTATAAATTAAAAAAGTAAGGGGATAGAGGGTAGCCTTGTCTAGTACCAGAGTGTAACAGAAAGAGATTGAATACTGCCCACTGGCAGTAATCCGAGCTGAGGGAGTACTATAAAGGGCCTTAATCCAATTTTGAAATTGTAAGAGAAAGTTGTAAGCATTGAGAGTATCAAACAGAAAATTCCAGTCCACCCTATCAATGCCTTTCGGCATCCAAGAGAAACCAAAACTGCAGAGTAAGAGGCATCTCTGGATGCCGAAAGGACGCATGAAAGAGTTTGGAGGTGATTAACGAGAACGCCCTTCATGAATCCGCCTGTTTGGGACCAATGAGCTCAGTCAACACTAAATTAATTTGGTCCGCTAGTAACTTTAACATCTTGGTTCAGTAGGGAAATTGGATGATAGCTGGTGGTTAGCTCTGGATTCTTATCTGGTTTAAGTATAAGAACTATAAGGGCTTCTGATAATGTAGGGTCAGTAGGTGTGCCCGATAATATATATTGGAATAAGGGGACTAATAGGGCATAATTGTTTTTGAAATATTTTATAAAATTATAAAACATCTGGCCCTGGTGATTTATCAGAAGGTAAATTTTGAATGACACTAAGGATTTCCTTGGAAGAAATCAGGGATAAGAGAATATTTTGTTGAGATTCAGAAAGTGATGGCAAGTCAGATGTGGACAAGTAGGCATCTAAAATTTGCTCTGATGGTGGATCTTTCTTAGAACTGTATAAATGTGTGTAATACCTACTAAATTCGAAACTATATCCATAGGGAATGTTTTAAGGTTCCATCTGAATGAGATCGGATTGATGGGATGTATCTGGTAGCTTCCTGTTGTTTGATTCAAGTGCTAATAGGCAGCCTGCTTTTCTCCTTGATCTGAATAGGATGCCTTTGCTCTCAGGATAGCAAATTCTGCTTTGTCTCTCAAAATCTCAAGATAAACATCTTTTACTTTGGCAAGATCCTGTCGAAGGGCATCAGAAAAATTAACAGACAGATTTGCTTATGGAACAAATTTGAGAGAGGAGAATATTAAGCTCCTTTCCTTTGACTTTTTCCTTTGGGAAGCTGTACTAATTAAGATCTCCCTGATAAAAGCTTTAAAAGCACCCCAGATAAAATCTGGTTGAGAAATGGAATGGAGGTTAGTATCAATAAATTGCTCAATATGTTTATTAAGAGAGTAACTACAATAGGGTCCTTCAACAGCTGGTTATTAATTTTCTATCTGATATTTCTCTTGGGGAGAAATGAAAGGGTGAGATGACAGGTTACCAGAGAGTGATCGGAGGGAGGGCCAGGCTGTATGGAGGCATCTAAAACACCTGGTAGGAAAGCATGGGATAGAAAAATATAGTCAATACGTGAGCCTGTTTTGTGGACTGGGGATAGAAAGGTATATCCTTTCTCTAAGGGATGTAACACTCGCTAGACATCACAAAGATCATAATGTTCTAACAACTCCTGAAGGGCCCTTTGAGCCGGTGAGAGGTCTCTGCTCAGACTGGAAGAATGATCCAATAAAGGATCCATAACCGTGTTTATGTCTCCCCCCAGAATAATTGGTAGGGACAAAAATGGGTATAGGAGCTCAACCAGCTGCGTGAAAAAGCCTGGAGAGTCTACATTGGGCCCACAAAGACTACCCAACAGTATTTCTGTCACATATAAAATACAGTGAATAAACACAAATCTACCCTGTGGATCCTTGAAAACCTGTTTAAGAACAAATGGAACATTCTATTTATCAATATCAAGACTCCAGCACGGTGGAGGTAGCCCTGTGGAAATACATGACCAATCTGTTGTCTTCTCATGCGGCTTACCTTTGTATCTGACAGATGTGATTCCTGTACGAATATGACGTCTAATGACAACAGGGCTAGGTGTTTGAGAACTTCATATTGTTTTACTTGTTGACGAAGGCCCTTGACGTTCCAAGTTGCAATCTGAATGGCATTAGACATTATCACATTTACAGAGAAAAATAAACAATACTATTAACTTATTCCCCACTTTGACCAACAACATATTTCCTAATATGACTGTGCTGAAACCCCTCCCCAGAACCCTTATAAGCTCCCTTCCCCATCCATCATCCCAAAAACAAACATTCTTTTCAAGGTCAGACATATCTAAACTATTAGCCCAACCACCCACCCCAAACCTACGGGTTGCTATCTGCAGAATACCCTTACTATAGCTCCTCTCTCCAGCCACCTTTTAGGTGAATCTAATATATGCTTTTCTTAAAGAGAGTATGGGAAATAGCATCTAAATGCAAAATAAACTAAAAAATAACTGAACAAATTCTCTTGTATGAATAAGAACAGTTATAATGACACATTAATAATCTGACCAGTCATAAGGAAATTACAATTGGGGATCAAAGTCCCTATCTTTACTATAAGCTAAGTATAGCAACTAGCATGAATTTGCTTATTTTGCATATATCACTTTAAAACCCAAATCCAAAAAGCAATCTTATTAGTGAAACAAACAAAATGAACTAGAAATGCCCACAGGCATAGAAAATGGTCACCAGGGTCCCTCTAGTGGCCACCCAAAGGGACTGCTCAAGTCTTGTAATCAAAATCCAACGGCAGAGTGAAGAATCAATCTTGAAAACACTCTCACGAGTTTCCCCTTTTTGTTTCAAATGTCTACAGCTTTCTGAGCCCCTGTAGATCCGATTAGGAGAATTGAAAACATGCATTTACAATGAACTCAATACAATATCCCGACACTGAGGGGAAGAAAGCAAGTCTTAAGGGAAAACTCCATAGGCAGTATAATGCCACAACTCCATTTCCACCCTAGGTAAAATGAACCTTACATCCGAGGTATATTACCTATAGACGTAGTTGACTCCTATTCAGAAGACCAAACCTGACCACGAAGGAAGCTCAAGTTCCTCTGAAGAGATCTAGTAGAGCAGACTTGAGCCCGGAATGCGCTGTTCGATCCTCCTAGGTTAGCCATGTGCCCACCACTAACACTTGCAGTCGAGCAGGGTAATTCATTCTAAAATGGATTCCTGCTGCAATGAGTTTCAGAAATGAGTGGATGAAAGGCTGTACGGCGGTGTCGGATGGTAGCGGGATCTTAAGCAATCCTCACTTTGGCTCCTCCCAGCAGACGCCTTGAGCTTCTCTAACTTTCACCAGAAAGTGTTGACGCTCCAAATAATTGAGGAACCTGAAGATTAATGGTTTCGGTGGAGATCCAGCTGGGGGACCGCCTTAAAGCCCTGTGTGCCCTCTCAATAGTATACTTAGAACCGAATGGCGAGGGTCTGGTGATCTTCTCAACAAACTTTTGCACAAATAGGATCACATCTTGACCTTCCTCGGTCTCCGGCAAGCTGATCAGGACAGCATTATTTCTTCAGCCATGACCTTCAAGGTCTTCTAATTTCAGCTCCATCCTGGCAATTTTTTGCCTGGTCGCCGTCAGCTCCGGATCCACTTTGTCTAAGCGCTTTTCCAGGGAAAAAACTTTAGCCTCTGAATCAGAAGTTCTCCCCGAGATAGCTTCCAGGGCTTGAGTGATTGTCTTGATCTCCGAGGTCAGAGATCACAATTCATCTTTAAACGGTCTGAATTCAGCTAAAAACCTCACCAGTGTTAGCGGGTCCTGGTCTGCAGATGTAGTAAATGACTCCACTAAATCAGCCGCACTAGCAGGCCTGGGTTTCTTTGGGCCTTTCTCCGGAGTTGTGGGAGGTGTTCGTTTTGGCAGTGCTTTCTTCATATCTGTATCCAGGGAAAAACTCACACTGCCAGATGTAAGACAACCACTTTGGGCATCTTCTGAGCAATTATCCAGCTATTTACTTTAAATTAACTCAGAAAATAAACAAGACAAAATGATCAAGTGGCTGGAGCGAGCAAATGGAGCTAGCACCAAGTTGTCTGCATCACGTCCACATGAACACTTTTGACCAATCACACGTTAGCTATATGAAGAAAATGAGCTAATACAGACTGACATTCAAAAGATATGGTTAGCTTGTTACATGCAGAAAGGTACATAGTTGCTCACAAACCCTTGTAATTGTTCTCAAAGTTGACCTCACCATCCCTTTGTCTCATCCACCACCAAACAAGTGTTAGGCCTAAATGCCAGGATGGATTCACATGTTGGATTATTAAGACCATCTAAGTGTTAGGTCTAATTTATTGATTTCAATTAATTATCCATTAAAACATTGTAAGATAAAAGAAACATATAACATAGAAACATAGACTTTGACGGCAGATAAGGACCGCTTGGCCCACCAAGTCTGCCCATTTCCCTACCTAATGGATAAGCTGCAGATCTTAGTTAATCAACAGCCTACTTTCTCCTACCCTCTCTAGAATTCCCTAATGTCTGTCCCATGCATTCTTGAATTCCCCCACTGTTTTCGACCCCACGACTCCCTCAGTAAGGACGTTCTATGAGTCCACCACCCTCTTCGTGAAAAAATATTTACTCACATTGCCCCTGAGCCATTCCTCCTATATCTTCATATTGTGCCCCCTTGTTCTTGCACATCTCTTTTTCTGAAAGATGCTACCCTCTTGGATTTTGTTGATTCCCTTGAAGTACTTGAAAGTTTCTATCATGTCCCCCTCCTCGCCCTTCTTTCTTCGAGGGGATACATATTAAGCTCCTTTAGTCTTTCTTCATATGGCTTCATATGGAAGACTAGGTTTGCTGGCAAAGACACCTAGCTTCACCTGAGCTCATTTCTTCTAGGTTGCTTGTAAGGACAGAGCAAGGAACCTTTTCAGGGCAAGGAAAAAGATTAAGGCTTCTTTTGGCTAGGCAGATTTACTGTGTGTTATTTTCTTTTGTACTCACACGGGTTGTTAATGTTTGTTGCTAACATTTTACTGCTTTATTTTTCTCTGATTCAAATTGTTGTTGCAGGTATACTTTCTGCTGCATTATTATAGGGTGTGCCTACAGATTTGTGCTTACAGATTACTGCTGTTATCTTCTCTGATTCAAATTGTTTTTTGCAATGTATATCTTTT
This sequence comes from Neoceratodus forsteri, assembly GCA_016271365.2. Lineage (NCBI taxonomy): Eukaryota > Metazoa > Chordata > Ceratodontiformes > Ceratodontidae > Neoceratodus > Neoceratodus forsteri. Next base: position 726,952,468 of record CM028129.1, read on the forward strand.
GTTACTACTTTATTTTTCTGTGTAGCAACGTTTTTTTTACAGGGTACTGTATATCTTCTGTGAAATTATTATATGTGGTGCTTTACAGGTTTTACAGTTTTATTTATCATTAGGCTAAGCTTTCAGGGCTACTGCTTTTGTCGTTGATTGCTTGTTTCTGCTCTTACCTCCTTGTTTTTTTCATCTGTGGTTCTTTTTTGGCAGAGGAAGGGCCCAGCCACCCACCCCATTCCCCAACTAGGGTTACTACCTTTTAAGAAGCCCAAAGTGGGACATTTCTTACTGAAACATGATTGGGGATGTGGGTGGGTGGCTGGGCCCTTCCCCTGCCAAAAAAGGGTATATTCCTGAATCCTGGGAACAGTGTAAATCCCAGACTGACATGCGTGGCAAGAAAAAGTTCTATGGAAGAAAAGGAGAAAGCATTCTACTTGGACCTGGCAGTATGTGCCACTAGCCAGGTAGCACTTTTCTAAGCATTTATGCATTGAACCACATATAACGCCTATTCAAGTGGCCAGATTGCTGTTCCATTCCCACAGGCTGCAGCTCAAAATCCAAAAACTGTTTTTCAAAAAGGTTTAGCTGTAACTTAAGTTTTGCCATTTGACTAAAAAGTCCAGATAACAAGTAGCCAAGGCTATATGTTTGCAGACTTTAGTTTAAAGCTGCTTGGATTCTGAGCTTGGATTACAGAGGAATTTTGGAATCACTACCATGTGCCTCTGTTGTTTATAAATCTACTTGTAAAATAAAATGATTAGTTGCTTCTATTGTTTTTTATCTTTTTAAGGTGTTTTAGTTAGGGTATTGTAGTTTTCTGCAACATTTAGTGGAAAGTTAGAAAATAATTTTTCTACTATAAAATCAGGGCATTTAGTATTTTTCGTATTTTTTTGCAGGATACAGCTGCCCAAATCAGGACTGTCCCGCGAAAATCAGGACAGGTTGTAACCCTATCCCCAACCACCCCCACGCTACACTCCTTTTATAGGATAGCACAGTCATGACATTTCCTGTAGCAAAGCAGGAAGGGGAGGATCAGAGGGGTATCCACACAGTGACCTCATTTACAGGGGCACAAGCAATTTATCTTCCAGTTTCTCCAAAAACAAACAAACAAAACACAAAATCAAACTTTTGCTTTCATTTTCCTCCTTCTAGTTACTCTGACCAGGTTATAAAGCCAGCAGCTCATCTGGAATGGATATTATTAACTGCAGGTACTGCAGGACACTTTTCAATAGGGCAGTTTTACAGGATTTAGGACACTGTCCTACATGCTGGACCATTGAGATCTAATGGTGCTTCAGGCAGCATGGGCAGAGATTCGCACTTCATATCACATATTCAGGAGGAAATATATTATAAGAACCACCTGCCATTTCCTCAACATCCAACAGACAAATTCATTTTACTGAGAAGAGGTTTGGGTAGACTGCAGAAAAAGTCATCAGGTGAGGGACACCACCAGTATCTGCAACACTTGCTGGGAGTGGGTCAAGGTGGTGAGTGACAACACCAGAGGACATGCCAGTACTGGGGAGGGATTAGGGTGGGTGGAGTGACACCCTAGTGTCTTCATCACTTACTGAGGAGTGGGTCAAGGTGGGTGAGGGACACCATCAGAAGCTCTGCCAGTTTCTGGGAGGGAGCAAGGTTGGTGAGTGACACCACCATCACTTGTTGGGCAGTAGGTCAAGGTGATGAGTAACAACAAAAAACAGGCAAATTTGGGTAATGTGCTAGGACTGAACTGGTGTTTATTATGCTGTGCTATCTCATGAGAACCCCCAAAATGCACCACAGAGCACCAAAACACAAAGCTCCTGGGGGCCTTGGCAGCCCGAGACCCCGTCCATTTTTAGCCTCCCGTGAAAAATAAAAGTCATCTCCTATGTGTACACAAATGCTTGCAGTCTGGGAAACAAGATCCCACACCTGCAGGCAACAATGACAGAGGCCAAACTGGACATAGTAGCCATTAGCGAGACATGGTTCACCAGTAACCACACTTGGGAGACTTCAGTACCCGGCTAAGTACTGTTCAGAAGAGACCGAGGTGCAAAAAGGGGGGCTGGAGTGGCCCTTTATGTCAATGAAAATATCAAACCTACAGAAATTCAAAATACACATAAGGAACCAGAAGAACTGTGGGTCACCCTGAAAACAGGAAATGGGACAGCCATACAAACTGGGATTGTCTACAGGCCTCCAGACCAGGGGGAGGACATAGACTCATTACTGTTAGAAGATATACAAAACATGACAGCTAAAGGCGAGGTTCTGATAATGGAGACTTCAACATGCCAGATACAGATTGGTCAATACCAGCAGGAACATCTACCCAAACTAGACATATAGTGGATTCTCTGCAGGGGAGGGCCTCAAACAACTGGTATAACAACCCACAGAGACAGGGCTATGCTAGATCTAGTACAGACTAATGGGAAAGGATCACAGATCTCCAGGTAGCAGGTCACCTGGGGCCAGTGACCATCACATGGTATGGTTCAGTTTGGCCACTAGAACTAAATCATCCCATTCCAAGGCAAAATATGGGACTTCAGAGGGCTGACTTTGACAAATGGCCAACAAAGTTAAGCTAGCCCTGGCAAGAAGAAATACAGGTGTGGATGTACAGGCACAGTGGGCAAGCATAAAGGATGCAATACTTGAAGCAACATCCCATTGTGTTAGAGAGAAAAGCAAGAGCAAAAGAAGAAGGAAACCACTTTGTTTCTCAAAAACAGTAGCAGAAAAGGTCAGAGCCAAAAGGCTGGCCTTCAGAAAATATAAGGGAACGCAGTGGGACGAAGATAGGGAGGCTTACCAAACTTCCCTAAGGGAAGCAGGGAAGGTAGTAAGGCAGGTAAAGGTGCAAACTGAGAAAACACTAGCACGAACAGTAAAAGAAGGTGACAAGACTTTCTATAGATGTGTAGTGAAAGGAGAAATTCAGAGGGTATTGCTAAGATCAAAGGGATAAGGGGAGTGTGAGGAGGACCAAGGAAAGCATCTATCCTAAACAGATACTTCTGCTCATTAACAGCTCAGCACCATAGACACAGGGGAGGGGTGTGCACTAGTCCCTTCACAAAAGAAAGGTCCCTACAAGAGCTTGCTAAGCTCAGGGTGGACAAGGCAATGGGACCTGATGACATAAATCCAGGGTACTGAAGGAGCTAGGTGGAACTAGCAGAGCCATTATCAGAACATTATCAGAACTGTTTATTGAGTTTCTGAGCACAGGAAGTCCCAGAAGACTGGAGAAGGGCTCATGTGATCCCGCCCACAAGACTAGAAGCAGGGAAGAGGTAGGGAATTACAGACCAGTCAGTCTTACCTCAGTAGTGGGCAAGATTATGGAGGCACTCCTTAAGGAAAGTATAGTGCAACACCCGGAATCCATAGGAGTACAGGATCCAAGACAGCATAGGTTTACAACAGGAAGATCATGTCAAACTAATCTCATAGATTTGTTTGACTGTGTAACCAGAGTGGTGGACTAAGGGGGAGCAGTTGATGTCACCTACCTTGACTTCAGCAAAGCTTTCGATACTGTTCCACATAGAAGATTGATTAATAAGCTGGGTAGGCTCGGGGTGGGTCAGAAGTTGGTCAACTGGGTAGCAAACTGGTTGGCGGGCAGAAAACAGAGAGTGGTGGTAAATGGTATACGAGTCAGAAGAGATGCAAGTCACAAGTGGGTACCTCAGCGATCAGTCCTGGGGCCAGTTCTCTTCAATATATTCATCAGTGACATTGCAGATGGACTGAGGGTAAGGTTTGTCTGTTTGCAGATGACACCAAGATCTGCAACAGAGTAGATGATCCAGATGTGGTGGGCAGAATGAGAAGAGTTTTGGATAAACTGGGAAATGGTCGGAAGAGTGGCAAATGGGGTTTAACACAAAGAAGTGCAAGATCATGCACATAGGGAAGAGAAACCCTGAAGCCACCTATAGGTTGGGAGGGGAGTTGCTGACAATCACAAAGGAAGAAAGAGACTTTGGCATCATCATCACAGATGACCTGAAATCATCTAAGCAGACCACTAAAGCAGTAGGTAAGGCTAGATGGATATTGGGGTGTATTAGTAGGGGTATCGCATGTCATAAGAGGGAGGTAATAATCCTTCTTTACAAGACACTGTTAGGTCCCATCTGGGTACTGTGAGCAGTACTGGAGGCCGCACCTGTACAAGAACATTAACAAAATGGAGGCAGTCCAGAGACGGGCAACCAAAATGGTGCAGGGACTGCATCAGAAAACATATGAGGACAGATTAATGGAGCTCAATATGTGTACCCTAGAACAAAGGAGGGAGAGAGGTGATATAATTGAAACATTCAAACATCTTAAGGGCATTAACAAGGTGAAAGAGTCTAACATGTTTCAACATAAGAAAAATAGCAGGACAAGAGGCACAGCTTGAGATTAGAGGAGGTTGATTAAGGAGGATGTAGGAAGTTCTTTTCACAGAAAGGGTGGAGGATGCATGGAACAGCCTACCTCAGGAAGTGGTGGACATGTGTAACCCCTCTATAAATGGGGGTTCCCAAGGTCTTCCACGAGCTCGCCTAGTTGCTCACTGCCTGGTTGGTGTTCGGCGCTAAAGCCGTTTAAATATCGCTGTCAGTGAGCACCTTTAAAGCCTCCACGTACTGTCTCTTTAAGTGCTACCTGATTGCAGATATAATTATTCTAAATGGGGGGTCTGAGTGTTTCCCTGCTTGAATCCCGACCGGTCTGTTGAATAATCGCTCCGTTTCTGCCACTGCTAATTGTGCAGAGGGAGCCCTGCTGAAAGATGTAACCAATTGCTGGTAATCATTTAGAATAGTGATGAAAATGGAGTTTGTTCTAATCTGCCTTTCTTTGCAGCAAGAACTGTTTCTGTTTAACTTCACCATATTTGTCCTGAACTGCCGGATTGGACCAATCAGTACTCTAGGACTCTAAAGTGGAGCCTGTTAGAGTGGACTGTGTGTGTGCCAGACTCTGGAATTGTAGTTTTGGACTATTTGCACCTTTTGCATCAACAGGGGAGCATATTGTGACTGACAGCAGAACCGACCAATCATACCTTTTGGATCTAAAGAAATACCTGGAGCTGTCTGCTGGCAAGCTCAGCCAACAGCTCGTGTGTTCGAGACGGCTTTTGTGCAGTAGTTCAGTGGGAGAACTGTGGAAGGCCTGCCTCTAGCCTGCTGGTTTGTTTCTGCCCTGAGAGGAAGAGGAAAAGTGCTTTGACTAAATCCGAGTTTGTGAAAGTGAAAGAAGCCACCAAGGTGTAACTCAGGCTCAACCTGTAAAGACAGAGGATTTGCTGAATGCGATTGGCCTGTCAGAATTCCAGCCACTTCTGAGCTCCCAGAGTATGCAGAGACTTGCGCTCGTGACTGAGGAGCATTTGGCCTAGGTACAGTTAAATTCTGGTATATGAATGTGCTCTGTACTGAAAGAGAATCGTGATTTAGTTTGGCTGCGTGTAAGTTGTGTGCTGCTGACTTGTACATGTAGATATGCTGTCTCCACTGTGTGAACTGCGTGTTGCTGGCATGTACATATAAATGTGCTGTGAACTGGAGTGGGTCAGCGATCTGGTTTTCCCAACTGAACTGTGCTGCTGGCATTTTACATATAAATGTGCTGTGTACTGAAGGGGAGTCGCAATCTGGTTTCCCCCGAGCTGAGTTGTGTGCTGAGGGCTGGAAGTTATACCCTGCTCAATTCAGACTGAAGCCACTGCTGCCTAATACAGTTAGGCCCTGCCATGAGGGCCTTATCTCCCTACCCACTGCATAGAGAAAATCCATCGAGAGGGACCTGCCAGGGGGATCAGCCCCCTGCTCCATGCCTAAACAGGAACGACGCAGAAGTGACTCGTGTGGGCCCTGCTTCTTCTGGCAATCCAGAAAATCCAACTATCATCTCGACCACGGTCCATCCAGTGTTCAGCCTTGGGTACCATGAGTAACTATCAGGGTAGCTCCGCAACAATCTTTTAAATCAAAAGTGTGTCACCTGATTATTTTGCTGTGTTGTTTCCATGAACTGAGTCCTCTGGCTCAGGATTACAATTAGAAAGGTTGCATGTTATTTCTTTTCCTCACAGGTCCCCTACCAGCTGCAATGCCAGCATACCCGAGCAACAATCCTGGCTAGACACCTCTCCATCCTGGGTACCCAGAAGCGTGACTGATAGGGACAATGACTGCATGCACAACTGTGATATTTATAGTGTGATTAAGCCAATTAACCTGATTACCCCATCCTTGTTAAAAGCCCCTGAATAAATCAGATCTACTTGTTTTCTGCAATTTACATTGACTATGGTATCCATTTACGCCTAAGGTATTGTATAGTTGTTTTTTGTCTTGCATCGCCTTATTTTACAGGGGTCCCCAGAGCCAAGCTGAAGGAACCAGTCCTGGGGGTAAGTGCTAAATCTAGGTGTATGTGTAAAGCTTATCAGGGTATTGGGAAGATAAACATTGTGTACTGGTGGACCACTAGCAGGGAGACAAGGGTGGGTCAGTGTCCCAGAGGGCTGTGGCCTGGTTAGTCAGACTGATACCAGCCCTGACCTTTGGGTGGAGGCACCGTCACTGAACCTTGCCCCTTAACCTGCTACTAGCCAAGCAGGCAGGGGTAGTAGCCTTTGGGATAGTGCCACCTAGGGGATACATCTTGGAGGTACCACTGGGATTAGCGTCCTCTAGTGGCCAAACTACCAATTGTTGTTAAAAATAAATGGCTGCCCCAACAGAAATGGCAGTACACCAGTTGGTGGAGGGTGTACTGGGCAGAAATCGACCCCAAAATGCTATACTTATACTGGATATTCCCTGGGTACCAATAAGGACAGTGTAGAGTACTCTCAAAGTTGAATGTTTACAAAACCCTGTGGTGGTGGGTCGACATGCTAATCTGCTTCCCAGACTTTCATGGCCTTAGTAAGTGTAGTGACCAGTAGACAGTTCCAAAGTGCCATGGACTGTTACCCCAGAAGAAGCCTTCACTGCCTGGAGAGTGATAATTAGAGACAGTAAAGACCCCGGGGAGGATGAGCCCCCCCCCCCTCCACTATCTGAGACTTTTGAGGAGAAATTTGCTAAGTTGTTGCTGGAGGAAGGGAAAACTGTGGAAGACTTTAAGAAACTATTCCTGCCACCTGGGAGTGTTCCTCCCCTAACACCCCCTTTCTGTCCAGCACCCATTGTTGCCCCACCTTCTGTGCCCATGCCAATGATGGCCCCTATGTCTGTACCTGCCATTAGTCATGACTCTTACCGAAGGTTGAGAATCTTCTCTGGCATCCTCCCCACTCCTCAGGGGGAGGATGACTGGGAAACCTGGATAGACTATGATGCCACTCTAGTACTGGAATGGCAATGCTCGGAAGCAGAGAAGTGAAAGAGGTTGAGTGAGAGCCTCCGAGGTCCTGCCCTGGCTACCATCCATGCCAAACAGGCCAAAAACCCTGAAGCAACTGCACAGGACTATCTTGAGGCATTGGAGAATGTGTATGGGAGCCAGATTCAGATGAGGACCTGTGGTGGAGGGTAAGAAACGCCTAGCAGTAACATAGAAACATAGAAACATAGACTTTGATGGCAGGTAAGGACCGCTTCGCCCACCTAGTCTGCCCATTTCCCTACCTAGAGGATAAGCTGCAGATCCTATTTAACCAACAGCCTATTTCTTCCTACCCCCCACAAAAATTGCCTTATGTCTGTCCCATGCATTCTTGAATTCTCCCACAGTTTTAGACCCACATACCTCCTCAAGGAAGGCTGTCCATGTGTCCACCACCTCTCGGGTGAAAAATACTTCCTCACATTGCCCCTGAGCCGTCCCCCTCTATCTTCAAATTGTGTCCCCTTGTTCTTGCATACTTTTTCTGAAGATGCTACCCTCTTGGACTTTGTTGATTCCACTGAGGTACTAAACATTTCTATCATGTCCCTCCCTCTCCCTCCTTTCCTCAAGGGCATACATATTAAGCTCCTTTAGTCTCTCCTCGTATGGCTTCTCTTGCAGACCCTGCACCATTTTAGTTGCTCTCCTCTGAACTGCCTCCATCCTGTCTATGTCCTTGTGGAGATGGGGTCTCCAGAACTGGACGCAGTACTCCAGATGGGGTCTCACCAACTGTCTGTACAGGGGATAACAACTTCCTGTTTCTGCTGGTGATACCTCTCCCTATATATCCCAGTATCCCCCCAGCCCTCCCTACCACCTTCTCGCATTGCTTGCCAACCTTAAGGTCATCTGATATGGTTACCCCTAGGTCTCTTTCCATTTTTGTTGTTGTTACTACCTCCCCCTCATTGTGTAATCTTCCCTGGGTTTTGTTTCCCAGATGCATTTCTTTGCACTTCTTTGCATTGAATCAAGCTGCCATACTTCTGACCATTCCTCCAACCTTGCCAGTCCCTTCTCATCTTTTCCACACTCCTTGTGTATCAACCCTGTTGCAGATCTTTGTGTCATCTGCAAGAGAATACTTTCCTTCAGTCCCTCTGCAATGTCACTTATAAGACATTAAAAGGACTGGACCCAGACTGAACCCTCATGTTCCCACTAGTAACCCCTCTTTCTTCAGAGTGGACTCCATTTACAATTACCTTCTGTGTGTGTTGTTCAGCCAATGTTTCACATGAGGCTACCACCTTAGGACCCACTCGGGCTGGTTAATTTGACTACTAATCTTTTGAGTGGGACTGTGTCAAATGCCTTGCTAAAGTCTAGGTAGGCCACGTCCACAGCCCCTCCCTGGTCTACTACTTTGGTCACCCAGTCAAATAAATCAATTAGATTCATCTGACATGACCTTCCCGCTGTGAACCCATGCTGCCTTGGGTCCTGTGCCCCACTGGCCTCTAGGTACTCAACAATTCTTTCCTTCAGAAGTGATTCCATCACTTTCCCTACCACAGAGGTCAAACTGACAGGTCTGTAGTTTCCTGTCTCCATCTTGGTCCCACTTTTGTGAAGGGGAATCACATCAGCCTTCTTCCAGTCCTCAGGTACCACACCATCCTCCCATGATTTGTTAAAAAGTGTAGTCAGTGGTATCACTAGTTCTCTGCTTAATTCTTTTAGAATTCTGGGGTGAATTCCATCTGGCCCCATAGCTTTGTCCACCTTCAGTTTTAGGAGTTCTTTCAGAACCATTTCTTCTGTGAAAGGACTGGGATCGACCCCCTTTCCAGAATGCTTCTGTTAATTGGATTAGGCACCTCCCACTTCCTTTTGTGAATACTGAACAGAGTATTCATTCAGTATCCCTACTTTATCACTGTCACTCTCTACCCACCCACCATCCATTCTATTCAGCCTCACTATCCCTCCCTTTGTCTTTCTCACGGTCCCTGATATACCTATAAAAGGTTTTATCCCCTTCTTAACGAGGTTAGCTGTCTTTCCTCAGTTTGTGCCTTTTGCTATTCTAACTACCCTCCCTGCTTCCTTCTGCCTTAACTGGTACAGTTCTCTGTCCTGCTCCTTCTGTGTTTCCTTATACTTCCTAAATTCTATCTTTTCTCCTAACTTTCACCATCACCTCTTTTGAGAACCATAGTGGCTTTTCTTTCATTTTGATTTGTTTATTTGCTTACACAAAGGCTTGTTGCCTCTGTGATGGCAGTTTGATGTTTGCCATTGTTGCTCACCCTCCTTCTAGCCTGTTTGCGAGTGCTTTTCTAGGCACTCTCCCATCTTGCAAAAGTCAGCCCTCCTGAAGTCCAGAACCCTCACTTTTGTATGTCTTGACTCTGTGCAGAGTTTATAGTGAACCACACTGTTTGGTGGTCACTTGTTCCCAAATAGCTACCCACTAGATCTGAATCCACTGTCCCCATTTGAAGTCCGAGGTCTAGGTTGCTGCCTCTAAGTGGGTTCCAAAACTAGCTGTTTGAGGCATGCCACCTGAAGGGCATCAAGAAGGCCCTGCTTTTGGATGTAGGTGCCACAAAGGTGCTCCAGTTAACATCTAAGTATTAAGGTCCCCATCAACAGTATCTCCCTTTCTCTGCCATCCTAAGTATGCCTTCTATCATATCCTTGTCCATTCCCTCCCCTGACATGGGGTCTATATACAACCCCTGTGCGGATTGTGGTGCCATTTCCAGTCTCTAAGGTGACCCAGTGCCTCCTCTCCTCCCTGTTTACTTTTTGTTCAGTTGCTTTATCCCTTCCCTTACAGAAAGAACTACTCCCCCCTTCTGCCTCCCTGTCTCTCTCCTGTGGGTTGTGTGCCCTGGTATGTTAACATCCCAGTCATGGTTCTCTGTGTACCATGTTTCTGTGACTGCTTTCGACATCCAGGCATCCCTCTTCCATCAAGGCCACCAGTTCAGGGAGCTTGTTGCCCAGACTACAGGCATTGGTACTCATTACCCTCCATTTCTTGATGGCCTTACCCCTTTTGCCCCATCCCTGTCCTTACCATTTGTCACTTTCTCCATTTACCCTAAGCTTCTCCCTAATGACATCTCTATGTTGGTGTCTACCTCACTTAGTACCTGATATTTGGGGGGCTAAGTTTCCCCAGCTCCTTTCCAGTGCCTCCCCCTTGGCTGGTTTAAATACTTGTCAATGAAGTATTTAAACCTATCACCTAGGAACCTGGTTCCCCTCCTGGACAGATGCAGATCATCCTTACCAGTAGAGCCTGCATCCCAGCTAGGTGTACCCCAGTCCCAATGAAGCCAGATCCTGAGCTCTGCACGGTTTTCAACCACTGATTAGATCCCATGGTGTGTAGTACCCTAGCCTCACCCATGCCATGAACACGGCACCCGAGAAGGTTACCGTGTGTGCTGGTTGTCAGAGCCCCTCCCATATCCACAAATGCTTCTTGCACTGCTCAAGTCCCACTACAGCAGATCATTTTGTCCCTGGGTGGACAATGACATCCAGCTCCCTCCCTGTGCAGCTGCTCCGCGATCCTGAGGATTCGCTCCTCTGTCTCTCCAAGCCATGGCGCCAGTCAGGCACCTTACCTCCCTCCCTCTCCCCTTCCTCCCCCAGTTCTACCTTCCAGACAGTGGAGTCCCCCACCAGAAGTTGTTTCCTTCCCCTGTGGGGTCCCATACCATCTTCCTTTGGGTCTCTTTATGGGTTCCCAGCATCCTCCTTGGTCTCCTGTGATTGCCTCCATGAAGACCACACTTTTCAGAATGGCATAGAGGTGTGGAAGGTACAGCTAGAGGATGAGCCTCTGTTCCTGCCTCACCCTCTCCTGGGCTGCTGTGGTCCAACCACTCCTCTTTCTTAACCTCTGGGAGGCATGGCAGTGACCCTGGTGGTCCCTGGGTGGGAGGGAGGTCCCTAAATCCTGGCCAACTCAGCCTGGATGACCGGCAACCTCCTTCCTCAGCCCAGGTGTCCACAGATGGGACAACTACATCCTCAAAACATCTCCGGAAGACTACTGCTCCCGGCCACTGCACTCACCACTCCATCATTATTTTCTGGCCCCTAACTGTTAGTTATTTGGAATCCTTACTCTTTCCTCTGCTTGTTATTTCTTTTTTCTCTCCCTCCCTTCACTTACTGTCTCTGCACCTTTTGTCTCCCTCATCTTCCTGTTCTGAGACAAAGAAGTTCCTATATTTCTCAGTAGTCTCCTTATTTATCAGAGTCAGACCTCCAGCAGCGGGGGATGGAGCTACTCTTGCCCTTCTAGGATGGTGAGTCCTTGGTGGCTGTGATCACTCACTTCCTGCTCCCAAACGAGGAAGTTCCTGTTATCAGTTAAATCCTGTGTCTATAAAAGTAGAACTGGTTTAGGGTGGGGGGGTGGGCGGAGGAAGGAGGGCAATATAGTCCCAGTAGAGAAGTTTAGTTATACCAGTAGCTCCTTCCTCCTGGAGTTCTGTCAGTCCTCTATCAGAAGCTATCTAGGGCAGTATTTATATCAGATCTTAACCTGGCTCCTTCTTGCTAGCCACTCTCCCACTTTGCAAATCTTTCTACACTTAGTTAATTTCACAGATAACAATTCCCTCTGACACCTGTGACAAGCACCTAGATAAGTATACAGATAACACAGATAACAATTTGCTTCAACTACCTCTCAACAAACACACTAACTCCTTTTTTGTTTTTACCCTTAATTGAAGGTCCCAGTACAAGAGATCTAGTTCTTAGTCCCAATAGAGAAGTTTGAGTTATACCAGTAGCTCACTTCTTCCTGGAGTTCTGTCTGTCCTCTGGTAGAAGCTTTCCAGGGCAGTATTTATATCTGGATGTTAACAGCTCCTTCTAAGCTAAGCCCTCCCCCTACTTTGCAAATCTTTCTACACTTAGTTAATTTCAGAATAACAATTCCCTTCTGACACCTGTGACAAGCACCTGAATAAGTACTCAGATAACACAGATAACAGATTACAATTTAGCTAACTACTTCAACAAACACACCAACTCCTTTTTTTTTTTTTTTTATCCTAATTGAAGGTCCCAGTACGAGATCTAGCTTCTAGTCCCAGCAGAAAGGTTTTAGTTATACCAGTAGCTCCTTCCTCCTGGATTTCTGTCTGTCCTCTGGCAGAAGCTATCTAGGGCAGTATTTATATCTGGTCTTAACCTGGCTCCTTCTAGCTAAGCCACTCCCCCTACTTTGCAAATCTTTCTACACTTAGTTAATTTCACAGATAACAATTCCCTTCTGACACCTGTGGCAAGCACCTAGATAACTACACAGATAACAGACAGCAATTTACTTCAACTACCTCTGACAAACACACAACTCCTTTTTTTTTTTTTTTTTTTTACCCTTAATTGAAGGTCCCAGTACAAGAGATCTAGTTCTTAGTCCCAGTAGAGAAGTTTTAGTTATACCAGTAGCTCCTTCCTCCTGGAGCTCTGTCTGTCCTCTGGTAGAAGTTATCTAGGGCAGTATTTATATCTGGTCTTAATCTGGCTCCTTCTAGTTAAGCCACTCCCCCTACTTTGCAAATCTTTCTACACTTAGTTAATTTCACAGATAACAATTCCCTTCTAACACCTGTGGCAAGCACCTAGATAACTACACAGATAACAGATAGCAATTTACTTCAACTACCTCTGACAAACACACCAACTCCTTTTTTTTTTTTACCCCATAATTGAAAGATTTGATACCAAAGATCTGGTTACTTAGTCCCCAGTAGAAAGTTTTGAATTATACCAGTAACTCCTTCCTCCTGGAGCTCTGTCTGTCCTCTGGTAGAAGCTATCTAGGGCAGATATTTATATCTGGTCTTAATCTCGCTCCTTCTAGCTAAGCCACTCACCCTACTTTGCAAATCTTTCTACACTTAGTTAATTTCACAGATAACAATTCCTTCTGACACGGTGACAAGCACTAGATAAGTACACAGATAACAGATAACAGATAACAATTTACTTCAACTACCTCTGACAAACACACCAACTCCTTTTTTTTTTCATTAATTGAAGGTCCCAGTACGAGAGATCTAGTTCTTAGTCAAGTAGAAAGTTTGAATTATACCAGTAGCTCCTTCCTCCTGGAATTTCTGTCTGTCCTCTAGCAGAAGCTATCTAGGGCAGTATTTATATCTGGTCTTAACCTGGCTCCTTCTAGCAAAGCCACTCCCCCTACTTTGCAAGATCTTTCTACACTTAGTTAATTTCACAGAAAACAATTCCCTTCTGACACCTGTGACAAGCACCTAGATAAGTACTCAGATAACACAGATAACAGATAACAATTTACTTCAACTACCTCTGACAAACACACCAACTCCTTTTTTTTTTTTTTACCCTTAATTGAAGGTCCCAGTACAAGAGATCTAGCTCCTAGTCCCAGTAGAAAAGTTTTAGTTATACCAGTAGCTCCTTCCTCCTGGATTTCTGTCTGTCCTCTGGCAGAAGTGATCTAGGACAGTATTTATATCTGGTCTTAACCTGGCTCCTTCTAGCTAAGCCACTCCCCCTACTTTGCAAATCTTTCTACGCTTAGTTAATTTCACAGATAACAATTCCCTTCTAACACCTGTGGCAAGCACCTAGATAAGTACTCAGATATCACAGATAATGGATAACAATTTACTTCAACTACCTCTGACAAACACACCAACTCCTTTTTTTTTACCCTTAATTGAAGGTCCCAGTACAAGAGATCTAGCTCCTAGTCCCAGTAGAAAAGTTTTAGTTATACCAGTAGCTCCTTCCTCCTGGATTTCTGTCTGTCCTCTGGCAGAAGCTATCTAGGGCAGTATTTATATCTGGTCTTAACCTGGCTCCTTCTAGCTAAGCCACTCCCCCTACTTTGCAAATCTTTCTACGCTTAGTTAATTTCACAGATAACAATTCCCTTCTAACACCTGTAGCAAGCACCTAGATAACTACACAGACAACAGATAGCAATTGACTTCAACTACCTCCCACAAACACATCAACTCCTTTTTTGGTTTTTTACCCTTAATTGAAGGTCCCAGTACAAAAGATCTAGTTCTTAGTCCCAGTAGAGACGTTTTAGTTATACCAGTAGCTCCTTCCTCCTGGAGCTCTGTCTGTCCTCTGGCAGAAGCTATCTAGGGCAGTATTTATATCTGGTCTAATCGTGGCTCCTTCTAGCTAAGCCATCCCCTACTTTACAATCTTTCTACACTTAGTTAATTTACAGATAACAATTCCTTCTGACACCGTGACAAGCACCTAGATAAGTACACAGATAACAGATAACAATTTACTTCAACTATCTCTGACAAACACACCAACTCCTTTTTTTTTTTTACCATGATTGAAGGTCCCAGTACAAGAGATCTAGTTCTTAGTCCCAGTAGAGAAGTTTTAGTTATACCAGTAGCTCCTTCCTCCTGGAGTTCTGTCTGTCCTGTAGCAGAACGCTATCTAGGGCAGTATTTATCTGGTCTTAACCTGGCTCCTTCTAGCAAAAGCCACTCCCCCTACTTTGCAGATCTTTCTACACTTAGTTAATTTCACAGAAAACAATTCCATTCTGACACCTGTGACAATCACCTAGATAAGTACACAGATAACATAGATAACAGATAATTTACTTCAACTACCTCTGACAAATACACCAACTCCTTTTTTTTGTTACCCAGAGGAGTTGTTGTCTGTGTATGTACCTCGGCTTGAAAAGTTGCTGCAAGAGTGACTCAGAAAAGGTAGTTTGCCAGCAACTGAATTAGGCGTGAACCAGGCTGGACCAGATCCTTCAATCTGCCCGTTTTCAGAACTGTTGTTGCTTCAGTTGCACCTGGCTAACCAACTGGAATTGCCACCCTCCATGATGAGCTAATGAGAGAAATTCTGGGGGTTAGAAAGGTGACCCCATGGGAAATTGCACCAATAGCTACTGCTACTGCATGAGTGACCCGAGGGTGACAGAGGGTGACCTGCAAGTGAGGTTCAGGGGAAAAGTCGGCACCTAGTGAGCACTCTGAGAAGGCAAAGGACTTCCCGCCCTAGGCCCAGTTTTCTAAGGCAGAACTACTGAAGGTCTGAGAGTTGGTAAGGCGTCCCTGCAAGAATTTCCCCTGTGGAACCAGATTCTGATTCTGCTCAGGCCGTAACTGCCATGGGGGTGGAGGTGCACCCTCAGGCATCCTGTAACAAGGATAGCTCTCAGACTGAAATCAAAGATTGACTGCCACCCTAAGGAACTATTGAGACACGTTGCCCCTCTCAACGCTGCCAGCAGATATGGGACCATGACCTTGCTAATACTTCAGTTCCTCAAGCAATGTTCTCACAAAAGGATGACCAGGAGTCTATCATGTGCACAACTGTGGAAAAGTTGGCCATATGAAGAGGAATGCTGGTCTCAGAAGGACTTAGAGAAAGTGATGAACTGGCTTCATGGAGAACTTGAGACAATGAATCAGTGGTCAAGGTTGCACAAAATGACCACAGTGAGGTCCGAGAAACCCTAACTCAAATTTCTTTGTGGCTAAATCATCTGTCGGGCCTCTGCTGCTGTCCATCTAGAATCGTCCGGTGGTGGGTCCCTCCATGGAGACAACAGTAAAGGTGAATGGAGTGTCGACCAGGGCTGTGTGACAGTGGCTCCCAAATGCGATAATGTTTCAAGACTGGTATCAGATGTACTTGCCTGATATGCCACAGCCTTTGGAAGGACTGCATGTCTGGGGTTGAGTGAAAAGGCACACCCTATGCCAGGTATATCAGATTTGGTTGTCTTTCCCTACTTGATTGGCTGGAGTGGCGGAACAAGTAGAGACCTTAGCCTTAAAGTGTCCCCTACTGGACTGTATGATGGGGTTCCCATACTAATTGGGACCAGCCTCATATGTTGGGAGATTGGGCGCAACTATGCTATGAAACAGACATCATGGACTGGTAGGGCTCTGAGGATCCGGCATTGATTAAGAGGGCCATGAGTCATGGCAGAATGCCAATGAGGTGGATCAAGATGATCCAGTCGGGGTTGTGTGGAAGAAGGATCCTGAGTCGATGATCCTGGCTCTCCAACACTCAGTGTACTCTATAAGGGGAGGTCCGCTTGGGAGAAAGATGGCAGGAATAAGATACTCATGCTGGTGCACCGGTGATGAAAATTTGACCAGAAAGGTTGCTGGTTAGCGCGGTAGCTTACCCGCTTCGTGCTCATGCCTATGTTCGATGGGTAATGGTCCAGGTCCACAATTGTCAGATCAGAAATTCGGGTGAATTGAGGCTGCACCCTAGCTACAGTACACTGCGCAGACACTGCAGTGTTAGCAAGTAACAGGCCCTCTGGAGTGACTGACAGAGTGACGCCCTACTTGTTTGACTTTGGTGACTCCCCATTGCCAGCTGAGTGGAAGACTAGAATCAGCCAGAGACTCGCCCAGAGAGATCAGGTGTTTTCGCTGCAGGAATGGGATGTGGGATGTGTCCAAGGAATGGAGCATCACATATGCCCGCATGATGACAGCCATTCCATAGGGGTCTCAGTGCCTAGCACCATAGTATGTAGATGATGTGAAAGACACCTGCAGGAGATGCTTGCAGCTGGTGTGAACAAAATCCAGAAGCCCTTATGCTTCGCCTATTGTGGTGGTGAGGGAAAAGAATGGGACAGTAAGAATGTGTGGACTATTGGACCCTTAACAAGCGGACCATCCCTGATCAATACACCATGACCCATATTCAGGATGCTTTGGACTGTCTCAATGGAAGCAAGTGCTTCTCGGTGTTGGATCTCCGCAGTGGGTACTATCAGATCCCCATGGCCCCAGAAGACCGTGAGAAAACAGCCTTCATCTGTCCATTTGGGTTCTATGAGCTTATGAGAATGTCCCAGGGGATCTCTGGTGCCCCAGCCACTTTCAGCGACTGATGGAGCGTGCAGTAGGGGACATGAACTTGCTGGAATGCCTGGTATACTTAAACAATGTTATTGTGTTTGGAAGTTCATTGGAGGAGCATGAGGCCGACTTTTTTAAAGTGTTGGATCGACTGAAAGATTTTGGCCTTAAGCTGTCCATCGACAAATGCCAGTTCTTTCAGACATCAGTAAAGTATGTGGGGCATATGGTGTTCTCCGAGGGGATAGAGATGGATCCTACCAAAGTTGAGGCCTTGACCACCTGGCCCCAGCCCCACCATCTAAAAGAGTTACAACGCTTCCTAGGATTTTGTGGTTATTACCGTCGGTTTATAAAGGACCACTCAAGAGTGATTCGCCCACTGCTGAATCTTATCCAGGGTT
Source organism: Neoceratodus forsteri (assembly GCA_016271365.2). Lineage (NCBI taxonomy): Eukaryota > Metazoa > Chordata > Ceratodontiformes > Ceratodontidae > Neoceratodus > Neoceratodus forsteri. The sequence continues at coordinate 726,970,169 of CM028129.1, forward strand.
ACCCTCCCACGAACAAAAAGTACAAGAGAGTGGCCTCCACTGAATCAGAGAAAGTGTACTTCTGCCTGGTGAACTTTTTGGGTATCGATGGACACCCGACTGTGAGGCTGCTTTCCACGAAATCAAATATCAGTTCACCCATGCTCCTGTCCTCGTCAATGCTGATCCTGCTAAACCCTATGTGTTACACACTGATGGTAGCCTACAAGGTTTGGGAGCTGTGTTATATCAGAAGCATGAGAATGGCCTAAGAGCAGTGGCCTTTGCCAGTAGGAGTCTGACCCCATCAGAAAAAAACTATCCTGTACATAAATTGGAGTTCTTGGCGTTGAAGAGGGCCATTGTCGACCAATTTCATGACTATTTGTATCGAGCAAAAATACTGGTAAAGTCAGATAATAATCCACTGACCTATGTGCAGACTTCAGCTAAATTGGATGCTACCGGGCATCAGTGGCTTTCTGCGTTGTCCACTTATGATTATGCTGTTGAATACAGATCAGGCCTGAATCACCTAGATGCTAATGCCCACTCCCAGAGGCCTAAGTCCAGAGGTGACTAGGTCAGGTTGTCGAGCCTCAACATTCGAGCACTGTGCCAAAAGTTTGACAAAAGATGAATCGATGCCCACAGACCCAGTGGACTGCTTGGTGGACTGCCTGGGCCCTCAGACACTTGCATACCAGCTGCATACTGTCATTTCTCAGACTAGATATTAGGGCATTGCCTCAGTTTGATAACGACAGCCTTCAGTGAGCTCAGTCTCGAGACCCTATGATCCGATCAGCCCTCGAAGCCTCCACACAGGGAAAGATGTGTCCAAGTTGCGCTCCACTGATTTGAGAACTGCATTATTGTACAGAAGGCCCTAAATTGAAGTTAATAAATCAGTTGCTGTACAGAGACTGTAGATGGGGGGTCAAGTAGACAAGCAACAATTGCTCTTGCCCTGAATTTCAGAGACTTGGTGCTGAGGTCCCTACACAACCACATGGGCCACCTTGGCATCGACAGAACCCTTGACTTGGTGTAGTCCTGATTCTACTGGCCTAAGATGGGGCCGACTGTCGAACATCTATACGCGGACTTGCAGCCGCTGCCTACAGAGAAGGCCTTGTCCCAGAGGCTGTCCCCCTTGTTAGCATCCTTACCAGCACACCCATGGAGCTAGTTGTCATCGACTTTCTAAGTATGGAGCCTGATCAGCGGAATATCAGTAACGTGTTGGTGGTCACTGATCATTTTACCAGGTATGCCCAAGCATTCCCCACCAAAGACCAAAAGGCATCCACCGTGGCCAAGGTGCTGATAGAGAATTTCCTTTGTTCACTAAGGGCCCCCAAAGAATTCATTCTAATCAAGGCAGAGACTTGAGAGTTGCTTAATCAAGGCAATGCTCTCTCTATGGAAGTGCAGTCAAGAACCACCTTATCAAGAACCACCCTTATCATCTGCAGGAGACCCACAGCCTGAACGCTTTAATCACACCCTGCTTGACATGCTGGTACTCTCCACCCAAAGACAAGCCAAAATGGAGCTAAGCAGTTAGAACCTTGGTCCACACTATAATTGTACCAAACATTATGCTGCAGGTTCTCTGCCTATCGCTTCATGTTTGGGAGACAAAACAGTTACCAGTGGATGTTTGTTTTGGGGTTTCCCTGATGGGGTCAGAGCTGAGAATTATGTTCAGTATGTGCAGAAACTAAAAGCTCAATTGAACCATGCATACCAACTAAGTCAGACAATGGTTGCAAAGAGAAACTTAGCTAATAAAGAAAGGTATGATAGACAAGTAAGGTCAAGAGCTTCAAGCTGGAAACCGTATTGCTGCGAAATCTGGGATTGTATGGCAAACACAAAATTGCTGATTGGTGGCACCATCTTCCACTTAGTAGTAGGCAAATTGAAAGATTTACCTGTGTATAAAGTCGCCTGAAAACAACTCAAAGGATTTCAAGACCATGCACCATAACTATTTGTTGCCCATTGGCCAAATCATGATTGAAGCTGAGCCCCCAGTGGTTGTTCCCCCTGGACCAGTGACTCAGACTGCTGCGAAAAAAAGACAGAGTAATCCTGCCCCAGTGGCCACTGACTAAAGGTTCTCTCACAGCAAACCCAAAATGATAATGATTGTCAGTCCACTTCTGATGAGGTGAGTGCAACTATGCTTATTACCTCTATAGAACTGAGTCAACTGTTTGAGGTAACCCCAAGGTCAATTGTGGGGATGAAGTTGGGCCTTCTGGACTGCTAACCCCAGTTTTATCCTTGGAGCCAATGCTCCCTGAAAGTGAAGTGCAGAGTGTCAAGTCTGATGATGTTGAGTCACTGTGTATGGTGGAACTGTGTAACTTACTTGAGGAAGAGGCCGATGATCTGAGTCAGACTGGTGACATGCCAGAACGTGAGGAATACTTTGAGTGTGGTGATAATTCCCTTCCAGTACCGGGAGTGCCTTCCCAGTGAACCAAGTCTTGTAGAACCTGAATCCATAGAGCCATGGGCTGACAGTGCCCCAAGTTCAAACTTTTCCACCCAGGTAGAGGTCCCCTTGCAAGTAATGAAAGTGCAGAGATTGAGGTGAAAAGTACAGAGGCTGTGGCTGTTCCCCCAGGAAGACTGGCGAACTGTCAAACCAATAGTACGCCTCAGCTATGATTCCCCTGGGAGGCCAGTGGATTGCCTCTCAATGTGGTTCACAAGGAGTTTATGTGTCCCAGAGTTCACTGCCCAAACTGAGCTTCAGTGCAAAGTTCCGTTGATTGTTCTGCCCTCCAGATATGAGGTTTCGGCCCCATCTAGCCCCAAGGTAGCTGATGGGGAAGGGCCCCCTTTCACATTGTTCAATGTGCAGGAAGTGATAACCTGAAGTTGTATGGTAGTACGTGTAAGTTACCTATGTGAAATGTGCCTGATGTAATTCAGAATGGGTATAGTAACATGAAACATAGATAATATGTATAGTAACAGTTAAGTATGTTGATTGATGTATAAAATGTGATTGGCATAACATGTTGAAGGTATAAATGCACAGTATAATTTGCATCTGAAATTATAATGATGGTACAGACTTGACGCTGGACACCAAGTTTTTCCAGGCAAGGAAGGATGTAACCCCTATAAATGGGGGCTCCCAAGGGTCTTCCACAAGTTCACCTAGTTGCTCACTGCCTGGTTGGTGTTCGTGCTAAAGCCGTTTAAATGTTGTTGTCAGTGAGCACCTTTAAAGCCTCCATGTACTGTCTCTTTAAGTGCTGCCTTACTGCAGATATAATTATTGTAAATGGGGGGTCTGAGTATTTCCCTGCTTGAGTCCCACCCGGTCTGCTGAATAACCACTCCGTTTCTGACATTGCTAATTGTGCAGAGGGAGCCCTGCTGAAAGATGTAACTAATTGCTGGTAATCATTTAGAGTAGTGATGAAAATGGAGTTTGTTCTAACCTTCCTTTCTTTGCAGCAAGGACTGTTTCTGTTTAACTCCACCCTATCGGTCCTGAACTGCCAGACTGGACCAATCAGTACTTTAGGACTCTAAAGTAGAGCCTGTTAGAGTGGGACTGTGTGGAGCCAGACTCTGGGAATTGTAGTTTTGGACTATTGTCACCTTTTTGCACCAACAGGGGGAGCATGTTGTGACTGATAGCAGAACCAACCAATCAAACCTTTTGGATCTAAAGGAAATGCCCAGAGCTGACTGCTGGCAAGCCAGATCTAAGTTGGAAGCTGACTAAATCTGAGTTTGTGAGAGTGAAAGAAGCCACCAAGGTGCAACCAGGCTCAACCTGTAAAAGACTGAGGATTTTGCTGAATGCGATCAGCCTGTCAGGAATTTCAGCCACTTCTGAGCTCCCAGAGTATGCAGAGACTTGCGATCGTGACTGGGGAGCATTTGGCCTGGTACAGTTAGAATTCTGCTATATGAATCTGCTGTGTACTGAAAGAGAATCGCGATGTAGTTTGGCTGCGTGTAAGTTGTGTGCTGCTGGCTTGTACATGTGAATGTGTTATGTTTCCCACTGTGCGAACTGCGTGTTGCTGGCTTGTACATATAAATGTGCTGTGAACTGGAGGGGTGTCACGATCTGGTTTTCCCCCAGCTTGAACTGTGTGCTGCTGACATTTTACACATAAATGTGCTGTGTACTGAAGGGGAGTTGCAATCTGGTTTCCCCCGAACTGAGTTGTGTGCTGAGGTCTGGAAGTTATACCCTGCTCAATTTGGACTGAATCCATTGCTGCCTAATGCAGTTAGGCCCTGCCATGAGGGCCTTGTCTCCCTACCCGCTGCATAGAGAAAATCCATCGAGAGGAACCTGCCAGGGGGATCAGCCCTCTGCTCCATACCTGAACAGGAATGACGCAGAAGTGACTCGGGTGGGCCCTGCTTCTTCTGGCAATCCAGAAAATCTAACTATCATCTCGACCACCATCCATCCTGTATTCAGTCTTGGGTACCGTGAGTAACTATCAGGGTAGCTCACTGCAACCATCTTTTAAATCAAAAAGTGTGTCATCTGATTATTTTGTTGTGTTGTTTCCACGAACTGAGCATTCTGGCTCCAGATTACAATTAGAAAGGGTGCATGTTATTTCTTTTTCTTCACAGGGCCCCTACCAGCTGCAACGCCAGCCTACCCCGGGCAACGGTCCTGGCTAGCCCCCCCTCTCCATCCTGGGTACCCAGAGAGTGTGACTGATAGAGACACTGACTGCATGCACAACTGTGATATTTATAGTGTGATTAAGCTAATTAACCTGATTACCCCCATCCTTGTTAAAGCCCCCTGAATAAATCAGATCTACTTTTTTTCTTGAATTTACATTGACTATGGTGTCTGTTTATGCCTAAGGTATTACATAGTTGATTTTTTGTCTTGTATCACCTTATTTTGCAGGGGTTCCCCAGAGTCAAGCTGAAGAAACCAGTCCTGGGGGGTAAGTGCTAAATCTAGGTGTATGTGTAAAGCCTATCAGGGGTATTAGGAAGGTAAACATTGTGTACTATGTGGGCCATTAGCAGGAGACAAGGGGGTCACAGTGTCCCATAGGGCTATGGCCTGGTTAGTCAGACTGATACCAACCCTGACCCTTGGGTGGAGGCACCCGTCACTGAACCTAGGCCCCTTAACCTGCTTCTAGCCAAGCAGGCAGAAGGAGTAGCCCTTGGGATAGCGCCACCTAGGGGTTATTTCTTGGAGGCACCACTGGGATTAGTGTCCTCTAGTGGCCAAACTTACGAATTGTTGTTAAAAATAAATGGCTGCCCCAACAGAAATGGCTGTACACCAGTTGGTGGGGTGGTGTACTGGGCAGGAGATCAACCCCCAAAATGCTATACTTATACTGGATATTCCCCTGGGTACCAATAAGGACACTGTAGAGGGAGTACTCTCCAAAGATGAATGTTTACAAAACCCTGTGGTGGTGGGTCAACAGACTAATCTGCTCGCCCAAACTTTCATGGCCTTAGTAGAGTGTAGTGACCCAGTAGACAGTTCCAAAGTGCCATGGACTATTACCCCAGAAGGAGCCCTCACTGCCTGGAAAGTGATAACTAGAGACAGTAAAGACCTGGGGAGGATAAGCCCCCCACTATCTAAGACTTTTGAGGAGACATTTGCTAAGTTGTTGCTGGAGGAAGGGAAAATCGTGGAAGACTTTAAGAAACTATTCCTGCTACCTGGGGGTGTTCCTCCCCTAACGCCCCTTCCCGCTCCAGCACCCGTTGTTGCCCCACCATCTGTGCCCGTGCTAATGATGGCCCCTATGTCTGTACCTACCATTAGTCATGACTCTTTCTGAAGGTTGAGAATCTTCTCAGGCACCTCCCACCCCAAAGGGAGGATGACTGGGAGACATGCTAGACTATGTTGCCCTCTAGTACTAGAATGGCAAAGCTCAGAAGTAGAGAAGTGAAAAAGGTTGAGTGAGAGCCTCTGAGGTCCTGCCTTGGCTACCATTCATGCCAAATGGGCCAATAACCCTGAAGCAACTGCACAGGACTATCTTGAGGCATTGGAGAATGTGCATGGGAGCCCGGATTCAGATGAGGAGCTGTGGTGGAGGGTAAGGAACACCCAGTAGCACCCAGGGGAGTTGTTGTCTGTGTATGTACCTCGGCTTGAAAAGTTACTGCAAGAGTGCCTCAGAAAGGGTAGTTTTCCAGCAACTGAATTAGACCGAACCAGGATGGACCGAATCCTTAAATCTGCCACATTTTCAGAATTGTTGTTGCTTCAGTTGCGCCTGGCCAACTGACTGGAATCGCCACCCTCCTATGATGAGCTAAAGAGAGAAATTCGGGGGGGGTTGAGCAAAGGTGACCCATGGGGAAATTGCACCAATAGCTGCTGCTACTGCATGGGTGACCAAGGGTGACTCGCCAAGTGAGGTTCAGGGGCAAAAGTCGGCACCTAGTGAGCACTCTGAGAAGGCAAAGGACTTCCCGCCCTTGGCCCAGTTTTGGAAAGATGAACTACTGAAGGATGTCCAAGAGTAGAAAGTAGGTGTCCCTGCAAGAATTTCCCCCGTGGAACCAGATTCTAATTCTGCTCAGGCCATAACTGCCATGGGGGTGGGGGTGCACCCTCAGGCATCCTATAACAAGGATAGCTCTCAGGCTGAAATCAAAGAATTGACTGCCACCCTAAAGGAACTATTGAGACACGTTGCACCCCTCTCAACGCTGCCAGCAGATATGGGACCCCGACCCCTTGTTAATACTTCAGTTCCTCAGGCAATGTTCTCTCCAAGGATGACCCAGGAGTCTATCATGTGTCACAACTGTAGAAAAGATGGCCATATGAAGAGGGAATGCCAGTCTCTGAAGGACTTAGAGAAAGTGGTGAACCTGCTTCAAGAAGAGCTTCGGAGAATGAATCAGTGGTCAAGGGGTGCACGAAATGACCACAGTGAGGGTCCGAGAAACCCTAACTCAAATTTCTTTGTGGCTAAATCATCTGTCTGGGCCTCTGCTGCTGTCCCTCTAGAATGGTCCGAGGTGGTGGGTCCCTCCATGGAGACAACAGTAAAGTTGAATGGAGTGTCTACCAGGCTGTGCTTGACAATTGCTCCCAAGTAATGATAATGTTTCAACACTGGTATTGGAAGCACTTGCCTGATGTGCCCTTACAGACTTTGGAAAGACTGCACGTCTGGGGGTTGAGTGAAAAGGCAAACCCCTATGCTGGGTATATCTGAATTTTAGTTGTCTTTCCCTACTTGGTGGCTGGAGTGGAGGAACAAGTAGAGACCTTAGCCTTAGTGTGTCCCCCCACTGGACTGTATGATGGGGTTCCCTACTAAATTGGGACCAACGCTCATATGTTAGAGATTGGCGCAATTATGCTACAAGAAACAGGGCAATGAACTGGTAGGGCTCGAGGATTCTACGATTAACAGGGCCTATGAGTCACGGTAGAATGCTGAGGAGGTGGATCAAGATGAACCAGTCAGGGCTGTGTGGAAGAAGGATCCTGAGTCGATGATCCTGGCCTCCAACACTCAGTGTACTCTCTTCAAGGGAAGTCCGCTTGCAGAAAGATGTCAAGAGTAAGATACTCATGCTGGATTCGCCAGGTGATGGAAAATTACCAGAAGGGTTGCTGGTTAAGCCCAGTATCTTACCCACGCGTGCTCATGCCTATGTTCGACGGGTAATGGTCCATGTCCACAATGTGTCAGATCGAGAAATTTGGGTGAATTGAGGCTGCACCCTAGCTACCGTACACTGCGCAGACACTGCAGTGTTACCAAGTAACAAGCACTCTGGAGTGACTGACAGAGTAACGCTTGACTTGTTTGACTTTGGTGACTCCCCCTTGCCAGCTGAATGGAAGACTAGAATCAGCCAGAGACTCACCCAGAGAGATCAGGTGTTTTCGCTGCAGGAGTGGGATGTGGGATGTGTCCAAGGAATGGAGCATCACATACGCCTGCATGATGAACAGCCATTCTGTGAGAGGTCTCGGCACCTAGAACCCTACAGAGATAGATGATGTAAGAAGACACCTGCAGGAGATGCTTGTGGCTGGTGTGTACAAGAATCCAAAAGCCGTTATGCTTCGCCTCTATTGTGGTGGTGAGAAAAAGAATAGGACAGTAAGAATGTCGTGGACTATTGGACCCTTAACAGGTGGACCATCCCTGATCAATACACCATGCCCAGTATTCAGGATGCTTCAGAATGTCTGATAAGAAGTAAGTGGTTCTCAGTGTTGGAGCTCAGCAGTGGGTACTATCAGATCCCCATGGCCCCAGAAGACTGTCAGAAAACAGCCTTCATCTGTCCACTTGGGTTCTGTGAGTTTATGAGGATGCTCAAGGGGATCTCTGGTGCCTCAGCCACTTTTTAGCAACTGATGGAGTGTGCAGTAGGGGACATGAACTTGTTGCAGTTCCTAGTACATTTAGACAATGTTATTTTGTTTGGAAGTTCATTGGAGGGGCATGAGAGCTGACTTTTTAAACTGTTGGATTGACTGGAAGATTTTGGCCTTAAGCTGTCCTTCAACAAATGCCAGTTCTTTCAGACATCAGTAAAGTATATGGGGCACATAGTGTCCACCGAGGGGATAGAGATGGATCCTAGCAAAGTTGAGGCCTTGACCACCTGGTCCCAGCCCCACAATCTAAAAGAGTTACAACACTTCCTAGGATTTTGTGGTTATTACCGTCGGTTCATAAAGGACTACTCAAGAGTGATTCGCCCACTGCTGAATCTTACCCAGGGTTACCCTCCACACGAACAAAAGTACAAAAGAGTGGCCTCCACTGAATCAGAGAAAGGTACTTCCTCCCTGGTGAACTTTTTGGGTCTCGATGGACACCACGACTGCAGCTGCTTTCCACAAATCATATATCAGCTCACCCATGCTCCTGTCCTCACCTATGCTGATCGGCTAAACCCTATCGTTACACAGTGATGCTAGACTACAATGTTTGGGAGCTGTGTTATATCAAGAGCATGAGAACGGCCTGAGACCAGAGGCCTTTGCCAGTAGGAGTCTGACCCATCAGAAAAAAACTATCCTGTACATAAATTGGAGTTCTTGGCATTGAAGTGGACCATTGTCAACCAATTTCATGACTATTTGTATGGAGCAAAGATACTGGTAAAGACAGATAATAATCCACTGACCTATGTGCAGACTTCAGCTAAATTGGATGCTACCGGGCATCAGTGACTTTCTGCGTTGTCCACTAATGATTATGCAGTTGAATACAGATCAGGTCTGAATCACCTAGATGCTAATGCCCTCTCCCGGAGGCCTAAGTCCAGAGGTGACTCAGTCAGGTTGTCGGAGCCTAACATTCGAGCACTGTGCCAAAAGTTTGACAAAGATGAATCGATGTCCACAGACCCAGTGGACTGCTTGGTGGACTGCCTGGGCCCCTCAGACACTTGCATACCAGCTGCGTACCGTCACTTCTCCGCACTAAATATTAGCGCATTGCCTCAGTTTGATAATGACAGCCTTCAGCGAGCTCAGTCTCAAGACCCTATGATCCGATCAGCCCTCGAAGCCCTCTACACAGGGAAAGATGTGTCCAAGTTGCGCTCCTCTGATTTGAGAACTGCATTATTGTACAGAGAAGGCCCTAAATTGAAGTTAATAAATCAGTTGCTGTACAGAGAGACTGTAGAGGGGGGTCAAGTAGACAAGCAACAATTGTTCTTGCCCACAGATTTCAGAGACTTGGTGCTGAGGTCCCTACACAACCACATGGGCCACCTTGGCATCGACAGAACCCTTGACTTGGTGCGGTCCGATTCTACTGGCCTAAGATGGGGCCGATGCTCGAACATCATGTACGGACTTGCAGCCACTGCCTACAGAGAAAGGCCTTGCCCCAGAGGGCTGCCCCTGCTAACATCACTACCAGCACACCCATGGAGGTACTTTGTATCGACTTTCTAAGTTGGAGCCTGATCAGCGGAATATCAGTAGCGTGTTGGTGGTCACTGATCATTTCACCAGGTATGCCCAAGCATTCCCACCAAAGACCAAAAGGCATCCACCGTGGCCAAGGTGCTGATAGAGAATTTCTTTGTTCACTATGAGGCCCCCCAAAGAATTAATTTTAACCATGCAGAGACTTTGAGAGTTGCTTAATCAAGGCAATGCTCTCTCTATGGGGGATGCGGAAGTCAAGAACCACCCCTTATCATCTGCAGGGAGACCCACAGCCCGAACACTTTAATCGCACCCTGCTTGACGTGCTGGGCACTCTCTGCCCGAAGACAAGCCAGAATGGAGCCAGCTGATCAGCACCTTGGTCCAGGCCTATAGTTGTATCAAAAATGATGCTACTGGGTTCTCTCCCTATCGCCTCATGTTTGGGGAGAGGGCTCGGTTACCAGTAGACGTTTGTTTGGGGTTTCTCCTGATGGGGTCAGAGCTGAGAATTACCTACAGTACGTGCAAAAACTAAAAGCTCAATTGAACCATGCATACCAACTAGCTCAGACAATGGCTGCAAAGAGAAACTCAGTTAATAAAGAAAGATATGATAGAAAAGTAAAGGCCCAAGAACTTCAAGCTGGAGACCGTGTACTGCTGCAAAATCTGGGACTGCATGGCAAACACAAAATTGCTGATTGGTGGCACCATCTTCCCCACATAGTAGGCAAATTGAATGATTTACCTGTGTACAAAGTGCAGCCTGAAAACAATTCAAAAGATGTCAAGACCATGCACCGTAACCATTTGTTGCCCATTGGCCAAATCATGATTGAAGCTGAGCCGGCAGTGGTTGTTCCTCCTGGACCAGTGACTCGGGCTGCTGCAAAACAAAGACAGAGTAATCCTGCCCCAGTGGTCACTGACTTAAGATTATCTCCACAGTAAACCCAAAATGATAATTATTGTCAGTCCACTTCTGACGAGTGGAGTGCAACTGTCTTATTACCCCTCTTATGAACTGAGTCAACTGTTTTGAGGTAACCCCAAGGTCAATTGTGGGATGAAGCTGGGTCTTCTGGACTGCCTAACCCCTTAGCTTTATCCTTGGAGCCAGTGCTCCCTGAGAGTGAAGTGCAGAGTGTCAAGTCTGATGATGTTGAGTCACTGTGTATGGTGGAACAGTGTAATTTACCTGAGGAAGAGGCCAATGATCTGAGTCAGGCTGGTGACGTGCCAGAACATGAGAAATACTTTGAGTGTGATGATAATTCCCTTCCAGTACTGGAGTGCCTTCCCAGGGAACCAAGTGTTGTAGAACCTGAATCCACAGAGCCATGGGCTGACAGTGCCCCAAGTTCAAACTTTTCCACCCAGGCAGAGGTCCCCCTTGCAAGTAATGAAAGTGCAGAGATTGAGGTGAAAAGTACAGAGACTGTGGCTGTTCCCCCCAGGAAGACTGGCCGAACTGTCAAACCAATAGTACGCCTCAGCTATGATTTCCCTGGGAGGCCAGTGGATTTGCCTCTCAATGTGGTCCACAAGGGAGTTTATGTGTCCCAGAGTTCACTGCCCAAACTGAGCTTCAGTGCAAATTCCCTGCTGATTGTTCTACCCTCCAGGTATGGTGCCCCTGCCCCATCTAGCCCCAAGGTAGCTGATAGGGAAGGGCCCCCTTTCACATTGTTCAATGTGCAGAAAGTGATAACCTGAAGTTGTATAGTAGATTGTGTAAGTTACCTATTTGAAATGTGCCTGATGTAATTCAGAATGGGTATAGTAACGTGAAATGAAGATAATATGTATAGCAGGTTAAGTATGTTGACTGATGTATAAAATGTGATTGGCATAACATGTTGAAGGTATAAATGCATAGTATAATTTGCAGCTGAAATTATAATGATGGTACAGACTTGATGCGGACACCAAGTATTTTCCAGGCAAGAAAGGGTGTAACCCCCCTATAAATGGGGGTTCCCGAAGGGTCTTCCACGAGCTTGTCTAGTTGCTCACAGCCTGGTTGGTGTTCAGTGCTAAAGCCGTTTAAATGTTGTTGTCAATGAGTGCCTTTAAAGCCTCCACGTACTGTCTCTTTAAGTGCTGCCTGATTGCAGATGTAATTACTCTAAATGGGGGTGTCTGAGTGTTTCCCTGCTCGAGTCCGGCCCGGTCTGCTGAATAATTGCTCCGTTTCTGACATTGCTAATTGTGCAGAGGAGCCCTGCTGAAAAGACGTAACTAATTGCTGGTAATCATTTGAGTAGTGATGAAAATGGAGTTTGTTCTAATCTGCCTTTCTTTGCAGCAAGGACTGTTTCTGTTTAACTCCACCATATTTGTCCTGAACTGCTGGATTGGACCAATCAGTACTTTAGGACTCTAAAGTGGAGCCTGTTAGAGTGGGACTGTGTGGTGGCAGTCTCTGGGAATTGTAGTTTTGGACTATTGTCACCTTTTTGCACCAACAGGGGGAGCATGTTGTGACTGATAGCAGAACCGACCAATCAAACCTGTTGGATCTAAAGAAAATGCCTGGAGCTGTCTGCTGGCAAGCCAGAGCTAAGTTGGAAGCTGAGAGAGCAACAGCTCGTGTGTTCGAGTGGCCGTTTTGTGCAGTAGTTCATGCGAGAGAACTGTGGAAGGCCTGCCCTCTGACCTGCTGGTTTTTTCTGCCCTGAGAGGGAAAGGAAAAGTACTTTCGGACTAAATCAGAGTTTGTGAGAGTGAAATAAGCCACCAAGGTGCAACCAGGCTCAACCTGTAAAAGACAGATGATTTTGCTGAATGCAATTGGCCTGTCAGGAATTCCAGCCACTTCTGAGCTCCCAGAGTATGCAGAGACTTGTGATCGTGACTGGGGAGCATTTGGCCTGGTACAGTTAGAATTCTGCTATATGAATGTGCTGTGTACTGAAAGAGTATCGCAATTTAGTTTGGCTGCATGTAAGTTATGTGCTGTTGACTTACACATGTGAATGTGCTGTGTTTCCCACTGTGTGAACTGCATGTTGCTGGCATGTACATATAAATGTGCAACGAACTGGAGGGGTATCGCGATCTGGTTTTCCCCCAGCTTGAACTGTGTGCTGCTGGCATTTTACATATAAATGTGCTGTGTACTGAAGGGGAGTCGCAATCTGGTTTCCCCCAAGCTGAGTTGTGTGCTGATGGCTGGAAGTTATATCCTGCTCATTTTGGACTGAATCCGCTGCTGCCTAATGCAGTTAGGCCTTGCCATGAGGGCCTTATCTCCCTACCCCGCTGCATAGAGAAAATCCATCGAGAGGGACCTGCCAGGGGGATCAGCCCCCTACTCCATGCCTAAACAGGAATGACGCAGAAGTGACTCAGGTGGGCCCTGCTTCTTCTGGCAATTCAGAAAATCCAACTATCATCTCGACCACCGTCCATCCAGTGTTCAGTCTTGGGTACCATGAGTAACTATCAGGGTAGCTCCCTGCAACCATCTTTTAAATCAAAAAGTGTGTCACCTGATTATTTTGTTGTTTTGTTTCCATGAACTGAGCCCTCCGGCTCCAGATTACAATTAGAAAGGGTGCATGTTATTTCTTTTTCCTCACATGACCCCTACCAGCTGCAATGCTGGCCTACTCCAGCATAGCGATCCTGGCTAGCCCCTCTCCATTCTGGTACCCAGAGAGTGTGACTGATAGGGGCACTGACTGCTTGCACAACTGTGATATTTATAGTGTGATTAAGCCAATTAACCTGATTAGCCCCATCCTTGTTAAAGCCCCTGAATAAATCAGATCTACTTTTTTTCTGCAATTTACATTGATTATGGTGTCCATTTATGCCTAAGGTATTGCATAGTTGTTTTTTTTTTGTCTTGCATCGCCTTATTTTACAGGGGGTCCCCAGAGCCAAGCTGAAGGAACCAGTCCTGGGGGTAAGTGCTAAATCTAGGTGTATGTGTAAAGCCTATCAGGGGTATTGGAAAGTTAAACATTGTGTACTGTGTGGGCCACTAGCAGGTGACAAGGGGGGTCACAGTGACCCAGAGGGCTGTGGCCTGGTTAGTCAGACTGATACCAACCCTGACCTTTGTGTGGAGGCACCCGTCACTGAACCTATGCCCCTTAACCTGCTTCTAGCCAAGCAGGTAGGGGTAGTAGCCCTTGGGATAGCACCACCTAGGGGGTTACATATGAATACAGTGCAGGGCTTCAAACAGGCATGGGATAGGTATAAGGGAGCAATAAAGATGAGTATGAATAGATAGGCCATTGAAAGAGTACAGGCTTATGGCACATTCATAAGGTATAACAAATGGACAGACTGGATGGGCCTTGTGGTCCTTATCTGCTTTCAACTTCTATGTGTCTATGTTTCTTCTGGTGCAGACCCTGCACCATTTTAGTTGCCCTCCTTTGGACTGCCTCCATCCTGTCTATGTTCTTGGAGAGATGGGGTCTCCAGAACTGCAGGCAGTAATCCAGATGGGGTCTCACCAACTGTCTGTACAGAGGGATTACAACTTCCTGTTTTCTACTGGTGATGCCTCCCCTATGTATCCCAGTAACCCCCCAGCCCTTCTTACTGCCTTGTCACATTGCTTGCCTACCTTAAGGTCATCTGATATGACTAGCCCCAGGTCCCTTTCCATTTTTATGTTTGCTTGCACGCATGTGCAAGAAACATAGTGCCATCATCCGAGATTTCGGAGGTGTGTCACCTCCTCCTCCAATTCAGTCAGTGTGTTGGCAGGCGCGGCCCCTGTAAGCCAATGCATGCTGGAGCTGTCTATGACAAGCTCCAAAATGCAGTGGCATACAGTTGAAAGGGGGAGCTACGCTTCAGTGAGCAGCGATAAGATATCGCCTGCTCATGCGCATCCCCTACACACCACACACACAGAAACACCGCATACTGCGTCCTCCCTCCCGCACACCACGTATAGCCGATGGGGTGCCCAATCCCGTTGGCTTGTGCCGGGCGCCTCCCCCAAAGTCTTCCACATGCCATGCTGGGTGCGCACCCCAGCGTGGCAACTCATAGAATAGCCGACGGGTGTGCCCAATCCCCCGTCAGCTCCACTGTCCTCACCCCCAGTACTGGGTGCCACGCTGGGAGCCCACCCCAGCGTGGCAACTGATCATATGGCCGACGGGGGTGCCCAATCCCCCGTCGGCTCCATGGCCCTCCCAGCCATCCTTGTGCCACGCTGGAAGCCCACCCCAGCGTGGCAAACATCCCACGTCGTCTTTTATTTTTTTTAACCTGCAAAATAAAAGGTCCCAGAGTGCTTCTCCCAGCCCCCACAACCCGCACCCACCCCTGCACCCTGCCTCCCACATCCCCCACCCATACATACCTCCGGAGCTCGGCGCGACGATCTTCGATGGACCGGAACACGTCTGCACTCTTCAAAGCCAACTGCGAACTGAGGAAATGCCGGTAAGCTGTATAATAAGGCTAGATAGGGTTTTCAACTTTATGCATATCTCAGGCATTTTTGGAATTTTCCAAATTTTCCAACACGGTTTTTGGGACCCCTTCTCATGAATGATGTCCTGTCATGGCATTATTCGGGCCCAAGGTGATTTACGATCACTGCGCATGATCACTCTTGAAATCACCCTTTGGGCTCTAATAAAGCCAATGACAGTGATATCATTCATGAGAAGGGATCCCAAAACCCCATGTTGAAAATTTGGTGCAAAATCCAAAATGACTGTTTTAAGGCGTGTTACGCAGTTCTCACCAGGCTCATAAGTTCGCCAATTTTCAATATTTTCATTCCAGATTTTCAACATTGCCATTTTACACACCTTCTTATGGTAGTACAGCTGTCATTTTTTACATCTCACCCAAAATGTGTTTCTGCCCATGTAGCACACAATGGCGCAGTTGGTGTGCGAAATCAATGCACAGGACAAATTAAGAAAATCACAGTGACACTGTTCATGAGCAGAGGTCTTAAAATGGCTATGTTGAAAATTTGGTGAAAAAATTCCTAAAATTACTGTTTTACGAGCCTGCGTTGTGCAGTTCCTACGCAGGCTCGTAAGTTCGCGAATTTTCAATATTTTCACTCCAGATTTTCAACATTGCCATTTTACCACACCTTCTTATGGTAGTACAGCTGTCAACTATACTTGGCAGAAGACACCAGGAGAAAGGACTGCTGTGTGTGGAACTTCTCTGCTGGGACTAAAGTAGAAGAACTTTTGTACTTGGACCTTTAATTTAGGGTAAAAAACTAACATACAAAACAAAAAAAAAGTGTGTGTTTGGGTTTACTGAACTGAATGGGTATCTGAAGAGTTATCTAGGTGTAAATCTCAGGTGACTGAAAGGACTTAACTGCTGTGAGGTTTAAATTACTTGTAGAAAGATCTGGTAAGTGGGGGGTAGGCTAGCTGAAGGAAGCTACATTTAAAGACTGCCTTAGAAAGATTCTGCTAATAGCTTGGCAAAAGACACCAGGAGAAAGGACTGCTGTGTGACTGAACTTCTCTGCTGGGACTATATTGTCCTCCTTCCTCCCTCCACCCAAAGCTAGTTCTATTTTTATAGGCACAGGTTTGACTGACAACAGGAACTTACTGTTTAGGGGCAGGAAGTGAGTGATCAAAGAACCACCAAGGACCCACCATCCTAGAAGGGCAAGAGTAGCTCTCCGGCCCCTCTAGCTGCTGGAGGTCTGCCTCTGAGCAAGTAAGTGGTCTACTGAGAAATATAGGATATTCTTATCTCAGAACAGGACAATCAGAGCTTAAGGGCACACAGGCAGAAAGTAAGGAGAGAGAAAAAACAGAGGAAAGAGTAAGGATTGCAAACAGTTAAGGGGCCAGAAATAAGACATGATTGGAGTGGTGCAGTGCAGTGGCTGTGGGCAGCAGTCTTCCGGGAGATGTTCTGGAGGATGCGGTGTTGTTCCATCTGCAGGCACCTCTCTGGGCTGAGGGAGGAGGTTGCTCATCTCCAGGCTGAGTTGGCCAGGATTTGTGGGACCTCCTCTGCCATCCAGGGACCACCAGTGCCACTGCCATTGCCTCAGAGGTTGCCAAGAAGAGGAGGCGGTTGGACCACAGTGGGCTCAGGGAGGGTGAGGGTGGTGGAACAGAGGCGCATCCCTCCAGTTGTACCTCTCCACAATTCCTATGCCATTCTGGCAAAGTGTGGTTCCTCTATGGAGGCACCCACAGTGGAGACCAAGGAGGATGCTGGGAACCTCCACAAAGGAGACCCACAGGAGGGTGGCAGGGGACCCTGCAGGGGAAGGAAACAACTCCTGGTGGGGGACTCCATTGTTAGGAAGGTAGAACTGGGAGGAAGGGGACAGGGAGGTAAGGTGCCTGCCTGGCACCATGGCTGGAGGGACAGGGAGCGAATCCTCAGGATTGCCAGAGCAGGTGCACAGGGAGGGAGCTGGATGTCATCGCTCCACCTAGGGACAAATGACCTGGCTAAGAAAGGGATTAGAAGTGCAGGAAGAGTTTGTGGAATTGGGAGGGGCCTTGTCGTCAAGTAGCACATACGGTAACCTTCGGAAGGGCTACCCATCTATGGCATAGGAGAGGCTAGGTGTTCTGCATCATGGGATTCAATCAGTGGTTGAAAAACTGGTGCGGAGCTCAAGGATTTGGCTTCATTGGGGACTGGGGGTCCACCTGGAGTGATGCAAGCCTATACTGGCATGATGGGCTGCATCTGTCCGAGAGGGGAACCAGGATCCTAGGTGATAGGTTTAAATGCTTCATTGGCAAGCTTTTAAACTAGCCAAGGGGGGAGGCACTGGAAAGGAGCAGGAAAATCCTAGCCCCCCAAATAATCATGGTAGTAAGTGCAGCAAACACCAATATAGAGGTGTCAATAGGGAGAAGGGCAGGGGTAAATGGAGAAAGTGACAAAGGCAGGAAGTACAGGGATGGGGCAAAGAGTAAGGCCATCAGGAAATGGAGGGTAATGAGTACCAATGCCCGTAGTCTGGGCAACAAGCTCTCTGAGCTGGTGGCCTTAATGGAAGAGGGATGCCTGGATATCGTAGCAGTCACAGAAACATGGTACACAGAGAACCATGACTGGGATGTTAACATACCAGGTACATAACCTACAGGAGAGACAGGCAGGGAGAAGAGGGAGGTAGCTCTCTATGTAAAGGAAGGGATAAAAGCAATTGAACAAAAGAGTAAACAGGGGCAGAGGAGGCACTGTGGGTCACCTTGGAGACTGGAAGGGCACCACAATCCGCACAGGGTTGTGTACAGACCCCATGTCAGGGGAAGGAATGGACAAGGATATGATAGAAGGCATTCTTAGAATGGCAGAGAAAGGGCAGATACTGTTGATGGGAGACCTGAATATGCCAGATGTTAACTGGAGCACATTTTGCAGCCACATCCAAAACAGTGCCATTCTTGATGCCCTACAGGTGGCAGGCATTAGACAGCTGGTTTCGGAACCCACTCATGAGGAGCAATCTTAGACCTCGTACTCTCAAATGGAGGCAGTAGAGGATCTCAGATCTAGAGAGGGTTGCCATCTGGGGACAAGTGACCATCAAACAGTGTGGTTCAGTTAAACTCAGCTACAGAAGTCAAGCCATACAAAAGTGAGGTACTGGACTTCAGGAGGGCTGACTTTGGCAAGATGGAGAGTGCCTCAGAAAAGCACTAGCAAACAGGCTAGAAGGAGGTGTGGAGCAACAATGGGAATTATCAAAACTGCCATCACAGAGGCAACAAGCCTTTGTGTGAAGCAAATAAACAAATAAAAACGAAAGAAAAGCCTATGGTTCTCAAAAGAGGTGGCTGTGAAAGTCAGGAAGAAAAGATAGCATTCCGAGAGTATAAGGAAACACAGAAGGAGCAGGACAGAGAGCTGTACCAGTTAAGGCAGAAGAAGCAGGGAGGGAAGTCAGAATAGCAAAGGCCCAAACTGAGGAAAAGATAGCCAACTCAGTTAAGAAAGGGAGGATAAAACCTTTTATGAGGTACATCAGCAGCATAGAAAGACAAAGGGAGGGATAGTGAGGCTGAATAGAATGAGCGGTGGGTGGGCAGAGGGGGACAGTGAAAAGCAGGAATACTGAATGAATATTTCTGCTCAGTATTCACAAAAGAGGAGAAGTGCTAATCCAATTAACAGAAGCACTCTTGATAGGGGGTCAATCCCAGTCCTTTCACAGAAGAAAGGGTTCTGCAAGAACTCCTAAAACTGAAAGGTGGACAAAGCAATGTGTCCTGATGGAATTCACCCCAAATTCTAAAAATTAAGGAGGAACTAGTGAAACCACTGGCTACTCTTTTAAATAAATCATGGGAGGATGGTGTGTGGTACCCAAGGACTGGAGGAAGGCGGATGTGATTCCCCTTCACAAAAGTGGGACCAAGACAGAGGCAGGAAACTACAGACCTGTCAGTCTGACCTCTGTGGTAGGGAAAGTGATGGAGTCACTTCTGAAGGAAAGAATAGTTGAGTACCTAGAGGCCAGTGGAGCACAGGACCCAAGGCAGCATGGTTTCAGCGGGAAGGTCATGTCAGACAGATCTAATAGATTTCTTTGACTGGGTGACCAAAGTAGTAGACTAGGAGGGACTGTGGACATGGCCTACCTAGACTTTAACAGGCATTTGACACAGTCCCACACAAAGATTAATAGTCAAATTAACCAGCCTGGGAGTGGGTCCCAGGGTGGTAGCCTGGGTAAAACATTGGCTGGACAACAGGACACAGAAGGTAATTGTAAATGGAGTCCACTCTGAAGAAAGGGGTTACTAGTGCGGTACCGCAGGGTTCAGTATTGGGTCCAGTCCTTTTTAATGTCTTCATCAGTGACATTGCAGAGGGACTGGAAGGAAAAGTATGCCTTTTGCAGATGACACAAAGATCTGCAACAGGGTTGATACACAAGGAGGCGTGGAAAGGATGAAAAGGGATTTGACAAGGTTGGAGGAATGGTCAGAAGTATGGCAGCTAGGATTCAATGCAAAGAAGTGCAAAATAATGCACCTGGGAAACAAGAACCCAGGGGAAGAATACACAATGGGTGGGAGGTAGTAACAACAACAAAAAAGGAAAGGGACCTGGGGGTAATTATATCAAATGACCTTAAAGTTAGCAAGCAATGTGAGAAGGCAGTAGGGAGGGCTAGGGGTATACTGGGATGTATAGGGAGAGGCATCATCAGCAGAAAACAGGAAGTTGTTATCCTCTGTACAGACAGTTGATGAGACCCCATCTGGAGTACTGTGTCCAGTTCTGGAGACCCCATCTCCATAAGGACATAGACAGGATAGAGGCAGTCAGGAGGAGGACAACTAAAATGGTGCAGGGTCTGCAAGAGAAGCCATATGAGGAGAGACTAAAGGAGCTTAATATGTATACCCTTGAGGAAAGAATGGAGAGGGGGGACATGATAGAAACTTTTAAGTACCTCAGTGGAATCAACAAAGTCCAAGAGGGTAGCATCTTTCAGAAAAAGAGATGTGCAAGAACAAGGGACACAATTTAAAGATAGAAGGAGGGCAGTTCAGGGGCAATGTGAGGAAGTATTATTTCACAGAGGGTAATGGATGCATGGAACAGCCTTCCTGAGAGGTTGTGGGGTCTAAAACTGTGGGAGGAATTCAAGAATGCATGGGACAGATAAGGCAATTCTTGTGGGGGTGGGAAGAAATAGGCTGTTGGTTAACTAGGATCTGCGGCCTATCCTGTAGGTAGGAAATGGGCAGACTAGATGGGCCTAAGCGGTCCTTATCTGCCGTCAAAGTCTATGTTTCTATGTCTATGTTTCTATGCCATTTTTCACATCTTACAAAGCGTGCTTCCTCCCATAGCCTTTAATGGCATCGATCGGTGTCGAGATCAATGTAGGACAAATTAAGAAAATCACAGTGATACTGTTCATGAGCAGAGGTCTTAAAATGGCTATGTTGATTTGGTGAAAAAATTCAAAAAATGACTGTTTCGGCATTGTACAGTCCCTTGCAACTAAATGGTTAATTTTCAATATTTTCTCCAGATTTTCAACATTGCCATTTTACCACACCTCTATGAGTAGTGCAGCTGTCATTTTCACATCTCACCCAAAACATGTTTCCATATGTAGTGCACAATGGCACAGTCGTGTCATGAAATCAATGTGCAGGACAAATTAAGAAAATCAAGTGACACTGTTCATGAGCAAAGGTCTTAAAATGGCTATGTTGGAAATTTGGTGAAAAATTCCAAAAATGACTGTTTCTGGCGTGCGTTGTACCGATCATCGAGGCTCGTAAGTTGGCAATTTTCAATATTTTCACCCAGATTTTCAACATTGCCATTTTACCACACCTTCTTATGAACAGTACAGCTGTCATTTTCACATCTTGCCCAAAATATGTTTCGCCATATGGCAGCACAATGGCGCGGTCGATGTGCAAAATCAATGTATGGGACACATTAAGAAAATCACAGTGACACTGTTCATGAGCAGAGGTCTTAAAATGGCTATGTTAAAATTTGGTGAAAAAATTCCTAAAATGACTGTTTCTGACGTGCGTTGCGGATTCCTATGCATGCTCGTAAGTTTGCAAATTTAATATTTTCACTCCAGATTTTCACATTGCCATTTTATTACACTTTCTTATGAACAGTACAGCTGCCATTTTTCATATGTCGCCCAAAATGTGTTTTTGCACATGTAGCGCACAATGGTGCTGTTGGTGAGGGAAAGCAATGTTTAGAACAGATTTAAGAAAATCACAGTTACACTGTTCATGAGCAGAGGTCTTAAAATGGCTATGTTGAAAATTTGGTGACAAAAGCCCATAAAATGACTGTGTTACGAGTGAGCATTGCGCAGTTTCCACGCACCCTCATAAGTTCATGGCTTTGTAATATTTTCAGTCCAGATTTTCACCAGTGGCATTTTTCCACACTTCCTTATGAACAGTACAGCTGTCCATTTTTCACAACATAGCTGAAGTGTGTTTTCACACTTTCAATGTGCAGAATCTTTACGTGGTCACTGTGGAAATCATTGTTTGGCACAGATAAAGAAAATCACAGTGACACTGTTCATGATCGGAGGCACCAAAATGCCTGAGTTGACAATCTGCTGTAAAAATCCCCAACCTAATTATATTACGTTATGCGTTGCACAGTTTCTATGCTCTTCGTGACTTCACCATTTTTTTTTATATTTTACTGCAGATTTGCAACATTGCCGTTTTACTCTTCCCCATGGACAGTGCAGCTGTCATTTTTACATCCTGTTAGGAATGTTTTGCACCTGTAGTGCTAAATGCCGTAAATCGCTGTGCATAAGCAGCTTTCGGCTAACAAACTGATATTCCCCTGTTCATGAGGTGGGATCACAAAAAAACATGTTGAAAATTTGGAGTGAAATACCAATGAATGCCTGAGGTATTAGGGTTTCCAACCATAACACCCAACCCTGTAGAGAATGACAGGCATCAGGGGTGTGACTTGGGATTCTTGCCTGTAATGCTCATACCATTCCACCCTGCAGCCAGTGAGAGGCATTGAGTGTGCCTTGGACTCTTCGCCCCAGAGTTCACCCCATTCTTCATATCGCACCCATCTCACCATATTTCCTAATGAAATGGGAGTGCATAAAGACCAAAGACCCAAGGAACACTGTGACACTTGTCAGTGTCTGCAGGGTGGGTGTGGTGAAAATGGCGTGGGCTGCTTATGCCCGATTTCACCCAAAGGCACACCCCAATGCCTGTCACTCTCTGCAGGGTAGTGGTGGGGTTGGCTTCAGTTCAATACTTCACTGCCATTCCTATTACGCAGCTCTGTAACTTCTACACTACCACTGCCAATGCCAGCAAGCAAACATTCGGCATTGACAAATGCTTGTTATTGTTGTTAGTAACTCTCCCACCATTATGTACTCTTCCCCTGAGTTTTTGTTTCCCAGGTGCATTACTTTGCACTTCTTTGCATTGAATCTAAGCTGCCATACTTTTAACCATTCCTCCAACCTTGCCAAGTCCCTTTTCATCCTTTCCACCCCCCCTTTACGTATCAACCCTGTTGTAGGTCTTCGTGTTATCTGCAAAGAGGCATACTTTTCCTTCCAGTCCCTCTGAAATGTCATCTATAAAGACATTAAAGAGGACCGGTCTCAGTCCTGAACCCTACAGTACCTGCTAGTAACCCCCCTTTCTTCAGAGTGGACTCCGTTTACTATTCCCTCGTCCTGTTGTCCAGCCAATTGTTTATCAGGCTACCACCTGCAACCCACTTCCAGGCTGGCTAACTTGTTTATTAATCTTTGTGTGGGACTTTGTCAAATGCCTTGCTAAAGTCTAGGTAGGCCATGTTGTGGTCTCCCAGTCAAAGAAATCTATTAGATGTGTCTGATATGACCTTCCCGCTGTGAATCCATGCTGCCTTTGGTCCCAGCGCCCGCTGGCCTCTAGGTGTCAACAATTCTTCTTTCAGAAGTGATTTCATCATTTTCCTACCACTGAGGTCAAACCAACAGGTCTATAGTTTCCTGCCTCTGCCTTGCTCCCACTTTTGTGAAGGGAATCACATCCGCCCTCCTCCTGTCCTCAGGTACCACACCATCCTCCCATGATTTGTTAAAAAGGGTAGTCAGTGGTATCACTAGTTCTCCCCTTAGTTCTTTTAGAATTCTGGGGTGAATCCTGTCAGGCCCCACTGCTTGAACCACCTTCAGTTTTAGGAGTTCTTTCAGGACCCTTTCTTCTGTGAATGGACTTTTATCGACCCCCCCATCCAGAGTGCTTCTATTGTTTGGTTTAGATACCATCCTCTCCTCTTCATTTGCAAATACTGAGCAGAAGTATTCGTTCAGTATCCCTGCTTTTTCACTGTCACCCTCTACCCACTCCCTCCCCTTTATTAAGCCTCACTATCCCTTCCTTGGTCTTTCTTCACTCCCTAATATACCTATAAAGGTTTTATTCCCCTTCTTAGTTGGCTATCTTTTCCTTGGTTTGGGTCTTTGCTATTCTGATTGCCTTCCCTGCTTCCTTTCTCTTTAACTGGTACAGTTCTTTGTCCTGCTCCTTCTGTGTTTCCTTATATTTCCTGAATGCTATCTTTTTCTCCTTAACCTTCCCTGCCACCTCTTTTGAGAACCATAGTGTTTTTTTTCCTTCGTTTAGTTTTGTTTATTTGCTTCATACAAAGGCTTGTTGCCTCTGTAATGGCAGTTTTGAATTTTTCCCCATTGTTCCTCCACCCCTCCTTCTTGCCCATTTGCTAGTGCTTTTCTGAGGTACTCTTCCATTTTGCCAAAGTCAGCCCTCCTAAAGTCCAACACCCTCGCTTTTGTATGGCTTGACTCTACAGCTGTGGTTATCGTGAACCCCATTGTTCGGTGGTAACTTGTTCCCAGATGGCTACCCACTTCTAAATCTGAGATCCTCTCTTCATCCTCATTTGAGAGTACCAGATCTAAGACTGCTCCCTCCCAAGTGGGTTCCAACACTAGCTGTCTGAGGCATGCCCCCTGTAGGGCATCGAGAATGACCATTCTCTTGGATGTGGCTGCAGCAAAGGTGCTCCAGTTAACATCTGGCATATTCAGGTCCCCCATCAACAGACCCTCCAACTGTACTGTTTTTGCCGTATAATACCGCATTTTAAAAACTGGTACCAGTTCCTGCCTAGTTTTTACCGTGTACCCCATTTTCTGCCGCCTCCATCCTACTTTAATCATTTTTCCCCATTTGATTTCTGTCTGCTCAGTTGCCATGTGAATGCCAGCACACTGAGAAGCGTCTCACGGTCCCAATGGTAACCACTTAAGGTTGTCATGCTGTGGCGGCCGCTGCAGAGGCAGGGCTCGATGCTGACTGTGTTGACCATCGGAAGCAGCTGAGAGTGCAGCCTTCACCTGACAATCTTGGCGGGAGTGACATCTGTCAGGTCAGAGATTGATCACCGGGATCATCAGTGGTGTCCTTCTTGCTCCAGCCCACCTGAACCACAGGTGCAATTGTGGGAAATTAATATTTAATTTTTTATTTTTCGGCACAGTTTTGGACTGTCTTGTCTGGACGGAACTGGAACTGATCTCCCTCCTAGTGTGTCTGAGTGTCTCTGCAGGTTCACGGTGCTGGATGACTGTCTCACGGGAGTGTGTGTGTGACCAACCGGGTGGAGACATGGAACCAATCATCCTCTGGCTCCGAACACAGTCATTGGCATTAGCAAGTGCTGTGCCTGCACAGATGTACAAAAGAGAGACACAGAGCAGCTCAAGGTGTAACTTTAAGGTATGCAATGCACCATCTCTGACAATTCTTATGATTTTTTAAAAAGTTCTTATCATTGTGTGAATTGTTGAAATTCACAAGTTCTGCCTCGGGGGTCATTAATCATGTCCGAGGTTGGCATACAGTCACAGTAATAGTATGTGGTATGAAAGTGAGAGCATTCATTTCTTCTGTCTTATCAGGGCAAAATAATGATGGTATACTCAAAGATCTACACAAAAACAGCAATCACCCTAGGCACACTGAAAAATCTGTAATGTACAGCTAAGTGCTTCAATACCACCAAATCTGTTCAAGTGATGAGAACAGAGATATGCACCTTATCTCATTAAAATAAAAAAAATACTGAACAGGAGACTTCTCTAGAGAAATTGACAGAGCTACAGTATGGAACATGCCATGCTTATGCCATTAAAACTACTGCAATATAAAGAAAAACCACCACCAACTGGGCATCCTTGGTTGTTACATACAACCCAGATCTGGAGCCTGTACGCAAAATTATTAAAGACTTACAACCAATATTTAGTGAGGATGACACCTTGAAATGCATTTTCCAGTGACCACCTTTACTGTTTTCCACACAACCACCTAACTCATCCAACCTGATTGTCAGGAACAAACTTATACCTGATCAAAACAGTAGAACACTAGGAAGCACTAAACCCTGCAATATTCCCAAATGAAAGCCCAATACAAAAAATATCCTTTTATTTAGTTAATCATATTTCTATTGCATTTAGGAGATACATTATTTCTATCATGAAAGCCTCATGATGAAAGTTCAGAAGATGCTAACAATTTATTTATTTTATTTGTACTTATTTAGTAACCTGGAAAGGCACTCTGAGCCAAGACTTGTTTTTAAGTGTGATCCAGGGTAAGGTTACAAAGTAACAATGAAAATAACAAGGTTCAATAATACAGTACATAATAGCAAGTGAATTATGAAATCAAGTACAGTCATTTAACTGGTATAATAAACAAGATGCTATAGATCAATGCAGCCCTAGGGCAAACATTAATTGAAAACAATAACAACTAAGAAGGTAGTCATCATCAAGGGATTAATGACCAGTTGGGGGATGGATGGCCCAAAGCACAGCCAAGGGCACCTCCCTCCTGTCAGTTAATCAAGGAAATGACCAACCGAGGTTGTTATTGTGATTATAAGTTTAATCGCAATAATAATTCCTTTTTCCCCATTTATTTTAACTTACTTAAGGTTTTAAGCAGAGTGGTGCAAGCTGTGCACCAGTTGGCAACTAGATTGGTCATTTCTAAGACATTAATGACCAATCCAGTAATAATCAAACTTTACTAGGCTCATAGATAATTAATTAGACTTATAATTAAATATAGGAGAATAGGGTTGGGCAAAGAAAATAGTAATATGCATTTAAAGGACAAAAATGTATCACCAAATACAGAGCAAGTTGCTGATGTCAAGGGCATGGAAGAGCAGAAGGTCAGAAACTGGCAAAGAGTAGGTTAAGGTTATGGGTAATAACAATAAATGTGCAAAGCTTTATTCCATATGATGGTCAGTTCAGCATCCATTTTGGATAAGAAAGGATATATTTTCTAGGAGATATTGAACAATTAGAAAATAGTGGAAAAAAAGCTTATCTTTTGCCCCAGTCGAATCTCAATCTGTCCAGTGTCCACCAAGTGTTCAAGTTAATTCAGAGGGCTGGATAAGTTTCATTTCATGATATCTGAAACTTCTAAGACCAAATCAAAAGTTTTAAAAGTTTCAGCAGTCTGTTCACAGGGTTTTCTTAGCTGATCAGGGAACACTGGAGGTGGCCACAGCATTGAAATCTGGTTCAAAGAGCCAACATCTGAAGATTCATCACCCAGACTCCTTTCTTTCTCTTCTTGATTTAAGGCAGCAGTGCAATGACAACTGTTTCTCCTTAAAGCTTGTTTTCAGCTAAAATTTATAAAAAAAAATATTAACATACCTGTAAAATTTAGCTTTCTAGGTATTTTATATGCTGTGCACCATGAGTTTTTTAATGCTCTTGATCTTAACCCTTGGTAGGCCTACAGTGTTATTTCTAAGCCAAATGTGTTGCCCATCTTTTTTTCTTGAGGAAAAACTAAATTTAGCCATCTATAAAAAAAAACCTAAAATTTTGGAGGAACTGGAACATTTACCACCAGATAAACTGGAAAATGGCTATAATATTTTCTAGTGAAAAAGGTAGCATCACATTTTTGCCCAGTTTAGTTGCACTGCCGCTTTAACAGAGCAAGAGTTCTGAGGTATTCTGACAAGTCTTTTCCAAGAATGACTCTAACACTGCAAGGGTAGAGGACTGAAAGTCTACCACCTATAGCAGTAATTTTATCATAAAATTGCAGCACAGACCTGTGTAACAACAGATACATCAGGGTAAACATAGACTTTAGAATTCTTAGCCACTTGTGCCTTTAAAACAAGCTCATTTAATTACATGTTCAGCAACAGATCCAAGGGTAAGCATTACCAAGACTATCAGTGGTCACATGTTTTTTTAAGTATCTACTGAACAGTGTTAAATTTGGGAGGAACTGGAAATGCTTTCATCAGTGGTCAGACATTTTGTTAAGAGAAGTTGAATTTTTGGCTCCATAGATTTTTACTATGTCCCAAATGGTTGTTACCAGGAGACTTATGAAATGAGTTCTGTTAAGTAAATTATTATTCATGTTTTCAAATTTGCAGGCTTGGGTGAGGTTATCTTAAAGCAAAGAGATTGAGGGTGCTTTATAGTTTCTATTTGTTGCTTTAAATTTGTGCTTTCTGTTTTATCTCCTCCAACATTTTCTCCACGGTAACCATTGCCTCTCTATCTCTTTCATGCTCTCTCTCCTCTCTCTCTCTCTCTCTCTCTCTCTCTCTCTGAGTCACACCTTTGAAGAATAAGATCAAATTTTTCCTCAAATTGTAATATGATCCTTATAAGACTGTCCTATGATTCTATGACATCTTTGAGTGTTTGGATTTGGTTGATAGCAGTTTCTTCTCTTGTACAGTTTCCATTTTCAAGGGTGAGAACTTTTCAAGGAGACCATGGGAGGCTACTTCTTAGGCATCTACTTCTCCAGGGCTAACTACTGGGTTAAGGTTGAGAAATTTTTTAAGCAGACATTTTCTGTGTCACTTATTTGGATTCTGTAAAGCTTGTGTGGGGGCTGGCATTCTTATGTGCCTGAGCCTGTTTTTCACTCTCTCTTTTAATGAAAGTGCAGGCACAGTAATTTCTGGAGGACTCATTCTAAAAGTTTTCATAAAGGTTTTTTTTTTATGTCAGAGTAACATAAAAAAGCACATTTTCAAGGTCTTAGTAAGAGCACAAATATAGGCTACTGCCTGCTCTGTCCATCTTGGAATCCTTAATACAAATCCTTTATTGTTGTAGGTATTATTATTTGTGATGTAATCTAACTGCTGATGTATAAGGGTGTACCTTAGACTAATGTGTTCATTTCAAACATTGCTGTCCCTATACCCTACTTCTTCTGTGGTGGGCTACTTCCTGGGATACCTTCTCTCACTTCCAAGAAAGTGTGTGCTCAGCAGTTGGCTGCATTTGGGTGCTGCTACTGGGGTCTGCCTACCCTGACACAACAACACACTACAACTTAAGTCCAGCACTCTCAGCTGCTATTATATGTAACTAATGCCACAACAACTCAGTGAGTTCAGCTTTTTCAAGGTTTTTAAATGTTTCAGGTCCAGTCATCTCTATCAAAAGCACTCACACCACATCTATGAGCAGAACATTCCAGTGCTTCGCCACTAAGGCTTCATCAGGGGGCTGGCTTCTGGTTCAGGACCTCTCTTAATTATACACATTATCCACCAGTCATCAGTTTTCTGCATAAATAACTGATTATATACATCATACATATTCAAAGAGTGAGAGTAAAAAGTGTTTACAATTCTACATTATTCATGCAATTCCAAATAACCAAAACATGTCACTTAATAAAACTTTACAAATTCATTTCTGTGTACTGTGTTCACTCTTATTTTGATCTTAAATTCCAGTATTTCTTAGCATTAATGATGTTTTATTCAACTTTTCATTTAGCTAAACCACATCTCTAAGTTCACTCACATAGATCAAACATAATGCTTCAGATTAAAACACTTTTTGTTGAACCCTCTCTAGTTTAACCTTCTGCAATGAGAGGTTTAGCAATTTAGGAGCTGAAGATTTAATGCAATTTGTTTAATCCACGTATATCAATGTATATTACTCCACAAAATTCTTGTTTTCAACCAACAGTTGCTAATCTTCTTAGTACATTTTAAAACACAAAAACCATGTTGATTGGTGCCACACAAAAATGAGCATGGTTTTTGTGTATAAAATGTACTAAGAAGATTAGCAACTGTTGATTGAAAATTTCTGGCAGAACTGCAGAATCATCTGAGGGAGGATGTATAGGCTGAGAACTGGAGGGAGTAATGTTCATTATAATACCCTCTGTGACTACAGGAGGTAAGACTGGGGGGGTGGCACAAGTAGTGTGGGGTTCAAATAATTTCCTGGGGACACACTAGGAGTGGAATTGACAGGTTCCTGGGCCATTGTAGCTGGTACAGTGTCAGATGCACTTCCTGTTACATACTCCACAGGTGGTGTCAGATCAGTAGGAGGCTCAGAAGGAGTAGTTGATTTCTTTTTCAAGGCATGATGTACATAAAAATCTTGTTCCAAGTTATCTGAATTATTGCGGGCTGCCCAGGGGCATGAACAAAAGGCATGTCCCTCTTCTTCACAGAGATTACAGTGAGGAGTAAAAGTACAATGTAAACTGGGATGTCCAAGTTGCTCACAGAGATTACATTTTATCTGCTCACAGGCACTACTAAGATGCTGCAAGGAACCACATTTATAGCAGGATTTTGGTTGTCCTGGGTAAAAGAATATCCTCTATCTCTGCCAACAACAACAACAAAAAACTACTGGCAAGATTTTGTATATTAGTATGGTCAAATGGAGCTTAACACTAAATTTCCATCCCCAGTCCAGAAGTTTCCAGTGTCCATAATGGGCTCTGGGGTGTTCTGTATGTCACAGAGCATTTCCAACCAGTACATAATATTAGCAACATAAACAGCTTCATTCCTGATGAGGATGGCAAGGTACAGTATTTAAAGGCAAGTTTTGTAAATGGTGTCCAAAGTGGGGTGTCTTTGAGTAAGTATTACTGGTTACAAAAATGTTCCAGGGAACAGCTGTTTTAAAACTTATGCTGAAATTACTGTCCCCCACAGCATGAATTAATGTGTATACCTCAGAGGCCAAGAACTGAAAAGATTGTTTAGTTAGGACTTTCCCCATATAAGCCCTGTCTGGAAACACTTCTAGTCCCCCTTTATACTGTAGTCACCTGACAGCATTCCTTATTTTGGTAGCTGTACTGGATGGTGAAAAAGGCTTCCATAGTTAGTAGGTTTTTGTGAAGAGTTGGGGAATTTCCCTGGTGTTCTGACTTAATTCCCCCATTTACCAAAATAACACCAACAGCTTAAAGTGGTCAACACTGGATTTTGTCAGCAATATTCTCTGGTCATCTGGCCTTCATCAGTAGAGAGGCAAGTAAGTTGTAAAAAAAGATGTTTGCAATTTTCGAGAAGATATGTTATATTTAACAGCAAATGCAAGATGAAAAAATATAATAGGTCAGTCATGTGTGTACCTGCTAGCAAGGTATCTGTGAGAATCCACTATTATCAGAAACAGTTGTAGTCATTTTTTATTGAGAAGCATTGCAAGCAACTTTTATGGCCTTTCACACTATGGAGAAGAACCCCACCAAGGGCAGAAACCTCAGAGAAACACATTCAGTTACTTCCCCATGTTCCTCACAGGCATCCTAATTCTGTTAAGAGGTATAATCCTTGTGATCCTCCCTTCCCGCAATGAATTAAATACTGTACCCAGTAATGTTATTCTTCAGAAGGATCTGTTCCAACTTGACTTTAAAAGATTCAAGGCTCCCAATTGCAATATTTCCTCTGGGAGTCTGTACTGTCAGCTTACTACTTTACGTGAGAAAAAATGCTACCTCTCATATTTCTAACTCTATCCTCCCTTAAAGACTGAGTAGGCCCTCTACTGTAACTCTCTGTAAATAACATCATATTTTCCAGATGGTCTTCAGCCAAGTTATGGAGGTGGGAACCGCTGTTGTCAGCCACTAGCTGAGCAAGCATCACCAGATAGCACAATTATTGTAGTAGAAGAAGTTGCACTCAGCTGAATGGAGGCCAGAGGATTCAGCTGGGGGAAGGAGAGTCTTGAGTGATTAAGAGCCCTAACCAAAACTCCTAGACCGGGAGGACAGACTAATGCTGACCTTTACATTCTTTAACTTGTGTACATAATTCCTTGAATAGTTGTTAACTGTAAGAAGTCCAAGTACTTAACAGAGCAAGAACTACTCTACCAAGATTTGCAGATTTCTGCTAAGAGTGAAATTAATCCCTGGCATGGTTTAAGAATACCATTCCAGAAGGGGGGGGGGCTTCAATGGTGATGCAAACCAAAGAAAAGAACTGCTAAGAGATAGAACGTGGTCACTGCTCCAAAGGCCAGGGTAGAGCAGCGCTGCTAGGAAGGAGGCAAAGAAGAGCAAACATCACATCTGATTGTCCCGTTGTCAAAATTTGTGTCAGGTAGATGGGCATATCTCATACAAGTGCCACCAAGTGCAGATGTAAAACCTAGAATCAAAGTTAGCTACAAGGCTTGATTTTTGAAGGGACAGAGGGAAATATTCCTTATCGTGGTTGCTTGCACACATGTGCAAGAAACCCACTGCATCAGCTTCCTTCACAAGCAGGTTGTGGAGGCATGGCAGTGTTATGCCAAATGGCAGCAGTCCGTTCTGGAGCTGGTCTCTGCCGCAGCGAATAGAGGAGCATGATGTCAATAATGGCTACTGAACATGTAAACTCTGTATTGTGCATGGTGTAGCTTTGCATGTCAGCTTCTGAACATGTAATCTCTGTAGTGTGCATGGTGTAGCATTGTACTGTTTCTACTGTTGTACAGATAAATTATGTAGTGTGCATGGTGCAGCATAATGTAGTGTCAGCTACTGAACATGTAAACTCTGTAGTGTGCATGGTGTAGCTTTGCATGTCAGCTTCTGAACATGTAAACTCTGTAGTGTGCATGGTGTAGCATTGTACTGTTTCTGCTGTTGTACAGATAAATTCTGTAGTGTGCATGGTGCAGCATAGTGTAGTGTCAGCTACTGAACATGTAAACTCTGTAGTGTGCATGGTGTAGCTTTGCATGTCAGCTACTGAGTATATAAACTCTAGTGTGCATGGTGTAGCATTGTGCTGTGTCTACTGTTGTACAGATAAATTCTGTAGTGTGCATGGTGTAGCTTGGTGTAGTGTCAGCTACTGAAGATGCAAACTCTGTAGTGTGCATGATGTAGCATGGTGTAGTGTCAACTACTTATCTTGTAAACCATGTAGAGTGCATGGTGTAGCACTGCGCTGTCCTTACTACTGTACATGTACACCTGTAGTGTGCATGGAGTAGCACTACACTGTGTCAACTGTTATACATATAAACTCAGTAGTTTGCATGGTGTAGTGTCAACTACTGAACATGTAAACTCTGTAGTGTGCATGGTGTAGCACTGCGCTATGTCTACTGTTGTACACACAAACTCTGTAGTGTGCATGGTTTAGTGTCAGCTACTCAACATTTAAACTCATGTAGTGTGTATGGTATTGCATTGCATGTCAGCTACTGTGTGTGTAAACTCTGTGCAGCATGGTGTAGTGTCAACTACTGTACTTATTAACTCCCTCACTTTGAGGTACTAATGCACTCAATGAGGACTGTACTGTAAATAATGGCACCTATCTATATGACATTTGAAGCAAATTAAAGGAAATAACACTCACAGTACCTTCATGTGTCCATTAGTTAAACCCATTTTATATTACTTTTGCAACATGATAAGAGTTGGTTATTTTCCAGTAATTGCCTCCCTCCAGGTGGCAAAAGTACCACCATAGTAGTGCCTTACCACTTTAATGAAGCATGTTAAGGAAATTAAAAAGGCAAACTGGAAAAGTAGAAAAAGTGCAACAGAGACTAACCAAATGCACAAATGGTCTGGAGAAACAGGATTATAAAAAAAGATTAGAATCCTTAGATTTGTATAGTTAGGAGCAAAGAAGAAAGAGGGGTGATCTATTGTTTATAATATACTTGGTGACAAGTATCATTGTGCAGTGATGGGGCTGGAATTTAAGCTGCATGTTTACAATATGAAAGGCTACAGAATGAGATTACTGGGGAGAAGGTTCAGAACTAACCTCAGGGGATCCTATTTTACACAGGGAGTGGGGGGACCTTGGAGTGCTTTCCCCTGATGAAGTTGTCCATGCTAAGGATATTGTTAAGTTTAAAAGGCTTATGGATATCCACATACTTAGGACATCAGAATATACCACTGAGAGGTGGGGGAATGGGCAAGAAGGACTTTAGGTCTATTCCCTTTCCTAATTAACCTTTAGTAATCTTTGTAACTGTTTAGAAAAAAATAATACAATCTCACAAGCAGATCAATAAGATTTTCTCACAAAGGCATGCCTAGAAGATGTGCACACAACATCTGTAGTTATGTAAGAAAAATATGTCATGCTGTGTTGATTGCAAATAATAAAATGTATGCCCCAGGTCCATAGTATGCCACGAGGTGCGTGGAGCCAAGTGTCTTCCACACCTGGAAAGTGTATTTAAACCATGATAGCCAACAAGCACCACAGAGTGACTTATTGCAGTTATAAAATTGGTATTAGTATAAAAGAGACATTTGTGTCTGTTTTAAGATAAAACTGAATTTAATATTTAGGAAGTTACAGGGAAAAGTAATCACCAAACTTGCAGTGGGGGGCAAAATAAGAAACTTTGCATTGCTCTGTACGGGGTGGGCAAAAATTAATATTAATTAATTTGAAAAATGTTTACATTTATTTTACAAAATGTATAATTTAACGTGCCCCAGGAAACAGCAATTGTCCTGGATGAAAGGTTAGTTAGGGAGGTTTGTTCAGAGCTCAATGTCTAGGAGCTGCAGTAGATAGCAGCATTGTGTTTGGCGTGCTATATGTAGCAGCTGTGGTTGTGTCTTCTGTATCCATCTCCACTTTTCTCTGTCAGATGCAGATGCTGCTCAATAACTTCTAAGGCTGGTCTCTAACTTGTGTCCTGTGATAGGAAGGATATCTCTGGAATGCAGGAAGCCTGGAACAGCAGATGCACACCTGTGGCATGTACGCTAGGGTTTGTACATAGTACTTAGGTGAGTGTGAGGCTTCAGAGCTTAGTCTTGCCATTAGGCTAGCAAGGTAATTGAGGTTCTCTGGACTGGAGTACCGTATTTGTTATTCATCTGGATAACCTGTTTAAATCTTCACTGGTGGAAGCAGAATGCTGGTGGTTTGGGAGATCATTTACTTACGTACTTTTCGAAGGATGGTACAGGGCACCATGGTCTGTTGGACATTCATATACTATAAAGAACCAACGTACTGTTCCTCAGTTGGCTTATTCACATTTTTGTGTTTATTCATGCACTCATTAAACATCAAAGTTATGAACTGTTTGTCATTTTGTCCATTTTTATTCTAAAATTCTCAGGCTTCAGTTGTCAAATTCCCTCCCAAAAGTTCCTTGCCATGCAAATTGGACATCCACCAAACCTTGTACAATAGCGC
Source organism: Neoceratodus forsteri (assembly GCA_016271365.2). Classification (NCBI taxonomy): domain Eukaryota; kingdom Metazoa; phylum Chordata; order Ceratodontiformes; family Ceratodontidae; genus Neoceratodus; species Neoceratodus forsteri. The sequence goes on from CM028129.1 coordinate 727,005,069, forward strand.
AGACACAGGTCAACAGTCTGAGTGAACATTTTTATTTCTTGAGATCCACGGACAAAATCAGCAAATCCTGTATGCTAGTGTCATTCTTTTTGCATCTGTACTTCTTACAGACTGCACACAAGGATATTGTTAGCAATTTCATCACAAGCTTACTTATCAGCCCAGGTTCTAAGGCATGCCACATCTGGACTGCTCACAAAGTGGTTAATACTCTTGAAGATGCCAGTGAGGCTTGAGAGTGTGTGCTCCTTAGTATCCATTTGCTGAACCTTGGCATAAACCTGATGGAGAACTGAGCAGATTTCTGGTATCAGGGCTTCTTTGAAATTAAGCTCTACTTTTTATACTTGCCCAAATGTTGAAAACACTCATGGGTCAGGCGATTGTTTATTTATTTATTTATTTATTAAATTTTCAGAATTACAACCTTTGAGTCAAGGACTCCTTTGCAAAGGCTCCACGTCAGGACAAACAAACAGATTATGCTAGACAACACTTTACGGAATCATGTGCACAAGCATCAATGCTTAATGTTACAAGGTGTTGCTTTACAAGTTTACATCAGACCTTTACAGAGTGAGTTGCAATGCTTAGTTGTATACAGCCCTGGGCAGGATAAGCATCCACCAAATGGTGTGTGGGCTGTCTTTCCACATTCAGAGTCTACATTTGAGGATGAGGGAATACTACGTTGTTCTCTGGGTATTGATATCATCTTTTTGTGTCTCAAGTTTATTGAGATCCTCAAGAGAAAAATGGACAGGACTGCTCACATTTCTCATTTTCTTTTCATGGCAGATGCTACAGATGTCAGAGTTTAATTTTCCTCAAGATCTTCACACCTCAGGACCACAGATTGAAAGGAAGGTCAGGTTATGTCAGACTTTTTTTTTTTTTGATGTTAAGGGCATGAGGTGGCATGAGAGAAAAAAATGGTTGCTAATTTACTTTAAAAATTTTACAAGGTGGTGTAATGATACAGCTGGCGCTGAGCTCTCACCGGCAAAAATTTACTGGTTGATGGTTGGTGCCATATAAGGACACAAGCCAGGTACCGTACAGGTGAGAGAGCATGGAAAATGTTCTACCCATTTTTAATGTGTAATAAATAGTCAGAGGGTGCCAAATAATCATAAGGGTTTGATATGTGCCTCCTGTTTTAGGTGTAAATATTTGGATCACATTACCTACTGTAGATTCATTCCCTGTAATGCATATTTTAAAGTATTACATTTTGCAAAATCTTTTATATTCTGTTGGCTTTAAAACTATCATCCTAAAAGCAATCAAAGGGAATATGTTACATAGGAATTAGGGACATAGGAGGTGTAATCCTTTTCAAGAATCACAATTTTAAAAGTAAAACAAAACTATAATATTTTATTGTAAAACTACTGAAGGTACTTTTTGGAGTTGTGACTTGTATTGCCACTATCACATGTAGAAATAGTAACATTCAGATCTTTGTGACATACAGAAAACAGTTTTTGGATTACACGTACTGTAGTCCTTCAAGAGTATGACAGGACATATGAGGATTTTTCTTTTTAAACTGTGTCCCACTGGTAATGTTCTCTAATTTGTCTTTACTCAGTGATTCTCAAGCTGAGACTAACCTTCCAAAGAGGCCTCATTCTGTTTCAGGAGTAGCTCATATTAACTTAATGCAGTATCTTTAATCTATTGAAGTCATTTTTCTGTTTGTAATTCAGCTGTTTAATTGTTGCATTTTATCATCTGTATAAATTCATTGTCTTGTACTAATCAAGTCGCATGTGAAAAAAGGCATTGTATTCAATATGTCTACTGGCATAAACAATAAATGAAATGAAATAATGTACCAGTTATGGAAAATGTGAGGTTTCTTTTTTTTTGTTATGATGAGGTGGACCAAGCTTCAGTTCTGTTTGGTTCGCTTTGGGTTATGTTTATTTTTGCAACTGGAGAAGTCATTTAGCTAAGCACATTTCAAATGGCTTTCAGGAATCATGCAGAGTACGTTCAGTCAAATTCACACAGTTGCTGTTATATACACAGCAGTCCAATGGCTGTCAAGGTAAAAGTGCTGACCTATCTCTTTAAACAGCAGGAGCTAGATTCACAAACAATTGCAAAGCACAGCACAAATGTTTGCATTATGCTGCGATTGCCCAAGTGTCAAGGTTGCTGTTCACAATTGGATAACACACCTGCACTATCCAACTGTGAATAGGACCAGGACGAGTCAGTGCTAACCTATTACCACTACCATTAACCCCACAGAGCCACCCTAACATGCAGCCAGGAGTACGGCTCTGCAATGAATAGTGCAGGTGTGCTATTTGGAATTCACAAAAGTAGCCATGTAAATTAGCCCATTGGGCATGAAAGGCACTATGTGACTGTCTGCATGCTCATTTTGGGCCCATTTACATAAGCCACACCAGAGTTTAGTGCATCCCCCACTGATTGCTGTCCCAATAGGTAAAAGATGCCACTTTCCGTGGCGCTAATGCCACCCCACACTGATTACTGGCCCAATGGTATAATAGTTCACTTTCCCTGGTGCTAGTGCCCCCCTCCCACTGACAGCCAGCCTGATATGTAATAGATATATTCCCTGGAGGCCAGTGGTCCCTCCAGCACCCAATCCCTCACCTGATAGACATCTTTGTCATTCTCTGGTGTCCAGTGGCCCCTCCTCTCACCCAATCCCTCACCCGATGTACAAATTATTTCTCCCTGGTGTCCAGTGGTCCCTCCCCCATCCAATCTCACTTATTATTTCTCACAAAATCATTTACCACTTAACCTACTCCCTTTCTAAACCTTTAGTTTGCAAAACTCCCCTTCCTACTCTTTCCACCCATCGTAAGCTGTGGTACTTCCTCTGCCTCGCACTACTTCTATCTGGGGACATCGAGCAAAATCCTGGACCAATTACAACTAACCAGTCACCAACTAATGTGACTTGGTCAGACTCAAGGGACTACGGATCGGCACATGAATAGGAGCCTCCTTCCATATTTTCGGATCTTGAAGCATGGGTTGCACAGAACCTCCCGGACATTCTATGTCTTTCAGAAACCTGGTTAAAGCCCTCTATTGCTGACCATCTGTGTGCATTACCCAACTACAATCTTATTAGGCAAGATCAAGCTGCCTCTAAGCGTGGGGGTGGGGTTGCTATCTACTTTAAATAACATCTGCTAATTACCCAAAATGTTCTCCCTACCCTATCTCACTATGAAACGATACATGCTACGCTGCTACTAGGCTCGAAGAAGTTGCATTTAATCTGTGCCTATAACCCCCCATGGGAGGTTAAAAAGGCCTTGAAAACTTCTCCAATTAATTGATATTACCGTTGGTCATACGAGAAGTCCTAATACTGGGTGACCTGAACCTAAACTGGGCTAATGTCTGGCTCATGCCCTCCATACCTTAGTGCATAGTCACAATTTTCATCAGTTGATCTCGACCCCACTAGGGTTAGGGCTCCCTCCCAGTCTAGTACGCTTATCGACTGGATCCTTTCAAATCGCCCTGATAGCATTAGCTGTTCAGGTACATTACCAGGTGTAATTAGTGATCACTCCCCGATCTACCGCACATGGAGCTCAAATAAGAAACCTTCTCCGCTCCCAGGACTTGTAACATTTCATAACCTTGCAAATTTTAACCCCACTTGCTTTATGAATGACCTCTCAACAATTGACTGGTCTTCTATTCACAATGCAGCAGATGTCCAATCCACCCTTGATAGCTTCCTCACAAAGTTTGGTAGGCTCCAAGACTTCCACGCCCATGGATTACTAGGCGCCGAGGTACTCAGATGAAGTGGCTAACAAAGACCTACTAACCAGATTAGGCCACAGAGATAAAGCCTGGCGTCATTTAAATCCACAAGGTTGGAATCTGATTATTGCTATTATCGCTCTCTGAGGAATGCCTGCAAAGAAACATCCGACTATCTAAAAGTAGCTTCTGCAGGAACCTGCTAATTAATGCCTCTGGTGGTGCCAAGAAATTCTGGACTACCATAAGATCTATCATGGGCTCTAATCATAAGTCCCATACAAATAGCATGTTACTTAATGGTATACACTGCAATAACCGCTCACTATACTAACGCCTTTAATCACCATTTCTCAGATTTATCAAGCTATCAGTCCTCCTTCCAAAACTCCAGCACTGCTCAGTCCCTAGTAAAACCAAACCACTACCCACAATCCCCCTTTAGGTTCCGGATCATTGAATAAAAAAGTCGAAAAACTGCTATTCTCCATCCGTGAAAACACCAGTCCTGGGTCTGACGGTCTTGAACCTAGGCTCCTGAAATTAGCAGCCCTTTCATAGCCCCCTGCTGACCAAAATCTTTAATCTGTCCTTATGCCATGGCACAGTCCCAATTATATGGAAAGTTGCCAAAATCACTCCTATTCAAAGAAAGGAGACCTAAAGGAAATTAGAACTACCATCCCATCGCTATACTCTCTGTCTTAAGCAAAATCTTGGAAAAACTAGTAGCCACTCAAAGCGATTGAATACCTCAAAAATTTAACCTCCTTTCTAGCTCACAACACGGCTTCTGTAAAGGTCATAGTACCACCTCTGCCCTGCTTAAGCTGACTAATGACATCTATTCTTCTATGGACTTAGGTCTCCTGACTGGAGCAGTCTTCATCGACCTAACCAAAACTTTTGATCTGGTAAACCACTCACTCCTTTTGTCAAAACTTCGGTCTTTTGGTTTCTCCCCAGATTCCATTACCTGGTTTAAAAGCTACCTGACTGACAGGCAACAGGCTGTGGTCTTTAACTCAGCCACCTCAGATCCTGCACCTATCCACGTTGGAGTACCCCAGGGCTCCATTCTTGGGCCCTCTACTCTTCACAATCTTCATTGATGACATCCCCACAACTGCACCGAATTGCTCTTCTTTGCTCTATGAGGATGATCTGGTTCTCTACCACAGTGCAAAAACTGCAGCCTCCCTACACCATCCACTCGCATTGGATTTTGCTAGTATCCAAACCTGGCTCACTGATAACAAACTAGTCCTTAACTCTAGCAAATCTTACTCTATGCTGTTTGGCTCTCAAGCCAGACTCAAAGCTAATCCAAATCCCCTCATCATCTCCTGTGCGGACAGCTCTCTTTTACCCTCTACCAAATCCTTCAAATATCTTGGTGTCACCCTTGATGAATCTCTTGACCTTGACCTTTATATCTCTACTATCTGTAAGTCAGTAAATGCTAAGCTAGGAAGTGCCTGTCGTACCAGTTATGCACTTACCCCTCAAGCCAGACTAGCTGTGGCTCAAGGTTTCCTTCTACCGACATTAACATATGGCTCGGCAATCTTCCTATCGGCATCTAAAACCTCCCTTCATAAATGGGACACCACTTATAATAGCATCTGTCGCTATCTGCTGCCTCACCACGTTTCAAGCACCACTGCCACCTCTATCGAGACTTAAAATGGCTTAGCCCCTCCGCCTATCGTTTTCTGACCTTTGGATCACTAATTGACTCAGTTACCAGAGCAGGTCTCCCCCCTATCCCTTTCCTCCGCATTGGAACTACAACCTCCCACTCACAAATTACATTCTAATGATAAAGCCCTTCTGCGTGTTCCTAGATGTAGAACTAATATGGGCACTCGTGCGTTTTCCTATACAGCTCCAAAATATTGGAACTCTATACCCCTCTCTATCCGTCAATCAAACAGCCACGCTGTCTTTAAGAAACTACATAGAACACCTTCACACCTTACATCCCTGCACCTGTTTTAACCCTCCATGAACCCATACTCTTTCTTGCCTCTCCCTATCTCCATCCTATCTACCTCCTTTGGACTTTCCTCCTCTCACAACCCACACCGTTCTAGCTTTTCATCCTCTTTTCCTTCTCTCTCCCCCTCCTTTTCATGGCACTTATAGTACTGTAACTTACTTCCTTCCATGTTGCCTCTCTTTGCCTGTATTCACAGTATCCTAACTTTCAGTACTCAGAGTGTCAATGTACTTATTACCGCTGTTGTTATCCTGTGTTGTATTGCCTCCATGTGCTGCGTCACATGTTTTGTTTCTCTGTAAACGTTTTCTCCCGGGTTGTGCCTGAAAATAGGCATTGTTTGCCTAGTGTACTTACCGGTCACCAAAAGCAAAATAAATAAAATAATAAATAATCCCCATCCCTGGTGGCAAGCTACCCCCATTGGAGATCACTGGACTGTCACTGCAGGCCAGAATGTCTCGTCATATCAGCCATTGCAGTCAGTTAGTGTGAAGCTGTCATATAAGTCCTTCCCCAAAACACAACCCTGGACTCGTTCCCATACATCTATGTCCCCCCGCCGCCCACCCCTCATTGGTGGTTAGTGGCCCTCAATCCCCAATCCCCTGCATAGTAGACATAATCCATGTCCCTGGTGGCCAGTGGTCCCCCATCCCTGATCTGCCCATATATAGATTTGTAAATACCTGGTGTCTAGTGGACCTCTCCCCAACCCTGCTCTGGTGAACACTCAAAGTTATGTTTCATTCCTGGTGTCCAATGGACCCCACCCCAACAGGATGTCCCACCACCCTATTCTCTCCTCAATACCATCCTTGAGCCAGCAACTGGCACAGCCCTCCGCTGTCCACCATAGCCATCGATTGAATTGTCAATGAGCGCCTACTGTATACAGTAGGTGCTCATTGATTGACAGCTCAGAGATATGGAGAATGTTGTGGGGTCCTCCGTAGGGAATGCCTCAAGCTAGGAGGTAGAGGACACCAGCAGAGGAAGAAGCAGATTCTGGTGGGGATTCAGTTGTTGGGAAATTTGGGAACAAGAAAAGGAGAGAGGAGGTGCAGCTCACCTGGATCAATGGGCAGCGGATCCTGAGGATCGCTAAGCAAGGCAGGGGATCTGGATGTCACTGTCCATCTGGGGACTAATGACCTAGCATGGGATGGGGCTGGGAGTGTGCAGGAAAGTTCAGGGAACTGGGAGGGTTTTAAGCAAGTAGCACCCATAGCAGGTTTTGCTGAGGTACAGCCTGTCTATGACCAGGGAAAGGATGTGTATTCTGCACCAGGAGTTTTAACTCATGGATGAAGAAATGGTACAGAGAAGAGGTTTGTCCACATTGGGAACCAGGAACCAACCTGGAGGATATGGGCCTATGCAGAGGTGATAGCCTGCATCTGTCTGGGAAAGAACAGTCTTCTGTGGACAGTTTAAATGTTACTTTCATGAACATTTAAACTAGCTGATGGGGTGGCAGAAGGAAAAAGGAGGTATAAACAGCGCCTCTACAGACTGAAGCAGTAAGACGGGAGGACCCAGGAGGAGGAGAATCCCCCAGGGAGCAAGATAATGGGAACAGCAGTGAAGTAGAGGACAAGAGGGATGGGAACAAAGTTGCAAAAGAGGGGGAAAAGGAAACAGGGCACAAGGCGAGGAAGGGAGGTTGCAAGCACAGTGGGAGCAAGGATGTGGAAGGTCATGTCTGCAAATGCAAATGCAAGGAGACTTGGAAATAAATTTCTAGACCTACAGTACAGCATGGCGGAGGCAGACCTGGATATTCTGGCCATTACTGAGTCATGGTGCACATGCAACCCTAACTGGGACATGGCCATACGAGGCTACACTCAGATCAGGAAGGATAGTCTGGAGAGGAAGAGAGGAGGGGTTATACTCTATGTAAGGGAGGGTATCAAAGCAACAGAAGCGCAAGGGACCCAGGTGGGAAAGGAGGGGCTGGAGGCACTGTGGGACACCCTGAAGAGTGGAGCAGGAACCACTATTCCTACTGGGGTGATATACAGGAATTGCATAAGACATTGGGGGAAGACATCTGCACAATGGCAAAAAAGGGGGAGGTGCTGCTTGTGGGAGACTTAAATCTGCTGGATGTAGACTGCAGCCTTCCAGCCATGGCCTCAGCTAGAAGCAGGGACGTCCTAGACTCCCTGCAGGGGGTATTTCTCAGTCAATTAATCAGGAAGCCCACTCATGCTGGTGTAATACTGGACCTGGTGCTCACAAATAGGGGCAGTATTGTAGACATGATGGTGGGAGGCCACCTGGGGACCAACAATAGCTGCACAGTGTAGTTCAATATAAATAAGGCTACAGAGACAAACCACAAAAGAATGAGGTTCCTGGACTTCAGGAGAGAATGGGTCAATGCCTCAGAGACAACCTAGGAGGCGGTTATGGCTTGGGGGTGAAGGAACAGTAGGCCAAATTAAGGGATGGCACAGTGAAGGAAACAAACCTCTGTGCAAAAGAAAACAGGGGAAAAGTGACCGTTATGATTCTCAGGGAAGTGACTGCAAAGGTTAAGGCTAAAGGGAAGCATTCAAGAGGTACAAAGAGACATAGAAGGATGAGGATAGGGATGTGTACCAGGAACAAGAAGGAAGCAGAAAAGGCAGTGAGGGCACAAAGGTGTAAACTGAGGAAAGGATAGTAAGCAATAGGTAACTAAGGGGACAAGACCTTTTTAGGTACATAAGTGAAAAAAAGGAAGATTAGGGAGGGACTGTGAAGTTAAGAAGGGTGGGGGTGATGCAGATGAGGATCAAGAAAAGGCAGATATCCAGAACAAACACTTCTGTTCAGTCGTCACAGTGGAAGGGAAGGGGATAAACCATATACACATAGCAGGAACACTGGGAGGGAGGCAGACACAAATCCATTCACTGAGGAAAAAGTCCTGAAAGGACTTCTGAATCTGAAAGTGGAGAAAGTTATGGGGCCAGACAGGGTACACCCAAAGGTGCTGAGAGAGATCGGGAGGTACTGGTTGCACCTCTGACAGTCCTATTCAACAACTCGTGGAAACAGGAGGGTTCAGAAGACTGGAGGAGGACAGATGTAGTCCCACTTCATTACCGTGGTAGCAGGGAGGAGGCTGGCAATTATAGGCCAGTCAGTCTGACTTCAATGGTGAGGAAATTAATGGAGATGCTTTTAAAGGAAAGGTTTGTGGAGTATTTGAAACTAGCAAGCTGCATGGCCCGAAGCAGCACGGATTCACAAAAGGAGGTCATGTCACAGATGAACCCAATTAATTTCCTCACCTGGATAACCAGGTAAATCGATCAGGGTGGGGAGGCAGATGTGGCCTATTTAGACTTCGGCAAAGGCCTTCAACACCACATCACATAGGAGGCTCATAAAGAAACTGGGAAGTGTGGGGGTGGTTCCTAAGGTAGTAAACTGGGTACGAAATTGGTTGATGAATAAGACACAGACAGTGCCAGTAAATGGCACTCAATCAAGGGAGGGGAGTGACCAGCTGGGTACCTCAGGGATTAGTTCTGAGTCCAGCCCTCTGTAATGTCTTTATAAACGACATTGCAGAAGAGCTGGAAGGGAAAGTAAGCCTGTTTGCAGATGACACCAAAATCTGCAACAGGGTAGACACCTGGGTGGGCACAGAGAATGTGTAGAGGCCTGAGAAAACTCGAGGAGTGGTCAAAGGTATGGCAGCTGGATTTCAATGTGAAAAATTGCACAATCACACACACCTAGGCACAGTAACCCAGAGACAGAGTATAAAATAGAGGAAGAAGTATTGATGGTCACAAAACAGAAAAGGGACCTTGGAATAATCATATCTGATAACCTCAAAGTGGTGGGACAGTGCAACAGGATGGTAGGTAGGACCAGTAGGATGCTTGGGTACATAGGGAGGGTATCACCAGCTGAAGGAGGAGGAGTATTACCACTGTATAGATTGCTGGTGAGACTTCAACTGGAGTCTGTGTCCAGTTCTGGTGACCACATCTCAAGAAGGACATAGACAGGGTAGAGGCTGTTCTGAGGAGGGCAACTAAAATGGTGCAGGGGCTATATCAAAGCCCTTTCAGGAGAGACTGCAGGATGTTAGTATATACACCCTGGAAGAGGGGTAAGATAGAGACTATAAACACCTTACATTGGTGAATAAGGTAAAGGAGGGGGGATTTTTCATAGGAGAAGGTGCATAAGAACTGCACAAGAACGAAGAGGCATGCAGTGAAGCTAGAAGGAAATTTAGGAGGATGTGAGGAAGTACATCTTCACTGAAAGAGTAGCAGGTGCCTCGAACAGTCTTCCAGCAGAGGTAGTGGGGAGTGGGGAACAGAGATGTGCTTCAAGTATGCATGAGATGGGCACAGGGAATCTTGTTAAGGAAGTGGGGAGGATGGAAATCAGGTAGTGTCTGCAGCAATAGTATAGGCAGGGAAAAGATGGGCAGATTGGGTGGGTCAAGCAGTCTTTATCTGCTGACAAATTCTATGCTTCTATGTTTCTAAAAGGTTCTCCATCTTTGCATATACTTTTTGGGAATGTGAGATATGGTGCTGCTTCCCTTGAACTTTGTCAGATGTTTACCACCAATAAGCCAAACACCCTCCAGTGGTAGTTTTATCTTTAAAATGAATTTTGAATGCTTAAAGATGCACAGGAAGAGGTGAACAACAAAACTTGCCAATCAAGACTTTTGTTGTTCAATTGTTCCTACACACCTGTATGCAATATAAATACTTTTTAAATACACGTTACTGACAAGAGTGTAACTAGCTTATTTTTTAATTTTCTTTTTTTATTATTTTCACAATGCCATACATTCATGCTGAGTTGAGGCACACAATAAATATAGAATATAGTATGGGTACAGTACCATCTTACCATTCATCTGTAATTTCAAGTTTTTCATAGGTAAACAAAGAGGACAGGGAGCATCTTCCTGTTGTACCTCCACAGTCTGAACATCAGGTCACCAGTAAAAAATGTACCATCTGTTTAAGAATATTGATTCATGGTACAAAGTCATCCCTCATGAACGTGATATGGAGTATCCATCTCTGCCATCTGTTGTTAAAAATACTGATAGTTGTTTGTTGCCTAAGCTTGTGTGAATGTTTCCATTTTATATATGAATGGCTATTTCTTCCCATTGGTCTTTACTGGGAATTGGCAACAACCATAGTTTAGTTTATGACTTTTTAGCTGCCATTAGTAAGACCCCCAACAGGTATTTTTTGCTGTTTATTAAAATAATTATCTGCAGTGAGCAGAAAAAGGGCCACGATTGGCATAAGGGATATAAAACCTGTTAATAGTGTCTGCAGTTCTGTTTCTAAGTCCAGCAGTTATGTAGTTGCAGACATACCCAAAATATGTGAACACAGGAGGCCTGTGCTTACCGTAGAGTCTCAAACACGCTGCTGTAGATCCTGGGGTGTATTTGTCTCCTTCCTGGTGAGTCAGGAAATACCAAATTACTGACTTTCAGGCAAATTCTTTCCACTGTTTGTATTGTGTCACTTTGTGCTTAGTGAAGAGAGCTGTTTCTCAATGCTTCACTGAAATACAGATACTAATGTCAGCTTCAAATTTCCATTTGATGAGATCTGTAGAAATCAGTGGAGGAATTTTAAGTGCTTCATAAGCCAGAGAGATGAAAGGCCCAATTCTCAAAGGGTGATGCAGGCTTCTGACAAGCCTTGTGTTGAACCCAGCGCTGTGCCCAACACAAAGTTACACCATGCACCTGATTGTCATAGGTTGTGTGCATTTGTGACACTGTACTGTTTCTACAGTGGCTTGCACCAAATATTTAGTGTAAACCCCGTAAAAAGGTCCCATGACTGACACGAAGTTAGTCCAGCCAAAGCTGGTCTAACTCATGGCATGTGGTGTACGGGATTGAGAATCCCGAATGCCAACCAGGGAAATATAGCAAGCCTCATGCATCATCTGTTCCGTGCACCTTGGGCTTGTGGTATTCCGACACCTTTGAGAATCAGGCCTGAAGTGTGGAGGCATACCTTGTGTCTGTGTTAGATGACTGAACATTATCAGGGGGATGGGCAATTTTTTTTTTTTTTTTAGCTTTTGTTGACCGGGTAGGTACACTAGACAAGTAATATGCCTATTTTCAGGAACGACCTGGGAGATTACAACAATGGGGTACAGAGAGGTACAGAAAAAACAATATCAACAGTTGTTGTCTGACCCAGAATCATGTGCAGGTAATGTCTTGCTTGGAGAAACCTATGATGGTCTGCATTACAGTACTTCACTGAAACTGTTTCAGTTATTGAAAGGATTGCAGTCATCCAATCATACTTGGTGAAATGCCATGTCACAGGGCAGGACAATTAGCTGTGAGAAATCTTTAAGATGTTTAGATTTTGCAGTAGTGCCCAGTATCAAAGCATGGGACATCCAATTATATATTAGGTTAGCTGTTGGTAAAGTACAAGTCACATTGAACTGTTCCACTAATGAGTTGGTTTAGCATTGTTTTTTACAGTTGGCAATGCTTTGGCAGCTCATATTGCATTGTTTTTCAATGCTTAACCAGCTCAAGAGCAATGTTTGTTAAATGTTCTTGAAACTCATTTGGAATGCTTCAGCAGTCCAGTCATAGTGCAATGCAAAACTGAGTTTTAACTCTTAAGAAACAGTTTGTGCAGGGTTTTGTACTGGATCCAGCAACACTTATGCAACTCAGTTAGAAATGCTAAAACAACTAATTGGAGGAACTGATTAGAAAAGAGGGTTTGAGTTACTGAATGATGTAATTCTATATGTTCTGTAACGATCTAGTGGGTGTTAGCAGTAGCGTCTAACCAGGAGCATACATGATGCAACTGTACTGCTTGGAAGTATTGTTTAAGTGATAGTAGAGCTAACTCTCCATTACTTTTTGGTAGTTGCAATTTTTTTATATGCTATGCTGGGTTGAGCACCATTCCATATGTATCAGGAGATGTGTTTGTCTCACTTTTGAAAAGTAATTTGAGAAGGGTTAATTGGGTGCAATTGAAACAGGTATAATACCTCAGTAAGAGATTTATCCTCTCTGGTCTATCCTACTACTCAAAGGCAAGGATAAAAGTTGCCTGTGGGCAGTGTCTATATATATAGTGGTCATAAAGGAGCACAAATTAGGGTCTCCAGTTGAGTTAAGCCTTTGGGTATTATAACTCCTAAATATTTTATTTGGGTTTGATGCTATTTAAACTTATAATAGTGGCAAATAAATGGGATCACAACCAAAGTGCATAACGCGGTTTTGTCTATATTTGATTTATATCCTGATAGAATGCCAAAATCTCCAAAGATGGTCCAAAGAACAGGAAGAGATTGATTAGTTTGTGTTAAGGTAGATTAATATGTCATTTGTATAAAACACAAGTCTGTGGGAGTGACCGTGATAAGTAATGCTCTTTATGTAGTAAAAATGGTGGATGGCTTGTGCCATTGGTTCTACGTAAAGAGCAAAATTTCAGTGGGATAGCAGGCAGCCTTGTCTTATTTCCCATTAGGTGAATCTAGAGGATAAGATGTCACTCCACGCATACCATTGCCTCAACAGACTTATAGTGCTTTAATCATAAATAAGGGATGGAAGCCAAATTTGTAAAGGTGTAGTGTAGAAATTTCCAAGAGACCCTAATAGATGCCTCTTCTGCATCCAGGTTCAGAAGCAGGGTCATCTGTCAAGTTCTAGACATATACTCAAGCAAAAGCAGGGTGGGTTTTAATATCATTTTGGGTTTTACCTTTTGTTATGAAACTAGTTTTATTCAAGTGGATCAACTGTGACAGAATGTTCTCCATATGTTTCGCTAAAGTGGCGGTGAACAATTTATAATCCACATTTACAATGGAAATGGGTTAATGGATTCTGGTTCAGTACTATATTTATTTGGTTTTAAAATTACCAAACTAGTAGTGGCATTCCCTGAGACCAGTGGTGGGTCTCTAAACTGGGTCTTTTCCCCCCTCTCTTTCCTCCCCCGGGGCATTTCCTAACTTCTATCCCTCCTCTCCCTCCCCTTTAGAGCTCTTACCCTCACCCTCTACCCTCCAACAATAGCCTTCCTGCCTGCATACCCCCTTCCCTCTCACCTGCAGTGCTTATTTCCAAGATTGCCCTTGGCTGGTTATGTCATGCTACCTAACATTTGGCACATTTTGAATTACTGGAATTTCCTAAGCCTCAGTCTCTTACTTCTTGTTATTGTGTAACTATGTATTATTATGTTGACCTTTGTATGTATGTATACCCCCATTCCTTCGACATGGAACCTTTGTAAATGAGCAGTTCCTGCTCAAAGGTATTTGCAATCCTAGATTTCAATAAAATAAAAAAAAAATACCATCAGGAGAGGGGCAAGTAGAAGAAATTTTGGTGCAGAACCCCATCTGGTTCGGAGCATTTACCTGATTTATTGGGAAACATCGGGAAACATAAAAGTTTTACGATTTCAACAGGCCAATGCCCTTTAAAGAACTTGCCACCCATATAATCATGGGTGGAAATCATATTTTTCTCCCCTTTGTGTTGATCAAGTCTGGTTTTGAAAATGTTAATATTTGCACTTGAGACTACCTTTGATGGTAGACTATTTGATGTTCTCACAACCCTCTGTGTAAAGAAGCTGCTTCTCTTAGTTGTTCTTATTATGTCCCCTTTGATCTTATACCTGTTACTTCTTGTATGAACTGTGTTCTCATTTAATGTTAAGCCAATAGTTGCCCTAAGGTAATTATAGTTTACTGCTTTATATATTAGGCACATGTCACCTCAAGTCTGCGGTATCTAGCAGAATATTGGTTCAATGTCCTAAGTCTTTTATTATAATCCATATTTTTCAAGGTCTTTATCTTCCTGGTGAATTTCCTCTTTTCTACCTCTATGAGTTTACAACTACTTCTTGTATATGGAAGGTTAAACTGGGAAATATTCCAGGTGCAGGAACAAGACTAGAGTACAGAAGCATTAATACTTCCTGTTCCCTGCTTTTATGTTAGCCAGAATGATCCTATAATTTTGTGGCATTTTAGCCTTAACTATGGTGTTCCTATTTAAGTTAAGGTCTTTCGTTATTAGTATGCCGAGATCTCTTTCTTCTTCTGTTGCCTGCAGTATAGTTGTGCCTAGTATGTCATTTGCATTAGGGTTGTTCTTCCCCAGGTACATTACCTTACACTTAGCTGTATTAAACTGCATTTTATTTCCTACAGCCCAGTCCATGAGTTTGTTTAACTGTTGTTGCAAAAATATGCTGTCATTTATTGAATTAACAAATGCTCTAAGCTTGCAATCGTTAGCATATTTGCATATCCATGCTCTATCAGAGACCTTCAGAGATGCAACCAAAATGTTAAATAATGTGCCATTCAGATAGGTGTCCTTTAATGGACACCCTCTGGTACCGATCCCCCAACCAGGAGTTAATCCAGTTTGTAATGTTAGAATGTAAACCTGTCCTGTGTAATACCTTTAGTAGGGTGGAATGTAACACTTTATCAAATGCTTTGACAAAGTCCAGAAATATTACATCACATGAGACACTCTTATCTAGAGCTACACTTATGGGCTCAAAAAAATGTATTTGGTTTGTGAGGCAAGAACTCCCAGAAATAAAACCATGCTATGCTCTAACAGACCTGTATTTTTTATATGTTCATTTATTAGTCCCTGCAGAAGTCTTTCCATTATGTTTCCAATTACTGATGTTAGGCTGATGGGATGATAGTTTTTACACTCCTTTTTTCCCTCCATTATGAATCATCATGGTCACTATTGCCTCACGCCATTCTTTTTTGGTTTTCCCTTGATTAATGGATTTGTTATACAGATGTGTAAGTGGTCCAGAACTTTCTGCACTTAGTTCCTGTAATAATATCAGGGTTATTCCATCTGGTCCTCGTGAACTACTGGCCTTTAATGAATGTATTATTTGTTCTACTTCAGTGTTTCTGAATTCTATTTGACAGTCATTGGCCAGCCCTTTAGATTCAGTACAACTGTTTCTACATTCATAAATGCTCAGGAAATACTTACTTAATTCTTCTGCTATCTCTGTTTCACCTGATATTACTCCCTATCTGTAGTTAAGGGTCCAATGGTATGTTGCTTTCCTTTAAGGTCCCAACATAATTATGAATTGTTTATTTTATTTTACCCTGGTTACTAGTTTTTCTAGATTTTTTTTGGCATTCTTCATCATATACTTTATTTTTTGTTACAATTCTTAAGTTTCATTTGGACATCTAAGGATATTGTTTTCTTATATTTTTGGAATAACTTTTTTTTCTTGTTTATCTGCTTCTTTATTCTGTTATTCCATCACAGGGGGATACATCATTTTATGTTGTATTTGGGCCTCATGGGTACATATTTGTCTACACAGTAAGCAAGTTGTTGTTCTATTTTCTGTCATGTACTTTCAAGATTCAGCTCTACTAGATCTTCCTTCCGATTCCAACTTGAAAGATGTTTTTTTCATTTTGTGGTAATCAGCCCTATTAAAGTCTTTTGTGATAGTGTTTCTTTTAGTGTTTATTATAACATTTTTATAAGTAGCAATCATATTGTGTTCCAAATCTTCAAGTAGGGGAAGAATCTTAATCTTGTGGAATATTTACTCACTGTTTGTCAGGATTAGATCTAATACATTTATTCCTCTTGTTGGTTTGTTAACAAGCTGCTCCAAATTTAGATGCATAAATGTAACAATAAATTTATTTTCTAATGATACTGTACTGTTCAAAGTTTCCCAGTTTATGAGATAAGATTAGAAATTGCTGAGGCTAGTTCAATAATTGGGGGAATTAACATCTGATTTTCATACTAAGGATCATATTAGGCATGGATAAGGAGCTAGAAGGCAGACTTCCCATAGATGATCCTGTGATACCTTACTCAGCATAGTAACTAAGTTTTCCACCAGACAAAATGTATTTATCTAATCTGCTTTTCAATTCCCCTTTTTTGTTTTACTAATTACAATATATTTTGGTAATTTTTTACATAGGTTGAGAATTTGTAAGGTGTAGAAGTATTTACATTTGTCTGTTCTAAAAGCCTTACCAATTATATGTAACTGGTGTTCTCTAGTCTCCCTAATGGAGCTCTTAAAGTCTATACCCATCTCAGCTAGAAGGCAGAGGTCACTGATGATGTCAAACATTAAAAGTAAATCCCCTCGCAATCTCCTAGTTTCAAGTGTCATTAAATTTAGACTCTTAAGACGTACTTCATATGTGTTGTCTCTTAAATACTTTAAGTAAATCTTCTTTGTGTTCTCTCCAGATTTTTGTTTCTCTTTTTTTATATGGGCACCAAAGCTGTGACACATATTCTAAATGTGGTCAGACATACTGTAGGCCCTAAATAATGGCTTTAATATCTTATCTTTTCTCTGGAAATTTATATTTTTTTCTGATAGACCATATAATCGTTCAAGCTTTGTTAATGATTTGATTGATATAGTGTGAGTTTTCAAAATCATTCAATATGCTTTTGCCCAGATCCTGTTCTTTATTAGATGTCATAAGTTCCCTCCCAGTTAACTGATATACATTTTTTGGATTTCTATTGCCAAGAGGTATAACTCTACACTTGTCCATGTTCAGCTTCATGCCCCAGATATTAACCCATGCCATAATCTTGTCCAGATCCCGCTGAATATCATCTATGTTGGACTGTGTATCATACAGGCCCCACAATTTTGCATCACCTGCAAATTTCATGATCCAACAAAATAAATTATCCATCATATCCGCTATGAAGATATGGAACAATGATGGGTCCAAAACAGAGCCCTGTGGAACCCCACTTGTCACCCTACCATTGCTAGACATATACCCATTAATAATAATTCTCTGGCTTCTTTCTATTAGTCAACCAGTTGGCAATCCAGTTTATATAAGAACGTAAGAATGTGTCGGCTGATGGGGACCATGTGGTCCATCTAGTCTGCCCATTTGACCACCCCCACCCTGGCAGATTTACTGTATATTTCAGTATCCCATAATGTTTATCCTAAGCCAGCCTGAAACCCTTGCCTCATTTTCTTCCACCACCTCCTGTGGCAGTCTGTTCCAGGGCTCAACCACCTTCTCAGTGAAGAAGTATTTCCTTATGTTAGTCAGAAACTTCCCTCCCTTCAGGCAGCTGCTGTGGCCTCTAGTTTGTACTTCTTTATTTTCGTGGAAGAGGCTCTGATCCTGCACTGAGTTTATTCTTTGGAGGTACTTAAATGTTTCATTCATGTCTCCCCTTTTCCTTCTCTGTTCCAGTGAGTACATGTTTAATTTCTTGAGTCTTATCTCATAGGGTTCTAGGCGAAGGCCTCGAATCATCTTTGTGGCTCTTCTTTGCACATAGCTTTGTTGTAGTAATTCTCCCTTGCCTAAATCCATGTTGATCAGAGTCAATATTATGTATTGCTTCCAATATTATATCTTTAATTAGGGTTTCAAGAATTTTACATATAGTAAAAGTGAGGCTAATGGGTCTGTAGTTTTTGGTATCTTGTTTTGAACCGTTCTTATGGCTCGGAACCACACAAGCCATTCTCCAATTCAATGATACCACACCCTTATTTACTAAATCCTCAAAAAGGATTTTTAATGAATAAGATAGATAATCAGCCATTATGTATAACTATGCCTGAAATTTGGTCAGGTCCTGGTAAGTTTTCCCCTTTGTTTAAAGAGCTACTGATGCCTCAAAGAAGACTTTAAAAAACATAATAATTAGGTACAATTCTGCTTGCATTCCATTTATGTTGTATATATTTCTCTGTTCCATAATTTATTACTAAAGAAATGTTTACGAATATATGATTGCTGTCACTTAGAGTTCATTTTGAGTTCATCTGCCTCTATAGCTTACTCCCTACTTCAAGTCATAATCCTCTGTTGTGACATTACAATCTGTTGCCATGGAAGTAACTATGAGGTCACAAACAGTGCTCCATGACTTCAGGGAGGGACAAAGCAGCAGGAATAGATGAACTTTTCAGGAGCAAAGATCCTGTGTTCATGCAAATGAGCTCACTACTAAATAATGGGGAGGAAGAATGCAGAACTAATGAGAAATACAAGCTGAACAGTGCCTACATATTATGTTTTGTTAAAGTTCTTCTGAACGTGTCACCAGCTCTTTAAGTAATACAATATATTTTTAATAGCCTCTTTTGAGAATTTGATATTAATACAAGTGATGAAATTCTCAAATGAAGTGCTTTTATTCTCTGAACTAAATGCTTCACAAAAACATTAGTTAAATGATTCAGTCATCTCAAAATCATCAGGAAGTAATGTACCATTATTCATAATATGACCTGCTTTGCTGACAGTATTTTTTTAGTGAATTGATATAGGCAAAGAAGGCCTTACTATTGTCTTACTTTGCATTCAAAGCCAGATTATGTACAGATGTTCTCCTGGCTCTTCTAATTTCTTTTACATTTCTTTTGGATCATAATAAAGGCTTCCCAAGAGCAGTACTTTTTGTTTGTACTGTATGTGGTCCTTGATAATTTGTTTGTGTTATTCAATAATTTTTGATTTTGTTATTTAGCCACTTAGGTTTCTGTTTGTTATGCTGGCCTTTTGTAATCCTACATATATACTTATTGGTGACCTGTAATATAGTATGTTTAATAAATCTCCATATATCCTCTGTAGTTTTGTTATTTAAGTCATTGTCCCAATTTATTTTTGCAAGTTCATCATTTATGTTTTTGTATTTGCTTTACTATACTGAAAGATGGTTACTATAGCATTCATTATGATCATGCTTTATTTTAAATTCAACTGTATTTTGCTCACTATTTCCTATTGGGGGGGCCTATGGTACAATTATCAATTTCTAAATAATCAGTGCACAATACTAAATATAGAATGTTTTCACTTCTTGTAGGCTCATGCACATGTTATGTTAGTTGTGTTCTATTGCATACAGAAAGAAGCTTGTTTCCATAGATACTATAGGCTGTTCCATTTTTCTGATTGCTTTCTCCTAAGTTAAAGTCACCCATTATAATAATGTACCCTAGTTCTCCTGCAGCCTCTATTTCTGTTAACAGCTCATCATAAGTACCCATGGAATTTTGATCAGCTGAGTGAGATAGAAGGTTAAAAAGATCAATAAAATGTTGCTAAGTGTCTAAATCTGGTTCTGAATCTTCATAACAAAGGCCAAAATAGTTAACTTCTTAAGACTGTCAGTATTTGCTGAATCTAGAATACTTCAGTATGGTATGTGGATCCATGAGTTTAATAATGTCAACCTTTATTTCCTGTTGCCAAAAACAAAAGGTTGTATTTGGAGACCCAAAACCCTCTTTCATAATATTTTTGTTTTAAGTAAAAAAGAGCTTATTCTGTTTGCAGTGTCAGGAGGTCATGGGTTATATTTTGTGTTAATTTAATTTAATTTGTGGTAGAAGACTAGAATCTGCTTGTTGGTGTGCTAGTTGTTGACATTTTAGGGTATCTTGTTAGGAGGGTCATATATTGTTCTCTTTGTTTAAGTTGCCTGTAAGCATAGGCTATGCTCTCACCCCAGGTGGCCACTTTCAATGTGTCCCAGGTGAGGGCTAGAGAGAGACATCTGGGCCTGCACTGAGATGGAGAATTTTGGGGGGTTTGTCCTGTAAGCATTCTTTATATCTGAGGTCACTAAGAATGCTACAGTTGAATTTCCAGGTGGTTTGATAGGGGCCTTTTTCAAGTTAAGCGTTAGCATGATGGGAGCATGATTGGAGAGAAGAATATGACCTATCTCACAATCATGTAGTTTAGTAAAGTGGGCAGCTGAGAATAAGCAGTAGTCTGGAGTACATCTTATGTGAGTGTGAATAAAAGGTGTAGAGTCTGTCTTGATTATGTAGCTGATGCCACACATCCATGAGGCCCAGTTCTCCCAGCAACTTACAATAATGGTGGTGTGCATGGAAGGTTCAAGGTGTAGTAGAGGAGGAAGTGTCTTTATTGGTGTCTATGAACATATTTAAAGCAGCAGTATGTGTTAGTTGGCAGAAAATGTCATCATATAGTCTTTTAGCAGAAATATATTTCTGACATCCTACGATTCATGCTCAGTGTAGTGTTAGTTTTCTCAGCTATTATTAAGACACCTTTTACTGCT
Source organism: Neoceratodus forsteri (assembly GCA_016271365.2). NCBI lineage: Eukaryota > Metazoa > Chordata > Ceratodontiformes > Ceratodontidae > Neoceratodus > Neoceratodus forsteri. The sequence continues at coordinate 727,026,008 of CM028129.1, forward strand.
AATTTTGTAATTAATGACTCTCATTATTAAAGACAGCTGTATTCACAGTTTTTAAAAATCTCATATACTGAGTTTACCTGTTGAATGTACATGTTAGATTAATACCATCGAGGTATTAAGATGTTGTTACCACATAATTCTATGGTAAGCAGAACAACATTGTACAAAGATATTTAGTTTTTGCATGGCGGGCATAGCTTGGGAGTGGGAACTTTTAAAAACATCAGAATCATGCTTCTTGGTTCGGGAATGTAAGAAAATGAAAAGAAAAATGAGTATCTTGATATTTGTGCTAGATAAACATTGCTGCTGAAAAAATATATGGATACTAACAAATACTGCTGCTTTTAGTCTCCACCAATCACCAGGACTCCCACTTGGTGCTGAAGAATGTGATTAAAGACCATTCAAATGGGGTGGAGTCAATTCCTTGGAAATAAAGACTAACTAAAGTATATAAGCTCACTCAACACAATGTGCCCACCACTAATGTCAGTCTACCTTCTTTATCTACAAAATATTTTACAATAAAACCTTCTTTATCTACAAAATCTTTTTTTACAATAAAAACTGAATTCATAGGTATGAGAATAGCTACCCTCTGGCATCTGCTGTTCTGATAGGAAGATGCTATGACCTCTCCAAAGCCAAATTTACCCAACTTATCATATTTGATTTAAGTAGGTTTCTTGCAGTAGTAGGAGAGTGAGCATTCATCTTTGCAGAGATGCCATGACCCTGACCCATTTTATTGGGTGGGTTAAGCCATTTACATTGAAATTATTTTAAGTTTATGCATTCCAGTTAATACCATAGTAATGAATTGGTGTCAAATCTGATTTGAACTAGGAGTGACTCAGTGTTCTCCCCTCTTGACATATTTTAAAGTAACCAGTAAGTATCTGAAGTTGAAACTCATGGCACTAGAACCCAACAATAATGAAATAACAGTAAGATAGGTAAGATAAAATGAAGAATGTATGTGCCACAAAAACATATTTGCAAAAACTGTAAACGCCAAACTAGCCTAAACCATAGGCTAAGAAACAGCTGTTAACCAGAACTAGAACAGCTATTAACTATGTACATTTTTTATTTATTTTTATTTATTTATTTCTTTAGTTTTTGTTGACCGGGTAAGTGCACTAGACAAATCCTGCCTATTTTCAGGCACGACCCGGGGGAGGGGGATACAGATGAATGCCAATTGACCTTGAACCAGATTTTAGCTGTTGGTGGTATTTTTAGTGAATGAGGGAAATTTGGCCAGGACACCGGGGAAATTCCTCTACTCTTTTCGATAAGTGCCATGGGATCTTTAACATCCACCTGAACTACGACCAATCCAGGCAGATGGGACCTCGATTTAACATCTCATCCGAAAGATGGTTATTACAATGATTCCCAAGGTAGGGGACTGGTAAAATCCGGTCCCTATTGCTGTGGAGATAATGCAAGTTGGTAGATCAGCCTCCTCTGCTGTGAGGGTAAATTGCTGAGCAGATCCTCAGCAAGCCACCAAAGAAAGTAAACTTTCTGACATCCTGTCTGACTTTCCCCTGTAGTTACAGTGAGGGACAAAGACATAGAGTGTGCAAGTACCCAAAATAACAGCACCACTAAACCTAGCACTATCATGGCAGTAGACTCAGTATCTCTGAAATGTACTTTAGTAAACAAAGAAAAGAGCACTCTAGGTGCTGGCATGAGCATATAGATATAATCTGGTACAGCAATATGATGTATAGGCAGGGCCCCTCGTGTTCTGCGGCAGAATTTTCTGATTTCTGCGGCAGGGCTCCTTGACTTCTGTGGCAGCATTTTCTGATTTCTGCAGCATGATTTATTCATTTCTCTGGCAGAATGCAGTCCTGTCATTGGCTAAATATGATGTGATGTCATCGATGACATCATATGCTGAGCATAGAGGAGGGGCTACAGGATAAACAAGGTGGGAAAGAAAGCCTGCCACTATGGAAAAACAGTATATTTATATGAAAATTCACCAAAAACAATGAATTGTGCGGCACTATATATATTCTGCAGCATGATGCAAATTCTGTGGCAAATTCCGCAACCGCAGAATTCTAGTGGCCTTGTGTATAGGCCAGTAAAGGTGCTTTCTGAAGGAAAAATGAAAATATAAAGAAGTGGTGTCTGTATGGAAGTATAGTGGCTGTTATTCAAAAGCTGACCACAACCGTGGCAATGCTGGGGCAAAGCAGAGGCCCTCAAGTCACAATCTGCATTGTCTGTAATGTGATTCTGCTTCAAAATTACCCAAGCACCACCACCATGGCAATCAACTCCAGACATTACCTCTGTATAAACATAATCAGCACATTTGCACTTGAGATGAACAGCCATAAAAATATACTTTCAGGTAGTCCTCTAGGTAGCCTAGTACATCTAGCAGTACTGGATCTTGGCAATAACGTGGAAAATAGTCTGAAGGTCATAAACAATAGTTCAATCAAAAATATTCCATCAGGTATAATAGTAAGAAGCAGTCCAAGAAAGGACATTAAAGAGTCAAAATGAACTTTGTTTTCTGAAGAAAGAAGCAAAGTAATATCTTAAATCGAGTGAGACCAATGCAAAAAAAAGAGTCAAGAAGTTAGTGTCATTCCCAGGATTTGTGAAAGGGACCCCTGAGTGGGAGCGGCCCCTACAACTGATTAACACAACCCATGGCACTTAGCAAGGAATATTAAAATGTATAATGTCAATTAAAAGAAAGATCTGTACTCAAAAGGGAAGGCCTGATCTCCTGGCATAGAAACAGCAAAGCCATGCCTACAGTGGTTTCCCTGAACAAGGTGGAGGTGAATATGTCCTCCTGTCCAGCTGCTTACCGCACTGTCTGCTGTGTTGAGACATGGCCAGATGAAGTGAGTGCCTGATTCTGTTAACATTAGACTGAGGTGGGAGGCTAATGTACAGGTTGTAATAAAAAACTGGAGATGTGGGAGCACCACCAAGCAAACAAGCTGCTAGTTCACTATGGCGCACCATCAGCAGCAATAAGTCAGGGTGAGAATGCCCCCCTCCCCAAATGGGCCACCACTAAGTCATCTGTGTCAGGGCTGCAATAAGAAGGTAGACAAATACCAGAAACAATATCTTGCTATGGCAGATGAAAATAACGTAAGTCAAGGAGCTGCTGAAGTTGTCAGCTGTGCAGAGACATCCGCTTCATCACAAAGCTGGGCAATAAGTTGTTTCATGGTGTCTTGAGCATGTTGCTGTTGTCTTGTCCATTCTATCACTTTTCTCCAGAGCTGAAATTGAGACTGCATGCTAGGCAGAGTGGGTGCAGAAATTCCCAGAGTAGTGTCAGGATGCAAGCCTGTCTTACAGAGTTCTTGTGCCACTTCGTTGGCAGTGGTAAATACCTGCTGTCCCTCTGGGAATTGAACCACTAATGAAGAGGGGTAAAGCATGCAGAAATTCAGTCAGTTAGCCCACAGTATCTTCAGAAGTGGGATGTATGCTTTCCTTCCTTGCATAAGGGCAGGGGGATAGTTGATATCCACAAACATTCTGTGGGTATTAAAATATTACAGTTTTTTGTTGCTAAGCTTTGTGAAGCTAGCCCTGCATGGTGGTATAATGCAAGACATACATGATGAATGGGCTGAAGGGTCTCAGGGTTTCTGGCCCAGTGCCCAGTGGGCTCTATGACTATCAAACTGAAAGTCTGCAAGTATTGAGTGTGACTGACAGAATAACGTTTCAAGGAATGGGATTAAATGTTCCCCCTTTATATCCTCAGGGAGCCTATAGATCCTGGGGTCATTTCTCTGATCCTGACTCCTAAGATCTTCCAGTTTCTATTTCTCTGTTAAGTGTTGCTGCTGTCCATGTAAATGAAGGACAGTGTCTTCAAGTGCAGAGGTATAGGTGTCAGTGTCCATTCATTGTCTGTCAGCGTCGTCTATCCATCTTTTGAGACTTGCAACTTTGGTGCCAAGGGTTTCAAAGCTTTGTGAAGTTTCCTCTTGAAATGCCTGGAGATCTTTCAAAATTTAGTCAAGCTTTTTGCCTTTCTTAAGCTATTTCAGTGGCTTGGATTTATTCATTTATTCACTTATAACTTTTGACCAGGAAAGGCACACTAAGCTAATGTAGCTTGTTTCCAGGTGCATCCTGGGGGGGAGGGGATGCATGGACCCATTTTATTGATGGGGGAATGTTGACTATGACACCAGGAATCTGCCCCACTTCTTCAGTAAGTGCCATGGTATCCCTTACTTCCACCTGGACAGTGACCAGAGCTGGGCAGAAGAGACCACATTTAACATCTTGTGGTAGGGTAGCACCACACCAGTGCAGTACCTTCCTCATACTGCACTGCAGTGTCAGTTATGGGTATTACTCCAAGTGCTTGGTGTGGGACTAGAGCCCATGACCATCTGATCTTCTGGTCCCAGTGGCAAGTGTGCTACTTACTGAGCCACTGTGGAACAGGTATGGCTGGTGGTCCCAGAGGCCTTGTGGCTTGCTCTTCACATCTGATATCAGGAATCCTGTGCCATCTTGATTAGTCATTGCTGATTTGAGTGCTCTGGACTCAGGGTTTTGTTGCTCAATGAAAGTACTTCAAGTAGTAGTAAATTCAGGTAGAGAATTATGTATAATTTAATTTTAATTTAATCAGTATTTCGGAAAGATCTTTGAGCGTGAGCTCTTTTACAAAGGTTCCACGTCAGCGTGGACAATAAGACAATACACACATTCAGTGGTTACAGAGGCCTGATCATTAGGCATTAAAGAGCGATTACATGAGAATTAGACAAATAGGAGAAAAAACAGAGCAGTTGTAATAGAATACTAAGCTATTTCTAATTGGTTGCCCTAGGTGGCACACCCTTGGAAACCTCCAAATCCGTTGATAGACTATGGCAGAATAACTGCATAGGATTTAACTCTATCCCATATGGCAAGAGGCTGGGTGACAGTGAAACAAGGGGGATTGGGTTTGAACCTGCCTCAGAGAGTGAGAAGTGAGGGGATAGTGAAACGGGGGGTGGGGCTGTGATGAGGGGAGCAGCTCCAGAGGGCTTTGTTGAATATGGTGTGTGTGTATAGGGGGGTTTGGGAGGGGCATTCAAGATAGATTTAGATTTCAGGGATGGAACTCCCTATTCAGGCAACCAAGCGGGGGGTGACATAATCGGAAGTCATCTGCAACTTGTTTATTAATGATAAACATATCCAGTTAATTCTATGGTATTTCCCATCATTCTCCTTGCACCACATCTCACACACACACACACACACACTTATGCCACTTAGTAGAAGTACCTCTATTTGCATTTTATTTAATATTATATTAAATAACTTAAAGATTTAGTTCAGTTTATTTAAGCAAGGCATGCCATTAATTCAAGAAACAGTTTTAAAAATTCTTCTCAGAAAACAATGTGGATTAGCAAAACTACAGTAATTCTCCTCAGCACCCTGCATAACTAAATCGAATACATTTCAAGAATATCTAACTGATGATACTAGACTTAAAAACAGTATTAGAATGGTGTGTCAAGTCACAATGCATATCAGGTACATTTGAGCGTTAAGTAGCCAATTTGCTATCATAATATGTTGAAAATACAATATAATGATGTTATTTGCCTACATTGTCATTATGTTTAAATTGCTTCAGGGTGACATTATCATTCAGAAATACTGTTGAGGCAGATATTAAAAAGCCTACCTGTGCAGCCAGTTGTTCCTTTTTTGACAGAGTAACCTAGGTCACAGTGGCAAATGAATGATCCTCTTGTATTCTCGGAGGTCCCACTCAAACAGATGTTTGAATTGAGTTCACACTCGTCAACATCTAAAAATAATTATGACTTGAATAAGAATCTTTCAAGGTGCATTTGTAAGAACTCAGAAACTATGTTCTGATTTTCACTGAACAAGTTTAATTGTCCTACTTTGTCAAAGATATTTATAAAAGTGTTTTGGAGCTGTACCTTAAAAATTAAAATGAAAACTAAAACAGCATCTTCACAGAATACAGTGTACAAGGATAAATATGAATCAGTGAATGATACCTTAGTTGTAAAACAGTTGTTTAGCCCTCCTGTATAGCTCTAATCTTTTGATAAAAGGTAGGCTATGCTAATTTTCTGTACCTTAAGGAAGGAGAATACATTGTCACAAAGAGATACTGCTTACCATTAAAGAGGACCTTTCTTAATGATTCCAACAAGAAACAGGAAGCTTCCTTACCTCATCAGGAGCTCCTCCAGGTTGCTTGTTCAATTTTTAAATACCCACAAAGGAAGGAGATCACAATTTGCCCCAGAGGGCTGGTCGCTCAATCTCTTTCCACTTCCTGACTCGCTGAGTTGCCCTCGCACTCTGATGTTTTGTGATGTCTTTATAGACTGAGTGTGAGGATGTACTCCATTCACTTGAATGGAGAAGCTTTTTTCAAATGTGACTTCCCAATTTTAAATCAGGTTTTGATACCGACTGATGCAAGGGTTTGACTAGCATGACTCAGAGAGTCAAGAAGTGGAAGGGATCATATGGCCACCCCCTCAGTGGCAAATTATAATCCCTCCTCTTTCATTTCAGGCTGTTTTAAAAAATTGGGGAAGCAGCCTGGAGGAGCTCCCAATGAGGCAAGGGAGCACCCTGTTTCTTGTTTGTACAATTGAGAAAGGTTAAGAAAGGTGCTCTTTAAGAGTAAGGGGAAAAAAACTACGATTGGTTTCAAAAAAGAACAGAAAGAAACTCCAACGATGCAGAATTACAAATATAAACAAAATGCAACTCAAACTTAATTTAGTTACTGCAAAGAGTTAACAGAACTTTATTCTTGTATGTTTATAAAACTTGGCTGAAATTGAAGATGATGTCATAGTGGCATCAAACATTGTAATGGTGTAAGGGATAGGCCTTGGATGAGTCACTGCAATTTGGTTGTGGTGTTTGCTGTGCTGCACAGCTCCTCAATGATGGTGTCAATGTGTGCCTGTGCACTGGTGTTGCTGAGTCTGCTCTTTGTGGCCTCTGCATAGTAGAGGAGCAGAAGATCTAAATTCTAATTCTTTTTTTTCTTGCCCATCAATATAACTTCTGCTTGCCTTGCCCAATGACTTGCAGAACATCAGCACAAGGAGAAGTTATTTTGAAAGCCAATAATAAATGAAATTAGTATTTTGAAACTGGTACCATCAAAATCCTTGTTAGTTTTGCTTTGACTTGTTGAGAACTGTATCACTCCAAATCATCAAATTTGACACGGCCACCACAGCTGGACGTTTTCATCTGCATTGTGTGTGGATGAGCAAGGTACAAGAAACTTTACCCCTACTTAATGTGAATTGTTTTTAAACATGGTGAGGCTGGTCTACTTTTGCTTTTGCACGTGGTGGACCAGTTTTGTGAGTATCCTGCTCAAGGCTTCCACCATTAGACAGCATCTGCCCTTTTTACATAAGAAAAAAAATGCCCCCTGCCCAGCTGTGGCTGTGAAGTACACCTTGTGCATATGGAAGCCTCCTGCAGTAGGCACAAAGGGAAATGCACAGCACCTTCATACCCAAATGCCACTCCACCATACATGGTTGGATCAGGGGTTGGCACAGGGTTACAGTCTTGAGACCCAAAGATGATTTTCCATGATGCAGAGGACACCAATGCTATGTGAGTGGGATCCAACCCCTGCATGTGTTGACTATCCCAGCATGGCTGCATCACAGTGTTTCAGGGCCCAGTTGCTCCCCATCCCCCACCTGTTGCCCCCTACATGGCATGGAGTTCTCAGGGGGATGCAGTACTGCATTTTCATATAAATATTTTTAGGTCCATACAGGGACATAACCGACAAGCCCACAATCCCATGTGCTGCATGGACAAGTGAAAATTCTCTGGCACTGACCTGGACATCTGAGGAAATGCCCAGTATCAAGTACCACTTCTCCCCCAGGAATGCAATCAGATGAACCTCTACATACCTGTGTCATAAAAGACATATCTGGGAGATGGCAATGTACCAGCAAGTGGATAGAGGGTGGGTAGTGGGGAATGCCTGAGACCTCTGAGTTGGGGGTAGCCATGTGACTACCACTGACTACCTGGTGAGGTGGAAAGACTTTTTGAAGCCTTTTTTTATATTTGTAACACAAATAACAAATATGGTACTATATACCTGAACATATGAGGCCCCCAAATAGAATATGCAGCTGCATATTCAGCAGAAAGTATACATACACCCTTACTGGGAGCCACTTGCCATTCCAGTAGTCCCAGATAGAATGTTTTCATATGCTGTTAAGAGGCAGACTGCACATTTTATTCCAGCTGTGGAAGGTTGGAGCTTTCCCTGCAGCATTACATTCTGGTGACATTTTGAATCTGCACAGGATGGTATTGCGCAACTCCCCATGCCTATCGACCCACCTGTTGCCCCTGGAAGCATCCCTTCATAAAACTGCAGCCTTGTGAAAGGCATTTGCCACAAAATGGTGAGGGGATGCAGGGGCATTATGGGAGAGCAGTCTGGGAATTAAATTAATGACAGACAGTTGTGGACCTAAAGGGACACAGACAGTTTACAAAAGTGTATCCTACAAAGTACCTAAATGGCCATTGAAATCAATGGAGCAGATTTCCCTGTGTCACCTAATCCACTCTACCCCTCCCCACAAGGTTTCCTTTATTTCTTACATACATTTAATTAAGTAAAATATCCAGTGATGTCTCAACTATTTAAAAACTGATTTATATTGGTGGTCCTCTGGTGGTACAGAGGTGTAAATATAATGTAGGTACCACATGCATTTTAACTTCAAACACAAACTACACTTGCAGCTTAATGAGAACACTACCCCTTTAAAGGCATCTAGGGAATGCGCAGAAAACCAGTTTTGCTTCTGTGTGAGACCTCATGCAGACACATTACCACACAGGATGAACCGGCAGTGCATTCAAATACAATCCCATATTAGGCTTGAATAATTTTTATTAAATTTAACGTACTTACATATCGATTTGCATCAGCATCACACTAGCAGCATTAGAGACAGGGGTTTCTACTGAACCAAAACTTTTAAGACAGGCAGTTAAAAGTTGGTGCTAGCCTTTGTTAATTTTCCATTAAAGCCCCAGGTATCACTACTAGAGATACTGCAAAGTTTTTCTTTATCAGTGAAGAGATGGCCAAGTCACATCACTCTTCGAGAAGAACTCAAAAAGTGACTCTCCTTCACCAAATTTTGGGCACACTGTACTACAAAACTATTCAAGGTGAGGAGAGGGGTCATAGTTGTGCCCAGAAGATGTAGGTACATATAACAGCCTACAGGTGCAGCCAACCACTATTTCCAACAATTATTCCTGCCTGACATGTAAGGGATGACAAGTTTGAAGTAGAAAACAGCTGTTGCACTCATGTTACAGAGCAAAATCTGTGTTTTAAGATTCAGTAAACACTTCATTCATACAACTGTTACTGCGGCTAATATTATTCATTGCCATTTCCATGAGGTGCAATGAAAATGCAAACAAATGAAAATGACACACTCATCGTAATTGTTGCTCTTCAAAATATCTTCACCATTCATTCACACTAATGGGTCTTAGCCAGAAGTATTTGGACCCAGTGAGAGAAAAGTCTTTTGTAGCATGGGACCGGACCTACGTTGGTGCTTCATTGCCCACAAGGCTGATGGACTGATGTTGTGCATGTGATCCAGCCAGTAACCAAGTTGGTCCACTCCTTTCCTCTGTTGTGTTTGCCAGTAGAAGAAAATATGAGTGGTAGAGAAAAAAATACAGGGGGCTATAGACTTCTATTCCAAAGGGATAGGAAAAGAATATAGCATATAAAAATAATGACAAAATAAAACCCAACTACCAACTTAGTAGGGGTATGGGTTGGGCCTACAGGGTGGCACAAGTGTAGCAGGCATAAGAACCAGAGCCTATTATGAACTACACAGACAGGAAGGGAAGAGATAAGAGAAAGGAGGGCAGCAGCCCTGGCATATAGCTCTGGCTTGTACAGAGGGACTCTGCAATATCACTGTGTACTTGAGAAAGCAGAATGCTAGCCTAACTAAATACAACCTTTGTACTCCCAAGAGGATGATTTCAGAACAGCATAAGAACCCGTGCTGCCCAAGAAGGGGGTGATAACAGTGTGACTGGACAAAGTCCAGGAGCACAGCTACTATCATCTTGCTACTTCAGTGTGACAGGACAGAGCCAGGAACACAGCTACTCTCTTCTTGTTACTTCAGTGTGACAGGACAGAGTCAGGAGCACAGTCACTATGTTCTTGCCACTTCAAAAGGAGCAAAGAAAGAAGATAACAACATGAAACATGAAGTGTAAAAAAGGGCTGGACTCCCCCAAGCTGAGGAGTATAGCACACCAAAACATACCCCAACAATCTGAGGAATATAGCACAGAAAATTCAGTCGCACCTGCCTCTCCCTGTGATGCAGAAAACCAGCTAAGAACTGCACCTTGTTCCAAGTGCCAGGCACTTTTCACATGGGACAAAGTGGAACATATGGGGAAGATGAAGACAAAGTTCTGGGCAGCAACAACAGGGACATACCTAAGAGATATCTCTAGAAGGGAGAGGGAGGAACTATGAAGGAATAGGAGAGAGCAAATAAACTACTGAAGGATCTTTTGTTGATTGGGAAAGGGTATAAGACCTTGACCCACTTTAGTTTTGTTTCAGGAACAGAATGTTTCCAACTAAGGAAGGAGGAAAAACACCTCCAAGAGGGAGTGGCAAGAAGGATGCCAATATGCAGAGGCACAACAGGGTGAGCTGCCCAGGGGTCCTGGCTCTTACCTGAGCAGAGGATGCTGGGCGGGGGTGTGAGTGAATACTGAAGATACTCTGGAAGATCAACAATTCTGGTGACTACATAATTTTCATATCTTCTAGGAATCAATCTTCACCATTCATTCATAGTAATGGGTCAGAATACCAAGCTTTTGCAAAAAGGGAGGAGTTGAATCACCCTAAGGAAGATATCCCTCAGTCCTCTGTGGGTGAGTGAGAACCACCTGAGGCAGGGACTTCTTACAGGTCTGGCAGAACCCAAGACTGGTCAGGGACAAGTGGAAACTCCTGTGACTTGGGAGAAGGAAGATGCCCAAACAGCTCATGCCTGATCCTGTGAGAAAAGAAATGAGTCCCTTGGAAATGCAAAGTTGAGCACCTTATGTCGGGCCAAAAGGTGCCAGCATGGAAAGAGTGAACCCATATTGTCCACAATTTAGGCTGTTGTTCCTACCAACATGGAAACTATCTCATTTGCATCATAAGCACCGTTGATTTGTGCCTTGCCAGCTCCAGGCCTTGGGCAGTGAGGCAAATGTCTTGCTGTATTGACTTGCAGTCCAAGCATTGCAGCCAGGACCTGACTTAGCTGTGACCATAGGCACTTGTAAACTGCCTGATGGGTCTGGTGCACAACAGCACATGATGAGTGCGTGTTACAGTGAAAACCCTCCTCCCTTGGCATCTATCTCTGTAGAATCAATCTTGGGAGAGAAGTCACACACAGGCATTTAGGCCCAGAGAGGGGCTGTAGTACAAACATATCTGAGGCGGGTGAGTATGGCTCTTACAGACCATGCAGGGCATAATACCTGTGTTGGATGTCCTTTAGGGGCTAGAGAGGGGAAAAGAATGGAACTAGATGGTCCTAGGTGCCTCCTCATAGGCCTGATGCCAGGAGGGATGACAAAGGAATCATCACTGAAATCAACAAAAGGAATTTCAGTGATGAGGATGCAGGATTGCAGCCTACAAAGGACTCCATGTTCAACTCCTTCAGTATTTCTGTGGGGATCCACTGGTATGCAGAGTACTCAGCATCTGCGGACATGTGGAGGGAGAAGTCCTCATCCTCAAATGAGAAAGTAGGAAAGGAGGAGCTGGGCTCGAGAAGTGGTGGTGCTGGGGCCACGAGTCTGAACTGGGCCTGATCAGACTGCAGGTGATACTGGTGGAGGGCACCAGATGTCCTCCAAAACTGGTGCCAGATCATGGGCCCAAGAGGACCCATAATACCTGGCAGCCCAAAGTGGGGTGGCAAAGGTCCAGGAGGGATGAAGAAGCCAGAGGCTTCAGGCTCCCTGCCAGGCTCTGAGAGTGCTCAGGGATCTCTCCCAAGGGAGGACCTAGCAAACCCACCCAAGTGGAGCCCACCAACCTCAGTGGTGCGACCCAGACAGTGCCCCTAGGGGGAGACCACCAGGTGAAGAGAGTGGAGGTGTACATTTCCCATGGGGCAGCTCCAGTCTTCACAGGTGGCAATGTCAGCTAGTTCTGGGAGAAACTAGCCACCGGGCCACTGCCTAAACCCTGATGGTGCTGCCTCCAGCACCAGTTGCAGGGTCAGCACAGGCTTAGTGACAGGTCTCAACCCCTAACCAGGACTGGTGCTGTCCTCTGAGCTGAACACGCTACCAGAGGCAGTACCACCTCTGGAACTGCCCCTCTATCTAGCACTGTGAACGGCACAGGAAACAGACCTCTCACTACGAACAGCACCAGGTCCAGAGCTGACACCACAGATGGCACTGGGACCAGAAATGACACAGTGGGCAGCACCAGAACTGGTCCCAGAACTGTTGCCATCACCAGGCCCAGAGATGACACCAGGAGTGATACCATCACCTGCTTCACACTCAGAATCAGACCCAGAGTCAGTGACATGGTTGCTGTCCCCATCCATGGGCCCAAGGCCAGTGCCTTCCTCCTCCACCAGGCCACAAGGCTCTCAGTAGAGGAGGTGATTACCACTTCAGACTCGGGAACATAGTCAGCCTTGGAACCGACCCCTCTTCTGGAACCTCAAAAGGTTCCAGATGGTGACCCGCCTTCGCAACTGGCACTGCCCCACTCACCAATACTGCAAGCAGTACCAGGAGCTGGGGAAGCACCAGGCCATGAACCCAGGGGGCCCACTGGTGTAGACTGAGTACATAGCTTCGGCCTCACCACTGGGAGTGTCCACTGTCCAGGAGGACAGATGTACTGAGAGAAGTGCTTAGCTGACCCATCAGAAGGAGTCAACTGTCCACAAGACACCCCAAGGACCTCCAATGTCTCAGTGAAGTGTGCGTTGGGAAGGTCCTGAGCACTCTATGACAAGAGAAACAGAACTGAGAAGGAGGGATGGTGTTGGTTACTGGAGGCTCACATGCACAGCGTCAGTACCTCAGCCTCATAGGTAGTGCCACCACCAATGTCGCTCCCCTCACAAGCTGCAAATGACTTTGCTCCAATCAGTCCTAGCATCTCCAGCTAAGACCCATTAGAGTGAATGAATGGTGAAGACTGATTCTTGGAAGATCAAATGTTTTATACAAATGCACAAAAATGTACAAAACTTTTCACAGAGGCTGCTAATGCCTATCACAGCCTACTTAGAAAGTTGACCCTAATGACTTGCACTTTGCTCGGATGATCTTCATCAGGGCCAGGTTATAGGCATTAGTAGCATAGATACATAGATACTGTTGGCAGATAAGGGGCCTATGGCCCACCTAGTCTGCCCATTTGAGCTTGTAAGTTTCCTTTTCTAGAAGTCTGTTGCCTTCACCTTGACCTCCAGGATTCCCTTATGTCTATACCATACATTCTTAAATCCTGTGATTGTTTCAGCCCCCATCACTTCATCTGGCAGGGTGTTCCACTTGTCACCCACCCTTTCTGTGAAGAAATTCCTTCTCACGTTTCCTCTGAATTACCCTCTCTCCAACTTCATGCCATGCCTTCGTGTCCTGGAACATCTTTTTTCACTGGAAAATAGTGCATTCCTGCACCCTGTTCCTCCCTGTAAGGTATTTGTATGTCTCTATCATATCCCCTCCCTCCCTCCTCTCCTCCAGGGAGTACATATTCAAGTCCTTCAGCCTGTCTTCATAGGACTTGTGATGCAATCACTGTACCGTATTTGTTGCCCTCCTCTGAACCTTCTCCACCCTGTCTATGTCCTTACGTAGGTAAGGTTTCCAGAACTGTACACTGTACTCCAGGTGGGGCCTCACTAATGTCTTGTATAGTGGAATTATGACCTCCCTTTTCCTGCTGGTGATGCCCCTGCCTACGTATCCCAGCATCCTATTTGCTTTATCTACTGCCTTGTCACACTGTTTTCCTACCTTGAGGTCATCAGAGATGATAACCCCAAGGTCCCTTTCCTGCTTGGTACATGCTATATCCTCACCCTACAACTGATATATTGTTCCAGCGTTTTTGTGCCCCATATGCATTATTTTGCACCTCTTTACATTGAATTTCAACTGCCAAGCCCTCAACCATTCTTCAAGCTTCTGCAGGTCCCTCCTCATTTTGTCCACACCCTCTGGTGTGTCCACTCTGTTACAGAGCTTCATGTTATCAGCAAACAGGGAAATTCTGCCTTCTAGGTTCTGTACAATGTCACTGATGAAGACGTTCAGTAGGACTGGGCCTAGCTTTGATCCCTGCAGTACCCCACTGGTCACTCTTCCCCGCTGTGGAGTGACAGCCATTTACCATCATCCTCTGTGTCCTGCCACCCAGCCAATTAACCACCCACTGCACTACTGTCCTGTCCACTCCCATTTTCCCCAGTTTGTTTAATAGCATTTTATGCAGCACAGTGTCAAAGGCTTTGCTGAAGTCCAGATAGGCGATGTCCACTGCCCTCCCTGATCCACCTCCCTTGTCAGTTAAGTGCTGTCTCTGTGGCACAGTCAGGTGAGTACATTTGGCCCTTAATGTAAAGGTTGGTGGTTCAAGCCCACCTATGTACAAATTAAATGAGGTTGGTCTGGCATGGCCCCAGTGAAACAATGCTTCCTTGGATCCTGTAGTCCGTTGGCAACCAGATGTTCCACCAATCTCTCCTTCAGCAGTGCTTCCATGATTTTCTCCATTACTGAGGTCAGTCTGACTGGTCTGTAGTTCCCTGCTTCCTTTTTGTTTCTGCTTTTGTATAAGGCGACTACATCTGCTGTCCTCCAGTCTTTGGGTACCTCCCTTGTTTCCAGTGATTAGCTAAGTAGGATTGTCAGAGGTTCAGCCACCACCTCTCTTAGTTCCGTTAGACCCTGTGGTGTACTCCATCTGGCCCCATTGCTTTACTGACTCTTATTCCTTCAAGTTCCTTTAGGACTCTTTCCTGAGTAAAGGGACTTATGTCCATTTCTGCGCCCTTCCCACCCCTTATGCTTCCTTCAGGCCCATTACTCTCACCTTCCTCAGTAAAGACTGAACAGAAATATCTGTTCAGTATGTCAGCTTACTGATGTCTTCCTCACCTCTGCGCGTCCTCCTCTTTCAGTCTCACTATCCCTCCCATTTCCCTTCTTTTTTCACTTATGTACCTGTAAAATGTTTTGTCCCCTCTACCCACTGATTTTGTGATGTGTTTCTGTCTGAGCTTTGGCTTCCCTTACTGACCTTCCTACCTCCCTTTGCTTCTCGTGGTACTTCTCCCTATCCCCCTTCTGCCTGCAGCTTTTTGTATTGCTTGAATGCAGTCTTTTTGGCTTTCACTTTCTCTGCTACCTCCTTGGAAAATCATAATGGCCTCCTCTTCCTTTTCCCTTGCTAACCTGTAGCATATAATCCTGTTGCTCTTGTAATCCCTGTTTTAAATAATGCCAGCTGTTCCTCCTCCTCCCCTGATTCCCTCCCCATTTCCATTAGTCCCTCTTTCAAGCATGTCCATATTTTCCCAAAGTCTGCCCTCCTAAAATCCAGGATGTGTTTTTGTGCAGTTTGGTTCTGCTGCTTCTGTGATTTCAAACCACCACTGTTGCCCAGGTGCTTCCCCATTGTTACCTCTATCACACTGTCCCCATTTGTAAGCACGATGTCCAGTATTGCCTTCTGCCAAGTTGGTTCCATGACCAGTTGCTTAAGGAAGGCACCTTGAAGGAAGTCCAGGATAAATCTGCTCCTGGTTGATGTTGCTGCTAGGAGGCTGCAGTCCACATCTGGAATATTGAAGTCTCCAACCAGCACCACCTCCCCCTTGTCTGCCATCCTTTGGATGGCTAGCATTAACTCCCTATCTGTCTCTTACTCCTGGGCTGGTGGCATAAAACATTTCTTGCTTGCACTTATATTGCACTTTATGGGAACAGGCACTAAATAATACTAGTGGTGCCGTAGCAGTTGTCCAGGTAAAGTGCTTACTGAATATTAAAATACAGAGCTTGCTTTGCAACATGAGCACACAAGCTGTTTTATACTGGTATCTGGAATAATTGGGGGCTAGCCACACTGTCATGGGGGCTAGTCACCCTGTCATGCACCATGTGAGCTTTGTCAGGGCCAGGTCATAAGCATTAGCAGTCTCTGTGGAAATATTTACGCATTTGTGTGTATTTCTATAAAATATTTTTTGCTTGTACTTTTCGTGCACCTTATGGAAAGTGCCAAACAAATAAGAGTCAGAGAAGTACCAGCCACACTCAAGGTGTATCATCAGTTTCTTTTTATTTCAAACAAGTCACACTATGATATCCTGATCATGCCCAATATTTTCATTTCGTGGGCTTCTTCAGTGGCTTGGATCTACATATTAAAATATAAAACTTAATAATTAACATCCAGAGTTGTTATTATTTTGTTATTGCTACAATATTATCTAATTTCTCTCTACTGGGTACTTCTCTGACTCTTATTTGTTTGGAACTCCCTGCTCTTCAACCCCAAACAACTGTTTGGGTTAGAAAAATAACCACCCTGTTGTGCACTGAATCCCTTAAATGAAGAATGGAGTTAAAGTAAGGAGCGAGATGACAGGCTTTGAAAATCTGATGGTAAGTACACTGGAGTAGGCCCCTGAAGAGGAGGAGGGGGAGGATGATGTTTGGAGTGACTGAAGCTAAGCACACTGGAGTACAGTATCTATTTGTATTATTTATTATTATATTATTTTATTATTAAGAAATATATTAATATTTATTTGTTATACTATTAAGATCGAGGAAAAATGAGGCTCAGAGTGGCTGAAGCCAATCACAGTGGGAGAATTGTATATATTTATATAATGTATTTTTGTATAATATGATTATTTAATTTATTTCTAGGAAAAAATATAAGTATATTAAGATTAGGAAGGAAGAGGTTCTGAGTGATTGAAACGAGGCACTCTGGAACAGGCCACTGAGAAGGAGGATGATGTTTTGAGTGACTGAAGCTAAGCACACTGGAGTAACAGACTCTATTACAGGATTGATTGTTATAATATTATTAGTTTATTTATTAAGCAATCAATTTATATTTATCGGTTTATGTACTATAAAGATGAGTAATGATGACATGTGGAGTGACTGAAGCTAAGCACACTGGAGTATGGTATCTATTTGTGTTATTTATTATTATATTATTTTATTTATTATTAAGAAATATAGTAATATTTATTTGTTATGCTATTAAGATGAGGAAAAGTGAGGCTCAGAGTGGCTGAAGCCAGTCACAGTGGGAGAATTGTATATATTTACATAATTTATTTTGGCATAATATGATTATTTAATTTATTTCTAGGAAAAAACATAAGTATATTAAGATTAGGAAGGAAGAGGTTCTGAGTGAATGAAACTAGGGCACTCTGGAACAGGCCACTGAGAAGGAGGATGATGTATTGAGTGACTGAGGTTACGCACACTGAAGTAACAGACTCTATTATAGGAATGATTTTTATAATATTATTAGTTTATTTATTAAGCAATCAATTTATATTTATTGGTTTATGTACTACAAAGATGAGAAATGATGACATTTGGAGTGACTAAAGCTAGGCACACAGAAGTAGGCCCATGAGGAGGAGGAGGAGGATGTTTATAGTGACTGAGGGAAGGCACACTGGAATAACTGCATCAAATGTTTGATTTATTTTTCATATTATTTTATTTATTAAGAAATTAATTTATATTTATTTGTTTATATAAAATAAAGCTGAAGAAGGATGATATTCGGAGTGACTAAAGCTTGACACACTGCAGTATGCCCATGAGAAGCAGGACGTTTGGAGGGCTGAGGAAGACACAATGGTATACATTTATCAACTGTATGAATTTTTAACAATATTATTTTATTTTTTAAGAATAAATTAATTTGTATTTGTTTATGTACATAATAGTAAGATGTGGAAGATGAGGTTTGAAGTACCCCAATTTAGGCACACTGGAGTCGAGCTGGGAACATTTTCAAAGGATGATACGGCGGCATTAGGCATGCAAACATCGTTACTGACTTTCAATATCTGATGCAGACTGCACAATGCCTGCCCATACAGAGACAGAACTGGGCAGAGCCCAGGTCAAGAATTCTGTATCTGCTATAATATGGTCAAGCCATGAGCAAGAAGTTAAGCATGAGTACCCAAAGTCAATCTATGTTATGACAACTGCAGAGTGTGACAATGCATGTGGAGCATGGTGCAAACCAAACAAAAGTAAAAGTATTTGCCAAGAATGTTTTTATTATTGATTTTAATTTTATCAAGCTAGATGTGAGTGATGGTGGGGAGATACTGACTGGGACTAAACAAGTAGCATGAGCTTGAATGCTTCATGTAGGCATAATAGAGTAAAATAGGACCCTAGTTATAACTTGATGGTTTTCAGAACTGCAGGCTTAATTGAGGAATGGCCAGGAGCATTCGTATTATGCCACTACAGATAAAATTCTTGGACTGGTGCAAGACGAGCAACAGTAAAAACGTTTGCCAAGAATGATTGTTATTATTATCTACTTTTCATTACTGATTTTTCATCAAGCATGAGAATGACTGAAAAGTAAGTGTGAGTGTGACCTGAGTGTGAACATGACATAGGTAACAAGAACCTCCTCATCCTCATGAAATTAAGAAAGTAAAAAAAAGTGCTCAACTGCTTGAAGTAATCTGCAAATTGACCAACACTAAGCTAGACAGAAGCACACAGCATCAGCACAGAAAACCTGAAAAAAGTGAGAATGTGAGGAAGGTAGATTTCTTTTATAAATGATATGTTATTATTGTAAGTATTTTTATTAACAATTTGATTATTCAATAAAATTGGAAGCTGCCTCAGCTGTGGTGCCAACTTGTTGCTGTCTCAGCAGCAGCACTCATCATCCGCACAGTGAGTCATGAACAAACACCCAGCACTGGTGTGAAACAACAGGTTTCTGAGGGAACAACCCTACTGTTTTATCTGTGGTTTCTCCCTGTTTGAAACTAATAAAGCAATTTATATCAAGTACTGAACATTGTTTTCTTATCCTTTTTGATGTCCATTTGTCCAGCTATTTTGGTTGATGAATCTTTATTGTGCACAGCGAGCATATGCAGGTGGCCTTAGAAAAGTACACCTTTGTTTTTAACATAAAATTGCCAGATTCTCACTTTAAATAAAGAGCTGACTGCATTTCTTCCTAACTATTAATTTATTCATATTTTAATTTTAAAAGCATCAGAAAAGTTAGTCTGTTGACTCAGTGGTAACATTATTGCTTGTGATGCAGGTGACCCAGGCTCAGAAGGAAACTCAAGTCATTGAAAGTCAGCTGGTGGAAGGAGGATGGAGCATCCTAGATGTGTGTCTCTCCTCCTTCAGAGAGAGAGGAAATTAAAATTACATTCTCACTGTTTATTCTTGATCTTCCAGAATATCTCCACCATTCAGTCACACTTATGGGTCTAATCCAGAATTGCTAGGACCCTTTGGAAGCAAAGTATTTTTCAGCCTAGGAGTGGACCGATGTTAGTGCCAGCACCGCCCATGAGGCAGATGTAGTGATGTCATCCACATGGTTTGACAAGTAATCAACGCCAGCCTCCTCCCTTCCTCAGTTCTGTTGCCAGGAAGAAAACCAGTGGGTGGAAAAAAAGAGAAAGAGCTATGGATTCCTAGTCCAAAGGGATAGGAAAAGGATATAGGATATAAAAACAATGAACATAATAAAACCCAACTACCAGCTTTGAGAAACTAAGGGTGTGTCTAATGATGGCACAGGTATAGTGGGTGTAAGAGTCAGAACCTGTCTCAGTCATGTGGACAGGAAGATGGAGAGAAGGGCAGCAATCCTGGTAAGAGCTCTGGCTGGTGCAAGAGGCCCAGAGGACCAAGTGCAGTAAAAAAGGCAGGATGACAAGCTAACCTTCCTTCCTCTACTCATCAGAGTACAAGAATGAGGAGCCACATTTCAATAGCTCCAGAGGACCAAAGTAATAGAAATAGAAACAAAATCCAAGTAGAAGACAGAATGTCTTCTTGCCACTCAAGGAGTGAAGAGTTGCACTGAAAGGAAAGAGAATGAAACTCAAAATAGGGTGTGGAAAAACATCCAGCCACAGGCTGAGATAGCAGAATAAAACCCCAAAGCATCCACCTCTCCCTAGGCTCAGATGTTTAAGGCTGCACCTTGGATGAGGACTAGAGACTGCCACTAGGCATAGAGTCAGAAGCATAATAAGATAAGCTGATCCCAACTTGACACCTATTTTACATTTCACCAAGACATAACAAGATTTGCATCAATGTAGGTAAATTCACCGATGCTCTCAGATCACCAGCCAGTGTTCCTTGAGGGGGACATGCCACCAAGAAAGACACACTGAAGACTAAATATCTCCCTTCTTAGGGACCCTAACCTCCTGAAGGAGCTTAAAGAGGCTCTTCAAATGGTGGTGTGTGAAAATAATAACCCAAGGGTAATAAGCCAGGGATACTCTGGGATACTGCTAAAACAGTTTTATGGGGTAAATTAATTTCAGTAGCTATGTATATGAAGAGGAAACAGCAGAAAAAATTAACAGAGCTCAAGCAACATCTATCAGAACTGGAGACAGGACAAAAGAAATAATGGGATAGGAAAAGAAACAGATATCAAGCAGCTAAAAATCAATATACAAAATTTTCAGAGAGTAGAAAAAAAGACACTTCAGTGACTAAAACAAAAATACTATGAAGGGGTGCTCAGGTAGTTAAGCTATTAGGGTATAGGCTTGAGTAACACATCACCAGGGGTGCCATTACAAAAATAAAACTCCCCCACACAGGCTCCATAGTGCAAAAACTGGAACCGATTTCTGATGCCGTCATAGCTTATTACAAAACGTTATATAGCCCCCACCCAGAAACAGAAATCCCCACTAAAAGAGAATGTCTCTAATCCTTAAATCTGCACAAATTAATGGAAGCCCAGTGTGCTGTACTGACTTCCCCAGTCTCTGACTTGGAGATAGCAATGGTCATCAAAGACCTTAAAACAGGCAAATATCCAAGACCTGATGAATATGGATGGGAGTTTTAAAAAGCCATCCAGGAGGAGATGATGCCCCTACTCAGGTGAGTCTTCAAAAATTGAGGAGGAGCCTTGCCCACTAGGAACTATATCTCACAATTGTTATACCAAAAGAAGGAAAGACTCAATATTACACAGCTCATACAACACTGTATCACTTCTCAGTACAGGCTATAAAATATATACTGTCATATTAGCAAAATCTCTTAACCTCCAACTACCGACTATCATAGACCTAGAATAAACAAGCTTTATTCTGGGAAGATAAGCTCCAGATAATATCTGGAACACACTTGATGTAATAAATGTAATCAACCACAAGAAAATATCAGCCTATATAATGAACCTTGATGCTGAAAAAGCCTCTGATGAGGTGGTATGCAGTTTTTGCTCCTAGTTTTACAACTCTTTGGACTCCCAGAAGAATTTATTACTGGGATAAAACACTATACTCTTTTCCTTAGGCATATGTTGGTACTAATGTTGGGATCTCACCCAGCTTTAACTAACACCATGGCACTCAGCAGGGTTGCCTCTCACCCCTGTTGTTGAACTTATATATTGAACCACTGGTCAAATGGATCAGGGACAGCCCCACTATCACAGGAGTAAATATGGGAGGAACTCCCACAAAATAACATTATATGCATGTGACATATGTGACATGGTTGAATACAGTCCTGTCCCACTTGTTATGGAGAAGGAGTTTAAATGAAAGGCTTTGTTCTACTCTCTCCTTTTCTGTCTCTTCTCTGTCTGGTTGTGCAATCAAATTTTCTGTGAAACCTAGGACTTGATCACCGGATGTTCTTGCAATTCTCTGCCCCTCATTATAGCTTTACCCTCACTTGCTATTCTGTATTTTCTCCCCCCTTGCATATCTGCTGGTATAAAAATATATGTGAATTATATTTTGGGGGAATTTAATTGATACCGGGATCCCTTTCTTTAAAACTATATATAGTTACACTGTTGAAATGATTGCAAAGCTAAAACTGTATATAGTTATACTGTTGAAATAATTGCAGCTATTTGGAACTCAAGGGGTTAGCGTGAGATGCAATTTTTAAGCCTTTTACAAAAGATGTAAATAAGAAGTCAGTTCTGGGTCACAATGTTCTTTTTTGTTGCACCTGCTGAAACTGACAAGAACACTGGAAACTTACAAGAACACCGTGTGAGAAGCATGCTATTTTCTTAATGAGCTCCTGCACTGACTTATAAAAGGAATAATAAGGAGCTGCAATGTTTTGCAAAGACAGAGAGAGAGACAGAGACTGGAAATTGAGAAGAAACCCAGATAGACTTTGTTTATACTGCCTTTGTAAATAGTTATAATGAACAATTTTATTTTTTTTATTTTACTGTTACTAATATTAAATCATTTTGTTGCAAATTTTACAACTGCTCCTGGTTTTTCTATGCTTCCTGATCTATGCCTCGATGACAGATGGTGTCAGCTTAAGTGGAATTTACACTGTGCATACTCTAAGCCAGGAGTTTTGTGCATGAGTACTAGACCTAGTACCAGGGAAGCATAGCAGAAAGATATGGATTCTGCAGCAGCAAGTCCAGGAGTGGTTACCAGAAGAATGGCAGCCAAACTAGCAGAGACAGAAGTCCAAGCTGAGACTGTACAGCTAGCCCAGTTATAGAAAAGAACAGGCAGTGACAGAACCTGAAAGCCTGACTGCCTTTTTCAAATGGTGGGCTTTACAACAAAAGAGACAGAGCAGCAGAGGAGAGAAGAATTGCCTTATGTCTGTCCCATGCGTTCTTGAATTCCCCCCACTGTTTCTGACTCTATGACCTCCTCAGGAAGGCCATTCCATGCATCTACAACCCTCTCTGTGAAGAAATACTTCCTCACATTACCTCTGAGCCGTCCCCACTCTATCTTCAAATTGTGCCCCCTTGTTCTTGCACATCTCTTTTTCTGAAAGATGCTACCCTCTTGGACTTTGTTGATTCCCTTGAGGTATTTGAAAATTTCTATCATGTCCTCCCTCTCCCTCCTTTCCTTGAGGCTATACATATTAAGCTCCTTTAGTCTTTCTTCATATGTCTTCTGGTGCAGACCCTGCACCATTTTGGTTGCCCTCCTCTGAACAGCCTTCACCCTGTCTATGTCTTTGCAGAGATGGGGTCTCCAGAACTGTACACAGTACTCCAGATGTGGTCTTACCAACTGTCTGTACAAAGGGCCAACAACTTCCTGTTTTCTATGGTAATGCCTCTCCCTATGCATCCCAGTATCCCCCCAGCCTTCCTTACTGCCTTCTCACATTGCTGGCCCACCTTTAGGTTGCCTGATATGACTACCCCAGGTCCCTTTCCATTTTTGTTGTTGTCAGTATCTCACCCTCCATTGTGTACTCCTCCCCTGGGTTTTATTTCCCAGGTGCATTATTTTGCACTTCTTTGCATTGAATCTAAGCTGCCATACATTTGACCATTCCTCCAACCTTGCCAAGTCCCTTTTCATCCTTTCCACCCCACCTTGCATATCAACCCTGTTGCAGATCTTTGTGTCATCTGCAGATATTGACGCATACCTGACAACTTTTGAAAGGGTTGCCGCAGCCTGACAGTGGCCAAAGCAGCAATGGGCAATCAGATTGGTACCTTACCTGCCAGGGAAAGTCCAACTTGCTTACAATGATATGGACACTGCACAGTCAGAAAACTATGACCTGGTGAAAAGTGAAATCCTGAAAAGGTATGACATCTCAGGAGAGACCTACAGGCAGAGATTTCAGTCTCTGAAGTACAACTCAGTCGACAATCCTCGAGAAGCTTTCACCGGACTCAGAGAACTCCTGATAAAATGGCTCCAACCAGAGAGCAAAACAGTCCCAAAGATCACTGACACATTTGCAATGGAACAATTCATCAACATCCTGCCTTCAGATGTGAAGCTTTGGGTGAAAGGACATCGACCCGAAAGTGGGGAAAGGCTGTTTCTTGGCAGAAGACTACCAAATGGCCAGACAGACACCACAGCAGCGAGGTAACAGCCAAACACCAGTAAGACACTATTTTTCCCATTTGAACTCCAAGTCTGATAAGAACTCTGGTGGGGTAACAAATCTGCACCCAAAGACTTTATTTGCTGTAACTATAATCGCCAGATCATATTACAAGAAATTGCCGTAGAAGAAGAGCAGCACTGGAGCAAATTTGTCCTGAGCAAATAGGCTCAATTACTTAACAGATGTGAAGGTGGGAGATAAGACTGTGAAGGGACTTATAGACTCGGGAAGCAGACATACCCTAGTGCATACTGAAGTGCTGGGAAAGCAATGTCCAAAAGGACCAGGTACTGGTGTCATCTGCATCCATGGGGACACTTGATACTATCCCACCACCCAAGTGACTCTGACTATTAATGGGGTGTCGCACCAAATGAGCGGGGGATAGTACCTAAGTTACCTGTACCTGTGATTATTGGAAAATGACTTTCCAGGATTTATTGAGTTAATCAAAGAGGGAGTAAATCCTAATGTTTCAGCAGTTGTGGTGACAAGAGCTCAGGCAAAAAAAAATCTCATGTGGTGGGGACTCTTTTTCCTTTGGTTGATTTTGATTTGGACTTGTTTGAGCACAGCTCCAAGATCCAGAAGTCTAGGAAAGGAAGATGATGCTTGAAGAAACAGTGGCAACAAAAGACTGATGGACATAAGGGGTTAACATATGAAAATGCTGAAACTAAACTGATCGCTGATTGTGATTTTCTTTCAGAACAAGCTAACAATGTTTCTCTCCAGGGTTATTTTAAGTAGCTGGGAGTGAAACCAAAATAGGGGGCATCTATGTCTAAAAAATGTAATGGGCTACTGTACAGAGTTTGGATTAAATCTCAGGCACAGGACAAGCTAGAACAATTGATTATACCACAAAAGTATAGATCTGAGTTGTTACAGATAATACATGATAGTCCTACGGCTGGTCATTAGGGAAGGGATTGCACCCTTGCCAGATTGCTGTACAGATTTTACTGGCCCAGAATTTATGAACATGTTGCTAGCTATTGCAGTTCCTGTGTTGAGTGTCAGAAAGTAGCTCCAGCGACTAAAAAAGACAAGGTGCCCTTGGTGCCCCTACCTATGATAGATGTGCCTTTTGAGAGAATTGCAATGGATGTGGTTGGCCCCTTAGACAAAAGTAAAAAAAGCACTCAATTCATTTTGGTAGTATGTGACTATGCTACTTGATACCCAGAGGTAGTTCCAACGCGTACTGTCATAGCCCCAAAAGTGGCAGCAGAGCTTGCCAAAATTTTCAGGAGAGTGGGAATACCCAAAGAGATTATTACTGATCAGGGCAGTAATTTTGGTGCTGCAATACAGAAGAAACTGTACCGACTACTAGGTATCACTGCTATAAGAACCTTCCCTTATCACCCTCAGACAGACGGTATTGTTGAGCGTTTTAATCAAACCCTGAAACACATGTTAAAAGGTTTATAAAGGGGACAGGAAAGAAAGACATGGACCAATACTTGCCTTACCTGCTTTTGCACAGGCATCAACAGGTTTTCACCATTTGAAATGCTATATGGTAGACAACCTAGAAGGCCACTAGATGTAATAAAAGAAACATGGGAAGATAACCCTCATCAGAAGCAATCTATAACATCTTATATGTGTGCCCTGAGAAAGAAGCTGGCAAAATATATTGAAATTGCCCATAGTAATCAGGAAAAGGCCCCAAACCAGCAGAAGGTGTATTAGACCTTGGGGTAAAAGAAAATATTTTTGAGCCAGGTGAAAAGGTCTCGCTATTGTTACCCACTACAGAAAATAAATTGTTAATGAAGTGGCAAGGGCCTTATAAAGTGCTTAGATGTACTGGCCCAGTTAACTATGAGATTGAGACCCCTGATATGAAACATCCTACTAAGATATACCATGCTCACCTCCTCAAGAAATAGACTGAAAAAAACACCAAAAGCTGTGTTGCTAGTTTTACCAGAAACTGATAAAGAAGATATTGATATAGTTTATGATAGACTGGAACAAACTGTAGGTGCTGATGCTGTAAAGGTGAATGTTTCCTTAACCTCAAAACAAACCACAGAAATTTGTAACTTGCTAAAGGCATGTAACAGTACTTTTACCACAACACCAGGCCGAGGAAAAGGGTGGTACACATAATAGTGACAAGGAATGCTTGCCCTGTTAGACAAAGACATACAGATTACCAGAGTAGTCAAGAGCAGACGTGGTTAAGAAAATACAAAAATGAAAGAATGGGTATCATAGAAGAGTTGAGAAGTGCTTGGTCATCCCAAATGGTGATTGTAAACAAAAAAAGAAGGGTGTGTTAGAATCTGGCTTGATTTTAGGAAACTTAATCAAGTGCCAGAATTTGACAGTTATCCCATGCCCAGAATAGATAATTTGGTGTACAGACTGGGGAGTGCCAAATACATCAGTACCCTCAATCTCACCAAGGGTTACTGGCAAATCCCCCCTAGCTAAAGAATCCAGAGACAAAACTGCTTTTGTCGCTTCTATAGAATTCTATAAACTCACCACCATGCCATTTTGTTTAGATGCTGCTCACGCTACATTCCAGCAGTACATGGATGTAATTTTATCCCCTCACACTGGTTATTGTGCTGCATACCTGGATGATGTCATGGTGTACAGTCCAGACTGGAAAAGCCATCTGGAACACCTACAAGCTGTTATCCGCTCAATCAAAAAGGCAGGTCTGACAATTAATCCTACCAAGTGTGCACTGGGCATGCAGAAAACCAGATATTTGGGCTATGTTTTGGGAAATGGAGCAGTCAAACCAGAGGTTTCCAAGATAGAAGCTGTAGCTAACCCTGTCCCCAAAACAAAGAAACATGTCAGGTCATTTTTAGGGCTGGCTTGTTATTATTGGAGATTTGTTCCCAGCTTTGCCGAGTTAGCTACTCTCTCACTGAACTCACAAAGAAATGGTTCTGAATAACATAAAATGGACCCCAGAGTGTGTGAGGCTTTTTGGACCATTAAGGCTGCATTATGTTCAGCCCATTTTAAAGCCCAGACTTTGAGAAACAATTGCTGTTACAGACTGATGCATCTGAGGTAGGCCTAGGTGTAGTCTTGAATCAGCATATAGATGGGAAAGAACATCCTAGTCTATGCATAAGTAGGAAATTGCATGACAGAGAAAGGTACTCCACCACTGAAAAGGAATGCCTTGTGGCAAAGTGAGCCATGGAGTCCCTTAAGTTTTACTTACTAGGAACTGACTTTGTACTTGTGACATATCACAATCTTCTCTGTTGGCTTAACCAAATGAAGGATAACAATTCTAGAATCACACATTGGTACTTGGCACTACAGCCATTTAAATGTAAAGTAATGTACAAATCCAGGAATGAGAATGTCAATGCTGATTTTCTGTCTAGATATGGATCAGGAATTGAGGATGCTGAAGGTTGAAACAATGTCAGTTGAAACTTCTCTGTTTCCTATACTGCATATGCACAGAAATGTAAAGGTTATATGCTTATGTTTGATGAGAAGTACTAGAAAGTTTTGGAAACCTGTTTTTTTAAAACAGGTTCCCTCTTAAGGAGGGGGTATGTGACAGGGCTGAATACAGCCCTGTCCTAGTTGTTATGGAGTAGGAGTTTAAATGCAAGGCTCTGTTCTATTCTCTCCTTTTCTGTCTCTTTGTCTGGTTGCGCAACCAAATTTTCTCATGAGACCTAGGACTTGATCATCCCGATGGTCTCTGCCCCTTGCTATCCCTCTACCCTCACTTGCTGTTCTGTATTTTCTCTCCCCCCTGCATATCTGCTGGTATAAAAATATATATGAATCATTTTGTGGAAATGAAATTGATACTGGGATCCCTTTCTTTAAAACTGCATATAGTTATATTGTTGAAATGATTGCAAAGCTAAAAGCTGTATGTAGTTATACTGTTGAAATAATTGCAGAGTTATTTGGAACTCAAGGGGTTAACCTGAGATGCAATTGTTAAGCTGTTTGCAGATGTAAACAAGAGGTCAGTTCTGGGTCACAATGTTCTTTTGCTGCACCTGCTAAACATGACAAGAACATTGAAAACTTACAAGAACACTGTGTGAGAAGCATGCTATTTTCTTAATGAGCTCCTGCACAGACTTATAAAAGGAGCTGCAATGTTTTGCAAGAGAGAGAGACACACACACAGAGACTGAGATTGGAAACTGAGAAGAAACCCAGAAGGACTTTCTCTATTTATATTGCCTTTGTAAATAGTTATACTGAACAACTTTATTATTTTATTTTACTGTTATTAATAATAAATCACTTGTTCCAAATTTTACAACTGCTTTCAGTTTTCCTATGCTTCCTGACCTGTCCCTCGATGACAACATGCTACTATATTTGGCCTACCCAGAAACTTCGATACCGGAGGTTTGGAGGGGTTTAGAACTCTTTGGGATGCATGCAGGTTATATCCTAAATAAAACAACATCAGAAGTACTCAGATTTAATTATAACCCCTCCAAACACATCAAAGAATTGTTTCCTCTGAAATGGCAGGTGATGCAAATGAGATATCTGGGAATTCAATTCACACAAAATCTCTCCAAATTATTTGGTGCCAGTTGTGTTCCTCTGACCAGAAAAGTACAAGATGACTTGGCTAGATGGGCTCTGGTTACCTTGGTTAACTTCCTGCTATACTCTAGGATCAAGTCATTAACAATGAATGTTTTACTGCGCTTTCTATACCTTTTCTAAAGTATCCTTATCCCATACCCACAAAGCAATTTCTCCAATGGTAAAAGTCTTTCTTGAACTAATTATGGGCAGGCAGATGACCCAGGATCAAAATATAAATTGCTAGAAATAAGTAAGTCAACCAGAGTGAAGGCTGTCCCAGGATTATTATCTAGCTGTGCACCTATGGTCCCTGCTTCTGTGGATGGTCTGGCATACAGAGCCACATGGAGCTGACAGAACAGAGAGAGAGGAGAACTGCCCCTAGGAGCTTGGGCAATGGACTCTATCTTTAAAAGGAAAATAGGGATATCACACATTTAGCAGTAAGATCCACCCTAGTGTGTTGGGGGTACAGAACATGGGATAAATTTTGATTTGAAACCCTATTTATGGCCATCTAGATAGATGGTTCACATGGGACCAGTCTTTTCAGCTGGCCCAAATGTACCTGACCTGTTGATGCTGGGTTCACCGAGGCTTATGCATACCTATACAACTTCACAGGGAGCAGACCCAGTAGACTTCAACTCCCTTAAACAGGCTTTCAACTTAGCCTATTCAGATCCCTTTATGTACCTCCAAATCAGACTCACATACAGCATCAAAGAAGGACAGTACAGGAAACACCTCCAATCAAACAATTTTTTGCAACCCTAAAGCTTATGGACAAGGAGTGGTCACTGGCCTTCCAGATATTTTTTAAAACCACCAACTCCCCATTATGATAAGAATTTGCCTGGAAGGTGAGAGCATGATTTTTTTATATCCTGGTAATACATGGAAAATGGGCACAGAATGCTTGACAGGCTTGTTAGAG
The DNA here is from genome assembly GCA_016271365.2 of Neoceratodus forsteri. Taxonomy (NCBI): domain Eukaryota; kingdom Metazoa; phylum Chordata; order Ceratodontiformes; family Ceratodontidae; genus Neoceratodus; species Neoceratodus forsteri. The sequence goes on from CM028129.1 coordinate 727,055,832, forward strand.
ACTGGGCTCAGAAACTAAGGCACGCTTCACACACATCTTGCGGTCATGCCCAAAACTGACAAACTTCTGGGAACAGATAACTGTAATACTTCCAGAACTGTTCATGTCAGATGCTTCACTCACTGCCCCACAAGCCATCCTGAGCCCCCCAATGGGGTAAGTGGCAAAGATGTCCTCTATTTATGGAATGTGCTGTGGTGACCGCATACAAGGCTAACCAAACAGTAGCTATGAAGCACTGCCTCCCACACATAAGCAATGGGAGATATGACATATGAAAGAATTATCTCACCAGATAAACCAATGGGTACCTTGTTTTACAAGTAGATGGGCACGCTGGCTACTATACTTAGATGGGCAAGATCAAGACGAAACTCTCCAGTGGGTACTCCAAAATGTGGTCCAAGGGGCCACCCTTCCACTGACTGGTTATAAAAACTAATAATTATGCCTCCCAGAGAAGGGAGGTGCCTATTGTCCTAAGTCTACTGCCTATCTTGTCATGTAAGGAAGTTTGTACTATTCCAGAATACCTGCTGTGATTTATAAACAATTACTGTGGTGTGCATTGTAACATGAAATGTAAGATTACCTGGCTGCATTCTGATTACATGATATGTTTTCTGTATCCATGTTGTTCAATAAACTTGAATTAAAAAAAAAGTTGAAGCAGCTAAGGGATACTACTCCAAGAGATCCAAACAGGGAAAAAGAAGAACAACAAGTGAGGAAAAAAACAAGGAAAAAAATCCCTTATTTTAATAGGAAGATGACAAGTGGGCCCACTTCCGATTTTCTGTTTAAAAAAAAATATGGGGGGTATAAACTTAAGGATAAGAAAAGAGAGCTTTTCCTCAAGGAAGAGGAAAAGCTCTGGGGACTGTTAAGAAGTGACAGTGCATTAGCACAACAGGATGAGCTGCCTAAAGGTCTTGACTCTTACCTGAGCAGAGGACGATGGCAGGCATGTGACTGAATGGTGAAGATATTCTGGAAGATCAAAAATTATGGCGAGGACGTAATTTCATATCTTCCAAGAATCAATCTTTACCATTCAGTCCCACTTAGAATCAGAGTGTCAAGCTTTCCCAAGGAGTGGAGTTGGCTCACCCTGAGAGAAATCAATCCCTCAGCCCTCTAGAAGGGATAACCACTGGAGGGCAGGAACTCCTCACAGGTCCAGTGGGACCCAAGACTGGTCAGGGTCAGGTGGAAGCTACCATGACCTGGGAGCAGGAGAGTGCCCCCACAACCCATGCTTGACTCTATGGGAGAAGAAGTGAGTCCCCTGATAGTACAAATTGAGCATCCTATACTGGGCCATGGGTGCCAACCAGGTGAGATAAAGCCATGCATCCACCAAATGCAGACTGCTGTTCCCACCACCTGGAAGCTACCTTGTTAGCATCGTACAATGCCCTCACTTGGCACCTTGCCAGCTCCAGGCCCTGGGTGCAGAGGTGAGTGGCCTGTCTGGCTAACTCACAATCAAGCATGGATGCCAAGAGCTGACTTAGTGTCACCCACAGGTGTTTTCCTGATGTGCCAATACACATCATACTGCATGCTGCCACAAAACCTTCCTGCCCCAAACATCAATCTCCACAGAATTGGTGTCGGAGGGCAGTCATGCACGGGGAACTTAGGCCTAGGTGAGAGAACTGTAGCACCAAAAGCCCCAAGGTGGAGTGAAGGATAGCACCTGGAGACCACCGGGAGTGCAATATCTTTGCTGGATGTCCCTAGGACTAGGAACTGAGCTAGACATCCCTGGATGCCTCCATAAAGATCAAGGAGGGATGACAAGGAGTCATCGCTGAGATCCCCAAGAAATCTCAGCAACAGGGTGGCAGGATTGCAACCTACAAATGTCTCAACATTCAGTTTCTCTAATCTCCATCAGAAATCACTGGTACCTGGAATATTGAGCACTGGAGGAAAGGTGGATAGAAACATCCTCTTCCTTAGAGGAGGAAGTATGAGAGAAGGAGCTGGATACAGACAATGGCAGTGCAGAGGCTTCAGGCCTAAACTGATCCTGGTCTGCCTTAAGGTGGCATTGGAGAAATACACCAGGCACAGACCTGAATTGTTGCCAGGTCATAGCTGCCAGGAGACCCTCAGTACCTGGCAAGGCAGGGAGGGGCAGAAAGGAGAAGGAGGAGGATCATGGAGGACCAGGCCAGAGTCCTTGCCAGGGCTGCAGAGAGTGCCTCAGAGACCTACATGCAAGGGAGGATCTGGCAAATTTGCCCATGTGGAGACAACCAACTCAGAGACCTGTCCTGGTGGTGCCCTTTGATGACACCCAGGTGGGAGGTGGAGCCAGACAGGGTCCACAGTGTGGCCCTGGTCCCCACCAGTGACAGGGCCAGCCAGTTCCAAGAGAAACTAGGCATCAGGCTAGTCCTGCAACTGCTGCCAGAGTTGCAACCATCTCTGGACAAGGGTAAGCTGCAGGACCAGTGCCCTGTCCCAATCCCTATATGGACCGATACTGCCCACCAGGACAAATCCAGTCTCCAGGCCAGAGACACCTCCAGAATCAGCCTCAGACCCGCAACATGAGTGGCACCAGAACCAGACCCGGCAACAGGAATGGCACCAAAACCTGAAATGGTACCACAAACAGTGCCAGAAGGGGTCCCAGCACTGTCCCCAGAGCCAGTCTGAGGGACAACCCTATGAGACACTCCAGGCCCAGATATGGGCTCAGAACTTGCTTCAGGAAGGATTCCATCAGCGATGTTGTCATTCTCCCTTAGGCCAACAGGGCACTCAAGGGGAAGATAACCACCCACCTCAGACTCAGAGACAGCATCAACTCTTGAACCCACTCCTCTTCTGGCACCATGAGCAGTGCCATAAGGGGGTTCAGTCTTACGGCCTGTGCTGCCCCACTCATCGGTACCAGCCTTAGTACCAGGAGCCAGGGCAACACCAGGTCACAACATCGAGGTGCCCACCAGTGTAGACTGACTGCATAGCTTTGGCCTCACTACTGGGGGTGTCCACTGCCCCAAAGGGCAAATGGACTTGGGGTGCTCAGCTATTCCCCCATTGGAAGCCAACTGTCCATCAGACAACTCCCTGGGCCTCAAACATCTTGATGAGGCAAGTGCGGGGAGTGCCATGATCTTCCTCAGTACCAGAGGTACTGGGAAGGGGCTGAGGGAAAGATGCAAGTGACTTTACCTTGGCATCCCTGGTGCGACATCTGCCTCCGAAGGTTGGAGACTTATGACTCCACTTCAATCGTGGAACTCAAGGGTGTGACAGTTCAAGGAAAAGCAGGTGTCACACCTAACCACGTCATGCTGAGTGCCAAGGCAGGTCCAGTATCTGCCATGTCAGTCCTTGGCAGCAATTGGACCACCTCAGGAGCACCGACACATGGGGATGCTGCCTTTGTCCTTCTTCTTATACTCCGAAGGACTCAACATGATGATGGTCAAAAAGGAAAAAAAAAGGAATAAAAAGATTTGGCACCAAATGTAAATGATAAGAGAGAATGGCAACAGTAAAAGCACAGTGCCAGAGGAAATTCAGTGTCAAATGAAAGCAGTAGCAAATTGAACAAGCATTTGTCAATGACGAATGTTTGCTTGCTGGTATTAGCATTAGAAATGCAGGAGTTAGACAGATGCAGAATAGGAATGGCAATGAAGTACTGAACTTCACATGAACCCCACCTCCATCCTGTAGAGACGGACAGGATTTGGGGTAAGGTTTTGGGTCGTCACCCATGACGGTCAAACCATGTCACCTCACCCTATTCTGCAGACACCGACACATGTTGATCTGTGCCTTAGGGTGTTTGGCTTTACAGTCACCCCATTCCATAAGGGCATATGTTGAAATGGGTGCAGCATAGGAGAATGGGGTGAAGTCTTGGGACTAAGAGTCCAATGTACACCCTCGATGCCTGTCAGTGGCTGGGGGTGGGGTGGGATGGCATGAGCAGTACAGTTGGCAATTCAAAGGCACACCCAATGCCTGCCTGTCTGTCTGTACAGGGTAGGACTTTATGGTTAGAAACCGTAATGCCTCAGGCATTTGTTGGTATTCACAGTACAAATTTTGAACATGGCCTTTTTGTGACCCCACCTCATGAAAGCATTTGGGACCTCTTGTCATGAACAGTGGCAGTGTGATTTTGTCAATGTGTCCTGAAAACTGACTTCCTACAGTGACAGTGCCATTCTGCACCACATGTACGAAAACACAGATTGGGCAGGATGTGAAGAATGACAGCTGTACCATCCATAGGGAGGTATGAAGAGATGGCAATGTTGAAAATCTGTAGTGGGAATATTAAAAATGCTTGCACTTCTGATCATACGTGGAAACTGCGCAACGCATGCGTGTAACAGTCATTTTATGGAGTTTCATCACCAGATTTTCAACATAGGCATTTAACGACCTGTGGTCATGAACAGTGTCACTGTGATTTTGTTACTGTGTCCTGAACACTGATTTCCCATAACAACCACGGTATTCTACACCGGAACTGCAAAAAACACGTTTCAACCAGGATGTGAAAAAATTACAGCTGTACTGTTCATAAGGAGGTGTGGAAAGATGGCAATGTTGAAAATCTGGAGTGAAAATATTACAAATGTGCAAAGCTATAAGCGTGCGTGGAAACTGCGCAATGCATACATGTAACACAGTCATTTTATGGACTTTCATCACCAAATGTTCAACATAGGCATTTTAGGACCTCTGCTAATGAACAGTGTCACTGTGATTTTTGTAATTTGTCCTAAACAGTGATTTCCCACAGCGACCGCGCTATTGTGTACCAGAAGTGCAAAAACACATTTCGGCCAGGATGTGAAAAATGACAGCTGTACTGTTCATAAGGAAGTGCAGAAAAATGGCAATGTTGAAAATATGGCGTGGAAATATTGCGAATGTGCGAAGGTATGAGCGTGCGTGGAAACTACGCAATGCACGCTCGTAACAGTCATTTTATGAACTTTTCTCACCAAATTTTCAACATAGACATTTTAGGACCTCTGCTAATGAACAGTGTCACTGTGATTTTCTTAATCTGTCCCAAACATTGATTTTGCACACCAGTTGTGCCATTTTGCACTACATGCGAGAAACACATTTGGGCGAGATGTGCAAAATTAAAGCTGTACTGCTCATAAGTAGGTGTGGTAAATGACATTGTTGAAATTCTGGACTGCAAATATTAAAAATTCAACCTCACGAAGGCGTGATAACCGCGCAATGCAGCTCAGAAACCAGTCATTTTTAGAATTTTTCACCAAATTTTCAACATAGCCATTTTAAGATGTCTGCTCATGAACAGTGTCACTGTGATTTTCCAATCTGTCCCAAACATTGATTTTGCACACCGACTGTGCCATTGTGCGCTACATGCGTGAAGCACATTTTGAACAAGATGTGAAAATGACAGTTGTACTGCTCATAAGTAGGTGTGATAAAATGGCAATGTTGAAAATCTGGAGTGCAAATGTTATAAATTCGTGAACTTACGAGCATGCGTAGGAACTGCTCAACACACGCTCATAAAACAGTCATTTGTAGGAATTTTTTAACCAAATTTTCAGCATAGCCATTGTAAGACCTCTGCTCATGAACAGTGTCATGTGATTTTCTTAATCTGTCCTAAACATTGATTTCGCACACCGACTGTGCCATTGTGTGCTACATGTGCAAAAACACATTTTGGGTGAGATGTGAAAAATGACAGCTGTACTGCTCATAAGTAGGTGTGATAAAATGGCAATGTTGAAAATCTGGAGTGCAAATGTTACAAATTTGCGAACTTACGAGCGTGCGTAGGAACTGTGCGACGCACGCTGGTTAAACAGTCATTTTTAGGAATTTTTTCACCAAATTTGCAACATAGGCTTTTTGAGGGCCCACCTTATGAGCAATGGCACTGTCATTTTGTTAATCGGTCCCGAAAGGTGATTTTGCGCAGTGACCATGAAATCACCCTTCGGGCCTGATTAACGCCATGATAGTGACAGAATTCATGAGGAGGGTCCCAAAAATCCCATGTTGAAAATTTGATGCCAAAATTCCAAAAAATGCCTGAGATATACAGCAAAGTTGAAAAAAATCTATTTATTACATTATAAAGCTTACCGGCATGTCTTCAGTTCATGGTCGGCTTTGAAGAGTGCAGACGTGTTCCTGGTCCACGAAGATCGTGGCGCCAGACTCTGGAGTGAGAAATGTCGGGTGAGGGTGTCTGGGAAGCAGGGTGCACAGTGGGTGGGCACGGGTTGTGGGGTCTGGCAGACTGTGAGGGACCGTTTTCTTTACAGAGATAAAAAAATAAAAAGACAACACGGACGGTTTCCAATTTACAGGGGCATTTGGCACTCTGGGGTGGGCACCCAGCATGCAAGGGACTCTTTGAGGGGAGCTGAGCCAATGGGGATTGGGCACCCCATCCACACAAGAAAACGGGGAGGGGGACATTATGACGATGGGGATTGGGCACCTCGACAGGAAACAAACGGGTTACATCATGCCGAAGGAGTGGATCCCCATCAGCAGACAATGAAAGTGGGTGGGGGGTTACATCTACCAACGGGAGTGGCTGCCCATCGGCTAAATAAACATTGTGGGCACTGAAGCCGGCGGGGATTGGGGCCCCGGTCAGCCAACAAAGTCTGTTTGGGGTGGGGCACATGCTGCTAAGGGGGATTGGGCACCCCCTCGGCATGGAAGACTGCCTAATATTGTTTGTGAAAGCGGCAGCAAGCCACCCGCCATGTTCACAAACAGTATCAGGCTAGCTAACGTTACGCCCTGCAATGACGGGTCGCTCCCTCATTGCAGCACAATGACTGATGCTGCAATGATGAGGCGGCCCAATTGCTGCAGCGAAAATGTTACAACTTGGTGCACTTTTTGGAGACCAGTGTCATTGGCATACTGTGCCTCCATCGGTCCACCAGTGCCAAGCCCCCAAATGCAGTGCCTCCCTTGGCTGTAACACTGCCGCACCTCCACAACCTGCTTTTCTCCTAAGCTGTCACATAATGTTTCTTACGCATGCATTCAAGCAAACATAAAAAGGTTGTGACAGTTTCTGCGACTTGTAGCTGCTACCACAGTGTGCACTCAATGGTGGGAAAAACAGAACTGAGGAAAGGAGGGATGGTGTTGGTTACTAACTAACCCATGTGCACAACTATGTCTGCCTCGTAAGCAGTGCCAGCACCAACATCACTCCCTTCCTAGGCTGCAAAAGACTTTGCTCCCCCAGGGTCCTAGCACTTCTGGATTAGACCCTTAGACCCATTAGTGGGTCTGGAAGATAATTGTGCTCTGCAATGCACCTGCCATCTAGCTGAAGTTGGTGGTAGTGCAGCTGGAGCCACTACACAGAGGAAGAACATCACCTGATGCAGGCACGGCCACATGTGGGTGTGCTTGCCCAGTGTATCACTGCACATAGGCAAACCAAGAAAAACCAGGCACTTAGTACAGACAGATAATACAGCAACTAAAACCAAGCCAAACTGCAAACAGATAAAAGGTGGTGAAGAACATTTTTTTTTCAGACAACCACAGTTTAGTTGTGTGCAGTTTATCATGCACATAGATGTCCCTGGGAAGAAAAGCCTGTATTAAAACATTGATCATGGCTGGAAGATGATCCAGTCTGCTGGAGTGGTCTGGCAAACTTCAACAGACTCACCATAGGGGGCAAGTTGTGGAAGACAGCAGAGGGGAGGACCAGGCCAGATGGTTACGGTCAGTATCAGGAGGAGAAAAAACTCAATTTAAAAAAGCATTAGAAAGAACTTGTACAGAGTCTCTAAGGAATTCAAGTTTTTTTTTTTTTTACTTTCTTTCTTTATCTCCTCCTTACTACCCCTGGAGCCCCCTCCTTCCGTCCGCTCATGTCCTCCTCAACCTACCTTGGGGATCTGCCCCTAGAGTGCTTGTCCTCCTCCTCCTCGCACATCGGGGTCTGTCCTGCAGGTGGTCTGGGGGACTTAGGGCGGCCTTCATCTAGGGCTGCCAGGGGGGTTTTTCTGTTTCTCCCTTACGTCCCCGCCCCCTAGGACGTCGGTCGCTTGGGACGTACGTCCCGAGAGGAGACGTGCTAGCGCACGCCAGCACTCTCGCGCGCCAGCCGCGCCCCTCCCCGACTCCGTTGACGGAGCCGCCTCCATCCCCTCAACTGTCGGTGCTTCCACCGCTGCGAGGGTGATGCAGAGCGCGAAAGCGCTCATGGTTCCCACCCCTGAGGGAGGAGAGCATCCGCTGGGACGCTCGATCCTTCCCTCTCCCCTGCCGACCCCCAGGAATTCAAGTTTAATGTCTGAATCTGGATAATCTAAATTCTGAACTGGGTGTTTTATTTTCTCACTCTCATACAGTACTCAAAATTTACAAGTAAAGCAGGATATAGATGGTTAATCTCAGGGGCCTTTCAGCCCCTGCTGTTTAATGGTTCTGTTCCTACCTCTCAGACCATCAACTGTCAGTACAGGTAGGAGGTGCCATCTCCTCACCCCTCCCTATCCATGCTGGGGTCCCACAGGGCTCCATTCTGGGTCCAATCCTCTTATTCATCCTCCTAAATGACCTACCCTCTACCTTTGTCAACTTGAATATTCACATGTATGCAGATGGCAGTTCTCTACACCTCTGGTCCCTTGACTGCATCTCTGGAACTCTCACTCCAGCAAGACTTTCACAATGTTCTGCACTGATTACAGTCTAACCAACTCTGGGTCTGCACAAAAAAATGGTGTCTATGATGTCTGGTGCCAACCAGAAGCTGGCCCAGCTCACCACCCTCCCATCCACATCTTCTCCACACTGGATGGTACTCTGTTTGAAGTAGTCCCAACATTCTTTTTTTCCCCTTATGTGCCCTGAGACACCCACTCCTTCAGACTGCTACGGGGCTCCCACCCCTCCGACTCTCCTCGAGGCTCCTTACCTCAGATCACAGCCACTGGGGTAATCCAGCATATCCCTTCACTGGACAGGTCCCTCTCTTCTGAGGGGAAGGCACCGGGGAGGCAAGCCAGCACATACAGATTGGCCCCATGCTGCTGAGGCGGTCATGGCTCCACGGGAGATCAGAGGAGGGAGCAGGCAGGCCAGCAGTCATCATCCGGCTGAGCTCAGTGCAGATTTTCTGGTTTTCTGGTCCTATAGGTATTGTGAGTCCTCTTGCAGTGCCCCGGTCTCCACTGGGGCTGCTGCAAGGTGACGATTACTCAAACCACCCCAGGAGAGGAGCAGTTCTCTGACGCCAATCCTCCCTCCCTGCCAGCCCCCAGCAACTGGAGTCTGTTCCCGAACCCAGGTCATTGGCATGGTTCGAGGTGTGGCGTCCAACGCCTCAACCCTCTGTGCCACCAGGCTGACTAGTCCCAACTTTCAACTACCTGAGTGTGTAGTTAGATAGTAGGCTTGACTTGTCTGCCCACATTGATGCCATCCACGGCAGACTCCTCCCCAAATTCAGTGGCCTCTATCAAATTAAGGGCTACCTTTCTCCCCAGGTCTGCTGGGAGCTGGCCACCAACATGGTTTTCCCCATTTTCGATTATGCAGATGTGGTTTATGGCACCGACTCCTCCACCTACCTTGCCAGACTGGACACTCTCTGCATGTCTGCTACTGCTTTGCTACCAACTCGTCCTTTTGTACCCACCACTGCTCCCTTTACTCCTCCCTATCCATCCTCTCTCTCTCTCCCCTCATGTCACCAGTCCCATTGTGCTTCTCTCATCTCCATACATTGGTTTTGGCTACTCCCCTCATATCTGGCCCATCTCTTCTTCTCCATCCCTTCTCCTCCTCCTCCTACTCCCCTGCACTCAAGGGACCTGTACACCTCCTCCCTTCCCACCCTCACTTCTCAGCTAGGAAATCTGCTTTCTCATATTGCTTCCCTCCCTCTGGAACCATTTATCCTCCACCATCCATCTCCTCCTCTCCTCCCCATTAGATGCCAGCTAAAATCCAACCCTCTGCTCCCGCCAACCTCTTCCTGAACTCTTCCTTACCCTTGCCTGACTTTTGTCCACCCCATACCTCTCCTCCTCCGTAACTTCATAGTTCCAGCATCCTTGTTTAGTTTATCAACCTGTTTTGCCTCCTCCTCCTCCTTTCAGCATCTTCTCAGCTTCCTGTTACTATGGCACTATGCACTTTCTCAGTTTGCTTAAACTGCACAGATGATTTGTATGCTACTTGATTTGTCTTCCACATACAGTGTTTTCCCATTTTGTCTGTACTGCAATCAAGTGTTGCTCTTTATATCATTGTCATTGTAACCATATCATCAGACTGGCTGTATTTTGTCTATAATTGTGCTTCTCCCCTACCCCTTTACCCCAGGTCACACCTGGCTATGAGCCTCAGCTCAGTGGGCCTCTCCCGTTCACCAATTTAAAAAAAATATGAATAAATAAATAAACAAACATAAACATCATATAATCACATTCCTGTATGTGACAAACTTCATGAGGCAATGTTAAAAATGTAGTTATTTCTTTTTTTATTTAATTAAAAATACAAAGAAACTCATTGGCAAGACAAAAGTTCCTCTTCATGTGCACTTGCATCCAGGATGAAATCCCCATGAGATTTCCGTGTGTTAATCACATGCTTGCCAGTCAATCAAAATGATAGATTTTCACCTTAAATATTATAAAACGTAAATAATAATTCAGCCCACCTATACAAGTCTTCATATCCTCAGATGCCATAAATCCGTCAAAGCAAAGGCATCTGTATTCTCCAGGTATATTGGTGCACTGCCCTCCCTGGCAAATGTCATGATGGGACTCACATTCATCAATGTCTGAAAAGAGGCAAAGAAAGGACAAATAATTTCACTTACAATCCTAGAGGAATGACATGATGGTTACTGTTGCTTGGTTGTATTAATTCTTAAAAATGTCCAGATGCTTTCTGATATCTGCAGTAACATTCTTGGTCAACAAAAGCTAAAAAATAAATGAATAACATACATTGTAACATAGTACTGGGTGGTGGATAGAAGTTAAGGTCCATCTAGTCTGCCTCCCCTGCTGTGTAGCCGTCATTGCATTCTAGTATGTGTACTGATACGCATCCAGGCTTACCTGTTGGAGACTTAGCCCTGCTCATGTTGCATAACTCTCCATGTTATTCTCCCTCAAGAAGCTGTCTAACCTTGCACTGAAAGCAAGAAAGGCATCAGCTTTCATTGCCTCATTGGGCAGGCCATTCAGCATGCTGAGATCGCCCTCTTTATGGTTTAAATGTTTCCTATGCCTGTTTGTTATATGTGAGCAGCAACTGTTATATATAAACAAATGTAGCTATTTTAAACTTAACCAATATAAACTGCAGTTTCAGTTTATTAAGACATAATTCCAGGAAATTATAAAATGAATGCAGATAACCTTAGGTATAAAAAAAGGTTAACGTAAATGAATAATGAAAATAAATAAAAAAAAAAAACATGGTAGAACCAATGTTTCGACCATTAGGTCTTCTTCTGTAATGATCTACAATAATTATGCCTAGATACCTTTTGTTTCATTTGTAGCCATGGGGAAGGATAGTAAGCATGTCTCCAAATCTGAACACTACTGTGAGTTTTAAAGCCCTGTGAGCAAAAATAGAAAGCATGTACAGTATGCAGCAGTATGCCAGTGCCCAGTGTGTTCTAAACCCCTCCAGCATATCTATATGCTGTACTGAAGGTTTTATTGCTACACATACAATGCTATCAATTTAAGGTATGCAGGGTCATAGTTTGAATGTAATATAATCAGTAATGATCCCACATAAATGGCATTTTCACCAAATGCATGTGAATGGATGTATCTGTCCAGTTTCCTGAAAATTGGTAAAGAAAATTATACAGGACCCAGGCAGCATGGATTCACAGTGGGAAGGTCATGCCAGACGAATCTGATAGATTTCTTTGACTGGCTGACCAAAGTAGTAGATCAGGAAGGGGCTATGGACATGGCCTACCTAGACTTTAGCAAGGCATTTGACACAGTCCCACACAAAAGATTAATATACAAGTTAGCCAGCCTGGGAGTGGGTCCCAAGATGACAGCCTGGGTAAAGAATTGGCTGGAGAATAGGACACAGAGAGTAATAGTAAATGGAGTCCACTCAGAAGAAAGGAGGGTTACTAGTGGGGTACCGCAGGGTTCAGTATTAGGACCAGTCCTCTTCTATGTCTTTATAAGCGACATTGCAGAAGGACTGGAAGGAAAAGTATGTCTCTTTGCAGATGACACAAAGATCTGCGACAGAGTTGATGCACAGGGTGGGGTGGAAAGGATGAGAAGGGACTTGGCAATGTTAGAGGAATGGTCAAATGTATGGCAGCTTAGATTCAATGCTAAGAAGTGCAAGGTAATGCACCTGGGAAACAAAAACCCAGGGGAAGAGTACACAATGGGGGGTGAGATACAAACAACAACAAAAATGGAAAGGGACCTGGGGGTAGTCATATCAGATGACCTAAAGGTGGGCAAGCAATGTGAGAGGGCAGCAAGGAGGGCTGGGGGGATATTGGTATGCATAGGGAGAGGCATCACCAGTAGAAAACAGGAAGTTATTATCCCTCTGTACAGACAGCTGGTGAGACCCCATCTGGAGTACTGTGTGCAGTTCTGGAGACCCAATCTCCACAAAGACATAGACAGGATGGAAGCTGTCCAGAGGAGGGCAACTAAAATGGTGCAGGGTCTGCACCGGAAGACATATGAAGAGAGACTTGAGGAGCTTAATATGTATAGCCTCGAGGAAAGGAGGGAGAGGGGGGACATGATAGAAACTTTCAAGTACCTCAAGGGAATCAACAAAGTCCAAGAGGGTAGCATCTTTCAAAAAAAGAGGTGTGCAAGAACAAGAGGGCACAATTTGAAGATGGGGGTGGCTCAGAGGTAATTTAAGGAAGTATTTTTTCACAGAGAGGGTTGTGGATGCATGGAACGGCCTTCCAGAGGAGGTTGTGGAGTCAAAAACAGTGGTGGAATTCAAGCATGCATGGGACAGTCATAAGGCAATTCTAGGGGTTGGGGGTAGGAAGAAGTAGGCTGCTGGTTAACTAGGATCTGCAGCTTATCCAGTAGGTAGGGAAATGGGCAGACTGGGTGGGCCAAGTGGTCCTTATCTGCCGTCAAATTCTATGTTTCTATGTTTCTATACAGTACAAATTTAAAATATGGCTTGTATAATAAAGGCAAAATATACAGTCAGGAAGTTTCACAGAACTGGTAATTGAATCATTTCAGACAAATTCAGTGTACTGTATAATAACTTTTAGATAAGTTGTCAGATAAGCTGTTAAAAAGCAAAGGAAAGTGAAATACAGTATTTCCATGTTACTGTAAAGGTCAAATTACATGCTTACTTGTTTTATATTTTGTGATGTCAATTAAACACTTTAAAAGAAATGACTGAATGTTTGTGAAGATCTCAAGGAAACACAAATATAACCTTTGATCCAATTAGACCCTTAATGGACAAAAGTCAAAATCACTTGTTTTTTAAACATTGTGTGCAACTACTTAGCATGGTATGTACATGGTACACTAAAAACATGTCATTTGAAAATTGGAAAATAATATAGAGAATACTGGATGAGCAACTATACATAACCAGTGTGTTCTGCCACAGAGAGGTACAGATTCCTCTGACCTCAGAAACAAAGCTCGAGTGGTCTGTGGGAATCAGGAACTGTTGTGGTAGAACACACTGATTATGCATAAAGCTAATAATCCTGTATTTTTATAGTGTATAGTATTATGTTAAAGGTGTGCATTTTGTTTTTTTCTCTTTCACAATTAAAGTGGCTTGTGTAGTCTTTAGAGATTCTAGAATGCTGTTTACCACAGAAGGGTACAATCACATTGGATAGATAGATATATATTGTATTTATGAAGTGCCCTATTCCATGGACTCTGGGCGCTGTAAAGTACAAATCAACAACAGAATACATATAAGCAGCAGTTCATCATAAACTTAAAATTCTATCCATCCCATTAAAGGAAAACTACACCCAAAACTTGAAAAAATATATGCTGTGCAGGGTGTTTTAATTTGTATGTGAAGTTCTAGTGTTTCCTTCCCTCTGACTGGTATTAGTTTTTCCTAAATTAGCCTGCTAGCTTTAGGGTAGTTTTACGACCCCTGGAGATCTCCATATCAAATAGGTTTATTGCATTTCTTTGTCCTACAATGCACCTTGTTTCATGTAATGGTCATGTAGCAAAGCCCATAAATCCAGCAGAAAGCATTGCATTACAATCAGTTCACAACAATAGAGATGATTATATTTTAAGATCTGTAGAATTCAGCTTGGTGACCACCCTCATCCTAAATGTTTTACTGTCCTGAAAAACTTTGCTGCTGGTAGTTTTTGTGCAACTTGTAAAGCTTCCAAGATATTTAGTTTGTTTGGCATGTGTGTGCTGAATGTTGGGTCTCTCTTACATCACAGTCACGTGAGACAAGATGCACTGTGGGAACAAGAAATACAATTACACTATCAGGTATGAAGATCCCAGGGTTGTAAAACTAGTATAAAGCTAGCAAGCTAATTTGGGAAAACCCCAATACCAGTCAGAGGAAGGGAAACACTAGAACTTCACATACAAATTAAAACACTCTGCACAACATATGTTTTCTAAGTTTTGGGTGTAGTTTTCCTTTAAAACCAAATCAATCATTAAAAGCCTGCTGGAACAGATATGTTTTAATTTTTTCTTAAAGGCTTCTACTGAGAGGGCCTCCTTAGGTAACCAGGAAAGGAGTTCCACAGAGTAGGCACCACCACTGAAAACGCCTGTCCCCAGAATGCTGCAGTCTCACTCTGGGAACTCCAAGGAGGCCTCCCTGGCAGAACAGAGTGCCGGGTGGATGGTTGGGGCAAGAAGATCTTGCAGATAGACAGGTCCCCATTCATGTAGGGTCTTGTAGGTCAGAAGCCCTACCTTGAAGACAATCCTCCACCTGACTGGCAGCCAGTGCAGTCCATGGAGGACCAGGGTGAACATATCACCCTGTCTTGCCCTGTCAGTAATCTTGCTGCTACATTCTGCACCAGCTGCAGCCTGTGGAGGTTGCCCCAGATAACCCTAGGTACAGGGCATTACAATAGTACAGCCTGGAAGTGACAAATGCATGTACCAGTGTGGTCAGATCCTCCGGTGGGATCAGGGCTCGGATTTGTGCAATGTTCCTAAGAAGATAAAATCCACTCCTGACCATGGCTGACACCTGAGTATTAAGCATCAAACTATCATACAGGATCATGCCCAAATCCTTCACTTGTCTAGACGAAGTAAGTGGAGCACCCCCCAACACAAGGCCAGGGGGTAACCCCTCACAATGCCCTCTGCCCTGACGAACTGGATCCACAACAAGTACCTCTGTCTTGTCTGGGTTAAGTTTAAGCCAGTTTTGAGTCATCCAAACCTGAATCTCATTGAGGCAGCTGTTAAATACAGAGGCAGACACCCAGGTATTGGGCACACAGGACAGGTATAGCTGGGTATCATCTGCATAGCAATGAAAAGCCAGCCCGTACTACCTGATAATGTCCCCCAGTGGAAGCATGTACACCGTGAACAACAAGGGTGACAAGATCGAACATTACGGTAACCCACAGCACAGAGGCTTTGGGTTAGATGAGGCTAAACCCATCATCACCCTCTGCACTCTGCCTGTCAGGTATGGCCTGAACCAGTTGATGACATTACCAGACAGGCCACACCAAAACTGCAGGTGATCAAGTAGCACCTCATGGTCCATGGTGTCAAACGCTGCAGAGAGGTCCAGGAGGACCAAGATGGTCTGGTCTTTCCTGTCCCTCACCATCAGGAGGTCATTAAGCACCATCACCAGGGTGGTCTCTGTACTATGCCCCACACGAAACCCAGACTGGAAAGGCTCATAGGTGGAGGAAGAGGCAAGATGTCTCTCGAACTGCATAGCCACCACTTTTTCAATAACCTTCCCTAAAAATGGGAGGTTTGAGACTGGCCTGTAATTGTTGAGGCAGTCTGGGTCCAAGGAGGGTTTCTTTAAAGGGGTATAACCAATGCCTCTTTCAAGGCCATTGGAAAAACTCCATTGCTCAAGGAACTCCAGGCAACCCCAGCAATCACAGGTCCAAACATCCAACCAAAAGTCGGTCAGACCTGGGTCAAGTTCACACTGGGTTGGCTGCAGCTCAAGATTATTTTAACCACCTCCTCCACCCCAACCAGCTCAAACTCATCCGAGGCAGGAGGAGTGTTTCAACACTCTCCAGGCCGGACCATGCATCCCCTTTGAGAGGTGCTCGAGGAGACCTCATCCTGATAGAGGACACCTTGTCAGCAAAGAATATAGACAGCTCCTCGCACCTAGTGCTTGAACCTGCTCCCCCAACACAGAGTCAGGCAGGATGTAATAGCCCGTCTACTGTGCAGAAAAGCTGAGCAGGTCTGTTCCTTGCCACAGCAATCTCCCTAGACAGATATCTCACCTTCTTACAGGAGATTGCCCCCTGATAGTTGGTATAATGTAACCTCAGGGCCAACCTGTCCTCAGCAGGCCAGATCTCCTCCAGCACCTCTCCAACCTCTGCCCTTAATCTTTAAACTCTGGAGATCCTCATCAAACCAAAGAGGTTTCCGGTGAGTGGACAAGGGACAGACATGAATGGGTGCAATGGAATCAAAGGTCACAACAACTGCCCCATTATAGGCTGCCACTGCTTCCTCCACTCCAATGCACAAGCCACCCCAACACTCGATAGGTCTAGTGCTGCTGAAAGTCCCATCAAGGAAACTCCTCTTAATGGGCAGTACCAGACCATCTCCATAGGAGTGGAACCATCTCTTCCATCCAAGGGGGTGCCACCAAGCATGAACCTCACAGTGCTATGATCCGACCAAAATACAGGATCAACACTGAGGTCAGTGACATCTAAACCTTATGAAAAAAACAGATCCAATGTGTGGCCACCCGAGTGCATAGCTATTGTTACTTTTTGCGACAGGCCCCGGGTCTCCATGCTTCCTAGGAGATCATTCCCAAAACCCAAGAGCCTACCGTCAACCCAGGTATTGAAATCCCCCAGAATTAACCACCTGGGAGACTCCAGCACCAGGCCAGTGATGAGCTCCTCGACCTCAACAACAAAGTCCCATGCACCCAGAGATGATGAAAGCACAAGGACCCTGAAACCTGCCCCTACACCCTCGGGCGCCACACACTTGAATGAGCACATATGACCTACAGGTAGCACCGTGAGGTTCAGGCTGGTTTTAAAACTAATGGCTACCCCCGTGATCCTCCCTCGGGTTGTGTATCATGGAGTGCCGAGCCAGATCCGCTGCCTCCAAAATGGGGGTGGCATTTTTGTCCAGTCAGGTCTTTATGATGCAAGCCAGGCCAACCGAGAATATAGAATCTGCCATTATGGCAGTCTTAACCTCATCGACCTGGCACTGCATAGCACAACCTGAGTAGGATGAGGTGAGGCAGCCAAACCTGTTAACTGCCCACAGTCCACCGTGGAACCCTTGGGTAAGGGAACTAAGCATGGCAACCCCCTCTCCAGTTCCCATTTCACCCCAGGACAACTCCTTGGCCTCATCACCCAAATCCCAGACACCCCAGCAGCATGGGTGCCAACACCACCACCACAGACACCCCCCGAGGCTATTCTCAAAGGCTACACCTCCTGTAGGCTGCAGCTGGAAGTCCAGGGAGCCAAAGGGATGGAGGCTGCAAGGTAGTCCCCTGAGTAGCTGTACCTTACAAATCCCTGTCCCAGACACATTTCATATAAATAACAATTAAAAACAACCCCTTAAGATAAATCAATTAAACAATTAAACCCACACCTCCCACAAGTAAAACAACCCCTTAAGCTAACACAATTATTCAAATAAAACCCTATTTTAAATATAAAATAAACAAAACATAAAGAGTTTAAACTAAATTAAAAAATCTTGGCACACTCCAGATGAAAAATATCAGCTATGGGAACTCTCACTTCCCTAGTCCATGTCCAAAAGTTCCACTAAGGCCAAACACTCTCAATGCCCAGAAACTCTGTGGATATAAAGTTTATTTTTCACCAAAAAATTATTAACTCATTCCATGATCCATGAACTGTGTTACAACAGCATTTTGAAAAGGATGAATTTCTATATAGAACATAGAGGATAATGGCTGGGGATCAGGTGATAACCATGCTGTAATCACCTTGAGTGGTTGCTAGGGCAACATGGTAAACCTCGAAAGTGCAGCTCGAGAGGTTTACTGTAGCCCTAACAACCAGAAGAGGTGATTTTAGTGTGGTTGTCACCCGATCACCAGCCATCACCTTTTATAGTGTATGGTCAAAAGAACACTGCATTCTATGTGTGAGAATTATGGAACTCTGGTTTATTCTTTTTTGTTATGCTATTGTTTGGAAGTTCTGAAGTGTGGTTAACAACTTTTAAAATTCTAAACAGTGCATAACAAAGCTGTGTAACTGCTGATTATGGTGGTTAATAGGCACTTACCATAAATTATAATGCTTTACTGTACACTATAAAAAATATTGAATTATAACCTTTACCATATAGCATTTCTAAAGGATTACATATGCCAAGTTGAAAACAATTGAGTATTTTAAAGAATATGAAGGAAATGTAATTTTGAAAATATACAGTAGTTTTGTGTTCTTTGCACACAGAATAGAGGATCCTTCATTCACTATATTGGTTAGTTTATGAAGGCACCAAGTTGGAAAGGGAATATGTTTAATGATGCCCTAAATAAATGGCATTTAAACCAACTATAATTAAACTGTTTCTGGGTAAACAAACTGATCTTTTTGTTTACAACCCTGATTTTAATCCCTGTTCCCCACCACATCATTGATGGTATCCACATTGCCACACCAGACCGCACCCAAATGGGCCTTGGCTGGCAGTTCCTTTCACGTTTTACTCAATGTTCAGCCATGGAGCCACTAGAGCAATGTTGCTTAGCCCTTTCTCCATGGAGAGAACATGTAACTTCTCTGTGATGTGTACATATTTCACAAGTCCAGTGAGCCAGAGTCTCAAGGTCGCTCCTAAACCTGGGGTTCCCACATGGTGGGGTGATGAGCTGCCATCAAGCCACTGCACCTATGCAAATGGAGGCTTGAAAGACATAATACCATCTCTGTTCTAGAGACATCATGTTTGTGATGTTTATTGAAAAGCAGCCAAAGCCCTCAGGGCAGGCAACTGATGTCAAGGAGCTACCTACTCATGGACCTAAATTAGCCATAATTTGAATGCTGGGATTAAGGATTTTTAAGCAATATAGGTCCTCAGTTATACTTCAAAGTTTAGTCCAAATGTTGAGTGTTCACTGCAGCCCTGCCCCCCCCCAAAAAAACTATGTTTTGATGATGCAAAGTAGGAAGTGGCTACAGCTCTATACATAGGCATTTAGTGCTATTGAGGGCAGTGCTGCCCTTTACATCCTGTTATGTTACTTTGATGGCAATTGTAAATGTTAAGGGAAATAGCATTACATGTATACATGCCCCTCTTTAACAAGAACAATTGCCAGCAAAGTAAAATAACAGCGTGTAAAGGCCAGCACTATCATAACTGGTCTATAAACCTATATATAGCATTACAGCTGCTTCCCTAGTATGCAACATCAGAACATTATTTTGGGGGCAGGGCTGCAGTGGGTGCTTGGTTAAACTTTGAAGTATGATTGAGGACTTAGTAAGTTAATTAGCTTAAAAAAACTTTTACCCAAAAATTCAGATTATGGCTGATTTGGATCCTCAGGAAGGCAACTACTTGTCATACATTGCAAGCCCTGAGGAAATTCTGGTATCAGCTGTTCTTTCAATAGAATATGACGCAGTAAATAATGGACTGCAGCACATATTGCAGTATGATACAACAGGTTATTTGTAACATCATTGAAAACTGAGGCTCAGATCCACAGTTGGACTATAGGCTTGTAGGAGCTGGATCTGAAGTCTTTAAACACCAAACCAGAGGCTGACTTTGCCTCTCACTCTGCAGCGTAGAAAAATCATAATATTTAACAGTAGAATTAACTTGGCCCATATGCACATCTACTTAGTTGTTTTAGTATTTTTATTTTCACATTATGTCGGAGACAAATGTTTTCCGTTGCTTGCTAGGCACTAATCCCCAGTATAGCTTGAGTCTGAGCTAACTGATTTATGGTAGCTAATTAAGCAATAAGGCACGACAAGGTGTGTGTTATCGTGTAATAATGTCACTCCTGGGTGGTGGGTTGAAACTGCAGTGAAACCAGTGCACTTCATAAGGGTGTAGTCTGATAACACACCTGGAGATACTATTGCAAGTGCTCTAATGGCGCAATGTTATACAAAATAAAACATTAAAAATATTTTTAGTAGATTTTGTGTTTTGAAGAAAAAAAAGTGCTCAATGAAATGCTCCATATGCTCAAGTAAATTCATACAGTGATGTTATTGTGTAATAACATCACTGTCTCAAACACCCACTGACCAATCAGAATACAGGAAATGTCCTTGCCATTGTATAATACAAAATAAATTCTTAGCATGGTTTGACATATTTTACATTAGAGGCATGTATCCTTTGAAAGCACAATATCAGTCTACTAAAATGAAATACAAAAACAACACACTCTTCAAAAACAATCTCAACTGTAAGAGTCTAGAACTTAAACATTATGGGCTTGATTTTCAAAGGTGGATACAAAGCTTGCATCAAGCCCTGCTCTCCACTGCAAAGTGTAGTGCAACTGCACCAAACAGTTTGCTGCAACTTGCTCCTAATTTTATAACATTCAGTGCAGTTGTGACAATTGCCAAGATTAATAGCAGCTTGCACCAAAGTTTTAGTGCAACCCATAAGGGTTCCCCAATGGCATGAAGTTAAACAGGGAGCTGGTCTAACTCTACTGTGTTCAGTGCAAAGGACTTGCATCAGATTTGCGGCCACCTTCTATGCAAAATTGCAATTGCGCCAATGTTTGATGCAAGTTCCTACTTGTGTCAGACTCTAACACATGTCCATTTCATTGATGTAATCCCATTTGAAAATTGGGCCTGTGCCTCATTTCACATTTTTTAGCAGAAAGTTAAAGGGGCTTTTATAATCAGCTATAAATTATAATAGAACACCTACCAACTGATATCCCTAGTAATATGCTCATAAAGAGAATATAGTTTAAACCATAATGTGAATGTTAATAAAGAATTGCTATAATTAACTGTTTATTTTAATGTAGAATTCATACATAAGGTTTCTTCTGATGCATTTATAGTCCTAGCTTACCAGTGCAAGATCTTTCATCCGGCATTAATGCAAAGCCTGACCTACAGCTGCATTCGTAGCTGCCTTCAGAATTCGTACAAAACGATTCACATCCTCCATTCCCTATTTTACACTCATCAATATCTGCAATACAAACAATGCATATATCTGTTATTACTGACAAACGATAACATGAACAATAGGCATATTTTAATTACAGTGATACCATTTGTTTCAGTCAGTTTGCTGATCCTGTGACAGTGCTTCCAAGGATTTTTACTTAATAATTTTCTTTAGTTTGTTTTCTGAAGTTTCGTTACAGGTTCATGTATATGTTTTGTTTTGTTGATGCTGTATTTTTGTACATTTGTTTACTCTTTTTTTCATTTAGTTTTGTTGTTGTATTGTCAGTGGCTCAGTAGGTAGCACACTCGCCTCTGAGGCCGGGAGATCAGAAGGCTGTGGGTTCAGTTCCCACATCTGGCACTTGGGTTCATATCCCAGTACTGACACTGTAGTGCAGCATGAGAGGGGTGCTGCACTTCTGAGGTGCCATCTTTCGGATGAGACATTAAACCGAGATCCCATCTGCCTGGATTGGTGGTAGTTCAGGTGGATATTAAAGATCCCATGGCACTTCTCAAAAGAGTGAGGAATTTCCCCAGTGTCCTGGCAAATTTCCTCATTCACTAAAAATACCACCAACAGCTTAATCTGGTTCAAGGTCAGTTGGCATGCATCTGTATCCCCTTCCCCTGGGTCATGCCTGAAAATAGGCAAGATTTGTCTAGTGCACTTACCCAGTCAACAAAAGCTAAAATAAAAAAAAAAATAATAATAAAATAAATAAATAAAATGTTGGGGGGAAGTGTTACTTAGTTTGCAATGAACCAGGTTCCTGTTAGTTTGTTTTTATAAGATGTTAAAGAGTATGTGACATCAGCTGGGGAGGAGGAAGAGCTACTTTTGGTAGTTATGCATGCAGCTTGCTGTTTGATTGGTTTTGCAGGCAGGTAACAGTGTGTATTAGATGGGGGTAATGGAGTGTTAGTTGATCTATCAATCATCTATTACATACTACTGGGAGTGGTTAATGGATGATTGGCTGGCCTGAACAGTCTGTTACCCAGTCTTGGCAGTAGGTAACATCAGGTCTATGCAACTGGAAAATTGTGGGTAATAGGGTTCAGCTATGAAATATATATTTTATTTGTTTTTGATACTGAACAAATCAGCTGTTCAAATGGTTTAGTTTAGAAGCCCATTTTCTCTCTGGCTTGTCCTGCGTAATAAGCAACAAGTTTCTTCTAAAGAGAGAAGCATTATTTTGCTTCTTTGAAAGTAAAGGGTCAGCTGTATAAAAACAAAAGATCCCAAAAGCAAAACAGATGCTTGGCATGCAGTATATGACAATTATCAGAACCAACTCTTGTTCTGAGGTACTATTATGGTTGATGTTTTCTGTGGCCTAATTTAGATGAAATTTTCTATACGAAAATGTACTTTGCATAGTTTTTTTTTCTTATACTGTAGCTTTGTCAACAGTTCCTAAATTATTAAGAAAGTATATATTCGGTACCTATTATTATTTTTATTGACTGTACTCCCTGCATACATCACTTTTCCCCCTACTCCTCCCTCTTTCTCCCCATCTTCATGGCTTTTACCTCCCTCACTGTGCTCCATCATATTCAAATTCTGGTTTGGTTCCCTCCCTTGCTACCGTATTTCCATCGAGTTTTGTGCTCCTCCTTATTCCTTCTCTCTACTGACTCTTGCTCTCCCTTTGTTCTCCGGGCCAAGACTATTGAGTACCAGTCTGCCTTCCCATGCAGACTCCATCATCTACAGTCTAGCCTCCCCACTGTCCAAATCATCTTTTCCCCTGTTCCCTTAAATCCCTACTCCATACTCGCACCTCCCAAGCCTGCTCATGCACCTGACACCTCCTACACATATTGAGTCCTACTTTCCCACACATACTCTATAATGTTGTTAATCATTAGTTTCTATTATTCTGACCCTGCTCACAGTCTCTGCTAGTCATTGTCTGTAATGATTATACTGTCCAATGCATTTTCCTGCACATCCTTGTACTCCTGTATTATGCCTCTTTTTTGCACATTATTGTATGGGATCCCTGTTTCACAGTAGTGCATTGTATGCTATTTATTGTATGTCTTTAGCCTATGTATGCTTTTTACTTATTTGTATGCTTTTGGTTTTATGGTATTTTTTGCATTCTCCTTTCCCCTTGTACTTTCTTCCCCCAGGATGCCTCAAGAAATGAGATGTTTTACAGATCAGTAGGCCTTTTCTGGTAAAACATTTAAATAACTAAATATAAAGCTTTTAGGCTACTCTTTTACATTACAGTGGCCCACAAATAGCCGATGGTGGCAGAAGATGGCAGAGTCAGCAGTTCTTTTAGAGTATATTGTATTATAGTAAATCAATTTCATTCTCTTTAACAGTAGCCCAGCAGCTGTGCACAATCTATACCAACTTCAGTAGCATGCTGGCTGATGGAATAGGAAACATATAAACAATTTCAGAAATGTTATTTATTATGAATTAAGAACATCTCAGAGAACTATAGACAGGTAAGTACACAATAGAAAACATTGTACATTTTAAATCGCAGTTTCATCTAAATTTAGCCAAAAAGCCCAACAACCATGGAGCACCTCTTAAAGGATATCTAAACAACTATTTTTCAATATTAGAAATTAGGAAAAAGAAAACAGGGAAATCTTAGGACCCCCAATAGTGCTTTCCTACAAGGGGTTGGCCTTCAGGGGTAATGTTTAATAATTTTCACTACATTTGAAAGTTCATTTGTTTTCAAAACTCCCTGCTCTCACTCTGCTACAATTTCTGCCAGCCTATGTTGTGAAATCAAATGAGTGAGAACAGGAATGCTGCTTTAATTATCTCCAGTTACTCTGCTCATTTATCTTCCCCCAATTCCTTATCAATTCCTGCTCTATGGGGTATTAAAAAGAACTCTGATGACTCTGTGGCATCCAACAGCGTGTCAGTCACTTGGCTCACTGGTGATCTGGTTTCACACCCCAGATCTGACACGTCAGGAGTGGAGCAGGCCGGGAGGGTGACAAAGCATTCACATGGATGCTGTTCTCCTGAGAAAGGGCCAAGTGCTGTCCACTCTCAAAGTGGCCCCTGGTGGTTGGCACGAGCCAGTGCTCAAGATGTGGGTGACCACACTTTGAGTGTGCTCCTGTCCCAGGATGCTATAGTGGATGCACCTTGAGAGAGGAGTGTGGGACTATAGAAAAATACAGCAACTGCTGGCTCAGCTGCTCTGGATTATGGCCTCTACATGCCCAAGTCCTCAAGCCACCAGACCTTGCTTGGTGGCATGCAATCTCCCCAGTCCTCTCAAGCATTCTAAGGGATTTCTCCCATCTCTGCAGTGGGATTGGGGGCCCCCCATGAAGGAATAGACCTGGAACCTCAAGACAAGGAGTACCACTTGGGTCAGGAGGTATGCATCAGTGTTAGCAGTGAGTCTGGCAGGCAGAGGTATGGACTGTCAAGAGGAACAGAAGGATAGAGTACCAGGGACCTTGGGAAGGAGGTAAAAATAACAACAAAAATAACTCTATAATCATAAATGGGCTGCTGGGGAGTTAATCCCAATCCCAGCATACAAAACAAAGTCAAACTAAAGCATTATTTCAATAGGCTAACTTATTTATTTTGTTGAAAAATTGCTTACCAATGCATGATAATCTGTCTGGAGTAGCCTGGTATCCAATATTGCAAGCACAGTGGTAACTTCCAATCACGTTAACACAATGACCATGTCTGCAAAGATTGTCACTTAGCAAACACTCATCAATATCTGTAAGAAAAAGGAAAATGGCAGGGTTTTTTTTTTAATCATAGTAAAGTACCAAATTTTTACAAACATTTTGCCAACCCAAATCAGCTTACCCAGACATGATTTCCCATCGGGAGAAACTTGATAGCCTCGAGGGCAAGTGCAACGGTAACTTCCCTCTGTATTTATACATGTGCCTCCACGGCAAAGAAGAACATCCCTTTCGCACTCATTGATATCTGCAAATGAAACAAATTACACAGTTATTACCTTAGGACTGTATTTAGACACATACATTTAAACAAACAATTTCTGCCATATTTCAGTGGGGTTGACCGGTAATAACACAATCAATGGTCTCTGGCCCAATGGTGTAGTAGAACCCCTCTGGGCTATAATGTGGGAAATTGTGGTTTATTCTATTTTGGCACAAGCAGGTCAGGGACAGTTCTTGGAACAGCTACAACACAATAATCTCCATAAATCAAAACAACAAACCAGGCTTAAACAGCCTTACCAATATAATAAAACCATCCACTGATTCTCACTGTAGTACTGTAAAGTCCACATTATTGGCAATGCATACAAAACATCAGGGGTCTAGCAGCCCAATGCTTTGTGCTAATATGAGCTCATAATCGTGGAGGCAAATTTGTTTGACTGGTAAGGCTGTTTGAGAACAGTTTGTTGTTTGGTTTTTATTTCATTTTGAGCCAATAGAGGTGGAGTAGCCCTGCACTTATTTGGGATAATACTCATGACTGGCACTGTAGTGCCGTACTTGTGCATGTTCTATTGAGGTGCCATCCTTTGGACAAAACGTTAAACTCAGGTCCCTTCTGCCAATCCTTGGTCACTGTCCAGGTGGAAGTAAAGAATCTCATGACATTTATCTAAGGAGTGTGGGGGTGTTTCCTCCTGGTGTCATGGCCAAACACTCCCCTATCAAAAGATGCAGGTCCAAGTAACCCACCCACCCCTGGGATCCACCTGGAAACAACCTGTCTCAGCTTAGTGTGCCTTTCCTCATCAAACATTACAAATTGAATAAATAAAAAAAAATCACCTAAAGCACACGTTTCACTGTTGGGTAACAACACTGCCATCTTTGTAAAGAATCAACTCACCTGCTTTCCATCTCAAAGTGATTTTCTGATTTCCAGCAATAAATTCACCACTGGCATCAACAGAACTCAGTTAAGCAAATTCCCACAAAACTGGAATTTCTGGCAGACTTTTTTTTTATTACTGAAGACATTTTGAGTTAAAAATGAAAATTTCATAATTGCTGATCTTCCAGAATATCTTAATTATTAATTACCACTGATGGGTCTAAGGCCAGAGGCATTAGGACCCAGTGGGGGCAAATTCTTTTGCAGGGACGGAGCCAATGTTGGGTACTGAGCATGGCACCTGTGCACCTCACATGATGCCATGTGCCAGCCAATAACTGTTACCAACTGCCTTATGCATCTTAGTTCTGTTTGCCAGGAGAAAAGAATAAAAAAAAAAATAAGAGCAGGTTAGAGACTTTCTAGCCCTAAGGAATAATAAAGGATAGAGGAAAGAAAAATAAGCAACCAAATAAAACCTGACTACTAACCTAGAGATAAAAACAGGGCACACTAGGTGGCACCAGGGGTAATTTGGGTACAGAGCCAGAGCCTCGCACCACTAGCCAGACAGGGGCTGCATTGTGGTCTTAGAAAAAGGGTAGCAGCACTGAGCTTGTGGCTCTGGCAGAAATACAAGGGGATGCCCATAACTGGGACCTCCTCGTAAATGAGATGGCACAATGTCTCAACAAAGGAGTGCGATACATAGACTTCTGGAAAAAAAGGGACAACTATATGCTACTAGATAGAGGATTGACTGAATTCATCAGTTAAATATGTCTCTCTTTCCTACCTCAGAGAGGTAGAAAGGGAAACCTAGGTGTACATAGAGTTGTAGGACTGGACAGACCCAAGGAGTCAAGATGTGTTCATCTTCCTGGCATCCCTAAGGGTAGTGAGATAACAGCCAGGTTACACAAAGAAGAAAAGGAGCATACCAACAAAATAGTCTGACATGGTCAGAATAAAGATTCCATCAAAAAATGACCTGCTTCTCCCACAACCACAGGATGTATCCTGAGTAAGGCTAGTGTTGTTGATCCAAAGGTGCATAGCACCTCCGACATGCATGCAGCTGCCAAGTGGAGTTAGACTGGATCATGCCCAGGGTTACATGTTGCATTTAACAACTAATAGGGACATACCATGAAGGGATATACCTAAGCAGGAAGAAGGAGGACAAGGAAAGAAAAGAAAAAATGGAGGAAGGAACCACCTTCCACAAAAACCTTTTTTTATTCAGTTATTTATTTATCTATTTTTGATTGGTGAGAGGGCTCCAATGGGAACCTTAGCCCAGTTTTATATTAATTTCTTTTTTTTTTTTTTTTTTGTGAACTGGGCAGCCTCAGGACTGCCCAACTCCATCCCAGAGGTCCTGGTTCTGTCTAGGCGGGGATGGTGGGCGGGGCATGATAGTCAATGATGAAGATATTCTGGAAGATCAACAATCCCGGTGACAACATGATTTTCATATCATCCAGGTATCAGTCTTCATCACTGAGTCCTGCTTATGGATTTGAGTACCAAGCTATCCCTTTTTCTGAGGAAGGAGCTGGCTTACCTCAAGGGTAAGAAAGAGACATTCAGCCCTCTGCGTGTGGGAAAGCCAGAGGACAGGGGCTCCTTCCAGGTCTGGCGGGACTTGAGACTTGCGAGGGTGAGGTGGGGAATCTTGTGGCACAGGAGCAGAAGGATTTCCTGACAGTTGCCTCCTGACCTTAAGGGAGAAGAAATGAGCCCCCTAGAACTGAAGGTTTAGCACCTTGCACTGGGCCAAGGGTACCAGTGTGGAAGTGAAGCCATGCCATCAACCTGAGGCAGACTGCATTTTCTGGCAGCCTAGGGCACTTCACTGGGCTCCTATGATGCTACTGACTGGTGCCTTGCTACCTCCAGGCCACAAGCAGAAATGCAAATGGCTTGCCTGCCTAACTCACACTAATAGCTAACAGTTGGCCTAGCTTCAACCACAGGTGGTGATTGATGGCTGCCTGATGTACATTGTGTATAGAGATGAGGTCTGCAGTACTTCCAGTCCTGAAGAGCGGTGTAGTACTGCACCTGCAGACCCTGTGGGTATATGGTACCAGTGTAAGAGGTCCCTAAAGGATAGAGAATAAGAGTAGAGATGCCTTCGTACTGCCTATGATACCTCCTCAAAGGCTCTAGGCCAGGAAAGGATGACAACTGAGTCACTACTGTATTGGGAACTCCAAGGACTAACAATGGCAGATCTGCTGGATCACAGCCTGTGTAGAAACCACTGTCAAGTTCCTGGATCATCTTCATTAAGAATCGCTAGTACAGAGTACTCAGCAGCTTAGGACAGATGGGAAGAATATTGTTTGTACTCTGAGAAGGACCATGACAAAGATGGGGCACTGATCCCAGAGGTTGTTGATGTGGTGGAGAAGAGCCAGAACTGGGCCCTGTCTGAGTCAATGTGTAAACTATCTAAGCCACCAACACACTTTATGTGTTGCTTCCATGTTAGTGACCCCTCATGGCCCAGAATGTGGGCAACCTCCCCAAAAAGTGGTGTGGCTCTGGAGGCAGACAAGATTCAGGGCCTCGAGAGCCTCTACCTGGGCTGCTGAACTGCACAAGGTTCTTTGCCTGAGGAGAGGGCCTAGCAGAGTCATCTAAAGGGGGTCCTACTACATCCAAGGCATGACTGATTGGTCCCCATGGTGGGATTCTGCCATGCGAGGAGAGCGGAGTTGTACATTCCCCATAGGGCAGCCCTGGTCATTATCAGTGGCAGTGTAGACCAGCAGCTCCAGGGAGTACTCTGCCTCCAGGCCACCATCGGACTCTGAGCAAGCTCCACCATGGCACTGAGCTCAGGGTCAATAATGTCCTTGAAATGGGTTCTTCCCGCTGCCACAGCTGGCAACACCCTTGGTGCTGGGCTTGATGTTGGCCCTGACGTCAACCCCAGAGCCATCCCCAACCATGGCACAATGAATGGCACAGGAGCAAGGGATGACATCATCACTGGCATTTTGTGCAGTGCCAGGCCCAGGACTGACACCATGGCTGTCACCACATCTGTCACCAGCATTGTCATCCTCCTCACTGCCACTAGTGACAGCAGGGAAAGGACAACCTCCACCTTAGTAACTGAATGCACAATGGCCATGGTGCTGGTCCCTCCTTAAACACCGTGAATGGTGTCAAAGAGACCCAACATCACAGCCAGTGCCACCTGACTTGTCACTGCAAATGGTGACAACAGCGGGGCAGCACCAGATGACACCGAGGTGTCCACTGGTGTAGACTAATAGAACACGACAATTCACTCCTAGACATTTTGCTCCTGTCAAGTCACTCCAATGACAACTCGCTCCAACAACATTTCACTCCCCCATACAATTAGCTCCAATTGGCTCCACGCCCATGACAATTAGTTTAATAAAAATCACGGGCAAAAATAACACCCTAAGTCAGCATAGCATTTGCAACATGACAGCCAGGTTTGTGTTTTCTGAGAGACACAAGAGAGTATGTATCTATGTAATGCCATGAAAAAGCCTAAAGGCTGCAATGCCCAGGTCCACACTATGACCTACGATGATCCCATGATCATTCATCAATTCAGCCAACACACTCATGCACCATTCAACAAGACAGACTGCATGGTACGTCTGCAAATACAAAATACCTTAACAATCTTATTATTCACTACAATTTCAAAATACATGCCTAATTCTGGAGAGGAGGCAGAAAATTCCTTGCTTCATGACAGTGGGCCTGGATCTGACTGCATACTTATTTTGGAACTGAGAAGAATTTGACATTCCTGGAATGCTCTAAGTACTGGCATGCAGATGGGACCTTTATAGTGTAGCTCCTCCTTTATTTGACCAAGTCTACATTATACTTGGTGAGAGGTTTGGCAACCTGCAACCTGCAATTTATGCCCTTCACCCAGTCCACTGAAGAGACACATATGACTGTATTTGCAAATGCTGAAACAACTAACCGAGATTAAATCTTGAGCTTATCACGATCAATTTTAAAAGAGCCACCATCCTTGCATTTCCCTCAATCTTTCCATGGACTCGTCAGGTTGGATGTTTCATTTCTATCAATGCATCTACTGAAAGATACAAGCTGAGGGACTGGCTGGCTGATATTGTCAAGACTCAGAGTTAGCACTCAAATGCAAATATTTACCATCTTTAGCCTTTTACCCTCCTGATCAGGTTGTCGGCGATTTGAAAATTACCAATGAGAATGTAGATATTTTATGTCCTGAGTTAGAACCTGTCATCAATTATTTTGAAGACATAGGATTGGGAGGAGGAAACCTCAGGGAATAGATGCTGTCAGCCAATTCTTCCAATTGAGCTATGGAATTATTGTCAATGTCCATGACAAGAGAGCTAGAACCAACAGTGTTGTGGAAGCATTTCACTGTGGAATGCAAAATATTCTCAGAATGGCACATCCAACAGTTTGGAAGTTTATTGATGCCATTCAAGGAATACAAAAAAAATGAGAGATTCTGAGATTGAATAGCTTCTATCTTGAAATCTACCAATTTTATCTTATCATGTATATCGGGATACTGCTCAGAGGTTTGAGTCTATTGTTGAAAAGTGTGCTGAATGTACCACAGAGGAATTTTTATGCGGAGTAGCACACAATTTTGATTACTGATTTGTTTTTTTATCTGCATTGTCTAATTATCTATTACCATGAATTATTAATTTTTTTATAGTAAACTGACAATAAAATGAATAGATTATTCTGAAATTTCATTTTTAGGCAACTTTAGACATTAATAAGAATAAAATATATATATTAGTGTTTTAATTTTATCAGTTGCACAGTCACTAAAAAATATGTAAATAAGACTATAAATGACTGCACAGAGTGAATTGTCGTGGGAGCTAAATGTCTTAGTAGTTAGTTGTCATGGGAGTGAATTGACGGGATTGCAATATCTAGGATCGAGTTGTCATGAGAGTAAATTGACGGGAGTGAAATGTCTAGGAGCAAGTTGTCATGGGAGTGAATTAATGGGAGCGAAATGTCTAGGAGCAAGCTGAACGGAGAAAATTGCCATGTACCCAGATCGAGATTAGTGTCAGTGGCTCAGTAGGTAGCACACTCGCCTCTGAGGCTGGGAGATCAGAGGGCTGTGGGTTCAGTTCCCACATCTGGCACTTGGGTTAATATCCCAGTACTGACACTGTAATGCAGCATGAGAGGGGTGCTGCACTTCTGAGGTGCTGTCTTTCGGATGAGTTGTTAAACCAAGGTCCCATCTGCCTGGATTAGTGGTAGTTCAGGTGGATGATAAAGATCCCATGGCACTTATCGAAAAGAGTAGGGGAATTTCCTGGTGTCCTGGACAAATGACCTCATTCACTAAAAATACCACCAACAGCTTAATCTGATTCAAGGTCAGTTGGCATTCATCTGTATCCCCCCCGGGTTGTGCCTGAAAATAGGCGAATTTGTCTAGTGCACTTACCCGTCAAAAAAACTAAAATAAAAATAAATTAAAAAATCGAGCATATAGCTTTAGCCTCATCACCAGAGTTATCTGCTGATCAGGACAGGCAGACTGTTGGGGATTCACAGCCAGCCACAAAGAAGGAGCCCACTATCAACCATACTCACCCATCAGAGTCTGTGATGCTTCAGCAAGGTGAGGTTGAGGAGGACCATGTGCTTCCTTAGAACCAGAGGTCCCAGGAAGAGGCCCATGGGAAAGGCCTAGCAACCATGCCTTGGCAACAAGTATGTAGTGCCTACCTTCAAAGGTGGGGGTCAGACAACCCCAACTCATTGCACAGATCTCTAGGGTATGGTGGTTCATAGAAAAGCAGGCATCACAAACATCAATGTTTTGATGGGAGTCAGAGCAGGATACACAGCACTGATGCTGGTCTGCTGCAGCCATCTGCTTCCCACAGTGGCATTGAAACAACATGGGAGGCTGCCAGACTTTCATTGTCCTTTTAGTGTCCTTTCTCTCAGGCTTCAGCATCATGGAAAAGTAAAATAACAAAGAGGAAAGGCACCATGGAGAATAACTACTGTAAGTTGTGATGTAGTTTAAATTTGCCGACAATTAACTCACTGCAGCATTGTCACTGCCACGGTGTGGACTTGATGGCAGAAGAACAGAACTGAGTTGTGTCAGGGAGTCAACTACAGTTGTTAACTGGCACATGGAACTACATGAGATGCGTGGGCATCATGCTTAGTAACCAAGGTTGGCTGCTTCCTGCAAAACTTTTGCTCCTGGTGATCCTAATGCCTCCCTTCCCAAATCCATCAATGGTAATCAGTGGTGACCATTGATTTCTATAGATCAGTCTCTCAGCTATTTAGATTTCATCTCTTCTTGCTGCTTTTCTTGTCTTAAAGTTAGAGTCCTTTGCCTGTGACATCAGAATAATTTCTATTACAACAGCTTGTGATGTCACAGCAGAGGACTATGACTTCAAGGCAGTAAAGCAACAAGAACAACAGAAGTTTAAACAGCAAAGAGGCTGATTTTATGCAAATTTCTTCAATAATAATGAATCGATGTCCTGAAATCAAAATGTTTTGGGAATGCTATGATATGTGAGTCGTGCTGATGCCAGCTGTAAATGTTTTGCAGAAAACTGAAAAGGATTAGTGCTGCCATCCAAATGGCATATTGGAATGGGGAGGTGGGATAAAATGGGAGGATGTGGTGGTCTTTGTGAAGGGCCAGGTATATGCTCAGTCCCTCCCTACCAAGGTCCAAGACACAGACTAGGCCACAGGGTCCTTGGTATAGGCTGTTGACTGAATCAGTAAATGGTCAAAGAAGGATCCTATTCTGGTGGTAAAATGGGAGGATGTGGTGGTCTTCGTGAAGGGCCAGGTATATGCTCAGTCCCTCCCTACCAAGGTCCAAGACACAGACTAGGCCACAGGGTCCTTGGTATAGGCCGTTGACTGAATCAGTAAATGGTCAAAGAAGGATCCTATTCTGGTGGAGAAGCTACAACAAAATAGGAAAAAAAAACTCACAGTTAATGGGTAACTGCTCTCAGGTCTTACAGTGTAAAACATATCAATATGCTTTCTTCACTTCTTAGCCATAATTACTGGTACTTTGACAAATAAATATAACCCCTGGGAATCCCGTGGGTTCCTAAAATTTAGTGAGGTTACCCAATGACAACACAGGAGATAAGGTCTGAGAGCTCACCCTGGTGCACATGCAGGGAAGGCCCTGGTGTGCTGATATCGTGTCACAGGGGAGCATCAGTCAGATGCAGTTTTGAGTTAAAATCAGCTTTTAGTGGGAGTTAGGAGGAAAGTCGTCTGTTCCAGAACTGTGAGGGTGGTCCCCTCATCTCATTCTTCTCATGCTGCTTGTGATCCTATCTGTGCTTCAGTGATGTGGTGGAGGCCATTGGGATTTGTCTAACTACTGATTGTCTGCCATGTGGTGTTGAACTACTGCTGCAGCTATGATCAGTCTGGAATTTTTCTGCTGCATTCGGCCCAGCTTGTTGCTGCGACAACAGACTGCCTTTTACTGTGAAACTTATTGTTTGTTTATCATCTATCATCAAAGATGTAGTGTGACACGTTTTCTGCTAAAGTTCTTCTTAAAGAGCTGCTGACACCTCAAAGAAAACTTTGAAAAACATATTTGTTTACAATTTAGCTTGCATTCCATATATATTCTTTAGATTTCTGCTCCCCATTATGTATAACTGAGGAAATATGCATGAATCTGATCTTTATCCCTTAGAGTTCATCTGCCTCTGTAGCTTATTCCTTACTTCAAGTTATAATCCTCTGTTGTGACATCACAACCTGCTGTCATGGGAGTAACTGTAATGTCACAAGCAGTGCATAATGACCTCAGGTAGGGAGAAAGCAACAGGATTAAATTAACTCATCAGGAGCAAAGGTCCCTTTCCTGATAATGACCTCAGGAATAAATAATGGGGAGGAGAAATGTTGGTACTGTAGTTCTGCAGAGGGGACACTCTCCCATGGTTATAAATAACCATACTGGCATGGTGTTTGATGGAAACTGCTGTCATGAGTTGCCATCTTTTGGAAGAAATGTTAACCCAAGTCTGCGGTTCTGGTGGTTGTTCAGGTGGATGTTAAAGCTGTGATGGTACTTCTCAAAATAGTAGAAAATTTCTCCAGTGCCCAGGGCAAATTTCCATCCATTCACTAACCCACCAACATAGTAACCTGGTTAAATAATCAATCAGTTTGCATCTGGTCATGGAGAGTAAGAAAGTTGTTATGTAGTGTGTTGGCAAAGAAGGGTTGCAGCATTCTAACCCAGTGGTGGCTGCACTACACTGACTGTTTGGCATGGAGTTGTATGTTGATTGTAAAGCATTTCGAGAGGCCTATATGCAAAGGCCATATATCTGCAAAGCGGTATGGGAGGTGCAGAATAACAAGCTGAGTTTACCAACTGAATACTGCATCTTGATGAACTTTAGTGCTACATTGCTTTCAGTAAAAGAACAGTAACAGTACACAGCCATGTTATATGGAACACTAAATACTGTATGCATGTTGTTATTTACTTCAAATGACAACAATGAGCTCTCTTGACAAAAACGGTTTGGCACAGAGAAAAAGGATCTTGCCAGGTTTGCTTGGGGAGCATATTCCAATAACAATGGATATAAACAAAAATAAGAAAATGCAAAAATGATTTTTGTATCACCGATTAATCTGTCTTATTCTTGTTTCCTTCCTATCCTTATACTTTTTTTAGCCCCTACTGCAGGTACACACTAGTATCGCTGGTAGTGAGAGGGCTGCTACATTGCCTCTAGCTCCTTTATAGCGGTGCAGTGTCAATACTGTCTATCGCTACACTTTGCTGCAAACAGTAGCCTAATGGTACTCAAACTCTCCACATCTAGTTTTTCATATTCACTGGCCTATCAACAGTCTCATGATTCTAAAACAACTGAATCCCATGGTAACTGGTGGTGACAGTATTTGAATTCATCTACAGTTGGATCAATATGCCAGTACTCTAGTGAATAATACCTATCCTTTAAGAGCAGCTGTCACCTTAGGAAGAACTAGAGAAAACATAACATTTTAATATAAGCGTAGCTCAGGGTTTACATGTTTTTGTATGTTTTATATTCCACGACATATTTTTGTGGACGTTTGTATGAAAAACGGATGTGTGTCCTTTGGAGTTGATCTGTTCCAGCTGTGTATTCTCCATCCGAAGTCCTAATCCTCAGCTATCGAAATCACAGCCATCTCAACAGTAATAAGCCATGATGTCACAAGGAGAGGGTTATGACTTCAAGTACGGAATAAGCAGCTGGAGCAGACTAACTCCAAGGGTCAAGGCTCCTATTTTTATGCAAATTCCTTCAGTGATAAAACATGGGAGAAAGAGTGATTCAAAAGTACTAAATATATGCAGAGCTGTGCCTAAATTGTATATGAACAAGAAAGAAGTCCAGAGGCCCATCATGTTCTTTTCACTCATGAGTAGGACTACTATGTAACCCACTTTTCTTCAAGGTAATTATCTAGTTAACACTCAAAGGTAGAAACATATCTCAACAGTCCCTGATTATGAGGGACATCCTCATTGTACCCTTTAAAACTGCCCTGTCCCTCATTTGTCCCTCAGGGAAAAGGTTCTGCCCACACAGAGAATGTGATGTAAATGCAGACTTTAAAGCAGACATTCATAATATTCTAAGATGCTAAATCAAAAATATATTTTGTACTTGTAAACATAATGGTTTCCACAATGTTCTGAGCTTGTATCTTCATGTCTGAGGATGTGTCCTCATTCTGAGGGTCGCGTCCCTCACAGTCCCTCTTTTCAGTGACAGATGGTTGAGAGGTGTGGATAGAAACAGTGTTGATTGATAGTCTGACACCTGCTTATCAGTGTTCTACCAGAGGTGTCTGCTTCTCTCTTTAAATACTGCTGCCCCATGTAGCACTCTGGCTTCAAGTTATGACCAATGTAAAGCCTTTGAAGGGGTTCATAAAGAGCAGTTTAGTTTAGAGACAACAATCTCCCTTATGCTCAAACCGCATCTAGAGGGGTGATGATAACCCACAGCCTGTACTGAAATACAGGTAGTATTATTGCTGGATTTATACCTCACATCTAGCACTCCTACTCCTCCCCCTCCTCCCCCTTTAGAGATTATAACTTATAGAGGCAATACGTCACATAAATAATGGCCGGCCATAAAATTTGTAGTACTAACTGTCATTAGAAAATGGCCAAGAAAATCCCTGTCACCTGATTGGCTGAGAACACAGGTATTTTTTAATAGAACCCTCTGAAAAGCAAGTGCCAATTCGGGTGCCCCATTACTAAGGGTATCATTGGGCACCCCAAATTTTCAAATGGATCAGCTGCCATTGTTTCTCTCTCACTTAGTGGATGAGTTGGCAGCTGGCCAAGGCCCCCCCAGTCGGTCTACACAACTCTACTTTTATTCTTAAAAAAAATGTAAGGCAGGTGATTTAAAAATGCCATAGGACAGCCGCAGTACTTTTTAACAGTGTCAGCTGTACATAAAGTGCTTCTGTACATTTCCATTCCCCCTTAGAGGGCTTACTATGCCACTGACTGCTTGCTCCCTCAAAAGCCCTTTCAAAAACTCACACAAGTGACACAGCATTTTGTTAATGTAACCCCCAAGGGGCTTACGTGTCTTGCCTCCCGCTCTCCCGCTCACCATCGCCAGTCTCAGGACCCATTGTGCCTCTAAGTTTCCCTCCAGCCCCAGTAATGCATTTCCTTCAAGAGAGGGGCTGGAGGAGCAAAATCATTGACCAGCAGTACATCCACACCTGGAATGTGCGAGCTAGTAGTCTGTGCATGTGCGATAGGGTACTTTCATTTTAAACCACTCCTGTGGTGGAATGAATGCTCCCTCTGTGCTCCCGATCCCCAGAATGTGCTAATTGGGGTCTGAAGACACAGAGGGTTAGTAGGACTCCCAAAAGTAGTTACTGAAAGACCGCCAATGATTTCAGTGGGACTGCTTAATAAATATTAATGGACATATGAATATTAATGAGCTCCCTGCTTCCGCTTTGGGACAGTGCAAAAAGCAGCAGTGACAAGCAGAAGAGAATTTCTAAATCTTTGGCACTGTGTGCCTAAAAGACACATATTCCCACAACAAATAAAACAATTAAAAACACTTTCAAATTAAGCACTAAGTCTTGGGGGGTAGGAAACCATGACAATCAAATCAAAAACAGACAACTAAATGGAGGTGGAGGAACTATTTTATTTAAAAAGTAACAGTTCTAACATTAAACATAAAAATATTTTTTTCAAACACGTAAAATACAGTGGGCCAGTTTCTAAGCGTGATAATACCCAACAGGGTAGGCGATATTGGCAGTACTAGACCTTCCAGGGGCTATAAGGACCTCCGCCTGCAGTGTCTGGCCTCAATACACCCTGGGCAGTCTGGTATTGCCTGATGCCACCCACCCTGTTGGGTATTATTGCTTACTTAGGGCTCAGTAGCACTTGCTCTTTGTTATCTATGATATCAAATACATTATTACTACTTTGTCATTCTTGCTTTTCTTCTATATTGTACTTCCATACTGAACTATCTATTCACTGATCTCATTTTGTAGCCACTGGTTTATGATCAAATTGTACAATCTTCAACCTTGACTGGATTTCTGCTGGTGTTGCTAATTTTAGTCTGGATGTCATGTGAAATTTGTATGATGCCCACAGCCATTTGGGATGGGCACCTAATAAATAAATTTACCTTGCCTTGGTTACAGTAAACTACTATTGCATGATTGATAAATTAGTTTATAAAAAGATGAACAAAGTGGGTGATTTGATTCATTTTATTGGCTGAACAGAGGTTGCAAAACCCAAGCTTTTAGGCTACACTGAGCCCTCCATCAGGTGTAGCAGCCAAGATCTACAGAAAACAAAAGCGTATTTACTTAGGATAGAAAGCTACTGGTAAATAAACTTTTAGACATGGGTATACACATTCATTTGATAAAGAAGTATGCAGAGACAAACAAGCATTTGTAAATGCCAAATGTTTGCTTGCTGGCATTGGCATTGGTAGTGTAGAAGTTACAGAGCTGCATAATAGGAATGGCAGTGAAGTATTGAATTGAAGCCAACCCCATCACCGCCCTGCAGAGACTGACAGGCATTGGGGTGTGCCTTTGGGTCATCAGGCATAACGGCCACGCCATTTCACCACACCCTACCGTGCAGACACTGACAAGTGTCACGGTGTGCTCTGGGTCTCTGGCCCTTCGCACTCCATTACATCAGGAAATACAGTGAGATGGGTGCGGTATAGGAGAATGGGGTGAATTTTGGGCCCAAAGAGTCCAAGGCACACCTCGATGCCTCTCAGTGGCTGCAGGGTGTGGGTGGGGGTGGAATGGTGTGAGCATTGCAGGTGACAATCCCAAGTCACACCCTGATGCCTGTCATTCTCTACAGGGTAGGGCATTATGGTTGGAAACCCTAACGCCTCAGGCATTCATTGGTATTTTCACTCCAGATTTTCAACATGGTTTTTTTGTGACCCCCACCTCATGAACAGTGGCAATATCAGTTTGTTATCTGAAAGCTGCTTTTGCACAGTGACTATGGCATTTGTCACCACAGGTGCAAAAACACATTCCGAACAGGATGTGAAAAATGACAGCTGTACTGTTCATGGGGAGGTGTAAAAAATGGCAATGTTGAAAATCTGCAGTGAAAATATTGAAAAAACTGGTGAGTCATGAGCTTGCATAGAAACTGTGCAACACGCACCCATAATGTAATTAGTTTGGGAATTTTTTACAGCAGCTTGTCAACAGAGGCATTTTGGGACCTCCGGTCATGAACAGTGTCACTGTGATTTTCTTTATCTGTCCCGAACAATGATTTCCCAGAACGACCATGCATTTCTGTGCTGAAAGTGTGAAAACACATTTCGGCCATGTTGTGAAAAATGACAGCTGTGCTGTTCATAAGGAAGTGTGGAAAAATGCCACTGGTGAAAATCTAGACTGAAAATATTACAAAATCATGAACTTATGAGGGCGTGTGGGAACTGCGAAATGCTCACTCATAACACAGTCATTTTATGGACTTTTGTCACCAAATTTTCAACATAGCCATTTTAAGACCTCTGCTCATGACCAGTGTCATTATCATTTTCTTAATCTGTCCCAAACATTGCTTGCGCACACCGACTGCACCATTGTGCGCTACATGTGCAGAAACACATTTTGGGTAAGATGTGAAAAATGGCAGCTGTACTGCTCATAAGGAAGTGTGGTAAAATGGCAATGTTGAAAATCTGGCATGCAAATAAAAATATGCAAACTTGCGAGCGTGTGTACGAACTGCGCAACGTGCGCTCCGAAAACTGTCATTTTGGGGAATTTTTTCACCAAATTTTCAACATAGCCATTTTAAGACCTCTGCTCATGAACAGTGTCACTGTGATTTTCTTAATCAGTCCCAAACATTGATTGCACACACCGACTGCGCCATTGTGCGCTACATGCATGGAAACACATTTTGGGCAACATGTGAAAAATGACAGCTGTACTGCTCATAAGGAGGTGTGGTAAAATGGCAATGTTGAAAATCTGGAGTAAAAATATTAAAATTTGCGAACTTATGAGAGTGCATAGGAACTGCGCAACGCACACTCATAAAACAGTCATTTTTAGGGACTTTTTCACCAAATTTTCAACACAGCCATTTTAAGACCTCTGCTCATGAACAGTATCACTGTGATTTTCTTAATGTGTCCCATACATTGATTTTGCACACCGACTGCGCCATTGTGCGCTACTTGTGTGAAAACACATTTTGGGTGAGATGTGAAAAATGACAGCTGTACTGCTCATAAGGAGGTGTGGTAAAATGACAATGTTGGAAATCCAGAGTGCAAATATTAAAAATTTGTGAACTTAAGAGCGTGCATAGGAACTGTGCAACACATGCTCGTAAAACAGTCATTTTTAGGAATTTTTTCACCGAATTTGCAACATACACTTTTTGAGAGCCTGCCTTATGAAAACTGGCACTGTCGTTTCCTTACTCAGTCCCAAAAAGTGATTTCATGCAGTGATTGCGAAATCACCTTTCGGGCCTGATTAACGCCATGACAGTTCAAATGTTCATGAGGAGGGGTCCCAAAAACCCCACGTTGAAAATTTGGTGCAAAAATTCAAAAGAATGCCTGAGATATGCATCAAAGTTGAAAAACTCTATTTATTGTATTATACAGCTTACCAGCATTTCCTCAGTTTCGCGGTCGGCTTTAATGAGTGCAGATCGTCGCTGGACTCGAGGTAAGTATGGGATGAGGGGTGTGGGAGGCAAGGTGTGCAGTGGGTGGGTGCGGGTGGGGGCAGGAGACTACGAGGGACCTTTTTGTTACAGGTTTTTGGGAAGGCGACATGGGGCGTTGCCATGCTGGGTTGGGCTCCCCAGCGTGGCAGCTCGAAAGGCAGTTTTGGGGTGCCTGGAGCCGATGGGGGATTGGGCACCCTGTGCGGCAATAAAATGTTGCCACACTGGGGTGGGCTCCCAGTGTGGCAGCTGGAAGGCTGTTTTGGGGGCTGGAGCTGACGGGGATGGGGCACCCCCGTCGGCCATACAGTGTGTGCATGGGGGAGGAGTGCTTAAGCATGCAATATGTGTGTGTGCACATGTGTGTTTGTGTGTGGGTGGGGAGGGGGAGCGCTGCTCATTCAAGCGGCGCTCTCCCTTTCAATTGTACGGCACTGCATTTTGGATCGCTGCACTGTTTCTTGCACATGCATGCAAGCAAACATAAAAATAGTCTCTGAAATACTGGGTTATTGTAAATCAGATTAGTGGTGTAGATACCTCTCTGGTCACAGGAGGCCTATAGATGTATAAGATAAAAGAAGGCAGATGCAGCAGGATAAAAAAAACAAAACTTTATTTTCAGGCACTGACATACAGCTCCAAGTGTCCCTTCTAAAAAAGCCAAATGTTTTTGCACAAAACTTGTGCTTTCTCAGGGTTATGGTAGCATTAAGTGTACTGTTTTAGACAGATATGTGTTAAAGTGACAGTACTAATTTCATGTAATATTTAAAGTGCTAAAGGAACAATACGTTAAACAGAAACCATACAGGCACATAATGTTAATATATATATATAATGCTAATAACAGCTAATAGTTAATAAGGTGCTGAAGTGCAAAAGACCTGTATATCTCATATTTAGTCATAACAATTGATAAGCCTAACCACCTATAAAAGCAGGAATATAAAATGTGTGGATTCATAAATACAGAGTATAATTTATTTTAGAAAATTCAATCAGTTCTATAATTAGCTCATATTTTAAGGTATAATATACCAAAGGGTCACATAAAAAATATGTTTTTAATATAGCTGTGTTTGGTTCATTTTAACTTCACAAACTTTACAAGGAGATCAACAAACATTAAAGATGCTGATAGTAAAGATAAAAAGGGGAATTATTACATTTTAACACTTTAACATAAATGTCATTACCTAACAGATAAATACAAGAGGTAAGAGGATGGGGGTCACCTATATTATAAAACCAAAGTCTTATAAAAAATTCAGCAACTACAATGTTCACCCAAAATTTATATTTTGCATTTTTGGTTACTTTAGGTAGTTGTCCTCAGAACTTAACACACAATGCAACGAATAATGCAAAAAGTACACATGATTATATTATAGGTATGGTGACAGTTGAAAAAAATCATTTAGTCCCAGAGGCTCATATGATTTCATACAATATTGCCGAACGTTTCTCTTTGTTTTAATTTCTTGTTCTTGTTTATAAGACCCTTAAGAATAAGCACTTCAGTCTTATAATATAGGTGATCCCCCATCCTCTTAGCACTGTCACTTTAACACATATCTGTATAAAACAGTGTGCAATACTTAATGCCACCATAGCCTTGAGAAAGCACAAGTTTCACACGAAAACATTTGGCTTTTTTGGGAGGGACGCTTGGAGTTATATGTCGGTGCCTGAAAATAAAGCGTTTTTTTTTACTTATCCTGCTCCATCTGCCTTCTTTTATCTGTGCTGAGACAGTGGCAGCGTAGCCGACCAGACCGTCTGCTTCATGAGTACTATATGTGTTTTGGCTCTGTTTTTTACTTTGGAGCTGCTTGATTGTTGAAATTGATATAAATGTATAAGGCATACTATAAGAGATAATATATATAAACATATGCACAGGAAATGCATGTGCACCTGAACCAAAAAGACAGTTGTCAGTTAGAATTTGTAATGAAATTAAGGTCTATATTCAGTACATTATTTTTAGTATTAAGAAGGTGAATAAGTTTGAGCTCATAAGCCTGCCTTTCTTGTGCATTTTTGAGGTGTCCTTTGAGAACCAGGACAGTGAGGTCAGAGATGGAGTGATTAAACCGAGAGATATGTTGTCCAACTGTTTTTTCAGGCTTTAGGTAAGAGAAACTAGGTACTATGGCCTGGATATTCAAAAGGATTGCGCATGCGCAAGTCCAAAATGCGCCATTCTGCGATATTCAGCAGGAGGCAGTTACGCCACTGGCATCAGGTTGCGCAAGAGAGCAATGCAAATGAATGCATGCTCAACAGGAGGGGGAGGATCCATGCATAACCTCGCAACCCGATATTCAGTCGGGTTGTGCAGAGTTGTGCATGCGCAACAACCTCGCCTACACAACCTAGGCCCCCAAAAGGCTTAAGTTGAGGGCCACCCACGGGTGAGCTGCTGCATTGCAGGCGCCAACACAGCAGCTGCCACCCCGGCTGGCCCCAACTCTTTCCCTGTGCCCCCCACCAGCCCGATCGCGGGCATAGTGCTACGACTCCCCACACATCTCCCACAGCCCGATCGCGGGCGGTACAGGTACATGTAACACCCCCCATATCCCGAAGCCCGATCAGCGGGCATAGCGTGTATGAACCCCCAGTGCCCGATCGCGGGCGAGATATAACCCCAACCCAAATATCTCCCTGGTGGTCCAGTGGACCGTAAAGCCGATCGCGGGCAGGAATCATCACAAACCCCCAAACATCTCCCTGGTGTCTAGTGTTCCCCCACCCAAGCCCCTCCACCCGCTCCCCGCGGCGGTAGGCGACAGCATCCACCCGCCTGCCGCCCGCTGAGTTCGTCTGCTAGCACATTGTCCTTCCCTGAGATGAACCGCTATCAGGAGGTGTTAGGAAGCCGAGACCATAATCATCGCCTGCACAAGGCGAAGACAGAGTGTCTCTTGTTGTTGATGCCACATTGTGGTGGTATTGTCCTGACTTGAACCACTTTGTTCTGACAGAATTTGAAAGACCCAAGAGCTAAAAAGACAGCTCTGAGTTCCAGAAGATTGATGTGGAGAGATTCCTGAGGAGACCACACTCTAGTGGTAAGGTCGCTTAGAGCCCCCACCCCAACAGGGAGGCATCCGTGGAGGTGAGGGAGGAGAAATGGGAATGAAGGGAACCCTTTGTTCAGATTGCTTGATCCTGCCACCAGTAAGGCCAGGATCAGGGTTGAGTAACTGGGACCAATTTGGTAAAGGGGTCCTCTGGAGACCATTGGGCCTCAAATGGAACTTGCATGTCCTCATCTGATCTTGCTCCTGCACAACAGCTGTGAAGCAGCCATGTGCCTAAGGAGTTGCAGAAAATGTTTGTTGGTCGCAGACCCGAGGGAAGGAGGATGCCAGGGCGATGAGTCTGTCCACCTTCCGTGGGAAGAAAGGTTCTTGGCAACTTTGTGTTCAATTGCGCCATGAAAGTTAGGGCCTGAACTGTTCCAGAACTGACTTTTAAGTTTAGCAGGAACCCAGAGAAGTGAGAAGCTGCTGGTGACTTTGTGGATTACCTGACCTGGAGACTGATCCACAATGAGCGGGTCGTCCAGGTAGAAACACACAACCCTTGCCTTTAAATGAGCCACTACTACAGCGAGACATTTTGTGAATACTTTGGCAGAGGTGGGTCAAGGGGGCATTGCTCTGAACTGTAGGCCTGAGGCAGTTCAACCTGA
This sequence comes from Neoceratodus forsteri, assembly GCA_016271365.2. Lineage (NCBI taxonomy): Eukaryota > Metazoa > Chordata > Ceratodontiformes > Ceratodontidae > Neoceratodus > Neoceratodus forsteri. Next base: position 727,100,161 of record CM028129.1, read on the forward strand.
GGTACTTTCGTGGAAGCCTGATCAGAACATGAAATAGGGATCCTGAGGTCCATGGAAGCTAGCCAGTCCCCTGCCTAGGGCTGGAAATATCATTGCAGAGTCAACATTTTGAACTTTGGTCAACAGATGCTTGTTCAAGTATCTTAAACTGTAATGTCCGCCTTTCTGTCTTTGTAAGAAAGTATCTTAATAAAGCCCTGCCCTGATGGCAAGGAGGAACTTTCCACTGCTTTGTGTCCACAGAGGAAACCTCTGCTCTGTGGCAAGGGCTTGAGATTTGTAGGTGGAAATGCCTGCCTCATCTTTGAAAATATTTCAGTTGAGACCAGACCCTGGCCTGTTACTCCAGAACCCATCTGTCCGGAGTTAGTACGCCAGCCTGGCTGAAATAGGTAACCTGCCCCCACTGGTACAGAACCGCCCTGGTCCTACAGGTGCCTGCTTAGCAGCAGCTTAGGCTGAGGGAGGGAGACGTCTACTCCCACGCCTACTCCCTGCCTCTGCGAAACTGTGAGACAGCAGAGGAGTTGAATTGGTGTGCTGGTTGAAAGGTCTGCCCTCACCTCTGGAGCATGCCTTTTGGCATGGCATGCTTCTTAGCCTGGGCACTTTTGTAGTTCTTATCATCCATCTTTTTATATAATTTTCTGTTTGCTCCCAAACAGAGAATTTCCCACTATAGGAAAATCCATAGCCTTTGACTATATCTTGGATGATTAGTGGATCTTCGCCAACCTAATGGAAAGCTACGGAAGTGGCCATGACCCTGGAGGAAACATCATTAACATCAACAGTTGTATGAAATTGAACTTAGAGGCTTCAATGCCATCAGCAGTCACCTTCCAATCTCACTAGCTAGTGGCCATGGCCTGTTTGGCTAACTGCAATACTGTGTCCCACTAGATTTTTGATATTAGCCACATAAGCCATAATTTGCCTGCCTGAGTCCCAAAGAAGCTGCCATATACTGTTTTCGCTATTGAATCTTCCAGAACTTTATCAGAGGATGTGAGGCCAGAGGAATATTAGTTTTGTCACAGGCTGCAGCTTGTACCACACCTACATGACTATACTGTCATAAGGAAGTCTGTATCCTATTGACAAAGTATACCTTCTGTCCATTTTATCTACAGGAGGGACAGAATGAGGATTTTAAACTTGTTGTTGGTTCCTAATGACTTATGCAAAGGAATAGACAACTCCTAGACTTTAATATCATCATTTCCACATAATCAGTTCGTCATCCACAGCCTCTAAAGGAACTGGAGGTTTCTGCAACCTGTAAAAAATAAAGAAAGAAGGACTCAGACAGAATAGGGGGAGATTCTAAAGGTCTGTCTGGAGAAATGCCTGTTCACGGCACGCCCAGATCTCCCAGCCACATATATTGATCAGTTCTCCCTCCTGTGGTTCATAAAATCTCAACTTCAAATCAACCACTGGGACTGAACAACCAACTCACTAACTGTTGGTGGTTCTATGATCCTGAGACAGTGAATGGACAATTGAATGGCTTTAGTTATCTTGCAGTTGGAGACACAATTCTGACCCAAACCTCCTGATTTCTTTGTCTTTTTACTTGGGACTGGTTCCTGAACCAGTCTTCCTTCCCGAGGAAGTCTCGCCTGGTCGGAGGGCACCCTCTGTCCAGTGGGTACTGAACCGGCTGGCTATCCGGGGCGGCTGACTTTTCCTGCTCCCTTGAGCCAGCCCAACTTTCCAGGGTGGCGGTGAAATTCTTGACACCTGGCAGTCTGACAGGAGGTGGCTGCCTCAGACAATAGACATGTGTGTGGCTGCCTGGCAGTCGCCCCACAGACATCAAGTGTTGTCCCAGTGGCCCGGTTTTTTTTGGGTCTATATACGCTAGCTAACTAAAAATTGGCCTTTGATGGCAGTTAGTAAGACACCCTTATTGGTTCTACCAGTCACGGTATTTGAAAATTGTAATAATTTCTCTTTTTAGAACCGATAAGAACTGGGAACCGCACTCTAAAACCTACAGTACAGTTTAAAAGGCAGAAAAAATGCGATTGTTCAAACCGAACTATACTTCTTCACAGACTTGAATTTTTGTACTACGTTACTAGAGAGCTTTAGAACCGAATGCGTAAAAATATGATTTTGCCGGTTCAAATGAATGAAAACTACTTGAACCGAGAATGAACAGAGCTAGTGAGCTGTTCTCCGGAGCGACGTTAGTGAAGTTTATAAGCATCTGACAGTTTCATTTGAACTAGATAGAGCTTGGGCACAGCCCTGGCTGTAGAACTCAGATCTCTGAGTTAACCTTCCTCTCCGGGCAGTTCAGCTGCAGTGGCTGACTGCTATTGTTATAATATGCAAGACTCTGTGTTTGAATACATGCACTCATGAGAAGAAGAGACCTTCATTTCCAACGTCGAACTGAGAGTCCGAATCAGGTGGGCGGTCGTGGCGCGGGGCAATCATGCCCAGAAGGAGTATCCAGGCATACCAAACCTGAGGACTTTGCTGAAGGAACCTAGAGACCAGAGGGGGCAATACCCACGCTTGGCAGTCCGGGCCGGGAAGAAGCGTAGGAACCAGGACCGATAGACGCCCCTGGAAGGGATAGGCCAGGAAGGTACCATTAGATGCTGGGTACTGAATTCACCATGAATTCACTGCCCGCTCGGATTGTCTCCCAACATAGGGAACTGGAGATCCTCACTATCCTTGAGAGGAAACGTTTATATTCTGTGGAATCAGCACGGAGGATGATGAGTAGGGGGTTCTCTCAGAGAAGTAGATGGTGATGATGGGAGCTGGGATGCTCGAGATTCCCGTGGCGTGGGGAGAGTCGAAGACCCCATGCATGTATCTAACATATGAGGGAAGGCCGCTGGAGAACTTGAACTGCTCTCAGATAACGGACCGTGAGACCGACATGGCCCGGAGCGGGGTGGTGCAGAGATGGGAGAGGGCACCCTGAGGAGGCAGCGCCTTTCGCGAGGGCCTTGGAACTGTGAAAGCTCCTAGTAGGAGGGATCCCGATATCAAACCAGGCCGACAACAGAACCTGGGGAAGCGGAGCTTAAGAGCCCTTGGGAGAAATCGCGTTACGACGGGACTGTATGATCCAGAAGGGCAGTCCGCATAAATGCCGCCGGAGGACACCCTAGAACTCTGGGGGGGGACGGGCTCTGCACTGTTCTGGCCACCCCTGAGGTGGCTAAAGAAGACTGACAGCAGACCGCTTGCCCTCAACCTCGGATTCCGAGGGTCTTCCCGACTGCACGCCCTGTCCTTAGAGGAGGCAACAGCACCCCGGGGTAGCTACAGATTTCCAGAGGGAGCCTCGCCACCCCCCCTGCCTGCCCCCCGATTCGCCACCCCGCCGAGGAACCTCAGGAGACGACGGTGGGGACAGAGGGGCCTGCGCTTGGTACCCCTAGCCACCGAGGACCCATCTCAAGAATGGGGTGCTAGGATGGTCCATCTGAGTCATCGCCTCCGAGGAGGACGCGCGACCAGCAGGACCTCGATGCTGGCCACCCCAGGGGTCCTCGAGGCCACGGGGTCGCTGAACGCCCGGTACCTGGGCGGGCGACGCCGTCATTCCCACGCTTGGAAGGCCTAACCGCCACCCCCAGCTGCCCGCAGGCCCAGCACCGCCCGGGAAGGGGAAGCAACGCACCGCTGGCAGTAATGGGGCGGAGCGGCATTGGCCGACGGGCGCCGCTTAGCGGCCACCGGCACCGCGAACGGCGAGAGGCCAAAGCGCACCGCCAACGGAGTCGCTTCCAATCACCGGGCGCTGATTCAAAGCGCCTACCATCACTGGAATGGCGCTGGCTGGGATCACCGGCACGCGACGGTGCCAGGTGTCCGGGAAACAGCGCGCAGCGGCGCCGAGGGTCCACCCAAGCCGGGCCCAAAGCCAAGGGCCTCGACACGGGGGGAGCCTGCACCTCCGAAGAGGTGACTGCCGAGGCGGTGTCAGCGCTGCGGCCCCGGGAGGGGCTACGACGCTCCCCCAACACCGCGGAAGGGGCCTCCTCCTCGGCAAGATAGGATGAGGAAACCCCCTCCTCCTCGGACCGTATAGGCCCGGGAGGGGACCCGGGGGAAGGGCCTAAAGATCTCGCCCGAGATTCCCGTGAGCGACGCCGTCCCCCGAAAGTCGGCGGGGCCTTGCCGAGCTTGAACGCGCGGACTTCGAGGACGCGACGGTCCATCGAGAAACAGGCGTCGCACGAATCCATATCATGGTTGGGTCCCAGGCAACGAAGGCAAACGCTGAGCGCCGGTCCGAGACGGAGAAATGCCGCCACAGGAGCACCGACGATAAGCGCCCGCTAAGAACGCTAGCTCCAGAACCGACATAATGCAAAACCAATCTAGACTAAAACATACAGTAGGAAATACACCCGGCGCCGAAAGAAAGAAAAAGAACAGTCTTACCGTATTGGCGTCGAGTGTCAGGAAAAACGGAGTCGGAAACTACTACAACTACCAGCGCTATGCGTGGACAGGTGCTGCCTCGACGGCGGGAGAAACAGAACTGAGTTGGAGGAGGAGTCGGTCACTACTACCCATCACCGCGCATGACGCACTCCTGAGGGCGGTGCCGCTACGCAAACTTTAAAAAAAGCTCCGTGAGGGTGCGCGCCTCGCTAACACCCAGGAAGTAATGAATGATGAAGATTGACAAGGGAAGATCTTGTACTACCTCTGGCAGGAGAGACCAATCGTGAGACACAGCCCCTATCCGGCTTAGGGCATCAGCCAGGGTGTTGGAGACTCCTGCCACATGAATGGCTAGGAGATCCGCCTCCAGGCTGCGCACGAGTGACCAAATGCGGAGAGCTTCCTTGCACAGAGGCATGGAGCACGTCCCTCGCCCTGGCGGTTTAGGTAGTACATGGTCGTGGTATTGTCCGTCTGGACCTGAACCACTTGACCCAGCAGGCAAAGGTGGTGAGCTACAGGACCCGCCCGAAGCTCCAGCAGGTTGATATGGCATCGGGACTCCCGAGGGGACCAGAGGCCGTGCGCTCTGTGCTCCCCCAGATGGGCACCCCAACCCATCAGAGAGGCGGTCGATAGAGACCCAGTCGGCTAGGGGCGGACAAACTGGTTGCCCTCCTGCAGATGAGCTGGAATGGTCCACCACTGGAGAGCGTTCCACATCCCCTGGGTCACCGTCACTAGCTGGTCCAATGGATCGCAGCATTGAGACCACTGGCTGGCCAACCCCCACTGAAGGGGACCCATGTGCCAGCGGGCCCAAAGGACCACGCTGGTGCAGGCCGCCATGAGACCCAGGTGGCGCAGGAAGAAAAAATTACTCACCTTAGTAATGTTTCTTCTAATGGAGTCTTGCTATATTATGACAACTGCAGTTTGTCCCACCATTAGAACTGCTCCGGATGTGAAAGAGTTAACTCCCATTCTAAGAATGGAACTTGGAGAGCGAGCTCGGTTAGAGAAGCTCTGTCTGGGTTATTTCAAATCCAAACTGTCAGATCTTTACGAGCAAAACTCACTAAGGTCTGTGTGGAAGCTGTAACCTACACTAGCCAACTGGCTACCTGACTATTAACACATATTCCTGGTCCCAACACAAAGACTCAAGTCAGGGGACCAGAAGCAATAATATAATATAAGCAATAATATAAGAAAATAAAAACACCACACCCCAAAACCCCAAGAAGGGGTGGAAAACATAATGGGCATAACTAGCGCCCACACTAGGCTGCCCACCCCATACCCAAGTAGAAGTTCTGAGAGGGGCAGGTTGGGGGGGAGGTCATAATATAGCAAGACTCCATTAGAAGAAACAACATTACTAAGGTGAGTAATTTTTTCTTCAAACAACATGAAGTCTTGCTATATTATGACAATTGCAGACTACACAGCAGTACCTCCATGGAGGACGGACAGAACCTACTTAGGGAATAGGCTCTGAAGCACAGCTGTGCCAAACCGAGCATCTCTCCTGGCCTGGACATCCAGGGAGTAATGCTTGGTGAAAGTGTGTACCGTTTTCCAGGTAGCTGCTTGACATATTTCTAAGATAGGGATGTCTCTGGCAGCAGCTAGAGATGCGGCCGTACCTCTGGTAGAATGAGCCCTCAGGCCAGAGGGGGGAACTTTCCCCAGTTTCTGATAACAAAATTGGATACAAGAGACAATCCACCTGGCAATTGATCTTAGTGGCAGGTCTCCCTTTTCCGACCACACCATAAGTGAGAAAAAGTTGGAGGATTGAACCTGTGACCCTTGGTATGTTCTATATAGTAACTTAAGGCCCTCTTAACATCTAAACTGTGCAATCTCCTCTGCCAGAGAGGAATGCTCAGTGAAAAACACTGGAAGGAGATAGATTGATTAAGATGGAAATCTGAAACCACCTTAGGCAAAAACTTCCTGTTAGTCCTGAGGACTACCTTATCCCTGTGGAAAGGAATAAAGTCAGTTTCTACTGACAAGGCTTCAACTCACTTATGCACCTGGCAGAAGTGATAGCCACTAAGAACACAGTTTTCCAAGTTAAGTACTTCAGCTCTGCGAAGACAGAGAGTTCAAAGGAGTTGCATTAACTGGGCAATGCAAACATTAAGGTCCCAGTGCAGGGCGGATCCTAAAAGTGAGTTAGTATGAAGTAATCCTTTAAAAAGCTGGAAAAATACAGGTGAAGCGGAAAGAGAGCAGGGCTTTCCTGCTGACACAAAAGCAGAGACAGGTGCCAAATGTACTTTCAGGGGTGCTGTCTCAGGCCCAAAAATTAAGATGGACCATATAGTCCAAAACAATGGGCATATCAGCAGATTCCGAGGAAATATCTAAACTTCAGAACACCAAATTGAAAACCTTTTCCACTTGGAATTATAAGTAGCCCTAGTGGAAGGCTTCTAGAAGCCTTTAGGATTTCAAGAACACCCTATATAGAAAGGCGTGGGTGCAGCAAATTCTAACTCCTCAAGCAAGACAAGGCCTTGAAGTTGAGGATTGAGATTCGAGATACCAAACTCTCCCCTAGGCTGGGTTAACAAGTTGTGATTCCTGGGGAGACAGGGGAAGATAGACTGCTGGGACAGAAGAGTGGGTACCAGGGCTGCCTGGCTTCAATCTGGGAACAATCAGAATCACCCACTGCAAGGCTGGGATCTGATTTTGACTAGCACCTTGAATAGGAGAGGGAAGGGGAGAAGGCATAAGAAACTTCCTTCCCGATCTGGGAAAAGAGCATCCAGGGGGACTGGGCCCAACACTGGGGGCCTGCAACAGAACAGTGGAAGTTGGTGATTGTCTGGGGGCTGCAAAAGATCTATCTGAGGGGTGCCCCATCTGGCAAAAACTATCCCAGTACTTGAGGATCCAAGAGACCATTCGTAATGGCCCTGGAAATCCTGCTGAGAGCATCTGCTAGGACATTGTCCTTTCCTGGAAGGTGAACTGCTATGAGGAAGTGTTCTGGGAATAGGCCAGGACACAACTTCATTGCCTCGAGTGCACAAGGCGAAGACAGAGTGCCCCTGCTTGTTGATGTACCACATTGTTGTGGTGTTGTCACCATTCTGAACAGGCCTTGAGAAAACACTTGAAGTGCTAAAAGGAGCAGCTCTGGGTTCCAGCAAATTGATGTGGAGCAGAGATTCCTGGGGACCACACTCCCTGGTGGAGAGGGTCGCCCATGTGGGCTCCCCACCCCAGGAGGAAGCATCCGTGGTAGAGGTCAAGGAGTAGAGACAGAGGAATGAAGGGACCCCAGTCTTAGGGGTGCTCTGATCCTGCCACCACTGGAGGAGCCTGGATCAGGAGTTGGTCACTGGGACCAACTTGGAAGGGGGGTCTCTCTCCTCCTGAAGACAAAAGGCTCTCAAGTGAGAACTAGATGTCCCTCATCCGAAATCTTGCTCCTTGCACTACAGCTGTGGGCGCATGTCCATGTGTGCCCCAGGAGCTGCAAAATATCTTGCTGGTCGAGACCTGCAGAGTGAAAAAGGAGGGAGGCCAGAGCCTGCCAAGTTCCTTCACCTCTAAGAGGCTAGGAAGGCTCACAGCCTGCTTTGCAGTCAATTCTGCACCTATGAGGTGAGCACCTGAACTGGTTCCAGAACTGACTTTTGGAAGATTGAGCAAGAAGCCCAGGGGTGAGCAGCTGGCTGGATGTGCAGGTGAGATTTACCTGTTCTGGGGGACTGGCCTACAATGAGCCAGTCGTCAGATGAGGAAAGACAGCAATCCTTTGCCTTCTTAAATGAGCAACTGCTACTGCCAGACATTTGTGAATACCCTTGGGGCAGAGGTGAGGCCGAAGGGCATTGCTCTGAACTGGTAGTGACCGAGGAGCAGTTCGAGATCTGAGGTACTTTGGTGGGAGCTTCTGATGAGGATGTGAAAATAGAGCATCCTTGGAATCCAGGAGGCTAGCCAGTCCCTAGCCTGAGAAGAGGAAAATCATTGCAGAGTTTCCATTCTGAACTTTGGTTTCAACAGGTGTTTGTTCCAGATATCTCAGGTCTAAAATGAGCCACCATTCTCCTGTCTCTTTTTGGGGTAAGGAAATATCTGGAGTACCAGACCCTTGCCTGGTGTGGGGAGAAACCCTTGCTACAGCTCTGAGAACCAGGAGGTTGAGACTTCTGTTTCAAAAGTAAAGGGTCTCTAAAGAGGTTTGCAGGTGGGAAAGATCTGATTCTCATCTTTGGGAACTTTTTTGAAGCTGAGAACCAGACCACAACACTACTTCCAGGACCCACTTGTCTGAAGTTAGAGACACCCAGTTCCTGGGCAGAGTAAGCCAACCTGCCCTACAGGTAAAGGAGGAAATCGGCCCTGGGCACCCATCAAGGGTGTCTGTTTGGCAGGTGCTTTAGGGCAGGGGTGGGGCAGGCCAGCCCACACCGTCTGCCTCTCCCTCTGAAGAACCCCTCTGAGCAAAAGCAGAGGCCTGGGTTTGAGTAAAAGGCCTGTGAAAAGGCCTACCTCTACCCCTGGGGTCTGCCCCTACGAGGGAGTGACTTGCCATCATAGGCCTGAAACACTCTTATAGGTAGTCCTATATTCCCATTTTCTTCTTATAATTCTCTGTCTGCTCCCCAAAAGAGAATTTCCAACCACAGGAAAATCCATAGCCTTAGTCTGGGCATCCTGTGACAAACTAATACACCTGAGCCAGGCCAACCTACGAGAAAGCTACAGACGTAGCCATGACTCTAGAGGATACATCATTAAATCCACAGCAGCATGAAACTGCCTTAGATGCCTCAATGCCATCAGCAGCCACCTGTTCCAGCTCATTAGCAAGCGGCAGAGGCCTGTTTAATGAAAGCCGACAGTGTCCATCTGAATTTCAATGCACCTTGCTACATCGCCATGTAATTTGCTTGCTAGTGAGTCCCAAGGGCGCTGCCATGTATTTTTTTAGCCATGGCATCAATCTTCCTGGAATCCTTGTCAGGAGGATGTGAAGCCAAGGAATATTAGCTTTATACAGGCTGCAGCCTGAACCCACAGCTTGATGACTGCATTGCTGTGAAAGGAATTCTGTATCAGGACCTGACAGAGTGTACCTCCTGTCCATCTTTTATGTCCACAGAAGGCACAGAATTAGGGTTTTTAAAATTTTATTGTTTCTAAATGATTTATGCAAGGAATAGACAACCTCTAGACTCTGGAATATCCATCATTTCTACAAAATCAGGTTCCTCTTGCTCATCCACAGCTTCCTCCAATGGGAGCTGGAGTTTCAGCAACTTTTGTATAAAACATAAAGTGAGAGGGACTCCAGCGAGGGGAGATTCAAGGTCTGTCTGGGGAGATGTCTGGTTCAATGGGCACACCCAGACCCTCCAAGTCACATTCATACTGTTCATAATCATCCTCCCCCTCCTCCTGGTTCATAAAACTCTTCTATATCATATTCCTGAACCGGAGGAACCAACCGAACCGACCTTTTTACCAGACAGTGGTGGATTCGGACGGAACCCCAGAAAAGTGACTGGACAATCTGAATAGCTCTTGCTATCTCTGCAGCAGTTGGAGAAGGAATTTGGGGCTCCACACCTACTGATTTTCTTGCTTTCTTTACTGGAACTGGCCCTCAGAGGCCAGCTACGTTGCCGAAGAAGTCTCGCCCTGGTCAGAGGGCACTCCCTCGGTTGGCACAAACCGGGCTGGCCATCTGGGTCAGCGGACTTTTTAGCCTCCTGGATTCCCTGAGCCTGCCAGCTCTCTTATCAGGGTGGCTGCAAGGAAATTTTTACAAATCTGGCAGTCTCAGATTGAGGTGGTCAAGCATCAGACAATATACATGTGTAGTGTAGGTCAGCCTTGGCGAAAGACTTCCCCCACAGACATCAGTGTTGAAACCCAGTGGGCCAGTTTTCTTTTGGGTTTCTCAGACATAATGCCAGCCTAACCAAATACTTGCCGCACTTAAGCGGCAGTGTCAGGCAAGACACCCTTATCGGTTCCTAACCATATCACGGGTCTTGGAAAAACCGTAATGAAATCCGTTTTTTTTTTAGAACTGATAAGAACCCGAGACAGCACTCTAAAACCTTCAATTTCAAGTTTTAAAACAAGCTGATCGGTTCAAACACGAAACGATAACATTACAAGTTCCACACAGAAAATAAACTAATTACTCACGATACCACAGACAGAGCTTGAACCCGATCGGTTTTGCAGTTAAAATAATAATATTCTCGGTTGATTTGAACCGAGAAAACACTATTTAAACCGAAAATGAACCCGAGACAGTAGGAGAAATCTCCGGGGCGACTGTTCAGTGGTAAGTAAAGAGAATCTGACAGTTTGGGTTTGAAATAACTTAGACAGAACTTCTCTAACAGGCTAAGCTCTCAAGGTTCCATTCCTAGAATGGGAGTTAACTCTTTCACCTCGGAGCAGTTCTAATGGTGGGACAAACTGCAATTATCATATATAGCAAGACTTCATGTTGTTTGAAGTCCGGGCAGGTGCGATTGGTAACCAGAGAAATGACTGGGCAAAGAAACAAGAACCTCGGCCCTATCCGCGGGAGCAGTGCTCTGGCTCGAGGTAGTCGAGCTCTGCCCGATGAAAAAATCACCTGCTTCAGTCAGAGTTCAGACTTGGCCTCGTTGAGGAGGCGATCTGAGAAGCAAACCTGGAGGCCAAATCTCTGGACCGCTCCACCTCCTGTCTGGAGGGGGCTGCTATCAACCAATCGTCCAGGTAAGAGTACACGGACCCCTGGTAGCAGAATGTATCACCACTGCCATGCATTTGGTGAGATCCTGGGAGCAAGAGAAAGGCGAAGGGCATGGCGCGAAATCAGAAGGGATCCCTCCGGCTCAAAAGAAGGAATCTTTGGTGAGGACGGACCCGGATAGGGACATGAAAAAACACGTCCTGTAGGTCCAGAGAACAGAACCACAAGCAGTGTTCCAGGGATGGTATTATCTGAGCCAGGTGACCATCCTGAAGGTCCGAGACCGTAGGAACTTGTTTGGAGTCGTGCAGGTGGGAATGGAAATAGCGTCACGTCCGTTCAGGACAAGTACCTGGACACAAACCCGGGTCTGAGGAGGTGCGCCACCTCTCGATCACCTTCTCCAGGAGCACAGCGATGTCGGCTCGATGAGCCGACAGCGAAACTGCGAGACCCCGAGGGGCCACGGCTCAGAAGGGCGGGCCTGCTCAAACCCAGAAGCAGGTTCTTTCCCACCACTTTCCACACTCCACCGTCTGTGGTGACAATACACCATTCAGGCGGAAAGAAGTGGCTAAGAAAATTACTCACCTTAGTAATTGCTTTTCTTCTCATGAGTCTTGCTATATTATAACAATAGCGATCAGCCACTGCAGCTGAACTGCCCGGAGGAAGGAGTTAACTCCAGAAGATCTGGAGTTCTACAGCCTTGAGGCGCAGTGCCAAAGCTCTATCTGGCAGTTTCAAATGAAACTGTCAGATCTTCTATAAACTAACATCAAAGGACCGGAAAGTCTGTGTGGAAAAACTACACTAGCACATGGCTACCTACCTAGTAGTAATAACAACAATATATAAGAACAAAGAAACACTCAGAGCCAACAACAACAAAATTGATGGTATTATGGTTGGTTTTACCACCAACAAGCACATATGAACCCCCCCTTCCCCAAGACTCAAGTCCAGGAAGGGGCAATATCAATAACCTAAATGAAACAATCTAAATCCTTAACCCAAAGGAAAAGAGGGTAAGAGAAAAACTACAATGAGCATGACAGTTGCTTGCACCAGTCGCCACCCTACCCAAGTAGAAGTTCTGAGAGGGGTAGGAGGGAGGTGGTTATAATATAGCAAGACTCCATGAGAAGAAAAGCAAATTACTAAGGTGAGTAATTTTTTTCTTAAACACCATAATCTTGCTATATTATAACAATAACAGATACACAGCAGTACCTCCATGGAGGAGGGTCAGAACCTACTTAGGAAATAGGCTCTGAGCACAGCTGTAGCCAAACCGAGCATCTCTCCTGGACTGGACATCCAGGGAATAATGCTTGGTAAAGGTGTGAACTGTCTTCCAGGTAGCAGCTTGACAAATCTCAGAATGGGGATGTCTCTAGCAGCCGCTAGAGGCATGGCTGGCCACCTGGTGGAGTGGGCCCTCAATCCTGAGGGGTGCTCCACCCAGTTTCTGATAACAAAATTGGATACAAGAAACAATCCACCTTGCAACTGTTCTCTTAGTGGCAGGTTTCCCTTTGCCAACCTCGCCATAGGTAAGAAAGTTGGAGGATTAGAACCTATGACCTCTGGTGCGCTCTAAATAGTAGCTTAAGGCTCTTTTGACATCCAAGCTGTGCAGTCTCCTCTCACCTGGAGGAAGAATGCTCAGTGAAAAATACTGGGAGAGAGATAGATTGATTCAGGTGGAAATCAGAAACCACCTTAGGCAAAAACTTTCTATTAGTCCTAAGGACTACCTTATCTCTGTGGAAAGAAAATCTTCTTTCCACCGACAGGGCCTGTAGCTCACTAGTCGTCTGGCAGAGGTGATAGCTACTAGGAAAGCAGTTTCCAAGTTAAATACTTGAGCTCTGCAGAAGACAGAGGCTCAAAGGGAGTTACATTAACTGAGCAATGCAATATATTCAGGTCCCAGGCGGAGCTGGTTCCCAAAGAGGTTGGTATAAAATAACCCTTTAAAAACTTAGAGAACACAGGTGAAGAAGAAGAGGCAGGCTTCCCTGCTGACACAAAAGCAGAGACAGCTGCCAGATGAACCTTCAGGGTAGCTGGTCTAAGGCCTAGAATTCAGATGGACCAAATAGTCCAGTAGAATGGGAAGATCACCAGATTCTGGGATAATCTGCCTCTCAGAGCACCAGATGAAAACCTCTTCCACTTAGAATTATAAGAAGTGGCTCCTAGTGGAAGGCTTCCTTGAAGCCTAAAATATCCATGACACCTTGAGAAAGGTGTAAGTCAGCAAATTCTAGCTCCTCAAGAGCCAAGCCTTGAGGTGGAGGGATTTGAGGTCCGGATACCACCTCCCCCTGTGCACAGGCCAGCAAGTCGTGGACTCTGGGCAGGCTCAGGGCAGGTGGACTGCAAGGACAGGAGCAGAGGGTACCAGGGCTGTCTGGCCCAATCTGGGGCAATCAGAATCACTCTGCAAGGTTGAGATCTGATTTTTACTAGTACCTGAAAAGGAGAGGAAAGGGGAAAGACATACAGAACTTCCCTTTCCAGTCCAACAGAAAGAGGCGTCCAGAGGGACTGAGCCCAGAACTGGAGGCCTGCAACAGAAAAGAGGAAGTTGGTGGTTGTCTGGGGCAGGCAACGATCTGAGGAGTGCCCATCTGGCAAAGACAGACCCCAGCACTTGTGGATTCAGAGCCCATCCGTGATGGTCCTGAGAAATTCTGCTGAGGAGTCCGCCAGGACATTGTCCTTCCCTGGGAGATGAACCGCTATCAGGGGAGGTGTTCAGGAGTATAAGCCAGAGACCACAACTTCATTGCTTCGTCGCACAAGGCTGAACAGGAGTGCCCCCTTGCTTGTTGATGTACCACATTGTGGTGGTATTGTCTGTTCTGACTTGAACCACTTTGTTCTGGACAGAATCTGAAAACACCCGAAGAGCTAACAAGACAGCTCTCAGTTCCAAAAGATTGATGTGGAGCAGAGACTCCTGAGGAGACCATACCCCCTGAGTGGCAAGGTCGCCCAGGTGAGCCCCCCACCCTAACAGGGAGGCATCCGTGGTGAGGGTGAGGGAGTGAGAAATGGGAATGAAGGGAACCCCCTGTCTTAAATTGCTCTGGACCTGCCACTAGTGGAGGGCTAGGATCAGAGTTTGGTAACTGGGACCAACTTGGTAAGGGGTCCTTCCTTTGAGACCAATAGGCCCCCTCAAATGGAACTGAATGTCCCTCATCTGGAATCTTGCTCCCTGCCACGACAGCTGTGGAAGCAGCCATGTGCCCAGGGGTTGCAGAAAAAATGCCTTGCTGGTCGAGAGACCCGCAGGGGGTAAAGGAGGATGCCAGAGGCGATGAGTCTGTCCACCCTTTCCGAGGGAAGAAAAGCCCTGGCTAACCTTTGTGTCTAATCTCGCCTATGAAAGTTGGGACCTGAACTGGTTCCAGAACTGACTTTGTAAGTTTAGCAGGAATCCCAGGGAAGTGAGAAGCTGCTGGGTGACTTGCAAAGTGGGATTTCACTCCGACCTGGAGACTGACCCACAATGAGCCAGTGTCCAGGTGAGGAAACACAGCAACCCCTTGCCTCTCTTAAGTGAGCCACTACAGCGAGACATTTTGTGAATACCCTGGCGCAGAGGTAAGGCCAAGGGCATTGCCCTGAACTGGCATGATGGCCTGAGGGCAGTTCGAACCCGGTACTTTCGGTGAGAAGGCCTGATCAGAACATGAAAATAGGCATCCCTTGGAGGTCCAGGAGCTAGCCAGTCCCCTGGCCTTAGGGAAGGCAAATATCATTGCCAGAGTCAACATTTTGAACTTTGGTTTCAACAGATGCTTGTTCAAGTATCTTAAATCTAGAATGGGCACGCCATTCTCCTGTCTTTTGGGTAAGAAAGTATCTTGAATAAAGCCACTGCCCTGATGGCAAAGGAGGAACCCTTTCCACTGCTTTGCAGTTCAGCAGAGCAGAAAACCTCTGCTTCAAAGCAAGGGCTTCAGAAGGATTTGCAGGTGGAAATACTCATAGCTCTCATCTTTGGAAAGTGTTTGAAGCGGAGAATCAGACCCTGGCCTATTACACTCCAGAACCCATCTGTCCGTGAGTAGGGACAGCCAGTTCCGCTGAAATAGGCCAACCTGCCCCACTGGTACAGGAGAATCGGCCCCTGGACACCATCAGGGTGCCTGCTTAGCAACAGCCTTAGGCTGAGGGAGGGACGGCCCACTTGGTGCCATGCCTACCCCTGCCTCTGAAGAAGCGCCTCACCGAGACAGCAGAGGAGGCTTGAAATTGGTAAAAGGCCTGGAAAGGGCCTGCCCCTACCTCTGGGAGCATGCCTTTGTGGCATGCTTCTCCTTAGCCTGGGCACTTTTGTAGGTAGTTCTGTATTCATCCATCTTTTTCATACAGTTTTCTGTTTGCTCCCCAAAAAGAGAATTTCCCACTACAGGAAAATCCATAGCCTTTGACTGGGTATCTTGGGACAGATTAGTGCATCTGAGCCATGCAACCTCTGAGGAAGCTACAGAAGTGGCCATGACCCTAGAAAAACATCATTAACATCAACAGCAGTATGAAATTGAACTTTAGAGGCTTCAATGCCATCAGCAGCCACCTGTTCCAACTCACTAGCCAACTGGCCATGGGCCTGCTTGGCTAACTGCAATACTGTGGCCCACCTAGATTTCTGATATCTAGCCACATAAGCCATATAATTTGCTGCCTGAGTCCCAAAGAAGCTGCCATATACTGTTTCTTCCACCATGGCATCAATCTTCCTGGAATCCTTATCAGGAGGATGTGAGGCCAGAGGAATATTAGCCTTGTCACAGGCTGCAGCTTGTACCACACATCACATGACTACACTGCTCCAGTAAGGAAGTCTGTATCCGAGCCTGACAAAGTATACCTTCTGTCCATTTTTTATCTACAGGAGGGACAGAATGAGAGATTTTTAAAATCTTTGTTGTTTGCTTCCTAAATGACTTATGCAAAGGAATAGACAACCTCCTAGACTCTGGAATATCCATCATTTCCACATAATCAGGCTCCTCTTGCTCATCCACAGCCTCCTCTAAAAGGAAGCTGGAGGGTTTCTGCAACCTTTTTGTAAAAATAAAGAAAGAAGGGACTCAGACAGAATAGGAGGAGATTCTAAAGGTCTGTCTGGAGATGTCCGGTTCAATGAGCACGCCCAGACCCCCAGCCACACATATTGATCAAATTCCTCCTCCCCTCCTGTGGTTCATAAAATCCTCAACTTCAAAATCCTGAACCACTGGGACTGAACGAACCAACCTTTTACCAGCTGTTGGTGGTTCTACAGATCCCTGAGACAGTGACTGGACAATCTGAATGACTTTAGCTATCTCTGCAGCAGTTGGAGACACAATTTTGGAATCCAGACCTACTGATTTCCTTGTCTTTTAACTTGGGACTGGTTCCTCTGAACCAGCCTTCCTTTAGTGCGAGGAAGTCTCGCCCTGGTCAGAAGGGCACTCCCTCTGGTCCAGTGGGTACTGGACCTGGGCTGGCCATCTGGGTCCAGCGGACTTCTTGCCTCTCGTTCCCTGGCCGGCCCAATCTCTTCTCCAGGGTGGCTGCAGGAAATTTTTACACACTGGCAGTCTGACAGGGAGGTGGTCAACCCCAGACAATAAACACAAGTGGTGTGTGGGTCAGCCTTAGCAAGGCGTCCCCACAGACATCACAGTGTTGAAACCCAGTGGGCCCGTTTTTCTTTTGGGTTTCTCAGACATAATGCCAGCCTAACCAAAAACTTGCCTTTTGATGGCAGTGCCAGGCAAGACACCCTTATCGGTTCCTAACCGTGTCACGGGTATTTGAAAAAACGTTATAATTCCGTTTTTTAGAACCGACAAATGCAGGAACCGCACTCTAAAACCCACTGTACACTTTAAAATGCAGAAAAAACCAACCGATGGGTTCAAAACCGAACCGATAATTTTCCACAGACTTAAATTTTAGTACTTACGGTTTACCAGATAGAGCTTTAAAACCGAAATGCGGTAAAAATAACTTTGCGGTTCCAAATGAACCGAAAAATACTCGCTTGAACAGAATGAACCGAGCTGAAGGAGCTGATCTCCGGGCGACTGTTCAGTGAAGCGGAGTAAGAATCTGACAGTTTCATTTGAAACTGCCAGATAAACTTGAGCACAAGCGCCCTCGCTGTAGAACTCCAGATCTTCTGGAGTTAACTCCTTCCTCTCCGGGGCAGTTCAGCTGCAGTGGCTGACTGCTACTGTTATAATATAGCAAGACTTCATGGTGTTTGAAGCCGTCCCCCCCCCACGGGGGGAACATGGGGTGGGGTGACGAGGTTGGGGGCGACACCCCTCAACCCATCACTGAGCAGGCTTGGAGGAGGGACCGGCCGAGGGACCACCTGGGCCTTTACCTCCTTGCTTCCTGGAGGAGGAAGCCGCGGGCTTGGGTTTGGGATGCCAGCGAACCTGCTGGCCCTGATGCTGCTGGGCCGGACGTGCCGCAAGGCGCAGGCGGAGCGAAGGGCTTGGGTTGCGGTCTGCGGCCCTTGTCCCTCTGGGCGGATGAGACCGAGTCCAGAGTGGCATTGGACTTTCCGGTCCTCTGGAGGTAACCTTCCACTCCAGGGCCGAAGAGGTCGGTCCCCAGGAAGGGAACATCCGCCAACTAGTGCTGGGTATCCGCTGTGAAGCTGGATATCCTCAGCCATGCCCAACGGCGCATAGCCACTGTGGCCGCGACCGACCTGGCACATGAGTCACCGATGTCCAAAGCAGTCTGAAGTTGCTGCTTGGCCACTGCACTGGTCCCGCACCTGCTTAACCGTGGTCTGCAGGTCAGCCGGGAGACGAGGGACTACCTCGTCCAGGGAGCCCAACAAGGCATGAGAAAAGTATGCAATCAGCACGGCGAGCTGGCCTGATGAAGGCCAAGGAGGACTGGCGTAGACTTTACGCCCGGCGTGAGTCCAACTTCTTGGACTCTGTCGGGAGGCTTGTCCATGTCCTGGCACTTCCACGCATGAGGAAGGCGTTATCGTAACCCAACCCCTCGGCCGAGGGTGTTCAAAACGGACAAGGAACTGGCAGGGACGTGCTCGCCATCCTGGCCGAGCGCGGGACAGGAAGCCAGGGGCGCTGCCAGAGCTCCAAGGCCGGGCCGACAATGGCCTCGGCCACCGGAAAAGCCTCTGTGGGAGAATCCCCTCGGTCCAATATCTCCGTGAGGGGATACTTGGCCCGCTTGGATACGGGCTCGAGCTGCATCCCGGTGGACTCTGAGATGAGCCTAAGCAAACCCATGAAGGACGATGGGCTATCGTCCAGTGACTGACCTCCGGAGGACTCCAAGTCGACCAACCTGGAGAACAGGGAGGAATCAGACTCTGAAGAGTCCGCAAAGAGCTGCCTTGGGCCCGAGCCACCCTCCACCTGCCGAGGGCGATCGGGAGTGAGGGTGACAGACAGCCTATGGGGCAGGCCCTGGGCCGACCGAGAACTCTTGGTCGGGGCCCCAAACAACGGCTGTGGGCGGAGGTTCCACCAGAATCGGTGGTGCAGCCGGTTTTGGTCGAGCAACAGGCCTGGAGCAGGCGCCTCGGCTAGAGCGAGGGTTGTCCCGCCGCCTCCGTGACAGCCACTTGATAGCCGGGAAGGAGACTACGAAACGCTCCCTGACAGAAGGAGCTGTTGCCACATGAGGGTCCTCAATGAGCCAGACACAACTTGCGTGCAAGCCTCCTCGTCCGAGGAGGAAGAACTAGAGACGGCCGGCGGCGCCATTTGCCTCAGTACCAAACCGAGACCGCCTATGACGGGGATCGGCTGGACCAGGAGGAAGTCCGAGACGAGAACCTCGGTTTTTCTGAGGAGGGTTCTGGGGCAGGATGGGGGAAACCCGCTCTCCCCTCGGCTCGGAGGGTTCAACCGTGGACTCCGGAACCGGAGGCACAGGCAAGTCCACGGAAACCTCAATCTCCACGGGGGGAACCGGGGAGTGAGGATTTTCGGCTTCACCGGTCGTCAGCCCATCCGACGGGTCGAGAAAAATCTCAACTGCGTCGACAGGAGTCTTGGTCAACTGACCTGACAGGGACACCGCGAGGCCAGTGGCCGAAGGATCGACCGAAGTCTATGGTCGACTACTCGGGGAGAGGGACCTCTCCCGCTCCCAAGAGCGTCGACGGAGGGACTTACCTTTGTGGTCCTTCTTGGACAGAGGAAGGCCCTGAGGATGTTGGTCCCTCTCCCTTAGTGGAAAGGGACAGACAGAGCTCCTTAAAAGAAGCTGAATAGGAGGATCCCAGGGAGAGCGGGATAAAGGCCGCGGCCGAGGAAGACAAAGATGCGCTCCTCGAGGGTGATCATCTGCTCGAGCTGTTCCGCCAAGCCCGCCGCCATGGAAACCGCCAAATGGGCCTCCTTCGACTTTACCGGAGGGTAACGTTTCTCGGGGCGCCCAAGTTATAAACGGGCGGCGCAGTCTTCCATGACGTAGGCCGAAAAGGAAGAGCACAGGTTGCAAGCCTGCGGGTCGTGCTCGAGGCCCAAGCAGTAGATGCACGTGTAGTGTGGATCCGTCCGAGACATCTTCTGCCCTGAGGGCACCTCCAAAAACCGGAGTCGATGTCCATCGCGAGCGAGGAAATAAATGACCAAGTCTTGAAAACCTTAAAAGTAATTTTGGTAAACCAAAGAAATAGGAACCAGTCTTATATCGCAGCGTTAAGGAGGAACTGAGCTTCAAGCGGTAAGGAAGACTCAGCTGTCATGGGCGGAGCCGAGAGTTTTACCACCCGGGTGGGTGGGAGGAGCCAGCTTAAAGACCTTCCGGCAAGACTTAAAAGCAGCAAGGATACCTGCCTGAAAGTGTGGATGAACAACATATCCATGTCCCTAGAACTAGGCACTTTGTGAACACCCTTGGTGCCGAGAGGAGACCGAAAGGAAGCGCTGAAAACTGATACTGGCCTGGCCTTGAGCCTGAATCTGAGGTATTTTCTGAAAGATTCCTTTATGGGGATGTGGAAATAGGCATCTTTCAAGTCCAGTGATGCCAGCAAGTCCCCCTTTTGGGTTGCTGGGAATATTCGAGCCAAAATGACCATTTTAAACTTTGTTTTTTTCAGATGCTTCTTCAAAGCTCTGAGATCCAGTATTGGCTGCCACTCCCCACTTTTCTTTGTTAGGAAGTATCTGGAGTAAAAACCTCTTCTCTCAGGGTGATAGGGACTAATTCCACTGCTCTGAGATGTAGCAACTTTTGGACTTCTGCTTCTAGCAATGCCCTCTCTGCTAGAAAAGGTGAGCAGTAAGAAAAAAATACTCACCTTAGTAATGTTTCTTCTATTGGAATCTTGCTGTATTCTGACAAGTGCAGTTAGCCCCAGCCTTTAAACTGCCCAGGAGAACAAGGGTTAACATTTCTATGCAGAGCATAGAATGCTGAGCTCAAGACTTGGTTGATGTCTGTTTCCTTTGAACGCTAACAGTCAGAGTCTTACAAGCAACACTCTAATAGTATTCTATGTGGAAATTGTAAAAAATTTTTAATAGCCAATTGGCAACAAAAAGTTTTGGACTACCAAAAAGAAGTCAGGAAACCCAAAACTCAAAACCCAAACAGGAATATAACAAAATAAACACTCATACAAGAGGGTGTAAAAAAAAAAAAAAAAAAAAACACCCTTGAGGTGCAACACTGCACCTGCCCACCCACTTCCCAAAAACAGGTTCTGAGAGGGGTGGCAGGGAAGGAGGTCAGAATACAGCAAGACTCCAACAGAAAAAACAATTACCAAGGTGAGTAATTTTTTCTTCAAACTTGAAGTCTTACTGTATTAGGAGAAGTGCAGACTACCAAGCAGTACCTCCATGGAGGAGGGACAGAACCTACTTTGGGAATAGGCTCTGAAGTACTGCTATGCCAAACCGAGCATCACTCCTAGACTGGATATCCAGAGAGTAATGCTTGGTAAAGGTATGGACTGTTTTCCAGGTGGCTGTTTGACAAATTTCTGAGAGAGGGATATCCCTGGCAGCAGCCAGGGAAGCAGCTGTACCCCTTGTGGAATGAGCCCTCAGACCTGAGGGTGGAGTTTTTCCATAGCAGAATTGTATATAAGACACGATCCACCTGGCCATAGATCTCCTGGTGGCAGGTTTGCCTTTTCCTTTCCTACTTCTCCATAAGTAAGGAACTGGAGGCAGTCAAACCTGGGACCCTCGGTACGCTCTATGTAGTAACTAAGGGCTCTTTTAACATCTAAACTGTATAGCCTCCTCTCTCTCCTGAGGAAGAATGATCAGTGAAGAAAACAGGAAGAGACAGACTGGTTTAAATGGAAGTCTGAAACCACTTTGGGCAAGAACATTCTACTGGTTCTAAGGACCACTTTATCCACTGACAGGGCTTGCAATTCACTGCTACGCCAGACAGAGATAATGGATACCAAGAACAGTTTTCCAAGTCAAGTACTTAAGCTCTGCTGACGACATAGGCTCAAAAGTGGGTTGCATAAATTGAGCAATGCAAACATTCAAATCCCAGGCAGGGGCAGGGTCTCCAAAAGAAGGACTGGTGTGAAGCAATCCTTTAAAAAAAATTACAGAACACAGTGCGACAAGATAGTGAGGAAGACATCCCCCACAGAAAAGCAGAAACAGCTGACAAGTGTACCTTAAGAGTAGCTGGTCTGAGGCCTAGCCCATTAAGACGGACCATATAATCCAGAACAGTAAGCAATCCAGCAGTATCTGGAGAAATATGCTTCTTAGAACACCAAATGCTGAATTGCTTCTATTTGGCGTTATAAGTCTTTCTGGTGGAGGGCTTTCGAGAAGCTTTGAGAATATCCAGAACCCCTTGGGAAAGATGCAGATCTGCAGACTCTTCAAGAGCCATGCCTTGAGACTGGGGTACCAAATCCTCCCTTGAGAGGTTGTTAACAGGTTGTAATTCCTGGGAAGAGTCAGGGAAAGATGGACTGCTAGGGACAGCAACAGTGGGTACCAGGGCTGTCTGGCCCAATCAGAATCACTTTGCAAGGTTGAGACCTTATTTTGACAAAACTCTGAACGGGAGGCGTAATGAGCAGCTAACTGGGAAGGCATCTCTCCTGCTCGCTCCGCCAGGGTAACCAGTAATTAAAGATTAAAATACAGATTTTTTTCGCCCCGGAGTGAAAAGAACGGCGGTAATAGGTGTCGGAAAGAATCATGGACGAGTATTTAAAATCCATGCCCTCTAAAAGTCAGCGTACAACCCGGAAGGCAGGCAAAAAAGGAATGGCGAGCTCTGGAGGAGAAAATTCAGGCCTGGTCTCGCTCTCCACAGCAGAAGTGGCGGCCTTGGGGAAGGAATTGACGGGGCAGGTGATTGCAGCCCTGCAGCCACGGCTAATCAAGTTAGAGGATAAGCTGGAAGGGAAACTGCAGGTGGTTCTGCAGCAGCAGTCACACCAGAGCTCTTGGCTGGCGGAAGCGGAAGAAAGGATCTCCAGGCTGGAGGACGAGGTGCTGATGGTCCCAGAGCAAGTCCGTGCGTTACAGAGAGAATTGAAGGAGTTCAAAGAGGCCTACGACTATCAAGAAAACTACCATCGTAGGCTGAATCTGCGCCTCAGAGGGCTTCCTGAGGGATTGGAGAGCAATGATGCCTTAGACTTTTGTAGTAGAGTGCTGCCTGAGTTATTGGGCCTGAAGTTGAAAAATGGCAGGGTCAAGTTGGAGTGGGCCCATCGGGCGGTGGTGCCGCGGCCCCCTGCGGATCAACCGCCACGTCAGATTATCATGCAGTTTCACAATTTTCCAGGACCGGGAAGCAATGCTGAAGATGTATATGGTCCCGAGGTTCCCTGAGCTATGAAGACCACAGGCTGTTCCTCTCGTAGGATTATTCGGCCCGGCTGCTTAAAAAGCGGAAAGCCTTTAACGGGGTGATGATTCAGTTAAGAAACCTCAAGGTGGAAAGTTTTCTGACACCCTGCTACACTCCGAATTAAACATGAAGGGGCGACCTATTCGTTTTGGGAACTTGAGAAAGCAGAAGAGTTTGTCAAGGGCCTTAAAAGGAAAGTGAGCTGAGCAATGTCAAAGGAAGGATATAGAGGCCGAAAGCTGAACAGGAAGAGTCTCTGCTGCCATGGTGTTATAATGTGACGTTCTCCACTAATTGTTTTTTTTCTACATCACAGGAGTTTTAAACTTTCTGTTGGCGCTGTTGCGCTTTGTTATTATGAAGAGGACACTCATAGAAGGCCTACTTAGAGTCGTACAGAATTGGACTAGCAGGGGGTGAACAATCTGGAGAACAAACTGAGATGCACGCTATTCCCTGCCTGCTTGGAGGGCTATGGAAGGATTGCTAGCAGCCCAGAGGGCAGAGGACTGTGGATTTACAGAACAGTGCTGTGGCTTGTAAGGTAGGAGCGGGGGAAGGGCTTTTCGCATGATATATGATGGCACGGCCTAGCCCCCCGCGCCTCTCCGACGCTGTTTAAGACTCTGGGTTCGATGAAAATGACACCTGTTGCTGCTAAGGAAGAGCTGGGGGTGGGGGGTGAGATAGGACGGAGAAGGGATGGCGAAGGTCAGTGGGGTGTGTCTGGGGGAGAAGGGATGTGCCAGTGCGGAGTTTAAGGATGATGGACTAGCCATGGGAGGGACGGATCCCTATACAGGCCCATGCTGGCCTGGGTCCCTAGGAATTATGTGATGGGAGGGGGCCCAAGGAATCGAAAGGAAGATATGGCGGGTTGCTTATAGGATAGGAGAAGAATAAGCAAATATATAAAGAATACGTTGGATGGGCCCCACCCTGGACCAGGAGCGAGAGCATTTGTAATCTTGTGACACCTGCTCGCTGGTTTAAGAAAGGGAGGGGAGGTTAGAGTGGGATGCAATGAGTGGGACTAAGGGATGGACAAGTGTAAAGGAAGAGTGTGAAGGTGGAGATGGAGGGGGTGGTAGTTCGGAGGGTAGAGTACAGAGAAGGGATAACTGGCCGTGATAGGAATATAGTCAGAGTGTTGAAGTGCGGGGGAGATTCTGAGGTAAGGGTATTGGGGAGAGATGATTCGGACCCAAAGCGGAGTATGGTGGGACTCGGGAGTGGAAGGCTCCAGAAGGGAGAACTGAGGCCTGGTGGGGGTGGCGGACGATCTCAGTTGTGGAGGAGAATGTTGAACGTTTGTTGTCTTATCTCAACTTGCACTTGTGCTATGTTAGCAATTAGTACAAATGTGAGGGGATGGTTAAGGAGAATCAATAAAGGATGGGAAGGGGGGGAGGCAGGAGGTGGGAGGGAAGTAAGCGGAGGGGGATAGTTTGAATGTTAAAATAGATAGACTTATACAGTGTTTGTTAATAGGATAGTTACCTGGTTGTACTCGGAAGAGGGTGGCCGAGTATGCGGAACTCAAGGGGAAAGTTGTATGTGTGCCTGTAAGACTTGTGGTACCCTAGATGCCTGCAACATAAGGACTAATAGTGATGTTCATAAAATGAAAATGCCTTGGGATGGGATGGGTGACCTGATAAACCTAAATGTTATAGCGTGGAATGTAAAAGGCATAGCAAAACCAGTAAAGAGGACTGCACTGCTGACAGCACTGAGGCGTAAGGGGGCGCAAGTGGCTTTGCTGCAGGAGACCCACCTGACAGACCTGGAGCATGCCAAGCTGGCACGGAACTGGGTGGGGAAGTGCTTTGCGGCCTCCGATTAGTCTCATAAAAGAGGGGTGGCAATACTCCTGCACAAGAACCTATTGTTCGAGGTGAAAAGGATAGTGAGAGACCCTAAGGAGGGTAGATATGTTTTCGTTACTGGGGTTTGGCAAGGTGAAACACTAACGTTTGGGTGTGTCTATGCGCCGGCAGTATATGTTCCAGGTTTTTACTCCTCTTTGCTTGGCTTGCTTGTTAAAGAACAATTTCCTGGTCTCATTATGGAGGATTTCAACTGGGACGATGACACGAGGATGGATCATTCGACAGGAAAGGAGCGGGTAACAGAGGCTATGGGCCAGTGGCAAGTTAGTATAACCAATCTGGACATGGTGGATAGCTGGAGGGCCGCCAACCCACTGGGCCGGGAGTATCGCTCTCACCCAACCCCCATAAAACGTGGTCCCGATTGGATTATATATTTCGGCCTAGGAGCTGGGTGGGGAGGATAAGGGAGATTAGTGTCAGTCCCATTTTTATCTCGGATCATGCCATGGTAGTATTGAGAATTACAGGGAGAGGGGGTGAGGGAGGTCCACCAACCTGGAAGTTCCCCACATATCTGGCTAAGGACAAGGCATTCAAAGAACACCTGATAGAACAATGGAAGTTTTGTGTAGAGATGAATAATACGGGGGACGTTTCTAGGGGTACCTTCTGGGAGGCGGGTAAGGCCTACATGAGAGGGGCTATAATGGCATATGTAGGTAAAATTAAGAAGCAGAGGAGGAGTAAGAGGGTAGAACTGGAAAGGCAAGTGAAGGAGCTGGAAAAACGGGTAGGAGGAGGAGAAAAGGGGGAAGCTCCGAAGTTGCTGGCAACGGTGAGGGAAGCCCTGAATTCTCTCCTGAGGGAGGAAGCAGGGAAGGCGTGGTTTTACTGCCAGAGAAGGGTCTGAGTGGGGAAATAAGCCTGGACCCATGTTGGTGAGACAGATGAAAGAGGGAGGTGCCCAACTAGGATTCTACAAATTAGAGGCAAATTTGACAAGGCCAAAGGATATAGCAGGATGTTTTCGAGCTTTTATGAAAAGTTATACAGGGCAGAGCAAGTAGGACAGGAAAGAGTATCTGGGAGTTTTGAACGAAGTGCCCATACCGAGGATTACAGATGAGCAGAGAAGGATATTAAGTCAGCCTACATCACGAATGGAAATATAAGTGCCATACAAAACTGCAGGAGGGAAAGGCCTGCAGGACCAGGACTGATTCCCGTTGAGTACTACAGGATCCTGGGGTGCCAATGGCAGGCGTGTCGAAAGGAAGTCAGAGAGGGAGGACAGATTCCAGCACACCCTAACACTCATGCTGTGAGGCCAATATCTGTCTGATTCACAGAGTGTGGAGCAGGAGGGGTCAGAGTGTTGACTTCTGAGCCGATATCTCTCCTCAATGTGGATCACGAAGATTCTGGCTAAAGTCTTGGCCATGAGGCTGGAGAACTTTTTGCCGGAGGTGATCCACCCAGACCAGACCGGGTTCATTAAGGGATGACAGTCTTATCATAATGTACATAGACTGTTAAATATTATATGGCGGGCAGGAAAGGCTGGAGCCAGGATGGAGGTACTCTCTATGGACGTGGAAAAAGCATGATAGGATAGAATGGGATTGCTCTTTGAGGTAATGGGCCGGGTCTGGTTTGGGGACTAAGTTCATAGAGGATGGGTTAGGGCCATGTACTTGAAGCCCAGCCTTTTTGAAGTAATGGTAAATGGATGCCTCTCTTGAAATTTGAACTGAAGAGAAGGACGAGGCAGGAATGTCCGCCTAGCCCTTTGTTTGCCCTAGCAATTGAACCCCTAGCGTCGGCGATACATCGGCATGGGGGCGTGGTGGGAGTAAGAGATGGGGAAGGGAGGGAACACAAAGTGGCGCTTTATGCCGAAGATATGCTTCTATTTCTAGGGGACATGGGTGACTCCATAAGATACCTGATGGATATTATTGGAAAATTTGCAGATTTCTCTGGATATAAGATTAATATCAAGAAATCCGAAATATGAAAGTTACGTACCTACCGTAATTCTTTATCTTCTTGGACGAGTCTCCACCACTCATTCACACTATTGGGTATAGCGCCGGAGGCACTAGGACCCTTCGAGAACAACTTTTGCTGGAGGATCGCGCCAGAGATGGCCAGCCAATTCCCTAGCTCACGCTGCAATTCTCGCCGCATCTCTCCAACCGCTTTCAGTACCTTTTTTACCAAGGAGGTGCAGGGCAACTAAAACTAAAAGATAACCTAACTTTAGGCCCGGACATAAGATAGTCCAGAAGCCACCTGTAAGAAGGTCAACAAAAAGTCTCCACGACCTAAGATTTGAGGGAGTGAAGACCAACAGTGGTGAGCTCGGGGGATGGAGGTGGGCGTGTGAATGAGTGGTGGAGACTCGTCCAAGAAGATCAAGGCTCTGTTAAATCGTGAGTTCACTATCTTCCCTGGACATAAGTCTCCACCACTCATTCACACTATGGGGAAAGTACCGAGCTAACAATCACGAGAGGAGTGGCAGGATGACCAGGCTCACGTTTCTAGGACAGGAGTCCATTAAGGATAGTTCTGCCAAGGGGTGGATAACGCCTGGCATGAACATCCAGTGCATAATGTAGCAAGTATGCACTAGAGCTCAGGTGAGCGACATTGCAGTGTCTGCAACAGCAGAACGCATTGCAATTTCACTGGGATACGCGACCTCTGGTAGGTGGCGTAAACCCACCTTGAAATTTAACCTGTGCCATGGAATAGCAGTGTCGAAGACATGCCACCAGCCATGATGAGATACATCTGATAGAGACAGAAGGCTGACAGCGGGTCTCACTGAAGAAGCGAAGTTGTTGGGCCTTGCGAGAATTCTTGGTTCTATCGAAATGAAGCATACAAAGCCTCTTAACATCAAAGAATGAAGAAACGTTCTCCTTCATTCTGGAAGTTCACAAAGTAAGAGGAAGGACCAAAGGTTGGTTAAATGGAATTCTGACACAACTTGGGAAGAAATTTAGGATGAGTGAGAAACTACTTTGTCCTTATGGAACACAGTATACGGAGGGTCTGTGACCAGGGCATGCATCTCAGAGACCCTACGGGCTGAAGTAATGGCCACTAGGAGGCAGTCTTCCAGGTGAGAAATTTTAGCTCTACAGGACCAGAGGTTGAAAGGTTTCTGAGTGATCATGTCTAGCACAAGGTTAATGTCCCAGGCTGCAACATGGATGTCTTATAGGAGAGTCTGGTATGCAGAATCCTTTAGAAATCTCTTAACCATAGGTAACTAGAGCCAGGACAAAGAAGAGACCCGGCTCATGATACGCTGAAATGGCACTAAGAACTTTGACTGGAAGAGTACTGAAGACCTGAATTTGAGAGGTCCAAAGGTACTCTAAAACCTTGTCTGGTGGACAGGAAAAGAGAGTTCAAAGAGGACTTTGCACCAGAGCCCGAAAATGCTTCCACTTAGATGTGTAAGTTTTCAGTGGCTGGCTTTAGGAGCAGCCAGAGAATGTCTAGGCACTTGAGGGCGTTGAACGGTTCTTCTACCTCTTCCAGGAGCCGGTGGAAGCTCGTCTCAGAGTTAGGATGGACCACGGACCCTGAGTCAACAGGACTTCACTGCAAAGGGAGTGGTCTAGGAGGAACTGCAACATGTTGAGAAAGTGGAAACCAGAGTTGTCGAGGCCAAAGGGAGCAATGAGAATCATCTTGGTCCCCTGAGACTCGAGTTGAGGAACTCTCTGAATTAGAGGAAGGGCGGAAAGAGGCGTATAAAGCGTTTTGTCCACTGCAGCCTGAGACGTCCTGACAGAAAATGCAGGCCCTGGAATTCTGGAGCGAAAAGAGGCAGTTTTAGTTGGTGGGGATGCAAAAGGTCCAGGTCTGGGTTCCCCACTTGAATAGTGACTGAACTACTGACTGAGTCAAGAGACCACTCGTGAGGATCTGCTTCTGTTCTGCTGAGACGGTCTCTAAGTCGCTTTGCACACCTGGCAGGAAACCGCATCAATTAGAGCTTTGTGTTCCAAGCACCATTCCCACACCTCATCGCTTCCCTGCATAAGGGTGCAGAGTGAGCACACGCCTGCTTGTTGATGTAGTACATCACTGCTTTGTTGTCGTTTGAAGGAGAATGGTCTTGTGACGAAATGTCCTTCAACGCTGGACCGCATAAAGGGCAGCTCTTATCTCTAGGACATTTATGTGAAGCTGGGACTCAGAGTTGAGTCCACCACCACTAAGTGGAGGCGCAGCAGTGGCTCCCCACCCCATTAGCGATGGCGTCCGTGTGTGATGGAGATCTGATGATCCAGAGGCAAAAAGGAAATCCCTCAGGAGAGTTGCTCTCCTGAGACCACCAGGTGAGGGACCTCTGTAAGGGTTCTGTCACCTTGATGGGATAAGACTGCGGGTGAGTGGTTGGAGACCACTGAGCACTGAGCATCCATTAAATGGTTCTCATGTGCAGCACGTGCTAGGGTACAGTGAACACTGAGGATGCTGTGAGGGCTAACATACGTTGCATTGAGAGGCTGTAGCTAGATCTGCTATACTCCAGTATGGCGAACCCATCTGAAGGATATCGTTCCTTCTGTCCTCAGGAAGGAAAGCTTTCGCTGAGAGGTGTCCAGAAGGTCCTATGAAAGGGAGTCTCTGGGAGGGCTGCAACTGAGACTTTTGAGGTTCAAGAACTCCCATGGACGTAGAGGAGGAGGCCGTCTGTCTGGCGTCCAGAGTCCACTTGTCTGGAAGGGCTTGCTAGGAGCCAGTCGTCCAGGTGAGGAAACACCTGGATACAAAGTTTCCTGAGATGCGCTGTGAAGAACTGCACAACACTTTGTAAAGACTCAAGGCCGAGGATGCTTAAGGGCAGGACTCTGAACTGATAGTGTTGACCCAAGCCACAAACCCCAGGAATTTGTGATGCCTCGGTGAATAGGAATGTGCTGGTAAGCATCCTGCATGTCCAGGGAGGCTAGCCAGTCGTGTTGATGAAGCAAGGGTAACAGGTTTCCCAGAGAAATCATTTTGAATTTCTCCTTGGGGAGAAATTTGTTTAGCTTTCTGAGGTCTAGAATGTGGCGCATTCCCCCGGACTTCTTTGGAACCAGAAAGTAGTGGGAGTAGAACCCCGTGTTTCGCTGATGCAGAGGCACCACTTCTACTGCCCTGTTGTTTAGAAGGCCCTGAATCTCTGACTGAAGGGTTGACAGCCTGGGCTGTCGTTTGGGAGGACAATCCAGAGGGTCTCAGAAATTGAGAGAATACCCCTCGCCAATTATCAGAAGGACCATTTGTCTGAGGTTATTGGTCACCAGCTGGCAGAAGCGCATCAGGCGACCTCCACCGGAGGAAAAGTCCACCTCGGGCAGTTGAAGGATGGGACATGGGCGGCAACTCATAAGGTAGCGCTGGGCGCTTTGGGCCCTTGCACTTTCTGTTGCGCCTTCTTTTGAGGTTGGGCAGGTTGGTTCTTATGGAAACTTCCTCTGCCCCGAAAGGACTGACGATTATGAAATTGCAGTCTACCGACATGCCCTCGAGAAGGGGCAGGAGGGGGTCGAGCCAGCTTAATGGCTGACCTAGTCTTTTCGTAGCTTCTAGAGCTTGCTCTACCTGAGGACCGAAAAGATAGAGGCAGGTCAAATAAGGCACGCCATCACCTGCTGTTGCGCATCATTAGTGAACCCGAAATCGCAGCCAGGAGTGATTGAGCACAAACCAGCAGCTGCTGAGCGAGGATGCAGTGTGAAGCATCCATGGCAGCTCTGACCTGCTGGTTATAGATTCAATACCTCTGGTAATGGTTTGAAGAAGTCTGGCTTTGAGTCCGAGTCCGGAAGAGCCTCAACCATTTGCTTGATAGAATGCCACAGGATATACTCATACTGGGAAAAATAACCCTGGTAACTGGCAATACATACTTAGAGTGGGCCTTAAAAGACTCTCTTACCTAATGATCTATCTGACGAGACTCTGTTGATAGGTCGAGCTGTAGTAGTCTGAGGAAGAACTACCTTGTCATTTTCTGCCAGGACTACAATAGGATCCGCAAAGGCTTGGGATGCCAAGATAGGAAATACTCAGCTCCCAAAGATCGTCCTATCAATGGATTTAACCACCGAAGGGGTAAGAGCAGGATTATTCCATACCATTTGAGACAATGTCTCGAAGGAAGGTTGAATCGGAGGAGTCAAATCCGTAGGGATCTCCAAAGCATGAAGATATTGAGTCTTAACAGCTTCCCAGGATCGTGTCTGTAGTCTGGAAAGAAAGAGTGGAGCTCAGATTCTTCAACAGAGACTTAAAGGACAGGTCCTCGAGCCACAGGCTCTGCAAGTAAAGATCCTGATTCTGATCACTTCATCACCCAGCCGAAGGTCTGGGACAGGCTCAACGTCATCTCCTGACAGTCCAGGAGGGACTGTGTGCAGGAAAGGGATGAAAGCTAGAAGAGGAAGGAGAAGAGACAAAGGAAGTCCCGAGCCTCCGAAGATCGAGAGGCAGCGACGCCGCAGAGAACGACAAATGAGGGAACCGCTGACGCAGCCAAAAATGGCGCCGAGAAGCCAAGAAGCGCCCGCCAAGGCCAGACGAGCGCCGAAGGAACTCCCAGAGACGAAAAAACAGGCTTTGAAGGAAGAGACAGGAGATAAGGGCATCGGTGTGGCCCCTACGCTGCAGCCATGTGGGGAGGAGACACCCTAAGCCGCAGTCGATGGCACGAAGGTGCCGCACAACCAGGAAAGTCAACCGCCCTACCCCGATGGCAGAGGGAGCCAGACGGCCGAGGCCGGAGTGGCGAACCAGCCTCAGAGCCCATTGCTCCAAAAGAGCAGCCCACTGATGAAACTGATCATCTGAAGACCTACCTGCGGGCGGGGTAGGACTCCGATGTCGAAGGCGTCGGCCATCAGAAGCCGCTGCCAGCGACTCCGAAGGAGGAGACCGGCAACTAGCCCCGATAACCGAACGCCTACGCACAGACGTATCAGAGGTGACCTCGAGTGATGCCTTCTCTTTTAGACCTGCGCAGTGTAGAAGAAGCTCTAGGCTGAGCGGTGCGAAATCACGACCCGTTTGGCTTTATAGCTTCGAGACAGACCCCACCCCGGCATTGGACTGCCCGTTGATCAGACCACCCTTCCACGAGGAGAAGGCGGACCGGACCCAGCCCGACTAGACTAGACAGCTTTCATCTGAAGTCTCCTACCGTCACCTGACCTGCTCATGGTCGAGCTCACGTCAAAGTAGGCCGAGACTTCATCGTTTTAATTTAAAAATAAGAATAAACTTAAGCGATACTGTATCGTGATAATACTATAAAAATAATAAAAACTGAAAACTATACTGCAGTTTGAAGTTTGACTCCCGACAGGCGAGCGACAGTCACTGAAAGCGCACTCTGCGGGGAAAAAAAGGAACTGAAGCGGGTGGAGGGTCGACGCTTGAGAGTTGTCACGCTGCAAGCTGAGCCTCAAGGGC
Source organism: Neoceratodus forsteri (assembly GCA_016271365.2). Classification (NCBI taxonomy): domain Eukaryota; kingdom Metazoa; phylum Chordata; order Ceratodontiformes; family Ceratodontidae; genus Neoceratodus; species Neoceratodus forsteri. Next base: position 727,132,522 of record CM028129.1, read on the forward strand.
GCCATCTCTGGCGCTGACCTCCAGCAAAAAGTTTGCTCCCGATGGGTCCTAGTGCCTCCGGCGCTATACCCAATAGTGTGAATGAGTGGTGGAGACTTATGTCCAGGAAGATCATGGGATTCCCAGATGTTAGTTTGAAGGTGCGACAGAGAGGTTTTAGAGTGGTTAAATCAGACTTCAACTATCTAGAGTTACATATTGGGCGGAGGTGGGAAGAATTGTATAAGCTGAACTATCACCCATTAATTAAAATAATACTGGCGGACTTGAAAAGATGGCTACACTTGCCCATATCCTGGATTGGGAGGATAAATCTCATTAAAATGAACATTATCCCTTGGATATTATACCCAATGCAAATGTTGCAGGTAAGATTAATACAGGGGGATGTTAAAAGGTTGGAGAGGGGGTTTGTGGACTTCATATGGCAGGAAAACCCCAGAATAAACCTAACAAGGCTTAAGTCAGATCTGGGGAGCTTAATTTTCCTGACTTGGAGTGCAGTAATACAGATCGGTGCAACTTGGGGTGATGGATTGGATCCACAGGCCGAGGTAGCTAGCTGGGTGAGGCGCTGGAACAAGAAGGGGCCCTGGGAGGTTATCAACATGCCTACACAGTAAGGGGTTACGGGCATATAGAAGCCTAGGGAGGCTAATCCCTTGATGCGGAGACTGAGGCCTGGGACCACTCATGGCGGCGAAAGGACTAGCCCAGAGGAGACTGTTTTGCTACCAGTGTAAGAGAACCCCTTTTTATCCGGGAATGGAGGATAGGGGTTTCTGGAATGGGAAAGGGAGGAGTGGTATGTGTAGGAACCTTGTTGGAGAAGGAGTAAGATTAACAAGGTTAGAAGAGACACAAAATTAGGGCTTCACATTTATTCGGTACCTTCAGGTAAGAGAAAGCGTATGTCAGGGGTTGAGTGGGGGAGTGTTGGACTGTGTTCAAATAGAATAGAGCAGATGCTAAGTCAGGCTAAGAAAAGACTCGAAGGGTTTATTGGAAAGGTCACTACAAGATAAGTTGAATCTGCCAGATTTGACGGCCCCACAAAAGCCTTGTGGGAAAGGGATCTAGACCTGCAAAATTGCGGAGAAGTGGGAGTTGGTATTAGAGATGCCAGAGGAATCATGTGTAACAAATTGAAGCATTTTTAAATTCCTGCACAGAATTTATTAGCCACCAGTGATACACCGTGTGCACCCTGTGATATCACCGAACTGTAAGAGATGTGGTAGGGGTTTGAGCACTTTCTACCATTGTTTTCTGGACATGCCCAGTTTTGGGAAAATGTAATACAGGAGAGATAAATAAAAGAAGTTGGGGGCGTTTGATAAAGCCACCCTGACTTGTCTGTTGAGGTGGAAATGATAGGATAGAAGAGGAATGGCCAAATTTTACCTATGGGCGAGGTGCACTATTTGTACTGGCAAGAGCACTGTATCCAGAATACTTGGGTCACTGGAAATGGACCCACAATGGCAGATTGGAGGAGGCTGGTTATCGGTCACTGGCCCTGGAGAGCTCACGTGGGTAGCTAGAGATGGGGAGGAGAGTTTATGAGGAATGGGCCTTCCTTTTCTGGCGACTGAGCATTTAAGAAAACATAATGCTCCCATGGGATGGGACGTCTCAGGCATAGAGAGTTGCATAAAATTAGTGAAGGCACCCCATGGGGTGAGACATTTGGAAGAACAACCCGTATCGATTGTCTCTTTTTTGTGACCTTGGCCCCGTGCATTAAGAGCAGCAAATCTGGAGAATTATCCTCTGTGTTTAACAGCATGAAACGCAAGGTCGGGGAGATGGGGTCTAATAATATACAGGGTTCCAGAGATAAGCCCACACACTTGGTCACACCATTATAAATTGAATTAATGACGTACTAATGAAATAACCAGGGTTCTCTTCTTTGTCTGTCTGTATTTGCTATTTGTTTATTATCCGATGTAGTATGTATTATGTCGTCTTTTGGTTTTGTGATGGAAAACTTTAATAAACAGCGTATTCAAAAAAAAAAAGCGAACAGAAGTGGGAAGGGAGGGAAGGCATACAGAAACTTCCCTTCCCAATTCAGAATCAGGGCATCCAGGGGGACTGAGCCCAAGACTGGAAGTCTGCAACAAAAGAGAGGGAGTTGGTGATTGGAGCTGCAAAGAGATCTATCTCTGGAGTGCCCCACCTTGAAAAAAAAAAAAAAATCACTTTCAGCACTTGAGGACCAGGGACCATCTGCAGATGGCCCGAGAATCCTGCTCAGTGCATCTGCTAGCACACTGTCCTTCCCTGGAAGGTGAACTGCTACCAGAGAGGTCTGCAGGGAATAAGCCAGGGACCACACTTCATGGCTTCTGTGCACAAGGCCGTGGATTGAGTGCCTCCCTGCTTGCTGCTGCACCACATGGTGGTGGTGGTGTCTGTTATGACCTGAACCACCTTGTTCTGTACTGACTGAAAGTTTTCAGGGCCAGAAAAACTGCCCTGAGCTCTAGGAGACTGATATGGAGAAGGGATTCTTGGGGAGACCATAGCCCCATGGCAGTAAGGGCTCCCCAGATGGGCCCCCAGCCCAGAAGAGAGCGTCCGTGGTGAAGGACCAATGAACAAGGCTAGTGGCAAAGGACACCTTGTCTTAGATTGTCCTGATCCTGCCACCATTGGACGGCTTGGATCAAGGTCAGAGTCACTGGGATCAGTTTGGTAAGGGAATCTTTCCTCCGAGACCAAAAAGCTCTCAGATGGAACTGAATATCCCTCATCTGGAATCTTGCCCCTTGGACCACTGCTGTTGAAGCTGCCATGGAGGAAATGCCTTGCTGGTAGAGTTACCTGAAGGCTGAAGAAAGAGGTTAGTTCCGTAAGAGCCCTTGCCCTTTCTAGAGGGAGAAGGGCTCTTACTCCGTGTCCAGTTCTGCCCCTATAAAAGTAAGAAGCTGGACTGGTTCGAGAACCGACTTGGAAAGCCCGAGAAGAAAACCTAGAGAAGTGAGCACTTGCTGGGTCACTTGCAGGTGAGACTTGACTTTGTCTGGAGACTGGCCCACTATTAGCCAATCATCCAGATATGGAAAAATAAATCTTTGCCTTCTAGAAGGCAACTACAACTACCAGACGCTGTAAGCCCTTGGGCTGGTTAGTAACGGCATTGCTCTGAACTGATAGTGACCTGAGGGCAACTCAAACCTGAGGTACTTTCTGTGGGAGCATCTGATGGGTATGTTAAAGGCATCTTTGAGGTCCAGGGAGGCTAACCAGTCTCCTGGCCTTAGAGAGGGAAGGATTATTCCCAGAGTTACCATCTTGAACATTGGTTTCAAAAGATGTTTGTTTAGGTATCTTAGGTATAGGATGGGTCGCCACTCCCTTTTTTTTGGGGTCAGGAAGTACCTGGAGTACAGCCCTTTGCCCCAGTGTAGGGTAGGTACAATCTCTATGGCTCTTAAGGCCAGAAGAGAAGAAACCTCTGCCTCTAGGGCAAGGGTTTCCGAGAGATTTGCAGGTGGAAAAGATCTGGCTCTCATCTTTGGAAATTTCTTGAAGCCGAGAACCAGTCCCTGGCTTACCACTTCTAGGATCCACTTGACTGATGTAACAGACATCCAGTCCTGGACAAAGTAAGCCAGCCTGCCCCTACTGGAATAGGAGAGTTGACCCAGGCAGGCCCATCAGGGTGTCTGCTTGGCAGGGCCTTTGGGCCAGGTGGATGCAGCCCTGCTCATCCCCTTCTGCCTCTCCTCCGAAACACAGAAACATAGAATTTGACGGCAGATAAGGACCGCTTGGCCCACCCAGTCTGCCCATTTCCCTACCTAATGGATAAGCTGCACATCCTAGTTAACCAGCAGCCTACTTCTTTCTACCCCAACCCCCTAGAATTGCCTTATGGCTGTCCCATGCTTGCTTGAATTCAATCACTGTTTTTGACTCCACAACCTCCTCCGGAAGGCCGTTCCATGCATCCACAACCCTCTCTGTGAAAAAATACTTCCTTACATTACCTCTGAGCCGCCCCCATCTTCAAATTGTGCCCCCTTGTTCTTGCACACCTCTTTTTTTGAAAGATGCTACCCTCTTGGACTTTGTGGATTCCCTTGAGGTACTTGAAAGTTTCTGTCATGTCCCCCCATCCCTCCTTTCCTTGAGGCTATACATATTAAGCTCCTTTAGTCTCTCCATGTGTCTTCCGGTGTAGACCCTGCACCATTTTAGTTGCCCTCCTCTGGGCAGCTTCCATCTTGTCTATGTCCTTGCGTAGATTGGGTCTCCAGAACTGCACACAGTACTCCAGATGGGGTCTCACCAGCTGTCTGTACAGAGGGATAACAACTTCCAGTTTGCTACTGGTGATGCCTCTCCCTATGCATCCCAGTATCCCCAGCCCTCCTTACTGTCCTCTCACATTGCTTGCCCACCTTTAAGTCATCTGATATGACTACCCCAAGGTCCCTTTCCATTTGTGTTAGTATCTCACCCCCCATTGTGTACTCTTCCCCTGGGTTTTTGTTTCCCCAGGTGCATTACCTTGCACTTCTTAGCATTAAATCTAAGCTGCCATATATCAGACCACTGATCTAACCTTGCCAAGTCCCTTCTCATCCTTTCCACCCCACCTTGTGCATCAACTCTGTTGCAGATCTTTGTCTCATCTGCAAAGAGACATTCTTTTCCTTCCAGTCCCTCTGCAATGTTGCTTACAAAGACATTGAAGAGGACCAGTCCTAATACTGAACCCTGAGGCTACACAGACTTTCCTGGCAGTGTGGTCCAGTTTTTTGGACTCCTTGTCCGGAGGTGTATCAGTGTCAGCAGAGCTACCTGTACGTCTGAACACAGAAACTGTCACTAACCCCTCTGCCAAGGGATGTTCTGTGAACCGAAAGGGATCAAAAGGGCAACATATACTTGCAGGCCATCCGCCAGATGTGCTGGGCAGGAGGCAGGATTGTGCCAGAGCTCCAAAGCCGGGCCAACAATAGCCCCTGCCACTGGGAAAGCCTCCGTGGGGGTATCTCCTTTTAAGAATATCAGTAAGAGGGTACTCCGCCCTTTTCTGGACAGGTTCAGGGGCATCCTGTAGATTTGGAGATAAGGTGGAGAATTCCCAAGAATGACGATGGGCCCTCACTGTTGACAGACTACCCACTGACTCATCCGGCGGATGAGAGTGAAGTCGGTGTCATCAGAATCAAGTATCCGGATAAGATCGGTCAGCCAACAAGGTCCCCTCTACACGCCTGGGACGATCAGGTGTAAGGGTGACCAAAATCCTGCATGGAAGACCATCGATTGTCTGAGCTTCCCTGTGAGCCCCAAAGACTGTAGGTAGCGGCTCCACCACTATCGACTAGAGACAGATTTTGGCCGAACTGCAGTAAGTTTTACCAGCTACGTGAGCAGGGGAACAGATTTCACCGGTTCCAGTGGAGTCTGATTCGGCCTAGGAGGCGAAAGCTAAGTAATGGCCGGGGTGGAAACCTTCTATCCAGACAGAATCAGCTGTTGCCACATTAAATCCTCGTAGCGTCGACAGTTTCTGCCGAAGCCTCTCCTCATCGGAGGATGAACAGTGGCATCACCTCTTAGCACGTTTATGCGCCTTCCTAGGCCTCTCGGTTGAGGGGGTTCGAGATCTCTACCTCGATCGGATTGGCCAGTCGGTCGCTAGGGAGACACCAGGGGAACCGGTGATTTTCCCATATCTGCTCCCGATTCCTCAACGGAAAATCCCAGCTGGCTGGGTCTCATCAGGAAGAGGCAGGACTGGGGTCCTAGTCAAAGAGTTGTCAGCCTTGTTTGGCGAGAACAGATAGACAGGATTGAGAGTGATCTCAACCGCATCGTCTATCGAGGCCTCAGCTGACTGACCAGACAGCAAAGCCGAGAAGCCAGCAGCCGAGGAAGCAATCTCGGCTGAAGTCGAGACTGCAGTTTCCTGGGACCGAGATCATTCATGATCCCAAGAACATTCCTCAGAGATTAAGAATCTCTTGGCTCCATTTTACGGGTCCAGAAATATGCTAGTCTGGTCCTTCGCCGCCTTAGTGGGGAGAGACTGGCACAGCTCCCTGAAGGAACCCGAGACGTGGAGCCCAGGCTGAGGGGAAACGAAGATCAGCTGGGAAGAGAGTTCTGTAGCCCATGACACTTCTTAAGGCCTGCATTTGTTCCAACTGCTCGCGGACCCTGCAGCAGCGGAGACCACCAATCAGGCCTCTTTGGATTTCACCAGAGGGTTCAGTTTCTTGAGGGCTGCCCAACTTGGGCGATGCAAGACCATCGTCGAGGATGTTCAGATGAAAGGCAAGGCGCATCTTGCAAGCCTGAGTGTCATGGCGATACCCAAGCAGTAAACGACGTGGTATGCAGGTCAATGACCGACATTCTGGCAGCACAGGCACCGGCAAAATCCGGGGGAAGATTTATCTTCCATGATCGAACAGCACAAATTAAAATCACTAGCTTGAAGGAGCCGAATCTTCAGAGAATCTGAAGAATTTGAAGCCAAGGCCTACAAAACACGTTAGCGGAGAGAAGGCAACCGGATTCTTCCAGCGAAAAGGAAGATGTGACGTCGGCGGAGCCAAGGGTTATACCAGCCAGGTGGTGGGAGGAGTCAGCTTGAAGATCTTCCGGCGAGTTTTAAAGGGGAAAAGAACATGGCATGAAGTGTGGATAAACATATCCATGTCCTTAGAAAAATAATTTTAAAATAAAGGTGCATACCACTGTTACTCATATTGATGTTAGGTCTTACCCATTCCTCCAAATGAATCTCCAAAACCACGGTTCATTGCCATATCACTTCGAACAAAGTCTCTGTCCATACTGCCTCCCATACCAGCTCTCAACATATCTGCAAAATAAGCAAACAAAAAATTACTCACATTACCTTGTAACTGTAGTCTTCTAGTGAATGTGATGCAAGTTACTACTGATTAAATGTAATCTTGTGCAGTAGAGAAACGTACAGTTACGTTAAGAACTTACCGCAACAGTAGATCTTCGAGAGGCTCTTGCAGTAGGTAATTACATATAGACTGACTGGCGTCGGCAGGACCCCACAGAAAACTTTCTAGTTAGCAGTCCCATGGGACTGCCCCGTCAGGTGACCGGCGTCAGATGACGTCGGTATAAAGGGGCGGTCCTGGACGCCCGCCTTCCAGTTCTTTCCTGCCACAGGCCCGGACGAGAGAGAAGCAGATATTTCCCTCAATGGAAAAGGAGCTGAAAAAGCCTAAGGGGATGGAGGGCAGGAAGGTATTACCTACTGCAAGAGCCTCTCTCTAAGATCTACTGTTACGGTAAGTTCTTACGTAACTGTACTATCTGACTTCGAGAGGGCTCTTGCAGTAGGTAATTCCATATAGGACAGAATCCCAAGCAGTCTGGAACAAATGAAAGGCACCGGGAGGAGGAACTACTCCAAGAAGCAGCAAACAACCTTGCAAACCTCAAGACAGGAGGCCTTGCAAGACAGCTAACCCGAAGCCTGCTCTACGGCAAGAGGCAATGTCCAAACTGTAATGTTTAGTAAAGGTATGGACGGAAGTCCAAGTGGCGGCAGCACAGACATCTGCCAGACACATTCTTGAAACAAGCCGCAGAGGCTGCCTCCACGAGTTGAGTGACCTCTGACTTGACCCGGTAGGATCTTGTTGTACTTGTCATAACAGAAAGTGATGCAATGAGCCAACCACTTTGATAGGCATTGCTTGGAGACAGCATTGCCTTCCCTTTTGTGAGCAAAAGAGACGAACAACTGATCAGTCTTTCTGAGATCCTTCGGTCTATCGGTGTAGTATCTCAGAATCCTGTGGACATCCATGGTATGGAGCAAGTATTCTCCTTGGTTGGAGTACTGCGTGAAAAAGGCAGGTAATTCAATAGACTGATTTAAGGTGAGACTCCGCTACCACCTTCGGAAAAACTTAGGATTAGATGCGAAGAGTTACTCATTTCCTTTTGTGAAAAATCAGGATAAAGGATTTTGCACATAAGGGCCTGAGCTCGAAATTCTGCAGCAGAAGTAATGGCCACCAAGAAGAGCCGCCTTCCATGATAAAACTTCAAGTCTGCAGAAGCTGCAGGCTCAAAAGGAGGAAGGTAAGTTTCTCGGGGACAAAGTTCAAGTCCCAAGGGGAGCTGGAGTCTGGACAGGGGCCGCAGATGAAGGACTCTCTAAGGAAGGTTTTGGATACCTCCAGCTGGGCAAATGCCTTATCAGTGAAAGGGACATGGTAGGCTGAAATAGCAGCCATATGGACTTTCATAGAGGAGTGACTGAGACCCAGGTGAAAAGATAGCATGTACTCAAGAAGAATGGTCACAGGGACAGGAAAAGGCTCCACGTTCTAGGGACGCAGCCCAGATGGAAAATCTTTTTCATTTCATGGCTGAGGGTGGACCTAGTGGAGGGTATTCTAGCCTCCACCAAAATCTCTGCCACCTTAGGAGAAACGCCAAAACGAGATTGAGCTAGGGTGCAGGAACCATGCATGAAGTTGAAGGGACTTGAGTCCTGGATGGACCAGGGTCCCCTGATCCTGGGTCAGCAATCCTGAAATAAGGAAGAGGAAGAGGAGGAACCTCTAGAGTATTGTTGTAGAAGAGAGAACCAAATTTGCCTGGGCCAGAAAGGAGCGATAAGAATCATTCTTGCTCCTTCCAAAGCAAGCTTCTGCAGCACACGAGGGACCAGAGGAACTGGGGGAAAAAGCATAGATGAATCTGCACTTCCAGCTTAGAGACAGAGCATCGCTGCAGAAAGCGCCTCGCTCTGGAGCGAGCGAGCAAAAGATAGCAAGCTTTGCATTTTTGGAGGAGGCGAACAGGTCTATCGGAGGGTTCCCCCAAACCTGGAAGATGCTTTTTAGAACTTTTTCATCCAATTCCCACTCGTGTGGTACAGCCGACGAGCGACTTAGTCTGTCTGCTAGGACATTGTCTACTCCCGGAACGTGGATCGCCGTGAGGTGAAGGTTGTGAAACGTTGCCCATTCCAAACCCTCAGCTTCCCTGCACAGCAGGTAGGACAGAGTCCCTCCCTGCTTGTTGATCTACCACACCACGTACATGTCCGTTTGGACAACTAGGTGACAGGGAAGGATATATTGGTGAAGGGGCCTGGAGAGCATACAGCACTGCTGAGAAACAGAACACCTCCTGAGGGAGGGCGGGAAGGCGTGGTTTACTGCCAGAGAAGGGTCTGGTGAAATAAGCCTGGACCCAGTTGGTGAGAGATGATGAGGGGGGTGTAACTAGGTTTCTACAAATTGGAGGCAAATTGACAAGGCCAAGGATATGGATGTTTTGCGGTTTTATGAAAAGTTATCAGGGGAGAGCAAGTAGGACAGAAAGAGTATCTGGGAGTTTTGAGCCATGCCCGTACCGAGATTACAGATGAGCAGAAGGGATATTAAGTCAGCCTACATCACGAATGGAAATATAAGTGCCATACCAACTGCAGGAGGGAAAGGCCTGCGGACGCGGACTGTCCCGTTGGTACACAGGATCCTGGGGTGCCAATGGCAGGCGTGTCGAAGGGAAGTCAGAGAGGGGGACAGATTCCAGTTTACCTAACTTTATGCTGTAGGCCAATATCTGTCTGATTCACAAGTGTGGGGCGGAGGGGTGGTGTTTCTTTCTGTCGAACTCTCCTCAATGTGGATCTGAGATTCTGGCTAAAGTCTTGGCCATGAGGCTGAGCTTTTTTTGGGGTGATCCACCCAGACCAGACGGGTTCATTGAGGATGACAGTCTTATCATAATGTACGTAACTGTTAAATATTATATGGCGGGGAGGAAGGCTGGAGCCAGATGAGGTACTTATGACGGGAAAAGTATTTGATAGGGTAGAATGGGATTTCTTTGAGTGATGGGCCGGTCTGGTTTGGGGACTCACTATATGGGTTAGGCTATGTACTTGAAGCCCAGCGTTTTTAGCAGGTAAATGGATGCCTCTTAGAAATTTGAACTGAAGAGAGGACGAGGCAGGGTGTCCGCCTCGCCCTTTGTTTGTCGTAGCAGTGAACCCCTAGCGTTGGCGATAAGTTGGCATAGCGTGGGGGGTATGGGGAAGGAGGGTCAGTGCTTTATGTGAAGATATGCTATTTCTAGGGATATGGTGACTCATAAGATACCTGATGATATTATTGAATTTAGATTTCTCTGATAGATTAATATCAAGTAACCAAATATGAAAGTTACGTGCCGTAATTCTTTATCTTCTTGGTGAGTCTCCACCACTCATTCACTATTGGGTGTGGCGCGGAGCACTAGGACCCTTCGGGAGCTTTTCTGGAGGATCGCGCCAGAGATGGCCAGCCAATTCCCTAGCTCACGCTGCAATTCTCGCCGCATCTCTCCAACCGCTTTCAGTACCTTTTTACCAAGGAGGTGCAGGGCAACTAAAACTAAAAGATACCTAACTTTAGGCCCGGACATAAGATAGTCCAGGCGACCTGTAGAAGGCAACAAAAGTTTCTGGCCTAAGATTGAGGGAGTGAACCAACAGGGTGACTCGGGGATGGAGGTGGCGTGTGAATGAGTGGTGGAGACTCGTCGAGAAGATCAAGGTTCTGTTAGTTCTGTGTTCATATCTTCCTGGACATAAGTCTCCACCACTCATTCACACTGGGGGAAAGTACCGAGCTACAACTTCGAGAGGGGTGGGATAGACAGGCTCGTTTCGGGACAGGGGTCATTAGGATAGTTCTGCCAAGGTGGGATGATCCGGCATGAACATCAGTGCATAATGTAGCGAGTATGCACTGGGCTCAGGTGGGCGACATTGCAGTGTCTGCAGCAGCAATGCTTGCGATTCATTGGGATGCGCGACCTCTGGTAGGTGGCGTAAACCCACCTTGCAATTTAACCTGTGCCATGGAATGTGTCGAAGACATGCCATAGCCATGATGAGATATATCTGATAGAGACAGGCTGACAGCGGGTCTCACTGAAGAAGCGGAGTTGTTGGGCCTCTAGAATTTTTGTTCTATCGGAATGAAGAAAAAGCCTTTGCATCAAAGAATGAAAACGCTCTCATTCTGGAATTCGTAAAGTAAGAGGAAGGACCAAAGGTTGGTTAGATGGAATTCTGGACAACCTGGGAAGGAATTAGGATAGTGAGAACTACTTTGTTCTATGGAACACAGTATCGGAGGTTCTGTGATCAGGGCATGCATCTCAGAGACCCTACGGGCTGAAGTAATGGCCATAGGAGGCGGTCTTCAGGTGAAATTTTAGCTCGGAGGTAGAGGTTCGTGGTTTTGAGTGATCATGTCTAACAAGGTTACTGTCCTAGGCGTAACCTGGATGTCTTTAGGAGTTCTGGTATGCGGAATTCTTTAGAAATCTCTAACTATAGTAACTGACCAGAGAAAAAGAGACCGCCTGATGCGCTTGAATGGCACTGGGAACTTTGACTGTAGAGCATTGGAGCCTGAATTTGAGAGGTCCAAAGGTACCTAAAACCTTGTCTGGTGGACAGGAAAAGTGGTTCAAAGAGGACTTTGCACCAGAGTTGAAAATGCTTCCACTTAGATGGTAAGTTTTCGGTGGCTGGCTTTGAGCAGCCAGAGAATGTCTAGGCTCTTGAGGGCGTTGAACGGTTCTTCTACCTCTTCCAGGAGCGGGTGAAGCTCTCTCGGGGTTGGGATGACCACTGGCCTGAGTCAACAGGTCACCCAAGGGAGTGGTCTCGAGGAACTGCCACATGTTGAGTGGTGGAAACCAGAGTTGTCGAGGCCAAAGGGAGCAATGAGAATCATCTTGGTCCCCTGAGACTGGGGTTGAGGAGTCTCTGATTAGAGGAAGGCGGAAGGGGCGTATAAGCGTTTTGTCCTGTAGCCTGGGCGTCCTGACAGAAAATGCAGGCCCTGGAATTCTGGAGCAGAGAGGAGTTTTATGGTGGGGATGCAAAAGGTCCAGGTCTGGGTTCCCCATTTCAATAGTGGCTGAACTATGACTGGTCGAGAGCCTCGTGAGGATCTGCTTTTGTTCTGCTGGACGGTTGCTGTCGCTTGCACACCTGGCAGAAACCGCAATTAGAGTTTTGTGTTCCAAGCACCATTCTCATACCCTCACGCCTCTGCATAAGTGAAGTGAGCACACTTCTGCTTGTTGATGTAGTACATCACTGCTTTGTTGTCGTTTGAAGGAGAATGGTCTTGTGATGAATGTCCTTCAACGCTGGACCTATAAAGGGCGCTCATCTCTGGGACATTTATGAAGTTGGGACTCGAGTTGAGTCCACCTTGAGTGTGGAGGCGCAGTGGTTCCCACCCCATTAGCTATGCGTCTGTGTGTGGGTCTGGTGATCCAGAGCAAGGGAAACTCTCAGGAGATTGTTTCCTGAGACCACCAGGTGAGGGACCCTGTGAGGGTTCTGTCACCTTGGTGGGATAAGACTGCGGGTGGTGTTGGAGACCACTGAGCACTGAGCACCATTAAATGGTTCTGTGTGCCGTGTTAGGTATAGTGAACACTGAGGTTCTGTGAGGGCTAACATACGTTGTATTGAGAGGCTGTACTCGTCGCTCTTCCAATGTAGCCATCTGAAGGATATCGTCCTTCTGTCCTCAGGAAGGAAAGCCGCTGAGAGGTGTCCAGAAGGTCCTATGAAGGAGTTCTGGGAGGGCTGCAACTGACTTTTGAGTTCAGAACTCCATGGACGAAGAGGTCGTCTGTGCAGGCGTCCAGGTCCTTGTCTGGAAGGGCTGCTAGGAGCCAGTGGTCCAGGTGAAACACCCATACAGAGTTTCTGAGATGCGCTGGAGAACGCACAACACTTTGTGAGGGCTCATGGCGCGGATATCTTAAGGGCAGGACTCTGAACTGATAGTGTTGACCCAGGCCACAAACCTCAGGAATTGTGATGCCTGGTGAATAGGAATGTGCTGTAAGCATCCTGCATGTCCAGGAGGCTAGCCAGTCGTGTTGATGAAGCAAGGGTATGGGTTTCCAGAAATCATTTTAATTTCTCCTTGGGGAAATTTTGTTTAGCTTTCTGAGGTCTAGAATGTGCGATTTCCGGGACTTTTGGAACCAGAGTAGGGGAGTAGAACTCGTGTTTCGCTGATAGAGGCACCACTTCTACTGCCCTGTTGTTTAAAGGCCTAATCTCTGATTGAAGGGTTGTTCCGGCTGTCGTTGGGAGGACAATCAGAGGGTCTGTGAGGTTGAAGAATACCTCGTGGTTATCCGAAGGATCATTTGTCTGAGGTTGTTGGCACCGCTGGCTGAAGGCATCAGGCGACCTCACCGGAGAAAAGTCACCTCGGGCAGTTGAGATGGGACTGGCGGCAGCTCATAAGGTGCGCTGGGCCTGGGCTTGCACTTGTTGCGCCTTCTTTTGAGGTTGGGCAGGTTGGTTCTTGTGGAAACTTCCTCTGCCCGGTATGGACTGACGATTGAGATTGTGGTTCCGTCATGCCTCGAGAAGGGCAGGAGGGGGTCGAGCCAGCAATGGCTGACTCTTTTTGTAGCTTCTAGGCTTGCTCTACCTGAGGACCGAAAAGATGGAGTCATTAAGGGCCGCGCCATCACCTGCTGTTGCGTCATTCGTGAAACCCGGCACGCAGCCAGGAGTATTGGTCAATACAGCAGCTGTTGAGCTAGATGCAGTTGAAGCATCCATGGCTGCTGACCTGCTGGTTATTATTCAATACTTGGTAATGGTTTTAAGCTTTGGCTTTGAGTCCGAGTCCGAAGAGCCTCAACATTTGGTTTATAGAATGCCACAGGATATACCATATGGAAAAATAACTTTGTGGCAATTCGTATACTTAGAGTGGGTCTTAAAGACTCTCTTTCTAATGATCTATCTGGCGAGACTCTGTTGATAGGTGGAGCTGTAGTAGTCTGAGAAGAACTACCTTGTCATTTCTGCCAGGACTACAATAGGATCCTCAGTTTGGGATGCCAGATAGGAAATACTCGGCTCCCAAAGATCGCCCTATTAATGGTTTAACTACTGAAGGTAAACAGGATTATTCCATACCATTTGATTAATGTCTGAAGGAAGGTTGAATCGAGGAGTCAAATCCGTGGGATTCCAAAGCATGAAGATGTTGAGTCTTAACAGCTCTCAGGATCGTGTGTTAGTCTGGAAAGAAAGAGTGGGCTCAATTCTTCAACAAGACTTAAAGGACAGGTCCTCGACCACAGGCCTGTATGTCTAAAGATCCTTTTTGTCCTTTCATCACCCAGCCAAGGTCGGGCTAGGCTCATTATCTCCTGACAGTCCAGGAGGATTGTGTGAGGAAAGGATGAAAGCTGAAGAGGAAGGAGGAGAGACAAAGGAAGTCCTGAGCCCGCATTGAGGCAGCGACGCGCAGAGAACGACGCCGAGGGAACCGTGAGGTGCCAAAATGGCGGCGAGCCGCCGTGCAGCGCCCGTCAAGGCCAGACGTGCGCCAAGGAACTCCCAGAGACGAAAACGGAGGCTTTGAAGGAAGGAGACAGAGATAAGGGCATCGGTGTGGCCCCTGCGCTGCAGCCATGTGGGGAGGAGACACCCTAAGCGTCAGTCGTTGGCACGAAGGTGCCGCACAACCAGGAAGGTCAACCGCCCTACCCCGATGGCAGAGGGAGCCTGACGGCCGAGGCCGGAGTGGCGAACCAGCCTCAGACCCATTGCTCCAAAAGAGCAGCCCACTGATGAAACTGATCATCTGAAGACCTACCTGCGGGCGGGGTAGGATCTGCCGATGTCGGGCGTCGTGCCATCAGAAGTCGCTGCCAGCGACTCGAAGGAGGAGACGAAGCAACTAGCCCGATAACGGCGCCTCGCACAGGCGGTATCAGAGGTGACCTCGAGTGATGCCTTCTCTTTTAGACCTGCGGGTAGAAGCTGCTCTAGGCTGAGCGGTGCGAAATCACGACCCGTTTGGCTTTTATCGCTTCGAGACGTATCCCACCCCGGGCATTGGACTGCTGTTGTCAGACACCCTTCCGGAGAAGGCGGCGGACGGACCCAGCCCGATTGACTGACAGCTTTCATCTGAAGTCTCCTACCCTCGTCCTGACCTGCTCATGGTCGACTCGGGTCAAAGTAGGCCGAGACTTCTGCTGTTTAATTTAAAATAAGAATAAACTTAAGCGATACTGTATCCGTGATAATACTATAAAAAATAATAAAACTGAAAACTATACTGCAGTTTGAAGTTTGTCTCCGACAAGCGGCGATAGTCACTGACGCTTACTCTGCGGGGGGAAAAAGGAACTGAGGCGTTTGAGGGTCGACGCTTGAGAGTTTTCATGCTGCTAGTTAGCTCGCGGGCGCCATCTCTGGCGCTGACCTCCAGCAAAAAGTTTGCTCCCGATGGTCCTAGTGCACTCCAGTAGCTATACCCACTAGTGTGAATGAGTGGTGGAGACTTATGTCCAGGAAGATCATGGGATTCCCAGATGTTAGTTTGAAGGTGCGACAGAGAGGTTTTAGAGTGGTTAAATCAGACTTCAACTATCTAGAGTTACATATTGGGCGGAGGTGGGAAGAATTGTATCAAGTTGAACTATCACCCATTAATTAAAATAATACTGGCGGACTTGAAAAGATGGCTACACTTGCCCATATCCTGGATTGGGAGGATAAATCTCATTAAAATGAACATTATCCCTTGGATATTATACCCAATGCAAATGTTGCAGGTAAGATTAATACAGGGGGATGTTAAAAGGTTGGAGAGGGGGTTTGTGGACTTCATATGGAAGGGAAAAACCCCAGAATAAGCCTAGCAAGGCTTAAGTCAGATCTAGGGGAGGGCTTAATTTTCCTGACTTGGGTCGCGTTATTACAGATCGGTGCAACTTAGGAGTGTGATGGATTGGATCCACAGGCCCGAGGTAGCTAGCTGGGTGAGGCTGGAACAAGAAGGGGCCCCTGGGAGGTTATCAGCATGCCTACACAGTAAGGGGTTACGGGCATATAGAAGCCTAGGGAAGGCTAATCCCTTGGTGCGGGAGACTGAGGCCTGGGACCACTCATGGCGACGAAAGGGACTAGCCCAGAGGGAGACTGTTTTGCTACCAATTGTAAGGAACCCCTTTTTTATCCCGGGAATGGAGGATAAGGGGTTTCTGGAATGGGAAAAGGGAGGAGTGGTATGTGTAGGAACCTTGTTGGAGAAGGGGGAGTGAGATTAACAAGGTTAGAAGAGACACAAAATTAGGGCTTCTACATTTATTCGGTACCTTCAGGTAAGAGCGTATGTCAGGGTTGAGTGGGGGGTGTTGGACTGTGTTCAAATAGAATAGAGCAGATGCTAAGTCAGGCTAAGAAAAGACTCGAAAGGGTTTATTGGAAAGGTCACTAACAAGATAAGTTGAATCTGCCAGATTTGACGGGCCCTACAAAAGCCTTGTGGGAAAGGGATCTAGACCTGCAAAATTTGGCGAGAAGGGGTGGGAGTTGGTATTAGAATGCCAGAGGAATCATGTGTAACAAATTAAGGAAGCATTTTTTAATTCCTGCACAGAATTTATTAGCCACCAGTGATACACCGTGTGCACCCTGTGATATCACCGAACTGTAAGAGATGTGGTAGGGGTTTGGGCACTTTCTACCATTGTTTCTGGACATGCCCAGTTTTGGGAAAATGTAATACAGGAGATAAATAAAAGGATTGGGGGCCGTTTGTCCCATGACCCCCTGACTTGTCTGTTGAGGTGGAAATGATAGTAGGAGAAGAGAATGGCCAAATTTTACCTATGGGCGAGGTGCACTATTTGTACTGGCAAGGCACTGTATCCAGAATACTTGGGTCACTGGAAATGGACCCACAATGGCAGATTGGAGGAGGCTGGTTATGCGGTCACTGGCCCTGGAGAGGCTCACGTGGGTAGCTAGAGATGGGGAGGAGAGGTTTATGAGGGAATGGGCCCCTTTTCTGGCGACTGAGCATTTCTGAAAACATAATGCTCCGCATGGGATGGGACGTCTAGGCATAGAGAGGTTGCATGAAATTAGTGAAGGCACCCCCATGGGGTAGAGACATTTGGAAGGAACATACGCTTATCGGTTGTCTTTTTTTGTGACCTTGGCCCCGTGCATTACGATAGCTGCAAATCTGGAGAATTATCCTCTGTGTTAACAGCATGAAACGTCAGGTCGGGGAGATGGGGTCTAATAATATACAGGGTTCCAGAGATAAGCCCACACACTTGGTCACACCATTATAAATTGAATTAATGACGTACTAATGAAATAACCAGGGTTCTCTTCTTTGTCTGTCTGTATTTGCTATTTGTTTATTATCCGATGTAGTATGTATTATGTCGTCTTTTGGTTTTGTGATGGAAAACTTTAATAAACAGCGTATTCAAAAAAAAAAAGCGAACAGAAGTGGGAAGGGAGGGAAGGCATACAGAAACTTCCCTTCCCAATTCAGAATCAGGGCATCCAGGGGGACTGAGCCCAAGACTGGAAGTCTGCAACAAAAGAGAGGGAGTTGGTGATTGGAGCTGCAAAGAGATCTATCTCTGGAGTGCCCCACCTTGAAAAAAAAAAAAAAAATCACTTTCAGCACTTGAGGGACCAGGGACCATTCGTGATGGCCCCGAGAGATCCTGCTCAGTGCATCTGCTAGCACACTGTCCTTCCCTGGAAGGTGAACTGCTACCAGAGAGGTCTGCAGGGAATAAGCCAGGGACCACACTTCATGGCTTCTGTGCACAAGGCCGTGGATTGAGTGCCTCCCTGCTTGCTGCTGCACCACATGGTGGTGGTGGTGTCTGTTATGACCTGAACCACCTTGTTCTGTACTGACTGAAAGTTTTCAGGGCCAGAAAAACTGCCCTGAGCTCTAGGAGACTGATATGGAGAAGGGATTCTTGGGGGGAACCATAGCCCCATGGCAGTAAGGGCCCCCAGATGGGCTCCCCAGCCCAGAAGAGAAGCGTCCGTGGTAAGGACCAATGAACAAGGCTGAGTGGCAAAAGGAACACCTTGTCTTAGATTGTCCTGATCCTGCCACCATTGGACGGCTTGGATCAAGGTCAGAGTCACTGGGATCAGTTTGGTAAGGGAATCTTTCCTCCGAGACCAAAAAGCTCTCAGATGGAACTGAATATCCCTCATCTGGAATCTTGCCCCTTGGACCACTGCTGTTGAAGCTGCCATGGAGGAAATGCCTTGCTGGTAGAGTTACCTGAAGGCTGAAGAAAGAGGTTAGTTCCGTAAGAGCCCTTGCCCTTTCTAGAGGAGAAGAGCTATTACTCCGTCATCTGTTCTGCCCTATAAAGTTAGAAGCTGGACTGGTTCGAACCGACTTGGAAGCCGAGAAGAACCTAGAGAAGTGAGCACTTGCTGGGTCACTTGCAGGTGAGACTTGACTTTGTCTGGAGACTGGCCCACTATTAGCCAATCATCCAGATATGGAAAAAATGGAAATCTTTTGCCTTCTTAGAAAGGCAACTACAACTGCCAGGCACTTTGTGAAAACCCTTGGGCTGAGGTTAGGCCAAACGGCATTGCTCTGAACTGATAGTGACCTGAGGGCAACTCAAACCTGAGGTACTTTCTGTGGGAGCATCTGATGGGTATGTTAAAGGCATCTTTGAGGTCCAGGGAGGCTAACCAGTCTCCTGGCCTTAGAGAGGGAAGGATTATTCCCAGAGTTACCATCTTGAACATTGGTTTCAAAAGATGTTTGTTTAGGTATCTTAGGTATAGGATGGGTCGCCACTCCCTTTTTTTTGGGGTCAGGAAGTACCTGGAGTACAGCCCTTTGCCCCAGTGTAGGGTAGGTACAATCTCTATGGCTCTTAAGGCCAGAAGAGAAGAAACCTCTGCCTCTAGGGCAAGGGTTTCCGAGAGATTTGCAGGTGGAAAAGATCTGGCTCTCATCTTTGGAAATTTCTTGAAGCCGAGAACCAGTCCCTGGCTTACCACTTCTAGGATCCACTTGACTGATGTAACAGACATCCAGTCCTGGACAAAGTAAGCCAGCCTGCCCCCTACTGGAATAGGAGAGTTGACCCAGGCAGGCCCATCAGGGTGTCTGCTTGGCAGGGCCTTTAGGCCGAGGAGTGGATGCAGCCCTGCTCATCCCCCTTCTGCCTCTCCCTCCGAAACACAGAAACATAGAATTTGACGGCAGATAAGGACCACTTGGCCCACCCAGTCTGCCCATTTCCCTACCTAATGGATAAGCTGCACATCCTAGTTAACCAGCAGCCTACTTCTTTCTACCCCAACCCCCTAGAATTGCCTTATGGCTGTCCCATGCTTGCTTGAATTCAATCACTGTTTTTGACTCCACAACCCTCCTCGGAAGGCCGCTCCATGCATCCACAACCTCTCTGTGAAAAATACTTCCTTACATTACCTCTGAGCACGCCCCATCTTCAAATTGTGCCCCTTGTTCTTGCACACCTCTTTTTGAAAGATGCTACCCTCTTGGACTTTGTGGATTCCTTGAGGTACTTGAAAGTTTCTGTCATGTCCCCCATCCCTCCTTTCCTTGAGGCTATACATATTAAGCTCCTTTAGTCTCTCCATGTGTCTTCCGTGTAGACCCTGCACCATTTTAGTTGCCCTCCTCTGGGCAGCTTCCATCTTGTCTATGTCCTTGCTGTAGATTGGGTCTCCAGAACTGCACACAGTACTCCAGATGGGGTCTCACCAGCTGTCTGTACAGAGGGATAACAACTTCCAGTTTGCTACTGGTGATGCCTCTCCTATGCATCCCAGTATCCCCCAGCCCTCCTTACTGTCCTCTCACATTGCTTGCCCACCTTTAAGTCATCTGATATGACTACCCCAAGGTCCCTTTCCATTTGTGTTAGTATCTCACCCCCCATTGTGTACTCTTCCCCTGGGTTTTTGTTTCCCCAGGTGCATTACCTTGCACTTCTTAGCATTAAATCTAAGCTGCCATATATCAGACCACTGATCTAACCTTGCCAAGTCCCTTCTCATCCTTTCCACCCCACCTTGTGCATCAACTCTGTTGCAGATCTTTGTCTCATCTGCAAAGAGACATTCTTCTCTTCCAGTCCCTCTGCAATGTTGCTTACAAAGACATTGAAGAGGACCAGTCCTAATACTGAACCCTGAGGCTACACAGACTTTCCTGGCAGTGTGGTCCAGTTTTTTGGACTCCTTGTCCGGAGGTGTATCAGTGTCAGCAGAGCTACCTGTACGTCTGAACACAGAAACTGTCACTAACCCCTCTGCCAAGGGATGTTCTGTGAACCCCGAAAGGGATCCAAAGGGCAACATATACTTGCGGGCCATCCGGCCAGATGTGCTGGGCAGGAGGCAGGATTGTGCCAGAGCTCCAAAGCCGGGCCAACAATAGCCCCTGCCACTGGGAAAGCCTCCGTGGGGTATCTCCTTTAAGAATATCAGTAAGAGGGTACTCCGCCCTTTTCTGGACAGGTTCCAGGGGCATCCCTGTAGATTTGGAGATAAGGTGGAGAATTTCCAAGAATGACGATGGGCCCTCCACTGTTGACAGACTACCCACTGACTCATCCGGCGGATGAGAGTGAAGGTTGGTGTCATCAGAATCCGAAGTATCCGGATAAGATCGGTCAGCCAACAAGGTCCCCCTCTACACGCCTGGGATGATCAGGTGTAAGGGTGACCAAAATCCTGCATGGAAGACCACTAGATTGTCTGAGCTTCGCCTGTAGAGCCCCCAAAGACTGTAGGTAGCGGCTCCACCACTATCGACTGAGACAGATTTTGGCCGAACTGCAGTAAGTTTTACCAGCTACGTGAGCAGGGAACAGATTTCACGGTTCCAGTGGAGTCTGATTCGGCCTAGGAGGCGAAAGCTAAGTAATGGCCGGGGTGGAAACCTTCTATCCAGACAGAATCAGCTGTTGCCACATTAAATCCTCGTAGCGTCGACAGTTTCTGCCGAAGCCTCTCCTCATCGGAGGATGAACAGTGGCATCACCTCTTAGCATATTTATACGCCTTCCTAGGCCTCTCAGTTGAGGGGGTTCGAGATCTCTACCTCGATCGGATTGGCCAAGTCGGTCGCTAGGGAGACACCAGGGGAACCGGTGATTTTCCCATATCTGCTCCCGATTCCTCAACGGAAAATCCCAGCTGGCTGGGTCTCATCAGGAAGAGGCAGGACTGGGGTCCTAGTCAAAGAGTTGTCAGCCTTGTTTGGCGAGAACAGATAGACAGGATTGAGAGTGATCTCAACCGCATCGTCTATCGAGGCCTCAGCTGACTGACCAGACAGCAAAGCCGAGAAGCCAGCAGCCGAGGAAGCAATCTCGGCTGAAGTCGAGACTGCAGTTTCCTGGGACCGAGATCATTCACGATCCCAAGAACATCTCAGAGATTAAGAATCTCTTGGCTCCATTTTACGGGTCCAGGAAATATGCGAGCCCGAAGGTCCTTCGCCCTTAGTGGGGGAGAGACTGGCACAGCTCCCTGAAGGAACCCGAGAACGTGGAGCCCAGGCTGAGGGGAAACGAAGATCAGCTGGGAAGAGAGTTCTGTAGCCCATGACACTTCTTCGAAGGCCTGCATTTGTTCCAACTGCTCGGCGGACCCTGCAGCAGCGGAGACCACCAATCAGGCCTCTTTGGATTTCACCAGAGGGTTCAGTTTCTTGAGGGCTGCCCAACTTGAGACGTGCAAGACCATCGTCGAGGATGTTCAGATGAAAGGCAAGACGCATCTTGCAAGCCTGAGTGTCATGGCCGATACCCAAGCAGTAAACGCACGTGGTATGCAGGTCAATGACCGACATTCTGGCAGCACAGGCACCGGCAAAATCCGGGGGAAGATTTATCTTCCATGATCGAACAGCACAAATTAAAATCACTAGCTTGAAGGAGCCGAATCTTCAGAGAATCTGAAGAATTTGAAGCCAAGGCCTACAAAACACGTTAGCGGAGAGAAGGCAACCGGATTCTTCCAGCGAAAAGGAAGATGTGACGTCGGGCGGAGCCAAGGGTTATACCAGCCAGGTGGTGGGAGGAGTCAGCTTGAAGATCTTCCGGCGAGTTTTAAAGGGGAAAAGAACATGGCATGAAGTGTGGATAAACATATCCATGTCCTTAGAAAAATAATTTTTTAAAATAAAGGTGCATACCACTGTTACTCATATTGATGTTAGGTCTTACCCATTCCTCCAAATGAATCTCCAAAACCACGGTTCATTGCCATATCACTTCGAACAAAGTCTCTGTCCATACTGCCTCCCATACCAGCTCTCAACATATCTGCAAAATAAGCAAACAAAAAATTACTCACATTACCTTGTAACTGTAGTCTTCTAGTGAATGTGATGCAAGTTACTACTGATTAAATGTAATCTTGTGCAGTAGAGAAACGTACAGTTACGTTAAGAACTTACCGCAACAGTAGATCTTCGAGAGGCTCTTGCAGTAGGTAATTACATATAGGACTGACGTCGGCAGGACCCCACAGAAAACTTTCTAGTTAGCAGTCCCTGGCGGGGACTGCCCCCACGTCAGGTGACCGGCGTCAGATGACGTCGGTATAAAGGGGCGGTCCTGGACGCCCGCCTTCCAGTTCTTTCCTGCCACAGGCCCGGACGAGAGAGAAGCAGATATTTCCCTCAATGGAAAAGGAGCTGAAAAAGCCTAAGGGGATGGAGGGCAGGAAGGTATTACTACTGCAAGAGCCTCTCTCTAAGATCTACTGTTACGGTAAGTTCTTACGTAACTGTACTCATCTTGAGAGAGGCTCTTGCAGTAGGTAATTACATATAGGACAGAATCCCAAGCAGTCTGGAACAAATGAAAGGCACCGGGAGGAGGAACTACTCCAAGAAGCAGCAAACAACCTTGCAAACCTCAAGACAGGAGGCCTTGCAAGACAGCTAACCCGAAGCCTGCTCTACGGCAAGAGGCAATGTCCAAACTGTAATGTTTAGTAAAGGTATGGACGGAAGTCCAAGTGGCGGCAGCACAGACATCTGCCGCAGACACATTCTTGAAACAAGCCGCAGAGGCTGCCACTCCACGAGTTGAGTGACCTCTGACTTGACCCGGTAGGGTCTTGTTGTACTTGTCATAACAGAAAGTGATGCAATGAGCCAACCACTTTGATAGGCATTGCTTGGAGACAGCATTGCCTTCCCTTTTGTGAGCAAAAGAGACGAACAACTGATCAGTCTTTCTGAGATCCTTCGTCCTATCGGTGTAGTATCTCAGAATCCTGTAGACATCCATGGTATGGAGCAAGTATTCTCCTTGGTTGGAGTACTGCGTGAAAAAGGCAGGTAATTCAATAGACTGATTTAAGGTAGACTCCGCTACCACCTTCGGAAAAAACTTAGGATTCGTGCGAAGAGTTACTCATTCTTTGTGAAAAATCAGATAAAGGATTTTGCACATAAGGGCCTGGAGCTCGGAAATTCTGCGAGCAGAAGTAATGGCCACCAAGAAGAGCGTCTTCCATGATAAAAACTTCAAGTCTGCAGAAGCTGCAGGCTCAAAAGGAGGAAGGGTAAGTTTCTCGAGGACAAAGTTCAAGTCCCAAGGGGGAGCTGGAGTCTGGACAGGGGGCCGCAGATGAAGGACCTCTCTAAGGAAGGTTTTGGATACCTCCAGCTGGGCAAATGCCTTATCAGTGAAAGGGACATGGTAGGCTGAAATAGCCGCCATATGGACTTTCATAGAGGAGTGACTGAGACCCAGGTCGAAAAGATGACGCATGTACTCAAGAAGAATGGTCACAGGACAGGAAAAGGGCTCCACGTTCCTGGACGCAGCCCAGATGGAAAATCTTTTTCATTTCATGGCGTAGGTGGACCTAGTGGAGGGTATTCTAGCCTCCACCAAAATCTCTGCCACCTTAGGAGAAACGCCAAAACGAGATTGAGCTAGGTGTGCAGGAACCATGCATGAAGTTGAAGGGACTTGAGTCCTGGATGGACCAGGGTCCCCTGATCCTGGGTCAGCAATCCTGGAAATAAAGGAAGAGGAAGAGGAGGAACCTCTAGAGTATTGTTGTAGAAGAGAGAACCAAATTTGCCTGGGCCAGAAAGGAGCGATAAGAATCATTCTTGCTCCTTCCAAAGCAAGCTTCTGCAGCACACGAGGGACCAGAGGAACTGGGGGAAAAAGCATAGATGAATCTGCACTTCCAGCTTAGAGACAGAGCATCGCTGCAGAAAGCGCCTCGCTCTGGAGCGAACGAGCAAAAGATTGCAAGCTTTGCATTTTTGGAGGAGGCGAACAGGTCTATCGGAGGGTCCCCCAAACCTGGAAGATGCTTTTAGAACTTTTTCATCCAATTCCCACTCAGTGGTACAGCCGAAAATTGAGACTTAGTCTGTCTCATAGACAATGTCTACTCCCCGGAACGTGATCCGTGAGGTGAAGGTTAGGGGAACGCTGCTCCATTCCAAACCCCTCAGCTTCCTGCACAGCAGGTAGGACAGAGTCCCTCCCTGCTTGTTGATGTACCACACCACGCACATGTCCGCTTGGACAGCTAGGTGACCGGGAAGGATGTATTGGTGAAGGGCCTGGAGAGCATACAGCACTGCTCGAAGCTCGAGCACGTTGATGTGGAGAAGTAACTCCAACTTTGACCATAGGCCCTGGGTTCGGTGAGGACCCAGATGGGCTCCCCAACCTTCGCCTGAAGCGTCCATGGTCAAAGTCTGATTGGGGGGAGGAAGAAAAAAGGGACCCCGGAATAGGTTCTCTCGAATCATCCACCATTGCAAGTCTCTTACCATCAGCGAGGAGATCAGAACCAGATGATCTAGGTCGTCTACTCGTTGATCCCACCGAGATTGGAGAGTACACTGAGAGATTCTCATGTGGAGGGGCGCGCGCGGAACTGTCTGGATGGCCGCCGCCATAAGCCCCAGTAGACGGAGCACCAACCTCGCCGGAACCCTCCTGTGTTCCGATAGGAGGGAAATCTGGGACTGGTGGGAGGCCCCCCTGTCCGGAGGCAGGAAGGCCTTGCACATTGTCGTGTCGAGGATTGTCCCGATGAACTGGAGCCTCTGTGAAGGATCCAGGTGAGACTTGGAATGGTTGATGGTAATACCCAGGCCAGTGAAAACTTGCTGGGTGAGGGAGAGAAAATGCAGGAGTTCCTCCCTGGACGGGGCCGCCAGGAGCCAGTCGTCCAGGTAGGGAAAAACCTGAACTCCCAAAGTACGCAGGTGGGCCGCTACCACCGCCAGGAATTTGCAAAGACTCGGGAACTGAGGAGAGACCAAAAGGAGCGCCTGAATTGTAATGGTCCCTGAACGCAAACCTGAGGTACTTTCGCTGCGAAGGGCGAATGGGGATGTGCAGGTACGCATCCTGCATATCCAGTGCACAAAGCCATTGGCCCGGCCAGAGCAGGGGCAAGAGAGTTTGAAGGGAGAGCATCCTGAACCTCTTGTATTCCACATATAGGTTCAGGGAGCTGAGATCGAGAATGGGTCTGAGATCTCCAGTCTTTGGTACAAGGAAGAAATGGGAACAGTAACCTGTCCCGTGGAGGTGAGGGGGGACAGGCTCTATAGCCTGTTCGCAAGGAGAGCAGAGATTCCTTCCCTGACCAAAGGAAGATGGTCCCTTGAGTAAGAGGAGTTCAGAAGGGGGTGATGTGGAGGTTTCTGGAGAAACTATGGAGTGCCCCTCTGCTATGATCTGAAGCACCCTTGAATTACGATGTTATCCTCTCCCAACCCGGAAGGTGGAGGGAGAACCTCCCTCCTACCAGTTCCTCCGGGGAGTCCGGTGGCGGTGGGAGAGGGAAGGAGTCAGGTGGTGTGAGGCAGGCCCGCAGCTGGGGCACCCGTTGCTTTTTTGGGCGGCGGGGCCCTGGCAGCTATGGGGGCCCGACGTTTAGTGGCCCGCCTTCCCTGAGGTTTCGCTGGAGGCCGGCTGCGTCTGCGAAAGGGACGGCGCTGTGGGGGATGGGGAAAGTACACTGAATCAACAGATTTAAAGACCGTCCCCTTCTCCTGCAAGTCAGTGATGATGTCCTTGACATCACCGCCGAAAAGCACAGAACCCCTGAAAGATGCTGCTTGAATTGCTGACTGCACCTCCGGGACCAGACCTGACACACGGAGCCATGCATGACGCCGAAGACTTACGGTGAACGCAGAGCTCTGTCCTGCGGTGTCCACTGCATCGTAGGTCGTCCTCAGAATATGACAACTGGCCGAACGAGCAGAACGGACCAGGTCGGCTAACTCCTGCTTGACTTGGGAGTCGGGCAAAGAGTCAATCTTAGATTCCGCCTGGGTAAGGACAGCCTTCTGGTAAACCCCCATATGTGCTACATAATTCAGGGCCCTAATCCCCAGTGTGGAAGAAGCGTAGATCTTCCTTCCATACTGATCCAGAAGGCAGGATTCCTTATCCGGGGGAGACTAGCTCAAGTGTTTCGGGTGTGCTGACCGGCCGTGAGCGGCGCTAATCACAACCGAGTCTGCACGAGGGTGAGAGTCTAAGAAGTCTACACCCTCTGGAGCCTGGTATAGCCTGTTCGACTTCCTAGGAAGTGAGGCTAAAGCCGATGGTTGCTTCCAAATAGTGGAAACAAGGTGGGTGTGAGGCTCGATTCAGGGTGGCACTAGGGTAGGAGCCATAAGGGGCAAGTCCAGATGTTCGGAGAGTTTAACCCGTTGAGGATCTGGCTCTAAGGAATGCCACTGATGGACTTCCTGGATCTTCCTGAGCAACTCCGTGAAGGAAGGATCTTCCGGAGGAGACTTCGGAGTCCTCGGCCGGGGCTTGGACGGTGAGCGTGGCTCGCCTTTCTCGGAACACCCATCGGAGGCCTCCGAGAGAGAAGGAGAAGAAGAAGAAGCAGAGCAAGACTCCCTAGCTCGTCTAGGAGTAGGAACGGGTTCCTTAGGGGGAATCCCAGAACACGTGTCCTGCCCTCTCTGGATCCCGAGAGCAAAGCCGCGAACTCGAGGTGGAGAGGAAGTGTGCCGCCTGGGGCGACGCGGGGGGTGGCACCGATGTCAGAAGCTGCTCCTCATTTTCTTGGTGAGCTGAGCCTTGGCCTCAGCCCACCAGGAGAAAAGAGACTCCCAGAGATCCACCGCGCCTGAGGGCGGTGGAGGAGGGGATAGTTGTACGGATGAAACTGGGAGTGAGAGAACCCGTAACCCGGCTGCGGTATACCGGAGCCGGGTACTGCGTACCTGGGAAAACCGGCGTCGGATAGGACGGCGGATACCCAGGCACTGGAGTAGCTGCCGGAGCAGACTGCCCAGCCGGGTACTCCAAGGGTAGATCAGCCGGGATAGGCCCGTAGGGTGGAGGGCCCGATGGAAGAGGAATATCCCCCGCCAGCGTCGGAGGGACTGGTGTCGGAACCAGCGTCGGCGGGGCCGGCTCTGTAGGAAGAGGATCGGACGGTAGCCCAGGATCCCGAGCCTCGTCCGGGACGGAGGGGAAAAACCCCGGGGCGGGGGGGAGAGAGACTCTGGCTCCCCTGACGGCACCGAAGGCTGCGGGGAGCCTGGTAAGACAGACGAAGCAGGGTCTGTTGTAGGCTCTGAGGCCCGGCGCACGTCGGAGGAGCCAACGTGTGGCTTAGGTGCTGAATCCCGGCAGACGCCAGGCCGAGGATGGGAGGAGGCCCGGTCTGAGGGGGACACTGCCGTGCGCCGCCCCAAAGGGTGGAGCGTCTTAGTGGCCTTCTCCCAGCGGACGTAGGAGGAGCAGACATCTGGCTTAAGGGAGGTGCCCGCACCAGTAGGCCACAAGCCTGCGGCGGTACTGGGGGCTGGAACCTCCTTTTGCCTGGAGGCACCCGGCCGGCGCGCGATCCCTCGGAGGGGATGTTACCTTGCCCGCGACAGACTGGAGTCGCGGAGGAGACGGCCTTCTCCCGGTGCCTTTCCTTGTCCCGCTTCTTGTGCCCTTCAGGGGAGGTCGACGCCTGCCGAAGTTTCTTCAACTCCTTCTCCATCGCGGACATCATCTTTTTGAGGAGATGGGCTTCGAGAGACTGCTGGCGTCGTCTGTGGGTGGCCGCGTTTAAACGTAGGCAGTGCGGACACTTGTCGACCGCGTGGTCGGGGCCTAAGCAGAAAAGGCAGAGGGAGTGACAGTCTGTGAGACAGTTGGGCGCCTCACGAGACTCACTTATTTTTTGAAGGGGACGACATATACCAACGTTCGCCTGACTATAGAAATATAAAATACAATACTGAAAACTTTTTCGCAAAAACCGACGAACAGGACTGAGCAACAAGAACTTAACCGCGAGGCGCTACACGAGCTGACGGCGGGAAAGAACTGGAAGGCGGGCATCCAGGACCACCCATTTATACCGACGTCATCTGACACCGGTCACCTGACATGGGGGTGGTCCCCGGCAGGGACTGCTAGCTAGAAATTTTTCCATGGGGTCCTGCCGCCTACAGTCCTATATGTAATTACCTACTGCAAGAGCCCTCTTGAAGCAAGATGTACAGTTACGTAAGAACTTACCGTAACGGTAGATCTTCGAGAGGAGCTCTTGCAGCAGGCTATTACAATCAGGACTACGCCGGAGGCACTAGGACCCTCCGGCAAAACTTTGCCAGCAATACACAGCAGGGACCGCCCACGACGCCGGCCCCGCCCCAACATCGGTCAGGGTACCCAGCTCCACCTCAGTTCTCCCGCCAAGACCCAGCAGAAGGCCTGACA
This sequence comes from Neoceratodus forsteri, assembly GCA_016271365.2. NCBI lineage: Eukaryota > Metazoa > Chordata > Ceratodontiformes > Ceratodontidae > Neoceratodus > Neoceratodus forsteri. The sequence goes on from CM028129.1 coordinate 727,161,142, forward strand.
AAAGAAGGAGACGAAGCCTACCATGAAGAGAGTTGAAGAAAAAATGAAAATGGATCTGCACACCTCGAGGGGGAAGGCGCGTGGGAAGTAGTGCCTGCTGCAAGAGCTCCTCTCGAAGATCTACTGTTATGGTAAGTTCTTACGTAACTGTACTATCTTACTTCGAGTGGGAGCTCTTGCAGCAGGATATTACAATCAGGACTGAGTCCCAAGCAGTCCCACAACAAGGAGGTAGATGACCCCGGGAGGTGGAATATGCAGACTCCAGAGGCCTTAGGACAAAAGCCCTTGTAAAATGACAAGGCCGAAGCCAGCTCGGCGTCTGGAGACGATATTCAAGCTGTAATGCTTGATAAAGGTATACACCGAGTTCCAGGTTGCGGCCGCACAAATGTCTCGTATGGCCACATTCTGCAGGGCGGTGAAAGAAGCCGACACTCCTCTGGTGAAGTGACCCCTAACTGGGCCTAGCAGGGGTTTATTGTGATGCTCGTAGCAAAACGAGACACAGCAAACTATCCATTTAGAGAGTTTGCTTGGACACCAGTTGACCCAAGCAATGTGGTGCAAAAGCCACAAAGAGCTGCTCCAATTTACGGTGCTGAACCGTCCTTTTGAGGTACTACCTCAGAGTCCTGTGGACATCCAATGTGTGGAGGAGGGCCTCCCCTCTATTGGAAGGGGAAGGAAAATAAACAGGAAGATCAACCAACTGGTTGAGGGTCAATTCTGAGACCACTTTCGGAAGAAACTTAGGATTTGTTCTGAGGGAAACCCTTTCCCTGTGGAAAACCAAATAGGGCTCTTTATACATGAGAGCCTGAAGCTCGGAAACCCTTTGAGCTGAAGTAACAGCAACCAAAAAGCAAACCTTCCAAGAAAGGTAACGCAGCTCACAATCAGCTGCTGGCTCAAAAGGAGGGAGGGTGAGTTTCTCCAACACAAAAAGGAGGTCCCAGGGTGGGACAGGGTCCTGAATGGGAGGTCTCATATGTAGAATTCCCCCAAGAAGGGTGCGGGCCACATCCAATTGTGCTAATGCTCTCCCCCACGACAGCATGATAGGCGGAGATTGCCCACATGTGCACCTTGATAGAGGAGTAACTCAGACCCTTATCGTACAAGGAGAGAAGATACTGTAAAGCTGGAGTTCATTATGGACAGGTGGACGGATCCAAACGCTGCGGCAATGCCCAAAGACAGAAACGCTTCCACTTCATAGCATAGGTGGAGTGAGTAGAGGGCTTTCTTGCTGACACTAAGACCGCCGCCACTTCCAGGGAAACCCCGTATCTATGATGAGCTATGTCTGAAGGAGTCAAGCATGTAGGTGTAAGGATCGAAGATCTGGATGGACCAGCGACCCTTGGTCCTGGGACAGTAACTGCGAGCATATGGGTAGCAGAATTGGAGATTCCGTGGATAACCGCTGCAGTAATGAGAACCAAATCTGCAGAGGCCATTTGGGGGCCACTAGGATCATCCGGGCCCCTTCTGCCTGTATGTAGGCAGTACTCTGAATGAGGGGGAAGGGCGGAAAGGCATAGAGAAACCTCTCTGCCCAGCAAAGGGATAACGCGTCTGGCCAAAAAACTCCAGGCGCGTGCTCTCGCAAGCAGAATGTTGGCAGTCTGGCGTTGCATGGTGACGCAAAGAGGTCCAGCTCTGGAAGACCCCACCTGTCAAAGAGCTGGTCCGCTACGGACTGTAGCAGCTCCCACTCGTGTGCTCTGGAAGGCGACCTGCTGAGGCTGTCAGGCAGATTGTTTATGACGCCTAGAATGTGCATCGGACAGCAGGATGCCCCGCTCCAGCGCTCAGTACCAGACTCTCATCGCCTCCGTGCAGAGAGGAAACGAATGAGTGCCTCCTTGTTTGTTGATGTAAAAGACGACCGCCATGTTGTCTGTCTGAACTAGAAGAGAGCCTGGCACCAGATCCTCTCAAAAAGCCTGGAGGGCGTACAGGACCGCTCGCATTTCCAGTACATTGATGAGAAGGGACTGCTCCTCAGGTGATCAAACCCCTGAGTTCGATGTGCACCCCCCACCCCAGGTCCAATGCATCCGCTGTCAGGGTTTGACCTGGTGGCTCCGGACGAAAGCTGACCCTTCTCCAGATTGTTGGGGTCCATCCACCAAAGCAGAGTTCTCTTGACTGGCTCCGAGATCTTGACCAGGCAGTCTAGATCGTCGTAGCTTTGGTCCCACTGCACCCTGAGCATCCACTGCAGGACTCATGTGGAGGCGGGCCAAAGGAGTGACAGGAATGGCCGCCGCCATGTGCCCCAGTAAACTGAGGAACTTCCGAGCCGGAACTCGAGGAGTTATGGAGATCCATTCCGCCATCTCTCGCAAGCGAACTCCCCTGTTCTGTGGGAGGAAGGCCATGCCCTGGACGGAATCCAGGATGGCTCCTATGAAGGCGAGTTTTGGCTGGGCTCGGGGATGATTTTCGAAGATCAGGGTGTCCCAGCCTCGGAACAGATGCATGCGCCTTAGAGAGCTCAGAAGACGCCTATTCTGACAGGCCGTAAGCAGCCAATCGTTGAGGTAGGGGAACACATAGTGTCCCATACGCCTTAGAGACACAGCCACCACTGCTAGGCATTTGGTGAAGACTTGCAGAACGGAAGAGGGGCCGAATGGAAGCACTCGAAACTGAAAGTGCTCCCTGGAAGTGAACCTCAGAAACTTCCTGTGGGAGGATAGACCAGATATGCATACATGCATCCTGCACGTCGAGAGAACACAGCCAGTCTCCTAAGGAAGTAGCCTGAAGAGTCACCGTCCTGAACCTTTTGTACTCGATAAAGAGGTTTAGGAGGACTGAGATTCAGAATGGGACGAAGGTCTCGAGTCTTTTTAGGGACCAGAAAGAAGTGGTAATAGAACCCCTGCCCTTGCTGATACAAGGGGACCCTCTCTATTGCTCTCTTCTGCAGGAGGGTGTGTATCTCTCCTATTAGTGGGATGTGAGGAGGAGGATAATGGGAGAGCTTTGGTGGAGTATGCGGAGGAAACTCTGAACTCTAGCGTGTGTCCTCTCCGTATAATATCCACGACCCACTGGTCTGCGGTAATGGACTTCCACCCTTCGAAATGAAGGGAGAAGCAGCCCCTAACCAGCTCCTGGTCTCCCAAGGAAGAGGGGGGAGCCGGGGAGGGAGCTGGGCAGAGCCGGGAGTGGGGGAGAGAGGGCCTGGGAGGACTTGGGCCCACAGGCAGGAGGTCCACCAGAATGCTGGTTCCTGGATCTTCCAGCGAAGCCTCCTCTGCCCCTGCTGGTTGTTACGTGGCTGGACCTTGACTGCCTGAGGACTTACAACAAGGGCCGCCTATGGTGCTGTCGTCGCTGGTCGCCATGGTACATCTGGCAGACCGACCAGATCGACTTGCCCGACTCCTGGAGGTGGGAGATCAAAGCCTCCGTCTCCTGCCCAAACAGCACAGTACTCCGGAAGGGCAGATCCTTGATACTGGCCTGCAGATCCTGGTGAAAGCCAGAGACTCTCAACCAGGCATGGTGCCAGAGGCACACCCCAGAAGCGGCTGTCCTGGCTGCCGTGTCATGAGGCCCTCAGTACATGGGAGCCTAGGTCTGAGCCCGACTGGAGGAGGGCCAGGAGCTCTGCCTTTCGGTCAGAGCCTGGCATGGTCTTTGCCAGCTCCAGTCCCCTTTCCCACAATGCATTCTGGTACTGTACCATATGCATTAGGAAATTGAGGAAGCGGATGGAACAGGTGGAGGCAGCATATACTTTCTTGCCCACCTGGTCCAGGCAGCGGGACTCCGGGTCAGGAGGCTGGGGTGCTTCAGTTGCCGAGACTTGTCATGGGCAGCCATGATCACTGACGAATCAGCCTGAGGGTACTCCGCTAGAAAGGGTTCTGCCCTCGGGGCCTTATACAGCCTGCCCAACTTTTTTGGAACTGCCGGGATTGAGGCCGGATGCATCCAGGTGGTTCTAGTAAGGTCCTGGAATGTATCTACTAAATGAGGGATAACCAGAGGCTTTGGCTCCTTTTGCCGCAGGTACTTAGCCAATCTCCGGCGTTCCGGATCCAGGTCCTCCGTGTTCCACTCGGAGACCTGGATGTGCCTCATGAGTCCATAAAGGTAGGATTGTCCGGAGGAGAACGAGGCTGGTCCTTCTCTCCCGGGGAGCACTTGAGGCTGAGAGAGGCAGAAGAGGTAGACGTTGGGGAGGAGGATCGACTGTCCGACTTGGAGTAGTCTGACCCCGTCCTATGACCATGCCTTCGCTGACGTCGGTAGCTAAGGGACAGACCTCGGTCCGAAGACAGACTCCAGTCCCTGGACCAGCGACGGAGCAATGACTGACGTCTGGAGCATTCTCGCCTGGAGCGAGAAAGGCTCCTGGAGCGTGACCTAGACCGACGTTGGTCACCAGAATCCCGGAAGCGACGTCAGTGGTCCCCAGACCTTGTGCGGGAACGAGCCCTGGAGGGAGGGGAAGGCTGGTGCTCCGGTGACTTCCCCGGGGAAGACTCACCTCCCACCTGTGGTTTCCCCACAGGGTCCGGTACCGGTGTCTGGGCCGGCGACAGGAGGACCATTTGTGGACCTGCCCCCACCAAAAGGAGAAAAGATCCTTGAGCTCATCCTTGGTGAATATTTCAGCCGCTCGTTTCGGGAAGGAAGTCTCCGGAACGTCGGGCCGTGAAGGAGCGCTCTCCTGAGGGCCCGGGGGAGGAGGACTTGGGCAACAGGGACGTCGGTTCCACCGCGATTGTCCCTGTGTCCTTCACCCTTTCGACCAGCGTCAGTGTAGGGACAGACGGAGTGACACTGGGAGCGCCGGAGAGTCCTTAGTCTCCGGAGGCGGGCCTTTAGCAGGTGGCGTCTGTGCCTTAGCAGGTGGGGACGAAGCAGGCACCTCTAAGGGCTTAGCGATGACCCTTAGCGGGGTCACCTTTGGCTTGGCCGGCTTCTCCCCCGAAGGGCCGGCCTTAGCCTGATGAGTCTTCGGAGGATCTCAGAACCCGAGGGACGGCCTTTTTGGGGTGATGAGCCGTAGAGCACCGTGACGGGACCGGACCACGGTCCTTGCTGTGGCGCTTCTCCTTCCGCTTCCTCCGAAGAGTGCAGATACATCTTCTGCTCCAGCAGGTAGGCCTTAAGGGACTTCAGGCAGCGGATGCGGGTCCGGCTGGTAAAGGCCTGGCAATCTGCGCAATAGGTGGTGTTGTGGTCCAGGCCAAGACAAAAAATGACGCCCAAGAAGACATCGACCTTGGCCAGGAAAAACAGCTGACGTCAGTACTGGAAAAAACGGAGCTGAGAGCGAGGAAAACAACGCTCTAAAGCGGGTAAAACAACCGAAGGGCAGCGGACTGACGGGTACCAGAACACGAGACAATCAGTCGATAACTGAAGAAACTGACGAATAAGTGTTGATTGGAGATCAAACGCTTAGCTGCAACTGCAAGCAGAAGCTGTTCCTTCAACTTCATGTGCAGGATGCGGCGGAAAGAACTGAGGTGGCGCTAACCGCCCTCTGTACCCTGGATCGCCGGGGCGGGCCGCATCAGGGGCGGTCCCGCTGTGTATTGGTTGGCAGAAGTTTCACCGGAGGGTCCTAGTGCCTGCGGTGTAGTCCTGATTGTAACAGCCTGCTGCAAGAGCTTCCATTCGAAGTAAGATCTGGAATTTAGGAAATGAGTAAATTAAAACAATGTCTTACATTGTGCTTGTCATGTAGCAACCACCTCCCCAACGGCAGATACTTGGCCATATTCAAAAAATGTTTACATACTGCAATACATCTATATACATACAAAAACAGACTGATCGAATTGTTTGGGCCTTTCTTTCTGGTATTGCCTGGATGGACTACATGGGCCTTTTCTGCTGTCAGTCTGCCTGTAGCACTTTGTCCATCTTTTAAAAACTGGGGGAATCCTTCTCGGCCACTGGTGGAAACTTATCACATGACCATGCACTTTCACCAACAACCACATGCCTTCATATTTTCATGCATTTTACCTGTGTTTATTTTCTCCCATATTTAAGTGTAGTAACCCCTCAAGGACTGTGGTCACTGTGATATAAGCATTTCTCCACTCTGCCTTGTGCATCACCACATACATGTTTAGATCAGAGCATGGGACACGCCCTGTTGACTGATATCTGCACCTCTTTCACTGCAAAAAAATCTATGGTAGTGAACTGTTAGGGTTCTAAATCCGCAAAAGAAGGGAATGTGGCACTGAATTTAGGACCCCGCACAAAGCATGAAGTAAAGAAATCTTTTGCACAGTTTTTGTGTATCACTAATACAAAATGCAAGCTTTTGTTCGTGGAGGGTTTTTCTGCTTTAAACATTTTTTTGTGGAGGACTCCAACATTTTCTTGCTTTTTCCAAGAGTGAAGTATTTTTCTTGTTTACACAGAAACATAGAAGTATGCAAGCAAAAGAAGCCCTTGCACTCAAGTCTGCCTGGTCTGGAGGTATTCGCTTCTTAGAGGTTCATGTCCACCACCTACCCAGCCTGTATGCCAATCACACCCCTTCTTGAAGCTCTCCAGTTTGTATTAAAGCAGCAATATTTGTCAGCTGGAAATATATTTCATCATATAGTTTTTTTGTTAATAGCAACAATAGGGTAAATGGCACGGGAAATGTGAAAACCACCACTCGTGAGGTGTAGAGAGGTCGGAACCAGAGTCAAAAAATAAATCTGTTCACACTGCTCATGCCATATCTTGTTTATGCAATAGACAAAATAGTGCAGGAGTGGTACAGTACGGTTTAATTTTAAAATAAACTGTTTTTACCTGTCCCATATGAATTTGTTTTGTTACACTTCCAGAGTACTGCTGTGCTGCCTTTAGGCTTCTCGTACCTGGATACATCTCTAAGTCACTGTGACGTAGGCAACGGAATGAGCATACATATAATCATTATGCACCATCATGTCCCACAGTAAACATCTGTGTGCAGCAATAAGTGCAGTAGATTACTGGGATTTTCGGGGAGCTTCGGAAACGGACACCAGAAGTGGACATGTTTTACACCTGAATTTTATGGCTTTTTCATTTTATGGCAATCATAACTAAAGCAACAGTTGAGTGAGGAAGTGAATTTCTTGCTCTGAGCTGAAAGCTCGTGCATGCATTTTTTTTCTCCCACCGCATAAGATGCACTGTTTGATTTAAATATTTATACACATTTCCTCATACAGGGCCATAGCATATACAACAGCAGTAGTATCATAATGCTGACATTCATGAATTCATCCCCTTCACTCTTACAATAGGAGTGGGGGGGGGGGGCCAAAGTTTAAGCCATTTGTTGTCCATCAATGCTAGCTTAGCTATCTCAACGGCTTTGGAATGTCCAGAGTAAACTAGAATTTACAGAGGGTCATCTAGAACAAATCAGAGAATTGCCATTTATCCATTTCTACACATATTATTGAAAAAAAAAAAAAAAAACAATAAGAACTGTGTTTTTCTTAACTTCCTGCACATAACAGTGTACCTATAGGACCAGACTAACTTTTATCAACTTGAGCCAAGAAAGAATTTAACAAATCGGCAAATCAGACCTGTAAGGTATGAGTTACACATCAATACATAACTTTATGCATCACCCCCCCCCATTAGAAGAAAGCAGAGTGACAAGGATGACAAAGCAAAGTGTACTGTATCTGTCAGACAGATCTATTCCAATAATTTAAACAATATTCTCTTCCAAACTTACTGTGAGGGTAGTTCACTTAATCTGGAAAAGTTACAACTGGTGGCACTGAACTACCCTCTCCATACACATTTAAGGAGGCTCAGGTTTCCCCCAAGGTTCCAATTGAAGGCTACAGGCTGTACAGAAGGGGGAAACAAATTAAATTCAAACAGCCACACACTCCTCTTCTGCAGTTTCTTCCTCCACCGGAACACTGTCTTGTGGCAAATTCCCTCAGTTTTCTCCAGACATCATCCAACATCTTTAGGGTCCGTGAACTGCCATGATTTGCCACCACACGTGATCCTAAGTTGAACTGGCAGCAAAAATGAATGCACCACTCCTAGTGCCCGAAGTCTGTGTCACACTCCATCAAATCTCGTAGTGAGAACGGGTCTGGAAAGATATCCGGGAAAGGTTTCATATCAAAATAATTTATGGCTGGCGGGTAAGCCAACCACGCTGCGGATATTAGTGCGTTTCAGACTTCCACTCCAGGGGTCCGCAGAAGAACAGTGTGGGATCAATTTGTGTTGGTGGGCTGCACTCTCAGGCAGACTCTGTAGGAGCGTCACAATCCGCAATCAAGTCCTTCGGCACAGGGATCCAAGTTTGCATCCATTCCTTCAAAAAAGGAAATCGATTTGACCCCTCTGAACCTTCTGGTACTCCGACCAGTCTAACGCTCCTTGCCCGAGCCTCATTCTCGAAGGCCTAGAGCCTGCCTCAGAGCTGAACATTTTCTTGAGTCAGTGAGACGGTTGCTGCCTGTGAGGTGATGGAGCGCTTATCAGTTTCAGCCACAGTATTAGACAAGTACAATAAGTGAAGCGTCAATGTTCCTTTAACCTGGCTAGGATTTTTTCCATTTTGGCATCCACCAATTTCATCGTAGCCAGCATCTGATGCCAGGGAGGGGCTGCTGAATTTTCTGCTGCACTCTCCCCTTCGGAGCTTGTGGTTTCAGTGGCAGTTTTGGCTGTCACAGGTTTGGAAGCCACTGGTATTGGATTTATTTGCTTTCCCTTACAAATTTTAGTCTGCCTGAAAGCAGATCACTTCAGGTAGTTCTAGTAAAAGTTTTTAAATTCTGTGTGTAGCCCTGGAGGTAGTTCACTCATTTAAATATCTGGGATTAACTCGATCCCATGCTCTCCTTCAGCTCACATGCCTCAATCTTTGCCAAATCTCTTAATCAGAAACTAGGTCTCTTCTACCACATTCGCCTGCTTCTCACATCGGACTCCTGCCATAAAATTGCCTCCTCCTTCCCCCTTCTTCCTCTCCTAACCTACTGTGCCCACCTACTCCTCTCTACCAACTCTGCCTCCATGCCCTTCCTCTCAGGCATACCACAGGACTGGAAGGTTGGCCTTGGGGATGAAGGCCCGATCGCACCACTGTGATATCCTCTCCTCGCTGGGATGGTTTACTTACATGGATAAACTGAGGTACTCCTCCCTGATTCACATATTCAAGCTCGTCCACGACTTTACACCTCCTTGACCTGATGACCTAGTACGCCTCCGGCATGTACCGTGCAACCTTCGCTCCGCCTCACTTCCCCTTCTTGTTTTACCAAAAGTCCGTCTGACCACCTCCAGGCGATCCTTCTCGTTCGCTGCTCTCTCGGATTGGAACTCTCTTTCTCCGACAATCTTGTCCTGCTCCTCTCTTAATTTGTTTCAAGCTAAGTTAACTGCCTCATTTTCCACCTCTACACCCTGCTCTTGCTTCTCCTGAATGTCCCGCCATCCTCCCTCTCTACCCAATATACCCCTGATGTTCACTCCGCTACATAATGCCTTGTTGAAGTTCTTATCCTGTGCCAGTGCTTAACTCTGTCTTTTTACATATATTACCTGACAATCCTTAAGTACTTAACCCTCACTGTGTCTTACTGCTTTTCTGTATCGAATGTTTTACAACTGTTAATTTGCACTATAACTATGTAATCCATACCCGGGTCACCCCTGAAAAAGGGACTGTATTGTCTCAGTGGACTCACCTGGTCACCAAAGCTAAAAAATAAACAAACAGCTTGCAAAAGAGAGTTTAGTAGAGCTGATTAGCTGGTCTGCTAAACGCTTCCTGCTAGATCAGCTCTTTGGCACCCCCCCCCAAAAGATGCATTTCTAACATCCTTAAATCATTAGCGCATTTAAAAATCATACACAAAAAAATATAGCTAATTTTGGTATTACTGACGTCAAAGATGGCCACCACTCAATTTTTAAAAATCTCTTCCACCGAGGTTTATCTACTGAATGTAGACACTAGGTTTAGTTTTTATTACTCTGATAAATTCACTAGAATTTCTTAATGCCCCTTTTCAGGCACAATCTCAGATTACAAATTGATAAGGCAATACAATTAAAAAAATGAGCATAACAGCCAAGAACAATCAATACCTAGCAGTTAACAGTGTAAAAAACAGGGAAGGCATAAAGTATACTCACTGTAATACCTGCCTTTGTTCAATAACTGGAACAGCTAGCACAACTTTTGCATCATCTCCACCTGTGGAATGGTGCCCAGAACGTAGAAGGTTTTTTTAAATGAACTCTCTGTGCTGGTCTTGCACCAACAGCCACTGTCCAACACGGGGTGGCCAACCTGTAGTTCGCGAGCCACATTGCGAGGGGTGTCAATTACTTGTCAAGTACACATTACAGTCTTTGCTTACCCCATTGATGTTTGTTCCTAGTCTTGAAATTGCAAGCTGTAGTCCCCGCCAGCGCTTCTGATGTTCGTCCGGCTTGGTAGTAATTTGTCAATTATGCTTTTTGATTGGTGAATGACATCAATTCCATGTCAGTTACTTGCGGATGCAGGTTGCTAGGCAACTATCATTGTGTCTCAGCTGTTCCACTTCTGTAGAGAAGCCCCTCAGCTGCTGCCTGTTTTCAAAGCTCTGGACAGTTGCTGCACGAGACAAGTGGGCAAAGCTTGGAGGGCCGGATCCACGACTGAAGTCACAGCTACTGAAATGCTTTGCTTCCCTATCGCAGTCTCCCCAGTGCGTTTGAAGCTGTTTGTAAATTAGCTGCTTTTTTTTCCTTCCCCCCAATTGTTTAACCAGGTGAGACACACCAAGCTGAAAGCTTGTTTACAGGTGCAACCTGGTAGCACAGGATAGTTAAGTGACTTGCTCAGGGTCACAGTATGCAAGTGGGGGCTGTGGGATTCAAACTCAGGTCTCCAGATTTGCAGTTCAGAGCCTTAAACCACAGCGCTATACTGCCTCCCTTTGGTAAGAACACTTGCTGCACAGGACTACTGAGCAAAGTTTCAAGGGCTGGATCTAGAGCTGCTATGAATTACTATAAATTTTAAAATGACAACTATCGTTTAAAAGACTAACTTAATAAAATACGATTGATTTATTTTAAATTTCTAAATATGGATATGTAAGGGCCGCACGTTGTTGTGGCTCACAACCCTGAAAAGGTTGCACACCCCTGGTCTAACAGATCTACTGCTGCAAAGTCCCAAATGTAGCACAGACCTAATTTAGAAAATGATGATAGTAAGAATCACCCAGTTAGTATTGGGTAAAAGGGCAAAATATTAAAAAGTTTAATTGTAAGTGAAAGGTAAAACATTACAAAGAAACAGGCAAAGGCTCATTGTAAAACTCAAGCTGGAGCAGCCTTATCATGGCTTACCCTAATCTAGGTATGGAAGGGTGAGTTGCATTAGCTGTTCTCATTTAGAATAAAGGCAGATACTACAGCAAGTATCACTACATTCTACAACAGAACAGCAAGTCCAACTCTTGCAGACTCTAACCAGTACCCTAGGTTGGAAGGTTTAAAGAATACCTGGTAAATCTATTCCGCAACACAGATTTCAAACCTGGTATCCTCTCTTGCCTGGATATCTAGTCTGTAGCGAGTAATGAATGTGTGGGCAGAAGCCCAGGTTGGAAGCCCTACAGATTTCATCCGGGGGAGTGTTCCTCTTGGCAGCAGCAGAGGCTGTTCTTGTGGAATGTGCCTAGACTTACCCAGGTGGCACTATTCCCACTGTCACAACTATAATGGGCAATGGATATAATCCATCTTCATAGAAATCTGGCAACAGAAAAGGACCTTTCTGGCCCAGCGAGTCTGCCTCTTATATTCTCCGTCCCTTTTGTCCAGAGAGATCCCACTCCACCCACTGGTCAGTCCCCTATGTCTGTCCAATGCCCTCTTGAATCCTTCCATCATTTCAGCTCCCACCACCTCTTCCGGCAGTCTGTTCCAGGACTGCACCACCATCTCAGCGAAGTAACACCCCCACACACATTGCCCCTAAACCTTCCTCCTTCTAATCTTAGACTATGACCCCTTGTAAGTTCCACTCCTTCACCTCATTAATCCCCTTCATATACTTAAACGTTTCTTTCATGTCCCCTTGCTCCCTTCTAGTCTCCAGTGGGTACAGATCAAAATTTCCTCAACCTCACAGGGCTTCCTATGCATACGCCTTGCACCATCTTGGTTTCCCCTTCTCTGAACCCTTTCAATCCTGTCTATATCCTTGCATAGGTGAGGTCTCCAGAACTGGACCCCGTAACTCCAGGTGAGGCCTCACGATGGATTTATAAAGGGGCATCAGCGCCTCCCTCGTTCTGCTTGTTATACACCTCCCTGTGCACACCAGCATCTCTACATCTTCTTGCTAGCAGGGTGTCAATGTGATACTTCTCCATTAAGCGACGAAAAGATGCTTAGTGTCACCTTTGCAGCCTCTGTCGTATACATATAGAAGCTGATGGTCCTTTTAAATAGCCTTCCTCCCCTGTCCTCAAGTTGGGTGACACCCTCATTTCTGCTGCCTCAGAGTTCAACTCCTTCACTTCCTGTGCCTCCTACCTTCTCCCTCCCTCCCCAGCCCCCCTTTCCTCCCTCCATCCCCCGCTTTCCTTTTCTCCCATCTCTCCCACAACTTCCCTTAAGGCTCTCCTAGTGCTCAACTCTCTCAAGGGAAGCAGCACTGATGGACTCTACCCCAAATTACTGTTTCTTTCCACCCCTGCTATTGCTCTCCCAATCATCTCCCCTTCTCAACCTCTTTCTCCCTTGCTTCTGTCCCAGACTTCAAGAAATACGTCACTCATTCCCCTTCCTAAAGGAGAAAACTCCAGCCCTAGCATACACTGCCCTATCTCCCTGCTCCCCACCTTAGCTGAATTGCAAGAACACATCGTATTGTCTCAAATCTCCCACTTTAATCCTTCCTCTTTCTTCATCCCCTTCCAACTGGCTTCCGTGAACACCACTCCTCCTCCTACTCTCTCCTACCTTACTGACTCCATTCTCTCAGGCATGGATCAGGGACTCATCACCTCTACTATCTTTGTCGATCTGGCCAAAGCCTTAGACAAGGCTGCACACCCCCCCTCCTTGAAAAACTTGAGGTTTGGGGTTCACAATCTCTGCATCGAATTAGTTTCGCTCCTACCTTGAGGGAAGATCTCAATCTGTCTGAACTGGTGACTTTCTATCCCCTCCTCTTCCCATCAGCAATGGGGTCCCATCTTCTAGCCAATCACCACCTAGGTGCCCAGAGAAAAATCCTGGGGTGTAAGAGGAAACAATTCCTATATTTAGCACCACCGGGGAGGTGAGTTTAACCAGAGAAGGAATTCTCAACAAGGTTCTTAACTCCTGGGAGTCCAAGGGGACTGTGTGTTGCCAAGAGACCCAGCTGAGGGATTTTTGCAACATAAAAAAGAAGCTGAAAATCTTATATGGAAAGAAGGATCCCCGCAACCTAGTTTCAGCAGAGGGGCCCTAGCAAGAAGGCAGGCATCCCGCCACAACGAAGCCTGAGGCAGGACTCCTAGAAAGGGAGACCTGAAGACCCCTCTTACTGTCAAGCAGGACCCAGGTAGCTAAAGAAAAGAGGGCAAGAGCAGCTGCTTGCCCCCCATGCTTCAAACAAGTGGTAGGAACCCAGAGGCACCACTGGGACTTTGGCCCACAATTAGCTTCCACTTGGGGGGCGCTGTTTGCCAGAGGCCCAAGAGGATGGTATGGAAGCAGTGATGAATAAAGATATACAGCAAGATCAAGAATTATGGTAGGTACATCATTTTTATATCTTTACCATTAATCACTGTTGAGTGAGTACCAAGCACCACAAAGTGGCACCGGTATATCTCTAAAGGCTATATGGCCTTCAGTCTCTCGCGGGACACTCAAGAGTAGAGGGCCCATCATGAGTCTGGCCAGACCTCCAGGAGAGGGAGGGCGCCCAGACAGTTCTCACCTGGCCCTGAGGGAGAAAAATCACCACCGCCACCTAGAAAGTCAAACCCAATGCCAGGCCAAGAGCGACAACTGGGAGAAACGAAGCCATGCTGTCTGCCTAATGCAGAGCGAAGATCCCACAATCCTGGAGGCTACTGCGCTGGCATCATAAGATGATCGCGCCTGATGTCTCACTAGCTCCAAGCCCTCGTGGTAATGGAACACCTGGTTGCCTCGCTATTGGGCATGGCCGCCAGGATTTCTCTCGACAAAGCCCACAGGCACCTTTCATAGACCACAATGTATGCCTGATGAGCAGCCATGGATAACAAAGACGCGCTGAGGCGAAAACTCTCCTGTCCCAGCAGTTGAACTCTACAGAGTCTGTGTCTGGAAGACTGTCTCTTGTTAGGCGCAGATGCCCAGAAGGGGTGTCCAGCCACTCCAAGCTAAGGGGGGGGTGGCACACTACCTGCACTGCCAGTCCCCAGGGCACTGGGGAAGTGGAGGCCTGAGACTGCTGGGCACTGTGCGACTCCTCCAAAAGGCAGAGGCCATGGAGGGATCACCATCAATTCCTGGCTGAACTCCCCAAGGAACACAGTCGCATGCGAAGGATTTCGTTGAACTACAGGGGAGAGACTGAGCTCCTACATTGTCACCAGGAAGAAAAAATTACTCACCTTAGTAATTGCTTTTCTTCTCATGGAGTCTTGCTATATTATGACTATATGCAGTCAGCCACTGCAGCTGAACTGCCCCGGAGAGGAAAGAGTTAACTCCAGAGAGTCTGGAGTTCCACAGCTCGAGGGCGCTATACCAAAGCTCTATCGGGCCAGTTTCAAATGAAACTGTCAGATCTTTACGAAACTAACACTAAGCAACAAGTCTGTGTGGAAAGCTCTACACTAGCCAAGTGGCTACCTACTAGTAGGAATAACAATATAAACAACAATATAAACAGCAATAATAATAATAATGAATAATAGTATTATTAGTTTCTCCCTAACAAGCACTATTAGACCCCCCTTCCCCCAAGACTCAAGTCCAGGAAGGGGGCCAACATATTACTTAAAACAGAAATACCTAATTCCCTAACCCTAAATACAGGGGGTGAAGGGAAGAACTAAAATTGCATGACACAGTGCTTGCACTAATTTGCCACCCCTACCCAAGTAGAAGTTCTGAGAGGGGCAGGAGGGAGGGTGGATTATACATAGCAAGATTCCATGAGAAGAAAAAGCAATTACTAAGGTGAGTAATTTTTCTTCAAACACCATGAAGTCTTGCTATATTATGACTATATGCAGAATACAGCAGTACTCCCATGGAGGAGGTCAGAACCTACTTAGAAATAGGCTCTGAAGCACAGCTGTGCCAAAAGGATCATCTCCTGGACTGAATATCCAGGGAATAATGCTTGGTAAAAGTGTGAACTGTTTTCAAGTAGCAGCTTGACAGATTTCCAGAATGGGAATATCTCTAGCAGCCGCTAGAGATGCAGCTGTACCCTGGTGGAGTGAGCCCTCAGTCCTGAGAGAGGTTCTCTACCTAGTTTTGATAAAATTGGATACAAGAGACAATCCACCTTGCAATTGTCCTCTTAGTGGCAGGTTTCCTTGCCAACCCGCTCATAGGTAAGGGAAGAGTTGGAGGATTGAACCTGTGACCCTTGGTGCGTTCAAATAGTAGCTAAGGCTCTTTTGACGTCAAGCTGTGCAGACTCCTCTCACCTGAGGAAGAATGCTCAGTGAAAATACTGGAAGAGAGATGGATTGGTTCAGGTGGAAATCTGAAACCACTTTAGGCAAAAACTTTCTGTTAGTCCTGAGGACTACCTTATCTCTGTGGAAAGAGATAAAAGCTTCTTCCACTGACAGGGCCTGTAGTTCACTTATGCATCTGGCAGAAGTGAGCCACTAGGAAAACAGTTTTCCAAGTCAGAAACTTGAGCTCTGCTGAGGACAGAGGCTCAAAGAGTTGCATTAACTGAGCAAGTATGCAAACATTCAGGTCCCAAGCGGAGCTGAGTCTCAAAAGGAGGGTCAGTGAAGCAACCCTTTAAAAACTTGGAAAGCACAGGGTGAGAAGAAAAGGAAGCAGGCTTCCCTGCTGACAGAAAAGCAGAGACAGCTGCCAGATGAACCTTTAAGGTAGCTGGCCTAAGGCCTAAGGAATTTAAATGGACCAAATGGTCCAGTAAAATGGGCAGATCAGCAGATTCTGGGATAATCTGCTTCTCAGAGCACCAGATGGAAAACCTTTTCCACTTAAATTGTAAGTGGTCTAGTGGAAGGCTTCCTTGAAGCCTTTAAATATCCAAAACACCTTGAGAAGGAAGTCAGCAAATTCTAACTCCTCAAGAGCCATGCCTTGAGATGGAGGGATTTGAGGTCCGGATACCACACTCTCCCTGTGCACAGGCCAGTAATGTCGTGGACTCTGGGCAAGCTCAGGGTGGACTGTCAGGACAGAAAGCAGTGGGTACCAGGGCTGTCTGTCCTAATCCTGGAGCAATCAGAATCACCTTGGCAGGCTGAGATCTGATTTTTACTAGTACCCTGAAAAGAAGGGGAAAAGGCATACTGGAACTTCTTTCTCAATCCAACTGAAAGGCGCCCAGGGGGACTGATCCAGCACTGGAGGCCTGCAACAAAACAGAGGAAGCTGGTGGTTGTCTGGGGCTTGAAAAGAATCTATCTGAGGGATGCCCCATCTGGCAAAGACTGACCCCAGCACTAGGGATTCAGGAGCCCGTACGTGATGGCCCTGAAATCCTGCTGAGGGGGCATCCGCCAGGACATTGTCCTTCCCTGGAAGGTGTGAACTGCTATCAGGAGGAGGTTCAGGAGTAAGCCAGAGACTCACAACTTATTGCTTCGTGCACAAGGCTGATGACCGAGTGCCCTGCTTGTTGATGTACCACATTGTTGTGGTGTTGTCTGTCCTGACTTGAACTACTTTGTTCTGGACAGAAGCTGAAAATGCCTGAAGAGCTAAAAGGACAGCTCTGAGTTCCAAGACACTGATGTGGAGCAGAGATTCCTGGGGAGACCACACTCCCTGAGTGGACAGGTCGCCCAGTGAGCTCCCACCCTAACAGGGAAGCATCCGTGGTGAGGGTGAGGGGGGAAACGGGAATGAAAGGAACCCCTTGTTTTACATTGCTTTGATCCTGCCACCAGTGTAGGCCAGGATCAGGGTTTGAGTCACTGGAACCAATTTGGAAAGGGGGTCCCTCCTTTCGAGACCAATAGGCCCTCAAATGGAACTGAATGTCCCTCATCTGGAATCTTGCTCCTTGACTACAGCTGTGGAGTTGGCCATGGGTGCCCTAGGAGTTGCAGAAATGCCTTGTTGGCTCGAGAGACCATGAGGGAAAGGAGGATGCCAGGCAATGAGTCTGTCTACCCTTTCCGAGGGGAGAAATGCCCTGGCTAACTTTGTGTTCAATTCTGCACCTATGAAAGTTAGTACCTGAACTGGTTTGAGAACTGACTTTGGTAAATTCAGCAGGAGTCCCAGGGAAGTGAGAAGCTGCTGGGTGACTTGCAAGTGGGATTTTACCTGATCTGGGGACTGACCCACTATGAGCCAGTCGTCCAGGTAGGGAAACATAGCAATCCCTTGCTTTCTTAAATGAGTCACTACCACAGCTAGACATTTCGTGAATACCCTTGGCGCAGAGGTAAGGCCGAAGGGCATTGCCCTGAACTGGTAGTGGCCTGAGGGTAGTTCGAACCTGAGGTACTTTCGGTGAGAAGGCCTGATTAGAACTGAAAATAGGCATCCTTGAGGTCCAGGGAAGCTAACCAGTCCCCTGGCCTCAGGGAGGGCAAAATCATTGTCAGAGTTAACATTCTGAACTTTGGTTTCAAAAGATGCTTGTTCAGGTACCTTAAATCTAAAATGGGCTGCCATTCTCCTGTCTTTTTTGGGGTAAGAAAGTATCTTGAGTACAGCCCCTTGCCCTGATGGCAAGGAGGACCCTTTCTACTGCTTTGCAGTCCAAAGAGAAGAAACCTCTGCTTCAAAGCAAGAAGGGCTCTGAAGGACTGCAGGTGGAAAATGTCTGGCTCATCTTGAGCTGTTTGAGCTGAGAACCAGACCAAGTGGCCTAATACCTCCAGAACCCACCTGTCCGAGGTTAGGGACACTCAGTTCTGGCTGAAATAAACCAACCTGCCCCCCACTGGTACAGGAGAATCGGCCCTGGGCACCCCATCAGGGTGCCTGCCTTGCAGTAGCCTTAGGCTGAGGGAAGGGGGACTGTTTACTTGTGCCCCATCTACCTCTGCCTCTAAAGAAACCCCTCTGTGCAAATGCAGAGGAGGCCTGAAATTGGTAAAAAGGCCTGCCCCTACCTCTGGGAGCGTGCCTCTGTGGAGTGGCATGCCTCTCCTTAGCCTGGGCACTTTGTAGGTAGTTCTGTATTCATCCATCTTTTCATATAGTTTTCTGTTTGTTCCCCAAACAGAGAATTACCCACAACAGGAAAATCCATAGCCTTTGACTGAGTATCTTGGGACAGATTAGTGCATCTGAGCCATGCCAACCTCAATGAAGTGCTGGAAGTGGCCATGACCCTAGAGGAAACGTCATTAACATCAACAGCAGTATGAAATTGAACTTTAGAGGCTTCACTGCCATCCCAGCAGCCACCTGTTCCAACTCACCTAGCCAGCTGGCCATGGGCCTGCCTTGCTAACCTGTCTACTGTGTCCCACCTGGATTTCTGATATCTAGCCACATAAGCCATATAATTTGCCTGCCTGAGTCCCAAAGAAGCTGCCATATACTGTTTTTCGCCATGGCATCAATCTTCCTGGAATCCTTATCAGGAGGATGTGAGGCCAGAGGAAGATTAGCCTTGTCACAGGCTGCAGCTTGTACCACACCAACATGACTACACTGCTCAGTGAGGAAGTCTGTAACAGAGCCTGACAAGGTATATCTTCTGTCCATTTTTTTATTTACAGGAGGAACAGAACTACAGGTTACTCACCTGTAACAGGAGTTCTAGGAATGGTATATGTTGTTCATCCACACTTATTGGCAGGTATCCTTGCCGCTTTAAATCTTGCCGGAAGGTCTTCAAGCTGGCTCCTCCCACCCACCCGGTGGTATAACTCGGCTCAGCCCCATGGCGCCAGATCTGTGGCCCGCTGGAGGCTCCAGGTTGTCAGCGTCGAGCCGGGGAGGTCGAGGTGGGTCGTGTGGATGAACAACATGTACCCATTCCTAGAACTCCTGTTACAGGTGAGTAACCTGTATTTCTAGGACATGGATATGTTGTTCATCCACACTTATTGGCAGACTCCTAGCAGTTCTCCGGGAGGAGGAGGCAGACGCACTTTTAATACTTAGGGAAAGAGAGACTGGAGAACCGAGGCCCCAAAACCAGCATCCCGGCGTGACTCAAGGTCGATGTGGTAATGGGTAATGAAGGTGTGCTGACTTCCAGGTAGCAGCCCTGCAGATTTCCTGGATAGGGGCGTCCCTGGAAACAGCCACCGTTGCAGCAGTATGGCGGTGCGAATGAGCTCTTATCCCTCTGGGAGCTCCATGCCCGCCAACTTATAGAGATCTATGCGGAGGTGACCCACCTGCTTATACATCCCGCTTGGCTGCAGGTCTGCCAGATGCGGCTTCAGCGTGGGTGACAAACAGCTGGCGAACCTCTCCAGGAATTTCAACCCGTCGCAGCTCTTTGTAATAAGCGGCGCCCTTCTGGGGTCCAAGTATGGAGCCTATGACCTCGAGGTGTGATTGGGGGTAGAACACCCGGCAGAGTCAACACCTGATTTAAGAGTGAAACTCACGACACCACCTTCGGAAGGAATTTCGGGTGGGGGCGCAGGACAACTGCTGTCCTGTGGAGAGACCAGGTATTATTATTTTTATAGTATTATCACAATACAGTATTGCTTAAGTTATTCTTATTTTTTAAATTAAGCGATAAAGAAGTCTCGACCTACTTTGGCGGAGTCGATACATGAGCAGGTCAGGTGGCGGTAGGGACGCCATTATGGCTGTTCAGTCAGTCGGGCTGGGTCCGGTCCGCCTTCTCCGGAAGGGGGGTCTGACAACAGGCTCTTCTTCTACCGCAGGTCTAAAAGAGAAGGCATCCTTTCAGTCGCCCTCTGATACGTCTGCGTGGGCGTTCGGTTATGGGGCTAGTTGCGGTCTCCTCCTTAGGGCCGCGGCAGTGGCTCTGATGACCAGCGCCTTGTTGATGAGTCCTACCCGCCCGCAGTAGGTCTTCAGATGAGTAGTTTCATCAGTGGGGCGGTCTTTTTGGAGCAATGGGCTGGAGGTTGGTTCGGCTTCCTGGCTCGATCGCCAGTGGGCTCTCTAGGCGGCCAGGGTAGAGGCGGTTGGACTTTCCTGTCGTAGCAACCTTCTTTGGTGCGTCGACTCCGATCTTAAGTGTCTCCCCACATGGCTGCAGCGCAGGGGCCACACCGATGCCCGTATCTCCTGTCCTTTCCTTCAAAGCCTGTTTTCGGTCTCTCGGGTTCGCCGGTGCCGTCTGGCCTCGTGGCGCCCGTCCTTAAGCGGCGTTGCGTCTTCAGCGACTACCGCCTGCTGCACCTGCGTGCCCGTTTTCGGCCTGTGCGGTTCCTCGATCATTCGGTGCGGGGGCTCTCAGGACTTCCCTTTTGTCTCTCCTCCTTCCTCTTCTAGCTTTCATCCCTTTCCTGTCCATACAGTCCCTCCTGGACTGTCAGGAGATGACGTTGAGCCTGACCCAGACCTTGGCTGGGTGATGAAGTGGACGAAACAGGATCTTTTATTGCTACAGAGCCTGTGGTGAGGACCTGTCCTTTAAGTCTCTGTTGAAGAATCTGAGCTCCACTCTTTCTTTCAGACTACAGACAGTCGATCCTGGAAGCTGTAAGACTCCAATATCTTCATGCTTGGAGATCCCTACGGATTTGATTCCTCCGATTCAACCTTCCTTGAGAGGCTGTCTCCAAATGGTATGGAATAATCCTGCTCACCCCTCCGGTTGTTAAATCCATTGATAGAAATACTCAGCTCCCAAGGATACATCCTATCTTGGCATCCCAAACCTTCACGGATCCTGTTGTAGTCCTGGCAGAAAATGACAAGGTAGTTCTTCCTCAAACTACTACAGCTCGACCTATCAACAAAGAGTCTCGTAAGATAAATACATTAGGTAAGAGAGTCTTTGCTGCATCCACTCTAAGTATGCATATTGCCAGTTACCAGGGTTATTTTTCCCAGTATGAGTATATCCTGTGGCATTCTATCAAGCAAATGGTTGAAGCTCTTCCGGACTCGGACTCAAAGGCAGAGCTCCTTCAAACCATTACCAAGTGGAATCTAATAACCAGCAGGTGAAAGCAACCATGGATGCTTCGACATAACTAAATTCAACAGCTGCTGGTATTTGTACTCACCGTCACTCCTAGCTACGTACTTGGGTTTCACGAATGATGTAGCAACAACAGGTGATGGCGTTGCCCTTATCTTTTCAGTCCTCAGGTAGAGCAAGCTCTAGAAGCTACACAGAAGACTAGGTCAGCCATTAAGCTGGCTCGACCCCCTCCTGCCCCTTCTCGAGGGCATGTCGGTAGACGCCAATTTCATAATCATCAGTCCTTTCGGGGCAGAGGAAGTTTCCATAAGAACCAACCTGCCCAACCTCAAAAGTAGGCGCAACAGAAAGCGCAAGGGCCCAAAGCGCCCAGCGCTACCTTATGAGTTGCCGGCCCAAGTCCCATCTCAACTGCCGAGTGGACTTTTCCTCTCTGGTGGGAGGTGCGTCTGATGCACTTCTACAGGCAGCGGAGTCCATAACCTCAGACAAATGGGTCCTTCGGATAGTCGCCGAGGGTATTCTCTCAATTTTCTGGAGACCCTCCCGGATGTCCTCCCAAGCGACAGCCCAGGCTGTCAACCCTTCAGTCAGACCTTCTCGCCGCAGAGATTCAGGGCCTTCTGAACAACAGGGCAGTAGAAGTGGTGCCTCTGCATCAGCGAAACACGGGGTTCTCCCACTACTCTGGTTCCAAAGAAGTCCAGGGGAATCGCCATTCTAGACCTCAAGCTAAACAAATTTCTCCCCAAGGAGAAATTCAAAATATTTCTCTGGAAACCTGTTACCCTTGCTTCATCAACACGACTGGCTAGCCTCCCTGGACATGCAGGATGCTTACCAGCACATTCCTAGTCACCGAGGCATCACAAATTCCTGAGGTTTTGTGGCTCTGGGTCAACACTATCAGTTCAGAGTCCTGCCCTTTGGGCTATCCTCTGCGCCCATGAGTCTTTACAAGAAGTGTTGTGCAGTTCCTAGCGCATCTCAGGAACTTCGGTATCCAGGTGTTTCCCTACCTGGACGACTGGCTTCTAGCAAGCACTTCCAGACAAGGGACTCGATGCCGTACAGACCACCTCTTGCCTTCTTACGTCCATGGGAGTTCTGCTGAACCTCAAAAAGTCTCAGTTGCAGCCCTCCCAGAGACTCCTTTTCATAAGGGACTCTTCTGGACACCTCTTGTGCGAGGCTTTCCTTCCAGAGGACAGAAGGAACAATAACCTTCAGATGGTTCGTTACATTGAGAGAACAGATCAGTTACAGCTCTCGATGCAAGGTATGTTAGGCCTCATGGCATCCCTCTGTGTTCACTGTACCCTAACGGCTGCACATGAGAACCACTCAATGGATGCTCAGTGATATCCAACCACTCACCCGCTGTCTTATCCCATCAGGTGACAGAACCCTTACAGAGGTCCCTCACCTGGTGGTCTCAGAGAGAGCAATCTCCTGGAGGGTTTCCTTTGCTCATCTGGATCATCAGATTTTCCATTACCACGGACGCTTGTCGCTAATGGGGTGGGGAGCTCACTGTTGTGCTCTCCACACTCAAGGGTGTGGACTCAACTCGAGTCCCAGCTTACATAAATGTCCTAGAGATGAGAGCCGTCCTTTATGCGGTCCAGCGTTGAAGGACATTCTCTGTCACAAGACCATTCTCCTTCAAGCGGACAACAAAGCAGTGATGTACTACATCAACAAGCAGGCGGTGCTCACTCTTACCTCTTATGCAGGGAAGCGATGAGGTATGGGAATGGTGCTTGGAACACAAAGCTCTAATTCAAGCGGTTTTACCTGCCAGGTGTACAAAGCGACTTGGCAGACTGTCTCAGAAGAACAGAAGCAGATCCTCCACGAGTGGTCTCTGCGACTCAGTCATAGTTCAGTCACTAATGAAGGTGGGGAACTCAGACCTGGACACTTTTGCATCCTCAAGCATAAAACTGCCTCTCTTCTGCTCCAGAATTCCAGGGCCTGGCATTTTCTGTCTGGATGCGTTCAGGCTGCAGTGGACAAAACTCTTTCTATATACCTTTCAGCCCCTTCCTCTAATTCAGAAAGTACTCCTCAACTTGAGTCTCGGGGGACCAAGATGATTTTCATTGCTCCTTTTGGCCTCGACAACTCTGGTTTCCACTACTCAACAATATGTTGGCAGTTCCTCCGAGACCACTCCCCTTGCAGGTGAACCTGTTGACTCGGGGTCCGGTGGTCCATCCCAACCTGAGATCGCTTCACCTTCATGCTTGGCTCCTGAAGAGGTAGAAGTGAACCGGTTCAACGTCTCTCGAAGAGTTTCAGACATTCTCCTGGCTGCTCGGAAGCCAGCTACTCGGAAAACTTACATATCTAAGTGGAAGCGTTTTTCGCTCTGGTGTGCAAAGTCCTCTTTGAATCCCTTTTCCTGTCCACCAGACAAGGTTTTAGAGTACCTTTTGGACCTCTCAAATTCAGGTCTTCAGTACTCTACAGTCAAAGTTCACCTTAGTGCCATTTCAGCGTATCATGAGCCGGTCTCTTCTTTGTCTCTGGCTCAGTTACCTATCGTTAAGAGATTTCTTAAAGAATTCTCATACCAGACCTTCTATAAGACGTCCAGTTGCAGCCTGGGACATTAACCTTGTGCTAGACATGCTCACTCGGAAACCTTTCAAACCTCTGGCTACCTGTAAGCTAAAATTTCTCACCTGGAAGACTGCCTTCGTAGTGGCCATTACCTCAGCCCGTAGGGTCTCTGAGATGCATGCCCTGGTCACAGACCCTCCGTATACTGTGTTCCATAAGGACAAAGTAGTTCTTCGTACTCATCCTAAATTTCTTCCCAAGGTTGTGTCAGAATTCCACCTAAACCAACCTTTGGTCCTTCCCTCTTACTTTGCGAACTTCCAAAGTGAAGGAGAACGTTCTCTTCATTCTTTGGATGTTAAGAAGGCTTGTATTTCTATCTAGATAGAACCAAGAATTTTCACAAAGCCCAACAACTTCGTTTCCTTCAGTGAGACCGGCTGGGTCAACCTGTCGCTATCAGATGTATCTCATCATGGCTAGTGGCATGTCTTCAACACTGCTATTCCATGGCACAGGTTAAGGGTGGAAGTTAGGGTTTCACAGCTCACTCTACCAGGCGGTCCGGCATCCCTAAGGAAGTGTAGCGATGCCTATTGCAGACATCTGCCAATGCCATACCTGGAGCTCATGCATACTGTTGTTAAGCATTATGCACTGGATGTTCATGCCAGGCGACATTCCACCTTTGTGCAGAACTATCCTTAATGGACTCCTGTCCTAGAAGCGTGAGCTCTTGGTCTGTCTGCCACCCTCTCGAGGGATTATTAGCTCGGTACTCTCCAATAGTGTGAATGAGTGGTGGAGACTTATGTCAGGAAGATATGAAAATTACGTACCTACCGTAATTCTTGATCTTCTTGATGAGTCTCCACCTACTCATTCCTACCTCCCTCCATCCCCGAGCTCACCACTGTGTTGGTCTTCACTCCCTCAAATCTTTAGGCCGTGAAGACTTCTTTGACCCTTCTTACAGGTCGCCGACTATCTTATGTCGGGCCTAAGATCAGGTTATCTTTAGTTTAGTTGCCCTACCTCCTTGGTAAAAGGTACTGGGCGGTTGGAGGGTCGGCGAGATAGTCATTGCAGCGTGAGCTGGGAGTCGTGGCGCCATCTCTGGCGCCGATCCTCCAGCAAAAGTTGCTCGATGGGTCCTAGTGCCTCCGCGCTATACCCAATAGTGTGAATGAGTGGTGGAGACTCGTCCAAGAAGATAAAAGAATTACGGTGATACGGCCAACTTTCATATTTCGATTTCTTGATATTAATCTTATATCGAGAGAAATCTGCAAATTTTCAATAATATCCATCAGGTATCTTATAGGTCACCCATGTCCCCTAGAAATAGAAGCATATCTTCAGCATAAAGCCACTACATTATGTTCCTCCCTTCCATCTCTTACTCCCCTCCGCCCCCATGCGATGTATCGCCGGCGCTAGGGGTTCAATTGCTAGGGCAAACAAGGGCTGAAGCGGACATCCCTGCCGCGTACTGCCCCTTAGTTCAAATTTCCAAGAGAGGCATCCATTTACCATTACTTCAAAAAGGCTGGGCTTCAAGTACATGGCCCTAACCCATCCTATGAACGAGTCCCCCAAACCAGACCGGCCCATTACCTCAAAGAGGCAATCCCATTCTACCCTATCAAATGCTTTTTCCACGTCCATAGAGAGTACCTCCATCCTGGCTCCAGCCTTTCCTGCCCGCCATATAATATTTAACAGTCTATGTACATTATGATAAGACTGTCATCCCTTAATGAACCCGGTCTGGTCTGGGTGGATCACCTCCGGCAAAAAGTTCTCCAGCCTCATGGCCAAGACTTTAGCCAGAATCTTCGTATCCACATTGAGGAGAGATATCGGTCGGTAGGCCAAACACTCCGACCCCTCCTGCCCACACTTGTGAATCAGACAGATATTGGCCTCACAGCATGAGTTAGGTAAAGTTGGAATCTGTCCCTCCTCCCCTCTCTGACTTCCTTCGACACGTCTGCCATTGGCACCCCCAGGATCCTGTAGTACTCAACGGGGAATCCAGTCAGGTCCATCAGCCTTTCCCTCCTGCAGTTTGTATGGCACTTATATTTCCATTCGTGATGTAGGCTGACTTAATATCCTTCTTGCTCATCTGTAATCCTCGGTATGGGCACTTAGTTCAAAACTCCCAGATACTCTTTTCCTGTCCTACTTGCTCTGCCCTGTATAACTTTCATAAAACTTCATAAAACATCCTGCTATATCCTTTGGCCTTGTCATAATTTTAATTTGTAGAATCCTAGTTGGGCACCTCCCCCTTTCATCAGTCTCACCAACATGGGTCCAGGCTTATTTCCCCACTCAGACCCTTCTCTGGCAGTAAAACCACGCCTTCCCTGCTTCCTCCCTCAGGAGAGAATTCAGGCTTCCCTCACCGCTGCCAGCAACTTCAGAGCTTCCCTTTCTCTCCTCCTCCTACCCGTTTTTCCAGCTCCTTCACTTGCCTTTCCAGTTCTACCCTCTTACTCCTCCTCTGCTTCTTAATTTTACCTACATATGCCATTATAGCCCCTCTCATGTAGGCCTTACCCGCCTCCCAGAAGGTACCCCTAGAAACGTCCCCCGTATTATTCATCTCTACACAAAACTTCCATTGTTCTATCAGGTGTTCTTTGAATGCCTTGTCCTTAGCCAGATATGTGGGGAACTTCCAGGTTGGTGGACCTCCCTCACCCCCTCTCCCTGTAATTCTCAATACTACCATGGCATGATCCGAGATAAAAATGGGACTGACACTAATCTCCCTTATCCTCCCACCCAGCTCCTAGGCGAAATATAATCCAATGGGACCACGTTTTATGTAGGGGTTGGAGAGAACGGATACTCCGGCCCAGCGGGGTTGGCGGCCCTCAGCTATCCACCATGTCCAAATTCGCTATACTAACTTGCCACTGGCCCATAGCCTCTGTTATCCGCCTCTTCCTGTCGAATGATCCATCCTCGTGTCCATCGCCCAGTTGAAATCCCTCCCATAATGAGACCAGGAAATTGTTCTTTAACAAGTCAGCCAAGCAAGAGAGGGTAAAACCTGGAACATATACTGCAGCGACAGACACACCCAAACGTTAGTGTTTCACCTGCTAAACCCCAGTAGCGAAAACATATCTACCCTCCTTAGGGTCTCTCACTATCCTTTTCACCTCGAACAATAGGTTCTTGTGCAGGAGCACACCACCTCTTTAGGATGAGACTAATCGGAGGCCGCAAAGCACTTCCCCACCCAGTTCCGTGCCAGCTTGGCATGCTCCAGGTCTGTCAGGTGGGTCTCCTGCAGCAAAGCCACTTGCGCCCCCTTACGCCTCAGTGCTGTCAGAAGTGCAGTCCTCTTTACTGGTTTTGCTATGCCTTTTACATTCCACGCTATAACATTTAGGTTTATCAGGTCACCCATCCCATCCCAAGGCATTTTTCATTTTTATGAACATCACTATTAGTCCTTATGTTGCAGGCACCTAGGGTGCCACAAATCTTGCAAGCATATATACATCTTTTTCCTTGAGTTCCGCACACCCGGCCACCCCTCTTCAGATACAACCAGGTAACTATCCTATTAACAAACACTGTATAAGATCTATCTATTTTAACATTCGAAACTATCCCCCTCCGCCACTTCCCTCCCTCCCCACCTCCTGCCTCCCACCCCTTCCCATCCTTTTGATTGATTCTCCTTAACCATCCCCTCACATTTGCACTAATTGCTAACATAGCACAAGTGCAAGTTGAGATAAGACAACAAACGTTCAACATTCTCCTCCACAACTGAGATCGTGCCGCCACCCCCACCAGGCCTCCAGTTCTCCCTTCTGGAGCCTTCCACTCGAGTCCCCACCATACTCCGTTTGGGTCAGATCATCTCTCTCCCAAATACCCTTACCTCAGAATCTCCCCCGCAACTTACACTCTGACTATATTCCTATCACGGTGATTATCCCCTTCTCTGTACTCTACCCCCTCCGAACTACCACTCCCCTCCATCTCCACCCTTCACACTCTTTTCCCTTTACACTTGTCCATCCCTTTAGTCCCACTCATTGCATCCCGACCCTAACTTCCCCTCCCCTTTCTTAAACCAGCGAGCAGGGGTGTCACAAGATTACAAATGCTTCCGCTCGTCTGGTCCAGGGTGGGGCCCATCCAACGTATTCTTTAATATTTGCTTATTCCTTCTCCTATCCTATAAGCAACCCGCCATATCTTCCTTTCGATTCCTTGAGCCCCCCTCCCCATCACATAATTCTCGACGACGCAGGCCAGCATGGGCCTGTATGGGGATCCGATCCCCCCTCATACTCCTTAAACTCGTGACGGGCACATCCCTCTCCCCAGACACACCCCACTGACCTTCGCCATCCCTTCTCCGTCCTATCTCACCCCCCCACCCCCAGCTCTTCCTTAGCAGCAACAGGTGTCATTTCATCGAACCCAGAGTCTTAAACAGCGTGGAGAGGCGCGGGGAAACGTGCCATCATATATCATGCGCAAAGCCCTTCCCCCGCTCCTACCTTACAAGCCACAGCACTGTTCTGTAACCACAGTCCTCTGCCCTCTGGGCTGCTAGCAATCCAACCATAGCCCTCCAAGCAGGCAGGGAATAGCGTGCATCTCAGTTTGTTCTCCAGATTGTTCACCCCCTGCTAGTCCAATTCTGTACGACTCTAAGTAGGCCTTCTATGAGTGTCCTCTTCATAATAACAAAGCGCAACAGCACCAACACAAAGTTTAAAACTCCTGTGATGTAGAAAAAAAACAATTAGTGGAGAACGTCACATTATAACACCATGGCAGCAGAGACTCTTCCTGTTCAGCTTTCGGCCTCTATATCCTTCCTTTGACATTGCTCAGCTCACTTTCCTTTTAAGGCCCTTGACAAACTCTTCTGCTTTCTCAAGTTCCCAAACGAATAGGTCGCCCCTTCATGTTTAATTCGGAGTGTAGCAGGGTGTCAGAAAACTTTCCACCTTGAGGTTTCTTAACTGAATCATCACCCCGTTAAAGGCTTTCCGCTTTTTAAGCAGCCGGGCCGAATAATCCTACGAGAGGAACAGCCTGTGGTCTTCATAGCTCAGGGAACCTCGGGGGCCTATACACCTTCAGCATTGCTTCCCGGTCCTGAAAATTGTGAAACTGCATGATAATCTGACGTGGCGGTTGATCCGCAGGGGGCCGCGGCACCACCGCCCGATGGGCCCACTCCAACTTGACCCTGCCATTTTTCAACTTCAGGCCCAATAACTCAGGCAGCACTCTACTACAAAAGTCTAAGGCATCATTGCTCAATCCTCAGGAAGCCCTCTGAGGCGCAGATTCAGCCTCGATGGTAGTTTTTTGCCATAGTCGTTGAGCCTCTTTGAACTCCTTCAATTCTCTCTGTAACATACGGACTTGCTCTGGGACCATCAGCACCTCGTCCTCCAGCCTGGAGATCCTTTCTTCCGCTTCCAGCAGCCAAGAGCTCTGGTGTGACTGCTGCTGCAGAGACCACCTGCAGTTTCCCTTCCAGCTTATCCTCTAACTGATTAGCCGTGGCTGCAGGGCTGCAATCACCTGCCCGTCAATTTCCTTCCCAAGGCCGCCACTTCTGCTGTGGAGGCGAGACCAGGCCTGAATTTTCTCCTCCAGAGCTCGCCATTCCTTTTTTGCCTGCCTTTCCGGTTGTACGCTGACTTTTAGAGGGCATGGATTTTAAATACTCGTCCATGATTCTTTCCGACACCTATTACCGCCGTTCTTTTCACTCCGGGGCGAAAAAAATCTGTATTTTAATCTTTAATTACTGGTTACCCTGGCGGAGCGAGCAGGAGAGACGTCTTCCCAGTTAGCTGCTCATTAGCGCCCCCCCTTCCCGTTCAGAGTTTTAGTCAAAATAAGGTCTCAACCTTGCAAAGTGATTCTGATTGGGCCAGACAGCCCTGGTACCCACTGTTGCTGTCCCTAGCAGTCCATCTTTCCCTGACTCTTCCCAGGAATTACAACCTGTTAACAACCTCTCAAGGGAGGATTTGGTACCCCAGTCTCAAGGCATGGCTCTTGAAGAGTCTGCAGATCTGCATCTTCCCAAGGGTTCTGGATATTCTCAAAGCTTCAAAGCCTCCACCAGAAAGACTTATAGAGCCAAATAGAAGCAATTCAGCATTTGGTGTTCTAAGAAGCATATTTCTCCAGATACTGCTGGATTGCTTACTGTTCTGGATTATATGGTCCGTCTTAATGGGCTGGGCCTCAGACCAGCTACTCTTAAGGTACACTTGTCAGCTGTTTCTGCTTTTCTGTGGGGATGTCTTCCTCACTATCTTGTCGCACTGTGTTCTGTAATTTTTTTAAAGGATTGCTTCACACCAGTCCTTCTTTTGGAGACCCTGCCCCTGCCTGGGATTTGAATGTTTGCATTGCTCAATTTATGCAACCCACTTTTGAGCCTATGTCGTCAGCAGAGCTTAAGTACTTGACTTGGAAAACTGTTCTTGGTATCCATTATCTCTGTCTGGCGTAGCAGTGAATTGCAAGCCCTGTCAGTGGATAAAGTGGTCCTTAGAACCAGTAGAATGTTCTTGCCCAAAGTGGTTTCAGACTTCCATTTAAACCAGTCTGTCTCTTCCTGTTTTCTTCACTGATCATTCTTCCTCAGGAGAGAGGAGGCTATACAGTTTAGATGTTAAAAGAGCCCTTAGTTACTACATAGGCGTGCCCGGGGTCCCAGGTTTGACTGCCTCCAGTTCCTTACTTATGGAGAAGTAGGAAAGGAAAAGGCAAACCTGCCACCAGAGATCTATGGCCAGGTGGATCGTGTCTTTATACAATTCTGCTGTGAAACTCCACCCTCAGGTCTGAGGGCTCATTCCACAAAGGGTAGCTGCTTCCTGGCTGCTCACGGGATATCCTCTCTCAGAATTTGTCAAACAGCCACCTGAAAACAGTCCATACTCAATCAACTCTCTGGATATCCAGTCTAGGAGTGATGCTCGGTTTGGCATAACAGTACTACAGAGCCTATTCCCAAAGTAGGTTCTGTCCCTCCTCCATGGAGGTACTGCTTGGTAGTCTGCACTTCTCCTAATACAGTAAGACTTCAAGTTTGAAAAAAAATTACTCACCTTGGTAATTGTTTTTCTGTTGGAGTCTTGCTGTATTCATACCTCCTTCCTGCCACCCTCTCAGAACCTGTTTTTGGAAGTGGGTGGGCAGGTGCAATGCTTACCTCAAGGGTGTTTTTTTTTTTTTTACACCCTCTTGTATGGTGTTTATTTTATTATATTCCTGTTTGGGTTTTGAGTTTTGGGTTTCCTGACTTCTTTTTTTGGTAGTCCAAAACTTTTTGTTGCCAATTGGCTATTAAAATATTTTTTACAATTTCCACATAGAATACTATTAGAGTGTTGCTTGTAAGACTCTGACTGTTAGCGTTCAAAGGGAAACAGACATCAACCAAGCTCGAGCTCAGCATTCTATGCTCTGCATAGAAATGTTAACCCTTTGTTCTCCGGGGCAGTTTAAAGGCTGGGGCTAACTGCACTTGTCAGAATACAGCAAGATTCCAATAGAAGAAACATTACTAAGGTGAGTATTTTTTTCTTACTGCTCACCTTTTCTAGCAGAGAGGGCATTGCTAGAAGCAGAAGTCCAAAAGTTGCTACATCTCAGAGCAGTGGAATTAGTCCCTATCACCCTGAGAGAAGAGGTTTTTACTCCAGATACTTCCTAACAAAGAAAAGTGGGGAGTGGCAGCAATACTGGATCTCAGAGCTTTGAAGAAGCATCTGAAAAAAACAAAGTTTAAAATGGTCATTTTGGCTCGAATATTCCCAGCAACCCAAAAGGGGGACTGGCTGGCATCACTGGACTTGAAAGATGCCTATTTCCACATCCCCATAAAGGAATCTTTCAGAAAATACCTCAGATTCAGGCTCGCGTCAGGCCAGTATCAGTTTTCAGCGCTTCCTTTCGGTCTCCTCTCGGCACCAAGGGTGTTCACAAAGTGCCTAGTTCTAGGGACATGGATATGTTGTTCATCCACACTTTCAGGCAGGTATCCTTGCTGCTTTTAAGTCTTGCCGGAAGGTCTTTAAGCTGGCTCCTCCCACCCACCGGTGGTAAAACTCTCATCCTCCCCCCATGCGTGAGATCTTCCCACCGCTTGAAGCTCAGGTTCCTCCTTAACGCTCATATAAGACTGGTTCCTATTTCTTTGGTTTACCAAAATTACTTTTAGGTTTTCAAGACTTGGTCATTTATTTCCTCGCTGACTGCGATGGACCGTCGACTCCAGTTTTGGAGGTGCCCTGCGGGCAGAAGATGTCTCGGACGGATCCACACTACCGTGCATCTACTGCTTGGGCCTCGAGCACGACCACGAGGCTTGCAACCTGTGCTCTTCCTTCGGCCCTCGTCATGGAAGACTGCGCGCCCGTTTATAACGGGCGCCCGAAGCATTACCCTCGGTAAAGTCGAAGGAGGCCCATTTGGCAGTTTCCATGGCGGCGGCTTGGCGCGAACAGCTTCGAGCAGATGATCACCCTCGGGAGGCGCATCTTTGTCTTCCTCGCGCGGCCTTTATCCCGCTCTCCTGGGATCCTCCTATTCAGCTTCTTTTAAGGAGCTCTGTCTGTCCTTTCCACTAAGGAGAGGACCAACATCCTCAGGGCCTTCCTCTGTCCAAGAAGGACCACAAAGGTAGAATCCCTCCGTCGGCGCTCTTGGGAGGCGGAAGGTCCCTCTCCCGAGTAGTGACCATAGACTTCGTCGATCCTTCACGCCACTGGCCTCGCGGTGTCCCTGTCAGGTCAGTTGACCAAGACTCCTGTCGCCGAGTTGAGTTTTCTCGACCCGTCCGGATGGGCTGACGACGGTGAAGCGAAATCCCTCACTCCCGGTTCCCCGTGGAATTGAGGTTCCGTGGACTTGCCTGTGCCTCGGTTCCGGAGTCCACGGTTGAACCCTCCGAGCCGAGGGAGGCGGGTTTCCCCATCCTGCCCAGAACCCTCCTCAGAAAAACCGAGGGTTCTCGGTCTCGGACTTCCTCCTGGTCCAGCCGATCCGCCGTCATAGGCGGTCTCGGTTTGGTACTGAGGCAAATGGGCGTGTCGCCCGCTAGTCCTAGTCTTCCTCCTCGACGAGGAGGCTTCGGCATAGTTGTGTCTCGCTTCCCTGAGGACCTCATGTGGCAACAGCTCCTTCTGTCGGGGAGCAAGCGGCGTAGTCTCCTTCCCGGCTATCAAGTGGCTGTCACGGGGCGGCGGGAAGCAACCCTCGCTCTAGCCGAGCGCCTGCTCCCAGGCCTGTTGCTTCGACCAAAACCGGCTGCACCACCGATTCTGGTGGAACCTCCGCCTCTACAGCCGTTGTTTGGGGCCCCGACCAAGAGTTCTCGGTCGGCCCAGGGCCTGCCCCATAGGCTGTCTGTCACCCTCACTCCCGATCGCCCTCGGCAGGTGGAGGGTGGCTCGGGCCCAAGACAGCTCTTTGCGGACTCTTCAGAGTCTGATTCCTCCCTGTTCTCCAGGTTGGTCGACTTGGAGTCCTCCGGAGGTCAGTCACTGGACGATAGCCCATCGTCCTTCATGGGTTTGCTTAGGCTCATCTCAGAGTCCACCGGGATGCAGCTCGAGCCCGTATCCAAGCGGGCCAAGTATCCCCTCACGGAGATATTGGACCGAGGGGATTCTCCCACAGAGGCCTTTCCGGTGGCCGAGGCCATTGTCGGCCCGGCCTTGGAGCTCTGGCAGCGCCCTGCTTCCTGTCCCTGCGCTCGGCCAGGATGGCGAGAAATCGCCGTCCCTGCCAGTTCCTTGTCGGTTTGGAACACCCTGGCCGAGGGTTGGTTACGGACAACGTCTTCCGCGTGCCGGAGAGTGCAAGGACATGGACGACCTCCCGACAGAGTCCAAGAAGTTGGACTCACGCCGGGCGCAAAGGTCTCGCTGCGTCCTCCCTTGGCCTTCATCAGGCCAGCTCGGCCGTGCTGATTGCATACTTTTCTCATGCCTTGTTGGGCTCCCTGGACGAGGTAGTCCCTCATCTCCCGGCTGACCTGCAGACCACGGTTAAGCAGGTGCGGGACCAGTGCAGTGGCCAAGCAGCAACTTCAGACTGCTTTGGACATCGGTGACTCATGTGCCAGGTCGGTCGCGGCCACAGTGGCTATGCGCCGTTGGGCATGGCTGAGGATATCCAGCTTCACAGCGGATACCCAGCACAAGTTGGCGGATGTTCCCTTCCTGGGGACCGACCTCTTCGGCCCTGGAGTGGAAGGTTACCTCCAGAGGACCGGAAAGTCCAATGCCACTCTGGACTCGGCTCATCCGACCAGAGGGACAAGGGCCGCAGACCGCAACCCAAGCCCTTTCGTCCGTCTGCGCCTGCGGCACGTCCGGCCCAGCAGCATCAGGGCCAGCAGGTTCGCGCTTGGCATCCCAAACCCAAGCCCGCGGCTTCCTCCTCCAGGAAGCAAGGAGGTAAGGCCCAGGTGGTCCTCGGCGGTCCCTCCTCCAAGCCTGCTCAGTGATGGGTTGAGGGTGTCGCCCCCAACCTCATCACCCACCCATGATGTTCCCCTTGAAGGGACACTTCAAACACCATGAAGTCTTGCTATATTATAACAGTAGCAGTCAGCCACTGCAGCTGAACTGCCCCGGAGAAGGAAGGTTAACTCCAGAAGATCTGGAGTTCTACAGCGAGCGGCTGTGCCCAAAGCTCTATCTGGCAGTTTCAAATGAAACTGTCAGATTCTTTACTCGCTTCACTGAACAGTCGCTCCGAGATCAGCTCCCTCACTCGGTTCATTCTCGGTTCAAGCGAGTATTTTTGAGTTCATTTGAACCGGCAAAGTTATTATTTTTACCGCATTTCGTTTTAAAGCTCTATCTGGTAAACCGTAAGTACTAAAATTTAAGTCTGTGTGGAAAATTATCGGTTCGGTTTTGAACCGATCGGTTGGTTTTTTCTGCATTTTAAAAGTGTACAGTGGGTTTTAGAGTGCGGTTCCGGTACTTGTCGGTTCAAAAAACGGAATTTAGAGTTTTTCAAATACCCGTGACACGGTTAGGAACCGATAAGGGTGTCCTTGCCTGGCACTGCCATCAAAGAGGCAAGTTTTGGTTAGGCTGGCATTATGTCTGAGAAACCCAAAAGAAAAACGGGCCCACTGGTTTCAACACTGTGATGTCTGTGGGACGCCTTTGCCAGGCTGACCCACACACCACTTGTGTTTATTGTCTGAGGGCTGACCACCTCCTGTCAGACTGCCAGGTGTGTAAAATTTCCTGCAGCCACCCTGGAGAAAGATGGGCCGTCAGGAACGAGAGGCCAAGAAGTCCGCTGACCCAGATGGCCAGCCCGGTCCAGTACCCACTGGACCAGAGGGAGTGCCCTCTGACCAGGGCGAGACTTCCTCGCGCAAAAGGAAGGCTGGTTCAGAGGAACCAGTCCCAAGTTAAAAAGACAAGGAAATCAGTAGGTCTGGATTCAAAATTGTGTCTCCAACTGCAGAGATAGCTAAAGTCATTCAGATTGTCCAGTCACTGTCTCAGGGATCTGTAGAACCACCAACAGCTGGTAAAGGGTTGGTTCGTTTCAGTCCCAGTGGTTCAGATTTTGAAGTTGAGGATTTTATGAACCACAGGAGGGGAGAGGAATTTGATCAATATGTGTGGCTGGGGGGTCTGGACGTGCCCATTGAACGGACATCTCTCCAGACAGACCTTTAGAATCTCCTCCTATTCTGTCTGAGTCCCTTCTTTCTTTATTTTTACAAAAGGTTGCAGAAACCCTCCAGCTTCCTTTAGAGGAGGCTGTGGATGACAGAGGAGCCTGATTATGTGGAAATGATGGATATTCCAGAGTCTAGGAGGTTGTCTATTCCTTTGCATAAGTCATTTAGGAAGCAAACAACAAAGATTTTAAAAATCTCATTCTGTCCCTCCTGTAGATAAAAAATGGACAGAAGGTATACTTTGTCAGGCTCGGATACAGACTTCTTACTGAGCAGTGTAGTCATGTAGGTGTGGTACAAGCTGCAGCCTGTGACAAGGCTAATATTCCTCTGGCCTCACATCCTCCTGATAAGGATTCCAGGAAGATTGATGCCATGGTGAAGAAACAGTATATGGCAGCTTCTTTTGGGACTCAGGCAGGCAAATTATATGGCTTATGTAGCTAGATATCAGAAATCTAGGTGGGACACAGTATTGCAGTTAGCCAAGCAGGCCCATGGCCAGCTAGCTAGTGAGTTGAACAGGTGGCTGCTGATGGCATTGAAGCCTCTAAAGTTCAATTTCATACTGCTGTTGATGTTAATGATGTTTCTTCTAGGGTCATGGCCACTTCTGTAGCTTCCGAGAGGTTGGCATGGCTCAGATGCACTAATCTGTCCCAAGATACCCAGTCAAAGGCTATGGATTTTCCTGTAGTGGAAATTCTCTTTTTGGAGAACAAACAGAAAACTGTATGAAAAGATGGATGACAGAACTACCTACAAAAGTGCCCAGGCTAAGGAGAAGCATGCCATGCCACAAGGCATGCTCCCAGAGGTAGGGGCAGGCCCTTTTCCAGGCCTTTTACCAATTTCAAGCCTCCTCTGCTGTCTCGCATGAGCGTTTCTTCAGAGGCAGGGGTAGGCGTGGCACAGTAGGCACTCCCTCCCTCAGCCTAAGGCTGCTGCTAAGCAGGCACCCTGATGGGGTGTCCAGGGCCGATTCTCCTGTACCAGTGGGGCAGGTTGGCCTATTTCAGCGGAACTGGCTGTCCTAACTACGGACAGATGGGTTCTGGAGGTAATAGGCCAGGGTCTGTTCTCCGCTTCAAACACTTTCCAAAGATGAGAGCCAGGCATTTTCCACCTGCAAATCCTTCCAGAAGCCCTTGCTTTGAAGCAGAGGTTTCTGCTCTGCTGAACTGCAAAGCAGTGGAAAGGGTTCCTCCTTGCCATCAGGGCAAGGGGCTTTATTCAAGATACTTTCTTACCCAAAAGACAGGAGAATGGCGTGCCCATTCTAGATTTAAGATACTTGAACAAGCATCTGTTGAAACCAAAGTTCAAAATGTTGACTCTGGCAATGATATTGCCTTCCCTAAGGCCAGGGGACTGGCTAGCTTCCCTGGACCTCAAGGATGCCTATTTTCATGTTCTGATCAGGCCTTCTCACTGAAAGTACCTCGGGTTCGAACTGCCCTCAGGCCACTACCAGTTCAGGGCAATGCCTTTGGCCTTACCTCTGCGCCAAGGGTATTCACAAAATGTCTCGCGTAGTGGCTCACTTAAGAAGGCAAGGGTTGCTGTGTTTCCACCTGGACGACTGGCTCATTGTGGGTCAGTCTCCAGGTCGCAGGAAATCCCACTTGCAAGTCACCCAGCAGCTTCTCACTTCCTGGGATTCCTGCTAAACTTACCAAAGTCAGTTCTGGAACCAGTTCAGGTCCCTAACTTTCATAGGCGAGAATTGAACACAAGGTTAGCCAGGCTTTTCTTCCCTCGGAAAGGTGGACAGACTCATCGCCCTGGCATCCTCCTTTACCCCTGCGGGTCTCTCGACCAGCAAGGCATTTTCTGCAACTCCTCGGGCACATGGCTGCTTCCACAGCTGTCGCAGGGAGCAAGATTCCAGATGAGGGACATTCAGTTCCATTTGAGGGCCTATTGGTCTCAAAGGAAGGACCCCTACCAAGTTGGTCCCAGTTACTCAAACTCTGATCCTAGCCCTCCACTAGTGGCAGGTCCAGAGCAATTTAAGACAGGGGTTCCCTTCATTCCCATTTCTCACTCCTCACCCTCACCACGGATGCCTCCCTGTTAGGGTGGGGGCTCACCTAGCGACCTTGCCACTCAGGGGTATGGTCTCCTCAGGAGTCTCTGCTCCACATCAATCTTTTGGAACTGAGAGCTGTCTTGTTAGCTCTTCGGGTGTTTTCAGATTCTGTCCAGAACAAAGTGGTTCAAGTCAGAACAGACAATACCACCACAATGTGGTACATCAACAAGCAAGGGGGCACTCCTGTCTTCAGCCTTGTGCACCGAAGCAATGAAGTTGTGGTCTCTGGCTTACTCCCTGAACACCTCCCTGATAGCGGTTCATCTCCCAGGGAAGGACAATGTCCTGGCGGACGCCCTCAGCAGAATTTCTCAGGACCATCACGAATGGGCTCTGAATCCACAAGTGCTGGGGTCTGTCTTTGCCAGATGGGGCACTCCTCAGATCGTTTCGCAGCCCCAGACAACCACCAACTTCCTCTTTTCTGTTGCAGGCCTCCAGTTCTGGGCTCAGTCCCTCTGGACGCCTTTCTGTTGGACTGGAAAGGGAAGTTCCTGTATGCCTTTCCCCCCTTTCCTCTCCTTTTCAGGGTACTAGTAAAAATCAGATCTCAACCTTGCAGAGTGATTCTGATTGCCCCAGATTGGGCCAGACAGCCCTGGTACCTCTGCTCCTGTCCTTGGCAGTCCACCTGCCCTGAGCCTGCCCAGAGTCCACGACTTACTGGCCTGTGCACAGGGAGAGTGTGTATCCGGACCTCAAATCCCTCCACCTCAAGGCTTGGCTCTTGAGGAGCTAGAATTTGCTGACTTACACCTTTCTCAAGGTGTCATGGATATTTTAAAGGCTTCAAGGAAGCCTTCCACAGGGCCACTTATAATTCTAAGTGGAAGAGGTTTTCCATCTGGTGCTCTGAGAGCAGATTATCCCAGAATCTGGTGATCTTCCCATTCTACTGGACTATTTGGTCCATCTGAATCCCTAGGCCTTAGACCAGCTACCCTGAAGGTTCATCTGGCAGTGTCTCTGCTTTTGTGTCAGCAGGAAGCCTGCCTCCCTTCTTCTCACCCGGTGTTCTCCAAGTTTTTAAAGGGTTACTTCATACTAACCCTCCTTTTAGGAACCAGCTCCCGCCTGGGACCTGAATATTTGCATTGCTCAGTTAATGCAACCCCTTTGAGCCTCTGTCTTCTGCAGAGCTCAAGTATTTAACTTGGAAAACCGTTTTCCTAGTAGCTATCACCTCTGCCAGACGCATAAGTGAGCTACAGGCCCTGTCGGTGGAAGAAGATTTTCTCTTTCCACAGAGATAAGGTAGTCCTTAGGACTAATAGAAAGTTTTTGCCTAAGGTGGTTTCTGATTTCCACCTGAATCAATCTATCTCTCCCAGTATTTTCACTGAGCATTCTTCCTCAGGTGAGAGGAGACTGCACAGCTTGGATGTCAAAAGAGCCTTAAGCTACTATTTAGAGCGCACCAGAGGTCATAGGTTCGAATCCCTCCAACTCTTTCTTACCTATGGCGAGGTTGGCAAAGGGAAACCTGCCACTAAGAGAACAGTTGCAAGGTGGATTGTTTCTTGTATCCAATTTTGTTATCAGAAACTGGGTAGAGTACCCCCCTCAGGATTGAGGGCCCACTCCACCAGGGGTACAGCTGCGTCTCTAGCGGCTGCTAGAGACATCCCCATTCTGGAGATTTGTCAAGCTGCTACCTGGAAGACAGTTCACACCTTTACCAAGCATTATTCCCTGGATGTCCAGTCCAGGAGAGATGCTCGCTCTGTACAGCTGTGCTTCAGAGCCTATTTCCTAAGTAGGTTCTGGACCCTCCTCCATGGAGGTACTGCTGTGTAATCTGCTATTGTTATAATATAGCAAGACTTCATGGTGTTTGAAGAAAAAATTACTCACCTTAGTAATTGCTTTTCTTCTCATGGAGTCTTGCTATATATAACCACCTCCTCCTACCCCTCTCAGAACTTCTACTTGGGTAGGGGTGGCGAATGGTGCAAGCACTGTCATGCCATTGTAGTTTTCCCTTACCCTCTTTTCCTTTGGGTTAGGATTTAGATTGTTTCATTTAGGTTATTTATATTGCCCCTTCCTGGACTTGAGTCTTTGGGGAAGGGGGTTCATATGTGCTTGTCAAGGGTGGTAAAGCGAACCATAATACCATCAATTTTTGTTGTTATGGCTCTGAGTGTTTCTTTGTTCTTTATATTGTTGTTATTACTACTAGTAGGTAGCCATGGGCTAGTAGTTTTCCACACAGACTTTCCGTCCTTTGATGTTAGCTTCATAAAGATCTGACAGTTTCATTTGAAACTGCCAGATAGAAGCTTTAGGCACTGCGCCTCGCTGTAGAACTCCAGATCTTCTGAGTTAACCCTTCCTCTCGGGGCAGTTCAGCTGCAGTGGCTGACTGCTATTGTTATAATATAGCAAGACTCCATGAGAAGAAAAGCAATTACTAAGGTGAGTAATTTTTCTTAGCCACTTCTTTCCGCCTGGTCTGTTATCACCACAGACGGTGGGTGTGGAAGTGGTGGGAAAGAGCCTGCTTCTGGGTTTGAGCAGGCCCCGCCCTTCTGAGCCGTCCGCCCCCGGGGTCTCGCAGCCTTCGCTGTCGCTCATCGAGCCGACATCGCTGTGCTCCTGGAGAAGGTGATCAGAGAGGTGGCGCACCCTCCCTCAGACCCGGGGTTTGTGTCCAGGTACTTCCTGGTCCCAAAACGGACGGGGACGCTGGCGCCCCATTCTCGACCTGCACGACCTAAACAAGTTCCTACGGTCTCGGACCTTCAGGATGGTCACTCTGGCTCAGATAATACCATCCCTGGAACACTGCTTGTGGTTCTGTTCTCTGGACCTACAGGACGTGTTTTTTCATGTCCCTATCCGTCCGTCTCACCAAAGATTCCTTCGCTTTTGAGCGGAGGGATCCCTTTACGAGTTCCGAGCCATGCCCTTCGGCCTTTCTCTTGCTCCCAGGATCTTCACCAAATGCATGGCAGTGGTGACAGCATTCCTGCGTCGCCGAGGGGTCCGGGTGTACCCTTACCTGGACGATTGGCTGATAGCAGCCCCCTCCAGACAGGAGGTGGAGCGGTCCAGAGATTTGGCCCTCCAGGTTTGCTCTCAGATCGGCCTCCTCAACGAGGCCAAGTCTGAACTCTGACTGAAGCAGGTGATTCTTTTCATCGGGGCAGAGCTCGACTCTCTTCGAGCCAGAGCACGGCTCCCGGCGGACAGGGCCGAGGTTCTTTGCTCCTTTGCCCAGTCATTTCTGGTTGGGCAATCGCACCCTGCCCGGGACTTCAAACAACATGAAGTCTTGCTATATTATGACAATTGCAGTTTGTCCCACCATTAGAACTGCTCCGGAGGTGAAAGAGTTAACTCCCATTCTAGGAATGGAACTTGGAGAGCGAGCTCGGTTAGAGAAGTTCTGTCTGGGTTATTTCAAACCCAAACTGTCAGATTCTTTTTACTCTACTCACTGAACAGTCGCTCCGGAGATTTCTCCTACTGCTCGGTTCATTTCTCGGTTTAAACAGTGTTTTCTCGGTTCAAATCAACCGAGAATATTATTATTTTAACTGCAAAACCGATCGGTTCAAGCTCTGTCTGTGGTATCGTAAGTAATTAGTTTATTTTCTGTGTGGAACTTGTAAATGTTATCGGTTCGGTTTGAACCGATCAGCTTGTTTTAAAACTTGAAATTGAAGGTTTTAGAGTGCGGTTCCCGGTTCTTATCAGTTCTAAAAAAAAAAAAACGGATTTCATTACGGTTTTTTCCAAGACCCGTGACATGGTTAGGAACCGATAAGGGTGTCTTGCCTGACACTGCCGTTTAAAAGGGCAAGTATTTGGTTAGGCTGGCATTATGTCTGAGAAACCCAAAAGAAAAACCGGGCCCACTGGGTTTCAACACTGATGTCTGTGGGGAAGTCTTTGCCAAGGCTGACCCACACACCACATGTGTATATTGTCTGAGGTTTGACCACCTCAATTCAGACTGCCAGATTTGTAAAAATTTCCCTGCAGCCACCCTGGATAAGAGAGTTGGCAGGCTCAGGGAACGAGAGGCCAAAAAGTCCGCTGACCCAGATGGCCAGCCCGGTTTGGTGCCAACCGAACCGGAGGGAGTGCCCTCTGACCAGGGCGAGACTTCTTCGGGCAAACGTAAAGCTGGCTCGGAGGGGCCAGTTCCAGTAAAGAAAGCAAGAAAATCAGCAGGTGTGGAGCCCGAAATTCCTTCTCCAACTGCTGCAGAGATAGCAAGAGCTATTCAGATTGTCCAGTCACTTTCTCCGGTTCCGTCCGAACCACCACTGTCTGGTAAAAGGTCGGTTCGGTTGGTTCCTCCGGTTCAGGAATATGATATAGAAGAGTTTTATGAACCAGAGGAGGGGGGAGGATGATTATGAACAGTATGAATGTGACTTGGAGGGTCTGGGTGTGCCCATTGAACCAGACATCTCCCCAGACAGACCTTTTGAATCTCCCCCTTCGCTGGAGTCCCCCTCTCACTTTATGTTTTACACAAAAGTTGCTGAAACCCTCCAGCTCCCATTGGAGGAAGCTGTGGATGAGCAAGAGGAACCTGATTTTGTAGAAATGATGGATATTCCAGAGTCTAGGAGGTTGTCTATTCCCTTGCATAAATCATTTAGGAAACAATAAAAATTTTAAAAACTCCTAATTCTGTGCCTTCTGTGGACAAAAAGATGGACAGGAGGTACACTCTGTCAGGTCCTGATACAGAATTCCTTTCACAGCAATGCAGTCACGTTGGTGTGTGGTTCAGGCTGCAGCCTGTGATAAAGCTAATATTCCCTTGGCTTCACATCCTCCTGACAAGGATTCCAGGAAGATTGATGCCATGGCTAAAAAACAATACATGGCAGCGTCCTTGGGACTCAGGCAAGCAAATTACATGGCGTATGTAGCAAGGTATCAGAAATCTAGATGGGACACTGTCATGGCTTTGGCCAAACAGGCCTCTGGCCAGCTTGCTAATGAGCTGGAACAGGTGGCTGCTGATGGCATTGAGGCATCTAAGGTGCAGTTTCATGCTGCTGTGGATTTTAATGATGTATCCTCTAGAGTCATGGCTACGTCTGTAGCTTTTCGTAGGTTGGCCTGGCTCAGGTGTACTAGTTTGTCACAGGATACCCAGACTAAGGCTATGGATTTTCCTGTGGTTGGAAATTCTCTTTTTGGGGAGCAGACAGAGAATTATATGAAGAAAATGGATGAATATAGGACTACCTATAAGAGTGCTCAGGCTAAGGAGCGGCAAGTCACTCCTCAGAGGCAGACCCCCAGGGGTAGAGGTAGGCCTTTTCACAGGCCTTTTTACCAAACCCAGGCCTCCTCTGCTTATGCTCAGAGGGGGTTCTTCAGAGGGAGAGGCAGACGGGTGTGGGCTGGCCTGCTCCCACCCTGGCCTAAAGCACCTGCCAAACAGACACCCTGATGGGGTGCCCAGGGCCGATTCTCCTCTTTACCTGTAGGGGCAGGTTGGCTTACTCTGCTCAGGAACTGGGTGTCTCTAACTTCAGACAAGTGGGTCCTGGAAGTAGTAAGCCAGGGTCTGGTTCTCAGCTTCAAAAGTTCCCAAAGATGAGAATCAGATCTTTCCCACCTGCAAACTCTTTAGAGACCTTTACTTTAGAAACAGAAGTCTCAACCCTCCTGGCTCTCAGAGCTGTAGAAGGGTTTCTCCCTACACCAGGGCAAGGGTCTGTACTCCAGATATTTCCTTACCCCAAAAAAGACAGGAGAATGGTGGCCCATTTTAGACCTGAGATATCTGAACAAACACCTGTTGAAACCAAAGTTCAGAATGGAAACTCTGGCAATGATTTTACCCTCTCTCAGGCCAGGGGACTGGCTAGCCTCCCTGGACCTCA
Organism: Neoceratodus forsteri; assembly: GCA_016271365.2. Lineage (NCBI taxonomy): Eukaryota > Metazoa > Chordata > Ceratodontiformes > Ceratodontidae > Neoceratodus > Neoceratodus forsteri. The sequence continues at coordinate 727,204,704 of CM028129.1, forward strand.
AGGATGCCTATTTTCACATCCTCATCAGAAGCTCCCACCAAAAGTACCTCAGATTCGAACTGCCCTCGGGTCACTACCAGTTCAGAGCAATGCCCTTCGGCCTCACCTCTGCCCCAAGGGTATTCACAAAATGTCTGGCAGTAGCAGTTGCTCATTTAAGAAGACAAAGGATTGCTGTCTTTCCTATCTGGACGACTGGCTCATTGTAGGCCAGTCCCCAGAACAGGTAAATCTCACCTGCAAGTTACCCAGCAGCTGCTCACCTCCTGGGCTTCTTGCTCAATCTTCCAAAGTCAGTTCTGGAACCAGTTCAGGTGCTCACCTTCATAGGTGCAGAATGGACCAAAGCAGGCCAGAGCCTTCCTACCCTTAGAGAGGGTAAGGAACTTGGTGGCTCTGGCCTCCTCCTTCACTCTGCAGGTCTCTCGACCAGCAAGACACTTTTTGCAGCTCCTGGGGCACATGGCTGCGTCCACAGCTGTAGTGCAAGGAGCAAGATTTCAGATGAGGGACATTCAGTTTCACTTGAGAGCCTTTTGGTCTCAGAGGAGAGACCCCCTTTCCAAGTTGGTCCCAGTGACCCGAACCCTGATCCAGGCCCTCCAGTGGTGGCAGGATCAGAGCAATTTAAGACTGGGGGTCCCCTTCATTCCTCTGTCTCACTCCTTGACCCTCACTACGGATGCTTCCCTCCTGGGGTGGGGAGCCCACATGGGCGACCTCTCCACTCAGGGAGTGTGGTCCCCTCAAGAATCTCTGCTCCACATCAATTTGCTGGAACTCAGAGCTGTCTTTTTAGCACTTCAAGTGTTTTCTGCGTCTGTTCAGAACAGACAACACCACAACAATGTGGTACATCAACAAGCAGGGGGGGCACTCTGTCTTCGGCCTTGTGCACCGAGGCAATGAAGTTGTGGTCTCTGGCCTATTCCCAGAACACTTCCCTCATAGCAGTTCACCTTCCAGGAAAGGACAATGTCCTAGCAGATGCTCTCAGCAGGATTTCTCAGGGCCATTACGAATGGTCTCTGGATCCTCAAGTACTGGGGATAGTTTTTGCCAGATGGGGCACCCCTCAGATAGATCTTTTTGCAGCCCCAGACAATCACCAACTTCCACTGTTCTGTTGCAGGCCCCCAGTGTTGGGCTCAGTCCCCCTGGATGCCTTTCTCCTAGATCGGGAAGGGAAGTTTCTTTATGCCTTTCTCCCCTTCCCTCTCCTATTCAAGGTGCTAGTCAAAATCAGATCCCAGCCTTGCAGGGTGATTCTGATTGCCCCAGATTGGGCCAGGCAGCCCTGGTACCCACTCCTTCTGTCCCTAGCAGTCTATCTTCCCCTGTCTCCCCAGGAATCACAACCTGTTAACCTGTGCCCAGGGGAGAGTTTGGTATCCGAACCTCAAATCCCTCAATCTCAAGGCCTTGCTCTTGAGGAGTTAGAATTTGCTGACCTACGCCTTTCTCAGGGTGTTCTTGAAATCCTAAAGGCTTCTAGGAAGCCTTCCACTAGGGCTACTTATAATTCTAAGTGGAAAAGGTTTTCAATTTGGTGTTCTGGGAAACATATTTCCCCGGAATCTGCTGATATGCCCATTGTTTTGGACTATATGGTCCATCTTAATTCTTTGGGCCTGAGACCAGCTACCCTGAAAGTACATTTGGCACCTGTCTCTGCTTTTGTGTCAGCAGGAAAGCCCTGCTCTCTTTCCGCTCACCCTGTATTTTCCAAGTTTTTTAAAGGATTACTTCATACTAATCCACCTTTTAGGGATCCGGCCCCTGCCTGGGACCTTAATGTTTGCATTGCCCAGTTAATGCAACTCCTTTTGAACCTCTGTCTTCTGCAGAGCTTAAGTACTTAACTTGGAAAACTGTGTTCCTAGTGGCTATCACTTCTGCCAGGTGCATAAGTGAGTTGCAAGCCTTGTCAGTAGAAACTGACTTTATTCCTTTCCACAGGGATAAGGTAGTCCTCAGGACTAACAGGAAGTTTTTGCCTAAGGTGGTTTCAGATTTCCATCTTAATCAATCTATCTCCCTTCCAGTGTTTTTCACTGAGCATTCCTCCTCTGGCGAGAGGAGATTGCACAGTTTAGATGTTAAGAGGGCCTTAAGTTACTATATAGAACATACCAAGGGTCACAGGTTCGAATCCCTCCAACTTTTTCTCACTTATGGTGTGGTCGGAAAAGGGAGACCTGCCACTAAGAGATCAATTGCCAGGTGGATTGTCTCTTGTATCCAATTTTGTTATCAGAAACTGGGGAAAGTTCCCCTCTGGCCTGAGGGCTCATTCTACCAGAGAGTACGGACCGCATCTCTAGCTGCTGCAGAGACATCCCTATCTTAGAAATATGTCAAGCAGCTACCTGGAAAACGGTACACACTTTCACAAGCATTACTCCTGGATGTCCAGGCCAGGAGAGATGCTCGGTTTGCTTCAGCTGTGCTTCAGAGCCTATTCCCTAAGTAGGTTCTGTCCGTCCTCCATGGAGGTACTGCTGTGTAATCTGCAATTGTCATAATATAGCAAGACTTCATGTTGTTTGAAGAAAAATTACTCACCTTAGTAATGTTGTTTCTTCTAATGGAGTCTTGCTATATTATGACCTCCCCAACCTGCCCCTCTCAGAACTTCTACTTGGGTATGGGGTGGGCAGCTCAGTGTGGGCCTAGTTATGCCCATTATGTTTTCCACCCTTCTTGGGGTTTTGGGGTGTGGTGTTTTTATTTTCTATATTATTGCTTATATTATATTATTGCTTCTGGTCCCCTGACTTGAGTCTTTGTTTTGGGACCAGGAATATGTGTTAATAGTCAGGTAGCCAGTTGGCTAGTGTAGGTTACAGCTTCCACACAGACCTTAGTGAGTTTTGCTCGTAAAGATCTGACAGTTTGGATTTGAAATAACCCAGACAGAGCTTCTCTAACCGAGCTCGCTCTCCAAGTTCCATTCTTAGAATGGGAGTTAACTCTTTCACATCCGAACAGTTCTAATGGTGGGACAAACTGCAGTTGTCATAATATAGCAAGACTCCATTAGAAGAAACATTACTAAGGTGAGTAATTTTTTCTTCCTGGCCACCTGGGTCTCATGGCGGCCTGCACCAGCGTGGTCCTTTGGGCCCGCTGGCACATGGAGTCCCCTTCAGTGGGGGTTGGCCAGCCAGTGGTCTCAATGCTGCGATCCATTGGACCAGCTAGTGACGGTGACAGGGGATGTGGGAACGCCTCCAGTGGTGGACCATTCCAGCTCATCTGCAGGAGGGCAACCAGTTTGTCCGCTACTTAACCGACTGGGTCTCTATCGACGCCTCTCTGATGGGTTGGGTGCCCATCTGGGGAGCACAGAGCGCACCTCTGGTCCCCTCGGAGTCCCGATGCCATATCAACCTCGCTGGAGCTTCGGGCGGGTCCTGTAGCTCACCACCTTTGCCTGCTGGGTCAAGTGGTTCAGGTCCAGACGGACAATACCACGACCATGTACTACCTAAACCGCCAGGGCGAGACGTGCTCCATGCCTCTGTGCAAGGAAGCTCTCCGCATTTGGTCACTCGTGCGCAGCCTGGAGGCGGATCTCCTAGCCATTCATGTGGCAGGAGTCTCCAACACCCTGGCTGATGCCCTAAGCCGGATAGGGGCTGTGTCTCACGATTGGTCTCTCCTGCCAGAGGTAGTACAAGATCTTCCCTTGTCAATCTTCATCATTCATTACTTCCTGGGTGTTAGCGAGGCGCGCACCCTCACGGAGCTTTTTTTAAAGTTTGCGTAGCGGCACCGCCCTCAGGAGTGACGTCATGCGCGAGGGGCGGTCGTTAGTAGTGACCGACTCCTCCTCCAACTCAGTTCTGTTTCTCCCGCCGTCGAGGCAGCACCTGTCCACGCATAGCGCTGGTAGTTGTAGTAGTTTCCGACTCCGTTTTTCCTGACACTCGACGCCAATACGGTAAGACTGTTCTTTTTCTTTCTTTCGGCGCCGGGTGTATTTCCTACTGTATGTTTTAGTCTAGATTGGTTTTGCATTATGTCGGTTCTGGAGCTAGCGTTCTTAGCGGGCGCTTATCGTCGGTGCTCCTGTGGCGGCATTTCTCCGTCTCGGACCGGCGCTCAGCGTTTGCCTTCGTTGCCTGGGACCCAACCATGATATGGATTCGTGCGACGCCTGTTTCTCGATGGACCGTCGCGTCCTCGAAGTCCGCGCGTTCAAGCTCGGCAAGGCCCCGCCGACTTTCGGGGGACGGCGTCGCTCACGGGAATCTCGGGCGAGATCTTTAGGCCCTTCCCCCGGGTCCCCTCCCGGGCCTATACGGTCCGAGGAGGAGGGGGTTTCCTCATCCTATCTTGCCGAGGAGGAGGCCCCTTCCGCGGTGTTGGGGGAGCGTCGTAGCCCCTCCCGGGGCCGCAGCGCTGACACCGCCTCGGCAGTCACCTCTTCGGAGGTGCAGGCTCCCCCCGTGTCGAGGCCCTTGGCTTTTGGGCCCGGCTTGGGTGGACCCTCGGCGCCGCTGCGCGCTGTTTCCCGGACACCTGGCACCGTCGCGTGCCGGTGATCCCAGCCAGCGCCATTCCAGTGATGGTAGGCGCTTTGAATCAGCGCCCGGTGATTGGAAGCGACTCCGTTGGCGGTGCGCTTTGGCCTCTCGCCGTTCGCGGTGCCGGTGGCCGCTAAGCGGCGCCCGTCGGCCAATGCCGCTCCGCCCCATTACTGCCAGCGGTGCGTTGCTTCCCCTTCCCGGGCGGTGCTGGGCCTGCGGGCAGCTGGGGGTGGCGGTTAGGCCTTCCAAGCGTGGGAATGACGGCGTCGCCCGCCCAGGTACCGGGCGTTCAGCGACCCCGTGGCCTCGAGGACCCCTGGGGTGGCCAGCATCGAGGTCCTGCTGGTCGCGCGTCCTCCTCGGAGGCGATGACTCAGATGGACCATCCTAGCACCCCATTCTTGAGATGGGTCCTCGGTGGCTAGGGGTACCAAGCGCAGGCCCCTCTGTCCCCACCGTCGTCTCCTGAGGTTCCTCGGCGGGGTGGCGAATCGGGGGGCAGGCAGGGGGGGTGGCGAGGCTCCCTCTGGAAATCTGTAGCTACCCCGGGGTGCTGTTGCCTCCTCTAAGGACAGGGCGTGCAGTCGGGAAGACCCTCGGAATCCGAGGTTGAGGGCAAGCGGTCTGCTGTCAGTCTTCTTTAGCCACCTCAGGGGTGGCCAGAACAGTGCAGAGCCCGTCCCCCCCCAGAGTTCTAGGGTGTCCTCCGGCGGCATTTATGCGGACTGCCCTTCTGGATCATACAGTCCCGTCGTAACGCGATTTCTCCCAAGGGCTCTTAAGCTCCGCTTCCCCAGGTTCTGTTGTCGGCCTGGTTTGATATCGGGATCCCTCCTACTAGGAGCTTTCACAGTTCCAAGGCCCTCGCGAAAGGCGCTGCCTCCTCAGGGTGCCCTCTCCCATCTCTGCACCACCCCGCTCCGGGCCATGTCGGTCTCACGGTCCGTTATCTGAGAGCAGTTCAAGTTCTCCAGCGGCCTTCCCTCATATGTTAGATACATGCATGGGGTCTTCGACTCTCCCCACGCCACGGGAATCTCGAGCATCCCAGCTCCCATCATCACCATCTACTTCTCTGAGAGAACCCCCTACTCATCATCCTCCGTGCTGATTCCACAGAATATAAACGTTTCCTCTCAAGGATAGTGAGGATCTCCAGTTCCCTATGTTGGGAGACAATCCGAGCGGGCAGTGAATTCATGGTGAATTCAGTACCCAGCATCTAATGGTACCTTCCTGGCCTATCCCTTCCAGGGGCGTCTATCGGTCCTGGTTCCTACGCTTCTTCCCGGCCCGGACTGCCAAGCGTGGGTATTGCCCCCTCTGGTCTCTAGGTTCCTTCAGCAAAGTCCTCAGGTTTGGTATGCCTGGATACTCCTTCTGGGCATGATTGCCCCGCGCCACGACCGCCCACCTGATTCGGACTCTCAGTTCGACGTTGGAAATGAAGGTCTCTTCTTCTCATGAGTGCATGTATTCAAACACAGAGTCTTGCATATTATAACAATAGCAGTCAGCCACTGCAGCTGAACTGCCCGGAGAGGAAGGTTAACTCAGAGATCTGAGTTCTACAGCCAGGGCTGTGCCCAAGCTCTATCTAGTTCAAATGAAACTGTCAGATGCTTATAAACTTCACTAACGTCGCTCCGGAGAACAGCTCACTAGCTCTGTTCATTCTCGGTTCAAGTAGTTTTCATTCATTTGAACCGGCAAAATCATATTTTTACGCATTCGGTTCTAAAGCTCTCTAGTAACGTAGTACAAAAATTCAAGTCTGTGAAGAAGTATAGTTCGGTTTGAACAATCGCATTTTTTCTGCCTTTTAAACTGTACTGTAGGTTTTAGAGTGCGGTTCCCAGTTCTTATCGGTTCTAAAAAGAGAAATTATTACAATTTTCAAATACCGTGACTGGTAGAACCAATAAGGGTGTCTTACTAACTGCCATCAAAGGCCAATTTTTAGTTAGCTAGCGTATATAGACCCAAAAAAAACCGGGCCACTGGGACAACACTTGATGTCTGTGGGGCGACTGCCAGGCAGCCACACACATGTCTATTGTCTGAGGCAGCCACCTCCTGTCAGACTGCCAGGTGTCAAGAATTTCACCGCCACCCTGGAAAGTTGGGCTGGCTCAAGGGAGCAGGAAAAGTCAGCCGCCCCGGATAGCCAGCCGGTTCAGTACCCACTGGACAGAGGGTGCCCTCCGACCAGGCGAGACTTCCTCGGGAAGGAAGACTGGTTCAGGAACCAGTCCCAAGTAAAAAGACAAAGAAATCAGGAGGTTTGGGTCAGAATTGTGTCTCCAACTGCAAGATAACTAAAGCCATTCAATTGTCCATTCACTGTCTCAGGATCATAGAACCACCAACAGTTAGTGAGTTGGTTGTTCAGTCCCAGTGGTTGATTTGAAGTTGAGATTTTATGAACCACAGGAGGGAGAACTGATCAATATATGTGGCTGGGAGATCTGGGCGTGCCGTGAACAGGCATTTCTCCAGACAGACCTTTAGAATCTCCCCCTATTCTGTCTGAGTCCTTCTTTCTTTATTTTTTACAGGTTGCAGAAACCTCCAGTTCCTTTAGAGGCTGTGGATGACGAACTGATTATGTGGAAATGATGATATTAAAGTCTAGGAGTTGTCTATTCCTTTGCATAAGTCATTAGGAACCAACAACAAGTTTAAAATCCTCATTCTGTCCCTCCTGTAGATAAAATGGACAGAAGGTATACTTTGTCAATAGGATACAGACTTCCTTATGACAGTATAGTCATGTAGGTGTGGTACAAGCTGCAGCCTGTGACAAAACTAATATTCCTCTGGCCTCACATCCTCTGATAAAGTTCTGGAAGATTCAATAGCGAAAACAGTATATGGCAGCTTCTTTGGGACTCAGGCAGGCAAATTATGGCTTATGTGGCTAATATCAAAAATCTAGTGGGACACAGTATTGCAGTTAGCCAAACAGGCCATGGCCACTAGCTAGTGAGATTGGAAGGTGACTGCTGATGGCATTGAAGCCTCTAAGTTCAATTTCATACAACTGTTGATGTTAATGATGTTTCCTCCAGGGTCATGGCCACTTCCGTAGCTTTCCATTAGGTTGGCGAAGATCCACTAATCATCCAAGATATAGTCAAAGGCTATGGATTTTCCTATAGTGGGAAATTCTCTGTTTGGGAGCAAACAGAAAATTATATAAAAAGATGGATGATAAGAACTACAAAAGTGCCCAGGCTAAGAAGCATGCCATGCCAAAAGGCATGCTCCAGAGGTGAGGGCAGACCTTTCAACCAGCACACCAATTCAACTCCTCTGCTGTCTCACAGTTTCGCAGAGGCAGGGAGTAGGCGTGGGAGTAGACGTCTCCCTCCCTCAGCCTAAGCTGCTGCTAAGCAGGCACCTGTAGGACCAGGGCGGTTCTGTACCAGTGGGGGCAGGTTACCTATTTCAGCCAGGCTGGCGTACTAACTCCGGACAGATGGGTTCTGGAGTAACAGGCCAGGGTCTGGTCTCAACTGAAATATTTTCAAAGATGAGGCAGGCATTTCCACCTACAAATCTCAAGCCCTTGCCACAGAGCAGAGGTTTCCTCTGTGGACACAAAGCAGTGGAAAGTTCCTCCTTGCCATCAGGGCAGGGCTTTATTAAGATACTTTCTTACAAAGACAGAAAGGCGGACATTACAGTTTAAGATACTTGAACAAGCATCTGTTGACCAAAGTTCAAAATGTTGACTCTGCAATGATATTTCCAGCCCTAGGCAGGGGACTGGCTAGCTTCCATGGACCTCAGGATCCCTATTTCATGTTCTGATCAGGCTTCCACGAAAGTACCTCAGGTTGAACTGCCTCAGGCCTACAGTTCAGAGCAATGCCCCCTTGACCCACCTCTGCCAAAGTATTCACAAAATGTCTCGCTGTAGTAGTGGCTCATTTAAAGGCAAGGGTTGTGTGTTTCTACCTGGACGACCCGCTCATTGTGGATCAGTCTCCAGGTCAGGTAATCCACAAAGTCACCAGCAGCTTCTCACTTCTCTGGGTTCCTGCTAAACTTAAAAGTCAGTTCTGGAACAGTTCAGGCCCTAACTTTCATGGCGCAATTGAACACAAAGTTGCCAAGAACCTTTCTTCCCACGGAAGGTGGACAGACTCATCGCCCTGGCATCCTCCTTCCCTCGGGTCTGCGACCAACAAACATTTTCTGCAACTCCTTAGGCACATGGCTGCTTCACAGCTGTTGTGCAGGAGCAAGATCAGATGAGGACATGCAAGTTCCATTTGAGGCCCAATGGTCTCCAGAGGACCCCTTTACCAAATTGGTCCCAGTTACTCAACCCTGATCCTGGCCTTACTGGTGGCAGGATCAAGCAATCTGAACAAAGGGTTCCCTTCATTCCCATTTCTCCTCCCTCACCTCCACGGATGCCTCCCTGTTGGGGTGGGGGCTCTAAGCGACCTTACCACTAGAGTGTGGTCTCCTCAGGAATCTCTCCACATCAATCTTCTGGAACTCAGAGCTGTCTTTTTAGCTCTTGGGTCTTTCAAATTCTGTCAGAACAAAGTGGTTCAAGTCAGGACAATACCACCACAATGTGGCATCAACAACAAGAGACACTCTGTCTTCGCCTTGTGCAGGCGATGATTATGGTCTCGGCTTCCTAACACCTCCTGATAGCGGTTCATCTCAGGGAAGGACAATGTGCTAGCAGACGAACTCAGCAGAATTTCTCAGGGCCATCACCAATGGGCTCTGAATCCACAAGTACTGGGGTCTGTCTTTGCCAGTTGGGGCACTCCTCAGATAGATCTTTTCGTGGCCCCAGACAACCACCAACTTCCTCTTTTTTGCTGCAGGCCTCCAGTACTGGGCTCAGTCCCTCTGGATGCCTTTCTGTTGGATTGGAAAGTGAAGTTCCTGTATGCCTTCCCCCTTTCCTCTCCTTTTCAGGGTACTAGTGAAAATCAGATCTCAACCTTGCAGAGTGATTCTGATTGCCCCAGATTGGGCCAGACAGCCCTGGTACCTCTGCTCCTGTCCCTGGCAGTCCACCCTGCCCTGAGCCTGCCCAGAGTTCACGACTTACTGGCCTGTGCACAGGGAGAGTGTGGTATCGGACCTCAAGTCCCTCCACCTCAAGGCTTGGCTCTTGAGGAGCTAGAATTACTGATTTACACTTTCTCAAGGTGTTATGGATATTTTAAAGGCTTCAAGGAAGCCTTCCACTAGAACCACTTATAATTCTAAGTGAAAGAGGTTTTCCATCTGGTGCTCTGAGAGGCAGATTACCCCAGAATCTGCTGATCTTCCCATTCTTTTGGACTATTTGGTCCATCTGAATTCCTTAGGCCTTAGACCAGCTACCCTGAAGGTTTATCTGGCAGCTGTCTCTGCTTTTGTGTCAGCAGGAAGCCTGCCTCACTTTCTTCTCACCCTGTGTTCTCCAAGTTTTTTAAGGGTTCTTCACACTAACCCTCCCTTTTGGGAACCAGCTCCCGCCTGGGACCTGAATATTTGCATTGCTCAGTTAATGCAACCCCCCTTTGAGCCTCTGTCTTCAGCAGAACTCAAGTATTTAACTTGGAAAACCGTTTTTCTAGTAGCTATCACCTCTGCCAGACGCATAAGTGAGTTACAGGCCCTGTCAGTGGAAGATTTTATCTCTTTCCACAGAGATAAGGTAGTCCTTAGGACTAATAGAAGTTTTTGCCTAAGGTGGTTTCTGATTTCCACCTGAATCAATCTATCTCCCTCCCAGTATTTTTCACTGAGCATTCTTCCTCAGGTGAGAGGAGACTGCACAGCTTGGATGTCAAAAGGGCATTAAGTTACTATCTAGGCGCACCAGAGGTCATAGGTTGAATCCCTCCAACTGTTTCTTACCTATGGCGAGGTTGGCAGAGGAAACCTGCCACTAAGAACAATTGCAGGTGGATTGTCCTTGTGTCAATTTTGTTATCAGAAACTGGGTAAGTACCCCCCTCAGGATTGAGGCCCATCACCAGAGGTACAGCTGGTCTCTAGCGGCTGCTAGAGACATTCCTATTCTGGAGATTTGTCAAGCTGCTACCTGGAAGACAGTTCACACCTTTACCAAGCATTTATTCCTGGATGTCAGTCCAGGAGAGATGCTCAGTTTGGCACAGCTGTGCTTCAGAGCCTATTTCCTAAGTGAGTTCTGACCCTCCTCCATGGAGGTACTGCTGTGTAATCTGCTATTGTTATAATATAGCAAGACTTCATGGTGTTTGAAGAAAAAATTACTCACCTTAGTAATTGCTTTTCTTCTCATGGAGTCTTGCTATATTATAACCACCCTCCTTCCTGCTCCTCTCAGAACTCCTACTTGGGTAGAGGTGGCAAATTGGTGCAAGCACTGTGTCATGCCATTTTAGTTTTCCCCTAACCCTGTTTTCCTTTGGGTTAGGGATCTAGATTGTTCATTTAGGTTATTTTTTATTGCCCCCTTCTCGGACTTGAGTCTTGGGGGGAAGGGGGGTTCATATGTGCTTGTCAAGGGTGGTAAAACGAACCATAATACCATCAATCTTTGTTATTATGGTTCTGGGTGTTTCTTTGTTGTTTATATTGTTGTTATTACTACTAGTAGGTAGCCATAGGCTAGTGTAGTTTTTCCACACAGACTTTTTTTTTTCCGTCCTTTGATGTTGGCTTCGTAAAGATCTGACAGTTTCATTTGAAACTGCCAGATAGAGCTTTGGGCACAGTGCCCTCGCGCTGTAGAACTCCAGATCTTCTGGAGTTAACTCCTTCCTCTCCGGGGCAGTTCAGCTGCAGTGGCTGACTGCTATTGTTATAATATAGCAAGACTCCATGAGAAAAAAAGCAATTACTAATGTGAGTAATTTTTTCTTGCATCACATCAGGCTCACCACGCTGCCTATAACCGGCATTTGTGGTCGATGATGTCCCAGCTGCTGGCATCTATGCCTGACACGGAGCAAACCAGACAAGCCGTTGCCCTCTGCGCGGTAGGCCTGGAGCTGGCAAGACGCAAGCAAAGGCATCTTATGGCGCCAGTGAGGTGGCTTCCAGGCTTCTTGAGGGACAGCGATCTGCATCAAGCCCGGACGGCATGGCCTTGTCTTTCCAGGTTGTCACCCCTGGCCCGGCGTGGGGTGATTCGGCTCCGCCTTCCGGGGGACCCGTCTTTCTCTTCCAGAGCTAGGAGACTTTACAGGGCTCCCTCCGTCTCCTCGTCTTGGGGAGGCACCTCTAGCTCTTCTCCACTTAGGCTTTCTGAATAAGCCAGGGTCTTCTCCTTCTGTTTTCTCACCAGCAGAAGGCTGGGGGTCTTGTTCCCTCAGGGTATTACCTCTTCCCCCTCCAGGGGAAGAGGAGCTTGGTACTCACCCAGGAAGTAATGAATGGTGAAGATTGACAAGGGAAGATATGAAAATTACGTACCTACCGTAATTCCTGATCTTCTCTTGTATCTTCACCATTCATTACTTACTCCCGCCCACCATCCCCTCAGTGGCCTCTTCCTGTGGCTTCTCCACCTCCCGTCTCCTTCCTCTCTCTGCAAAAAAAAAAAAATTTTTTTCTTAAAAACTAGGAAAAATTGCTTAATTTTTCAAAAAAAAAATCCTTCTGGGGGTTCTAATTTTCCAGAAAAATTAATTACTCTAAGATTCGTGGGCCATCTCGTGGATTGCATTGGCGATCAGACTGCACAACTATCTCTTGCCGTTATCCTGACAAGATATCTCTGGGATTTGGCCTGGTTCAGGCTATTCAGTTGATCCTGCAATCCGTGTTCCAGATATTGCCGTGGAATCAACCCCCATTCTTGCCCTGCAGAGCAGAGGAACGGCACGTCTGTTCCTTTTCTTTTAAAAAAAAAGGGGAATGCTGAGGAACTCTTTCGACTGCTATAGGCACCTTGGTTTTGGGGTCATGCAACCAACCTCAAATTTCTTCGGTAAAAAAAAGGAAAAACAAACAAGAGGGAAATGAGAAGGTAATCTCCTTCTCGCTAGTTTGCATATTGGTTTCTCCTTTTAAGTGTCCTCTGGACAATTTTACAGAAGAGCTGTGCTGACCATATCCAATCCGGCCAGCCTAAGCCTTGGCCAGTCTGTCTGAGTCCCATTTCTATGCTTAAAGCGCCTGAAGGCTTACATTTTCCTTTCTAAGTCCCAGAGCAGCACTCTCCTGCTGCCTGGGGTTCCTTTCCTCCTCGGGTGTCCTCGAATTCTAGGCCTGTCGCGGCCAGGAACCCGAGGGGGTATCACAACAATGGCATGTTGAGGATAAGGACTATGCCTCCAGAGTCTGTCTAGCGGGTTTGGTGAACCTTCTCTTCAGCTCTATCTCCAGGGATTCTTGCTTCCCTCTTAGTGAGCCTTCAGCTCTAAGCTAACTATGCTCTTGGGCATTCTGGTCCCTTCAACATCCCATCTCTCTCTTCTCTTTCTTCTTCTTCTATTTTCTCATCTCCTTACTTTATCTCTCCTCCTAGAGTCGCCCAGGTAAGGAGGCCCTGCAGTCCCTAGGCTAGGGATACTTTATCTCCTCTGTCCTTCCTCCATCGGCTTATTCCTTTTTCAGTTCATTCTTCCTTGCTTTGCTATCCCTCAGCTATCTTGCCTCGCTATCTATATTCTCTGCTCTCACTTTTGCCTCTCCGGCTCACAGAACTGAGTTGGAGGAGGAGTCAGTCGCTACTAATGGCCGCCCCTCGCGCATGACGTCACTCTTGAGGGCGGTGCCGTTAGGCAAACTTTAAAAAAAAAAAAAAAGCTCCCGTGGCGGGTGCACGCCTCCGGCTAACACCCAGTAATGAATGGTGAAGATACAAAAGATCAGGAATTACGGTAGGTACGTAATTTTCATATCTGTTCTCCCATTGGGGCACTCCTCAGGTGGACCGGTTTGCCTCCAGGGAGAACACGAAGCTGAGGCTGTTCCATGCCCACCCCCCGTCAGCAGGGCTCGCTGCAGGGGGGGATGCCTTCTCAAGGCCATGGACCCCGGGCCTCTTCACGCCTTTCCCCATTTCCCTTGATCCACAAGGTGCTTCTCAAAGTGAGGAGGACAAAGGCGCAGGTGATTCTGGTAGCCCCAGACTGGCCCCGCCAATGCTGGTATCCAGATCTCCTCAGCCTCAGCTCCAGGCTCCCGAGGCAGCTTCCAGCTCGCCCGGACCTACTTTCAGTCAGTCAGGGGAAGGTGTTCCATCCGGACCTTCAATCCCTGCACCTGACGGCCTGGTTCCTGAGCGGCTAGAGTTCCAGGCCTTGGGTCATTCCAACGAGGTCCTCAATGTAGTTGAGGCGTCCCGTAAGGAGTCGACCAGGAAATGCTATGCCTTCAAATGGAAGAGATTTTCCATTTGGTGTCAGGGCAAGGGCCTGGACCCTTCCTCCTGTTCCTTGGCAAGCATCTTGGACTATCTGTGGTCCCTTTCTCAGGAAGGGCTTAGGTCGACGACCCTAAAGGTGCACCTGGCAGCCATCTCTGCTTAGCGGGCGTGGGCCGGGAAACAGTCGGTGGCGCAGGAGAAGGTGGTCTGGCGCTTTTTCAAAGGCCTTGATCACATTTCCCTCCGGTCAGTAGAACTCCACCTCCGTGGATCTACTGCTGGTATTGGCAAAGCTCATGGGCAAGCCATTCGAACCAATGCACAGGTGTGATCTCTCACCTGTCGTGGAAGACTGCCTTCTTGGTGGCTATTACGTCAGCCAGAAGGATGGGAGCGCTCCAGGCGCTTTCCATCGAGTCTCCTTACCTGGTCTTCCACAGGGACAAGGTTGTCCTGCACCCCCAACCGAAATTCCTTCTGAAGGTGGTGTCTGAGTTTCACTTTAACCAGGTGTTGACTCTGCCGGTGTTCTACCCCAGTATCACCTCGGATGCTGAATATAGGCTCCATACTCTGGACCCTAAAAGGGCGCTCGCTTACTATAAGGGCTGCAGGCTGAAAAGTCGGGGAGGTTAGCCAGCTGTTTGTCACCTACGCTGAAGCCGCACCTGGCAGACCTGCAGCCAAGCGGACGATAAGCAGGTGGGTCACCTCCTGCATAGATCTCTACTATAGGTTGGCGGGCATGGAGCCTCCCAGAGGATAAGAGCTCATTCTACCTGCCATACCTCTGCATCGGTGGCTGCTTCCAGGGACATCCCTATCCAGGAAATCTGCAGGGCTGCTACCTGAAGTCCGCACACCTTCATCCCCCACTACCACATCGACCTTGAGTCACGCCGGGATGCTGGTTTTGGGGCCTCGGTTCTCCAGTCTCTATTCCCTAAGTAGGGGGTGTGCGCCTTGCCTCCCTCCTTCCGGATAACTGCTAGGAGTCTGCCAGAAAGTGTGGATGTACAACATATCCATGTCCCTAGAAATACAGGTTACTCACCTGGAACAGGAGTTCAAGGAATGGTATATGTTGTTCATCCACACGACCCACCCGACCTCCCCGGCTTCGACGTACTACCTGAGCTTCCAGCGGGCCAGATCTGGCATCATGGGGCGGAGCCAAGAGTTTTACCACCCAGGTGGGTGGGAGGATCCAGCTTGAAGACCTTCCGGCAAGACTTAAAGCGGCATGGATACCTGCCAGAAAGTGTGAATGAACAACATACACCATTCCTAGAACTCCTGTTACAGGTGAGTAACCTGTATTTCTCGGTGCATAGTCCAGTGTGTGTAGTTCTACACTAAGGCAGGTAAAGAGCCCCCAACAGGATATTGAGTGCATTCAACAAGAGGAACAGCTGCTACACTTGCAGCTGACAGGGAGGTTCCCTTGGCGGACATTTGCAAAGCAGCTACCTGGAAAACAGCACACACCTTTACGAAACACTACAACCTGTATATTTTATACAGGGGTGATGCTAGGTTTGGCACAGCAGTCTTGCAGAGTCTGCTTCCAAAATAAGTTCTGTGCCCACTTCCAGTAGTATTGCTTGGTGGTCTGCACAAAGTTATGAATATACCGAGCATTACTGGGTTGGAAGAAAAAATTACTTACCATAGTAATCTTATGTCTTCCCAGTGATGCTCAGATATTTATAACTCCCCTCCCTTCCTCCCCTTCCAGAACTTCAGCCTCTGCACTCCCATGTTGGTACCATCAAGCCATGTTATCTGTTGCATTTTCCTGTTTTAATCATTTTAAACTGGAGTTTTCAATGTTCTCTTTTACAGTTTTATTGATGTTATTTTTATTAGTCAGTCTTCCTTTGGATGCTTATTCTAAATTTTTGCTTTAAAAGGGGAAACCCCTCTTTTATAGAATTTAATTACATTATAGTTTCCTAATGCCTGATTTCCAGGCTTCTCACAAATCTGAGTAGGTTAGAGCACTACAGTTGGTAGAGGCAGTATTTGAAAGCTGCTCACGTGCAAAGAATTCCACTCATTTGCATGTGTTCCATCTCTCTGGGCAGTCCAACCTGCCAGACTTACTGCACAAAGTTCTGAATATCTGAGCATCACTGGGAAGAAATAAGATTACTATGGTAAGTAATTTTTTCTTGTTTCCCATTACCGCATCGACCTCTAGTCATGCTGGTTTTGGGGTCTCAGTTCTTCAGTCTCTATTCCCTAAGTAGGGGGTGTGCGCCTTGCCTCCCTCCTCCCGGAGGACTGCTAGGAGTCTGCCAGATAGTGTGGATAGAACAACATATCCACGTCCCTAGAAAAACGTGTTAGGCACGTGTAACAGTCTCTTGCAGCAGGTAATACACTTGGGTCGTCGCCAGAGTCTGTGTGGTGCATGGCAGCTCTTCTAGCAATCTTTTGCCAGGGGCCGCACCCACACATGTCTGCTGCCTATATGAGTGGGTGGTCCCTGGTATCTTCAGTTCATTTTCCAGCCGTCTTCAGCTTGCATGTAGCAGCTAGTGCATAGTGTAAGTAGTCGTCGAGAAACTGAGGTACAGGAATTGTTTTTCTCCGTTCCACTCCATCAAGGATGTCAGAAGGATCTCCAGGCAAATCACCATTATTTCATTCCTGTCATTGCAATAGAAAAATCTACCATTAAGACAACCATGCAGTCTGTGCCCATTGTCTGGTACCCACACACGACTCATCCTCCTGCAAATTTTGTCAGGAGTTTAATGAAGCAACTCATCGTCGACGATTGCTTGACATTCAGGCCTACCTTATGGAACAAAAAGATGCTCTTTTAGAGAAGCAAGGGGCCCGTCCCAAGGACCCCCTCCCACTGCTTCACATAAGAAGCACAGACAGGACAAGGATGCTTCTACTTCAGCGTCCTGCTCTAAGCGTTCATTGATGACGACCACTTAAAGTTCATTCCTCGTCAACAACGCCCTTAAACTGCCTCTTCGTCAACAGGAGGTTACTCTCTCTCGTCGATGGCGCTGAAACTACAACTCTAACCTGCCACGATGATCCTCATAGTCCCCCTGTGGCCCAGGCAGGTGTGGTTCCCCTACTCCAGCAACTTGACATAGCAGACCCTATTCCGTTGCCGATCAGACCAGATCTCCTAACTCAGGAGTGGGGCCACCCTTCTTCACCCCAAGTCTCTACACCTTCACGCTTGGCTCTTGAGGACACTTTCATAGTACGTCTTCAAGTCTCATCCCCTGTGGCCAGTATTCTCTTGGCCTCACGAACATCATCCACCAGGGAAACATACAACGCTAAATGGAAACATTTTTCCATATGGGCAGTTTCCTGCTCTCTAAATCCATTTTCTTGTCCTTTAACCAAAGTTTTGGACTACTTGCCTCTCTGGCCAAGACGGTTCTTAGCTATTCCTCTGTTAAAGTTCATCTGGCCTCCATTTTGGCCTTTCACGAACCATGTAAAGGCAGACTACTGTACCAACATCATCTTGCCAAGATGCTCTTAAGAGGCATGCTACATATCAAACCTCCCATCAGACTGCCCACCCCTCCTTGGGATCTGAATTTCATATTGGAAAAACTCACCCTCGCTCCCTTTGAGCCAGCAGCTACTGCCAATGTCCACTTCCTTTCCTGGAAGACTTTTTTGGTGGCCATCACTTCGGCTCGCTGAATTTCCAAGCTTCATGCCTTGATGTGTCGAGAGCCTTACTTTATCTTCCACAAGGACAGTTGTTCTCCGAACCGATCCCTCTTTTCTACCCAAGGTGGTTCCAGAACACACCTTAAATCGGACCATGGAATTCCCAGTCTACTACCTCAATCATTCTTTTCCTGGGGAACATCTCTTGCACACCTTAGATGTTCATCATATCCTGAGGTACTGTATAAACCATATGAAATCTGAGAAAAATCTCTCAATTGCACCTTGGCCTCTATGAGGAAAGATTCCCCGGTTGTTAAGAAAACCATTTCCAGCTGATTAACAAATTGCATCACATTCCATGATATGAAGTACAACAAACCCCTACAGAGCACCACTGAAGCCCATTCTACTAGAGCCGTGGCTGCCACAGCGGCCTGCTTCAGGGGGGCTTTGATCACTGATATCTGCAGTATAGCCACGTGGTCCATAATACTTTCACAAAGCATTACAATCTGATTATTGCTTCTTGCCATAGGATGGCCTTTGTCCGTGCAGTCCTACAGGGTCTCCTATCCTAATTCCACTCACTTTGGGTACACTGCTTGGGAATCATCCCAAGTGTATTACCTGCTGCAATAGACCACCCCGTGGAAGATGGTACAGTTACATAATGACTTACTGTAACAGTAGATCTTTGAGAGGTGTCTCTTGAGCAGGTATGTTCCCTCCCTCCGTCCCCCTCCTTCTCTGAAAGAATGATTTTTGCTCCATGTGGGAAGGGACATGTATGGTACCTCGGATCCCCTCTGTCCTCGTTTAGCGAGCTGAATCTGGTGGGGAACTGAGGATACCAGGGACCACCCACTCTTATATAGGTAGCAGACTGCTGATGCCATGTGTGTGCGCTCCCTGGCAAAGGACTGCTAGAAGAGCTGCCGTGCACCAGTGACCTCTGGCGATGACCCAAGTGTATTACCTGCTACAAGACTCCCTTCGGAGATCTACTGTTACAGTAAGTTATTACGTAACTGTACTTTCTAGGAGTGGTATATATTCATCCACATGGACCCACCTGACCTCCCCTGGCTTTGGTGCACACAACTGCTTCCAGCAGACAAGATGTGGTGGAGCCGAGGAAGTTACCACCTGGGTGGGTGGGAGGAGCCAGCTTGAAGTCTTTCTGGCACTTCTTAAAGGGAAAGGATACTTCCTGGTAGTGTGGATGAACAACATAGACCACTACTGTTACAGGTGAGTAACCTGTTTTTCTGGATCAGCGGACAGAGGACATGACACAAGCTCAGTGCACTATCGAGCCAGCTGTGACTCCGGATAACCCCATTACCAATGCTGTCACTGTTGCCATAGAGGAATCCCTGACAGACAGAATTAGAAATAGATGCACTGAGTTTGCAAGCACTCTAACAATTGGCATTTCAGATAAATTGACAAGTGGGTCAACTGTGACTTCACTGTGGAAGGCCATGAATATCTGGAGGACTGTATGATCACTGCAGCTGTTATCAGACAAGACACAGATGATTTAGCAGAGGAGGGTGAAATATATCAGGGTACAGTTCCTAGCCACAGTGAAGCAGAAGGATGTTTTAACAACTGTTTACTGTGGCTAGGGAACCAAGACGAGTGCAGTCTTATGTGCCTACTACTGCTGCGATCTTAGTTGCCGGCCACTGTAGCGAGAGCAGCAGCACAAAACAAAGCATTACAGATTTCTTTAAAGTGTATAGAAAATAATGTGAATCCCTGTGCACCCCCTTTAACCACTGTCACAAGCATAGCAAAACAAATGGTCTGTCTGTATAACAAATTCCCAATTATCTGAACTAAACTGATGTTGCCCAAGCAGTTCGGATAATCGAGGCTTTGCCGTACTTAGAGCTATTTTGAGTGTTAAGTCCCTTCAGGGTGTGTGGCATAGGATTTTAATGCACTTTCCAGGGGTGTTAGGATACTCTGCCTTATGCCTTACTACACCCCTGGGGTTTGCATTACAATTCTATAATGCACACCCTCTTGTGGCTTATTACTTAAAATACAATATTCAGATAAAATTAAGCTTATGATTCTTGTATACTAATTCCAGGAATCCCTGTCTTAATGTTTACACTGTGCATTGTCTTCCTGGGTGATAGATACCTTATGCTAATTAGAAATTTAGAATAAAGGTTCAGACTCCACACTCTGTTCATGCTTCTCTCTAGACTTCAGTAGTGTCTCCCCACAAAAAAATGTGCTTCTATGACTGGCATACAAACCAGTTGACCCTCTTCTACGGCAACTCCCGGTACTTTTCCCCATTCAGTGGGTTATGCAGGGTTGTCTTTTTCTCCTGCTTCCCCAGAGTTGGAGCCAGTGGTATGTAATGGCATGCATGTAAAACATTAAGATGTTGCACACCTCAACACCTGCCTATGACTTTTGATTCTTGCAACTGCTGCTGCGCCATCTAGCCTCCAGTGGCTGTCAGCCAAGAAGTGGTGTGCTGTCCCTCTCCCCAAACGAGAGCTGTGTATGGATGTTTGGTTATCTGGCTTGCCCTTCCAGTCAGTCAGTTCCCGAACCTGGGTTGCCAGCCATACAGTGTGCCTTAAACACCATTGGGCCAGCTCTGAACCAGCATTCTTAAACAGTTGGAAGACTGATTTGCATCTTATCGAGAAATACATTAGAATTGTACATTTCTAACACTTTTCCTTTGAGAAACTTTTTTTATAGTAGCAGTAAGGCACTTAGAAGAGTTAGACCCACCCCCAAACTGGGACAATATGGTGCCACATTATGACCTATAGGGGTTCATTAACAAACTGTTTTCTAGCCCCTGTTCATACCTTATTGCTAAAAACGCAAGAGGGGGATGAAATCTGGACTAAGATCCTGGTGTCATGTAAATCTCATTGGGAAAGAATATGAAGCAAAATCCAGAACATTAACTAGTAGTTGTTTTGTCTAAATACTATTTTAGAATGATATCCTGGACTCTTGGAAATTGCTGCAAGTAAATACATCTGACCTTCCTTAATTACTGGTATTCTTAATTCTGTAGGAACTGGAATGGGAGCTGGTTTTGGAAGCAGCATGGTTGGATCTGGCATGGGTATGACAGGATTTGGAATGGGTAGGTATATTCAATATTTTGTATATCTTACTTTGAGAAATAGCTCTTGCAGGTTACACCATTAGGACTGAAACCAGCAGGCGCCAGGACACCATGGAAATTTTCTAGCTAGCAGTATTTAGCGGGGACTGCCTCTGATGTCGGTCCCTTCCGTCAGGCATAGTACATAAGGGTGATCCCGGAATCCCCAGTTCTTTTCCTCCGTCGACCTCTACCAGCATCCGGCCCTCTGTCTCTACCTAGTGCACGACGACTTGGAACTTCAAGTAGTTTCTACAAAACTAATGTCCTCTCCAACTCCTTCTGAGGGACACTTTTTTCCAAGTGCGCTCGCGGAAAACAGATCCCTTTCAAGGATCCTCATTCATCCTGCGTGCGGTGCTTAGGTCCAGACCACGACACCAAGGCCTGCTCCTTCTATCAAGGGTTCAACAGCTGCACCAGGATCTTCTGTCAGAAGGCACTTTAGGCGTATCTTTTAGAAGAGAAACTTAGCAGGGTGGACAAAGAACCTTCCTCCGGGGGTGATTCTTCTTCCAAGGCCCATAAACACTGGGACAAACACCGGGAGAAAGCAAGGTCCAGATCCCCGAACCGGGCCTTGGACTCGCATAGCTCAGGCTCCACCCGATCTGACTGCTCTCCCTCCAGGACTCGTTCTCAGTCCCCTCCGGTCAAAGTCGAGGCTACAGACGATTCTTCAACTTCGCTTCAGCCCATCAAGACTTCTAGGCCCTCGTCTTCCTCCACTCCCTCTCGGGGCTCTTCCAAGTCTTCCGAACGCCACAAGACTTCCTCTTCTGCCCAACGTCGGGACTCCAGATCGGTCTCCCAGGGGTCCGGTTCCACCACCCAGAAAGACTAAAGACCTACGTCACTAAAGCGGAAGAATGACCAGACATCAGCTAAGCACCCGAAGTCTGCCAGGCGTTCGGAGCCGAGGATGATCGGCCAAGCACCAGGTGTTAGCCCGGACCAGTCGTCGATAGCGACGGCGTCGGCTTCACGCTCACCGGGCGAACGCCCACGGACACCATCGAGGATTCACAGAGGAGGAACACAACATTGCCTGAAGACCAGGCAGTCTACACAGAGGATGCCGGGCTTCGAGGGAACCTCGCCCACCCGCGGACCCGATGCCCGACCCTGGTGACAGACCACCGGCGCCAGGCCTGTTGTGGGGCATGAACATACAAGAGGTAAAGAATATCTTTACCTTCTGGTGGGACACCTTCTGAAAAGACGTGGTCCATGTAAAACTTCCTCCTTCACCTCCTGCGCCCCCTCCTCCACCACAGGGGCCAGCAGGGCGACCTACAAACCCTAAAGAGCAGACTCCCCACAGTAGATCCAGAATCTGAGAAGGCCTCCCTCAAGATCTCCATCAGGGTCTCCTAGCCCCAAGTGACCCAGACGTCATCGGTACACTCAGTCAGGGGAGGACTCCAGATCGGATACCTCGGAATTCTCCAGATCTTCTTCTCCACTCAGCAACCCATCACCTGATCCACATGAACTACCCAGGTCTCCGGATGATCCCTGATTCTCTGAGATCATGAGGCACATCCAGGACAACATGGGATGGGATGCTGAAGACCTTGATCCCAAGAGATAGAGCCTTGCCAGTTATCTTTGGCAGAAAGATCCAAAGCCTGTGGTAGTGCAACCCTTGGACACCTTCGCAGACGTCACCAAAGCTGCGTGGAAGCGTCCACACTCCACTCCCACTGTGCTGAAGAAAGCTGACCGCCTGTAAAAGGCCACGAAAGAGGACCAGTACTTGGCTCAACAACCTCAGACTGACTCCCTGGTCATTACGGCCTCGCGTGACCTGTCTCCGAGACTGCAGCATATGAGCACACAGCCACCGGACCAGGAATCCAAACAGCTGGATGCCCTGGGGAGGTGCATGTATGTGGCTGCTACATGCTCCATCAGGTCCCTGAACTACCTATCTCGCATGGTATAGTTTCCGAATGCCCTGTGGGAACAGGGCCAGGACCTTGTCGACAAATTACCAGATGGCAATCAGAAGGCGGAGCTCCTAAATCTCCTCCGCACAGGGTCTGATATGGGGACCCAAGTGCTACGAGCCGCATATGATTCTGCGGACTCATGTGCCAGAGCCGCAGCTTCAGGCATCTGTCTCCGGAGACACTCGGCTACGTGTCTCCAGCTTTACCCCGGATGTACAGAAGAACATTCTTGACGTGCCTTACGGTGGTGAAGTACTTTTTGGTGAACCCTCGGAGAAGGTTATCACCAAGCTCCAGGATGCTGGGAAGGCGGTCAGATCTGTACAGGCCATGTACAGATCAAGGCCTGGTTCCTTTCGTAGGAACCAGAGCAGTTTTCGCAGCCGGCAACAATGGCAGCAGCCACGTTCCAGTCAGCAACAAAGGAGCATTTTTTAACGTAAAGTCCAGGCAGAGGCTAGCATTACACCAAACTGTCCCAGCCTGCAGGGACCAGTGCTGCCACAGCATGACTCCTTCCCGGCCCCCTTTCCCTCCTCTGGATCAACGGGCACGATAGGTTGGGGGTCGCATCGCTCGCCACTTTTTAGGGTGGCAGTCAGTTACCACCAACCGGTGGGTTCGCCAGTTGGTCAAGAAAGGCAACCTCATAGAATTTCTTGACCACCCACCGTCAAGACCTCCCCTGCTTTCCTGTTACTCTGGTCAGCACGCCGTGCTCATACAGTAGGAGGTGCAGGTCATTTTCATTTCTTTCTGGTTCCCAAGAAGACAGGGGACCTCCGTCCGATACTGGATCTCAGTGTACAGATGCTTTCGCTTGGTGAGCCTCCCAGGTCTGATACCCATGCTCAAGCAGAGTGCCTTTCTAGCGTCCTTGGACATGCAGGATGCTTACCTGCATATACCCATAGCTCAAGTGCACAGGAAGTTTTTGCACTTCGAGTTTCAGGGTGACCATTATCAGTTCCGAGCCCTCCCCTGGACTGTCATTGGCACCTCAGGTATTCACGAAGTGCATGGCAGTAGTAGCGGCGACTCTGAGGAGACAAGGCCACTACGTGTTCCCCTACCTGGACAACTGGCTTCTCATGGCCCCGTCTCAGGAGGCCCTGATGTCCGCTATTCATTGTGCCAAGTCTCTGTTCGAGACGCTGGGCATCATTATCAATTAAGAGATGTCACTTCTGGTTCCATCTCAAATTCTGCAGTTCATAGACGCAGATCTGGACACCATCCAGGGGAAAGCTTTTCTACCCCAGGACCGAGCGGAACACATCAGATGTCCCTCATTAGGGACATCTTGGCAAAGACCGTCCCAGCCAGACTGGTCCTCTGCCTGCTCGGACACATGGCTGCGGCCATTGCAGCTGTCCTGCTAGCCCATCTCCACGTGCGGGAAAGTACCTGCTGCACGGCGGATACCCAGCACAAGCTGGCAGACGTCCCCTTCCTGGGTACCGACTTGTTCGGGCCTGGGGTGGAAGGCCACCACCAGAGAATTGAGAAGTCCAATGCCACCTTGGACTCTGTCACGTCTGCCCAGAAGAACAAAGGCCACCGGCAGCAGCATAAGCCCTTCTGCCGCTGCGGTACATCCGGCCCAGCAACACCAGCATCAGGGCCAACAGGCTCGCACTTGGCACCCCAAAGCAAAGCCTGCAGCTTCCCCCAGCAGGAAGCTGGGAGGAAAAGGCCCAGGAGATCCCTCGGCCGGTCCTTCCTCCAAGCCTGCCCGGTGATGGGTTGATGGGTGTCTTCCCCTGAGTTCCCCCCGTGGGGGGACGGCTCCGCCACTTTCTTTCCACCTGGTCCGCTATCACCACGGACCGTTGGGTGTTGGAAGTGGTAGGAAAGGGTCTGCCTCTGGAGTTCGAGCAGGCCCCGCAGTGAGCATGGAGAAAAGAAAGAAAGCCAGAGAATTGTCTTGAGGAGGTCAGACAGAAGATTGTAGCCAAGCATGGACAATCTCAAGGCTACAAATCAATCTCCAGAGACCTTGATGTTCCTGTTTCCACCGTACGTAATGTCAGGACGTTTAAGGCCCATGGCACTGTAGCCAACCTCCCTGGACGTGGCCACAAGAGAAAACTTGATCGAAGATTGCAGCGCAGGATTGTTCGAATGGTGGAGAAAGCACCTCTATCAACTGCCAGATTCAAGCTGACCTTCAGACACAAGGTACAACAGTTTCAACTCGCACCATCCGTCGCCAACTCAATGAAAGGGGGTTATATTGTAGGAGGACCCCATTGCTGAGACATAAGAAAGCCCAACTGGAGTTTGCCAAAACACACCTGAACAAGCCAAAATCCTTCTGGGAGAATGTCCTGTGGACAGATGAGACCAAATTAGAGCTTTCTGGTAAAGCACATCATCTCTGTGTTTACAGAAAACAAAATGAAGCCTTCAAAGAAAAGAACACCTTCCTTACAGTCAAACATGGAGGAGATTCAGGGATGTTTTGGGGTTGCTGTGCTGTCTCTGGCACTGGGTACCTTGAACGTGTGCATGGCATCATGAAATCTGGAGATTACCAGGCCATTTTGGAGCGCAGTGTTGAACCTAGTGTCAGAAAGCTGGGTCTCCGTCCGAAGATCATGGGTCTTCCAGCAGGACAGACCCCCAAACACACTTCAGAAAACACCAGGAATTGTTCAAGACAAGACGCTGGACTGTTCTGAAGTGGCCAGCAATGAGTCCAGATCTAAATCCCATTGAAAACCTGTGGAGAGATCTGAAAACAGCAGTTGGGAGAAGGCACCCTTCAAATCTAGGAGATCTGGAGCAGTTTGCACAAGAGTGGGCCAGACTGCCAGTAGAGAGGTGCAGGAAGCTCATCCATGGCCATAGGAAGCGGTTGATTGCAGTTATTTTGACCAAAGGCTGTGCTACCAAATATTAAGTCTAAGGTGTCAATAATTGTCAATGCCATTTCTTTTCATTTTCTGATTTAAAAGGATATGTTAAATTCTGAATCAAAAACAAAGGTTCTGTAATATTAACAGAGAAATAATTGTGGAGACCAAATACTGTTAATTTCAACTTATGTTTAGAGGAAATTGAGTTATTTGAATAAAGGCAAGGGCACCAATATTTTTGGCCACGACTGTATCTCAGAAGATGTGGGACACTCCCCAATGGTGGACTGCCCCAGACCAGTTGCAGGAAGGGATCCAGTTTGTTCGCCCCGAGCCAACGGTCGTCCTCACAACCGATGCGCCTCATATAGGCTGGGGAGCCCACATGGGGGACAACAGGCCCCACGGGTTCTGGACCCCCGAGGAGTCCTGATGCCACATCAACCTGTTGGAGCTCAGAGCAGTCAGACTGGTGCTGTCCGCTTTTGCTCCTCGGCTCCGGGGTCAAGTGGTTCAAGTCCAGACGGACAATAACACGACCAAATAAACAGGGCAGCAAGCACTCCTGTCTGCTGTGCAAGTAGGCACTCCGCATCTGGTCCCTCGTAAGCCGGTTGGAGGCGGACCTCCTGGCCATCCATCTGGCAGAAGTCTCGAACCAACTGGCGGATGCTCTCAGCCGTATAGGCCAGACATCCCAGAAGTGGTCTGTCGATCCAGAGGTACCTTACAGCCTGTTCTCTCGTTGGGGCAAACCGATGGTTGACCTGTCTGCCTCTAAGGAAAACACCAAGCTGAGCTTGTATCATGCGCGCCCCCCCCCCTTTAGCAGGGCTCGCTGTAGGGGGATGCCTTCTCGAGGCTGTGGACCTCAGGCCTCCACTATGCCTTCCCTCCATTTCCCTTGATCCACAAGATGTTACTCAGTTTGAGGAGGGACAAGGCAAAGGTGATTTTGGTAGCCTTAGACTGGCCGCGCCAGTTCTGGTATCCAGATCGCTTCAGCTGCAGGCCCCCGGAGCGGCTTTGTACACGCCCGGACCTGGTATCTCTCAGCCAGGGGAAGGTCTTCCATCTGGACCTTCAGTCCCTGCACCTCACAGCCTGGTACCTGAGCGGCTAGAGTTCCAAGCTTTGGGTCTTTCCGAAGATGTCTACACTGTGGTGGAGGCATCCTGAAAGGAATCGACCAGGAAATGTTATGCCTTCAAATGGAAAAGGCTGAGATTGTTCTCGACCCGATTGATGACTCCCTCAGTTGGACTCCCCCGACCGAGGAGACGCAGCCCGCTGGGAAACCCACCAAGGAAGTGGTCCCTGACCCCTGGAAGTCCAGTTTTACCAGCGTCTCCCAAGCAGCAGTCAGCCTGACCGATCTCGATTGAGGTCTCTGACCCCCTTGACCGACAGGCCGAGGAAGGTGCACAAGCGCGCCAAAAAGAGGCAACACCATCGGTTGGCCTCCTTGGATGGGGAGAGGCTTTGGCGGAAACTCAAACGCTACGAGGACCTCTTGGCAGCAGCTGATTTTTGTCCGGGCATAAGCCCACCCCGGCTCCTACCACGGCCATTACTTGGCTTTCGCCTCCCAGGCTGAAGCGACACCCCAGGAACCGATAAAATCAGTTCTCCTGCCTGTGGAGCCCAGCTATCTCTTCCAGCTCAGCCTAAACTGGTCTCCACTGATTCTGGTTGAACCGCCGCCCAAGCAGCCTGTGGGAGGGGCATTTTCCAAGGAAGCTCAGCCAGACACCGGGCTCCCCCAGCTTCTTTCCGTCACTTTCACCCCTGATTGCCCTAGGCGAGTCGAGGGTGATCTGGGCGATCAACCGCTGTATCCGGATAATTCTGATTTCGTATTACACTGGCCTCCATTCTCATCCACGGGATGACGAGTTGGCTGGTGAATTCGTGACGGAGGAAGGCCCTTCGTCCTTTCAGGGCATTCTCCGCCTCATCCATAGGGATGCTTCTGGAACCTATCCAGAAGAAGGCAGAATACCCTCTCCCTGATATCCTCAAGAGAGGAGCTACCCCGACGGAAGCCTTTCCTGTGGCCGAAGCAGTCGTTGGCCCAACCTTTGAACTTTGACAGCACCCTGCCTCTTGTCCAGCTCAGTCTGCCTGGATGGCACCAAATATGCGGTGCCCATGGGGTCCCTAGCGGGATTCACAGAGCACTCTTCAGTCATGAGCTTTGTGGACCGCCTCTGTTCAGACGTACAGGCAGTTCTGCTGATACCGACAGACTTCCGGAGAGGGCGACCCAAGAAATTGGATCACTCTGCCCGGAAGGTCTGTGTGGCCTCTTCCTTAGGCCTCCGTCAGGCAAGCTTGGCCGTAGTCATGGCACACTTCTCATGTG
This sequence comes from Neoceratodus forsteri, assembly GCA_016271365.2. NCBI lineage: Eukaryota > Metazoa > Chordata > Ceratodontiformes > Ceratodontidae > Neoceratodus > Neoceratodus forsteri. Next base: position 727,232,571 of record CM028129.1, read on the forward strand.
CCCTTTTGCGGTCCTTGGAGGAAGTCCTCCCACACCTCCCCGTGGACTTGCAGATCACGGTCAAGCAGGTCCAAGACCAAGGCCGTGCCATTGCTAAGCAGCAGCTCCAGATAGCCCTGGACACTGGGGACTCGTGAGCCTGTTCATTGGCAACCGTAGTTTCCTCCCACCGCAGGACTTGGCTGAGGCCCTCCTCCTTCCCAGTGGATACCCAGCACAAACTGGCTGATGTGCCTTTCTTGGGCACCGATCTCTTCGGCCCAGGTGTGGCCAGTCACCTTCACCTTCAGCGCATCAAGCAGTCCAGTGCCTCCTTGGACGCCACTTCTGATCAGGGTTCTTCTGGTCCCAAGAAGCAGCAGAGAAAGCCTTTTTGGCACTCTTCCCCTGCGGCTCAGCAGCAGCAACCCTCCTTTTAGTGAGGCCAGCAGCAGCAGGCTCAGGCTTGGCACCCCCACACCAAGTCCGGACCTTCCCAGGTTCATAAAAGAGGTCTGGGTTCAGGCCCTGGACCCTCTTCCTCCAAGCCTGCCCAGTGATGCAGTAGGGGTTGCCACTCCTATTCCCGTCATGCCAGCTCTGGGTCCTCCATGGGAGGCTGGCATCGCAACTTCCTTTCTGCCTGGTCCGCTGTTACCGTGGGCAGGTGGGTCTTGGATGTGGTCGGCCTGGGTCTGCCTCGGGAATACGAGCAATACTCTCCAAGCAGAGCCCGCGCCTCACAAGAGGAGAGAGTTTCCGCCCACACTCGGTCTGCTCTTTGAGACGACATTGCTCAGCTCCTCCTCAAGGAGGCAGTAGAGTGGCAGATCCCCCACCAGACCCAGGGTTTGTATCCAGGTACTTCCTGGTTCCGAAGCTGACGGGGGGCTGGTGCCCCATTCTAGATCTGCACGACCTGAATCAGTATCTCAGGCCACGCACCTTCCGGATGGTAACTCTGTCCCGGATCATACCATCCCTGGAGCAAAACATGTGGTTCTGCTCACTGGATCTCTAGGACATGTTCTTTCATGTCCCAGTCCATCCATCCTACCAGCGGTTCTTCCGCTTCAGGGCAGAAGGAACCCTGTATGAGTTTCGAGCCGTGCCATTCGGCCTGTCATCTGCCCCACAGGTCTTCAAATGCATTGCAGTGGCAGCAGCCCATCTCGGGCATCGTTTTTTTGGGGGGAATATACCCCTACCTCGACGATTGGCTCTTAGCAGGTTCCACCCAACAGGAGGTAGAGAGGTCCAGAGATTTAGTCTTCCAGACCTGCTCCCAACTCTGCCTCCTGATCTAGGCCAAGTCGTAACTTGTTCCTTCTCGGGTGATGTTTCATCAGGGCAGAGCTAGACTTTCACCGAGCCAGCTCACGGCAGACAGGGCGGAGGTTTTCTCCTCCTTTGCCTGATCATTTTTCTCTTTGGAGAATTGCACCCTGTCTGGGACTTTTTGCGCCTTTTGGGTTACATGGTGGCCTACACCTCCATGGTCCATTGGGCCCGGTGGCATATGCGCCCCCTTCAGTGGGAGCTGGCTGCCCAGTGGGCTTAACGCCTAGGTCGTTTTGACCCGCTGATCACTGTGACCCAGAAGATGTGGGACGCTCTCCAGTGGTGGACCATCCTAGACCGGTTGCAGGAAGGGATCCCGTTTGTTCGCCCTGAGCCGACAGTCATCTTCACGACCGATGCGCGCTCTGTGCTGGAAGGGGAGGTTCATGTAGCCTTCCCTCTACTTCCATTGATTCAGAGAGTGCTAATGAAACTCCAGACAGAAGGAGCACTAATGATTCTCATTGCTTCCTTCTCGCCGAGACAAATATGGTTCTCTACTGCAACAACCGTCAGTGGAGCCTCCATTTCCTCTGGCAGTCTCTCGGGATCTCTTGATACAGGAACAGGGGACCCTGGTACATCCAGGTCTCTGGTCCCTTCATCTGCATGCATGGCACCTACTGACATAGTTGCTGCACATTTCGGGGTCTCCCAGAGGGTAGCACAGATTCTGTTGGAGGCCAGAAAGCCTTCCACTAGAGCCACTTATGCAGTGAAATGAAGATTTTCGATATGGGCAGGCTCGAGGGGGCTAGAACCTTTCTCCTGTTCAGTCACACAGGTCTTAGATTACATGTTGCAGCTCTACGATCCGGGTCGTAGTCGACTTTGAAAGTCCACTTATCTGCCATTTCTGCCTACCACATTCCTGTGGGAATCGAGACTCTGGCCCAACTAGAGGTATCCAGAACATTCTTAAAGGGGATTCTCCATTTAAAACCAATAATACGGAGCCCTGCTCCACTTTGGGACTTGAATTTCATCCTAGAGAAACTCACTCTGCCTCCTTTTGAGCCAGCAGTGAGTTCAGACATGCGCTACCTTTCCTGGAAAGCGCTCTTCCTAGTGGCCATCACTTCAGCACAAAGGTTTTCAGAGCTTCAGGCCCTAATGTGTAAGGTACCTTACTTGATTTTTTGGAGACCAAGTGGCTCTGCTGACCAATCCGAAGTTCTTATCTAAGGTGATATCGGAATCCACCTTGAACCAGTTATATGACTTGGTGTGCTACCCGGAGCATTCCAACTGGGGTGAAGCTCTTCACACTCTGGATGTACACAGAATTTTTCGATACTACACGAACAGGATGAAGCCTGTCTGTAAAACTGACCAATTTTGTTTCCTTTGCGCCCTGAAGAGGGTGCAGCTGTTTCAAAATGGTGTTCGTCCAGATAGTTGGCAAACTGCATTACCTTCTGTTACAAGAAGTACAATAAACCCCTTCCGGGGCAGGTCAGAGGACATTCAACCAGAGGCATGGCTGCTTCTACTTGTTTCAGGAACGTTTCAGTTGCAGACTCTTGCGCGGCTGCAACTTGGAGTTCTGTCCATACCTTTACCAAATATTAGTTTGGACATTGCTTCAAGACGCAGAGCAGGATTTGGCCTTCAAACAACATGAAGTCTTGCTGTATTCTGACTATTGCAGTTAGGTCCTGCCTTTCAACTGCCCTGGAGAACAAAGGGTTCACTTTTCTATGCCTTGCATAGAATGTTCATCATGAGCTCGGTTAAAGCCTCTGCCTGTTATTAGAACTGCAAGCGTTAGATTCTTTACTCCGCCTCACTGAACAGTCGCTCCAGAGATTTCTCCTACTGCTCGGTTCAAAAGTCTGAAGTGTCGGTTTTCGGTCAGTTTCTACCGAATTGTTTCCGCATAGTCTGTTCAAGTCTCTGTCTGTGGTACCATGAGTACTAGATAGGTTTTTGTTCTGTTTTCTGTGTGGAACTTGTAAACTGTGGATCGGTTCTGCTGAACCGATCATTTTGAGGTAAAACTTGTGCTTTACTTTAGTGCGTGGTTACCAGTCCGTATCGGTTCTAAAAAAAAAAAAAAAAAATGGTTTTAAGTACATTTGTTTCCAAGACCCGTGACACGGTCAGGAACCGATAGGGGAGTCTTGCCTGGCGGATTGCCAAAAAAAAAGGGTAAGTTTTGTTAGGTTGGCCATGTCTGAGAAACCCAAGGAAAAAAACGGGCCCACTGGGTTCAACACTGAGGTGTGTGTGGGGAGGTCTTTGCTAAGGCTGATCCCCACACCACCCGTGTTTGTCTGGGGTTTGACCACCTCGATTCAAACTGCCAAATTTGCAAGAATTTTCCCAAATCTGCCCTGGAAAAGAGATTAGGTAGACTGAGGGAAAGGGAGGCTGAGAAGTCCGCTGACCCGGATGGCCAGCCCGGTTCGGTTCCGACCGAACCAGGAGGAGTGCCCTCTGACCAGGTCAATCCTTCGGGCAAAAGGAGAGCAGATTCCGAGGAATCTGTTCCGACAAAAAGAAAGACAAATCGACTGGTTCGGACCCAGAATCTCATACTCTGACCGCCAATGAGATGGCCAAAGCGATGAGGATTATAGAATCTCTTCGATCTGTTCCCCTGGTTCCGGATTACACCTTGGAAGAATTTTATGAACTGGAGTTTGAAGAGGAGGGAGAGTATGAGGATGGTTATGGTGATGGTGAAAGTCTGGATGTGCTTATTGACCCGGACATCTCCCCAGACAGACCTTCAGGTGTTTCTCCTCCTAGGCTTTGAGTCCCCTTCACACTACATGTTCTACAGAAAGGTGGCTGATATCGTCCAGCTTCCTGTGGAGGAGGCAGAGGATCAGGAAGAGCCTGATTATGTTGAGATGATGGACATCCCAGAGTCCAGGAGACTGTCTATTACCCTCCACAAATCTTTTGGGAAACGGACACAAAAAATTCTTAAGTCTCCTAATTCTATACCTCCTGTGGACAGAAGAATGGACAAGAGGTGCACTCTCTCAGGCTCAGACACGGAGTTCCTTTTTCAGCAATGCAGCCATGTTGGGGTAGTGCAGGCTGCTGCCTGTGATAAGGCAGATATCCCCTTGGCATCACCCCCCCGCCCCAGACAAGGACTCTAGGAAGATTGATGCCATGGCAAAGAAACAATACATGGCAGCATCTTTGGGGCTCAGGCAGGCTAACTATATGGCCTACACAGCTAGATACCAGAAGTCCAGGTGGGACACTGTGCTGGTTCTGGCTAAACAGGCCCTTGACCAGCATGCCAAGGAGCTGGAGCAGGTGGCTGCAGATGGGATTGAGGCATCTAAAGTACAATTTCATACTGCTGTAGACTCCAGTGATGTATCAAGAGTCATGGCTACATCTGTGGCTCTTCGGAGAATGGCTTGACTCAGATGTACTAGCCTCTCGCAGGATACCCAAGCTAAGGTCATGGATTTTCCTGTAGTTGGTAATTCTCTGTTTGGGGAGCAGACAGAGAATTGCATGAAGAAAATGGACGAATACAGGACCACTTACAGGAGTACTCTTGCCAAAGGAAGGCAGCAGTCCAGGGGCAGGGGCAGGCCTTTCCAAAGGCCTTTTATACCAAGCACAGGCCTCTTCTTCTTCGTTTTCGCAGAGGGGGTTCTTTAGAGGGAGATACAGAAGGGGGATGAGCAGGCCTGCATCCACCCCTCAGCCTAAAGCCCCTGCCAAGCAGACAGCCTGATGGGTCTGCCCGGGTCGTTTCTCCTATACCAGTAGGGGTAGGCTGGCTTACTTTGTCCAGGACTGGATGTCTCTTGTATCAGACAATTGGGTCCTGGAAGTTGTAAGCCAGGGACTGGTTCTCAGCTTCAAAACATTTCCCAAGATGAGAGCCAGATCTTTTCCACCTGCAAATCTCTGAGACCCTTGCCCTAGAGGCAGAGGTTTCTTCTCTCCTAGCTCTTAGAGCTATAGAGTGTTCCCACCCTACACAGGGGGCAAAGGATTGTACTCCAGGTACTTCCTAACCCCCAAAAAGACAGGAGAATGGCGACCCATCCTGGACCTAAGATATCCGAACATCTTTTAAAGCCAAAGTTCAAAATGGTAACTCTGTAAATTATTCTTCCCTCTCTAAGGCCAGGGGACTGGCTAGCCTCCCTGGACCTCAAAGGTGCCTACTTTCACATTCCCATCAGGTGCTCCCACAGAAAGTACCTCAGGTTTGAGTTGCCCTCAGGACACGATCAGTTCAGAGCAATGCCCTTTGGCCTAACATCAGCCCCGAGGGTCTTCACAAAGTGCCTGGCAGTAGTTGTTGCCTTCCTAAGAAGATACAAGATTTCCATTTTCCCATACTTGGACGACTGGCTCATAGTAGGTCAGTCTCCAGACCAAGTCAGGTCACATCTGCAAGTGACCCAGCAAGTGCTCACTTCTTTAGGATTCCTTCTCAAGCTACCAAAGTCAGTTCTCGAACCAGTGCAGCTCCTCACCTTCATTGGTACAGAACTGGATACGGTAAAAGCAAGAGCCTTTCTTCCTCTGGAAAGGGCAAGGATCCTCATGGAACTGGCCTCTTCATTCAGCCTTCAGGTGTCTCGACCAGCAAGGCATTTCCTTCAGCTACTGGGCCACATGGCAGCTTCCACAGCAGTGGTCCAGGGGGCAAGATTCCAAATGAGGGACATTCAGTTCCACTTAAGAGCTTTTTGGTCCCAAAAGAAAGGATTCCCTTACCAAACTAATTCCAGTGACTCGAACCCTGATCCAAGCCTTGCAGTGGTGGCAAGATCAGGACAATTTGAGACAAGGGGTTCCATTTGTCACTCAGTCTCATTCAGTGGTCCTCACCACAGATGCTTCCCTGCTGGGCTGGGGAGCCCATTTGGGGGATCTTGCCACCCAGGGACTGTGGTCGCCTCAGGAATCTCTGCTTCACATCAATCTCTTGGAACTCAGAGCAGTGTTTCTGGCAGTACAAGCTTTTTCCAAATCTGTACAGAACAAGGTGGTTCAGGTCAGAACAGACACCACCACCACCACCACCACCATGTGGTACATCAACAAGCAAGGAGGCACTCTGTCTACGGCCTTGTGCACAGAAGCAATGAAGTTGTGGTCCCTGGCCTATTCCCTGCAAACCTCTCTGATAGCAGTTCACCTCCCAGGGAAGGACAATGTCCTAGCAGATGCACTGAGCAGAATATCCCAGGGCCATCACGAATGGGCCCTAGATCCTCTGGTGTTGAATATGATTTTCTCAAGATGGGGCACTCCAGAGATGGATCTTTTTGCAGCCCCAGGCAATCACCAGCTTCCTCTCTTTTGTTGCAGACCCCCCCCCCCAGTTTTGGGCTCAGTCCCCCTGGATGCTCTGATTCTGAATTGGGAAGGGAAATTTCTGTATGCTTTTCCCCCCTTCCCTCTCCTGTTCAGTGTGTTGGTCTAGATAAGGTCACAACCATGCAAAGTAATTCTGATTGCTCCAGACTGGGCCAGACAGCCATGGTATCCCTTGTTGCTCTCCCTAACAGTCCATCTTCCCCTGTCTCTTCCCAGGAATTACAACCTGTTAACATCCTCTCGGGGGAGGATTTGGTACCTGAATTGTCAGTCTCTCAATCTCTAGGCTTGGCTCTTGAAGAGTTAGTTTACAGATCTGCATCTTTCCCAAGGGGTTCTGGATATCCTTAAGGCTGCTCGAAAGCCTTCCACCAGAAAGACTTACAACTCCAAATGGAAAAGATTCAGCATTTGGTGTTCTGAGAAGAATATTTCTCCAGACTCTGCTGAATTGCCTACGGTTCTGGATTATATGGTCCATCTTAATGGCCTAGGTCTCAGACCAGCTACCCTCAAGCTACACTTGACACCTGTTTCTGCTTTCCTGTCTGTAGGGCAAGTCTTCCTCTCTGTCATCCCATCCTATATTCTGTAAGTTTTTTAAGGGATTGCTTCACACCAATCCCCCCTTTAGGGATCCTGCTCCTGCTTGGGATCTTAATGTTTGCATTGCTCAGCTTATGCAACCCCCTTTTGAGCTTTTGTCCTCAGCAGAGCTTAAGTACTTGACTTGGAAAACTGTGTGTTTGGTAGCCATTACTTCTGCCAGACGTATCAGTGAATTGCAAGCCCTGTCAGTGGAATCTGATTTCATCTCTTTTAAAGTGGTCCTTAGAACTAACAGAAAGTTCTTGCCTAAAGTGGTTTGATTTCCATCTCAACCAGTCTATATCTCTCCCTGTTTTCTTCACTGATCATTCTTCTTCGGGAGAGAGGCAGCTACACAGTTTGGATGTTAAAAGAGCCCGTAGCTACTACATAGAGCGTACCGAGGGTCACAGGTTTGAATCCCTCCAGTTGTTCCTCACTTATGGAGAACTGGATAAGGGCAAACCTGCCACTAAGATCTGTTGCCAGGTGGATTTTCTTGTATACAGTTCTGCTATGAAAAACCGGGTAGAACTCCACCCCTCAGGCCTGAGGGCTCGCTCCACAAGAGGGCAGCTGCTTCCTGGCTGCTGCCAGGGATATTCCTCTCTTAGAAATTTGTCAGCAGCCACCTGGAAACGGTCCATACTTTCACCAAGCAGGTAGGAGTGATGCTTGGTTTGGCACAGCAGCAGTACTTCAGAGCCTATTTCCAAGTAGGTTCTGTCCCTCCTCCATGGAGGTACTGCTTGGTAGTCTGCAATAGTCAGAATACATCAAGACTTCATGTTTGAAGAAACAATTACTCCCCTTAGTAATTGTTTCTTCTAGTGGAGTCTTGCTGTATTCTGACCCCCCGCCTCCCCTCTCAGAACCTAGTTTTTGGGATGTGGGTGGGCAGGAGCAGTGTTGGCACCCTAGGGGTGTCCATTTTATACCCTCTTTTTCCTTGGGTGGAATGTTTTGGATGTTTGTTTTTGGGTTTCCTGACTTGAGTCTTCCTTTGAGAACCAAAAACATATATTTGCCAGTTGGCTAGTAAAATTTTAGTTTCCACACAACACCTAGAGAGTTTTTGCTCGTAAAGATCTGAGGGTTGCAGTTCGAATAACAGGCAGAGGCTTCAACCGAGCTTGTGATGAACATTCTATGCAAGGCATAGAAAAGTTAACCCTTTGTTTTCTGGGGCAGTTGAAAGGCAGGACCTAACTGCAATAGTCTGAATACAGCAAGACACCACTAGAAGAAACATAATTACTAAGGTGGGTAATTTTTTCTTGCTGTTCTACAGGGACTCTTATCATGAGTACCCTGTTCTTCTTGGCAGCCCGTTCCTACCTTCCATGTCTCAGACTTGTCTCAGGTCATTGCTTGGGACTCTGTTCTATATGTGTGTACCTACTGCAAGAGCCCTTTCGAAGTAAGATAGTACAGTTATGTAATAACTTACCATAACAGATCTTCGAGAGAGGTTCTTGCAGTAGGTACTGCTTTCCCTCCCACTTACCCCTTGAGTTTCTTCTACTCTTTCTCCTGTAATTGCTTTTATCTCCAGGGACCCACTCCTTCTCTCCTGTCTTACCTTTCTAGGTCTCCAGCGGGAGAACTGGAGTGCAGGCATTGGGACAGATCCCTATATAGTACAGTGCTGTCGGTCACGTGACGGGGGAAGGGACACTGCTACCTAGAAGTTTTCCATGTGGTCCTAATGCCTGTCTGCTTAGTCCTATATGTGAGTACCTAATGCAAGAGCTTCTCTTGAAGATCTACTGTTATGGTAAGTTCTTGAGTAACTGTACATTACTGTAAGTTCTTGAGTAACTGTTCTTTCTGGGGACTCCTACAGTGACAAGTCTGATGTCCTGCACTGTTGCATCCTAATGTGTATTAGGTGACTTGATAAAAAAAAAAGTCACATGCACCCTCTGCCCTTCATGTACATTCTCCCTTCACCACTGATTCCTCGGTGGAGCTTGCCTTGGAGCTGAATTGGGGGGGGGGGCAGGGTTACCTGCTGTAGGCATGTTAACCAGATTCCTGGAGGATCTTCATGCTTGTCAGGACTGAAGGGGGGGTGTCCAGGACTAGGATCAAAGTAGTGCAGTAAAGTTCACACTTAAAATAACAGTTTGAATAACTTCCGAATTTGTTACAGTAAATACTAATCTTACTCTTTTACTGTTTCTCTTAGGTGCTGGAATGGGTGTAAATAGCATGGCCATGGGCATGGGAATGGGCATGGGTGGCATGGGCATAGACCGGATGAACTCTAACTTCAGTCGTATGGGAGGCAGCATGGACATGGATCGTGGAATTTCTGGAGGGTTTGGTATGAGTTCTCAGGCAAGTGGAACACGAGGAGTTGGCAATAAAGGATGCCAAATTTTTGTGAGAAATGTAAGTAGCTGTTTGTTTCAACTCTGACATTTCAAAATACCTTCTAGTAACTGAAAACAACTCTTGAGTATTGGAACAATTATTTGCTGTGACTTACTGTGTTTCCTCCTCTTCCCCCTTTTTTAGCTTCCATTTGACCTGACCTGGCAAAAGTTAAAGGAAAAGTTTAGTCAGTGTGGTAAGTCTCTCCTTTTGTTCTCTTTGAAACAAAATGAGTTTCTTTTACTAATTGACAACCATCATTGGATGCAATAGATTTCAGAAACCTGGTTTGTGTAAGGTACAAAAAGTTGAAGTGAGCGAGTTTTACCTATTACATATCTTAAATAAATCGCACAAGACATTGTATACGATGCACATGTGATTTTTGATTCATGCAGTCTTTATTTGTCATAGCAGAATGCTTAACTCTGTGAGAGCAGTTGGCACAAAGCTTGATACAAGTCAAATTTATTTAAAAAGATGCCCAATCCCGAAGGCTCTGGGTGCCCGCACAAGAACTTTACAGCATTTCATACCATATAAATTATAAATGAAAATTACTACATACATATAATCAAAATTACTACCCAAAAGCTTACAGAAATGGGAAGATCTTCAGGCGAACCTTAAAGGCAGTTATAGTGGGGGCCTCCCTAACTACAGTTGGCAAAGAGTTCCAAAAAGCGGGAGCGGCGACACTAAAAGCTCGGTCCCCCGCAGACTTTAGTCTCGCTCTTGGAACAGTTAGGAGGCCACCACTAGAGGAGCGGAGATTACGGACAGAGGTGGAAAATACCAGATCAGACAGGTATAAACCTGTGTTTCACTCGGATGAACAGCAAAATTAAGCAATAACCCACTCCAGGGTATGGGATTATTGGCAGTTAATCCATACCCCAGTTGCATTGTGATGCACAAGGCTGCAAGCAGTGCCCCCTCACAGCACCCGGATATATGGATTAATTGCCAGTAAACCCATACCCTGGAGTGCTGTTGCACCTATAACATGGGTTATGTTTAAAAAAACACAAAACCATCTAGAAAGGTGCTTTTCCTTGTTTGAATAGGGACACTCTGTGTATCCTGCTGACTTAAAAAGTAGTCTATAGAACTCATGCATATGGGTTTTTTATTTGAATATAGAAAAGTCATGTGGTCTTGAAATGTCAGTTTCTGTTTATAAAATATATAACACGCATGAGTTTGCATGGCAGTGAGCTTCTGTCAGTTTCCCTCTGTCTCTCTCTGGCTCTTACATTCCTCTCCCTCTCACAGCGTGGTGCGATGCTCGTTGTGGGTGTCCGGGAGCTGCTTGAGGAGACAGCCACAAGGAAAACAAACTGAACCAGAGAGCGGAGAAAAGTCCCTTTCAGTGACTGCATGGTGAGAGAGAGAGGAGAATGCAGCAGTTCTCAGTTAAATGTCTGTCTACAGTGACTCTTCCCTGTATGTATCTTCACCATTCATCAATGGTGGGTTATACCCCGGAGGAGCTATGACCCCGTGGGAGCTTAGAAATTTTACCTAGGGGAGAGGTGTCGCCCTCGGGGTTGACTCACAGCATGCTGCTCAAGGGTTGTCTAGTAACAGATGCCAACTCCTCACTCTCCTCAGTTCTGTGTCTCCTGCCATTGAGAGTGCACCTCTGAGCTGAAGAGCCGTTGCTACCAGTTTTGAGTTGTCGCCGAAATTCTGTTCATTGTTACTTGACGCTGTAGATCTTCAAATGGGTGAGACCATTTCTTTATTTTTTTTATAATTCAGAGTTTGAGTTTATAACACACACGAATACAAGGAACCATCAATTAACCAGACAAATAAAACATAACAAACGAAACACAAGTCCCAGAGAAAATTAAAAATCTCTAACCACAAAACAACCCGCCCACCACCACCACTACCCACCCTACTTACCACCGCCACTTCCCCAGAGCACAGCCGTGGAACAAAAACCCCCATCAGACGGGGCAAATTAGTCGGGCATCCTGTGAATAGAGAGGAGTATGGAATTGCTCTCTGTTTCTAGAGGCCAGGTCGCTGACTTGCTTCTCCATTGTAATCGGCCATGGCATCTCACCGCACTATCTCCTTGCACGGTGGATACTAGCATCCCGCCAGTGCTGGAGGATGATAAATCTTCACCACCATAGAGGTCATTGCCCTGTGTGCTTTGCAGTGGCCGAACAGTGAAGGCGGGTAGTCCCTGACCAAACATCTCAGGAGAGAAGGCGTCCTCCAACCCAGAAAAGGATCAAGGGAGGCCTTAATGCGAGACCATAAGGGGGCCACCTTAGGACATTCCCATAACGTGATAGGGGTGACATGCTGCTGTACCAGAGTGCAGGCAGGCGTATCTGATCACCCCATCTTGAACAAGATGACAGATGTATAATAAAGATTATTAAAAATGCGAAACTGGGTCCAGTGGTACTGATCTCTCAGTAAATGTAAGCAAATTGTGCCAGACACGCCTCCAGCAGTCTGGGTCAGCTGGCCACTGGAAAATCTGCTGCCAATAAAAACAGTCGCAGTCAGGTGTGAGGGTCTGCAGGCAAGAGTACACCCCAGCCACAGAATGATGCTGACCAGCCAGCAGCAACAACCGAGAGGGAGGGTCTTCCACAAGGGAGGCCTCCAGGGTACACCTGAAAATGGAAGTGAGAGAAGCCAATTGCAGTATTTAAACACATGGAAAGTGGAGATTGCAAAAAGCACTTGAAGTTAAGTGGGAGATAAGCTTCCTATCATAAACCAGAGAGGAGACAGAAACATTCGCTGAGAACCGAAGGCTACGGGTATCCAGTGGCCCCCTATCCTAATACTGGGGCTAGCCAGGATGGGTTGGGAGAGTACCCGGGACAAATCCATCTGCAGGAAGCGTTCCAGCTGGAACCTGGCCTTGATGGACCAGAGAAGTGGAGGAGTGTGGACTACGACTGGTAAGTGGGAGAGCGTAACATTTAAGACTAGCACAGGAGATACCAAGAGTTCAGCACAGCTGAGACTCTAAGGAACCAAAGGGGAAGGTAATCCCCATCTTCTACTGAGGACGTACCCTAGCACAGGAATTTAGCAGCAAGGAAAGCTAAATAAAGATAGAAATGAGGAAGGCATAGGCCGCTGAGACATTACTTTATTAGTTTTTTTTCTTGCATTCTGTGGTGCAGTCTTTCCTCAGAATTTTGGTTAATTTTTGTGCATGGTTAATCATGTCCGATTCAGGGCTTAACTTGAATACAGGACTTGCCCCTGAGGCAAGTCCATCTCCATAACAAATCACCATGATCCATGCCTTTCTTGCCTGGGCCCTCGAGACATGGACAACTGCGACGCATGCTTCATGTACCTACTGACCTCAACGCACGCATTGAAGGGAGTTCAAACTGTCACCTTCAGAGGATCTAGCTGGCCTGGAACGCCAAGGCAAGAACGTTGGACCCTTCCCCTGGGTCGTCTTCTCTCCCCAGTACATGGCTGTCAGTCGTCCACTTCCTTGGAGGTGCGATCACCCCAGTTTGCAGTCGCAGCTATAGGCCCTCGGTGATGCCTGTAGATTCTGCCTGGGCTCCTAGCCCCACTCCCTTGGGGTTGGTGAGTAGGGCAGGGTCGCAGTTCGCGCTGAGCCTACTTCTGGTGTTACTAGTGGCACCAGAGCTGGTAGTTATGGGGGTGACCTCTCTTCTGGTTGTCCTGGTCTCCTCTTTGGAGGAGGATGGCAGGGATCACCCAGAGTGGTTACTGACTCAGAGGAGCCGCGTCACCTACCTAGACCTAGTTGCATAGTTAGAAACATAGAAATTATCAACAGATAAGTACCACTAGGCCCACTGCCCGTAGGCCCTATACGTTGTTTGTGGCCACTGACCTTATGTGATCAATGGCTTTTCATCACTCCTTCCCCTCTCAAGCTTCCCTTGCGTCTGTCCCAGGCATGCTTAAACCCCTCCACTGTGCTTGACCCCACTACCTCCTGTGGCAGACTATTCCAAGCATGGACAACCCTTTCTGTAAAGAAAAACTTCCTCACAGTACCTCTTAATCTGCCCCTTCCAATTTCATATTGTGCCCCCTTGTTCTAGTACTTTTTCTACATTGGAAATGGTCCCCCACCTGCACCTTGTTTATGCCCTTGAGGTACTTGAAAATTTCAATCAAGTCCCCCCGCTGTCCCTTCTCCTCCAGTGAGTACATATTGAGGTCCCTTAATCTCTCCTCATATGTTTTGTGATGCAAGCCCTGCACCATCTCTGTTGCCCTTCTTTGGATAGTCTCCACCTTATCTTATGTCCTTGCGCAGGAGTGGCCTCCAGAACTGCACACAGTACTCCAGGTGAGGCCTTACCAATGTTTTATACAATGGCATCACCACCTCCTGCTAGTGATACCTGTGTATGCATCCCAGCATGCCACTGGACCCTCCCTGCTGCCTTTGTGCACTGCTTTGATATCTTAAGGTCATCAGAGATGACCCCTAGGTCCCTTTCCTCTTTGACAATTGGCTCCCCCTTCCCCCACCTGTTGCTCTCGCCAGGGTTCACTCTACCCAGGTGCATTATTGTGCACTTCGTTGCATTGAACCTCAGTTGCCAAATCTACCATCTTTCAAGCTTCTCCAGGTCCTTCTATTTTCTGCACCCCTTCTGGAGTTTCCACCCTGTTGCAGATCTTGGTGTCCTCTGCAAACAGGCAGACCTTTCCCTCCAGCTCCTGTGCAGTGTCACTAATGAAGACATTGAACAGAACCGATCCTAGTATTGCTCCCTGTGGTACCTCACTGGTCACCCCACTCTCCCCAAATTGTACCCCATTTACCACCACCCTTCGTCTCCTGTTAACTAGTTCCTAACCCAGTTCACCACCTTGTCTCCCATGGCCAGACTACCCATCTCGTTTTCAGGCTTCTGTGTGGGACAGTGTTGAAGGCTTTGCTGAGAATCTAGGTAACAGACGTCTATAGTCTCTCTCCACCCCCGATTTTATTTCTCTAGTCACCAAATCAAAATCAGTTTGACATTACTTTTTCTGCTGTGAACTGTGTTGCCTCAGATCCTGAGCGCACCTGGATTCTATGTTACTGTCCTTTCTTTCAGCAATGTTGCCATGTTCTTTCCTACCACTGAGGCGAGGCTGACTGGCCTGTAGTTCCTCGCCCCTGCTTTTGTGCACTGGGACTACATGTGCCTTCCAGTCCTCTGGAACGATGCCAGTGTTGAGTGACTCTGAACAGGGCTGCCAGAGGCACTGCTAGTTCTCTTTGCAGTTCCTTTAATATCCTCAAGTGGATGCCGTCTGGCCCCATGGCCTTATCCACTTTCAGCTTTGTGAATTCTTCCAGAACACACTCCACACCACACACCCATTGCCCCTGCAACCCAGCTGTGGTCCTTGACACCCCCTTCCCCAGTTTTAGTGAATACTGAGTAGACTTATTTGTTTAGTATTTCTACCTTGTCCAGATCTTTCTCCTTAGTCTCCCTTCTCCCCTTTGAGCCTCACTCTCCCCCGGTTTTTCTTCTTTCAATGAAAATAAAATGCTTTATTCCCTTTGTTTACAGACCATGCTAAACCCTCTGCTGTCTGCGCCTTTGCCCTTCCTAACAGCCTTCCGCTTCCTTTGGATATTCAAATTACACCTCCCTGTCCTCCCTTTGGCTCCCCTTATTTCCTGAAACTCTGCCTTTTAGCTCTGACTTGTTCCCCCACCTCTTTTAGAGAACCTTAGTGGTTTCCTTCATCTTTTTCCCCCTTTGGCCACTATCCTAACACATTAGTTTATCTCCACTATGGCTCCTTTCAGTTTCTCCCATTGTTCATCTACCCCCTCTATTACCCCTTCCTTTCCCAGGACTGCTTGTATACGTCTACCCATTTCAGGGAAATCCGCCCTCCTGAAATCTAATATTCGTGCACTTGTGTTGCATAATGGAATCCATGTCTCCATGCTGAACCACACCATGTGCTGGTCACTGGACCCCAGCTGCCCTTCCAC
This sequence comes from Neoceratodus forsteri, assembly GCA_016271365.2. Lineage (NCBI taxonomy): Eukaryota > Metazoa > Chordata > Ceratodontiformes > Ceratodontidae > Neoceratodus > Neoceratodus forsteri. The sequence goes on from CM028129.1 coordinate 727,248,163, forward strand.
CTGTATTTCTTCGACTGTTTTTCATTGGTCCATACCAGGTCTAGAACTGACTTGTCCCTGGTTGGCTCATGCACCAGCTGCCTGAGTCCAATCCCTTGCAGGGATTCTAGGATGGCTGTGCTTCTAGCTGAAACAGCCACCTGGGTGGCCCAGTCCACATCCGGCATATTGAAATCCCCCAGTAGAAGGGTTTTGCCTTTAGCTTCCATGTAGTGCATGTTCTAGGAGCTTGGATATGTTGTTCATCCACACACTTTAGCATGTCCCTTTCCCTTTAAGGATCACCGGAAGTCTTCAGGTTGGCTCCTTCCACCCACCCGGGTGGTATATACCTCTGCTCTGCGCCATGATGCCAGATCTTCCTTTCCACTGGAAGATTTAGGTTGCCTCCCTCGTGATCTCGCATTTTGTAGGCCCTGACTTTCAAACCTTAGGTTTTGCTGTAACTCGTATATTTAGAGTTAGCAATCACTTTTTGCATCTTCGATTATGAAGAAAATCCCCAACCCTCTTCTCCCCCTGGATTTTGCGGTGCTATGCGGCCAAAAGATGTTGGCGCAGCGATCCCCATTCCACATGCGTCTACTGCCTCTGTGTCGGCTATGACACCTCATCCTGCAGTTTCTGCTTGGCCTTCCATCCCAAAGTCCTGGATGACTGTCTTGCACGCTTACAACTGGGGAGACCAGAGAAGAGGAATCCTCCGGTGATATCTAAAGAGGCTAGGTGGGCGGTTTCCGTGGCTATGGGATCCACCAAGCAATTGGAATGCATGCAAGCGTTGGAGGAAAAAGCGGCTCGCGCTGCTGGCTCTTCCTGGAGCTTCTTCGTTTCTGCTCAACCTGGGCTCCTCCTCCTGGGGTTCCTTCCGAAATTGTGCCAGTCTCTTCCCACCGAGGGCTCCATAATCAGGATAAGGATCCAAGCAAGTCCTCATCTCGACAAGCGGTGCTCTTGGGACCGAGGAGGTCTGTCCCAGGAGCAGCGGTCTCTTCGGTCAAGATCGCTTCTTCGGCCGCTGGCTTCTCAGACCTCCTGTCGGGCCAGCCGACAGAGGATGAGGTTGACTAGGTCAAAAGTTATCGACCCACTCAATACCCTGTCGCCGACTCTTTAAAAAAGACTCCAGTCCTTGTTTTTCCCGATGGGGAGACCCAACCTGCTGCAGTTCCCATCGAGGATCCAGTCCCAGACTCTGGGAAGTCACCGGTCTAGGACCCCCTCGTCAGACATACCTAAGACAACCCCATCGGTCGTCCTCTGATGAGAGGCTCCAGCGGAAACTCAATCGGCGCTACGAGGACCTCGTGTGGCAGCAGCTGATTCTGTCCAGGCACAAGCCTACCACGGCGTCCTCCGCAGCCATTACTTGGCTTTCACCTCCCAGGCCGAATCAGACTCCTTTGGAGCCGACCAAATCAGTTCCCCAGCCCGCGGAGCCAGCAAGACCACCTGTTCAGCCCATAACGGTCTCGCCACCTATTGTGGTGGAACCACAGCCCAAGCAGCCTGTGGGAGGGGCTCCTTCCAAAGATAGACCAGACACCAGGCTTCCCCAGTGATTCAGTCAAGGTCACCTCAGACCACCCCCAGCTAGTCAAAGGTGACGTGGGCGGTATGCCACTGTATCCAGATTCTTTGGATTTGGTTGTCACTGGTCTTCATTCACATCCAGGGAATGATGATTCGACCGCTGGCCTAGACAGGAAGGTTCCTCGTCCTTTCAAGGGACCCTCCGCCTCATCTGAGTCTACAGGGATGCCCCTGGAGCTTATCCAGAAAAAGGCGGAGTACCATCTCACAGACATCCTCGAAAGGTGATACCCTGACAGAGGTCATTCCTGTGGCTAATGCCATTGTTGGACCAGCCTTAGAACTTTGGCAGGGTCCTGCCTGTTGTCCAGCTCCATCTGCCCACAAGTACGCGGTGCCCTTGGGGTCCCTAGCGGGGTTCACAGAGCACCCTTCGGCCAAGAGCCTGGTGACCGCCTCTGTATTCAGGCGTACTGGGAGTTCTGCCTACACAGACCGACCTGATAGAGTCCAAGCTCTTGGACCATTCAGCCAGGATGGTGTATGCGGCTTCCTCTTTGGGCCTTTGTCAGGCAAGTTCAGCTGTCATCATGGCACACTTCTCTCACGCACTTCTGGGGTCGTTGGATGAGGTCAGCCCACATCTCCCTGCGGACATGCAGACCACGATCAAGCAGGTCCGGCGTCAGGGCCAAGCTGTTGCCAAACAGCAGCCCAGACGCAGCCCTAGATCATGGGTATTTTTGGTACCTGCTCATGGCTGCTGCAGTTGTCTCTCTTTCTGCAGGGCTTAAGGCTGGAGGCTTTCCTCCTTCCAGCAGATACTCAGCATAAATTAGCTGACGTGCCCTTCCTTGGGACAGACTTGTTTGGCCCGGGAGTGGCTGGACCGGTCACCTTCAGCGCATTGAGCAGTCCAATGCCACCTTGGACGCTACTTCTGCCGAGAGTTCTTTGAGCAAGAACCAGCAGAAGAAAAGAAAAAACCCTTTCAGCATTCTGCTCCTGTGACTCAGCAGTCTTCCTTTCAAGGCGGAGAGCAGCACCAGCAGCAGGCTCAAGCTTGGCACCCTCTGCCCAGGCAAGGTCCCCAACAAGCCCGTAAAGGAGGCAGAGGTTCAGGTCCTGGATCCTCCTCCTCCAAGCCTGCTCAGTGACTGGGTTGGGGCTGCCATCCATGCTCCCATCAGGCCAGCTCTGGGTCCTCCCATGGGGGGCCAGCTCCGCCACTTTCTTTCCACCTGGTCTGTTGTCACCACAGACAGGTGGGTTCTGGAAGTGACCGGTCAGGGACTGCCTCTGGAATTCGAGCGGTACCCTCCAAGCCGAGCCAGCGCCCCTCGGGAGGAACGAGTATTCGCTCTGACCCTGTTGGCTTTCAGATGACATCGCTCAGCTCCTTCTCAAGGAGGCAGTAGCTCCAGTGGCAGATCCTCCAGCAGACCCAGGCTTTGTCTCCAGGTACTTCCTGGTGCCCAGGCGGACGGGTGCCCCATATTAGACCTGCACAACCTGAATCAATATCTCAGGTCATGCCCCTTTCAGATGGTCACTCTGTCCCAGATCATGCCATTCTTGGAGCGAAACGTGTGGTTCTAGGGACATGGATATTTTGTTCATCCACACTGTCTGGCAGGTATCCTTGCCGCTTTAAATCTTGCCGGAAGGTCTTCATGCTGGCTCCTCCCACCCACCTGGGTGGAAAACCCTGCCCGCGCCCATGACGCCAGATCTTCCTTACGCAGGCCAGCTCAGGTTCTCCTTAACGCCGCGTATGACTAGTTCCCTAATTCTTCGGTTTCCGAATTTAAAAGTTTTTCATTTATGGACTTCGGTCTTCTATCCCTTGCGGCTCGCGATGGACAAATCGACTCCGGTTTTGGGCTGCCTGCGGAAGCGGCAGATGTCCTGACTTGATCCGCACCACGGTGTTCACTGTTTAGGCCTTTGAGCACCACCCAGGCTTGCCACCTGTGCCTTCCTTCTCAGCCTCACGCTCCTCTAAGACGTGCTGCCCGTTTACAACTGGGCGCCCTGAGAAGCGTTTTCCTCGGTGAAGTCAAAGAGGCCGGTCGGGCGGTTTCCGTGGCGCGGGCTCGGCGGATCAGCGAGCAGATGATCGCCTCGAAGAGTAGGCATGGCCGCATCTTCCTCGACCGCATGCTTATCCCACTCTCCTTGGTTCCTCTCACACAGCTTCCTTTAAGTGAGCTTTTTGTCTGTCCCTCCTCCACTAGAGGAGAGGGGACAGTCTGCTGGACCCTTCTTCTCGGTCCAAGCAGAAAGACAAGGGTAAGTCCTCCTCGACACCTTGGGAGCCGGAAAGGCCCCTCTCCCCAGTTGTCGTGCCATCGACTTCGCCCATCGCTCAGCTTCGCCACCGGTCCCGCACGGTGTCCCCATCAGGTCAGTTTGACCGAGACGCCCGTCGACGCAGTCAAGATCTTTCTCGCATCTGACGGGTTGTCGATCGGGCGGTTTAAAACTCCCTCACCAAGTTTCCCCAGTGGAAGCTGAGGATCCCGCTGGGCTTCGCTAGTGCCTCTGGTTCCGGAGCCCTGGGTGAACCCTCTGATCCGAGGGAGGAGCCGTTCCACCCGCCTTCCCCGCACTCATCCCTCGAAAGGCAGAGGTTCTCGGTCTCTGACTTTCAGTCCAGCCGATCCCGCGGCCATAGGCGGTCTCGCGCCGCCGGGTCAGCCGGCCCTTCGGATGAGGGAGGTTTCGACATGTTACGCCGACGATACGAGATTCTATGGCAAACAGGCTCCTTCGACCGGAACAAGCCGACGCCATCGCTTTCCCCGCCATTAAGTGGCTGTCACCGAGCAGCCGAACAACCCCCTTGCCTTACCCGAGGAGCCTGTTCCCAGGCCGTTGTTCGCCAAAACCAGCTGCTCCACCGATTCCCGTGGAACTCCGCCCACAGCCGCTGTTTGGGTTCGACCAAGAACTCTCGGTCGGCTCAGGTCTGCCCCATAGGTTGTCCTGTCAGCTTTCTCATCCCGACGCCTCGGCAGGTGGAGGGTGGCTCAGGCCTGAGGCAGCTCTTTGCGGACCTTCTGAGTCCCATTTATCTCCCTTCTCCATGCAGTGGACCTGAGTCCTCTGAGGTCAGTCGCTGATCTACGGCCCCGTCCTTCCTGCTCAAGGAGGCTCATCTCGAGTCCACTGGGATGCAGCCCGAGCCCAGATCCAAGCGGGACAAGTATCCTCACGGAGATATTGACCGAGGGATTCTCCCACGGAGGCTTTTCCTGTGGCCGAGGCCATTGTGGGCCTGGCCTGAGCCTGGCAGCACCCTGCTTCCTGCCCTGCGCTCGGCCAGGATGGCCAGGAAGTATGCGGTCCCCGGTTCCCTGTCCGGGTTTCTCGGAACATCCCTCAGCCGAGGGGTGGTTACCGACAGCGTTTCCGCGTGCTGGAAACGCTTAGGACGTGACAAACCTCCCGACAAGGAGTCCAAGAAATTGACTATGCCGCTAAAAGTCTGCGCCAGCGTCCTCCTTGGCCTCCTCTCTCAGAGCCAGAAGGGCTGTGCTTATGGCACATTTCTCCCATGCCCTGTTGGGCTCCCTGGACAGGTAATCCCTCATCTCCTGGCTGACCTGCAGACCACGTTAGTTAGGTGTGGACCAGGCAGGGCGGTGGCCAAGTAGCAACTTCCAGACTGCTCTGACATTGAGACCATGCGCCAGGTCAGTCGCGGCCGCAGTGGCTATGCTACTGCCGGCATGGCTGAGGATATCCACTTTCACAGCGGATACCCAGCACAAATTGGCGGATGTCCCCTTCCTGGGGACCTGACTCTTCGGCCCTGGAGTGGAAGGCCACCTCCAGAGGATCGAAAAGTCCATGCCACTTTGGTCTTGCTCATCCGCCAGAGGGACACGACGCAGACGCCTTAAACCCTCAAGCCCTGCCTGTCCGCGCGTGCTGCACGCCCGCCCAGCAGCATCAGGCCAGCAGGCTCGCCATGCCCCAAACCCAACCCAGCTTCCTCCTCCAGGAAGCAGGGAGGTCCTTCCTCCAAGCCTGCCCAGTGACGGGTTGAGGGGTGTCGCCCCCAACCCCGTCACCTCACCCCAGGTGCCCCCCGTGGGGGTGGCTCCGCCACTTACTTTCCGCCTGGTCCGTTATCACCACTGACCGGTGGGTGTTGGAGGTGGTGGGAGAGGGCCTGCCTCTGGAGTTTGAGTAGGCCCCACCCTTCAGAGCCGTCGCACCTCGGGGTCCGAAGCCTCGTTGTCAGCTCGCCGAGCCGACATCGCTCTCCTCCTTGAGAAGGAGGTGATGAGAGGTGGCGGACCCTCAAGCTTCCGATTCGTGGTCCAGGTAATTTCCTGGTCTGGAATGATCGGGGTTGGCGCCCATTCTCAAACTCCACGACCTAAACAAGTTCCTTAAGGTCTCGAGCTTTCAGGATGGTCACTCTGGCTCAGATAAATACTATCCTTGAAACACGGTGTGGTTCTGCTCTGACCTGCAGGACGCGTTTTTTCAGTCCCTATCCGTCTGGCCACATCAGAGGTTCCTTCGCCTGAGCTTGGGATCCTTTTCGAGTTCCAAGCCATGCCCTTTGGCTTATCTCCAGCTCCCAGGGTCTTCACCAAATGCATGGCAGTGGTGACAGCATTCCTCTGCGGCCGAGGGGTCCGGGTTTTCCCTTACCTGGACGACTGGTTGATAGCAGCCCCTCCAGACAGTGGAGGTGGAGCGGTCCAGAGATCTGGCCCTCCAGGTTTGCTCTCAGATCGGCCTCCCATCGGGCCAAGTCGGAACTCGAGCCGGCAGGTGATTCTTTCATCGGGCAGAGCTCGACTCTCACGAGCCGGGGCACGGCTCCCGCGGATAGGGTAGAGGTTCTTCCTCCTTTGCCCAATCATTTCTGGTTGGGCACCTGCGCCTGCCCGGGACTTCCTGCGCCTCCTGGGTCTCATGGCGGCTTGTAGCAGCAGGTCCATTGGGCCCACTGGAACATCGCCCTCTTCAGTGGGGGCTGGCTAGCCAGTGGTCCCAACGCTATGCATCCATTGGACCAGCTAGTGACGGTGACCATAGGATGTGGAACGCTCCAGTGGTGGACCGCTCCAGTTCATCTGCAGGAGGGCATCCTGTTTGTCCGCCCAGAGCCGGGACGGTCCCCATTTGACCGGCTGCGCCTCTAGATGGATTGGGGTGCCCGCCTGGGGAACACTCCAGCGCACGGCCTCTGGTCCCCAAGGGAGTCCCCATCCACATCAACCTGCTGGAGCTCTGAGCGTCCACTAGCTCTCACCGCCTGTTGCTCAGTTTCTTCTGGGTCAAGTGGTCCAGGTCCAGATCGGACAACACTACCGTACCATGTACAATCTAACCTCTAGGGCGGGACGCTCCCATGCTTCTATGCAAGGAAGCTCTCCAAGATCTGGTCACTCGTGCTCAGCCTGGAGGCGGATCTCCTAGCCATTCACGTGGCAGGAGCTCCAACACCCTGGCCCGATGCTCCTGCCGGATAGGGGCTGTGTTCCCACAAGTGGTCTCTCCTGCGGAGGTAGTATAAGATCTATTCTCCCATTGGGGCACACCTCAGGTTGACCTGTTTGCCTCCAGGAGAATGCGGTCTGAGGCTGTTCCATGCCCGCCCTCAGCAGGGATCGCTGCAGGGATGCCTTCGAGGCCGTGGACCCCGGCCTCTTCTATGCCTTTCCCTGCTCCCTTGATGCACAAAGTGCTGCTCAAAGCAAGGAGGACAAGGCGAGGTGACTTGATAGCCCCAGACTGGCCCCGCTTAGCCGGTACCAGATCTCCTCAGCCTCAGCTCCAGGCTCCCGAGGCAGCTTCCAGCTCGCCCAGACCTGCTCAGTCAATCAGGGGAAGGTATTCCATCCGGACCTTCAATGCCTGCACCTGACGGCCTGGTTCTTGAGCGGGTTAAGTTCCAGGCCTTGGGTCTTTCCGACGAGGTCCTCAACGTAGTTGAGGCATCCCGTAAGGAGTCTACCAGAAAATGCTACGCCTTCAAATGGAAAATCTTTTCCATTTGGTGTCAGAGCAAGGGCCTGGACCCTTCCTCCTGTTCCTTTGGCGAGCATATTGGACTACCCTGGTCCCTTTCTCAGCAAGGGCTTAGGTCGACGACCCTTAAGGTGCACCTGGCAGCCATCTCTGCTTACTGGGGCGCAGGGGGCAACAGCTCCAAGAGGAGAAGGTGGTCCGTGCTTTTCAAAGGGCCTGATCACATTTCCTCCGGTGCGCGTAGAACCTCCACCCCTCCGTGATCTACTGCTGGTACTGGCAAATCTCATGGGCAAGCCTATTCGAACCAGTGCACAGGTGTCTCTCTCACCTGTCATGGAAGACTGCCTTCTTGGTGGCTATCACGTCAGCCAGAAGGATGGGAGAGCTCCAGGCGCCTGCATAGTCTCCTTACCTGGTCTTCCACAGGGACAAGGTTGTCCTGCGCCACCCAAATTCCTTCCGGAGGTGGTGTCAGAGTTTCACCTTAACCAGGTGTTGACTCTGCCGGTGTTATACCCCAATCACACCGGAGGTCGAATATGGGCTCCATACTCTGGACCCTAGAAGGGCCCGCCACTGTAAGGAGCGACGGCTGAAATTGGGGAGAGGTTCGCTAGCTGTTTGTCACCTACGCTGAAGCCGCACCTGGCAGACCTGGCAGTTGCCGGACTATAGCAGGTGGGTCACCTCCTACAGATCTCTGCATAAGTTGGCGGGCGTGGAGCCTCCCAGAGGATAAGAGCTCATGCTACCCGCCATACTTTCTGCATCGGTGGCTGCTTCCTGGAAGTCCCTATCCAGGAAATCTGCAGGGCTGCTACCTGGAAGTCAGCACACACCATCACCCATTACCACATCGACCTTGAGTCACACCGGGATGCTGGTTTTGGGGCCCTTAGTTCTGCAAGTCTCTATCCCCTAAGTAGGGTGTGCGCTTGGCTCCTCCTCCCGGAGAACTGCTAGAGTTCTGCCAGGATCAGTGTGGATGAACAACATATCCATGTCCCAGAAATACAGGTTACTCACCTGTAACAGGAGTTCTTGAATGGTATATGTTCATCCACACGACCCACCCGGCTCGACGCGACTACCTGAGCTTCCAGCGGGCCAGATCTGGCGTAATGGGGCGGAGCCGAGAGTTTTACCACCCGGGTGGGTGGGAGGAGCCAGCTTGAAGACCTTCTGGCAAGATTTAAAGCGGCAAGGATACCTGCCAGACAGTGTGGATGAACAACACATACCATTCCTAGAATTCCTGTTACAGGTGAGTAATCTGTATTTCTGTTCACTGGATCTGCAGGACGTGTTCTTTCGCATCCGAATCCGTCCATCCCATCAGCGGTTCCTCTGCTTCAGGGTCGAAGAGACCCTGTATGAGTTCCAAGTCATGCCTTTCGGTCTGTTATCAGCCCCACGGGTCTTCACCAAATGTGCAGTGGTGGCGGTCCATCTCCGGTGTCAGGGTCAAATTTACCCCTGCCTCGACAATTGGTCCTAGCAGGTTCCACCCAACAGGAGGTGGAGAGGCCCAGGGATCTGGCCCTCAACTCTGCCTCCTGATCAACAAGGCCAAGTCGGAACTCTTGCGTTCACAGCTTATGGGCTTCATCAGGGCAGAGCTCAACTCTTGTCAAGCCAGAGCTCGGCTCCCGTTGGACAGAGCGGAAGTTCTTTCCTCCTTTGCCCAGTCATTTCTGGTTGGCCACTTGCGCCCTGCCCTGGACTTTCTGCGTCTTCTGAGTTTCATTGCGGCATGCACCTCAGTGGTCCATTGGGACTGGTTGCACATGCGCCCCCTCCAGTGGGAGCTGGCTGTCCAGTGGACTCAGCGCCACAGTCATTTCAACCAGCTGGTCACTGTAACCCAGAAGATGTGGGATGCTCTCCAGTGGTGGACTGCCCCAGACCGGTTGCAGGAAGGGATCACATCTGTCCGCCCTGAGGAGACTGTCATCCTCACGACCGATGCGCCTCTCGTGGTCTGGGGAGCCCACATGGTGACGTAAGGGCCCACGGGTTCTGGACTCTCAAGTCTGTATGGCACATCAGCCAGTTGGCGCTCAGAGCAGTCAGACTGGATCTGTCAGCTTTCGCTCCGGGGTCAAGTGGTTCAAGTCCAGACGGACAATAAGACGACTATGTACTACCTCAACAAACAGGGCGGCACGCACTCCGATCTGCTTTGTAAGGAGGTGCTCTGCATCTGAAACCTTGTGAGCCAGTTGGAGGCAGATTTCCTAGTCATCCATGTGGCAGGAGCCTCATACCATCTGGCAGATGCTCTTAGCCGCTACGCCCAGACATCGCACGGTGCAGTTTCTCCATCCAGAGGTAGCTTACAGCCTGTTCTCCCATTGGGGCAAACCGATGGTGGACCTGTTTGCTTCCTGGGAACGCCAGCTGAGGCTGTGCTCATGCCCGCCCCCCTCAGCAGGGCTCGCGCGCAGGGGGATGCCTTCTCGAGGCCATGAACCCCAGGCCTCCTCTATGCCTTTCCTCCATTTCCCTTGATCCACAAGGTGCTTCTCAAGGTGAGGAAGGACGAGGCAAAGGTGATCCTGGTAGCTCCAGACTGGCAGCGCCAGTTCTGGTATCCAGATCTTGGCCTCAGCTGCAGGCACCCGGAGCGGCTTTGCACACGCCCCAGACCTGATATCACTGTCAGGGGAAGGTATTCTATCCGGACCTTCAATCCCTGCACCTCACAGCCTGGTACCTGAGCGGCTAGAGTTCCAGGCTTTGGATCTTTCCGAAGGTGTCTGCACTGTGGTGGAGGCATCTAGAAAGGAATCGACCGGGAAATGTTATGCCTTCAGATGGAAAAGCTTTTCCATTTGGTGTCTGGATAAGGGCCTGGACCCTTTATCCTGTTCAGTGGCTAACATTCTAGACCACCTTTGGTCTCTCTCCAGAGGGAGTCTCCGGTCATCAACCATTAGGGTGCACCTGACAGCCATCTCTGGGGAGCTCACTGCCAGGATCTCCACACCCAGGGTCATTGAGATTCTGGACGAATCTCAACTTCACATAAATGTTGTGGAAATGAGAGCCATTCGTTACACAGTCTGGACCTTGAAGGACATATTGTCACAAGACCATTCTTAAAATGGACAGGGCAGTGATGTACTACATCAACAAGCAGAGCGGAGCACACTTACCCCTTATGCAGCGAAGCGATGAGAGTGGGAATGGTGCCTAGAGCACAACGCTCTGATCCAGGCGTTCTACCTACCAGAAGTCCAGAATGATCTGGTGGATTGTCTCAGTGGAATAGACAGATGCTCTCCAGTGGCGTCTCAATGCAAGCATCGTGCTATCACTTTTCGAAAAGTGGAACTCCAGACCTGGACCTTTTTGCCTCCCTATTTAATGCAAAACTGCCCATCTTCTCCTGAAATCCAGGACCCTGGCGTTTTTGGTCAGAATACATCCACCGCAGCCTGAATGCAATGCTTTCTGTATGTATTTCCTCCTCTTCCTCTAGTTCAGAGGGTGCTGCTCAAACTGGGGGAATGATCCTTATCGCCCCATACTGGCTGTCGGATCTGGTTTCCATTAATCAGCAGACTGTCGGAAACTTCTCAGACAGCTTCCACTTCATATGAACCTCCTGACCCAGGGCCCTGTGGTCCACCCCAGCCTAAAGTCTCTTCACCTCCATGCCTGGCTTCTGAAGAGAGAGAGAGGTGAACAGGTTTAACGTTTCACGTAGGGTCTCAGATATTCTGTTAGCTGCATGCAAGCAAGCTACTCAAATGACTTACACAGCTAAGTGGAAGCGGTTCTCCATCTGGTGTGCAAAATCCTCCTGTAATCCTTTTTCCTGCCCACCAAGTAAAGTCCTAGAGTATCTTCTAGACCTCTTGAACATAGGCCTGCAATACTAGACTGTTATGGTTCACCTCTGCGCAGTCTCAGCGTACCATGAGCCCGTACATGCCATGTCTCTGGCTCAACTTCCTGTTGAGGTTTCTTAAAGGCATTTTACATACTAGGCCACCGGTCAGGTGACCAGTAGCTGCCTGGGACATTAGCCTTATGCTAGACATGCTCACTCATAAATCCTTCGAGCCTCTAGCACCTTGTGATCTGAAATTCCTGACTTGGAAGACTGCTTTCCTTGTAGCCATCACTTCCGCCCCGGAGTGTTGGAAATACATGCTTTGATCACAGACCCTCCCCCGTATACTGTGTTCCACAAAGACAAGGTGGTTCTTGGGACCTACCCCAAGTTTCTTCCCAAGGTTGTCTCAGAATTCCATCTGAATCCGCCCTTGACCCTTTCTACCTACTTCGCGAACTTCCAGAATGAGGAAGAGCATACCCTTCATTCCCTGGATGTGAAGAGAGCCTTGCAGTTCTACTTAGACAGGACTAAGGAAATCCACACATTTAAAGTGTTTGTCTCCTTCAGCACGGCCCGGCTGAGTCAGCCTGTTGCTACCGGGTGTATTTCAGCATGGATAGTGGCATGCCTTCGCCACAGCTACTCCGTGGCACAGGTTAAGCTAGAAGGCAGAATATATGCTCATTCTACCAGAATAGTCGCGGCATCTCTGGCAGACATCTGCAGCTTGCCCATTAAGACATCTGCAGTGCGGCCACTTGGAGCTCCGTGCACACTTGCTTAAAGCACTACGCCTTGGATGTCCATGCCAGACAGCATCAGTCCTTTGGCAGGACAATCCTTAATGGACTTCTGTCCTAAGTAAGCTCCTTTCTCCTGCCGTCCATCTCGGGTTGGGGATTATTTTAGCTCTGTACTTCATCAGTATGAATGGGTGGTGGAAACTTTATGTCCAGGAAGATATATAAATTATGTACCTACCGTAATTCTTGAAGTCTCCACCACTCATCCACATCCCCTGAGCTCACTTATCTGTTTGTGGTCTTCATTCCCTTCATGGCTGGGCTGTGAAGACTCTGTTGTGTTAACCCTTCTTACGTGGGTCATTCGGACTATCTTATGTCCGACAATAGGTTAGTTTTCACTAGTTTAGTTTATGCTGAATTTCCCGTGTGATAAAAAAAAAAAAAAAATTCCTGAGGCAGTTGGAGGGTCGACATCGAGGTAGCTTGTATGGCGCAAGCCAGGCTTGTGGTGCCACTTCCTCGTGGCTATGCCTCGACACCGCCTCCTGAAGGTTTTTGCCCTGCTAGTCCTAGAGCCCGGGCGTAGTTTCCCATCAGTATGAATGAGTAGTGGAGACTTCTACAAGAAGATAAAGAATTACGGTAGATACGTAATTTATATTTCTCTCTGGGGGATTGGAGAATCCTACTCTGTTATCCATCCTGTATTTCAGCAGAGTCTCTGGCAAGAGAACTGAGGTGGTGCCCAGGGAACGCTCCCTTTGTACCATAGGGGACGTCGGGGAGGGGCCGACATCAGGGGGTAGTCCCCGCCTTGGACTGCTAGCTAGAAGTTTTCCCTGGGGTCCTAGTGCCTGGCATCATAGTTCTGTTACCTGCTGCCAGAGCTCCTCTCAAAGATCTACTTATGTAACTCTACTTTTTAAGGACATGGATATGTTGTTCATCCACACTCATTGGCAGTATCCTTGCCGCTTTAAATCTTGCCGGAAGGTCTTCAAGCTTGCTCCTCCCACCCACCCGGGTGGTATAACTCTCGGCCCGCTTCATGACGCCAGATCTTCCTTACCGCTTGAAGCTCAGGGTTCCTCCTTAACGCTTCATGCTTACTGGTTCCTATTTCTCCGCTATGGATTTAAAAACAATATTTTGCAAAAAGACTTAGTTCGATCCTCGCGCCGCGGCGGACAAATCGACTCCCGGATTTGGAGATGCCCATGCGGCAGAAGATGTCTCGGACGGATCCACACTCCACGGTGTCTACTGCTTAGGCCTTGAGCACGACCCGCAGGCTTGCGCGACCTGTGCTCATCTTTCTCGGCCCACGCCCTCAAGACCGTGCTGCCCGATTGCAACTGGCCGCCCCGAGAGCCGCTTCTCCGTGAAGTCCATGGAGGCCCGTTGGCGTGTCTCGCGGGCGGGCGGGTTTCGCTGGATCAGCTCGAGCGGATGGTCGCCTCGAAGAGGAGGCGGCGCTGGCCGATTTTCCTCGGCAGCTGCATTTATCCCGCCTCTCTGGGTTCTTCCCACACGGCTTCTTTAAGGAGCTTTGTCTGTCCTCTCACTAAAGGAGAAGGGCTCGTGCCTGCTGGACCTTTTCTCGGTCCAAAAAGAGGGACAAGGGTAAGTCCTCCGCCGACGCTCTTGGGAGCGGGAAAGGTCCCTCTCTCGGCCGCCGACCGTCGGCTGTCGACTGCATCGCCTGCCGCCACTGGCCTCACGGTGTCCCCGCCAGGTCAGTTGACCGAGACTCACTGGATGAAGTCTAGATTTTCGACCCATTGACGGGCTGTCGCCTTTAGCAGCGAGATTCCCTCTCCCGGTTCTCCGGGAGGAGTTAAGGATCCTGGGTCGCCTGTGCCTCCGGTTCCGGAGCCTCGGATGGACCTTCCGAGCCAAGGGAGTGCCGGTTCCGCCGACACCTCCTCGCAGACCGACTCCCGAAGTCCGGGACTTCGGTCTGACTTTTCAAGGTCCAGCCGCCTCCCACCGCCATAGGCGGTCTCTCGTCTCGCATCACAGGCGCGCCGCTGCCGCCCTCGCCCTCCTCCTCGGATGAGGGGAGGCTTCATGAATTATTCCGACGGTACGAGGACCTTATGTTGCAACAGCTCCTCCTGGCCGGAATAAGCCGACTCCGCGCCTTCCCGCCATTAAGTGGTGTCACCGAACGGCCGACACAACCCCCGACTTGTCCGAGGAGCTCACACCCAGGCCGGTTGTTCGCCAAACCAGCTGCTCCACCGCATTCGTGGAACCTCCGCCTCCACAGCCACCACTGGGGCTCCACCAAGGATTCTCGGTCGGCTAAGGGTTTACCCCATCGGTTGTCAGTTACCCTCACTCCCGACCGACCCTCGGCAGGTGAAGGGTGGCTCAGGCCAGAGGCAGCTCTTTGAGGACTCTTCCGAGTCCGAAGCGATTCCTCCTTCTTCTCCAGCGACTGGACTTGGAGTCTTCAGGAGGTCAGCCAATGGGCGATACCCGCCGTCCTTCCTAGACTGCTTCGGCTCATCTCGGAGTTCAACGGATGGAGCTCGAACCTGCTTTCCAAACGGGCTAGGTATCCTCACGGAGATTCTGGACCGAGGGATTCTCCGACGGAGGCTCTTCCGTGGCCGAGGCCATAGTGGGTCCGCACTGGAACTTTGGCAGCGCCTGCTTCCTGCCCTGCGCCGGCCAGGATGGCCAGGAAGTATGCGGTCCCACCGGTTCCTTGTCCGGTTTTTTGAACACCCCTCTGCTGAGGGGTTGGTTACCGACTAGCGTTTTCCGGCCAGCGCCCGGCAGGCCAGGGATGTGGACAAACCTCCTGACAAGGAGTCCAAGAAATTGGACTATGTCGGGCGAAAAGTCTACGCTGCCCTCTCTCGGCCTCGTCAGGCCAGTTGCCCCTCATGGCACATTTTTCTCATGCCCTGTTGGGCTCCCTGGATGAGGTCATCCTCATCTTCCCGCCGATCTGCAGACTACGGTTAAGCAGGTGGGACCAGGGCAGGGCAGTGGCCAAACAGCAGCTCCAGACTGCTTTGGATGGTAGGGGACTCATGTCCAGATCGGTGGCGGCCGCAGTGGCTATGCGTCATGGCTTGGCTGAGGATATCCACCTTTACTTCGGATACCCAGCACAAGTTGGCGGATGTTCCCTTTTTGGGGACTGACCTCTTCGGCCCTGGGGTGGAAGGTCACCTGCAGAGGATCGAGAAGTCCAATGCCACCTTGGACTCGGTCTCTTCCGCTCAGAAGGACAAAGGCCGCAAACCACAGCCTAAGCCCTTTCGTCCTTCTGTGCCCCCGGCGCGCCCGGCCCAGCAACGTCCGGGCCAGCAGGCTCGGCCTTGGCATCCCAAACCCAAGCCGCCGGCTTCCTCTAACAGGAGGCAGGGAGGAAAGGGCCCAGGAGGTCCCTCGGCCGGTCCCTCCTCCAAGCCTGCCCAGTGACGGGCTGAGGTGGGAAGTCGCCCCATCCCCGCCACTCCATTCCTGGGCCCCTGAGGACGGCCCGCACCTGCCCGCTTGGTCCGCTGTTACCACGGGACAGGTGGGTCTTGGAGGTGGTGGGAAGAGGCCTGCCTCTGGAATTCGAGCAGGCACCACCCTTCAGAGCCGTCGCCCCTCGGGGGGCTTCGGGATCCCCAGCCTCACTGGCGGCTCATCGAGCCGACATCACTCTCCTCCTCCAGAAGGAGGTGGTAAGAGAGGTGGTGGACCCTCCTTCAGACCCAGGGTTTGTGTCCAGGTACTTCCTGGTTCCGAAACGGACGGGGGGCTGGCGCCCCATTCTCGACCTACACGACCTAAACAAGTTCCTAAGGTCTCGAACCTTCAGGATGGTCACTCTGGCTCAGATTATACCATCCTTGGAAGCGGCGTGTGGTTCTGCTCTCTGGACTTGCAGGACGCGTTTTTTCACGTCCCTATCCGTCCGTCTCACCAGAGATTCCTTCGCTTCCGAGCGGAAGGATCTCTCTTCGAGTTCCAAGCCATGCCCTTCGGCTTGTCTCCAGCTCCCAGGGTCTTCACCAAATGCATGGCAGTGGTGACAGCATTCCCTGGCGCGCCGAGGGTCCGGGTGTACCCTTACCTGGACGACTGGCTGATAGCAGCTCCCTCCAGGAAGGAGGCGGAGGGTCCAGAATCTGGCCTCCAGGTCTGTTTCTCAACTGGGCCTCCTTATCAAGCGAGGCCAAATCGGAACTCGAGCGAGCAGGTGATTTTTATTCATCGGGCGCGGCTCGACTCTCTTCGAGCCAGAGCGCTGCCCGGGCGGACAGGCCGAGGTTCTTTCCTCCTTGCCCGATCATTTCTGGTTGGGCACTGCGCCTGCCCGGGACTTCCTGCGCCTCCTGGGTCTCATGGCGGCCTGTACCAGCGTGGTCCGTTGGGCCCGCTGGAACATGCGCTCCCTTCAGTGGGACTGGCCAGCCAGTGGTCACAGCCTGCGATCCCTTGGACCAGCTTGTCGGTGACTAGGGATGTGGAATGCTCCAGTGGTGGACCGTTCCAGATCATTTGCAGGAGGGCATCCCGCTTCGTCTCGCCCGAGCCGGACGGTCTCTCTGTCGACCGATGCCTCTCTGATGGGTTGGGGTGCCCATCTGGGGAACACTGGGCTCATGGCCTCTGGTCCCTGCAGGGAGTCCCGATGCCACATCAACCTGCTGGAGCTCCGAGCGGTCCGCCTAGCTCTCACCGCCTTTGCTCCGCTCCTCCGGGTCAAGTGGTCCGGAGTCCAGACGGACAATACCACGCACCATGTACTATCTAAACCGCCAGGGCGGGACGCTGCCCATGCTTCTATGCAAGGAAGCTCTCCAGATTTGGTCACTGTGCGCAGCCTGGAGGCGGATCTCCTAGCCATTCACGTGGCAGGAGCCTCCAACACCCTGGCCGATGCCCTGAGCCGGATAGGGGCTGCATCCCACGAGTGGTCTCTCCTGCCGAGGTAGGTACAGCATCTGTTCTCCCTTTGGGGCACACCTCAGGTGGACCTGTTTGCCTCCATGGAGAACGCCGGCTGAGTCTGTTCCATGCCCGCCTCAGCAGGGCTCGCTGCAGGGGATGCCTTCTCGAGGCAATGGACCCCGGGCCTCTTTTACGCCTTTCCCCCATTTCCCTTGATCCACAAGGTGCTTCTCAAGGCGAGGAGGGACAAGGCGCAGGTGATTCTGATAGCCCCAGACTGGCCTCGCCAGTTCTGGTACCCAGATCTCCTCAGTCTCAGCTCCAGGACTCCATGGCAGCTTCCAGCTCGCCCGGACCTGCTCTCAGTCAATCAGGGAAGGTGTTCCATCCGGACCTTCAATCCCTGCACCTGACGGCCTGGTTCCTGAGCTGCTAGAGTTCCAGGCTTTGGGTCTTCCGACGAGGTCCTCAATGTAGTTGAGGCGTCCTGTAGGAGTCGACCAGAAAATGTTATGCCTTCAAATGGAAAAAGGTTTTCCATTTGGTGTCAGGGCAAGGGCTTGGACCCTTCCTCCTGTTCCTTGGCAAGCATCTTGGACTATTTATGGTCCCTTTCTAGTCAAGGGCTTAGGTCGACGACCCTAAGGGTGCACCTGGCAGCCATCTCTGCTTACCGGGCGCGGGCTGGGAAGCAGTCGGTGGCGCAGGAGAAGGTGGTCTGGCGCTTTTTCAAAGGCCTTGATCACATTTCCCCTCCAGTGCGGGAACCCCCACCTCCGTGGGATCTACTGCTGGTACTGGCAAAGCTCATGGGCAAGCCATTCGAACCTATGCACAGGTGTGCTCTCTCTCACCTGTCGTTGAAGACCGCCTTCTTGGTGGCTATCACGTCAGCCAGAAGGATGGGAGAGCTCCAGGCGCTTTCCATCGAGTCTCCTTACCTGGTCTTCCACAGGGACAAGGTTGTCCTGCGCCCCCACCCGAAATTCCTTCCGTTGGTGGTGTCGGAGTTTCACCTTAACCAGGTGTTGACTCTGCCGGTGTTCTACCCCAATCACACCTCGGAGGCCGAATATAGGCTCCATACTCTGGATCCTAGAAGGGCGCTCGCTTATTATAAGGAGCGCACGGCTGATATTCGGGGAGAGGTTCGCCAGCTGTTTGTCACCTACGCTGAAGACGCATCTGGCAGACCTGCAGCCAAGCGGACGATAAGCAGGTGGGTAACCTCCTGCATAGATCTCTGCTATAAGTTAGCGGGCATGGAGCCTCCCAGAGGGATAAGAGCTCATTCTACCCGCCATACTGCTGCAACGGTGGCTGCTTCCAGGACGTCCCTATCCAGGAAATCTGCAGGGCTGCTACCTGGAAGTCAGCAACACCTTCATTACCCACTACCACATCGACCTTGAGTCACGCTCGGGATGCTGGTTTTGGGGCCTCGGTTCTCCAGTCTCTCTTTCCCAAGTAAGTATATGGGGTGTGCTCTTGCCTCCTCCTCCCGGAGAACTGCTAGGAGTCTGCCAATGAGTGTGGATGAACAACATATCCATGTCCCTAGAAATACAGGTTACTCACCTGTAACAGGAGTTCTGGGAATGGTATATGTTGTTCATCCACACACCCACCCGACCTCCCTGCCGGCCACGCACAACCTGAGCTTCCAGCGGCCAGATCTGGCGTCATGGGGCGGAGCCGAGAGTTATACCACCCGGGTGGGTGGGAGGAGCAAGCTTGAAGACCTTCCGGCAAGATTTAAAGCGGCAAGGATACTGCCAATGAGTGTGGATGAACAACATATACCATTCCCAGAACTCCTGTTACAGGTGAGTAACCTGTATTTATGGTAAGTTGTTGCGTGACTGTACTTTTCTAGGAGTGGTATATGGTTCACGTCCTCACAGCTACCCAACCTTCACTGGCAACTGGCACACTAATCCCTGCTTCCAGCATGCAGGATCTAATGTCATGGAGCAGAGCCAAGGGATATATCCCCTTGGTGGTGGGAGGAGCTTCTCTTAGACAGTCCGGGAAATCCGCTCTTGAAGGAAGACTGCCAGAAGACTGGATGCTAGCCAGATGTCATTCCTAGAACTACGGTTTCAGGAGAGTAACCCTTATGTACACATGCGGTCTGCTGTAACCCTTGTAAAATACAGTGTCATTGAAAATGAGCTTCTAGAGGCTATCATTGTCCTTGGTTGTCTAATAAATTTCAAATTTAATTTTAATTTAGAGTTCAGTTTCTTCGGAAAATCAGTAGTAGAAATTTCCTTTTTAAATGTTTCTTTTCCCACCAGGTCATGTGATGTATGCAGAAATAAAAATGGAGAATGGAAAATCAAAGGGATGTGGCACAGTCCGTTTTGACTCGCCAGAAACTGCAGAGATGGCCTGTAGGTTGATGAATGGCTCACTGATCGGTGGCAGAGAAATAGATGTACGCATGGATCGCATTCAGTAATTTAAAATGTTATGTTCCTGAACATTCCCATACTTGTTTCGTTTTCCCCCCGTGCCCCTTTAGTAACTTGGTATATACTCGTCATGGGAGTTGTAATAAATGAACTTTTTAAATTTCACCAGCCTTTGTAACAGTATAGTGTTAATATACTGTGGTTTTTGTCAACAGAACTATGCTGATTTGTTTTAAAGACAACCTGTCTCTGTGGTCATTCAGTTTAATTGAATGGATATACTGTGGTTTTTAATAAAAAAAGAAAAGAAAAGTCCTTTTGTTTTACTGAATTTTGTTGACTGGGTAGGCCCACTGAGACTAGAAGTCCCTTTTTCATGGGCGACACAGGGGAAGGGGAAACAGATGGTAACCAACTGAAATTGAGCCAGATTAAACTGTTGGTATATTTTTGGTGAATGGTGGAAATTTGACCAGGACATATTCTTACAGTGCCTTCAGAAAGTATTCACCCCCTTGGATTTTGCCGCATTTTTTTGTTACTACCAGAATTTTTAATGCATTGAAATGATTTTTCCCCCTTGATTCACACAGCATACTCGACAATTTAAAGGGGCAAAAATATTTTTGTGTAACAAATGTATGAAACATTAAAAACTGAAATATCTTGTTTACTTAAGTATTCCCCCCCTGAGTCAATACTTTGTAGAAGCGCCTTTGGCAGCAATTACAGCTTTGAGTCTTCTTGGGTATGTCTTATCAGCTTTGCACATCTGGATTTGGGGATTTTCGCCCATTCTTCCTTGCAGATTTGCTCAAGCTCTCTCAAGTTGGATGCGGAGCGCCAGAACTGCAATCTTCAAGTCTTTCCACAGATTCTCAATGGGATTCAAGTCTGGGCTTTGGCTGGGCCACTCAAGGACATTCACCTTCTTGTTCTGAAGCCACTCCAGTGTTGCTTTGGCTGTATGCTTGGGGTCGTTGTCCTGTTGGAATGTAAATCTTCGCCCCAGTCCAAGGTCTGTTGCAGACTGATGCAGGTTCTCCTCAAGGATGTGCCTGCATTTGGCTCCATTCATTGTTCCCTCTATCCTGACAAGTGCCCCAGTCCCAGCCTCCGAAAAGCATCCCTATAACATGATGCTGCCACCACCATGCTTCATGTTAGGGATGGTGTTACACGGGTGCTGAGCTGTGTTCGGTTTGCGCCAGGCATAACGCTTTGCATTCAGGCCAAAGAGTTCAATTTTTGTTTCATCAGATCAGAGAATCTTTTGCCACATGGACTCAGAGTCTGCCACGTGCCTTCTTGCAAACTCCAGGCATGCTATTATGTGGCCTTTTCTCAGGAGTGGCTTCCATCTAGCCACTCTCCCATAGAGGCTACATCTGTGAAGTGCTGCAGAGATTGTTGTCCTCTGTACAAGTTCTCCCATCTCAGCCATGGGACTCTGTAGTTCTGTCAGGGTGGTCATTGGGTTCTTGGTCACTTCCCTGACCAAGGTCCTTCTTGCCCGGTTGCTCAATTTGGGAGGACGGCCTGCGCTAGGAAGAGTCTGGGTGGTTCCGTAATCTTTCCATTTCCTAATGATGGACTTGACTGTGCTCCTGGGAACTTTGAACATCCTAGAAATGTTTTTATACCCCTCCCCAGATCTATGCCTCCTCAGAGTTCTATCACGGAGTTCTACAGACAGCTTCTTGGTCTTCATGGTAGAGTTTCTGCTCTGACATGCACTGTCAACAATGGGACCTTATATAGACAGGTGTATTTCCTCTGAAATCATGTCAACCATTTGAACTGACCACAGGTGGACTCCATTCAAGTTTGAGTGATCTCACAAGGAAATTGAATGCACCTGAGCTCAGTTTGGAGTGTCATAGCAAAGGAGGTGAATACTTGTCAAATCAAGACATTTCAGGTTTTTATTTTAAATTACATGTACAAAAAATTGTGGAAGTTTCATTCCACTTTGACATTATAGAGTAATTTGAGTAGATACATGACACAAAATCCAATATAAATATATTTTAATTTGAGTTTTCAACATCACAAAATGTGACAAAATCCAAGGGGGTGAATACTTTCTGAAGGCACTGTATATACTAATCTTAAGCCACTTTTAATTTTATCCAAAAAAATATGGTTAACGTCGGTAGGAAACCAGGTGCAACAATAAACAATCTGCGTGGCCGGATGCACCATAGTTAAGCATAAATCCCTAGCGGGATTGCCTGCGTACTTCCAGGCATGTTTTGGAAAAATTAAATTGTGCAAAATAATAAAGCAACTGGTAATAAATATAGAAAAACGTTTTATAACACATTACAGGAAAAAGAATTTTACAAATTACCTCACTTTGGAAATGGGTCAAGTGCTGAACAGAAATTCATAGGGCAAATGCTAATTAATAAAAGAATACCGGAGCAAATTTGGGATGTGCAGTGATTGTGTACCCTGATGAAATTGAACATAAAAAAAAAAAAAATAAAGCATATGGGAAAAGAGGAAAGATAACTGTTGGAGCATTTTGTGTAATGGAACTCTGGAAACAGTGGAACACCTGTATTTCACATGTCCATTTATCATATGTTTCAGGAAATTAGTGCAGCAACAATGGAAAGGGGCCCCTTTTCTTCCTTTGGTGCAGAAAAAAATTGGAGACGTTTCAATATGTCAACGCTACAGATTAATTTTTTATGTATTAAGTATCATATGTGGATAACTCTGTGTAAGGTGTCCCTTCAACAAATAGTATTAACCCCAGAACAGTTGCTTAATATAATAAACTTGACTATTAATGGAAACGGGCAAAAGGAGCAGAAAGCTCACTCCAGCAATACTTAGATTGGTGAAGTCCCATAAATTGGCTACCACCATAAGTGTACGAATAAGATCTAGTTAATACTTTGTTTTCTTTTGCGTTTTTTTTTAAACTTGTATGAATGTAAATAGAACCTGTATGTGATCCTTATTTGATTTCTTTATAAATTCCATTTATTTTGTGAAGACACTTTTGTAAATTTGTAATATTGAAGTTATAACCCCCCCCACCACCACCACCTCTCATAGTGGGAGGAGTTTATTTTTAGCATTGTGATTTAATTTAGGTCATAAATATCTATTTGAAAGTAATTTAGAAACGATATGTCTAATAATTTGTTTTCTCTTATGATTTTTGTGTAAATTAACACTGTAACTTGATTTTGAAGTTATAATAAAAATTCCCCCTACTCTTGGAACATCAAGTGCTCTGGTACCTTAATTTAGAACTGTGTGGGATGTTTTATGGCATAGTGTATATGGAAGGTTGGGAGTCGCACCCATAAGCAGTTATCGGATAGATATTGAGACACGCCTGTGAAACTGATTTAGAAACTAAAGAGCACTTGTATTTTCAGTGTCCATATATTGTAAACTTTTGGACTTGTGCTTCTGTACATTGGAGAGAACCCTTTTTTAAATCCATGATATACCAGGAATTGATACTTTGCTTATTCCCAAAGAAAAGGAACCGGTACATCCAGGGAACATGGCAGGTACTTGGGATACTCCTCATGTATTATATTTAGCAAGCTCACTATGCCTGGGTGCTACACTAAAAATGTGTTCTATCAGGAAATTTTACAGAATATAGGCAGAGCATTGCACATAATCTATACTCAGTATTGTAAACTCTTTTCAGATTCCAGAGTACGAGGTTTATGGAAGAATTGCACCAATTTTGTATAAAGGGCATGAGATGGCCAACGGGGATTGAGTCTCTGGTCACTACTGGACCTTGGAATATAGGTTCTAGGATCATGGATATGTTTTATACACACTTGTTGACATGTCCTTTCCCTTTAAGAATCTTGCGGGAAGGTCTGAAAACTGGCTCCTCCCACCCACCTGGGTGGTATACCCCTCGGCTCCTCCCCTTGACACCACATCTTCCTTTCCACTGGAAGATTCAGGTTCCCTCCTTATTGCTAACTCATTACTATAGGCCCTGGCGAATAAATCTCCGGATTTACCTAAACTAAAACTCATTCGAATTTCTCTTAATCGCTTTGCGATCTCTACCATGATGGACAAGTCCTCGCCCAGTTTCCACCACTGCCTATGTGGGCAAAAGATGTCTCAGACCGACCCGAATGCCTTGTGTGTTTTACTGCCTGGGTCATGATCATGACACCCAGGCGTGTTTCTTCCCAACGTTTTGGACGATCGTCTCGCATGACTGCAGTTGGGCAGACCGGAAGAAGGAACCCACTGATTAAATCCAAGAAAGCCCATTGGGCGGTCTCCGTGGCTGTGGGGTCTGCTGAGTAGCTGGAGCAGATGAAGGCCTTCGAATAGGGGGCAGCACAGGCCACTGATCAGTCTTCTATGTCTTATCTTTGGCCTGCTCAATCTGGGCTCCACCTTCTCAGTCTCCTTTAAGGAGATATTAGTCCCTCCCTACCAAGGAAGACGGTCCCTCGGGCGCGTACATCTGTCGTTCCTGTAAGAAGGATAGAAAACAAAAGGAAGGTTTGTCTCACCGACTACATTCTTGGGACTGAGAGATTTCTGTCCCAGAATCTTCTGTTTCAACTTCGGTTGAGATTGCGGCCTCTGTTGCTGGCTTCATAGTACCCCCGTCGGGCCACTTGGCTAAGACATGGGATGTTCTCGACCTGTCATTGCTGGATGAGGCCAACAACTCCTGTTTCAGGACCCCGGTCTTGCCTGGACCCACTGAGGAGACCCAGTCTGCTGGGAACTTCCTCACCATCTCTGACCCTGACCCAGAAGGGCTGCGGATTTCCCTGGTTTCTTCCAAACAACCTTGACGGTCCAAGTCGAGGTCCTCAGACCCCTTCGACCGACAAACCAAAGAAGGCGCATAAGCTCTCCAAAAAGCACCGCTGCCATTCTTCCTCATCATCCTCGGATGAGGAGAGGCTTCGCTACAAGGATTTGATGTAGCAGCAGCTGATTGTCTGGCCAGAAGCAGACTCCGGCTTCAAACATGAAGTCTTGCTATATTATGACAATTGCAGTTTGTCCCACCATTAGAACTGCTCCGGAGGTGAGAGTTAACTTCCATGCGAGGCATGGAGCTTAGAGCGCGAGCTCGGTTAGAGAAGTTCTGTCTGGATAATTTCAAACTGAAACTGTCAGATTCTTTACTCCGTCTCACTGAACAGTCGCTCCGGAGATTTCTCCTACTGCTCGGTTCATTTCCCTGTTTAAACAGTATTTTCTCGGTTAAATTCAACCGCGAGTATTATTTTAACTGCAAACCGATCGGTTCAAGCTCTGTCTGTGGTATTGTAAGGAATAGACAGGTTTTTTTCTGTGTGGAACTTGTAAATGTTTATCGGTTCGGTTCGAACCGATCAGGTTGTTTTAAAACTTTAAAAATCAAGCATTTAAAAGCTTTGAGTGCGGTTCCCGGTTCTTATCGGTTCTAAAAAAAACTGATTTCATTACGTTTTTTTTCCACGACCCGTGACACGGTTGGGAACCGATAAGGGTGTCTTGCCTGGCACTGCCGTTAAATGGGCAAGTTTTTGGTTAGGCTGGCATGTCTGAGAAACCCAAAAGAAAAACCGGGCCCACTGGGTTTCAACACTGTAGTGTCTGTGGGGAAGCCTTTGCTAAGGCTGACCCACACACCACATGTGTATATTGTCTGGGGTTTGACCACCTCAATTCAGACTGCCAGATTTGTAAGAATTTCCCTGCAGCCACCCTGGATAAGAGAGTTGGCAGACTCTGGGAACGAGAGGCCAAAAAGTCCGCTGACCCGGATGGCCAGCCTGGTTCAGTGCCAACCGAACTGGAGGGAGTGCCCTCTGACCAGGGCGAGACTTCCTCGGGCCAACGTAAAGCTGACTCTGAGGAGCCAGTTCCAGCAAAGAAAACCAGAAAATCAGCAGGTGTGGAGTCTAAAATCCCTTCTCCAACTGCTGCAGAGATAGCAAAAGCTATACAAATTGTCCAGTCACTTTCTCCGGTTCCATCCGAACTGCCACTGTCTGGCAAAAGGTCAGTTCGGCCGGTTCCACTGGTTCAAGAATATGATATAGAAGAGTTTTATGAACCAGAGGAGGGGGAGGATGATTATGAACAGTGTGAATGTGACTTTGAGAGTCTGGATGTGCCCATTGAACCGGACATCTCCCCAGACAGACCTTTAGAATCTCCCCCTACGCTTTCTGAGTCTCCTCCTCGCTTTCTGTTTTATAAAAAGGTTGCTGAAACCCTCCAGCTCCCATTGGAGGAAGCTGTGGATAAGCAAGAGGAACCTGATTTTGTGGAAATGATGGATATCCCAGAGTCTAGGAGATTGTCTGTCCCTTTACATAAATCATTTAGGAAACAAACAATAAAAATTTTAAAAGCTCTTAATTCTGTGCCTCCTGTGGACAAGAAGATGGACAGGAGGTACACTTTGTCAGGTCCTGATACAGAATTCCTTTCACAGCAATGCAGTCATGTTGGAGTAGTTCAGGCTGCAGCCTGTGATATTAATATTCTGGCTTCACATCCTCCTGACAAGGACTCCAGGAAGATTGATGCCATGGCTAAAAACAATATATGGCAGCGTCCTTGGGACTCAGACAAGCAAATTACATGGCTTATGTGGCAAGATACCAGAAATCTAGATGGGACACTGTCATGGCTTTGTGCAAACAGGCCCCTGGCCAGCTTGCTAAGGAGCTGGAGCAGGTGGCTGCTGATGGTATTGAGGCATCCAAGGTGCAATTCCATGCTGCTGTGGATTCTAATGATGTATCCTCTAGAGTCATGGCTACATCTGTGGCCTTTCGTAGGTTGGCTTGGCTCAAGTGTACTAGCTTGTCACAGGATACCCAGACTAAGGCTATGGATTTTCCTGTGGTAGGAAATTCTCTGTTTGGGGAGCAGACAGAGAATTACATGAAGAAAATGGATGAATATAGGACAACTTATAGGAGTGCACAAGCCAAGGAGCGGCAAGCCACTCCCTCAGAGGCAGACCCCCAGGGGTAGAGGTAGGCCTTTTCACCAAACCCAGGCCTCCTCTGCTTATGCTCAGAGGGGGTTCTTCAGAGGGAGAGGCAGACGGGGTGCAAGCAGGTCTGCTCCCACCCCTCAGGCCAAAGCCCCTGCCAAACAGGCACCCTGATGGGATGCCCAGGGTCGGCTCTCCATTACCTGTAGGGGCAGGCTGGCTTACTTCGTCCAGGACTGGGAGTCTTTAACATCAGACAGGTTGGTCCTGGAAGTAGTGAGCCAGGGTCTGGTTCTCCGTTTCAAAAAATTTCCAAAGATGAGAATCAGATCTTTTCCACCTGCAAACCCTCTAGAGACCTTTGCCTTAGAAACAGAAGTCTCAACCCTCCTGGCTCTCAGAGCTGTAGAAAGGGTTTCTCCCCTACACCAGGGCAAGGGTCTGTACTCCAGGTACTTCCTTACCCCAAAATAGACAGGAGAATGGCGGCCCATTTTGGACCCAAGAGATCTGAACAAGCACCTTTTGAAACCAAAATTCAAAATGGTGACTCTGGCAATGATTTTACCTTCTCTAAGGCCAGGGGACTGGCTAGCTTCCCTGGACCTCAAGGATGCCTATTTCCATGTTCTCATCAGAAGCTCCCACCTAAAGTACCTCAGATTCAAACTGCCCTCAGGCCATTACCAGTTCAGAGCAATGCCCTTCGGCCTTACCTCTGCCCCAAGGGTATTCACAAAATGTCTAGCAGTAGCAGTTGCTCATTTAAGAAGGCAAAAGATTGCCATCTTTTCCTACCTAGATGACTGGCTCATTGTAGGTCAGTCTCCAGACCAGGTCAGATCACACCTGCAAGTTACCAAGCAGCTGCTCACCTCTCTGGGTTCTCTTCTCAATCTTCCAAAGTCAGTTCTGGAACCTGTCCAGGTACTCACCTTTATAGGTGCAGAATTGGACACAAAGCAGGCCAGAGCCTTCCTGCCCCTAGAAAGGGTAAGAAACCTAGTGGCCCTGGCCTCTTCCTTCACTCTGCAGGTCTCTCAACCAGCAAGGCACTTCTTACAGCTACTAGGACACAGGGCTGCTTCCACAGCTGTAGTGCAAGGAGCAAGGTTTCAGATGAGGGACGTTCAGTTTCACTTGAGAGCCTTTTGGTCTCAAAGAAAAGATCCCCTTTCCAAGTTGATCCCAGTGACTCGAACCCTGATCCAGGCCCTTCAGTGGTGTCTGGATCAGAGCAATTTAAAACTAGGGGTCCCCTTCATCCCTCTATTTCACTCCTTGACCCTTACTACAGATGCGTCCCTTCTGGGATGGGGAGCTCACATGGGCGACCTCTCCACCCAGGGAGTGTGGTCCCCTCAGGAATCTCTGCTCCACATCAATTTGCTGGAGCTCAGAGCTGTTTTCTAGCACTTCAGGTGTTTTCTGCATCTGTTCAGAACAAAGTGGTACAAGTCAGAACAGACAACACCTACCAATGTGGTACATCAACAAACAAGGGGCACTCTGTCTTCGCCTTGTGCACGAGGCAATGAAGTTGTGGTCTCTGGCTTATTCCCTGAACACTTCCCTCATAGCAGTTCACCTCTAGGAAAGGACAGTGTCCTGGCAGATGCTCTCAGCAGGATTTCCCAGGGCCATCACGAATGGTCACTGGATCCCCGAGTACTGGGGATAGTTTTTTGCCAGATGGGGCACCCCTCAGATCTTTTTGCAGCCCCAGACAATCACCAACTTCCACTGTTTTGTTGCAGGCCCCCAGTGATGGGCTCAGTCCCCCTGGATGCCTTTCTCCTAGATTGGGAAGGGAAGTTCTATATGCCTTTCCCCCTTCCCTCTCCTATTCAAGGTGCTAGTCAAAATCAGATCCCAGCCTTGCAAGATGATTCTGATTGCTCCAGATTGGGCCAGGCAGCCCTGGTACCCACTCCTTCTGTCCTTAGCAGTCCATCTTCCCCTGTGTGTCCCCAGGAATCACAACCTGTTTACTTGTGCCCAGGGGAGAGTTTGGTATTCGAATCTCAAATCCCTCAACCTCAAGGCCTGGCTCTTGAGGAGTTAGAATTTGCTGACCTACACCTTTCTCAAGGTGTTCTTGAAATCCTGAAGGCTTCTAGGAAGCCTTCCACTAGGGCTACTTATAACTCTAAATGGAAAAGGTTTTCCATCTGGTGTTCTGGGAAACATATTTCCCCGGAATCTGCTGACTTGCCCATTGTTTTGGACTATATGGTCCATCTTAATTCTTTGGGTCTGAGACCAGCTACCCTGAAAGTACATTTGGCAGCTGTCTCTGCTTTCATTTCAGCAGGAAAGCCCTCCTCTCTTTCCGCTCACCCTGTATTTTCCAAGTTTTTCAAAGGATTACTTCATACTAATCCACCTTTCAGGGACCCGGCCCCTGCCTGGGATCTTACTGTTTGCATTGCTCAGTTGATGCAACCCCCCTTTGAACCTCTGTCTTCTGCAGAGCTTAAGTATTTGACTTGGAAAACTCTTTTTCTAGTAGCTATCACTTCTGCCAGGCGATAAGTGAGTTACAAGCTTTGTCAGTAGAGACTGACTTTATTTCCTTCCACAGGGATAAGGTAGTCCTTAGGACTAACAGGAAGTTTTTGCCTAAGGTGGTTTCAGATTTCCATCTTAATCAATCTATCTCCCTTCCAGTGTTCGTCCCTGACCATTCCTTCTCTGGTGAGAGGTTGCACAGCTTAGATGTTAAGAGGGCCCTAAGTTACTATATAGAGCGTACCAAGGTTCACAGGTTCGAATCCCTCCAACTTTTTCTCACTTATGGTGAGGTTGGGAAAGGGAAACCTGCCACTGAGATCCATTGCCAGGTGGATTGTCTCTTGTATCCAATTTTGTTATCAAAAACTGGGAAAAGTTCCCCCTTCAGGCCTGAGGGCTCACTCTACCAAAGGTACAGCTGCATCTCTAGCTGCTGCCAGAGACATCCCTATCTTAGAGATATGTCAAGCAGCTACTTGGAAAGCGGTACACACTTTCACCAAGCATTACTCCTGGATGTCAGGCCAGGAGGGATGCCGGTTTAGCACAGCCATGCTTCAGAGCCTATTCCCTAAGTAGGTTCTGTCCGTCCTCCATGGAGGTACTGCTGTGTGTCTGCAATTGTCATAATATAGCAAGACTTCATGTTGTTTGAAGAAAAATTACTCACCTTAGTAATGTTCTTTCTTCTAATGGAGTCTTGCTATTATGACCCCCAGCCTGCCCCTCTCAGAACTTCTACTTGGGTATGGGTGGGTAGTCCAGTGGGCACTTGTTTATGCCCATTTTGTTTTCCACCCCTTCTTTTTGGGGTTTTGGGGTGTTGTGTTTTATTTTCTTATTTTCTGGCCCCCTGACTTGAGTCTTGGTGTTGGGACCAGGAATATGTGTTAATATTTAAGTAGCCAGTTGGCTAGTGTGGGTTACAGCTTCCACACAGAACCTTAGTGAGTTTTGCTCGTAAAGATCTGACAGTTTCAGTTTGAAATTATCCAGACAGAGCTTCTCTAACCAAGCTCGAGCTCTAAGCTCCATGCCTGGCATGGAAGTTAACTCTTTCACCTCCGGAGCAGTTCTAATGGTGGGACAAACTGCAATTGTCATAATATAGCAAGACTCCATTAGAAGAAACAACATTACTAAGGTGAGTAATTTTTTCTTCTTCTCCAGCCATTACTTGGCTGTTGCCCTCTAGGCCGATGCAGACTCCTGCGGAGCCAGTGAGGACCCTCCTGGCTTAACCAAAACCAGTTTCTGCACCTATTTGGGTGGAACCGACACCTAAACAGTCCACCTCCGGTGCTCCTGCCAAGGAATCTCAGTCCTTTACAGGCCTTCCGTCACCCTTACTCCCGACTGTCCTAGGTGGGTGGAAGGCAACTGTAATGGCCGTCGAATCTATCCAGAGTTCGAGGACTCTGATCTGCATTCCCGTCCCTTGGACAGCGAATCCGTAGGGAGTTTAACGAAGGCCCCACTTCCTTCTTGGATATCCAGTCTCTTCTCCGAATCCACAGAAGTACCCTTAGAGCCCGTTCAGAAACTGGCTGAATACTCCCTCACAGATATCCTCAAACAAGGGGATTCTCTGACAGAGGCCATCCCGGTGGCCAGTGCCATTGTTGGTCTGGCCTTGGAGCTGTGGCAGCACCGTGCCTCCTGCCCCACGCCCCCAGCCGGGATGGCCCGCAAATATGTAGTCCCCATCAGCTCCCTTTCTGCCACTTCCTTTCCACCTGGTCCACTGTTACAATGGACAGGTGAGTTTTGGACATGGTCAGCCAGGGGCACCTCTGAAATTTGAGCAGTACCCACCAAGCCGAGCCCGCACCCCACGGGAGGAAATGGTGTCCGTACACCCTCAGTCGGTTCTCCGAAATGACATTGCCAACACCTCCGCAAGGAGGTGGTGGCCAGAGTGGCAGCCCCACCTTTCAACCCAGGGTTCATTTCCAGGTACTTCCTGGTCCCAAAACAGACAGGCGCCCCATTCTAGATCTGCATGACCTGAACCAGTTTCTCAGGTCCCGCATGTTCAGGATGGTAACTCTCTTAGAACATACCATCTCTCGACCAGAATATATGGATCTTGCTTCGAGGAAGCTCTTGCAGTAGGTAACACAAATAAGACTGATGCCACCTGGCGGTTGTTCTCGGCAAAATCTTCTCTAGTAGTACCGACATAGGAACACCTTCCGCCAACGTCCGCTCCACCCCTGACGTCACCCAATATAAGGAGGGAGTTCGCAATGTGCTCCAGTTTTTTCAACGAATTTTCTTCAAATCCACTGATGTCAACTTTTTCTAAGGGGTACAGTAAGGAGTGCTCTTGCGGGCAACAGATCTCCTCGAAAGACTGCCATTCTCTTTTTCTCTACTGCCTGGGGTCCAACCACAACACTGGTGCCTGCCTCCATTGCCAGGCCTTCAATAGCCGAACACGCATTAGGCAACAGAAGTCAGTCTCCGCCTTCCTCGTGGAATTTAAATTGGCCGCCATGGAACGATCTTCCTCTGGGAGAATCTGTCCATTTCTAGGGACATGGATATGTTCATCCACACTTATTGGCAGGTTCCTTGCCGCTTTAAATCTTGCCGGAAGGTCTTAAAGCTGGCTCCTCCCACCCACCCGGGTGGTAAAACTCTCGGCTCCGCCCCATGACGCCAGATCTTCCTTACCACTTGGAAGCTCAGGTTCCCACCTTAACGCTCCGCGTATAAGACTGGTTCCTAACTCTTCGGTTTTCCGAAATTAAACTTTAAGGTTTTCTAGACTTCGTCAACTATTTCCTCGCGCTGCGATGGACAAACGACCTGCTTCTCGGAGATGCCCATGCGGCGAAGATGTCTGACGGATCCGCACTCCACGTGCGTCTACTGCTTGGGCCTTGAGCACGACCTGCAGGCTTGCGACCTGTGCTCTTCTTTCTCAGCCTACGTCCTGGAAGACCGTGCTGCCTGTCTGCAACTTGGGCGACCCGAAAAGTGCTACCCTCCGGTAAAGTCGAAGAGGCCTCATGCAGCGTTTCGCTGGGGGGGCTCCAGCGGAACAGCGAGAGCAGATGATCGCTCTCAAAGAGGAGGCGGCGTACGCATCTTCCTCGGCCGCTGCATTTATCACGCCTCCTGGGATCCTCATATTCTGCTTCCTTTAAGGAGCTTTGTCTGTCTCTCTCTCCACTAAGGAGAGGGACCAACATCTGCTGGAACTTCCTCTCTCTGTCCAAAAAGAGGTAGTCCTCCGTCGACGCTCTTGGGAGCGGAGAGGTCCCTCCCGAGTGGTCGACCATCGACTTGTCAATCCTTGCCGCCACTGGCTTCACGGTGTCCCCGTCAGGTCAGTTGACCGAGACTCCCATCGACGCAGTCGAGATCTTTCTCGACCCATTGGACGGGTTGTCGACCAGCGAAGCCGAAAATCCTCTCTCCCCGGTTCCCCCGGTGGTGGTTGAGGATCCCGTGGGCTTGCCAGTGCCTCCGGTTCCGGAGCCCTTGGGTGTTCCCTGCGAGCTGGGGGGGAGGGCAGGTTTCTCCCACACCCTCCTCGGAAAAGCCGAGGTTCACGCTCTCGGTCTCGGATTTTTTTTGGGTCCAGCCGATCCCGCCACCATAGGCGGTATCGGCAGTCGCCGCCGCTCGTCCTCTTCCTCTGACAAGGGGAGGCTTTGACGCAAGTTGCGTCGACGATACGAGGACCTCATGTGGCAACAGCTTCTGCTGGCCGGGAACAAGCCGACGTCGTCGCCTTCCCCGGCCATTACGTGGCTGTCACCAGAGCGGCCAAAGCAACCCCTCGCTTTAGCCGAGGCGCCTGTTTCCAGGCCTGTTGCTCAGCCAAATCCAGCTGCTCCACCGATTATGGCGGAACCTCCGCCTCCACAGCCGCGGTTTGGGGCTCCAACCAAGAATTCTCGGTCGGCTCAGGGTCTGCCCCATAGGCTGTCGGTCACCCTCACTCCCGATCGCCCGAGGCAGGTGGAGGGTGGCTCAGGCCCGAGGCAGCTCTTTGCGGACTCTTCTGAGTCCGACGATTCCTCCCTTTTCTCCAAGCGAGTGGATTTGGAGTCCTCTGGAGGTCAGTCGCTGGACGATAGCCCTTCGTCCTTCCTGGGTTTGCTTAGGCTCATCTCGGAGTCCACCGGGATGCAGCTCGAGCCCGTATCCAAGCGGGCCAAGTATCCCTCATGGAGATATTGGACCGAGGATTCCCCACGAGGCCTTCCTGTGGCCGAGGCCATTGTGGGCCTGCCTGAGCCTGGGCAGCGCCTGCTTCCTGCCCTGCGCCTTCGGCCAGGATGGCCAGGAAGTATGCAGTCCCTACCAGTTCCCTGTCCGGTTTCTCGAACATCCCTCAGCCGAGGGGTTGTTATCGACAGCGTTTTCCGCGCTGTCGGAACGCTTAGGACGTGGACAAACCTCCCGCAAGGGAGTCCAAGAAATTGGACTATGCTGGGCGAAAAGTCTACGTTGCGTCCTCCCTTGGCCTTCGTCAGGCCAGCTCGGCCGTGCTTATGGCACATTTCTCCCATGCCCTGTTGGGCTCCCTGGACGATGTAGTCCCTTATCTCCCGGCTGACCTGCAGACCACGGTTAGGCAGGACAGTGGCCAAGCAGCAACTTCAGACTGCTCTGGACATTGGAGACTCGTGCGCCAGGTCAGTCGCGGCCGCAGTGGCTATGCGTCATTTGGCATGGCTGAGGATATCCACCTTCACAGCGGATACCCAGCACAAATTGGCGGATGTCCCCTTCCTGGGGGCCGACCTCTTCGGCCCTGGAGTGGAAGGCCACCTCCAGAGGATCGAAAAGTCCAATGCCACTTTGGACTCTGTCTCATCCGCCCAGAGGGACAAGGACCGCAACCCAAGCCCTTTCGTCCATCTGCGCCCGCAGCACGTCCGGCCCAGCAGTATCAGGGCCAGCAGGCTCGCGCTAGCCGTCCCCAAACCAAGCCCGTGGCTTCCTCCTCCAGGAAGCAGGAGGTAAGGCTCAGGAGGTCCTCGGCCGTCCCTCCTCCAAGCCTGCACAGTGACGGGTTGAGGGGTGTCGCCCCCAACCTCGTCACCTCACACCAGGTTCCTCCGTGGGGACGGCCCGCTATTTCCTTTCCGCCTAGTCTGCTATTACCACAGACCGGTGGGTGTTGGAAGTGGTAGGAAAGGAGCCTGCCTCTGGAGTTCGAGCAGGCCCCCCCTTCAGAGCCACTGCCCAGGCCTGGGTCCTCAGCCTCTGAGTCGGCTCGCCGAGCCGACATCGCCTGCTTCTCGAGAAGGAGGTGATCAGAGAGGTAGCGGACCCTCCCTCAGACCCGGGGTTTGTGTCCAGGTACTTCCTGGCCCCAAAATGGACGTGGGGCTGGCACCCCATTCTCGACGTACACGACCTAAACAAGTTCCTAAGGTGTCGAACCTTTAGGATGGTCACTCTGGCTCAGATAATACCATCCTTGGAACGTGGCATGTGGTTCTGCTCTCTGGACCTGCAGGACGCATTTTTTCATGTCCCTATCCGTCCGTCTTGCCAAAGATTCCTTCGCTTTCGAGCGGAAGGATCCCTTTTCGAGTTCCAAGCCATGCCCTTCGGCCTGTCCCCTGCACCCAGGGTCTTCACCAAATGCATGGCAGTGGTGACAGCATTCCTGCGGCGCCAAGGGATCCGGGTGTACCCTTACCTGGACGATTGGCTGATAGCAGCCCCCTCCAGACCGGAGGTGGAGCGGTCCAGAGATCTGGCCCTCCAGGTTTGCTCTCAGGTCGAGGCCAAGTCGGAACTCGAACCGAAGCAGGTGATTCTTTTCATCGGGGCAGAGCTCGACTCTCTTCGAGCCAGAGCACGGCTCCCGGTGGACAGGGCCGAGGTTCTTTCCTCCTTTGCCCAATCATTTCTGGTTGGGCAATCGCGGCCTGCACCAGCGTGATCCGTTGGGCCCGTTGGAACATGCGCCCCCTTCAATGGGGGCTGCGATCCATTGGACCAGCTAGTGACGGTGACCCAGGGGATGTGGAACGCTCTCCAGCGGTGGATCGTTCTAGCTCATCTGCAGGAAGGCATCCCGTTTGTCCGCTCCGAGCCGACGGGGTCTCTTATCGACCGACGCCTCTCTGATGGGTTGGGGTGCCCATCTGGGGGAGCACAGAGCGCATGGCCTCTGGTCCCCGCTGAGTCCTGCCATATCAACCTGCTGGAGCTCCGAGCGGTCCGCCTAGCTCTCACCGCCTTTGCTCCATTTCTACGGGGTCAAGTGGTTCGGGTCCAGATGGACAATACCACGACCATGTACTACCTAAACCGCCAGGGCGGGACGTGCTCCATGCCTCTGTGCAAGGAAGCTCTCCACATTTGGTCACTCGTGCGCAGCCTGGAGGCGGATCTCCTAGCCATTCATGTGGCAGGAGCCTCCAACACCCTGGCCGATGCCCTAAGCTGGATAGGGGCTGTGTCCCACGAGTGGTCTCTCCTGCCAGAGGTAGTACAAGATCTGTTCTCCCATTGGGGCACACCTCAGGTGGATCTGTTTGCCTCCAGGGAGAACGCGAAGCTGAGGCTGTTCCATGCCCGCCCCCCTCAGCAGGGCTCGCTGCAGGGGGATGCCTTCTCGAGGCCGTGGACCTCAGGCCTCTTCTACGCCTTTTCCCATTTCCCTTGACCCACAAGGTGCTTCTCAAGGCGAGGAGGGACAAGGCGCAGGTGATTCTGGTAGCCCCAGACTGGCCCTGCCAATGCTGGTATCCAGATCTCCTCAGCCTCAGCTCCAGGCTCCTGAGGCAGCTTCCAGCTCGCCCGGACCTGCTTTCAGTCAATCAGGGGAAGGTGTTCCATCTGGACCTTCAATCCCTGCACCTGACGGCCTGGTTCCTGAGCGGCTAGAGGTCCAGGCCTTGGGTCTTTCCGACGAGGTCCTCAATGTAGTTGAGGCGTCCTGTAAGGAGTCGACCAGGAAATGCTATGCCTTCAAATGGAAAAGGTTTTCCATTTGGTGTCAGGGCAAGGGCCTGGACCCTTCCTCCTGTTCCTTGGCAAGCATCTTGGACTATTTATGGTCCCTTTCTCAGCAAGGGCTCAGGTCGGCGACCCTAAGGGTGCACCTGGCAGCCATCTCTGCTTACAGGCGGGCGGGAAGCAGTCAGCGCAGGAGAGGTGGTCTGGCCAAGCCAGCTGCCTTGATTGCCCGGTGCGTAGAACCCACCTCCGTGGGATCTACATTGCTGGTACTGGCAAAGCTCATGGCAAGCCATTCAACCAATGCACAGGTGTGATCTCTCTCATCTGTCGTGGAAGACCGCCTTCTTGGTGGCTATTACGTCAGCCAGAAGGATGGGAGAGCTCCAGGCGCCTGCATCAAGTCTCCTTACCTGGTCTTCCACAGGGACAGTTGTCCCAGCGCCCCCACCAAATTCCTTCCAAAGGTGGTGTCGGAGTTTCACCTTAACCAGGTGTTGACTCTGCCGGTGTTCTACCCCAATCACACTCTGAGGCCGAATATAGGCTCCATACTTTAGACCCTAGAAAAGGCGCTCGCTTATTATAAGGGCGAGCGGCTGAAGTTCAGGGAGAGGTTCGCCAGCTGTTTGTCACCCACGCTGAAGCCGCACCTGGCAGACCTGCAACCAAGCGGACGATAAGCAGGTGGGTCACCTCCTGCATAGATCTCTGCTATAGGTTGGCGGGCATGGAGCCTCCCAGAGGGATAAGAGCTCATTCTACCCGCCATACCGCTGCATCGGTGGCTGCTTCCAGGGATGTCCTTCCAGGAAATCTGCAGGGCTGCTACCTGAAGTCAGCACACCTTCATCACCCACTACCACATCAACCTTGAGTCACGCTGGGATGCTGGTTTTGGGCCTCGGCCTTCCAGTCTCTTTTCCCTAAGTAGGGGTGTGCTTGCCTCCCTCCTCCCGGAGAACTGCTAGAGTCTTCCAATAAGTGTGGATGAACAACATATCCATGTCCCTAGAAATACAGGTTACTCACCTGTAACAGGAGTTCTAGGAATGGTATATGTTGTTCATCCACACGACCCACCCGACTTCCCGGCTTTGACGCACAACCTGAGCTTCCAGCGGGCCAGATCTGGCGTCGGGGTTGAGCCGAGAGTTTTACCACCCAGATGGGTGGGAGGAGCCAGCTTGAAGACCTTCCGGCAAGATTTAAAGCGGCAAGGAACCTGCCAATAAGTGTGGATGAACAACATATACCATTCCTAGAACTCCTGTTACAGGTGAGTAACCTGTATTTACCTGCTCACAAGAACCATAAGGATAAACATAGGGAGCCCGGGGAGCAGGAGAGGTCTCGTTCTAGGCCCAGGTCCTCTGGCTCAAAATCTTGATCTTCGGGGCATGAAACCCGCCTCATGACCCTTAAACCTCTGGCTCCAGCCTCCAGGTCGGTGACGTTTAAGCCCTTTAGGACCACTCTCCAGTCTCTAAAGGTGCGCCCGCTGAGAAGTTCTCCACAGTGGGCTCAGATAAATCCTCCTTCCCGCTCGGCCTCCATCTCTGTGGCCAACCTCCGGGAGTCTAGCAAGGCCTCCGGGTTTTCAGGCGGCAGGGAGTCATCTCTGCTGCCTAAGTCCAAAGACTCTTGACAGTCAGCCCCAGCGAAAGAACAATGTTAGTCGGAGAAGCAGGACAGACACCCCAACTGTCCCAATGCTAAAGCCGTGGAGGGACATCTGTCTGACTCCAGGGACAAGCAGGCACTGGACCAACACCCTGCCATCGTTCACTGGCCTCCACCCTTCCAGCAAAGGTCTTACCGCTGCCAGTTACAGTGGTCCCAACACCAACTACGCCAGCCCGATCCAACATCATTACTATGACCCCCTCTCCACAGCGTATGCCAGACCATCTGATGGAACCAGACGCTAGTGACTCCACACTGGTGCCAGTGGCTCCAGTCCGATGCCGGCAGCACCCGATGACTGGGTTGGCGCTGGCTGTGGTGCACCTGCGCCGGGGTTTCCCAAACTGAAGCTCATGCAGGTGAGGAGCTATTCTTCCACTGGTGGGACATCGTTACGCATGATCTCCCAGTGGGTGCACCTCCACCCACGCCTCAGCCCACCCCTATTCCAGACCCTCCAGTGGGGCCCAACCCAGATTCGGTTCCGGTCTCTGAGCCTTCTGACCATGAGGCAGGGAAGGAGCCGTCTGCACCAAGGAAGGACAAGAGGTGCATGAGGACCAGGTCTAGGAGTTCCTTCCGCTCTCCCTCTCCGCATAAGGGCAGGAGAAGACATCAGTCGCCCTCCTCTGACTCCTACGTCAACTACGATACTTCTGTGCCCAACTCAGACGGCGACCTGGAGTATGGTGACCCGAAGGGGCACCATAAATCCCCTCCTGATGACCCCAGTTTTATGGAGGTGATGAGGCACATCCAGGAAAACTGGCTGGGATACTGAGGCACTGGACCCCGAACACTTGCGGTTGGCTAAATACCTCCACTAGAAAGACCCTAAGCCGATGGTCATCCTTCCCATGGTCTACACCTTTGAGGATGTCACCTATGCCACCTGGAAGCACCCTCGCTCCTCCTCCTGCCATGCCCAAGAAGGCTAATTTGCTCTACCGGGCCCCTAAGGACCACCCCGTTCTGGACGAACCCCCAGTAGCTGACTCTGGTAATTTTGGCAGCTCACGACCATTCGCAGAGGCCCAAACACCTGAGCACCCAGTCACCTGACCGGGAGTCTAAGCAGCTGGATGCCATGGGACACGAGGTGTACTCTGCTGCCACTTGCAGTATCAGGAGTCTAACTTCCTGACACACATGGTCCACTTCGAGAACACCATTTGAGAACAGGGACTGGACTTTGTGCAAAGCATGCCCGACTGCCCTCAAGAGGCCGAGCTTGACAAACTGCATCAGACTGGCTCAGACGTGGGGACCTATGTTCTTTGCTCGGCCTACAACTCTGCGGTTACCTCTTCAAGGGTGGCCACTACTGGCATCTGCCTCTGATGCCATGCCTGGCTTCGGGTTTCAGGGTTCGATCCAGATGTGCAGCCAAACATTCTGGATGCTCCGTGCTCTTCAGAAAAGACACGGAGAAGATCGTTACCAGGTTACAAGACTCCAGTAAGGCTATCTGAACCGTGCAGTTCATGTACCGCCCTAAACAAAAACGACCTCAGAAGCCTTGTTTTCTAG
The DNA here is from genome assembly GCA_016271365.2 of Neoceratodus forsteri. Classification (NCBI taxonomy): domain Eukaryota; kingdom Metazoa; phylum Chordata; order Ceratodontiformes; family Ceratodontidae; genus Neoceratodus; species Neoceratodus forsteri. The sequence continues at coordinate 727,287,247 of CM028129.1, forward strand.
GATTGTGGATATGTTCATCCACACTTTTTGGCATGTCCCCTTCCACTTTAAATCTTGCCGGACGTCTTCAAGCTGGCTCCTCCCACCCACTCGGATGGTATAACCCTCAGCTCTACCTCAAGATGCCAGATCTTACTTTCCGCTGGAAGATTCAGGTTGCCTTCCTCTTGCTCATGCATTTTGTAGGGCCCGGCTTCAAACCCTTCGGTTATTTCGAAAATCTGTCTAGTTCGCATAAGCGATTGCGACTTTGTCTTCGATTATGGAAGACAAGTCTTCCCCCGGATTTCGTTGGTGCCCTTGCGGCCAGAAGATGTTAGCACTGATCCTCACACTGCTTGCGTTTACTGTCTCTGTGTCAACCATGACGCCTCAAAATGCGATCTCTCGCTTTCTATCCGAACGTCCTCAACAACCGTCTTGCACGCCTGAAGTTGGGGAGGCCGGAGAAGAGGAACCCTCCAGTGAAATTCAAGGAGGCTCGGTGGGCAGTTCCCGTGGCTGCGGGACCCACAAAGCAATTGGAACGCATGCAGGCGTTCAAAGAGGAAACTGCTCAGGCTGCAGAATCTAGTGTGAGCTTCTTCTTCGTTCTGCTCAACCTGGGCTCCACCACCTCGGGTTCCTTCCGAGAGTTGTGCCAGTCTCTCCCGATGAAGGGAGAGGGTCCTGCGGGCATGCACCCCTCTCGATCCCGTAAGCAGGAGAAGGATCCAGGATCGTCTTCGTCCTGACGGAGACGCTCTTGGGAGCGGGAGAGATCTTGGTCCCAGGAGCATGCAGTCTCAACTTGTTGAGATTGCTTTGGCCACCGGCTTCTCAGCTTTGCCGTTTGGCCAGTCGACCGAACTGTCAATCGACGACGTGGAAGTCGTCATTGACCCGATCGACCCTTTATCGCTGACTCCGGTCGACGATTCTATCCAACTCCAATTCTGACTTTCCCTAGTGAGGAGACCCAGCCTGCTGGGATTCCCATTGAGGAAGTGGTCCCTGACCATGGGAAATAACCAGTCCCGCTGGTGTCCCCTGAGCGACTGAATCTGCCCATCCGATCTCGATCGTGGTCTAGGACCCCCTTGACCAACAGGCCGAGGAAGAGCCACAAGCGCTCACAAAAGAGGAGACTCCATCGGTCATTCTTCTCAAATGAGGAGATGCTCCGGTGGAAACTCCGGTGCCACGAGGACCTCATGGCAGCAGCTGATTTTGACCGGGCACAAGCCCACCCCGGCCATTACTTGGCTTTCAGCTCCTAGGCCGAAGCAGACTCCTTCGGCGCAGATCAAGTCTGTTCCCCTGCCCACAGAGCTGGCGAAACCTCCAGTTCAGCCTAAAACGGTCTCTCCACCAATTGTAGAACCACCACCCAAGCAGCCTGTGGGAGTGGCTCCTTCTAAGGAAGATAGACCAGACACCGGGCTTCCCCGGCGCCTTTTGGTCACTGTCACCCTGGACCTGCCCTCGGCGGGTCAAAGGTGACCTGGACGGTCGACTTGTATCTGGATTCCTCGGATTCAGATGAGACAGGCCTACATTCTCATCCTGGGGATGACTAATCGGCTGGTGGGTTAGAGACGGAGGATGGTCCTTCGTCCTTTCAGGGCATTCTTTGCTTCATCTGAGTCTACAGGGATGCCCCTGGAAACTATCCAGAATAAGGCAGAGTACCCTCTCATGGACATCCTTGAGAGAGGATACCCCAATGGGGGCCTTTCCTGTGGCCGAGGCCATAGTTGGCCCGTCCTTTGAACTTTGGCAACACCCTGCCTCCTGTCCAGCTCAGTCTGCCCGCAAGTATGCGCATGCCCATGGGGTCCCATGGTTCAGAGCTCTCTGCCGGAGAGAGAGCCGGTGACTGCTCTCTGAATTCAGGGCATACTGGCTGTTCTGCAGACATTAACTGACCTCCAAAAGAATCCAAACTCTTGGATCATTTGGCTCGAAAGGTCTATGCGACCTCATCTTTAGGCCTTCATCAGGCAAGTTCGGCCATCGTCATGGCGCACTTACCCATGCCCTCTTGAGGTCTTTGGATTAAGTCCTCCCACACCTTCCCACGGATATGCAGACCACGGTCAAGCAGGTTCGGGATCAGGGCCGGGCTGTTGCCAAACAGCAGTTTTAAACAGCTCTGGACATTGGGGATTCTTGTGCCCGCTCAATGGCAGCCGCAGTTGCCTCTCATCGCAGGGCTTGGCTGAGACTCCTCTTTTCAGGCAGTTGGTCGGCACAAACTCGCTGATGTGCCTTTTCTGGGCACTGACCTTTTTGGCCCAGGTGTGGCTGGCCACCTTCACTGTATCGAGCAGTCCAATGCCACTTTGGATGCTACTTCTGCTAAAGGTTCTTAGGGCAAGAAACGGCAGAATAAGCCTTTCTAGGATCGTAGATATGTTCATCCCCACTCTTTGGCATGTCCCCTTCCACTTTAAGGTCAACCAGAAGTCTTCAAGCTGGCTCCTACCACCCACCCAGGTGGTATGTACCTCAGTTCTGCCCAATGATGCCAGATCTTCCTCTCCACTGGAAGATTCAGGTTGCCTCCCTCATGCTCTCGCATTTTGTAGGCCCTGGCTTTCAAACCTTCGGTTTTAGAATAATAATCCGCATTTCTAGGGACATGGATATGTTCATCCACACTGTCTGGCAGGTATCCTTGCTGCTTTAAATCTTGCCGGAAGGTCTTCAAGCTGGCTCCTCCCACCCACCCGGGTGGTAAAACTCTCGGCTCCACCCCATGACGCCAGATCTTCCTTACCGCTTGGAAGCTCAGGTTCCCTCCTTAACGCTCTGCGTATAAGACTGGTTCCTAATTCTTCTGTTTTCCGAATTTATAAGTTTTTTGCTTAAAAGTCTTCGGTCTTCTATCCTTCGTGGCTGCGATGGACAAATCAACTCCCGGTTTTTGGCGGTGCCCTTGTGGGCAGAAGATGTCTCGGACGGATCCGCACTCCACGTGTGTGTACTGTTTGGGCCTCGAGCCGACCCTCAGGCTTGCGACCTGTGCTCTTCCTTCTCAGCCTCGTCCTCGAAGACGTGCTGCCCATTTACAACTGAGCGCCCTGAAGCGTTTTCCTCGGTTAAGTCAAAGGGCCGGTCGGTTTCACGGGGCGGGCTCGGCAGATCAACTAGAGCAGATGATCGCCCTCGAAGAGGAGGCGGCGCGGGCCGCATCTTCCTCGACCACGGCTTTTATTCCGCTTTCCCTGGGTTCCTCTTACACAGCTTCTTTTAAGGAGCTTTGTCTGTCCCTCTCCACTAGGGCAGAGGGACCAACGTCGTCTGGACCACCTTCTTCTCGGTCCAAGAAGAAAGACAAGGGTAAGTCTCTTCGTCAACGCTCTTGGGAGCGGGAAAGGTCCCTCTCCCCGAGTTGTCGGCCATCGACTTCGGTCGATCGTTCGACTTCGGCCACTGGTCTCACGGTGTCCCCGTCAGGTCAGTTGACCGAGACTCCCGTCGACGCAGTCAAGATCTTTCTCGACCCGTTGGACAGGTTGTTGACCGGTGAGCAAAATCCCCTCCGGTTCCCCGGTGGAGTTGAGGATCCGTGGGCTTGCCAGTGCCTCCGGTTCCGGGCCGCGGTGTTCCCCTCGGGCGAGGAGGGCAGTTCCCTGTCCCTCACCGCACTGTCCTCGGAAAAGCGAGGTTCTCGGACTTCTTGGCGGTCAGCCGATCCCGCCATCATGGCGGTCTCGGCACTGCTGGTAAGCGCCGCCACTCGTCCTCTTCCTCCTCCTCAGATGAGGGGAGGCTTCACGTAAGTTGCGCCGACGATCACGAGACCTCATGTGGCAACAGCTCCTTCTGACGGGGAACAAGCCGACGCGTGCCGCCTTCCCCCGCCATTAAATGGCTGTCACCGGAGTGGCGAAACAACCCCCTGCTTTACCGAGGGCCTGTTGTCAGGCCGGTTGTTCGGCCAAAACCAACTGCTCCACCGATTCCGGTGGAACCTCCGCTTCCACAGCCATGGTTTGGGGCTCCGACCAAGAATTCTCGGTCGGCTCAGGGTCTGCCCCATAGGCTGTCGGTCACCCTCACTCCCGATCGCCCTCGGCAGGTGGAGGATGGCTCAGGCCCGAGACAGCTCTTTGCGGACTCTTCCGAGTCCAACGACGCTTCCTCCTTTTTCTCCAAGCGGTGGACTTGGAGTCCTCTGGAGGTCAGTCACTGGGCGACAGCCCTCGCCTTCCTGGGGTTGCTCAGACTCATCTCAGAATCCACGGGATGCAGCTCGAGCCTGTATCCAAGCGGGCCAAGTATCCCCTCACGGAGATATTGGACCAAGGGGTCTCCTACGGAGGCCTTCCCTGTGGCTGAGGCCATTGTGAGCCCGGCCTTGGAGCTCTGGCAGCGCCCTGCTTCCTGCCCTGCGCCTTCGGCCAGGATTGTCAGGAAGTATGCGGTCCCTACCGGTTCCCTGTCCGGTTCCCTGTCCGGTTTCTCGGAACATCCCTCGGCCAAGGGGTTAGTTACCGACAGCGTTTTCCGGCGTGCCGGAAACGCTAGGGACATGGACAAACCTCCCGACAAGGAGTCCAAGAAATTGGACTATGCCGGGCGAAAAGTCTACGCTGTGTCCTCCCTTGGCCTTCGTCAGGCCAGCTCGGCCGTACTGATGGCACATTTTTCTCACGCCCTGTTGGGCTCCCTGGACGAGGTGGTCCCTCATCTCCCGGCTGACCTGCAGACCACGGTTAAGCAGGTGCGGGACCAGGGCAGGGCAGTGGCCAAGCAGCAACTTCAGACTGCTTTGGACATCGGTGATTCATGCGCCAGGTCAGTAGCGGCTGCAGTGGCTATGCACCGTCGGGCATGACTGAGGATATCCACCTTCACAGTGGATACCCAGCACAAATTGGCGGATGTCCCCTTTTTGGGGACCGACCTCTTCGGCCCTGGAGTGGAAGGCCACCTCCAGAGGATCGAAAAGTCCAATGCCATCTTGGACTCTGTATCATCCTCTCAGAGGGACAAGGGCCGCAGACCTCAACCCAAGCCCTTTCGTCCGTCTGCACCCACGGCACGCCCGGCCCAGCAACACCAGGGCCAGCAGGCTCGCATTTGGTGTCCCAAACCCAAGCCTGCAGCTTCCTTCTCCAGGAAGCAGGGAGGTAAGGCCAGGTGGTCCCTCGGCCGGTCCCTCCTCCAAGCCTGCACAGTGACTGGTTGAGGGGTGTTGCCCCCAACCTCGTCACCTCACCCCAGGTTCCCTCTGGGGACGGCTCCGGTACTTCCTTTCCGCCTGGTCTGCTATTACCACAGACAGGTGGGTGTTGGAGGTGGTAGGAAAGGGCCTGCCTCTGGAGTTCGAGCAGGCCCCACCCTTCAGAGCCGTTGCACTGGGGCCTCGGGGTCCGAAGCCTCACTGTCAGCTCGCCGAGCCGACATCGCTCTCCTCCTCGAGAAGGAGGTGATAAGAGAGGTGGCGGACCCTCCCTCAAACCCAGGGTTCGTGTCCAGGTACTTCCTGGTTCCGAAACGGACGGGGGGCTGGCGCCCCATTCTCAACCTACACGACCTGAACAAGTTCCTAAGGTCTCAAACCTTCAGGATGGTCACTCTGGCTCAGATAATCCCATCCTTGGAACACGGCATGTGGTTCTGCTCTCTGGACCTACAGGACGCGTTCTTTCACGTCCCTATCCGTCCGTCCCATCAAAGGTTCCTTCGCTTTCGAGCTGAAGGTTCCCTTTTCGAATTCCAAGCCATGCCCTTCGGCTTATCTCCAGCTCCCAGGGTCTTCACCAAATGCATGGCAGTGGTGACAGCATTCCTGCGGCGCTGAGGGGTCCGGGTTTACCCTTACCTGGACGATTGGCTGATAGCAGCCCCCTCCAGACAGGAGGTGGAGCGGTCCAGAGATCTGGCCCTCCAGGTTTGCTCTCAGGTCGGTCTCTCATCAACGAGGCCAAGTCGGAACTCGAGCCAAGCAGGTGATTCTTTCATCGGGTAGAGCTCGACTCTCTTGAGCCCAGAGCACGGCTCCCATGGACAGGGCTGAGGTTCTTTCCTCCTTTTCCCAATCATTTCTGGTTGGGCATTTGCGTCCTGCCCAGGACTTCCTGCGCCTCCTGGGTCTCATGGCGGCCTGTACCAGCGTGGTCCGTTGGGCCCGCTGGAACATGCACCCTTCAGTGGGGGCTGGCCAGCCAGTGGTCCCAACGCTGCGATCCATTGGATCAGCTAGTGACGGTGACCAGGGATGTGGAACGCTCTCCAGTGGTGGACCATTCCAGTTCATCTGCAGGAGGGCATCCCGTTTGTCCGCCCCGAGCCGACGGTCTCTCTATCGACCGACGCCTCTGATGGGTTGGGGTGCCCATCTGGGGGAACACCGAGCGCACGGCCTCTGGTCCCCGCGGGAGTCCCGATGCCACATCAACCTGCTGGAGCTCTGAGCGGTCCACCTAGCTCTCACCGCCTTTGCTCCATTTCTTTGGGGTCAAGTGGTCCGGGTCCAGACAGACAATACCACGACCATGTACTATCTAAACCGCCAGGGCGGGACGCGCTCCATGCTCCTATGCAAGGAAGCTCTCCGCATCTGGTCACTCGTGCGCAGCCTGGAGGCGGATCTCCTAGCCATTCATGTGGCAGGAGCCTCCAACACCCTGGCCGATGCCCTAAGCCGGATAGGGGCTGCCTCCCAGTGGTCCTCCTGCCAGAGGTAGTACGAGATCTATTCTCCCATTGGGGCACACCTCAGGTGGACCTGTTTGTCTCCAGGAGAATGCGAGTTGAGGCTGTTCCATGCCCGCCTCAGCAGGGCTTTCTGCAGGATGCCTCGAGGCCGTGGACCCTGGGCCTCTTCTACGCCTTTCCCCCGTTCCCCTTGATGCACAAGGTGCTGCTCAAAGCAAGGAGGGACAAGGCACAGGTGATTCTGATAGCCCCAGACTGACCCTGCCAGTACTGGTTCCCAGATCTCCTCAGCCTCGGCTCCAGGCTTCCGAGGCAGCTTCCAGCTCGCCCAGACCTGCTCTCAGTCAATCGGGGGAAGGTATTCCATCCGGACCTTCAATCCCTGCACCTGACGGCCTGGTTCCTGAGCGGCTAGAGTTCCAGGCCTTGGGTCTTTCCGACGAGGTCCTCAACATAGTTGAGGTGTCCCGTAAGGAGTCGACCAGAAAATGCTACGCCTTCAAATGGAAAAGGTTTTCCATTTGGTGTCAGGGCAAGGGCCTGGACCCTTCCTCCTGTTCCTTGGCGAGCATATTGGACTATCTGTGGTCCCTTTCTCAGCAAGGGCTTAGGTCGACGACCCTTAAGGTGCACCTGGCAGCCATCTCTGCTTACCGGGCGCGGGCCGGGAAGCAGTCGGTGGCGCAGGAGAAGGTGGTCTGGCGCTTTTTCAAAGGCCTTGATCACATTTCCCCTCCGGTGCGAGAACCTCCACCTCCGTGGGATCTACTGCTGGTACTGGCAAAGCTCATGGGCAAGCCATTCGAACCAATGCACAGGTGTGAACTCTCACCTGTCGTGGAAGACTGCCTTCTTGGTGGCTATCACGTCAGCCAGAAGGATGGGAGAGCTCCAGGCGCTCTGCATAGAGTCTCCTTACCTGGTCTTCCACAGGGACAAGGTTGTCCTGCGCCCCCACCCAAAATTCCTTCCGAAGGTGGTGTCAGTTTCACCTTAACCAGGTGTTGACTCTGCCGGTGTTCTACTCCCAATCACACCTCGGAGGCCGAATATAGACTCCATACTTTGGACCCTAGAAGGGCGCTCGCTTACTATAAGGAGCGCACGGCTGAAATTCGGGGAGAGGTTTGCCAGCTGTTTGTCACCTACGCTGAAGCCGGATCTGGCAGACCTGCAGCCAAGCGGACGATAGGCAGGTGGGTCACCTCCTGCATAGATCTCTGCTATAAGTCGGCGGGCATGGAGCCTCCCAGAGGGATAAGAGCTCATTCTACCCGCCATACTGCTGCATCGGTGGCTGCTTCCAGGGACGTCCCTTTCCAGGAAATCTGCAGGGCTGCTACCTGAAGTCAGCACACACCTTCATCACCCATTACCACATCGACCTTGAGTCATGCCGGATGCTGGTTTTGGGGCCTCGGTTCTCCAGTCTCTCTTCCCAAGTAAGTATCGGGGTGCGCCTTGCCCTCCTCCCGGAGAACTACTAGAGTCTGCCAGACAGTGTGGATGAACAACATATCCATCTGTCCCTAGAAACAGTTACTCACCTGTAACAGGAGTTCTAGGAATGGTATATGTTGTTCATCCACATGACCCACCCGACCTCCCTGGCTTCGACGCACAACCTGAGCTTCCAGCGGGCCAGATCTGGCATCATGGGGCGGAGCCGAGAGTTTTACCTCCCAGGTGGGTGGGAGGAGCCAGCTTGAAGACCTTCCGGCAAGATTTAAAGCGGCAAGGATACCTGCCAGACAGTGTGGATGAACAACATATACCATTCCTAGAACTCCTGTTACAGGTGAGTAACCTGTATTTATATAGCGCTTTTCATACACGGTGTATCCCAAAGCGCTTTACAAGCAATACTAGACTGGTAGTGAAGTGACTGAATGTGTGTGGTGGTGGCCATATCGCACATCATTACCCACACACAGCCTGAATAATTGCGTGAACTGGGTGTATGGGAAGGGGAATGTTGGCCAGGACACTGGGAATGTTCCCTACTCTTTTGTGAAAAGTACCCTGGGTTCATTTACTTCCGCCTGGACACCCACCAGGATGGACAGAAGGGATCTGTGTCTAATGTCTCATCCGAAGGACGGCACGCCCCAGCAGTACAGCACCCCCAATACTGCATTCGGATGCCAGCGATCTTTAGGTGCAAGTCCAATCCTGGTGTGGGATGAGAACCCACAGCCTTCTGGTCCAGAGGCGGATGTGTCACCAACTGAGTCACGCTGACACCTGTTTACCGAAACTTCATTTTTCCAAGTTGGCAACGTCAAGTTTGCAGCTTCGATCATGGAAGATAAATATTCCCCTGATTTCTTCAGTGTCCGTGCGGCCAGAAGATGTCTAGTACCGATCCCCATACCGCGTGCATCTAATGCCTCGGTGTCAGCCATGACACCTTGGCTTGCAGTCTGTTTGGCTTTTTATCCCAACGTCCTCGACTACCGTCTCGCATGCCTGAAACTAGGGAGGCCGGAGAAGAGGAATCCTCCGGTGAAATCCAAGGAGGCTTGGGCGGTTTCTGCGGCTGCAGGATCTGCCAAGCAGTTGGAACGCATGCAAGCGTTTCAAGGAATGGGCGGCTCATGCTGCTGAGGTCTCGGAGCTTTTTGTTCCACTCAGCCTGGGCTCCACCTTCTCTGGTTCCTTCTGGGAGTTGTGCCAGTCTCCCCTACCAAGGGAGAGGCGCCTGTGGGCTTGCACTCCTTGGAGCGGGAGAGATCTTGGTCCCAGGAACATGCAGTCTCTAGTATGGTCGAGATAGCTTCTTCGGCCAGTGGCTTTTCATACTTGCCGTCAAGCCAGCCAACCAAGGGTTTGGTTGATGACATGGAAATAGTCATCGATCCTATTGACCCTTTGTTGACTACTCCAGTCGATGACTCCTTGGAGAGGACACTGGTCCTTCTTTTCCCTAATGAGGAGACTCAGTCTGCTGGAGTCCCCATCGAGGAACCGATCCCGGACCCTGGGAAGTCACCAGCCCCGCCAGTGTCTCCCAAGAGACTGAGTCAGCCTGCCCGATCTCGACTGAGGTCTAGGACCCCCCTCGACCGACAGGCTGACGAGCCATAAATATGCTAAAAAGAGGCGACGCTCAGTCCTCCTCGGGCTGAGGAGAGGCTCCAAGGAAACCTCGGGCGCCATGAGGACCTCGTGGACAGCAGCTAATTTTGTCCGGGCATCAGTCGACCATGGCTTTCACCTCCTAGGCCGAAGCAGACTCCTTTGGAGCCGACGATCAGTTCCTCAGCCTGCAGAGCTGGCAAAACCACCTGTTCAGCCCAAAACAGTCTCTCCACCTATTGTGGTGGAACCACCGCCCAAACAACCTGTGGGAGGGGCTCCTTCCAAGGAAGACAGACGGGACACCGGGCTTCCCCGGCAATTGTCAGTCACGCCAGACCGCCCCTGGCGAGTCAAAGGTGACCTGGGCGGTAGGCCGTCGAGTCCAGATTCCTCTGATTCGGACGTCACCGATTTGCATTCACATCCAGGTGGTTATGAATCGACCGCTGGCCTAGAGATTGAGGAAGGTCCTTCGTCTTTTCAAGGGATCCTTCGTCTCATCTCTGAGTCTACAGGAATGCCCTGGAGCCAATCCAGAAAAAGGCAGAGTACCCTCTGACAGACATCCTTAAAAGAGGGGATACCCCGACGGAGGCCTTTCCTGTGGCCGAGGCCATTGTTGGACCGGCTCTAGAACTTTGGCGACATCCTGCCTCTTGTCCAGGTCAGTCTGCCCACATGGCATGCAAATACGTTGAGCCCATGGGGTCCTTAGTGGGTTCACAGAGTACCCTTCAGCCGAGAGCCTGGTGACTGCCTCTGTGTTTGGGCGTACTGGCAGTTCTGCCGACACTGACTGACCTCCTGATAGTCGAAGGTTTTGGACCATTCAGCCAGGAAGGTCTATGTGGCTTCCTCCTTGGGCCTTCGTCAGACTAGTTCGGCTGTCGTCATGGCACACTTCTCTCATGCCCTTCTGTGGTCGTTGGATGAAGTCCTCCCACATCTCCCCGTGGACATGCAGACCATGGTCAAGCAGGTCCGAGATCAGGGCTGAGCTGTTGCCAAACAGCAGCTCCAGACAGCCCTAGACAGTGGGGATTCTTGTGCCTGCTCGATGGCTGCCGCAGTTGCCTCTCGTTGCCGCTTGGCTGAGGCTCTCCTCCTTTCCGGCGAATACCCAGCACAAACTAGCTGATATGCCCTTCCTAGGGACCAACTTGTTCGGCCCAGGAGTGGCCGGTCACCTTCAGAGCATTGAGCAGTCTGATGCCACCTTGGACGCTACCTCTGCCAAGAGTTCTTTGGGCAAGAACCAGCAGAGGAAAAAGCCTTTTTGGCATTCTTCCCCTGTGGCTCAGCAGTCTTCTTTTCAAGGCGGACACCAGCAACAGCAGCAGATTCAAGCTTGGCGCCCTCGGCCCAAGCCTGGTCCCCAACAGGCCCATAAAGGAGGCCGAGGTTCCGGTCTTGGAGCCACCTTCTCCAAGCCTGTGGAGTGACGGGGCCGGGGCTGTCATTTCCTTCCGCCACCTCTGCTCTGGGTCCTCCCGTCGGGGGCCAGAACTGCCTTTGGAATTCGAACAGTACCTTACAAGTCGAGCCCACACTCCTCGGGAGGAAAGAGTATCCACTCAGACCCAGTCGGCTCTCTGAGACTACATCACTCAGCTCCTCAGGGAGGCAGTAGCTCCAGTGGCGGATCCTCCAGCTGACCCAGGCTTTCTGTCCAGGTACTTCCTGGTGCCCAACCCGGGTGGGGTGGCTGGCGCCCCGTTCTAGATCTGCATGACCTGAATCAATATTTCAGACCACGCACCTTTCAGATGGTCACTGTGTCCCAGATCATACTATCCTTGGAGCGAAACATGTGGTTCTATTCACTGTATCTGCAGGACACGTTCTTTCACATCCCAATCCATCCGTCTCATCAGCAGTTCCTCTGCTTCAGGGTCGAATGGACCCTGTACGAGTTCTGAGCCATGCCATTCGGCCTGTCATCGGCTCCACGGGTCTTCACCAAATGCATTGCAGTGGTGGCGGCCCATCTGGGGGGGGCAGGATTTACCCCTACCTCAATGACTGGCTCCTAGCGGGTTCCACCCAACAGGAGGTGGAGAGGTCCAGGGACCTGGACCTCCAGACCTACTCTTGACTCTGCCTTCTGATCAGCGAGGCCAAGTTGGAACTCGTGTCTTCTCAGATGATGGGCTTCATCCGGGCAGAGCTCAACTCTTGTCAAGCCAGAGCTCGGCTCCTGGCGGACAGGGCAGAGATTCTTTCCTCCTTTGCCCAATCATTTCTGGTTGGGCATTTGCGCCCTGCCCGGGGCTTTCTGCGCCTTCTGGGTTGCATGGCGGCATGCGTCTCTGGTCTGTTGGGCCGTTTTTGTCGCCCCTGGGGACTGTTCATGCCACCCTCAGCAGGGCTCGCTGCAGGATGCATTCTCAAGGCCGTGGACCCCTGGCCTCCTCTACGCCTTCCCTCAGTTTCCTTTGATCCACAAGGTGCTCCTCAAGGTGAGGAGGGACAAGGCAAAGGTGATCCTGGTAGCCCCAGACTGCTCGTGCCAGTTCTGGTACCCAGATCTCCTCAGCCTGAGCTGCAGGCCCCCGGAGCGGCTTTGTACATGCCCGGACCTGATTTCTCTGAACCAGGGCAAGGTATTTCATCCGGACTTTCAATCCCTGCACCTCACAGCCTGGTACCTGAACAGCTAGAGTTCCAGGCTTTGGGTCTTTCCCAAGATGTCCACACCGTGGTGGAGGCATCCAGAAAGGAATTGACCAGGAAATGTTATTCATTCAAATGAAAGCGTTTTTCCATTTGGTGTCAGAGTAACGGTCTGGACCCCTTATCCTGTTCTGTGGCTAATATTCTGTACTACCTTTTGTGTCTCTCCAAAGGGGGTCTACAGTCATTGACCCTTAGGGTGCATCTGGCAGCCATTTCTGCTTACTGGGCGCAGGCTGGTCAGCCGACATTGGCGCAAGGGACCGTGGTCAGGCGCTTTTTCAAACACCTGGATCCACATATCCCCTCTGGTGCATGAACCTCCACCTTCGTGGGATCTGTTGCTGGTTTTGGCAAAGCTCATGGGCAGGCCATTCGAACCCATGCACAAATGTGAGCTTTCACACTTGTGGAAGACTGCCTTCCTGGTGGCTATCACGTCCGCCAGAAGGACAAGGGAGCTCCAGGTGCTTTTGGTGGACTCCCCTTATCTTGTATTTCACAGGGACAAAGTTGTCCTGCACCCCCACCCGAAATTCCTTCCGAAGTGTCAGTTTCACTTTAAGCAGGTGTTGACTTTTCCAGTTTACTACCCTAATTACACCTCTGATGCAGAGTACAGACTCTGTACCTTGGACCCGAGACGTGCTCTCTCCTACTACAAGGAGAGGACGGCAGAAATTTGTGGAGAGGTTCACCAGCTGTTTGTCACCTATGCTGAAGCCGCTTCTGGCAGACCTGCAGCCAAACGGACCATAGCAAAATGGATTAAGTCATGCATGGATCTGTGCTATGAGTTGGCGGGCAAGGAGGCTCCCAGAGGTATAATCATTCTACCCGCCATTCTGCTGCATCGATGGCTGCTTCCAGGGACACCCCTATCCAGGAAATCTGTCTGTCTGCATCCTGGAAGTCTGCAGACACCTTCATTACCCACTACCACATCGATCTTGAGTCATGCCGGAATGCTGGTTTTGGGACCTTGGTTCTCCAATCTTTATTTCTTAAGTGTGCCTTGCCTCCCTTCTCCCAGAGAACTGCTTTGAGTCTGCAAAGAAGTGTGGATGAACATATCCACGCTCCTAGAAAAACAGGTTACTCACCTGTAACAGTAGATCTTACTTCGAGAGGGCTCTTACAGTAGGTAATTACATACAGGACTGACGCCGGCAGGACCCCACGGAAAAATTTCTAGCTAGCAGTCCCTGGCGAGGGACCGCCCCCACGTCAGGGGACCGGCATCAGGAGATGTCGGTATAAAGGCGGTCCCGGATGCCCGCCCAGTTCTTTTCCCGCCGCTAGCCTGCAGTGCCTTTGCTGAAAAGTTCTATGCCTGTCAGCCCTACCTTCGGCCAAGGTTTTTTTTACCGAAAATCTTATTTTTCAACGCTAGTACTAACGCCGGTGTATGTCGTCCTCTACACCCTCCGAGCACAAGAACAAGTGCAATTCCTGTGACTCCCAACTACTGCACAAGGACAGCCACTCCCTGTGCCTGTTCTGCATAGGCCCGGATCATCAAGTCGAGAAGTGCCAGCATTGCCTTAGCTTTAAAGCGGCCACCCGAAAAAGATGGCAGCAATCCCTGGAGGCCCATATTCTTAAAAAGAAAATGAGCTCTATGGAAAAAGAGCTTAAAAAGCTAAGGCAGGCGTCCACTTCCACCAAAGGCCATAGAAAGAAGGACAAGGAGAGGCACCAGGACAAAGGCTCCTCCACCGTGTCTCCCTTGGGAGTCGCGGGCATACAGGTAGCATACCCTCCGGGGGATCGCTCCTCGACGACCGCCTCTGAGGTGGCGGTGGCCCGCTCGGGCCTTGCGGGCGCCTCCGGGCAGTTGGAGGCCTCCACCCCTGGTTCAGCCGCAGGCTTGCGGCCTACCATCGTGGGCGACTCCGGTAAGCCGGGCGTTGGCTCCTCTGATGTCTGCCCGGAGAGGCTGGTAAAGTCGTCGACCCTTCGGGCGACGACGGCCAGTTCCCCACCGACCAGGCCGACCCTTCCTCTCACCTGCCTCCGTGAAGGCTCATGTCGGACGTCGGCCTTCTGGTGCCCGCCGAGCTCACCTCTATGCCTCACGCCGGCTCGTCCGACGTCCGGCCGGCAAGGGAACCGACGACGGAACCCCCAACGTCCGTCGTTCCCGGTTCACCGCAGCCTTAGCTGCCATCTGGGGAACCAGAGTCCCCCCATTCTGACACCAGGGACCCCCCCTCCCGTTCTCGGGCACAGCTGGGGATTTTTTGCCTCCGGTAGTCCCTCCTCCATCTGGAGCGACGGACCTGACGTTGGCTCCTCGGACGCCGGCCCCTCCGGCGTCAGGGCCTCCGCCGTCGGCCTTACCAACTCAGAGAGAGTTCCTGCTACCATCGGGCCCTCCCTCTGGGCTCTCCGCTACAGACCCACCCGCGAGGTTTCCAGCCGGGCTGTCTGCGCCGGCAGCCCCCCCCGGCTTCCAGGTACCCGCTGTCTTATTCGACACTGGTGTATCCCAGAACGCCATATCCGATGCCGCAGTACCCGGTGCCGGGCTTCCCGACACCGCAGTACTCGACGTCTCAATACCTGACGCCGGGTTACCCGCAGCCGTGTTTTGGATACGCTCCATATGGGTATAGCCCATATTCTTGTCCCCTGCCTCCTCCTCCTCCACCGCCCTCGCGGCCGCCGGTGAACCTGCAGGAGACTCTGGCCTCCTGGTGGGCTGAGGCCAAGGCTCAACTCACCAAAGAGGTAGAGAGCCGCCTTCCGTCGACAGTGCCGTCCCAGGTTCCTGTACGCCCCAGGCAGCACACTCCCCCACCACCTCCGGACTTCAGGGTTCTTCCGTCTGGATCCAGAGAGGGGCAGGACACGCATCCCCGGGGACTACCCAAGGGATCCGTTCCTCCCCCGGGTCGGGAAAGGGAGTCTTACTCTTCTTCTTCCTCCTCTTCACTCTCAGACTCTTCTGACAGCTGCTTCGAGAGAGACGACGAGCCTCGCTCTCCGTCGAAGCCCCGGCCGAGGACTCCTCCGGAGGATCCTTCTTTTATGGAGTTGCTTAGAAAAATCCAGGAGGTCCATCAGTGGCGCTCTTTGGAACCAGATCCTCAGCGTCTGAAACTCGCTGAACATCTGGATCTGCCCGTGACAGCTCGTACACTAGTGCCACCCTGGATAGAGCCTCACGCCAACCTTGTCACCACAATATGGAAACAGCCGTCGGCCTTAGCATCACTTCCCAGGAAGTCGAACAGGCTATATCAGGCTCCAGAGGGTGTTGATTTCCTAGATTCTCACCCTCGTGCTGACTCGGTCGTGATTAGCGCCGCTCATGGCCGGTCAGCGAACCCAAAGCATCTTAGCTAGTCACCCCCTGATAAGGAATCTCGCATTCTGGACCAGTACGGGAGAAAGATTTATGCTTCCTCCACACTGGGGATTAGGGCCCTGAACTACATCGGCCACATGGGGGACTACCAGAAGGGCATCCTTACTCAGGTGGAAGCCATGCTGGACTCCTTGCCTGACTCCCAAGTCAAACAGGAGTTGGCTGATCTCATCCGCTCTGCTCGTTCGGCCAGTCGCCACATGCTACGTGCGACATACGACGCAGTGGACACTGCTAGGCGGAGCTCTGCTTTCGCCGTAGGCCTACGACGTCATGCTTGGCTCCGTGTGTCAGGTCTGGTCCCGGAGGTGCAATCTGCTATCCAGGAAGCACCTTTTCGGGGGTCGGTGCTTTTCGAGGGTGATGTCAAGGACATCATTACCGATTTGCAGGAGAAGGGGACTGCTCTGAAATCAGTTGATTCCATGTACCATCCCGATCAGCAGCGGCGCCGTCCCTTTCGCAGACGGAATCGGCCAAAGGCGAAACCCCAGGGAAGGCGGGCCACAAAACGTCAGGCCCCCGTCTCTGCTAAGCCCCCTCCGCCCAAAAAAGCAGCGGGTGCTTCAACTGCAGCACTGCCCCACATCACCTGACTCCTTTCCTCTCCCACTGCCTCCGGACTCCCCGGAGGAACCGGTAGGAGGGAGGTTTTCCCTCCACCTTCTGGGATGGGAGAGGATAACCATGGATTCTAGGGACATGGATATGTTGTTCATCCACACTCATTGGCAGGTATCCTTGCCGCTTTAAATCTTGCCGGAAGGTCTTCAAGCTTGCTCCTCCCACCCACCCGGGTGGTATAACTCTCGGCTCCGCCCCATGACGCCAGATCTTCCTTACGCTGGAAGCTCAGGTTCCTCTCAACGCTCTGCGTTTGAGACTGGTTCCTATTTCTCCGCTTTGATTTAAAAATAAATTTTGCGAAAAGACTTCAGTCTTGATCCCTCGCTGGCCGCGATGGACAAATCGACCCCAGATTTCGGAGATGCCTATGCGGGCAGAAGATGTCTCGGACGGATCCACACTCCACGTGTGTCTACTGCTTAGGCCTTGAGCACGACCCGCAGGCTTGCGACCCGTGCTCATCTTTCTCGGCCTACGTCCTCGAAGACCGTGCTGCCCGATTGCAACTGGGCCGTCCCGAGAAGCGTTTCCCTCCGGTGAAGTCCAAGGAGGCCCGGTTAGCGGTTTCCACGGCGGCGGGCTCGGCGGATCAGCTCGAGCGGATGATCGCCCTCGAACAGGAGGCGGCGCGGGCCGTATCTTCCTCGGCCGCGGCTTTTATCCCGCTCTCTCTGGGTTCTTCCTACACGGCTTCTTTTAGAGCTTTGTCTGTCCCTCCACTAAGGGAGAAGGGCTCACGCCTGCTGGACCTTATTCTCGGTCCAAAAGAAGGACAGGGTAAGTCCCTCCGCCGACGCTCTTGGGAGCGGAAAGGTCCCTCTCCCAGTCGTCGACCGTCGGGCTTCGGTCCATCGCTCGGCTCGCCACTGGCCTCACGGTGTCCCCCGTCAGGTCAGTTGACCGAGACTCCCACCGGCGAGTGAGATTTTCTCGACCGTTGGACGGGCTGTCGCTTTAGCAGCCGAGATTGTCCTCCCGGTTCCCTGGGAGGAGTTGAGGATCCTGTGGGTCGCCTGTGCCTCGGTTCCGAGCCCTCGGATGGACCATCCGAGCCAAGGGAGTGCCGGTTCCGCCGACACCTCCCGCACCGACCTCGGAAATTCCGGGACTCTCTGTCCGGTCTCGGACCTCGCGGTCCAGCCGATCCCACCGCCATAGGCGGTCTCGGTCTCGCACAGCGGTAAGCGGCGTCGCGCTCGTCGTCTCCTCCTCGGACGAGGGAGGCTCAGTAAGTACGTCGACGATCGAGGACCTTATGTTGCAACAGTCCTCCTGGCCGGAGTAAGCCGACCCCGCCGCCTTCCCCGCCATTAAGTGGCTGTCACCGAGCGGCCGACACAACCCCGACTTATCCGAGAGCTTATACCCAGGCCGGTTGTTCGGCCAAACCAGCTGCTCCACCGATTCCGTGGAACCTCCGCCCACAGCCACCAATTGGGGCTCCGACCAAGGATTCTCGGTCGGCTAAAGGTCTACCCCATCGGTTGTCAGTTACCCTCACTCCCGACCGACCTCGGCAGGTGAAGGGTGACCAGGCCAGAGGCAGTTTCGAGGACTCTTCCGAGTCCGAAGATGATTCCTCCTTTTCTCCAAGCGACTGGACTTGGAGTCTTCAGGAGGTCAGTCAATGGACGATAGCCCTTCGTCCTTCCTAGGACTGCTTCGGCTCATCTCGGAGTCCACCGGGATGGAGCTCGAACCCGTTTCCAAACGGGCCAGGTATCCCCTCACGGAGATTCTGGACCGAGGGGATTCTCCGACGGAGGCCTTTCCGGTGGCCGAGGCCATAGTGGGTCCGGCACTGGAGCTTTGGCAGCGCCCTGCTTCCTGCCCTGCGCCTTTGGCCAGGAAGTATGCGGTCCCTACCGGTTCCTTGTCCGGTTTTTCGGAACACCCCTCTGCTGAGGGGTTGGTTACCGACAGCGTTTTCCGGGGCGCCGGCAATGCCAGGGATGTGGACAAACCTCCTGACAAGGAGTCCAAGAAATTGGACTATGTCGGGCGAAAAGTCTACGCCTGCGTCTCTCTCTGCCTTCGATAGGCCAGTTCGGCCGTCCTCATGGCACATTTTCTCATGCCCTGTTGGGCTCCCTGGATGAGGTCATCCCTCATCTTCCGCCGATCTGCAGACTACGGTTAAGCAGGTGCGGGACCAGGGCAGGGCAGTGGCCAAACAGCAGCTCCAGACTGCTTTGGATAGGGAGACTCATGCCAGATCGGTGATGTCAGTAGGGCTATCAGCCATGGTCAGCTGAGGATATCCACCTTTACTTCGGATACCCAGCACAAGTTGGCGGATGTTCCTTTTGGGACTGACCTCTTGCCCTGGGTGGAAGGTCACCTGCAGAGGATCGAGGGTCCAATGCTACCTTGGACTCGGTCTGTTCGCTCAGAAGGACAAAGGCATGAAACCACAGCCTAAGCCCTTCGTCCTTCTGTGCCTCCCCGTGGCCTCCTGCCCAGCAACGTCTAGGGCCAGCAGGCCGGCCTTGGCATCCCAAACCCAAGCCACGCTCTCTAACAGGAGGCAGGAGGAAAGGCCCAGGAGGTCCCTCGGCCGGTCCCTCCTCCAAGCCTGCCCAGTGACGGGCTGAGGGTGTCGCCCCATTCCCGCACCTTACCCCTGGGTCCCCCCGTTGGGGGATGGCTCCGGCACTTCCGTTCCGCCTGGTCCGCTGTTACCACGGACAGGTGGGTCTTGGAGGTGGTGGGAAGAGGCCTGCCTCTGGAATTCGAGCAGGCACCACCCTTCAGAGCCGTCGCCCCTCGGGGGGCTTCGGGGTCCCCAGCCTCACTGGCGGCTCGTCGAGCCGACATCGCTCTCCTCCTCCAGAAGGAGGTGATAAGAGAGGTGGCGGACCCTCCTTCAGACCCAGGGTTTGTGTCCAGGTACTTCCTGGTTCCGAAACGGACGGGGGGCTGGCGCCCCATTCTCGACCTACACAACCTAAACAAGTTCCTAAGGTCTCGAACCTTCAGGATGGTCACTCTGGCTCAGATAATACCATCCTTGGAACGTGGCATGTGGTTCTGCTCTCTGGACTTGCAGGACGCGTTTTTTCACGTCCCTATCCGTCCGTCTCACCAGAGATTCCTTCGCTTCTGAGCGGAAGGATCCCTTTCGAAGTTCCAAGCCATGCCCTTCGGCTTGTCTCCAGCTCCCAGGGTCTTCACCAAATGCATGGCAGTGGTGACAGCATTTCGGCGCCCGAGGGTCCGGGTGTACTACCTGGATGACTGGCTGATAGCAGCTCCCTCAGGAAGGAGGCGGAGTGGTCCAGAGATCTGGCCTCCAGGTCTGCTCTCAACTGGGCCTCCTTATCAACGGGACCAAGTCGGAACTCGAGCCAAAGCAGGTGATTCTTGTTCATCGGGCGGGCTCGACTCTCTCTCGAGCCAGAGCTGCTGCCCCGGTGACAGGGCCGGGTTCTTTCCTCCTTTGCCCGATCATTTCTGGTTGGGCACTGCGCTCTGCGCGGGACTTCCTGCGCCTCCTGGGTCTCATGGCGGCCTGCACCAGCGTGGTCTGTTGGGCCCCTGGAACATGTCCCTTCAATGGGGACTGGCCAGCCAGTGGTCACAACGCTGCGATCCTTTGACCAGCTTAGTCGGGTGACACAGGGATGTGGAACGCCTCCAGTGGTGGACTGTTCCAGATCATTTGCAGGAGGGCATCCGTTCGTCTCGCCCGAGCCGACGGTCTCTATCTGACCGATGCTCTCTGATGGGTTGGGGTGCCCATCTGGGGAACACTGGCTCATGGCCTCTGGTCCTCCTGGAGTCCCGATGCCACATCAACCTGCTGGAGCTCCGAGCGGTCCGCCTAGCTCCACCGCCTTTGCTCCGCTCCTCCGGGGTCAATGGTGTCCGAGTCCGGACGGACAATACCACGACCATGTTCTATCTAAACCGCCAGGGCGGGACGCGCTCCATGCTTCTATGCAAGGAAGCTCTCCGCATTTGGTCACTCGTGCGCAGCCTGGAGGCGGATCTCCTAGCCATTCATGTGGCAGGAGCCTCCAACACCCTGGCCGATGCCCTGAGCCGGATAGGGGCTGCATCCCACGAGTGGTCTCTCCTGCCGGAGGTAGTACAGCATCTGTTCTCCCATTGGGGCACACCTCAGGTGGACCTGTTCGCCTCAGGAGAACGCTAGGCTGAGACTGTTCCATGCCCGCCTCAGCAGGGCTCGCTGCAGGGGGATGCCTTCTCGAGGCAGTGGACCCCGGGCCTCTTTTACGCCTTTCCCCCATTTCCCTTGATCCACAAGGTGCTTCTCAAGGCGAGGAGGGACAAGGCGCAGGTGATTCTGATAGCCCCAGACTGGCCTCGCCAGTTCTGGTACCCAGATCTCCTCAGTCTCAGCTCCAGGACTCCGTGGCAGCTTTCAGCTCGCCCGGACCTGCTCTCAGTCAGTCAGGGGAAGGTGTTCCATCCGGACCTTCAATCCCTGCACCTGACGGCCTGGTTCCTGAGCGGCTAGAGTTCCAGGCCTTGGGTCTTTCCGACGAGGTCCTCAATGTAGTTGAGGCGTCCCGTAGAGTTGCACCAGAAAATGTTATGCCTTCAAATGGAAAAGGTTTTCCATTTGGTGTCAGGCAAGGCTTGGACCCTTCCTCCTGTTCCTTGGCAAGCATCTTGGACTATTTATGGTCCCTTTCTAATCAAGGGCTTAGGTCGACGACTTAAGGGTGCACCTGGCAGCCATCTCTGCTTACTGGGCGCGGGCCGGAAGCAGTCGGTGTGGCGAGGAGAAGGTGGTCTCCTTTTCAAAGGCCTTAATCACATTTCCTCCAGTGCGGGAACCCCACCTCCGTGGATCTACTGCTGGTATTGGCAAAGCTCATGGGCAAGCCATTCAACCTATGCACAGGTGTGCTCTCTCTCACCTGTCGTGGAAGACCGCCTTCTTGGTGGCTATCACGCCAGCCAGAAGGATGGGAGAGCTCCAGGCACAGGACAAGAGTTGTCCTGCGCCCCCACCCAAATTCCTTCCAAGGTGGTGTCTGGAGTTTCACCTTTAACCAGGTGTTGACTCTGCCGTGTTCTCACCTCAATCACACCTCGGAGGTCGAATATAGGCTCCATACTTTGGACCCTAGAAGGGCGCCGCCTTATTACAAAGAGCGACGGTTGAAATTGGGAGAGGTTCACAGCTGTTTGTCACCTACGCTGTGTCGTGATCTGGCAGACCTGCAGCCAAGCTGACGATAAGCAGGTGGGTCACTTCCTGCATAGATCTCTGCTATAAGTTGCGGGCATGGAGCCTCCCAGAGGGATAAGAGCTCATTCTACCCGCCATACTGCTGCAACGGTGGCTGCTTCCAGGGACGCCCTATCCAGGAAATCTGCAGGCTGCTACCTGGAAGTCAGCAAACACCTTCATTACCCATTACCACATCGACCTTGGAGTCACGCCGGGATGCTGGTTTTGGGGCCTGCCTCCAGTCTCTTTCCCAAGTAAGTATTGAGGGTGTGCGTTTGCCCTCCTCCCGGAGAACTGCTAGGAGTCTGCCAATGAGTGTGGATGAACAACATATCCATGTCCCTAGAAATACAGGTTACTCACCTGTAACAGGAGTTCTAGGAATGGTATATGTTGTTCATCCACACGACCCACCCGACCTCCCGCTCGGGACGCACAACCTGAGCTTTCCAGCGGCCAGATCTGGGCCATGGGGCGGAGCCGAGTTATACCACCCGGTGGGTGGGAGGAGCATGCTTGAAGACCTTCCGGCAAGATTTAAAGCAGCAAGGATACCTGCCAATGAGTGTGGATGAACAACATATACCATTCCTAGAACTCCTGTTACAGGTGAGTAACCTGTATTTCTTGGGTGCTCCAGCTCATAGCAGAAGGACATTCCATAGAGTTTCTTCAGAAACCACCCCGCCATTCCCCTCTGAAGTCTTCATATTCACGGGAACACCTTACTTTGGTCCAGGAGGAAATCTCGGCTCTTCTAATGAAACAAGCAATAGAGCCCGTCCCCCTTCATCTTCAGGGGACGGGTTACTATTCCCCTATCTTCCCTTGTCAATCTTCACCATTCATTACTTACTGGGTGTAAGCCGAGGCGCGCACCCGTCACGACTTTTTTTTTTTTTTTAAAGTTAGCCTAACGGCCCCGCCCCCAGAGCGACGCCATGCCGAGGGGCGCCTAGCAGCGATCTCCACCTCCTCCAACTCAGTTCTGTTTCTCCCGCCCGAGGCAGCACCTGTTTCGAGCTGCCCATTTTGACTGCGCGCCACTCATCTTTCCCGCACACTGACGCCAATCGGTAAGACCGTTTTTTCTTTCTAAAGCGGCGCTGGGTGTGCTTCCTACTGTTTTTCTTGTTGATTTCGTGTTATGTCCGGTCCGAGCTAAACGTAGTTTCAAGACCGGGCCGCCGCCTTGGCAAGGCCGGTGTTACTGTGGCGGCATTGCTCCGCCTCGGACCGGCATGACGCTTGTTCGCTTGCCTGGGACTCAACCATGACATGGATTGCTGCGACGCTTGTTTCTCCATGGACCGCCTGTCCTCAAGTCCGCTGCTCAAGCTCAGCAAAGCCCCGCCTGACCTCCGGGGACGACGTCGCCAAGGGATTCTCAGGTAAGGTCTCAGGCCCTTCCCCGGTCCCCTCCCGGCCTATACGGTCTGAGGAGGAGGGTCTCCTCGTCTTTTCTTGCCGAGAGGAGGCCCTTCATGTGTCGGGAGCAGTAGTCCCTTCCGGGTCAGCGCCGACACCGCCTCAGCAGTCACCTCTTCGGAGGTGCAGGCTCCGCGTGGCAGGCCTCGACTTTTGGGCCTGGCCTGGTGGACTGACGCCTTCGCGCCTGCTTTGATCCTGGGCGCCGTCATGTGCCGGTGATCGATGCGGTGCCATTTCTGGCGCCGCTTTTGAGTCCTGGCGCCTGCTCATGCACCGGTGGATCAGAGCGGCGCTTGTTGGCAGCGCCGCTTGGGATCCCCGCACCGCTTATGGTGCCGGTGATCGGGCGGCGCTGCTAGGCTGCTTAGCCTCGGGCGCCTGTCAAGGCGCCGATGGACAAGGCGGCGCCTGGCGGCGGTGCCGCCGCCCGCGCCCCTGCCGGGCCTTGTCCTCCTCCAGGCGTGCCGCCTTCTGCCGGGCGCTGTTGGGGTGTGGAGCTAGGCCTGGCTGCTACCGCGTGAGGGAGGTGAGCGGCGCCCCTTGGTACTGGGGCCGTCATGCCTCAGAGCCCTCAGGGACCCCTGGGTGGCCAGCATTGAGGTACTGCTGGTCTCGTCCTCCTCGGAGGGCGATGATTCAGACGTGACCCTTCCTGGCACCCCACTCTTGGAGTCTGGGTCCCCCGTGGCTAGAGGTGCTAGGCGGTGCAGCGGGCTCTTCCTCTGTCCCCCTTCCGTCGCCTCCTGAGGGTTCCCCGGCTGGTGGTGGCCGGAGCCCCGGGGCAGGCGTGGGGTGACGAGGGGAGGCTCCTCTCGGCGTCCGTGACAGCTACTTACGGGTGCTGTTGCCCTCTAGGGACAGGGGACGCTGTGGTCGAGGAAGAGGGCCCTCTCGAGTCCGAGGGGTTGAGGGGCAGGTCTGCTGCTCGGTCTTTACCCCAGGGGGTGGCCAGGAGTCATGCAGAGCCTTGCCCCTCCCCCAGGGTTCTAGGGTGTCCTCCGTGGCGCGAGGACTGCCCTTCTGATCCATGCAGTCCCAAGGGCCACAGGGAGGTTCTCCCCAGGGTCTTCCAGGCTGCGCTCTCAGAGTTCCGCTCTCATGCCTGGTCTGATATCCGGGATCCCTTTCCAGGGCCTTTCCCGGATTCCAGAGCCCCGCAGAGAGCAGTTGCCTCCGCTGAGGTGCCCTCTCCCATCTCTCTGCCTCACCACCCCCGCCTCCCCAGGCCATGTCGGTCCCACGGGTCCCGCTATCCTGGGGCAGTTCAGGGTCTCTGCGCTGCCTTCCCTCATATGTTAGA
The DNA here is from genome assembly GCA_016271365.2 of Neoceratodus forsteri. Classification (NCBI taxonomy): domain Eukaryota; kingdom Metazoa; phylum Chordata; order Ceratodontiformes; family Ceratodontidae; genus Neoceratodus; species Neoceratodus forsteri. Next base: position 727,311,589 of record CM028129.1, read on the forward strand.
TACATGCATGAGCCGGTCTTTCGAGACTCCCCACCGCAGAGGAATCCTCTGGGCATTCCAGTTCCCCATCATCCTCGCCTCCTCCTCCAAGGGAGAGGAACCCCTGCTCATCTGTCCTCCGATGCTGATTTCACAGAATATCAGCGCTTCCTCTCGAGGATGGTGAGGGATCTCCGGATTTCCCACGCTCAAAGAGACAATACCGAACGGAGACGCGTGAATTCTTGGTGAATTCAGTGCCCAGCATCTGGTGGTACCTTCCTGGCTCATCCCTTCCAGGAGGCGCCTATCCGTCATGGCAGTCCCCTGCCGCTTCCCCCAGCCCCCGGCGGACTGACAGCGAGGTATTGTGCCCCTCTGAGTCTCTAGGTTCCCTTCCTAACCCGTCCTCAGGTTTGGTATACCTGGATACCTTCTGGGCGCTGGCTGCTCACGACCGCCCACCGGATTCGGACTCTCTCCAGTTCGACCGCTAGCTAAGAGTGTTCTCTTCTTCGCAAGAAGTGCATGTATTGCATCACATCAGGCTCACCACGCTGCCTACAACCGCATCTGTGGTCGATGATGTCCCAGCTGCTGGCATCTATGCCTGATATGGAGCAAACCAGACAAGCCGCTGCCCTCCCATGTAGGCCTGAGCTGGCAAGACACCAAGCAGGGCATCTTATGACGCCAATGAGGTGGCTTCCAGGCTTGCGAGGACAGCGATCTGCATCAGGTGGGCCCGGCATGGCTTGGTCTTTCAGGTTGTCACCCCATGCCCAGCGAGGGTGATTCGCTTCCCGCCTGGGACCCGCTTTTTCTGTTCCAGAGCTAGGAGACTTTACAGGGCTCCTCCGCCTCTCATCCTCGGAGGCACCTCCTAGCTCTTCTCTCCTCTTAGGCTTTCTGAATAAGCCAGGGTCTTCTCCTTCTGTTTCTCACCAGCAGAAGGCTGGGGGTCTTGTTCCCTCAGGGTATGGCCTCTTCCTCCAGGGAAGAGGAGCTTGTATCACCAGGTGAATGAATGGTGAAGATTGACAAGGGAAGATAGGAAAATTACATACCTACCGTAATTTCTTGATCTTCTTGTATCTTCACCATTCATTACTTACTCCCGCCCACCATCCCCTCAGTGGCCTCTTCCTGTGGCTTCTCCACCTCCCGCCTCCTTCTCTCTCTCGCATTTATAGAAAATATAGGAAAATTGCCTAATTTTTCCAAAAAAAAAAAGATCTTTCTTTGAGGGGGTTCTAAATTTCAGAGAAATTACTACTCTAAGATTCATGGGCCATCTCGTGGATTGCATTGGCGATCAGACTGCACAACTATCTCTTGCTATTCTTCTGGCAAGATACCTCTGGGGTTTTTGGCCTGGCTCAGGCTATTTAGTTTTGATCCTGCAATCCCTGTCCAGATAGTTGCCCTGGAATCTAATCCCTCTATTCTTGCCTTACAGAGCAGAGGAACTAGCACGCCTATTCCTTTCTTTTTGCAAAAAAAAAAATGCTGAGGAACTCTCTTCTGACTTGCTATAGGCATTTTGGTATCTGGTCATGCATCTAGTTAAAAAAAAAAATTTATCTGTAAAAAAAAGGGGGAAAACAAACAAGAAGGCAAATGAGAAGGTAGGCTATCCTTCTCGCTGTTTTGCTATTGGTTTCTCCCTTTAGTGTCCTCTTGGACAATTTTACAGTAGAACATTGCTGACCATATCCAATCCTAGCCAGCTTAAGCCTTGACCTGCCTTAGCCAGTCAGTCTGAGTCCCATTTCTATCTTGAAACGCCTGAAAGGCTTACATTTTCCATTTCTAAACCCCTGAGCACGCCTCATGCTGCCTGGTTTTATTCTTCCTCCTCGGGCTGTCCTCCAGTTGAGTTGGCCTTCCACGGCCAGAGCCCGAGGTGGGTATCAAGAACAATGGCATGTTGAAGATGAGGACTATGCCTCCTGAGTCTGTCTAGCGGGTTCGGTGAACCTTCTCTTCAGCCTCTATCTCCGGGATTCTTGCTTCCCTTTAGTCGAGCCTTCAGCTACAAGCTCAACTATGCTCGATGGGCATTCTGGTCCCTTCAACATCCCATCTCTCTCTTTCTCCTTCTTCTTCTATTTTCTCATTTCCTACTCATCTCTCCTCCTAGAGTCGCCCAGGTAAGGAGGCCCTGCAGTCCCTAGGCTAGGATGTTCTCATCTCCTCTGTCCTTCCTCCATCGGCTTATTCCTTTTCAGTTCATTCTTCCTTGCTTTGCTATCCCTCGGCTATCTTGCCTCACTATCTATATTTTCTGCTTTCACTTTTGCCTCCGGCTCACAGAACTGAGTTGGAGGAGGAGTCGTCGCATGAACGCGCCCGCGCATGACGATGACGCCGCCTCGAGGGCGGGGTCATGTAGGCCAACTTTAAAAAAAGCTCCTGTGACGGGTGCGCGCCTCCGGCTTACACCCAGTAAGTAATGAATGGTGAAGATACAAGAGAAGATCAAGAATTACGGTAGGTACGTAATTTTCCTTTCTTCCTGGTCCCAAAGAAGACAGGAGATCTCAGACCGATTTTAGATCTCAGTTCCCTGAATCTTTATGTAGAGTACAAAAGGTTCAGGATGCTCTCTCTCTGCAGAGCCTTCTGCCCCTCATCCAGCTGGGTCAATGGCTTTGTGCCCTGGATGTGCAGGATGCCTATCTGCACATTCCCATTCACCCCTCACATCGCAAATACCGTCGTTTTGTGTTCCAGGGGACCACTACCAGTTCAAGGCGCCCGCTTGGTCTGTCCTCGCCCTGAGTATTTACCAAATGCCTGTCAGTAGTGGCGCCCACCCGCATTAAGGGAGTACAGGTGTTCCCTTACCTGGAGGACTGGCTCCTGGCAGCCCTCATCCAGAAAGGAACTCCTGCGCTTCTCTTCCTCACCCAGCAGGTTTTGCCTGCCTGGGTATTACCATCAACCATTCCAAGTCTCATCTGGACCCTTCCCAGAGGCTACAGTCCATCGGGGCGATCCTCGATACGACCGTGGGCAAGGCCTTCCTGCCTCCGGTCAGGGCGGCCTCCCTTCAGACCCAGATATGTCTGTTATCCGACTGCAGGATGGTCTCGGCGAGGTCGGTCCTTCGCCTTCTCAGGCTCATTGCGGTCGCTATACCGACGGCCCCCCGCGCTCGACTCCACATGAGGATCTCTCAGTGGGATCAACTAATGGACGACCTAGATCACTCAGATCTTACTTCGAGAGACCGCTCTTGCAGCAGGTTACACCATTAGGACTGAAGCTGGCAGGCGTCAGGACCCCACGGAAACATTCTAGCTAGCTATTTTCAGCGGGGACCGCCCCGCCGGGTCCTGCCTCCCACGGCCAGACGTAGTACATATGGGGCGGTCCTGCCCATTCCCCAGTTCTTTCCGCCGCTGACTTGCATGTCTCGACCCTTCGGTTCAGCTCTAGCGCGCGACGCGTGGTTAAGTTCTTTCCTACGGGAAATTAGAATTTCTTCAAGCAAGTTTTTCGCTGATGTCCTCTCCGACCTCCGGTCACTCTTCCAAGTGTGCTTGCTGGAAACAGATCCCCTTCAAAGACCCCCACACGGCCTGCGTCCGGTGCCTAGGCCCAGACCACGATACCCGGGTCTGCTCCTTCTGCCAGGGGTTTAATAGCAGAACCCGGATCCGACGTCAGAAGGCCCTTCAGGCTTTTTTACTGGAAGAAAAGCTAAAGACCATGTCTTCCAAGGGGGAAACCGCAAAAAAGACCCACAAGCACGCTGAAAAACGAAGGGAGAAGGCCCCTTCCAGGTCCCCTCCAGGGCTTGACTCACGCAGCCCGGTTCCAGGTCCGACCGCCCCCTCCAGGGCTGCCTCAGCCTCCCCGCTGCAGTTAAGAAGTCTTTCTTCTCAGGCCAAGACTGCCAGGCCGCCCTCATCTTCGTCCTCCAGGGCCTTGGTGAAGTCTGGGATCGCCACCATCATCATAAGTCGGGGCCTTGTCCTCCTCCAGGCGTGCCATTTTCCGCTTGGGTTGGGGGGGGTGCTAGGCCTGGCTGCTACCGCGTGAGGGAGGGAGCGGCGCTCTTGGTACTGGGGCTGTCACGGCCTCTGTAGGCCTCAGGGACCCCTGGGTGGCCAGCATTGAGGTACTGCTGGTCTCGGCCTCCTCGGAGGGCGATGATTCAGACGTGGACCCTTCCTGGCACCCCCACTCTTTGGAGTCTGGGTCCCCGGTGGCTAGAGGTGCTAGGCGGTGCAGCGGGCCCCTTCCTCTGTCCCCCCCTTCCGTCGTCTCCTGAGGGTTCCCCGGCTGGTGGTGGCAGGAGCCGGGGGGCAGGCGTGGGAAGTGGCGCGGGGACTCCTCTCTGGCGGCCAGTGACATGCTACTTTAGGGTGCTGTTGCCTCTCTAGGGACAGGGGACGCTGTGGTCGAGGAAGAGGGCCCTCGGAGTCCGAGGGGTTGAGGCAGGCGGTCTGCTGCTCGGTCTTTACCCCAGGGGTGGCCAGGAGTCGTGCGAGCCTTGCCCCTCCCCCAGGGTTCTAGGGTGTCCTCCTGTGGCGTTTGTCGGACTGCCCTTCTGGATCCATGCGGTCCCGCGTGGTCATACAGGGAGGTTCTCCCCAGGGCTCTTCCAGGCTCCGCTCTCAGAGTTCCGTTCTACGGCCTGGTCTGATATCCGGGGATCCCTCTCCAGGGCCCTTCCCTGGATTCCAGAGCCTCGCAGAGAGCAGTTGCCTCCTCGCTGAGGTGCCCTCTCCCATCTCTCTGCCTTCACCACCCCCGCTCCCAGGCCATGTCGGTCCCACGGGTCCGATTATCCTGGGGGCAGTTCAGGGTTCTGTGTGCGCTTCCCTCATATGTTAGATACATGCATGAGCGGTGTTTTCTCGAGACTCCCCACCGGCCAGAGGAATCCTCTGGGCATTCCAGTTCCCCATCATCCTCGCCTCCCTCCTCCAAGGGAGAGAACCCCCTGCTCATCTGTCCTCCGATGCTGATTTCACAGAATATCAGCGTTTCCTCCCGAGGATGGTGAGGGATCTCCGGATTTCCACGTTCAAGAGACAATACCCGAGCGGAGCGGCGTGAATTCCTTGGTGAATTCGGTGCCAGCATCTGGTGGTACCTTTCTGGCCTATCCTTCCAGGAGGCGTCTCATCCGATTCATGGCGGTCCCCTGCCGCTTTTCCCCAGCCCCGGCGGACTGCCAGCGTAGGTATTGTGCCCCTCTGAGTCTCTAGGTTCCCTTCCCAACCCGTCCTCAGGTTTGGTATACCTGATACTCCTTCTGAAGGCGCTGCCTGGCTACCGATCACCACCACCGATTCGGACTCTCCAGTTCGACTCACTAAAGGAAAGAGTGTTCTCTTCTCGCAAGTAGTGCATGTATTGCATCACATCAGGCTCACCACGCTGCCTACAACCGGCATCTGTGGTCGATGATGTCCCAGCTGCTGGCATCTATGCCTGATATGGAGCAAACCAGACAAGCCGTTGCCCTCTCCGCGGTAGGCCTGGAGCTGGCAAGACACCAAGCAAGGGCATCTTATGACGCCAATGAGGTGGCTTCCAGGCTTGCGGGGACAGCGATCTGCATCAGGTGGACGGCATGGCTTCGTCTTTCCAGGTTGTCACCCCATGCCCAGCGTAGGGTGATTCGCTCCGCCTTCCGGGGGACCCGTCTTTTCTGTTCCAGAGCTAGGAGACTTTTACAGGGGCTCCCTCCGTCTCTCATCCTCGGGAGGCACCTCCTAGCTCTTCTCCCTCTTAGGCTTTCTGAATAAGCCAGGGTCTTCTCCTTCTGTTTCTCACCAGCAGAAGGCTGGGGGTCTTGTTCCCTCAGGGTATGGCCTCTTCCCCCTCCAGGGGAAGAGGAGCTTGATACTCACCCAGGAAGTAATGAATGGTGAAGATTGACAAGGGAAGATAGGAAAATTACGTACCTACCGTAATTCTTGATCTTCTCTTGTATCTTCACCATTCATTACTTACTCTCCGCCCACCATCCCTCAGTGGCCTCTTCCTGTGGCTTCTCCACCTCGCGTCCTTCCTTCTCTCTCTGCATTTATATAAAATTATAGGAAAAATTGCCTAATTTTTCCAAAAAAAAAAAAAAAGATCTTTCTTTGAGGGGGTTCTAAATTTCAGAGAAATTACTTACTCTAAGATTCATGGGCCATCTCGTGGATTGCATTGGCGATCAGACTGCCAACTATCTTGCTATTCTTCTGGCAAGATACCTCTGGGTTTTTTGGCCTGGCTCAGGCTATTTAGTTTTGATCCTGCAATCCCGTGTCCAGATAGTTGCCCTGGAATCTAATCCCCTCTATTCTTGCCTTACAGCAGAGGAGCTAGTCCGTCTATTCCTTTCTTCTTTTGCAAAAAAAAAAAAATGCTGAGGGAACTCTCTTCGACTGCTATAGGCATTTTGGTATCTGGGTCATGCATCTAGTTAAAAAAAAAAAAAATTTTATCTGTAAAAAAAAAAAAAGGGGGAAAACAAACAAGAAGGCAAATGAGAAGGTAGGCTATCCTTCTCGCTGTTTTGCTATTGGTTTCTCCCTCAAGTGTCCTTCTGACAATTTTACAGTAGAACATTGCTGACCATATCCAATCCTAGCCAGCTTAAGCCTTGACCTGCCTTAGCCAGTCAGTCTGAGTCCCATTTCTATCTTGAAACGCCTGAAAGGCTTACATTTTCCATTTCTAAACCCTGAGCACGCCTCATGCTGCCTGGGTTTTATTCTTCCCTCTCGGCTGTCCTCCAGTTAAAGGCCTTCCACGGCCAGGAGCCCGAGTGGGTATCAAGAATAATGGCATGTTGAAGATGAGGACTATGCCCTCCTGGGTCTGTCTAGCGGGTTCGGTGAACCTTCTCTTCAGCTCTATCTCCGGGATTCTTGCTTCCTTTAGTTGAGCCTTCAGCTACAAGCTAACTATGCTCATTGGGCATTCTGGTCCCTTCAACACATCTCTCTCTTCTCTTTCTCCTTCTTCTTCTATTTTCTCATTTCCTTACTCATCTCCCTCCTAGAGTCGCCCAGGTAAGGAGGCCCTGCAGTCCTCTAGGCTAGGATGTTCTCATCTCCTCTGTCCTTCCTCCATCGGCTTATTCCTTTTTCAGTTCATTCTTCCTTGCTTTGCTATCCTCGCTATCTTGCCTCACTATCTATATTTTCTGCTTTCACTTTTGCCTCTCGGCTCACAGAACTGAGTTGGAGGAGGAGTCGTCACATTAATCGCCGCGCATGACGCATGACGCCGCCTCGAGGGCGGGGCATTAGGGTAACTTTTAAAAAAAGCCTGTGATCGGTGCGCGCCTCCCGCTTACACCCAGTAAGTAATGAATGGTGAAGATACAAGAGAAGATCAAGAATTACGGTAGAGTGCGTAATTTTCCTTTCTTCCTGGTCCCAAAGAAGACAGGAGATCTCAGACCGATTTTTAGATCTCAGTTCCCTGAATCTTTATCTTAGAGTACAAAAGGTTCAGGATGCTCTCTCTCTGCAGAGCCTTCTGCCCCTCATCCAGCTGGGTCAATGGCTTTGTGCCCTGGATGTGCAGGATGCCTATCTGCACATTCCCATTCACCCCTCACATCGCAAATACCGTCGTTTTGTGTTCCAGGGGGACCACTACCAGTTCAAGGCGCTCCCGTTTGGTCTGTCCTCGGCCCCCTGAGTATTTACCAAATGCCTGTCAGTAGTGGCGGCCCACCTGCGTACCAAGGGAGTACAGGTGTTCCCTTACCTGGAGGACTGGCTCCTGGCAGCCTCATCCAGAAAGGAACTCCTGCGTTTCCTCTCCCTCACCCAGCAGGTTTTTGCCTGCCTGGGTATTACCATCAACCATTCCAAGTCTCATCTGGACCCTTCCCAGAGGCTACAGTCCATCGGGGCGATCCTCGATACGACCGTGGGCAAGGCCTTCCTGCCTCCGGTCAGGGCGGCCTCCCTTCAGACCCAGATATGTCTGTTATCCGACTGCAGGATGGTCTCGGCGAGGTCGGTCGCCCGCCTTCTCAGGCTCATTGCGGTGCGGCTTATACCGCGGTCTTTGCCTTCGACTCCACGTAGGATCTCTCAGTGGGATCAACTAATGGACGACCTAGATCACTCAGATCTTACTTCGAGAGACGCTCTTGCAGCAGGTTACACCATTAGGACTGAAGCTGGCAGGCGTCAGGACCCCACGGAAACATTCTAGCTAGCTATTTTCAGCGGGGACCGCCCCCGACGTCGGTCCTGCCTCCGACGTCAGACGTAGTACATATGGGGGCGGTCCTGCCCAATTCCCCAGTTCTTTCCGCCGTTGACTTGCATGTCTCACCTTCTGGTTCAGCTTTCCTAGCGGCGACGCTGGTTAAGTTCTTTTCCACGGGAAATTAGAATTTCTTCAAGCAAAGTTTTTGCTGATGTCCTCTCCCGACCGGTCACTCTTCCAAGTGTGCTTGCTAGAAACAGATCCTCTCAAAGCACCCCCACACGGCCTGCGTCCTGTGCCCAGGCCCAGACCACGATGCCCGGGTCTGCTCCTTCTGCCAGGGTTTAATAGCAGAACCCGGATCCGGCGTCAGAAGGCCCTTCAGGCTTTTTACTGGAAGAAAAGCTAAAGACCATGTCTTCCAAGGGGGAATCCGGAAAAAAAGACCCACAAGCACGCTGAAAAATGAAGGGAGAAGGCCCCTTCCAGGTCCCCCTCCAGGGCTTCGGACTCACGCAGCTCCGGTTCCAGGTCCGACCGCTCCCCCTCCAGGGCCAGCTCTCAGCCTCCCCCGGCTGCAGTTAAGAAGTCTTTCTCTTCTCAGGCCAAGACTGCCAGGCCGTCCTCATCTTCGTCCTCCAGGGCCTTGGTGAAGTCTGGGGATCGCCACCATCATCATAAGTCGGGTTCCCGCGCCGGAACCCGGCGTCAGGTCAACCCTTGCCTCCCTCGCAAGACATTGGAGGCTTGCTCTAGAAGAGACTCTCGGGACCCCACGCCGTAAGCGCCTGTTGTCCCTCTCGCCATACATCCCTGGAGCCGCCGCCAGCCAGACGTCTGTCGCCCGGCCAGGCCAACACCTCAGCGGACGTCGGTGGGGACTGGCGCCTGCTCTCTTGAGAAGAGAACCCTGGCGCCTCTGACCGGCGTCGGTCAGGAGACACTAACCGAGGAAGGAAGACTCAGCCCGAGGATAGGCAGGCGGCCCGGTCCTGTCGAGCCGCCCAGGGAACCTCGTCGTTACCTGAGCCCCCTGTGGAGCCGACGCCGGGACCCGACGACCGTCCACTGGCGCCCGGACCGTCGTCGGGCCTTTCTATAGCAGATGTGAAGGAACTATTCACTTACTGGTGGGACACCATAAAGAAGGACATGGTTCCCACTTCTCCTCCTCTTCCTCCTCCTACACCTCCGGTTCCTGCACCCCCCTCACCATCGGGGTCGGCAGGCCACTTACCTCCTCCCCGGGAGTACGGAACCCCTCCCAGGGGGAGACCAGACAAATGAAGACCTCCATCCAAATCTTCTTCTACGTCACCCAGCCCCAAGAGACCCAGAAGACACCGACGATCGCCTTCGATGGAGGACACGGGATCAGAGTTCTCAACATCCAGATCCCCATCTCCCCTCTCCACCCCTTCTCCGGATCCACGTGAGATGCCAAAGTCTCCTCCGGATGACCCTTCGTTCTCGGATATTGAGACACATCCAAGAGAACATGGGATGGGATGCGGAAGAGCTAGACCCCGAAAGGATACGCCTTGCCAAATATCTTCGACAGAGGACCCCAAGCCTGTGGTGGTGCCACCTTGGTTGACACTTTCGTGGGTGATCACAAGGCAGCGTGGAAAGCGTCCACAATCGCTCGGCGATGCGAGCTGATTCGCATTGGCCTGAAGACCAATGCCCCTCAACAGCCTCAAGCCGACTCTCTGGTCATCACAGCTCACATGACCGGTCCCAGAGACCGCAACATCTGAGCGACCCTGCCACCGGACCCAGAGTCCAAACAGTTTGGATGTTATGGGTAGGCGCATGTATGCTTCCGCTACCTGCGCCATCAGATCCTAATTATTTGACCCACATGGTACAGTTCCAAAATGCCTTGTGGGAACTAGGTCTCTGCGGCAGAAAAACTGCGGAAGGTGAGCAGAAGGAGGAGATGCTTCAGCTCCTCCATACGGGTTCGGACTTGGGAACCCAAGTGCTACGAGTCGCGTATGACTCACGACTCCTCGGCCCAAGCAGCAACTTCTGGCGTATGCCCCGGAGGCACTCTGGTTACGCTGGCTCTGGTTTTACCCCGACGTCCAGAAGAATATCATGGGCGCCCCCATTCTGAGGAGAAGTCTTGTTTGGTCAACCTTCCAGGGAAGATTATTACCAGACTTCAAGAGGCCGCGGGGGAAGGTGGTGGCAGGGTCGGTTCAAGCCATGTGAGTACCCAGGCTTTATTTCACAGAACCAAAGCCGGTCTGTGGACGGATGCAGAGCAGTCCGCCTCGCTTTCTCCACAACAGAGGGGCTCCGGTTTTCAGAGAGCCCAGGGAAACAACCCGTGGGCCGAGCTAGTGCATTTAAGCCGGCCGAGCCAGCGCGGGACCTCAGCCGCCACAGCTCTGACTTCTTTCCGCCCCCGCCCTCAGGATCAACGGAAATCATGGTGTGGGGTCGTGCATTGTTAACTTCCTGTCAGGATGGCGGCTATAACCACCGACAGGTGGGTTCTTCAGTTGGTCGGAAGAGGCCACTATATAGAATTGTGAAAAGCCACCTCGAGGCCTCCTTTGCTCTCCCGGTATCCGGGTCAGCACAAATCTCTGATCTGGCAAGAAGTACTCGCGCTCTTGCAAAAGGGGAGCGATAGAGTACATCCCGGAGAAACAGAGGATGACAAGGATACTATTCCCACTTCTTCCTGGTTCCAAAGAAAACAGGGGACCTCCGTCCGATTTGGGACCTCCGTCCGATTCTGACTCTCAGCGACCTCAATGTGTTTGGTCAGCATAGAGATTCCGGATGGTGACTCTTCCCGGGTCTCATTCCCATGCTGAAGCAAGACGCCTTAGCGTTTCTAGACATGTGCATGACACATGCTCTGATATCCCTATAGCTCAGGCACACAAGAGGTTCCTGCGCTCGAGTTTCTCGACCACCACCTTCAATTCCCGAGCTCTTCCATTCGGACTGTCATCCGCACCCAGGGTCTTTACCAAATGCATGGCAGTCGTGGCAGCGTCTCTAAGGAGACAGGGCCTATTATGTGTTCCGCATCCTGGACGATTGGCTTTTCATGGCCGCCTCCAGAGAGGCGTGTTACACTATGATCCAGAGCACCCAGGACCTGTTCGATCTCTGGGCATCCTAATCAACCACGAGAAGTCTCTCCTGGTACCGCCACAGAAGCTGCAATTTAGTGCAGTACTGGACATCATTCAGGGAAGAGCCTCTCCAGACGACAGAGCTGGAGCGCATCAGATCCCTCATCAGGAGTTATTGTTTAACAAGACCGTCTCTGCCAGGCTCGGTCCTTCGCTTGCTTGGACACATGGCTAAGGCATTATTCCCACCGTCTCCTTTGCAAGGCTCCACATGCGGGTAACTCAGTGGATGCTCAAGGCAATGGGACCAAAGGCAAAACCACATGCAGCATCCAGGTCAGAATTGGCAACACCTGTGATTCGAGACTGGTGGTGGCTAGGACCCAGGGCTTCTCCACGTCAAGCCCTGCTTGTAGCGCCATCCTCGGAGGTAATCCTCACCACAGACGCCTCAGGTCTAGGGTGGGGGCACACCTGACGGGTGAAGTCCCAGGGCACGTGGACCTCTGGAAGCTCATCTCCATCAATGTTCTAGAGATGAGGGTGTCTCTATGCCCTGCAGGCCTTCAGTCAGAAATTCGCCGGTACTCTTCTGCTTCAGACAGACAACACGGGTGATGTATTACCTTCAACAAACAAGGGAGGCGTGACACTTTTATCCCTTTTCAGGGAGGCCATGAGAGTGTGGGATTGGGTAATCCGGCCGATGTGAATCTGATCACTGTACATGTTCGGGTGGACAACACGATTGCAGACGGCCTGAGTCGCCTCCAGGCCAGAGTCCACGAGTGGGAACTCTTCAAGAGGTAGCAGAGGATTCTGTTTCTCGATGGGGAACTCCAGAGTTAGACTTGTTCATATCCCATCCAACGCAAAATGTCACAATTTTTGCTCGCTTAGATCCAGGGCCTGGTGTTTTCTGCAGAGACGTTGTTGGTCCTCTCCTGGGTGCACAGATCCTCTCTACTCTTTCCCTCCTTTCCCGCTGATCCAGAGAGAGTTCTCAAATTGTGCAGGAGCATGCAACAATGATCCGCAGGCCCTTTTGCCTAGATAGATCTGGTCTCCTTGCTAATCTAGCTATCCTGGAACCTCCGGGCCTCATTGCCGTTTCAGCTCCCATCTCCTGTCTCAGGAGGAAGGTTCTACTAGTCCACCGGACTTACGCTCACTGAACCTGCATGCATGGCTCTAGAGACATAGCCATCTTCGTGCCACGGGTCTCGCAAGAGGTTGCAGAAGTTCTTCTGCAGCCAGAAAGTCTGCAATGCATGCGTACGCCATGAAATCGCTTTATTTTGTTTATGGCTCCAAGCACGCCGATTTTCCCCTGTAGGTTGCCTGTGGGAGTGGTGTTGACCACCTGTTCTCCCTCTTCGCTCGGGTCTAGCCTACCCTCTATCAAGGTGCACCTTGTGCCATTTCTGCCTACCACCTTCCGTGGGACATCGTACAGTGGCACAATTAGACGCTTCTCGGAATTTTTGAGAGGGTGTTACACCTTAGGCCACCCATTAAGGACCCAGTGCTCTCCATGGATTTTGTTTTTGTCCTGAAACAACTTACGCCCCCTTCGAACTCGCCACGGATTGCGTAGCTACGCTTTATCGTGGAAAACGCTATTTTTCATTGCTGTTACTTCAGCGAGAAGAATTTTGAGCTTCACGCCTCATGTGCAAAGAGCCTTATTTAGTTTTCCACCGGACAGACTATCACTGAGGACTAATCTCAAATTTTTGCCTAAGGTGGTCTCTTTCACTCACTCTAAATCAGGATATTGACCTGCCGTCTACTCTCGAACTACTTGAATAGAGGAGAGGCTCTGCTCCACACCCTGGATGTTTACCGCAGCCTGAGGTATTACCTCAACAGAACTAACCCTTTTCGTAGTTCTGAGCAACTTTTCATTTCCTTTTCTGAGAGGATGATGGGCCAACCTGTATCCAAACAGTCCCTTTCTCGCTGGCTTGTCCAGTGTATTTCATTCTGTTATGAGCTCAAACAAAAGCCCCTGTCCGGGGTCATTCTACTAGGGGTGTGGCTACCTCCTTGCAGCACCAAACGTCCTCCACTTCTGCCATATGTGCTGCAGCCACTTGAGCTCTTAGATACATTTATCAGGCATTGTAGCCTGACATCACCTCTCCGAAGAGCCGGTTCTCGCCTGGCAGTGCTAAAGGTCTCCTGTCCTAGATTCAGGACCCGAATGTGTTCCTAGTTTCCTCCTCCTATACCTTGGCAGCTGCTACTGCTTGGGGAATCAGTCCAATGGTATAATCCTGCTGCAAGAGCTGTGTCTCGAAGTAAGATAGTACAGTTACGTAAGAACTTACCGTAACAGTAGATCTTCGAGAACAGCTCTTGCAGCAGGTACCTTCCCGCCCACCTTCCCCCTTGGAGGAGGCATGGCTTTAGCCTTCAACATCTGGGATTTTTCCTGTTTGTCTTCTGACGGTGGATCCTTGGTCTCCCATTTCGATGTCAGCCTGCGGCCGGAAGTCTCCGGCAGGAGAACTGGGGAATCGGGCGGGACCGCCCCCTTATGTACTACGTCTGACGTCGGAGGCGGGACCGACGTCGGGAGCGGTCCCCACTGAAGATAGCTAGCTAGAATTTTTCTGTGGGGTCCTGACACCTGCCGGCTTCAGTCCTAATGGTGTAACCTGCTGCAAGAGCTGTTCTCGAAGATCTACTGTTACAGTAAGTTCTTACATAGCTGTACTTTCTGATCTCATCGCCGATGATGCGAGACTTGCAATGGTGGATGGTTCGAGAGAACCTGTTTCGGGGGGGTCCCTTTCTTTCATCCTTCCCCCCTCCCAGACTCTAACCACAGACGCCTCAGGCAAAGGTTGTGAGCCCATCTAGGTCCCTCATCGACCCAGGCTCTTGTCCAGGCTAGAACAAGCTCTTCACATCATGTGTTCTCGAGCTTGGGCAGTATTGTACACCTCCAAGCCCTTCACCAGTACATCCTTCCTGCCACCTAGCCGTCCAGATGGACAACATGTGTGTAGTGTGGTACATCAACAAGCAGGAGGAACTGGTCCTGCCTCTATGCAGGGAGGCAGTGAGGGTTTGGGATTGGGCAACACTACACGACCTTCACCTCACGGCGATTCATGTTCCAGGAGTCAACAACACCCTGGCAGACAGGCTAAGTCGCTCTTCTGCTCTGACTCACGAGTGGGAACTGGACCAAGGTGTCCTAGACAATATCTTCCAACTTTGGGGAACACCACAGGTCGACCTGTTCGCATCCCCCCAAAACGCAAAACTTCCCACCTTCTGCTCGCTCGTTCCAGAGCGAGGCGCTTTCTGGAACGATGCTCTGTCTCTAGACTGGAAGGACAGATTCGTCTATGCCTTTCCCCCAATTCCTTTTATCCCACGAGTCTTGCAGAAACTAGTTTCAGAAGGAGCGAGAAGGATTCTGATCGCTCCTTTCTGGCCCAGGCAAATCTGGTTCTCTCTTCTGTAACAATATTCAGAGGATCCTCCTCTTCCTCTGTCTCGAGGTTTGTTGACCCAGGATCAGGGGACCCTGGTCCATCCAGGCCTCAAATCCTTTCAACTGCATGCATGGCTCCTGCAGACCTAGCCCAATCCCGTTTTGGTGCGTCTCCCAAAGTGGCGGAGATTTTAGTGGAGGCCAGAAAACTCTCCACCAGGTCCACTTATGCCATGAAGTGGAAAAGATTCACTGTTTGGGCTGCCTCCAAGAACGTGGAGCCTTTCTCCTGTTCAGCGGAGTTCTGCTGGAGTATTTACATCATCTGTCTGGACCTGGGTCTCAGCTATTCCTCTTGAAGGGTACACATGGCAGCTATCTCGGCCTCTCATGTTCCTCGCAGACAAAGCTGTGCCAACTGGAGGTCTCTAAGACCTTTTTTCAGAGGGGTCCTCCATCTGAGGCCCCCATCCGTACTCCTGCCCCCTTGGGACTTGAATTTTGTTCTGAACTTGATCTCTCCTTCCTTCGAACCTGCAGCTTCTGCAGAGCTTTGAAGTTTCTTCATGGAAACACACCTTCTTGGTGGCTATTACTCCCTGGAAGAACTCCTAGCCTCAGGCCCCGATGTAAAATTCCCTACTTGATTTTTCACAAGGAACGAGTTGCTATTCACACTAATCCTAAGTTTCTACCTAAAGTAGTAGCAGAGTCTACCTTAAATCAGTCCATAGAGCTACCTGCCTTTTACGCAGTACTTTTAACCAAGGGAGTATTTACTCCATACTATGGATGTTCACCGGATTCTGAGATACTACACCAACAGGACTAAGGATCTCAGAAAGACTGATCAGTTGTCTTGCCCTTCTGCTCATTAAAAGGGAAGGCAATGCTGTTTCCAAGCAATGCCTGTCTAAGTGGTTGGCTCATTGCATCACTTTCTGTTATGACAGCACCACAAGACCCTCCCGGGTCAAGTCAGAGGCCACTCCACAAGAGGAGTAGCTGCCTCTCCAGCTTGTTTCAAGAATGTGTCTGCGGCAGACATATGCGCTGCCGCCACCTGGACTTCCGTCCATACCTTTACGAAACACTAGTTTGGATATTGCCTCTCGCCGTAGAGCAGGCTTCAGGCTAGCTGTTTTGCAAGGCCTCCTGTCTTGAGGCTTGCACGGCTAGAGCTATTTCTTAGAGTAGTTTCCTCCTCCCGGTGCCTTTTCTTTATTCCAGACTGCTTGGGATTCAGTCCTCATATGTAATTACCTGCAAGAGCCCTCTCTAAGTAAGAAGGTACAGTTACGTAAGGACTTCCCACTGACAGTAGATCTTCGAGAGGCGCCTTGCAGTAGGGTAATACCTTCCCGCCTCCATCCCCTAGGCTTTTTCAGCTCCTTTCCATATAGAGAAACATCCACTTCTCTCCTCATCTGGCCTCTTTGGGCCTGTGGCGGAAAGAACTGGAAGGCGGCGTCCGGGACCGCCTTTATACCGACGTCTCCTGATGCCGGTCACCTGACGTGGGGCGGTCCCTCGCCAGGGACTGCTAGCTAGAAATTTTTCCGTGAGGTCCTGCCGCCTGCCGGTGTCAGTCCTATATGTAATTACCTACTGCAAGAGCCTCTCTCGAAGATCTTCTGTTACGGTAAGTCCTTACGTAACTGTACTTTCTAGGAGTGGTATATGTTGTTCATCCACACACACCCACCCAACCACCCTGGCTTCGGGAGCACACCCTTGCTTCCAGCGGGCTACGATCTGGCGTCATGCGGTGGAGCAGAGGTACTTACCACCCAGGTGGGTGGGAGGAGCCAGCTTGAAGACTTCTGGCAAGATATAAAGTGGAAGGGGACATGCCAATAAGTGTGGATGAACAACATATACAACTCCTAGAACTACTGTTCTAGGGACATGGATATGTTGTTCATCCACACTGTCTGGCAGGTTCCTTGATGCTTTAAATCTTGCCGGAAGATCTTCAAGCTGGCTCCTCCCACCCACCCGGTGATAAACTTTCAGCTCCGCCCATGATACCAGATCTTCCTTACCGCTTGAAGCTCGGGTTCCTTTTAACGCTGTGCGTGTAGACTGGATCCTAATTCTTCGGGTTCGCCCAAACTTATTTTAAAATTTTCAAGACTTGTCAACTTTCTCCTTCGCTGGCTACATGGACACAAATCAATTCCGGATTTCAAGCGGTGCCCTCTTGTGGGCAGAAGATGTCCAGGACGGACCCGATTCCACATTGCCTACTGCCCTCGCCCAGAACAAGGACCTGCAGGCCTGCAAGTTATGCCTGCCTGCTTTTGGCCAATGTCCTGGAAGACCGCACTGCCCGGTTACAGCTTGGTGCCCTGAGAAACGCTACCCGCCGGTGAAGTCTAAGGAGGCCCGTTGGGCGGTTACCGCGGCAGCTGGCTCGGTTGACCAACTCGAGCAGATGATCACCCTCGAGGAGGAGGTGGCACAGGCTGCATCATCCTCTTCCTCGGTCACGGCATTTATCCCACTCTCACTAGGTACTTCGTATTCAGCTTCTTTCAAGGAGCTTTGCCAATCCCTTTCCAAGAAAGGGAGAGGGGCCATCGGGACATTACTCTCGGTACAAAAAGAAGGACTCAAAGGGTAAGTCTCATCGTCGGCGTTCGTGGGAGCAGGAGAGGTCCCCTTCCCCGGACAGTCGACATTCGACTTCGGTCGAGGTTGTGGCTAAGGCCGCTGGCTTCACGGGCGTCCCGTCAGGCTAATCAGCCGAGGCACCGGTCATCGCTGTCGAGATTTTCGACCCGTCGGACGGGCTGTCGACTGGTGAAGCCGACAACCCTTTTTCACTGGTTCCCCCGGTGGAGACCGAGGACTTCTGCGCCTCCAGTGCCGCAGTCCCGGGTTAAGGCTTCCGAGCCGAGGGAAGAGTGGGTGTCCCCCTCCTCTTCCCAGACCCGTCCTCGGAAACGCTGAGGGTCTCGGACATCGTCTCGGTCCAGCCGATCCCGCCATCGGCGGTCTCGGTCTCGGCACCGAGGTAAGTGGCGCTGCCGCTTGTCCTCGTCTTCCTCCTCGGAAGAGGAGAGGCTTCGGCACAAATTGCGTCAACACCACGAGGACCTGATGTGGCAGCAGTTACTTCTGTCTGGGAACAAGCCAACGCCATCGCCTTCCCTGGCCATCAAGTGGCTGTCACCTGAGCGGCCGAAACAACCCCTCGCTGTATCCGAGGTGCCCAAGCCTGGGCTGGTTGTTCAGCCGAAACCAGCTGCCCCACCGATTGTGGTGGAACCTCCGCCTCCACAACCGAAATCGGGGGCGCCGACCAAGGACTTTCGGTCGGGTCAGGGCCTGCCCCACAGGTTGTCTGTCATCCTCACTCCCGACCATCCTCAGCAGATGGAGGGTGGCTCAGGCCACAGGCAGCTCTTTGCGGACTCCTGGGAGTCCGACGACGACTCCTCCCTGTTCTCCAGGCCCATTGACCTGGAGTCCTCCGGGGGCCAGTCGATGGACAAAAGCCCATCATCCTTCATGGGTTTGCTTCGGCTCATCGCGGAGTCCACTGAGATGCAGCTCAAGCCCGTATCCAAGCGGGCCAAGTATCCTCTGATGGAGATACTGGACCGAGGGGATTCACCCACGGAGGCCTTTCCGGTGGCTGAAGCTACTGGTGGCCCAGCCTTGGAGCTCTGGCAGCGGCCTGCTTCCTGTCCTGTGCCTTCGGCCAGGATGTATACGGTCCCTACTGGCTCTTTGCCCGGTTTTTCGGAACACCCCTCTGCCAAGGGGTTGGTCACCAACAGCGTTTTCCGGCATTCCGGGAATGCTAGGGATGTGGACAAGCCCCCCGACAAGGAGTCCAAAAAGCTGGACTATGCCGGGTGCAAGGTGTACGCTGCGTCCTCCCTTGGCCTCCGCCAGGCCAGCTCGGCCTCATTGATGGCACACTTCTCCCACGCCCTCATGGGCTCCCTGGATGAGGTGATCCCTCATCTCCTGGCCGACCTGCAGACCACAGTCCGGCAGGTAAGGGACCAGGGTAGGGCAGTGGCTAAGCAGCAGCTCCAAACGGCTCTGGACATCGGATACTCCTCTGCTAGATCGGTTGCGGCCACGGTGGCCATGCGCCGCAGAGTATGGCTAAGGATATCCACCTTCGTGGCGGATACCCAGCACAAATTGGCAGATGTCCCCTTCTTGGGGACCGACCTCTTCGGCCCTGGAGTGGAAGGTCACCTCCAGCGGATCGAAAAGTCCAATGCCACTCTGGACTCGGTCACCTCTGCCCAGAAGGACAAAGGCCGCCGACAGCAGCAGCACAAGTCCTTTCGTCTTCTGCGCCTGCGGCACGTCCGGCCCACCAGCACCAGGGCTAGCAGACTCGCGCTTGGCATCCCAAACCCAAGCCCGCAGCTTCCTCCAACAGGAGCAGGGGGTAAGGCCCAGGAGGTCCCTCGGCTGGTCCCTCCTCTAAGCCTGCCCAGTGACGGGTTGAGGGTGTCGCCTCAGCTCTCGCTATCTCCCCGGTTCCTCCTTGGGGGAATGGCCCTCACTTCCATTCCGCTTGGTCTGTTATCACCATGGACCATTGGGTTTTGGAGGTGGTGGAAAGACCTGCCCCTGGGTTCAAGCAGGCCCGCCCTTCAGGAGCCATCGCCCCTCGGAGAGCTCGGGAGTCTGCAGCCTCTTTGTCGGGTCCGAGCCGATATTGCCCTGCTCCTCGAAAAGAGGTGATCAGGAGGTGGCGGATCCTCCCCAGACCCGGGTTTGTGTCCAGGTACTTCCTGGTCCCAAAACGAAAGGGGGGCTGGCACCCCATTCTCGACCTGCATGACCTGAACAGGTTCCTAAGGTCTCGAACCTTCAGGATGGTCACCCTGGCTCAGATAATCCCATCCTTGGAGCGAGGCGTGTGGTTCTGTTCTCTGGACCTTCAGGACGCGTTCTTTCATGTCCCAATCCATCCGTCCCACCAGAGATTCCTCCGCTTCAGAGTGGAGGGATCCCTTTATGAGTTCCGGGCCATGCCCTTCGGCCTTTCCCTAGCTCCTGTGGTCTTCACCAAATGCATGGCAGTGGTGACAGCATTCTTGTGGCGCCAAAGGGTCCAGGTGTACCCCTACCTGGATGACTGGCTGATTGCAGCCCCCTCCAGAGTGGAGGTGGAGCGGTCCAGAGATCTGGTCCTCCAGGTTTGCTCTCAGGTTGGCCTCCTCATCAACGAGGCCAAGTTGGAACTCGTGCCAAAGCAGGTGATACAATTCATCTGGGCAGAGCTCGACTGTCTACAAGCCAGAGCATGGCTCCAGCGGACAGGGCCAAGGTTCTTTCCTCCTTTGCCCAGTCATTTCAGGTTGGGCAATCGCGCCCTGCCCGGGACTTCCTGCACCTCCTGGGCCTCATGGCGGCCTGCACCAGCGTGGTCCATTGGGCCCGCTGGTACATGCGTCCCCTTCAATGGGGACTGGCCAGCCAATGGTCACAGCACTTCGATCTGCTGGATCAGCGAGTGACAGTGACCCAGGGGATGTGGAACGCTCTCCAGTGGTGGACCATTCCAGCACATCTGCAGGAGTTTATCCCGTTTGTCCGCCCCGAGCCGACGGTCTCGCTATCGACCGATGCCTCTCTGATGGGTTGGGGTGCCCATCTGGGGGAGCACAGAGCGCACGGCCTCTGGTCCCCTCGGGAGTCCCAAAGCCATATCAACCTGCTGGAGCTTTGAGCGATTTGTCTAGCC
The DNA here is from genome assembly GCA_016271365.2 of Neoceratodus forsteri. Classification (NCBI taxonomy): domain Eukaryota; kingdom Metazoa; phylum Chordata; order Ceratodontiformes; family Ceratodontidae; genus Neoceratodus; species Neoceratodus forsteri. The sequence continues at coordinate 727,332,032 of CM028129.1, forward strand.
CTCACCGCCTTCACTCCATTTCTACGGGGTCAAGTGGTTCAGGTCCAGACGGACAATACCATGACCATGTCCTACCTAAACCACCAGGGCGGGGACGTGCTCCATGCCTCTGTACAGGGAAGCTCTTCGCATTTGGTCACTTGTGCGCAGCCTGGAGGCGGATCTCCTCGCCATTCATGTGGCAGGAGCCTCCAACACCCTGACCGATGCCCTAAGCCAGATAGGGGCTGCGTCTCACGAATGGTCTCTCCTGCTGGAGGTAGTACAAGATCTCTTCTCCCACTGGGGCACGCCTCAGATGGATCTGTTTGCCTCCAGGGAGAATGTGAAGCTGAGACTGTTTCATGGCCGCCCCCCTCAGCAGGGCTCACTGCAGGGGGATGCCTTCTTGAGGCCGTGAACCCCAGGCCTCTTCTACGCCTTTCGCCCATTTTCCTTGATCCACAAGGTGCTTCTCAAGGCGAGAAGGGACAAGGCGCTGGTGGTTCTGGTAGCCCCAGACTGGCCCTGCCAGTTCTGGTATCCAGATCTCCTCAGTCTCAGCTCCAGGCTCCCGAGGTGGCTTCCAGCCTGCCTGGACCTGATCTCAGTCAATCAGGGGAAGGTATTCCATCCGGACCTTCAATCCCTGCACCTAACAGCCTGGTTCCTGAGCGGCTAGAGTTCCAGGCCTTGGGTCTTTCCGATGCGGTCCTCAACGTTGTTGAGACATCCCGTAAGAAGTCGACCAGAAAATGCTACACCTTCAAATGGAAGAGATTCTCCATTTGGTGTCAGAGCAAGGGCCTGGACCCTTCCTCCTGTTCCTTGGCAAGCATTCTGGACTACCTGTGGTCCCTTTCTCAGCAAGGGCTTTGGTCGACGACCCTTAAGGTGCACCTGGCAGTCATCTCTGCTTATGGTGCAGGCAGGGAAGCAGCGGTGGCCCAGGAGAAGGTAGTCGGGCGCTTTTTCAAAGGCCTTGATCACATATCCCCTCCGGTGCGAGAACCTCCTCCTCCATGGGATCTACTGCTGGTATTGCCTAAGCTCATGGGCAAGCCATTCGAACCGTTGCACAGGTGTGACATCTCTCACCTGTTGTGGAAGACCGCCTTCTTGGTGGCTATCATGTCAGCCAGAAGGATGGGAAAACTCCAGGCGCTTTCCATCGAGTCTCCTTACCTGGTCTTCCACAGGGACAAGGTTGTCCTGCGCGCCCACCCGGAATTCCTTCCGAAAGTGGTGTCGGAGTGTCACCTTAACCAGGTGTTGACTCTGCCGGTGTTCTACCCCAATCACACCTCGGAGGCCGAATATAGGCTCCATACTTTGGACCCTAGAAGAGCGCTCGCTTTTTATAAGGAGCGGATGGCTGAAGTTCAGGGAAAGGTTCACCGGCTGTTTGTCACCTACACTGAAGCCACACCTGGCAGACCTGCAGCCAAGCGGATGATAGGCAGGTGGGTCACCTCTCCTGCATAGATCTCTGCTATAGGTTGGTGGGCATGGAGCCTCCCAGAGGGATAAGAGCTCATTCTACCCGCCATACCGCTGCATCGGTGGCTGCTTCCAGGGATGTCCCTATCCAGGAAATCTGCAAGGCTGCTACCTGGAAGTCAGCACACACCTTCATCACCCACTACCACATCGACCTTGAGTCACGCCGGGATGCTGGTTTTGGGGCCTCGGTTCTCCAGTCATTATTCCCTAAGTAGGGGGTGTGCGCCTTGCCTCCCTCCTCCCGGACAACTGCTAGGAGTCTGCCAGACAATGTGGATGAACAACATATCCATGTCCCTAGTAATTCAGGTTACTCACCTGTAACAGGAGTTTTATGGAATGGTATATGTTGTTCATCCACACGACCCACCCGGCCTTCCCGGCTTCAATGCACAACCTGGCTTCCAGCGGGCTAGATCTGGCATCATGGGGTGGAGCCGAGAGTTTTACCACCGGGGTGGGTGCTCAGAGCCAGCTTGAAGACCTTCTGGCAAGATTTAAAGCGGCAAGGAACTTGCCAGACAGTGTGGATGAACAACATATACCATTCCTAGAACTCCTGTTACAGGTGAGTAACCTGTTTTTTCGGCACTCTTCCCGTGCAGCCCAGTAACCCTCCTTTCAAGGAGGACAGCAGGAACAGCAGGCTCAAGCTTGGCGCCCCCGGCCCAAGCTCGGACCCTCCCAGGCCCGTAAAGGAGGCCAAGGTTCAGGTCCTGGATCATCATCCTCCTCCAAGCCTGCTCAGTGATGGGGTGGGGGCTGCCACCCCCCTCTTCTGTCACACCTGCTCTGGGTCCTCCCTTGGGGAGCCGGCTCCACCACTTCCTTTCCGCCTGGTCCGTTATTACCACGGACAGGTTGGTTTTGGAAGTGGTCGGTCAGGGACTGCCTCTGGAATCCAAGCAGTACCCTCCAAGCCGAGCCCGCGCCCTTTGGGAGGAAAGAGTATCCACCATACTCAGTTGGCTCTCCAAGACGATATCGCTCAGCTCCTCCTCAAGGATATAGTAGCTCTAGTGGTGGATTCACCAGCTGACCCAGGCTTTGTCTCTAGGTACTTACTGGTACCCAAGTGGACTAAGTGCTGGCGCCTCATTCTAGATTTGCACAACCTGAATCAGTATCTCAGGCCACTCTGTCCCAGATAAATACCATCCTTGGAGCGAAACGTGGATCTTCCTGGACATAAGTCTCCACCACTCATTCACACTAATGGGATCTGCGCCGGAGGCACTAGGACCCATCAGGAGCAAACTTTTTAGCAGGAAGGTCGGCGCCTGAGATGGCGCCACGAGGACCGGCACCGCGAGCCTCAGCTCGTGCACTAATGAATATCTCAGCGTTGACCTTCCAACCGCCTCAGTTCCTTTTTTCCCGCTGTCGAGTGCACTTCAGTGACGATGTCGCTCGCCCGTTGGGAGTCAAACTTCAAACTAGCAGCATAGTTTTCAGTTTTATTATTTTGTAGTAATATTTCGAATAAGTATCGCTTAAGTTTATTCTCATTTACAAGAAGTCTCAGCCTACTTTGACGGAGTCGACCATGAGCGGGTCAGGTGGTGGTAGGGAGACTTCGTATGAAAGCTGTTCAGTCAGCCGGGCTGGGTCCAGTCCGCCACCTTCTCCGGAGGGGGGGTCCGACAATGGTCAGTCCAGTGCCCGAGGGGGCGGGCGGTCCCCTCGAAAGCATAAAAATAAATGGTCGCATTCTCTGCACCATTCGGCCTCGAGCTCTTCTCCGGCCCATAGGTCAAATAAGAGAAGGCATCACTCGAGGTCGCCCTCTGATATGTCTGCGCATAGACGGTCAGTTATTGGAGCTAGTTGCTGGTCTCCTCCTTCGGAGCCACTTCTGTTTCTGGTAGCCGACGTTCTCGACATCGGAGCCCTGCCCTGCCCTCTGGTAGGTCTTCAGATGAGCAGCTTCATCACTGGGCTGCTCTTATGGAGCAGTGGGCTCGGAGGTTGGTCCAGCTGCTTGGCCCGGTCACTCAGGGGCCTTCGGGCTTCTTGGGAGACCAGGTAGGGCGGTTGAGCCTCCCTGGTCGTGCGGCACCATCTCTGGTGCCATCGACTCTGCGCTTAGGTGTTTCCCCCCTAATATGGGTGCGGCGCAGGGGGCCACACCGATGCCTCTATTTCCTGTTCTTCTGCCTCCTCCCTTCTCCTCAAATCCTGTTTTTCGGAGTCTTGGGGTGTTTTCGACGCCCTTGGCGTCGATTGCGAGCTCTGCACCGTCTTCGGCGCCGGGACGTCTGTCGGGGCCACCTCGGCACCATTGAGTTACTTGGCGCGTGCGGCCTCGGCACCGTCCTCCGGTGCCCTGCGCTGTCGGCCCCGTGCGTCTCTGCGGCACCGGGAGTCCTTAGGGCGTCGTCCATCTCTCAGGACTCCTCCCTTAACCCTTTTCCTTCCTCATTTCCATCTGATTTTCACTCCTTTCCTGTCCATACAGTCCCTCCTGGACTGTCAGGAGATGACATTGAGCCTGATCCAGGCCTTAGACTGGGTGATGACGTGGAAGAAACAGGGTCTATTCCTGCTGCAGGGCCTGTGGTTGAGGACCTGTCTTTTAAGTCTCTGCTGAAAAACTTGATTTCCACCCTTTCTCTCCAAACTACAGATATCGATCCTGGAAAATTGCTAAGACTCCAATATCTCCATGTTCCGGAGATACCTACGGATTTGACTCCTCCGGTACAGCCATCCTTTGAAACGCTGTCTCAAATGGTATGGAGTAATCCTGCTCTCGATCCTTCGGTGACTAAATCCATAGATAGGAAATACTCAGTCCCCAAGGATCAACCCATTTTGGCGTCCCAAGCCTTTGCAGATCCTATTGTAGTTTTGGCAGAGAATGATAAGGTCGTCCTTCCCCAAACTACTACAGCTCGACCTATTAACAAAGAATCTCCTAAGATAGACACTTTAGGTAAGAGAGTCTTTGCTGCTTCCACCCTGGGTATGCGTATTGCTAGCTACCAGGGCTATCTATTTCTCTCAATATGAGTATATTCTTTGGCATTCGCTCAAACAGATGGTTGAAGCTCTTCCGGAATCGGATACAAAGTCAGAGCTTCTTCAAACCATTACCAGGGGATCGAATCCAACAACCAGCAGGTTAAAGCGGCTATGGATGCTTTTGATACTTCTTCCAGAGCGGCGGCAGCCGGCATTTGTACCCGCCGTCATTCCTGGCTCGCACTTCAGGTTTTCTGAATGACACACAGCAGCAGGTAATGGCGTTGCCTTTTGATGTGTGTATCTCTTGCCCCTCAAGTAGAACAGGCTCTAGAAGCTACACAAAAGACTAGGTCAGCCATTAAGTTGGCTCAATCTCCTCCTGTCCCCTCTCGAGGGGGTGTTAATAAACGCCAGTTCCATAACCGTCAGTCCTTTCAAGGCAGAGGCAAAGGAAGTTTTCATAAAAACCAAGCCCCCCCAGCCTCAAAAGAAAACGCAACAGAAGGCGCAAGGACCCAGAGTGCCCAGCACCACCTTCTGAGTTGTTGGCCCAAGTCCCACCTCAGCTGCCCGAGGTGGACTCTTCCTCAGTGGTGGGAGGTCATCTGATGCATTTCTACAATCAATGGAAGTCCATAACCTCAGACAAATGGGTCCTCCGGATAATCCGCGAGGGATATTCACTCAATCTTGTGGGGACCCCTCCGGATCGTCCCCCCAAACGACAGCCCAGGCTGTCAGCACTTCAGTCAGACCTTCTTGCCTCCGAGATCCAGGGCCTTCTGCACAACAGGGCAGTAGAAGTAGTTCCGCTGCACCAACGGAACACAGGGTTCTACTCCATTACTTTCTGGTTCTAAAGAAAACCGGGGGCATGCGCCCCATTTTGGACCTCAGAAAACTAAACAAATTTCTGCCCAAGGAGAAATTCAGAATGATTTCACTAGGAACCTTGTTACCTTTGCTTCATCAGCATGACTGGCTAGCCTCCCTAGTCATGCAGGATGCTTACCAGCAGATTTCTGTTCACCCGAAGCATCACAGATTCCTAAGGTTTGCGGCTCTGGGACAGCATTATCAGTTCAGAGTCCTGCCCTTTGGGCTATCCTTGGTGCCACGAGTTTTTACAAAGTGTGCAGTTCTCGCAGCACATCTCAGAAAGATCGTAATTCAAGTGTTCCCTTATCTGGACGACTGGCTTCTGGCAAGTCCTTCCAGGCAGGGAACTCTGGACGCCGTGGCCACGGCTTCAACCTTTCTCACGTCCTTGGGAGTCCTGCTAAACTTCAAAAAATCGCAGCTGCAGCCCTCCCAGAGACTCCCCTTTATAGGAACTCTTCTGGACACCTCCTGTGAGAAGGCTTTTCTGCCAGAAGACGGAGCGATATCCTTCAGATGACCCATCACATCGGAGAGAGCAACTCGGTTCCAGCTCTCTCGATGCAAAGGATGCTAGGTCTCATGGCATCCTCAGTGTTCACTGTATCCCTAGCACGCCTTCACATGAGAACTTCTCAGTGGATGCTCAGTACTCAGTGGTCCCCAACCACTCACCCGCAGTCTTTTCTCATCAAGGTGACAGAACCTCTAAAGAGGTCACTCACCTGGTGGTCGCAAGAGAACAATATCCTAGAAGGGTATCCCTTTGCTCCTCTGGATCATCAGATTTCCATTACCACAGACGCGTCCCTGATGGGGTGGGGGGCTCACTGTCAGGCTCTCCACACACAAGGTACGTGGACTCGGGTCGAGTCCCAGCTTCACATAAATGTCTTGGAAATGAGAGCCGTCCTTTATGTGGTCCGGGCGTTGAAGGACATTCTCTGTCACAAGAGCACTCTCCTTCAGACGGACAACAAAGTGGTGATGTATTACATCAACAAACAGGGCAGTGCTCACTCTTACCCCTTATGCAAAGAAGCGATGAGAGTGTGGGAATGGTGCTTACAGCACAAGTCTCTAATTCAAGCGGTCTACCTGCCAGGAGTACAGAACGAACTGGCGGACCGCCTCAGCAGAACAGAGACAGATCCTCACGAATGGTCTCTCGACTCAGCTGTAGTGCAGTCAATATTCGCAGAGTGGGGAACTCCAGACCTGGAACTTTTTGCATCCCCACTGCCTCTCTTTTGCTCCAGAAATCCAGGGCCTGGCATTTTCTATCAGGATGCATTCAGGCTGCAGTGGACAAAATGCTTTCTATACGCCTTTCCACCTCTTCCTCTAATTCAGAGGGTACTTCTTAAGTTCGAATCCCAGGGGGACAAAATGATCCTCATCGCTCCCTTCTGGCCTCGACAAATGTGGTTTCCACTACTCAACAGTATGTCGGCAGCTCTGCCGAAACCACTCCCACTTCAGACGAACCTCTTGACTCAAGGGCCGGTTGTTCATCCCAACTTGAGGTCGCTTCACCTTCACACTTGGCTCCTGAAGAGATGGAAGTGAATAGATTCGTCTCTCACAGGGTTTCAGATATTCTTTTGGCTGCACGGAAGCCAGCCACTAGAAAAACTTACACAGCCAAATGGAAGTGTTTTTCACTCTGGTGTGCAAAATCCTCTTTAAATCCCTTTTTCTGCACACCAGATAAAATTTTGGAGTACCTCTTAGACCTCTAAAATTCAGGTCTGCAGTACTGTACAGTCTAAGTTCACCTTTGTGCCATTTCAGCTTATCATGAGACGGTACTTTTCCTTGTCACTGGCTCAGTTACCTGTGGTTAAGAGGTTTCTTAAGGGAATTCTGCATACTAGACCTCCTATAAGATGTCCAGTCACAGCCTGGGACATTAATCTTGTACTAGACATGCTCACTCAGAAACGTTTCCTAACCTCTGGCTACCTGTGAGCTAAAATTTCTGACCTGGAAAACGGCCTTCCTAGTGGCCATTACTTCAGCCCGCAGAGTCTCTGAGATACATGCCTTGGTCACAGACCCTCCATATACTGCGTTCCATAAAGACAAAGTAGTTCTCAGAACCCATCCTAAATTTCTTCCTAAGGTTGTTTCGGAATTTCATCTAAACCAACCTTTGGTCCTAGCCTCTTACTTTGCGGATTTCCAAAATGAAGGAGAATATTCTCTTCATTCCTTGGACGTCAAGAGAGCTTTGCGTTTCTATATAGATAGAACAAAAGACTTTCGTAAAGCTCAACAACTGTTTGTTTCCTTCAGCGAGACCCAGCTGGGTCAGCCTGTCGCCATCAGATGTATCTCAGCATGGCTAGTGGCATGCCTTCGCCACTGTTATTCCATGGTGCAGGTTAAGCTGGAGGGCAGAGTGTTCGCTCACTCTACTAGGGCGGTAGCAGCATCTCTGGTAGAAATCCGCAATGTTCCCATTGCAGATATTTGCAATGCGGCTACCTGGAGCTCAGTGCATACTTTCGTTAAACACTATGCCCTGGATGTTCATGCCAGACATCTGTCCTTTGGCAGAACCATCCTTAATGGACTTCTGTCCTAAATCTGTGAGCTCTTGGTCTCTCCTGCCACCCTCTCGGGGGATTATTAACTCATTCCTCTCCTATTAGTGTGAATGAGTGGTGAAGACTTATGTCCAGGAAGATATGGAAATTACGTACCTACTGTAATTCTTGATCTTCTTGGACGAGTCTCCACCACTCATTCACACGCCCACCCTCCATCCCCCGAGCTCACCTCTGTTGTTGGTCTTCACTCCCTCAATTCTTTAGGCTGTGAAGACTTATTTGTTGACCCTTCTTATACGGGTCTTCCGGACTATCTTATGTCTGGTTTTTGTTTAGGCTGCCCTTCTAGGTTAGTTAGGCTGCACCTCCTTGGAAAAAAAGGTACTGAGGCGGTTGGAAGGTCGACGGCGAGATATTCATTACCGCACGAGCTGAGGCTCACGGTGCCGCTCCTCACAGCGCCATCTCAGGCACCGACCTTCCAGCAAAAAAGTTTGCTCCCGATGGGTCCTAGTGCCTCCGGCGCAGATCCCATTAGTGTGAATGAGTGGTGGAGACTTGTCCAAGAAGATCAAGAATTACGGTAGGTACGTAATTTCCATTTCTGTTCACTGGATCTGCAGGACTTGTTCTTTCACATCCCAAACCGTCCGTCCCATCAGCAGTTCCTCAGTGTCGAAGGGACCCTGTACGAGTTCCAAGCCATGCCGTCCGGCCTGTCATCAGCCCCACAAGTCTTCACCAAATGCATCGCAGTGGTGGCAACCCATCTCAGGCGTTGGGGGGGGGGGGTTGAATTTACCCCTACCTCCATGATTGGCTCTTAGTAGGTCCCACCCAGCAGGAGGTGAAGTCCTGCTCCCAACTCGCTCTCCAATGGTGGACCGGCCAGACCGGTTGCAGAAAGGGATCCCGTTAGTCCGCCCTGAGCCGACGGCCGTCCTCACAACTGATGCCTCTCTCATGGGCTGGGGAGCCCACATGGGGACAAAAGGGCCCATGGGCTCTGGACCTCCGAGGTGTCATGATACCACATCAACCTGTTGGAGCTCTGAGCAGTCAGACTGGCACTGTCAGCTTTCGCGTCTTAGCTCCGAGGTCAAGTGGCTCAAGTCCAGACGGACAATACCATGACCATGTACTACCTCAACAAACAGGGCAGCACACACTCCCATCTGCTATGCAGGGAGGTGCTCCGCATCTGGACCCTCGTGAGCCAATTAGAGGCAGATCGCCTAGCTAACCATGTGGCAGGAGCCTCAAACCATCTGGTGGATGCTCTCAGCTGCTTAGGCAAGACATCCCACGAACGGTCTCTCCATCCAGAGGTAGCTTACAGCCTGTTCTCCCTCTGGGGCAAACCGATGGACCTGTTTGCCTCCAGGGAAAACACCAAGCTGAGGCTGTTTCATGTCCACCCCCCTCAACAGTGCTCGCTGCAGGGGGATGCCTTCTTGAGGCCATGGACCCCAGGCCTCTTCTATGCCTTCCCTCCATTCCCCTTGATCCACAGGGTGCTCCTCAAGGAGAGGAGGGATGAGGCGAAAGTGAGTCTGGTAGCCCCAGACTGGCTGCACCAATTCTGGTATCCTGATCTCCTCAGCTGCAGGCCCCCGGGGCTGCTTCCAGCATGCCTGGACCTGATCTCTCTCAATCAGGGGAAGGTATAGCATCTGGACCTTCAATCCCTGCACCTCTCAGCCTGGTACCTGAGCGGCTAGAGTTCCAGGCTTTGGGCCTTTCCGAGGATGTCCTCACCGTGGTGGAAGCATCTAGAGAGGAATCGACCAGGAAATGTTATGCCTTCAAATGGAAAATGTTTTCCATTTGGTGTTAGGGCATGGGCCTGGATCCTCTGTCCTGTTCGGTGGCTAACATTCTCTACTACCTTTGGTCTCCCTCCAGAGGGGGTCTTCGGTCATCTACCCTTAGGGTGCACCTGGCAGCCATCTGTTTACCGGGTGCGGTCCGGTCTGCCGACTGCGCAGGGGACAGTGGTCAAGCACTTTTTCAAAGGCCTGGATCACATATCCCCTCCAGTGCATGAACCTCCACCTATGTGGGATCCACTTCTGGTACTTGCAGAGCTCATGGGCAAGCCATTCGAACTAATGCAAAAGTGTGTGTTGTCACACTTGTGGAAGATGGCCTTCCTGGTGGCCATCACGTAAGCCAGAAGGACAGGGGCGCTCCAGGCACTTTCGGTTGACTCCCCTTATCTGGTCTTCACAGGGACAAGGTTGTCCTACACCGCCATCTGAAATTCCTTCCAAAGGTGGTGTTAGTTTCACCTTAACCAGGTGTTAACTCTGCCAGTATGCTACCCTAATTACACTTCTGAGGCTGAGTACAGGCTCCATACTTTAGGAGCTCTCTCCTATTATCAGGAGAGGACGACGGAAATTCGGGGAGAGGTTTGCCAACTGTTTGTCACCTATGCCGAAGCCGCTTCTGGCAGACCCGCAGCAAAACTGAATATTGCAAGGTGGATTACATCTTGCATAAGTCTGTGCTATGAGTTCGTGGGCATGGAACCTCCAAGAGGGATAAGAGCTCATTCTACACGCCATACCGCTGCATCGGTGGCTGCTTCCAGGGACATCCCTATCCAGGAAATTTCTTGGGCTGCTGTCTGGAAGTCAGCAAAAATACAGGTTACTCACCTGTAACAGGAGTTCTAGGAATGGTATATGTTGTTCATCCACACTCATTGGCAGGTATCCTTGCCGCTTTAAATCTTGCCAGAAGGTCTTCAAGCTTGCTCCTCCCACCCACCCGGGTGGTATAACTCTCGGCTCCGCCCCATGACGCCAGATCTGGCCCGCTGGAAGCTCAGGTTGTGCGTCAAGCCGGGGAGTGAAGGTCGGGTATGAACAACATACTACATTCCTAGAACTCCTGTTACAGGTGAGTAACCTGTATTTCTAGGGACATGGATATGTTGTTCATCCACACTCATTGGCAGACTCCTACCAGTTCTCCGGGAGGAGGGAGGCAAGACGCACACCCCCATACTTACTTGGGAAAGAGAGACTGGAGAACCGAGGCCCCAAAACCAGCATCCCGGGCGTGACTCAAGGCTCGATGTGGTAATGGGTAATGAAGGTGTTTCTGACTTGCAGGTAGCAGCCCTGCAGATTTCCTGGATAGGACGCCCTGGAAGCAGCCACTGTTGCAGCAGTATGGCGGGTAGAATGAGCTCTTATCCTCTGGGAGGCTCCATGCCCGCCAACTTATAGCAGAGATCTATGCAGGAGGTTACCCACCTGCTTATCATCCGCTGCTGCAGGTCTGCCAGATGCGGCTTCAGCGTGGGTGACAAACGGCTGGCGAACCTCTCCCAATTTCAGCCGTCGCTCCTTATAATAAGCGCCCTTCTAGGAGTCCAGAGTATTGGAGCCTATATTGCGCCTCCGAGGTGTGATTGGGGTAGAACACCGGCAGAGTCAACACCTGGTTAAGGTGAAACTCCGACACCACCTTCGGAAGGAATTTCGGGTGGGGGCGCAGGACAACCTTGTCCCTGTGGAAGACCAGGTAAGGAGACTCGATGGAAAGCGCGCCTGAGCTTCCCATCCTTCTGGCTGACGTGATAGCCACCAAGAAGGCTGGCTCTCCACCCACAGGTGAGAGAGCACCTGTGCATAGGTTCTAATGGCTTGCCCATGAGCTTTGCCAGTACCAGCAGTAGATCCCACGGAGGTGGGGTTCCCAAGACCGAGGGGAAATGTGATCAAGGCCTTTGAAAAGCGCCAGACCACCTTCTCTGCGCACTGACTGCTTCCGCGCCCGCGCCTGTAAGCAGAGAGATGGCTGCCAGGTGCACCCTTAGGGTCGTCGACCTAAGCCTTGACTAGAAAGGACCATAAATAGTCCAAGATGCTTGCCAAGGAACAGGAGGAAGGGTCCAAGCCCTTGCTCCTGACACCAAATGGAAACCTTTCCATTTGAAGGCATAGCATTTTCTGTCGACTCCTTACGGGACGCCTCAACTGCATTGAGGACCTCGTCGAAAGACCCAAGGCCTGGGAACTCTAGCCGCCAGGAACCAGGCCGTCAGTGCAGGGATTGGAGGTCCGGATGGAACACCTTCCCTGATTGACTGAGGAGCAGGTCCGGGCGAGCTGGAAGCTGTCATGAGTCCCTGAGCTGAGACTGAGGAGATCTGGGAACGATTCTGGCGAGGCCAGTCTGGGCTATCAGAATCACCTGCGCCTTTTCCCTCCTCGCCTTGAGAAGCACCTTGTGATCAAGGGAAATGGGGAAAGGCGTAAAGAGGCCCGGGGTCCACTGCCTCAGAAGGTGCCCCTGCAGCGAGCCCTGCTGAGGGGGCGGCATGGAACAGACTCAGCTCGCTCTCCTGGAGGCAAACAGGTCCACCTGAGGTGTGGCCCCAATGGGAGAACAGATGCTGCACTACCTCCGCAGGAGAGACCACTGTGGGATGCAGCCCCTTATCCGGCCCAGGCATCGGGCCAGGGTGTTGGAGGCCCTCGCCACGTGAATGGCTAGGAGATCCGCCTCCAGGCTGCGCATTGCAGTGACCAAATGCGGAGAGCTTCCTGCATAGAAGCATGGAGTGCGCCCCACCCTGGCGGTTTAGATAGTACATGGTCGCTGGTATTGTCCGCCTGACTGGACCACTTGACCCTTTCGGAGGAACGGAGCAAAGGTTTTGTGAGAGCGAAGTGGACCGCTCAGAGCTCCAGCAGGTTGATGTGGCATCGGATCACCATGGACCAGAGGCCATGAGCCTGTGTCCCCCAGATGGGCACCCCAACCCATCAGAGAGGCATCGGTCGATAGAGAGACCGCCGGCTCGGGCGGACGACGGGATGCCCTCCTGCAAATGATCTGGAATGTCCACCACTGGAGAGCTGCCCACATCCCCTGTGTCACCCATACGCTGGTCCAAAGTGATCACAGCTGCCAGGACCACTGGCTTGCCAGTCCCCACTGAAGGGGACGATGTTCCAGTGGGCCCAACGGACCACGCTGTGCAGGCCGCCATGGACCCAGGAGGCGCAGGAAGTCCCGGCAGGCGAATGCCCAACCAGAAATGATCGGGCAAGGAGGAAAGAACCTCGGCCCTGTCCGCCTGGAGCCGCCTGGCTCAAGAGAGTCGAGCTGCGCCCGATGAATAGAATCACCTGCTCTGGCTCGAGTTCCTGACTTGGTCTCTTGATAAGGAGGCCCAGTTGAGAGCAGACCTGAGGGCCAGATCTCTGACCACTTCAGCCTCCTCCTGAGGGAGCACTACTGTCGTCCAGGGTACACACCCGACCCCTCGGCACCAGAGAGGGAATGCTGTCACCACTGCCATGCATTTCCTGGTGAAGACCCTGGGAGCTGGAGACAAGCCAAGAGCATGGCTTGAACTCAAGAGGGATCCTTCCGCTGAAGCGAAGGAATCTCTGGTGAGACGGATGGATAGGACGTGAAAAACGCTCCCTGTAAGTCCAGAGAGAGCAGAACCACACGCTGCTCCACGGGATGGTATTATCTGAGCCAGAGTGACCATCCTGAAGGTTCGAGACCCAGGAACTTGTTTAGTCGTGGTAGGTATGAGAATGGGCCGCCAGCCCCGTCCGCTCGGAACCTGGACACAAAACCCTGGGTCTGGAAGGAGGGTTCACCACCTCTTATCACCTCCTTTCTGGAGGAGGGGAGCTAAATGTCGGCTCGACGAGCCGCCAGTGAGGCTGGGATCCCGGCTCTGAGGGGACGGCCTGAAGGGTGGTGTGCCTGCTCGAATTCCAGAGGCAGGCCTCTTCCCACCACTCAAGACCCACCTGTCTCGTGGAAACAGCGGACTACAGGCGAACTGGAAGTGCTGGAGCCGCCTCCCCTGGGGGACCTAGGGGGTGGAGCGGGAATGGAGTACACCCCTCAGCCCGTCCACTGGGCAGGCTTGGAGGAGGGACCGGCCGAGGGACCTCCTGGGCCTTTCTCTCCTGCCTCCTGTTAGAGGGTCGGCGGCTTGGGTTTGGGATGCCAAGGCCGAGCCTGCTGGCCTTACGCTGGTTGGGCCGGGCGCCGGGGCACATGAAGGACGAAGGGTTTAGGCTGTGGGTTTCATGCCTTGTCCTTCTGAGCCGGAAGTGGACCCCTGAGTCCAAGGTAGCATTGACCTCTCGATCCTCTGCAGGTGACCTTCCACCCCAGGGTCGAAGAGGTCAGTCCCTGCAAGGGAACATCCGCCAACTTGTGCTGGTGTATCCGGGCAAAGGTGGATATCCTCAGCCAAGGCTCGCCGACGCATAGCCACTACGGCCACCACCGATCTGGCACATGAGTCCCCATATCCAAAGCAGTCTGTAGCTGCTGTGTTGGCCACTGCCCTGCCCTGGTCCCGCACCTGCTTAACCGTAGTCTGCAGATCGCGGGAAGATGAGGGATGACCTCATCCAGGGAGCCCAACAGGGCATGAGAAAAATGTGCCATGAGGACGGCCGAACTGGCCTGACGAAGGCCAAGAGAGGACGCAGCGTAGACTTTTCGCCCGACATAGTCCAATTTCTTGGACTCCTGTCAGGAGGTTTGTCCATCCCTGGCGCTGTCGGGCCACAAAACGTTGTCGGTAACCAACCACCTCAGCAGAGGGTGTTCCGAAAACCGGACAAGGAACCTGGGGACGGGATACTCTCCTGGCTATCCTGGCCAAGGCGAGGCAGGGGAAGCAGTTGCCAAGCTCCAGTGCTGACCCACTCATGGCCTCGGCCACCGGAAAGGCCTCCGTCGGAGAACTTCCCTCGGTCCAGAATCTCCGTGAGGGGATACCTGGGCCCGCTTTGGAAACGGGTTCGAGCTCCATCCCGTGGACTCCTAGGATGAGCCAGGCAGTTCCAGGAAGGACGACGGGCTATCGCCCATTGACTGACTCTTCCTGAAGACTCCAAGTCCAGTCGCTTGAGAAAAGGAGGAATCATCTTCGGACTCGAAGAGTCCTCGAAGAGCTGCCTCTGGCCTGAGTCACCCTTCACCTGCCGAGGTCGGTCGTGAGTGAGGGTAACTGACAGCCGATGGGTAGACCTCAGCCGACCGAGAATCCTTGGTCGGAGCCCCAATTATGGCTGTGGAGGCGGAGGTTCCACCGGAATCGGTGGAGCAGCTGGCTTTTGCTGAACAACCGCCTGTATAGGCCCTCGGATAAGCTCGAGGGGTTGTCGGCCGCCTCCGGTGACAGTTTCACTCATGGCTCGGGAAGAACGGGTCGGCTACTCCCGGCCAGGAGGAGTTGTTGCACATAAGGTCCTCGTGACTGCCGACGACTTACGCCGAGCCTCCCTCATCCGGGGAGGAGGAGACTGAGGCCGGCTGCTACTTAGACCGAGACCGCTTATGATGGTGGGATCTGCTGGACCGCGAAAGAGGTCCGGGACCGAGCCGAGAGTCCCGGAATTTCCGGGAGGTCGGTGCGGGAGGTGTCGGCCGAACCGCACTCCCTTCTCGGCTCTGATGGTGCATCCGAGGGCTCCGGAACCGAGGCACAGGCGAGCCCACGGATCTCAACCCTCCCGGGGAACCGGGAGAGGGGAACTCGGCTGCTAAAGGCGACAGCTCGTCTACTGGGTCGAGAAAATCTCACTTCATCGGTGGGAGTCTCGGTCAACTGACCTGACGGGACACCGGTGAGGCCAGTGGTTGCCGAGCAGTCGCATCGAAGCCGACGGCCGACGGCCCGGAGAGGGACCTTTCTCGTCCTGCAGAGATGCCGACGGGGGACTTACCTCTGTCCTCTTTTGGACCGAGAATAAGGTCCCAGAACGTAGGGGCCCTTCCTTTAGTGGAGAGGGACAGACAAAGTTCTTTAAAAGAAGCCGTGTAAGAAGAGCCCAGAGAGAGCGGATAAATGCCGCGGCCGAGGAAGATACGGCTCACGCGTCCGCCTCTCTTCGAGGATGCACTCATCCGCCGAGCTGATCCACGAAACCCGCCGCATGACACCGCCAACCGGCCTCCTTGGACTTCATACCGGAGGGAAACGCTCGGACGCCCAGTTGCAATCAGGGCAGCACTGTCGAGTGACGAGGGCCGAGAAAGATGAGCACAGGCCTAAGCCTGCGGGTCGTGCTCAAGGCCTAGCAGTAGACACATGGAGTGTGGATCCGTTCAGAGACATCTTCTGCCCGCATGGGCATCTCAAACTGGGAGTCGATTTGTCCATCGCAGTCATGAGGGATAGAAGACTAAAGTCTTTTTTTAAAATTTAATTTTAAATCCGCAAACGAGAAATAGGAACCAGTCTTCAAACACAGAGCGTTATGAGGGAACATGAGTTTGCCAAGTGAAGATCTATGCGGGCTGGAGCCGAGAGTTATACCACCCGGGTGGGTGGGAGGAGCATGCTTGAAGACCTTCCGGCAAGATTTAAAGCGGCAAGGATACCTGCCAATGAGTGTGGATGAACAACATATCCATGTCCCTAGAAATCTTCATTACCCATTACATCATCAACCTTGAGTCACGCTGGGATGCTGGTTTTGGGGCCTCAGTTATCGAATCTCTGTTCCCTATGTAGGGGGTGTGTGCCTCGCCTCCCTCCCTCCTCCCAGAGAACTGCTAGGAGTCTGCCAATAAGTGTGGATGAACAACATATCAACGATCCTAGAAAACAGGTTCTAGGAGCATGGATATGTTGTTCATAATCGTCTGGCATTGTCCTTTCCCCTTTAAATCTTGCTGGAAGTCTCTCGTTGCTCCCTTCCACCCACCTGGGTGGTATACACCTCGGCCCACCCCATGATGCCAGATCTTCCTTTCCGCTGGAGGATACAGGTTCCCTCATGCTACTTTGCAAGTACCGTAGGCCCTGGAGTATAATCGACGTTTTTTGCCGCATTAACTCTCTTTAAAACTCGTTAAGAGTTTATGACTCAGATCTGAACGCTTCGGATATGGAGGACAAGTCGTCCCCTGGGTTTCGCCAGTGTCCTTGTGGACAGAAAATGTCTCGTACAGATCCCCACCTCTCATGGGTTTATTGCCTAGGCGCTGTGCACGATACTTCGGCTTGCACCATCTGTTTGGCCTTCCATCCCACCGTTCTGGAGGACCGCAAGGCGCGCCTTAAGCTGGGGAGACCGGAGCTTCGTGAATCCACCTGTGAAATCGAAGGAGGCCAGGTGGCGTTTCAGCGTCATGGATCCGCCAGCAGCTCAAACAGATGCTGGCTTTGAGGAGGAAGCTGCCCAAGCTTCTCGCCAAAGTTTTTCGTCCCACTCAACCTGGGCTCCACCTTTCCGGGTCCTTTCGGGAGTTGTGCCAGTCTCTCCTCACTAAGGGTGAGGCGCTGGCTCTGAACTCACCCGCTCCAAGAAAAGGACAAGGACCCCAAATCATCTTCTAGCCAAGAAGATGTTCTGACCAAGAGCGGTCCGATACTCAGGAGCAGGCTGTCTCGTCCTCGGTCGAGATCGCTTCCTCGGCTGCCGGCTTCTCGGATCTTCCATCAGGCCAGGGCACTGAAGCCGAGGATACGGCAGAACTGGCCGAGATTTCTCTCAACCCGTTGTCGCCGATGCCTGTCGATGACTCCTTGGAGAGGACCCCCATCTTCTCCTTCCCCGACGAGGAGACTCGTCCTTCGGGCATCCCGATCGAGGACAAGAGCCAGAACCTCGTTTTCACCGGATCCGCTTCTCCCGATCAACAGAGCTACACGCCAGTCTCAATCGAGGAGTAGAACCCCATCAGTTGGAAATGGGGCAAGGGTCATGGCAACACTCCCGGAAGAGGCATTGCTGCACATCCTCCCTAGACGCAGGAGAGACTTAGATGGCCCATTGATGTTATGAGAGGACCTCATGTGGCAGCAGCTACTTTTGACCGGGTCAAAAGTCGACCACTCCAGCTATACTGGCCATTACTTGGTCCTCAGGCTCTTCAGCCGACACTCGACTTCCTCGGCACCGAGGACTCTGTTGTCCCTCTGGTGGACCGGACGTATTTCTGGTCGCCTGTCACGGGCTCCACACCAATTTTGGTGGAACCACCACCCAAACAGCCTCCCCAGGGAGGGACTCTATGGAGGATCAAGACAACTACGGGCTTGCCCCCATAGGTTGTCCATTATGTTACTCCTGATCGCCCTAGGTGCACCGAGGGGGACATAGGTGGGAGACCCCTGTATCCTGATTCCTCGGACTCTGATACTACTGGCCTTCACTCACACCCTGATGATGAGCTGTCAGTGACAGGCCTGGAGGAAGGCCTTCTTCCTTCCAGGGCATCCTTCGACTCATTTCCGAGACCACGGGTATGACTTTGCAGCCTATACAAAAAAAGGCGGAATATCCTCTCACGGATATTCTTAAGGGGGGGGGGATACTCCGACAGAGGCCTTTCCAGTGGCCGAAGCCATAGTTGGCCCAGCCCTTGAGCTTTGGCAGCGCCCTGCCTCTCTGCCTGCTCCGTCCTGCCCTGCATGGCTCAGTAAGTCTGCGCTGTGCCCATGGGGGTCCTTGGGGCTTCACTGAGCATCCCGGGCCAAGAGCCTTGTGACTGCCTCAGTGTTAAAGTGCATGGGCAGCTCTGAGGATACTGACCTCCCTCCGGACAAGGAGTCCAAAAATATGGACCACTCTGCCCGGAAAGTCTATGCAGCATCATCCCTGGGCCTTCGTCAGGCCAGCTCGGCAGTGATTATGGCACACTTCTCTCACGCCCTTCTGGGGTCGCTCGATGAAGTCCTCCCTCATCTCCCAGCAGACATGCAGACCACGGTCAAGCAGGTCCATGACCAGGACCATGCTGTTGCTAAACAGCAGCTCCAGTTAGTTCTGGACGTTGAGACTTGTGCCCATTCACTAGCTGCAGAGGTGGTCACTTCGCGCAGCAGGGCCTGGCTGAGGTTATCCTCCTTTCCATCGGATACTCAGCACAAGCTAGCTGACATGCCCTTCCTTAGCACCGACCGTTTCGGGTCCGGGAGTGGCAGGTCATCTCCAGCGCATTGAGCAGTCTAATGCCACCTTAGATGCCACCTCTGCTAAGGGTTCTTCGGGCAAGAACCAGCAGAAGCGCCAAGAAGTCCTTTACGCACTCTTTCCTGCAGTTAGACAGCCATCCTTCCAGGAGGTCAGCAACAACAGCAGGCTCAAGCTTGGCGCCCTAGGCCCAAGCAGGTCCCTAACAGCCCATGCAAAGGAGGCTGAGGTGCTGGTCAGGTGCCTTCTCCTCCTCAAGCCTGCACAGTGATGGGTCAGGGTGGCCTCTCCCACCCGTCACGCCAGTTCTGGGTCCTCCCGTGGGGGCGGCCCACCACTTTCTTTCCGCCTGGTCCGGTATCACTTTGGACAGGTGGGTTCTGGAAGTGGTTGGGCAGGGACTGCCTCTAGAGTTTGAGCAGTCCCCCCCTCAGCCGAGCCCGTGCCCCACAGAGGAAAGGATCTTAGTTGGCGCTCAATCGGCCCTTCGGGACGACATTGCTCAGCTCCTCCACAAGGAGGCGGTAGCTCCAGTGCTGGATCCTCCTACAGACCCAGGCTTCTTGACCAGGTGTTTCCAGGTACCCAAGCGGACGGGGAGTTGGCGCCCCATCCTAGATCTCCACGACCTGAATCAATATTTCAGGTCTCGCACCTTCCAGATGGTAACTCTGAACCAGATCATACCATCTCTGGAGCAAAACATGTGGTTCTGTTCACTGGATCTTCAGGACGTGTTCTACCACGTCCCAATCCGTCCATCCCACCAGCGGTTCCTCCGCTTCAGGGTCAAAGGGACCCTGTACCAGTTGAGAGCCATGCCGTTCAGCCTGTCATCGGCCCCACGGGTCTTCACCAAATGCATTGCAGTGGTGGCAGCCCATCTACGCATCAAGGGGTTCAGATATACCTCATCTCAGATGATTGGTTCTGGGTGGTTCCTCCCTGTAGAGGTGGAGAGGTCCAGGGACCTGACCCTCCGAACCTGTTACCACCTGGGCCTCCTGATCAACGAGGCCAAGTCAGAACTCGTGCCCTCTCAGGTGATGGGCTTTATCGGGGCAGAGCTAGACTCTCGTCAAGCCAGAGCTCGGCTCCCGGCAGACAGGGCGGAGGTTCTTTCCTCCTTTGCCCAATCATTTCTGGTTGGGCACTTAAGCCCTGCCCGGAACTTCTGTGCCTTCTGGGTTACATTGTGGCGTGCACCTCAGTGGTCCATTGGGCCAGATTGCACATGCGTCCCCTTCAGTGGGAGCTGGCCGCTCAGTGGTCTGAGCGTCGGGGTCTTTTCGACCAGCTGGTCACTGTCACCCAGAGGATGTGGGACACTCTCCAATGGTGGACCGTCCTGAGTCATTTGCGGGAAGGGATACCGTTTGTCTGCCCTGAGCCGACGGTCATCCTTACAACCGATGCCTCTCTCATGGGCTGGGAGCCCACATGGGGGACCACAGAGCCCATAGGTTCTGGACCCTCGAGGAGTCCCATTGCCACATCAACCTGTTGGAGCTCAGAGCAGTCAGACTGGCACTGTCAGCTTTTGCTTCTCAGCGCTGGGGTCAAGTGGTTCAAGTCCAGACGGACAATACCATGACCATGTACTACCTCAACAAACAGGGTGGCATGCACTCCCGTCTGCTATGCAAGGAGGCGCTCCAGATCTGGACCTTCATCAGCTGGCTGGAGGCAGATCTCCTGGCCATCCATGTTGCAGGAGTCTCGAACCAACTGGCGGATGCTCTCAGCCGCATAGCCCAGACATCCCATGAGTGGTCTCTCCATCCAGAGGTAGCTTACAGTCTGTTCTCCCATTGGGGCAAAACGTTGGTGGACCTGTTCGCCTCCAAGGAGAACACCAAGCTGAGGCTGTACCATGCCCTCCCCCCTCAGCAGGGCTCACTGCAGGGGGATGCCTTCTTGAGGCCGTGGACCCCAGGCCTCCTTTACGCCTTCCCTCCATTTCCCTTGATCCACAAGGTGTTACTCAAGGTGAGGAGGGAGAAGGCGAAGGTGATCCTGGTAGCCCCAGATTGGCCGCGCCAATTCTGGTATCCAGATCTCCTCAGCCTCAGCTGCAGGGCCCCGGAGCAGCTTTGTACACGCCCGGACCCTGATATCATTGAACCAGGGGAAGGTATTCCACTCGGACCTTCAATTCCTGCACCTCACAGCCTGGTTCCTGAGCGGCTAGAGTTCCAGGCTCTGGGTCTTTCCGAGGATGACTACACTGTGGTGGAGGCATCTCAAAAGGAATCGACTAGGAAATGTTATGCCTTCAAATGGAAAAGGTTTTCCATTTGGTGTCAGGGAAAGAGTCTGGACCCCTTATCCTGCTCTGTGGCTAACACTCTAGACTACCTTTGGTCCCTCTCCAAAGGGGGTCTTCGGTCATCGACCCTTAGGGTGCACCTGGCAGCCATCTCTGCTTACCGGGCACGGGCCGGTCAGCTGACATTGGTACAGGAGACAGTGGTCGGGTGCTTTTTCAAAGGCCTGGATCACATATCCCCTCCCGTGCGTGAACCTCCACTTCCATGGGATCTCTTGCTGGTTTTGCTAAAGCTCATTGGCAAGCCATTCGAACCCATGCACAGGTGTGAACTCTCACACTTGTCATGGAAGACTGCCTTCCTGGTGGCTATCACGTCAGCCAGAATGACAGGGGAGCTCCAGGCGCTCTCGGTGGACTCACCTTATCTGGTCTTTCACAGGGACAAAGTTGTCCTGCGCACCCACCCGAAATTCCTTCCGAAGGTGGTGTCAGAGTTTCACCTTAACCAGGTGTTGACCCTGCCGGTATATTACCCCAATTACACCTCAGACGCCGAGTACAGGCTCCATACTCCGGACCTCAGACATGCTCTCTCCTATTATAAGGAGAGGACCGCGGAAATCGGGAGAGGTTCACCAGCTGTTTGTCACCTACGCTAAAGCTGCTTTGCTTGGCAGACCTGCAGCCAAGTGGACCATTGCAAGATGGATCACATCATCATGGGTCTGTAGATATAGGGTTGCGGGCAAGGAGCCTCCCAAAGGGTTAAGAGCTCATTCACCCGCCCATACTGTTACATCGGTGGCTGCTTCCAGTGACATCCCTATCCAGGAAATCTGTCGGGCTGCTACCTGGAAGTCAGCAAACACCTTCATTCCCACTACACATCGACCTTGAGTCACGCCGAGATGCTGGTTTTGGGGCCTCGGTTCTCAATCTTCTTTCCAAAGTAGGGGTGTACACTTGCCTCCCTCCTCCCGGAGAACTGCTAGGAGTTTGCCAGACAGTGTGGATGAACAACATATCCACGCTCCTAGAAGAACAGGTTACTCACCTGTAACAGTAGTTCTAGGAGTGGTATATGTTGTTCATCCACATGCACCCACCGACCTCCCAGCTTAAGCGCACAACTTGCTTCCAGCGGGCTAAGATCTGGCATCATGGGCGGAGCCGAGGTGTATACCACCCAGGTGGGAGGAGCCAGCTTGAAGACTTCTGGCAAGATTTAAAGGGGAAAGGGACAGTGTGGATGAACAACATATACCACTCCTAGAACTACTGTTATAGGTGAGTAACCTGTTTTTCTAGGAGCGTGGATATGTTCATCCACACTCTTTGGCATGTCCCTTTCCCCATACCGGAGACACCTGCTGACCCGATGCCCGACCCCGGCGACAGACCACCGGTGCCAGGCCCATCATCGGGCATGAACATCCAAGAGATCAAGGATCTCTTAACTTTCTGGTGGGACACAATTCGGAAAGATGTGATCCCTGTAAAAGCTCCTCCTCCTACTCCTACTCCTTCATCTCCTACTCCCCCTCCTAATCCACAGGGGCCAGCAGGACGACCACCAACCCCTAAGGAGCACACTCCACCTCCTAGGGGAAGATCTAAGGAACGGAGAAGGCCTCCCTCAAGATCTCCCTCAGAGTCTCCCAGCCCCAAGCGACCCAGACGTCGACGATGCACTCCGTCAGGGGAGGATTCTAGATCAGATACCTCTGAAGCCTCCAGGTCTCCTCCACTCAGCATCCCATTGCCTGACCCACAAGATCTACCCAGGTCACCTCCGGATGATCCCTCCTTCTCTGATGTTATGAGGCACATCCAGGAGAACATAGGATGGGATTCAGAAGATCTCGACCCCAAGAGACAGCGCCTTGCCCGTTACCTTTGGCAGAAAGATCCTAAGCCTGAGGTAGTGCCACCCTTGGTGGACACTTTCATGGACATCACCAAGGCTGCGTGGAAGCGTCCACACTCCACCCCCGCTGTGCCGAAGAAAGCTGACCGCCTGTACAAGGCCCTGAAAGAGGACCAGTACTTGGCACAACAACCTCTGGCTGACTCCCTGGTCATTACAGCCTCTCATGACCGGTCCCAACGACCGCAGCATATGAGCACACAGCCACCGGACCAGGAATCCAAACGGTTGGATGCCCTGGGGAGGCGCATGTATGCGGCTGCTACATGCTGTATCAGGTCCCTGAACTACCTATCTCACATGGTTCAGTTTCAGAATGCCCTGTGGGAACCGGGTCAGGACCTTGTTGACAGATTACCGGATGGCGATCAGAAGGCGGAGCTCCTAAACCTGCTCCGCACAGGGTCTGATGTGAGAACCCAAGTGCTACGAGCTGCATATGATTCTGCGGACTCTTCTGCCAGAGCTGCAGCTTCGGGCGTCTGTCTCCGGAGACACTCCTGGCTCTGTGTCTCTGGCTTCACCCCAGACGTACAGAAAAATATTCTTGACATCCCATACAATGGCGAAGTCCTGTTCGGTGAACACTTGGAGAAGGTTATCACCAAGCTCCAGGACGCCGGGAAAGCAGTTAGAGCCGTACAAGCCATGTACAGATCAAGACCCGGTTCCTTTCATAGGAACCAGAACCGTTTTCGCAGCCGGCAACAATGGCAGCAGCCACGTTCTGGCCAGCATCAAAGGGGCACTTTCCATCGTGAAGCCCAAGCTAAATCTTCCCCAGGCAGAGGCCAGCATTACACCAAACCGCCCAGCCTGCAGGAACCAGCGCTACACAGCATGACTCCTTCCCAGTCCCCGCCCCTCCTCTGGATCTACGGGCACATAAGTTCGGGGGTTGCATCGCTCGCCACTTTTCAGGGTGGCAGTCAATTACCGCTGACTGGTGGGTTCTTCAAAAGGTCAAGAGGTCACTTCATCGAATTTCTTGACCACCCACCGTCAAGACCTCCCCTGCTTTCCATCAGCACGCCCTGCTCATACAGCAGGAGGTGCTTGCACTTCTCGGAAAAGAAGCTATAGAGCACGTCTGTGGAACCAGAGAGGTGCAGGTTACTATTCTTCACCTTTTCTGGTTCCCAAGAAGACAGGGACCGTCAACACTGGATCTCAGCGACCTCAATGCTTCAGTCCTCTACAGACGCTTCTGCATGGTGACCCTTCCAGGTCTGATACCCATCCTCAAGCAGGGTGCCTTCCTTGACTCCTTGGACATGCAGGATGCTTACCTGCACATACCCATCGCTTAAGCGCACAGGAAATTCTTGCGCTTCGAATTTCAAGGTCACCATTATCTGTTCCGAGCGCCCCCTTTCGGACTGTCATTGGCACCTATAGTGTTCACAAAGTGTATGGCAGTCATAGTGGCTGCTCTGAGCAGACAAGGCCACTATGTGTTCCCCTACCTGGATGACTGGCTTCTCATGGCGCCCTCTTGGGAGGCCCTGATGTCCGCCATTCATTGTACTCCGTCTCTGTTCGAGACGTTGGGCATCATTATCAATCAGGAGAAGTCACGCCTGGTTCCGTCACAGATTCTGCAGTTCGTAAGCGCAGTTCTGGACACCGTCCAGGGGAAAGCTTTTCTACCCCAGGACCGAGTGGAACACATCGGATCCCTTGTCAGGCACTTTTTGGCAAGGAGGACCGTCCCAGCCAGACTGGTCCTTTGCCTGCTCGGACAAATGGCTGCGGCCATTGCAACAGTCCCGCTAGCCCATCTCCACATACGGGTGACCCAGTGGAT
Organism: Neoceratodus forsteri; assembly: GCA_016271365.2. NCBI lineage: Eukaryota > Metazoa > Chordata > Ceratodontiformes > Ceratodontidae > Neoceratodus > Neoceratodus forsteri. Next base: position 727,356,849 of record CM028129.1, read on the forward strand.
GTTACGGGTCCAATGGGATTAGAAGCAAGACCATCTGCAGCTTCCAATTTTTATCACGAATGCCGTAATCCGGATTGGCAATGGTGGCTAGATTCAAAGAATCTATTAGCGGGGGTCCCCTTCATCGCGCCGTCTCCAATTGTGATGCTCTCCACAGATGCCTCAAGGCTCAAGTGGGGAGCACACCTTGACGGTGTCAGGGCCTATGGACAGCCCAAGAAGCTCATCTCCACATAAATATCCTGGAAATGAGAGCAGTCCTTTACGCCCTGCAGGCTTTCCAGTCGGAGATCCCACCAGGTACTCTGCTGTTACAAACAGACAATACCGCGGTGATGTATTACCTCAACAAACAAGGAGGCACCCATTCCTACCCGCTTTGCAGGGAGGCCATGAGGGTGTGGGATTGGGTTCTACAACACGGCACAAACCTCATTGCTGTTCATGTACCAGGAGTGGACAACGTCATCGTACACAGCCTTAGTTGCTCTCAGGCCAGAGTCGACGAGTGGGAACTACTCCAGGAGGTAGTAGAGGATCTGTTTCACAGATGGGGTACAGCAGAATTAGACCTCTTCGCGTCCCCATACAGTGCAAAACTGCCCAATTTTTGCTCGCTTGATCCAGGGCCTGTTATTTTCTGGCAAGACGCTTTGTCCCTCTCCTGGACAGGCAGATTCCTCTATGCCTTTCCTCCCTTCCCGTTGATCCAGAGGGTCTTTTTGAAACTTCGCAGAGAGCAAGCGACGCTGATACTTACCACATCATTTTGGCCCAGACAGATCTGCTTCCCTCTACTATATCAGCTGTCCCAGGAACCTCCAGTGCCTCTGCCAATCAGTCCTGGGAACCTCCAGTGCCTCTGCCAATCAGCTCTCACTTGCTGTCTCAGGAGGCGGGCTCCTTGGTCCATCCGGACCTTCATTCGCTGAACCTGCACGCCTCGCTCCTAGAGACATAGCCATTATGCGATACAGGGTCTCGCAAGAGGTAGCAGACGTTCTAGTAGCTGCTAGAAAACCGGCCACTCACGCTACTTACACCATGAAATGGCGCAGATTTTGCCTCTGGACTCGGGCGTGAGGGTTTTCGTCCATGGATTGTCCAGAAAGGTCGGTCCTGGACTACTTCCTGTCTCTTTTTCAGACAGGCTTGGCCTACTCCTCGATAAAAGTACACCTTTGTGCCATCTCAGCCTATCACACTGCTATCGGCCAGCGTCCCATAACTCAGTTGGACAATGCACGAGCCTTTCTGAGAGGTGTTCTCCACCTTGAACTTCCGATTAAGGATCCTATTCACCCATGGGATTTACCGTTGTCCTAGGGCAACTTACACTCGACACCTTTGAACCAGCAGCGGATTGCGAAGCTTCGTCTTCATGGAAGAAGTTGTTTTAGTTCGTTACTTTGGCCAGAATAATTTCTGAACTTCACACTGATGTGCAAAGAACCGTATTTGGTTTTCACCAGGGCAGGGTATCCCTCGGACTAATCCAGTTTTCTACCTAAGGTGGTCTCAGCTCACTCTTAATCAGGACATCGACCACCAGTGTACTTTTCTAAGTATTCTAATAGAGGAGAGGCCCTGTTGCACACTTTTAGATGCATAGGTGTCTTTGATACTACCTGACAGAACAAACACCTCCGAAAATCTGACCAGCTTTTGTCTCCTTCACCCACAGGATGATGGAGCTCCCATTTCAAACAATGCAGCTGTCCAGCTGGCTCATACATTGCATACAATCCGTTACCAGAAGCGTAACAAACCCTTACGGTTAAGGGTCATTCCACAAGGGGGGTGGCTACCTCCTTTGCAGCCTTAAAGAACGTGTCCACCTCAGCCATTTGTGCAGCAGCTACTTGGAGCACTGTGCACACCTTCATCAGGCATTATAGCCTGGACGACGTATCGAGGCGAAGAGCAGGTTTTGGTCTAGCAGTCCTTCAGGGACTCCTGTCCTAGGCTTTGGTTCTATTAGTGATTTCTACCTTTCCTCCTCCCAATGGTGAGGGATTTTCAGTATTGCTTGGGAATCCGTCCTAATGGTGTAACCTGCTGCAAGAGCTGTTTCTCGTAGTAAGATAATACAGTTACGTAAGAACTTACCATAACAGTAGATCTTCGAGAACAGCTTTTGCAGCAGGTACTCCCCCCGCCCCCCCCACCACCCCGCTGGAGGTAGATTTGTTCCGATATTCTTCTCCGAGGATCAGGTGTTCTTAACACCACTCTGATTGCCATTTGATGGCAGATCCTCAGTCTCCTTTTCTGATGTCATCCAGTGGCTGGAAGTCTCCGGCAGGAGAGCTGGGGATTCTATGTACTATGCCTGATGTCGGGGGCTGTCCCCGCTGAATACTGCTAACTAGAAAATTTCCGTGTGGTCCTGGTGCCTGCCAGCTTCAGTCCTAGTGGTGTAACCTGCTGCAAGAGCTGTTCAAACAACATGAAGTCTTGCTGTATTCTGACATATGCAGTTAGGTCCTGCCTTTCAACTGCCCCGGAGAACAAAGAGTTAAACTTTCCATGGCCAGCATGCAATGTTCACCACAAGCTCGGTTGAAGCCCCTGTCTGCTGTTGTTTAAACTGCAACCTTCAGATTCTTTACTCCGCCTCACTGAACAGTCGCTCCGGAGATTTCTCCTTTGCTCGGTTCAAAAGTCGGTTGAAGTGTCTTTTTTTGGTCAGTTTCTACCGAATTGCTGTTACCGCTCAGTCGGTTCAAGACTCTGTCTGTGGTACTGTGAGTACTAGATAGGTTTTCTGTGTAGTTTCTGTGTGGAACTTGTAAATTGTGGATCGGTTTGGCTGAACCGATCATTTTGAGGTAAAAAAAAAAAAAGTTTGTGATTTATTTAGAGTGTGGTAACCGTTCCGTTTCGGTTCTAAAAAAATGGATTTTATTACGTTTTTCCAAGACCCATGACACGGTCAGAACCGATAGGGAGTCTTGCCTGGCGGATTGTCGAAAAAAGGGTAAGTTTTGGATAGGTTTGGCCATGTCTGAGAAACCCAAGGAAAAAAACGGGCCCACTGGGTTTAAACACTGCAGTGTGTGGGAAGTCTTTGCCAAGGCTGATCCCATACCACCTGTGTTTATTGTTTGGGGTTTGACCACCTTGATTCAGACTGCCAATTTGAAGAATTTTCCCAGATCTACCCTGGAAAAGAGATTAGGTAGACTGAGGAAGGGAGGTCGAGAAGTCCTGCACCCAGATGGCCAGCCGGTTTGGTTCCCGAACCAACCAGAAGGAGTGCCTCTGACCAGGGCGATACTGGCCAAGGAGAGCTTATTCTGAGAGTCAGTTCCGCAAAAGGAAAGAAAAGATAAATCGCCCAGTTCGGACCCAGAAATTCATACTCCGACTGCCGATGAGATAGCCACACATAAGGATATGCACGCTTACTTCGGGTTCCAACCGAACTGGCACCATCTGGCAGGGTTCGGTTCGGCAGTTCCCGGTTCCGGATTACACTTTGGAAGAATTTTATGAACGGAGGAGGAGGAAGGAGAGTATGAGAATGATTATGGTGATTATGAAAGTCTGGATGTGCCTATTGACCCGGACATCTCCCCAGACAGACCTTCAGGGTTTCTCCTCCCAGGCATTCTGGGTCCCCTTCTCACTGTATGTTTTAACAAAAAAGTGGCTGAGACCCTCCAGCTTCCTGTGGAGAAAGCAGTAGAGGATCAGGAGGAGCCTGATTTTGTTGAGATGATAGACATCCCAGAGTCCAGGAGACTGTCTATTCCCCTCCTCAAATCCTTTGGGAAACAGACACATAACATTCTTAAGTCTCCTAATTCCATACCTCCTGTGGACAGACAAATGGACAAGAGGTATACTCTCTCAGGCTCAGACACGGAGTTCCTTTTCCAGCAATGCAGCCATGTTGGGGTAGTGCAGGCTGCTGCCTGTGATAAGGCAGATATCCCCTTGGCATCACCCCCCCCCCCAGACAAGGACTCTAGGAAGATTGATGCCATGGCAAACAAACAATACATGGCAGCATCTTTGGGGCTCAGGCAGGCTAACTATATGGCCTACACAGCTAGATACCAGAAGTCCAGGTGGGACACTGTGCTGGTTCTGGCTAAACAGGCCCCTGACCAGCTTGACAAGGAGCTGGATCAGGTGGCTGCAGATGGGATTGAAGCATCTAAAGTACAATTTCATGCTGCTGTGGACTCCAGTGATGTTTCATCAAGAGTCATGGCTATATCTGTGGCTCTTCGGAGGATGGCTTGGCTCAGATGTACTAGCCTCTCACGGGATACCCAGGCTAAGGCCATGGATTTCCCTGTAATTGGTAATTCTCTGTTTGGGGAGCAGACAAAGAACTACATGAAATAGATGGATGAGTACAGGACCACTTACAGGAGGGCTCAGGTCAAAGAAAGGCAAGCAACTCCTCAAAGGCAGCAGTCCAGGGGCAGGGGCAGGCCTTTCCAGAGGCCTTTTTACCAAGCTCAGGCCTCCTCTTCTTTCTCTCAGAGGGGGTTATTTAGAGGGAGAGGCAGAAGGGGGATGAGCAGACCTGCATCCACCCCTCAACCTAAAGCCCCTGCCAAGCAGACAGCCTGATGGGTCTGCCCGGGCCGATTCTCCCATATCAGTAGGGGGCAGGCTGGCTTACTTTGTCCAGGACTGGAAGTCTCTAACATCAGACAAGTGGGTCCTGGAAGTAGTAAGCCAGGGGCTGGTTCTCCGCTTCAAAAAATTTCCCAAGATGAGAACCAGATCCTTTCCACCTGCGAATCTATCAGAGACCCTTGCCCTAGAGGCAGAGGTTTCTTCTCTCCAGCTCTCAGAGCTATGAGAGGGTTCCCACCCTACACAAGGGCAAAGGATTGTACTCTACGTACTTCCTAACCCCCCAAAAGACAGGAGAATGGTGGCCCATCCTGGACCTAAGATATCTGAACAAACACCTTTTAAAGCCAAAGTTCAAAATGGTGACTCTGGGAATTATCCTTCCCTGTCTAAGGCCAGGGGACTGGCTAGCCTCCCTGGACCTCAAAAATGCCTATTTTCACATTCCCATCAGGTGCTCCCACAGAAAGTACCTCAGGTTCAAGTTGCCCTCAGGCCACTATCATTTCAGAGCAATGCCCTTTGGCCTAACATCAGCCCCAAGGGTTTTCACAAAGTGCCTGGCAGTAGTGGTTGCTTTCCTTAGGAGAAAAAAGATCTCCATCTTCCTATACTTGGACGACTGGCTCATAGTAGGTCAGTCTCCAAACCAAGTCAAGTCACATTTGCAAGTGACCCAGCAAGTGCTCACTTCCTTAGGATTCCTTCTCAACCTTCCAAAGTCAGTTCTCAAACCAGTCCAGCTCCTCACCTTCATAGGGGCAGAGCTGGATACAGTAAAGGCAGAGCCTTCCTTCCCTGGAAAGGGCAAGGACCCTCATGGAACTGACCTCTTCATTCACCCTTCAGGTGTCTCGACCAGCAAGGCATTTCCTTCAGCTTCTGGGCCACATGGCAGCTTCCAGCAGTGGTCCAAGGAGCAAGATTCCAGATGAGGGACATTCAGTTCCACTTAAGTGACTTCTGGTCCCAAAGAAAGGATTCCCTTACCAAACTAGTCCCAGTGACTTGAACCCTGATCCAGGCCTTGCAATGGTGGCAGGATCAGGACAATTTGAGACAAGGGGTTTCTTTTGTCACTCAGTCTCATTCAGTGATACCACAGATGCTTCCCTGCTGGGCTGGAGAGCCCATTTGGGGGATCTTACCACCCAAGGACTGTGGTCACCTCAGGAATCTCTGCTTCACATCAATCTCTTGGAACTCAGAGCAGTGTTTCTGGCACTGCAAGCTTTTTCCAAATCTGTACAGAACAAGGTGGTTCAGGTCAGAACAGACACCACCACCACGTGTTACATCAACAAGCAGGGGAGGCACTCTGTCTATGGCCTTGTGCACAGAAGCAATGAAGTTGTGGTCCGTGGCCTATTCCCTGCAAACTCTCTGATAGCAGTTCACCTCCCAGGGAAGGACAATGTCCTAGCAGATGCTTTGAGCAGAATATCCCAGGGCCATCACGAATGGACCCTAGATCCTTAAGTTTTGAAAGTGATTTTCTTGAGATGGGGCACTCCAGAGATGGATCTTTTTGCAGCCCCAGACAATCACCAGCTTCCTCTCTTTTGTTGCAGACCCCCAGTCTTGGGCTCAGTCCCCCTGGATGCTCTGATTCTGAACTGGGAAGGGAAATTTCTGTATGCTTTCTCCCCCTCTTCCCTCTCCTGTTCAAAGTGTTAGTCAAGATAAGGTCACAACCATGCAAAGTGATTCTGATTGCTCCAGACTGGGCCAGATAGCCATGGTATCCCCCCTGTTGCTGTCCCTAGCAGTCCACCTTCCCCTGTCTCTTCCCAGGAATTACAACCTGTTGACATCCTCTCAGGGGAGGATTTGGTACCCGAATCTTCGGTCTCTCAATCTCAAGGCATGGCTCTTTTGAAGAGTTACCGAGTTTGCAGATCTGCTTCGTTCCCAGGGGGTTCTGGATATCCTTAAGGCTTCTCGAAAGCCTTCCACCAGAAAGATTTACAACTCCAAATGGAAAAGATTCAGCATTTGATATTCTAAGAAAAATATTTCTCCAGACTCTGCTGAGTTGCCTATGGTTCTGGACTATATGGTCCGTCCTAATGGCCTAGGCCTCAGACCAGCTACCCTTAAAAGTACATTTGGCAGCTGTTTCTGCTTTCTTGTCAGTAGGCAAGCCTTCCTCTCTATCATCCCATCCTGTGTTTTGTAAGTTTTTCAAGGGATTGCTTCACACCAATCCCCCCTTTAGGGATCCTGCTCCTGCTCGGGACCTTAATGTTTGCATTGCTCAGCTTATGCAACCCCCCTTTGAGCCTTTGTCCTCTGCAGAGCTTAAGTACTTGACTTGGAAAACTGTGTTTTTGGTGGCCATTACGTCTGCCAGGCATATCAGTGAATTGCAAGCCCTGTCAGTGGAACCTGATTTCATCTCTTTCCATAGAGATAAAGTGGTCCAAAGAACTAACAGAACGTTTTTGCCTAAAGTGGTTACAGATTTCCACCTCAACCAGTCTATATCTCTCCCTGTTTTCTTCACTGACCATTCCTCCTCTGGAAAGAGGAAGCTACACAGCTTAGATGTTAAAAGGGCCCTGAGCTACTACATAGAGCATACCAAGGGTCACAGGTTTGAATCCCTCCAGTTGTTCCTCATGTATGGAGAGGTTGGTAAGGGCAAACCTGCCACTAAGCGATCTGTTGCCAGGTGGATTGTTTCTTGTATACAATTTTGCTATGAAAAACTGGGTAGAACTCTACCCTCAGGCCTGAGGGCTCATTCCATTAGTGGTACAGCTGCTTCCCTGGCTGCTGCCGGGGATATTCCTCTCTTAGAAATTTGTCAAGCAGCCACCTGGAAAACAGTCCATACATTCACCAAGCATTACTCTCTGGATATCCAGGCTAGGAGTGGTGCTCGGTTTGGCACAGCAGTACTTCAGAGCCTGTTTCCAAAGTAGGTTCTGTCCCTCCTCCATGGAGGTACTGCTTGGTAGCCTGCATATATCAGAATACAGCAAGACTTCATGTTGTTTGAAGAAAAAATTACTCACCTTAGTAATGTTGTTTCTTTTAATGGACGCAACAGCAGATAAGATCTACTGGTGTATGTTGTTAATCCACACTTCTTGGCATGTCCCCTTCCACTTTAAATCTTGCCGGAAGTCTTCAAGCTGGCTCCTCCCACCCACCCGGGTGGTATATACCTCGGCTCCACCCCATGATGCCAGATCTTTCTTTCTGCTGGAAGATACAGATTCCCTTGTGCCCTCAGCGTATCATAGGTCCTGGATTTCAAATTGTCAGTTTTACCAAAAATTAAACTCATTAGAGTTAGCGATCGCGCTTTCGCTTTCTCGACTATGGAGGAAAAATCATCCCCTGTATTTTGCCGGTGCCCCTTCGGCCAAAAGATGTCACACACCGATCCCTCACCTCACGCACGTTGCATTGCCCAGGGTGCCATCCATGACACCTCGTTGTGCCGTTTTTGCCTGGTTTTCCATCCCAACGTCCTGAATGACTGCAAGGCACGCCCAAAGCTGCGGTGACTGGAGAAAAGAAACCCGCCGGTGAAATCGAAGGAGCATAGGTGGGTGGTTTCCATGGCCGCGGGCTCTGCCAAACAGCTGGAACAGATTAAGGCCTTCGAGGAGGAAGAAGCTCGTGCTTCGGCCAATCGATGCTTCTTCGTTCCGCTTAACCTAGGCTCCACCTTTACGGGCTCCTTCAGGGAGATGTGCCAGTCTCTCCCCACTCAGGGTGAGGTGCCCTCGGGTTTGCACTTTCCCTGCTCTCACAAGAGGGAGAAGGACCTGGTGTCTTCGTCCCGACAGAGAAGCTCTTGGGACCGGGAGAGGTCCGAGCCGCAAGAACACGGTTCTGACCTCGGTCAAGATCGCAACCACGGCCGCTGGCTTTACGGATCTTCCATCTGGCCAAGGGACTGAGGAAGTGGCCAACTAGGTCGAAATTATCCTCGACCCCTTGTCGCCAGCTGTGCTCGATGACTCATTAGAAAGGACTCCGGTCCTGGTGTTTCCAGATGAGACCCAGCCTGCTGGTGTCCCCATCAAGGAACTGGTCCCAGACTCCTGGGTCTCATCAATTCTGGTGTCTCCCGAATGACCGAGTCAGCCTCCCCGATCTCGGTCCAAGACCCCCCCAGATGATCGACCAAGAAGAGCCATAAGCTCTCAAAGAAGAGGCGACGCCACAGGTCCTCATCCTCCTCGGACGAGGAGAGGCTCCAGTGGAAACTCCGGCGATATGAAGACTTCATGTGGCAGCAGCTGATCTTGACCAGGCAAAAGCTGGCTCTGCCGCCTACCCCAGCCATCACTTGGCTCTCGCATCCAAGGCCGAAGCCATCCCCTCGGGAACAGAAGCCCTTGGCTCCTCCACCTGTGGGGCCAGCCCGCCTCCCAGTTAGGCTTATCCCGGTCTCTTCACTGATTCGGGTGGAACCACCGCTTAAACAGCCTGAGGGAGGGACGCCCTCAAAAGAGTATCGACAGGACACCGGGCTTCCCCGATGTCTGTCAAAAAGTTACCCTGGACCGCCCTCGGCTGATCGAGAGTGACTTAGGCGGTAGACCGCTCTATCACGACTCTTCAGACTCTGATGTCACCAGCTTGCACTCACATCCGAGGGATGATGAGTCATCATTTGGTGCAGGGATTGAAGAAGGCCCTTCCTCCTTCCAGGGCATTCTCCGCCTCATCTCCGATTCCACCGGAATGCCCCTAGAGTCCATCCAGAAAAAGGCGGAGTACCCTCTCACTGACTTATTTAAGAGAGGGGATACCCTGATGGAGGCCTTTCCAGTGGCTGAGGCCTTTATTGGCCCGGCCCTTGAACTTTGGCAGTGTCCTGCCTCCTGCCCAGCACCATCTGCCCGCATGGCCCACAAATACACGGTGCCCATGGGGTCCCTTGCGGGGTTCACAGAGCACCCTTCGGCTGAGAGCCTGGTGACTGCCTCTGTGCTCAGGTGTACTGGTAGTTCAGCCGACACTGACCAACCCCCTGGACAAGGAATTCCGGAAATATAGTTACTGCCATGATCTCGGCCTCTTCTCTGGGCCTTCGTCAGGCCAGCTCGGCTGTTATTATGGCACACGTCTCTCATGTCCTTCTGGGGTCATTGGACGAGGTCCAACCTCATCTCCCACCAGACATGCAGACCACAGTCAAGCAGGTCCGTGACCAGAGCTGTGCTATTGCAAAACAGCAGCTCCAGATGGCCTTGGATATAGGAGATTCTTGTGCCCGCTCGCTGGCAGCCGCAGTGGCCTCTCGCTGCCGGGCTTGACTGAGGCTTTCCTACTTCCTGACGGATACTCAGCATAAGCTTGCTGACGTGCCCTTCCTCGGTATCGACTTGTTTGGTCCAGGAGTTGCCGGTCACCTTCAGCGTATAAAGCAGTCCAGTGCCACCTTGGATGCTACTTCTGCCACGGGTTCTTCAGGCAAGAACCAGCAGAAGAGAGAAAGAAGAAACCATTTCGGCACTCTTCCCCTATGGTCTGGCAGCCCTCCTATCAAGGAGGACAGCAGCATCAACAGCAACAGCAGGCTCAAGCTTGGCGCCCTCGGCCCAAGCAGGGTCCTCAGCAGCCCCATAAAGGAGGCCATCCCTACACCCGTCACACCAGCTCTTCGTCCTCCCGTGGGGTGTCTGCTCCAGCACTTCCTTTCCACCTGGTCCACTGTCACTTCGGACGGGTGGGTTCTCGAAGTGGTCAGTAGGGACTGCCTCTGGAATTCAAGCAGTACCCTCCCAGCCGAGCCCGCGCCCCTCAGGAGGAATGCATCTCCACATGCACCCAGTCGGCTCTTTGAGACGACATGGTTCAGCTCCTCCACAAGGAGGCAGTAGCTCCAGTGCCATATCCTCCAACAGACCCAGGCTGTGTTTCCAGGTACTTCCTGGTGCCCAAGTGGATGGGGGGGTTGACGCCACATCCTAGATCTCCACGACCTGAATCAATATCTCAGGTCTCGCACCTTCCGAATGGTCACTCTGAACCAGATCATACCATCCCTGGAGCGAAACATGTGGTTCTGTTCACTGGATCTACAGGACGTGTTCTTTCACGTCCCAATCCGTCCGTCCCATCAGCGGTTCCTCTTCTTCCGGATCGAAGGGACCCTGTGCGAGTTCCAAGCCATGCTGTTTGGCCTGTTATCAACCCCTCAGGCCTTCACCAAATGCATTGCAGTGGTGGCGGCCCACCTTCGGCAGCGAGGAGTCAGAATCTACCCTTATCTCAATGATTGGCTCTTGGCTTGAAGACTTCTGGCAAGATTTAAAGTGGAATTGGACATACCTAGAAGTGCAAATGAACAACATATACCTCTCCTAGAACTACTGTTACAGGTAAGTAACCTGTTCTTTCTACTCCCGTTACTTTCTAGTCCCGAAGAAAACTGTAGGCATGCGCCCCATTCTGGATCTGAGAAAGTTAAATTCCTTCACAAGGAAAAGTTCAAGATGATATCTCTAGATACTCTTCTACCTTTGATTCATCAACATGATTGGCTAGCCTCCCTGGACATGCAGGATGCCTACCAACGCATTCTTATACACCCAAAGCACCACAAATACCTGAAGTTTGTAGCATTGGGTCAACATTATCAGTTCAGAGTCCCTGCCCTTTGGGCTATCCTCAGCGCCGCGAGTTTTTACAAAGTGTTGTGCAATTCTTGCAGCACATCTCAGTAAAATCAGAATTCAAGTGTTTCCATACCTGGATGACTAGCTTCTAGCAAGCCCTTTCAGGTAGGGAACTCTGGACGCCATAGCCAAAGCTTCAGACTTCCTCACGTCCATGGGAGCCCTGCTAAATTGCAGTTGCAGCCCTCCCAGAAACTCCTTTTCTTAGGAACTCTTCTGGATACTTCCTGTGTGAAAGCTTTTCTTCCAGAGGACAGAAGGAGCAATATCCTACAGATGGCTCAGTACATCAGAGAAAACCGCTCGGTTCGAGCTATCTCGATGCAACAGATGCTGGGTCTCATGGCATCCTCGGTGTTAATTGTACCTCTAGCTCATCTCTACATGAGAACCTCTCAGTGGATGCTCAGTACTCAATGGTCCCCAACCACTCACCCTCAGTCCTTTCCCATCGAGGTGACAGAACCTCCAAAGAGGTCGCTCACCTGGTGGTCGCAAGAGATCAGTCTTCTGGAAGGGTATCCCTTTTCTCCTCTGGATCATCCAGTCTCCATTACCACGACTCGTCCCTGATGGGGTGGGGAGCTCACTGCCAGAAGCTCCACACCCAAGGTACGTGGACTCAGGACAAGTCCCGGCTCCACATAAACGTCCTGGAAATGAGAGCCATCCTCTATGCAGTCCAGGCCTTGAAGGACATACTCTGTCACAAGAACATTCTCCTTCAAATGGACAACAAAGCAGTGATGTATTACATCAACAAACAGGGCGGTGCACACTCTTACCCATTGTGCAGGGAAGCAATGAGAGTGTGGGAATGGTGCCTGGAGCACAAGGATCTAATTCAAGTGGTCTACCTGCCAGGAGTGCAGCACGAACTGGCAGACCATCTCAGCAGAACAGAGACAGATCCTCACGAATGGTCTCTCGACTTAACCGTAGTTCAGTCACTATTCGCAGAGTGGGGAACTCCAGACCTGGACCTTTTTGCATCCCCACTTGAAGCAAAACTGCTTCTCTTCTGCTCCAGAAATCTGGGACCTGGCATTTTCTGTCAGGATGCGTTCAGGTTGTGGTGGACAAAATGTTTTCTATACGCCTTTCCTCCTCTTCCTCTAATTCAGAGGGTGCTTCTCAAATTCGAGTGTCAGGGAGACAGGATGATTCTCATTGCTCCCTTCTGGCCTCGACAGATATGGGTCTTCCCTTGTCAATCTTCACCATTCATTACTGCTTGGGTAGTGCTGGAGGCGCGCACCTGCTACGGGAGATTTTTTTTTGAGTCTGCTCCAATGGTGCCGCCCGAGAGAGCGACGTGCTGCGTCATGCGCAAGGGGCAGCCGTTAGGTGCCGCAGACTCCTCCTCCATCTCAGTTCTGTTTCTCCCACCGTCCAGGCTGCACCTGCTGCGCGGTTAGGATTTTCAGTACTAGGCCTAGTTGTCGTTTATCGACGCCGTTCCAGACTCGTCCTTCCTGCTTATTCTCGACGTCGTCACCGGTAAGACCGGTCTTTTTCTTCTCTTTATTCGATGACGCTAAGAGCTGTGCTTTGTTTTTGCCTTAATTGTTTCGCATCATGTCAGGTTCGGGGGCAAAACGCAAGTCGAAGGCGGGCCACACCCCTATGCGTCGGTGCTCCTGTGGCCGGCATTTTTCCGTCACAGACCGGCATGATGTTTGTCTCTGTTGCCTGGATGCGTGTGATGCCTATTTCTCGATGGACCGTCGCATCCTGAAAGTCCGCACATTCAAGATCGGCAAGGCTCCGCCAACTTTCGCGGGACGGCGCCGCTCCAGGAATTCCCAGGTAAGGTCTCTAGACCCTTCCTCCGGGTCCCCTCTCAGGCCTATACGGTCTGGAGAGGAGGAGGAGGCCTCCTCATCTTCTCTTGCCGAAGAGGAGGCCTCTTTCGCGGTGTCGGAGGAATGCCGAGGTCCCTCCTGGGGCTGCAGCAGGGACACTGCCTCGGCAGTCACCTCCTCGGAGGTGCAGGCTCCCCCAGTGTCGAGGACCAGGCCTGTTGGGCCCGGCATCGGTGGACCCTCGATGCTGCCTTCTGGTGCCATTTCAGATCCCAGTGCCAGTGATCGAGACGGTGCCGTTCCTTGGCTCTCGGCACTGCCCACGGTGCCGTGGGCCCAGTCGGTTCTTCTAGCAGTGCCGAGTTGGGTCCTGGCACTGGGGGCACCATGGATCTGGCCAGTGCGTTGGGGAGTCAGGGTCGGTCTTGCGTGTGAGGGTCGGGTCCTCCGGGCCACTGCTGGCACCGCGCCATCTGTGGTGTTGTTTCACTGAGACCCCGGGTGGCCAGTATTGAGGTCCAGCTAGTCTTCCTCTTTGGAAGAGGATGATTCAGATGTGGACCCGTCCTGGCACTCTGACTCTTCGGAGTTAGGGTCTCCACTGGGACGAGGTGCTAGGCGGCCCAGCACGCCTATTCCTCTGTCTCCTCTGCTGTCCTCCCCTGAGGCCTCCCAGGCTGGGGTGGTCTGGGGTCCCTGGAGGGGATTTCATGGAGGCAGGGGGCTGTCTCTCCTGGGGGCTGTGGCAGCCGCCCGGTCCTGTGCTGCTGCACCCCCTCGGGGTGGGGGTCGCTGGGATCGAGGAGGAGGAGGAGGTGTTCACTGAGTCCGAGGGTCAAGAGACAGGGTTCAGGCACCTCAGTTCATCACCCCTCGGGCGTGGTAGAGCCGTGAGTGCCGACCCTGTCTTTCCTCTCTAGCCCCAAGGACCCCTCTGATGGCATTGTCAGGCTGCCCTCTGGACCACTGCAGCCCCAGGTTCGACACAGGGGAGGATCCCCTACTAGGCTCTTCCAGGCTTCACATCCCCGGGGTTCTGTTCCGTGACCTGATTTGTTGTCCGGGATCCCGCCAGCTCGGGCCCTGTTCCCCCGATTTCAGAGCCTCAGCAGAGGACAGTTGCCTCGCCGAAGGTGCCTCTCTCCCATTTCTCTGCAGTCACCCCCCTCTCTCCCAGTCAGTCATACGGGCCCGTTATCCTGGGAGACGTTCACAGGCTCTGCAGCGGCCTTCCCCTCATATGTTAGTTACATGCTTGAGTGGGGTGTTTTGCCTATCCCCACTGCTGCAGGAGTCCTCTGGACGTTCAAGCTCTCCATCATCCTCATCTCCCTCCTCGGAGGGAGAGGAACCCACTGCTGATCTCTCCTCTGATGCTGATTTCACTGAATATCAGTGATTCCTTTCAAGGATGGTGAGGGATCTTCATATCTCCTTTGTTAGGCAAGACAATACCGAACGGGAGATGCGTGAATTCCTCAGTGAATTCAGTGCCCAGCATTTGGTGGTACTGTCCTGGCCTATTCCCTTCCAGGAGGCGTCTATCCGTTCCTGGCAGTCGCCAGCCATCCTTTCTCCAGCCCCGGCAGACTGCGGAAGAAGGTATTGTGCCCCATCAGAATCTCTAGGTACTGTCCCCAACCCACCTTCGGGATTTACATACCTAGAAACTCCCTCCAGGCGCCACCGCCTGGCGCACGACCGTCCACCGGACTCAGATTCCCTACAGTTTGACCAGTGGGGACGAAGAGTATTCTCTTCCTCTCGTGCGATGTTATGCATTGCATCACATCAGGCTTACCATGCTGCCTACAGTAGGCATTTGTGGTCAATGCTTTCCCAAATCTTAGCATCAGTGCCTGATATGGAACAAACCAGACAGGCTATTGCCCTCTCTGCTATAGGCCTGGAGCTGGCAAGACACCAAGCAAGGGCATCTTATGACACCAGTGAGGTGGCTTCCAGGCTTGCAGGGACAGCGATCTGTATTAGACAGACGGCATGGCTTCTTCTATCAAGGTTGTCAACCCTGGCCCGGCGTAGGGTGATTCGCTCCACTTTCCGGGGGACCTGTCTCTTTTCCTCCAGAGCTAGGAGACTTCTGCAGGGCTTCCTCCGCCTCCCGTCCTCGGGGACACCTCCTAGCTCTCCTCCACCATAGGCTTCTCACTTGATTAGCCCAGGTCTTCCCTCCTGTTTCCCACCAACAGGAGATTGGGGTCTTGCTCCTCAGGGTTTCTTTATCCTCCTGGGGAGCTTGGTACTCACCCAAGCAGTAATGAATGGTGAAGACTGACAAGGGAAGATATGAAAATTACACGTACCTACCATAATTCTTGATCTTCTCTTGTATCTTTGCCATTCATTACTGATACCCACCCACCTTCCCCTCAGTGGCCTCCTACTGCGGCGTCTCCCCCTTCCTCCTCATTCCTCTCCTTTCCTTTGGCCTTTATGCAAAAAAAAACAAACTATCCTGGTTTCCGTTCTGTTTGGACAGATCTTTTTTCCTCAAGGTAAAGGGGAATGAGTAGGACATTTTCTCCTATCCTGAGGGAACTCTTTCTGACTGCCCCTAAGGGTGACCTCTGGGCTCCTTAGCCACATTGTTCCGTTCACAGCTGAACAGACCATCCCTCTTGGCTCGGCCTCAAAATTAAGGTTCCCCCTGGCAGGCATTATTTAATTGTCAGCTTCTTCTGGTTGGTGCTTCTGCACTTCTTAACCTTGAACTGCTGCCTTTGCCTTGCCTTCAGGGAGTCCGACTGAGTTCCCACTCTGTCCTTCATACAAAGCTGCATTTTGTAGGGCTCAACCCCTACCCACACACTTCGTGTTAGCACTAACAAAGTGCTAAGGGGCCAACCCCCTCATAGTTGACGCCTCCTTCTGGAACAGATTTCTGTCTGGGCAGTTTGTGAACTCTCAGCTAGAGTGTAGGGGGTGGGATAATGAGAGGATAGAGAATCTGCCCTTGTGTCCAATCTATACTAACGGTTCAGTTGAACCTTTTCTCAGTCCTATTAAGAGGGATTCTTGCTCCCTTGCTTTTGGTTCCGAGCTTATAACCCTCTCAACCAATATATCTGTGGGCAGTCTTCTCCCCTCTCAGCATCCCTTCTTTTTCTTCTCTTCTTCTTTTTCTTCTTCCTTTTCTCGATATCTCTTCCTTCCTTAGAGCCGCCCCAGATGGGAGGCTCTACGGTCCCTTAGGGTAGGTATTCTCCCTCTTCTATCTGTCCTCTACCAGCTTATTCCTTCTTCAGTTTATAGCCTTTCCTTTTTCTGCCCCTCGGCTCTCTTGCCTCGCTCTCCCTTTTTTTCCTTTACCCTTTATTTCTCCTCTCCAGCTACTAGAACTGAGATGGAGGAGGAGTCTGCGGGAACTAATGGCCGCCCCTCACGCATGACACAGTGCGTCACTCTCTTGGGCAGTGCCATTGGAGCCGACTCCCAAAAAAAATCTCCCGTTGCAGGTGCATGCCTCCGGCATTACCCAAGCAGTAATGAATGGTGAAGATACAAGAGAAGATCAAGAATTACGGTAGGTACGTAATTTTTATTTCCTGCTGCTCAACAGTCTGTCGGCAACCCTGCCAAAGCCACTCCCCCTTCAGATGAACCTTCTGACCCAGGGGCCTGTGGTCCATCCCAATCTGAAGGCGCTTCACCTTCCCGCTTGGCTCCTGAGGAGATGGAGATGAATAGGTTCAATGTTTCCCCGTAGGGTTTCAGATATTCTCTTGGCTGCACGTAAACCAGCTGCTAGAAAAATCTACACAGCCAAATGGAAGCGTTTCTATCTCTGTTGTGCAAAATCCTCTTTGAACCCTTTTTCCTGCCCACTAAATAAAGTCTTGGAGTACCTTTTGGACCTCTCAAATTCAGGTCTACAGTACTCTACTGTCAAACTTCATGTCTGTGCCATTTCAGCTTATCATGAACCAGTACGTTCTTTGTCTCTGGCTCAGTTGCCTGTAATTAAGAGGCTTCTTAAGCGCATTCCGCATACCAGACCTCCTGTCAGACGTCCAGTTGCAGCATGGGACATTAACCTTGTTCTAGACATGCTCACTCGGAAACCTTTCGATCCTCTAGCTACCTGTGAGTTGAAGTTCCTCACTTAGAAAATGGCCTTCCTGGTGACCATCACTTTGGCCCGTAGAGTTTCTGAAATACATGCGCTAGTCGCAGACCCCCCCTGTACACTGTATTTCACAAGGATAAAGTAGTTCTTAGGACTCACCCTAAGTTTCTTCCCAAGGTTGTCTCAGAATTTCATTTAAACCAACCTTTAGTCCAACCTGCTTTGCTAACTTCCAGAATGAAGGGGAACATGCCCTGCATTCTTTGGATGTTAAGAGAGCACTGTGATTCTATCTGGATAGAACAAAAGAAATTTGCAAGGCTCAACAACTGTTTGTTTCCTTCCGGCTGGGTCAACCTGTCGCTATTAGGTGCATTTCAGTGTGGCTGGTAGCATGCCTCCGCCACTGCTATTCTATGGCACAGGTTAAGCTAGAAGGCAGAGTGTATGCTCACTCTACTAGAGCAGTCGTGGCATCTCTGGTGGAAATCCGCAATGTGCCCATTGCAGACATTTGCAGTGGAGCTCAGTGCATACTTTCGTTAAGCACTATGCTTTAGATGTCCATGCCAGACGACATCTGTCATTTGGTAGGACTATTCTTAACGGACTTCTGTCCTAAGTATGTGAGCTCTTAGTTTCTCCTGCCGCCCGTCTCGGGGATTTATTAGCTCGGTACTCTCCCATTAGTGTGAATGAGTAGTGGAGAATTTATGTCCAGGAAGATATGGAAATTACGTACCTACCATAATTCTTGATCTTCTTGGACAAAGTCTCCACCACTCATTCACACGCCCTTCCGCCATCCCCCGAGCTCATGTGTCTGTTTTTTGATCTTCACTCCCTCAATGGTTGGGCTGTGAAGACTATATTGTTGACCCTTCTTACACGGATCATTCAGACTATCTTATGTCCGATTTTGTTAGGTTAGACCGCTAGGTTAGTTATGCTGCACCTCCTCGGGGGGAGGTACTGAGGCGGTTGGAGGGTCGACGCCGAAGTAGTCTTAACTGCATGAGCCATGGCTTGCGGTGCTGCTTCCTTGCAGCTCCATCTCTGGCACTGACCCTCTTGAAATGTTTGCTCCCGCTGGGTCCTAGCGCCTCCGGCGTAGATCCCATTAGTGTAAATGAGTGGTGGAGACTTCGTCCGAGAAGATCAAGAATTATGGTAGGTAAGTAATTTCCATTTTTTCTAGGAGTGTGGATATGTTGTTCATCTACACTCTTTGGCATGTCCACTTCCACTTTAAGATCAACTGGAAGTCTTCAAGCTGGCTCCTTCCACCCACTCACCAGGGTGGTATGTACCTCAGCTCCGCCCCATGATGCCAGATCTTCCTTTCCACTGGAAGATTCAGGTTGCCTCCCTCGTGCTTTCACATTTTGTAAGCCCTGGCTTTCAAAACTTTGGTAATTCTGAAAATTCACATTGTTCGCGTTAGCAATTACAATTTTGCTGCTTCGATTATGGAAGACAAGTCTTCCCCCGGATTTCGTCGGTGCCCTTGCAGCCAGAAAATGTCTCACACCGATCCCCACACCTCATGCATGTCTTGCCTTGGTGTAAACCATGACATGTCGGTGCGACCTGTGTCTCGTCACTGTGCGTCCCCGACGACTGTCTCGCACGCCTGAAGCTGGGTAGGCTGCAGAAGAGGAACCCTCTAGTGAAATCCAAGGAGCTTTGGTTGGCATATGCCGAGGAATTGAAACGGATGCAAGTGTTCGAGGAGCAAGCAGCTCGTGCTGCAGAGACTTCTCTGAGCTTCTTCATTCCGCTCAACCATAGCTCCACCCTCTCAGGCTACTTCCGAGAGTTGTGCCAGTCTCTCCCAACCAAGGGTGAGGCAACTGCGGGCTCACACTCCTCTCAATCCCATAAGCAGGAGAAGGATCCAGGATCGTCTTCATCTCGATGGAGACATTTTGGGAGCAGGAGAGATCTCGATCCCAGAAGCATGCAGTGTCAACTTCGGTCGAGATCGCTTCTTTGGCCACTGGCTTTTCGACTTTGCCATCTGGTCAGTCGACTGAATTATCGATCGACAATGTTGAAATCGTGATCGATCCAATATTGCCGACTCCAGTCGACGATTCCCTCGATCGAACCTCTAATCTGTTTTTTCCAGATGACAAGACCCAGCCTGCTGGGACTCCAATCGGAAGAAGTGGTCCCTAATCCCAGGAAATCACCAGTCCCTCCGGTGTCTCCCGAGCAGCTGAGTCTGCCCGTCCGATCTTAATCGAGGTCTCGGACCCCCTTGACCGACAGACTGAGGAAGAGCCAGAAATGCTCTAAAAAGAGGTGACGCCATCGGTCGTCCTCGGATGAGGAGAGGCTCCGGCGGAAACTCCGGCGCTACGAGGCCTTCCTGTGGCAACAGCTAATTTTGACCGTGCACAAGCCACCGGCTTCTACAGCAGCCATTACCTGGCTTTCACCTCCCAGGCCGAAGCTGACTCCTTCAGAGCCGATTAAATCGGTTCCTCAGCCCGCGGAGCCAGCAAAACCACTGGTTTGGACCAAAATGGTCTCTCCACCAATTGTGGTGGAACCACCGCCCAAACAACCTATGGGAGGGTCTCTTTCTAAGGAAAACAGATCAGACAGCTGGCTTCCCCAGCGATTGTCTTTCACAGTCACCCTGGACCCCCTTCAGCGAGTCCATGGTGGTCAGCTGTTATACCCGGATTCCTCGGATTCAGACGTCACCAACTTGCATTCTCATCCAGGTGATGACGAATCAACCGTTGGCTTAGAGACGGAGGAAGGTCCCTTGTCTTCTCAAGGGATTCTTCGACCCAGCTCTGAGTCTACAGGGATGCCCCTGAAGTCTATCCAGAAAAAGGCAGAGTACCCTCTTACGGACATCCTTAAAGGGAAACCATGGATATTTTAGTCCAGAAGTAGTCTAGCAGCTAAATCAGCCTTATTAGAACCTCCTGTATATTAATTTGTTGCCTTTCACTCACCTTAGTGAAAATTTCCTTTATGTTGCTATGTGGTATGGCCAGCGGTCTGATATATGAGTTGCCATCTTGCCTCTTCATGCCCTCTGCTTGGGGTCATGGCATGGTACTGTTGCATTGTGGTTGCTGCGCGTTCATACAGGCGCGATCCCGTGTGGCATGCACACACATGCGTGCTCTCTACTACAAACTTAACCTCCTCCTTCGTGTTCTCCCTTAGCCGTGAGTGCCCACACGCCTCCATCTGCTTGACAGTGTTTGTTTAAATCCACCCCCATATTTCCCTCCTGTGGTATCACCCACTGATGTGCCAATACATGTGCCCCACTCTGTGACCATTTTTGATTGCTGTTTCTCTTCGTTCTCCCATTCTCGATGCACAGACTATGGTGTACGTCACAGATGCTGATGTGAAATGCCCTCTGGACCAATCCCCTTTTTCACATTTCCGTTGCCGGTCCGATGAAGTTTTCGCACCCCTGCCTAAAGCCACTAGTTCCCACTCAGGTCCATTCTTAGCCTGTATAAGCAGGTATTCTCCCTTGATTTTGGCATAATCCTAATTCAGATCGAGAGAGGAGAAATTGTCGCCAGAAGAAGTCGTCAAATCGAGAGAGACTGCATTTCATGAAAGAATGACGCTGATTGCTGCCACATCTCCCCTGAGTGCTGCTACCTAGCAGAGAGTACCTGGACTACCTGCAAGCAACCAGAAGTGCCTTCAGTGTCCTGCCTGAGACGCCACTCGCCACAACAGTATTGTACCTTTCACAGAAGAGCTACAATCACTTATTTTTCTTTCTGACTGACTTTATGCATCTCTTCTTCCTTGTGCCTGCTTTAATCAAAAGCACGCCAAAGTCCCGACTGCCTTCCTGCCATTACAGAATGAGCCACTCTTGACCATTTGTGTGCCAGGTAAGTGAGTCAGACCTGGGCCATATCATGTTGCTGCATCTACAAGCTAGCACTTTCAAGCTCTGTTTTTTGTTTGGCTGCAGCGGGTGGTGTGTGTGATGGGTATGGTGTATGGGGGTGTGTGGTGGGGGCTAGTGTATACCCAAAAGGATAGACTTTTTTTGTGGGGGGGTGTGTGGCATGAGAA
Source organism: Neoceratodus forsteri (assembly GCA_016271365.2). Taxonomy (NCBI): domain Eukaryota; kingdom Metazoa; phylum Chordata; order Ceratodontiformes; family Ceratodontidae; genus Neoceratodus; species Neoceratodus forsteri. The sequence goes on from CM028129.1 coordinate 727,378,064, forward strand.
TCATATTTCAGAAAAAGATATGTGCAGCAACAAGAGGTCACAATTCAAAGATGGAGGGGGACTTCATCATGGAGAGTGTGGTGAATGCAGCCCAGTACAGTAGCTGAGTAGCTCAGGGGGCAATGTGGAAATGAGCAGAATGGTTGGGCCAAGTGCTCACAGTTTTGACTCTTTGGGTTTGCGTGTGTGTGTGTGCATGTGCACATGCGTGTCTGTGTTAAGGGCCGAGTGAATGTGCTGAGTGTGTGTGTGTGTGTGTGTGTGTGGTAGGTGTGTTAGAAATTTTGACATGTGAGAAGTCTGTTGCCCCCAGAGTAACATTTCATATGTTTCTTGGGAGATATCTTGTGTATTGAGGCCCTTGTTAATGTTGCCATTTTCCCCACTCTGTGTTCGTATGTTTTTTTAATTGTACTTCTTTTGTATTCCCCTGGCTCTCTGCCCATGATAGCCCTCTGGACCCCCTATAATTATGGCAGCCTGCTGGTCCTATCCCATTTGTGCCAATGTGTCATCCTCCCCATAGCCTTGGCTCACCCCCCCGGGGTAGGGTAAAGAAGGTATGCCCCACAGTATCTCGCCATGAGGTATACATCGGGCCACAGGAGGATTACAGAGGGAAGTTCCTTTGTCCTCAGGGTGCAGATCCATGCTTGTTTTATTTGTATTCCCTTATGCAGAGAATCCACATGGGCAAGGAGACAAGCATGCATGGTATCGTTCACAGTCAGCGTGGGTCCTCTCACCCACTAGTCTAACCATGCAGCACCAGGATGGGGCCCAGAGAAGGAGTGCCTTCTCCCCCTGGACAGTCATCTGCAACTCGTTCTTGTTCATTACCCTGACAGGCTGTCCTCATCTTCATTTCTAATTACAGAAGTGTTCCAGAACCCTGTGATATCAGTTGAGGGGAAGCACAGAGAGAGAAGCTTTCCATACAGGGCTTCCTCTCAACCGATGTCACAGGGTTCTGCAAGCTAAAAATAATTAAAACACTTAATATCGGGTGGGAAACACCAGTATTTACAGGGAACCCTAAATAAGCAAAAGAATAGCACTATTTATAGATCATAATTGAAAAAAAAAGATAATAAAAAACTATTAAAGTGTAATCCACAAGGACAATGGTGCCACATTGAGGGTTGCAAGATTCTGCATGCTAGAACAAAAGTGTGTTATAGAGCCCGAAGCTCATAGTGTGTTCTAGAACCAGGTACTCATTACAGTCTGGACTACTTTTATTTTATTTTACAATATTTGGCCAGGAAACACACACTAAGCTGAGGCATGTTTCCTGGTGTGCCCTGGGAGTGCAGGGAAGTTAGTAACTTGCTCATGATCACTCGGTATGCAAGTGGTGGCTGTGGGTGGCTACTTCCAGTCAATGTGTAAACAAAATCAAAAAATCTACCCAAGAAGTGTGTGCAAATACTGCCCTGGTGTGTACCACACTGATGTATTTTGTTCAAAATCTTGTGTCAATGGCCCTGATGAACTTCAAATTGACAATACCTACAGTCTCTGTCAACCTCCCTGGTCATCCCCTCGAATAAAGTGATAAGGCTGGTTTGGCATGATCAGATCCTCGTAATTTTTTTATTTTTATTTAAAAATTGGTGCCCAGTGGTGGGGAGGGCTGAGGCACAGGTTGTGTCACCTTCTTTCAGCAGCACAGAGCTAGAGAGCCACCAGAGCTGTTATAATGAGTGTTTGGGTTTGGAAGTGCTCACCTCCCCTTTGGCGAAGTCTCCTATTCCAGCTACTGCTTGCCATTGCTCTGGCCTACCAAGTAAATGGAGTCACCATCAACCAGGCATATGAGAGCATACAGGGGGAAGAGCTGAGTGAGCCTGCCAAGTTTAAAAGCAGGCTCCTGTACTTAAAGGTTTTATTCTTTCGGTAGCAGAGAGAGTTGGAGACCACCTGATCTGTGAGGGTGAGCCCCTGGTTTTGGAAGTCTCTCTATCCCCTCCAGCTGAGATTGCTCCACCAGCTACCACTGGCCATTGCTTTGGGCTGCCAATTAAAGACAGTCTCTGCCAATCAGACAGATGGGAGCATACAGCTTAGTGAGCCCAATATCACCATATCTGTTGTTGCCAAGGACCAAGCCAGGTGACTGCAGAGGAGGCAGGAGAGAGAAAATTACAAGTCAAAAGAGGAGAGGGAAAGAAAGGAAGAAGACGGAAGTAACAAGCGAAGAGCTAGCAAAATGTGGAAGACCATGTGTGCGAATTCTAAAAGTTTGGGAAATAAGATTCCAGACCTAGAGACCTTCATGGCAGCGGCCAACCTCGATATTGTGGCCATTAGCGAGTCGTGGTGCATTATTCAATGGCAAGAAAAAAATCCTGGACTCTGATTGGTTAGTCTTGGGCTGGACCCATGATTTTATCCCAGTACAACATCACGGGTCTAGTCTTAGCCTCACTGTGAACCTGCAGATGAACTTTTGATTTATTATGAGCTGATTGATGTGCTTGATGACGTGCTTCATTGTTTCATCTTCTTTTTTCCACCAAAAACATCTTTAAAATTATTTTTTTTATTCTGTATAACAACGAGCCATTGTATAATAGCAATAATGCCCTCCAGGGTGTGTGTCGTTTGGGATAACATCATGCCTCAGTTATTGGACACACTCAGCCTGCGGCCTCGTGCCCAACCACCTGGGGCGTGACGTTATCCCAGCACGACACACACCCTGTCAGGCATTATTGCTTAGTTGACAACCCTGACTGGGACATGGCCATACCAGGCTACACACTGTTCAGAAATGACAGGTTTGGGCTAGCCCGGTGACGCTGAGGCGCTGGACACCTTATCTCACACCATGCCGATGACCCGTGTTCGGGAACTAGCATGGACCGCTGAGGGTCTGCCAGGGAAGAGAAGGATAGAGCACCTGATGGCTGCTTTCCTTCTCTGAAGGGGTAATCTGCAAGCTCCCACCATGATACCGCCACCTGGGGGAACTCGAGTGGAAGGTGTGGTAGAGGGAGGTAGCTGTACGGGAATGGGGCGGAGCAGGAGGTGCGTCTCACCACATGTCCTCACTCATTGGCCCTCTTTGCATGCCGACACTGGGGAAAAAAGAACAAGGAAAAACACCCCAGTCTCGCCTAGGTGACGACTCCTCACTGTGTGTGCTCTCAGATCATTGGAGCAGACTCCGCTGTGCCGGAAGTTAAAAAGTTGGGGAGGTAAGTGGGCCCCCTCCTGACCGTACACCGGGGGGTTATCCAGGCATCAAGGGGATTAGTGGTACCAGGTACTCTAAGGCCAGACCCCGGTGAGAAGAGGGTCTGTGCAGCACAGGTAGTCTGAAAGAGTGGTGAGAGGGGGCAGTAAGGTGCATAAAATAGAGTAAAAATAAACAAAGGATAGGGTTGGAAGGAGTGTGGTGCTTTATGTGAAGGAAAGGCTGAAAGCCATGGAGACACAGGACAATAACAAAAATGTAAAGGGACCTGAGGTATGGTCATAACAGATGACCTAAAGGTGGGCAAGCAATGTGAGAGAAGGCAGTAAGGAGGGCTGGGGGGTACTGGGATGCATAGGGAGAGGCATCACCAGTAGAAAACAAGAAGTTGTTGGCCCTCTGTACAGACAGTTGGTAAGACCACATCTGGAGTACTGTGTACAGTTCTGGAGACCCCATCTCCGCAAAGACATAGACAGGGTAGAGGCTGTCCAGAGGAGGGCAACCAAAATGGTGCAGGGTCTGCACCAGAAGACATATGAAGAAAGACTAAAGGAGCTTAAGATGTATAGCCTTGACAAAAGGAGAGAGAAAGGAGGGACATGATATAAACTTTCAGATACCTCAAGGGAATCAACAAAGTCCAAGAGGGTAGCGTCTTTCAGAAAAAGAGATGTGCAAGAACAAGGGGGCACTATTTGAATATAGAGGGGGGACAGCTCAGAGGTAATGTGAGGAAGTACTTCACAGAGAGGGTTGTAGATGCGTGGAACAGCCTTCTGAGGAGATCATAGAGGCATAAAACTGTGAAGGAATTCAAGAATGCATGGGACAGACATAAGGCAATTCTAGTGGGGGGTAGGAGGAAGTAGTCTGTTGGTTAACTAGGATCTGCAGCTTATCCGTTGGGTTGGGAAATGGGTAGACTATGTGTGCAATAGTGAAATACATAATGGGACTGATCTTCCTAGACTTAGTCTCCACCACTCATTCACATTAATGGGATCTATGCCGGAGGTGCTAGGACACAGCGGGAGCAAAGTTTTTTGCAGGAGGGTCGGCGCCAGAGATGGAGCTGCAGGAGGCCGCGAGCTCGCTCATGCGGCAATGACTATCTCGCCTCACAATCCTCCAACTGCCTCAGTTCCTTTTTTCCCGCCAAGTGCGCTTCAGTAACAGCGTCGCTCAACCGCCAGGAGTCAAACTTCAAACTAGCTGCATAGTTTTCAGTTTATTATTTTGTAGTATTTCTCGAATAAAGTACTGCTTATGATAATTTATTCATATTAAAGAAAGACGTCTCAGCCCACATTGACGGAGTCGACCATGAGCGGTTCAGGTGATGGCAGGGAGACTTCATTATGAAAGCTGTTCGGTCAGCCAGGCTGGGTCCAGTCTGCCACCCTCTCTGGGGTCTGACAATGAACGGTCCAATGCCGAGGGAAGGCGGTCCCCAGAAGCATAAAAGAAAACAGTTGCATTCTCGGCACCATTCAGCCTCGAGCTGTTTGGCCCGTAGGTCAAAAAAGAGAAGGCATCACTCGAGGTCACCTTCTGATATGTCTTCGCGTCGACGGTCGGTCATTAGGGTCAGTTGCCAGTCTCCTCGTTCAGAGTCGCCAGTTTCTGGTTCTGGTCACCGACCTCTTCGACATCGGAGCTCTTCCCCGCCTTCTGGTAGGGCTTCAGATGAGCAGTTTCATCAGTGGGCCGCTCTAATGGAGCAGTGGGCTCAGAGGTTGATTTAGCTGCCTGACTCGGTCACTCCAGGGCCCTGGGCTCTTTGGGGGATCGGGCAGGGGTGGTTGGTTCTCCTCAGCTGTGCGTGCCTCTCGGTGACGCCTGCCTGCTCAGTGCTTTTCCTCACATGGCTGCGAGCAGGGGCCACACTCGATGCCTCTATCTCCTGGTATTCTTCCTCCTTTTCCTCAAATCCTAATTTTCAGGGCCCTGGGTTGGTTTCAGCTCCATTGGCATCGGTGGGTTGCTCGGCGCCATCCTGGGCGCCGATCGCCTATTAGCGCCCGTCTTGACGCTTCGGTGCCATAGGGTTTCTCGGCACCGTCTGACCTTCGGCACCCGTGTTCTTCGGCTTTATCAGCGCCCGTGTTGTTCTTTGGCGCCGAGGCCTGGCTTTTCCTCAGCCAGTCTTCAGGGCTTCTCCTCTATGAATCCTTTCCTTCCTCATTTCCTGCTGATTTTCTTTTTTTTTTAACTTTATGTTTATTGGTTTCTTTTAAACATAAAAGTCCACAATACAATAGCCAGACATCAATGTAGTATTACATCAGATAGATTTCACAGCAGTATATCATAATCTAGACCATAGGTGTACAAAGTTAGGGGTATACCAATATTTGTTCTGAAAAAAGATAAAATCCCCTTAGCTATACTTCTATATGAGAGGTGGCCAATCCTAATAAAAGGTATCCAAAAAGTAGAGAAATTCAACTCCCTGCGTTGATTAGGCCACGATCCCGAACATATGGTGTACTTTGTCTGGTGTGCCTTCTCACACTCTAGCAACCTCGACAAACAGCTACAAATATGAGTAGTTACAATGCCATATTTAAGATATATAAAACAAAAATTATATGGACATTCAGTTACCATGAACATGAAAACTCTAAAGGTTCTTCCTTAATATCAACTAAAACCAGTTAATGTCCTTTTTAGACAGTCCATGAAAACAGTTGAACTTTCAAGAAATTGAACCCATGTGCTCAGCTTCTCAAGAACTCCTCATATGATTGTGTGCGCTATCAAAAATATTACCCTTCAAGTGTCCTCGTTTTCCGATTCTTGGTCCGATTCCAAATGAGCTGCTGCTTCTGAGGCCTCAAATTCTTTTTGAATTTGTTGCACACACTTACCGGCTTCATCAGGGTCAGATAATTGGAAAGTATGACTCCCGTAGAAAATTCTCAGACGCGCCGGCATCGTTTCCTGCTGATTTTCATTCCTTTCCTGTCCATTCAGTCCCTCCTGGACTGTCAAGGGATAATATTGAGCCTGACCCAGATCTTCAACTGGGTGATATGGAAGGAGCAGGACCTAATCCTGTTGCACAGCTTGTGGTCGAGGACCTGTCTTTTAAGTCTCTGCAAAAGAATTTGAATTCCACTCTTTCTCTGCAGACTACAGATATCGATCCTGGAAAGTTTTTAAGGCTCCAGTACCTTCATGTCCCGGAGATCCCTACGGATCTAACTCCCCCAGTACAACCCTCCTTTGAGAGTCTTTCTCAAATGATATGGAATAATCCCGCTGTCATTCCTTCTGTGGCTAAGTCCATAGATAGAAAGTATGCTGCTCCCAAGGATCGACCCATTTTGGCCTCCCAAGCCTTTGAGGACCCTATTGTAGTCCTGGCAGAGTATGGTAAGGTTGTCCTTCCTCAAGCTACTACAGCACGACCTATAAAAAAAGACTCTCATAAGATAGATACTTTAGGTAAGAGAGTCTTTGCTGCATCCACCCTGGGTATGCGTATTGCCAGCTACCAGGGTTATTTCTCTCAATATGAGTATGTTCTTTGGCATTCGCTCAAACAATTGGTAGAAGCTCTACCTGAGTCAGACTAATTCAGAGCTTCTTCAGACCATAACCAGGGGTATCGAGTCCAACAACCAGCAGGTTAAAGCAGCTGTGGACGCTTTCGATACTGCCTCCAGAGCAGCAGCGGTGGGTATTTGTACCCACCGTCACTCCTGGCTGTGCACTTCAGGCTTCACGGATGATGCCCAGCAACAGGTCATGGCGTTACCCTTCAGTGGTGTGTATCTCTTCAGTCCTCAAGTACAGCAAGCTCTAGAGGCCACTCAAAAGACTAGGTCTGCCATTAAATTGGCTCGCCCCGTTCCCACCCCTTCACGGGGGGGGGTGTTAATAAGCGTGAATTTCACAACCGTCAGTCCTTTCAAGGCAAGAGCAGGAGAGGTTTTAATAAGAATCAAACCCCCCAGCCTCAAAAGAAAACGTAAAAGAAAGCACAAGGCCCAAAGTGCCCAGTTCCGCCTTCTGAGTTTCTGGCCCAAGTCCCGCCTCAGCTGCCCGAGGGGGACTCTTTCTTGGCGGTGGGGGGGTCTTCTGACTCTATTCTACAACCAATGGAAGTCCATAACTTCGGACAAATGAGTCCTCCGGATAATCCGCGAAGGGTATTCCCTCAATCTTTCAGAGACCTCTCCAGATCGTCCCCCCAAACGTCAGCCCAGGCTGTCAGTTCTTCAGTCAGAGCTTCTCGCTGCTGAGATACAAGGCCTTCTGAACAACTGGGCAGTAGAAATAGTTCCGATGGATCAACAGAACACAGGGTTCTACCCCCATTACTTTCTAGTTCCAAAGAAAACTGGGGGCATGCGCCCCATTTTGGACCTCAGAAAATTGAACAAATTTCTTCCCAAAGAAAAGTTCAAAATGATATCGCTAGGAACCCAGTTACCTTTGTTTCATCAACACGACTGGTTAGCCTCCCTGGACATGCAGGATGCTTACTAGTATATCTCTATTCACCTGAAGCATCGCAAATACCCAAGGTTTGTGACTTTGGGCCAGCATTATCAGTCAGAGTCCTGCCCTTTGGGCTATCCTCGGCGCCGTGAGTTTTTACAAAATGTTGTGCAATTCTCGCAGCGCATCTCAGAAAGATCAGAATACAAGTGTTCCCATATCTGGACGACTGGCTTCTAGCAAGCCCTTCCAGGCAAGGAACTCTAGACGTCATAGCCACGGCCTCGGACTTTCTCCTGTCCATGGGAGTCCTGCTAAATCTCAAGAAATCACAGTTCTAACCCCAGTAATGCTCAGAATATTCATAACTTTGTGCAGTCAGCATGGTGGGTTGGACTGCTCGGAGAGATGGATACATGCAAATGATGGAATTCTTTGCATGTGAGCATCTTTCAAATACTGCCTCTACCAGCTGTAGTGTTCTGAGCCCTTCAGATTTTTCTGTCCGCCTGAAAGTCTGGTCGCTCAGAGTCTCTGTCGCCCTCTTTCGCATGAAGAAGATAGAAAACATCACCAAAACCATAAGTATATTTAGTTTCTTTTATTGCCTCTACTAATTGTTAGTTTACATCTAGTTTATTATTTAAATAGTTGTTTTTCTCGGTTCCTCATGGTTCGGCATAACTGTGAGGGATCCGAGGTAGTTTAATTTTATTTCAGTTCTCTGACTGAAGAACCTATTCATTATCGCTAATTTTTGGTCCTTAAAAACTTTAGTTGTAACTGCTTTTTATCGGTTACAGAACCGCTGAACTGGTTCACATTTCATCTCCTCTCTCGGTTCCATCGGTTCACTATCGGTTCCGGAACCGACCGAAAAAAAAAAAAAAAGGAAAACCCTTTTTAAGCTGTTTAAATAACCGCAGCAGCATTTAGCATTTAGCGGTTGGGGTTTTTCACCTCGTCTTTCACCATGACTGAGAAACCTAAGAAGAGAACCGGGGAACCCGGTTTTAAAAACTGTTTAAAGTGTGGAGATATGTTTGCCAAGGCAGAAAAGCACACTTTATGTGTAGCTTGTCTGGGTTTTGAACATTTGGACTAGGAATGTGAAATATGTAAAAATTTCCCAGAAAAAACTGTTGAAAAGTGCCTTGAAAGGCTTAATAAAGTTTCCTAGTGGTCCTTCAGGCTCTGACCAGCTGACAACCCAGTCTGTTGTGGTTGAAGCAACAAGTGCTACTAGCCCTGCCCCTGATACGGGCGAAGAGAGGGAAAGAACCGGCTGACTCTCCAGTTCCCTCAAAGAAATTAAGGAAACTCAAGCATGCAGAATACTCCCCTGCTAAACCAGGGATTTCGGTGCAGCTGCCTGTAATGCCTTCAGCTTAGGAGATAGCTCAGGCGTTTAAAATTATTCAGGCTCTGCAGGGCATCATCCCTCAGCCTCCTGCCCCTTCCCAGGGTCCCCAGGTTGCTGCTACTGTGTTGCCCCCTGCTCCGGAGCAACACTATTTCGAAGCGGATGAGGAGCCTTATGAGGAGGACGAACCTATCCCCCCAGAGGTGTCCCCTGAGCAGGAATTTGGCTCGCCTCCCAGAGTGTCTGAGGATTTTTCCTCTCATTTTTCTTTCATAAGAAAAATGGCAGATGCTCTGGATATTGCCACAACAGAACAAGTGGAAGATGAGGAGGAGATTGAGTGCCTTAATATGATGGGTTTAACACCCACAAATGCCCTTCTCCTCCCAGTATATACATTTTTCAAGAAGGATGCTATGAAGCTCCTGCAGACCCCAAATTCTATTCCTCCAATTGACAAGAGAATAGATAAAAAATACCAACTGGACAGGGAGGGAGCTGACTTCCTCTTCTCCCATCCTGATCATCAAGGGGTAATATAGCAAGTTACCTGTGATAAAGCTAAAGTCCCTCTGTCCTCACACCCACCGGACAAGGAATCCAGAAAATTGGACAGTATGGCCAAAAAGGGCTATTTGTCAGCCTCATTGGCCATGAGACAGGCTACTTTTCAAGCTTATGCTGCCCAGTATCAGAAATCCCTGTGGCAGTCGGTACTGGCAATGTCCATGAAGGCCACCTCACCTTTGTCAGATGACCTGGCTGAAACTGCCAGGTTTGGGCTAGAGGCAACCAAGTACCAAGTCCAAATGGCTGCTGATCTAAATGACACTGCAGCCAGATGGATGGCTAATACAATGGCTCAGAGGAGGTTTGCTTGGCTTAGGGCTACAAACCTCACTCAGGATACCCAGTCAAAGGCTCTGGATTTCCCATTAGAGGGAAATGCACTTTTTGGGGAGTCCACAGTGGCCTGTATGAAAAAGTTGGATGAATATAAGGCTACTTATAGAAGTAACTCTGCTAGAGACAGAGCTTCTTCATCCACCAGGCCCTACGGAAGGGGGGCTAGGGATCGTTCTTGTCAAGACTCTTTTTCCAGCCAGTAGCCATGCCCCAATACCAGCAGTACCCCCCACAGGGCTACTCAAGGGCTAGGAGTAGAAGGGGCTCAGGCACAACCTCAACCCCAGCCTAAACAGAACCCCTGAGATGCAGGCTGCCTTCTCTCTTCCTGTTGGAGGCAGACTATCCCATTTCCTCCCCCTCTGGTCAACCATCACCACAGACAAGTGGGTGTTGGAGGTAGTGGGCCAAGGTCTGTCTCTGGGACTTCAAATTTCTTCCTTGAAAAAAACCCAGGGTTTCCACCTCCAGCACAAATGTTGTTGCTAGAGGCAGAAGTTCAGAAGTTGCTTCAGCTCAAAGCAGTGGAACTAGTCCCTGCAACCCTGAGAGGAAGAGGTTTTCACTCCAGATACTCCTAACAACAAAGAAAAATGGGGAGTGGCGGCCAATTTTGGATCTCAGAGCTTTAAACAAGCACCTGAAAAAGCCAAAGTTTAAGATGGTAACTTTGGCTCGGATTCTGCCAACAATCCAAAAAGGGGATTGGCTGGCATCTCTGGACTTACAGGACACTTATTTCCACATCCCCATAAAAGAATCTTTCAGGAAATTTCTCAGATTCAAATTCCCATCAGGTCATTATCAGTTTGCAACCCTGCCCTTCGGCCTTTCCTCGACACCAAGGGTGTTTACAAAATGCCTAGCAGCTGTGGTGGCATTTCTTCAAAGACAGGGAGTGACTGTTTTCCCATACCTGGATGACTGGCTAGTGGTGGGCAAATCACCAGAACAAGTCACAACCTCTCTGAAGCTCACACAGGATCTTTTGGAGTCCTTGGGTTTCATAGTAAACCAGAAAAAATCTGTCTTCACCCCTACACAGACTTTACAGTTCATAGGGGCAGAGATCAGTACTATACAGGCCACAGCCTTTTTACCACTAGACAGGGTGCAAAGCCTTCAGGCCATAGCAAATTCTTTCAAGTTGCGCGGTCAAAAAACAGCCAGGCAATTCCTTCAGCTCTTGGGTCATATGGCTGCATCCATGGGCACAGTGCAGGGTTCCAGGTTTCACGTGAGAGACATCCAGTTTCACCTCAGGAATCATTGGAGTCAGAAAAAAGATCCCTTTTCAAAACTCATTCCAGTGACAAGGCCTCTGTTACAAGCCCTCTTGTGGTGGAAAAAGGAATCCAACCTAAGGCAGGGAGTCCCCTTCCAGAAGGAGGATCCTTCACTAGTCCTCACAACAGATGCATCCCTTCTGGGCTGGGGTGCCCATCTAGGGGAGCACACAACTCAGGGTACCTGGTCAGAGGCAGAGTCCCTCCAGCATATAAATTTGCTGGAACTCAGAGCAGTGCGGCTGGCACTAAAAGTTTTCTCTACACTGGTAATGGGCAAAGTGGTACAGGTCAGAACAGACAATACCACCACTATGTATTACATAAACAAGCAGGGTGGCACCAAATCAGGTCCCCTATGCACAGTAGCCATGAAAATTTGGACTCTGGCATATTCTCTAAAGGTGTCCCTGCAAGCCATCCATCTGCCAGGAAAGGACAATATCTTGGCATACACACTGAGTCGGATCAATCAGTCCCATCATGAATGGACACTGAACAAGCAGGTGGTGCGGGTAATTTTCAGCAGGTGGGGCATTCCAGAGATAGACTTGTTCGCATCCCACCAGAACCACCAGTTGCCTCAGTATTGTTGCAGGCCACCAGCCCAGGGCACAATCCCTCTGGACGCCCTGGTACTGGATTGGTCAGGCAAGTTTCTCTATGCCTTTCCCCCCTTTCCTTTTGTCTTCAGGGTATTGCTGAAGCTCAGATCCCTCTCAGCTTCTCTGATCTTGATAGCTCCAGATTGGCCCAGGCAGCCATGGTACTCTCTTCTGCTCTCCATGTCAGTGAGCAAGCCAATAAGCTTGCCTCTCAGGCACAATCTTCTGACCTCCAATCAGGGAACTTTGCTGTTCCCCAATCTCAAGTCCCTCCACCTCAATGCATGGCTCTTGAGGAGTTAGAGTATGCAGGCTTGAACCTTTCTGAAGCTGTATTAAACATCTTGAAAGGTTATAGGAAGCCTGCCACTAAGAAAACTTATTCTGCTAAGTGGAAAAGATTCTCCTTCTGGTGCTCTGGTAGAAACTTCGCCCCAAATGATGCAGGGGTCTCAGTGGTGTTGGATTATCTGACTCACTTACATTCACAAGGTCTACAACCCAGTTCTTTAAGAGTTCACATTGCAGCAGTATCTGCATACCTTTCTGCTAGGACAAAGGTGTCAGTAGCATCAGATCCCATTTTCAAAAGATTTTTTAAAGGTCTGATGCATTTGCACCCTCCTCACAGGGCACCAGTGGCCACTTGGGATCTTAATATATGTATAGCCAGATTGATGCGGGCTCCTTTTGAGCCCATGGCTACAGCCTATTTAAAGTATGTTACCTGGAAAACAGTTTTCCTGGTAGCAATTACCTCAGCAAGAAGAATTAGTGAGCTTCAGGCTCTCTGTGTTGAGCAGGACTACATTTCCTTCCACAGGGATAAGGCAGTCCTCAGAACAAAAAGACAATTCCTTCCCAAGGTTGTTTCAGATTTCTATCTGAACCAATCAATCACTCTGCCTGTCTTCTTCACAGACCATACAAGCTCTGGTGAAAGAAGGCTCCACAGTCTGGATGTGAAAAGAGCTCTCAGCTACTACATGACAGCTACTAAAGTTCATAGGCAAGACAAGAAACAACTTTTCCTTACATATGGGGATGTTGGAATGGGCAAACCAGCCTCAAAAAGATCCATTTCTCGGTGGATTGTCCCGTGTATTCAATTCTGCTACGTTAAAGCAGGTAGGGAGTCCCCAGCTGGGCTGAGGGCTCACTCAACAAGAGGAACAGCTGCCACTCTTGCAGCTGCTAGGGAGGTGCCATTATTGGACATTTGTAAAGCAGCTACTTGGAAATCAGTGCACACCTTTACAAAGCATTATAACTTGGATGTTTTGTCCAGAAGTGATGCCAGGTTTGGCACAGCAGTCCTGCAAAGTCTGTTTCTAAAATAGAGTTCTGTGCCCACCTCCAAGGGGTACTGCTTGGTAGTCTGCACAAAGTTATGAATATTCTGAGCATTACTGGGGTTAGAAGAAAAAATTACTTACCATAGTAATCTTCTTTCTTCCCAGTGATGCTCAGATATTCATAATTACTTCCCATCCTCCCCTTCCGGAACTTCAGCCTCTGCATTCCGCATGCTAGTGCCACATAGCCATACCCTTCTGGGTACACTTCTCTATGCTAAATAGGTTTTAACAGAGTTTTCTGTCTCTCTTAATGGTTTTCTCACTGTCTGGTGAACACCATTATTATAGATATAGTCCCTCCCTTGGAGGTTTTTTGAAGTAAATTGTTTTATTAGGCTAATCCTAAAAAATGCTTTAAATAATTAGTTGTCAAATTTTTTTCATATTGCCTGACTTCCAGGCTTCTTACAAATCTGAAGGGCTTAGAACACTACAGTTGGTAGAGGCAGTATTTGAAAAATGCTCATGTGCAAAGAATTCCATCATTTGCATGTGTTCCATCTCTCCGGGCAGTCCAACCCACCAGGCTGACTGCACAAAGTTATGAATATCTGAGCATCACTGGGAAGAAAGAAGATTACTATGGTAAGTAATTTTTACTTTCAGCCCTCCCAGAAGCTCCTTTTCATAGGAACTCTTCTGGACACTTCCTGTGCGAAAGCTTTTCTACTAGAGGACAGAAGGAGCGATATCCTACAGATGGCCCGATACATCAGAGAGAACTGTTCGGTTCAATCTATCTCAATGCAACGGATGCTCAGCCTCATGGCATCCTCAGTGTTCACTGTACCTCTAGCTCGTCTCCACATGAGAACCTCTCAATGGATGCTCAGTACTCAGTGGTCATCAACCACTCACCCTCAGTCCTTTCTCATCAAGGTGACAGAACCTTTGAAGAGGTCTCTCACCTGGTGGTCGCAAGAGGACAGTCTCCTTCAGGGATATTTATTTATTTACTTTTGTTTACCAGGTAAGTCACACTAGACATCCAAGTGCCTATTTTCAGGTGCAACCCAGGAGACTTACAGACTTGAGTTTTCCAGGTACAGTGACAATACAATTTTACATACAGTGAGGTGACTAATACAATTTTTGCATACAGTGAGATGTATCAGGACACACAGCATGGTGACAATCAGTTAAAACACATGGGCCCGGGGTGGTTAAGGATGACCCAGGAGGGATAAGAGCTAGGGCATATATAGGCAGTGAGTGAGTCAAGTTTGCGTGCAAAGGGAGGGCAGGCGATACCAGAAGAGTGATCCAGTTTGTTGAAGCATTGACCAGGTTATCGTGAGAGTAAGTGCGATGGGCCTGGAGGGCACAGAGGCCCCCCAAGTCAGCACAGAGTGGGGCAAGGCTACGAGGCACAGGGGCAAGTGGAGGGACCCTTCAAGAAGCCCCAGAGGGAGGTTTTAAATCCAGTATGGGAGGGGGTAGACCGTGCTAGGGCTGGGAATGAGTTCCACAGTTTTGGGGCACAGTGGGTAAAAGCCTGATCCCCCGCAAGGGTGTGTGTCCTAGGGACTGGGCGGTTGAGTGCTGCCCTGGATCTAAGATGGTAGGGAGGGGGTCAGGGTTGAGGGGAAAGGCAAGGGCAGCAGGGGTGGCAGATCTGACGATGTTGTCTATGAAGTTACCTACTACGAAGGTGCGGTGCTTCTCTGGAGGGAGACAATCAAGGCGGGCGTAGAGGTCGCATCTGTGTGTTGGGGGGGGCGGAAAGCGCGAACCGGCAGATGCTGTTGTAGGCCATGTCCCATTTCAAGAGGATGGATTTTGGTGCAGAGGCAAAGGTCACCAGTCCGTAGCAGAGGGAGTGGAGGAGAACACCCCTAGCTAGGGCCACCCGGGCAGCAGCGGTGAGGCAGGTTTTGGCCCTGTAGGCGAGTCCAGGTTTAGCATTTGTGGCCTTGCAGATGTTTCGGATGTGTAGGAAGAGGTCCAGCTGGGGGTCCAGAGTGACACCGAGATACTTGACTATGGGAACCAACTGTAGAGTTGAGCCATCGGCCCCAAGGATTATAAAGGGGGGCAGGGCAGGATTTAGTTCTGCTCTGGGAACCGAAAAGCATGGCCTGGGTTTTCTTAAGGTTGGTGGTGAGCTTGTGTTCAGCCAGCCATGATTGGATCCGCTTGAAGTCGGTGTTTAGTAAGGAATTGATGGAGCCAATGTCACGTGCAATCTGTAGGATGACAAGGTCGTCGGCGTATAAGGTGGCTAGCCCATGGGTGGGGACGGACGGCAGTTCATTGACGAAGAGGGAGAAAAGTGTCGGACCGAGGACGGACCATTGGGAGACCCCGCAGTGGACAGATGAGAGATGAGAGTGGGTCTGGTTAAAGTTTGTGTATTGCTTCCTACCAGTAAGGTAATTGAGGAACCAGGCATGGACAGGGTTAGAGAGTCCGAGGGAGAGAAGGGTGGAGCTGAGGAGGGAGTGGTCAACCCTGTCAAAGGCCTTGGAGAGGTCCACGAAGATCGCGCCTGTGAGGTTGCCCTGGTCGGTAGCTGTCCTGATATGCGAGGTGACTACAGCGAGGGCAGTGGCTGTACTGTGTCCCTTCCTAAACCCATGTTGGGCCGGGGAGAGAAGGTTGTATACCTGCAGGTACTCAGTTAACTGAGAGGCCACAACTTTCTCTAGAGTTTGGAGGCAGCCGACAGAATGGCAGTAGCGGTAGTTTGAGGGTCTTTGGGGTTACCATGTTTGAGAACAGGGTAACCTTGGCTACTTTCCAGATATCAGGGATGACACGGTTGTTAATGAGGTGTTGAAGATATGTGTTAGGGGCCGGGCAGGGAGGTGGGCACCAACCTGAGCAGCTTGGGCTCCAGGTTATCGTGCCTTGTGCCAGTGTGAGGGGAGAGGTTGGCAAGCAGCCTCTGAGTCTCAGAGGTGGACGCTTGTTGAAGGAAGAAGGAGGGTCGGGACTCAGGTCTGGGTTGAGAGGTGCTTGCGGAGTGGGGTTCCGGTGGTTTAGCGATTGGGGACGTGGATATAGCAGGAGCAGAGGGGAAGGGGTGGCTGTTCTGTGAACATTGCATTAAAGGTATTACTGATAGTGCGTGGACTGTTGCAGCTGGCCCCGTCAATTAGTAAGTCAGTGATCTGCACTCGAGCAGAGCCCCCCACTGCACTTCTAATGTTCTGCCAGAAGCTCCTCGGGTTGCTGGCTGAGGCGCAGGGACGGCACGGCAGTACTCACTTTGGCTGATCTGATGGCTTTCTACAGGAGTTTTGAGGTGCCTGTAGGCAGTGAGGTCATCAGAGCTTTGGGAGGCTTTGTAGGTTCTCCAACGTTTGTCCCTGAGCTTCATTAGGGAGAATAGGTCCCTGTGAAGCCACTTGGTAACAGTGCCCCGCACTCTCCTTTTCATGAGGGGGGCATGTTTGTTCTGCACTGGGATGAATTTAGCTAAGAATGCACCCAGTGCTTGGTCCAGGTCCAGTGAGCCGGTGACCCCTGACCAGTCAGTCGATCTGAGGTCAGTAAGGAAGTCAGGCAGATGGAATTTTGAGTAGTCCCTCATTTGAATCACTTTACCAGGTATTTTCGCCTGGGAGATACCCCAAGTACAAAAGACGGGTGAATGGTCCGAGATGGCATCAGGTAGGATGCCCGAGGATAAGACCCTGTCAGGTCTATTGGTCAGGACCCAGTCAATCAGCGTCCCTTTGCCTCCCCGGGGAGAGAGCCTAGTAGGTTCGGTGATAAGCTGGTTCAGTGCAAGGTCTGAGAGCAGTGGCCCATATGACTTTGAGTCCGACCCTAACTAATTTAGGTTGAAGTCGCCTGTGATGATGACTTCACTTGTGCCCACCCTCTCGCTAACATTGTGCAGGAGAGAGGGGAGCCCAGGTTTGCCACCCCTAGGAGGGTTGTAGCAGCAGATCAGATGGATTTTCTTGGTGAGCCCGAGCAGAAGAACGATGTGTAGGAACTCACATGTCGCGCTGGGTGGGGGAAGGGGATCTACTGCAGACACATTGAGGTGCGTTTTATAGTAAAGTAGCACCCCATCACCTTGTTTGTTCCCCCCATGATCACTTCTGATATGACTATACCCCGGTAGGGAGCACATAGTATCAGGCGTGTGGGGTTTCAGCCAAGTTTCAGTGATACCCAGTATGTCTCGGTTGTAATGGGCAACCCAGGCAGCGAGCTCAGTAAGGTTGTGTAGGAGATCATGGACGTTTAGATGGACAATTTTTAGCCCCTTGGTAGATAGCCATGAGGTGGGAGAGTTGGGGGGGGAGGCCGTTCCTCTTGGGACTGGTAGTACAGTTCCTGGAGGGCTCGCTAGGGAGGGTGGAGGAGGAAGCCATGGCAGTGGGGAGCTTAGCAATGGCTGAGTGGTCTGGCAGCACTTGGGGGTTGGGAATATGTGGTGGCTATAGTGACCAGAGATTAGTAAGGTCTGTGCTCAAGACTTTTTTTTTTTTTCATATTCTTGGTTTATCAGTAGCCTGTGCACTCAGGTAGGAGATTGGGGTTGCTAGGTCTGCCCCTAGTGGTTGGACATTATAACTTGCTAATGAAAACTAGGCTGATAGGTTAAATTTTCCGCCCATGTAATCACTCAGCCTATTTAGGCAGAGCCGACCAAGGGTGGTGGTGGGGGCGGGCGGGCTTACTCAGACAGAAGCAGCAGGAGGCTACACCCTCATGCTACTGGTCCAGCTCAGAGTGTTCTCCTTGAAAAAGGGCGCCAACACGAACAAGCAGCACAGAGGGCAGCACCGAGTGAACGGCACTCATCCCTGCAAATGGTAGGAATGTTCGTCCCTGCAAACGGTAGAAATGTCCAGAATTCAGGATTTACCTTGCAGCCTTTTCCAGATTCTCCTTGCGATGGGCTGGGGGGAAGGACGCGAGCACCCTCTGACCTCCGCTCCTCGGGGTCCAGGTATCGGAAGAGAGCCGGGGGGGTTGGGGAGGGCCGTGGAGCACCCTCTTGACCTCCATTCCTTGGGGCTGTGAGCTGTGGATCCTCTGGATCATCAGATTTCCAATACCACAGACGCGTCCCTGATGGGGTGGGGAGCTCATTGTCAGAATCTCCACACCCAAGGAACATGGACTCAGAATGAGTCCCAGTTTCATATAAATGTCTTAGAAATGAGAGCTGTCTTTTATGAAGTCTGAGCTTTGAAGAACATTCTTTGTAACAAGACCATTCTCCTTCAAATGGACAACAAAGCAGTGATATATTACATCAACATGCAGGGCGGTGCTCTTACCCTTTATGCAAGGAAGCAATGAGAGTGTGGGAATGGTGCTTGGAGCACAAGGCTCTAATTCAAGCAGTCTACCTGCTGGGAGTGCAGAACGAACTGGCAGACTGTCTCAGCAGAACAGAGACAGATCCTCATGAATGGTCATCGACTCAACCATAGTTCAGTCACTATTCGCAGAGTGGGGAACTCCAGACCTGGACCTTTTTGCATCCCCATTCAACACAAAACTGCCTCTCTTCTGCTCCAGAAATCCAGGGCCTGGCATTTTCTGTCAGGATGCATTCAGGCTGCAGTGGACAAAATGCTTTGTATACGCCTTTCTGCCCCTTCCTCTAATTCAGAGGGTACTTCTCAAGTTCGAGTCCCGGGGGACAAAATGATCCTCATTGCTCCCTTCTGGCCTCGGCAAATATGGTTTCCATTACTCAACAGTATGTCGAAAACCTCTCTGAAAGCGCTTCCCCTTCAAACGAACCTTCTGACTCAGGGGTCTGTGGTACATCCCAATCTGAGATCACGTTACCTTCACGCTTGGCTCCTGAAGAGAGAGAGGTGAACAGGTTCAGTGTCTCTCGCAGAGTTTGATATTCTTCTGGCTGCGCACAAGCCAGCCACTAGAAAAACTTACACAGCCAAATGAAAGCATTTTTCGCTCTGGTGTACAAAATCCTCTTTGAATCCTTTTTTCTGTCTGCCAAGTAAAGTTCTAGAGTACCTTTTAGACCTCTCAAATTCAGGTCTGCAATACTCTACAGTCTAGGTTCACCTTTGTGCCATTTCAGCTTATCATGAGCCAGTACTTTCCTTGTCACTGGCTCAGTTACCTGTGGTTAAGAGGTTTCTTAAGGGAATTCTGCATACCAGACCCTCTATCAGATGTTCAGTCGCAGCCTGGGACATTAATCTTGTACTAGACATGCTCACTCGAATGCCTTTTGAGCCTCCAGCTATGTGAGCTGAAATTTCTCACTTGGAAAACGGCCTTCCTGGTGGCCATTACCTTGGCCCGCAGGGTCTCTGAGATACATGCCTTGGTCACAGACCATCCATATAGTTTGTTTCATAAAGACAAAGTAGTTCTTAGGACCCATCCTAAGTTTCTCCCTAAGGTTGTTTCAGAATTCCATCTAAACCAACCTTTGGTCCTACCTACTTACTTTGCGAACTTCCAAAATGAAGGAGAGCATTCCCTTCATTCTTTGGACGTCAAAAGAGCTCTGCGTTTCTATTTAGATAGAACAAAAGAAATTTGCAAAGCTCAACAACTGTTTGTTTCCTTCAGCGAGTCCCGGCTGGGTCAACCTGTCGCTGTCAGATGCATTTCAGCATGGCTGGTGGCACGCCTTCACCACTGCTATTCCATAGGGCAGGTTAAGCTGGAGGGCAGAATGTACACTCACTCTACTAGAGCAGTCGCAGCATCCCTGGCGGAAATTCACAATGTGCCCATTGCAGATATTTGCAATGCGGCTACCTGGAGCTCAGTGCATACTTTCGACAAACACTATGCCCTGGATGTCCATGCCAGGTGACATATTTCATTTGGCAGAACCATCCTGAATGGACTTCTGTCCTAAATTTGTTACCTCTTGGTTTTTCCTGCTGCCCTCTTGGGGGATTATTAGCTTGGTACTCTCCCATTAGTGTGCATGAGTGGTGGAGACTTAATGTCCAGGAAGATATGGAAATTACGGACCTACCGTAATTCTTGATCTTCTTGGACGAAGTCTCCACCACTCATTCACACGCCCACCCACCATCCCCTGAGCTCACCTCTGTTATTGGTCTTCACTCCATCAATCTTTAGGCTGTGAAGACTTCTTTCTTGACCCTTCTTATACGGGTCTTCCGGACTATCTTATGTCCGTTTTTTGTTAGGCTATCCTTCTAAGTTAGTTACGCTGCACCTCCTCAGGGAAAAAAAGATAGAGGCGGTTGGAGGGTCGACGCCAAGATAGTCCTTGCCACACAAGCCAAGACTCATGGCTCCATCTCTGGCACCGACCCTCCTGCAAAAAAGTTTGCTCCTGCTGGGTCCTAGTGCCTCCAGCGTAGATCCCATTAGTGTGAATGAGTGGTGGAGACTTCATCCAAGAAGACAAGAATTACGGTAGGTACATCATTTCCATTTCTTTAAGGTTAGAGGGGGAAGGGACTATACACAGGGTGACCAAGAAAAGGCAGACCTCTAACAAACACTGCTGCTTGGTGTCTTTATTAGTGACATAGCAGAGCTGCTGGAAGGGAAGGTCTGCCTCTTTGCCGATGACACCAAGATATGCAACAGGGTGGACACTACAGTGTGAATGAAAGGATGGGCGGAGATATGAAAACAAAATGGAGTGGTCAAGGGTACAGCAGCTGTTTCAATAAAAAAAAATAGAGCAAAATAATGCACTTAAGCCATAGAAACACGGCAGAGTACATAATGGGTGGAATGATACTGACAACAACCAAGCACGAAATAGGCCTGGGGTAATCATATTGGATGGCCTAAAAGTGGCCAAGCAGTGTGACACGGTAGTTGGGTGCGCTGGTGGGATGCTGGGTTGCATAGAAGGGTGTCAGCAATAGAAAGAGGGAGATGGTGTTGACCCTGTATAGATCACTGGAAAGATCCCACCTTGTGTACTGCCTCCAGTTCTAGAGACCACATCCCAGGAAGGTCATGGAGTGGGGGAGGTCCAATAGAGTGCAACCAAAACAATGCAGGATCTACATCACAAAACCCTATGAGGATAGGCTAAAAGGAGCTCAATATGTACACCCTTGAGGAGAAGAGGGAGAATGGATATGCTAGAGGCATTTAAATACCTCATGGGGATTAATACGGTACACCAGGGCACTGGGGGCATCTCCACGGAGGCAGGGTTCACACACTGCACTCACTGCATACATAGTGGGCCTGAGGTGAATAATAGAAGTGTAAAACTGCAGACTGAAGGATGAAAGTCGGATCCCTTGCAGGCCCCACACTGGCACCCCCACAGTTCTCTGGCAGAGGTCAACAGAGGGAAGGTAAGCCCCGGAGAAGCTGAGCGATGGCCAAAGGGACCAGTCAGAATGGGTGGTCAGGTATGACCAGATTGCAAAAGCTACTAATAAAACAATCAGTGGTGACTGGGAAGGTACACCGATCCAAGGTTCTTGCCCAGGTGTGACTGTAGGGGGTTAAAAGGGAGAAAATAAATATGTAACCAAACAGTAAAAATCTATGCAGGCAGAAAGCTACAGCGAAAGAGGATAAGAACATTGGCCTCAGCCTGATGCCCTGTTATTCTGTCCTGGTTTAAAGGATCTCACCCAAAACTGAAGTCAAGCTGTCTGGCCAGTAGATGGCCGGTTCAGACCTTTGCCCTCTTCTTGAAGAGGACCACACTGACCACATTCCAGTTCACTGGCACCGCACCTTGTCAAGCAGACTCCTAAGATTAGTATAAGCAGCCCCAGCAAGTGCGTTCTTAGTTCCACTATGATACTGGGTGTTGCCATGTAGGTGCTCACCATGGTGAGAGGTCTTCAGGTTGGGCTACTCCTGATACCATGGACCCTCCTAATAGGCAGTGGTGGAACTGGGAACAACCCACCTGAACTCAGTTCCTGTAGTGAAATTCAAAGTCTGACTCAGTTTCAGCAGCAAAATGGTGCTCTCATAATAAAGTCTGAGCTGACAAGTAAAGCCCGACAGCATAGATACACACGGAAAAAAATAAATCCATGGTGCAAATAGCAACATTTACTGCATGCTAAAACAGTGCCACAGTTCCAGTGCTTCAGGGTGTTGTGCCTCTTCGCTGTGGCAGGTAGAGCACCTTGAAATGCCGATTATGGCTGTATGTTTTTGCACAGAATACATTTTGCTATTTCCACTTTCCTTATCCTTGCGTGCGCGATGTTTTTTGGTGTTTCTATGAAATAAAGTGTAAAATGCAACATATGTGGAAATGTGCCCCACACCCCTGTCAAGTTAAATATGTTCAGTCGTTCATCAAAGGTACAAAGTGTCCATAGTGATTTTTTTTCTATCATTCCTGGTATGGGGAAGGGGGCAGCAAAGCAAAGTAGTTTAATCTTATTGTTGCACCCACTGGTGGTGGAGGGGTGGCATAATTCTACAAACAAATTAAGTGAAACTTTTACTATGAAATACGTTGATTTTTGAGCTTCTTGTGAGGTTACAACCCCTATCATTAGAAACTTAGATTAATTTCTTGCTTCTCAAGTCACAGCTTAATTTTGAACATGAAAGCATTAAGTGCCCCCATGTTCTGTGATTCCGTCTGTGATATGTCGCACAGCTCATCTTCCCAGTGTTCTGCTCCTTGGTGACGAAAAGTTGAGAGCTATGTGTGCTGGAATGGTATGTAGACTGAGCCCTCAAGCCCAGCCTGGCCCTTGCTTTTGGAGCCTGATGGGCTGGTTACTTGATCTCCGGCACCTCCACTTGGTGAGCAGCTCTGGCTTTTGGAGGAAAGACTCCTCTCATTCCCACAGTCTCTGACGTGGTAGACCAAATGGCCTTCTTCTGCTTGCGTCTTCGTATTTTCATATGTTGGTAAGTAAAAGTCCCCAGTCCTTGGTGTACGCCACCAGGCAAAATAATTTATTCAGCTGAAATCTCAGGTCTTCATCGTGTATATGCTCCACACTATAGCTCTTAAATGTATTACACATACGGAGCTGAAAAATATATCAATTATACTGGTAAGGCATATGTATGACCTGTGTGTGTATATTGCTGAGTGACCTCACAGAAAATGGTCATAAAAACCATTAAAAAAAGAAATTGCAGTCTGTCACTTTATAACACAATAATACACTTAATAATATACTGAAATAAAATCGTATGTATAACCAGGTATGTTTTGGCTACCGATTGCCCACATGGGAAATGTCTCGTCATAAGACAATAATACACTCCATAATATACTGATAGAAAATGGGGATAAAATGGAATATTTTGTTGAAGTGCCTGATAAGACTAGATGATCATTCCCAGATGCCATGAGGGATGTGTTCCAACTTGAGTTAACTGTCTGTTAATGGCAGCTATGGTAGGTGATCTGACTTTAGCCTTTGGTGTGGTAATCTGCACATTTTCAGATTTTTACTCTGTGTGGTAACGTGTGTGATTTCTGTGGCCCAGATATTCAAACTGCACCCAAAAAGTGTGCAGTAGCAGAAGCAAGCGCAAGTCCATTGCACCCATGCGCAAGAGGTGCGATATTTAAAAACGGAGCAGGCCAAACTGTGCCTACAGCCGACGACTGAATATTGCACCACCTGTGCCATAGCGCAACTAGGGAGGGGAAGCTGAGCAGATCTGATGCACCATAGCGCAACAAGGGATGTGCAGCTGAGCAGTCCAGAGGCGCCATAGCGCAACCAGGGATGCCCCCCAGCAGCAGAGCAATGCAGCTGCACAACCAGGGAGGTAGGGGTCCACCACCCATGCCACAGATGGGCACAGGAACACACAGCAGAACAGACATCGTCCCCCCACACCCCATGCACTGCACAACTGGGGAGGGCTGGAATAACCACCGGCCCATGGAGACAATCAAACAACCCACAGCTGGACCATGGTGCCCCATCACACCCCCGCAAGCTGTGACTGGCACACAAGGAGGGCTGACCACCCCGTGCCACACCATCCCCCCAATGCAGAGCACACCCTGCACTGTGACCCCCAGACACCCTCCCCAGGAGCAGCGACCACCACTGCAGGAAACCCCATGCATGCCACCACCCCACTGTGACACTGCAACCCTGTGCACCACAGAACCATGCAAGGCAGCCCCACCATGAGCACCCATCAGCGCATGGCAGCACACAGCAATGCAACAACGGCATACACAGTGCCACCACACACACAGTCCCCCGAGGTACTGCTGAGAGACCAACCATGTGTCGGCACATGAGGTACCACACACGGGACAGGGCTTGCCCTGGACACCACCACCAGTGGTACAGCACCCTGCACAGTATCCCAATGACACACCTGACCCAGCACTGGCCACAACAGACAGCACAGACACCCACAGTGGTGCGTGGAAGCATGCACCACACCAGATGCCACACAGTGCATGGACAGACACCCACCCATACCCAAGGGCACAACAACACAGGGACGCAGTGGCGGGGCAACCAAGCCCCCAGCGTGGGCCCATGTAAACTGTGTACACACAACCTGCAGTCCTCCATGGCACTGGAGTGTCAGCCACCCTGCACAGGCAGTGTGGACCCATGCACCACCATCATTTGCCCAGAGCACAAGTCACAGACAGTGGTGTACATCCCCTGCAACACACACAAGGCACAGCATGGAGGTGGAACAGCAACTGTGGAGGCCACAGTGTCACCTGAGGCAGACATGCACCACACCAGTGACAGGAGGCAACCCAGCAGTGTGACAGGTACAGTAGCTGCCCTGCAGGGACTGCTACCACTGACATGCCAGCGGACTGTGCAGATCACAGACATGCATGTGTGTCAGCTGCACAGGCCATGGACGGGCTGATAGGGGTGCCATGGACACAGAGCACGCACCATGGACCACTGCACACAGTCATCCAGTGCACAGGGAACAACACACACACCACAGACACTGACTGATAGCTACCCCCACACCATAGTCACCTCCACACGGACACATACACATACTCATGACCGCACCACCCCTGACACCATGCACAGCACTGCAGCTGAGCAGCTATAGCCCACTGCAAATCAGAGACCACCACAGTATTCATTTCAAAATAACTGTATTGAAAAAACATATAAAAGTTAACTATTTACAAAATATATACAAGGTGGGGGTGAGGGCCACAAACAAGGTGGGGTGGGTAAGGGCAGGGTGGACAAATGGGATGGGAAAGGAGGGGTGTGAGGGTGGGTCCAGGGGGTTAGGGGATTTCAGGGGCTGAGGGACTCCTAGCGGGAGCGCCGCTCCCCACTCTGGCCCCGTCTCTGTCGGTGCCTCCACAGGACCCCGGTGTCATCAATCCTGTGGAGGATGTCCAGCGACGCTCTTGCCACCTGGAGGATCTCCCGGAGTGCCTCCCTGATCTCCTGGAGATGGCGTGTACCTAGGACAAGTGAGCACAGTCAGTAGGTGTGAATGCACAGCCCCATATAGCCCGCCCACTGTGCATGGCATACGGCCATGGGACATACCTCTGTGATGGTGTGTAACCACCCACAGTGATCACGTCCACATGACCTGCCCACCCAGGCACATACAGCCATGCGGAACGCTGCACACACCCACTGGCCAAGTCACGCACAGCACCACCGTGGCCGTTTAGTGACATGGCTATGTGGTGAAAGGGCAGTGGCACAACCATGTACCCGGTGCATGCATGGACCACCATCGACACACTCCCAGACACGCATTGCCACTGGACAGTGTTGACTGTAACAAGTCGCGTGCATGGCAGTGGTGTCGATGGATGGTGGCCATGCCCCGCTGCCCACCATGCAATAGTAATCTTGGAGTTATGGCACTCACCATCAACGGGCCGGTTCAGTGGGCGGTGAGAGCCCTCACCCTGCCTAGCTTCCCTCTATTCCTCCTGCCACCGAAGATCGCGGGCAAGGCGACGTTCCTCCAGGCCTGTGGTGCAAACATGGAGAGAGGAACATCAGTACAATCCCATAGCAAAGCCCCCCTGCCCCCAGGTGTGTGCCCTCCCACCCAGCCAGACCCACCCACCCCACACCCTGGTAACACCACCACAGCCAACCCTGGACAGTCCCTCCCCCATGTGCTGGACACATACAACTGTGACACCCTTATGGAAGATAAAAGTGTGTTGACGTAACACCTACCTGGCCGTGGCACTGTGCCTCTCCTGGCACGTGCCCGCAGGGGGGCTAGCAGCTCCGGCTCCCTCCACTGCAGGTCCCCATACTTGTGGGGGTACTGCTCTGCACTTCTCCCCCATCCTGTGGCCTCCTCGAGTGCAGTGGCCACCTCCTCCCACACCTGGGTCCTGGACCTGTCCAGGGGTGCCTCCCCAAACAGTGGCCCATGCTGTGGCTCCACAATGGCCACTAGGTTGGCCATCTCTATTGGCCACTGAGCAGCCCTCCTGCGTGCCATGCTCTCTGCTCGATTTGCAAATATGGCGCTCTGCAGTGCGGCTCCCCACGTGCAGATGCTGCATGGTACAGCGCTG
The DNA here is from genome assembly GCA_016271365.2 of Neoceratodus forsteri. Classification (NCBI taxonomy): domain Eukaryota; kingdom Metazoa; phylum Chordata; order Ceratodontiformes; family Ceratodontidae; genus Neoceratodus; species Neoceratodus forsteri. The sequence continues at coordinate 727,404,659 of CM028129.1, forward strand.
CTATTCCCTATCACGCTGTCACCGAACAGCGCGATAGAGGTGCACCAATGCCTGACGCATGGCACCTAGGGGGCAAAGGTCGGGCACAGGGTCAAGGGTCTCTGGCACACGGACACGCACAGCGCCATTGGAACCCAATGCGTGTAGCGCAATTGGCTGCCTGTGAGCTACCACCAGCAGCGGCCTACTGTGCAGTTGCCCCAGTGCGCCTATGATGGCCCAGTGCCACAGCGCCATGTAGGTGACCATCGCTATAGTGCCACTGGCACAATGGTGGCCGTGCCCTGCATTGCCTACCACGCACAGCACATCAGCAGCGCAGCAGATGTCTGCGTCAGCAACCCAGACATGCGCAGTGAGGTGTGTACTACGCATGTCACAGAACTGCGCCATTGGCTCAGCATGTTCAACACAATTGCGCAAAGCGCAAAAGTGCGATATTCAGCCGTCATATGCAAATCATCTAATCAGCCATTCAATGGTGCAGCACTGCAGTTTGCATCCACTTAAAGTTGCACCTCGCCTCATTTGCATGGGTTGCGCTATAAAAGTGCGACATTGGGCTGCAGTGGCCATAGTTGGTTACTGCAGTCTATTGGTGAGTTGCATGCTGTTTGGGAGTGTGGACTGTGGATTATGGGACATGCATGGGACTGCACAGTCACAGGTAACAACTGCCATTCTTACAGGCTAAATAATGACCGAGCAAGTTGTGGGAGAGGAGGAACACAGTGGTGGGAGGAGAAGGAGGCCTAACTTTACCAAGGCCGAGACCAAAGCCCTGTTTGATGCCTACCTGGATCAGGAGCCGCTTCTCAGCGGACGGCAGGGAACACCTCAAGCCCGTGCTGCTGCATGGGAGGAGGTGGCATGTGCTGTGAACCTGCATGGCAGCCACCAGCGCTCCGTGCAGGAGTGCAAGAAAAAGATGGGCATGGACAGGAGGAGGATAAAGAAGAAGGTGGCTGCCATCAGGGCAGCATGAGCTGCAACAGGTGGGGGACAGCCGGAGGTGGTACACCTGATCCCACAGGAGGAGAGGATTGCTGGAAGCATGCAGCATAGTGCCATTGAGGGTGTTCCGGGTGGTGGCTCATCACTGCATGGTAAGTCATGGTCTGTCTATGGGGGGGGCAGGGTAGGTCACATGCAGTAACGCGACTTTGCTTTCCCTTACAGATCCTGAGAATCTGCATGGGTCAGCGGTGGTGGGCCTGTCCACTGAGGACAGTCAGCTGGAGATGGAGGAGGGCCCATCCACCTCCACAGGTATATGTGGCTCAGTGCGACAGTGGGGCCGTCTGGCTGTCCACACTGATGATGTTGTAACAGGTGCGGAGGAAGCCCTGCCTGTGTCCCAGCGTGCCGGCATCCACGGATGCCAGCATGCTGTGCCTGGGGCCGGTGCAGAGTCTGTCACCGATGATGATGTCACTAACGTCATGGGCAGTGACACATGTGTGCCACGGGATGGCCACACAGCAGGACACATCGCAGCCATGGCTGTGGGTGGTGCTGCCGTGGAGGCCTGCATGTCATCACAGTCCCAGCCTGTGCCTGTCAGCACCAGTGGGGCAGCACTGGTGTTTGTTCAGGACAGTGGGACAGTTGCAGCCATTGCGGCAGCACCACTGAGCCTTGGGGAGTGGCAGCCATAGAGGCAGCATCAGCAGTCGGCCAATGGGCTTGGGGATACAGGGTTCAGTGGCGGCATCAGTGCACCGCCTGTGGACATGCCCAGACCTGGTCCTGGTGCACAGCGCCCACCCTCAAGGGGTGTTGAGCATCAGGGCCATGCACACCCTGAGGGACAGGATGCCGAGGAGGCAGACGACCTCTTGGATGAGCACACCCGCCTACTGCAAGCATCAGTCCAGCAGCAGATGCAGCTTGCGACGTCGGTGGATGCACTGCCTGCAGCTCTGGAGTGGGCAGAGGAGCGTCGCAGCAAGGACACCGCTCTGATCCTGGCAGGGATGGACCGGTTGTGGGAGGATGTGATCGCTGCCATTGACAGGCATTCACTGCTGTCATGGCTACAATGGGCTCACAGTCATGTGCCCATGCGTCGCGGACACCACGCAGTGCACTGTCCCCCCCGTTCTCGGTGTCGTGCGACTCCCTTCCTGTCGACACCAGGTTCAGCTGTGGGCATCCCGAGCACGCCTGGCGCAGGCATGTTCGGTGTGCTGCAGACCCCTGCGTGAGCACGGTCGCTCACGCAGTGGAACCCCTGGGGACCATCGGTGCCACCCCATGAGGCCAGTGGTCAGCCTGTCAGTGCTGGCGGGTCTCGGCAGGGCCACCGTGTCCGTGACTGACCTGTCTCCCAGCGTGGCTACTGTCTGGTGCTGCCCTGTGTGCATTGTGTCTTTCAGTGGGCAGTGCACAGGTGGGTACCCGGCCCTGCACGTGGACATACAGGCCACCTGTACCCCCACCTGGCTGCTGTCCACAGTTGCATGTGCATGATGATGCCTGCATTGCGCTGTACACCAATGTGCAGTGGTGCTCAGCATCTGACACACGCACATGGACAGGCAGTGGGCGTGGTGGCCTGTGGACGTGTGTGTGGCTAGGGTTGGTGTTCTGGGTCGATGTGCCTCCTGCCCTTTGTGCAAGTTTGGTGCGTTGTGTGTGTGTGTGTGTCCATCCGCACGTGGCATGTTAGTCCTCACCCATCCCTGGTTGTGTGTGTGGTTCCATGCCCTGCCACTTCCCTTGATGGCATGCACCCCTGGTGTGTGTCCATGCGTGTTTGTGGGTTGTGCCATAGCCACTGTTGGCTGCACATGGCCCCATGACTTACCTGGGTTGGCTGAAGTGCTCCTCCGTGATGGTGTCCCGGTGCAGCTGTGCCAGCCGGATCAGTCGGGGATCCTGTCGCCCAAGGGGGGGGCTGCCCATCACCATCGTCACTGGCGTCCTCATCATCCCCATCACTGTCCCCCTCTTCGACCTGTACGGCTTTCCCACATTCGTTGGCCATGTTGTGCAGGATGCAACAGGCCAGGAATAGCCTGCAGGCCTTTGAGGGGCTGTACTGTAGGGCACCATCGGAGGTGTCCAGACAATGGAAACATGCCTTCAGCATCCCGAACACCCGCTCGATGACATTACGTGTGGTGACGTCTGCCTCATTGTAGCATTGCTGCAATGGGGTCGTGGGACACCGGTAGGGTGTGAGCAGCCAGGGATGGTATGGGTATCCACTGTCACCTGTGTGTAGAGGGTGGAGGTTAGTTTGGTGATCAGCATCGCCCTGCCCCGGGCCATGTAAGCCACTACCCATGTCACCTCTGGCCATGACCCCAGATCCTATGATTGTCCATGTGGTTTGCATACTCACCCACTAGGTGGCCAGTGGGGATGTCCCCACTCTCAAATCTGTGGCACAGTGCCGACTGGTACCAGATGAAGGCATCATGTGCTCCACCAGGGTGCATGGCACAGACATTGATTATGCACCCCCTGGCATCGCACACCACCTGGCAGTTGATGCTGGCTTTGCCCTTGCGATTGATGTATGCGGCCCCCTCGGGGACAGGTGGTGTGCGTATGGCCACATGGGTGCAGTCTATTGCCCCAAGCACACCAGGCACACCTGCTACCCTGTGGAACTCCTGTATGTTTGCTGTGCACTCCGCCTGTGTGCTGGGGAAATGGATGTACTCCGCAGCATGTGGCAGCAGTGTGCTGAGGAATTGGGTGAGGTGGCGTGATGTGGCCGACTAGGTTATGCCTGTGGTGTCCCCAGTTGGTCTCTGGAAAGTACCCGTGGTGAGCAAGCACATGCAAGCTGTCACTTTAGTCTCCACTGACAGGGCATGGCTCCGTCGTGTGGGTGCCTGCATCACATCACTGCACAGCTCACAGAGCCACCTCAGAATTGCCCTGTTCAGGCGGTACTGGCCCACAATCTCAGTATCACTGTACAGCTCGAAGCTGGTGCGGGCTCGGTACTGCCTGTTGGGGGCATACCACCGATGGGCCCTTTCACGGCCACCCCCCCCTGCCACCCGCCTTTCTCACCCCCATAATGGCTCCATCTGGAAGGTGGCACTGGCCATGTCTCTGGCTTGTGTTCACCCTCCCCGGCAGCTGTTACTGTATTCCCCCCACTGTCCTCACTGCTACTTCACCTGCACCGGGAACACTTGCCTGTGGTGGCCTCTGTGCTGTGTGGCACTTCCCCCTTCTGCACTGGCTGTGGCTCCCCACACCTTCCCTGTACCTCTGTGTTCAGGGTGCCCTTTCCTGGCCTGCCCTGTGTGTCCCTCCTGCCCTGTCTGTGTGGCTAGAGTTCTGCCTCATGTGCCTTCCCTGTAGCGTTCTTGCACCTCTCCCTTGCTCCTTTTTATTTTGGCTCATTTCCGCTATGGCGCAACTTCCGCTTGCTCCCCTATTGCACATGGCGCAAGTTGTTGAATATCGCACTGTGCCATTTATGCATGGTTCCTCCCCCTTCAGTTGTGCATGCCTTCATTATCATTGCGCTGTTGCTCAGCATGATTTCAAGGGCGCAACTGCCTCCTGCTGAATCTCGCAGAATGGCGCAATCTCGGACTTGCGCAGGTGCAACCCTATTGCGCATGGCTCAACTCTTTTGAATATCTGGGCCTGTGTCTCTAAAGAGACGCTAATTGTTGAATGCCATTTCTGTGTAATGTTTCTTGAGGGTTTTTCCTTTGGGTGTACCTGCAATTGTTTAGTTTCTACGTATGTGTTCAATAGCAATACTGTGTAATTCTTTTTGTGTCCAATTAATCTACAAAAGTGTGGGCAACTTTATGAATGCATTGGGCAGACATAATGCAATTCTGGAGGTGAAAGTATGCTGTTGGTTAATTGGATCTGTATATCATCAAACAATTATTGCAATGAGCAGAAGTTCTGACTGCCTTCCTGCCATCACAGAACAAGCCACCCTTGCCCATTTGTGTGCCAGGAAAGTGATTCAGCCCCGGACTTTATCATGTTGCCGCATCTGCAGGTATGCACTTTCCAGCTGTGTTTTTTGTTTGGCTGCAGGGGCTGTGGTGTGTGTGTGTGTGTGTGTTGTGGGGGGTTAGCTTAATATGTATACCCTCAAGGAAAGGAGAGACAGAATGGGTGGGGGTGTGTGTCTGGGGCATGATAGAAACTTTCAAGCTCCTCAAGGAGGGTTTCATATTTCAAAAAAAGATATGTGCAGCAACAGGTCGTCACAATTCAAAGATGGAGGGGGACATCATTATGGAGAGGGTGGTGGATGCAGCTCAGCTCAGTAGAGTAGCTCAGGGGCAACCTGAGGCAGCGTTTCAACATGTCTAGAGTGGTGGACGAACGGAATGCCCTTCCTGTGGGGGCTGTGCTTTACCAAAATTTGGCAAATACAAGAATGCATGGGACAGACATAATGCAGTTCTGGCGGTGAAAGTATCCGGTTGGTTAATGGGGATCTGCAGCTTATCCAATATTTTATTTATTTATTTATTTCAGTCTTGGATTACAATACCTTTGAGCGGGAGACCGCTCTTTTACAAAGGTTCCACGTCATAGAGGGTGGGTATACATACAATGTGGGTTTAGGAATATCTAGCTAAGTGAGTAAACATAGACATAATACATTATAAATAGGAAACTGAGATGTTTTAACATTAGGATAATTCAGGTAACAGAAGCAGCCAGGGTGGCATTGTCAGGTAAAAGACAGTAAGCAGCTATCCAGAAAGGAGAGTGGGGGGCAGGGAGGGTGCAGGGGATTGCAGGGTAAGTCAGAGACAGTTTGGAGTAGTAGTAGTCAGAAATAGTGAGGGGATGGTAAAATAGCCCGAAAATGAGATGGACCAGGGTCAGAAATATAGGGGTGTGTGGAGTAATTAGAAAGTACAGTCACATGAGCTGTTCTTCAGTAGGTGTTGTCTTAGCTTGGTCTTGAAAAGCCCCAATTGCTGCCTGCCGCTATGTTCAGTGCCAAGGTTATTGAGCCAAAGTGGCACCCGATAGACATATGACCTCTGCCTTTGGGAGGTTCTGCAGCTAGAGACAGTGAGAACCTGATGGTTGGAGTTCCTGGTGGGATGCGGGCCTGTGAATAAGCTTAATAGGTTTGTGACTCCGGGAGGTTGTAGTCCAAGTATTGATTTTTTTAGCTTAGAGGCATGTTTAGCATTGTATCCTGTTTTCAAGTTGTAGCCACCTGGCTTGCTCATAAAGGTCGCATGTTTGAGCAGTCGGCAGGCTTTGTTTAGGGCTACTGCTATCCTACATATTGCGGTGGGAGTGGCTGAGCTGTATATAACCAATCCATAGTCGATGAAGGAGACAATTGTGTTATGGATTGCGATTTGGAGGGCTTCGGGTGTCAGACATTTCTTGTGCCTGTGCAGGAGCCCAATTCTTATGTTGACTGTTTTGGCCACATTCTCAATGTGTTCTGCATAGCAGAGGGAACTGTCAAGCATAACCCCCAGGTAGTTCAATAGCTCCACTTGTTCAAGAGGAACCCCTACATAGTTAGTGATGTTAAGGGAGAGTGCTTTGTGTTTGTTTCTTGTACTACTAAAAAGCATTACTTTTGTCTTTTTATAGTTCAGAACCAACTTGAGGGCTCTGAACCAATCTTCAGTTTGGTTGAAAGCATGTTATAGCAGATTTTCTAGGGTGTGAGGGTCATGTTGAGAAGTAAAAATCACAGCATCATCTGCATAGAGAAGTATCCGTTGGTCACATGATCGAGGTAGGCTATTTAGAAAGATGCTGGAAAGGAGGGGACCTTGGATTGATCCCTTGGGGACCCCACAATGGACTGGTACAGGCACAGATGTGATGTTTCCAATCTTTACCTGGTGGTAACGATCAGCTGGGTAGCTTTTGAACCAGTTTGTAACTGGATTAGAGAGGCCTATCGAGGTGAGTTGTTGAATTGATAGGGAGTGACTGACTGTGTGTAAAGCCTTTGTTAGATCAATAAATGCCGCGCCAACAAGGTTACCCTGGTCCAGTGAACTGTGTATGAAGCTGGTGAACTCCAGAAGAGCTGTAGAGGTACTGTGCCCTTTCTGAAATCCATGTTGTTCAGGACACTGGATGTTGTAATTATTTAGGTATTCAACCAGCTCGTCTGAGACAGTGCATTCCAGTGCTTTTGACAGTGGTGGAAGGATAGAAATAGGTCTGTAATAACTATGGAAATGTGCAGAATGGGTGGGCTAAGTGCTCACGATCTGGACTCGTAGAGTGTTGGGGTATGTGTGTTGTGGGGGCAGGGGTGAGTGGGGGTGTGGATTGGATGTGTGTGGTAGGTGTGCAGGGCATGTGTGTGTGGAAGGTGGGGTGGTTGGGTCATATGTATGTGTCTGTCTGTCTCTGTGACACGTTCCTCCCGACGTCTGCCTCATCTGTCTGGAGTACTGTGTGCAGTTCTGTAGACCCCATCCCTGCAAGGACATAGACATAATGGAGGAATTTCGCATGGGGAATTAGTACTGGTCACTTGTAAGGCTGCATCTAAAGCATGAAGTTCTGTACTGTTTCCCACACGGGGATATGTGTGTTGCTGAGCAACATCACAGAAAATGGTAATAAAAACCATGAAAAAGAAATCATGGTCTCATCATAATATAATAATACACTTCATAACATACTTAAAGGATACCTAAACACAATCCTAAGGGGTACTTCGTTCCAAAAACCCTCCCGTGGAAGCAGAGCAGACAGGGAGAGGTTCTGAATAATACGAGGCATTACCTTAAAATCGGTAGTCTAATACATTTTCGGCAACTTTTTTTAAAATGCTGAACCCAGGAAATGTTTTTCCAAGATTGTGGCAATCGGAGGCCAAGGCTGCTGGGAACGTGCAGCACGATGATGTCATCTTAGCAAGTCCGGTGGTCTCCAGTATTCATTCCCTATGTAGCCTTATGCACTACGTGTAAAATTACAGGTATATGTGTACTTTATCATCCTTACTGTTATTTAGCATGTACAGTAGAGTGTACTGTACATGTTAAATAACAGAAACGATGACAAAGTACACATATACCTGTAATTTTACACGTAGTGCATAAGGCTACATAGGGAATGAATACTGGAGACGACCGGACTTGCTAAGATGACATCATCACGCTGCACGTTCCCAGCAGCCTTGGCCTCCGATTGACACAATCTTGGAAAAACTTTTCCTGGGTTCAGCATTTTAAAAAAAGTTGCCGAAAATGTATTAGACTACCGATTTTAAGGTAATGCCTCGTATTATTCAGAACCTCTCCCTGTCTGCTCTGCTTCCACAGGAGGGTTTTTGGAACAGAGTTCCCCCTTAGGATTGTGTTTAGGTATCCTTTAAATAATATTGTATGTGTGACCTGGTATGTGTGGGGGGCAGATTGCCCACACAGGAAAATGTCACTTGATAATACAGTAATACGCTCCATGATATACTGATGAAAAAATAGAGAACAAAAATTAAATATCTTCTTGAAGTGCCTGATAAGAAAGGATGAGCATTCTCAGATGCTGTGAGTGATCCGTTCAACTTGAGTTAACTGTCTGTTAATGGCAGCTATGGCAGGTGGTCTGACTTTAGCCTTTGGTGTTGTAATCTGCACATTTTCGGATTTTCACTCTTTGTGTGGTAATGTCTGTGTTTACTGTGACTGTAAAGAGGCACTAATTGTTGAATGTTGTTTCTGTGCAATATTTAATGTGGGCTTTTCCTTTGGGTGTAGTGTACCTGCAATTGTTTCGTTTCTAAGTATGTGTTCAATAGTAATGTGTAAATCTCCTTGTGTTCCTTTAATACACAAAACTGGGCAACTTTGAGAGTGCATAGGACAGACATAATGCAATTCTGGTGGCGAAAGTATGCTGTTGGTGAATTGGGATCTATATCTTATAAAATAAGTAATGCAATGTAAAGATGGGATGGGGCAAGCGCTCACTATCCGTACTCTTGGGGGTGGTGATTATTACCTCACTCTTACGACTTGTGATACCACTGCCAATACAACCCAACATCCCCCTAGCCTTACCTACTGCTTTAGTGGTCTGCTTGGATGGTTCAAACAACAAGAAGTCTTGCTGTATTCAGACATAATGCAGTTAGCCCCAGCACTTGAACTGTCCCGGAGAGTAAAGAGTTAACTCTATGCAGAAGCATAGAATGTTGAGCTCGAGCTCGGTTTTCAAACTTCTGTCTGTGGTACTTCCCAGTGTAACCGTCAGATTCTTTACTCTGCCTAACAGTGAAGTCGCTCCGGAGATTTCCTCTGCTCGGTTCAGTAAAGGTAAAGCGTTCAGTTTAAACCGCATGTTTTTGTTATTTTTGGATTTCCAGCCTCTGTCTACGGTACAGGTAGTGTGTAGATAGGTAGTGACTGTGTTTTATTTTGGTGAAAAAGTGGAAATTGTCTTTTTCTTCGGTTTCTTCCCAGTCAGTCCGGTTTGGAACCGACTTTGTTAAATTTAATTTCTCTTTTTTCTGGGATTAGTGTGGTGTTCCGGTACTGATCGGTTTCAAAAGAACCAGACTTTTTGCTGGTTCTTTTAAAAAGCCTGTGACACTGTTTATAACCGATTGGTTGTTATATTACCTGGCTTGAAACCTGCAATAGGGTAATTTGTTTGGTTGGCCATGTCTGAGAAACCCAAGAAGAAAACCGGTCCCACTGGGTTTCAACACTGTACTGAATGTGGGGAAGCCTTTGCTAAGGCCGACCCCCACCTCATCTGTGTTTATTGTCTGGGGTTTGACCACCTCAAGTCAGACTGCCAAATCTGTAAAAACTTTCCTAAATCCACTCTAGATAAAAGACTGAGTAGGCTGAAGGAAAGGGAGGCTGAGAAGTCCGTAGATCCGGATGGCCAGCCTGGTTCGGTTGCGGCTGAACCTAAGGAGGTGTCTACTGACCTAGGTGATACCTCCTCGGGCAAAAGGAGAGCCGAGGGGTCAGTTCCGTCAAGGAAAAAGCGCAAGTCTGCTGGTTCGGATCCTGTATCCAACTCTCCAACCGAGGACGAAATAGCCCGGTCGGATCCGTCTCCTCCGGATTATGACCCAGATGCTTATTATGAGGAGTGAGAGGGAGACGAAGACTATCCCGGTGATGATGGCAATGATGATGACGATGAGGGGGGTCTGGATGTGCCCATTGAACAGGACATCTCCTCAGACAGGTCCTTGGGTGTCTCTCCTCCCAGGCTCTCTGAGTCCCCTTCACATTTTTTGTTCTACAAAAAGGTGGCACAAACCCTGCAGCTTCCTTTGACTGAAGCCACAGAGGAGGATGAAGAGCCTGATTTTGTGGAAGTGACGGACATCCCAGAGTCCAAAAATCTGTCTATCCCTCTTCATAAATCCTTGGGGAAACAGGCACACAGAATTTTACAAACCCCTAATTCAATACCTCCTGTGGATAAGAGAATGGACAGGAGGTATTCGTTATCAGGCTCAGCTGCGGAGTTCCTTTATAGTCATTGCAGCCATGTTGGGGTAGTGCAGGCTGCAGCCTGTGACAGGGCTAACATTCCTTTGGCTTCACACACACCCCAGATAAGGACTCCAGGAAAGTGGATGCCATGGCCAAAAAACAGTATTTGGCATCCTCTTTGGGACTTAGGCAGGCTACTTATATGGCCTACACAGCCAGGTACCAGAAATCCAGATGAGATACGGTTCTGGAACTGGCTAAACAGGCCACTCCCCAGCTAGCCAAGGAGCTGAAGATGGTGGCTGCTGATGGAATTGAGGCATCCAAAATGCAATTTCATGCTGCTGTGGACTCCAATGATGTGGCATCTAGAGTCATGGCTACATCTGTGTCTCTCAGAAGACATGCTTGGCTCAGATGTACTAGCCTTTCACAGGATACTCAGACTAAGGCCATGGATTTTCCTGTAGTAGGTAACTATCTGTTTGGGGAGCAGACAGAGGCTTACATGAAGAAAATAGATGAATACAGGACCACGTACAGGAGTGCACAGGCCAAGGAAAGGCAGGCCACTCCGCACAAGCAGCAGTCTAGGGGCAGGGGCAGGCCCTTTCAAAGGCCTTTTTATCAAGCCCAGGCCTCCTCTCCCTTCCCACAGAGGGGGTTCTTCAGAGGGAGGGGTAGGAGGTAGATGAACAGGGCTGCTCCCTCCTTCTCTCAGTCTAAGGCTCCTGCCAAGTAGACACCCTGATGTGTCAGCCCGGGTCGACTCCCCATTTCCAGTAGGAGGCAGACTAGCTTACTACTTCCAGGCCTGGAAGTCGTGACCTCAGACAAGTGGGTCCTGGAAGTGGTAAGCCAAGGACTGGCCCTCAGCTTCAAAAAATTTCCAAAAAAGAGGGCCAAGTCTTTTCCACCTGCATCAGTCTCAGAAACCCTTGCCCTAGAGGCAGAGGTTTCCTCTCTTCTAGCTCTCAGAGCTATAGAGAAAGTTCCTACTCAGCACAAGGGAAAAGGACTGTATTCCAGGTACTTTCTTACCCCGAAGAAAACAGGGGAGTGGTGACCCATCCTAGACCTAAGGTATCTGAACAAACAAATTTTAAAGCCCAAATTCAAAATGGTAACTGGGAATAATCCTTCCCTCTCTAAGGCCAGGGGATTGGCTAACATCCCTGGGCCTCAAGGATGCCTACTTCCATATTCCTATCAGGTGCTCCCACAGAAAATACCTCAGGTTCGAGTTGCCTTCAGGCCATTATCAATTCAGAGCCATGCCATTCGGCCTAACATCAGCTCCAAGGGTGTTCACAAAGTGCCTTGCAGTAGTGGTGGCTTACCTCAGAAGACAGGGTATCACCATCTTCCCGTATCTGGATGACTGGCTTTTAGTGGGTCAGTCACCTTTACAGGTCAAGTCAGCTCTTCAAACTACCCAGGACATACTCAGCTCCCTGGGGTTTCTTCTCAGTCTTCCAAAGTCTGTACTCGAACCAGTTCAGATTCTCACCTTTATAGGCATAGAGCTAGCTGGACACTGTACAAGCAAAAGCCTTCCTTCCCCTGGCAAGGGTAAAGGCCCTAGTGGATCTCGCTTCCTCCTTTCGACCTCAGGTCTCCCGCCCAGCAATACAGTTCCTCCAGCTCCTGGGCCACATAGCAGCTTCCACGGCAGTGGTGCAGGGAGCAAGGTTCCAGATGAGAGACATTCAGTTTCGTCTGAGGTCTTTTTGGTCTCAAAAGAAGGATTCACTTACCAAACTGATTCCAGTGACTCAGACTCTGGTCCAAGCTCTCCAGTGGTGGCTGGACCAGGACAACCTCAGACAAGGGGTTCCATTTCTCCCTCAAGTCCCATCAGTAGTTCTAACTACGGATGCTTCTCTTCTAGGGTGGGGAGCCCACCTGGGAGCCCTGACAGCTCAAGGGCTCTGGTCTCCACAGGAGTCTCTCCTTCATATCAACCTCCTGGAACTCAGGGCAGTTTTTCTAGCCCTGCAGAACTTCTCAGATTCAGTCAAGGGCAAGGTGGTCCAAGTCAGAACAGACAACACCAGCACAATGTGGAACATCAACAAGCAGAGAGGCACTCGGTCCTCGGCCTTGTGCACAGAAGCCATGAAGCTGTGGTCTCTGGCCTATTCTCTTCAGACTTCTCTGGTAGCAGTTCACCTCCTAGGGAAGGACAACGTGCTAGCAGATGCTCTGAGCAGAACTTCACAGGGACACCACGAATGGTCCCTGGATCCTCACATCCTGAAGGTCATCTTCTCCAGGTGAGGCACTCCAGAGATAGATTGCTTTGCAGCACCAGACAGTCATCAACTTCCTGTTTTGTTGCAGACCTCCAGTCCTGGGGACGGTTCCCCAGGATGCTCTCTTTTTGGACTGGAAGGGCAGGTTTCTCTATGCCTTCCCTTCCTTCCCTCTTCTGTTCAGAGTTCTGATCAAGATCAGGACTCAACCCTGCACAGTGATACTGGTGGCTCCAGATTGGGCCAGACAGCCTTGGTATCCTCTACTTCTGTCCTTGTCAGTGTCACGTCCCCTGTCTCTGCCCAGGACATACAATCTCCTGTCCTCCTCCCAGGGCCAGATCTGGTACCCCAATCTCCAGTCTCTCAATCTTAAGGCCTGGCTCTTGAACAGTTAGAATATGCAGCTCTACATCTTTCTCAGGGAGTTCTGGATATTCTGAAGGTCTCCAAGAAACCTTCCACTAGAAAAACTTACAATTCCAAATGGAAAAAGTTCAGTATTTGGTGCCCTCAGAAAGGCATCCTGCCTGATTCTGCAGACATTTCCACAACCTTAGACTATCTAGTTAATCTCAATGGTTTAGGCCTTAGGCCTGCCATTCTGAAGGTTCATCTAGAAGCTGTCTCTGCATTTCTCTCAGCAGGGAAGGGCTCTTCCCTATCATCTCATCCTGTTTTCAGAAAGTTTTTCAAAGGTCTGGTTCACATTAACCCTCCCTTTAGGGAGCCCACTCTGCCTTGGGATCTTAATGTCTGCATAGCTCAGCTAATGCAGCCACCCTTTGAACCTCTGGCTTCGGCCGAATTGAAGTACTTGACCTGGAAAACTGTGTTCCTGGTAGCTGTTACTTCTGCCAGGCAGATTAGTGAGTTACAGGCTGTGTCAGTGGAACCTGACTCCATCTCCTTCCATAAGGAAAAAGTGGTCCTAAGAACCAATAGGAAGTTCTTGCCCAAAGTGGTATCAGATTTTCATCTGAACCAGTCTATATCTCTCTCCCAGTGTTTTTAACTGATCATTCTTCTTCAGGTGAAAGAAGGTTACACAGTCTGGACGTTAAGAGGGCCCTTAGCTACTATATTGAGCATACTAAGGCACATAGAAATTACTGTCTTCAATTGTTTCTCACTTATGGTGAAGTGGGGAAAGGTAAGCCTGCCACTAAGAGAACTATTGCCAGGTGGATTGTTTCTTGTATACAATTTTGTTATGACAAGTTGGGTAGGATGCCCCCTTCAGGCCTGAGGGCTCACTCGACTAGGGGTACAGCTGCTTCTCTAGCTGCAGCCAGAGATATACCTTTGTTAGAGATCTGGAAAACAGTACATACTTTCACCAAGCATTACTCCCTGGACATCCAGGCTAGGAGTGATGCTAGGTTTGGTACAGTAGAACTTCTTCCCAAAGTAGGGTCTGCATTCCCTCCTCCATAGAGAACTGCTTGGTAGTCTGCATTATGTCTGAATACAGCAAGACTTCATGTTGTTTGAAGAAAAAATTACTCACCATAGTAATTTTGATTCTTCTAATGGAGTCTTGCTGAATTCAGACCCTTCCCCTGCCTCCTGTCTCAGAACATGGTTTTGGGAAGTGGGCTGGCAGGTACAGTGTTGCACCTCAGGGGTGTGCCTTGTAACCTCCCTCTTGGGAGGGGTGGATGTTGTTATTATTTTTCTGGTGTTTTACTTAAATATTGTCATTACCTTTCCTTCTTGGGTTCGTGACTTGAGTCTTTTGGGGCCCAAAAAGAAATATTTTGCCCTTTGGCTATATTTTGAACAATTTCCATACTACAGTATATTAGTTAGTTAGCTCGTAGAATCTGATGGTTGCACTGGGAAGTACCACAGACAGAGGTTTGAAAACCGAGCTCGAGCTCACGTTCTATACTTCTGCATAGAGTTAACTCTTTCCTCTCCGGGGCAGTTCAAGTGCTGGGGTTAACTGCATTATGTCTGAATACAGCAAGACTCCATTAGAAGAAACAATATTATTATGGTGAGTAATTTTTTCTTTCCGGTGATCTGTGACCAAGGCTTTTGCACTTCTTTATGTGAAATGCCAGTTGCCACTCTTCTGGCCATTTTGCCACTTTATCCAGATCTCTCCTCATTCTGCCCACACCATCTGGATCATCTGCTTTGTTGCTGATCTTGGTGTCATCTGCAAACAGACAACCCATACCCTGCAGTCCATCTGCAATATCACTGGTGAAGACATTGAAGAGGACTGGCCCCCAGACTGATCCCCATGAGTAAGCCAACTTGTGACTTGCATCTGTTTTGACTGTGTACCATTTACCACCACTCTCTGTGTCTTTCCCGCCAACCAGTTTGCCACCCAGTTGACCATCTTCAGACCCACCCCGCGCCTACCCATTTTCTTAATCTTCTATGTGGAGCAGTACTGAAAGCTTTGATGCAGTAAAGGTAGGCAACATCAACTGCAACCCCTTGGTCCATCACTCTGGTTACCCACATCAAAGAAATCTGAGACCATGGTATAAACTCCCCTAATCATGGAGTCTCCTATGAGCAGAAGTGTTTTGTATGGCCTTCTTGCCTTTTCTTCCTGTTTTGGGTGAGTTTTCTATTGCTACTTCCTGTACAGCAGTGTCCTGCTCTGCAGTGTTCTTTACCCTTTTGTTTTATTTTGGAGAAAGTCAGATACCTGTTTGTTCATTTGTATTTTTTATATGGTTTGAGGAGTTGATACGTTGGACAGCATTGAGTGATGGTGCACTCGATTTGTCCCTCATACCCACCTGAAGACCTCCAGGACAAACTATACTCTGCGTTCGAGGTGCTTCAGTTGGATGTTGGGGAAATGGAAGTCGGTTCTTACAATGTTTTTCCTCCTCAATATGTGACTTAAGTCGTGCAATGAAGTCCTGTCTAACTGCCCTTTTGAAAAGTGTCACACAGTGCCTGCTGTTAATAATATCCATTCCAGTCCAGCTGTCTAGTTTAGAACCTTGTCTGATTAGTTAGAAGGAGGAAATAAAAGCAAAAGGTAGATGAGTGCACTTTTGCCAGCATTTGGAGATTGAAGCTTGCATGGATTACTGTGTTGATGGTGTCACCTTTTCACTTTTTAGGCAGGAGAATTTCAGATAAGACATTGTAACGACATCAGCGTTGAGGCTGGCATAGTGTGTGCTCCTGTTTGGCTTACAAGATTGCCTATTCATCACTGTTTCATACAACATCAGAACAAGTCAAGTGGGGGAAGAATGGATTATGAGGAATACATATCGGCAACGTCAGATGTGAACAACACTGATGATGAGTGGCACAGACAGTGACACATCGGATGTGCTAGAGAACATGCTAATATTGAGTGTCAGCAATGGCATCCAGCCATACATGTTCGAACCCCAAAGACATTGAGTCCCCTGGCCCAGCAACAAGTGTTCGTGCAGCACACCAGAATACGACATTGCAGGAGATCGTTGATGACTCCATGGGGTTGAGATTATGTGATGTGACATCATGGTGTCACTTTGGAAATTGTTCTGTGATGCCAACAATAATAGAGTATTTATGCTGCCAAGAACTGTCCCATTAGTTGGGTGACAAGCTTGAGGGGTTACAGTGCATCTCTCTCTCCACCCACAGTTCCTTATTGGATGTCTTGATCCTTTGGTTATACAGCTGGTTCTGATATCAGTATGTTCATGTTACAGGCATCCACAGCCATCTAATTCCCCTCAGAACAGGTAACGCTGTTAACTTTTGTTTTATTTGATTTCTACTGCTTTTATGCTGCCATGTACACTGCCATGTCCATGATGCCCAAACATGTGCGTGATGCACCTTGGAAACAAAAACCAAGTGGGAGAGTACACAGTGATGGGTGGGGGTTGTAGTAACAACTAACATGGAAAGAGACTTGGGGTGGTCATATCAGATGACCTAAAGGAAGGTAGGCAGGCAGGCACTGTGAGGGCAGTACAGAATGTAGCAGGGATACTGTAATGCATAGGGAGAGGCAGCACAAGTAGGCAGCGTGAAGTTCGCATCCCAGTGCTCAGACAATTGTTGAGACCCCATCTTGAGTACTGTGTGCTGTTCTGTCAATCACTTTTGCTCACTGTGGAGATCAGTCAACTTGCTTTATGAGAAACTAACAAGCCACACGCCTACTGTTCTGTACTGCTACATGGTCATTGTATGCTTTGCTATCTTTCCACAGGTCCATGCGGCTTGCTGCTTATATATAGTATACACACTGGGTGCATTTCATTTTGGGGAAGAAGGTGCATCGTGTCATCCCAGCTTGTGCTGTGACGTCCATTAGTGCCAAGTGGCCCGAGGCTAGTGGAGTGTACAAGGGTTTCATGGAAGCAGATGAGGCAGTGACAAGGCTTTGGCACACACATTCCTCCATGATTTCTAAGAAGTAATGCTCCATGTACCATTCAGATGACAATTAGGACTCTGTTTGCCATTGCATGTTGTTTCTAGTAATGCATGCGTTGATGCTTTGTATGTGTGTGTGTTCATTTGAGTTCCCAAGGAGTATCTAATACGGTACCTAACATCTGTGAACACAATCTAGATATTGAGCTTTTGATATTCCATGGATTGCAATGGCCAAACAGACCTGCATGATCAAGACTACATTTTAATGATGCGATTATTGCCGTATGACATTTTGCATACATTGTAATAGTGAATCAGTGCTGATGGAGTACGTTACAGATAGAGCATGTGAACAATGAGACATACAGTATGTTATAAGTGGTGATTACTCAAGGATCAAAGAACTCGGCTTGTGTAACAAGGACTGATTCCAACCACAGTGATGTAGTATCTTCATTGCACAGTGTACCATTTAATAAAGTAGTTAGTGACATGTCCCTGAATGCATCCATCTCCTTAACTGATTAAACAGCAAACAGCATTGAGAACAGTGATGAGCATGGGGCAACAAACAATCTCACCCGGAGATTGTCATTGGCACCATTGTTCATGACAGGCTACACACAATAGTGGGCCAATGGTGTTCAGATTTGAATAGTGGATTCCATGTGAAGCCTATGTTAGTTTCTTGATTGTGGGAGACCTGTGTGGGGGCACTGCCGTGCCACAGTTTCATGTTGTCCTTCAATTTTTTGTTATGTTGCACTGCAATGAAGCAACTGCAACGGTTGAAACGTGGAACACTCAGGGATAAAATGGCAACAGAGTGCCACTATTACCAATGAAAATGTAGCTCAATACCAACTGTGCCGTATAAAGTTCTATATGCTATTATCAAGTGACCGCCTTAATTATTTTTTCTTCCTTGTCCTGCGCTGTACTGGTGTGTGCAATTGGACCGTGTCTAATTAATATTCCTTTTTCCACTGCATAGTGTTGCCTTCAGTCGTTGTTTCAAGACCCAGCACAGTCTCAGCGCCAGCATTTACTTATGAAGAAATGCCATCCTGCATGGTGCGAGGTCGTCACAACACTAGTGGAAAAACCAACAATGGTCGCAAGCCATCGTATCACTGCATCCCTATGAGAGACAATCTGTGCAGACAATTGCTGTTATTCCTTGATCGGTCCAACATAGACACATTTTCTCCAACTTGGCAGAACGTGGTGTGCTCCGACCACTTCACCGACGCAGACTACCATACCACCTGGGCACAGGCTATGAAGAGTAAGTGAATTCCTATCTGACTTCAGCCGTATTAATTGTTGCTGCTCTTTATATTCGCATCTAGAGTGTTCAGCATTGAATTGTGCCCTACTCCCATGAGAATGGTGTCTGAAGATAGGGGCCACTTGCTCAATCTAGTCAGCACATGGTCGCTACTCCCATCCCCTTTTAATTGTTCCATCAAAGCGGTCCACACAGTCTGCCATATGCTATATGAAATTCTATTACTGTTTAAAGTACTACCCCTTTGGCTGGAAGGCTGTTCCATGAGTATCACCCTCTCATTGGATGTTTTGTTTGGTGTTCTCCTTTGCAGAGCCCACAGCCTTGTGTGGTGCAGGTTTCAGGACCTCATCTATGCAAAATTATAGTTTGCACATGGCATAGTTGTCTGCGTTGAATATTTATTTGATTTGTACACTGTCGGTATTCCAATGTTTGATTCACAGTGTGGTGCCATCCAGCATTGTCAAACAATTTGCCAGTACACGGGATGGCATGCACTTTATGCTGTGGTGGGTAGTGCCAGGTGCTGGGGCAGTTTGCAACAAACACTGCCAAGTCAAGCAACTTGCACAGATCAACTGAGTCGCTGCACAGGGTGAGTCGATCATTCTTTGTGATGTGTCTTGTGGGGAAGCGTACAGTAAAGGACTCCTGGCGCTGGATGGAACTCACAGTAGCACAAACCCATACCTGAATATAGGCTTGACGGAAATCACAAAAAACAAAATTTATTGGTCAAATGACCCTAGGTACACTGCACAAGTGTATCATATGATCGCCTTCTGCTGATTGTTCAATGGGCATCGCATGTACTGCTGATTTACTTTTTTTTTTTTTTTTTATGTTTCACATACCCATCTGCATAGTGTGATTTGACTATACTATTCAAGTAGTCTGCAACTGTCTATTGGTGGACATTGTCTATCTCAAGATATAACGTTATCTTGTTACATTTTCAATTAGGGTATGAAATTGGTAGAAATTACATTTTGCAATCACTGGTGAGCAGGTATAGAAACTGGGAATATCGACGAGTACAAGAGCCATTTCCACTGGCACCGCTGGTGTATGTACTGAAGTGTTGCCTTGTACAGTACAGGCCCTCAAGGCCACTGAAATAAAAATCTTGTAAGACCAATACAAAATCCACAAGCATTTTGTTACTGTGCTAGGAACAGTGTAAACACATGATTTTCAGACAAACTAAGCAGAGAACCATTACGTTTCATTGTATAGTGCCAGCGCTGGCAATGAGCTGAAATCCTAATGAAAGGTTGTGTACCTAATCTCTTAGATCTGGGAAATCTAACTAAATGAGAAAGCTGTTCCTTCCATCCAGCATGTGTCTCACCCCTCAGCGGTCCATTTATCACTCAGTGATGTTAACAAGGTATGGTGACTTGGTGTGAGGCACCAACTCTTCGCTGATTGTTCTGCTTCCATGTGGTTTTGCATTTACTGACATTCTGATTTGTATTTTAGTGGCAGAGAATGGATTTGTCTGTTACCAATTCACAGAACAATGACACAGTACTGCAAGCGGGAATCTCTTTGCAAGATGTACATGTGGTTTCTGTTGCAACACAGCACACACCACCAATGCAATACTTTGTCTGTCAGAAGAAACCAGTGAGGCATGACTTTTCCTGTTAGTGGCCTGAAATGCCAGATTCTATGTACAAACACCATGGATACTCCAAGTCATACTCGCTAGTTGAATGGTTGAATGATACTGCGAATTCCACAGACCATCTTCAAACTGCAAATCCTGGTAATCACACTAAGTGTGTTTCAACACCACGTCCTGGATGCACTTCCACACCAAACAAGCCTTTGCTGAAAAACACATGTTGCAGTACAGAAACATCTTTGTTTTGGTCCTCTGCAGCCCTTGTCGATGAAAGTAATGTGTCCATGAAACATTGCGCCTGTTGAGTGACCACCAAGGGAAGAACTTCTGCAGAACCATTATACGCGTTTCAGGCCTTGATAGTTGATTTTTTGCAGAGTAAGCAATGCCCTATGTCCCGCACAAACATGCTTGTTGCCAGCATACGGCTCTTGCTGCGAACATACAGACTCTGTCTCTCTCTCCCTCTCTCTCTCTCTCTCTGTCTGTTTATTTCTCACTCTCTGTCTCTGTCCTTCTGTATCATTCCCTAGCATGTCTGTCTATATTATGTCTCTTTCTCCAATGTTAACTGCTCGCCCTTTCTTGAAATGTGACTCTAAATCAGGGGTGCTACTATATATGGCATACATGAACATGTCAGAGCATACGCTCACCCACAGTTGGGGGCCCCCCAAAAAAAAACATATACAGCAGTGTAGCAGTTTAACACTAGTCTGGTAAGATATACCAACTCATTCAACCACAGACATATTTTTTCAGACTGGATTGGACAGTTACTGATTTGATTACAAATGGAGTTGTGATCTGCAACCACAGTCGATGTAGCCCACCCATCAGCGTGGTCTCTTCTCTGAAACTGCATCTGCATAAAATGGTTTAGCTTGTTGTGGTTCCATGGGAAAAAATAGGCTTACTTAGGGGGTGACCCCAAGCAATGTGCAGCTAAGCAGCTTAATGGTGGTGAAGTGCACACATCTCCATTTACGAGGCCATGACTATGTGCACATTCTCTCCTTTTGCAATCAAACCAGCAATTTGCCAATCCATGCTGCAAAAATGTTGATTGTTACATTTACCTGTGTTTGGGTTAGGTTGGTGGAGTGGTTGCTGGGGTGTTCTCTGACTTGTTTTTATACTACCATACTAAAATGCCAGCAGAATATGCCAAATGGTCTTTCGAGTCTACTCGATTTTCAGCATCTGCATTTGCTGAAGTCCAGAAAGAGGATGTCCAATGGCCTACCCCAGTCCAGGGCCCTCGTCACGCAGTCATAGAACTCCACAAGGTTCATCTGACACGATGTTCCTGGGACAAAGCCATGCTGCCTGTTGTCCAAATACCCAGTTTGACCCAGTAACCCCCCCCAGGCCTACCCTTGATGATACCTTCCATCACACTGTCGACCTCCGATGTCAGGCTAATGGGCCTGTGATTTCCCACCTCCTCTCTTGACCCCCCCCTCGTGGATTGGCACAACATGGGCCACCCTCCAGTCTGGGGGGCAGCCATCCAGTCCACGGAGAGATGTTGAAGAGCTCCACCAGGAGGACTGCCAGGACATCCAGCAGTTCCCTCAGCACCCTGGGATGCATCTTTTATTTATTTATTTCAGTTTGGGATTAATACCGTTGAGTCAAGAATTCATTTTCAAAGGTTCCACATCAGTGTTGGACAAACATTGCAACAATACAAGGTTTACAGAGAAATAAACAAAAGAGAAAAAACATTGAAGCATATACACAGGCGGCAATAGTAAAATTTGAACTTATACCCATCAAATTAATAAATATTAACATAGATTGATTAGATAAGAGGGGGTTGGGGGAGGAATCAGTCCAAGTAGTACTTTTTTTAGAAGTAGGCAGGTTTGGCATTGCCCTCTAAGATGGAGTGGGAGCCACCCAGTGTCAGTGTACAGCGAGCAGGTGTGGGTGTCGACAGTAGCCCCCAAAGTGAGACGACAGGCCGTATTGAGGAGTGTGTTGATCCTGCAAAGAGCAGTTTTTGTGCCCGCCCCATATATAGACAACCCACAGTCAATGGTAGACAGTATTGAGCTACTGGTGGCTAGTTTGAGTGCATCCGGTGTCATTGAATGTCTGTGATGATAAAGTACACCAAGTTTTTTATTTGCAGTCTTGATGACAGAGTCAATGTGGTTTAAAAAGGTGAGCATGTCATCAAAGGTAATGCCGAGATATTTGAAGTTATATACTTGGTCTAGGAATTCACCCTTATGGTTATGAATACACAGGGGCAGGTATTTCTTTTGTCTTTGGGAGGTGGTGAAGAGCGTAGCCTTTTTTTTTTGCCGTTTAGTAGTAGCTTGTTTTCCATAAACCAAGATAGTTTATGGAAGCTCCTTTGGAGTTCAATTGTGATGGATTGTTGGTCATTGCCAGTGACTGAGATCACTGCATCATCAGCATAGAGAACTGTGTTTGCTGAGCAAGCCATTGGGGTGGAGTTGATAAAGACACTAAAGAGTAGAGGACTGAGGATTGACTCCTGTGGAACCACAAGGTGCACCTCCTTAGCAGCAGATAGGGTATCACCAATTTTGACTTGTTGTGAACTGTTAGAGAGGTAGCTGCCAAACCATAGTACCATATCTGGGGATAGACCTGTAGACAGAAGACAACTTAGGAGGAGGTTGTGATTAACAAAGTCGAAAACCTTTATGAGGTCGATGAAGACTGATCCAGCTGCCTGACCACTATCCAAGGCATTATATAGTTGGGATGGATAATCAACTAGAGCGGTGAGTGTGGAGTGCTTTTTACATATCTCATTTGGCCCAGATGCTTTCTCCGTCTGGAGGGACCTGAGGGCTACCCTTACTCTATCTACTGAGATATCAACCTCCACCTCCTCCCCCTTTGCACCCTGTACTGCTGGTCCCCCACATGTCTGTGGTGGCCACTCCCTTTCCCCAGACCCATCAATGCCCCTGATCCCTACCAGTCCCATTCCCTTCCTCCGGTTTGCCCCCACTCCACCTGCAAGACATAGCCCCTCCATCCCCCTGGAGCCTTTGCAAAAGAGTCTGTGACTCAAAGGTTTGTAATTCTGATTGTATTCCAATGAATAAATAAATAAATACTCACCACGCCATATCGGGTTTAAAACATTCAGCTTATCCAACATCCATTGTGATTTGTCCCAGGCCACAAGTCCAACATTCACTGTGATTTGTCCCAGGCCTCAAGTCCAACCTCTACTGCAATTTGTCCCAGGCCACTCCTATCTCCAGACTCCTCCCCAACCGGCTATTTAATAGAAGTCAAGGTCGGGACCATGGTGGTGGGGTGGGTGGGTCCCAATAGCTCCTCCAAATTCATTTATTTTATTTATGACTTTGATAACCGGGTGAGTGCACTGATCCCAGGGACCATTTTTAGGCACGACCCAGGCCATAACACATGGCGCAGGGTGACAGTGGAGTACAAGGTAACAGTAATACACATGAAACAGATTTGATACAAGCAACAATAGTAAGCACAATATACAGGTTTGATGTATAGGTCCATTTGAGAACAGTGAATACAAGGTTTCAATATTGGACATGAGGAGATTTGGTACAAAACAAACAAATCGTAGGCACAGTGTACAATGTGTGACTGCATCGTCCAGTGAGCAAACAATACACAGACTACTCAGTAAAAAATATATATACAATATGTACAGGCAAGGAAGTCAAATATTACTGTGAAAATGATCATAGCTCATCTGTGGTGGTGTGGGGCAGGGGCGCTTTTAAAGCTGGCGCCATGCTCACTGACTGGCCCACTCTGTCCTGCAGCTAGTGTCCCACACCTTAAGGAAAGGATAGTGCAATACCTGAAATCCATAGGAGCACAGGATCCAAGACAGCATAGGTTTACAAAAGGAAGGTCCTGTCAAACTAATCTCATAGATTTCTTTGATTGGGTAACCAGAGTGGTGGACCAAAGGGAGCAGTTGATGTCACCTACCTTGACTTCAGCAAAGCTTTCAATACTGTTCCACATAGAAGATTGATTAATAAGCTGGGTAGGCCTGGGGGATCAGAGGTTGGCCAACTGGGGGGCAAACTGGTTGATGGGCAGAAAACAGAGAGTGATGGTAAACAGTACGCAGTCAGAAGAGATGCAAGTCACAAGTGGGGTACCTCAGGGATCAGTCCTGGGGCCAGTCCTCTTCAATATCTTCATCAGTAACATTGTAGATGGACTGGAGGGTAAGGTTTGTCTGTTTGCAGATAACATCAAGATCTGCAACAGAGTAGGTGATCCAGATGGGATGGGCAGAATGAGAAGAGATCTGGATAAACTAGCAAAATGGTCGGAAGAGTGGCAACTGAAGTTTAACACAAAGAAGTGCAAGATCATGCACGTAGGGAAGAGAAACCCTGAAGCCGCCTATAGGCTGGGAGGGGAGTTGCTGGCAGTCACAAGGGAAGAAAGAGACTTGGGCATCATCATCACAGATGACCTGAAATCATCCAAGCAGACCACTAAAGCAGTAGGTAAGGCTAGAGGGATGTTGGGGTGTATTAGTAGGGGTATCACAAGTCAGAAGAGGGAGGTAATAATCCCTCTTTACATGACACTGGTTAGGCCCCATCTGGAGTACTGCATGCAGTACTGGAGGCCACATCTTCACAAGGACATTAAACAAATTGAGGCAGTCCGGAGAAGGGCAACCAAAATGGTGCAGAGACTGTATCAGAAAATGTATGAGAACAGTTTAACGGAGTTCAATATGTATACCCTTGAGCAAAGGAGGGAGAGAGGTGTTATGATCGAAACATTCAAACACCTTAAGGGCATTAACAAGGTGAAAAATTCTAACATGTTTCAGTATAAGAAAAATAGTAGTACAAGAGGACACAGCAAGAGATTAGAGGGAGGCAGATTAAGGGGTAATGTGAGGAAGTTCTTTTTCACACAAAGGGTGGTGAATGCACGGAATGGCCTACCTCAGGAAGTGGTGGATATGAATACAGTGCAGGGCTTCAAACAGGCATGGGATAGGCATAAGGGAGCAGTACAGATGAGTATGAATAGATAGGCCATTGACAGAGCGAAGGCCGATGGCACATTCATAAGGCAGGAAAAGAAATGGGCAGACTGGATGGGCCTTGCGGTCCTTATCTGCCATCAACTTCTATGTTTCCCTAGCAGACCCTGCTCCTGCCCTGACCTGCCGCTGAAATTGCAGCCATGCCGGGTAAGCCCTCCTGTCTGGCCTCCCCCCGCCACCTTTTCCCGCTTCTGCTGCCGGCGTCGTTTCTCTGCCGCAAATGCGGTAGTCCAAATGATCACAGCTCCTCTTTTGTTTTGTTTTGTTGATGTATGCCACAGACAGTAGCACCCCTCAAAATGACATTGGATGAGTGGTGCTCAGTGGATACAGTTTGTACATGTGGAAGTGTGGATTTCACTTATAACTAGCTCAGCACCTTTCACCTGCACATTGGCTGGTGTCATCTATGACAGTTGCACCATTTAGTGGTCTGCCTTTCTAGGCAGATGCAGTTTAGAGTAGGGAACCAGCTGATGGGTGGTCTACCTCAACGTTGGTAGCTGGGTGAGTTCACTGCAGGGCCCGGCAGTGAATACCAAGAGACCCCCACTCCTTCTTGGAATCAAATCAGTAAGTTGCCAATTGATGGTGGAAAATGTTTATTGTCACAGGTGCCTCTGTTGTGGGAGGGGAGTGCCTTGGACTGGTTGTTACCCTCTGGCTCACACTCAATCCATCACTAATCTCACTCAGTCCCTCACCCACTCTCTCACTCTTACTGTGTTGTTCGCTCTATTCCTACCTCCACACTGACAGCCATGTTGAGCACAAAATGATTTATTTTGTCCGAAGACTCTTGCCATGCACAGTGAATGTGCTGTGGCCAGAAAATGTAAATTTCATTGTTCAATGAAATCTGTCATTCCAATCCCTTCCCCACTAAACCCATGATGTCTTTGACCTGTACATACTCAACTCAGCTACCCCGTCGACATTGACACACACACACACACACACACACAGAGCGATGAAAAAGCAAATGCGTGGCTTTCTCTTTTAACGAGCTCACAACCGGTTACCTGCATGTTAGCTGTGAAAAACTATGTAATTAAGCCAATGTTAGGCTAATGCACATGTAACACACTTGTTCCCAGGGATTACTAGAATCACTGTTAGGCAGGAAAGGAAGCTTGTGAAATGCCAGTTACATGTGTTTCACACTGTCTCACTCTGTTATCAGTCTCTGCTGAGCTGGAGTGAGGATGTAATCATACCTCTCTCGTAGCAGCATAAGCCACAGTTGTCCACTGTTAATTAGTGTAATGAAATGTTAGAGTAGTAGAGTGGAGTTCAGGGTTGAGGAATCTGCAGATAGCTGGGCCGCTCCTCAGTTTAGCTCGGTCAGAGAGCTACCTTTTTCTTCTTTTTTGGTACTTTGTTCTCACCCTAGAAGAAGAACAGACTGTTTTTTGGCAGAAGTGTTGAGACCTGTGCCAGAGAGTTTCCCTTTGCCCCATCCCAGGATGGATATGGGTGAACTCCAGGATTCAGGGGCAACCCCCGATCCAACTGGACTTATGAAGCTGCCTTGGACATCTTCATTTCATCAGTACAATTTCTCTGTGTAAAACCCAGGAGTACAAGCAATGCCTAGGGGGTGAATTTCTCTGACAAATGGGATCCTGTCAGGCAGTTCTGTATAAAAGTTATCTGCCTATGTTGGAGTCCAGTATGTGACTGTCCAAGAACAGGACTTGTAAGTCTGAAACTAAGGCGGTGTGTCCATAGTTTAAGTGTGGAAAACATTTAAGGTAACAACTACAACTACAGTTTCTTCTATGTGTGGTGGAATGGCCGAGTCTAAGCTTGGGAGCAAAAGGTGGGAACCTCCCCGCCCCCATCTTGAGTAACCAGTTAACATCTATGGGTTCAGAAGGGAACCGTTTCATTTTTGTTCAGTGCAATTGGACAATGCCTGATGGAAGTATTTAGCACAAGATGTGGGTTTTGCCTATTCAGTTTACCCCACTATAGTGGGTTCTGTACGACTAGAGCCTGGATGTGCTCAGTGTGGTCCTGGGTGCCACTTCTAATCCTTTGTGAAATAGGAGAAGTACTAGTTTTGGCAATGTGTGCCAATCTCCAATTCGGAACCAGTGTCTGTTCACCAGTAGAGTTTCTTCATCCTATGCTAAATGAGAATTCAGGAATTTCTGTGCCTCGGAGAATCTGCAATAACAGTATGTTTTTTATTTTTATTTATTTTATTTATTTCAATCTAGGATTACAATACCTTTGAGCCGAGGCTCTTTTACAAAGGTTCCACATCAGCATGTGCAACAGTCATCATTTTTAGTTACAAACATATAATCATTGACTTACAGACATGTAATAACCAGTACAAAGACTTGAGCTATGAGCAAGACAAGGGAAGGGGTGGGGAAGTGAGGTAGGAGATCGAGGTGGGGAAGGAGGTGCAGGGAGTATGAGAGATGGTTGGGGTGGGGGCAGGGTGGAGATATGGGGCCAGGGGCGGGGAGCAAGTGCAGCCAGGGGGCCTTGTGGGAATATGACAGGTAAGGTGCTAGGGGTGCAAAGACTGATTGTAAATGCTGGGTGCTGGGGCATGTGCAGCTGGAACGGTGGAAATGTTAAGTTGGGCAATCGCTGGATACAAGTAGTGAGAGGTGCAGCTTGGTCTTGAAGAGGCCGAGTGTTGGAGTAGTCGCTATGTCGCTGCCAAGAGATTGTTGAGCCAGTTGGATGCCCGATAGGCGAATGATCTTTGTCCTTGGGTTGTGCGACATTGTGGGATATGTAGTAGATGAATTGGATCTCCTTGTAGTGATGTTCCTATGTCTAGGCTTAAGGAGGGCACAGATATCAGGTGGGCAAGCCCCATTATAATTTTCTTGGCCGTGATGCAGGTTTGATATTTTATGCGTTTGTCCAGTTGAAGCCATCCAGATTGGGAATAAAGGTCATGTGTGGGTATGGCGATGTGAGCCAGTGATGAGATGACAGGCCTTATTCAGGGAGGTCACGATACATTTGAGAGCAGTGGTAATTGCAGACCCATATATGATAAGACCATAGTCAATGATGTTGACGATGGAGCTTTGGACGGCCACTGATACTGCTTCTGGGGTTAGGTGTTTCCTGTGCCGGAATAATATGCCTAACCTCGCATTGGCAGACTTTGCAACACTGCTGATATGGACAGCGTATGAGAGGTGGGGATCAAGGGTGATGCCAAGGTACTTGAACGATTGTGTTTGCTCTAGGATGGCTCCTTGTTCAGTTGCAATGGAGAGGTGGAGTTGTTTGTTTTTGTTGTGGGGGCTGCAGAAGACCATAGACTTGTTTTTTTTCTGATTGAGAAGCAGTTTATGATTTAGGAACCAGGATTCGATGGAGGAGAAGGCCCGCTGAAGTTTATTTTGTAATTAGATTGGATCAAGGTCCAAGGTGAGGATCACAGCATCGTCGGCATAGAGAATTATTTGTTCTGGGCAGCTGTCCAGTAGTGAGTTTAAGAATAGGCTGAAGAGGAGGGGTCCCAAAATGGAGCCCTGGGGGACTCCTGAGCAGACTGGTCTAGGGTCCGAGAGTGTATCAGCGATTCTTACTGTTTGGGACCGTTCTTCAAGGTAGCTCTTAAACCAGCCAATGGAGTCGGTTGACGGCCCAGTGTTCTGAAGCTGGACAAGCAGGAGGCGGTGATTGACGGTGTCAAAGGCTTTAGTTAAGTCGTGTAGATTGAGCCTAGATCGCTCACTGGAGTCAAGTGCATTGTGGATTGCGCTGGTGAATTCAAGTAGGGTTGTGGAGGTGCTGTGACCTTTGCGGAACCTGTGTTGTTGCTTGCACAGGATGTTGTACATATCCAGGTATTCTGTGAGCTGGTCTGAGACGATGCGTTCTAGTGTCTTGGAGAGTGGGGGTAGTAGGGAGATAGGTCTGTAGTTATCGTGGGCAGTTTTGTCACCACTTTTATGGCTAAGGGTGACAGTGGCAGATTTCCATCTGTCCAGAAACTGGCTAAGGCTGAGAGAGAGGTTGAAAATTCTGGTCAGAGGACTAAGCACTTCATCAAGTGTGAGAGACAGGATTTTGAGATCGAGGGAGGATTTACTGAATCTTGATTTACCAAGGGCTTTATCTTCAGTGTCAGTGGCTCAGTAGGTAGCACACTCACTTCTGAGGCTGGGAGATCAGAGGGCTGTGGGTTCAGTTCCCACATCTGGCACTTGGGTTAATATCCCAGTACTGACACTGTAGTGCAGCATGAGAGGGGTGCTGCACTTCTGAGGTGCCGTCTTTCAGATGAGACGTTAAACCTAGGTCCCATCTGCCTGGATTGGTGGTAGTTCAGGTGGATGTTAAAGATCCCATGGCACTTATCGAAAAGAGTAGGGAAAGTTTTTATTGAACATCAACTGAACAGAAAAGAAAAACAAAAATGATACAGAGAAAAATATAAAACACAAAATAATTAATAACAGGAAAATCAGAATCAGTTATCCAAGGTAATAGTGTCCATAATTCCAACAAAGAGTCAGACGGCAAATGCTCTGCCTCTGAAAAATATATGGCCTTCAAATCATGTTCGATCCTTCGAATAATGGTAAGAAGAGGCACATCCTGATTCTGTAAATTAAACAGACAACGAGCATTCCACGCATGCCATTTGATTACTACAAAAATCAAATTTAATGTATTAATATTCCAATGAGACCAAGTGAGGGGGGAAAAACCATACATCAAACTGTCATAAGTAATGAGAGCAAACAAGGGTTCACGCCATCTGGCAGCTAATAGAGTCCAAAAAGAAACAATAAATGTACATGAAAACAAAAGGTGTGAAATAGTTTCTTCTTGTTGCTGACATTCAGGTCTGGAACAAAATCTGTCCTGTAGTGATTTGTGTTTATGGTTACATTTGACGTTGATACGTTCATGGCAGCTAAGCCAATGCAAGTCCCACATCTTTTGGGGAACCCTAGAATTACGAAGTAAAGTGAGCAAAGCAGGGAGATGTTGCGTAGGACATTTGGGAAAAACAACAATCTCCAAACATACACGGTTCACTAAATACTTATACAATGATTTTCTGGAGACAGTTAATAGCATATGGCTAGTAATCTGCCAGTATTTCAAATGAAAAAAACTATCCCTAACATAAGCAGAAATCTGGGGGGAATGTGTTAAAACCGTCAATTTGTTAAGTTCCCATTTATGAAACCAAGGACCACAGGATTCAAGAAACCAAGGTTCCCAACCACGATCTTGGTTAACCAACAGGGGTCTAATATTATGAAACAAGAAAAAACTAGTATAACAAAAAACAGGTTGGACCATAGCTAGGCCTCCATCCCAATAGGGAGATAGGTGATCTGACGTTAATTGGTTCAGGCGGCTACCCCATAGGGCTTGAAAAGAGACTAAGCAATCTGGTTTCAAATCGCCGAGGGGAAACATATAGCCAGAAAGAGAAAAGGGAAGCAAAAGGTTTTAATCATGTAAATCCTTTTTTTCTTACTCATCTGCCATGAATTCCAACGTGCAATCATAGTCTGAGCATAATCTAATTTGGGAGTCCAGTTAAGGACATCTAAAGGACCAGTACCGTATAAAATGCCCAAAATCCTAATAGGGTCATCACAAAGTCTAATGTCAACAAAAGACTCACCTACAAAAGGGGAACCTAATCTACGGCCTACACATTTATCAAGATTAAGGGCTGCGCCAGAAACAGCCCCAAACTTGGAACAATGCCATAATGCAGAACACACAGAGGCAACATTAGCCACCATGAGACTCATATCATCTGCATAGGCCAACAGGGAATATGGGGCTGAGGGAAGTGGCATAATTGTTGGGGCCAAATTAATAGAACGAAGTAAGGGTCAAAAAAAAAAAAACATATAAAAGCGGACTAAGGGGACAGCCCTGTCTAACCCCTCTGTGTAGAGGAAGCATAGGGCCCTTCCCTCCATTGACCAGTGGGACAACAGTTGCAGACCGATATAGCAACTGGAGTCTAGTCAGGGTATGATCAGGTACTTTATAATATCGAAGAGTAGACCATAAAAAATCATGATGTACAGAATCAAAAGCCTGCCGTTGGTCCAGTGAGAATACGAAACCATGTAAAACATTAGAATTTCCATGTTCAGTCATTTCTCTAAGTAAAATTAGATGGTCCTGAATACATCTCTCAGGGACACTGCAAGATTGTGCGGTAGAAATCACATATATGGCCAATTTAGAAAGTCTGAGGGCCAAAATTTTGGTCAATATTTTAAAATCAGTATTTAAGAGGCATAAAGGTCTCCAATTGGAGAGCAATCTTCTATCCCCTTTTTTATGTAAGTAAAATAAACAACCCATGTTAAAGTCTAAAGGAAGATGTTCGCACTGTAGAATAGAATTATAAACTGTAGCCAATTCAGAACTCAGGTCAGCAGAAAACAATTTATACAGCTCACTGGAGAGACCATCCAGGCCCGGTGTCACTCTTGGACGTAAAGACTTGATTACTGCTTCAATTTCATGTGCTTGTATCTCAGTATCTAACATATCTACAACAGAAGAAGGTACATCAGGAAGTTGTAAAAAGGAAAAGTAGTCCATTATGGATGCAGATGGGGGCATGGGACCAAACAGTGTTTGTGTATAACAGGTAACACGGTGCCTGATATCCAAAATATCAGTGAGCTCGGTGAAACTGTCATTAAACAGCATAGTAAAGGTTTTACTCTCTACTGTTCGCAGAATAGAAGCATATGGACATACTGTGTCACGGGTACCAGAGGTCCCAGAACGCTGTTGATGTTGAACAGAAGTAGCCTTCCCAAGGTGATAATCCATCATGCGCTCCTTAAGAGTACTTATTTGGGTGGAAAATCATGGCCAGTTTCATGAGATAAAGTAAGTAATTTTTGAAGTCGCGCCTGTTAGTGTGATAAAGGAAATACAATGAATCATGATGATGTTTACTAAAATTTTTAAATAAAGTTTGGAGTCCAGATTTCGTATCCCGCCACCAATCCCAGGGGGCATCATATAAAAAAATACAGTCTTTTGATTATGAATATACTCAGTTAAGTGACCTAACAAACGTGAATCAGATAACAGGGAAGCATTCAGTTTCCAAATGCCAGGGCCAAAACGAGATGTCAAGGAAGGGCCTAAAGAAATAGATAATAAATTATGATCCGAAAATTCCACAACTTGAATTACAGCATCAAAAGTTGGAGGTGGGAAGAAATAAAAAAATCAATACGGGTTGCATGGGGGCCTTTGTGAAAGTAGAGTATACGTAATTCGTAAAAGATAAATATGCATCCTGTAAACCTGTGGAATGGAGCGATTGTTTCAGAAAATTCATGTCACAAAACAACTTAGTAGTCTTTGAAGTAGAAGACTTATCTTCAGTGGATAACCCACAATTGAAATCACCCCCAAAAATCACATGCATTGATGTGTATAAATATGGTTGAATCAGTTTTGGTAGTTCAGTTCTGTGGGATTTTAATTGAGGGGCGTAAATATTAATAATCCGGAAAGGGACAGAAGAAATCAAAATATCCAACAACAAAAGCTGACCCGGGTAGACATCCAACAGTTTAACAACAGTAACATCAGGTATACTAAATAAAATACCCAAACCAGAACAAGAGTCCTGTCCAAAGGACAAAATAGAGAGCCCAGAGGTCCAGTGCAGTGGCCCTGAAATTTCTGGAAGAGCATGGAAAAGTACATCTTGCAAAAGATGAGACCAGCTGTCAAGCCAGATAAAAGGAAAAACTGCATCTCTCTTAGCATGCTTCTTTATACTGTTAACATTAACAGTATGCACTGAAAAGCAAGACATGAACAGGGAAAGTGAAAACAAAACACAAAAGTCACCTTAGCCTACCTTTCCTAGGGTACCTTCCCTATGTTTCAGTTTTGCCTTAGCTTTCCTTTTTTGAGAACCAGTATTATCAATGGGTACTTCAGTGTCCGTAGTCACATCAGGGTGGGAGGAAAGAACAGAGGACGTATCAGAGTCCGTATTGTCCTGAGGGTGGCTTAAAACCTCAAATTTATTCATATGAGTCACAGTAGAGGATTTCAGGGCTTTAGAAGAGGGAGAAGTCCCCTTCTTAGATCCTCATGTAACGCTAACAAAAGGTTCGGGGGGGGGGTCCATGGAAGACCCAGAAATACTACGCAAGACAGGAATAGGGACCTCTTCCGAGGTAGAAATGGCAAGATCAGAGGAAGGGGGAGGGAGAGCTGTAGTAAAGGTCTGTGGTTCCAAAACAGGAGCAGACCATTTGTGTAAAGTAGAAGAGGGGTCAACAGCAGGTCCAACAGGGTGAGGGAGGGGTAAGCGTTGAGGTCTAGAAAGAGTGTCAGATAAACGAGAACGTTGTGCGACAGTAATAATCAAACGTTGTTCTTCTCCATCAGCAAGAGTCAGGGAATTGTAAGCTGCCCAAGTACAAGTCTGGAAAGTGTGCCCCAATCCGTCACAAAGGACGCAAAGAGGTTCATCCACACATTGGGAACCTGCATGGCCAATGTTACCACAAACAGAGCATTGTCACAGACACTGCTGATATGATTCTGAGACCACATCTGTAGCAAGCTTTAAGCTGGCCGGGAAAAAGAACCTCTGTCTTTCCCAAGCATAAAGCTGTCAGGAAGATGCTGTATTCCAACCTCGGCGCGTAAGCATAACCCTCGCCTCCACCCACCAGTCCAGATATTTTCAGAATCAAAGATAGTCTCTGGGTCAGAAAGGACAGTACATCTTTGCTTTAACCAGACAGTAATATCATTAAGACTGACACCTTCGTTACGAAACAATATAGTAACAGTTTTCTGTGTAGGCTTAGTTAAGGGAATGGCATTAAACGGTGACCATAAAGGAGAAGTTTTAAGGTCCTGATATTTTCTCCAAAATTTTTCTAAACCAGTGATAGTTTTAAAACTAATATCAAAATGAGACTCTGAAGAAACATGAAATAAGGCATGAATCTCAAAAGCAGCAAATTGCATAGAATCCTTCAGAAGAGTGCGACCTACAAAAAATCGGTCAGGAAAGTCAGGTAAGCCCCCCAAATAATGCAGCCGAACAGCGTTGTGTCTTTTAGCTTGATGTACAGGGGCTTGAAAGCATGCAGCATAAGTTTTAGGAGATGAAGCAGTAGAAGTAGCAGGAACTGGATGAGACACAGGGTCCCGAAGAGTCCGTTGTTCTTGAGGCGTCGAGGAAGCAGGACCAAATTGCAAAGTCGGGTTCTGAGTCAGAAGAAGTTCAGTTGGCAAAGAAAGATCAAGAGAAGCAGCAGAGTCTTTCAAAACAGGAGAGGCCAGCAGTTTGTCAGTGTCAGGTGGCCTAGCACAGATCGGGGAAGAAACAGAACACCAAGTCCCAATGGTAGGATCCTTCTCCCACCCAGCCGCTTCCAGGGCCGACTCAACAGACCAGTCCGTCGTGTGCAAGGCATCAGGGAGAGCAGAAGCAGGCACCTGTACAGAAGAAATTTCTGGAGAAAGCTGAGCAAGAGGTGCAGTCAGTACAGGCGGTAGGGAGTGAGGAGGGTCCGTAGCAACAGGCAAAGAATGCGGAAGTGTCAGAATTGGTGAAGAGACAGTAAAACAATCTTTCCCAGACGGTGAGTCAGTAACAGTAGGTACATAACCAGACTAAGGCTTAAGGGCTAACAAACACTGTCTAGCAGTGAAATAACGCTGTTCCTCGATTTTAAGTAACACATCTACATCCATAGAAACAGGAGGAGAAGACCCATGTATATCCATAGTAGCAGGGCTAGAAGATGTTGTAAGCACAGTTTGAGGAATAAATGAAGGATCCACAGGCAAACACTGCACACAAGTATCCACAACAGCAGCAGGGGAAGTATCCAAAGGCACAGAACCATATTCAGTAGATTGCAGCACAATAGGCATAGAAGATGGGGTCTCTCTCAGAACAGAGACAGGGGAAGAGACCAGCTCCACTGCCCCCAACACCTCCATGTCCTCCACAGCATGTCCAGTGGCAGCCATCTTGGTCCCACATGAAAATGGGACCCCTCTGCTTCCAGGAAACAGAGTAGGGGAATTTCCATGGTGTCCTGGCCAAATTTCCCTCATTCACTAAAAATACCACCAACAGCTTACTCTGGTTCAAGGTCAGTTGGCATTCATCTGTATCCCCCTTCCCCGGGTCGTGCCTGCAAATAGGCAGGATTTGTCTAGTGCACTTACCCGGTCAACAAAAACTAAATAAATAAAATAAACATATTTGTGTACTTGATGAGCCTTGACTGCTTTGAAGTAGAAGTGGGGGGAGCTTGTGGGGGTAGTGTTCATTGCGGACAGAGGGGCTTCACCTTCTTTGAAGTAGTCCTGTGGTAGCACCATGGTGGTCCATCTTCGCTTTGTGTTTATTCCTACTTTGTTACTTGAATAAAAGCCACACTCCAGAATCCCAACCGGATGTGCACAGTAATGTTATTGTGTCCCTGTGTCTTGGGTGCCCCTGTACAGAAGAGAAAACATAGCATAATCTTGAGCAAACATTTTCTACCAGGGACCTGGGTTGTTGGCCATGGTAAATGGTCAAACCAGGTGTACCAGGTAGTTGCCACACTTGGTTGAACGTTTTTGTATAACAGACTTGTCCACCTTGTTTAATGGTGGCACACTGGGTTTGTTACCCAAGTTCTTTACTTTTCTATGTAAACCCCACCCCTCTCCTCGTACCCCTAGAGATTAGTGTTTGGTGGAGAGGTGTGCCTTACTAGTTAAGCAAGGGGGCCAGTGGAGGGGGTTACACACACTATAAAGGCAGGTCATTTGAGGCAGGTGCAGTTTAGAGTAGGGACAGAGCTGAAGGGGTGGTCTACCTCAATGTCGGTAGCTGGGTGACTACACAGCAGTGCCCTGACGTGAATACCAAGAGACCTGCACTCCCCTTGGAATCAGATCAGTAAGTTGTCAATGCTGTAAAAATATGTTTATTGCTACAGTTACCTCCATTTGGGTGGGGAGGATCGGGTGTACTGTGATGTAACAGAGGTGTGGGAGTCACTCACAAACACCAGATGTTGTGCCAAAATAAAATAGCTTTTATTCAGCAAGTTCTATCAACATTACATGCGCACTGTACGACAAAACAACAAAAAAAAAATAGCTTGGCTCCAATCTGTGTACATATCCCATAAACGTTTAAAATACCATACTGGAGAAGAACCGAGGGTATAGCCCTTAGCTAGACCCAAAACGAACTAACTAGCTGCAAGATACAACCTTCTTTTTATAGAGCAAGTGTATCATGTGATAAACAGACTCATCCTACTTGCATTTACCCTTGCTATTACATTAATAGTTCCTAAGTTATTTTTCCCTGGTTAAACTTTAAACAGTTTAGATCAAGGTATTAAACATCACAGGATATCTAACTCCTATAATTGCTTTGGTAATAATAAAATAGCACTTTGTTCCAAGCAGCTAAACTCCTCCCCTTAGATTGACCTATAAGAATGGGGAGTAGAGCGCCGGCCAGCTCTAGAGAGAGGACAGTGCAAGCAGGCAGGAGCCACAACATGTAGATTTCGCAAAACACAACCGCTAACAGGTATAACTCCTTAAATATTCTGTAAATTGCTTTGTTGAACTAATGACAATAACAGCATAAGAAACGTAGCGCTACTACCATTTGACCTATCCAAATATTCAACATATCTTAAATAATCAAACTGTCCGCTTATATTTGCAGCGTTTAAGATGCCTTTTAGGAAGGGGGGGGTTAAGCTTACCTATTCATGCGGGAAGCTTTATACAGAACACAGAAACAACAACAGTTAAACTTTACCCTAATACCAAAGGGTTAGGTAACGAAAACAAATCTTTATATTTATCCTAATACTGTGCTACAACTCTGTTTTCGAGTTTGCAAATTTTCGATAGGCGTCTGCGAGAGGGCGATCATGCAACGCTCAAGAAAGAAGCCGTGCGCGATCGCCTTGAGGAGCGATGTAGCGGGTGTAACAGTATTTGGAAATAGAGACCGCTAAACAACAGTGACAGAAAGAACTAAAGACAGGTGGCCTACCTGCCTAAGGGGAAATTGGGAGTAGAGGACAGTAAGAGAAAAATAGTGGTGCTGCTGCAACAGACTTAGTGTAGAAGAAAAGAAAGGGGGTCTCTATGATGACTGTCATCCCGTTACATACTCCTCCCCGCTTAGAAGAAAACCCAAACTATGGGTTTTATTATTTTTGTTTCAACTCAAGTTACAACAAACATTCAATTGTATAGATCCCTCCTTAGAGGGATGGAGCTTCAGCCCACCCACTCTCCGAAGCTCCACCTCGGGGTCCCTTTTAATACTAAATACGCTTTAGCTAAAGAATAGCTTAAGCATTCAATCCTTTGCTATGATACGAAACCATTTCTTTTTATTTTTATTCTTTTACCCCGAGGTCTATTTCATGCAGGCCAGCACCAAATCGGGACATAAAGTCCGCATTCTTGTTTGCAGATCCGGCTCTATGTTTAACAGTAAACTTATACGGCTGTAAAGCCAGGTACCACCGCATAATGTGAGGATTCTTTTCTTTCATAGCATGGAGCCAGCACAAAGGGTTGTGATCCGTCCAAACCTTGAACTTGGCACCCCATAGATAAAATCTTAATGTCTCTATAGCCCACTTTAGGGCTAAACATTCCTTCTCGACTGTAAAATATTTAACCTCCCTAATATGCAGTTTTCTGCTGATGTAAATTATGGGGTGCTCTTCCCCTCCAATAATTTGTGTAAGGACCGCCCCAATACCAGTGTTAGAGGCGTCAGTTTGCACAATAAATGGTAGAGCAAAATTGGGGCTTGTTAATATGGGAGATGCACATAGGCATCCCTTTAGGGTACAAAAAGCCTTTTCGCATTCTGGAGTCCACTTTACTACAGATGGATTCCTCTTTTTAGTTAAGTCAGTGAGAGGACTTGCTATGGTTGAAAAATGTGGAACAAACCGTCTATAATAGCCAACAAGTCCTAGAAACGATCTTACATGACATTTTGTAGATGGGCGAGGGATATTTGCTAGGGCATTCACTTTTCCTACATCGGGTTTTATTTTTCCTCTACCTATCCGGAATCCTAAATACTTAACTTCCTGCATAGCTAGGACACATTTAGAAGGGTTTATGGTCAGTCCAGCTTGAGCAATACTTGTCAAAATGTTTTTTAAATGTTGTAGGTGGTCTTCCCACGTCTGACTGAATACTACATCGTCCAAGTATGCTGCACTATATTTTATGTGTGTCCTAAGGAGACTGTCCATAAACCTCTGAAAAGTGGCTGGGGCACTGTGTAGCCCAAAAGGCATAGTAGTAAAGTGGAAATGCCCAATAGGGGTTCTAAAGGCCGTTTTTTATTTGTCTTCAGGGTTTAGGGGAATCTGCCAGTACCCCTCAGTCAAATCAAGAGTACTGATATATTTGGCCTTCCCAAGGTGATCTATGATGTCATCAATCCGGGGCATAGGATATGCATCAAATTTCGAGATGGAATTTAGGTGGCGGAAATCTATGCATATTCGAATACCACCATCCTTCTTATCCACGATCACCACTGGAGAACACCACTCACTGGCAGAGGGTTCTATAACTCCTAAAGCCTGCATTTTCTCTATCTCAGTTATAACCTCAAGTTTCACCTTTTCGGGTATCCGATAAGGCTTTTGCCTTATGACTGTCTGCTTATTCAAACATATGCGATGTTCCACCCCTCTTGCTTTTCCTGGTTGACAGGAAAAAGTCTTATAAAATTCTTGTAACAATGTTTCTATGTCAACTTTTTGGCCCTCTTTTAGGTCAGTGTTTACAGTGACTTGTTCGACACCTCCAACAATTTTTTCCAGTCTCTGATAAGACTTGGTCTATTTCACTGATCGGCTCTTCAGGGCATACATACAGACTAGGAGTGGATTTTACAGTATCCCTATCATACCACCGTTTCAGTAAGTTAGCATGGTACACTTGTAATCTTCTACGCTTCCCTGGAATATCTATCTCATAATTGACAGGCCCGACTTGTTTCTGTATAATATACGGTCCCTGCCATTTCATCAACAACTTACTTTCGGAGGATGGTAAAGTAATAATACTTTATCCCCGGGTTGAAATTTTTTTTTTACCCACACCCCTGTCATAGTACAGCTTCTGCACTTTTTGTTTGATGGCATTAGTCTGATGGGCCAAAGTACTGTACCTGGCCAATCTCTGTCGTAACTGAGTGATGTATTCAATACTTGGGGTTTTGTCTTGTGAATCTTTATCTTCCCACTTTTCTTTTATGATATCTAATGGTCCCCTAGGATTTCTCCCATAAAGCAGCTCGAACGGGGAGAATCCCATAGATGCTTGGGGCACCTCCCTATATGCAAACATAAAATATGGAAGATTAAGATCCCACACTTTCCCCTCCTCCTGCACATACTTCATGATCATTTTCTTTAAAGTTTTATTAAACCTTTCAACCAGCCCATCAGTTTGGGGGTGGTAGGGGGAAATGTATACAGCCCCAACTCCTAAAGATTGATAAATGCGGGCTAATAGGGCAGATCGGAAGTCACTTCCTCTATCTGTCAGGATTTCTCTATATATACCTACTCAACTAAAGATTTTTACTAATTCTTCTGCAATCCTAGGGGCTGTGACTGTACGTAGGGGAATAGCTTCAGGGTAACGAGTGGCATAGTCACAGACTACCAGTATAAAATGATTACCCTTAGTACTTTTAGGCAGGGGCCCCACAATATCCATGGGTATACGATCAAAAGGAGTGTCCACTAAAGGAAAGGGCTGTAAAGGTACTCTCTCCGTCTTAAAGACAGTGACTACCTTCTGGCATTCTGGACAGGTTTGACAGTACGTGGCAACCTGTTCATGAATCCCAGGCCAGTAGTACCTATATAACAGTCTGCTGAGGGTTTTGTCCCTCCCAAGATGCCCTGCCATTGGGGTATCGTGCGCTAACATAATTAACTGTTGGCGATATTGAGAAGGAACCAATAGCTGTTCAATAATATTCCCAGTTTTAGGATTTTGGCACTCCCTGTATAAAAGATGGTCATGTACAATATACCTAGGGTAACCTTCCTGACTCTTAGCATTTACAACCTGTGAAAAACACGGTCTTAATGTATAGTCATTAATCTGCTCCTTTTTAAAGTCCATTTCTACATCAAAAATATCCTTTTTAACATGTGAGTCCTTATTACAATTCCACAATACTTTTGCTCTCCTTCGGCTTGCTTTCGATTTTCTATCTTTTCCTGGAGCAGCATAAATGTCATCTCCAAAGGGAAACACCTGGTGGAAAGCTGCTTCATGTTTACTTTGGGCTGTGGTGGTTACAGCTGACAGCTGAGAGTCTCTGTCCAGTAAAGAATCAAAATTAGGAAAATCTTGTCCAATAACCACCGGCACAGGTAGATTAGGCACCAGGCCTACATTCATTGGTTGTTTTGTCCCTGAACTCCCAAAATAATCTGATGAACGGGATAGGCATGCATATCCCCATGGATACAGGTGACCTTGGTAGTGTTTTGTGTACTGTATTTCTCAGGTAATAATGATGCTTGGATCAGAGTCTGCTTACTCCCAGAGTCTATTAAAGCAGGTACTTTATTCCCATTTAATGTTACTACCATAAGATAATGACCCCAGTTAGCCAAAGCAAGATGTGCCTGCTCCTTCTTTTTGTGTGGGCAATACCTTGCGATATGGCCCTTCCCTTGACAAGCATGACAAATTATGTCAGGGTTAGGTCCCTTGTCCATTTTAGCTCCCAAAGGCCCCTCAATGTGTCCTTTAACCACTGGAATTACCCCTGGACGATTGGAGTTAGTAATAGTGGCAGGTCTTACCAGGGTTAGCGGTCCAGGAATCCCAACATGTCTTGGCCGAGGTAACCTGGTAGTGATAAAATCTTCCGCAAGGTCTATGGCTTTTTGGGCAGTCTCAGGGCGGTGCTCCCTCACCCATATTTGGACGTCTGTAGGGAGTACTTTAATAAACTGTTCCAAGGTAATGGATTCCATTATTTGCTCTACAGTTCTTAGGTGGGGTTGCAGCCATTTATTACTTAGGTCCCGTAACTGGGTATACACTTCCTGGGGAGATAT
Organism: Neoceratodus forsteri; assembly: GCA_016271365.2. Taxonomy (NCBI): domain Eukaryota; kingdom Metazoa; phylum Chordata; order Ceratodontiformes; family Ceratodontidae; genus Neoceratodus; species Neoceratodus forsteri. Next base: position 727,445,822 of record CM028129.1, read on the forward strand.
GACTGGATGGTATTTGAAGGCTCTAAATCGTTGGTGATAGGTTTCTACACTTATATCATATCTCTTTAAAATGGCTTGGCGTACATAATCATAGTCATGAATATGAGCACTGTCCACACGACTGTAAGCCATTTGTGCCTTCCCCGATAAATAGGGAGCAAGTCTCACCATCCACTGGTCTCTTGGCCACCGGCAAGCTTCTGCCACTCTTTCAAAGGTGGTAATGTATGCTTCAATATCATCGGTATCTGTTAATTTCGAGATTTTAATGTCTTTAGGCCCTTCCTGTTCTCTAGATGTAGATGGAGGTGACCTGGCTGCTGTTCCCAACATTTGGATGGCCTTGATAGTATCAGCCCATCGGGCTTCATTCTGCTGTCGATCCACCTCTCACAGTTTCTCTAGTTCCATCTGTCGCACACACAGCCATCGTAACAAATCAGGCGCCTCTTCAGGGGATTGGTCTCCGGTCTCTTCCATCTCAGGAGCTGTAGCACCTTCTTCCGTCTCTAGACCTTCCTTCTTGGTCTCCTGTCATCGTACAACCGGTAAACCCGTCAAAAGTGGTATTTGGGACAACTCAGTCATTTTACGAGTCTGGACCCCACTCTGACTTGGTTGGCTGGCGTCTGGTAGACCAGCTGCTGATGGCTCCAACATGGTGTATTCCGAATACCAGGACCAGTATTCCTGCCCCAAGACTCCGTCTCAAGGTGATCCCACTTCTGACACCAGTGTAACAGAGGTGTGGGAGTCACTCACAAACACCAGATGTTGTGCCAAAATAAAATAGCTTTTATTCAGCAAGTTCTATCAACATTACATGTGCACTGTACGACAAAGCAACAAAAAAAAATAGCTTGACTCCAATCTGTGTACATATCCCATAAACGTTTAAAATACCATACTGGAGAAGAACCGAGGGTATAGCCCTTAGCTAGACCCAAAACGAACTAACTAGCTGCAAGATACAACCTTCTTTTTATAGAGCAAGTGTATCATGTGATAAACAGACTCCTCCTACTTGCATTTACCCTTGCTATTACATTGATAGTTCCTAAGTTATTTTTTCCTGGTTAAACTTTAAACAGTTTAGATCAAGGTATTAAACATCACAGGATATCTAACTCCTATAATTGCTTTGGTAATAATAAAATAGCACTTTGTTCCAAGCAGCTAAACTCCTCCCCTTAGATTGACCTATAAGAATGGGGAGTAGAGCGCCGGTCAGCTCTATAGAGAGGACAGTGCAAGCAGGCAGGAACCACAACATGTAGATTTCGCAAAACACAACCGCTAACAGGTATAACTCCTTAAATATTCTGTAAATTGCTTTGTTGAACTAATGACAATAACTGCATAAGAAATGTAGTGCTACTAGCATTTGATTTATCCAAATATTCAACATATCTAAATAACAAACTGTCCGCTTATATTGCAGCATTTAAGACACCTTTTAGGAAGGGGGGGTTAAGCTTACCTATTCATGCGGGAAGCTTTATACAGGACACAGAAACAACAACAGTTAAACTTTACCCTAATACCAAGGGTTAGGTAACAAAAACAAATCTTTATATTTATCCTAATACTGTGCTACAACTCTGTTTTCGAGTTTGCAAATTTTACGATAGGCGTCTGCGAGAGGGCGATCATGCGCACGTTCGCAAAGAAGCCGTGCGCACGTTCGAGGAGCGTATGTAGCGGGTGTAACAGTATTTGGAAATAGAGACCGCTAAACAACAGTGACAGAAAGAACTAAAGACAGGTGGCCTACCTGCCTAAGGGGAAATTGGGAGTAGAGGACAGTAAGAGAAAAATAGTGGTGCTGCTGCAACAGACTTAGTGAAGAAGAAAAGAAAGGGGGTCTCTATGATGACTGTCATCCCGTTACATGTGATTTGTTGTTTTTATCCTTGGGCTGTCTCTCACTCACTCGCACACTCTCTCTCTCTGTTTCTCTCTCTACCACCACCACCCCCCGCACACACACACCCATGCACAGCACAAGTCAGAGATTAATTTTGCCTTACTTCTTCCCTTGCCCTGTATACTATGGCACACAGAGGCCAGAAAAAGGAGATTTATTTGGGATTTCAGGAACTCTGGCATTCCATCTCCAGACCCTCGACCACCCCAAGCCCCCATAATGTCAGGACATGTAGTAATTGTCATGATTTTTTGCAGGACACAGCTGCCCAAATCAGGACTATCCTGCGAAAATAGGGACAGGTGGTAACCCTACCCCCCCCCAATAATCTCACACTCACACACACACACACACACACACACACACACTGCAACCGCTGAATTGTGTCATGTGGCCCAGTGCAATCTCTCACTCCCTCTGACTTCTTCTCTATCCCTCTTGGCCCATCTCTCTCATCAAACCCTCTGGACAGCAAAGATTTATATTGCCATCATACTGCCCCTTAGCGCGTACACCGAGACATACTGAAACAAGAAAATAATTTAGTTTGTATTTCTGGGAATGTTACATTGCATCCATCCCATCACACACACATGTGCACGTGCACTCTCTCTCTCTCTCTCTCTGTCTCTGTGGACAGCAGTGGACAAGACATGCCACACACACAGCTGAAACCCCCTACTGACCATACATTCCTCCTGCAGCTGGACACCAATGCCCAAATAACATACTGATGACTGTGCTCCCACCTTTCAGCTGCAATCACTCCTTCCTGTAGAGAGGTTTAGTTGCTGCAAAGGGAGTGGATACCAATGACTCTGAGCATTGGACAAGCTACACCCACTCCCAGTTGAAAATCACCTTCCCATCTTCACCCCTAGCTCTGTTCATCTCCTAGCATAACCTTCCTTCCAACAAACTGGCCAACCCCCTGCACCAGATCCCCCATCTGGAGTTACCATGTCTACTTCTCCGGGTTCAGTTTGAGCACCTTTGTTCTCTCTCAGTGCATTTGGCCAGTGCCTGAAGAAAATAGTTTACCCAGACGTGGGTTTGGATTTTCTGGAGCCTGTATATGCTCTTTGGTGGTTGAGGGTGTCACCAGTAATTCTTCATGAAATACGGGAAAGTCTCCTAGTACTGGTTGAGGGTGCCTAGTTAAGGGAAGTGTACCAGATCTGGCCGTGTGTGCAAATTTCCATTTCAGAACCTGAGGGTTCACTGTGTGTGTGTGTGCTCTGTGCCTCAGTAATCTGCATTACTAGTGGGAGTAGCCCTGTGGGGGGGCATCTTCACTTTGTGATTATTCTCTGTGTATGTGAATAAAAACCACACTCTAGAATCCCAGCCTGATTTGGACGGTACTGTTATTGCTTCCACTGTGTCTGGATTTACTTGCTTGCCCCTGACCAGAAGTACAAACCTAGCATAATTGTGAATAAATGTGTTCTCCCAGGGACCCAGGCTGATGGCCATGGTAAATGCCCACCCCCAGGTGTAGGCCAGGTAGTTGCCACACTTGGTTTGCCTGTCTGAGGATGGCAGGCTCAGATGTACTAGTAAACTGAAATTTTTTTTATTTTATTTTAGTCTTTGGTAACCGGGTAAGGCCCACTTGGCACAAGTGCCTGTTTTCAGGGGCAACTTTGGAGCACTGGGCGGTTAAGTGACTTGCTCAGAGTCACACAGTATGCAAGTGGAGGCTGTGAGAATCAAACTCAGGTCTGGTCTGCTGGATGTATTAAGCTTGTTCACACCTACTTCCTTTAACCTCTAGGCTATACTGTCAGCCCTGTAGTGACAACCCCCATCCCTCTCATTGGTGCCATGTGTGAGAGGAGCAGCCCTACTAGTTGAACAAGGGGGTTACATACATTGCCAGCCTGATGCCACACACAGTCACACTGAAGTGAGCACTAAATGCAGAAAGTCACCCTCCTCAACTCCACTCCCCCCCCGAACAGACAGCCGATGAGCCCTCCCTAAACACAGCTGGGCTGACACGCACACACACCAGCAACTCACTGCAACTTAGCCACCACCCTGGCAGTCTCTCTCTTACCTCCGAAGGACACATGTTGCAGGCACACATCAGGACTGCCACATGGACTGCAACACTGAGCCTAGAACTATCGCTGGGGAACAACGCATGGAAGGTTGACACAACGGAGGACATGTACTCACGTGTGCCCATGTAAGTGCCCCTTCACAACTGCCGGCAGTTAGCCAAGCCATCCTCACCAAATCGCAGCCAGCCCTAACTGAACAGTACCAGCCATGGCACAGTACATAGTGCTAGTGCACAGTATGTATTGTACCAGCAACAGTAGTGCTCAGTCAGCTGATTGCAGTGGTCAGGTGATGAGCAGGGACCCTGGTTTTCCATTTTTACCAGTAACACTGGTAAGAATCACGGAATCCTGCTTGGTTTGCAGATTTTGAATTCTTGTACTGGTGCCTCACGGAAATTGCATGTCACTGCACAGAATCTCTAAGATTTCAGCATTTTTTTAAATTTTTTTATTTTCTCTTTCTATGTCCCCTTCTCACAGCATCAGTCTCCACTTTTCAGGCTGGATATCCCTTAGCTTCACCCCCAGGTAATGCTCAGGAGCTCCTGTGGTCCTGCCCTTATTCTGCCTGGGTTGTACCCCCGCCAGGTGGAAAGGGAGGGGCCCCAGGACCCATCCACACTCCCTTAGTGTGTGTCGGGTAGCTCAGTGGGTCCCTCATGGAGCCTGGTTATGAAGTCTGGGGCACCTGGGTCCCTTCTGCCAGTGGCCAATGTGGGGTGATTGTTCCTGGTTTTCTGGTCTCTGTCCCAGAGACCACTGGCACTAGAGGAGATCCAAGGAGGTAGGTCACATAGAGACATGCCACTGCTCCAGATCCTGGCTAGGATCCTCCCTCCTGATCACTCTGCAGCACCATTGCATCGCCACCCGTGGTCACACAGGTGGTGGTAAAGCAGCAGGACCTGCAGCCCACCCTCCCCGGAGGAGGAGAGCAGTCCCCCAGGTGTTCGAGCCTACTCCCCTGGCCAGACCTCCTGCAATCCGAGTTCGTTTCTGACCCTGGGTCGCTGTCATTGCAAGCAATAGTGCTACCGCAGTGCCAGCAGGCCAACCCAGATTTCAGCATCTTAAAATGAATGCTGCTGTGCTTTGCATTCTTTCTGCTTTGCTGCATATAGTCAATAAGGAAATCACCCGCACTGCTTTGTTGTAATCAGCCATTCAGTTTAACCACCCATGCCTAGTGGTTAGAGTAACAAGCAGTGAATGAACTGGGTACATCCAGCAGACTTGGGTTTGATTCCCACAACCTCCACTTGCATACTGTGTGACTCCAAGCAAGTCACTTAACCTCCCAGTGCTTCTAGGTCACTCCTGAAAACAGACAGTCCTGCCTAGTGGGCCTTACCTGCTTTACAAAGAATATAAAAAAAAATACCAATATATGTTTACTATATCATAGAATAGTAGTCAGGGTACCATGTAATTTACCTGAGTTTTACTTGGGCTGAAATGATTTTATATAGGTAAAGATAAATGTTCAGATACATTTTGTGTGTTTTATATAAGATTGTTTTTAGATTTTAGTCAGGTATTTATTGTATTCTTTGTGTATACGCATCTAGGTTGTAGATTGCTAAATGCAGGATCACTGTTACCAACTAGCTTATTCAAGTTTATAACCAGTAGGGCTATCCACAATCCTCAGTTGTTTGAATGAAAACTAGTCTGAATGAAAGTATGTTCACTAAGAAGGAACTGCCTTACTACTTATGAAAATACTTCACAGTTAGCACCCCATTTAGGTGAATTGGATCATTTGCAGCTTTTCTCCCACCTACTGTTTCAGTCTCTGTGACAACAAAAGGTTTTCTGATAGACTGCTTCAACAAAAAGCAAATGTTAAGTATTTAAGTGTACTTATGTTTGGCCAGTGGATTTTGAAAGCACATTCAATGCCGTACAGAAGGTAGGACCCCAGGGGCTGTATGATGCTGGTGGGCAGAGTAGTGCTCAATTCACATCTGAACAAAGACATGAAAACTGGGAGACACCCTTTTCATGGACACCAAGGGAAAAAAAGCATCCACGTGTCTGGTAGATGCATAAATCTATTTGAACATCCTCCACTAATCACTTGTGGATTTTTTAGGTGAAGACACTTTATTTCAAAGAAGCAAATTCAAGCAGTTTTTTACCCCCTGGCCATTCACTCCTTCAGGCCTGCCAAGGCCCCCTACCATCACTGCTGAGTGCTGACCACCGTCCACTGCCCCTTACTGCTGTGCTATCAGGTAACCCAAAGTAACCCTTCATTGAGTGGGCCCCTACCCCTGTGGGAGGCTACCAGGGGAGGAGAATTGGCCTAAAGAGCTTCCAGTGTATCCTGGGCATGGCAGGGTTCAGAACGGACACATGTCTGGGGATTCTGGCTTATGGAGGGACCAACAGCTGTCCTTTGGTTGGGTCAGTGGGTGTTTTCCCATTTTCTTGGGAGAACGACAGGCCACACAATGTCAAGGCACAAGCCAACGTTCATCACGCTCCCTCCTGCAGTGAGGGCTGATATGTTGTCATGCCTCTGGCCTCCACCAGGGACCAACAGATGCTGAGCCATGAACCCACCCTCCCTCTCAGGAGAAGGTGAGTGGTCATTGGACACTCAAGTCTTCACCCACCAGCTGGCCCTCCAACACCCAAGTCTGTTCCCTAACCCTGGTCAGTAGTGTCATAGGCAGAAATCCAATTCAGGCAGTTTAATTATAGATAGGAAAAAACAAAGGTAGTCCACCTTAGAGGTGATGGTTCAGATTAATTCACATCTGAGTTCTAATAAGCAAAGAGATCAAGTCATTTGTAACTTGTGCATGTGGGGTGTGGGTGCTAAAGAAAGAGGATCATAGTGCTGTCACTACTGCCATCACCCCAGATGGATGTGGACTGCATTGTTGCTACTGCCATCACACTGAGGGGATGGGGGCTGTAGTGTTTCTGCCATCACCACTGGTGGATGGGGAATGTAGTACTGCTGCTGTCCCACCTGAGGGATGGGGCCGTAGTGCTGCTTCCATTACGCCTTAGGGATGGGGGCTGTAGTGTTGTTGCTGCCATCACATCTTGTACCTAAAATAACTTTAAATTGGTACAAGGATGGAAGGATGTGTAGTAGTGGAAATCAAAGTTGCCAAAATGCATGTTAGCAGAGTTAAAAATTATTAAATAAAGTACACAAAACCAAACACCGGTAAAAGTGGATTTTGGCTTAGCAGACACCGGTGACAATATCATTTTTTACAATGTGCAAAATGGAATATGCCCTTTCTCAATCGCGGTAAACCAATGTCCCTGGTGATGAGTACTTTGCTACCTGCCTGCAGTTTAGAAGGGGCGCGCACATGGGTGTACGGTATTTTACTCAATATAGAAAGTGTCACGACCTGTGCATCCATGTCTGCATATTTGAAAACTGTTCTTCCTTGGGCCCTTACTGCACTTTGTTTATTATTAAACACCTGCAATTGCTTTGTGATCATTCATGGTGATCCTTTATAGATGCTGTGCATTGTAACAGCTTGCTACATCCACTTTCTTGTGCCTAATTTAGATGCCGTAAAATGCTTCAGGCTAACTACAATATTGAATAATGAGCTGTAACCTTGTTTTAGTGGGACTGCTGTTTCTTTAAGAGTTCACATAGCAACACAAGGTTGCTAGGGCACACACAGCAGGGATCTCTTCTTGAAGCATGCTCCCGCATGCATGAAAGGTCAAGAAGATCAACACCAATGGCCCCGCGCACAGCAAGGGATCAAGACCAGGCACAGAAGCAAATAAAGAAGGTGACACAAAAAGTAAGCAATTATTTAACTTTTGATTTTAGCGACCGGTAAAAGGACTCTCGAGGGATCACTGGCACATTTCCTGGAGCTGTAAAGAATGCTCTAGTGTGCTGTGAGTGGCATTTTCATTCTTTGTCCAGGCTTGGCTGCACAATGGTGCAGTGTGAACGTCTCTCACAGGGTGAAGAAAATTAGCATATTAGGAGCGAGCAGTGCTCAGACAGAGAAGGGCACAGTCCAGGAGGGAACTGAAACCACTCAGAAAAGTTAATTCACTGGTTAGAAAGTTACATATGGGCTAGCTAGTAGTAATAATATAATACTAAAAGCCATATATTGCATCAATCTGGGAATCTCCACAGTTTCCCTTTAAGAGAGGGGATACTCCAACGGAGGCCTTTCCTGTGGCTGAAGTTATTGTCGGCCCAGCCCTAGAATTTTGGTAGCGCCCTGCCTTTTGTCCAGCTCCATCTGCCTGCATGGCCCGCAAGTATGCGGAGCCCATGGGGTTCCTTGAGGGGTTCACAGAGCTCTTTACCTCCCATCAGAGTCACCACCTGCCACGGTACTGTTGCAGGCTCCCAACAGTGGACTCGGTCCCCCGGATGCTCTCATTCTGGACTAGTCAGGAAGATTCCTATATGTCTTCCCTCCATTTCCTCTGGTGTACAGGGTACTGTTGAAGCTCAGGCTTCAGTCGGTCACAATGATTCTGGTAGAACCAGACTGGGCCAGACAGCCATGGTATCCCCTATTGCTGTCCATGTCAGTGGACAAACCAATACACCTTTCCAGGAGGCACAATCTTCTGACCTCCAATCAAGGGAGGCTCCTATACCTGAACCTCAAGTCTCAGGCTCAAATCTTGGATCTTGAGGACTTAGAGTATGCTGATTTACACCTCTCTTTAAGGGTCAGGGAAGTGTTAAGGGGTATAGGAAACCCTCTACTAAGAAAACCTATGCTGCAAAGTGGAAAAGGTTTTCTATTTGGTGTTCAAGCAGAAGTGTAGTGCCAGCCCAGACAGGAGTGCCACTGGTGTTGGACTATTTGGTTTATCTGCATTCCCTGGGTTTGCAGCCTTCTACGTTAAAGATTCATTTGGCTTCGGTCTCTGCCTATACCTCAGCAGGTAAGGCTGTTTCTCTGGCATCGAATCCCATTTTTAAAAGGTTTTTTAAAGGCCTATCCCATATGTACCCACTGATCAGGGAACCGGTTCCAGCCTGGGATCTTAACATTTGTATTGCTCAACTTATGGGTCCTCTCTTTGAGCTCATGTTTTCAGCCCCTCTGAAGTATGTTACATGGAAAACAATGTTTTTAGTGTTTTTCACTGAGCGTTCTTCTTCTGGTAAGCGTAGGCTGCATAACCTGGATGTCAAGAGAGCTTTGAGCTACTACATGACAGTCACTAAGCCCCATAGGCAGGACAGGACACAGCTCTTCCTCACTTATGGGGATGTGGAAAAGAGAAATCCAGCATCTAAAAGGTCCATTTATCATTAGATTGTTCAGTGTATCCAGTTTTGTTATTCAAAGGTGGGCAAAGAGGACCCAGCAGGGCTCAGAGCCCATTCCACAAGAGGTACAGCTGCCACATTGGCAGCTGCCAGGGATGATCCCAGGGATTAGGTGTCAGCGTGGCTCAGTTGGTAGCACATCCGCCTCTGGACCAGAAGGTCGTGGGTTCTCGTCCCACACCAGGATTGGACTTGCACCTAAAAATCACTGGCATCCGAGTGCAGTATTGGCGGGTGCCGTACTGCTGGGGTGTGCCATCCTTCGGATGAGACGTTAAACCGAGGTCCCTTCTGCCCATCCTGGTGTTGTCCTGGTGGGCGTCCAGGTGGAAGTAAAAGAACCCAGGGCACTCTTTGCAAAGAGTAGGGAACATTCCCAGTGTCCTGGCCAACATTCCCCTTCCCATAAACTGGTTCATGCAATTATCCAGGCTGTGTGTGGGTGATGATGTGCGATATGGCCACCACCACACATTCAGTCACTTCACTACCAGTCTAGCATTGCTTGTAAAGCGCTTTGGATGTATGAAAAGCGCTATATAAATGCTGATTCTTCTTCTTCTTCATCCCTTTGGTGGATATCTGTAAAGCAGCTACCTGGTGCACAGTGCATACATTTGTCAAGCATTATAGCTTGGATATGCAGGCTAGAGCTGATGCCAGGTTTGGTACAGCTGTCCTGCAGAGCTTGTTTCCAAAATAGATTGTTCCTGCCTCCAAAGGTACTGCTTCTCAGTCTGCAGAAGAGTTAGGAATATTAGAGTATTCCTGGGGTGAAAAGAAAGTTACTTACCATAGTAACCTTGTTTCTCCCAGGGGATACTCCAATATTCATAACTCTCCCAACCTGCCTCCCCTATTAGAACCAGTGGCCTCTGCATTCCATGCTGTACCCTGGGGTATGTATGCCACATTCTACCTTATATTGGAGCTTTGTTTAATGTTTCTTCTCCTCTTCAGGTGATTCTGACATAGGGGATTGTGTGTTTTATTCAATATATTTATAATTTTTTCCTCCAGTTGGGGGTTGGGTATGGGAATTTTAAATGTAATTCTTTATGTCTATTAAAATATTGGGCCTTGTCTTTCCAGGCATCCACAAAATCTGAGGGTTAGAATGTAGGTAGTTAATAGGTAGCAGCATTTGAAAAGTGGCTCATGCCAATGATTCCATCATTAGCATAACTTTCTATCTCTGGGCAGATCTGACTTAAAGGCACACTGCAGAAGAGTTATGAATATTGGAGTATCCCCTGGGAGAAACAAGGTTACTATGGTAAGTAACTTTCTTTCTGTGCTTCCACCTTCTGGGTCAAAACTATCAGTTTCAAGCACTCCCTTTCGGTCTCTCATGGGCCCCAAGAGTGTTCACCAAATGCCTAGCAGTGGTAGCAACAGCTTTACAGAAAAAAGGGCACTTCGTCTTCTCATATCTAGATGATTGGCTAATCAATGCAAAATCCAGAGAACCTCTGTTTGCCTCCCTAGCCGCTGCTCTGAGCATGTTCAACGATCTAGAGATAACAGTCAACTGTGCAAAATCCAGTCCACACCCAGCGCAGTCTCGCCAATTCATTGGAGCTGTTCTAGATACAGTCACAGCTAGAACTTACTTACTGCCTGCTCGTAAGGCCATTCTTATATCTCTGGCTTCACACATACAAACCTAGAAAATAGTCCTGGCCAGACAAATACAGAGACTTCTGGGTCACATGTCTGCAGCCATCCCGATGGTGGCATTCACCCACATTCACATGAGATCGGTCCAATGGACCCTCCAGAATCAATGGTCTAAAAAAACTGGACAGTTCGATGACAAAATCAGAGTCACTCCTTCTCTGAAGTAATCCCAGAAGTGGACAATCAAAACCAATTTGTGTCAAGAAATGCCTTTCCGCTCCCTCCCATGCAGATGTTAACTATGGTTGCTTCCCTGGACGGATGGGTAACACACTTAGGTCCCTATCAGACCCAAGGCCAGTGGCCCACCTCTTCCCATCACTCTCATATCAGTCTCCTTGAGATGACAGCGGTCCATCTCACCATTCAGGCATTCCAGCCCTATCTCAAGCCAGGACCATTGCTGATTCAGTCAGACAACACTGCAGCGGTGTTTTACCTCAACAAGCAAGGGAGAACAAAATCACGTGCCCTCTGCATGGAGATCCTTGCAGTCTGGCAGGAAGCCATCAGACAAGACCTAATGCTAACAGCAGTCCACCTACCGGAACGGTGCAATCAGCGGACCGGATAAGTTGCCAGTCATCCGCTCACGAATGGACACTTCACAAAGAAGTACTCCAAGAAATCTTCGACCTATGGGGAACTCCACAGCTGGATCTGTTTGCCTCCCCTGTCAATCACCAGCTCCCCAGTTACTTCTCCATTATCCCAAGAAACAAGGGATGATCTATAGATGCCCTGTCCAGACCTTGGACAGGACTTTACTTATATGCCTTCCCCCCATCCCTCTCTTGCAACAGACTCTATTGAAATGGAACCAGCCACCATGCTTCTCATAGCACCAATGTGGCTGCATCAGCCGTGGTACCCTCTGCTCCAACAACTGTCAGTAAGGGAACCCATTCAGTTGCCAGTCAGACCAGACCTCCTGACTCAGTGTCACAGATCCCTCCTGCACCCCATAGCCTGGGTGACTGGGGTTCATACAGACACCATATACCTACAATGGATGACCCCTGTCACACACACAGGGTGCTCAACCAAAGGGCTCAAAAAACTTGGAGTCCTCTTCAAGAGATAATACTGGGAAGAAAATCCCTTCACTTAAAGTCCTGCCTGACTGCCTTTCAACAGGTGTGCCTCCAAATCCTGGATCATCAAGAAGATATTCATCGTCGACGGGCACTTCACCCCCATCAGTGGCAGGCTCTACTTCATCAAAAAAGGAACGTTCATTGTCAACGGGGCATCATTCCTCAGCTCCCCCGTTGACCAGTACTCCTGCACCGTTGATGACAGAGGTCTTGCTGCCTTTCCCATCAACAGGGCATAACCCCCTGTTGACGGAAGGGCTTTACAAGACAGCATCATTGATGAGAATGCCTCCTCCATTGACGGAGCACATGCTACATGCTTCCTCGTCAATGGGACTGCCTCACCGTTGATGGGACATGCTCTGTATGCTTCCCTGTTGATGAGAGGCCTGCCACCATCGACGAGCCGTGCATCCACTCTCCCATCATTGATGGCAGCATTTCCATCATCGATGGAGCATGTCTTCACTCCCCCATCGTCGACAATGGCACTTCCATCATCAACGGAGCATGCATTCACTATCCCACCATCGATGGAGCATATCCCACCATCGATGACACATGCCCTGCCTTCCTCATCATCAATGGAGTTTATCCCCCTGTCGACGGAGCATGCTGTTACTGACCCTCCACTTGTAAGACACAGTACATCAATGAGGCATACTTCTCTGCCTCTCCCATCGACGGGACTGATGCCTCCATTGTCAAGATGATCACTGCTGCCTAGAACAACACACTTGCCTGCATATAGTACAGCTATGGATGATTCTTATGGAAGGTCAACCATGAAAAGCCAAGAATATTCTCAAAAACATGTATCGAAAGATGCATATGGAGCTGCATTTTTACAAAATAAAGAACTATATGCTTCAGAATGCAGAGACCCTCCAGCCTCATTGTCGTGCCCACATGGGGCTCACAATCCCATTGGAAATGAACAAAGATACCAAAGAAACACCAGATCACTTTATTGGGAGGCGCAAGTTGATCCCCTGTCCCCACATACGCCGGATTCAGAACCTGCTTGCATGACAATTCCATCGTCACAAGATCCAAATATTGAAGAAATAGTAAATAGAGTACTGGATTCTATGGGTTTTGACCATAGCCTCACTCGAGAACATAACCCTCAAACACAAATGATATTGCCACCTCCATCAAAACAGGCATGCACAGAGCTAGAACACTCCCCAGTCCTGCCTCCTCCCGAATATTCAGACAAATATTTCTCAGATTATCACACGAATCCAAACCTTCATAGGACCTATGATGGTTCCCTTGACACAAGGGGACATGAATCCCCTTCGGAAGTGCCCTCCTACTGGGACGAAGGGCTATTGCAACCACGAAAGGTCATTTCTCCACCGGATGACCCCTCATTCCGTGAAATGATGCTACAAATACAGAAAACAATGGGGTTTACCACAATGAAACAGGATAGATTAAGTAAAGATATTGCTGAATATCTGGGCCCTACCGGAAGACGCTGTCTGGTCTATCCCTCCTTTTATACCTACGTTCAGAAATGCTATTACTGAAGCCTGGAGTCAACCCATAGCAGCGCAGGAGTTACCTAGAAAGGATCACGGGCTGTATCAAGCTCCTCCTGATTATCAATATTTAACGAATATGCCAGCAGCGGATTCTGTGGTTACTGCGGCTACCCACAACTGCACCGGCAAGCCTAAACATACAAGCATGATACCTCTAGAGAGAGACTCTAAACGTTTTGACCATATGGGGAAGAGAGAGTGTTTGCTCTAAACACACGAGACATCAGAATACTTAACTATATGGGGCACATGCTGCAATACCTATGTACAGTGAGCACTTCTGCTGGAAAAGTTATAAACAGAATACCTGCATCCCCTGAAAGAGAGCAACTTACATCTATAAACAATACAGTTATTTCACTGTCTCAACATCTATTAAGATCAGGATATGATTTTGCCAATGCTTCAGCTCGAGCCTCTGCAGTTGGTATTCTTATACGCCACCAGGTATGGTTCCGACTTTTGGGGATAGCACTTGATATTCAATAAAAAGTGGCTAATGCCTCCTTTTCAGGTGACCATCTTTTTTGGCTAGGAGCTCAAAGGATACTGGAGAACCTACAAGCCTCAGACAGACAACTGAAAACAGTATAATACATGTACCAAAAACTTCGCCCTCAGTATAATTATTCATACAAAACTGGAACTAATTATACCCCACCTGACACCTTTAAGGGCAGAGAACAAGTAACAAGGACACTGGCGAAGTTGGCCTGTGGCTGCCCCTGCAGCCGTCCCAGGGCTTCTGCCCCTCATTAAAGACTCTAGACTCTGCCCTGGTCCCTTTTTCTTGTCCTCAGGGACCTTTTGGGGCCATAAAAAAGACTGAGGCCTTTTTTTACATCGGCTCGATACATCTAGCTAATTTCTCCAGTATCACTGTTTAGAGACCATCACGACCATTCCATTGAGATGCCTTTTTGACCTGTGGTGCACCGGACATCCTGTCCCTCCCTCGACCAGGTCCATCCACTATTAACTCACATATTGAGACACAATCAATCCCTCCATGGACTATAGTCTTCTCTCCTCCACTGCTATTCGCAGCTTTCCCTTGATCATGAACAAAGATCATATCAAAAAGGGTGATTACATATACAGAGATTATGTTTTTAATCACTGCTTCATTTTGTTTGGTCACAGATACATTGTTTCATTTGCTACATTATCTGTTACTTTGGTATCCTACTTTTTGTCAAATGGATACATTCATTACTGACTAAACAGTCTTGAAAAAAAAAGGAGGTCTTCACTTGCTACTTTGTAGCACCTCTAAAGAATAACATTGTATTACTCGAGCTACTGTTATAATTCATAACAAAACTGGCTTTGCCTCAGATTGTGCTTTCACTGCTGTTCACTGAAGCTCCATAATTGAGCAGTGCTCTTAACATATTCCTTCTAGTTTTTTAAAAACAATGCTTCACAGTGAATCATGTATCCCTTTATTCCTCTGCTATGCCATTTTAGCATTCATTGGTCCCATGACCGCATTTTACCTACGGCAGAATGCCATCTGTGGCCACCCACTGCCATATAACTGCTTGGGAATCTCCCAGAAGTAATGACTTACTGCAAGAGACCATTTCATGGAAGACAGTGCAGTTACACAAAGACTTTTGCTGTAACAGTAGATCTTCTAGGAATGTCTCTTGAAGTAAGTAGTTTCCCCTCCCTCCATCCCCCTGCCTTATGTAATAGGAAAAACGATGTAAGGGTGGGAAGCTTCAGTACCTCGGTTCCCCTCGGTCCCTCACTTCTGAGCTGAAAGCGCCGGGGAACGTAGCTTACCAGGGACCACCCACTTTTATAGGTACAGCCCAGGAAGTGAGGTAGTGTGGGTGGTCCCTGGTATGGAGACTGCTGGAAGAGACTTCCATGCCGGAGCGCCACCTATCGGGAACTCCCAGAAGTAATGACTTACTGCAAGAGGCATTCCTAGAAGATCTACTGTTACAGCAAAAGTCTTTGTGTAACTGCACTTTCTAGGAGTGGTATTTGTTGTTCATCCACACAGACTCACCTGACCTCCCCAGCTGCAGATGCACAACACCTGGCTTCCAGCAGGCTAAGATCTGGCGTCATGGGGCAGAGCTGAGGTATATACCGTCCGGGTGGGTGGGAGGAGCCAGCTTGAAGACTTCTGGCTGATCTTAAAGTGGAAGGGGACATGCCAGAAAGTGTGGATGAACAACATATACCACTCCTAGAACTACTGTTACAGGTAGTAACTTGTTTTCTAGGATCATGAATATGTTGTTCATCTACACTTCTTGGCAATATCCTTTCCCTTTAAATGAGCCAGACAGTCTTAAGGTTTGGCCCTCCACTCACCACCGGGTGGTATAACTTCGGCTCCATACAATGACACCAGATCTTCTTTTCCACTGGAAGATTCAGGTTGCCTCCTTCGTGCTGTCACATTTTGTAGGCCCTGTCTTCAAAACCTTCGGTTATTCTGAAAATTCACCTTGTTCATGTTAGCGATGGCTATTGTTTTTGTCAATCATGGAAGACAAGTCTTCCCCTTGATTTCACCGGTGTTTGTGCAGCCAGAAGATGTCACGCACTGACCCACATGCCATGTGCATTTACTGTTTGGGTGTCGGCCATGACACCACAGTGTCAGTGGCTCAGTAGGTAGCACACTCGCCTCTGAGGCCGGGAGATCAGAGGGCTGTGGGTTCAGTTCCCACATCTGGCACTTGGGTTAATATCCCAATACTGACATTGTAGTGCAGCATGAGAGGGGTGCTGCACTTCTGAGGTGACATCTTTCAGATGAGACGTTAAACTGAGGTCCCATCTGCCTGGATTGGTGGTAGTTCAGGTGGATGTTAAAGATCGCATGACACTTATCGAAAAGAGTAGGGGAATTTTTTATTATAAGAACATCAAAAAAAAAAACAAGAAAATAATGCAAAGAGTGTTAAATCACACCAAATAATACATGAAAACCAAAAAATTCAGGAAAGCAATATCAATCATTGTGACAGTATAACAACAAAGTCAAAAAACTGTGTTTCATCACACAAATCAGTAATAAAGGGCAGAAGTAAGAAAAAATAAATTTAGTCATAAACAACCCACCACCTCACCAACCCACATTAGTAAAAATAACCTATTTATATTTAATAAACCTTGTGAAACCCTTCCACCAATTAATTACCTTCCTAGTAGTAGACGTTCACAATCATTATGATATACCCTTTCCATTGCCCCTAATTAATAATCCCACCGTATCATGAGACATCAATTTCTGATATAAAACCCACTGGCATCTAGCCTGCCATAAATAATACGTTAAACAACCACAGAATATTATCCAGGTGTCATAATTATACTGTCTCCCTAACTGAGGGTAACTACCTAAAATTAACATGTCATAGTTCATATGTACTAACCATCCCATATTCCACTGTAAAGATAAGAATTTCCAAAGAGAACTAGCATAGGGACAGTAGAATAAAAAATGTTCCATCGATTCCTCTTGGGAAATACACTCAAGGTAGGGACAAAGTCTTTCATTCAGTGCTTTATGTTTTGCATTACCCCAAACACTAATTCTCCCATATACCGAAAGCCAAATAAACTCCCACATATGTTCTGGCAACCTAGGATTATTTAATTTTCGAAGAACACTTTTGATCTTAAGCGAGGGACAGTTTTTAAAGGCTGGTTCAGTTGGATAGAGCAAGGACATTACTATTTTATAAAGTTGTAAACTGTTACTGTTCCTTACCACCTGGGTAGTCAAACCCCATTTGAAAAGTTTTTTTGCTACAGGCTCAAAATAATGTGGAAGACACAGTTTCTGAAAAAGCTTAGGCGGTAATACCTGCCATGTTCTAAAATATTGACTCAAAACCAGTTTGAGTAATACCCCATATAGAGCCAGTGTTGATGATAATCCAATATGAACATTTTGTGATAAAAATAGTGTAGCAAAAAACGTAACTGGATCCAACATCCCAAGGCCCCCCCTTTTTTTTTCTAGGTATGTATATTGTCTTTTTATTGGGTTGAGCCTATTTCCCCACAGCATTTGAAAAAATAGACTATATATACGTGTTTCCAATCTGACTGGTAATGGAAATACCATTGCAGTATATAGTAGGCTAGGGATGATAAACTTTTTTATTATCTGTATCCTTTTAAGTTTTGACATTTTCCAATGTCTCCACCGATTAATTTTCCCCTCTATCGAAGCTAAAGCATTTTCCCAATTCAAGTCAGGCAAATTTTGAGGACCATACAATATTCCTAATATTTTAATTGGCTCAGATGAAATAGAAAGACCCTGAATGGTTATATCTGAAGACTCCCACCCCAATGAAGAGACCCTGACTCTTTCTCTTTTGAATCTTAGAATTGGATACCGTAGAGAAATACTTCATATAGTCTAAAAATACCTCCACTTGGTCTAAACTTGAAAAAAACACGCAAAGATCATCAGCATAGGCCTGTATATATAGTTGTTCCTGAAAGGGAGGACCCAAAATCCCTTCCCATTTAGGCCTCTGTGAAATAGATTGGAACAGGTTGTCTATAACAAATGACTATAATAAAGGGCTCAAGGGGCATCCATGCTGCACCCCAGTAAGAACCTGAATACCCTCTCCCAGTGTATGCTGTACAATAGATGAACAACAGTCCCTGAATATAGTAATTTAATCCAGTTTATGAAAGCATCAGGAACCCCATAATGCTGTAGCGTAAAGAACAAAAATGGGTGATACACTCTATCAAAGGCCATACATTGGTCTAAAGATATAATACAACCTGATTTGTGTGATTGACCCATATATTCAATTAAATCCCGTACTATCATGTGTGCCTGCTGAATTTTCCTACCAGGGAGCCCACAGTATTGAAATGGTGAAAGTACCGTTACAGCATACTGCTTAAGTCTAGTATTTAAAATCCCTGTTAAAATTTTATAATCTGTATTCAGAATAGTAATTGGTCTCCAATTTTCTAGTAATGTTTTTATTTCCAGTTTTATATAGAAAAATCAATAGCCCCTCAGAGAACCAAACTGGGAAAGTTATTGCTGACAAAAAGAAATTAAAAACTAGTTCCAAAACATGTAGAAAATTCTACTGGTAATGCTTTATATAATTCAGAAGTTAATCCATCCACGCCTGGTGAAGTTCCAGATGTAAGTGATTTGATAGCTGCCATAATTTCTGATCTTGTAATAGGTTTAATTAACCCAGATTTATCAAATTGAGATTCTGTAAAATGTATTGGATACAAAAAAGTATTTTATGTCCTCATCACTAGGGGGCACTGTAGGCACATGAGAAAGTAAATAAATCAGAATAATCTGTTGTATACCACTAAAATCATCTACCAACTGTCCCTCATTGTTCAGCAGTGCTAGTAAAGCCGTATTATTTTTGAATTGCTTGAAAGCTTCATAAGGGTCCACCTGAGGTTGTTTTTTAACACCAAATTGAAAAAGAACTCTTGAGGTTTTAGCCCTACTATACTGTACTTCTTGTTGTTGTTGTTTCAACGTTTGTATTTGGGCTGAATAATTTATTTTTGAGGTATTAGCTAAGGAAATTAGATAATATAGCTGTTGCCGAAGTTGTAAATACTTTAAAAAACTAAAAGTAGCCTTGGACCTCCCTTGGTTTTTAAGTAACTGACATAAATCATCCTTAGTGTCACCCCACCATTGCCCCAAATCCTCATACAAAAAGGAGACTGAAATTCGTGTGTTAAGTAATGACCACCTTTTGAAGCACACCAGGAGTCCGTAATAAAGGGGCACTCAGTTTCCACCGAGTCTTTTTCTACTGAGGGAGAGGGTCAGAAAAGAACGTACATTGTAGCAGCAAATGATCTGAAAAAGAAACTGGGATCGTATAAAATCGAAAGGGAAGATTATCTGATAAAAAAATATAATCTATAGTAGACATATACGTATTTCTTTTATAAGAGAATCTTGGCCCCCTTTGCTGATGGCTACTACCCAGGACCAACCCAGATTCAGTTATCAGTGCATGTAATGCATGAGAATCACAGTAAGTCTTTTTACCAGTATCCTTTGAACTTTTACCACCCTTTTTCAGCTCACAATTGAAATCTCCACATAAAAAAACCTCAAAGGAGGTAACCAAAAATGGCTTTATCATGTGAAATAATGACACTCTTTCTGCCTTCAATTGTGAGCAATACACATTAATAAAACGACAAGACATAGACCTCCAAACCCCATCCAAAATCATCAGCCGCCGTGGAATAAGATCCATTAATTTCAACAGGGAAAATTCATAAGTATGAAAAAGAAACCCTAAACCATCAGCTGATTGTTGCCCAAAGGACCAATATGATGGCCCCCAGCACCATTCTCTTTGAAAAGTCCTAGCTTGGTCTACGCTATACATCCAAGTTTCTTGCACTAGACAGATATCTAAGGAATTACTGTGAATATAATCATACACAACCTGTCGCCTTTTATAGTTCAAGATACTATGAACATTTAATTAACCCAATTTAAAGTGAGCCATTTAAAAGAAAGAAGAGGAAAAAAAAAGAAAACCTCAACCATTTTTTTCCGCCTCTTTTTCTCTTTTCTTTCATAGCCTTCCTGAACCACACAGGAGGGGGACTATCCTGCACCGATTGAGAATCAGGATCTTGACAATCCATGACCGAATCACCCCATGGAGTAGATAAAACCTCAAAAGAATTACTGGTTTCCAGACCTGCTGAAGGGGGGGGGGGAATCACAGGCTTAAATTCCTAGAGGACCGTCTCACTGGAGGTAATGAAGGAGTTATAATCTCTTGAGGAAGAATCTCCTGTTGTTTAGCAAAACATACCGGAGATAGAAGGGGAAAAGTAACATCAGAGACTGCAAGTGGAAGAACCACAGCAGACTCTGGCATGGGATGTGCAGGGGAAAGAAATACATCCCCTTTGGGGACCAAGTTCCCTGAAACTATACCAACAGCCAAGTCTTGGGCCTCCTGAATCAAAATATCTGGACAAGTAGTGGAGGTTTTATTCTTAGCGGCCCATTCACACTCTGAGAAAACATGGCCTGTTCCCTCACAAAGATCACATTTTGTGGAATTCACACATTGAAAGGCAATATGCCCTGATTCCCCACAGTTTTCACACCGAGGTTTGTCACATGAGCTGGATAAATGTGTCCTAGACCCACACTTATAACAGGCTCTGGGTTGCCCGGCGTAGAAACAAACACTCCTGTCTCATCCTAACAAAAAAGAATTTGGAATATGTGAGATCCCAGTCTCAGTTTGCCTAAGTTTAACCTTAAATCGCCATCCCCCAGTTCAAAACTGTTCGGTATCCAAGATAGCCTCTGGAGAGCTTAATACCTCACATTTCTGAGAAAGCCAATACAGAATATCATCTACATGAACCCCCTCATTCCTGAACATAATAGTTACAAACTTGATCAAAGGTTTCGTCAGGGGGATGACTAAGAAGGGGGTCCAAAGAGGAGAAAATTTTAATTGATTGTAGAGCTCCCAAAATAAATCTAGGGCAGATGTTGATCGAAAGCTAACATCAAAGTTGTCCTCCCCCGAGATATTTATAAAAGCAAATACCTCCCTTGGGGAGAAATGGAGGGAGTCTTTCAATAAGATTTTTCCCACATAATGCCTATCGGACCTCTAAACCTCCCGTATACCGTAACCTCACAGCATTCCTACGCGGAGCTGTTTCTTTTTTTATTTTAGAAAATAAATCAGACAGTAATGGCTTTTCAGCTACAGGATCATGTCATACAGGGTTTGTAGGTGATTCAGATCTTAAATCTATTAATGTTTCAGTAAGATTAGATTGGTCAGTCTTAGAGACTAGCTCAAGGTTCTTTCGTTCCACCCTAGTCTTAGCAGGGGCCACAGATAGAGCAGGCAGACGAGGCTGCCAAGTCGGTTCATTTTGACAAAAGTTCAACTTGGGGTCCCAATCAGGGGTAGGGTGCCATGAATCTCCATTCATAGTCCATCCAGCAGCACTTAAAGCTTTCTCAGGAGTCCAAGGATCATTTGGCCCTGTATGCATTAGGGACACAGCTTTGGGAGTCACTGAAGCGGAAGAAACACCTACTGATGGCAAGGCTTTTACTTCAGCTGGTAACCCCTCCAAGTTTCTCTTAGTAGAAAACACTGCCATCCATTTCTCCTTCCCTTCCTCTCCCACCTTATCTCTGTGGGGCACATTACGGTTCAAAAAAGAAAATTCAGACACTCCAGTCTGATTAAATGGCTCAGTCTGAAATCTACAGCTTACCTCCGCTGTATGCAATTCCATAGAGGTCGCAGGATAAGGAGCATGAAATACAAAACCTGCATTCTTAGACAAGGTGTGTACCATCTCGGTGCAAACGGAGCCTCCAGACTCTGTGACAACCACATCCGGGACTCCCGAAATCGCCGTAGTGACTGGAGCAACATCGGGATCCAATCCTGTTGAATGAATGCTTGGCGCAGGCTCTTGACACTGAATCGACACAGATTTAACTCTGCCAGCCACAATAGAACTTACAGGGGAGTGTACAGATTTTACTGTTAAGGAACCATTACATGGCAGAACTGTGCATGAAGTCTCCTGCTCAATCTCGCTGCTTATGACAATCTCACTCTGAATGCTATGCACAGGTACGTCCCGAGTGACATGCGATTGCAATTGCTTTTTAACTTGATCATATTCTTGAGTTAAATCCGACAGTTGTCTTTCCAGTAGCTGTTCTTGGTCCTCTGGTAATTGTCCACAAGAAGAGCCTCCTTTTAATTCCACCACGGCAGATAAATCCTCTGTAGACACAAAAATTTCTCTGTCCTCCATAGTCTCGATGGGTACCTGACGCTCAGGTATCCCTGTAAGGTCTCCCTTTGTACAGCTGGAACGACTCCTCATCATGCACCCAGCGACCATCCTCCTCAGAGTTTGACCACAAATGAACAGGTCAGCAGCCAGTCCCCCTACTGGCTGAGCAGTAGGGGAATTTCCCTGGTGTCCTGGCCAAATTTCCCTCATTCACTAAAAATACCACCAACAGCTTAATCTGGTTCAAGATCAGTTGGCATTCATCTGTATCCCTCCGCCCCGGGTCGTGCCTGAAAATAGGCAGGATTTGTCTAGTGCACTAACTCGGTCAACAAAAACTAAAATAAATAAAAAAATTAAAATGTGTGAGTTTTGCCTCGCGTTCCAACCTAATGTCCTCGCTACCGTCTCACGCACCTTAAGCTGGGGAGTCCCAAAAAATGGAACCCGGCGGTGAAATCCAAAGAAGCCCAGTGGGCGGTTTCCATAGCCACGGGATATGCTGATCAATTGGAGCGCATGCAAGCCATCGAAGAGGAAGCGGCTTGTGCCATGGAATATTCCTGTCAGAGCATCTTCATTCTGCTCAACTTGGGCTCCACCTTCTTGGGTTCCTTCCGAGAGTTGTGCCACTCTCACCCAACTAAGGGTGAGAGTCCTGCAGGCATGCACCCCTCTCTGTCCCGTAAGCGGAAGAAGGACCCGTGACTATCTTCGTCTCGACGGAGACGCTCTTGCGATCGGGAGAGATCTCAGTCAAAGGAACCGGCCATTTTGACCTTGGTCAAAACCGCCTCTTCGGCCACTGACTTTTCGGTCTTGCCGTCTGGCCAGTCGACCGAAGTGTTGATCAACGACGTTGAGATAATTCTTGACCCAATCGACCATTTGTTGCTGATTCCAGTTGACTACTCCCTCTCTCTGACTCTGGTCCTTGCTTTCTCCAATGAGGAGACCCAGTCTGCTGTGAATCCTGCTGTCCTGCTGAGGAAGTGGCCCCTGACCCAGGGAAGTCACCGGTGCCACTTGTGTCTCCAGAGCAACCGAACCAGCCCGTCCGATCTCGATCGAGGTCTCTGACCCCCCCGACCTCATGTGGCAACAACTGATTTTGTCTGGGCACAAGCCTACCCCGGCCATTACTTCACTTTCACCTCCCAGGCTGAAGCCAACTCCTCTGCAGCCGATTAAGTCAATTAATCTGCCCACAGAGCCATCAAAACCTCTGGTTCAGCCTAAACCTGTTTCTCTACCAATTTTGGTGGAACCACTGCCCCAGCAGCTTGTGAGAGGGACTCCTTCTAAGAAGCTAGACTGGACACGGGGCTTCCCCGGCATCTCTCAGTCACTGTCACCCCTGACTGTGCCCGGTGGGTCGAGGGTGATGTGGGCAGTCGACTGCTGTATCCGGATACCTCTAATTTGGATGAAACTGGCCTACATTCTCATCCAGGGGATGATAAATCGGCTGGTGGGATAGAGACGGAGGAAGGTCCTTCATCCTTTCAGGGCATTCTTTGCCTCATCTCTGAGTCCACAGGGATGCCCCTGGAACCTATCCAGAAAAAGGCAGAGTACCCTCTCACAGACATCCTCAAGAGAGGGGATACCATGACAGAAGCCTTTCCTGTGGCCAAGGCCATTGTTGGCCTGATCTTAGAACTTGTCCAGCTCCATCGGCCCATATGGCCTGCAAGTATGCAGTGCCCATGGGATCCCTTGTGGGGTTCACAGAGCATCCTTTGGCCGAGAGCCTTGGGACTGCCTGTGTTCAGGCATACTGGTAGTTCTACCGATACCGACAGATCTCCTGAGAAGGAATCCAAATATTTAGATCACTCTGCCCAGAAGATCTATGTAGCCTTGTCTTTGGTTCTCCATCAGGCATGCTTGGCCATCAACATGGCACACTTCTCCCATGCCCTTTTGGGGTCCTTGGATGAAGTCCTCCCACATCTCCCCACAGACTTGCAGACCACGGTAAAACAGGTCCAGGACCAAGGCTGTGCTGTTGCCAGACAACAGCTCCAGACATCTCTGGACATCGGGGACTCATGCCCAATATTTGGCAGCTGCAGTTGCCTTTCGTCATAGGACTTGGCTAAGGCTCTCCTCCTTTCCGGTGGATACTCAGCACAAACTAGCTGATGTGCCTTTTCTGGGCGCCGATCTCTTCAGCCCAGGTGTGACTGCTCACCTTCAGCATATTGAGCAGTCCATTGCCACCTTGGATGCAACTTCTGCTAAGGGTTCTTCTGGTCCCAAGAAGCAGCAAAAGAAGCCTTTTTGGCACTCTTCCCTTGTGGCCCAGAAGTCCTCCTTTCAAGGGGGTCAGCAGCAGCAGGCTCAAGCTTGGCACCCCTGGCCCAACCCTGGACCCTCCCAGGCCCGTAAGGGAGGCCAGGGTTCAGGCCCTGGACCCTCTGCCTCCAAGCCTGCCCAGTGATGGGGTGGGGGCTGCCATCCCTACTCCCATAATGCCAGCTATGGGTCCTGCTGTGGGGGGCCAGCTCCACCATTTCTTTCTGCCTGGTTCGCTGTTACCACAGACAGGTGGGTCTGAGAAGTGTTCGGCCAGGAACTGCTTCTGGAATTCGAGCAGTACCCTCCAAGCTGAGCCCGCACCCCACAGGTGGAGAGGGTATCCACCCACACTCAGTTGGCTCTCCAAGACGACATTGCTCAGCTCCTCTTCAAGGAGGCAGTAGCTCCAGTGGCGGAACCTCCAGCAAACCCAGGCTTCATTTCCAGGTACTTCCTGGTTCCCAAGCAGAAGGGGGGCTGGCGCCCCATTCTAGATCTGCACGATCTGAATCACTATCTCAGGTCATGCACCTTCTGGATGGTCACTCTGTCTCAGATAATGCCATCCCTGGAGTGAAACGTGGTTCTGCTCACTGGATCTCCAGGACACATTCTTTCACATCCCAATCCATCCGTCCCTCCCACCAGCGGTTCTTCTGCTTCAGAGCCGAGGAAACCCTATACGAGTTCCAAACCATGCCATTCAGCCTGTCATTGGCCCCACAGGTCTTCACCAAATGCATTGAAGTGGTGGCAGCCCACATCCGGGGGGGGTCAGAATTTATCCCTACCTCTATGATTGGCTCTTAGCAGGTTCCACCCAGCAGGAGGTGGAGAGGCCCAGGGACCTGGCCCTCCAGACCTGCTCCCAACTCGGCCTCCTGATCAACGAGGCTAAGTCAGAACTCATGCCTTCTCAGGTGATGTGCTTCATCGGAGCAGAGCTCGACTCTCGTCAAGCCAGACTTCGGCTCCCGGTGGACATGGTGGAGGTTCTCTCCTCCTTTGCCCAATCATTTCTGGTTGGGCAATTGGGCCCTGCCCGGGACTTTCTGTGCCTTCTGAGTTAAATGGCGGCATGCACCTCCATGGTCCATTGGGCCCGGTGGCACATGCACCCCCTCCAATGGGAGCTGGCAGCCCAGTGAACTCAGTGCCATGGTCATTTTGACCAGCTGATCACTGTGAACCAGAAGATGTGGGACGCTCTCCAATGGTGGACCATCCCAGACTGGTTGCAGGAAGGGATCCCGTTTGTCCACCCCAAGCAGACGGCCATTCTCACAACCGATGCCTCTCTCATGGGCTGGGGAGCCCACATGGGGGACAACAGGGCCCATGGGTTCTGGACCCCCGAGGTGTCCCATTATCACATCAACCTGTTGGAGCTCAGAGCAGTCAGACTGGCACTGTCAGCTTTCGCGCCTCAGCTCTGGGGTCAAGTGGTTCTAGTCCAGACAGACAATACATTGACCATGTGCTACCTCAACAAACAGGGAGACACACACATGCCTGTCTGCTATGCAGGGAGGTGCTCCACATCTGGACACTCATGAGCTGTCTAGAGGCAGATCTCCTAGCCAGCCACATGGCAGGAGCCTCAAACCAGCTGTTGAATGCTCTCAGCTGCATAGGTGAGACATCCCACAAGTGGTCTCTCCATCCAGAGGTAACTTACAGTCTGTTCTTCCACTGGGGCAAACCGTTGGTGGACCTGTTTGCCTCCCAGGAAAACACCAAGCTGAGGCTGTTTCATGTACACACACCCCTTCAGCAGGGATCACTGCAGGGGGATGCCTTCTTCAGGCCATGGACCTCATGCCTCTTCTATGCCTTCCCTCCATTTCCCTTGATCCACAGGGTGCTCCTCAAGGTGCAGAGGGACAAGGTGCAGGTGATCCTGGTAGCCCCAAATTGGCTGTGCCAGTTTTTGTACCCAGATCTCCTCAACAACAGGCCCCTGGAATGGCTTCCAGCATGCCCGGACCTGATCTCACTCAATCAGGGGAAGGTATTCCATCTGGACCTTCAGTCCCTGCACCTGACAGCCTGGTACCTGAGCTGCTAGAGTTCCAGGCTTTGGGTCTGTCCGAGGATGTCCTCACAGTAGTGGAAGCATCCAGCAAGTGTTATGCCTTCAAATGGAGAATGTTTTCCATTTGGTTTCTGGGCAAGGGTCTGGACCCTCTGTCCTGTCCAGTGGCTAATATTCTCAACTACCTTTGGTCTCTGTCCAAAGGGGGTCTTCAGTCATCAACCCTTAGGGTGCACCTGGCAGCCATCTCTGCTTACCGGATGCGGGCCGGTCAGTGGACGTTGGCACAGGAGACAGTGGTTGGGCACTTTTTCAAAGGCCTGGACCACATATCCCCTCTGGTGTGTGAACCTCCACCTCCATGGGGTCTACTGCTGGTACTAGCAAAGCTCATGGGCAAGCCATTCGAACCAATGCACAAGTTTGAGTTGTCACACTTGTCGTGGAAGACGGCCTTCCTGGTGGCTAGCACATGTGCCAGAAGGACAGGTGAACTCCAGCCACTCTCGGTGGACTCCACTTATCTGGTCTTCCACAGGGACAAGGTTGTTCTGCGCCCTCATCCGAAATTCCTTCCGAAGGTGGTGTCAGAGTTTCACCTTAACCAGGTGTTGACTCTGCTGGTTTACTACCCCAGTTACACTAGAGGCCGAGTACAGGCTCCATACTTTGGACCTGAGGTGAGCTGTCTCTACTATTATAAGGAGTAGAAGGCGGAGATTCAGGGAGAGGTTCACCAGTTGTTTGTGACCTACGCTGAAGCCACTTCTGGCAGACCTGCAGCAAAGTGGATGATTGCTCAACAGATTACATCTTGCATTAGTCTGTGCTATGAGTTGGCGGGCAGGGAGCCTCCCAAAGGGATAAGAGCTCATTCTACCTGCCATACCGCTGCATCGGTGGCTGCTTCCAGGGACATCCCCATACAGGAAATCTGTCGGGCTGCTACCTGGAAGATAGCAAACATCTTCATTACCCATTACCACATCAATCTTGAGTCATGCCAGGATGCTGGTTTTAGGGCCTCAGTTCTCCAATCTCTGTCTCCCAAGTAGGGGGTGTGCGCCTTGCCTCCCTCCTCCCAGAGAACTGCTAGGAGTCTGCCAAGAAGTGTGGATGAACAATGTATCTTCGATCCTAGAAAAACAGGTTACTCACCTGTAACAGTAGCTCTAGGAGTGGTATATGTTGTTCATCCACACAGATCCACCCGACCTCCCCGGCTGCGGACACACAAACCTGGCTTCCAGCGGGCTGAGATCTGGTGTCATGGGGCAGAGCCAAGGGTTATACCACACGGTTGGGTGGGAGGAGCCAGTTTGAAGACTTTCCAGCTGATTTAAAGGGAAAGGGACACTGCCAAGAAGTGTGGATGAACAACATATACCACTCCTAGAACTACTGTTACAGGCGAGTAACCTGTTTTTCTAGTGGCTATTACTTCAGCTTGCTGTATTTACGAGCTTCATGCCCTCATGTGTAGGGAACCTTACCTGATTTTCCACAAGGACAGGGTGGTCCTTTGTACCAAACTATCCTTCCTTCCTAAAGTAGTCTCTGAACATACTTCAAATCAGTCCTTGGAGCTTCCAGTTTACTGCCCTGACTGTTCCAATCCAGGTGAACATCTATTACATGCCTTAGATGTCCATCATATTCTACACTATTACACTAATGGTACCCAGCCACTTAGGAAAATGTCTCAGTTGTTTGTCATCTTTGCCCCTGGCCCAGAAGGGCTTCCTGTTGCTAAATGAACCCTGTCTCCATGGTTGTCGAATTGTATTACCTTTTGTTACAAAAAGTACAAGAAGACTTTATCTGGACCTGTCCAAGCCCATTCCACCAGAGGTATGGCCACGACTGCAGCTTGCTTTAAAGGAGCCTCCATTTCAGATATCTGCAATTCAGCTACCTGGTCCACAATCCATACCTTCACAAGGCATTACAATCTTGATATTGTCTCACGACATTGGACAGCCTTCGGCTGTGCAGTCCTACAAGGTCTCCTATCATAATTGTGGACATAACTACTGGGGATTCTCCCAGAAGTAATTACCTACTGCAAGAAACCATTCCATGGAAGATAGTGCAGTTAAGTAAAGTCTTACTGTAACAGTAGATCTTCAAGGAATTCTCTTGCAGTAGGTGCAATCCCGCCATCTGTCCCCCTCCTTCTCTAACAGAGCAAATTATAGTCCAGTGATTTAGGATTGGAACTCCTTGGTACCTCGGCTTCCCCTCGGTCCTTGCTTTTGCGAGCTTAAACCAGTGGGGACCGAGGATACCAAGGACTGCCCACACTTATATAGGAAGCAGGACATGATGTCATGTGTTGGTGGTCCCTGGTGAAAACTGCTAGAAGAGCTGCTGTGCGACAGTGCCCTCTGCTGGAAACTCCCAGAAGTAATTATCTACTGCACGAAACATTCTTTGAAGATCTGCTGTTATGGTAAGACTTTATGTAACTGCACTTTCTAGGAGTGGTGTATGTTGTTCATCCACACAGACCTCCCCAGCTTTGACACACAACCTCTGCTTCCAATGGGCAAGAGCTAGCATCAAGGGGGCGGAGCTGAGGGATATACCACCGGGGTGGGTGGGAGAAGCCAGCTTTCAGACCTTCCATCAAGATTCTTAAAGGGAAAGGACATGCCAACAAGTGTGGATGAACAACATTTACCACTTGAACTACTGTTAAAGGTGAGTAACCTGTTTTTTTTGTATTATCACTTAATTACTGAATGTACTATTTTTATGATTTAGGATGTCATGTTTCAGCCTAATTTTTTGTATCATATGAACTTGTTTTGGTATTGACATTGCTTTGTATGTATTTTTCTCCCAAAAAATTCCCCTACTCTTTTCGAGAAGTTCCATGGGTTCTAACCCCAGGAATCCACTAATATTATTACTCTTACAGTGCTCCCTTAAGCCAGCACTGCCCCAGAGAGAATAGAATGCTATGCTAATCATGGAATGTTTAGCTTGTGCATCTATTTTCAAACTGCCCAGTGGCAACTGCTTTCATTCTACCTCAGATTTCTCCTTTGCTGCAAAGTTCAGATGCCCTTGAGATCTCTCTCAATCAAGACCGATTCCTGTAGTGCACAGAGCAAAAAACCGTAAGTATTTTTGTTTTCTTTTTCATTACTGCCTAATGTCATTGTTCTTTAGTGTTTTATACCTCTTTAGTTTTAAATTTAAACTTGTTTATCGGTTCCTTTGAACTGAGGGGCAACTGACCTTCTTTTTTATTTGATCGGAACCTTTTTAGTGGGTTCCAGCTACTTTATTCTTTAATTCTAACCGCTTTTGAACTGAGGGTTATTGGTTTTCCTCAGCAGTTTCTCAATTCCAGATCCGATCGAAACTGATAGTTTTTTTCACTTTATCAGTTCCTGAATTGACCTTTATTCCATTGAAACTGACCACAAATATTTAAATTTAGTCTGTTTTTTGGTCGGTTCCTGGTTCTTGTTTTCTATAATGTCAATCAAGCCTAAAAAGAAAACAGGATCCCCTTGGTTCAAGAATTGCTTGAAGTGTGCAGAGATGTTTGCCAAGGCAGACAAGAATGATTTTTGCTCGATCTGCCTTGGACAACAGCACTTCAATGAAGACTGTGGTATTTGTAAGTCTTTCTTTGTTAAGACAGTGGAAAAATGCAGGGAGAGGCTTAAAAGAAAACTAGAGGAGGGGTCCATGGGCTCTAACCAGTCCACCCCTAGAAGACTGTGGCAGTTCCTTCCAGAGCCTCTAAATCCACCCCTGATATGGGTGAGGGCTCTGGCAAGAGAGGCAATCAACCAGCTGACTGCCTGGTGCCTGCCAAAAAATTAAAGAAAACAAAACTCACTGACACCCCGGCTGAAATGCCTCAAGGGGTCTCTCAGGTGCCTATTAATGCTCCTTCTCCTCCTTATTGGACACAGGCTTTCACCTGACTCCAGGTGCTGCAGAGTTTATTACCTCCTCAGCAACCTGTGACTACTACTGCTGAAAAAGCAACTGTTGTTACCCCTCTTTTGCCTACTGCTACAGTGGCATATGAGGACGATGACCAAGATGAAGAGGGAATTGAACCTGAGGTGTCACTAGAACAGAATTCTGGCTCCCCTCCCAGACCCTCAGAGGATTTCTCTTCCCATTTTTCTTTTCTTAAGTAAATGGTAGAGACCCTGGATCTGCAAACAGCTGACAAGATCCAGGATGAAGAGGGGGCACAGTACTTGGAGCTCTCAAGGCTGACACCCTCAAAAATGCTCCTTCTGTCTATCTACAAATTCTTTAAGAAGGATTTTTTAGAAATCCTAAAGGCCCCCAATGCAGTTACACCCACAGACAAAAAAATGTGACAAGAAGTATCGGAAAGATCTGGTGCTGAATTTCTTTTTAGTCACCTAGACCACCAGGGTATTGTACAGCAGGCTGCCTGTGAGAAAGCCAAAACTCCCTTATCCCTCCCCTCCCCTCCCCTTCCTGGAGAAGGATTCAAGAATTGTGGACAGCATGGCAAAAAAAGGGGTACCTTTTGGCATCTCTGGCAATTCATCAAACCAGCTACCAGCCCTATGCAGCCCTTTATCAAAAAACTCTCTGGCAGTCAGTAGTGGACAATTCTGAGGCTAACCCCTCTTTAACAGTGTCAGAGCTGCTAGACACAGAAAAATTGGGCTTGGAGGCTTCCAAATACCAATTTCATATGGCAGCTGACACCAGTGATACAGCTGCAAGGTGGATGGCTGGTACCATTGCTCTAAGAAGATTTGCCTGGCTGAGGGCTACCAACCTCACCCAGGACACCCACACTAAGGCAATGGACTTTCTTGTTGAAGGCCACTCTCTTTTTGGTGCCCAGACTGAGGCATATGCGAGAAAAGGAGACAAATACAGAGCTACTTTTAGGAGCAACTCAACCAGAGACAGGCCCTCGACTTCAACTTCGTCTTATTTTAGGGGAAGCAGGGGCAGGTCCTCTTTTAGGAGGCCTTTCTTTCAGATACAGGCTGTTTCCCAGCTGCAGTACCAACCACAGCAGACTGAATTTTGCAGAGCTAGAGGTAGAAGAGGTTCTCAGAGAGGATCCCAATCTGCTCAGCCTCAGCAGCAAGCAGAACAGAACCCCTGACTTTTCCTTTCAGGCTGCCTCTCCATATCCTGAAGGGGGTAAACTCAACCACTATTTCCAGGAATGGTTAAAAATAACCACAGACAAGTAGGCCCTAGAAATAGGGAGTCAGGGCAGGGGTCAAACTTAACTTTTTTTTTGCACTAGCCAGCAGGGCAACTTGATTCAAAATTGCACTAGCCCTCAAATGGTTGCACTAGCCCTTAATTATAATGTTAAATTTTGATCACTTATACAGAAAACGATGTAAGCCAAGAAATACTCTAATTATTGCACATTTATCCTGCTTCCACATTGCTTCCAGCTCCCCAGCAGAAAAAAAAGACTACAATGCCATCACAGACAGTGAGCCCCCCATTGTTTTGTACCATGGCCTCCTCTCCTCTCTTCCTCTTTCTGCCCCCCCAACCAAACCAGAGGACATCACAGCAGCAAATGTTCAATCAAGCAGTCCTAACTCTGCACGCACAATAGTTGACATCATGTACCTCACCACACTGTCACCACCACCCTCAGGGCAATGAGCAGAGTCAGGCAGAGAAAGACATGCTCATCCCCACCCTATAGTCAACTGGAGACCTGCACTCCTGGAAGTTGTCTCAAATGAGCCAGGAACACATCTAAGATTTCTTTGGAGGTGGGGGCTACACAAACCTAAGGAGCTTGGGAATAGGGTTACCACCTGTCCCAATTTTCACAGGACAATCCTGATTTGGGCATCTGTGTCCTGCGATGAAACATGAAAAATACTACCTGTCCTGACATTATAGTAGAAAAAAATATTTCCTTACTTTATAGAAACATAGAAACATAGACTTTGACGGTAGATAAGGACTGCTAGGCCCATCTAGTCTGCCCATTTCCCTACCTACAGGATAGGCCGCAGATCCTAGTTAACCAATAGCCTATTTCTTCCTACCCCCCAAAAGAATTGCCTTATGTCTGTCCCATGCATTCTTGAATTCTCCCACAGTTTTAGACCCCACAACCTCCTCAGGAAGGCTGTTCCATGCATCCACTACCCTCTCTGTGAAATAATACTTCCTCACATTGCCCCTGAACCGCCCTTCTTCTATCTTTAAATTGTGCCCCCTTGTTCTTGCAAGTCTCTTTTTCTGAAAGATGCTACCCTCTTGGACTTTGTTGATTCCACTGAGGTACTTACAAGTTTCTATCATGTCCCCCCTCTCCCTTCTTTCCTCAAGGATATACATATTAAGCTCCTTTAGTCTCTCCTCATAACAGCTTCTCTTGCAGACCCTGCACCATTTTAGTTGCCCTCCTCTGGACTGCCTCTATCCTGTCTATGTCCTTGCCGAGATGGGGTCGCCAGAACTGGACACAGTACTCCAGATGGGGTCTCACCAACTGTCTGTACAGAGGGATAACAACTTCCTGTTTTCTGCTGATGATGCCTCTCCCTAAACATCCCAGTATACCCCCAGCCCTCCCTACTGCCTTCTCACATTGCTTGCTAACCTTAAGGTCATCTGATATGATTACCCCAGGTCCCTTTCCTTTTTTGTTGTTGTTACTACCTCCCCACCCATTGTGTATTCTTCCCCTGGGTTCTTGTTTCCCAGGTGCATTATTTTGCACTTCTTTGCATTGAATCCTAGCTGCCATACTTCTGACCATTCCTCCAACCTTGCCAAGTCCCTTTTCATCCTTTCCACTCCTCCTTGTGTATCAACCCTGTTGCAGATCTTTGTGTCATCTGCAAAAAGGCATACTTTTCCTTCCAGTCCCTCTGCAATGTCACTGATGAAGACATTAAAAAGGACTGGACCCAATACTGAACCCTGTGGTACCCCACTAGTAACCCCCCTTTCTTCAGAGTGGACTCCATTTACAATTACCTTCTGTGTCCTGTTGTCCAGCCAATGTTTTACCCAGGCTACCACCCTGGGTCCCACTCCCAGGGTGGTTTCCTCTAAATGTTGCAAAAAACTATAATACCTTTATTAAAATACCTTAAAATGATGATAAACACTAGAAACAACTGAACAGCCACAACACTTAGTCTTAATTATGATTATTTAGTGAAAAGAAGTCTGTTGTATTGGTCGAGGTTACATATTGTCCTGCGAAAAATCATGTTTCAGTAAGAAATGTCCCACTTTGGGCTTCTTAAAAGGTGGTAACCCTACTTGGGAAATAGGAAACTATGACATTTTTAATTTTAAAAGCATTGATCTTAATGTGCTCTGCCCCAACAATAACAGATTTTTTTTTAACATTGTCCTTTCAAGGGAAAACAGTACATGTGCATAATGCTATACTATCTCTATTTCTATATAGGATGATCTATGTACCCAAGGAATGCCTGTTTTAAGCTTTCAAATTATGTATTTTATTAGGTTTATTTTTGTACCATACATGATCCAAAGCTTTGTTTTCAGGATGAAAGGACATGCTGGGTGGGATATGGGTGGGACTGTATGGATGGTGATGGCTGGCATGGTCCATTTAGAAGAGCTGGGGACCCCCTACTCTCGCCAGTAATGGCAGCTATGGATCTGTGGATGGTCATTTCAGAGTCTGGTCTACAGCGGTGTCCAGGGAAAGATGGAGTTAAGAGATTTGGAGGGGAGAGGGAAGTTATGGTGAGGTTAGTATAAAACCCACCACCTGCAGGGCCAACCCTGCATACCTCCTTGCATTTTGTCACTGAAATGTTGGATACAGATACTCAAAATGTAGGGAAATGAGGGACACTGGTCTTAATAATATGGGACAAACTGTTAGAGACATTCAGAAAACTAGAAGCTAGTGACTTAACAGCACTCTACCCTTGATCACACCCTGGACACTAGCTGAAAGTCCTAACAGTGGAGTGATAATGACTCACATTGAGTCTTTTGTGGGATCCCCTTCTTGAACTGCCAGACAATTGCAGCTCTTAATGAGCTGTTAATCACAGCAGGCCATCTAGAACATTGAGATATATTAGCATGAGGACTAGAGCCTGCTAAAGTAGAAGCTTTTTTAACTTCATTAACAGCCATGAAAACCTGCACTAGCCAACATGGACAAGTAGAGAGTTAGCTGCACTAGCCCTGGTCAATTTGCACTAGGGTTTGGACTAATAAAACAATGTTAAGATTGACCCCTGAGTCCAGGTGTCTCCCTTTGCTTCAAGTCCCTTCCTTCTCCAAGGTTAAAACATTTTGCCCCAGCTCCCTTCTCAGAAAGAAAACTACTAGAGCAGGAGGTACAGGCCCTACTGCTGGCAAAAGCAGTGGAGCCTGTCCCTCACAACCAAAGAGAGCAAGGGCTCTATTCCAGATATTTCCTAACAACAAAAAAGAATGGAGAGTGACTGCCTATGCTAGACCTCAGACTGCTAAACAGGTGCCTGGTAAAGCCCAGGTTCAAAATGGTCACAATGGCCATGATTTTGCCAACTCTGCAAAAAGGGGACTGGCTAGCCTCCTTGGATCTAAAGGACGCATATTTCTATATTCTCATAAGCAGGGGTTCAGTTAATTTATTTTCAATGGAAGTCTAAAACTTCCAGGAGCTCAAATCTGGAAGTCATTCTAATTTTTTGGAAGTCAAAATACTTCCAGGATCCCACTATTGGAAGTCAGTATTCTAGGATGAGCAAAGTCATGTATGTTAACATATTAAATTAGTGGTAAAATACAATTTCTTTAAGGAAAATACATCATTTCTGACTTCCAGGCCTGCAATTTTGGAAGTCATCTAATTTTTGGTTTTACATCTGGAAGTCATTGACTTTCTCACTCTTTATTTTGGAAGTTTTTGCGTTATTTTTGGAAGTCAAATACTCCCAAAATGGAGTTTACTGAAGCCCTGCTGATAAGATAGTCACACAGAAAGTATCTCAGATTCAAACTCCCCTCAGGCCACTAGCAGTTCTCAACACTTCCCTTCGGCCTTACCTCTGCACCAAGGGTTTTAACCAAGTGCATAGCAGTAGTAGTAGCACACCTCAGATGACTGGGTGTCACAATTTTTCCTTATCTGGAGTATTGGCTAATCGTAGAGAAATCCCACCAGCAGGTGTCAGACTACCTTCAGGTAACCCAGGATATGCTGCTCTCCCTGGGATTCCTTCTCAGTACCAAAACGTCAGTCCTGACCCCATGCAGGTTCTGCAGTTCATAGGTACAGAACTGAATACAGTAGTAGGAAGAGCTTTTCTCCCTCAGAAGAGGGCAGAAAGCATTCGGCTTCTGTCAGGCTCATTTGCCCTGGGCAGGTCAAAGCCAGCAAAACAGTTTATTCAACTGTTAGGGCACATGGTTGCAGCAACAAGCACAGTCATAGGTGGCAGGTTTCAGATGAGAGACATTCGGCTCCACCTCAGAGCACACTGGTGCCAAAGGCGGGACCCCCTCTCAAAGCCAGTACCAGTCACACAAACTTTACGACAGGCCCTCCAATGGTGGAGGGAACCGGAAAATTTATGGGAAGGGGTTCCATTTCTGCAGGAGTCTTCCTCCCTGGTTCTCACAACCGATGCTTCCCTGCTTGGTTGGGGTGCTCACTTAGGGGATCACACCATCCACGGTACTTGGGAGAGTGCAGACTCACTCCTGAACATAAACCTACTGGAGTTAACAGCTGTTTATCTGGCTCTTCAGGGTTTCTCTCATCTCATACGGGAAAAGGT
Organism: Neoceratodus forsteri; assembly: GCA_016271365.2. Taxonomy (NCBI): domain Eukaryota; kingdom Metazoa; phylum Chordata; order Ceratodontiformes; family Ceratodontidae; genus Neoceratodus; species Neoceratodus forsteri. The sequence continues at coordinate 727,482,385 of CM028129.1, forward strand.
GGTACAAGTCAGAACAGACAATACCACAATGATATCAACATCAACAAACAAGGAGGAACAAGGTCCACTCCTCTGTGTACAGAGGCAATGAAGATATGGAGCCTCGCTTACTCTCTAAATGCCTCTCTACAGTGACAAGCGGTGTTCCACAGGGCTCGGTGTTGGGACCAGTGTTGTTTGGGATATTCATTGCAGACATATCATTGGACATCAAGAGCAAGATCAGTCTGTTTGCTGATGATACCAAGGTAGGAACGGTGGTGGATGACCTAGTGGGATGGCAGGGGTTGCAGGATGATCTGGCAAAGCTTGAAACCTGGTCAGACACCTGGCAACTGGGGTTTAATGCCAAAAAGTGCAAGGTGCTGCATTTTGGGGTAAAGAACCCAAGGAGGAGTTACCAGCTGGGGGGAGTGCAGCTAGCCCAGACAGAGGAGGAGGAGAAGGATCTGGGGGTGCTCATTACAAGGTCAATGAACAACTTGGCACAATGTAGGAAGGCAGCTGCAAAGGCCAGCAAAATGCTGGGTTGTATTGCAAGGGGTATATCTCTTCGAGGAGGGAGGAGGTGATTCTGCCACTGTATAGGTCATTAGTGAGACTGCACCTGGAGTACTGTGTGCAGTACTGGTGCCTGTATCTGAAGAGAGACATTAAGTTACTGGAGGAGGTGCAGTGCAGGACAACAAAGGTGATCAAGGGGCTGGGGGACTTATCATACAAGAGGAGGCTGAGGGAGTTGAACATGTACTCGCTGGAGGAGAGGAGGGACGGGGGGACATGATTGAAACCTTTAAGTACATGAACGGAATAAACAAGACAGGTACAGTGGAGCTGTTCAAAGTAAGGGAAGGGAGGGCCACCAGGGGCCATGATATGAGACTGGAGGAGGAAGGTTCAGGAGGGAGATAAGGAGACACTATTTTACAGTGAGGGTGGTGGCTGGGTGGAATGCATTACCTGCAGAAGTGGTATCCAGTAGAACAGTGGACTGCTTCAAAAGGGGATGGGACAGGACAAAGGGGAGGGTCAATGAAGGGGAAGGGTGGAAGGGAGGGGCAGCTGTAGAATAAGGGGTGCTAGTTGCACAGTCGGGCAGACTTAATAGACCTCTAGGCCTTTATCTGCTGGCAAATTTCGTATGTTCATATGTTCGTAATTTATCTGTCAGGCAAGGACAACACCTTGGCAGATGCCTTGAGCAGGATAAACCAGGCCCATCACGAATGAACACTGAACAAGCAAGTGGTGAATGCTCTATTCAGGATTTGGGGGACCCCAGAAATAGACCTTTTTGCTTCCCACCGAAATCACCACTTACCTCTTTATTGCTGCAGGGCCCCAGTGAAGGGGTCAGTTCCAGTGGATGCCCTGATTCTGGATTGGACAGGCAGGTATCTCTATGCCTTTCCTCCTTTTCCTCTGATACTCAGGGTGCTCATCAAGCTCAGGTCACAACTAGCTTCGATGATTCTGGTAGCCCTGGATTGGGCAAGATAGCCTTGGTACTCCCTGCTGCTCTCAATGTCTGTGAGCAAACCGATTCATCTCCAGCAGAGGTACAATCTACTGACTTCCTTTCAGGGGAGGGTAGTGTACCCCAGTCTCCGGTCTCTCAAGCTCAAGGCCTGGCTCTTGAGGACTTAGAATATGCAGATTGCCAATTCTCTGAAGCAGTTTTAGAAGTCCTTAAGGGTTACAGGAAGCCTTCCACCAAGAAAACCTATGCCTCAAAATGGAAAAGATTTTCCATTTGGTGTAATGACAAGGGTGTAGTCCCAGCCCAGGCCAGGATCCTAACCCTTCTTGATTATTTGTCTCACCTGCACTCCCTGGGGTTGCAGCACTCAACCCTGAAGATGCACCTGGCTTCAATTTCAGCATACCTTTCAGCTAGAAAGGATACCTCCCTGGCATCAAACCCAACATTTAAAAGATTCTTTAAAGGGCTCTCTCATTTGTTTCTCCCTCACAGGGAACCAGTGCCAGCATGGAGCATGGAACCTTAACATTTGCATTGCCCAGCTTATGCTTCTGCCCTTTGAGCCTATGGCATCGCAGAGCTTAAATTTCTTACCTGGAAGTTAGTTTTTTCTGGTAGCAATCACTTCTGCCAGAAGGATAAGTGAGCTACAGGCCCTCTGTGTGGAAAAGGCAGAATGGCGCGGTGGTTTAAGGCTCTGAGCTGCAAATCTGGAGCCCTGGGTTTGAATCCCACAGCCCCCACTTGCATACTGTGTGACCCTGAGCAAGTCACTTAACTTCCCTGTGCTCCCAGGTTGCCCCTGTAATCAAGCTTTCAGCTTAGTGTGTCTCACCTGGTTAAATATTTGAGGAAAAAAAAGGACTATGTTTCTTTCCACAGGGACAAGGTAGTGTTGACAACTAATAGGAAGTTCCTCCCCAAGGTGGTTTCTGACTTTCATTTGAACCAGTCGATATCACTGCTGGTTTTCTTTACTGAACACTCTAGCTCAGGTGAGCATAGATTGCACAGCTTGGATATAAAAAGAGCACTGAGTTATTACATGACTCATACCAAAGATCATAGGCAGAACAGACAACTGTTCCTCACCTATGGGGAAGTAGGTAAAGGTATTCCTGCTTCAGAAAGGACTATCTCTCAATGGATAGTCCAATGTATTCAGTTTTGCTACTCAAAGGCAGGCAAGGTTCCTGCCTCTGGTCTTAGGGCCCACTCTACAAGGGGCACAGCTGACACTATTGCAGCTGCCCAAGAGGTACCGCTAATGGAAATATGTAAAGCAGCTACCTGGAGGTCACTGCACATCTTCACTAAACATTATAGCCTGGACACCCAGTCCAGGAGTGATGCCAGATTTGACACAGCAGTCATGCAGAGTCTTTTTCCAAAATAGATTCTGGCCCACCTCCTTAAGGTACTGCTGCATAGTCTGCAAGAGTAATAATATTAGTGGATTCCTGTGGTTAGAAGAAAAAATTACTCACCTGTAGTAATCTTGTTTCTTCCAAAGGGATCCACTAATATTGCTTCCCGCCCTTGCCCCCCCTTTCAGAATCAGTAACAAGAAAAATCCTCTCCACAGCTGTTAAGATGTATAGTTGGAGTGGCATGCCACCTGCTGGCACTTTCTAGTAATGTTGTAACTTGTAGGTTCTTTTCTAAAGGCATATCTGACTTCAGAAAAAAAGGGGACATTTGTTTATGCTAGTCCTTTGCTTAATGTTGTTATTTGCCCAGTTGGGCACTATTTTTCCACAATTATTTAAATAGTGATTCACATGTTGTTATGGCCTCTTTGCAGGCTTCTAGGAAATCTGAAGTAGAATTTAGGCAGTTTGAAAATAGATGCACAAGCTAAACATTCCATGATTAGCATAGCATTCTATTCTTTCTGGGACAGTGCTGGCTTAAGGGAGCAATGCAAGTGTAATAATATTAGTGGATCCCTGTGGAAGAAACAAGATTACTACAGGTGAATAATTTTTTCATCTTTAACGTCCACCTGAACAACCACCAGAACAGGCAGACGGGACCTCTGTTTAATGTCTCATTGGAAAGAAGGCACCACAGGAGTGCAGCACCCCCCATGATGTACTACAGTGTCAGTACTGGAATTTACCCCAAGTGCCTGGTGTGCGGCTAGAACCCACAATCTTTCGATCTTCTGGCCTCAGGGGCGAGTGTGCAACCTACTGAGCCACGGACAATACTGTTCATTTTGGCAGTTATTCTGATTAGGAACCTGATGCATAGTTTTCATGTATAGCGTTTTTTCTCTTGTTGAGGTTTCTGCTTAAACTATAATTTTGGGAGAAGAAAAAGTGTGAACCAGTAAAGAGGCTTACGCTAAATATCATGTGAATAGCATTACAGGGAACTGTGCTAGTGCCTACATCTAGTGTACCAGGAGGCTCTTTCTAACAGAAACGATGGTGGGTGTGGACAGAGCTGAACCCTCCTTGTCAGTGGTGTTGCTCCGATCATGACAGCAAGGAATGCTGGGCTATATCCTACACACAATGTCTGCCAGAGGACACATGAATACTGTTTATATTGGTATGTCTGGGAGATGCTGGTTATTGGATCAGTCAGATACACGCTTTAAAAAAAGCAGTGTAAGTAATAACAATAAAAACCTACAGATCTCACTTTGAGGGGGAGCTCTTGCAGCAGATTACACCATAAAGACTGAAGCTGGCAGGTGCCAAGACCGCACGGAAAACTTCAAGCTAGCAGTCTACAGCGGGGGACTGCCCCTGATGTCGGCCCACCCCCAGTGTCACCTATGGTATAAAGGGGCAGTTCTCCAGCACCGCCTCCGTTTTTTTGCTGCCATCAACCCACCCACATCAGCTCCACGGACGCCTTCTGCTTAAGTCGGCTTTTTTATTCTTTTTCCCCTGTGTTTGTCTACCTTTCTCTGCATAGCTTCTTCCTTGTCATCTATTGAGCGGCACCAGTCTAAGTGTGCCTGCAGTAAGAAAATCCAGTCGAAAGATGGCCATTCAGCCTGCCTGTTCTGTCTGGGCCCAGACTACAGCACCAAGACCTGTCAGAATGGCCAGAAGTTCAACAGGAGGACCAGGATTTGCCACCAAAAAGCCCTAAAATCCTTGTTAGAGGTGTAAATGGCAGACGTGCACAAGGAGATCAAGGGGAAGGGTTCATCTCACTTCTAACTGTTGCTTGAGGTAATACCATTAGGACTAAGGCCACCAGGCGTTAGGACCCCACGAAAAAATCTTCTAGCTAGCAGTCTGTGGCAGGAACCGCCCTCGATGTCAGATGTGGTATAAAAAGGGCAGTCCCCTGGCATCACCTCAGTTCTTTTCCTGCTGTCGATCCCCTAACATTGGATCCACGGATGCCATAGTCGCAGTTGACTGCCTTTTTCTCGCACATCGCAGTTTTTTCTCTAAAAAAAGTATTTTTCTTCGACAGTTTTCGTCAGTTTAAGTGCATGTCTTCATCAACACAGCGGTGAAAATCTAAGTGTGCATATGGGAAGCAGATCCCGGTGAAGGACGGCCACTCTGCCTGATCTGCCTGGGCCCAGACCACTGGCCTGACAGTTGCCCGCATTGCCAGAAGTTCAACAGCAAAACCAGGATTCGTCGCGCCAACACTCTGAAGGCCTATCTGCTCAATCAGCAAGTAGCCGCCATGCAGAAGGCCCCATCGGGACATAGTTCATCCACCTCAGCCAGGGAGTCTCCCCCAAGGAGAAGAGATCATGAGGGAAACACCACCACCAGGAGAAAGAGACAGCCAGATCGGAGTCCCGCCCAGGTACCAAGGCAGCTTTGGGGGAGACCCACAAGAAGTCGACCACCTCAACACACGCTAAAGGTAAGGAGTCTTCTTCCCAGGGACAGCCGTCCACCTAGGTCCCCTGGGCCCATCAACCCCACAAACATGGGTCGACCCATGAAGGACAGACGTTAGCTTTGGGCAAATCCACAGAGTCTGGTGCCTGCAAGCACTCTGGGTCGTCCGAGAAGCATAAGAAACTGGACAAATCCACAAAACACCAGGAGGTCATCAAGTACCGGACACATCCCCACCCGAGGAACAGGTGTCATCTGCCTCCAAGGAAAGGCAGACCAAAAAGGACATTCAAACTCTGCTTTAGAGAAGGAGCAGGCACCACCGGCCAAAGAATGGCCGTTGGCCCTGAAGGATTGGCTGTCGCCTCCAGTGACCGATTCCCCAAACACAGGGATACCAGACACCCAGCAGCCACCTCCAAAGGAACCAGACACCAAACACTGTGGATCTGACGCCAGAAACACCTACTGAAAATGCGCCCGAGGACTGGATGTCAGTGCCTCCAGAGCAGACGCCAGGGCCCTCTGGTGCTTCAAACCAGACGCCCCCACCACCAGTCGTTCCACTGGCCGAGGTGGGAGCATTCTTTAATGCATGGTTGAATACCATTAATGGGGTTCTTCTCCGAAGACCTAGGGATCCATCCCCAGTATGGCCACCACCTATGGATCTCCCTCCTGAGTGGCCTTTACTGCCGAAGGAGCTTCCACAGCCAGACAGAAGACAGGCGGACGCCTGGGTCGGGCACCCGTAAAAGACACCTGTCATCCATCGCATCCTCCAGCGGACACCTGCTGTTGTCTTCAGGGGACTCATCTTCGTACTGCTCCTCAGAGGACAAGCTATGCATCCCATATCCTAATCTGAGGAACTCGCAAAGGTCACCCCCGGATTACCCATCCTTTCTGGACATTATACGGCACATTCAGGTGCTACACCAGTGGGACATGGAGGAACTGGACCCAGAAAGATGCAGATTGGTGAAAATTTGGGGAGTCACTGACCCTAAATCCTTGGTCATCCCCCCCATGGGTAGAGCCTTTTCAGGATGTGACCAGGTCAACGTGGAGACATCCAGCCACTACGACCGCAGTATCACGCAAGGCCAATAGGCTTTATAAGACACCAAAAGGGGAGCCTTTTCTAGGTGAATACCCGAAGGCAGACTCTGTGGTCCTGGCATAGAACATAGAAACATAGAATTTGACGGCAGATAAGGACCGCTTGGCCCACGCAGTCTGCTCATTTCCCTGCCTACTGCATAAGCTGCAGATCTTAGTTAACCAGCAGCCTACTTCTTCCTACTCCCACCCCCTAGAATTGCCTTATGACTGTCCCATGCATGCTTGAATTCCACCACTGTTTTTGACTCCACAACCTCCTCCGGAAGGCCGTTCCATGCATCCACAACCCTCTGTGAAAAATACTTCCTTAAATTACCTCTGAGCTGCCCTCCATTATCTTCAAATTGTGCCCCTTGTTCTTGCACACTCTTTTTTGAAAGATGCTACCTCTTTGACTTTGTTGATTCCCTTGAGGTACTTGAAAGTTTCTATCATGTCCCCCTCTCCTCCTTTCCTCGAGGCTATACATATTAAGCTCCTTAAGTCTCTCTTCATATGTCTTCTGGTGCAGACCCTGCACCATTTTAGTTGCCCTCCTCTGGACAGCTTCCATCCTGTCTATGTCTTTGCAGAGACTGGGTCTCCAGAACTGCACGCAGTACTCCAGATGGGGTCTGACCAGCTGTCTGTACAGAGGGATAATAACTTCCTGTTTTCTACTGGTGATGCCTCTCCCTATACATCCCAGTATCCCCCAGCCCTCCTTGCTGCCCTCTCACATTGCTTGCCCACCTTTAGGTCATCTGATATGACTACCCCCAGGTCCCTTTCCATTTTTGTTGTTGTTAGTATCTCACCCCCCATTGTGTACTCTTCCCCTGGGTTTTTGTTTCCCAGGTGCATCACCTTGCACTTCTTAGCATTGAATCTAAGCTGCCATACATTTGACCATTCCTCTAACCTTGCCAAGTCCCTTTTCATCCTTTCCACCCCACCTTCTGCATCAACTCTGTTGCAGATCTTTGTGTCATCTGCAAAGAGACATACTTTTCCTTCCAGTCCCTCTGCAATGTCGCTTATAAAGACATTGAAGAGGACCGGTCCTAATATTGAACCCTGCAGTACCCCACTAGTAACCCCCCTTTCTTCAGAGTGGACTCCATTTACTATTACTCTCTGTGTCCTATTCTCCAGCCAATTTTTCACCCAGGCTGTTATCTTGGGACCCAGTCCCAGGCTAGCTAACTTGTATATTAATCTTTTGTGTGGGACTGTGTCAAATGCCTTGCTAAAGTCTAGGTAGGCCATGTCCACAGCCCCTCCCATATCTACTACTTTGGTCACCCAGTCAAAGAAATCTATCAGATTTGTCTGGCATGACCTTCCTGCTGTGAATCCATGCTGCCTTGGGTCCTGTGCCCCTCTGGCCTCTAGATACTCGACAATTCTTTCCTTCAGAAGTGATTCCATCATTTTCCCTACCACTGAGGTTAAACTAACAGGTCTGTAGTTTCCTGCTTCTGCCTTGCTCCCACTTTTGTGAAGGAATCACATCTGCCCTCCTCCAGTCCTCGGTACCACCCTGTCCTCCCATGATTTGTTAAACAGGGTAGTCAGTGGTGTCACTAATTCTACCCTTAGTCTTTTAGAATTCTGGGATGAATCCCATCAGGCCCCATTGCTTTGTCCACCTTCAGTTTTAAGAGTTCTTCAGAACCCTTTCTTCTGTAAATGGGCTGGTATCAACTTCTGTATCCAGAGTGTTTCTACTGTTTGTTTTAGGTACCTCCCCCTCTTCCTTTGTAAATACTGAGCAAAAATATTTGTTTAGTATCTCTGCCTTTTCACAGTCACCCTCTGCCCACCCCCCCTTTATTAAGCCTCACTATCCCTCCCTTGGTCTTCCTTCGCTCCCTGATGTACCTATAAAAGGTTTTATCCCCCTTCTTAACTGAGTTGGCTATCTTTTCCTCGGTTTGGGCCTTTGCTGTTCTGACTGCCTTCCCAGCTTCCTTTTGCTTTAACTGATACAGTTCTCTGTCCTGCTCCTTCTGTGATTCCTTGTACTTCCTGAAAGCTTTCTTTTTCTCTTGAACCTTCACTGCCACTTCCTTTGAGAACCATAGTGGTTTCTTACATCGTTTAGTTTTGTTTATTTGCTTCACACAGAGGCTTGTTACCTCTGTGATGGCAGTTTTTATTATTCCCCATTGTTCTTCCACCCCTCCTTCCTGCCCATTTGCTAGTGCATTCCTTAGGCACTCTCCCATTTTGGCAAAGTCAGCCCTCCTAAAGTCCAGTACCTTTGCCTTTGTATGGCTTGACTCTATTGCTGTGTTTATTGTGAACCATACTGTTCGATGGTCACTAGTTCCCAGATGGCTACCCACTTCACATCTGTGATCCTCTTCATCTCCATTTGAGAGAACCAGGTCTAAGATTGCTCCCTCTCGAGTGGGCTCCAGTACTAGTTGTCTCAAGGCATGCCCTGTAGGGCATCTGGAATAACCCCACTCTTCAAGTGGCTGCTGCAGCTGCACTCCAGTTAACATCTGGCATATTCAGATCGCCCATCAGCAATATCTCCCTTTTTCTGCCATACTAAGTATACTTTCTATCATTTTCTTGTCCATTTCCTCCCCTGAGAAGGGATCTGTATACAACCCCTGTGCGATTGTGGTGCCATTGCCGGGTCTCCAAATTTACCCACAGTGCTTCTTCTCCTCCCTGTTTTCCTTTTGTTCTGTTGCTTGATTCCTTCCCTTATGTAAAGAGCTACTCCTCCTCCTCTTTACCCTCTCTGTCCCTCCTGTAGATAGTGTATCCTGGTATGTTTACGCCTCAGTCATGGTTTTGTGTGAACCATGTTTCTGTGACTGCCACAATATCCAGATGTCCTCCTCCATCAAGGCCACTAATTCAGGAAGCTTGTTACTCAGACTACAGGCATTGGTACTCATTGCTTTCCATTTCTTGATGGCTTTACCTTCTGTTGCAGCATCCCCACTGACCTTTCTACCTCGGTCTTTTTCTCATTTAGTACCCTGTTTTGTAGGGAGAGGCTGGGATTTTCCTGCTGCTTATCAGTGCCTCCCCCCTTGACTAGTTTAAAAGCTTGCCAATGAAGCATTTAAACCGATTGCTCAAAAGACTTGTTCCCTTCCTGGACAGATGCAGACCATCCTGCCAGTATAGGCTGGTGTCCCTCCAGGTGGAACCCCAGTACCCAATGAAGCCAAACCCCTGTGCTCCACACCATTTTTTCAACCATTCATTAAACTGCATGGTGCAAAGTACCCTTGCCTCACTCATGCCATTGACAGGCAGCACCTCTGAGAAGGATAGTGTGCTACTTGTCTTAGGCCCCTCCCCAGTTCTACAAAGTCCTTCTGCACTGCTCTAATCTCATGTTGAGCCAAGTCATTTGTCCCTAGGTGGACAATGATGTCCAGCTCAGACTCCCGTGCAGCTGTTCTCGTGATCCTGAGGATGCGCTTCCTGTTCCTCCAAGCCATGGCACCAGGCAGGCACCTTACTTCAGTTTTCCCTGCTCCCCCCAGTTCTATCCCCCTAATAATTGAGTCCCCCAACAGGAGCTGCTTCCTTTCCTTGTGGTGTCCTCTGCCTCCTTCCTGTGGGCCTCCCTTGTGACAGGTGTCCTCAGCCTCCTTAATCTCCTCTGTGGGTGCATCCATAGGGGAGCTGTGCTCCCCCAGAATGGTGTATGGATTGTGGAGTGGAACAACTGACTGGGTGTGCCTCTGTTCCACCATCCTCACCCTCCCTGAGCCCACTGTGGTCCAACTGCTGTGCTTTCTTTGCAACCTCTGAGAACTGAGGTGAACTCTAGGGCTGCTGTGCAGCTGCCAATGGCAGCTGCACAGCAGCCACACCACATGAGTGCCCAGCCACAAGACCCTGAATCCAAAAAGTTGGACCAGATGGGTTGTAAGGTGTACTTCTCGGCAACTTGTACCATTAGGTTACTGAACTTCCTTGCCCACATGGTCACGTACCAGAAGTCCTTGTGGGCAAAGGCAATGGACCTGGCCAAGGCCCAGCCAGATTCAGAGGGTAAGGCAGAACTCCTTGCTGTCATACAGTTTGGCATGGATGTGGACAAACATGTCCTAAGGAGTTCTTATGACTCTGCAGATACAGCAGCAAGAGCAGCGGCCAATGGCATTTACATGCAGAGGCATGCTTGGCTCAGAGTTTCTGGCTTCCGACAGGATCTACAGGATGCTGTCCTGGATGCTCCTTTTCAGGGACCACTCCTGTTCAGCCAGGATACTGACAGACTGATTACTGGACTTCAAGATTTGGGCAAAGCAGTATCTGAAGTCCACAGTATGTACAGGTCAGAGCCACAGCCCACACGTTGCTGTCCCTTTCAGAAAAATCAGGGACAGCAAGGAAGACACCAGGCACAACACAAGAGAGTTTTTAAAAGAAAAGGCCACCCTGTCCCTTCAGGTGCCCAGGGCACCAAAAATTCCAAGCCCCCCAGACCTCCCCTGCCTACACCCTCCAACACAGCATGACTCCCTGCCAACCCCAGCCACCCTACCTCCTCAGAAAGTGCAGGGGGAGGCGGTAGGAGGGAGATTCTCCCTCTATCTATCTGGATGGTCCAGTATAACATTGGACCAATGGGTCCTCCAGATAGTGGAATGGGGTTATGCCCTAGAGTTCACCCAGATTCCACCAGACAACCCATCAGTCCCCCCCCCCCACTGCTCACCCTCCCACGTGCTCCTCCTGAGGGCAGAGATACAGGCCTTATTGGAAAAAAGAGGCATACAAGAGGTCCTTTTTGCTCAACAGGGCAAGGGATTTTATTCCCATTTCTTCCTTGTCCCAAAGAAGACGGGAAACCTCCGTCCCATTCTAGATCTGAGTCAACTGAACACTTTTATTGTATACAAACGGTTCAGAATGGTGACCTTGGTGAGCCTGTCACCAGTGCTCCACCAAGGAGACTGGCTTTGCTCTCTGGACATGCAGGATGCCTACATGCACATCAAGATCCTGCCGTCCCACAGGCAGTACCTCTGCTTTTCCTTCTAAGGTGGAAAATACCAGTTCAGGGTGCTGCCATTCGGCCTGTCCTCTGCATCAAGAGTTTTTACTAAGTGCCTAGCAGTGGTGGCGACCCTCAGGAGAGGGGGTCACTTTGTATACCCTTACCTGGACTATTGGCTTCTTACCATGCCATCAGAAGACCAATTGAACATAACATTGGAGGAGACATTCAGTCTATTCCAGACTCTGGGCATTACCCTAAACCTGCCCAAGTAACAACCATGGACTGCTCAAAGGCTACAATACATAGGAGCAGTCCTGGACACCATCCAAGGGAAAGCTTTTCTGCCCACAGACAGGGCATCAAGGCTAAGAGAAGTCACTCACAGGATACAGGACTCGGACTTGGTTCCAGCGAGGGTGATTCTACAACTGCTAGGTCACATGGCTGCAGCCATAGTCACAGTTCCACTCCATTTAGATCACCAGTGTGGTCCGACAATCCATGACCTGGTGGCTCACCCCAGTCCACTTGAGCACAGGGGTTCCCTTCCAGTGGCCCAGCCCACAGCAGGCCCTTACTACCGATGTATCAGGACTGGGATGGGGTGCACATCTTGCTTCTCATCAGACAAAGCCTTCCTGGAACTCAACAGAACAAACTCTCCAATAAACATTTTGGAGACGAGAGTCGTACTGTATGCTCTTCAAGTCTTCATAGGAGTGCACCTTCCTTGACCTCTGCTGGTCCAGTTGGACAATACCCCAGTAGTCGTCCATCTCAACAAGCAAGGGGGGGTGCACATTCGTATCCCCTATGCAGAGAGGCGATGAGGGTATTGTCTTGGACAGTTACAACCTAGACATTATGGCAGTCCATGTTCCAGGGATTCACAACATCCTTGCAGACAGCCTAAGTCACTCTCAGTCTCAGAACCACAAGTGGGAACTACAGCAAGAAGTCATAGACAACCTCTTTGAAAGGTGGGGTCAGCCAGAACTGGACCTCTTTGCGTCCTCACACAACGCCAAACTGCCCAATTTCTGCTCGCTAGATTCAGGGCCTAGTGTTATTTGATGAGACGCTTTGTCCCTCTCTTGGACAGGGAGGTTTCTGTATGCCTTCCCTCCCTTCCCTCTTCTTCAGAGGGTCCTGCTCAAGCTGCAGGTAGAAGAAGCAAGGATGATAATGGTAGCGCCTTTCTGGCCTTGACAGATTTGGGTCCCGCTGTTGCAACAGCTGGCATCGGACTGCCAGTTCTAGGAGCATGGATATGTTGTTCATCCACACTCTTTGGCATGCCCCCTTCTACTTTAAGATCAACTGGAAGTCTTCAAGCTGGCTTCTCCCACCCACCTGGGTGGTATATACCTCAGCTCCTCCCCATGACACCAGATCTTCCTTTCCGCTGGAAGATTCAGGTTGCCTCCCTAGTGCTCTCGCATTTTGTAGGCCTTGGCTTTCAAATCTTTGGTTATTCCGAAAATTTGCATTGTTCACGTTAGCAATTACAAGTTTGCTGTTTTGATTATGGAAGACAAGTCTTCCCCCGGATTTCGTCGGTTTCCTTGCGGCCAGAAAATGTCACGCACCGATCCCCACACCGCGTGCGTCTATTGCCTCGGTGTTGACCATGACACCTCAAAATGCGATTTGTGTCTCACCTTTCATCCCAACATCCTCGATGACTGTCTCACATGCTTGAAGCTGGGGAGGCCGTAGAAGAGGAACCCTCTGGTGAAATCCAAGGAGGCTCGGTGGGTGGTTTCCATGGCTGCGGGATCCACCGAGCAATTCAAATGCATGCAAGTATTCGAGGAGCAAGCAGCTCATGCCACAGAGACTTCTTGGAACTTCTTTGTTCCACTCAACCTGGGTTCCACCTTCTCGGGTTCCTTCCGAGAGATGTGCCAGTCTCTCACGACCAAGAGAAAGGTGACTGTGGGCTCGCACTCCTCTCGATCCCGTAAGCAGAAGAATGATTTGGGATTGTCTTCGTCTTGACGGAGACGTTCTTGGGAGCGGGAGAGATCTCAATCCCAGAAGCATGCGGTCTCGACTTCGGTCGTGATCGCTTCTTCGGCCGCTGGCTTTGCCAACGACTCGGGTCGACGATTCCCTTGATCAAACCCCTTATCTGGTTTTTCCAGATGACGAGATCCAGCCTGCTGGGACTCCAATTGAAGAAGTGGTCCCTGATCCCGGGAAATTGCCGATGTCTCCCGAGCAACCGAGTCGGCCAGTCTGATCTCGATCGAGGTCTCGGACCCCCTCGACTGACAGGCCGAGGAAGAGCTAAAACACTCTAAAAAGAGGTGATGCCATCGGTCCTCCTCAGAAGAGGAGTGGCTCCGGCAGAAACTTCGTCGGCACTATGAGGACCTCATGTGGCAACAGCTAATTTTGACCAGGCACAAGCTGATGCCGGCTTCTTCACCAGCCATTACCTGGCTTTAGCCTCCCAGGCCAAAGCCAACTCCTTCAGAGCCGATTAAATCAGTTCCTCAGCCTGTGGAGCCAGCAAAACCACCAGTTCGGCCCAAAACGGTCTCTCTACCAATTGTGGTGGAACCACCACTCAAACAGCCTGTGGGGAGGGGCTCCTTCCAAGGAAAACAGACCAGACACTGGGCTTCCCTGGCGTTTGTTGGTCACAGTCACCCCAGACCACCCTTGACAAGTCGAAGGTGACCTGGGTAGTCGGCCCTTATACCTGGATTCCTCAGATTCAGACATCACCGGCTTGCATTGTCATCCAGGTGATGACGAATCAACTGTTGGCTTAGAGATGGAGGAAGGTCCCTCGTCTTTTCAAGGGATCCTTCGCCTCATCTCTGAATCTACAGGGATGCCCCTGGAGTCTATCCAGAAAAAGGTGGAATACCCACTTACGGACATCCTTAAGAGAGGGGATAACCTGACGGAGGCCTTTCCTGTGGCTGAGGCTATTGTCGGCCCAGCCCTAGAACTGCCCACATGGCCCACAAATATGCGGTGCCCATGAGGTCCCTTGCAGGGTTCACAGAGCACCCTTCGGCCGACAGCCTGGTGACCGCATCTGTGTTCAGGCATACTGGCAGTTTTGCCAACACTGACCGACCTCCTGACAAAGAGTCCAAGCTTTTGGACCATTCAGCCAGGAAGGTTTATGCAGCTTCCTCCTTGGGCCTTCGTCAGGCAAGTTTGGCTGTCATCATGGTACACTTCTCTCATGCTCTTTTAGGGTCGCTGGATGAAGTCCTCCCACATCTCCCCATGGAGATGCAGACCATGGTCAAGCAGGTCCGGGATCAGGACCTCGCTGTTGCCAAACAGCAGCTTCAGATGGCCCTGGACATTGGGGATTCTTGTGCTTGCTCAATGGCTGCCGCAGTTGCCTCTCATCACAGTGCTTGGCTAAGGCTCTCCTTCTTCCTGGCAGATACCCAGCACAAACTAGCTGACAGGCCCTTCCTAGGGACCAACCTGTTCAGCCCAGGAGTGGCTGGTCACCTTCAGTGCATTGAGCAGTCCAAAGCCACCTTGGACGCTACTTCTGTAAAAGGTTCTTCAGGCAAGAACCAGCAGAAGAAAAAGAAGAAGCCTTTTCGACATTCTTCCCCTGCGGCTCAGTAGTCCTCCTTTCAAGGTGAACAGCAGCACCAGCACCAGCAGCAGCAGCAGCAGGCTCAAGCTTGGTGCCCCCGGCCCAAGCCTGGACCCCAACAGGCCCGTAGAAGAGACTGAGGCTCAGGTCCTGGAGCCTCCTCCTCCAAGCCTGCTTAGTGACAAGGAGAGGACTGTCAACCCCTCTCCCATCACCTCAGCTTTGGGTCCTCCCATGGGGGGCCGGCTCTGCCACTTCCTTTCCACCTGGTCCGTTGTCACTTTGGACAGGTGGATTTTCGAAGAGGTTGGTCAGGGACTGCCTCTGGAATTTGAGCAGTACCCTCCAGGCCAAGCCCGTGCCCCTCGGGAAGAAAGAGTATCCCCTCAGACCCAGTCGGCTGTTCGAGATGACATCGCTCAGCTCCTCCTCAAGGAGGCAGTAGCTCCAGTGGCGGATCCTCCAGCAGACCCAGGCTTTGTCTCCAGGTACTTCCTGGTGCCCAAGTGGATGGGGGGAGCTGGTGCCGCATCCTAGATCTGCACGACCTGAATCAATATTTCAGATCATGCACCTTTCGGATGGTCACTCTGTCCCAGATCATATCATCCTTGGAGTGAAACATGTGGTTCTGTTATCTGAATCTGCAGGACGTGTTGTTTCATGTCCCAATCTGTTCATCCCATGAGTGGTTCCTCTGCTTCAGGGTCGAAGGGACCCTGTACGAGTTCTGAGCCATGCCGTTTGGCCTGTCATTAGCCGCACGGGTCTTCACCAAATGCATTGCAATGATGGCGGCCCATCTCAGGCATCGAGGGGGTCAGGATTTATCCTTACCTCGATGATTGGCTCCTAGCAGGATCCACCCAACAGGAGGTGGTGAGGTCCAGGGACCTGGCCCTCCAGACCTGCTCCCCACTCAGCCTCCTGATCAACGAGGCCAAGTTAGAACTCATGCTTTCTCAGGTGATGGGCTTCATCGGGGCAGAGCTCGACTCTTGTCAAGCCAGAGCTCGGCTTCTGGTGGACAGGGCAGAGATTCTTTCCTCCTTTGCCCAATCAGTTCTGGTTGGGCAATTGCGCCCCCTGCCCAGGATTTTCTGTGCCTTCTGGATTACATGGTGGCGTGTACCTCAGTGTTCCGTTAGGCCCAGTGGCACATGCATCCCCTCCAATGGGAGCTGGCCGCCCAGTGGACTCAGAGCCATGGTCATTTTACAAGCTGATCACTGTAACCCAGAAGATGTGGGATGCTCTCCAATGGTGGACCGCCCCAGACTGGTTGCAGGAAGGGATCCCATTTGTTCCTCCCCAAGCCGACGGTCATCCTCACAACCAATGCCTCTCTCATGGGCTGGGGAACCCACATGGGGGACGAAAGAGCCCACGAGCTCTAGACCCCTGAGGAGTCCCGATGTCACATCAACCTGTTGGAGCTCAGGGCAGTCAGGCTGGCACTGTCAGCTTTCACTCCTCAGCTCCCAGGTCAAGTGGTTCAAGTCCAGATGGACAATACCATGACCATGTACTACCTCAACAAACAGGGCGGCATGCACGCCTGTCTGCTGTGCAGGGAGGCACTCTGTATCTGGACCCTCGTGAGCCGATCAGAGGCAGATCTCCTAGCCATCCATGTGGCAGGAGCCTCAAACCATCTGGCAGATGCTCTCAGCCACTTAGGCCAGACATTCCAACAGTGGTCTCTCCATACAGAGGTAGCTTATAGCCTGTTCTCCCACTGGGGAAAACCACCAAGCTGAGGCTGTTTCATGCTCACCCCCTCAGCAGGGCTCGCTGCTGGAGGATGCCGTCTCGAATCCGTGGACCCCAAGCTTCCTTTACGCCTTCTCTCCATTTCCCTTGATCCACAAGGTGCTCCTGGTAGCCTCAGACTGGCCACACCAGTTCTGGTATCCAAATCTCCTCTGCCTCAGCTGCAGGCACCTGGAGCAGCTTCCAGGATGCCCGGACCTGATATCACTCAATCAGGGGAAGGTATTCCATCCGGACCTTCAATCCCTGCACCTCACAGCCTGGTACCTAGAGTTCCAGGCTTTGGGTCTCTCAGAAGTTGTCTACACCGTGGTGGAGGCATCTAGAAAGGAATCGACCAGGAAATGTTATGTCTTCAAATGGAAAAGGTTTTCCGTTTGGTGTCAGGGCAAGGGCCTGGACCCTCTGTCCTGTCCGGTGGCTAACATTCTTGACTACCTTTGGTCTCTCTCCAAAGGGGGTCTTTGGTCATCGACCCGTAGGGTGCACCTGGCAGCCATCTCTGCTTACCAGGCGTGCGCCGGTCAGCTGACAGTGGCGCAGGAGACAGTGTTCGGGTGCTTTTTCAAAGGCCTAGATCACATATTCCCTCCGGTGAGTGAACTTCTACCTCTGTGGCATCTTCTGCTGGTACTGGCAAAGCTCATGGACAAGCCATTCGAACCAATGCACAAGTGTGCCTTGTCACAGTTGTCATGGAAGACGGCCTTCTTGGTGGCTATCATGTCTGCCAGAAGGACAGGGGAGCTCCAGGTGCTTTCGGTGGACTCCCCTTTTCTGGTCTTCCACAGGGACAAGGTTGTCCTATGCTCCCACCTGAAATTCCTTCCGAAGGTGGTGCCAGAGTTTCACCTTAACCAGGTGTTAACACTTCCGGTATACTACCCCAACTACACCTCGGACTCCGAGTACAGGCTCCATACTTTGGACCTGAGACGTGCTCTCTCCTTTTACAAGGAGAGGACAGTGGAAACTCGGGGAAAGGTTTGCCAGCTGTTTGTCACCTACGCTGAAGCCGCTTCTGGCAGACCTGCAGCAAGGCGGACTATTGCAAGATGGATTACATCATGCATAGGTCTGTGTTATGAGTTGGCAGGCAAGAAGTCTCCCAGAGGGATAAGAGCTCATTCTACCCACCATACTGCTGCATCGGTGGCTGCTTCCAGGGACATCCCTATCCAGGAAATCTGCCAGGCTGCTACCTGGAAGTAAGCAAACATCTTCATCACCCACTGCTTCCCACGATCCTAGCTCTGGAATGTGCTACAGAAATCACTGAAACTGAGGACTCCTGTTAGTCTCACTTTGTTTAAGTCCTTATACTCAAAATACATTACAGAAGCCTGAAATTGCTTCCAATGATCCTAGCTTACTTACACCCCCCTTCCACATCCTCCTGCTTTTCCCATCCTCCTTCCTTCTTGTATCAGTGCATAACTTGTCCCTGAGCCACCTACTTATCTACCACCTAAATCTCACCTCCCTCACCCACCTATTCCTTGTATACCCACAGCATCTCATTCCTTCGCTCCTAGTATTATCCCAGTTCCAGACCCCCACCCCCCACTGGCTGCCCACTTCTCCCGACACATGTCTCCCTTGATACGTGGGTCTTTTAAATTGACTATATGTCTCTTCGCTTGTAGCATCTTACTCTAACCACTTCTCTCGCTGGACTATAATGCCTTTACCATACAGGAATACTAAACCATGTATGTTGTATCTGGTATAAATTTTTACTTGCTACCCTATTGTTATGTATACCCTTACCGACTGTCTTTTACCTGAACCCAAATGTATTTTTACTTATCCTGTCTATTGTGGGCCTACCTGTACTGTTGTACTCTTGCATCTACTGTTTATTTGTCTGTATATAAATGCATTGTTACTTGACTTGTGTAATGCAGGTCCACCTTGTAAATGAGCTTGCTCAATGGTGTTCACCTGGATAAATAATTTGTTTGATTGATTGATTGATTGACTGACTAGCACATCGACCTTGAGTCACGCCGGGATGCTGGTTTTGGGGCCTCAGTTCTCCAATCTCTGTTCCCTAAGTAGGGTGTGTGCGCCTTGCCTCCCTCCTCCCAGAGAACTGCTAGGAGTCTGCCAAAGAGTGTGGATGAACAACATATCCATGCTCCTAGAAAAACAGGTTACTCACCTGTAACAGTAGTTCTAGGAGTGGTATATGTTGTTCATCCATACGGACCCAGCCGACCTCCCCAGCTGCGGACGCACGCAACCTGGCTTCCAGCAGGCTAAGATCTGGCATCATGGGGCGGAGCCGTGGTATATACCACCCGGGAGGTGAGAGGAGCCAGCTTGAAGACTTCCGGTAGATCTAAAAGTGGAAGGGGACATGCCAAAAAGTGTGGATGAACAACATATACCACCCATAGAACTACTGTTACAGGTCAGTAACCTGTTTTTCCATTGCCCCTCTCCATTCACTTGCTCTGCCAGGAGCAAGAGACATTGGTCCATCCAGCCCTCCAGTCCCTGCATCTACATGCTTGACTCCTGTGGACTTAGCTAGGGATAGATTTGGACTATCCCTCAGAGTGGCAGAGGTGCTCGTGGCAGCGAGAAAACCCTCTGCCAGGGTTACATATGCCATGAAATGGAAGCGCTTCTGCTTGTGGGTGATTCCCCATTATCTGGATCCCCTCGATTGTCCGGTGGAATCTGTGCTGGAGTATCTTCTCCACCTGTTGGACTTGGGTCTCAGTTACTCGTCCATTAAGGTGCATCTCTGTGCTCTGTCAGCTTACCATGCACCAATGAATGGGAAGACTCGTGTACAGCTAGGCATCTGCAAGACCTTTTTAAGAGGCATCTTGCATATTAAACCCCCCCGGAGAGACCCAGTGCTGCCTTGGGATCTCCTATTTGTTTTAGAAAAGTTCACCTTGCCACTCTTTGAACCAGCCGCAAGTTGCGAGCTCCACCTTCTCTCTTGGAAGGCATTATTTTTAGTTGCCATTACCTCAGCCCAGAGGATTCCCAAGCTGCAGGCTCTGATGTGTAAAGAGCCTTACCTTATTTTCCACAGGGACAGGGTAGCCCTGCATACAAACCCTAAGTTTCTACCAAAGGTAGTGTCTGAGTTCACATTGAACCAGGACATCCAACTACTAGTTTATTACCCAGAGTACTCGAACAAAGGAGAGGCATTGTTGCACACCCTGGATGTATATAGAATCTTGTGTTACTATTTAGCCAGGACCAGTTCCACCAGAAAGACAGACCAGCTGTTTGTCTCTTTTGCCCACAGGAAACTTGGAGCACCAGTCACAAAACAAACAGTAACTTTCTGCTACCAGCACCACAACAAACTCCTACCGGTACAGGTTAGGGGTCACTGCACCAGAGGGATAGCGACATCCTTCACTTCCCTTCAGAACGTTTCATCAGCAGACCTCTGGGCAGCCACTACTTGGAGTTCAGTGCACACCTTTGTGAGGCACTACAGTCTGGACATTTTTTCCAGGAGGAGAGCAGGTTTCAGCCTAGCAGTCCTTCAGGGACTTCTCTCCTTCCTACAGCCTTTTGTCCTCCACCCTTCCGACCTGGGTCTCTTCTTGGGCATTGCTTGGGACTCGGTTCTAATGGTATTGCCTGCTGCAAAGAGCTCCCACTTGAAGTGAGATAGTGTAGTTACATAAGAATTTACCTAACAGTAGATCTTCGAGAGGAGCTCTTGCAACAGGTGGCTTTCCCACCCACCTGCTCCCGGGGGCAAATTTCACATCTTCTCTGGGATTGGGAGATCCTCCTCAGTTCTCCATATGTTTTTCAGCCGTGTCTCCAGTGGGAGAACTGAGGTGGCACTGGGGGACTGCCCCCTTATACCACATCTGACGATGGGGTAGAGCCGGCATCTGGGGTGGTCCCCTGCCATAGACTGCTAGCTAAAAGATTTCTCCGTGGGTTCCTAATGCCTGGTGGCCTTAGTCTTAATGGTATTACCTGGTGCAAGATCTGCTGTTATGGTATGTTCTTATATAACTTTACTACTTCTCCCTCAGAGGCTTCAACTTCCTCAGGTCACCAAAAGAAGTCAGAGAAGCATCACCACAAGGAGAAGCATAAGGACAAAGACTTATGGTCCCCGCACAAGTCTGGCCCTGGTTCCTCCCATGAAAGGATGGACTCGTCTCCCCAGACTGCCCTCACCTCCTCTGGGCTTTCTGTGGTTAAGCCTCCCTCCCTGGTACCAGTGTCGGGCAGAGGCTACTATGGATCTGGGTCTAAGTCTTCAGCCCTTCAGCCCCCGAAGCTTTGGCCCTTCTTCCAGAGTTCGGGCCCACAGCCAGGTGGCACCGCCAGTTTTTCTTTGGGCAGCGGGTCCCTACCCATCCAAAGAAACTATCATCCAAGTCAGTCATTGTCTCCAGCGCTGACTCCCTGGACCGATGTCAGGGGCTCAAGCTCACCTCCCCCAAGAGAATGACTCCTCTGCCCCCCTCAGAGCTCCACTCCTCATGACTGGATTCTCCGGACCACCGTCAGCACACACCAGTCTCTTCAGCACCAGCATCCCCGGCGCCGGTTCTAGCATCCTCTGATCCAGCGTCGCCGGACCTGCGTACGTCACCAGCTGACAAACAGCCAGACCCTGAGCCGAGAGTAGCATTGACGCCCAATCAGATGACACCGGGCGATGGTAACTCAGCTACACTGGCACCAGATGCTCCCAGTCCACAGACACTGGTGCCGTGTCAAGGTCCAATTCTAGGGCAGTCTACCATCCCAACTCCAGATGCTTCAGAGTCCAGAAATCTGCTGTTAGACGTGGAGGATCTCTTTTCTTCCTGGTGGAACACCATCAAGGCTGACCTCCTCCAGCCAAGTCCTGCCTCGCCTGTTCTGGAGCCTACACCTTCTCTAGTGCCTCCAAAGCAACCTAACCCTCAGTCCAAGGAGCCCACTCCTCAGCTGAAGGAATGTACACCACAGTCTGAGGACCCTGATAGGAGTTGTCACAGTCATAAAGGCAGGAGACACCACTCCTCCTTCAGATAGTCTGACAGATCCCGATGTCACACCAGGGGTCGTCAGTCCAGACGTTTGAGTTCTAGATCCTTATCTACGGATGACTCGAGCCAAAGCTCTTTCTCCTCAAGATCTTTCTCCTGGGGGGGGGGGCTCCTATAAGGACTCCTCTGGGTCTCCACAAGATGATCCATCATTCATGGATGTCATGCGGCACATCCAGAACATGGGATGGGACACAGAAGATTTGGATCCGGGGAGGTGCCGGTTGGTGAAGTATCTCCACCAAAGAGACCCAAAACCTATAATGGTGCCACCCCTAGTAGATACTTTCCAGGACATTACCAGGTCCGCCTGGAAGCCCCTGTCTACTACTTCAGCCATACCCAAGAAGTTGTACCATCTTTATAGAGCCCCCAGGAAGGAACCTTCTCTAAGTGAGCAACCCCTGGCGGACCCGATGGTGCTCACAGCTGTCCATGACAGGGCGAAGAGACCCAGATGCCTCAGTACTCAGCCTCCAGACAAGGCAAGGTAGTTTTATTTATAAGGCACCCAATCCTGGAGGCTCTGGGCACCGTACAGAAATACAGAATACATAAAACACATAGAACTATTAGCAGCAATAGGATATAACAGCAAAATTCTAAGGATAAAATTAGACTAAATTACCTGAAAAGATAGGATGGATACCAAGGAGTCTAAGCAGCTGGACCAGTTTGGTAGGAAGGTATAGTCCTCTGCCACTGGTACCATATGCTCCCTCAATTTCCCTACTCAAATGGTACAATATTAGAATGCCCTTTGGGAGCAGGGCACGGAGCTGTCTCAAGCCCTTCTAACATTCCTCAGAAGGCAGAGCTTCTTAACCTCCTGAAGTCCAGTTTGGACTTTGGCACCCACATGCTACCATCCTCCTATGACTCAGCAGACACAGCGGCTCAGGCTGCAGCCACTGCAGTCTGCATCAGAAGGCACTCCTGTCTACAGGTCTCAGATTGTACCCAGGATGTGCAAGCCATCATCATGGATGCTCCGTTTTAAGGGCCAGGTTCTTTTTGCAGAGGAGTCTGAGAAGATCATTACCCGTCTCCAGGACTTGAAATGCTATTCAGTCCACACTATGTACTGATCCAATCAGAAGCTTTTCAGGCGTCAGTTCTTTTGGCGCTCCTCTGGACAGCATCGCTGAGGCCAGCAGCAGCGAGAAGCCTTCAAGTGTAAGGCCTCCTCTCAAAATCCCAGAGGTTCCACTCCCAGAGCCACCAAGTCCTCCCAGGGGGCTCTGCCTATCCCGAACGCCACTGCCTGAATCCTTGCCTGACCCCCCCAACCCCAACCAAAACCATGGGAGAGGAAGTAGGAAGGTAGATTCTCCCACTATCTAGAGGGTTGGAGCAGGGTCACAACTGACCAGTGGGTTCTGCAACTGATACAAAAAGGATACACCATAGAATTCCTGGAAGCTCCTCTAGACAATCTTCCACTTCCCTCCCACTATTCCCCATCCCATGCAACCCTCATCCAAGTGGAAATTCAGGCTCTGCTGGACAAGCAAGCTATTGCTCAGCTTCCCAGAGAGGAAAGGGATACTATTCCCACTTATTCTTGGTTCCCAAGAAAACCGTGGATCTGCACCCCATCTTGGACCTCTGCAACCTGAACAAATTTGTGGGATACAAGTGGTTCAGGATGGTGACCCTACAAGCCTTATTCCTCTCCTCCACCAAGGAGATTGGCTGTCCTTGCTGGACATGCAGGATGCATACCTTCACATCCTGATCGCCAAGCCTCATCGAAGGTTTCTGCGCTTCCTATTCCAGGGGCACCATTACCGGTTTTGGGTTCTGCTGTTCAGCCTGTCCTTGACACCAAGTCTTTACAAAGTGCCTCGCTGTAGTGGCAGCGGTCTTAAGGAGAAAAGGCCACTATGTCTTTCCGTACCTGGATAATTAGCTCCTCATAGCCCACTCCAGGGAAAGATTGCTCCAGACCATGGATGACACCTTTACCCTATACAATCACTCTGAACCTTCCAAAGTCCTCCCCCTGGCCAAGCCAGAGGCCTCAGTTCACAGGAGCTCTTCTGGATACAGTAAAAGGGAGAGCCTTCCAGCAAACAGAGCAGATTGTCTTCAAGCTTACTCTAGAGAGATCTCCTCCACCCGGCTGGTCCTGGCCAGAATGATCCTCAGATTTAATGGGTCACATGGTAGTGGCCATCACTACCATACCACTAGCACGTCTTCATATGAGGCTACTTCAGTGGAACTTGAGGGTCCAATGGGACCAGCACACGGATGATCTAGACCAGTTGGTCTCTGTCTCTGAACCAGTCCACCAAACACTCAAATGGTGGCTACTCCCATTCAGCCGCTCCAAGGGCATGCCCTTCCAGAAGTTGCCTCCCCTTCAGTCTCTGACCACAGATAGCTCAGGCACAGGCTGGGGAACCCACCTAGCAGACCACTTAATTCAGGGAACATGGTCTGTAGTGGGAAAATTCTCTCCACATCGTGTTGGAGATGAGGGCAATCCTCTATGCCATGCAAACTCTGCAGTTGGATCTTGTCACGGGCCACCTACTTATCCAGATGGACAACATGTGGGTAGTATTTTACATCAACAAGCAGGAGGGGAAACTCGTATCCTATCTGCAGGGAAGCCATAAGAGTATGGTAATGGGCTATCGATCATCAGCTGGAACTTTCTGCAGTACATGTTGCAGGGGTTCAGAACATCTTGGCCGATGACCTCCATCACTCTGTTCAAAGCCCACGAGTGGGATCTCCTACTCTTCGACAGATGGGGTCACCCTGAGTTACACCTCTTTGCTTCCTCACTCAGCGCAAAACTGCCCAGTTTATGATCGCTAGATCCAGGGCCTGGTGTTTTCTGGTGAGACGCATTGTCCCTTTGCTGGACAGGGAGGTTTCTTTATGCCTTCCTTCCCTTTCCCCTAATTCAGAGAGTCCTTCTCAAGCTGCAATCGGAGGGAGTGGACATGATCTTGATAGCTCCATTCTGGCCTCGTCAGATCTGGATCTTACTTCGAGAAACAGCTCTTGCAGCAGGTTACACCATTAGGACTGGCACCGTCGGGCAACAGGACCCCATGGAAAACTTCTAGCTAGTTACATACAGTGGGGGACCGCTCCTGACGTCTGCCCTGCCCCCGACATGCTATGCATCATAAAAGGGGCGGTCCCCCAGCATTCCCCAGTTCTTTTCATGCCATTGACTTGCAAGCATCAGCTCCACGGATGCCTTCAGCTTCCGAACACGCTATTACTTAAGTACCTTTTATTTTCTTTGAAAGTTCGCTTTTATTTTAATTTCTGCAAGTCATCTTCCCCAATGTCATCCATAGAGGGGCACTTGTCTAAGTGTCCCTGCAGCATACAGCCTGTGTCTGGTGTCAAGGACTACAACACGACACCAAGGCCTGTCCTATATGCCAAAACTTTAATATCAGGACCACGATCCGCTGCCGAAAAGTGTTAGAAATCGTCCTTTTGGAAAAGAAGTTAGCAGCCATGCAGAATCGTTCCTCCTCTAGGGAAGGATCCTCCCACAGATCGGGAAAACACAAAGAGAAGAGGGAAAGGGAGAAAGAGCACTCCCCATCTACTTGGACATCCGACTCCAGGGGGAGCTCGGATAGAACCACCCGCTCCAACAGGTCTCCGTCTCGGCCTAAGACCCAGACTCTGCCCGCTAAGGTCCAGACATCAGGTGGCTCTGGCTCAGGATCCACTCTTCAACCTTTAAAAGTCCAGCCTCAGGTCCACTCTACCAGCTGGCCTTCTGCTCCACAGGCCGATCTGCTTCAATAGATTGCCCAGTCAAGGCACACTCCAAGTCAGCCTCTGTTACAGGTTCCGACTCCCTGGACAGGTGCAGGGGTTCTGGCCACTCTAGATCAACCTTCCAACCCCCAAGAAACTCTTCTTATTCAGGGACCACTGTTAAATGCATGGAGACACCCATTAAGTGGACCTCTGACCCTTTGGGGACCTCTGACAAGACATCTGCTAAAAAAAATCAAAGGAGCAACACCTTCCATCAGAGGTACACTCCCAGAGAAGGGACGACACCTCTTCTGTACTGGAGATCACCCCATCCAGATGGACTTATGAAGTAGACACTGGGGTCGACCGTCTAAGCGACGACCAAACGTCAGTTGATCTCGAGGATGCTGGCCTTTTCCGAGAACCGATGCCACCCAAGGACCAGATGATGGGTGCATCGGGCTCCACCCCAATGGACACAGGAGACAACCAGATGTCTCAGTTAGAGACAGGGCCAGCGTCAGGTCAGACCGTACGTTTCGCCGACATCAGGCCAGACCTCTGGTCTACAGATCGCAGAGGTAAAAGACTTATTCTAGGATCGTGGATATGTGGTTCATCCACATTTATTGGCAGAGTCCATTTCCGTTTAAGTCAGCCAGAAAGTCTTCAAGCTGGCTCCTCCACCCACCCACCGGGTGGTATAACCCTCGGCTCTGCCCCATGACGTCAGATCTTCCTTTCCGCTGGAAGATTCAGGTTGCCTTCTTCGTGCTCTCGCATTTTGTAGGCCCTGGCTTCAGAAACTTCGGTTATTCCGAAAATTCGCCTTGTTCACGTTAGTGATTGTGATTACTTTTCTTCGATCATGGAAGACAAGTCTTCCCCCGGATTTCACTGGTGTTCATGTGGCCAGAAGATGTCGCGCACTGACCCACATGCCATGTGCGTTTATTGTTTGAGTGTCAGCCATGACACCATGATGTGTGAGTTTTGCCTCACATTCCAAACCAACATCCTCAACTACCATCTTGCATGCCTTAAGCTGGGGAGGCCCGAAAAATGAAACCCACCAGTGAAATCCAAGGAGAACCAGTGGGCGGTTTCTGCGGCCGCAGGATCCACCGAGCAATTGGAGCGCATGTAAGCCTTCGAGGAGGAAGCTGCTTGTGCCATGGACTCTTCCTCTCAGAGCTTCTTCGTTCCACTCAACCTGGTCTCCACCTTCTTGGGTTCCTTCTGAGAGCTGTGCCACTCTCTCTCTTGACTAAGGGCGAGAGTCCTGTGTGCACACAATCCTCTCGGTCCCATAAGCTGGAGAAGGACCCGGGACTGTCTTCATCTCGATGGAGACGCTCTTGGGATCGGGAGAGATCTCGGTCCCAGGAACTGGCCATTTCGACCTCAGTCAAAATCACCTTTTTGGCCGCTGACTTCTCAGCCTTGCCATCTGGTCAGTTGACTGAAGTGTCGATCAATGACATTAAGATAATTCTCGACCCCAATCAACCCTTTGTCGCCGACTCCGATTGATGACTCTTTCTCTGACTCCAGTCTTTGCTTTCCCTGATGAGGAGACCCAGCCTGCTGGGAATCCGGTTGAGGAAATGGTCCCTGACCCTGGGAAGTCAATGGTCCTGCCGGTGTCTCCCAAGCGACCGAGTCGGCTGGTCTGACCTCGATCGAGGTCTGACATTCCATCGGTTGTCCTCGTCCTCCTTGGATGAGGAGAGGCTCCGGTGGAAACTCCGTCGGCACTATGAGGACCTCATGTGGCAACAGTTGATTTTGACCAGGCAGAAGCCTTCCCCGGCTCCTGCCCTAGGGCCAACTCCTTTGGAGCCAATTAAGTCAGTTCCTCTGCCTGTGGAGCCTGAAAAACCTCCGGTTCGGCATAAACCAGTCTCTCCACCAATTTTGGTGGAACCGACACCCAAGCAGCCTGTGGGAGGAGCTTCTTCTAAGGAAACTAGACTGGACACCGGGCTTCCCCAGTGTCTCTCAGTCACTGTCATCCCTGACCTCCCCCCGCGGGTTGAGGGTGATGTGGGTGGTTAACCGCTGTATCCGGATTCCTTGGATTCAGATGAAACCGGCCTCCATTCTCACCCAGGGGATAGTGAATCGGTTGGTGGAATAGAGACAGAGGAAGGTCCTTCATCCTTTCAGGGCATTCTTCGCCTCATCTCTGAGTCTACAGGTATGCCCCTGGAGCTTATCCAGAAAAAGGCAGAGTACCCTCTCACTGACATCCTCAAGAGAGGGGGGACACCCCAACGGAAGCCTTTCCTGTGGCCAAGACCATTGTTGGTCCGGCCTTAGAACTTTGGCAGCACCCTGCCCTGTCCAGCTCTGTCTGCCCTTATGGCCTGCAAGTATGCAGTGCCCATGGAGTCCCTTGTGGGGTTCACAGAGCACCCTTCAGCCGAGAGGCTTGTGACCGCCTCTGTGTTCAGGCGTACTGGTAGTTCTACCGATACCGACAGACCTCCTGAGAAGGAATCCAAATATTTGGATCACTCTGCCCAGAAGGTCTGTGCGGCCTCATCTTTAGGCCTCCATCAGGCAAGCTCAGCCATCATCATGACACATTTCTCCCATGCCCTTTTGGAGTCCTTGGACGAAGTCCTCCCACAGCCCCCACCGGACATGCAGACCATGGTCAAGCAGGTCCAGGACCAAGACCGTGCTGTTGCTAAACAACAGCTCCAGACAGCCCTGGACATCGGAGACTCATGCCCATTCATTGGCAGCCACAGTTGCCTCTCGCCGCAGGGCTTGGCAGAGGCTCTCCTCCTTTCTGGTGGATACTCGGCACAAACTAGATGATGTGCCTTTCCTGGGCACCAATCTCTTTGGCCCAGGTGTGGCTGGTCACCTTCTGTGCACTGAGCAGTCCAATGCCACCTTGGATGCCACTTCTGCTAAGAGTTCTTCGGGTCCTAAGAAGCAGCAGAAGAAGAAGCCTTTTCAGTACTCTTCCCCTGCTGCCCAGCAGTCCCACTTTCATGGGGAGCAGCAGCAAGCAGCAGGCTCAAGCTTGGCACCCCAAGTCCAGACCCTCCCAGGCCCGTAAAGGAGGCCAAGGTTCAGGCCCTGGATCCTCTGCCTCCAAGCTTGCTCAGTGATGGGGTGGGGGCTGCCACCCATACTCCCATCACTCCAGCTTTGGGTCTGCCCATGGGGGGCTGGCTCCACCACTTTCTTTCCGCCTGGTCCGCTGTTACCATGGACAGGTGGGTCTTAGAAGTGGTTGGCCAGAGACTGCCTCTGGAATTCAAGCAGTACCCTCCAAGCTGAGCCCGCGACCCACTGGAGGAGAGTGTATCCATCCACACTCAGTCAACTCTTCGAGACAACATTGCTCAGCTCCTCCTTAAGAAGGCAGTAGCTCAAGTGGCAGATCCTCTACCAGACCCAGGGTTGGTATCCAGGTACTTCCTGGTTCTGAAGCAGATGGAGGGGCTGGTGCCCCTTTCTGGATCTGCATGACCTGAATCAGTATCTCAGGCCACGCACCTTCTGGATTATAACTCTGTCCCAGTTCATACCATCCCTGGAGCAAAACATGTGGTTCTGCTCACTGGATCTCTAGGACGCATTCTTTTATGTCCCAATACATCCGTCCCACCAGCAGTTCCTCTGCTTCAGAGCAGAGGGAACCCTATATGAGTTCTAAGTCATGAGGCCTGTCATCAGCCCCACGGGTCTTCACCAAATGCATTGCAGTGGTGGCAGCCCACCTCAGGCATTGGGGGGGTGTCAGAATTTACCCCTACCTCGACGATTGGCTCTTAACAGGTTCCACCCAGCAGGAGGTGGAGAGGTCCAGGGACCTGGCCCTCCAGATCTGCTTCCAACTCGGCCTCCTGATCAATGAGGCCAAGTCGGAACTCGTGTCTTCTCAGGTGATGTGCTTCATCGGGGCAGAGCTCGACTCTCGTCAAGCCAGAGTTTAGCTCCTGGTGGACAGGGCAGAGGTTCTCTCCTCCTTTGCCCAATCATTTCTGCTGGCTGCATGCACCTTCGTGGTCCATTGGGCCCGGTGGCACATGTGCTCCCTCCAGTGGGGGTTGGCCGCCCAGTGGATTCAGCGCCATGGTCATTTCGACCAGCTGATCACTGTGACCCAGAAGATGTGGGACACTCTCCAGTGGTGGACCATCCCAGACCAGTTGCAGGAAGGGATCCCATTTGTCCACCCCAAGCCAATGGCCATCCTTATGACCGATGCGACTCTCATGGGCTGGGGAGCCTACATGAGGGACAACAGGGCCCATGGGTTCTGGACCCCTGAGGAGTCCCGTTATCACATCAATCTGTTGGAGCTCAGAGCAGTCAGACTGGCACTGTCAGTTTTCACTCCTCGGCTCCAGGGTCAAGTGTTTCAAGTCCAGACGGACAATACCACGACCGTGTACTAGCTCAACAAACAGGGCAGCATGCATTCCTGTCTGCTATGCATGGAAGCGCACCACATCTGGACACTTGTGAGCTGTCTGGAGGCAGATCTCTTAGCCATCTACGTGGCAGGAGCCTCCAATCATCTAACAGATGCTCTCAGCCGCATAGGCAAGATATCCCACGAGTGGTCTCTCCATCCACAGGTAGCATACAGTCTTTTCTCCCATTGGGGCAAACCATTGGTGGACCTGTTTGCCTCCAGGGAAAATACCAGGCTGAGGCTGTTTCATGCCCACCCCCTCAGAAGGGCTTGCTTCAGGGGGATGCCTTCTCAAGGCCGTGGACCCCAGGCCTCCTCTATGCCTTCTCTCCATTTCCCTTGATCCACAAGGTACTCCTCAAGGTGAGGAGGGACAAGGCAAAGGTTATCCTGGTAGCCCCAGACTGGCCATGTCAGTTCTGGTATCCAGATCTCCTCAGCCTCCGCTGCAGGCACCCGGAGCGGCTTCCAGCATGCCCAGACCTGATCTCGTCAACCAGGGGAAGGTATTCCATCTGGACCTTCAATACCTGCACCTCACAGCTTGGTACCCGAGCGGCTAGAGTTCCAGGCTTTGGGTCTTTCCAAGGATGTCCTCACAGTGGTAGAGGCATCCAGAAAAGAATCGACCAAGAAATGTTATGCCTTCAAATGGAAAAGGTTTTCCATTTGGTGTCAGGGCAAGGGTCTGGACCCTCTGTCCTGTCCAGTGGCTAACATTCTTAACTACCTTTGGTCTCTGTCCAAAGGGGGTCTTCAGTCATTGACCCGTAGGGTGCACCTGGCAGCCATCTCTGCTTACCGGGCACAGGCCGGTCAGCCAATGGCACAGGAGACAGTGGTTGGATGCTTTTTCAAAGGCCTGGATCACATATCCCCTCCGGTGCATGAACCTCCACCTCCGTGGGATATGCTGCTGGTACTGGCAAAGCTCATGGGCAAGCCATTCGAACCAATGCACAAGTGTGAGCTGTCACACTTGTGGAAGACGGCCTTCCTGGTGGCTATCACGTCTGCCAGAAGGACAGGGGAGCTCCAGGCACTCTCGGTGGACTCCCCTTATCTGGCCTTCCACAGCGACAAGGTTGTCCTGTGCCCCCACACGAAATTCCTTCTGAAGGTGGTGTCAGAGTTTCACCTTAATCAGGTGTTGACTCTGCTGGTGTACTACCCCAATTACACCTCAGAAGCTGAGTATAGGCTCCATACTTTGGACCTGAGACAAGCTGTCTCCTATTATAAGGAGAGGATGGCAGAGATTCTGGGAGAGGTTCACCATTTTGCCATCTACACTGAAACCGCTTCTGGCAGACCTGCAGCAAAGCAGACGATTGCTCGATGGATTGCATCTTGCATTAGTCTGTGCTACAAGTTGGCATGCAAGGAGCCTCCCAAAGGGATAAGAGCTCTTTCTACCTGCCATACCGCTGCATCGGTGGCTGCTTCCAGGGACATCCCCATACAGGAAATCTGTCAGGCTGCAACCTGGAAGACAGCAAACACCTTTCTAACCCATTGCCACATCGACCTTGAGTCACGCCAGGATGCTGGTTTTGGGGCCTCAGTTCTCCAATCTTTTTTTTAAATTATTTTTATTTTTTTAGTATTTGGTAACCGGGTAAGGCCCACTGGGCACAAGTGCCTGTTTTCAGGGGCGACCTGGGAGCACTGGGCGGTTAAGTGACTTGCTCATAGTCACACAGTATGCAAGTGGAGGCTGTGAGAATCAAACTCAGGTCTAGTCTGCTGGATGTACCAAGCTCATTCACATCTCGTTCCTTTAACCTCTAGGCTATACTGCCAGTCCAAAGTATTTCCCAAGTAAGTATCCAGGGTGTGTGTGCCTTGCCTCCCTCCTGCCAGAGAACTGATAGGAGTCTGCCAATAAGTGTGGATGAACAACATATCCACGATCCTAGAAAAACAGGTTACTTACCTGTAACAGTAGTTCTAGGAGTGGTATATGTTGTTCATCCACACGGACCCACCTGATCTCCCTGGCTGCGGACACACAAACCTGGCTTCCAGTGGGCTAAGATCTGGCGTCAAGGGGTGGAGCCAAGGGTTATACCACCCAGGTGGGTGGGAAGAGCCAACTTGAAGACTTTCCGGCTGACTTAAAGGGAAAGGAACTCTGCCAATAAGTGTGGATGAACAACATATACCACTCCTAGAACTACTGTTACAGGTGAGTTACCTGTTTTTCTCCTACTGGTGGGAGACAATCTGGAAGGATATAGTCCCCAGCAAAGCTCCTTTGGAAGAACAACCTCCGCCAAGAGCTCATATCCCCCCACCCAAGGAGAAGAGTCCTGTCAGGCCTCCCCGGGATGACAAAAGCCTGACACCTGAAGGGCGTTCAAAAGACAAATGGCCAAGGTCTTCTAAGACCCCTTCCCACTCACCAAGTGTGCACAAAAGAAGGACGCACCATAGGAGGTCAGACTCCTCCTCTTCAGAGGATTCTTATTCCTCCTCATCTAGTTCTTCCTCTCAATCTGGCTCACCCTTCAGTATACCCTCCCCGGATCCAAAGGATAAGCCCAGGTTCCCCCCAGATGACCCAACATTTATGGATATAATGCGACATATCCAAGACAATATGGGGTGGGATACAGAAGATTTAGATCCGGAGAAGCGATGCCTGGCGAAGTACCTGCACCAAAATGATCCCAAACCAATGGTAGTCCCACCACTGGTTGATACCTTTCAAGACGTGGCCAGGGCAGCTTGGAAGCACCCGTACATGGCTCCTGCAATTCCTAAAAAGGCTGACTGCCTATATCCGGCCCCACTAGAAGACCCGTACTTGGGAGAACAGCCAGTGGCAGACTCAGTAGTTATCACCGCCACACATGACAGATCCCAAAGACCAAAAAAATTTCAGTACCCAACCACCAGATTGAGAATCAAAACAGCTGGATTCCTTGAGTAGGAAATTGTATGCCTCAGCTACATGTTCCATCCATTCTCTAAACTTCCTAACCCACATGGTTCAATTTCAGAACATCCTGTGGGAGCAAGGGTTGGATCTTGTTAAATGCCTACCAGAAGGAAGTGAAAAGGAAGAGTTGACCAAACTCTTACAAACAGGCTCGGATGTAGGCACACAGGTACTCGGGTTGGCCTACGATTCGGCGAACTTAGCCACCAGAAGTCCAGCAACAGGGATATGTTTAAGAAGACACTCTTGGTTGAGGGTCTCCAGCTTTACTCCAGAAGGGCATCCTAGATGTCCCTTTCAAGGGCTCAGTCCTTTTCAGGGAGGACTCCGAAAAAATCATAACAAAGCTGCAAGATGCCAGTAAGGCAGCCCGTTCGGTACAGGCTATGTATAAGCCCAAACCAAGACCCTTTAGAAAACAACAGAATTGTTCTCGAGGGAAACAAGGGTAGCAATCTAGATTTGGGCAACAGCAGAGAGGTGGGTTTAACTGCAAGGGTCCCTCTCGAGCAGCAGGAGATGCCGCAACCAGGAATGCAAAAATTTCTCAGGCAACCCTCCCGTCCCACAGTCTGAATCATTGCAGACCCCTTCTCCCCCTCTGGTTCAAAGGGAAGGTTGGGGGTCATTTCTCAAGGCACCTAACAGGATGGCAACAAATCACTTCAGACCAATGGGTGCTTCAACTAATTCAAAGAGGACAATCTATTGAATTCACAGGGCAACCACCATTCAGACCTCCACTACGCCCTCAGTATTTGAGACAACATGCCACACTGATTCAAGAAGAGATCCAGGCCCTTCTAGAGAAGGAGGCCATAGAGAAAGTCCCATGGATCCAGAGAGGGAAAGGGTACTATTACCACTTCTTCCTAGTATCCAAAAAGTCAGGGAACTTGTGCCCCATCCTGGACCCTCCACAATCTCAACATCTTTATGGCATACAAACGCTTCAGGATGGTCATCTTGCCAGGCTTAATCCCGATGATATGCCCAGATGCTTGGCTCACATCGTTGGACATGCAAGATGCTTATCTCCACATCCCAGTTGTGAAACATCACCGGAGATTCCTGCGATTCAAATTCCAGGGTCATCACTACCAATTCTGAGCCCTGCCTTTCAGCCTGTCATTGGCTCCGAGGGTATTCACCAAATGCCTGGCAGTGGTAGCTGCGGCACTCAGGAGAAGGGGCCATTATGTCTTTCCCTATCTGGATGACTGGTTCCTGACTGTTTCATCCCAGGGAGAGTTAAATCAGGCTCTACAGGACACCTATTTAATATTCGACTCCCTTAGTGTTACCATCAACCTATCAAAATCGACCCTTACACCATGCCTATGGCTGCAGTTCATTGGTGCATTACTGGACACTACAAAGGGAAGGGCCTTTCTGCCAGAAGACAGGGCAGAATGTCTATGAAGCCTGACAAGGCACATCATGGGACAAAAAACAGGTCTCTGCAAGGACCATGTTGCATCTTCTAGGTCACACGGTGGCCGCAATAGCCATGGTTCCCTCTATCAAGCTTACACATGAGAACCATTCAGTGGACACTCAGTGTCCAGTGGGACCAACGCCAGGACAACCTAGATCAGCTGGTCTCTGCCCCAAACTCTATTCTCCTAGTCTTGCAATGGTGGCTAATTCCGGAACACCTCACGGTAGGAGTTCCTTTCCTGTCACCTACTCCTTCACTGATCCTGGCCACGAATGCATCAGGATTGGGCTGGGGCACCCATCTGGGTGGCAAAAAGACTCTGGGGACTATGGTCAGGAATGGAAGGAACCCTTCACATAAATATTCTCAAGATGAGAGGTGGTCCTTTACGCCCTTCAGGCCCTGCAAACGGAGCTATCTCCGGGGCATCTACTGATACAAACAGACAACATGTCAGTAGTGTTCTATATCAACAAACAAGGGGGCACCCACTCATACCAGCTCCATCGAGAAGTAATGAGGGTATGATACTGGGCAACAGAGCACAATATCACCCTGTCTGCAGTTCACGTTCACGGGTTACAGAACATGTTGGCAGATCTACTCAGCAGATCTTGATACAGTGCACAAGAATGCAAGCCCCTACAACCAGTGGCAGAAACTCTCTTCGCAAAATGGGGACACCAGAATTAGATCTATTTGCCTCCCCGTACAATGCAAAATTGCCCAGTTTCTGCTCACTAGATCCAGGGCCTGGTGTTTTCTGCTGAGACGCGTTGTCCCTCTCCTGGACAGGTGCAAGTTCCTTTATGCCTTTCCTCTCTTCCCTTTGATCCAGAGAGTCCTGCTCAAGCTGCAGGATGAGGGAGCACTCATGATTCTGGTGGCCCCGTATTGGTCCAGATAGATATGATTTCCCCTTCTTCAATGCTTAGCGAGTGAGCCACCCTTTCCTCTTCCGCTCAGCTCACACTTACTGTCACAAGACAACGGGTCCCTGATTCACCCGAATCTGAGATCCTTACAGCTGCACACCTGGTTCCTAAGAACCTAGAAATGTCTCACAATGGAGTCTGAATGGCTGACGTCCTGGTGGCAGCAAGGAAACCCTCTGCTCGTGCCACATATGTCGCAAAATGGTACAGGTTTTGCCTTTGGTCCTTGGCCCATGACCTGGACTGTCTAACTTGCCCAGTGAAATCGGTACTAGAGTACCTCCTTTCCTTATCAGAAACGGGGCTGAGTTACTCCCCAGTAAAGGTGCACCTTTCTGCAGTATCTGCGTACCATATACCTTTTGGGGAAAAATCCTTCGCCCAACTGGACTTGTCCTGCACCTTCTTGGGTGGTATCCTCCACTTGAAGCCACCCATTAGAGATCTGATCCCTCCTTGGGACCTTCTCTTCATTT
Source organism: Neoceratodus forsteri (assembly GCA_016271365.2). Taxonomy (NCBI): domain Eukaryota; kingdom Metazoa; phylum Chordata; order Ceratodontiformes; family Ceratodontidae; genus Neoceratodus; species Neoceratodus forsteri. The sequence goes on from CM028129.1 coordinate 727,518,177, forward strand.
TAGAGCAGCTCACACTACCTCCTTTTGAACTAGTTGCGGATTGCGAGCTACGTCTTCTTTCTTGGAAGGCGTTATTTTTAGTTGCAGTTACCTCTGCAACAAGAATTTCTGAGCTCCAGGCACTCATTTGCAGAGTCATATTTGATTTTTCATAAGGACAGGATGTCCTTAAGAACCAGTCCTAAGTTTCTACCCAAGGTAGTGTCAGAGTTAACCCTCAACCAAGATATCAACCTCCCAGTTTACTGATCGGAGTATTCCAGTAGGGGAGAGGCTCTCCTGCACACATTGGATGTGCACAGGATACTCAGGTTCTACCTGACTAGGACCAGACCGCACCGACAGTCTGGCCAGTTATTTTTGTCCTTTGCCCACTGGATGTTAGGAGCACTGGTATCTAAATAGACACTCTAAAAATGGTTAGTAAACTGCATTGTATTCTGCTACCATAAGCAAAATAAATCCTTACCGGGACCGGTAAAGGGTCACTCTACCAGAGGGATGGCAGCCTCATTTGCTCCCTGAGAAATGTTTCAGCTTCTACCATTTGTGCAGCAGCTACTTGGAGGACAGTGCACACATTCATCAGACACTACAGTTTGGACATTGCCTCCAGGCGCAGAGGGGGCTTTAGCCTTGCCATCCTGCAGAGGCTTCTTTCATGAGGGGTTTCCTTTTACCCTTCTCCTATCCTCCTCCCAAATTTAGGGGTCATCTCTATCACTGCTTGGGACTCAGTCCTAATGGTGTAACCTGCTGCAAGAGCTGTTTCTCGAAGTAAGATAGTACAGTTATGTAAGAACTTACTGTAACAGTAGATCTTCGAGAACAGCTCTTGCAGCAAGTACTTTCCCACCCACCTTCCCCTCAGGAGGTCATCTGCATTTGAGGCAATTGCTTTTATCGGTCCTCCTTTCTAAGCGGATCCTCTGTCTCTCATCAAAATCACATCACTATGCTGGAGTCTCCGATGGGAAAAATGAGGGATGCTTAGGACCGCCCCTTTTATGATGCATGGAACGTCGGGGGCTGGGCCAACGTCGGGGCAGTCGCCCGCTGTATGTAGGTAGCTAGAAGTTTTCCGTGGGGACCTGCTGCCTGACGGCTTCAGTCCTAATGGTGTAACCTGCTGCAAGAGCTGTTCTAGAAGATCTGCTATTACGGTAAGTTCTTACATAACTGTACTTTCCCTCTATTTCAGCAGTTGGCAGTGGAGCCACCGCTCCAGCTGCCCTTGAGCTCACACTTGCTTTCCCAGGAGAGAGGGACACTGGTCCATCTGAATCTGAGGTCGTTGCACCTGCATGCATGACTCTTGCAGACCTAGCCATTTCTCATTTTGGAGTATATGCTAGAGTGGCGGAAGTCCTTGTTGCTGCCTGGAAACCTTTGATGAGGGCTACCTACACAATGAAGTGGAAGCAGTTTTGCATCTGGGCCACCACTCATCACCTTGACCCCTTTACCTGTCTGGTAAACTCGGTTCTCCTTTCTCTCTCAGATTTGGGTCTGAGCTACTTGTTCATTAAAGTGCATCTTTCTGCTGTGTCCGCTTATCATGCACCAGTACAGGGCAAGACCTTTGCTTAACTTGACTTGTCTTGCACCTTCTTGCAGGGCATTTTGCATCTAAAACCTCCCCCATGGGACCTTTTGTTTATTTTGGAGAAACTTGCTCTGTCTCCCTTCAAGCCAGCTGCAGAACGTATATGTTTTCTGTCATGGAAAGCATTCTTTTTAATTGCAGTTACTTCAGCTTGGTGGATTTCTGAGCTTCAGGCTCTGATGTGTAAAGAGCCTTAGTTTTCCACAAAGACTGGGTGTCCTTAAGGACCAATCCTAAGTTCCTTCCTAAGGTGGTGTCCGAATTTACCCTCAACCCAGGACATCTATCTTCCTGTTTACTACCCAGAGTATTCCAGTTGAGGGGATGATCTCCTTCACATTCTGGTTGTTCACCGGGCCCTCCGCTATTATCTGACTCGTACCCAGGGTTCCAGAAAATCTGACCAGTTCATTTTGTTTGCCCCAAGGACTTTAGGGGCTCCCATGTCTAAGCAAACTTTATTCAAATGGTTTGTTCATAGCATAGTTTACTGTTATCAGAAATATGACAAGTCTTTACCAGGCTCGGTAAAAGGCCATTCTACCAGGGGAGTTGCTGCTGCTTTTGCATCCTGAAAAATATGTCAGAAGCTGACATCTGCACAGCTGGCCACTTGGCGCTCCATCCACACTTTCATTAAACATCACAGTTTGGACATTGCCTCCAGACGCAGAACAGGCTTTGGCCTTGCCATCCTGCAGGGCCTTCTTTCATGAGGAATTCAGTTTTCCAGTCTGTCTTCCTCTGCTCTTCAGCAGAGGTCAAAATTAAGATCTTACTTAAAGAGGACTCTTATAGTAGGTAATCACCTTAAGGTCTGAGTGCCTCCTGGCGTCAGGACCACACGGAAACTTTAAACAGCAGTATCTGATGGGGGACCACCCACCAGACGTCATGTGGCTGACGTCAGCGTGAACCTATATAGTGGGCGGTCCCCACCCCTGCCTTCCAGTTCTTTCCCACTGTCGACCTGAACAGTCAGGCCTTGCAGAAATTGTACGCTACAGTTCGACCACTTCATCGGATGACTACCCGTTTTTCTTTCAAAATTCAGTTTATTTAGTTTGTTCGTGTATGTCATCATCTTCAAACGTCGAGCACAAGAATAAGTGTGCTTCGTGCGGCGCGCAACCACTGCACAAGGATTCGCACTCCCTCTGCCTTTTCTGCTTAGGCCCAGAGCACAAGGTCGAGGACTGAGGCCTGTGCCAGCTTTAATCCAGCCACACGGAAGCACCACCAGCAGGCCCTCAAGGTTCATTTACTTAAGAAGCAAATGGCCACCATGGAGAAAGAGCTCCAAAAATTGTGCAGTGCTTCTACCTCGCCCACCAAGTCCAAGCATGAGAAAAAGAGAAAGGAGAAGCATCGGGACCAGTACCAGTCCCCACTGTGTCTGAAGCCACCCGCGGGTCCTTCGGACGAGTGGTGGTCTGCTTCGTCCAGGAAGTGGGCTGCCGTGGCCCAGCCTGCCCCACCTAAAGAGCAGTCCTCTGGCCCCCTGCTGCCACTAGTCCTAGCAGTTGCGCGGGAACTTTGGCTGAGGCCTCTGCCATGTTTAGACCCATCTCCACGGAGGGTGGTATACTGCACCAAGGGGAGCCACTAGGTCACTCGTCAGGCCCTCAGACAAGCGCCTGGCTCAGACTGTGATGTTGGGCTTCAGAGGTTCTGGAGCCTGCCTGGCTTCAACCGTTACATCATGTGTTGGCCAGTAGGATGCTCACCTGGTCATTTCGGCTGATAAGTTGGACACCGGCTCTGCCGGTGTCCGCCTGACCTGGCATCTGGGTCTGGCAATGGCCCCAATGATTCCCAGCTGCCGGATTTACCTCTGCTTTCCCCAGAGGGTTCTCCCCACTGGGCCTCACCCCCTCCACTGGACGTGGTTCCTCCTCACCTGTTGTTCGAAGGGACAGGAATTGAGGTGCTTCAGTCAGGTGACCTTCCAGGCACACCTCTGGATCTGGCATCGGGAACTGGCACTGTACTGGACAGTTCCCAGCCACCTTCCCCACCGTCAGAGGCTGTAGTGCCACTGGCACGCCCTCCGCCAGACTTAACCCACCCAGGACCTTCAGGGTTTAGCATTCCGCTGGGGCCTCCATCAGGCCCTCCAATGGGTTTGCCCCGACAGGCCTTCCATCAGGGTTTCTACCGTTGGGGCTTCCATTGGGTTACCCTACCCCTCCGGCACTGGCAGACAACCTACCAGCTTACACCCCGTCAGGGTTTCAAACACCAGGGTACACTCTGGCCTACTCTCCATCAGGTTACCCGTCACTGCATTTTCACCTGACAGGTTTCCCATAGCCGGGCTTTGCTACGGGCTATCCTTTGGCTTGTCTGCCTCCTCAACCTCCAGTGGACTTTCGGTCCATTTTACAGTCTTGGTGTTCAGAGACCAAGGCTGAACAGCAAACAGAGTTGGAGAGCCGTCAGCCTCCCAGAGAGTCTCCTAGGAGCTCTGACATACAGCAATAGAGGCAGGTTCTGGCCCCTTCACCTCAGCCGATGCCAGCCCCTTTGAAGGCTGCAATGCCGGCCCGGCCCTCAGGTAAACCAACGCTGGATCTCCAGGAGTCTTCCAACTCAGACAAGGATTCAGACTCTGATTCTCCTGAGTTGCTAGGATCGGGTTGAAACCCCACCTATAAGGGAACCCCAGCCCAAAGAATCCCCCAAGTCACCTCCGGAGGATCTTCCCTTCGTGGACCTTCTCAGAAAAATAGCAGAGGTGTACGACTGGAAGTCGGATGCCCAGGATCTGAAAAGGCAACACCTTTCAGAACACCTGGACATGCAGGAGGTGGCCCCGGTCCTCAGCCCACCCTGGCTTGAGCCACATGAGTTCCTGGCATCAACAATCTGGATGATGCCATTATCCATTCCAGCAGTGGCCAAGAAGGCCCGTACTTACGTATGCCAGAGGGGAAGGACCACCTCAGTGTGCAGCCAAAGGCCGATTTGGTTATTATAGCAGCTGCTCTTGACCAGTCTTCTAAATCCCGGCATATGAATACCTCACCACCAGACAAGGAGTATCGGCAACTGAACCAGTTTGCCAGGAAATTTTATTCTTCCTCCACTCTAGCCATGAGGGCCCTCAACTACATCAGCCAAATGCTGGTATGCCAGCAATCTTTCATGCCCAGCTAGAGCTGGCCATTGAAGCACTCCTGGAATCTGAATTGAAATCCCTGTTGGTGGATTTGATCCATTCGGCCAAAGTGGCCTGTAGACATTCGCTTCGGGTGACATATGACGCAGTTGACTAATCTGAGAGTGGAGCCACCACAGCAGTTAGCCTCCGACGTTTCTCGTGGCTGAGAGTGTTGGGTTTGGCCCAGGATGTACAGACTGCCATCCAGGACAGTACAAACCATGTGCTGGCCAAAGTTTCAGGCAAAGAAGCCTTTTCAGTGCCAAGGGAATTGGCAGCCACAACAGCAGATAACCCAACGCTAAAACAAACGTAGGGCACAGTCGGCCACAACCACTCCCCCAGCCAAGTCGGGCTTCAGGTGCAGCTCTCCCCAACTTCCCCTCCCTCACATGACTTGCCATCTGCCCTCTCCCTTCAGAATCTTGTAGGGGAGCAGGTGGGAGGAAGATTTGCTTGTCATCTGCCAGGGTGGCGGGTGGTGACAACCGACTCATGGGTTCTTCAGCTAATAGACCAAGGTCACACTCTGGAATTCCTTACAAAACCTCCAGACAGGCCTCCGTCCCATTCCCATTACCCGAAGGTGCACATTCCTCTTCTCAGAGAGGAAATTCAGGCTCTATTACAGAAGAGAGCAATAGAACCTGTTCCAGTGCACCAGGTAGGAAAGGGGGTACTACTCCCACTTCTTCCTGGTCCCCAAAAAGACAGGTGATCTGTGTCCCATTCTGGATTTCTGCACTCTAAACTTGTACATAGAGTACAAAAGGTTCCAGATGCTGACCCTCCCTCCTGGGTCTGCTGCTCCTCCTGTGAAACGGTCACTGGCTCTGCGCTCTGGACATGCAGGATGCTTACCTGCATGTCCCTATATTCAGGGCCCATCATCACTACCTTCGGTTCTCCTCTCAGGGGAACATTAACAATTCAGGGCTCTGCCCTTTGACCTTTCCTTGGCACCTTGGGTTTTCATGAAGTGTCTGGTGGTGGCAGTGGCCCTGAGGCATCAGGGCCACTGTGTGTTCCCTTACCTTGATGACTGACTTCTGTCAGCCCCATTGAAGGAACAGTTGGAAATCTCCCTATCTGCAACCCTGGAGCTGTTTCATCAGGTTGGGATTACTGTCAACTTTCAAAAGTCCCAGCTTGTTCCTTCCCAACACCTACAATTCATTGGGGTGGTGTTGGGCACGGTCCAGGGTGTGGCTTTCCTCCCTCCGGACAGGGCAGAAACCCTGCAGGGGCAGGCCCATATGGTGGCCTCCAATTCTGCGGTTATTGGGCCTGATGGCAGCAGTCATCCCCACAGTAGTTTTAACCAAGCTTCACATGCTTATATCGTAGTGGACGCTCGTGGCACAGTGGGATCAGAGGTTGGGTGACCGAACCCAGATGGTTATTGTCTCTAATTCCATGCAGAGGGCGCTCTTGTGGTGGCAGGTGTCGCATGATAGGCCTATATCCATTTATGTGGGTTCATATTGTATATGCTGCAATGTACTTTAATCAATCAATCAAAATCTTTATTTATCCAGGTGAACATCATTGAGCAAGCTCATTTACAAGATGGACCTGGTTAGCTCTGGGCCAAATGGTACAATGCATACAGAGATATTTACAGTAGAGCCAAATAACACAAGTAAAACACAAATAATACAATTAATGCAAGTAAGTACTCAATGTTACATTAGTCATATCAGTTCAGAGTGCTTCTGTAATATTTAAGGACATAAGATGAGGCTTAGTAGGAACTTCAGTAGGGAGAAGTGATTGGCTGCAAGCACAGAATTTCAAGAGTAGTGTAATCACACAGTATCCCTAAATGTAACACTCTAAACAGAAGGATAAGGGTCTTAACGGTCAAGGAGAAAAGTAATTACAGCTCTTTTTTGGCAAATTTCAGCATGGAAATCAGATTTATGCTTGGTTTAGAACAGACACAGAAGCAGACTGCAGGAACCAATCGGAAGCCAACGCCAAACAGCGCTCACGTTCTGGTTGTATGGCTGCTAATGCCATGCTTTGCTAATGGAGAGTCCTAGCTTAGGTTTTCAGGTGGCGGTAGAGGCAGTGCTGACCGCCCGGTGCCCGGGTTTCCCTCGCCTATGGGCAGGGAGCCTGTGGAGAGCATATCCTTGGCAGGAGATGGAAGAAGGAGTCGGTATTAAGTACTGAGCCATGGACAATGGAACATCTGAACCAGCAGGAAGACCAAAACAGCAGGACAACAGAACTGGGTATTCCTTGACACCTAAAGACTGGCCCAACCACAGAAATTCAGAAAGGAGTGTAGTCAAACAGAGTCCCAACTATTGACACTCTAAACAGGAAAAAATAGAGGTCATAACTATTAGGCAATAAGTAAGTACAGCTCTTTTTTGTGCAAGTTTTAGACAGAAAATCAGACTTTGGCTTAGTATTGAGAGAGACACAGGAGCAGACTGCAGGAGCCAATCAGACACCAGAGCAGAAAAGCACTTGCATTCTGATTGGATATCGGCAATGCCGCACCTCGCTAGTAAGGAGTCCAGTCTAGGTGTCTCAGGTGGTGGCTATGGAAGTGACAACTGCCCGGTATCTGCATTTATCCCACCTGAGGGGCAGGGAGCCCCTGAAGGGCTAGTCTGTGGCAGAGAAGAGAGTTAGGGGACAGAGGAAAGAGACAGTAAGAGTGGAATGCAGTGGAAAGTGAATACGAAGATGAAATAAGGCAGTTAAATGGTACAGGGTAGGGGAATAAAAGCCACAGAAGAAGCAATATGTAAAAGACAGCAGGGTGAGTAAGGTGTAGCAGCCGTGAGAGCCATGAAGAGATAACCCTACAGGGATTTCTAGAGGGGAAAAATATTTAAGGCATAAGATGCTCACAGAGTTAAGGTTACAAGCGATCATAAATTCAGTTACGCTCAGAGGGCAGCAGCCTGATGCTTCGGACTAAAATTAGGGGCTGGGGTAGCAATTGCATGGCTCACACACATACCGAGCATATAGAGATTTAGTGCTGTCCCTTTAACAGGTAACTACAAAATAACCAGAAGATCTGTTATTTCTATAAAGGGTAATGTGGACCTGTTATGTCTCCAGATAAGGGAGACAGGTTTATGGCTCAGGAAGGCACAAAATATCACACTGTAGCTTTCCATGACAGGAAGAGGTCAGGGGGATGACCTAGGGGTCAGGGGGTAAGCCAAATGCTTGGACCAGATGTCACTGGGGTGGACATGAAACCTGACATGGAATCACAGAGACACCTACAGGGAAAGGTAAACTGTTGCACCCCATCACACTGTGCGTGTGGCTTGAAGATGACCAGCCTGTATGTATAAGACACACATTCTGAACTCAGAGCAGTTGTGAAAGTTTAGCTGGGGGCCAGACAGCCTGTCCAGCTGGTATATACTTGAAGACCAGAAGCATATGTGTAGGCCTGGAAAAATCTCTAGAACCAGACCTGAGTGTGTGGAAATTTTGACTTTTCACATACTGAACAGAAAATTCTGATTTTATGTCAGAATTTTGGAAACCAAGGAAAGCACCCGAAGGCTTTTTTTTAAAAATGACATTCAGAGGAACTGACTTGAGATACAACCTTGCTACAAAACCATTGCTTAAGGACTCATCTCTACAAGGACATTTAAAATCTTGTCTGGAGTCTCAAAACAAGGTATAGTTTAGAATAACAGTATTTCCAGGGACGTGGATATGTTGTTCATCCACACTTCTTGGCATTGTCCCTTTCCCCTTTAAATATACCAGAAGGTCTGCAAGCTGGCTCCTCCCACTCACCTGGGTGGTATAACCCTCAGTTTCGCCCCATGATGCCAGATCTTCCTTTCCGCTGGAAGATTCAGGTTGCCTCCTTCGCGCTATCGCATTCTGCAGGCCCTGGCTTCTAAATCTTCGGTTATTCCGAAAATTCGACTTACTCATGTTAGCGAATGCGACTGTTGCTTCTCGATTATGGAAGACAAGCCTTCCCCTGGATTTTGCCTGTGCCCGTGCGGCCAGAAGATGTTGTGTACGGACCCGCATACCGCATGTATCTACTGTCTTGGTGTCACCATGACACCACGACCTGCGAGTTCTGCCTTGCTTTTCAGCCTAATGTCATTGATGACTGTCTCGCACGCCTTAAATTGGGCAGGCCCAAAAAAACGGATCCCACCGGTGAAATCCAAGGAGGCTCAGTGGGCGGTTTCCGTGGCAACGGGATCCGCTGAGCAGTTGGAACGCATGCAGGCCTTCAAGGAGGAAGCGGCTCGCTCTGCGGAATCTTCCTCTTGGGGCTTCTTCATTCCACTCAACTTGGGCTCCACTTTCTCGGGTTCCTTCCGAGAGTTGTGCCACTCCCTTCCAACTAAAGGTGAGGGTCCTGTGGGCATGCACTCCTCTCAGTCCCGTGAGCATGAGAGGGACTGTCTTCATCTCGTCAGAGACACTCTTGGGATTGGGAGAGGTGTCGGTCCTAGGAGCTGGCCATTTTGACTTCAGTCGAGATTGCCTCTTCAGCCGTTGGCTTCTCGGCTCTGTCATCGGGTCAGTCGACCAAAGTTTTGATCGACGAAGTTGAGATTGTTCTCGACCCAACTGACCCATTGTCGATGACTCCCTCATTTGGACTCTGGTTCTTTCCTTCCCCGACGAGGAGACCCAGCCCACTGGGAAACCCATCAAGGACGTGGTCCCCAACCCCCGGAAGTCTCCGGTCTTACCGGCGTCTCTTGAGCAACTGAGTCAGCCTGCCCAATCTCTATCAAGGTCTCGGACCCCCTCTCCTGACAGGGGGAGGAAAGCTCACAAGCACGCCAAAAAGAGACAATGCCACCGGTCGTCCTCCTCGGATGAGGAGAGGCTTCAGCGGAAACTCCATCGACACTACGAGCACCTCATATGGCAGCAGCTGATTTTGTCTGGGCATAAGCCAACCCCAGCTCCTACCCTGGCCATTACTTGGCTTTTGCCTCCTAGACTGAAGCTGATTCCTCAGGAACCGATAAAGTCGGTTCCCCCACCCATGGAGCCAGCTAAACCCCTTCCAGTTTGGCCTAATCTGGTCTCTTGACCGATTCTGGTGGAACCACTGCCTAAGCAGCCTGTGGGAGGGGCTCCTTCTAAGGAAGCTCGGACGGACACCGGGCTTCCCCAACGTCTTTCGGTCACTGTCACCCCTGACTGCCCTAGGTGGGTTGAGGGTGACCTGGGCGGTCGACCGCTGTATCCAGACACTTCAGATTCGGATGACACTGGCCTTCATTCTCATCCATGGGATGACGAATCGGCTGGTGATTTAGCAATGGAGGAAGGCCCTTCGTCCTTTTAGGGCATTCTCCACCTCATCTCTGAGTCCACAGGGATGCCCCAGAATCTATCCAGAAAAAAGCGGAGTACCCTCTTACAGATATCCTCAAGAGAGGGGATACCTCAACGGAAGCCTTTCCTGTGGCTGAAGCCATCGTTGGCCCAACCCTCGAACTTTGGCAGCACCCTGCCTCCTGTCCAGCTCCATCTGCCTGGATGGTCCATAAGTATGCCATGCCCATGGGGTCCCTCACTGGGTTCACAGAGCACCCTTCAGCCAAGAGCCTTGTGACTGCCTCTGTGTTCAGACATACAGGCAGTTCTGCTGATACCGACAGACCTCCAGAGAAGGAGTCCAAGAAATTGGATCACTCTACCTGGAAGGTCTATGCAGCCTCTTCTTTAGGCCTCCATCAGGCAACCTTGGCTGTAATCATGGCACACTTCTGCCATGCCCTTTTGGGGTCCTTGAATGAAGTCCTCCCACATCTCCCCATAGACTTGCAGACCACGGCCAAGCAGGTTAGATACCAAGGCTGTGTCACTGCTAAGCAGCAGCTCCAGATGGCCCTGGACACTGGGGACTCATGTGCCCTTTCATTGGAAGCCACAGTTGCCTCCCGCCGCAGGGCTTGACTGAGGCTCTCCTCCTTCCCAGTGGATACCCAGCACAAACTGGCTGATGTGCCTTTCCTGGGCACCGATCTCTTCGGCCCAGGTGTGGCCTGTCGCCTTCAGCGCATCGAGCAGTCCAGTGCCACCTTGGATGCCACTTCTGCTCAGAGTTCTTCTGGTCCCAAGGAGCAGCAGAAGAAAATGATGCCATTTTAGCATTCTTCCCTTGCAGACCAGAAGCAGCTGGCTCAGGCTTGGTGCCCCCGCCCCAAGCCCGGACCTACCCAGGCCCGTAAAGGAGGTCAAGGTTCAGGCCCTGGACCCTTTTCCTCCAAGCCTGCCCAGTCACGGGATAGGGGTTGTCACCCCTATTCCCATCATGCCAGCTCTGGGTCCTCCCATTGGGGACTGGCTCCACTATTTCCTTTCTGTCTGATCCGCTGTTACCATGGACAGGTGGGTTGTAGAAGTGGTCGGCCAGGGTCTGCATCTGGAATTCGAGCAGTACCACACTCAGTTGGCTCTCCGAGATGACATTGCTTAGCTCCTCCTCAAGGAGGCAGTAGCTCGAGTGGCAGATCCTCCACCAGTCCCAGGGTTCATTTTTAGGTACTTCCTCGTTCTGAAGCAGATGGGGGGCTGGCACCCCATTCTGGATCTGCATGACCTGAATCAGTATCTCAGGCCACGCACCTTCAGGATGGTAACTCTGTCCCAGATCATACCACCCCTGGAGCAAAACATGTGGTTCTGCTCACTGGATCTCCCGGATGCATTCTTTCACATCCCATTCATGTGGCAGAAGCCTCGAATTAATTGGCGGATGCTCTCAGCCACATAGGCGAGACATCCCACGAGTGGTCTCTCCATCCAGAGTTAGTTCACAGCCTGTTCTCCCACTGGGGCAAACCGATGGTGGACCTGTTTGCCTCCAGGGAAAACACCAAGCTGAGGCTGTTTCATGCCCGCCCCCCTCAGCAGGGTTCACTGCAGGGGGATGCCTGCTCAAGGCCGTGGACCCCATGCCTCTTTTCCGCCTTCCCTCCATTTCCCTTGATCCCCAGAGTGCTCCTCATGGTGTGGAGGGACAAGGCGCAGGTGATCCTGGTAGCCCCAGACTGGCCACACCAGGTCTGGTATCCAGATCTCCTCAGCCTCAGCAGCAAGCCCCCAAGGCGGCATCCAGCACGCCTGGACCTGATCTCAGTCAATTGGAAATGTTCTCCACCTGGACCTTCAGTCCCTGCACCTGACAGCCTGGTACCTGAGTGGTTAGAGTTCCAGGCTTTGGGTCTCTCTGAGGATGTACTCACGGTAGTGGAAGCATCCAGGAAGGAGTCGACCAGGAAGTGTTATGCCTTCAAGTAGAAAAGGTTTTCCATTTGGTGTCAGGGCAAGGGCCTGAACCCTCTGTCCTGCCCAGTGGCTAACATTCTAGACTACCTTTGATCACTCTCCAAAGGGGATCTTCAGTCATCGACCCTTAGGGTGCACCTGGCAGCCATCTCTGCTTACATTGGCACAGGAGACAGTGGTCAGGTGCTTTTCCAAAGGCCTGGATCTCATATCCCCTCCTGTGTGTGAATCTCCACCTCCGTGGGATCTACTGCTGGTCTTGGCACAGCTCAAGGGCAAGCCATTCGAACCAATGCACAAGTGTGAGTTGTCACAGTTGTCGTAGAAGATGGCCTTCCTGGTGGCTATCACGTCTGCCAGAAGGACAGGGGAGGTCCAGGTGCTCTCAGTGGACTCCCCTTATCTGGTCTTCCACAGGGACAAGATTGTCCTGAGCTCCCACCTGAAATTCCTTCCGAAAGTGGTGTCAGAGTTTCACCTTAACCAGGTGTTGACTCTGCCAGTATACTACCCCAGTTACACTTCGGAGGCCAAGTACAGGCTCTATACTTTAGACCTGAGATGAGATCTCTCCTATAATAGGGAGAGGACGGCTGAAATTTGGGGAGAGATTCACCAGCTATTTGTCACCTACGCTGAAGCCGCTTCTGGCAGACCTGCAGCAAAGTGGATGATCGCAAGATGGATTACATCTTGCATAAGTCTATGTTACAAGTTGGTGGGCAAGGAGCTTCCCAGAGGGATAAGAGCGCAATCCACCCGCCATACCGCTGCATCGGTGGCTGCTTCCAGGGACATCCCCCGTACAGGAAATCTGTTGGGCTGCTACCTGGAAGTCAACAAACACCTTCATCACCCATTACCACATCGACCTTGAGTCATGCCAGGATGCTGGTTTTGGGGCCTCAGTTCTCCAATCTCTGTTCCCCAAGTAAGTATTGAGGGGGTGTTTGCCTTGCCTCCCTCCTCCCTCCCAGAGAACTGTTAGGAGTCTGTCAAGAAGTGTGGATGAACAACATATCCTCATCTCTAGAAAAACAGGTTACTCACCTGTAACAGTAGTTCTAGGAGTGGTATATGTTGTTCATCCACACGGACCCGCCCGACCTCCCCGGCTGCGATGCACACACCTGGCTTCCTGTAGGCTAAGATCTGGTGTCATGGGCTGGAGCCGAGGGTTACACCCCCCCGGGTGGGTGGGGAAGTGCCAGCTTGAAGACCTTCTGGCAGATTTAAAGGGAAAATGCCAAGAAGTGTGGATGAACAACATACACCACTCCTAGAACTACTGTTACAGGTGAGTAACCTGTTTTTAGTGGTTTCTGTAAACCATCCAGTTTTACTTTTGATATTGTCAGCATTTCAAAGTTCTTCCGAACAGTAGACTTGTCAGTATTGCTTTTATTTTAAGTAAACTTTTATGATTTTCTTATCAACTGTGTCTGGGGGTCTGATTGTGTGATCTAATATTTTAACAGAAGGGTTTTGAAAAGACTGTGTGCCTTAAAGGATAGTGCCACTTGGCTATCATACAGAACTACTTAGGCAAGGCGTAGCCAGTGGCCGTGATGGGATTCAAATACTGAAAGCAGTGCAGAGTCAAGGGAACTTGAAACTACAGATCTTCCAGAGAGTGGTATCTTGCAGAAGGTAATACACTTGGGTCATCGCCAGAGGTTGCTGGGCTGCACTGCAGCTCTTCTAGCAGTCTTTTCCAGGGGCCTCCCACACGTGACATCACCTTCCTGTTTCCCATATAAGTGTGGGCGTTCCCTGGTATCCTCAGTTAATTTTCTCACCGTCTTCAACTGGCACGCAGCAGCTAGAGCAACTTGGTAGCAGTCATCGACGAGAATTTGAGCTTTGAAGTGGATTTTTTCCTTTTCACTTTCTTCATCGACAAATGTCCAAAGAATCTACAAGCAAGACAGCACTATTTCATTCCTGTCATTGTGGTAGAAAAATCTACCATTTCAACAACCACAACATTTGTGTAAGGTGTTGGGACCCACATACAATACCACCTCCTGCATACATTGCCACGATTTTAACCAGGCAACCCATCAATGGCTGCAGGAAATTGAAAACTACTTAATGGAGCAGAAATTGTCTCTACTGGGGAATCAGGGGGCTCATCCCAAGAGCTCCCCATCCACTGATTCTCACACATGGCACAAAAAAGAGAAGCCCTCCTCAACCTCTGTGCCTAAACGCATGTTGACAGCCACCATCACAGGTGCCCTACCATCGACTATGCATTCACATACTGCCTCATCATCAATGGGGGTTTTCACCCTCTCGTCGATGGTGATTTCCAGCTCTCTTACGGCAATCTGTGATGAACCCTTTATGGGTTCCGTTGACAGGGGCTTCTCCCCCGTCGATGGTGATTTCATTTTAACATTCTACTAACATATCCCCACCTGCCCCATCGATGAGGGGTTGCTTTCCCATGGGGAAACCTACAGCATTTGCTATACATTCAGCCCTTCCACCCTCACAGGTGCTTTCTCATAGGGGCCAGGTGGACAAGGATCAGGATCCTGGGCTCTACCACCAGATGCAAGACCTGCTCATACCGCACGTCCAATCCCCTTGGTCTCCCAGAAGCCCCCCCCTTGGACATTGCCTCAGTAGTTCAGGAGGTTTTGCATGTCATTCGGCATACTCAGCCCTCTGAACCAGGGGAGCTGAGTCACCCGTCCTGTTCCCCTACTCCTCCGCCAAAATGTTTCTGGGGTGACAGAGAACCTTCACTACCCTGGTCACCTCCCTCGTACGTGGATGACTACCTATCAGACGAGGCTGAATTTCCGGCAGATTTCACCAGCGATTTGGAGGATGAGGATTTTCAGGACCTGGATTTTCAACCCCAGTCTCCTCTTTTGGATATTTCTTCATTTAATGAGAACTTATCCCACCAGACGGCTGCCTCTCCTCCTGATGACCCATCCTTCCATGAGATGATGGTCCAAATTGAGAAAGTCATGGGTTTCTTCACTACCAAGCATGGCAACGTAAGGATATGGCAGACTATTTAGAATTACCAGAGGAACCAGTCCTAGTGGTACCCCCACTTATACAAACCTATCAAAATGCTATGCTTGCAGCCTGGAATTAACCTTCCACTGTTACGGCCATTCCCCACAAGGCGGCTTGCCTCTACCAGGCTCCTCTGGATCACCCTTATCTAATCACTACTCCTGAAGCAGATTCAGTAGTGATTACTGCCGCTCATGATCGTACTAAACAACCAAAACACATGAGCTTCTTACTGCCTGATGAAGATTCCCATAGGATAGGCTGTCCGGGGAAAAAAGGTATTCCAAGCAGGTACCATGAATCTCAGAATCTTAAATTATATGAGACATATGGTCAAATACCAGTGTACACTCTGGTCCTCTGCCATAGAAGTAGTCAATAAACTTCCTCCTTTGCAGGAAAGGGAACAATTACTGGCTACAGTATCTACTGGCAATTCTATCTCCTGACACCTACTTTGTTCGGGATATGATGCGGTTGATACTTCAGCCCGCATGTCAGCAGCCGGCATTAGCTTGCATCACCATGCTTAGCCTCGCATCACAGGCTTTACACCAGATGTACAGCATAGAGTGATCAATTCCCCCTTTAATGGGTCTAAACTTTTCAGCCCAGGTACCCAAACACTGAGAGATGACCTCCAGTCTTCAGGTCAGGCACTGTGTATGGTACGTGGCATGTACCATACATCCCAGCCATCATATCATCCTCTATCCTCCTTTTATTTTAAAAGAGGTGGAAAATACAGAGGCTGACATAGAGGTAGATTACGAGGTCATTCCCAGCCTTCCAGAACCAACACCTCTGCCATCAAGGGCTCCTGCTCCCACCCTCCTGCTGGGACTGGTCAGCCCGCCTCCCAGTGACAACTGGGGCTCTGTCCACACTTCCTCAACCAGGCCTCAGAAGCTGTGGGCAGTCATTTTGCCCTCCATTTAGAGGCCTGACAAATGACCACACTCTGGAACTTATTTCCATGCCTTCCCCTCATCTCCCCCCCAGCTCTGTTCACTACCCACCCGACCACATTCCTGTTCTCCAGGAGGAACTACAGGCTCTTCTGTCCAAGAAGGCCATTTATCTGGTGACCCCAGCAGAACACCAAAAGGGGTTTTATTCCCATTTCTTCCTGGTGCCCAAAGAAACTGGACCAATACTAGACTTCAGACACTTGAACCTACACATTCAATACAAAAGGTTCCGCATGGTCACCCTAGATTCCATCATACTAATGTTGAAACAAGTGGATTGGCTATGTGCCGTAGATATGAAGGATGCCTACCTACATATCCCCATCCATCCTGCTCACCACAGGTTTCTTCGTTTTCACCTGTTGGGATATCAAGCACTCCCGTTCGGCCTCTCATCTGCCCTAAGGGTGTTTACAAAGTGCCTAGCAGTAGTGGCAGCAGCCCTGCGATGGGACGGGCACTTTGTCCTCCCATATCTGGATGACTGGCTCATCAAGGCAGGGTCCAAAACCTCTCTGCTTTCCTCCCTACATGCAACCCTAACTCTGTTCCACTTTCTAGGGATTACAGTGAATGGGCCAAAGTCCAGTCCAACCCCTACACAGTCGCTCCAATATATAGGAGTGGTCCTAGACACTGTCTCCACCAAGGCCTACCTCCCAGGCAACAGACAAGACAAGCTTCTATCTCTGACTTCTCAGATACAAACCCATAAAGTAGTCACAGCCAGACATATGTTATGTCTCCCAGGACACATGGCCACTACCATCCCTACTGTAGCACTTGCCAGTCTTCACATGAGACCAGTTCAGTGGATTCTCCAGAATTAGCGGTATCAATAAACAGGAAATTTCAAAGACAAAATCAGTCACTCCCACATTGCGTCTGTCCTAGTATGGTGGCCCCTCCAGGCCAATCTATGTCAAGGCATGCCCTTCTAATCCCCCCACCCCAGCAGACGTTGACCACGGATGCATCCCTAGAAGGGTGAGGTGCGCACCTGGGTCCTTACAGGACACAAGACAAGTGGATCAGTTCTACCCCTCCTCTCCATATCAGTCTCTTGGAGATGAGGGCAGTTTGCTTAGCCCTACAGGCTTTTCAACGTCACTTATTCACAGGACCGTTGCTGATTCAATCAGCACCTCAATAGTGTTCTACCGCAACAAACAAGGAGGTCCAAAGTCCTGTTCTCTATGTAGAGAGATGATTGCAGTCTGGCAGGAGGCCATACGACAACACCTTGTACTGACAGTCATACATCTACCAGGATGCCACAATCCCCTGACCGATCTTCTCAGTTGCCATTCATCTGCACATAAATGGACACTTCATCATGAAGTGCTTCAGAAAATCTTTCATTTGTGGGGGAACCTGCAACTGGATCTGTTTGCCTCCCCCATCAATCACTGTCTCCCCAGATGCTATTCCATTATCCCGAGCAAAAAGGGATGGTCTATAGATGCTCTGTCCCAGTCATGGACAGGACTCTTCTTATATGCTTCCCCCATCCCTCTCCTGCAACAGACTCTGCTGAAATTACAGCTCGAACCTGCCACTATGATTCTCATGGCCCCTCTGTGGCCTCAGCAAGTGTAGTTCCCCCTACTTCAACAGTTCTCAGTGGAGGAACCCATCCCATTACCAATAAGACCAGATCTCTTGACTCAGAATCAAGGGACCCTTCTACATCCCAACCTGAAGTCACTACACCTTCACACTTGACTCCTGAGGACACTTTCACAGCACGTCTCCAAGTGTCCTCTCCTGTCACCAATATTCTACTGGCCTCACGTAAACCAGCTGACCAGGGATACTTATAATGTCAAATGGAAATGCTTTTCCATTTAGGCTGCTTCCGGTTCATTGGATCCTTATTCTTGCCCACTGATGAAAGTCTTGGATTACCTGACCTCGATTGCTGAGACAGGATTAAGCTATTCCTCTATCAAAGTCCATCTGGCCTCCATTTCGGCATTCCATGAACCTCTTGATGGCAGATTACTGTATCAACATCATCTAGCCAAAATGTTTTTAAGAGGAATGTTACATATTAAGCCACCTATCAGACGACCCACTCCTCCATGGGATCTCAATTAATTAGTTAATTCTTGAACCCTTTGAACCAGCAGCCACTTGTGACCTCCGTTTTCTTTCTTGGAAAACACTATTCTTAGTGGCTGTCACTTTGGCTTGATGTATTTCCGAGCTTCATGCCCTCATGTGTAAAGAACCTTACTTAATTTTTCACAAAGACAAAGTGGCACTTCATACCAACCCTTCCTTCCTTTCTACCTAAGGTAGTGTCTGAACACACCTTAAAACAATCCTTGGAGTTACCAGTATATTACCCTAAACACTCCAATCGAGGTGAATACCTCCCACATACTCTAGATGTCCATCGTATATTATAATACTATACTAATCAAACTAAATTGATTAGGGAGACCTCTAAAATTTTTGTCACCCTTGCTTCAAGCAGGGAAGGTCTCCCAGTCACTAAACAGTACCTCACCAATTGGCTAACCCACTGTATCACATTTTGTTACACAAAATACAACAAGCCATTACCAGGACCTGTCCAAGCCCATTCTACCAGAGCTATGGCCACCACAGCAGCCTGCTTTAAAGGGGCCTCTATCACAGATATCTGCAATGTATCAACATGGTCCACAATCCATACTTTCACAAAGCATTACAACTTAGACGTTGCTTCACACTGTAGGACAGAATTTGGTCGAACTGTCCTACAAGGCCTCCTGACATAATGACCACCTTTCTTGGGTTCACTGCTTGGGTTCATCCCAAGTGTATTACCTGCTGCAAGAGACCACTCTGTGGAAGATAGTAGTTACAGAAGACCTTACCGTAAAAGTTGATCTTTGAGGAGTGTCTCTTGCAGCAGGTACGATCCCGCCCTCCATCCCCCTCCTTCTCTAGGAGAACAAATTCTGGTCCAATGCAGTGGCGGCTCTACACCAGGGCCCGCCAGGGCACAGGCCCTGATAAAAAAATGCTGTGCCCCAGTTGGTGCCCCATATGGTGCAGAGATTCCCCCATAGTAACAATATATAAGTGCCCTGGCTACCATCTGTTGTGCCCCGGCTGTGCCCTGGTAACAATTTGTGGCTAGAGCCGCTGCTGGTCCAATGACTTATGGGTTGGGATACCTGTGGTACCTTGGCTTCCACTTGATCCTCGTTTAATGAACTGAATCCGGCGGGGGAAACCTTGGATACCAGGGACCGCCCACACTTATATAGGAAACAGGAAGATGATGTAGTGTGGGTGGTCCCTGGAAAAGACTGCTAGAGCAAGGCAAATTTTATTTTTAGGGCACCCAATCCCTGAGGCTCTGGGCGCCTAACAAAGACATAAAAATTAAAACAGCAATTGAGTTCAAAATCTTACAAAATAAATAAATAAAAATTCAAATTCCAGTTTTACAGTCATCTATAATAATTAAAACAGTCGGACATAAAATCATTCTGTAAAAACCAGGCTGAAAAGGTGGGCTTTTAGCCTCTGCTTGAAAGTACCAATCAAGGGGGCCTCTCAGACAGCAGATGGAAGCGTGTTCCACAGGGTCGGCCTAGAGACACTAAATGCTCGGTCACCAGATGTCTGGAGCCGAACCCTGAGAACATCCAGGAGGCTCCTCGATGAGGAGTGGAGGGAGCAAACAGATGCTGTAGGTAACAGGAACTCTGAAAGGTTGCCAGGGCCCAGTCCATATAGGGCCTTATAGTTGAGCAAGCCCAACTTGAAAAGGACCCTCCACCTGACTGGCAACCAGTGCAGGGCCACGCAGGACCGGGGTCACATGACAGGACAGGACCTGGGCAGGCCCATCAGTAACCGGGCCGCTGCATTCTGCACCAGGTGTAGCCTGTAGAGGGTCCCTCCCATGACCCTGAAGTAAAGAGCGTTACAGTAGTCGAGTATAGCGGTAACAAAGACATGTACCAATGTTGGTAGATCCTCGGGTGGAATGAGGGGCTTGATCCTGGTGATGGTCCACAAGTGGTAGAAGAGCTGTTGTGTGCCACAGCAACCTCTGGCGATGGCCAGGGGCTCATGACAGCACTATCTTTCCAATCTCACCAAGGGGGTCCTTTTTCAGTCCCCTCCTCCCTCTCAGACCCTGACAACAGATGTGTCAGGGATGGAATGGGGAGCTCATCTGGGAGATCTCAAGACTAAAGGCAGGTGGTCCCTAGTGGAGTTTTTCTCTACACATCAGTGTGTTGGAGATGAGAACAGTGTTGTACGCTCTTCAAGCCTTTCAACACTGGCTTCTCCAGGTTACTCTGCTAGTCCAATCAGACAACATGTGCATGGTCTGGTATCTCAACTAGCAAGGAGGCACCCGTTCATACCCACTATGCCAGGAGGCAATGCGGGTTTGGAATTGGGCTGTTCTCAATTGGTTTACCTCACAGCTGTCCACATTCTGAGCATGCAGAACATCCTAGCAGGCAGTCTCAGTTGCACCATAGTCAGAGCCCATGAGTGGTAGCTAAAGCAAGAGATGGCCGATTCCATCTTTGACCTGTGGAGTTGGCCAGAACTGGATCTGTTCACTCTCCATACAATGCAAAACTTCCCAAGTTTTGCTCGCTCCATCCAGGGCATGGTGTTTTCTGGTGAGATGCGCTGTCTCTTTGCTGGACAGGGAGGTTCTTGTATGCCTTCCCTCCCTTTCTGGTTCTGCAGAGGGTGCTGCTCAAGCCATGGGCGGAAGGGGCCTGCATGATTCTGATTGCCTCTTTTTGGCCTTGTCATGTTTGGTTTCCACTCCTTCAGCAGCTTGCAGTGGCTCCTCCAGTTCCCCTGCCTCTCTGCAACGGCCTTCTGATCCAGGAGGAGGGCACACTGGTCCATCCGGGACTGAAGTCCCTTCACCTTCACGCATGGCAGCTCAGGACATAGCCACTTCATGCTTTGGAGTCTCTTTCAGAGTGGCTGAGGTTCTCATGGAGGCCAGAAAGCCATTCACGAGGACAACTTGTGCCACGAAATGGAAGTGGTTTTCCATTTGGCCCACTGCAAAGGGTTGGGACCCTTTCTCGTGCCCTGTTCCATCAGTCATGGAATATCTTTTGCACCTCTATGAGTCGGGCCTAGGCTATTCATCCCTGAAGGTCCATTTGTCGGCTGTTTCTGCCTACCATACCTTGGTGGCTGGCAGCACACTGTCACAGTTGTAAGTCTCACAGACTTTCCTAAAGGGGATTTTGCACCTAAAACCCGTGGTGCGCAGCCCTGCACCACCGTGGGATCTTAATTTTATTTTGGAAAAGTTTACCCTGCCTCCTTTTGAAGTGGCTGGTTCTTGTGACATGCACTATTTATCTCGGAAAGTGCTTTTCTTAGTGGCAGTCACTTCAGCCTAAAGGATTTCAGAGCTTCAGGCCCTGATTTGTAAGGAGCCTTATTTAATTTTTCATAGAGACCGGGTGGATCTCTGTACTGACCCTAAGTTTTTACCTAAAGTGGTTTCTGAGTTTACATTGGACCAGTCGATTCAACTACCAGTGTACTACCCCGAGCATTCCAATCTGGGAGAAGCACTTCTTCACACTTTTTTAGATGTCATAGACTCTTGCGTTATTACACTAACAGGAAAAAGTCTGTCTAAAAAACAGATCAGCTTTTTGTTTCTTTTGCACCCAAGACAGAAGGTGCGGCAGTTACCAAACAGTGTTTATCCAAATGCTTGGCAAACTGCATTACTTTTTGTTACCAGAAGTATGGTAAAACCCTCCCGGGGGAGGTTAAGGGGTATTCCACTAGGGGTATGGCTGCCTCTACTGCTTATTTCAGTAATGTATCTACTGCCGACATCTGTGCCGCAGCTATCTGGAGTTCAGTCCACACTTTCACAAAGCATTACAGTCTGGACATTGCATCTAGGCACAGTGCAGGTTTTGGCCTAGCTGTGCTTCAGGGCCTCCGGTCATCATTTCCTGTGCCTGCAGCAGGTTTCCATTCCTGCCTCCCGTGTTTCAGTTTTTTCTTCTGATTCACACTGCTTGGGACTCAGTCCTCATGGTGATTACCTACTGCAAGAGCCCTCTCAAAGTAAGATAGTACAAGTTATGTAAGAACTTACCATAACAGTAAATCTTCGAGAGAGGCTCTTGCAGTAGGTAACCTCTTTCCCTCCCTCCATCCCCCTACTGTAGTCTGCTCTTTATTTATGGGCTCATTCTGAGCTCCAGGAGCCTCTTGTCCTTTCTCCTGTCGCACCTCTCAGAGGTCTCAGGTGGTAAAACTCGAAGGCGGGCATGGGGACCACCCACTACATAGTCCTGCTGACGTCAGCCACATAATGTCTGGTGGGTGGTCCTCAACAGATAGAGATGGTTAGAGTTTCCATGTGGTCCTGACGCCAGGGGGTGCTCTGTCTTCAAGGTGATTATCTACTGCAAGAGCCATTCTCAAAGATCTACTGTTACGGTAAGTTCTTGCATAACTGTACTTTCAAACAACATGAAATCTTGCTGTATTCTGACAATTGCAGTGATTCACAACCTTTGAACTGCCCTGGAGAACAAATAGTTAACTTTCTATGCAGGGCATAGAATGCTGAGCTCAAGCTCGGTTGAAGTCTCTGTCTGGAGTGATTCAAACCTAAACCGTCAGATTCTTTACTCTGCCTCACTGAACGGTCGCTCCAGAGATTTTTCCTTCAGCTCAGTTCGAAAGTCGGTTAAAGTTTTCAGTTTTCATCGGTTTTTAAACCGAAAAAAGTATCCGCATAGTCGATTCAGTCTCTGTCTGTGGTGCCGTGAGTACTAGATAGGAATTATTCAGTTTGTCTGTGTGGAACTTATAAAAGTGCGGCTCAGTTTGGGTGAAGCAGCCATTTCATAGTGAAATTTGCTTGTCTACTTAGTGTGTGGTTACCGGTTCTTATCGGTTCTAAAAAAAACGTGTTTTGAACCGTTTTTTTCCAATACCCGTGACACGGTTAGGAACCGATAAGGGAGTCTTGCCTGGTGGTTGCCAAATAAAGGGTAAGTTTGGTTAGGTTGGCTATGTCTGAGAAACCCAAGAAAAAAAATGGGCCCACTGGGTTTCAACACTGCAGTGAGTGTGGCGAGGTCTTTGCTAAGGCCGATCCCCACACCACCTGTGTTTATTGTCTGGGGTTTGACCACCTCGATTCAGACTGCCAAATATGTAAAAACTTTCCCAAATCTACCCTTGAGAAGAGATTAGGTAGACTGAGGGAAAAGGAGGCCGAGAAGTCCGCTGACCCGGATGGCCAGCCCGGTTTGGTTTCGACCGAACCAGAAGGAGTGCCCTCTGACCAGCACAATACTTCTTTGGGCAAAAGGAGAGCCGATACCGAGGGAACGGTTCAGACAAAAAGAAAACGCAAAGATAAATCGACCAGTTCGGATCGAGTTCATGTTCAACACGCCGAAGAGATAGCCAGAGCGTTCAGATTGTGGAATTGCTCCGTCCGGTTCTGACCGAACTGGCTCCTTCTGGCAGGGGTTCGGTACGGTTGGTTCCCCCGGTTCAAGAGTATACCCTTGACGATTTTTATGAACCGGAATTTGAAGAGGAAGGGGAATTTGGGGATGATGATGTAAGTGAAGGTCTGGATGTGCCTGTGGAACCGGACATCTCCCCAGACAGACCTTTAGGTGTTTCCCCTGCTAGGCTTTCTGAGTCCCCTTCTCACTTTATGTTTTACAGAAGGTGGTTGAAACCCTCCAGCTTCCTATGGAGGAGGCTGTGGAAGATCAAGAGGAGCCTGATTACGAGAGATGATGGACATCCCAGAGTCAGGAGACTGTCTATTCCTTCCATAAATCTTTTGGAAACAAACACAAAAATCTTAAAGTCTCCTAACACTATACCTCCTGTGGATAGAAGAATGGACAAGAGGTATACACTTTCAGGCTTAGACACGGAGTTCTTATATCAACAATGCAGCCATGTTGGGGTAGTGCAGGCTGCTGCCTGTGACAAGGCAAATATTCCCTTGGTTTCACACTCCCCTGACAAGGACTCCAGGAAGATTGATGCCATGGCAAAGAAACAGTACATGGCATCTTCTTTGGGACTCAGGCAGGCAAATTACATGGCCTATACAGCCAGGTACCAGAAGTCCAGGTGGGACACTGTACTGGCACTGGCTAAATAGGCCTCCCCCCAGCTAGCCAAGGAGCTGGAGGCGGTGGCTGCAGATGGGATTGAGGCATCTAAGATTCAGTTTCATGCTGCTGTGGACTCTAATGATGTGCCATCAAGAGTCATGGCTACATCTGTGGCTCTTCGGAGGATGGCTTGGCTAATTCTCTGTTTGGGGAGCAGACAGAGAATTACATGAAGAAAATGGATGAGTAGAGGACCACTTACAGGAGGGCTCAGGCCAAGGAAAGGCAGGTAACTCCTCAAAGGCAGCAGTCTAGGGGCAGGGGCAGGCCTTTTCAAAGGCCTTTTTACCAAGCACAGGCCTCTTCTTCCTTTTCTCAGAGGCGGTTCTTCAGAGGGAGAGGCAGAAGGGGGATGAGCAGGGCTGCATCCACTCCCTCAGCCTAAAGCCCCTGCCAAGCAGACACCCTGATGGGCCTGCCGGGTCGACTCTTCTATTCCAGTAGGGGCATGCTGGCTTACTTTGTCAGGACTGGATGTCTATTACATCAGACAAGTGGGTCCTGGAAATAGTAAGCCAGGGACTGAGTTCTCAGCTTCAAAAAATTTCCAAGATGAGCCAGATCTTTCCCATGCAAATCTCTGAAACCCTTGCCCTAGAGGCAGAGGTTTCTTCTCTCCTAGCTTTAAGAGCTATAGAGAGCGTACCTACCCTACACTGGGGCAAAGGACTGTACTCCAGGTACTTCCTGACCACCAAAAAGATAGGGGAGTGGCGACCCATCCTAGACCTAAGATATCTAAACAATCATCTTTTAAAACCAAAGTTCAAGATGATAACTCCGAGAATAATCCTTCCCTCTCTAAGGCCAGGGGACTGGCTAGCCTCCCTGGACCTCAAAGATGCCTACTTTCACATTCCCATCAGGTGCTCACACAGAAAGTACCTCAGGTTCGAGTTGCCCTCAGGCCATTATTAGTTCAGAGCAATGCCCTTTGGCTAACCTCAACCGCCCCAAGGTTTTCATAAGTGCCTGGCAGTAGTAGTTGCCTTTCTAAGAAGGCAAAGATTTCCATTTTCCATATCTGGACAATTGGCTAATAGTGGGTCAGTCTCCAGACCAAGTCAAGTCTCACCTGCAAGTGACCCAGCAAGTGCTCACTTCTCTAGGATTTCTTCTCAACCTTCCCAAGTCGGTTCTCGAACCAGTCCAGCTTCTTACCTTTATAGGGGCAGAACTGGACACACTCAGAGCAAGAGCTTTTCTTCCTCTAGAAAGGGCAAGGGTTCTTATGGAACTAGCTTCTTCCTTCAGCTTTCGGGTATCTCAACCTGCAAAGCATTTCCTCCAGCTCTTGGGCCACATGGCAGCTTCGACAACAGTGGTCCAAAGGGCAAGATTCCAGATGAGGGATATTCAGTTCCACCTGAGAGCGTTCTGGTCTCAGAGGAAGGATTCCCTTACCAAACTGATCCCAGTGACTCTGACCTTGATCCAAGCCCTTCAGTGGTGGCAGGATCAGGACAATTTAAGACAAGGTGTTCCTTTTGTTGTTCAGCCTTGTTCAGTGGCCCTTACCACGGATGCTTCTCTCCTGGGCTGGGGAGCCCATCTGGGGTCCCTTACTGCCCAGGGGCTGTCGTCCCCCCAAGAATCCCTTCTCCACGTCAATCTTCTAGAGCTCAGGGCAGTTTTTCTGGCTCTAAAAGCATTCTCACAGTCAGTACAGAACAAGGTGGTTCAAGTCAGAACAGACAACACCACCATCATGTGGTACATCAACAAGCAGGGAGGCACTCGGTTCACGGTCTTGTGCATAGAAGCCATGAAGTTGTGGTCTCTGGCTTATTCCCTGCAAACCTCTCTTGTAGCAGTTCACCTTCCAGGCAAGGACAATGTGCTAGCAGATTAACTGAGCAGGATTTCTCAGGGCCATCACGAATGGTCCCTGGACCGTCAGGTGTTGAAAGTGATTTTTTCAAGGTGGGGCACTCCAGAGATAGATCTCTTTGCAGCCCCAGACAATCACAAACTCCCTCTCTTTTGTTGCAGACCTCCAGTCTTGAGCTCAGTCCCTCTGGATGCCCTGATCCTGAATTGGGAAGGGAAGTTTCTGTATGCCTTTCCCCCCTTCCCACTCCTGTTCAAAGTTTTGGTAAAAATAAGGTCTCAACCTTGCAAGGCGATTTTGATTGCTCCAGATTGGGCCAGACAGCCCTGGTACCACCTTTTGCTATCCCTAGCAGTCCATCTTCCCCTGTTTCTTCCCAGGAATTACAACCTGTTAACATCCTCTCAGGGAATGATTTGGTATCCCAATCTTCAGTCTCTCAATCTCAAATCATGGCTCTTGAAGAGTTAGAGTTTGCAGATCTGCATCTTTCCCAAGGGGTTCTGGATATCCTCAAGGCTTCTTGAAAGCCCTCCACCAGAAAGACTTACAACTCCAAATGGAAAAGATTCTGCATTTGGTGTTCTAAGAAGCATGTTTCTCCAGACACTGCTGAATTGCCTACGGTTCTGGATTATATGGTCCATCTTAATGGTCTAGGCCTCAGACCAGCTACACTCAAAGTACACCTGTCAGCTGTTTCTGCATTTTTGTCAGTGGGGAAGTCTTCCTCACTATCTTCCCATCCTGTGTTCTGTAAATTTTTTAACAGATTGCTTCACACCAATCCTCCTTTTACAGACCCTGACCCTGCCTGGGATTTGAATGCTTGCATTGCTCAACTCATGCAACCCCCATTTGAACCTATGTCTTCAGCAGAGCTTAAGTACTTGACTTGGAAAACTGTGTTCCTGGAAGCCATTACCTCTGCCAGGCGTATCAGTGAATTGCAAGCCCTGTCAGTGGAACCTGATTTTATCTCATTTCACAGGGATAAAGTGGTCTTTAGAACCAATAGAAGGTTCTTGCCCAAAGTGGTTTCAGACTTCCATTTAAACCAGTATATGTCTCTCCCTGTTTTCTTCACTGATCATTCTTCCTCAGGAGAGAGGAGGCTACACAGTTTAGATGTCAAAAGAGCCCTTAGTTACTACATAGAGTGTACCAAGGGTCACAGGTTGGACTCTCTCCAGTTGTTCCTCATTTATGGAGAAGTGGGAAAGGGCAAACCTGCCACCAAAAGATCTATTGCTAGGTGGGTTGTGTCTTGTATGCAATTCTGCTATGAAAAACTGGAAAAAACTCCACCCTCAGGCCTGAGGGATCATTCCACAAGAGGTACAGCTGTTTCCCTGGCTGCTGCCAGGGATATCCCTCTCTTAGAAATTTGTCAAGCAGCCACCTGGAAAACAGTCCATACCTTTACCAAGCATTACTTTCTGGATATCCAGGCTAGTAGTGATGCTTGGTTTGGCACAGCAGTACTTCAGAGCCTATTCAAAAGTAGGTTCTGTCCTCCTCCTTGGAGGTACTGCTCAGTAGTCTGCAATTGTCAGAATACAGCAAGACTTCATGTTGTTTGAAGAAAAATTACTCACCTTAGTAATTATGTTTCTTCTAATGGAGTCTTGCTGTATTCTGACTCCTCCTGCCTCCCCTCTCAGAACCTGTTTTTGGGAAGTGGGTGGGCAGGTCCAGTGTTGCACCCCAGGGTGTTTTTTGCTTGCACCCCCCCTCCTTTTGGTTTGGGTGCTGATTTATGATTGTTATTTATAGTATATTGGGTTTTGGTTTTTGGGTTTCCTGACTTGAGTCTTCCTTGGCAATCCAAAACTTTTTTCAGCCAGTTGGCTAGTAAGAATTTTTACAACTTCCACATAGAATTTTTAGTTTAGTTGGGCTCGTAAGAATCTAACGGTTTAGGTTTGAATCACTCCAGACAGAGACTTCAACCGAGCTCGAGCTCAGCATTCTATGCCCTGCATAGAAAGTTAACTATTTGTTCTCCGGGGCAGTTCAAAGGTTGGGAATCACCGCTGTTGTCAGAATATAGCAAGACTCCATTAGAAGAAACATAATTACTAAGGTGAGTAATTTTTTCTTCTGCAGCTACTAGCCAGCAGGGCTAGCAACTGGGAAAATCCACTAGTCCCACAGACTTTTCCATTGGCCCAGCTGGTGTACTTACTGAAATGTTACCTTCTCTGGCACAAGCCCACAGGGCTAGTTAAAGAGAAATCTTACTAGGCCAATACAAAATCAACCAGCATTTGGCTAGTGGGCTAGTGCTAAGTTCGACCCCTGCTTCAGACAAGATCTTCCCTGTGTCAGTCTTCACCATTCATTGCTGTTGGGTGTAAATTGGAGCACAGCACCCCGTGAGAGCCTTTTTTTTTTGGTTGGGGAGGAGTTGGCGCCGCCCAAGAGGCCAATGCACTGTGTGGCACTCACAGGTTGGCCAATAACTGTCATCGGCTCCTCCTCCACCTCATTTCTGCTTCTTTTGCTATCAAGATTGCATCTCGTCTGCAGCAGTGGAAGAATTGAACTGCATCATCTGCAGCCTAGTTTCGGCATGGCACCGCACCTCACCTCGGACCAGCTTTTGACGACGTCCAAGTGTAAACTTCGATTCGGTTCTGCCGTTTGGTACTTGGCATAGTTTATTTGAAGATCAGGTAAGATCTTTCCTTTTCTTTAAATGACGTACATAGAAACATAGAAACATAGACTTTGACAGCAGATAAGGACTGCTTGGCCCACCTAGTCTGCCCATTTCCCTACCTAGAGGATAAGCTGCAGATCCTATTTAACCAATAGCCTATTTCTTCCTACCCCCCACAAAAATTGCCTTATGTCTGTCCCATGCATTCTTGAATTCTCCCACAGTTTTAGACCCCACAACCTCCTCACGAAGACTGTTCCATGCGTTCACCACCCTCTCTGTGAAAAAATACTTCCTCACATTGCCCCTGAGCCATCCCCCCTCTATCTTCAAATTGTGTCCCCTTGTTCTTGCACATCTCTTTTTCTGAAAAATGCTACCCTCTTGGTCTTTGTTGATTCCACTGAGGTACTTAAACATTTCTATCATTTCCCCCCTTCCCCTCCATTCCTCAAGGGTATACATATTAAGCTCCTTTAGCCTCTCCTCGTATGGCTTCTCTTGCAGACCCTGCACCATTTTAGTTGCCCTCCTCTGAGCTGCCTCCATCCTGTCTATGTCCTTGTGGAGATGGAGTCTCCAGAACTGGACCCAGTACTCCAGATGGGGTCTCACCAACTGTCTGTACAGGGGGGATAACAACTTCCTGTTTTCTGCTGCTGCTGCCTCTCCCTATACATCCCAGTATCCCCCCAGCCCTCCCTACCGCCTTCTCACATTGCTTGCCAACCTTAAGGTAATATGATATGATTACCCCCAGGTCCCTTTCCATTTTTGTTGTTGTTACTGCCTCCTCCCCCCCATTGTGTAATCTTCCCCTGGGTTTTTGTTTCCCAGGTGCATTACTTTGCACTTCTTTGCATTGAATCCAAGCTGCCATACTTCTGACCATTCCTCCAACCTTGTCAAGTCCCTTCTCATCCTTACCACGCCTCCTTGTATATCAACCATGTTGCAGATCTTTGTGTCATCTGCAAAGAGGCATACTTTTCCTTCCAGTCCCTCTGCAATGTCACTTATAAAGACATTAAAAAAGGACTGGACCCAGTACTGAACCCTGCAGTACCCCACTAGTAACCCCTCTTTCTTCAGAGTGGACTCCATTTACAATTGCCTTCTGTGTCCTGTTGTTCAGCCAATGTTTTACCCAGGCTACCACCTTGGGACCCACTCCAAGGCTGGTTAATTTGACTACTAATCTTTTGTGTTGGACTGTGTCAAATGCCTTGCTAAAGTCTAGGTAGGCCATGTCCACAGCCCCTCCCTGGTCTATTACATTGGTCACCCAGTCAAAGAAATCAATTAGATTCATCTGACATGACCTTTCTGCTGTGAACCCATGCTGCCTTGGGTCCTGTGCCCCACTGGCCTCTAGGTACTTAACAATTCTTTCCTTCAGAAGTGATTCCATCACTTTCCCTACCACAGAGGTCAAACTGACAGGTCTGTAGTTTCCTGCCTCTGTCTTGCTCCCACTTTTGTGAAGGGGAATCACATCAGCCTTCTTCCAGTCCTCAGGTACCACACCATCCTCCCATGATTTGTTATAAAGGGTAGTCAGTGGTGTCACTAGTTCTCTGCTTAATTCTTTTAGAATTCTGGGGTGAATTCCATCAGGCCCCATTGCTTTGTCCACCTTCAGTTTTAGGAGTTCTTTCAGAACCCTGTCTTTCTGAAAGGACTGGGATCGACCCCCTCCCAGAGTGCTTCTGTTAATTGGATTAGGCACCTCCCCCACTTCCTCTTTTGTGAATACTGAACAGAAGTATTCATTCAGTATCCCTGCTTTTTCACTGTCACTCTCTGCCCACCCACCATCCATTCTATTCAGCCTCACTATCCCTCCCTTTGTCTTTCTATGCTCCATGATATACCTATAAACAATGTTATCCTCCTTCTTAACCGAATTGGCTATCTTTTCCTCAGTTTGTGCCTTTGCTATTCTGACTATTCTCCCTGCTTCCTTCTGCCTTAACTGGTACAGTTCTCTGTCCTGCTCCTTCTGTGTTTCCTTATACTTCCTAAATGCTCTTTTTTTCCCCTAACCTTCACCGCCACTTCTTTTGAGAACCATAGTGGCTTTTTCTTTCATTTGATTTATTTGCTTCACACAAAGGCTTGTTGCCTCTGTGATGGCAGTTTTGATATTTCCCCATTGTTGCTCCACCCTCCTTCTAGCCTGTTTGCTAGTGCTTTTCTAAGGCAATCTCCATCTTGCCAAGTCAGCCCTCCTGAAGTCCAGAACCCTCACTTTTATATGGCTTGACTTTGTAGCTGAGTTTATTGTGAATCACACTGTTTGGTGGTCACTTTTTCCCACATGGCTACCCACTTCTAGATCTGAGATCCTCTCACTGTCCCCATTTGAGAGTACGAGGTCTAAGATTGCTCCCTCATGAGTAGGTTCCAAAACTAGCTGTCTGAGACATGCCACCTGAAGGGCATCAAGAATGGCCCTGCTTTTGGATGTGGCTGCAGCAAAGGTGCTCCATTTAACATCTGGCATATTAAGGTCCCCCATCAACAGTATTTCCCCTTTCTCTGCATTCCTAAGTATACCTTCTATCATATCCTTGTCCATTCCCTCCCCGTGACATGGGGGTCTGTATACAACCCCTGTGCAGATTGTGGTGCCATTTCCAGTCTCTAAGGTGACCCACAGTGCCTCCTCTCCTCCCTGTTTACTCTTTTGTTCAGTTGCTTTTATCCCTTCCCTTACATAGAGAGCTACTCCCCCCCTTCTGCCCTCCCTGTCTCTCTTGTAGGTTGTATACCCTGGTATGTTAACATCCCAGTCATGGTTCTCTGTGTACCATGTTTCTGTGACTGCTACGATATCCAGGCATCCCTCTTCCATCAAGGCCACCAGTTCAGGGAGCTTGTTGCCCAGACTATGGGCATTGGTACTCATTACCTTCCATTTCTTGATGGCCTTACCCCTTTTTGCCCCATCCCTGTCCTTATTGCATTTGTCACTTTCTCCATTTACCCCAGCACTTCTCCCTATTGACATCTCTATGTTGGTGTCTACCTCACTTAGTACCCTGATTTTTTGGGGGGTCTAGGATTTCCCTGCTCCTTTCCAGTGCATTCCCCTTGGCTAGTTTAAATGCTTGCCAATGAAGTATTTAAACCTATCACCTAGGATCCTGGTTCCCCTCCTGGACAGATGCAGACCATCACGCCAGTATAAGCCTGCATCCATCCAGGTGGACCCCAGTCCCCAATGAAGCCAAATCCCTGAGCTCTGCACCAGTTTGTCAACCACTGATTGAATCCCATGGTGTGGAGCACCCTAGCCTCATCCATGCCATAGACAGACAGCACCTCCGAGAAGGTTACCGTGTGTGCTAGTTGTCTAAGGCCCCTCCCCATCTCCACAAATGCTTCTTGCACTGCTCTGATCCCTTTCTTAGCCAGGTCATTTGCCCCTAGGTGGACAATGACATCCATCTCCCTCCCCGTGCAGCTGCTCCTGTGATCCTGAGGAATATCTCCCTGTCCCTCCAAGCCACAGCACCAGGCAGGCACCTTACCTCCCTCTCCCCTTCCTCCCCCAGTTCTACCTCCCTAGAGTTTTTTCTGTTTATTGTTTAAGTTACCATTTGAATTATGCCAGGTTCGGGGGACAAGAAGCGTTCTTTGAAAGTGGTCCAGCCTCCTTTATGCGTTGGTGTCCCTGTGGCCAACAAATTTCTTTGACTGACCGGCATGATGTTTGCTTAACCTGCCTTGGACCTCAGCACAATATGGATAACTTCTAGATGGGCCACTGTGTTCTTGAGTACTGTGTGATGAAAGTTGGCAGGGCTCCGCTGACTTTTGGGGGGCGTCGCCGCTCACAAGGATCCAAGTGCAGGTCACTTCGCCCTTCCTATGGGTCCCCTCATGGGCCTATACAGTCCAGTGAGGAAAGGGACTCCTTTAGCTTTACCAGGAAGGAGGCCTCTACCGCAGTGCTGGAGGACCAATCTGGTTCCACCCAAGATCCAGGACAGGAGCACTGCCCTGGCAGTCACCTCCTTGGACATGCAGGCTTTCCCCAGTGTCACGGCCCACAGTTGCTAGGTCTAGCATGGGAGGCTCCTCTGCACCACCTACTGGCGCTGTCTTGGATCCTGGAGCCCCTCCAAGTCACCAGTTTGGAGGTCTTTTGGATCTTCTCCTCTCTGGAGCTGGACAATCAGGAGGCCAACCCAGACTAATGACCTGACTCCTTGGAGTCGATGAGTTTTCTGGGGCCCAGGACCATTACGCCTTCCCAGGTGTCCCTCCCCACAGCTCTGGTGACATCGGCACCAGCTCCCACTCTGAGAATGGGGCATAGGATAGCTATCCCCTGGTCTGAGGAAGTGGTGGTTTGAGAGATTGGGGTGCGGTTGGCTGCCATCCCCTTCTCTGAACCTTAAACTGGGATCCCCTCTTTTACGGCTCTCCTTGGGGAGCCTGTGGGATTGAGCTGGTCCAAGGCACAGGGAATAAGGAAGAGGTCTTCCTCTGATTCAGTGAGATTGAGGGGCTAAGGCGAGGAGCTGCAGCGCTCCTCTGGAGCTGCTCAGGGAGGAACGACAGTGCTGAGCCCAAGATCTTCCTGGACATAAAATCTCCACCCCTCATTCACACTAATGGGACTATGCCAGAGGTGCTAGGACCCAGGGGGAGCCAAAAATCTTTAGGAGGTCCAGCGCCTAGGTAGGGCCACAAGGAAGTGGCACCGTGAGCTTGGCTCACGCTGTATAGGCTACCTAGGCATCGACCCTCCAACTGCCTCAGTTCCTTTTTTCCCTGCCGTTGAGTGCACTTCAGTGACTATGTTGCTTACCCGCCAGGTGTCAAAACTTCACGTCTATACAACAGCAGCTATAAAGTTTCACTATTGTTTAGTTTTTATTATTTTTGTTTTCAGTTAAAAATAAGTAAATAAGTAATAAGTAAATTTTCTTCAAAGAAGTCTTCATCCCTTCTTCAACAGAGTGAACCATGAGCGGGGCAGGTGATGGTAGGGAGACTTTGCATGAAAGCTGTGTGGTCAGCAGGGCTGGGTCTGGTCTGCTGCCCTCTACGGAAGGGGGATCTGACTACAGGCAGTCCGATGCTTGGAGGGGATGGGCGGTCTTCCCGAAAGCACAAAAAAAAGCAGTTCCATTCTCGATCCTCATTGAGGACTCAGCACCGCTCAGCCTCGAGTTCTTCGGCCTCTCAGTGGAAAAAGAAACGATACTGCTCGAGGTCACCCTCTGGTACGTCTGTGCATCGATCGTCGGTTACCAGTGGCAGGGGTCTGACTCTATCTCCTCCAGGGTCTCCTCTGGCTTCTGTTTCTGGTGACTGGCATCCTCGACTCTGGAGTCCCTCTCCACCCCCTGGAGGGTCCTCCGGTGAGCAGTTTCACCATTGGGCTGCTCTTATGGCACAATGGGTTTGGCAGTTGTCCCGTCTGCCCGAGTCAGTGAATCCATCACCAGGGCCTTCGGGCCTTTCGGTTTCGGACCTGCAGACAGGGAGGTTGGGGCTTCCTGGTTGCACGGCGCCTTCTTCAGTGCCATCGACGCTGCACTCTGGCGTATCTTGCCTTGTCAGTCTTCACCATTCATTACTGCTGGGTGTAAGCTAGATGCATGCATCCGCCACATGAGCTCTTTCTTTTTTTTTTTTTTGGGAGGGAAGAGTCAGTGTCAACAGAGCCACCCATGAGAGTGACGCACTGCGTAGTGCACAAGGGGTGGCCGTTAGGTGCCGCAGACTCCTCCTCCATTCCAGTTCTGTTTCTCCCACCATTGAGGCCACACCTGCTGCGCGAGTTCAGGAAAATAGTTTTTGCTACACCATTAGGCCTTGTTTTCAATGCCAAGTTTCTCAATGCTGCTCCTTCATCCCGGTTCTACAGCCCAATGCCGTTGAACTGGTAAGACCGTTCTTTATATATATATTTGACGGCGCCGGGATCTTTGCTGTTTTTTGTGAATTTGTGTGCATCAGGTCCGATTTGGGGGCCAAGTATAAATCCAAGGTGGGCCATGTCCCTATGCATCGGTACCCCTGTGGCCGGCACTGCTCCGTCATAGATCAGCACGATGTTTGCCTTTGGTGCCTGGGACCCAACCATGATATGGATCACTGCAACACCTGTTTTTCCATGGACTGTCATGTACTGGAAATCCACGCGTTCAAGATCAGCAGAGCTCCACCAACTTTTGGAGGACAACATTGCCCACGGGCTTTCCAGGCCAGATCTTTAGACCCTTCCTCCGGGTCCCCTCCCAGGTCTATACGGCCCGATGAGGAGGAGGCCTCCTCCACTTCCAGTCTTGCCAAGGAGGAGGTTTCTTCTTCGGTGAAGGAGGAGTGGCATGATTCCTCCCGGAGTCACGTCACTGGTGCCGTCCCGGCAGTCACCTCTATGTAGGTGCAGGTTCCCCCAGTGTCGCGGCCCCCAGTTGCGGGGCCTGGCACTGGTGGACCCTCGATGCCACTAACTGGTGCAGCTCTAGATCCTGGTGCCATCCGTGGTGCCGGTGATTTGGGCGGTGCTGTTGTTGGCACCGTTCTGGGTTCTGGCACCATACACAGCACCATGGACTCAGGCAGGACCGATCTGGGTTCCGGCACCATCCACAGCACCAGAGACTCGGGCGGCACCATTGGCAGTGCTGCCCTGTGTCCTGGTGCTGTTTTTGGCACTGGGACTCCAGCGGCGTGGTCTGTGGTGGTGCCATTCATGGTGCTGTCTGCAGAGACATTCCCTGGGTTGCCTCTCTGGAGGTCATTCTGCTCTCCTCCTCGGAGGAGGATGACTCAGAGGTGGACCTGGACTGGCAACCCGATTCTTCAGAGTCAGAGGTCTCCATAGGCCACGGTGTCAGGTGGCCCAGCGTTCCTCTTCCTGATCTCTGGAGCAGATTGTCTCTGGGGGTGGCCTGGGATCCCCTCTGGGTGATGGCTCCAGGATTCTGGAGAGGGTGCCTTCTTCTGCGGGGGTCCAGGCAGCTGCCAATTTTCGTGCTGTTGGGGACCCCAGGAGAGGGTGGATGATCCTACCTCTGTGGGCTGCCTCAGGGGGCCTGCAGAGTGGGGAGCTCCTACTCTGTTTTTGAGGAAGAGGGCTGCCTCAGAGTCTATGAGGTTGAGAGGTCGGGGTGAGGAGCGGCAGTGCATCTCCACCGACCTGTGGGGGGTGGGGAGGAGTCACAGTGCTGAACCCTGCCTTTCCCTCGAAGGCTTGAGGGCACCTTGTGGTGGCAGTGCAGAGGGTTGTCCTTCTGGACACATGTAACCCCAGTCATGTCACAGGGGAGATTCCCCTTCGAGGCTCTTCCGGAGTTTGCTTTCTCAGCGTTCTTCTTCGCAAGCCAGTGTGGTCTCAGGTTCCCCTGACACGGTGGCATTGTTCCCCGGATCCCAGAGCCCTGGCAGAAGTCAGACACATTCTCTCAGGTGCCCTTCACCCATCCCTCTGCAGACACCCCCCCTCTTCCAGGCTATGTGGGTCCTATGGGGCCCTTAACTTGGGAGACATTCAGAGCTACTGCTGCGACCTTTCCTTCATATGTTAGGGCCATGTACAAACTGATCTTCCACCTGCCCCCCCTGCCACAGGAGTCTTCTGATCATTCCGAGCTCCACTTCCTCCTTGTCTTCCTCTTCTGAGGAAGAGAAACTTCCTGTCCACCTGTCCTCTGATGCTGATTTCATGGAATATCAGTGGTTCCTTTCAAGGCTGGTCTTGGAGCTCCATATTTCCTTTGTTTGCAGGAAGAATACCGAGCAGCAGACTTGTACATTCCTTAATGAATTCAGCGCTCGCCACCTTGTGGTGTCTTCCTGACCAATCCCTTTCCAGGAGGCATCTATCCGCACTTGGCAGTCCCCAGCCGCCCCTTCTCCAGTCCCAGCAGACTGCAGGAGACAGTATTGTGCCCCCCACGAGTCTCTAGGTTCTCTACCTCACCCGTCCTCGGGCTTGACATCCCTAGACACTCCTTCCAGGCCTCAGCGCCTGGTGCATGATTGACACCTGGATCCATACCTCTCAACTGTACCACATTATGAGGAATGTTCCTCATTTTACTTCACAAAAACTCCCTGTTCCACAGTGTGAAGCCTTGTCCCACATTCAGTGCTAACATTTTAAAGCAAATATCTGTAGTAAATGATACAAAAAATATATTATTCAATTAATAATAGATTTTCTGAACATAAATGCAAACATTTTAACAGTGTTCTGAGCTTCTTGGGTAAGGATTTGATTAAATGTTCCACATTTTGCTCATTTGTTCCACAATTTGGAAGGCAATGTTCCACATTTGGGGGACAAAAGGTTGAGAGGTATGCCTGGATCTGGATTTCACAGAAATTGACTGGTGGGGATGAAGAGTCTTCTCTTCGGCTCGTGTGTTGATGTGTATATGTTCACATCAGGCACACCATGCTGCCTACAACAGGCATCTGTGGTCGATGCTGGCTCAGGTTCTGGCATCTATGCCTGATACGGAGCAGTCCAGACAAGCCATTGCCCTCTCTGTACAGGGTCTGGAGCTTGCATGGTACCAGGTAAGGGCATCTTATGATGCCAGTGAGGTGGCTTCCAGACTGGCAGAGACAGCAATCTGCTTAAGGCGGATGGCATGGCTTCATCTGTCCAGACTGTCACCTATTGCCTGGTGTAGGGTGACTTCCTCCGCTTTCCGGGGGACTCGTCTGTTTTCCCGCAGGGTGATAAGGATTCTTCAGGGGCATCCTTCATCCCCCCAGCCACGGGGGACACCCCCTTGCCCTCAGCAGCCTTAAACTACCTCAGTTAATTGGCTAGGGTCTCTCCCTCCTGCTTTCCATCAGTAGGAGGCTGAGGGATCTGTTCCCTCAGGGCTGAACATCAGTCCCCCTCTGGGGGGCTTGGTACTCACCCAGCAGTAATGTATGGTGAAGACTGACAAGGGAAGATATGAAAATTACATACGTACCATAATTCTTGATCTTCTCTTGTATCTTCACCATTCATTACTGAATCCCGCCCACCTTCCCCTCATGGGACTCAATTCTTGGGCATTTCCCCCACCCCGCTCGCTTTCCCCTCCTTGAGGCCAATTGGGGGCTGAGTCCCCCTGGAACCTCAGAGCTCTCTGTCCCTTCCTTGAAGTCACAGAGTGCTCATTTCAGGGGAAGGCTATTAGGGCCTTCACCCTAACCCTCTGCAGGAACTTCCTTGATTCTCTTATGTACAGGGTGTCCCCTGGTTAGGGGGTCCTCATCCTCTGGATTCACCTAATGACTGTTTTTTCAATACAGTCCTAAGAGAGTTCATGGGAGTTCTCCTTCTCTCCCTTTTCATCTTTTGGCTGTTCCATATTTCTCTCGAAATAGGAACTATGTCAGTACCCCATAAGGGTACTGTCAAAGTTTTTATCATCTACCTCTAAGCCAGGTCTCACTCCTCTTCTGAGCAGAGCTGTTCCTATTCTGGGGACAGATGTGAGCTTAGATTCTGGGTTACATAGAATTTTGGATAAATGGAGAGGAAGGATGGTCTGTCTTCAAAGCGGTAAGGACCGGTAGTCCAACCTTGGACTATTAACCCACAACTGGTGGGATCCTTGCTCCCATGTCTTCAGTCCCTGTTGGGATTTGAAAATCTTTAAGCCAGTGGTCTTCCATTTACCTGGACGGAATCCTCCTTCCTCACCATCTACCCCTTTTTTCCACTTCTTCCTTCCTTTTTCTTATTTTTATTTTCTCTCCCTTAGAACCACCCAAGGATTAAGGCCCTGTGGTCACTTAGGGTAGAGTTCTCTCTCTCTTCTCTCTTTGGCTTATTCCTTTTTCAGTTTATTTCCTTTTCCTATCCCTCGGCTCCCTTGCCTCGTTCTACTCCTATAACCTTTTTCTCCCTCATAGGGCTGTGGCGCAGGGGTCTACACCACTACTTTTATCTCCTGCTGAATTTCTCAGACTTTCCTCCATGAGTCGAGGGTTGGGGACTTCTGGTTTGGCACTGGCTTCTCCAGTGCTGCGCCCTGCGCCGACTTCTGTTACGGTGCCAGGAGCACCTGTGGTGCCGCATGTGACACCAGGGTTTTCAACTCCAATTCCCTCTGATCCTCTTCCTCTTTTTTCCTCACTTTCCTATCTATACTGTCCCTTCAGGACTAGTAGGAGATGATATTGAGCCTGATCTTCAATTAGAGGATGACTTTGATGATAACTCCTCCCTAGGGGTGGTGAATAAACCTTCTCTTACAGCAGCAGTGCCTCTGGTCGAGGTCCTTTCCTTTAAGTCTCTGCTTAGAAATGTGAATACCACTCTCTTTCTCTCTCTCTCTCTCCAGACTTTGGAGATCAATCCTGGGAAATTGCTGCATCTGCAGTACCTGCATGTTCCGGACATTCCTGTGGAATTGACTCCCCCCCATGCAACCCTCTTTTGAGACTCTCTCACAAATGGTGTGGGATAATCCGGCACTTATTCCCTCTGTGGCTAAGTCCGTAGATAGGAAATATGCCCCTCCCAAGGATCGGCCCACTGTGGCCTCGCAAGCCTTTGCTGATGCCATAGTTGTCCTGGCAGAGAATGACAAGGCCATTCTTCCACAAGAATCTATGGCACGTACAATAAATAAAGACTCTCACAAAATCGACACTTTGGGAAAGCAAGTCTTAGCTATTTCCACCCTGGGCATGCGCACTGCTAGCTACCAGGGTTATTTCTCTCAGTATGAGTATACACTCTGGCATTCACTCAAGGCCATGGCAGAGGCTCTCACAGATTCAAAAGTCAACAAAGAGCTTCTTCAAACCATTACTAGAGGCATTGAATCCAATAACCAGGAGCTTAAAGCTGCCATGGTTGCCTTTGCCACTGCCTCCAGAGCAGCAGCAGCCAGTATATGCACCCGATGCCACTCTTGGTTGCACACTTCGGGATTCACAATTAATGCCCAGCACAGAGTTATGGCTTTGCCTTTTGATGGTACGTACCTGTTTGGTCCTCAGATTGAGCAGGTGCTAGAGGCCACAACGAAAACTAGAATGGCTATCAAAATGGCCAGACCGCCAACCACAGCCCCTCAAAGGGGCGGTAACCAGTGTCAGTTTCATAACTGTCAGTCCTTTTATGGTAAAGGCAGAGGAGGCTTCAACAGAAACCAAGCCCCTCATCTGCAAAAGAAAATGCAGCAGAAGGCATAGGGCCCCAAAGCACCTAGTGCCACCCTCTGAGATTCCAGCCCAAGTGCCACCTCAGCTGTCTGAGGTGGACTCTCCTCTGCAGTAGGAGGGCGTCTGACTCAGTTTTATGACCAGTGGAAGTCAATCACATCAGACAAGTGGATACTCAGGATAATCCGTGAGGGGTACTCTCTAAACCTTTAAGAAACCCTTCCAGATCACCCACCCAAATGATAGCCCAAGCTATCTGTCGCTCAGTCAGACCTTCTTGCTTCCGAGATCCAAGGCCTTCTAAACAACAGGGAAGAAGTAGTCCCACTGGATCAGTGGAACACAGGTTTCTACTCCCATTACTTCCTAGTTCCAAAGAAAACAGGTGGCATGCACACCCAATTCTCAATCTGAGGAAGATAAACAAATTCCTTTACAAGGAAAAGTTCAAGATGATATCACTTGGTACATGTTTACCTCTGGTTCACCAAAATGATTGGCTGGCCTCCCTGGACATGCAGGGCCACCTACCAGCATGTTTTCATACACCCAAACCACCATAAATACCTCAGATTTGTGGCATTGGGTCTGCACTACCAGTTCAGAGTCCTGCCCTTTGGGCTATCCTTGACACCTCTAGTCTTTGCAAAGTGCTTTGCAGTTCTCACAGCACATCTCAGAAAGCTTGGAATTCAGGTGTTCCCGTATCTGGACGATTGACTTTTAGCAAGTCCCTCCAGATGGGAGACTCAGGAAGCTGTGGCTTCAAAATTCCTCACGTCCATAGGAGTCCCGCTAAATTTGGGAAAGTCACAGCTACAGCCCTCCCAACGACTCCTCTTCATAGGAGCCCTTCTGGATACCTCCAGTGCAAAAGCCTTTCTTCTGGAGGACAGAAGGAATGACATCCTTCAGATGGCCCACTTCATCAGAGAGAATGACTAGGGTTGAGCTCTCTTGATGCAGCGGATGCTGGGTCTCATGGCATCCTCAGTGTTCACTGTGCCTCTGGCTCATCTTCACATGAGGACTACTCAGTGGATGCTCAGCACTCAGTGGTCACCAACCACAAACCCACAGTCCTTTCACTTCAAAGTGATGGAACCCCTGAAATGGTCACTCACCTGGTGGACTAGGAAGACAACCTTCTGGAAGGTTATCCCTTCACCCCGCTAGAATCTCAGATCCCCATCACCACGGATGCATCCCTACTGGGATGCAGAGCTCACTGCCAGAATCTCCACACCCAGGGTCGATGGAGCCAGGACGAGTCTCAGCTTCACATAAATGTTCTAGAAATGAGAGCCATTCTGTTTGCAGCCCGAGCCTTGAAGGACATACTCTGTCACAAGATCATTCTCCTTCAAACGGACAACAAAGCAGTGATGTATTACATTAACAAGCAGGGTGGAACACACTCTTGCCCCTTATGCAGGGAAGTGATGAGAGTGTAGAAGTGGTGCCCGGAGCCCAAAGCACTGAGCCAGGCAGTCTACCTGCTGGGAGTGCAGAATGATTTGGCAGATTGTCTCAGCAGAACAGAGACAGAACCTCACAACTGGTCTCTTGACACAAACGTTGTGCAATCCCTCTTTGAAGAGTGGGGAACTCCAGACCTGGACCTTTTTGTGTCCCCACTCAATGCAAAACTACCTCTCTTCTGCTCCAGAAATCCAGAACCTGGTGTTTTTTGTTAGGATGCATTCAGACTGCGGTGGACAAGATGCTTTCTGTATGCATTTCCTCCTCTTCCCCTAGTTCAGAGGGTGCTGCTCAAGCTGGAGGCACGGGGGGGCAGAATGATCCTCATCACCCCATTCTGGCCTCATCAGATCCAGTTTCTATTAATCAACAAATTATCAGAAACTTCTCTGAGACAGCTTCCACGTCATATGAACTTGCTGACCCAGGGCCCTGTTGTCCATCCCAACCTGAAGTCCCTTCACCTCCATGCCTGGTGCCTGAAGAGAGAGAGGTGAACAGGTTTAACGTTTTACATAGGGTCTTGGATATTCTGTTAGCTGCACGCAAGCCAGCTACTCAAAAAACTTACACAGCTAAATGGAAGTGGTTCTCTATCTGGTGTGCAAAATCCTCCTGGAATCCTTTTTCCTGCCCACCAAACAAAGTCCTAGAGTATCTTCTAGATCTCTTGAGCACAGGCTTGCAATACTCAACTGTGAAGGTTCACCTTTGCACTTTCTCAATGTACCATGAGCCTGTACACTAGGGAAGAGCAAACCGACCCGCCTAAAATCAGAACCCCCCTGGATCAAAAGCGGCCCGGCGGACCCAGTTAAATAAGAACCCATATGGTAAGTGTACTGAGTCTGGGTCCGCCGGCTGTGTATAGCTAGATGATTAAAAGTTTGTCCCGCCCACAGCTGGAGCTGGCTTTTTGTTTTTTTGTTTCCTTTTTTCTGTTTTTTTCCCCAGATGCCACACTTTGGGGCTCCAGCTCAAAAGCTCAAGGAATTCCTCTCCTGGTAAAGCATCCAACCATGGACACTGGACCACTGACAGCCAGGCAGTCAGTCACTGACTCAGTGTGACTGTGTAGACTCCTCCTCCTCCTGTGCTAGTGTGTGTGTGGGCAGCCAGTGCATGTGACAATTTCTGGGGCATCCTGCTCTGCTTTATTGGAGATGACCCCAGAAGAGAGTGAGACAG
Source organism: Neoceratodus forsteri (assembly GCA_016271365.2). Lineage (NCBI taxonomy): Eukaryota > Metazoa > Chordata > Ceratodontiformes > Ceratodontidae > Neoceratodus > Neoceratodus forsteri. Next base: position 727,560,725 of record CM028129.1, read on the forward strand.
TAGCCAGAGACTAGTCAGTTAGATGGAGTTTGGACTGGAGCAGACCATTGGCCCCCTAGGCTTGGCTGCCAATGCCCATCCGAGTCGAATATGTACCACCCCGACAGTTTACTGTTTCCACGGTAACCACCAGTGCCACCCTCACCCACCACTGAACTGACTGAGGAATTATTTCAATGGACCACATTATAGAGACCCTGTGCCATGGCCGCATACTGCTACTGGTTGCTGCCCTGAACGCCTGATGTGGTGAAAATTTGGAATACAATTAAGAGGCATTTTTTATAGTTTTTCTACGGTCTTCTGCAGTTGCACTCTGCTTAGAATGACCTTCCCCCCAACCTGCAACCAGTGTTGCCCAGCCGTGTCTTGTCTCACTCTCGTTGCATCATCAAAGTCTTATTGTTTCTGCACAGTGCACTGCACACACACTTTAGTCTAATTAGATTTTGCCTAATAAAAAATCAAGCACAATAATGCATGAGTTATGATATGGTCCTCCACAGTCATGAACCTATATGTACAACAGCAGGTCCTGCAAAATTATTGCACAAATCTAATTAGAGTCTAGACTAAAGTGTGTGTGCAGTGCAGTGCAGAAACAATAATACTTTGAGACAGCTGGTCAACATGTTACCGTATCAACTCGAGTACACTCGAGAAATAAATCACTTCTTTAATTTTGTGGATTTGTTCGCTGAGATGCGGATATACATACATTACCATTCTCCTAAGTGATTTCGCTTGTGCCACACACAGCAGACACACATGACAGTGACATACCTCTGCCAGACTGCCACCACCTGACTAGCTGTATGTCGGTCAGGTGGCATAGAGAGATGGGTATATAAAAGGCTGTGTGCGGAGGGAATTACTCAGTGCGTGGCTGACTGCAGTGCCTATGAAAGAGATACAGAGATGGAGCTTTGAGTACTTTAGTTGTATTATCTGTGATTCTGATCACAGTTTACCTTCGGCAAAAATATCCACCAACTGATTTACTTCTTTTTATTGAAATAGATTACACAACTAAAAAGAAAAAAAAGAGGGGTGAACTGATAAAAGAATCGATCGTGTGGTGGGGTGGGGAGATGGAACTTTGAGTGCTCGTCACTCACAGTGGACGCTGACGGCCTATCTCCTTGTGTTTATCAGATCTCACCCCATCTGTTTTCCTTTTCTGTGATTATTAAACATAAAACCTGCCAGAACTGTATTAAAAAACAAAAGCAAGCAAAGCTTAGTAGGCATAGCATATTTTATTTACTAGAAAAGAATAAAAGGGGAACAGAGAGAGAAAGAGAGAAAGGAGATCACCATCAGCCTGGCAGGTTGCAAGCTTTGAGTGCTCCCTGCTCTCTCAGTGCTTGAATCTAGCCTTCCTGCTTTTTCTTTTCAAGTTAGCTGAGCTTTTTATTGCCTCATTTAAAATTTTCTAAATAAATAAGAAAACATTAGTGAGTTAGTTTTATTCCCCACTCCCCTTCCCCGTGTCTCAAGTGAAGTGAAGTGAATCTCTGAAGTAGGGAGGAGCATACCTCTCAACCTTTTGTACCCCAAATGTGGAACACTGTCTATCAAAATGTGGAACAAATGGGCAAAATGTGGAACACTTAATCAAATCTTTACCTAAGAAGCTCAAAACACTGTTAAAATGTTGCATTTATGTTCAGAAAGCCTGTTATTAATTGAATAATATATTTTTGCATTATTTACAATGGATTTTTGCTTTAAAATGTTGACTTTGAATGTGGAACAAGTCCTCACAATGTGGAACAGGGAGCTTTTGTGAAGCAAAATGAGTAACGTTCCTCGTAATGTGGTACAGTTGAGAAGTACAGGGAGGAGATTGCTATAAGATTCTACTGTGCTTTTACTGCAGTGCTGTACTTGGTCTTGCCTGGAAGGCACTAATTAAAAAATATATTTTCTGACTTTCTGTATACTGTAATTTCACTTGCCAGTTTGCCTGTGTGTAACAACTGACTGTGTGTTTGTTTACCCACTGCTGTTGTGAATACATGGCTTACTGCTTATATTATTCCTGCATGTTCCCTGCTAAATAAAAAAAAAAAACCTACATAAAGGAAAAACATTTTTTGTCTTACTCAAAACAAAATAAACCTAGCTACATTGGTGGAAGGGGGAGGGTGGCTGTGAGGTTGAGCCTGTCCACTCTGGAGAGGACAGACAAACTTGAGAACAAGTGAGAGGAGTAAAAAAAAAAAAAATTCCTACTGTGAAAAGCATTATTTGTTTCATTCAAAAAAAAAAAAATAACTATAAGTGTGGAAGGGGGATGGTGTCTCTGAGAGCGAGCACTTCAGGAGAAAACAGAGTTACTTGAGAACAAGTGAGAGGACTAAATAAAAAGAAAATTCAGGACAAATGCATTGTGTGTACCAAAAAAAAAAAAAAATTAGTGGTAGGGGGAGTGTGGCTGTGAGGCTGAGCCTGTACTGAGTGGGCAGAGAAACTTGGAAACAACTGAGAAGATTATATAAAAAGAAAACACATACAGGAAAAAGCATTTTTGTGTGTAATAAAAAAAAGCTGAAAATGTGCACCAGAGAGGGCGAGGATGAGGCCAAAATGGGGAAAGGTATGGGGAAACTTATGTCACAAACAACACTGCACAGTCTGGCTGGTAAAAGACCAGTTGCTGGTACTTCATCTGGTAGCAGTAGTGGTTCTTCCACAATGCTGTCCAAACAGACAGGAAAGGTCAAAACTACCTTAATTAAAACTGAAAGAGTAGTTGGCACCACAAGGAGTGGCAAGCCAAGATATGGTACCTATGTGTACCGTAGTACCAGTACAGATTTAAATGAGGGGGAAAAATCGAGCTCTGATGAGAGTAATGATCATGAAATGGAGGATGTAAACAAGGAGGGAGAAAAACAGAAACAAATGGAAAGCCGGAATGATGTAGAGGTGGCAGTTGCACAGACGCAGGATGAATGGGATGATTTGGACTTGAATGAGATGGGCAGTTTGGGCACAAACAGTGTGGTGCAGGTGCAGGAGAAACAAGATGAGGGGGCAGTGCATTCAGATTTAGGTTCTGTCACTGGCCTGGAGGAGCTGATGGATGACGATAATAATGGTGAAACAGAAAAAGATGATGAGCAGCCTCCCAGTGTTGAGAAAGAACAACATAGTGGAAGTGACAAAGGACAGTATAGTATGCCTGGTACTGAAACAAAAAAGGTAACATCTTATGTGTGGTCTTACTTTTCTCTGGCTGCCAATAATGAGTTAAATTTGCTCAATATGTAAAAAGACCATCAGCAGAGGGAGCAAAAAAGGTGCTTTGGGTACCTCAGCATTAAAAAGACATTTAGAGAGATGTCACCCATTACATCTCAGGCGTGATTTTTTTGGTCAGAGAGAAAGAAGACAACATGCAGGCAGAGCTAAGTCAGACTACACCTGAACCTGTTATATCAAGTGATAGCAGCAGCCCTGTTGCTTCAGTTGTACCGCCAACTCTTTCTCAGTCTTCTTCTAGAATAAGTACTACAAACAGTCCCCTTTTGCCCTTATCATCATCCAGCACTCCTCATGTTGGCCATCAGAAAACTTGAACTGCTAGAAGATAGCTCACAATTTCAGAAACAATTGAACATAAAGCTAAGTACTAGCGTACTCATCCTGAGGCAATTGCTATAACAAAACTAATTTCAGAGATGATAGCACTGGACTTACAGCCTTACAGAATTGTGGAGCATGTAGGATTCAAAAGACTTTTGAATCACCTGTCACCAAGATACAGTATTCCATCCAGGAAATATTTCTCGACTGTTGCAATACCACAGATGTATGATTTAGTAAGTGCTAAACTGAAACATGCTTTAAAAGATGCAGTTGCTGGTGTTGTCTATCTGACTACTGACAGGCTGCCAGCCAGAACCATTTATGTCACTGACTGCGCATTGGGTATCATTTACTCCCTGTAGTGACACTGACAGTTCCCCTCTGAAACTGGCTTCCCTTTGCATCCAGTATATCCGGTAGGATCACACAGTTTCAAACATCCTGGATGAGCTCAATAGAGAGATACAGTACTGGCTGACATCACAAGGGCTTTCTGTAGGTTTTATTGTGTCTGATAATGGTTCAAACATGAAGAAAGCATTTTCTGATGGGGGCTTTGTCCACATTCGATGTTTTACATGCTGCCTAAATTTGATTGTGCATGCCTTTCTGGAAGAGGACAGAGGTATAAAGGCTCTCATGTATGTGGCAAAATGAATATGCACACATTTCAGCCATTCCTTCAAAGCACGCCAACGTCTTCAGGCCATACAAGAAAAGCATGGACTGCCTCCTAATACTGTCATCCAGGATATTGCAACGAGGTGGAACTCTACCTTTTACATGTTCCAACAACTGCTGGAGCAAAAAAAGGCTGTAAGACAGTATACATTAGAGAACAGCATAGGGGATGCTGATGTGTACATTAATCCTCAGCAGTGGGCTGTTTCAGAACTTCTCATCAAGATCCTGCAACCCTTTGAGGAAATTACTAGGGAAGTAAGTTCCAACAGTGCCACACTCGGCCAAATAATCCCATTGATCAAGATTCTTAGATTTCAGCTGAATGCAATCAGGGGTGAGTTGGAAGGTGCAACAAGCCAATTTCAGATGGGAGAGTCTAGTGCAACTGAAAGGGACTTGCCACCCAGAATTAAAAAAAGACATAGGCCCAGATATTCAAACTGTGCCCAAAAAGTGCGCAATTGCAGGAGCAAGAGCAAATCCACTGCGCCCATGCACAAGAAGCGCAATATTCAAAAACTGCGCAGGTCAAGATGTGCCTGCAGCACACGACTGAATATTGCACCACCTGTGCCATAGCGCAACCAGGGATCTGCAGTTGTGCAGTCCAGATGCGCCATAGCACAACCAGGGATGCTCAGTGGAGCAGTTCAGATGTGCCATAGTGCAATCAGGGATGCTCAGTGGAGCAGGGCAGCAGTGCAACAGCACAACCAGGGATGCGCAGGGACAGGATGCAGGGGCCCACCCCCACTGGTAATACCACCTCCCCTCCTCCACCCCCTTAACCCCAACCTCCTCTGCCACCCCTTCCACCTCCTCCGGTTACACTGGTTACACCAGATTTCAAGACTCTAATTCAGTCTTGGTGGCAGGGGGCTCGGTCGGAGTTGGTGTCGGACCTGGAGACGAGACTCCCTCTCCCACGGTCTCTGAGGTCCCCATCCCCAAGTAGTTCTTCTGTGGCTATGGTGCACATTTCGGGGAAGGCTCATCAGGACATTGCTCTCCCTGATATCCACCACAATCCTGATGAAGGAGCAGATGATGATGACGACGGTGATGGTGAGGGGGCTGATGATTCTGCGGAGGATGTCTTGGAGGAGCCTGAGGCCTGTCAGGCAAGGTTTCCCCGAAATCCCCACCAGAGAACCCTGCCTTTTTGGACCTTCTGAGATCTATGAAGGATTTCTTTGACTGGGAGTCAGAGGATCAGGACCCTATGAGACAGACACTCACAGAAAACCTGGACTTAGAGTCTCTGTCTCCAGTCCCCATTCCTCCAAGGATTGGACCTCATCAGGACCTCACCTCTACCATCTGGCAGATGCCTCATTCCCTCCCGGCTGTCCTCAAGAGGGCAGACAGACCCTACCGGGCGCCAAAGAATGCCCTGTTCTTGAAAATGCATCCTAAGGCTGACTCTGTTGTCATTTCTGCTGCTCATGACTGCTCTGCTACACCCAAGCACATGAGCACCTTTGCTCTGGACAAAGAATCGAGGCAGATGGACCAGTTCAGGAGAAAAATTTATGCTTTGGCCACATGCGCTCTCCGGTCCCTTATCTATGTGGCTCATATGGTGTCTCACCAGAAAGCTACCTTGGCCAGGTTAGAAACTTGAGTCCAGGCCATGGATCCCTCGAGTTTAAAGGAGGAGCTTGTCAAGGATCTTTGCCTCTCCAAATTCTCTTGTAGGCATGCTTTGCGAGCCACATACTACTCGGTTGATTCTGTGGCTCGCACCTCAGCACTCCTGGCTTTGCCTTTCCAGACTTGCTAATGAAGTTCAGTCGGTGATTCAAGATGCCCCCTTTAGGAGCTCAGAACTCTTTGGTGGGGACACCAAGGACGTTATCACTGACCTGCAGGACAGAGGCCTTGCCCTCAGGTCAGTGAGGTCCATGTACCGATCAGGCAACCAACAACAGCAGCCCTTTCGGAAAAGGACCTGGAGGCAGAGAAAGCAAGCCCCGGCAGGTTGCCAGGGAAAGCATAAGGCCATGGGTACAGTCACACCTCCTGCCTCCAAGAACCAGAGAAGTACAGGGGGCCCTCCCCTGAATGTCCAGCCACTTCCTAACTTCCCATCCCCACTGCCTCCTCAGTCTCCCAATGGGGAGCAGGTGGGGAGATTCGCCATGCGCGGGAGTGGAGGGCGATAACCTCTAATGAATGGGTCTTGCAGCTAGTGTCCATCGGACACACAATAGAGTTTCTCGACTTTCCTCCAGAAACTCCACCAAAAAGATCCTCCTATTCAAGAGATCAGGCTCTTCTCATCTGAGAAGAGGTGAACAGTCTCTTGCTCAAGGAAGGAATAGAGCACATTCCCCTCCAGCAAAGGGGAAGGGGGTTTTACTCCCATTTTTTTCTGGTTCCAGAAAAGTTGGGGATTTCAGACCCATACTCAACTTAAGCAACCTAAACCAGTTTGTTGAGTACAAAAAATTTTGGATGCTAACTCTCCAGAGCTTCCTTCCACTCCTTCTGGAGAATCATTAGTTGTGTGCTCCGGACATGCAGGATTCTTATCTGTATATCCCCATATTCCCCGGCCACCACTGGTTACTGAGGCTTCAGTTCCAGTGGGAACACTTCCAATTCTGGCGCTCCTCTTTGGTCTGTCATTGGCATCCTGGGTGTTTACCAAGTGCCTGGCAGTGGTTGCGGCCTTCTTACGCCACAGGGGTATTGCGGTTTTTCCTTACCTGGATGACTGTCTAATTTCAGCCCTGTCCAGAGACTCTTTACTAGAGGCTCTTTCTTTCACTTTGGACCTTTTCAACAGGCTAGGGATTACTGTCAATATTCCCAAATCCTCCATGACTCCGGCCCAGAAACTTCAGTTCATTGGGGCAGTATTGGATATGGTCCATTGCAGAGCCTTCCTCCCTCCAGACAGGGTGGATACACTGATCTGTCAGGCTTCCAGAGTGGCTTCTTCCAGGACCATCCTGGCCCGGGAGATCCTTCGCCTTCTTGGCCTGATGGTGGCCTCCATCACCACTGTTCCCCTTGCAAGGCTGCACGTGAGAGTAACTCAGAGGTCCTTGCACGTGCAGTGTGATCAACTCCTGGATGACCTGGACATCTGGTACTGGTCTCCTCAGTGGTTCAGAAGGAATTGCTTTGGTGGAGGGATCCCTGCAATCTTTCTTTGGGTCTCACCTTCCGCAACCCAGTTCCCTTTGCATCCCTAACCACAGATGCCTCGAACATGGGATGGGGAGCACATCTAGGGGAGCACCAAGCCCAAGGACTGTGGTCCAGCTTGGAGACTACATTACATATCAACGTTCTGGAGATGAGGGCTGTCCTGTATGCCTTACAGGCTTTCCAAACCCTCCTTCCCAAGGGATCACTGCTGGTCCAAACGGACAACATGTCGTTAGTTTGGTACCTCAACAAACAAGGAGGAACCCGCTTGTACCCCTTATGCAGGGAGGCAATGCGGGTGTGGAACTGGGTGGTCCAGCACAATCTGGCCCTTGTGGCTGTGCACGTGCTGGGTGTTCTAAATGTCCTGGAGGACAGTCTCAGCAGATCTTGGACCCTAACCAATGAGTGGGAATTACATCAGGAAGTGATGGAATCCATCTTCCTACATCGGGGGCATCCGGAAATTGAACTTTTCACCTCCAAATTCAATGCAAAACTTCCCAGTTTTTGCTCGCTCGTTCCAGGGCATGGTGCTTTCTGGCACGATGCGCTATCTCTCTCTTGGACAGGGAAGTTTTTGTATGCTTTCCCTCCATTTTCCATTCTCCAGAGGGTCCTCCTCAAACTTCAAGCAGAGAAGGCAAAGATGATTCTCATCGCTCCTCTCTGGCCGAAACAGATTTGGTTCCTGCTGCTGCAACAGCTTTCCAGGGAACCACCGGTTCCACTTTCAGTGACCCACGACCTCCTGACTCAGGATCAAGGTCAGCTACTATGTCCGGAGCTCAAGACTGTGCACCTTCATGCTTGTCTCCTGCAGACATAGCGATCTCTCACTTTGGGGTCTCCTCCCGGGTCACTCAAGTCCTCATTGAGACCAGAAAGCCCTCTACTCGGTCCACTTATGCCATGAAGTGGAAATGGTTTTCCATCTGGGTGACCACCAAGGGTTGGAACCCTTTCTCAAGTTCTGTCCCTCAAGTCATGGAATACCTCCTTCATCTGTCAGACTCCTTTCTTTCATATCCATCGTTAAAGGTCCACCTTTCGGCAATTTCGGTGTACCACAAGCTAGTGGGTGGTAAACCCGTGGCTCAGTTGGAAGTCTCTAAAACCTTTCTAAAAGGGAATCTTCATCTGAAACCCCCCATCCATAGCCCAACCCCTCCTTGGGGTTTGAACTTTGTTTTGGAAAAGCTCACCCTTCCTCCTTTTGAGCCAGCTATGAGCTGTGACTTGTGCTTCCTTTCCCAGAAGGCATTGTTTCTGGTTGCCATCACATCTGCCCAGAGGATTTCAGAGCTTCACACTCTGGTTTGCAAGGAGCCCTATCTGATTTTCCATAAGGACCAGACAGTCCTCAGAACAAATCTGAAGTTTCTTCCCAGGGTGGTGTCAGAAGCCACACTGAACCAATCCATAGAGCTTCCTGTGTACTATCCATCCCACTCTAATAGAGGTGAGGCACTCCTCCATACCATGGACGTACATCAGATTCTTCGGTGTTACACTCACTGAACTAAAGAATTTCGTAGCTGTGATCAGCTTTTTGTATCTTTTGCCCCCAGATCAAAGAGCAAACTGCTTTCTAAGCAGGGCCTTTCCCAATGGTTAGGCAACTGCATTAGGTATTGTTACCAGAAATATGAAAAACCTCGGCTGGGTACCATAAGAGGTCATTCTACTAGGGGCATGGCTGCTTCCGCTGCCTTTTTACAAAATGTCTCTGAGGCTGATATCTGCGCCACAGCCACCTGGAGTTCTGTCCATACCGTTACCAAACACTACAGTCTGGACATTGCTTCTAGGCAGAGGGCTGGTTTCAGCCTAGCTGTGTTACAGGGCCTTCTGTCCTAGGCTGAGTCCATTCTGGATTCCATTTTTTTTCTGTTGGAGTTATTTCTCCTCCTCCCTAATTTCTCTCAGTCTCTCTTTGGAGGGACTGCTTGGGACTCTGTCCCATATGTGATGACCTACTGAAGGAACCCTCTCGAAGTAAGATAGTACAGTTACATAGGAACTTACCGTAATGGTAGATCTTTGAGAGAGGTTCCTTCAGTAGGTCATATTTTTCCCTCCCTCCTTCCCCTCATTTTGCTTTCTACAGGGACTCCAAATCCTCTTCGCTCCTGCTGTCAGACCTCTTCCTGGCTCCGGCGGGAGAACTGGAGGGCGGTGTGGAGATCGCCCACTATATACAGTCACGCTGACATCAGTCACGTGACATCGGGTGGGTGGTCCCCATCAGGGATTGCTAGAAAAGTCTGCCGTGCGACACGACGCCAGGTAGCGCCAATCCTATATGTGATGACCTACTGAGGGAACCTCTCTCGAAGATCTACTGTTACGTTATGTTCCTACATAACTGTACTATCTTTGAGGAGTGTCTCTTGTAGTAGGTTTGTTCCCACCCTCCATCCCCCTTCTTCTCTAAGAGAGCAAAATTCTGGTCCTATGACTTTGGGTTGGGACTCCTTTGGTACCTCGACTTCCCCTCATCCTCGTTTTACAAGCTGAATCTGGCAGGGGAACTGAGGATACCAGGGACCCACCCACTCTTATATAGGAAACAGGAAGCTGATGTCATGTGTGGGCGGTCCCTGGTGAAAAACTACTAGAAGAGCTGCCGTGTGCCACAGCAACCTCTGCTGATACCCCAAAGTATTACCTACTGCAAGAGACACTCCTCAGAGATCTACTGTTATGATAATTTTTTACATAACTGTACTTTCTAGTAGTATATGTTGTTCATCCACACAGACCCACCCAACCTCCCCAGCTTCGATGAACAACCTCTGCTTCCAGCGGGCAAGATCTGGCATCATGGTGCGGAGCCGAGGGATATACCTCCCCGGTGGGTGGGAGGAGCCAGCTTAAAGACTTTCCAGCTGATCTTAAAGGGGAAAGGACGTTCCAAGAAATGTGGATGAACAGCATATACCACTCTTAGAACTACTGTTACAGGTGAGTAACCTGTGCTTTAGCCCTTCCAGCAACTTCTCTTCATAGGAGCTCTCCTAGACACCTCCAGGGTAAGAGCCTTCCTTCCAGAAGACAGAAGAAACTACATTCTCCAGATGGCTCGCTTCATCAAGGAGAACAACTCGGTCCGAGCTCCCTTGATGCAGCGGATGCTAGGTCTCATGACATCATCCATATTCACAGTACCCCTAGCCTGTGTGCACATGAGACCCACACAATGGATGCTCAGCACTCACTGACCACACACTTGTAATCTTTTCACAGAGCCTCTAATGAGGTCACTCACCTGGTGGACCCAGGAGGACAGTCTTCTCCAGGGTTTCTCCTTTGCCCCACTGGAGATGCAGATCACCATCACTACAGATGCATCTCTGACTGATTGTGGAACTCACTGTCAGGACCTCCATACCCAGGGCCTGTGGAGCCAGGATGAGTCCCATCTGCACAAAAATGTCCTGGAAATGAGAGCTGTCCTGTATGCTGTCCAAGCCCTGAAGTATGTCCTCTGTCACAAAGTAATACTCCTTCAGATGGACAACAAAGCGGTGATGTACTACATCAACAAGCAGGGTGGAACGCACTCTTACCCTTTGTGCAGAGGGGTCATGAGAGTGTGGGAGTGGTGTCTTGAGCACAAAGCCCTGATCCAGGCAAGCTACCTCCCAGGAATCCAGAATGGAGGCAGATCTACATGAATGGCCTCTTGACTCAAACATGCGATCGCTATTCGAAGAGTGGGGCACTCCAGACCTGGAGCTTTTTGCGTCCCCACTCAAAACAAAACTGCCTCTATTCTACTTCAGAAATCCAGAATCCAGAACCTGGCATTTTCTGTCAGGATGCATTCAGACTGTGGTCGACAAGATGCTTTCTGTACACATTTCCTCCTCTTCCCTAAATTCAGAGGGTGCTGCTCAAATTAGAGGTGCAGAGGGGCAGCATGATTCTCATCGCCCCATACTGGCCTAATCAGATATGGTTTCCATTAATCAGTGAATTATCATAGGTCCCTCCGAGACAACGTCCCCTACAGATGGACCTCCTGATGCAGGGTCCGATAGTCCAACCCAACCTGCGATCCCTTCATCTCCATGCTTGTGTCCTGAGGAGATAGAAGTGAGTAGGGTTAACATCTCTCAGAGAATCTCAGAAATCCTCTTAGCCACATGTAAGCCATCCACTTGGAAGACCTACACAGCAAAGTGGAAGCAGTTTTCCATCTGGTGTGCAAAGTCTGCCCTGGACCCTTTTGTTTGTCCACCAAGTAAGGTGTTAGAGTACCTCCTAGACTTGTCAAATGCAGGACTGCAATACTTGACAGTAAAGGTGCACCTTTATGCAATTTCCACCTATCACACACCAGTACAGAATGTCATTGGCTCAGTTACCTATAGTGAAGAGATTCCGTAAGGGTATCCTGCACATTAGGCCACCAGTCAGGAGACTTGTGGTCGAGTGAGATATCAATCTTGTGCTAGACATGCTTACCCGTAAACCCTTTGAGCCTCTAGCAATCTGCAACTTGAAGTTTCTGACCTTGAAGGCAGCCTTCTTTGTGGCCATTACTTCTGCTGACAGGGTGTCTGAAATACATGCCCTTGTCACATACCCCCCCCCATACACAGTATTTCACAAAGACAAGGTGATTCTCAGAACTCATCCTATATTCTTGTCCAGAGTGGTCTTGGAATTCCATCTGAACCAGCCCTTGGTCTTTCTGACCTACTTTAGAAATTTCCAGAATGAAGGGGAACGCACCCTTCGCTCGCTGGATGTCAAAAGGGTTTTGTGATTCTACATTGACATAATGAAAGAGATTCGCAAATCCAAACAACTCTTTATCTCATTTAGCATGGCCTGCCTGGGTCAGCCTGTTGCCATCAGGTGCATTTCAGCATGGCTAGTAGTGTGTCTTGGCCATTGCTGCTCGAGGGCGCAGGTCAAGCTAGAAGGCAGGGTGTATGCCCACTCTACCAGAGCAGTCGCACCATCCCTGGCGGAGATTCGGAAACATGCCCATTGCGGGCATCTGCAATTCAGTCACTTGGAGCTCTATGCACACTTTCGTGAAGCACTACGCCTTGGATGTACATGCCAGACAGTATCCTTCTTTTGGCTGGACAATCCTTAGGGGACTTCTGTCCTGAGCTCCTTTTTCCTGCCACCCAGTTCGGGGAATTGTTTTCAGCTTGGTACTCTTCCCACTAGTGTAAATGAGTGGTGGAGACTTTTAGTTCAGCAAGATATGGAAATTACATACCTACCGTAATTCTTGATCTTCTTGAATGAAGTCTCCACCACTCATTCACATGCCCATCCGCCATCCTCCAAGCTCACTTATCCTGTCTCTGGTCTTCACTCCCTCGTTGGCTGGGCTATGAAGACTCTGTTGAGTTGACCCTTCTTGCATGGGTCATATGGACTATCTTATGTCCAGATTAGGTTAGTTTCCTAGATTAGGTTACGCTGCAACTCCTCGGTAAAAAGGTACTGAGGCGGTTGGAGGGTCGACGCCAAGATAGCCTATATGGCAAAAGCCAGTCTTGCGGCACTATGCATGCATGGTCCTGCCTTGGCACTGGCCCTCCTGAAGATTTTTGGCTCCTGCTGGGTCCTAACGCATCCAGCGTAGTCCCACTAGTGTGAATGTGTGGTGGAGACTTCATCCAAGAAGATCAGGAATTACGGTAGGTATGTAATTTCCATTTATGGGGGTAGGGGAGGGAGGGGCAGCTGCAGTGTAACATTTGATAGCTGCACACTCGAGCAGACTTGATAGACCATAAGGCCTGCATCTGCTGGTAGTTCATACGTATGTTGGTATGTACTTGCCTGACCTCACTGATGCAGGCTTACAACATTCCACAGTTAAGGTCCACTTGTGAGCTGTTTCAGTGTAACATGAGCCTGTACAGAACCTCTCTTTGGTTCAGTTGCCTCTAAGAGGTTCCTGAAAGGCATTTTGGACACAAGGCGCCCAGTCAAGAAACCTGTTGCCACCAGGGACCTCAACCTTATGGACTTGCTTACCTTGAGGCCTTAGAACCCCTGGCTACTTGTGACCTAAAATTTCTAACTTGGAAAACTGTGCTTCCAGTCACCATCACCTGCAGAGTCTCTGAGATGCATGCTTTGGTCACAGACCATCCACTTACTGTTTTTCTATAGACAATGTTGTTCTTCATACACATCCCGAGTTTTTACCTAAGGTGGTGTCGGAGTTTCACTTAAACCAGCCTTTGGGGCTGCCTACATACTTTCCCAACTTCTAGAATGAAGGGGGGTGCACCCTCCACTCTCTGGATGTTAAAAGAGCCTGCACATTCTACCTCAGTAGAACAAAGGACTCCAGACAGTCAAAGCAGCTCTTCGTTTCCTTTCACCCCAATTGGCTAGGTCAGCCAGTTACCATAAAATGCATTTCTGCATGGATTGTCAGTTTCCTGCATCACTGCTATGCTATGGTGCAGATCAAACTGGAGCGCCAGGTTAGTGCACACTCCACAAGAACAGTCACTGTGTCCCTGGCAGACATTCACTCTGTTCCTGGTATTTGCAGATCTGCTACCTGGAGCACAGTGCACATCTTTATCAAGCACTATGCCCTGGAAGTCTGTGCCTGTCATGTGTGAGCTCCAGCTCCTACGACCCAGTCCTGGTACTTTAATCTCCGCTTGGTACTCTAACCGGTGGTGAAGATTGGTTTCTGGAAGATATTAAAATTATGCTTGCCTTAATTATTGATCTTCTATGAACATCTTCACCACTGATTCATACACCTACCCTCTATTCCCTGGGCTCACTCTTTCTCTGTTTGTTAGTCTTCATACCTTGTTTTTGCTTTGGGCTGTGAAGACACTGCTTTCTTGGTTTTGGCCCTTCTTACACAGGTCACAAGGAGTACGTTATGTCCTCTAGCTAGGTGTATTATTATTTGATCTTACTTTGAGGTTATCTCTTGCAGCAGGCCACACATGGAACTATAGCCGTCAAGCACGACAGGACCACACATAAACTTTTCTAGCTAGCAGTCTACCAGATGGCTGCCCACTCGGTCATCACACGCTGACATTACCCTACCCTAGAAGAGTGGACAGCCCCCATGCCACCTTCAGTTCTTTTTCCACCAGCTTCAATCAACTGCCATTTCTTCAACTTTATTTTCCTTTTTCTCTTCCTAGTTCACCATCACTTTACTTTTAAAGGGATTTTCTCTTGTTTATGCAGAGCTCTGTCTCTGAAAAAACTCTACCAGAGGTGTACCTGTGGCGAGAAGATTCCTGAGAAGCGTGACCATGATGCTAATGTCCGCTGCCTACTGTAGGTCCAGGCCACAACATACAAGCCTGCAGGATCTGCCCTGGCTTCAACCAGGATGCGCCACCAGAAGACCATGGAAAATTTCTTACACAGGCAGCAGGTCGCCCGAATGGAGAAGGAGCTACAGGCTAAACAACAACCCAAGCGCAAGAGATGCCCCACAGGCTTCGGCTTGCCAGGCAGCCCTCCCTGGCTGCCAATGCCGGCCCCCATTCCTCCTCAGCAAAATGCCATTGGGTGTCCTGGTGCCAGTCACGGTGGATTTACAAGTCATGCTTCACTTATTGTGAGATTTCATGCAACTCAGCTTGCTCTGCCACAAGGGCTACACTGCAAGGGCTTACAGTGCTTGCCCCCATGCCCCCTCATTCTACATGGCCAAGGCATGCACCCTGGGACTGGGTGCCAACTACCCCCTTTTAAGACATGGGGAATGACATTGAGTATCACCTGGACTTTCTTCCTCCCGATGATGAGGATGAGGACGATGGTGAATATGAGGAAGGTGTTACCCCTTCCACTCCATTTCTGCAGTGTCATCTGATGGCGAGGAGACCCCCAAGTATATCCCAAAGTCCTCCAGGATGACCCTGCCTTTGTCACCATTCTGAGACAGTTGAAGGTGGCCATGGGGTTTGACACTGATGAGCAGGACCCTGTCTGGCACTGTCTGTCCACTTACCTTGGTCTGCCAGACACCCCATCTCTGGTCATTCCTCCTTTAATAGAACCTTTTAAGGATGTCACCATGGCTGCCAGGCATTAGTCCAGCTTGGTCCCTGCCAAGCCTTGGAAGGCGGACAAGCTATACCAGGCTCCTGTGGGGAAATCTTTTTTCACCGAATAGCCTCAAGCGGACTCTGTGGTCATTAATGCTGCCCAGGACCGTACCAAGAGGCCCAAACACATCGGTTCCCTCCCACCACACAAGGGTCCTGCAGTTTGGACCTCATTAGCAAGCAGACCTTTACCTCTAACACTTTTGACCCTCAGGGTCCATAACTATATCGTCATATGGCCCAGTTTCAGAACCAGCTGTGAGCTCAGGCCAAAGAAGCAGCTAAAACCCTCCCAAAGGAACCCCTGAGGCAGCAGCTGCTCCAGAGCATTCTGTTGGGGGTCGACATCGCAAGCACCTTCTTCGTTCTGCCTAAGACACCGTTGATACTTCGGCCCAGGCAGCCCCAGCAGGCATTTGCCTGCGACGTCACTCTTGGTTGAGGGTGTCGGGCTTTGTCCAGTATGTACAACAGTCCATCCTATATGCTTCCTTTAGAGGGTATAAAATGTTTGGGACGGACATGCAGGATATACTTTCAAACCTACAGGCCTCTGGCCACACCTTGTGGTCAGTTCATTCTATGTATCACACCATCCAACCTAGAAGTTGTCAGTGGGTGCCCTTTCAGCATGCTGTCCCTAGGCCTAAACCTGGTGCCAAGCCTCAGGGTACATAGAGCAGCTGAAGCCCTGCCTACCCCTACCTCCACTGCCAGGACACCCCCCTTCCCAGAGGAGGTGGTGGAGCCCCTGCTGCAGGTGCTACCTCAGCATGACTCCTTGCCTAGCCGTCCCCCACCTGCCAGACAGGAGGTGGTAGTAAGGGGTCGCTTCTCCCTGCATCTGGACAAGTGGAGGAAGATCAGCAGAGATGCATGGGTCTTGCTACTCATCGAAAAAGGCCACACTCTGGAGCTCCTGGAGTGGCCTCCAGAAAAACCTCCAGTTCAGTCCTCTTACCCGTCAGCACCTTATCAAAATAAAACTACATCCAAGCATTATCAACTGGGTTATTTCTTGGCTGGATAATAGGTGTCGGTGTGTATCTCTCACAGGCTACGTATCTTCTTTTGATAAAGTGATGAGCGGAGTGCCACAGGGCTTGGTTCTGGGCCCCACCCTCTTTAATATTATAGCGGCCTCCATGCAGTCACCAGAAAATGCATGGCTTAGTAAATATGCTGGCGATTGTAAAATGGGAGAGATTATCGACAACCTACAGTCAGATCAACATTTTCAATGAGCACTACTACATCTGGAGTCTTGGGCTAAAGAAAATAAATGCATTTCAATGCCACCAAATGTAGGATGATGCATTTGGGCAATAGAAATTTGTGTTATGAATACCAGCTTAATTTAATAACTTAGTCTTAACGTCTACAGAAAGTGAGAAGGACTTAGGTGTAGTAGTCTCACGCAGTTTGATGTTTAAAGAACATACTAGGTACAGTCAATAAATACAATAGCATCATGGGTTGCATCCTCAGGAATATCAAAAGTAGGGAAACCAAGGTATTGATACCATTATATACCAGCCTTGTGAGACCCCATATGGAGTACCTTTCTTGGCGCCCTTAACCATAGGGAGACAAAAGTTGGTGGAAGGTATTCAAAGTAAATTTACAAAAATGGTCAGGAATGTGAGGGACCTAAGCTACTCAGAATAACTGCATAATCAGGAGCTATTTGAACTATAGGTGCTTAACAGGTGACCTATGTCTGACCTATAAAGCTATGCATGATAAAGTCCTGTTTGAAACTATTGGCATAACTAAAACAAATATTAGCAATAGAAGATTACATAAATACAAAGTAAAAGATGATACCAACAGGACTACCGAGAGTAATTTTTGGTACACACAGAGAATAGCTAGAGTCTGGAATAACCTGCCAGCAGAAATCGTGGGGAGTGAAACTATGTCCTCCTTTAAAAATGGACTGGATAATTACATGGGTAATCAAAACATTTTTTCCACCAGTAATCTGGTGGCGAGTTCATAACAGGTTTGCCTCAAGAACTCGTAATCCCTTTATGATTCTATGATCAGACCACATTCCAGTGCTTTGGGAGGAGATACGCATCTTGCTGCACAAAAGGGCCATAGAACCTGTCCCAGAGACTCAGCATGGCAGGGGGTTATACTGTCACTTCTTCAGGTTTCCAAATGTACAGGGGACCTCAGGCCCATTCTAGACCTCCAGGAGCAAAATTTCTTCATTCAGTACAAGAAATTCTGGATGATTACCCATCAGGTACTGCTGCCTTTTCTGCACCAGGGAGATTGGATCTGCTCCCTCTACATGAAAGATGCATCCGTGCATATCAAGGTATGTGCCTTCCACCAACAGTACCTCAAATTCCACTTTCAGGGAATGCGATTCCAGTTCCAGGCCTTGCATTTTGGCTTGTCCTCAGCCCCTTAGTTGTTTACCAAATGCTTGGCAGTAGTGGCAACAGCTCTTAGGAGAGAGAGACTCTGTCTTTCTCTATTTGGATGACTGGCTCCTCAAAGCACGGTCCAGGAAACTCCTGCTGCAGTCTTTGAAAAGCACCACCCACCTGTTCTAGGATTTGGGCATCACAATCAATCTGCCCAAATCAGTCTTGACCCCTTGTCAGTGCCTCCAGTACATAGGGGTAGTTCTGGATATGATTTGGGGCATGGCCCTCCTGCCCCAGGACAGAGAGAACCACCTAATGTCTCAAGCCCACCTGCTGTACAACAGATATGTCTCAGCCAGAACCTTCCTCCATCTCTTGAGCCTGATTGCTGTGGCTATAGTCACAGTGCCTCTAGCCAGACTGCACATGAGGGTACCCCAATGTACACTGAGGATCCAGTGGGATCAGCATACCAAGGACCTGGAACAACAGATCTTACTTCAAGTGAGAGCTCTTGCAGCAGACAATAATCTTAAGGACTATGCCACCAGGTGCCAGGACCTCACAGAAGCCTTCTAGCCAGCAGTCTTCAGCAGGGGATTGCCCCTGATGTTGGCTCCACCCCAACATCAACCAGTGGTATAAAGGGGAGGCTCCCAGCCCCACCTCAGTTCTTTTCCATCCGTCGACCCATTCGCATTGGCTCCTCGGACGTCTTCTTGCAACAGTTCGACCGCTTGCGCGCCTTCAGCGTTTATTTCTTTTATCGAGAAAGTCTTCGAATTTCATTGCTTTCATTCACTGAGTAGCTTTCTATATAGGGGAAGGGAATAAAGCAACAGAACTAAAGAGTAAACAGGAAGTTGATGAGTCACTATGGGTCATCCTGGAGACAGGAAATGGCACCACAATCCGCATGGGGGTTGTGGACAGACCCCCATCCCAGGGGAGGAAATGGACAAGGAAATGATAGAAGGCATCCTTAAAATGGCAGAAAAGGGGATATATTGTTAATGGGGGACCTGAATATGCCAGATGTTAACTGGAGTACCTTTGTTGCAGGCACATCCAAGAGCAGGGTCATTCTTGATGCCCTACAGGGGCATCCTCAGACAGCTAGTGTTGGAACCCACTCGGGAGGGAGCAATCTTAGACCTGGTACTCTCAAATGGGGAAGGAGAAAGGATCTCAGATTTAGAAGTGGGTAGCCATCTGGGAACAAGTGACCACCAAATAGTGTGGTTTGCAATAAACACAGCCGTAGAGTCAAGCCATACAAAAACAAGAGTATTGGACTTTAGGAAGGCTGACTTTGGGAAAATGAGAGAGTGCCTTAGGAAAGCACTAGCAAACAGGCAAGAAGGAGGAGGTGGAGGAACAATGGGGAAAAATCAAAACAGCCATTGCAGAGGCAACAAGCCTTTGTGTGAAGCAAATCAACAAAACAAAATGAAGGAAAAAAACACTATGGTTCTCAAAAGAGGTGGCAGGGATGGTTAAGGAGAAAAGGATAGCATTCAGGAAATATAAGGAAACACAGAAGGAGCAGGACAGAGAACATTATCAGTTAAAGCAGAAGGAGGCAGGGAAGGCAGTCAGAATAGCAAAGGCACAAACTGAGGAAAAGATAACCAACTCTGTTAAGAAGGGGGATAGAACCTTTTATAGGTACATTAGGGAGTGAAGACAGTCAAAGGGAGGGATACAGAGACTTAATAAAGGGGAGGGAATGTGGGCAGAGGGTGACAGTGAAAAAGCAGGGATACTGAGCAAATATTTCTGCTCAGTATTCACAATGGAAGAGGAGGGGGAAGTACCTAAACTAAACAAGGGAGAAACTCTGAATGGGGGGGGTCAATACCAGTCCATTTACAGAAGAAAGGGTGTTGAAAGAACTCTTGAAACTGAGGGTGGACAAAGCAATGGAGCCTGATGGGATTCACCCAAGAATTCTAAAAGAACTAAGGGTAGAGCTAGTAACACCACTGACTACTCTCTTTAACAAATCATGGGAGGATATGGTGGCACCTGAGGACTGGAGGAGGGCAAATGTGATTCCACTTCACAAAAGTGGGAGCAGGGCAGTGGCAGGAAACTACAGAGCAGTTAGTTTGACTTCAGTGGTAGGGAAAATGATGGAATCACTTCTGAAGGAAAGAACTGTTGAGTACCTAGAGGCCAGTGGGGCACAGGACCCAAGGCAGCATGGTTTCACAGCAGGAAGGTCATGTGAGATGGACCTAATAGATTTCTTTGACTGGGTGACAGTAGTAGTAGACCAGGGAGTGGCTGTGGACATGGTCTACCTAGATTTTAGCAAGGCATTTGACACAGTCTCACACAAAAGATTAACATACAAGTTAGCCAGCCTTGGAGTGGGTCCCAGGGTAGTAACCTGGATGAAAAACTGGCTGGACAACAGGACACAAAGGGTAATAATAAACGGAGTCCACAGTGAAGAAAGGAGGGTAACTAGCGGGGTACCGCAGGGTTCAGTACTGGGACTGGTACTCTTTAATGTCTTTATAAGTGACATCGGATAGCACCTGGAAGGAAAGGTATGTCTCTTTGCAGATGACACAAAGATCTGCAACAGGGTTGGTACACAAGGTGGGGTAGAAAGAATGAAAAGGGACTTGGCAAGGTTGGAGGAATGGCCAAATATGTGACAGCTCAGATTCAATGCAAAGTGCAAGGTAATGCATCTGGGAAACAAAAACCCAGGGGAAGAGTACACAATGAGGGTTAAGTTAATAACAAAAATCAAAAGAGACCTAGGAGTAATTATATCAGATGACCTAAAGGTGGGCAAGCAATGTGAGAAGACAGTAAGGAGGACTGGGGGGATACTGGGATGCATAGGGAGAGGCATCAACAGTAGAAAACAGGAAGTTGTTATCCCTCTGTACAGACAGTGAGACCCCATCTAGAGTACTGCGTGCAATTCTGGAGACCCCATCTCCGCAAAGACATAGACAGAGTGAAGGCTGTTCAGAGGAAGGCAACCAAAATGGTGCAGGGTCTGCACCAGAAGACATACAAGGAGAGACTAAAACAGCTTAATATGTATACCCTTGAGGAAAGGAGGGAGTGGGGGACATGATAGAAACTTTCCAGTATCTCAAGGGAATTAACAAAGTACAAAAGCGTATTATCTTTCAGAAGAAGAGATGTGCAAGACCAAGGGGGCACAATTTGCAGATAGAGAGGAGATGGCTCAGAGGTAACATTAGAAAGTATTTTTTCACAGAGAGGGTTGTGGATGCATAGAAAAGCCTTCCTGAGGAGGTTGTGGAGTCAGGAACAGTGGGAGAATTCAAGAATGCATGGGACAGGTATAAGTCAATTCTAGTGGGGGTAGGAGGAAGTAAGCTGTTGATTAACTAGAATCTGCAGCTTATCCATCAGGTAGGGAAATGGGCAGACTAGGTGGGTCAAGCGGTCCTTATCTGTCGTCAAATTCTATGTTTCTAAGTTTCTGTTGCTTTCTGCATGTCTTCATCTCCGGTGTCATCTGTTTCAGCCACAGAACAAAAAAAATCCAAGTCTGCCTATGGCAAGCATCTGCCATCAAAGGATGGCCACAAGGCCTGTCTTTTTTGCCTAGACCTGAACCATGACACTGCAGCCTGCGAGCACTGCCAATGATTTAACTCCTGAACTTGGATCCACCACCAAAAGGCCCTGAAGGCTCACCTCCTTGAGCAACAACTTACCGCCATGCAGACTCAGCCAGCAGGGAAGAGTCCTTCTTCTTCTTTGGTCTCTGCCTCCTCAAAGCCACACAAGGAGAAATGGAAGGAGTCTGGGTAACAAGTCTAAGGACTGGGAAAAGTCCCGGGGATGCTCCCATTCCAGGTCCCTGCTCCACAAGAAGTCTTCATCTGGCTCCTTGTCCCATGGGGACTCAGACCATTCCTCCCAGTCTGCCCACACCTCCTCTAGGCAGCTGGCAGCAAAGCCTCCTGCTGTCATCCTGGCATCAAGTGGGAACAAATCAGTATCAAGGGCTCCGGTCTCTACCCTGAAACCCTTCAAGGTGAAAGTCACACCAGCAGGGTCCCCCTCTACCTTAGGGGTGGAACCAACCAGAAGCAGGGCGGTGATGCTTCGGCTCCTGCCCACTCTGTCCTGATGACAGCCTTGTCCAAGGGCCTAGACAAGACTCACCATTGTCTGGGGCAGATGTCTGGCTCGCATGAGCACCTGACACCCCCGCCCCATACTCCAGTGACTTTTCCTAAGGCCCCAACCAAGCAGACGGCTGCATCCCACTCGGGCTCTGCCAAGCAGCTGCCTGCTAAGAGATCGCCATCCAGGATGTCAGACCAGGCTTTGCCCACCTCATTGGCCCATTCTCTGTCGCCAGTCAAGGTGGTCTCCTCACCCTCCAACGGAGGCTCCCTGTCAATTACTCTTATGCCAGATGATGCTTCTTAGCACCTTATCTCGCCTCCAGCCCTGCCATCACCTCAGATGCTGGACCCCCGGATGCCAGATGCTCCAACACTGGCCAAGCCAATGCCAGCTCCTCAGTCACCAGCCAGCCAGTCTGGTCTGCAATTCTCCAAGGACCAGATCCAGGAACTTTTCTCCTTCTAGTGGAACCAGGTCAAAGGAGACTTACTCCCCCACAAGGAGCCTGTGAACATGGAGCCTGAGCCACAGTTGAACCACAAGGACCAGGAGCCTAAACAGCTGTCTCCTGCTCCTAAGGACCATATACCGAGCCCAGACAACCACTACAGAAGACCCCCACACAGAGGGCGGCATCACTGCAAGTACTCCCACTCAACCAGCCATCACTGTTGCTGGTCCCACAGCAGATGTTGGTCCCATAGCCGACATCGCTCAAGCACTTCATCCTTGGGCTCGGACCATTCTGAACCTAGGGATTGCCCTTCCTTCTCAGATAATAAGGACACCCCCAGGCCACCTCCTGATTATCCGACATTTATGGTTGTCATGAGGCATATCCAGGCCTCAAACAGAGGGGAGATTGAGGACCTGGATCCGGAAATGCGGAAGTTGGCAAAATACCTGAGACAGAAGGAGCCCAAGCCTCTAGTGGTGCCTCCTTTGGTAGACACTTTCCAGGACCTCACAAGGTTAACCAGGAAGAAACATAGAAACATAGAATTTGACGGCAGATAAGGACTGCTTGGCCACCCAGTCTGCCCATTTCCCTACCTAATGGATAAGCTGCAGATCCTAGTTAACCAGCAGCCTACTTTTTTCTACCCCCAACCCCCAGAATTGCCTTATGACTATCCCATGCATGCTTGAATTCCACCACTGATTTTGACTCCACAACCTCCTCCGGAAGGCCGTTCCATGCATCCACAACCCTCTCTGTGAAAAAATACTTCCTTAAATTACCTCTGGAGCCGCCCCCCCATCTTCAAATTGTGCCCTCTTGTTCTTGCACACCTCTTTTTTGGAAAGATACTACCCTCTTGGACTTTGTTGATTCCCTTGAGGTACTTGAAAGTTTCTATCATGTCCCCCCTCTCCCTCCTTTCCTCGAGGCTATACATATTAAGCTCCTTAAGTCTCTCTTCATATATCTTCCGGTGCAGACCCTGCACCATTTTAGTTGCCCTCCTCTGGACAGCTTCCATCCTGTCTATGTCAACACCCATCCACCACCTTCGCCGTCTCCAAGAAGTTGGACAGGCTGGGTAGAGCCTCTAGGGAGGAGCCTTTCCTGGCAGAACACTCTACGATGGACTCAATAGTGATTATGGCTGCTCATGATAGATCAAAGAAGCCCAAACACTTGAGTACTCAGCCTTCCAGCCAAGAGTCCAGATACGTCGACGAGATGGGCAAAAAGGTTTACTTATCCTCCACTTGCTCCATCAGGTCCCTTAACATTCTCACACACATAGTACAATACCAAAATGCCCTGTGGGAGAAAGGTATGGTGATAGCTCAGGCCCTTCAAGTCTTGGGACAGAAATCTGAGCTCCTGCATCTCCTTAAATTAGGGTCAGATGTAGGCACCCATGTTCTGTGTGCCTCATACGACACTGCGGATGTGGCGGCCAGAGTGGTGGCTTTGTGTGTCATGCCTGGCTTAGAGTCTCTGGATTCTCCCAGAATCTGCAGTCGGGCACCTTGGACCTCCCCTTCAAGGGCTTAGTCTTTTTTGGAGACATGACAGAGAAACTGATCACCTGTCTCCAAGACTCCGGGAAGTTCATTTGGTCCATCCATAAAATGTAGAAGGAAGACCAAAGACCCTTTAAGAAGCAGCCATTTTAGAAGCCCTGAGGTCAGCAGTCCCAAAACCAGCCTCAGCAGAGGGGAGGCTACAAAAGAAATGCCACCTCCCAGACTCCTAGAAGCACTGCCTCTTGGGCCCCAAAGTCCACCCTGGCCCTCTTCCTACTCCTAGAGCATCATAATGACTCCTTGCCAGACCCCCTCCTCCAACTGAGTCAGTGGGGGAAGTTGTATGGGGTCGCTTCTCCCTATATCCTGAGGGTTGGAGCAAAATAACGACATACCTCTGGGTTCTACAGCTCATAGAGAGGTCATACTTTGGAGTTCGAACAAGTGCCTCCGGAAACTCCACCAGTGTCCTCCCACTATCCTCTTCTTATGTCCCCCTGATTGAAGGAGAAATTCAGGCCCTCCTACAAAAGTGGGCTATAGAGCAAGATCTTCCTGGGTTAAAAGTCTTCACCACTCATTCACACTAATGGGACTACACTGGAAGTGCTAGGACCCAGTGGGAGCCAAACATCTTCATGAGGGCCAGCGCAGAGACAGCAGTTTCCTGAACAAATTCCTTGAGTATGAGAGGTTCAGGATAGTCACGCTGCCAGGTCTGATTCCCCCTCTTGTACCGGGGGACTGGCTCTGCTCTCTAGATATGCAGAATGCATACCTGCACATCCTAGTGTTCCAGCCTCACAGGAGGTTCCTGCGCTTCCTCTTCTAGGGCCGACATTCTCAGTTTTGAGCCTTGCCATTCGGCCTTTCCTCCACTCCCATAGTCTTCACCAAGTGCTTTAGCGGTGGTGGCTGCAGCTCTATGTCGAAAGGGCCATTACGTCTTTCCCTACTTAGACGACTGGCTCCTGGTTGCTCCCATGTTCTAACAGCTGGTTCACACTCTCAGAGACACCTACCTATACACTCTTCCATGAGTTGGGGATCACCCTGAATATACCAAAGTCATCACCATGGCTCAGCCAGGGACTCCAGTTTATAGGGGGTGGTCTTGGACACAGTACCAGGGCATGGCCTTCTCCCCCCCCAGTCAGGGCAGATCATCTTTGGGATCAGGGCCAACTAGTATCCTTGGCTCCTCATGTCCTGGCCCAAATCTGTCTGAGACTTCTCAGTCAAATGGCAGCATCCATCACTACAGTTCCCATGGCTCACCTCCATATGGACACTCTGGGTGCAATGGGACCAGAGGTCTGACGACCTAGATAAACCAGTCTTGGTCTCCGACCCAGTTCACAGGATACTAACCTGGTGGTTGGACCCAATCAATCTGTCAGCAGGGTTCCTTTTCTGACAGGAGCCCCCGAGATGAGTTTTGACCACAGACACCTCGGGTCTCGGTTGGGACGCTCACCAGACCTAGGGGACCTGGTCACCAGACAAGCAGTCGCTCCACATCAATTTTCTACAGATGTGAGCAGTCCTGAATGCCTTGCAGGCATTTCAAGCAGACTTACATCTGGGCCCTCTTCTCATTCAGATGGACAACATGTCTGTTGTCTTTTACATCAACAAGCGGTAGGGGGACTCATTTCTACCCCATTTGCAGGGAGTCGATGAAGGCCTGGTACTGGGCACTGGAACACCGCCTCAAGCTCACTGTTGTTCATGTTCCAGGTGTCCAAAACATCTTGGCCAACAGCCTAAGCAGGTCTCAGTCCAAGGCT
Organism: Neoceratodus forsteri; assembly: GCA_016271365.2. Lineage (NCBI taxonomy): Eukaryota > Metazoa > Chordata > Ceratodontiformes > Ceratodontidae > Neoceratodus > Neoceratodus forsteri. The sequence goes on from CM028129.1 coordinate 727,586,540, forward strand.
CATGAGTGGGAGCTCCTTCAGTAGGTATCAGACCAGCTATTCATCAGATGAGGCCAGCCAGAGTTGGACCTTTTTGCATCCCAGCTGAATGCCAAACTGCCCAGTTTCTGCTCGCTAGATCCAGGGCCTGGAGTTTTTGGGTGAGATGCATTGTCCCTCTGTTGGACAGGGAGGTTCCTCTATGTTCCCTCCCTCCCTCCCTTTCCCACTCTTCAGAGGTGCTTCTGAGTTACAGGCAGAGGGGCAGAGATGATTCTCATAGCCCCCTTTTGGCCTCAGCAGATTTGGTTCCCACTACTTCAGCAACTGGCATTGGAACCTCCAGTTCCCCTGCCTCTGAGCTCATACTTGCTCTCCCAAGATCAGGGCACCTTAGTCCATCCAAACCTCCAGTTCCTGCATCTTTACGCGTGTCTCCTGCAGACCTAGCTATGGCTAGATATGAGGTTTCCCGCAAGGTAGCATATGTCCTATTGGTGACCAGAAAACCCTGTACTAGAGCCTCTTATGCCATGAAGTGAAAAAGGTTTTGCCTGTGGGCTACTGCATGATAGCTTAATCCCTTTTCCTGTAGTCTTAACTCTGTGCTTGAGTATCTCCTGTCTCTCTTTGAGCAGGGCCTGAGCTACTCCTCCATCAAGATGCACCTTTCTGCCATCTTGGCCTACCATGCACTGGTGGACGGTAAGACTCTCACTGAACTGGATGTCTCCTATACCTTTTTGCAGGGCATATTGCACCTAAAGCCTCCCATCTGAGATCCTGGCCCTCCATGGGATCTCCTCTTTATGTTGGAAAAGCTCGCTCTCCCCCCTTTCGAACCAGGCACAGATTGCAAGCTACACTTTCTGTTATGGAAAGCATTATTTTTGGTTGCAGTTACTTCTGCTTGAAGAATTTCAGAGCTTCAGGCTCTGATGTGTAAAAAGCCTCATTTAGTTTTCCATAAGGACAGAGAAGCCTTATGTACAAACCCTAAGCTCTAGGATTGTTCTGTCCACAATGTTTGGCATGTCCTTTCCCTTTCAGATTCTTGCAGTAACATCTAAAAGCTGGCTCCTTCCTCCCACCCGGTTGGTATATGCCTCGGCTCTGCCTCTTAACACCAGATCTTCCTTTCCGCTGGAAGATTCAGGTTCCCTCCTTATCGCTTCCATGTTGAGTAGGACCTAGAGAACAAATCTTCGGATTTACCTATAATCAAACTCATTCGAGTTTCTCTGCATCGCTTTGCGATCACGACCGTGAAGGAGGACAAGTCCTCGCCTGGGTTCCGCTGCTGCTCTTGTTGGGTCAGAAGATGTCTTGCACCGATCCACATGCCTTTTGCATCTACTGCCTCGGCCATGCCCATGACACCCAGGCCTGCGACTTGTGTTGCGCATTACAACCTAATGATCTTCTCTGTGTCAGTCTTCACCATTCATCACTATTATGGGTATTTGGCCAGAGGTTAGGACCTCACAGGAGCTTTTTCTTTCTTTCTTTTTCTTTTTTTGGAGGTGGCATTGATGCAGAGGCGGCGCCGCCCTCGAGGCTTATGTATTACGTGATGTTCACAGGTTGGCCATTATCTGCCATCGACTCAGCCTTGGCCCCAGTTCTTCTTCTTGCACCATGGAGAAAGGACCTCGTGGGAAGACTTGAAAATCATCTGCATTTGCGGCCTAGTCCATTGGTTGTATTAGTTTTAGCTCAGTTTCTGTTTGCTCTGCTTGGCGCTGCCTCAGTTATCACTGGTAAGATAGTTCATTTTTCTTTATAAGTGACGCCGAGTACTAGTTTTTTGGTTTATTTCTGTCTGGTCATGCCTCATCCCAGGGCCAAAAAGAAGTTGAAAGCAGGGCAGCCTCCTGTGCGTTGGTGTCCCTGCGGCTGTCTTTACTCTGTAACAGACCAGCATGACCAGTGCCTTTCCTGCCTAAGCCCAGGCTACGATATGGATCACTGTGAAGCCTGCTTTTCTATGGATTGCCGAGATTTAGAGATGCGTGCGTTCAAAGTCAAAAGTGCACCCCTGTCTTTTGGAGGGTGGGTTCGCAGTTGGTGGGCCAAGGTAAGCACTCTCAGCCCTTCCTCTGGGTCTCCTTCCAGTCCTATATGGCCCATGGAGGAGGGGGCCTCTGCCATTATTAGCCTTGCTAAGGCAGGGGCTCCTCCCATGGTGCAAGAGGCCCAGTCTGGCCCTCTTGGGGGCCGGGTGGGAGGCACCATTTTGGCAATTGCTTCCTCAGAAGCGAAGGATCCCCTGGTGTTGAGCTCTGGGGCCCATGGGCCCAGGACGGTACCATCCTTGACACCATCTGTCTGCGCTGCCCTTGGCTCCGGTGTTGCTTGTGGCACCAGGGGCCTGTGTGGTGCAGGGATGTCCCTCGGCACCGCTTCTGACTCTGGCATTATTCGTGGTGCCGGGGATGAGAGCGGCGCTGTGGGCAGTGCAGGACTTACTCTTGGTGCCGCCTCTGGCTTGAGTCCTGTTCACGGCACCAGGGAAGGGGTCGGTGCCACCTCCAACTCTGGTGCCGTTTGCCATTCCGGGGAGAGGGGTGGTGCTGCAGCAAATGCCGCCTTAGTCTCCAGTGTCATTTGCAGTGCTGGTGAGGGGGTTGGTGCCAATCGCAGAGCTGGAGGTGGCATGGCTCGTGTCCCCGGGACTGGGAGGGATCATGGAGTGGTCTGGGTTCAGGCCTCTCAGTCCTCCTCATCCTTGGAGGACTCCGGATCTGATTCGGACTTGCTCCTGGATTCATCTGGATCCTCCGATCCTTCTGTGTCCAGTGCCTCGGCCCCCACTCAGCCTCCCTCTGTTGGCCAGGCAAGTTCTATTGGTTCTGGGGTCAGTGGAACTAATCGACCTATGGCTGTCCAGGTGGCTGCTGCAGTGCAGCCCGGGACCACGGACATGTCCATCCCTTCAGGTGGGGTACCCCCCCTCCTCGGTGATCCTGGCCAGTCCATGTTTGGGACAGTCTGGGGCATCACAGGAAGGGGAGGGTGCTGTACCTTTGGCTGTCTCCCAGGGGTCAGCTGGAGGTTGCCAGTTGCCTAGGCTGGTGGTTGTGAGGAAGAGGGCCCTTTCAGAGTCAGAGGGGTTGAGTGGCCAGGGTTTGGTGCAGCGGCCTCTCCCTGGGATCCACGTGAGTTCTGGGAGGAGTCACAGTGCGGATCCTCGCTTCTCCCCCAGAGACTCTTTGAGAGGGACTTCTGCTTTGGAGGTCAAGGCCATCCTTCTGGACTCACATGGTCCCTGTCACCTCACAGGGGAGTTTCCTCTGGGCACTGCATTGGCTGTTCCAGTCTGGTTGAGCAGTCATCATCTGCTGGGACCACTGGGGCTACTCCTCTTTTGAGGCCTCCCATTGGGACCCCCCCCTGCCCAGGCAGAGGCAGTGCCCCTCCATGGAGGAGCCTGGCCCCATTGCCTCTGCCAACCCCTCCTTCTCTCCCAGGGATCTCTGGCCCTATGAGGCCTCTCAGCTGGGCACAATTCAGGACCATGGCTGAGTTTTTTCCCTACCTGCTTTAGGTGTTTCACCAACCCCCTGTTCAGCCTGACCCTGTCTCTCCGAGCTCATCTGCTTCCTCATCTTCCTCTTCTCAGGGAGGGGAGTCATTGGTCCACCTTTCCCCTAGCTGCTGATTTGTCTGCTTATCAGCTCTTCCTGTCAAGATTGCTCAATGAGCTCAACATTTCCTCCCCTTCAGAGTGCAATCTGGACCGGGTGGCACGTGCCTTTTTAGGCGAGTTCAGTGCGAATGACCTTTTGGTTCCCATCTGGCCTAATCCTTTTCAGGAATCATCACTCCAAGTGTGGCAACATCCCTATTCCCCAGTTCCAGCCCCAAGGGACCTTTGCCTCAGGTATTGCACCCCCAGGGGTCTCCAGGAACTCTGCCTCACCCCCCTTCAGGCGTGATGCTTCTGGATACCCCTCTGGGTGTAGACACCCAAGCCATGACTGGCCCCCTGATTCTGACTCTTCGAAGTTTGAATTTTGGGGGAGGAGGACGTTCTCCTCGGCATGGCTTCTGCTCTGCGTTGTAGCTCATCAGGCCCACCATGCTGCCTATAAAGAGGTTTAGGAAAATAACTGCAGGTAATGCCATTTTACATACACGCAGTGCTCATCCAAAACATCTGATAGAAAGTCTTCCCTATTAGATTGAAACAAAATAGTCCCAAAAACAAAGACTTTATGGAAGCAAAAGAGGAACTTTTTGCACATCTACATAGGAGAGGGTACACAGAAAATTGTTTACAGCAAGCCTGGACTAAGGTACTAAATGTGGATAGAGGAACACTGTTAGAATACAATGTAAAGACAAAAGAGGTACATAAAGTGACATTTTTATATGTGACACTTAGACAGCTGGTTCTGATCACTCTATGATTTTTGCAATATGAAATATGTAGTAGGATTGTCCGTCAGGAGAAAATACTGTCTTGCTGAAATGATACATCAACCCCCCCAACCAGGTATCAGTTCAAAAGACAGGATATATGTTAAACCAGATCTCTGAATGCAATTAACTTGTCAGTTTGCTTTGAAGCCAGGAACTAATATATCCATTTTATAATGTCCTCAGTAAAGTCATTTAATTGCACCTGGTGTCATAAGGAAGTGGAATATCCATTTTATGACGTCCTCAGGAAAGTCAACTGATTGCACCTGGTGTCATAAAAAGTCCTTTGATGTGTTTGAGAAAGGGAGCTGCTCATGGATCAAAGGGACTGAGAAATTACAGTCTTAATTAAGAGTGTCATCATTTGGACAGTGGGTCTTACTGGAGTCACAGAATTCAATACCTTGATGGGACTTCCTGTTATATATATATATATATGTTTATATATATATGTTTTTTTTTTATGTATCCTGGAAGGGAGGAGCTAGATGATGACATCATGAAGACGGTTGAAACACAGCATTTTTAAACTGTAGTCTGTATTCCATTGATATACATTCATATACTTGGACTGAGAAAAGGAACATCTAAGAGCACTGAAAGATTGTAAGAAACACCTTAGATAAATAAGTCTAATGGTTGGTAGGAATTTTACACTTTTAAACCAGTTTTGTTTTTAAGATTGTATGCGTTAGCATATTTTGTTCTGTATTTACTGTTTACCTATTTTTATCTATCTTAAAGTAAAGATATATATTTTAAAAGAGAAACTGCCTGGTGTGCCTTGAAACTTCTTCTTTTTCTTTGCAAGTGAAGCTTAGATGGTTAAAGTTGACACTGTCCTTAAACTTATTAAGATACCAAATTGGAAAACAGGTAAGAGTTTCTCTAAGGTCTTGCATAGAGTTTTAAGGGTTCATTTTGTAATACCTTGTTGGATGCCCATGGCAAAAGATATCTGGCATTTCCCTGAAGAGCAGAATTATCTGAGCCTGTACATTGGGTACGCTAGCAAGAAGTTAACAGTTTGAATCCCTCCAGAACTTGAGACCAAAGTTTGATTTGAACCCACAAAACAGACAGGAGGGTTACCCTAATCTGTTAACTGTTCACAATACTATGCTCGGAGGTTGGCTCTTTTGGAGTAGAGGGCTGACCTGCTGAATGGGGTTGTGACATTAACAACTTATTCAGCAGTTTCTATGAATGTTAGATCCACAGTAAAAAAACACTGGCATATTTTAGGAACAGACACTGATTTGAAACCAGTCTGTGAACGGGGCCTTTAATTTCATTTAGAAGAAAAAAATGTGAAAGATCTCTTAGTACAGAGTGAATATGTACCTCCAATAAAACCACAAGTAGGCATGACATTACCTCCTAAACCTAATGTTTTTTTCCATGCCATAATTACCTGTAAATATGCAGTAAAAGGCACAAGTTTTGTCAACCCTAGCAAAAAGAGTATCGAACAGGTACATAACAAAGCATTCATAACATGTAATTCCACCTTTGTGGTATATGTAATCTGGTGTACATGTCATGTAGTTTATGTAGGTCAGACCACTAGAAAAATTAAAGAACGTTTACAAGAAGCAATTAGAGCAATTAGAAGTGGGATTGGGAATTTACAGTATCCCATAGCAAAACATATTTCATAAGTTCAGGATGTGGAAGCTCATAAAACATTTTATATAGGTATAGATCAAGTACCCATTATGAAATGAGTTGGTAATAGGGAGTTAATATTGGACCAGAAAGAGTCCAGATGGATTTTAATCTCAAGACTTTGAAACCTAATGGTCTGAACAATGTAATAAATTGGAAGCCGTTTCTGTAAATTTCATTGAAAATATATTTGAATCATGCATTTGAAGTAAACTGAGTATATTATTGTTTTTCCAAACCTGATACAATATGAATGTAGTGGTTGTTTTTCATTTTCTTTAGAGGGGTGGCAGGGGGCAATGTGTACAGTGGTCTGGATGGAAAAAAAATTGTGTACCAGAAATATAAATTTGGAAACTTAAAATCGTTTCTTTTGGTGTAACAAAACTTTTTTTTTATTATATAGATATAAAAAATTAAAAAAATAGTAAAAGTAACATGGAACAACATGAGACAAATTAAGCAGAATTTGACCTCTTCCTGCACATAAGCAACTCCTGCAAGGCCACAAACTGTAAATTGGGACTTGCCTACATGGCCAAAAGTTGCCTCACCCCAGCTGCCTGTCTTGCCCTTGCAAAAGGGGTTCTTCTCCCCACACTCAGCTATGGGCTCACCTCCTTCGTGAATGCGCCAAAAACCTGGCTCGCAAAATGGGATACAGCTTATAATAACGTATGTCATTTCACCCTGTCAGCCCCCCGCCTTACCCACCACTGTCAACTCTACTCAAGGCTAGGGTGGCTCTCACCCTACAACCACCGATCCCTTGTCATGGGAAACTTCATAGACAACATCATCAGAATGTCCACCCCTCTGGCCCTTGCCAAACTGCTCAAGTCTGCCCCCTCTGTTTACCAGCTGAGGTCCAGTGACGCCCAGGCCCTCAAGGTCCCCAAAACTTGTTTCCTCGCAGGGGATCATGCCTTTGCGGCCCTCACTGCCGGAGCCTGGAACCTACTCCCTGCACATGTATGGTCTGCCCCCTCCCACACCTGCTTCAGGTCCTCCATCTGGGGCTACTTAAAGCAAGCATCCTCCTGCCCTTGTTCCTAGCTGCCCCACCCTATATGGTGGGCCTAGCATCTCTTGGACTTGGTGCGGCTGCCGCTCATGTCTTGTGATTACTCTGAATATGCCTTGCTGACAAATGCTTGCTTGTTTTTGATTGCTTCTTCTTGTTGCCATGTACTGACTCTGCACTTGCCATCAAATTGTTACTGCTTGTACCTGGATTTTGTTCCTTTGTCCCTGATTTTTTTAAGCCTTGTCCCTAATTTATGAGGCAGGAGGTTGATAGGTATGCTTATAATTCTTTGATTGCTGTACCTTGACTCTGTATTGTCTTTGCCTGTACCTTGCAATTCTCCCGGGTTGCACCTGAAAATAGGCACTTGACTGTCTAGCGTGCTTACCTGGTTAACAAAAGCTAAATAAATAAGCACTTTAGTTCAGAGCTATAAAAATCAATGCCCAAAATGGTAATTAGATACTTGAGAGGTATGTAATCAATTGTTGCACCAATAAAATCAATGCCAATTATTGATTGGGATTTTGTGAATTGCATTTTATGAGAAACACGTGGGTTTAACTTGTATAAATAAAGTCAAACACACTTATTTGCTGTATCCCTGACAAAGAGATCCTGGTGGCCTTGAAACACTGGGCTGTTTTGCACTTCATTTGGTATGTGAACCGCTTTTATATTTGTAACATTGTAATGTATTGTTACTGCATTTTGTTTATTTTTGAATATAAAGTAAAAATTATTGAACTGCTAGCTTGGAGTACTGTATGAATTTTTTGAATTTGCCTATAACAGGTACTTGTGGTCGAGGCTAGGTTAGATCTTAGCTTCCTTGCTTGATGTGGAGGTAACCAGACAAGCCATGGCCCTCTCCGTGCAAGGCCTGGAGCTAAGAAGGCACCAAGCAAGGGCATCTTATGACACCAGTGAGGTGGCCTCCAGGCTAGTGGGGACAGCGATCTTCATTAAGCAGTCAGCATGGCTTCGTCTATCCCAGTTGTCACCCCTGGCCTGGCGTAGGGTGACCTCCTCCGCCTTCCGGAGAACCCACCTTTTCATGTGTAGGGTGAGACGGGAATTGCATGGGCGCTCTCCCTCTCCTCCAGAGAGATTCCTGCCTCACCCAGACCAGTCCCAGGCCTAGCCAGGCCTGCAAGGATTCTCCCCTCTGTTGTGTTCACCCCACTGGAGGTTAAGGGACTCTGTCCCTTATGGAGTGCTGGGCCCCCCTTGGGGGCTCGGTACTCACCCATAATAATGATGAATGGTAAAGATTGACACAGAGAAGATGAGAAAATTATGTACCTACCATAATTCTTGATCTTTCTGTGTATCTTCACTATTCACCACTAAATCCCATCCTCCTTCCCTCTGGGGCCTCTGTCTCTGGGCTATCCTCCTCCCTTTGTATCTCCCTTGTTGTGCTCCAGCACCTCTCCTCTTTCTCTTCTCCCTTGTGGTTAGGAGGAAGAGGACTCTTGGAGACAGATGGGGGAAGAGTTTTTTGCTGGGGGTCTCTCTCTCTCTCTCTCCCTCCCCTCCCCTCCCCTGCCTCTCAAGGCTCAGCTCTCTGCCATCCACCTCATGGGGTTCCGAGATGGGGAGAGGGATCGGGGATTCCTGAGTATCCCCTCAACAATCCTTCATTATTTTAATGTCTCCTTAGGATGACGCCTCCTTCTTCAAGGTGTTGTCATGCCACACCTTTTCTCCCTGCTGAGATTTAACAGGGGCAGGTCCCCTGTTTTTTCTCTATGTCTTATTTATGTCCCCCCTTGGGGATATTCTATTTTAATTTGGCAGGAAGGGTGGACGCCGCCTGACCTGTCTTGGCCTATTTAGACCTCGAGATCTTTTCTTCCTCAAACTCTAGTCTCTGTTGGGACTATCCTGGCTGCATGGGGGGCACTCTTGTGCCTGCTTCTACACTATGCAGCATTGGAGGTTATAGATTTGAGCTACCTCTCTTGAGGACCAGGTATTCTGAGTTGTCTGGGGGAAGTGTCCTCCCCTCCTTCCACTTTTATTCTCCTCTTTCTACCCTCCCTTCTCATAGAAACATAGAAACATAGAAGTTGACGGCAGATAAGGACCAGCAAGGCCCATCCAGTCTGCCCATTTCTTTTTCTACCTTATAAATGTGCCATTGACCTTTGCTCTGTCAGTGGCCTATCTATTCATACTCATCTATATTGCTCCATTCATCTGTGTTTCTTCACCCTTTCTTTTCACCCAGAGATTGGGGTCCCCTCCTTCCCAATTCCTTAGGCTGTTCTCTCTCTCTCTCTTTTTGCTGTCCTCTGTTGTTTATTTCTCCTTTCAGTTTTTATATCCTTTCCTTTTCTCTATCCTTTGGGCTTCCTTGCCCCAACCCTCCATCCCTTCCTATCTCTCTCTCATCGGCATTCAGAACTGGGGCCAAGGCGGAGTCAATGGCAGATAATAGCCAACCCGCGAGCACCACATAATATGTCGGCCTCGAGGGCGGCGCCACCCCTACATCAACTTCGCCTCCAGAACAAAATAAAAAAAAGCTCCCACAGGGTCCTAGTCTCCGGCTAGATACCCACAATAGTGCTGAATGGTGAAGATACACAGAAAGATCAAGAATTACGGTAGGTACATAATTTTCATTTCTGGACGATTGTCTCGCACGACTTCAGCTCAGCAGACCAGAGAACCAGAACCTGTCAATCAATTCAAAAGAGGCGGTTTCTGCAGCTGCAGGGTCCACTGAGCAACTAGAGGCAGATGAAGACCTTCGAGGAGATGGCAGCTCGGGCCACTGATCGGTCCTCTTCCATGTCGATCTTTGTCCCCCTCTCAATTTGGGCTCCACCTTTTCAGGCTCCTTCAAGGAGATGTGCCTGTCTCTCCCAACCAAGGGGGAGTGCCCTTTGGGCGTGCACATCTCCCTCTCCCATAAAAAGGTCAAGAAGTTGAGAGAACGTTTGTCTTGTCGATGATGTTCTTGGAATTGAGAGAGATCTCAGTCCCAGGAATCTGCTGTTTTTTTTTTTTTTTAATATTCTGTTTATTAACAGTTTTCTGAGACAACAAACAAAAAAAACAACTTGTACATACTACAGACAACAAAAAACAAATACAGTTACAAACACACAAACATCCCGGTTATTAATTTAATACATCATATAGCTTCCATTTATTAATTCCATTTATTAAGGTGCAGTTGAGTGTGCAGCAATACCCCTGTGTTTTGTACATATTCAGGACTCCCTTGGCGACTACTCATTATTATTATATGCAGTCTATAAAACAGACTCCTGTCCCTCTACTATTTATATTATACTAGGATGTTAGGACCACCACCCAAGGCAACTTACTAACCCATCGTTCACCTGCTGACCCTTCCCTTTAGTCATCCCCCTAACTGGGGGTACCTCTATATCTATCTTATGCCCTGATACTTAAATGTTCAACCATTAGCAGAGCATTAAATTTTCAGACAAACTCAACATCACCATAAAAGGGGCCCAGTCCCTTAAAAATACCTCCTCCCTATCCCTGACTATCCATGTGAGTCTCTCTAAAGCCAATGTACGTATAACTAATTTTTGCCAGTCACTAAGCGTGGGCCCGTTCCCAGTGACCCAGGTATTCTGGATGCAATGTCTAGCTAATACTAGGGAAACCCTTACCCATCTGGGCAATATTTGCCACTCTTCTTCCCCTTCTATTCTTTCCACCCCAAATAGGCAGACTAAGGGGCCACGGGTCAATTGCCCCCCCAATCCCCCTATTTATCTCCTGTATCACCCCCCCAATATCTTATCAGGACCAGACATGTCCAAAAGCAATGGAAGAAGGTGCCCAGTCCCTTGCCACACCTTCTACAGTTCGGCAAAACAGCAGGATGTGCCCGGTGCACTGCCACTGGGGGCCAATAAACTCTGTGCAAGAACTTATAGAAGGCCTCCTTGAATTTATTACATATCATAATTCCCTCTGGCATACCCAGCACTAATTCCCAGTTTCTCTCCGATATCTGCAACCCAAGATCCTTTTCTCAAAGGGTCTTCGTAGGGCCTGTCAGGTCCGGTAGGCTCTGCTTATCCTGTTTAACTATTTTCCCAACAAACCCTTTTATATCTTTCCTAGACTGACATATCATCTGCTCTATTCTATTTAACTGCAGCCCCCCCTTCCCCCCATGCTCAATCGCCCTATATATGTTTTCAGCTGTAAATACCGAAACATATGGGAGGCTCCCACACCAGTCTCTCTCCTGACCTTGTGAAACTCACTCAACTCCCCCTTCTCCAGCAACATCCCCATACATACCGCTCCCCCTGTCTCCCATTCCAGGAACTCTCTATCCTCCATCCCAGGGACGAAGAAGGGGTTCCTCGCAATTGGAAGCAAGACAGTCTCCCTTTGGGCCACCCCCTTCCATCGCCATAAGTGGTACCAGGCCTCCAGCGTCTCCCTAACTAATGGGTTACCGCTGCCCGAGTCCCTGTATGCCCGCAGCCCTCTACTATGTAGGTAGGCTGTGAGTCTCCCAGGAGGAATCTGCTGTTTTAACTTCAGTCAAGATTGAGGACTCGGCCACTGGCTTCACGGTACCCCCATCAAGCCAGCCAGCTAAGACACAGGATGACAACTCGGTCAAGATTATTCTCGACCCCATCGGCCAGTTGTCACCTGATGAGGCTGAGAATTCCTTATTTTGGACCGTGGTCCTGGCCAAACCCACTAACGAGGAGACCCAGCCTGCTGGGAACCTCTTTACGGTTCCTGTCCCTGGTCTGGAGGAGCTGCGGTTCTCCACGGCTCCTTCCAAGCATCCCCATCAATCCCCCCAATGATCAAAGTTGAGGTCTCGGACTCCTACGACCGATAGGCCGAAGAAATCTCATAAGCGCTCTAAAAAGTGATGCCACCGCCATTCATCCTTGTCCTCCTTGAAAGAGGAGAGGCTTCAACACAAGCTGCGTCGACGCTATAAGGACTTAATGTGGCAATAGTTGATTATGGCTGGTCCAAAATCAACCCCAGTTTCCACACCAGCCATCACTTAGCTGTCACCCTCCAGGCTGATGCCAACTCCTCAGGAGCCGGTCAACACCGCCCCTCCACCTGCGGAGCCAGTGAAGACCCTCCCAGCTCAGCCAAAACTGGCCCCTCCACTGATTAAGGTGGAGCCGCTACCTAAGCTGCCTCCCTCCAGGGCTCCTGTCAAGGCGCCTCGGCCCATAAGGGCCACCTGCACAGGTTGTCTGTCACTCTCACTCCCGACCATCCCCGGCGGGTCCAGGGTGGCATGGGTGGTCGGCTGATCTATCTGGACTCTGAGGACTCCAATTTGCATTCCCGTCCCCGTTGGTGGAAGGTCCCACGTCCTTCATGGGCATCCTTCGTCTCATCTCCAAATCTGCGGGGATACTGTTGGAGCCTGCTCAAAAACAGGCTGAATATCCCCTCACTGATATTCTCAAAGGAGGGGATTCTTTGACGGAGACCTTCCCTGTGGCTGAAGCCATTGTCAGCAGTGTCAGTGGCTCAGTAGGTAGCACACTCACCTCTGAGGCCAGGAGATCAGAGGGCTGTGGGTTCAGTTCCCACATCTGGCACTTGGGTTAGTATCCCAGTACTGACACTGTAGTGCAGCATGAGAGGGGTGCTGCACTTCTGAGGTGCCATCTTTCGGATGAGACGTTAAACCGAGGTCCCATCTGCCTGGATTGGTGGTAGTTCAGGTGGATGTTAAAGATCCCATGGCACTTATCGAAAAGAGTAGGGGAATTTCCCCGGTGTCCTGGCCAAATTTCCCTCATTCACTAAAAATACCACCAACAGCTTAATCTGGTTCAAGGTCAGTTGGCATTCATCTGTATCCCCCTCCCCCGGGTCGTGCCTGAAAATAGGCAGGATTTGTCTAGTGCACTTACCCGGTCAACAAAAACTAAATAAATAAATAAAAAATTGTTTGCCCAGCCTTGGAGCTGTGGCAGCACCCAGCCTCCTGCCCTGCACCCTCAGCCCGGATGGCTAGCAAATATGCGGGTTCCCATTGACTCCCTTTCAGGATTCATAGAACACCCTTTGGCCAAGGGGTTGGTGACCAAGTTTGTGTTTCAGCACTCGGGAAATTCGGGAGACACCTATAGACCTCTGGACAAAGAGTCCAGGAAACTGGACCATTCTGCCAGGAATTTCTATGCTGCCTCGTCACTTGGCCTTCATCAGGCGAGTTCAGCCATCGTCATGGCGCATTTCTCTCGTACCCTCTTGGGCTCTTTGGATGAGGTTCTTCCACATCTCCCTGCAGACCTTCAGACCACGATCAAGCAGGTCTGCGACCAGGGTCGGGCAGTTGCCAAACAGCAACTCCAGATGGCTCTGAATATCGGGGATTCTTGTGCCCATTCGGTAGTGGCCACGATCACCACGAGCCTCTGGAAGATTGCTGGTGCCCCATGTAACCCAAAAGGCATTACCGTAAACTGAAAGAGTACCAGGGGTGTGCTAAATGCCATTTATTCTCTGGCATCTGGATCTAAAGGGATCTGCCAGTACCCCTTTGTGAGATCCAGGGTACTAATGTACCAGTTAGTCCCTAAATTATCCAGGATGTCATCAATCCGGGGCATCGGATAGCTGTCAAACTTAGAGATGGCATTTGGGCATCTAAAATCCAAATAAATATGCACACCCTGTTCCTTCTTTCCCACTACCACCATTAGGAAACTCCATTCACTATGGGAAGGCTCAATGATTCCTAGATCCTGCATTTTAATTACCTCCCGAGTTACATCTTCTCGGACCCTCTCAGGAAGCCAGTAGGGCTTCTGTCGAATGGGTTGAGTTTGGGTGACAATGATATGATGTTCTACCCCCTTTGCCTTCCCAGGGGTTTCCGTAAACGTCCTCTTGTAGGAGTCTAACATGGTTTGCAGCTCGGTTCTTTGGTCAGGCAAGAGCTCAGTATTTATCTTAATATCTGCCAGGTCACCCATCCCTTCTAAACACTGATGAGCCATATTTAATTCACTTTCAGGGGGTTCAGGACACATATAGCTGCAAAGGGGGGAGGCTTGCTCAGCCCAGGGCTTCAGTAGGTTAACATGGTATATTCTTTTCTTATGGGTTTTGTCTGGCATAAACACCTCGTTTGTTACGTTACCCACATGTCTAGTTACCCTATATGGGCCCTGCTATTTCATGTACAGCTTATTATCAGATGACGGTAACAATAACAGTACCTTATCCCCTTTTCTGAACTCTTTAACTTGGGTACCTTTGTCATAATGTTTCTTTTGTGTGTCTTGTTTATCCTGATTTGTTTGGTTTGCTTTCTGCACATAGTGGCTCAGCTTCAGTCTCAACTGGTGCCAGTAGTCTACTGGACTACCCACCTTCCCAGTTATCCCTTCCTCCCATTCTTCTTTGATTATGTCCAGAGGACCGCTAGCGGTTTCACCTGAACAGTAACTCGACAGGGGAAAAACCCGTAGAGGCCTGTGGCACCTCCCAGTAGGCAAACATAAGGTATGGTAGATAGACATCCCATTTCCGTCCCTCCTCCTGTACAAACTTCTGGAGCATTTTCTTCAATGTTTGGTTGAAGCACTCGACCAGTGTGTCTGTCTGTGGATGGTATGGGGTGGTATACAGAGCTTCAATTCCTAGGATCTGGTACAAGTGCTTCAACATACTAGAACAGAAGTTACTACCCCTGTCTGTGAGGATCTCACGTGTGATGCCCATCCTGCTAAAGAGTTTACCCAATTCTTCTGGTATTCTGGAGGCTGTAATGGTTCTGAGAGGGACAGCCTCTGGATATTTAGTTGCATAATCGCAGACTACCAAGATAAAACTATTGCTCTTCGTGCTGTTAGGTAAGGGCCCAATAATATCCATGGCTACCCTCTCGAAAGGAGTGGTGAATAAGGGTATAGATTGGAGGGGTACCATATCTTTTCTCCCAAGTTTGGCCACTTTCTGGCATTCAGGACAGCTTTTACAACATTCTGAAACGTCTTCATGGATGCCTGGCGAAAAGAATCATCTGAGTAGGCGATTTGGAGATTGGTCCCTCCCTAATTGCCCTGCCAGGGGAATATCATGAGCTATTTCCAACAATGTTGTTCTATACTGATCCGGTATCATTAGTTGTTCAACCTTTTCCCCTGTCCAAGGGTTCACACATATCCTGTATAATAGCCGTTTACTCAGTGTGAATGTAACCTGCCCAGGCCCAGACTTTCTCACCTGTAAGAAAAAAGGTTGCAAAGTACCATCATTGCTCTGTAACATTTTAAATTCATCAGACTCCCCCCCCCCTTCACATTGTTAACTGTATCAACATGGTTAACTGTATCAATATCAGGTTTAATGTCTTTTTTATTGTTTTGAGTCTATATTTGTTTTTCCTTCCTCCTCACTGCTCTGGACTTTCTTTCTTTACCCACAAGGCCCAATATGTCCTTTTCAAATGGAAAAAGTACTGACAAGTCCTCTTTTCTACTGTCTGCTCGGGTGGTAACTGCACAAATAGTGTTAGTTAGCAGGGACTCAAACTGGGGGTGGTCATGGCCGATGATGAGTGGTATGGGTAGATGTGGTATTACCCCTACTTTCATAACTTGACTCTGTCACTGGAAATGAAGTGCACTGTCCTGCAGTGGGTAGTGATGGGTATCTCTGTGCATACATGTAACCCCAGAGGAAGGACCTCCTGTTCTTGATTTGGTATGCAAAAAACTAGCATGTACCAATGTTTGTTTGCTTCCAGAGTCCAAAAGGCCAGTTACAGTCTTGTTGCCTGTTTGTACGGGTATAAGATAATGGCCCCAGTCTGCAAAAGTCAGATGCGCTGGTTCTGTTTTCTTTCATGGGCAAAAGCGAGCTATGTGACCTTTATTATCGCATTCATGACAAATAATGTCAGGGTTATATGTGTTAGTCCTGATGCTAGCAGTTTGGGCCCCAGAGTTAGTGTTAACAGTACTTTGCCCAGCAGTAGTAGTATTAGCAGAAGGTCTTACCAGGGTTGGTGTAGGTTGGTGGGGTCCTTGCTGTCGATGAGGCAGGGTTGTAATATAATCCTCTGCCAACCTTATGGCCACATCAGATGCTTTAGGGTGATGTTCTTTTACCCACATTTGCATATCCTGTAGGAGCACTGTAATGAATTGTTCCAGGATGATAACCTCTAATATTTGGTCAACTGTTTGAGTAGCAGGCTGTAACCACTTTGTGCAGAGGTCTTTCAACTGGGTATAGGCATCTTGTGGGGAATCCACTGCATGAAATCTATAAGACCGGAACCTCTGCCTATATGTCTCGGTACTTATATCATATCGTTTCAGTGTGGCTGCTTTTACTACGTCATAGTTATTTGCTTGCACTATCTCAACATGGCCGGAGGCAAGCTGTGCTTTTCCGGTGAGGTAGGGGTCTAACCTCACCACCCACTGATCCCTTGGCCATGTACATGCAACTGCTACCCTCTCAAACATTAATAAATAAGCCTCTATATCATCAGTCTCAACCAACTTTACAATTTATATGTCTTTCTGTCTACCTCCAGGGGGGCACCAGAGGTGTTCCTGTGCCTAAGGCTTGAATAGCCCTTAGGGTGTCAGTCCATCTGGCCTCACTGTCTCTCCGATCGAGCTCCCTTTGCTTTTCCATTTCTATTTGTCGAACACAAAGCCATTGCAACAGTTCATTTGAATCCACTGGCGGACCTTCCTCAGGCTCTCCCCCTGTGACCTGTGCCAGTTCCTCCTTCTTGTCACCTTCCATCTTTGTTCTGGGTCCTTTGGCTTTACCCTCCTTCCTTCTTACCACTGGGTCACTACCAGGAACCAAAGGTATCTGGAATGTTTTGGACATGTATCTTGTGACCGCACCTTGCACTGCGATGTCCGCTGCAGGCTCCTGCTGCATCTAGTCCACCCTGGTCTTGGTCAGACCCTCGGCACAGGAATCCCACCATTGCCACCACATGTCACATGCAGTGGGATAATGATGGACCAGGAGGCAGTAGAATAATGTACAAAAACAATACTGCTTTATTTTCTTCCTTTAAAGTTCAGCAGGAATAGCAGGATTTCAAACAATACGAACTTAGGCAACAAAATAATGAGTAACCAAAAATAAATCAAACAATCAGAAGTCCATAGCAAGTTCCACAACTAGAAAGAACTAGCTGCTCTAGGTGTGCTTCCTTCCACACTTTACCACGCAGGGGTGTAGCTAGGAATTTTAAACTTGTACTCAAAACTGATGTACTGTTGCCCCTCCCCCCCATTATGTAAACATAAACCAAAATATGTGCTGCTATGCCACACCATTGTTCCCTCCCCCTCTGTTTTGCCATGTCTGGGTTCAAGTACAGTAATCAGTTTCCTCCGTAATCCTCCTTCCTTTGTTTTCTGCCTGCCTGGTAAGTTGTTCTTGTTTGCATACTTGGCTGGTGGCATCCGTGCTCCTGTAAAGCAACAACAAAGGCAAACAGGCTCAGCGCGACACATACACAATGTTACTCACAATGTCCTTGCTTTCCTCTTTTTGTTGCCCCTGCTTGATTTGCTGCCCCTGCCAGATTGTTTTTACTGTACTCTGCTGCATACAGTGCGTATGCCTGCCGACACCCCTGTTACCACGATCTGCTGTCTATCTAGATCAGGTATTCTTTTATACAGGTAACTAAACATGTGACTATTGTAGCTCCTCCCATTGTTTCCTAAGACAGAAAAATCTTCACAATGC
The DNA here is from genome assembly GCA_016271365.2 of Neoceratodus forsteri. NCBI lineage: Eukaryota > Metazoa > Chordata > Ceratodontiformes > Ceratodontidae > Neoceratodus > Neoceratodus forsteri. Next base: position 727,604,382 of record CM028129.1, read on the forward strand.
ATACAGAAAATATATTTCCTACATTTATTATTACTTTATTCCCATAAATGGTTGTGTACACATCTTTAACAGTGGTAATGTATATTTCTTCGTTTAAAAATAACCTCCGGTCTACCTACAATAAGTTTAACTAAACTGCCGGTCAACCCTATTTGTTTGGAAGGATGCAGCCTAATAAGAGCAGTGAGGCTGCAGGTCCATATGGGTGTGTGCACAGCAGAAAGCAGAGACCCTAGGAGCGCAGCCTTTTCAGCCATACCGACACAGGGAAAAGCACACACAGGCATTGCTTTTCTCTGTGTGGTGGCGTCTGGCCGCTCCTCAGATACTGCTTGCATTAAATTGTTTTCGGCTGTTGTCAGAAGGGGAAGCAAAATAAAAAATTCCTTGTGCACTTGCAAATGCGGGGCTCCAGCCCTTGCCTCTCTCTCCCTGCACTACGGGGAGACACTCTTAAAGTACTTGCTACCATGAGTGGAGTGTTGGAGCCAAGGCAAGCGGCGACATTGCGACAAAGGACAGGGTTCTTTATTTACCTGTTCCTGTGTACAGCTTTTCAACCCAAATGAAGACAGAAAAAGGGAGGGGTTTCTTTCACTAATACACAAAACAGAGCTACCCAGCTCTGTTTCTTATTTGTAGTGCATAACCACCTATTATGTTGTTCCTTGGCGCTACCATATCAGTATTTATAAACCAGGCTGCCTTTTTCTTCATACACAGAGGACTAACAGATAGGTGGGTTGCCAGCCCAACAAACAGACATGCAGACAAAACAAAAAGGCAATCACAGCCCAGATTACATATGCCCTGTTGCTAGTGCTAGAATAAGAAAACCCAAAACGGGGGGGGGGGGTTGAGTACCCTTTCACACCGCATTCTCATCATACACGTGGCAAAGTTGGGGAGGGACCCCCTAACTTTTGGAGTTTGGCATCTCATGCATGCAGTCAAGGTCAGGTCCCCAGGCCCTTCACCTGGGCCTCTCCCCAGTAATATAAGTACCTTGCGAGAGCAAGCCTCTGCTGTTTTGGGTCTTGCTGAGACCAAAGGCCTGTGCAAAGGGTCTGGTGGACAGTCGACCTCCACTGGGGGTGTTGACTGAGCACCCCTCGCAGTCTGACGCCCCCTTGTGGGACCAGACAGCACCAATAATAAGGCCTCAGCTATATGCTGGGCCTACATTGGTGGCTCCCTTTGGTGGCACTGCCTGGTACAGTCTCGGCTCCTGACAGTGCCTGCGATGTCGGTGAGTGAGATGGCACCAGCGGTGTCACTGAGTCTCCCTCTGACACCACTGTCAGTGCCAGAAAGGGTAGAGTATCCAATGTTGCCTCTCTGGAGATCTCCCTGAGCTTGTCAGCTGAGTCCAATGAGGATCGGAATGATCCCGACTGGGGATCATGTTCTTCAGACCTCTGGATGCTCCCCAGATCCACTCCAGGGCCTTCTTTGCAGCCCTCTTTGGCCAGCACCGACAGCGGTGCCACCCTGCCGGCACCGCCTGCAGTGCCACGAGTGCCTCCAGAATTGATCTCGGTGCCAGGTTGAGAGGCAGCGCCACATCCAGTGCCGTGTCGGAGGATGGTGTCAGGTCCAGCACCGCAGCTGTTTCTGATGCCAGTTCTGGTGTCATTTTGACTGTCGGTGCTGGTCCCGGCACCGAGGGGGATTCCGATGCCAACTCTGGTGCTAGATTCTCCCTTCTTCCTCCTCCCCTCAGGACTGCTGCAAAGGGAGGATCTCTACTGAGGGGCAGATCCTTGTCTGCCGGGTCGGGGAAGGCGAGGTCTCATCAGACATCCTGGCCTGTCCCCATGGCATCTGGCAGTTTGGGATGGAGCAGGAGTACTGACTCAGGCCACTTACAGGGGCCACCATTGTGGACTGAATGACTCCGGTCTCCTCACCAAAGGGTTCCCCCAAAGGCACCACTGCTCCTCACAGGTTGAGCGGTCTCCGGTGGGTGGGCAGTGCAAGCCCCCTCCCTTGGAGGGATCCCCTGGACACTCCTGCAGCCCTGGCAGAGTGCCAGCAGTCTCCCATGACCCTTGTCCCCCTCCTCCTCTGCCTCCTTCTCCCAGGACTTTCATGTCCCTTTGGACCCATGACATGGGAAACCAGTCCAGGGCGATGGTGGCTGCATTCCCAGTCTGTCTTACATTCATTGATGAGGTTAGCTTTACACCTCCACCTCATGCACCGTCTCTCCCTGCACAAAACTCCTCCAGATCCTTGACTTCCTCCTCTAAGGAAGAGGATAATTCCCCTCACATTTCGTCTGATGCTGATTGTTCTAATTATCAGTGGTTCCCAGCCCTCCATGGCCTCGTCCTTTCTTGGAAAAGTCACACAGTGTTTCCTTCCTCCTATGTTTCAGCCTCAAGAGACTGTCAGTGCAGGTACAGCGTGCCCCCCCAGGTCTCCAGGAGCTATGCCCTAACCTTCTTCAGGCTTGGAGTGGCTTGATTCCCCCTCTGCACTCCTTGTGAGACTGTCCCCTAGAGTTAGACTCCACTGAGTTTGATCGCTGGGGGAGGAGTGTTTTCTCCTCAGTGCATCTCCTCATTTCACTCTCCACTTACTAGGCACATCAGGTAGCCTATGCGCCATACTGGGGCAGATCCTCATGGCCATACCTGATTACAGGCAACCCAACTAGCCATCGCCATCTCTACGTGAAGCCCGAAGGTAGCGAGACACCTGGCAAGGGCATCCTATGATGCCAATGCAGTAGCCATCAGGCAGACAGCATGGCTTCATCTTTTCTGGTTATCACCCTTGGTCCAGCATAGGGTGATAGCCTTGACTTTTTGGGGGGCTTGTTTCTTCTCCTATATGGCCAGGTGAGAGCTGTTAGGGATCCCTCCCCTTCTAGGCTACAGGAACCTCTCACCAGACCCATGAAGGCTCCCCTCCTCTTGTGTTTTTCTCCACAGTAGCTTGAGGGAGGTTTCTTCCCTCAGGGAGGTGCCAGCAGCACCTAGGCGGAGCTTGGTACTCACCCACCAGTAATGAACAGTGAAGCTTGATCTCTGAAAAATATGAAAATTGTGTACTCACCATAATTCTTCATCTGCCTAGATATCTTCATTCATTACTGCTTCTTTCCCACCTTCCCCTCATGACTGCACCTCTGGGCAGTGCCTCCTCCCTGTTGGCCTTCTCTTGGGCCACTCCTGCTGGCACTTCCCAGGCATTCTGGGTTCTTCACCAGGAAAGACCTTCTTTTCTACTGAAGGAAGAAGGTGAGCAGGGATGAATTACCTTCCTTACTGCAGGTCCCCAGGGCTCCTGATGTCCATGGTGTGGAGGGCTCCAGACATCCTTTATGCTGTGGCATATAGACATTTATTTTCCCAACACCTTAAATGGGGATCAGTATACTGCTGTTACCATCTTGCCAGCTTGCAAGACATACCTTTTTCGAGCACCTCTTCTAGGTCTGCCCCTTGGTGATCCTCAAGCTCCTCTTCACTGACTTTTCCAGCCCCGGTGACCTTCATTCCTTACCTCCTTTTGGGCACCTTCCAGGGCCCATGACACCTTTTGCTCCTCTTTCCCCTAGGTAACCAATCTGGTAAAGTTCTCAAGAAGCTCCCTAGTCTGGAGACACTCTATTCCCTATATACATTTTAGGGTTTAGACTTCTCTGATACCTCCCACCGGTGTAAATATAGTGGTGCAGGGTCCCCGTTGCACCTCCATGTCCATGGGAACCATGCCTCTATGAGTGATCTCTCACCCTTGTAGAGGGAGAAAGAGAGACAAGTACTCCCTCTCTGAGGTGTTCTTCCCTAGTTTGGCTAAGTCTTCCCTGTAAAAAAAAGAAAAGGGGGCAGCAGAGAATGCATGTTCTAGGGACATGGGTATGATTATCTCACTTTGAGAATCGCTCTTGCAGCAGGTAACACCTTTAGGACTAAGCCGCCAGGTGCCAGGACCCCATGGAAACTTTCTAGCTAGCAATACCCAGCAGGGGACTGCCTCCTACGTCAGCCCACCCCTACATCACATCTGGTATAAAAGCGGTAGTCCACTAGCCCATCACCTGTCCTTTTCCCTCCATCGATCGCGCTAGTCAGACCTCCGTGGATGCCTTCAGCTTGTCGACAGCCATTTTGCCTGCATTTTCAATGCACTTTTTTTCCTTTATTTCTGCACAGTTTTTGACAGGTGGTGCATTTCATCATCTTCTTCATCATCATTGATCGAGAGGCGCCCTTTAAAGTGCATGTGCAGCAAGCAGGTCCCACATAAGGACAGCCATTCGGCCTGCTTTTCTGCCAGGTCCCGGACTACAACATCGAGGCCTGGCAGCACTGCTGTGACTTCAATCAGTGCACGAGGCTCTGACGCCAGAAGACCCTCGAACCTTTCCTTTTGAAAATGTAGATAGCTGCCATGGAGAAGGAACTTCACCACAAGAGCTCTTCATCCTCTCCTCCCTCAATGTCTTTTCAGAAGGAGAAGAAATTGAGTGGCAAACACAAGCACCTAGACAAGTAGAAATCCTGGGCAGAAGATCGCTCTTGGTCCCCAACCAAGTTGATGACCCCCTCCTCCTCCGGGCTTGCTTCTGGGCTCCTGGGCTCCAAGCCTCCTTCCCCTGTTACTGACATGAGAGAAGGCTTTTCAGGACATGGGAAGTCCTCCCATGCCTCCCAACTGCTTAAGCTTAAGCCCTTCACCCCTAGGGGCTCTAAGTCTAGTGGCTTGGCTGGAGTTTCTTCAGGCAGCAGACCACTGTCACCCTCCCAGCCAGGGTGTCCGCCAAGTCTGTCCTGTTGTCAGGAGCCAACACTGGAAGGCAGCACCCAGGACAGTTGCCCTCTTCCTCCTGGAGCGATGGGCATAAATCCTGTTCGGAAGATATACCTACACTGGCAATGCCAACCTCCCAGGTGCCACCTCAGGGAAATTCCGGCACCGCCTAAAACACCAGTAAACTCTGACGTCCCCATTAGACCAACACCCGAGGATCCAACACCAGAGGGCTGGACGTCGGACCAGATGCCTCCAACACCTGAAGGTGTACCTGGGCTCCTTACGCCAGATGATGGGGTCCATGCTATTCTGACACCAGAGCTACCCCAAGTAGACGACATGATGCCAGGGCTGTCCAAGCTGGCACCCTTGATGCCAGATGCTCCAGCTCTGCCTCAGGACCCTCTGCAGAGTCTGAATGAACTATTTAAAGAGGTCCCCTCAGCTCTGGTTCTGCCAGTACCCCAAGGGCCTTCCCCAAATGAGCCCTTGGGTCATTCTGCTGCTCCACCTCCTAGGAGTCCAACACTGGACAACGACCTTCCCTCCCCAAGGGATCAACCCCGAAGACCACTGAGGTCACTTTCTCCTTTCCCCAACTCAGAGGACTCTGCACCTGATTCCTATTCCTCCCCCAGTGGTGGGAACTCAGCCTGGGTGTAGGCAGGCATACTCCAAGCACTCCATGGTGTGCAATTTTATTTAAGGGGGGTAGCAAATAGGCTCTGAACTGCTTCCTTTTTCCATGAAAACTAACAAAGAAAATACTGAAGCTTTCTGTAATTTTATTCCTAGGAGTCGAAACTAGGACTGGTCACTAATACTCTCTTTGCATCCCAAGGACAATACAACTTTCAGGCTCTAGGCTGGTATATGGGTGACTTAGGGAACAACGCATGGCATTTGTATTCACCCATGCATGGCAACAACCACTGTCATGAGATACAAAAGTTGTATTTATTGTGCCAAATGAGGCAACAAACACGGTCTTGGTATACATTTGTATATTGTCTGGCTACACCCGGGGGGGTAGCTCACCCTAACAAGGGGGGAGGGGTTAGCAGTGAGTCCACTTGGTGTGCAGATCTGAAATACCTGGCTACACCCCTGGAACTCAGACCCTCCATCCAATTCCGACATCAGGAAGGACACTCCCCGCCAGATGACCCATCCTTCATGGATGTAATGCATCACATTCAGCAGTTGAATGGCTGGGACTCGGAGGACCTCGACCCAGAAAGGAAGAGGTTGCTGGCATTTCTTCAGAAAAAGAATGCCCTCCTCATGGTCGTCCTGCCAATGGTCGACTCATACAAGGACACCAACAAATTGTCATGGAAACACCCTTTCTAGGATCATGGATATGTTGTTCTATCCATACTTGTTGGCATGTCCTTTCCCTTTAAGAATCTTGCCAGAAGGTCTAAAATCTGGCTCCTCCCACCCACCCAGGTGGTATATCCCTTGGCTCTGCCCCTTGATGCCAGATCTTCCTTTCTGCTGGAAGATTCAGGTTCTCTCCTTATCACTCATATGTTACTGTAGGCCCTGGTGAATAAATCTCCGGATTCACCAGAACTAAAACTTGTATGAGTTTCTCCTAATCGCTTCACGATCTCAACCGTGATGGAGGACAAGTCCTCGCTCAGTTTCTGCTGCTGCCCATATGGGCAAAAGATGTCTCGGACCGACCCGCATGCCTTGTGTGTCTATTGCCTAGGTCACGATCATGACACCCAGGTGTGCAAAATGTGCCGCGCTTTCCATCTTATAGTTCTGGATGATCATCTTGCATGACTGCAACTGGGCAGACCAGAAAAACGGAACCTGCTGGTCAAATCCAAAGAAGCCCGTTGGGCAGTCTCTGCAGCCGCGGGGTCTGCTGAGCAGCTGGAGCAGATTAAGGTCTTCGAAGAGGAGGCGGCACAGGCCACTGATCGGTCCTCTTCCCTCTCGGTCTTCATTCCGCTCAATCTGGGCTCCACCATCTCAGGCTTCTTTAAAGAGATGTCAGTCTCTCCCTAGCAAAGGAGAGGGTCCCTCGGGTGTGCACGTCTCTCAGTCCCATAAAAAGGAGCCAAAAAAGGTTTGTCTTGCTGATGTCGTTCTTGGGATCGTGAGAGATCTCGGTCCAAGGAATCTGCTGTCTCGACTTCAGTCGAGGTTGTGGCCTCAGCTGCTAGCTTCACGGTAGCCCGTCAGGCCAGCCAGCCAAGATGCGGGACGATGATCCGGTCAAAATAATTATCGACGCCGAGGGAACCAGTTACGGCACACCAAGCTCATGCACACTGAAATTAAAGCCATAAACCAAGTTGCTTAACCATTTTCAGTTCATTTATTTACCACAAAAGTGCATACAGTGGCCTGAAAAGGCCCACACCAGGAGGAACAACAGTTACAGACACCTCTAATTTTTCAACCCCAAGGTCTTTGTCAAAGACAGTGCCCCCTAGTGCTCACTTTGTATTTATAGGATTTCAACATATTCAAATCTCCAACACCTGTATCTATTTTAAAGTGAAAGCAGTGCAAATAACTGTGATCAGGAACCAATAGCCTAATTAATATACAGTCATAAATAAATACATTTGACACTACCCAGCAACCTTTACATTGCAAAGTGAAAAGACTTTTTCTATTTTTATAAATAAGTATAAAATTAAAAAACAACTATTAAGCACAATTCATACATTCTCCACTTTGCACATTGACATTTTATTTACAAAAATAATCCATTGTTAAACACATTTCTCTTTCTATTTCACCATTGCTGGTTTTATAATGGTTTCTTTATCTTCTTTTAGGGCTTTTATTGCATCCCTTTCCTCACCTGATAGATTACAATTTTGGGGTACAAAATCCTCTTTTCTAAGTGTCTCAATTTCTTTTTCACATAGCTTATAATTTGTGAACTTTTGATCCCTCTTCATTACTTTGCAGCCCCCTCCCCCCTTGATTTTAGCTTGTCCTTTAACCCCTTCTTAAAACATTGTTTCCTCTTCTTTTTTCTTTCCCTTTCCCTCCCCTCTACCCCCCTTCCTTTTCCCTTTTCCCTTCCCTCAAACACATATACACATACACACACACCATCTGAGACAGCTGTAGACAGGTTCAATATTTCTTGAATATCCTTTCTTCTGGCAATGCTTTTAATTAAAGGAGGAAAAAGAGGTTTGCTCCTAGAATGGCTTATGTGAACCAAATTGATTAAATATACATACATGAGTCCTGCTCTCCTCTTTTCTCCACTTTCATACCACTTTCCATTCATGTTACAGTCTATGCTGCTTATAACAGGCACATCAGTGTAGGCAGATTTTGCCTGTTATAACAAGTGGGCGCTATAACTAAAACCACTGATTTTTATTAAAACACTGCACTGTTCTGCTGTATGGTACCGGAGATAGAAGTGATGACTCACTGCAAGATGCAATTTACTCCCTGCTGTGTACTGAAGTTGCATGATGTCAAGGCTAAAGTAGCATAAATAAACCTGTTATATGCATCTCCACAAGCTGTGATTCATGAGCAACAGAGTTTGAAATTTGTCACTGCAAGCGGGGAGTTCAGAAATTAGAGATTCGGCATTGCAAGATTCCACTCCCGATGGGTAGCGCTGGGAGACCAGAGGGAGCCGTTATGTCATGATGCAGCTTGAATTTCAGTGTGCATGAGCTAGGTGTGCCGTGACTGTTTCCTTCGTGTCTGCTGTAGCTGTCACTGAGCACCCTCTGTCCCTGTGTGGCTCTCTTTACTCCATAATTATTGACTTGTCATCGCTGGATGAGGCCGACAACTCCTTATTCAAGACCCCAATCCTGCCTGGACCCACTGAAGAGGAGACCCAGCCCAATGAGAACCTACTCATGGTCCCGGTTCCTGACCTGGAAGAGCTGTGGTTTTCCCCAGCTCCTTCTGAATGACCCCGTTCATTCCCCCGACAGTCTAAGTCTAGGTCTCAGACCCCTTCAACCGACAGGCCAAAGAAGGTGCATAAGTGCTCCAAAAAGCGGCGCCACCGCCATTCTTCCTCATCCTCCTTGGAAGGGGAGAGGCTTCAACACATGCTGTGTCGATGCTATGAGGATTTGATGTGGCAGCAGCTCATTATGTCTGGCCAGAAGTTGACCCCAGCTTCTTCTGCAGCCATTACGTGGCTGTCACCCTCCATGCCGATGCCGACTCCTCAGGAACCGGTCCACACCATCCATCCACCTGCGGAGCCATTCAAGACCCTCCCAACTTGGCTGAAACTGGCCTCTCCACCAATTTGGGTGGAACCGCCACCAAAACAGCTCACCTCCAGTGCTCCTGCCAAGGAGTCTAGGCCCGTTTCAGGCCTTCCACACCAGACTGTCTGTCACCCTCACTTCCGACTGTCCTAGGCAGGTGGAAGGTGACTCTAGTGGCCGGCCAATCTAGCCAGACTCCTTGGAGTCCAAGGACTCTGACCTGCATTCTCATCCCTTGGACGACGAATCCATAGGAAGTCTTTCGACGGAGGAGGGGCCCCACTTCCTTCATGGGTATCCTCCGTCTCCACAGGGATGCCCTTGGAACCCCTTCAAAAATGGTCCGAATACCCCCTCATGAACATCCTCAAATGAGGGGATTCTCTGATAGAGGCCTTCCCAGTGGCTGAGGCCATTGTTGGTCTGGCCTTGGAGCTGTGACAGCACCCTGCCTCCTGTTCCCCGCCCTCAGCCCAGATGGGCCGCAAGTATACGGTCCCCATCAGCTCCCTTTCAGGATTCACAGAGCACCCCTCAGCTGAGGGGTTGGTGACAGAATCTGAGTTGAGATGCTCAGGAATTCAGGAGACACCGATAGACCCCCAGACAAAGAGCCCAAGAAACTGGACCATTTGGTCCGGAAAGTCTATGCTGCCTCTTTGCTTGGCCTTCATCAGGCAAGCTCGGCCATCATCATGACACATTCCTCCCACGCCTTTCTGGGCTCCATGGATAAGGTCCTCCCTCACCTCCTAGCAGACCTCCAGACCACGGTCAAGCAGGTCCGTGACCAGGGCCAGGCGGTTAGGAAACAGCAACTCCTGATGGCTCTGGACATCGGGGACTCCTGCACCTGCTCGCTGGTGGCCACAGTTGCCATCTGCTGCAGGGCCTGGCTGAGGGTCTTCACCTTCACGGTGGACACTCAGCTCAAGTTGACGGATGTCCCCTTCCTGGGTACCGATCTCTGTGGTCCAGGAGTGGATGGTCACCTCCAGTGCATAGAGAAGTCCAATGCTACCTTGGACCCTGTGACTTCTGCTGAGAAGGAATCCCATGGTTCCAGAAAGCAGAAAAGAAAGCCTTTTTTGGCCTTCTGCCACTGCAGCCAAGCAGCCTCATTTTCAGTTGGGGTAACAACAGCAGGCTCAACTGTGGCACCCTTGGCCCAAGTCCAGGCCCCCAGTGGCCCATAAGCCCAGAGGAATGGGTCCCGTGGTCCCCAAACTGGATCCTCCTCCTCCAAGCCTGCACAGTGACAGGATGGGGGTTGCCAACTCCATGCTCGTCACACCAGCTCTGGGTCCTCACTTGGGGGCTCAGCTCTGCCACTTCCTTTCCACCTGGTCTGCTGTTGCAATGGACAGGTGGGTTTTGGAAGTGGTCAGCCAGGGGCTGCCTCTGAAATTTGAGCAGTACCCACCAAGCCGAGTGCGCACCCCACGGGAGGATATGGTGTTCGTGCACACTTAGTCGGCTCTCCAAGATGACATCGCCCAACTCCTCCACAAGGAGGTAGTGGCCAGAGTTGTGGATTCCCCTGTCAACCCAGGGTTCATTTTCAGATACTTCCTGGTTCCAAAACGGATGGGGGACTGGGGCCCCATAGTAGATCTGTATGACCTGAACCAATTTTTCAGGTCTCGCACATTCAGGATGGTAACTCTGTCTCAGATCATACCATCTCTCTAGCAGAACATGTGGTTCTGCTCACTGGATCTCCAGGATGTGTTCTATCATGTCCCGATTGATCTGTCTCACTGAAGGTTCCTCCACTTCCAAGCAGAGGGAGTCCTATTCGAGTTCCAAGCCATGCATTTAGGCCTGTCATCGGCCCACTGGGTCTTTATCAAATGCATTGCAGTGATGGTGGCTCACCTTCGGTGTCGGGGGGGTCCCTATCTCGATGACTGGCTCATAGCAGGTCCCTCCAAACAGGAGGTGGAGAAGTCCAGGGACCTGGCTCTCCAGACCTGCATCAAGCTTGGTCTCCTGCTAAATGAGACAAAGTCAGAAACTCGCACCTTTGCAGGTGACCTACTTCATTGGGGCAGAGCTCGACTCTTGCTGAGCCAGAGCCAGGCTTCTGACAGACAGGGTGGAGATCCTCTCCTCCTTTGCTCGATCATTTCTGGTTGGGCACTTGCGCACTGCCCGGGACTTCCTCCACCTTCTGGGGTGCATGGTGGCCTGTACCACCATGGTCCGATGGGCTCAGTGGCATATGCTCCCCCTTCAATGGGAGCTGGCCAGTCAGTGGACTCAGTGACATGGTCACTTCGACCAGCTGGTGGTCCCTGTGACCCAGAAGATGTGGGATGCTCTCCAGTGGTGGACCATCCTGGAACACTTGCAGGAACAGATCCCATTTGTCCATCCCGAGCCGATGGTCATTTTGATGACCGATGCCTCTCTCATGGGCTGGGGTGCCCAATGGGGAATCACAGAGTCCATGGCTTCTGGACCCTAGAGGAATCCTGATATCATATGAACCTGCTGGAGCTCCGAGCAGTTTGGATGGCACTGACTGCATTTGTTCCATTTCTTCAAGGTCAAGTGGTGCAAGTCCAGATGGATAATATCACAACCATGTACTATCTCAACAAGCAGGGAGGCACGCACTCCCGGGCCTTGTGCAGAGAAGTGCTCTGCATCTGGACCCTCGTGAGCCGACTGGAGGCAGATCTCCCAGCCATCCATGTGGCAGGAACCTCGATTCATCCGGTGGATGCCCTCAGCCATTTGTGCGAGGCATCCCACAAGTGGTCTCTCCACCCGGAGGTAGTACACAGTCTGTTCTCCCACTGGGGCAAACCTCAAGTGGACCTATTCGCCTCCAGGGAGAATGCAAACCTGAGGCTGTTTTATGCCAGCCCCCCCCCAGCAGCGCTTGCTGCAGAGGGATGCCTTCTCGAGGCTGTTGACCCCAGGCCTCTTCTATGCCTTCCCTCCACTTCCCTTCATTCACAAGGTGATCCTCAAGGTCAGGAGGGACAAGGTACAGGTGATCCTAGTAGTCCCAGACTGGCCTTGCTAGTTTTGGTATTCAGATCTCCTCAGCCTCAGCACCAGGCCACTGAAGGTGTCTTCCAGCATGCCCAGACCTGCTCTTAATCAATCAGGGGAAGGTGTTCCATCCAGACCTTCAATCCCTGCACCTGACAGCCTGGTTCCTGAGTGGCTAGAGTTCCTCTCCAAAGATGTACTCACTGCTGTGGAGGCATCTAGGAAGAAGTCAACCAGGAGGTGCTATGCCTTCAAATGGAAAAGATTTCCATTTGGTGTCAGGGCAAGGGCCTGGCCCCTTTGTCCTGTCTGGTGGCTAACATCCTCCTACTACCTTTGGCCTCTTTCCAAAGGGAGTATTCGATCTACGACCCTTAAGATGTACCTGGCAGCCATCTCTGCTTACCGGGCATGGGCTAGTCGGGACACGATGGCACAGGAGATGGTGGTCTGGTGCTTCTTTAAAGGCTTCAACCGTATTTCCCCTCTGGTGCATGAACCGCCACCACCGTGGGATCTACTGCTGGTACCAGCAAAGCTCATGGGCAAGCTGTTCGAACCTATGCATAGGTGTGAGATGTCACATCTGTCATGGTAGACTGCCTTCTTGGTGGCTATCACATCAGCCACAAGGACTGGGGAGCTACAGGTGCTCTCTGTCTAGTCTCCTTACCTGGCCTTCCACAGGGACAAGGTTGTCCTATGCCCCCACCTGAAATTCCTTCCGAAGGTGATGTCAGAGTTTCACCTCAACCAGGTGTTGACTCTGCAGTGTGCTACCCTAATTACACCTCAGGGGCTGAGTACAGGCTCCATACTTTGGACATGAGATGAGCACTCTCTTATTATAAGGAGCGGACAGCTGAAGTTTGGGGAGAGGTTCGCCAGCTCTTTGTCACCTACGCTGAAGCCGCACCTGGCAGACCTGCAGTGAAGCAGATGATTGGCAGATGGATTACATCATGCATTGATCTCTGCTATAGGTTGACTGGTCGGAAGCCTCTTATAGGGCTAGGGCTCATTCCACCTGCCATACCGCTGCATCAGTGGCTGCTTCCAGGGACATCCCTATCCAGGAGATCTGCAGGGCTGCTACCTGGAAGTCAACAAACACCTTCATTTCCCACTACCACATCAAAAAAGATTCACACCAGGATGCTGGTTTTGGGGCCTCAGTTCTCCAATCTCTGTTCCTAAGCAGGGGGTGTGCACCTTACCTCCCTCCTCCCAGAGAACTGCTAGGAGGCTGCCAACAAGTGCAGACAGAACAACATACCCACAATCCTAGAAAAAACAGGTTACTCACCTGTAACAGTAGTTCTAGGAGCGGTGTATGTTTTTCATCCACACGTACCCACCCGACCTCGCCGGCTTCAACGCACAACCTCTGCTTCCAGCGGGCAAGATCCAGCATCCAGGGGCAGAGCTGAGGGATATAACACCCGGGTGGGTGGGAGGAGCCAGCTTTTAGACCTTCTGGCATGATTCTTAAAGAGAAAGGACACGCCAACAAGTGTGGATGAACAACATATACCACTCCTAGAACTACTGTTACAGGTGAGTAACCTGTTTTTTCAACTTCGGCAGTTTATAAAAAGTTGGACCATAGATACATAGATACATAGACCAGTTGTACAATGTCCCCCAGAATGACACCTTCTATGGGGAACAACTGGAGACAGACTTTGTGGTGTTGAACGCTGCCCGTGACAGGTCCAGACATCTGCTGCATCTCAGCACGCAACCCCCAGATAAGAAATCTAAACAGTTTGACCATCTAGCTAGGAAAGTCTTTTCCTCTGCAACTTGTACCATCCAGTCACAAAACTTCCTTGCCCACATGGTACAATACCAGAATGCCCTGTGGGGCAAGTCACCACAGTTCATTCAGGCCATGCCGGATGCACCCGGTCGGTAATTATGAAGTCTGATTCGAACGTCAGCAACCACATCTTGAGGGCCTCTTATGACACTGTATATTCAGTGGGCAGAACTACGGCTCCCGTGGTCTTTATCTGCTGTTACTCTTGGCTGCAGGTCTCTGGGTTCGCCCTGGAAGTTCAGTTCAAGATTATGGATGCCCCCTTCAGAGGGACAGTATTGTTCAGGGAAAGTACTCAAGCTATCGTTACCCATTTGTAAGAAGCTGGGAAAGCGATTAGGTTGGTACAAACCATGTACAAATTGTTCTTTCTTTTTTAATGCAGGGGACACTGGACCAAAGAAGATGAGGCCAGATCTGGGAGCACAAAGAGGGATCTGGCAAGGGAACCAGGAAATCACTTCTCCCACTCCCATTGCAGAAGCCACTGAAGAACTGGAAATGAGGAATAAGTAAGTGACTGGGAAAAGGGGGTTGGGGGCTTAACCAGTAGTAAGATTCTGAGGAATGGGAAGGACAAACCAACAAGGGAACATAAAATGTGAACCCCCACTAAGGATCCAAGGAGGTGGTGGTCACAAAATGTGGCATGGGGAGAGGAGAGGAGGTGAAACAGGGAAAGAATAACCTCAGAAGGGGGGGGACTGAAATAGTGGCAATTAGATGGTGGGAGAGGAATTTGAATTAACCTTAAATGGGGGGGGTCTGAACCAGGAATGGGTTTATTGGTCTCATGACTGAAGGATTTATTGACCATCTTGAGAAAGGATAGGCCAAGTTCACCAAAACAGCATGAGTGCAGCTTGGGGAAAAACACACCCGAGCACAGGGACACCGTAAATGGGTCCCAGATAATCCTCAAGTCACCTTGAAGAAGGGAAAGAGTAGGAGTGAAGAATGGTTAACAGAGAAGGGAATTATCTCTTCCTCCAAGGGAATAATGGTGTATATAGTTATGTAAGTTATATTGATTTTGTTATGGTTACAACTGTTGAAGCTCCAAATAGCAGAGCTGGTATTCTTGTCAATGAACTGACCCCCAAGATTGGTTGGGGAAATATGTAGGAAACCTAGAATACTCTCAAAAAGACAATGGATAAGCTAACTATAATTTCCCGTAATGTAAAGGGAATAAATTCTGCAGTGAAGTGAACAAAAATACTCTCAGAAGTGAAAAAACTGCAGGGAGACATAGCCCTTATACAGGAAACACATCTTTCTGAAGGGGAGCATGCTAAGCTCAGGAGATAATGGGTAGGGGAGGTGTACTCATCACATCTGACAGCAAAAAAGAATGGGGTGGCAATCTCAATCAGAAAAGGCTTGGGATTCATGGAACAGCACAGGGAAGCGGACCAGGAGGGAATGTGGATCATACTGTCAGGACAAATACAGGACCAACAGATTCACTTAGTGAATGTATATGCACCTAACAGTAATGCCTCAACCTTTATTCAAAACCTATTTCAGAAAATCGCACTACAGCAGGGGGGGGACAAGTGATTGTGGGAGGGGACTTGAACAGTGTAATAGACCCAAAGTATGATAGGACATCCAATAATGCCCAGACAAACAAAGCTACCAGCAAAATGCTCAGAAACTGCATGCAGGAGCAGGGACTAGCAGATGTCTGGAGGGAAAAGCATGGGAATGAGAGAGATACTTTCTTCTCTCACCCACATCGAAAATATTTGAGAATAGATATGTTTCTCACCCACAAAGTGGATCTATATAAGGTGAGCGCCAGTGAAATTCACTAGATGGTCATCTCTGATCATGCCCCGATATCAATCACTCTGTCCACGACCCAGACAAAGAGATTAACACTAAGGAGATTCAACAACTCTTTCTTAAATGATAAGGCATTCAAGGAAAAAAATCATAGGGGAAATCAAAACATTCAGGGAGATAAATGCAGGAGGGGAAATACAGGAACAGGTGGTACAGGACGCTATGAAAGTGGTCCTCAGGGGGCACAGCATTAGTTGGGCATCCAACAAAAAGAACCAGAGGCAGGTGATACAGGAGAAACCTGGAAAATAAATTAAAACTGCTAGAGTCAGAAAACAAACAAAAAATATCTCAAGATAAAATGCAAAACATACAAAAGACAAAACAGGAAATAGAGAATATCATGAATAGAATGATAGCAGATCATGATAGAAGATCAATTAAGATACACAAAACAGTTATTATGAAACGGGGGCAGCAGCATTGTTAGCATATAGACTCAGCAAAAGGGAGGCAGACTGGACAACAGTTAAAATCAAAGATCACCCCAGAGCACAGATTTACAGATCTGTAGCAAATCAGATTGCAAATACATTTGCTGAATATCACACAGACTTATACAAAGAGGACAAAGAAGAGGACCAGTGCAAGAAAGAACAGCATGCTTCTTAGAGACATTAAAACTACCAAAATTAATAGAGGAGGTGGCAGCCATCCTAGAAGAACCAGTTAGCAACATGGATGTGTACAACACAATTCAGGATCTGAAAACAAACAAGGCACCAGGACCAGCTGGCTTTAGTTCAGATTTCTGTAAGACCTTTAATAAGCAGAAATCTAGATTTAGTAGTTGCCGTATTGGTCCTTGCAAAAATAGATCCAAAAGCAAATGATTTGATACCTTTTAATGGACCAACATAGATGTAACAACAAGAACAAAGTGCTCTAGCTTTCGGACCAACCAGTCCTTCTTCAGAAGCTCATGGCAGTTGTTTAGAAAATACAATACTTATAACAGCTAGATAATGCAGAGAAAAACATCTATCTATTATCTATTATTATCTATATTATCTATATTATATTATATATATTATCTATTAGCATTATCTAGCTGTTATAAGTATTGTATTTTCTAAACAACTGCCATGAGCTTCTGAAGAAGGACTGGTTGGTCCGAAAGCTAGAGCACTTTGTTCTTGTTGTTACATCTATGTTGGTCCATTAAAAGGTATCAAATCATTTGCTTCTGGATCTTTAATAAGCAGGTAACCCCTATACTAGGAAGCCTACTGAGACACTGCCAAAAGGAAAGCGTCATCCCACAGACGTGAAAGGAGGCCACGATATCAGTGCTAGCGAAGAAAGGGAAGGATAGAGAAATGTACGAATCATGCCGCCCAATCTCCCTATTAAATCAGGACCTCAAAATATTTTCTAAAATAATGGCTATAAGATTACAAAAAGAGATACAGTCCATAATACACCCGGACCAAATGGGATTTATCCCAGGGAGGCAACTCACAGATAATGTTAGGCGAATGTTAAATATTATAGAGGAGAGCAAAAAAAAAATAAGGATCCACAAATTGCAATATTAATACTGTAGATGCAGAAAAAGCATTTGATAGGCTAAATTGGATAGTTCTAAAAAGCACTCTGAAGTCAATGGGTTCCGGGGAGAAACATATAGAGATAGCTGACCTCAGGTATCAGGGTCCTGTGACCAGGGTTAAGGTGAACGGTACTTTATCAGACCAATGTAAAATTGAAAGGGGGACACGGCAAGGGTGCCCACTATCGCCCCTCCTGTTCGCTATCAGTATAGAACACTTTGCTGAAGCGATCAGACAAAGTACAGTTCAGGGGGTAGTGGGGGGAGGAGTGGAGAGCAAGGTCTCCATGTATGCAGATGACATAGTACTCTATATGAGACATCCTAAAGAAAACTTAGGGACCTTCCTGGAACTGGTAAGAGTATATGGGAAAATTTCAGGTTTTAAAATAAATACCACTAAAACAGAAATAATAAAAATAAGTGGAGAACTGAGTAAAGAATTGAAACAAATGCTTCCAGGTAGATGGAATCAGGGTCAAGTAAGATATTTGGGTATTCAAATACCGAAAGATCTTAGCAAACCGTACACGACAAATTATGGCAAATTGAAAACAGAGTTCTTTGCTGATATTAAAAGATGGGCCTTGCTTCTACTATCTTTCAGTGACAGGATTAACTCTATAAAGATGAACGTGCTACCAAGATTTTTATTTCTGTATTAATGCTTACCCCTGGCAGTACCAAGATGAGACTGGAAGGAATTAACAGGAGTGCTGAGAAAATGTATCTGGGATAGCAAAAAGCCTAGGATACAATGGGGGATACTACAGAGGCAGAAACAAAGTGGGGGGTATGGAGTACCGAACATTCAGGCATATTATAGAGCAGCCCAGTTGATCCCACTTATTGACATTTCAAATATTTCACAAGAACCAGTCTGGAAGGACATAGAAATGAACACAAATGGGGTAAAACATTTAGTCATGCTGGTTTGGAATATTACGAATAATGGGGACCTGGGACAATTACCCAACAAATGGACTAAACATACATATACAGATTGACTCAGAATAAAACAAGCATTTGTCAATGCCGAATGTTGTCTCACTGGCATTAGTAGTACCGGAGTTAGAGACACGTAATAGGAATGGCAGTGAAGTATTGAGGTAATGCCAACCCCACCCCCACCCTGTAGAGAGTGACAGGCATTAGCGTGTGCCTTTGGGTCATCAACTGTAACGCTCATGCCATTGTACCTCACCCTACCCTGTAGACACTGACAAGTAGCGTGGGGTACTTTGGGATCTTTGGGCATTATACATACCCCATTCCATAAGGAAATATGCTGAGGTGGGTGCAGTATAGGAGAATGGGGTGAACTTTGTGGCCAAACAGTGCAAGGCACACTACGATGCCTGTCACTGGCTGCAGGGTGGGGGAGGGGGTGGAATGGAGTGAGCATTATAGCTGATGATCCCAAGTCACACCCCTGATGCCTGTCAGTCTGTACAGGGTGGGGTGCCACAGTGAAACTGTAACACCCCGTGAAGCGTCTGTTGGTATTTTCACTCCAAATTTTCAACATGGGCTTTTTGTGAGCCCACATAATGAAAAGCGGCACTGTCAATTTGTTAGCTGAAAGGTGGTTTTGCACAGCATCTATGCCATTTGGTGACACAGGGATGAAAACACATTTTGGGGAGTACGTGGAAAATGACAACTGTACTGTTCATGAGGGGATGTAAAAAAATGGCAACATTGAAAATCTGGAGTGAAAATATGAAAAATTGGTGAAGTTATTAGCAACACACGTCCGTAACCCAATTATTTTTGGGATATTTTTAACCACATGTTTAACATAGGCATTTTGGGACCTCCCCTCATGAACAGTAGCACAGTGATTTTGTTAATTTGTCCGAAACGTTGATTTCGCACAGTGACCACGCCATTGTGCGCCACAGGTGTAAAAAAACATTTAGGGTAGGATGTAAAAAATTACATCTATACTGTTCATAAGGAGGTGTGAGAAAATGCCAGTGTTGAAAATGTGGCATGAAAATATTGTAAATTTGTGAAGTTACAAGGGTGCGTAGAAACTGCGCATCGCACACTTGTAACACAGTCATTTTATGGAATTTCATCACCAAATTTTCAACATAGGTATTTTAGGAGTTCTTCTCATGAACAGTTTCACCGTCATTTCCTCAAACTGTCCCAAAAACTGATTTCTGATGCGTAGGACATGCGAAAACACATTTCGGCCAGGATATGTAAAATGACAGCTGTACTGTTCATAAGGAGGTGTGGAAAAATGCCAATGTTGAAAATCTGGAGTGAAAATATTACAAATTCAGGAAGTTATGAGCGTGTGTGGAAACTGTGCAATGCACGCTGGTAAAACAGCCATTTTTTGGATTTTTTCCACTAAATTTGCAACATAGGCTTTTTGAGAGCCCCCCCTCACGAACAGTGACACTGTTGTTTCTTTAATCGGTCAAGAAAGGTGATTCCGCGCAGTGACCGCAAAATCACCTTTTGGGACCGAATAACATCATGAAAGTGCCTGAATTCATGAGGAGGGGTACCAATAACCGCATATTGAAAATGTGATGCCCAAATTCCCAAAAATGGCTGAGATATGCACCAAATTAAAAAAAAAAAACTATTTATGCCATTATACAGCTTACCGGCATTTCTTCAGTTCACGGTCGGCTTTGAAGAGTGCAGACGTGTTACCGGTCCACCGAAGATAGTCCCGCTGGACTCCGGAGGTAAGTATGGGGCTAGGGGTGTGTGGGAAGGAAGGGTGCGCAGAGGGTGGGCATGGGTTGTGGTAGGGGGTAGGGAGACTGTGAAGGACCATTTTCTTTTTTACAGGTTTACAAAAAAAAAAAACATTGCAGGATGGTTTTTCTTTTGCAGGGTATTTGGCATGCTGAGGTGGGCTCCAGCGTGCCACTAAGTTTGGGGATGCTGTAGCTGGCGAGGACTGGGCACTCCTGTCGGCACATACTGAAGGGGTACAGGAGCCGAGGGGATTGAGGCACCCCCTCGGCCTGGGGCTAAGACCGGGGGGACATTATGCCAATGTGGAGTGGGCTCCCCTGTCAGCAAAAATAAATGGAGCAGGGGACAAGCGCTGATGGGGATTGGGCCCCCATCGGCAAGAAAAACTGTTGGGGGGTGCATGATGCTGAGGGGGATTGGGCACCCCCTTGGCATATATTTTAAATAGGAGAGGGGGTCATTACACTGATGGGGAGTGGGCTCCCCTATCGGTTTTGTGACAGGAGGTGGCGACAGTCACTGCTGCCATGTTGTGTGCTCATCGGGAGGTGTGTTGTGGTTATGCTGCATGAGAGCTTCACTCTCATTGCAGCAGACTTTTTCTTAGATCTGGTAGCCACATTAGGGATTCATGATGTCAGCACCTGCTGCTGGCTGACTGGGGAATGAGGGACGTACCTACTGATGCGTGCCCTGCATTCGCCCAACAGTGACCATGCCTCCAAATCTCCTACTACCACAAGATGTTGTCTGACACATGCGCAAGCGGGAGCCAACATAAAAACGAATACAGTAGACTCAAGGGGAATGGGTTACAAAAAGGACTGATCCCCATTTCATACCAGGATACACTGACAACACATTCAGAGAATGGGCCAGGCAAGGACTACAATACACTACACAGTTCCAAGGGGGAGTGGGAATAAAGACATTTGAACACTTACAGGGGGAATATGGTTTACCACAAACACATTTCTTTAGGTACTTACAAGTGAGATCATATATACAATCTAAAGAAAAGGACAGGGAAGAGACAGGTACAATGCCTGTTAGTTAATATGATCAGGATGTTAACCCAAACACACATGGCCAAAAGAAGAGTATCACAGTTACATTTGGAGCTAAATAAGGACATGGGAAGAAGAGGAGTAGAGGAAATCCAACAAAAATGGGTTCAGGAGACAGTAAGAGAGGTAGAATGGCAGCGAATCTGGCAGGGAGTACATCACACAACCTCATCAGGGAGCTGGAAAGAGTTCAGTTGGAAACTTCTAACAAGGTTTTTTATCACACCAGGCAAATCCAAACATATGGTTAATAGTTCTACAGATCAGTGTTGGAGACAGTGAGGTGAAAGGGGAACAACATTACACATCTTCTAGGAATGTACCGTTATACAAGGGTTCTGGAAGGAAATCACAGAAAAAATTAATGAGATGTAGGAAATACACCAGGAACTGATAGTGATGCATATGGTGGGAGGTTTATGTCCAATAAGAGGGAAAGGTGGAGCAAAGAGGTACATGTACAACATTTTAATAGCTGCTGCCTGCAAGGCTATCACACAAAAATGGATGTCACTGCAGCCTACAGGTGTGAATCATTAGTTAGCAAACTGTAAAAAGATTAAAATCATGGAAGAAATGACAGCCAGTCTGAACCTGCGAACAAATACATTTAATACCAGATGGTTACCCTTTGCACACCTGACAGAAAACCTAGAAGGGACCCCAGTGTTAGAACTATTACATGAATAAAGGTAAAGAGAGAGAAAGAGGAGAAAACTAGAAATGAGACTTTAATAGAAGACAAACAGCTCTGCCATTATAGTTGATTGTTAATGTTATTTTGCCTGTCAATAAGATATGGAGCCAGGTGATAGATGGAAGCTCAAGAAAGACCAAGATTTAAGGATCTAAAACAAATGGACAACATCTGTCAACTAGGGTAAGGTGGAATAAAGGAGTGTCACAGGGTGCTCCCTGTGATGAGTACAGGCCCTAATATTCTTCCAAGTAACCCCCCCCCCCAAGAGATAAAGTGCTTAGGTATAAAGTACCAGATGCTGTTAGGGAGAGTTCATGTGAGGACCTCCTGCTCTCTGTTATACTGCACAAGATTATGTTCCACTGCTAGACCCTTGGCAGGGAAGCTGTGCTGTTTTCAAGCTTTATTTTGTTTGTTTATTATCGTAAGTTCGCTGCTGTAAGCTGTTATTTTTTTTTTGTTTGTTTGTTTAATAAAAATCATACCATTTAGGTATGTTGTACCAAATTTGTTGATTCCTGTGTGACCTGATTTGTTCAACCTACGACATTTTGGTACCAGAAGTGGGGATGATTGGAGATCCATAAGGAATAGGTGGACTCCAGTAAAGATACTGCACATAGTATCCAGGTCACAAGTGGTTTTCAACAGGTACATGGCACATAAACTCGAGGAAGCTGGTGCCTTATCAGGGGTTTTGACCAGAACCCAAGTGGCTGCTGTTGGTGAACCACTTCTTGAAGGATTACCTGCTGCCACACGTCCTAAAGTTAAACAGGGCATACAGAAGATGGAAGAGGCGGGTGTGAGAGACCAGAAGAAGAACAGCTGGAACCCCAAGACCTCAGGGATTTACTCGCTGGTTAGCTATACATCAGATGGAGATGGGCATGGCGAGAGGTAGATCTGAGGGAAAGAGGTTGAAAAAAGCGACAAGACCAAGGTGGGCTGACACAATACAGGCCTTACAACTTATTGGGGCTGGTCAAGGGGCGGCCCATACAAATCCCAGAGACATAAAATTAACGAAAATGACTCCCTCTGATGATATAGAGGCATATCTTACAACATTTGAACATGTAGCACAGGCTTGTAATTGGCCTGCTACCCAATGGGTGGTAAGACTTGCCCCATATCTATCTGGCAAAGCTCAATTGGCATACACCTGTATGGATATCCATATTGCTAATGATTATGCCTCTGTAAAAAAGAAGATACTGAAAAGATATGACATTAACACAGAAACATGTAGACAAAGGTTTCGATCTTTAAAGCATTTAACCCATGTACCACCTCGGGAGACCTATACCAGATTGAATGACTTGTGTCACATATGGCTACAACCTGAGGGAAAGACTGTACCAGCCATCATTGAGCAGTTTGTGTTGGAGCAATTTGTACAGATTATGCCTGCGGATGTCAATTATGGGTAAGGAACACCATCCTGATAATGCTGAAGCTGCAATTACCCTGAGCAGTTTCTTATCTGCGACAACTGGTACAAAAGAATGTGCAGGAGAACAGAAAATGACATTCCTACTACAACATCCACAACCACTATGGTAAGACCTATTGTTTCATCAGTTGGGACAGGGATTGTTAAGACTAGAGGGAAGGTCGGGAGATGGCATCAAAAACCTGAATCCACCATAGAATGCCATTATTGCCATGGACTGGGACACATAGCCCGTTTCTGCCCAAAGAAAAAATCTGCATACCTAGCTTCTATGAACTTGGGGAACTTTTTCATAAAGACTATGGTAAATGGAACTCATGTAGAAGGGCTAGTGGACTCAGGGAGCCAACAAAGCTTAATCCGGGCTGACCTACTAGATAACAAGTTATTAAGTACTAAACCCACTGGTGTAATTTGTATCCATGGTGATGTACATCGGTACCCAACTGCATAGACACAAGTATGTATAAATGGACAGACATGTGATATGACATTAGGAGTTATACCCACTTTACCTGTGCCTTTGATTATTGGTCAGGACTTTCCATCCTTTAATGACCTTTTAACCTCATGTGACACTGCCTTATCAGCTGTAACCATGAGGGCTCAGTCATAACTGATACAACAGGACCCTATATTTTCTTTTGATGATTCTCTGTTTGAAGAGGGTAAAGGGCCACGAAAAACAAAGGCCGAAAAGAAATTATTACAGAAAGACTGGAAACAAAAACAAAATGGGACTGGTGATATCATGCCTCAATATCATATTGTAGATATTAAAACTGAACAGCAAAATGACAATACACTTAACCCTTTCTTTTCACAGCTTAACAAACAAGTACCTTTGGGTTCACCATATGTTGCACAACAGAATGGAATTCTATATAGAATATGTATAAATCCTAAAACACAAGAACAGATAGAACAAATGCTGGTACCACAGAAATTTAGAAAAGATCTTCTATTTTTAGCACATGATATCCCTAGTGCTGGACATGCAGGACGAGACCGAACTTCTGCTAGACTATTGCAACGATTCTTCTGGCCTGGTCTACAGGAGGACATTGCTGAGTATTGCAGATGTTGTCCTTCCTGTCAGCAAATCAGCCAGATAACTCATAGAGACAAAGTACCCTTAATGCCCCTGCCAGTTGTAGCTCAACCCTTTGAAACAATAGCTATGGATGTGGTAGGACCATTAGTAAAAAGCAGTAAGGGTAATAGATTCATACTTGTCCTTTGTGATTATGCAACCAAATATCCCGAAGCTTTTCCCTTGAGAACAGTTACAGCCTCAAAAATAGCAGAAAAAGTAGTGGAATTCTGCAGTCGTATGGGTATTCCTAAAGAGATCCTGGCGGATCGTGGTACAAATTTTAATGCTGCACTACTCACTGAATTGTACAAAGCTTTAGGAATTACTACATCACGAACCACCCCTTACCATCCACAAACTGATGGTCTTACAGAAAGATTTAATCAGACATTAAAACATATAATTAGGAAATTTGTGGACGAAGAAGGTAAAAAGTGGGATCAATATCTTCCCCTATTTCTGTTTGCATACTGAGAGGTCCCACAAGCCTCAACAGGATTTTCACCATTCAGTTTTCTGTATGGAAGAAACCCCCGGGGACCTCTTGACATAGTTAAAGAAACTTGGGAGGGACAGACCACAGTGAAATATACCAATATTCTAGACTATTTGGTTAATCTTAGAAAGCGATTAGTGCAGTACACACAAAAAGCACATGAACAAAATATGTTAGCCCAAACTAAGCAGAAATGCTATTATGATAGTAAAACTCAGGAAAAACAATTTCATCCAGGGAAAAGGTACTGTTATTTTGCCATCCAATGACAATAAGCTTTTAATGAAATGGCAGGGACCTACTCCATTGTTTCTCAGACTGGTCCTGTCACTTACCAAGTTGAGATACCCGGGAGACGAAAGTGTACACCCATCTATCATGCAAATCTCTTAAAGAAATGGCATGAGAGACTTACTTCTGATGTTAAAGCTGACCTTTATGTTATGCCCAGTAGTTCAGACACTGAATTAGATTGTGCCTATAAAAGGCTTGAATCAGAAGAAACTATTAGAGATGTACATATTAACTCAAATTTAACCAGTCAGCAACATGCAGAATTGGAAAATGTACTACAACATTATACAAAAGTTTTCACAACTATCCCAGGTAAAGCCATTGATGTAGTACATACGATTAAAACTGATTCTGTTCCAATAAGGCAAAAGGCATATCGATTGCCAGAAAGAAGTAGATCTGAGGTTGTACAGAAATTGAGAAATACGGAATTAAATATTATTGAACCTTCTAGAAGTCCATGGTCATCCCCTATGGTAATTGTACCTAAAAAGGAAGGGGTATCCGTTTATGTCTCGATTTCCGTAAACTCAATCAAGTATCTCAGTTTGATAGCTATCCAATTCCTAGAGTGGATGATATAATAGATCACATTGGACAGGCAAAATACATCTCTACTCTCGATCTCACAAAGTGCTATTGGCAGATCCCTTTGGAAGAACAGTCTAAAAAAAAAATAACAGCTTACAGCAGTGAACTTACGATAATAAACAAAATAAAGCTTGAAAACAGCACAGCTTCCTTGCCAAGGGTCTAGCAGTGGAACACAATCTTGTGCAGTATAACAGAGAGCAGGAGGTCCTCACATGAACTCTCCCTAACAGCATCTGGTACTTTATACCTAAGCACTTTATCTCTTGGGGGGGGTTACTTGGAAGAATATTAGGACCTGTACTCATCACAGGGAGCACCCTGTGACAAGGAGCTGTGTAAGGATAGGTACCTGGGAATGAGCAGAAGGGGATAGAACCACACAACTAAGACCCAACCCAGAGGGTTATATTAGTGGAGGCTTATCTGCTTTAATTTGAGAATCTTTCTTTTTGTACCCCAGGCTTAGGATCTGGGTGACGAGGGGTCCATCCCACTCCAGAGAATGCCTGGGAAATCTGGAGGTGAGGTTACGGTTCTTCAAGGTACTACCTAACTAACCAGAGGAGATGGTAAAGTACCTCCAGGGGACAATGGGAAGTGGGTGGGTCCAATAGGCAACAAGTTCATTTTCTTTATATATCCTGCATACTCATACATAGATGCCCCTACCAAGATGACCCTCCACCGATAGATTGGGGAGTCTGTATATTCTGGACACTTCAGCCCTTTTAAAAAAAAAAAAAAAGGTTTAACAACACAATGGGGTCCCAGACAGATAACAAGTAACTTGGTATAAGTCATTGAATAGCAACTCACTAATAAAGGCAGGGAAGAAAAATGTTATTGGAGAGAGAGATGTTGACAGAAAAATTGAGGTAAAGTCAGAAATGAATTGTAAGGAAAAAAGAAAAAACTAGGCCAAATGTTGCGGCCAAGTATCTGTATAATGAAATAATGTCTGAAATTTTCTTAATCTAATAAAACACAAATTAAAAAAAAAAAAAAAAAAAATCCAGGCTGTCCTTCAAGAAAAGACCATCGAGCCGGTACCCCAGAAGCAACGGACAGGATTCTACTCCCACTTCTTCCTCGTGCCCAAAAAGATAGGAGATCTTCGTCCCATCTTGGATCTAAGCCATCTGAACTGGTACATACAGTACAAAAAAAAAATTCAGGATGGTCACCTTCATAGGCCTCCTGCCCCTGTTACATCAAGGGGACTGGTTATGCTCAATGGACATGCAGGATGCACACCTCCACACATTCTGATTTTCCAACCACACATGAGATACCTGAGCTTCCGCTTTCAGGGATGACATTACCAGGTCAGGGCCTACCCTTTGTCCTGTCCTCGGCACCCAGGGGGGTTCACCAAGTGCCTAGCCATGGTAGCTGCAAATTGCCAGAGGCAGGGGCATTATGCCTTCCCCTACCTCAGCGACTGGCTTCTGACAGCTCCCTCTCAGGACCAGCTTATAGAAATCTTCTGAGACACATTCTCCCTCTTTCAGGACCTGAGGGGTTACTCTAAACCTTCCAAGTGCTGCCTTTGGCTAAGTCAGTGGCTTCAATATATAGGGGCCATACTAGACATGGCACAAGGCAGGATCTTCCCTCCCTCAGGACAGGGCAGAATGTCTTCAGTCCCACACATGGCAGCTGGTCTCAGCTCATCAAGTCGAGGCATGGGCAGTTCTCTGGTTACTGAGCCACATAGCAGTGGCCATCACCACAGTCCCTATGGCGTGGCTTTACAAGAGGGTGATCCAGTGGAACCTTAGGGTTCAGTGGGATCAGAGGTTGGACGACCTGGATCAGCCAGGCCTGGTATCAAACTTAGCAAAGCAGTCTCTGGCATGCTGGCTGGGATCCTCCCAACCTCCCCGGGGGGGTTCACTTCCAGAGAGAATCTCCCACCCAGATCCTGACCACCAATGCATAAAGCCAGGGTTGGGGCATGCATCTGGGCACTCGCCAGACTCAAGGGTCCTGAGTTCAGCAGGAGCTTCATCTCCACATCAATATTCTGGAGATAAGGGCAGTTCTTGAGGCCCTACAAGCCTTCCAGACAGTCCTTCAGGTTTGGTCCCTGCTAATACAGACAGGCAACATGTTGGTGGTATTCTATATCATCAAGCAGGGGACACACACTCTTACCCTCTCTGCAGAGAGGCCATGCAAGTTTGGTCTTAGGTGACAGATCATCAGCTGAAAATCACAGCAGTTCATATTCCAGGCATTCACAGTTCCCTGGCCGACAGTCTTAGCTGGACTCAGTCCAGGGCACACAAGTGGGAGCTACTCCCTGCAGTGGCAGAAAGTCTTTTCGCTAGATGGGGTAGCATACCTCTCAACTGTCACACATTATGAGGTACATCACTCATTTTACCTCTCAGAAACCCTTTGTCCATCATGGGGAAGGTGATATTCCACATTCCCCACTGAGACTTTAAAGCAGAAATTCATAATAATGTTATGCTCAGTTATCAAAAAACATTATGAACATTAGTGCACTGATAGCTACAGTATTCTGAGCTTGCAGTGCCATGTTAGACGATATGTCACACATTTTGCTCATTTGTCACACATCTTGTCACACATTTTGGTGAAGAAAGGTTGAGAGGTATGTGGGGTAGCCCCGAAATCTGCCTATTTGCCTCCCCATCTAACGCTAAACTGCCCAATTTTTGCTCACTAAATCCAGGGCCTGGTGCCTTCCGGTAAGATGCATTGCCCTCTCCTGGGTGGGAACGTTTCTTTATGCATTCCCTCCCTATCCTCTTCTGCAATGGGTACTCATCAAGTTGCAGTCGGAGGGAGCAGAAATGATCCTGGTGGCTCTGTTCTGGCCTTGTCAGATTTGGTTCCCACTGTTGCAACAACTGGCTGTGGAACCTCCAGTGTCCCTGCACCTCAGGTCTGACTTGCTCTCCCAGAAGCAGGGCTCACTGGTACTTCTGGATCTCAGATCTCTGCATCTTCATGTGTGGCTCCTGCAGACCTAACTGTCCTCAGGATCGGGGTCTCTATGAGGGTAGCAGACATCTTAGTGGCAGCCAGGAAGCCCTCCACTACAGTGACCTATGCTGTGAAATGGAAAAGGTTCTGTGTTTGGGCCACTGCCAGGAGTTTAAGTCATTTTACTTGCCCAGTCAATTCAGTACTGGAATATCTCTATTATCTTTCAGATGCTTGACTCCACTACTCTTCGTTAAAGGTGCACCTGTTTGCCATTTCCGCATATCATCTGCCAATTGAGGACAAGTATATTGCCCAGCTGGAAGTTTTGCCCAGCTGGACCTTTCACACTGGGCATGCTTCACCTGAAGCCTCCTGTCCGGGACCCCATCCCACCTTGGAACCGTTTGTTGGTTTTAGAGAAGCTCACTGTCCCTCTCTTTGAGCCTGCTGCGAGCTGCTAGGTGTGCTTTCTGTCATGAAAAGTGTTATTTCTAGGGACGTGTATATGTTGTTCTAGCTACATATTCTAGAAGTGTCCTTTCCCCTTTAAATGTTTCTGGAAAGTCTTCAAGCTGGTTCCTCCCACCCACCCGGATGGTATAACCCCCGGCTCCACCCCATGACAGCAAATCTTCCTTTCCACTGGAAGAAGCAGGTTCACAACTTACTGCTCCCACATTGAGTAGGCCCTAATGCTAAAATCTTTGGATTTACTTCCAAAACTTTAAACTCTTCAGAGTTTTGTCTTCAGTTCGATCATCAATCACGACCGCGATGGAGAAAAAGTCCTCACCTAGATTTCACCGGTGCCCATGCGGGCAGAAGATGTCGCGAACCGACTCCCACGCCACATGTATCTACTGCCTGGGTCACTAGTACAATCCCCAGGCCTGTGATTTTGGCTGGTCATTTCATGCATTGGTCATCGAGGGCCACCTCACCCACCTGAAGTTGAGATGCCCAGAAAAATTATATCCACCGGTCAAATCCAAGGATGCCCTTTGGGCAGTCTCCATGGCTGCAGGGTCTGCTGACCAGCTGGAGCAGCTTATGGCCTTCGAGAAGGAGGTGGCTTGGGTCACAGTACAGTCCTCTTCAGTCTCTGCATTTGTTCTGTTCTAGTTGGGATCCACTTATTTGGGCTCCTTCAAGGAGCTGTGCCAGTCTCTCCCTACCAAGGGACAGGGCCCTTCAGGTTCACACAGCTCTCGCTCCTACAAGAAGGAGTCCAAGAAAGAAAAGGAGAAGACTCATCAACAACGTTCTCGGGACCGGGAATGTTCTCGGTCTCAAGAATCACAGGTTTTGACCTCAGTTGAAACTGCTTCACGGAGACCCCATTGAGTCAATTGGTTGAGATGCTGGCCAACAATATGGCCAAGATTTTTCTTGACCCTGTCAACTGGTTGCCATCAGAAGAGGCCAACAACTCTTTGCTCAGGACCCCAGTCCTGACAGTGACCACCGAAGGAGTGGCTCAGCCTGCTGAGCCAGATCCTCCAGTCACTGACCCAGACCAGGAGTAGCCACGGCTCTCCCCGGCTCCCTCTGAGATCCCCTGTTGGCACCCCTGGTGGCTGAGGTCAAGGTCAGGGTCTTCCTTGTTCAGTGGGTCAAGCAGATCCTGCCAACATTGGCAGTCCCACTCTCGATGCCATGGGAAGTGGCGCCACTGCTATTAGTCATCCTTGGCCTCCTCCGGTGAGGAGAAGCTTTGGCACAAGTTGTGTCAACACTACAAATAGCTCATGTGGCAAAAGCTATTGTTGGCCGGTCTGAAGCCAAACCCGGCTCCCACACTGGCCGTCACTTGGCTGTCGCCCGACAGGCCAACACCGATGTCCCCGGAGGGGCCAGTTGACACCATTCCTGTTAGTGGAGCCAGTTCAGACCATCTTGGTTCGGCCGAAGCTGGTCTCTGCACTGACTGTAGTGGAGCCGCTGCCCAAGAAGCCACTGACTGGGGCTCCAACTAAGGAGTCTTGGCCAGCTCAGGGACTTCCCCATTGGCTATCAGTCACTCTTACACCTGACCGCCCACGGTGGGTTGAGAGTGACTCAGGTGGTCATCCGCTCTATGCAGTCTCCTCTGAGTCTGAGGATTCCTCACTGCACTTCTGTCCAGTCTACATGGAGTTGGTGGGGTATCTCTGGACAGAAGAAGGGCCCACTTCCTTCCTTCATGGGCATCCTCTGTCTCATCTCCAAGTCCACAGGGTTGAAACTGGAGCATGTCCAGAAGTGGGCTCGTTGTCCCCTCACAGAGATTCTGGATAAAGGAGACTCTCTGACAGAGGCTTTCCCAGTGGCCAAGGCCATTTTCGGCCCTGCCCTGGAGCTTTGGCAGCACCCTGCCTCCTGCCATGTGTGCCCTCGGCCCAGATGGCCCACAGATATGTGGTGCCCATTGGTACTCTCTCAGGGTTCATGGAGCACCCCTCGACTGAGGGGGTGGTGGCCAATTCCATGTTTCAGCACTCAGGCAATATTGGGGATGTTGACAGGCCACCAGATAAGGAGTCCAAGAAATTGGACCACTCGGCTAAAAAGGTCTGTGCTGCTTCCTCACTTAGCCTCCACCAGGCGAGCTTGGCCATCCTGATGGCACACTTGTTTGTTTATTTTAAGGTTATAACCATTTAGCCAAAGCTCTTTTTTTGTTGTTGTTGGCTCCCCGATCTCTCTGCAAGGACTCTGATCCCACCCTCACCACCTCCCCATGCCAAGGCTTGCCCCCCAGGTCAACAGTAACTTTCCCTGGCTTACCCCTGAGGGTGGGGCCATGGGAGCGGGGCCCCAGCCGGTGGACACACTAGGCAGTGAAGGCAGCAGAGCAGAGCTTCATGCTTCGGGGCCGGCATTTTTTTGTATGCTGTATCATTGAAGGGGACATGCAATGATGGCCAGCATCCACCCCACCCCCCACTAATACAGCACCGGCACTGTGGTTCCCCCAGCCTCCGCTAGGGGTCTGTAGCATGCCAGATACACAACCCCATCCTCCAGAGAAGGAGAGCAGTCCCTAGGATGCTCAATCCTTCTACCTCTGCCAGCCATCTGACATCCCCAAGTCTGTTCCCGAACCCAAGTCATCGCTGTTGTAGATGGATGCCCTGCTGCTGCACCAGCAAGCCAAAGCTCATTTACAATGGTGACCTTAGTACAGTTAAACATACAAGATAAAACAGCGTACAGACATAAAATACAAAATCTCCTATGCCCTCTTGAGCTGCCTGGATGAGGCGATTCCTCACCTTCCTGCGGACCGCCAGACGATGATCAAGTAGGTCCGAGACCAGGGCTGGGATGTGGCCAAGCAGCAACTCCAGATGGCTCTGGATATCAGAGGTTCCTGTGCCCACTTGGTGGCAGTCGCAGTTGCCATGCATTGCAGGGCTTGGCTGTGGATCTCGACCTCCGCAGCAGACACTCACTACACGCTGGTGGATGTCCCATTCTTAGGCACCAACCTATTTGGGCCAGGTGTGGAGGGTCACCTGCAGCATATCAAGAAGTTCAATGCCACCTTGGACTCTGTTACATCTGCCCAGAGGGATCCCAAGGGCTCCAAGCAGCAGAAGCATAAGCCTTTTTGGTCCTCCACCCCGTGGCAAAATCAGACCAGCATCAGTCTGGCCATTAGGCTCAGTCCTGGTGACCTAGTCCCAAATCTGTGGCCTCGGTGGTCCAAAAGCCCAGAGAGAAGAGACCCAGTGTCTCCTCAACCACCAGGTCCTCCTTCTCCAAGCCTGCTCGGTGATAGGATGGGGGTGCCACCCTCATGCCTGTCACATCTCCCCTGGGTCCACCTGTGGAGAGCCAGCTCCACCACTTTCTTTCCACCTGGTTCACTGTCACCATGGACAGGTGGGTTCTGGAAGTGGTCAGTCAGGGTCTGCCTCTAGAATTCAAGTAATACCCTCCCAGCAGAGGCCGTGCCCCACAGGAGGACTTGGTATCTGCAGACACTTGGTTGGCTCTTTGAGATGACATAGCCCAGCTACTCCACAAGGAGGTCATGGTCAGGGTTGCGGATCCTCCAAAACACCCAGGATTTGTCTCCAGGTTCTTCCTGGTGCCAAAGTGGATGGGGGGGGGAGCTGGTGCTCCATTTATATCTGCATGACCTGAACAAATTCCTCACGTTCTGCACCTTCAGGATGGTAACTCTGTCCCAGATCATACCATCTCAAGAGCAAGACATGTGGTTTTGCTCTCTGGATCTCCAGGACATGTTATTTCACGCTCCGATACATCCATCCCACCGAATGTTTTTCTGCTTCTGAGCCAAGGGAACCCTTTATGAGTTCCAAGCCATGCCATTTGGCCTCTCCTCAGCTCCCAGGGTCTTCACTAAATACATAGGAGTGGTGGTAGTTTACCTGAGGTGTCGAGGGGTCTGGGTGTACAAATGATTGAAAGCAGGTCCCTCCAAGCAGGAGGTGGAGTGTTCCAGGAACCTGGACTGCCAGACCTGCATCGACCATGACCTCCTTGTCAATGAGGCCAAGTCAGAACTCATGCCCTTACAGGTGATTAGCTTCATTAGGGCAGAGCTCAACTCTTGCTGAACCAGAGCCCAGCTCCTGGTAGACAGGGAAGAGGTTCTCTCCTCCTTTGCCTGATCATTTCTGATTGGGTGCTTGTGCCCTGCCTGGGACTTTCTGTGCCTCCTGGGTTACATGGCGGCCTGCACTAATGCGGTCTGATGGGCTTATTGGCATATGCACTCCCTGCAATGGGAGCTGGTCAGCCAGTGGTCTCAGTGCAAGGGTCACTTTGACCAGCTGATCACTGTGACCCAGAAGATGTGGGATGCCCTCCAGTAGTAGCTAGTCCCAGAGCATCTGCAGGAAGTGACCCCATTTGTCCGCCTGATGACCACTGCCTCTCTCATGGGCTGCGGTGCCCATCTGGGGGAACACAGAGTCCATGGACTCTGGATCCCCGAGGAGTCTCGATGCCACATCAACCTGCTGGAGAGCTGAATGGTTCAGCTGGCGCTGACTGCATTCACTCCATTTGTTCGGGGGTCAAGTGGTCCAAGTCCAGATGGACAACACTACGACCATGTACTGCCTCAACAAGCAGGGCAGGATGCACTCCCTGCCTTTGTGCAAGGAAGCTCTGTGCATATGGACCCTCATGCATGGCCTGGAGGTGAATCTCCTAGCCATCCATGTGGCAGGGGCCTCCAGTCAGCTGGCGGATGCCCTCAGCCGGGTAGGCGAGGCATCTCATAAGTGGTCTCTTCATCCAGAGGTAGTTCACAGTCTGTTCTTCCAGTAGGGCACCACTTAGGTGGATCTGTTCACCTCCAGGGAGAATGCAAAGCTGGGGCTGTTCTGTGCCTGCCCCCCTCAGCAGGGCTTACTGCAGAGGGATGCCTTCTTGAGGTCATGGACCCCAGGCCTCTTCTATGCCTTCCCTCCACTTTCTATGATCCACAAAGTACTACTCAAGGTCAGGAGGGACAAGGCACAGGTGATCCTGGTGGCTCTGGACATGCTACACCAGTTTTGGTACCCCAATCTCCTCAGCATCAGGCTCCAGAGGCATCTTCCACTACACCCGGACCTGCTCTCCATTAGTCATAACTAATCTATACCATACTCATTACAGAATTAAAAATGTACAAAAGATAGAATGATACTGTGCCAACTATACTTCATAGGGCACCAGCAAAATATTGCACAAGTCTGTGAAGAGGATTTAAATGTGCTAAATTAAATGACTGATAGGCATTTCTTTCATAACATGAGCAAGAAAGAACAGGAGGCACTTAATGATTTGGGGAAAATACAGCTATTACCATTAAGGCTGCTGACAAAAGTGGATCGATTGTAGTCATGGACAGTGACAGATATGAAATAGAGATATTAAAACTGTTAACTGATGAAAAATACTATCAAAAGCTGAAATATGATCCAACTGATGCTTTTAAGAAAGAAATTGATGGATATTTGTATGGAATAAGAAATGAGGGGTTTATAACAAAACAAGTTTTAAATTTCCTTATGGTGCAGTACCCTACAAGGGCTACCTTCTATTCTTTGCCCAAAATACATAAAGATTTGATTAATCCACTGGGGAGACCTATTGTTTCAAGCAACAATAGTTTGACAGTACCAACCACTAGCAAAATATATAGACTCTTTTTTGATTGAGCTGGTGAGAGAAGAACCTTCCTTTATAAAATGTACAGGAGATATGTTAAGTATTTTACAAGCTATAGAAATTGAGGGAGAAAGTATACTGGTGACATTAGATGTAGCCTCATTGTATTCTAATATACCTCATATAGAAGGTTTACAGGCCCTGGTATATTACTTAGAGAAACAAGTAGTGCAGAAACCCCCCCACACTGAGATTCTAATACAATTAAGCAAATTTGTGTTGGAATTTAATACATTTTTTTACAAACAGGATTGTTATCAGCAAAAAAAGAGGGACAGCGATGGGTGCCAGTCTGGCACCTAATTATGAAAATTTATTTATGGCCAAATGGGAAACAGAATTAATTCAAAGTGCCAGCAATCCCTAGTTACAGAAAACTGATCTATATAAATGCTTTATAGATGATATTTTTATTATTTGGAAGGGCAGTGAAGAGGAACTGTTTGATTTTGTGAAGTACTTGGAGGGGAGTAATGAGAACTTACATTTTAGTATTATTTTCAGTAGGAAGGAAATAAGTTTTCTAGACCTCATAATATACAAGGAGGAGGGGGTGGACTAGGTACTGATTTGTTCAGAAAAAGTACTGATAAAAACCCACTGCTAATGGTTAGTAGTAACCACCCACCCCATGCTATGAGGCCTATTCTGAAGGGCCAGTATATTCAAACAAAGAGGAATTGCAGTAACCAGTTGAATTTTGAAGAGAGAGCAGCTGAGTTGACGGAGAGGCTAGAAGAGAAAGGATATCATAAGGATAAATTGGTGAAAACTATGGAAGAGGTCCAAAAAATTCCTAGGGAGGAATTGCTCAAAGAGAAATGTCAGGGTGAAAAATTGGATCCCCAACTTACTTTTGTTTCGACGTACAGTCCACAATCTAATCAGATAACATCCATCGTCAGAAAACATTGACATCTGGTTACTATGGACCAAAAGTTGAAACATATTAATGCACAAGGCCCTATAATGGTGTATCGGAGGGAGAAGAACATTAAAGATGTGATTGTGCATTCATCTAGCCAGTGCCGGATGAGCCTAAAAACTGGTTGACAGAGAGGATGGGTGGTAATAATAAGTGTGGAAACTGTAAATTTTGCCCTATGGTAAGGACTAAGCAATTGTTTAGAAATCCAGCCACTGATAGAGATGTCAGGGTTAGGGGGTCTATTACCTGTAGTACAGCAGGGGTCATGTATATGGCAGAATGTAAGTGTGGAAAATACCATATCGGTAAAACAAAAAGACAGTTTAAGACCCAGATAGGGGAACATGCAGGAGCAATTATTAATCTGGACCCCAAAAATGCATTGGCCTTGCATATGTCGAAAGTGAGGAGTCAACATGAACATGAATTTATGTTCACGGCTATAGAAAAGCCATTTCTTACAAAATGAGGGGGGGACTATGATAATTTGTTGCTCAGAAGAGAGCAGTACTGAATCTTCTCTATGAAAGCTATGCAGCCACCAGAATTAAATGCTATAATTGAAATTAAGCCTTTTCTGAAGGGTCATTAATTTGTCTTGTATGTTTAATTGGTATCTTTTTATGTTTGGTTTAGTTTTCTTATAGTGGTTTTTAATTAGCTTTATTTCTACCTTTTACAGCATTTGCACAATTGGTGTTCACCTACCAGGGTGAAGATGAAAGCACCTAACATACATCTAAGATGCTGGAAGAAGTTCTCTTGAATCTATCATTAAGGGACTTGTGCAATATTTTGCTGGTGCCATATGAAGTATAGCTGGCACAGTATCATTCTATCTTTTGTACATTTTTTGAATTCTGTAATGAGTATGGTATAGACTAGTTACGTTTTAGTGGTAGCTGACTAAGAGGGATATAGTTTTTTGTATATTTATACATTTTTACACTGTTGAGAACTGTTTGTTCATTATATGTAATAGTAATGGACAATGTCTCTTTAAGAGACTAGTAGATAAGGTGGAATTGGGGAGCTAATGGTCATCCTTTCAGAAAGTATTGATCACAGTACGAAACACGTCAGGTGATCTTAGGAGGCGGACCCCCCTCCAGTTTGCTGCTGCAAGTTATGAGCTGAATGTTGGCCTCAGTTGGGCCTGTTTGTTAAACTTTTGAATGCTGAATTTTGAACTTGGATATGGACTTTTGGACTTTTACTCACATTTCATCCAAAGGATTTTTCCATGCAGTGAGTAAGCTGTGATTCCTGTTCGAAAATATTGTGTGGTGGATCTACATTATTAAAGTTTTATACATGGTGGAATTCAAACAGTGTCCATTTTTGATTTGTTGAGCCTACACATTATGTGTGCCTTTAGGTGAGTGCTGGCTACCAAAACGTCTTGCTTCTACAAGAACTGTTTCTTTTCTATTACAGACAGCAAATTCCTCAATAACAAAAGAAAGAGAGTGAACATAACTGAAGAAGAAAGCGACTCCAATTAAATAAAGGTAAAGACAGAAAGCAACACATTACACTACCATAGCATAAGACAAAAAAAAAAAAACTAAAACAAATAAAAGCATTTTAAACTTAAAACTGGTCTCCAAGTATTTATTTCAACTATTGCATAGTGATATAACCTGAATATAGCAGAGCTATAAATCTGTCAAATAAAAATAAAGTATAGACTACGTAGTATAAAAAATTAAAAACAATATTGACCGAACAATCCTATTTTCTCTCCCAACAGTTAGAAAGTTCCTCCATAGTTGCACACTGGTAAAACAGAAGAAAACCTGCAGAACCTCCAGCATCTACAAAAAAGGAATCAAGAAGAACTTTCATATCTTCCAGTCAATGCTTCGAAATAAAATAATCTACTGTTGCATATACTGTAAGCATATCTAGTTTTAAAACCTGCTTAAAAAAAACTTTTCTTTCTCCTTTCCTCACCCCCAAACAATAAAAATAAACAGTTAAATGCATACTGTAAATTATTTTGTTGCAGAAATAAATGTTTCAACTTGCTTTCATTGTCCAGGTCTCTTCTTTATAATCCAAGAAAAGGGAAATAAACAAAAAAAAGTAATCCACATCTCTGATGAGACCCCACAAAAGCAATCCATGGCCCAGATATTCAAAAGAGTTGAGCCATGTGCAATAGGGTTGCGCCTGCGCAAGTCCGAAAATGTGCCATTCTGCGATATTCAGCAGGAAGCAGTTGCGCCCCCCAAATCACACTGAGCAACAGCGCAATGATAATGAATGCATGCGCAACTGAAGGGAAGACCATGCATAAATGGTAGCAGTCGTTATGCAACAACATGCACCATGTGCAATAGAACCTGCGGAGTTGTGCCATAGGAAATGAGCCAAAATAAAGGGAGCAAGGGAGAGGCACAAGAACGCTATAGGGAAGCCACATGAAAGCCAAATACAGCAGGAAACACTGGGCAGCAGGGACACACAGGGCCAGGCAGGAAAGGGCACCTGGAAGCAACAGGCACAGGGGAAGGTGTGGAGAGCCACAGTGCAGAAAGGGGGAGTACACCACACAGCAGTGAGGCCAGCACAGGCAGGTGTTCCCGGTGCAGGGGAAGTATCAGCCAGGACAGTGGGGGGAATACAGAAACAGCTGCTGGGGGGGTGAACACAAGCCAGAGACATGGCCAGTGCCACCATCCAGATGGAGGCCGTAATGAGGGGGGGTGAGAAGGCAGGTAGCAGGGGGGCATGGCCGTGGAAGGGCCCGTCGGTGGTATGCTCCCAACAGGCAGTACCAAGCCCGCACCAGCTTTGAGCTGTACAGTGATACCGAGATTGTGGGCCAGTACCACCTGAATTGGACAATTCTGAGGCGGCTCTGTGAGTTGTGCAGTGATGTGATGTAGGCACCCACATGACAGAGCCATGCCCTGTCAGTGGAGATGAAAGTGACAGCTTGCATGTGCTTGCTCACCACGGGTACCTTCCAGAGACCAACTGGGGACACCACAGGCATAACCCAGTCGGCCACGTTACGCCACCTCACCCAATTCCTCAGCACACTGCTGCCACATGCTGCTGAGTACATCCATTTCCCCAGCACACTGGCGGAGCACACAGCAAACATACAGGAGTTCCACAGGGTAGCACATATGCCTGGCATGCTGGGGCAATAGACTGCACCCATGTGGCCATCCGCACACCACCTGGCCCCGAGGGGGCTGCTTATATAAATCACAAGGGCTATGTCAGCATCAACTGCCAGCTGGTGTGCGATGCCAGGGGGTGCATAATCAATGTCTGTGCCATGCACCCTGGGGGAGCACATGATGCCTTCATCTGGCACCAGTTGGCACTGTGCCACAGATTCAAGAGTGGTGATATCCCCACTGGCCACCTAGTGGGTGAGTATGCAAACCACATGGACAATCATAAGGCCTGGGGGGGCATGGTCAGAGGTGACATGGGTAGTGGCCTACATGGCCCAGAGCAGGGCGATGCTGATCACCAAACTAACCTCCACCCTCTACACACAGGTGACAGTGGATACCCACTCCGTCCCTGGCTGCTCACACCCTACCGGCGGCCCATGACCCCATCGCAGCAACGCTACAATGAGGCACACGCCACCACACGTAATGTCATCAAGCGGGTGTTCGGGATGCTGAAGGAACGTTTCCATTGCCTGGACACCTCCGGCGGTGCCCTACAGTACAGCTCCTCAAAGGCCTGTGGGCTACTCCTGGCCTGTTGCATCCTGCACAACATGGCCAATGAATGTGAGATAGCCGAACAGGTTGAAGAGGGAGACAGCGATAGAGACGATGAGGACGCTGGTGATAATGGTGATGGGCAGCCCCCCCTTGGCCGACGGGACCCCCCGACTGCTCTGGCTGGCACAGCTGCACCGGGACACCATCATGGAGGAGCACTTCAGCCAACTCAGGTAAGTCATGGGGCCATGTGCAATCAACAGTGGCTAAGGCATAACCCTCAAACACGCATGGACACACACATTCCATCAAGGGAAGTGGCTGGGCATGGAACCACACACACAACCAGGGATGGGTGAGGTCTAACATGCCACGCGGATGGACACACACACACACAATGCACCAGACATGCACAAAGGGTAGGAGGCACACCGACCCAGAAGGCCACCCCTAGCCACACACATGTCCACAGACCACCATGCCCACTGTCTGTCCTTGTGCGTGTGTCAGATGCTGAGCACCATTGCACATTGGTGTACAGCACAATGCAGGCATCATCATGCACACACAACTGCGGACGGCAGCCGGGAGGGTGTGCAGATGGACTGTGTGTCCACATGCAGGGCCGGGTACCCACCCATGCAATGCCCGCCGAATGACACAATGCACATAGGGCAGCACCAGAAGTAGCCACGTTGGGAGACAGGTCAGTCACGTGCCACAGTGCCCCAGCTACCACGGATGCATGGGCGGCCCCACTGAGACCCGCCAGCACTGACAGGCTGACCACTGGCCTCATGGGGTGGCACTGATGGTCCCCCAAGGGTTCCACTGCGTAAGCGCAACCGTGCTCGTGCAGGGGTCTGCAGCACACCAAACATGCCTGCGCCAGGCATGCTCGGGATGCCCACAGCTGAACCCGGTGTTGACAAGGAGGGTGTTGCACGATGCCGGGAACGGGGGGTGGACAGTGCACTGCGTGGTGTCTGCGACGCATGGCACATGACTGTGTGCCCATTGTGGCCATGACAGCAGTGAATGCCTGTGTCTGCCTGTCAATGGCAGCGGTCACATCCTCCAGCAACCGGTCCATCCCTGCCAGGATCAGAGCGGTGTCTCTGCTGCAACGCTCCTCTGCCCACTCCAGAGCCGCACGCAGTGCATCCACCGATGTTGCAAGCCACATCTGCTGGTTGACTGATGCTTGCAGTATGCGGGTGTACTCATCCAAGAGGTCATCTGCCACCTCGGCATCCTGTCCCTCAGGGTGTGCACGGCCCTGATGCCTAGCACCCCTTGAGGGTGGGCACTGCACACCAGGACCAGGTCTGGGCATGTCCACAGGTGGTGCACTGATGCCGGCCCCTGACCCTGTACCCCCAAGCCCATTGGCTGACTGCTAATGCTGCCCCTCTGGCTACCGCTCACCATGGCTCACTGGTGCCACTGCAGTGGCCGCAACAGTCCCACTGTCCTGTACACACACCAGTGCTGCCCCACTGGTGCTGACAGGCACAGGCTGGGACTGTGATGACACGCAGGCCTCCATGGCAGCACCACCCACAGCCATGGCGCGATGTTACCTGCTGTGTGGCCATCCCGTGGCACACACATGTCACTGCCCATGCCGTTAGCGACATCATCATCGGTGACGGACCCGGCACCAGCCCGAGTCACAGCATGCTGGCATCCATGGATGCTGGCACATTGGGACACGGGCAAGGCCTGCTCCACACCTGTTCCAACAACATCAGTCTGGAGAGCCAGGTGGGCCCACTGTCGCACTGAGCCATGTATACCTGTGGAGGTGGAAGGGCCCTCCTCCATCTCCATCTGACTGTCCTCAGTGGACAGGCCCACCACCGCTGACCCATGCAGATGCTCAGGATCTGTAAGGGAAAACAAAGTCACGTTACTGCATGTTACCTACCCTGCCCCCCAATAGACGGACCATGACCTACCATGCAGTGTTGGGCTACCACCCGTCTGGAAGCCACCACCCAGAACACCCTCAATGGCACTACGCTGCATGCTTCTAGCAACCTTCTCCTCCTGTGGGGTCAGGTGTACCACCTCAGGCTGTCCCCCACCTGTCGCAGCTTGTGCTGCCCTGTTGGCAGCCACCTTCTCCTTTATCCTCCTCCTGTCTGTGCCCTTCTTCTTCTTGCTCTCCTGCACAGAGCACTGGTGGCTGCCATGCAGGTTCACTGCATGCGCCACCTCCTCCCATGCAGCAGCACGGGCCTGTGGTGTTCCCTGCCATCTGCTGAGAAGTGGCTCCTGATCCAGGTAGGCATCAAACAGGGCATCAGTCTCGGCCTTGGTGAAATTAGGCCTCCTCCTTCTCCCACCACTGTGTTCCTCCTCTCCCACAACTCGCTCGGTCATTATTTAGCCTGTAAGAATGACAGTTGTTACCTGTGACTGTGCAGTCCCATGCATGTCCTAAAATCCACAGTCCACACTCCCAAACAGCATGCAACTCACCAATAGACTGCAGTAACCGACTATGGCCAGTGCAGCCCAATGTCGCACTTTTATAGCACAACCCATGCAAATGAGGCAAGGCGCAACTTTAAGTGGATACAAATTGCAGTGCTGCACCATTGAATGGCTGATTAGCTGATTTGCATATGACAACTGAATATCGTGCTGTTGCGCTTTGCACAAATTGTGTTGAACGTGCTGAGCCAAGGGCACAGTTCTGTGACATGTGCAGTACACACCTCACTGCGCATGCCCGGGTTGCTGACACAGGCGTCTGCCGCGCTGCTGATGTGCTGTGTGCGGGAATCAATGCAGAGCATGGCCACCATTGTGCCAGTGGCACTACGGCGATGTTCACGTATATGGCGCTGTGGCACTGGGTCATCATAGGCGCACTGGGGCAACAGTGTGGTAGGCTGCTACTAGAGGTAGCACACAGGGATCCAATCATGCTACATGCATTGGGTTCCAATGGCGTTGTGCCTGTCCGTGCGCCACAGACCCTTGACCCTGTGCCTGACCTTTGCCCCCTAAGTGCCATGCGTCAGGCATGGGTGCACCACTATCGTGCTGTTCGATGACAGCATGATAGGGAATGGCAGCGCTGTACCATGCAGCATCTGCACGTGGTGGAGCCGCACTGCAGAGCGCCATTTTGAGCCAACTGAGCAAGTGGAATGGCATGGAGGAGGGCTGCACAGTGGACCCAGGTTGAACTGGCCAACCTGGTGGCCATTGTAGAGCCACTTTATGGCCCACTGTTTGGGGAGGCACCCTTGGGCAGGTCCAGGAGCCAGGTGTGGGAGGAGGTGGCCAAAGCCCTGGAAGTGGCCACAGGAAGGGGGCGGATGGTGGAGCAGTGCCGCCACAGGTATAGCGACCTGCGGAGGAGGGAACCGGACCTGCTTGCCTGCCTGCGGGAACATGCCAGGAGGGGCACGGTGCCACGGCCAGGTAGGTGTTACATCCACACACCTTTATCTTCCATATGGGTATCATGGTTGTATGTGTCCGGAACATGGGGGAGGAACTGTCTGGTGTTGGCTGTGGTGGTGTTATCAGGGTGTGGGGTGGGTGGGTCTGGCTGGGTGGAAGTGCACACACATGGGGGCAGGGGGACTTTGCTACAGGATTGTACTGATGTTCCTCTCTCCATGTTTGCACCACAGGGCCGGAGGAGAGGCGTCTGGCCAGGGAGATGCAGTGCCAGAAGGATGACAGGGCCGCTAGGAGGGGCGACAGTCAACAGCGCCTGAGGGACCGGCCTGATGATGGTGAGTGCCATACCTCCATGATTACTATTGCATGCTGTGTAACAGGGTAGGCAGCAGGGCATGGCCACCATCCACTGACACCACTGCCATGCATGCAACTTGTAACAGTTAGCGCTGTCCAGTGGCACTGCATGTCTGGGAGTGTGTCGGTGGTGGTCCATGTGTGCACTGGGTACATGGTTGTGCCACTGCCTTCGCACCACATAGCCATGTCACTAAACAGCCACGGTGGTGCTGTGCATGACTTGGAAGGTGGGTGTGTGCAGCGGTCTGCATGGCTGTATGCGCCTGAGTGGGCAGGTCTTGTGGACGTGATCACTGTGGGTGGTCACACACCATCACAGAGGCATGCCCCATGGCTGTATGCCATGCACAGTGGGTGGGCTGTATGGGGCTGTGTATTCACACCTATTGACTGTGGTCCCTTGTCCTAGGTGTCCACCAGCTGCAGGACATCCAAGAGGTACTGTGGGAGATCTTGCTAGTGGTGAGGGCATCGCTGGACATACTGGGGGGGGTTTGAGGAGCTGGGTGTCTGGTGGAGACACAGCAGGCGGAGCAACAGGAGCGGAGGGCGGGGCTCCCAGTGACCATATATATATTCCTGATTTCCCCTACCCCCCCGGTCCCACCATCACCCCTCCTTTCCTGTCCCATTTGTTCACCCTGCCCCTTACCCACCCCCACCTTGTTTGTGGCCCCCACATTTGTACATAGTTTTGTAAATAGTTCCTTCTGATATGTTTTTTGAATACAAATATTTTGATAAGAATACTGTGGTGGTCTCTGATTTGCAGTGGGCTATAGGTGCTCAGCTGCAGTGGTGTGCATGGCATCAGGGGTGGTGCAGTCATGGGTATGCATGTGTGTCCATGGGGAGGTGACTATGGTGTGGGGGGGTAGCTATCAGTCAGTGTCTGTGGTGTGTGTGTTGTGCCCTGTGCACTAGATGACTGTGTGCAGTGGTCCATGGTGCATGCTCTGTGTCCATGGCACCCCTGTTAGTCCATCCATGGCCTGTGCAGCTGACACCCTTGCATGTCTGTGACCTGCAAAGTCTGCTGGCATGTCAGTGGTGGCTGTCCATGCAGGGCAGCCACTGTACCCGTCACAATGCTGGGTTGCCTTCTGTCACTGGTGTGGTGAATGTCTGCCTCGGGTGACACTGTGGCCTCCGCAGTTGTTGTCCCACCTCCATGCTGTGGCTTGTGTGTGTTGCAGGGGACATACAGCACTGTCTGTGACTTGTGCTCCAGGCAAATGATGGTGGCGTACAGGTCCACAGTGCCTGCGCAGGGTGGCTGGCACTCCTGTGCCATGGAGGACTGCAGGCTGTGTGTACATGGTTTCCATGGGCCCATGCTGGGGGCTTGGTTGCCCTGCTACTGTGTGCCTGTGTTGTTGTGCCCTTGGGTATGG
The DNA here is from genome assembly GCA_016271365.2 of Neoceratodus forsteri. Lineage (NCBI taxonomy): Eukaryota > Metazoa > Chordata > Ceratodontiformes > Ceratodontidae > Neoceratodus > Neoceratodus forsteri. Next base: position 727,648,995 of record CM028129.1, read on the forward strand.
GTGGGTGTTTGTCCATGCACTGTGTGGCATCTGGTGTGGTGCATGCTTCCACGCACCACTGTGGGTGTCTGTGCTGGCTGTTGTGGCCAGTGCTGGGTCAGGGTGTGTCCTTGCTGTACCACTAGTGGTGGTGTCTGGGGCATGCCCTGTCCCATGAGGGGTACCTTGTGTCCCGACGCATGGTTGGTCTGTCAGCTGTACCTTGGGCGGGGGCTGTACATGGTGGCACTGTGTATGCCGTTGTTGCATCGCTCTGTGTTGCCACCCACTAATGGGTGCTCATGGTGGGGCTGCCTTGCATGGTTCTGTGCTGCACAGGGTTGCATTGTCACAGTGGGGGTGGTGGCATGCATGGGGTTTCCTGCAGTGGTGGACGCTGCTCCTTGGCAGGGTGTCTGGGGGTCACGGTGCAGGGTGTGCTCTGCATTGGGGGAAGGGGTGGTCAGCTTTCCTTGTGTGCCAGTCACAGCCTGCCAGGTGGTGTGATGGGGCACCATGGCCTGGCTGTGGGTCAGTTGCTTGTCTCCATGGGCCAGTGGTTATTCCAGCCCTTCCCCAGTTGTGCAGTGCATGGAGTGTGGGGAAACAATGTCTGTTCTGCTGTGTGTTCCTCTGCCCATCTGTGGCATGGGTGGTGGGCCCCTACCTCCCTGGTTGTGCAGTTGCATTGCTGCACTGCTGCTGGAGGGCATCCCTGGTTGCGCTATGGCACCTCTGGACTGCTCAGCTGAACATCCCTTGTTGCGCTATGGCACATCAGATCTGCTCAGCTTCCCCTCCCTAGTTGTGCTATAGCACAGGTGGTGTGATATTCAGTCATCAGCTGTAGGCACATCTTGGCCGGCTCAGTTTTTGAATATCGTGCCTCTTGCGCATGGGCGCAATGGACTTGCGCTTGCTCCTGCTATTGTGCACTTTTTGGGTGCAGTTTGAATATCTGGGCCCATGTCTCTGATGAGACCCTCTCAAAAGTAATCCATATCTCCGATGAGACCGCTAAAAAAAAAGTAATCCATGTCATCGATGAGACCCCCCAAAAAAATAATCCACACCTCTGAGGACACGGGCAATCCAAACCGAAGATCAGTAGCAGCTCCAACAAAAAATGGCATCCTCTGAATAATCCTGTTCATTGAAGACTCCCACTCCTAGAAGAATTCAGCTCCTCACAATATCCAGATCCATCACCCTGATGAATGATTACATGAATCCTGCTCCAGCAAAACTGATGTCCCAGGCTCCAACCACTTCTGCAGGGCCAAAAATCCTCCTGCGTCACGCTGAACGTCTCGCATGCACAGCACTCCAGACAAGTCTAAACACTCCATCCAACTACACCACAACTGCCCAATATGCATACATTTATACATAAATGCATACCTCTCAACTGTACCACATTATGAGGAACGTTCCTCCTTTTACTTCACAAAAGCTCCCTGTTCCACATTGTGAGGACTTGTTCCACATTCAGTATTAACATTTTAAAGCAAAAATCTATGGAAAATGATGCAAAAAATATATTATTCAATTAATAACAGACTTTCTGAACGTAAATGCAAACATTTTAACAGTGTTCTGAGCCTCCTAGGTAATGGTTTGATTAAGAGTTCCACATTTTGCTCATTTGTTCCACATTTTGAGAGGTAATGTTCCAGATTTGGGGGACAAAAGGTTGAGAGGTATGAATAAATGACAAACAAGCCACTCAATTAGGTTAAACATCAGCCATGTATACCCCGCCCAATAAAACCCAGCCAACCAACCACAGTCAGCCACAAACAAACATTACCTGTCAATCAAACCTCCTCACCCACGTGGGATACGAAACCATAAACCAATCAGACATAAACCCCAACAAATCAACAACCAATCAGAATCCAAGAAAAACTTCCTACCCCACGAGGAATCCAAAAGCCAAAAATAATAGAAAAAGTTCCCGCTGTATACCACCCAATCAAAATAGCCCCATTCATCTCTATGGCAAAATTTAAAACTAATAAAAATACAGTAAAAAAAACACATAAACCAACTCAAATGCATAATATACCACTCACAATAAAGGGAGGTATGGCAAAAATCGAACATGCTACCCCCCTAGTGAAAATATTGGTGATATTTTTTGTTCTCATGCTGACTGACCGATGACATCACTTGTGGCTTTGCCACTTGTGATGTCATCATGTCAATCAGCACTTGAACAAAAAATATTGCTGATATTTTCACTAGGGGTAGCATATTTATGTATTATATAGGAGCTTTTTGTGTATATATATTAAAATAGATGAATATTCAGAAGTCAAATTTCAGATACCAGGAAAGAGAGAGAAAAAGACCTAAGGCATAAAGCCCTATTATACCAGTTTAGTCAAATCTGTTGAAGTGTTGAAGGGACAATTTATGGCACCCAGTGTATAAAGACAAAATTCTTAAAATTGCTTGCTTGAAGACAGAAAAGTTATTCTTGGTTATTCAGTCCTGCATTCTGAATTTTCTCTGCCTTGGTGAGGCAATATTGATTCAGGTGCTTCAATAACTTGATAATCTCACTAGTCTTTGAAGTAACGGAGAATAAGCCGTCAGGTGATCACTATAATCAGGCTTGAAAAATGTTTTCAGTTATAGTTTTGTGGGTTAATCTTTGCCTTTTCTTTTATCTCAGGAAGCAAACGTCCAGCCAAAGTCCACTCAGCAACTGCGCATTTATCACCTTAAGCAAAATAGACAAGTGAAATTATTAAGATACCTATAAAATATTTATAAGAATAGTTAGATTAATTCATTAAAATATTCAAAGCTGTATAAAATTAAAATGTGGGAAAGAGCACAGAAAAGAGGCATAAAACAGCTTAATAACAATAATCTTGTCTCATCTATCTCACTTAGGTCCTTATAAACAATTACATATAAAGTGCTCAGGTGCCTGTGTTCTAAATGGTATAGTGCAATATTCAGCACTTAGTAGAGTATTATATTCATAAAATCTTACTTTGATGTGATTTAATAAAACAATATTCAAAACAGCAAATCTAAGCTACTTTAGGACAAATGTAAAGTTTTTTCTGATTAATTCATTAGCTAGGCAGTTCGAAGTAGCAACAAAATAATTAGAAGTTCAAACAGAAACTTTAAAATTCACTTGTATGGCTAGCTTACTAAGGCATGGGGCATGATAGCATCAAACTATTTATTGGTATACCTCTAGCTCCTATTCTGAGTGAATGTAGTTAGGAGCAGAATATTCCCTCTTTGACAAAAAAGGAGGATATCAACACCAGAAAATTCCAAAAGTGCTAATGCTAAGTAAGCAGGCAGAGCAAGAAGATCACTGTCTAAAACACACTCTGCAACAGCCACTTCAGCTCCGATCTGACTCCTCTCTGTCCCTTGGTCAAACTGATGATGCTGTCTAGTGAACACCAATGCATGCGTTACATGTTTAGCAGGTTATGTGACAAAGGGCACAAAGATTTAAAAAAATAAATTAAAAAACAAGATAAATAATTTGTAAATCAATTTGGAAAAACAGGAGCAATAAAAAAGATGATCATAAATTGTCAACAGACCCCCTAACAAGACAGAGGTGCACTGTAAAAACGCAATGATAATAAAAAGAATACAAATTCTAAATATATTTTTAAGTGGAACAGAAATCTAGCAACTCAATAAACTCTTGCTATTTGTTGAAAAAATAATGTAGCAACATACAGTATTTCTCATGGGATGAGCTAAAGGGAGTCAGGTTAGATTGTTACACTGACTCAAAAGCAGGGTACAACCAAGACAATTGCAACACAGTGGGATAGAAAAGCAGAAGGAATGGGGGTCCGGGGGAAATCCCAGGTGATGGAACACAGAACCACAAACACAAGGATGCCCAAATAAATACGGGTGTACACAGATATGTAAGTAAAATAATATAAAAAGCAAAACCAGTGTAAATGGGCATGAGTAAAAAAATGGATTAAATAAAACACTCTCCTTAGAAATATATTGAACTCCTCTATTAGTTATTATAGTCAGTCAGAAGTTCATAGTGATTAGCCAGAAGGGACAAAATTACTGAAGAGAGTGTGCCAGTGGGTTGATGAATAAATGTCTATCTGGAGAATAGCCCTCCGATTCAGCGGTGTGCCTCATCTGCGGTCAGCTCTACGCAGAGCTCCCTGCCTTCTCCCCTGGGAGCAGGCTCCACCACTGACCAAATTCCAGGCTCCTGTGGGGAAGAGAACAGTGGCAGAAAAGATGCATAGAAAAACTAGTTGCACAAGTTGGACTGGAAAGAGTTATACAATTATACAATATGCGGTATGGTAACGGTGGCATACCTGTTCCAGCAAGTTAACATGCCTTGTATAACTCCTGCTATCTCAGCTTCTCCACCACAGAGCAGCATACAGCGGCCTAGCACTCCCTCTGATAATCCAGGTCACATCAGTTTCCCTGAAAATCCAGAGTCATTGTGGATCCCCAAGGATCGCAGTCTTGTGGGTCCTGCAGGTAGTGGGCTAAGACCTCACCCTGCAGTTCAAAATGTTCCTAACACTGTCTGTCAACAGACACTTCCACCCTCACTCTCCAGCAGAAACAATTCTATTGTAGTAGGAGGAGGTCAAAAAGTGGCTGTAGGCAAATGCAGTGGAAAAACTACCTTCATCCCAGAGGGGAAGGGGTCTCTATACAAGGTACTTCATCAACCACAAGAAAAATGGGGAGTGACAACCCATTCTGGACCTCAGATTCTTTAACAAGCACTTGAACAAACCCAAATTCAAGATGGTCACCCTGTCCACAGTTATCCAGTCCCTGCAGCAGGGAGACTGATTGGTGTCTTTGGACCTGAAGGATGCATATTTTCGCATTCCCATAAGGCCCAGTCACAGAAAGTACCTGCATTTCAAGCTGCCTTCTGGTCATTATCAGTTTATAGTCCTTCCCTTTGGCCTGTCATCAGTTCCCAAAGTATTCACAAAGTGCTTAGCTGTGGTAGCAGCACACCTCAGGAGACAGAGGGTAATGGTCTTCCACTACCTAGACGACTGGCTAGTCATGGGAAAGTCACACCATCACTCAAAGCACTCTAGAGGGACTGGGATTCCTCATACATGTCCTAAAGTCTCAGATGGAACCAGTACAGCTGCTGGAGTTCATAGGAGCAGAACTGGATGCCAGGCTGGGCAAGGCATTCCTGCCCCAGGAGAGGGCCAGAAACCTGGTAAGTCTGGCATATTCTTTTGTTCTCAGTCAGTCCACGCCAGCCAGACACCTTTTCCAGCTTCTGGGACACATGGCCTCCACCACAGCAGTGGTCCTGGGCAAAGTCTCAAATCAGGGACATTCAGTACCACTTATGGTCCCATTGGTCACAAAAGCGACACCCTCTGTCCAAACTGGTGCCTGTGACAAAAACATTATTACAGGCCCTAGACTGGTGGGAAGAAGTAGACAACCTCAGGGAGGGAGTACCATTCCAGGAACAGATGCCCCCAGCTGTCTTGACAACAGATGCATCCATGTTGGGCCAGGGTGCCCACTTGGGGGACCTAACAGTAAGTGGGGTATGGTCCCCTCGAGAGTCTAGGGAGCATATAAACCTGCTAGAGCTAAAGGCAGTGTTCCTAGTTCTTCAGTCATTTGCACTACAGGTCAAGGGTCAGCCTGTCCAGGTCAGGACAGACAACACCACCACCATGTATTACATCAACAAACAGGGAGGCACAAGGTCTTCAAGGCTGTGTACAGAAGCCATGAAGCTCTGGAGTCTGGCTTACTCATTAGATACCCATATCACAGCAAGCCATCTCCCAGAGATGAACAATGCCCTGCCTGATTCTCTCAGCACAATTTATCAGGGCCATTACAAGTGGGCTCTGAACAGGCAGCAAGTCAGGTGTTAGCCACAATCTTCAGGAGATGGAGCACACCAGAAACAGACCTGTTCGCATCCAAGGACAGTTTTCAGCTTTCCTTTTTTTGCTACAAACCTCCAGAATTGGGTACAGTCCTCATGGGGGCTTTGCTCCTGGACTGGTCAGGATAGTTTCTGTATGCCTTCCCTCCATTCCCTCTACTGTTTCGAGTTCTTCTGAAGCGGATGACCCAGCCTGCCTCCATGACTCTAAGAGCCCCAGATTGGCCCAGGCAGCCTTGGAACTCACTACTCCTGGCCCTGCCCAGCAGTCAACTCATTTGGTTCCCCCTGAGACACAATCTCCTGACCATGTCTCACGGCAGAGTGACTTACCCGAACCTCAAGCCTCTACGCCTCAAAGCTTGATTCTTGAGGGGCTAGTGTACACTGACTTTCACTTTTCAGTTCAAGTCCTCCAAGTTCTTAAGGTAGCCAGGAAACCTGCCTCTAGGAAAACATATGCTTCCAGTGGAAGAGGTTTTCCCTGTGGTGTGCTCCTAGGCAGCTCAACCCTCTCCAGGCAGATCTGTCCACTCTCCTGGATTGTCTGGTGCACCTGCAGGCTTAGGCCTTAGGCCTGCTACCTTAAAGGTTCACCTGGAAGTTATTTCTGCATATGTATCAGCATGTAAGCAGAAAACAGTAGCTTCTCACCCTATTCTCAAGAGGTTTTTTAAGGTTCTTCTGCATTTGTACTCTCCTGTGAGGGAGCCTGTCCCTCTCTGAGATCTGAACATCTGTATAGCCAAGCTCATGGAACCTCCCTTTGAGTCTATGGCCTTCCGTAGATTTGAAGTATGTCACCTGGAAGACAGTCATCCTAGTAGCCATCACTGCAGCCAGAAGGGTGTACAAGATGCAGGCCCAATGATCCAAACTACATTATCTTCCACAGGGACAAGATAGTCCTCAGATCTACTAACAGGAAATTCATTCCCAAGGTGGTATCCAAGTTCCACCTAAGCCAGTCCATTACCCTTCCTGTTTTCTTCACAGAAAGATCCAGTTCTGGTGAGCAGAGACTGTACAGTTGGGATGTCAAAAGGTCTCTCAGTTACTACATTGAGCACAGCAAAGACCACAGATCTTCTCACTCTCAATTGTTTCTCACATATGAAGTGGGGAAGGGCAACCCAGCTTAAGAAAGGACAGTTGCCCACTGGATAGTGGCCTGCATTCAGTTCTTACTCTAAAGCTGGCAAACAGCTACCTCAGAGTCTCAGGGCACACACCACTCATGGCACTGCTGCCTCTGTGGCAGCAGCCAGAGATGTTCCTTTAATAGAAATCTGTAAAGCAGCTGCCTGGAAAACAGTTCACACCTTTACAATTTGCACTATTGCCTGGATATACAGACCAGAAGAGATGCTAGGTTTGGCACTGCAATACTGCAGAACCTTTTCACCAAGTAGGTTCTTTACCCAGCCTCCCAAGGTAATGCTTTGTAGTCTGCATATGTCAAACATAATGAGGGATTCCTGGGATTTGAAGAAAAAATTACTTACCATAGTAATGTTGTTTCTTCCAGGGGATCCTTCATTATACTTAAATCTCCCACCCTACCTACTCTTCCAGAACTGAAAAGGTTCTGCAGTAATCAGTTGTTACTCTTTCATTCATGGCTTGAGCATTATTTGTTTTCAGTCACAGATAACATTTTTTTCCTAAAAAATTTTGTTCTGCCATAATTACCCTTGGAGCCATTCTATTTATTGCCCTTTGTGCCTATATTGTTGTATAGCTTAGATAGATTAGTAAGCAGGGGGACGGGGGGGGTGGGGGCTACTTCTGAGTAAGCTACAAAGGATCTGATGTTAAGCTGTAGAACACAGCATCACCCAGAGGGCAGATATTTGAATTGCATTCTAAATTCCATTTCACACACTCCAGGGCAGCTTCATCAGCAAGGCTCACTGCATATGTCAAGCATAGTGAGGGATCTCTTGGAAGAAACAACATTACTATGGTAAGTAAGTTTTTCTTCCCAGCTAACCTCCCCCAGCTTCCACTACCCCCAATGTGCCCCTTGCACCCATGAGTGTATCACTACAAACACCACCATGCCTTCTAGCTATCCTCCATCCATGGTCATTAAAATGATAGTGGAGTGGTGATTTTTAGCAGTGGACTGTGCAATATTTTGCATAATAAGGGTGGGAAGGGGAAATTGTTTAACCAGGAAAGGCACACTAAGCTGAAGTTTGTTTCCAGGTGCGACCTGAGAGCACAAGGAAGTTAAGTGATTTGCTCAGGGTCACATAGTATGCAAGTGGGGACTGTGGAATTCAAACTCAGGTCTCCAGGTTTGCAGCTCAGAGCCTTAAATCACTGTGCTATGCTGCCTCCCAAGCATGCATTTACATATGGGGTTGCTTCAATTTGGTGAATCTTGTTTAAATTGTTTGTCCTGATGTACCTTATAGTGTGATACAAATGCATGCTTTTTGGGGGTCGTGTCTGTGTCTTTTCACTTTGGTGCAGTGTGCGAGGTGCATGGGTGTAGTAATAGAAAACAGTAATAAACTATCTATTTTGACCTATACCTGAAAGAAAGGATAGTGTCACATCTGGAATCCAACAGTGCTCAGGATCTGAGGCAACATGGATTTACAGCAGGAAGGACATGTCAAACGAATCTAATAGATTTTTTGATTGGGTGACTAGGGAAGTAAATCAGGGAGGGGCAGTAGATGTTGCCTACCTAGATTTCAGCAAAGTCTTCAACATCGTCCCACACAGAAGGCTGATTAACAAGATGGGTAGTCTGGGCATGGGAGACAAGGTGGTGAACTGGGTACCACAGAGGTCAGTACTAGGACCAATCCTGTTCAATGTCTTCATTAGTGACATTGCAGAGGGGCTGGAAGGAAAGGTCTGCCTGTTTGCAGATGACACCAAGATTTGCAACAGGGTGGATATTCCAGAAGGGGTTCAGAAAATGAAGAGGGACCTGGGGAAGCTTGAAAGGTGGTCAGAGATGTGGCAACTGAGGTTCAATGCAAAAAAGTGCAATATAATGCACCTGGGTAGAGGGAACCCTGGGGGAGAGCTACAGGTTGGAGGGGGAGAGAGCTGACTGTCACCAAAGAGGAAAGGGATCTAGGGGTTATCAACCCTGTTGACCTCAAGGGATCAAAGCAGTGCACAAAGGTGGCAGGTAGGGCCAGTGGCATGCTGGGGTGCATAGACAGGGGTATCACTAGCAGGAGGTGAGAGGTGGTGATGCCATTGTACAAAACATTGGTATGGCCTCACCTGGAGCACTGCATGCAGTTCTGGAGGCCACACCTGCACAAGGACATGGATAAGGTGGAGACTACCCAGAGAAGGGCAACAAAAACATGAGATGAGACTAAGGGACCTCAGTATGTACTCACTGGAGGAGAGGAAACAGCGGGGGAACATGATTGAAACTTTCAAGTACCTCAGGGGCATAAACAAGGTGCAGGTGGGGGGATCTTTTCCAATGTAGAAAAAGTACTAGAACAAGGGGGCACAATAAGAGATTGGAAGGGGGAAGATTAAGAGGTAATGTGAGGAAGTTGTTCTACACAGAAAGAGTAGTTGACGCTTGGAATAGTCTGCCACAGGAGGTAGTGGGGGAAAGCACAGTGGAGGGGTTTAAGCATGCCTGGGACAGGCACAAGGGAAGCATGAGAGGGAAGGGAGTGATGAAAAGCCATTGCTCACATAGGGTCAGTGGTCACATGCAATGTATATGGCCTATGGGCAGACTGGATGGGCCAAGCAGTCCTTATCTGCCGACGATTTCTATGTTTCTATGTTTCACTCACTAATGATTGTTTTCTGGCTTCTTTTCTTTTGCACATTTTGAAACATTGTGGACAGTCACTTGTTGATGGGACAGTCTGCCAGCCTGGCACATGGCATGGGAGTGTACATCATGAAGAAGGAGGATCAAGTGTCCATCGGACAACTCTCCTCCACCAGGGAGGGAAGTTAGGGTACCCAGGGTCTAGTCTGACTCCTAGAAATGGCTACAGCTCAGCAGTGCAAGAGCCAATACTAGCTGTATGACTGGTGCAGGAACCAGTGCCTGCCATGCACTGTTTGGTTAGTTGTTAATGTTTTTATTCATTTAAAATTTGGGAAAGGCACACTGAACCAAGGCTCGTTTCCAGGTGTGACCCAGGGTGGTGGTGGTGGTGGTGGTGGGGGAGGTACAGACAACAAGACAATACAAGCATACAGGCAAAATACACAGGCAGTCAATGTCCAGACAGTCCAGGTGAGGTAAATAATAAGTCCCACATGAAATAACAGCAGTTTGAAGTTATACATGTAACACACTGAACAAAGCATGCTATAGTAGGTAAGTTGAGCTTTGCACAGAGTAGAAAGCCACCACACCAATCAGCAGCATTATAACAATGTTGAACTGGTAAACAGAAAGACACTGGACAGCACCTGTGTAGAAAAGTCATATGTGTATTTAATAAAAAAAAAAAAAAGACAAATATGGCTGGATTATTTCCGTCTTGAGCCATTGCATTATGTTCTTATATACTTCACATGAGCCTGGCATATTATTCTGGCACAGTCCCCTACTGGACCACATTTTGTTGCTGTTAGCATGGGCTGTTGTAAACACTCCATGCCATCCTCCAACAACCATTCTGAATTAAACAAGTCTCTTTAATGCTCACAGAGGTTGTGCAAAATGCAGAACATGTACATGATGCTGGGAACTAAGTGTATATCCATGTCAAGTCTTTTAAGAAGGCCTCTCCATTTACCTTATAGTCAGTCAAATGTATTCTCCACTACCATTAATGCACCTGATTGGCAGTGGTTAAAGGTTTTCTGTTTTCTGATACTCAGTGGTTAAAAGTTTTCTGTTTTCTGATAGGCAGTGGTTAAAAATATTCTGTTTTCTGATAGGCAGTCAGTCTCCCTGTGTTTGGAAAAGGCTTAATTAGCCATGGCATCAATGGCTAGGTGGGGTCTCCCAAGTAAAAAAAAAAATGGTCATGTTTACATTTCCAAATGTTACCGGTTACACTGAGAAATAAAAGACCACCAATGGCATACTCATGAAGTGAGCTGTTGGCTGGAATGCGTGTACCAAGTACTTTTCCTGGCCACCCAATATTTAAGCCGCAAAAGCTGTACTGATGGTCCACCACAGCCTGCATCACAATGGAGTGCCAACCTTTATGACTGTAGTAGTCGGCAGCATCTTGTGAAAGTGCCAGAACTGGGATGTGTGTCCTGTTGCTTGCAATGGCTGTTTGTGGAAAGCTGAATGTTTTTTTGAACCCATCCATGATTGCTTGCAGCCGAGTGCCACTTGCTATTGTGGTAAGGTGCTTAAAGATGGCAACTATGGCTCGACAGATTTCACAAAACAACAATACAGACAACAGACCTGGAAACACCAAATAAGTGGCCAATTGTCTGACACTCATTGTTGCTTGCTAGGATTTACATTGCAATGGCCAGCCGTACATCAGTTGGAACAGCTGGATGCATTGTGTGTTCTGGTGTTGGATCAGTGGGTCGCTTTATTATTTTTTTGTACGACAAAGTAAAATGTTGATCAACTCATGCAGAAATTTTCAATTCACTGAAGGTGTCACAACATTCCAAAATACCATGTCCATGCTCATCTCCACACTGTTCTTACTCTGGTGTGACTGTTTGCAGAAAGTCCAGAGTGACTTTTACCATCTAAGGAATATTGCCCGGATTAAAGCCTTGATCCCACCAGCTGACCTGCCATCACTTGTGTATAGTTATGTGACTTCTAAACTCAACTACTTTAACACTCTGTATCTTGGAGTTGGTAGAGAGGGGCCTACAATGTCAGCAGCTGCTGTAGAACACAGTGGGCAGGTTATTGACAGGCCCTCCGAAGTCATGTCACGTGACCCCTGTCCTGCGTGATCTGTACTGTCCACTGGTGAAGTGGCAAATCACCTTCGAGGTCAGTTTGCTGGCATATAAAGCCCTAGATGGACTGGGCCGAGTGACCTCCTTACTCCTTACCATACCTCTTGTCCTCTTTGCTCATCTGTGGTGGGCCTCCTAGCAGATCACAAGATTGGCTAAGTACATCAGGAAATCACGTGTTTGAGGTTGCCACAGCCGAGCTCTCAGTGGAGGTCTTTAAGAGGTGCCTATAAAGGGGTACAAGAAACATGCAGGAAACTACTGACCTGTCAATCTTACCTCTATTGTAGAGAAGCTGACGGAGTCACTGGTCAAAGAGGACTTTGTGGACTACTTGGAGAGCAACAGGCTCCAAGATAGTAAACAGCACAGATTTGCAGCAGGGAGGTCTTTGTCAAACTAACCTAGTTTTCTTTGACTGGGTGACAAAAGAATTGGGTAAGGCCATGCTGTGGATTTACTGTACTTCAGCTTCAGCAAGGCTTTTGACTCAATGCCTGACAGACCCTTGATGAAGAAGATGAAAGATCTGGGTGCAGCTAAGGTCGCAGTAAACAGGGTAGGTAACTGGCTAAAGGGTAGGCAGAAGAAGGTTGTAGTTAATGGGGTCAAGTCAGCAGAGAGGTAGGTCATGACCGGAGTACCACAGGGATGTGTTCTGGGACCAGTCCTTTTGATTATGTTCATTATTGACATAGTTGAGGGTACAGCAGGCTGTGTCTCTTCTCAGATGACATTAAGCTCTGTGGGAGGGTGGACAGTGACAAGGAAACTGGGGAAATGCAGAGTGACATACGAAAGCTAGAGGGGTGGTCTGTGGTTTGGCAGTTGAAATTCAGTGCCAAAAAGTGCAAGGTAATGCACCTAGAGAACAAGAACACCAGGATAGAGTACTGGATTGGTGGGGTCAGACTTAACAGTACAGCTGAGGAACAGGGCCTTGGAGTTATCACCAGTGACTCCTTCAAACAATCAATTCAGTGCAACAAGGCATATAGCAAAGCAAGTCGGATGCTGTATTGGGAGGGGTATTGATAGCAGAAGGGAAGAGGTAATACTTCTCTTATATAGCTTTTTAGTGAGGCCAAATCTGGAGCACTGCTCCCATCTTGTCCAACCTCTGGAACTAGTTGTCTGGAGTAAGGGAACTCATATGCCATGGCACCATGGGGGCCTCCAAGAACTCATACAAGTTACGCTTGGAGGAGTCCTCCTCCTTGGCTGTAAAGCCAAGTGAATCCTGCATTATTTTGAGAACCTGAATTGAGGCATCCTGAAGTGGGGAACATGAGGCATATACCACACTATCCTCACTACAGGATGACAGGGTAGAGCTGGAGCCAATGCCATCAGGCATGGGTAGGTCCCTAGGTGCCAATCTCAGGTCAATAAAAATAATTTAGACAAAAATATGGAGGAAATGCCACATTTGTTCTTATAAACTGCTCAGTAGGCATCAGACAAACTAGAAGGGCTATCACCTATTTTTGTCTGAAAACCCTATGAACCCTGTGAATCACACTCTCCACAGCAACCTTCTGGAGATTAAGGCTGTTCTACATGGCCTACAGGCCTTTGCTGTTCTTCTGCAGGGTCAACCACTGCTAATATGGATAGACATCAATAAGGCGCTACATCAACAAACAAGGAGTTCACTCCTCTCCTCTCTGTAGGGAAGCAATGAGTGTCTAGCACTGGGACCTGGAACACAACATATTTATAATGCCCATATTTCTGTCCTGCTCCTTTAATGTCCTCACAGACCATCTTAGTTCCTCCCTGGCTCTGCTCCATGGGGGATCTTCTGACCTCTATTGTTGATTACCTTTTCAACAGATGGGGTTATCTGGAGCCAGACCTTTTTGCATCTAAAAACAATGCAAAACAGCAGCTTTTTTGCTTGCTCCAGGGCCTGAAGCTCTTTTCTTGTCAGATGGCTTGTCCCTCTCCTGGAAAGGAAAGCTTCTTTTACGTGTTTCCTCCATTCCCTCCAAGCCAGATGGTTCTGTTCAAGCTTTGGGCAGAACTGGCCACACAGTTTCTGGTGGCCCCATTCTGGCCTAGAAAAATTTGGTTCTGTCTGCTACAACAGCTTGCAGTGGAACCACATGTCCTGCTTTCACTTCAAGCAGGTCTTCTGACACACCTAAATCTCCCATCGATGCACCTTCATGCTTGTCTCCTGAGGTTGTAGAACTCTCCCACGTCAGAGTCTCCCCTGCTGTTGTTGATGTTCTCCTTGCAGCTTGTAATCATCTACTACGCACTCTTATTCCCAGAATTAAAAATATTTCATGAGTTGGTGTGCCTATTACAGCCTGAATCTTTTTACCTGTCCAGTGAGCCATATTCTGGATTACCTCTTATCCCTTTAAGAATCAGACCCTTAGTACTCCTCTGTAAAGGTGCATTTGGCTGCTATATCAGCTTTCCATGCCCTTATGGACTGTAAATTGGTCACCCAACTTGAAGTTTCCTGTAGGTTCCAAAAAGGTATTCTGTATATTCATCCCCAATCCATGGACTGGTTCCAACATGGGCCAATAACATTGCTCTGGGGACCCTAACGGTCCCTTCTTTTTGAACCAGCTATTACCTGTGGAATACAGTTATCTTGAAAGATGCTGTTTGTGGTGTCCATTACCTCCGCACAAAGAGCGTTCCAACTGCAAGTTCTGGTTGAGGATCTCCCTTATCTTATTTTTGACAAGGAGTGGGTCACTCTAAGGACCAATCATCATTTTCTCCCAAAGATTGTCTCTGACGTCACATTAAATCAGATTATTCAGCTTCCTGTGTGCTTTCCTTCTCCATCTAATTGAGAGGAATGGTTGCTTCAGTCCCTAGATGTCCATAGGACATTACTGCATGTTTTGACCTGGATCGTACAAAGGATTGTTCAAAATCCCTACATCTTTGTTTCTTTTACCCAAAGGATGGTGGGTTCTCTTGTTTCTAAGCAATGCCTTTCTATGTGATTGGTATCCTGTATTGTTTGCTGTTATTGGAAACATGGTAAGGAGCTTCCAGATCCTGTCTGTGGCCACTCTACTCATGGTATGGCTACTTCTGTGGCTTGCTTTCACAATGTGTTTTCTCCTGCTGACATCTGCAGTGCAGTCAGCTGGAGTACTGTTCACACATTAACCAAACATTATAGTCTGGACATCGTCTCTTGTCAGATTTGGCCTCACTGTTTTGCAAGGCCTTCTTTTTTTAGGGTCAGACTGATCCTTCATGCCTCCTTCAGTGCCTTCTGTATTGCACAAAACTCAAAACCCCACAAAGTATGGAAATCTGCATATACAGTTTTCAACACCATGCCTGCAAGGTTTGGAAATGTGCTACTAGGGTTAGGCCAAACCACAAGCATGGGGTTGTGCATTTGTATCCCATTGTTAAGACATCACAATTAGGGCACTGTCATTAGGGCACAAGGGATCTGGATGCCTGAGACTTTACGGCGTGGTCCATTTTGTCACCTCCACCCGATATGCCTGGGGTGGAGATGATTATATATTTTTAAGTGGGGATGCAGGGGCACAGTCCCCTGCAACGGGGTCCTGGGGAAAAAGCCCCCCCCCCGCTGAAACATGCCACACATCATTGGAGTACTCTGTGTGTGCGCACCGTTACCTAGCACCCTTGTTCCACGTGGCATAATGCCAGTCCCCTAAAGGACGTTGCAGTAGTTGACCACACACACTGTCATGGGTGAATTCCATGCATCAGTGGTGTGGTACAGGGTCAACATATTCAAAATATGTTACCCAAGGCCATGCTACTGATCAGGATCCATGCTATAAGGCTGTGCTGGTTCATAAGAGTCTATAGCTCCAATGCCAAGTTGCACAGTTACCACACAGTTGTATTTTTTGGTGCATGGCATTGTGGACCCTTTGTATAGTATAACATCCATTTAACAGCAGTATTGCCTAGTAGGATATGTATCACCCACTTGTAACTTCTTTCATACAGCTTCAACATGACTAAGTGTAAAATAGTATTCATGCCCCAGAAATGTAACTTTTTCTTAGTAGTTCCATGTGTGTATTGAAAAGAAATTATAAAAAAGGGTCTCAGAAATTCTGCAATCTTATTGGCTGTTAGGATTCCAACAACCTTACTTTAATCCCTGTTACACGATCATGTACAACTTGATCACCATGGCGCATGAATTTTTCCAGCTAGCATTCCATCCTCTAGCACTGCTGAATGACTGGAATGATGCATTTGGATTCTGAACCAGCATTCTCAAACTGTTGGAGGAAGAACTATTTTATTAAAAATCTCTAAATAAGAAAAACATTAAAAAAGTGCACTTTACACACTTTTCTTTTGGAATTTTTTTAAAATAGCAATAAGGCACTCCCAGGAGTTAGATTAACAGTCAGTTGATCACCCCCTAGAGCCAATATGGCACTCGGCTGCACCGACAAAAGCTCCCTTCTGGCCGTTACTTTATCCACTTATCCCCATAAAATTTCCCACACAGCAGTCTTCCATAATGACATGAGCGACCATGGGATTATAGTATGCATAAGAGCTCAAACTAAGGTCCGCCAGCAAACCACATTTATAACTAAATGTTCCTTTTGAAAATTCAAAACAGCTAATTTCCTCTCAGATCTAGGTAGGACTAGATGGCAGGATCTGTACCTTGCCAAAAATGTTGGTGAGGCTGTCACCGTCCTCAATGATAACCTTGCCACACTGATAAATAAGCATGCCCCCCTAATCAAAGTCAGGGTGCATAAAAATTGTCACCCCTGGTTCACCCCAGGACTTAAGGCAGCTCTTACTAACTGAGACAAGCTCTGGGCTCAAGCTAGGCAAACCAAGAGCCCTGCAGACTGGCAGGCTTTTAGAGCTGCTAGGAATGCCTATGTGAAAAGTGTTCACACTGCCAAAGCCCACTACTACATCTCTTCCCTTGAACGGGCAAACGGGGATTCCCGCAAAATTTGGAGGACACTCAAATCCATTGAAGGGTGGCCCACTGCCCCCTCTGCTCCTACCAAGATATGTGCAAATGGCAGGATTGTGGAAAGTAATTCTCAAATTCTAGAAGAACTCAATTTGCATTTTGTTACAGCCGGACTTGCATTTGATCCCTCACCCTATGCCAGCTATCCTACGACTCAGCCTAGCTTCTTCCCATCCACCGGCACCTCATCCTGCCCCTTTCAATTGCATTTGTGTAACTACAAAGAAGTTGAAGACTCACTTGTTAAACTTGATATCCGTAAAAGCGCAGGGGATGACGGTCTTGAACCCTTCTTTCTAAGACTAGGCTATGCCCACCTCATAGCCCCGATTCTTCATATCTTCACCCCCTTTATCACTACTGCCTTAGTCCTGACCTGTTGGAAATCTGCCCACATCTTTCCCCTTTTTAAATCAGGGGACCCGTGCGACCTGAACAATTACACACCCATATCCGTCTTGCCCATCCTCTCTAAAATCTTTGAAAAAAAATTGGTCTATAATCAATTAATATTTCATATTGAAACCTTTTCACTGCTTAATCCAGCCCAATCAGGCTTCTGTACAAATATAGCACTATCACAGCTTTGGCAAAAGTAACAAATGATTGGTTCACCGCTGCCGATGCTAAACTGGCTACTGGTGCAGTTTTTCTGGACCTTAGCAAAGCATTTGATACTGTGGATCACAACCTTCTAGTCTCTTGCCTGTCCATCTTAGGTGCTACTCCATCCACCACTGAGTGGTTCATTAGCTACCTATCAGGGAGAACACAGAAAGTCAATGTGGATGGCCTATTCTCTGCCCCCCCACCTGTTGTTGGTGGAGTCCCCCAAGACTCCATTCTAGGCCTGATCCTGTTCTCTTTGTACATAAACAACCCTGAGTTCCATATAACGAGCTCCAAACTGCACTTCTTTGCAGACGATACTGTTCTGTATATTCAGGATCCATGGTATCGCAGGTCAGGGATGTATTACAAGCTGATTTTGCTCAGCTCAAAAATAATCTGATAAAAGCCAAGCTGCTCCTTAATGTTAAGAAAATGAAAGCAATGATCTTCAATCATTGTACTTCCCCTGGTCCTCCCCCTGACCAACCAAATGATTTTATAGTTACTGCACTAGGGGAATCTTTGGAAGTAATTTCTAAGGCATACGGTAACCTTCTCGGAGGTGCTGCCTGTCTATTGCAAGGGTGATGCTAGGGCACTCCTCACCAGGGAATTTAATGAGTGGTTGAAAAACTGGTGTGGAGCTCAGGGTTTTGGCTTCATTGGGGACTGGGGAGCCACCTGGAAGGATGCAGACCTATACTGGTGCGATGGTCTGCATCTGTCCAGGGGTGGAACCAGGATCCTAGGTGAGAGGTTTAAATGCTTCATTGGCAAGCATTTAAACTAGCCAAGGGGGGAGGCACTGAAAAGGAGCAGGGAAATCCCAGCCTCCCCCCACAAAACATGGTAATTAGTGAGGTAAACACCAAGGTAGAGAAGTTATTAGGGAGCAGGACAGAGGTAAATGTAAAAAAAGGCAAAGGCAGTAAGGACAGGAATGGGGCTAAAAGGGGTAAGGCTATCAAAAAGTGGAGGATGATGAGTACCAATGCCCGTAGTCTGTGTAACAAGCTCCCTGAACTAGTGGCCTTGATGGAAGAGGGTTGCCTGGATATTGTGGCAGTCACAGAAACATGGTACACAGAGAACCATGACTGGGATGTCAACATACCAGGATACACAACCTACAGGAGGGACAGGGAGGGTAAAAGAGGAGGAGGAGTAGCTCTCTATGTAAAGGAAGGGATCAAAGCAACAGAACTAAAGAGTAAACAGGGAGCAGATGAAGCACTCTGGGTCACCCTGGAAACAGAAAATGGCACCACAATCCACACGGGTTGTATACAGACCCCCATCTCAGGGGAGGGAATGGACAAGGAAATGATAGAAGCTTCCTAGAATGGCAGATAAAGGGAGATAATGTTGAGGGGACCTGAATATGCCGGTTGTTAACTGGAGCACCTTTGCTGCAGGCACATCCAAGAGCAGGGTCATTCTTGATGCCCTACAGGGGGCATGCCTCAGACAGCTAGTATTGGAACCCACTCAGGAGGGAGCAGTCTTAGACCTGGTACTCTCAAATGGGGACAGAGAAAGAATCTCACATTTAGAGGTGGGTAGCCATCTGGGAACAAGCGACCACCAAACAGTGTGGTTCACGATAAACACAGCCATACAATCAAGCCATACAAAAGCAAGAGTATTGGACTTTAGGAGGGCTGACTTTGGGAAAATGAGAGAGTGCCTCAGAAAAGCACTAGCAAACAGGCAAGAAGGAGGGGTTGAGGAACAATGGGGAGTAATCAAAACAGCCATCACAGAGGCAACAAGCCTTTGTGTAAAGCAAATCAATAAAACACAATGAAGAAAAAACCACTATGGTTCTCAAAAGAGGTGGCAGGGAAGGTTAAGGAGAAAAGGATAGCATTCAGGAAATATAAGGAAACACAGAAGGAGCAGGACAGAGAACTTTATCAGTTAAAGCAGAAAGAGGCTGGGAAGGTAGTCAGAATAGCAAAGGCCCAAACCGAGGAAAGGATAGCCAATTCTGTTAAGAAGGGGATAAGACCTTTTATAGGTACATTAGGGAGTGAAGAAAGACCAAAGGAGGGATACTGAGGCTTAATAAAGGGGAGGGAATGTGGGTAGAAGGGACAGTGAAAAAGCAGTGATACTGAATGAATATTTCTGCTCAGTATTCACAAAGGAGAGAGAGAGGAGGTACCTAAACCAAACAAGAGAAACACTCTGAAGATGGGGTAGATACCAGTCCATTTACAGAAGAAGGGTTCTGAAAAACGAATAAAATTGAAGGTGGACAAAGCAATGGGGCCTGATGGGATTCACCCAAGAATTCTAAAAGAACTAAGGGTAGAACTAGTGACACTGCTGACTACTCTTTTTAACAAATCATGGGAGGATGGGGTGGTACCTGAGGACTGGAGGAGGGCAGATGTGATTCCTCTTCACAAAAGTGGGAGCAGGACAGAGGCAGGAAACTACAGACCAGTTAGTTTTACCTCAGTGATGGGGAAAATGATGGAATCACTTCTGAAGGAAAGAATTGTTGAGTACCTAGAGGCCAGTGGGGCACAGGACCCAAGGCAGCATGGATTCACGATGGGAAGGTCGTGTCAGATGAATCTAATAGATTTCTTTGACTGGGTGACCAAAGTAGTAGACCAGGGAGGGGCTATGGACATGGCCTACCTAGATTTTAGCAAGGCATTTGATACAGTCCCACACAAAAGATTAAAACACAAGTTAGCCAGCCTTGGAGTGGGCCCCAAGATGGTAGCCTGGATTAAAAATTGGCTAGACAACAGGACGCAAAGGGTAGTAGTAAAATAGAGTACACAGTGAAGAAAGGAGGGTTACTAGTGGGGTATTGCAGGGTTCAGTACTCGGACCGGTCCTTTTTAATGTCTTTATAAGTGACATTGCAGAGGAACTAGAAGGAAAAGTATGTCTCTTTGCAGACGACACAAAGATCTGCAACAGGGTTGATACACAAGATGGAGTGGAAAGAATGAGAAGGGACTTGGCAAGGTTGGAGAAATGGTCAAATGTATGGCAGCTCAGATTCAATGCAAAGAAGTGCAAGGTAATGCACATGGGAAACAAAAACCCAAGGGAAGAGTACACAATGGGGGTGAGATACTGACAACAGTAAAAATGGAAAGGGACCTGGGGTAATTATATCAGATAACCTAAAGGTGGGCAAGCAATGTGAGAAGGCAGTAAGGAAAGCTGGGGGGATACTGGGATGCCTAGGAAGAGGCATCAATAGTAGAAAACAGGAAGTTGTTATCCCTTTGTACAGACAGTTGGTGAGACCCCATCAGGAGTACTGTGTGCAGTTCTGGAGACCCCATCTCCGCAAAGACATAGACAGAGTGGAGGCTGTCCAGAGGAGGGTAACCAAAATGGTGCAGGGTCTGCACCAGAAGACATACAAAGAAAGACTAAAGGAGCTTAATATGTAGACCCTTGAGGAAAGAAGGGAGAGAGGGGACATGATAGAAACTTTCAAGTACCTCAAGGGAATCAACAAAGTCCAAGAGGGTAGCATAGTTCAGAAAAAGAGATGTGCAAGAACAAGGGGGCACAATCTGAAGATAGAGTGGAGACGGCTCAGAGGTAATGTGAGGAAGTATTTTTTCATGGAGAGGGTTGTGGATGCATGGAACAGCCTCCCTGAGGAGGTTGTGGAGTCAAGAACAGTGGGGGAATTCAAGAATGCATGGGACAGACATAAGGCAGTCCTAGTGGGGGGTAGGAGGAAGTAAGCTGTTGGTTAACTAGGATCTGCAGCTTATCTGTTAGGTAGGAAAATGGGCAGACTAGGTGGGCCAAGCGGTCCTTATCTGCTGTCAAATTCTATGTTTCTATGTTCTAAATTCAAATACTTGTGCATCTTGTTAGATAATAAGCTTTCATTTAATGACCACATTGAAGAACTATCCAGGAGGCTTAAAGCAAGATTAGGATTCTGTTTTAGAAATAAGTCTCTATTCCCCCTCAAGATATGCTCTAGGCTTATACAGGTCACTTTCCTTCCCCTACTCGACTACGGTGACATAATATACACTACAGTTTCTACTTCAAGCCTAAGCAAGTCGGACGTCCTTCATCATCGTGTGTTACGATTCATTACCAACTGCCCCTACCATACTCACCACTGTGACTTATATACAGCTGTTGGTTGGACATCACTCACCACTAGATGCCTGCTCCATGCTGGTCTTTGGACCCTTAAGTTGCTCTTGCAGATATTACCATGCTACCTAACATCGATAATCAGCATTTCCCGCAGTTCATATTCCCTTAGGAAAACTGACCTTGTCTTGCTCAACGTACCTAGGACTTGTACCTCCTTTGGCAAACGTTCTATTTCTTATGCCCTCCCTTCTATGTGGAATCAACTACAATCATTACTAAAATTAACTAGCACTGTCTCTGTCAACTTCTTCAGAGTGCTAATTGCATCTTAAATAAAAGATATTTGTAACTGCCACTAAGCCCCCTTTACCCTTATGTCTGTTCCTTTCTATTGTTTCTGATGGCCCTTGCTGTACTGAGTTCTTTATCCCTCAGTCTACTGTATCCCTTGCTAACCTACTCCTTCCCCCCAACCCTGCCTACCCTTGTTATTGTTTCCCTCTCCTAGTTCTTCACCTCTTTTTGTTTATCTAATGCATCATGCAACAACAAAGTGCTTAACCTCACCTGATATTGTCTGTCCCGTACTTGTACACATAAATGTAACATTGTATTCTTGTATTTCAACAGGAATTACCTTACTAGTGCATTGTGTTCACTCTGTATATTTGTTTATCAATATTATGTATTGTATAATGTGCCATTGTATGTGTATGACCTTCAAGACCTCCTTATGAATGAGCTTGCTCAATGGAGTTTTCCTGCAATAAACTTGAAACTCGAAACTTGTGCCACGTTACACCCTAGGGGATGATTGCCAGACTGTTACTCTAACCCCTGGTCATGCCTTGTTGCTTCAGTATGTTGCAAGTGGGCAATGTGAATAGTACTTTTAAAACTGTAACAAGTCTGCTGCTTAAACAGAGTCCACAGCGTTGTGTGCAAAGTATGCCACATCATAAAAGAATGCAAAACTGCCCAGCAAGTATTCTAATTACAGACTTAGGGCCAGATACTCAAAACTTTGCTCCGGGGCTAAATTAGCACTGCCCGGCGGGCAAACTTAGCCCGGAGCACAAAGCAAGCCATATTCAAATGGAATAGCCCAGGGCAAACAGCTTCTGAATATAGCATGGGAATGAGGCTGGGAGTGCAGGGCAAACTTAGCCCTGGAATAAGACAGCTCTGAATATGGCAACCAGGAAGTGCAAACCACTACAGCAGCACACTACACAGCGATGTGAAGGTAGGTAGAGGTGAACTATGTGACCAATGTGTGTGCCAGCAAATGCATGGACCCAGTACAGCTGCAGGCAGCAGTGTATGTGAAAGTTCAGTGTGCAAAACTGTAAAATATTCCCCGAACTGTTTGCGCAGCGATAACACATTTGCGCGGGTTTAGCGAAGGGCTAAACCGTTTGCCCGGAGCTAAATTTTGCCATATTCAAAAGTGACATGCAAATGAGCCTACTTAGGTAGTCTGTGGGCAAACATCCAGATTAGGATCTCATTATACACTGATTTGCATGCAGTTCGCACTGGGCTAACGGTTTAGCCCTGCGCTAAACCCACGCAAATGTATTAGCGCTGCGCAAACAGTTTTGGGGAATATTATACAGTTTTGAACACTGTACTTTCACAAGCGCTGCTGCCTGCAGCTGTACTGGGACAGCACAGCATAGGCACAGATGGTGGTGGTGCTGCATGCAACTGTCACAATGTAGGTCATGCTACAGTGCACAGCAGACACTAGAGTAGCTAGGGGGCCAGTAGTGTGTGGACACAACAATGCCTATGGTGTGTAGGGCAGTGATGATGACTGCACTACACAGTGAGAGGCCCAGCCTGCAGGTGTTTATTGACAGTGAACATTACTGTTATGCTGTTGTGTGACCCACAGATGCTGCACCTCTGGCATGGGATGCTCACAGTGACATATACATGTCCGGCTTCGTGTGCTGTGGCAGTTGTACAGCTGTGCGGTATGTGACCGGGGGGGGGCCATATATTATCAGAAAGGCACACTGGTGTTGGTGTATTCCCAATACTGGCCCATGTGCGCTGCATGATGTGTCCCAGCCTTGTGGCCATACCTGGTCTGTGGCGCAGCCTGGCCACCCAGACACTCTTCCCTCAACATCCTCCATGCCCACAGTGCTGCATGTGTGTGCTGACATCTTTTGTTGTCCACAGAAGAGTGGTCTGCAGGTGTGTGCTGTTTGGCCACACAGCCATGCTGTCCCCTGGTGGCAGGATCACCACTTACTGCCTGGCATGGCTGGGACTGGTGGCAGATGACAGCATCATTGTGATGCTATCAGTTAGCAGCATATTTCCTCTATGTTTGTCTTTGTGTCATATTTATTTGTTAGGGTCGCGCAAAGCCACGCAAAAGCTGCGCAAACACCACGCAAAGCCAAAGTGTCACTCAAAGCTAATTGCCCAGGGTTAAGACAAGCTTTTCCTGGGCGGTAATGTGCACCGTGGTAAGTGTCGTGCTAAGTCATGCAAAACCACTTTGCGTGGTTCTAGTCGCTAAATATAGCATTGCATCTGTATTCATGTCAGTTTGCCCCTTGCATACATTATGATTTTGCCCGGCGCTAATGCAGTTTGCCTGCGCTATTTGGCCTTTCGAATATAGCAGACCCGCGCTAAACCTGCACAAATGGTTTTTGCCTGGCACAAAGTTTTGAATATCTGGCCCTTAGAATGCATAGGAAGTTTATGAAACACCAAAGCTGTGTGGAATGATTCCAGACCTGTAGCTTGGCCTTGGGCATGTGGGTAGAGGATGGAGAGGGGAAGGGATTAGGGTTGATAGTTTTCAATTTTGAACATGTTTGCCCTGTACAAGGTACCAAACCACTGATGGACAGCCTCATACCTGTAGCTTAGCCTTGGACTATGAGGTAAGGGGAGGGATGGAAGGGGTGGGAGTTAGCCTTGACAACCCTAATAGCACATTTCCAAACTTTATGGGCATTGTGTTGAAAACAATGACTGCACATTTCCAAACTTTGTGGAGTTTGAGTTTTGTGCAGTAGCAACCCTAATGAACATAGTTTTTTTGCAATGAACTTCCTACATTTTTGAGAACGTAGAGTGGTAACTTGCTTTGAGCAGGGCTATTGAGGCAAAATTAGTCTGATACAACCTATTATATACTACAGTAAACCGTAAGTGAACTGAAATGTTTTTGCACACAAAGTACACATTGGGACCTTTGTGCTGACTATTCCCCTTTAACATCCAACTATTTAATAAGCTGTCATGCACTTACCCTCTGGAATTCTCTGCCCCGTCAGCTCCAGGAATGCACGACCGTGGGGAGCTTTAAACAGGCACTTAAGACTTTCTAGTGGAGTCAAATCTTTTATGAATTGTCATGATTTTATTAGTGGTCTATTTTTTAATTGTAATATTTTTACTGAATTTGTTTTAACACTGTAAAGCGCCTTGGCATTTGAAACGCGCACAACAAATAAAGTTTACTATTATTATTATGTTTGTGTTCATGTGGAACTTAAACATTAGCTAAAACTTGGCACAGCACATTCAGTATGTAACAACCTTCTCCTGCTTGCTGTCCCTGCAGAGGTATTGCCTCCTGCAGAATGCCAGTGTCATGGTATTGTAGTATGTAGTAAATATGTGAACTCAAAGTGTATGGCAAGGTGGGAAATCTAAGTTCAGAAGGAAGCATGAGAAGGGTTCTATAGTGCATGGTGGAACGTGATTGTGTATGGAGATCCATACACTGTAAAAAGTCATTCTGCTGCAGTAGTGACATTCATACTAACTCAGAACGACTTTTTGTTCTGCATTAGTATGGATGTCACAATGCAAATGACCCCATCAGTGCTGTTGATAGGGCTAGCAGTGAACATTTCTCTTTTCACACCTCATGGTTACGATGATGTCAAAGGGACCTCTCAAGCTTTGCTCTCATAGTAACATTCCAGAGTAAGAATAGCATTGTGTATGGGCTACCCTACACTATCCTATATGTTCTGAGTCATAACCTCAACCACTGGTGAATTGCAAGGAATAAGGAGAGTTCTAGTATGCCTGTAAGATGTGTGAAAACTTTTCAAGGGGCCCTAAGGTTTAGCCTTCTTTCCAAGGTAGAACTGAGCCTGTCTTGCAGTACTGATAAGGAGAGCTATTTTTTTTGGGGGGGGGGAGGGGTCCCATGTATGTAATTGTAAATATGTTAGTAAACATAACAACCCGTCATGTAGCAGAGTTATTTATTTTTGACATGACAGAAAGGGCACTGAGCAAAGCTCCCAGGGAATGAAAGTACAGTTGCGTAAGCACTTACTGTTAATAGTAGATCTTTGAGAGAATCTCTTGCAGCAGGTCACACCTTTAGGACTATTCCAGTCTGATTAGTTTTCAGTAGTCGACCTGGAACCACCCCCGACAACACATGTTGTATCCCAGTACAGATAAAAGGGAACGGTCTGAGATGCTCCTCAGTTCTTTTCCCCCTCAGCAACCATATATGGTAATACGCTTCAAGAGGCCTCTGAGGGGAACCAAGGAGGAAGTGGGATTACCCTAATATTTTTTGCAGAGTGCAGGATTAATTTTTCCTCTTAGAGTGGGAAACAAGGGGGCTAGAGGGAGGGGCAGCATGACCTGCAGCAAGAGGTTCTCTCGAAGATCTACTGTTATGGTAAGTTCTTATGCAACTGTACTATCTTCCTTGGGGAAATCTCTTGTAGCAGGTCACACCTTTAGGAATGAGTCCTCAGCAACTGGGAGGCAAATGAGGTGGAGGAGTGCCAAATAAGAAATTAGGATAACAGGCATTGTAGGACCACACAACCAGCATTGGTTAATTTCTTGGATGCAGTGTCCAAACTATAATACTTGGTGAAAGTATGAACTGTCGACCAAGTTGCTGCTTCACAAATTTCAGTTGCTGAGGCGCCTCTAAAGCATGTTGCAGAGGCCACCATGCAATGTGTGGAGTGAGGTTTCATCACACCAGGGAGAGGTTTATTGTATTTTTTTTCTAACAAAATGAAATGCAGTTGGCCAACCATGTGGACAAGCACTGCTTGGAAAATGAATTACCCTTATTACTGGGGGCAAAAGAAACAAAAAGTTGCACTGATTTGTGCTGTGACTTGGTATGAAGAAGGTAATAATGCAAAATTCTATGTACCTCTAACGTATGGAGCAAGGATTCTCCTGGATTAGTAGTCTCCGCATAATACACAGGTAAGTGTATGGATTGGTTTAAAGTAAATTCTGACACCACTGTTAAAAATAAATTAGGATTAGTACGTAACAATACCCTATCCTTGTGAAAATTCAAGTAAGGCTCTTTACACGTAAGAGCTTGTAATTCAGAAATATGTCTTCCCGCTATATCGCAACTAAAAAAAAGTTTTCCAGGAGAGATATCACAGCTTACATGAGGCTACGGGTTAAAAAGGGTTCAATGTAAGTTTTTAAAGAACAAAATTTAAGTCCCATATAGGGATGGGATCCCTTATAGGGGGATTGAGAGGAAGGATACCTTTTAAAAAGGTTTTCATGACTTGCATTTGGGTCAAAGGTTTATCCTCTACTTGAATGTGAAAAGCCGATATGGCTGATAGATGCACTTTTATTGAGGAGTACTTCAATCCACTACCTGACAGAGACAGTAAATAATCCAAGATGTTTTGAGGTGGACAAGTATAGAGGTACAGGTCATGATCTTTTGCCCAGACCAAAAAAGTTTCCATTTCATGGAATAAGTGGACCTGGTTGAGGGCTTATGAGCTGCTTGTAAAACCTCTGCCACCCGAGAGGAGACATGAAACCTTGAGAGTACTATGTCCTCAGAAGCCAAGCATGAAGATGCAAGGAGCGAATATTGGGATGTAGAAGAGTCCCCTTGGCACGAGTTAGCAGGGTGGGACAGATGGGCAGTGGAATAGGTTCCCGGACAGCTAGTTGATGTAACAATGGGAACCAGACCTGTCTTGGCCACAGAGGTGTGATGAGAATCATGGAGGCCTTGTCCTGGAGTAATTTGAGTAGAACCCTCTATATGAGAGGGAAGGCGTAAAGAAATTTGTCCAGGAATGAGATAATGCATCCAGCCATAAAGTTCCAGGACCTGGCTCCACGAGCAGTAGTGGGGCAGTTTGGTGTTGTCCAGAGAGGTGAATAGATCTATGCCTGGTCAACCCCATTGTAGAAAGACTTCTTCTACAATTTTCTGGAGAATCTCCCATTTGTATTTTTAACTTTTGGATCTGCCTAGTGCATCCGCTAGGGTGTTTTTGATGCCAAGGACACAGTATCATAGTATCATCATAGTAAAAGCCAGCAGAATAGGCCCCATGGTCTATTGTGTCTACTTGGAAGCTAGCCCCCTACTGGGGGCTTGCTCCTCTACCCCCCCAGCCCCAGAAGTGGCCCTCCCTGGCCTCAGCTTCCCCCTGTACCTGTTCCAACCCTTCTTGAATCCTTCCACTGTGGTCTCTTCCACCAGACACCTGGGCAGTGTGTTCCATGGTTCCACCACCCTCTCTGTGAAGAAGTGTCTCCTGCACTCCCCCTGTACTTCCCCCATTCCAGCTTCCACTCTTGCCCCCTGCTAGTTCCCCCTTTCTTAAGCTTGAACACTTCCCTGGCTCTGCCCTTATTTATCCCCTTTACATACTTGAAAGTATCTATCATATCCCCTCTGTCCCTCCTCTCCTCCAATGTGTACAGATTGAGTTCATCCAGTCTTTCCTCAAAGGTCCTACCCTCCATGCCCTGAATCATCCTGGTCACCCTCCTCTGGACCCTCTCCAGCAACGCTATGTCACTCTTAAGGTGGGGTCTCCAGAACTGCACACAGTACTCAAGATGCGGCCCTAACCAGGGCATTATACAGAGGGAGGATCACCTCCCTCCTCCTGGAGGTAATCCCCCTGGTTATGCAGCCCAGTATCCTGTTTGCTTTTGCTGCAGCTCTTCGACAAGTCTCTGTGTTATTCATTTTGCTGTCTACCACTATCCCCAAGTCCCTCTTGCCCGATATAACTTGCAGTGTGGTCCCCCCAGGGTGTATGCATGTTCCGGGTTTCTGACCCCCAGATGCAGCACCTACATTTCCCTGCATTGAACTTCAACCACCACCCCCCCAGGGTATCCAGATCCCCCTGCATGGCCTCTCTCCCCTCCTGCCTGTCTGTCAGTGCTCCCAGTTTTGAGTCATCCACAAAGAAACTCAACCTACTCCTAACACCCCCCCTTTGTCTGAGACATAGGGAATTGAACAGGAGTGGCCCCAGGACCAAACCCTAGGGGACCCCACTGATGACCCTCCTGCGGGAGGAGACTATCCCTCCAACCACCACCACTCACTGTATTCACCCTGTAAGCCAGTTTTCCACCCACCTGAGCAACTGCCCCCCACCCCATCCCCTCCAGCTTTCTTAGTAGGCTGTTGTGGGGTACTGAATCAAACGCCTTACTGAAATCCAGATAGAGGACATCCACTGGTCTATGTCAGTCCAGGGCACCCGTCACCCAATCATAAAACTCCACCAGGTTAGTCTGGCATGACTTCCTTGGAACAAAACCATACTGCCTGTCATCCAGGTGCCCCAACCTTTCCAACTGTTCCCCCAGCCTCTCCTTGATAATGCCCTCCATAACCTTGCCTACCACAGACGTTAGGCTAACAGGCCTATAATTCTCCATCTCCTCTCTGGACACCCCCTTGTGGACAGGCACCACATGAGCCACCTTCCAATCTTGAGGCACCCACCCTGTCATCAAGGAGATGTTGAAGAGTGAGGCCAGTGGAGCTGCCAGCACATCCACCAGTTCCTTCAGCACCATTGGATGCAGCCCATCTGGCCCCACTGCCTTCTCAGTCTTTAGCGACCAGAGGGCCTCTCTCACCCTATCCGTTGTGATTTCACCCTCCCATTCCCTTCCTCATGCATCCTCTCCTCTCCTTCTAGATACAACCCATCCCCTGCCTTAGTCTCATCCAGTCCTTCAGTCTCCAACTGACCTTCTGGGTCAGTGGGCTCCTCTACCCTCCCATCGGGTTGGAAAGATCCCCCACCCCCGGTAAAGACAGAGGCAAAGTACTCATTTAGCACCTCTGCTTGTTCCCCAGCTTCCTGAGCCCATCCTCCCCCAGTTCTAATCCTGCTGATCTGTGCCTTCACGTTTCTTTTCTCCCCTATGTATCCATTGAACCCCTCCCCCCCATGGATATCCATGGCCAGGTTAAGCTCCTTCTTCACCTTGGCCCCCCTTACCACCCTGGTGACCCTCTTAGCCAGGAAATCATACTCTCCCCTCTCCTTAGCCCCCCCTTGAGCACTTTAAGCGTGCATAGGCAGCCTTTTTCTCCCTCACCACCTCCTGGGTCCACCGATATGACTTACTGGCCCTACATTGCTTGCATCTTACCTTTGTGCAGGCCCTGGAAGCCTCCTGCACCCCCTTCTTAATGGTCTCCCACAAGCTACCAGCATCCATGTCTGGCCTTATCTCAACCAAGCACCCTTTAAGAATCCTTCCCATGCCCTCAAAGTCTGCCCCCTGAAATCTATTACTTCTATGTTAGTGCAAATTTCCTCACCCCCTAGGAACATAAGAAACCAGACCGTGGCATGGTCACTGCCTGCCGATGGGCTGTTTACCTCCAGGCCCCTTATCTGGTCACTATCTGCTAGGACAATGTCCAGGATCTGATCCTGCCTAGTAGGCTCACCCACATGCTGGACTAGGAAGGCATCCTGGAAGACATCCATCAACCTTTGCTCCCTGGCCACCGAGGATGTTATAGTGCCCCAGTCTGCCCCCGGCATGTTCAGGTCTCCCATGATCACCACCCTGCCCTTTCCAAGGCCACAGTGACCCCTGATGTTCTCAGCCAGATCATTCTCCAGTCCCACTTCCATTGCAGGGTGTCTGTACACCACCCCTATTTTTAATCTTTTAAACCCCCCTCATTTGTAGGGTTATCCAAATTGCCTCCATATCTCCTTCTGCCTCCTTGATTTCACCAACTATGTCATTTTTGACTATCAATGCCACACACACACCCTCTTCTCACCCCCAATCCTTCCTAAACATTGTGTATGCACCACTGTTAGGTGTATCCCTCATTGGATTGCCCAATACCACACTCTCATTGACTCCCTGCACAAGGGGTAGGAATGTGTTCCTCCTTGCTTATGCAGGTAATGAACAACTGTGGAGTTGTCTGAATGAATCTGGAGACACCCTGAGGGAGAAGGGTCTCGAACATCTGTAGGACATACATGACTGCCCTCATCTCAATGATGTTGATTTGTAAATGGGCTTCCATTGAATTCCAGTCCCCTTGTGCCTGAAGGTCTGAGAGATGGGCTCCTGAACCATGGGAGGAGGCATCAGTGGACAGAGTGAGGCGAGGAATGGAAGTCTGGAATGGGACCCCGCATAAAAAGTTGTCCAGAGACATTCACCATTGTAACTCTCAGACAGCCGGGGAAGATCGTAGGACTTGCGCTTAAAAATCATTTGTTCTTTGGTACTATTGGACTCTCATTGTCCACTGTAATGTCCTCATGTATAACCTGGCATGAGGAACGGTTGGGATGGCTGCCGCTATATGTCCTAATAGTCTCAGTTAGTCTCGAGTCAAGACATACCTGCTGATGCTGATCTCTGATGCCAGAGTAATCAGTTTGTCTGCCCAGTCTGTTGGTAAGAAGGCTAAACCCATGGAGGTGTTTAGGATGGCCCCTATATACTGAAGACATTGGATGTAACCCAATTTGGATTTTGGTATGTTGATTGTGATTCCAAAAGAGAAAAACATCTGGAGTGCTTGGGATAACATGGTTTCCAACTGATGGCTGGATGAGGCTTTGAGTAGCCAATTGTCTAGATAAGAATAAATTTAATGGCCTCTTCTACGAAGACACTTTGTGAAGACCCAAGATGCCGAGGTCAAACCGAAAGGCAGGGCTCTGAACTGATAATGATGGTCCTGAAAACAGAAATGGAGATACCACCTGTGAGCAGCATGGATCATTATGTGAAGGTATGCATCCTTCATAGCCAGGGAACAGAGCCAGTCTCCCTTGTTTAGAAGAGGCAGGAGCATTTGCAGAGTGACCATTCTGAATTTCTTGTACTCTATAAAGAGATTTAGTTAACTTAAAACTAGGAGACAAAGAACCTTAGTATGAAAGCACTGAGGCAAGGGTTACCCCAGAAGGCATTGGCTGGGCAGTCAAGTTTCAAAGAAATACAACATCACACATACCCCCATAGAACTTAAAGCGAGAATGGGTCTCAGATCCCCTGTCCATTTTGGGACCTGAAAAAATGGGAATGAAAGTCCCTGCCTTCTGGGGAAGGGGAACTGGTTCTATTGTGTTTTTTGTTATTAGAGCTTGTATCTCCTCTGCCAATACTGATTTGTGATTGGGAGGGTAATAAGAGGCTATTGGAGGCATATTGGGTGGCACATCTGTCAATTCCAGGGTGTCACCTAATTGAATCAGTTGAATGACCCATGAATCTGTGGTTATATTTTGCCAACAATTCAAAAAGTTCAATGGCATTCGAGACTAACCTTAAATAAATTTGTAGGCACAGTGGATGAAATTGCATAAACCTTTTAATCAAAGGAAGGTCTGGTAGCAACAGTGTTCCTTCCTGGGTACCCAGCACTTCGACTCCTTGTGAGTCTTCCTCAGGGGTGTTATATTTTGCCAGCCCTGGAAGTGCAGGGAAAAATTTCCCCCAACTGCCGTGGGATGAGCCTCAAGTCCCATGGGCATGGGGGGACCCGCATATGGTCGGCTGTCCCTGTTGTAGGACAGAGGGTGTGTAACGGGATGTTTTGGAGTTAACATGTGGTCCGGCCAGGGAGACTTGAGCTTTTCATTTATTATTTGGTTGTCAGATCAGGTCATTGCCTGTTGGTAGGTCTACAAAAATTTCCTTTATAATAAGGTTTAGATTGGGTATGATAAATAGAGCATATAGACTGCAATGTACAGCCTGAGGTCTGTAAGGATGTCAAAATGTCCTGAGTTTGAGGCCCAAAAAGTTTGCCACCCTTAAAGGGTGCATTTAGAATAGATTGCTGGACATCTGGGGCAAATCCAGATACCCAGTGCCACGAATGTCATCTCAGACAAATTCCCGCCAAGGAAGCTCTGGCTGTAGAGTCAACAGTATCATAGGCTGCTCTTAAAAGATGACAGCCAACCACGGAGGCAGTTTTTAACTTTGTAGCAAGGTCCTCCTTAGGAGCAGTATCAGGGAGAGATTGTATCAATGACTGGGTTGCTTTCAGTAACTCCTCTTGATATTTGAGGAGGTGACCCATATAGTTCAGGATTCTGAGAGTCATGGTGGAAGAGGAAAAAAAAAACATCCTCTTATCCATAATATCAAGCTTCCGGGATTCTTTATTTGGAGGTTGGGCACTAAGGTGTTTCGGTCACACCGACCTATCACGGGCTGCATTTATAACCACAGAATCTACCTGTGGCAGAGAAGTAAAACAAGGATACTCCACAGGAGCCTGGCAAATTCTTTTGGCCCTTCTTGGTGCTGAAGGGATAGCAAAAGGCTGTTGCCAGGCAGCCAAGATCACATGTTCATAAGCGTCTAATAGAGGAGGGGATGACCAGGGATGGGCTCTCTGGAAGGCCCAAATAACTGGCCAGTTTCCTTCTGGAAGCATTTTGTTCTGTTTCCTGGAAACCAAAAGTTTTCTGAAGGTGTTGCATGGTATCAACTTTATTGCAACAAACTGTTAGTCATGATGCTTTTAAAGTATTGTTGAAACAGCATTATCTAGAATAATTGAATTGTGATTGTTTTTAATGTTGTATTATATGTCATATTTGTTGTTTGTATATTGTATTGTATTTATCATTTTGACTGTATTTATTATGGTTCCGGATCACATTTGAAAAAGGGCATTGGCTCATATTGTTTACCTGGTAAACAAAAGTATAAAATAAAAAAAAATAATAAAATCAGAAAAACTCGGATCATCAGGAGGGGTGCAAGGAAGAACAGGAGGAGAGTCTTCAGGCAATGGTGAGGCAGAGGAACCAGAAAAAGGAGAGACAGGCTCTTGTTCCATATCCTTTACTTGATCTTCTTGATTCCACTCTTGTAAATGAAGAGCCTCCATTTCAAGGTCATACGAGGGACCAGGAGATGCGGGAGAAGTGCTAGCAGTCCTAGAGGCAGAAAAGCATCTAGAAGGCAAGGACATAGGGGCAGAAAGGACTCTCTCTCATGACAGGAAGGAGTGCCCTTAGTCAGGTCAAGAATAGTATTGACCAATGAATGCGCCTCTACCACAGCAAGTTGAGGTGAAGAAGTAGTAACCGGTGTATTATGAACCAATTCAATGGGTACAATAGAAGAGATTGGATTAGGGTGAGGTACCAATCTAGCCGTTGACAAGGGGTGCACAAAGGGTAGTCGACAGATAAGCCATCGATGAAAGTAATGAAGGTCTCAAAATATCTTGAGTAGCCCTAGTGTGAAGGGTTATTGATGAACCAGAAGGACTTGTTGAAGGATGATAAAAAGACCCTTTGTGACGGAGGTAGCAGCAGTGGAAGCTGCAGCTTGAGCATACCAAGAGATGTCGTTGATGAAGGCTGCACCGACGAACTGGTGGAAAAAGAGCCAGGGGTCATCAACTCAGTAGAGGACAACATGGCAGCAGCCTCTGAAAGAGCTGCTAGAACAGCTTTTGTGTTAAGGATTGCCTGCTCCCTAAAGAGGAAGGAAGAAGGCAGAGAAGTCATCAACATGGAGACCTGGGGGAAAATGGTTACTCTTATTAGAGTGTTTTTTGGGTTTCTCCTTAGTGGCAGCTCACTCCATCGATGAATAGTCCTGACCCAAATGGTGGGACCCAGAGGAAGACAATGAAGACTCCTTGGGCTTCTGCGAGCAGTGCACCCACTCCAGGAGGGCAACTTTCAGCTCCATAAGGTACTCCTGAAGCTGCTGGAGCTGTCACTGCTTAGTGGCCTTATTAAAACACTGACACAGGACCCAAGCACAGGTATCATGCGCATGACCCAAGTACCTTACACAGACTTCGTGTAAGTCCTCTGTCATGATCTTCTGGCCACGGGCACACTTTCAAAACAGAGGATCTGTAGATGACATGAGAGAAAGAACGTGGTGATACTGGGAACTCCACCCTGGTAAAGACGGTGAACTTTTCTTCATCGACTGAAGCTATACTCTGGATGGAGAATGTGTAGCATGCAGGTCGTGGCAGGAAAAGAACTGAGGAGTGTAACCCCCTTGCAAATGGGGGTTCCTAGAAATGCCAGTCTGGATTTACCTTAGCCCAGTTTGTTCCGTCCTTCTCCTGCTGTCTCTCGGGCTTCTCCTGACTTGAGCTCTAATTTTTCTGGCTTCCCAGGTCCTGTTTGCCCTCGTGTGTGCACCAGCTTGCAGTCAAATGAAAATCCAGCCCCTTGGGGCTTAAATTGCTGACCGCGAGCTCCCGCTGCAAAAGTGCTGCCCCCAGGGCAGCGGGAGTCGCTTTTGTGTGCAAAGCACCTTTGATGTGGAATCGCTTGTTTTTTGGTCACCTCTGGGACTGTGCCGTGGGTCCCGGAATCTCTTCCACCTATTTGGGACCCGGTGACCATGGACAGCCTGCTGGGGGACCACTCAGATGGGAATTAAAGGAGTTCTGACCGGGGCTCATTTGAGTATGCTTGTGCAGGGCCCCGGTCATCTGAATAATGCATAACAGTGTGTCTGGCTGCCTCCAGGGTAGCTATGTTCAGCTCCAGCCAAAAAGTAAAGAATTAAAATGTTTTAAACAATGGAACTGTTGCTACTTGTTGGGAAAATATTGTGCATGTGGGGAAAAGTGCTTAAAGTTAAAATGAGTACTGTTTCCCTGGCAATTCCAGTATCTGGGACTCTGTGTGTCAGCCTGTCAGCTGCTGCAAGGGGAGCTTGCATAAGTGCAGTAGCAACAGGAAAAGTAAAAGAGCCATGTTTTTCATCTGTGCAGTGACTGCACGTACAACCTTTAAGCTATAGAACTGTGGGGCAGTTGAGGCAAATAATTACTTCTTTCTGGCTGCACCAGGATATTATTCAGGACTGTATCTAATCTGCTATAAGGGACAGTGGGTTAAGCAGCCATTGCCAGCAGTACAGTCAATTGGAATTGCAGCAATGGAAAGCCAGGACTTGTGGGACATTCACTGCATCTTATGGGGGGCTTACAGGGACATTATATTAGGTGCAAATTCCACAACCCAATTGTGCCTCGAGTGTTCTGATTGACAGGTCCTTCAGCAACTTGGAGACATGTCACCCCATCCCTGCTACCAATCAGGAGTCGAGCTAGGAGCTCTATAAAGAGACAAGGTTGCCAGTTTGTCTGGAGATTCATTCAGAGAGAGATTTGGAGACAGAGCAGGAGAGCAGGCTCCAGCCTGCTGGGAGCCCCCCCCATGGGGGGAGGGGCTCAGGCTCCAGCCATGCCATCAGGCCTGGGCCACTTAATTCAAGCCCTTTCAGTCTTCAGAGGGCATTTGTTATTTTCTTCAGCTAACAGTTAACTAGTTACAATAATTGGGCTTTCTGCAACAGCTAGTCTGGAGGTTGCCAGTACTGTCCTCCAGAGGCTAGCCTTCTCTCCCACGTCGGGGAAAGATGTGGACCGAAGAATCAGATGTCCAGCAGTGGTGAGAGCGCTGACCAGACCAGATGACATCATGCAGTGGTGAGAGCGCTGACCAAGTACCTCAGCGGTGAGAGAGCTGAAGAAGTCTTCAGGATGCCTTTGATTGCAGATGAGACCCGTGGAGGACTTGAGTGAGTACCCTCATACCCCCAGGTGCAAGGGAGGAGCTAAGCAAGTACTCTTGGGGGCTCCATGCCCCATTAAGAAATGTGTGCTGTTAAGTGTGAAGTATTGAAGTCATCAGTCTGGGCTACTAACCTCATAAGAGACTGCCTAAGTTCAAGTAATGGATGCATCTTGTCTGCGGCCCAAATGGCTAAGTTGCAGGTGCAGCAAGATGCCAGGCCTAGTGAATCATATAAATGTGTAGCTGTGGGTTAGAGTCCTGCCATTGTGGAGCTGTCTGCCAAGATGCGCTTGCCACTTCATGAGACAGGAGGCCCTAGAGCATATTAATGTCTAAGATACCTTAAAGAGAATGTACCTGTGTCTGCACAGAATTTCGTCTAAGAGCCCTTGGTATAAGCAGGGCCCCTACTTTTCTGCGGCAGAGTGGGACCAAGTTCTGTGGCAAGACTAACATTTGCCGCAGAACTTCTGCGGCGGTGGTTTGTAATTTCTGTGGAAGTTCTGCTGCACTAACAAACTACATCACAGTGTCAGCTTGTCATCCTGACTTCACTTTCATGGCAGTGGTTATAGCAATCAGGATGGTGGAAAGCACAGTAACACTAGTTCAAAAAATAACAGACTTATAAAAATAATTTTATGCCTAAAAAAGCAAAACAAATGTCTCTCCCTTAAGGTCCTAGCCTGTTGCATAAATGACATATGCAGAGGGGATCTTATGTGATAAATAAGATATTTCTATATGCATGCTATCTATCCCACTAATGAGGTTTCCACTGTCTATCACTTATATATTTGTATGTGCTTTCTACACCACTCATGAGGTTCCCACTGTGTATGACATATATTTATAAGCAATTTGTAACATACATACAAATGTGTGTGTGGGTGTGTGTGTGTGTATATATATACATATATATACACACACACATCAT
Organism: Neoceratodus forsteri; assembly: GCA_016271365.2. Lineage (NCBI taxonomy): Eukaryota > Metazoa > Chordata > Ceratodontiformes > Ceratodontidae > Neoceratodus > Neoceratodus forsteri. Next base: position 727,686,302 of record CM028129.1, read on the forward strand.
ATATATATATATATATATATATATATATATATTTTTTAAATTTACATGAACTTGCATCCTCATTCATACAGGTCCCATTGGAAATGGAATAGAGGAGTTATTGCAAAACACATTTTTCATATCAACCTGCTTACCCTGACACACTGCGTAACACCATCAGGCCATGACATGCATGTGAACCGATCGTGAGATAGAGCTGTCCAGCCCATCACAATGTGTCCACCATGTGACAGAACACTGCACCATATATTCCCAGGCTCTGAGCAGTGATGTGTTCCACCAATCCTTGTGCTGCCCAGCCAGCTCCCAGAGCTAATCTCTGAACCTGAGTTGCCGGCGTGGAAACACAGCATGCTACCCTCTGGCCCAACAGCTGTCCCTGCACGCAACATTTCTCCATAACTTTTAGGTGATTCTATCAACCAATGACAATATGTAATCAATAACCCTGGCAAAAATGTTTACAGTGCAATTATTTAACAGGACCATTCTTTCAACAGGTCTACACATTATTATATTCCACTTTTCTGAGCATAATTACTTTATTTTTCTTAAAAATGACAGGTAAATTCATTTTACCAGTTATTCATTTCAGATGGCATCTCTATACCTTAAAGGCACAAATAGGTTTGTACAAAGTGAGGTATGGACTTAACAAAGTCTGTGCTATTGACAAGGTTTTGTTTAAGTTGGCCCTAGTGCAATAATGTAAGACTGAAAATTGTATTAGGCTGTAGTGCAGGTTGAGCAAATATCACCATGCATGATGTGTTGTGCCACCATCTCTGGCAGTAGGAGCTGTGGTAGATAAGTGACTGTTCATTTCTGTTGCAGAATGCAGCCATTTCGTTAGCTAATTTATGATGTTATAACAATGATAACATCACATTCTGAGCATATAGGGGGGTTTGGGATATAAAAAGAGGGGAAGGGAACTAGATTCTATGGATAAACAGAAATATTAATAAAAAATCACCAAGAAGAGTGAATTCTGCAGCACCGCAGAAGTTCTGCGGTAGATTGCAAGTTCTGCGTAAAATTCCACGGCCGCAGAATTCTAGGGGCCTTGGGTATAAGTGTTAAATGGCTAGACGTGCTGGATAGGACTCTGCTTGTGGATAATGTTCTTGGTATATAGAATGTACTGGATGTGATTGCCTGTGACTAAAGTATGGGATGCTTGATAAAAGTGTCGTGGCCAACTTACTCTGGATGAATGCCTTTTGGTATATAAAGTACTGGCTGTGACTGTGTTTAAACTGCATTTAGGATGCTTGACAGAAGCATCACTCTCATTGTATTGGATGGGACTTTCAAATATTGTGCTGAATATTCTGGATGTAAGATCCACATAGTTTGTTCTGGAATGTTCAGAAGTCTGTGTGTGCAGGGCAAGCCCTGCTTTGTCTGCTAAAGTGCAGGGCAATCCCTCCTGTGGTTGTAAATAGTAATTTGCTGCTTTACAAAAATCTGTTTCCAAGTTGCCCCCACCCTCAAATTAATAGCCGGCCACCTCGACCACCTGCAACTCCATCAGGCCTGCAACATCTTGGACTGTGGTATCTGTTTAACCAGTATGGTATGAGATTGCGGGGTTTCTGCTGTATCTGGGACTGGCACCAGTGTGGGTAATAATAATTATGTTTAACATCTGATTTATCAGCAGCTAGATAGCCAGGGCTCTGGATGTCTTAAGTCGAATGGTAAAATGTGATTTATGTCTGCCTGTTAATATGTAGCCACCCAGCTGGAGGGTTCACCAGCAACATACAAAATGATCTCTGTACATGTGTAAATATGGTAAGATAACCTGTACTCCTCCTGTTTCCCTTTCCTAGCTCCTTTATTACCCCCAAAATAAATATCTTGTTGTTGTTGTTTGAAATCCTGTGTGAGCATATTATTAGAGAGAGCCTTTAATTCAAAATGTGGAAATGAGGGGAACTGTGTATTGGGGCATGTCTGGGGAGGGTAACTGGTCACCGTGGGTGGTGTAGCAGCTCAAGGGGCTACATCCAGCACCATCTCACCCATGTAAAGTACCCTGAGTGGAGGCACTGCGCAAAGGTTTTAAAAAATGTTATAAGTTAGCGAACCAACCCCCTTAGCCTACGTCCAGGGTAGTAGGCAGGGGTGTAACACTGGGGGGTGGCGCTGCCCAGGGGTTACAGGAGAATCTGGGACTGACCCCCTTTTACACGTACCAGGATACAACACGTGGTGTCATTGGGGGCAGTTCCAGGTCGACTGTTGAAAAATCCTCCTACTGGAAATGATGCCTGTGGCTGGAACATTCCTAAGGGTGTGACCTGCTGCAAGAGATTTCCTTGAGAAAGATCAGTAATGAACCATGCTGAACAGTACTGGTGGGAGTTAGTAACCGTATTCCAGAGCTGTAAATCACTGAAGGGGTATTCTTTGTGTGTGAATAGCATGTTTTTTTCATCAGCACTGCAGGGGAGCATAATTGGTCATGGGAGGCCATCATAAGGAGCAGCAACAGTGATAAAACAGAGTATAGTGGGGGGAGAGCTGAAGGAGGCACCAGCTGACCAGGGGCTAGCAGGAAGCCAACAGGAGATTTAAAAGAGGGGAAACAGCATTCAAGTGCACCAGGAGCCATGTTACGATATAAACTGAGAGACATGATGTATCATTTTCTTGCAGGTCCTGTTCTATTATAAAGAGACTCGACAAGGTTGGATGAATTAGCTATTATAGTTCATATTGTAATGTGTACAGTACTGCTGTTTTTAATCTTTCTAATGAACTACTTCTGCTATCTGTTTATCACTTGTCACTTTAGATTGCATGGAGGATTTACGGTGCAGTTGGTGACATCATCACTATGGGTGGTATAAAATATGGCACCTTAGTTTTGAAAACCTATACCCTTGATAAAGTGCCTCTAGAGGCACATATATGGCATTGTGAGGTATTTAAGGCTGCAGTGAGTACATCTGGTTGTAAGAACGACCAGGGACCAGACTATCTGCAAGACCTCCTGGTTCCGCACTGCCTGGCCTGCGCTCTTCGTTACTCTGAGGTTTGCTTCCTTGTGGGTCCCAGGGCTAGGTTGTGGCAATCTGGTGATCGTGCTTTCTCTGTTGCCAAACCAGTCCTGTGGAGTTCACTACCAGTCTATCTAAGGGAGGCACCCTCAGTGGAAACTTAAAAAATTAAAAAAGGCTAACATCTGTTTTATTTAGTGTTGCTAATGGCTTGGAATACTGACTGTGATGTCTTATGTTATATGTGACAGATAGCCAGATTTTTAAAATTGTTAATTACTCTGCATGGCGTTGCTGTAAAGTTTATTTTTATGGCAGCATGGGCAGAGCCATGCTGATGTATCGCCATGATTTAGGAGAGAAAAATGAGTGTGGTACAGGAATGTGAGGTAGTTGTCCTATGCTTGGTGTTTCAACTGGTGCTACGGCACAAATCTCTGCCTCTTAAAGCAGCAGTGCTACATAAAAAAGTAATTGCCACACATATGTCTTTCTTCTGATCTGTTGAGCATGCAGCTGTTTAAAAGTCTGTTGTGCAGTGCAGCATTTGATCCCAGTTTCTTCTTTGTTTTTGTTTATATTTGTCTACCATGCTGTTCCCCAGACCTGTGCTCTATTTTGTTTACAATTGGTTATGCTTCCTGTGAGTGTGTGTGTGTGTGTGTGTGGTGCATGCTCCCTTCTGTGCTGCTCTGTCAAGTTCTTCAAGAGTGTATCTAAAGTCAGTGGTTAATGGGTTAATTTACAAAGGAATGTGTGTGGGGGGGTTGCTTACTTCCCATTTCTCCCATGTCATACAGTAGTCATTTGCTGGCATGGTATTTCTAGTCAGCAATTGTGATTTAAGAGCATTTTAAATGTAAAAAATACAGCTTTGCACAAATAAAGGCTATTCATACTACACACTGTGTGGGTGGTGTGACAGGACTGTTTTAATCCTTTGAAACAACATAAAATACAAATAGGAAGCATTATAGACAAGAGAACATTGAAAACATTATGCTTTCAGAGCTTCTGAGTAAAAAGAGCTGAGTGCTATCCAAGAATGAGGGCATTTTATTACAAGTGCCTCATTTGCATATACAATGAGATTGCCTTGAACAGCTACAATCAAGCTTGTGCTACTGCCTCAGAATCTTGCTATGTGTTACAACAGAAAAAAATGACTGATCTCTTATTGACATACTTGAATTAACTTATATAATCTATGAAAAATATGTCAGAAATATCCAGTTCATAAATAAACTGGAGTCTTCTCCTTCAAAACACCTGCTGCTAGCTACAAATAGGAAAGTGAAACACCAGGCTAAATGGTTTCATACATGCACTGTCTTAGGTCTGAGAGATAGAGTGTGTGTGTGTGTGTGTGTGTGTGTGTGTGTGTGTAGACAGGCAACCCAAAGAGGACTTACAATTACACTGAAAGTGTGCAACTTAATGGGTGGTGATAGAAAGTATTTTTTTATTGAAGGTGTGGTACACTGCTTGGACATTCGGTCAGACATTGTTGGGGGGGTCTAACAATATCATACTGCAATCTATAACATGTCAGGAAAAAATTTTTTTCACATTAAATCGGTATGTATGGGAATACCAATTAAATATTGTTGTGAGGTACTGTGTTACAGCATAAAATAATCTAAATGTTCGAAGCCAGGAATTATATTCTCGGTTACTGTGTCAAGAGAATGTGACAAAAGTGACCCATTGTCAGGGACCCTATATTCAAGTGCATTCTTCAACACCTTTGCAATGCTCTGCACCACTGCCTCCCTGCATAATGCTTGCAACATCAGGTAACAAGTGAGACAGCACCATTGCAGAGCTGTACCCTCACCAAGGGATCTTTTGTACAAAGGTGGAAGCAGGGAGGAGGCTGGCAGCAGGCAGTAAACTAACAACTACAGGCCATCAACCTGAATTTGGTGGAGGTGAAAGTAATGGAGACACTGTTGAAGGAAAGGATTGTGGAATATTTTGAATCCTGTGGCTTACGGTATCTGTGGTTGCATGGATTCATTTGGGGGGACAGGTGCGCTGATATCAAAGTAATCTATTAGTTTTCTTTGAGGGGGTGATGAAGGATATTAATCAGGGTGGAGTGGTGGATGTGGCTTACCTGGATTTCAGTAAGGCCTGCAATACGTTTCCACATAGCAGAATATTAAAGAAGTTAGGCAACCTGGGAGTGTGTACTAAAATGTTAAACCGGGTAGAGAATTTGTTGGGGAGTTGGCATCAGTGGTGGTTGGAAATGGCGTTCACCTGATGTTGGGGAAGTGACCAGTGGTGCGCCACAGGGATCAGTACTTTGGCCTATGCTCTTTATTGACATCACTGGTGACAATAAAGATGGGTTAGAAGGTAAGATATATGCTTTTTTTGTGGTTGAGACAAAGATCTACCACAGGGTAGACACTACCGCAGTGGAGGGGTGGAAAACTGAATGGAACAATTAAGACAGAACTACTTAAGCTTGAGGTGTTGTCCAGTGAGTGTCATTAAATAGAGAATAATGGATGGGCAACTATGCACAACCAGTGTGTTCTGCCATAGATGGGTTCTGATTCCCTCTAACCTCAAAAGTGAAGCTTGAGATATCAGTGGGAATCAGAACCCCGAGTTTGCAGAACACTCTGGTTGTAAATAAAGTTGCTCATCCTGTATTTTATTAAATGTATGTAGTACTGAGTTAAATATGCATATGGTAGTTTTATTGCTTTCAGAATGAAAGTGAGGGGTGCAGTCTCTTTAGCTTTCAGAATGATGTAACACAAAAAGGGTTCAATCACATTTCATGGCCTTTGAACTGTGGTACAACGGCATATTAAAAGGCATGGAATTCTATACAGAACACCACTCTACAATACACCATACATTCATTGTGAATAAATCAAGTACTTGGTGCATAGTAAACAAGGTGGAGTACATAAAGGGGGTACTGCAATGGTGAGCACAAAAGAGGAAAGAAAACTGGGGACTGTCATTTCTGACTACCTAAAAGAAGCCAAGCAGTGTGACAAAGCAGGTCGGAGCACCAGTGGGATGTTGCTGTGCATAGTTATCACCAGCAAGAAGTATGAGATGTTTACACCATTGTAAAATTAAGTAATTGATGAATCCTCAACTAGTGTACTGTGTCCAGTTCTGAAGGTCACATCTCTGAATAGACATGGACAGGTTATAGGCAGTCTAGAGGAGGGCAACAAAAATGGTGTAGTGGCATGCTGTCACCATTAAACTTGCTCTGCAAGAGGGAATGCCTACAGGGCACTCCAGTGGTATGGGTGTCCCAAGGTTTCACATACTTTGGGATAAACATCACCACACTATGGAGGAACTTGGTGGAGGCAGACTATACACCCATCACAGAACAACACTCTACAACACATCATGCATTCATTGTGAATAAATGAGAAATCAAGTACTTGGTGCATAGAAAACGAGGGGGGTACATGAAGGGGGTACTGCAATGGTGAGCTCAAAAGAGGAAAGAAAACTGGGGACTGTCATTTCTGATGACCTAAAAGAAGCCAAGCAGTGTGACAAAGTAGGTCAGAGCACCAGTGGGATGTTGCTGTGCATAGGTATCACCAGCAAGAAGTACGAGGTGTTTACACCACTGTAACATTAAGTAATTGATAAATCCTCAACTAGTGTACTGTGTCCAGTTCTGGAGGCCACATCTCCAAATGGACATGGACAGGTTACAGGTGGTCTAGAGGAGGGCAACTAAAATGGTGTAGTGGCATGCTGTCACCATTAAACTTGCCCTGCACAAGGGAATGCCTACAGGGCACTCCAGTGGTATGGGCGCCCCAAGGTTTTACATACTTGGGGATAAACATCACCACATTATGGAGGAACTTGGGGGAGTCAGACTATACACCCATCACAACCTCCATCAGAGTGGAAACACTAAGACGGACTAAGCTGTACACATGATTGTGTTACCTAAGATAGCATATCTCATGTGCAACCTACAAATCCCTACACAACCAAACACACTTCTGAAAATCAACAAGGTAACAGCAGGGTTCATCTGGTAAGACAAAGCCTCAAGATTTGGAAAAACTAGCTTATGGGTGCACTGGTCTGGGGGAATGGGTCTCCCCTGGCTGTAGGGATATTTACTAGCATATAGGGCTGCACAAGCAAGTAGATGGTTTCTCTCTAAAACCCCAAATACCCCTGTATGGGTTAATCTGGAAATGGACCTATCAGAATCCAAATGGCTAGGGAACCTACTGAGCAAAGGGGACACCCAAATGGCCAGCTTCTTCCTGTTATCTGAGAGACAAGAGAAGCCTGGCATAGGTGCAAATATCTCACTCAATGTCTAGCCCCCTTATGGGCACCACCTACACAGTACAGCCCCTTATGGTGCAACCCAGATGTGCTAGTGGGGGACAAACCATCAACTGGCAGTCTTGTCAGCAGGCAGGCATCTGTACAATAGCAGATCTTTATGCACGGGACTCTGAAGCCATGATGTCCTTCCTGCAAAGGCAGGCACAGTATCTGCTACCCAAAATAGACTTCTGGAGATTTCTCCAGATCAGGAATGCATCCAAGACCCTCAGAACCACAGCACCTATGGGAGATGGGTGGAAACAGCTGATCATCATGCATAAACAAGGTGAAGTAAAGGGCACTGCAGGCAAGATGTATGGTATGCTTAGGTACTCTCTACCAAATACCACAATTAAGTATAAGGTGCAATGGGAGCAGGACCTAAATAAAGATAACAGGCATTGAAGGGTGGCAATACCTCAAGGATGCCTATCTGGTCTACAGGGACTCTAGGAGCCTGCTTATACACCTTAAGGTACTGCTGGGATGGTACCGTACCTCAGACACTCTCCAAAAAGATGAGACTCATCCCCCATTCCACGTGCTGGAGATGCCAGGCCCCACAGGCCAATCTGCTGCACATACTATGGCAGTGTCCCATACTGGTGCCCTTCTGGACAAGAGTAATTCTGGATTGCTCCAACATCCTGCAAACAAAAGGCTCTGCTGCCTCAAACGCTAACCTCTTGGGCAATACCTCAAAGGTGTCAAACTGGCCCAACCAATCCAAAAAATTGCTCACTGTGGTGCTACTTGAAGCCAACGGGCTATTCTGATGAGGTGATGCCAGAATCTACCTCCTCCTCTTCCTATATGGCATAAGACAGTGGCTTAGTTAGCACATTTCGAATGGTTGACATACACTACTGCCAACCACAAACAGGTTTACAACAAGAAATGGCACCTTTATCTCAGATCACACCTATGCTCTTCCCCCAATCCACCACCTGGCAACCCACCCTTCTGACCCAGACAACACTCTTACTCCACAGTAAGCTTCCACCCGAACTGGTTCACTTCAGCCCTTATAGGATGAAAGGTCTTAGAAAGGGGCACTCTTCATAATACAGGATCAGGGCCCCCACCAGGCAGGTCTGCAATGGCTGATAATATTCAGGATTTTGCTCAGTTCCCTTCTGCAAAAGTTCAACAAGATGAGCCCACACCGCTTCCAGGCTGATGTATACCCAGGCTGCATACTCCTTTATTGACTCGGGGCTAGATGGTATGTTTCACCATGCCATGGTTGATGTTCTTACTTATTATGGTTAATATAGAAAGGGACTAATCATCCCAATATAGAGTTCTGTTTCGTGTTAAATTCTTTCAGTGCATGGCTATATTTGCAAACAGTGTATCCTATAAGCAAAAGTTAAGTATGCAACTGTTACCCTACGGCATTTGATGCCAAGTCATCTCTGCTTCATGTACATTCCATTGCTGAAAAATCATTATAAAATCTTTTATGATTAAAAAATGGTGCAGTGACTAACATATAGAATATTGGATGGGGAAGTGTGCATTATGAGAATATAATGGCCGTCCGAGGTGCTGGATGCTACATAAACACAGAGGGTGAAGGCTGAGGGGGTTATTAAAGCATCCCACACCGAGCGCGACCATTGTATTTGAGTAGGAGACTTCCCTTTATTTTTATAATTTTGATCAGCACTTTTTTTGCTAAAGTGCATTGGGTATTGCTGTGTCTCACTCATGTGTCAGTCATGCACACACGCACACACACACGCACATGCGTGCATGCGCACACATAGTCTATCTTTGTCTCCCTTGCTTTTTTTTCCCCTTGTAAAGCTTTTCTATTTAATCTGGCATTTATTTTTTCACTTGCAGAGCTGGGCATCTGGATTGCAGTTGCAATCAGGCATACTTCAGGCACTTCAGCCTCTGAGCTGCTCTCGGTTCCCACTGGTAGCTGTTGTCCACTGCAGGTTCCAAATGACAGGATCAACTAGATAGATTTTTTTGTTTGTAGATGTTGAGCTAGTTGAAAGAAAAGAAACCGATGAGGACTCTTGGTCTGGCAGCTCCTCGATACGCGGGATAAGGAGCCACCATGTTTCTGAAACTATTTATCCCGCCCAGTAATAGAGCAACAGCCAATCAGGGAATGGCTGTTTTTTGAGTGACTCAGCATGTATTCGCCATTATAACCCATGGGTTATAATGGCTAATTATAACTCAGTCAGCCTATATAAAAAATTGCTGACCAGTTATTATAAAATAATTATGACCAGAGACTAAAGTATCTCATTATATTAACTCTAGAGGAAACTATGGATACGATATGGTATGTTATGAAAAGATAGGGACTTTCAAATACCTCACAGGTATAAAATAAGGTTGAAGAGGGAAGCATACTCAGATTAAAAGGTGTCCAAGAACAAGGGGTCGTGATATGAAGCTGGGGGAGGGCAGACCTAGGCAAAATGTGTGAAAGTCCTTCTTCTCTAATAGGGCGGCGAATGCACTGAACATCCTCAAAGCAGAGGTGGTAGGGTCAGAAATGACACTGGCATTCACAAGTGCATAAGATATGCATAATGGAACATTGATGCAGTGGCAATGATGATAAAGCCGGCAAATAAGTAGGATCTGTTGCATCACAGTAGGTAGGGGAAACAGGCTGTCTAGGTGGGGAAAGACATCCTTATCTACCAAGAACTGATATACAGTGTATAGCAGAGAATTGCTCTGAATAGAATTCCATCCCTTTCAAAATGTTGTTGTACCACACTTCAAAGGTCATTGAATGTGATTGTACCCTTCTGTGGTACAATAACATTATAGAACCTCTAGAGACTGCATACGACAGTTTCATTCTGAAAGCCAAAGAACTGCTGTGTGCACATTTCACATAACTGTAACATGACCTATTGTTACAGGACATTGATACCTTGCCTGTATTTATCTTGTACAATGCCCACCTTGTTTGTTGTATCTTGCACTGTGTACTTGTATTATTATTATTATTATTATTTGTCCACCTCTGTATGTTGCTTGACTGTACTGGATTCTGTACTTGCTTATGTATGATTCACTGCTGCTGTTCACTGTATTTTACCAGTCTCTGGTCCAGGCCATGCCTGAAAAAGGTTTTTGGACCAAAGCACCCACCCGGTTAACAAATTAATAAAGAAATACTATACACTATAAAAATACAGGATGAACAATTTTATTCACAAACAGTGAATTATGCCACCTCGTGCTTCTGATTGCCATGGATCTCTCGAGTCAGTGCGGATACGCAAACTCCAGTGGATATCTTAGACATGGCACACTTTTCTGCCGTGAGCTCCATCTTCATGAACTTCATGTTTAGGAACTGGCTGGGGGATAGGAAGCAGAGGGTGGTGGTTAATGATATCCAGTCCAAGGAAAGGGAGGTGACCAGTGGGGTATCTCAGTCAGCAGTCCTGGGGCCAGTCCTTTTCAATGTCTTCATTAGTCATTAGTGACATTACAGAAGGGCTGGAAGGAAATGGCTCTTGGCATATGACACCAAGATTTGCAATAGGGTGGACACTTCAGATGGGGTGGAGAAAATTAGTAGGTACCTAGAAAAGCTAGAAAAATGGTCCAAAGTATGGCAGCTGAGATTCAATGTGAAGAAGTGCAAAGTCATGCACCTGGAATGCAGGAACCCTGCAGAGAGCTACAGGATGGGGGGGGGGGGGATTGCTGGCAGTCACTAGGGAAGAAAGATACTTGGGGATTATCATCTTGGATGACCTAACAGTGGCCAAACAATGCACAAAGGCTATAGGGAGAATTAGTGGCATGCTGGGGTGCACTGAGGGGTATCATGAGCAGAAGAAGGGAAGTGGCGATACCACTGTACAGAATGCTGGTGAGGTCTCATCTGGAATACCTTATTCAGTTCTGCAGCCACATCTCTGCAAAGGTGTAGATAGGGTGGATATGGTTCAGAGAAGGGCAACTAAGATCATACAGGGCTTGTACCACAAGACATATGAGGAGACATTGAGGGACCTCAATATGTATTTGCTGAAGGAGCGAAGACAAAGTGGAGATATGACAGAGACCTTCAAGTATCTTAAAGGCATAAATAAGGTGCAAGTGGGTGACATATTTCAGTATAGAATGAGTACAATAATAAGAGGGAACAATATGAGACTGGGGGAGGATAAAGGAAATATGAGGAAGTTATTAGAAACATAGAAGTTGACGGCAGATAAGGACCGCAAGGCCCATCCAGTCTGCCCATTTCTTTTTCTACCTTATAAATGTGCCATCGGCCTTTGCTCTGTCAGTGACCTATCTATTCATAGTTATTTGTATTGCTCCCTTATGCCTATCCCATGCCTGTTTGAAGCCCTGCACTGTATTCATAGCCACCACTTCTTGTGGTAAGCCATTCCATGCATCTACCACCCTTTCTGTGAAAAAGAATTTCCTCACATTCCCCTTAATCGGCCTCCCTCTAATCTCATGCTGTGTCCTCTTGTCCTGTTATTTTCTTATATTTAAACATGTTAGACTCTTTCACCTTGTTTATGCCCTTAAGGTGTTTTAAATGTCTCGATCATATCACCTCTCTCTCCTCCTTTGCTCAAGGGTATACATATTGAGCTCTGTTAATCTGTCCTCATATGTCTTCTGATGCAGTCCTGCACCATTTTGTTGCCCTTCTCTGACTGCCTCAATTTGGTTAATGTCCTTGTGAAGGTGTGGCCTCCAATACTGCACGCAGTACTCCAGATGGGGCCTAACTAATGTCTTGTACAGAGGGATTATTACCTCCCTCTTACTACTTGTGATACCCTACTAATACACCTAACACCCCCTAGCCTTACCTACTGCTTTAGAGGTCTGCTTGGATGATTTTAGGTCATCAGTGATGATGATGCCCAAGTCTCTTTCTTCCTTTTGACTGCTAGCAACTCCTCCCAGCCTATAAGTGGCTTCAGGGTTTCTCTTCCCTATGTGCATGATTTTGCACTTCTTTGCATTAAATCCCAGTTGCCACTCTTCTGACCATTCTGCTAGTTTATCCAGATCTCTTCTCATTCTGCCCACCCCATCTGGATCATCTACTCTGTTGCAGATCTTGGTGTCATCTGCAAACAGACAAGCCTTACCTCTAGTCCATCTCGAGGTCACTAATGAAGATGTTGAATAGGACTGGTCCCAGGACTGATCCCTGAGGTACCCCACTTGTGACTTGCATCTCTTCTGACTGTATACCATTTACCACCACTCTCTGTTTTCTGCCAGTCAACCAGTTTGCCACCCAGTTGACCAACTTCTGACCCACCCCGAGCCTACCTAGCTTATTTATCAATCTTCTATGTGGAACAGTGTCAAAGCTTTGCTGAAGTCAAGGTAGGCGACATCAACTGCCCCCTTGGTCCACCACTCTGGTTACCCAGTCAAAGAAATCTATGAGATTAGTTTGACAGGACCTTCCTTTTGTAAACCCATGCTGTCTTGGATCCTGTGCCCCTATGGATTCCAGGTGTTGCACTATCCTTTCCTTAAGGAGTGCCTCCATAATCTTGCCCACTACTGAGGTAAGACTGACCGGTCTGTAGTTCCCTGCCTCCTCCCTGCTACCACTCTTGTGGAGTGGGATCTCATGAGCCCTTCTCCAGTCTTCTGGGACCTCTCCTGTGCTCAGAGACTCACTAAACAATTCTGCTAATGGCTCTGCTAGTTCCTCCTTTAGCCCTTAAGTACCCTGGGATGTATGCCATCAGGTCCCATTGCCTTATCCACCCTGAGCTTAGCAAGCTCTTGTAGGACTCTTTCTTTTGAGAGGGTAGTGCTCACCTCCCTCCCCTGTGTCCATGATGCTGAGCTGTGGGCCCTGCCCTACCTTCTCTTCAGTAAATACTGAGCAAAAGTATCTATTTAGGATAGATGCCTTACAGGTCCTCCTCCTCACATGCTCCTTTTCTCCATTAAGCTTAGCAATACCCCTCTGGACTTTCTCCTTTCACTAATGTATCTATAGAAAGTCTTGTCACCTTCTTTTACTGTTCGTGCTAGTGTGTTTCCTCAGTTTGGGACTTTGCTGCCTTACTGTCTTATCTGCTTCCCTTAGGGCAGTTTGGTATGCCTCCTATCTTCATCCCGCTTGTGTTCCCTTCATATTTTCTGAAGGCCAGCCTTTTGGCTCTGACCTTTTCTGCTACTGTATTTGAGAACAAAGTGGTTTCCTTCTTCTTTTGCACTTCCTTTCTGTCTAACACAATGGGATGTTGCTTCAAGTATTGTATCCTTAATGCTTGCCCACTTTGCCTGTACCCCTCCTCACCTGTGTTTCTTTTGCCAGGGCTAGCTTAACTCTGTTGGCCATCTTATCAAAAGTCAGCTCCTCTGAAGTCCCATATTTTTGCCTTGGAATGGGATGATTTAGATGTAGTAGCCAATTGAACCATACCATGTGATGGTCACTGGCCCCAGGTGACCTTCTACCTGGAGATCTGTGATCCTTCTTGTTAGTCAGTACTAGATCTAGGATAGCCCTGTCTCTTGTGGGTTGCTGTACCAGTTGTTTGAGGCCCTCCCCTGCAGGGAATCCACTATGAGTCTAGTTCTGGCAGATGTTCCTGCTGGTGATTGACCAATCTGTATCTGGCATGTTGAAGTCTCCCATTATCAGAACCTCCTTTAGCTGTCATGTTTTGTATATCTTCTAACAGTAATGTGTCTATGTCCTCCCTCTGGTCTGGGGGGCCTGTAGACAACCCCAGTTCTTATGGCTGTCCCATTTCCTGTTTCCAGGGTGACCCACAGTTCTTCTGGCTCCTTATATGTATTCTGAATTTCTGTAGCTTTGATATTTTCATTGATATACAGGGCCACTCCTCCCCCCCTTTTTGCACCTCGGTCTCTTCTAGACAATACACAGCCAGGTACTGAAGTCTCCCAAGTGTGGTTACTGGTAAACCACATCTCACTAATTGCTACTATGTCTAGCTTAGCCTGACATTATTGCCTGCAGGTCTGGATCTTATTTCCCAGGCTGTGAGCATTTATGTACATGATTTTCCATTGGCCAGATTTTGGTGTGTTAGTTGTTGGGTGAAGTTTGGCATTACCCTGTGCATCGTATGGGAGACAAACCTTTTTTCTTACCTGGTGATGCAAATGAGCAGCAAACACGCTGAATTCCTGTTTGACCACTAGCTGAGGGGAGGGTGTTCTTCCCATTCGTATGGGGTGCTGCACCCTCTCCCATTGCTAGTTTAAATATTCTGCAAAGACGTCAAACTTCTCTCTAAATGCACTGACTCCATCTTTAGTCAGATGCAGTCCATCAAATTTAAAGAACTTCGCTCCCAGAACTGTTGCCAGTTCCTACAAATCTGTGTCCTTTTCCTGGCACCAGTCCTTGAGCCACATGTTTAGCTCCCCTATCTCCCCTTCTCTGACCTTCCGTCCATCTGCTCCCCTCTCCCAGACTGGCAGGATCTCAGAGAAGGAGATGCCGGACGAAATAGATGTTAGTTTGTCACCCAGCCTAGTCAGGTGTTCCTTGGTCTCCACAACTGACCGGTTGGCGAGATCATTAGTCCCTATGTGTACTAGGACATCAATGTTTTCTCCTGCTTTGTGAACAATTTTAGCAATGCGGTCAGTGTCTCTCCATGCTGATGTACCTGGGAGACATCTGACCATCACCCCTGGCTGGAGATGGGTATCAACTCCCGAATCATGGAGTCTCCTATGATCAGAAGTTTTTAGTTCCTTTGTGCTTGTTTAGTTTTGGTTCCTGATTTGGGTGAGTATTGTTGTGCTAGCTCCTGTGCCACAGTGTCCTGCTCTGCAGTGTCTTCTGCCTCTTTATTTGATTTCAGAGATAGAGGCAGATACCTGTTTGTAGTGTTTATATGGTTTTGGAGGTGATGTGTTGGAGAGCAGAGAGTGATGGGGCACCTGATTTGTTCCCTCCTAACCACCTGCCAACCTCCTGGACCAACTACCCTCTGTGGTCGAGGTTTTTCTGTTGGATGCTGGGGAAATGGCGGTGGTTCTTATAATCGTATTTCCTCTTCAAATGAAATTTGAGGCGTGCAATCTCTGCCCATGCTGCTCGGAGCTGAGACCTAAAATCTCAAAGGCCCAGCATGTAGGACAGTGTCCTAAATCCTGTAGACTGTCCTTCTGAAAATTGTTCCACAGTACCTGCAGTTAATGAAATCCATTCCAAATAAGTTGCTGGGTTTGTAACCTAGTCAGAGTAATTAGAAGGAAAAAAAAATGCAAGTAATGGTTTAATTAGTGCTTTTGTTTAACTTGTTATAACAAGTTAAATTACTAGTGCCCTGTAAATGAGATCACCTTGTGGAGGCCCCACTGATCCGCCCCTTCCTGCTCTGCCACAGGAAATGTCACAACTGTGGTACCCTATAAAAGGAGTGTAGCGTCGGTGGCTGGGCCCTTCCTGCCTAAAAAGAAGAACCACGGACGAAAAGAACAAGGAGGTAAGAGCAGAAACAATCAGTCAACAACAAATGCAGTAACCCTGAAAGCTTATCCTAATGTTAGATAAAACTGTAAAAACCTGTAAAACACCACCTGTAATAATTTCAGAGAGATATACCTGTAAGAAACACTTTGCTCCAGAGAAAAATAAAGCAGTAACAGAAGATATACCTTGCAAAGATAATTTGAATCAGAAGATTACAGCAGTAATCTGTTAGCACACACCTGTAGGCACACCTTGTAATAATGCAGAAGAAGGTATACCAGCAACAACAATTTGAATCAGAAAAAAATAAAGCAATGAAATGTTAGCAACAAACAGTAGCAATCCCTCAGAGTAAAAATAAAAACACCACCACACAGTAAATCTGCTTAGCCAAACTAAGTCTTAATCCTTCTCCCTTGCTCTGGTAAGTTTCTCTACTCTGCCTTTCAAGCAGTCTTAGAGGAAGAGGCTCAGGTGAAGCTAGGTGCCTTGGCCAGCAAACCAAGTCTTCTACCTCCAAGATATCAACTAACCTGACTTTTTAACCCTTCTTTCTGTTGGAAATTACTGACAGTTTGCCAGCTCCACCCCCACTACACACCTAATCCTTTGGAAGAGCTGTGGGAGGAAAAGCAATTAGCTCCTTCAATGTGAGAAGGAGACTGAAACACCTCTGAGACAACAAACCTTTTCAACAAACAAGAATAAAATAAGGGAAAGTTGGAAACATAGAAAACTGATGGCAGATAAGAACCACTAGCCCGATCTAGTCTTCCATTTTTCCTTACCCGTAACAGCGGCTGGTGACCCTATTCAGGCATCAGCTTAGCCTCCCCTTCCACTTCTACGGTTCTTAAAGTATACCAGGATCCCAGCAACTGTACAGAGTGAGGAAAATGAAAGACGAATCAGCTAATGTTCTTATCTGCATCCAATTTTCCAACTGACTGAAAAAGACTATTCTCAGAAATGTTCGTCTCTTCTCCATTGAAAGAATCTTTCCTCCTACCTTTCTTTTCATTGACAGGGTGTTGGATACATGGAATGGCCTGCCCCAAGAGGTGGTAGGAGCAAGCACAGAAGAAGGATTCAAGCATCCTTGGGATAGACATAAAGGAACCCTAGAAGTGGGAAGGAGAGGCTAAGCTGATGCCTGAATAGGGTCACCAGCCGCTGTTACGGGTAAGGAAAAATGGAAGACTAGATCGGGCTAGTGGTTCTTATCTGCCATCAGTTTTCTATGTTTCCAACTTTCCCACATGAGCTCCATGCTCTCCATGAGTGGTGTGAATGGCTTTGTGCTGCCGTGTTGGCTCTGACCAGAATTTATTTATTGAAGGTATGTTTTAAATATGTGTACTGTGCTCCGAGCCTCCAGGGAAGGGCATTTTATAAATAAAGTTTCTATCTATGAAACTAATAAACATATTGTACTTTACTCTGTGGTTCAGCCTTTTGTTTTGGTACAAGTGAGTGAAAGGCCTTATTGATTGGTCTGGGCTATTAATTTGGCCTTAGGCACCATGGTTCCTGGGGCAAACCCCTTTTTGTTGGTTAACTCAGAGTTAACTTAGAGTGTGATGACACCGGTGCTTCCTGTTCGAATACCTGTCTTCGAAATGGAGCAGCAGTCATTTTCAGTTCTTAAAGGATACTTAAACAACATTCTGACAACAAATTATATACAAATCTGACTTCATAGGGAACTAAAGGAAAGGCTGCTGTATTCATCAATGCTAAAACTTCATTTATATAATATACCTAAATGTGGTTCCAAAGCATTTGAAAAATGTAAAATCAGCCTTCCAATTTAAAAAAAAAACTGCCTTACTAGCATCTTAAAATGGCTGCTAAATGTGTTAAGTGATGACATCATTAGAGCCAGAGTCAGAGAGTTATATGGCTCTCTGTAGTGCTAACTAGTTCTTTTTTCCCTTTGTATAGAATTGTTTCACCAAAATAGTCAAAACCATGTGCATTATTTTGATCAATATACGTTAGGATATGGTTGTATTCATTTTGTTTACTTTAACATGCTGAAATTGTGTTTTTATCCGACTTTCTCTTTGGCAAACCTCAGTGCAGCACAAATCTTAAATAACCTGGTGGTCTAGTGGTTATGCCGGATCCAGGATGCTACAGTGGGGGGTGCTGGGGTGATGTGCATACTTGATATGTACTTTTTAACATTTTTATTAAACCTTTATATTTTCTGCTATTATTCTTATAGCATGTTTTTGACAGAACCTACAAATGCAATTCATAGTTTTGAATGTAAACATTTACACAATCAATAATCAGACTTCTTCAACAAAGTGAAATGCAGCAGCAAGCAAGTTACAATGGGGGGGGGTGCAGCCACACCTTTCACCACCCCCTAGATCCACCACTTGTTTGTAGCAATGTCTTGAGTAGTCCAATGCCAGAGTTCATACTTTCTCAGAAATCAAAAATGTGTTTGCCTTGTCTTCTTTTTCCGTGGGAAATAATATGGAGCAGAAGAATCAGCATTTATATAGTGCTTTTCATACACCCTGTATCCAAAAGTGTTTTATAAGCAATGCTAGACTGGTAGTGAAGTGACTGAATGTGTAGTGGCAGCCATTTCACACATTAATACCCATGTATACCTCCCATTCCTTCGACGTGGAACCTATGTAAACGAGCAGTTCCTACTCAAAGGTATTTGTAATCCTAGATTTCAATAAAATAAAAAAACAAATAAACAAACAGCCTTGGATAATTGCATGAACTGGTTTTATGGGAAGGGCAATGTTGGCCAGGACAATGGGGTCAAGTAGTGATCATGGTGCTGACAGCCCCATGTCTTATATCTCACAGTGATCTGCTCATATTTCTCCCCTTCTGTCTTCCCCTTCCCTGAATATAGCAGTACCTTGCAGGAGTGGCCTTCTCCATCCCCCTCTGGTATTCATTCTTCACTGCTTCTCCCCACACCAAAAATGCTTAGCCTCTGCAAGCTCATTTGCACCCCCAGGCAGTACTAACGACAGGGTTGGGACGGTGAGGTGTTCAACAGAAGGCAGGCTAGGTGCAGGAGGTTCACGTAAAAAAAGACGAGGAAAGCTTATTTGTGGATTAGCAAGAAAGCACGAGCTTTGGAATTGGACCAGACCAGTATTTTGCTACAAAAATCAAGGCATCACATAACCACTAGATCATCAGGTATTTGAAGTGTTGTACTGTACTATGGTTTGCCAAAGAGAAAGTCAACTGGATTGCAATACATTTTCAACAAGTTAAAGTAAACAAAATCATAGCCTAATGTGTACTGATCAAAATAACCACGGGTTATATCACATGGTGTTGATCATTCTAGTGAAACAATTCAAAACAAGGGGGAAGAACTAGTTAGCACTATAGGGAGCTTTGTGGGTCTCTGCCTCTGGCTCCAATGATGCCATCATGACTCATCACTTAACACACTTGGCAGACATCTTAAGGGGCAAGCAAGGCTGTTTTTTGAAAGCAAAATGCTGATGTTTACATTTTTCAAAAGCTATGAAACTGCATTTATGTTATTTACATAAATGCAGTTTTAGCATAAATGTAAACAGCAGCTTTTACTTTACCTCACTATGGAGCCAGATTTTGGAGTTTGCAGTTTAAAAAAAACTGCTTGTTTAGGTACCCTTTAAAGGAAAACTACACCATCATATTATGTTAATTTTGTTTGTTTCCATGTCAACAGACAACTCTTTTCCTGTAGCTGTTAGGGTTATGTGTGTTTGGTTTAGTTTGTTTTCAATGTTCAAGGTAGTCCCCTATGACTGCCCTGGGGGTATCCATTTTATGGTTGCTGAAATCTCATTGTCCATGAAAGCTACATTAGCATATGAGAACATGTGTATAGTGACCAGATCAACCATTTATACCATGTATCTCTGTGCTGAAAGAACAAATACCCTGCAAAAACTCTCTGGAAACACATAAACTGAATGGAGCTTAAAGGGAAAAACTGTGCATTACAACTCAGATAGTTTGCAAAGCTCACTGAAGGTAAATGTGGTATTTCATACCTTCTTGCAGCTTGTTTATTTGAAGACTAATTAAGCAGACAGGCATACTGGGGAGTTTAAAGGTTGATTATGCATCATGTTCTCATATGCTAATGCAGCTCTCAGGTACAATGAGATTTCAACAACAACAAATGGAACTTTCCAGGACAGAGCCTAGTATGAAGTTCTAAGAGGGGGTGGGATAGGATCAGGGGAGGGGAACTGGTGTAACGGGAGGTGTGGCAGCTATGGAGTAAACCCGGATAGCTGCACACTCAAGCAGACTCAATAGACCTTAGGGCCTGTATCTGCTGGCATTTTTCGTATGTTCACAAGTGTGAAAACAGACTAAAACAGTTGCATACATCTCTAACAGCTTCACAAAAAGGGTTATCTGTTGACATGGAAACAGATAACATTTACTAACATACTAAAATGCCAGCAGAATAGGCCTAATGGTCTTTCGAGTCTGCTTGATTGGTCAGCCCCCACCCTGGGTGCTGACCTTGCTGCCCCCCTCGCCTTCTCTGGCTTCTCCCTTCCCAGTTGCAGATATTCTTGCTGCATTGGATTTTGCTTCCAGAACCCTTCCCCTGTACCTGTCCCAGCCCCTCTTGAACCCCTCCACCGTCTCTGCCTCCACCAGCCCCCTAGGCAGTGCATTCCATGACTCCACCACCCTCTCAGTGAAGTAGCACCTCCTCCTTTCTCCCCTCAATCTTCCCCCTCCAGCTTCCACCCATGCCCTCTAGTGGCCCCCTCCTCCTCCTTCCTTCGAAGCACCCTGACTGTTCCTCCCCTATTTACCCTCTTCATGTACTTGAAGACCTCTATCATGTCCCCCGGTCCCTTCTCTCTTCCAATGTGTACATATTTAGCTCTTCGAGCCTCTCCTCATAGGTCCTGTCCCCCAAGCCCCAAATCATTTTGGTTGCCCTCCTCTGGACCCTCTCCAGGAGTTTAATGTCCCTCTTTAAGTGTGGCCTCCAAAACTGCATGCAGTACTCAAGGTGTGGCCTCACCAAGCAGTTACACAGAGGGAGCATCACTTCCCTCCTTCTTGAGGTGATCCCCCTAGCGATGCATCCCAGCATCCTGTTGGCCTTGGCTGCTGCCCTCCTACAAGTCTCCGAGGTTGTTCATTTTACATCCACTACCACCCCCAGGTCCCTCTCAGCCATCGAGACATGTAGCACTCCCCCCCCCCAGGGTGTACACTTGGCCCGGGTTGCTGGCCCCCAGGTGGAGTACCTTGCATTTCCCTGCACTGAACCTCAGCTTCCACTTTCTAGACCATCTTTCCAGAGCCTCCAGGTCCCACTGTAGGGCCACCCTCCCCTCCTCCCCATCCACCACCGCCCCCAGTTTTGAGTCATCCCAAAGAGACTCATCTCACTCCTGATTCCTGTCCTTATGTCAGAGACGTAGGCGTTGAACAGGAAAGGCCCAAGGACTGATCCCTGTGGGACCCCACTAATGACCCTCTTTGGGGATGAGACTATCCCAACTACGACCCTCTGGGTCCGGTCCTGGAGCCAATTGCCTATCCATCTGATCATCTGGTTCCCCACCCCCATTTCTCCCAGCTTATCCAATAGGCCCACGTGAGGAACAGAGTCAAATTTACAAGATATAAGAGTGTAGTTTTCCTTTAACAATCACATCTGTGCATGTTTTGTGTGTGTCTGTGTGCTCAGGCACTGTTTTAAAGAAACATCTGACACAGTAAGAGGAAGGTATTGATACAGCAGTTTCAGTGATTAGTTAATATTACCTTTTTTTCTGTAATTGTCCTTATTTGCAATGTAACCAATGAGGTGTTAATTTTATTTTTGCTGTATTTTTTGTGTGTCTTTTCTTCATGGGGGGTGATTTTGGTATTGGGAAGTTTTTAGGTAAGTTTTCAATTTTATGCATGTCTGGCTTTGTTTCTGATGGTTGCAGCTCATTGGGGCAGTGAGGTAAGTTCTCTTTGTTGGAAGTGCTCTGCATGGTCTTTGCAGGTTGAATTTTTCTTTGTTATGCAGGTGGGAGAGGCTTTCGCATGGGGGTCTATCATGGGATAGTTTCATGTGTATAGTGACCATTTTGACCAGAAATGGTTAAATAGACTCTAGTGAGGAGTTATTCATAGGATAAGGTAACCCCCTCTAACCAGGTTTTGACCAATGAGGAGACAGAATTCGCACAACCCTATAAGAAGTCATAACAAGTGCAATAAGATGTTAGAAAATCCTCCTTAAACCTTTTATTGTAAACTTTGTGGATATGTTGGCAAAATAGACATCAGAATCTGTGATTGCAATTAATATGCCAAAGTGGAGAGCTGTACTTTACCATTGTCTTTTCTACTTTTTACAATCAAGCTATTCCCAAGCCTATACAGCCATGGCCCTCCCGTCAGCTGTCCACTGCCCCTCGGGGGACCACCCCCCCAACTAACCCAGCATATCCCTTCATTGGGGGGGGGCCTCACTCCCATGGTCATGAACAGGAGGGGAGAGTTTCCAGGGTCACAACCTCTTCTTCAAACCTTGTTGGGGTGGCGAGGACATAGCATGGGCTTTCCTAGGCTATCGCGGTGATGGGAGGACAGGCTGTCATCATTTGGATGGCTTGGGTGGCCATTTTTACAATTTTGTTCCCCCTGCCCACTCGGAGGCATGCTGCAGTGTCCCTCCCTGCCAGCTTCTGTTCCTGTAGTCCTGGGCTTGGGTGCAAATCTGGGTCGCCAGCATGCCAAGCGATCCCCCATTGCCTGGTGCCACGGGGCTGGCATAGAACACATTTTAAACAATACTCTGAACTAAAGATGTTCACATAAGCAGCAATATATAATTCTGCATTCCTTATTAAGATTTTTCATTGTAATTTTTCCTTTTATTCCAGCTGCATTGCTGATATCTTGCCTTGGATAACCACACTTCTCTAAGACAAATGGCACATCCCGCTTGTGAATCAGTTTGCTGTGATGATAATCCTCATTTTCAGTGAACACATCTCCATGCCTAACCCAGGAAGTAAGACAAAAATGTACTGAGCACAGTTTATACAAAAGAAATCCCCATTTTGGTTCCCATATGGTCACTAAACTAAAATTTTTAGTGATCAATTTTCCTGCGATGGCAACACTTTCATCCACATAAACAGGGTAGATATGCAAAATAGCCATATAACCCCCTTAAGTATTATTTACTGTGGTCATTTATGATTTTCTATCCATACAGACTTTTCTCCTGTGGTTGCCGCAGGCAGGCTTCTCAGCCCTGTCCCCAGCCCAGCACCTAACTCCCCTGGACTCACCTTGCCCAGATTCCCCCACAGATTGCCCTCCCCCTTGGTGGGGCCAGGAAGGGGAAGGATATCCTCCCCCCACCCAGTAACTCTCATCCAAAAGTGGGTTTGGAGGTCCTGATGGTGGTGCAAGGATAAGGGCACATGGGCAGGACTTCATGAAGCCTGCACCAACGTTGTCCCAATTTCTCCATGTGATCCCCAGTTGTGGTGGCATCTAAGCATGTACATGTGGAGGCACACATATGCTGTGGAACTGCAGCCCCTCCCTTGTATGCTGCTCAAGCTTCCAGTGCTACCACCAGGTGGCAGCCAAGGGCCAATATGATGTGCCTTTCCACCCTGGGACAGGAGACCTGTCTGGTGGATGCTCAGTTTTCTCCCCCCACTGTCTTCCCCAGAAACCCAAGTTCATTCTTGAACTCGAGTTGCCAGAGGGGCAGGAGGTAAAATGCCTAGCAACTCAGCCCTCTGTGTCACTAGGCTGACCCCAGTCAATCCTGATTTAAGCAGCCATTGACCACATGACCTTTAGATTGTCTACAGCTTATGCAAAACTAAATATGTAATTCACGGCATTTAGGCTGCTAACCAGGAACTCTCTACTCTTATTTGATCTTTATAGAAATGGGTGAGCTAAGTGTGGCTGGATAAGGCGCTCGGTATAGAAGATGGTTTTGGTGAAGCTGTTACAAACATTAATCTCCAGCATCCTTGAACTCACAAAGTGCATGCCCAAACCTCACAGGTCAATCCCTTTCACATGTCAATACATGGTACCCAGAATTATTCTTAAAAATAAATTTTCCAAGTGACAGTAGTGACTGTATGCAATATTAAGTTAAAGATAAAATGACGCCTTGGAGGGAAACATACATGTCAAGTACAGTATTTATTTTTCATGCACTCATTATTGTTAAGTACATGCACAGTAATGAGAGCACAGAATCTGTTCCTTGGAATGCCATCTCCTGTTGCTTGTCTACACTTGAAGTCATCAGGTTTGCATGCGGAATGCCAAAATGTTGCTATGAAAATTATGTCACAAGCAAAAGATGACACTGGCATCAGATTTATAAACAGTGGAGGTGGATGAGTACACAGTAACAGAATGTGTGGATGCAAAACACAGAACGTATAAAATTAGTCCGATTTGTCTGAGTGTTTTGTCCAAGGTGCCAGTCACTTTCAAAGGTTCAGCAATCTGGTGTAATAAGTTAGTTACTGCTAACATTTAATCTTAGAGTTACCATATGTCCTGATTGTCACAGGACAGTCCTGATTTGGGCAGCTGTGTCCTGCAAAAAAAAAAATCATAAAAAATACTACATGTCCTGACCTTACAGTAAAAATATATATTTTCCAACTTTTCTCTAAATGTTGCAGAAAACTATAATACCATAACTAAAATACCTTAAAATGATAAGAAATAGAAACAACTAAAAACTACAACACTTAGTCTTAATTCAGATTGTTTAGAGTAAACAAATCTGCTGTGTCGGTTGAGGTTATATATTGTCCTGCAAAAAATCATGTTTCAGTAACAAATGTCTCACTTCGGGCTTCTTAAAAAGTGGTAACCCTATTTAATCTACAATGCTTGACTAAAAGGTACATAAAATGAATACTGTACATGCAAGTGCATTAGTATTGGCATGTGAGTAGCTTCTCTCCAACCCACCACAGTTTCATGGGTCTCTATAGCTTCTTTCCTATAGGAAGACAGAGAGGTAGACTATAACAAATGATACTCCACAGCTGATATACTAGGATACTTGCACACTAAGCAACCTGGTTGCCACTGCCCATTCCTTGACAAGCTTAGCCTCTGCCAGTGCAAGCTAGGGCGTGTACATCTGCTGCTGAACCTTAATCTCCGTGGTGGTAGCAGGGATTGCTTCAACTACTTCAGCTAGAAGTCAGATGAGACAGCAAAGGGGAATTTAACTACAGGTATACAGAACTACAGGCATTATACAATTAAGCAATTAAACAGAGGACATTTGTATAGATATCTTTCTGTTCATTATTTTTCGTGTCAGCTAGTCACCGCACGCTCTAATTGGGTTATTTCCCATAATCCCAAGTTCATATAGAACTGATAAAGAGGCAAAAATCAAGTAAACAATCAGGCATGCTGCTCCAAGTTTCTTATCGAGTTTCCATCCGTTAATATGAACGCCCAAGAAAATGAAGACAATGGAGAGAAGGAGGGAGCTAGCAGTGTAGGTCAGACCAGTACTGTTCACTTCTACAGGCGATGATGTGTTCACAAATGCAGTTTTGATAAACCAAGGCAAACCAAGGCATAACATATCAAACACATTGGATCCAACAATGTTAGACATGGCCATGTCACCTTTTCCTAGGAAACAAAGCAAGAGCAAAACAATCATTACATTTATGAAATTACAGTAATTCCCACACAGTATACATAAAAATCAATCTTAACACCTTTTCAGAATATGATTCCAATATAAATGGTAGGCATACATAATTTCAGTGATGTTAACAGAACAATTTCTTTATTTCTTATGAACTTTTTATTTGTGCCCCCTTCTCAATTGCTCTGACCACTTCTCAGCCTTTGGCCACCATCCAGCTCAAATGAACAATTCTAGCATTTTTAATTTACTTATTTTACTACTTATTTACCCAGAATGGCCCAAGTGAGATGTAAAATCTTCTTTTCAGTGGGGTCTTGCTTTTACCCACTTCTACAGCTTGGTGGACAGGAGGAATGGGAGATCACATTGCTTGCTTGGGGTCACACAGTAAGTATTTGACTATGGTAGGGTTTAAACCAGTGATGTCCTGGATCTTCCTCCAAGGTATATCCACAGAGCCATAAAACAGTTGACTGTAAGCTATTAGCATCAGCACCTCATGGGAAGCTTTTGCACTAAGGGGCTGCCCAAGTAGGCATTAGAGTGAAATGCCCCTCTATTACAGGAGGTCAAGGGGATAGTTAATGAAATTGTTTGGGGAAGACCAGCAGGACCCTTGGCCACTTCCTGCTGGCAATGTCTATGTTTCTATGCATATTGTTGGTGACCAGCGCTGCCTATGTAACATGGGCAGGCCTCAACCGCGTCAGTTCTTTTTCTCCCGTAATTGAGAAAGCAAACATTTGATTAATGGAAGCAATTTTTCCAGCTTTGTATTTCTGTGGACATAACTTTTTGCCACTGGTAGCTATATTTTTTTTGGGATACTGTCAATCACTGATGTATGTCATAACCAAGTATGACAATTTGTTTTAGCAATCGTCACTGCTTAAACCCTGTTTGTCATGAGGGCAGCCCCAGACTGTGTGCAAGTGTTGTGTGATTCTGTCCTATGATGTGAATATATGATAAATTTGCAGAATTTCAATCAGGCTACACGGAGATGCAGGCAAAACGTTTTGGAGTATTCTTTGGAAGGCATGGACAAGACTGCTACAGTGCCTGCCACGCCCCCAAATCCACCCCAGACACTGGCAAAGCAGAAATCATTGATGATGGAATGGAAAGCTCAGAAGTCACCAAGTAAATTGAAGCTATGGTCCACAACAAGGTCCATTGCCAAGCCAAAGTCTTCACCATTGATGAGAGAGAGTCATCAGCATCTACGTGAGCCTGACTGCTCAGTTAGTTACCATCACTCCCTTACCTGTCAGTGTTGGAAAGTTAAGAGAGTCTTCCGGTATGCTATAAAAACAAGTAGGTTCAGCCGCTGTAAGGCCAGAACTCTGATCTGCAAAAGGTTCAGATCTGTTAACCAGGGCACCACAGCCTTCCACTATCACCTCTGGAACTGTGCTGAGCACTTCTAGCAATGAGTTTACTAGTGAGATCTTGCATCTTGCAGTTATTTGAGCCCTGAGCTGTTGACCCGGAGATGGAATTTAGAATCTTTAAATTCAAACTGTGCTAGCAATAACACCCTACAGACTTGCAGTACTGGACTATGCCGGACTGCGCCAGGGATGTAATGAGGCCAAATGCCACAGGTGGAGGGCATTATTGCCCCTGGAAGGTCTGGTATAGCCTGTACCACCCACCCCGGAGGGTATTATTACACTCAGAAAAATGGGGTCTGGTTCACAATGTAAGAAAAAATAAACAGAATACTTAATAAAATAAAATAAAATAAAAGTTAAATCATAAAGAAAGCAGCTTATAGGTTATATAGTCCTTCTACTGGTACATTGTCAGTAGAGGGCACTGTGCTGTTTGGAGAACACTGCAGTTGTTAATGGACATAGCACCACCACTGCCCTCACGGTTCTCACCAGTGAGATTAAGTCCAGCATGGACAGAGGTCTTCTCACCAGTGCTGTCTTTATAGACCTCTCCAAGGCGTTTGACATGGTTAATCATCCACTGCTCCTGAACAAACTCCACTTACTAGGGGCCACTGGATCTACCCTGTCCTAGTTCAGTAGCTACCTCTCCAACCCATCCCAATCCACCTCCTTTGGCAAAGTTCTCTCTTCCCCTGCTCCAATCTCCTTTGGCGTCCCCCAAGATTCCATCCTAGGACCTCTACTCTCCTCAATCTTTACCAATGACACTCCCGCTTCTCTTCCTCACTGTCACTCTATCATGTATGCCGATGACCTGGTGCTCTATGCCACCTCACGCTCGGTCCTGGAAATTAACACTCACCTCTCTGCCGTATTCAAACAGATCCAACACTGGCTCTCCTCCAACTCACTCATTCTCAACTTGCTTAAGACTCAGGCCATGCTTTTTGGATCTGCCAGAAAAGTTTGTGCAGAGTCAACTAAGCTTCGTGTGATTAGCAATAATGGGTCGGTAGTCACGCCCACTGATGCCTTCAAATATCTTGGCGTGACCTTTGATCCTGTACTTGATTTCTCTGCACATATAAATGAGGTATGCAGCTCTGTTAATGCCAAGTTAGGCACTCCTACCAAGTGTGTCATGCACTTAACCCTGCCACCAGAATCTCTGTGGCGTGTGGAGTACTGCTTCCTAGGCTCCTATACGCTCTCCCCACCCTCTCGCATGCCAATGTGGGTATCCTTCATAAGTGGGACACCTCTTATAATAACATCTGTAGATTTTCCCTCTCTGCCCCTTGCCTTACCCACCACTGTCTCTTATGCTCCACTCTGCATTGGCTGTCCCTCAAATCACAGCGTTCCTTCTCTCTGGGGTGTTTTATTGACTCCACGAATAAGGCCCCCTGCCCTGACAGTATTGCGGCTATGCTCACCCCCATGACCCATTTCTGAACTTTGTGGTCCTCTAATTTGCCCCTGCTCTCCATCCCTCTCTGCTAGACTAAAATGGGGCAGCTCGCTTTCGCCCATTTCGCCCCTAAATTCTGGAACTCGACACCTGCCAACTTACGGGGCTCCACATCTCACTCAGCCTTCAAATCTGCACTTTTCTCCCACCTTCATGCACTTGATTCCTGTGTCTGTACCTAATTCCTTCCTGAACCCTGTGTCCTGCTTATCTATACCCTTGCTATACCCAGGTTTCTCTCTACTTTACTATTACTGTTTCCTGTCTTTAGCATCACTGTTGCAAAATGACACCCTCCCTGGGGGTCATCTCTGTTAAGTCCTTGTTTAAATTACTACACTGTGATTTCCTGTACGGTTGTATTCACCCTGTATTTTGCAATCCTGTAATTGAAAACTGTATGTACCTTTATTGTGATGTGTTCACTGTTCGAAAACTGCACCCTCCCGGGTCATGCTTGAAAATAGGCAGGATTTTTGCCTAATGCACTTACCCGGTTACCAAAAGCCAATAAATAAATATGAGCATTCCCCCCCCAGCGTGTCTCTATCCCCCCCACTCTGTGCGGAGTCGCATTTTTCTTTTTATTGTAATTTGTGATTTAAAGGCAGCTGATCTGGAGCGGGGTTTGTCAGCAGTGTGGATTGTGTGCACCAGCAAGACATTGGCAGCAGAGTGGGAGAGATCAAGTTGTGCCGGCAATCAGCGCAGGCTGTGATGGTTATCAGGTGATTCAATTATTTATTATTTTTCTTCATAAACTGTTTAAAAGCAAAAGTGTTTTGTGCATTGGGCAGTGACGGCGATGAGCAGCGGAGCAGGGGTGGAACCCGGTGAGCCAAAAAATCCTTCTCTAGTAGCACTGAGCATGTGATGTGCTAATGCTGTTACTTAATGTAGAAATGGTGTTTAAATCTGACATGTCAGATAAAATGTGTATAGTGTGTGCCAGATGATATTTTTTGCAAAAAGAAGTTTATGTATGAACCCTGCTAAACGCTCTTTTCAGGAAGTGCGTGCTACATCTCACTTTTTCTCACATTAAGTGAGAGTAAAATGGCAGCATTTTTAAATTTAGCATTCTATGGCTCCATAATTTTTAATGTTAACAGGCATGCAGAGACTGGGACTCATTATTTCCCGATCTTTGTGCCTGATACTGGACTGGCTTGTTGGTGGCCTCAGCCAATCAGTTTCAAGAATTTCTCCAATCCATTTTTATGTTTGTTTGCGTATGCGCAAGAAACATGATGTGACAGCTTAGGAGAAAAGTGGGTTGTGGAGGCGTGGCAGTGTTACAGCCAAGGGAGGCACTGCATTTGGGGGCTTGGCACTGGTGGACCAATGGAGGCACAGTGTGCCGATGACACTGGTCTCCAAAAAGTGCACCAAGTTGTAATGTTTTTGCTGCAGCAATCAGAGGCTGCCTCGTCATTGCAGCACCAGTCATTGTGCTGCAATGAGGGAGCAACCCGTCATTGCAGGGTGGAACGTTAACTAGCCTAAAACTGTTTGTGAACATGGCGGGCGGCTTCCTGTCGCATTCACAAACAATATTAGGCAGCCTCCCATGCCGAGGGGGTGCCCAATCCCCCTCAGCAGCATGTGCCCCCCAAACGTCTTTGTTGGCTGATGGGAGGCCCTTAATCCCCGCCGGCTTCAGTGCCCGCAATGTTTATTTAGCCGACAGGGGAGCCCACTCCCCATCGGCAAGATGTAATCCCCCCCACCCGCTTTCATTGTATGCCGATGGGGGCCACTCCCGTCGGGCATGATGTAACCCCCCGGTTTTGTTGCCTGCCGACGGGTGCCCAATTCCCGTCGGCATGATGTCCCCCCGTTTTCTTGTGTGCCGACAGGGGTGCCCAATGGCAAAAAGAGTCCCTTGACATGCTGGGAGCCCACCTCAGCATGCCAAATGCCCCTGTAAAATTGGAAACCGTCCCGCGTTGTCTTTTTCTTTTTTCCCTGTAAAGAAAAAATGGTCCCTCGTGGTCTGCCAAAGCCCCCTCCTGCAACCCGCGCCCACCCACTGCGCACCCTGCCTCCCCACATACCCCCCTCACCCCATACTTACCTCTGGAGCTCGGCATGATGATTTTTGGTGGACCAGGAACACATCTGCACTCTCCAAAGCCAACCGTGAACTGAGGAAATGAATGTAAGCTGTATAATGTAACAGATAGGGTTTTTTCAACTTTGCTGCATATCTCAGGCATTTTTTTTGAATTTTGGCACCAAATTTTCAACATGGGATTTTTGGGACCCCTCCTCATGAATTCTGTCACTGTCATGGCGTTAATCGGGCCCGAAGGGTGATTTCGCGGTCACTGCGCAACACCACCTTTTGGGACTGATTAACAAAATGACAGTGCCAGTGTTCATAAGGTGGGCTCTCAAAAGCCTATGTTGCAAATTTGGTGAAAAATTTGCAAAATGACTGTTTTACTGAGCGCATTAAGCAGTTCCTACACACGCCCGTTAGTTGGTGAATTTGTAACATTTGCACTCCAGATTTTCAACACTGCCATTTTATCACACCTACTTATGAGCAGTACAGCTGTCATTTTTCACATCTCACTCAAAATGCGTTTCCGCGCATGTAGCGCACAATGGCGCAGTCGGTGTTCGAAATCGATGTTTGGGACAGATTAAGAAAATCACAGTGACACTGTTCATGAGCAAAAGTTTTAAAATGGCTATGTTGAAAATTTGGTGAAACAATTCCTAAAAATGACTGTTTTACGAGCGTGCATTTCGCAGTTCCTACGCACGCTCGTAAGTGCGTGAATTTTTAACATTTGCAGTCCAGAATTTCAACAATGCCATTTTACCACACCTACTTATGAGTAGTACAGCTTTAATTTTGCACATGTTGCCCAGAATGTGTTTCTGCGCATGTAGCGCACAATGGCGCAGTTGGTGTGCGAAATCAATGTTTGAGACAGATTAAGAAAATCACGGTGACACTGTTCATTAGCAGATGTCCTAAATGTTTATGTTGAAAATTTGGTGAGAAAAGTTCATCAAATGGCTGCGTTACGAGCTTGCGTTGCGCAGTTTCTACGCACGCTCGTACCTTCGCACATTTGTAATATTTTCACTCCAGATTGCCAACACTGCCATTTGCCCGCACCTCTTTATGAACAGTACAGCTGTCATTTTTCACATCCCGGCCCAAATGAGTTTTTGTACTTCCGGCATAGACAAGCGCGGTCGTTGTGGGAAATCCGTGTTCGGGACACATTAGGAAAATCACACTGACACTGTTCATTAGCAGAGGTCCTAAAATGGCTATATTGAAAATTTGGTGACAAAAGTCCATAAACTGTGTTACGAGCATGCATTGCGCAGTTTCCATGCATGCTCTTAACTTCGCACATTTGCAATATTTTCACGCCATATTTTCAACATTGCCATTTCTCCGCACCTCCTTAAGAACAGTACAGCTGTCATTTTTCACATCCTGGCTGAAATGTGTTTTTGCACTTCTGGCACAGAATAGCGTGGTCGCTGTGGGAAATCACTGTTTAGGACACATTACAAAAATCACAGTGACACTGTTCATTAGCAGAGGTCCTAAAATGCCTATGTTGAACATTTGGTGATGAAAGTCCATAAAATGACTGTGTTACGAGTGTGCGTTGCGCAGTTTCCACGCACGCTTATAACTTTGCACATTGTAATATTTTAACTCCAGATTTTCAACATTGCCATTTTCCCACACCTCCTTATGAACAGGATAGCTGTCATTTTTCACATCCTGGTTGAAATGTGTTTTTGCAGTTCCGGTGTAGAATACCGTGGTTGTTGTGGGACATCAGTGTTCAGGACACAGTAACAAAATCACAGTGACACTGTTCATGACCACAGGTCGTTAAATACCTATGTTGAAAATCTGGTGATGAAACTCCATAAAATGACTGTTACGCGCATCCGTTGCGCGGTTTCCACGTATGCTCGGAAGTGCAAGCCTTTTTAAAATTCCCACTACACATTTTCAATATTGCCATCTCTTCATATCTCCCTATGGATAGTACAGCTGTCATTCTGCACATCCTGCCTGATCTGTGTTTTCGTACATGTGGTGCAGAATGGCACTATCACTGTTGGAAGTCAGTTTTCAGGACACATTGACAAAATCACACTGCCGCTGTTCATGACAAGAGATCCCAAATGCTTTCATGAGGTGGAGTGACAAAAAGGCCACGTTCAAAATTTGTACTGTAAATACCAACAAATGCCTGAGGCATTACGGTTTCTAACCATAACGTCCTACCCTGTACAGACAGACAGGCATCGGGGTGTGCCTTTGGATTGCCAACTGTACTGCTCATGCCATCCCACCCCCAACCCCAGCCACTGACAGGCATCGAGGTGTACCTTGGACTCTTCATCCCAAGACTTTGCCCCATTCTCCTATGCTGCACCCATTTCAACATATGTCCTTATGGAATAGGGTGACTGTAAAGCCAAACACCCTAAGGCACAGCTCAACACGTGTCGGTGTCTGCAGAATAGGGTGAGGTGACATGGCTTGACCATCATGGGTGATGACCCAAAACCTTACCCCAAATCCTGTCCGTCTCTACAGGATGGAGGAGGGGTTAATGTGAAGTTCGGTACTTCACTGCCACTCCTATTCTGCATCTGTCTAACTCCTGCATTTCTAATGCTAATACCAGCAAGCAAACATTCGGCATTGACAAATGCTTGTCCAAGTACTGTGGTCACACTTCCCCCAGTGTTCCAATGGCAGATTTATTTCTCTGCTGATTGGTACAGTTGCCCCAGAATCCCATTCTAGTCCTAGTGGTCAAGTGTTAAATAAAAATGCATTATTGTTGTTTCAAAGTTTAATTTTATTGAGAAGTTCTACACTAGTTTAGTCTAATTTTTAGTTATTGTTTTCAGCTTCTATTCCTGGTTCTCAGACAGATCCTTTAAACCGAGGGAACTATGGTTTACAGTGGTTCCCACTTTGCAAAATTTCAATTTAAACTACTTTATTTTTATGAAATTTCTGTTAAACTGGCTTATTTGTTACATGCTTAAACTTTTTCCACAAGTACATGTCCCAGAATATTTTTGGTGCTCTTTAAGTCACATTAGCATGACAGAGACTAAAGAGAAAGACAGGCCCCAAATACTTCCAAAAGTGTAAATCCTGTGCAAAGCTCCTTGTGAAGGTAGATCACCATGAGCTCTGCTTTGACTGTCTAGGCCTGGACTATGACTTTGAACACTGTGATCTCTGTAAAGTTTTCTGTCTTAAATCAACTAAGCATTTGTCAGTGCTGAATGTTTGCTTGCAGTGTAACAGGGCTTTAAAGAGCCCCTTATGTTATTGGGACAACTCTGAAAAACATACTGGGCCCCATTTTCAGAGCCAGCCAGCTCCATGTGCAAACAGGTGTGCCGTGTGAAAAAATATGGCTGGCCAGCTCTGGCACCATATTCAAACAGATAGTGCGATCCAAACTGGCCGCGCTATCTGTTTGAATATCGGACCCTGGTATGTGGTGCACAGCATGCAGTCACCATGTTTGGTGCAGTGCTACCAGAGGGCACCACTTAAGACTGCCTATGGAGGTAAAGTGCGGCACACACTGGTGAGTGCTACAGCCCACATGGGCGATATCCAGCCCAAACATGTAAATTAGCCCATTGGGCATGCACGGCACTAAAGGGCAACTTGCATGGCCATTATGGCTCATCTGCACGTACATGGGCCAGTTATCGGAGCCGTGGAGGGACCGCTGAACCACCAATTTTATTTTATTTATATATGGGGACAGGGATCGGGGCAGGGGAGGGACCGCTGAACCACCAATTTTATTTTATTTATATATGGGGACAGGGATCGGGGCAGGGACAGCTGAACCACCAATTTTATTTCATTTATATATGGGGACAGGGATCGGGGCAGGGGAGGGACTGCTGAACCACCAATTTTATTTTATTTATATATGGGGACAGGGATCGGGGCAGGGGAGGGACCACTGAACCACCAATTTTATTTTATTTATATATGGGGACAGGGATCGGGGCAGGGGAGGGACCACTGAACCACCAATTTTATTTTATTTATATATGGGGACAGGGATCGGGGCAGGGGAGGGACCACTGAACCACCAATTTTATTTTATTTATATATGGGGACAGGGATCGGGCAGGGGAGGGACCACTGAACCACCAATTTTATTTTGTTTATATATGGGGACAGGGATCGGGGCAGGGGAGGGACCACTGAACCATCAATTTTATTTTATTTATATATATATGGGGACAGGGATCGGGGCAGGGGAGGGACTGCTGAACCACCAATTTTATTTTATTTATATATATATGGGGACAGGGATCGGGGCAGGGGAGAACCGCTGAACCACCAATTTTATTTTGTTTATATATGGGGACAGGGATCAGAGCATGGGAGGGACCTCTGGACCACCAGAGTACCTAGTCATTGACAGTATGCAGATGGGTCTGTGCACTGTTAAGGACTGGATTTCAGAAGTGTTAAACTGCATTGCTTAGCACTTCTGAAAACTTTCAATATTGTGCTGCGCCGCATGTGCATGAGGGAACCCTCATTTCCATAAGTGCAGCACAATATTTTGCACAATGGCGCTGTCGGGGGTGCACCCTACATATGTGTCCTTTGAATCTGGGCATGCCTCCGACAGCTGGCGCTATTCCAGGTTAGCACGGCACAAACCTGGTTTGTGCCGTGCTAACCTTTTGAAAATGTGGCCCAATATCTAGACAGTTTAGCTACATTTCACCCTGTATTGTAATTGCCACTCTTTTTTGTTTATTACTAATTACATTTGCATGGAAACAGGATCTCTGCTCTATTTGCTCTGTCTGCTTGTCTATTTCTGCAGTCACAATTCTGTTTATTTCATCCCAATCTGTTGTTGTGAAGATAATAAGATGTCAAACAGGGCAATGTGATGTCATGCACAGAACAGCAGCCAAAGCTAATAAAGTCCAAGGGACAGTAATGTTGTTTTTATAATAATAATATCTTTATTTATTGAGCACCTTTCAATTGTCAAGGTGATTCACAAAATTTAAAAACAATTCATTAAAACGCAATATCAGAATCATGACTAATCAGGGAAAGCCTTACTCCACAAAAATGTCTTTAGTGCCTGCTTAAAGCTCCCCACGGTCCTGCACTCCCAGAGCTGACGGGGCAGAGAATTTCAGAGCGTTGGGGCTGCAAACATAAAAGCGCGCGCCCCAGAAGAGTTCAGAGTAACCCTCGGAATCTCCAGCAACCCCTCATCCGCTGAGCGAAGCTGTTGCACAGGGATATAAGGAATCAGAAGCTCTTTCAAGTAGTTGGGAACAAGTCCGTGTAGGGCTTTGTAGGTTAATAAACCTACCTTAAAGGTGATCCGCCACTGAATTGGCAGCCAGTGCAGATCACGCAGCACTGGGTAATATGCGATCTCCTAGATACCCCAGTCAGTAAATGGGCAGCAGCGTTCTGCACTAGCTGCAAGCAGCGGACTTCAACCCCAGGAAGTCCTAAGTAAAGGGAGTTGCAATAGTCAAGGCGCGAGGTCACAAAGGTGTGGATCAATACAGGTAGATCACTGGACGGAACGAGGTGTTTGATCCTGGCAATGTTCCTGAGGTGATAAAAGGCTAACTTCATGACTGCCGACACCTGATAATGAAGGGTCAGCCCGTGGTCAAGGACCACTCCCAGGTCACCCACCCGTTCAGAGGTAAGGATCTGAGTGCCTCCCAAGAATAAATCGGAGGGCAGATCAGTCCTCAACCCCTCTATCCTACCTCCTGGGTCCACAACCATAACCTCAGTCTTACTCACGTTCAACTTTAACCTGCTCAAATTCATCCAGTCTTGGATTTCGGCGAGGCAGCTATTAAATACTGAGAGAGCACTAACCTGGTCGGGAGCAAAAGACAGGTAGAGCTGGGTATCATCAGCATAGCAGTGAAACCTCAGCCCATACCATCTTACAATGTCTCCAAGGGGTAGCATATACACTGCAAACAACATGGGGGACAGCATCGAGCCGTGAAGGACCCCACAAGGCAGAGAGAAAGACTTGGAAGAAAAGATCCCAGAGACAACTCTCCGAGTTCTACCAGTAAGGAAAGATGTAAACCATCTGAGCACTGTACCAGTCAGGCCACAGATGGACCCCAGGCACTCGAGCAGTACCCCATGGTCTACAGTGTCAAAGGCTGAGGAGAGATCGAGGAGAACCAAGATGGAGAAGTTTCTCTACTCTCTTACCATCAGGAGATCATTGAGCACCCGAACCAGAGCAGTCTCAGTACTATGCCTCTTACGAAAATCAGACTGGAGAGGTTCGTAAATGCTATGAATGGTCAAATGGTTCTCCAGTTGAGTTGCCACTACTTTCTCAATTACCTTTCCTACAAAAGGAAGGTTTGAGATAGGTCTGTAGTTGCTAGAGTATCAGAGTCCAACAAAGCTTTCTTCAGAAGGGGTGTCACCACCGCCTCCTTCAGGTAGAATGGAAACTTATCCGATTCCAAGGAGCACCAGATAATCTGAGCCAAGACCGGGCCAATGATATCACCACAACTCAAAATCAGGGAAGCTGGGTCCGGATCTAAACTACAGCACGTAGGGTGCATCCCCTGGACAATCCTTGTAATATCAACAAACTCCGGCAGGCCAAAGGTACTCCAGGAAGCAGGAGGCATAGTGACCAAGCACCGACCAACAGCATCTCCCATAGAGCAAGTCAGGGAGGTCTCCGACCTGATGTCGGCCACCTTATTCACAAAGAATCAAGCAATCTCATCACACTCATTTTGTGAAAAAAAAATCGACGGAGCTGCAGGCAGGCTGGGTTGCACAACCTGTCCACAGTTCAGAAGAGTTGAGCTGGTCGATTCCAAGTGACAGCGATCTCCCTGGACAGGAACTCTGCCTTCTTACTGGAGATTGCTGATTGGTAGAGCTGATAATGCTCCAACAAACTAAGACGGTCGGCCTCCAGGGTGGAATTCCACCAACGACCTTCTAACCTTTGTCCCAACCTCTGCAACTCCCTCAAGGACCCATCAAACTATAGGGTCCAAGGGCGAAGTGGAAGGGGACGAACACAGACTGGAGCAATCAGGTCAAGGACCGAGGAAATGGCCTTACTATAGGCCTGAACCAACGGCTCTGGGCCTGAGCTGGCATCAAAGAACTCCGAGAGGTCAATCACCGCCGCCAGGTCTTTGGGGCCAACATCCCGTAAAGGGCAGAAACTGACCATCTCCACAGGGGCAGACCTACAAAGGGGGGCGCAAAAATTGAACAACACGGTGTAGTGATCGGACCAACCGACAGGTTCCGCCCCCAAATCAGAGGTCTCAATCCCCAGGAGGAAGACCAAATCCAGAGAGTGACCACAATTATGGTTAGCTGTGGAAACAATCTGTGTAAAGCCCAGTGATGTCATCAACTGGAGAAGTGCTGTCCAAAAGGTGAGAGTTTGTCGTCAACCCAGGCATTGAAGTCGCCGGGAACTATCAGTCTGGGTGACTCCAGCGCCATGTCGGCGGTGAAGTCCACTACTTCCTGCAGAAATAACTTTTCATCCCTGGGTGGACAGCAGATGAGAGCTACCCTGCAACCCACACCAGCTACCACAGTACACACAAAGGATTCAGCTTCCTCTACTGGTACACCTGTGAGGCCCAAGTCGGTCTTGCAACAAACCACTATCCCCCCCCGGCCCCGATCCAATCTCGGGCAATGTATCACCGAGTACCAGGCTGGAATAGCTGCCTCCAAAATGGGAGCAGCATTTCCATACAGCCAGGTCTCGGTGACGCAAACCAGATCAGCTGTTCCAACAAAATCTGCAATAAGTGCAGTTTTGTTCTTAATAGATCTGCCATTGCATAACAGCGCCCAAGTTGGACGGTGTTCATAAGTCGTCCCAGCTAGTTACCCATCCAATAAGGTGGTGCCCTTGGCTATGGGGATTAGACATGGACCACCACATTCCAGGCACCATTTCACCCCAGGGCGTCTTCTAGACCTAACTACCCCTATGCAAGAGATCCGCTCATTCGAATTCCAATGTCCGCGCCCCCATCACGCCCTCCCCCACTCCCCCTATGAGCAATACCCAGCGCACAACAGCGTTGGTAAGTAGAAGCAAGCAAGGGAACGGGGGAGAATGGGCGTAGGGCATGGAGAGAGGAGAACGAATAACACAAGACCAAGGGAACAGACAGGCACATTCCACAAACAAATAACCACCAAACTAGGGCTAAAGTTCTACAGCTGGTAATCCTAATTTCCTCATGAAATAAGAACCCAAAAATAGTTGCAGTTTAAAACTAAAATCATAAAACCCCACAAAAATCCCAACCCAAAAAGAAATAAAACTCCCCTACACAAATATTTAAAAATATAATCCTAAAAATACCTCAAAAAACCAAAAACAAAGTAACAATACCTCCCTACCCCAAAATTCTCTCACAGATTCAGAGGGGAAAAAAACTAAATATAACTAAAACCAACCAACAAACAGAGCATCAATAAATACAAAAAGACAAATAGTCCTCAGAGGCTTGCATTACTGAACAAATTAAATAAAACAATCCCTTTTCACCAGTAGTATGTCTGAGGGTCCCTGAACATCTGGTGTTCTCACTACCAGTGCCCAGAGAAACTGTTATGGCACTCTCACTGCCACAAAGCAATCTGATAGTCAAACAGAAACAGAAAACCAAAAAATCCAGAATTTTACAGCAGGCCTTGTATGAGTAATGTTACCAGTAGTAACATCTGAAGATCACTTCCCTCAGTAGTAAAGAATTACAAAAAATATAGTTCCAGGTAAATGCACAGAACTGTAAAACAGTGGGTTGCAGATTCGGCCCCCTTCAGGGCCACAAACAATACTTTCTAAGGAAATCTGAGCTACAGTAAACTTGTAGCCAGCGAGTGGCATGGAGGGTTTAGGTGCTGGATGCTTCACCTCCTGCCACACAAGTAACTTGGGTTCTGGAATGGACCAAGGTCACTCAGGAGCTGGGGGAAGGAAGATTTAGCATCCATCGACAGATCTCTTCCTTCAGGGTGGGGGTACAGCGAGTACTGCTGCTTGGCTGCCACCTAGTGGGTTGGCAGTACTGTATAGCCTAGTGGTTAGAGTAATGAGCTGTGAGGGTTGGCAGTATAGCCTAGAGGTTAGAGTAATGAGCTGTGAATGAGCTTGATACATCCAACAGACCAGACCTGGGTTTGATTCTTACAACCTCCACTTGCATACTGTGTGACTCTAAGCAAGTCACTTAACCACCCAGTGCTCCCAGGTCACCCCTGAAAACAGGCACTTGTGCCTAGTGGGCCTTACTCATTTACCAAAGACTAAAATAAAAATAGTGAAGGGTAGGTGGCACGGCAGCGGTCACCAGAATTGAAAGTCGAAGACCAGGATTGAAAGCATGCACTGTTTTCACAGTCTGCGTGTGTGCCCCTGCACACTGCTGGCTCTGACTCAAAGGGAGTAATGGGCTAAAATCTGCACTGCAGTTGCAATGCAGTTACATGAAGCAAATATGTAACTACATTGTTATTAACCCTGTTGCATGTACATTAATGATTACCTACTCTACCGTTACATTGAAACTGGCACTTAAAGTGCGACCTGAAACCCTGCCTGCCGTATAATACTGTGACCCTGATGGCACAGCAAAACCACCATTTACAGCACCTACTCACACGTCCTGATGATGGGGTGAAGGAACTGGGGTTTGACAGCAGACTGGGACCAACAGGAAGGGGCAAGAGGATAAAGTCCACATAAAAAAAGGATTACAAAAATATTTGAACAACAAGCTGAACTGTGTCTAACTCTCCCATTTGTTTAAATTATCCAGCTAGTATCAGGGGCTCTTTAAAGGGAACATAAACAAAAGGTAATTTAAGTCAACTATTACTAGTGTTTTTTTGTTCATTATTGACATGCTGTTAAAATATTTGAAGCTTTTATATTTGCATTATGCATGTTTTTTTCCCCTGACTCAGTTTAATGATTTCAAATAGGTGCTTCCTGTTTGTCTAGGGAAACACACACACACACACACACACACACACACACACACACACACACACACACACACACACACACACACACACACACTCTGGCTTGATGTTTATCTTCAAAGCCTGATGATGTCTGTGTAACTCCTAGGCAGCGCTATCCCAAGGAATACTACCCCTACCTGCGTGACTAGACGCAGGTTGAGGGGTCTGAGCTCAGTGAATGGGTGCCTCCACCCGGAGGGTTGGTTTAAGGGTAGCGTAGCTGCTCTGGGTACAGCCTTCTGGGACACTGATACACCCCTCTAGTGGCTTACACTGGTCAACAAATAAGCAATCACAGTTAACATCAGAATACAACATGTAACCCACACTTGGCACATTTACCACCAGGGCTGGATCAGCTACACTGGCCCTGGAGACCCCCTGTAAAACAAGACCTGCAATAGAACAGTGCAATGGCAATACAGTATCCCTCCAACAAAGGTACACACTAGCCAAGTTAAATGCAGAAAGAATAGAATCTGGTTTATTCAGAGGACGTGAACAAGGGTGGGGCAGCAATCTGGCATTTGATTTCAGATCAGATTTAGTCAGGTTAAACATGCATGCACTAAGAGTGCCTCTAGCACAGTCACAGACACTCTGGGTACCCAGTTGTTATTCAGGCTAGCCTGTAGCGTTGCCTGGGGTAGGCCAGTGTTGCAGCTGTTGTTGGGGCCCTTAGGAAAGAAGCAAGAAACATGCACTTTAACTCACAATTTGTTTTCCGCAGCCGGATGGCTCAGTTCATAATGATCAACCAGAACAATTAAATCAGATGACACAAACTGATTTGAGTTTTGTTGCAGGAAGCTACCTTGATGGTTACTCACGCTACCGAGACCAGGAGGCAGGATTGACGAGATGAAGACCTCAGGATGGTACGCTGTTTGCCAGGGGAAGCAGGGCCCAGACGACGCACCATGGTGGTCGATCCTGTTCGATAGTGTTGAGCAGGGAGTCGAATCCCAGAGTGGGTTTTTCGTTGGATGAATCTCTGTGGCGTAAGTGGCAATCTAGGCCAAGATGGTAAGGCCCAGACCAGGTGAACAGTTCAGATTACTGTCTGTTTTCGGTGATGGATGCAGCTTCCAGCTAGCGTGGCACATTCAAGGGTGTGGGGGAACCAAAGTGTGACCCGCATTACACATTCAGCATAATTATAGTAAGAATAGCCAGATACCACAGTTCGGATGACAGTCTGGTTGCAATTAGGCAGCGTCTCTGTGCAATCCGTATCCTCTGCAGTTTTCTCCAAGTCCTGACAGGCCAATCGCTCCAGGAGCAAGTCTTTGGTCCACACCAGGCGAAATTCACTCCTTCACAATTCAGGATTCTGGTCACAGTAAAGGCAATTTCGGATATAGTCCGATATTAGATTGCAGACTTCTTCACACGGGAAGATGGTAGCAGGCAGGCCAGACACAGCCTTCCTGCCGAATCCACACACTACCACGCAGGAGCAGCTGCTCGAATTACTCAAGCTGTTCACTCTCTCACCTCCAGCTCTACACTGACACACTGCTGCAGGCAGCTCTGGGGATTTCCCAGTGACCTGAAAGGTTCGGTTGGTTGATCCATCTGTCTGTCACAGAAAATGCTCACCCTCCAGATCCATTTAGGCACCAAACAGTAAAAACTACAATTCCTACGTAAATTCACTCCCACAAGACCTCTGGGGATAGTCTCCATTTTAAGGTCCCAGAGGTACCGAGTGGTCCAAACTGGTAGTCCAGAACCAAAATGGTGGTGCTTAGGAGAAAGTCTATGCTGCAAAGGAAGGCAGGTTAGATAAACTTCTATATTATTATTACTAAAACAGATAATCAGTAAACAATCACAGATTCCATTAAATCTTCCTCTGCACACTTAGCAATGGCAGAAATGAAGCAGCTGTATCACAGCCTAGGTGGGACTCGAGCCTGAAACCACTCATCCCCCACTCAGATTAATTAAAACCTATGAGATAGATACCTCTTAAAGAGACAGGCACGGAGGCAAACAGGGCACTCTCATGCAAGCACTTTTAAAACTGTTTAAACACAGAACACCAGCCTGGCAGTGGGCATTAGGCAAGCCCAGGAAGACATTTTAAGAACCCCCATTTGTAGGTGGGTTACATCTGCTAGATGGCTAATGGGTAGAAAACCAGTCTGATTATTGGGGCTTTATCCTTTGAACTACAAGACGTTTAGACCCATCAGCCAGTTGAACACTGTCATCATCTGCCTTTTCAGCATTGGCTTTTAATAGGCAAGCCTCCTGCATTTCTACATCCACTGGTTTATACAGTACACACCTACATAGCCCCCTACATTACAGTAACAATATGTTTTCTTTGCCCATGCATGCAAGCAAACATGAAAAGAAAAGGGCAGCTAAAATGGGAATCTGTTTCAGCTCCACCAGCTGCTTTTGTGTTCCTGCAGTGTTCTCTTCTAAAAAACAGAAGCATAGTAAGGGAGGGAGTCACCACTGATGGTGGAAAGCATACATCAGATAGTTCCTCACCCTCGCAGCAGCCTCCAGCTTCAAAAAGGGCTGAAAAATACTACAAGCAGTCTTCTTTGACTAAGGAGATGGACATGACTGCCAAGCCATCCACATATCCCAGTAAAGAAGACAGGGCTCTGGTAGGGGGGGAGCCATGATGATAATGGTGTAAAAAACTAAAACAAAAAGAGACTCTGACCAATCA
Source organism: Neoceratodus forsteri (assembly GCA_016271365.2). Taxonomy (NCBI): domain Eukaryota; kingdom Metazoa; phylum Chordata; order Ceratodontiformes; family Ceratodontidae; genus Neoceratodus; species Neoceratodus forsteri. The sequence goes on from CM028129.1 coordinate 727,729,502, forward strand.
CTACTTTCAATGTCTGGAAAGAGGAAGTATAAGAAGAAACTCAGCATTATTCCTTTGCCTGAATGGGAACCCTTGCTACCAGTGCCAGAAAGGACAATGCCCCCCCCACCCCAGAACTTAAGGTGACTCAGAGTTTTTCCAGGCCATACAGGCCATGGGGAATACTGATATTGTCCCATCCACACTCTCTGCACCCTGGACAGAGCCTGGAATCGGAGGAGGAATTTTTCTGAGCCTGAGGTGTCACCGGAACAGGACTTCGGTTCCCTTCTCAGAGTCAATGAGAATTGGTGTACTTATTCCTCATTTGTTAGCCAAATGACTAGCATGCTGAATTTACAGTCTAAAGAATCTGTGGTGGATTTATAGGGAACTGCAGAGTTTGTGAGTATTCTGGCATTAAACTCTTCCAAGAGTTTGTTGGTTCCAATCCACAAATCCCTTACAGTACAAAGGCCAATGGTAGGGTGCTAGCCACATAGCCACACCGAATGCAACCTAACCTGTTCTTGCTGAGGGTTGGACTCACCTCTAGGCAGTTACGGCTGTGCCTGCTCAAACTTTTACTTTTGCTATTACTGTTGTCTGGTAATATTCACCCAAATCCTGGCCCTGGCCTGCCACATATGGCAACTCCCATAAAACGACTTGGGACGCTCACTTTGGCATCTCTAAATATCTGCAGCCTCCTACCAAAGCTGGACGCTCTACAAATATTTGCTACTCTGCACAATCCGGATGTTCTGGCAATTGCTGAAACATGGCTCTCACCAAAAATCCTTGACTCAACTATTGCCATACCAGGCTACAACATCTTCAGACAAGATAGGACAACCAAAAGAGGTGGTGGATGTGCAATTTATCTCAAAGAGTCACTCATGGGCCACCTCTTGCCTGTTCCTGTGGCTGCTACAACCCATCAATTACTCATCATCAGAATTCTGCTTGGTGCCCAAAATAAGACACTTACTGTGGCATCCATATACATCCCTCCAAAAGAGCAAGGGAGTGGTTTCAACTCAGTACTGGACTTCATGTGTAACCAGCCACCTGGGTCAGAGTCAATTCTGATGGCAGACTTCAATATAAACTGGCTTGCAACTGAAAATCAGAGCATTAAGGATGCCATCTCTGCCGTGTATTTTCCCAGCTGGTTGAATCCCCAACCAGATCCAGTTACAAAATGGGGACTAAAAGCCTTTTGGACTGGGTTCTAACCAGTCATCCAGACTGCATTACTAACACCACTGTCCTCCTGGATATGCTCAGTGATCATTCCCTTGTCATCTGCACGTGGACAAACAAATTTTGCAAACCACCACCATGGACAATTACCAGCAAAGACCTTGCCCAGGGTCACCGGGAACCTCTTTAATCCCTCCTTAGAGTGCAAGACTGGTCTCCAATCTACAGAGCGAAGGATGTTGACACAGCACTTGAACACCTCATCAACACCTATAATTCTGCCTGCAACTCTCACACACCCCTAAAAACACACAAAATCAAAGGCCCTTGCAAGCCCTGGCTCTCTGTAAAACTCCTAGCTCGCATGAAAATAAGGGACCACCTCTGGCACCATTCCCAAGCCACTGGCACACAATCCAACATCCAGAACTACAAAAGAGCACGAAATGACTGCACTAGGTCCATCCGTCTAGCAAAACACTATCAGGAAGTGCTTACTGATACCTGGGGCAAAGGGAAAGCTTTCTGGGATAACATTAAAGAAATCACAGGTAAAACCTCAAAATTGCCACTGGACTTAGATGGGATCACTAACCTTGACCCTGTAACTATTGCCAATACTTTCAATAACGCATTCACGGACCTTAGCAGTGTTCTCCTACCAGACTTTTTTGATGCAGATGTAACCTTTCCCACCTCTGATAGCACTCCCACACCTACTAGCAACCCCCCATTCTACTTTAAAGTTATCTCACTGCAGGAAGCCCGTAAATATATCCTTTTTTTTTATTTTTATTTAGTTATTTAACCAGGTATAGCACACTAAGCTGAAAGCTTTTTTACAGGAGCGACCTGGGAGCACATGGAGGTTAAGTGACTTGCTCAGGGTCACACAGTATGCAAGTGGAAGCTGTGGGATTCAAACCCAGGTCTGGTCTGCTGGATGTCACCAGATCTGCAGCTCAGAGCCTTAGACCACTGCGCTATATTGCCTCCAAGGCAATTGGTATATCTAGACACAGCAGGGATTCCCTTGATCTTAAACTGTTGTCCCTCACACTAGAGAAAGTGCTAGTGCCTCTTACCTGGATTTTTAATTTCTCACTTGGCCTTGCCCAGTTCCCCAAGAGACGGAAATCAGCCATGGTAACACCAGTACACAAAAGCGGTGACAGGTCTCTCCACGTGAACTACTGGCCCATCTCCATACTTCCACCCCTCTACATGGCACTTGAACACATTTTAGCCAACCAGTTTACAGATTACCTCGATAAACATAAGATCCAATGTACCCAACAGCATGGATTCAGAAAAGGAAACAGCACCTCCTCAGCTCTCATGGAATTCGCTGGTTTCATACCATGGACAGATAGTTGGGGCCACATTTATCGACCTGACAAAAGTGTTCAATATGGCCGGCCCGGTGGCGCTGAGGGTTGAGGTGCTGGATGCCACACCTCGTGCCACGCCGGTGACCCGGGTTTGGGAATGAGCCCGGGTCGACGGGGGTCAGCAGGGGAAGGAGAGGATTGAGTGTCCAACAGACAGCTCTCCTCTCCCGGGGGGTTGGCTGGGGTTTCTCTGGCGCACCAGCGGATCCAGGTGGAGATCAGGGGTGCTGCACTGCACAGACAGCACAAATTAGTGTTGCTGACGTCGGCAGGGTTGCCGTGCGCTTGATGTCAGGGGTGCCCACACATGGGAGGGGGGAGAGCAGGGAGAAAATGGAAAAACCCGGTTCCAGGGGTAGGTGACGATACCAATCCCCCATGCCTACGTCCGGGTCCAACTCTGCCGACCTTCGTAGATCCTCTGCCCGGGGCCCACGTCTGCAGCAGCTGGAGTCTATGTGTGAAAGCACCTAAGGTAGGAGGGGCGGCCCCACCTCGGAGGGGTTAAGCTGAGGGTGCCAGCTGCGAGGCGGGGCCGGGAGAGGATGGTATGGTTGGAGGGGACTTCAGGCAGGGCAGGAGCAAGGTTGGATGCCTGAGAGAGGCTCCTGGGACCGTGACCGGAGGAAAGAGAGTTGAAAAAAAAAAAGCGTTCAACATGGTCCATTATCCCCTACTACTGGAACAGCTAAGCAACGCTGGAATTTCCGCCGACTCTAATGCCTGGTTTAAAAGCTATCTGGAGAACCGTATTCAACAAGTCAAAATTGCCGATGTCATCTCGGACTATAAACCAGTTCGCTTAGGTGTCCCACAATGGTCCATCCTGGGCCCTCTACTATTTAGTCTCTTCTTAATCAATCTCCCAAGATCCTGCCCCAAACAAATCCTACTATATGCAGATGATGCTGTTATATACACAAGTCACATAGAGCCCACGCCTCTTGAAAGCCAGTTGCAACTCGCATTTGCACCAGTAGAGAAATGGTTCAGTGATCACAAACCGGTGTTAAACTATAAAAAAAAAAACTAAGCTCATGCTCTTCAGCAGCTCCCACAATAAACACAGGCATCATCCCCTGACTATCTCTAACCACCCTGGGACTGCTCTTGAGCAGGTACAATATTTTAAGTGTCTCAGAGTCACCATCGACAGCAACTTATCCTATGGGGTGCATATTGACAACATTGCCAAAGCAGTCAATACTCGCATCGGCCTTCTCTACAGACACAGGAACTCCCTTACACCAGAAGCCTTAAGGTTGGCCGTACAGAGCTATGTTACCTCCATTATTGACTATGGATTGATAATCTATGGATCTGCCACTGAGACTGTCTTCCGGCGCATTTCCACTGCTCTAAACACGGTACGTCACCTCATCTCAGGAGCCCACCGTCTCACCCATTCTTGTGACCTCTGTTCCCAAACTAGTTGGCTCCAGCTCAAAGATCGCATCAAATATCAAACATTCCTGATGGTCAAGAAAATAACCCTAGGCCTCCTACCACCAGGAATTCAAGGTCTTCTCAGCTCCTTTCTTAATACCTGCCATACCAGTGGCTCTGAATACCAGCTCTTTCTCGTCCCTCGCTGCCGTACCTCCCAGGGACAAAGATCACTCACCTACAGAGACCCTCTTTGGATGAATGCCCTCAACTGTGACATCTCCTCTGAATCCAAATTTGGCCCTTTCAAATCCAAGCTACAGTGACTACTCTGTGCCACTCGCTCCTGTGACTGTTTCCACTAAACCCTTTTTAGCAATCTAAAACCCTAGCACTTGATTACTGTTAAATCTCCTTAGCACCATCCCTGACATCCCCCCCCTGCTACTCTAACCCCTTCACCTTTCCTCCCCTCTACCTAATACCCCCCACCCCCCGTCTGTCCTGAAAAGGTCTATTGGCTGATTTCAACTTACCTTATGATTTTACCAGTAACTGATAAAGCTTGTTTTGGCTGATTTTCAATTTACTGTATGCATTCCTGTGCATGAAACTGCTTAGAGTTACTTGTTTCTATTCTTTAATTCAACTGTTGATTTCTTTTCTTAATTACAATTATTTTACAATATCCTGTTTAGTCTGTAAACCTGTTAATCTCTTTTCTCTATGTATACTGTTTTGCCATACTTTCTGTTCTGTTAACCTGTTGTATTATGCTGCTGACTTGGAACCTTTGTAAAAGAGCTCTAAGCTCAAAGGTATTTGTAATCCGAGATCTAAATAGATACAAAAAATAAAATATTCAGCACTGGCCAGCGAAAAAAAAAGTGGGAAAAAAGTATCAGGTGGACAGGGAGGGTTCAGAGTCATGGTCTATCCTGACCATCAGCAGGTAGTACAGTCTTCAGCCAGTAATTATTTTTTTTATTTAGTTGAAGTTTTTGACCAAGAAAGGCACACTAAGCTAGCTTGTTTCCAGGTGCATCCTGGGAGGTGAGTTGCATAGACCTGTTTTATTGACAGGGGAGAAGGTTGGCCTCGACATTGTGGAAATTATCCTACTCTTGGAAGGGGGCATTGTTTGCCCATCTTCCAAGATGGAGGATTCTGATATAGTGGAGAAGGATGGAGAGCAACAGCTGGCTACGGGTTTGTCCTGGTAGAGGCATTGCAAGAAGACAGCAAGGCAGTTTCTTGATGGCTGACACCAGGAAGGAGTTGCTGGAAAACCCAGGAGAGACAGAAGCTACAGCAGTTGGTATTGAAATGGGACTTATCACCATCAAAGATATGCTAGCAGCAGAGCAGCAGCTAAAGTTGGAGCTTACACTAAGGAAACTGCTAGCAGACATCAAAGACAAGTATTCCAAAGGGAAAGCCAGCTTGTAAAATAGAATGGAAAGAGCAGCACAAGTTACATCGAGGAAAAGCCTGCAGAAAACTGACTCAAACTGTGACAGCACTAACCGGTGTTTTGAAGAACAGCTGTTATCTCAGATCAAAGTGGCAAATTAGTCATGGAGCCACTAACAGCCAGAAGATGTCTGACAGCATAGAACAGCAGGCAGAACTGGTGAGAAACTGTAGTCTTGATAAGTCTGTTAAGAGCTGGTTAGAGTAAAAATTCTGAAGTTGTGTGGATCTCAGATCCAGAATGGGATCCTTCGGTGATCCAGGATAGCGTGGTGGAAGAAAACGACATCAGCTGGTTTTGGGTGTTCCGATGCCTCTGGATGCCATTTCTGCAACTAAGATGGCAGGCAGTCCAAATCCTGGGGAGAAAGAGACAGAGCCAGTCATAGAGACTAGTGCTCCTGCAGAAAGTAAAGATACAGGACGCACTGAGGAGCTGCAGGACTCTGTTGGTATTTCAAGACACTGCTTGGATTCCAGAGTGAACATTGGAGCAGGTGGTATATCGGGGGTGTCTAGGGACTTAGCAGCACTGGACCTTTCACCAAATGATGATTCAGCTCAGGCTGCAGGTATGTTGCAGCAGAAAGGGAATAAATAAGGTATCCGCACTATCAAAGGTACAGAGTTGGGGTCACACTGCTGGAAAAGATCTATAATAACTGGTGACCCCTGATATCAACCTGTTTTTGGGACCTGTAAAAAGTCATATCAACCCGTGAGTTGATATGGCAAAGTCGTATCAACCCGCGAGTTGATATGGCTTTTACTGTCTCAAGCCTGGTTCCTTCCTGGTTCAGAAGCTACCTCACTGATCATTTCCAATTTGTGAGTATTGGCCCTGCCTGCTCCGCCACTCTGCCCATCTTGACAGGTGTCCCCCAGGGCTCCATTCTTGGTCCCTTTCTATTCTCTTTATTTATTAACTCCCTTCCCTCAAACCGTCTCAGATGCCAATCTCTCCTCTATGCTGATGACCTCGTACTTTTCTACAGCAATAAATCCCCTGCCCGCATTTCCTCTGTTCTAATTCAAAACTATGCTGCAGCCCACAATTGGTTTGCTGATAACCTCCTCCTGGTTAATGCTGAAAAAACAAAATCTAAGCTGTTCGGATCCAAGCCCTTCTTGTCCAAATCCAAAACTCACCCCTTCTCTCAACATCATCTCCCCTGATGGCCAAGCCCTTGAAGATGTCAATACTTTCAGATACCTAGGTGTTCTACTCAATCCGTCCCTCTCTTTCTCTGAGCACATCAACTCATTAGTTCGAAGGTTTCAACAAAAATTAGATGTTGCCTACAGATTCCGACAATACCTGACCCCAGAGGCCCGATTTGCCATTGTCCAGGGAATCTACTCCCAATCTTGGACTACTACTCCCCCATCTATGCTAGGACATCCACAACCCTTATGGCCAAGCTCTCGTCTGCCTACAACAGTGCCTGTCATTTTGCCTTGCTGGCCCCTTTCACTACACACCACTGTGTCCTTTACAGTTTGCTACGATGGCTTCTGCTGCAAGGCCACTTCGACTTTTCCCTTTGCTGCATGGTGGATTCCGCCATCTGTACTGGCCAGGAATATCCCCTTGCAGTCCTCCTCAAGGTCTAAACTTTACACCGTGGCCTCCGCTCAAACAGCATTCCTCCTCTGAATATTCCCAGGGTATCCACCAATATGAGCGGTAGAGTCTTGTCAGTGGCAGCCCCTATGCTGGGGAATAAACTGCCTGCCAAGCTCCGCTCCATTCACACTCACTGCCAGTTCAAATCTTGCCTCAAAGATTTGGCTCCTGGGGACTTCCCACTGCCACTGCTTTCCTGGGTAGTTCTTCATTTCCCAGCTGCTCTTACCACAAGAGTTTCTTGCCTATGCAACTCCCTTTGTAAATCCTCCAATTTCCCTTCCTCTCACACCCCTTCCCCTCTCCTTCCCTCTACTAGCCCCAATTTATCCTTTTCATGCTACTCCTGAGAAACATTGATGATCTCCTATGCAACTTGCTGTACATCAATTTCATATATATATATATATATATATATTTCTTTATGTATATGCACATTGGATTTATGTACTATATCACCTCGTATCATGTGGATTTATGTATTTTGCTACCTTGTATCTTTTACTATTGTAACCTTTTATTATTTGTCAGACTGTCTATTGTTCCATGCATTGTTGCTTGTGTTTAACTCTGTGCCTCTGTATGTGGCCCAGGTCATGCCTGAAAACAGTCCCTGGGATCAGTGCGCCTACCTGGTTGCCAAAGACATAAATAAATACATACATAAATAAATAAATAAAAGCCGGGTTGTATGTACCACACTAGCCTATGAAAACACTCACCAGCACCAGTTATTATAAAAACTAACACATATGAAGGTGTGTGATCTGCATTTTTTTTTTTACACACCCTCGGTGTCTAACAATATATAAACCTCTCAAGCTTCACTCTCGAGGTTTATATATTATCACACACTTGGGTAACTGCATATCACACACCTACATCTGCATTATTCTCTATATATCAGGTAGCTCCTGGAACTGTTGTGGAGGGTGGGGATTCAAGCAACAGACTAGTTTCTGATGAATGTACGGAAATGGGGACTGCTGAACTAGAGCATCTGGAAACTAAGGGTTTATTGCAGGATAAAAATCAAAAATAGCAGTTCTGAAAAGGGGGAGAATCTGCTAATGAAAGTAGCCAGAATATTGATGTGCAGATACAGAACAGAAGCATCTAATTACAGGAGATTCAGACTTTCAGGAGCTGGAAAATCATGACCAGCCCTCAGACTCTGAATCTTGTACTTCAGGATCTTTTTCAAGTTAATCTCTTCCAGCAGGCCATAACACATGGGCTATCCAGCCACAGGCATCACTTCCTCTGGATGATTTCCCATCAGTCTCTTCCAGGGGCCTCCCCTTCTCGTCACCTGATGTGCTCTTGCACATATATGATGTGCTGCACTCTTGAGTAGACTAGACTAGATAGACCATATGGCCTGTATCTCTTGGTAATTTTGTATGTTCGTATGTTCGCATAAAGGGCAGGCCCCTGATACTCCTCAGTTCTTTTCCAACCATGACCAAGTTAACACCAAGTTCTCCTGACCAAGAGTGCTAGCTTTCTTCAGTTCATCACCGAAGAAGTCACCTAGTGTTCTTCTACTACCTCCTCGGGGTCTCGAAGGGGTGAGCCCCCATCGTAGACGGAGCTTGGACTGGGTGGAAGCATGCATAGCACCAGGCATGTTTCCCCTGCAATACCATTTTCCACTTCACTGTCCTCGAGATCTCAGGTAAGTAGTAGCAGGGACCCACTGTACACCCAGTCTTCTCCACTGTCGACAGTCATGGCTCCCTCCCTTCCATCGTCAATGGGTTCTCTGTCGGAGACCTCAGTTGTACGGCTTCTTACACCGCTGCCTGCCAACAGTCTTTTAAGCCATTGTCTGGTGCAGATGGGAGCTCAGCAAAATGTCATAGGTTGGACCCACTGACACCCTGTCTTCTCCACTGTCAAAGGTAGTGGGTCCCTCCCATCGCCAATGGCTCCTCCATCGACGACCACTGTTATGCTGCAGCTTCCACCACTGCCCTCACCAACATGTCTTTTGAACCATGGACCATTATCATGTCTATCAATCTGTGATCACCCATAAGAAGGCAAAGTTCTTGTCCGGGGAGATTGTGGCTGCTCAAAATCGACCAGCTCAGCTGTTCTGAACTGTGAACAGACTCTGCAACCCAGCCTGCCTACAAGCTTGGAAAGATTTTTTGCAAGAAGAGTGCGATGAACTTGCTTGATTTTTTGCAAATAGGGTGGCCGATATCAGGTTGGTGCTCCATCCAGCGCACTCTATGGGTGTTGCCATGGATCAACGCGGGGTCACTTACCCTCGGCCATTTTGCAGTACCTTTGTCTGACCAGCTTTCATGGATGTTATGCGGATTGTCCAGAGCGTAGCCCTACATGCTCTAGTTTGGACCCGTGTCCTACTTCCCTGATTTTGGGTTGTATCAATTCTGTCAGTCTGGTCCTAGCTTGGATAGTCTGGTGCTCCCTGGAGACAGGTGAGTTTCCAAGCTCACTGAAAGAGGCGGTAGTGACACCACTCTTGAAGAAAGCTTCTTTGGACCCAGACTGCCTTGCAAACTACAGACCTATCTCTAACCTTCCCTTTTTAGGGAAGGTGATTGAGAAAGTAGTGGCCACTCAGCTGGAGGACCATTCGACCATCCATAACATCTATGAACCCCTCCAGTCCAGTTTTCAAAAGAGGCATAGTACTGAGACAGTGCTGTTTTGGGTGCTCAGTGATCTCCTGATGGCTAGAGATAGGAGGAGCCATTCCATTCTGGTCATCCTAGATCTCTCATCAGCATTTGACACTGTGGACCATGGGGTTCTGCTTGATCATCTGAGGTTCATCTGTGGACTGTCGGGTACAGTCCTCAGGTGGTTTACATCTTTCCTCACTGGAAGATCTCAGAGGGTGGTGTCCAGAGTTTATTCCTCCGACCCAGCTTCTCTGTCTTGTGGGGTTCCTCAGGGTTCAGTGCTGTCCCCCATGTTGTTCGCAGTGTATCTGCTGCCCCTCGGAGACATTGTAAGAAGGTATGGGCTGAGGTTTCACTGCTATGCTGATGATACCCAGCTCTACCTCTCTTTTGCACCTCACCAGGATGGAGCTGTCTTGGTCTTTAATTGCTGCCTCACTGAAATCCAGGAGTGGATGGATGCCAGTTGGCTGAAGCTGAACTCTGATAAGATTGAAGTACTGGTTGTGGATCCGGGTTGCCGGATAGGGAGGCTGGGTGGGGGTTCGCCCTCTGGACTTTTTCTCGGGGGTGTCCCACTCCTGTCCTCTGAACAGGTGCGGAACCTGGGGGTAATTTTTGATGAAGTGCTAACCCTGCATTCGCAGGTGTCAGCTGTCATCAAATCCTCGTTCTACCATCTGAGGAATATCTCCAAGATTAAGCACCTTGTTCCATCAGGCGACTTTACTACTCTGATCCATGCCTTTGTGACCTCGTGTTTGGACTACTGCAACTCCCTGTACCTAGGGCTACCAGGGGTGGAAATCCATTGTTTGCAGCTGGTGCAGAATGCGGTTGCCCGACTTCTGACAGGATCATCATGGTCCTGTCATATTATGCCGGTGTTGCGTGGTCTGCACTGGCTGCCAGTCCAGTGGTGGATCACCTTTAAAGTTGGTCTTCTAACTTTTAAAGCCCTACACAGACTGGGCTTGGACTATCTGAAAGAGCTCTTGGTTCCTCACTGCCCTGGGCAATTGCTCCGCTCAGCCAATGAGGGGTTGCTAGAAATTCCAAGGGTGTGCTTGAAATCTTCTGGGGGCGAGGGCATTCATGTATTCTGTCCCTGCCTTTTGGAATTCTCTACCCCATTGCTTACATGAATGCATGACCGTGGAGGGGTTTAAGCAAGCATTTAAAAATTATTTGTGGAACCAAGCTTTTGGTGATTAACTAAAGATGCTATCAGTGTGATTTTATTGCTTGTTATTGAGATGTCTGTCTGTTGACATTGTGATTTTAATTATGTTAAGGCACCTTGGTTTTTAAAAGGCGTCATACAAATAAAGGTTATTATTATTATTATTAGTATCATCATCTGTTGACGATGGCCTCTGCTGCTCCAGTGCTTCCCTGTCAATGGTTCTCCTGTCGACAGAGCATGTTTTGGGCCATTCGACTCTCCCGTCAACGGTTCTGTCATCGACAGAGCATGCTCGGGACATTCAACTTTCCCGTCAACGATTCTCCTGTTGATGGTGCATATATTGGGCCGTTTGGCTCTTCCATTGATGGTTCTCTCGTCAACGGAACATATGTTGGGCTGTTCGATTCTCCCATTGACTGGATGCTTCTGCCATTCGTCGGCTCTCCCGTTGATGGTTATCCCGTTGCCATAGTCGATGGCAGTGTCTTACCAATGGCCTTGTTGTTGATGGTTCTAAATGGTGGCTCCTAGCCTTACTGCTTCGTCAACGGTGTTCCCATCACTGTTCACAAGCTCCACCTTGGCATTCCCTGGTGGAGAGCCCTATCATGGCTCCTCCATCTACCACGGTGTTGGGGTCTTATGTGCACCCCTTCACGCCAATGGACAGCTGGGTTCCTTGCACCATTCCATCAGTGGTATCCCTCCAGTCTCAGACCCTTTCTTCTTATGGGGGTCACTTGACCATGGTGGATGTCCAGGTTTTTTTGTCCAACCTCTGGGGTGGCTGTGATCCAAGCCTCCACCTCCTCCACACTGGTGTTCTGTCCCTGGGAGGACGATTTGGTGCCCCATTCTTACCAGAATGGGATATGACTGGGCCCCTCGACAGACGCTCCCCTATTCTCCTCCAGGAACAGGATGCCACCAGAAAACAGTCAGTCCAATACCTTGGTATTCCAAATGACATACCGTCCCTCCCCTTGTGGATGCTTTTGGGGAGGCCATATTGGTACCATTCCATCTGTGATATCCCTTCAGTCTTGGACCCTTCTTCTCATGGGGGTCACTTGACCATGGTGGACATCTAGGTTTTTATGTCCAGCCCCTGAGGTGGCTGTGATCCAAGCCTCCACCTCCTCCACACTGGGGTTCTGTCCCTGGGAGGACGATTTGGTGCCCCATTATTACCAGAATGGGATATGACTGGGGCCCCTCTACAGACACTCCCCTGTTCTCCTCCAGGAACAGGATGCCTCCAGAAAACAGTTGGTCCAATACCTTGGTATTCCAAATGACATAACGTCCCTCCCCTTGTGGATGCTTTCGGAGAGGCCATATTGGTAGCCTGGCAACAATTGTTCCAGATTCCCTCCAATATCCTGCAGGGCGGACAGACTTTTCTGGGGCTCCTGTGGACCACCTCTGTCTTCTCAGACTTCACAGGCAGATTCTGTGGTTGCTAACTGTGGCTCACGATAGATCCGCTAGACCGCTACATATGTGTGCTCCACTCACAGATGCTGACTTCAAGAAGCTGGATATCATGGATAACACTACTGTGTCCATTTGCATTCTGCATTATATGGGCCACCTCCTCAAATATCGGGAGGAGCTCCTTAAGATTACTCCAGATTCAGTCCAGTTCCTTTCAACTGGCCAAGTCTCAGGAGACCCTCCATGATGGCCATCTGCTGCCACCGGACAGGGCTACCTCTGATGTCATCATTTCCTCAGATAGAGCCTCCTCTGCAAATGTTTGCCTTGGATACCATGCATGTCTGAGGTTTTCATGATTCTCACTGGATGTGCAATGATCCATCCTTTATGCTCTCTTTCACAGGGACAAACTCTTTGGGCCATGGGCCCAAAACATTCTGAAAGCCCTGCAAAACTTGGGATGTACCCTTCAGTCTGTTTGAAACCCTACATTGCAGCCTCATGCGAAGCCTGCATACAGGGGATCATTTCGAAGCCGCTCCTTCAGAGGTAGACCTACTACTCAGAAAGTGACATGCTATTGAATGTAAAGCTTGGTTAGCTCTGCCAAGCCCACAACATACCTCGGAACCATCACGATATATCCCTGCTGTTCCTCAGCAGGGACACCCTTAGGCCTGTGGGCATGTCTCTGGCCATGGAGGCATAGACCCCCTCCTCGACCATCGGGGGCAGGTTCTCCCAGTATCTCGGAGTTTAGTAAAAGATTGAGTCTGGTCTCTGGCTCTTTCACTTGATCCAGTCTGGTCCTACGTTGGTCTTCAACCAGTACCTCCTCCTCCCTTGCTCCCCTTGGTCGCAATTGTCCTCCCGACAGTGCTAGATCAGCTGTTCCCCTGCTAGATACAGGGGACTGGTTCTGTTCCCTTGACATGCTGGAAGCATGCCTTCATTTCCTGATGTACCCTGCCCACAGGCAGTCCTTATGATTCCTGTTTCAGGACCATCATTTTCACTTTTGGTCCCTCCTTTTCGGCCTTTCTTTGGCTCCCAGGGTATTTCCCACATGCCTGGCGACAGTGTCAGGGGGCCCTTCAACAGATTGTTCTGTCTGTCTTTCCATACCTTGCAGACTGACTCCTAAAGGTGTCTACACGTCCCATGTTGGAATGCACCCTGACCCGCACCCTAGAGATGTTCTCCACGGTAGGCATCACAGTCAACTGCCCAACGTCTATGATGTACCTATCTCAAACTCTCCAGTATATAGGAGAGGTACTAGACACCTCTCAAGGCATGGTGTTTCTCCCCAACACTAGAGCACACACCATTCTGACCCCCATTCTGAGGTTACAGTTTTGCCAGTAAGACTCAGCCAAAGACTCCCTTCGACGCCTGGGACATTTAGTGGCAACCATCCCCATTGTCCCTCATGCCTGACTTCATATGAGGATCCTTCAGTGGAATCTCAGGGTCCAGTGGGATCAGAAGTGGGACGACTTCAATGCCATGGTCCTTTTGTCTTCCCCACCACTTAGCACACTGCAATGGTGAATGTCCAGGGACAGTCTCCTGCGGGGCATGTCATTCCATCCTCGGGTCCCAGACCTCATCCTAAACGATGGCTGCCTTCTTTATGGGATGGGATGCCCATCTTCAAGGGGTTCAGTCCCATGGCTCTTGGATGGTGCTGGAAGCCTGTCTTCACTTCACTATCCTGAACATGAGAACTGTTCTAGATGCCTTACAAATGTTTGAGACCTTGCTCCCTCAGGGGTGCCTTCAAGTGCAATCGGACAGTTCCATAGTAGTTCACTACCTGAACAGACAAAGCAGTACTCATTCATACCCTCTGTGCCAAGAGTCCATAAGGGTGTGGCATTGGGTGACCCAGAGAGAGACTTACCTTCTGGCGGTCCACATTCCAGGGGTTTCAAATACCCTGGTAGATGCCCTGAGTGGAACTCATGCTCAGGCTCATGACTGGGAGATCCACCCAGACATCTTGGCAGATATCTTCCTCAGGTGGGGTCATCCGGAGTTAGCCCCGTTTGCTTTTCTGCAAGACACAAAACTGCCTCTCTATTGCTCTCTAGAGTGAGGTCCTGGAACTTTCTGGCTGAACGTCTTCTCTCCTTCCTGGACAGGACACTTCCTTACCACTTCCCTGCCCTTTCCTCTTATACAGAGAGTACTCCTAAATCTGGTCAAAGACAGGGAATCAATGAGGCTCATAGCCCCCTACTGGCTGTGGCAAATTTGGTTCCCCTTGCTGTTGCAAATCTCAGACTGGGATCCTCTTCCTCTTTGTCCGGCCCTCCTATCACAGGAGGACAGCTACCTGCTACACCTGAACCTGTGCTCCCTGCGCCTGCTTGTAGGGCTCCTGAGGATGCAGTCCTCTCTTGTTATCAGGTGTCCCCAGAGGTAGCAGGTAGTCTACAGGTGGCACAGCAGCCCTCTACTAGGTCATTCTACTTTATGAAATGGAAGCGTTTTTCTCTATTTGGGCCTTTCCTGGGAACTGGACCCCTATGACTGTTCCCCACAGAGAACACTGGACTACCTCCTCTCTCTGTCAGTGGGTGGACTAAAATATTCATAGATAAGAGTACACCTATTGGCTATTTCTGCCTTTCATTTACCTGTGGACAACAAACCATTGTCCAAGTTGCCTCTCATTAACACCTTCCTGGAAGGTATCTTACATTTACATCCCCATGTTCAGGACCCTGTCCCAGTGTGGGATTTGAATTTTGTACTGAAAATTGACTGAAGGTCCCTTTGAGCCCACATATATATGTGAGCTCTGTTTTTTTATCATGAAAAACTATTTTGTTTTGGTGGCGATTACGTCAGGTAGACATATTTCAGAGTTACAGACACTCATGTGCAAGCCACTTTATACAGTTTCATAAAACATGGGTGTCCTTATGTGCTAACCCCTCTTTTCTACCTCAAGTTGTTTCTGAATATACTCTAAATTGGTTCATTCAGTTGCCAGAATATTTTGCAGATTCTGACAATTCAGGGAAGCCCTGCTTCATACTCTCGATGCGAAAAGAACATTGAGACTTAATCTTCTCCACACTGACCAGCTGCAAAAAACTGAGCAACTTATTGTTTCTTTTTGCCCCAAGACGACTGGGTGCTCAGGTTTCTAAGCAGTACTTGTCCACATGGTTGGCCAGCTGCATTACATTCCTATATAACAAATATGATAAACCTCTCACAGGATCCGTGAAACCCTACTCCACTAGAGGCATGGCTACCTCCCCAGCGTGTTTTCCAGGTGTCTCAGCTTCAGAGATTTGCGAGGCCGCCACCTAGTCTACTGTACATACATTCACAAAAACATTACAGTCTAGACATCGCTTCTAAGAAGCATGCCGCTTTTGGGTGGGCAGTCCTAAACAGCCTCCTGTCCTTATCTGTTGCAGTTTGCTTCCTCCTCCCATGGGCATCACTACTTGGGATTCTTCCCATGTGTTATGGTTTGCTGCAAGAGGCTGACTTGAAGAAGATAGTACAGTTGTGTAAGAACTTACTGTAACAGTAGATCTTTGAGTGTATCTCTTGCAGCAGGCCATGCTGTCCTGCCCACCATCCCCCTTGCTTCAGAAGGATACCTTGCTCCATTCTCATGTGGCAGCCTTGAGCTGCTGCCTTTTGTTCTTCTCCTCGGTTCTCATCGGAGACCTATGATTCACTTTTCATATCAGTCGCTAAGATGGAAAATAGAACTGAGGAGTATCAGGGGCCTCCCTTTTATATATGTGCAAGAGCACATCAGGTGACAGGAAGGGGAGACCCCCATGGAAGAGACTGCTGGGAAATCATCCAGAGGAAGTGATGCCTATGGCTGGATATCCCATGTGTTATGGCCTGCTGCAAGAGATACTCTCAAAGATCTACAGTTACGGTAAGTTTTTATGCAACTGTACTTTCTTACAGACAGAATACTGGTCCCAGATTTGTAGATTTGTTTAAAGATAGGACAGAACCAGCACCACACAGGAATGCAGTCTGACTAAACTATAACAGAGGTTTGGAAACTCATCCAGACCATGTCTATGTTGCAAAAATATTGTTAAAAAAATCTGTACAGTTTTTCTTTTCAGAGATCTATGCATTGATCCACGTTTCTGGGGAGGACGTCTTTGACATCAGTTTAAGACCACCACAAATTTTGAAGCATTTGTGGTCAAAATATTGATGGATGATGTTTTCACCACTATGAACTTCCTTTATTGTGATACCAATTACAAAGCTACTAACTAAAACAATAACTGCGCTTTTTTGCAATGAGGGGGTACATGCGAGTGACATTCATTTTTGGCTGTCTCATAGATGTGAGGTTTTCAGTCCACCAATCTCCATTACAGATACAAATAAAAAACATTTGGAATGAAGCTGGCCTGCCAGTGCAGCAGTTGGATTTCCGCTTGCGATGCCAGCGACCCGGATTTTGGAATGGACCCGTGGAGCTGGAGGGCCAGCTAGGAGGAGAAGGGTAAAGCGCCCATTGGGCTGCTCTCCTTCTCTGGGGGGAGGGTTGGCTGCATGTCCGGCACTTAGAGACTCCTGGCAGAGCTGGGGGTAACACAAGCTGCCAGCGCCTAGTTCCAGAGGGGTGGGGTGGATACAGGCGTCATTGCATATCCCCGCCCCTGGGGCAGTCCAAGAAATAACTTGCAGGCTGCCATAGATGACTCATGCCTGGCACCGGGACCTTAATGGCCTCAGTCATCTCCACCAACCAATCTCAGTTCTGCTGCACTGTCCAGCCCAGAACCCCACCTTGTGGGGAAGCCAGGGAGCCATCGCCTTTCCCATCGGAGATGAGTTGGATTGGGCATCGGCCCCACCTCAAGAGGTAAGTTGGGGGGTATCGTTCAGGGGATGGCTGAGGTGAGGCAGGAGTGTGCAGGATAGAGCCGAAGGTTAGGAGGCCTGTGAGACAAAAAGAGGATAAAAATAAAAAAAAAAAAAAAAAAAATTTGGAACGGTGGTTGGAGGCTCCAGGTGAAATTAAAACAAACAGCTGATGGTATACTTCACCTTCTGCCTGCTTTTATGCTGGCCAGCCCGAGGCCTTTCATAAATGCAGAGTGAAGACTCACCTTAGTAGCACTTGTGACAAGCTAAGGTGTGGTTTGTGTGGAGAATTTGGCTATATTTATTTTTTTATTTGCTTTTGGTAACCGGGTAAGTGCACTAGGCATAGCAATGCCTATTTTCAGGCATGACCCAGGAGGATACAGGGTAATAGAGATAACAAAACAGTTTGTGGAGAACAACAAAATGGGTGGAAGAGCAATGGCTACAGATCGGTACAGTATCAAGCAAGCTTGCAGTACATTCGAGTCAACAAATAGATAAGTAAAACATAAACAGTAAAACAGCATAACAAGTGCAGGTTCACCCATCTTAGTGATACAGGCTGGGAGAGATAGCTCTGCTAGGCACAGATGTGAAGTCCAACTGGGAGAACAATGTTGGAACACAAAATAGACAATCAGCTTTAATTGAGGGTGAGTGCTTTTTTTGTGGAGGAAGAGCAGGGAAAGGGGACAGAGAGAGAGAAAAGGGAGGGAGGGTGGGTGGGAGATAGTATGGGAGACATGGGTAAGGTGGAAAAGGAAACATAGAATTTGATAGCAGATAAGGACTGCTTGGCCAACCCATTCTGCCCATTTCTCTACCTGATGGATAAGCTGCAGATTCTAGTTAATCAACAGCTTACTTCCTCCTGTCCCCCACTAGAATTGCCTTATGCTTGTCCCATGCATTCTTGAATTCTCCCACTGTTCCTGACTCCACAACCTCCTCAGGAAGGCTGTTCCATGCATCCACAACTCTCTCTGTGAAAAAATACTTTCTAACATTACCTCTGAGCCGTCCCCCCTCTATCTTCAAATTGTGCCCTCTTGTTCTTGCACCTCTTCTTCTGAAAGATACTACCCTCCTGTACTTTTTTAATTCCCTTGAGATACTTGAAGGTTTCTATCATGTCCCCCCCTCCCTCCTTTCCTCAAGGGTATATATATTAAGCTGCTTTAGTCAGGAGAGTTGGGAAGAGAAAGCGGAGAAAAATAAAATGTGGAGGTGGAGCAGAAAAATAAAATGTGGAGATGAAGCAGCCAGTGGAGGAGGATACGGGTTCTATGGAAGTTGGAAGCAGGCACAGGGGGTAAAATCAAGTAGATGTTCGTGGTGCGTCCTCTTGAAAGTGGCATGGGATGGAGCAAGACAAATTGCTTGTGGAAGAGAGTTCCAGTGTTTTGGCGCAGTATGTGAGAAAGCCCGTGTCCCCATTGCTGTTTTACATCTGGGGATGTGGCGAGGTGCTTGTTCAATGGATCGAAGCTCATAAGAGACAGTTTGTGTATTCAACATAGAGGCAAGGGACCTGGGGAAGACAGGATCTGGTAATGCTATCAGTGAGAGATCCGAGTGACTGGAGCCAATGGGCAGAGGAGGAGAGCCATTTAAGGTCAGCATAGAGCTGGCAGTGGTGTTTGTAGTGAGGGGACACAGAGGCATATTTACAGATATTATTATAGGTGGTGTCCCACTTGAAAAGAGAGGTTTTTGAGGCCCCAAGGTAGGTAACTAAGCCATAGGATAGTGCTAGAAGAAGAATGCCCTGTACAATTGCGAGCCTGGCTGATGGGGTAAGGGCATAACTAGTTTGATAGGCACCACCAAGTTTAGTGTTTACGACTTTGCAGGTAGTATTGAGGAGCTGATAAAAAGCCAGAGATTCATCAAGCAGAATGCCCAGGTATTTGAAGGCGCTGGTGTTGACCAGTAGTGAGCCATGAGAGCAGGAAATTTTGAGGGGTTTTTGGTTTGTTCTGAGTCTGGCTGGGGAACCGAAGAGCACTGCATGCATCTTATCTGCATTTAGAACAAGGTTGTTTTCGATGAGCCAGGACTGGAGCTTGATAAAGTTTGAGGAGAGAGAGCAGTTTATGTCCGAGGTGTTCCTTGCAGTGTAATATAGAACAAGGTCATCCGCATATAGCAGAGACATGCAGTCGGGGAGAGAGTGGGGAAGACATTTACAAAGATAGAGAAAAGTAGGGGGCCCAGAATGGATCCCTGAGGAACACCAATATTAGTGGTAGAGAGTTCAGACAGGACGGAGTTGTAATTTACGGCCTGCATCCTGTCTGACAGGTAGCTACTGAACCAGGCCACTGCCTCTGTGGAGAAACCAAGGCACAAGAGATGTTGAGAAGAAGGGGGTGGTTTACCAGATCAAACGCCTTAGTTAAGTCGATAAAAATTGCGCCGGTGGTGAGGCCTTTGTCCATTGCAGTACAGATGTCATTTGTAAATTTTAGAAGAGTGGTGACAGTGCTGTGGCCTTTGCTGAAGCCATGCTGGAGAGAAGACTATGTTTTTGTAGAAAAGAGATGGTTTGAGTGGCTACTAGTTTTTCCAGTATTTTATTAAGTACGGAGAGAATGGCTATGGGCTGGTAGTTGGCCATATTTGTGGGGTCTCCCTTTTTTAGTGTGGGAGTGACTTTTGCTATTTTTCAGATGTTGGGGACATAGCTGTGGCATAGTGATAGTCTGAGAATTCTGGCTATGGGAGAGGCAAATCATAGGGGCGCCAAGTTTCAAGAGTTTGGGCACAAGACCATCCAAGCCCGTAGCGTTATTATCGGGGATGCCTATTAGCATTTTTAGGACTTCCTGTCTAGTGATAGTTCGAAAATGGAAAGGGGGGTGGTTATATTGGGATCCACTGTCTGCATGGGGTGGAGGACTACATGGAGGAGGTGATAGGGAGGAAGACAGATATTTTGATAGATCAGAGAATTGCAGGTTAAATGAGTTAGCAATGGTGGCTGGATAGTTGCAATGCACACCATTTATAATCATATCTTTGGAGATTTTGTTTTGTTTGTCTCCAAGGAGAGTCTTGATGATGGCCTAGAACTTTCTGGAGTCACCTGCCACATTAATCAACAAGCCTTTGCAGAATGAGCTCTTAGCATGGCGGATGTTTCTTTTACACGAGTTTCTCCGAGTTCTGTAGTCATTATAGTCAGATCGGAGGCCCGAGACCTTGCAAACATCGCCAGCTCTTGTCCCTAGCTCTGATTTTGGTGAGTAGGTCTTTGTTGAGCCATTTGGTGTGGGTACCACTTACACGACGTGTGGTGAGGGGCGCATGGGTATTTTGGATGGACCCAAACAGGGTAAGAAAGTGGTCCAGGGCTGTTTGGGCATTGGTGGCTGAGCAGATGCAGCTCTAGTCTAGCATTGTGAGATCACTCTGAAACTGGGCTATATCAAGGTTGGCTAGGTTTTGAAAAGTTGTGAGTTGTGGTGGGGCTGCAAGTTGTCTAATAGAGCGCCACACACAATATATTGGGGTGTGGTCACTTACAGCATCAGCAAGGGTACCTGCCCAGAGTATACAGTCTATGCGACTGGTCAAATCCCAGTCGATTAGAGTACTGCGTCTTGGGGGAGGTATAATCCTAGTGGGGTCAGTGATAAGTTGGTGGAGGTCATGTCCTGTACGGTTGTATGGAGGGATTTATTTTGTTTCCCAGCCCAACTCAGGTTAAGATCTCCAAGGATAAGGACTTTGTTGCGATCCACTACTGCATCAACGTGTGAGAGGAGCTCCTCGAGACCAGCGGTGCCACCTAGTGGTGGGTTATAAGCACATACAATGTGATGTTTTTTGGGGCCAAGCTGTAGGGTGGAAAGGATGGATTCACAATGTGAGAGGTCACGTGTGGTGATGTTAGAGAGATTAAGGTGTGTTTTGTAAAACATGGCAACTCCACCACCCCATTTAGAGGTGGGCCTGTCTCACCTGGCAAGGTGATAATTAGGTAGTGAGCATGTGGAGTCGGGGTAGAGGGTTTGAGCCATGTCTCGGACAGACAAATGATGTCTGGGTCATACTGTAAGACCCAGGCTTCTAGTTCCGTTCAGTTATGGAGGAGGCTTCTTATATTCATGTAAGCCAGGCGAAGACCCTTTATGTCCTTCCATGATGAATCTGAGTGGGAAAGGGGAGCGAGATGGCCAGGGTGGGGTTCAATATTCCCAGAGAGTATCAAAGCAAGCAGGAGGAGATGCCATAGTTTGCGATGGATGATTGGTGAAGACAGGGTTGAGAGACCGAGAAGGCCCTTTTTTAAGGAGAAGGCTACGTGGTAGATGTAGTTGTGAGGGATAAGTAGGGGTGAGTTACCCTTGGAAGTATTGGGTGTATTAACATATTTGAGAAAAAGAAGTTGTTTAGGTTCGTGGTACCAACCCACTGAGAGCCATAGGAAGAGACCTAGTATGAGACCAGGCAGCAGTAATGAGTGTAGTGTAGGAGCCATCTGATAATAAAGTGGGTTATCAAAGAGTGTCACAGGATAAGTAAGCTAGAATAGGTGAAAAGGCAGTTTAGGACAGGCTGTGTCAGTAGGTGATAGGAGAAGAAAGGTAGAGTTTAAGCTGAATTGTAGCAGAAAATAGTCTGTCAAAAGATCAACTTCTAGGAGAGTGTGATAGGTTTATCAGATGTCCTCTATGGGCTTAGTGTGGTTTGCAGAAACAGCTATCATTATAATCTTTTTAAGGAGCAAGGCCACACATTTCATGATCATCCCTGGGCTTCTAAAAATTGATCGGACGGTTATGACCAAGACACAGTTCTAAAAAAATGCACAACATGGTACTGCATCTAGTCCTAACACAGAAGACCCACAGGAGGGTATTTCATGGGGTGTACCCTCGGCAAGACCCCCCCCCTCCTCTGACCTTCCCTGTATCTGAGATAGCTCTTCCTACGTTACGTACACAAATACCCCATCTGAATGCCCCTATATACCCTGGACCTCCACCTGATTCTAGTGAGCAGGATGTACCCACTGAAATTTCTATAGCCTCAAAAGGCACATGGCAAGATTCCATGCCCCCAACGCCTGATAGTATGACTGTTGTATCTAAAAGGATAACAAGGGCTGCTGTAAAGATGCCATGACAATCACCAGTCACTCTCCAAAATGAATTTATTGTATTGAACACCAAGAAAGAATGGGGTGACTTCCCAGGGTGACTTGGATGTTGGAGAGCTGGATTCTGACATTTCTAACACTTAGTCAAATCAAGATATTCTCATATGTTCCTTTCTACAGTAGATACTTCCAAGGGTCCCAGGAAAAGGAAGACAAAATCTATGAAAAAGGGAGTGACTTGATGGATTTTTTATTATAACATGTTTTTTTCTTGCAGCTGTTTTCTCATCCTCTTCTTAACTAATGGGGTCCCTCTGTATAGCTTCTTTAAATGTTTGCAGTAATAAATCTACAAAGAAAGGGAAATGATCTTCACATACACCACTCCAATTATGAAGTTATCTTCTTGCAGGTAAGCAGATTAGACTCCTTTCTGATGTGGTACAAGTGAAAAAAACAAACATGGGGTCTTGTTTTTGGACATATGGGGATGGTACAAATGGGGTGGGTATTCTTTTCCTGGGAAACACATTTTTCAGTTTCTAGGTTGGTGGACATCAGCTGTGCTTGGGCCCTTCTTCTTGCTGTTGCATATCATTCTGATTCTTTCAGACTAATTAATCTTTATGCTCCCCAAGTTAAAACAGCCAGAATGGCATTACGGGAGTTTATAACTCCATATTTACACACTGGGAGGAAAGTGGTTTTGTGAGGAGATTTTTAAGACAAGTTGGGGAAAAAAAGATTATAGTGATGTTAATGCTTGACAGCTGGGTTAAAGGATGAATAGAGATCATAACACATCATGGGGGGGAGGGGGCAACATATTTCCGGAATTCCTTGTCTATCAAGCTATGTTATTTTTACATTTCCCTAGCACTGTTGTGCAGTTTTGCAGGGTTTATTTAACTCTAAAAACTGATCAGCATTTTGCTCATAAAAGTGCTAAAACATTGTGAAAATGCATAGCACTTACCTCACTGTATTTAACAAACATAACACTTCTAGAAAACCTATATAAATACTTTCTGTACAGTTAGTATTGTCCCAAGAAAAAAACTGCTATTCAATTATTTAAAACCCTGTTTTGTCAGGTGTTAGCAGAATTTTCAGACCACTTATTATTAGGGTGGGTTACTGATTTTTGTGCCAATCCTGGTAGTGCATGAAAAGGTCATTGAAAATTGAACACCTCTATATTAACCCACCCTGAGGTCCAGGAGACTGTTTACCAATTATTAGCTGCTAGACATTTGCTTTTTTGTTGTTGTTATGACAACCCAGTACAGTGGTGAGAGGATATCAAAGCTGATGTTAGGAAATTGTTTCAACAAAGTGGAAAGCAAAGTCTGATTATATGCTTTATCTGAAATTGAGCTACAAGCCATATAAGTTATTGACAAAGGGGAAAAAACATGACACCTGACATTAAAATTCAGATATTAGCTATACAAGCAGACATGCTGAAGTTTCAGTATAATAGAGTTGATTCATTTAAAGCAGCAGTGCAATGAAAAAAGTTATTGCAATAAAACAAATTTTCTGCTATGGTTATAAAAAATATTGGCAGAACTGTTGATTTGGGTTTTCTGGATGCTTCCTATGTTGTGTACTGTACATTTGCATTTTTGGCTGGACTCTTATCCTCCTTGGGTCCTCAGAATCATTTCTATGCACAAAATGAGGCGTCTATCTTTTTTCTTGAGAAATAATTACTTTAAAACATTCATAAAATTCTTAAATGATACTGAAAATGTTATCACCAAAATAAACTGA
Source organism: Neoceratodus forsteri (assembly GCA_016271365.2). Lineage (NCBI taxonomy): Eukaryota > Metazoa > Chordata > Ceratodontiformes > Ceratodontidae > Neoceratodus > Neoceratodus forsteri. The sequence continues at coordinate 727,753,617 of CM028129.1, forward strand.
AAGACACTTGCCATTAATTTGGAAGGAAAAAAGGCGGGGTCAAATTTTAACCCATTTTCGTTGTACTGCTGCTTTAATATGGAGGCAAGGCAAGGCAAAATTTATTTAAAAAGATGCCCAATCCCGGAGGCTCTGGGCACTGTACAAGGAAATTAATACACAGTAAAAGCAAGATCAATAAAAAACAAAGAAAAATATATAAACATAAGCATAATTAACCTATATAAAAACATTCTCCATAAATAAAAGCTAACCATCAAATTACCAGTAGCTGTAATTGAAACTCTAAATGGACAGCTTAATTCAAAAAGGCCTGGATGAATAGGAGGGCTTTTAGGTGGACTTTGAATACCTCCATCATAGGGGCACCCTTAACCCCAAGGGGCATCGAATTCCACAGGATGGGGGCAGCATCACTAAACGTCCTGTCACTGGCCGATTTCAACCTCATCCTGGGAAACGCCAGGGGGCCCCCCACAGGAGGAATGGAGGGGGCAAACCAAGAGAGCAGGTACAAGAAGGTTTAACAGATAACCAGTGCCCTGACCATGTAGGGCCTTATAGGTGAGAAGACCCACCTTAAAGAAGATCCTCCACCTGACCAGCAGCCAGAGTAGCTCACGCAACACAGGTGTAATATGACAGAACTTTGGCTGCCCAGTAAGCAACCGGGCAGCCGCATTCTGCACTAGCTGCAGTCTGCGAAGAGATCCTCCCATGACCCCAAGGTAGAGCACATTACAGTAGTCAAGCCTTGGTGTAACTAAGGCATGTGTCAAAGTGGGGAGGTCCAGAGGCGGAACAAGGGGCTTTATCCTGGTGACAGTTCTGAGATGGAAAAAACAGGATCAGATGGTGGAAGATATCTACTCCTCCATCGTCAAACTCCTATCTAGAATGACACCAAGATTTCACACCCTAGAGGAGGCCTTCAATGGAATAGATACCAGAACAAGTCCACTCTCTGATCCAGAAGCCATCCTATCACGCACTCTGTTCGACTCCACCACCAATACCTCCGTCTTATCGGGGTTCAGTCGCAACCAGCTAGAGGCCATCCAGTCGTTAATCCCAGCAAGGCAGCTGTTTAGCACATCTACCATGTTGGATGTTCCTGGGGCAAAGGATAAGCATAGCTGGGTATCATCAGCATAGCAATGAAAACCCAAGCCATACTTCCTAATGATCCCTCCCAGGGGCAGCATATACGCTGCGAAAAAGATTGAGGCTAATATTGACCCCTGAGGTACTCCACAGGATAGGGGGCTAGGGTGGAGGAGAAATTCCCCATCACAACCCATTGCCTCCTGTTGGTTAAAAAAAAACTCAAACCAACAGATGACAGTGACGGTGAGTCTGCAGAGTTCCCTGAGGTGGTCAAGCAACACACAATGGTCCACAGTGTCAAATGCTGAAGAGAGATCAAGAAGAACAAGAATTGTCCTCTCTTCTCGATCTCTAGCCCTGAGAACATCATTCTGCACCTGAACAAGTACAGTTTCTGTGCTATGCCTCGCCCAAAACCCCGACTGGAAGTGTTTGTACAACTCATGGGTTACGATGTGCTCCTCCAACTGAAGCTCCACTAACTTCTCCACAATCTTTGCCAAAAAGGGAAGACTGGAGATAGGTCGGTAATTCGCCCTAACCTCTGGGTCCGAAGATGGTTTCTTTAACAGTGGTCTCATCAATGCTTCCTTCAAGGCATCAGGAAAGACCCCTTCAGAAAAGGAATACCAGACAATCAGAGCAAACACTGGGCCAATGGCATTGACGCATCTCATCAAGAAACAAGTCAGAACCGGGTCCAGTTCGCAAAAAGTGTGCTTCAGATTAGTCGCCACCCCTTGACTTCATGTACCTCCACTGGTCTAAACTCCTCCCAACCAGGCGGAGTGCACTCAGAACACTTTGGGTGACCACTGCCAGCTATGGCAATGCTGACTGAAGGAAGTCCCTGCCGGATACTGGACACTCTGTCCGAGAAGAACCGAGCAAACTCTTCACTTTCAGCATTAGAAAAAACCTTCTTCGGCTGTAGACAGGCTGTACAAAGTAGCCTGTCCACAGTCTGAAAAGTACAGCTGGTCAGTTCTTCCAGGCAGCAATCTCCCTGGACAGGAACACTGCCTTCTTATGGTTGATTGCCCCCTGGTATGCATTATAATGCACTCGCAGGGCCAGTGTGTCCTCTTCCAGGTCGGACCTCCTCCAGCAGTGTTCCAACCTCTGACCCTTTCTCTTCATCTCCCGATATCCCCATCAAACCATGGTGACCTCAGGTAGGAAGATTTGGGTTATACACGGACAGGTGCGAGGGAGTCAATGGTATCAGATAGCACTCTATTATAAGAGCCCATCATGGCACCAACAACTCTGATGCATGCATTACCCACACCAAATAGATCGGCTGCCACCAAGAAATTCTCCGGGGTCAATCCCCGCAAAGGACGACAGCTCATCATCTCTGAATGGGGGAGGGCACCTGGTGGGAGCCCCGAACATAAACCGCACCGTGCAGTGATTGGACCATACCACCTGATCAATCTTGAGATCATTTATCTCAAGCCCCAGTGAGAACACCAGGACCAACGTGTGCCTGCCCTAATATGTCGTATCAGAAACAACTTGCGACAGGCCCAGCAATTACATAGTCTGGAGGAGGTTATAACCAAGCTGAGAAGAGTCATCATCGGCTCAAACACTGAAATCCCCCAAGGCAATATATCTGGGGGCTTCCAATGTTTTGCCGATGACAAATTCAGCAGCCTCTTGCAGAAAATTCCCCAACCACCCTGGGCGAAGGTAAATAAGAAGAATCCTGTAGCCTGTGCCCGGACCTCTGCGAACGGCCACACATTCAAAAGAACCTGGGGTTCCCACTGGGTGCACGGTGAAGCCCAAGTCAGATCTAAAACAGATGGCTACCCCACTACTCCTATGTTCCTCTCTGGGGCAGTGCACCATGATATACCCAGAGGGGACGGCAGCCTCAAAAACTGGGCCAGCATCATCTCCAGTCCAGGTCTCCGTGATGCAAGCCAGATCGACCGAGGAGATCAAGTACGCAATAATCATGGTCTTGTTCCTGATTGATCTGGCATTGCATAGCACTGCCCTCAGGTGATTGGTGGGCAAAGCAGCCCCTCAGGTTACCTGACCACTCAGTCTGGTGGACTCCCTGGAGACAGGCACCAAACACATCTGGCTTCTTTCTTGTGCCTGTCGGAATCCAGGGCACCTTCTGGACCTAACAATCCCAATCCTATCACCCTCCACTGTGCACAGGGCTCCCCAATGCCCAAGACCACCCCAGCCCCTCCAAATCCCCACCTCCCAGCAATATCTCACAGTAGTATCAGAAACCGGGAGGCAGGTGAAGGGCCGCAAGTCATGCAGAAGAGATGTCCCATACACTATCCTTGCCCTCCCTGGCCCCCCCAGATGACCCAGGCACATCAGTAATTTGAGAAGAAAGATAAAAAGGAAAGCTCTTATTCACACACAAACACTCACTCCAATCCTACCCCCACCCTTCTACCCAAAGCAATATACCCTAAACTTAAATTTAAACAACATTAAAATTTTCAATAACAACATTCAATATAACTATACAATCCACAGTCCTCCGAAGAGGAAAAGAACTCAAGTTCAGCAAGTCAGTACTCTCAAGCTTGTTCAATCCAGGTCCAGCAGCAATCTTAATAAACAGTGTGTCAGCATTAATCCATATTCAGGTCCAGTGTTCCATATAATTAAATGCTGAGATGCTCTCACCACCACGGCCTGGTTAGTACAGGTACCAGAAAGCTCTCACCCACCCCGGTCCTGCCTATTTTTTGCAATTTTAGTTGTAATAAATAGATGCACTTGACCAAAATTCATATAATGCCACCAGTCAGCTTCCACAGATCTTTAGTAAATCAGCTAATAAGTCTCAGAAGAAAAAGTCACACTCACGGCCCGTTCACATGTTTTGAAGGAGCAGCTCATCGGCAAAACTTTCTTTTCAACGCAGAATCAGTGTCCCAGCTTGGTTTCGACCCGGCCAAGGCCACACTTCAGTCCAGGGACTCACCACGGTAGTAGCCACCCTCCGGTAGCCACCCTGCCAGATCCTTCCTTCAAACACCAGTCACCCTCCAGTGACCACCTCTCAGGATACCCCCCAGACTTCAGCCACAGCCCAGACATGAGCCCCCCCAAGCTGTTTCACCGGATTCCGCTTCCACTCGCTCACCTCTCCAGAGTGACGAGCCTCACCAGCAAAACAAATTCACTTTTTGGAGTCTCTCTAGCCTGCTCCCATTTTCTGCTCCTCACGGTGGACTGAACAAGCACACCTCAGTCACTCAAGGCAAATCCTTCTCAGGACACAAATCTTCAACTCACTCCTCCAATATTCCCAGCGGCCCAACAAACAGCCGCATCGACTATCGCCACAGCATAAATATGGCACTAAACAGACTCCTTTTGGATATCCTTATGTGTCCTGTAAGCACAGAATTGATCACAACATTTTTATGAAGCTGAAGTCTCTGGATGGTACATGTCTCTTTGACAATGATAGTATGCTCTGTATAATGGAATTCTTTATTGCTCATTCGGTTAGTATTATTAAAGATGCCCAGGGGACTACTGAGCAATTAACCAGATGGACCTGCCATCAATTTCAGGTTTAGACAGGAGGGCACTTTCAACACCTATGCCAGTGAAGAAAATCAAACAAATTATTATGAAGTTAAATTTGTGCACCTTCCCAGGCTTTTATGGAACTGCTAATGAGTTTTATAAAATGTAAGTGGATATTCTTTCCTGTTTTCTACAACAGGTGTTCCAGTATATGATGAACTCTTTTAACTCCTTACCTTTTTTTGCCAGTTTTTCTTTTTAAGAAAGTAGATGTTACTTCCCTGAATAACTGGTAGCCAATTCGCCTGTTAAATTCTGATTATAAGATATTTTGTAAAATATTATACAAGACACTTAACTGGTAGGAAGGAGTTAACAGTGCCAGTGCAAATGTGCAATATTCCAAATAGAAGTATCCAATAAGATATGTAAATTCTGAGGGCTATAACAGAACTTGCAAATTCAAATCTTGTCAGGGCATCTTCTTCTCTTTGGATTTGGAGAAAGTCTATGATAGGGAATCCTATGGTTTCTGTTTGCAGTTTTGGTGGCCTATGGAATTCCAGATAGCTTTATTAAATGGTTTGCTCTATTATATGATAAGACTTTAGTTATACCAATCATGAACGGTTTTTCAGGGAAGTCTTTTCCCATTAAAATAGGAATACAACAAGGTTATACTCTAAGTCCAATACTTTAACTTTGGACCATTTATTGAAAAGGATTAGTCATAATAATAGGATTATAGGCATCTGACTTCCATTGTCCATGGCACAAGTTAAAATTACAGCATACACAGATGTCTGTTGTTGCCTCTGGACAAGAAGCTTTCCATATTCTATTATAGTTTTCAAGTGTATCTGGTGCTACAATTTATATTTACAAAAATATAGGCTGTAGGGTAGGTACCAGAGATTGATAACATAGAAGGGATAACATTTTCTGATGGTCTAGTAAAGGTCCTGGGGGTGACATTTGGTCCTGGGAATATGCCACTTTCAAACTGGGAAGGCAAACTGAATTATTGCGCAGATAATGTTTTTCTTTTTTTGTATAATATTTTTATTCAAATTATTCCTGTGTGACATAGCAAGACACACTTGCTACACGGTAAAGGTATATTTCCAGTGATGTTACAATTTGTTTCCTGACCAGTTGCCTACATATAAGATGACTATTTATAACAATTTCTCAAAGTTCTATTCCTCTCCTTTCAGTTCCCACAACAGTTTGTCATACCTGAAATGTTTTCTGTATTACATGGTCACACATATAGAAAGACAAAAGAAGAAGTACCATTTGGACAGTTTAGTATTTCTACTATGGCAGTGTAAAGGTTTCTCTCCTTGATTAACTAGAGAGAATAAAACAGCCAAAGAGAAAAATAGGAAAGTTTAAGTACAAGTTAAATTATATGACTATGTTAAGTCAGATTAAATTGAATTGAAATTGGCTGTGCTCTTTGTTATCTAGAGGCATCTGAGAGTTCAATAGTTATGCAGTATCCATAGAGAGGAGGTGTAATAAAGTATTTTATGCTTTCTGATTATTGTCTCCTCTGTGGTCAATATCCTCAAATTAAACTTCCTTCTTGTAGAACAGCTATCTCACCAGGGGATAGGATGCACAGAAATCCCCCCATGTATCTAAGAAAGTCTCTTCCTTTCCTCTGAGGGCATATGTCAGCCTGTCAGTGGACAGGGTCTTAATGGCTAAATTTTTCCATTGAGACACCGTTGGGGTGTGGTTAGTTATCCACAGGTTTTGTATTCCCTGTCTAGCAATGACCAGGAGGATTCTGATCCATCTGGGATATAGACTCCATTCTTCCTCCTCCTGATCAGAGACCCCCAACAGCAGGGAGCATGAGGAGAATTTCACTGTTTCTCCCCCCTCCCCATTTTAATAAGTTCTCCCCAGATGTCCTTCCAGTATTGTTGGATTCCTGGGCAGTCCCAGTAGTAGTGGATAATCGTGCCTCTGGCTCCTCCACATTTCCCACAAAGGGGGGAGATCCCCGGGCAAAAGCTATGCACGATACTTGGGGGAAGGCAATACAGTCTGTGTAAGAACTGGTATTGTAGCTCTTTACATTTGTTGCATAGGAGCAAGCCCATGTGAGTGCCAAGGATCATCTCCCAGTTCTCATTCGAGATCTCCAGTTGTAGGTCTTGTTTCCACTTTTGTTTGACCTTTTGTGTTTCTCCCTGAAAGTAGGATCTATCAAATTTTGCCACCTGCCCAATAAGTCCTTTTTCATTGCCCCCTGTCCCCAGAATTAGTCTCTCAGTTTTCCACATAGAGGGTTCCTGATCCATTGCTCTACCTAACTTTTTCCAGTAATTCCTTATTTGAAAGTATCTGAACATGTGGGATGAAGGGACATGCAAGGCATTTTGGATGGTTTGAAAAGTGCATAGCTCCCCTCTTTTATTTAAGTCACCTATACACCGAATCCCTTTTTCCTGCCACTCCGTAAACCCCTCATCTTCTAAACCAGGCAAGAAAGCTGAGTTGTTGGCTATTGGCACTAGGAGAGTATTGACATGACTTATGTTTTGTCATTTTTTCATCTCTCTCCATGCCTCCAAGCTGGCCACTACCAATGGGTTGGGGTTTACAAGAGCTTTATAAGCTCTTAGCCCATTCTCTCCCAAATACGCCGAGTTTCTCCCTGGGCTATCTTTTTCTTCTAAGTCTAGCCAATTTGCTGCTTCACATCTATTGATCCAATTGTGGATATAACAGAATCGTGTTGCCAAATAGTATCCTTTAACATCTGGGAAATGTAATCCCCTCTTTGTGTTATCAGCCTTTAATCTTGCTAGACTAATCCTTGGCCTCTTGCCTTGCCATATGAAGTCTGTAAATCCCAGCTCCAATTGTTTTAAATCTTTCTTATTTAATCCCCAGGGTAACATTTGTGTTATGTATAAAATTCTTGGTAACCCCATGAATTCTCTTCTCTTCCCTTATTTGTCTTTAAATACATTATTTCTGATTTATTGATATTAAGCTTGTAGCCAGAGAATTTGGCAAAAGCCTCTACAGTTTTCAGTATAGGGGGAATCAATTGCTCAGTATGTGTCACCGGCAAGAGGATGTCATCGGCATATAAAGTGATGACATGTTTCCTTCCTGTTCCTCCTGGTATTCCCCTAATCCTGGGGTCCTCCCTAATTTTGATAGCCAATGGTTCTATGGCCATTGTGAAGAGCAGGGGAGAGAGAGGACAACCTTATTGCGTCCCCCTTTCTAGAGTGACTTCCTCAGATACAGACCCATTAATAAGGATTCTGGCAGTGGGTGTTCTATAAAAGGCCCCTACTAGCTGGGTAAATTTCTCCCCCACCCCAAATTTAGCTAATATACTGTATTCAAGTATTCCCATTCAATCCTGTCAAAGGCCTTTTTGTCATCCATAGACATAACACATTTGGTCTTTTGCTTTAGATCCCCAGTGAATGATATTCAGCAGTTATATGATGTTGTGATAGGACATTCTGCCCTGTATGAAGCCTGTTTGATCTGTATGTATAATGGAGGGTAAGATTTCCTCTAGTTGAAACGCTAATACTTTAGTCATGATCTTACAATCATAGTTTAACAAAGAAATAGATTGGTATGAGGCTCACTCTGTGTCGTCTTTATTTGGTTTGGGAATAATGCAGATATTAGCTTCGCAGCATGTTCTAGGTAGCCCTCTCTCCACTCTCGCCTCCTCCAGCACATCTCTAAGAGGAGCAGCCACCTCCTTTTGGAGCTCTTTATAATAGTCTCTCCCAAACCTATATGGTCCCACTGCTTTGCCCGCATCACCTCCTCGATTGTAACTTTGCTCCCCAGTCTAGCTCTCTGGTGTTCATTCAGCTGAGGAAGGGTTAGTCCCTCCATAAATATATCCATAGCATCTTTCATGCCTTTGCATTCGGCTTTATATAATGCTTCATAAAATTGTTTAAAGTGTGCCTTTATGCCTCTCTCCTCGTGTATCAGGAGTCCTGTTCTATCCCTAATGGCTACTATTCATTTTATGGTTCTGCCTCCCTTCATTAATATCACCAACAAGGGATTGGGTTTGTTCCCCCACTCGTATATTCTCTCTTGTGCAAAGAATAATTTTCCCCTAGCTTCCTCCGTCACAGGGCTTCTCTTACATTATGCAACTCTTTCTTATGGGTAGAGTCTCCCGTCTGTGCTGCTAGCTTTTCTAATTCCTTAACCCTCTCTTCTAATTCCTGCTGTTTCTTTTTTCAGTCCTGTTTGAGTCTTGCCGTATAGCCTATTATGACCCCCCCCACATAAAAGCTTTACTGGCTTCCCAGTACGTGCCCACTGATTCAACCGATCCCTTGTTCGTGGTTTCGAATTCCTTCCACTGTGTTTGGAGGAATTGCTTAAATTCTTGTTTGGCCAGGAGGTAAGTCGGGAAGCACCACGTCCCCTCTGTGGACCAGGTCCACCTCCATTTGGACCATAGCATGATCCGATAAAAAAAAAAAAAAAAAAATATCAGACAATGGGTCACCTTCTTTACCTTAGGGTATAGGCCACTGGACACAAACAGGTAGTCCAATCTGGACCACGTACCATGAGGGTTCGAGTGAAACGTGTACTCACGAGTACCAGGATTTGCCACCCTCCAAGCATTGACTAGGTCAAGATCCCCAAGGCCCTGTTGCCATTGTTTTACCAAGGCAGTGTCCCTAATCCTCGTGTCTGAATAGTCAAGTTTTGGGTCTATGACACAATTAAAATCCCCTGCAATGATCAAATTAGGGAATTGTTCCTTGATCATCAGATCCAGCATCATTTGGTAGAACTCTGGATCAAGTATCTTCGTTGGCCCACATTGGTCGCCCGCCTCCAACACCCCTTGCTTGTCCAGGCCTACAAGCTTCTCAAACCCCACGCTCCGCCAAGCATTGCTGGAACCATAACCCTCAAACACAACCCAAGGAACCTAAGGACCTCAGATAGAATGCTATTAGAAGTCCCTACGGTAAGGACAAACGCTGGCGGAAGATCCTTTTCCTCCCAAGCAGCCTGCCAATGGAACAAGCTCCTTCCCCAGGTCCAGGCCTCCTCCTCACTCATGAACTTCCGCACCAGGCTTAAGTCCCATCTGCTGAACTCAAGCGCATGCCACTGTCATGGCACTTAAAGCTCCTAAGGTACTTCCCTCCTCTCCAACTCCCGTCTCCTAGCTTAACCTTCCTACTACCTGCTTTATACAGACTGCTCGCCAGAGGCCATATGTAACCCCTGAATAAACTATATACAAAGTACTACCAATTGCTTACATGTCATGATGATAACCATGCCTGCATCCACTGCTTTTCTTTTACCATGCCTGTATCCACTATTTTTCTTTACTGTAACCACCTCATGATGTAACTCACAATGCCTCAAATGTTCCTTATGTCCTTGTTCAGTCTTATAACTTGTATTGTTATCCCAGGTCACCCCTGAAAAAGGGACCTTCGGGGCTCAGTGGGCCTACCTGGTCACCAAAATTTAATAAGTACTGCCGGCGCATAAACATTTCCCAGTGTGACCTCCCTCCCCTGTATTTTTCCCACTACAAACACATAGCATCCTTCCAGTTGGTTTCTGACTGTGCGAATGTGCTCAAAAGGGAAGGCTTTTGTGCAGAAGAATCACCACTCCCCTCTTGTGGGAGCTGTATGAGGACACATTGCAGGCCCCAACCCACCCTCCAACCAGTTGTCCATGTTCCTTATGTGTCAAATGCATTTCTTATAACATGGCTATCATCGCATTCTGTCTTTTAAGTACAGTACTATCAAAATCTTAGCTCTCTTAGCAGGTAAGGTAAAAGCCCTTACATTCCACAAAATGATGCTACAATGTTGGGGCCTAGCCATGATCTCTCCCAGCAGTCATCCTATATTGCCCCATATAGGGCTAATTCAAGCCTCCTCTTTCCTCTTAACTCTATGTATTGTTTAAAGCACAGCCCTACAGAGTAAAAAAGTATATCAAAAAACTTGATTAACATCCATAAACAATAACTATTATGGGCGAACATCAAGCCCAGCCATAACAAAGTAACAAGTGAAACTGCGTATATATCCAGTTTTCCAGGTTAATGTAATTTAGTGTACTGAAATTCATATGTCAGAATCCCCAATGCCCCCCTCCCTCCGCACCCTCTTTCTTAATCCCTTTATATTTCCATTGTATTTGCATTCTAAATCCTCTTTCCCCAATATTCTTATTTCTTTTTTTTTCTTCACGTTTGTCCACCGTCCCCGTCTGCCATCTCCCCCACCCTTCATTGCTTAAGATCATCACATCGCAATTCTTCATCATAGGACAGCATGTTCAGGAGCTTCCACTTCCATTCCCCAAGAGGCTTATAAAATTTTCAACCTCCCCTCACCGTATTCATGGGAGTGACTGTGTCCCAGCATTCGATTCCGTTTGCATGATCGATCTGCCCCCCACCACCACCATTTAGGTAATCTCATTTAGAAAACAATACCAGAAATATCCAGTTTCCCCCAAATCAGCATTTTTCAGGGTCTATGTTCGAGTACTGAGGCATATAGCCCCTGCGCCATCTTGAGAGAACGCCATGAGATTAGATTCATGCTATCTGGTGCTCATATAATTTTGGTGCATTACAACTTCCTTGTTGAGCCCTGCGATTTCCAATTTATATTCCCTTCTTAAGATTAGGTTCCCCTTTGTGTATCACTAAGGTCCATAATTCTGGTTGTATTGCTATATGTATGGGAGTGGTTTCCTCCTTCGAATGTCAGGTCAAACAGTCCCCCCCATCGAGCTAGGGAAGGTCCAGAGAAAAATAAGTGGACTAGTAATAGTACCAGGAACACAGTTCAATTCAGCTCACCCCTTATTTTTTTTTGTCCCGGTCCTCAATAAAGTTGTTCAGCTTCTCTGGGTCCCAAAAAGAGAAAGTAGCTCCTTCCCATTTCACTTTCACTACTGCAGGGATTGTGATGAAGAATTTGATTTCTCTTTCCCTCGAGTGGTCCATGTATGTATTAAACTGCTGCCTCTTTTTTTGAATGTGCGAAGAAATATCTTGATGGATGGTAAGTCGATGCCCCTCATATTTAAAATCCTTGAGATTTCGATATGCTGTTAAGATAGCCTGCCTGTCTGGGTAATGATGAAGCTGAAAAATAACTTGTCTGGGCGGTTGGTCTCCTGGTGGCCTCGGGGGCCCATTCTACTTTCAGACCTTTCAGCCTATTTTGCCTCTTGAGCAGGTTAGGAAGTATGGTTGTGCAGAATTCCATTAAATTACCCTTCTCAGTCCTGTCCAGTAGACCTCTAATCCGAAGATTGTTTCATCGGCTATAGTTTTCTTGGTAGTCTAGTGCCTCTCATAACTCCTTCAGCTCTCGTTCCATTTTTGCAAGTTTTTCAGGCACTGGCCTAGAGGTGTCCTCTAGATCTGATATACGCTGCTCTGCCTCGGATAGCCTCCTGGAATATTGCCTGAGCCTGGTGGTGAGCCCTGCCAGTGATTCATCCACCTTATCCCTATGTGGTTGTAAGTCTGCCTCTACTTGCTCAGAAATGGCCTTACTGATCACTGCTAGTTCGGTTGCCGAGAAGGAGATTGGGCCCAGGCCAGGTGGTGGATTCTCTGGTGGGTTTTCCATTGATTTTTAGTCTCTTGCCTCAATGTTTTCCCTGGTGTCAAGTACTCATCCATATTAGCACTCATTTATGGGCTGTTTTAAGGTGGTAAAAATTATCTGTAGTTTGTAGAAATAAGAACTTTAGTCGCTGTGGTACAGAGCTCTGGAGGTTTGCATCCTTTCTCTTTAGCTGCTCATTAGTGCCCCCGCACAGATAATATTAATAGGTGGAAAGCTTGGAGATTTTCCAAACAAAAAGGTATGCATATTTTGATGTTAGGAAGCTAGGATTATGAGTGTTTTCTTTCAACTCCTATGGGTGAGTAGGTTGAACCCCATAAAATGTGACTATACTTTTTTAACGGTAAAACCTGGAGGTCCGAACATGATTAATCATTTGAAACATAGAAATTGTCAGCAGATATGGCCCACCCAGTCTGCCCATAGGCCCTATACATTGTATGCGGCCACTGACCTTATGTGATCAATGACTTTTCATTACTCCCTTCCCTCTCAAGCTTCCCTTGTGCCTGTCCCAGGTGTGCTTAAACCCCTCCACTGTGCTTTCCCCCACTACCTCCTGTGGGAGACTATTCCAAGCATCAACTACCCTTTCTGTGTAGAGAAACTTCCTCACAATACCTCTTAATCTACCCCCTTCAATTTCATATTGTGCCCCCTTGTTCTAGTACTTTTTCTACATTAGCAGAGGTCACCACCTGCACCTTGTTTATGCCCTTGAGGTACTTGAAAGTTTCAATCATGTCCCCCTGTACTCTCCTCTCCTCCAGTGAGTACATATTGAGGTCCCGTAGTCTCGCCTCATATGTTTTGTGGTGTAAGCCCTGCATCATTTTTTGTCACCCTTGTCTGGATAGTCTCCACCTTGTTTATGTTCTTGTGAAGGTGAGGCCTCCAGAACTGCACTTAGTGCCCCAGGTGAGGCCTTACCAATGTTTTATACAATGGTATCACCACCTCCCACCTCCTGCTAGTGATACCCCTGCCTATGCACCCCCAGCATGCCACTGGCCCACCCTGCAGCCTTTGCACACTGCTTTGATACCTTAAGGTCATCAGAGATGATAACCCCTAGGTCCCTTTCCTCCTTGGTGACAGTCAGCTTCCCCCCAACATGTAGCTCTCCCCAGGGTTCCCGCTAACTAAGTGCATTATTTTGCACTTTTTTTGTATTGAACTTCAGTTGCCACATCTCCGACCGTCTTTCAAGCTTCTCCAGGTTCTTCTTCATTTTCTGCACTCCTTCTAGAGTATCCAACCTGTTGCAGGTCTTGGTGTTGTCTGCAAACAAGCAGACCTTTTCTTCTAGCCCCTCTGCAATGTCACCAATGAAGACACTGAACAGAACTAGTTCCAGCACTGATCCCCGCGGTACCTCGCTGGTCAACCCCTCTCCCCAGATTGTACTCCATTTACTATCATCCTCTGTCTCCTGTCTGTTAACTAGTTCCTAACCCAGTTTGCCACCTTGTCTCCCATGCCCAGACTACCCATCTTGTTAACCAGCCTTCTATGTGGGACGATGTCGAAAGCTTTTCTGAAATCTAGGTAGGCGATGTCTGCTTCCCCTTCCTGATTTACTTCTCTAGTCAAGAATCAAAAAAATCTATCAGATTCGTTTGATATGATGTTCCTGCTGTGAATCCATATTGCCTCAGATCTTGGCCATCTCTAGAATCCAGGGGTGCCACTATCCTTTCTTTTAGCAGTGTCTCCATGATCTTTCCCACCACTGAGGTGAGGTTGACTGGCCTGTAGTTCCCTGCCTCTTCCGTACTGTTGCTTTTGTGCAGTGGGACCATATATGCCCTCCTCCAGTCCTCTGGAACCACACCCATGTTGAGTGACTCTGTGAACATGGCTGCCAGAGGTGCTGCCAGTTCCCTTCGCAGCTCCCTTAATATCCTTGAGTGGATGCTGTCTGGTCCCATGGCCTTATCCACCTTCAGCTTTGTGAGTTCTTCCAGAACTCTCTCCACTGTGAATGGACTGGTGTCCTCTTCTCCCCCCTCATTGCCTCTGCTCCCCATCTGTGGTCCTTGACCCTCCCCCTCCCTAGTGAATACTGAACAGAAGTATTTGTTCAGTATGTCTGCCTTGTCCAGATCCCCCTCCTTACACTCTCCCTCCTCCCATTTCAGCCTCACAATCCCCCCTCAGTTTTTCTTCTTTTGCAGACGTACCTACAAAATGCTTTGTCCCCTTTTTCCACAGACCGTGCTAAACCCTCCTGTGTCTATGCCTTAGCTCTCCTAATAGCCATCCCTGCTCCCCTTAGACATTCAAGGTGCACCTCCCTGTCCTCCTTCCTTTGGGTCCCCTTATACTGTATTTCCTGAAACTCAGTGTTTTAACCCTGACTTTGTTCCCCACCTCCTTAGAGAACCATAGTGGTTTCCTTCTTCTTTTCACTTTGGCCACTATCCTAATGCATTGGTTTGTTATCCCCACTATGGCTCCTTTCAGTTCTTCCATTGTTCCTCCACCCCCTCTATTACCTCTCCCTTCCCCAGGATAGCTTATATACATCTACCCATTTTAGTTAAATCCACTTTCCTAAAATCTAATACTTTTGCCCTTGTGTGGCATACTTGAGTCCATCGTGCCATGTTGAACCACAACCATGTGGTGGTCATTGGACCCCAGCTACCCATCAACCTGTATTTCTTCGACTGTGTTCCCATTGGTCTATACCAGATGCAGAATCGACTTGTCCCTGGTTAGTTCATTCACCAGCTGCCTGAGTCCAACCTCCTGCAGGGATTCTAGGATGGCTGTGCTTTTGGCTGAAGCAGCCACCTTGTTGGTCCAATCCATTTCTGGCATACTGACATCCTCCAGTAGCAAGATTTCGCCTTTAGCTGCCATGTTGTGTATGTCCTCCATGAGTTCCCGGTCAACTTCCTCCCTCTGTGTCGGAGGTCTGTAGATCATCCCTGTATGTATTGCTGTTTCATTCCCTGGCTCCAGGGTGACCAACACTGCCTCAATCTCCCCGTCTTCCCATAACATCTGTAGCCTTTATACCATCTCTGATGTACAGGGCCTCCCACACCATTTTACCCTCCCTATCCCTTCTGAACAGTGTATAGCCTGGCACATTGACTTCCCATGTTGTAAGGCAGGGCAAACTCTCTGGTGCAATAGTTATCGACCTGTCCAAAGCCTTTGACCTCGTTGACCACAAACTGCTTGGTGCACAGTTGTGGTCACTTGGCCTCTTCCCCCATGCCATGAAATGGCTAATGGGTTATCTACATGGCAGAAAGCAGTGTACCTGCTTCAATAAAGTCCTCTCCGAGCCCCTACCTGTGACCTCCAGAGTGCCTCAAGGCTCGGTACTGGGTCCCCTCCTCTTCTCCCTCTTCATCAATCAACTACCCATGGTTACTACCAGCTGTAGTACCACCATGTATGCAGATGATCTGGTAATTCTGGCTCACTCCCAGAATGCCACTACCCTAAACCAAAACCTGACCGATGACTTTAACAGGGTATTGTCATGGGTTACTAGTCACAAGCTGGTCCTGAACCTGAAAAAGACACAGGCTATGCTCTTTGGCTCAATGGCTAAGATCAAAGCCTCATCGGCCCTGCTACACATCACCAAGCGCAGATGGATCCTCACTACCCATAGTGAGCTCCATCAAATATCTGGGGGTAACACTTGACCCCCAACTTGACATGGGTAATCATATCCTTAACATCTGCCAGGCGGCAAACTGCAAACTGGGTTTAGCCTATAGGGCCAAGTATAACCTTACACCGGCAGCCAGGCTTGCCCTAGCGAAGGGTGTGCTCCTTCCCTCCCTCAGCTATGGGCTGCACCTATTTGCTCGCTCTTCAAAGACACATCTCACTCGGTGGTACACTGCTTACAATAACATTTGTCATTTTGCCTTGGCTGCCCCCGACTCACCCACCATTGTGAGCTATATGAGAAACTCTGCTGGCTCTCACCAGCTAGATACCTTGATTTTGGTTTGGGATGCCTCTCTGGGAAAGTGATCAGAACTAGCATCCCCCAGGGGCTGGCCCGGCTTCTGCCTAAACTGAATCCCACCCCCTACCAACTTAGGTCTCACACATCAGGGATGCTCAAAGTCCCTCCTACCCGGACCCTCATGGGGGATCAGGACTTTGCCATAAGTGCGCCCAGACTCTGGAATTCGCTGCCTGTGGATATCCGAGCTGACCCCTCCTATCTGAGTTTTTGAAATTCCTTGTGGGGTTTCCTAAAACTAGCATCAGAGTGTGACTGCCCCAAACCTCCCTAGAGTAAAGTGTCAAATTGTTTTGTCTGAATCTCCCCAGGGTGTCTCCATTGAATTCCTGGAGGTATTTTCCCCACTGTATCAATGACTTCTGACTACTCCTGCCTAAAAAGCCTTGGGCATTTTTACACCTATTATTGCTCCACAGTCATAGGCTAACCATGACATATTGCACCTTGGTCACTTGGTAGAAATTTGTACTACCAAGTGTCTCTGTTTCTGTCTAACATGTGCATATTTAGAAAAATGTGATGAGCTGTATATACCTGTCCGCGATCCAACTAGCCTAGGGGGTGTATACGACAATGTTATAAGTTATATTATGACCAATCCAGTCCTTGAGCTATGCTCCACTCCTATGTATGATGACCTGCTTATATCTGTCAGTTGAACTAGCTAGTCTAGAGTGTATAATCTGAAATGTGCTTACTACTATATGTTTCCCCTAGCGTCAAATGATGCATTTCCCACGTTTGTTTACTGTGACAAAAAACTGTACTCTCTTTGCCATGTCTCCTTGACCTTTGTTCCTCATGTTGTACTCTCCCGGGTCGTTCCTGAAAATAGGCATGATACTTGTCTAGTGTACTTACCCGGTAAACAAATGCTAAATAAATAAATAAATAAGGCCCTATGGGACCTACCCTATAACTGTAGGTCAAGCCCTGGTGTGGGTGGGGTGGGAAGGGGCTTACATCACAGACTGTGTCCAAAACAATCAGCCAAGGAGTCCTCTGGCAGTGGCTCCTCACTCCACTCACCATTTTCCAGACACAGCCAATTACAGACACACAGTCACAAACTTACCAGCTGGAATCACTCAGTCCTGCCCAAACTAAATGGAAAAGCACACTGGTTTACTTTAAGGAATGCATGGGACAAATATAAGGCAATTCTAGTGGGGGGGGGTAGGAGGAAGTAGGCTGTTGTTCAACTAGGATCTGCAGCTTATCCGATAGGTAGGGAAATAGGCAGACTGGGTGGGCCAAGCAGTCCTTATCTGCTGTCAAAGTCTATGTTTTTATACTATATTTTTTGCAACTTCCCTCAAAATTAGGTTTAAACCACAACTAAGATATGGCACAATTGGTTTTGGTATGGTTTGCAGAGATTATTCAACTTGGCAGTTTTTTCACTAAGAAATGTTTTGAATTTGCAAGCTCGAGCATATAAAATACCTGCCCTTAAAAAACTGTATGTCTGAAAAATATCCAAACAGATGTCATTTTCTGCTAAAAGAAAGAAGTTATACCAGTTGATTACGGTGAATAGGCATCTGATTTCCCACTGTCCACCAGCAAAAGTTCTCTAGTTCTTGCACAGCTCACTGAGAACAGGGTCCCTCATAGGATCTGGGCTATTCTCTGGCTGCGTAGTTACAGACATTTAGGGGTTAAGGGGAACTGTAAGCACAATAAATTGGATGAAAGAATGTGTCCACAACCTGGATGTGATTTGGAAGTGGAAACTCATTTCTTTTGGCATGCCCTTTTGCTAAAGGATTTTGGACTTTTCTGGCTCTTAGATGGACACTCCCATGGTTAGCATGTCTAACATATACAGCTTGTGCTGCGGTGGTCGAGAGGGCCGCTCGTTTCCCTGCCCTCCCCCAAGCAGGAATTAAAAGGAAGCTCATCCTGTGGTGGTCGAGAGGGCCATTCGTTTCCCTGTCCTCCCCCAAGCTGGAATTAAAAGAAAGCTCATCCCGTGGTGGTCGAGAGGGACGTTCATTTCCCTGCCCTCCCCCAAGCAGAAATTAAAAAGCTCATCCTGGTGTGGTGAGAAGGGCGTTCATTCCCTGCCTCCCCAAGCTGGAATGAGTGTCCTGTGGTGGTCAAGAGGGCTTGTTTCTCTGCCCTCCCCCAAGCTGGAATTAAAACAAAGTTCGTCCCGTGGTGGTTGAGAGGGCCGTTTGTTTCCCTGCCCTCCCCAAGCTGGAATTAAAAGAAAGGTCATCCCACAGTGGTCGAGACGGCCATTTGTTTCCCTGCCCTTCCCCAAGCTGGAATTAAAAGAAAGCTCATCCCGTGGTGGTTGAGAGGGCTGTTAATTTCCCTGCCCTCCCCCAAGCTGGAATTAAAAGAAATCTCATCCCACGGTGGTCAAGAAGGCCATTCGTTTCCTGCCCTCCCCTAAGCTGGAGTTAAAAGAAAGCTCGTCCTGTGGTGGTCGAGAGGGCCGTTCATTTCCCTGCCCTCCCCCAAGCTGGAATTAAAAGAAAGCTCGTCCCACGGTGGTCAAGAGGGCCATCCATTTCCCTGCCCTCCTCCAAGCTGAAATTAAAAGAAAGCTCATCCCACGGTGGTCGAGAGGGACGTTTGTTTCCCTGACCTCCCCCACGCTGGAATTAAAAGAAAAGTACAGCTGCAGTTTTCATCCCAGTTTGAGGTCTCATCATCAGGAACAAAGAAATATGGCTGTTGGTGCCAATTCTAAATGAACCCTCTGAGCCAAATAATCGGCAGAGCAATGCTGATAGTCTCTCTCTCTCTCTCTCTCTTGCTACTTTTGTAAAAAGGCTGCCTTTAAACCCTTAGCACAGTCCGCCTTAAGAAAGACCATATTTAGCATAGCTAGAAAATAAATAACTATTTTTATGTGAAGGTAACTGTTAACCTTATCAATTGCTGGAAAAATTACAATTGGGGGCTGCTCTAAGTTTGCACAGTATCTGCTCTATTTAACACTGCTTTTGACCATGTTACAGAGTGCTTAAGGTGACTGTATTCGTTTAGTGAAAGGAACAGCTAGTATTTTTAGCAACTTTCAGGAGGCTTGAAGTCAGTGTTAAGAGGTTTATAAGAGGTGTTTAACTTGATCCAAATGCTCCGTATTGTAATTCAAATCCAACCTGCCCAAGCCAGACAGCCTTTCCTCCTCCTTACTTGTATATTAACAAGCCCTTCTGTCTCCTCAGCTTTTCCCATGGTGGTCGAGAGGGCAGTTCGTTTCCCTGCCCTCCCTCAAGCTGGAATTAAAAGAAAGGTATGGCCACAGTTTTCATCCCAGTTTGAGGTCTCATCATCAGGAAGACCCCCCCACCCTTGGTGAGCAGCTCTTTATATAACAAAAACCACATGTTGGTTTTTAGCCTATCAGACCACTTCTCCATCTGCAGGCTATATTCTCTCACCACTAGTGGCCGCTTTGTTGACTTCCAGTTTTGTCCCTAGCACTCCTCAACTGCAAATTATGATACTTTTCATCACGCTGTGCATCCTGCTATCCCCTTTCCAGATCTCTCACAAGCGCCTCACCTTGATTCCATACCCCCAGTATGACATTGTTGATCGTGTGCCTACTGGGCAGTTTTTCTTTACAGCAGCACCTGGGAGGGTATGTTACCTATACTCCCTGACCCCATCCTATGCTGCTGGTGGATCCACCCCCATGGTCCTCTACCCAACTATCACTCATAATGACTACCGCCCCTGTTGCATAACACTATGTTATCCAGACTATCATTGGCAGCCACCTCACCTGGAGACTGTGCTACAATCAACACTACCCACCCTTCGACTCCTCTTTCTGGCTACCCCCCATTTACTAAACCTCCCCATACCTACTTTCTCTGGCCGTAAAGGGCCATTAGCTCAAAAATCTCATTTCCGCAGAAAATTATGCTGGAACCCTGCACTCAGGTTCCTCTTACTCCTCCTCCTTCTCATGTCTGGGAATATCCACCCTAACCCTGGACCCCTCCCACCCACTGCGACGCCTCACTCCCCTACCGGTGGGCTGCGCAATGCCACCTTTAACATCTGCAGTTTGTTAAAAAAGTGGTCTGCCTTCCAGTGCTGGGTTCTTCAATACCGGCCTGACATCATTACCGTGGGTGAAACCTGGCTCTCTCCCCGGACTCCAGACTCACCGATAACCCTCTCTGGTTATAATATATACCGAGCTGACCGGCTACGTAAGCATGGGGGTGGCTGCACTGTTTACATCAAGGACACAATACATGGCCAGGCTCTCCCCTCCCCCCAGTTGGTACCTGGACCCCAGGCAATCACTCTTAAACTTTCCTTAGGATGCTCACTGACCCCGCTCCTCATCACTACAGTATACATTTCACCCAGGGAACAGAAGGTGGCCTTCCACTCAGCACTATCCTACCTGGCCACCCTCCCATCTCAAACAGAAAAAAATCATGCTCGTTGATTTCAATATTAACTGATTAAGCAAGGCTGCCGCCCCGCTCTTTGATGCAGCCACCACCCAAGACCTAACACAAGTAGTCACATCCCCCACCCGACTGAACCAGCAAGCAGGATCTTCCACATTGCTGGACCTTGTCTTCACCAATCACCCCCACAAAATCGCTAGCGTCTCAGTTCTCCCGAATGCCTTTAGTGACCACTCCCCAGTGCTCTGCTCCTGGACAGGCAAAGCACCCAAATCTCTGCCAAAATTAATCTTTTGACGCACAATTGGCCCTGGAAAACTTGCCCACCTTAAATCGCACCTCAGCACCTTGGACTGGTCCTTCATTATGAATACCCGAGACTCTGATAGAGCCCTCGACCTCTCCATCCTCTCCTACACCATATGTGACAAACTTGCCCCAATATCGAAAAAGATGGTCAAAGGCAATTCTGTGCCTTGGATTACTGACCACCTCCTGGCCATGTTTCGGTCCAGAGATTCACTATGGCACTTCTCTAATCAGTCAAACCTTCCATCTGATAGACAAAAGTACAGAGAGGCCAGGAACAAATGCACTTGGGCCCTGCGCAAGGCCAAAGCAGAGTATTTTAAATCCTCCCTAACAACTACCTGGGGTTCTGGGTGCAACTTTTGGAACAACATTAAGGATATCTGTGGCAAAGTCCCAACCCTGTCACAAGTCAGATAATGGTCGATGGGTCCCTGACCTCGAATCCTTCTAGTATAGCCACAGCCTTCAACGACACCTTTACAAACCTCAGCCACATCCTGCCTCCTAATTTCTTTGACCCACCTTCAGCCAGCTCCCCCATTTCCCCTCCTGAAGCACCCCCTTTTCACCTGCGTCACATTTCACCCAAGGCCACGGAGCCATATATTATAGAAGCTCTGAACCACTCCTGCTATAGCAGTGACAGCTTAGACTTGAAACTTCTGCAGCTTACCCTTCATGAGGTACTTATTCCAATCACCCATATCATAAACCGCTCCCTATGTCTAGGTAAATTTCCCTCCAGGTGGAAATCTGCATCCATCACCCCTATCTTTAAAAGTGGGGAACGTACCCTCACCAATAACTACTGCCCCATTTCCATTCTCCCTCCTCTGTCCAAGGCACTAGAGCAGATTGTTGCAGATCAGTTTTGGACCATCTCAACAAATATAACCTTCTCTGTAAACAGCAGCATGGTTTTCGGAAAGGACACAGTACTACTACTGCCTTACTGGAGTTTATCACCCACGTCCACTCCGCTTTGGACAGAGGTCATATCATTGCTGCAATCTTCATAGACCTCACAAAGGCCTTTGACACAGTCAACTACTCACTCCTGCTGACCTCACTCTCCAACCTTGGTTTCTCTCAGGACGCCCTTGGCTGGTTCTCTAATTACCTCTCGAACCGTTTCCAGCAGGTCAAAATTGGTAACACCCTCTCCAATAGAATACCCATTCTCTCTGGTGTGCCACAGGGGTCCCTCTTAGGTCCTATACTTTTCAGCCTCTTCCTTAACACCCTCCCCAAGTCCTGCCCTGGCAACCTAATTTTATATGCAGATGACGCTGTTCTATATTCCTCCAACGTTGACCCCTTTGAACTCCACCACTCCCTGTAATCCTCCTTTAGCAGCATTGAAAAATGTCTCTCCACTCAACGCCTTATTCTCAACTATCAGAAGACCAAAGTCATGCTATTCTCCCATCCCTTGAACTCCCGGATAGAGCAGTGCCCTCATATACTAACTACCAATCTGATCCCCTTAGAACAAGTGGACTCCTTTAAGTACCTAGGCATTACTCTAGACCCAGCCCTTAATTTCCACCAACATATCCATCTCCTGTCTTCCACCCTTAATGTTGGGCTCGGATTGCTGTATCGTTTCAAGCACTGCCTCACCCCGGATGCTCTGAGGCTCACTGTCTCTGCCTCGGTCCTCTCACTACTTTACTATGGCCTACTCATCTGTAGTGCTGCAAACACCTCGACCCTTTATAGACTCCGTGTCTCCCTAAATAAAGCTTGCCGCCTTATACTGGGATGTGACCGTCTCACCCGTACCTGCTCTCTCTATAATGCTACCAACTGACTAAACCTCGACAACAGAATCCGGTTCCATACTTGCCTCATGGCCAAAATGATTGCCCTCAGCCTCTCCCCTCCTGGGTTCCTTAGTCCATCCAGCCCCAATGATTAAGCATACACGTAGCTCTGACAAATCTCTCCTGTCGGTTCCCTTCTGCCAGACCTCCCAGTTCCAAAGGTCCTTCAGTTACAGGGCCTCTTCTTGGATGAACTGCCTACCTGCTTCACTAGTGAACGAAAATAGAATTGGCCCCTTCATAACATACCTCATGGCTCACTTGAGGTCCTCAAATACCTGCGACTGCCAATGATTCTTGCCTGTATCCCTCCACATCTACCATCTGATTTCTAGTCCGCACTCCCCCCTACTTCTCCCCAACTAGGGCCTCTGGCCTGCTTACCCCCTTGACCTGTATAATTTACTACTAGCAACCAACTGTTAGCCTCATTGTTTTGTAAATATGCTGGATTATGTACCTTGTCGAATTATTTACATATTATGTTTTTAGTGACGTGGAACCTTTGTAAAGGAGTCTTTGACTCAAAGGTATATCCGAATTACTCAATAAATAAATATAATAATCTGGTTTGGGGCAATTTCCCTCTGCAGTGCAAGAAATGTAGCAATAGCACACTAATAGTATTTGCCTGTCTGAAATGGTATCTGTGACAGGCAAGATGTCACTTGAGCCCTCATACTTATCCATTGCTAGGATGTCAGAGGCCTTTATCAGAGAGGTATATGTGTGTGTGTGGAGGGGGGGGATGTGATTGGAGGACAGGGTTTTGCATGATTTTTGGAAACATACTGATTGCATAAAGAAATGAGATAGGAATGATTTCCGTGTATTTCTTATGCAGGATAGTAATAGGATTTCCTTTTTTCCCTCATCTTTGTATACTGAAACAGAGTACAAAGGTTTTCTTTTGCAGAAGTGGTTTGTTTTTTTGCATTTTTTTTTATTTTTTCATTTTGTCCTCTCATTTCTGATCATTAATACTGTGTTCTTCTTTCTTTGATGTTTATGACTTTATTGGATGCTTACTTTTGCTTTCTTTTTTTTTGTTCTGTTTGCTTAGGTTTCTTTTAATAAACTACCCCTACTCTTGCTTCTTGTGAGAGTGGGGGGTACTGTTCGGCTGTCTAGTAAGATGGCTGACCCTGGGACAGAGAGTGAAGGACATGCTGCTAGGGTTAGGAGGAAAGCCTCCCCCCCCCACCTGGAAAGTATGGAGGTTAACCTGGAAGAACTGGCGAGTCCAGTGAAAATACCGATGGTGCACCTTTTGTCTGCTGAGGCTAAGTTAACCTCGCAATTATCCACAAAAAAAAAAAGTATTTGTTGGCAATGATGGAAGAAGAGGAGAAGTACACATCTGAAGTTCAGAAACGTGAGGCAGAAAAGCAGAAACATCTAAAATGTTCACCTCGAGCTACCTGTCTTCCCTCTATCACCTCTATCACAAATGAGTCACATGGAAGGAGACTTCCATACTGATTCTGCAACTACAAAACAAAGTTCTGTTACAGTCCATCATTTTGATCAGGTTAGTGTCCCATGTCCCCAAGTACACCACAGAAATATCCCTGGATAAAAACTTGGGCCCTGACACTGTAGTGTCTGTTAATATTTTGCTGACTGCACCCATTGTAGGAATTCAGGGGGAGTGACCAGTTTCTTCGGTGCCTGCTGGAACTCTGAATCCTGAGTGTGTGGTGAAGAATCAGCATGATACCAAGGTACATCCACAGAAGAGATGTGGAGCATAGAAAAACTTCTGCTTGGTGCCAGCTGGGTGAAATCCCTGAGCAGAAGGGAATGGCACCTGAACTATGAGGAAAAAGACTGTTTCAAGCGCCCTTATCAGCAGGCCACCAGCTTATGAATCCGCCATATGGGTGGATCAAAGGTGCACCACCTCAGCAACTTAGCCCACTGTTCGGTCTCCTGATAACACACTGGCCACTCTCCCCCCCCCCCCAACTGTTTCTGATAGTACTCAACCTGACACAGAGTTACTGAACCTGGATACAAAGACTATACATTTTCCTAGAGTGCATCTCGCTGCACAATCTGCGATCTGTAATTAAGATATTGCTCCTACACCTAATGTTGTTTCCCTCCAAATAGGACTGTAGTGCCTGTACCAATTATTACTCTCCATTCTCCAAGTGCTGTTAAGGAGCCTCACAACTCAGAGGTTTCAAGAGACCCTAGTGATTCCGATGATTTTATTTATTTATTTAGTTTTTGTTGACTCAGAATATGCACTAGAAAAATTCTGCCTATTTTCAGGCATGACACGGGGGAAGGGGATACAGATGAATGCCAAATGGCCCTGAACCAAATTAAGCTGTTGGTGCTATTTTTAGTGAATAGGGGTAAATCTGGCCAGGGCACCGGGGAAATTCCCCATCTCTGCCAGCAAGGGGCTTGACTTCCTGCAGAGTGGAGGAGCTCAGTTTGGAGCCAGACAACAGAAGAGGAGGAAGTGCTGATGTGGCGGTGGTGTGGACTTGTGAGAGTAAGGAGCTGGAGGCTGAGGAGCTGGTCTCCTCCTTGCCCTTTATGAAGCAAGAGGCCGAGAGACCATGGAGGATGGCGAACTCCCAAAAAACGATGTGGAGACAGCAGACACTGCAGTGACAGCAAGACAGGAGCAAGGAGATGAACAAAAAGCATGTGCAAGCAGAAGCAGAGAAGTAAATCGGAAAGAAACGCCTTCCGTGGAGACAGAGAGTGGCAATACAGTGAGGGTCGCAGTGAGTAAAAAAAAAAGACTGGAAAAATGCTAAAAGGAGGAAAAGGTTTAAAAGCTGTCTATAATGTAAAGACCAGAGCCAGTAAGCACTTGAATAGCTCTGAGAAATACGAAAGTGAGCATGAGTGTACAGCGAGTGCTGACGTGGCAGCTGGTCAGGAGGGTTTGTGTAACGCTGAGGAGAAAAATTAAAAATGACATTTCAGAGGAACTGGCAGATGAAAATATAAAAGTAAAGGGCAATTCTAGTCAGAAATGGCTTGGCCCAGGGAAAATGAATGAACAAAAACAAAAGTCTGGGGGAGATGGAAGGAATATAACTCCACAGCAAGAGGGACAAAAAGTAAATGAAAAAAGTGATGCGGAAGGGTTTCAGGATTTTAAAGATACACTGGATTGGGTGAAAGATGCCCTAATAAAAGCAGGGTGGACTCACAAAAAGGATGGTACTGGATGGGACCCAAACGGGCCTAGTACATCAGGCCAAAAGGATACAATAATGAATGACCACAATAAAGGCAATAATAACTGCCTGAATAAGTGGAACCTGAACACTGTTGATACTACAGAAATAGAAGGGATGACAGAGGATGAGAGCGGGGAAACATCGATGGAAGTGGAACAAAAAACAGTTCAATCTGACAAAATTCAAAGTGAAGGGGAGACGGACACAAAAGAAAGAACATGGTGAGGAAATGCAAAAGAAAAACTTTATCCAGAGGAGGCAAGGTGACAACAGGCCAAAAGAAGGAACTCAGTTAAGCTGCATTTCAGAGGGACAGCTGCGGATGCCCAAGATAGTTTGTTCATTGGGAAGCAACTAATAAAGGAAAGTATGACATTTTATCCCTATTAGATATATGCATTGATGCATGTACCGGGGAGCAGTGAATATGATATAAGTTTTAAACACCCAGGAGGTCTTGATCGATTTTGGAAATTGTACCACCAAATGAAAAACACAGTGCTATGGAGAGAATTTATTGCTATTCCCCTAACAAAACTTGCTTTTAAAATAGTTATGGTCCTTTTTAGAAATGAAGTGGTGAATGTGATGGATATTTCATTATGGATGAAACAAAGGTGTGTGGTACATGGGGCCCCGGAACCAACAGTAGATGGAAAATGTATATGGACGGAGGATGGAAGTACAAAGTCACTCTAAAACAACAAGATGGGGAAACACAACACATACCAAACTATTTTTTCTTGGGGCAAGATAGAGGCATAATATTCTATGCAGGACAACCACGAGCATGTTACCGATGTGGAGAAAAAAGCTTCTAAATAATGCATGCGAAAAAATAAAATGTGGAATATGCGGTGAACTAGGACAATGTAAAAACAAAAAGAAATACAACTTATGTGAAGAAGAAGGGAACATTTTTATGAATTGCCCCTGGGCCTCAAGTAACAGTACAGATCCAAGTGAAAGGTCAGAGCAAGATGTATACTAAGCATTGGCCCAAAAAGGAAAAATAAGCTAGATAAAGTTGTGATGGATGCTCTAAATGAAGAAAGAGGCTATGTAGAAAATAGTACTGAACAGCTCCCCCCTCAGGAAAAAGAGAGGAAAGGACTGAAGGGAATGAAGATCGCCAGAACTAGAAAATACAAGAAACGAATGGGAAAAAAAATAAATAAAAGGGAAGGAGAAAAATTCACTATGGTAACAAGGGCTACGAGGAACAAACAGGAAAAAGCCTGGAAAGAAAAGAAGAGAGACAGAGAAGGGGGTCAAATAACAAACAGATACACGTTGTTACAAGATAAAGAGTGGGCAACACTGGATGAAGATTCAGATATAACAAACCCAGAAATATTGGATGGGAAAGACTCATTAAATGGAGATACTAAAGATACGCAAGTCTCAAAAAAAAAAAAAAAAAAAATCAAGGGACACAGGATGAAGTAAAAAAGAAAACTGACAAAAATTGACAAATTAAATGTTATCACATGTCATGTGAATAGTATTAAGTATAAGGTCAAAAGATTAACAACATTTAAAATATTGAGTGACCTGAAAAGTGATATCATTATCATACCTCTCAACTGTCCCTGATTTTCAGGGACATCCCTGAATTTACCTCAAACGTTTACTCTGTCCCTCCTACAAATTGTGTTTCCATGACCAAACAGTGGGGGTTGAAGCATAACATAATGTCAGACATTACTGTTGCAGATGTGTTCTTCCTTAGAAAATGCATTTTATACTACACCACTTATTCTACCAGCTTCCTGAGTAGATACCTCCAATTTATAAGCCGTGTCCCTGATTTTAAACCTTTGTCCCTGATTGTCTTAAGCCTTGTCCCTGAGTTATGAGGCAGGAGGTTGAGAGGTGTGATCATTATAATGCAAGATACACAGTTACATACCATAGAGGAGTTACAACAGACTCAGAGAGATTGGAGATTGGGGGTTTCCCTCTGGACAACAGGTGAAGAAAGATGTTCGGGGTGGGGGTAGCCTTTATGACAAATAAAGTTCCAGTAGGGAAGATAGTAGATTTAGTTCCAGGGAGAGTATTTATTATAGATATTGTAATAAAAGAAGTAGCTGTAAGGATTATGGTACTCTATAATCCCCAAACTAAACTGGAAAGGACTCAGATTATAGAATTGATAAAGCCATATTTACATACCTCAAGGTTAGTATTATTGGGGGTTTTAACTGTGGTCTGATAAAGGAAGATTGGGGGAGGAAATGGGTAAAATGTTTAGTGATACTAACTGTCTAAAGAAAATTCTTGGGAAAGCTGGCATGGATGATGCACATGCGATTAAAGGGAAAAAAAGGAGAGCATACCGTTTATAGAGGGAGGTTATCAACACAAACACATTTTTGGATGCTTCAAAACAAATCAAAAATTAAAGAAATAAGGGTAATTCCAATAGAAACAACAGACCATATGGCAGTAAGTCTCACAACAGATCTATGGAAAAATATGAAATTTGTTGTAGGGTATTGGAAACTGAATACAGAAATGTTACAAGAAGAAAGGTGTACAGACAAAATTAAGGATTTGTTGGAGGCTAGAATGACAGTGGTAGATTTATATGATAGTAAGTTACAGTGGTGGGAAGATACAAAGTGGGATTTGAAAAAACTATGCAGGAAGAGGCAAGAAATAGAGAAGCAACAAACTATGGAAAATATTTAAGTCTAAGAGCTAAACTATATAAACTAATAACTATGAAAGAAAATTGAAAACAGATGTAGGGCAACAAATAATGGAAACTAAAGAAGAAATGAAAAAATATCAATATAATAGAATAAAATCATTAATTATGGAGCAAGAAAGTGGAATGCTAGGTTCAAAAAAACCAGACAAATCCATTTGATAGTAATAGGGAAAGAAAAGAAGAAAGAGTGATGTATGAACTTAAAGATACAAATGGAAAAGTATATACTGACATAGGAAATATTAAAAATATAGTACAGGAATTTTTAAAACAAAAATATCAAAAACAAGGGGAGGAACAGAAAAAAGATCTCTTTGAAAAATCAAAACTTCCACATTTAGAGGAAAATGAAGTTAGAATTTTGAATGAAAATATTACAGAGGGAGAGGTGAGAGAAGCCATTAGAACTCTATCTAATAACATGGGTCTGGGTATAGATGGCATATCAAATGTATTTTATTAAATTTTTGAGGAGAAAGTAGTATCAATGTTGACTTTAGTTTTTAATGAACTAGAGAGAGAAGGGAAAATAATAGAAAGTATGAAAATGGGAGTAACAATATTTTTATATAAAAAGAAAGGGGGAAAAAATTTTAAAAACTGGAGACACATCAGCTTGTTAACAGCTGATTATAAAATGCTGGCAAAAATTATAAATCAGAATAAAAGAGTTTGCTGGTCAACTTATTATGAAAACTCAGACATATGCAGTGCCAGGGAAAGACCTAAGAGATAATTTAGCATATATAAGGGAAATAGTGAAAGTCAAGAAGGGAAAATCGAGGGATACCTATATATGTTGGATCAAGAAACAGCCTTTGATGTAATAAAACATAACTATATGTGGGATATTTTGAATGAATACAAGTTTCCTGAAAAAAATATTAAAATAATTAAAGCATTGTACACAGAAGCATGGGTCTGTCCCCTTGTAAATGGACAGTTGGGTATAACAATGTATATTAAAAATGGGGTACATCAAGGGTGCACTTTAAGCCCACTGTTGTATGTTTTAGGATTGGATCCAATTTTGAGAAGTTGAATGAAATGGGCAGAAACTTAGGAAGACAAGTGCATATGCTGATGATTATATTGTAATGGTTAAAGATCAGCAAGACGGGGATGCAGTAATACAAATGTTAGGTGCATGTAGAGGATATACAGGAATAAAAATAAACAAAGAAAAGAGCACAATATTTTCACTGGGGAAAGGAAAGGGAGGAAAAAAGGAGACTTGTCTGTTTTTGGTTGTAAATAAAAACTTCCCCTACTCTTTTCGAGAAGTGCCATGGGATCTTCAACATCCACCTGAACTATCACGAGAACAGACAGATGAGACCCTGGTTTAGCGTGTCATCCAAAATACGGTACCTCAGGAGTGCTGCACAGTGTCAGTACTGGGATTTAACCCAAGTGCCTGGTGATAGTACAAATGTCCTGCATAGGAGCAAAGCACAAACATCTGACTCGGTTCCGCCTTTACAAAATATTCATCCTTGTACTGGCCCAGCAGGACCCTTCAGACCTCAACCAAATACACATAGCTTTCAAATGGCATTATTTCACCCCACACTGTCTCACAGAGAAGAAAGGTACAGTAGTTAGGGTTTGGTGGGGGGTTGGAACTAGCCCCTGATAGGACCTACGTGGGCAGGACACTGTTAAAAGATTTGAAGATTTTTTTTCCATCAGAAATCTACACCCTTATACACACCTCCGGTGATACTATTTTTGATGCAAGTTTCAAGAAGGCTGTAGCCCTGGATAGATTTTGGATGAAATATGGGAAGTTAAAGAGGGACTCCAGCAAAAGGTGTTACACTGCAGAATTAGAATAAGCATACCCCCCGTAAATCTCATACCAAAATTGTAATTTCTATGTTACTTTATTTTAAAGTTATGAGCTATTTTGAAACCCTGATTTCACTACCTGTTCAAAAAAGCCAGTTTCAGTGAAGAGCTTCTGATCATGTTATCTCTTGAACTCACAGACTAGGCCTCCCTATCAGCAAGCTTATAGGACCTGTTTCTCCAAAGTTTTAAAGACCATGTGCAATGGTTTTCACGAGTAAAACAGGCAGCACCATTCAAAAAACATTGCTATATAAACTATGTGTGTTTCATGTTTTGTAACATAGAAGTTGATGGCAGATAAGGACTGCAAAGCCCATCCAGTTTGCCCATTTCTTTTTCTACCTTATGAATGTGCCGTCGGCCTTTGGTCTGTCAATGGCCTATCTATTCATACTCATCTGTATTGCTCCCTTATGCCTATCTCATGCCTGTTTGAAGCCCTGCACTGTATTCATATCTACCACTTCCCGAGGTAGGCCGTTCCATGCATCCACCACCCTTTATGTGAAAAAGAACTTCCTCACATTACCCCTTAATTGGCCTCCCTCTAATCTCATGCTGTGTCCTCTTGTCCTGCTATTTTTCTTATATTGAAACATGTTAGACTCTTTCACCTCATTAATGTCCTTAAGGTATTTGAATATTTCAATCTTATCACCTCTCTCCCTCCTTTGCTCTAGGGTATACATATTGAGCTCCGTTAATCTGTCCTCATATGTTTTCTGATGCAGTTCCTGCACCATTTTGGTTGCCCTTCTCTGGACTGCCTCAATTTGGTTAATGTCCTTGTGAAGGTGTGGCCTCCAGTTCTGCACGCAGTACTCCAGATGGGGCCTAACCAGTGTCTTGTAAAGAGGGATTATTACCTTCCTCTTATGACTTGTGATACTCCCACTAATAACACCAAGCTGACACATTTGTATTTTTAATGCCTTTTTGGTGTGGCCCATTTCTCCAGGGTTGCTGGATGCTGAGTCAATATGCCTCCAGGCTGCTATGATTTGGGGTGCTACTCTACTGTGCCTGTTAGGAAGTTGTATTGCTACTAGTATTGTAATGTTGGTAACTTAATTTCTGTTTATCAGCGTTTGCTTTACAATGGCCTTATATGTGTTAATACCTACTGGGGTGGAAGCATTAGCCCTGGTAAAATGATCATTTTAATGCAGAGTACAACACAGATGAGCCTGAATGTAGGACAAATAAAAGCCTGACAGGGAGAAAACATTGGGCTGGCTAATGCATAGAAACTTGTAGGTTTCAAAACAGTATTACCTCTCCTATCCCTATTTACAGGGAGATGGAATAATTGTTTTAAAGTGCGATCCTGAGAAATCACCTCAATTGAATGACAGATGTGAATGATCTCAGCCTTTCATCATATCAGAGTTATCCAGTCTGCAAACCTCACAGCAGTGTGCTATGACCGAGCATCCAGCAGCCCTGAAGAAAAGGACCACAACAAAAAGGCACCAAACAAACAAAAAAAAGTGTCAGCTTTGTTACAAAACCTGAAACACACATAGTTTTTAAAGTAATGTTTATTGAATGGTGCTGTGTATTTTTATTCTGAAAACCATTGCACGTGAACTTTAAAACTTTGGAGAAACAGGTCCTATAAGCCTGCTGACATGGAGAACTAGACTGTCAGTTCAGGAGATGACATCATCAGCAGCTCTTCACTGAAACTGGCTTTTCTGAACAAGCAGTGAGTTAATGGTTGTAAAATTACTCATTACTTTTAAATAATGTAACTTAGAGATCTCATTTTTGGCATGAGGCTGATTGGGGCTATCCTGATGCAAATTCTGAATTTATCGATGCCAGAAATTTTAACCGTAGTCCCTCTTTAAAGTATTATGCCCTATGGCTGCCCTTTCAAGCTATCCCTCTCAGAAAGCCTGTATTATCAACTGTCACCATCTTATTCAAAAATAAGGGTTTCAATGTTTTTCATACAAAATAGTGGCTTTCTTAGAAGTGCAACATCCTAACCCCGCCAACACCAATTGTTGATTCTCAACAACTATGGACTGGTGGTTGGAAATTCTAAGTGAAGTTGAAACACACAGTTAAGGGTATCTCTCATATCCCGAGCCACTTCTATCTTGGAAAGAATTGGGGGCACTGTTCCTATCCAGGGCAGCCTATAACCTGCTTTAAGTGTAGGTCACTTAATCACCTCAGCAACACTTGTGATCAAATGAAATGTAATTTCTGTGTGGACTATGGACATATAAGATGATTTTGCCTGAATGAAATGTGTTTCACTCTTTGTGAAGAGCCTGATCATACATACAGGACCTGTCCCTGGGCTTCTCATAACGGAACAGACAACCCTGACCCAGACAAGATAGTAGTCCTAGCACAGATAGATGGATCTATTAGTTAACTGCTAACCTGTGCCAGAGAAAGGAACAACAGAAGGAACAAGAATAGATGGTAGATAAAGATCAGACTAAAGATGCTGGTAATCAATTTGAGATGGACTCAGAAAACAAAGCCATCACATTTGACTATTCCTTGGATGCAGCTCCCCCCAAGCAGAAACTTATCAATGTTGTCCCTACAGTTCCTAACATTCCTAGTAGGGACAATATGGTGGAACGAGAACAGAATGTATGTCTTCCTGCTACTGCCTTAAGTGACACTACTCCAGAACCAGAGAAAATACCAAAAACTCAGAATATGGAGGATGAAGATATGATGCCCCCCAGACTGACTATTCTTACAAGGTGTAGGAGTACGAGGACTCATACACCGAAAACAAACACCATGTGGAAATATTTGGAAAGTAACATGTTCCGTAATAAAAATAAATTTGAGGTTCTGGCATGGCAAACAAACTAGGGAGCTTTGGATGGTAATGAGGAATCTGAAACTTCTTCCACTGTTACAAAAAATGGGTTCTTCCAAAAATGAAGATGCTATTACAACTCAAAGTACAAAAAAACAAAGGACTGTACTTCTTCCCATTTAAAGGGTGCTTGCAACCCTAAAGTAAAATGATTTATGTCCCCCCATACATAACTAAAGGATGGCATAGGATGTTCAACTAAAGATTTCTACCATCAATGTAAACAGCATCAGAGTTCTTAAGAAAAGACTTCTGACTTTCTCCATGTTGAAGGATCTAGCTTTTGATGTCTATTTTTCAAAGAAAACCAGACTGGGCTCCAATACTTAAATAAATACTGCTAGAAAGACTTGGCGTTGGGGCCCTTCTTACTGGCTATTTGGTGCCGACAGATGAGATGGGGGTGGGCATTTTGTTTACAACATATAAGATTTAGGTAACAAGATTACTTGACATTAGTCCCTTGAGGGCATTGCTTTTAGACACTGAACTGAATAATTACAAATTTAGGCTTATCAATGTACATGCCTCCCAGCCCAGATCAAGCGAGCAAGAGTAGACTTGTTTACTCAACTACATCCATATCTCTTTACCACTAAATACCTAATTCTGGGAGGTGGTTTTAACTGTGTTACATATAAAGATGACAGGGGGATGAAGACTGATTAAATGTTTCGTGATCCTAACTTCCTGATAAAAGTGGTTGCCAATGCTGCTTGGAAGACTCCTACGCAAGCAATAATACCCTCCAGAGTGGGTGGTATTGGGCAATACCGGACTGCCCAGGGGAGTAATGAGGCCCGATGCCGCAGTTCCGGTATTGCCCATACCACCCACCCTGGAGGGTATTACTGCGCTTAGAAAATGGATTAACAGTGTAATTTTTGCAGGATTATAATGAAAAAAGTAATTCTATAAAAATGACTACAGTTCCATTTTTTTCTTCTTTTGAGGCAAAGTAGTCCCTGTACTTCTGGTAGTGTGCTGTTTTAACCCCCACCCCCGTTAGTCTGTGTATTTTGTTTCCTGTAGACAGCATTATGTCGCCCCATTGGTGAAAGTGTCTTTTTTTTTTTATATGTATCCTGTCAGTAAAAGCAGGAGACAGAAAAAGAAAACTGAAGCTTTGCTGCTCTTGGAGTGCTGGTTCACTGATCATGGCAAGTTGCATATCGCAGTTTTGTGCTGACAGACAGTTTGTTGCAGTAAGCAGGGAGAGGCTTGCGCTGTGCAGTTATGAGAGTGATGCATTTTTTTTTCATTTGTACGGACTGTTGTGACTGCACTAGATTACAGGGTTTCAGCTGGGGGAGCAGGAGTCCTAGCTATGGAAGCAGGAGTTTGAGACATGGGGGTCTGAGTCAGGGGAGCTGGAGTCCAAGCCACAGGATCGGGAATCCGAGTCTGAGCCACAGGAAGAGAAAGAAAGGGAAAACGGTACAGAAAAAAAAACCTGATAAATGAGGCTACACTTCGGAAGATGGATGATTATGAGCACAACTTTATGTTACCTGTCCACAATGTGGTAGTATGGCTGGGGAGTGCTATGTCTCACTTAGTGAGACAAAAAAAATGGCACCGATTTTGAATTGAGTTGTCAGGTTTGGACCAATTAGCAAACAGGGTTGACACTATGATATTAGTTATGAGGCTGGCATGGTTGGTACTTTTTACTAACAGGACTCTCACGCAAGCAATAACACTCAACGAGGTGTGGGTCATCGCCTGATAAGAGCACACCTAGGGTGTGACTAAGGTACAGGCGCTTGCAGAGTGCCTTATGCCCTTAGGCTGTTTATCAGGCGATAACCCACACTCGGAGTGTGTTATTGCACTTATAAAATGGGTTTTCCAAGTAAGTATTTAAGGAAAAAATAAAATAAAAGGGAAATCATTTTAATAATTTCAGGTTTTACTATGTGAAGTAGTAAAATAATCCTCTGTTCTGTACTGTGATGTCTACTGCATGTCTTCCCGCCAGACACAGAGACACAGGTCAGGTTGTCCTGTCTGCATACAGTTTTAATTCTACATTGTGTTTGTCATCTACTAATAGTGGTAATCTACTGTTGTCCCCAACTTTCTACATAGTGTTAATCTTGTACTGACGAATTGAGTGCTGCTTTAATTAACAGCAAGTAGAGGAGCTTTGTTTTTATGTGGTCTCAAGTCTGTCCAATCATGAAGAGACCATTTGTTATTTTATTTTTTATTTATTTTTTGGGTATTTGCTTTAATATTGCGGTGAGAGTGGTTTTGTTGACTTGCAACGAGTTTGTCCCATGCTGGGTACCGTATGGAGCCGTTTCCGGGTTGGCGTTTTTGTTTTTATATTTATATTCTTTTTTCTGTGTGATGCCATCTCACTAGAAAGAGGAGTGTGTCCTGTGGTAGACAGCTTTTGGGCTGTGGAATTTAAATACTGAAGACTGCAAGGAATGGGGACAAGACTGGAGGCAGGATGTGGTAAAAGGGAAAGTTGTGTGCGACGAGCAGTTCCCGTTTCAGCGATTGCGGTGCCTTTGAGTGAGATATTTTTTTTATGTTAAGATAGTGATACAAACGTTGTGGATGAATTTACTGAAATTAATTTTCATGTGCTTTGTGGTTAGAGAGGCTTTCTGTGTGCTGTTATAGCACTGAGGCATTTCATGGTGGTGCTGCCCATTGTGTGCTCGCTTTTTAAACTGGTTTGCAGGTTCGACAGGTTCATGATTTCTCTTTGTTGTTAGGTTGTCTTGGGGAGAAAAGTGCCATCTGGCATAAATACATGATAAGGACATGGCTCAGAGGTCCTTTTAGCCAATCACATTCATCCATTTTCTTTACCCATTTTATAATGTTAGTTAATGTACTCCTGCCAGCCAATTACAGTTCGTGAATTATTTTGCCCATTTTCTAAAGAATTATACATAACTCTGAAGGCTTTACTTTTTACAAAAATACACTGGCTACAAGAATAGATTTTATCTTGTAATATTGTAGTTCAATCTGGCCTTTTAATTCCAGTTGAAAATTCTAATCATATAATATTAGGAATTTCTTTTGGTCCCCAGTTAAACTCTATTACTGGTGAAGGTACATGGTGTCTGGATAATGCTTTGGTTTTGGACCCTAATGTTAAAAAATGTTTGAGTAATTTTTTGCAGGTCAGAGAATCAGTACAGTGTTTCTCTGATAATATGGCCACCAGGTGGGAAGATACCAAAACTGATTTAAAAGCCTTTTTTGATCCAGATTTATAAAGATCTCAGTAGGAAAAAGTATCACAAATATTTAGATCTATAACAACAACTGTTATCTCTTATCTCAAGCCAGAACCAGTCCACATACTGTATGCTTGCAGACCACAACCACCATATTAAGGTGAAGTGTAATCCTTGCAGTCTGATACAGCTATTTCACTCATAATGGAACATAAATGTAACCACGCAGTCCCCTCTGGTTACTAGAATTCCATTAGTTTAGCTATACGAAGGAACTGGGAAGCTGGTAAAGGTGCGTGTTAGGAGCCCTTTACATGTGGCTTCACTGTTTACTCAGCTAGGCTGAGCAGAGAATGGATTTTGTCATTTAGAATTCTCACAGCAGCATAAACCACTTTGGAATCAGCTGCTCTGGGGGAGGTTTAGAATGTTCAGTTGGGAGTCTGTGTGTGCGTGTGTGTGTGTAGACAGCAGTAGTGTGAAGTGGAGCTCTGAGCAGCAGCAGCAGTGCTCAGAATGTGAGGGTGCCTGCCAGTCTCCTGTGAGACTGAGTGAAGGACTCTCAGCAGTTTCTCACCCTAGTGTGTGAGACCTAGTAGAACCAGAAGAAGTGGTGGAGACCATTAATCTGCATTACCCCAGTGGGTCATTTTCCACAGAACAATGTGGTTTGGACTGTGTTTCAGTGGATCCAATGGACAATACCCTGAAGATCCTGAAGAGTATCAGCTGCCCAGAGGGAAAGTGTGTGCAGTTGAAACTAGGACAAGCTACCTATGAAGGGAAGAGGATGTTTTCCTTCATGTTTCCATGTCTGAATCAAAGGGACAAACAAAGTCATGAGTACAGATTCATGGGCGTGTTCTTGGGGGTTGGTCTGAGGTGTATGTGCCCAGAGATAAGGCTAGAGTGCACCTGTCAGGGCCCCTGTTTCACCACAAAAATGTGCTGTTTCAAGTTAACGTTTGAGATTCCTTTGCAATCCAGGTGTATTGGAGGATCCATTTTGGTGTAACCCAGAGGGAATGGCAGAGACTGAGCATGGGGTAGGATTCCTTAGTTAGGACTAACTGGTTCACATATGGGCACCAGGGTAAACTGGGCATGTTAACGGATGTCATCGTGCCAGGAGATGCCAGGAGATGTTTTGAAATGTGTTCAAAGTGTATGGCAACAATCACAGCATACAGTTTTTGGAAAAGGTAAAGTCCAGAGATTCATAGTACAGAGGGATGGATAGTTCAAATGTGCGTTTGAGGAAAAGTTTGCTCTCAAGTGCCCAAATAGTTGTTGTTCTGGAAAGAAAAGTCTTGTTCCTGTGCAGACAGTACCAACCCTGGGGGACCACTCTGTTCTGCATTTGTTTCCAACTTGTGTGAATAAAGCCATACCGTACAATCCCATTTTCAGTAGTGAACATTACATCTATGCTTCCTGAGTGTGAATTGTTATGGGGGCCCCCCCTCCCCACAGAAGTTAGACCTAGCATAGCCCTGGCAATGCTCTCTCAGAACCTGGAGTAAATATAAATGTTATTTTGTACCCTAAATCCCCAGTCCCTTTAGACTGCCATGCCAGGTATTCGCCCCAGAGCTAGGGGGGTGATGCCTATTGTTGTTGCCAACTTGTGGCCTGTTGCCTTGTCCGTGTACAAGTTAGGGAGGTCCCAGTTTCCAGATGCTGCTCTTGTCTGGGGCATGGGTTGCATAAATGTGGCACTCAAGGGCAAACTGAAATGGGTAACATATATGAAAGTTGTAGGAACAGAGTGCAAAAGAACATTTTTACTGGTTTGCTTACTGAATTGGGGATTTTAATTAGACATAAAAGGTAAGATGGAAGTAGTAGATGTCTATTTCAAAAATATGTTTTCTACCCTGCCCCTGATTCAGGTAATAGTTTGAATTTTCTTCAGTTATGTGGGACTATTAGTCCATCCGAGTTAGAGAAACAAGATTTATCCACACCTGTTTTGCCTGAAAGGGTTAGTAGTTGGACCATTTCCAAAAAAGAATAAAACTGCCCCTCGTATGGGCAGTCTCATTTCTGAGTTTTATAAATCAGAGGTTACCTTCTTTTCCCAAATGTTACCTATGGTTTATAATAGCATCCTTCATGATGGTATAGTCTATGGTGATTTTGTTAAAGTCATTCAATTTTTTTCTTTTTAAGAAAGAACTTGTTCATGACTTACATAACTGGCACCCCCTTTGTTTATTATGCAGTGGTTTAAAGATAGTGATGAAAATTCTCTGTAAAAAGGCTCTTCCTGCTAAAAGTTAATTTTTCAGTACCAAACATGCTCTTTACCAGATACATGTATGCAAGAGAACTTGACCTTCCTAACAGAAATAGTGTCACAAGGAGAACAAGGGAATCTTAAAGGTTCACTAAGGTTCAGGAGAGGAGCAGAAGGCTGAGGCCCACAGAAGCATCTGTCATTTAACCATAATAAGCTAATTTGACATTAAGTTATCAATCCTATTTTTATAAGAAGTTTTCGTCTCACTAATTACGATGTCTGTAGTCAAAGAGTTCCAGGGGTTTGTAACACTCTGCGAGAAAAAAAGAACCCTTCTTGACAGTGTTAAACCTATGACAGACAAGTTGTAACGGATGGTTCCTAGGTTGTATAATGTCTATTGATCAAGAGCAGGCCTTCAATAAAGTTGGCAGTTCCTCCTTTTTGGTGTTTTGCAGCAGAATAGTATTCGTCTTTCCTTTATTAACCAGAAATGGCTGTTGTACAATAGTGCTACTATCATACCTTTTTTGAACAACCATTTGGGTACAGAAAATCTATAATGGGGGGGGGGGTTAGGCAAGATTAAGTCTAAAGTTTAACGTCTGCAAAAGGCGTTGCTTTGGTTGAAAAATTCTGTAAATCCAAAGAGGCTTCCCCAGGCTTTTTTTTTTTTGCTCCCCCTCATTTTTGGAATGGTTTACCTAACTCATTACAGCAACCATCTTCATTTTCTGTGTTAAAATATAATTTTACACAATATCTGCATATTCAACAGATTTGTAATTGCAGTTTATAATTGCAGTTAATGTTTTATGTTGTTATTGTGTTGCTATACTTTTTTAATATCTGTATGTTAATTTTATTGCATTTTATGCCCGAGTTGAGTCTGAAAAAGACCCTTGATCCAGAGCTTTTCCCCAGTTAACAAATAAGTATATAAATAGTCAGCCACTTTTATATGTGTTCAGACTTGATCCTGTTATAAAAATAATCGCAAGTGATCAAAGTTTGGGGGGGCTGCAGGTCACAGGAGTCTCCCAGCGGGTGAGGGTAGTCACATATGCTGATGATATGTGTTTTCTGGTTGATTGCACCAATTCAAGTTTACGGTCACTTAGTATCCTGGCTGAATACTCGAAAGCATCTGGCTCCAACAAAAACACATCTAAAAGCAGGGGATTCTCTTTAGATCCAGGTCCACTACAGGTTACAGAAAATACTGGTGCATGTTTCCCTAGATCCCATTCACATTTTGGGAATAAAATTGGGCAGGGAGATATGGTTGCGCTTAAATGGACAAACTGGAAGAGCACAGTTCCAAAGAAGCACTGTGGAAATCTTGGCAACAGTCCAAGAAGAAAAAAAGCTCATTGCAAAAATATTTTTGGTGTCCATTTTTACTCTATTAAACATTGTGTTTCCACATCCGCCACAATTTGACAGAACAATGTATAGTTTGTTCCTTCAAATGATTTGGGGTAGTCATCTTAATCCCATTAAGCAGAACGTGTTGTACTTACCTCTAAAGTCCGGAGGCTTGGATTTTATAAATCTAATAGTTTCTTTTTCAGTATGTCTGTGTCTTTTAATATAGTCCTTTATTTTATCTGCAATATGACATCAGTGGATTGAGAGGTGACTGCAACCCCTTGGTGTGACCTGATAGACAGGCTTACTTAAACTAAAAAAACTGAAATGTATCCTTCATATGGGAATATAGTTATTGAAAAAAATTAGACGATGAAAACTGATTCCTAGCCTTTTCTTTTGAATTGTACTGGAATACAACTGTATGTTACACAGAACTAGGGTTATTGAATCATAAGTGGACTTTGGAGGAATTACACCCCAACATCCTCCCAAATACTTCAGTAACTAAAAGATCTAAGGGTTCCATCCAAAATATAGGACATCAC
This sequence comes from Neoceratodus forsteri, assembly GCA_016271365.2. Classification (NCBI taxonomy): domain Eukaryota; kingdom Metazoa; phylum Chordata; order Ceratodontiformes; family Ceratodontidae; genus Neoceratodus; species Neoceratodus forsteri. Next base: position 727,794,457 of record CM028129.1, read on the forward strand.
TTGACTTTCAAGTCATGGAAAACTGGGGGTAAAGGATAATTTGAAAAATAAAAGTTTGGACGAATGATTCTGCCCAAGGACTCTGCATTGCCTATTCTGAAACACAGGAACATCTGTTCTGTGAATGCAGCTACATAAAATATTTGTGGAGCTCTCTGGTGGTCCACTGGAAAGACCCACTGTAGACTAAAGTATCCTATACTAACATAATTATGTGACATTTCCTTCTGTTGCCCAACAGATGTCACAAAAGTACTGTCGGAGAGATTTTTCTTGAATCAAGGTTCATGTCTGACAAGTACAATGCAAACTGCTGTTTTTGCAGAAAGATACTCTGCTACAAACTGTTACTGAACCCGCTGAGCATGATTCGAGAACTTTTTGTATGCAATATGTGTGAGCACAAAAATCATGCTTATGTCACTGACAAGTCTACTATTGAAATAAAAGTTATTTGTAAAGTGGATTCACCATCAGGATTTATTTCAATAGTAGACTTGTCATTCATAGAGTGCTGCCAGTGCTACTTGCCGTCAGTGTTGCACCCCCCTGACCATGAATAACATCAGATCCTTCAGACATCAACAAATACCATGAAACACAGCAGATTCATAGCAGTTGAGATAACTCACTCCCTCCAGCTGATGAACTGCAAAACCAGACTTCCAGTGGACTAAGTCAACTCCTGGGTAGCTCCCAATTAAATGCCACTGCTCTTAACACCCCGAACAGCTAGTCCTAATACTAACTCAATCCGTCTCTGTGCTGACCTGTACACTGACTCCATGCATGCACAGACCCCCCCCAACCATTAGACAGTAATGATCGCCCACAATACAGTAATGTGCATAAAACATTCATCGATCACTAATCAAAACATAAGTAGGATCTGCAGTTACGATTCCTGCCACTGAAGTAAGGCTAGGTAGTGCTGAGAACTGAGCCCCCACAAAGTAATACACACTACTCACAAGTGTAAAATTTCTACTTTAAATGACTGTGTATCACTCCCTCCAGCCCACCAAGATACAGCAAAAGACACGTCGAGGAAGGGCTATTCATCTGGGCATCTTGTCATAGAAACTCCACTGCTCCTGCTACTCCAAAACAGATAGACCACAAATTCACCCTCCTACCATCTCTGTGTCATCCCACAGATCGACTCTGCACATGGGCAATCGAGTAGCAGATGTCACAGATATAGCGGAGGAGGATAGCAAACTATGAGTTACACCCCAATAGTCAGACAAAAAAAACAAACTACAGTTTCTAAAAAAAATATATATATATATATATATATATATATATATCATATCAGGGGCCTATTGCATACGCCAAATATGCAGTGGTGTAGTGCATGATACCTTGTTTTATCTGAATTTGTTGCGGTTTGATCTCCATGTTCTCACTCATGAGAACAAGGAGATCAATCAGCAGCTCATTCCGGTTAAAAATATATCATACACTATACCATTGCATATCCCTTATATAAACACAAATTTAATAATTTATCTGTACAGGTGGTGGATTCTAAATGGAAGAATGCAGGTGATTGATTCTAAAAGGAAGACTACTGGTGATGGATTCTAGATGGCAGAATATTACTTGTCTCTCAACATAATTCCATTTTCCAGTATCTTCCTGCTGACCAGAAATTCTAGTGGTGGGTAGGAGGAAGTAATGTAGGCTGTTGGTTAATTAGGATCTGCAGCTTATCCATTAGGTAGGGAAATGGGCAGACTAGGTGGGCCAAATAGTCTTTATCAGCCATTAAATTCTATGTTTCTATGTGTCCATGACTTTCTACATCCATCTTTTTCCTTCTTTCTTTCTCATTCTCCCCTTTTCCTTTCCTTTCCTTGGCAGTTTATTTTTCTAGTATTAGTTTGTGTTTCTTGTCTTTGTTTTACAATATGATCATTTGTTGGTATCACGTCATTACATCGCAAACATTTCATTGCAAACACTTCATCGCAAACAACTTCAGCGCAAGAAACAATTTACCGCATGACATTATATCACAAACCCACTGAAGCTTAATAAAAACCTAAGGAACCTAATAAGTGGATTCACAGCAAAGCACATCATCCTTAGACACTGCAGGGAGCAGCAACCCCTAGACATCACAGAATACCTCACAGAGCTGCACAACGGCAACCTTAACACACTACCAGCCCCCAGGTAGAAGCATGCAGCATACCACAATCGAGAAGGCACCAAAACAGGACAGCAGAGGGTTGTATCCTTTTGGGGTAGCTCAGTGCAGTACAGTCTGCAGTATCAGCCAAGTACCTGTTCAGCCCTGTCCTTGCTTACTTCAGGCATGTCCAAGTCCTAGTCCTGCAAGGACGCTGGGGATAGATTTCTAGGCATCTGGGAGTTTTGTCTTTTCATCCAGTCCGTTACATGTAACTGCTTCTGGTTTTTTTCTGGATTCTGGTGCCCGATTACTTGTTGCGCTATTTTCCAGAGTTGTGGTCATTTAATCCCCTTCTACTGTCAGGATGTCTTCAAATTTATTTTCAGGCTAGGATAGAGCTGTAGCTTCATACTGCCATCAGCTCCATTACATCACCGGAAGTCCTGACAGAACTTTTCATCTACCTTAATTTGTATGTAACATTAATATAAACATGGGAGACATTCTGTTCTAATTAAATGTTGGCAGTAACGTTTGTGATCTGACTATTTCCAGCTTCCTCTGAAGAGAAACCTAGGCATGTATGTACCCATCAGCCTATGAAGCAAGCTGCATCAGTTGAGCAGAATGCAAGTGTTTAAAATGCCAAAGGGAAAAAAGCAGAACTGTCATTCTGATCACTAGTGAGTCAGTCTATGAATTAATGTATGATGAACTGTCATGCGCTGTAGAGTCTATGCGCTGCAATGTATTGCGCTTTAATTACCGCGCAGTAATTAACCGCGACGAAAAGTTTTGCGATGAAAAGACATGGAACCTCATTTGTTGTATTGCATGTTGCATCACCTTACAGCATCCCCCCATCCATTACCTCTGGGTCACATCCATCTCATAGGCTGCAGGTGCACATGAAGAAACGGGGATGCTGTAAGGTGATGCTCATGCAATCACCTTTACCAGGTGAGTAAACTACCATTCTTTTTTGTCTAGAATGTCTATTTAATATTCCTTTTAATAAAAACTTCCCCTGCTCTTCTTTGATAAGTGTCTCGAGATCTTTTACTTCCTCCTAGACAGTGACCAGAGATGGACAGAAGGGGCCTCGGTTTAATGTCTCGTCTGATGGATGGCACCTCACCAGTGCAACACCACCAAGTAGTTTATTGTTCTAGGAATTACTACCTTTGAGCCAGAGGCTCTTTTACAAAGGTTCCACGTCAATTAGGTACAGCACAAAAAAAAGGTTACATAGATAACACAACAATTTGTGCTGTGTCAAGAGCGAGAAAACATATACAAATACATATAAAATCATTTGTGCAAAAGGACATGAGATATCAATAATCACATTATTATTACAAGAAAGAGGTCATGCCAGATTAGGAGAAACAAATAGGGAAAAAGTACAGAACAGAGAGGGTAAGTGAAAGGTGTGGGGAGCAGACAGTAGCAGGAGAAAAGGTTTCCCAAACATGTCTTTGTCAAATAACGAAACAAGGTGGGTAGTGAGAAAATAGGAGGTTTAATCAGGGTAGTCACAGGAGCTGGAGGTGGCAAGGTGAGAGAACAGCCTTGATTTGAAAATACCTAGAGAGGTGGAGGCAGTACTGTCAGTTATGGGTACTAACCCAAGTGTCTGGTGTGGGTATAGGCCTGTAAAAAGGCCAGGGTTGCCCGGTATTTGTTTCTCCAGAAAAAGATTCCAGGAAACCAGATCACATCTACCCAAGAAACTGCACATTACCAGCAGGCCCATAGACTACAGTTCTGCAATTGTGTGATAGTTTGCCTACCCTGGAACAGACTCATCTGGCTCATGTAGTGAAAACTGGCCTAGAAGCTACAAGCTATCAATTTCATATGACCATAGATGTGAATGATACAGAGTTTACAGCACAGTTCACATTAAATGTATTGTTTAACCACTTAACAGCTGGTTAACATTTGAGTTGTTAAGGCTCTGCATAGGAAATCTTTTAATCATGGATATCTGGCTGTCAGCTGGTTTACGCTGAGCTCTGAATGAGATGCCTGAATACTTTCAGTTAAAAGCTACAATCTACAGCTGAAGGAAAAAAACAATTAGAAAATGGGCAAGTATGAATCTGAATCCTGATTGGCCAGAAGAGCCAATCAGCTGGACTGGTATGAGATAACAGAGAGTGGGAAATAACTAGTCCCAGTCTCTGTTGCCTCATTTAATTCTAAAAATTAATGGGCTAGCAGAATCCATAGAATGGCTAATTCACCATGTTTTTTCTGAACCTTAGCGAGGAAAAAAGTAGCAGGTGGGTCTACAACCATGGTCTTCTTTACTAGCTCCATTTAACACAGACTAATGCTTGCCCATTTAAAAAAAAAAAGTAAAACTGGAGTGGCACATCAAGTAACACATCCTGGCACTGAAAGTGTAAAGTCGGCTTAGCAAGAGACAGAGGTGTAGCTCAGAAATGGCTTGTGTGCTGGAGAGAAGCGGTACTTCCATAGTTTTCCAAACTGCAGATGAACGTCTATCTGCGGTATAGAAAATGAAGAAATTACTAGTCCTCTCCTGCACAGTAGAAGCACCAGAGATACCGCTGTTTCACTCAGACAGAAATAAATCTCAGCAACCGTGTTTTCTTTTGTGATCTGGGCCAGTACAACCGTCAAAAAAGGGAACTGTCGGCAAGTTTGTTTAATCGCTTACAGAGCCCTAAACTGCTGTCAGATCTCCCAGAATACTAAACTACTGTCAGATCTCCTGAAGCCCTAAACTTGCATCCAATCCCCTCCTTACCACACACGCACATAGATATGGAGGCGCAACCCTGCCCACAACTCCACTGCTATCTCTTACAAAAAAAAAAGTAAAGTACTTGGTTTGAAACCATCATTGGACAGCCCACAGTAAAATGATTCTGCAGCACAGTCAGGGCTTCTCGTACATCTCTGCCCTCCCAAAACATTACCTCTGTCCTTGCTGCCGACGGGGATGGGGGCAACAAACTGCCTTTTTCTTTTCTTCTAAATTCTGCTCCCATTATTATGGCCACATCTTTACACAAACATTCATGCACTTATTTGGCAGTCTTCCCCACTACCTCAATGCAAGGTGGAGGAGCTCACACAGAACACCTGTACTTCTAGCCACATTCATCCTGGTCAGTTGGGAATGGAGCTCTGGATGGAGGGGGAAGGGAGAACTTAAAAAAAAAAGGCAAGAGTCAAGAAGGGAGCATCAGTCCAGCAGTCAGAGATGATCCTAAAGGGTTTACCTTCCTGGCTTCCCACTAATAATAAAACTGTTTCTACCAACAGTGCTAAACACAAAACAGTGCCAGTCTTTCAACTGTGGCATTACTCTCACATGTTCACCTCACCACAGTTTCTCTTAAGAACAATAGCAAAAAAAAACCAAACAAACAGAGAAAGTAAAGTAAAACTGAAACCTAAAACTGATTAGTATTAGCGGGGTGGGGGAGGGCACAAGGAAACGAACTGTCAAGCACACATAAAAGCACAGAAAAAAGTGTAATGAAAACAAAAGTGCCCTCTACTGGCAGTATCCCAGTAGATGGACTGCTTTGTCAAAAAACAACTTTCTATTCTTTTTAGTAATGTTTTAACTTTCTCCTTTTTTAATTTTTGAATCCTGCACAAAAATGCAACAGGTAGCCCATTTTCTAAGCACAATAATACCCTCCAGGGTGGGCAGTATTAGGCAATACCAGACCTTCCAGGGGCTAGAAGGCCCTCTGTCTGTGATATCAGGCCTCATTACATCCCTGGGTGGCCCGGTATTGCCCAATACCACCCATTCTGTTGTGTATTATTGCTTACATGAACTTAATGTCATCTCACTGCAGTCACATGCATAGAATGGGTTGTAAGAAAAAATTACTCACCTTAGTAATGTTGTTTCTTCTAATGGAGTCTTGCTATATTATGACAATTGCAGTTTGTCCTACCATTAGAACTGCTCCGGAGGTGAAAGAGTTAACTCCATTCCATGAATGGAACTTAGAGCACGAGCTCTAAAGAGAAGCTCTGTCTGTGTAGTTTCAAACCTAAACTGTCAGATCTTTACGAGCAAAAACTCACTAATGTCTGTGTGGAAGCTGTAACCTACACTAGCCAACTGGCTACCTAAATATTAACATCCATTGCTGGTCCCAACACCAAAGACTCAAGTCAGGGGACCAGAACTAATAGTATAATTTAACAATATGAGGAGAAATATAAGGAAAAAATGAAAAATACCACACCCCAAACCCCAAGAAGGGGTGAAAACACATAAAAAGGGCATAAAATAGTGCCCACACTAGGCTGCCCACCCCATACCCAAGTAGAAGTTCTGAGAGGGGCAGGCTGGGGGGGAGGTCATAATATAGCAAGACTCCATTAGAAGAAACAACATTACTAAGGTGAGTAATTTTTTCTTCAAACAACATGAAGTCTTGCTATATTATGACAAGTGCAGACTACACAGCAGTACCTCCATGGAGGAGGGACAGAACCTACTTAGGGAACAGGCTCTGAAGCACAGCTGTGCCAAACCGAGCATCTCTCCTAGCCTGGACATCCAGGGAGTAATGCTTGGTGAAAGTGTGTACCGTTTTCCAAGTAGCAGCTTGACATATCTCCAATATAGGGATGTCTCTGGCAGCAGCTAGAGGCAGCGGTACCTCTGGTAGAATGAGCCCTCAAGCCAGAGGGGATCTCTGCCCAGTTTCTGATAACAAAATTGGATACAAGAGACAATCCACCTGGCAGTTGATCTCTTAGTGGCAGGTTTCCTTTCCCAACCTCACCATAAGTGAGAAAAGTTGGAGGATTCGAACCTGTGACCCTTAGTACAGTTCTATATAGTAACTAGGGCCCTCTTAATGTCCAAACTGTGCAATCTCCTCTCACCAGAAGAGGAATGTTCAGTGAAAATGCTGGAAGGAGATAGATTGGTTAAGATGGAAATCTGAAACCACCTTAGGCAAAACTTCCTGTTAGTCCTGAGGACTACCTTATCCCTGTGGAAAGAAATAAAGTCAGTTTCTACTGACAAGGGCTTGCAACTCACTTGTCGTCTAGCAGTGATAGCCACTAGGAAAACAGTTTTTCCAAGTTAGATACTTAAGCTCTGCAGAAAACAGAGGTACAAAGGGGTTGCATTAACTGGGCAATGCAAACATTAAAGTCCCAGGCAGGGCGGATCCGAAAAGGTGGATTAGTATGAAGTAATCCCTTAAAAAACTTGGAAAATACAGGGTGAGCGGAAAGAGAGGATGGCTTTCCTGCTGAAACAAAAGCAGAGACAGCTGCCAAATGAACTATCAGGGTAGCTGATCTCAGGCCCAAAGAATTAAGATGGACCATGTAGTCTAACACAATGGGTAAATCAGCAGATTCTGGGGAAATATGTTTCCCAGAACACCAAATGGAGAACCTTTTCCACTTAGAATTATAAGTAGCCCTAGTGGAAGGCTTCCTAGAAGACTTTAGGATTTCAAGAACACCCTGAGAGAGGTGAAGGTCAGCATTCTAACTCCTCAAGAGCCAGGCCTTGAGGTTGAGGGATTTGAGGTTCGGATACCAAACTCTCCCCTGGGCACAGGTTAATAGGTTGTGATTCCTGGGGAGACACAGGGGGAGATGGACTGTCAGGGACAGAAGGAGTGGGTACCAGGGCTGCCTGGCCCAATTTGGGGCAATCAGAATCACCCTGCAAGGCTGGGATCTGATTTTTACTAACACCTTGAATAGGAGAGGGAAGGGGGGAAAAGCATAAAGAAACTTCCCTTCCCAATCCAGGAGAAGGGCGTCCAGGGGGACTGAGCCCAACACTGGGGGCCTGCAACAGAACAGAGGAAGTTGGTGATTGTCTGGGGCTGCAAAAAGATCTATCTGAGGGGTGCCCCATCTGGCAAATACTATCCCCAGTACTTGAGGATCCAGAGACCATTCGTGATGGCCCTGAGAAATCCTGCTGAGAGCATCTGCTAGGACATTGTCCTTTCCTGGAAGGTGAACTGCTATGAGTGAAGTGTTCAGGGAATAGGCCAGAGACCACAACTTCATTGCCTCGGTGCACGAGGCCGAAGACCGAGTGCCCCCCTGCTTGTTGATGTACCACATTGTTGTGGTATTGTCTGTTCTGACTTGTACCACTTTGTTCTGGACAGAAGCAGAAAACGCTTGAAGTGCTAAAAAGACAGCTCTGAGTTCCAGCAAATTGATGTGGAGCAGAGATTCCTGGGGGGACCACACTCCCTGAGTGGAGAGGTCGCCCATGTGGGCTCCCCACCCCAGGAGGGAAGCATCCATAGTGAGGGTCAAAGTGTGAGAAAGGGGAATGAAGTGGACCCCCAGTCTTAAATTGCTCTGATCCTGCCACCACTGGAGGGCCTGGATCAAGGTTCGGGTCACTGGGACCAACTTGGAAAGGGGGTCTTTTCTGAGACCAATAGGCTCTCAAGTGAAACTAAATGTCTCTCATCTGAAATCTTGCTCCCTGCACTACAGCTGTGGACGCAGCCATGTGCCCCAGGAGCTGCAAAAAGTGTCTTGCTGGTCGAGAGACCTGCAGAGTGAAGGAGGAGGCCAGAGCCACCAAGTTCCTTACCCTCTCAGGGAAGAAAAGCTCTGGCCAGATTTGTGTCCAATTCTGCACCTATGAAGGTGAGTACCTGAACTGGTTCCAGAACCGACTTTGGTAGATTTAGCAGGAAGCCCAGGGAGGTGAGAAGCTGCTGGGTGACTTGCAGGTGAGATTTTACCTGTTCTGAGGACTGGCCTACAATGAGCCAGTCGTCCAGATAGGGAAAAACAGCAATCCTTTGCCTCCTTAAATGAGCCACTGCTACTGCCAGACATTTTGTGAATACCCTTGGGGCAGAGGTAAGGCCGAAGGGCATTGCTCTGAACTGGTAGTGACCTGAGGGCAGTTCGAATCTGAGGTACTTTCGGTGGGAGCTTCTGATTAGGACGTGAAAATAGGCATCCTTGAGGTCCAGGGAAGCTAGCCAGTCCCCTGGCCTTAGAGAGGGTAAAATCATTGCCAGAGTTACCATTCTGAACTTTGGTTTCAAAAGATGCTTGTTCAGATATCTGAGGTCTAAAATGGGCCGCCATTCTCCTGTCTTTTTTGGGGTAAGGAAGTATCTGGAGTACAGACCCTTGCCCTGGTGTAGGGAGGAATCCTTTCTACCGCTCTGAGAGCTAACAGGGTTGAGACCTCTGCTTCTAGAGTAAAGGTCTCTAAAGAGCTTGCAGGTGGAAAAGACCTGATTCTCATCTTTGGGAACTTTTTGAAGCTGAGAACCAGACCCTGGCTTACTACTTCCAGAATCCACTTGTCTGAAGTTAAAGACACCCAGTTCTGACTGAAGTAAGCCAACCTGTCCCCTACTGGTAAAGGAGAATCGGCCCTGGGCACCCCATCAGGGTGCCTGCTTGGCAGGTGCTTTAGGCTGAGGGGTGGGGGCAGGCCTGCCCACGCCCCGTCTGCCTCTGCCTCTGAAGAACCCCCTCTGAGCATAAGCAGAGGAGGCCTGGGAGCCATATAATTTGCTTGCCTGAGTCCCAAGGACGCTGCCATGTACTGATTTTTTGCCATGGCATCAATCTTCCTGGAATCCTTGTCAGGAGGATGTGAAGCCAGGGGAATACTAGCTTTATCACAGGCTGCAGCCTGAACTACCCCAACATGACTGCATTGCTGAGAAAGGAATTCTGTATCAGGACCTGACAGTGTGTACCTCCTGTCCATCTTTTTATCTACAGGAGGCACAGAATTAGGAGTTTTAAGATTTTTATTGTTTGTTTCTAAATGACTTATGCAAAGGAATAGACAATCTCCTAGACTCTGGTATATCCATCATTTCTACAAATCAGGCTCCTCTTGCTCATCCACAGCTTCCTCCAAAGGAAGCTGGAGAGTTCAACAACTTTTGTAAAACATAAAATGAGAGGGGACTCAGAAAGCATAGGGGAGATTCTAAAGGTCTGTCTGGGGAGATGTCCGGTTCAATGGGCACACCCAGACCCTCTAAGTCACATTCATACTGTTCATAATCATCCTCCCCCTCCTCTGGTTCATAAAACTCCTCAACATCATATTCCTGAACCGATGGAACCAACCGAACAGACCTTTTACCAGATAGTGGCGGTTCAGACGGAACCGGAGAAAGTGACTGGACAATCTGAATAGCTCTTGCTATCTCTGCAGCAGTTGGAGTAAGAATTTTGGGCTCCAAACCTGCTGACTTGCTTGTTCTCTTTACTGGAACTGGTTCATCCGAGCCAGCTTTTTGTTTGCCCGAGGAAGTCTCGCCCTGGTCAGAGGGCACTCCCTCCGGTTCGGTTGGCACCGAACCGGGCTGGCCATCTGGGTCAGCGGACTTTTTGGCCTCTCGTTCCCTGAGCCTACCCAATCTCTTTTCCAGGGTGGCTGCAGGGAAATTCTTACAAATCTGGCAGTCTGAATGGAGGTGGTCAAACCCCAGACAATAAACACATGTGGTGTGTGGGTCAGCCTTGGCAAGACTTCCCCACAGACATCACAGTGTTGAAACCAGTGGGCCAGTTTTTCTTTTGGGTTTCTCAGACATAATGCCAGCCTAACCAGAAAAACTTGCCCTTTAATGGCAGTGCCAAGCAAGACACCCTTATCGGTTCCTAACCGTGTCACGGGTATTGGAAAAAACCGTAATGAAATCCAGTTTTTTTAGAACCGATAAGAACCGGGAACCGCACTGTAAAATCTCAAGTTTAAAAACTTTAAGTTTTAACCCTAGCTGATCGGTTCAAAACTGAACCGATAAAACTTACAAGTTCCACACAGAATTAAAATATGAATTACTTACGATACCACAGACAGAGCTTGAACTGATCGGTTTTGCGGTTAAAATAAAACTATTCTCGGTTGAATCGAACCGAGAAAACACTGTTTAAACCGAGAAATGAACCGAGCAGTAGGAGAAATCTCCGGAGCGACTGTTCAGTGAGGCGGAGTAAAGAATCTGACAGTTTAGGTTTGAAACTACACAGACAGAGCTTCTCTTTAGAGCTCGTGCTCTAAGTTCCATTCATGGAATGGAGTTAACTCTTTCACCTCCGGAGCAGTTCTAATGGTAGGACAAACTGCAATTGTCATAATATAGCAAGACTTCATGTTGTTTGAAACTGGCTGCACAGTAAGTTTAATGTGAAGTATACTGTAGGACACTTGCATATGCAGTGTCAGTCAGAAGGTATGCATGACTCAGGGCAATCACTCTGACACAGGGCACTTGAGGTAAGGGAATGGGTTTCCTATGTGAGGGGCTTTCTTTTTTTGGTGACAAAACAGAGGCATACATGAAAAAAGTTGATGGGCAGAAATTAACTTTTAAAATGTAAATGTACAGTTAAATTGACTAAGATTATTATTATTATTTTATTTTATTTTTTTACTACCCCCTCATATCATGGACATTTGTTTCCGCATCAACAGACAACTCTTTCCCTGTAGCTGTTAGGTCTATATGTGTTTGGTTTAGTTTGTCTTTACTGTCCATGGCAGTCCCCTGTGACTACCCTGGGGGCCTCTTTATGGTTGTTGAAATCTCATTGTCCATGAGAGCTACACCAGTGGGGAAGAAGGACTGAGGGGCTCGGGCTGCCCACCCTGCTCCCCCCCAAGCAAGGATCAGGGTCCTTAAACTGTGGGCGCTCCTGCTGCAGAAAGCCACCTGAACCAGCGGGGAAGAAGGACTGAAGGGCTCAGGCTTTCCGCCCCGCTCACCCCAAGCAAGGGTCAGGGTCCTTAAACTGTGGGTGCTCCCACTGCAGAAAGCCACCTGAACCAGTGGGGAAGAAGGACTGAAGGGCTTAGGCTTTCCGCCCCACTCCCCCCAAGCAAGGGTCACGTTCCTTAAACTGTGGGTGCTCCTGCTGCAGAAAGCCACCTGAACCAGCGGGGAAGAAGGACTGAAGAGCTCAGGCTTTCTGCCCCGCTCCCCCCAAGCAAGGGTCAGGGTCCTTAAACTGTGGGTGCTCCCACTGCAGAAAGACACCTGAACCAGTGAGGAAGAAGGACTGAGGGGCTCGGGCTGTCCAACCCGCTCCCCCCAAGCAAGGGTCAGGGTCATTAAACTGTGGGTGCTCCCACTGCAGAAAGCTGCCTGACCCAGCAGGGAAGAAGGACTGAGGGGCTCGGGCTGTCCACCTCACTCCCCCCAAGCAAGGATCAGGGTCCTTAAACTATGGGCGCTTCCACTGCAGAAAGCCACCTGAACCAGTGGGAAAGAAGGACTGAGGGACTCGGGCTGTCCGCCCCGCTCCCCCCAAGCAAAGGTCAGGGTCCTTAAATTGCGGGCACTCCGGCTGCAGAAAGCCACCTGAACCGGCCGGGAAGAAGGACTAAGGGGATTGCGCTGTCCGCCCCGCTCCCCCCAAGCAAGGTATGCAGAAAATATTACTCATTTTGCCTGCCACTCCTCTCAAGATCAGCTGAATGGCCTATTTGAGACAGTGTCTTTTTTGGGAACTGAATTTGAACTTTGAACCTGCCACAGCTCAGACTTAAGCAAAACTCAGGAGCCTAGTGTCGGCAGAGCTGTAGCACACCGTAATTTCCCTCCACAGTAATTCTCGGCTGATCCTGTGTTGGACTTGAGTTCTGCCTGCATGGAAACACACTAAATTGCACTCAGCTGCACTGCTCAAAGCCCCCCGCTGTAACTCTGAGCTCTAGTAATTTTAATTTTCTGCTGGCCTTTCTGACTGCTATTTAAAAGTTTTTTCACTGCTAGCAAGCCAATTCTGCAAATTAACTAGTGAGGATTATTTAGTATGCTTATACTCATTAAGATGTTATATAAAAGTCCTATTTAATGCACCTGCTCATTTATGCATATTTAGATGCTATATAACAATCTTAACTCATGTACCTGAAATCATTGCCACTAAGCCGATTGTACAGATTAACTTGTATAGAATTATCTTAGTAGGCTTTATGTTTAGTTAGCCTGTTATACAAATGTAATTTTGACCACTGTTTGTTTATTCTTTACCCTGCTCCTGCACAAATTTTTTTTTTGTCGTGTCTCAGTGGCTAACCCTTTTTTCCTTTTTGTTGTTGTGTTGCTATCACCCTCTCCTAAAGCCTCCCCACCAATAACTTTCTCCCAGTACTATCTTGTTAAATCTTCTGCTATTCCTCTCTCTCCCTGCACCGCTCTCCCCACCCCCTTTATTTAATGTAATTATCTCATTTTCTTCAGGGATTCAGTCTTGGCACCAGCCCTAGCCCCCTGCTGTCCTTCTCACTATTCCTTGCTCTCCCCCTCCCCTTGTTAGCACATACCCTGGGCTTTGTTTAGGAAGTCAGCCCCCCGCTGATGCTCTCTGTGTGCCCTTCTAATCCCTTGCTTGTTCTTTCAGTCAGGGTCCTTATACTGCAAGCGCTCCCACTGCAGAAAGCCACCTGAACTGGTAGAGAAGAAGGACGAAGGGGCTAGGGCTGTCCGCCCTACTCCCCCCAAGCAAGGTATGCAGAAAATATTACTCGTTTTGCCTGCCACTCCTCTCATGATCGGCTGATTGGCCCATTCGAGACGGTGTCTTTTTTGGGTGCTGAATTTAAACTTAGAACCTGCCACAGCTCAGACTTAAGCAAAACTCAGGAGCCTAGTGTCGGCAGAGCTGTAGCACACCACAATTTCCCTCCACAGTAATTCTCGGTTGATCCTGTGTTGGACTTGAGTTCTGCCTGCATGGAAACACACTAAATTGCACTCAGCTGCACTGCTCAAAGCCCCCCGCTGAAACTTTGAGCTCTAGTAATGTTTTCCGCCCACCGCTTCAACCCGACCACTATAAATATGCCTCCTCCCCCACAGTTCGGATTACCGTGCTAAGCTCCTCCCCTGACAAGCTCGCCACCTACCCTCCCCCTTAAGACACCATCACTATAGGATCTCCACCCCTTAAAGCCCTACTTTCTTTTCTCCCTCATTGTGCTTTTTCAGGTCTAGGAATAACTGCTCCACTAGCTTTTAGTTTAATATTATACCCGAGCCTTTCTTCCTTCTTATACCCTATATAGTCCCACTATTTTTCTAGGTGCCTGGTACCTTAATTCTACTGTACTCCCTCCTTTCCCTATTGCATTCTCTCTCTTCTTCCCTCCTTCTCTACTTACTTTATACAAGTGCTCTGCTACTCCTTGGCCTCTTAATGCTCTTTCTACCTATGAATGACAGCAGCTGACCCTGTTAACAATATTAGTCTGCCTGAAGTGGCCTGCTTTCTCATCACCAGAGCTTCTCCTCAAATCCTTGCCTCACAATTCCTGGGTGACCCTAGCGCTGTGGCCAAAATACATAAGGTGCCACCCTTGTTTGGCCACATAATACCTCAGAGATGACTTGCCCAGCCCACGTTTACCTCCTCCTTCTCACAGGGGGCCTCTTTTAGACTCCAGAAAAGACTCATCCTGCCCGAAAAATCCCATAGGACAGGAAATATGCCCAATGGTATCTGCCACCCAGTTAACTCCCTCAAAAGGCAGTAATCCTTACATAACTATAACAGTTCACATCCCCTACTGCCCAACTTTCCCTAAGCAGACCCCTTTTACCCCTCTGTTAGGGTACTATTACCTGCTCTGATCAACATTCGCTGCTCACAAAACTCCTGTTCTACTGCCATTGATAGTGTACAAGAAAAGCAGCCAAACAAAGCATTCCTGAGATTTCTGGTAAGATGGCTCAGGAAACTACTAATACTGCTGTTGCTATGTGCTGGCAGTGTGGAACTAAACGCAGCCCCCAAATCTGCTAACTGCCCTGGGGGTACTCCCACAGCTAAAGGGACTGAGCTTCCTGCATATGAACGTATGTAGCCTTGCCAACAAACTCAATCAGGTCCAAGCCTGGGTACTACATGCCATGCCTGATGTAGCTATGCTCTCAGAAACCTGATTGAAGGATATCATATCTGACAAAATGCTTAACATCCCAGGATACAACTTGTTTAGGTGTGACAGGTTCACCAGAGGTGCAGGTGTTGCCATATACATTAAAGATAAATTCCTCACCACCAATATTGTCCGCACATCAATGCCCAAAGAATTTGAATGTCTTGCTCTCAAAATTGCCCTTTTGACTGGAATAGTCTTACTGGTAGCCACTTGCTATAGACCGCCTACAGGTGGCCTGTGTATACTGCCTCATATTCATTCTCTCTTGGAAAAAGTGAACATGGAATGCATCATCATGGGTGACCTTAACCTCAACTGGAATGATGCCAGCGCCAACAAGTTTAAGGACTTCTGTGATAAGCAAGGGCTCACCCAGATTACTCTGGAGGTTACCCGACCCAACAAAAAAAAAAAAACCAACCATAGCTCACTTCTGGACCTTATACTTGTAAATAAGCCACATAACATCTCTCATGCAGGGGTATTCCACAATGACCTAAGCGATCATTGCACAGTTGCCTGCATCAGGTGCTCCCCACACCTCCCTTCCGCCTCTATCTTCAAGTTAAAGAACAGCCTAAAAAAACTTCTGTCTACCTGCCTTTCTGAAGGATCTTGGGAATATAAAGTGGCAGGATTTCTACTTTGCACCCTCTGTGTCTGATGCATTCTGTCTCTTACAGGATCTGTTATTAAACATTATCAACAAACACGCACCCTTAAGGAAAATCAAATCCAGGAAACGTGCTCCTGATTGGTTTAGTCCACAACTGAAGAGGGCCTTACGGTATAGAGACACCGTTTGAAAAAGGGCTAGGAAGTCACAGAATGACTCTGACTGGCTCTCCTTCTGGGCAGCCAGGAATGCCTGCTAGAAAAACAACGGTACTTCCAGACTGCCCAGGAGGTACATAAAAACTGTTCCACCAAATTTTGGCAGATCCTGAGAGAGGTCGAGGGACATTCCCCTGCCACCCCTCTCCCAGCCAGAATCATCGCAAATATCACCCACTTTACAGACAGGTCTGACATCCTTGATCAGCTCAATAACCACTTTGCTACAGCTGGCTTTGCATTTGATACGTCACCTGTTAGTAAACTGAACACTACAATTACCGCCAGCATAGTTACTAGCTCTACGACAGGCCCCTGCACCGGCCACCCCCTCTTCAAGTTCCAGCCTGTCTCCTTTAAACAGGTGGAGGACCTTCTCCTCTCATTGGATACCGAAAAGAGTGCTGGTGCCGATTCACTAGAACCCTTCTTCCTAAAAGCAGGTGTAACCCCCTACAAATGGGGGTTCCTGAAAAGTCTTCCTTGAGCTTGCCTAAATGCTCACTGCCAGGTTGGTGTTCTGCATTTTAGTAGATTAAATGTATTGCCAGAGAGTGCCTGTATAGCCTCTGTGTACTGTCTCTTTAAGAGCTGCCTGGATTGCAGTCTTAATTAATCCAAAAGGGAGCTCTTTTAAAAGATGTGCTTGTTTGCTGATCATTTGTTAGAGTTGTAATAATATTGCAGCTTGTTCTAACCTGCCTTCTTTGCAGCAAGGACTGTTCTGTTTATCTCCACCAGCTTAGCCTGGGACTGTCAGAATGGGCCAATCAGTACTGTTGGGACTCTAAAATGGAGCCCGCCTACAGGGGCTTGGTGGGTCAAAACTTGTAGAAATTGTAGTTTTTGCATTTTGGCACCTAAAATAACCTGGAGGAGGAACCCTTGTTGTGACTGACAGGTCAGCCAACCAAACCTTTTGAATCTTGGGGAAATTCCCAAGCTTCTTGCAGCTAGTTTCAGTTCTGAGTTGGGATGTGAAGAGATAACAGCTTGAAAGATTCAAGCAGCAGCCCCAGCATAGACTTGCGTGGGAGAACTGTGGAAAGGCCTGAGTTTTGGCCTGCATGCCTGCCTGCTGTCCCTGAGAGGGAACTTGTGCCCTTTTCGGACTGAATCCAAACTTGGAGAGTGAAGTAAGCCACTGAATTGTGGCCAGGCTCCTACTTGAAGAGCACTGAAGATGTGCTGAATGCGATCAGCCTGTCTGGACTTCCAGCCACCTCTGAACTCCCGGATTGTGCAGAGACTCTGTAATTGCGACCGGAGAGCCTTTTGCCCGGTACAGTGGAATTTCCTTACATGTGAATGTGTTGTGTGCTTACAGTGGGTCATGATTTGGTTTACCACTGTGGTCTGAATTGTGTTCTGCTTGCTGGAAGCTGCATTAGAATTTCCTTACGTGTAAATGTGTTGTGTGCTGCTAGTGGGTTGCAATTTGATTCCCCACTGTGGTTTGAACTGTATTCTGCTTGCTGGAAGCTGCAACCAGCCCCACGGACTGAATCCAAAATCATCTCCATTGGGCCTGGACCTTATCACACTGGCCCAGCCTGACTACCCGCTGCACAGAGAAAACCATCGATGAGAGACCTGCCTGGGGATCAGCCCACTGCTCAACATTTGAACAGGAACAACACCTCAGTGATTCACGTGGGCCCCACTTCTCCGGGCACTCCAGCTTAACAACCTGCACTCTCGATTTCATCCTGCCTGTGTTCAGTATTGGGTATCGTGAGTAAACATCAGGGTAGCTCCCTGCAAAAACAGCTAAATCTAAATAAAGTGTTGTCATCTGATTGTCTGGTTGCTTTTTCTTTCATGAACTGAGCCCTCCGGCTCCGGATTGCAAATAGTGTGCGTTGTGCATGTTGCTTTCTTCCATTACAGGGCCCCAACCAGCTGCAACGTTCCTGGCTAGCCCATCGTCTCCCTACCTGGGTACCCAGAGGTGTGACTGTGTGGGGACTTAAAGTGCATGCATAACCGTTTGATTAATATAGCCTTTAAGCCAATCAACCTGATTACGCCTCTTCCTTGTTCAAATCCCCTGAATAAATCAGATCTGACTTTTTTGCTGCATTTAACCTGACTGTGGTTCCAGTTTGTGCCAAGAGCACTGTACTGTTGCTATTTACTGTGCACAGCCTTGTTTTACAGGGGTTCCCCAGGGTCGAGCCAGAGGAACCAGCCCTGGTGGTAAGTGCAAGCAGTGTGGGTACTGGTATGGTGTATAAGGGGTACTGTGAAAGTGATTATCGTACATTGCTCAGGCCACTAGAAGGGAAAGAGGGGGGTTACAGTGTTCCGGAGGGCAGTGCCCAGGTTAGTTTTACCACTACCAACCCTGACCTCCGGGTGGAGGCACCCGTTTCAGAACTCAGGCCCCTTAACCTGCTACTAGCCATGCAGGCAGGGGTAGTAGCCCTTGGTATAGCGCCACCAAGGGGTTATACAGGCTTTTATTATCTGACAGCTACAATTGTCCACCTATTTAATAGTTCACTGTGCCAAGGGGATTTACTGCCTAGCTGTAAAACTGCTCACATTATCTTCTTGTTCAAGTCAGGAGACCCTACTGACTTGAATAACTATAGGCCTATCTTGTTGCTTCCGGTTTTATCCAAGCAACTTGAAAAAATTGTTAACTCTCAATTAAGGGAGTACTTGGACCGTGAAAACATCCTCAATCCAGTCCAATCAGGGTTCAGACCTATGCACAGTACCGTGCTGGCTCTTGACAAAGTGTCAAATGACTGGCTGAAAGCCTTGAACAGTAAACAACACATCTATGCAATCTTCCTTGACCTCAGCAAAGCCTTTGATACGGTTGATCACTCCATACTTCTTGAGATTCTGAGTAGTATCGGATTAGACTCGGCTGCAGTAAAATGGTTCCATCGCTACCTCACAAATCGTAAGCAGTAGACTAAAGCTCAAGATGAGTTCTCCCCACTAAAATTATTGCCCCGAGGTGTTCCGCAAGGTTCCATTTTGGGACCTATCCTCTTTGCCCTGTACATCAACCGCATTGACTCTGGCCTTATTGCAGGAAATGTTCATCTCTTCGCAGATGACACAGTCCTTTACACAGCCAACCCCTCTTTGGACCTTGCATTCAAGGAGTTACAGCAGGATTTTATCATCCTCCAACACAACCTATTACATCTGAAGCTCCTGCTAAATGCCAAAAAAAACAAAAGCCATGATTATCTCCCCATCCCACAATACAGGGATACCTAGTACTCCACAGATTATCACCCTCCTCAGTGAACCACTAGAGCTAGTGAATAAATTTAAATATCTGAGAGTCTGGCTGGATAACAAACTCACCTTCGCTGAGCATCGAAATTAGTTAACAAAAAAATTGAGGCAGCGCCTCGGTATTTTCTTCTGCATAAGACACCTACTCACCCCTGGAAGCTAGAAAACAGCTGGTTCAAACAACCTTTCTTCCCCTGATTGACTACTCTGACTTCCTATACAGCCACTGCCCCCAGTATGTGCTTGACAGGCTTGATACCCTCTATCATCGCACATTGAGATTTATTCTTAACTTGCCTTTACAGACTCATCACTGCTCTTTGTACCAAGCTTTAGACTGGCTGTCCCTCTTCATGAGGAGACAAAGAAACATCCTCATGTGGCTTTTCCGGGGCCTTGTCTAACAAACTACTGCCCTATATCTGTGACCCATCTGAGTGCTCAAAAGGTGCCTACGAATTAAGGAACGCCTCCCTTGTCCTCTTTAAGCTACCTCAGTCAAGGACACGTCTTGGCTCAACTGCCATTAGCTCCTTCTTACCAGTGCTTTGGAATAGCATGCAAAAAGTTCTTAAAATTTTCCTGCTGCCCAACCACTATACATTCAGGTGGCTGCTCTACAGGTGTCTAAAATCGATGTGTGAGTGCTTCAAGTAAAGCACTTAACCTTGCTGAACTAAATCCCCTAGCTTCTGATACCCCTGGCCTTCTTATTTCTCCTGTTGGCCAGTATCCCTCTGGGGCAACCACCTCCACCTACACCTCCTCCCTCTCCTATTACATTCATGGGGGGGCTTCCTCCAGTAGGCTGCCCTCTCTCCTCCCCTCTCCCACTATGTGTCTGACACTTTCTTGCCCATTCCCTCCTCTATGTCCTCTCTTCCTCTCCTGCTCTGTACTCTACAATCTACAACCTGTTACACTGTACTTTAAATGTCTGTACTTGCACTTACCTTATATGTTCTGCTACAACCAAATACTGCCTTTGTATACTATAATAAAGGAATAATGCCTGACAGGGTGGGTGTTATGCTTGAATAACATCCTCGGGTGGTTGGGCCGAGGCCACGGCCCGGCGTCAACACCGAGAAGGATATTATCCAGCATAACACCCACCCTGGAGGGCATTATTCCTATTATACAATGGCTTATTGTTTTATAGTTAAAAAAATAATTTTAAAGAATGTTTTTGTTAGTGTGTAAAAATATTTTTGTTTCTCAAGAGAAAAAAAAAAAGGTCAGGGGCATGCTCCATATCCTACAAACAATCAGCAGGGATATTATGCCAGGATAACATCCCTGCTGTGACTGCCAACTGACCAATCAGAAGCCAGGATTCTTTCTTGCCATTGTATAATAACCTGCAGTTGACTCCTATTGTAATATGAAGTGTTGTCTACCGTAAACAAATTGTCTTGTGTGTCCAAAACCATCTTGAAAATGAGCTTGCTCAGCGATGTAACTGCCTGGTTAAATAAAGTTTGATTGATTGAAGAACATGATGATTACACCACGTTTCTCTATGCTGAAGGAACAAATACCCTGCAAAAACTCTCTGGAAACACATACACTGAATGCAGCTTAAAGGGAAGAACCTTGCATTACAACTCAGTTTGCAAAGCTAACTGGAGATAAATGTGGTATTTCATACCTTCCTGCAACTTTTTTCTTTGCAGTCTAATTAAGCAAACAGGCATACTGTGGAGTCTAAAGGGTGAATACACATCATGTTCTCACATGCTAATGCAGCTCTCAGGGACAATGAGATTTCAACAACCTGGAAATGGAGACCCCCCCCCAGGCTAGTTACAGGGCCTAGTATGAAGTGTGATAAACTAAAGCAATCGCATACGTCTCTAACAGATACAGAAAAAGACTTGTCTGTTTTCTTGGAAACAAAATTTACAAAATAGGAGAGTGTAGTTTTCCTTTAATGATTTGAGAGATCTTAGGAAAACTTGGCAGACCTTAAATTCCCTGCTAGGCAGGGAAATTAAAAAATATATTTTCACCTTACAGAATGGAACTGAACTTGTTACTGAACCCAGTAATGTAGCCAAATTATTCAATGAGTATTCTGGAGACCTTGAGAAGTTTAGGGCCCTATCTAGTGGAGAGGTACCATGAACCAGAGATGAAATTCCTGTTGAAATAAAGTCACCAAAATGTTATTTTTACAGTGTTACATGTGAACTGGTTCACGATTACGTATTAAAATATAATCTTCATCCTAACACTAGCCCAGACTATGTTGATTTTAGGGTGCTGAAACTAGCCATTTCTGAACTGGCTGATACCCCTTGAATCTAGGGAGGCAGTATAGCGCAGTGGTTTAAGGCTCTGAGCTGCAAATCTGGTGACATCCAGCAGACCAGACCTGGGTTTGAATCCCACAGCTTCCACTTACATACTGTGTGACCCTGAGCAAGTCACTTAACTTCCCTGTGCTCCCAGGTCGCTCCTGTAAAAAAGCTTTCAGCTTAGTGTGCTACTCCTGGTTAAACAACTAAAAAAAAAAAAATATATTCTATCTGTAATTATTCATTGTGTTATGGGGTTTTCCCTAAACTATGGAAATTATCCATTATTAGGCCTGTACATAAAACAGGTAAAGATACAGTTTCTTTTTTTTAAAAACTTGTATTTTATTGAATGTAATGTAAAACATTACATGCAATAAATCCTTCAGGCAGGAATTCATCATATCACAGAATAAACTGACAATACATCATTTTTACAGTAAAAAGAGTCTGAATGCGCCTGTACCTCGTTACATCACATGGGAGTTTGTAAGATATGAATTGATGTAAGTGTAATAAAACGAACTTCCTTAAATAAAATATGTTCCCAATGTAGGTTAAGTGTATATAGGTACTGCTGCCATGAGTGGGGAAACTAATATAGAATAACAACATTGTCTTCCTAATAAAAGGATTAATCATCCCCTTAAACACTATATAGTATTACTAAACCTTCAAACATTTTCAGACAGTTCACTGCATCCTGTATCTATTAACATCAGTCAGAAACATCATTGCCGAGTGAATGCTAAGTAGAACATTGTAGGAAAATAGTTCAAAGCTACTTGTTTATATGATCTGTGGTACCAAGACACATAAGTAAAAAATATGACAGGATCCATGAGGTGCAGAAAATGGTATAGTAGAACCCATCCTCTGAGCAACAATGAAGTATACAGCTTTAACTAACTGTAACTCATTAAATCAGCCAAAATCAAGATTCACAGTTCTGTACTGCAGTGAAGGCACCAAGTTGCATGGACAGCAGGAGAAGGGCTGCATGATGCAGGCAGCAATGATATTGTTCTCAGTGCCATTCTGAAAACAGTATAACCAACTGCCCAAAAGTCCAGTTTATAAAATAACAGAACCGTACATGGCAAAGACTTATCAGTTCACCACAAATTAGGCAGTGGTGTATCCATAAACCAGTAATGCCATGTACAGATCCCAAGATCAAGCAGGCAAGGGTTGCTTAGCCGGGTTTGGTGCTTGACAGTCCCAAATGGCAATCAGAATTAGCAAGGGCTCCGCACTCAGTGTCAAAAAGGCATCTCAGACTTAATCAGTCATTTCAGCCAAGCTGTAAGTTTTATTGCGAGAACAAATATGGTGAGACCGGTGTAGCCCAGGGAAGTTATCCTCCAAACCCAACATTTCACACTAATTACTAGTGCTTTATCAAGGTGATATAGCACTAGTAATTAGTGTGAAACGTTGGTTTTGGAGGGTAGCCTCCCTGGGCTACACTGATTTCATCGTGTTTGTTTTCCCAATAAAACTTACAGCTTGGCCTAAATGACTGATTAAGTCTGAGATGCCTTTTTGACACTGAGTGCGGAGCCCTTGATAATTCTCATGTACAGTCCTGCAGCCCCCTGCTTACCTTACACTCCCGAACCATCCATATTGTCCTCACACATGCTCCTATTCCTCTGATTCTGACTCCCCTCCTCGTGTGCTGAACTGGCACTTACATTTTTTAAGCAGATTTGCTGCTTCTGAAGCCTCAGAAAATTGAAAGGTCTTTCCTCCACACAATATTTTAACGTTTCCTCCATACATTATTTTAAGATTTGCAAGCATCAGCAACATATAACGAATGCCAAGCTCCCTGAGACTGGTCCAGACCTGCTTGAGGCTTTCCTTCACATCCATGAGGCAGAACTGAGATCTGGGAAAATACGAATCCAGTAATTGTCCCACTCTAAGGGGCTTAAAGTCTTAGCAGCTTGCAATACCTTATCTGTCTCCAGTGAAGAGTGAAATACCAGCAACAGTGTCCATGGATTAGGTGAGCTAGTGGTGGTTTGGCCTCACCTGCCACATGGTGTGATTCAAAAAGTTTTTTAAGTCTCGTAGTCTTCTGCCAGGTGCAAAAGATCTTTCAGCCAATGTTGGATATATTCTCTGGGAGTTCCCTCCTCAGTCCCAAAACCCTAATATGGGTAGCTCAAACAACATTCTCTAAATTCTCCAGCATCCTACGAAGCAGTTAGTTCCCCTTTACAAGATCTGTTGAGACCAACAAGGCTTTATCGGCTGTTCTCGTAGTTCCCTTGGTATCTTCTGTTAATAGCCCCACTTTCATGTCCAGCTGCTTCAGCTGTGTTGTAAAATCCTCCATTTTTCTATCAAGGCTTAGAATGGCTTTTAATAAAGCTGCATTCGAGGGTTGTTCTATTCCATTTCCACCACTGTGGGATTCAGGTCCTTGCCAGCCCCCTGGCACTGCTCTTTGGGCCGGGCTCCCTCACCACTTGGACCCGCTTTATTTCCGTGGATCATAACTGCACTGTATCAGCCCAGATTTGTTGAGCAACTATATTCTTGTGGTCTAGATAGGCTGTGGAGTCTGATGATCACAATTTTTCCTGTAGTTTCTGACTTTTTACCACGCCATCATTGTGTGTTTTACACAGCTTGCAGACCTCAGATGAAAAGCTTCTTATAGCTTGACTGCTAGCCACCCCACAAAAGACATACTGTATATCTTCGAATAGAAGCCACGGCTACTATTAAAATTTTGTATTTTGGCCTGCAGCTTATATTTGAGGGTGGCCTTTATTGAAACATCCAATTTTCAACATGTCCAGAATTTGACGAAGTATATTGTATTAGGTCTACTTCATAGTGAAATAAACTTAAAGAGGAACTTCCCCAGTCCTTTTGACTTTAATGCATAAATTACCCCTTCTTCCATTGATTCTGGAATTGTATTTCATTACTGTCCGCTGCAGTTATTTTTTGCGCTATGAGCTGCTAAAAACTGCAGGTTGTACCAGAGCTTCTGTAGCAAGCCTGGTGTTGCTGTGGGCCCAGGGTTGTACTACTGACATCACTATAGGGCAGAGACAATTCAAAAAAAAAACAAAACATATTGACAATGCATTGGGATTTTGGTATAATGCATTGCCAACAGGGTGTCTTGAGGAAGGGGAAACACAGTATGTACACTGAATACTGGTAGGTTTCCCTGCAACATTGTTGCAACTGCATGGTACTGCACAGTGTGAGTCACTCCTCTACCATACAGTAATGTTATCAGGAGCTAGCAGCTGAACAGCAAGGGCAAGTACAGCACGGCTCACAAACAAATCCAAATTATGGAAGGCAGAGTAAACCTTGGCCAAAACTAACAAATGCAACACCTTTTCAGGTCTAGTACTGCATATAATGACTATAAGCTGTTACTTTTTGGACCATCATGAAAGTTCTTCTTTAAACATTAACTAAGAACATGTGAAATACATTAATGATAATATTTAAAGAGATTAAAATCACAGAGAGATGATACAGCTTAAAGAGCAGCTCTGCATCTCAGCATGTGCATTCATAAATACAATGTTTCAGCTGTCACAATTTACCAGACAATACATTTTTTTCATTTTCGATCTTCCTTTGCAAGATTTACAGCACATCATGGTAGTCCATCTAAAAAGTCTGTATAGAAAACATTTGCCTCTCCCCTGTTAACCTCACAGTGCCTTAGTTTATGACATCATAGGTCTCACCATGACAACAGACTGATGTCATAAACAACAATTGTGTGGTCAGCAGGGGAGAGTCAGATACGTTTTGAAGGGCTCAGTGAAATAAGTGCTGTACTGTCTACACTATTTAGTTGACCAACAGAAGGGTAATGTAAAAAAAAATATGTAGTAGGTAATTTTTAAACTATCAACCAATTTCTCTGTTGGTCCCTCTCTCAAAGATTCTTGAAAGAATGGTTTTTGATCAAGTCATGACTTATCTGGACCAATATAAGATATTAATCATGCCCAACATGGATTTAGATCTATGCAGAGCACAGAAACAGCGTTGGAGAGGTTCACGAGCTGTGTGCACAGTGCAACTGATAAAGGGCACTGTGCCGCAGTGGTATTTCTGGACATCACTAAGGCTTGTGACCAACAAGGTCAAAGTTTGTTATTGGACTCATTGCTAGAATGTAATTTTTCATCTGAGCTTTTAAAAGTGGTTTTCCAACTACCTAACAGATGGGTCTCATAAAATCTCCATAGCAGGACTTGTGCCAGATTTTCATATGATTCAAGGTGGGGTGCCCCAGAATGCAAAAAAAAAAAAAAAAAAAATTAAAACAAAGGATAGGCACAGGCTAGAGAAGGTACAGTGCAGGGTGAACAAGATAATTTTTGCTAGGAAGGCAGATCCTATGAGAATCGACTAAAGGCACTCGACATGTACAGCGGCGCCAGCCATAATGTAAAGCAGTAACACTGCGATATATAACAAAATGTTGCATTGTCTGAAAGGAATAGATGAGGTCAACTGTGAAGAGCTATTTACCAGGAACTGAGAAGGACATGGAGTCACAAATGAAAGTGTGATGGAAGACCTGGGTGTGGCTAAAACCGTAGTAGGCTAGGTGATTAGTTGGCTAAAAGGGAGGCAGCAGAGGGTGGTGGTCAATGGGGTTAAATCAGAGGAAAAGCAGGTTATGAGCGGGATTCCATGGGAATCTGTCCTAGGTCCAGTCCTCTTCAACATGTTTATTAGTGACATTGGCAAGGGAATCCAGGGCAGGCTGTGTCTCTTCACAGATGACACAAAACTATGTGGGAGAGTGGATGGCGATGGGGGAATAAGGGATATGCAGAGGGACCTACAAAAACTAGAGGGGTGGTCAATCATCGGGCAGTTAAAATTCAATGCCAAAAAGTGTAGAGTAATGCACCTAGGGAAAAGGAACCCCAAGATGGAGTACTGAAAGGGTGGGGTGAGATTTAACACTACAGAAGACGAATGGCAAGGCAAGGCAAGGCAAATTTTATTTTTAGAGCACCCAATCCCTGAGGCTCTGGGCACCTTACAAAATATAACAAGATAAACAACAATTACAATCCAGACTGGGGTCACTTGACAGGACCTGGGCAGGCTTGTCAGCAACTGGGCCGCCGTGTTCTGCACCAGCTGCAGCCTGCAGAGGGTTTCTCCCATGACCCCAAAGTAAAGGGCATCACAGTAGTTGAGCCTAGAGGTAACAAAGGCATGTACTAGGATCGGCAGATCCTCGGGCGGAATGAGGGGCTTGATCCTGACGATGTTCTGCAAGTGGTTAATAACCACTCTTAACCACAGATGATACCTGGTCTTCAAAGGTCAGCCTGCTGTCCAGAATCACACCTGGATTGCAGACCCCTTGGGAAGCAACCAACGGAGCAGACTCCAGGAAAAGACTTGTGTCCGCTCCAGGTTGCAACCCATCATGCCCGCGATCTGGCTCGATCACTAGCACTGCTGTCTTATCCGGGTTTAGTTTCAACCAACTGGAAGCCATCCAGTCATTGATTTTAGCCAGACAGATGTTAAGCACGTCAACAGCACCAGATGTTTCAGGAACAAATGACAAATACTGCTGGGTGTCATCTGCATATCAGTGAAACTCCACGCTGTATTGCCAAATGATCTCAACCAGAGGAAGCATGTACACCTCGAACAGCATGGGTGACAAGATTGAGCCCTGTGGAACTTTGCATGACAGAGGCATTGGAGAGGAGGAGAAATTCCTCATCGCTACCAGCTGCACCCTATCAGAGATATAGGACTCAAACCATCTGATGACAGCACCAGCGTGTCCACAAAACTCACAGAGCTGATCAAGAAGCATGACATGGTCCACAGTGTCAAATGCTGATGAGAGATCAAGGAGCACAAGAACTGACCTGTCTCCTATCCTATGTCTTTAGCCCCGAGTAGGTCATTATGCACTGTGCTGTTTCTAGCCCAAAAACCTGACTGAAATGGCTCATAGATGTCAAAGGACATGAGGCCATCCTCGAGCTGTTGTGCCACCAATTTCTCAACAACCTTGCTCA
Source organism: Neoceratodus forsteri (assembly GCA_016271365.2). Taxonomy (NCBI): domain Eukaryota; kingdom Metazoa; phylum Chordata; order Ceratodontiformes; family Ceratodontidae; genus Neoceratodus; species Neoceratodus forsteri. Next base: position 727,821,994 of record CM028129.1, read on the forward strand.
AAGAAGGCAGGTTGAAGATTGGACAATAATTCGCCTGGACGTCTGGATCGAGGAAAGGTTTCTTAAGGAGGGGGTCCCACCAGCACATCTTTCATTGCCACTGGGAACATCCCTTCCGCCATTGAGCATCTGGCAATCCTGGCGAACACTGGGCCAACAGCCTCGGTGCATCCCATTAAGAAAAGCATCAGGGCTGGGTCCAGTTTGCAAAATGTATGCTTCAGCTCTAAGATTACCCCAGTCACTTCACACACTTTCACTGGCCTCAACTCCTCTCAGACAGGCAGAGTACCTCTGCCCCTACTAGTCTGGCCACTGTGAGGAGTTGGCCTCCCTGATGGAATCCCGTGCCAGACAGAGGACACTCTGTCAGAGAAGAACAAAGCAAATTCTTCACACAAGATGGATGAAAAAGTCTTCTTCGGCTGTAGACAGGCAGGATGGAGAAGCATATCCACGGTCCGAAAAAGCTGAGCAGTCTGTTCCTCCCTGCTGCAATCTTCCTAGACAGGAATTCTGCCTTCTTATAGGAGACTGCTTCCTGGTACTCACTGTAGTGGACATGCAGGACCAGTTTGTCATCCTCCAGTAGGGTCTTCCACCAGTAACGCTCCAACTTCCGACCCTTGATCTTCATCGCCTTGAGATCCCCATCAAACCAGGGGGATCTCAAGTGAGAGGATCTGGGTTGTATATAAACCAGAGCGATGGCATCCAGTGCTTCAGACACCACCTTGTTATAGGTGGCCAGCGCCTCACCGGTGCCAATTGCACAAGCTGCCTCAACTCTAGATAGGTCAGTCAACATCAAAAAGTCCTTCTGTGTATAAACCCCTTAAAAGGCGGTAGCTGACCATCTCCACAGGGGAAGGATTATCAGGAGGGGCCCCAAACATGAACCCCATGGTGTAGTGATCGGACCAAGAGACCCGATCAATCTTGAGGCTGTCAACCCCAAGACCCAGCTGGAACACCAGATTGAGTGTGTGGCCATTCCAGTGGGTTGCAGAAGCAACTGCTTGTGTCAGGCCCAATGAAGACATTAACTGGAGGAGGTCATAGCTGAACTGCGAGGCTTCATCATCGACCCAAGCGCTGAAGTCCTCCAGGAATAAACACTTGGGGGACTCCAACACCTGGTCGACGACGAAGTCCGCTACCTCCTGCAGGAATTCTCCTCCCACCCCCCAGAAGGCGGTAAATAAGGAGAATCCTGCAACCTGCACCTGGACCCCTACACACGGCGACGCACTCAAAAGACCTGGTATTACCAATTAAATGCACCGTGAAGCCCAGGTTCACTCTAAAAATGATAGCCACTCCCTCACACCTGCAATCCTTCCTCGGGCAGTGCACTGTCACCTAGCCAGGTCTCCGTAATGGGATCTAGGAGTTGTCATGAGTAACTCCCTTAAACAAATGAGCCAGTACGACAAGGCCTATAGCAAGGTTACTGGATGTTATTGGGAGGGATATTGATAGCAGAAGACAAGAGGCAATACTTCTCCTACACAGATCCCTGGTGAGGCCTCACTTGGAGTACCATGTCTAGTTCTAGAGCTCTCACCTCAGAAAGGACAGGGATAGGTTGAAAACAGTGCAGTGTAGAGTAACGAAAATGATTGAGGGCCAACAGGCAGATCCTATGAGGAGTGCCTTGCTAAATATGTACTCATTAGAAACCAGAAGGGAGAGTGGAGATATGATGAAGACCAGGGCTGTTGCCAGGATTTTTGCAAGGAGGGGTTCTTTTTTTGAGTCTGTGACTTCTACATGTAACCCCCTGCAAATGGGGGTTCCCAAAAGTCTTCCCAGAGCTTGCCTAATTGCTCACAGTCTGGGTGGTGTTCAGTGTTTAAAGCCATTTTAAATGGTGTTGCAGTGAGTGCTTGTAGAGCCTCCGTGTACTGTCTCTTTAAGGGCTGCCAGCCTGTAGTCATAATTAATCTGGATGGGGGGTCTGTGTGTTTCCCCGCTCGAGTCCCGTTCGAGCTGCTGAATAATCGTTCCATTTCTGCCATTGCTAAATGTGCAGTGAGCCCTTTTGAAAGATGTAACTGATTGCTGGTAGATCATCTAAATAGTAGTAAAAATGTAGTTTGTTCTAACCTGCCTTCTTGCAGGAAGGACTGTTTCTGTTTAGCTCCACCATTTTGGTCCTGGACTGCCGAAGGGGACCAATCTGTACTTGGGACTCTCAAATGGAGCCTGCTAAAATGGGTCTGTGTGGCGTGAGACTCTGGGAGATGTTTCTGGACTGTTGGCACCTTTTTGCACCTATAGAAGGAGTCCTGCTGTGACTGACATCTGAACCGACCAACCGAACCTTTTGGATCTGAGTGAAAGCCCTGAGCTGTCCGCAGGCAAGCCAGATTCAAGTTGGAAGCTGAGAGAGAAGGAGCTCTGAGTGTTCGAGTGGCCATTGCTGCATAGTTCATGCGGGAGAACCATGGAAAGCCTGATTTCTGGCCTACTAGCCTGCTTTCTGCCCTGAGAGGGGGAAGAGGACCTTTTCGGACTGAATCCGAATTTGCAGAGAATGAAGCAAGTTGCCGAATTATAACCAGGCTCACCCTGTAGAAGACCAAAGATTTTTCTGAAAGCAATCGGCCTGTCAGGACTCTAGCTACTGAAGTGCTCCCAGGTTTAGCAGTGATTTTTGCAATCGGGACCGAGGAGTCGCCTGCCTGGTACAGTAAACTTTCTTTACATATGAATGTGCTATGTGCTGGAAGGGGATTGCGATCGGATCCCCCTTGCTGTAAACTGTGTGCTAATTGCTGGAAGCTGCTCACAGTTGCATCGGACTGAAGCCGCTTGCCTTCATATGTTATTGAGCCCTGCCACGAGGGTTTTGTCCTGCTACCCTGCTTCCTTTGGCAAACCAGCAAGTCAGCCATCAGCCATCCTGTGTTTAGCCTGGGTATTGTGAGTAATTATCAGGGTAGCTCCCTGCAACTGTTCTTAAATCAAAGTGTGTCATCTGATTGGTTTGTGTTTTCTTTTCACGAACTGAGCCATCTGGCTTCGGATTACAAATTATCTGTGTGCATGTTATTTTTCCATCACAGGGCCCCACCCAGCTGTGATGCCGGCCTACCACAGGCAACTATCCTGGCTAGCCCATCTGCCTTTTTTTTACCTGGGTACCAAGTGTGTGTGTGACAGTGTGGGGGAATTCTGTACTGCATGCATACCAGTGTGATTATTATAGAGAGTAAGCTAATTAACCTGATTGCCCCTATCCTTGTTAAGGCCCCCCTGAATAAATCAGATCTTACTGTTTCTGCATTTAAACTGACTGTGTGTTCCGTTTGTATTGGGGGTACTGTACTGTTGTCATCTGTGCTGACTAACCTTGTTTTACAGGGGGTCCTCAGGGTCGAACTGGAGAAAATCGACCCTGGTGGTAAGTGTCAACTGTGAAGATACTCATTGTGTATTGTGTATGTCTCTAGGGAACTGGGGGGCGGTCACAGTGTCCCAGAGGGCTGTGCCCAAGCTAGCTTGACTATTACCAACCCTGACCTCTGGGTGGAGGCAGCCGTCACTGAACTTAGCCCCTTAACCTGCTACTAGCCAAACAGGCAGGGTAGTAGCCCTTGGGATAGCGCCACCTAGGGGCTACATCTTGGAGGCACTGCTGGGATTTGCGTCCCCTAGTGGCCAACTTTACGAATTGCTGTTAAAAATAAATGGCTACCCCCAACAGAAGTGGCCGTACACCAGTTGGTGGGGTGGTGTACTGGGCAGGAGATCGACCCCAAAATGCTATGCTTATTTTGTATATTCTTCTGGGTACCAATAAGGACACTGTAGAGGGAGCACTTTCCAAGGCTGAATGTTTACAAAACCCTGTGGTGGTGGGTCGACAGACTAATCTGCTTGCCCAAACTTTCATGGCCTTAGTAGAGTGTAAGGATCTAGTAGACAGTTCCAGAGTGCCATGGACTATTACCCCCGAAGGAGTCCTCACTACCTGGAGAGTGATAACCAGAGACAGTAAAGAGCCCAGGGAGGATGGGCCCTCCCCCTCACTATCTGAGACTTTTGAGGAGAAATTTGCTAAGTTGTTGCTGGAGGAAGGGAAAACTGTGGAGGACTTAAAGAAACTATTCCTGCCACCTGGGGTTGTTCCTCCCCTAACACCCCCTTCCGCTCCAGCACCCGTTATTGCCCCTCCTTGTGGGCCCATGCAAATGCAGGCCCCTATGTCTGTACCTGCCATTAGTCACGACTCTTACCGAAGGTTGAGAATCTTCTCCGGCACCCTCCCCGCCCCTCCAGGGGGAGGATGATTGGGAGACCTGGATAGACTGTGTCGCCCCCTTGGTACCTGAGTGGCAGTGTGTGGAGGCTGAGAAACGGAAATGAATCACAGAAAGTTTGAGGGGTCCTGCCCTCGAGGCCATTAAATTCTTGAGGTCCACAAACCCTGATGCATCTGCTCTGAAGTACCTATCTGCACTCGAAGGCAATTTTGGGAGCATTGAGTCGGGGAAGAACTTGATGTGGAAATTTTAAGGTACAAAACAATGGCAAGGGGAAAGTTTATCCGCATATGTCACTTGTCTAGAAAGAGCTCTGCAGAAAGCTTACTGAAAAGGTGGGGTTAGCCACCAGTGACTTAAACCATGTGAGATTGAGGCACATACTGCAACATGCAAAGCATTCTAAATTGCAGCTCCTTCAATTAAGGCTCCAAGATAGAAGGGGTAACCCACCGGACTATTGTGACTTGATAAAAGAACTCCAGGAGGTTGAAGATGAAGAGGAGGATGGTAATTCTAGGGTGAGTGCAGCCCAAGTGCTCACGGCATCAGAAGGCCCTTCTGAAGTGGGGACCAATGAGGGTGTGTCGCCATGGGATGAACTGCTGAGGGAGTTCAGGGAAACAAAAAACAGTCTCTTTACGAAGGCTGCTCCTACGAGTACAGGCACCAACCCTTATCCGACTGCATCTGCTGGGGGGGTGGGGGTGCCCACCCAGGCATCCCCTGCTGACAGCAGCTCAAAACTTGATGTCTTGACTATGGAAGTGAGAGAATTGACGAGATGTCTCCAAATGCTCACCACACCGCAGACCAAGGTGGCACCAAGGTTTTCAGTTGGTAGTACCACCACCCCAGCTCCCCGTGTGATGCCTCAGCCACCCCAAATCCCAGAAAACATATTTTGCCATAATTGTGGGAAGGATGGGCATATGAAGAGAGAATGCAGGTCCACAAATGACCTAGATAAAGTTGTATACAGGCTTCAAGGAGTGCTTCGGAGAACGAATCAGCGGTCGAGGAGTGCCCAAAATGACTGCAGTGAGGGTTCCAGAAGTAGTAACTCAAATCCCTATGTGGCTAAATCATCTGTCCAGGCCTCTGCTGCTATCCCTCCTGAATGGTCTGAGGTGGTGGGCCCTTCAATGGAAACCACAGTAAAAGTGAATGGTGTCCCCACCAGAGCCATGCTTGACAGTGGGTCCCAAGTGACTATTCTGTTTCAAGATTGGTACAATAAGCACCTGCCTGATGTGCCCCTACAACCCTTGGAAGGTTTGCATGTCTGGGGGTTAACTGAAAAGGCGTACCCCTACTCTGGATACATCCGAATTTGGTTGTCTTTCCCCACTTCGGTGGTTGGAGTGGCGGATCAAGTGGACACTTTGGCCCTAGTCTGTCCCCCCACTGGACTGTACGATGGGGTTGCTTTGCTAACTGGGACAAATGCTCAAATGTTCAGGAGGTTGGCGCAACTATGCTACGAGATACAGGGGCAGTGGACTGGCAGAGCTTTGAGGATTCCTGCCTTGATCAAGAAGGCTTATGAGTCATGGAGGAATGCTGACGAGATGGATGTGGATGAACTGGTTGGGGTTGTATGGAAGAAGGATCCTGAGTCCATGATCCTGGCCCCCAGTGCTCAGTGTACTTTTCAAGGGGAGGTCCGCTTATGAAAAGACGTCAATAATAAGATACTCATGTTGGATGCACCAGGCGATGGGAAATTGCCAGAAGGATTGCTGGTTAAACCCAGTATCTTACCTGCTCGGGCTCATGCCTATGCTCGATGGGTAATGGTTCAGGTTCACAATGTGTCAGACTGAGAAATTCGAGTGAATAGAGGCTGCACCTTGGCTACCATACACTGCACAGACACTGCGGTGCTACCCCGTAACAAGTACTCAGGGGAGACTGACAGAGTGACACCCGAATTGTTTGACTTTGGTGACTTCCCATTGCCAGCTGAATGGAAGACTAAAAACAGCCAGAGACTTAAATCAGAGAGAACAGGTGTTTTCCCTAAAGGAATGGGATGTGGGATGTGTACAAGGAGCTGAGCATCATATACGCTTGCATGATGAATGGCCATTCCGTGAGAGGTCTCGGCACCTCGCACCTGCAGATATAGATGATGTAAGAAGACACCTGCAGGAGATGCTTGCGGCTGGTGTGATACAAGAATCCAGAAGCCCTTATGCTTCGCCTATTGTAGTGGTGAGGAAAAAGAATGGAACAGTAAGAATGTGTGTGGATTATCGGACCCTCAAAAGGCGGACCATCCCCGATCAATACACCATGCCCTGTATTCAGGATGCCTTAGACTGTTTGAATGGTAGCAAGTTGTTCTGTGTTGGATCTTCACAGTGGGTACTACCAGATCCCCATGGCCCCAGAAGACCGTGAGAAGACAGTCTTTATATGCCCACTTGGGTTCTATGAATTTATGAGGATGCCCCAAGGGATCTCGGATGCCCCAGACACTTTTCAACGGTTGATGAAGCGTGCAGTGGGGGACATGAACTTATTAGAGTGCCTAGTCTAGATGATGTTATAGTGTTTGGAAGTTCATTGGAGGAACATGAAAGCAGACTTTTTAAAGTGTTGGACTGCCTGGAAGATTTTGGCCTCAAGCTATCCATTGACAAATGGCAGTTCTTTCAGACATCAGTAAAATATGTGGGGCATACAGTATCCACTGAAGGGATAGACACTGATCCTAGCAAAGTTGAGGTCTTGACCACCTGGCCCTAGCTCCGCAAACTAAAGAATTACAAAGATTTCTAGGATTCTGTGGTTATTAGCGGCAGTTCATTAAGGACTATTCCAGGGTGATTCGCTCACTTCTGATTCTTACCCAAGGTTACCCTTCCACCAACAAAAAGTACAAAAGAGTGGCCTCCACTGAAGCTGAGAGAGTGTATTTCCGTCCAAATGAGTCTTTTGGGTCACGATGGATGCCTGATTGTGAAGCTGCTTTTCATGAAATCATGTACCAACTCACTCACGCTCCTGTCCTTGCCTATGCTGATCCTGCAAAACCCTATGTATTACATACTGATGCTAGCCTACAAGGCTTAGGGGCTGCATTATATCAAGAGCACGAGAATGGCCTGAGACCAGTGGCCTTTGCCAGCAGAAGTCTGACTTCATCCGAGAAAAACTATCCTATGCATAAATTGGAGTTCCTGGCATTGAAGTGGGCCATTGTTGACCAATTCCATGAATACTTGTATGGGGCCAAGATACTGGTAAAGACAGATAATAATCCTTTGACTTATGTGCAGACTTCAGCCAAACTGGATGCCACCAGCCATAGATGGCTTTCTGCACTGTCTACTTATGATTACGCCATTGAATACAGAGCAGGCCTGAATCACGTAGATGCTGATGCTGTCTCCTGGAGGCCTGTTTCCAAAAGTGATTGGGTCAGACTGTCAGAACCTGATATTTGAGTGCTATGCCAGAAGTCTGACAAAGAGGAACAAATGTCCCCAGATGTAGTGGACTGTCTAGTAGATTGCTTGGGGCCCTCTGACAATTGTATACCTGCTGCTTACTGCCACTTTTCTACATTAGATATTAGTGCACTGCCCCAGCTTGATAATGACAGTCTCCAGGGGCTCAATCCCGAGATCCTACGATCAGAACAGCACTTGAAGCTCTCTACGCAAGGAAAGATGTGTCCAAGTTACACTCCTCTCACCTGAGAACTGCACTGTTGTACAAAGAGGGCCCTAAATTGAAATTAACAAGTTGCTGTACAGAGAAACAGTAGACGGGGGCAGGGGTCAAGTAGACAAACAACAGTTGGTCTTGCCCACCGCTTTCAGAGACTTGGTGCTGAGGACCCTACATAACCACATGGAGCATCTTGGTATAGACCAAACCCTAGACCTAGTGCAGTCTAGATTCTACTGGCCTAAGATGGGGGCCGATGTTGATCATCATGTACGGACTTGTAGTCACTGCCTGTAGAGAAAGGCCTTGCCCCAGAGGGCTGATCCCCTTGTTAACATCACCACCAGCGCCCCTATGGAGTTAGTTTGTATTGACTTTCTGAGTTTGGAGCCTGATCAGTGGAATATTAGTAATGTGCTGGTGGTCACTGACCATTTTACAAGGTATGCCCAAGCATTTCCCACCAAGGACCAAAAAGCATCCATTGTGGCCAAGGTACTGGGGGAGAATTTCTTTGTTCACTATGGGGCCCCCCAAAGAATCCATTCTGATCAAGGATGAGATTTTGAGAGCCACTTAATCAAGGAGATGCCCTCTCTGTAGGGAGTGCAGAAGTCTAGAACCACCCCTTACCACCCCCAGAGGGATCCACAGCCAGAACGTTTTAACCGCACCCTGCTTGACATGCTAGGCACTCTCCACTCGAAAAATAAGCCCAGATGGATCCAGCAAATTAACATTTTAGTACATGCTTACAACTGCACCAGAAATTATGCTACTGGGTTCTCCCCCTACCGCCTTATGCTTGGAAGAGAGGCCCAGTTGCCAGTGGACGTTTGTTTTGGAGTCTCCCCCGATGGGGTCCGAGCTGACAGCTACCTACAATGTGTGCAAAAGTTAAAAGCTCAATTGAATCATGCATACCAACTAACTCAGACCATGGCTGCAAAGAGAAATTTGGCCAACAAAGAAAGATATGATAAAAAGGTGAAGGCTCAAGAGCTCCAGGCGGGAGATCACGCATTGTTAAGAAATCTGGGACTGCATGGCAAACACAAGATTGCTGACAGGTAGCACCATCTCCCTCACATAGTAGTGGGAAAACTAAATGACTTACCAGTGTATAAAGTGCAGCCTGAGAACAACTCAAAGGATGTCAGAACAATGCACCATAACCATTTGTTGCCCATTGGACAAATAATGATTGAATCTGAACCCTCAGAGATTGCTCCCCTGGACCGGTGACTAGGGCTGCTGCCAGACGAAGACAGAGAAAGCCTTCACCTGCAGTTACTGTCTTAAGGTTTCCTCCACAGCAAACCCCCCTTTACAATGACTGTCAGTCTGCTTCAGATGAAAGTGAGTACAATTATGGTTACTATCCTTTTTATGAACTCAGTCAGTTGTTTCAAGGTAATCCTCTGGTCAATTATGGGGATGAAGCTGGGCCTTCTGGACTGCCTAAACCCCCAGTTTTGTCCTTGGAGCCAATGCTCCCTGAGAGTGAAGTGCAGAGTGTTAAGTCTGATGATACTGAATCACTATGTATGGTGGATCTGTGTGATTTCCCTGAGAAAGAACCAGATGAGCTAAGACCGACTGATGACTTACCAGGGCAGGAAGAGTATTTTGAGTGTCATGATAGTTCACTTCCAGTGTCAGAGAGTTTTTCAAGTGAGCAAAGTGTTGTGGAACCAGAACTTGCTGATCCAGAGACTGACGGTGCCTCAAGTCCGAGCTTTTCTGCCCAGAAAGAGACTTGCCTTGCAAGTAAGGAAAGTGCCGAGAGCGAAGCCAAAGGTGCAGAGACTAACTGTTCTCCCCAGGAAGACTGGTTGAGCTGTAAAATCAGTAGTGCATCTCAGCTATGATTCCCCTGGGAGGCCTGTGGATTTGCCTCTCAATGTGGTCCATAAAGGAATGTATGTGTCCCAGAGCTCACTGTCCAAACTGAGCATAAGTGCAAATTCCAGGTTAATTGTTCTGCCCTCCAGGTATGGTGCCCCTGTCCCATCTAGCCCTGAGGTAGATGATAGGGAAGGGCCCCCTCTCTCCAGGTTTCATGTGCAGGAAGTAATAACCTAATTTCAAACTGCAATGTATGTATAATGCTGTATAAAAAGTAGTAAACTGTAAAATACAGGATATGTGTATGTAACAAAGGTTTAATATGATGATACCGCTTAAAAGTTATAGACCTGACATGCTAAAGTCATAGATGTATATGATGATTTGCCTTAGAGTTATTATAAGGGTACCAACTTGACGTGGATGCCAAGTTTTTCCAGGCCAGGAAGGGTGTAACCCCCCCCCCTGCAAATGGGGGTTCCCAAAAGTCTTCCCAGAGCTTGCCTAATTGCTCACAGTCTGGGTGGTGTTCGGCGTTTAAAGCCGTTTTAAATGGTATTGCAGTGAGTGCTTGTAGAGCCTCCGTGTACTGTCTCTTTAAGGGCTGCCAACCTGTAGTCATAATTAATCTGGATGGGGGGGGGTCTGTGTGTTTCCCTGCTCGAGTCTCACTCGAGCTGCTGAACAATCACTCGGTTTCTGCCACTGCTAAATGTGCAGAGTGAGCCCTTTTGAAAGATGTAACTGATTGCTGGTAAATCATTCAAATAGTAGTAAAAATGTAGTTTGTTCTAACCTGCCCTCTTGCAGCAAGGACTGTTTCTGTTTAGTTCCGGCATTTTGGTCCCGGACTGCTGAAGGGGACCAATCAGCACTTGTGACTCTCAAATGGAGCCTGCTAAAATGGGGCTATGTGGAGTGAGACTCTGGGAGATGTAGTTTCTGGACTGTTGGCACCTTTTTTGCACCTATAGAAGGAGCCCTGCTGTGATGAGGCATCTGAACCGACCAACCGAACCTTTTGGATCTGAGTGAAAGCCCCTGAACTGTCTGCAGGCAAGCCAGATTCGAGTTGGAAGCTGAGAGAGAAGGAGCTCTGAGTGTTCAAGTGGCCGTTGCTGCGCAGTTTGCGCGGGAGAACCATTGAAGGCCTGATTTCTGCCCTGAGAGAGGGGAAGAGGACCTTTTCGGACTGAATCAGAATTTGCAGAGAACGAAGCAAGTTGCTGAATTATAACCAAGCTCACCATATAGAAGACTGAAGATTTTGCTGAAAGCAATCGGCCTGTCAGGACTCTAGCTACTGAAGTGCTCCCGGGTTTAGCAGTGATTTTTGCGATCGGGACCGACGAGTCGCCTGCCTGGTACAGTAAACTTTCTTTACATATGAATGTGCTATGTGCTGGAAGGGGATTGCGATCGGATCCCCCTTGCTGCAAACTGTGTGCTAATTGCTGGAAGCTGCTCACAGCTGCATCGGACTGAATCCGCTTGCCTTCACGTTATTGAGCCCTGCCACGAGGGTTTTGTTCTGCTACCCTGCTTCCTTTGGCAAACCAGCAAGTCAGCCGTCAGCCATCAGCCATCCTGTGTTTAGCCTGGGTATTGTGAGTAATTATCAGGGTAGCTCCCTGCAACTGTTCTTAAATCAAAGTGTGTCATCTGATTGGTTTGTGTTTTCTTTTCACGAACTGAGCCATCTGGCTCCAGATTATAAATTATCTGTGTGCATGTTGTTTTTCCATCACAGGGCCTCACCCAGCTGCGATGCCGGCCTACCACAGGCAACTATCCTGGCTAGCCCATCTGCCTTTTTTTTACCTGGGTACCCAGTGTGTGTGTGTGACAGTGTGGGGGAATTCTGTACTGCATGCATATCAGTGTGATTATTATCGAGAGTAAGCTAATTAACCTGATTGCCCCTATCCTTGTTAAGACCCCCCCCTGAATAAATCAGATCTTTCTGTTTCTGCATTTAAACCGACTGTGTGTTCTGTTTGTATTGGGGGTACTGTATTGTTGTCATCTGTGCAGTCTAACCTTGTTTTACAGGGGGTCCTCAGGGTCAAACCGGAGAAATCGACCCTGGTGGTAAGTGTCAATTGTAAAGATACTCATTGTGTACTGTGTGGGCCACTAGTGGGAAATGAGGGGGGTCACAGTGTCCCAGAGGGCTGTGCCCAAGCTAGTTTGACTATTACCAACCCTGACCTCTGGGTGAAGGCACCCGTATCCGAATCTAGGCCCCTTAACCTGCTACTAGCCAAGTAGGCAGGGGTAGTAGCCCTTATGATAGTGCCACCTAAGGGGTTATATTCAAATAAGCTGGGGGTCTGGGGACTGCCAGGTCCTCAGAAGCCCTGGGGTCCTAGATGCTCCGTGGTGCATTTTGTGGCTTATTTTGAAGCTAAATAACTCATATCTGGGCTTTCCCCTACCCCTTGCTCTAAGGAAAAATATCATTATTATCTGGCTGGCTGCAGGGTGAATACATATATATACACTATATGTATTCAGTATCTGAGGCTAGCACATTATCAACATCTTGCTAGCCTCACGTACTGAATACATACATTTATTCACCCTGCGGTCAGTCAGATAATAATCTTCCATACAGCAAGGGGTGAATCCATATATATATTTAATACCTGAGGCTAGCAATATGCACAGGAAACACTCTAGATATATTACTCTGCCAATGCAAGTTAATGGCTGAAACCGAGGCAAATCACATGACTGATTTTCTGCTGGGGTGTCAGTGGGGAACAGTTCCCTACACACACCATACCAAATAGACAGTCTGACACACAATAATCACACCCATGACAATATGCTCCCAAAGCCTAAAAAAATGTTTCTGCATACAAACTGGAACTACCAGCACTATACCTGGGTAGGGGAGCTAGCTCTTAGTGCTGACTGTTCCCCTGTGCAAATCACAGCATCTGAGCCACAATCACCTAATTCGGCAGTTACAGTAACCCCACCACCTCAGGGAATAGTGGGGTATTAACACCTGAGCGGTGTGGTATGAAACAACATGAAATCCCAGTGTCCATACTCTCTGACCTGAGACCAATAAGATGCTGAAATCCCCAGGTAATCCCCATCTGCACAACACTGCCAGAGAGATGCAATGGGAGGGTAGGGGACACAGATGTGCCTTTTGAAGGTTTGGTGAAAAAATATTAATCCACTCAAAAGTTATTAAACTTTAAATTTCCCATTATTTCCTATGGGAAAGGTGAAGTGTTCGGCACAAACATGTATTTGCTTCTGTGGCCTTTTGTTGATAATGTATACCATTATTTTATAGAAACACAACAATACAGTGGTTTTGTACTGCATCATCTAAAAAATAACACTCTAGCTGCATACACAGAATGAACCTTTGCAAACATTATCTACACACAAAACAGGTAACTGGCACATTGGTAGCTTTTCACAGTTAATTCGGCACCAGAGATTGGTTGAATCTTAAATCCATAAGCCAGGTCATACCTCTCAACCTTTTGTCATTGAAATTGAGGGATACAGATGCTCAAAATGAGGGACACTAAACTTAAAATCCTCAAACATGGAGAAACAAGCTCAGAACAAATGCAAAAACCATGCTATTTCCTTGTATTTCAGCGTCTTAGAATATTATGACTGTTAACTTTAGTGTGAATTTACAGCACATTCTTTGTGTGGGCAGTACCTTTTCTATGAGGGACAGAGAACGGACACAGCAATTTTAAGGGATGAAAGGAATCAAGTCCCTCTTAATCAGGGACAGACTTGAGTGCAATATGGGCCACATGGCACAGTCGAGAGCCTCGGCAGGAATGCTCTGCCCCTGTAATGCCATCACAGAGTAATGTTGTTGACTGTGGTGGCTGTTTAATGTAGGTAAGGGTGGCAGTACCTGCGCTCGTGACACTCCTGCCCTTGGATACAGATCAGAGGGTTTAAGTACAAAAAGTTCCTGATGAGGCAGAAGATGGCAACATAATTCAGAACCTTTGCAGGAATAACTGCAATCTAGCTTCATCCAGCCTTCACCAGACCTTTCTTCAGTGCCAACTCCTGCGACCATCCTGTAATGTTACTGCCTGACACAGTCTGTAAGTCATTTTTGATCCAGCATCTACTTATATTTAATTATTCTACACTGTACTGTAGCATACTATGCCTCATCCTTCAGCATTATGACAGATCTCCAAGCACAGCAAAGCTCACTTGTTAGAGTGGAAGTAATGTTTTCTAAACTGATGGCTGAGATTAATGACCTAAAAACCTCCACTCAACAGAATGCAACCATTCTTGAAACATTTGGCCAGAAAACTGCATTTAATGAGAAAGCAACAGTCTGTAGCACCACTACTATTCATGACCTCCAGACTACTGTCCATAATTAAGATTGAACTATTAAATCCCTACAAGTCAAAATTGACGATATTGAAAATCGTAATCGTCGCAACAATTTACGATTTTTTGGCTTTCCTTAAGGTGTAGAATTAGGAGACACTACTGTGCTTTTGTTACATGTGCTGCCTGCAATGCTTAAACTGCCTCCTGACCTAACGTCAATCATTGAGCAGTCTCACCGCCTTCTGGGTCCCAGGCCAGCGACCGAGGCCCATCATTGCTCACTTCTTGAACTATACTCGGACAGAATTAATATTGAAACGAGCCAGAGAAATGGGGAAACTTCAGTGGCAAGAGTTTAATATTTCCATCTACAGAGATTTTTCAAAAGATTTAACCATTCTACAAGGTCTACAATCCACTTAAACAGATCCTCCACCAAAGAAGCATTAAATTTGCTGTGTTACCCTGCAACACTATACCTTTTCTCAGGTTCTTCCTTCAAGGATTTTGAAACCCCTGACGCCTTAGCCAACTATCTGGAGGTTTCTCTTTGTAATCTTACCCTGGGAGGTTCGGCAGCAATGAGCAACCTGAACACAACTCTGGTATCCACACGGAGGGAGGACGACGAGGTTCAGGAGCATGGGGAAGGTGTTGCAGAACTCGCAGCCCCAAGCAGCAATGCCACAACTAATTTTACCCCAAGGCAATCAACACGGCTGCAAGAGAAGCTTCTGTCGGGGCATTATTCTTCAAGACTTTCATGTGTTCTAGCGAGGTCTCGGCCCAAACACCCCAAGCTGCAGCCTCTCACCTTCAAATTGACCCCTCTATTCCCTTAAGTAATAAATTTGCTCTCTTGGAGGATGACATGCACTCCTCGCAGAAGGATCTTTCCCAGCAAATTTCATATGAACATCCCTCTAACTTGGGCCTGGTGCCTCAGGGATGTATTTCTGCCAACAGTTCATAGGCAGATGCAGTTGCAAGTTCCCCCCTAAATCTTTAGAGCCACCCAAAAAGAAATGTAAGGCAAAGGCTAAAAGCAAAAACATCAATGGTCACAATCCTGCTAATACATCTAAGGTGCCATGAGCTTATATGGTCAGCAATGTGGTCACAGTTGCTATATTTTGGTAGGTTTTGCTTCCAGGATATTTAAAGGGAGTGCCAGTACACTTTTTCTGCCTAGCCGCCCGCTCTACAGTCTACCTGATTGCTTTCGCTCCCAGCGGGTGCAGAAAGCAAAGGCTGTACATCGAGGCTTGATCAATTTACTTTTTGTTGTAATGTTTAAATGAGCAACTTAAAGGTCTTCAAGGGAACTTTGGTATATCAGCAATGCTTTTCTAAGTCATTATTTTGGTGTTAGATCTATGCATTACCTCACTAGACAGGCTCTCTATATCTAGCCTTTTACTCTGCAATTTAGCAGTGCATCAGGTTTATGGTCTTTGGGTTGTTCAGCTGCATATCCTCAATCAGTATGCTTCCTGATTATTGCCTTTTCTTTTTTTTATATGTGAATTATCATATATTACAAGGCAATTTACCCCTTCCCTCTCCTGATGACAGGTTCTTAAGTAATATTGCCAACTACATTTAATCTGTCTCCTTCCCTAGGCTCCATTATTCTTACTACCGCCTGTATACAATATGGAACTATCATTAGCACTCAAAGAGGTGGTGTATGGTGTACTGTTGCAAAGGATTGTCAATCTACATCTTCCTTGTGCTCCTTATTTTACTCAAAGTCTACAAATATCATAGAGATCCACTGCTGTGTGGTCCCTCCTGTTTTGGGGCTCACTGGGCCTAGTTTTTTTAGACCTAGTTACCCCATATAACATCTATTTAGGCATTTTTCGAGAAATCGGAACAGACATTTAATAAGACTATCTCCTCTGTCCACAGTTATCACTGAAGCCTATACCTCCTCATATAATCCCGATTTGCATCTGGCTCAGGGCATAAGGGCTTAAATTAGCCACCCCTTTCTCCCCCCCCCCCAATATTGTATTTATTATGTACTTATTCTGTTGCACTGCGAAGTATACTCAGAGTTACTCTAATATGGTAATGATCTACTTTTCCTTTCATATTTGTTCATTTGCAGTACACCTGCCTCTCTGAATTCCATGCTCCATGTCTAGGCTGTACTGGCATCTCGTATATGGTTCTTTAATTTACTGTTATTTCGAGTTGGTATATCTTGTACTATTATTACTAATGTTTATAAATAAGTTCTGGTGTTTAGCTTTATCCTTATATCTTGTCCTGTTAGCTTAGAATTAAGCTGAGGTTATTACAGTCCCCTGCCTTTCTTGGTATTATTCCCTTTCAGTTTAGCTTATCAGGAATACTTACTTTACTATATTACTGGGATCAGACTTGGGTTTGGGCTGATATTTATAACTGGTCCTCCCTAGTCTTCTCCCTACATCGATGCCCCAGAGTGTGGTGAGAGAGTCTCTTAGCCAGTTGGCTGACCCATATCTCCTCACACCCATAAAAAGTTCTCTTTGTTATTTATCTTACTAGTATTGTTGTTGTTATCAATGACTTTTCTCCTTCCCCTTTTCGATTCTAACTTTAATAAGATATCTGTCCCACTCATGCATCATATATCTCACTTTTTTGGCTTGAATGTTCCTGCCACTCTCTGCATATACGTAAGCTCTCTATATTGTATTCTAATCATCCTCTGCCTCATTTATTTGTCCCTTCACACGCTAGCGATTATTCCCTTTCTTTAACACCGACAATATGAGTGACATACTTTTATATACATGGAATGTGAAGGGACTTCATTCTTCTTGTAAGCAAAAGCAAATTCTTTCACAACTCAAAAAACATAAAATACAAATTGCTTACCTTCAAGAAACAAAATTGTTAGCAGAGGATGTTCATAGACTTAAGAAAGATTGGGTCAGTCAGATCTATGAATCATCCCATACTTCAAAAAACAGAGGAGTTGCTATTCTTATTCATAAGAGTCTCAAATGGTCCCTTGTAAACGCCCTTTCCGACACTGACGGCAGCTAGATGATGGTTAAATTGAATACCAACTCTGATCCTCTTCTGCTTGTTAATGTCTATGCACCCAACTCCGATTCCTCAGTCTTTATACAATTTAGCTCAACAGATTCTATCCTTTAACTCTGATAACACACCAGTTATTCTTGGAGGGGATCTTAATTTAGCTTTAGAAGCCAGCATAGACAGAAGTAGCCCCACTACAGATGCCCACCCTAGAAGTATTAAAGCCCTTTCATTACTATTGCAAGATGTTGGATTAGCTGATGTATGGTGCCTCCTTCACCCCCGTGATCGAGAATTTACTTTTTACTCCTCTCTACATAAGACATACAGTAGAATCGACTACTGGTTAGCCTCTCCTGTTATAATGGAAAAAACTATTGATTCATCCATCTCTCCCATCATAATCTCGGACCATTCCCCTGTCAAACTGCAACTTTCGTGGGGCCCATTAGCACCTAAATCTTCTTACTAGCGGCTGGATCCTCTCCTTCTCAAGAATCCCAATTTCTTACCCATGATCAAAGCACAAATTCAGGACTTCCGCTTTCACAATACCCCAACCAAATCTTCTATGTCCTCTATATGGGAAGCTCTTAAAGCTACGATTCGAGGGAAAATTATCAGTTATGCTGCACATAGGAAAATAGTAAGGGAACAACAACTGACTGATTTGGAAAAATCTCTTAAGGCTAAAGAGAATTTATACTTTTCCTCTAAGAAGCACTGTCCTGACTCTCAACTTCATCTTGACATTCTTCAACTTAGAGTCAAAATAAATAAATTAATGTCTCGTAAACCCGAACTAGCCTTGTTTAAACTTAAATATAAGTTTTGGGAACACAGCGATAAAAATGGGAAACTCCTCTCTTACCAGCTCAAAGCACAACAAATGGAACAACATATCCTAAGCCTCAAAGATGAACAGGGTACAATGCACACTGACAACCCCTCTATAAACCATATCATGGAAACATTTTATCAAAAGCTGTACTCTAACACAAACCCTCCATCTGCTTTACAAATTCAACAGTTCCTTAAATCACTACATCTTCCTCATCTTTCTACTCTTGATACAAATTCTTTAGATGAACTCTTCTCACTTCAGGAAATCCAGAAAGCTTTGTCTTCCTTGAAATCCGGCAAATCCCCTGGAGGTGACGGATTCTATAAAATGTTTTCTGACACCTTATGTCCCCTTCTTCTTAATGTTTATCAGAAAGCTTCCAATACTGGCAAACTTCCCCCATCT
The DNA here is from genome assembly GCA_016271365.2 of Neoceratodus forsteri. NCBI lineage: Eukaryota > Metazoa > Chordata > Ceratodontiformes > Ceratodontidae > Neoceratodus > Neoceratodus forsteri. The sequence continues at coordinate 727,840,438 of CM028129.1, forward strand.
TGCACCGAAGCAATTATAGCCCTAATCCCTAAGAAGGAAAAAGACCCCACTCACCCTGCAAGTTACAGGCCCATCTCTTTAATAAACATGGATAGGGAGATATTTGCTAAACTACTAACTTTTCAACTTGAATACTTGATTCTCAAGCTAACTCATCGTTCACAAGCCAGTTTTATTAAACATAGATCTGGTTCTGATCACCTACATACCCTATTTAATCTAATTCACAAAGCCAAATCCCTCAAGACACTAGCTGCAGCCATAGCTATTGATTTCGAGAAGGCCTTTGATTCCTTAAACTGGGACTACCTTCATCAAGTTTTATCTCATTTCAGTCTTTCTCATACCTTTTGCTCCTGGATCAAGCTATCATATAATTCCCCTGCTGCTAAAGTACTTACTAATTCCACCCTTTCCTCTTACTTTCATCTAGCAAGGGGAACTAGACAAGGCTCTCCCCTATCACCTTTCCTGTTTATTTTAGCCATGCAGCCTCTGACTGCTTGTTTACATCCATTTTCTGGCATTATGGGCATACCCAAGGGCAATTCAAGATATGTCTCTCTCTCCTACGTAGATGACCTCTTAATCTTACTTGAAAACCTGATTGAGGCTGGGCCCCTGTTGGTTGATTTGCTTATTAATTTTACTAACATTTTCTGGCCTTGCTTTCAATTATGGTAAATCGCAAACTGTGCCCCTTAATGACCACTGTAAAGCCTTGATGAACATATCTCTTGGATTCCTCTGGTCACCACAGGGTATAACATACCTAGGAATCAAAATTACTATTAACCTAGGGAAAATATGGGACATTAACTTTAGCCCCTTACTAGATAACAACAAAACAATTCTGGACAGATGGAAGCTTCTTAATCTCTCCTTCATGGGCAAAATCACAGCCATCGAGATGTCCATATCTCCCAAGATTCTTTACCTCTTTGCCAATATTCCTTTAGTCTTACCATCCTCCTTTTTCGCTAAAATTCATAAATTAGTAGGCAACTTTATCTGGGATGGGAAGACACCGAGATTTAACCACAACAAACTTCGATCGCATTGGAAAAAAGGGGGGGATTCGGACTCCCTTAGTTCAAAGGATACTTCTGGGCTTTTTGAATAGCCCAAACTATTAAATGGTTTCAGAAACCCTCCCCTCACTCACCACTATGGGTTGCAATGAAATCCGCATTGTGCCCGGGAGGAGTTTCTACTTCCTTTATTTTTAATCCAATTTCCTCTAAACTAAAATCTCACCTGACTATATCATCCTCTGTTCTTTATTGGAAACTAACCCACAAATTCCTGAAATCCAATCCAACACCCTGGCTTTATACCCCCTTATGGGGCAATTCACTGCTCACTCTAGAAGATCACCCAATTTTCTGTCGTACGTGTCGGAACAAAGGCATTTTCTTTCTTGGAGATATCTTGGACCAGAATTCATTCACTCTTAGATCGTTCTCAGACTTGAAGGCTACATGGAAACTTCCTAAACAGGACTTCTGGAAGTTTTTACAAATTCAGGCACTTTATAACTCTCTCTCTAGTTTAGTGTATAAGCAAACTCTTCTAAACTCACACATTTTGTACTGGACTAATTTATCAGTAAAATTGAATAGCTCCATTTACAAAGACATTATTGATAATCTACCTGATCAGTCTATACGGGACAACCATAAACGAAGTACTCTTCTTAACAACAATATTTCAGACGCACAGTGGAGTAATTGTTGGCGTCTTTCAGATAATACCTTTAAAGATGCCTGCAGTTCTTTAATACAAACTAAAATCCTACATCTTTGGTATAGAAACCCCTCTGTGCTTCAACGAAAGGACCCATTAAATAATAATAACTTTTGTCGCTGTAATTTGGCCAATGTGGCTCTACTGCATATCTTGTGGTCTTGAGCTCCCATTAATAAGCTCTGGCGTTAAGTCTATTTACTTGCCTCCAGAGTAACAGGACAAAAACTACCTTTTGACACCAAACTATTCTTTCCAAGCATCCTTAGCCCCCATAGCTCTCTCCTCTCACATGCACATTTTAGAAGGCTAAACATACTTTCTCTTCTAGTCAAACATCTGATTCTTATGAAATGGAAATCAACCCTGGTGCCTTCTCTTTCAGAGTGTCTTCAAAACCTTTCTCAGTATGCCTCCCTAGACTGATTATCTCATGTTACTCATAACCAGCTCACTGTATATGACAGATGTTGACAGGATTACTTCAAGTACATCGAACCTAGTTCTCCTAGACCCTAATTCTTAGGAATATTTAGCCGTCTTCTTATTTTGCTCTCAGATTAGGTTTTCCCAAAACTTTTGTGCACAGATATCTCCTCTTTTTCCCCTCCTTCTCTATCTTCTCCTTCCCTTCTTCTTTGCTTTTTTCTCTTCTTTCTTTCCTTGCACACTTTTCTCTTATCTTTACCTCTCCATTATTGAACAGTGTTCATATTATCACATTTATCACTTTTTATAATTTACTAAATGCCTTGCCATAGCCTGCCTAGCATTTATTTTGTACATAGTTGCCATTTCTGATTCTATAATACCTTATTGATTGTAACCCTTCTGCTTTTCACTTATAACCTGTCTAGGTTTGTGTTTTATTGTCAATATGTGTATATAGGGCTTCTCCAATATGTGTACCCTAAATACTGTGTTTAAGTGATATTTTTTACTTATATGAAGGATATTCTTCTATTGTATAAGATGTGTGCTTTCTTATATACTCAAATTTCAATAAAAAGATAAAGTGAAAAAAAAAGTTCCTGATGACATCAGCCAATGTCAACATCAACCCACTTAAAGGGACACTGTTAACCCCCTTAGATCTCAAAGTGTCCCTAGTTTAAAAAATACATTTTATTACTGCCAACATTCTGTGAAGATTATTGACGTAGCTGGCAGTTTGATTCTGACTTCTTATTTTCTTTAAAAAACTGAAAATGTGACTGCCCATTGTACTAGTGTTACCACACAAACACGTGTTTGTTTACATTCCTTGATAAGCTCCAGCTGCATCTTTCCTGGAATTGGAAACACCCATAACACAGTCTAGCCCCTCATGATGCAGTGGGAGTTTAGTAGGCTACTGCATCATGAGTGACTGCACTGTTTGGGGGTGTTTGTAATGCTCAGGAAGTATGCAGCAAGAACAGATCCAGGACCGTAAATAAAACAAGGTTGTTTATAAATATACATTAGCATGCATTTCAGTTCTACTAAACAAGGAGACTGACAAAACAAACAGCAACATCAATGAATTTTAGAGGTTAGCAATCATAAAATGTAGGTTTACATAATATGATGGAAAAACAGGTTGACAGTGTCCCTTTAATACCAAGGACTACACAGACATAATACCAACACAAAGTATCTGTAAAACATGCTAGCAGTGCATGTAAAGGCAAATACAACTTATCACATACAAAAATATAATAACACGCATATCTTAACACCATACTCAGTTTAAAAACTCATGTTTTACATCCAAAAGCGATTTAAACTGTAGCTGCCAGAATTGCAGGTCTAAACATTGATGCTCTTATGACTTAAAGAATAGTCACAATGTAAAACAAGCATTTGTCAATGCCGGGTGTTTGCTTGCTGGTATTAGCACTGGAAATGCATGAGTTAGATGCAGAATAGGAGTGGCAGTGAAGTACTGAAGTGATGCCAACCCCACCTCCACCCTGCAGAGATGAACAGGCATTGGGGTGTGCCTTTGGGTCGTCGCCCATAATGCTCACGCCATTTCACCTCACTGTACCCTGCAGACACCGACAAGTGTTGAGGTGTGCCTTGGGGTGTTCGGCTTTATAGTCACCCCATTCCATAAGGAAATGCACTGAAATGGATGCAGTATAAGAGAATGGGGTGAACTCTGGGACCGAAGAGTCCAAGGCACACCTTTATGCATGTCACTGTCTACAGGGTGGGGGTGGAATGGTGTGAGCATTACAGCTGGCAATCCAAAGGGACACCCATGATGTCTGTCAGTCTGTATAGGGTGGGATGTTAAAGTTAGAAACCCTAACGCCCCCAGGTGTTTGATGGCATTTGCACTACGTATTTTCAACATGGCCTTTTTGTGACCCCCACCTCATAAAAGCATTTGGGACCTCTGGTCATGAACAGTCGCACTGTGATTTTGTTAATCTGTCCTGAATGTTGATTTCCCACAGTGACCACGCCACTCTGACCCACATGTATGAAAACACAGTTCAGGCAGGATGTGGAAAATGACAGCTGTACCAGTCATAGGGAGGTGTGAAGAGATGGCAATGTTGAAAATCTGGGTGAAAATATTAAAAATTCTCTAACTTACAAGTGTATGTGGAAACTGCGCAACGCACCCTCGTAACAGTCATTTCATGGACTTCTTTCACCAAATTTTCAACATAGGCATTTTGTGACCTCTGCTCATGAACAGTGTCACTATGATTTTCTTAATCTGTCCCGAACATTGACTGTGCGCCAGATGTGCGAAAACACATTTTGGGCGGCATGTGAGAAATTGACAGCTGTACTGTTCATAAGGAGGTATGCAAAAATGGAAATGTTGAAAATCTGGAGTGAAAATATTACAAATTCTCAAAGTTATGAGTGTGCGTGAAGACTACACAACGAGCACCCACAACATAGTCATTTTGTGGACTTTTGTCACCAAATTTTCAACATAGGATTTTTGGGACCTCTGCTCATGAACATTGTCACTGTGATTTCCGTACTCTGTCCCAAACATTGATTTCCCATATTGACCGCACCATTGTGCACTGGATGTGGAAAACACGCTTTTGGCCAGATGTGAAAAATGACAGCTTTACTGTTCATAAGAAGGTGTGAAAAATGTTAATAGTGAAAATAGTACAATTCTACGGAAATTCACAGTATGTGTGAAACTGCTTAAAAGCAACTCCATAACACAGTCATTTATTTGGAATTTTTTCACCAAATTTGCAACGTAGGCTTTCTGAGAGACCACCTCATGAACAATAACACTGTCATTTCATTACTCGGCCCCGGAAGGTGATTCCGCGCAGTGACAGCAAAATCAGTTTTCGTGACTGAATAACCACATGATAGTGGCTGAATTCACGAGGTGGGGTCCCAAGAACCCCATTTTGAAAATTTGGTGCCAAAATTCACAAAAATGGCCCCGATATCCACCGAAGTTGAAAAAAAAAAAAACATTTATGCCGTTCTACAGCTTAACGGCATTTCTTCAGTTTGCGGTCGGCTTTAAAGAGTGAAGATGTGTTCTCGCTCCACCAAAGATCATTGAGCTGTGCTCTGGAGGTAAGTATGTGGTGGTGGAGTGCGGGGATAATGGGATCTTGGAGGGTGGGTGCGGGGTTGGGGGAGGGGCACCAGAGACAGCAAGGGACCATTTTCTGTTTCACAGGTGAAAATAAAACACATCCCGGGATGGTTTTACAATCGTTTGGGGGGGGGGCATTAACCAGGGAGCAGGGAGGACAGCAGCAGAGGGAGGGAGGAAGTGGGAGGGATTTCGTTAGCAGCCAGAGGGACAAGGGTGACGTCAATATGCTAAATACACACACACACACACACACACGTTACCACCACTGATTGCAGCGGAGGTTTTCTTTGAACTGAAGACCACTGCAGCCAAACTGCTGTCAAAGACAGCTCGTGCATCCATTGGTGAGGTACAGTCATGCACGCCACACCGAGCACTGTACTGGACAGGAGGGTCACACACCTCCAAAAGGTTGTACTGTCCCAAAATGTTCCTTGTGCAAGTGAATGCAAAAAGGAGAGGTCCCAGCACTTAACCTGTGGGGCACCCTGCTCATCATCCCCCATCCCAGAGTCACCCAGTTTACCACAACTCTCTGGTTTCTGCCCACTGACCATTTCTCCACACACTTGGTTACTTTCCCACCTACCCCTACACTTTCCAGTTTGCTCACCAGTCTTCTGTGCAGGATGGTGTCGAAGGCCTTACTGAAGTCCAGATAAGCTACATCCACTGCCCCCCCCCCCTCCAAGTCGACCACCTGCGTCACCCAATCAAAAAATCTCAATCAAATTTGTCTGGCATAACTTCCCTTTTGAGAAGCCATGCTGCCTGTCATCCTGCAAGCCACTAGCCACTATCCTTCATGTAGTTCCCCCATCCTCTCCTTTATGAGTGCCTCCATGACCTTCCCCACCACTGAGGTGAAGCTGACCGGGCGATAGTTCTCCATCACCTCCTTACTACCCCCCTTTATGCAGCAGCACCATGTGTACCCTCTTCGAATCCTCTGGCACCCTACCTGAATCCAGAGACAAATTGAAAAGCCTAGTCAGTGGGGCAGCCAACTCCTCCCCAGCCCTCAGATCACCCTTGGGTGCAGCCCATCCAGCCCCATTGCCTTATCCACCTTCAACCTGCCTAGTTCCTTCCTTACTCTTTCTACACTGAATGGGCTCAGATCCACCCTTTTGTCCTCCCTCCCCTGTCCCCTAAGCTCGGACCCCCTGCCCTCCTCCTCCTCTGCCGTAAATACCGAGCAAAAAGACCTGTTCAGCTTTTCTACTTTTTTACAGTCCCCTTTCAGTTTTATCCCTTCCTCCCCCTTCAGCCTTGCAATCCCCTGCCTGCCTTCCTCTTTTCCCCCACATATCTAAAATCTGCTTTGTCCCTTCTTTTGGCCTGCTTAGCTATTATCTCCTCAGTGTTTGCCTTTGCTCTCCTTATCTTCTGCCCTGCTAGCCTCCCATTCTCCCTATCAGCCTCCATGTCTTCCTCTCTTTGTGTCCTCTTATATTTTCTGAAAGCCTTCCTCCTGTCCCCGACTGCTCCAGCTACCTCCCTTGTAAACCAAAGCAGTCTCCTCCCCTTTCTGCTCTTCCTTACCTTCTTTATGCACATTTGCGTTGCTTTCAGCAACCCACCTTTAATAGTTTCCCATAACTCCTCCACATCCCTTATATTCTCTGTTTCTGCCATCTCGTTCCTCACTATCTTTCTTATCCTGTGGAAGTCTATGCTCCTGAAATCCATAACTGTTGTGCTGATTTGGTTTGCCACCTTCCTTGTCCTTTCCCTGAACCATACTGTCCTGTGGTTGCTGGTGCCCAGTACGTCTCCCACCTCCACCGCCTCCACACACTCCCCATTCATCAGGACCACGTTCAGCAGGTTGTTGCCCCTTGTCTCCCTGACAAGCTGCTGCAAAACAACTCCATGCAGTGCCTCTGGTATTTCCTTGCTTTTAGCTGATACTGAATCCGGGATGGTCCAGTCAACATCTGTGAGGTTTAGGTCCCTCACCAGGAGTAATTCCCCTTTGAGAGCCATCCACGTGACTGCCTGTACCAGCTGTCTATTCCCTTCCTCCCCCTGCGTAGGCAGTCTGTATACCACCCCCAGCCACAAGGATTACCCTGTCCTTTTGTCCAGTGTTACCCACTGGAGCAATGTCTCCCCGTCTTCCTCCTGCCCCCTCTGTTACCCTTATGTCATCCTTGATGTATAGAGCGACCACCCCTTCCTACCTGTCCTGTCCCTTCTAAACAGCTTATAGCCTGGGATGGCTGTCTCCCAGGTGTGATGTTCTGTCCATCAAGGCTCGCTTATCGCTACTATGTCCAGTCCTTCATCCCCCATAATGGCATTCAAATCCACCATCTTATTTCCCAAGCGCCTGGCTTTAGCTGCTAATTCCTTCTACCACATTCCCCCCTTCCCCCCCTCCATATCACAATCATTTCCTGCCCACACCTCCCACTCCCCATCACAATCATTTCCTGCTCACACACACCCTCCTCACTGTCTCACACCACCCCTTCCCCATTACAGTCATTTCCCACTGACACACCCCTCCTCACTCTCCCACTCCATCCCTCCCCATTACAATAATTTCCTGCTCACCCATACCCTCCTCCCTCTTCCACACAACCCCTCCCCATTACAGTCATTTTGTACTCACACACACCCTCCTCACTGTCTCACTGCACTCCTTCCCCATCACAATCATTTCCCAACCACACACCAGCTCTTCATTGTCCCACACCACCCCCTCCCCATCACAATTATTTCCTGCCCACACACACCCTCCTCACACCACCACCTAACACATCACAATCATTTCCCACCCACTCCTCCTCACTGTCCCACACCACCCCCTCCCCATCACAATAATTTCCCAACCATACAGCCCTTCTTTATTGTCCCACACCACCCCCATCCCATCACAATTATTTTCCGACCAAACACACCCATCTCACTGTCCCACACCACTCCCTCCCCATCACAATCATTTCACAAACACACACAGCCCCTTCCCATCACAGTAATTTCCTGCCCACTCCCCTCCTCACTGTCCCACACCACCCTCCCCATCACAGCCATTTCTTGCCCACGCACCCCCTCCTCATTGTCCCCCACCACATCACCCCATCACAATCATATCCTGTCCACCCCCTCCTCACTGTCTCATCATCACTCCCTCTCCATCATAATAATATCCTGCCAACACACCCCTCCTCACTGTCCCACACCACATCTCCCCATCACAATTATTTCCTGCCCACACACACACCCTCTTCACTGTCTCACACATTCCCCTCCCCATCACAGTAATTTTATGTCCACGCATCTCCTCCTCACTGTCCCACACCACTCCACCCAATCGCAATCATTTCCTGCTCACACACCCTTCCTCACTGTACCACACCACCCCTTCCCCTCACAATCATTTCCCGCATACACACCCATCACTGTCCCACACCGCCCCTCCCCATCACAATCATTTCCCAGCCACACTCCCCTCCTTACTGTCACACACCACCCCCTTCCCACTACAATCATTTCCCGCCAGCACACCCTCCTCACTGTTCCACACCACCCCTTCCCATCACAATCATTTCCTATCCACACACACCCTTTTCACTGTCCCACACCACCCCCTCCCATTACAGTAATTTCCCACCCATACACCCCTGCTCACACTCCCACTCCATCACTCCCCATTACAATCATTTCCTGCTCACATATACCCTCCTCACTCTCCCATACAACCCCTCCCCATCACACTCATTTCCCAACTGCACACACCCTCCTCACTGTTTTATACCACTCCATCCTCATCACAATCATTTCCCAACTGCACACACCCTCCTCACTGTTTTATACCACTCCATCCCCATCACAATCATTTGCCAACTGCACACACCTTCCTCACTGTTTTACACCATTCCCTCCCCATCACAGTCATTTCCCAACTGCACACACACTCCTCACTGTTTTACACCACTCCCTCCCAATCACAATAATTTCCCAGCCGCTCACACCCTTCTTATTGTCCCACAGCCCTTCCCCATCACAATCATTTTCCACCCACCACACTCCTCACTGTCCCACCACCTCCTCTCCGTTACAATCATTTCCCTGTCCAAGCAGCACAAAAGCCTTTTGTTTTATGTGGGGGGTTTTGCCCCCCCCCCACCACCCACCTTAATTAAGAGTCTCAACTCCAGGGGGGTGCATGTCGGGGCGGTGCATACCTGGGGACAAGAAAATAATTTTACTGCCTCGGGCCGGGCGCAACAAAAACTACCAGTGTCTGGTCCTGAACCCTGCATCTCTAAGCCGGCACCTAACCCACCACACCATGACGCCAGCTCACGGAATCATGGCACCACTCCTCACAAACCCTCCCATGCCGTCCCACAGCAGGCTTGGCCCCCGTACATATATACGCCACACTGTCAGCCATGCCTCCCATCCATTCCGATCTGACACCCCCACCATCAGGGCACTAGCCAAAAGTGGGTCACTGTTTCAGCAGGTGCCCACTTGCTAGTGCCCCATATCACAGGATACCATCTGAGGCGGCTCAGTATTTCAGAAAAGGTATTTGCACACCCTTACAGCTGTTTCTTAAGCAACACAGCATGGCAAGATGTGCATTATTGTGTGATAAAAGCACATTTCAGAAAGAAATGTACAATGGGAGTCATGATCAATAACTGCACAAGAGCCATGTCACCTCATACTGCAAGGGAACACAGCATGGGGGATCAGCCTGTTCTACCATGGGAGGCACAGTATTAGAAATACAAGCATTTGTCAATGACGAATGTTTGCTTGTTGGTATTAACATTGGAAATGCAGGAGTTAGACAGATGCAGAACATGAATGGCAGTGAAGTATTGAACTTCACGCCAACTCCACCGCCACAATGCAGAGACAGACAGGCACTGGGGTATGCATTTGGGTCATTGCCCATAACGCTCATGCCATTTCACCTCACCCTATCCTGCAGACACCGACACATGTTGAGGTGTGCCTTGGGGTGTTCGGCTTTACAGTCACCCCATTCCATAAGGACATACACTGAAATGGGTGCAGTATAGGACAATGGGGTGAACTCTGGGCCAAAGAGTCCAAGGCATACCTCAATGCTATGTAACCAAAAACACTATGTATGTCTTTATGTGACGAAGTACCTTTGGAAACGAGCCTCTGGTTCAAAGGTTGTAAACTGATTTTACAAATAAATAAATAAAATAAATGCCTGTCACTGGCTGCAGGATGGGATGGCATAAGCATTACAGTCAGCAATCCAAAGGCACACCCCTGATGCCTGTCAATCTGTACAGGGTGGGACAATATGGTTGGAAACCCTAATGCCCCGGGTGTTTGTTGGTATTTGCTCTACGAATTTTCAACATGGCCTTTTTGTGACCCCACCTCATAAAAGCATTTGGGAGCTCTTCTCATGAACAGTGGCAATGTGATTTTGTTAATGTGTTCCGAACTTTGAGTTCCCACAGCGACTGTGTCACTGTGCACCAGATGTACAAAAACACAGATCGGACAGGATGTGAAGAATGACAGCTGTATCATTCATAGGGAGATGTGAAGAGATGGCAATGTTGAAAATCTGTAGTGAAAATATAAAAAATGCTCGAACTTCTGAGTGTACGTGGAAACTGTACAACACATGCTCGTAACACAGTCATTTCGTGGAATTATTTCACCAAATTCTCAACATAGGCATTTTGTGACCTCTGCTCATTTTTTATTTATTTAGTTTTTGTCGACTGGGTAAGTGCACTAGACAAATCTTGCCTATTTTCAGGCACGACCCAGGGAAGGGGGATACAGATGAATGCCAACTGACCTTGAACCAGATTAAGCTGTTGGTGGTATTTTTAGTGAATGAGGGAAATTTGGCCAGGACACCAGGGAAATTCCCCTACTCTGTAGGGTGGAGTTTCCGTCTTTGCTGACACAGTGGGTGAGTCAGTTAGAGATTTGCCTGACTGCGATACTGACTCTTTGATTTCCTTTCTACCGATAACGCCAGATGTTACTACTAGCAAGCTTGGCCGCAAAGCGATGCTGAGCCGTCCTGCGGTGTAATTCTGCAGCATGATATACTAGGCACAGAAGTCTCCTGAAGAGAATTCACGCGTCCAATAGTGGATGTTTCAGTCTCTACTGGTGTAACCCTGACTCATCTGCAGGAGCAGAAGTCTTTCGAGGCAATGGGAGTAACACCACTTCTTCACCCGCTTTCCGGTTGGCCTAGCAACATTGCGGCGGGGAACATTGCGGTCAGAAACTGGATTTATTTTTAGTGTCTACAGTAGATTCTTCTACCCCTGTGAAATCTGGCTCTCTCACTGTTTCAACTGCTACCAAACCTCCTGCCACCATTGACTCACTACACTCACGTTGTGGACCACAGCAGGAGAAATCTACTCCGGAGAACTCATGGTCAGTTTCTGCAGCGTTGTCAACAGCAGGATGGACACAATCGTCGACAGGGACGTGGATGCCAGATCCAAATTGGAATGAAGCCACACACGTGTTTTGCCTTCTACCAACAGGCCTGCAATGAGTATGAGCTACAACGAGGTACCACAGCCTAATGTAGAGACTGTGAAAGTTTCTGATAATAATGTATTAACTAATGTCACATCTTTGCATTCATGGGGAGATATAATGGATACTGTTGACCAAGGGATTAGTCAGGGACCACAGGAAAATGCTGATATGCCTTTAATTTCTCTATATACACCACCAGACCCCCCCCCCGGTCCCTCAACTTCTGAAACCATCTTGTCTCAAGAACCTGCTATACCCCCTTCTCATTCTTTATTAGGCTCTCCACATAACAATACTCCTTTATTAGAGAATCCTAAACCAGGCACGTCTACCGCACTAACCCCTATTCAAGACAAAAGCTCCACCACACAGATACCTGATCGACCATCCATACTATCAGACCTTTTTAAAAACAAACTTGAACCAGCACCCCGTAGGAATGCAGTTCGCCTTCGTTATAGAGGGGGACTTCCTGAATTCCCTGATAGATATTATGTAGCCAGAACCCTTTTAAAAGACAGACTGCATTTCACAGCATCTGACATATATGCCCTGATACATATTTCAGGAGAGGAAACCTTTGATATCAGTTTTAAATCATCTGCAGGATTAGACCATTTTTGGCACTTATATACCCTACAGAAAAATGATCCTATTTGGACCCCTTTTTCTATCATACCTTTATCTAAACCTACGATTAGGATTGTGACTATTATGTTCAGGAATGAAGGTGTTAGCGTGGCGACATTTACCATTGGCTACAAAATCGCTGTAATGTTCTCTCCTCTCAGAAGCTATCCCTAGGCGATGAGGGTCTATGGACTGGTGGCTGGAGGTTCAAGGTGAAATATTTCAAAATAATTCAGAAGTTGTACACCTGCCAAATAGTTTCTTTCTTGGTAAGGATAGGGGTTTGTTTTATGGAGCCAACCTAGAGCTTGCTACAAATGTGGTGCTACTACCCACTTGAGTAGTACGTGTGATTTACTTAAATGCAGTTTATGTGGAGGATATGGACATTCAAGCATGTCTTGTATGAATGTATTCAAGTGCAATTTGTGCAATGAAACAGGACATGCTTATCATCAATGTCCATGGGCAAGTAGGAATAGGTCGGACGGTTGGAACTCTGATACCCTAGTACAAAAAGCGCAAGATAAAGTACAAGAACATGTTTCCTCCACCTGTTGCCTCAGACCATCTTTTGTCCCCCTCTTCTGAACAAAATATGTCAAGTTTACTGGAACATCAAACCCCTTTGCCACCACAGGACCAGGTTGCCCAAGTAAAGGCCTCTATTGATTCCCCCCCTGAATCTTCGTCCCTTGTACCTTCCTCTACTACTATTATTGATAAAGAAGGTTTCAAACTATTAAGCGAGTTACCAGGGCTGCTGCTCGAGGTCGCTAGACCTCCTGATACCCTACATCTAATATGTTTGATTGCCTGAAGGTGAGACAAGGAGGTCTCAGATGGGGAATCAGATGTGTCTGCAGTGCCCTCTGATGCTGATACCCCTACTATTAAACCCCCTGATGTCGCCAGAAAGAAATTGATGAAAACGAAAAAAGGGGGAAAAAAACGGAAAAACATGTCAGGAACTGATGGTAGTGGCTAACGTTGAAATTAATCATGAATTTTCGTATTGCTTCTTTGAATGTATGTAGCCTTAAAAGCTACAAGAAGAGAATGAGCTTTTTACACTATGCAAACTCCCTAACCCTGGATATTTTATTATTGCAAGAAACCCATGTTTCCAGTTTATATGACATTCAGCAATTAAAACGTGGATGGTATAAAGGCCCTCTTATTGGACATTTGGAACAGATTCAGCAGACGGTGTGGCCATCCTTTTTTATTCTACCCAAATTTCGGTTACTCGAATAGTTGATATACTCCCGGGAAGAGCACTTATCATTGATTTCATCAAATGCTCCTTGCCATTTAGAGTTATAGTTATCTACAGTCCACAAACCAAAGCAGCTCGAATAGCATTACTGGAGTTAATTAAACCATTTCTATGTACACGTAAATATATTTTTTGGGGCGGAGATTTTAATTGTTCTATTGATACTAAAAACAGAGTCTCATTGGGAAAAAAATATATTGTGATTCCATAGCACTGTCCAATCTAGTAAGAAATGCAGGGTTAGTTGATGCATACCATTCACTACACTCAGATGCGGGATATACATATTACAGATCAATATATTGTACTAGGATAGATTATTTTTTGTTTCTCGTCATTGCATCCCACATTATGTTAATGTCGTCCAAATGAGATCTCAGATCATTGTCTTCTAATTGGTCATTTCTCCATTGATTCCCCAACACACCTGTAATACACCAAGCTCTCTGGAAGTTGAATAACTCTTTATTTACTTCCAAAATTGTACAATCTCAGATGCATGTTTTTTTTTCAAGCACGGCTGTCGGTCATGGTTTGTTATGATTCCCTATGGGAATGGTGGAAAGACACAAAACAAGACCTAGCTACTTATTTCACAGCATTAGGGAAAAAAAACTGCTCGGGACAGTTACCTTACTTATCTAATGTACCGTAATCAATTATACAAACTAATGTCGCTTCAGTCCACATCCTCAATAGACTACTCATCACAAATTTCCAAGATAAAATCCAGTATGCTATCACATCAATATGACAGAGCCCGGTCTTTAGATTATATCATGAAAACTGGTACTTTGACTTCTCCGTCTGTTGATCCTTTTTTTGCCTTTAAAGATAGACTCCAATCCACGGTTATGCACGGTTTGCAAAATGTTCAGGGTACCATAGTAACTTCTATTTCAGGGATGATATCAGTAATGTCTGAATATTTGCAGACCCATTTTTGTAATATCCCTAAATGCCCCATAAATGTATCCTCATTTCCTATGATTCAGTTCCCTCAGATACCAACACATTGTATTCCCAACCTAATTAGTTGGATTTCGCAGGAAGAGGTTGCTAATGCCATTTCGTGTTTAAAGCTGAAAGTTTCTCCTGGCCCAGATGGCCTAATGCATGAATTCTATTAAATGTTTAAAGAACATCTACTAGAAATCTTAACTCAGGTATTTAACTATATCTTAGATACAATGGATACATCATCGGGTTTTGGCTTATCTGCTTTGAAATTTATATATAAAAAAGGAGATATAACTTCCCTTAAAAATTGGAGACCTCTGCATCTGTTAAATACAGATTACAAACTCTTTTCCAAAATTCTTTGCTCTCGATTACGATTAGTTGTGCCAGATTTAATTGATACTGCTCCAACATGTGCTATACCAGGTAGAGCCATTCACTCAAATCTTTTTTTGTTACGTGAAATTTTTGAAAGAAAAACACATAATGAAATAACTGGTTATCTTTTGCTCTAGACCAATCAAAAGCTTTTGATTTGGTACATCTGATTTTCTATTATACACATTATCATTATCGATATCCTGATAGATTCATATCATGGATCTCATATGTGTTATCGATAACATTTTTCTTTCCAATAATAAACGGTTCTCGAGGACCGACCCTCTTACAACGAATTGGACTCCGCCAAGGCTGCCCCTTGAGTCCTTTATTATATGTCTTCGCACTAGATCCTATTATTCGGCACATACAAGGGAATCCTGACATTATAGGTATAGCTCCGCATCCTAGTTTAAGATCCATTAAGATATCTGCTTATGCAGATGACGTAGTCTTATTGTGTTCTGACCTTTCCTCATCAATATCTGGAAGTACATTAAATCTGGAGAAAAGTGTATGTATTCCCTTACATCACATCATAAATGATGTAACAACAATACATGGAATAAGAGTCTGCACTACCCCTCAGAAAATACTAGGGATATGGTTCAATACATCGCACGATTCTACTTACAACTGGGACAAACAATTAACTTTAGGAGAAAATAAGGTACGTTTTGGAAAACATGGAAATTAAGTAAAATGAAACGAGTTATGGTGATAAAAATTCTTAGCCCGATTTTTTGTTTCTAAGCCATGTCTATTGTCCACCAAGCATCTAGAAACTAGATTATATAGTCTTTTTCCAAATGTTATGGGGTAATCGCTTAAATCCTGTTAAGAGACAGATTACATATCTTTCCCCAACTCAAGGGGGTTTAGGAATGATAAACCCTTTATTCTTTTTCTCTCTTTTTTTTTTACCATATTCTACAGAGTTACACTTATACATTAACAATATGCGATTCTTGGGTGTCAAAGGCAATAGATTCACTAATGACAGCATGGACTAGTCATCCACCTATAGCTTCTCGCATACCTTCCGCTCCATCCTATGTTATTGATTGCTTTCGTTTTCTTCGATCCTGGAAAGTGAACAAATCTTCTATTTTAGGCCTCACTAGAAAACAGTTATATGTATACCTCTTACATATTGATGAACCGATATTACAATTTCCACTATGTCCTCCATCACATAAAACATATACACTTACAGTCCTCAAAGATAAAAGAATACCACCATATATGTGGGATATCTCCTGGTTATGTTAGCACGGAAATTACAAGTTCGGGGGAATTTAAAACACAAGTCAGCACAAGAGAGATTTTGTCCCAAATTATCTTGTGCCAATGTAGAAGAATCCATGGAACATTTCTTTTTTACTTGTACAGATGCCCTGTTAGTTTGGAAAACTTTGGCGAATAAGTGGAAATGGCCTTTTCTAAGCAGAATCACTTATTCTGTCCTTGTTTTAGGGAATTTTTCCAGTTTTTTGGAGTTTATTTCATCCTAGTACTTTGAGGGTAATATTTGCAGCTTGCAAATACTATATGTGGCAAGCCAGATGTAAATATGTATTTCAACAGATACCAACTTGTCCACGAGCTATTACTCAATGTATTGAATCAACACTAAAAAACATTAAGGATAAGGAAGCAAAATGCCTTTCTTATGCCCAGTTTACATATTATTGGATGGGTATTCCTGTTTGATTCAGTTAAATTTATTAGTTAAATATGAAGTCATACTTTCTTTTTTTTCCTGAATTTGGTATAATGTCCATGATTTTCACTGTTTCAAGAATGTTTTGTATGATATTTGCTTATTTCATATGATGTCTATACTTGATGTTATGTATTTTTTTGTAATAAAAAATTCCCCTACTCTTTTCGATAAGTTCCATGGGATCTTTAACATCCACCTGAACTACCACCAGTCCAGGCAGATGGGACCTCGGTTTAACGTTTCATCCGAAAGACGGCACCTCAGAAGTGCAGCACCCCTCTCATGTTGCATTACGGTGTCAGTACTGGAGTATTAACATTAACCCAAGTACCAGATGTGGGAACTGAACCCACAGCCCTCTGATCTCCCGGCCTCAGAGGCGAGTGTGCTACTACTAAGCCACTGACACTGCATGAACACTGTCACTATGATTTTCTTAATCTGTCCCAAACACTTATTTCCCACAGCGACAGCGCTATTCTGCGCCAGATGTGTGTAAACATATTTTGGGCAGGATATGAAAAATGACAGTGGAACTGTTGATAAGGAGGTGTGAAAAAATGCTAATGTTGAAAATCTGGAGTGAAAATATTACAAATGTGAGAAATTATGAGGGTGCGTGGAAACTGCGCAATGTACGCTTGTAACACAGTCATTTTATGGACTTTTGTCACTGAATTTTCAACCTAGGCACTTTAGCACCTCTGCTCATGAACAGTGTCACTGTGATTTTTTTTTACTCTGTCCCGAACAGTGACGTCCCCAGCAACTGCGCTATTGTGTGCCGAAAAGTGCGAAAACACATTTCAGCCAGGATGTGAAAACTGACAGCTGTAGTGTTCATAAGGAGGTCTGAAAAAATGGCAACGTTGAACATCTGGAATGAAAATACTGCAAATCTGTGAAGTTATGAGGGTGCATGGAAACTGCATAACGCACACTCGTAACACAGTCATTTAATGGACATTTGTCACCAAATTTTCAACATAGGCATTTTAGGACCTCTGCTCATGAACAGAGTCACTGTGATTTTCTTAATCTGTCCCAAACACTGAGTTTTCACAGTGACCACGACATTCTGCACTGGAAGTGCGAACACATATTTTGGCCAGGATGTGAAAAATGACAGCTGTACTTTTCATAAGGAGGTATGAAAAAATGCCAATGTTGAAAATCTGGAGTGAAAATATTACAAGTTCACAAAGTTATGAGTGTGCGTGGAAATTGTGCAACACACACTCGTAAAACAGTCATTTTTGGGATTTTTTTCACCAAATTTGCAACATAGGCTTTTTTAAAAGCCTACCACATGAACAGTGGTGCTGTTGTTTTGTTAATAGGTCACAAAAGGTGATTACATCCAATGACTGCGAAATCACTTTTCTGGACCGAATAATGCCATGACAGTGACTGAATTCATGAGGAAGGGTCCCAGTAACCCCATGTTGAAAATTTGGTGCCAAAAGCCCCAAAATAGGCCAAGATATCCACATAAGCTGAAAAAACCCTATGTATGCCATTATACAGCTTACCGGCATTTCTTCAGTTTGTGGTCACCTTTGAAGAGTGCAGATGTGTTCCCGGTCCACTGGAGATCATTGCGCCAGGCTCCAGAGGTAGGTATGGGGTGAGGGGTGTGTGGGGAGGTGGGTGAAGGTTGGGGGAAGGGGCAGAAGAGACCGCGAGGACAGTTTTCTTTGTTTCAGGGACACAACATCAATAAAAGATGTTGCAAGAAGGTTATTTTTGCAGGCTTACTGTGTGCACACTGGGTTGACTCCCAGTGTACCACCTGCGACCCCAGGGGTCAGGACTGAAGCTGACAGGGATTGGGCCCCCCCGTCAGCACAGAACATGTGTGGTGGGGGGAACATGATGTCAAGGGGGACTGGGCACCCCTTAGGCGCACAACAAATGGGGGGGCATTATGCCAATGGGGAGTGGGCTCCCCTATCGACAAATGAACTGGGTCGGGGGCATGCCGATAGGGGAATTGGGAATCCCCATCGGCTTTCATAGGGCTCTGATGCCACGGCTGTGCTGCCACCATGTTTAGGGAAATGTTACACCAGGCAAGGTACTGCCCTGCAATGATGGGTTGCTCCCTCATTGCAGCAGAATGGCTGACACTGCAATGATGAGGTGGCCCCTCATTGCAGTGGCCAAATCATTTCAAGTTGATGGCACTTCTGCAGAACCAGTGTCATCAGGACACTGGGCCTGCATTGGGTGAACAGTGCCAAGCCCACAAATTCAATGCCGGCGTTGGCTGTCACAGTGCCGCACCTCCACAACCCGCTTGTCTCCTAAGCTGCCACATAATGTTTCTTGCACAAGCAAACATAAAAAAAAAATGAGTGAGAATAGGTATCTACCAGGTCTTTGCAAAATATTTTTTGAATGTACCAACCTCATTCATAACTCATTGCTCAAACCTCCAAGCTATACTACAAACCCAATGATAGAGCATGACATTGAATTAAAGCAGGGTACTGCTAGAAATTACATATTACATAACGGCTTGATAATGGGTAAAACCTGTGTAAACATATGGCAAAAAATCTGTAGCAGTTACAGTCTACACAATTAAAGCACTAAGCTATGAGCCTGGATAACCAGCAAACTTGGGTTTGAAACCTACAACCTCTTCTTGCATACTGTGTGAACCTGAGCAAGTCACTTAACCTTCCTGTGCTCCTGGGACACACATTGAAATGAGCTTTGGCTCAGCCTTCACAAGCAAAAAATGCTCTAAAAATGACAACAATATTAAGTGAAACTAGGACCCACCTTAAAGAGCAACTCTCTGTTATGATAAAATGCTTAAAAACTCTAGTGTTATACCAGTTATGTTTTAACTGTTATTGGTTTCTAGTTGTTTGCTATTTTTTATATTTTGCCCTGCTGTTGGTCTACTAAATACTGCAGCTACTGCAGTGATTTTTCACTGAGTGTTTTCAAATGTATCTGACTCTCCCCTGTTAACCACGCAACTACTGTTTGTGACATATGAAAGAATTACTGTAAGTGGCACAATGTTGTCATGACATATTTGTCTTTTTTTACTGAAAACATGACCCATTCCACTGGAAGTAAAGCTTCGTTAGTCTCCTTCAAATTCTAAATAGATTTTGCTTCAATATTTTGCTAGCATTCAGAAGGCAAGTGCAAGCAACAGATATTTTTGGGACTAAGAAGAAATAGTATGTGCTTAATTAAAAATAGTATCAATATACAGTAGCTTATCAGTTTTAAAGATGTGCATCACATTTATTATGCATCAACTTTAGTGACATCTTCTGCCTCCACCATCACATTTTTCATCCAGTTGCTATTATCTTCTCTATCCATCTACCTATTGGAGTGTATTTGTAAGACTAGAATTAAGGATTGATTGGTCTCCTGTCTCGGCTCCTGCTATAAACATTACCATGCACAAACCTAAGGTCCCAGCAGGCATTTTCAGTGTGGAAAATCCATTTGCACAAAACTATAATCATTTAGCAAACAGACATTTGGGCACACAACCCATCCAATACATGGTCCAGATTAGAGAGAGAGT
This sequence comes from Neoceratodus forsteri, assembly GCA_016271365.2. NCBI lineage: Eukaryota > Metazoa > Chordata > Ceratodontiformes > Ceratodontidae > Neoceratodus > Neoceratodus forsteri. Next base: position 727,860,836 of record CM028129.1, read on the forward strand.
GGGTGTCAACTGTGAGAGAGTTCCAGGTGAAGAGTGAAGGTAGGGGCTAGTCTGACAATGGAGTGCTATAGTCCTAAGTGTGGTGGAGATGATTTAGAGGCTAGCCTCCAGATTCAGAGCCAATGGTCACAGATATTTACAATAAGCCAGATTCAGAGCCACCACGGATATTTCCAATAAAGTAGGGCTACAGTCAGTATACACCAGATGAAGGGTCTTTAGCGAGAGAGAGAGAGAGAACACGGGGGAGAGAAACCACTGCCACAGCTGTGCTGTGTTTGTGTAACACTTTAATAGTTTAAGAACTGTGTCTCCCAATGGAAGGATGGTGAAAAAGATATGTTAGTTCAGCCTCTGAGTCTCTTTTCCCCCCTTCATTCCTCTTAACTCCTAAACAGCATCCTGATCCACTGAAGCTGGACCACCGCCCACCAACAGTAACACCAATGGGAGTCCCCTGACATGCAGAAAATAGACAACTGAGTAAAGTCATCTGCTGGCAAGCCTGGGTATGTTGCTTAAACACCAGCAAGCACGACTGAGGGAGGAGGGAGGGGGGGGAGGAGAAGGTGGGGGAGGGAGAGAGACAGATAAACCCTTGCCACAACTGAACTGCCCAGGTGTCTCCCAATTGGAGAGTGGGATAGAAGATATGCTTTTTCAGCCTGTGGGTCACTGTTCTGTCCCCCTTCATTCCTCTTAACTTCTGAGCAACATCCTCATCCCTTGACATTGCACCACTCCACCCCCCACCGACAGCAACACCAATGGGAGTCCTCTGACATGCAGGAAATAGGTGACCAAACTCCAGAGATAGTGACAGTGGAGCCAGTCAGGAGATCAACTATTTGTATGACCACTGCACTGAAATAATTTCAGTGCAGTGGTCATATAAATAGTTTTACTATGCATAAATAAAATGAATTTTCTGATCTCTAGACCAGTTGTGTGCAACTGAAATACTGTAAAACTACATATTGATAGTGTGCTTATTCTTGTCCCTCACCAATCTCACTGACCCCAACAAAATAAAGATTGGAATATTTGTTTAAATGGGGCAGCTTTTGGTGTCACTTGTCATAAATTATAACTTGTACATTCTAATCAAAAGTCTAATACCCTGCCCCATCAGCCAGTAACGAATGCTCCGAGGTGTGTTGCAGGTCTTGGCAAAAAGCACTCCTCATGAGTGATTGGTAAAGAGCACGACAGCTGCAGGAGCTATGAGCACAGGTGAGCACTGACAACCTGCCGCAGGCTGAGGGAGCAAGAAGCGCGTATAGTGCAGGGGGAATACATGTTGGGCTTGGGGTGAAAAGTGGAAGGCAAACAGGTGAGCAGAGCAGTGGCACCCTGCCGGGGAGGGGTGTTGGGGTGCAGAACACGGCAGTGTGCCAAGCGGACCTGTGGGACCCTAAGGGCCTTACAGAAGGAAAGTGGCTTTTGACATCATGACATGATCACAAAAGTGATCCATCAGTGGTGGGCAAAGGATTCTCTTTTTTCTGCTGTGGCAATCTAAGCCGGAAAGGGCTTACCAGTTGGTCTCGGTCCCCAAGTCAGTCTGCACCTCCTCTCACCACCAGAAAGTTCACTTTGTCTTCACTATAGGGTCTCTCGCTTGTTGATTTTGTGATGATGTGCTCCCAGGCAGCAGCTCACTTGTGCTCTCCTGCTGCAGCCTATCAGCATCATTCCAAGTCTTCTTCAGCATGTTGACTGGATGGTCATGACTGGGAGTGGGCAGGGTTGCGTACAGGGAGAAGCACGGCAACTTCTTGCACCGACCACTGTGAGTTTGCTGACAGCTGGGGGGGGGGATTTAAAGGGACATGAATGGACATCTAAGATACCTAAAAAAACAAAACAAAATGGGGGTTCAAGGAAGGGGGGTTCATTCGAACCTGATGAATCCCAGCTGGCAATGGGCCTGAAGACCTTCAAGTTCCTTAAAGAAATTAAAAAGGTAAATTGTGGGGAATTATTTACCCTGAATACCAACTCAAGGTCAGAGTGGAAATTAACAGGAGGGAGAATCAGGAGGGACATGAGGAACTACTTCTTTATAGAAAGGGTGGTGGAATAGAAACATAGAATGTGATGGCAGATAAGAACCGCTTGGCCCACCAAATCTGCCCATTTCCCTACCTAACGGATAAGCTGCAGATCCTAGTTAACCAACAGCCTACTTCCTCCTACCCCCCCACTAGAAATGCCTTATGTCTGTCCCATGCATTCTTGAATTCCCCCACTGTTTTTGACTCTATGACCTCCTCAGGAAGGCTGTTCCATATATCCACAACATTCTCTGTGAAGAAATACTTCCTCACATTACCTCTGAGCTGACCCCCCTCTATCTTCAAATTGTGCCCCCTTGTTTTTGCACATCTCTTTTTCTGGAAGATGCTACCCTCTTGACTTTGTTGATTCCCCTGAGGTATTTTAAAGTTTCTATCATGTCCCCCCTCTCCCTCCTTTCCTCGAGGCTATACATCTTTAGTTCCTTTAGTCTTTCTTCATATGTCTTCTGTTGCAGAACCTGCATCATTTTGGTTGCCCTCCTCTGGACAGCCTCTACCCTGTCTATGTCTTTGCGGAGATGGGGTCTCCAGAACTGCACACAGTACTCCAGATGTGGTCTTACCAACTGTCTGTACAGAGGGCCAACAACTTCCTGTTTTCTACTGGTGATGCCTCTCCCTATGCATCCCAGTATCCTCCCAGCCCTCCTTACTGCCTTCTCACATTGCTGGCCCACCTTTAGGTCGTCTGATATGACTACCCCCAGGTCCCTTTCCATTATTGTTGTTGTCAGTATCTCACCCCCCATTGTGTGCTCTTCCCTGGGTTTTTGTTTCCCAGGTGCATTACTTTGCACTTCTTTGCACTGAATCTAAGCTGCCATACATTTGACTATTCCTCCAACCTTGCCAAGTCCCTTTTCATCCTTTCCACCCCACCTTGTGTATCAACCTTGTTGCAGATCTTTGTGTCATCTGCAAAGAGACATACTTTCCCTCCCAGTCCCTCTGCAATGTCACTTATAAAGACATTAAAAATAACTGGCCCCAGTACTGAACCTTGCGGTATCCCACTAGTAACCCTCCTTTCTTCACTGTGGACTCCACTTACTATTATCCGCTGTGTCCTGTTGTCCAACCAGTGTTTTACCCAGGCTACCACCCTGGGACCCACTCCCAGGCTGGCTAATTTGTTTGTTAATCTTTTGTGTGGGACTGTGTCAAATGCCTTGGTAAAGTCTAGGTAGGCCATGTCCACAGCCCCTCCCTGGTCTACTGCTTTGGTCACCCAGTCAAAAAAAAATAATTACATTTGTCTGACATGACCTTCCCACTGTGAATTCATGCTGTCTTGGGTCCTGTGCCCCACTGGCCTCTAGGTACTCAACAATTATTTCCTTCAGAAGTGATTCCATCATTTTCCCTACCACTGAGGTCAAACCGACAGCTCTGTAGTTTCCTGCCTCTGTCTTGCTCCCACTTTTGTGAAGGGGAATCACATCCACCCTCCTCCAGTCCTCAGGTACCACACCATCCTCCCATGATTTATTAAAAAGGATAGTCAGTGGTGTTACTAGTTCTTCCCTTAGTTCTTTTAGAATTCTGGTGTGAATCCCATCAAGCACCATCTTGGTACAGTCTGTTGGCCGAGGTAGTGGGTGCAAACACAGTCAGAGGATTCAAGCAGGCATGGGATAGAATTAAAGAAATAGTGGCCATCCAGGGTTACAAGACCTGGGAGGAGAATGGGGATATGACTGGGAGGGTGGGTACCTGGAGGTACAATAGGTTCCAGGGGAAGGTTCCAATGATTATAGGGAATAAGGGCAGACTAGATGGACCTCTGTTCTTTTTCTGCCATCATGGTCTATGTTTCAAAGGTTAATAGGGAGAGGTTTAAAAAGGATGTGAGAAAGTATTATTTTACAGAAAGAGTGGTTGAGCTAGTTGAGTGCCGGCAGAAGTGGTGGATACCCAAACTATACATGGCTTCAAACATGGCTAGGATAGAGCAAAGGGTGTAGTAGTTACTCAGTGATGAGGGAAGCAAAAACATGGAGAAAAAAAGGGAGAATAGGGTAAACGTAGACCACAGAGAGACATAAGGTCCTGAGATATGATAGGGTAATGTGGGCAGAGTAGATGGACCATTGGTCTTTTTTGTGCCATCATTGTCTATGTTTCTAACGTCTGCGAAGGTGGTATGTACATACTCTACTCCATTTCAATATCAATCTTCAACATTAGATGTTGCAGTTACTGTAAAGAACAATTAGATAGCAAATGGGGAAGCAGAACAGATTTCTGGAACACCATAAAAACTCTCACTGGTAAGGACTCCAAAGCACCTCCAGACCCGACTGTTACTGCATCTGGCACATTACAAGAACCTAAGGAACTGGCAAACGCCTTCAATATCACCTTTACGGACTTTAGCACGGTACTACCTCCAGAGTACTTAACAACCCAGCCTACCAGTAAGCCCACTAAGGCGACCCCCTCCCCCCCAAAAAAAAAACACCAGTATACCCCCATTTTACTTCAAACAACTCTCTAGGGCACAAACTGTAAAATACATTAAGAGGGTCCTAGCTAAAACAAGGACCTGGAGTGACACGATTGACATGAAGCTCATTGCTCTCATTCTAGACAAACTAGCTTTACCCCTCACAAAAATATTTAATATATCCCTAAGAACGGGAGTTTTCCCAGATAGCTAGAAGACAGCGCTCATCACCTCCGTGTTCAAAAGCAGAGAGAGAACCAGCCTAGCAAACTACAGACCCATATAAATATTATCCGCTTTATCAAAAGCCTTCGAGTGGACTGTATCTGATCAGTTAACTATCTGAATAAATATGACCTCCTGAATGCACAACAGCATGGGTTTCGGAAAAACCATAGCACCATGACTGTGCTAATAAACTACACCACACACCTGTATGATGCTCTAGACAATGGCATGGCAGTTGGGTCCATCTTCATAGACCTCACAAAAGCATTTGATACAGTGAACCACCAGATCCTACTCGCTAACCTACTGTCCATTGGCCAGTTCCATTAAACTGTATCCTGGTTCAGTAGCTACTTGTCACACAGATCACAGTGTGTAAGAATAAGCAGAACAGTCTCCGACCCTAGGGAAGTGCCCATGGGGTCTCTCAAGGGTTCATACTTGGGCCACTGCTTTTCAGCTTATTTATAAACTCCCTACCCCTTCCACATGCCCAGCTAACATGCTGCTATATGTGGACGCTGCCATAATCTCTGTACCAGGAAAACAACTGACTGAACTAACAACAGCTCTGCAGGACAGCTTCCATAAACTAGAGGCATGGTTCTCACTAAACATAGAAACATAGACTTTGACGGCAGATAAGGACCGCTAGGCCCATCTAGTCTGCCCATTTCCCTACCTACAGGATAGGCCGCAGATCCTAGTTAACCAACAGCCTTTATCTTCCTGCCCCCCACAAGAATTGCCTTATGTCTGTCCCATGCATTCTTGAATTCTCCCACAGTTTTAGACCCCACAACTTCCTCAGGAAGGCTGTTCCATGCATCCACTACCCTCTCTGTGAAATAATACTTCCTCACATTGCCCTGAACTGCCCTCCTTCTATCTTTAAATTGTGTCCCCTTGTTCTTGCAAGTCTCTTTTTCTGAAAGATGCTACCCTCTTGGACTTTGTTGATTCCTTGAGGTACTTGAAAGTTTCTATCATGTCCCCCTCTCCCTTCTTTCCTCAAGGGTATACATATTAAGCTCCTTTAGTCTCTCCTCATCGGCTTCTCTTGCAGACCCTGCACCATTTTAGTTGCCCTCCTCTGGACTGCCTCTATCCTGTCTATGTCCTTGCGAGATGGGGTCTCCAGAACTGGACACAGTATTCCAGATGGGGTCTCACCAACTGTCTGTACAGAGGGATAACAACTTCCTGTTTTCTGCTGCTGATGCCTCTCCTATACATCCCAGTATACCCCGCCCTCCCTACTGCCTTCTCACATTGCTTGCTAACCTTAAGGTCATCTGATATGATTACCCCCAGGTCCCTTCCTGTTTTGTTGTTGTTACTAGCTCCCCACCCATTGTGTATTCTTCCCTGGGTTCTTGTTTCCCAGGTGCATTATTTGCACTTTTTGCATTGAATCCTAGCTGCCATACGTCTGACCATTCCTCCAACCTTGCTAAGTCCCTTTTCATCCTTTCCACGCCTCCTTGTGTATCAACCCTGTTGCAGATCTTTGTGTCATCTGCAAAAAGGCATACTTTTCCTTCCAGTCCCTCTGCAATGTCACTGATGAAGACATTAAAAAGGACTGGACCCAATACTGAACCCTGCGGTACCCCACTAGTAACCGCTCTTTCTTCAGAGTGGACTCCATTTACAATTACCTTCTGTGTGCTGTTGTCCAGCCAATGTTTTACCCAGGCTACCACCCTGGGACCCACTCCCAGGCTGGTTAATTTGACTATCAATCTTTTGTGTGGGACTGTGTCAAATGACTTGTAAAGTCTAGGTAGGCCATGTCCGCAGCCTCCTCTGGTCTACTACTTTGGTCACCCAGTCAAAGAAATCTATTAGATCTGTCTGACATGACCTTCCCGCTTGTGAACCCATGCTGCCTTGGATCCTGTGCTCCACTGACCTCTAGGTACTCAACTATTCTTTCCTTCAGAAGTGACTCCATCACTTTCCCTACCACAGAGGTCAGACTGACAGGTCTGTAGTTTCCTGCCTCTGTCTTGGTCCCACTTTGTGAAGGGAATCACATCCGCCTTCCTCCAGTCCTCGGGTACCACACCATCCTCCCATGATTTATTAAAAGAGTAGCCAGTGGTTTCACTAGTTCCTTCCTTAATTCTTTTGAATTCTGGGTGAATTCCATCAGGACCCATTGCTTTGTCCACCTTCAGTTTTAGGAGTTCTTGCAGAACCCTTTCTTCTGTGAAAGGACTGGGATCGACCCCCTATCAAGAGTGCTTCTGTTAATTGGATTAGGCACTTCCCCTCCTCTTTTGTGAATACTGAGCAGAAATATTCGTTCAGTATTCCTGCTTTTTCACTGTCCCCCTCTGCCCACCCACCGTTCATTCTATTCAGCCTCACTATCCCTCCCTTTGTCTTTCTACGTTCGCTGATGTACCTATAAAAGGTCTTATCCCCTTCTTAACTGAGTTGGCTATCTTTTCCTCAGTTTGGGCCTTTGCTATTCTGACTTCCCTCCCTGCTTCTTTCTGCCTTAACTGGTACAGCTCTCTGTCCTGCTCCTTCTGTGTTTCCTTATACTTCTGGAATGCTATCTTTTCTTCCTGACTTTCCACAGCCACCTCCCTTGAGAACCATAGTGGCTTTTTCTTTCTTTGATTTGTTTATTTGCTTCACACAAAGGCTTGTTGTGTCTGTGATGGCAGTTTTGATAATTCCCATTGTTGCTCCACACCTCCTTCTAGCCTGTTTGCTAGTGCTTTTCTGAGGCACTCTCCATCTTGCCAAAGTCAGCCCTCCTAAAGTCCAGTACCCTCACTTTTGTGTGGCTTGACTCTGTAGCTGAGTTTACGTGAACCACACTGTTTGATGGTCACTTGTCCCCAGATGGCAACCTACTTCTATCTGAGATCCTCTCACTGCCCCCGTTTGAGAGCAGTCTAAGATTGCTCCCTCACGAGTGGGTTCCAAACTAGCTGTCTAATGCCTGCCACCTGTAGGGCATCAAGAATGGCCCTGCTCTTGGATGTGGCTGCAGCAAATGTGCTCCAGTTAACATCTGGCATATTCAGGTCTCCCATCAACAGTATCTCCCCTTTCTCTGCCATTCTAAGAATGCCTTCCATCATATCCTTGTCCATTCCTTCCCCCTGACATGGCTCCTCTTTAACTATAAAAAGACAAAAGATATACATAGAACATAGAAACATAGAATTTGATGGCAGATAAGGACCACTTGGCCCACCTAGTCTGCCCATTTTCCTACCTAACAGATAAGCTGCAGATCTTAGTTAACCAACACCTTACTTCCTCCTACCCCCCACTAGGACTGCCTTATGTCTGTCCCACACATTCTTGAATTCCCCCACTGTTCTTGACTCCACGACCTCCTCAGGGAGGCATTTCCATGCATCCACAACCCTCTCTGTGAAAAAATACTTCCTCACATTACCTCTGAGCCATCCCCCCTCTATCTTCAAATTGTGCCCCCTTGTTCTTGCACATCTCTTTTTCTGAAAGATGCCACCTTCTTGGACTTTGTTGATTCCCTTGAGGTACTTAAAAGTTTCTATCATGTCCCCTCTCTCCCTCCTTTCCTCAAGGACATACATATTAAGCTTCTTTAGTCTTTCTTTGTATGTCTTCTGGTGCAGACCCTGCACCATTTTGGTTGCCCTCCTCTGGACAGCCTCCACTCTGTCTATGTCTTTGTGGAAATGGGGTCTCCAGAACTGCACACAGTGCTCCAGATGGGGTCTCACCATCTCTACAGAGGGATAACAACTTCCTGTTTTCTACTATTGATGCCTCTCCCTATACATCCCAGTATCCCCCAGCCTTCCTTACTGCCTTCTCACATTGCTTGCTCACCTTTAGGTCATCTGATATAATTACCCCCAGGTCCCTTTCCATTTTTACTTTTGTCAGTATCTCACCCCCCATTGTGTACTCTTCCCCTGGGTTTTTGTTTCCCAGGTGCATTACCTTGCACTTCTTTGCATTGAATCTGAGCTGCCATACATTTGACCATTCTTCCAACCTTGCCAAGTCCCTTCTCATCCTTTCCACTCCATCTGGTGTATCAACTCTGTTGCAGATCTTTGTGTCATCTGCAAAGAGACATACTTTTCCTTCCAGTTCCTCTGCAATGTCACTTGTAAAGACATTAAAAAGGACCGGTCCCAGTACTGAACCCTGCGGTACCCCCCAAGTAACCCTCCTTTCTTCACTGTGGACTCCATTTACTACTACTCTTTGCGTCCTGTTGTCTAGCCAATTTTTCATCCAGGCTACCACCTTGGGACCCACCAAGGCTGCTAACTTGTGTATTAATCTTTGTGGGACTGTATCAAATGCCTTGCTAAAATCTAGGTAAGCCATGTCCACAGCCCCTCCCTGGTCTACTACTTTGGTCACCCAGTCAAAGAAATCTATTAGATCTGGCCTGACATGACCTTCCCATCGTGAATCCATGCTGCCTTGGGTCCTGTGCCCCACTGGCCTCTAGGTACTCAACAATTCTTTCCTTCAGAAGTGATTCCATCATTTTCCCTACCACTGAGGTCAAACTAACTGGTCTGTAGTTTCCTGCCTCTGTCCTGCTCCCACTTTTGTGAAGAGGAATCACATCCATCCTCTTTCAGTCCTCAGGTACCACCCCATCCTCCCATGATTTGTTAAAGAGAGTAGTCAGCGGTGTCACTAGTTCTACCTTTAGTTCTTTCAGAATTCTTAGGTGAATCCCATCAGGCCCCATTGCTTTGTCTACCTTCAATTTTATTAGTTCTTTCAGAACCCTTTCTTCTGTAAATGGACTGGTATTGACCCCCGTCTTCAGAATGTTTCTCTTGTTTGGTTTAGGTACCTCCCCCTCCTCTTCCTTTCTGAATGCTGAGCAGAAATTTTCATTAAGTATCCCTGCTTTTCACTGTCACCCTCACCCACATTCCTCCCTTTATTAAGCCTCAGTATCCTCCTTCGGTCTTTTCGTTTCTAATGTACCTATAAAAGGTCTTATCCCCCTTCTTAACAGAGTTGGCTATCCTTTTTACTCGATTTGGGCCTTTGCTATTCTGACTGCCTTCCCAGCCTCTTTCTGCTTTAACTGATAAAGTTCTCTGTCCTGCTCCTTCTGTGTTTCCTTATATTTCCTGAATGCTGTCTTTTTCTCCTTAACTTTCCCTGCCTCCTCTTTTGAGAACCATAGTGTTTTTTTCCTTCGTTGTGTTTTGTTGATTTGCTTTATACAAAGGCTTGTTGCCTCTGTGATGGCTGTTTTGATTACTCCCCATTGTTCCTCCACCCCTCCTTCTTGCCTGTTTGCTAGTGCTTTTCTGAGGCACTCTCTCATTTTCCCAAAGTCAGCCCTCCTAAAGTCCAATACTCTTGCTTTTGTATGGCTTGATTGTATGGCTGTGTTTATCATGAACCTCACTGTTTGGTGGTCGCTTGTTCCCAGATGGCTACACACTTCTAAATCTGAGATTCTTTCTCCGTCCCCATTTGAGAGTACCGGGTCTAAGACTGCTCTCTCCCGAGTGGGTTCCAATACTAGCTGTCTGAGGCATGCCCCCTGTAGGGCATCAAGAATGACCCTGCTCTTGGATGTGCCTGCAGCAAAGGTGCTCCAGTTAACATCTGGCATATTCCGGTCTCCCATCAACAATATCTCCCCTTTTTCTGCCATTCTAAGGAAGCCTTCTATCATTTCCTTGTCCATTCCCTTCCCTTGAGATGGGGGTCTGTATACAACCCCCATGGGGTTTGTGGTGCCATTTCCTGTCTCCAGGGTGACCCTGAGTGTCTCATCTGCTCCCTGTTTACTCTTTAGTTCTGTTGCTTCGATTCCTTCCTTTACATAGAGAGCTACTCCTCCTCCTCCTCTTTTACCCTCCCTGTCCCTCCTGTAGATTGTGTATCCTGGTATGTTGACATCCCAGTCATGGTTCTCTGTGTACCATGTTTCTGTGACTACCACAATATCCCAGGCAACCCTCTTCCATCAAGGCCACTAGTTCAGGGAGCTTGTTACACAGACTACAGGCATTGGTACTCATCACCCTCCACTTTTTGATGGCCTTACCCCTTTTAGCCCCATTTCTGTCCTTAGGGCCGTTGCCTTTTTTTACATTTACCTCTGTCCTGCTCCCTAATGACTTCTCTACCTTGGTGTTTACCTAATTACCGTGTTCTGTGGGGGGGGGCTGGGATTTCCCTGCTCTTTTTCAGTGCCTCCCCCCTTGGCTAGTTTTAATGCTTGCCAATGAAGCATTTAAACCTCTCACCTAGGATCCTGGTCCCCCCCCCGGACAGATGCACACCATCCACCAGTATAGGTCTGCATCCCTCAAGGTGGCTCCCCAGTCCCCAATGAAGCCAAAACCCTGAGCGCCACACCAGTTTTTCAACCATTCATTGAATTCCTGGTGAGGAGTACTTAACATCACCCTGCCATAGACAGGCAGCACCTCAGAGAAGGTTACTGTATGCACTACTTGTCAAGGCCCTCCCTACTCTACAAACCTCCTCTGCACTGCTCTGATCCCATTCCTAGCCAGGTCATTTGTCCCTAGGTGGACAATGACATCCAGCTCCCTCCTCTCGTGCAGTTGCTCCCACGATCCTGAGGATTCACTTCCTGTCCCTCCAAGCCGTGGTGCCAGGCAGGCACCTACCTCCTTCCTCCCTTCCTCCCCATTTCTACTTCCCTAATGACTGGAGTCCCCCACCAGGAGTTGTTTCCTTCCCTGTGGGGTCTCATGCCACCTCCTGTGGGTCTCCTTGTGAAGGTTCTCAGCATCCTCCTTGGTCTCCACTGCAGGTGCCTCCGTAGAGGAACCACTATCCACCAGAAGAGCGAATGAATTGTGGAGAGGTACAGTTGGAGGGATGCAACTCTGTTCCACCACCCTCTCCCTCCCTGAGCCCACCCTGGTCCAGCCTCTCCTCTCCTTTTTCTTGGCAACCTCTGAGGTAGTGGCATTGGCCCTGATGGTTCCTGGGTGGGGGAGGAGGTTTCACTAATCCTAGCCAGGTCAGCCTGGAGACGGGCAACCTCCTCCCTCAGACCAGAGAGGTGCCTGCAAATAGGGCAGCATCGCAGCCTCCAGAATGTCTCCCGGAACACTGCCGCCCCGCAGCCATTGCACTGCACCACTCCTATCATGTCTTATTTTGTGTCCCCTCTCCTGTTTTTCTGTATGCTTACTTTCTCTTCTCCTTACAACTCTCACCCTTCCTGTTCTGGGACAGCAACTTCCTATATTCTTTAGTAGCCTCCTTCTTTCTTGCTCAGTGTCAGACCACCAGCAGCTGGGGGGGGGGGGAGTGAGCTACTATTTACAATGCCTAATAGCAAGAAAATAATACGTCCCATTGATCATCCGTAGCCAAAATGGGGACAAACTTGAGCAAGTCTGCTCCTTCAAATACCTAGCCATACACCTTGATGACACCCTGTCCTTCTCCTCACACATTGATCACGTAGTTAAAATTGAAAACGTCAAGCTTGGAATTCTCTATCGCCACAGACAGGCAATGTCTACTGAGGCCCTGAACTTAGTAATTGAATTAATGACTAAATGAATGAATACTTTATTTTTAAAAAGCACCTTTCCAAAACCAAGGCACTTTTACGACAAATCATTACATAAAATTAAAATAACATCCTAAAATCAATCAATAAATATATTTAAAAATCTGAATATGCCAGACTAAACAGATACGACTTTAGGGCTAACTTAAAACTTTGCACAGTCAGGCAATCTCTCACCCAATGAGGTAGAGAATTCCACAGGGTTTGGGCCATAAAACTAAATGATCTTGCCCCAGTTGTCTTTTAACGAACCCTGGGAATCTCTAGCAATCCCTCATCGGTGGATCGGAGCCGACGGGAAGGACAGTAGGGACGAAGAAGATCTTGCAGGTAACTAGGTCCCTGATTGTGTAGGGCCTTATACACTACCGGACGAAAGTTTTAGAACACCCCCATTTTTCCAGTTTTTATTGAAATTTAAGCAATTCAAGTCCAGTGAATATCCTGAAATGGCACAAAGGTAAGCGGTAAACTGCTAGAGGTTAAAAAAAAAGTTTAGGTTAGCAAAAACTGAAAAATAATGTAAATTTCAGAGTTATAAAAAAAGGCCTTCTTCAGGGAACAAGTAATGGGTTAATAACTTCAGCTGTTCTGCAGCAATGGAAGTAAATTAAGCTTTGAAAGTTGATGCAAACAATTCCTACAGGTGTCCCAACTTTTGTTGATTACTTGATTACAAACCCCTGTATGTATAAAAGCAGTGTTGGAACAGACTGTTATTACACCTCTGAAGCATTATTTGGACAATATTGCACTGCAGGAAGTAGTATATTGCTATCATAATGGCGAGAAAAAGGCAATTAACAAAGGAAGACAGACAGACCATTATAACCCTTAAAAGTGTAGGTCTTTCCTTTAGAGAAATTGCAAAGAAAGCCAAGGTGTCAGTGAGTACAGTTTCCTATACCATCAAAAGGCACTTGGAAACGGGAGGAAACTCTGACAGGAAGAGGTCTGGCAGACCCAATGCCACAACAGAATCAGAAGACAAGTTTCGGAGAGTCAACAGCTTGCGTGATAGGCGGCTCACAGGACAACAGCTTCAAGCACAGCTTAACACTGGTCGAAGTAAGCAAGTCTCAGTTTCAACTGTGAAGAGAAGACTTCCAGCTGCAGGTTTGACAGGTCGAGTGGCAGTAAGAAAGCCATTCCTAAGATGGCAAAATAAGAAAAAGAGGCTTGCCTGGGCCATGAAGCACCGCCAGTGGACTACTGAAGACTGGACCGATGAATCAAAATTTGAAATCTTCGGTTCATCACGCAGGGTTTTTGTACACCGTCGAGTAGGCGAAAGGATGGTTCCTCAGTGTGTGACACCAACTGTCAAACATGGAGGAGGAAGCGTGATGGTCTGGGGCTCTTTTGCTGGATCCAGAGTCGGCGACTTGCACAGAGTGACTGGCACCCTGAACCAAAAGGGCTACCACAGCATTTCGCAGCGCCATGCAATACCCTCTGGTCTATGCCTAGTTAGTCGGGGGTTCATCCTACAGCAAGATAATGACCCAAAACATACCTCCAGACTATGTCAGAACTACCTTCGTGGAAAAGAACAAGACGGTAGGCTTCAAATCATGGAATGGCCAGCACAGTCTCCAGACTTAAACGCCATCGAGCTGGTTTGGGATGAACTGGACAGAAGGGTGAAAGCAAAGCAACCTACAAGTGCAACACATTTGTGGGAACTTCTGCAACAGTGTTGGGAAGAACTTCCCGAACAATATTTGATGTCCATTGTAGGAAGAATGCCACGAGTGTGTTCGGCGGTTATATCTGCAAAAGGTGGCTACTTTGATTAGTCAAAAATTTAGATTAAATTTTGTTAAACAAAATGATTCTATGATTTCTTTTTTATCTCCAATTGTTTATTTGTTCTATGCTTTAATTTCAGAGTACATTGAGACATTAAACTGCGTAAATTTCAATAAAAACTGGAAAAATTGGGGTGTTCTAAAACTTTTGTCTGGTAGTGTAGGTCAGAAGACAAGCCTTGAAGGTAATCCGCCACTGTATTGGCAGCCAATGCAGTCCATGGAGGACAGACGTTATATGACTGGTCCTTGACGTACCAGTCAAAAGCCTGGCCATCGCATTCTGCACTAACTGCAAGCGGCGGATATCCACCCCTGGTAGCCCTAGGTACAGGGTGCTGCAGTAGTCCAGGCGGGTGGTAATGAAGGCGTGGACCAATGTTGGAAGGTCATCAGCAGGAACCAGATGCTTCACTCAGGCTATATTCCTCAGATGGTAAAAGGAAGTTTTGACAACGGCTGACACCTGATGTTTAAGGGTCAGACAGTCATCAAATGTAACATCCAAGTTCTGCTCCCGGTCTGAGGTCGCCAGTTGGGTCCCTCCAAGCCAAAGATCTGAAGGTGACCCAGTCAGCAACCCCCCGGTGACCTGGGTCCACAACCAACACCTCAGTTTTTTCAGGGTTTAACCACAACCAGCTCACAGTCATCCAGTCCTGAATCTCGGTGAGACAGTTGTTAAATCAGGAGCTTGGTACTGCATACTACTGACTACGGCCTGGTAATCTACAGAGCTTGTACTGACACAGCCTTGAAAAGGATTAAAACTCTCCTAAATTGGCCTGCCAGTGCAGTGGTAGTGCTACAGCTTGCGACGCTGGCGACCCAGGTTCAGTAGCGAGCCCGGGTCATTAGTGGGCTGGCCAGTGGGAGAAGGACTGAGCACCCTACAGGCTGCTCTCCTTCTCCAGGAGGCATGGGCTGCAGTCCTCGCTGCTACACTACCACCTGGGTGACCACAGGTGGAGGTACAGCGAAGGATGCAGAATGCTAGGGAGGGGCGGGTGCCGCCAAGGACCTGAGCAAAGGCATGTCTCTGCACACCTTCATCTCATTGGTCCTCTCTGAGTGCCAATGTCCACGGGGACCTAAAAACCAGGAAAACCTACATCTGGCCCAGGCAACAGGCTCCCGAACACCGGCGACTGTAGGATCTGGAGGTGCAGCTCCAGGTGCACATTTCCTGAAGAATTTCAGAGGGGAGTGGGGACTCCTCCGCCCCACCCAGGGAGTCATTCAGGGATACCTGGAACTACTGGAGCAGGGCACTAATTGGGAGCTAGCTTCTCCGGTCCTGGTGGCACAGCCTGCACGGTGCATTGGGGGAACCCGAGAGAGGGGCCAAATGTGGCAACATAAGGAGCATAAATAGAAAGTAAAAAAAAAAAAAAAAGCTCTCCTAAATATGGTATGCAGACTGGTCTTAGGTGCAGAGTATCTGACACACACACCTGTAGCCTATACTCTGAGACAGGATGGCACCCACTGCAACTACGGGTAAGATACCAGGCCTGCCTGCTTGGTAAAAAGGCCCTGCTTGGATCCCCCCAATTCCACAGCAGGCATTTCCCAATGTGCCCAAACCTCTAAAATGATGAGAAGTACAGCTAAGGGTGTAATCCATGTCCCATTTAAATGAGCCACTTTTGCTCAGCGTGCCCTGTCCTACCAAGGGCCTCAGTGGATACATGACCTTCCGGCCTTCCTCATAAAATGTGTGAAAATTGGCCTCTTCAAAAGAGAGCTCTGCGCTCCTCCTCCTTGCTCAAGCAAATCACTGTAAGTTCCCCACTTAGAGACATGCTGGCTAATGCCCAACCATTGGTTGATTCACTCCAGACCTATCATCTTTTCCCCAATCACCCCCCCCCCCCAAAATCCTTAACTCCCCTCTTTTTTCCTGACAAAGACCACTCAGGCTGCAACTATCCCATCGTCTTGCACTTCAGTAACTCAAGTGTTCTCATTGCATATAACTGTGTATTTGCACCCCAAAACTACTCTGTACTTCACATATTGTTGATATTGTTATAACCTTGCACTTCTGAAACTGTCAATGTAATGTATTTACTGTATATTTGCTGTACTGTCTTGTGATCTTGCCTGTACCCTTTGTCTTGTGCTGCATTATAACTGACTTGGAAACTTTGTAAAAGAGCTCCATGGCTCAAAGGTATTAATCTGAATCTGAAAATAAATAAATAAGACACCAGTGGCCACCAACATCTTTTTACCTCAACCTTTAGAAGTACAATTAGGATAAGCTATGATGAAAGTCCCGTTGTATGTAAATTACCCCTATGTGTGTCACTTCCGGCTTCGCAGTCAGTGCCGGTTTCATAGCTACAGCTTCAGTAAATATCAGGAAAAAAATAAAGATGTGAAAACAAAGAAATATGCAGACTGTAAGAAATGCTGTTGGAGATAAACATATATTAAAAAGAATAAATATTTGACACTGGCCATCGATGAAATAGATAGCAGCTCTTTAACAAAATAGTGCCTATTCAACTCTTACTACAGTGGTACTACTATAAGGAGGCCCTCATCCTTGGCCATTTCTAGGAGAAGAATACCAGATGGGTGGTTAACACTCTCAGTCATGCTTTGGGCCTTAACAAGTTCCACAGAGTACTGTGCTCCTAGAAAGGCCCTCAAACTTGGACTTCGATGCTTAAAAATGCAATTGTGTGCACTTCCTGGGTGGTAAAAGCCCCTCTTTGCAGAACGTGTTTTAAATAGGGTTACTGCAGTACATCCTATAATGCATAACAGTGACGCCACCTCATTTTTCAGGTATACTATTTAAATTTGGTTGATATACTGTGACTTAATTGCTTTTGTTTGAGTTGAATGCCTAGGTTGCAATTGCATCACAGGGCCTTTTTTTGTCAGTTTTATTAATCACAATGGGCCCAATGCATTATTGTGTGGCACGTCTTCACGCCGCATATCTGCAGCACATAGCCACTCCACACCCACTGCGCCCCTTCTGTGCCAAATTCACCAATCGGGGCATGCAGCCCCTTGGCACCCAATCCTCTGGCTGCATGGATGGCAACACGCTGGGGTGGGCAGTGGGTGTGTTGGGGGCATGCCCACACTCCACACCATTCACAGAGGTGCAGAGTGCTGGGTGTGGGGGGTTCAACTTACATTGGGTAACACCCAGCCACAAGGGATATGCACCCCCCAGGATGCCGCCGACGATAGCGATGCTGACATGGGGCACTGCAGACACCCCTCACATGCCGCCCCAGCCCATGGATCATCAAGGAGGGCTAGGGATGGCAGACTGGGTATTTACCTTCCCTGAGCTGGTGGCACACATTGCATTCTCTACCATTATCCACGCCCCATGGGCGTAAGGGATCCATTCGTGGACCGGGTCCAGGCATCCTCCTGAATATACACCCAGTCCATGGAAATGTCCTCTGCACATCTGCAAGCCAGGGGGGTGGGGCCGCAGACAGGTGGCAGCCAGCAGTGAATACCGGCATATGCACACCTGTCCACAGGTGCGGAACTCCATGGAGCAGGTAATGTGCCTTCAGCTTGTATTACCCATCCATCTGTGAATAGGAGCCATTTTGAGTTTATCCCAAAATCCAAACAAATGATGACAATTTTCCGGGGAAAAAGCATCAAGTACAAGTCAAAAGGAAAACTTGCTGCAATAATTGAAGTATATAGATTACCTTCCCTGGCAACTAATACACTTGCCACAGTATCGGGTATGCTTGTTCCTGCAGCCAGTAGAGTAAGACCCATCACGGTATCTGGAATTCCGAAGGTCAGTCCTAGATTAGAAATTACAACACTGTCATTATTGTTACCCTGTTTTGATAGAGTGTCAGGGTTTATATTTTAAAAACTGCTGCATAAACCCAATAACAGAAGGCTATCATCAATTAAACAACCTTTTAAATGTGTTACGCATTTTTCCCCCCATCACTAGAATTACCCCACCTCTCATGCTACTGCCAGAGAAGGAATGCATGCTGTACAGGAGCTGTAGCATACAGTTTTGGTCAGAAAACATATCTAGTTTCATGTTAACTGGATTTATGTTAGTTGTGTAATAGCTGTGCAGACCATTTATTACATATGCTTATATAACCAGGGATATTTATATTACAGGCCTAAGAATCAAAACGAATTAATTAATTTCATGGTAATAAGACATATAGCTGAAATTAGTGTGCTGCGTCATAAGAATGCATTGGATGCAGCATAGATTGCATTATTATAATTCAATAACTGTTATGCATAGTTTTTCATTGGTTACTTTCAGAAGTACCAAATACAAAGAATGCTTGTAAAAATACATTTAATGCTCTCTCTGAACTATTGTATAAGCTATCATTCTAGCTAGTCATAAGGACGTTGATCACACACATACACATTTTTATTTGGGAGTCAAAGATTGCCATCACTGAGTCTTTGCTTAGTGGCACAACCATATAAGTACAGTAAGTGATGTGAAAAGTGTTTTTATACACATATACAATTATAAAGTTCTAGAAAGGGTCGGTTTCATTCTTTATACAGTTACAGATCACTGAACTACCTTGTTAAATTCCTAGAATGAGTCTTGGACTATATTAAATTTCACTGGTGTAGGAGGGCACCATTGTTTAAAGAGGGACTCTTCTACTTAGGCAGATGTTTAGAAATGTGAATTTCAGCCAGACATCTAGGCCAGGATATTCAAAAGATTTGCGCATGGCACAACAGTGTTACACCATGCGCAACCCACTGATGCGCCCCAGCGCGATATTCAAACGAGAATTTCACCTGGCACAAATCCCGATGCGCGGGCGCATCAGTAATATATGCAGGCGCGGGTAGGTGGGGTGTGCCCATGCATACTCTGCACATCCCGATATTCAGCTGGGATGTGCTGAAGCTCTTTCATGTACCTTCACTTGTGCCGCACAAAGTTGATACAAAAAAAAGCGACGGCAGGCCACCCACAGGTGAGCTGCCCGTGTGCAAGGTGCAACATGGCAGCTGCCACCTGTGGGTGGCCACCCGAGCTCTGGCAGCACCTCCGTGGTGGCACCCCCCCAATGCCCGATCACGGGCATTGATATGAAATAATAGAATCCGATATCCCTGGTGGTCCAGTGGACCGCTGTCAGCTCGATAGCAGGCTTCATTAAAATAATAAAGATTCCTTTTCCCTTGTGGTCCAGTGGACTGCTGTCAGCCCGATCGCGGGCATTTGTAAAATAAAAAAAGAATCTGATATCCCTGGTGGTCCAGTGGACTGCTGTCAGCCCGATTATGGGCTTCATTAAAATAATAAAGATTCCTGTTCTCTGGTGGTCCAGTGGACCGCTGTCAGCCTGATCATGGGCTTCAGTAAAAGTATAATGATTCCTATATCCTTGGTGGTCCAGCGGACCCCCCTCCCCACCCACCGATTCCCACCGCCCCGCTCTCCTTCGTCAGCGGTGGGCGGCAACCCACCCTCCTGCTGCCCGCCGCCTGCCAGCTGACACGTTGGTAGGGCTGTATGCCCATTGGTCCACAGCATGAGCCAATGGGCGTGCAGCCACCGTACTACACATTCCAGATATGTAAATGTTCATATCTGGAATGTGAAGTATGGTATGGGCTGCATGCACATTGGCTCGCTGTGGACCAATGGGCATACAGCCCCACTGAGAGTGATAGCTGGCGGTGGCAGGCGGGGTGCTGCCACCCGCCACTGACCGGGGAGTGGGCGGTGGGGATCAGTGGGTGGTGGGAGGGGTCCTGGACCACCAGGGATATAGGAATCATTATACTTTTACTGAAGCCCACGACTGGGCTGACAGCAGTCCACTGGACCACCAGGGATATCGGATTCTTTTTTTATTTTAGAAATGCCTGCGATCGGGCTGGCAGCAGTCCACTTGACCACCAGGGAAAAGGAATCTATTATTTTAATGAAGCCGACGATTGGACTGACAGTGGTCCACTGGACCACCAGGGAAAAGCAATCTTTACTATTTTAATGAAGCCCGCAATCGGGCTGACAGCAGTCCACTGGACCACCAGGGATATAGGATTCTTCTTTATTTTACAAATGTCTGCGACTGGGCTGACAGCAGTCTACTGGACCATCAGGGAAAAGGAATCTTTATTATTTTAATGAAGCCCGCGATCGGGCTGACAGTGGTCCACTGGACCACCAGGGATATAGGATTCTTTCTTTATTTTACAAATGCCCGCGATCGGGCTGACAGCAGTCTACTGGACCATCAGGGAAAAGGAATCTTTATTATTTTAATGAAGCCCGCGATCGGGCTGACAGCGGTTTCTGGACCACCAGGGATATAGGATTCTTTCTTTATTTTACAAATGCCCACGATCGGGCTGACAGAGGTCCACTGGACCACCAGGAAAAAGGAATCTTTATTATTTTAATGAAGCCCGCAATTTGGCTGACAGTGGTCCACTGGACCACCAGGGAAAAGGAATCTTTATTATTTTAACGAAGCCCGTGATCGGGCTGACAGCGGTCCACTGGACCACCAGGGAAAAGAAATCTTTATTATTTTAATGAGGCCCGCGATCGGGCTGACAGCGGTCCACTGGACCACCAGCGATATAGGATTCTTTTTTTATTTTACAAATGCCCGCGATCGAGCTGTGGGAACACTGCCACACTGCAGAGTGCGTCAGTCCCCGACAGCTGCTGCCTGGCACGTCACCAGGCGCAAGTCGTCGGGGATTGGCGCACCTGCATGCAAATGGGTCCATAGTGACATGCAAATGGCCCCATGTGCACCTTGCATACATTATGGACCCATTTGCCATGCACACTGCGGGTGGCCAGGGTGCGATATTCAATGATGCTGAGCCATGGTGCAGCTCCGTAGAATAACGCCCCTGTGCAGCCAAGCTGCACTGCACAAAGCCTTGCGCCACAGCCTGGCGCAGTTTGAATAACTGGGCCCCAGTTTTTTTTTTTTAATTTACTTTCCTGTTTTTTGTACATATATACAGTACATACATACATACGCATAACCAACAAACAGACAGGCAACAAAACTGGGACATAACAGGGTCTCACATGAAGCCTATTACGATGCATTGAAGTGTACATTAGTGATCAGAGTACATAAACAGCACACTGATTGTTCTTGGGTACTGCAGCCACCCCTAGCTGCCCATGTGTGTAATAGCCGGTTAATTGCCTCCATATACAATCTAACTTTCCTGCTGCATAAGCACATATAGTTTCCCCTATGATTTCCTATTATGATTTCATCCTATTTTCAAGACTGGCTATTGTTTTTTGGGGGGGCTTTAAAAAGTTTTGTATGCTGCTGGCCGCATAATCATCTTCCCTGCACACCAACCCATCAGCTTGTGCTCATAGTCTTCCACTACGCAAATCTCAGGGACAAAAACTTAATCTAGCCCTGGAAGGGGACACCATTTCTGATTAATTGCTCTCCACAGTGTTTGAGCCGCCAAATAGTGCTATAATATATAAAGGAGAATGCTTTGTGCCTCTCTGTATTTGGTAGTTTTTGCGTTTTGAACAGTTGCTGGGGGGTGTAATACATATTTTGTAGTAATTTGAGTTGCCTAAGGTGATAATGGTCAAACTTTATACATCTATAAAGATCTTTCCATATCACATGACAAAAGTATTTACCATTTTGTTCATTTTTTTTTGGAAAACCAGTTTTCTGTTTCTAAAAAGCAGCAAGAACACTTCAGTTCTTAAGCTACGTGGTAAAGCTAAAACGACTGGTATTTCTTTGCTTGCTACAAATGATGGTAATATCATAGATCAATTGGGGAATTGCCACTGAGCTAAATCGAGTATTCACAGGTGTTTTTAAACCGACTCCCCCTAAACACACCTGACTAATACTCATCTAGGTGGCAAGGGATTACTGAAATTTGAATTCAAAATCTCCGACATCTGATCAAACATCTCACTATCCTAAAAGTATGAAACTTAGATCACGTATGGGGACAGATATGATAGAATTGCATTTATCTGGAATGGATCATACTAAGGAGGATACAGAGCTAGGAGGTTGATACAGCCCATAAATGCTCCTATTCTATTACAATGGATAATAGTTTAAAGGCTGCCCAGATAGCAAAACGATATCTAGTTGTTTCATACATTCAGCCTTGGTTTTACTAGTAATTATATCTAATGGTAACTTATTCCAAGGAACTCTAAGGCTAAAGAAGAACTTTCTGCTTATATAGTTAAAATGTTTGTCTGCAAGTTGAAGAGGGTGACCTCTAGTGTCATAAGCATTGTTTTTAAACTCAAGCCCAAGTTCAGTCATTAGGTAAGGGTCATGAATAATGTCAAACCGGAAAAGTAGATCGCCCCTTAAATGGCGTGTCTCCAATGTCATTAAATTCAAGGAAGCTAGTCTATTTCCTTATGGCAGATTGTATAAACCATGTATATATTTAGTATAATTCTGCTGGACTTTCTCTAATAGACTACAGTTAGATTTTCTAAAAGGGGCACCACAACTGGGAAGCATACTTGAGATGAGGTCTAGCATATGATCTGAATAAGGGCATCATAACCTTAGGATCCCAGGATTTAATGTTACATCTAATAGACCAAATCACCCTACTAGTTTTATTAATTGCTTCACTGATCTGTTTCGAAGGCTCCAAGTCATTTGAGACAATAATCCCTAAATCCTCTTCATTGTAAGCTGTATCCAGAGTGGAACCCCCTAAAACATATGAAATATTGGGATTGCGTATACCCAAATGCATACCTTTACACTTGCTTGTGTTTAACTTCATGCCCTATTTATGGTAACCCATGCAGAGATTTTATCCAGATCTCATTGAACAATCACTGCTTGGTTTATATTGACACAAGGACCAATGGGACCAACAGTATTAGTTGTAATGGCACTACCCTTTAATAGTTTGTTTAATCATGCTTTGAGCCATACTGAAATTCCTCAACCATGGAAACAAGCTGCTGTAGTTCCAATATATAAATCTGGTGATCAAACCTTTCCTAACAAGCATTTGTCAATGCCGAATGTTGCTTGCTTCTATGTGCTGTTTAGGTATTTGGAAGTCATTGAGTGTAAATATTGAAAATTGCGAACTTCTGACGTGCGTGAGGAACTGCATGCGGCTAAATAAACAGTCATTTTAGGATTTTTTCACCAAATTTTCAACATAGCCATTTTAAGACCTCTGGTCATGAACAGTGTCACTGTGATTTTGTTAATGTGTCCCATACACTAGGTTTTGCACACCAACTGCGCCATTGGCAAGCTACATGAAATGAAACCGTTTTGGGCAGGATGTGAAAAATGACAGCTGTACTGCTCATAAGGAGGTGTGGTAAATGGCAATGTTGAAAATCTGGAGTGGAAATATTGAAAATTGCAAACTCACGAGCTGCATAGAACTCATGCAACGCATGCTCAGAAACAGTCATTTTTAGGATTTTTTCACCAAATTTTAACATAGCCATTTTAAGACCTCTGCTCATGAACAGTGTCACTGCGATTGTCTTAATTTGTCCCGTACATTGATTTGCACACTGACTGCGCCATTCTACAGCCATATGGCAGAAACACATTTTGGTGAGATGTAAAATGACAGCTATACTACTCATAAGAAGGTGTGTAAAATGGCACTGTTGAAAATCTGGAGTGAAAATATTGAATTCTCACAACTTACGAGCCCGCGAGAACTGCGCGAACGACGCCAGAAATAGTCATTTTTTGATTTTTAATCAAATTTAACCTTTTGGTTCTTCATGACGATAAACACTGTTGCGAGTATTCGGCCCAAGGGTGATTCGGAGTCATTATGCAGTCACTGCGCCGAAATCACCCTTTGGGCCCAATAACGCCATGACAGTGACATCATTCATGAGAAGGTCCCAAACCCCATGTTGAAAATTGGCAAAATTTCCAAAATGGCTGAGATATGCACAGTTGAAACCCCCTATCTAGCTTCCATTATACAGCTTACCGCATTTCTCAGTTCAGGGTCAGCTTGAAGAGTGCAGACGTGTTCCCGGTCCACCAAGATCGCTAGGACGGAGTCCGGAGGTAAGTATGGGGTGAGGGGGGGGGTGGGAGGTGGCGAGGGTGGGTGCGGTTGGGGTCGGGAGATGACCATGGGACCGCTTTTTGTCTTACTGGTACAAAAAAAAAAAAAAAGACGCCAGGACTGCTTGCCATGCTGGGGTGGCCCCAGCGTGGCACAAGGACTTTGGTGTTCAGCCGACGGGGATTGGGCACTGCCGGGTAAAGGACTGATTGCCACGCTTGGGGTGGGCTCCCAGCGTGGCACCAAGTACTGGGAGGGGATGACTTTGTTCAGCCGACGGGATTGGGCACCCCATCAGCTATACAGTGCGTGCGAGGGCGCCGCGCCTGCGCCGGTGGGAGCGCGTGAGCAGCTTCTTATCGCTGCTCACCTGCCGAGTCCCTCTTTCAATTGGGGAGCGTTACTGCATTTTGAAGCGTGTCATAGACAGCTCCAAAATGCATTGGCTTACAGGGGCCGTGCCTGCCAGGACACTGCCTGAATTGGAGGAGGAGGTGACACACCTCCGAAATCTCTGATGATGGCACTATGTTTCTTGCACATGCGTGCAAGCAACATAAAAATGATTGTCCCTTTTCATTGTTAGCCCCTCTGTCCAAGGTTCTGGAATGAATAGTATTTGATCAGGTTAGAGAGTTTCTTGACTCTGGGAACTTGTTGACGCCATATAAGCATGGTTTTAGGACAAATTATAGTACTTTAACTGCTGTCATAGAGTTTGCAAGTGCTCTTCACAGAACCTGTGACAGAGGTGGTATAGTGGGTGCACTTCTTTTTGATTTATCGAAAGCATTCAATTTGGTTAATCATGACCAGTTAATCCGTCCGGAGGAAATTGGTTTATCAACCAATGTAGTACAACGGTCCTCACACTATTTATCTAATCAAAAACAACCTGTTCTCTTGGGCCCAGTTACTTCACCTTCGGTTGATATAAGTATGGTGTTCCTCAGGGATCAATATTGGGGCCCCTTCTGTTTAATATCTTTCTGAATGTATTACCTTCTGTCATACAGAAGGTAAATAATTTCATTATTATGTATGCAAATTATATTATTTTGTATTGGTCTGGAAACGATGCTATAGAAATCAATACTAGTTTACAAAAGGATTTTTTAAATGTCCAACAATGGTTACTGGAAGTGTGCAGTGAAGTGGGTGAAACCCAAAAGGGCGACACCCAGAATATCGAAAGGAAAAGGATGAAACCAAAACAGCGACAAACATTTTACCCCTTACCCAAGGTGCTACAACCTCAGAGTTTGTTATATTAGTAAGGGGGTGCAGGGGGCAAAGCCCCGTGCAAGAAAAAAAAGAGTCACCATTTTGGGTTTTGCCCAACTGGTTTCATGATTCAGGGTTCGCCCTTATCACATAAAACCATTACTAGATAATGGTATGTTACTTAATGTTGGTAAAACCAAGTCTTTATTTTTTTGGTTCCCAACATAGATTAACTGAATCAGGATCATTACCTTCTTTTTTTCTTTTTCTATATACACTTTATGGCTTTTCCCCCATTTTCTTCCCATAGCTCCTGAGACCCCAACAAACACGGCAGTGCATGCACATGCACTCTCGGTGCCAGCTCAGCCCCTTCTGCCCCACCCCTGGTAGCCGCCGGGCTTCCGCTGACAGTCACTGGGCTCCAATTTTAGTATTTTTGTCGTTATTGCATTTAGTTTTGATATTGTTGTTGGTTATATTTTGAGTATTAGTATTTTTGTTTTTATCGTAGTTTGTATTGGTTTTAATTGGCATGTTAGCCTTTTTAGGTGGTTTGATTTCTTTACCTTGTATTACTTTGTCTGTGGTTGGTAGCAGTGAAGCGAACCTGTTTTTGGTTTGGGTGACTGGGAAATGCTCCTGGTTTTTGGCTTCCTTCTTGGGCCTCCTATGATGCCTTTTTTTCTTTACCACCTGCCAGTCTCTGGGCCCTGCCTCGAGTCCTGGCCCCTGGCTGACATGCTGGTACTGGTGGTGGTTGAGGGGGGGGTTGAGAAGGTGTGCTATAGAGTTCCCTGTATTGGAGGTCATATACAGTATTATAGTCCAAGCATCCTGTAATTGGGCTGCAAGATCACTCCTCTCTCTTGATGCCAGGTGTCTTTTCCACTGTGCCTCCTTTACATCTAAATTTAGGGCTGGTTCACTTCCCTCCTACCTTACATTCCTTTTATCGTCTCCCTCAACTTCTTACTACCCTCTATGTAATAACAACTCCCAGTTCCTTCTAGAAAATCTACTGTTGGTCAATCTGCTTTCTCATTCTGCTTTCCTAAACTGTGGTCCTCCCTTCCAAGGTCAATTCACTCTGCCTCTTCTGCTTTCTCCTTAAAATCTCTCCTTCATGACTATTCTTCTCCCTCCTGCAACTGTCTATGACCCTCTCCCCTCCCCCCCACTAGTTTTGCACTGGCAATCTGTTTCCTTCAGTACCTGTTCATTGTTCTGTAAGAGTAGTTCCATCACCTAAATTATTTCAGTTTTTCTGTTACACGTATCTATTATACTGATCTGTCTTCAGTTTTTGATTATGCTTCTTGATATATTGTATTTATTGTATGTGATTTTCGACATCCCCTTCCCCCAGAACAAATCTGGAAACAAACAGACACCAGCTCAGTAAATCTTTCCAAGTTAAACTTTCGAAATAAATACATAAAAATAAAAATGTGCTTGTCTCCCAGCATGCTGGTTCTCTTCTCCCTGGCCTTCCTCTGAATATGCATCTTGTATAGAAAATTAAGCAAAGTCATGATGAGGCTGCGCCTTTGTGTGGGAGCGAGCATAGGCTGCCACATGTGATGCGTGTGCTCATTTATGTAGTTTGGGCCATGTTGATATGGGCCAGTGACATTTTGGCAAAGCTGCTGCACACAATTTGACATGCCCTGACCCTCAGTCTTTGCTGTCACTCTGATCAAAACTAAGTCATTATGATGGTTTCTCCCTTCTTCGTCCACTATGAAGGACTCCATTTTACAACTTTCTGTTGCAGCACCATAAGCTCTAGTTCTTCCCTGGCCTGTCTGTCCTCCAGGGAAATAATCAGTACTTTATTATCTCCGACCCACCTGGCCAGCACAGTGAGCATGGGCTTAAAGTTTTACATTCCCTGACAGGCCCATGATTGCCTCTGATGGAGGCCAGTTTGTGGAAAAATCTCTCTGTAGTTTCACTATCTGTGCTGTCAGTCAGAGGGGAAAGAGGTGAATAATCCAGTTTGTGGTACTTCGATGCCTGTGATTGTTTGGGGAGCAGCGGTGATGTGGCTGGAACCTACACAGCTGCAGGACTGCTCGACATTCTTTGCCCTCTAGTAAGTCTATAATCTGGATTTCAATTGGTTTGTGAGGCTCAAAATATAGGCGAGAACTGTATTACTAGTTCTAGCATAGTAGATTAGGTTGAAGATGATTTTTAAAGTGGTTTTAGTAGCTTAGACCATGGACCCCAAAAAAGTGCATCTGCTCAGCTACATTTCATTGCTTGACTACCTAATATAGTCTTCTTGTAATGCATTATGTAGATTTTCATTCCTATTACTGCTTATTATTATACTTGTGTTGCTCTTCCCCCTTTGTGAGTGTGCACTGACATCACAACCCTATGCTTGTGGTATCACAATTATTGCCATGACAAGAAATTATGATTTCACAAATACAGGACTGTGACCTTACTACATTTGCAAGCAGATGGAAAGGGAATGATTAGTAAGAGGAGGAAGCTATTTTGCTCATTTAAATATTAGGCTCCTTTAATCTCCAAATTTTGTGTAGAATGTTGGGGAGTCCATTCAGCATTATATGAACAAACAAAATAGCCAACAGAAGGCTATATGGCCTATCAGGCCTGCTTGAGTGTGGATCCCCTGAGCTAGAGATTAGGGTGGCACCCCTCCAACCCAGACCCCCCTTTCACCATGTCTCTCCCTATCTTAACCTCCACAATGTCTTTTTAGTGATGACAGCACCTAGAAGTTCATTCCATCCCAACACCACTCTCTCTGTAAAGAAGTACCTTCTGACTTCCTTGATGAACTTTCTACCTTCTAGTTTATAACACTGCCCCCTAATGGTCTTGTTTCCACGGAAACAAAAAAGGTCCCCGATATCCATCCTATTTATACCTTTTAAGTACTTGAAGAATTCAATCATGTCCCCTCTCTCCCTCCTCTCCTCCAGTAAGTATATGTTCTCTCAGCCTGCCTTATATGCCCTGCCCTGCTGTCTCTGAACCATCTTTGTTGCCCTCCTTTGAAATGCCTCGAGCTTGTTGATATCCTTTTTCAGGTTGGGGCTCCAGTATTGCACACTATAATCCAGGTGTGGTCTCACAAAGGATTTGAACGATGGCAGAATAACTTCCTCCCTTCTGCTTGTGAACCCTTTAGCAATACATCTCAGCATTCTGTTTGCCTTGGCTGCTGCCCTTCTACACTGCATTACTTGCCTAAGGTCGCAGGTGAGGGCTATCCCCAAGTCCTTTTCCTCCTCCAACTTAGTGACTTAGACCCCCTAAACTGTACCCAGTCTTTGGTTTCTTTCTTCTGCAACCCCCCTGTCAGGGGCATTCCTGAAAGCCCCTGAAAAAAGGTTCATTTCCCTGGGGTTTTGCTCCCACCCCCACTCTTTTTTTTGTCCAGGTCCTGGTTTCCTGGCTATGCCCCTGTGTTTCTGCCCTCTCCTGCTGGCCCCTGCATTGGATTTATAGAGAAAGCGGGGCTAGAGAAGCTGTTCTGTGGAGCTGCTGGCTTTTGAAAAGGCACTCCAGTGCTGGTGAGCTCTGTGCAAGCACACTATGCGCATTTTTGAGGACATTTCCGCTGCCTTTGGGGTTGCCTCTCCCGTGGTCCCGGTCCCATGGACAGGCAAGAGAGGGACCGGGGACCCTGGTTTAGAGGGAGAGGCAACCAGGAGAAATAAACAAGAGTTTTGAAAGTGCCAATCGCACTGTAGAGAATGGAAGTTGCCTGATTAATATTCATGAGGCGGCATCCCATTGAAGTACTGAAAGGTCCTGTCTAGCGCTGGGGCACAGAATAGGTAGCACTAGGACAGGCAGGGAAAAGTGAATGAATAAAGACATGTGTGCCAGGGAAATAAAGAAGCTGCCAGTCCATGGGGAAAATAAATAAAATTGTTACGGACTGCAGCCAGGAGTAAAGTGGGGCAATGTGTGTGTGCTGCCTAGGGACAGGTTGAAACAACAGCAGTGACTGGGAAACTGTTAGACAAATGTGTAAAGGAATGCGGCTATAGCTGTGTGGGAGAATGATTAAATGAAAGTGAAGCGTTTGGCTGCAGGGACACTTGAAACTTGAGACAATGATAAATGTGTGGACACTGTTTTCATCCGGCCACCATGTTAGCTGCCATGTGACACCAGTTAGCCACCACCAAGCCAGGACTAGCCAGGAGGATTCTGGGGCTTGTGAACAGACTCTTGGGGGGAAAATACTGGGGAATGTTTAGATGCCTTTTTGAACAGCCTATGAGGCATTGAGGGAACTTCATACATATTAATTTTTGCCAAAGAACACTGGCTGCAGCCAATGAGGAGTGGGGAAAGGGCTCAAAACTAAAGCAGACAGTTGGACTTGAGGCAGTTCGGGGAGAGCTCCTCCAGAGGGAGGGGGCTCTTGCCCCTGGAGAGATTGGGGCTGAGAGATGGGCCTGCCTGGGTCTGCCAGCAATTTGTCCCCCAGGACAGGGAGTGTGTGCCCCAACAGAGAAAAGAGAAGCTGGAGAGAAAAAGAGAAAAGTTTGTTAAAGCAGCAACTTGTGAGAGAAAGAGAAAAGCTGCAGGAAATGGAGTTTGTGTTGTTCTGAAGCTGAACCACAGTGGTGATAAAAGTGCAGCTCGAATGGAAAGGAAAGCTGCAGATTGTAAGGGAAGAGGTTATGTTCTGATCCTGAGATAAAAAGACAAAGGCTGGGTCTGGCCTGGAACAAGACCAAGGTTGCATTCTGAACCTGGGAAAAGAATGAAGGTTGCATCTAAATCTGGTGAAAAGACGGAGTACAGAGAATGAGGAACAAGGAATATAAATGTGCTGAGAAGAGGAAAGAGTAAGCCTCTTCATATCGGAAAATTGCCAGTACCTGCACTGTGAGAAACGGGACTGTGTGTGCAGGAGATGATGTATGAGCCAGAGCGAATAGTGTGGCCATGTTAAAGCTGAGAGACTGTGAAAGCAGAAGGATGGACAGGTGCTTTTTGGTTCAAGTGCCTTTGGTCTGCTCCTGAGGTAAAGCCAAGAAAGAAATGGATGGCTGTGGCTACACACCGTACCAGGAAGAAAGAGACAGAAAGAGAAGCAGTGGAAGAGAATACATAGATACATAGACAGTGTCGGCAGATAAGGGCCTATGGCCCACCCAGTCTGCCCATTTGAGCTTGTAAGTTCAGTTTATGTTTTCCAAGAAGTCTGTTGCCCCTTACCTCTGACCTCCAGAATTTCTTTATGTCTATCCCATGCATTCTTAAATCTTGTGATTGTTTAAGCCCCCACCACTTCCTCTAGCAGGGTGTTCCACTTGTCCACCACCCATTCTGTGAAGAAATTCTTCCTCACGTTTCCTCTGAATCATCCCCCCTCCAACTTCATCCCATGCCCTCTAGTCCTGGAACATCTTTTTCATTTAAAAATAGTGTATTCCTGCACCCTGTTCCTCCCTGTAAGATACTTGTATGTCTCTATCATAGCCCCTCTCTCCCTCCTGTCCTCCAGGGAGTACATGTTCAGTTCCTTCAACCTGTCCTCATAGGACTTGTGATGCAATCCATGCACCATCTTTGTTGCCCTCCTCTGAACCTTCTCTACCCTGCCTATGTCCTTACATAGGTAAGGTCTCCAGTACTGTACAGTGTACTCCAGGTGGGGCCTCACTAGTGTCTTGTATAGCGGAATTATGACCTGCATTTTCCTGCTGGTGATGCCTATGCATCCCAGCATCCTATTTGCTTTACTTGCTACCTTGTCACACTGTTTCCCTGCCTTGAGGTCATCAGAGATGATAACCCCAAGATCCCTTTCCTGCTTGGTGCATGCTATATCCTCACCCCCCAACTGATATATTGTGCCAGGGTTTTTGTGCTCCATTTGCATTATCTTGCACTTCCTTGCATTGAATTTCAACTGCCAAACCCCTGACCATTCTTCAAGTTTCTGCAGGTCGCTTCTCATTCTGTCTACACCCTCTGGTGTGTCTACTCTGTTACAGAGCTTTGTGTCATCAGCGAACAGTGAAATTCTGCCTTCTAGGTCCCAATGTCACTGATGAAGATATTGAATAGGACTGGTCCCAGCACTGATCCCTGTGGTACCCCACTGGTCACTCTTCCCTCTGTGAGTGACAGCCATTTACCACCACCCTCTGTGTCCTGCCACCCAGCCAGTTACCTACCCACCACACTACTGTCCTGCCCACACCCATATTCCCCAGTCTGTGTAATAGTCTCCTATGTGGCACAGTGTCAAAGGCCTTGCTGAAGTCCAGATAGGCCATGTCCACTGCCCTCCCTGATCCACCTCCCTAGTCACCCAGTCAAAAAATTCAACGAGGTTGGTCTGACATGACCTCCCCCTGGTGAAACCATGCTGCCTTGGGTCCTGTAGTCCATTGACAACCAGATGTTCCACCAATCTCTCCTTCAGTAGTGCTTCCATTATCTTCCCCACTACCGAGGCGAGGCTGACTGGTCTGTAGTTCCCTGCTTCCTCTTTGTTCCCACTTTTGTATAAGGGGACTACATCTGCTGTCCTCCAGTCTTTGGGTACCTCCCCTGTTTCCAGTGATCGGCTAAACAGGATAGCCAGAGGTTCAGCCACCACCTCTTTAGTTCTTTAAGGACCCTGGGTGCACCCCATCTGGCCCCATTGCTTTATCAACTCTTATTACTTCCAGTTCCTTCAGGACCCTTTCTGTTAAAGGGACTGTCCATTTCTGCACCATTCTCACCCTTGTACTCCTTCAGACCCATTCCCTTTCTTCCTCAGTAAAGACTGAGCAGAAATACCTGTTCAATATGTCAGCTTTACTGTTGTCATCCTCCACGCTGCCCCCATCCTCCCCCTTCAGTCTCACTATTCCTCCCTTGTCACTTATGTACCTGTAAAAGGTTTTGTCCCCTCTACCCATTGATTTTGCAATGTGTTCTTCTGTCTGAGCTTTGGCTTCCCTTACTGACCTCCCTGCCTCCCTTTGCTTCTCCTGGTACTTCTCCCTATCCCCTTCTGCCTGTGTCTTTTTGTATTGCCTGAATGCAATCTTTTTGGCTTTCACTTTCTTTGCTACCTCTTTGGAAAACCATAATGGTCTTCTCTTCCTTTTCCTCTTGCTAACCTGCTTAATGCATAATTCTGTTCTTCTTGTAATCCCCATACTGATACTGATTAATGTAAGTCTTGTTATTATGCATATTTTTGCATCTTGTATTTATTTGGTGCATTTTTGTATGCTGGAACTGATGACTGTTATAACAGGAGCATCTTGAAAATGGGTAATTGACCGAATGATGTAAAAGTGACATCTTTCCTGTATAAAAACAAATGTTTTACTACAGTAGGGACTTATGGGAAAATGGACGGGGACCTGCAGGTCTGGGTTTAGGCAACTGCAGTGGATAGACTGATAGATAGATAGATAGATAGATAGATAGATAGATAGATAGATAGATAGATACTGATGGCTGCATGGATTGAAATATGGGAATTAATCAAAGGGAAATGTGATTTAGGGAAATGCAGAATCAAAAATGAAAATGTCAAACTCTATTTCACTACCCCACTCCTAAACCCTCTTCCCTGCAAATAAACCCTGGAGTTATTGTTTTACAGCAGAAAAGGAATACAGAGCCTGATTTTAGTGAGCCTGTGTATTGAAGAGATGAAAAGGCAAATGTGGGGAGGTTTGAATCTTGATAAGTCCATGCCTGGGGTAACTGTTGGGGAGGTGGGCTGGTATAATATCCCAGGGGGTTGTACTGCTAGATAATCAGACCCACTTAAAATGTACTCTCGGTGGAGGCACCACCATTTTTGTTTTAGTTTTTGGGAAAGAACCCCCTTGTTCTAGCTATGGGAACCGAGGCCCCATGTCCTGTATCCTAGGCAGCAGGCAGGGGTAGTGGCCCTCTCCCATATGGTGCCGGAGAGGGGGTTACACTTCCTATGTGTATGACTTTGTATTTCTTCACATTGAACCTAAGTTACCATATGCCAAGCCACCTCTCCAGCTTCGCTAGATCTTCATTTAGGTCCTGCACCCCTCCATCTCTGTCCACCCTCTCACTGAGCTTGGTATAATCCAGGCATATTTTACCTTTACTGCATTCCCAAACATCATTAATGAATAGAATTAACAACACCAGGCCTAGTACCGACTCCTATGGGTCCCCATTCATGATTTTCCTTGTACCTGAGAACTGCCCCCCCACCCTTTGTGTCCTACTATTGAGCCAATTCACCACCCACCTTGTTTAGTTGCTTCCCACCCCTAGGTACTCCAATTTCCTGATCAGCTTCTTGTGGGGTAGAGTCGAAGGACATGCTGAAATCCAAGTATGAAATATCAACCGCCTGGTCCTTTTCTTCTGCCTTCATTACCCAGACAAAGAAACTGATAAGGTTGGATTGACAGAATCTCCATGACATGAACCCATGCTGTCTCTTGTCATGAAGACCATTTGCTTCAAGGAACCCAACTAGCCATTCTCTCAGAATAGCTTCCATCAGCTTACAGACAATAAAGGTCAGACTGGCTGACCTGTAGTTCCCAGGGTTGTCCTAGGCCCAGTCTTTTGCAGTGGTACTACTACGTGTGCAGTTTTCCACTCCTAAATGGTAATTTCTTCAATTTGTCTCACAGTAAACTGCGAGATCTCACACAGAGCACTTAATGATGGTGGACAGCACTATATACGTGTGTGTTTTAGGGCAGTTGGGGGAGGGATAATCAGAATATCATGACTTGTACTGGTTTATATAGAGAATATACTACGGCAAATGTGGTCTACAAGGAAATAATACCATTGAGATGCTAACAAGAGCATAATTTGTCAAGCCAGAAAGGGGGTAGGCCTTAATGAGCTTATTAGACCCTAAGATGGTATTAATAGACATATATTGCAGACTTTGCTCATTTATTTTACATGATTCATAGGATAGAAATGTAGAAATTGATGGCAGAAGGGGACTGCAAGATCCATCTAGTCTGCCTGATATGGGTAACTACCCCCCATCCTTTCAGTGAAATTATACCTTTGTGCCTGTCCCAGGTGTTTCTGAACCCATTTACCATTTTGGCCTCTACCACTTTCCTGAGCAGGCAATTCCGTGGGTCGACCACCAGCTCAGTGAAGAAGAACTTCCTAACATTGCTCCTGAATCACCCACCCTTGAGCCTCATATCGTGTCCTCTAGTTCTGATGCTTTTTTTCTCCTGAAGGAGCTCCTGTACCCCTACCTTATTTATAACCTTGATATACTTGAATGTCTCCATCATGTTCCCCTTCTCCCTCCTCTGCTCCAGGGAGTACATGTTGAGCTCCCTCAACCTATCCTCATATGCCATTTGGTGCAGATCCTGAATTATTTTTGTGGCTCTCCTCTGCACCATCTGAATTCTATCGATGCCTTTCCTGAGGTGCGGCCTCAAGACTGCACACAGTACTCCAGATGGGGGTGCACCAGTGCCCAATAAAGTGGCAGCACCACCTCCCTTCTGTGACTTGCGATTCCCCTCCATGTGTAGCCCAGCATACCACTGGCCTTTAGCGCTGCCTTTTTGCATTGCTTCTCTACCTTTAAGTCATCTGATATAATGACTTTTAGGTTTTGCTCCTGGTTGGTGCATGCCAGCTGCTCCCCTCCCAGGTAGTATCCCACCTTGGGATTTTCCTTGCCCAAGTGCATGACCTTGCACTTTTTGGTGTTGAATTTCAACTGCCAGGTGTCTGACCACTCCTTGATTTTCCTCACGTCTGATTCCTTGCTCTTGACTCCTTCTGGAGTGTCCACTCTGTTGCAGATCTTGGTGTCATCTGCAAACAGACACACCTTCCTTTCCAATCCATTATTGGTGTCAACTATGAACAGATTGAAGAGTAGGGACCCCAGCACAGACACCTGAGGCACTCCACTAGTCACTTCCCTCTCTGTCTATACCACTCCATTTAATTGCACCCATTGCACCCTTCAGCCAGTTGCTCACCCAACCCACCACTTCTTTACCTATGCTGATGAGGTCCAGCTTCTTTACCAACCTTCTGGTGGAACTGAGTCAAAGGCCTTAATAAAATTCCGATAGACCACATCCACCGCTCCCCCCTTGGGTCCACTGCTTTCGTTACCCAGTCAAAAAAGTCTACCAGGTTTGTCTGGCACAACCTTCCAGACATGAAATCATGCTGTTTTCGGTCCTGTTGCCCACTGGATTCCAGATGTGCTACTATTCTTTGCTTGAGCAGTGTCTCCATCAGTTTTCCTACCACTGATGTGAGGTTCACTGGATGGTAATTTCCAGCCTGCTCCCCGATTTGTGAAGTGGGACCACTGTTGCCCTCTTCCAGTCTTCAGGCACTGTCCCGCTATCCATTGATTTGGTGCAGAACTCCACCAGGGGCACTGCTATCACAATTCCCAGTTCTTTGAGAACTCTTGGGTGAATCTCATCTGGCCCCATGGCCCTGTCCACCTTCAATTTATTTAGGGCTTCCAAGACTTGCCCCTTAACAAAGGGGCTCGAGTCTACCCCTGGTCCCTGGGTGCAACTGCTTTGCATGTTTGGGCCATCCCCTGCATTCTCTCTAGTGAACATGGAACAGAAATATTTATTTAGACTTCTGCCTTCTCACTGTCCTTCTCTACTAGCCCCCCTCCCGAAACTGCTAGCCTTAATATTCCACCTTTAGTCTTTCTCCTTTCTCTTATGTACCTAAAAAAGTTTTTGTCTCCCCCTCTAACACCTTGTGCTATCCTTAGCTCAGTGTGAGCTTTAGCTTGACTTATTACTTTTCCCGCTTCCCTCTGTGCAACTATGTAAATTTCTGTCTTCATCCTTGTTTGATGTCTTATATGCCTTGTAGGCCTTTCTTTTCTCCCTTACTAATGTAGCCACCTCCTTGGAGAACCAGAGGGGTTTCTTTCTCTTATTTGCCTTGCTGATGCTCCTAGCATACTGCTCAGTTACTTCCTTGATAGTTACCTTGAGGTTCTCCCACATTTTCTCCAACCCTCCTCCCCCTGTGCCTACGTTTCTCTGCTAGGCTGGTTCTCATTTTGGAAAAGTCTGCCTTTCTGAGGTCCAAAACTCTGATCTTGGAATGGCTGGTATCCATAGTTGTGTCAATCTGGAAACCGACCATATGATGGTTGCTATGGCTAAGATGGCATCCTACCAAGACCCTTTTTACCCTGTCACTATTGGTCAGAACCAAGTCCAAGACAGCTCCACCTCTGGTTCATGAATCAACAAGTTGCTTCAGCCCTGCCCCCTGTAGGGCCATTACAAATTCTCCACCTCTTGTTGTCAATGCTATCTGAGAACCCCAGTTAACGTCTAGTAAGTTAAAGTCCCCTACTATAATTGCCTCACCCTTGTCCACCATTTTATGTATCATCTCCAATGTTTCTTTGTCCCCATCTTCCCCTCGTGACAGGGGCCAGTAGATAATTCCTAACCTAATGGCTACCCCATTCCCCATCTCAGCTGTTACCCACAGTGCCTCAGTGTCACCTACAGTCCCCCTGGATTTCTGTGGTTTAGATTTCCTCCCAGATGTACAATGCTACCCCCTCCCTTTTCCCCTTTCGATCCCTCCTGCACATGTTGAATCTAGAAATGGCCATGTCCCATCCATGGCTTCCTGTGAACCAAGTTTCCATCACAGTCATTAAGTCTAGTCCATCCTCTGCTATAGTGGCTGTGAGATCGGGGATTTTGTTAGTCCGGCTTCTAGCATTAGTTACCATTGCCTTCCATGTGCTGCCCTCCTTCTTTTTACAAGCGCGATTTCTCTCTGAAACCCTCTGTGATGGCACTCCTTGGCTCCAGATCACTGAGATTACTTCTTTCCCATAATGCTTCTGTCTTCCTTGGAGTTTTATTTTTTTCCCTCTGTGTCCATAGCGTACTGTTTGTTCCTAATGTGTTTGGAACATCTTTGTGGGATTTTGCACATTGTGTCACACGTGTTGCTTGTGATGTAGTGCCCTGGCTCTGACTTAGTAATCTTTGATGGGGGAGGGGCTTCTACTAGCCCATATGACACAATGGGTGCAGGCACCCCTTTCCCACCTATTAGTTTAAATGGCTGATGAAGATGTTGAACTTCTGACCGAGAGCTCGTGTCCCCTCCTTTGTAAGATGCAGGCAATTGCATCTAAAAACTCCTTTTCCCAGAAGTTCTGCCAGTTCTCGATGTAGCCATGCCCTTTTTCCTGACACCAATTTTTAAGCCAGGTATTAAGCTTGCCGATGTCCTTCTCTCTGATTTTCTGCCTGTTGGTAACTTTCCCCACACAGGCAGAATCTCTGAGAAGGAGACGCTGGACAAAATGGAAGATAGTTTTTTCCTAGTTTTGAAAGATTTTGCTTAGTTTCTTCCACAGAGTGACTAGCCAGGTCATTTGTACTGATATGGATCAGAATGTGCATGTCTCACTTGGTGTTTGACATAATTCCCTCAATGCAGTTTGTGTCCCTCCATGTCGATGTTCCTGGGAGGCATCTGATTGCAATCTCTGATGGGCTGCTTTGGTGGATGTGAGACCCTACTCCACACACCTGAGTCTCCTATAATTAGTAGTACGCACTTTTTGTTGTGTTCGGCAATTTTTAATTTGGTTTGACCCTCTATGCATTGCAGAAGAACCCCCACCTTTGGCTTGTTTGCCCTGAGCATAGGAATGGATGACAGTGGAGAGAACCTATTTGACAAATGGACTGGTGCTGGAGTCACCCTGGGCATGCTATTTGGCTGAGCTTTCCGATTTCCCACCAACTGCCAGCTACATGTGAGGGAGTGGTGTTTGTGGTTGGAGCCTAAAGGTCGAATACGTTGGAGTGTTGTTCTGTGTTGCATGGTCGAGTTACATCCTGAGGTAATATATCTTGGCCCATGCCACATGGAGTGGAGTACATAGGTCACTGAGGGCAGAGCATGTACGATAATGCCCCACCTGCAATGCATAAGCTCTGGTGACTAGGGTCCTGCAATACCTGCAGTTTACGATGTCCATATTCCCAAAGAGTGGTGCCGGATGAAAAAATAAGACCTGTCTTATACTGTGAATGGACGATGCAGAAGGTATATCCCTCCTGAGTGGGACAGGAAAATACAAAAGTGCTGACCTGTACTTAGGATGGAAACACAAGGAACATATTTTTTCCTCATTTTACATAGTTCTTCCTCCCGTCACTAGGGAGGAAATATAGATGGAAATAGAGTGTCCTGTGTATGAGGGAACCACCAAACACCTATATATATAAATATTTTTTTTTTTACTGTGCCTATGGAGGAAAAGAGGATGAGTGGACAGAAATAGAAGGTGCTGTGTAAAAGAAAAACATTTTTTTTACTGTGAGCTATTTAGTACCACCTCTTCCTTTGGTATGAGAGACAGAAGAACAAGGCACCATTCTTGTAAAAGGAGAGACGAACCTGGGCTGGGTGGGTGGGCCTAAACACCTCCCCTGCAGAAACAATCAGGTTAGCAGGATGCCAGATAGGAATGCATTTTGTTTCCATCTGGAGTGCCTTTAGACTCCTGTGACCCTGCCCCCTGTATACAGAAAGAAGCAGTAGACCAAGCAGCCCTTGATGACAAATCAAACTGCATGGTCAGATACTGCAGTCGTCGAAAGTAAAATCAGCTCTGAGACGGGACAAGCTAACTGCCTGTGCTCTACTGCCTCCCAGGTGCTGTCAGTGTGATGCCTGCTAGATGCCCACTGCACAGCAGTTTCTAAGATGACTGCCCAGGTACAGCATGCCTGTGATACTAGCTTGCACCTAACTCTGATTCTTCAGACCTGTGGCATTTGATGGGAGGTGTGAAGAGGTGGGATGACATAGAGATGAAGTGTGGATTAAAGTAAACAGAAGGTCTTGTGCAAGAGCTGTTATCTAGTGCCTTCCGCTGTTTTGCAGGCAATGTGGACAATAGAACTAGAAGGTCCTGTGCAACAGAGGAATGCTATATAGTTCTTCCTATGTTTGGGAGAAATGTAATGGAGGTCCTGTGCAAGAGACAATAGGAAAACAGTATGTAGTGCCTCTTCCTGTGTCCCTGCAGGAAGTGGGAGGCTCAGGCTGGCTATAAATGTGAATGACCCAGAGGAGGGTGGTATTTGGGGGAGAGAGGGTGGGTGTTTCAGTGTGCTCCTGGATAGGGAGAAAAACAATTGGTGAGAAACCGCAGAAACAAATTAAAGAGCACAGTTCCCAAGTACAATGCTAAAAGGGCAGCAGTTCTGCTAACTACAGCAGAGAGCCAGGACCGTGCTCTACCCCCTTCCCCAATCTGGAGCGCTGTTTAAGCTGTGCCACAACTGCCTGCATTCCGCAGGTATTGAAAATTAGCAGCTTCTGGGACAGTGCTTGCTGGAATCAGTTCTACTTGCCCTCCCACCCTGGCTCATCATTTCCTGTATACAGGAGCCTTGTCACGTGACTCTCCTGCCTTATTCTATCTCCCCATTTTTCCATTAGCTCGAAATACTTTTTGACCACTAGAGGTCACTACACAACCTCACCGGGGATCATAACATTCTACTCCCCACTCCCTCACTACTACTCCAACGCTCTAATTTAAAGATCCTCCCCTCATTCCCCCCTTTCACCTTGGCTCTCCACTGTCCCTCGCCGCCCTTCCATATGGAAGTCAGAGTTGAACCTCAGACCATCTCAGTCACAAGCAGCTGCTCTATTCCACTAGGCCACCCAGCCTGTGAGGTATAGATAGTTCCTCTCTCACTATTCTGTTATACTACTTCCATCCTGTGGCCACAGGTGGTACTGCACCTCTAAGCAATTTGACTGGCTGATGCTATATCTCGGGACACAGCAGCACTCTAGGATTTTGTCTTGCTTTCCTCACCTATAAGCCTCTCCCTCCTTCCACAGTGTATCACACTATCTTCTTCTGCCTAGCCCTTATCCATCTCCCTTTATTACTCTCTCCCCCTCCCCCCCCGACTCTCTCCACCTCCCCTCTTTCCATCTATCCTCCTCACTTACATACCAACTCCTCTCTTAACAAGCATCCTACTCCATCCAACATCCCATGGTTCTCCCCAGCTTCCGTTCTTCCCCCACATCCATTTTAGCAACTCTGAAGTCTACTACTCTCTTCTCCACTCTCCTGCATACTCCTTCCACAAGATGGGGTAGAAAGGATGAGAAGGGACTTGGCAAGGTTGGAGGAATGGTCAAATGTATGGCAACCTAGATTCAATACAAAGAAGTGCAAAATAATGCACCTGGGAAACAAACACCCAGGGAAAGACTACACAATGGGGCGTGAGATACTGACAACAAAAAAAATGGAAAGGGACATGGGAGTAGTTATAACAGATGACCTAAAGGTGGGCAAACAATGTGAGAAGGCAGTAAGGAGGGATGGGGGGGGGTGCTGGGATGCACAGGGAGAGGCATCACCAGTAGAAAACAGGAAGTTGTTATCCTCTGTACAGACAGCTGGTGAGACCCCATCTGGAGTACTGCATGCAGTTCTGGAGACCCCATCTCCACAAAGACATAGACAGGGTGGAGGCTGTCCAGAGGAGGGCAACCAAAATGGTGCAGGGTCTGCACCAGAAGACATACCAGGAGAGACTAAAGGAGCTTAATATGTATACCCTCGAGGAAAGGAGGGAGAGGGGGGACAAGATAGAAACCTTCAAGTACCTCAAGGGAATCAACAAAAGTCCAAGAGGGTAGCATCTTTCAGAAAAAGAGATGTGCAAGAAGAAAGGGGTACAATTTGAAGATAGAGGGGGGATGGCTCAGAGGTAATGTGAAGAAGTATTTTATCATGGAGAGGGTTGTGGATGCATGGAACAGCCTTCCTGAGGAGGTTGTGGAGTCAAAAACAGTGGGGAAATTCAAGAATGCATGGGACAGACATAAGGTAATTCTAGTGGTGGGTAGGAGGAAGTAAGCTGTTGGTTAACTAGGATCTGCAGCTTATCCATTAGGTAGGGAAATGGGCAGACTAGGTGGGCCAACAAGTCCTTATCTGCTATCAAATTCTATGTTTCTATGTTTCTTCCTCTCTCCCTTTCTTCTCGCTCTAAAGCTGCTAAGCTAGTGTCCACCTTTTCCAAACTGCTTATCACCCTTCTCCTACTCTCTGCAGGTGACATCGAATCAAACTCCGGTTTATCCCCTCTTAACACTTCACACCTCCTCAAGGGTTTGAAAATTGTTCACCTCAATATCTGTAGCCTCCACCCCAAATTGGTACTCCTCCAGCCTATTATGCTAAACTTGAAGCTTGATATTATGGCACTTTCTGAAACAGGACTGAGCCAGAAACAATCAGATGACACACTAGCTACCCCAGGCTACTTGCTTATAAGACAGGACAGATCTAGCAGAGGTGGAGGTTCTGCAATGTTTATCTCATCCAGCCTTCAATACTCTCCTGTCCTATCTATCTCATCCCCCTCCCAATAGGAACACCTCCTAATTAAGTTATCCCTCCTTTTCACACTACCCATATTCACCGCAGGAGTTTACTGCCACCATGGTCTCCCATCAGCAACTGTAAGAGAGCTCCTCTCGTCCATCACCTCTCATACCACCTCAGGTGAGCTTTATCTTTTAGGGGATCTGAATGTGGACTGGGCCTTGTCCAGCACCTCCGGTATACCATCCAAGATAAAGTCCCTAAATCTGGTTCCCAAAAACACACACTGACTGGGCCCTCACCTCCCACCCTCACCAGGTAATAGCCTCTGGCATTCTCCCAGACTCCCTTAGCAACCACCACATGATTTACTGCAGCCACAAAGTTTATCAACCCATAGCCCCCTCTAAATACCTCTATTTACGACCCTTCCACTCCCCAAACTTAACTTCCCTGCTAAAGGATCTTCACCATATTGACTGGTCCACCCTCACCTTGGCATTATCCATCGACACTGCCCTCAGCAACTTCCATGCTACATTTATGGAAATCTGGGATCATCATGTGTCTACTAAGTTATCCAGGGTCAGAGGATCCCACCTTCCATGGATCATTGCTGAGCTTCTTAGAATGTATGCATGCCAGGGACCAGGCCTGGAAGGCCTACATACAATCTAGGACTCCTACTCCACAACAGGCACTCCAAAATGCTTGTACAAAGGACACTAGATATGTCAAGGCAGACTACTTCTCGACATCCTTTCATGCCAACACAAACCACCCATCCAAGTTCTGGAAGGTAGTCAAATTGCTTTTTTCACCCTCCTCCAGTCCCAACTCTTGCCAATGGTACTCGGCACAATCTCTGACCCTCCAACTGTAGTAGCTAATTTCAACACCTTCTTCACATCCTGTGCCTCCTTCCTACTCTCCTCCTTGCCCTCCTGCCCACCTCCCGCCTCCCCTGCTGGTCCCAACCCTACCACCGCTAGCCAATTAAAGGTAAGAGCCCAGATGGCCTTGACCCCAAATTGCTTCACCTCTCTGCACCTGCTATTGCCACTCCACTGCCCTCTCTCCTCAGTTCCCTCCAACTGGAAACACTCTATAGTCATCCCTCTCCCCAAAGGCGGCAACCCTACCTCCACTGGGAACTATTGCCCTATCTCCCTACTTCCTATCCTAGCTAAAGTTCAGGAACACATCGTTCTCGTCCAGCTCACCCTCTACCTTGATTCCATCTCATTTTTCACTTCTTACCAGTCTAGTATCCACAGGTCTCACTCCACCACCACCTCCCTATTATGTCTCACAGACTCCATAATCTCCAAGATGGATCTGGGTCAGGTAACCCATGCCATGTTTGTTGATCTGACGCAAGCATTCGACACCGTATCCCACTCTGTACTCCTCCAAACACTCGCTGGGGCTGGATTGAATTCCGCTGCCATGGTTTGGTTTCACTCCTACCTGTCAGACAGAACCCAATCCATCAAGACTGCCTTCTCCATCTCCACACCTGTCCCCATAACCACTGGAGCCCCTCAGGGTTCAATACTTGGCCCTATATTATTTCTGATTGTCTTTAATGACCTCCCTTCTGCCTGCTCCACTGCACAAATTTATATGTATGCGGACGATACCATCCTATACATGTCTAGCACATCACATGCTGATGCCCCGTGAAGACTGCAGCAGAATTTCTCCAAGGTTCAGAAATGGCTCCAGTTGAACTGTTTCCGAATACTAAAAAGACAGTCTCTGTGTCCTTCGGCACCAGACACAGACTATCTTCCCTTGGCTGTCCCCCAGTGTTTTACATACTGGATTATACTCTGATAGAGAATGCCCCTTCTTTCAGATACCTTGGGGTCTGGTTAGACTGCCATCTGGAGTTTTCAGCACACATGGATGTAATCCATAAAAACCACCACCCCAAGCTTGGTCTCTTGAATAGAAACAAGGACTGCATTTCTCCATCAGCCCATTGCTCTATTGTGCAGAAAATGATCCTTTCTACCTTTGACTATGCAGACATAGACTACAGTGCCACCCCCAAATCTACCCTGGCCAGACAGGACACCCTTTTCAATTCCTTCTGCTGCGCCATACTTTCCTGCCACCCGCTGTACTCACCACTGCAATCTTTATCTAGCCACATCCCTCCCATCTCTGGAGTTCAGGCACCTGGCACACTGTACTTATTTCATGTCCAAATTCTGAAATGGGTGTTTCCCCCTCCGATCTCTCCACTGTCATCTCTGCCTCACCTCTGAGTTCATACTCACTTTGGAGGTCTGACTCTTGCTCCTTTGCCATCCCCCTCCACTCTACCTCCGCTGGCCAATCTGCCTTCTCCTATCGCTATCCTAAACTTTGGAATGCCCTCCTCTCAAATATCCGATATGCACTGTCTCCTAAAGTTCTCTCTACCCTATTGCGTGCCTATATGGCCCACTCCTGCCAAACCCCTTGACCCTCTGGTGCTCAGTCACCCAA
The DNA here is from genome assembly GCA_016271365.2 of Neoceratodus forsteri. Taxonomy (NCBI): domain Eukaryota; kingdom Metazoa; phylum Chordata; order Ceratodontiformes; family Ceratodontidae; genus Neoceratodus; species Neoceratodus forsteri. The sequence continues at coordinate 727,905,186 of CM028129.1, forward strand.
TATGCCTTTGGTCCATCTTTCATCCCCCATGCCTCATTGCAGCGCTGTCCAACACAGCACTGTGTACACCTCCAAATTACACACTATGACTATTCCCTATACTGATATGTATACACTGTATCCTTATCCAGGTTGAATCCTGTTTTGTATCAGCTTTACCATGTCCCATGTTTTGTATTTTCATTCAACAAACCCTAATCCAAAGCTCTTCTGCTTATTCACTTACACAAACCCTGCATGTTTGAAATGAAATGAAAGAAATCACCTCTGCTGTGTAGCTCTTATCAGCTCTTCTGACTGAGAATTGTACAAACTTGAGGATTTAGACTGCAAATGCTATCTTTTATGTTGCGTGAATGAGCAATGAAAGTAGTGCACATGTGCAAGTGTCCATGCATGCTACCATGCACAGGTTATTTGTGCATGTCCTGATGATCATGTTTGCATGTGCATTTGCATGCACACTACTGTGTACAGGAAGCTATTAAGGACATAAGAGTTTCTCAATAAACATGACAGGAGGAGGAGTCACAAGCTGTCCTTCAGATCAGGTGTTGTAGCTGTCACCAAGAAGAGTGGCTGCACAACATGGTGGGTGTTTGTAAATATTTTTAATGCCTTTTTTATTTTACAGAATTTTATAATTTTGGTTGTGTGATGTGTCAAGGTTTTAAGTTGCTTTTGTGTGAAGGGTGTGTTCAGTTTGTGTTTGTGGTGTGCCAAGGCTATTTAGTGAGCACTTGTCTGTGGTGCTGTTGGTGTCACAGAAATGGCAGCAGGTGTTTTTAGGTTGGAGCTGTGCAGGAGTTTTAATGGTTGATTTTAGTTCTTTTGTTGTTCATTTGGTAGGTTTTACTTTGTGTAGGGCTTAACTGGTTAATCTTATATTTTTTAATACTGTATATGAATTAGGCATGTTGTCCATGCATCAACAAGGTGTTTTTTTAATGTGTTCTTAATTTTTTCAGGTAGTTACTACAAGGGTTAATAAGGTTGTAATAAGGTTTTTTGTAGTATATTTGTCAGGTATTAATGTGTTATTAAGGTAGTCATTGCTTGTTTATAAGGTGATAGTGGTTAACTGGGTAGATATATGGCACTTTGGTACCATCATATACAGAGAAATACATGATGGCTTTTTCTATGGGGCGGGAGGTCCATCAAGGTATTATGTATTTATATTCGACCACCAACAGGGCAGGCAGTATAGCCTAGAGGTTAGAGTAATGAGCTGTGAATAAGCTTAGTCCATTCAGCAGAACTGGGTTTGATTCCTACAACCTCTACTTGCATACTGTGCAACTCTGAGCAAGTCACTTAACCGCTCCAGTGCTACTGGGTCACCCCTGAAAATAGGCACTTGTGCCTAGCTGGCCTTACCTGGTTACCAAAAAAACAAAACAAAAAACACCATTTTTAGGAGTATAAGAGTGGTCCCATGTGCATCCCCAAGTGAGCAGTTCCAACAACCTAAGAATTTAACTGAAACTACTTTTATACTTCTAAGAATGCTCTCATCCCATGCTGGTGACCCGGGTTCGGGAACGGACTCGGGATGTTGGGGTCTGGCAGGGGCAGGAGAGGATCGAGCGTCCACAGGACTGCTCTTCTCTCTTGGGGGTAGGTAGTACGTTGTCGTCGAACTGCAGCGGCCTCTGGTGGAGACCAGGAGCACTGCTGACGCACACAGGACGGAGTAACTAGAAATGCAGAAATACCGCTTCACGGCGGCCGGATGATGGCTGCCTGGCACTCTGAGGCCATCAAGGTCCTACCGAGCTCTCCATCTCAGCAGCACCTCTGGGGATAAAGTAGTGCGCTGGTCTGCTCCTCTTGGCTGGTGCCTTCCCCCTCGGAGGAGGGGGACCCATCTGGTGAAGGGTTATGCCGGGTCACCCTGGGGGTCGGCTGTGATCTGAGGCAGAATCTAGGAGGACAGATGGGTCAGAGGACAGCCTTGGTAAGCCCAAAGGAGTCACTGCCGTGGAGCACGTTGGGGGTTAAAAAAAAAAAAAAAAAGAATACTGTCGGGGATGTATATTACTGATTGAGGTCAATCAATAATACTAAAAAAAATGTAAAAAAAACCTTCCCCCAAATGTGTCCATTTCCAGGGCAACTATGCATGATACAGGGTGTCTCACACACAAAGGAAAGGAGTGTTCCAGTTGGCTGTAGGTGCTCCTATGATCTAAAATACTGTACACAACAATGCGACACTTTGGTTCCACATCCCTTGAGAGTTGCTCAAGAGTCACTGCTCATCTGGCAGAGTGAGTTGCTGAAGAAATACTAACCTTTAAAGAGCACCTTTCTTGGTGCTAAAAAGTAGAAATACGGAACTCCTTTTCTTCAATGGGTGCTCCATCATGATGTTTAAAAAAATGTTCTATTGGCCCCCAAAAGAAGGGAAGGGATCATAATTTGCCTCCAATGGGCTGGCAGCATGATCCCGTTCCACTTTCTGACTCTGTGAACTGACCCTGCACTCTGATGTTTTGTAACATCTCTATAGGAAGATCATGGGGAAGTGCTCCACTCATCTGAATGAAGCATCTTTTTCAAAATGATTACCTGATTTCAGTTTGGGTTTTGGTACCAACTGATTATAGATTAGATTTCAACCAACAAGAACCAAATCCTGGCATTAATCGGTAGCAAAACCCAATATCGAATTACCTTTGAAAAAGATGCTCCATTCAAGCTGGCCCTGTGGTGTAGAGGGCTGAGGCACTGCAAAGTGCCATACCTCTCCCATGTTGGTGACCCAAGTTTGGGAAGGAGCTTGGGTCGCCAGGGGTCAGCCAATGGGGAGGGATGGGAGAAGGTACAAGCGGACACCTGGCAGCTCTCCTGTCCTGGATCAGGTAGGAAAGCAATCCCAGCTCTTGGCTGCCACCAGGTAGAGGTCTGGTGGTAGCACTGATGCTCAGGCAGCTCGCATTATGCCAGCTGGGTGGAATGGGGCTGGCAGTTCCAGAACACAAGCGTGCCTCCATGTGCATCCATGTTTGTCATCATCCCGGGGGAGCAAAAACTGGAAGAAAATTGGATGGGGGGAGGATTGGGCTTCAATGAAGCCCTGACTGATACAACTTAAGCTGCTTTGCCAGAAAAGCAGAAAGAGGAGTAAGGAGAGGAAATGGTAGGAGAATGGTCAACGGCACCCAGGGACAAGGCTAATAGTTCACCTGGTCCCCACTGTAGGAGCATAAAAACCTCTATGGAAAAAGAAAAAAAAGAAAAGAAAAAGACACCCCATACAAGTGAATGGAGTACAACCCCATGCTTTCCCTTTACAGGCATCACAAAATGTCACATCACAGGGACAGACCACAAAGTCAGGAAGAAGAAAAGGATCTGCTGCCAGCCCATTAGGGGGACAAATTATTATCCCTTCCCCTTCCTTTAGGACTTAATAGAAACTTTTTTAAAACATCAGGTGGAGCTTCCATTACGATAAGGGAGCTGTATGCTTCTGCTTTTTAGCAGAAAGAAAATGCAGGAAAGGTTCACTTTAACATCCCTTCATACTGCATCTTCAACTGTATACTACTACATGTATCTGCATTCCCAGCGGCATTTGTCAACTACTTTTGGAGTGTTACATGAGCAATATAACACAGAACAATGTGTCCATTTGTTGGAGGGCCTCTTATGGATAAATGAGTGTCACCTCAAGCATTCTTAGGACCAGAGGACTGCAAACCAAAGGTCAGCAGTTACGTGGTCCTAAGGACACAAGAGGCGACATTCGTAGATCCATAAGAGGCCCTCCAAAGACACTGATAAAATTATTATAGATCACAAACTTTACTGACTAAAAAAGTTCTTTTTTTTTATTTAAAATGCTGACAGCACTGGCTCAATGGTGTGGAGGGCTGAGGCATCATGCCTTACCTCATGTCACACCGGCGACCAGTATTTACAGCATGAGCGGGTCACCAGGGGTTGGCCGGGGTAGGAGAGAATCGAGCATCCGGAGGACAGCTCTTCTCTTCCAGGGAAGGAGGGAGGGACGCAGGGACCAGCATCAGAGACACTGAGCGGTGGCTGGGTGCCGGCATGCAAGTCCCCTAAAACATGTAGGGGAGGTGGAGCAGTCGACTGGCGTGATGTGGGCCGACATGCGCACTGCACAGCCATTGCCGACATGGCATGCTCTACCTATGGGGAAGCCAGAAAAATTGTGAAAAATGGCCGGGTGTGTCAGATGACAGCTAACCCTTGTGAGTCCCGCCCTCAGCAGGAGCAGCCCTCCCGAACACTGGATTCTTACTTGGCGGGGATATGGGGGTCCTCACCACCCTGTCACGGAGGGCATAATCATGGCAGAAGAAGGGAGAGGTCCTGGTTATTTATTCTTTATGTATTTATTTACCACATGTACTATCATTTCAAATTCTTAATTACTAGTGTTTTGATTGTCTTATCCAGCAAGTACTGTGCAGCTTTACATCATATATATTTATACAACATGTGTGTGCCTCTTTTCAGGACAATAGAGAGATATCTCACTGACCAAATGTGAGATATCACTTTTTATCTTCACAGTTGGGTACGTCACAATGGATATCTTGGCCAGTTGGGTATGTCATAAACATTTAGAATGTTCGGCCTCCGTAACAGTACTAACTGTATTCAAATGCAAATAACTTTAAAACAAAAAATGATAGCACTGTACACTGAGCACGGAAGTTGTTCAGCATAAAAATATCTACAAAATGAGTGGTGTTTAATTCATAGCTATCTTTTTTTATAATTAACAAATAAACAGCAGAAAATGTATTTTCTTTTCACTTTTTCAACAAACAAATGCGAATAACTTCAAAATGAAAAATGATAGCATAGTACTGTGAGCACAAAATTTGTTTAGCACAAAAAGATTTACAACATCAGGGGTGTTTCATTTACAGATGCCTTTTAGTTGTTTTTTTTTTATAATTAGCAAAAAACAGCACAAAATCCAATATTTTCACTTTTTGCAACAAACAAATGCAAATAACTTTAAAACTGAAAAACAAGAGACCCACAATTGTTGCATTAATTGAATATGACATGGGTGGCAGTGAGATAGTAGAAGTATCTCCACTCACTGTCACTGAACTCTAGATATCCCACTTGTGGCTTTGCTACTTGTGGGATATCAAGAGTTCAATGGTAGCTTGTGGAGATATTTCTGTTATCTCACTCTCACCCATGTTATAATATATATATCGTTGTAAAAAAATTCCATTAATGCATCAGTTAAGGTTCCTATTACAGTGACTGGGCATTTTTAGGAATTGTTTCACCAAATTTTCAACATGGCCTTTTTGGGAACCTGACTCATTGACATGGGGACTGTCATTTCGTTAGTCAATCCCAAAAGGTGATTTCACACAGCAAATGCCACAGGTGCAAGAACACATTTTGGGCAGGATGTAAAAAATGAAAGCTGTACTGTTCATGAGTTGGTATAATAAAATGTCAATGTAGAAAACTTGGACTGTAAATATTAAAAATTGCCGAACTTACGAGAGTGCATAGACAAATTTCAACGACCGTGCATGACTCGGGTGTTTTTTGATATTTTTGCCCCAAATTTTCAACATGGGCTTTTTGGGATTCATCGTCATGAACGCTGGCAGATGTTTATTTCATTACTCAGTCCTCCAAAAGGCGATTTTGCACAGCAACCACAAAATCGCCTTATGGGTCCAATTGACGAAACAACAGTGACAGTGTTCATGAGGTGGGGTCCCAAAAAGCCCATGTTGAAAATTTGATGAAAAAATCTGTAAAATGGCTGAGATATTGATTATTAGGAGGACTAAAGCTGACACAGAAGAGAGACTTGTTAGGCAAGCCAAACGGGGATGAAACTTTTTTTTTTTAGGTATGTGGAGGAGAAGAGGAAGGTGAGGCAGGGGATAGTACAGTTGAGAGTGGAGGAGGGAGTATGAGTGGAGGGGGACTTTGAGAAGGAAGAGGTGCTTAATAGCTACTTCTGCTTGGTCTTTATGGTGGAGGGGGAGGGAAGGAGACCAGAGTTAAGAGGGCGGGGTAGGGAGGACAAAAGGGTGGATCCTAACTTGTTCAGCAAAGACAGTGTAAGAGAAGAACTAGGAACGTTAAAGGTGGGCAAGGCAATGGTGCCAGATGGCTGGCATCCTAGGGTACTCCAGGAACTGAGGGAGGAGCTGGCAGCACCTCTGATGAGGCTGTTTAACTTGTCCCTGGATACAGGGTGGGTGGCAAGCAACTGGAAGAAGGCAGATGTGGTGCCACTGCATGGGAGGGCAGCAAGGAGGAGGCAGAGAATTATCGCCCAGCTAGTCTCACCTCGGTGGTGGGTAAGGTGATGGAGGTACTAATAAGGGAAAGGGTGTTAAACTACCTTGTGGACAGTGAACTGCAGGATGACAATCAGCATGGCTTCATTAATGGGAGATCATGCCAGATTAACCTAACAAGAGTTTTTCGATTGGGTGATGAAGGCGGTCAATCAGGTAGGGGCAGTGGACATGACCTATCTGGACTTCAGAAAGGCCTTTGACACTGTCCCTCACAGAAGGCTGGCAAATACGCTGGAAAGCTTAGGGGTGGGACAGAAAACAACTAGGTGGGTGGAAAACTGGTTGAAGGACAGAAGCCAGAGGGTGCTGATTAATGGGGTACATTCCAGGGAGGAGTGATGAGTGGGATGCACCAGGGGTCAGTACTGGGATCCCACCTTTTTAATATCTATGTCTGTGATATAGCAGAGGGGCTGGAGGGGAGGGTGAGCTTATTTGCAGATGATATGAAGATCTGCAATAAGGTGGACACACCGGGGGGGGGGTACAGGCCATGAGGGAGGACCTGAAGATTCTGGAAGAGTGATCAGAAACTTGGCAGTTTAAATTCAATGCCAGAAAGTGTACAGTAATGCACAAGGGGCATAAAAACCTGCAAGCGACGTACACACTAGGAGGGGAGGTAATTAAGCCAACTGAGCAGGAGAGAGATCTGGGGATTATAATATCAAACAACCTTAAGGCAGGTAACCAATGTAGCAAAGCGATGGGCAAGGCAAATAGAATGCTGGCATGCATAGGGAGGGGCATAACTAGCAGAAGGAGGGAGGTGCTGGTGCCTCTTTATAAAACCATGGTGAGGCCTCACCTGGAGAACAAGGTTCAGTTCTGGAGACCTCATCTACACAGGGACATAGATGGGATTGAATGGGTTCAGAAAAGGGCTACAAAGATTGTGCAAGGTATGCATGGCAAGTCATATGAGGAGAGGTGGAGGGAATTGAATCTGTACCCATTGGAGACTAGAAAGGAGAGGTGGGACATGATAGAAACATTTAAGTATGTGAAGGGGATTAATAAGGTGATGCAGGGGTGCTTATTTACAAGGAAAGTGAGTGCTAGAACCAGATGTCATAGTCTAAGATTAGAAGGAGGAAGACTTGTGGGCAATGTGTGGGGTCATTACTTCACACAGAGAGTGGCGGAGTCCTGGAACAAACTACCTGAGGAGGTGGTGGGGGCCAAAATGGTGGTGGGGTTCAAGAAGGCATGGGACAGACATAAGGGGTTGACCAGTGGGGGAAGGGGGGTCACTTGACAAAGGTGACGACTGTGGGCAGGGTAAAGGGCAGACTCAATGGGCCAGAGAGGTCCTTTTCTACCATCAAATATCTATGATTCTAGATCAACATAAGTTCAAAACGCCATTGACAGCCATTATACGGAACTTACCTTGATTCTTCAGTTCACAGTTCATCTTTGAAGAGTGCAGATGTGTCCCAGTCCATAGAAGATGACAGCAGATGATCTCCATGGTACGTATAGGGCAGAGAGGGGTGTGGGGTGGTGGGTTGCTCAGTGTGAGGGTTGAGATGGGGAAGAGGGGACAGGGAGACGATGAGGGACCATTTCCTTTTTTTCAGGAAAAAAAGATGACAAGCAACTTTTTTCATTTTTGCAGGCTTAAATTTGTCAATCTTTGGGGACACTGGAGGTGGGCTCCACAGTGTCCCACACTGCTGGGGGGCAGTACTTAATATATGGAGTCACAGGGAGTGGGCTCCCCAGTGTCCCACACTGGTGGGGGGGGACTTACAGTGCCTACAGAGGGATTGGGCACATACCCGTCGGCAAATATAGTAAAAGAAATGTTTTGGGACACTGGGAGTGGGCTCCTCAGTGTCCCACACTGGTGGGGGAGGGCAGTCTTACAGTGCTGACAGGGGGATTGGGCACCCTGCTGTCAGCAAATTCAGAAAACCATTATTCAGGACACTGGGAGTGGGCTCCCCATTGTCCCACACTGGTGGTGTTGGGGGGCTTACAATGCCAACAGTGGGATTGGGCACTCTGCTATCAGTAAAATATATTTTTATAATAATTAACATTCCTCAGCCCCCTTCCCCTTAAACTGAGTAAAACAGGGAATAAAGGTCTTTTTTAGGCAAACACCAACAGGTGTTTACCTAAATGGGGCCTGAGGAATCAGATTCCGGTCTTATCATTCGTTAGAAATGTCCAGAAGCATTTTTTGTTTTTTTTACAGGGTCCGGTGTTTTTTCCTGTTAAAGTAGTGCTGCAAATTTCAGCAGTTTTTCACACAACAGTGCTATAAGTTGTGCGAAAACTGATGCAAAGTTGGGGCAGTTTCGCAAAAGTAGTGCCGCAAATTTGCAACACTACCAACAGCTGAATGCAAAAAACATATTTCTGGCCAGTATTTTAAAAAATAATGTCAGAATCATGTTCCTCGGGCTCCAGTTAAGTAAACACAACTGTTGGTGTTTACAAAGGGGCACCATTTTTTGAATTAGTGTTTTTTACCCGACGCTAACTGAAAACAAGATGGCAGCAGCATGACACTACTTAACCCATTTGCGGCAGTAAAAGCAAAAAGTGCTTTCACTTGGCACATCTATTTTTTCTCATAGACTACAATGGGAAACTTTAAAGTTTAATAACTTTTGAACAGATTAATATTTTTTCACCAAACTTTCAAAAAGCACATCTGCAGCCCAGACCCCAACGCTGTTTCAGAGATGAGGTCAAGCAAAGAATTTGCACCTAAATGGTAAATTTCACATTTTTTGGCACTCTGCCACTCTGCAACCGCACCACTGACCAGAACGAAAGTTGCCAGATCCAGAAATCTGTGGTATTAGACAGCGCATGAAAAACTGTGGGCAAATTTGGTGTACGGTTGCATAGTTATGTGGCCATGGAAGCACAGGGCCCAAAGGGCCCTGCACTTCTGTGCCCACATGGATGACTGCATGCAGGTTCTGAGTGCCTTCAACCACCTGTGGCATGTATCCATGGCTACAGAAGTGCTGGACCATGATAATGGATGTCTCTTGTGTCATGGAGGAGAAGGATCTGGGGGTGCTCATTACAGGGTCAATGAGCAACTCGGCACAATGTAGGAAGGTAGCTGCAAAGGCCAAAAAAATGATGGGTTGTATTGCAAGGGGTATATCCTCGAGAGAGGGAGGAGGTGATTCTGCCACTTTATAGGTCATTAGTTAGACTGCACCTGGAGTACTGTGTGCAGTACTGGTGCCTGTATCTGAAGAGGAACATTAAGTTACTGGAGGGGGTGCAGCGCAGGGTGACAAAGATGATCAAGGGGCTGGGGGACTTCACATACAAGAGGAGGTTGAGGGAGTTGAACATGTACTCACTGGAGGACAGGAGGAACGAGGGGACATGATTGAAACCTTTAAATACATGAAAGGAATAAGCAAGACAGGTACAGAGGGGCTGTTCAAAGTAAGGGAGGGGAGGGACACCAGGGGCCATGATATGAGACTGGAGGGAGGAAGGTTCAGGAAGGAGATGATGAGACACTTTTTTACAGAGAGGGTGGTGGCTGGGTGGAATGCATTAACTGCAGAAGTGGTATCCAGTAGAACAGTGGACTGCTTCAAAAGGGGATGGGACAGGACAAGGGGGAGGGTTAATGAAGGGGAAGGGTGGAAGGGAGTGGCAGCTGCAGAATAAGGGGTGCAAGCTGCACATTCGAGCAGACTTGATAGACCTCTAGGCCTTTATCTGCTTGCAAATTTTGTATGTTTGTATGTGGAAAGAGCTGTATGTTGTTTGTCTTACCTGATGATGGATGTCTATGGTTTCATGTGTTGCCTTGCCCCCTTTGGCTGCTTGGGGGGGGTGCAGAGTTAAGGTTGAAAACCTTAACATCGCCGTTCCATATTTATATCACTTTAATAGCAACCCTAATTTATCCATTAACGGAGTCTTTTTGCAAAGAATATATATAATACACACAGACACACACACACACACACACACACAATGTTCTTAGCAAAAAACTGCATTAATGCACCAGGTAGGGTTCAGATTAAAGCAACAAAAGTAGGGAAATGTGGCATTAACTTCACCCCCAAGAAGGAAAAGGCAAAAAATACATAGTTTTTGCTGTACTGACTCTTGGTGCATCAGGGGTGGGGTCTTCCTTGGGGTTCTCAACCTTAGTGCTCACTTTATTTGGTCATGGAATGGGGCGAGTTTTAAGGTTGAGAACCCCAAGGAAGACCCCACTCCTGATTCGTCAACAGTCAAGACAGCGAAAACTGTAATTCTTTCTCTTTTTCCTGCTTGGGGAGTTAGGGTTGAAAACCCTAATCCCACATTCTCTATTTTTGTCACTTTAATCTGAACCATAAGTGCTGCATTAACACAGTTTGTTTGCAAAGAATATAGGTATATATATATATATATATATATATATATATATATATATATAGCTTTTAATTACATGGATGTGACTTTTCCCCATAGCAGTTGTTGGCAGTTATTTTCCTGTATACCCTTTCCCTGTATATACAGTTTTAATAACAACTAAAGGTAGCCGTCCAAATGTATCATATAAAATAAAAGCTGAGTATGTCTGCTATACTCAGAAATAAATCTATTGAGAGGGCCAACCGAATCATAAAGCAACTTGCCCTTCGGGCTTGTGGCTTTATGATTTGGTTAATCCACGCGATAGATATATTTTCTTGCATACCCCTCTTACCCATAATTTATTCATAGTTAGATATATAGATAGATAGATGGACAGATAGACAGACAGACAGATATATGCCTATATACATACACACATCCATACATATACAAATGTATTCTAAGTGGTGTAGCATCGGCAAGAAAAAAAAAAGCTTTATTTTTCTTTGGATCCATAGTTATTTTTGGGTTGCTAAAAAAAGTCTTTGCAAAGTTGTTGATATTTGAATTAATGTCATGATTTAACACTATGAACAGCAGGCAACCTTTAGCCAACTGCATCTGATGAATATGGTTTTCAGTGGCTAACATGAACTGCTACTTTGAGAGCACTGTGCTGCCATGTTTGGCATATGCTGCACTTGTGTAGCATGCCAGCAGATCTACGAGAATGACTACAGAAAGGAACAAATACAGTAAAAGGTAACTATATCAGATTATAACACAACACTGACTATAAAACTAAAGAGCAGGTAAGTAAAATATATATATACTGTCCCTAGTGGTGTTTATTTCTTTAGTTTTATTACCAGGTAAGTGCACTAGGCAAGAAGCTATCTATTTTCAGGCATGATCTGGGAGAGCACAGACAAGGGAATCTTAATAGAACACAGGGTGTATGAATACATTCATGGCACTAAACACAATACAATAATTATGCACAGTTATTGATCTCAAATGAGCCTGCACACGACACTACCTCTTGAAACTGCACTTAACCCTACTGAGCAGATGATTTTCCCGATAAACATATAACTTCAGGTTACATATATTTGATATTTGCATAACAGAGTTCATTCAACAATACAGTATTTGACTATCCTTGCAGGTCAGTGTAGTGATTTACAAGAATTTTTATTACCAACATGTGAGCATTTTCTGTGTGGCAGTAACATAATAATCCTCTTATGTTCCACATCAGTTGACATCACATGAACATTTTCCTCATGTAATCACATGAAATGAGGAAACCTTTTAATCTCTTACTTCTACAAAGGCACATTTGGCTGCAAACTCAGAGTAGGGCACACTAATCCTCGGGATACAAATAAGGAATTCCAAACATCTGGCACAATGGCCACACATGAGGATACTGTAGTGAAGTACTTTTTGTAAGTTGGTAGGAGGTATAGTCTTTCATTGTACAATAAACTATCTACCAGTGATTGAACATTCTAAATTCCACTGGCCCAAGGTCTTGGAACTATTGATTTCTGCCCTGGGCATCTGTATGGATGCATCAGATAGCTTTAATAATATCTACAATCTGAACGTAGGTTTGACTTTTTAATTACCTATCTGCTATCACTGCATAGAGAACATAACTAAAAATCAACTCAAAGTGAAAACTACCTCAGCTAAAAATATTAAACAGTAGTAATCAAAGTGCTACCATAAAAATAAAAATCTACATAGGAAATCATTTTCGCTTGTAGTGATTTACGTTTCTTTGTGCAGCATCTGAATTAAAGCAGCAGTGCATAACGACAGGGTCCAGCATCTGCAATTAAGTTTGACATGCTCTTAAAACTTGGTACTAAGCAGCCCATCTTTAAAGCTGTGGTGCAGAAGAACAGTGAAAATTATGATCTATACTTTTTTATTCCGTTTTAGATTGCACCTTATCTCTTGACTTGTATGATACCCCTCTTCCCTATTGTGGGTCTGTTTTAGCACTCCCCCCCCCCACATTTAAAATAATAAAATAAGCGCCCCTTTTAATATGTCTCAGACCAGATTTTAATCAGTGTTCTTTAGCAGTTTTTGTGCACCTGCTGCCCATAACGTCAAGGAGCAATGTCTGCTCCATGCAAGTTCATTACAGTCACATGGAAAGTGATCTTAATCAACAGATGTTAAAAACAACAGATATTATACAATGGCAAGAAAGAATCTTGGACTGTGATTGGTCAGTTTGGGGCTGGACCCATGGCGTTATCCCAGCACGGACTAGTCTCAGCGTTGTGAACCAATTGAGGATTTATTGGAGGATTGTTTGGATCTCTTTTTTGCATCTCCTCTTAAGAAACAAAAATATTTTTCCATACTAATAAAAAAAATATTTTAAAGAATGTTTTTATTTTATACATAACAACGAGCCATTGTATAATAGCAATAATGCCCTCCAGGGTGTGTGTCATTTGGGATAACACCACGCCTGGGACATTGGATGCACTCGGCCTGTGGCCTCGTGCCCAAATCCCCAGGTGTGGTGTTGTCCCAGCATGACACACACCCTGTCGTGCATTATTCCTTTAATATGAATTACAAGTGCATCAGGTTCTTAAGCAAGTCAGTTTTGATGTACGTGATTCCATATGACCTGCTTTCAAGTGAGAAATGTCCCTCTACACTTACTTTCTCCAGTTGGGGATCTACCATTATTGTGCTACCAACCTCTGCTGTCCCTCCCTTGGTGAACTCATGCATCTGACTGCTAGCACTGGAGGCCCCCTGCACTAGTTGACTCTCCTATCTTTAAGTTTAAGCCCACATGACTTTCCTGCCCATTGACATGACCAGGATCCCCTTCGTGGCACTAGCACAGCCCATCTTGAGCCTGCAGGTATTCCTCGCCCCAGAATGCCCTCTAGCTAGGCAGAAAAAGTAGACTCTCTCTCTTTCACTGGACTCGACAAGAGTTAGCTTGCCTAATAGTCCGCTGTCATTCATCACTGGCCCCAGGACCATAATGATCTTGGAGCAGATTTAAGAAACATTCCTAATTCTATAAATTACATGTCCTCAGAAATTGTTCTCCCTATCTGAATGCAAATATCCATCAGCTCCTCTCTCTAGCTTCAGTTCTAGGGTGAAGATCACACTCATTTGCCATGTACTGCAGGCAGACAAGCCACTGCACCTGCACTAGCATCATGGTCCTGCAATTTCCCTTCAACTCTCTGGCTACATTTACTGAGGAGTCCCCTATAAATGTAATATTACCACTTTGCCCACTCTTTTCCTTCCTCCTCTGTAACAAGTCAGGTGTATGGCTAGACCAAATTTATGGATATAGCTTCCTGAAAATTATCATAAACTCCACAATTTCCACAATTACTTATGAAATTCAACTTAAAGTGACTGTCATTTTGTAATTTTTGGCTGCTTATAACTTGATCATCCTTTAATCAAGAAATCAGGAAGTTGACACACACAGTCTCCTTTTCAGGTGTATGACCCTGCCAAAACTGATGACATTTCATGCATTAATTTAAATTACAGGAGCATAAAATGTATAGTTTATTTACTTCGGAAATCTCATTAAAACAATTATCCATGTTTGGCTGCTTTGAACTTAGTCCCCTTAACCCACTGCTTCCAATAACTTCACAAGAAGTTCAAACCATCCATTGCTTAACCTGATGCAAAATGGCCACCCAGGTCTTTAGTAAAACTAGGAATTGTACTTGTAAAAACAAGAAGAAAATAACTGAAAATTAAAAAGCAGATGTAGGATTGTAATTTCATCCAAATGCTACACTGTAAGGCATAGGCATACTTCTGGCTGCTGTCACAAGTGTAAGATATATACACCAACTTATTTTCCTGCATGGGAGAGAGCAGTTAGGGTTGAAAACACCTAATGCCACATTTCACTATAAATATACATATACATATATATATATATATATATATCACACACACACACACATATATAGGGGCGCAGTTGTTAGGGTTGAGTAGGCACTTCAATGTTAAACTCAAAATGTTACACTTTAATAACTTTGCAACCGTTCAACAGATTTGCATGCAAATTGGCATGCACTGTTACCCAGTGTAGATCTTTGCATGTAGCTTTACTTTTGTTCCAATTCTTAAGATTTTCAGTGCAGGAAGAGTTTAAACCCTGGGCTAAGAATCTGTCATAAGTCCTGAAGTAAGTGCAGGTACAGGCTGTGTATTTGACCCAGACAATTGCCCCAGGGGGTAGAAACTGTTTTTTTGTGTTTATCTGTGTGTGCCTTAAAAGGCCAGGCCAGACTGTCTCAGGAAGTGCTTACATCATAGCTACTTATCAGCCAATAGCTTTGGAAGAATCTTATAGACCTCAGAAGAACAGTATTACAAGCAAGTGTTTTATAGCAAACTCATCAGAACAGCTAATATTCTTCAGGTGAAGCTACCTCTGGCTGGAAGCTGCAATACGTGAACATAGGATTTGCAAGAAAGCAAGTTGTGCTCACAACAGAGGGAGGTGAACCTTATAGTTGTATTTGGTTTGTAGCAGATATTCTGCAGGTGGAGGCTACTTCTAACTGAAAGGTGAAATAAATAACTTAGAATTATCAGAAAAGACAGTCTTTCAAGCAGCAGAGGGAGGTGGATCTAACTTTACTTTTGTTCCAATTCTTAAAATTTTCAGTGCAGGAAGAGTTTAAAGCACAGCTGACTTATTTTGGGGCTGACTGCTTTCAGAGCACAAACCACCAGGCTGTTTTGGGGCTGGGGAGGTTTACCTGTGTCTGACCTGGATGTCTGGATTTTTCTCTGTTTGATTAGCAGGGTATTTTCTCTGTCAAATTGTTGCATAGAGCATCTTGCTGACAGGAAGGCACTCATCGCAGTGGTGGGTCAGAGCTTTTAGCTGATTGTTTTGTGAGCGCACAGTTTAGAAGCAGGGAAAACTGAAGTAAGGTGCCTGCCTGGTGCCATGGCTTGGAGGGACAGGAAGCACATCCTCAGGATCACTAGAACAGCTGCACGGGAGTCTGAGCTGGACATCATTATCCACTTAGGGACAAATGACTTGGCTCATCATGAGATCAGAGCAGTGCAGGAGGACTTTGTAGAGTTGGGGAAGGGCCTAAGACAATTAGCACACACAGTATCCTTCTCAGAGGTGCTGCCTGTCAATGGCATGGGTGAGGTGAGGGTACTTTGCACCATGCAGTTTAATGAATGGTTGAAAAATGGTGTGGAGCACAGGGGTTTGGCTTCATTGGGGACTGGGTTCCACCTGGAAGGACACTAGCCTATACTGGCAGTATGGTCTGCATCTGTCCAGGAAGGGAACAAGTCTATTGAACAATCGGTTTAAATACTTCATTGGCAAGATTTTAAACTAGTGAAGGGGGACTGATAAGCAGCAGGAAAATCCCAGCCTCTCCCTTAAAAACAGGATACTAAATGAGAAACAGACCGAGGTAGAAAGGACAGTGGGGGATGCTGCAACAGAAGGTAAAGCCATCAAAAAATTGAGAGCAATGAGTACCAATGCCCGTAGTCTGGGTAACAAGCTTCCTAAATTAGTGGCCTTGATGGAGGAGGAACATCTGGATATCATGGCAGTCACAGAAACATGGTCACACAAAACCATGACTGGGACGTAAACATACCAGGATACACTATCTACAGGAGGGACAGGAGGGTAAAAGGGAGGAGTAGCTCTTTACATAAGGGAAGAAATCAAAGCAACAGAACAAAGGGTAAAGAGGAGGAGAAGAAACACTGTGGGTAAATTTGGAGACAGGCAATGGCACCACAATCCGCACAGGGGTTGTATACAGACCCCTTCTCAGGGGAGAAATGGACAAGAAATGATAGAAAGTATACTTAGAATGGCAGAAAAAGGGGAGATATTGCTGATGGGGGATCTGAATATGCCAGATGTTAACTGGAGTGCAGTTGCAGCAGCCACTTCAAGAGTGGGGTTATTCTAGATGCCTACAGGGGACATGCCTTAGACAACTAGTATTGGAGCCCACTCGAGAGGAGCAATCTTAGACCTGGTTCTCTCAAATGGAGATGAAGAGAGGATCACAGATGTAGAAGTGGGTAGCCATCTGGGAACTAGCGACCATCGAACAGTATGGTTCACAATAAACACAGCAATAGAGTCAAGCCATACAAAGCCAAAGTACTGGACTTTAGGAGGGCTGACTTTGCCAAAATGGGTGAGTGCCTAAGGAATGCACTAGCAAATGGGCAGGAAGGAGGGGTGGAAGAACAATGGGGAATAATAAAAACTGCCATCACAGAGGTAGCAAGCCTTTGTGTGAAGCAAAGAAACAAAACAAAATGATGTAAGAAACCACTATGGTTCTCAAATGAAGTGGCAGTGAAGGTTCAAGAGAAAAAGAAAGCATTCAGGAAGTACAAGGAATCACAGAAGGAGCAGGACAGAGAACTGTATCAGTTAAAGCAAAAGGAAGCTGGGAAGGCAGTCAGAACAGCAAAGGCCCAAACCGAGGAAAAGATAGCCAACTCAGTTAAGAAGGGGATAAAACCTTTTATAGGTACATCAGGAATGAAAGGAAGACCAAGGGAGGGATAGTGAGGCTTAATAAAGGGGAGGAGGGTGGGCAGAGGTGACTGTGAAAAGAGCAGAGATAATAAACAAATATTTTTGCTCAGTATTTACAAATGAAGAGGGGGAGGTACCTAAAACAAACAGTAGAAACACTCTGGATACAGAAGTTGATACCAGCCCATTTACAGAAGAAAGGGTTATGAAATAACTCTTAAAACTGAAGGTGGACAAAGCAATGGGGCCTGATGGGATTCATCCCAGAATTGTAAAAGAACTAAGGGTAGAACTAGTGACACCACTGACTACCCTCTTTAACAAATCATGGGAGGATGGGGTGGTACCGAGGACTGGAGGAGGCAGATGTGATTCCCTTCACAAAGTGGGAGCAAGGCAGAGCAGGAAACTACATACCTGTTAGTTTAACCTCAGTGATAGGAAAATGATGGAATCACTTCTGAAGGAAAGAATTGTCAGTATCTAGAGGCCAGAGGCACAGGACCCAAGGCAGCATGGATTCACAGCGGAAGGTCATGCCAGACAAATCTGATAGATTTCTTTGACTGGGTGACCAAAGTAGTAGATCAGGAGGGGCTGTGGACATGGCCTACCTAGACTTTAGCAAGGCATTTGACACAGTCCCACACAAAGATTAATATACAAGTTAGCCAGCCTGGGAGTGGGTCCCAAGATGACAGCCTGGGTAAAAAATTGGCTGGAGAATAGGACACAGAGTAATAGTAAATGGAGTCCACTCTGAAGAAAGGGGTTACTAGTGGGGTACGCAGGGGTTCAGTAGGACCGGTCCTCTTCAATGTCTTTATAAGCAACATTGCAGAGGGACTGGAAGGAAAAGTATGTCTCTTGCAGATGACACAGAGAAGTGCAACAGAGTTGATGCACAGGTGGGGTGGAAAGGATGAAAAGGGACTTGGCAAGGTTAGAGGAATGGTCAAATGTATGGCAGCTTAGATTCAATGCTAAGAAGTGCAAGGTAATGCACTGGAAACAAAAACCAGGGAAGAGTACACAATGGGGGTGAGATACTAACAACAACAAAATGGAAAGGGACCTGGGGTAGTCATATCAGATGACCTAAAGGTGGGCAAGCAATGTGAGAGGGCAGCAAGGAGGGCTGGGGGATACTGGGATGCACAGGGAGAGGCATCACCAGTAGAAAACAGGAAGTTATTATCCCTCTGTACAGACAGCTGGTGAGACCCCATCTGGAGTACTGCGTGCAGTTCTGGAGACCCAGTCTCCGCAAAGACATAGACAGGATGGAAGCTGTCCAGAGGAGGGCAACTAAAATGGTGCAGGGTCTGCACCGGAAGACATATGAAGAGAGACTTAAGGAGCTTAATATGTATAGCCTCGAGGAAAGGAGGGAGAGGGGGACATGATAGAAACTTTCAAGTACCTCAAGGGAATCAACAAAGTCCAAGAGGGTAGCATCTTTCAAAAAAGAGGTGTGCAAGAACAAGGGGGCACAATTTGAAGATGGAGGTGGCTCAGAGGTAATTTAAGGAGTATCTTTTCACAGAGAGGGTTGTGGATGCATGGAACGGCCTTCTGGAGGAGGTTGTGGAGCCAAAAACAGTGGTGGAATTCAAGCATGCATGGGACAGTCATAAGGCAATTCTAGGGGCTGGGGGTAGGAAGAAGTAGGCTGCTGGTTAACTAGGATCTGCAGCTTATCCACTAGGTTGGGAAATGGGCAGACTGGGTGGGCCAAGCAGTCCTTATCTGCCGTCAAATTCTATGTAAGTGACGTTCCAGTTGGATGTACAGTTTCCGAGTTCAGGAGAGGTGAAAAAAGCATTTTTTTGCTCATTGACTTTGCTGGGATTTTTCTTTGAACTTGCCTCGGTTTGTACATGGAGGTTACGAGATGAGCACTCTAAAGTAAAGTTTAAGTACTTAACTTGACTAAAAAAAATTTAATACTAGATCATTTAGCTAATTGGGCAGGCAACTTCCAGGAAGGAGTTGCCTGACCAGATCATGTCAGTGGTTTTTTAAGAAGGATGGGGACAGGATAGAGACCATTCAGAGAAGGGCAACCAAAATGATATAGGAACATCAGGGGCTGCCATACAAGGGGCAGCTGAAGGTGTTAAACATGTACCCACTTGAATCCAGGAGAGAAAGGTGGGATATGATAGAAACCTCTAAGTACATGAAGGGTTTAAATTCAGTACCCTATGCTGAACTATTCACCAAGGTTCCCAACTCAAACATGAGGGGGTATGGATGGAAACTGAGGGGTGGGAGTTTCAGGAGAGATCTTAGGAGGCGTTATTTCTCAGAAAGGATTGTGGAGTGATGGAACAAACTACCTGTGGTGGTGGTAGGAACTAGGACCATCTCAGCATTCAAAAGGGGTTGGGATAAGGAGTACGCTAAAATCAAATCCGCATGGGACTCTACCAGCTAGGACCCAGGATCACCTAAGATCTTGGGATCTCAAAGGCAGACTTTAAGAATCTCTGATCTCCTTCTGCAGTCACCATTTTATGTTTCTATGTTCTAACTTCCGGAGAATTTTTTTTGTAAGAGATTAAAGGCCCATATTCAGAGCCAGCTGGCTGCACATGCAAAAAGGTGTGCTGCTCAAAAAAATAGGGCTGACTGGCTCTGGCGCCATATTCAAACAGATAGTGTGATACAAACTGACCGCGCTATCTGTTTGCATATCGGACCCTGGTAGCACTGTGCACACAGAAACATAGAAACACAGAATTTGATGGCACATAAGGACCGCTTGGCCCACCCAGTCTGCCCATTTCCCTACCTAGTGGATAAGCTGCAGATCCTAGTTAACCAGCAGCCTACTTCTTCCTACCCCCACCCCCTAGAATTGCCTTATGACTGTCCCATGCATGCTTGAATTCCACCACTGTTTTTGACTCCACAACCTCCTCCGGAAAGCCATTCCATGCATCCACAACCCTCTCTGTGAAAAAATACTTCCTTAAATTACCTCTGAGCCGCCCCACTCTATCTTCAAATTGTGCCCCCTTGTTCTTGCACACCTCTTTTTTTGAAAGATGCTACCCTCTTGGACTTTGTTGATTTCCTTGAGGTACTTGAAAGTTTCTATCATGTCCCCCCCTCTCCTTCCTTTCCTCGGGGCTATACATATTAAGCTCCTTAAGTCTCTCTTCATATGTCTTCCAGTGCAGACCCTGCACCATTTTAGTTGCCTTCCTCTGGACAGCTTCCATCCTGTTTATGTCTTTGCGGAGATTGGGTCTCCAGAACTGCACGCAGTACTCCAGATGGGTTCTCACCAGCTGTCAGTACAGAGGGATAATAACTTCCTGTTTTCTACTGGTGATGCCTCTCCCTATGCATCCCAGTATCCTCCCAACCCTCCTTGCTGCCTCTCACATTGCTTGCCCACCTTTAGGTCATCTGATATGACTACCCAGGTCCCTTTCCATTTTGTTGTTGTTAGTATCTCACCCCCATTGTGTACTCTTCTCCTGGGTTTTGTTTCCCAGGTGCATTACCTGCACTTCTTAGCATTGAATCTAAGCTGCCATACATTTGACCATTCATCTAACCTTGCCAAGTCCTTCTCATCCTTTCCACCCCACCTTGTGCATCAACTCTGTTGCAGATCTTTGTGTCATCTGCAAAGAGACATACTTTTCCTTCCAGTCCCTGCAATGTCCTTATAAAGACATTGAAGAGGACCGGTCCTAATACTGAACCTCATGTACTCCCAGCACTAGTAACCCCTTTCTTCAGAGTGGATCCATTTACTATTACTCTCTGTGTCCTATTCTCTAGCCGATTCTCTTTACCCAGGCTGTCATCTTGGGACCCACTCCAGGCTGGCTAACTTCAGATTAATCTTTTGTGTGGGACTGTGTCAAATGCCTTGCTAAAGTCTAGGTAGGCCATGTCCACAGCCCTCCTGATCTACTACTTTGGTCCCAAGTCAAAGAAATCTATCAGATTTGTCTGGCATGACCTTCGCTGTGACTCCATGCTGCCTTGGGTCCTGTGCCCTTCTGGCCTCTAGATACTCGACAATTCTTTCCTTCAGAAGTGATTCCATCATTTTCCCTACCACTGAGGTTAAACTAACAGGTCTGTAATTTCCTGCTTCTGCCTTGCTCCCACTTTTGTGAAGGGGAATCACATCTGCCTTTCTCCAGTCCTCGGGTACCACCCCATCCTCTCATGATTTGTTAAAGAGGGTAGACAGTGGTGGCACTAGTTCTACCCTTAGTTCTTTTAGAATTCTGAGATGAATCCCATCAGGCCCCATTGCTTTGTCCACCTTCAGTTTTAAGAGTTCTTTCGAACCCCTTTCTTCTTAAATGGGCTAGTATCAACTTCTGTATCCAGTGTTTCTACTGTTTGTTTTAGGTACCCCCTTCCTTTGTAAATACTGAGCAAAAATATTTTAGTATCTCTGCCTTTTCACAGTCACCCTCTGCCCACCCTCCTCCCCTTTATTAAGCCCTGTTTCCCTGGTAGTCTAGTGGTCCCCCCCCCCGATCTGTGTAAAATAATATTAATCCCATTTCCCTGGTGGTCGCAAGTGGTCGCCATGTTCCATGCAGCACTACCAGGGTGTGGGGTTGAAGACCACCCATAGGAGTACATTACAGCATACACTGGTCAGCACCATGGCCCTCATGGGTGATATTCAGCCCAAACATACAGATGAGCCCATTGGGCATACATGATGCTATGGGGCCATTTGCATGTCTGCTGTGGTCTCATCTGCGTGTCAGCACCCAGCGGGAATGAGCATCCCCCCAGCCCTGATCTGTGTATTACTAAATAAATCCCCTCATCCCTGGTAGTCTAATTGTCCCCCCCTCTCCAATACCCGATCTGTGTAAAATAATGTTAACCCTATTTTCCTGGTAGTCTAGTGGTCCCCCCTCCCCGATCCCCTATCTGTGTAAAACAATATTAACTCCATTTCCCTGGTGGTCCAGTGGTCCCTCCCCCTCTTCCCTGATTGCTGTCCTGACCCAAATAAATAAATTCACTGTTAGTCTAGTGCCTCTTCCACCCCTCACCCATGAGTAGTGACCCACCATCCTGTTCCCACCCAACCCAAGCCTTAGCCAGCACTGCACATTCCTCCACACTGCCATGGCCAGCCACTGACTGGCCCATCAACATGCATGAATAGCACATAGTACGCATTCATTGGTTGACCAGTCAGCCAATGAGCATGTACTATGTACTGTACATGTGCAGTGACAATTCAGTCAGCGGCTGGCCATGGAGGTGTGAGGAGTGCTGCGTCAGTTGCCAGCGCGAGTCGGGTTGGGGGCAGGGTGGGCCGGGTCTCACCTAGTGGTGAGACCCTGAACTATCAGGAATTTACTTATTTGGGTTGGTATGGCAATCCGGGAAAGGGCAGGGGGAACCACTGGACCACCAGGGAAATGGGATTAATATTATTTTACAGAGATCGGGGAAGGGGGTTACCACTAGACTACAAGGGAAACAGGGTTTAATTTTATTTTACACAGATTGGGGCTCAGGGAGGGATGGCTCTACCAGCAGGGACCCTGCCATGGATGGTGCATGGCAGTTGTACATGGGGCTCACCCTGTCAGCGCACCATTAGGGGCAGGGTTTCAGAAATGCTAAACTGCACTGTAGCAAAGGGCTGTTTTAGCGCATCTGAAAGTTTTGTAAATTGCACTGCGCCGCCTGTGCATGAGGGATCCTTCATCTGCATAGGTACGCCGCACTATTGTGCACCATGGTGCTGTCAAGGGTGTACCATGCATATCTAGCCTTTGATTATGGTCACACCATTGACAGCTGGTGCTATTCCAGGTTTGTGCAGCACAAAGCTGGTTTATGCCACACAAACCTTTTGAAAATGGGGGCCCAAATCTCTGTAGCTCTCCATCTTAATTCTACACTTGACAACTCCCCTCACCAACTCTGCACTTTCCACATTCCAAGAAAGCACTGCAAATGCCTATAAGAGCTTTACAGTGCCCATTAGAAGCAAAGTTACTGCCCATTATAACCAGAGAAAAATGTGTTGAATTTGATATATCTGATTTGGGGAAACTGTTTTTGTCCACTACAACAGACTGTCCATTATAACAGTGTCTATTATAACTGGAGTATATACTATATGTATATAGCATATGGTGGAATGTTGTTCTCCACCAAAATCAGTTAATTGTAAAATGTTGTTCTGCTACAGTAGTGACGTCCGTAGTGCAGCATAACGACTTTTCGTTCTGCTGCACTATGGATGTCACACAACACTGACTGCAACAGAAATGGCAGGCTCAACCAGATAACTATGGTGGCGGCAGCAACACAATCACCCAACACTCACAAACTGCAGGATCAATCAGATAGTTCAACATTTAATTAAAAGGCAGGATCAATCAGATATACAAGTATTACTTACAAACAGGAGAGTCTCCTCACAGTCACCGCTTCTCACTAGGTGAGGAATTCAGCTGCCATGTTGCTGTTTTTTTGAAAAGCCCTTCCCCACCCATTCAGCAACCAGTTGAAGGTTGCTATACCAAAATGATGGACGCCTGCTCCATAGCAACCTCAAATCCCCACCCTGGCAGTGAATTGAAAAGTCTGTGACCCTTACAAAAACAAATGTATTTTGAATGCTGCAGTTATGTTGAAACTATAATTTATTACCAGTGTTTTCTTGTCCTCAAAGTGCAAGTTTTTCACCATACACTATATAGAAAAGTGTATGGCTCCCGATGCACAACAAGGCTGATCTTCAATTTCGTGGTTACTATGCTAACTGTGTTACCTCTTGAGCTGCGCTCTCGAGGTCAAAAGTCAGCGTAGTAACCACTCAGTTGGAGAATAGCCTTGTTGTGCTTCGGGAGCCATACACTATCCTATATGATATGCCATGGGCTGCATAAACATAGATTATTTATTTTCATACTGCTCATGGCAAGTGCCATTTATTCAATAACAGGGACTGGTTAGTGTGTAAAATTATGTTTTTTGTGACATTTTTTTACTGGCACGCATGGACGGAATGTTAGGTATACAGGAACATTCCGCTCAGAACATTATGGAGCTGGAGTGGAAACATCCATTGTTCTCTGAGCTGGGGTGGAAATTAATTAAGCAATAAGCCATGAGGGTGTGTGGGTTATCAGGGGATTTACCTCGGTTGGAGTGGTTTGCCCACGAGGTGCAGCTGAGTGGGTAAATCCTCGCCAGCTGTGGTAAATCCCCTGAAAACCCACATCCCCAAAGTGGCTTATTGCGATTAAACCAAGGTTGATTTTTTTACTATGATAAAATGTAACTTTTAAAGGGGTTGCTTTGTTTTTTTTTTTATTCCTATGCTGCAGATGATTATTATTGGAGTAGGATTAGATACTCATCAACAGCCATTGATTATCAGAGGATTTAGACTGGTGGACAACTGCCAGTCTGACCATTTCATTGACTGTTCACTTATGTCCATGGTATAATGATTTAGTTTCATTCCAGCTCCACTGCCCATGAAAACAGTACATTTATTTGTGATTTTTGTATACCCACTGGTTTTGTGTGTGTGTGTGTGTGTGTGTGTGTGTGTGTGTGTGTGTCTCTCATATATTACATATGTTGCAAAAAACTCTGTTAATGCTCCAGTTAGTGTCAAAGCAGCAAAAGTTGAAATAAGGCATTAGGGTTTCCTAACACCTCTGCCTCAAACAGGTAGTTAACTGCCAGGCTTCTCAAGCCCAATATTCACCCCATTTACAAAGTCTACACATCTGACCATATTTACAGATGGAATGGGGTGAGCGTTAGGCTTGAGAAGCCCAAGGCACGCCCCACTACCTGGTTTGGGAGGGCAGGGTGTTAGGGAAACTCTAAGATCTCATTTTCCAACTTTTGTCCCTTTAACCCTAACTGAAGCATTAACAAAGTTTTTTTACAACTTATTTCCTTACTTTTTGAGATAGTATAATAGTATCCTTATCTTACTGTGGGATCGCAGGGTCCTTTGGTCCCTGCATGCCCATCCCTCTGCAGAGATTTTATATTATATCTACAGAGGGATAAGGGCTGGGAGTGCAGGGTCCTTCCCCACAGTAAAATAAGGATACTATTATACTATTCAAAAGAAAATAAATATAGCAAAACGTTGTTGATGCTTCAGTTAGGGTCAAAGCGACACAAGATACTGTATATATAAATTGTTAGCATTGCCTTCTTATTACCCCACCTCATGTACCCATTTTGGAAACTGTTTGAGACCCTGCCAAAATGTAATTCTGTGCAACTGCAACACCATTCCGAACCACAGGTGCGAGAACACATTTTGGGCAGGATTTGAAAAATGACAGCTGTGACATATACTGTATGAGGTGGGGTAATAAGAAGGCTATGTTTAAAATCTGGGGTCAAAATATTTAAAATCTCAAACTTTACGAGCAGGTGTAAGAAATTGCAATGAATGGTCATAACTTCGGCATTTTTTTAAATATTCCGACCCCAAATTTTCAACATAGTCTTCTTATGACCCTACCTCATAAACCCCATAGCTGAAAATGTTCAAATACATGCCAAAATGCCATTCCACTCCACAGGTGTGGAAATACATTTTGGACAGGATGTGTTGACAGCTGTACTGTCCGTGAGGCGGTGTGAAAAAAATGGCTATGTTGAAAATTTGGACTCAAAATATAAAGTTATGCAGATAACATAGAAAAATTTCAATGAACACTTAGGATTCAGCTATTTTTAGGAATTTTTTCACCAAATTGTTAACATTGCCTTTTTGGAACCCCATCTTATGAACACTGGTGGTGAAATTTCATTGTTTGTCCCCAAAAGGTGATTTTGCACAGCGACCTCGAAATCACCTTCCGGGCCCGACAAATGAAATGACAGTTGCAGTTTTCATGAGGCGGGGACTCAAAAAGGCCATGTAGAAAATTTGGTGAAACAATTTTAAAAAATGACAAAGTTATGAACAGAAGTTCAAAACACCATTGAAATACATTGTACAGTACTTACCTTGATTCCTCAGTTCACGGTTCACTTTTGAAGAGTGCAAACATGTCTCAGTCCACAGAAGAAGACCCTACAACCTCCAGAGTTAAGTATAGGGTAAGGGTGGGTGGGTGCTCAGTGGGAGGGTTGGGGAGGGTGATGGTGGGGCAGACGATGATGGACCGTTTCTTCTTTTTCAGTTTTTTTTTTTTTTTTTTTAAAGACGGAGGACTGTTTTCTTTTACAGGATTTAATAAATATATATTTGGGACACTGGGAGTAGGCTCCACAGTGTCCCACACTGCTGGGGAGAGGGATCTAAATGCTGACATGGGGATTGGGAACTCCGATGTTGGTGAATAAATAAAACACCGGGCTGCAAGGGGGGGGGGGGAGCATCCAGCACCTGGGGTGGGTATCCTGCTGTTTGACACACAGACAGCAAGAGATGGCAATTAGAGAGTGGGTTGCTACTAGACATCAGGGACACATTGAGGACAGTGATCAGAGGGTGGGAAGTGCCACTAGACAGTAGGGAAATTAGCTGCATTATGGGCACAGCGATCGGAGGGTGGAAGTGCCACCAGACACCAGGGAAATTATTTATATTACAGGGACAGCAATCGGAGGGTGGGAGGTGCCACTAGACACCAGGGAAATGTAGGAGCAGGGGTATTGGAGGGTGAGGAGCCACTAGACGCCAGGGAAAAACATTAAGGGTACTGGGGAGGGCAGTGGAAGGGACAAGCAAGGATTCTCAGGTGATGAAAAGGGATCCTTTTTTGTGACTCATAATGCTAAAAATTATTGTTTTTTGTATCATGCGGTCACAAAAAAAGGATTCGTTATATTAAGAAAAAAACATTTTGGGGCATAGTTCTAACTTTGAAGTGCAGATTGCCACTAGGGGTCCCGATGAGCCAGCTAGGTGTGGGTGTCTCCCTCCAGGATGTTATTTTTGTGGCTTTTGAAAACAAAAAAATTAAGAAACAACTGAAACAAGATTTCAGCTAGTGAAAAAGGATTTTTTTCTCATGAAAAAGGATTTTATTCTCACAAAAAGGAATAGGTCTCACAAGACAGAATCCTTTTTCGCGAGATCAAATCCTTTGTTGAACTTTCTCCCTCTATCCTGAAAAGTGATCTTTCCATTGAAAACAATGGGAAATGAAAAACTCAATAACTTTGGAACAAATTAATATTTTTTCACAAAACAAAGCATACCCAAGCTGTTTCTACCATTAAAAAAAAATCACACATAAATTCCACACCATCTGGATGCAAGGCGATGAGGAAAAAACTGCAAAAAGTGGTGACTTTATGACTTTTTGCACTGTCTGGATCTCAGAATCCACACATCCAAATGGAACAAAACTTACCACATTAAGAGATCACCATGGGACAGTGCATGCCAAATATTGAGCAAATCTGTTTATCAGTTGCAAAGTTATTAAAGTGCAAAATGTGAGGTTTAACATTAAACATGTTACTCAACCCTAACTATAGGGACACTACTGCACCCCTATAATACTGTGTGTGTGTGTGTATGTGTGTCTCTGTATTAGTGCTGCTTGGATAGTATCCTACCAAGTCAGATACCATCATTTTGGTTGGATATCGGGTAGCCTGTGATGGCACAGACATCCGACCAAGGATCCGACCTACTAGAATTCATTGTAAGTATCCAAGGTATTCATGGATCTGACCTGGATCCGATGTATCCAACCATCAGATCCAAGTATCCGAGGTTGGACCTGATGGATCCAGCCACCAGATCCAACTATCCAAGGTTGGATCCAATGGATCCAACCTCAGATGCATGGGCAGGATCCCTGGTTGGATACCAGCACTATCCAACAGAGGATAGTTGAATCCACAAAAGCACTATCTGAGCAACACTACTATCTATCTATTTATGCAATGGGGACAAGTTAAATAAATGATTTCTCTACATAAGAGCAGTTTGACCTCAGATAACCTCACCAGTGGTGAAAACTGCCCGAGTACAGATAAATCATTTATTTAACAAGTTCCTCATTGCATATTCCATTTGGGGAGATTTGCTTTTTTTGGTGTAGTTTTTATTTTTTTTACATTTCATTTAGACGTTTTTTTTATATATGGAGTTCCCCAGGGATCTATACTTGGCCCTCTCCTTTTCTCTCTCTTTATTAACAACCTTACCTCACTTCCCTGTGTCTCCTTGCTGATCCTTTATGCCGATGACATGGTGCTTCTTGCTAGTGGTAAAGACCCCACATCAGTAAAGGCGAATCTTCAGGCTGACTTTGACTACTTACAAGTCTGGCTTCTACAAAACAAACTCACAGTTAATGCTAAGAAAATTGTGGCTATGCTTTTTGGCTCCCCCTCTAGAATCAAATCCTGTGCTCCAGATCTATCAGTACTATGACCTGATGGCTCCCTGTTGGTATCTGTTAACTCCTTTAGGTACTGTATCTAGGAATCAAACTTGACCCATCTCTGTATTTTAACCTCTACCTCACGGCTACTTGCAAGGCAGTTAACTCCAAACTGGGTATTGCCTATAGAATTAGGTCCTCCCTATATGATGCTGCCTGGCTTGCTATTGCACAAGGTTTCCTCCTTCCCTCCCTTACATACTGCTCACAGGTATACTTTAATGCTAACAAAGGATCCCTCCATAAATGGAGCACATGTTACAACAGCATATGCTGATTTGCCCTCTGCACACAGACGGACTCATCACTGTAAACTCTACTCCAAACTAAATTGGCTCTCCCTGACTTCACACAGACTCTACTCTACTCTACTGGATGCTTGATTGACAATATCATCAGAATGGGAACACCTGAGTATCTCTCAAGGCTGCTACCTCATCCCTCCCAAGCATATCTCTTTAGGTCATCCGTACAAACCCAACTTGAAATTCCCAGATACCTCACAAAAAAGGGGGAACTATCCTTCACTATATCGGCTCCCAGCATCTGGAACTCCCCCCCCCCCCTTCACAATAAACTCTCTAAATCCCACCTAGCCTTTAAACTGGGTCTCCGTGACCCACCTGACTGACTCTGATGGCTGCTCCTGTACTGTAACTTGAGACTGACTCCCAGTAGCATTCCTTACCTACATGGCACTTACTGTTTCCCTTCACTGTATAAAATCTGCATTTTCCCACTCCCTCCACAAAATCGTTAGTTAAAACTGTTATTTATTCTTTAGTGGTTGTCGTATGTCCTTAATTATTATTGTTTCATCCAGTGCAACTAGCTAATGTAGGGGTATTTGTTTACTCTCAATTTCCACAGAAATATGTCTTGCTTTTGTCAGCGATCTGCGAATTTGTTTTGTTCCCACTTCATGCTGCACCATGAACAATTGTCACTGATGTTTGTATCTTGCTCTTTCCTGACTGTACTCTCCAGGGTCGTGCCTGAATATAGGCAATACTCTTGTCTAGTGTACCTACCCAGTAAACAAAAACCAAATAAATAATATATAATACACAGAATTTTTTGTGGTGTGCCCTTTGTCACTGTGCCATTTACAGTAGCGTAACTAGGGATACTAGTATGGCAGCTAGGGACGCTATGTACCTCTACTTTTGGCGCACCACTTCATTGGCTTTGATTGCGTTTGTGAGCGGGTTTAACAGTTTTCAAAACATGGCTGCAGCTCTCGGCGAGAAAGTCAGGTTGCCAGTTCAGTGTCCTTTCAATTTGTGTTTCTTTTCTTTTTTTTCACTTAAATTAATTACAGTTGCATTGTCTGGTTGATCCTGCCTTTTGTTTTCAGTGGCGATAAAGTGTGGTTGTGGTCAGGGATGGAGCAAGTGGGAGCGCCTGTGTTGTAGTGCTCACTCACTTGTAATTCCTGGTTTAGGCATTTCTTTCAAGAAATTGGGTTTTTGGGTCACTTGGTGTGCCACAGAAACAACAGCTGGAGAACAGTCATTGCTGGAATGGTGAGGGGGAAGCCACTGGTGGCATCAGGAGATAGTGTGCATGCTGGGTTAGTGCCCATGGACAGAGCGGGGAGAAAGAGCAGCATTGCCTATTGATCTGACGTGGTAAGCAGCCATGGACAGATGAGATTCTAAACTTCAAGCCTCATGGAAGAATGTACGTTTTCAACAATATGTAGTAGGCAAAGACTCATCTAAGTGCAAGTTGAGGAGAACTGAATGGAAGGAAATGAAGGGCAGTACACAGCAGTTGGGTGGAATTGAGAAAATAAAAGTGTCTGAAAGTAATGCCATCCCTCTGGCTGGGGTGGTGGGGGGCTCGGTGATGATGTAGTAACTATGGGCCCTATTCACAAAGGTGCAGGTTATACACACAAAATGCATGTACAATGCCTCAGTAGGTACGCAACCCCAGAGAGGCAGAGGGTGTGTGGTATTCATAACTGTGAGCACCCACTGGTACATGTCCATGGCCCTGCCCCCCTGGTGCACAGCTATGCTGGGGTGGATTGCAGCTGCATGGGGGATGGCTCACAGGGCACAGGGGGGCATGCAATGGAATGCCTGCCTGGGTCCCGTAGTGGATCCTCTGCTGCATGCATGCTTGCATGAGATCTTGAGGAAGGTGTAGACCCTGAGAATTGGGGTCTAATGGGTGGCTGCCTGAATGGCTGCCCCCAGCACTCCCTGGCAGCCCAGTGGCCTGGGGCAGCAGTGTGGCATGGGTCCATGTGCCAATGCTGCTGGCCGGCATCTGTAGGGGGGCATGTATAAGTTATGGCTGGGTCCCCCATCATGTAACTTACTCCTCCCTGGGCTGGCATGCCACACCATGCCTTAGTGAATGGTGTGGAGTGCGGCCGGGCTCCCTGGCACACCTCCAGACCACTCATGGCGCATAGCTGAGCAGGCGGCAGGGGGATCTGGTGTGCAAGGTGTTAGCCTGCCTGTTGTGAATGTCACCAAGGGATCTGCCAGACTCCACTGTGTGGCATTTAGTCACGGGCATGCCTACATGCCACACATATGCATCACATAGGCTTTTGTGTCTAGGGCCCTATATGCATAAATCGGCAATGATGTAATTACTATCTGTATAAATCATCTCCAATTCATTATTCATACATATATTTGCTCTGACAAATGCATTTATCATACTGCATGCATCTCCACCCCATTGATAACACACACACACACACGTATCTATATGTGTGTGTGTGTGTGTGTGTGTGTGTGTGTGTGTGTGTGTGTGTGTGTATATATATATATATATATATATATATATATATATTCATTGCAAAAAACTCTGTTAATACATCAGTTAGGTTCCTATTACTGTAACAAAAGTATGGAAATTCAGCATTAGAGTTCCCAACCTACAACCCACCCCCACCCCTCCACACACCACAGGCATCAGGGTGCCTTAGGGGTCATCGGGCCTAATTCTCACCCCATTTCATGTGTAAGAAAGCTAAAATGGTACAGTATAGGAGAATAGGGTGAGAATTAGGCCAGACAACCCCAGTGGTTTTGCACAAAGTTTGGTATGCACCTTTCTGTGGGGTAGTTATCTTGATTTGGCAAGTTACATTCTGGTCAGATGTACAGTTTCCGAGTTACGAAGAGGTAAAAAAACATGTTTTCAGTCATTGACTTTGCTGGGATTTTTCTTTGAACTTGCCTAGAGCCCAGATGCTTTGGTTTTTTGGTCTGAAATGTTCAGGGCAGAAAGGGACTACCTCACAAATGTGCCTTTTGCTAGTCTGGTGAAAAAACATAGGCCATTTTTAAGTTATTGCAATCTAAATATTTGAGAAAAAATGTTTCTGAGCATGTTCATTAAGCACTAAAATATAGCTGTATGAAACTAAGTACGAATCCGGCTTTGTATGGCTGCCATCTTGTTTTCAGTTTTGCCTGACAAATACAAATTTTGAAACCTCCCAAAATGATATTCTGGGCAGGAACCAACACATGTAGCTTGCTTATTGGGATCCCATGTGCATTTTACACTTCAATGATTGGAAAACGTCCTTATAATGTGTTTAATTTATCATTTCAATTCTTTGTTCGTATGGTCATTATATGAAGTACAGTAGGATCCTAGTTTGTATGATGAGATACGAACTAGGATCCTACTCCGTATGACATCCATATGAATACTGATTTAAAAATACATTTTTCTGGTGACATGGGAGTGCCCAAGCCCTGTGTCAGCACTAGACGACCCCCCACGCCAGTGTGGGACATTGGGGAGCCCACACCCAGTGACTCCAACAGAACGTCCATATCTCACAATGGGATTCCCAATCCCTATGTTGGCAGTAGCCCCCTCAAAAGGCGGGACCCTGGGAAGCCCACTCCCAGTGTCCCCAGTTATATCATACCCCCCCACACACACTACCACTGTCACTGTGGTACACTGGGAAGCCCACCCCCAGTATCCCAAAATGTTTATTTATAGAAAATATACCTAAAAAAGAAAATAGTCCCTTGACGTCTTTTTATTTTTTTTAAATCCTGTAAAATAGAAAACGATCCCTCGTCATCTCCCCATCCCCTCCTCTGCCTTCCCGACCCTCCAACTGAGCAACCCACCACATCCCCTGCCCAATACTTACCATCGGAGGTAAGCAACTGTCACCTTCTATGGACCAGTACATGTCAGCTGTCTTCAAAACTGAACTGCAAACTGAAGAATCGTGGTAAGTGCCGTATAATGGCTGTCTATGGTGTTTTGAACTTATGTTGATATCTCGGGCATTTTTCAACATTTCTGCACCAAATTTTCAACATGCCCTTTTTGGGACCCCACCTCATCAATACTGTCACTGTCATCTCGTTAATCAGACCCATAAGGTGATTTTGCAGTCACTGTGCAGAATCACCTTTTGGGACCGATTAATAAAATGACAGTGCCAATGTTTATGAGGGGACATTCCAAAAAGCCCATGTTGAAAATTTGTTGCAAAAATGTTGAAAAATGACTGCGTTATGAGTGTGCATTGTGCAGTTTCTACGCACACTCATAACTTCACCAATTTTTTATATTTTCACTCCAGCTTTTTAGCATTGCCATTTTTTCACACCTCTTCATGAACAGTACAGCTGTCATTTTTCACATCCTGTCCAAAACATATTTTCGCACCTGTGGTGCAGAATGGTGCGGTCGCTGTGCAAAATCAATTTTCGGGACAGATTAACAAAATCACAGTGCCAGTGTTCATGAAGGGAGGTCCCAAAAATTGAAAATTTTGTGAAAAAATGCCCCCAAAATGCCCACATTATGAGCATGCGTTGTGCAGTTTCTGTGCACACTTGTAACCGCTGAGTTTTCATATTTACACTCCAGATTTTCAACATTGCAATTTTTTTCACACAACCTCATGAATAGTACAGCTGTAATTTTTCAAATTCTGCCAAAAATGTTTTCCCGCACCTGTGGTGCAGAATGCTGTTACAGTTGCACACAGTTACATTTTGACAGGGATTTGAAAGTTTTCTGTACTGGGTACATGTGGTGAGATGATAAGGTTATGTTGAACATTTGGGGTGAAAACTTTTTAAGATGCACAGTTATGACTGTTTGTTGCAATTTCACTATGCCTGCTTGTAACTTGATGCGTGGAAGTGCAGGGGCCAGAGGCCCCTGCGTTTCCACAGCTAGATACATATGTGCATCTGTGGAGGAATGGGAGCACAGGGTCCAAAGGACCCTCCCACAGTAAAATAAAGATACTGTTATACTATCTAAAAAAGTAAGGCAATATATTGCAAAAAACTTCGTTAAGGCATCAGTTAGGGTTAAAGAGTCAAACGAGGAATGGAGGTTAGGTTTCCAACTCACATTTTCACCCCTGCACAGATGAAGAGGGATCAGGGGGTTTGCATTGACATCTCCTGCCCTAACACTCACCACATTCCATTACAAAATAAGCTGGGCAGCTATAGCATAAGAGAATGGGGTGAGCGTCGGGGCAGGAGATGCCAATGCCAATCTCTCTTCATCTGTGCAAGGTGGGGTGTTAAGGTTGGAAACCCTAACACCACAGTTCTCTACTTGTGATGCTTTAACCCTAACTGATGCATTAACAACGTTTTTTGATATATATAGATATATATATATATATATATATACACACACACACACTGTACATACACATCATATATCTATATTATATATATATATATATATATATATATATATATATATATATTATATACACACACATAGTTATACACATATATAAAAATCTCTCTCTCTCTCTCTCTATATATATATATATATATATATTTATTTAATATGGGACTTGGGTTCCCATTGAAAAGCCCATCTATTTCACCATATGTCACACCACTTAAAGTCATGTACCATGGGCATTAATTTAAGTCATATACCATGGCCCGATGTGGTACGATGTGGTATTAATCAATGGCTGTGATATATGACTTTCCCTTTGCAGGACTGGTCCTCCTCCTGCAGCCAGCTCCATAAAAAGCATTTAATGAACTGTCCTAATCAAAGACACTCTAAGCTTTTAGCTCCTTTTTTTGCCTCTTTCCATCCCAACTTTGTCCTGGGTTGGCTGACCGCCCACTGTCAGGCATACACTATATGGTACCTACAAACAGCATGCAAACTTGTACATGAAAAGTTTCTTCTTCTTCTTTTTTTTTTTTTTTTTTTTTTTTAAACAACTGCATCTACGATTACTTTGTAACACAGTCAGTCTCCTGAGCAAAAGGAAGTTAATCAGCTGCTAAAATGAATCATGTAACTTGTTTAATTCTGTAAGACAGAGCTAAAGCCATGACTCCCGGCATGTGCATTAGAGTCAATGCTAATGTGCATATTCGGAGCCACAGCTTTAACTTTCACTTACTGAAATTAAACCTGTTGAACTCCACCATTTGACAGTGGATGGTGTGGCCAGTCATGCTTACCAAGTCCTCCGCCACACTAACCGGAACCACATGCCATTCCCGATCATCCAAGGTACACAGCTAAGGGACCAACCACCCTAACCACACCTCCTTATATAGGAGGACCCTGCAATATGGAAGAGCAGGAGGGGCATAATAACACAAAGCAACCTCTGATGTGACCACAAATGCAATATACAAAAAAGATACTAACCATCCTAATGTATTATGTAAAACAAATGCTTTGAGCTCATGGGTTACTGACTAATTAGCCCCCCAATGGCATTATATCCTCATCTACTACACTTTTCTAGCATTTATTCACTCACTCACACTCTCTCTCTCTCTCTCTCTCTCTCTCTCTATATATATATATATATATATATATATATATATATACATACACACACATATATAAATATATACATGTATACAGACAGACACACACACATGATCTGTACTGCTGACACTGAATCATCTGGGCCACTGATCATTGCATTGTCTCTAGCCTGTCCATCTTTCCTGAGATGAGGACTCCAGAACAGGGTACAGTGTGCCAGGTGTGGCCTCACCAACAATCTATTTTCTTCTACTGTCAATACCCCTTCCAATACATCGCGACATTCTATCTGCCTTACTACAGGCCATGTTGCACTGGCTTGATTGTTTAAGGAAGTCACTAATGATGACTCCTACGTCCCCTTCCACAGTTGTAGTGCTCACCTTTAACCCTCACATCCAGTATTCTGCCCTGACATTCTTGTTCCCTGGGTACATTGCCTTGCAGTTTTTGGTGCTGAATTCTAACTGCCAAATGTCTCTAGTCTTTGCAGGTCACTCTGCATCTCCTTAATTCCCTGGTCACTATCTATCATACCAGAGAGCTTAGTGTCATCTGTAAAGAGGCACAGCTTGCCCCAGATTCCTTCTCCAATGTCAGTGATGAAAATATTGAAAAGGCAGGCCCCAGCTGGGATCCCTGTGGCACCCTACTCTTGTCCTCCCTTTCTTTTGATTTTGACACCATTAATGACATCCCTCTGCTGCCTTTCCTTCAAACAATTCTCAACGCATCTTACTATGTCCCTTGCTACACCCAGATCCTCCATCTTCATCAACAATCTTCCGTAAGGCACAGAGTCCAAAGTTTTGCTGAAGCAGAGTAATACCACAGCATGTCCCCTATCCAGTATTCTCATTAGTCAAAGAAAATGATCAAGGTTGGTCTGACAAGAACTCCCTGCCACAAACTCATGCTGTTTACTATCCTGGAGTCAGTTGCTCTCGAGGTATTCAACCAGGTTCTCTTTGACCAGTGACTCCACCAGTTTACCCATAACAGAGGTAAGACATCTTGTCTCCCCCTCTTATAGAGTGGAACTATGTCCACTACCCTCCAGTCTTTCAGAACTACCCCTGTCTGTAATGAACTACTAAATAGCCCTACCAGGGGTTCAGTCACTTCTGCTGCCATTTCCTTGTGTATCCTCAGATGCATCCCATCAGGCCCCAAGGCCTTATTTATCTTTAGGGCTGCTAGCCTTTTCTGGACCTTTTCATTGGTAACTACTGACTGCTTCATCTCCCGAACTCCCTTTATGGTCGCCTTGATGCCACTTCCCTTGTA
This sequence comes from Neoceratodus forsteri, assembly GCA_016271365.2. Taxonomy (NCBI): domain Eukaryota; kingdom Metazoa; phylum Chordata; order Ceratodontiformes; family Ceratodontidae; genus Neoceratodus; species Neoceratodus forsteri. The sequence goes on from CM028129.1 coordinate 727,941,941, forward strand.
AAGGCAAAGCAAAAGTAATCATTATGAATGGCTGTCTTTCTGACATCCTCTTCCAGTATCCTACCTCCCTCAGACAGCCTAACAGTTCCCCCTCCTTTCTTTTTCCTCTAATATACCTGAATAACTGCTTTCCCTGCTCTTGACCCCTTTACAATATGCAGCTCAGTGTCTGCTTTTGCCTCTTAATTGCTCTCTTTGCTTACTTATTTCTCATTTGGTATTCTCACTATACTTCCTCTCCCTGCATTTTCTTGTACCTGGAGAAGGCCTTTTGTGGTCCTCACTACTTCCTGACCCTGACACAGTTTTATGTAATGAAGTTTTTCTTTTCTTTTTGAAGTAGTGAAACTATCCTCATTCAGACAGATCTCCTCAGGACCTGCGTGAACAGATGCGGATGCACATGGCCCATCAGGCCCTGCACCAAGGGAAGAGTCTATCTGCCTGTGGAAGTGCAGGGCCTTCAAAACCCTACTCTTCCATGTGGTTACAGATGCTCAGGGCCAACAGTTCATCTGGCTGCTTCCGTGTAGCTATGGGTACAGAGCTGCATGGCCCTCTGGGCCCTAAGCCAAGAGAAGGCTTCTCTTCACTATATGATTACTTGTAGCCCATGCAGCCTACACTGCACTGTCCCTTCCCAGCTGTGGGTGGTGCCACATGGTAGTGCCATACTCCTAGCCTCTGCCTATCCAGCGGGCTCACCGATCTTGACCCTGAACTCAGCTCACAGGCATGGGACCACAATGCGCTAATTGCTGTGCACATAATGTTTCTTCATAACTTTCTTTTTATACAGTTTGACCCCATATCATGAACTTGGTCACTAGAATGTGTTAAATCCACCTGAAAGGAGGTTTTGCAGAGCAAATGTGAAATCACCATTCAACCTGTATTTGAAAATTCCCACCATCCTTTTCCATGAGGTTGGGTCATGTAAACAGTATATTCAAAATCTGAAACTATAATATTGTAAAATGGCCAAGTTGTGAGTACAAAGTATGTGAAACACAAAAAAATCTCATTTTGATGTTTGCAAGCTGATATTATACTACTGTACTTGATGTGTGACCTAATAATTCTTAGATCATGTATAAAAATTTGCAGCCACACAAAAACAAGAATTTTAAGTTTGCATTCTAGTTAATTCTATGGTCACACAATATTTGACCAAAGCATTCTTCATCCACATATCAAAAGCTCAGTCTGGCCCCAAAACATTTTTTTTTATTTTGTACGAAAAGTTCTTGGGTTGCACTTAATGTGCAGCCAAATAATTCTTTGTCCTCATCAAAATATGTGTGATCAAAGATGTAATCCAGCAGAGAAACAAACATTTTTGGTGTGGATGAAAAATTCTTGGGTCGTTCTTAAATGTGTGACCCAAGAATGTGCGACTTGTGACACAAGAATTGGCCATCTCGCTAAGCTGATGGCCAAAGAACTTAAAGGGGCACTGTCAGCTTTCCCCCGTTTTGACTACTTTTAATCTGTAAGCTTGTAGCCGCACACACTTATTAAACGTGTACAGTAGAATGCCCCCGTAGATGTAAAAATAACACATTGTACATGTTTTTATTAAATTTAAATCAAAATCCCTTTTCACTCGGGCCATCGATAACTGACCTGCCACCAGAAGTATATAGTGTGTATGAACGCACACCATGAACGCTTGCTGTCCCGAAGTGTGATCTGATACGATGACACTGCCAACAAGATAATCCCTTTGTGAAGTCTACTAATCCAAATCGCTCCTAGTGCTTAAAAACCCAAACCGAGCACTCGGAATATCACAATTTATATCTGCAGACTTCAGCCGAAATCCCGTGCATGCACAAAGAGACGAGAAGGCGAAGATCAGCGCATGCGCCAATAACATGCGTATGGCGGGATCTTGGCGGCCAGTGGAAAGGGGATTTTGATTTAAATTTAATAAAACAGGTACAATTTGTTATTTTTACATCTCTGGGGGCATTCTACTGTACATGTTTAATAAGTGAGTGGCTACAAGCTTATAGATTAAAAATAGTCAGAAACGTAGGGGGAAAGCTGATAGTGCCCCTTTAAAGTAAAAGAAAAGGTATTTCTGGCCCATTAAAACAAACAAACAAACAAACAAACAAACAAACAAACAAACAAACCAACCAACCACACACACACACCAAAATTGAGCTTAATTGGTCCCATTTTGCAAGATTCATGTGTTTGTATTTTTTTAAATACTGTAACTTGTTTTTATGTGTTTTCACATTTCTTTTACCTAGAGAAAACAAAATGGTGGCCGGTTACAACTTAAAAAAAAAATCAACAAAAAAATGTTTTCTTACGACCCCCAAAACACAATTAGTGGTGACCTAAAAATGGCTCACGGAAGAAAAATGTTGGGGTTGTATCAGAGGGCTATCTCAAAAACCTTACTGGGCATGCTCACAAGCCAAATTCCAGAACCTTGTAACTCTATAACTAATATTTTTTCACAAAACCTTCAAAAGATACAACCTTGGTAGGTGAAAGCAAAAAAAGGCTCAAAACAGTGATACTGATGTATTTTTGACATTCTGGATCTCAGAATCTGATTAAGAGACCATCCTGAAACTTCACACATCTCAAGAACTTGCAACCTGGACAGCATATGCCACATTATGTGCAATTTTGTCAAATGCAACCAAAGTTATAAAGGTGCAAAGATTGAGGTTTAACATTGAACACTGTACTCAACCATAACAACACATGCACTACTATGCAAGTTATATATATATATATATATATATATATATATATATATATATATATATATATATATATACACACACATACACATCTTATAGGTGTGTGGTAGCACCTATAGTTTGGGTTGCATAGACAGTTCTATGTTACATTAAAAATGTTGTACCTTAATAACTTTGGCATTTTTTTGACGAAACAGCCTAACATGAGGCATGCATGGTCACCCTGTAAATATCTCAAGATGTGGAAAGTTTTGTGACGGTGTCTTGCATGGTTTTTGATATATAAAGAGGTAAAAAAACAGAAAAGAAAGCATGTTTTTCCCATTGGTTAACATGTGATTTTTGCTCTCATCTACAGATCAGAGGGAATAAAAGATTTACCTGAAATTTTCTGTGATGATGGGGCAGTGCCAATGGTGTGCCTTTGGATAGTTTATTGAAAAGAAATTTCACCATTTTTGATTTATAAGGAATTGTGTGATAGTCGCCTGACAGGCAGGTCATTGAAAACCATTCAAACTGTTAATTGTTAAGGATTTACTGCTTGAACCTCAAAAAAATATGTTTGTGCTTCCGCCATCTTTTTTTTCTTGTTTTTTCCATCATCTTTTTATGCTCCGATTTTATCTTGCTTTTCTCCCTGCCCCTCCTTGGACATGCACACATGCATGTGAATACAGATGCACGACATGTTCCAGGGCACCCTCCACTACTTGCCCCTCCCGCCCATGTTGCCATCAGACCTCCACCCAGTGGCAGTGGTACTACTGGGGAATGACCTCCTAGGAGAGTGAGAGCTGCCATTAGCTGCTCAGTCCTGCTCCTCCCTCCCCCCTCATGCTTGCTCTCAGATGACCCAAGGTCATTCCTGAACACGGGTCACCGGTGTGATGCGAGGTAAGGCACAGTGCCTCAGCCCTCTGCCCCACTAGGCTAGCACTTTTGTTCCTTTCTGTAGAGAAATACTGCTTGGTAAAAACAAACTAAATGTGCATTTAGTGCTCAGTTACCTCCTTAGTTCCATGTTTGTCTTACATTGTTGAAATTTACTGGGCAAATATGTATTTTTGTGATGAGAATCATCTCACCCATCATTCACTTGTGTAAGGATTGTTTGATTGATAAATTACCATTTGCACTTCTTTACAGTTCAAATTTACTGTTTGAACTGAAAAAACTGCAAACTGCTTAAAAAAAAATCTTCCACTTTCTAGTCCCCCCTTCCCCAGGTTGCACTCCAGTCTGACCCTGTCACAACCCATAATCACATCAGAGTGTAATTTTATTACACATGACATCAAGAGGGACTTTTGTAAATACTGTATTATTGAGTTCAGAGATTAGTTAATTGTCCACAGGAATGTTTCCTTTTTTTATGTTATATTTAGGACAGTAATCATAGCCAGGTCACCGGAGTGTCTTGCTTTTATTGCACATAAAATGAAGAGGGACATTGGTCTTATGGTACATTTGAAAGTAAGAAATGAAAAAAAAAAAAAAGTGAGAATATGCCACTGTGTTACTCAGGCAACTGAACATTTTATTTTCACAAGTTTTACAATTGAGTTGGGAAGGCAGCCCCCCCAATGCGCTGTCATGTATCCCTTTTGGTGGCATCACACTACTCATCTCAACCGTGGATGGGCCTGTGCTGAAGGATCGTGGGGGGCAGTGATCAATGAAAATCCATAAGGGTGTCAGAGAGACAGAGTGTTAGTGCATGTGTGAGTGACTGAGGTAAGGACCCAGTGTGAGAGTAATACAGAGACAGGCTGGACTCAAGATGTCCTCAGCTAGCTAAGACATTAATCAGTCAGCCAGAAGGAGAATCTGAGACAGATGGGTGGTGGGGGTGGGTAAGGGCAGCCTACATATTTCCAAAACACTGGCTGTCTCCTCCTCCTCCTCCCCCTTTTTCCCCAGAAGAGACCTATGCAGACAGTATTATATATGTAAATCTATCTCCCGCAACTGTCCCTCAAAATCAGAATAATACAGAACATTCCTAGGCTGATTCCTTAAGTCTCCCCTTCAAGCTGACAATAAAATTGGTGCACTCCCCCCATAGCCCCCCTCAAACACTACCTTTATAAATTGGACTACAAAAAGCATTTTTGGTCATGCGGTGGAGCAGCTTGTGCTGGCCTTTGGTCTAGGTAAGTGACTAAATGGTGACGTTCACCTATAGTAATATCTGATTGGTTCAGGCATTTCAATAGGATGACATCACCATTCATTCATTCACAGAACTGTGCTAATTGTACATATAGAATTAATAGGAGCTGGCCAGGGTGATTATTGTCCTATCACCCTATTTAAATTTACTAACATGCTAAGATGCCAGCAGAGTAGGCCTAAAGGTCTATCGAGTCTGCTTGAAAATCAGCACCCGGTCTGGACACCGTTGCTGTTCTCCCCATCTCCCCATAATTCCCCTCAACCCCATCCCCCAACAGAGTTGTACATCCAGGTCTGGCATTTCTCAGCTTTACCTTCCCCTTATATCTGTCCCAGCCCCTCTTGAATCCCTCAACTGTACCCACAGCCACCAGCTCCACAGGCAGTGCGTTCCATGGGTCCACCGCCCTCTCAGTAAAGTAACGTCTCCTATTCTCCCCCCTGAACCTCTCGCCAGCCAGCCTCATGGAATGCCCCCTGGTGGCCCCCTCCTCCCTTAGCTGGAACACCCTATTTAGGCTGACTCTGTTCATTCCCTTTAGATATTTAAAGACCTCGATCATATCCCCTCTGTCCCTCCTCTCCTCCAGGGAGTACAAGTTCAGTTCCCCAAGTCTCTCCTCATAGGATCTCTCCCCCAGGCCCTGTATCATCCTGGTCACTCTCCTCTGGACCCTCTCCAGAACTGCAATGTCCTTTTTTAAGTAAGGGTGCCATAACTGCATGCAGTACTCAAGGTGCTGTGTAACCAGGCAGTTCTACGAAGGACAAAGCACCTTCTGTCTCTTCAAGGTTATCCCTCTGGCAATGCATCTCAGCATTTTATTTGCTTGAGCCGCAGCCCTCCTACACTGCTCAGAGTTATTCATTTTGGCATTCTCGACCACCCCAAGATCCCTCCCCCCCCAAGACATGTAGTTTCTCCCCACCCAAAAAATACTCATGACCTGGGTTCCTAAGCCCCAAGTGGAGAACCCTACATTTCTGGGCATTGAACCTCAATTTCCAAGTGTGCGACCACCACTCCAGAGTCTCCAGGTCCCCTTGTAGGGCTCTTGTACCCTCTTTCCCATCCACCACTACCCCGTGCTTCAAGTCATCTGCAAAGAGGCTCATCTCACTCCTGATATCATTCTTGATGTCTGAGATATAAGCATTAAACAGGAGTGAGCCCAACACTGACCCTTGCGGGACCCCGCTAATGACCCTCTTTGAAGAAGATACCTCCCACCCAACCACCACCCTCTGAGACTGCCCAGTTAGCCAGTTCCCTATCTACCTAATCATCCTTTCCCCTACCCCCATTCTCCCCAGCTTGTCCAGCAACCCTGGGTGTGGCACTGAATAAAACGCCTTGCTGAAGTCTAGAAAGAGGGCATCCACTGGCCTTCCCTGGTCCAGTGCTTTTGTAACCCAATCGTAGAACTCCACACGGTTAGTCTGTCATGATCTGCCCTGAACGAACCCATGTTGCTGACCACCCAGATGGCCCCGTGTCTCCAGGAACACCTCCACCCTCTCTTGCAAGATGGCCTCCATCATCTTGCCCACCACAGACATCAGACTGACAGGTCTGTAGTTGCCTGGCTCCTCCCGTGAGCCGCTTCTGTGGATGGGCATGACATGAGCCATCCTCCAATCCTGAGGCACTCAACCAGTCTGTAGGGAGGAGTTAAAAAGGTCTGCCAGAGGTGCAGCAAGGACATCTGCCATCTCCTTCAGCACCCTGGGATGAAGGCCATCTGGACCCAGAGCCTTATCTGTTCTCAGGAACTTAAGGACCTCCCACATCCTGCCAACAGGAATATAAATATCAAAGAGCTCCCCCTCTTCCTCAGTCCTAGCCCACCTCTCCCCAACTGGCGTTGTCCCTCCATCATCTCTTGTGAAGACCAAGGCAAAGTATTCATTATTGAACAATTTAAATAAATACTCAGTGTGGTCTCTTTGTGGTTTTTACTAACATACTAACATACTAAAATGCCAGCAGAATAGGCCTAATGGTCTTTCGTGTCTGCTCATTTGGTCAGCCCCCACCCTGGGTGCTGACCTTGCTGTCCCCCTCGCCTTCTCTGGCGTCTCCCTTCCCAGTTCCGGATATTCTTGCTGCATTGGATTTTGCTTCCTGAACCTTCCCTGTACCTGTCCACCCCCTCTTGAACCCCTCCACTGTCTCTGCCTCCACCAGCCCCCTAGGTGGGTGCATTCCATGGCTCTACCACCCTCTCAGTGAAGTGCACCTCCTCCTTCTCTCCCTGAATCTTCCCTCCAGCTTCCACCCATGCCCTCTAGTGGCCCTTCCTCCTTCCTTCCTTCAAGCACCCTCACTGTTCCTCCCTATTTACCCTCTTCATGTACCTGAAGACCTCTATCATGTCCCCCGTCCCTTCTCTCTTCCAAAGTGTACATATTTAGCTCTTCGAGCCTCTCCTCATAGGTCCTGTCCCCCAAGCCCCAAATCATTTTGGTTGCCCTCCTCTGGACCCTCTCCAGGAGGTTAATGTCCCTCTTTAAGTGTGGCCTCCAAAACTGCACGCAGTACTCCAGGTGCGGCCTCACCAAGCAGTTATACAGAGGGAGTATCACTTCCCTCCTTCTGGAGGTGATCCCCCTAGCGATGCATCCCAGCATCCTGTTGGCCTTGGCTGCTGCCCTCCTACAAGTCTCAGAGTTGTTCATCTTGACATCCACCACCACCCCAGGTCCCTCTCAGCCATTGAGACTTGTAGTATCTCCCCCAGGGTGTACACTTGGCCTGGGTTTCTGGCCCCAGATGGAGTGACCTTGCATTTCCCTGCATTAAACCTCAGCTTCCACTTTCTAGACCATCTTTCCAGAGCCTCCAGGTCCCCTGCAGGGCACACCTCCCTCCTCCCCATCCACCACTGCCCCAGTTTCGAGTCATCTGCAAAGAGACTCATCTCACTCCTGATTCCTGTCCTTATGTCAGATACGTGGCGTTGAACAGAAGGGGCCCAAGGACTGATCCGTGGGACCCCACTAATGACCCTACTTGGGAAGAGATTATCCCACCAACTACGACCCTCTGGGTCCAGTCCTGAGCCAATTGCTCATCCATCGGATCATCTGGTTTCCCACCCCATTTCTCTAGTTTATCCAACAGGCCCTGTGAGGAACAGAGTCAAATGCCTTGCTGAAGTCCAGAAAGAGGACATCCACTGGTCTACCCAGGTCCAAGGCACTTGTCACCCAGTCATAGAACTCCACCAGGTTTGTCTGACACGTTTCCGGGATGAATCCATGCTTCTATCGTCCAGGCACCCTGACTTATCCAGGGCCCCCCTAGCCACTCCTTGACAATGCCCTCCATCACCTTGCCCACCACTGATGTCAGGCTGACAGGCCTGTAGTTCCCTGCCACCTCCTTGATCCCCCTTGTGGATAGGCACTACATGCCACCTTCCAGTCTTGGGGCACCCACCCTGTCCTCAGAGAGATGGTAAGCTCTGCCAGGGTTTCGCCGGACATCTGCAAGTTCCTTCAGCTCTAGGATGTAATTTATCCGGCCCGTGCTTTCTCCGTCTTAAGGGGCTGAGGGCTTCCTCACTCTCTTCTGTGATTTCCACTTCCAGTACCTCTTCTCCTGCTTAGCCCTCCCCACCTGCCAGTGATGTCCCCCCTCCCAGACCTGCCGATTGGTAAGGGTCCCCCTCCTCATTATCTCTGTCTCCTCCCATGTATGATGCAGCATCCCCATTTTCCTGGTGAAAACTGAGGTGAAGTACTCATTTAGTACCTCAGCCTGCTCCTCTGGGTCTTGTGCCCATCTCTCCCTGATTTAATCCTGCTAATCTGCCCCTTCACCTTCGTCTTTCCCCAATGTATCTAAAGAACCCCTTTTTCCCTCTCCTAATTTCCCTGGCCAGGTTCTGCTCCTTCCTTGCCTTAGCTGCCCTCACCACTCTAGTGGCCCTTCTAGCCAACAGCTCATACTCCCCTCGATCCCTTTCACTCCTTGAGCACTTGAATTTCTTATAGGCTGCTTTCTTTCCCCGCACCACCTCCTGGACCTCCCTGGTCCACCAACAGGGTTTTTGGGCCCTACCGCATTTTCGTCTTACTCTTGCACAGGTGCCGGTAGCATCCTGCACCCCTCTCCTGATGATTTCCCACCTACTATCAGTGTCCATGTCTGACCCAATCCCATCCAAATGCTCCTTAAGGATCCTTCCATTTCCTTAAAATCCACCCCCTGAAGTCGGTTACTTCCGTCTTTGTGCAGCCTTCTACCCTCCTAGGTCCAGGTAGAACCAGACCGTGGCATGGTCACTCCCCGCCAATGGGTCCCTACTCCAGGCTCCAATCTGGTCACTGTCTGCCAGCACACATCCAGTACCCGTGTCTCCTGGTCGGGTTCCCTCACCTGCTGAGTTAGGAACGCGTCCTTGAAAGACATCCAAGAACCTCTGTTCCCTGGTCACAGAGGATGTCATAGTCTCCCAGTCTGTTCCTGGCATGTTTAAGTCCCCAACACCACCATTTCCTCTGCCCAGTCTGCAGTGTCTCTAACATCTGCCACCAGACTGTCCTCCAGCTCTTCCGCCAGGGCAGGGGGTCTATACACCACTCCTATTTTTACTCTCTTGCCCCCCCTTGTTATCAAGGTGACCCAAATCACCTCCACGGTTCCCTCCGCCTCCTCAACTCCCCCTATGCCAATGCAGTTTTTTACTATCATTGCTACCCCTCCTCCCCGTCCCTCCCCCCTGTCCTTCCTGAACATAGTGTAACCCTCCAGGTTCAGGTCCCAGTCATGTCTTGCAGTGGCCCAAGTCTCAGTGACCGCTGCCACATCCACTGCCCTCAGTTAACATCGCCTGGAGCTCAGGCATTTTATTGCCAAGCTCCTGGCATTTAGCAGGACTCACTTCCACCCTTTCCTATAGTTTCATTTCCCGCCTGTGTTCCCTTGGGGATTCTGTTTTCTCCTGGTCTGCACTTTGCCAGTTGGTCTTTTCCTGCAATCCTCCTGGTCCCCAGGGGGGTGGAGACAGAGTCCCTCCTTTATCGGCATCCCCTTGACTGCCTTTTCTCCCATCCCACCCCCCTTCACGAGTTTAAACCCCACTTTTCACCAATGAACTCCTCCATTTTCAACTTAAGGATTCCCCTCCCCTCCAAATTGAGATGTAGTCTATCTCTAGCATACAGCTCCTTATCCTCCCAGGTCTCCCCCCAATCCCCCATCAACCCATACCCTCTGGCCTCACACCACTCCCTGAGCCACTGGTTTATCTCCTAATTTTTCTTTTGTGTTCCCCATCAGCCCTTGGCACTGGCAGGATTTCTGAGAAGGAAACTGTGCATCCTATGTCATGACAGACCCTGGCGAGCCTCCCTGAATCTTGCCTGTATCTCTAGCTCGCTATTTCCTCAATGTCATTTGTGCCCAGGTGGACCAGTATGTCTGGGGAACCCCACAGTCCTTGCCAGCTGATATACCTCGTGCTTAGCCCTGTGCACGTTAGTCCAGGGAAGCATCTTGTTCTAACTGGCCAGGCTTCTCCCTCCCTATCCCATTTGATACCCCTGATCATAGAATCCCCAGCAGGAGCACTCTGACCACTCCTTTTCCTCCATTCCTCTCCCTTCCATGTCCTCATCCTTTCTACCGCCCCCACCCAGCTGGCTCCTTGTTCCTCCCCCTATCTGGGTGCCACATGCCACCCGTTCCTTATTTACCATGGCCACTCCCTCCCCTCCAATCCTATGCCTCTCCTCCTCCTGAGTATCCTTCTGTACCTTGTTAATTCCCCCCTCACTGCTCGCAACTGGTCCTTCTCCCCCATCTGCTAAACTAGCCTGGCTCATCCTCCCTTCCTTCCTGTCTCCATTTAGTTCCTCCTTGCTCATCGTGCTCCCCTGGCCTAACCCCTCAGCTCTCTTTACTGAATCATCCTTGTACTTCTGGTCCTTCTTTACCTTTCCTCCCAACTGGTCCTTCTCCTTGCGCTTTCCTCTCTCTTCCCCTGCTCCGATCTATACTCCCCCATTCTCCTGCATTCCAGGTCCCCCCTGTTCTTCCTGCTATCTGGCCCCTGCCTCCTGCCCCCACTCCCACACCCTTTCGCTCTCTAACCACCTCTGTTGTGGCTACATCCCCCCATCCTTGAGCAGAAGAAGAGATTGAAGTGGTTACTAAGTATAAGGTCTGATCCACCTCCCTGCCTTGCTTCCTTCTGTCCAGCACTGGCTATCCGCCTACTTCCCGAGAATGTTGTCCCTCCGTCCCCCTTGTGAGGGTCCCCAGTTACCTGCCTGCTTCCTTGGTAGTGTCCTTTGGGCCCCTCTGCCAGGGTCCCTATGTGACCCTGAGTATTCTCCTGCACTCCTTGCCTATACCCCGCCCCCAGTGCTTGGTGCAACCTGTGGGAGATTTCCAGCCCTTCCCCAACCATACCACCCCCTTCCCCAGCTTTCTCCTCATCCCACGAACCTCCTCCCTAAGCTGTGCCAGCTGGTAGCACACTGGGCAACCACCAAACTTCCAAGCCCAGTCCAGTATCATGGCTGCTCCACACCCTGTGCACCCACCACCCTCCCAAAGATGCGGCCCTAATGATGTGTGGTTCCATCCCTTCGAATAGTTTTCCTTGGTGAGCCACCAGGTTCCCCTATTCCAAGATACCCCTACTGCCTAATCAGGTCACCCACTAATCCTAGAGACAGTCCCACTGTACACCAGTAACTCTTACTAGGTGCAGTACAACACATTAAACATGTAAGGAAAATGAACAACCCTAAGCTCCTCTCCGGCCTTTAAATCCAACCCCAGTGGCTAGAACTACATGAGCTGCACCAGCAGCCTTTTCCTCCAATTGCAGGGCAGGTCTTCCCCTATAAATTTGCAGACTTCTGGGGAGGAGGGTGGGAGGGCGGTCTTAGGCAGACACCTGACAAGAGATAGTGTATCAGCCCTGTGTCTCCCTCCAAGCCCTGCAGCTAAAGAACCATCTCCAAGCAAATCCCACCAAACAGGTTTTAAATCAGAAGAAATAGGCCTCTACCAGCGCAGCCTGTTACAAAGTGAAACATCCACAAAAACAGCCCCACTTACAGCCACTAAATCAGTTTACAAACATCCAGGATCCCCCAGAACAATACCCTGCTAGCCCCTTAGAAGCAAGAAAGAAAAGAACTAACCTACCAAGTAATATCCACAAGAACCCTGTGAAAACAGCAGCAGCTACTGTCCTGGAACACAACTGATCCTGCCCCCTTCCAGTTCTTTCTTTTAAGCCTTGTTTGCCTGCCCCTGTGGTAACACCTCCCCTACTGCCACGTCACGTTTGTTTTCAGCCACCCACTTGTGATGTTATAGGAATTTTACATACTTATTAGATGGTCCCCAATGTAAATGTAAGAAGCTGATAATTTGTAGACAGTCCCTAGAGTGTGGGATGTTATGGGAAGTTTGCTTGGCTGGAGCAGTATGTTTAAGACGGCTGCAAAATAAAGATGAGTAAAAACTCATGCTGGTTTCATGATTATTAGCAAGCAAAACATGGTGTCAGAAGCGGATATCAAAACCTGAAAAGATGGAGAAGAACATAAAAAAGAACTCTAGAAGAAGACAGTCTGGTGAAAAAACCGAGAGAGAAAAAAAAAGATGGATAAACTAAATCCTCCATCAGGTAGGCAACTGTCTGAATATGTAGATGAAAAGTGGAAGAAATTTAAACAAAGGTTTAATATTTATTTAACTGCAAGTGGCACTGAAAGCGAAGATGGCAAAACAAAGGCCTCGATCTTTCTATATGTAGTTGGGGAAGATGTGTTAGACATTTACAACAGTTTCCAGTTCAGTGATGACAAAAACATGGCTCTTGATGTAATTATGAAAAAATTTGAAGAGTACTTTGTACCGAAACGAAACCTAACCTACCAGAGATATAAGATTTTCACATGCGACGAGAAAAAGGGTGATAGCTTTGATCAGTATTCAACAGAGTTACGTTCGCTCTGCAAAACGTGTGAGTTTGGAGATCTGAAAGAATCATTAAGGATAGAATTATACGCAGAATTACAGACAATGGGCTCAGAGAAAGACTGCTTAGAGAGCAAGATTTAACTTTGGACAAAACCATAAACATGTGTAGAGCTGCTGAAACTACCAAATCACAGGCTAAAGAGCTGAACAAAGAAAGCGAGGGTGCTGTGCACACACTAAAGAAGCTTGAGATAAACAAGAAATATTTTTCGAAAACAAAGCAGCAGAAGGAGCAGCAGCCTAATCTTAAAACATGTGGTAGATGTGGAAAGAACGATAACCCCAAAGCTTGTCCTGCCTATGGGAAGTCCTGCAGTAAATGTGGCAAAAATAATCATTTTGTTAAATGCTGCAAAACGAAAAGTGAACAAAATAAAGTTCACACTATCGAAGGAGATAAGCCGGAACAGTTCTTTGTAGATTCTGTAGAGCTGTGTGTTTCTGAAAAAAAGGAATGGATTGTACCTTTAACTGTGAATGAGACTATCATACCATTCAAGCTTGACACAGGAGCACAGGTGGACCTGATTTCATTGCAAGACTATGAAACTCTGCATGTAAAGTCTAAAATTTACCCAGCCGAGATAAAAGTAACTGGTTATACAAGAGAGAATATTCCAGTAAAAGGGAGCTGCATGGTAGCTCTGAAGCACAAAGGCCAGCAGTTCAAGGTGTCTCTGTTAATTGTAGAGAAGGATGTGCAACCAATTCTAGGCATAAGTTCCTGTGAGAAACTCAATTTAGTGAGAAGAGTGTTTGTTGTAACATCACAAGCTGAAGCTAAATGTGAATCGTTATTTACAGAGTACAGCGATGTGTTCAAAGGTCTAGGATATTTGCCTGGGGAGCACAAAATAAACATAGATGACCAAGTGCCACCCGTAATACACCCCTGCAGGAAAGTGCCGTTCTCACTGAGGGACAAACTGAAAGAAGAGCTGAACCGCATGGAAGCCACAGGTATAATCAAGAGAACTGATGAACCTACAGACTGGGTGAGTTCTTTAGTCATAGTTGAGAAGAAAAATGGCCAGCTCAGAATATGTCTTGACCCCAGAGACTTAAACAGAGCTATAAAAGGGGAGCATTTCAAGTTACCAAGCAGAGAAGCAATAATGTCACAGTTTGCTGGTGCTAAATGGTTTAACAAACTGGATTCTTCTTCTGGATTTTGGCAAATGAAGCTAGATAAGGCTAGTTCAAAGTTATGCACATTTAATACCCCAGAAGGAAGAAACAGATTTCTTCGTCTGCCGTATGGGATACTGTCCACTCCAGAAGTTTACCATAAAATAATTCATATGATTTTTGAGCACATCCCAGCTGTTGAAACCATAATGGATGACATCATTGTGTGGGGTTCCACAAAAGATGAACATGACTTTGGATTGAGACAAGTGCTGGATCTGACAAGAAAAGCAAATCTTAAACTCAAAGAAAATTTTGAGTTTTGTGTAAAAACACTGACTTTTGTGGGTGATACTGTTACAGATCAGGGCATTAAACCTGACCATAAGAAGACATCTGTGATAGTGAATATGCAAAAGCCGAGCTGCAAAGATGATGTCAGGAGGTTCTTAGCGATGATCAACTACCTAGGGAAGTTTATCCCTCAACTTTCAGCATGATCAGCCCCACTCAGATGGCTGTTGCAACAGAAAAATGAATGGATGTGGTCACATGAACAGGAGCAAAGCTGGAAAGATCTGAAGAAGGCTATCACAGAAGAACCAGTGTGAAGATTCTATTATCCTGCTAAAGAAACAAGAATATCAGCTGATGCTTCCCAGTTTGGCTTGGGCTCAGTACTTCTGCAAAATTATGATGGAATCTGGCAACCTGTAGCATACGCTTCCAGGGCCTTGACAAGTGCTGAGAAAAGGTATGCCCAAATAGAAAAAGAGTTACTAGCAATAACTTATACTTGTGAGCGATTTCAACAGTATGTGTATGGTCAGACCTTCACAGTGGAAACAGACCACAAACCTCTAGTTGCTATAATAGCCAAGTCTCTAAATGACTGTCCAATGAGAATACAGAGAATGCTAATCAGATTACAAAAGTACGATGTTCAGTTGATCTATAGTCCTGGAAAGTACATGTTCGCTGCCAACACACTTCATGCTGTAGACAAGAGTGAAAGCCCGGAAAGTCAAACAGACAGAGAAATAAAGGCATATGTTGGAATGATCATGACCTCTCTTCCTCTGTCCAATGAGAGACAAGAGCAGATCAGAAGAGAAACAGAAGTAGATAAAACAATGAGAATCTTGAGAAATACCATATTAAAAGGTTGACTGAAGGAGAAAAGTGCCTGTCCATTGTCTATTCATGATTTTTGGATGTGTAGAAGTGACCTATCTGTTGTCAATGACATTATTTTTAAAGGCAACTAATTTGTTATGCCAGGAAAACTGCACAAAGAAATGCTACGCAAAATATATGAAGGGCACTTAGGAGAAGAAAAATGCAAGCGAAGAGACAGAGAAGTAACGTATTGGCTGAGAATTAATCAAGATATTGCCCAGGTAACTGCAACATGTGAATTGTGTCTCACCTACAGAACAAAGCAGCCAAGCCAGCTGTTATGTCCTCATCCAGTGCCAGGCAGACCATATCAGAAAGTAGGTGCCGACTTGTTTGATTGCAGTGGGAAAACCCATACAGTTGTAACAGATTATTACTCAAATTATCCAGAGGTAGCAACACTGCCTACAACTACCAGTAAAGCTGTAATCACCTGCATGAAGTCAGTCTTTTCAAGACATGGTGTTCCAAACGAAGTGTTCACTGATAATGGTCCACAGCTTTCCAGTGCTGAGTTTAAACAGTTCGCCTATGAATGGGAATTCATACACAGTACTTCTAGTCCCAATTTTCCAAGATCAAATGGACTGGCAGAGAGCTCAGTAAAAACTGTGAAAAGTCTCATGAAGAAAACACATGATGGAAAAGAAGATTTTTATAAAAGCCTACTGATCTACTGAAGTGCACCATTAAAGAATGGGCTTTCTCCAGTGCAAATGTTTATGGGAAGGAGGATCAGGACAAATCCGCCAATACATAAAGAGCTTCTGAAGACTCATGACTCAGAACAGGTGAAACCAAGCAAAGAAAAACAAAAGGAAAAGCAAAAAGAGTTACATGACAGAAGAGCAAGAAACTTATCTGATTTAAGGCCTGGAGATCAAGTGCACCTTAGAGACTACGACAAAGGAATGTGGCTGAAAAGGGGCACTGTACAAGTGCAAACTGCACCAAGGTCATATCAGATTAAAACAGATAGAGGAGTGAGGTGAGACAGAATCGTGTGGATTTAAGACTTCTGCCAAAGGTTAAAGACACCAATTTGACTGAAGTTGACTTACCAACTTTCACAGCAGTCAGTCAAGACAACACCAAAGAGACTGATAGCAATGACGATTCGGAGCAGTGTGCATCCACTGAAAAGTCACCAGAGAAGGGAGCGAGACCCAAAAGAGAAATTTGATGTCCAGAGAGACTGATTGAAACTTGTTAGATAAGTACAGTGGAGTGAGTGGTAAGGACTCACTAGACAGTGAAGTACTAGTGACCTCTCCTCTCAAGATTAGGTATAGTTTAATTTGAAACCTCAGTTTGTAAGAAGTTAAAATAATGATAATAATTCAGTCAAGTTATTGCAATCCAATAATTCAGTTTGAAAATAATATAAAACTTTTCTTTAAGTGAGGAAGATGTGATGTTATAGGAATTTTACATACTTATTAGACGGTCCCTAAGGTAAATGTAAGAAGCTGATGATTTGTAGACAGCCTCTAGAGTGTGGGGTGTTATGGGAAGTTTGCTTGGCTGGAGCAGTGTGTTTAACATGGCTGCACAATAAAGATGAGTAAAAACTCATGCTGGTTTCATGATTATTAATAAGCAAAACACCACTGAACTTGGAAAAAATTTTTTTTTCTGGCTTCAGAAGATCCCCCCAGTGCACTATAACAAAAGTCATGAGCATGTGTGGACAGTGGAGGTGCCAATAATTATACTCTGGCAGGAGGGTAACGTTCAGCTCACAGGCGCAATGAGCAGTAACTGCATGTGGCTCATAAAATGTAAATTAAAAAGTTGCAGTGTGCATACTTGGCGGTTACTTTAGTAATGTGGCAAGACCCCTAGACACAATGCCTGTTACCTCTAGAAGGATGGTGTGCCCCTTATCAGCTGTGTGAGGGAGAGACAGAAGGACAGTAGCTGTGATAGATGAATCTCCTTTTTTATCAGTCTCTACGATTGCAGGAAAATTATCCTTTGGAGGCATCAAACCTGATTTTAAGGCACAACAATACATGAAAGAATGGAGCCTGGGGCACTTGTTTTCTGCAGCAGTTCCTCAAGATCCATTAGTACTACTGAATAACCCCAGCTGCAATATTTATTTGGTTATATTTACCTAGCTTGGTGTGCTTGTAGTGGTGCTGTTTTCCTTTGCTGTCTTCACTTGCTGCAGATTTTGTTCTGTCTTGCCCTATAGTTTGAGGGAAGGGTGCTAATTGTCTGACCTCTGACCTCAGCTACGTGATAACTGAAGGTGGAGCTAAGTCAGCTTTGAGGTAGCAAGCTAATTTTTGGTTTCTCAGAAAAGGCCAGAAGGGGAAGGATCCAGATTCATTTCAGTGCAGTGCAGTAACTGCTCATTGCTGTTTTTGTTTTAAACTTAGATTTGTGGGTTTTTAGTGGTACTGTTATTTCTTTGCTGTCTTTACTTAGAATTGTTTTTGGACTGTTGAAAATTGAATACCTAGTTTGGTGTGCTTGTCATGGTGCTGTTTTCCTTTGCTGTCTTTACTTGCTGCAAATTTTGTCCTGTCTTGCCCTGTTAAATCTGATTGACAGGAGCCAAGCACAGGGAATAGCAGGGGTTGTGGAGTAGGAGAGGTATAAGCAGGAGGAAGCCCACTCTCAGCACAAGAAGTGTTTTGACTCATTTCTTTTTTTGTTTGTTTTTTTGTTTCCTTCTTTAAAAAAAAAAGCATCTGAGGATCGGTGGCAGGATTTTTTCAGGACATTAAATTAATACAGAGTGATGTACGAGGAGATCTTCAGTACATACTGTACCTCTCAACTGTCCCTCATTACGAGGGACATCCCTCATTTTACCCCTTAAAATTGCTCTGTCCCTCATCCATCCCTCATGGAAAAGATGCTGCCCACACAGAGAATGTGCTGTAAATTCAGACTTTAAAAGCAGAAATTCTTAATATTCTAAAATACTAAATCAAAAATAAACTTTGTATAAGTAAACAGTATGTTTTTACAATGTTCTGAGCTTGTATCTCCATGCTTGAGGATGTGTCCCTCATTTTGAGTGTCGGTGTCCCTCATTGTCCCTCATTTTGAGTGTTCAAAAATGTCCATGTCCCTCATTTCAGTGACAAAAGGTTGAGAGGTATGCTTCAGTAACAGATAAGTACTGGAATAGCAGTATAACTGCAGTATAATGTGGGGAGTGGTGCAATGCAGTGGATGTGGGGCAGCCGTATTCAGGCAGACCTTCTGGATGCTGAGGTGCTACCCTATCTGCAGGCATTTCTCTGGACTGTGGGATAAGGTAGCCAGACTCAGAGCAGAAGTAAACTAGGTCAGGAGTACCTTTGCCCCTATCCGGAGATCACCCAGTCCAACACCACTGCCTCAAAGGATGCCAAGAACAAGGAGCACTTGGATGACAGTGGGGTCAGGGAAGGTTAGGGCAGTCAGGCAGAGGCATATCCTAAATGCCATTCCACTCCAGAACTCATATGCCGCACTGGCAAATGGGGACAACCAAACAGACGTACACAGAGAAGTGAAAGGGAAGGATGTGGAGGTCAACCAATGAGTTGACCTCGGTTGGGAGAGCAGTGGACCCCAGAGGAGGAGGAAGTGAATCCTGGTGGGGGACTCTATTGTAAGAGGGATCCAGCTAGAAATACAGGAGGGGGAGGACAGGGAGGTGAGGTGCCTACCAGGTGCCACGGCATGGAGGGATGGGAGGAAGATCCTGGGGATCACCTGGAAGGCAAGACGGGAGGGTGAGCTGGATGTCATTATTCACCTAGGTACTAAGGAACTGGCAAACAGGGAGCCTAAGGAAGTTCAGGAAGAGCTTAGGAAATTGAGAAGGGGTCTCAAGCAAGTACTGTAGCTACTTCTGTCACATTCTTGGAAGCGCTACCTGTGAGAGGCATGGGAGAGCGTTGGGGCACACACACCAGGAACTTTAACTCATGGTTGAAGAACTGATGCTGTGAGGAAGGGTTTGGATTCATTGGTAACTGGGTGCCCAACTGGAGGGATGGAGGTTTGTTCAAGCCTGATGGCCTGCATTCATCCTGGAGGGGAATCCAAGCACTCAATTATAAGATTAAAAGCTACATGGACAAGCATTTAAACTAGCCAAGGGGGTGGTAGGCCAGCAAGAAGGGTACCCAATTGCCAACCCCCACATCTAGCAGTGGAACTAGTGAAAAGGAGGAGTGGATATCTGTACAAAGCAGTGTGCAAAAGACAGAGAAAAGCACCCATGAAGTGGATAGGTAGAAATGGGGCATAATTTAACAGAAGGGTAGACAGCAGGGAGAACCAGGGATAAAGGACAACCAGGGAGGGGACAGGAGTAGAACAGCTAAACAGTCCAGGGAGTTAACATCATGGAAAGCCACGTGTGCCAATGCCAGGAGCCTTAACAACATGATGGAGGATCTGGAGGCTGCCATGTGCAGTCGGACCTGGACATTGTAGCCATCACAAAGACTTGATGTAATGATAATCACGACGAGGAGATGTCTATACTGGCTACAACATATTCAGAAGAGACAGGGCAGGTAGGAAGGGAGGAAGAGTGGCACTTTTTGTGAAAGATGGTATAAATGCCATGGAGATCCAGGAGGAACAAAATGGGGGAGAGATAGTGTGGGTAAAGCTGGAAAGGAACATGGGGTCAGTCATCTACACAGGGATGGTCTACAGATCACCAGCCCAGGAGAAAGAAACAGATAGGGAGCTGATGCTCACCATCCAAAGGATGGCAGACAAGGGTGAGGTGGTGATGGTTGGAGACTTCAATATTCCAGATGTGGACTGGAGCCTCCCAGCAGCAGCAGCAGCATCAACCAAGAGCAGATTTATCCTGGACTCCATTCAAGGACCTTCCTCAAGCAACTAACTGGTCATGGAACCAACTCAGCAGAAGGCAACACTGGACGTTGTACCCACAAATGGGGACAGTGTGATGGGGATAACAGTGGGGGAGCACCTGGGGAACAGTGACCACCAGTCACTGTGGTATGAAATCACAGAAGGAGCAGAACCAAACCACACAAACACACGTATCCTGGATTTTAGGGGGGCAGACTTTAGGAAAATTGGGAGATGCTTGAAAGAGGCATTAATGGGAATGGGGAGGGAATCAGGAGTAAAGGAACAGTGGGCAATATTTAAAACGGGGATTACAAGAGCAACACAATTATGCATTAACCAGGTTAGCAAGGGGAAAAGGAAGAGGAGGCCATTCTGGTTTTCCAAGGAGGTAGCGGAAAAAGAGAAAGCCAAAAAGATTGCATTCAGGCAATACAAAAAAAAAAAAAGCAGGCAGAAGGGGATAGGAAGAGAAGTACCAGGAGAAACAAAAGAAGGCAGGGAGGTCAGTAAGGGAGGCCAAAGATCAGACAGAAGAGCGCATCGTAAAATCAATGGGTAGAAGGGAGAAAATCTTTTACAGGTATGTAAGTGAAAAAAGAAAGGCAAAGGGAGGGATAGTGAGACTGATGAGGGAGGATGGAGGCCACATGGAGGTTGACAACAGTAAAGCTGACACAATGAACAGGTATTTCTGCTCAGTCTTAACTGAGGAAGAAGAGGGTAATGGGCCTGAAGGGAGTACAAGGGGTGGGAACAGCATAAAAATGGACACAAGTCCCTTTACATGGGAAAGGGTCCTAAAGGAACTGGAAGAATAGGAGTTGGTAAAACAATGGGTCCAGATGGGGTGCACGCCAGGGTCCTAAAGGAAATAAGCAAGGTGGTGGCTGAATCTCTAGCAATCCTGTTTAGCCAATCAGTGGAAACAGGGGATGTACCCAAAGACTGGAGGACAGCAGATGTAGTCTCCTTATATAAAAGTGGGAACAAAGAGGAAGCTAGGAACTACAGACCAGTCAGCCTGACCTCAGTAGTGGAGAAGATCATGGAAGCTCTACTAAAGGAGAGATTGGTGGAACATCTGGTTGCCAATGGACTACAGGACCCAAGGCAGCATGGTTTCACCGGGGGAGTTCATGCCAGACCTACCTCATTGAATTGTTCGACTGGGTGACAAGGGAGGTGGATCAGGGGAGGGCAGTGGATGTGGCCTATCTGGACTTCAGCAAGGCCTTTGACACCATGCCACATAGAAGGCTATTAAACAAACTGGGGACTATGGGAGTGAGCAGGACAGTAGTGCAGTGGGTAGGTAATTGGCTGGGTGGCAGGAGACAGAGGGTGGTGGTAAATGGCTGTCACTCCACAGAGGGACCAGTGACCAATGGGGAACCAGAGGGATCAGTGCTGGGACTGGTCCTATTCAATGTCTTCATCAGCGACATTGCGCAGGACCTACAAGGCAAAATTTCCCTGTTCGCTGATAACACGAAGCTCTGTAACAGAGTGGACACACCAGAGGGTGTAGACAGAATAAGGAAGGACCTGCAGAAGCTTGAAGAGTGGTCAAGGGTTTGTCAGTTGAAATTCAATGAAAAGAAATATAAGATAATGCATATGTGGCACAAAAACCCTGGAACAACATATCAGTTGGGGGGGGGGGGTGAGGATATAGCACGCACCAAGCAGGAAAGGGACCTTGAGGTTATCATCTCTGATGACCTCAAGGTAGGGAAACAGTGCAACAAGGCAGCAGGTAAAGCAAATAGGATGCTGGGATGCATAGGCAGGGGCATCACCAACAGGAAAAGGAAGGTCATAATTCCACTATACAAGACACTAGTGAGGCCCCACCTGGAGTACAGTGTACAGTTCTGAAGACCTTACCTACGTAAGGAAATAGACATGGTAGAGAAGGTTCAGAGGAGGGCAACAAACATGGTACAGGGATTACATCACAAGTCCTATGAGGACAGGCTGAAGGACTTGAATATGTACTCCCTGTAGGAGAGGAGGAAGAGAGGGGATATGATAGAGACATACAAGCACCTTACAGGGAGGAACAGGGTGCAGAAATACACTATTTTCCAATGAAAAAGATGTTCCAGGACTAGAGGGCATGAGATGAAGTTGGAGGGAGGGCGATTCAGAGGAAACGTGAGGAAGAATTTCTTCACAGAAAGGGTGGTGGACAAGTGGAACACCCTGCCAGAGGAAGTGGTGGGGGGCTAAACAATCACGGGATTTAAGAATGCATGGGATAGACATAAGAGAATTCTGGAGGTCAGGGGTAAGGGGCAACAGACTTCTAGGAAAACAAAGTGACATTACAAGCTCAAATGGGCAGACTGGGTGGGCCATAGGCCCTTATCTACTGACAGTGTCTATATATCTATGCCCTCTATGAGAAAATAGACTAGAATAACTGTCGATATGTAAGAAGCATGGCTTTGATGTTTCCCGTCATATCTTTTTTTCTGCCAAAGTGAACCGTTACAAATTGTATCATCATGGAGTGTGTGTGTGGGGGGGGGGATAAAAAGCCTGCAGAAACTCCTGATTAAAACAAGCCATAATTGTATCATATAGATTACTAAGTGTTCTGCATAATGGGGGGACAAATGCCAACATTAATTACTGCAGAGTGCAAACTATAACAGAATTTGAAAATATGGAAGGTATTTGCCTGTTAAGAAAGCACCGTAGTGCTAGTCACTACTTTCCCTGGGTAATAACCACATGGTGGGCGAAACAGTGGATAAGGGAAGACTGCTTTTCTATATAAAACAAATCTATCAAGACACAGGGCAAACAATAGGAAGAAACTGTACCCCCTTAGTATGGGTGTTTCAAACAACATGAAGTCTTGCTGTATTCTGACTATTGCAGTTAGCCCCAGCACTCAAACTGCCCCGGAGAGTAGAGGGTTAATTTCTATGCAGAGCATAGAACGTTGAGCTTGAGCTCGGTTCAAACCTCTGTCCGCTGCACTCTGAAGTGCAACCATCAGATTCTTTACTCCGCCTAACTGAACGGTCGCTCAGGAGATTTCTTCTTTGCTCACGGTTCGAAAGTCGGTTAAAGTCCTCGGTTTTACCGATTACTTTTCTCAAGTTTCGGTTCAGATCTCTGTATGTGGTACAGTAAGTACTAGGTAGAGAACTAGACATAGTAAACTTGTGGAAATTGTAAAATTTGATTTTTTGACCGGTTCGGCTGAACCGTCCGTTTAGTGAATTATATATTCTGTCTTTGCTTATAAACTTAGAGTGTGGTTACAGGTCCTTACTGGTTTAAAAAAAAAAAAAACAGATTTTCTTGTGTTTTTTTCCAATACCTGTGATACGGTTAGAAACTGATAAGGGTGTCTTGCCTGGTTGTTTGCCATAAAACGGGTCAGTTTGTGGTTAGGATGTCTACATCTGAGAAACCCAAAAGAAAAAACGGGCCCACTGGGCTTCAAAACTACAGTGTGTGTGGGGAGGTCTTTGCTAAGGCTGATCCCCACACCACCTATGTTTATTGTCTGGGGTTTGACCACCTTGATTCAGACTGCCAAATCTGTAAAAATTTCCCTAAGTCTACCCTGGAAAAAAAGATTAGGTAGGCTTAGGGATAAGGAGGCCGAGAAGTCCGCTGACCCGGATGGCCAACCCGGTTCGGTTCCGACCGAACCTGAGGGAGTGCCCTCTGACCAGGGAAATACTTCTTCAGGCAAGAAGAGAGCCGATCCTGAGGGATTAGTTCCTATAAAAAGAAAAAGAACAGAAAAAACAGCCGGTTTGGATCCAGAGACACATTTTCCGACTGCCGAAGAGATTGCCAAAGTGATAAGAATTGTAGAATCGCTTTGTCCGGTTCCGTCCGATCCGGCGCCCTCTGGCAGGCACTCAGTTCGGTCGGTTCCTCCAGTTCAAGATTATGCCCCTGAAGATTTCTATGAACTGGATTTGGAGGGGGATGAAGATTATTATGATGATGATGATGACGATGACAATGGTGTGGAAGGTATGGATGAGACCATTGAACCGGACATCTCCCCAGACAGGCCTTTTGGTGTTTCCCCTCCTAGGCTTTCTGAGTCCCCTTCCCACTACATGTTTTACAGGAAAGTGACAGAAACCCTCCAGCTCCCTGTGGAAGAAGCTGTAGAGGAACAAGAGGAACCTGATTATGTGGAGATGATGGACATCCCAGAGTGCAAGAGACTGTCTATTCCCCTTCATAAGTCTTTTGGGAAACGGACACAAAAGATTTTAAAAACTCCAAGTTCTGTACCTCCTGTCGACAGAAGGATGGACAAAAGGTACACCTTATCAGGTTCAGGTGCAGAGTACTTGTATCAACAATGCAGCCATGTTGGAGCTGTGCAGGCTGTAGCCTGTGATAAGGCTAATTTACCCTTGGCTTCACACCCCCCAGATAAAGACTCTAGGAAGCTGGATGCCATGGCAAAGAAACAGTACATGGCATCCGCCTTGGGACTCAGGCAGGCTAATTATATGGCCTATGCAGCCAGGTACCAGAAGTCCAGGTGGGACACTGTACTGGCACTGGCTAAGCAGGCCTCCCCCCAGCTAGCCTCGGAGCTGGAGGAGGTGGCTGCTGATGGGATTGAGGCATCTAAGGTTCAGTTCCACGCTGCTGTGGACTCCAATGATGCATTCTCTAGAGTCATGGTTACATCTGTGGCTCTTTGGAGAATGACTTGGCTCGGATGTACTAGCCTCTCACAGGACACCCAGACTAAGGCCATGGATTTCCCTGTGGTGGGTAATTCTTTGTTTGGGGAGCAGACAGAGAATTACATGAAAAAGATGGATGAGTATAGGACCACCTATAAGAGTGCACAGGCCAAGGAAAGGCAGGCAACTCCTCAAAGGCAGCAAGCTGGTGGCAGGGGCAGACCTTTTCCTAGGCCTTTCTACCAAGCACAGGCCTCTTCTCCCTTTCCTCAGAGGAGGTTCTTCAGAGGGAGAGGCAGAAGGGGTGATGAGCAGGGCTGCATCCACCCCTCAACCTAAGGCTCCTGCCAAGCAGACACCCTGATGTGTCAGCCCAGGTTGACTCCCCCATTCCTGTAGGAGGCAGTCTGGCTTACTTCGTCCAGGACTGGATGTCTGTTACCTCAGACAAGTGGGTCCTGGAGGTGGTAAGCCAGGGGCTGGTTCTCAGCTTCAAGAAATTTCCAAAGCTGAGGGCTAGATCTTTTCCACCTGCAAGCATCTCCGAAACCACTGCTCTAGAGGCAGAAGTTTCATCTCTACTGGCTCTAAAGGCTATAGAGAGAGTTCCTACATTGCACAGGGGCAAAGGTCTGTACTGTAGGTACTTCCCTACCCCCAAAAAAGACAGGGGAGTGGTGACCCATCCTAGACTTAAGATACCTGAACATCTTTTAAAACCAAACTTCAAAATGATGACTCTGGGAATAATCCTTCCCTCTCTAAGGCCAGGGGACTGGCTAGCCTCCCTGGACTACTTTCACATTCCCATCAGGTGCTCCCACAGAAAGTACCTCAGGTTCAAATTGCCTTCAGGCCATTATCAGTTCAAAGCTATGCCCTTCAGCCTGACATCAGCTCCAAGGGTACTCACAAAATGCCTAGCAGCAGTAGTGGCCATTTTAAGAAGGAAAAATATTTCCATATTTCCATACCTGGACGACTGGCTCATTGTGGGTCAGTCCCCAGACCAAGTCAAGTCAGACCTGCAAGTGACTCAGCAAGTGCTCACTTCCCTAGGATTCCTTCTCAATCTTCCCAAGTCAGTTCTCAAGTCTGTACAGCTCCTCACCTTCATAGGGGCAGAGTTGGATACAGTCAAAGCAAGAGCTTTTCTTCCCCTGGAAAGGGCAAGGGCTATTGTAGAGCTGGCTTCTTCATTCCACCTTCTGGTTTCTCGGCCAGCAAGGCACTTCTTTCAGCTTCTGGGACACATGGCAGCTTCTACAGCAGTGGTCCAAGGGGCCAGATTTCAGATGAGGGACATTCAGTTTCACCTGAGGGCCTTTTGGTCTCAGAAGAAAGATCATCTAACCAAACTAGTTCCAGTGACTCAGACTCTGATCCAGGCTCTCCAATGGTGGCAGGATCAGGGCAACTTCAGGCAAGGAGTCTCATTCGTCACTCAGTCCCACTATGTGGTCCTAACCACGGATGCTTCTCTACTGGGGTGGGGAGTCCATCTGGGGGCTCTCATAGCCCAGGGACTGTGGTCCCCTCAGGAATCCCTTCTTCATATCAATCTCTTGGAACTCAGGGTGGTCTTTCTGGCCCTGCAAGCTTTCTCTCAGTCAGTGCAGAACAAGGTGGTTCAGGTCAGGACAGACAACACCACCACCATGTGGTACATCAACAAGCAGGGAGGTACTTGGTCCATGGCCTTGTGCATGGAAGCCATGGAATTGTGGTCCCTAGCTTATTCTCTACAGACCTCTCTGATAGCAGTCCACCTTCCAGGGAAGGACAATGTGCTAGCAGATGCATTGAGCAGGATCTCCCAGGGCCATCACGAATGGTCCCTGGACCCTCTGGTGTTGAAAGTGATTTTTTCAAGGTGGGGCACTCCAGACATAGATCTCTTTGCAGCCCCAGACAATCACCAACTTCCTCTGTTTTGTTGCAGACCCCCAGTCTTGGGCTCAGTCCCTCTGGATGCTCTGATTTTGAACTGGGGAAGGAAATTTATATATGCCTTCCCTCCCTCCCTTTCCTCTACTGTTCAAGGTTCTGGTCAAGATAAGGTCACAACCCTGCAAAGTGATTCTGATTGCTCCAGACTGGGCCAGGCAGCCTTGGTACCCCCTGTTACTGTCCGTAGCAGTCCATCTTCCCCTGAATCTTCCCAGAAATTACAACCTGTTCACCTCCTCTCAGGGGAGGATTTGGTAACCTAATCTTCAGTCTCTCAATCTCAAGGCATGGCTCTTGAAGAGTTAAGAGTATGCAGATTTGCATCTCTCCCAAGGGGTTCTGAATATTCTCAAAGCCTCTTGAAAGCCTGCTACCAGAAAAATTTATAACTCCAAATGGAAAAGATTCAGCATTTGGTGTTCCAAGAAGCATATATCCCCAGACACTGCTGAATTGTCTACAGTTCTGGATTATATGGTTCATCTTAATGGCCTAGGCCTCAGACCAGCTACTCTCAAAGTACATTTGTCAGCTGTTTCTGCTTTTCTGTCAGTGGAACAGCCTTCCTCACTGTCATCTCAACCTGTATTCTGTAAATTTTTCAAGGGATTGCTTCATACCAATCCCCCCTTTAGGGATCCTACCCCTGCTTGAGATCTTAATGTTTGCATTGCTCAGCTTATACAACCCCCTTTGGAGTCTTTGTCTTCAGCAGAGTTTAAGTACTTGACCTGGAAATCTGTGTTCCTGGTAGCTATTACCTCTGCCAGGTGTATCAGTGAATTGCAAGCTCTGTCAGTGGAGCATGATTTTATCTCATTCCATAGACATAAGGTGGTCCTTAGAACTAATAGGAGGTTTTTACCTAAAGTGGTTTCAGATTTTCCTCTGAATCAATCTATGTCTCTCCCTGTGTTC
This sequence comes from Neoceratodus forsteri, assembly GCA_016271365.2. Lineage (NCBI taxonomy): Eukaryota > Metazoa > Chordata > Ceratodontiformes > Ceratodontidae > Neoceratodus > Neoceratodus forsteri. The sequence continues at coordinate 727,969,567 of CM028129.1, forward strand.
TTCAGTGATCATTCTTCTTCAGGAGAAAGAAGTTTACACAGTTTGGATGTTAAAAGAGCCTTAGTTACTATATTGAGTGTACTAAGGCTCACAGGTTTGACTCCCTCCAGTTGTTTCTTACTTATGGGGAAGTGGGGAAGGGCAAACCTGCCACTAAGAGAACTATTGCCAGGTGGATTCTCTCTTGTATTCAATTCTGCTATGAGAAGCTAGGCAAAATACCTCCCTCAGGCCTGAGGGCTCATTCAACTAGAGGTACAGCTGCTTCCCTGGCTGCGACCAGGGATATTTCTTTGCTAGAGATAGGTAAAGCAGCCACCTGGAAAACAGTCCATACATTTACCAAGCATTACTCCCTGGACATCCAGGCTAGGAGTGATGCTCGGTTTGGTACAGCAGTACTGCAGAGCCTATTCCCAAGGTAGGTTTGACTCCCTCCTCCATGGAGGTACTGCTTGGTAGTCTGCAATAGTCAGAATTCAGCAAGACCTCATGTGGTTTGAAGAAAAAATTACTCACCTTAGTAATTATGTTTCTTCTAATGGAGTCTTGCTGTATTCTAACCTCCATACCTCTCAACCTTTTGTCACTGAAATGAGGGAAATGGACATTTTTGGACACTCAAAATGAGGGACAATGAGGGACACAGATCCTCAAAATGAGGGACACATCCTCAAACATGGAGATATAAGCTCAGTACACTGTGCAAACCATAGTGTTCACTTGTACAAAGTTTATTTTGGATTTAGTATTTTAGAATATTACGAGTTTCTGCTTAAAAAATCTGAATTTACAGCACATTCTCTGTGTGGGCAGCACCTTTTCCATGAGAGACGGATGAGGGACAGAGCAATTTTAAGGGACAACATGAGGGATGTCCCTCATAATGAGGGACACTTGAGAGGTATGCTAACCTCCCTCCCTGCCTCCCCTCTCAGAACCTGTTTTGGGGAAGTGGGCTGGTAGGTGTAGTGTTGCACCCCAGGGGTTTATTTGGGCACTCCCTCCTTTTAGAGAGGGGGAGTGGGTTATATTATTAATTTAACAGTCTTTAGTTGTTCACTACCTGGTTTTTGATTTCTTGACTTGAGTCTTTTGGACAAGTACAGGTACATTTTTGTATTTTTAATTAATTTACTAAGAAGTATGCTCGCTACTGGTATTCTGAACTGGCCCTTACTCTCCCAGCCATTCTTCTTCGACATTACATTTCACCAACTGCTGCACAAACTTGAGAGCGTTAGGTACAGTACAGCATTATTCTCCTGCCCTCCTGCTCACACTGTGACTAAAGGAGTAATGAGATCAGGTAAATGTTACCTTTTGGCTTCGTCATTTAGCAGTGAAAATCTGTCCGATGTACATACGTGCTATTCCTCAACATTACACATCTGTGCAGTCTCTCTCTCTCCATGACTGATCAGCCAGCATGGAGAGGACTGCACCACAGTATGTTTGTAGTTTGCATGGTAGGCAACACACTTTCATTGTGTCTGTCTGTGTGTGGTGAGATTTCTGTCTTCTATGGCTGTGCAGGGGAACTGTTGCAAGCTGAAGGCAGATAATTGTAGTCGGGAGCTATGGAAACCATTTGTTGTAACTGGCAGTTCAGTATAACAAGGTCTAGTATAGGGAGGGAGCATACACAGAGAGAGAGAGATGGAGAGAGACACACACACAGACAATATAAGCAAAAGTGATATACAGTGATCTCTTGCTATAACAAACAGAATGGGAGCCATAAAAGAAATTCATTATAGTTCCCTATTCGTAACATTCAGGGACACTCTAAACAAGGCTGAGTACTATTGTAGTAAGTAATGGCAAACTGAAACGAGCTCCTATGCCCTATCATCCACTGTTAAATTTAATTTGTTTTATTTAGAGGCACTTTACTACGTTATACTTCACTAATTTACAAGAATGATTGGTGTCACTGCCCTGGCTGCCTAGCCACTTCACTATCCCGCCTGCCTGTCAACTTCCTCAGCTGCTTCATGCAGGTGAACCTTTATTGTATGAAGATTTTTAGAGTAGGATGTGAGTGAGTATTGTATTTGTATATAATTACTGGTGACCCCCACATGGAGTTGACCTGGGTTTCAAACACTGTAATAACAAGTAGAACTGATTATTTTGTCACCAATTTGTAGCATGCCACCTCACTGGCTGTTACTCTGTGTGTGGGTGGGCCGAACAGCTGAAGAAACATGGCGGCTTCATTTTTTCATTACCGAGGAATCACATTGATCCTTCGCCTTTCGCTGTCATGACAGGTAAATCTGTAATGTTTTTCAATATTTATCTGGTAGATCCTGCTATTCGTACCATTCGAGCAGGGCTTCAGGAGACAGTGGCTGCATCAGGAACAGACTGTGGTGGTCTACTCTCACTGTGGTTCGCAATGTAATTAAATAAATAAACAAAAACTAAAGTAAAGAAAAAAGAAAAGAATGCCTGTACTGAAAGGGAGAGACAGGCTGTGTGTGTATGTGTGTGTGTGTGTGTGTGTGTGTGTGTGTGTATGTGTGTGCGTATGTCTGACAGCAGCGTTCCGCTAACTCTGGCATCACTCAAGTGTTGAAGGAAAAAAATTATCTGCACCAGTAATTATAGAGAATAATGGCTATGCAGCTCTGTTCTGGATTTTGTTTTGTTTCCACACTCTCGGTGTGTGATGACCTCATAAACCTCTCCAGTGTCACTCTCCAGATCTATGGGCATTGTACACCTCTGGTGTTTTAAAAAAAATCCATAACACACAGTTGCATAGCCATTATTCTTTATTTAATGTCCTCTGATAGGACATAGTGATCCTGCCAGCCCATTCTCCTGCCCCGACTTCCCAGACCACAGCTAAAGCAATCACAGCACGGTGTGAGTGTGTAGGGGGTAATGATATTAACCCTAGTCACATAAAAAGGATGCCATGATTCTGCCAGCCCACTTATCAGACTTCTCCAACTTCAACTAACAGCAAACGGGGCAATAGTTTGAGTTCTGCTGAGCAGTCAGAACGACATCCCAACACACACTACTGATAGGAGACGAAGGACACCATGATCCTGCCAGCCCACTGCCCGACTTCTCCAACTTGACTAACAGCAGACACTATCATAATTTGGTTTCATGCACTTTTAAACTAGACGACAAGTGTTGGGAGCACTGTAACTGGTTATAGCAGATTACTGCTTCCTAGCTTGAGAATGCAGCTGCTTCAAGCCGAACATTTTTTATTGTGTCATTATAAATAGAAGCCTGTCAGCACAAAGTTGGACTGTTGTCTGGGTATTGCCACAGTAAAAAAACAAAAAAACTACCCCCTCATACACACAGACTATCTTTTGACAAGGGGGCTTTCATAGAGAGCAAGTGTGTCACTCTTTAGCTGCCGTAGTGCAGAGTGGCTTTCCTTTTCAGTGCGGCTCCCAAGTCAGCATGATTTTACAACACAAGCCCCTGAACATCTACTTCTAACACCTGTGGTGATAGGGCTAAGTTTTATATAACTGTACATGCAATGCCAGAGATGCTGGTGCAGGCACAGGGTCTCAACTTTAATTTTAAAACTGTTTCTTAGCTCCACACGAGGATACATGATGGATTACATGCAATGCTTTCTGAACTGGAGATCGTGAATGGGATTCTCACACAAAAACAGTAAAGATCACACTTTCCCATCTAAATATTTTCTTTTTGTTCACTTCATTTGGGTACTGTCAGGGGCGTCATTTCAGCAAAATCATAGGGGTAGCAAGGTGGGGTGGGCACAATGTGTGCGGGACCATTGTGTGGGCAGGGACAGAGAGGGTGGCATATGTCAATGTGACATAGAGCTAGTGACCAAGTAATTTAAAAATGGGTATGAATTGGATAGTAAAGTCTGAATATAAATGTAAAATGGGTCATTACAGATGTTGATTCAAATTAAATAGCTAGTTTTCATCAAATTATGGAATCATCAGTATAGTGAATGTTCCATTTCTCAACTATACAAATATTAAACAATATTATAATGTACGGGTAGCCCTTATTACCCATTGAAATCAAACAGATTACAACCTTGTAATCCCACTGTTGTGATATCAGAACCTTATAAACCTATCTCATCTATGTCATAGCAGTAGGTTTACAAAACGGAATGCCAGTGTTATTCAGTATTCACACCCAGAATGTGATTGTTAGTCTCAGTACAGTATTCAAATAACATTCCAATTGTCACAGTTTACTGTTACTGAATCTAGCAATCACTATGTCAGATAGAGATTCTAACTCTGGTGCTATTTTGGCCCGCTGTCATTCAGTCCGTGTATCCTAATAAATTTGTTTTCCTACACAATCATGTGACTGTAGTGCAGATTAATTAATAAGGTAAGGCTAAGTTACTTGTGTGTGTGTGGGGGGGGGGGTAACTTCTCATGTCAAGTCCCATATACTATAAATGACAATGCATGATGTACAGGTGATAACCATGGTGTAATCATCTATCGTGGTTGCTAGGGCAATTGTAAACCTCTCAAGCGGTGCTCTCGAGGTTTACTGATGCCCTAGCTACCACTCAAGGTGATTATACCATGGTTATCGCCTGTACATCAGGCATTATCCTCTATCAGGGTTTCTCAAATGGTGAGGCCAGCCTCCCTTGGGAGGCCCCAACCTGTTCCAAGGGAGGCTCAAGCAAGTCTGAAAAAAGTACTGTATTAAAATTTTGAGTTTTATATATTTTGTGTGAAGAGATGAAGCAAATTTAAAGAGGATAATAGTAAGTGGATTTTATGTATTTATTTACTAATAAGTGACAAGGGAATGTGAATGAGTGAAGGCTCATTTCAGGAGTACCCGGGGAAGGGTAGGGAGTGAATACATTTCAAAAGGTAACTGCAAAACAGTCAAGAAATACACAATGAACACTAGTGCAGGGTTTCTCAAATGGTGAGGCCAGCCTCCCTGGGGAGGCCCCAACCTGTTCCAGGGGAGGCTCAAGCAAGTCTGAAAAAAGTACTGTATTAAAATTTTGAGTTTTATATATTTTGTGTGAAGAGATGAAGCAAATTTAAAGAGGATAATAGTAAGTGGATTTTATGTATTTATTTACTAATAAGTGACAAGGGAATGTGAATGAGTGAAGGCTCATTTCAGGAGTACCCGGGGAAGGGTAGGGAGTGAATACATTTCAAAAGGTAACTGCAAAACAGTCAAGAAATACACAATGAACACTATATATTACCACACTGTCTGTGTCCAAAGAATATTACCACACTGTTCATGTCAAATGACTGGCACTACACAAGCTAAGCCACACATTGCTAAAAATTAAAAAAGTCTCTATACCAATACCTTACAGTACCTAAAAAATACACACCAAAACATGAAAGAAATTATGTTATGAAAGCATACTCTGAACCATGGAGAGAACTTTACTTCTTCTCTGTTAAAACAAGAGCTTAGTAAAAGAAATGACACACCAAAACCTGTAAAAGTAGTAATAAAAGGAAAACAAACTGATGAAAAAATCACACCAAAAACCTGTAAAGAAAAAAAATAATAAAAGGAAAAAGAACCGACTAAACTCACCGACCAAAAACCTCTAAAGAAAAAAGTAATAAAAGAAAAAGATCCTAGTAAAATTGTACACCAAAAAACCTGTAAAGAAAAATTGTAATAAAGGAAAAAGAACTGAGAGTCCCAGGGTTACATAAAAAAGTCTTCCAGACTTCCAATTACTGCAGCAAAACAAATGAAAGTACTCTTTAACTCTCCACACCTAGGCTACTACTCCCTCTTACAATAATTTAGGAGAACATAAACTTCCTCCCAACATCCGTGAAAGTGGTAAAGCAAAGGACATAGGAGTGTTATTACCTGCCTAGAGGCTGGAGACACTGCTGGCACACTGGAGATTGGGATGGTAGGTGACTGGAAGTACTGGAAGCTGACTGGTAACTCTGCTGGCACACTGGACTGCTGACTAGTTGGGGACACTGCTGGCAAAATGGACTGGTAGCTGACTGGAGACAAAACTGGCAAACTGTCTCTGGACTGGTGGCTAAGCTGACTGAAGACACTGGCTGCTGGCACACTGGTGACACTGCTGGCACACTGACTGATATCTGACTGGAGACCCTGCTAGCACACTGGACTGCTGGCTGACTGGACTGGTATCTGAGTTGAGACACTGCTGGCACACTGGACTGGTATCTGACTGGAGAAAAGGATGGCACACTGGACTGCTGGCAGACTGGACTCATTGCTGACTGGAGGCACAACTTGCAAACTGGACTGGTATCTGACTGGAGACACTACTGGCAGACTGGACTGCTCACTGGCTGACTGGTAACACTGCTGGCACACTGGACTGGTTGCTGACTGGAGGCACTGCTGGCAGACTGGACTCATTGCTGACTGGAGGCACAACTTGCAAACTGGACTGGTATCTGACTGGAGACACTACTGGCAGACTGGACTGCTCACTGGCTGACTGGTAACACTGCTGGCACACTGGACTGGTTGTTGACTGGAGGCACAACTTGAAAACTGGACTCGTTGCTGAGCTGACTGGAACAGAACTGGCACACTGACTGCTGGCAGACTGGAGACACTGCTGGCAGACTGGACTGGTTGCTGACTGGAGGCACAACTTGCAAACTGGACTCGTTGCTGAGCTGACTGGGACAGAACTGGCACGCTGACTGGAGACACTACTGGCAGACTGGACCGCTGGCTGACTGGAGACACTGCTGGCAGACTGGACTTGTTGCTGACTGGAGGCACAACTTGCAAACTGAACTGGCAGCTGAGCTGACTGGGACAGAACTGGCACGCTGACTGGAGGCACTGCTGGCAGACTGCACTGGCTGCTGACTGGAGGCACAACTTGCAAACTGGACTGGTATCTGACTGGAGACACTACTGGCAGACTGGACTGCTGGTTGGCTGACTGGTAACGCTGCTGGCAGACTGGACTGGTTGCTGACTGGAGGCACAACTTGCAAACTGGACTGGTATCTGACTGGAGACACTACTGGCAGACTGGTAACACTTCTGGCACACTGGACTGGTTGCTGACTGGAGGCACAACTTGCAAACTGGACTTGTTGCTGAGATGACTGGGACAGAACTGGCACACTGACTGCTGGCTGACTGGAGACACTGCTGACAGACTGGACTGGTTGCTGACTGGAGGCACAACTTGCAAACTGGACTGGTATCTGACTGGAGACACTACTGGCACACTGGACTGCTGATTGGCTGACTGGTAACACTTCTGGCACACTGGACTGACTGCTGACTGGAGGCACAACTTGGAAACTGGACTCGTTGCTGAGCTGACTGGGACAGAACTGGCACACTGACTGCTGGCTGACTGGAGACACTGTTGGCAGACTGGACTGCTGGCTGACTTGTCACACTGCTGGCACACTGGACTGCTGGCTGACTGGAGACACTGCTGGCAGACTGGACCCGTTGCTGACTGGAGGCACAACTTGCAAACTGGACTGGCAGATGAGCTGACTGGGACAGAACTGGCACACTGACTGCTGGCTGACTGGAGACACTGCTGTCAGACCGGACTGGTTGCTGACAGGAGGCACAACTTGCAAACTGGACTCGTTGCTGAGCTGACTGGGACAGAACTGGCACACTGACTGCTGGCTGACTGGAGACACTGCTGTCAGACCGGACTGGCTGCTGACTGGAGGCACAACTTGCAAACTGGATTGGCAGCTGAGGTAACTGGGACAGAACTGGCACACAGGACTGGTGGCTGACTGGAGACACTGGTAGCACACACGACTGATGGCGGACTGTAGATAGTAATGTTGCTTCAGTAATGGGTATCTTCTTGAACGCATCTGAGCAAATCTGTCTACTGCTACTGACAGGTCTAGCTCCTTCACCTTCAGTGGCTCACATGCCATCATCAAGTCACTAAATCGTCTGTCACCACAACTGTTTCTTAAGTAAGTTTTCACTCTTTTCATGCATGAGAAGAAATGCTCATTTGAAGCAGTGGTCACAGGGAGTGCCAGCACCAGGTTAAAAATCTCCAGGACTACCGAAAATGCACTACAGAGGCATTGCAACTGTTGTCTGACACAATGAATACTTTGCATATTTTTGTTTTGTAGGTATGCCTTTGCTGATTCCAGCTGTGACTCTAACACAATTGTGTTTATATTTGCTCCTGGATAAGATTCTGCTAGGACCTTTAAAGCAGAGTAATTCAGAAAACTGTCATCCTTTGGGTTGAGAGCAGCAACAGCTTTTAACAGGTCCAGATTACCTGAGAAGCGTGAATCAAGTTCAGTAACAAACCTGTCAATGCAGGCCAGGAATATTTCCTGTTTAAGCCTGTCACTGTTAGATCTTGCAGAAATTTCCCAAATTTCTATATTCGCAGTCCGTTTCCCCAAAGTAGATAAAACAAAAAATTCCGTCAGTTTTCGGCTCAACTGATATTTGCGCAGTGGCCTTTCTGTGTGCTGAGTGGCTTCTACATCATAATCAATGCCACAGTGATCAGCGGCTTGTTGTGCCTCCTTGTAAATCTTTTGCCACTGTGAAGCATTATGTAGAGACAAGAACTCACTTTTCGAAGACTGGACAAGCTCACAGGCCCTTGGCAAATCCAAATCTTTTCTCTGAAGTTCCTCAGATACCGATTGTATCTTCCTTAAAATTGTTTCTAGGCTGTAACAGTGTTACTACAAAGGTGAAGTTCAGAATTTTAAACAGATGACCTTTTGCTTCACTACTGTCAGTGTTTTGTGACTGAATACCATGAAGTGTTATAATAATGGACTCTAGGAGCAACTGAAATTTCTTGACAAAGTTGTACCAGTAAAACCACAATGTACCACACAGTCGTTCCTGTTCCAGAACTTGTAGACCTTCTTCTTTCTGCGCTTTAACAAACAACTCATGCCTTGGAGACCTTTGAGAAATGAATACATATACTGTACAGCCTGCAAGATGCTGAAAAATTCTTTCACTTCTGATATATTATTAATTGTTTGCACCAAGACAAGATTCAGTCTGTGTGCATGACAATGAATATAAACAGCTTGAGGAGCAATCTCTTTTATTCTTGCTTGTACTCCACTGAAGCACCGACTCATGACAGAGGCTCCATCATAGCACTGTGCCACACAGTGCTTCCACTGCAGTCCATCCTGACATAATGCCTGAGTGATGGCACTAGCCAAACTACCAGCATCCAGTTTATTCATGTGATGACAGCCAAGTGGTTTTTCACAGATATTACCATCACTGTCAACAAAACGGATAACAAAGCTGAGCTGCTCTTTGCGTGATACATCCTTACTTTCATCGACTAAAACAGAGAAATATTTTGTAACTTTACTTACAATTTTCTCTTGTATTAATGTTGCAACTATGTTAATCAAATTGTTTTGATACTCTGGAGAGGTATGACCGTATCTCCTAGACATTTTTTTCTTTTAATTTTGAGTCATGTGCAGATAATGTTTCCAGAAACTCAATAAAATTGCCTTTGTTATCGAAATTTATCGACTCATCACCACATCTGAAAGCAAGACCTTGCTGTCCTAGGTAACAAACTGCATGCAATAGTAATTTAACATGGCATCTATTTTCTTCAATTTCAATGTCAAAATTTTTTTTCAAGCCATCTCGCAACTGACTGATGACCTGATGAAGACTGTATATGGTTAAATTCACACCATGCTACAACAAAAGCTTTGTGTTTCTCAGACTTGCTGTGCTTTCTTAAGGCACAACCAATTTTTTCCCATTTATAGAAACCAATATCGACAAAAGGAATGTTTCCACGTTCACGACCTCTACCTCCAGGTACAGTATGAGTGCTAGTAAAATGCCTGCATGCAAAACAGTATACAGCATCTCTCTGTACTGATTTGGTCATAGGGAAAACACACTTTGGCTAAACTGGAGCTTGGTAAGGAGTAGCAGATATGTCAGTTGGCACAGTATCATGATCAACACACTCACCCACTGAAACTGAGTGGCCTTCACTACATGGCAATGACATGCTTTCACACGCATCAGAGGATGTGCTTTCACATGTATCAGAGGGTGAGGGTGAAGCAACAATAATGGGCCTGTAGAAGCATAATTAAGCTCTGAAACTATACTACTATCAGATTCATGCATACCAGCTGACAGAACACTATCTTCGGGTCTTGATTTCTTCACTGTGTGTTCTGCATGTGCAGTATCTGTTGTAATTCTTTTCTTAGCAAATAACTGAAGCACCGTTGGTTGCTTTGGATCACTGGATGCCTTCTTCTTAGACAGAGACATTTCAGTAATACTTATTTAGCAGCCAACTTCAAAGAAATTTAAATCAGTGAAGGCTACTAAAGAAGAAATTTAGCAGTGTACAGACTACAGTCAGTTGCCTGGCCTGCCAGCAGCTATGCCTGGTGATTAGCAAGTCAGATATCAGTTTTGCAACCCGTGGAAAACAGTTATGAATTAAAATGTGCACAAAGTCTAAAGAAACACCAGTCGAGGTGGCACAGCCCTCTTTGTATGATGAAGGGACGGATCCTAAAAAGGAAAAAAAAGGAGTGGTAGTCTACAAACAGAGAGAGATGGAAGGCGGACTGGAGAACAGCTACTGTTGTGCTACTGCACAAAAGAGGGTCTAGGAAGGAGCCTGGTAACTACAAGCTGGTGAGCCTGGCATCCTTCCCAGGGAAGGCAATGGAGAAAATCTGGGAGCCAGTATGAGAATAAGAACACTGACAGGCAGGCAGGTACCAGGGCATAATAATGTTTGCTAGAACCACTGTCTTATATATTGCACCCTGGTACTGGTACAATCCCAAAAGTCACGTTGATAAAAATAAAATGCAAAAAGAGGGGTAAAGGATTGAGAGCTGTGTAAATGTTGATGAATTTTGGATTGGGGGGGGGGAATTGGGCACCGTATACCTACAGCTGCAATACTTGCCATCATGCAGTGTCTGTGCTACAGCTCAAAGTTGCCCAGCCATGAGCTATCTACTGCTGTTTGCAAGTGGAGCTGCATGCTGGGTTGGGGATGGGTGCACAAGGGGTGCTGGCTGGGGGGGCAATATTGATAGGCAGGGTAGATGGTTGCTCTGCTGGTGCTGGGACTGCAGACTCACACCCTACCCTCAACTCTGTGGTTGCTGTATTGGGTGGTTTGTGGGTAGGAGCCCATGGTGGCTGGACCCAGGCAGCACGTCACCAGATGCACTGTGTTAGTTAGCTGCAGGGGGGTCGGTAACTGAATACTTGAGCCCTACTACCCAGCCAGATGCAAAGCCATGCACATCAGGTGAGAACTGCTGCCCTTCAAGATGCATCTGCTAGTAATAGCTGGTGGGCGACTGTTGGGGGGTCACAGGATCAATACTAAGGTGCTCCAACTCTGAGCTGAGCTGCTGCTGCTCACTCTCCAAAGTCCCATTCCCTGCCCTGGTACCTGCCTGCCTGTCAGTGTTCTTATTCTCATACTGGCTCCCAGTAGTACCTGGAGTAGAGGAGAAGCCCCCATGTCCACAGTCCATGTCCCATTATACTCCCATCCTTAGTGGAAGTCTACCTGCTTACCTTCCTGACCTGCCAGCACAGGTGTCAGAAGAGACACTGGACACAGGCAGATCCCCACCCATAGCAATCCTTTGAAGACTCTCTTCAAAGTTGTTGTTTTTTTTACATTTGCAGCATGACACCCTAGCATTCTATTTTTTTATAATCTTACACTGTGTTATTCTTCTACATGTACATGGCAGAAGGAATCCAGGGCAAATGTGTCTCTTCATAGGTGAAACTAAGCCCTGTGGCAGGGTAGACAGTGAGGAGGGGATTAGGGAAATGCAAAGAGACTTTCAAAGGCTAGAGAGGTGGTCAAAGGTTCGGCAATTGAAATTCAATGCCAAAAAGTGCAAGATGATGCATATAGGGAACATGAAGCCCAGGAGGGAGTACTGGATAGGTGAGGAGGTGGGTGGAACCTGTAAGAAATTAAACCTAGGGGTCATCAGCAGTGACTCCCAAAACAATCAAGCCAGTGTAATAAGGCCTACAGTAAGGCAAACAGGATGCTGGGATGTATAGGAAGAGGTACTGACAGTAGAAGGAAGGTGTTATTACTACCTCTCTGTAGATCACTGGTGAGGTCTTATCTGGAGTCCTGTGCCCAGTTCTGGAGTCCTCACGTAAGGAAAGATAAGGACAGTGTAGGGTGACCAAAATTATTTTTGGTCAGCAGGGCAGATGTTACAAGAATCAGCTCAGGGCACTGAACGTGTACTCGCTGGAGGCCAGATGAGAGAGGGGAGATATGACAGAGACCTTTAAGTTTCTGACAGGAATAAAGAAGGTAAATTGTGAGGAACTATTTAGCATAAGCAGTGGTTCAAGAACATAAGGGCACAATTAGAAACTGACAGGGTGGGGGTCGGTTTCAAGAGGGAAGTGAGAAAATTTTATTTTACAGAAATGGCGGTGAAACCATGGAAAAATCTGTCAGCAGATGTGGTGGGCACCAAAACTATCAATGGTTTCTAACACAGCTGGAACACAGTGAAGGGCTTAGTGGTGGTAGGGCTCCCCGCATGGGGGTGGATAGTGTGGTCAGAGCCCTGTATGGACAATAGGTCCTGGGTTTGTTAGGGTTTTATGGGCAGACTGCATGGAACAATGGTTATTTTTTGTTATCATTTTCTATGTTTCTGTTTTTCTATCAGTCAGTCAGGGGTTGGCACTCTGTAGCAAAGGACTACAGTATGAAAACACCTTGAAAGGGATTATTATTGGCAACTCTACATTAGCCCAAGGCATTAGTAGTGGCAATCCTAAACTGGCCCTGCTAAGTGTAATATCAGTAGACCAAATGGGTGTGGGGTGGGGACTGTGTGTAGCACAGACATAGGAGTCATATTATACCATTACATTTAAAACTTTGTTTATCTGTTTAATGCCCTTTGTGGAAGTGGTAGCTTTTGTTTAGTTCCCCTGACGCCTTATTACTTCTCTGCTGCTGTTGCAACTATGCTGCAGCTACCACTATTTTGCCATCCTCACTAACTTCAGAAAGCTGTCATCTTGCTTTAAACATAGAACATGGAAACATAGAATTTGATGACAAATAAGGACTGCTTGGCCAACTACTCTGCCCATGTTCCCTACCTACAGTCACATCACAGTCCCTACTTGATCTCTGACTTTTCTGCCCCTTTCCTTGCTTCTAAGGTTTCCTTATACCTATCCCATGCCTTCTTAAATCCAATGACAGTTTTTGCTCTGACCATCTCCTCAGGGAGGCTTTTCCAATCACCCAACACCCTTTCTGTGAAGAAGTGTTTCCTTTAATTTGCCTCTAAGGTTTTTGAAAGTACTGCTGCCGATTTTTCCTGATGCCAAATACTAATCTTCAGCTATTGCTTGACTCTGCAAGTACTTATGATGTTTCTTTGTTCAATGATCCAGCTGGCGTAATGATGGTAGTCTCCTTGCCTTTCCTATCACAGCACTGTGTGACAATTTGCAGTCAGCAACATGGAGGGTTTGAGACCTTGTTTGTGTCCGGGGATGTTGGGGGTTGAATCAGAGTCTGGTGCTGGGGCAGGGACTTACATGTGACTGGTGTTTATGGAAAATCTATGTGGCCAGTTGGGGGGAGACCAGTTTAAAGCAAGGTTATGAACTCACTTGACAAATTCTAATGACTGCCGGTGCCACTCTAACTGATAGCAATACCCTGTCCCTACTACCTACATACCCTTCTTCTATGCCTCTCAGCACCTGCCACCCCATCTACCCCTTTAATCTCTGACCACCATTCTCTCCTCCCCTACCACCCTCTACTCTCCCCTTCCTCCCCCCAGCCTCCACCCCCCTACTCTGCCCTATCAAAGCCCTTGGACACCTTTCCACCCCCTTCCAATCTCACCCCCTTGCCTCAACCCATTCACCCCGGCATTTCTACTGACAAGGCCGTTTTGGCTCTTCCACCTCCCTACCACTTGGTAGCCTGGGCCCCTCTGCCCTGGACTGCCATATGAACTCTCATAAGTTCTTTACCACACTCCTGCAGTGCTGTTTTTATGTAATTTACTCATCTTTGTAAATCATGTATTTACTGTTACAAATCAAACTTTTGAATTTGAACTGCACTTGTTGTTGTAGTACTTAGCACTCTATGTTAACTTCTTGTTCACCTCTGTATGTACCTTGTCCTTTTGTTTTGTATCATTTGACTTGGAGCCTTTGTAAACGAGCCTTTGGCTCAAAGGCATTAATTCCAAAACCGAAATAAATAAATAAGATACCTCTCCCTTTAACAACCCCCCTTTTTCGTGGGCCTACATTTCACAAAAATTAGCCATTTAAGTACCCTCACTGTCCTGCATTCTTGACAGTATCATAAGGGAGGAGGGAAGGTTGCCAGTGGCCAAAATAGGGCCAGAGGCATTGGAATAGGCATGGAAATTAGGACAGACTGGATGGGTCCACCAGTCCTTTTCTGACGACAGAGTCTGTTTCTTTTTTCCTTTTTTTTTGAGAAATTGGTACAGTAGTACAAAAGAACAATGGGCACCTGGCTGGCCTGGTGGCGCTGAGGGTTGAGGCGCTGGACGCCACACCTCACACCATGCCGGCAACCCAGGATCAGGAATAGACTTGGGTATCTCAGGGGGCAGGCGGGGACAGGAAGGATGGATCATCCCAGGACAGCTCTCCTTCCTTGGGGAGGGGGGATGCTGCAGCGCACTGCATGCCTGCTGCCCAGCGGTGGCTGGGTGGTACCACGTACAGGGTGCTGGAGCCATCTCTGCAAAGGCACAGTTTGGACATTGTGCTAATTGCACATCTGTGGGCCTGGAGAGGAATGTAGAGGAAAAAACCCTCCATGCGGCAGGATAAGAGACTGACCCCTCGCTGGCACTGCAACAGTGGCTGGGCACAACCACAGGTCCTGTGGCAGAGGACTGCAGTGAAGGTAAGCCCCAGGGGATGTGGAGAACCCTCAGCTGTTCTAATTAGGCATTCAACTGGTAACCTGTCCCATTCAGTCTTTTCTCTGACAACCATTGTAATACTGTTTGGTCTTAGGACTTCCTTACTAAATTTATACTGTAATTATATTTATGTTCACCCGACCATTTTTCCCTTTCCCCGAATTACTAAATCCTAATATAAAGACACAATACAATACATACAATAACCCCATTTCACTCTCCCTGTCTACTGCAGAACAAATAAACATGACTAGTCCTTGGCATTGGCGTCAGCAGGCATACATATGGTACTTTGCTGAGTATAATGCAAAAGTGGAGGCCAGGAGTATCAAACTTGGAGGAATTTGTGTGCAGAAAAAAGTGTTGGCAAAACTTTTTTTTATCCCTTTCAGATTCAGCTTTGGACCTCACTGTTGCACATAGTTCTGTATGGAGGATGGGACACTAAGTGAGCATGCATGCCAGGACCCCATGAGGTTTTCCTTGCTTAAGTATTTCATTTATCACTGCTACTGGGATCAGGTAGGAACCGGATCATTGAAGCAGGGGTGGAGCTGGAAGAATCAGTGTACAAATGAGAGGAGAGGGAGGCATTTACTCTGCTACTGTTGGCTGCTATTATATGCAAAGAGTCAGCTGGCGGGAGGGATAAAGTGACAGCTACTTCTGCCACTGATCCCTGTTTATGTTGCTGGTGTGGTGATATGACGGAGCACAGCTTCAGACTGGACCAAAATGGCAATGTACCCTGAATCCTGCTCTCATGTCCCAAAATGGCAACAGACCCTGAATCCGGCTCTCAAGTCCCAAACAAAAGCCTTTTTAGAACCAACAGAGACTTGTGGTTGGTGGTGTGTGGGCAATAAGGAAGAGATGTGCATCAACAGGCGCAGGCAGTGGATCCTCTGATTTTCACTCCAGCGGGCAGCAAGGCAGGAATTGATGCAGCAGCCGTTTGAATGGAGCAGCACTGACTGAGGAAGACCACCTCTCTTTCATTGACGTATACAGTTGTTTTACACTGTGGTGTGATGCAGTTTTGCAACTTGGCTGGTGTGGCTGTGACAGGAACTTCAGTTTGGGGAAGGAACAGCAAACAAAGAAACAAAAGGCAGTAGTTACCCACTTTATAGTTTTAGTGAGTGCCAGGTCAGTTTTAGAACGGGATAATCTCCAACCTGGGAAGGCACAGTACAGTATTATCCTCTGTGCTTTTGGTGATTGGGGTCGAAACTGGCACTACCCCACTAGCCAAATGCTAATAGATTTTGTATTAGGCTAGCAGGATTTTCCTTTAACTAGTCCTGCAGGCTTGTACTGGAGAAGGTAATATTTCTATAAATACACCAGCTGGGCCAGTGGAAAAGTCTGTAGGGCTAGTGGATTATCTCAATCACTAACCCTGCTGGCTAGTGGCTGCTAACTTAATTTTGACCCCTGATTATGGGGCTAGGAAATGGAGGATGGTGGTGATGTTAGCCCTCCTTAGTTTGGAAAGCTGCTAGAGCAAGCAGTAAATGTAAGAGCAGCTTGCTCCCTGACTCCCAGTCCATTGCAAACCCATGCTGTCTTTCCATGGATGAGATGAGGATCCTGGATGGGCCCGCCTTGTTGCCAGTTGCAATGTAGAGAGCCACCAGGCCAGTCATTGTCACCACCAGCTGAAGGAGGACAAGGTAGCAATCATGGGGATCATGAGGTCTAGTTGGGAACTTGAGATGAAGGTGATTTTTTATTTTATTTTATTTTTACTTATGATGGGAAGCAGCAGCAGGAAGAAGAGGTGGGTGTGCAGGAGCTCAAGCCCCCCACCCCTCAAAAAGAGCAAGGGGCTAATGTGCAAGTAAACATTCCAATATTGTTCATTAGTTTTTGGGTTAAAACAATGAAAATTGTCCATCTCCTAGTTCCTTTCTATCACAGTGAAGTGGCAGGTTGCCTTACAGGTGTGAGTTTTGGAGATGCATGGAGGGACATGAGGAAGTATTATTTTACAGAAAGGGTGGTGGAACCATGGAGCAGTCTATCTGCCAAAGTGGTGGGCACTAAAATCATTATTGGTTTCAAGCAAGGTTGGGACAAAGTGAAGGGTATAATGGTTACTCAAGGCAACAGATACTGGGAGGGGAATAGTGGGGTGGATAGGGAGGGCTAGGACCCTGGGTGGACATTAGGTCACGGGATTAGATAGGGAACCATAGGCAGAATGGATTGCAATTAGTCTTTTTCTGCCATCATTGTCTTTAGTAGAACAATCAGCCATCTCCCGCTGCTTACCTCTCATCCCTGTGAGGTAGCCATTACTGTTAGCAGCTGCTCTGTGATGGAAAGGAGGCTAGAAGACTAAGGGGTGAACCACACTTTGCTCCTGAACCTAGGCCTAAAATGCACCAAAATACACCATTTCACACATTAAGGATGTCAGAAGTACATTTCTGGCAAAAAAACTATAGGATGAAATTTTTTGCCAACTAACAAATAATGCTGCTTTAATGGATTTATCATTTTGTTGGTGCCTTGCCAAAATAAAAGAAGTAAGAATCCCAGAATTTGTTTTATCTTTTGTTCTTTGCATTCTTTTTCTTGCTGTGATGTGCTGACAGTGATTTGAGGGTTGCAGTTTGAGTGATACAGGTTAAAACCATCTCTACAGTGTTTTTACTTGATTTTTATTCAGTGCAGACTTTGAGAAAGGGATTTGATGGGGTAACTTTATTTTCTGGTTCTCTGTTTAAAATCAAGACTTCAGAGGACACATCAGTTAAAATAATGTTCAGTTTGTTTTGGCATGAGTAGGCTTTAGTGCAGACAGTTTTATCATGCCGCAGCGACAGCAGACACAGAGATATCCCCGACAGCGACAGTGTCGGCAATGCGGTGTCAGGGATGTCTCCGTGTTTCCATCGGGGGGGGGCTCCTCCTCCTCCTCCTCCCACACCTCCCAGTCTCTAGGATTCCAACTCCGAGTTGGAGTTGGACCGGGGGCGATGAAACACCCTGAAAGGCAGTCCCCTGAGTCAGGGTAGAGACCATCACAGCGATGTGAAGATTTTGCCCAAACCTGTCACTGTGATGGTTCACTGTCGGGGAGTCACTGCGGCGATGGTATACCCTTCTTTAAATGCTACACTCATTCCTGCCCCCCATGTACCCCCCAGGGTCCCATACTCTGCCAGATCACCCAGTACTCCTCAAGCTCTCTCTCATCCCTCCATTTCTCTTGATGTCCCCATACCAGACTCAGTAGTTTCTCCATCCCCCATGCCCCCTGTATCCTCTGAACCAGACACACTAGTCCGCTCCCACTCCCACAGTTCTGTCCCTCCCATGACCCCTGCTATCCCACTGTGTCCACATTCACAGCTAAGCTATCATTCCCACTGTACTGCCCTCTCCCCCCCCCCCGTGCTCCTGTATCCTTGGTACCAAACACACCAGTCAGCCCCACTCCCACAGCTCTGCTCTATCCCCCATGCCCATCATGACTCCCAGTCTGGACTGGCCAGTCAGTCCCCCCTTCCTCATATGCCCTCTGCTGTCCCAGTGTCTGCATTCACAAGTAAGCATGCACCCCCACAGCAGTGTCTTGGTCTTTTGTAAATGGTCCGCCCCAAATCCCTCTGTCAGAGGCTTACCACCTTTTAAAAAGCAAGCAAAAGCAATGAAAGCAGTTTTTTTTTTCTTTTATTGTTTGCTGCCTATCTCACTGCTTGTACTGTTCTTGTTCTCCTTCAATCCAGGCTTCTCCAGATCTCATCTGACCATCTCTGTCCTGTCCCAGACCAGTCCCACGTCGTCGTGTCTCCATCTGCTCTGAGGTGCTCAGCGGCCCGCGCTCCCCTCTTGCTGCTCCAGTCTTGTCCTCTCCTCTCTGGCTTAGACTGTGCCCAGTGTGGTGCCCAGCCGCCCGACCAATCAATGAAAAATTAAACTCCAAATCCGACACCGGCCCCTTCTCCTAGACCCACTTTCCTGGTGCCTTGGCTCATCGTCGCCTAGCTAGCCTTCAAACTGCTACTTTTCTGCCGCCTGTCCCATGTCCGAAGGGATAAGACTACTGTGCTCACACTTAGGCTCTTCTCCCACTTTTCATGATGTTCCTTCCCTCGTCTACCACATCACGTCATGACTAGTCCCACCCACTTGCCTTCCTAGCCAATCGCGAGTACCAACCCCACCTCAATGACACTGGGCCTCTGGGACTTGGAGTTTTGGGGCGGGGAGGCGGACACTTGTCTTGGCTCTCGGGGAGGCAGTTTGGGAAAAAAAAGATATTTTTTTTTTTTAAATTCGTCCAGCCAGTGGCGGACAATGGCCAAGCAGCATCCATAAGCCATGGCACCAGGGGTCACAAAATTTTCATAGGGGTCATGAATGTGACCCCTGGTGTCACCAAATGATGCCCCTGGGTACTGTTATGCAAGGGGGTGCTGCAGGTAGGACAGTACAACACATAGTTTTGGGTCTTCCAGCTCAGCCACTACAGCAGAGTTTGTAACACAGTTCTAATCAGACCTGACTAACTGAAGACAGACCTACACCAGTTGTACAAATTGAATATGACATGGGCTGATCATGAGATAGTAGAAACATCTCTACTCGCTGTCACTGAACTCTTGATATCCCACTCGTGGCTTCTCTACTCATGGGAAATCAAGAGTTCAGTGATAGCTCATGGAGATATTTCTACTATGTCACAGTCTCACCCGTGTCATATCATATTATATATATATATATATATATATATATACACACACACACACATACATATATATATATATATATATAAATATATATATATATATATATATAGTGGCATGCCAGTATAGTTAGGGTAGAGCAGGGGTTTCAAAGTTAAACCTCACATTTAGCACGTAAATACCTTTACAACTGTTCAACTGATTTGCACAAAATTATGCATGCGCAGTTTCAGGGGGCAGATCTCTTAACTTGCAAAGCTTTGTTCTGGTTGGATGTGCAGATTCTGAGATGTGGATAGTGAAATAACATAAAAAAAATCACTGTTTTTTGCTGTTGTTTTGTCTTTGCTTTGCACCCAGACAGTTTGGAATTTTTGTGGGAAATTTTCAGGGTAGAAAGGGCTTGGCCCACAGATGTATCTTTCACCGGTTTAGTGAAAAAATATTAATCTGTTTTAAAGTTCTTACATTTTTGGGGGGACTTCCGGTAATGTCACCTCTTGGAATGGCAGCCTAGCATGGAGCTCCATGTCCCGGGTGTCAATTGGTTACCATCGCCCGCTCACAAACAGCAATTAAAGTCTAAAAGTTGGCAAGAAGTACTCTACATAAACTGGTGATATGGGACGTACTAAAAGGAAAGCTATGCCAGGCTCTCAATCATGCACTCCAAGATCCAAGGTTCCACAACCCTCAGGCCTAAGTCCCATGCCCTTCCACTCATCCTTGATCTCAGGGTCGATAGAAGATGACTCGGGCTCCTCGCGGTCCCCCCTCGACTCATGTAAGATCTCACAGCTACTGCAAAGAATTGACAGGAAAGTTTCCGGGATTCAAAAAGACTTCAAAAAGTTAGAATCCCACACCTCTGCTGTGGAGTCACACCTGGAAACAATTCAGAACGAGCACCTGGCCTTTGGAAAATCTCTAGCCTATCTGCATAAGACGGAAAGAGCGTTGACATGGAGGGCAGAGGAAGCAGAAGCTCGATACAGGCGCAACAATATTCACTTTTTTGGCATCCCAGAAGGGGCAGAACAGCAAGATGTGGAAGGGTTCATCGAATGCTGGCTCAGAACTGAACTCCAGCTGGGGGAGGATTTCCCACTATACATAGAGGCGGGTCCATAAGACCATAGCTCCCAAACCCAAACCGTGGGCACCCCTGAGAGCCATACTAGTCAAATTTTTAAAGCGTCCAGTCAAAGAGAAACTGCTAAAGATGGCATGTGCCAAAAAAGACCTCAACCTAGATGGCAAGAAAGTATATGCAGATCATGACTACCCCCCACCCGGTGATGATGGTCACGAGGAGTAAGGTGCTCTACGTAGTTACACAACTTAAGGAGAAAGGGTTTAAAGCCCAGCTACGATATCCAGACAGACTCCGGATTGAGCACAAAGATGGTCCTAAAATCTTTGAAACTATACTGGATGCCTGCCCCTTCCCTGAAAGCTCGGGGGTTTCCCTCCCAGATTTAAAAGAGGAAAAAGCCAAGCAGGAGATTGAGGGCCCGCTTTGGTCTCTCACCCTTGGAAGACGCCCGACAGCTAACTCCTGTGTGGATGCTCTGGTGCCCTTACATGCTGAAATGGCAAAGTGGATTGTGCCTCATAAGTGAATTAGACTGTGGGAGTACCTTACAGTTTTTCTCAGATGCAGTTAGCCTACCTGCTAGTTGCTGGTGCTCCGGTGAGTGGGGGTGAAGAGGCCCCCTGTATTGTACTTTATCTGTTTGGGTTTCCAGTTTACTGAACCCCAGTGACTGTTTTAGTTGTATTGAGAGCTCTGAAGGCCCACCTCATCCCTCACTAAATATGGACCCCCCTGAGAGATTGTTGTTTAGGTGGGGAATCCTCTGGAACACAGGAAACATGGAACTACTCCTCTGAGGTGGCAGTTTCCCGGGAGGACTTCCTGTAATGCTGCACTGCCTCGGTGCTGCAACTGAAAGCACCCCCTCTGGATGGATCCCTGCAATGGTATGGAGTACTCAGCGCATTCGGAAAGGAAAAATGTAGGAATAAGCAGTTGCCTCAGCCTCCTGTAGAAGCCGATGACTACACCCTCGCTTCTTATATGAACAATGGGCAAGTGAGACTTTCTCCGATTATTGAATTTGTATATGCTTTGCCCATCGAGGGGACTTGGAACTCCAAACTGTGATACAGTCATTTTTCTTTTAAGTTCAGTATACTTTATTGTTGGGGAATGTCTCGACTTCGGGTGGGGTGGGGGTTGATTCAAGCCAGTGGGGCTTAAGCAGGAATTAATCTGGTTGGCAGAGGAGGTTAGAGTGCTGTTTATAGCAAGGCCAGCTCACCTCCTTTTCATCGCTGGGCAATGGCCCACACGGCTGGCCAAGAAAGGAATAGCACAACCGCCGCAGGGAATTAGCTTATCCCTACTATGGCAAAGTGATGGGCATATGACAGACTCCTCCCCATCCCCACTCCCCCTCCCTCCTCTCTTATAATAAAATAATCCTTGCCATTATTGTTCTTGTGGGCAACAAATAATACATAATCCAATGGCTTCAGTTTCACATGGAAAGGTTCTTCTCCTACTGCCTATGAATACTGAAGCTCTAAAGTTTAGAAACACACCCGGGGTGATCCAGCTAGGCCCCTTATTGCACGGAACTTCTCAGACTAGGGCACAGGTTGGGCAGTCCCTCTGTATAGAGGTGCTGCCGACCCTTCCCCTTTAAGAGGGGGATTTTGTTCCCTAAGGGTGTATATATATATATATATATATATATATATATATATATATATATATATATATGTATCCCCCTCTAATTAAGTAGGAGGTTTTCCTCCTTCTCTGGACCACTAGGCAGGGCCACAAGAGTGCCCTGCTCAAGCTAAGTTCAATGTTTCTCTCCCCTGGTTCATAGGTTTAATGTTTGTTAAAGGTTTTCATGATCTATTCAAACTATTTGATTTTTTTTTTCATGTTTAGCTTTGTTGGTGTCTCTGGTTCTTCTTCCTCATCTCTTTCTTCTCCATATAGCTTCCTTTCTTTTCTCTGGTCTCTGGGAAATAGTTGGGGCTATTTGGAGGCTAACACTCTAAAGCCGAAGGGTAAAAAAAATAAGCACTACACCATCTTTATACATAAATGGCATATTTAGTAATATGCTCTTTAAATGTTAAAAGTATTAACAATGTAATTAAGCAGTGTCAGTGGCTCAGTAGGTAGCACACTCTCCTCTGAGGCCGGGAGATCAGAGGGCTGTGGGTTCAGTTCCCACATCTGGCACTTGGGTTAATATCCCAGTACTGACATTGTAGTGCAGCATGAGAGGGGTGCTGCACTTCTGAGGTGCCGTCTTTCGGATGAGACGTTAAACCGAGGTCCCATCTGCCTGGATTGGTGGTAGTTCAGGTGGATGTTAAAGATCCCATGGCACTTATCGAAAAGAGTAGGGTAATTTCCCCGGTGTCCTGGCCAAATTTCCCTCATTCACTATAAATACCACCAACAGCTTAATCTGGTTCAAAGTCAGTTGGCATTCATCTGTATCCCCCTCCCCCGGGTCGTGCCTGAAAATAGGCAAGATTTGTCTAGTGCACTTACCCGGTCAACAAAAACTAAATAAATAAAAAAAGCACTCAAAAATATTGGCAGAACTTAAGAGGGAGAAATGTGATATCACAAGTCTTCAAGAAACCAGGTTGACTGCCCAGGAACACCTAAAACTCCGCAGGGCTTGGGTGGGGACAGTCTGCTCAGACGAACACCTAAAGGCTAAAAAAGCTGGGGTGGTGGTATTGATTCATAGAGACCTATCATTTCAGGTTCAGAAGGTTTCCAGTGCTGGTTCCGGCCATATGCTGACAGGCAGTCCTATGCTGCTGCCCGTAACCAGTGCACCTGGGCCATCCGCAAAGCAAAGGCGGAATACTACCAAGCCTCTCTTACCTCCTCCTGGGGAACCCCAGGTGCTTCTTGGGACAACATCAAGCAACTGAATGGTCACTCCCAGTCCCCTCTCCTTCTCTTCTCAACATCAATGGTACCGTCTCCTCTGACCCTGCCCTCATTGCCTCCCACCTCAATAACTCCTTTACGACCTTAGCTCAGTACTTCCTGGTAACTTTTCAGTCCACCTCCTCCATCTGTACCACCACCCATTGCCGCCCCTCTTTCCACCTGCGTCATTGATGTGCACATGCAAAAGTTAGGCCTTACTTGCTAAAAGCCCTAAAGGTAACACCATCGGTAATGACTCACTTGATCCCTGCCTTTACGCCAGGTCTTGGATCAGGTCCTCTCACCTATTACATGCATTTTCAACAAATCACTCTGTCTCGGAAAATTCCCTCTGCCTGGAAGATTGCCACAGTTACCCCTGTCCATAAAGGTGGTGACAGGACTCTTCCGGGTAACTACCACCCATCTCAATCCTCCCCCTCTCTAAGGCGTTAGAAAATTGTGGCGTCCCAAGTCTCCTGACTACCTCTGTAAGTACAATGTTCTCTGCCCTGAACAACATGGGTTCAGAGCAGGTCATAGTACCAATACAGCACTCCTGGAATTTTCCAACTTCCTCCATGCCTCCTTGGACTCTGGTGCCTGGCTGGTGCTATGTTCATTGACCTGTCTAAAGTATTGATACTGTTTACGCATCCTCTTTTGCTCTCCACCCTCGACCTAATAGGCTTTGCCTCAGGACCTGTTCCTGGTGCACCAGCTATCTCTCCTCGCTCCCAATGTGTGAAAGTCAACGTACTCTCTGAAACATGCCCCATTCGCTTGGTGCCGTGAGGGCTCACCCCTGACCCTACTATTCTCACTCTTTCTTAACTCCCACCCAGCAGTTGTCCGGGTAAGATGCTTCTCTATGCTGATGATGCTGTTCTCGTTGCCTCCCACAATGACCCCATGCTGCTACAGAACTCCCTCCAACTAGTCTTTGACTCTGCAGCTACCTGGTTCACTGAGCACCGACTTGTTATCAACCTTAAGAAAACAAAAACGATGCTCTTCTCCACCCCAAAATAAGTACAGCAAGTTTCCCTTAGCTGTCCACTCCACACCCAATCTCGTCATTGACCAGGTGCAATCCTATAAATATCTTGGTATAACCTTTGACCCTGCACTTTCATTCCATGGACATATATCTGCCCTAAATTCTGTCGCCAACTCACGGTTAGCATTCTTACCGCACAAGAAATGCCTCCTCCTGATGCCCCTCCGCCTGGCTGTCACTTCCTCTGTCATGTCTCTCATTGACTATGGCCTTCCGGTCTATGGCTCAGCAGATCAGACTGCCTCAACAAGGTTTGTCTCAGAGTAAATAAGGCCTGCAGACTTATCACTGGTGCTCCCAGACTCACTCCACATATGAGCTGTACACCCTAGCCACCCTACTCAACCTGGAAGAGCGACTCATGTATCAGACATGCCAGCTCACCTTTAAAGCCCTGCATGGCCTATCCCCCATAGGCCTATCCAACTCCATTCGCCAGACTGCACCGACCCTGATCACGTGCTGCAGCTTGTCAAGAGCGCCACCCTTGTTATTCCAAGAGCCAGGACCTCAAGGTCAGAGGCATTCCCTCACCAGGCGCCCCACTGGTATAACTCCTCCCTGCCAGTGTCTCAAACTCTCTAACCTTAGCTTGCTTTAAGCCCAGGCTCAGAAACTTCCTGTTAGCTCTGCAAATGCAACTGCCGCTAGCTCAGTGTAAAAATATATATATATATATACTCTGTTTGACAATGCTCACTGAAAGCCCCCCTTCCTTCCCTACTTATTCCTCCTCCCTATCTCCCTCCCTTCTACCCCACCAGCTCTCCCCGACCATAAGTTTTGCACCTTTTGTTATCTTTAGCTCGTTGGAGATTGTACTCTATTGTAACTAAATTGTAATTGAACTGTAACTTTTTTGTTTGTAAGTACTGTGTCCCTTGTACTACTGTTCTGATGTCCTCTTTGTGACGAGGCACCTTTGTAAATGAGCCTCTGGCTCAAAGGTTTCTAAACTGATGTTTAACTAAATAAATAAATAAATAAATATGCTAACCATCTCTGGAATTTACAGTGGCCACTCCATCTACATAGTAGCAGTCTATGCCCCTACGCCCCCATCAGGTGAATTTCTTCGGTCCCTTTTCAATAATCTTGCTAACCTGCCCCCGGGCAGATTATTTGTGTAGGTGATGAACTGCGTTGAGGACATAATCCAAGACAGGAGTTCTGCAGGGAGCTCCAGTTCTAAGGTGTGTTCCCACCGTCTCAGAAACCTTTGTGCTGAGTCAGGGATGATAGACCCTTGGAGGCATCTGAATCCCTCAGCAAAAGACTTTACCTTTTTCTCTCCAGCGGCCAACTCTTACTCGAGATTAGACTGATTTTACACCCAAAAAGGACTGGTGCATGTGTTCAAGGACGTAAGCATCCTCCCCATCACAGTTTCAGACCACGCCATGATCCAGGCACATTTAAATTGGGATGTCCCAGCTAGAACCGGGGGCTGGAGATTAGATCCCAGCTTAGTTAACAACAAACAAATATGTAGACTCCACCAAAAAGGTAATACAATATTACCTTTAAGAGAATTCGAAGTCCACCCCTCCCATAAATCTCTATGGAACGCCTTAAAAGCAGTGGTCTGGGGGCATACCATTGCATACTCTTCCTATAAAAACAAACAACATGCAGCAAAGGTTAGGGAGTCTCTAGACAGGATTAGGGAACTAGAGGCCAAACATAAGCACTCTGGCTCTGACCGGGTCCTGGGGCACCTTAAAGAAGCCTGAGTTTCTTACGACACCCTGATGCTGGGACATATAGAAAATTCTCTGAGATTCACTGGGCAGAGGTATTATGAGAGGGGAGAGAGGGCTGGCAAGCTACTGGCCCAAAGATTAAGGAAACAAGTGGCGGACAGATGCATCCACAAAATCTGCCCTGATACCACCAACTCCGTCCGATGGACCCAACCCTCAGAGATTGCAGGAGAATTTATGAGCTACTACAAAAATCTGTACAAAGAGAAGAGAGGGCCGGACCAAGATGATAAAATAAAATAATTTTTCTCCAAGTTTAAACTCCCAACCTTATCTCCATCCCAAAGAGAGGGGTTGGACTCCCTCTTTTCAATGGAGGAGATGAAAAATACAATAAAATGCCCAACTGGGCAAGGCCCCTGGTCCCAGTGGCTTTACTGTAGAATTCTATAAAGTGTTTTCTGGAGGAACTATCTCCACTCCTCACCAGAATCTGTGGTGTAGCGCACAAACCTGGGGAGATGGCTGATATATGGGGTGAGGCACTCATCTCGGTGATACCAAAGCCGGGAAAAGATTTAACCAAATGCTCCAGTTACAGATTCATTTCTCTCCTGAATTAGGATGCAAAAATCTTTGCTAAGGCTAGTAGCCAAACACTCATGGGTGCGGCTCCTAGACTGGTCCACCCTGATCAGACGGACTTCATCCTGGGCAGGCACATCCAGGATAACATACAGTACGCTTCCTGTTAAACATCCTCTCCTCGGCTGGTGCCCCCTTGGGTGTACCTCTGAGGGTGGTGGTGTCCTTGGGCACTGAAAAGGCATTCAATTGCCTTGACTGGAATTATTTGGACTTCACCTTGGTGGATTTCAGCTTTGGAGACAAGTTTAGGAACTGGATACAGAACTTGTACACCAACCCCAGGGCCAGGATTTAGGTGAACGGGGTCACCTCGACTCCCTTTTCGATACAAAGAGGGACCAGGCAGGGCTGCCCTCTTTCCCCCCTCCCATTTTCTCTAATCCTAGAGCCATTAGTCACTTACATCAGACAGGTGGAAGTCTTTCAGGGGGTTCAGGTCCAGAATACAGAAATTAGAGTGTCAATGTACGCAAATGACACTCTCCTTTATGATACAGATCCTCTTTGCCGGTGATTTTCAGGCTCCTTGAGGAGTTTGGGGAATTAACAGGCTACAAAATCAACCAAGGAAAATCTGAGATACTCCCAATAGGCGGGCCTCTGGGGGTGTCCCTTCCGGAGTTGGGCTTGGTCGGGTGGACGATGACGGATTTCAGGTACCTGTGGGTTTGGGTTCCCTGGGACATGAAGAAGCTATACCACTTAAATCACCTGATGTTGTTGCAGGAGGTGAGATCAGATTGTAACCTCTGGAAAGAGTTGCCACTCTCCCTGGCAGGTAGAATAGAAAGCATTAAGATGAACATCCTCCCCCACTTCTTATTTATTTTCTCATCCCTCTCACTTTGATCTCCCAGAGCTTTCTGGTGGGAATTAAGGACTACATTATCTAAATTTATCTGGCTGAGCAAAAAACCCAGAGTTAGGTGGAATATGCTGGTGTCCCCCAAACCCAAGGGAGGGATGGGAGTCCCAGACTTGCAGAAATATTTTTGGACAGCTCAGTTGACAGCCCTCACCCCTCTGATGCGGGACTCTCCGTCAAGGTGGGTAGAAATTGAGATGGCCTCCTCTCCCCTTAGAAACCTGGAAGACATGCTATACCTAGATTTGGCTAGATTGAAAACGCTAATATTTGGCAATACCCTGACGGAGGTGACCGCAGGGGTATGAAGCGAGGCTTGCACTGCTTTGAAGTTCCCTCTTAGGCTAGGCTCTTCTACGACTATCCTGAGCTGCCTAGATTTTCCTCCCCTTGCCTTGGACCTTATGTTTAGCCGATAGGAAAAAATGGCCTCCGGACTCTGGGACATTGTTTCTCCGGGACCCACTTAAAATCTTTTAACCAGCTGAGGACAGAAGTTAACCTCCAACACATAGATTTCTATAGGTACCTACAGAAGTGACTACCTATCCACAGTTAATTTCAACCAACTACCAGAAGAACAGAGGAATCCTCTTCAGAATTGTATTTCTGCCAAGTTAAAGACTACAGCCCAGCAGAAATTAATATCTAGGCTTGTACAGTCTATGGGTGAAGTAGAGGAAGATCAAATTTCTATAGTGAAAGAAAAATGGAGGTCAAAATGAAAGATATCCTTACCAGAGGGGGATTGGCTGAGAATATGGAAAGGGGTCCACAATACCACTGCCTCATAATTCTGGAGGGAATTCCATTGGAAAACAGTAATTAGGTACTTTAGGCCTCCAGTGATAACTAAACATTTAGAGAATCATAAATCTGACCTCTGCTGGAGGGACTGCCAGGCTGTAGGTACTTATTCTCATATTTTCTGGGCATATAGAACTGTGGAGAGCTTTTGGAATACCCTACACATACATCTGGAGGGTATCTTTCATACTTCCCTCCCTGATCCCCCCAGCACTGGCTGTTTGGACTCCCACCCAACTTTTTAAAATCCCGTGCATTAAGTTATTTGTTTTATGTATTTGTGACAGCAGCCATTAAATCTATTACCTCTTGTTGGCTCACTCCTAAGACTTCCTGTATAGAATTAAGGTATAAGACTTGCCTCAGAATCCTAGAAATGGAATACTTAACTGCAAAATTAAGATTGCCAACTGATAAATATATGGGGAAGTGGTTACCATTTTTTCATTACATGGCTGCTAAGGAACAGAAAACTAGTCTAGAAATAATAGCCACATATGCTTGACAAAAGGGTTCTGGTTAATATAAATTTCAGCGCTCTTTTTGCTCCCTTTAGTATCAGAGCACTCCTGTCTCAAGTGTTACACACTATTTGGCTCCCCTGCAGCCTTTCTTCTTCTCTTTTCCCTGTCTCTGCTATCCTGAATCCCGCCCCCTTTTTTCTTCTTTTCTGCTCTATACCTGTACATTTATTTCAAGGTTTAACCATTGAGAACAGTACTCATTTAAAATGGTGACCCAGTGCAAAAACATTCAACACAATACACATACATAACTTACTCAATTCAAATTACAAAAAAAATACACATCTACAAAATCACAATAACTTACATTACAAATACATTTTAAACAAAAACATCATTAAAATACAATAGTATCTAACCGGGAAACATACAATATCTCTGTTTTTTTACTGCATCCATAAACCATTGTTTAAGGATTCTCATTGATGGTGGTCTACTATTCACCAAATGAAACCTTATTGGCAAACTATTCCATAATCGTGGAACCATATAACTAAAAAAGGATTTAGACCTTTCAGTAGTTGACATCGGTACTACCAATTCCCTATATAATGCTTTCCTCAAGGTTGGATTAAAATATCTAATCATTAACCTTTCAAAAAGAAAATCTGGTACATCACCTTGTGCACTTTTATATGCAAAATTTATCTTATGATATTTCCTCCTGTCTGTTATGGAGAGCCACTCTAGTTTCAAATACATTTGACGATGAATATCTCTTGGACACCGAAGAATTAATCTTGCTAACCTATTATAGAGAACCTCCAGTTTTTGTAACTTAACCTGACTTGCATGATCATATAATATATCACTAAAATCAATCAGTGGAAAAAATTGTGTTTCAACTATTTTCTTTAATAACCTACTTCACAAAATATTTTTATTTCTATATAACACCCCTATTCGCCTACCTAAATTCCCTATAAGTTTATCAACACGGACCTTTCCCATTACTGAGGTATCAATCCAATACCCTAAATATTTATACCGATAGACTTGCTCCAACCTAACACCACCTCATCTATTACAACTAAGTCAGGATTACTTTTTATTTTTAACGCAGACCCCAGGACCCTACACTTTGTCTTAGAAACATTCATTCTTAATTTAGAACAACCAAAATATTTTTGTACCCCATTAAAACAATTGCAATTGAACTTCAATTTCTTGAACAGTCCTAGCAGAAAAATAAATTATTTTATCATCAGCATACAAATGGTATGCTGAGCCATTAACTGCATCCCCAAATTTATTAAAAACAATAAAGGGCCCATTACTGAGCCCTGTGGAACCCCTCGAACCACTGGAAGGGGGTCAGAAGCAAAGCCATTAACAGTTGTAACCTGAGATCTCCCTCCCAGATAGGAGGCAACCCATTTCACTGCAGAAATAGATAATCCTATATTCTTCAACCTAGATAACAATATTTGGTGGTCAACCGTGTCAAAGGCCTTGAAGAGGTCAACAAAGATGGCACCAGTTAAAAACCCTCTTTCCAAGCTTTGTTGACATCATCCAAGACCCTCGACACGGAGACCACCGTTCCATGTGACTTATGAAATCCTGACTGATATCTGTCATACAAGTTATTCCATGACAGACAATCCACCAGCCGAACCACCATCAGCCTCTCAAGCAATTTAGATACCTGAGGCAACAGGGAAATTGGGCTATAATTTGTCAGTTGAACAGGACTGCCCCCTTTGAATATTAGGACCACCCTGGCCAACTTCCAAGCCTTTGGAACCACTCCCTCCCTAACAGACCAATTAAATAAATACGTCAATGGGGCAGCTATTTGCAAAGCCAAAATTTTTAAAAGATATGGTGTTAGACCATCCAATCCCCCACTCTTATTTGTTTTCAATCCCAACAGGTGTTCCAACACCTCATATTCTCTATTTTCCTAAATAAAAAAGGTAAACTACCTTTACAATACTCAGTATCCAAATCCTCTGTATCAGTCCCATCCAGCCCAGTGAAACCAGCTACATCTCCATCTACATGTTGATCTGGGTCCTTTTCTTCTTTTCCCTCGTTCTGTCTTTTCTCTATGTCAGGTGCCACTTTGGTTGGTACTTCTTCCAAACTCTTGTTCTTATTATTCTAAACTTTGCTTACAGTCATTTTACTCCTGGTATCTGTTCCTTGGCATCCATTATAAAGTAAGAAATGTCTGAATTTTGCTCTTTCTTAGTCCAAATCTAGAATGTTGGTTATTTATTCTAATCCCTTTTTTATTATCATTTGTAATATATTAAGCAATTTTAATATATGGATCATGAAAATAATATAGTAGAAATGCATTCAAAAAATTCTCCATAACAGTATCACTCCCAAAGTGATAATACTACACTTCAGGAGTGATAATACCATTGTTCAGGTGCTGTAATACTATTGTTCGGGACCTGAATGATAGTATTATCAACAAAACACAACAGCGCATGTGCTAGTCTAGCTCCCAACGTCTTTCAAAATGTGCATTCCAATTGGCCGCGTTTCCTGTTAAGGCGGGCAGAACAGTTCAAAAAACATGGCGGCCACTGTCTTGCTTACCAAGAGTGTTTCTGAACTCGAACATTTTGGAGCTTTTTTGTTTTAAAAAGGTGAAAAATAAAGATGCCCAGTTGATCCTGCATTCCCCAGACATGGAAAAGGTAGGCTGTCCATAGTAAAACAAACAAACAAAACACCGAGCAGTGAGACAGTGTGGCGCGTGGCCAGGACGGAGAGACTTGTTCACTGCAGCAACCAATGCCTGAGAGAAAAGAACAAAAATCAGAAAACCACATTCATATATTAAAAAAAATAAAAAATAGGTTCCTGTGCATCACAAGGTAGTAATTCCATCTCGAGGTTCTGGGGACAAGGAACCTCTCGAGCTTCACTCTCGAGGTTCCCAATGTCCTCAGAACCTCTTGATGGAATTACTACCTTGAAATGCACAGGAACCTATCTATTGTTCTATTTGTAATGGATGTCTCTTGCTGTTGACTGTAAACTACCTATGTTTTTCTCTGTATTTTTAAGATAAAAACTTTGAATAAACTTCTATTTCAAAAAAGTTCTTAAATTTTAAAATGTTGGTTCTGAGCAGGCACAGTACAGTCTTTGGGATAGCTGCTTGAAACAAAAAAAGAATTTGGTCCATACTAAAAAGGATCTTTTTTCATATGGGACCAATCCTTTCTGTGAGGAAAAAAATTCATTTTCGTATGGCCGCCATTTTCTTTTTACTGTTTAAACTTACAAACCCTTAAAGTGATTTATGGAAGTTCCCCAAATGCCTTTTTTCACATGGCATGCCATTGTCAGCCCTGCTTCAGATGTTGAAGCTGCAATTTGTTTTGCAAAAGAATCTGTCGTAGTCATTTTTCATGATGTTTTATCAGTGCTTTGCTTCTGCTGCCCTCCAGTTTCTTCTGAGCGCTAGCTTGTGGCCATGTCCCCCAGAATGACGTTATTGAAGGCAGCCATCAATCACTTTCACTGGCTTAATGGTCTGTTGCAGAGGGAAAGTGAATGAAGGTTCCAAGAGCAATGACTTTAAAAAACAGAGCCAAGATTCTGAATATATGCAGTAGCGGCAATGTTCAATACACATGGTCAGAATCTCTGTTTCACTTTTCAGAGGTTTTCTTTTTGGCACTTTCAATTCAAGCAGGGCATCTAATTGCAAAGTGAAATCATTGCAGCATAATTACACATCCCTGAAGTGTGTTATTGGACTTATAGCATGTGTAGAAAAATTAATAAAGCTGTAAAATTAAAAAAAGAATCACAATACTGTTTACAAAAAACATTTTAATTTATTATTGTAACTACATTTGGAGATAAAGTAGTCCCTTTTTGTTAAATCAGCTAGCTCTTATTTTGGTGATAGTTACAGAAGTATAACAACTAATACACCGATTTACATACAGCAACAAGGAATTCTGGGTAGATTATAAAGTTGACTTAAATTTGCCATACTCAGAGGTGCAGTCTCCTATTTTAGTAGTGGTGACTGCAGTATAGCACCTAATATGTAAATGTATATAGCAAGGCATTCTGGTACACTAGGAAGTTGTCTTCCATTTTCCTTACTGTGAGATGCAACCTCCTATTTCTATAGTGAATATATTTCTACAACAATATAAGATTACATATGGTTACTTTCAAAAATGAGGCATTGTGCATACAGTATATAGCTGACAAGATTTCTTTACTGACAGATGTAGTCTCCTATTTCTGTAATGAGTACAGGAATATAATAGCCTGTATACTAATTTACATAGTGTGGCATTGAGGGTACAGTAAATAGCTGACTTTTCTATCTCCCTAATCAAAGTGCAATCCTATTTCAGTAGTGTTTACAGCAGTACAGTCTGTAGAAAAGCCTCTGGAAGAATGTTTTTGTGATGCATGTAGGCCAAAAAGATTATCTGCTATTCTGTGTAGATTTTGTTTCACTTTTACTGCCTGCTGATAAAGTGACAGGTCTGAAGTGACAGCTCCTGTCAGGATGTGGGAGTGTGATACTTTTCTATGTTTATGTTATAGGGCTTGAATGGTTATAAGTAGTTCAGGAGTGTAATTATGGGTCAGTAATTACATGGCTCTGAGCTGCTTTCTGCCAATTAAATAACTAGAATTTTTCTACACATGTTATAATGCTAGATACAGCTGTGTGCAAACAATATAAAGAGTCAGCTAAAAACTGGCAGTGTCCCTTTAATATAACTTTGATTCCCTTGCATGATGTAAAGGTTGGGGGTTACAGCACTGAGAGAAAAAAGGAGCACGGCTATGCAAATGAAACAAAGCACAGAAACAAAATGATTTTTTTTTTCATGAAAACAGCACTTTTTAAGAGTTTGAATGGTAGGAGACTGATTCACAACTCCTATAGGTTACTACGCCCATCTGCTATGGCAACCTTCCATAAATCACTTTAGAGGACACAGAAGTACTGTTTTTTAAACAAAACAAAACAAAACACCAGCACCTAGGTAAATGGGACTTGTTTTGCTAGATTCTAGTGTTTCTGTTTTTTAAAAAGTTGCCAGAAATATGTTTTCTGAGTGTCAAACATCCAGGGTGCCAAGTTTAGCGAGAAGCGCTGTTCAACTGCGTTCTCTGTATGAGAACAGTGGAATTTACTTGAGTTCTGCAGCTGCAACTGGAGCTCATGCTACAGGCTGCTTCAAGAGTAGTGAGCCACCATTTCCCCAGTGTCCCTTCCCCCACTGCAGTCCCTTTATGTATGTAATGTTGCCCTGGTGTCTAGTAGCACCACCCACCCACGCACCCTCCCTCTGATCACTGTCCCATTAAGTATGTTAAGTTTCCCTGGTGTCTGGTGGCACCCCCACCCTCCAGTTGCCGTCCCCATATTGATATGTTTCCCTGGTGTCTGGTGGCACCCCCACCCAATGATTGCTGTCACCATATTGATATACTGTCTCCCTAGTGTCTAGTACTGTCCCCACTCTCCAATAGCTGTCCCATTATTTATATAATGTTTCCCTGGTCTCTAGTGGCACCCCACACCCTCTGATCATCAAACCCATATGTATAGTGGTGCCCCCACCCTCCCATCACCGTTTCCTTATGTGTTCCAATGTTTCCCTGGTGTCTAGTGGTACCCCCCTGTCACCATCCCCTTATGTATTATGTTTCCCTGGTGTCTAATAGTGCCCTCCCAACCTTCAATCACTGTCCCCTTATGTATGCATTTTTCCTTGGTGTCTAGTGGCATCCCCACCCTCTGATCACTGTTCCCTTCTGTATGTCTTTTTTCCCCTGGTGTCTGGTGGCACCCCTCGTGCTCCAAACACCATCCCCATGTTAATGCAACCTGTAAAAAAGAAAATCATCCCTTTATGTTTTTTTCTTTGTTAAACCTGTAAAAAAGAAAATGGTCCTTGCTGATTTGACTCCCACACCCCGACCTCCCACTGAGTACCCACTGCCCCACACCCCCATACCCCTCCACACCCTCTTACTCACCTGAACATGTCCAGGGGCAAAGATCCACTCTCTGATCCAAGACATGTCTTGCTGTTGGAACTGTCAACTGCAACATGAGAAATTAAGGTAAGCGCGGTTCAGTGGGGGTTTGAACTTTATGCATAACTATCATTTTTGCATATTTTGACCCAAAATTTTCAACATGGTGATTTAGGGACCCCACCTGATGACCAGTGGTGGCCAAATTATGCAAATCAAGCCAAAAAGGTGATTTTGTGGTCTCATGGCAAAATCACTTTTTGGGCAGGATTTTAACATTTTCACCATCTGTGTTCATGAGGTGGGTCATAAGAAGGCTACGTTGAAAATTTGGGGTAAAAATGGCAAAGTTATGCACATATGTTGAAATTTTACTATGCTCACTTGTAACTTGGGTAATTTTAAATATTTTGATCCCAAATTTTCAACATAGCCATTTTTTACACCACCTCATTAACATGACAGCTGTCATTTTTCAAAATCCGGCCAAAATATGTTTTTGCACTTGTGGCGTGGAATTATTATTATTTTTTTTTTTTTTTTAAGTCTTTTTAACTGGGTAAGGCCTACTAGGCACAAGTGCCCTGGGAGCACTGGGCGGTTAAGTGACTTGCTGAGAGTCGCACAGTATGCAAGTGGAGGTTCTAAGAATCAAACCAAGGTTCACAGCTTGTTGCTCTAACCTCTAGGCTATACTGCCAGCATTTTAATGCAGTGGAATGATGTTTAGGCAGAGATTTGAACATTTTCACTACCGGGTTCATGAGGTGGGGTAGTAAGAAGACTATGATGACAATTTGGTGTACAAATACAGTAAAATGCCCAGGTTATGAGTGAATGTTGCCGTATTTCAGCATTCACAAATTACTTCACTAATTTTGACTCCAAACTTTCAACTATATTCATTGCAAAAACTATGTTAATGCACCAGTAAGGGTAACTCAATGCCACAAAAAAGTATGGAAATGTGGCACTAGGGTTTCCAATCCTAACAACTGCACACACCTCCCTCCCCCCAAGCTGCAAAAGGAATAAACATTAGGTTTTTGAGTCTCTGGATTCTTGGCGAATTAGTGGTGGGGTCTTCCTTGAGGTTTGGGGGTTGTCAGCCCTAATGCCCACCCCATTCCATGAGCAAATGATGTCACACATGATCTCCTTTCTTCAGTGAAGAAAGGTACAACAAACAGTGTTGGCAACCTGTGGCGAGACATACTTCTCCACCTTCGAACAGTGTATCATTATGAGACAGAGGCTTGTAGCTCTATCTTGTGCTTCAGATTGGAAGCTAGCCTCGCATTGAGTTACCCTAACTGGTGCATTGATGATGTTTTTTTGCAGTGAATTTCCTTACTTATTGAGATAGTATAATCAAATCCTCATTTGCCTGTGGGAGTTCAGGGCTCTCTGTGCCTGCGCTCCAATCCCTCCATAGAGGCATATATGTATGTTGCTCTGAAATTGAGGGTACAGAGAGCCCTGCATTTGCATTTGTAGCAAAACAGCAACCAAATTGTCAGCATAGCCTTCTTAATACCTCACCTAATGAACCCAATAGTTAAAATGTTCAAATCCCTTCCAAAACATCATTCTGCACCACCAAAACACCATTCCATGCCACAGGTATGAAAACACATTTTAGCCAGGATCTGGAAAATGAAAGCTGCCATGTTCATGAGGTGGTGTAAAAAATGTCTATGTTGAAAATTTTGGGTCAAAATATTTACAATTACCAAAGTTACGAGTGAGCATAGTAACATTTCAATGTACGTGCATAACTTTGTCATTTTAACATATTTTGGCCCCACATTTTCAACATAGCCTTGTTATGGCCCCACCTTATGAACAAGGGTGGTGAAAATGTTCATATCCTGCCTGAAAGGTTATTTTGCCAAGTGACCATGAAATTGACTTGTGGGATGGATTTGTAGATCTCTATCATCATTGTTCATGAGGTGGTGTCCCAAAAAGGCCATGTTGAAAAATGTGGGCTCAAAACATGCACAAATGGCAAAGTTATGCCACATAGGTGAAAATCCCATTGAAATACACTGAACCCCATTTATCTTAGTTTCTCATACTGCAGTCGGCGGTTCCAGCAGCAAGGTGTTTCTCCTAAAGGAGAGTGGATCTTTGCCCTGTGACCTATTCAGGTGAATGAGGGTGTGTGGGGAGTAGTGGCAGGTGTGGGGTGGTGGGTAGTGAGTGGGAGGTGAGAGTGGGGGGTCAGATCGATGAGAGACCATTTTCTTTTTTGTAAGAAAAAAAACACAGAGGGACCACTTTCTGTATTTTAGGTAGGAACAAAGATCGCGAAGGGGGGTACCACTAGACACCAGGGCAATATTATTTTATTACAGGGATGATGATCAGTGAATGGGGGTGCCACTAGACACCAGGGCAATATTATTTTATTACGCAGACAGCGATCGGTAGGTGGGGGGTGCCACTAGACACCAAGGAAATATTATTTTATTATGGGGATGGTGCTCACTGGGTGGGGGTGCCACTAAAAACCAGGACACAATTACACATTTGCAGGGACAGCTATGGGGGTGGCTCCACTAGACACCAGGGAAATGACAGCTCACTGATCTCACTGCAGCCCACAACACGAGTTCCAGCTGCAGCTGCAGAAGTCAAGAAAGTCCCACTATTCTCATACAGAGAATGTGGATCAACAGCTCCTCTTACCAACCTGGACATAGACTGGGTTTTGGGTTGCCCAGAAAATATATTTCTGGTATTGTTTTTCTAAAAACAAACTCCAGAATCTAGCAAAATGGGTCCTGTTTAGCTAGATTCTGGTGTCTGCCTTTTAAAAAGACACCATGTTTCATGTATTTTCTTTTTTTTTTTTAGTTCAAGGAGGAAAAAATTGAGATGGTGGTCTCACGGCCCAAAAAATGCTTCCTGAAGAGAGAAGCAAGTGGTGAGAAACCAAAACAAACTCTGGCCAGAGCTGATAGGGCTGTAGCTGAGGAATATGGGGTTAAAATATAGAAAATTACCAATGTTACCAGCCTGCGTTAGCAAAATGTAAGGTAAGCTCATAAATTTTTTGTTTTGTGTAATTTTTAAACCAAACTTTCAACATAGCCTTGTTATGATCCTGCCTTATGAAGAAGGGCAGAGCAAATGTTCAACTCCTGCCTGAAAGATGATTTAGTGCAGGTACTGCAAAATCAACTTTCAGGACACAAAACCACAGTTTGGGCAGGAGTTGAAAAAATGACAGCTGTCGCATTCCTGAGGTGTTGCAAAGAAATGGCTATATTGAAAATTTGGGGTAAAAAATATTGAATATTACCAAACTTACATGCCTGAGTTCACAAAATTCAACTTAGGCACATAACTTTGTTATTTTTTAATATTTTTACACCAAATTTTGAACATACCCTTCTTATGACCCCACCTCATGAATAAGGACAGAGAAATTTTTCAACTCCTGTCTCAAGGGTGATTTTGTGCAGGGACCATGAATCAACTTTCCGAATGTAAAAAAACAAACAAATAAAAAAAACAACATTTTGACCAGGATTTGAGAAAGGATTTCTGTCACACTTATGAGGTGCTGTAAAGATATGGCTATGCCGTAAGGTCGGGGTAAACATATTGGAAAATTACCAAAGTTACAAGGCTGCATTCGCAGAATTCAACATAGGCTCATAACTTTGTTGTTTTTTAATATTTTTACAACAAATTTTCAACACAGCCTTCTTATGACCCCACCTTATTAACAAGGGCAGAGAACATTTTCAACTCCTGCCCTAAAGATGATTTTGCACAGGGACTGCAGAATCACCTTTCAGGACAGATTTGCCTAATGCGAGTGCAATTGTTCATGAGACGGGGTCCCTAAGAAGGCATGTTGAAAATGTGGGCAAAAAATATGCAAAAATGGCCAAGTTATGCCACTAAGCTCAAAACACCATTGAACCGCATACCTGTTTCTTCAGTTCATGGTCCGGCTTTGAAGAGTGAAGATGTGTCTAAGATCCAGAGTGGATTACTGCGTTGGACCCCCGATGGGCAATGGCTTGGGGGAGTGTGGGGTGGTGGGTGCTGAGTGGGAGGGTGAGTGGAGGACCAGGAACAGCTGCAAAATACATTAATGGATGGTTTCTTTTACAGGTAAAAAAAAAGACCAAGGATTCAGATCATAACACTGGGATTAGGCACCCCCAGTGTCGCTGTTATGTTTGGGGAGCTTAGAGGGAGGGTTGGGTGGGAAGAAAAATGTATTTATCTATTAGAATTTTGGTAACTAGGTAAGTCCACTGAGACCATACAGTCCCTTTTTCAGTGATGACTCGGAGACAATGGTGAACACAGTAGAAAAATATGTATATAAACACAAGAAAAAAAAACAGCATGGGGAACATGATCACGACACTTGGAGTTTGGCACCCCAGTGTCATTGTTATATTCCTTAGAGAAGGTGCTGAGAGGGAGGTTTGGGTGGGGGAATATTTATAACAAAAATAAAAATTAAAATCAGCAGTCACGGCGGAACACGGCACACTCCGCCGTATCCAAGATGGCTGCCACATGCTACTGCACTTACACGACTACTAGCACAAGCGTAGTAGAGTGCAGCAGCCATCTTGGACATGGCAGAGTGTGCTATGTTCCACCGTGACTGCTGACAGAGAAAAAAATTGTGCAGTGCAACTGTTAAGTGGAGTGCTTCACAGACACAGAGGCAACTGTGTTACAACTCCAACATGTTGTTCTGTTGGAAGGAATGTGCAGAGTCCTTTTTCTGTAGCAAGAGCTCTGCAGGGCTATGTCCACTGCAGCCCTAAAAAGGGTCCTGTGACATAAAATTTTTCATTTCGCACCAGAACGTTATCTCAAAAACCCTACTGTGCATGCTCAGGACAGAAAACACTAAACTTTAAAGCCTCATAACTCTGGAACCATTTAATATTTTTTCATCAGACCCATCAAAAGCACTACCTTAGGACATGATGCACATCCCCTGCAATGTCTGGAGAAAAAATATCATTCCATGTAGGCTGTAGGCGAGAGCGAAAAAAAAATCCATTTTAAGTATAGAAAAAAAGTTAGCCTTTTATGAAAAATGACATATGCAGATCTCAGAAACTGCACAAGCTACTGTCACAAACATTTCCACAGATCAAGATCTTGCCTCCTAGACAACACACACAAAATTTCAGCTCATTCCATCAAACAGTGCCAAAGATATTAATGTGCAAAGACAGGGGTTTAAGAGAACACCCTTCCCAACCCTAAATATATTGGTGCTACCACGCCACTATAATATAGACATATAGGTAAAAGCAATAAGAACATGGTGCCTCCACCTAGAGAAGAACCAGTGGGTCTGGTAATGAGTAAAGGTGCCTCTTCCTGGGATGCAGTACCAATCAACCTCCCCACCATTGGACACCTCCCCCAT
Source organism: Neoceratodus forsteri (assembly GCA_016271365.2). Taxonomy (NCBI): domain Eukaryota; kingdom Metazoa; phylum Chordata; order Ceratodontiformes; family Ceratodontidae; genus Neoceratodus; species Neoceratodus forsteri. Next base: position 728,010,268 of record CM028129.1, read on the forward strand.
CCTTATACTTGCACTCCTTTTCCCATAATTTAAATTCACAAGGACTGGCTAATGACATTACTCGATACAGGTAGCACAGGTAACCACAAAGCTTGTATGCACTGCTTTGAGTTTTTCTGGGATAAATAAAAATGGTTAACACTAATCAACAAGCACGCACAGTGACAGAGCAGTCACCCTCTCACTCAATACAGTGGTGGTTGCCTGTCTGTAATGTTAGACCACCACACTAATATCAACGGTCCCAGAGCAGTGTTCCCAATTTGTTAAACAGAGTACTTACCATACTACAACTTATCTGGGTACCCAGGGTTGGATTGTGGAAGACCTGCAGATCTGTGCTGCCCAGGATCTTGGGTTTGGATTACACTAATCAGATATAATCTCCACCGTCAGAATACTTTGATAACATAGAAACAGAGAATTTGATAGCAGATAAGGACCGCTTGACCCAACCAGTCTGCCCATTTTTCCCTACCTACTGTATCACTGCATCTTACTTGTTCTCCAGCTTATTCCCCCCCTTGTCTCATCACTAAGGTTCCGTTATACCTACTTCATGCTTTCTTGAACCCCATTGCAGTTTTTGCCCCACCACCTCCACTCGGAGGCTGTTCCAGGCATCCACCACCCTCTCAGTGAAGAAGTACTGCCTCATATCTCCCCTGAGTCCACTCCCCCCCAGCTTCATAGCATGACCCCTTGTCCTTGAGCATCTCTTTTTTTCTGAAAGATGTTTCCCTCTCGAACCTTATTTATACTTGTGAGGTATTTTGAAAGTTTCTATAATATCCCCCTCTTTCCATTCCTCCAGTGTATATAAGGTCCTTCAGTCTTTCCTCATAGGGCTTTTTATGCAGACCCTGCTCTGTTTTGGTTTCCTCCTTTGGACCACTTCCACTCTTTCTATGTCCTTTCAGAGATGAGGTCTCCAGAACTGGACAAAGTACTCCAGGTGCGTTCTCACCAGGGATGTATACATGGGTAACACCACCTCCATCTTTCTGCTGGTGATCCCCCTCCCTATGCTCTCCAGTATCCTGCTAGCTTTCCCATCGGCCCTATCACACTGCAGACATAACTCCTAGGTCTCTTTCCTGTTTGGTGGTCATCAATACCTCTTCTCCCATTTTGTACTCCTTCCCTGGGTTTCTGTGCCCCAAATGCATGATTTTGCACTTTTTGTTTGAAACCCTGTTGCCATATCCTTGACCGCTCCTCTAAGCTTTTCAGATCCCTCTCATCCCCGAGTGTCTAGCCCACTGCAGATTTCAGTGTCATCCATGAACAGGCATATCTTTTCCTCCAGCCCCTCTGAGTTGTCACTAATAAAGACATTAAATAGGACCAGTCCCAGTACAGATCCCTGAGGTACCCCTCTGGTGCCCTCCCTTTCTCAGAGTGAACTTCATTGGATCCATGACAGTTGGTCAACAAATAATTTGTTGACTGACATTATAAAGTGACTCCCTTATGTATGGGCCGCATTTTGTGGTGGCAAAAGTCAATGTTCTGATTATTTTCTGGGGGCATCACAAATCCTCCATGCAGGGGCTCTGTCCCCCGTACTCCCGCTACTAAAATAATCAACTCTGAGTAGGAGTTGTTTCGGGGAGGAGGTGCAATAACCCCAGAAAGCAGTGCTGGGATCCCTCGCTGACACTACAGTGACCTGGTGCTGTTGTCGCTGTAGTGTCAGGCACTGTTGAATTGTTGCGGTATCGTCGATATATCAACTTAATTTACCACATCCCTCTGTCTCCTATCCCTTAGCCAGTTTCTTACCCAGTTTACCACCTTTGGTCCCCAGCTTGCTTACTAATCTCCTATGTTGGATGGTGTCGAAGTTATTGCTGAAATCCAGGTAGGCCACATCCACCATTCCTCCCTGCTCCCATTCCCTGGTCACCCAGTCAAAGAAATCTTTTAGATTTGTTTGACAAGATCCCCCCCCCCCCCAATGAATCCATTCTGTTTCGTGTCCTGTAAGCCACTGGATTCAAGATATTCCACTATCCTTTCCTTCAGTAGAGATTCCAATAATTTCCCCACCACTGCAGTCAGGTTGACTGGCCTGTAGTTGCCGGCCTCCTCCCTACTACCACTTTTGTGAAGTGGGACTACATCTGCCCTCCTCTAGTCCCCCAGACCCTCTCCTGTCTCCAATGAGAGGTTGAACAGGACTGTTAGAGGTCCAGCAGGCATCTCCCTGAGCTCCCTTAGTATCTTTGGATGGACCCCGTCTGGCCCCATTGCCTGATCTACTTTCAGATTTGCGAGTTCTTTCAGGGCTCCCTCCTCTATAAATGGACTGGTGTCCACCTCCCTTCGATGCTCCTGTCACTTTTCTGTGGCCCCTCTTCTTCTCTTTCTTCTACGAACACTGAACAAAAGTATTGGTTCAAGATGTCTGCTTTTTCTTTGTTCCCTTCCACAAAATCCCCCCTTTCCTTCTTAGTCTTATAATCCTTCCCCTGCTCTTTTTCTTTTCACTTACATCCCTAAAAATGTCTTGTTCCCTTTCTTTACTTCTTGGGCTATTTTCTCCTTGGTTTGTGCCTTTGCGCTCCTAACTGATTTCTCTGCCTCCCTCTGTTTCTCCAGATACAGTTCCTTATCCTCCTTTTTCTGGATTTTCTTATACCTCCTAAATGCCCTAGCCACCTCCTTAAAAAACCACAGTGGTCTCATTTTCCTCTTGGTTTTGCTTACTAGCCTGATGCAGAGGTTTGTTGCCGTCTGTATGCCGTATTTTAGTTTCGCCCAAAGTTCCTTCACTTCCCCCCAAGCCCTCGCCCCCTGCCAGGGTATCCCAGAGACATTCACCCATCTTTTTAAAATCAGCCTTCCTAAAGGCCAGGACCCTCGTCCTTGTGTGGCTCAGTTCTGCCCCAGTCCTTAAACTGAACCACACAGTACAGTGATCACTGGTGCCCAGGTGGCCACCCACCATGAAATCTGCAACACTGTCCCCGTTAGCTACTATAACTGAAAAATCCACAACAGTATTCTAGTAACTCAGTTGCTCACTTGTAATGTGGAATTCCAACAACTGTGTCCAACACTTCCCTGCAGATGCACAAGGCCTGAGTGGTCACAACCTTCCAACCAAGGGTAGCTGACTGGGTAGATAATACGACTGTCCCCTCAGGCAGATGCTCTTTGCTGGGCTTCTAGATGTTGGTCACCACTGGACTAGGCAAACAGTCAGAATACTCATGTAGCAACAGTGAGAACAGCACACATGACAGTCGACCAATGCCAACCAGTACCACTGTGGTACTTTACCAAGCTATTTCGTACTACTCACAAAGGGGGGAGTTTGAGCTTTCATTCCTAAAGGGGTTTACCACTGCTTTAAGAGCAGATGAAATAACCAAAGGGCATATGGATCTGTTTACTGAACAGTCAGAATCACTCCAGGAAAACGTGTCTCTACGAGAGCAAATAGCCCTCTTTGGTTCATGCTCACTTTCCTGCCTCAGTGAGCAATCACCATGAATAGCACAATCATCTGTTCAATTGCAAACAAAATACTTGTGGTTTGATGCTGGTTCAGACTGATGGCCTGGATCTCCTTTCTCTGTTTTCTGTAGCCAGCAGCTGCAAGTTACAGCAAGAAAACTTAACCAATGTGGTTTATTGGCTCAACTCTCCCTCACAGCCAAATGGCTCAAACTTGCATGGGCTCTCTTGCCCCACTGCTCACCATCTCCACTTTATCTCCCAGCTCCTGCAAGCACAGTGTTGGGGTCCTTTTAAACTCCCACCAATTGGTACTTCTCATACGACAACCACAGATGTCAATCTTTCAGTACCCAGCTGGCAGATTTGTCTTTGAAGTGACTTGTCCTTGAAACCTCACTGGTTCACTCCATTGTGCCTTAATTATGGGGCTCATGAGCCCCAGGAGTCCCTCTGGTTTCCATGCCAAGAGAAGAAGGTGGGGATTGGTTGTCAGCACAACCTTGACTCCTGAAGCAAGGGTCTAGAGATCACCAAAAGGGTGCAGTCCATGTCTTTGGGCACCATGGTCTACAAACACCATTTATAAGTTAGATACCTACTTCTAGTGTCAGAACACAGGTGATGCCAGTCAAGTATCTTCAAACCTGGTGCCCAGTCACTCTGATGAGGTAGTTTATACAGTAGTGGAACTGACATCTTCAATTTGGTGGCAAACTGCCAAGACAGTCTTCACCAAATGTCAACGATCAGTAAATAATTGATATCTACAGCACCATGGTGTCCTGACTGCACACTAGCTCAAATTTCAAGTCCAAGTTCTACTGCACAGCAAGGAACAATGCTGACACAAATATAGGGGTACCAGCTCTAGTGTTCTCACTTGGTTGACTGTAATTTTATTTGTCAAAATACATTTTGGCATGAATTGTGCCTCCATGGACTGATTTAATGTGCACCTCTGCAGAGTGTGGGTAGTCTCTGAGTGGTATCCTCATAGGCCGGGGGAAGAGATATATATAGCTATATATGTATTTATTTTACACTGGCATGGTAGTGCCAGCACATTAGGGTTAAGTAGGCAGTTTAATATTAAACCCCAATTTTGGCACATTGATAATGTGGCAATCCTTAGTCCAGTATGTCTAAAATTTGGCATACCCTGAGTTGGTGCCAGGATCTTGGAATCCAGTAAATTGGCAACGATCTGTTCAGCCTATTAAAAGTTCAAGAAGATTGAAAACACATGAAATCCCTAAAGTTAATACTTTTTTGCTTACTGATTAGCACAAAAATGTTTAGGATGTGAAATCTGAAACTGTTTGTTGGGCTTAAGGGTGATTCTTGGTATGTGTTTTTCTCAAATTTACCTAGTTGTTATGTTATTTACAAATGTTCATTCCATTTGGCTCATGTGGAGTACAAAAACTGAAGATACTATAAGCAAATTTTGTGAAAACTATTTTGTTAATTTTACTGGTTATGTGACTGTAAGCATCACTTAGCCAGTAAAAAAAAAAACGTTTTGCAAAACAATCTTAAAATGGGTGGGGTGATGCGTTTGAAGGTATGTGGTCAACTCTGTATGTTGTCAAGATGATTCTTTTGTAACTGTCATGTTTTAGTTTTTTAAATGTTCTGTATTTCACTGTGTATTACTGAGCAAGTGTTGAAACCTGTGTGTAGTTTCATCACTCTCTTTCGGTAAAGTATGTGCCTCCCGGTAGTTGGTACCCAATCCCATCACCAGTATCCCACTGCTGCTAACCTGTTTTTTGCCATTAATTTCTTTTTGCTCCCCACTGCGGTGCAGTCCTTAGCCCTCCACTGACCCTCCCCCCAGCCCTGCCACCCAGCATCGTAGGGACTTACATCTTCCCGGTGCTTCCCCACAACTTGCCCCCTCTCCCCAGTGGGGGGTGACAGTAGGCACCTTACCACCAATGAATGGATCCAGTTCAGGAGACTGCCCAATAGCTGGTGCAGAGCCTGCAAGGGGTTGGTGTCATCCATACTGTACTTGACAATTTTCCTGTTCTAGTCAGAGGGACGGACATCCAATGCTGTCCAGATGCACTACACATGCTACTGTGCATGGGACATCGACAGCCCCCATCCCTCCAGACCCAATGTGATAGCACTGGCTGCCTGTTCCCCAGCCTCTGCTAGGGGACAGACAAGTGCCAGGACCTTCAACCCTCCCTTCCCCAGAGGAGGTGAGCCATCCTCTGGATGCTCAGTCCTCCTCTCCATGGCAAATTGAGTCCGTCACCAAATCTGGGTCACTGGCATAGCAGCAGGTGAGACATTGCTGCCTTTACCCTCCACACCACCAGGCCAGCTGCTGCTGACCTGTTAAAAATAAAGAGCCCTACTATCACCCACCCTATGGTACTCATGCCACCCTCATCCCTTCCACCAATATCCCCTGAATCAACTGTCAAACAACAATCTTACCAGCAGTGGGTACCCAATCCCACCGCCGGTATCCTGCTCTCACCCGACCCACTGAAAAGAATTCCCCCCACCCTGTAGCACTCATATCTTGATTTCTCATCATGAATCCTCATGGTCCCCAGTGCAATTCTTTAATGTCCCAAGACGTGCTCCTCTACTTGCAAAGAACGAAAGAAGAAAATTAAGACAAAAACTTAAGTCTGAATTCCTCATATGCATGTGCAGGGACTAGTTTTGTTTTTGTTTTATTTTGTTCTCTCTCCTATAGCTTAGTCAGTTTTAACCAGTTTTACCCCATATTTTCTGGATGGTGATATCACCACCCCCACCTCACAAATAAATAATTGTCATTTTGTTTCACTTTGGGGTACAGTATCACATGGGTTTGTAAGGTGGGTAGTGATATGGCCAATCCAAAAAATTTGGGGTCAAAATGTAAAGCAAATGGCCACGTTATGAGCAACAACAACAAAAAAAAAAACAACCATAAAAAACAAAACTATGTCCATGTGCATGCACATTAGACTCAGTTCTTTACTACAACTCAAATCCTTGAAAAATATTTTCTAAACCCAACATTAAGAAAATGTTTAAACCACAAAATAGTCATAAAATATTTACTAATGCAAGTTACAACTCATGTGTGTGATGCTTGGCCAGCTGGTTATGATTGTCCTATGATTTTTGTAATATAGAATGTGGTATGTGAGTGTCTCACATGAGACATCCTGTGTGCCATGGATGCCTCCCCAAGGTTTCAGTGAAATGACAGGTTTTATATATATATATAAAACCAGGAGGTCTCTGTAATGTAATTAACTTCCTTGAGAAGTTGCATTTTATAGCTTTTTTATGACCTCCTGCCTCTGAAGCTGGGAAACTAAAATATACATTTTATGATTTCAGATAAGCTGATTCCTGTGAAGCTCTACTGCACCTAAGTGAGGTATGGCAGAGTTGTATAAAACCTTTGATGTCCTTGGGAAAACAGGAAGCCAGCCTCCAGTTCAAAGGAAAAGGCTTGATTAAAGACTGCCATAATTTGGGAAATTCGTTTTTGCTGAAGTCACATTATTTAAAATATCTCCTGACAGGAAGATCATTGTTTTATATTTTTTATATTCTAAAAGGAGGATCTAGATGACTCATCGAAAGGAGTGTGTGAGAGAGAGACAGTTTAACTAGGACTTGTGTCTGATCTTTTTTACATTTACCATTTTGGGCTCTTAAGAAACAAGATCTAACTACAAGCACTATAGAGGTAATACATTACATAGAAAAAGTGCAACTGTATGTTTGTAGCAGTTTATCTGTAGTTTTCCTTGTTTTTCTTTATGTGATTGTATGCTCTTTGATATATTGTTCTGTGTTTACATTTAACATATTTTTATCCATTTTTAAGTAAACCTATTATTTTTGAAAGACTGCCTGGGTCTGCAAGTTCTTTTTTTTTTGCATGTGACGTATAGAGAGTTAAGACTGACAAAAACTGTTCAAAGCTTGATGGTGTTACAAGACTGGGAAAAGGTAAGAATATACCCAAGGTCTTTTACAGAGTTTTAAAGGGTTCATTTTGGATACCTGGTTAGGTGCCCTTAGGCAAAAGATATCTTGCATCCTCCCCAAAGAGAAGATTATCTGAGCCTGTACATTCGGGTATGCTAGCATAAGGTTCACAGTTTGAATCCCCCCAGAACTTGAGACTAAAGGTGATTTGGACCCACAAGCAAACAGGAGGGTTACTCTGTCTGTTACCTGTTCACATTACTGCACTTGGAGGTTGACACTGTGGGAGCAGAGGGCATGACCTGCTGAGTGCGTCTGTGACAATGTGTACTTCATGCAGGGTCCCACGGACCCTGTGTGAATTAAGTCAGGATGCATGCTGTGCTTTATACAAGGCCTGCCCAGCCTTGCATATTTTGCAGAGCCTTGTGCATCCTGCTTTTTGGAAGCAAAGAGCCCTGTACAAAGCAAAGTTAGGACTCTGCTCCTGTTTCAAGTAAAGTGCTCTGTGTGTCTTGCTTTGCACAGGTACCAAAGTACCATGCACAAAGCAAGTTGGGACTCAGCTCCTGTTTCACACAGGGCCCCAAGTGCCCTGTGCATCTTGCTCTGCACAAGTCCCAAAGGGCCCTACACAAAGCAAGTTAGGACTTACTGTCTCAAAAACTAAGGAAATTAATTGCAAACAGCTATATTAATACCTCTATTAGGGTTTAAAAACACAAAACAGACAAAGTAAGGAAATATAACAAAAATCAGGGTTTAACCTATCATGAGTCTTGGAAAATTGGTGGGGCAGTGTTCTTTTGGGGGTTTCAACCCTAATTCCCACTCCTCCTCCAACCCTAGCATGATGACCCAAGGACAGGCTATGATCTGGGGCAACTGACTTTTCTCCTGTTTTGCACAGGGCCCACAGGGCCATGTGCAAAGAAAGTAATCAATGAACTTCTGCACAGAGTTACGATATGACTAATGTTCTGCTTTATTAATGTCCTGTAGGCACTATGTGGAGAACCAGAGTTGTGAGGCATGGCTCCAGACCAGCAGCTTGACACAGCAGACCTACAGTGCACAGGCATGGATCTGTAGCGTGTCCTCGGGTTACATGGTGAGGGTGGTCATTAGTGTTTAAAGTTCAAAAGGACACCACGCCACCAATCTGGACTCATAAGACTTTGAATCCTGATTTTTTAATTTCCATTCTTTGTTCACTTTGTGTTTTTCAACCATAATAATTATTTTTTTTTTTTGCAATTAATATACAAGAAAATACCACCAACAGCATAATCTGGATTACTTTCATTTGGTATGCATCTGTATCCCCCTCCCCCCTTGACAAGGCTGAAAACTAGCCATATTGTCTAGCCATCATTTTCCAGTCAATGAAAACTAAATAAATAACAATATACACAGTGTAGATATCTAGATAGATCTATTTCTGCAAATGATATGGGCACAGCAGCAATTGTACAAGTCTGTTTATCTGAGCTATTTGTATAAATATAGAATCTTATATTTATACAAATAGTAGACAAATCATAACAAATGTATACATACAGTAGACATGCCATGCCCCCCCAGCACTACTTCCAGTTACACAGTGCCTTTCTTGTGTCCAACTGCAGCCTCCTCATATACTACACTCCCTGAAAAGTGTAACAGTATCTTTTCTCTGAATATAAAAATATACTAAAGCATACATTTTTTATCTTTGTTTTAAAAAAATGCAACTCTCACACGGCCACATCAACTGTTTATGCCCCCCCATTGCTCACCAACTACAGATGAAAAGGCTGCTGCCTGCTCTGTAAACAACTTTTCCTCCCTTGACACCACTCCAAACCTGGTTACCACTCCAAACCTAAAATATGAGTGGTTGTTCTTTCTTTTAAACAGCAAAGTCACCTACACACATTGGATACTAGCCAAGAACTGTTGCATTGCTTTTTGGCAAAAATCATTCAGGGTATACTATTAACCAACTGGGTGTGACATCACAGCACAAGCAAGAAATCCTGATGCTGCATCCATGACAACAGCCATGGCAAAGGGATGGGCAAACTGTGGAAAGGCACAAAAATCCCACAAACTTTCTAAAATACTTTCAAACAAGAAAACCTTAAAAAAAAACACACACTCCAGCTTGTGGCCATCTGCATAAAAGAAATATGCTGAGGGGATATTATGTGATACATGATTTCTCTAAACTTGTGCTGTTGACCTTGGACCCCTCACTTATGGCTTATGCCATTCGTGAGGTTGCCAGAGGTCAAACAGCACTTTTATGGATAAATCACACATCACACAAGGTCCCCCTCTGAATAGTTCATATGCAGATACCTCTGCAGATTCCTTATTTATACAACATCAGTGACACAAGATTTAACCAGAAATGATAGCTATATCACAAACAAAGATAACATAGGTTAAGTGTCATAATGCTATACGTAATCTGTGCAAGAGCAGATGAAACAATGCTTGATGGTATTACATTACTCCTACGCAACTTTCTAACCAGAGTAGTAAAGTCAAAATGAACAAAAAATGAATTAGTTATACATTTAGGAATACAAAATTACTTCACACCACAAATGTGTATTCTATATAAGAGATGATCATAATGAACTCACATAATAAGACAAATTTAATGCATTTCTAATTTGTGCAATTACCAAAAATAAATTCTGGAACACTGGACAAACTGCGATGCTATTCCATACCCAAAATAACAAGCACATTAAGACTAAGAAGAATATCTTACAGTCTTAAACATAACAGTTCTAAATATTTTGAAAATAAGGGAACTACATAATGCTTTGGGACTTTAAATGCATATCAAAGTGCAGTGCAGTCACTGTGGAGAAGCAGTTTTCAGAGAGGCCTTCTGGAGTCTGAGGTGCTGCCCCACCTGCATTCACCTCTCTGGCCTGAGGGAGGAGGTTGATAGACTGCAGGCCAAGTTGGCTAGGTTTCAGGTGACCTCTTTCTCGACCCTGGGGCCAACCAGTCTACCACTGTTGTCCCAGAGAATGCCAAGGAGGAGGGCCAGCTGGACTGTGATGAGCTCCAGGAGTGTGAGAGTGGCAGGTTGGGGGCACATTGCTCAGCCGATGCCACTTTGAAACTCATTTGCCACTCTGGGGGGATGGGACTGCTGAGAGGAGGCACCCACGGTAGTGGCCAGGGAGGATGTGGGGGTCCTCCTGAGAGAAGGCCCCAAGTTGCGATGGAGTGGATCCCAGCAGAGAAGGAGGCAACTTCTGGTGGGAGACTCAGTCATCAGGGAGGTAGATTTGGGAACAGGAAGAGAAACAGAGAAAGATGAGGTGCCTACCTGCTGTCTCGGCTCAGAGGGATAGAAAGTGGATCCTAAGGATCACCAGGGCAGCAGATCAGGAGAGGAAGCTGGATTTAATTTGTCCATCTGGGGATAGGTGGCCTGACTAGGGACAGGGCTGGGATTATGCAGGGGGATTTTAGGGAGCTGGGGAAGGGTCTAAGGCAGGTGGTGCTCTCAGAAGCCTTCACTGAGGTGCTGCCTGTTTACAGCAGGGGAGAGGATAGGGATCTCTGCACCAGGAGCTTCGACTCATGGTTTGAAGGAATGGTGTAGAGAGGAGGGGTTCTGCCACCTTGGGTACTGTTGGCCAACCTGGAGAAATAAGGGCATATACAGGGGTGATGGCCTGCATCCGTCTGAGATGGGAATCACAGTCCCCAGTGGATGTTTTAAATATTCATTTGATGAACAGTTAAACTAAGTAACAGGGATGGCAGAAAAAATCAGGGAGGCATAAACTGCCCCCTAAGACTGAAGCAGAGAGAAGGGCGGACCTGAGGGGAGGTAAATCCCCCAGTGTGCAAAACAAAGAAAAAAAAGTATGGTTCAAATGAAAGGGGGCAGAAACATGAGCTGTTAAAAGAGAGCGAAAAGGAAGACAGGTCAAAAAGGAAACAAGGGGGTAGCAGGCAGAGTGGTAACAAAAATGTGGAAGGACAAGTGTGCAAACACAAGTCTATGAACTAAACTTCCAGACCTAGAGGCCATCATGGTGGAGGCAGACCTGGATATCATGGCCACTACTGAGTCATGGTGCACAGGAACTATGACTGGGACATGGCCATACCAGGCTATACTTAGTTCAGGAACGATAGGGTGGGAAGGAAGGAAGGGAGGAGGGGTGCGGCTGTATGTACGAAAGGGTATCAAAGTGATGGAGACACAGAAAATTCAGGAGGGAATGGGAGTGTTGAAGGTACTGTGGGTCATCCTGGAGATGGGGAACAGAGCCACTATTCACACTGATGTGATCTACAGATCTCCAATACAGGGGGAGAATTTAGATAAGGTACTTGTGGAACCCACTGGCACAATAGCAAAAAAGGGGAAGGTACTGCTGGTGGGGGAACTTCATTTTGCCAAATGTAGACTGGAGCCTCCCAGCCTCACCTTCAGCTAGAAGCAGGGACATCCTGGACTCCTTGTAGGGGGCATTTCTAGTCAGGGAGACAACTGGTTATAGGGAAACACTGAACCTGGTGCTCACTAACAGGGATGGTATTGCAGATGTCAATGTGGGAGGCCACCTGGGGACCAATGATAACTGTACAGTGTGGTTCAACATAAGGATGGAAGTGAACTACACCAGGACAAAGGTCCTGGACTCTAAGAGGGCATATTTTTAAAAAACGGGTGTAGTCCTCAGAGACAACCTAGCAGAGTAGGAATACCTGGATGAGGTGGAGGAACAGTGGGCTAAGCCAAGGAAAGGAACAGTAAAGGCAACAATCCTTTTCACAAAGGAAGTGAGCAAAAACAAGAGGAAAGAGATCACCGTGGTTCTTGAAGTAAATGGCTGAAAGGTAAAGGCTAAAAGGGTAGCTTTCAAGACGAAAGATGCAGAGGGAAGAGGACAGGAAGGTGTATCAAGTGAAGCAGAGGGAGGCAGGGAAAGTAGTGAGGAGCACAAAGGCACAAACTAAGGAAACAACCACCCAAAGGGTAACAAAAGGGGACAAAAACATTTTTTTAGATACGTAACTGAAAACAGCAAGACTAGGGGAGGGATTGTTAGGTTAAGAAGAGTAGGTGGGGACTGTACAGAGGAGGATCAGGAAAAGCATCCACTTCATTTAGAATATATGCATTTCCCTGATCCTCCTCTGCACAGTCCCCACCTGCTCTTCTTAACCTCACAATCCCTCCACTAGTGAAACGGTAAAGGCTAAAAGGGTAGCTTTCAAGAGGAAAGATGTAGAGGGAAGAGGACAGGAAGGTGTATCAAGAGAAGCAGATGGAGGCAGGGAAAATGGTGAGGAGCACAAAGGCACAAACTGAGGAAAGAACAGCCCAAAGGGTAACAAAAGTGGACAAGGACTTTTTTTAGGTACATAAGTGAAAAGAGGAAGACTAGAGGAGCGATTGTGAGATTAAGATGAGCAGGTGGGGACTCTGCAAAGGAGGATCAGGGAAAAGCAGATATCCTAAATGAATACTTTTATTTGGTCTTCACAGAGGAAGGGCTGGGCCACATAAAAGCAACAGGGGCACTGTAGAGCGGGAGGTAGACATAAGTCCCTTTACAGAGGAGAGAGTCCTGAAGGGACTTGCAAATATGAAAGAGAACAAAACTATGAGGCCAGACTAGATACACCCAAGGGTACCGAGGGAGCTAGGGGGGGTACTGGCTGCACCTCTAACAGTCTTTTTAACAACTCATTGGAAACAGGAGTGGTTCCAGAGGACAGATGTATTCCTGCTTCACAAAAGCAGTAGCAGGGAGCAGGCTGGCAGCTATAGGCCATGCAGCCTGACACTGATGGTGGGGAAGCTAATTTTTTTTATTTAAAAATGGATAATTGGGTAACTCCAAGAACATAAATGCCCATCTTCAAGGATGACCCAGACAACAAAACAAAACAAAGATTTTACAAACAATGCAAAATAATACAACAAGAGTGCAATGGTTAGTGCAAATAACAAACATGATTATAACAATTGCATTTAGAGCAGCTCATACAATATTGTTTTAAGTTGAGTTTGAAAGCAGTACAAGACAAAAATTGATGCAAGTCAGACGGCAGAGAATTCCAGTCCTTAAAAACGTTGTAAACAAAAGAACTTTGTGCCAAGGAAGAAATATATAATGGTAATTTTAAACAATGAGTAGATGCAGCATGGGTTAGATAACCAGAATCGGTACAACATATAGAATAGTGGATGGTGATCATCCACAACAAGGCTATGTTTCCATCGAGGGAGCTGATGACATCATAGAGACCTCAAGAGCGAAGCTCAAGAGGTCTCTATGGCGGCATTAGCTCCCAAGATGTAAGCACAGCCTTAGTTGTGGATGGACACCCATCCACTATTTTATGTTTTAACAACTAGTTTATTTTATTTATTTGAATTTTGGATTACTACCTTTGAGCTGAAAGTTCTTTACACATAGGTTCCACGTCACAGGACACAAAACAGGCACTACAGGCAGACAAGATGTTGCAATCAGTATACAGTACTTAATACATTAAAAATGAGTTGAAAAACACTGAACAAAAGAAAAAACAAGCATCATGCAGGAGGAGCTATGAACTGTTGACACTGCAAGTATGCAAGTTGGGCAAGGAGTGTGGGGGCAGAACAACAGGGTGTCAATTAGCCCAGGAGGCATTGTCCTTTGGGTGGATAAGGTGAATATAAAATTGACAAAATGAAGGGGGTTATTTGGCCCATGAGGCCTTGTCAATGTTGCAAAGGGTAATGAGAGGTAGGGGAAGTAGAAGATAGAGGTTCCAGAGGATGGGGGGGGGGGTGTGTAGAGGGCTGATAGTGGACGGTGGGCAGAAGGACAGAGGGGAGGCAGAAGAACAGTGGGTATATGTCCAGCAGACGCTGAGTTAGTGGAAGCAGTCACAGCTAGAGGCAATGACAAGGTGTTGTCTTATGTTTTGTTTAAAAGATCCCAGCATGGGAGCAGATGATATGTCCAACAGTAGGGAGTTAAAACAAAGAGGAGCTCGGTAGGCAAAAGGCTATTGACCTTGGGAAGTGCAACAGCAGGGGGTCTTGAACAGGCTATCAGAGCTTCTGGTATGAAGTCAGTTGACATAGGGGATGAGAAGCTTTTGGACCCCAGACAGACCCCAAAATGTGTTCATATCTTGTGTTCACACTTTCGCATCAGTCCTAGCTAGATTCACGGTCTTTTCACTCCTAAACCTGAAGATTCCAGTCCTCCTCACTGCAGTCCCATCCCCAAAAATACTGGTCCTCTGTGCAGCAGTCCTGCTCTGCTCCGATCGCATAACTGTGTCAGTAGTCCATGTCCAAACTGTGTATACGAACTGCTCGCCGACCGCACCGCTCACTAAGTGCTGCCACCTTTTAGAGTGTATTTTTTGAAACAGCACTGTTGCAGCCAATCAGATGGCAGCTCAAGGCTGAAAATTTGTTGTACTATCGATGTGACATCAGAACGATATTAGAACTTCTTTGACCTTTGAACTGTCCTACAAGAAGATTTGGAAAACCATTGTTTTCTATACACAATAAGCCCTAACCATATACTGTAAAGTGAATCCTTGCAAGTAAGTTGACCACTCCATGCCAGAAATCTCCCTAATGAAATTAATCTATGATAAAAACAACAATATGAAAACCAGTCTAATGAGGAATATAATGTACAATGGAGAGTCAGTCTGGGGCGTGACAAAATAAAACGACAAGCATTATGATAATCAGTTTTGACTCTATGTAATGTAGTCTCTGCTGCAGAAGAGTATACTGGAGGTCCATAATCAATCACTGATAAAATTTAAGATTGTACCAAACATTTCTTTGAATTAAATGAAAGACTCTCATCCCTGGTTCTATAAAGTAAACCCAACCAGGTATTTACTGTTTTAACTACAAAATCAACCTGGAAATTATACATCAAATTATCCAAATAAAATCCCAACTATGTAAAATAATCAACCCTCTCAATTTCAAAATTAAATTCATCCTTAATAGTGAGTTGAGTAGGTACAGCAGAAAATTGTATCCTTGTTCCAAAATACAAAGATTTGGTTTCAGATACATTTAAACGTAAACTATTGCACACAGAGGTTCTTTGTCTTTTATTTACTGAACCACTTATTCACAAAATGAAACTCCTTCTGTAATTCTACACTTTATGCACTTTCTGTCTGACCCACTGTTATACAAAACAATATAATCTGCATTAAGCAAAATCCTAGAAACAGAAATAACTAAATGTAAGTCATTAATGAAAATACTAAATAACAAAGGCCCCAAATTTGATCTTTGGGGAATTCCAGTTTCAGTTTCTACTAAAGAGACAACACCATTTAATAACACTATGTTTCCTACAATTCAAATAACATTTAAACCAGAAAACCACCCCATCCGTGAAAGCAATGTCCCTGGAGTTTGGTGAGCAGGTGGCCATGGTGCACAAGATTGAAGGCTTTTGCTAGATCAAGAAACACAGCAGCTATTATCTCACCCCTGTTCAAGACCATATGCAAAAAGGAAGCCAGTTCCACATGTGCCATGAGAGTACTATGTTCTTTCTTACATCCATGTTGGAACATGGACAAAATAATGGAGTCACTGCTAAAGGAAAGGATTGTTCAGTATCTTGAATCCAGCAGGTTATAAGATCCAAGGCAAAATGGATTCATTTTGGAGGGGGGGGTATCATGTTGGACAAAGCTGATAGATTTCTTTGACTGGGTGACCAGGAAAATATATCAAGGTGGTGCACGGGATGGAGCCTACTTAGATTTCAGTAAGGCTTTCGATACCGTTCCACATAGGAGACTTGGGCAACTTAGGGGTGGGTACAAACTGGGCAATAAATTGGTTAAGGGATAGGCCACAGATGATGGAGATAAATGGAGTTCACACTGGGGAAGGGGGTGACCAGTGGGGTGCCACAGGGCCCAGTACTGGGACCAGTCCTCTTTAATATCTTTATTAGTGACACTGCAGTTGAGCTGGAGGGAAAGGTCTGCCTCTTTGCAAAAGACACCAAAATCTGCAACAGGGCAGACATTTCAGAGGGGGTGTAAAAATTTTGCAGAGACCTGTGAAAACTCAATGAGTTGGTCAAGGACATGGCATCTGGATTTCAATGCAAAAAAATGCAAAATCATGCACTTAAGGCACAAAACAAAGAGGCAGTGTGTGATATGATAGAAGAGGTATGGACTGTCACCAAACAGGAAACCTACCTGGAAGAAATCATATCTGATGATCTCAAGGTGGCAAGGCAGTGTGACAAGGCAGTGGGTAGCAGCCAATGGGATACTTGGGTGCCTGGGGTGAGTCATCACCAGCAAAAGGAGGGAGGTGGTACTGCTACTCTATAAATTGTTGTTTGAGACCCCAGTTGAAGTACTGTGTCCAGTTCTGGAGACAGCATCTCAGGAAGGACACATACATAGCACTGGTAGTCTAGTGAAGGGCAATTAAAGTGGGGCACAGTCTGCATCAGAAGCCCTACAAAGAGAGACTGCAGGCCATCAATATGTACACCCTGGAAGAGAGAAGACTGAAGGATATGATACAGACTGATAAATACCTCATGGGATAAATAACGCACAGGAGGGGTGTATTTTCAGTGGAAAAGATGCACGAGAATAAGGGGACATGCAATGAAGCTGGAAGGGGATAAATTCAAGAGAGATGCGGGAGTGGTGAAAGAGTGGTGGATACCTGGCACAGTCTTCCAACAGAGGTGGTGAGGATGAAAACAGTGGTGGGCTTCAAGCATGGAAGGGATAGGCACAAAAGAATATTAGTTTGAAGTAAGGGGGGGTGGGCCAAAGATCAAGTAGGGTCTGTGGTGACAGTATAGGCAGAGAAAAAAGTGGACAGACGAGGTGGGCCAAGCAGTCCTTATCTGCCATCAAATTCTCTGTTTCTATATTTCAACAGATGTATCATATAATTAGTACAAGCAACATGAAACTGTTTCTTACTCATTTAAAACAAACACACTGATTTAATGTATTTTAATTAGTTATTAGACAATGTCTGAACCGAGTGATGCTTTTTAGTGTATCATATATCTTCGATTTAAAGCCATGGTCTGCAATTACAAATGCAGGTAGTTTAATGTGGGTTATGATCGACTGCAGCTAGCAATGAAAAATGACAGGTATGGAGGTACAGTAATGGTAATTGAGAATAAGGTATTTAAACAGAGAGCTGAGAGCAACTGTGGGGATTTGACAGAGCAGGCGTAGCTGTGAGAAATGCTGTAGATAGTTCTGTTCATAATGCCAAAAAGGAAATATTTTAATTTAGATTTCAAAGTTGCCATTGCCAGGTAAGCAGAGAAGGAAGGAAACTGCCCTGTAGCTGCTGCCTTGCTCAATGATGAAAAGCAGCTAAGAGAGTGGAGGAAAAGCTTGTCAGCATTAGAGGAAAAGGTGACTTTCACCAGATGCATAGGTGCCAATAAAAAACACAGAAGATTAGATGGCGGGAGTAGGAAGGCCAAACAACCAGTCACTTATACATCAATGTTAGCTGCGGCTTATGATTGAAGGCAGCTTGTGTTTCAGTTTGCTGTTTTCGATCACGGATTATGATCGACTGTTTTTTATTAGAGGGTGAGTTTAAATCAAAGATGTACGGTATTTACTTTTAACTTTCTACAGTTCTGTTTTAATTGTACATACTGATGCATTGTTACTTTGTGTCTGGAATATTTTGAAAATGTAAAATATATACAGTTTTTAGAAATAAAAAGAGCTCCAAAATGATCTTATATGAAGGGTTTACATTTGAAAATATGTGGTATAAACCAGACACTCAATATCATGAATAGGGTAGGCCCTCCATAATTTACTCATGGCTTCACCACTTTTGAGTTATTATTCTAGCTCTCATGCATAAAGATACATGGCATATTCTAAGCCAGGCTATCGTGTATCCTAAACTGCTATATAACGTATGCCTCCCCCCACACACATAAAGATAAATGACATATTAAGAGTCAGGAAATTGCGACAGACACACACACAGATGGAGAACATGAGTGAGCATGGTTTATGATCTATCCAGTTATGTCTTACATGCAGTATATACACAGATAGCCCCCTTACGTTAAGTTAGGACCACCAGCAAAAATCTAAGACCTCCAGCAGACAGACTGAACTGACAGGCAGAGTTCTCCGTCAGTCAAAATTCAGTTGACAACTGTCAACGACCTGGTGACGTGCTATTTCTGCAGAAAACAAAGAAACCAAAAGTAAGTGAAGTAGCACTGCTTGAACTTTCACCCTGTTTACCAGTATGCTCAGTTTTGACTTTTGTTCTGACAGAAAAATACGCTTCCTTCCTCAGCTGTACTATGCAAACCCTAAAAGCAATAATATTTTTAAATAAAACATAAGCAATAAGTTCTTTAATTTCCTCATAATTTAGATTTTTTTCTCTACAGAAATAGGGCTTTGTGCTGTGATATCCCTATGTTGAGTAAAACAAAGCAAGAACATCCAGGACAAACTCAGTGAACTCCCACGTCTTTTCTGTCCTTTACTCAGTTTAGCCTGGGCAGCCATTTTGTATCAAGGTTAAGCAATGGAAAGTTTAGACTTTGAAAGCACTCCAGGTCTATCTATATCTTAAAACTGCAGTTTACAAGCAGTACTCTGATTCTAAAAGGATGGGCGCACCATAAGTTGCTATTCGACATTTGCCATTTGTATAAATAGTCTGCATTCTGGTACCTATGACTTGTAAAGCCAACAAGGCAATAGGTCAGAAAGTTCAGAGAACTGTATTTTTGAATCTGTGAGAGACAAACAATTCACAAATGCCTACATGCCATGTATGGTCCTCTACACACACACACACACCAGCATTCACAAATGGGCAAACTAGCACCCTGCACACTGAATCCCCATCTGTCCATGGTGAGCCATGCTAGGGGTGGAATGGGGACATGTTGGGGGTACCCACACTGGCACACTTGCGTGGTACATTGGCATGGGACATGTACACGAGGGAGAACCCTGCAGTACTGTTCTGTGGATTATGTGCCCCCCTCGTGCACAAGTCAGTGGCGCTGGCATCAGGATCCCTGCCACACCATTGGTCCAGCCCACTGTGCTGCTTGGGTGGGCTGGGGGTGGCCATTTGGACAAATGCCCACTGGAGTAATACGAGACAGTGTCTGCCATCCCAGGACCCCATGCGCATGCATGGACAGGGATCCATTATGGGACTCAGGCTGGGCTTCCTATTGGATACCTACCCTGGTCTACAGCTCTGTAGCCATCTATCCCCCACACACACGAACCTGCGCAGAGTGGCTAGCAGTAGTGAATACTGACCAGTGCACATCTGTCCATGGGTGCGAAGCCACGCGAGTGGGTTGATACCACCCATTCGTGAATGATGGTCAATATTAGGAATGGCAAAAACATCTATTTTGTTAATAATGATTGTCTCCCATTATTAAATAAATTAGTGAAATAACAAGCATCTTGTTTGCAAATTATAGTCAAAAAAGCAAAACAACGTACTTTTGGCTGTAAAACTCAAGAAAAATGCAATTGATAATTACTAATCTAATTTACCGCCTTTGTAAATCATTAGAACTGTCCTATTGCTCTTTTTACTCTTGATTGAATTTGCTGGAGTCTGGCACTCCTAATGTTTCTGACATCAGAGGCAAGGTTTCAGAATGGGTATTACCACTTCACTTACTGTATATCATGAGTGTAACAAAGGTGTAGAGTTTCATCCAGTCATGAAGCCTAAAACTTTAAACAGAATTAATGGAAAAGTAAATAAATGATAATATTGTCATACCCACTACAGTCACCATCCAGACTAGGACATATGTAAAAGCAGAAATCCAAACTGCAGACATTAGAAAGCTTAACATGAACCATTTCTTCCAGCGTAGCCTTCGGCAATCAGGTACTGTCAAAAAGAGCAGCACAGTGATGGGAAGGGACAGAACCCATACAATTCGTTTCAAGTCTTCTTCTGGCATAGTGAAAACACTTGGTTGATCTAGTGATTATCAGAGAAACAAAACAGAAATTATTAGATGTTTCACAAAAATGTATGTGTTCACCCTGCAAATTCCAATTCCATACTCAAGCATCATTTCAAGATCTAACCCCTAACACTTCAAGACAGCCTAAAAGAAAACTGTGCTGAATTTTTAAGTCATTTTTCCAAGTAACGTAGAAGCTGTTTTTAAGCACTGGTTCAAAATCTGTTATGGTTCCACTTATACAACAACCCTTTTAGTAACCACAGTGGACATCTCTGATTTATTCTCTGGTGGTATCTGTTTAGAACTGTTGGATGTAGTTTATGTTCCTCTCAGCCACAGTATTCAGTAATAGAACACAGATGCACTCTGCCAACAACTGAAGAGAAGTGCAGGGACATTAACTACATCACAGAGTTCTAGCATGGTCCTTACCAGCAGTATGTAAATAAGAAACACCCAGCTGAATAACTAATGAGCCTGTATAGAAAGAACAATATTTTAAGTCAGTATTCAAAAATCAGCTTCTACTGGGAAAATGACTTGCAGATTCAATGCAGTTCTCTACAACACTAGCTGCTCTACTGTTTTCCTTTTAGTGTCTATCCAATACTCTGTTTTGAAAAGTTTTGTAAAATTAAAGTTCTAATTTTTTCTTTGTAATATATCCAAATCATTCTCTTCTTTGCAGTTACTGCTCTGTCTTTTCATACTGCCTGAGCATTATATGACATCAGTAACACCATTCCAGGCCATTTAGAAATACATCAGTGAATGGTGGAACTGATGTCATGGAATGTCTTAGAAATACGGAAGAAAGAGCAGTAGCAGTAAGAAGAGTGGAATTCTACTGTATGTAGAGCTGAGGGTACCCCAAAGCTAGATTATTTATCAAAGATTGTTCAAAGCATATCACATATCCCTTAAAGTACATTGATCAGGCTCTTTTGGCTATCCCCATATTGAGGTCTAGTCTTGGTCATGTTACATTCTCAAGTTCAGCTCCAAAGCTATGAAACATGATTCCGCTGGAGATACAGAAAATGCATTATACACAGCTGGTTTCTATGTGCAGCAGTAGGGCTACTGATTGCAGTGCTGGTGACCTGGATTTGGAAACAAGCCAGGGTCACTGAGGCAAGCCGGGGGGGTGCGGATTTAAGTATTCAAGGGGATGCTGTCCTTCTCTGGGGAAGGAGGATACTGTCATATGCTGCATTACTGCCACCTGGATGACCATGAGCAGTAGTGCAGCTGAATGGCATATAACTGGATGGGGGGGGGAATCGCAGACATCAGTGGGCATGTACATTATGCCCTCACTCACAACGTCCCCTGGGGCTGGGCAAAAATAGAAAAGTATGGCCCCAATAGCCATGACAATTGACCCCAGTACGTGTAGGTCCCCACACCTCTATTGTGGTGCTTCCTAATTACTGCATTACTATGGGTGCATCCCTGACCCCACATGGAGGGTGGGGGAGCCACGGCATCTTGAAGATTGGCAGCGACTGGCTGTAGGTACAGGAGGGATCAATGAGTACCTAGTGAACTCCTGAGAGAGTGAGGTACCAGTAACACAAGAAGGCACTTCAAAATCCTCCAGTCTTTAGTTTATTGGAAATAGTTTATGTGTGAAATCTGTGAAATTCTGCTTCTGCTGGAGTTCTTCCTTAAGTGAAATAGACTTTTCCACTGAGAAGAATCACCAAAAATGCAGACTTTCATCATGTGATGCGAACAGCATCATGTGTTAAGGGGAATGAGGCTAAAAAGAGTGTTCCATGGGATGCCAGGGACTGCTGCATAGATGGTAGGCAGGAGTGGACCACTGGACTACCAGCAAGGACAACATAACAACAAACATTATGAAGCTGGCAGCACAAAATAGCCCCAAAGGTGAGAGGACAGACAGGGATGGGGGGAGGATTATATGGTGGCAGTGCCATTCACCCAGGGTTCTAGCCGTGGCATAGTGCCATGAGACTGGGTCTACGCCATGGCCAGACCTTCATGGCTGTTCCAAGCCAGCATGTTAGCTAATGCAGACCCTGAGTCCACAGACAACTGGCCAAGTGATCTGCATTACAGCTTAGTTGCACTGGAAATGTCTACCCCAAGAACGATGTCTGGTGTTGTGTAGAGCAATCTTTGGTGGTGGCACAGTGGGGTACCTATTTGCACCCCTAATGTGTGCCACCACCAGCTGCAGATGAAAATCTTTTTTTTTCCCAATGAAAAACTGGAGTAAACTTGACATGATCAAGGCACATCAATACAGTTTCCATGTACTGGTAAATAGGGGTTAAGCAATAGGCTAACTCAAAATGTATAATTCATCTTCACAAGCTCTTCTTAAGACTCAGTTCACTACCACTTGTTCTTGCCTCCAGCACAGCTGAATTCATTGAAAGCTTGTTGTCAGTTGTTTATTATCTCCACTATTTTTCTCCCCATTTTATCAATCCCTGCTCACTGTGTGTTGCGGGACATATCTGTAAATCAGTGCATACCGTCCACTACCTTCTACCTGGCTGTATAATGCTACTTGTATATTGGATTCTGACTATGCTAACTTATACTGAAACTGAACATGTATATGTGTGCAAATGCTTCTATTACTGTATCCTGCCTATTCCCCCTTCCCCAAAGGCAAATCTGGAATCGAGTGGTAATCCGCTCAGTATGCCTTCCTGGTAAAACTCTTAAAAAAATAAATAAATAAACAAGAGAGGGAGCAGGGCTATGACTCACACGTGGCAGAACCACAAGTTATTAAGGTCCTGTCTCCTCATAAGTGATGATAAACTGAAATTGCATAATTTGAGTAAGCCTAGTGAATACTCAATTTATATAACAACTGTTGACTTGTTATAGTTTTGGAACCTTCTCTTTGTATGAAGATTTAACTATTTCGCTCTGATTTCAACTCCGGGTTCCAGTGACACACAAGCTTATTGTGATGCCATCAGCACTGTAAATGCTGCTGTATGATTTGTTTAGAATTCTGTTGTGATGTACCCAGCCTAGATATCAATTGCGACATACCCCAAATGCAAGATGTTATGATGTTGTGCACAGTGTGTCCAAAAATATCAGTTATACTATATGGCATCTCTCTACACCTGTTGTAAAAAAAATTTCAATGCATATCCATAAAGCAATATGTGAAGACCATAGATTGATATCAGTACATGAAAGTTGTATTGACATGACCATGGCAACCTGACTATAAGCTTTTATTTACCAGTTTTAGGACTTCTGGTTCCAATATACCCCTTTCTAATGAGTTTTTCTATGAAAGGGTAAACTGTGGAACCCTTATGTTGAGGAACTTCATTTTTAATGAAAGCTTGCAGCCAGCTTTACTTGTTTAAGGCATGTCAATATACATCAAAATGTCACTATATAGCAATACTAATGTTCAAAGAATGTGTTTAACATTTGTTGGTTTAGGGTTAACATTACATTAGAAAACAAGAATGGCGTAGTTTTAAGAGAATTGTAAATTCTTAAATTGGCATAAATAAGTCACAATTCAGTAACCCCCTAATCATTCTATGGCATTAAGAGATAAACAAGATCATAACTGCTGTGATATAGTGCAACCGCTGTACATCTACCTTTGTAAATATCTGTAAGTCCATGTAAACTTATAGAAAGCTGGGTGTAATCAGTCTCTTCCTGGAAAATTCCACTATCATTTCTAGAATGTTGTCGAAGCAATGATCCATTCTGCTCTTTCCATTCCAACAATAGCTGCTGCTCCGAATTCTCCAAAGCATTTGCTAAACAGGCACAGCAGGGGCTGAACTTCTTCATGACGTATTGGTTAATATGAATATCAAAGCACAGCACCACAATATATACAGCATATATTAAGAGTAATGAAGCAGCTTCATACCTGCAAGACAAGAAAGAACCAGCTTGATGTTGTTCTAATAAGGGAACAATTAAAACAAAGATTATTTTCAGACCAATAGCATGATGCTTGGTGCCTTACTGTTACAACAGTAATCACTGGACAGTAAGACTAGCTGGGGATCTCAATGTTAAATCATGATTTTTAGATGCCTCTTAGCAAAATATTACCTGGAATTTCTAGTACAGTGCAGTTAAATACAAAATGCTAAATACAACTTCCAGTAGTTTTCCCCATACATCTGAAAAGTTTTTGTTATTGTTTTTTAATCCTATGTATATTCCCTTTCTGTTTACTTATCTAGTACTCCTCCAATATAAACTGGCAATAGCCTGCTCATCTTTATCACAGCTGTATCTCCCTGGCTCCAACCAAAACTAGCGGGGGGTGGGGGGAGTGCCCACCAGGGGAAGCCTGTACTCCCCTTCACACAGTGGGCCTTGAGGATAGTCACCTGCTACCTCCACCAAGTTCACCTACCTGTACACTAGAGGTGGCCAATCTGTAGCTCGTGAGCCACATGTTGCTCACGAAGCAGTTTGATGTGGCTTGTGAGGGGGTTTTCAAGTACGTGCCACATACATGTCACAGTCTTAAATTTGATAAAAGTCAAAGTACAGGAGCTAAAAAATGCTCCGAGTGCTCAACAAGCTACTTTTACTAAGCCTGCAAGCAAATCTAAAGCTTCAGAGCTGCTATGAATTATTTTAAAATTATGACTATTTTTTAATAATACTGTAACTTAATAAAATGTAATCAAATACGATTAATAACTACACACTATGTTATTATTTTAACTCATAAATATGGGTATGGTAAGGGCCACACATTTGGTATGGTACAGGCCGCACATTGTTGTGGCGCATGTCTTACTCAAAAATTTAAATGTTGCTCATGACCCCGAAAAGGTATGACACCCTTGCTGTAGACTATTAGAAGCTGGGCTATACTAGCAGTGCAGGTGATATGAGACAGTGGGACATCAAGTGTGTAGCAGGGTGATTTTGTTCCCCTGGGGAAGACCTGACCACCACCCACATCAATTCTAGCCTCCATATAAGAATCATCCTACTGCGTGGGGAGTAAAATATTGTATGATCACCCAAAACATCCAGTGCTGCTCCTGACCCACCACAGTAAGGACTGCTGTACCAAGGATGCTACCAACCTCCCTCTTGGAATGCGAGTGTGCTGCCTATTACAACACTCCATGACTCCACAACTGGTGGCGCTGAGGGTTGAGGTGCTGGACGCCACACCAGTGACCCAGGTTTGGGAATGAGTCTGGGCCACTGGGGGTCAGCAGGGGAAAGAGAGGATTGAGTGGATCGAGCATCCAGAGGACAGCTCTCCTCTCTCTGGGGTAGTATTCAGGCTTGCCCGGCACTGCAGTGGTGACTGGAGGTACTGCACATGCCTGGGGCAACATGTAGTGGGATGAGAGCTGCAGCAGGCGACGTGATGCCATTGCAAGTCTGAGCTCTTGGGGAGACTGAGGATGTAAAAACCGAAGAAAACATCCTGGTGCACTGAAGAGGTGACAAGGGCCTCAGGGACCTCCCTCACATCTCCAACACCAGATACCCTCACAGATGATCCATGTCCGACCCCCAGAAGGAGATGGACCCTCTAATTTCAGACAGATGCTGCCAGGTAGAAGAGGCGGGCTCTGCCACGGGGGTGATCCTGGCTGCTGGAAAAATCTCCCGATGGGGGATCGGGAAGTCTGTGGTGGGGCATTATGGTGGGGAGCAGCAGGGGCTAGTGTTGAGTTGGCACCTCTGAGAGATGCCTCATTGCACCAGTGCCAGAAAAAGAAGTTGAAAGAAAAAAAATGACTCCACGACTGCAAAGCAAGGGGGCAGTGGAAAAATAGAGTCCACAGGATGAACCTGTCACCCACATAGGAGCACAGGATGCTTCAGCTGGTGCCACTGGGTCAAGCAATGTTTTAATATTTTAAAAGGAACAACACGTGACCCATTTGGGGAAGATGCAGGAATTAGGGGAAAATTGGCAAGCGTAGAACAGATCAAGGTGGTGGAAGAACAATAGAGCAGGATCAAGGGGGGCACTCTTGGAGGTGACTGAAGCTTGTGCAAACAAGACCACCTCAAGAAACAAGTACAAAAAGCTAATTTGGTTCTGGGGGGGGGTGAGTGAGGCAAAAGGTCAAAGAGATGGACCTTCATGGAGTACAAGAGGAACGGGGGAGGAACAAGAATGAGGAATCCTCACAGGTATATCAGGCTAAACTCAGAGGCAAGGGTGGCGGTCTGGAGGGCAAAGGCAGATACAGAGCTGTGGATTGTCAAGGGAGTAAATGGTGGGAAAAAATAATTTTTAGGTACATAAGGGAAAAAAGGAAAACAACAGGATGGATAGTTAGGCTAGCTGAGTGGAGGGTAGTGGAGGATGAACAGCCAAAGGTAAAAGTGTTAATTACTTCTGTGCAGTGGACCTCTGCTGTACAGCGGTATCGGGGGGTCCAGGAAATGGGTAGATACAGATCTTTGATTTCCCCTGGCCCGGATGGCCTTATAAATTTTTTGTGGATGATTTTAGTGTTATTCTGACTCACATTTATAACGCAATACTAGCCACTAATACTCTACCTTCAGGGTTCTCCAACACTTTGACAATTTTTTGTTTAACAAAGGGGACAAACACATCATTGGTAATTGGAGGCCGATTAGTCTATTAAATACGGACTATAAAATGTTTTCTGCCATTTTATGTCACAGACTTCAGAGAGTTGCTACGACTCTCATTCATCCTGTGCAAACTTGTTCAATTCCCTGTCACAACATACAAGAAAATGTAACACTACTGAGGAATGTCTGTGAATGTAGTCATCTGTGGAAACTTATGGGGCATTTAATTTCACTAGACCAAGCTAAAGCTTTGGACAAGGTTTCCCATGATTTTTTATTTCAAGTTCTTCAACGCTATGGCTTTGCCATAAAACTCAGAGCTTGTGTTCATCTTTTATATGACAATGCCAGAAATTTTCCTTTGGTTAACGGTCTAATGGGGGCTGGTATAGCATTTTTTAGGGGAGTACACCAGGGGTGCCCAATTAGCCCTTTGTTATATACCTTTGTACTGGATCCTTTAATTCAGGAACTCCTTCATCACAAGAATATCTTGGGTCTTACTCCTGCGCTAGAGGTTCCTTCTCAGGTTTTAGCTGTTTACGCTGATGACATGTGTCTCCTGTTATGTAATAAGGCTTCTGGCCTTTTTGCTTTGGATACCTTGGCCCAGTTCAGCTCTATTTCTAGGACTACGGTGAACTATGGGAAAAATGCTGGAATTTTTTTTGGGGGAAGGGCCTTCTGAATCCTCCATTGGGAGGATTAATATTACCCTTGACCCTATTAAAATATTGGGGTGTTTCTTTGGTAATGGGGATTTGGCTGACCTTAACTGGAAACCGCGTATTGGATTGGGCTAAAGCAAGGTACAGTTATGGAAATCCTGGACATTTTCAAAGCAAAAATGTATTATGATTATTAAGAAGTTTCTTTTACCTATGTTCTTGTATATTAGTTCTGTGTTTCCTTTGCCTAGACATTATGATACTTGTTTATATACCATTTTTCGATTGAACCCCGTCAAGCGGGATTTTACTTATTTATGAATTAATGCAGGGCCTTAGCATGATAAATCCTTGTTTGTTTTTTTTTTCTTTTTTTTAATAATCTACTTTTAAGGAGCCTGCACAGTATCAGTCATATCCGTGGGACTTTTGGACATTTTTTCTGATCCGGGATTTTTTGACCAGGTGGTCTACTGAGGCTCCCATTATTAAGTCAACTTCTGGTGCCCCTTCATTTATTTATTCAGTAGCAGCTAAATTACGACTGTGGAAACTTGCTCAACTTGTGATGCACTGACTTTCCTGAAAAGCATTATATACTGAGATTATGACTTCGCATTTTTTAGTGATGGTTGATTTTCCAAGATGTTTCCCCTCCAAAGTTTATTTGGCTCCATGGATTCTTAAAGATAAATGAATTCCTGAAAAAATGTGGGACGTCACATGGCTTAGCTGTCATGGGAGATTGAGGTCAATGGGACTTTAAAACATAAAGCTGTAACAGAAAAGCAATGTGTTCATATGGAATGTTTTGGCTTGGAAGAAACCATGGATCATTTTTTTTCTTTCAAGCCATTATGCCAAGTTATTTTGGTCCATTTTGCTTACTAAGTGGGGATGGGATGTTTCTTGCCATGTATCTTATGAGTGCTTAGTACTTGGGGACTATGCAGGTTTTTTTCCCATTATTATGCTGGCACACTCAATGTCATTTTTGCTTGCATTAAGTTTTACATGTGGCAGGCACGATGTCTGTTTTCATTGCAGCATACTTATGCCTTGCCTTCTGTTGTCCTACATCATATTGAATCTGCTTTGCTGATTCAGAAAGACTTTGAATCCAGGTTTTTGCCAGCTCTTCAGTTCCACGAATATTGGAAACATGTTTATTGGATTTGACTTCTCCTGAGACTTTGATGGAGACAGCCAAGTTTCTTTTGTATTTTTGCTGTTTTATCTAAATTGGAGTGCTTCTATGTTTTTCTTTTTTCAAGGCATGTTTTTTTCCTTTCCTTGTTTGCTTTTTGCTTTGTTTTGTAATACTGTATTGATGTTTTTGTCTCTTGCAATAAATAATTCCCCTACTCTTTTTGAGAAGTGCCATGAGATCTCTAATGTCCACCTGAACAAGCACCAGAACAGGCAGATGGGACCTCGGTTTAACATCTCATCCGAAAGATGGCACCTCAGGAGTGCAGTACCCCCCTCATGCTGTACTACAGTGTCAGTATTGGGATCTAACCCAAGTGCCTGGTGTGGGAATAGAACCCACAGCCTTCTGATCTTCTGAGCTCAGAGGCAAGTGTGCTACCTGCTGTGCCACTGACACTGGATTTGGGGAGCGTATCCAGAGAAGTTGCATCTTTCTGCTGATGACACAAAGCTATGCGGCAGGGTGGATCGTGAGTAGAGACCCGTGTTTTTCTTAAATAAGAAATTCAAAGTATAAAAAAGATTTAAATACATGAAAAAAGTTTTAAAAATCGCTGGTTGTTTTGACAAAAACTATATAAATGCTTGCAGCAGTTGTTGTTTAGGCTCCGTTGTTACCACAGAGACAGTCCATAATGAAGTGGCAACAGAACTGTCCGATTCACAAAACCTTTTAAGATCATAGCATAATGCTGCTTAATACAATGTAGTATACTAAGAATGGGCTTTCTAGTGTGTATAAGGTCATTTTGAGTTATTTTATGAACGTAAATGTGATAGCAAGAAATAAAACTACATTTTCAGTGAACAAAAAGAAATAAGAAATTCCAGAAAAATAAAATGATAAAAAATAAAAAGAATTTAATGGGTCTATAATCATGAGGAAGGGGTGAGGGAGCTCCAGAAGGACCCAGAGAAACTACAGAAATTATCTAAGGTTTGACAGTTGAGGTTCGGTGCCAAGAACTGCAAAGTAATGCACATAGGTAGATGGAATCCAGGCACAGATTGCCAAATCAGAGAAGTTAAACTGGCCACTTCAACAGAGTGGGATCTGGGGGGGGGGGGGTCATAATCGCTGGCACCCTAAAGCCAACAAGTCAATGCAACAAAGCATACAGCAAGGCATTGAGGATGTTGGGTTGTATAGGGAGGGCTTTAAGAGTAGGCGAAGTGGGGTGATTCTGTCACTGTGCAGAGTCCCGGTGAGGCCTCATCTGGAGTTCTGTGACCAATTCTGAAGTCCTCACTTGAGGAAGAGCATCAACGGACTGGAGTCAGTACATCAGAGGATCACCAAGATGATCCCAGGCCAGCAGGGCAGATCTTATGAGGAACTGCTGGAGGCCCTAACTATGTATTCACTATAAGCCAGGCAGGAGTAGGGGGATAGGATTAAAACACATATAGTTTCTCAGGGGTACAAACAAGGCAAACAGTAAGGAGCTATTTGTAACAAATAGGGATGCAGTCACTAGGGTGCATGACTGGAGGTTGGTGGGGGCAAATTCAGGAGAAACCTGAGGAAGTTCTACTTCATTGCGAAGATGGTGGAACTGTGGAACAGACTGCTGACAGAAGTAATGGGGGCAGCTACCCGTAATGGGTTTAAACATGGCTGGGACAGAGCAATGGGACTCATAGTCCCAAGGGAGTAGCAAAGGTTTGAGGGGTGGGGTAGCTGGGAGGGGGTTGGATACAATCCACCAGGGCAGGAGGTCAGTTGGGTGAGGTAGTATAGTAAGGGTAGACTCAATGAAACTTTAGTTTGAATCTGCTATCAAATTCTATGTTTCTATGTTTGATATTTTATTTTACTGAAATAACAATAGCAAAGAATACAAGAAAACAATCCAGGTTTAAAGCTGAAACTTCCCAGAAAAGCTCCTGGAGTGCTACTGTTGCAAATTGGGCTAAATCAGGGGACATAGTTCATTGGGTGGGATGATTCTGTTACCATACAGAGCCCTGGTGAGGCCTCATATGGAGCGCAGTGCCCATTTCTGAAGTCCTCACCCGAAGGAGGCACAAACAGACTAGAGTCAGTACATTAAATGATCACCAAGATGTTCCCAGGCCAGCAGGGTAGATCCTATCAAGAGGTTTTAGTTTCATGGGTTTAAAGTGGGTAACAATTATAATGGGGTAGGGAAATGCACAGATGCACAAAATGCAAGATGGTGAGGATATAGTTTGTTTGGCAGAGGAATAAGATACAGGTGCAGTAGCCATCGTTTTGCATGAACTACCTATTCATCTAAAAGAACAAAAATATGTATGTTATGTATGCAAGAAATACACTTGATATGTTTTCTTTTTTTATTTTCTTTCAGCAGTTACATCAGTCATTGTAAAGTATTACCCTTTTTGACACAATATGCTATTATTGAAGCAACTGATCCCTTCAACATATTCTTAGCATGTTTGTCCCATACAGCCTCTACCTTCTTCCGACAGTATAGTCTCAACAGATTGACTGCTTACACATCTTCATTCAGTCTCCTTTTAACATTTGCATTCCTAGATCTTCCACAAATCTTTATCAAGTTTTTATTTAAGGCAAGGGCAAGGCAAGGCAAGGCACATTTTATTTAAAAGACGCCCATCCCGGAGGCTCTGGGTGCCGTACATCAATCAATAAATACAACATATCACAATAATAATCAATTTAAATACAATACTCTGAACAAGTTAAAACAGAATTTGCTATGTAATTAACTACCCTCAACTTTAAGCTCTTTAGCTTATCATTCGATCTTCAGAGTGTTATCTACTGAAAATTTTCTTTGTCTTTTAAATATATTTCCTCATTTAGAGTACTCAGATTGACTGATTGATTTAGAAATTGGTAACCCAGATAGGTGCACTGAGCCAAGGCTCATTTGCTGGTATGACTCAAGAGAAGGGTACATTGGTAACCCAGATAGGTGCACTGAGCCAAGGCTCATTTGCTGGTATGACTCAAGAGAAGGGTACATGGGACCATACATCATATAGGCAAAAACAAAGTAAAGTATAAATACAGTGCAAGCAAATATAAGTTTGTGCAAGTGGAAAATGGTGTGGGCCTCAATTTGATCAACAACTATTGTACTGTGGTATGTCATGAAAATTTGCATTATAACCAAGATACAAAATAAGTAGGGTGGGCAAGAATCAGAAGTTTTGGATAAGAAGAATACTAAGTGGACAGATAGAGTTACATAACCCAGCAGTCCCTACAAAAAGAGTACTGGGTGGCCAAAGAGGAACTAGGAACAGGAACAGGAGGGAGAAAAATGAGCTGTGAGGAAGCGTTAGAGCGAAAAGTAGAAGGAGGAGCAGTGAAGCTGAGGGGGGAGATTATTTCAAAGGGAAGGAAGGCAGAAGGAGAAGGCAGTTTGCCCACAGTAGTTTTGTAGCACAAGACAGCAAAAGACTGGGAGTCAGCAGATCAGAGTAAGTAGGTGGTTTCAGGCTTGGTGAAAGAAGGGAGGATAGATATGGAAGGAAGGAGGAGAACCCAAATTTGGAGAGAAAAAAGGAGCAATGAGAAAGATGCCTGGGCATAAATGGAGGGAGAGAGGTTACTGTAGAGTGAGCAGTGCTGGGTGACAGGAGGAGGAGAGATAGTAGCAAAATGGCAGAAAGCATTGAAATGAGGGTCCAGTCAAGGAAGGGAAGAGTTCCATATAGAACTGCAGACCACATCCACATGGTCAAAGACTGGAATACTCATCTTAAGGAGGATCTAATAGAGGACAGTGAGGGATAGGCAGACTTTGCTGCAATAAAGGGGGACGAGTTAGGGGCAGAGTTTTTGTATGAATGGTATTGATGTGGATAGAGAAGTCTAAGCATCAATACAGCTACAAACTTAGATATCTGAAATGAGAAACCTCATCAAGTAGGTTACCATTCAGATTTAAAAAAATAATAATGGAAGAGGTGAGCTTTGCAAGCTTTTGACTACTACCAAAGGACTTGGATATGGTCTTTTTGGCATTAACCATTAGCAGGTGTGACTGGAACCAGTGTTAGAAATTAAGTCATGCTACAGCAGTTCCTCCAGATCACCCACCAAGGCACCAGTCGCAAAGAATATGATGTTGACAGCATATAGTTGGATGTTTATTTTGACACAGACAGTGAGTAGGCCATTTATAAAGATAAAGAAGATGATGAGGCCCAAGACAGAGATTTGGGGAACCCCAAAGAAGATGGGTAGGGAATGGAACAGGAACTGCCAACTTGGGCTGACTGTATACTGCCAGAGTGGTAGGAGTGGAGCCAAGCTACTGATGAAACAGAGAGTTCTTCTCCCCTCAACTTGTCAAGGAGAGGTGGGTGGCCTGCTATGTCAAAGGCTTTTGCCAGGTCCATGAAAATGGCAGCAGTAGCATGACCCTGGTCCATCCCCTAAAGGAATCAGTGACTCAGAGGAGGGAGGAGATGGTGGAATGTGATTTCCAGGAACCAGACTGTGAAAGAGGGAGACACAGTTTGAGGTACAGAAGAAAGCCAGACCCAAGTAAAAACACATTTTTACTGGAGCTGCCAAAACAGGGAGCAGAGAAATAGAGTGGTAGTTCCCAGAGGTGGAGGAAACCCCACCTTTGTGGAGGGGAGAATGTTAGCTTGTTTCCACACATGAAGGATAGCCCTGAGACCAAGAAATAGAGCTGCACAGCATAGCAGCAGACAAGATGCAGGAGTGCAGGATCCAGTGATTCTGTCCAATGGAAGGATTTAGGAAGAAGAGTGAAGAGTGTTGTGGGGATGATAGGTAATAAATAGAAGAGGGAAAGAGGGCAGAAGACAGTGGGGAGTTAAGATAAGGGTAAGTGTGAGAAAGAGGTAGAACTGAAAGGAGACTGGTGGTAAAGAGTTTGCTGAAAGAGGAGGTGACTTGAGAAGGGTTAATACTGAAGATGCTTCCATTAAGGAGGGAACGGATAGTCTACTGGGAGGAGGGGGCAAAAAGGGAATAAATAATGTTCCATAACTTTTACTGGGCATTAAGGTTATTCTGGAAACTTCTTGCAAAATAAATTAATTTGGCCTCCCTGCTAGCCTCTGTGCAAGAATTTCTAAACAACCTGTAGCTCAACACGTCATCAGGGATGCCTGAAGCTTTGTAGAGGTACTGTGCCAAGCAGAGTCATGGGCTGTACAAAATCAGTGAGCTCTGCAGAGACCTGGGGAAGGTGGAATCCTTGAATGCAGGACCTCCTAAGAATAGCTTGTCTATCCCAGGTAGAGATGAATTTTGTTTTGACGGAGACAGTCTCGTTAATGTCAGTGGTGATCCAGAGAGGGGACCAGTCATTGTTATGGAGGTCATGAAGGAGGGAATTCATGTTAAGAGACCTAAATTATCTCAACCAGACATATTTAGGTGATGATGAGGGGAGGCAAATATTGGGGACATAGTACACCATACTGTAGTTATGAAGGTGTCTGGAAGGGCACCCCAGTGGCAAAGATGTGGTGGGGATGGGAGGAGACAGTTCAGTCTACAAGTGAATTTTTTGCAGAGCAGTGATAAAGTCATGTAGGCTCACTGATAAGATGGGTCAGATTAAGGGATTCAATTTTTTAATAGTTAGTTTGGCTGATGGGTCAAGGCAATTGATGCTGAAATCACCAAGAATCAGCATCTCCCCAGAGGAAAACAGAGAGGCAAGGGTGGTGATGTATCTGATAGCCATACAGGGTTAGCCTTGGGAGAGGCATAGACCCTATCAACAAAATAAGGTAGGGAACAGGGTAAAGAAAGCTGACAGAGAAAGCATTTATGAGGATGGGGCAGCAACTCTACACACAATGTCCCAGGCAAGATCATGAGTAATGTGTAGAGCAACACCGCCACCACACTTCTTGTGATCCTGCCTGTGGAGTTCATAATCATAAATGCAGACATCACCATTACTTATTCTAGAAAAGCCAGTATTCAGTGGCACATAGGAGATCAGGCTGATATTGGAAGACCCACAGCCTAAACTAGTCTAGCTTATGGCGAGGACTCCTGGTGTTAAGGTAGTGGACATTCGACCCTTTGAAAGTGGAAGAGGGCAGCCCCACATTGAGCTCCACATTACCACTCATCAACAGCAGTAAGGTGAGTAGGAGTAGAATGGAGTAGGATTTGCATCTAAGGGGAGGGTGGAGAGAGGCAGGGAGAACAAGAAAGGAGATGGCCCGTAAAGGACATCAAAGTTGAGCAACAGAGAGTATAGGAGGCTGGGGTGGATGATGAAAGGAGAGAGAGAATAAAAGGTGATATTTAGAACAAAAGGAGGTAGTAGGTGAACTGTAGCACAGAGAGGAAAAAGGGATGGGCAAGTAGTAGAAAAAAGGAAGGCAGGAACAGTCCCTTTTCAGCAGCTTAGAGGAAGGATTGCTCCTACCTGGTTCTTTCACAAACATAGTTTTTCATTCAGTCTCTAGCACCTAAGATAGTTGTCCTATAGTAGCTTTCTCATGTCTTAACTGTTTTTCAGAACTCACTCTGCTTGATTTTCTAGAAAAACTTCAATCTCCTCAGCTTTACTCACACACATGAAAACAAAATGGACTATACTGAATACTTTATCCACATGGTTCTTTTTGCATCTTGCAAAGTGCTCAGTAGCACCACCAAGTGCCACCTAGATGTAATGTACAATTATGAAACGGGTCTGTTGAATCTTGGCTCCTGATTAGTTGAGAGCTACATTCAGCCGGGCCGATATCCTGGCACAACAGCCCGGGTGAAAGTAGCTCCTAGAAGAACAGACTCTGCACCTAAAAAGAAGCCCTATGTGCAACTGCCCACAACTTGTCCCCACACAACACCTAGATCTTAGCAGGAACTGTCATCTCCTCCGTTCCCACTCTGAACAGATCTGCCCTGTATACACAGCTCCTGTGTCCCCGGTGTCACATTTTTAAACAAGTTTCTCTAATTTTTTTTTAAATCTGCATTTCACTACTTACATTACATGGCTGAATCGGTGTCTCGCGCACGTAGCACCAACGACGACCGCCAATTACCATGTGTCCCAAGTAACAAACATAAAAAAAAAAAAAAAAAAAAAGAGTAAAATGCTAGACGCCAGTTAGAAATCTCACTTTGTTGTTTCTCCAACAGTAGTGGCACAGACCAGAACGTAGGACCGGGACCCGGAAGTACTGAAGCGGGAAATCACTGGCAGCGAGTGATACTTGGGGACAGTGAGCAACCAGGCACTACTTTCCCGGTTTTCCACTACTTGATAAATATTTTATCATTTTGTGATGTAAAAAACAGAAAAGGATGTTTTCTGGGTTTTTTTTATTTATTAATAGTAACAGGACCAGTTTCATAATTGCAATAAGGCACTCCAGGCGGTCGTTATGGTGGGATAACGGCCCTTCTCGAGTGGTGGAAGCACTTGGTAGCCTCGTTCAACCCACCCGAGGCAGGCCATTATCTCACCATAATGCCTACCCCATCGTGCCTTATTTCTTAAATACTGTATAAGATGACAACATGCAATACAACAAATCTTTGCTGTGTATGTTCTTTGCTGTGCTTAATCCTTTAAGAAAAACATTTTATTCTTAGACCATCTACTTTAATTGTGGAATCCCAGGTTTCTTCATTACTTCAGGAAAGGAATAACTCCATTTTAGCCCCAAGAGGATTAAATGACAGCACTTTCAAATGATTTAAGCCACAGGCATTTGTACACAGAGCCACATATCTCTAAATAAAACATTTTATCATGGCTATCGGTGTAGATTACTATGCACATACAATTACGTTTTTCATGGCTAGCTGAGTGGCTTGGTGTCAGTGAGCTGCACTGCCATGCAGGAGAATGGAGTTCTAGTGTAACCTTGGCTATCTCACTTACTAACCCAACAGATGGTGGACTTGTCACAGAAGTGATGTACTGTACCTCCTCTCCAGAAATGTAAGGCTAGTTTGAGTCACTATCCTTCACTACTTGTGGCCAAATAATAATGAGCAAGTCATAGCAAGATCCTGAAGGAAATTATTCCCCTTTCTCTTGGGCTCCTTGCAGTCAAGATCAGGCAACACAGCATGTTCTATGACAATGTGGGTTTCAAGCCCCCAGTCCCAGAGGTCTCTAAGTGCAGCCATCAGACTTACTGGTGGCCTCACCCTACTTTTTCCAATCAAATTTGCCTGACAAAATATACCTCTGTTTAAATAACATAGTAATTCAAGTTGCTGCTACCCTCTCCCTTGAAATCTATTTAGTTATTATTTACCAAGTAGGTTAACAATGGTAAGTTCCATGACAATTTTAAATTGGATCTCTAAAGACTCAGTTGAAACACACAATTGTGCTGGAGGGTGATTGAAAAAGCACTGCTCTGTGAGCATTGGGGTGGGGTACAAAAAGGAGAAAAACAAGAAGTCTGGTCACAGGTAAACTATAAACAGATATATTCAGTACCTATATTCAGTAACCCTCTGTACCCCTGCATGTGACATACTGTGGTTATTGAGTTACATAGCTGGGTGTCACCACAAACCCTTACATGGGCCATGTAAGCCTGACTCATGTGCTTGGCTGGAGTACTCCTGGGAAAACATGATGGCCATTTCTTTACTTTCCCTGGCTATATGGTGTCCTGTATTGAAGAAATTGTTTCTAGGTCTCATTCTTGAGTTCTAGTTTCCTTTTTGCTTTGAGTTAAAAACATTTTCATGTAAAGAGAATATGGTCACTTTCTAGAAGTTTTAACAACCTTCCCCAGGGATCCAGACTATGTCAGCCTAGCAATGGGACAACTGATCAACTGTGTATAGCTTAGAACTGCATGCCTTACACTGTCTATTAACACAGACTGGTTCTTAGTTAAAGCACTTTATAGACTGGGGTTTAAAAAATTACCAAATCTAAAACATCATTGGCAGAAACATCACCTGACTGTTGATTAATTTCCTAGAAGCTGTACAGTTCGTAAGAAACCTAACCTAATTTATCTAGCAACAGCCTTTTTACATCAGAAGAAATCAATCCACCACAGCACTAAAATTAATCTGCTTGCTCAAAACACAAGTACATTTTTTAATTCAGTGTTTTATTAGGCAGATTGGTGCAGACATGATACAGAGACAATCCTATTCAAACTGGAATCATACAGATACAGTCTTGCGATGGACATTAGCATAATGCTTTTGAGAACTGAAGGTGTCAAATTACATAGCTAGTGTAATTTCTAAGTCCATCTACACAATTAAGTATCTACCTACCTACCTACATACTCTTCTTTTTGTAATACTAACACACATTTGTATCTGTTCTTTTACAGGTGTGTCCCTTCAGTAGGCAGCATGCCCTCACGTGTTCCTGTAAAGCTCTAATTGTCCAGTCATCTAAATAATTTAAGAACTTATTTTAAGAATAAAATAATCACATTTATTCATTATATATAGCACCCAGCTATTCCACCTATTAAATAAATATATTTGATTATGTATCTTGTGAGTTATTTTGTCGATTTGATATACTGTTATCATTAAGTCCCTCCACTGCTCTATATCAGAGGCTTGTGGTAGCAACAATTTTTTCATAATGGTTTTCTTAGCAGTTGTGAAGGGTATATTAAACTAGTATTTCTGGTGCCTGTTAAAAAAAATTTAGCTGGGTAGTCCAGAAATAAAACCAGACTAGGTGTCAGAGTTGGGAAAACAGGAAAGATCTCTCGAAGATAGTCTCCTATAGCCAAACAGAATTGTTGGAGATGGGGGCAAAGCCCAAATATATGGGAATGGTGGGCTAAAGTCTCACCACACTGCCTCCAGCAATCCACTATAGTGTATGGTAGAACGCTGTTGAGCATGGAAATCCATGTTCCCAACAGCGTTGTTGTGCTTGCCTCAGTGCGTCACTATCTTGTTGTGCTGCACCGAGTACGTCACCGGTGCAGCACAACAAGATCGAATGCAATCGCGCAAGCGCAATTGAGCAGCCCACGGTGATGCGGAAGTCGGCGCTCTGCTACACATCCCTAAATAAGCCTTATTTGACTTATTTGGGGGATCACGGAGCGCTGATTATGCTTGCCCATACACTATAAAATATTGTGTATGAGCAAGCATACACCAATAAGGCAGTTGTAGGATCTCGAGGTTTCTGTGGTAACGGACCTCTCGAGGTCTCTGGTTACCACGGAAACCTCTCGATCACAACCGCCTTGTTGTGCATGCTTACTCATACACAATCCTCTATGTAATGCCTGGGATAAATTTTGCCATGATCAAAGGTGTTCAAAAGTATCAAACTACCATTTTTCAGGCAAACTCTTTCCAATTATTTAAGGATGAAACTTTATGCTGTTTATAAATCTAAGATCAGCTATTAGGCAAGATCTGGGTGTTTAGCTCTCCCTGAAAAAAGCCACAGAATTTCTCCATGGGTTCCCTTTCAATTTTTCATTTAGAACGCTCCTGAAGCTTGGCTGTGGGGAGTGGGAACCATCAGAAACTAGTCATGAAAACACAAAAATCTTTAGCTCATGTAAACGTGTTTCTTTGTTATGTTTCAGAATCAACTGTTCCTTCATCATATTGTGAGCTTTCCATACTTCCATTTATACATCCTTATAAATCAGTTTTCATTCACTGTGAAAATATAAAAGAAATTTTTATCTTTTAATATCACTATATTTCTTTTCTAAATGATGTTTAAGCTTCTCAAATAATTAAACAGGGGGAACACACTTGATCAATTGATCCAAAAACCATACTAGCAATGGGTAGTGGAGCAGAGAAGGTTTATGGTTTGTGGCTAAAACACCCAATTCTGTGATGTGGTACCTGCTCATAGTCTGATGAAGGAACAGTTGACTCAGAATGTAACAAAGAAACAAGTTTACATGAGCTAAAGATAAATAAATTGAACATACATCCTAAAGATATTATTGCCTTTATTTTGGGTTGGGTGGAAACCAACATTTGTGTGTTTTCATGTTTAGCTCTCTCTATCACCTGGTCTCCACGGCTGCAAATGTTCATTCTAATGGGGTAGTATGGCTGTGTATGCATGGAAGAAAATGTGAGGACATACCATGGTTTTGTGTCTACAAGTAGTGGTATGATAGGATGATGTTCTACATAATCAGTAAGTTAACCCACTTTTATAACTAAAAAATGTTTGGTTTGCTAAAAGCAAAAATGATCTGTCCCTGTAAGGGTGTGATGTTAAAGATAAGCAAAAGGGTGTGGGTGTCCCTTCTCATATAGTTGATATAAGTGGAGAAGGTCCTGCCTTTCCCACTGTTTAAAATGAGGATCTACCCAGTTAGCGTAAAGGTGGAATTGTATGCTATGGCATGGCATAGACCAAGAGCTTTTCTTTCTGGAGATATTTGTCCATTAGTATGTTACACAAGACTCATAGTACATTCCTAGTAAATAAGTTGTTTTTTAAATGCTCTGATTTGATCAGGGTCTCTCCCCTCAGGAAACCCACGCTGCAGGGGGAAAGCTGTAGACCTCACAGACTGGGCAGCCAGTGGTGGATGCTGGGTGGTGGGTCTCAGTGCTGATGATGGGTAAATTCCTGACCATAACTTGGGAGATAAACAGAGTCTAAAAAAAATGTTCTGGGGTGTTGTGGGTTGGAAAAGAGAGCTGTAACTAGTGAGAAGTGCAGCTCATTGATTTCCAAGGTTTTCCATCAGGCCTCGTAAGAGTGATCTAAGCAGGCTGCTACACTGGGCTGTACAAAGACATAAAACACAAGTGCATTTTAAAAAGGCTTGTTTTGCCACTTATAGGCCTTGTTTTTCTCAAAAGTCATATTATCAAGTTTGGTCATCACCTCCTATCTTGCGCCATGTGTGCAACAATTTTTTCAGTTAACTTTGGTTTCAAACAGGTTTAACATTTTTAACTGCAATTTCTATACCAAACCAGGCTACTGACTCACTCTGCAAACAGCTCCTAATTAGCAAAGCTGCATACAACCTCTGCAAAAAGCAGCCCAACTTTCTGTTAGTGAGGCAGCACAGCAGTAAGGGTGGATGGGATCCTACAGGGAGTTAAAACCTCAGAAAAAGAACTATACATGGATGTGCTTGTCATCAATTTATTGTGTTTTTCAGCAGTTTAAAAGCCTGTCTATATTTCATTATTTTTATCAAAAAGTTCTCATTTTATAAGTACAATAAACCAAGATTGAGTGAGCATGGATTTTGCTGAATTACAGTATGCCCTAGCTTTGTTGTGAGGCACAAGGCCAAAAGCCCAGTGCCTTATGCAGCAGGGGTGTGCATGAATTCAACATAAACCATGACCTGTAGTGGCTACTGCTTATGTATCTGACAATATCAAATTGCACATTATCTTTAAATAAAAACAATTTAAGGAAAACAAGGTGACCCAGTAAAACTATCTTAGTGCAAAAACATACTAAAATAGAAACAATAAGTATATTCTTACCAGTGAATTGTGTTGTCAAATATAATTGCAATTACAGCTGCTACACTGATTGCATAAGCCACACAGTCTCTGAACACTGGCCAACATGTCAGGTTGGAAACCTATGCAAATTATAAAATATTTTTCATTATTTGATGAAATAGTCTCTAGAACTGGATAAAATGTAAACAATTGTTAATAATTATAGGAACATAGGAATTTCTATACAAAATATAGACTATGGCTCCATCTTTCTTGTCTCCTGCTTGTGACAGGGTTGAATAAGGCCCCGTCCCACTTGTTATACAGAAAGAGTTGAATGCAAGGGTCTGTTCTATCCTTTCCTTTTCTGTCTCTTCTCTGTCTGGTTGTGCAACCAAATTTTCTTGTGAGACCTAGGAACTGATCGCTCCAACAGTTCTGTGATTCTCCGCCTCTCACTATCTCTTTGCCTTCCCTTGCTGTTTCTGTCTTTTCTTCCCCCTTGCATATCTGCAAGTATAACATATTTGTGACTCTTTATGAGGAAATGTAACTGATGCTGGGATCCCTTTGTTTAAAACTGTATATAGTTATACTGTTGAAATTATTGCACAAAGCTACTTGGAACTCAAGGGGTTAACCTGAGAAGCTGGTTTGCAAACTCTCTGAGATGCTGTAAACAAGAGGCCAGTTCTGGGTCATTATGTTCTTTTTGCTACACCTGCAAGAACATTGGAAACTTACAAGAACACTGTGTGAGAAGCATGCTGTTTTCTTAACGAGTTTCCCAGGCTCAGGCTTATAAAAAGAGCAGCAGTGCTTGTGCAAGAGACAGACAGAGACTGAGATGTGAAATTGAGAAGAAAAAACTCAGAGGAAGAATTGTTTCCTATGTTTGTACTGCCACTGTAAATAGTTATACTGAACAATCTTTATTTTTTTATTTTGCTGTTATTAATATTATAGAGAATAAAAGATGGGGTGGTGTGTGTAATGAGATTTTTCACACACCCAAGGTCTGGGGTGCTACATAAACCCCAAGGGGAAAGCCTGATGGGTTTATAAAAAGCATCCCACACCAAGGGTGTGTGTAAAATCGAGTTTTACACACAACCCCATCTTTATTTTATATCATTGCTGGTGTGCACTTTTTTTGCCACAGCAATTATATAACATTAAAGAAAAAAGCAGACATCAGTGTTGAGGCAGCCGTGGACCAGTTGGGAGTCAGCGTGGTCTGTTGTCTGCCAAGATTTAATATTTCTTTGTTTTACCCTTGCAGAGTGGAACTTTACATATTTTAATTAGTTCTTTTTTTTTTTTTAACTTATCGCCGAGTGGCAGTTGTGCCATCCATATCCATCTAGCATGCATGAGAGACAGAGAGAGAGAGAGAGAAAGAGAGTGGGCACATGTGCGGAGGCAGGGAAACCCGGTATGTGTTTGCCGTTATAACCGGGTTTTCCTATGGGAAAAAACGCACACCAGTAATTATAAAACACTATTTACGAATTTTGAAACTGCTCCTGGTTTTCCTATGTTTCCTGACCTGTGCCTTGACGACACTGCTATCCAGACTGCAGTAATATTCAATATATTTATGACAGAGAGCGATATAGAGAGTTACTGAGCATTGATAAATGGGGATGGGCTTGAAGGGCTAATGGAGCCTACTTTCCTTCTAAACTTCACTACATTACTATGTTAGCATCATATGAAATACCTGCAGCTGTTAACAGAGCAGAGCTGCCAGAAAGAGTTATGGGTCATGGCATTATGGAGAGGAAATTCACTTG
The DNA here is from genome assembly GCA_016271365.2 of Neoceratodus forsteri. NCBI lineage: Eukaryota > Metazoa > Chordata > Ceratodontiformes > Ceratodontidae > Neoceratodus > Neoceratodus forsteri. The sequence goes on from CM028129.1 coordinate 728,053,361, forward strand.
TGGCAGAGATCTCTGGGACTAACAGGTTAAATGTAGGCATGCGCGGGTTGTAAAATACCTTATCCTAAATGTAGGTATCTCTAAACTACCCTAAAATTACCCTAAAAATACCCTAATAAGACAGGTAGTTGATTAGGTTGGGGTAGTTGCTACCTTAATACCCTACCCTGCCTGACCATAACAAAACGTGAAAGACTGTTTTTGACCATCCTAAACAAAGAAAACTACTTGTAAGTAGTCTTCTTTGTTTAGGATGGTCAAAAACAGTCTTTCACATTTTGTTATGGTCAGGCAGGGTAGGGTATTAAGGTAGCAACTAAAACATTACCAGCAAGAGTGTCTGCAGTAGTTAGTGGAACAGAGAGCCTTTTAAGGGTAAAAAGTCAATAATTTATTAGGTAATTGTGTAGGATAGGCAGAAATGAGAGGCACAGCTCCTCTGATTAAGTCTGCTGTTGTTTCCCAAAATTATACCTATTGTGGGCATTGCTGAGGCAGGTAGAACTGGCACAGCCTCTGTGAGTGAGCCTGTTGCTGTTTCCAAAAATGATACCCATGAGAGGCACTGCTGAGGTAGATAGGATAGGTGCAGCTGCTCTGAGTGAGACTGCTGCCGTTTCCAAAAATTATACCCATAGCAGGCATTGCTGAGGCAGGTATGAGAGATGCAGCTGCTCTGAGTGAGTCTGTTGTGGTTTCCAAACATTATACCTGTGGCGGGCATTACTGAAGCAGGTAGGACTGTGCAGGTGGTATGAGAGAGCTTGCTGCTGTTTTAAAAAATTATAAAATTATACCCATGGCGGGCATCAAAACATAAAAAACCGACGGTCAACAAGCCAAAGAGCAGTGTAGCATGTGTGGCTGGCAAGCTGGCAGTGGTGATGGTGAATTCTGTCAGTAGTGCGTGTCTAAGGAGAATGACAGCAAAATTGAGGGAAAGTGATGACAGCGGAAGAAATTGCGGTGACAACTATGATATAAGGCAACATTTCTTCCAGAATTTGTATAGTGCTCATATAGAGTAAGACTGGCATAGTATGTCAAAGAATACGTTTGAAGAGAAATATAAGCTGTTCCACATTTGCAGAACTTAGCAGTATTCTTTGGGCACAAACTATTCCTACAGCTGTACTACATAAGTAAGCAATAACCCATGACAGGATATGGAGTTATGGAGATTTAATGCATGGCTGGATGCGTTGTGAGGCATGAGGCCACAGGCCGAGTGTCCTCGCAGCACCCCAGCCGTGCAGTAAATCCCCATAACCCCATATCCCATTTAAATAACAAAAAACTTACTGTATCCTGCCAGCTTGCAAAATAGTCACTAATACAAAATGCACATTGCACTGCTGTTATGCACATAGAAATGTCCCAGATACAGTGCTGACATGATCTGTGACATTTCTTGTGCATAATACTCTTTGTTACCCTGCCTGCAACATTTCATGCCCCCCTCCATGCTTATCCAGCTCAGATAATACAGGAAGCTGGAATGCTGACTGTCACTGTCTCACTGTCTGCCTCTGTTTCACTGTCTGTAACTCCTTAATAAACATTCCATAGGACAGACAGTGAAGTTCTTGAGCTCTGCTGCTATGACAGACACACAGACACCAGTGACTTTGCAGGTGGGAGAGCCGAGAACAGCACAGTGAGTGAGCACCCAGTCCGCTGTTGCCCTTCTGTGTGTGTGTGTGTGTCTCTCTCTCTCTATTGCTCGCTCATTCTCTGAAGAACAGTCTGGGGGTGGGGAGCCAGCATTGGGACAGCAAGTGAGCACCCGGTCCACTGTTGCACTTCTCAAACATCAACAAAACAACTCCTAGCATGATGATGGCGGGCACTGTCAGCAGCAGTAGGAAGGGACAATGCTAGCAGCATGCTACTGCACTGCACTACTGAGTGGAACAGGGCAGCAGGCACACACATACCAACACAAAACCCAAAATAGACACACACACAGCAAACAGCCTCTGTGCACTCCAAAAACATCAGCAAAAATGTCTCCCAGTGTGGTGATGGCGGGCACTGTCAGCAGCAGTATGAGGGGACTTCGACAGGGATGGGACGCCAGCAGCATACCAGCAAGGATCAGAACAGGGAACCAGGCAGAAAGACAGCAAAACAAATGGTAGGACAGTATGGGACGTGACTTTCTCTCCCTCACTGTCTCATGCTTGGTGTTTGCTGTACCCAGCTTCAGCTGTTGTGGTCAATGTCACTCACACAAGAGACAGCTCACAAACTGCAGGAAGCAAGCGGCACACTGCAGTTGCAGGGAGGAGGAGGGACCACAGTTACTGAATGGATTGAAAGACACACAACCTGAAAGCAGCACAGCATAATGGCCGGCCCGCCAGTGCAACAGTAGTGCTATCGCTCGCGACACTGGTGACCCAGGTTCAGGAATGATCCTGAAGAGTCAGAGAGACAGCCAGGGGGAGGAGGTTGGAGCATCCGGGGTGCTTGACTGGCCTCAGGTAGAGGTCTGGTTACAGCAAGCATCCAGCCACATAGCGGGGGGGGGGGGTATGACGGACATCGGTGGTCATGCCTTGATGTCAGTGAGCATGTCACGCACAGAACATGGAAAATGGCTCCCTGCACTCCAAGGAGACAGAGTTCCTGGCACAGATCCACAGCTCTCCTATGTGTCCAGGACTGGTGCCCCAACGAAAAACAAGATGCTCATGGTGTATGGGCCCCACCTCGTCCCCACCCAAGGGCAAACCAATGCTACATGGGGGGACTACCGCAGGCTCCAGGTAAGAGAGAGCAAGGGACAGATGCCATACGTGACTCCCGAGGATGCAGAGTGCAGGAAGTAAAAAGATAAGAGAGAGCAACACAGCGCAGTACAGTAACAAACTCTGACACAGAGAGAGTGAACACTGCACTGTACTTTGGGGAAAACAGAGAGAGAGAGAGAGACAGAGAGACACACTGAAATGATTGCAGAAACTTTTCTTTACACTGTCTCTCTCCTGCTTTCTCTCTCTCTCTCTCTCTCTCGCTGGACCACACACTGGGACAGGTCACTTAATTCCCCATAACTCCCCAACCAGCTCCTGGTCTCAGTGTCTCCCTCTCTCACTGTCCATGTCACAAAACAGAAGGGACAGTCACTGTAAGTGTCACAGACACAGAGAGGGAGACTGAAGACATTGGACCACCTTAGCTGCACAGTATCTCTCTCCCACTCTATGGCTGTCTCTGTTGCCACACCGCACAGTTGTGGCATGCACTCACATTACATCTAGCCTTCCCCTGCTCTCTCCCCAACCACCCCCTGCTCCTGGTGTCGCCGCTGTCGCAATGTGGGTGTTTCTCTTTCTGTCTGCTCGCTGGACACAGGACAGCATTCAGTGTGCACAAGAAGGCTGACAGGAGAGAGCACGGACACTGCACCTCTTACTGCCACTTGGGAACTCTACAGACAGTGACAGGCACACACCAGGGACACTACTGTCCACTGACAGTATGTATTAAAAAGGTGCAGACTACGCACAGTGAAGGGTGCGTGTCACTACAATGTAAAAGTTACACTGGTAGGTTACAAGCGCTGCTATATTTCACCTCCCCAACAATTTCAATGGCTGCTGCTCTGTTTTCTCCTTTTTGAAACCAGAAAAAAGTGCTGACAGTACTTTCTCTAAGTCCCACCATGGAACCGTGCATTAAAAAGGGAATTTAATGCATGACCATGCAGAGGGACTCCACCAATGGGCTTGCACATTTCTAGGTATCCATGTTATAAGTATTCTGAATATACACTTGAAGGGGGATAACTGAGGTACATTATTATAGGATTTGCAAGATCTGGCCATATGGTTCTCTTTTACCTTTCCAGTACAGCAATGGATCTTCCTCAAGACCAATCACATTATTGTCTGCAAAATACTCCTGGATCACTGTGCTGCGTGAGAATGTTAACAGTCTGGCAAATGAACCTGCTGCACTTTCTTTACACGATACTAGTCCATGTTGTTGTAGACAACTCAGAATTGATTGGACTTTCTGACCCTGAACATAGGATGCCCGAGAAGTAGCTGTAGATGTCCTTTCCCTCACTGATGACACTGGTGATTGTGAAGAATTTATAAATGTGCTACTCTCTGCACCAGAGGAGCACTCTGATGGTTTGGCAGATTTCTACTCCTGTACATCAGTTTATGATGGTGGGGCAATGTCATATTTGGTTAGCAGAAGATCTCTCCAATACTCAGTGTCACTCAGTGTCTTCCCCTGCAGGAAGTATGGCTTTAATGTTACCCTTAAGACAGTGATCTAGCAACATAGCCAAGTTATGAAGAGAGACTGAAAACATTAAAACTCAACACAGTCCACAATAGATGCATAAGAGAGGACCATTGTTAATGTACAAAACTGTTAATGACAAGAGAATGATGGACAGTATGAATCTAAGTCTAAGAGCCCAAAACAGTTTGAGAGGTCATATGAAACAGATTCATTCAAACCACTTTAAGACTCAAAAGCATTAAATATATTTCACTCAAAGGATAATCAATCTTTGGATTACACTGCCATCACATGTAATGGATAGTGCAGATTTTGGGATTTTCAGAGTAAGACTGGATAGGTATCCTGCTGAAAGAAGATTGATTATTATTATTATTAGAAGGGGCATCATATATGGGCTTATGCCTTCTGCTGCCTTTAGAATCTTTAGAATTCAAAGGGAAAATAGTCAACACACTGGTTACATTCTGAAACATGGCACTAATTCTTTGATTGGTCGACAGTTTGAGACACATGTAACCTGTCAGCATTACAGTGATGCTGTCTTCTTTTGCCTAAAAATATTATTGACGTCATCCAGAAAAATGTGAAGAAATCTTACTGAGGAAGACTCTGACTCAGAGTTGCACTGTCTGCACAGACATCACATGCGGCAGCCTCAAACTGCTCCAATAAGGTACCCAAAGATTCAACTAGACTCCAACTGCTAGAACTGAGCATGATGTGTACTTTACCTATTTGATTCTGCATGGTGTAGTCATGTACAGTTTTTGTTCTGTTCAAGAAGCCTTTCCAACATGTAAAATGTTGAATTCCAGTGGGTTGGGATTTTCTGCTTTAATTTATGTGGTGGTAAATTGTTTAACCTCTGTAACCCCTTCAAGATTTTTAGCACTTTCACAGAGTGGCTGAAATGACCACATATTTTCCTTGCAAGACCTAACAGGTTTTCAGAATTTCTGCTTCCATCTAAGAAATGATGGATGAGAAGATTTAAAGAATGTGCAAAACAAGATATGTGTTGGTAGTTGCAATCTCTAATGGCTTTGACTATGTTGGCACCATTAGCTGACACGATGAACTCTGGAGATACAGAATATGGAATAAGCCATTTCTGGAATTGTTTTTGCAGCTCCTGCAAAATGTTGACAGCAGTGTGGTTTTCATCAAAGATGGTGACAAATAATACAGCATGCTTCCTATGGATTACAGTAGAGCAGGGATTATTACGACTTTCGGACCGAAAACTTGCCCAACAAACTGTAAGAGTCAGGTAGTGAACTGTTCAGTTGCTGGTCCATGTATCTGTTGTTATGTGAACCTGCTTCACCTCAGAGAGTTTCAATTGCTTACTGACTTTGGTATACACCAAGTTGTACAACTGTGGAACAGCCTTTTTTGAAAAGTAATGTTTGACAGGGTACAGTGTACCATGGTTTAATCTGGTGCATAAACTTGAGGAAACCTTTTTGGGCAGCAAAAGGGAGCTGACAATCAGTCAACAACTCTGCAATGGCTGTATTTAAATGCTGGCATGTTGGAAGCTTGCAGGAAAATGTTGGTGTCCTTGCAACACTTTCTTTTAATGTTAGTTGACTAGATATTTTTGATTTTTTGAGAGAATGTGTTTTTCACGTCTTTGCCACACAGAGTACCACTTTAGGATTTTCCATTACTTGACGGTGTTAGAAAATGATCTATGTTTGAGAAGATTGCAAGAATACATCAGCTGATTCAGTGTCACTTACTGCTTCCTGTTCATTAGCACTATGGTCACCACCACCATCCATATCAACCACACTGCCCCTTTTTACCCTGCCCCACTCAACCGGGTGTTTTGCCTTTGCATGTCGCAACATTACTGATGTTCCAAACTGTGTCCCTTTGCCATGACTGATGCTATTTTTGCAGACTGCATACAGCTCCAGAGCTGTCTGCAAGACTAATATAGCATACATTCCACACTACAGATTTACCTTTTCTGCTTTGTGTCAAGGTGCCTGGCACTATTCTCTGTAAAGTCAAGGAAACTGGAGGAAACCCTATACCTTATTTGTACAAATCGGATTTACAACCTTTGAGCCAAAGACTCATTTACAAAGGCACCTCGTCACAGGACAAAAAAAAAAACAAAGTTACAGATGCAGACAGACAGAGTTACACAAATTTATGTACACTATTTACATAGGTTTCATATGAATCAGGTTAGGATACCACAATATACAGATGTCTAATGGGGGGAGGAACAGAGGAGCCAGTGGAGAGGAGGAGGAGAGGGGTGTGTGGGTGTGTGTGTGAGCAGTCCGGAGGACACTGTCAAGATCTGAGTGCACTGGAAAGCATGAGAGCACCAGTTAGTGACAATTATAGCAGTGAGTGTTGAAAAGGTGGTTACGAAGAGTGATTTTAAAGGGGGCGATTTTGGGAGTGTTGGTGATGATGACTGGAAGAGAGTGGAACCAGAAGGGTCTCTGAGCTAGGGAGGTCCTGGTTCTAGGTACCAGTAGATGGCCTTGTCCGAGCTATGGATGGAGACCATGGGGGTGGCATGCTGTAGGGAGGCAGACACCCCGGGGGGGGGGAGCCTGAGCAGAATTTTCTTGTCTAGTAGGCAGGTCTGGTAGTGGAGTCTTTCTTCAAGGTTGAAGAGGTTGGTGGTGGAGTAGAGTAGGCAAGCATGGGTGAGCCTGGTTGGGCACTGGTCAGAAGCCTACATGCCTTGTTGATAGAGAGTCGGATTTTATTGAGTGCAGTGTTATTGGCAGCTCCGTATATAGGCAGGCCATATTCCACTATGGACAGGACAGAGAATGTGATGGACAGCTGGAGAGCATCGGGGGGAGGCAGTCCTTGTGATGGTAAAGGAGGCCAATCCAGGAGTTGGGGCAGTCAAGAGGGCATTAATGTGGGTGTAGAAAGTGAGGGCAATATCGAAGGTAATCCTTAGGTATTTGTAGGTGGATACTTGCTCAAGGGGGTGCTGAATGCTAAGGAGGATAAGGAGGGGGGCATTTCTGGCTTCATTTTGGTGGTGGGAGAAGAGCACAGACTTAGTCTTCTTTAAATTAATGACAAGTCTATAATCCTTGAACCACTTTTCAGCTTGGCTGAAAGTGTGTTGGAGAGTCTCCTGGAGTGAGGTGGATTTATGGTGTGAGGCATAGAGAATGGCATCATCCATGTATAGAAGAATTTTGCCAGAGCAGGCACTGGGCAGGTTGTTTAGGCAGAGACTGAAAAGTAGGGGACCCAGGATGGACAGGTCGGGTGTCGGACAAAGTCCCATTGATTTTTATGCACTGGGATCATGCTGAGAGGTAGCTAGAGCACCAGGCGAAGGGACCAGTGGAGAAACCGATTTGGTAAAGGGAATCAAGTAAGAGGGGATGGCAGACAGTGTCAAAGGCCTTGGAGGCGTCAATGAACACTGCTCCAGCAAGGTTGCCAGAGTCAAGGGAGGAGTGCAGGAAGTTGAAGAATTCTAGGAGGGCTGTGGCAGTGCTGTGACCTGAGCAGAAACCGTGCTGCTCAGGGCATAGGATGGCATACTTGGTCAAATACTCAGTGAGCTGTGTGGCCACCACTTTTTCTATACCTTTGGAGGGTGGGGAAGAATGGAAATTGGCCAATAGTTGCTGGAGAACACTGCCATCTCCTTGTTGAGATAAACTCTTGTCATTCATACTCATCTTCTTACTTTTAGCATATGATTTTTTTTCTACACTTGCCTCTCATGCCTTAAAGCAGCATCCTTTCCTACTTCCTCAAACTAACAAATTTATTATCTGCACCATTAGATTTAGAAGAACAGTCCACACTATCACCATCTCTATCAGCATTCACTGCCTCAGCATCTAACCTCATATTTGAGGAGGATGCTTCCTTGCATGCTGCTTCAGCAGCTGGAAGTATCCTGGCACATGTGACAAAACACTTCGTACCTCTACGAGTAACTCCAATCAGTTCTTTCTGAAAGTCTGCAATCCTTTCATTACTAACCTGCTTTTTCTTTGCCAGATATTTAGTGCCGGTCATGTTGATGCTATAATTGTCACTATGTTCTGATTCATTAGTGCTATAATTTATGTTGTCCATATCATTAACAGTTGCATGTACAGCAACACTGTGTTTCCTTTTAGTAGACATACGAGACTGGGAAGTATTAGACATAGTTTACAGAGTAATTGTGATCACAAATAGTACAAGGAATAGTAGGCAATAGTCTTGCGTCTGAATGGTTATGTCAGTAATAAATGACAGGGATCAGGGTGTCTAATGGTGGCCCCATGACGATTGCCTAATGCAGTAGTAAAAGACTATTTGTTCTGCTAACTGCTATGGAGAGTCTTGCTGGCTAAGTCACAGTAATAAATGGCAGGGCTCATGGCACCTAACAGTAGCCCAAAGATGACTGCATAATACAGCCATAAAAGGTTATTTGTTTCACTAACTGCTGTGGACAGTCTAACTGACTAAGTCACAGTAGTAAACAACAGGGCTCAGGGCACCCAACAGTGGTCCTAAGATGATTCCCTAATACAGCTGTAAAAGGCTATTTGTTTCACTAATCGCTGCGGCCAGTCTAGCTGACTAAGTCACAGTAATAAATGACAGGGCTCAGGGCACCTAACAGTGGCCCCAAGATGATTATCTAATATAGCCATAAAAGGCCATCTGTTTTGCTAACTGCTGCAGAGAGTCCAAGTGGCTAAGTCGCATTAATAAATGACAGGGCTTGGGGCATCTAACATGTGCCCTAAGATTATTGTCTAATGCAGCCGTAAAAGGTTATTTGTTTCGCTACCAGCTGCAGACAGCATAGCTGGCTAAGTCACAGTAATAAATGACAGGGCTCGGGGCACCTAACAGTGGCCCTAAGATGATTGTTGTCTTATGCAGCCTTAAAACATTAAAAGGCTGTTTGTTTCACTAACTGCTGCAGAGAGTCTAGCTGGGAATGTCACAGAATCACAGTATGACAGAGCTCAGAGAGCTTAATAGTGCCCGAAGACACACACAGTTACACAGAAAACGGAACTAACAGACAGTTAGGCTGGGTACTTTACTGTGCAATGTAATAAAAAAATAAACACTGTCTACTTCCCTTGGTGTCAGAGCAGGCTGATAAACAACTCTTCTGCTCAAATTATAATTTTTTTTTAACGTAAACTAAGTAATTAAATAATTTTCAATAGCTGCACTACTGTTATAACTTCTGTAAGTTAATACAAGCTCAGCTGAGCAGTGCAGGTATCTGACTGGCTCTGCTTCCTGCATGCGGCTATGTGAGGAAGAGTGTAACATGTTGTTAATTTGCTTTTTTTCAGTCCTTATAGTTTATTAATTAATAAAGTCACTGGACAGAAAAGAAAGAGTATATCTTACTCTCTGGAGAGATATGTGGTTGTGAAGAAGAACCCAAATTAGCCAGGCCAACAGCCTGAGTACTCGCTCTCTGCTCCTGATTCCTCACACACACACACACACACACACACACACACACACACACACACACATATACGTCCCACTCTTGGGAAGAGATCACATTTTTTTCTTCTTTTTTTTTCTGTTGTTTAAATTAATTCGCTCTCTAGTCATTTTATCACTCATTCTCCCCCTAGACTCTTCTCTTAATTTTATTTTTCTGGTCTGACTCAAGTTTTTATTTCATGTGGTAGCTACTACGAAGAGAATTCTGCCTAACAATTGATAACTCTGTCTTGCAACCCCCAAACTGTGTCACTCACTGCACAGCTCTTGATTTTATAGTAGGGCAGACATGAATGTTGACTGGAGCACATTGAGCATAGGATATGAGCACACACACACAGGAAGATCACCTGCTTCCCTGGCAAGGCTAAACACATGGCATGAGTGACAGTCACAAGATTCCTTCCCTAGGGACAGTAGAACCAATGGAATGAATGAGCACTGCATTAACCCCATGAATCTGAAGCTGAAGGGTGATAAGTACATCAGCAAAAAAAATAAGTCGGTGTGTACTTACTAAGTACACACTGATTTTTTTTTCACATTTTCATTCCAGATGTTTAGCTTACCCATTCTGTCCTGTTACCCTTTCAGTGTGACTTATGGGTAGGGTATACTGAAGTGCCTGGTAGGGTAGTATTTTACCTAAACTACCCCACCTGGCTAAAAAGGTTAGATACCCACAATACCCAGATAACCCAGTCTAGCTACCCATCAGATAGCTCATGCCTAGTTAAGTGAGCTGCCTTCTACTCCCAGGCATATTACATCTGATATGAGATATGCTTTTCTTGACCCTCCCTTCCCCAATGAATAAAAATCCTGTTATCAGCAATGTTATGCACCATAAAGAACTGATTTAACGCAATACAAAGGAACATGCATTAAACCTGTAAATCATTAAGGCTGAATAGTGAAGCTGAGCAGACTGGTAGCCACAGACAAAAACAGGAAAAGGTGAATGACAGTACAGTTTCATACTTATCGTAACAGTAGATCTTCGAGAGGATCTCTTGCAGCAGGTCATACTCTTGGGTATCTCCAGAGGGCACTGTCATCAATGGCAGCTTTCACCAGCAGTGTTGACTGGGGCCACCCACAATGATGTCACTACATTCAAGTCTATAAACATGTGGGTGGCCCCTAGTGGCCTCAGTTCCCTGCCAGCGACCAGCTCATGAAGCAGAACTCTGAAGGGAACCGAGGAGGCTGGAGGTACCCTTTCTTGCAGTCGACTGCTCTTCCTGAGAAGGAGGGGGATGGAGGGAGGGAACGTGGCCTGCTGCAAGAGATCCTCATGAAGATCTACTGTTACAGTAAGTATGAAACTGTACTATCTTCTTCAAGGGTACCTCTTGCAGCAGGTCATACTCTTGGGAGGATTCCCAAGCAGTGGACCATGAAGGGAGGCCTTGCAGGATGGCACAGTTGAAAGTGGTGCAGCATCGAGAGGCTAAGTCTAAGCTGTAGTGCTTCATGAAGATATGTACAGTAGACCAGGTGGCAGTGTCACAGATGTCCTTGATGGAAACTCTGTGGAAGCATGCCACGGTGGTAGAGAGAGCCCACATGGAGTGGGTGCAGACGGTGCCTGGTAGAGTTTTTTTTATATTTAGTGTAACAGTAGGTTATGCAATGTTGCCAGCTAATTGGATAAAGTTTGTTTGATTACTGGGAGACCTCCCTTGCCAGGGCCAAAGGTGACAAAGAGCTGTTTGGATTTTCAAGTGGACTTAGTGCGTGCGAGGTAGTCACAAAGGATACAGTGTACATCCAAGGTATGTAGCAGTGATTTACCTAGACTGGAATGATCTGGGTAGAAAATGAGCAATTGGATGGATTGGTTTAATATGATTTCTGAACAACCTTCTGAAGAAAGGCTGGATTGGTATGAAGGGACTCTGTCTTTGTAGAAAACTAAGTAGGCCTCAGAGCACATGAGGGCTTGTAGCTCTGAAATACAGCGAGCAGAGGTGATAGCTACTAGAAATAAAGTTCTCCATGCCAAGAAGTGTAATTCACAAGTAGCAGCTGGCCCAAAAGGTTACAGCATCAGTTTTTCTATGACGAAATTGAGATCCCAGGGAGGCACCGACCTCCGAATGGGACGTTTGAGATGTAAAATGCCCTAGAAACATGCGGACAAGGTCCTGCTAAGTGACTTGACAGTCCCCAATGGGCTCATGAAAGGCAGCAATCATTGATAAATATACCTTGATGGATGAATAGCTCAGATCCTGTGAGAAAAGGGTTGACAAGTAGTCCAGGATAGAGGGAAGAGGGCAAGAAAAGGGATCAAGGGCATTAGCAGTCACCCAAGTAGCTAAATGTTTCCATTTTGCTTGGTAACTTTTTTTCTAGTGGAAATTTTTCTGGAAGCCAACATGATGGTGGCCACTGAAGCAGAGACTTTCTGTCTAGTTATAAAAGCATCTTCAGGAGCCAAGCATGAAGGTACAGGGAGCAAACGTTGGGGTGCAGGAGAGACCCATGATGCTGCGTGAGTAGGTCAGGCCATAGAAGAAAGGGAACGAGATCAGCAACCAACAACTGCTGGAGAAGAGGGAACCAGATTTGTCCAATCCAAATGGGAGCCATCAGTATTGTGGAGGTGGTTTGAGTTATAGTTTGAGGACATGCTGGAGGAGAGGGGCAGGGGGAAAGGCATATAAAAATTGTCCCTGCCAAGAAAGGGACAGAGCATCAATAGAGTGTCCCTTGTTGTCCGGTATAATGGAGCAGTTTCATGGAAGCCGGTGATTGTCTGGGGAGGCAAACAGGTCAATTGCTGGTGTTCCTCAGAGAAGGAATATGTCCTGGAGGACTGTTGTATGCAAGGTCCACTCGTGACCGTGACTGTGGCAGCTGAGGTGATCTGTCAAGACATTTTGGTCTCCCAGCACATGAACTGCAACCAGGTGAAACTGTTGCATTCAAGCTTGCCTCCAAATGTGGACTGCCTACTGGCAAAGGCTTTGGAACCACGTGCCTCCTTGTTTGATTAGGTAATAGACAACACAGGTGTTGTTCGTTTGTATCAGAAGGGGTCCTGGGAGCAGATATGGTTGGAAGGCCTGCAGTGCAAGGCAGACTGCTCACATCTCTAGAAGATTTATATGGAGAGAGGCAGTGGCTGGATCCCAAAGATCCTGTGTCTGATGAGGACTGAGGTGGGTGCCCCAGCCAAGGATGGAGGCATCCATGGTTAACGACTAGGATGGAGGAGGAGTTTGGAAGGGGACTCCCTTGTTTAGATTGGACAGACACGTCCACCAAGTCAGAGCATTTCTGAGGGCTGGGGTAACGGTGATCCTGTCCTCAAAGTCCCCAGTGTTCTGGTGCCACTGGCATCTCAAGACCCATTGAAAGGGCACATGTGTAACTGGGCATGAGATACAGTAGAGATGGCTGTGGCCAAATGGCCCAGAAGGCACATGTACTGATGGGTTGTGATGTGAGGAGTGGACAGACGGTGCTTGACAAGGGTGATACGTTTCTGCCATCTGTCTTCCAGCAGGAAGGCATGACAGAGCTGCATGTCTAGCATGGCTCCTATGCATTGGAGATGTTGTGAGGGCTCCATATGTGATTTTGGTAGATTGATGGTAATGCCAACCTCTTGAAACATTTGAAGCGTGGGGTTGAGAGACTGCAGTAACCCATCTTTGGTTGAGCCAGTCATCCAGATATGGTAAGAGGAAGTACCCCTGATGATGTAGGGCAGCAGCCCCCACCGCCAGGCATTTTGTAAAGACCCAGGGTGCTGAAGACAGCCTGAAGGGTAGGGCACAGAACTAGTAATGATAGTCTAGGAGCTGAAATCGGAGGTAACGGTGATGTGCAGAATGTATTTGTATATGAATGCAAGCGTCCTTCATGTCTAGGGTGCAAAGCCAATCTTCTTCATTTAAAAGAAGAAGGACAGTGGCTAGGGTCACCATTCTGAAACATTTGTACTGAATGTACCAATTTAGGTCTCTGAGATCCAGAACAGGGTGCAGATTACCTGTACATTTTGGTACCAGAAAGAAATGGGAGTAAAAACCCTGCCACTGTTCTTCTGGGGGCACGGGTTGAACTGCATGTTTCTGGATGAGTGAGAGTAATTCTTTGAGGAGGACCAGAACATGGTCCGGCAGATAAGTCATTGACCACAGTGGATGGGCCGGTAGGGTGGAGGTCAGTTCCAATGTGTGGCCTGTCTTTATAATCTGTAGTAGGACCCAGTCATCTGTCATGATTTGTTGCCAAGCCTCTAAATGAAGATAGAATATGCCCCCCACAGCCTCCGAGGCAGGCTGAAGGACACTGAGAAGGGAGGGGAGTGAGTCAAAAGGACTGGGGTGCACCAGCCACCACTGGGGGGATCCGAGCACCCTTAGAGGCAGTGGTAGGGGCACGGCCAGCAGGCAGGCTGGGGTTGTTGCTGGCCTTTAGTGGATTGTCAGCCAGTGCAGTACTGAAGGGTGGCTCAGTGAAATGGGAAAGGCTGGTAATATTTCCTCTGAGCCGTAGGTTGCGAAGTATGGTACGTACCATGTACAATTCTGAGGGTATGGCCTGAAGTCTGAAGGTCATTCAGGATGATTTCAGTATCTGATCTGAAGAGCTTCTGCCCATTGAAAGGGGGCATTCAAATCTGAGATTCCTAACCAGGCATGTCCATGGAGGGTCACACCCATGACCGAAGTTCGGGCGGACGTGTCGACAGCATCACATCCCATGCAAAGGAGTTGGTGGGAGAGGCTGGTGCCAGTCTGGAAAGTGGCAAACAGTTGATTCTTCTCTGCTGATTGGGGAAGCCAATCCTCCTGTTTGCCACCTCCAAAGTAGCAGTCCTGAGTGTTTTCTGGTATTCAAGCATATGGCCAATGTAATTAAGTATGTGCATGTTTAAGGTGGCAGCCTGATATACTCGCTTGCCCATCAAATCTAATCTCCTGGACTCCTGTCCAGTGGGAGGGAGCTCAGGTGTTTAGGATGTTTTGTCCCATCATGGGCTGCATTAATGACCACAGAATTGGCTTGTGGTGCTGCAGCAAAAAAGGGATGGTCCATTGGTGCCCAATAGAGATGATCAGCCTTCCTAGGGACAGGTGGAATGGATGAAGGGTGGTGCCATGCCACCAAGACAGCATCTTGATAAGTCTGTATCAATTAAGGTACTACAATGGCAGGGTCCTTCGGCAGATCTAAGTAATCTGCCATATTTCAGCAATGCTTATTTTGTTCTGTGGTACTGAACCCCATCACTTGTTGATTCTGTGCCATGATGTCCATAAAAGCTGGATCCTCAGGAGGTGAACAAGGGGTGTAAAGACCTCGGTCCTCCTCTGCAGAGGACACAGCAAAGGCACTGAAACGTGGCTGAAGGCCATCACTCATAACCAGGTCTTTCTCATAGTCTTCCTCATAATCTGGGAGTTACTTTCCTTCCAAAGAATGGAAGGAAAGAGAAGAATCCCTACGAGAGGTGGGAGACAGGTCCCAGCAAGGCCTCTTAGGAGGAGGCGGTGAGGGAGATGAGGAGGGCTGAGGCTGAGTGTGAGGCTATGTCTGTTGCAGGTCTTTCTTTACCTCAAGGACAGCTTGCACCACAGTAGCCACGTCGATGGAAGGGGCTGTCGATGGCACAGCGGAGGGTGTGGCTGGGATCCCAGGAGTACCTTTACCAGGAGGAGGCAACACAGAAGGCTTGGGGCATGGCTGCAGATGTGACTGAGAGCCCAAACTGTGAGGGCACTCTCTTGTGATGCATCTACCTGGCCTCGATAGGTAACTGCCTGAAAAGGAGGTGGTAACTTCAGTAGGACCGTCATAGAGAACCCCTGGTCAAAAATAGTATATCCCTTCTCCATGCTGGAGGACTTTGTCAATGGGGTATGAAAGGCAAAGTGGAAGAATGTTGGAAAGCCCCAGTTATTGACAAAGTACCCTTATCTATGCTGGAGGACCAGGTTGTCGACAATGAGTGACCCATCAACGAAGAGGAAGCAGACATGGTCACAACCGACAAGACCTGAGCCAAAGTCATCAAAGACAGGTCCAGCAGATCGACGGTCGATGAAGGCCTAGGCTTTTCCAAATGGCTTTTTTCTGAAGTCACAGTAGAAGAAGTGGACTCCATCGATGTGCCGCCAGAAGTGGTAGCTGTTGACGGACGTGAAGTCTTACCTTGCATCGAAGATCTGTCTTTGTCTCTATGTTTGTGTTTTGATGAATGCTTGGAATGTGATGTCTAGGAGGTTTGAGAAGTCACCAACGTTGCGTGGGAGCAAACCTCCTGCTTGAGGAAAGCAACATTCTGTTCCATGAGGTAAACCTCAAGTTCGTGCAGTCATCGACAATGGGTAGCCTGATTGAAGTCCTGGCAGTGAGCACAGGATTGAACATTATGGGCATCCACCAGACAATGAACGCAGACTGAATGTGCGTTGAGTCAGCAGATTTTCCGGTCACAAAAGCATTTCTAAAACAACGAATCCGAAGAAGCCATACGTTAGGAGAGGAAAAAAATAAAACTGACCATGATCCGTTTTAATGTCGATTTCCACATCAATGATGGTGTCAAAACACTTGTGGTGAGAGCTACAACATGTAGCGAGCTGGGAGACAGAAGGAAAAGAACTGAGGCCGCTAGGGAACGCCCTCATATTTATAGACCTGAATGTAGTGTCCTCATTGTTGGTGGCACCCAGTCAACATTGCTGGTGAAAGCTACCATCGACTAGAGCGCCCTTTGGTGGATACCCAAGAGTATGACCTGCTGCAAGAGGTTCCTTCGAAGATCCTATTTTTCTCTCTCCAAGACATACCAACTCAGCAGGAGGTGACCTGTGTGCAGCTATAATGCAAAGTTATAGAAGGTGTAGGAATCCATAGCACTGTACAGCAGGAAGTTTAGGAACTTTCTGCAGTAAAAAAATGCTGCTGGGAACTGCATCTTCCCCCACCCCCCTTTGCAATGAATAGAACAGAACAGTATAGGAATAGTGTTAGTTGGACAGATGGAAGAAAATTGGGAGGATTACCAAAAGAAACTAAAAGAGGCAAGGAAAATAGGAAACTGGAGGTGGATACAAAATTATGAATGTTAGAAGGGGTGAAAAGGTGAGGAAAAAAGTGTTTTTTAAAGTACAGTATATCAGAGAAAAAGAAGTTGAAGATGGGGGGGGGTTGGGTGAAGGATCTGATCTGTCAACACTGAGTAGGGAAATGGGCAGACTAGGTGGTCCAGATGGTCCTTATCTGCTGTCAGATTTTGTGTATCTATGTTTCTGTTAACTGAAGGTAAATTTATTGAACTACTTTTGTTCTGTATTCACTGTAGAGAACAGTAGACCACTGCCAGAAAGTGGCATAAACACATCCTCAATGGGAGTGAGAGGAATAGAGCTAGTGCAGATCACAAAGGCTAGAGTTATGAAAGGGACATAGCCCTTAGGGATTGACAAAGCACAGGGTCCCAATGGATTAGATCAGAGGGTACTGAAAGAACTGGGGCTGGAATGCATCCTGATGGCTCTGTTCAGGTGCTCCTTGGAGACAGTGAGGTTGGTTCCAGGAGACCGGAGGTCAACAGATATGGTTCCACTCTATAAGAGTGGTGACAAAGAGGTCCCAGGAAACTACAGACTGTTAGTCTTACCTTGATTGCTGGCAAGCTTTTAGATACCACAGTTAAACAGAAAACTGTGGTGTACTTTGCAGTAAATTTGCTGCAGAACAGTAAGCAACATGGATATGTGGGGGGCAGATCATGCCAGACCAACCTGATCATATTCATTGATTGGGTCAATAAGACCATGGATAGGAGAGAGGCTGTTGACTGGATCACAAAGGTAGTGGATGGGGAGAGGCTGTCAGTGTACTTTATCTTGAGTGCAGCAAAGCCTTTGATTCTGTTCGACAGAAGAGGCTCCTAAAAAGCTAAAGGATTTTGGGATGGAGGAATGGCTAATGAGTGGATAGGGGATTGGTTGGGGGGAAGGAAACAGAGGCTGGCAATGAATGGGGTTAAATCAGAGACCAGGATGTCATAAATGGGGTGCTGCATGGGTCAGTGCTGGGACCTGTTCTGTTCAACACGTTCATCAATAACATTTGGAAGGGCAAGATATACATCTGGGAGGGAAACCAAGGCAAGATATGTCTCTTTGCAGATGACAAAAAACTCTGCAGCAGGGTGGACAGTGAAGAGGGTGTTGAGGAACTAAAGAAGGACCTGGAAAAACTGGAAGTGCAATCCAAATTATGGCAGTTAGGGTTTAGTGCCAAGAAGCGTAAGACAATGCACAGTGCTGTAAGGAACCCACACAGAGTCCTAGATGGGAGTAGAGTAAGAATAACAGTGACAGTGGAAGAACAAGATCTTGAGGTCATTACCAATTACAGTCTCAGAGTCTCAGTGTAAGAAGACATACAATAAGGTGAACTGTACATTGGGGGATCAAGATCAAGAGGAAGGAGGTGATATTGTCCCTGTATGGATCCGTGTGGAGGCCTCCCTGGAGTACTGTGCTCGGTTCTCGATTCCACACTTGAGGGAGGACAGAAACGGGCTAGAGATGGTGAAATGGAGGGTCACCAGGATGATCCAGGAGCAGTAGAGCAAGACATGCAAGGAAAGGCTGTCAGCCCTCAACATGTACTTGCTGGAGGCCAGGAGGAAGAGGGGGGATATGACTGAGCTGTACCAATAACAATGACAGCGAGGACCTGTTCACTAGAAATGTAACAGCAGTGATGACAGGGTATTAATGGTGACTGGTCGGGGGGGGTTAAGAAGCATGTTAGGAAGTTCTTCATAAAAGGGATGGTGGATCAGCGGAATAGACTTCCGAAAGTAGTAGAGGTAGGGAGTATAAATGGGATTAAGGTCATGAGCTCAGTGGCATCGGAAGGTTGGGTAATGAGAGTGGTAACAGGAGGCTGAGGAGGAGGCAGATAGAGAATTGAGGAATTAATTAAAAGTAGAGACGTTGCAAAATTAAATTTTGCTTGAGAAACTGCTGTGAAATCGGCAATTTCACAGTGCAAAACATTTAGCAAAATTCCACCGTTCCGTGACATTTTTCGCTGGGTGCAAAGTTGCCAAATTTCATCAGCAGAATGCAGAATTTTGCTGCAAAATGTGCAATTTCACCCAAAACGGCAAAACTTCGCCCAAATTTCACAATTCCGCAGGCAAAATTTCACATTTCGCAGCCAAAATTTCACGTTCTGTGGGCGAAATTTCACATTTTGTACCTGCAAAAATTTCACGAATGCATGAGTTTCGCAAAAGATTTCACATAACGAAATTTCCTAATTTTGCACATCTCTAATTAAAAGTACCCTATTCGGTAGTAGGCCATTGGGGTAACAGGTACAATTCTGAGCAGACCAGATGGACCTCGAGTCTTTTTCTGCTGCATTTCCCAGAATGCTGCCCATTTTTCCCCTCTACACTATGACTAATGCAACCCTATATTAGTCTGAACTTATTTGATTGCCCTGACAACCTTATTACGTAAATAGCTTGTCTGTCACCTCTTAAGGCAGCAGTGCAACAAAAAACATCTAGCTTCAGTTACAATTAAAATAATAGTATACCTTTCAAATCTCTTTTGTTGTTGTTGTTGTTGTTGTTGTTGTTGTTGTTGTTAGGTACCTACTATGCTGTGCCCCATTTGTTTTTATCCTAACATTTGCCAGGTCTACAGTGCTTTTTTAATTTAAAGTTTATTGAAGTTTTACGGAAGCATCACATGACTAACACAGAAAGTAAATCAGTCTCAGGGTACAAAGCATGCTAGTATCAAAGCAAGCATGCTAGTATCAAAGTCTGGTGAGTGTAAAACTGCATGAAATACAACATATTTTACATTTATAAGCATGGAAATAAAACTTGTAGTGTGATAACAACAACCCTTGGTTCCTTGCCTATTATTATCAAGAGAACAGTTCGCTGCACCCCATCAATGCAGATCACAGTCATTCAAGGGGTACTGTCAGCCCTGTGATCCATTATCCATAGTAGCTAACTGTTGCAGAAATCAGTAAATTTAGCTTGCTTCTGTTGTATATTAACTGTGAGTTTCCATCCTATAAATTTCAAAGACAAGGTTCTCCCATTGTTCACCATGTGGGGGTCTTTTTGCAACCACAGGCATGTTACTTCCCATTTGTCTGCACGTGCCCAGATTCCTAGTTGTTTGTAATGCAGTGTGGTTGTAATGTGGTACAGCCATTGAAGCAGGAACACAGCCTGAGGAGTTAAGGGGCCCAAGTCCATGATAAAAGCATTTAATGCAGTCCACATACTGCCTATTAGGTCTACGAACTGGGCATTCCCAGAAAATATGTATATGGGTAGATTGACTGTGACCGCATTCCCTCCAGCATGTGGTCCCCTAATTTTACTATATTTGCCCATAATGTGAGGAGTCTGGAAGTGACATATAATGGTCTTCCAACCAAACTCACATCAGATGTGTCAGGTTAAAATTTGGTGTTGTCTGGTACAAGTAAAGAATAGTTACCTACTATAAGAGTAGATCTTAGAGAGAATTTTCTTCATTGAGCCACATCATGGAACTGTAAGCTGTCAGCATCAGGACCACCCAAAATGTTTGCTGGCTGGAGTCACTCACATCAACACACCACATCAGTGCCTATATAATGTGGGTATCCCTAGGATGCTTTAGTTTATTGCCAGAAAAAAGCCTGGAGGATCATCAGACCGGCAGGGATCAAGGCGACCAGGACCAAACCAGGCACACAGGACAGGATATAGCAGTCTGAGCAGAGATGTAGCTTTAAGACATCAGAGAAGTAGCTTCTGGAAGTAGGCAGAATTGTCACCCATCACCCGAATAAAGGGGGAGGGAGGGAAGGAGGGAGAGCTGAGGCTCAGTGGAGGAGAATCTCTTGAAGATCTACTGTTATGGTAGGAAACTAGTTTATTTTCTTGAGGTCGTCTCCCTCCATTAAGCCACATCATGGAACAATTTCCAAGCAGTACCAAGCACTGAGGGAGGAGAGCAGGACCCAAGGAGCCTGAGAAAGGAAGCCTTGCAGAACACAGAGGCCAAAGTTGGTGCATCTACAAGAGACAATGTCCAGACTGTAGTGTTTAGTAAATATATTAACAGTACATATGTCAGCAGCAGACACACTCAGAAAACAAGCCACTGAGGCAGTCAGACCCTGGGAGGAATGAGTATGAATGGGACCAGGAAGCTACTTACCAAGTTTCTGGTAATAAAACATAATACAACTGGCCAACCATTTGGGACAGGCCCTGTTTAGAAAGAGCGCAAGCCCACCATCCTATACAAAAATAAGAGCACATGAAAATGCCAGCAGATACAGGCCATAGCGGTCTACTGAGTCTGCTTGAATATGTAGCTCCCAGTCTACTCTACTGCAGCTGCTCCCCCAAACACCTATGTTATCTCCCCAGTCCGACTCCTCCCTCCCGTTTCCCCTCAGTTATGACTTTACCTCCGACCCTGTCCCACTCCCTCTTAAAACTACCCACAGTTGCCACCGAAATGGCCTCCTCTAGCAGTTGGTTCCACTTTGCCACCACCCTTTCTGTGAAATAGTGTCTCCTCATTTCCCTCTTGAATCTACCCCCCTCCAATTTCAGACTATACCCTCTCATATTCCCCCCACCCCTTAGTCTGAACATGTCCTCAGAATTTACCCTATTTATGCCCTTTAAATATTTATAGGTCTCAATCATATTACCTCTCTCCCTCCTATCCTTCAGGGAATACATGTTGAGTTCCCTCAGTCTTTCATCATATGGCATGTCCCACAGGCCTAGTATCATTTTTGTCACCCTCCGCTGTACCCCCTCCAGTAGATTGATGTCTTTCTTTAAGTATGGGCGCCAGAACTGCACACTGTAGTCGGAAGTACAGTCTCACCAGTGACCTATACAATGACAGGCTGACTTCCTTCCTTCAAGAGGTGATCCCTATGACAGTGCACCCCAGCATTTTATTAACTTTAGCGGCCATCTTCCTGTACTGCACAGAATGATTCATATCCCCTGTAATTAGTACCCCTAGATCTTTCTCCTCCACTGAGGTGGATAACTGTCCTCCCCCCCAGCCAGTAGCCATACCTAAGGTTTCTGACTCCCAAGTGCATGACCTTGCACTTCCTAGCATTAAATTTCATCTGCCAACTGTCAGACCAGTGCTCAAGCATAGCCAGATCATCTTGCAGATCCTGCCTCCGCTCCTCACTGTCGACCACTCCTTAAATCTTAGTGTAGTCAGTGAACAGTCTAATTTTCTTTTGATCCTGTCTGCTATGTCTCCAATGAAGACGTTGAATAACACTGGCCCGAGTAATAAGCCTTGTGGGACCCCAATGGTGACAGCTCGGGGAGATGAGAGCTCTTCCTTAACACTTATCCTCTGTTGCCTATCTTGCAGACAGCTCCTTAACCCATCCTACCAACTTCTCCCCAGCTCCCAGGGCCCCTCAGTTTACTGATCAACCTCCCATGAGGCACCAAGTCAAAGGCCTTGCTAAAGTCCAAATACAAGACATCCACCGCATGGCCCTTATCAAGTGCCCTTGTCACCCAATCATAACAGTCAATCAGGTTGGTCTGGCAGGATCTACCTACAACAAATCCATGTTGCCTATCATCCTGGATCCCATTCTCCTCCATAAAGATCACCAATCTCTCCTTGAGAATAGACTCCATTAGTTTCCCTACAAGGGAGGTAAGGCTGACCAGCCTGTAGTTACTGGCTCATCCCTGGGCCCACTCTTATGGAGGGGCACCACATGTGCCATCCTTCAGTCCTGAGGAATACATCCTGTCCCTAGAGAGGCGTTGACCAGGTTTGCCAGGGGCTTCGCCAGGACCCCTGCCAACTCCTTCAGGACCCTTGGATGCACACCGTCTGGTCCTGGAGCTTTATCAGCCCTCAGGAAGTTAAGGCCCTCCAGCACCCTATCCACTGGGATTACCCCATCTGTAACCCCCACCCCTCCCAGGCCCACCCTACCCTTCCTTTGCAGCATAGGCCCGTCTTTCTCCCTGGTAAACACTGAGCAGAACAACTCATTGAGTGCCTCTGCCTTCTTCCCACCCTCTGTCTCTTTTGATCTTGACTATTTCATCCTAGGGACAAAAGCTACAAACAGCTGTGAGGATTTTCTACAATCCTTTGTATGATCCAAGTACAAACACAGCATCCATCAGACGTCCAGCATGTGTAAATGACATTCTCCACTGTCTGTGAGAGAAGAAAAATAAACAGGAAATTCTATTGGCCTGATTTAGTGTTCTTTCAGACACAGCCTTCGGAAGAAGTGAGGATTGGTACATGAGGTGACCCTATCCTTGTGAGTAATAAAAGGAGGGTTGGCACCCAGAGCCTGTGACTCAGATATGCGCCTAGCAGATGTCATAGCCACTAGGAACAGTGTCTTCCAAGAGAGGAAGTGCAGCTCAGAAGTAGCAGCAGGTTCAAATGGAGGTGCAATGAGGGTCTCTAAGACCAGATTAAAGTCCCACACTGGAACCGGATCTTGGACCAGAGGGTGTAGTAGGAGAGTATCTCTTAGGGATCTTCAGGAAATTTCCATCTGGGCCACACAGTCTTGCTCTCTGTGAGGGCATGAACAGCTGACACAGTGGCCATGTGAATCTTTATATTTCATTTCATTTATTTACCAGGGAGGTGCAGAGGATCAAAAAGTCTGCTTACAGGCACAACCCAGGTGTTTACAAAACACAATACATAGAAACATAGAATTTGCCGGCAGATAAGGACCGCTTGGCCCACCTAGTCTGCCCATTTCCCTACCTAACGGATAAGCTGCAGATCCTAGTTAACCAACAGCCTACTTTCTCCTAACCCCCACTAGAATTGCCTTATGTCTGTCCCGTGCATTTGTGAATTCCCCCACTGTTTTTGACTCTACAACCTCCTCAGGAAGGCTGTTCCATGTATCCACAACCCTCTCTGTGAAGAAATACTTCCTCCATTACCTCTGAGCCGTTTTAAAAAATACATACAAGACATTTCAATACATTTGGACATACAGATGTTTTTAGGTTAATGTAATATCAGTAACAGTTACATAATAGAGGAATACCCTAGTCTATAGTCCTTAAGGAACAAGACGAAGTCCAGCACTTTAGGAACTGGGCATGTAGAGGGATCCAGGGCATGCTGAGTACACCACACTGTAAAGCGTTTCCCTTTTTGTGAATAGGTGTACCGAGTAGACGGCTTTCTAGCTGCCAAGAGAACATTTGCCACCACCGGGGAAACCCTGAAACAGGAGACCTCTAGGTCCTCAGGAGGCAGGTGCAGAGGTGCAGGGATCGCAGATCAGGTGCAGAAGGGCACCCTGGTCCTGAGTCAGAAGCCCTGTCCACAGGGAGAGGGGAACAGGAGGCTCCACTGTCAGTTGCTGGAGTAGTAGAAACCAAATTTGTCTGGCCTAGTAAGAAATAAATTGTAACTGGTGGCAGGGCAATAGCCCGTAGTTTGACCAGAACCCTTTGTGTTACAGGGTAAGGGAGAAAAGCATACAGAAAGCTCCCTTTCCAGGACAGGGACAACATGTCTCACTAGAAAACTCCAGGCCCTGGACAGAACGAGTAGAATTGTGGCAGTTTTGCATTGTATGGAAACACAAACAGGCCTATGTCCAGACAACCCCATTTTTAGAAGAGGTCAACCACAATGGAGTCTGAGAGTTCATATTCATGTAGGGGGATGGATTTTAAGGAAATGGGAAGGATCCTTAAGGAGCATTTGGATGGGATTGGGTCAGACGTGGACGCTGACAGTAGGTGGGAAATCATCAGGAAAGGGGTGCAGGATGCTACCAGCACCTGTGCAAGAGTAAGACGGAAATGCGGTAGGGCCCGAAAACCCTGCTGGTGGACCAGGGAGGTCCAGGAGGTGGTGCGGGGAAAGATGGCAGTCTATAGGCAATTCAAGTGCTCAAGGAGTGAAAGGGATCGAGGGGAGTACGAGCTGATGGCTAGAAGGGCCACTAGGGTGGTGAGGGCGGCTAAGGCGAGAAAGGAGCATAACCTGGCCAGGGAAATTAGGAGAGGGAACAAGGGGTTCTTTAGATACATTCGGGAAAAATGAAGGGTGAAGGGGCAGATTAGCAGGATTAAAAAGGAGAGATGGGCACAAGATCGGGGAGCAGGCTGAGGTACTAAATGAGTACTTCACCTCAGTTTTCACCAAGGAAAATGGGGGTGCTGCATCATACATGGGAGAAGACAGTGATACTGAGGAAGGGGACCCTTACCGATCGGCAGGTCTGGGGAGAGAGGGAGGCATCACTGGCAGGAGGGGGGAAGGCTAAGCAAGGAGAAGAGGTAGCGGAAGTGGAAATCACAGCAGAGAGAGTGAGGGAAGCC
The DNA here is from genome assembly GCA_016271365.2 of Neoceratodus forsteri. NCBI lineage: Eukaryota > Metazoa > Chordata > Ceratodontiformes > Ceratodontidae > Neoceratodus > Neoceratodus forsteri. The sequence continues at coordinate 728,078,523 of CM028129.1, forward strand.
CTCAGGTCCCTTAAGACGGAGAAAGCACCGGGGCCAGATAAATTATATCCCAGAGTGCTGAAGGAACTTGTGGATGTCCTGGCGAAACCCCTGGCGGAGCTTTTCACCATCTATCTGAGGACAGGGTGGGTGCCCCACGACTGGAAGGTGACGCATATAGTGCCTATCCACAAGGGGGGGATAAAGGGAGGTGGCAGGGAACTACAGGCCTGTCAGCCTGACATCAGTGGTGGGCAAGGTGATGGAGGGCATTGTCAAGGAGAGGCTGGGGGACCTGTAAAAGTCAGGGTGCCTGGACAATAGACAGCATGGATTCGTCCTGGGAAATTGTGTCAGACAAACCTTGTGGAGTTCTATGACTGGGTGACGAGTGCTTTGGACCTGGGTAGACCAGTGGACGTCCTCTTTCTGGACTTCAGCAAGGCATTTGACTCTGTTCCTCACGTGGGCCTGTTGGATAAGCTGGGAGAAATGGGGGTGGGGAACCAGATGATCAGATGGATAGGCAATTGGCTCCAGGACCGGACCCAGAGAGTCGTAGTTGGCGGGATAGTCTCATCCCCAAGGAAGGTCATTAGTGGGGTCCCACATGGATCAGTCCTTGGGTCCCTCCTGTTCAATGCCTATGTCTCTGACATAAGGACAGGTATCAGGAGTGAGATGAGTCTCTTTGCGGATGACTCAAAACTGGGGGCAGTGGTGGATGGGGAGGAGGGGAGGGTGGCCCTACAGGGGGACCTAGAGGCTCTGGAAAGATGGTCTAGAAAGTGGAAGCTGAGGTTCAATGCAGGGAAATGCAAGGTACCGCACCTGGGGCCAGAAACCTGGGCCAAGTGTATACCCTGGGGAAATGCTACAAGTCTCGATGGCTGAGAGGGACCTGGGGGTGGTGGTGGATGTCAAGATGAACAACTCGGAGACTTGTAGGAGGGCAGCAGCCAAGGCCAACAGAATGCTGGGATGCATCGCTAGGGGGATCACCTCCAGAAGGACGGAAGTGATACTCCCTCTGTATAACTGCTTGGTGAGGCCGCACCTTGAGTACTGCATGCAGTTTTGGAGGCCACACTTAAAGAGGGACATTAAACTCCTGGAGAGTCAAGAGGAGGGCAACCAAAATGATTTGGGGCTTGGGGGACAGGACCTATGAGGAGAGGCTCAAGAGCTAAATATGTACACTGGAAAAGAGAAGGGACCGGGGGACATGATAGAGGTCTTCAGGTACATGAAGGGGGTAAATAGGGGAGGAACAGTCAGGGTGCTTCGAAGGAAGGAGGAGGGGGCCACTAGAGGACATGGGTGGAAGCTGGAGGGGGGAAGATTCAGGGGAGAAAGGAGGAGGTTCTACTTCACTGAGAGGGTGGTGGAGCCATGGAATGTGCTGCCTAGGGGGCTGGTGGAGGCAGAGACGGTGGAGGGGTTCAAGAGGGGGTGGGACAGGTACAGGGGAAAGGTTCTGGAAGCAAAATCCAATGCAGCGAGAATATCCGGAACTGGGAAGGGAGAAGCCAGAGAAGGCGAGGGGGGCAGCAAGGTCAGCTCCCAGGGTGGGGGCTGACCAAACAAGCAGACACGAAAGACCGTTGGGCCTATTCTGCTGGCATTTTAATATGTTAATATGTTAAATATTCATGGCAGAGTGCATGGGACAAGCTGAGGCAATTCACTAGTGCATTTAGAGTACCAGGGAGGAGCACTGCCAACGGGAATATGTTGCGTTCCACCGGCCAGTGCCAAACTCTCATTGCCTTTCTGCAGAAAGTGTAGGAATGTACTCCACCTTGTGGGTGGAGCCATCTGTATGGATCAGCAGCTGATTCCCTGGAAGGAAGGTGGTGAAGGCCTGTAGGCAACATAGAACAGCTCTCATCTCCAGAGTGTTGCTTTGAAGAACCATATCCAGAGGTCCCATTGACCCTGGGTTCTGAAGGGGCCCAGATGAGCACCCATCCTGAACCTGAGGCATACGTGGTCGGCACCAGAGGAGGAGGAGGAGTCACTTGTATGAGACACTCCAGCATGTCTGAATGCTGTGGCCTCCATGACTCAAGGAACCATTTAAGTATCTTCATATGGAGATGAGCCAGCAAGACAGTCAGGATTGCAGGTGCCATCAGGCTGATTAATCTTAGAAGACATCTGGCCAATATGGATTATCTGTATCTGCTGACAATAATATGCATGTTGAGTTCCTATTATTTATTACTGTGACAGATACGGTCTTCATTATACATTCTGCTCTCAATAAAATGACAAGTTCAAAAAGAAGACATCTGGCCAATACAAAATCGCTGGTGGAGACCAGCTGTGCCTGGGCTACCAATGTCATGGTACGGTCATATGGCAGAAATGCATGACACAGCCCTATGTCCAGAACAGCCCCTATATACTGGATTCTCTGGCAGGAGGTTAAGGACCAACTTCAGCTCACTGACCAGTATACCCAGCTGGTCAAACAACTGTCAAGTCCAAAACAGTGTGTAGACAATGGCTTCCTGAGACAGGCCTTTAACAGCCAGTTGTCTATGTAGGAGATGACATACAGACCCTCCTTGCAGAGAGAAGCATCAACCACGGCAAATACCTTAGTAAATATATGTGGTGCAGAACATAAACCCAAAGGGCAAGACGTAAAATTGGTAGTGCGAGCCTGGAGCATGAAAACACAAGCATTTTCTGTGAGACTTTCAGATCTTGGCAAGAAGGTATACATCCTTCATGTCCAGTGCAACCATCCAATCTCCTTTCAGTAGAAGGGGAAGAAGGGACTGCAAGGAGACCATTCTGAACTTCTTGTACTCTATGAAAAGGTTCAGACGCAGCCGGCACCAGTGTCACTCAGGACCGAGGTGCCTTGGCACTTCACCTGTCCCATGCCAGTGACAAGAGTTCGTGATGAGCTTGGGTTGTCAGGGGTCTGCTGGGGGGGGGGGAAGGCTAGGACAGGCATGGGCAGCCACCTGGCAGCTCTCCTCTCTTAGACTGGGGAAGTGGAAATCCTTGGCTCTTGGCTACTACCGGGTGGAGGTCCGGAGGCAGAGCCGATGTTTTGGGAACTGGTTGTAAGCTGGGTGGGTGGAGTGGGGCCGGTAGTTCTGGAGTACATGCACACCTCTACACACGTGCTTCTGTGTTTGCCATGGTCCCAAAGTGAAAATACCTGGTGGAAAATTGGGAGGAACTGGGCTAGTGAAGCCCTGCCCAAGACACTGTGGTTCACCCTACCGCTCTGGCTAGTAGAAGGAAGAAGGAGAAGAGGTGACACTAGCAGAGGGAGGGAGGTAAGTGGCCAATTAGCAGTGCCTGGGGACAGGGCTGAGAACACCCAGTTCTGCCCTAGTGGATAAAAATCTCTACAGCAAACAAGAAAAGGTTCAGACCCTGAAGGTCTAGTACTAGCCTTAGATCCACCATCCATTTTGGAACCAGAAAGTACTGGAAGCAATAGCCTTGGTGTATTTCTGAAACTGGGATGAGTTCCAAGGCCTCTTGCGGAGGAGGTTTGAAACTCCTCCAGCAGGAGGGCAAGATGTCCCAGAGGATATCTGTTGGTTAAAAGGGTAGGCAACAGAGGAACAGTAAGGAATTCTAATGCATGTCCTTGCTAAATCACCTTCAGTACCCATACATCTGCAGTGATCTCTCCATTTTGTAGAAAGAAGAGATGCAGGCTCTGACCAGAACTTCCAGGGGCAGTGAGGCCAGAGGAAGGGAAGAGGAGTCAGAAAGTGCCAGGGGTGCCTTTATTGGTTTGACCTTTTGTCAGTCTGGCAGGGGCACCAGGGGTGAGGTTGGAAGCTTTGGGAAATGGTAGGCTGAGGTCTATGGGAATCATGTCCTGGACCCCTTGAATAGTCATGGCCTGAATGGACATAGAGTATGCTAAAAGAACCATGACCCCTTCCCCAGGGTTTAGGGTTCAAAGTACATAGGGATCAAGAGTAATTTTAGAGAACTGCAAATCACATAAAATTCACTAAAAATACCACCAACAGCTTAATCTGGTTCAAGGTCAGTTGACATTCATTTGTATCCCCCTTCCCCTGGGTTGTACCTGAAAATAGGTAAGAATTTGTCTAGTGCACTTACCCGGTCAACAAAAACTAAACAAATTAATAAATAAATAAAATAATGCATTTTCAACACCAGTGCTAAACAAGTATTTGCCCCTGAATGAAACATTCACAGATTGTTGCATACCTGAGGCAAAACCAGCCACCCTTAGCCAAGAATGGTAGCAGAGGCAAATTCCAGATGCAGCAGCTCTGGCAGCAGCATCTGAGGCATCATAGGCTGATCTCAAGAGATGCTTACCAGCATTATTAGTAATGGTCTGCTGTGCCAATATTTTATTCTGGCCCTCTGGCAATTTCTCTACTAGGGTGCCCATAGTCTTCCAAAGGCAGTTCTGATATTTTATCATATATGCCTGATAGTTAGCAATTCTTAGGCCTAGGGAAGCATAGGCAAAAGTCCTCTTCCCCATCACATCCAGCTTCCTTGACTCTTTATCAGGAGAAAGAGAGCCTGTGTTTTTGGGAGCCTTGGGTATCTCATGAGCATCTGAACAAAAGAAAGATGCCCCCTGACAGAATGTGTACAGTAAAACATACATTCAATCAAAGAGCATAGCACCATTCACCAGTACACTTTTAGAAAAATAGGCTCACACCAAAATAAGGTGCCTAGACAATTTATTCAAGGTTTATGAATAAAATACCTCTCATGGGAACACCAGCAGGAGCGCCTCACACCAAACCAACTGCCGACTGGTTTCACTCAAGGCATCATCAGGGAGTGGTAACCTCAAGGGATACCCAGAGTTTTAAAGTGCCATCTTAAAGTAATACACACACATATGTGAGACTCATGTATAAATATAGTCATTCATATGCCAAGAACACCATTAAATGTGTGTGTGAAACCACCATTGGTGTTAAAATGTGATAACCAAAATATATGAAAAGTAAAAATAATAATAAAAACACCAATGTACTACTACAAGGTGATCAGCCAATCAGAGCTGAGAAAAATTTCATTAACAATATAATGCACCAGTTCATAAACCATAGACTTGTCTATAGCTAAATCAATTTAAATTTTGATAATTTACATAAAAAATGATTAATTAATGAATAGAATGCATAGAATAAAAAAATATAGATAATCAATGCTGTGTAAATGGGGCAGAAAGGGGAGTATTTCAGAATAGTAAAGACATCACAATATAATATTTCAATGTTTCTCATAAAGATTTATAAAATAATAAATTACTACAAATACAGACAAATTCAATAATTATTGTATTATATAAATATGGACTAATTATAGCATCCATCTCAACCTATATTATTATACTGTAGCTTCCATTTATGATCAAATGGCATCATTGAGGCCAGGATGCCTCAGACCTCCTAGTGTATACATATAAAAACTTTCCTTCCTAGATAACAATAAATCCAAGTTCCCACCTCTAGGTCCCCTCTTCACCTTCTCAATTCCTGTAAATGTGAATCTATGTTCCACAGCATTGGTTTGCTTCGAAATATGGTTGTACAGAGCATTGCCTGTATCCATGCTATGAATCTCACTAAAATGTTCCCCTATCCTAGTCTTCAAAGCACAGCTTGTCTTCCCCATATAAACGCTTGACAAGTGCACATTGCCAAGTATACCACATAGCTGGTGCTGCAGTTAATAAATTGATTAATGACAAAAGTTTTGGTATTGTTAACAGAAAAAAATGTTTTAGATTTGTTAACATGAATGCAGTGTGTGCACATGCCACAGGTATGGCAGCCCTTTGGAGCTGCTGGCAGCCAATTCAAATAATCTTATTTTTCCACTAGTAAATAACTTTGCACTGGTAGATCTTTTAAATTGCTGCCCCTCCTATGCATAACCTGTGGTGGCAGGGAAACACAGGTTACTCACCTGTAACAGTAGTTCTAGGGGTATGCTTATGGTATCTGGAAACCCTGTAGACCGACATGCAGTACCCTGGTCAGCTTTGCCCGACACAGGCAATAACCCGATGCCAATACTCCCGATGGGGTAAGGTAACAGATGTGACAGAATGTTACCTTACTCCGTGTGATGCGCTACGAAGGTTGGCTGGATGGAGTTGCTGGCCGAGCTGCCCCGGTGGTGTGGAAGGGAATACCAGTGGTAGCTCGGCCAGCATACTGCGCATGACCCAGGTTCTGGTCCAGTCACCGCATTTTACAATACTGCACCCCCTGTAACTAATAACATTTTACTCTGGGGTCTGCTCCCCCTTTGAGTTGAATATTTTAGTTAGCTGGGTGTGTGTGGGGACAGAGCCTCTACATGGGGGTGTGGGTGGTAGCCTCCGGTGATGGACATTTTAAATTCATGACATGCCTGAAAATCATATATCGGGCATGTCATTGATTCGAGGAATTGCATTCTGGGCCATTTACTCAGTATGCCAAGAGTCAGCATACCGAGTTTCAGGATACCATAGTATATCCGTTCCAGGAGTGGTATATGATGTACATCCACACTTTCAGGCAGTTGCCTTTCCCTTTAAGGATCACCAGAAATGTCTTCAAACTGGCTCCTCCCGCCCACATGGGTGGTAACTCCCATGGCTCTGCCCCATGACGCCAGGTCTTGCCCACTGTTAGCAGAGTTTGTGCACCGAAGCTGGGGAGGGCGGGTGGGTCCGTGTGGATGAACATCATACACCACGTAGAACTACTGTTACAGGTGAGTAACCTGCATTTCTAGGGATGTGGATATGATGTTCTATCCACACTTTCTGGCAGACTCCTAGCAGTTCTCAGGGAGGAGGGAGGCAAGGTGCACACCCCCTACTTCGGGAACAGAGACTGGAGAACTGAGGCCCCAAAACCAGCATCCTGGCATGACTCGAGGTCAATGAGGTAATGGCAAATTAAGGTGTGTGCTGACTTCCGGGTAGTAGCCCTGCAGATTTCCTGGATAGGGACGCCCTAGAAACAGCCTCTGATGCAGCAGTATGGCGGGTGGAATAAGCCCGTAGCCCTCCAGGAGGCTCCCTACCCACCAACCTATAGCAGAGATCAATGCAGGATGTAATCCACCTGCCAATAGTCCACTTGGCTGCAGGTCTTCCAGGTGCGGCTTCAGCATATGCAACATATAGCTGGTAAACCCCTCCCCGAACTCCAGCCATGCGCTCTTAATAATAAGCAAGCGCATGCCTCAGGTCCAGAGTATGGAGCCTGTATTTAGCCTCCGAGGTGTGATTTGGGAAGAACATCAGTAGAGTTATCACCTGATTCAGGTGAAACTCTGACACAGCTTTTGGGAGGAACTTTGGGTTGGGGCACAGGACAACCTTGTCCCTGTGGAAGATCAGGTAAGGAGACTCCACTGAGGACACCTGGAGTTCACTGATCCTTCTGGCTGACGTGATAGCCACCAGGAAGACAGTCTTCCACGACAGGTGAGACCATGTCACACCTGTGCATCGGTTCGAATGGCGTGACCATGAGCTTTGCCAAAACCAGCAACAAGTCCACGGTGGTGGTGGTTCACACACCAGAGGGGAAATGTGGCCAAGGCCTTTGAAAAAGCACCAGACCATCCTCTCCTGTGCCACCGACTGCTGACCAGCCCATGCCCGGTAAGCAGAGATGGCTGCCAGGTGCACCTTAAGGGTCACTGACTGAAGTCCCCCTTGGGAGAGGGACCACAGATAGTCTAAAATGCTAGCCACAGGACAGGTCAAGGGGTCTAACCCCTTGCCCTGACACCAAATGGAGAATCTCTTCCATTTGAAGGCATAGCATTTTCTAGTTGATTCCTTTCTAGATGACCCCACCAACTTGTTACTCTCTAGAACCTGCCTAGAATTGTTTAATCATCTCATTTTGAAGATGGATGCAGAAATGAAGGCTCCATCTACCAAACATACTCCTCCACTGACTCCTGACCGAGTATCTGGGCCGAAAAGAGCTAAACAGGCCTTACCTAAGATGAACTCAACAGACGTTGGAGCTCCAGCACTTTCTGAAGAAAAATTCCTTTCTGAACTATCACCTTTAAAGGAAGCTTTGGATACATTGCTCAGTGATACAAAAATTATTAGACTTAAAACAGAGGAACTTACTAGATGGATGACTGACGCAGAAGCACAGATTTCCTCGGTAGAGGACTGGCATCTGAGAATAGACCCAGAGTTTCCAGCTCTGTGACATAAAATTGTCAAACTTGAATCCAAAATTGAAGATTTGGAAGGAAGAAGTCACCAAAATAATATTAAAGTGTTTGGTTTGCCTGAAAACTCTGAGGGGACTAATCCAATACACTTTGCTCAAACTCTGTGTGAAAACTTGGTGGGTCCCTCACCTAACAGACAGAGTTATATCATTGAGCGGGTGCACAGAGCTCTAAAACTGATGCCCTCAGCTAACAAGATACCCAGATCATTTATTATAACGTTTTTAAACTATTTGGATCACCAACATGTTCCCTCTAAAGTTAAAGGTAACCAAAACTTGAACTGGGATGGGAGAAGATTGTGGGTGACTCAGGATCTCCCTCAAGCTGTCCAGATCTACAGACAAGAGTTTGCTCCCTTCATTACTAAAATAACAACAGCAGGTATTAAATTTAAAATGTTACACCCAGTTAAGCTTCCTATTCTAAATAATGGCACCTGGTACGCATTTCATTCTCTGGAACATGCTAAGAAAGAGCTACCCAAGATAATGCCTGATCTATTTACTAATAATTGAATTCTGATGGCCTGATATGTCAGTTATAGCTTTCTGGATATTAATCTTAATTCCTGAATGTTTCAAATACTGACATCTGCTTTAATAAATTTGGATAGTAGACCAATTTTGCACCTCCCTTATGTCTGATTGTGCCTTACTGGCTCATTGAGTCCAGGTGCTTTGTATCTGAAATGTGGTGCCTGCAATCCCGGAACATTCTGGAAGACTGCCAGAGTGGATAATTTTTCACTGTTTCTCTCTATCAGCTGTGTCCTGCGAGGCATTCTTATTGTAAGGATTTTTCTGAATAATGACTCTTCCAAAGACTTACAGTAGTGCTGATTTTACTCCTATCAGAAGGCTAGATATTTACATCTATCATGCCCTTGTTTTCTGGTGTCAGGGATGAAGGGCTACATTGATATTTGACTTGTACTTGGCTTCAGAGGGGCAACTTCTTCACCGTTTAATTTAATCTGGATTTGAGAATGATTACTGTTCTGACTTGAACTTGATTCTACTCTAAGAGTGAGCAGAGTTTAATTTATCATTGTGAAGATATTGCTTTTATTTATTTATTTAAGCTGTGACACGCTATTAAGGGGAGATGTTTATGTGATGCTGAACATACATTAAGGCTATCAGAACAGATTTTATTTTGTAAATCCTTCTCCTTCTCCAGTACAGGCAGTATTGGATTTTATAAGAGGAGTTCACAAAATAACGGCTATAGAATTTGTATGGATAAGTTATTCTCTTCAGAAAGACAACTGTCATTATTAGAATTTGCTGGAGTTATTGCCGGAGTGGAGGTTTATAAAAGCACTTATATAGGCATGGATTTTATGGGTAACTCCATCGATGTATAAAATGTGCTAATTAACCTTTCCTTCATTCACTAATGTGGAATACCTTGATTTGTAAATATATCAGAGTGTTTTGTTTAACTATTAAAACTACTAGTATTTGATTTAGAGTGAAGGGGTCACAGGAATATATTCCATATTTAAAGTGATAAATATGTTAAATAAGCTTTCCATTAATTTATATTAATTTTATGATAAATGTCCTGCTTTTGGAAATTGTTTTCCCTTCTTTCTCTTTTGGTGGCACGAATGCTTCAAAGATTGTGTGGTGAATATGTTGTTATTATTATGGTTAATGAGGTTACAGTTCTTTTCTTACAAAAAACTTCAAATGACCCTAATAGCGAGGATTTTAATACTCATTGCTTGATTTTATTTTGACACAGCCATGAGATTTACTAGTACTGCAATTTAATTTGTAAACTTACATCTTTATATTTATTTTTTATTTTATTTGGTTTTTGTTGACCGGGTAAGTGCACTAGACAAATCCTACCTATTTTCAGGCATGACCCGGGGGAGGGGGATACAGATGAATGCCAACTGAACTTGAACCAGATTAAGCTGTTGGTGGTATTTTTAGTGAATGAGGGAAATTTGGCCAGGACACCGGGGAAATTCCCCCACTCTTTCGATAAGTGCCATGGGATCTTTAACATCCACCTGAACTACCACCAATCCAGGCAGATGGGACCTTGGTTTAGCGTCTCATCCGAAGGCGACCTCAGAAGTGCAACACCCCTCTCATGCTGCACTACAGTGTCAGTATTGGGATATTAACCCAAGTGCCAGATGTGGAAACTGAACCCACAGCCATCTGATCTCCTGGCCTCAGAAGCAAGTGTGCTACCTACTAAGCCACTGACACTACTATTAAAGAGATTATTGTGCTGCTCTACTTTCTAATGCATTTGCCATTTAGTGGGACATTTATTCAATGGACATACAATTGTAATATATTAGTTTATACTATGCTAATAATTATTTATATAGCTATAAACTTAGTATAACAAAGTATTACTTAAGAAATATTTAGTATAACTCCATTTGATTTCATATTTTGGTTCCTTTTGTAAGTCATTGCTGGCTGAGACCTCTTCTATTCCTAATGTTTATTCACTTCTCAGCTTTGACAGTCTGTGGTGTTTTAAATTTGGGCACAGTATAATATGATTTCAGCTCTGTTAATGTGTTAACATTATATATAGATTTTATAGAGCTAGGATACAGGTGGGCTCTCAGGCAAATCCTAACCTGCTCCATATGGTTACATCTTATTTACTTAACTGTTTGGATATGCATTTTACATTTGCCATTATGGATATTTCTGAGAGGCTGAGGGTTGAGAGTTCAGCATCACTGAATAAGTATTATTATTGGCATTTGGCTTTAGAACTGGGGGAGATGTTATGGGGAATTACGTTTTTGTGGTCATAAGTTTCTATATTGTGATGGACTATAATGGGAGGGAGGGGTGATGACTTCTTTGAGACCCATACCTTATGGAGCTTAGACTTTTGCTTATTCCATCTATTCTGCACCTTTTTTTACAGAACTTTTATTATTGTTATGATTATTTCTATAAAGTTTGCTTCATGGCCTGTTAAAGGTGCCAGATCTAAAACTAAAAGAATTAAAATACTTAAACATATTAAACATCTCGGATGTCAGGTAATATTTTTACAAGAGACTCACCTCCTGACTGATGAAGTTAATCTTTTGGGTAAAATGGACTACTCTCAGACTTTTGGGGTAAGTGACTTTACAAACAAAAAAGGATTGGCTATACTAATAAATCAGAATGTTCCCTTTATTCACTCCACTACGGTTGTGGACCCAGGTGGTAGATTCATTTTGATAGAGGGCTCTCTAAATAATACCCAAGTAATGTTGGGTAGCATTTATGGCCTTAATCTCAATACCTCGTCTTTTCTGGCTAATTTAACTGAAATGTTGCTGCCTTTTATATCACATAATATCATTTAGGTAGTGACTGGAATCTCCCTTTGGACTTACAATTAGATAGAACTTCTGACCTAGACTCTAGATTATTTTCAGATCATAGGGCATTGTTAGAATTTTCAGAATGCTTTAATTTAATAGATCCTTGGAAAACCTTATACCCAGACAGTAAACAATATTCTTTCTATTCTGCTGCGCATAAAGCCTATTCGATAACTGATTACTTTTTGATAAGTAATAAATTAATCCCAAGGGTCACTGACTCAGCTATTACACCCAGAGTTATAGTAGATCATTCCTTGATTAAATCTGTCATTGGCTCTAGGATTTTCCCCTCAAGAAAGCACTCTGATTTGGAGACTTAATAATAAATTATTAAAAGATAAATACATAGGGCCAGATATTCAAAACTTTGCCCTGGGGCTGAATTAACACTGCCCAGCATGCTAAATTAGCCCAGACCCAACTGTCTGCTATATTCAAAAGGGGTAGCCCCGGTGCTAAACCTGCTGAATATAGCATGCTAAGGAAGCCATGCAAACTGGGCTGGGAGTGCAGTGCAAAAATAGCCCGGGAATAAGACAGCTCTGAATATAGCAACCAGGAAGTGCAAACCACAACAGCATCCCAGTTCACAGTGACGTGACGGAAGGTAGAGGTAAACTATGTGGCCAATGTGTGCGCTAGCAAAGGAGTGGAGTCAGTAAAGTTGCAAGCAGCAGCACATGTGAAAGTACATTGTACAAAAATATACATTGTTTCTGAAATGGTTGCACAGCGCAAACACATTTGTGCAGGTTTAGCATAGAGCTAAGCCATTTGCCCAACACAATCACGTTTGCCCAGGGCAAAATTTTGCTATATTCAAAGTGACATGCAAATGAGCCTACTTAGGTAGTCTGTGGGCAAACATCCAGATTAGCATCTCATTATGTCCTGATTTGCATATAGTTTGCCCAGAACTATTGCAGGGTCCTACAGCTCAACCTGTAGGTCAGTCTGGAGGTACAGGGGCTAGGTCTGCCCACAGCTCCACCTGTAGGTCAGTCTGGCAGTGCATGGTGGTAGCTGCAGGCTACATTTGTACAGTACAGCATAGAATATTGTGCCCCAGGGGACTACACAGCACAGGCACAGGTAGTGGTGCTGCATGCAATTGTCAAACTGTAGTTCATGCTACAGTGCACAGCAGACACTACAGTAGCAAGGGGGCCAGCAGTGTGAGGGACACATCAGTGCCTATGGTGTGTAGGGCAGTGATGACCACTGCACTGTACACAGTCACAGGCCCAACTTGCAGGTGTCACCTGACAGTGGACATTACTATTATGCCGCTGTGTGACTCACAGATGCTGCACCATTGGCATGGGATGCCACAGTGACATATACACAGCTGACTGTGTGTGCTGTGGTGTCTGTACAGATGTGCGGTATGTGGCTGTGGGGGCACATACCATCAGACAGGCACACTGGTGTTGGGATATTCCCAACACTGGCCCATGTGCACTGCGTGGCTTGTCCCAGCCCTGTGGCCACACCCAGTCTATGGTGCAGCCTGGCCACTAGTACACTCTCCCCTCAACACTCTCCATGCACACAGTGCTGCACGTGTGTGCTGGCATCTGTTGGTGTCCACCGAAGGGTGATCTGCAGGTGTGTGCTGTATGGCCACACTGCCATGATGTCCACTGGGAGCTGGGTCACCACTTACTGCCTGGCATGGCTGGGGCTGGTGGCAGATGATGGCATCATAGGGATGCCATCAGTGAGCAGCATGTTCCCTCTATGTCTGGTTTATTTCTATGTGTCATACTTACTGGTTAGGGTCACGCAAAGCCACACAAAAGTCATGCAAAGTCACAAAGTCATGCAAAGCTGGTTTGCCCAGTGTTAAGACTACCTTTTCCTGGGCGGTAGTTTGCACCACGCAAAATGTTGCGTTAAGTCACGTAAAAACACTTTGCACGACCCTACTTGCTGACTATAGCATTGCACCTGTATTCATGTACCCGCGCCCCTTAGTTTGCCCCTTGCATACATTATAATTCTGCCAAGCGCTAATGCAGTTTGCGAGCACTATTTGACCTTTTGCATACAGCAGACCCGCGCTAACCCTGTGCAAATGGTTTGCACCCAGCGGAAAGTTTTGAATATCTGGCCCATAGTATCTCATATAAAACAAGTGATTGCTACCTTCATAAACCACAATCTTAACTTAATCGATAAGGTGGACATGATTTGGTCTTCATTTAAATGTTTCATTTGGGGGCTTTTTATTTGTTTGGCTTTGAAGCGTAAAAAGCAAAGATCAGTCAAAGATAGTTGAACTCTTAGATAACATCAAAAAGCTGGAAGCTCAATGTATTATTAACCCTAACTAGCAAGACTTGATTAGATCACAGAATTTAAGAGACAATTACTTTGAAATTATTAGAGAGGATGTGGAGTATTCAATCTTAAAACAAAAGCAAATATACAGACCAAGGACAAAAACCTAGTAAATTACTTGCCCATAGACTTAGAAACATTGAATCTAATAAATATATTATGGCTATAAAATCAGGCATTAATAATACAGTCAAAGCCAGTCCAAAAGATATTGTAAATGAGTTTGAACATTATTTTAAGACTGTATATAAACTAGCTGATAAAAATTTGCCAGCTAAAGACTATCTAAACTATCTTGAAAACTTTAAATGTCATTCCTTGTCACCTCAGATGGCTTCTGACTTGGTGTCTCCTATCTATACACATGCAATTGTTAATATTATTAATACTCTTAAATTAGATAAATCCCTGGGACCCGATGGCTTAACTCCAAATTTTTACAAATTATTTTGTGATGACATAGTTCTTTTGCTTACAGAATTTTTTATTTTCATTTTGGATCATGGGTTAACTGATTATTCTCTGTTAGAAGCACTGATTATTTTAATCCCTATGCAGACAAGCCTAGAGATCAATTAAGTCAGTATAGACCGATCTCTCATAAATGGAGACATTAAAATTCTTGCCAAGATCCTTGCTCAGAGAATTAAGACATGCTGGGCGAGTTTAGTTTCTATAGAACAAGTTGGATTTATGCCGGGTAGAACACTTTCAGACCATATAAGGAACTGTGCTCATATGTTTTCTGTATCTAGGGATTCAGAGGTCCACGCAGTCCTCATTTCCCTAGACACAGAAAAAGCTTTTGATAGTGTCAATATTTCCTTTCTGCTAGAGGTTCTTCTGAAATTCAACTTTCCCGCCTCTCTTCTCAGTTGGTTAAAAGTCCTATATTCTCATCCATCAGCAAAAATTTATGTAATTGGCCTTTTTTCTTCTGCTATCCATCTACTCTCTAGTCTAGTTCTAGGCAATGATGTCCTTTTTCCCTCGTTTTATTTAATTTTTATTTAGAACCTCTTCTTTATAAAGAATAATCCCGCTGTAAAAGGCTTTAATATTGGCTCATATTTTTTAAAGGTCTTAGCTTATGCAGATGATATTTGTTCTGCAAATTTCTAACCCAGAACTTTCAATTTTGGCTATTTTAGAGACAACTGAAAAGTTCCGTTGTGTTTCCAACTATAATATGAATAAAAAAAAAAAACAGTTGTTATGCCTCTTAATAATAAAGTTTCCATAGATGATATTTTTAAATTTGGATTTATTTGGTTCCCTAAGTATGTTAAATATCTGGGTTTGTATCTTTTTCAAGATAAAGTGCTAATAAGATCCTAAAAATTCACTAATTTAATTTCTATAATAAACCAGGATTTGGAAAGATGGAAGAAACTTCCACTTTCACTAATGGGTACAATTAGTGTTATAAAAATGAATATATTCTCAAGAATTTTCTACCCCTTAAATATGCTGATTTATATTTACCTCTTTCTTGGTTTACTAATTTACATTCACTTTTAATTAGGTTCATTTGGCTTAACAAACCACCAAGAATAACTTACAATAAGATGACCCTATCTAAACAGCAAAACGACTGTAAAATTCCAGATTTTACTTTATATTACATGGCTAGTAAACAAATATTTTAGGTGGGCATTTACTCAACCAATATGGCTTCACATTGAAAGAACATTGCTGAAAAAATATAATCAATCCATTCCTCTCTCTATATTAAATACAAGAATTTGCCTAAAGTACTTAAAAACTCTACAATTGGAACTTCATATAGAATTCTTGAACAAACATGTAAGTATTTAGGTATCTCATTAGCCGATGATATAAATCAACCTTTGATTAATAATTATAATTTAAATTAATTAAGAAGCATTTTCCCAGATATTGGTTTCCTCATATCGAGGATGAATCAGTTTCTTTCTCAGGGCTTTCTTCTATCATTAGAAGAGGTGAGAAGCAAGTTAAATCTTGGTAAATGGTATTTTATGAAGTTATTTGCATTAAAACATGCTTTAACAGCTTATTTTGCTCCTTATCATGGTTGCATAATAATAAAAGGTTCACAGAGGACATTTATACAAGAATTAAAAAAACTCATTCAGTTTCTCTACTTTATCAATTTCTTTTGTTCTACAAAACATCAGAGGTAATCTTGGTTTCAAAGTACTGGGCTAGCAATATCCAGCAACAATTTAAGACTGATATGGATAAAAATCTTATCTGATGCATGTGCAAATTTGGTCTTTTACCTTCTGCAACTTGTTTTAAATGTGGGTTTGCTGAGGGTACTCTTTTTACATATGTTTTGGGAATACCTGTTGGTTAGTTCCCTCTGGCTGGGAATTACAAATAATATAGCTAGCGAACTTGGAATTGGTCAATATATTAAACTTGAGGTTTGCATTTTAGGTGACCTCAGCTGAGTAACTTCCAATGACTTAAAATACTACTTAACTTTGATAGCTCTATCTGCTAAAAACTTATTTTGAAGCATTGGAAGGGCCATAAAAAACCTTCATTCACTGAATGGAGGCAAGAACATTTACCAAATCTAAGAATAGAAAAAAAATATTGCTAGTTTGAAACATACTGTAATGGAATTTACCAATAGATGGGGGGGGGGAGCTTTATGATATAGTTGTCTCCTATTGATCAGGTCTGGCACTTTCGCTGTACTATTTATTCTTTTTTATTTTATTATCCATTTCTTTTTTTTTTTTTTTACAGGCACGACCTGAGAGCACAGGGAAGTTAAGTAACTTGCTCAGGGTCACACAGTATGTAAGTGGAAGCTGTGGGATTCAAATCCAGGTCTGGTCTGCTGGATGTCACCAGATTTGCAGCTCAGAGCCTTAAACCATCGTGCTATACTGCCTCCCATTTCACTTCATTCTGCTGATGAAATATTCTCTTTGTTTTCCTGGTTCTTATATTTCTTGCTTGGATGAGGAATAGTATGTTGCCGAATATGAATTTTGATAATTTGGGCTCATTTAAGATACATTTCTTTTTATAAGTATTTATAGGTCTCATGAAGTTGGGAGGTTTTATGTGGGTGGGGGCTGAATATGCTAGTTTTTGCATTTATTTATTTTACTTTTTCTATTCACAAGTTTTTAAGGGGTTTATTTAAATGTGATTAGTATTTTCAGATGACTTTGTATACATCCCACTTATTGTGTTACTCTCTTGTCATGGTTTGATTTTTGAAAATAATAAAGATAATAGAATTTGAAAAAAATGTTTTCTTATATGTATATTCACTATGTCTTCTTTTTTTTTTCTTTTTCTTTTACAGGTTCCTCTATTTGTACTTTTTCTTGCAACACTGGTGTAACTGCAGATACACATGCCTGCCATGTGACTTACCAGAAAGTCTGTGAACTTGAGGACGCAGTTATGTTTGGGGTCCCTTATGTGATCAATATCATCAGTACACATACTGTATATTAGTCCTTTTGCACAGTTAACATATTCTTAACAGTGAAGTTTTTTTACCCATAGTCTATATGTAAGGGTATTTTCCACTTTTTTTTAAAGGTCATTACATTATTAATGTGCACTATTTAACAGGCTGCCAAGATATATGTATTTTTAATCTAGTTCCACATATTTATTGTTGGGACATTTGTTGCTAATCATTTGGGTTCAAAAGTGTAATATTCAATGTTTTTGTCTGCTGTCTCTTTAGGTACTGGAACAGGTGGCAGCATGGGCAGAAAAGCAGAAATTGAGATTCAATATGGATATGTGTAGAGTGATGCACCTTGGAAGGAATAACCCTATGGCAAAGTACACTATAAATAATATTACTCTTAAAGTAACAGAGAATGAGAGAGATTTGAATGTCACCATTACTAAAGATCTGTCATTTAACACACATACTAGAAATGTGGTTAAAAAAAGTAACAGAATACAGGGATGTATATTAAGACATATTAAGAGTAGACAACCTGAGGTGCTGGTACCATTGTTCTCCTCACTGGTGAGACCACATCTTGAATATTGTTCTGCCTTCTGTGCCCCGCAAAGTACAAAGGGATAGAGGCTCATAGAGGGAGTGCAAAGAAAAGAACAACAAAAAAAAAAACTGTACTGATAAAACATATGAAGAAAGATTGGAAAAACTGGGATTATATTCTATGCAGTATAGAAGGTTAAGGGGAGATTTGTGTATGATGTTTAAGGTAGTAAATAATGAGGCACTAATGGAAAGCATAGGATTGGTATGGATAACAATAACTAGAACAACTAGGACACATAGCTTACAGCTAAAGGGGGAAGTGTCTGTTACAAATAAAAGAACCGAGTGGTTTACCCAAAGGGCCATAACAACATGGAACTTATTGCCGGGGTGGGTTGTGACACGTGAAACAATGGAAGCTTTTAAACTGGCTCTAGATAGACACATGAACAAGAGTAAGTACAGCTACATCCACTAGAAATAGTGACAGGTTTTTCTTTAGGTCTATGACCTCTAAACTTATATTGCTTCTATGAATTTATGCATCTGCTTGCCACAAGATAACATTTTTATGCCATTTTAGAGAATCAACGGTGGAGGCCACCCGCCCACCTTTCTGACACAGCTCTATTGAGTGAAATGTAAAGGGCCTTCTGTACACTTTACTTGCAGAGACTGTCCGTTTTGCACCTTCTCTACCTTTTGGAATAAGGTAGAACTTTTGTTACTCAGAATTGTGTTTAGACTTGAATATATTCTGTGGTGAGTGCAGAGTAGTTTGTCTGTGTCATGGATGTTTGCCTACTGCACCAGCATCTCAGAGCAACCCTTCCTTGTTGCCGTTGTAGTGATGGAAATGTAAATACCTCAAGTGATCCATAATGCATAAGGAATACTCCTGTTGAAGTTGCTGGAAAGGTCTGAATGTCCCAGTTGTTTAGTACTGGAAATTGTAAATTTGTCCTAACCAATGCCTCTGCTTAAAGGTGGTGTCTATTTGTGCTACAGTGAACTCAAGGTCATACGCAGCAGTCTCCAAATACTGAAAGTCCTTTTTCATGGCAGCTATCCATGTCAGCATTCACCAGTTATCTAGGATCACACCAGTTAAGCCACTATGATGTCTCTAGACTGTGTTCAAATAGGCAGTGAAAACCGTGTCTCACCTAAGGAAGGCATATTAAGATGAAGTTCTATGGTCTTCCAGTGCACATTAGCCTGTGTGGTCACCCACTACAAGGCATAGGCAAGATGTGCTGCTCTGCAGTAGCCTCTGAGCTCTGGAAGGACAAGACCACCTTTATTTTTGGGGAGTCGAAGGAAGGCATTGAAACTCTCAAGCATCAGCCAGACCACAATAACCTAGAGATTAATTTGTCCCAGGTTCAAAAATCAGCTACTGGGAGAGCTTCCGAAGGGTTTAAAAAAGGTAGCGTAACCTTGGGAGAAGGTTCATCTGAACCATGTCTACCCTCTGAATAAGAGGAAACCATAATGGAGTCCATTATAGGAGGTCTTCCTGAATCACCTGCTTGATTTTTTAGTAATTCAGGGTGTATAGCTGAGCCAAGTCCTTGTGAATAAGAACTCCTAGGTATCAAATGGCCTGTAAGTTCCATTTAAAGGGGAACTGCTGTTGCATCTCCCCAGATGGAGAAAATGCCAACTGCAGCACTTCCATTTTATCCTCATTTCATTTATAATATATAGAATAATGCATGGGTAGGTGTGTATAACACAAATTTTACACATACCTGAGGTGTGGTATGCTACATAAACCGCGAGAACAAAGCTCAAGCATCTCACATAAGGGTGTGTGTAATATTCTTGTTATACACACCTACCATTTGCACTGTTTCATATAATTGCTGTGCTGTTTTTTTGCCCTCAAAGATTAGAAATAGAAATGGTTTCTGCATTAGGTAAAAGTGACAGAAATAAAATAGGTTTCTGCATATTCAGGAAAGTTTTGTTTTTTTTAAGTTGATTGCGCGCATGCGCAAGAAACATATTGCGGCAGCTTTCCAGAAGCAGGTTGTGGAGGCATGGCACTGTTGTGGCCAATGCCCCCACAACCTTTAAAGACTTGGCCTGCTTTCCCCAATGCCATGGCATGCTGCTGCTGACACTAGTTCAGCCAGCATGCCACAGCCTTGTAAAGTTTCAGCCGCTGCAATCAGGGGCCGCCTCATCATTGCAGTGTAAGCCATTCACCACAATGAGGAAGCAACCCATCATTGTTGGGCAGAACCTTGTTACAGTGATACAATATTAAGCCCCCCCCCACCAAGGGGGTGCCCCATCCCCATCAGCAGCATGTGCCCCCCCACCATGTTTGTTTGCCGACAGGGGCCCCAATCCCTGTCAGCTTCAGTGCCCCAAGGTTGATGTTGCGGCCAGAGGCCCTCCCCGTCGGCATTATGTAACCTCCCACTTTTGTTGTGTGCGACAGGGTGCCCAATCCCCATCTGCATAATGTCACCCCCGCTTTTGTTGTGTGCCATTAGGGTGCCCAATCCCACACTGGATAATGTAACCCCCTTTTGTTTGTGTGCCGATTGGGGTGCCTAATCTCCCATCGGCTACAGCTCTCCCCAAAAAAGACCCATTGGCACACTGGGAGCCCACCCCAGTGTGCCACATACCAGTAAAAACAAAACGGTCCATTTTTTTTTTTTTTTTTTCACTGTGGAAAAAGGAAACGGTCCCTTGGTGGTCTCTCTGCCCCCTCCCACAACCCGTGCCCACCCACTGCGCACCCTGCCTTCCCACTCACCCCATACTTACCTCCAGAGTCCGGCACAACCATCTTCGGTGGACCAAGAACACGTCTGCACTCTTCAAAGCCGACCGCAAACTGAGGAAATGCCGGTAAGCTGTATAATGGAATAAATAGGGTTTTTTCAACTTTGATGCATGTATCGGGCATTTTTTGGAATTTTGGCACCAGATTTTCAGCATGGGGTTTTTGGGACCCCTCCTCATAAATTCTGGCACTGTCATGGTGTTATTCGGCCCCGGAAGGTGATTTCGCGGTCACTGTATGGAAACCCCTTTCAGGACAGATTAATGAAATGTCAGTGCCAGTGTTCATGAGGTGGGCTCTCAAAAAGCCTATGTTACCAAATTAGTGGGAAAAATCAAAAATTACTGTTTTACGAGCGTGCGTTGCGCAGTTGCCACGCACGCTTGTAACTTTTCGAATTTGCAATATTTTCACACCAGATTTTCAACACTGCCATTTTTTCAGACCTTCTTGTGAACAGTAGAGCTGTCATTTTCCACATCCTGGCCAAAATGTGTTTTTGCATTTCCAGCGCAGAACAGCGCGGTCGCTGTGGGAAATCAGTGTTTGGAACAGATAAAGAAAATTACAGTGATACTGTTCATGAGCAGAGGTCCTAAAATGCCTATGTTGAAAATTTGGTGACGATAGTCCATAAAATGACTGTGTTACAAGCGTGCATTGTGCAGTTTGCATGTACGCTCGTAAGTTCATGAATTAATAATATTTTCACTCCATATTTTCAAAATTGCCATTCTTCTGCACCTCCTTATGAACAGTGCAGCTGTAATTTTTCACATCCTGGCCAAAATTTGTTTTCGAAGTTCTGGCACAGAATAGCACGATCACTGTGGGAAATCCATATTTGGGACACATTATGAAAATGACAGTGACACTGTTCATTAGCAGAGGTCCTAAAATGCCTTTGTTGAATATTTGGTGATGAAAGTCCATAAAATGACTGTGTTACGAATGTGCATTGCGCAGTTTCCACGCACGTTCGTACTTTCGCAACTTTGCATATTTTCATGACAGATTTTCAACACTGGCATTTGTTCACCCTCCTTATGAACAGTACAGCTGTCATTTTACACATTGTGGCTGAACTGTGTTTCCAGTCCGAAGAATACATGATCGCTGTTGGAAATCAGTATTTGGGACAGATTAGAATCGAGCGACGGGGGTGACCGAGCTCAATTGAGCGCTGTCGGGACTGCTGTGGATTTCTTTGTGGGCAGGAAAAGGCGCCAATGCAGGCAGGAGCCCAGTACAAAAGGGCAGCCTGCAGCGCCAGGAGACACAGAACGAGCGAGTGAGTGAGGGAGGGAGGGAGAGTGAGTGACCCCAACGGAGCTCTGTTGGGACTGCTGCAGATTTCTTTGTGGGCAGGAAAAGGCAGCAATGCACACAGGGGCCCAGTACAAAAGGGCAGCCTGCAGCGGTGGGAGAAACAGAACGAGTGACTGAGAGAGGGGGAGTGAGCGAGCTCAACGGAGCTTTATCGTGACTGCTGCAGATTTCTTTGTGGGCAGAAAAGGGCAGCAACGCAGGCAGGAGCCCAGTACAAAAGGGCAGCCTGCAGCACCAGCAGAAACGGAACGAGTGAGTGAGACAGGGGGAGTGAGTGAGGCCAACGGAGCTCTGTCGGGACTGCTGCAGATTTCTTTGTGGTCAGAAAAAGATGCTAACAGAGGCAGGAGCCCAGTACAAAAGGGCAGCCTGCGGCACTAGGAGAAACGGAACGGGCGAGTGAGAGAGGGGGAGTGAACGAGCTCAACGGAGGTCTATCATGACTGCTGCGGATTTCTTTGTGGGTAGAAAAAGGCGTCAACGTAGGCAGGAGCCCAGTACAAAAGGCCAGCCTGCAGCGCCGGCAGAAATGGAACAAGCGAGTGAGAGAGGGGGAGTGAGCTAGCTCAGCAGACCTGTGTCAGGACTGCTGCAAATTTCTTTGTGGGCAGAAAAAGCTGCCAACAGAGGCAGGAGCCCAGTACAAAAGGGTAGCCTACAGCGCCAGCAGAAACAGATGAGCAAGTGAGAGAGGGGGAGTGGCCCACCTCAATGGCACTCTGTTGGGACAGCTGTAGATTTCTTTGGGGGCAGAAAAACATGCCAATGCAGGCAGGAGCCCAGTACAAAAGAGCAGCCTGCAGCACCGGGAGAAACAGAACGAGTGAGTGACACAGGGGCAGTGAGCGAGCTCAATGGACCAATGCAATCAACATTCGGCATTGACAAATGCTTGTTTAAACTGGCAAAATGTTAACTCATTTTGTTTTTTAAATCATTTAACTGTCAGCTTTAAAACATTTTCAACTTGAAACTCACAGAAAACAGCACGAGTAGAAATGAAGTCCATGTCTGCCAGAATAGTGTTTTTAGTTCAGAGATAAAAGTTTAAAAGTGTTAAAACTATTAACAATATTTAGTAAATGAAAATCTATGTTACAGAATCTTATCTGAACAAATTTTAACTCCACTTGTAAAATGAAATCAGGGTGCAATGGCAACCAGGTTATCAAGAAGTGAGCAGTGAGTACTGAAAGGTGTTTCTCAGTGCTGCCAAACAGTGAATGTGTGTGTGAAGGCAATTGTGGCTCATGGTTTCTCATACAGAAAGTCAGCACCTGTTTGCCATTATAACCAGCTGGATGTAACGGTAAATTATAACTGGCTTTCTCTATGGGGAAAATGGAGCCCAGTTATTATCAAAATAATAATTCTACAATAAAAATAACCATAATAATATATCCAACCAGTTGTTCTACTGCCTTTAATTGTGCTACAGAGCAGTGAGCATAGTGGTCAGGTTTGTTACATAATCCAGGAGGTCTCTCCACAAAACGTCACTTTATGTTCCATCACCTGAACTGTAAAACCTGTTATAGTGTCATCTGCTCTAATAACATGGGCCAAGGGTTCAACATAAAAGTCAAATAAAACGGCTGACAGCAGACAACCCTGTCAAGTGCCACTGGACAGGAAAAAAATCAATCAGGAAATGAACTGTTCACCTTTAGTGCTGCTTGGGGGGGGTCAGTGTAGAGTATCTGTATGTTTTGAGGGGATCTGGAAATTGAAATTTGGACAGTATGTTGGAGAATCAATCAGGAAACATTGTCAAATGCCTTTTGGGTATCTAAACAAAGTGTTAAAGATGGAATGTTGTGACAAGAAACATTTTCCACTAAATAAAGGGTTCACTTGATATTATTGGTTGTCTTTTGGAGATAAACCTGGCCTGATCCTTATGAATGATCTCCAGATGAATATATTTCGATCTGGTCACTAGGATCCCCACAAATAGTTTATAGTCCATATTCAGGACTGAGATTGGGTGATATGATTCACAATTTAGTGGGGTCTTTATGGAGTTTTAGGATTGCTGAAATGTTAGCATATCTCCAGCTGGGAGGGGAAACGCCTCCAGTCATAATCTCTTGAAAGGCAGCCTGCAAGGTGATGAGTAAAACTATCTTTAAAGCATTAAAGAATTCCACCAGCTATCCATCAGGACCACAGCTTTTATTTCGTTTTGGGTGTTAATTATAGTCATGCAAATTTCTACATTATTGATACTAACATACTAACATACTATTTGCCAGCAGATTAGGCCTTACGGTCTATCGAGTCTGCTCGAACTTTAGATCCTTAGTTGGGTGCCGAGACCCTCCCATCCCTTGTGCTCCAGAAACCCGTATCATCCATCCCCACCCCCATGGGACAGGACATCATCTGATACATCCACTTTCTGTGTCTGTCCCATCCTCTCTTGAAGCCCTCCACTGTGGATCTCTGAACTAGCTCACCAGGCAGTGCATTCCAAGGGTCCACCACCCGCTCAGTGAAAACCTCCTCCTCTTTTCCCCTTACCCTTCCACCTTCCAACTTCAAACCATGCCCTCTGGTGATACCTCCCTGCTTTAGTCTAAAGATCCCCTCCATGTTTACCCTATTTATTCCCTTGAGGTACTTGAAGACCTCAATCATGTCCCCCCTGTCTCTCCTCTCCTCCAGTGAAAACAGGCAGAGCTCCTTAAGTCTGTCCTCATACGTCAAATCCCCTAGCCCTCGTATCATCTTTGTTGCCCTCCTCTGTACCCTCTCTAGGAGCTGTATGTCCCTCTTTAAGTGTGGTCTCCAGTACTGTACACAGTACTCAAGGTGTGGTCTAACCAGTCCATTGTACAGCGGCAGAATCACTTCCTTGCTCCTAGAGGTGATCCCCCTTACGATGCATCCCAACATCCTGTTTGCCTTGCTAGCCGCTCTCCTGCACTGCTCAGAGTTATTCATACAGCCATCCACCATGACCCCTAGGTCTTTTCCCCTATTGAGGCCTCCAGCGCCTCCCCTCCCAGGGTGTACCCGTGTTTAGGGTTTCCCCGACCAAGATGCAACACCTTGCACTTGGTGATATTGAAATTCAATTTCCATGTGTGAGCCCAGACTTCCAGGGTGTCCAGGTCCCCTTGCAGGGCCAACCTCCCCTCCCCTTCCCCAACCACTGCTCCCATCTTGGAGTCATCCGCGAAGAGACCCATTTCACACCCCATACCCTCCCTGATGTCCGATATGCATGCATTAAACAGGATCGGACCCAGGACCGAGCCCTCATGGTATCCCACCACCAACCTCTCTAGGGTTCGAGAGCTCCCCACAGACCACTACTCTCTGAGCGTCCAGCTAGCCAGTTTTCAATCCATCTGACCATCAAAGGGCCTACTCCCAACCCCATCAGTTTCTCCACCAGACCATTGTGGGGGACAGAGTCAAACGCCTTGCTGAAGTCCAAGAATAATACATCCACAGGCTTACCCCTGTCCAGTTCTGATGTTACCCATTCATAGAACTCCACAAGGTTGGTTTGACATGATCTACCTGGCACAAACCCATGTTGCCATGATAGGTTTCTATAAGTCAGCTTTATGCTGGTTTTTGAGGGTAGGCAGGGTAAGATTGCCAAAATAATTATTACAGCTCCTCAGAGTAGGATCTTGGCCTTGTTTATAGAGTACAGCATAGAAGTTAAGGAATGTGTCCATAATCTCCAATGTGTAGTATCTGCTCCACCCTGTTGAACCATCCAAGAGATTTGTAATTGTGGCCTGTGTTTGTTCTTGGCAGAGCCTATATGCTAATACCCTGGAGGCCCATGTTTTTCTTCATAGTACCACTGTTTAACATACAGAAGGGCCTGTTCTGTCTTATAATTTAGAATATCTTGGCGTTCCAATTTAGTTTTTTGAATCTGGGGCAATAAGAAGGTGTCACCCTGCATATGTGCTTCTGCAGAAACTATTAGGTGTCAGCTGCTATTTTTTTTGTGGGCCTCAAAACTACAGTTTTCTCTTGGTATTCCACTGGATAGCCCCAGCTATATCCTGAGTTGCATTGTTGGCAATAATACCTGAGATCAGGTCTTTCAAAAAATTCTGAAAATCCAGATCTCTGAGCAGGATGATGTTGGACCACCATTGTTTTTGTCCCCCATCTGGTGCCAACATCAACTGCACAGCCTGCTCCACCCTCCCAATGTGCTCTGAACCAATCAGGAAATAAACTAATCTTGGGTAGTGTGTGTGAGTGGCAGTGTAAAACATGTAGGAATGAAGCTGGGGGTGGATATGTCACTACATATCAGTGAGGCCCAGATTGCAAACCAATCAACTGCCATGTTTCGGACCTGCGGCTGATATTGGGGTCATGGATTAGAGCAGTCTTTACCAAGATCCAGCAGCAAATTATAATCCCCACCCAGAAGTAGGGTGCCCTGTTTAAATGCTATCATTTTGTCAGATAAATGCTGGATATTGTGCCATCTGATCCGAGTGAAATGTAAATACTTCTCATTGTCAGCAATGTACCCTGCAAGGAACACACCACCAGAGCCAGTCTGCCCTCTTTGTCTGTGTATGAATGTTCTAATTGGAATAGCGAATTACTAGGGAATCAGCATCACTGCTCCCTCCTACAACATTTTCTATAATCCCGAGGCTATCACTGAGGAAAAAACATATTTAACTAATTTGGCATGTTACGTCACAGATAAGTGTACTGTATTTCCTGCAGCAACAGAAGCTGCTGCTGCACCTTTTTTTTTTTTACACTAATTATTTATCTACGCCTTACATCCCCACGACCCCCTCTCCTTCTATACTCAAGGAGTGACATCCTCTTCATCAACCTCGGCCATCTGGGTCTGCCCCTAGAGTGCCTTGCTGCTATCGGGACCTAACTTGATGGCCCGGATTACCCCCCTCCCCCAGGTGGAGCGAGGAGAGGCATCCCCACACTACCTCCCCTCTTGTCCTATGCAGCAAGCATGCACAGCAGGATCTGCCCTTTGGTCGACCTGATGCCGAGAATGGCTCCGGAGAACTTCATCTAGGGAGCCAGAGGCATTTTCCTCCAAGCTTGTACTCCCTGTAATCCAACGCCCTGAGACGCTGGCGCAGAGAGTCGATGTGCTGATGCACGCTCGCTCTCAAGCGCCTAACGATGTCCCCCTCCCTAGCTCTGAGATACAAAGCCACCTTTCCCCTCAAGAGTCGGTGCATCCCCTGGCTCCCGTAGGACGTCGGGCGCTAGACAGCACCCCTGGCATCCCACCCCAAGGGAGGAGAGCATCCATGGGGATGTTCCATCCTCCCTCCCCCTGCCGACCCCTGCCAACCTGAGTCTGTTCCCGAACCCAGGTCACCGGCGCAGTGCAAGGTGTGGCGTCCAGCGTGTCAACCCTCAGCGCCACCGGGCCGGCTACCTTTTGTCTTTTTAAGGTGAGTTACTATCTTGGTGCATTTCACTGGGTTACTAAGCCCTTTTGTGAAACCACTTTGAAACTTGGGCTGTTTTACAGTGTTTTTTTTTTTTTTTTTAAACTTTATTTTTTTTTAATTGATCATTTGCAGGAAGTTCAGGTACATTTACATAATTTATCAGTACAGTAAAGAGAATTGCTGTTACAGTATGCAGTATATTCATTTCATGTGAAGTGTACTTATCACGGATTAAGTTAATAGGATCCACAAGCCCATTCCTAATTTCACAAGGCTAACTAGGCCCCAGGGGAGGAGGATTACTTGGTTCCATTTCCCCCTCTATGTCTCTTCCTCTGTTTGTTTCCAAACCTCCCATCTCGACCACCTATGGATATACAGTGAGGTCTTATGGTTTATTCTAAATGTGAGCTCTTCAAGCTCTGCTAGGCTCTGTACAATTGCTATCCATTCCTTCTTCCTAGGGGCAGCAGGGTTAAGCCATAGCCTAGTTATGACCTTATGTGCCGCTGTAATTAAAATTGCCCATAGGTACATGGAGTCTGGTCCCCCAATGCCCGCAGGAGGGGTGCCCAAGATCACCTCAGTCCAGCCAAGAGGTTGATCTAATGTGAGAATTTCCCCTATGGCTGATGTAACCTCTGCCCAAAACCTTTGCAAAGTCGGGCATGCCCAAAGTATATGGAGGTAGTCCGCCTCCCCCTCCCCACATCCTCTCCGGCAGCCAGCTGGATAATTTGTATTTCTCTTGTTTAAGGTCTTTGGGGTCAGGAAGTAACATAATGGACCCTTACTTTCCAGGCATACTGTTGCCAAAGGGGGGACCTGGTCGTTTTTGTGACTACTTTAAAAATGCTTCCCCAATCGTGGTTCTGACAGTCTGGGTTGGTTTCCCTCTGCCATTTAGTTTTAATCCTGGTTAACGGATCCATTTTCACTGATCTAAGGGACCTATAAAGATGCGAGATCAGTCCCTTCTGAGCAGTGGTGGATTGCATCTTCTGAATGGCTGTTATCAAAGGGGCAGCCCTAGCAGGGTCCGTCTCTTCCTTTTGGAGAGATGTTATGTATGCTCTGACCTTAAGGAACCTAAAATGACCCGAGCTTTTAAGTCCAAACCTATTCCTAAGAGAGGCAAAATCCTGGATCGATTCTCCATGGACAAACTGACCCAAATACTCCAGGCCCAATTTACCCCATTGTTTGTATGTAAGGTCTAATCGATTTGGAGGAAAGTCTTCCGCCCAAGCCAAGCTTTTAGTGGCCATAAGGAGGACTGTAGTCTATATTTTTGCCATAGCCTCTAGACTGAACGGATATTGTCCCCCACCGAGTGTAATCTAGGTAAAGGTTGGCAATGAGACATAAGGGGGTCACTATCCGGTCCCTCAAGGGTATCCGGCCTCCTCCCTCCTCTCCATTCCCCGCCAATTGGAGGTGGAACTGGGACTTACCCATTGTAGCGCATTTTTTAATTGGACGACCAGGAAGTAGTCCTCTAACTCTGGTAAGGACCTACCGCCACCGCCTTGGTGGGTCTGCATGATTTTTAAGTTTATTCAGGGCCTTTTATTATTCCATATGAATCTGGAAATCATTTTATTCCAAATCAGAAAGTCTGACTTATGTTTGTATAGTGGTAGGCACTGAAACAAGTACAGAAATTTGGGCAGTACGTTCATTGTTATGGCCTGAATCCTTGAATACATGGGCATATTAGTTAAAGCCCACCTTTCCATGTCTTTTTTTTATTAAAGTTGTAAGGGGGGAATAATTTGATTTAAATAATTTAGAGAAATATTTAGTGATATTTACCCCTAGGTATTTCATTTTATCAGCAGACCAGTTCAGGGGGAGAAGTTGGAGGATGTCCTCAGGTGGACTAAAGAAGAAGCTCAGGACTTCCATTTTAGTTTTATTTAGTGTGTATCCTGAATGTTTTCCAAATTCTTCAAGTATAGACCAAATCTGACCTATGGACCTATGTGGCTGAGACAGACACAACAGGACATCATCAGCATACAATAAGATTTTTTTCTGAATACCCCCCACCTCTATCCTGATACCCTCCTCCCTCCTCACCACCTCTGCCAGAGGTTCAATATAGAGGGCAAGCAGAGAGGAGAGGGGCATCCCTGACGAGTGCCTCTGCCCAGCCTGAATCTCTCCGAGAGCCCACCATTCACCCTGACATATGCCTGAGGGCCTGTGTACAGTCACCTTATAGTGTCTATAAATGCTTTGGGAAACCCCCTCTGTTCCAACACTGTAAATAAAAAGTCCCATGAGACTTTATCAAAAGCCTTTTCGGCATCTAGGCTCATTAGGCATGCTGGGGTGTGTGAACGTTGAATTTTATCTATCATGTTCAGGGCAGAGCTCACTCCATCTGGCGCCTGCCTGCCCATGACAAAACCAGATTGGTCCGCATGAATCAATTCCGGCAGGATAAGATTCAACCGGGAGGCTATAATTGATGTGAATATCTTGTAGTCGTGGTTAAGTAGTGATATAGGACGATATGATTCATACCTTGCGGGGTCCTTTCCCTCCTTGTGGAGAATTGCAATAGCCGCATACTGCCAGGAAGGTCCCCCTTCAGCCCAAATATTTGAAAAAACCTTTAAAAGCAGAGGGGCAGTCTCCAAGGCAAGGGCCTTATAAAATTCAGCTCCGTATCCATACGGACCCGGGCAATTAGCAGGCTTAAGTTTCTTAATAGTAGAATCTATGTCCTGTTGCGTGATTGGCCTGGTCAACTCATTTACCATATCTGGTGTCAGTGGTGAAAGAGAGATAGACTTCAGATAGTTCTGTTTGTCCTGTGTTGAAGTTTTTTCATTAGGGCCATATAAATTTGAATAATATTCAACAAATGCCTCAGCTATTTGCGAGGCCTGTCTGACCAATTGGCCCGACCTAGGGGATATTATTTTGGTTATTGTGGCCTTTGCTACATATTGGCGCAATCTAAAGGCCAGTAGTTTGGTTCCTCTAGGGCCTCCCCTCGTAGTATTTTTGTTTTAAGTAAAATAGGGCCTTCTCTGTCTCAGCTATTTGGATTTTTTGTAGCTGGTTTTTACATTTTGTCAGCTCCCTATCCCGGGCCCCGTCCCACTTGGTTTTTTGGGCATTTTCCAGTTCTTTTATCTGTGCTAATAATTCCTGCTGTCTCCGTCTCATTTCTCTTTTCTTGTGAGAGGCTATGGATATCAATTTGCCTCTCAGAGAGGCTTTAACCATGTCCCACAAGATTTGTGGGGTGGTTTCTTGTTTATTGTTTTCTTGCATTGTTATTTTCAGGTGATTTTTAATCTTCTCCATCACCCCTTTATCCTGGAGTAGAGAGAGGCGTTCAACCTCCAATGGGTACTGCGCTTGGGCAGTCCCAGCTCCACCTCTAAGTAAACCGGACTATGATCCGAAAGAATGGTCGTTCCCACCAGGTAGAATGAAATCTACTTAAATCTCCAGAGAATGTGAAAAACATATCCAATCTGGAGAATACTCGAAACCTTGGAGAGAAACAAGTGTATTCTCACGCTCCAGGGTACTTCTCCCTCCAAATATCCACCAGTCCTAACTGTTCCAGCATTACTTTTATGGAGTGGGCTTTCGCCGCATCCACCTTCAGGATTTGAGATGTTGAGTCAAGTGCTCTGTTTAAAACTACATTCCAATCCCCACCGAATATCAGTATGCCTTTGGCCTTTTCTGCCACCAGTTTGAGAATGTTTGAGTAAATTCTGTATGGGGACCCTTGGGGGATGTAAACATTTACCATCATGACCTGAATGTCCTGAATGGTCCCTACAACTATAAGGTACCTTGCCTCAGGATCCTCTATTACCTCCTGCTGTTGAAATTGGAGATTTTCCGAGAGGAGAATCGCCAACCCCCTCTTTCTACCCGCTGGAATTGACGAGTGGTATATTAAAGTGAATGACCTTGATTTAAGTTTTAGAGCTTCCGGAGGGGAGAGGTGGGTCTCCTGTAAGAAAACTCCATCGCATTTCTGGGATGCAATGAATTGCTGAATCCTCCTCCTCTTAATAGGGCTTCTTGATCTGTTTATATTAAGCGACATAAATTTCGTATCACATTTAGCCATTTTCTAACCAGATATATGTACATACCTTTTTCTTGAACACTAATCTACTGTACTTTAAACATTTCACTTGATAATATTCCTGCAAGACATCGAACTTTTTAACATAAACATTTACAACTTTTAGAGTAACATTCATTACAACTATTGAATAACTAAACTGTTGCTCTGGCCTCATCCAACACCGAGCCAAGAGCTGGTTTAAATGCTGAATAGCCACAGCTGAGACTTCTCTCTGCTGGGCTGCCCCTAATCCATTGATTTGACTTCCTAGGGAAAGTTGAATGATGGTTGCCAGTCAAAGGGTGTCTGAATATACAGACCATGACTTGGAGCTCAGCTGTGCAATGAGTGTTCCCCTGTGGGCCCCAGGGACATCCTTGGGAAATGCCCCCCCTTCTTGTTGCCAGTGCACATATACATAGGCATCTTCCTCCCCTTCCCCCCTCCCCCACCGCCCAGAGAACACATTCAAAGCATTCCTCTTGCCCATCATAACTTCGTAGCCTAGATGGCCTAAGGTTCCATGGTCCCAAAACCTTGAAGCCCCCATTCCACCACCCCTCACGAGAAACTTTAGGTGTGCATATCATCGTAAAAGTTTCAATATAGTGGGTCTTTCCCCTGCTTTGAGCCCAGAGCGCAGATTATTGCTCTAACTCCAATTATCGAGGTGTGCCCTCAGGTCTTTTGCATCTTCATCGCGTGTTCCCTCTTCATAACCAGCCCTGTAGTTGAGGGCCTAGTCTACGAAGGTGGGGAGTCTGGGCCTTGCCAGTTTCATTGGTGCCTTTTGATGCCATCCAGCCTTGCAGTAGTCCGGGGTGGAGGTAAGCTCCCCCGCAAGGTCTTCAGTCATCCAGGAGGACATCGCGAATTCGCCCTCGACCTCAACCATGACGTTCTGTAAAGGCATCTGTAAGGGTCCGACCCCAACCCCAAGTCCCACTTCTGGACCAGACCCTCCTTCCCCGTGCCACCTTGGCCGAGAGCCCGATGATGTTGGGACTAATTAGGTCTAAGATTTCCCCCTCTACCCCCCCCCCGGGAACCACAAGATGTCAAGGCCTCAGCCCCTCCTTCTACTGGCTCATTGCCCATAGGTGTTAAAGTCAATTCAGTTAGATATGCATTCTTCTGCCATTTGTACCATGACCTTTTAAAAAAGAGCTGCCCCATGATTACCTTCCTGCCGTCCCCCCTCACCCCCCCCCCAGAATCCCGAAGCATTAGGGCCAGGTGTGATGAGTGGGGGCTAGTTATGTTTGTTTGGGGTGGTTCAGCTGTGGGAAAAGTGCAGCCAGTACTCACCGCGACCCCTCCGTGTCTTGGTGGGGAGAGATGTGGTCCCCTAGTGGCGCTATTTGGGGATTCAAAGAGGCATCAGGATCCTCAGCCCAGAAAAGACCAAATAATAATAAAAAAAAACAAAAAAAAACGGGGTTTGCTGATCACTCATTTGTAAGTAGAAAGATCACTCCATAGTTCTTAATGGCTGTTTCAAGTGTCCGTTTCTCTTGATGGGCCCGGTACTCTATTTTCTTCAGCTTCTCCAACCTCTTTACTCCCCGACACAGTTTTTAAGTGTGAGGCTCCTTTGTTGATCAGTGCTGGGTCCCCAAGCTTCTGTA
This sequence comes from Neoceratodus forsteri, assembly GCA_016271365.2. NCBI lineage: Eukaryota > Metazoa > Chordata > Ceratodontiformes > Ceratodontidae > Neoceratodus > Neoceratodus forsteri. Next base: position 728,111,750 of record CM028129.1, read on the forward strand.
ATATCACGTCGCTATCCGAGCGGAGCGAGGTCTGTTGCATCCGCTGTGACGAGCCCTTTCTCACGACACCCTTCTGTGCCACTGACCATGCAGATGCCAGAAGATCCCTCTCCAGCCTTTCCTTCATCAGTAGTGGTGTGGCTATTCCCAGTTCTTCGAGGTAAGGCGCCGCGGCCACATCCTTAAAAACTCTGACTCCCTGTTCGGTAGTGACCTTTAGTCTCGCTGGATGCAACACCTGGGCTTTTATGTTTTTGGCTTTCAACTGCTTTATTATCGGCCAGACCATTTTACGGGCTTCCTGTACCAATGGCGTATGATTGTTATCGATCGTTATTCTACGATCCTTGTATTCTAGCAAGCCCTTTCTCCAGGCTCGCCGCAACACCTCCTCTTTACTGGCATATAAGGTAAACCGGGCTATGAAGGATCTTGGCCTGGCCTCAGGATTACTTGGCTTCGGGGCCAGGGAATGATGCGCCCGGTCCAGCCTTAAATCAAAATCTTCTGGCAGGTCGAGAGTTTTCCTAAGTAGATCCTGTATGAAGTCTATGGTATTTGCTGCTCCGTTCTCCAGAACTTCGGGGACCCTGTGTATCTTGACATTCTGCCATCTACTCCGGCCCTCGAGGTCATCGAGCCTGTACGTTAGCTCTCAGTCCCTTGCCAGTAGGTAGAGCAATAGCCTATTGTGTCTGTCCATTTGTTCAGAGACAGTTGAGAGGCACAGTTCTATTTGATCCGTTTTATGGTCGATCCCACCCAGATCTGCTTGTAAGTCGGACAGCGACCGGTCTATTTTTGTGACCGTACGAGCTGTTTGACGTATGGTTTCTATCAGGTCATCGTCACGGGCCCTGCCATGCTTCGCAGCCTGTTGCATCTCTCCGGTGCCTTCTCCCTCCTCATTACTTTCCATGTCTTCTTCCTGCAACATCGCCTTAAGCTTCTGAGCGGGAGTCAACTGCAGTTTCCCTGCTTTGTTCCGCCGCTGTTTGACAGGGGATGCCATCATTTATTGGGCGATTAACTTAGATTTTAGGCAGTGGGGAGTGGAGCGAGCAGCTCAAGCTGCCATATCGTGCCCTGACGTCACCGGAAGTCCCGGGCTGTTTTACAGTGTTGATTGCTGCTCGTGGGGCTCCCTGCAACAGCCGATTATGGGGATACCCTCACCAGTCTGCAAAGTGTACTATATAGCTCAGTGCAGGGTATGAATGAACGCCTCCTTGTGAGTTCAAAATACCTCCAAAAACCCTCTGTGATGATGGAAAAAAAAAATCAGGCTCCAGTTTTTAATGACAAAAACCAAAACAATATGAACAAAATAAAGTAGATGAAAAGGTAGAACTTTATAACTCTTAAGAACATAGGGTGCTCAGGTCCAACTGGGAAGTGGGTTACTCAGTGGGGCATAACCTCTGTAACTACAGGGGCAGGTGTGAACAAAATCCATGTAAGACTGACTTCCCAGGGTGGATGGAGACAACCACCCTAAGGGGTCAGAGAGCCTAGCCGATAGTATAAAAGGCAACTCTGAGCAGGAGCAGTATATCAATATTAGAGAGACTGAAGCCTCGAAGACAGGCCTTTGCGCTCTAAGTAAAAAAGAAAAGAAGCAAAGCCCTAAACTCAAAAGAGAAGAAAACATTCTTTGTGATGCCACTGCAGCAGCTCCTTCATATGCGAAAAAGAAAATGTACATTTCCTGCCAAAACTTTGAGGGAATGAACAAAATAAAAGGTGGAGCAATGCTGAAAGTATCTGACTTGTATACCGCTACAAAAAAAAAAAAAAAAAAAAGTCTGGTAGGGCAAACCCACCACTTATAGTAATTCTGTTCCAGGTCTGCAGGAGCACATATTACATGGGGGGGGAGGTTATAAACTATGAAAGAAAACAAAGAAAACCATACTTCACAAATATGAGGGAGATTGTTGCCCCAGGCAACAGCAGTAACAAGAATAATAGAAGTAGCAGTCCATTGCTACACCACCAAACATCACAGGAGTAAAATTGAGGATGAAGTGTGGGAAATAGCAGGGGCTGCATCCCATAAGAACCAAAAGTTCTGAAAGTTCTGAGGGACTGTGACCACAGATTCACCTGAAGGAAGTACTTCATTAGTTCAAGACAAACCATGGTTACCTAACCTTATAGCATCAGTGCTCTCACCCACCTCCCGTCTCCAATGGTGGTACACAGTCCAGGGAGAGAAAAGGCAGGTGGGAGGAGGAGAACAAGCACCAGAGATTTGAAATGTCCCCAAAAGAGGATCATGGCAGAAACCAGAACCAAAGGGCACAGGCCACCAACACCACTCATCCAGCCCCCACAAAAAGGCCTGAAAAAAAAGCAAAAGCCTATTGTGTGGGCTCAAGGTCAGGCAGGACCCCCCCCCCCAAAAAAAAAATACACTGCCACTTCAGAACTGCTAAAATGCATGCGATATACACCCTATTCCAGATCTACTAAGATTGTACAGCTTCAAAATTCCTATAGGTTCTCATGGAACCAAGGAGAAGGCCAGGCCCAGGCAAACTCCTCCCATCTTCTCCTCAGGGCCCACCCCAAGAACCATAGCCAGGTTTCAAAAGCCCATCAATTCAGTAGGGAAGGCAGATATTGGAGGTAGAGACCCGAACTGTGGCTGTTAGATTTTGCACTTTAATAAAGCTTTTTGTACACTCACAGATGGAGTTGTGCTGTTGCTTGCTTTTTTGGAAGGCAGATATTTGTAAGTTCAGAGAGACAGGCTAACATTATAAGAGGCAGTGTCTGAGACACGGCCCCACGTTGCCAAATTGCCGAACTTATAAAGTGTCGAGGAGCCTCCACTGGCCACCCCCAACCCCAGCCCCTCCCCCAGAGACAAAACTTCCCAATACTTACCCCACCAGTGAACTATTGTAAGTACGTGGAACATATGGTAATTCAGGTGGCAGCAGAGTCTTTATGTATGTCCTTGAGATGCCACACAATTGCAGCTCTAGTGTGTACTGCCTGTTGCTACCATTCTGATCTAGGTCCCACTTTTTGTCAAGTCTCTTGGATCCAGGGCTCAGTGCTGTCCACATGATGGCAGATGGACACCTGACTCCCTTGGACCGCAAATCCACCACTGCTTCCTGGGCCGATTAGTATGCATACTGTTCCTGGGGCAACGGAGCAATCAAAATAGCCAGAGAGGGGGTTCTAAATTTAACTTGCCATTTCCTGAGGGCTTGCAGGATGGGGATATATTCTTGCTGGTACTACATGACTGCCATGGAGTAGTCATTATCTATGAAGATGGCCATAGAAAACTTGCTTTTTCTTCAGGCTGTCTAGCGAACCTGATTTATGGTCACACAGCTCTGGAAGAAGATAATGATGAAGCGTGGGTATGCTTCAGGAGAGCAGGGTTTTGGGCTCAGTGCCCTGTGTATCTGTTCAATGTTGAAGAGGAGATCAGGTGGTAATTCCAAGGCAGTGCAAAAGGAGGCTGTCCAAAAAGTCTTGCAAGTCCATACCCTCATTATTCTCGGGCACTCCATACAGCCTAATATTTTTCTGCGGAGTGTGGTTCTCGGCATCCACCTGGCACTCCATGATGTGTGTCTGAGTGTCGGGCCAGCTGTACCACTGCAATTTCTAACTGGCCCACTGAGTCATCCACGTCTGTGAGCTGCCAATCCACAGCATCAGCTCAAGTCTTTAGGTGGTCCACTTCTTTCATTAAGGCCATGGTAACCATCATGTCTGCTCTAAAGGCATTAAGATTGGTCAGAATTGTCTCCAGTTTTACTTTTTCTTGTAAGTGTGGCATTAGGGAAGTGCTGCAGCTTCCAAGATCTGAGACAACTTAGAGGCCTGCAACCTATCGGAGTCCGTGATTTAGCAGGATCCACTGGCATCCATCAAAGCCACAAGGAATTTTTGCTGCCCAATCTTTGCCATCTATTCTCAGTCTCCTCTCCCAGTGATCTGTAGTGGTTTGTCATGAAGAAAGTACTTTGTAGGAGGTTTTTTCAATGAAGGAGAGGAAGAAGAGGTGTTGGGATTAGGCTGTAGGCCTCATCATAACTTCATCTGAAGTTTCTACAATGCTATTTCTAAGCCAAAAGTGGCAGCCATCTTTTTTTCTTGGAAAAAAAAAAAAAAGAAAACTAAATTCAAACATTTACAAAATAATAAAATTTTGGTGAAATTAAAAGAATGTCAATGCCAAATAAAAATGGAACATTTGTGGAATCCTTTAAAGGGACACTGTCAACCTTTTTTTGCATCATATTATTTATTTATTGAATTTTGATAACCAGGTTGGCCCACTGGGCCCCGAAGGTCCCTTTTTCAGGGGCGACCTGGGGAACAGAAGCAATACAATACATACAATCAGGTGATCCAGAAGCAATACAATGCATACAGTCAGGTAATACAGGGTTACGAGAAGTAGACAAGATAATGAGGATAACAATACAGGCAATTATTCAAATCGTAGACCATAAGTGCAACACTTGAAAGATTTAAGGCATGATTTAATGTAGGTTAAGGTGAGAAGAGAAGGGGGATGGAAGTTGCGATTAGGATCCGGGGTGATTATCCCATACCCTCACAGTGGCATGAGCTTGTCCCGAGCAAATGGGACTTAAGCCTAGTGCGAAAGATTGGTAGTGAGGGGGCTTCCTGTACTAGAGGTGGGAGAGTGTTCCACAGTTTAGGGGCTAAGAGAGCAAAGGAATTGCCTCCCTTGTGAGTCTTGATTCTGAGGATTGCCAGTAGGGACCAACCCAAGGTCCTGAGCATTCGAGGGTTAGGCTTAGCCATGATTACTCTTGTTAGGCTTGGAGGGGCCACCGGGCTCTGCAATTTGTATGCAAGGCAGAGCAGGGGATACTGTAGACAAGCCTCGAAAGAAGGCCACTGCAACTGGGCTAGTGAGATACAGGGGTGGCTTCTTGGTTGACACACTGTTGCAGACCTCTCAACCTTGTTATACAGGACCTGAAGCCTGCTAACCTCACCCTTTGCAATGCCCTGTATTACCGGGGCAGCACAGATTAATGTGGGTAGGAGGACATTGGAGGCGATTGCTCACCTAGCCTCTGGGATAAGTTGTTTTTTTTAGCCTGTACATGGTGCCAAATTTGACATGGATAGACCTTGTTACCTGGTCAATGTGGGGCTTTAAGGTGAGACCCTGGTCAATAGTTAGCCCTAGGTATTTTATGTTGTCAACTATGTCTATTCGTTTATCCCCAAGGGTAGTAAGTTTTAAGGAACTGGTCCAATCCTGCCCAAGGGATCTAAGACCAAACAGCATGGCTTTAGTTTTTGCTGCACTGAAGATCATTCTGTTTGATGTGAGCCAGGTCTCGAGTGTGTTTAGGTCCCCTTGCTGGAGAGGGCCCAGATCATGTGGTGTGGACCTGACTCGGAAGATGACAGTATCGTCTGCGTATTGAACTACTGAGCTATCCCCATAGTGCTGGTTTAGGTCATTTGTGAAGAGAGAGAGAACAGGAGGGGGCCAAGAACTGAGCCCTGAGGCACACCCTCCTTGATGGGTAAAGGGTCGAAAAGCTCTCCCTTCCAAATGACCCTCTGGGAGCGGACCGAGAGGTAGTTCTTGAACCAGTTTAGGGCCTGGGCATTAAGCCCAATGCCTTGAAGTTTAGTAAGAAGAAGGTTGTGGTCCACAAGGTCAAATTATTTCTAGTTAAAACCCCACATTTTTGAGTGCTTACCTACTCTAAAATCCATTGATGTTGCTGTTTTTTGTATCTGCCTTTTTGCTTAGTAGGACTGAAGGGCATGCTAATGTATAGTTATAAACAACTTTGTTTTGTTTTAAACCCTGGATCTATTTTTATTACATACATCCTGAACAGTAGAAACACCCCCAAACAGTCCAGCCACTCATGATACAATAGTCTTCTCTACTCCCACTGCAAAATGAGTGGCTAGACTGTGTTGGAGGTGTTCCTAGGTCCAACAACAATGAGTGGGACTTGATCAAGGAATGTAAACAAACATATTCTGGTGTGGTAACACCAGTATGGTGGGCAGTCTGTTTTCCATTGTTTAAAAGAAAAAAAGAACCAGAATCAAACAACCGCTACATCCGCTGTCTCTACAGAAAGTGAACAGTCATAAGATGTGTTTTTTAAATTATGGACACTCCAAGGCCTAAGGAGGTTGACAGTGTCCCTTTAAAGTGAAGAAAGGTAGGCTCACATTTTTACCCAATTTCGTTGTACTGCTGCTTTAAGAGCTTTTTCCTGCTAAATTAATTTTATTACTACAGCATTCTGTACATGGCCTCGACAATGTTTAGAGGTACACAGTGATAACTTTATTCACATAACATTCTGCTAACAGAAAAACACACGTATTCATCTGTGACAAACAAACAGGGCTTGACCTTATTTTATATATAAAAATTAGTTTGGCTTTTCTTTGCCCTCGTGTTTTATTATGTCAGTAGAAGCCCTTGATGTAATTCAGGGTTCAACATTTGTTTTGTAAAACCACAAAATACAGAATGACAATTAAGCAATAAGGCACAACAAGGTGTGCGTTATGCTGGGATAACAGCACACCTCTGGTGGGTTGAAGCAAAAGGCCAAAGGCCGAGTGCTTCTGCCACCCAACTAGCACCATTATTCAAGCACAGCACACGCCTTTCATAAGATTCATAGGGGATATGCACAAAATAAGGCTGTTGGCCCATACTGATGTTTGCCATTTCTCAATGGTCATACCCAGTAACACCATAATTTACTAAAGTGTGCATCCAACTTTGCTTTAAAAGCCTAAAGTGTTTTACACTCCACCACATTCCCATGTAAGCTATTCCACATTGTCATAACACTTTGGATAATCCACGTCCCTCTCCTATTAGTTTAGAACAGTTCCCCCTTTAACTGCTTGCCAGGACCTCTATTAATAAAACACACTATCTTTTGCTATTAGTCCCTGTCCATAAAAGCAAGGCACATATCATCTATTTGGAGTGCCTTATTATGGTTATGAAATGAGTCCATTAGAATCAGTAAAGAAATAATTAAAACATAAATATTTTCTACTTAAATTAGTAAGACTAATAAAACAAGTATTTGTCAATACCGAATGTTGTCATGCTAGCATTGGCAGTGGAGCTAGAGACGCATAGCGCTGTGATTTTGTTAATGTGTCCCAAAAGGTGATTTTGCACAGCGAGCACGCCATTGTGTGCCACAGCTGCGGAAACGCATTTTGGGCAGGCTGTGAAAAATGGCAGCTGGACTGTTGATAAGGAGGTGTGCACAAATGCCAGTGGTGAAAATGTGGCATGAAAATATTGCAGATTGACGAAGTTACAAGGGTCTGTAGAAACTGTGCAATGCACGCTTGCAACACAGTCATTGTATGGATGTTCGGCACCAAATTTTCAACATAAGCATTTTAGGACCTCTGCTCATGAATAGTGTCACCGTCATGTCCTCAAACTGTCCCTAAAACTGATTTTGCACAGCGACCGTGCAATTCTGCGCCAGACGTGCGAAAACACATTTCAGCCAGCTGTACTGTTCATAAGGAGGTATGGAAAAATGGCAACGATGAACAGCTGGAGGGAAACTATTACAAATTCACAAAGTCACGAGCGTGCGTGCAAACTGCGCAACGCACACTCATAAAACGCTCATTTTATTGACTTTCATCCCCAAATTTTCAACATAGGTGTTTTAGGACATCTGCTAATGAACAGCATCACTGCCATTTTCATAATGTGTCTCGAACATGGGCTTTCCACAGCGACCGCACTATTCTGCGCCGGAACTGTGAAAACAGATTTTGGTCAGGATGTAAAAAATGACAGCTATACTGTTCATTAGGAGGTGCAGAACAATGGCACTGTTGAAAATCTGGAGTGAAAATATTATAAGTTTGCGTACTTACAAGCGTGCGTGCAAACTGCGCAACGCACACTCGTAACAGTCATTTTATGGAGTAATATCACCAAATTTTCAACACAGGCATTTTTGGACCTCTGTTCATGAACAGTGTCACTGTCGTTTTCGGAAGGTGTCCCGAACACTGATTTCGCACAGAGACCGCGCTATTCTGTGCCGGAAGTGTGAAAACACATTTCAGCCAGGATGTGAAAAATGACAGCTATATGGTTCACAAGAACTAAGGTGTGGTAAAATGTCAATGTTGAGAATCTGGCATGAAAATATTGCAAATTCGCTAACTTACGAGCGTGCGTAGTAACTGTGCACCGCATGCTCGTAAAACAGTCATGTTTTGGATTTTTCCCACCAAATTTGCAACATAGGCTTTTTGAGAGCCCCCCTCATGAACAGTGGCACTGTCATTTCGTTACTCAGCCCCAAAAATGTGATTCCACGCAGTGACTGCAAAATCACCTTTCAGGACCGAATAACACCATGATAGTGCAAGAACTCAGGAGGAGGGGTCCTAAAAACCCCATGTTGAAAATTTGGGGCCAAAATTCCCCAAAATGCCTGAGATATGCAGCAAAGTTGAAAACCCTATTTAATCCATTATACAGCTTACGGCATTTCCTCAGTTTGCGGTCGGCTTTGAAGAGTGCAGATGTGTTCCGGTCCACAAGATCATCGCGCGGACCCGGAGGTAAGTATGGGGTGGGGGTGTGGGGAGGCAGGGTGCGAGAGGGTTGGCGGGATCAGGAGACTACGAGGGACAGTTTTCGCTTTACAGGTGACAAAAAAAAAAAAACACTGCGGACAGTTTTTGTGTTTCAGGGATTGGCATGCTGGGGTGGGCTCCGCAGCCACCTAAATGTTGGAGGGTCTATAGCTGACGGGGATTGGGCACCCGTCGGCACACAAAGCGGGGGCAGGCCGAGGGATTAGGCACCCCTCGGCATTTAACATGGAGGGTGATTTATGCTGATGATGGGAGTGGGCTCCCCGTTGCTTTATACAGAGGGCGGGGGTAAACCGATGGGGGATTGGGCACCCCCAAAGTCGGCAGTTTGGTGGCCACTGTGCCGCCATGCTCATAATGTCAGCAAGCACGTCCAGGGAAGGTCCCCTGTGTCTGACGAGCTTTGCTCGGATTGCAGCGGACCTTTTCTTAGATGTGCTCGCCACATTATGTATGCATGGTGTGGCACCGGCTTGCAGGCTGATTGGGGAATGAGGGACGCACCTACTGGTGCATGCCCTGCATTTGCCCAACAGCGACCGCGCCTCCAAAGCTGCACTACCGCAAGATGTTGGCTGCGCAAGTGCGCCAACATAAAAATGAAAAAAGTAGTCTCACTGACTGAGGCACTGCATTGCAATGCTACTGTTCAATAAGTAGAACGCAGCAGTCATGTATCCATGAGGCTGTATGCAGAGTAGACCCGCCTCTGGTATTCTTCATTGTGCCCCCTATCCTGATGTTTACAAGTGTTGGCCATCTGCTCCCTGTCTGCTGTCCCCTTCAATGGTCACACTATGGGCCTTGGCACTGCTGATGGGGTGCACCAGGATTAGTGGGGTGGTGCTGATACACCACCATTGGGCTTACTGGCACCTGTGTTCTAGCCTGTGATCAGCACGATACTTGTGTCAGGTCAGTGACTCTGCCTAGTGTAATTTCCAGTTTTTATTTCACGAGGACAGCTAGCGGGTGTGACCACATCTCAGTCTCCTCACCTAGGAAGTCTGAGCTGCCATCAGTGCTGTCACAATAAGTCATGGCTGGCAGCCATGAGACCAGATCCAGCAGTAGAAGAAGCAGTGCAGGTTGAAGTGAGTGAGAGAAAGAAAGCACCTTTTTGGGACTAGAGCCCCAGAAGCATCTTCACCACCACCTAGCTGATCGCCAATAGCTGATCGCCATTGCTTCTACCTATCCATCCTCACCCTACCCTCACATCGCCAGTCTCATTGTGCCTCCTTCAATCTCTAAGTTCTGGTTTAAGACCCTGCCCTCTAACCTGTCCCTCACTCCTCTCTCACATTCCCTTTGCCTCATACTTATTCTGCTCCAGGGAACCTTGCACTATCTCCCTTCCCCACCCTCACTCCTCTGTTGGGCAATTAGCTTTTTCCTATTGCCTTCCCTTCCTCTGGAACCTGCTCCCCTACTCTCTCTGTCTCTCCTCCTTCCCTTTCTCCTTTTGGCAGTAGCTAAAACGTCTTCCTGCTCCCTCTTGCTCCTGTCATTCCCCTCCCTGATTCTTCCCTATTTTACAATGATTGTTTGTATGATCCTATATGTTAAATTGTTTTCTGTTCTAACTTTATTTTATACTAATCATTAATACTGTGTATGCTTTTATTTTTGTATTTCCTGTTCCCCCCGTCACACCTGGAAATGAGCTATGGCTCACTGTGTTTCTCTCTGTTACCATTTTTCAAATAAATGAATAAATAAAATAGTTATTTGGGGAGGGCCTGATGGCAGCAAGCTCAGTAATCCATTACTTTTTCCTGGGCTAGATCAGTCACACACTTTACCTTGCAGTGCTCAACTGCATGCGTAGGTGGGCTGTGCACCGAGGAGTTCTGCACTGTACACAAGCATTCTTGTGGACAGTAATAAATAATGGAGTTCATCAATGAAGGGATACGAGTTCCTATTGTTTATTACCTTCTACAAAATTGTATGTGTACAATGCAGACTCCTCAGTGCTCTGCTCAACTACTGACATAGTGGCACACTGCCAGGGAAATGGGGCAACTGATGCAGCCAGGAAAGAAAGTAAGGACTGCTGAGCTTGCTTCCCATCTGGCAACCCCCCAATCAACTACTGGCAATCAAGGAGGGGCAAAGATGCTTCAAGGGCTTTTGCCTCGAAAGATACAGGCAGATAGGTTGGGGGTAGAAGGTTAAAAGAACCCATTTTTTGGGGAGGGGTTCAGAAAAAACTGAGAAGTTTCTGAGCTGAACTGTGGAAGTTCTGCTTGGACTCTATGCCTAAGATCAGGGTGGCTTGCTTTAATCCAAATTAGTACTGCACACCTATAGTTTGGAAAGCTTGCAAAAGAACTTCAATAGTTAATTAAGGGGAAAGCATGCTTCAAGGAGTGTTAGGATTGTGACATTTTACTGTGCCAGTGAACTGTTAAGCGCCAAACTTTGTGCTGCACATGCATTTCACCAACAGTTTGCAGTGCAAAGTAAGCTCTTTTAAAAGGGCTCAAATGTCTTCAGTTCCTGTTCCACACCCTCTTGTAGCACTCTATCCATCAGGAGGAATCCTCCTCCCCTTTCCCCACTCCACAGCACCCAATCCTGCTCCTCCCTCCAATCTCGGAAGAAATAATGTATAAAATGATCTTTCCTTCCCCTGCTCAGCAACATCAAATCCACCCCCACCCCACCAGCCACAGCCAATTACACATATTCATGCCTCCAAACAAAAGTACAGAAGAACTGTGGCACAGAAGGACAGTGACTGTCACAGATCATTTTCTCATCTCTTTGGCCAGCTGCTCTGATGTCATAAAATTCTCCCAGAATTATGAAGGCAGGTAGGTGGCTCCACCTCACTTTACGGTAAAATGCTGTCAAAAAGAAATTGATAGGTGAGGGAGAGAAGGTGACCTCTAGCATGGTAAGTTGATTGAGAATCACAGCAGCTGACCTTGTTGGTCTGCCAGACTTGCAGGGAAAAAATAAGCGCAAGAAGAGGGAGGTTGGTGGGAACAAAACAGGGAAAGAAATTACCAGTGAATGTAGAATGACAGAAGGGCCTGCCACCTCCCACATCCACCAGACACTCCAAAGAGCTGATCCTCTAATTGTCCAGGACTCGCCAGTCCAGTTCTTCATCCCGGAGTGTGCAGAAAGAGGGGCAGCTGGAAATCGGTAAGCCAGTGGGCAAACAGTTGTGGCTAAAGGAGGCACCAAAGCAACTAAAAGGAGACACTGGATAGGAGAGCTGGGGCATGGCACCATCAAGACCTAGGCACAACTGACTGGCCGGGGGCTAGGGATGCTAATTGCATCTTGGCCTGTCACTACAAACCAGACATTTAGCCTGTGTTACACACACCTTTTGTTTTGCTTGTTGTCTTGCCTCTCTCCTGCCACACACTCTCCAGTCGAACTGACCCTTAAATCTCTCCCTCCTCAGACTTCCTCTCTCCTCTTTTGAGACAAGTTGCAAGGCAAAAAGGTTTGCACAATAAATGACAGACTCACGCTGTTAATCCATCTGCCTGCTCATTGCCTGCTGCGGTTGGCACCAATCACCGTTTTGTAGCAGCAGCAGGCAGCAGCACTCAGGCTTGGTTAGGGTGAGTGGGTGGTAAGTGGCAGCAGTGTTATGGGTTAGAGTATAGGAGGCACTGGCAGTCAGCTGGCTGACTCACACAAGAAGGCCATTGTATGGCCTTGAGCATTGGCTGGGGTAGGGTCAGGTGAGCATCTGCTGGGTGCAAGACGTGCACTGTGGAGACAGAGAGAGAGAGAGAGAGAGAGGTGAGAAGGTGAGGTAGCACTGCCATGTCAACCCCATCTGCCACTGTCTGTTTGCTAGGCATCGTGCCCTCTGTGTGTGTGGCATGTGTCAGGGACTTGGATTGACTTTATCTGTGGGATGGACTACGAACAGAGGCCAATGGGTCCATGGGGAACTGGGTTGGACTCACTCGGCACTTCAGCAGCAGCAAACAGAAAACAGTGGTGGAGGTGCAAAACTGGAGGGAGAAGAAGATGATGGCATTATTATCCATATACGTTTATTAAGATTGCAGGTATACTCAACTTTTTTAAAAGCAGGATGCCACAGATAAGATGTAGTTGCCATTTTTATTTTAGTAATTTGGCAGGCAATACCCATAGGATTTAGGCAAATTCTGTGACCAAATACATGAATATATGTTATTGGCTACCAATGTATGTACAAAATTAAATATTGCCCAATAAAAAAGATTAACTGTAAGGAAATAGCTCTGGGTACTGGAGATACATACACTGTAAAATCTCCGTACATAAGGGTACTATTAAGGTAGGGGCAGTGCAGCGTCATTTCTCACAATGTTTCCAGCGAGATCCTGGGTGGTTGAGGAGCGTGCCATACTTAAAATGCCAGGTCAACTGGAGGTTTGCTCAAATTTTACAAGTAGTCAGGTAAATAACAATTTACTATGGTGCCTGTGAGGGAGATTGGAGTGGTGAAGCCCCAATCTGTGCAGCAGTCGAGGCTTCACCTCTGCCGGTAGTTCTCCTTTAAAAGCACACAATGATGTGTACAGAAAGGCATTTGACTGATGAATCTTGCAATTTTATTATGCAAGGTCTTAACTCAAGAAATTTCAACCTCACAGGCAGCAAAATATAACAATATTCCATAATCTATTATTGGAAGTAAAAGACTGAGGAAATGATGTGAGGAAAAAATGTCGTAAGACAGACAATAAAGAAAAAAAAGTACTACGTGGATGACATTTTTATTCCCGAGGTTACCAAGGAACCTCTGTCCTGGGAGGATTCTACAGAGCTGTTTGTTTCGGTTTACTTTTTGACCCTGATAGCCAATAGGATAATTTGATGTCCTTCTTGGACATTTCCCTGCTTTGTGGGAGAGATTATTTTTTTCATGTGATCATTTTGTTTTGGAGTAAGTGTCTGTTTCAGTGCAGCTAACTAAAGAAAGGATGTTGGGGTGTATTAGTAGGGGTATCACAAGTCGTAAGAGGGAGGTAATAATCCATCTTTACAAGACACTGGTTAGGCCCCATCTGGAGTACTGCATGCAGTACTGGAGGATGCACCTGCACAATGACATTAACAAAATTGAGGCAGTCCAGAGAAGGGCAACCAAAATGGTGCAGGGACTGCATCAGAAAACATATGAGGACAGATTAACAGGATATGATTGAAACATTCAAACATCGTAAGGGCATTAACAAGGTGAAACAGTCTAACATGTTTCAATATAAGAAAAATAGCAGGACAAGAGGACACAGCATGAGATTAGAGGGAGGCCGATTAAGGGGTAATGTGAGGAAGTTATTTTTCACAGAAAGGGTGGTGGATGCATGAAACAGCCTACCTCAGGAAGTGGTAGATATGAATACAGTGCAGGGCTTCAAACAGGCATGGGATAGGCATAAGGGAGTAATACAGAAGAGTATGAATAGATAGGCCACTGACAGAGTAAAGGCCTACGGCACATTCCTAAGGTAGAAAAAAAATGGGCAGACTGGATGGGCCTTGAGGTCTTTATCTGCAACAGCTTCTATGTTTCTATGTAACAAGCAAGTTAATAATTCCCAGCAAGGATGGCAGACATTCTTAATGGTTAGAACACAAAAGCTAGAGCTCCAAGGTTCAAATCCCACCGCAGTCTACTGCCTCACTGTGTAACCTCGAGCAAGCCACTTGATCTTCCTGTGTTTCAATTGTCCCAGATGTGACAACTAGGTGAAAGTAGGATCCTACACAAAACTAGCTCCATCTTCTTAGTAGGGCTATCCTAGGTAAATAAATTGTAAAATAAAAACAAATCCAACATCAATACTGGGTACTCACTGTGGCAGATAATAACCCACATGCAGCACAAATGGCAAGAAGATTGTAGACAGCAGATCCCACTATTGTGCTGACTCCAATGTCTCCCTTTGTGACAAATACCCCTACAAGAAAGCAGTGCGTTAGATCAAAGAGAAGTGAACAGGTTTAAAAGATCAGGTAGACACAATTATTCAGTTGTCTTTGATACCTAGAAAGGCTGTGACTAATTCAGGAGCCGAGCTTCCAGCTGCCATAAAGGTTGCTCCAGCAACATCTTGAGAGAGACCAAGACCTAAAGGTGAAATACACGACAGTCAATACATAATCACACCAGGAGAAAGGAATTAGTGTGTGTGTGTGTGTGTGTATTTCAACCTTTGTGCTACCATGCAGCTAGAATACACACTGCCAACATCAGTCAGTGTCTCTCTGCTCTTTGGTTAGCTGCAAGCCTCTTTAAATTACTGTAGAACTGAAAAGTTGCACGTTCGTTTATTTTAGCGGTCCAAGGCTGTGCGACTTGTTAGCAGCAGTTAAAGTTCGCTGTCCTGTGCTTCTGTATAATCAGTCTGATATAGATAACTAACTTAGCTGTTCAATTAATTTAGCGGGTCTCTTTCGACAGCGAAGATAACAAGACTTTTTTTTTATTTTTTTGTACAGTGAAATAAATCAAGTCTACAGTAAGTTGAAGATAGCTTGCTTCTTTTTCTCCCCCCCCGCCCAAATGAGGAGATGACAAGTCTCCCCGATTTGTTCTGCATCACTTAAATTTTGAAAACAGGGTACCTACCTAAAGTGAGCCAGTAAGTTTAGTTCTTAAAGGTAGAAAACCACAATAAAGACACTGATTTACACTCAGTACAATCATAAGCATATGGCATTATGGTAAGACTAAAGACAATCGAAAGCTTTAACTAAATTCTGATTTAACATACTGTATTATGTGACAAAGATGATGAGTGTGAAAGACAGGCAAACTATAGAAAAAACAACAAGCTTATAGCTCATAGCAACACAGAATTTGTCAGCAAAAATCAACCATTTGGCCCACCATAATATACCCCTATTCTATCCCACGTATGCTCAAAGCCCCCCACTTTATTTTTCCTCCACCACTTCTGACGGCAATCTGTTCCAGGGATCTACCAACCTTTCAGTGCAGAAATATTTCCTCACATCTCTCTTGATCGCCCCTCCAGCTCCATCACATGCCCAATCATTCTAGTGCTCCTTCTCATTTGAAAGAGACTCATCTCCTGCACCCTGTTCACTCCTGTGAGGTACTTGTAGGTCTCCATCATGTCACCTATCACTCTCCTCTCTTCCACAGTATACATGTTGAGATCCTTCAGTCTCTCCTCATAGGGCTTCTCATTCAACCCCAGCACCATTTTATTTGCCCTCTTCCGGACTACCTCCACTCTATATCCTTTCTGAGGTGCAGTCTGCAAAACTGGACACAATACTCCATGTAAAGTCTCACTAGTGAGTGATACAGTAGAAACACCACCTCCCTCCTGCTGGGCATGACCTTCCCTAGGCACAGCAGCATCCCAATAGCCATACCCACTGCTTTGTCACACTGCCCTGCCACCAAGAGGTCATCAGATATGATAACCACAAGGGCCCTTTCCTGTTTAGTGACTGCCAGTACCTCCCCCATCCTATACTCAGCACCTGGGCTCCTATGCTCTAGGGGTATGATCTTGCACTTTTTGGCAATGAACTGCAAGTGCCATATTTTATACCACTCCTCATGTTTCCCTGGATCACTGCTCACTCTCTCCTGAGCGTCCAACTCCATCCTACTGCAGATTTTGGTATCAGCTGCAAAAAGGCATACATCCCTTCCAGTTTCTTAGCAATGTCACTTATGAAGACATTGAAGAGCACCGGTCTCAGTGCTGAGCCCTGTGGCAACCCACTGGTCACTCTCCATCATGCCAGTGAGTGCTGTTTACCACAACCCTCTTTCTCCTGTTAACTAGTTTCTAACCCAGTTCGCCAGTTTGGATCCCATCCTCAGGCCACTCAGTTTCTTTATCAGCCTCCTGTGCTGCAGGGTCAAAGCCCTTGTGAAGTCCAGATAGGCCACATCCACTGACATTCCCTGATCTATTTCCCTGGCCACCCAGTCAAAGAAATCTATCAGATTTGTTTGGCATGACCTTCCTCTCATGAATCCATGCTGTCTGTGGTCTTGCAGCCCATTCGATTCAAGATACTCCACCAGTCTTTCCTTTAGCAGAGTTTCCTTAATTTCCCCACCACTGATGTAAGACTGTTCCATCTGTTAATGCTGGCCTCCTCCCTGCTGTCGCTCTTATGTAGAGTGACCACAACAGCTCTTCTCCAGTCATAGAAATGTAGAAAAATAGTCTGTCACAGAAAAGGACTGCTTGGTCCACCCAGTCTGCCCAGATGATCCCTGCCTAGTCTAGCTCTACAGACCTTAACTGGTCTCCAGCAACCCTCCCTCCTCCCTGCCATTTCCTAATATGCCCCTATGTCTATCCCATGCATGCTTGAAATTCCCCACTGTTTTTGCCTCAACCACTTCCACTGGCAGTCTGTTCCAGGCATCTACCACCCATTCAGTAAGGCAGTACTTCCTCCTATCCCTCTTAAACTGCCCCCCACCACTTCATAGTCTCTCCCCTCCAGTCCTGGTGCTCTTTCCCATTTGAAAGACTCCACTCCTGCACCCTGCTCACACCACGAGGAACTTGTAGGTTTCCATCATGTCTTCTCTCACTCTCCTCTCTTCCAGGGTGTATATGTTGAGATCCCTCAGTCTCTCCTTGTAGGGCTTTTGGTGCAACCCCTGCACCATTTTAGTTGCCCTCCTCTGGACTGCCTCCACCCCATCTGTGACTATCCACTGCTTTGTCACACAGCTCTGCCACCTTGAGGTAATCAGTTATGATGACTGCAAGGTCCCTTTCGGGGTTTGCGACTGTCAGTACACCCATTCCATACTAGAATGCTGGGTTCCTAAACCCTAGGTGCATGATTATGTGCTTTTTGACACCGAACCCCAACTGCCATCCTCCTGACAACCCCTTTAGTGTCTATCCTATTACAGATTTTGGTATCATCTGCGAAAAGGTATTCCTTCCCTTCTAGTTCTTCTGCAATGTCACTTATGAAGACATTGAAGAGGACCAGTCCCATTACTGAGCCCTGTGATCCCGCTGGTCACTTTCCCATCATTAGAGTAAGTGCCACCACCACCCCTAACTTCTGTTAACCAGTTTCTAACCCAGTTCACCATTATGGATCCCACCCATAGGCTGCTCAGTTTCTTCAGTCTCCTGTGCATCACAATGTCAAGGGCCTTGCTGATGTCCAGATAGGCTGTGTCCAATGTACTCCTCTGATCCATTTCCCTGGTAAATTAGTCAAAAAAATCAGTTCATCTGGCATGACACCCCCACCCATGAATCCATGCTACCTGTGATCTTGCAGCCCAATGGAATGAAGATACTCTACCAACCTCTGGAAGTATGCTCATTTCCAGCGAACTGTTGAACAAGGCCACCAGCGGGGCAGCTAGCACCTCCAGGAGTTCCTTTAGAACCCTGGGATGTATCCTGTCCAGTCCCATAGCTTTGTCCACAATCAGAGCTGCTTGTCCCTTCTGGAATCTTTCTTCTGAAAATGGACAAGTGTCCATCTCCCCCCCCACACTATCCTATATACCACTTCTTTCTACTCCCTGGTGAAATGTTCCCCCCTCCCAACTGTGAAGACTAAGCTGAAGTACCTGTTCAAGATGTCTGCTCTTTCTTGGTCCTCTTCTGTGCAGTCTCCCCCCATCCATCCTTCTAATCCTCATGATCCCTTCCCTTGCTATCCTCTTCTCTCATATGCATCTGAAGAAAGTCTTATCCTCTTTAATGACCCCCTGGTGATTCTGTCCTTTATCTGTGCCTTTGCTCTTCTCACAGCCTTGCCTGCTTACCTCTCCATTACTGTGTATACCTCCCTGTCCTCCTCCCTCTGAGTTTCCTTATACTTCCGGAATGCCACCATTTTTCCTTCATAACCGTTGTCACTTCATTACAGAACCCTAATGATCTCTGCTTCCTTCTGCTTTTACTCACTGCCTTCATGCAGAGGTTAGTTACTTTAGTTTAGAGTACAAGGTCCTTGTACTATCGTACCCCACCACTTACTACCTCAAGTACTCAGAGGACAGGAGAGTGGTGGAGTAAAACAGGGATAGGTACTGGGCCCTGTCCTCTTCAATGTCTTCATAAGTGACATTGCTGAGGGACATCTTTGCAGATGACACACAAATCTACAACAGGGTGGACACCCAGAAAGGGGTGGAGAGAATGCAAATTGATGTGGAGAAACTAGAGGAGTATCCTAGGGAGTGGCAGCTGGGTTTCAATGCAGAAAAGTATAAAGTCATGCAACTGGGGAGAGATGACCCAGAGACTGTGTATAAGATGGGAGTTGCTTACAGTTACCAAGCAAGAAAGGGACCTTGAAATGATTGAATCTGATGATCTCAAGGTAACAGGGCTGTAGGCAAGGTGAGCCAGATGCTGGGATGCATAGGGGGAGGGATCGCCATCAGAAGAAGGGATGTGGTGTTGCCTCTGTATCATTCACTGGGAAGACTCCACCTGGAGTACTGTGTCTAGTTCTGGAGACTGCACCTTCACAAGGACATTGACAGGGTAGAGGCAGTACAGAGGAGGGCTACTAAAATGGTGCGGGGCTGCACAAAAAGCCGTATAAGGAGAGACTGCAGGAGCTTGGCATGTACTCCCTGGAAGAGGGGAAAGCCAGAGGGGATAAGATTATTACCTATAAATATCTCATGGGGTGCACAAAGTGCAGGGAGAGCCTCTTTCAAAAGAGGGGGCGCATCAGTACATGGGGGCCTACTATGAAACTTTGGGAGGGAGTTTAAGAGGGATGTGTGGAAATACTTCTTTACAGAAAGGGTGGTGGATGCCTGGAACAGCCTGCTGAAAGAGGTGGTAGGGCAAAAACAGTGGGAAGCTTCAAACATGCGTGGGAAAGGCACATGGGTATAATAAAACAGAGGTAAGGGAGGAGGCAGGGACACCTGTGACCAAGTAGGGTCCAGGGTGTACTGTTAGGCAGGACAAAAGGGCAGACTAGGTGAGCGTACTGGTTCTCTTCTCTCAACACATTCTATGTTTAAGTTACAGTCTTCATTGTTTCACTAACAAGATTTCCCGTAGGTGTAAACTATTCCAAGAACTTTAAAAAGTATCCAGTTACATTGTCTTATATTAGAACTGGGTTGAACGGGGGGGACCTAGCAGCCCAGGCATCAAGATGTCTTTTTTACAGCTCCTGTATTGCAGAACATTAAATATGATAAATTATCAGTCAGTGACATAATTACTTAAAATCTGATCAATAGGTAGCTGACCTAGAGCTACACATTCTGAGCAAGTTAGGAGACTGAGTCATGAGAAACTTAAAAATGTGCTGAATACCTCACAGGACTATTTCAAACCCAAAACACCACCCAAAAAGGTGGAGAAGGCTGGAGAAACTGCAGCAGGTAGGGATTCTGACAATACTTTAAACTCCCTCAGCATGACTATGGAGAAAATGTCTAAATCACTGGAACTCTTGAACTCAAAATTAAGTGCCTGCTCTCAAAGGATCCACGTGATTGAGCAGTGGCTGGAGAACCATGGCACGGAGACAGCGGAGGCGGAGAATGAAACGGGCAAGGTGCTCACTATGCCAGCTGGCCTAGTCAAGGAAAACAAGCTAGTGAGATCACACATGGAGCATTCTGAAAATTTACTCCATGAAAACAAGGTCAGAACTAACAGTCTCACAGAAGGCTTTGAAGGAGAGCCCCAAATACCTACCGTTTTTGCCTGTTTGTGGGAGGCTTTATCACTAGACCCGACCTTATATGCACTAGACATTGTCAAATGCTACTGAGTGACACCACAGAGAGTTTCTGACCCAGCCATACATGAACACAAAAACAAGTGTGCTCCGCAGTGGTGAGAGTTTGGTGCCATTGCTAACCCCAAACACAGAATCCTAGAAGTCATCTCAAGGCTGATTAGCTCTTTCACATTACATAGTGAACCTGCTTATGATTTAATAAACCTTACTGAAGGAGTTACTGGCTTCCAGCACCATTATGTTATTTTTTACTGAAGAAGTACTTGAAAAAGAGCTTCTTGTCCCTCACTGCCCCAAGCGACAGCTCCATTCGGCTGACGAGGGGTTGCTGGAGATTCTGAGGGTGTCTTTAAAATCTTCCGGGGCCCGTGCATTCATGTATGCGGCCTCTACCCTCTGGAATTTTCTACCCCATCAGCTGTGGAGTGCGTGACTGTGGAGGGATTTAAACAGGCATTGAAAACTTTTTTATGGCAACAGACCTTTAATGGGATGGACTGAAGGGATCCTGACAGATTATTTTATTATTGTTTTGTTGATTTTATCATTGTTGTTTTAACCTTACTGTACAGCATCTTGATAGTCTGAAAGGTGCTTAATTTAAATAAAGATTATTACTATTATTATTATTACTGGCTTCCAGCACTATACTGTATGTTGTTTTTCATGAGTTTGGTCTGTTATCACTGAGTGCTGGCAGCTTTGGGATTTCCAGCCCAGCCATACCCTGCACCTTGCTTTTAAAACTGGACTCTGTACTACAACGGGACTTGATGCTCAAGGCCGCATGGCAGATTAAAAACTTTGACATCGATAGCAGTAAAATACAGTTGTTTCCTAACATTAGTTTCAGCATTAGGCATTGCCAGAGGAGTTCTGAAGACAGGAAATGTAAACACTGAGAATACAATGTCCAGTTTAGTTTTGTGTACCCTGAAAAGTTGAGAGTACATTATTGAAGCCAAACTTATAAACAGTATATAACGATCCCAAGGATTTGGACAGACTGATCCTAAAAATCAAGAAGGACTTGCCACAAAGGAAGAGGATAAGTCTGAATCATATACATGAGCTGGGACTTTTCATATGGTAGCGCATGCCTGCTGTTTAAAACTGTGTTACAATAACATGTTTGAGGTAGCGCCCATACCAGGGTGTTGAAAACCGCAGGGGTAAGAGATGACGGCACCTCAGTGTCTCTGGATCGTCATTCTCCTTACCTCAGACTATAATGGCATAGTACTACTTATTAGTTATAATGTTAGTAATCTTGCTCGTTGCAGTGGATTGCTACATGCTGTTTTAGCAACATAGTCCATCTCAGTGGCGGAGCCAGGTTAGGGAGTGTTTAGGAGCGGGGGGGGGGGTGCATTCAGTCAATTCCGGGCTCCACAATGGACACTAAACAGTGAATAAAGATTGTGGCAGGGTGACACTACTCGCACTGGGGCAGCCAGGAGGGGCGACCAACCCCCCAGCCCCCCCCCCCTCTAGCTCCGCCAGTGGTCCATCTGCCGTGCTGCTTGTAGTGGGTCTCATGTATAAGTTCAAAGTTACCTTGCAGGCTGGGACAGTTAATGTGGTTATTACTTTACTATTAGCACCTAACAAAGTGTGAAAAACTGTTAGCAGCCAGCAGTTTAACTCACTTTTAATACCACTACAATTGGGGGCAAGGGATGATTACTTTTAAGAGTGCAACACATTTACTGTTTCATAAGGTAGTAAGTCAAATTGTTTTACAGGGTAAAATTGACTGAGTATATATAAATGCACGTATATATGGTATTATTTATAAATACTGTACATGAATTTTGTAAATATACTGTGTTCTACAAACTATTGTAAAATGTTGTTGTACACTTATCTGTTGCAGTTATTCATTCTATCTCTGTACCTCCCCTTTTACCCTCCCCCAGGTCGCCCTGAAAAAGGGACATTCTGTCTCAGCAGGCTTACTGGGTTACCAAAATTCAAATAAATAAATAAAAATCAGAGGTCACATACTTGTTCCATCCAGGAGCAAATTTAGCTTTTTTCTTGGTTTCAATATGTTCTTGCACTTCAGTGCAAAGTGATTGATTCGGTCTGACCTCTTAGTGTTGCAGAGTGTGACCTATATTATTATATAGTCAATTGGTTGCTTTACCTCACTTAAGTTTTAATCAATTTGTTGCGTATATCCAGATACATTTTGATCTCAGATTAACCCCAAGGATGTCACTGTAGGATGGTAACCAAATGGTCTATTATAGCTATCTGTTGTATACTATAACTGTATTGTAATACATGGATATCCCTAATAATACCAATCGAAAGTCATACAAAAAAATCCTCATGATACTATCACAGAAATCCATCAACAGTATTACAAGATCTCGTAATACTATTGACCGATTTTCTGAGATGGTGCTACAAGACAACTGGCTTTCCTCACATCAGGTGCACTCACCACAGTTGTGCACGAGCCAGCTTTTACTGTAACTGTCGAGCGCAGGAAAAGCTGGCAAGTATTGGGATGGGCATAAGTGCCTTCTCTCCCGCTCATTATCAACAGCTTCCTGGTGCACTATACAGTGTGAGCCATGCTACAAGGCAGCACTGTTATGCTTTCTTTCCTCTGCACTTCCCACTTGACACAAAACTCGGTCCTAACCAAAAGCAGAACAAACTCTTTGTAGTCAGCAGGAACTGGCTTTTACTGTAACTGCAATATACAGTGAAAGTCAACTCACTGCAGACTACAAAGGTGGAAACAATGGCTCCTTGGATCCATATATTACAAAAAATAAAATAATAGGGATTGTATTTCACTCAGCTGTAATCCCATCTCAATGTTCTGATAACATGCTGGAACCTCTCCAGCTTCACTCTTGAGGGTCACATGTCCCCACAACTTCTCAGTGGTATTATAGCCTTATAATACAGTCCCCTATTTAGTATTCTGTTTGTTTTGCTATCCTGTATTATGCTCTGTGCTGTTTAAGTACAAATCACATAAATAAGTTAAATGTATCGTGATTGAAGGTGATATTTGTTAGGATTCTGGGGGTTCTACATATATGCATCTTGCTTTGGTGTAGAGGCGATATCGTACAATTACACAAGTCAACAACTGGACAGCTCCCTTACCATATAGAGAAACAAATGGTAGCATTTGCATGCTTGTAGTACAAGTGCTTGTTTCATAGCTTACAAGTATTTTTGTTCAACTATTCTTTTTATTTTACAACTTGTATACCAAAGATTGTCCCACTGACATGCAAGATCTCATTTGTAGTGGGGCCCTGCTCCTGCCCAGTTTTACTGATAAGTCGACTGAAGCACACGGAGGTCAACTGAACTGCTCAATCTTGCTGTGAGCTCACTGCTGTGGTGGGATTCAAATCTAGAATACCCTGGCTTTCTAAATCAGTGGACCACATTGCCTTCCATAAAGCAGCAGTATTTGTTGGCAAAAAATGTTGTGCAGTTTTTTCATTTTCATTTAAACTGGTAAGCAAACTGGCAGAACTGCCATTTTTCACAGCAACCAGTATACATAAATAACAAATAAATGTACAAGTTAACAACTAGTACTTAAAACACGAGCAATTTGAACGATCCATACAAAAATTATACAGTTTAGATTTGAATAGTCAATTTTTCACACCCCAGGGTACGCTCTGGCAAATTCTTATAGAAGTTAATGGCCCTATATTTAAAAGCATTTAAAAACTCTCTGTCCAAATGAGGATAAAAACACCGGAGTGGCAAAGACAAACGCTTTTTGTGTTCTGGTAAAAAATGTATTGGTACTTCTTGAAAACATTTCTAATATTGAATTGGGGCATTGAACCTAACACCATCTTATGCAGACAAACTGATGCTTTACAGTTGAAACAGTCTTTAAGAGACAACCCAATTTCCTGTATGCAGCACAACTGTGAACTAGCCCACGCATTCCTGTAGCAAATCTACAACGGAATTATACAGTGTATGCAACCTACCAAAAAAAATTTCATTCACAGAGAAAGAAAAAAAAAAGACTTCTATAATCAAATTTAAATAACGAAACACTAGTGGACCACAATTTATGTGAAAGCTAGTGCCCCACAATTTAAGTGATTCCGGTATTAAAAATGGATTTATCCCACACAACATACCAAGCCTTTATGTAGAGTTTTAGTCAAATGAATTGTGTGAGTCTCAAATATGAAAAAAAGCTATCCAAATGAACACCCAGGTAACCAAAATCATTGACCTCTTGATCAAATTACTCGTAAAATCAAAAATTTGAAAATCCAAAGGAAAAGATCAGTTTGAACAAGAAAAAAATTGATTTTTTTTAAATGTTGAAGTAATTTAAGTAACAGAAACCAATTATGCATATTGAGAAAATCATTTTGAAATATTATTTGAAGTTTAAATGCATTCTTATCTAAACCTAAAATAACTGTGTCATATGTATACAAGATTAAATCTGTGGAGGAACACATCACAAGCACTGTGTTTAGAAACAAGGAAACAGGGAGACTAGAGTGGACGCCAGGGTACTCTGCACTTATCCCTTTATCCTCAGTGTGAACACCCTCAGTTACCATACAGAGTGTTCTCTCATGTAAGTACCCTCCAAACCAAGACACAGCACCTTCCTAGAAACCACGTTCAACCAGAGTACACAAAAGAAGTTCATGATCTACATGATCGAAGGCTTTGGTGAGGTCCACAAAGACTGATGCCACATCAGCCCCTTATCAAGGGCTCCGTGCGCATAATCCGTGAACCCCACCAAGGCCATCTCAGTGTTATGCATTGATCTGAAATAAGGAGACTGTAATTGTACAAATGTTCGTTTACTTGGTCAAAAACAATCTTTTCAAATAATTTCAACAGGGGTGGAAGTAATGAACTAGGATGATAATTTGAAATAAGACTACAAGGTCCTGATTTTTGTATAGGTTTAGATTTATGTATAGGTTTAATTATAGCAGCTCTCCAGCTTTTGCGTACTACCCCATAGCATAAGGAATGATTCACTAAACAGGTTAAAGGAACAGAAATAGAATTACAGGCCATTTTTATTAATTGAAAACCAGTCAGAGTAGCTGGCCCAGTGGCACACAGGGCTGAGGCACTTAAGCACCTTACCTCTCCCATGCCGGTGACCCCAGTTTGGGAATGAGCTCAGGTTGCCTGGGGTCAGTGAGGGTGGAGTGTGAGAGCAGGTTAGTGGACATCAGAAGAGCTCTCCTCTCTCAGGATGGGAAGGTGGGTTTCCCAGCCCTTGGCTGCCACCGGAGGTCCAGTGGCAGCATCAAGATCAATGAGGGGCTGGTGATAGGCTGGGTGGGTGGAATGGAGCTGCTGGATCTGGGGTGCATGCGTGCCTACAAGTGCATGCATGACCATGTCTTACTGTGGCCCCAGGGAGTTATGGCAGAAAAAAATAGGGAAAAACCTATGTCCCCCGCTGCTGAGCATGACTGCCCTCGGCACTCCTGGGTCCCACTCTATGTAGATACCTACTGGCCTGACAGCAGGAAGAGTGGCTGATGGGACTGATGGTCACTGAGCCTGGGCCTGACGAAAGGTGCTATGTGGTAGCGGTGGGGCAAAAAACCATAAAAAAAAAATAAAGAAAATCAATCAGATTGGAGCCTATACAATGATTTGGATTTATTTTCTGAATATATTCAGTAACCAATGAAGAGGACAAAATCCTAAAATAAAAAGGTGGTGCCTGATTATTAACTTCCATTCATATGTTGTTACTCACTGAACCTTTGAAGATATTCCTAAAAGTTTCCAAGTTGTGCAAAAAAAATCATTAAAAAGTTTAGAGATTTCAGCATGGGAGATGACTGAGCACAATGGCAAAACAATCACCATACACCATGTTTTTTTTAGTTCTTCCTGTCATTTGATTTAGTGTTTGGCATACTTTTTTTTATTTCCTAGATTATCCAACTGTTTTGTTGTAGTTGATTTTAGCTAGTCTACATGCTGACTTGCATTTATTTCTTAACTGTTTGTACTCAAGTCTAGCCTCTTGATTCTTTCTAAACTCCTTCCAACATTTGTTTCTTCTTCTCACCATTTCTACTGATTCACTTGTCATCCACCCATTCTTAATACCCTTAATCCTCCTTCCTTCCTTCCTTTCTCTCTTTCTTTCTTTCTTGGAAACTTTGTTACAAGAGTGATGTGAGGAAGCAGGGGCCTGCCTGCAAACTAAGCAAAACTTTGTTACATTCAGGAAGGATGTGAGGAAGTATTTCTTTACAGCAGGGGTGGTGGATCCCTGGAACCGACTTCCAGTGGAGGTAGCGGGAGCAAAAATAGTGGGGGGATTCACAAATGCCTGGGACAGACACAAGAGAATTGTAGAGGTGAAGAAGAGAGTGAGAACTGCAGAGCTAAGGAATGGAGTTGAAGGGGAGGGCTAGAAATAGTGCCATAGATCAAATGAGGTCTGCAGCATTACTAAAAAAGATAACATGGGCAAATTGGGTGGGCCTGGCAGCCCCATGTGCCTTCTCCCTGTGTGAGGTTATTATCTTATGGGGCTGTGGCCCTGCTGTGTCCTGGTTATGCCTCCAGTCCCTGGTGTAGCTGAAAGTGGGACCAGAGGACTTTGGTAGTCTCTGCGGCTGCCAACATTGTCTATTCCTTGGCCCCATGGTAGATGAAGGCTGAGGTCGTTGGGCAGTGCTGCACCTCTGGGCACTGGTGGGATGGTGGATTGGTCCAGGGAGAAACCATGAAAGAATAGACAGAAGAATGTAAACAAAAAATATGGCCACCATGCGCTGCTTGTGCATGCAGCCCTAAAAGTTTTAAGGGCGCCGTAGCTCCATTTCCTTGAAGGAGGAAAAAGGCACAAAAGGGGTGCCTATTATTTCAGAAGCTCTGGTAGGAAAAGGGGTCTCCCAAAAAACAAATAAAAAGTCTCCTGTCCCTAATAGGTAAAGCAGGGACAGGACATATGGACGATGGCCCCAGAAAGGGCTTAGAATTATAACAGTGGGCTGCAACTGAAGGGCAGCTAATAGTGAACAGTAATGGCAGCCCCCATAGGGTTTCTAACCATAAAGGCTGCTGGGAAAGGGTGAAAGGGTACCAGAGAGAGCATGGGAATTAATTGGCCAATCAGAAGGAGAGCTGGGTCTGGCTATAAAATTAACTGCCGAGTCCACCAAGGGGGAGTCCAGCCAAGACTAGAGGGAGGAGAGAGTGCTGAAGGAGGGCTGCATGAGCCAGAAGGCTAGCCTGTGTGCAGATAGGCCCCTCCAAGCCCAGAAAACCCTTTAGGTGGAGTGGATACTAGTTCAGCCTCACCAAGGGAATTTGAACTGGACTGCTAGGTAAGGTTTCCCAGTTTGGAGTTATTCTGATCTGTTGTTACTCAATCTGCCAACCTGAAAACTGTGTGGACTGTTTTCCTCACTGTGAAGTTGTCTGGACTACTGGAACCATTTCCCAGCCTGGATGCCTTTAACCTGGTTGGGGTTGTGAGACTGCAACAAAGCCCTGCTGTGTTCAGGGTCCAGCAGAATGTGTGTATCCCGCTGGACATCCCAGGTTAGGCCAGCCTGCCCAGTACCTGGAGCAATGAAAGGCCTCAGAGGTGAAGATGAGAAAGGCCTTAGAGGTGAAAAGATGAAAAGCCTCCGAGGTGAAGATGACGAAAGGTTTGGCATGGGTGAAGAACCCTGCTGCTGCTGAAAGAGCTCCAGCCTACAGCTGTTTATTCTAGCGCTTCACTCTGTCAAGCTTCCTCCTGAGGAAGCTCAACAGAGTGAAGCGCTAGGGTCACAATTGTTTCAACCAAGGAGGCAGCAGGCTTCTGACTTTTGTTGTTGTATTTGTTTTTGGTTTGGGACATATTTTCGTCGCCAATAAATCATTCATCATTTAAATCTGTATCCCTGATCTCAGCTCATATCTTTTTGTGACTGTATGAATTGGTAAAAGTGTACTGGATACTTATGCAGCTGCTTCTTGTTTGGTATTGTTGTTGATGGACCAGCAGCCGCACCTTCTCTATCGCTGTGCGCAGAACACCTGTGACTCACTATACAGCTGTTTATTCCCTGGAGAGACTGTCTGCTGTAATCAGAGTGGTACCACCAAGCCATAGCCTCACATCAGCCCTCCCCAGACTGTCAACAAACTGTGAGTACTTCTGGCCTGTGGCTCTGAGGAGTTTTTCAAAGTAGTTAGTTAGCTAAAAGTGTCAGGGAAGGGAACATGCAGTTTTTAGATATTTGCAAGAACAAAGGAAGACGGGTGGAGGGGTAGTTAGAATCAGAGATGGGGACAAGATAGTAGAAGACAGGCAAAGGGCCACGATTCTGAACAAATATTTCTGTTCGGTGTTCACCAAAGAACACAGTGGCCCTATGCCTGACTGCAGCATCACAGCAAACAGCAGGGGAGGGCCAAAAATGAAAACTCCAATTTTTACAGCTGGCAGAGTTAGAGAGTTGCTTGAGCAGTTTAAAGTATACAACTTGCCTAGACTGGATGGAATGCATGCAAGGATAATTAAGGAGTTAGCAAAGGAGTTAACGGTCCCCTTAGCAACCGTTCAACCATTCGCTTCAAAGAGGAGTCGTACCAAAGGATTGGAAAACAGCCAACATGGTGCCTCTATATAAGAGCGGGAGTATAGAGGAGGACAGTAACTACAGAGTGGTCAGCCTCATATCAGTGACAAGAAAGCAAATGGAGGCCCTGATTAAACAGGACCTGGTAAAATACTTGGAAAAGTATGGCCTGCAGGATGATAAACAGCACAGTTTTGTGACAGGCAGTTCATGCCAGACAAACCTAATTACTTTCTTTGACTGGGTGACTAGGGAGGTATATAGTGGCCAACCAGTGGACCTCCTCTATTTTGACTTCAGCCAAGCCTTCTATTCAGTACCACACAAACGCTTGCTGAAGAAGCTAGGGGAGCTTGGCATAGCAAGCTGCATCATTGAGCAGGCAGGAAACTGGTTAGATGGAAGAAGACAAAGGGTGGTAGTCAATGGGGAGATGTTGGGGGAGATGATGAGTGGAGTTCCACAGGGCTTGATCTTACGCCCAGTCCTACTTAATATGTTCACCAGTGACAAAGGAGTAGGTATCCAGGGCAAGAGTGCACTGTTCGCAGACAGCACCAACTGGGGGGAAGGTGGAAAGTAAAGAAGCAGTGAGAGTCCTACAAAAAGATCTGAAAAGGTTAGAGCAATGGTCCAATATCTGGCAGCTGAAATTTAATGCCAAAAAATGTAAAGTGATGCATATTGGCAAGAATATCCCAAGAACAACATATTGGCTAAAAGGGATCCAACTCAGTGCCTCAAAGGAGGAAAGAGATCTGGGAGTTATCATTAGCGACACCCTTAATCAAACCATCCAATGCAATGCAGCATATAGTAGGGCCAACAAAATGTTGGGATGCATAGGGAGAGGATTTGATAATACGCATAGGGAGGTGACACTTCCACTGTACAGATCTATGGTGAGACCCCATTTGGAATACTGCATACAGTTTTGGAGACCATACCTTAAAAAGGATAAGGACAGGCCAGAGACCATACAGAGAAGGGCAACCAAAATGATATAGGAGCTCCAAGGGTTGTCACATGAGGGGCATCTAGAGGCATTAAACATACTCACTTGAAACTAGGAAGGAAAGGGGGGATACGACAGAAAACTTTAAGTACATGAGGGGTTATAATTCAGTGCCCTATGCTGAAATATTCACCAGGGTCTCTAACAAAAACATGAGGGGGCATGAATGGAAACTGAGGGGTGGAAAATTCAAGAGGGATCTCAGGAAGCATTATTTCTTGGAAAGTGTAGTGGAGCCATGGAACCAATTGCCTGAGGAAGTGGTGGGAGCTAGGACCATATTTGCATTCAAAAGAGGTTGGGATAAAGAATACGCTAGAACCTATTTTGCAAGGGAACCTACCAGCTAGGGCCTAGGATCAGTAGGATCTCAGGGTCTCAAGGACAGACTTGATGGACCATTGGTCTCCTTCTGCTATTGTCTTTCTATGTTTCTGTGTTTCTGTGTTTCTATGGTTAGTTAGTTAGTTAGATAGATAGATAGATATTCAAAGAGGGGTTGATTCCTGGGTGGGACTTAGTAAATCTGCAGGATAAGTCCAAGCAGAAGATTCAAAATCTGCTTGTTTGATTAGTTAGCACCAAATCTGAGCCACTTACCAAGTTCTGCCATTTTAATTTGTAAAGACTGGTGTTCCCTTTTATCCCAAATTGCCTTCAACTTGTCATCATCTGGTTGGCCACCAGCAACCTGGTGAGGTACCCACTGCAACAGAGAGTAACAATCTTATGGCCATGGAAGAAAAGCTGGGTGCACCTGCTGGGAGGCATGAGGACTGTTTGGGGTACACCTGTTAAAAACTGCTGAACAAAACTGGTTTCTATGCTTGTTTGCTTCCCCTTTTACCCCTCCCCTATAATAAATTTTAGGTTAGGTCACATTACAATTCTTGTTTATGGTTATTGCTTGGGGTAACATTATACTGTGTGGAGAAGATTTACCTGTCTATGGGATGGAAAATAATATTTGTTCCTGGGGGGAGGTTAGGGCCACATTGGGTAGCTTGTATATACCCCTGCTCCAGGTGGAGACACCCACAAACCTGGTCCTGGTATTCTATTTGTGTACTCTACCCCAAAGAGCCCAGGGCAACCCCAAGGTAGGTCAGTGTGTGAGAGGGCACCAGGGTGGGCAAGAAAGAAGGACCCCCCCTTACATGTGGAGGCACTGCTGGGATCCTCCCACACCCCAAACGAGTTCCCCAAAAAATGAGTCCTGTAAAGCAGAGAGACTGTCCCGCAACATTGCCCTGAAGCATTTGGTAAAGGCAAAATGGCACTCCAAGAATTAGAAGATTGCTGCCAAGCGGAGCAGTTGAACTGTAAAAAGGTCTCTTAACTAGTATTTCAGAAAGGTTGCAAAGATCCAAAATTGTTGATTAACTGTTGGCATTGGAATGTTTTGACAATTTAAAGAGCTAGTGGATTGAGCTGTTATTTAGACACTATTCTTATTGGAGTACTTATATCAAGATAATAACCCCCTCTCATATCTTTAGTGTAGCTAATAACTTATCTTTACATTCCATTCAAGTCAGCTGCAGGGTCCTGCTCTCCTTTATCAGAGAAGTGTTATGGTCAGTGGTCTGCCGATCCTCAGACAGGAAGTGACATATTGGGGGGGGAGCATGATACGAGAGGCACTGTTTGAAAACAGTAACACAGTCCTACATTAAACAATAAAGAATAGTGTATATGTGTGTGTGTGTGTGTGTTGTGGTTATTATGAACAAATTAGTGTCTTTCAATAAAGCAGACCACTGTTCCTATGGGGTCAGATTTTCTTAGATTTTTGAGCAGGGCTGTAAAAAAATAACATTTGTATATCTTTTTCATGGACAGCTCACTCAGCCCGGTGCTGTTCCTGCTATTTTTGCCAGCAAGTGTAATGCAGTCAGGGTTACATCCATTTCACTCCAGAATGACTTTATGTACAACAAATCCTTCCATGTTAGCCGAGAAGGCCATCATCGCTCTTCCCACTTTTGCAATAATCCATCAAAACGCTAGTGTATAAATGGAAGTCGAGCATCAAAGCATTACATGCTGTAAGTTCAATGAGCAAAGTGTCACCCCCCAACACCACTTCCCGGGAACTGTGACCAAAAACCAACCTTCACGTCCATCACTGCCCCATCCCTTCAGACCGCCCCTCTACTGTACCACTGACTCCACCAGTACCCACTCTAAGTGATTTAGAATGGTCCCCCAGAAGGAAAGAATACAAAAGTTTGATTTAATTACATTGACAAAACCCCACCAGTTGAATCATGATTGCCCTGTCATTTGCAGTGTAGCTGGCAGCAGAGGTGAGCAGAGAGAATGTGCCGGTCACTGTGTGGGTTCTTTTGGGGTGAGGAGGTCAGAGATCCCCACAGTGTGCAGCAAACTGATAGGGGTGGTGGAACCAATCTGTCCACTGGGTAGGGGACACAGCTTGAGGATGTTTCCCCAGGGGAAGGCTTCAGCTGGACAATGACGCACTTAAAATATAGCACTGTAAATCACTCAGAAAATATACTGACTGAGCCGGCAACGGAGAAAAAAAATGATCTGGAGGGACGGAGGCAGCAACAAACAGCTAAACCAGTTCCCAGCCACAATACCCAAGATGCGGCCGGGTAGGGGGCAGTGTCACGGCAGCACTTCACTCACCAGACCCACAGGACCAAATATTTCAGCGCTAAACCTCGATTTATATACTAGCATGATAAACCAATGACACTGCCATGACTGTGACTGAAAAAGCCAGGGAAAAAAAAAAAACATTTGGGGCTAACATGAAAGGATTCATGCTAAACAAAGTCATTATTTTATCTGAATTCAAACAAATGTAAGCCCTAACTGCATGACACTCGTCAGCTCTCACAGAAGGAACAGCACTGGGATGATACTCTTTTTCCCTTATCGCACAACTAACGGTCCAGTTCATGCTTAATAGCGACCAACACAGTTGACAAGTACATTGATCTGAAAATGAATGAATTTCAAAGACACGACTGCCGGTTTCCACTATTTCGCACCACACAATACACCATATGCAGATGAGGATCACAACACATCCTTGTTTACTTTTAAAAGACTAATTAGATACAGAACTGCTGCAATGGGTTCTTGCACACACAACCCATAAATGGAACACCAAAAATAAGTAGAAAAAAATGTTACATTTATTAAATACAGTGACAACAGTGACCACCTGACATGTTTCGGACAGCTTGTCCTTTCTCAAAATGCCTTTAAGAAAGGACAAGCTGTCTGAAACATGTCAGGTGGTCACTGTTGTCAACGTATTTAATAAATATAAAATGTTTTTCTACTTATTTTTGGCATTCCATTTATGGTTTGTGTGTGCAAGAAACCATTGCAGCAGTTCTACAGTATATGGCGAGTTTCTTTGCACCACTTCTGTGTGCATACTCCAATAGACATTAATTAGATACCCTAGCACTTTAAAAGTTCAAGGACTAGGTACGACTGTAATAGTAAACATGTGAGTACTTTGATCAAGAATGATACTGAAATTGATGTTACCAAGCTATCCACCACTTTCTCCTGATGGAGGGATGGGTCCCCATGGACCCTAGTGACTCATAACAGTCCCAAAGAAATACCCAAGGGTCCCTCAGATGCAGACAACTTTAAAGTTAAATTTGAAATGTGGTTGAAATCGGAGGGGAAGACTCTCCAAGAAGTGCAATAACTGTGTAAGTCTAACAGTGTCACCCCGCCAGATCAACCCTCAGCTTGGTTTGCTGCTTGGGCGCTGGGGAGAGGAACAGAGTTCTACCTGATGCTGAAACCCTTCTCCAGGAAAAAAACCATGCCACTCGGTGAAGATATCTTTGAAACATGGATGGGCCAAGCCACTCCTATGGTGCAAGATCTTCAGTGTCCCAAAGCTAAGAAGAGGCACTGGCTGTGGGAGAGTTTGAGAGGACCTGCTATGGATGGCACTGGAGCTCTGAAAGATATCCAACCTGATGCTACTGCCCAGATGTACCTCAATACACTGGAAGACATGTTCAGAAGTACTGACAGTGGCACATATATGCTGAGAAAGCTGCAAGGGTTGGTATAATGCAAAGCTGAGAAGCTGTCTGAATATTTGATAAGTCTTGAGCAATTGATACAGAGACCCTACCGTAAGGGAGCAGTGACTGCCCAAGACATGAGTAGGCTGCAGTTGGAACAAGTCTTAAAGGGGGCTGGACACTCAGAAATGCTTCTGATGAAGCTGCATTTAGAAGAATGGTTAAGTAAAATCCCCTTCCTATGGTGAACTGATACATGAGGTCTGAGAGGAGGATTGAGCTGCACAGCAAGGCCCAGTGGCAGCACCTCTGAACAAAATAGAGACTCATTCTGCAGATGCCTTGGCTAGATAGACAGATATTCAAGGAGGGGAGAATTTCTGGGCAGGACTTAGTAAATATGCAGGATAAGTCCAGGTAGAAGATTCAAAATTTGCTTGTTTGATTGGTTGGCACCAAATTTGGATCACATAACAAGTTCTGCCATTTTAATTTCCAAAGACTGGTGTTCCCTCTTATTCCAAATTGCCTTCAACCTGTCATCATCTGGTTGGCCACTGGCAACTTGGTGAGGTACCCACTGCAAGGGGCAGTAACTGTTTTATGGCTGTGGGGGAAAAGCCGGGTGCACCCACTGGGAGGTTCGGGGACTGTTTGGGGTACAACTGTTAAAAACTGTTGAACAAAACTGCTTGTTTCTATGCTTGTTTGTTTCCCCTTCTACCCCTCCTCTATAATAAATTTGAGGTTAGTTCACATTATATAGAAACAAAGAAACATAGAAGATGATGGCAGATAAGGACCGTGTGGCTTACCTAGTCTGATTTTGCCTATCTATTGCAAAAACCACATACCCTAGTTGATCCGAGGCTTACTCTTTCTTCCCCCTCGCCAGGGTACCATTATGTCTATCCCATGCATTCTTAAATTCCTTAGCAGTTTCACCCCCACCACCTCCGTTGGGAGGCTGTTCCAAGCATTCACCACTCTTTCTGTAAAAAAGTTCTTCCTTACGTTGCCCCTGAGCCTACCCCTTTTGCTTCATCTAATTACCCCTTGTTCTTGTACATCATCTTTTCTGAAAGACGCTACCCTCTTGTACCTTGCATATATCCTGAGGTACTCGAATGTTTCAATCATACCCCCCCCCCTTTTCCAAGGAGTACATATTGAGTTCCCTCAGCCTTTCTTCATAGGGCTTCTCATGCAGCCTCTGCATCATCTCGGTAATCCTCCTCTGAACTGCCTCCACAGATGTCTTTCCAGAGATGTGGTCTCCAGAACTGGACAGAGTACTCCAGCTGAGATCTCACCAGCAATCTGTACAGTGGCATAACCACCTCCCTTTTTCTGATGGTGATACCTCTCCCTATGCACCCCAACACCGCACTGGCTTTCCCCACAGCCTTTTCACATTGTTTGGACAGCTTCAGGTCATCAGATATGATTAACTCCAGGGTATGTTCCTTTTTGGTGGCTGCCAGTACCTCCCCCCATCTTGTACTCCTCCCTTGGATTTCTGAGCCCCAAGTGCATGACTTTGCACTTCTTTGCATTGAATCTAAGCTGCCACACTCTTGACCACTTCTCCAACATGCTTAGATTCTTTCTCATTTTTTTCACCCCTCTGGAGTGTCTACCCTGTTACAGTTCTTAGTGTCATCTGCAAATAGTTATACCTTCCCTTCCACCCCTCTACAATGTCACTTATTAAGACATTGAAGAGAAGTGGCCCCAGTAACAACCCCTGTAGCACCCCACTGGTTACATGTCTCTCTTCTGATTGAATGCCATTACAATTCTTGTTCATGGTTACTGCTCGGGGTAACATTATTAGGGATGGGCGGACCCAAAAAGGTCCTGACCCTTATTATCAGGACCAGGATCCATGTCAGGGTCCTGATAAGTTCTGATTGATCCCGATTCAAATCAGAACCTTAAGAAAATTAATTTTAATACTTGACAACAATCACAAAAGCACTGAAACATAGGAAATAAAGCAGTTTTTCATACCAGAATGTGTTGGTCTGTTGCCGACTCCATTTTGTGTCCTCATCTGCTGGCTATAGGTTACCCATTTGTGCTTCTTACCCTCTGTATGAGCCGTTGGTGTAGTGTCACTCCCCCATTCTGACCCAGTAATTACAAGTATCCCCAGCCTGTATCGTCTTATGAACCCCAATATGCAGCACACCCTTAATTCCTCCTATCTGCTTGACACCCACACTTTTCCAGTATACACATCCAGCCCCCTTCATCTGCCACCAACCACTCTGCCCCAGTATGCAAACCCCTGCTGCTATCCACCCACCCAACCCCATGAATAACGCTACCCCTCATGTCATCAGTTTATATCCGCCATACCCAAGAATGGATACTTTACCACCCTGTGCTGCAGTGGATACATCTGCCCTTCCCCTATCCTAGTATCAAATACCATGGCCCTTCCTTCTCCATCTGCTGGGACCCACCAGGTATCAATGCTATCATCACAGTGTCCCCTTTTCCTATCTGTGGTACCTACCTACCCTGTTGCAGAATGAACACCCCTACCCCCACTTTCCATCTACTGATGCTTATCATGTTCCAGAATGAATGCCTTATTCCCTCTTCCCATCTACTAATACCCACCCAGAATAAAACTGATACCTCTCCCACCTACCAATTCCCATGCACCCTGTCCCAGAAGTAGTGAGACCCAGGCAAACACTGACATACATGCCATTGCACAGCCCGCACAAGCAGAGAAATGTCTGAATCATATACTGACAGACTATTGCACAAACGTCATCTCGTGAGCTAAAGCAACAGAGCTCATCCACGGAAGATAAAGAATAGGAAAAGGAAGGACGATATAGTGTAGAATGAACCAACTAAAATGATAAGCACTTTAGGAAGATTACCCAAAGGATGGTATTCCATAGATTTTTTTATGTCTTTACACAGTTCAAAATAATGTAACCCCATCGTCATGGTGGTGGCCTACCTGTTTGCCTTCTCTCTGCACGACCTATGAAACCTGCCTGTGGAATGCTCACTCCGGACTGTAGCCTGTGATGGTAGGATGGAGAAGTAAGAAACTCTGAGATGCTGCCCGCTCGAATGTGCCAGTTACCACCTCGCACACTGACTCCCATATTTAGCATGCCCGCCCCAACCAAGTTCTGAATCTCACCTCCGGTCCACAACTTTGGCTCATTTGTTCCCCAAAGCAGTGCCCCCATTACCAGGTCTACAACTTTCTGACTGGGTCACCTTGGTTGGGTAGCCTGACTGTCACCATTCATTGGGTCACCGCAACTTCTAAGGACACCTCAAGTGTGCTCTGGCCCCAAAACTGTTTCTGGGCTCACTCTCCCATGCTACAAACATGCCCATGCACACTGGAGTCCCTACATAAGAGAGTGCGCAGCCGGCATAAGCTACAGATGGGAAGAAGAAGAAGAAAAAAGAAAAAAAGAAAATAAATCTTGTTTTTTTTCTCCTTGCCACTGTGGGATCCAAGGTGGGTGTTTGGGAGAGGGGACAGTGTTTTTTATTTGTTTTAAAATGAAACATTTTTTGCAACGAAAGCACTATGAGGTGGATCTGGTACATTTTGACTAGAGTTTCGATCTACTTGAGTCCGACAGACATTGGGAGATCTGGGGGGGGGGGGGTCTGATCTTTGTCAGTACAGTCCACCCATCCCTAAACATTATACTGTGTTGAAAAGATTTACCTGTATATGGAAGGGAAAATAGTATTTGTTCCTGGGGGGAGGTTAGGGCCACATTGGGTAGCCTGTATATACCCCTGCCCCAGGTGGAGGCACCCAAAACCTATTCCTGGTATTCCATTTGTGTATAGCACCTGAAAGAAGGTATGTTGGTGTGTGAGGGGGAGCCAGAGTGTGTGCAAGACAGAAGCCCCCCCTTACACTTATCTGCCATCACATTCTATGTTTTTATATTTCCATGTTTCCTACAAAATTTCAATAAATACTGAACACAATTTAGAATATGCCATATCAATGTCTTCAATGTTATTAAGAAAGGTCCAATCTGCCTTAAATGTTTCATCATTAAAAACATCAGCCAATTCCTCACAAATTTTACAAGTTACTTAAAAGGAGGCCACTTTAAGCTTTTTGAAATCCCATGCACAATAAACTGGGCAGTGGTCTCTTAGAACATCCAGTAGAACTCCAGACCCCCCCCCCCCAACTCTATTTGTAGTTCTTCCATTCCTGGAACTCTCTCAGGCCGCTTCTCTCACCTACTCGCTCTACCTCCCACCGCGATACCTGCTATCTTCAGAGACATTATGGAATCTCCCCAGGCCCAGGCCCTCATGACCCGAGGAGACCGATGGAGTAGTGGCAGGAATCCAGCATTGGGCGTGTAGCAGAGGCACTGGAAGGGTTGTCGCCTATCCAGGGAGGGAGGGTATTTTTTCTTGTATATCCCCCCAAGGCGTGGTGCATGTCTGATGTTTTGCAGTGAACAGCAACCCTGCCAGCATCAGCCACACAGTGACCATGCCATCCAGCACTACTACAACGCTCCCAGTCTCCACCAGGAGTTGCTGTAGTGCCAGACAAGCCTGAGTCCTCCCCCCAAGAGAGGAGAGCAGCCCAGCAGGCACTCAATCCTCTCTATCCCCTGCTGACCCCCGGCACCCAAGCTTGCTCCCAAACCCGGATCGCCGGTGTGGTGTCCAGTGCCTCAATCCTCAGCGCCACTGGGCCAGCTTAGAACTCCAGACTTGATTATCTTATATGGCTGGATGACCACAATCCAGTCCAGAATTGTCTCAGAACAGGTTCTGTAATTTGTCTGGGTGGTATCTGCAACTATCTGTTGCACCCCCAATTCTGTGAGATAGTTCCTCACCATATTATTACTTTGATCTGCCCAGTTACAATTAAAATCACATCCAAATCATCCATTCCTTTTCTATTGGCAACATTTAAACTTGGACAAAATGCAGGAACCATCATCCAGACAACCCAGAAAGATAAAAATTGTACAAACAGTCATTTTCTTATTACCACTTAGCATTAACTCTATAGAAAGGAATTCACAGCTGCTACATGGTTGATTAAATACAAGTTTCTTACCTGCTAGAGGCTCTAAAACATGAATTAGACACCTATCTCCCCTTTTCCCAATTCAGTCCCTCCTGAATGTCACACTGACAGTGTGTCAGAGTCATCAATATTTTGTGAAAGACAGGTCTCCAAGAGCATAGTAACAACAAAGTTGCCCTCAGAGACCCATGCATCAAAGTCAGTCTTTTTGGCCATGAGACTCTGCACACGAGATACACAACAATAAGTGTTTTGTCCCTATTATTGTCCTTAACATCTGTCTTATTAACAGGGCCAGGATGTGGATGCACTGTGCTAGATAAAAGTAGTAATAAAAACCGGGAATACCTCTGCCTTATTAATTTGTACGTTTTCAGGTCAACAATATAAGATTTTGGTTTGTAATCCACATCACAACTGTAGATGACTATCCAACAACTAGAGTCAAATAAAATCAATTTCTGGACAAAACATAATGCTAGGTATGGGTCATTAATCAGGAAATCCAATGAAGAAAAGGCAGTGATACCACTCATTCTTCCCCATTCAACTTTGTAAATATTATTGGTTCCACCAAGCACCTGTTAAAAACCTTGTTCAAAATATCCTCATTATTAATTGAGGAGTTTGGTGATCTTATCAAGGCAAAGATAAAACACAACAAGTCTAGATTAAACATCATTAAACCAATTAAAACAATGTAAATGAAATCAGTTAAACACTAATGGTAGTTAAAAAACAAAATAAAGTATGTTTACGACAATACCAAAACATAAAACAAAAATACAGCAGCTTCCCACTGGTGACTACCACCACTCACACAGACAGATGCGCCATAGAGAGCCACTTGAGCCGCCCCACTTTTAAAAGACAGTCTAGCCATTCCCCTTCGCCACGTCACCACTGTGACCCGAATCCAGAAGCTGCCACCACACCAGGAGGTTCTGAGGACAATGGAGGGCTGGTAGAGGAGAGGGGATAAGTGAGCTGTTGAAGCAGGCAGGTGGTAGGAGTGCTGCAAATGCCCTAACAGTCTAGTGCTGTCTGATGCAGTTTGTAGTGTGAGCAACAGGTTCCTGGAGTAGCCACGCTTTAAGAGGCTATTTGGCCATACCCCTTCACCATGTCACTGCCGTGACCTGAATTGCCATTTTAAGCTGTATAATGTTTTTGGCATCCTAGGATTCATCATCCACATCCTTCTGATTCCCTCTGACATTTCTGAAATAACTTTTATTGCTAGTTTTGTCATTTATTGAGGCATGGCTGAAAATGGATCATTTTGATCCAGTCCACCTTCCTAGTAAAATGGAGATAAATAAAATGTATTTGCTTTTTGGTAAGCAGGTAAGTCACCTCCTTTAGGTACCTTGGTGTCCAGCAAGACCAGCACCTGGACTTTTCTGCACATGTGAACGTAATCCAAAAGAAACTGCACCCAAGCTTGTTGCATTATACAGAAACCGTGATTGCATTCCACTACCGGCATGCCAAGCAACTGTGCAGAAAATTATCCTCCCCACTTTTGACTATGCTGATGTAGTTTACAGTGCCACTCCCAAGACCACCCTGGCCAGGCTGGACACTCTCTTTTACTCCTTCTGTCGTTTTGCTCTGTGCTGTCCCCATGAACCCATCACTATGTTTTCTACAAAGCCCTCTCACTCCCATCCCTTGAATCCAGATGCCTCATCCATTCTGCTAGCTTTATGGCCACATACTGGTTCAGGCCACTGCCCTCCTACCTCACCTCACCTCTATTCTCTCTATCGTCACCCTTTCCCCCTACTCTTCTC
This sequence comes from Neoceratodus forsteri, assembly GCA_016271365.2. Classification (NCBI taxonomy): domain Eukaryota; kingdom Metazoa; phylum Chordata; order Ceratodontiformes; family Ceratodontidae; genus Neoceratodus; species Neoceratodus forsteri. The sequence continues at coordinate 728,152,645 of CM028129.1, forward strand.
CGCAACACCAGTCAAAAATCCCTGGCTCTCCCCCAAAGGTCCACCACTGCTGGTCAATCCACTTTCTCATATCAATGCCCTGAACTGTAGAATGCCCTCCATCTATGACACACCCACCCCAACATCCCTTTCCTCCCTACTTCATGACTACACCTCCCCAGTCTGTGCCTGCCCTTAACTCTCCTACCTCCACACCCAGGACCAATCCACCTCTAATACAAACATTTTGTACCTCTACATACCTTCAGCTACACTCAGTCTAATTCTCAGCACACAGTGGTTCAGCCCTATTCTACCAATTATTGTGCGTTTCCCTAGCTCACCTACCTCCAATTTCAAAGTCCAATCCTCCTCTCAGGCTGGTAACCTTCACCACCTACATATCTTCAGCTTAATTCTACCCTCTACGTCCTCTCTCCATCCGTGATGCACCTCTATGTTCCTGGGACCTCCCACTGCAATTGCTCTGCATTTTTCTCTATTACTACCATTAATGCTGTATTTTGATGCTACTTATAAACCAGGTGGTCACCCACTACAAGATGCATATGTATCGTATGGATATTGCTATTTTGTGCTGTCCCCTGTTGTTACTGTATGCTAACTGTAGACTGCAAGTTGAATGTATTCTATGCATTATTACTATTCAAGAGCTGTATCTATGTTATTGTATGTTGAACTGTTCATTCCCTTCCCCCCTTCCCCAGGAAGCATCTGGAAACAAGCAATCCTGCTCAGTGTGCCTTTCTGGTGAAACTTTTAAATAAACAAATAAAAGTTAATAAAAGCAATAAATACCTAATTTCAGGAAATATCTGGATAATGCAGAAAACACAACACAAGTAGAGGATAACAGTAGCATAGTAATAGTTAGGTACAGTCCAGAAAATTCACGGTACCCACCACATAAAAAGTATCAGAAACCATTGTTGATACAACCATTAGGTTCACTCCTTTTTAATACAAGGCAGAGTCCATTGTATAAGGTGGATTGGAATGCAACCAGTTATGCCTGGTTCAGGGAACAGGCAGAAACTAAGATCAGGTACACACTAACTGACTTAAACATTGGCTAAAGGAAGCTAATACTAGAATCTGGGGGCCAGGTATGAGAAGGCAATTTGACCCATTCTTCTGGACCATCTAGACTCTTGAACTAAAAGGGAGTCCCCTGATTGTAAGCTATAAGGTACAGAAGGGGCCCAAACATATCAAACAAGCAGGCTGGAGTAATGCACCAGAGCACTTTGTCAGAAAGCAGCCCATAATATTGGAAGAAGTGGAAACAGAGTCCAAGGAGGAATGCAGAGTGCAGTGGTAGGTGAGATGAGCAGCACCTGTAACAAAAGGACAGATACTATTATGCACCACATCCCATTTGGCCAAAGTTGACTTATAGGAACTGAAGTAAACTGGGTTAATAGTTAAGACTGGGTAACAGGCTGGCCCAACAGCACAGAGGTAGAGCTACCACTTGCGATGCTAGAAACGTGGGTTCGGGAATGAGCCAGGGTCTTGGCAGACCAGCTGGGGGAGGAGGATTGAGCACCCTAAGAGCTGCTCTCCTCTTCCTGGGAGGGAAGGTTGCCATTCCTACTGCAATACTGCCACATGGGTGACCACGGGTGGCAATGCAGCCAGGAATGCCAGGAGAGGGAAGGGAAGACATTGTCTAGGGTCTGCAGCAGCAGCACGTCTCAGTGTGTACCTGTCTCCTTGGACCTCCCAGTATGTCGTCTTCTTTGGGGTTCGGGGGAGAAAATGGAAAATGGATCCTCACTTCCATCCCTGGCAAATGACCCTGGTGGCTAGCAACCAGACCAACCACAAGAAACCCAGACAGGAGCCCCCCCCCCCGGAACACAATTTGTGTAGGCAGAAAGAGGCCGGCACTCTCTCCTTCCCCGCTGGGGGGGGGAGCAAACTGCTGCAGGATGGAGATGGTCCTCTGGTGGCACTCAGGAGTTCAGCCAAGCCACAGGACACCTCGAGAGTCCCTGAGAGAGAGGGACAGTTGTGACACTAGAAGGGGGATCAAACAGAAAATAAAAAAAAAAACTGGGCAACAGGACAAAAGGCCTTAGGGATAAGGTAGGAGGATTTCATCCTGTAAGCAAGGCCTACTTTAGCAGTGACAGATTTACAGGTGGATGAAAATCTAGAGAAGGGCCCAGAGTGACTCCAAGGGAAAGGATCTATCCAGGCAAGAGACAGAGACTGGGCCTATCCAGGCAGGAGACAGAGACTGCAGAGTCTGACCATACTTCATGTGTACAGCCGAAGAGCGTGGTTTGCATTTTTCAAGAGTTCAAAACAAGCCTGTTCAGATTCAGTACAACAGAACAGTTTGTGATCCTGCTGCTAGTGACCCAGCAGACAATATCAAATAAAGTCTTGCTAGTGTACACGTTGTCACAAAACTTTTTATTTTTAAAAAAGTGCTACTGTACTCGAAAAGTGCATGATACCAGGATTCAAAAGTTCATGAAAATGCCAACAGTGTTATGACTCACCAGTCTGCTGAAGGCCTAAGGCAGACCTCCTACCATTTTACAGAAATGGAGTTCCAAATAAGACTGTAAATTCAGGGACAGCCTGGTGGCGCTGACGGTTGAGGCACTGGACGCCATACCTCGCACCATGTTGGCAACCCGGGTTAGAATGGATTCTGGTCTCTCGGGAGTCAGCAGGATTGAGTGTCTGTAGACTGCTCTCCTTCCTCGGGGAGGGGGGGGACAGTATGGCGTGCTGTAGACTGACACCCAGCAGTGGCCGAGTATCGGCACAGGCGCACTGCCCAGACCAGGGGAGGGCACCTGTCCAGGGCATATGGCTGCTTCCATGGGGGTAGCTGCCTCACCTACTGTATTGCATGGTTTGGGTGCCTGTGGAGAAAAAGCAGAAAACAGCCAGGAGGCGACGGGGTCCATGATGACCCGAGATGTTCGGGTAAAGTAAGAGTCCCTGTGAGGGAGGGCCGGAGCAACCTATCGGCTCCGCAGAGGACTTGTTAAAAAAAAAAAAAAAAAAAAGACTCTAAATTCAGTCAATGTGTTTTACATGGAGCTGTATGTAGCAAATTTTCTTGAATGGTAGCTGTAAATCCAATAATCCATGACAGTTTAAAAGAAAAAGTCCCCATGTTACACCTCAGGCTGTAAAATAGCCTACATGGTTTCAGGCACACAACACCCTTGGCAGTTTGCTCATTTGGAGTTTCCTCTGGGAGCATGACTTAGCTTCAAAGATTGTGAAATTTATAAGGCAACAAATGTTATGACATCACATAGCTCAATAAAGTGTCATACAGAGGTACAAAGTGTTGCAAAACTGCAATCGAGTGTAGAATTTGTGCATACATTAGTGCAAAATATACATAATACCCTCAAACCCATTGTCATCCTATTTTGTTTTATAACAATACAAATATTTCATCCTATTTCATTTTCTGACAAAACAAATGTTAAATGTCTAAACATTATTAGATAAAAATCTCCCCATAAAATGGGATATTTTTTTGAGAGGGCAGAAATAATGTAAAAACCAGGCCGTCCAGGTAACTGTTGAAAGGATTATATGGGAAAAGAGATAGGATAGTTTGGGGGGGGGGGGCCGTGTTTGGATATGTTGCTGATTTTTTTTCTAAATGGGCAATATGATACCCTGGTGATGACATATCCAGTGTTACACTAACAGAGGAACAAACAAAATTACTGTGTGATGGACTTCCCTATATTCCGGCACCACAACAAAATGATTTTCAGGTACAAATAGTCCTCTTTAAGTTCTTTAGAAAATTACAAATTTAAGAACTTTTCTGGTAATAAAAACATTCACTGCCTTAAACATGGAGAGAGGTCACTTTGGAAAAACGATGGGTTATTTTGTGAAGCAGTGCAAAATGAAAACATTCATGTGGCCTCATTAATAAATGACAAAATAAGGACAACGCAGGATACTGACAATTTTAAATGCCTTAGAAATGCTTATGAATGCTAACCTAGAAAGTGCTCAGGATGTCCTACCACTTTTTTGACCATTCTGCCACCTATGCTTGAAGTAGCATACTTCCTCAAGGAAGGCTCTACCAGGCTGGCCTGTCAGTGCAGCAGTAGCACTTCAAAAGCTGGCTACCCAGGATCGGGAGCAATCTCAGGTTGTCGGGGGCCAGATGGGGAAGCAGATAGAGTGTCCCAGAGGATGCTCTCCCCATCTGGGGAGGGTGCATTGCTTCCTCTGCTGCAGCACTGTCACCTGGGTGACCACAGGTGGTAGTGCAGGATGGAGGAACAATCTAGAGGAAGTGGCAGATGGTGGCATCGGAGCATAGGCACGTCTGCATGCATGAGTCATGGTGTACTCACTGTGCTGCCTTGGGTGCTCGGGGGAAAGACTAAGAAAAATGGCACTGACACCAGGAGGCTAGCAAACCCCAGTAAATCTGGCACACAGCCTCAACTTGGTGGGTCCCAAAGATTGAGCCTAAAATGCACATAGATACGGGGGAGCCTCCCCCTTCCAGTCCCAACTGGGGGGGTGTCCAAAGCTACATGGTGGCTCGAAAAGGCAACCTAGGTAAGTGGCAATCTGGGTCCGGGTGCCAGAATGGAAAAGAACTTATAAACAGAATGATTAACGGGTAGATTCCATAAACTATTTTGTCTTAAAACCATAGTCTGTAGGCTCGAACAATGAATGCCTCCATCACACCCTCCAAATTTCATCTGTATTTCAAGATATTAAATTACATTCTGTGCTACTGTGAAAACTTGCTTGGCTCTATTACAGAAGTTATGACCCTACTCTTGCAATGCATCATGGGACTTGATGCATTAGGCCTCAAGGTGTTGTAGTTCTGCTTCATCTCTGCAGCGTCTTTGCTTTTTTCTTTGCTCGTGTTGGCTAACAAACTTCATGGAAACTGCTGTTTACAGAGGTTGAAGCATTTCAAAGTTGAAATAAGGTGCTTTGAGAGGAGGCTGTTGTCTGTGAAACATAATGACGGGGAGGGGGGCTCAGCACAGTTAATTTCTAATGAGGAGACAAGCTTGAATGAGAAACCTGATAAAAGGAACTTTGTTACAGTGTGCTTACCCATAAAATAAAACAAAATAAAGTGAAACACACACGCGCACAAACACACACACACACACACTCACACGTGCTTGCACACCTCCTTCATAAGCCCATAATTCTCAGGCAACACCACAGTCACACATGCCACCTTGGGCCCAGATAAAATGCCTCATGATGCTACAGTCTGCCCATGACCCATATCCAAACAAATATCCATACAACAAAAAGTCCTTTATTTTCAAACTCTGATGGGAAACTTGATAAAATGGACTTTGTTACAATATGCTAACCCTGAAAACAGAAATAAAAGTGAAGCACCCCCCCCACACACACACACACCCCTGTCATAATCCCATAAGCTTCGGGCTCTACCACATACTCACTGAGCCCACCCTGACTCAGATATACAAAATGCATGCCTCTGGATGCTAAAGCCCACCCATGACCCATATCCAAACAAACATCCATACAACAAAAAATCCTTTATTTTTGTATGCCACATTATTCAGGGCTTGATTTTTGGCTGAAACAAATGGTTGCCGTTCGGCCAGTAGATCAAAATAACTGGACCACAGGAGATTATGGTCGACCACTGGGAAATGGCTGATTAAATGTGCTGTCAGTTTACTGCTATTTTTGGCAACATCTGCTGGACAGTTTGTAGTGCACCTGTGTGCATCATTTGCTTCTGTGAAAAGGATTTTGTTACACAATGTGCTTATCTGGAAATCAAAAACAAAATATACTCATCTCCTACACTGAACAACAGTTTCATACTGTGACTGCAGTGTGACTACAGAAGTAGGTAAAATCTTCTAAAACAAAGTGATTTGATTTTTGATTGACTGTATGCTCCAGCAGAAAGCAGAGTTTGTAGCACACAATCCAGTCTTGGCAAAGGACAATTAACTTTTCACAGACAACAGCCTTCTTTCAAAACACTTTCAACACTAAAACACTTCAACCACCCCCCAAAAAAAAAATAGAGCAGTATCCATGATGTTTGTTAGCCAACATGAGCAACGAAAAAAGTGATAACACTGCAGGAATAAAGCAGAACTACAGCACCTTGGGCTCTAAAGCATCATAAAGTCCCATGATGTATTGCAAGAGTAAGATCATGACTTCTGTAATGGTGCAAAGCAGGTTTTCCCAGTAACACAGAATGGAATTTAGTAACTTGAAATCCAGATGAAATTTAGAGGGTGTGGTAGAGGCATTCCTTGTTCAAACCTTCGACTACATTGTTTTAAAGAGTTTATGGAACCTTTCCTTTAAAAGGTCTCCATCATGTTCCCTTGCTCCCTCATTTCCTGGAGTGGGTACATGCTCAGATTTTCCAACCTTTGCACATGCAAGAGTCCCTGATGACCCTGAATCAATTTATAGTTCTTCTCTGTATCACCTCCAGCTGGTCAATGTCTTCATTTTGGTAGGGGCTGCATGACTGCACACAGTACTTCAGATAGTCACACCATAGGTCTGTATACTGTAGCAAGAGAATCACCTCTTTCTTTCTGCTGATGAACCACCTTATTATTCAACCCAGCACCCTATTTGCCCTTGCCACTGCCTTCTTGTATTGCACAGAGAGTTTTAGATTGCATGGGATAGCAATCCCCTGGTCTTTCTCTTCCTCCGACACTATAATAGTCACATCCCCTAGTCTGTACTTAGCCTGGGGTTCTGGTTCTTGCACCCTATTTGCATGATGGAGCAGTTACTTTACAAAACAGTTGATTTTAGAGAGCATCTCCTCCACTGAGCCACATCATAGAACTGTAAGTTGTTGGCATCAGGACCACCCAGAAACTTTTGCTAGCTGGGGCCACCCATGTTGACATGCATCATCAATGCCTATATAACGTGGGTGGCCACATCATGCCTCAGTTTCCCACGGAAGACAATCATCGTACCAGCTGGGACCAAAATACCCAAGATCAAACCAGGCACACAGTACAGTGGCTGTAACCCTGAGTATTAAAATGATGTAACTGGGCATAATAGAAGAACCAATATGTGACAGCAGGAAGGACAACCAGAAGCCATCCAAAAAGAGGGAAGGAAGGAGGGAGGGTGAGCTATGGCTTGATGGAGGAGAAGCTCATGAAAATCTGCCAATATGGTAAATAACTGCTCTATCTTCTTCCAGGATATCTCCCTCCCTCCATTGAGGCACATCATGGAATGATTCCCAAGCAGTACCAGAACACCAAGGGAGGAAGGAAGAATCTATGTACCCTGAGTAAGGAGGCTTTGTAGGACAGTAAGGCCAAATCCAGCATGTTCACAGGAGACGATGCCCAGACTGTTGTGTTTAGTGAGTGTGTGAACAGTGCTCCAAGTTGCAGCAGCACAAATGTAAGCAATGGACACAGTATGAAAACATGCCATGGAAGAAGCCATGCCACGAGTGGAGTGAGGACAGACAGGACCAGAAAGCTACTTACTGCGTCCTTGGTAACAGAAATCAGTACAGCATGTCAACCATTTGGAAAGACCCTGCTTAGAAATGGGGGAGCCCACCATTCTGGTAGTGAAAGACACAAATAGCTGAGAGGATGTCCTACAATCCTCAGTATGATCAAGGTACCAATGCATTGTCTGACGGACATCAAGCTTGTGTAGCCAATGTACCTCACCATACGTGGGAATCAAGAAGTAAACCGGAAGGTCAATGGTCTGATTTATTGTATGCTAAGAAATTACCTTCGGCACAAAATGAAGACTGGTACACAAGGGAACCTGAGTGGGGGAAAAGGATCATGAGGCTCAGCAGCCAGAACTTGCAATTCAGAGATAAGTCTATCAGATGTCATAGCCACAAGAAACAATGTCTTACAAGAGAGGAAGCAAAGCTCACAAGTAGCAGCGGACTCAAAGGGAAGTACAGAAAGGGTCTCCAGAACCATATTAAAGTCTCATATAGGAACCAGATCTCAGACCAGGGGGTGGGTGCAAAAGCATAGCACCTCCAAGGAACTTGTTGGAAACCTCAAGCTGAAGCACCATTTTACTGATGGTGAGGGTATAAAAAGGCTACACCACAGTCAAGCAAACCTTTATCAAGGAGTACCCAAGGCCTGCATCTATAAGGGACTGGAGGTAAAGCATAATGTGACTGACTGAATAGGTAAAGGGGTCCAGCTAACTGGCAGTACAGAAAACAGTAAAACCTTTCCATTTTTTGAGTAGGTGTGCCAAGGAGACAGCTTATGAGCTGCCAGTAGAGCAGCTGCAGCCACAGGGGGACTCGCCCCAAAGCAAGACAGTTTTATGTCCTGATGAGCCAGGCATGAAGGTGCAGGGACCAAAGATCCGGTTGCACCACAGAACCCTGCTCCTGTGGCAGAAATCCCACTCATAGAGGTACTGGGACAGGGAGTTCCACTGCCAACTGATGAAGTAGAGGAAACAAATTTGTTTGAGACAGAACAGAAGCATGAGATCATCAGACAGCTTGTTGCCCATGGTATCCATAGATATCTACATGCAATTTTAATATTTAATCATTTAAGTCTGGTAGCTGGCAATCCTCGGATGAGATGTTAAACTGAGGTCCTATTTGCTGTTCTGGTGGTAGTTCAGGTGGATGTTAAAGATCCCATGACACTTATCGAAAAGAATAGGGGAATTTTTTATTTGATCAAATAATTAAACAAAGAAATCAACATACATATACATAATCATAATGTTAGAAAAAAAAAACAGGTTTGTTAACAAATGAAAGTTTACAATGAGTTTTTCCTTCAATTCATTTACCTAGGAATATAACCCTAAGGTTCATAGTCATAGTTTATTGTGTGTGTGTGTGTGTGTGTGTGTGTGTGTGTGTGTGTGTATATATATATATAAACTAAACTGGATCTAGAAACATAGAAGTTGACAGCAGATAAGGACCGCAAGGCCCATCCAGTCTGCCCATTTCTTTTTCTACCTTATAAATGTGCCATCTGCCTTTGCTCTGTCAATGGCCTATCTATTCATACTCATCTGTATTGCTCCTTATGCCTATCCCATGCCTGTTTGAAGCCCTGCACTGTATTCATATCCACCACTTCCTGAGGTAGGCCGTTCCATGCATCCATCGCCCTTTCTGTGAAAAAGAACTTCCTCACATTACCCCTTAATCGGCCTCCCTCTATTCTCATGCTGTGTCCTCTTGTCCTACAATTTTTCTTATATTGAAACATATTAGACTCTTTCACCTTGTTAATGCCCTTAAGGTGTTTGAATGTTTTGATCATATCACCTCTCTCCCTCCTTTGCTCTAGGGTATACATATTGAGCTTCGTTAATCTGTCCTCATATGTTTTCTGATGCAGTCCCTGTGCCATTTTGGTTGCCCTTCTCTGGACTGCCTCAATTTGGTTAATGTCCTTGTGAAGATGTGGCTTCCAGTACTGCACGCAGTACTCCAGATGGGGCCTAACCAGTGTCTTGTAAAGAGGGATAATTACCTCCCTCTTACGACTTGTGATACACCTACCAATACACCCCAACATCACCCCAGCCTTACCTACTGCCTTAGTGGTCTGCTTGGATGATTTCAGGACATCGGTGATGATGATGTCCAAGTCTCTTTCTTCCCTTGTGACTGCCAGCAACTCCCCTCCCAGCCTATAGGTGGCTTCAGGGTTTCTCTTCCCTATGTGCATGATCTTGCACTTCTTTGCATTAAACCCCAGTTACCACTCTTCTGACCATTTTGCTAGTTTAACCAGATCTCTTCTCATTCTGCCCACCCATCTGGATCATCTACTCTGCTGCAGATCTTGGTGTCATCTGCAAACAGACAAACCTTACCCTCCAGTCCATCTGCAATGTCACTGATGAAGATATTGAAGAGGACTGGCCCTAGGACTGATCCCTGAGGTACCCCACTTGTGACTTGCATCTCTTCTGACTGTATACCATTTACCACCACTCTGTTTTCTGCCAGTCAACCAGTTTGCCACCCAGTTGATCAACCTCTGACCCACCCCGAGCCTACCCAGCTTATCAATCAATCTTCTGTGTGGAACAGTATTGAAAGCTTTGCTGAAGTCAAGGTAGGTGACATCAACTGCTCCCCCTTGGTCCACCACTCTGGTTACCCAGTCAAAGAAATCTATGAGATTAGTTTGACAGGACCTTCCTTTTGTAAACCCCCTGCTGTCTTGGATCCTGTGCGCCTATGGATTCCTGGTGTTGCGCTATCCTTTCCTTAAGGATTGCCTCCATAATCTTGCCCACTACTGAGGTAAGACTTGACTGGTCTGTAGTTCCCTGCCTCCTCCCTGCTACCACTCTTGTAGAGCAGGATCACATGAGCCCTTCTCCAGTCTTCTGGGACTTTTCCTGTGCTCAGAGACTCACTAAACAGTTCTGATAATGGCTCTGCTAGTTCCACCCTTAGCTCCTTTAGTACCCTGGGATGTATGCCATCAGGTCCCATTGTCTTGTCCACCCTGAGCTTAACGAGCTCTTGTAGGACCCTTTCTTTAGTGAAGGGACTAGTGCTCACCTCCCTCCCCCTGTGTCCATGGTGCTAAGCTGTGGGCCCTGCCCTACCTTCTCTTCAGTAAATACAGAGCATAAGTACCTATTTAGGATAGATGCTTTTACATGGTCCTACTCCTCACATGCCCCCTTATCTCCTTTGATCTTAGCAATACTCCCTCTGGACTTTCTCCTTTCACTAATGTATCTATAGAAAGTCTTGTCACCTTCTTTACTGTTTGTGCTAGTGTTTCCTCGGTTTGGGCCTTTGCCTGCCTTACTGCCTTCCCTGCTTCCCTTAGGAAAGTTTGGTATGCCTCCCTGTCTTCATCCCGCTGTGTTCCCTTATATTTCCTGAAGGCCAGACTTTTGGCTCTGACCTCTTCTGCTACTGTTTTTGAGAACCAAAGTGGTTTCCTTCTTCCTTTGCACTTCCTTGTCTCTCTAACACAATGGGATGTTGCTTCATGTATTGCATCCTTAATGCTTGCCCACTTTGCCTGTACCCCCTCACCTGTATTTCCTTTTGCCAGGGCTAGCTTAACTCTGTTGGCCATCTTATCAAAGTCAGCTCCTCTGAAGTCAAATATTTTTGCCTTGGAATGGGATGATTTAGTTGTAGTGGCCAAATTGAACCATACCATGTGATGGTCACTGGCCCCCAGGTGACCTTCTACCTGGACATCTGTGATCCTTTCCTTGTTAGTCAGTACTAGATCTAGGATAGCCCTGTCTTTTGTGGGTTGTTGTACCAGTTGTTTGAGGCCCTCCCCCTGCAGGGAATCCACCATATGTCTAGTTCTGGCAGATGTTCCTGCTGGTACTGACCAATCTGTATCTGACATGTTGAAGTCTCCCATTATCAGAACCTCCCCTTTAGCTGTCATGTTTTGTATACCTTCTAACAGTAATGTGTCTATGTCCCCCTCCTCCTGGTCTGGGGGCCTGTAGACAACCCCAGTTCTTATGGCTGTCCCATTTCCTGTTTCCAGGGTGGCCCACAGTTCTTCTGGCTCCTTATGTGTATTCTGAATTTCTGTAACTTTGATATTTTCATTGACATACAGGGCCACTCCACCCCTCCTTTTTGCGCCTTGGTCTCTTCTGAACAGTACATAACCAGGTACTGAAGTCTCCCAAGCATGGTTACTGGTAAACCACGTCTCACTAATTGCTGATATGTCCAGTTTAGCCTCTGTCATTATTGCCTGCAGGTCTGGGATCTTGTTTCCCAGATTGCGAGCATTTATGTACATGTTTTCCATTGGCCAGATTTCGGTGTGTTAGTTGTTGGGTGAGGTCTGGCGTTTCCCCTGTGTGTCATATGGGGAGCTGGACCTTTTTCCTTACCTGGTGATGCAAATGAACTGCAAGCATGCTGAACTCCTTTTTGACCACTAGCTGAGGGGAGAGGGATGTTCTTCCCATTCAACGTATGGGGTGCTGCAACCCTCTCCCCATTTGCTAGTTTAAATATTCTGCAAAGACATCCAACTTCTGCCCCAATGCACTGACTCCCTCCTTAGTCAGATGCAGTCCATCAAATTTAAAGAACTTTCACTCCCAAAACTGTTGCCAGTTCCCTACAAATTTGTGTCCTTTTTCCTGGCACCAGCCATTGAGCCACATGTTTAGCTCCCCTATCTCCCCTTCTCTGGCCTTCCGTCCTTCTGCCCCTCTCTCCCAGACTGGCAGGATCTCAGAGAAGGAGATGCCGGATGAAATGGATGAGAGCTTGTCACCCAGCCTGGTCAGGTGTTCCTTGGTCTCCACAACTGACCGGCTGGCAAGATCATTAGTCCCTATATGTACCAGGACGTCAATGTTTTCTCCTGCTTCCTGAACAATTTTAGTAATGCGGCCAGTGTCTCTCCATGCTGATTTACCTGGGAGACATCTGACCATTACCCCTGGCTGGAGAAAGTTATCAACTCTCCGAATCATGGATTCTCCTAAGATCAGAAGTTTTTTGGATTTCCTTTTTGCTTTTTTTTGTTTTGCTTCCTGTTTTGGGCAAGTTTTGTTGTGCTAGCTCCTGTGTTGCAGTGTCCTGCTCTGCAGTGTCCTCTGCCCTATTGTTTGATTTCAGAGATAGAGGCAGATAGCTGTTTGTAGTTTTTATATGGTTTGTGGAGGTAATATGTTGGAGAGCACCGAGTGATGGGGTACCCGATTTGCCCCTCCTAACCACCTGCCAACCTCCCGGACCAACTACTCACTGCGGTTGAGGTGCTTCTGTTGGATGTTGGGGAAATGGCGGATAGTTCTTACAATATATTTCCTCTTGAATATGAAATTTGAGGCATGCAATCTCTGCCCATGCTGCCTGGAGCTGAGCCCTAAGATCTCCAATGGCTCAGCATGTAGGACAGTGACCTAAATCCTGTAAAACTGTCCTTCTGAAAAGTGTTCTGCAGTACTTGCAGCTAATGATATCCATTCCAGATAAGTTACATAGAAACATAGAAGTTGACGGCAGATAAGGACCGCAAGGCCCATCCAGTCTGCCCATTTAAGTTGCTGGGTTTATAACCTGGTCAGGGTAATTAGGAGGAGGAAAATGAAAGCAAAAGTTTAATTTTGTGTTTTTTTTATTTGTTTTTGTATAACTTGTTATAACAAGTTAAATTACTAGTGCCCCTGTAAATGAGGTCATCATGTGGATACCCCACTAATCTGCTCCTTCCTGCTTTGCCACAGCAAATGTCATGACTGTGCTACCCTATAAAAGGAGTGTAGTGTGGGGTGGTTGGGGATGGGGTGGGTGGCTGGGCCCTTCCCCTGCCAAAAAAGAAGGACCATGGACAAAAGAAACAAGGAGGTAAGAGCAGAAACAATCAGTTAGCAACAAATGCAGTAACCCTGAAAGCTTATCCTAATGATAGATAAAACTGTAAAACCTGTAAAGCACCACCTGTAATAATTTCACAGAAGATATACCCTGTAAGAAACACTTTGCTACAGAGAAAAATAAAGTAGTAACAGAAGATATACCTTGCAAAAGACAATTTGAATCAGAAGATTACAGCAGTAATCTGTTAGCACACACCTGTAGGCACACCTTATAATAATGCAGCAAAAGGTATACCCAGCAACAACAATTTGAATCAGATAAAAATAAAGGAATAAAATGTTAGCAACAAACAGTAACAATCCCTGTGAATACAAAATAAAAACAACACACAGTAAATCTGCCTAGCCAAAAGAAGTCTTAATCCTTTCCCTTGCTCTAGTAAGATTCTTTGCTCTGTCCTTTCAAGCAACTCAGAAGGAAAGCCCCCAATCATTATTTAAATTAAATTACTTTCTCCTAGAACTCCTTATTTAGTACTGCATTTCATGTTTACTATCCAGTTTCATAAGCGTTGAGCCATCCCTCAAGTTACACCTTCAAACAGTATAATTGGTAAAGCTCTCCACCAGTTAGCCACCACAGGTGGGGGCAGGACTTTTTTCTCTTTCTGTAAAACTATGGATACTTCTTTTGTAATATTCTCTACCAGTCCTGCTAGAGGGGTATCCTTCTGCTGCAGTATAAAAAGGCATCTACTTTGCCATATACACCATTTTATTATGACACACACCACTGAGTACCTGGGCAGAATATTTTCCAACTTGGATCGTATGACCCATATACTCTCTATATCTCTGCAGCTGCCACCAGTTGGTTTCACTCATACCTGGCAGGCAGGTCTCAATCAGTAAGAATTGGCCCACACATCTCTAACCCCCTCCCGGTCACTACCGGAGTCCCCCAAGGCTTGGTCCTTGGCCCGATACTCTTCTCCATTTTTCTGAATGACCTACCCTCGGTCTGCCCACGCACATCCATTCACATGTACGCTGATGACACCGTACTGTATGCATCAGACCCCTCCCCGCAGAAGTGGCCTCTATACTCCAGCAGAACTTTAATACAATTCAGCACTGGTTTCACTCCAACCAGCTTTGTCTTAATACAGTACCAAGAAAACTGTCTCACTAACCTTCGGCTCGAGACAAAGACTCTCCCGGCTCCCCTCCTCCCCCACCTTCCTCACCGTTGATGGGACTCCCTTGGAGGCTTGCACTTCCTTCAGATACCTAGGGGTCTGGCTCGACCAGCACCTTGATTTCTCTGCTCGCATCGACTCAATTCACAAAAAAACTGCATCCAAAACTAGGAGCCTTATATCGCAACAAAGGCAGCATCCCTCAGACTACCCGGAAGGCAATTGTTCAGAAGATAATCCTCCCTTTACTTGACTATGGCAATGTGGTCTACGGCACTGCTCCTAAGTCATCTGTAGCCAGCCTTGACACACTCTTCCATTCCTTCTGTCGCTTCACCCTGGACTGCCCTCCCATGACTCATTACTGGAACCTCTACAGGTCCCCTAGACCTGCCCTCATTCCAAGATCGCAGACACGTACACTGTGCCAGGACCACAGTGAAATTCTGGTCACAGTCCCTTCCCTCCCTTCCCCTCTATCTCAAATCAGCCCTCTCAATCCAATCACTGCCAGCGTACTCTCTCAGGAGCGCTGACTCCCGGCTTTTTTATGTTCCACTTATGGGCTCATCTAAAGGTCAAGCTGCTTCCAAACACTGCATGCCCAAATTATGGAACACACTGCCGGCAGACATTAAGCTCACCACAAACACTCAGCATCTCAACCACCTCCTAAAGACACATTTCTCCTCCACATGCACTTGCACCTAGCACCATCAAGGGGCCGGTGTCTCCTGCTGTCCACTATTATATCCTCTCGCTATGTAGAAACGTTGCAAAGTGCACTCAGAACACCGCCTAGCACAAGCAATTAGTTAGTTTAGTAATTTATGTGGTACTATTGCCGTCTCCACTAAGTTCTGATAACAATTTTGTGTACTGATATGTAATCTAATGTGCTTGACATGTATATATTCATTTGTACACCATACCATTTTAACCTTCCATGCATGTTTATGTTAATGTCCTCCTGCAGTTGCTCATGTCTAGTGTACCCACTTTGCTCACAGTTATGGGAGCATTGTAATCTGTATATACTGGATCTATGCCATTTTTACTATCTGTAATTCATGTGTAATATCATATTGTTCTATTTGTATTTGCTCCTCTTCCCCTTCCCCTAGGTCTCATCTGGAATAGAGCGGTTCACTGCTCAGTATGCCTTCCTGGTAAAGCTCTTAAATAAATAAATAAATATACTAAAACTTTATATGTCATTAAGGCTATTTGAGGACAACCCCAAGCTTGTGCTAACATCTTCCTTACTTCTTTCATATAATTACAATCAAAGAACAAGTGCTGCATTGATTCAGTTTGTAATCCACAGTTTGCCCTTAAGCATATCCTTTCCTCCATTATTTTATGGAAGTGGTTCTCTCTCGCATTCAATTTTTCGTGACAGCACATCCATAAAGTGTCCCACATTTTCTGTGGAACTTGAGGCTCTGCAAGTTGGTTAGTTAAACATTTCTCTTCTACGTCAGTGGGACAAGAGAAGCAAGGAAATGTTAGAAAACAAGAATTCAATAACTGGGTATACAATTTTTTCCTAGACTGACGGAGGCAGTCCTGTTGTAATACTTCTCATGATTTAACTTTCCTGAAAAGATCAGTAAGGTATTCTGAGATACCATGGTGGATATTCCACAATGTCCCCCATTTAGGGGATTCCCATTTCTGGAAAAAGTCAGAACATCTTGTTTTAAAACTTAAAGCCCACGCATGTTGCTGGCCTAATAGTATTGGAACCACATTTGTGTATAGAAGTATTAAAAAGAAAAACAAGACAGGGTTTTTCATGTTCAGGTCACCTTTTTTAACTCACCAGTAAGTGACTGCTCTGTTCACCGGATTCAACTTACTACCCCACAGTAGGGGAAAGAACATATTGTACATCCTGGCTTCCAATTTTACTGGTAGTGGAAATATATGGCTAATATTCAACAAGATGTGGATTATAAATGTTTTTTAATAAGTGTATTCTTTTGAACCTAGTCATGGGGTACCCCTTCAATCTATGTACTTTTTCCTCTGCCTTCTCCAAGGCAGGATCTGGACCCCCAAAAGAAATATCTAAAATCTGTAAAAGGTGTGTCTGAATTTTTATTCCATCAATCTCAGTTACTTGGAGATCTGGCTGTATTGCAATTGCCACAACTTTACTTTTTTACTTATTAATAACAGAACTTGTTAGGTTGGAGAAAGCCGTAATAACTTCTGACATCTTACCCCAGACCTGTGGTCTGCCACAAGGACTCAGAGATTGTCTGCATATGCTATTACGCTTGGGAAAAACATGTCTGCCGTGCTTAACATATGTTTTACTTTTGGATCTGAGTTAATTTTCCTGAGTAGGGGGTCTATTGAAAATACGTACATGAGGGGGCTCAAGGGACACCCCTACCTAACTCCCCTTTGGATGGGGACATGAGGACCAACCAGACCATTCACTGAAGGACTCATTGAAGCTGAACTATATACCATTTTTAACCATTCGATAAACTGTAAAGGTATACTATAATATTGTAATACTGTAAAGAGATAACTATGTGAGACCAAGTCAAAGGCCTTGGATTGGTCTAGGCTGAGAATATACCCTCCTGCTATCGGGCATCATAAATCTTTCTTATAAGTCTTAGGCTATCTAACATTGATCTCTGTGGTATATCACAGGTCTGGGTAGGGAAAATAACATAAGCAGCTGCCTGTGCGAGTCTACTGCATAATATTTTGCTTAAAAGTTTCCAATCACAATTTATTAAGCTAATTGGATGCCGATTATTAATATCTTCTTTTGTGCCTTTTTTGTGTAGATAAATTTGCAGACTGTCTGCAAGAGCTGGCAGTAAAGGATTGTGTCCCAGCACCACTGCATTGAATATATTCTCTAAATAGCTTACAAGTATTCCTATTGCTTTTTTATAAACTCCACAAGGAATCCCATCCGGCCCAGGTGACGTGTTGTTTTTCAAGTGGGATACAACAGACAGAATCTCTTCCATTGTGATGGGTTTTATCATATTATTTATTA
This sequence comes from Neoceratodus forsteri, assembly GCA_016271365.2. Taxonomy (NCBI): domain Eukaryota; kingdom Metazoa; phylum Chordata; order Ceratodontiformes; family Ceratodontidae; genus Neoceratodus; species Neoceratodus forsteri. The sequence continues at coordinate 728,170,225 of CM028129.1, forward strand.
TTTCCTGGTCTACAGCATGGAAATCAATTCCCTCTAAGAAAGTATCTAATCTCCCCTTAGGGCGTGCGTCCTGACCAAATAGTTTTTCGGTACGTGCAGTAACAACTTTTACAATACCAGATTATTACGGACCAATCTCCCGGTTTCAGAGATGATTTGTGGCATATATTTCTTTTCCACCCTTTGTTTACAGTTATCATATGGATTGACAACTTGAGCCTTGCCCTGTGTACCATATTTTTGTTCCATAAAAAAGGAGCTTGCCCTGTCACTGTATTTTCATCATTTCTTTCTTGATGTTTTTATTTGTTCAGAATAATCATATTCTAGTTCTGTTGTTAGAGAAGTTAATTTCTTCAACTGTCTTGTATTTTCTAAATATTGTATATATTTAGATTGAGATAATGATTTAGCCACCTTTTTACAGTGGTTTTTAATCGGTCTTTGTTTCTAGCCACCAAAGCACAGGGTTATCATATAATCCATACACAGAGATTCATAGATTCATAGACTGATACGGGCTCAGGAGGCAAAATGACCTTAAAGAGCTCACCACCAATATGGTGGAATAATAGCTATTGGAGATACAATGTTTTTTTACTTCCCATATAATTACCTAATTGTTTTTTAAATGATTCCATATTATCACGCTCTATTTCCCTTGGCAAAGCATTCCATTGAGTCACTACCCTTTGAGTGAACCATTAACTTCTTTTATGAGTTTTACAATTTACCCCTACCCCTCTAAGTTTAAAGCTATGTGTACGGGTAAAGGTCTGGGAATTGTTCTGTCAGACCCAGAGTTTCAAAAAGAAGCAGATCTTTGGTGGCTTTATATATCAAACATAAGTCTCCTTGTAATTGCCTATATCCCAAAGAAGAGAGGCCTAAGGCTTGTAGCCTTGCCTCATATTCTAGGGTCCTCATTTCACTGATTTGTTTTGTTACTTTTCTTTGGACCCACTCCACTAGTTTTTTACCTTTTTTCATGACCGGCACACAGAAGGAAGAGCAATAGTCAAGTTGGGATCTAACCATACTGGTATAGAGTGGAAGACTCACCCTCGGGTCTCTGCTTTTTATACGTTTAAAAATACATCCAATAATTCTATGGCCTTTTCTGACCTTAGATGAGGTTTGGTTAATGAAAGATAATTTGTTATCTACGAGAACTCCTAGGTCTTTTTCATTAGTTGTTACAGAGAGTTGAACATAATTAATTTTATAGGTGAAGTTCTGGTTATTATATCTGAAGTGCATTGCTTTACATATTTGTTCGTTAAAACACATTTTATTATTAGTTGCCCAGGTGCACATTTCATTGAATTCCTTTTGGAAGTAATTTGCAGCTTGTATATTATTAACTATGCAACCAAGTTTGCAGTCATCTGCATACTTGTTACATTGTTGATATTAAATTAAAAAGAACAGAGCTCAGGACCGAGCCCTGCAGGACCCCAATACTAACTTTTGCCCATTGTGAAGAGTGACCTCTGATAACTTTCTGATGTGTATTTTGCAACCATGATGTAACCCAATTAATTAAAGTTGGATGAAAATTGAACATGTACATATGGTTGATCAGAACCTGGTGTGAAACTTTATCAAAAGCTTTGGAGAAATCAAGAAGGATAATATCTACAGGGAGCCCTAAATCAAGAGGTGCACTAACATTCTCAAAGAAGTTTAACAAATTAGTCAGGCATGATCTCCCTTGGGAAAACCCATGTTGTGTTAGATCCTGTAAGTGATAAGTAGAAATATGTGCTTCAATCTGAGTTAATAATGTTCTTTTACCAATTACTGAAGTGAGACTGATGAGTCTGTAGTTGGTTACAAGTTTTTTGTTACCAGCGTTGTATATGGGGGCGACAATGGCCTCAGTCCATGAATGAATTGTTTCACCTTGATTGAGTGAGGCATTGAACAAAACTGACAGAGGACCACATATAACATTTGATGTTTCTTTCAGGAATCTAGGATGTATATTGTCAGGCCCTGGCGATGAATGGGGTCTGAGCTTTTGAAGTAAAGTTTTTACCTCTAACATCGTGATTGGTGGAATATACACATTGGCCCAGATATTCAAAAGGGTTGCGCATGGCACAACAGTGTTGCACCATGCACAACCCACTGATGCACCCCGGTGCGATATTTAAAAGGGAAAAGTGCACCTGCACAAATGCCCGCTCAGGGTGCATCAGACAGGCGCAGGCACAGGTGGGGGGGTGTGCCCATGAATAAACTGCACAGCCCGATATTTAGCCGGGCCGTGCAGAGTTATGCAGACGCAACCCCTACCTGTGCCTGCACAAAGTTACGTTAACAAAAAAGGAACAAGTCGAGGGCCACCCACAGGTGAGCTGCCGCATTGCAGGGCTCAACACAGCAGCTGCCACCTGTGGGTGGCCCTCCACTTGTTCCCGCCACACCTGGTGGCGCCCCCATGCCCGATCGCGGGCTGAAGTATCCCGAGTGGCCCAATCATGGGCAGCAGTATTCTCCCCAGCAGCCCGATCCTGGCGATAACGGTCTCAACCCCCCATTAGCCAGATTGCTGGCATAAATGAAATGCCCTCACCCCCGAGTAGCCCGATCCAGGGCATCAGACCTCCCCCGTCCAATATCCCTGGTGGTCCAGTGGACCAGAGTAGCCCAATCGTGGTGGCATCCTTACCCCCAAGTACGTTATCCCTGGTGATCTAGTGGCCCCCACTCCATCCGCCCACGGAGCCCCACCACCCCCCTCCCCCATCAGCAGTCCAGATATGTGAATGAATGGCTTCAGAGTGGAGGATGACCAGAGACAGAGGACTGGGGAGTGATCCCTAAGAGAGTTGGGAAGGATAATGACATCCCAGATTTTGTAAGGGAGGGTAGATATAACAACATCTAGGGGAGTGCTGGTGCCAGTAGAGTGGTTGAATCTGGTGGGCTGGGTGACTAACTGGGACATATCCAGGGCAGCAAAGGAGTCCCTTATATGGGAGGCAGTGGAGACAAGCCAGTTGACATTCTCATGGGGGATTTTAACTTTCCAAGAATTGATTGGCCAAAACTTGAAGGCCATGGCCTGGTAGAAACTTCTTTTATTGAACTTACTATTAAGCAAAACTTAACCCAAATAGTAACTGAAGGGACTAGACAGAATAACATACTTGATAGTATTCTAACTAATACAGAAGATAGAATGCTTATCCAATTATTGATACACCATTGGGAGACAGTGACCATAGCATGATATCAGTAAAGTTAAATATGTGCAATGACACCATAAATGGCCCCCCACCCCACCAGGAGCCCCCCCCACCTGGCTCCCTCCCCCCGTCAGCAGTCCAGATATGTGAATGAATGGCTTCAGAGTGGAGGATGACCAGAGACAGAGGACTGGGGAGTGATCCCTAAGAGAGTAGGGGAGGATAATGACATCCCGGATTTTGTAAGGGTGGTTAGATATAACAACATCTAGGAGAGTGCTGGTGCCGGTAGAATGGTATGGGCTGCACGCCCATTGGCTCATGTTCTGAACCAATGAGCGTGCAGCCCTACTGAGCTGTCAGTCGGCAGGCGGCAGGGAGGCAGGCGGGTTGGGTGCTGCCGCCCGCCGGCTGACGTGGGGCAGGGTGTTGGGGCCCGCATGGGGTGGGGGGCCACTAAAACACCAGGGATAACATACTTGGGGGTAAGGATGCCACCTGGGATCGGGCTACTCGGTCCACTGGACCACCAGGGATATTGGACTTTGGGAGGTTTGATGCCCGCGATCGGGCTACTTGGGGGTGGGGCGTTTCATTTATGCCCGCGATCGGGCTAATGGGGGTTGAGACCATTATGCCCACGATCGGGCTGCTGAGGGGTGGTTCAGTCATCAAGCCCGCGATCGGGCTAATGGGGGGTATTGAGACCGTTATGCCTGCGACTGGGCTTCTGAGGGGAAGAATACTGTGCTGCCTGCGATCGGGCTGGGGGGATAATATTATGCCCGCGATCGACTACGGGGAATACTATTATGCCTGTGATCAGGCTGCGGGGTGTCGGTCCCCACGGCTGCTGCCTGGCAGGGCACCAGGCGCAAGTCGTCGGGATCGGCGCACTCATGACTAATGAGAGAGTGCAAATGGGTCAGAATTAGATGCAAATGGCCCTCGTGCACTTTGCATAAATTATGGCCCCATTTGCATGTCACCCTTTGAATATCGCAGGTGCTGCGCATGGTGCAATGGAACTTGCGCCACCGCATCTCAATGCTCCACTCTGACCACTTGCACTGGCGCAGTTCCACTGCGCCATGCACAGTGGGTGTGGCTAGGGGGCGATATTCAAAGAAGTTGTGCCATAGTGCAACTCCGTTGAATATCACCCTGGCCACACCCCTGCACAAATACTTTGTGCGGCGCAGGGACTTGCGCCACAGAATGGCGCAGTTTGAATATCTGGGCCATTATGTCCATGTTCCGTGACTTTTAGTGAGCTATCAGCAAGTGTAAATACACTTGCGAAATAATCATTAAATTTGGTTGCCTTAGCTGATTCATTATTTATGATACCCTTGCTGATTTCAATAGGTCCAACTGTAGAGTAGTTACCTTTTAAAGAGCCTATATAGTTGTAAAAAGATTTGCGGTTGCCCAGAGCTTCAGTTGCCAGTTTTAGTTCAAACTTCAGACTCCCTTTTTGCTTTTCTAATATAATATTTTACTTTTTTTTGTCTTTTCCTTATACGAGTTCTAGGTAGTTAGGGACAGATTATTTTTTTTTTTTTTTTATTATTTACTATAATAGCTTTTTTTTTTTATTATTAATAGCCTTTTTTATACTCCTGTTCCACCATAGTGGTGTTCTAAGGACATTATTATATTTTGGCCTATTAGGAACCCATGTTTCAAGACAGTGATTAATCTTGGCAGTTATATAATCCCAAATCTGATGTAAATCTAGGTCATGAAGGTCCATTTCCCAGTCCCAGGTACTTAGATATCTATTTATTTCTCTGTAATTAGCCTTATTGAAATCCTTAACTACTGTCACACCATTTATGGTGTCATTGCACATATTTAACTTTACTGATATCATACTATAGTCACTGTCTCCCAATGGTGTATCAATAATTGGAATAAGCATTCTATCTTCTATATTAGTTAGAATACTATCAAGTATGTTATTCTGTCTGGTCCCTTCAGTTACTATTTGGGTTAAGTTTTGCTTAATAGTAAGTTCAATAAAATAAGTTTCTACCAGGCCATGGCCTTCAAGTTTTGGCCAATCAATTCTTGGAAAGTTAAAATCTCCCATGAGAATGTCAACTGGCTTGCCTCCACTGCCTCCCATATAAGGGACTCCTTTGCTGCCCTGGATATGTCACAGTTAGTCACCCAGCCCACCAGATTCAACCACTCTACTGGCACCAGCACTCTCCTAGATGTTGTTGTATCTAACCATCCTTACAAAATCCGGGATGTCATTATCCTCCCCAACTCTCTTAGGGATCACTCCCCAGTCCTCTGTCTCTGGTCATCCTCCACTCTGAAGCCAGCGTCCCAGGCCACTCTACACTGCCGTTTATGCCCTGGCAGCCTCAAAAAATTAAAACAATACCTAGCCCAGCTAGACTGGTCCCCTATCCAGCGTGCTGCTGACATTGACTCAGCTCTTGACCAGTTCAAAAATGCCTTCTGTAAGGCTTGTGACCTTTTCACCCCCTCGCCAGGATCCGCTCAAAAAAAATGCAATGCCCCATGGATCACACCTCCCCTCCTCCAGAGACTCAAAAACAGAGATAATCTCAAGCACACTGCTATAGAATCTGGAAAGGCATCTGACAGACAGGCCTACAACGCAGAACACAATAAGTGCACTTGGGCCATTAGGCGGGCCAAGGCAGAGCACTACCAGATCACCCTCACTTCCACTGGGGATTCAGCCCAGACCTTCTGGGATAATATGAAAGAGCTAAATGGAAAGTCCCACCCCCCCCCACCATCTCAGCTCTCCATCAATGGTACCCCAACCACAGATCCACTCCTCATAGCCGATTGCCTTAACACTGCCTTCTCTGACCTAAGCTCGGTCCTCCCAGCAGCTTCTTTTGACCCAATCCCCACCTCTCTCCCTTTGGTCCTGCATTGCCCACCACTCTACCTGCACACCCTAATCCCCCAAGAAGCCAGGCCATACCTGCTAAAAGCCTTAGGCAGCAATAAGCCTAGCAGTGACCCCCTCGACTCCAGGATCCTCCATATGGTCTTGGACGAAGTCCTAGTCCCCCTGACTGACTTTCTAAACCAGTCTCTATGCCTCGGTCAGTTCCCAAGTGCTTGGAAAACTGACAAAATCACACCCATACATAAGAGTGAGGACCGATCCACCCCCAACAATTACTGGCCCATTTCCATCCTCCCCCCACTCTCTAAAGCCCTTCAAAAAGTGGTGTTGATCCAGCTCTCTGAATACCTAACCAAGTATGACAGTATGTGCCCACAGCAGCACGGTTTCCACCCAGGACACAGTACAATCACGGCTCTCCTGGAATTCTCCCAACACCTGCATACTGCTCTCGACCCTGGCAGCCTTGCAGGAGCAGTGTTCATTGACCTCTCCAAGGCCTTTGACACTGTCTGTCATCCCCTTCTACTCGACTCTCTCCACCAACTTGGCTTCTCTGGTGGTCCCATTTCCTGGTTCTCTAGCTACCTCTCTTCTAGATCCCAGCATGGCAAGATCAGCGGCTCCCTCTCCAGCACTCTTCCCGTTCACTCTGGGGTCCCTCAGGGCTTCATCCTGGGTCCAATACTTTTTAGTCTCTACTTCAACGCCCTCCCCAGCTCATGTACTGGTAAAATGCTCCTCTATGTCGATGATACAGTCCTCGTTGCCTCACATCCCAATCCCACCTCCCTCCAATTATCCCTCCAGCAAGCTTAAAACCAAGCCAAAAGGTGGTTCGGAGACCGCAGACTGGTCATTAACCTAAAGAAAACCAAATCAATGCTCTTCTCCCACCATCAAAATAAAGCTAAAAATACCCCCCCTTGATTATCCCCAGCACTCTGCACCTGCTAGAACAAGTGACCACATACAAGTACCTAGGCATCATGTTCAATACTGCCCTCTCCTTCCACACCCACATTAATGTCCTGTCAGCTGCCATTAACTCTCAGATTGGCCTGCTCAGGGACTGCCTGCCTCAGGTTGCCCTCAGGCTGGCCATCGCCTCCTCTGTCATGTCCCTCGTGGACTATGGCTTGCCCATCTACACTGCAGCTGACAACACTGCCCTCTCCAAAATCCAACTTTCCATCAATAAGGCCAGTAGGCTCCTGACCAATGCCCCCAGCCGAACTCACACCTGCCTTCTCTATACTACCACCAATCTGCTCAACTTTGAGGAGCGACTGCTCTACCAGACCTGCCTTCTCGCTAAGAAATCTCTGCTAGGACTCTTCCCCCCCCGGGGGGTCTCTACCTCCCTACAGCAGCCATCTTCATCCGTCACCACCCATAGCTCTGTTAAGGCTACTTTCAAGGTGTCCAGAACCAAGACCTCTCTTGCCCAGAGATCCTTCCTCTACTGAGCCCCCACCTGGTTCAACTCCCTTCCTAGCTGCATCTCCAACTTGCCAAAAGTTGGCTCCTTCAAAACAGCCCTTTGGAACCATATCTTTAATACCCGCTGTTGTAGGTGCAACTAACCCCCTGTTGTAACCTGTGGTTCCCGACCGCATTGCCCTCTGGCTCAACAACATCCACTGGACAGCCGCTCCCTCCCCCAGACCTACCCCTTCCCTACTAGGTCCAATCAGAGATGAAACCCACTGTTCTCTGAGGACCTACTATATCCATGAGTGTAACTCACAATTTTGTAACATTATGTAACCTAAGTAACATACAAACTACTACATTATGTAACCTAAGTGTATCTATGTTAAATGTTCCTTTTACTGCACTTGTAATGTTATCCTCTGTTTTAATCTGCACTGTAATAACTGTCTTGATGTCCCCCCCCGCGATGAAGTGCCTTTGTAAATGAGTCTCTGACTCAAAGGTTGTAAACCCGATTTGTAATGAATAAATAAATGAAATGAATGTAATTGTGCATTGTAACCATATTTTTTAATGTTGTTAATAATTCCTGATCTTCAGCCTGAGATAAACTAGGGGGCCTACAACAAAGGGCTACCACTAATGACTCCTTATATAGGTTAATTTGGACCCAGATTGCCTCTACTTTTCTATTTGTGGAAACCTCAGAAGTAAAACTATGGGCCACATATTTATTAGATATATATAGTGCGACCCCCACCTAGAATCACTTCTGCTTTTACTAAATTTATTATAACCCTGGATTTCTGTGTTCCATTCCTGACCTGTGAACTAGGTTTATCTAACTCCGCAGATAGTTACATTATCTTTTGCTAGAGTATATTTCAGTTCCTCTATTTTGTTAGACAAACTGCGGGCATTAACCAACAGTATAGTTATAAATCCTGCATTGCTATGTACTTGTTTTTTATTTTGTTTAAATGTTGTTTTGTTTTCATTTTTAGTATCACAAATGGGATTTCCTAGTGGTTGTCCAGTTTTAGGAGGACAAAATGAAAGGTGCCTTCCTCCCAGAGAAGTTAGTTTAAAGTTTTGGTAATAAAATCTGTGATGTGTTTCCCCAGTAATAGGTTTCCTCTCCTACTTAAATGTAGTCCGTCCCAGGAATATAGTTCTTCACCATGGGAAAATTCTTCCCAGTGTGTAATACAAGATATATTATGTCTTAGTGTCCATTTTCAAATCCATTCATTATTTTCTTAATCTTTAAAGTATGAAAATAAGACACTTTAGGAATTGGTAAAATTTCCGAAAGGACAGGGACATGGCCTAGTTGTATCAACTTATTTATAAGTGCCACAAAATCTTTATGTTATCTTCAAAGTCCTTAAAGATGTTATTGGCTCTAAGATGTATAATGACAACAGGGCTGGGTCCAGCATTGCCCAGTATGTTATTAGACATCACAGCTATATCCATTATTTTAGCCCCACTAAAACCGGACAAGAGTCTAGAAGTTTTATCTGGATTACAAACTGCCCTGTCGAGATGCTTAATAATTGAATGCCCAAACACCATTATTTCTTTCTTAGTTGTAAGACTTCCAAGTTCAGAGTTTTGGGGTATATTAGAAATTATGTCTATTTCTGATCCCAAATGAGCATTAGTTGAAATGGGGCTGGTCATATCAGTTTCAGGAGTGTCAGTAGCTAAGACATCAAACATATTATCCAGAGGGAGATTAAAAGTGTTAGCTTTTCTTCCTTTCTTTGAGACCTGGGAGCTTTGTACTATAAACCACTCATCATTTAAGAGTGGAGTAAAGGCTTCTTCTCTTGTCCTTCTTTTATTAGCAGACTGAGTAGTTGAGTGAATTACAGCTGCAGTTTGATTATTTGCCATATTATTGCCAACTTGACTTAAAAAAGGCTGGGGACACTACTAGGGTGTGAGATTCACTAGGTGTTACAATTAGACCTGCCTTGAACCTTGAGGCCATTTGTTTTTGACTTGGCTCCAAATATTCCAATCTTTCATTAAATAAACTAACTTCTCTGAGGAGTTCTTCGTTTTTGTAGACATTTGGGCCATTTAAATATCTCTGTAGGAACTTTATCGATAATGAAAAACATATTACAGGCTGTGCATTGTACACCAAGATCACCCTCTAGGGTCATTACAGAGTCCATAGTGAGAACAATGTTTTAACAAGGAAAGTAAACACTCTGGTTAACAAGTTCAATGCTGTATTGCAGCAATAAACCCTACAGATATTTCCAAACTTACACTTAATACTTTCAAAGATGTTCGGTGTATTATCTCTTTTGTACGTCCTTACTCTCCTGATATCACTCAAATCACACGAACACACAAACACGCGCCAACACACATGTCTTTGTGGACGACCACACCATGCCCTGCCCGTGCTCACCCTGCTCGCAGTAGGGCTTACTTTTAAGCTGATTTTGACCTGGAAGTACCCTTGGGGTCAAACACTTCCTCGATCTACTAAATGACTAAAAATAGTTTAAAATACACGATTATGTCATTTAAATACCACTCATGCGTGGATTTCACAGTTTTTGCAGCTGTTCTCTCCCCAAACCAAATAATAAAAGTACTGTCACTTAGTTGTAGTTCATTCAGGAGAACCAAAAGACCACACCTACTCTTCCTGCTTCCTGAAACAGTTTAGCAGGGCTGCAATATTTAAAGTGAGAGTGTGCACAAACACAATGTTTTAAGATGTCTGACTGCCGTTATAACAGCAGTGCAGAATTAAACATAGCATATCTTGTTTTCTATTACCCTTTTTAGTCCCCCCCATGTATTTTCCTCATTAAATATGGATGTATTAATTTTCCAATGTGCGTGTGACCCAGATTTATTTTGGGAGGGACTTAATTTAATTTTGATCAGGTTATGGTCTGTGGTTTCTATAGGTATTACCATGCGACTACTACACGGGACAGATTCTGAAAGGAAAAAGAAATCTATGCGGGTAGTTAAGTGCCCCTTCTGAAAAGTGTATTTGGGAGGGGAAACCCCATATGTTGCTCTGCCTATCAGCTCTGCCATGGATATCATACAACATGAGAAATTGGAATCATTATATAGTTTGGGGGTGGACCCAGTTTTATCTGTGAGAGAGATAGAATACAATTAAAATCCCCAAGAAAACCACTTATTTGGTAGTGTGTAAATAAGACTGAATTAATTTTAAGGTTTCCACTCTTTTGGTTTTGATTTGGGGATTATAAAAATTAATCTCCATTCCTGTTGTTGATGCCTAGGAGTAGAACCATGCTTTGAACAAGATCTATAAGCCTGATAACTTTTATATCAACTATATTAAACAAAATCCCCAACCCTGAACAAGACTTGTCACCCAAAGACCAAAAGAGATATACTATATCCCTAAACTCAGTTTCCTGAGTCTCGGAATACTGACCCCACTGGCCTGAAAGTCATTGTGCCGAAACAATCAGATGCTCGAAACTACTATTTCAGGCATCTGACTGTAAAATTTACAGAGTGAATCAGGGGGCTTTGCCCCGCAAACCCCCCATGTGGGGGGCTCCTGACTCCACACCCCCCGTAACTAAAATATCTAACTCCAAGGGAGAGCAGCCCTCGGAATTAGAAAAAAACAGTTACAGGGGTGCAACAATGCAAAATGTTGCAGGACACAATGCGGGATAGAACCCACACCTCCCAGAACACGCTGGCCAAGTTGCCAGTAGTTAAGCCCTCAACACCACCAAGGCAGCTCAGCCAGCCTTCTGATTCCTGCACTATTTCAAGTGCATGTACAGGGGTAAGGTAGCAAAGCATTGCATCCGCTACCTTACCCCGGTAACATTCATCGGGTTTCCTCACTGTCGGGCTGCTCACTCTCTGGCTACTGAACCTGTCGGGCAATAGTGCTGGGCAGGTCAGTGTCAAGATAGTCAGCCTCGGCAAACCATAAGGGTACCACCAAAAGGAAGGGCTGCTAAACCATTCCTTAGTGGCTTGCTATATCTCCCTAAAGGAATGCAACCTAGTGTCTTGCAAAACGCAAACTTGTAAATGTAGATTTCGTAAGATGGAGAAGGTTGTCACTCTCATTTTCCTATTTTTTATGCCGTTAACATTTAATGAACCCCAGGTGAGATCAGCAGCCATAAGTTAAGTGAGCGAAACAATAAAATAGATGGTTATACTATATTCTTCTCTTTTTCATGTGATTTCATTTTAAACTTCTTTTTGTTCGAGGAACTGGAGGACTTAAGAGTCCCCAGACATTATTTCTGTATCCGTCATAGGGTCCGGTTGAGATGATGCCATAGATGAGACATCGGAGTCCTCTTCAGTCTCAGCGCACTGCTTACATTTTAGTAGGGGAGTATATCTGTTTTTGCACCACAAGGGTTCTTCTGGGCAGATTTTAGCCCCAGAGATATTTTTATTTGCCCAGATCCGTGTAAGCCTTCTTGAAGCCCTTTGTTTCCAAGGGGTCTCTTCTGGAGGTGGCATGTTCTGTTCCTGTTCAGTTCTAGAAGAGGGCTTTGATGCCCGATTTATCAGTGTGCATTCCTCTGTAGATCCCATGGGGGTGACTTTGTCTTGGGCTGATTCAGTTGGCCTAACACCTCCTTCGACAGAAGTTAAGGGCATTGGGGACAAAGGTTGTTCCAAAGCTATGGTTTCTGAATTTTCCTGAGAAATCACAGATTCTGGAAGAGGAAGAAGCAAATTTGCTGATATGGAGGTTGCGCTTCTGTCAAACTCTTTTGCTCCTGACAGCCTTGCAGCCGCCTGTTGCTGTGCTCTAGTTACCACTTCCTTGTGGCCCTCCTGATCCTGGGCTGGGTTGTTGTGGAAGGCCCAGGGACAGTTTTTAAATGAGCAAGATGTCTCTTCACACAAGCTGCAATACTGTGGGTTCAGGCAGTTTATGCTTAGATGCCTTATCCTATCACATATTGAGCATTTGAGTCTGTCACAGGCACTGTTTAGGTGTGCATAGGCCCCACACCTGAAACAAAATTTTGTCTGTCCTGCGTAAAAAACAAAACCTCTGTCATGGCCAAGAAAACATCAGCTTGGTAGATGCTAAATAACCCTATTCATTTGAGGGAGTCCAACACAAATTCTCCAGCCCCCTGTCCAGAATTGCTCTGCATCAATGATTGGCTCTGGAGACCCCAAAACCATACATTTGGTTTTTAGCCACCATATAATATCAGAAACAGCCCCTCCTTCATTTTTGAATAACACAGTAATAGTTCCGAATGCAGGTTTAGTGAGCGGGATAGCTATAAATGCTGACCAAAGAGGCGTATATTTAACCTGCTGGTACCTTTGCCAAAACAGTTCAAGACTCATGGCAGTTTTAAAGCTCGGGTCAAAATTTGAGTCCCCTGAAATGTGAATTAAAGCGTAAATCTCAGTTGGAGAAAAGTCTAGGCTCTCTTTTATTAATTTTTTGCCCACATATATATGGTCAGGGACGACCTCTAGGCCTCCTCTTTATCTTATTCTCACTGCATTACGTCTTTTGTCTTACTCTTGGGGTGTGTGAAAAAGACCTGCATAATTGCGACCCTGGAGTCTTGCATTTTGCTGGGAGGCATTATTTGTATTGGATCCAGCCGAATAACTTCCACCAGCCCCTGGGGTGGAATTATGGGTTGCATACTGTTCTTGCTCTCGAGGAGGGGGGGCTTTTTGCTTGTGTTCTAAATTGTCTGACAATGCAGGACCTTCCTCTGTATTTTACTGTATCTCATTTGTAACTACCCCGATTTAGAAGTTGTAGTGTGGGATTTTGTGTTAAAGAAAGATCTGAAGGGAAATCTAGTGGGTCAGTTCCTCCATTTCTTCTTCATTCTCTAAGTTTGTGTGTATAGGGGTTTGCCAGGGTTTGTTTGCCTCCAGTCTGACCCATCCAGCTTTTTTATGGGCGTCTGAAATAGAAATACCTGATACAGATAGATTAGAGTCATAGTTTGGTAGGGCAGAAGTTGAGCCAATTGCCCGAGAATTAGCTGATGTTTCTCCCATATTCTCACCCATACTGATTGTTTGTACATCTGAGTTGCATGCATTAGTATTTTTGTCAAATTATGCCCTCCATTTCCATATTTGTTTCTTCTTTGTACCCATCCATAATATTGCTAGCATTTTTCCTTTCATTAGTGCCCCTTTAATCCCCCAATACAGAGTTCTGTGCTTTCTATTTTAAACATTCACCAGATTTTGCCCCTTCAGTGTTTTGTTCAGCAGAACCTGTTTGCAGACCACAGTGAACCTCCGCATTCACAGAAGTCTTCTTTCCCACTTTTTGCACACCGCTATTTGCTGCACTTGCATCCATTTCTTTAAGGTCGCCAGCTTGGCTTAAAACATTTCTTCACTCTTCCCTCTCAAGAAGATAAAGCAGCTATGCCCTTCGATTTGCAAAATTCTTCTCCTGAATTCCTTCAGCTAGCGCTGCCCCAGCCGAATGCTGTGCGGGCTCTGATAAACTTACTACCACTCTCAGCACCATCGGAGCACTAGCCTCTACTGCCATAAATTTATCACCACATCCTTCAAACATCTCTGGGCTCACCTTCTCAATGAATTCCTCCTGCACCATCTGGGTGGGGAAGGAGGAAGTCTCCCCCACCCTGGATGCCATTCCTCCTTCCTTCACCCACAAGAACCACTAACCGGAAGACAGCAGCCCCCCCTTAACAAAAGAGTAGGGGAATTTTATTGAAAATTGGATTTCATTACAATACAAATACATTGTATATACATTCTAAACAAAATTACTAACCAATTGTAACAAACAGAAAAAAAAAGATTCAGTAGAAAAGAAAACATTATACATATTGCTCTGCATTTGTCAATGTCTTGCATACTATAATCTACAAATATTCTACAAAATAATATCCTAATCACTGATTCCCCATTCATTGCAATTGACCCAAAAAAGCCTAGCTCTTTCAGGGGTATATCTTATCATATCAAATTTCATGGTTTTATTCAGTGATCTCCCAATATTCTGAAAAAGTTCCAGATGAGATACTTCTCTCTGTTGCAGAACCCACATGCACCTAGCCTGCCAAATAAAATATTTTATTGTTGCAAATACTATGTACATAGTGTCTTTGTGGTATTTCCCAAATAGCCCTGCTACAAGAACATATATTACAGTCTCAGAATTCAAATTTCTGAACAAAGGCTCCTTCCATGTTCTAACCAAATATGTCCAAAATGGTTTTATATATGAACATTCTAAAAACAAGTGTTGTTGGGTTTCCACACTTTGCCCACATGCCACTCTGGGGCAATATCTCTCTTCAAGCTGTTTATGCTTGTTATTACCTCTTACTCCTAATGTCCCAAAATTTTCTAACCAAACACAATCCCACATGAAATGGGGAAGTCTAGGGTTCACCAATTGTTGGAGTACTGTTTTTTTCTGTGTGTCAGGGAACTCCGGGAACACTATTTCAGCCCTACATTCTGCACCTATAATCAAGCCATAATTTTTTTCCTATCTAATGTTACTATCTGTTCTATACTAATGTTCCATTTCACCAGCATGTTTATACATTCCCCTCCGTATTGAGAAGCGTATGCCAATCTGTTCAACCCTCTGGGGTTCTTATTCTCCCATATCCTTTTGAATGGCTCTAGCCATGCATATAACATTAGCTTCCATGGTGGATCCCCAGGTGTCATGGCTGGGCTAATATTACCAGATAAAAAAGTACCAAAAAAGAATGCGATTGGGTTGACCATTGCCACCGCACCTTAGCAAACAGGACGATATGTATATTCCCTCTTAACAGGATTCAGTCTAGATCCCCAGAACACCTGAAAACATATGCTGTAAATGACTGTAAACATACTTTATTGGAGGAGGGTATATATAACTTAAGTAGAGAAATATGGGGACCAGTAGTGTTTTAATTAAACCACCTTTTTTTTTTTTTTTTGACAGTTGTAGTCCCTTCCAGCTATTGACTAATCCTGTTGCCTTCTCCACTTCCCCCTTCCGGTATAACATAGCCATGTCCCCTGGACCAAACTCTATATCTAATATAGAGATGGGCTGATCAGTCACTTGAATACCACCTATATGCCCTAACTGTGGTACCTGGGTATCACCTATTGTAACCCCCTTGCTCTTTCCCACATTAATTTTAGAACCTGAAAATTTGGAATACTGCTGAAATATATTACTTAGAGCCTCTGCAGAACTAGAAGAAGATATTGCTATAACTAAATCATCTGCATATGCCAGCACCTTGATCTGGGGACAATCTGGGTTACTACTCCTGTGATCCTTTGTTCTTTTAACAACGTTCTAATAAAAATATCTATAACAAAGGTGTAAAGTAGGGGGCTCAAAGGGCAACCCTGTCTAACGCCTCTTTCAACCTTTATCCTCTTCCCCTCCCAACCAATTATACTAGGGATGATCGTGTCCCCTTTATACATTTGTTTTATCCAGTTTACAAAAACCTCTGGAATCCCAAATGCCCTAAGAGTTTTAAACAAGAACTTGTGAGAAACCCTGTCAAAAGCTTTCTCTTGGTCGATACTTAAGATGAAGCCCTGTGCTTGCCCTGCCTGCCCTCTAAAAAGTAATTCCCTCAGAACCATAAGATTGTCCTGTTTCCTGCCTGGTATTGAACAAGACTGAACAGGACAAATTAGTTTTGGAGCTACTTTCAATAATCTGGTCTGCAGGATTTTACTTAAGATTTTCAAATCTGTATTTAACAGACTTAATGGATGCCAGTTACCCATTATCTGTCTCAGGCCTTTCTTGTGGAGCAGTGCAAGAGCTGCTTCCTGCATAGAAGGGGCATAATTTGATGATGTTAAAACATAATTAAACAGAATCACCAAAGCAGGGGCTAATTCTATACTAAAGGTTTTACAAAACTCTGACCCTAATCCATACATGCCTGGAGCAGAATGTGAAGCTAGCTGTGAAATAGCTGCTGTCACTTCATCTATAGATACATCTTTAATCAAATATTGGACCTCTATTTCAGGTACCTGTGTTAACCCCAATGATTTTAATAAATTAGAGGGATCATGATCCAGACTGGTGGTACCAAATATACCTGCCACATATTCTTCTACCACATTCAAAATCTCCTGTGGAGAATTTACTAACTGTCCTGTTGGTGTGCTTAGTTCTGCAATAAATCTGTTTTCAACCCTCTTATTACACTCTTTGAATGGGTCTAATGATTTTTGCCTTACCTGAGTCCCAAATCTCAATTCCTGGTTTAGGGACTTGGCCCTATTATATTGGATGCCAGACATTTTTCCCTTAGTGTTTTTAATGATTGCACTATAATCATGTTTAGACAATTCAGCCTGGGAAATAAGATGCTGTAAATATTGTCTTAATTGCAGGTATTGCATATATTCCTTATTAGCTATATACGTAGCTCTATTTTTAAAACGTCCTCCCACCATTCTGTAATGTTGTCATACATTTCCACTACCGAGAGCCTGGCTAACCAGTCCTCATTCCACATCTTTTTCATTTTTGGATCCTCTAAAAGTGTTTAATTTAAACGCCATTTATTTTTTTTACATCGTGGGGTTCCCTCCCATGATACCTGAATCTGAACTGCCACATGATCTGAAAATTCATTAGGGATTGTGGAAGCAATAAGAATGTTTAACACTTGAGATGCAAAGGTAAAATATATTTGAGTCCTTAAGATACCCCTAAAATATGTAAAACCCCTATTTAGATGTTTCCTTCTATAGGTATCCACCAAACCAGCTGTTCTAACTGTCTGTAGTAATGCTGTAGTGTCACAAAACAACTCTGAGGTTCGAAGGCCACTATCAGTTGTAGAGAGTCCACAGTTAAAATCTCCTGACCAGATAAGTCTGGATGTATGTAGATGAGGCTGAATCTCTTTACACAAGACCACTCTCTGTGCTTTAATTTGGGGAGCGAACACTGTTATTGTACGAAACCTTTTTGACATGTAGGAGATATCTAACATCAAAGCCCTTCCTGGATGTGTGACAACTAATCTGGATACTTTTAGGAGGGGGTTTGCTAGTAAAATGCCTACCCCATCACAGGGTTCAGTCCCTGAGGACCAAAAGGAGGCCCCTGCCAACCAGGCTCTGGATACAGATTGTAATTCAGCATGGGTTTTAAGACGAGTGTCCTGAATACAAATGATGTCACTGTGTAAATTGTCCAGAGTAAGCAGGGCCCCAGCCCTCTTTCTATCATTTTTAATACTATTGATGTTTAGCGTAATGATTTTTAATGACCCCATAATATAAACAAAGGCAAAATGTCAGTATACTTGCTTCATGTTGTTTTGGATGACCTTCGCTGTTTTGTTCATTTTGCTATTGAATCTCCCTCCTCCTCCTTCAGAATCTGTAATCGATGTCACTGAAGAACCATCTGTCCCCTCCCCTTCAGACTCACCATCGGTTCCCTCTGAACTTAATAAAGCATATTTGTTTACAGTCTGTACTGAGGCAGTTTCCTTCATATTGACTTTCCTGTTCCCCTGTGACACAGCTTTCCCTTGTCTATTCCTTTTTTTATGAGATACCATTCTAAAAGGTGGATCCTTCTCTCCTGGGGGTGGAGGTGGGGGCATGTCTGGCTCTGTTTCAACTGTCTCCCCATTCATACCCTGGGCTTCTTCACCTGTCTCCATTCCCATTACTTCCTCTGTGCCTGTATTCCCTCCAAATCCTGCCCTGAAGGGTCCCTTGGTGCAGGAGGGTCTGTAGGAAAATTCTGTTCTAGGGAGCTGGAATGCCCTGGTGATGTAGCCACTACAATGCTTGCAGAGGCTGCCTTTTTTGCATACTGTTGCTGGGCCGTGTTGATTAGTCCCTCATATGAAGGACAATCCTCCCTATTATGGGATGCCCAGGGACACCTACCATATGTATGACCTGTCCTCTTGCAAAGGTTGCAATGAAACACATTTAGACAATCAGCAGAACTGTGTCCAAACTCTAAACAGTGGTTACATCTTGTGGAGTCTTAGGCAAAACTTAAATGGGCTCTTGACCCACACTTGAAACATGACCTGGGTTGGCTGCTATAGAATATTGATCCCCTGTCTTTCCCTAAAAAAAAAAAAAGAACTGGGGAGATCAGCAGGGCCTGTGTTTATGGAAATTAGCTTAACTCTCACCCTCCGACTCCCATCCCATATTTGCTCACTGTCCAGATTTGGGGTAGGTTTACTTAAGATTTCACACCTTTGTTTCATCCAAAAGAGGATGTCCTCAATGTTTACCCCTTCATTCCTAAAAAAAAAAAAAAAATAAAAAAAATTAAAAAAACTGTAATTAATTTGACTAGGGGTTTCGTTAAAGGAACCACCAAAAAAGGAATCCATAAAGGAGTATTTTTTTAACACCTGGTACTGGGCCCAGAAGTGGTCTAGACTTGACACATTTT
Organism: Neoceratodus forsteri; assembly: GCA_016271365.2. Taxonomy (NCBI): domain Eukaryota; kingdom Metazoa; phylum Chordata; order Ceratodontiformes; family Ceratodontidae; genus Neoceratodus; species Neoceratodus forsteri. The sequence continues at coordinate 728,189,225 of CM028129.1, forward strand.
TAACGCTAATGTCATAGTTCCCGGTTCCCAACCCTATTAGGGTGAAAATCTCAGATGAAAAAAATTTCATAGAATTCTTTAAAAGTTGCTTTGCTATATGTACCCTATCAAGGGGGTTCTCTAAGCCTCCCTTGTACACTAACCTAACAGCACTCAGTCTGGAAGCAGGCTCCCCTTTGTTTAAAAACAAATCAGATAGTTTAAATATAGGCTCCAATGTTGGCCTATCTTCAGACCCATGTATGACCTCCTCACTGGGTCCCATCCATAATGGAATATCTGCCCATTCACACTCACACCTTCAGAAATATCTCTGTTTGCCATAGATTCCCCATCATTTATATTTCCCCCAACACATGCATCAATATTACTGGTACCATACACAATAGAAAAAGTGTTACCCTGGGGTTTGTTGGAGCTCATGTCTTGTTCATTGATGGTGGCCACTTTCGCAGGTATATGCTCTATCATCTTCGGATATGAAGGGTCCTCAGAATCAGGAACCCAGGCTCCCTGCTGTCCATTTCCAACCAGCATTCTCTAATACTTGCGCAATTGAATGCTCTACTGAACCTTCATCGCAAAAGTCAGGAGCTCTGGAGCCCCAGTCTCTCTAACTCTCCCTTTCCTTCTGCCTGTCCCTGAAGGAGTAAGTTTTCTCCACTGTTTCAGTTCGTAGTGAGTCCTGTAAACGCAACTGTTTCCCAACTCTAAGTCTCATTTTGATGTTTTTAGTGAGACAAACACTTTCTGTTTCCTTTTCCTTCGGCTCTCGGCACACGGGTTCTACGCAGTTTGAACTGCCAGCCGTTTGTTTAGCATTGCTTTGAACCGCCTTGTTTTTTGACAGAAGCAGCAGCCCTGTCATTGTGGCCTGACTGTGAGTCAGAAGCTGGATGACTCATCTCTGTGTTATTCACTACAGAGGATTTATCAGGTACTTGTGCCAGAGTTTCAAGCTCTTTCTCTAGCTCAGCAGCTCTTTGTATGATCTTTTCTTTTTCTAACTGAAGCATTTTAACTTTTTCTTTCAATTCAATATCCAGTACATGCACATTCTCTGTTGTTTGACCATCTTTATTTTGCATCAGCTCGCCATTGCTTTTCTCCACTATTTCCCCCACACAGGTAGGATCGGGTGCACCATCCTCCTCGCTGAATTCTATAGTCAGGTCTTCCAAATCCATAACTGTTTCTGCAGAGTTTCTGTCTTTTTCAGCCTCTGTAGAAAGAGAGACAGGGGAGGAGGTCATCTCCCCTGCCACATAAGCACTTCCTCCTCTTCCTGTGTCCGGCTCCGAAATGAGTCCCTCCATCCCGCCTATAGGAAGTGACAGCACCCCTGTAGGCAGAGTAGGGGAGTTTCCACGGTGTCCTGGCCAAATTTCCCCATTCACTAAAAATACCACAAACAGCTTCATCTTGTTCAAGGTCAGTCGGCATTCATCTGTGTGTGGGGGGGTTATTGGGGAGGGGAAGGGCAACTGCAGAAAGTGGGGTGCTAGCTGCATGTTCAAGCAGATGACAGACTGTGTGGCCTGTTTCTGCTGGCAAGTAGTAAGTAAGAAAGAATACATCCTCTTGCCCATGACATCCAATTTCTTCACTCGCTTCTTTATCAGGAGGAAGAGAACTCATGTGCAGCCATACTAACTACAGAATCCATTTCAAGCTGTGTACAATAATAAGGCTTGTCTGAGAGAGCAGGATATTGCTTATCTGCCTTATGGGTCACAGTCAGCAGAGCACTGGGCCCATGCCAAGCAGACATAGTGGCACCCTCCACAGCCAAATGAATAAGAGGAACTATAACAATAGGCAGTGTAGAAACCTCTAAAAAAATTCTTAGAAGATTTTCTATGAGAAATCCTCCTCCTTCTCAGCAGTAAAGCCCAGCATGGACTCATCTGTCTGAGGAAAGCCTAAAAAGAGGCATCCTTAGGAGGGGACCTGGAGTATAATGTACATTGTCCTCACTGCAGGAGGATAAAGTGGAACTGGAGCCCACTACCTCAGGGGAAAAGGTAATTCCTTCCTCCTCTTCCTCATATTCCTCCTTCTTTAAGTCTGTATTATATACTAACTCCTCCTCTTCAATGGGAATAGGCAGTGGATCGACAGCTGTAGATGGAGGCTGTATGGGAGACAGCATTGAAGACACAGGTGTCAATGGAAGAATCCCTTGCCTAGGCTTAGTCACAGGCATAGGGACAACTGGCGGCACTGAGGAGGTCCATGGAAGTTAATTAGGGGGTGGTAATGGGGTTAGAGTCGACAGCAGATGTGAGCCTGTCCACGTTACATAGGCAGGGATGATGCACATTGAGGTGGGTGGTCTCAGCCAGCAAACATTTATGTGTGGTCCTGACACCAATGGCTTACTGTTCCATGATGTAACCTGATGGAAGGAGATATCTTCAAAGAAGATCGTATACTTTTTTGCATTGAGCCCCAGTTGCCAGATTCTGGACCAGGGGTGCAAAACTTTTTTGAGGGGAGAGCCAAACCAAAATCTTGAGACAGTGGGGGGGGGGTGGCCTTAGGACAACTTTAATTGGCGTAGTTCATATGCGTGATTAAAACATCACATTATGTCACATGTTAATAGTAAATAAAATAAATCAAACATGCATGTTTCTTTGATTTAATATTTAAGTCATCCAAATTATAAAAAAAAAAAAGTCCTCTGCTCTCCTCTTCCTTTTCTCAGCAGAATTGCTGTGAGTTTCAATCAACTATTTATACCTGCTTCTCAAGTCAGTAACTGATTGCCACCAGCTGATCACAGGCATTTCAAATCACCCCCCCATGCATGTACTCAGAAGCCATCATGTCTGTGAAATTATATCTCCAGTCAGCAGACCCCCACAGTACATCCACAGAAATATTAAAATCACTTTACATCTCTTGTCAGCTCACTGAAATTACAGCCGTCTGTTAGAGCTAGTTTTTGAGAATGTTGCTCGATGCAGGTATACTAAATCTCAGCACAGGACTAGGTGTCTTCGAGACCTCTGATACTTCAGAGCTCACAACCATGCTCACAGTGCTTGCTAACGCTCGTAAAGAAAATTAAAGGAGCTTTTTTTTTTTTTTTTTTTTTTTAACAGTAATTATTTTTCAGTTGGTTGAACCATCACAGCGATAGTCAGGAGCACTGTCACACTCATGAACTGATGTGGGTGGAACCATGAGAGACCATGCCGCAATGATTAGTAGCTGATTACTGGAACATTAAAGGTAAAAAAAAGTTCAATAGCGCTACCTGAGATGAAAAAAGTTTCAACTGCCATATGATGCCGCAGGCCACAAAAAACATCCTCGGGGACCGGTTGTGGCCCACGGGCTGTATGTTGTGCACCTCTGTTCTAGACCATCTTTCTAATCTCGCTAGATCCCCCCTCAGATCCCTCCTCCATGTCATCCCTCCCACAGAGCTTGGTGTCATCCACAACAAGGCAGATTTTGCCCATTATACTGTCCCCAATGTAATTTATGAACACATTAAATGGCACAGGACCAAGCACTGACCTCTGTGGAACCCCAATAATGACCTCACTCATCACTGAGTGCTCCCCCCCTACCACCTATCCCTTGGGTTCTCCCCTCCAATCCATTTTATTACCTCACCGCTCAATTTTTCATCCACTCCCAGATCCTTCAACTTCTCAATCAAGCTCTTGTGGGGAACCAAGTCAAAGGCCTTGCTGAAGTCTAGGTACAGTATATCTGTGGCCAGTCCTCTGTCCACTACCTAGTCAAAGAAGTTCATCACATTTGTTTGGCATGACCTCCCTGACATAAATTTATGTTGCCTGTCATCCTGGAGCCTGCTCACCTCAAGGAACTTCAACAACTATACTTTGAGAATAGTTTCCATCAGCTTGCCTACTACAATATGGAGGTTTAGTTTTTTTTTTCCATGGTTAGAATTTAAAGAGTGCAGGAACTTAAAGGAAAACAAAAGTCAAAATAAAAAAAAATGCTGTGCAGAGTGTTCCGATTTGAAGGTGTGCTCCTAGTAAGTCCTACCCTTTACTTGCTGAAAGGAGTATTTTCTAAATTTGCTTGCTAGTTTATGAACCCTGGCAATCTCCATATTAGCATTTTTAACAATGCTCCTGTTCCATGTGACAGTGCTGCATCAAGACTATTAATTAAATAAGAGCTCTGTTCCCCCCCCTCATGTTTAAAGTAGTAGAGCTGTGATATTAATTAACTCTCCTTGTCCAGGGAGCTCTAATGAAGGATACATTTACAGACGGCAAATACCTGAGGGAGAATTGAGTGGGCTATTCTATAAGGAAATAACTAGAGCCTTCACTAATTATAGCATTTGTGGCCTTGGGTGATTTGTGTGTTTTTTTCTAATGATTGTGTGTAGTTTAATAAAATGAAAAGCTTTAAAACCAAAACATTCTCTTCTGCTGTCTAGACCTACACATACCTAGAAAACAGAAAGTTAGGATTAGGCATTGTTATTTAGTTAATGTCAAAAAAATCTGACTTCTAACAGTAGATTGCTGCTGCAGCAGTTCTTAAATTCCCTGAATTAATGGTCCTGGACGCATCACTGTCACGTGGGGCAGGAGACACCACGGGAACAAGAAGCGCCATAACAAATGCTAACATGGAGATCCCCAGAGGCCATAAACCAGCAAGCAAATTTATAAAAAAACTAATTTCAGCAAATAAAGGTAAGGGCTTGCTAGGAGTACACCTACAAAGCAAAACACTGTGCACAACACATTTTTTGGGTAATTTTGACTTTAGTTTTCCTTTAAAAAAATTAAAACGACACATCTCAGTTCAGAAATGAAATAAAATGAAACAAAAAAAATGGGTATAGTGATACTGTTGCCAGAAATACAATATTAAAAATATATAATGACATTTATGGCCCACTAACAGTGTTTATGGCAAAGAGCCGTACTTAGCTTCTGGAGAAAAGCATAGGGACCCGGAAAACATCTGACTGGAGATTATGAAAGCTTTAACATGCACTGCAGGCTACTGAATCTTCCACTGCTTCCTACTGTTCTGATGTCAGCTGCTAGGGATTCTGGGATATGTAGTAATACATGTCAGCTTAAAACTAAGACAGATTAGTCTGACACAATCTACTATACTACAGTAAAGTAAGTAAACCAAAACATTTTTGCATACAAAGTGCACATTGGGAGCAGCCCCACATTTGAGTGCAGGGACCTTTTTGCTGTCTGCTCCCCTTTAACAGTATTAAAAGATTGTTTTTAATAGATGTTTATACAGTTTCTGCTGAGTAATACTTAGTCCAGATGTGTACATGGCATCAACAATACACATTCAAACAAGGTAACATTATTTAGGTGAAAGAATTGTTGAGTACCTAGAGGTCAGCAGGGCACAGGACCCAAGGAAGCATGACTTCACAGTGGGAAGGTCATATCAGATGAATCTAATAGATTTCTTTGACTGGGTGACCAAAGTAGTAGACCAGGGAGGGGCTGTGGATGTGGCCTACCTAGACTTTAGCAAGGCATTTGACATAGTCCAACACAAAAGATTAATAGACAAGTTAGCCAGCCTGAGAGTGGGTCCCAAGGTGGTAACCTGGGTAAAAAAATCTGTCTGGACAACAGGACGTAGAGGGTAATAGTAAACGGAGTCCACTCTGAGGAAAGGGGGGTTACTAGCGGGGTACCGCAGGGTTCAGTACTGGGACCGATCCTCTTTAATGTCTTTATAGGTGACATTGTGGAGGGGTTGGAAGGAAAAGTATGTCTCTTTGCAGACGATACAAAGATTTGCAATAGGGTTGATACACGAAGGGGAGTGGAAAGGATGAGAAGGGACTTGGCAAGGCTGGAGGAATGGTCAAATGTATGGCAGCTTAGATTCAATGCAAGGAAGTGCAAGGTAATGCACCTGGGAAACAAAAACCCAGGGGAAGAGTACACAATTGGGGGGGGGGATTACTAACAACAACAAAAATGGAATGGGACCTGGGGTAGTCATATCAGATGACCTAAAGGTAGGCAAGCAATGTGAGAAGGCAGTAAGGAGGGCTGGGGGATACTGGGATCCATAGGGAGAGGCATCACCAGTAGAAAACAGGAAGTTGTTATCCCTCTGTACAGGAAGTTGGTGAGACCCCATCTGAAGTACTGTGTGTAGTTTTGAGACCCCATCTGTGCAAGGATATAGACAGGATGGAGGCAGTGCAGAGGAGGGCAACTAAAATGGTGCAGGGTCTGCACCACAAGCCAAATGAAGAGAGACTAAAGGAGCTTAATATGTATACCCTGGGGGAAGGGGGAACATAATAGAAACATTCAAGAACCTCTATGGAATCAACAAAGTCCAAGAGGGTAGCATCTTTCAGAAAAAGAGATGTGCAGGAACAAGGGGTCACAATTTGAAGATTGAGGGGGGACAGCTCAGAGGCAACGTGAGGAAGTATTTTTTTTCACAGAGAGGGTGGTGGATGATTGGAACAGCCTTCCAGAGGAGGTAGTGGGGTCAAAAACAGTGGGGGAATTCAAGATTGCATGGGACAGACATAATGTAATCCTAGTGGGGGGGTAGGAGGAAGTAGGCTGTTAATTAACTAGGATCTGCAACTTATCCAAAAGGTAGGGAAATGGGCAGACTAGGTGGGCCAAGTGGTCCTCATCTGCCATCAAAGTCTATGTTTCTATGTGTGCTCTTTGTATCCCATATATTAGTTGCATGAATAGAGGGCTAACCCTAGATAGTCTTAAAGTACAAAAAGATAGTTCAAATAGCCTTTCTTAAATTAATTCATTAAGTAATGTAACTACTAGTATCAAAAGATTTCTGACAGATTTACGTTGTTATGCTTTACTGGTTCACCTCTGTATGAATGACTAAGTGCTCCATCTTTTATCCACCAACCTCCAGATATCCTAAATGCTGGCGGATAAGATGGTGACAGATAATAGAGGGTGGCGGTTAAAGGGAATGATTAACATTTCTGGACAATGGGACAGGAGATCACACTGGCGTTAAGCAAAGGTGGCAGATAAAAGAGGGAGCACTGCATTTGAGAAATTACAAATGTAAGGAGCATGATTGCTTGCCATTTCCAAGAAACAGTTTACATTTCTACCATGGCATTGCTTGGTATACTGGCATATTTTATCTTGAATCCATTTATATGTCTTAAGAAAGTATGGCCTTAGAATTTAAGTCAAATGGCTATAGCTACACTTTAATGTTGAGATATTTTAAGAAAGACTTTCAGAACACCTGATGTAATGTTTTGTTGTGTGATTTATTCTTCCCCCTCATGCCAGCCAAGGTGTGGGTTTGCTCTACCATGAAGTAGCCTGGTCTATTACACCTAGTGCCATATAACTAACTGAGCATCCTCACCCAAGACAATGACGCACTGACTACCTATGGATTCCATAATGTGGAAGGGAGATTGTTCCCTTGTAACTCTTCACTGACTACCACTATTTTCCCCTGCTCTTTTTGTTCTAGGTGCTCCCCCCCCACCTCAGAGAGCATGCCATACTTGCCAACCAATTTTTGGATGTCATGATATCTAGAGCACCCCCTCTAGGTGTGTTTGCAGAGAGGTGCTCTCTCCAGCCTGGTGCTTGAGCAGGTCTCAACCATGATGCAGCTGGAGCTTTTGCCTTATGGAGCACAGATGCTGGAATTTGGAACTCAATTGTGGATCTAACATGGGACAGAATGAATGGGCATTTACTCTTGATCGATCTTATGCCATTTATGTATCTTGTGCATGAGACTGCAACATGCTCTTGACAATGCTACCAGACCAGTTTGTCATGCTGCTATCAATTCTTACCGCATACAGTCAAACTCATTTAAAATGCACACCTCTTTAGCACATAAGCTGCTTTAGGGGATGAGTTTCTCTTGTACTAGTTCTCTTTGTATCTCAGTTTTAATTTGATCTTTTTAAACGCATTAAAGAGCCTGTTTAAATGCATAGATATCACTTCACAGAAATCAATAACTGGTGCTTCATGACCTACAGTATTTATATGATTGACAAGTGTTGGCAGGTGTTTTGTGTGGTACCATTTAAGCACACAGTCATCTCACTCAAAGTCACTAACCTGGGAAGGACAACAGAGACCTGTGAGTGCCATTATAAAACAACTCAATTTTAACAAGATAACTATAGCCAGTTCAATTCTTTCCAATAGACAATATGCAAGAAGTCTCTTTTTTTTTTTTAGGCTTCAACACCGTAGATATAAGCATCTATTGTGGTCACGCATACTCTTTTTTGTAGTTAGTCAAGTTCAAAGGTACATTCAATGTGAGCAATTTGGCTGCATGATGTTATTGATGATGTCAGTGATAGGGCTTTTAGGTCCTGGCATATGGATTCAGACCTACACAAGTCTGGGTTTGATCCCCCCCTTGGGGAAATTTAGTTTTGTTTCTCACTGCAGTTTATGTTGTATGAGAGAAATTGTTAGATGTCATACTAATGTTAGTGACAGAGTTTCAGCAAGGCAAGTAGCAGGCACAGCTCTAACTTGCATGCCTGCTGCTTGTAAGTGCACACTTTTGTGATGCATGATTCATTGGTTTGTCGAGCACTACATGTATGTAATGTTTTTCCTCTTCATAACCAAATAAAGCAGAGTTTCAAAAACAAATTCTAACCAGAGCCAATACGGCTGTGGCGAGCTGCTAAACGACCAAAGTTGCACCTGTGCATAGAAAATTTGAAATGACCGGGTGTAACTCGGTCATTTTTTTTGAGTCGTTTCACTAAATTTTCAACATGGCCTTCTTGTAACTCCACCTCATGAAAAGTGCCACTGTCATTTCATTCACTTGTCCTGAAAGGTGATTTCGCAGAGCAACCATGCCGTTATGCGCCACAGGTGCAAAAACACATTTTGGGTAGTATATGAAAAATGACAGCTATACTGTTAATAAGGAGGTGTGCTTGCCAACTCCACCTCATGAAAAGTGCCACTGTCATTTCATTCACTTGTTCTGAAAGGTGATTTCGCAGAGCAACCATGCCGTTATGCGCCACAGGTGCAAAAACACATTTTGGGTAGTATATGAAAAATTACAGCTATACTGTTAATAAGGAGGTGTGCTTGCCAACCTGGTGGTGCAGAGGGTTGTGGTGCTGGATGCCACACCTTGCCCAATGCTAGCGACCCGGGTTTGGAAATGAGCCTGGATCATCAGAGGTCGGCAGGGGGGGAAGAAGAGGATGTGAGCGGCTGCTGGCTGGCAGCCCTCTGCCTTAGAAAGGAGGAATAGGTGTCCTTGAAGCTTGGCCACCCCCTGGTGGAGGCCGGAGTGGCTGTGCTGCTCCAAGGACTGCCGACATGAGGCCAAAGGAGAGTTGAAGAGACTGGGTACTGAAGCTGTGGTGCATTGCAGTTTCCATGCGCGGCGCCCACCACTTCTGGGGTCTCGAGTAGGGACCGAGGGTGAAATGGAGGAAACATCAGGGGCCACTGAGTATAAAGCCTCCAGATCGGCTCAAGGGATCTGCTGGGGCAAGTATGGCACTATAAGACCCCGAATGACCCCCAAGACCGGTAGGGTTGACAGATGATGAGGGCGATCTACGGAAAGAGGATAAATAGAGTTGTAAAAAAAATAAAATAAGGAGGTGTGCAAAACTAGCAATGTTGAAAATCTGGAGTGAAAATATTAAAAATTGGAGAAATTAGGAGCATGCATAGAAACAGCTCAACGCATGCTCGAAATGCAGTCTTTTTAGGAATCTCTTCACCAAATTTGCAATGAGCTTTTAGACTCTACCATGAACAGACACTGTTTCTCATATTGTCCCAAAAGGTGATTCCACACAGCGACCGTGGAAATCACCTTCGGACAGAGTAATGAAATGACAGTGACAGTGCTCAGTGAGGTGGAGTCCCAAGAACCCTTCTTGAAAATTTGGGGCCAAAATTCCTAAAATGGCTGATATATCAAGTTGTTGAAACCCCATTGAGTGCCATTATACAGTGCTTACCTTTGATTCTTCAGTTTGCGTTCGGCTTTGAAGAGTGCAGACGTATCCCAGTCCAGAGAAGATGACAGCTGACCTCCAGAGGTAAATATGGGGTATGGGGTGTGGAGATGGGTGCTTAGTGGGAGGGTGGGGATGGGGAGGGGATTGGGGCAACGATGAGGGACTGTTTTCTTTTACCAGAAAAAAAGATGTTGGTGGACTGTTTTCTTTATTTATAGGGAAAAAAATAAATGTGGGCACACTGGGGTGGGATCCCAGTGTGCCACTTGAGCTGGGGGGTACATGATGCCAATACAGGGATTGGACACCCCGATGGCAGGGGAGACCAACAAAAAAATTTTGGGCACACTGGGATGGGCTCCCAGTGTGCCACGAGTTGGGGGGGTTACATTATACCAACACAGGTACTAGGCACCCCGATGTCGGTGCGGGATTGGGAAATGGAGGGAGCAGGGAGGGCTGCAGCAGTGGGAGGGAGTGGGAGGGTTTCATTATCCACCGGTGCTGGGAGGGAACGGAGGGAGTGGGGAGGACAGGAGCAGTGGGAGGGTGCAGGAGGAGTGCCATCCACAAGGTGATAGAGGCGACAGAACTGCGCATGCATGGCATTCGTGCATGCATAGTTGCAGTTCACAAGATGGTGGCACCAGGAATACAGAACAGCTGAAATAGTGTGGCTGTTATTCCGTAGTGGCTGATTGTGGTGGAGTATTACTAGCTCCATTGGACTTTTGGAAGGATACTTCCAAATGTCCAATGGAAGGTGCCATGATCAGCTGTTTAGGAGCAACAGGTCGATCGAAAAATGGCTGTAGGCTCTGCCCACAGCCATGCAAAAAGAAGCAAAAAGTTTGAAGTTTGAAATTCTTTACTGCTGATAATTGTAAAAGTTCCAGCTGAGACTTTCAGGTTTGAATGCAAGTTGGAAAACATTACTTCAAATTGGCAGATTGTAATTATGCACATCCAATGCAGGTAGGGGTGGGTGTGTGTGTGTGTGACAGACTGTGTGGTGGGGGGTGCACTCTCACTGATGGATATCCTTTGCTACAGCATCTCCTCTACAGGGAGCTTAGTATAGCAGTACAGGGTAAAGAGCCTGGGTTCAATCCTCAGAGTGGAACATTTTCTTTCTTTCTCACTATAATTTATGTGGTATAAAAAATAAAGTAGTTAAATGTCATTGCTGGTGACAGTGATATCCTTTTAGCAAAATCTGAAGTCCTATCTTGCTGATAACTTGAAAAAACTTCCAGCTCAGATTTTGAGGTTTAAATGCCACTTGGGAAATATTACTCTAAATAAATAGACTGTTGTTCATTACGGAAATTCATTGCAACTATGTAGAGAGGGGTCTGCTCTCAGTGCTGGATATCCTTTCCCACAGCTTGCACTTCCTGCTTTGCAAACTTAGTACAGCAGTACAGCTACAGGCTACAAAGCAGTTGAGGGTACAGGGCCTGGGTTCGATCCCAGAATGAAACCTTTTCTCACTCTTACTACAATTGATAGATGCTGTATCTCAGATCCCATCCCCCATGCCACTTCCCTTTTCATTGCCAGGAGAAGCCTGTAATTCTTCTCTCTGGTCACATAATTAATTTCATACTGAACTTCTTTGATGTTTTAGTACCACTGACACTTTGTTGGGTTTTGTTTTCTGTGTTAGTTTCTTTTCTATAGAGTGGTTTGCTTTCACTGCCCCCAGCTGACCTCTATCGTGCTGGCTACCCCAGCTTTGTCACCCCGACTTCTCCCAGTCCATATCTCACCACCTTTGTTACCCCAGGGCTTACCCACCGGTGAAGTTGGCGGAGTTCTCCACCAAAGCCCAGATCTGGTTGGCAGTGGTGCCAGAATCTTCAGGTGCAGTGCCTGCAGGCAGATGGAGTAATCCTGTCAACCTTGCGAGTATTTTTCCACCTCAGTTTTCTCCCCTTCCCATGGCCAGTGCATGTGTAAGGGCATGAGCAGGCAGCACAAAAAATGCCACATATTCTCACACACCTGTGCCCAACCCTCCAAGAGGTGGCCACATGCTGTATCACCTATCCTAGGCCAAGTGGAAGCCAAGCAGCTGTATGCACTGTCCCCCACCTTAGAGGAGAGATGTCTCTGCACACTCAATCCTCCTTCCCCCAACTGGCCCCCTGAGTGACCCCATTCTGTTCCTGAACCTGGGTTGCAGTGATGAGACAACCAGTGCTTCAGTCTATCATGCTACTGAACTGGCTACGCAAGAGCTCTTTAACTTATAGCTCACTTAAATGCATACACACAGTGAGCGAATAAGGTATGTGTTTTGGAGGGTTCCATTGTAACAGGATGTCCTAAAGAACATTCCAGATATTAGGGCTGTCTTGCATCACTTATCGTATTACACCTTAGAACATCATAGCAGATATGGATATCCCAAAATTCAGAGGTGTATATCCCCTTAAACTAAAGGCAGGTTTACATATACTGCGCTTGTTGTGCTCCTGTCTGCACCACTTGCTGTTGCTCCTCTTGAAACTGTGCTGTCCAGTGTTTACATTACTGCTGCATGTGGATCATTGCAGGTCAGTTCTGATGTCAGACTGAATTTCTTGCATTATGATCAATATTCCCGCTAGGCGGGGCTTGGCTATTACTGTACAAGATGAAGATGTCACAGGGTATTGTGGAACTGCACCATTGCAGACAGAGCAGCATGTTTTATGTGCTAGCAAAAACTGCCTGCACCTGTACAGCTCCCCACCAAAATATCATTTGCTCCGTGCTGCAACAGAACAATCTATGATGCTCTGCAAGCCGTTTACATTACCGGATCTGCACCAGTGCAACTTATCTGTACCCCTCACAGCAGTGCAGAGGAACAACAATGTAATTTGTAACATGGCTAAAATAACTAAGAGAGAAAACAGAAAACTCACTGGGCAAAAGTAGTCACATGGTAACCATTCAACACGGCATTATTGAACCAATAATGCTGTGTTGAAGGTGAAGTACTTCAGCAAGCCACAGGGAAAAAAAGCACTGTTTTTAAAACGGATACTTCTCACAAGAAAGAAATGTGCTCCTTGTCAGCAACTGTCCAAACATGCATCGGGGGAAGTGTATAATCCCTTTAATTTTGAGTCATGCACGGTTCACGGAACCATACATTTCAATTACTACGGTGCTCAAAGTCCGGCGCAGCCAAAGCAGTAGAAAGATAATAAAATAGAGACTTTAACAAGAGGAAAAGGAAATCAAAAAGACCCGCATGGCAACTCTGCATACCAGACAGAGGGAGCACATCACGAGCAGCTCAGAACATATGCAAATGCCGAAATAGTTTAATGCGGAAATAAGCAAAGCAGCATACAGTGGTCCTCCTTAGCACACTATGAAAAGAATAGCCATGCAGATTCACCTAATTTTCATCAATTTCATTTAAATAACCCTTTGTACCACTGTATGCAAAATATGCTTTTGGCAACATCTGTAGGTAAATAACGATGTCTTGAACTTTTGAAAACTACAGTAAAGGTATGTTTCAATGAAGAAAACTGCATGGAAACCATTTTTTAAACACTAATATATATACAGTATATTCATTATAAAGTAAGCTATCACAAAACCATGTTACAAGTGCATTAAGCCACGATGAAGGTGGCATCTAATGGGGAATTAATGCATGGTTGAGCCGTTGTAGGCACTCTGCCTTCGGCCTCAAGCCACAGTGCTCCGAACCATGCATTAATTCCTCATTAGATGCCACCTTCGTCATGGCTTAGTGCTTAAGTATTGAGACTGTGATGTTAGCCCAAGGTGGTAATCTGCCGAGATCCAACACAGTGACTTCATTTAACTTGTCTAGGTTATCATTCACTGTAGCAAACTGTTCATTAATTCAGTATTTGGATGTGTTAGGTCTACAAATAGCCTGGCTATATCTAAGGCCCTGGAATTCTGTGATTCGGTGTCTACACATGTCCTACAGAGTGCTGCAGAGCACGAGGGATCCTGACTGTGTCAATGGAGTCTCAGTTTGAAATGAATACACTAAGAAAAACTCTGGATGTAGTTCTCTATCTCTCCATTCTTATCACCATCTAGATTTTATGATTTCTGTCTCACGTTTTTTTTTTCCACATGAAAAGGAATGTCAAGAATGGTTAAGCTATGGGTTTCACTGACTCATCATCACTACACGCAAGTTTTTAAAATGTTGCCTTTTGCAGCTAAGAGAATTAGAGGATGCCAGGGTGAGGGGTATGGGCTGAGCAGTCAGCCAGGAGATTCTTCTTTCTGGTCTCAACAAGGTGTACACTGCTGCTTTGTTGCTGAAGTTATGTAATGTACTGAAATTCAAGAAAGTACTTGAACTTGTTGTGGACTACTGCAGGGGGAAGAATGAGATCTGGCTGAGGGTGGGCTGAGGGCGATCTAACCCAGCAACTAGAAGTGACGTCATTTACTGGGGGGCTTGATTACATGACTGTGACTACAGTCTAACTCCCAGAGGGTCAAGTGACCCTGAGGCATGAGTGCCATGAAGCAGGAGTGTGGTGTTCAACTAGGTGGCATCTGATGGCATTGACAGAGCTTCTGCAAGGTGGACCACAGCGTGGTAGAGGACAGGTAAGAAAAGGTGGGGGCACAGAGTTAGCAGTCAAGTGTTGCTGAAGGGTAACAGCTGCTCCCTATCTTGGGTCAGCTTACAAGCGACTTGGCAGATGAAGAACTCAAAGGAAATGCAGCTGATCCCTGTCTTGAATCAGCCAGCAGTGTAAATGGGGAGGGAGAGGGGGAATTGTTTAACCAGGAAAGGCACACTAAGCTGAAGCTCGTTTCCAGGTGCAACCTGGGAGCACAAGGAAGTTCAGGGCCATGCTCAAGGTCACACAGTATGCATGTGGGGGCTGTGGCATCCAAACCCAGATCTCCAGATTTGCAGCTCATTGCTCTTAACCACTATGCTATACTGCCTCCTTTAAGCTTTACAGCCATCCCCATACAGGATTAACTTTGTAAGTTTCTATCTTGGGTCAGTGGTCAGGGTAAACAAGGGGTTGCAGCTTTGCAGCCATCCCCGCCTAGGTTCAACAACAGGGTTCAAACAAAAGGTTTTCAGGAGGGCTGTAGTTAATCCCTATATAAGATACAGCTACACAGGGATACAAGGGCTGTATAAGTACTCTGTATGAAAGGATTGGAGCATCAGAATGTGGAGAGGAGAGTTGCTGAAGTGACAGCAAGGGATGGGTAGAGTACTGTGTTGCAGGGGGTGTGAGGCAGTGGTTTTCTTGGGTACTCTCTGGGGTATAAGGGTGTCCGGTCTGTAGGAGCCTAGGTCAGATGAGAGCAGACACATGGCATCTCAAACAGGAATTAGGAGTGTTGGTGGAGAGAGGATGTCTGTATGGGATGAGAAAGGAGAGGGCTAAGGGGACTGGGGGGTGAGTAGTGGTGGAGCCCAGGTTGTGAGTGGGGTAAGGTGGGGGAACTAAAGCAGGCTCCCAGGGTCCCTCTTCCCCAGAGGGAGAGGAGGCCTAGGGCAGGGGTGTTGGACACTAGTAAGAGGAACAGCGAGGGCAAGAACAGAAGGAAGGTCAGTGGGAGTACCCCAAAGGTGCCAATGTAGAATAGATTCCTCCCACTGATTGGAAATGGTACAAGGAAGATCTAAGGGAAGGGAACATTCTTTAACCAGGAGTAGCACACCATGCCGAAGCTTGTTTCCAGGTGCAACCTGGGAGCACAAGGAAGTTAAGTGACTCAATCAGGATCACACAGTGTGCACCTAGGCAGCTGTGGGTTTCAAACCCAGGTCCCCAGATCTGCATCTCAGAGCCTTAATCCACTGTGCTATACTGCCTCCTCCATGGAAGGAGAGAGGCAAAAGCAGGAGGGGGATATGGGTACAAGAAGAATAACCACAGAGGGGAGGGAGAGAGTGGAAGCAGGCTAGGAGAGGGGCAAGGTGGAAGGGGATGTGCCCACATATAAACGAGGAGGCACATTCCTGGAAGCAGGGCCGAAGTAATGGGGGGTAAGTGGGGAAGTTGTCCGGGGCCCCGAGCTCAGGAGGGGCCCTCCTAAGGAGCTGGCATTACCTCTGTCATTAGCTGGTTTGAGAAACGGGGGCCCATTCCAAGTGACTTGTCCGGGGCCCCAGGATTCATAGCTGCAGCCCTGCCTGGAAGGCAATGGTTATGAATGCTAGGCACCTAGCAAATAAACTACCTGATCTCATGGCTGTCATCAAAATGGAAAAGATGGACTGGGTGGCAGTGACCGAAACCTGGTTCATGGAAAACTACAGTTGGGACACAGCTATACCAGGATACAACCTGTTCAGGAAGCACAGGAAGGAGAAAAAAAAAGGGGGTAGCCAGACCGGCCCAGTGGCACTGAGGTCTGAGGCACTGGACACCTTACCTCACGCTGCACCTGCGACCCGGGTTTGGGAAAGAACTTGGGCCACTGGGGTGCCAGCATGGGGGTGGGGGTTTAGAGCAGGATTGAGCAATTGCTCTACTCTCCTGGGTTGGGGTCGCCCCCCTGTAGTCCTGTCATCACCAAATGGAGGTTTGGAGGTGAACGCAGGCAGTACCGGGTGACCAGTAGGGTGGGGCGTCCCGCAAAACATGCGTGAACATGCCTCCACATGTGTACATCACGTCAAGGACATACGGGAGTGGGACAGGAGAAAACTCGGAAAAATCCTGAAACTACTAATTAAAAAAAAGGGGGGGGGTAGCCATTTACATCCGAGAAGAAATAAAAGCCACAGAGGTGGAGGGGTTTAAACATGCCTGGGGCAGGCACATGGGAACATTAAGTGGGGAGGGAGTGATGAAAAGCCATTGATCACATAGGGCCAACAATCTCAATGTATCTATGTGGAGGGATCCCCTTGGTAGACCGAGTCACTGTGGCTAACAGCTGATGCAGGTAAATGGACAACCTTCAAAATTGGTGCCATTTACAGACCCCAAATCAATGGGAAAAAGGAGACAAAGACCTATCTGTTTTAGATCGGAATTGGGCCTTGCTAGTGTACCAGCAGAACTGGCCAGATCATTTGAGTCTACCGTAGTAGCAGGTGTGGGCTGCAGGATCATTCTAATTTACCGTCCACCCGGGGGTGAGAAATTGTTCCTGTAGGAAGTGGCAGACTTCGTCGTCGATGCAGCATTGGAGTCGCCCAGGCTGATGGTCCTGGGCAACTTCAATGCCTGGATCGATGATGAACTCTCGCAGTTTGGTCAACACTTCCTCCAACTTATGTCTTCATTGGGGTTCACACAGGTAGTTGCCTCTGCTACTCATAATCAGGGTCACTCACTTGATCTGGTCTTTCTCCTGGGGATCGAGTCCTTTGATTTGGTGATGGAGCCTGTCATATGGTCCGATCACTACACAGTAAGATTCAAATTCCAGCCCCCCCCCCCCCATAGGCCTGCCCTTGTGGAGATGGTCAGATACCACCCATCATGGGGCATTACCCCAGAGGGTCTCTTGGTGGTGTTAGACCTATCGGGAGCTCCAAGGGCGGGCGGGCATGGATCCAGAGAATCTAGTCTTGGCCTATAATAAAGGCTATCACAGAGGGTCTGGATGCTATTGCCCCAGTCAGTGTTCGTCCCATCTCTCTCCACCCTCAGTCCCCTTGGTTTAAGGGGACCTTGAGGGAGTTGAGGCAGGTAGGACAAAGGTTAGAGCATTGCTGGCAGAGAACGGCCCTTGATGCTGACCACCTTAGATCGATGGATCATTATCAAAGCTGTCAATCAGCAATCTCACCTAAGAAGGCAGAGTTCCTGTCCGGTGAGATAGCTGCTGCTCAGAACCGACCGGTTGAGCTCTTTTGAACCATGGACAGACTGTGCAACCCAGCCTGTCTACAGGTCCGAGGGGCATTTTCACAAGATAAGTGTGGTGAGTTTGCTCACTTCTTTGCAGATAAGATGGCCGACATCAGGGCTGAAATCTGCACAGCACCCTCTATGGGGGTTAGCGATGGTCGGCGCGAGGTCATCGTCCCTCGGTCCTCCTGGATATCTTTCCACCGACCAGAGATGGGGGACATCATGTGGATTGTCCAGAATTTGTGGCCAATTTGCTGTAGTTTGGATCCGGGCCCTACTTGCCTATTATTAGGATGTATGAAGACCATTGGCCCAATCCTTGCAGAGATTGTTTGGTGTTCTTTAGATTCAGGAGAGTTCCCTAGCTCCCCTGAAAGAGGCAGTGATGACACTGCTTCTGAAGGAAGCTTCTTTAGACCCAGGCATTTGTGCAAACTACAGAGCTATCTCTAACCTCCCCTTTGTTAGGAAGGTGATCGAGAAAGTAGTTGTGCTGCAACTGGGGAACCATCTTACCATCCATGATGTCATTGATCCTCTCCAGTCTGGTTTTCGGAAAAGACACAGTACCAAGACCGCTCTGACTTGGGTGCTCAATGATCTCTTGATGGCAAGAGACCAGAAGTGCCGTTCCATCTTGGTGCTTCTGGATCTCTATTCAGCATTTGACACTGTGGACCATGGGGTTCTGCTCGGACGTCTGAGGGACATCTGTGGACTGTCTGGTCAAGTTCTTAGATGGTTCCATTCTTTCCTAACTGGTAGGTTTCAGAGAGTGGCATCGGGGATTTTTTTCCTCTGAGCCATTCTCTATGCCATGCAGGGTACCTCAGGGCTCGGTGTTGTCCCCCATGTTGTTCGCAGTGTATCTGCTGCCCCTCGGAGACATTGTAGGACAATATGAGCCGAGTTTTCACTGCTATGCAGATGATACATAGCTCTGTCTTTTGCACCCAACCAGGATAGTGCAGTCTCGATGTTTAACAGCTGTCTGGCGGAAATCCATGGCTGGATGAAGTCTAGCTGGTTGAAATTGAATTTTCGGGAAGACTGAGGTGTTGGTGGTAGATCCAGAGTGCCAGAAAGAGAGGTCAGTGGTGGGGTTACCATCCGGACTTTGGATCGATGGTGTACAGCTGCCTAGCCCTGAACGGGTGCGAAATCTGGGGGTGGTATTTTGATGATGGGCTGACACTGCGGGCGCAGGTGTTGGCAGTCATCAAATTTTCCTTTTATCATCTTAGGAACATCACCAGAATTAAGCACCTTGTTCCATCCGATGATTTGCCAACGTTGATCCACGCCTTTGTGACCTCGCACCTTGACTACTGCAACTCCCTATACCTAGGGCTTCTGGGGGTTGGTGTCCACTGCTTGCAGCTGGTGCAGAATGCGGTGGCACAACTATTGACTGGGACTTCTCATTCCAGTCATGCTACGCCTGTGCTGCGCGATCTGCACTGGCTGCCTATACAGTGGTGGACCACCTTTAAGGTCGGTCTTTTGACCTACAAAGCCCTACATGGACTGGGACCGGGTTACCTGCAAGAGCTCCTGGTTCCTTACAGCCCTGGCCGACCTCTCCGCTCTACTGACGAGGGGTTGTTAGAGGTTCCCAGGGTGCGGTTGAAGACATCTGGTGAAAGGGCTTTTATGTTCATGGCGCCATCCCTGTGGAACTGTCTACCTCGGCAGATTACAGAATGCGGGACCATGGAGAGTTTCAAGACCAATTTAAAGACGTATTTATTTAAACAGGCTTTTAATATTTGAAGTATTGTGAAATTGGAAGTTTTTAATTGAAGTTGTTATGTATGTTTTATGTGATTTTATTGAATTGTTTTAAAATACTGTATGTAAAGCACTTTGATACTTCAATTGTGCTACACAAATAAAATTATTATTATTTAATAGAGGAAATATATAAAAATGACTGACAGAGGAGAAGTGATACTGGTGAGGGACTTCAGCCTCTCAGATATCAATTGGAGCACTCGAACAGCGGCAACAAAAAAAAAGCATGGACTTCTTGTTGGCCCTACAGAGCGTTGGACTAGAGCAGCTTGTTCCAGCAAGGGGAGATGCCATGCTTGACCTGGTTCTCTCAATCAGTGAGAGGATAAAAGAAATCGAGGTTAGATTCAACTTTGGAAATGGCGACCACCGTATGGTCAACTTCAAAGTAAGCATCACAGAGGACACCTGTCACTCAAAAATCAAAGTGCTAGATTTTGAAAAGGCAGACTTCAAAAAAAAAAAAAAAAAAAGAGAACCACCCTACAAAATAACTTACTTGAACCAGAGGAGGAAGAAGTTGAAGTCATTCAGGGCAAACTAAAGAGAGCAATCAAGGCAGCCACAGACCAATGCTCCAAAAGGGTCAGCAAGGCAAAAAGAAGAAGGAATCCTCTATGGTTCTCCAAAGAAGTGGCAACCATAGTAAAAGAAAAAAATAGAAGGCATACAAAAGATACCAGGAAACTAAAGAATGAAAAAGACTGGGAGAAATACCAAGAAAAAATGAGAGAAGCAAACAAAAGCATTAGACAAGCCAAAGCCCAGACAGAAGTAAGGATTGCAGAAGAAACTAAGAAAGGTAACAAAGCCTTCTTTAGGTACATCAGGGAGAAAAGGAAGACAAAAGAGGGGATAGTGAAAATTGCTACAGGTAAAGGGAGGATAGCGGAAGAAGACCAAGAAAAAGCAGAAGTCCTAAACAAATACTTCTGCTCAGTATTTACCGAGGAGGTTCCAGGAAACAGCCTAGCACTCACAAATCGCAGCACTCTGGGACCAGGAGTAGAACTAGCCCCTTCATGGAGGACCAAGTACTGGATGCACCGAACAAACTAAAGGTGGACAAGGCAATGAGATTCATCCCAGAATCTTAGAGGAACTGGGGAAAAGAACTGGCAGCACTACTGGAAAACTATTCACCAGATCCCTGGAGAGTGGAGTGGTACCCAAGGACTGGAAGCGGGCAATAGTAGTTCCACTCCACAAATCAGGCAGCAGGGAAGAGTCAGGTAACTACTGACTGGTAAGTCTCACGCCAATAGTGGGGAAATTGATGGAGTCACTGCTAAAGCAGAGGATCACAGCATTTCTTGAAGCCAACAGACAGCTGGACCCCAAACAGCATGGATTCACAGTGGGAAGGTCGTGCCAAACTAATCTGGTCCAGTTTTTTGACTGGGTTACCAAAGCTGTAGACAATGGTGGGGTGGTTGATGTGGTCTACTTGGACTTTAGCAAGGCCTTTGACTCAGTTCCACACAGAAGGCTGGTAAAGAAGTTAGACCACACAGGGGTTGGACTGAAAGTGATTAAATGGGTACAGAATTGGATGCAGGTCAGAACCCAGAGAGTACAGGTAAATGGGGTACTATCATCAGAGGGTAGGGTGACCAGTGGAGTGCCCCAGGGCTCAGTGCTGGGGCCTCTGCTCTTCAATGTTTTCATTGCTGACATAACTAAAGGACTAGAGGGAAAGGTGTGCTTGTTCGTGGATGACACCAAGATATGTAACAGAGTGGACACAAATGAGGAAGTGGGCAAAATGTAAATCAGACCTAAAGAAACTTGAGGAGTGGTCTGGTGCATGGCAGCTGAGATTCAATGCCAAAAAGTGCAAAGTCATGCACATAGGAAAGAGAAATCCAAAGAAGGCATAGTGTATGGGAAGGGAAAGACTAGCTGCCTCCAACCAGGAGCGTGATCTAGGAATCATGATCTAAGAAGAATTGAAAGTGGGAAAACAGTGTGAGAAGGTGGCACTCAAAGCCAGCAGAATGCTGGGATGCACTGGAAGGGGAATCATGAGCAGGACAAGGGAGATGATCCTGCCGCTGTATAGGGCACTGGTCAAGCCACACCTGGAATAAAGTATCCAGTTTTGGAGGCCTCACCTTAAAAAGGACATCGACCGTATAGAGATAGTCCAAAGGAAGGTGACAAAAATGATGCAAGGAATGCACCAGATGTCATACGAAGAAAGACTGGGTGAAATGAACATGTATTCCCTGGAGCAGAGAAGGGAGAGAAGAGACATGATAGAAATATTCAAATACATAAAAGGCATGAACAAGGTGCAGGCGCAGGAACTTTTTCACCTCAAGGAGGGTAGCAGAACTAGAGTGCATGATCTTAGGCTGAAAGGAGGGAGGTTCAGTACCAATGTCAGGAAGTTCTTCTTCATGGAGAGGGTGGTGGACACATGGAGTGATCTACCCCCAGAGGTTGTGGGAGCTAACAAGATAGGGGGGTTCAAGAATGCATGGGAGAGACACAAGGAGGCCCTCTCACTTAAGGGCAGCTATTGAGGTAGAAATAGATAAAACATAGGGCAGACTAAATGGACCTGGTGGTCTCCTTCTGCCGACAACATCTATGTTTCTATGTTAGGTGGTGTGGACAGGCAGGGAGAGTAGACAGGGCAGATGGAGGGCAGGCAGGTAGACAGAATGGGGATCAGGTGGGAGGAAGGTAGAAGTCACAGGGATCTAGGGATAGACAGGTGGGGGGAGGACAAGCAAGGCGGGACAGCTAGGAAAGCAAGTGGGGGACTCGGGAAGCAGGTGGCGAGGTTAAGAGTAGTGATCTTGGGGACTCCATAGTCAAGGGAGTGAGACAGGGTGACATGGGAGTTAGGGCAAACCATAGAAGGGTGCACTGTATGCCAGGGATGGCCGTAGGAAGGGTGGATCCACGGATAACCAAGAACTCGGGAAAGGAGGGGGGAAGCTGAACATCATCGTTAACCTTGGAACTAATGACTTGGACAATAGTGAGGTAGGCATGGTTCAAGAGAGGTTCAAGGATGTGGGGAAGCTCTGTATTAGAGTGGTGAGGTCAGTAGCCTTCTCAGAGGTGTTACTGATACCAAGGACTAGCTACAACTGGGAAAAATGGAGGAGCAAGGAGTTCAATGTATGGCTCAGGGGGTGGTGAAGAGAGGAGGTATATGGGCTAATTGTAGGCTGGGAGACTCATAGGAGAATAAGGCCCTTTATGCACCAGGTAGGCTGCACTTTAGAAAAGGGTGAGAGAGTGGTGAAAACTATATTCAAGGAGTATATAGGCAAGCATCTGAATTCAAACTGATGAGGGGCAGCAAGGGTCATGATACCCTTAGCCACTTGGTGGAGGAGGTCATTCGGCCCCCCCCCCCAATCAAGGCAGAAGGAAGAGGGATCAGATGAGTGACAGAATAATGAGGATTGGCAGGTGGGATTGGGAATGGGGGGGGGGGATCGAGTCATGGTAGAAGGTTGTGTCTCTGAATGCAAGGAGCCTGGGGAACATAACAGCTGAGCTGCATTCACTGATGGCAGAGGAAGAGGTGGACATGGCTGCCATCATGGAGACATGGGCCATGCAGAATCATGGCTAGGACCTCCATCTCCCTGGGTATGAGCTGCATAGAAGGGATAGGGGGTGGGGTTGGGACTGGCTCTGTACACGAAGGAAGACAACCTATACAAGAGAGGAGGAGATGGATGGAAGGACTGAGGTTAAGTGGGTACAGGTACAATCAACAAAAGGTAGAAAACTTAGGATAGGAGTGGAATACAGGCACCAAGCCAGGATGAGGAATTAGAGAACTGGCATCCAAAACTGGGGAGATGGCCAGCAGTGGGGGAGGTAGTGACTGTGGGGGACTTCGATCTGCTTGGTATAGATTGGAAGATCCTGCCTATCACCTGTACCAGGATTCAGGTTCTGCTGGATGCATTCCATTGTGGACTCCTGACACAATGTGTCCTGGAGCCCACCAGGGAGAGAGTCATACTGGACCCAATTCTGTCTAATGGTGTGCATGTCCAAGAGGTAAAGGTGGAGTCACCACTTGCAGGAAGCGACCATCACACTGTGTGGTTCCACTTGGACATGGGCAGGGAGAAGATTATGTCTAAAACAAGGGTGCTAGACTTCAGGAGGGCAGACTACAGTAGGATGAGGGAGATCCTGGCTGGGAGGGCACCTTGCTGGGATCAGGAAGGAAATGGGGGATGGACCAGAACTGGGCCATAATTAAGGAAGGTCTGTTGGCAGCCACTAACAAGTGTACCAAACTAAATAGCAAAAAATCTAGAGCAAAAAAGTCCAGCTGGTTTGATAGGGGGGTAGCCCAGGTAGTAAAGGTTAAGAAGTCAACCTTCAAGAAGTATAAACACACCCAGAGGGAAGAGAAAAGAGGAGCACTGTAGCAAGGTAAAGGAGGCAGGTAGGGCAGTCCAACTGGCCAAAGCAAAGAGAGGGGATGCAGCTGGCAGAAGGGGTGAAAACAAGGGAGAAGACCTTCTTCCAGTACATCAGGAAGAAGCAGGATACAAAGCATGGGATAGTCAGGTTCAAAAAGGGAGAGGGGAAGCTGGCCTGTCGGCACAGCAGTTGGATTTCCACTTGCAGCGCCGGCAACCCGGGTTCAGGAACAGACCCGAGTCATTGGAGGGCCAGCCGGGGGAAGAAGGATCAAGCATGCCCAAGACAGTGATCCTTCTCCGGGGGGAGGATGCCTGGTGCTCGATGGACCCCTGGCGGAGCCTGGGGGTGCCGCAGCAACTGGCGTCCAGTATGCTCAGGGGGCGTAACAGATGCTAAGTGTCACTGCACATATCCACCCCCAAGAAAAGTTCTGTAAAAAAAATAAATAAATAAATAAAATAGCCGAAGCCTACACCGTGATGATGCTCGCCTCGCCGACCCATAATCAGCTCCCAGGCCAACATCCCCCCCCCCCGACCTATCCCACCATTTGCGGCACTTCAGGGGCCAGTGCCGAAACCCCACCCTGGGAGATAAGCCAGGGGGTATTGGGGGAAGAGTTGCAGCTTGTGGAGGGGTTGTGGGATAACAGATGGACCAGACACCAGACTTCAGGTTCAACACACAATCTCTGTGTGATGTTTATTTAAAATACAAGAAATAAGCTTCTGCAATGCCATGTTCCTTCTTCAGTATATCAGTTTGCAGCAACAGACTACGAATGTATTTTCTCTGCACTTAGCCAGCACCTGACACTGATCTCTGATCCAATTTACTAGTTGAGATGTAGCCACCACCCCTCTGCAGGCCCTATTTGCTTACATAGAGGGGGCTCAAAAAGGAAAAAAAAAAAAACAAGCTATAAACAAAGAACCTCAATGCAGAATTACTGAAAGAAGGGTTACCCCAAAGGGCACTGGCAACAAATCAAGTTTCAAAGAAATACAATATAATACATACTTCCATAATCCAATGCATCATGGGATATATGCAAATCACCATGACATTTCTGGCTTGTTAAGTTTACAACAATTTACATGCATTTTAAATAGCACAACTAGCTTAATTTCTATAATAGTCACCTAGTACTTTTTACCATTATCAAAACACCAAGTGCCATGGTATTTTAAACATTTACAGGTTTCATAACTGTGGAGTCCCCCAGGGCTCTGTCCTGGGGCCTCTCCTGTTCTCTCTCTTCATAAATGAGCTACCCTTGGCTCTGGCTCTAGGGTCCTCAGTGCTGTACGCAGACAACCTAGTCATCATGGCCAAATCCCAGGACATTGCCACCATTAACACCAACCTAAACTCGGACTTCGACCACATCCAAACTCGGTTGCAGGACCATAAACTTGTTATTAACCTACAGAAGATGCAGGCCATGCTATTTGGCTCAGCAGCCAAGTTAAAGCCTCCCCGGATTCACTACAGATCTCTGGGGCTGATGGGTCACTGCTGACTGTCGCAGGCTCGGTCAAGTACCTGGGGGTGACCCTTGATCCGCAGCTGGATATGAACCTGCACATACGAAACACATGCACGGCCTCAAACTGTAAGCTGGGTCAGGCTTACAGAGCAAAAAGCTGTCTAACTCCAGCTGCCCATCTTGCTCTAGCCAGGGGAGTCCTCCTACCCACGTTTTGCTACGGACTAATCACCTTTGCCCACATTGCAAAAACTAGTCTAGTAAAGTGGGACTCAGCGTACAACAACATATGCAGTTTTGCACTCTCAGCCCCCCACCTCACTCACTGCTGTGAGCTTTACACCCGGCTTGAGTTGCTCCCACCAGAAACTCACCGCTCTTATGTCGTGGGCAACTTCATTGACAATATTGTCAGAACTGCCACCCCTCAAAACCTTGCTGAGACCCTTGTTCTTGCTACACCCTCCTACAACCTGTGATCCAGCGGCTCCCATGCCCTCCTGGTACCTAAAACCCGCACACAAATGGGTGCCGAGCCTTCACTGCAGTATGGCCAAGTTTAGCACTCTCTTCAACTAGCACTCACTCCTCTCCCTCGCACCCGAACTTTAAAGCCTCCCTCTGGGGGTTTTCTCAAAACAGCTGCCACCTGTCTCTGCACTAGACAAACCCTCTCAGCCTGAGATGCCCCAACTAACTGAGATGTTACCTAAACATTACGACTTGGGCAGAGCACAACTGTGCTCATACTCCTCCTGTTCTCACAGCATATATAAAAATGGACCATTTAGGCCCACCGGCAAAACACGGTGAGCACTATAACTGTGCACTCCTTTCTCTCGCACTGGGCCCACTCTATCCCAACTGTGACGCCTCCTTATTCTAACTGCTAGCCTTACAACTTGCTGCCTGGAGCGATGAATTCACACTGCACTTCTTCCTACTGACTGCAATGTTTAATACTGTATTGTAATACCTGTTTTGGTATTGTTGTCTTACAATGTCTCTGTGTTCTAGTCACTTTACATTAATTCTTCACTACTATTTGCCTGATGAAATCTGATGCTTGTAAAGTCCCTGTTGTGCTAATTCTATGTAATGTAATCCGACACTTGTATTTGCCGGATGTTCATGTATGTACCTGGTAATGTACCTTGTAATCTCCCGGGTCGCACCTGAAAATAGGCACTTGTCCGTCTAGTGTGCTTACCCGGTTAACAAAAGCAAATAAATAAATAAATAAACATAAGGTATATACATTAAGATATTTTATAACATAGTGCTATTACATACCAAATCCAACAACAATAAACACAACCTTTTTTTACATATACTCTGAAGTTGCCACAATAACCTCCCTGTACGAGGGACCTGAGAGGGAAAAGGAAAATCAAAGAGGACACTATAGCATAGTCAAGAGAGGAAGAAGGGGGTGCCCACAGATGGGCAACCTCATGGACTAGAAATAGTAAAGAATAGATTAGGCTTAGAAATAGAAGAACTGTTACAACAGATTTAAGAAAAGGTCGGTCCTCAAGAGTGGCAGGAGCTCCCGGTCACACAGCTCATGTGGGAGTTGGGGGGCGGCAAGGACCGTGACCTGGACTGAGGTACCGGAGCAGGCAAGTGGCACAAAACGTATAATAATAATTTAAAAAAAAAAAAAAGGGAGAGGGGGTAGCGGAGGGTAGTGAAGAGAAAGCAGAAGTACTTAACAAGTACTTGTGTTCAGTCTTCACTAAGAAAAAGGATTGTTCAGTACCTCTGGGAGGAAGGGGGAGAGGAAGGGGTAGGTGGGGTCACAGATGGGGAGATTGAAACTGACAGAATGAGGAAAGGCTTAAAGGCCCTTAAAGTAGACAAGGCACTGGGGCCAGATGGTGTACATCAGAAAGTGCTGAGGGAGATGGCAAATGTGCTGGTTGGTCCCATGGCAGATCAATTTAACTCCTCTTTTTTTTTTTTTTTTTTTTTTGTTAAGTCTGTTTATACTCCATATTCATGGGGAACTCTCTCAGGTATCCACCTCTCTCATCGCTCTACCTCCGTGCCTGAAACTTTCCAGCCCCTGGCACAGCCCAGTGATCCCCCCCGACTCTGAGCCCCCCGAGGTAGAGCAGCCTTTTCATCCCAGGGCACTCTGTCTACAATTTGGTAGGCTGGGCTGGGCTCGGCCAGAGGGTGGAAGGAGTCCGGCAGGTGGAGTGCGGTGATGAGCGGTGGTGCCATCACCTATCCCCGTGGATGGGGATTTTCTAGCTTTTTGTTGCCCCCTGGGGAGGCAACGTGCTACGACGTCTGTACACTGCTGCCCTGCTGACATCTGCCGCACTCCCTGCCCCCTTACAACTCGAGCTGGTGCACCTGTAATACCCCCGATCTCCATCGGGGGTCACTAGGACACCGAGCTGCCCCTGGTGCCTTCCCAGGGAGAGGAGAGCAGTCCTCCAGATGCTCGATCCTCTCCCTTCCCTGCCGACCCCCCTAGCTCATTCCCGAACCTGGGCTGCCGGCGTGGCACAAGGTGTGGCGTCCAGCACCTCAACCCTCAGCGCCACCGGGCCAGCACAATTTAATACCTTAATGGGGACAGGAGGAGTGCTCCTGGACTGGAGGACAGCAGATGTAGTGCTGTGACACAAAATTGGGCTGAGGGGTGACCCTAGTAACCACTGGCCAGTCAGCCTGACCTCAATAGTGGGAAAATTGATGGAACCCATACTGAAAGAAAGATTGGAAAGCTTTCTGGAAGAAAATGGGCTCCTGGATAAGAGAAAGCATGGATTCATGTCAGGGCAATACTGCCAGACTAACCTGATTGATGTCTTTGACAGGGTAACCAGGAGAGTTGATGGGGCGAAGCAGTGGACAGCCTTTCAAGAAACAGCTTATATTTATGCGGTGTGGTAGGGTCGGTGGACCCTCCCCCCCAAAAAACATTGATATGCTCACTTGGATACAGAGCATATGTAATTACCTGCCTGTGTATTGGAGGTAGTTAGAGAACATTGTGGGCTAAAATATTAAAAAAAATCTGTTGTAACAGTCTCCTGCTCTTCTAATTTCTTCCTTTTACTATCGCTCCTTTTCTGTCATTTCCCTACTCAAGCTTGGCCACCTCTGAGTAGTTTTTCTGTCCCTTTTCTTAATTCCAGCTCGTTTTCATTAAATATTAAAGTCCCAATGTTCAGAACGTTCTGTGCTTGCAGTACAATTAATTTTTCCTTCTCGAATGTGCGCACGTTCGCGCAGTGCGACTGTGCGATTGTGCGATCGTGCGAAGACGCCGGAAAAAGAGGTTGTTATGGCGTTTTCATTATCTGGTGAAATTATGAATGAGTTAACAGCCTTTTTGTTAGTTTTTATAATGAGAAGCTCAGAGCTATGGTATATCTCAGAATGTTAACTGAGAATCATTTGAAAAGTGGTGTTTGTTTGTTCCTTACATCAAAAGGTTAAACTAGTACTTTTATAAAAGGGAGAAGGCAATGCATGCCACATTTAAAAGGAGATAGATGAAAAATGTTTAATTTAAAAGGACCAAAGTCTCCTAATGTGGTACAATGAAAGCATAGACTAACAACTCACTTGTAAAGTGCTTCCAGCCTCCTCTCAGTCCAAACTCCTTATAGGACTGGGCGGCCCTTGTTGACCCACTTCTATGATGTAAGTTGGGGGAGGAGTTAACTAGGCCATGTGCTCCTCCACTTGTATAAAAGCAGAGTGAATGTGAAGTGTTGAGTCAGTGTGTGGCAGGAAGGCAAACCTACCAGATGCCTAGCCAGATTCTAGGTGCCTTTTTGGCAGGAATTTTTATTTCTTGTTAAAGATATGATTTCCTGTGCCTTATGTTTTTTTTGAAAGTTATGTACAAGTTCCACTTTAAGTTCATTTTATTTTTTTCTGCTACTAATAAATTTCAAAGTATTGGATCCTGACTGCTTTCTGGACTTTATTGGACACCCCCACGTGCACATTTGGTGTCAGAAGTGGGATCACAAGGGAAGGAGAGCCACCTTTCTTGTGGATATTGTCCAGAGTCATTATGGAGGAGCAGAAGAAGATGGAGAAAGTGGAAATGTCTGCATCGGAAGGTACATGGACCAGAACCATGGTGGACAAATTTCAACTACCCCTAGCAGCTGGATTGGGTGATGTCAGAAGGAAAGAGACTGGTAAACCAAAGGCAGCAGAATAAGCTATTGGGGTGAAGATGTCAAAGAAGAGGAGGAGGGAGAGGAACCCCCTTCTGAAGTATATGATTTGCTGAGATGGTTATGTGTGAGACAGCTCGATCTGGAGAAGCAGAGAGAGAGAGACCATCTACAAAATGAGACCAGGTGGGTGGAGACTCTTAAGGCTATTCAGGCTATTGGAACTACTAGACCCATTCTACCTAGTGGGGGCCCAAAGGACATTAAAATTTCCAGACTAATGGACAGTGATGATATTGAAGCATACATTACATTTGAAAGAGTGGCAACAGCTTGTGGGTGGCCTAGGGATCAGTGGGTTATTCGTTTAGCCCCATATCTCACAGGCAAGGCTCAGCTAGCTTATAGTCACGTAGAACCTGGAAATGTTACCAACTACGATCATGTTAAACAAGCAATATTAAAAAGGTATGACATCAGTACAGAGACTTATCGTCAAAGGTTTCGAGCATTCATATATCATACTGTTGAGTCCCCACAAGAAGCTTGTGCTCGATTGCAAGACTTATGCACAAAATGGCTACAACCTGCAACTCGTACCATACATCAAGTAGTCGAGTCAGTTGTGTTAGAACAATTTGTAAAAATACTATCTTATGAGGTTCAAACGTGGGTAAGAGAACATCGACCTGACACAGTAGAAAAAGCCATCAGTTTAGCTGAAGATTATATTACAGCTCGCCCACAACATCAGAAAGGGTCTCATGGGACAAATACTTCCCAAGTATTAACAAAACATCCACCCACTAGTCCTTCTACTAAGATGAAAGAGGAAAGAAAAAGAATGAGAACATTTAACCCAGATATTATTTGCCACGAGTGTCAGACCAAGGGACACATCGCTAGATTCTGCCCCAAGAAAAAATCTGATCCTTCTCATCTGGCCTTAGCAAACTGGGGACAATATACTGTGTCTGTTAATGTTGGAGGACAGGATGTGATGGCATTGATTGATTCAGGAAGTAAGCAAACCCTGGTACATGCCGATTTTAGTCAGTGGTGCTCTTACAAAGAAACACTCAGAGACAACTGGGGTGACTTGTGTTCATGGGGACACTCATTTTTATCCTGTACAGAAAGTTACTATTACTGCATCAGGCATGGCACATCATCTGAAGATAGGCGTGGTTCCTAGACTACCTGTACCTGTGATATTGGGACATGACTTTCCTGTATTTAACAATTTATTGACTGCTTCTTCTTCTATATCTGCTGTGGTTACACGATCTCAAGCATCTCAGGAACAAATGGACAGTGAACTGCTTCCTTTTGAT
The DNA here is from genome assembly GCA_016271365.2 of Neoceratodus forsteri. Lineage (NCBI taxonomy): Eukaryota > Metazoa > Chordata > Ceratodontiformes > Ceratodontidae > Neoceratodus > Neoceratodus forsteri. The sequence goes on from CM028129.1 coordinate 728,220,247, forward strand.
GATACCTTATTTGATGTTCCTGGAAAAACTGTTAAATCAAAAAAACAAGAGAGACTAGAAAAATGGACATGGAATAAAACAAAGGACTTAGGTTGTGATGATGCCATGGTAAAAACTGTAAAGTCGGACTCTTATCAGTGGCAAAAAGAATGACCCTACACTAACACCTTTGTTTTCCTAGGTTATTGCTGATGGGGTGGAAGGTACACCTCCAATGTATAAGTTGTAACATGATAAGTTGTATAGAGTTTGTCAAAATCCAAAGACAGGGGAAATGGTAGATCAACTGGTGGTTCCTAGTCAGTATAGAGAACAGTTAATATTCTTGGCGCATGATGTACCATGTGGGGGACATGCAGGAAGGGATAGAACTTTAAAAAGGTTATTATATAGATTCTTTTGGCCTGGCACTCATGATCAAGTGGCTGAATATTGCAAAAGTTGCAGCCAATGCCAAAGGGTGGCGCCGGTTACAAGAAAGGACAAAGTTCCTCTTCAACCTTTACCATTGGTTGCTATGCCCTTTGAAAGACTGGCCATGGATATTATAGGACCTCTCCCCAAAAGTACTAAAGGCAACAGGTTTGCCCTTGTGTTGTGTGACTATGCTACAAAATATCCTGAGGCTATTCCTCTACGCACAATAACAGCGGATAAAATAGCAGAGGAGTTGCTCAAGGTATTTAGCAGAGTGGGCATACCAAAAGTTATCTTAACGGATAGAGGAACCAATTTCTGTTCAGCCATTTTGAAACGTCTCTACACATCTCCATACCATCCCCAGACTGATGGCTTGGTCGAGCGTTTCAACAAAACGCTGAAGAAAATGGTACAAAAGTATGAGGAAGATGAGGGTAAACACTGGGACCTATATCTGCCACTGTTACTTTTTGCATATCGTGAGGTCTCTAGCATCGACTGGATTCTCACCATTTGAACTATTATATGGTAGGAATCCTAGAGGTCTCCTAGACGTAGTTAAGGAATGAGGAGGATATTACCACCTGAAAAATCCTACTACCCTTGATTATGTTACGCAGCTACGTAAAAAAATAGCAAAGTATACTCAAGTTGCGCAAGAACGGAATCAAATCAAGCAAGACTATCAGAAAGAAAGATATGACATAGGGATGGGTGAAAAACACTTCAGCTCTGGGGATCGTGTCTTATTGTTGCTTCCATCAACTGAAAACAAGTTAACTATGAAATGGCAAGGGCCCTATGTGATACAGAAACAAATTAGCCCCACTACGTATTTGGTGGAAGTACCAGACAAAAAACCAAAACTAAAAGTGTACCATGCCAATTTATTGAAAAGATGGCATGATAGGCCTACTGAAGTCATGTATGTATGTTCCAACCCATTGGACAATGAGATGGAGCTGGCATATGATAGACTGGAAGAGAACAATTGTTCAAAGATTTGACAATAAACTCTTCTTTATTAGACAGTCAAAAACAAGAACTAGCCCATGTTCTAAGTCAGTTTCATGATACTTTTACAACAGTCCCAGGGAAAACTACGGAAATATGTCATCAGATCCATACATTTCAAAACACACCCATTAGAGTAAAGCCCTATCGGATTCCTGAGAAATTAAAACAATAAGTCATCACAGAGATAGAAAGAATGAAAGCAATGGGTATTACAGAAGAAGCTAATAGCGAATGGGCGTTTCCTATGGTTCTTGTCCCTAAAAAAGAGGGAGGGATAAGAATTTGTTTAGACTTCCGAAAACTCAACGCAATATCAAAGTTTGATGGATATCCAATGCCCCGTATAGATGACATCATTGACCAACTTGGGCAAGCGAGATATGTTAGTATACTCAATTTAACTAAAGGATACTGGCAAATTCCGCTTGAGAAGGCATCAAAAGAAAAAACTGCTTTTTGCACTCCTTTGGGGTCTTTTCAGTTTACTGTGATGCCGCTTTGGACTTCATGGAGCCCCAGCTAGTTTTCAAAGGTTGATGGATAAACTCCCGAGACCTCACGTTGGATATAGCGCAGCTTATTTAGATGACGTAATCATTTATAGTCCAACATGGGAAGAACATGTTAAACAACTTACTGCTGTTTTAAAGACTATAAAACGAGCTGGCCTCACCATCAACCCCAACAAATGTTCCTTTGCTATGGAGGAAGCCCAGTATTTGGGATTTATAATTGGTAATGGGCAGGTAAAACCGGAGGTAGGGAAGGTGGATGCCATAGCCAAGAGTCCTCGTCCCCTCACAAAAAAACATGTGCGTTCATTTTTAGGCCTAGCAGGCTATTATAGACGTTTTGTGCCTCAATTTGCTACTTTAGCTAGCCCTCTAATTGAATTAAAAAAAGAACAAGCCCTCAAAAGTAATCTGGAATTCAGAATGTGAAGAATCATTTCTTGCCATAAAAGCGATACTTTGTTCTTCTCCAGTGTTAAAAAGTCCTGATTTTGATAAACCGTTTTTGTTACAGCGGATGCTTCTAATGTTGGATTGGGGCTGTTATCTCAAATCCATCACGGAGAAGAACATCCTGTACTGTACATTAGCTGTAAATTACATATCAGGGAAACCAAGTACTCCACAATAGAAAAGGAGTGCTTGGCACTCAAATGGGCCATAGAGTCCCTACGATATTATTTATGGGGAACTCAATTTACAGTATGGACAGATCATAATCCATTACGATGGATACATAACATGAAGGATAGCAATCCAAGGGTTATGCGATGGTATCTAACATTGCAACCACATAAATTTACTGTTAGTCATAGAGCTGGGACCGTCAATAGTAATGCTGACTTCATGTCTCGCTTTGGAGCAGACATAATGTTAGAACCAAATGTAGACCTCGGGGAATGAATATATTTGTATTTGAGAATGCATTGTATTTAAGTAAAAGAGAATCTTAGAGGGCCCTGAGGTGGAGCTTTGGGAGTGGGTGGGCTAAAGCTCCATCTCTTTTTGTTTATAAAAAGAGATCTACATGCTATTGCAAGTAGTGAAAACTACTAGTTTTCATTTTGAGTGGGGAAGAATGTGGTAGGGTTGGTGGACCCCCCCCAAACACTGATATGCTCACTTGGCTACAGAGCATATGTAATTACCTGCCTGTGTATTGGAGGTAGTTAGAGAACATTGTGGGCTAAAATATTTAAAAAAATCTGTTGCAACAGTCTCCTGCTCTTCTAATTTCTTCCTTTTACTATCGCTCCTTTTCTGTCATTTCCCTACTCAAGCTTGGCCACCTTTGAGTAGTCTTTCTGTCCCTTTTCTTAATTCCAGCTCATTTTCATTAAATATTAAAGTCCCAATGTTCAGAACGTTCTGTGCTCGCAGTACAAGCTGTAATGATTAATTTTTCCTTCTCGACTGTGCGCACGTTAGCGCAGTCACATAGTCGCGAAAGCGATGCATGTAAGCATCGTTGCGAATGTCGAAGATGCCGGAAAAAGAGGCTGTTATCGCGTTTTCATTATCTGGTGAAATTATGAACAAGTTAACAGCCTTTTTGTTAGTTTTTATAATGAGAAGCTCAGAGCTATGGTATATCTCAGAATGTTAACTGAGAATCATTTGAAAAGTGGTGTTTGTTTGTTCCTTACATCAAAAGGTTAAACTAGTACTTTTAAAAGGGAGAAGGCAATGCATGCCACATTTAAAAGGAGATAGATGAAAAATGTTTAATTTAAAAGGACCAAAGTCTCCTAATGTGGTACAATGAAAGCATAGACTAACAACTCACTTGTAAAGTGCTTCCAGCCTCCTCTCAGTCCAAACTCCTTATAGGACTGGGCGGCCCTTTTTGACCCACTTTTATGATGCAAGTTGGGGGAGGAGTTAACTAGGTCATGTGCTCCTCCACTTGTATAAAAGCAGAGTGAATGTGAAGTGTTGAGTCAGTGTGTGGTAGGAAGGCAGACCTACCAGATGCCTAGCCAGATTCTAGGTGCCTTTTTGGCAGGAATTTTTATTTCTTGTTAAAGATATGATTTCCTGTGCCTTATTTTTTTTTTGAAAGTTATGTACAAGTTCCGCTTTAAGTTCATTTTATTTTTTCCTGCTTCTAATAAATTTTGAAGTATTGGATCCTGACTGCTTTCTGGACTTTATTGGACACCCCCACGTGCACATGCGGTATTGGTTAAAAAAACTCATAACATTGGTACTCTTATGTTCAGGGAACATAGAAATAAACCCAGGACCCACTTCTCCTATCACTTCCCCTACAGGCTTTGCATCAGCGCCAGGCCTAAAAATGATGCTGACCAACATCTGCAGTCTCATGAACAAAACAGATTTAGCAAAAGTTTGAGTTACACACACAAACCCTGATGTTTTAGTAGTGATGGAAACCTGGTTCAAGGGCAGCATTACAGACCAACAAATAGCACTGCTGTCCTACAACACCTTTAGACTGGATAGACAGTCAAGGGGAGTGGGGTTATTATTTATGTAAATTCCAAATTCATTGCCACCAAAATCCTTGCTATTACCAGACCCAAGGAATTCGAAAGTCTGGCCATAAGACTCTCCCTGCACCCATCCTAAGCAATAAACATCATTGGCTGTTACAGACCACCAGCAGGGGGTGTAGAACTACTGTCAACCCTCAGAAACATAACAGAAACTAACTCTAATGAATCCATCATTCTTGGTGACCTAAATATGGACTGGTTGTCCCCTAGAGCAAATACACTAAAGGACATGTGTGATGAGCTGGGTATCGTACAGCTCATCTCAGACCCTACAAGATTCAATGCCAAAAATAGCGCTAAAAGCTCCATATTGGATTTAATACTTAAAAAAAGACCACATAAAATTATGCATACAGCCATCTTCCACAATGATCTTAGTGATCACAACATTGACTTCTGTACAAGAAGCCTAGAAAAATGACCACCCACTCCATGTTCATCACAAAGCGAAGTTTCCGTAAATTCAATCCCAAAAGTTACCTAGCAGACCTCCAAATTACAAACTCGTAAAACTTCTACCTGGCTACTTCACTAGATGAGGCTGTTAATATCCTTAATACTAACCTAACAAACCTAGCAAATAAGCATGCCCCATTCATTAAATGTAGGGTGAAAAAGGCCTCGTATCCTTGGCTTACATCAGGCATGAAAGCAGCCCTAACCCAAAGGGATAAACTATGGGCCAGGCAAGGCAGTCTAAAGCTTTGGCATACTGGCTGGCCTTTAGAATCTCAAGAAATGCTTGTACCAAGCTGGTTAGAGCAGCCAAATCAACCTATTACATGGAAACTCTTGATGGTGCCAAGGTTAACTCAGCCAAAATCTGGCAAGCCATCAAAGTTGTCAAAGGACAGAGAACCCCACCTGTAATCCCCATCAAAGTTATAACACAAGATACCACGATCTCTGACCAGGGCACCACTCTAGAAAAATTAAATTAGCACTTTGCGACAGCAGGCCTAGTGTTGGACTCCTCCCAGCTGCTGGGCTTGTTGACTGCTCACCACCCTATGATGTCCCCTCGGACCCTTAGACTCAGGACTCCTTCTGTTTCTCACCAGTGATTTTCAAGCAAGTTGAGGACCTATTAATAAAATTAGATACAAAGAAAAGTGCAGGTGCAGACAGAATCAAGTCTTTCTTTCTAAGGCTAGGGTACCACTTTCTAACTGCCCCCATAGCACATATTTTCAACTTATCAATCATATCTGGAACAGTCCCATCCTGCTGGAAAACAGCCTTTATACTACATTTGTTTAAATCAGGAGACCCCTGTGACCTTAATAATTACAGACCAATTTCCATCTTGCCCATCCTGTCGAACCTCCTAGAAAAGTTAGTTAATAATCAGCTGAAGGATCACCTCGAAAAAAATTAAATTTATTTAACCCCTCTAATCTGGCTTCTGGGAAAACCATAGTATGATGTCAGCTCTAGCCAACGTAACAAATGATTGGTTCACTGCCCAGGACAATAAAAATCTACTGGAGCCATCTTCCTAGACCTAAGCAAGGCCTTCAACACAGTCGATCATAACACTCTGTTAGCCACACTCAGAAACCTTGGTCTTAATAACTGCTCACTAAACTGGTTCACTAGCTGTCTTACTGGTTGACTTCAACACATCTAAACCAACTGACTCCTTTCCTCTTCCCTACCGATAACTAGAGGTATACACCAGGGATCCATTCTTGGACCACTGTTATTCACAATTTACATCAACTCCCTTAGTGACAACATCCATAACTCCAGACTTCACTTTTTCATGGATGATACCGTCCTTTATACATCCAGACCCTCATTGTCAGACATTGTCTCAGAACTACAGTCCGATTGTAGTCAGTTGGCGCGAAACCTGCTAAGATCAAAAGGGTTCTGAAAGAATTCTTAAAACTGAAGGTAGACAAAGCAATGGAGCCGGATGGGATTCATCCAAGAATTCTAAAAGAACTAAGGGTAGAACTAGTGACACCACCGACTACCCTCTTTAACAAATCATAGGAGGATGGGGTGGTGCCTGAGGACTTGAGGAGGCAGATGTGATTCCACTTCACAAAAGAGGGAGCAAGGCAGAGGCAGGAAACTACAGACCTGTTAGTTTGACCTCAATGGTAGGGAAAATGATGGAATCACTTCTGAAGGAAAGAACTGTTGAGTACCTAGAGGCCAGCAGGGCACAGGACTCAAGGCAGCATGGATTCACAGCAGGAAGGTCATGTCAGACGTATCTAATAGATTTCTTTGACTGGGTGAGCAAAGTAGTAGACCAGGGAGGGGTTGTGGTCATGGTCTACCTAGACTTTAGCAAGGCATCTGACACAGTCCCACACAAATTATTAATAAACAAAATAGCCAGCCTTGGAGTGGGTCCCAAGGTTGTAGCCTGGGTAAAAAATTGGCTGGACAACAAGATGCAGAGGGCAATAGTAAACGGAGTCCACTCTGAAGAAAGGGTGGGTTACTAGTGGGGTACTGCAGGGTTCAGTACTGGGAATGATCCTCTTTAATGTCTTTATAAGTGACATTGTGGAGGGACTGGAAGGAAAAGTATGTCTCTTTGCAGATGACACAAAGCCCTGCAACAGGGTTGACACACAAGGTGGGATAGAAAGGATGAGAAAGGAATTGGCAAGGTTGGAGGAATGGCCAAATGTATGGCAGCTTAGATTCAATGCAAAGAAGTGCAAAGTAATGCACCTGGGAAACAAAAAACCATGGGAAGAGTACACAATGGGGGGTGAGATACTGACAACAATAAAAATGGAATGGGACCTGGGGGTAATCATATCAGATGACCTAACAGTGCACAAGCAATGTGAGAAGGCAGTAAGGAGGGCTTGGGGGATACTGGATGCATAGGGAGAGGCATCATCAGTAGAAAACAGGAAATTGTTATCCTTCTGTACAGACAGTTGGTGAGACCCCATCTGGAGTACTGCGTGCAGTTCTGGAGACCCCATCTCCATAAAGACATAGACAGGGTGGAGGCTGTCCAGAGGAGGGCGACCAAAATAGTGCAGGGCCTGCACCAGAAGACATATGAAGAGAGAGATTAAAGAAGCTTAATATGTATACCCTCGAGGAAAGGAAGGAGAGGGAGGACATGATAGAAACCTTCAAGTACCTCAAGGGAATCAACAAAGTCCCAGAGGGTAGCATCTTTCAGAAAAAGAGATGTGCAAGAACAAGGGGGCACAATTTGAAGATAGAGGGGAGACAGCGCAGAGGTAATGTGAGGAAGTATTTTCTCACGGAGAGGGTTGTGGATGCATGGAACGACCTTCCTGAGGAGGTCACGGAGTCAAAAACAGTGGGGGAATTCAAGAATGCATAGGGTAGACATAAGGCAATTCTAGTGGGGGGTAGGAGGAAGTAGGCTATTGGTTAACTAAGATCTGCAGCTTATCTATTAGGTAGATGAAATGAGCAGACTAGGTGGGCCAAGCGGTCCTTATCTGACATCAAATTCTATGTTTCTATTATCAAATGCCAAGAAAACTAAAATGATGTACTTTTTACCCCCGCATCCTCCATCTTCTCTACATAGACAGGCCACACCGGCACCTATACTATCCTTTCTAGGAGACTCACTAGAGTCATTTGATCAATTTTAATACCTAGGGGTATGGTTAGATAGCAACCTATCCTTCACACACACCACATTAAATCCCTCACTAGGAAACTGAAAATAAGATATTTTTTTCTTTACATAAACAAATCCCCTTTCCCCCTTAGATATTAGGAAAAGGCTGGTTCAAGCCACCTTTCTTCCCTTACTGGACTACACGGATATCATTGATAATAGTAGCACAGTAACCAACCTTCATAAGCTTGATATCTTGTTTCACAGCGCAATCTGCTTTATAACTGACACACCCTACAGAACCCACCATTGTGCCCTTTATGTGGCTGTAGGCTGGGCTTCCCTGGCTGCGAGAAGGATGTTACATATTAGTATCTGGGCTCCTAAAACATTTCAGAACAAAGTTCCTTCCTACATCACCTCCTTTTTTATCATTATCATAGCTCCTACGCCCTTAGAAAAAAATGCTTTCATACTACTAAAAGTACCCAAATTCTGCACACTTGATGGTAAAGCTGCATTTAGCCATGTAATCCTGTCCACCTGGAACAAACTACAAGCCACACAAAAACTCCCCAAACCAGTCTCCTTAAATGTATTTAAAACCCTGGCCAACAAAAGCGCTTACGGAAATTTGCCATTGCCAAAGCATGTAGTAGCCGTCCTAGAAGAGAAACCATTATAGTCTCATAAAGCACTTGAATGTAAACTTCTTTCATGTTTCCTCCTTTTCTCCTTTCCTGCCTGTTAGCTTAGTTCCTGAAATGTATATAATTTAGCTATAACTCCCGTCCTACTGTACACTGTTTACCTGTCTCAACACTGTTCGAACCCGATGTATCGCAGTTGTACTATATTGTATTACTGTATGTTGTTTACCTGTCTTAGCACTGTTCAAACTTGATGTATCACAATTGTACTATATTGTATTGCATTGTATTGTACTGTATTTTAATATTGTGTATACTTTGTACTAAGTTGTCCTACCAGGACCTCCTTGTAACTGAGTGTGCTCAATGGTGTTTTCCTGCAAATAAACTTGAACTGTATGTGGATTTCAGTAAGGCCTTTGATGACTGTTACCCACAAGAGATTAATCAGGAAGCCAGAGGACCTGTGAGTGGGGGAAAAACTGGTTATGTGGGTTAGAAACTGGCTGCAAGACAGAAGTCAGAGGGTAGTGACAATAGGGTGAGTTCTGGGAGGCTAAACCAGTTACTAGCGGGGTTCCACAGGGCTCGGTGCTCGATCTGGTGTTATTTAGCATCTTAATTAGCGACACTGCAGACAGGATAAAAAGGTAAAATATGCCTGTTTGTGGATGATGCAAAGCTCTGTAGAAGTAAGCAAAAAAACACAACGGGGTGTGCACTGAACAGATATAACCACATGCCTAGGGATGTACAGTCAAGGGCCTTCAGCATCTGGAAGTGTGGTAATATCTGTTCAATGCACATCCCCGGAGTGTCTTATTGTGCTAATAAAATGGGAATTTTTATTTTATTTTATTGTTTTTACTTTTTAATGTAAGAAAAAGACAGATTATTTATATATTTATATGAGAGAGAGATTATTATCAGAATGTGACATGAAATAGTCCTTCCACCACCTAGAATATGACCCCATATGACATTCTGCCCACCACAATTGGTCCACAACCACCACCACAACCAAGTTTTTTTTGTTTTGTTTTTTTAAACACAGATTGGAGTAGCAGCCAGGAGATTATTATTTTTTTCCCCATCTGGCCGCATTACATTGGAGATCCAGGTTGATTATGTTGATGTGATCACAATAATTATTACATACACCCTTTCCTTGCTCAATGCAGAGACTTAAAAAGGAGGTGGGGGAGGGCAGATCATCTGAGTGATTGGACCAGAGCACTACCCCCTCAATTACGACATTCACGCCAGGAGGGACCCCTGTAACCGAGCTGATCTTATTGATCAGAGAGCAGAAAAGAATGAAGATTTGAATTTCTATATACAGTAATTATGCCAGCATTACCCTGCACTGCTGTGAAGACCCCTTTGTCATGCAGGCTACAATACTTCCAACCTCACTGACGCTGCTTCATTGTACATCTGAGCTCCCAGACCGGGTGGCCTTGCCTGGCGATCAGAAGAAAAGGAGATTACTTTGAAAAGGTTTGAGAACTGCGAGGGCGGAAGTGGAAATGCTAGTGGAGACAGCGTAAGCAGAAATGTTGATGGAGCGTTGGGCATGATTTAAAGGTGCTGTGTAAAGCAGTGTGGTTTAAAGTTTGAAATACTGTTTTCGTATGAGGGCAGGATTGTGATTTTTAACACAGATGGAGGGTTTTCGGTCACTAATAATATGTTTTGATTAGAGAGCGAGGTTTCCTGCAGGTAGAGAATGGCATCATGGGGAGAGATATAAGTTGACAGAGCACAGCTGACAGCGATGCTGTAACAGTGAAGAATAAATTGACACAGCAGGGCACACTTTCTTTAAACAGCAGGGCAGACTTTCTTTAAACACATATGTTTTTTGGGTGAAAGAGGAAAAAAAAAAATTAACAGCGCATGGCACCACAGTTCCCCTGATCTCACAAGTCCAGCATGCATTAACATTAGCGAGTGAAAAAAAAAAGGCAGCATTTCAAAAATTTACGTTTGACTAGCTCATTAACTTTTTTCCAATGCTGTCCTGCTTTTGAGAACTTGTTTTCACCTGTGCATTGAACGGATTTGATGTACAGGTAAAAAAAACAATCAAAATGCAAGATTTGTTCTCCCCATTTTATAACAGTAGACATGGAAGAGGGGAGACAAGACCTCACTGAAGACCTGGCCATGCTACAGAAGTGGTCAGGTATTTGGCAATTGGGATTCAGCGCCAAAAAGTGTAAGGTAATGCACTTGGGGGTGAAGAACCCCAAGGCCAAACACTGGCTAGGAGGTGTGCAAGTTATCAAGTCAGAAGAGGAGAAGGGCTTGGTGTAACCATTATGAGTGACCTGAAGCACTCAGCACACTGCAGGAGAACAGCAGTCAAAGAAAATGTATGCTGGGCTATATTACCAGGGGTATAGCCAGCAGGAAAGTGGAGGTCATTCTGCCACTGTTCAGATCCCTAGTTCAACCACATTGTGAGTACAGTATGCCATATTGGTGCCTTTACCTAAAGAAAGACATCAACCTGCTGAAAATGGTACAGAGAAGGGCAACCAAGATGATTACGGGATAGCAAGGCAGATCATACAAGGAGAGACTCCAGAATTTCCATATGTACTCCCTGGAGGATGGAAGAGAGAGGGGTTGACATGATCGAAACTTCCAAGTACGTTAAAGGTTTCAACAGTGAGCGCTCTGAGGGTCTCTTCAACCCTACTGAGAACAGGACCACTAGGGGGCACTACCTCAAGCTGGTGGAGGCTATTCAATAGTGAAGTGAGGAGACACTTTTTCACTGAGAGGGTGCTGGCTAAGTGGAATGAGTTGTAAAGGACTTTGCCTCCCTGAAGACTGTGGACAGCTTCAAGAGAGGTTGGAACAGAAGAATGGGGAAAGTTGCATGTGGGGGGGGGGTGCAGAGAGGAGAGTAGACATTAGTGGGGAGGGAGGAGTGGATAATGAGGAGGGGAGCAGATCCCTCAGTAGTCACTGAGGGGTCTGCAAACTTGAGCACACATAATGGACTGCAAAGCCTTTTTTCTGCTGACTCAGTCATTATGTATGTATGTAGGTATGTAGATACATGTATGTACATGTGTGTATATATATATATATATATAAAATTTATATTACGGTAGTACGGTAGTGCTACCATAGTTAGTGTTGAGGAGCCATTTACATGTTAAACCTAAAGTTTTGCACCTTAATAACTTTGCAACCGTTCAATGGATTTGTCTGAAATTTGGAATACACGATCAAGAACCATAGATCTTGGGATCTGCCAACTTTCGTACTGTTTTGATATACGGATGTGGAGTTATTAAGCGTGATCTGCACACACGTTTACGCTCTTTTGGAATTCTTTGGTCATCTCTAGAGGTCGCACAGTTTGTGCGACCAGTGCGAAATCTTCAGGAAACGTGCAGCCAGGGTCCCCAATGTGCCTTTTGAAGATTTCGTGAAAAAATATTAAACGGTTCAAACGTTATTCAAAAAAACAAGTTCCCATTATAAGTCAATGGGAAAAGTTAAAAAGTTCGACAGTGTCGCAAATGCAGTTTTTACTTTCGAAAATGTCCCTTTTACTGTTGCAAATCTGCCATTTTGTTTTCAGCTGGTCATCAGAAAAAACCTTGGCATTTAAATTTGGGACCCTCTAGCAACCTAATTCTTTTTGTATTCACCTAGTCGGACCCTGAGGATGCTAGGTATGTCTTTATTTAGGGGTAAAACACCCCAGAAATATGTTTTTCAGATTTCTGGAAAAAGTACTTTCGCACTTGCGACAGTGTCAAACGAATTTGCGAAAGCTTTCGCAAAGTTCGACAGTACTTTTCCAGGCTGTGTGAAAGTGACAGCAATTCTTTGGCACTCTGCTGCAAAAGAACAGTTTGGTCTTTTGGGCAGAAATTTGGAAGGATCACAGCCAACATCTCACAGATGTGCTTTTCAGTATTATGGTGAAAAAATATTACAGGGCGGCAAAGTTACAGCACTCCAAAGTTGACACTTTTTCCCATAGGATAACATTACGGCATCCGCCACATTACATAAATCCTTTGCCGACTGCTGCAAAATAACGGTTTGGTCTTTTGGGCTGAAATTTGGAGAGAACAAAGCCAACATCCCACAGATGTGCCTTTTACTGGTTTGATGAAAAAATATTACAGGGAGCAAAAGTTATGGCACTCTGAACTTCTCTTTTTTCCCCATAGGATAACATTGCGGCGTTCGCCGTGCCTTTCAGGGCCCGTATCTTGGAAACGGTGCGAGATACAGACTTTTCATCAGAAAAATATTTAGCCCCTAATGGGGCTAAGTATGAAACTAGCCAGGAAAGTCATAAATCATATGACTTTTACATTTTTTTTCTACGTCGTACGGTTCCTGAGATATAAGCAATTTACTATTCCAAATCCTCATTTTCTGCTCCGAGACCCATTATTATGCATACATTCTTTTTACTCACTGTCTTTCTCTATGCAGCTTTTGGGGTGCGCTTACATTACTGTTACCCTTACCGCTTCTGCTTGCGGTTCCATAACCATTTCACTTACTGTTCCCGTCTACGGCACCATGTGATTTACCCTTCGCGTTTCCATTTGCGCCTGCGTTTGCGTTATTTTAACCATTTCTGTCTACAGTACTGTTGATCTTTCTGTTTTGCTTTGCATCACCATGCGCGTTACCATTTGCGTTTGCGGGCACCATGTTACTATCTGACAAGACATCACGTGGCAGGCGCTCCGGCTGCTGCATTACATTCACTATTTCTCATTACACTTTATTTACATTACATTTACATTATACAACAAGAAGGAAAATTAGAGGCAAACTCTGTTTAATGCATTTGTTGTTGTTACCCACAGCGATATGGTGTGGTGTAGGCCCCTTGAGCCTTTTCCGCCACATTTCAACCGGGATGCGCGGCTGCTGGGGTTGTCCTGTCCCAATTCTCACCCCATTCTCCTATACCTCTGCTTCTTCACATCTGATGGAGTGACAGTTAGGGCAACCCCCGCACCTGGATGCCGGTTGGGGTGTGTGGGCGTGGGCTCCAAGGGGGCTTTCAACCTCAACACCGATCGCTTTTGTCGCTAGGAACAACCCCTAACTAATGCATTAAACTGAGTTTTTGTCTCACATATATATATATATACACACACACACACATACATACATACACACATATATACACACACACACACACACACACACACACACACACGTATATATATGCAATTTTAGCTTCCCAACAAAGCTGAAAACAAACAAACAATCAGGTTTTCAAATTACATAGATCATAAATACTCTAGCTACAGGACTACATAGAGCTTTAGTCTAGAAAGAAGACAAGTGATCCACTGAGTTCCTCCCTCCCACCAGTTCAGTGGAGATACTCCATTATCATTTTTTCCCCAAAATTCTTATGAAGTCTGAGTTTGAAGGCCATTACAGTATCAGCTAATACCACTTGCTCTAGAAGTCTAGTCAAAATATCTACCACATATTATGTAGAATAATATTTCCCAATGTCTCTGTTAAATCTGCCTCCTTTCTATGGTACCCTAACCCGGGGCCACCAACGCGCAATCTACAACAGGGAAGTATGCATCCTAATGCTGAAACCGCCTCCATGCAGCCCTTGTTAAAAGGAGAGCTGAGAATATTATCACTCAATATAAACAGCCTCCTACCTAAGTTACCCCAGATCCAAGCATGGGTGGAACAGCTAAAGCCGGACATCATTGCCTTTACGGAGACCCGGCTATCACCCAAAATCACAGATGCATCCTTAACACTGGAAGGTTTCAACTCTTTCTGCCAAGACAGGCTCACCAAATGGGGTAGCGGCTGCCTAGTCTATGTCCAAAACGACATTAAAGTGCAGATGATGTACTGCAGCCTACACACTAGTGAGGCGCAAATCCTCCACCTCAAACTTACCATTGGGCAACAAAACAAAGTACTGTTGCTAACAACAGTCTACATACCCCCAGTGAAGCAGACTACAGGGCTCAAGCTTTTTGAGGAGAATCTGCAGCATTTGGGAAAAGAGTGGGAGCAGGTAATTGTGGGGGATTTCAATATTAACTGGCACTCTAACAAGGTAAACGAAGCCAGGGACCTAATAGCTTGCTTATATCTTACGCAGACGATTACTCTTCCCACCGGGCATAACTACAAAACATGCACCAGTACACTCATTGACTGGCTACTCTGCTCCAACCCAGATCACATATTAGATGTTAAGGTTCTGCCTGATAGCCTCAGCGACTACTCGCCAGTCATGTGCACCTGGGCAAACAAGTTCGCAAAGTGCCCGCCGAAGGTCATTACCAATTGGATGCTGTGACCTGGACTACTACATGATTTCAAACTCTACTTATCCCTGATCGACTGGTCACCACTTGACCATGCAACTGATGGCAACATCGCCTTTGAGTTCTTCCGAAATTCATTTACTCGGGCATACGATATTTTTGGCCCCATAAAAACCAAAAAAGTCAAAGGAACCCACACCCCCTGGCTTAATACCTCACTCCTATATCACATGCACAATAGAGACAACCTGTGGCACAAAGCTAAAGACTCAGGAAAGCCGTACGATGTATCCGCAAACAAAGCTGCAAGGAACTCCTGTACCAGGCTCATTCGCTCGGCCAAAGCTAGCTATTTCAAGGACCTCCTCAATAAAAACTGGGGGTCCTCAAAAGGGTTCTGGAACACACTAAAATCCCTTACTGGAAGGACCTCCATGGCATTACCGGACCTATTAACCACTGGCTATGGATCTCTCCAGGAAGCCCAACTAATTGCCAATGAGTTCAATACCACTTTCACTGATCTATCAGGGGTGCTTCCCAGTGAGTTCCTAAACCCAATGGATAACCAACCTCACAGAAACACCATACCCTCTTCGGAGAGGGAAGGGCTGCCACCCTTCTATTTTAGGTAAGTCTCAATCTCTGAAACCATCAAGCAAGTAAAGAGGGTCCTCGGAAAGACCAGAAGGGGAAGTGATCTGATAGATATGAAGTTGGTTGCCATAACGCTTGATGTACTAGCAGACCCAGTCTCCAAGGTTTTTAATGCCTCCATAAAATTGGATGTATTCCCAGATGCCTGGAAATCTGCCCTGGTTATACCAGTTTTCAAATCCGGGGATAAAACACTCACCACTAATTATAGGCCAATATCCATCCTCTCACCCCTCTCCAAAGCTCTAGAGAGAATAGTCTCTTAACAACTTACTGACTTCCTGGACAGTCACCAACTACTCTGCAGCAATCAGCATGGTTTCCACAAAAAACACTCTACCATCACCGCACTGGTGGACTGCACCACTCAGCTCTACAATGCCTTTGACCTAGGGATGGCGGTGGGGTCAGTCTTCATTGACCTTACAAAAGCGTTTGACTCAGTTAATCACCAGCTATTACTAAACACACTGCTCTCCATGGGACTGGCCCCTGATACAGTCACCTGGTTTTGTAGCTATCTGACACAAAGAACTCAACGCATTAGAATTGGCGACTCACTCTCTGACCCTAAGGTAGTGGCCCTTGGAGTACCACAAGGGTCTATACTTGGACCTCTCCTTTTCAGCCTGTTCATTAACCGCCTCCCTGAAGTCTGCCTGGCTAGCATAATTTTATATGCTGATGATGCGTTATATCGGTCCCAGGTAGGGACCACTTGACCATCAAAAAGGCCTCACTCGATAGTTTCCACAAACTTGAAACCTGGTTCTGTCAACATAAACTGCTACTAAACCATAAAAAAAACAACAAAAGCATGCTGTTCTTGGTCCCACAGAACAAAAGGAATTTTGGCCCCCTTCGAATTCTGAACCAAAAAGGGCATCACACTTGAACAAGTCTCCTCGTTTAAATATCTGGGTGTTTACCTTGATGACACTCTCAATTTCTCCCACCACGTTGATCAAGTTGTCAAAACCACCAACATGAAACTGGGCATCCTCTACAGAAACAAGCACTCAATGACACCTGCAGCCTTCAAATTAGCCACAAGCAGCACAGTATTATCATTTGCTGATTATGGCTTACCAATATACATTGCAGGATCAGACACTGCCCTAAACAGGATACAAAAACTCATGAATAGGGCTTGTCATCTGGCACTTGGGGCAGATCGATGGACTCACACCTGTGCACTCTACTCTGAAATGGGATGGCTCCCACACTGTACCTAAGAGCCCAATACCAAACATGCCTGATTGTTAAAAAAGTGCAACTAGGCTTTATGCCAGAATCCACAAGCAGTCTGTTCAAGACAGCTGTGCACACTAAACAAACAAGAAATGCGACAAAAGGAGGACAACAAGTCCCTTTCAAGTGCACATCACTGGTCCAAAAATCCATTACTTTTAGGGGCCCCAAATGGTTTAATGAGCTGCCAGAAACACTGACAGGAAACACAAAGCTGAGTCTGTTCAAAAGGGGGCTACAGTCCCACCTTAAGAATGTAACCACCTGTAACTGTGCAAGAAAATAATTCGACATACTCCTCCTGCCTTATCCCCCCACCTCCTTACCTCTTCCCCTCCCCACTCCCCCCACCCCGACTTACAACCCTCCTACACCACCCTTCCCCTTTACTCCTGTCCCACACCACCTCTAGCTACTTGACAACGCCAATCTGGCTGCTTACCTCCCCATCATCCCCAAAGCTTAACACGGATCTATTATTGACATGTCTCACTATTCCCAGTGTATCCCTACCCTGCAACAACTTGATGTAATGCAATTTACTCTACTTTTAAGATGTACCTGAAACTAGCAAGTCTTGTACCTCGTGCCATTTTAATGATGTTCATGATGCCCACCATGTTTTTCCTTTTTCACTATTATCTTAATTTGTACTCATTGTATTGTATTTGTATTGCTCTGTTTTGTCCCCGACTTGGAACCTTTGAAAATGAGTCTTTGACTCAAAGGTATTAATCCCAATCGAAATAAATACTTGCAACCCCTTGCTCAACTTTCAATACTGTAAATAATGCAAGTCATATCATGTATCTGCTGCTGTCTTTTTACCATGAGAAAAGTCAAGGCTGCCAATTTGATGTTCCAATTCTATAGTGGGAACCAACTTTCCAAAGGCAGATAGTGGTGCGTGGGAACCCAAATTCTTTATACTCCAAGATACGATTTAGGTCACAGATTACTGAATGCAGCCTAATTGATTGCACTGATGTATGAGAGTCAAATGTATAATCCAGATTAAGAGTTCAGCATATGGACCCTTTAACTTGAGTAATGCAGCAGAAAAAATACACTCATCGCCACTTTAAGCAGTGCCATGCATGTATTTAGCTGCTCATTTGTAGGCAAGCTTTGGATTTAGTTTTAGTACAAAACATTTATTATTTTTATATTATGTTGAATGCTCCTATGGCTACAAAATAATTCATTTTGTAGCAGCAGTTACTACATCTAACATTATCTGGATAGATTTTCATGCAGTCTAATTACTTCAACAATGTTAGCACAGTCTTTGATTTCAGTTTGTGTTCTAGCATTTATAACCTTGTAATATTATATACCATGTTATGAATTTGGTTTATGGCGACACATACATCCAGCAGATCTGGGTTTCATTCCTGCAACCTCCACTTGTATACTGTGTTACCCTGAGCAAGTCACTTAAACCTTCCCAAGTGCTCCCAGGTCACCCCTAAAAACAGGCATTGTGCTGGCACGGAGTCATAATGCTTCAGTGTAAATCACGCAGACAAATGACAGTGAACACAAATCCGTGCAAAGAAAAACAATGTTGGTGAAAACACTGACAATACCAAGACTGCACACACCCCACTGTGAACTATGCCCCCCGCACACACACACCCCTGGGAATTAATATAGCTAACTCCAAGGGGATATGGACTTCAGGGATGGGGCAAAACACCACAGGCAACAAAATTCTGTTAAAAAAAAAAAATAAAGTTGCAATAGTACAGGACCTGGGGAGAATCAAACCACGGCCCCAGGTCCCTTGAGGTGCCAGGTGCTGGTGCTCTAGTCACTCCACTATGGGAGCAGCTCAACTAGTCACTGCACCGGCAGCCTCCCTGACACTTCTGCATTTAACCATACAGCGACAGGAGTAGTGGTTATTCCTGATCACTGTAACACACCTGTCGCTGTAGTGCCTCTAGTGCTTTCTGCAGCGTGGTAATCCATGCACTGTTTTGACAGTGCTCTATTGATCCGGTACCCATTGGGCTTAGTGGGTCTTACCCATTTACTAAACAATGAAAAAAATACCCAACACAGATTTATTACATCAGAGGGTCCTGGGTTCTGTCCCAACACCAGGTTCTTGGGATAATACCCACAATCGATCACAAAGGGGGAAAAAAAAAAATCACATTAAAAAGACAAGGAAGAAACTACCTAAAAAAAAAAAAAAAAAAAAAAAGATACATATCTGTAAGAGAAAAGAAGATCAACTTCAAATCACAGGCTTGTTCGAAGTTATGACCCAAAACATATAGCGCCACAAATCTGTTAAAGTATCCATAGAAAAGAGCTTCTGTGCTGGCCTGGCTGCACTAGAGGTTGAGATGCTGGTTACTACACCTCACACCATGCTGGCGACACGGGTTCGGGAATGAGCCTGGGCCAACGGGGGTCGGCAGGGGGAAGAGAGTGGATTGAGTGTCTGGAGGACTGTTCTCTCTTGAGGGGAGGGAGACACTTGTCATCTTGCTTGTTGACTGCCCTCTGAGGGTGGCTGGAGGGCAGTATGGGTTGGGAGGCTTAATCCAACAGTCTCACATCAGTTGGGGGTTGGGGACAGGGAAAATTGGTGGAAACTGGCTGGATGATAGACCACCGCTGTCGAGGGCCATCCCTGGATTCTGGATTGGGTCTCCGGGAGGGAGGAGAAGCTGGCAACCTCCTTCCTATACTTTATACTTTAATTATACATCTTGGGGCAAACGACCTGGCTGACAAGACAGTAGATATAGTCCAGAGGAGGTTTGAGGAACTAGCACAATTATGTGAGGGGGCAGGAAGATCAGTAACTTTTTCAGAGATACTTCCAGTGCCCAAGGCAAGCACAACAAGAAAGCTGAGAATAGAGGAATTTAAAGGATGGCTAAGAACCTGGTGTTGTGTTAAAGGGTATGGGCTATTGGGGGGGTGGGGAGGGACCTGGGAGGACAGTAGTCTCTATGCCAAGGACAGACTACACTTGAGAGAGGAGGGAAAGAAAGTGTTGAAACAGAGGATGGAGGAGTACACAGAGGAAGTTGGGAATTTAAACTAGGTGTGGGGGTGGCAATTGGGCAAGAGATATGCAGAGACCACAGGTTGGGAAACCATATGAGCTTACCCTCCATAACAGTGACAAAGGACAAATGGCAAGTACTATTGGTGATGCTAGGAAAGGAGGGCAGGATGGGGGGTGGGGGAAGGGTGGAAGGTGGTTACCCTTAATGCTAGGAGCCTTGGGAGAAACTGCAGAGTTACAGGTGCTCATGGCAGAGGAGAGGTGACATTGCAGCCATCACAGAAACATGGGCCACCCAATAAAATGACTGGGACCTGTCTGTACCAGGGTACAGGTTATTTCGTAGGGACAGGGTGATTGGGAAAGGAGGGGGTGTGGCACTATATGTGAAGGAAGAACTGAAGTGTGTAAGGGAGGAAGGGGAGGAGGAGGGTAGTACAGTGTCACTTTGGATGCAAATCCAGGATTCCAAGAATAGGATTCTTAGAATGGGAGTGGTGTACAGGCCACCATCTCAGACAGAGGAGCTGGACAGAGAACTAGCAGGACAGATCAGGAGGACCCGCGAGAAGGGTAGTGTGGCGATTATGGGGGACTTCAACATGCCAGGAGTGGACTGGAGTACCCCAGCAACCAGGAACAGAAGGGAGCAGGTACTGCTGGATGCCTTCCAGGACAGCTTCCTGCTGCAAATGGTCAGTGAACCAACCAGGTTAGGGAATACCCTTGACCTTATGCTGGCAAATGGGGACTTTGTGAGAGAACTTACAGTGGAGGAACCGCTGTCAGGGAGTGACCACCACTCAGTATGGCTCACATTGGATATGGGCAAGGAAGGAGTGGAATCTGGCACAAGAGTGCTGGACTTCAGGAGGGCTGACTTTGGGAGGATGGGGAAAGTGGTAAAAGGGTACCTGGCCAGAATTCAGTCTAGTATGGACACTAACCAGAGGTGGGAGCTCATAAAGCTGGGGATAGTGGAGGCAATCAAAACCTTCTGCAAAGCCCAGAGCAAGAAGGCTAGAGCTAAGAAACCAAGCTGATTGAGAAAAGAGGTCATGGAAAAGAGCTGCCTTTAGAAAGTACAAGAAAACAGGGGGGAGGACAGGAGGAGTACATGACAGAATCGAAGGAGGTGACAAAGGTAGTAAGGGGAGCCAAAGCATCTATGGAACTCAAGCTGGCACAAGGCATTAAGAAGGGGGAGAAGGACTTCTTTAAGTACATCAGGGAGAAAAGGAGCTGTAAGGACCACATAGTAAGGATTAGGAAGGAGGGGGGTTGGGTGGAAGCAGGGTGTGATAAGGCAGAAGCACTAAATGAGTACTTCTGCTCAGTATTTACTAAAGTGAAGAGGGGGGTGACACCCAAGGGGGTAGAAATGGCAGAAACGGGGGGGAGGGGTGAAAGATGGGGAAATCATGGAGGGCAGAGTTCAAGAGGGTCTGAAGGCACTGAGGGTGGACAAGGCACCAGGCCCAGATGGCATCCACCACAGGGTACTGAAGGAGCTGGCAGAGGTCCTTGCAGGACCTTTGGCAGACCTATTAAATGCCTCACTACATTCGGGGTCTGTACTTCAGGACTGGAGGATGGCTCATGTGGTGTCCCTCTACAAGAGTGGCCCCAAGGATGAACCAGGAAACTACAGACCAGTGAGTCTCACATCCATCGTGGGTAAGTTAATGGAGACTATCCTGAAGGAGAGGCTGGTGGCCCTCCTACAGGCCAAAGGACTACATGACAGCAGACAGCATGGCTTCATATGTGGCAGATCCTGCCAAACCAACCTGGTGGAGTTCTATGACTGGGTAACTAGGCAACTGGACAGGGGCCATGCAGTGAATGTCCTGTATCTGGACTTCAGTAAGGCATTCGACTCGATGCCGCATGGAAGGCTGGGAAGGAAGTTAGTAGGCACAGGGGCGGGTGCAAAGCTGGTGAGATGGGTAGGAAACTGGCTTCAGGGAAGGCAACAGAGGGTGGTGGTGGGTGGGGAGCTCTCACACCCAAGGGCACTGACAAGCGGAGTTCCACATGGCTCGGTGTTGGGAACAGTGTTGTTTGGGATATTCATTGCAGACATATCATGGGACATCAAGAGCAAGATCAGCCTGTTTGCTGATGATACCAAGGTAGGCGCGGTGGTGGATGACCTAGGGGGATGGCAAGGGTTGCAGGATGAGCTGGCAAAGCTTGAAACCTGGTCAGACACCTGGCAACTGGGGTTTAATGCCAAAAAGTGCAAGGTGCTGCATTTTGGGATGAAGAACCCAGGAGGAGTTACCAGCTGGGGGGAGTGCAGCTAGCCCAGACAGAGGAGGAGAAGGATCTGGGTGTGCTCATCACAGGGTCAATGAACAACTCGGCACAGTGTAGGAAGGCAGCTGCAAAGGCCAACAAAATGCTGGGTTGTATTGCAAGGGGTATATCCTCGAGGAGGGAGGAGGTGATTCTGCCACTGTATAGGTCATTACTTAGACTGCACCTGGAGTACTGCATGCAGTACTAGCGCCCGTATCTGAAGAGGGACATTAAGTTACTGGAGGGGGTGCAGCGCAGGGCGACAAAGATGATCAAGGGGCTGGGGGCCTTATCATACAAGAGGAGGTTGAGGGAGTTGAACATGTACTCACTGGAGAAGAGGAGGGACGGGGGTGACATGATTGAAACCTTTAAATACATGAAAGGAATAAACAAGAGGGGTACAGAGGGGCTGTTCAAAGTAAGGGAAGGGAGGGCCACCAGGGGCCATGATATGAGACTGGAGGGAGGAAGGTTCAGGAGGGAGATGAGGAGACACTTTTTTTTTTTTTACAGAGAGTGGTGGCTGGGTGGAATGCATTACCTGCAGAAGTGGTATCCAGTAGAACAGTGGACTACTTCAAAAGGGGATGGGACAGGACAAGGGGGAGGGTTAATGAAGGGGAAGGGTGGAAGGGAGGGGCAGCTGCAGAATAAGGGGTGCTAGCTGCACATTCGAGCAGACTTGATAGACCTCTAGGCCTTTATCTGCTGGCAAATTTTGTATGTTCCTGGCCCCACCGCAGGCGGCAATCTGTGGGGGAACTCCCAAGGATTGGCAAGTGCTGGAGCGGCAGGACTGGAAAGAGAGTCCCCCAATTGCGACGGCCAAAGCCACCAGCCAGGGCTCTGGAGGATAAAAACCCTCTATGGAAAAAAAAAAAAAAAAAAGAGCTTTTATTCCATACAATAAACAGTTCATAAATCAGAAAAAACAGTATTAAAAAGCTCAGACTGCATAAGCATTTTCTGCTGCAGGGAGAAGTGACATCTGTTGAACCATAAGTGCCACCTGAAAACAGGCAAACAGGACAGCAAGGGGGCTACTATTCAGTTTCTCCCCAAGAAAGAACTGTAGTTACCATACACCAAAATCTCATAATCTAGATTCCGTAAGAGTGGTTCTGACCATTCATCTGCCACCAAATCCCCGAAACCCAAAATACAGGAACAATCAAAAATTAAATGCTGCATGGATTCCAACTGACTGATGTAGCCTGGTGTAGAACACATCCGTTCAGCAAGCTGTTTGTATTTCTGATTACCTGTGACATTAAGGTTTGTCATGACAACAAAGCCAGACCATGTCCCACATTTTAGGTAGTATTCTACTCTTTGAGAATTACTGAAATACGCAGCTTCGACTGGTGGATATGGGTGCTCAAACAGAAAGGGTTCAGAGAATTTGGTGTCAAGTGCGGAAGTATATTTCGTTTGCCTGGGTATATCTCATAAATGTTCAAAAGGAAACCCTACCCCAAAGCTTGGCAAAAAGCACCGTCATATATAGGGAGGTCATCCCAGAAGCACGTAAAACCCTTAATTTTCTAGTTTCCCAAACTTTCAACCAGCCCAGGATATTGTGCAGCACCCACTGAGACCAGGACTTCCCAACAGAAAGCACATGTGGATGAAAATTATAGTTAAATTCCACAAAAAACAATAGCGTGTATCATGGCTAACTCTCCCTGTTTGCTAGGGTAATAGGTGATATTCTGTTTGATCAGACTAAACCTGCTTCCCCAAGGGGCTTGAAAGAATATACTTAACAGAGTTGTCTCCAAAGCTGCAAGGGAGAGGAATTTGGCTAATGCAAAGAAAAAAGAGGCACTAAAAAAGTTTTGATTATGTTTACCTAAATCTAATTTGTCATCCCAGTTTAACTTGGTCAGGTCTCCTGAACCGAAGTTGACCCCCTACATTTTCAGGGGTTTGGTCTGCAGCCGAATGCCCATACTGATTTTGGTGCAGGTGCAGTGCTGCCCAAAGTTCAACCAGCACACTTATTGATATTCAGGACACCACATGAAAATAAACCAAATAATGTGAGCCACTTTAAGGACTGCAAGATGGATGGTCCATTTTACTCAAGCAGACTCACATCGTCTGCACAGGCAATAGCCTTACAGCAGATCATGCTGTCCTCATTCTGTAACAGTAATATAAAAGGGTCCTGCGCTAGTTTTCTTAATAGAGGATCTAGGAAGCTGGCCCAATGGTTTGGAGTGGAGAGGTGCTGTACACCTTACCTCTCAGCACATCGGTGACCTGCTTTTGGAACCTGCTCAAGTCACTGGGGTTCCCTGGGTGGGTGGGGGAAGAGGACTGAGCATCCAATGGACCGCTCTCCTCTCCTGGGGAGGGGAGACTAGCCGACTCTGCCCTTTGCTGCCCCCAGGGTGGAGGCCAGGAAGTAGTGCTGGCAGCCTGAGCAGCACGAAGGGAGTGGCCGCAGTTCCATAGCATGTGTACACCTCCATGTGCACACGCTCATGTGCCACCATGACAGGGACTGCGGGGAGAAAATGGAAAAGTGGTTGGCACAGGCTTCATGAAGCCTTGCCCACCTGCCTCTGCCCTGCACCATCACCAGGTCACCTGAGCCCACAAATCTGGATGACAGTGACCAGGTGGGGAGGACAGCCTCCCTTCTGGCCCTGTCATGGTGGGGGGGGGGGAATCCATGGGAGATCAAGGGCTTGGGGAACAGGGGAGGAGAGTGCCGGGTGGGTTGTGGGTGAGAACCGGGCTGAGCAGCATCTGTCTGCAGGAACTAGTGGGAAAAAAAGCTATGGGGGGGGGGGAAACAGAGGATCTAGGCAGCAGATAGGGCTTAAGGGGCACCCTTGCTGTACCCCCTTAGAAATTTTACAAGACTTGCCTAGCCAACCATTAACTATCGGCATGACACTCACATTTGTTATACTTACTGAATCCAATTTATAAACTTAGGTGGGAACACATATCTCCTAAGTACAGATCATAGGTAGTCGTAGGAAATGAGATCAAACAATTGACATTGATCCAAGGACAACAGAAATTCTTGTAACCTACTAGAATTCCCTCTTTCACGATTTCCCACAAGAGAACAAGATGGTCCTGAATGGCTCTCCCAGGCACACAACAAGCCTGTGATTGGGCTACCAGATACCCAGCCATCGGCAAGAATCTGGAGGTCAGTATTTTAGATATTTAGGAGACAAATGGGATCTCCAGTTGTTTAAATCACTTTTCCCCACTCTTGTGCAAGAAAACCAACAAGCTCTCTTTCATGCTATGGCTACACTGTAGCAAGAAACTGAAAACCTGAACTAATTCTCCCAAAATTGCTAGGGCAACAAGTCTAAAATTCACTTGTAAACCCATCCCTCCCTGGGGCAGTATCATTCCTGAGGGATTTATTAGCCAGTGTAATCTCATCAGCAGAAATATCAGCCATTAGTAAAGGTAAGCTATTTTCTGGGACCCAAGGTAAATGTAGGTCTAAAAAAAAAAAAAAAATCCTTTCCTGATATGGAGGTGAAACCAAGACAAAATAATGTCTTTACATAAGTGGATGTGGTAATCAGCATGCCTTTTGTGTCTGTAAGCATTCTAACCCGCTCATCAGGGACATTAGGCTTCTTGGACATTATGGTCTACACATGTTCTGCAAGCCTCAACAGGGCAAAGGAGAGTATTCACCCTGCATCCCATATCTCTGTTTCTTTTGCAAGGCCACAGATCTCCTTAGGTGGAACAAAGACATTTCCTTTTTAAGCTAGCAATTTGGGGACTATAGTTATCCCGTTTCAAGAGCAAGGGACTGAAGTTTCTGTAGATGATTGCAGCATGTCAACTATTTAAAGGAATCTGATTTACATCTTTTCCCCCATTTTTGGAAAAACTCTGCAGTTCTACCATGGTATCTTCCCACCATAACGGGGGGGGGGGTCATAAGAACAGACTTCCTAGCCGACAAAAGTTCCGCTAGGACATCCCTAACCAGGACTTCCTTGAATAACAGGGGGTTCAGTTCAATTTCCATACCCTCAGCATGTAATCTAAACTTGGGGATGCCCCGGATGTGACGTTAACTAGATTATGGTGCAAGAATTCCATAGGGCAAGCGATGGCTGACATCAGCTGTAAAGTAGTAACACACACACAAAAAAAAAAAAAAATCAGTCCTGGTGGCCAACTGCCCTCTGATCTCTGGCCTTAGTAATTTTGAAATAGGCATCTGATATCCCAAGAGAAAAATAAAAAGGACATAGAAAATAAAAAAGACATGTCTCAGAACTGTTTAGTTTGTTGTTTTTATCTGTGCACTATGGTCCACACAGGAGACACCACAGCTGTACTCTCCCCCCAGAACCACTGGTATGGATGTGAAAAGATGTGCTTTAATTATTTTCATCAGAGAAATTCTGCTAGCCATGGACTGTGGACCATAAGCATTAGTTAGTCTGTGAAGATGACCATGTATTTTAACCTTGAGTAAGAATACCATGACCTGGACTCAGGTCCATGGACTTAAGCACATCAACCTTAGGGGTATGGAAGAGGATAGCCACACCTGAGCAGGGTTTCAAACCAAGGGACCAGAAAGAGGGTCCTGAGTACCAGGCTTTTTTAGCAAGGGAAACCTCAGCCAATGTGTGTAGCCTGGTGTCCTGTAGAAAGGTCACCTCACTGTTTAATAGATAGAAAAATAAGACAGTATGTTGTCTCTAAGTTCTTTATACTAGTCTCATTTGCTGTGGAAAAAGTGAGGTTAAGAACAGACATGAGGCCCAAAAACAGAGGAGCAAAACCAAAAAACTCCACATCCACAGTTCTCGTTTTCTTCTCTGAACCCCCTCTTTTATCCCTGTTTTTCCTTTTCTACTTGTTGGCAGTATCAGAGGCAGAATCTTCAGTCTCCAAAGAGGGGTCAGGTTTGGAGAATGGCACTGAGGAGGTGTCAGAATCATCCTTCGTTTTTCCCCATTGTCTCTGAGGTTGCACAACCTCATAGCAGCTGGAACTAGAAACCAGGTAATTGTTATGGACTTTTGGTTTTCACTGGTCACAGCCTTTCCCTTGTCTGGTGACCATCTTCATTCAGTTAGTATCTGGGGTGGGGGGGCGTTGTTATTTCCATCTGGTCATCTTCCTCATTACTCTTAGGTGGAAGAGAGCAATCACTTGCAGGTGCTTGTTCTGGGGATCTGTAGCGGTACTTGGCTAAGATTCAATGACCACAGCGGGGGAGGGGGGGGACAGGCTCTCGGGCACTACGGTAGATGCCAGTATGGAAAGGGGGTTCCTGTGGCTAAATTACTTGGACAGGTTTAGAAAGACCAGTTACTTCTAGCAGGAACCCTCCAGGCCTGTTGCCATGGTTCTTCTGGGCCAGAGTTATATAAACATTCTGCTCCAGCTGGTCCTCCTGACCAGGCCAGTTGTGAACCGCCCAGGAGCAAATTAACACAGTGCAGGCTGGCATAACTCACCTCACTGCACAGGCTCCACTTGACCCTGGTCGCAGGCCCCACTAAGTTGGTCACGGAGCCACACCAGTAGCATGCTTTAGGCTGGCAAGCATAGACTAGCACCCCCCCCGGTCACGCCCCAGAAAAAAAGCTGTTTGGGAGGTGCACTAAGCCAGATTTAGATTGTTTAAGGTGCACCCTGACCTTCCAACCCCCAGCCCAAATTCTTTTTGAATCAATAATGGCCTCAGGATTCCCTAGAACTGTACACTTCTGTTTCAGCCAAAAACATGATGTCCTTAGTGGATACCCCCTCATTTCTAAACAAGATGGTCACTGTCTTATGGGCAGGTTTGGTGAGCGGAATGCCCAGGCATGAAGACCAGAGCAGGGTATTTTTAAGGGAAGGGTATTGTTGCCTGAAAAGTTCCATGTCTGTAGAGGTTTTAAAGCTCACATCATACAGGGATTACCCATCGACAAGAATGAGAGCATAACTATCACTGGCAGCAAAATTCATAAAACTTTTAAGTAATTCTCTGGCTATACACACGCTGTCTGGGGCCTCGTCCAGACCTCCCCGGTACCTCAGGCATACCACACTGTGTCTTTTTACTGGCAAGACTGAGGCATGGAAGAGTGCAGCATAAGGCCATGGCCTTTCAGTGTTTGTTGCTTGAGGCAGCAGAGACTCTTGTTGCAAATTGGGGTGCTATGTCAGGCTTGTGGAAGTCCCAGGCCCTTCCTCTTGGGGGGCTGCAGGCTGTGAAAGCTGGTCATGTATTCTCAGTTCAGACCCGATTTCTGAAATGTCACATGTAATAGGGTCAGTAGCTGGAACTGGGTGCACTGACTGCCATGCGCAGGGGGGAGGGGGGCAAGAGGCTCTGGGAGAGCAGCAGTTGTGACTCCCAGTTTAAAAACCTGTAATATCAGGTTTTGTGTGAATTCCAGATCAGATGGCACTTCAAGAGCTTCATCTTCTTTCCTAGCACCCATTTCCCTCCATTTAGCAACCTGAGTTTTAACCGGTTCCCCACCAGGGTGAGATGCACTTGCCTGTTCTGAAGTTTTGATAAAGGGATCCCCAGCTTTTGGAATCTGCACCAGTGAGGGGCCCAAAATCCAAGTGCCTTCAGAACAGGAGCATTCCCAACCCGCTGTTAGCAGGGCCCATTCTATGGACCAGTCCTTCCTGGTTGATGAGAATACAGGCAATTCTCTCCTTGGTGACTGAGGAGTCATATGTGGAGGCACTGGAACTGCTGAATCAGGAGGTGTACTGAATGTGGTTCTCGCTAATGTACTTACTGACACACACCAGCTGAGCTCCATCAGGGCTGTGTTCAGTCATTGCTGACAGAGTAGAGCGGCAGTTCTTGGATGCTTCCGTCTCCCTTCACTACCAGCTGAGCTCTGCTGTCAGATGGCAGGAGTTTGCATCTCTCTATCTCAGTGCAGGCTTCTTCCTCTGCTATCACTGTGAGCAAGTATTGTTTTTTCTTGAAGCTGTCCTGCCATTTTCTCTTCCTCACAGAGTAATTCATGTTCTGAAAAAATCCTTGGTGCAGTGTGAACACCACCCATAGGGTCAGTAAATGCTCATGTGAGCTCACCATTGTGCAATTCTTCATCATCACCATCAGCTGCAGGTGGTACAGAGTCTACATGGGCTTCCTCGGTACACTGGGGGGGGGGAGCAAGCTCCTCTACCCAGGCAGCCTTGTCCACCTCCTCCATTCCAGGGTCCTCCACCCTCCGACAAGAAGTGTGGTATGCCCCGCACAAGAAGAGTAAGGGAATTTCCCCAGTGTCATGGCCAACATTCCTCATCAATAAGACAGGTCCATGTAATGCATCTCCAGGAAGCACCTGGGAACAAGTTACAATAGCTGAGTCTTTCCTGGTCAAAAATTACAAATGAATAAAAATGTTCAATGCGCTGCTGTCTGAAATACAGTACAAAGATCCAGTTTTCATGCAAATATATTTAGCAATAAGGGATGAGAGGAGAATAAGAGAAAACTGATTAAATAAAAACAGATAATATTTTAAAAATGTTTTCTTGCATACTATAACAGTATTTCAATGCAGTTGCCCATCTGATTTGTACTGAATGGGGTGGGGTGGGGGAGTCATTTAAATTTTGATTATGGTACACTTAAGACTCCAAGATTAATATTGCTCTGTAACTTACGGTCACTGATTACTTCCAAGGAGGGTATAAAATATGCCTCACACACAATAGATATGGCCAACAGCATGTAACAGATGATAATGAAGTAGATAATGATCCCGCCTTCTTTTCTTTCCTGTTCAGTAAAAAATCCATCTGGAAACTCCGATGATGCAGGGAATACACAGTGGGATTCATTGTCTAACAAAAAAAAAAAAAAACAGAAAGGTAAAGATTTAAGGTTGCTCTTACATAACTCCAGTGTCTTGACTAACACCCCCACATGTTCTGCAATGGGCATGTAAGACATGAAAACTGAGTTAAAGACATGCTGAGCAATGGTGAGATTTCATCCGATGAGACATGTCAGAGATTTCTAACAAAAATTATTATAAACAGTTGAGCACTGTGTGTGAATGATGTGAGTGTACAGCAGCTGCCGTCCTACTCGTACACTGCAGCCACTACACTGGTAGTATGTTATTCATCGGCATGTAAAGCAGTTCAAAATACAGTGTACATGAAAGGCAGTATAAAACACTGTTGTGTCTATCGATTACATAAAATAAAATACTTTGAATCAAAATGAAATAAATATATTCCATGCACTGGCATGATATATCATAAAATCATAGAACTCGATGGCAGAAAAGGACCTCCTGGTCCATCTAGTCTGCACCTTAACCCCCCCAATCTTCCCTCTCCCCTCTTAAGGTGCCCACCCCACTCCCCATAGCCCCATGTGCCTGTCCCATGCTCTCTTGAAACCCACAGTCTCAAACCCCACCACCTCCTCTGGAAGCCTGTTCCAGGCCTCGACCACCCTCTCAGTGAAGAACCGTCCTCTCTTTAATGTCCCCCTTATAGTCTCAGGCTATGCCCCCTTGTTATAGTGCCTTCCTTCTTGTAGAATAATCGCCCCAGGTCCACTTTGTTTATCCCTTTGACATATTTAGAGGTCTCTATCATGTCCCCTCTCTCCCTCCTAGTCTCCCCTCTCTCCCTTCTAGTCTAATAAGCCATTTTGTAGCTGTATTATCCCAAATGCCTTTTGCTTTCTGCCCCTTTTTACACTGAAAGCACCAAGATTTCAAGTTCTGCAACACTTTTTAATCCATGGCCATAGTTCTCTGTAATAGTTAACTTGTTTGCCTTTAAGTTCCGTTTTACTACAGTATTATGAAAATTAATAGCAGGGAGGAAAGTTATAAAACAGTATGAGCAAAACTCCAATGTAGACAACATAAAAACGTGCAGCAAAGTAAGTCAATTAAAAGAAATGCCATTTCTAAGAACTAGCAAGCCAAAGGCCAATGAACACAAATGGATACAACATTACTGACCAATGGAGAGAAAGGGAAGGGTGCACTGGGACCCTAACCCCCCAAAAAAACAAAAACAAAAACAAAAAAAAAACGTATTAACCAAGAGAGAGAGAAATGTAGTGGGACTGCCAATCCTGAACTTCCCAATGGAGAGAGATGCCATGGAACCTCAATGCATATAACCAAACTGCTTCCTTAGCTTGAATGAATTAACTAGATTTTCTGTTTTTTGGTGGTGCCAGCTCTGTTTTTCTTTTGTTACTTTTTTTTAGTTGTCCCTGAGTTGTACCAGATATGTAGTGATAAAGTGTTTTTGTTTTAGGGTTGTTGTTTTTTTTTTTTTTTCATTTCAAGAAGAAACATGATTTGTGGAAATTTGTAAATTATACAACTGGCTCACAGAATCCAATATGAAAATGTTGCATTTTATTGGAGTTCAGTGCTTAAGACAGTTAAAAAAAAAAAAATCAACATTGGACAGTAGGTGGATTTTCAGCACAAAATACCTCACTGGACAGTTCTTCTGGATGCTGTTGTCTATATCGTTTAAATATTCTGTAAAATCATGTTTCATAATTACAGATACTCCATTTGAAAGCAGCTATATGACACAGAATGACTTTAAGTCAAGTCTTCTTTGCTGTAAATAACTTATGTTAATGGTAACCAAACAAGCAAGCCAAACAGGAGTCATAGATCAGAAAAGATATCAAAGCAGTCACCTTGTTCATATGCAGAACATTACACAGAAACATTAACAGCCAAAAAAGGCCTTTTGGCCCATCATGTCTTCCCACTTCTACCCAAATAATGTGGAATATGAGAAACCTAGTGCATCTTCAGTCCCCTTCCCCCCCCCCTTAATATTGCCTTTACCAAGCCCATGTATTTCTCCCATCTATTTTTCAATCTTCCCCCACTGATTTCGAACAGACTACCTCTTTTAGCAGCTTATTAAAGGAACAGTTATTTTATAATAAAACATTCATTTTTTTTTTTTTTTTTTTTTTTTTAAACACAGCCTTTGTCCTCATTTTAGATGACCCCTTTTCTCCTGTCTTGTGAAATGCCTTTTTTCCATATCCACTGGCTCTCATTTTTGTTCCTGTTTGTGACAGAGTGACCTCTGTCAGGAGAAGTTGCCCAGTGATGGGATAGGTGTCCCTGGTCCCCTTTTTCCCAAAAATATAAAATAAAGTGCCAGTGAGCCTTAAAATGAAAATGCACACCTTTGAGATTTAAAAGGTGTTTTCATAAAATATGTAGGTTTCTGTTGTGCAGTAGCTTTAAAGGTAGCCGGGCCCCCCTGGTTCGGGTAGTGAAAGTAAAAGGGGAGCTGCACTGAAGTATAACATGATCCATTTCTGGGGTGTACTTAAAAATGCTCCCGGCTACTGGCAATGTAAAGACTTTAAAACTCCTTGGCCAGCCAAGCCATGGAGGAGCCGGTTAAATATGCAGCCAAACCAGGCTGTTATACATGGGGTCAAAATCATGCTTCGATACAGGATTTCAACACAGTGCACCAGTAATAGAGAACAGTCGTCAGGCTGTCAGAAATTAAAAGCAACTGTCCTGCTCTTTAGAAAAAGGAGAAAAATGCCAAGGGGTATATAGAGAGACAGAAGAGAGATAAATGGTGGTGGAAACCATAGGGTCACTTATCGCGCCCCCCCCACCACCACCACCACCACCACCACCAATATGTGTTTGGGCAGCTTTAAAATAAATGAAATATGAAAATGAGTTTCTGCAGCCCCAGAGATGTTGTAATTATGGCTGCCTGTAGAAATAAAGCTTATTTGGGCTAAAAGGGCCAAATAAAAAGCCCTAAATTTTAAAGCATAGGAAAATATGGAAACTCCCCATTAAGTTATGTCATGGCCTATGGAAACTCCCCATTATGTAATGCCATAGCAAATGGGAATCCCCCCCCTCCAAAAGTGTGATGTAATCCCAAGGGTATAAATAGGGCTCACCACTAGGGGAATGTTAGATATGGAGTCAGTCTAGAGCTGGCTGTGGAGGACAAAGGACCTCTGGAGAGCGTGAGTTCACGCAAACTTGTTAGAAAGGCTAAAGGAAATGCCTGGCGACCCTGCTGGAAAAAGCAGTGGTTTTGTTTTTGGGATGCATTGAATAATTTTCTTTATTTTTCTGTATATATTTTTCTTTCAGTTTTAAAGAAAATAAAATAACAAATGCTTTCTAGCATTTTTTATGCACCAAAAATCTTGACTGCCTGTTCTTGTGTTTGAAATCTTGCATCCTCTGCTACACTGTTCTTAGTCCCCACTTTAATGTTGGTGCCTCCAAGGCAGCACTCTCTCTCTCCATCCAGGCAGGAGGGCAAGTAACTGAATTCACAACTGATGGCAACACTGCTCCGAGGTCAGCCAGCAGTGGTGTGTGGATGCCGGGCAATTGGTTTCCAGTTTGCCAGAAACAGAGCGCCTCAGCCTCCCATTTCTGACAAGCCCAACATAGAAACAGAAATTGATGGCAGACAAGGACTGCCAGGCCCATCTAGTCTGCCCGTATATCCTTTTTTTTTTTTTAAACTTTATTTGTAAACTTTTCCACTGAACCAGCCAGTATGGCATACAATTAATGACATCATGGATATTTGCACATTTGTAATACATTGGTGACCTAATATACAGTATGTTAGCTTCAGGATAGTACAAGTCATCAATCTGTGATACTTCACATGGGGTACCAGCTAAATAAATTCTGCCATTACATCAAAAACAGAACCAAATATGCTTAGGATGACAGCCATGCTACGACTGTGGAATTCCTGAAAAAAATTGTATAAAAGATTACAGCCTGTATAAACATGACATTAAAGTAATAGTCATTTCTACAATTACCACATTTTAACTAGGGAGAAGAAAACAGCACTACAGACACTCCCCCCACTCAACTCTATCAACTACTCAAATTTGAGTGCTGTTAACATCTACCAAAAATCCCCTTTTATTAAATCTATTAAGGCGTACGTACCATAATGATCCAAATTATGGCATTGTATATAGAGATTGTGGGTATTTCCCCTATGTGACTCCCCTGAACTTAGAAGAAGTTTAGCAACAAGTATGATTACTACATTGTTCACAGAACTGGAGTCCTGGTGTGGTAAGAGTCCCATGTTGGCACAGTGGCACAGAGGGTTGAGGCGCTTGACGCCACACCTCGCGCTATGCCGGTGACCTGGGTTCGTGTACAGACTCTGGTTGCCAGGGGGTCAGCAGAGGGAGGGAGGATTGAGCATCCCAATGGATGCTCTCCTCCCTCAAGGGTGGAATACCAGGGATGCAGTAGCATCCGACACCCCCCGTAGGGAGCCGGTGGAAGCACCAGTCCTTGAAAGGGATTGGCAGCTCCGTTATTCCAGAGTCAGGGAGGGGGGGGGACGTTGTACGGCGCATGGGAGAAAGACGTGCACCAGCACACCACTCTCTGGACACTTGTCCTAAGTGCCGGCATCCTAAGGGGGCTGGGATAGAGAACATAAAAAAAAGGGGGAACACAGGTAGAAAAACACCATTGCGGTCCAAGAAGACAACCGCACCGACCACCCAACCCACCAGTGCCAGGACAGACCCTGCTGTGAAGGAGGACGGGAGAGCACTCTAGGGCACATCCTGATTCGGGGGGTTGGGTTTTTCCGGGGTTTGGATGAGAAGAGATGTGCAGGTCCGAAAGAGGGGACCTCGAGGGCAAGAAAAAGTTGGATACAAAACAGGAGTCCCATGTTGCCGTATAGTTCAAGGCCATGCAGTCGGGCCATTTTGGATTATTACTGAGCCTCACAACCGAAAAAATTTTTATAGAATTTATTCTTGAAAGGGGATTCTGGTGTCAATAAACCAGAACAAAGTTTTTAACCCTTCAAACCTCCTGGTCCAATTCATCTTGCTGTGTTGCCTCAGCCACTTCTCCACCACTGAGCAATCCGGTCCACACACATTTTAGCCTCTGCTGGGTCATTAAATTGGAAGGTTTTATTTCCATATGTGATCCAAAGTCTTGCTGGAGCTAGGAGGGTGTGCACTACCCCATGTCCCCATAACTGTTGACGCATGGGGTCAAATAGTTTGCATCTGGACTGGGTAGCGTACGACCAGTCATGAAATATTATAATTTCCTTCCACCTGAATTGGAAATCGAGACTGGGCCCAGGCCAAAATCAAATCACGTACCTCCATTCTTGCTGTTATTATCAGCAGAGTGCAAGGATTGTCTCTGGAGCCCTGGGCCTGTCAGAAGTTGACCCTGTACACCTTACGAACCAAGAGGGGGTCCAAGGTGCTTTCCACCAGAGAGGTGGACAACCAGGACCGCACAAAAGCAAGAGCATCTTCCCCCTCTGTGCCCTCCGGTAAGCCAGCCACTTGAATATTCATCGCACACTGGGCATTTTCCATATTTTCTAATCGGGCTCTAAGGTGTGTAGTTTCCACCATCAATTTTGCTGAAGGCCACCTGTGTTCTGAGCAATCAATCCTCCACTTCCTTCACCGTTGATACTGCCTCTCCAATTTTAACATCCTGAGCCCCCATGCAATCTACAATTTTCTCAACTTTTTGGTCAATAGAGTGCACTGCTTGCAGGACCATTTCCCCAAGGTGGGGCCTCTCCCACCCTGCTCATGCTGGTGGAGCCTGTAGGGTCCGGTATATTTTTGAAGGCCTGGTTTGTGGGCGGTGCCTGCCTTTGCCCCTTCCACTCATCGCTCACTTTGGTCATCCCATTGACCATTTTGGTATCAACTTGTTCAGGGAGACGTGATCTTCCTAATGGTGCCAGCAAAAATGTCAAACTTGCCGGCCCACTGGCGCAGCGGTGGGATTTCTGCTTGCGACGCTGGCGACCCGGGTTCGGAAATGGACCGGGGTCGGAAGACCAGCCGGGGAGAAGGATGGAGCGTCCTATGGACCACTCTCCTTCTACGGGGGGAGGGCAAGGGTAGCGCTCAGAGCACTGAGGACTCCTGGCGGAGGCCGGGAGATCTCACGCTGCCGACGCTTAACATCCGGGAGGTGGGGCGGACGCTGGCATCATTGCACGTCCCCACCTCCGTAAAGGAAAAATAGAAAATCAGGTGGGCAGGGCTACAGTCTCTATGAAGCCCTCCTGGGAAACACCTCGAGTGGCTACCATCGCTGCGGGTCCCCCCGACTAGATACAGTTCCGTGACCACGAGAAGACCGTGGCCATGGCCCCGCCCTCCGGGGGGTAAGCCGGGGGTGACTGGGGGACCCCAGCAGCCATAGATGGTGGCTGAGGCTTCCTGGGACCGTGACCAGGGCCGAAAAATGACTGGTAGCCCGGCCAAAAAAAAAAAAAAAAAAGTCAAACTTGCAGATCAAAAGGGACAAATTATAGTTTTAATTAGAGCTGAGCTGGAGCCCTGTAATAGCATGTCCTGTCTTGAGCTTGGCTCTCTAGCACCCCTATCCTACCTTTAATTAGCTGCCACTGACCCTACTTGGTTAGCGGCTGCTGCCTCTCCGCCCCCCCAACGGGTTCCCTTATGCCAATCCCATGCGTGTTTAAATCCCCCCCACTGTGCTTTCTCCCACCACCTCCTGGGGTAGGCCATTCTAATCAAGCACCACCCTTTCCATGAAAAAACTACTTTCTCACATTGTCCCTTAGTCTACTCCTTCCAGTCTCATGTCATGCCCTCTTGTTGTTTTAGAGCAGCTTCTCTTCTGAAAGATGCCTCTCCTCTTGTACCTTATTAATGCCCTTGAGATACTTGAATGTCTCTATCATGTCTCCCCTCTCCCTCCTCTCCTCCAGGGTATACAGAGAGTTCCTCCAGTCTCTCCTCATATGACCTTTGGTGCAGGTCCTGCATCATTTTTGTTGCCCTTCTCTGAACTGCCTCCACCCTGTCTATTTCCTTCCAGAGATGTGGCCTCCAGAACTGGACACAGTATCCCAAATGAGGTCTCACCAATGACCTGTAGAGTGGCATTGTGACCTCTTTTTGTCTGCTGGTAATACCTCTCCATATGCACCCCAGCATCCCACTGGCTCTCCCCACTGCCTTGGCACATTGTTTGGCCACCTTTAGGTAGTCAGATATGATTACCCCCAGATCTCTTTCCTGTTTCGTGGGTGCTTGTTCCCCCCCCCCCCAATCATGTAATCCTCCCCTGGGTTCCTGTGCCCCAAGTGCATGATTTTGCTCAACTTTGTATTGAATCCTAGCTGCCACACTCTGGACCATTCTTCCATTTTAGCTACAGTAGGTCCTCCTCATTTTCTCCATCCCTCCTGGACTGTCTACCCTATTGCAGATCTTTGTGTCATCTGCAAAGAGGCACACCTTCCGCTCCAGCCCCTCTGCAATGTTGCTGATCTAGATATTAAACAGTACTGGTCCAAGAATTGAACCTTTTGGCACCCCGCTGGTCACCCTCCCTATTTCAGATTTAGCCCTGTTTACCACTACACTCTACATTCTATTCTTCAACCAATTCCCAACCCAGTTTATCACATTGTGTCCCAATCCCAGGCTACCCAGCTTGTTCACAAGCCTCCTATGTGGAACAGTGTCGAACGACTTGCTGAAGCCAAGGTAGGCCACATCCACTGCTCCCCCTGATCCACTTCCCTAGTGACCCTGTCAAAGAAATCAATCAGATTAATTTGACATGACTTTCCTGCTGTGAATCCGTGCTTCCTTGGATCTTGTGCTCCACTTGATTCAAGGTGCTCTACTGTCTTTTCCTTTAGCAGAGATTCCATAGTTTTACCCACCACCGAGGTCAGACTGACAGGTCTATAGTTTCCAGCCTCCTCCCACTTTTGTGGAGAGGGACTATATCAGCCCTTCTCCAGAACCTCCACCATTTCCAGTGACTTGTTGAATAGGGCGGCCAGTGGTGCTGCCAGTACCTCCCCCAACTCCTTTAATACTCTAGGGTGTATCCTATCTGGTCCCACTGCCTTATACATCTTTAGTTTTGCAAGTTCTTCTAGGATTCTCTCCTCTTTGAATGGACTGTTGTTCACCTCCCTTCCCATCCTGATTATTAGCTGTGGTCCCTCCCCTTCCTCTTTCTCCACGAAAACCGAACAGAAATATTTATTCAGGACTGATGCTTTATCCTGGTCCTCTTCCATTCCCACTCCTTCCTTCTCTTTGAGCCTTACCCCCTCCCCCCCAACACACTCACACACCACCACCCGGTCCTTCTCTTCTCACTAATGTATCTATAGAAGGTCTTGTCCCCTTTTTTAACATATTTTGCTATATTTTCCTCTGTCTTTGCCTTGGCACCCCTGACTGCCTTCCCCTACTCCCTCTGCTTTTCTAGATACACTGCCCTGTTCTCCTCCTTATATTTCCTGAAAGCTAACTTTTTTACCCTTACTTTTCCTGCCACCTCCTGCAAGAACCATAGGGTTTTCTTTTCCTTTTGGCTTTGTCCATTTGCCAAATTCAAAGGTTTGTTGCCTCCACTATGACTCATTCTAGATGGACCCATTGTCCCTCGACTCCTCCCCATTTCTCTCCCACATCTAGGGCCTCCCTGAGACATACCCCCATCTTAATGAAGTCTGCCCTCCTGAAATCCAGAGCCCTCGCCTTCGTGAGGCATGTCCCTGTTGTAGTTCTCACATTAAACCTCATTGTGCGATGGTCACTGGACCCCAGGTGTTCACCTACCCTGACATCTGCAATTCTGTCCCCATAGAAAAAGTGTCACTGGCAGTGGTGGGATTTGAACCCACACCACCAAAGAGATTGGAGCCTTAATCCAGCACCTTAGACCACTCGACCACACTATCTCTGTGTGCTGCTGCCTCACCCTGCTGGCTCCAGTGTAAGTCTCCAGGGACTGCACAAAAACCCCAGCCTACCATGTGGCAACCATTTCCACATTTTACATCATGACATGGTATTGTGATGATGGAAGGGACCCAGAGACCATTTTGTATGCCCTTCCATCCACACAGCAGTGACTGTACCAAAAAGCAGGTTGACATACGTGACATATAACATTTGCAGTTTACTAAACAGGAGGCAACAAAGCCACTGAGCCAAGAAGAATGTCCAAGAATGACCCCTTACAAACTTGCATCAACTTACACATTACAATCTTCCACATATTAAAACTCAAAGGGCATTATTATAATTGCCCACATCCAAGCTTAACAACTGGAATCTTACCCACAGTCATATGGTGTAACCTTCAGTGCCATTTTCCTTTATGAAGCTTATCCTGCTTTGAAAGCTTGAAGAGTAGTAGATTCCACAACTTCACTGGTTAGGCCACTCCTCGTCAGCAACCCTTTAGATTCTGCTTGGTTAGATATGGCTGCCCCTGCCGGGTCCTGCAGCCTAGAAGTGCACTGCAGTTCCAGAAGCCTACCCACCTCATTCACATGCAACTTCAAGGGCCCCCTCCACCAAGCCTGCCTAAAACTAAAATAGGTCTTCCCTGTGGGGGCATGCCATACCAGCTGGTGCACAACCACAGGGGATAAGCCACTGGCAATTTGGGCAGTTCAGTCGATCTGGACTGGGGTCTCCCAGTTCAGTAGGTGTGCATGAGGGACACCTGGAGCAAATGAGTCAGCTAAGAAAGAGGAGGAAGACAGAAGCCTCAATTATCTCACTGTCAAGGCAAGCAGAAGAGATTTCCCTGATGAGCAGGTAAAGACAGAAGGGAGATTTTCACTGTTAGTAAAGAAACAGTTGTAATGAAAACTATAAACATTCCTTAATGTTTCTAATTTATGTGTGTAAGGAGAGTGTGATGATCAGGGAAACAACGTTTACTTAATTTGTTTTATTTTTCATTTAAGGTAGTTTTATTTTTAGGGCCCAGTTGAAGGTTTTTACAGTGTAAAGCTAACAGCCATGTTTGTAATGGAAGATCAGTTCTGGTTGCAGAGGGACTGATGGAAGATCTCAGTTGCTCAATGATATTGCTGCCTTTTCACCTATGGAGGTTACGGTATTAGGAAAGTAGTGCCACCTTTCAGTTTGTTGACAAGTAAGGACACACCTTTTGACCAATCTGGGTGAAATATTTCTTTTACCCATTTTATAAACTGATGTACAAAATAAAATGTTTCACGACATTTTTAAAGCTCACATGTATATGCATGTAGAAGCACAAAAGAACTGTATGGTTAAAGTCTAGCGGTGTTGATCAGCCTCCAAGCTTTCATTTAAAAAAATGTATGATTAACAGTTCAAATGTTACAGCTTTCAAAAGACAGTTTCAAGTATTATAAAAATCACATATTACTATTTTTGGAAATGGTCAGAGGACACTAGTGATTGTTCTGTCTAAGAATTTCATTCTTTTGTAGTTTGCCTATGGGTAAAAAGTCAGCTACAAATCAGGGCCTTAGGATTGCCATTCTAGTTTTTTTATATTTCTGTGACAACTCAAGACCTACCTAATGAATGTGAAATAAAATATGACAGTTTATAAAATCATTTGGAAACAAAAATAAACAGCAGAACCAACCTAAGTTGGAGAGAGGGACACACAATGAAGAGTACAACACATTTTTACATAAACTGCAGTGTCTGCAGTAAAATAACAGCAATTCAGTGAGCCGTTAGAATGTACAAAGCTGCAATTTTGTTTTTTTTATTTCGTGCACACAGTTCCTCGCCTATTCAGATTTTTTTAAATCCAAACCTAAAGGATAACGTTTACAGAATTTAACCTTGACTGCATCTTGAAGTTCGGAGAACCGACATGAAGTGCAACTGCGAAATCTCAGCCGCAAAGCTAAACTAATATTTTAGACTTCACGTGAAATCAGCTCACCTATTTGTATTCTTTCACAGTATTAACCAATATTCCGTTTTAATTCCACCAGGAGGAGGAACATATAAAGGGGGCATTATCAATTAATTCCGTAATGATAAATAAACCAACAGATTGCCCCAGTCAGCTTCCTCCTCCACTCGATCGGTCTCCCAACCCCACTTTGTCAGTTGAGAAGGACGGGTAACAAACAGGTAGACTGGTCGCAGCGAATGATCAGCTGATGAGCTGCCCCAGCATTTTGCACTACAAACGTACCTGTTACAGCTCGACGGGTTCGAATTTCGTTTTGTATATGGTGCGATGCAAGTTTATAAACTAGATGCACAACGCCATAAAGAATAAAACTTAATCCTACGATGCAGTACGTTAGTACTTTGCCTTTTCTGCGATCCACGGGTGAGGGTTTAGTCGTTATCGCGGAAGTGTAAATATACATGTTGTACACTGCCTTGCTCTCTGAAGTGTGATAAAGTTTACACGCTAGTGTACAACAACTTTAAGGCATCCTAGTATTTCAAAACGTGTTGTCTTCCGGTACAAAATATTGCAGTTTTGACGTCAGCCTGCTTTAGGGAACGCCTCCAAGACCCATTGTCAAGTCCCAACCGCTCAAAGAGGCATGTAATAATCAGATGATAAGCGATCAAGAGATTTAGTCTTGATAATAAGCTCGAACTCGAGGCCAATTAGGAAAACTAAGGCAGGGCATGGTAATGAGCTATAGGAATCGTACTGCGTTGCCTCGTTGGTCAAGCAGTTTGATTAAAGAGCAGCTGGCACCTTCAGGAGAACTTTAACAAAACATAATATTTATATAAAGTTCAGCTTGTATTTCACTTTAGTTCTTTATTCCTCCTCCCCATTATTTATTGCTGATGTAATTTGCAGGAAAACAGGGTTTTTGCTCCTGAAGACTTCATCTATTTCTGTTGCTGTCTCCCTACTTGAGGTTGTAATGCACTGCTTTTGACATCACAGTTACTCTCATGGTAAGGTTGTGATGTCACAACAGAGCATTATGACTTGAAGTAGGGACTAAGCTATAGAGGCAGATTAACTTTAAAGTAACTGTACGGGATAACAATCATGTATTCATGCACATTTCCTTAGTAATAAATAATGTGGAAGAGAAATTTAGAATATATATGGAATACAAGCAGAATTTTACCTAATTATTATATATTTCAAATTTTTCTTTGAGGCTTCAGTAGCTCTTTAAACACAAAATGTTACTGTGTATACGTGTGTGTGTGTGTGTATGTATATATATATATATATATATATATATATATATATATATATATGGGATATGCTATGGAAGCAAGTGTAATAAATGATTTATCTGCACAAGAGCAGTTTGACCTCGGGTAGCCTCACGAGTGTGGTGTCCAAGGTCAAACTGCTTGAGTGCAGATAAATCATTTATTACACGAGTTTTCCATTGCATATTCCATTTATGCAATTCTTTTGTTTTTGCTTTTGTAGGCATTTGTTAGTCAAAAAAGTGAATAAAAATTGATTTTCTGCCATTTTTTGCTGATTATAGAAAATCTAAAAGGAATCTAGAAACACAACACATCTCATGTTGTAGATATTTTTATGCTGAACAACTTTTGTGCTGAAAGTACCATACTATCTTTTTTGGTTTTATGTTATTTGCATTTGTTTGATGAAACAGTGCACAAAAATTGGATTTTTTGCTGTTTTTCGCTAATTCTGAAAAAACTAAAAAGTATCTATAAATGAAACACCACTCATTTTGTAGATATTTCTGTGCCGAATAAACTTTGTGCTCACAGTACCATGCTATCATTTTTCATTTTAAAGTTATTTACATTTGTTTGTGGACAAAATGAAAAACAAATATGAATTTTCTGCTGTGTTTTTGTTAATTATCAAAAAATCTATAAGGTATTTATAAATGAAATACCACTCATTTTGTAGATAATTTTGTGCTGCACGACTTTCATGATCATAGCACAATGCTATCTTTTTTCATTTTAAAGTTATTTGCATTTGAATACAGTTACTACTGGTACTGAGCCTGAACATTCTGAATGAGTTCCGGAGTGATTGTGACATATCTACTATGCGAATAA
Source organism: Neoceratodus forsteri (assembly GCA_016271365.2). NCBI lineage: Eukaryota > Metazoa > Chordata > Ceratodontiformes > Ceratodontidae > Neoceratodus > Neoceratodus forsteri. The sequence continues at coordinate 728,263,380 of CM028129.1, forward strand.
ATCTGTGATGTTGCATCTACTATGTGGATAAATGTAAAATTTGAATTTATCCCATAGTAGCTCAGATTTATCTCATAGGATTTATGCCCACGCCTATTGCATAAATATATATACACCGTACCTCCAATCTGTAAAAGTGTTACTGCAGGCACAGATAAAACACAGTTTGGAATAAGTTTCTCCTTTTTCATGCAGATGGAATCAGTATGTTTGGATCAGTTCAAGTCTACTCTAGGGTTAATATTCACATAGTGTCAACTTCTTACTTTTCGACCGCTGTAGCACAAATCATGGTGGAGAATTAGAAGGATTTTCAAGTATTTTGCAGAACTGACAGTTGGCATCTGCACAACTCAAACCTTTAACATGATTCCTAAAAATTGTGAATTTTGATACATTCAGTTATTTTATTACTGAAAACCTTTGCTGGGAATCAGGCTGTTTTCAACATAATCTCAATCTTTCACTGATCGTCCTGCTTTGATGTCATAATGCTGAACTGTGAATTCACAGCCTGTGGCCATGGAAGGTCACAAGCAGAGGACTGTGTCTTCAAGGCAGGAAAAACAGTAGAGCCCATAGACATATAAAGACTAGAGCAGTAATGCTGATGTCATAACCCACATGATTGAATCCCCCATGGAAAATTAATTGCTCCCTAATTTATTTATTTGAATTTGTTAGCCAGGTAGACCCACTGACACCAGAAGTCTTTTTTTCAGAGGCAACCCAGAGTTAATTACTGTACACACATGAATATTTCATCATACAATAATCAGGAAGTTGATACACAATAAGAGCACAAAACATGAGATAGACTATTAAATATTGCACAGGGTACAAACAAAAGTCCCTTTTTCATGGTGACCTGGAGCTAATTACATACAAGTGTCAGGAGGTGTAAACCTCACTCTCAGGTTCTTGGCAATATTGGGAATGCAAGAAATCACAGACATGTTGCATAAGAGTAATAAACAAGTTTATTACTACCAAAAGGGATAAATCACAGTTGCCCTAAGCAGTTCTTACCAGTATGAACCGGGAGCCAATGCTAAGCGCTCCTTATACCTTGAGGTTTCTCCTTGTCTTTTGGGGTCTCCAAGGTATAAGACTCAGTATCTCACATTATATACCTATGATAATTACTATGGTTACTGTAAGATAGAAACATTTCTAGTTAGAGAGATGAGCCCTATTGGCTAAATTAGAGGTGGCTCCATGGTCCAAGATAACATTATATAATGTATGGGTAGCACTTATTACCCACTGAAATCAAGCAGATTACAACCTTGTAATCCCACTGTTGTGATGTCAGAACCTTATAAACCTATCTCATCTATGTCCTAGCAGTGGGTTCACAAAACGGAATGCCAGTGTACTTTAGTATTCTACACACCCAGAATATGATTATAGTATATGGTTAGGGTTTGTTGTGGATGGAAAACAATGGTTTTCCAAATCCTGTTGTAGGACAGTTCAAAGGTCAAAAAAGTTGTTGTACTATCGTTCTGACGTCACATCGATAGTACAACAACTTTTGCACCTTGAGCTCCTACCCGATTGGTGGAAATTGGCAGTGCTTTTAAAAATGCGTTCTAAAATGGCGTATCCATTTAGCGACCGGGCGGCGACAGACAGTTTGGACACCGCTGTCATTATCGGCTCCGTGTGTCCAAACTATCAATTTACATTGTTTTTTTGTTTTTGATTTTAATCTCTGGCACAATTACGGTAAAAGCGGGCGGGACCACAGCAAGGAGTGCGGAGATATTCAGGGTTGCAAGGCAGCGAGGACCGGTGGGTGCACAGTGTGAACACAACATGGTAGGAAACTGTACCGCAATCCTTAAACGTAAATTAAAACGGTCACATTTTTGGGGCAACCATATACTATAAAAATAATAGATGGGAACTGTGCACACCAAGACTGCGTGTTTCCATCTCAGGTGGTTGATGACATCATAGGGACCTCTCGAGCTTCGCGCTCGAGGTCTATGATGTCATCAACCCCCTTGATGGAAACACAGCCTTGTTGTGCACAGTTCCCTATCCATTATTCTATATGTTAGCCTCAGTACAGTATTCAAAAAACATTCCAGTTGTCTCAGTTTACTGTCACTGAGTCTAGCAACTATGTCTGATAGAGATTTTAACTCTGGTGCTATTTTGGCCCACTGCCATTCAGTCTGTGTATCCTAATAAATTGTTTTCCTACACAATCATGTGGCTGTAGTGCAGATTCATTAATAAGGTAAGGCTGAATTACTTGTGTTTGGGGGTAACTTCTCATGTCAAGTCCCATACACTATAAATGACAATGCCTGATGTACGGGTGATAACCATGGTGTAATCATCTCTTGTGGTTGCTAAGGCAATTGTAAACCTCTCGAGCTGCACTCTCAAGGTTTACTGATGCCCCAGCAACCACTCGAGATGATCACACCATGGTTATCACCTGTACATCAGGCATTATCCTCTATACAATTTTGTAGTAGTCATCACTCTGTGAAACAAAAGAGTACAGTTCTTGCACAAATCAGTGTAGTAATACAAATCACCAAAAGGTGGCAATGCTGACTTACATATCATAATCATTACAAGGACACAGATGTCCTAACATCTTGTGAGTGAGAAATACATAAAAAGCATATATGTATTAGAAAGCAAAGTGTATAACAATAATATGCGTACAAATGCTGACATCTACTCTTGTATGGTAGGTGCCCTTAGCCCTACATGTTAGTATAACATATGCCTAAGCACTAGCTATCTACGGTGTACCTCTGGGGGTACCAAATAAGGGTGCAGGGACCTCGTGTAACACAGGAATCAACAGACTGAAAAGTAGAGCACACACCAACCTGGAAAATGTAAGGGCACCAGTCTCATAAAAACTTAAATACTTTCATTTAAAGGCATAAAAGAGGCATGTGAAGCCTGACACATTTCGGATGTCCACACATCCTTTCTGAAAGGCTAAATTATCTAATGAGAATGTGGCAGTTATATACGAGCATTTGAAAAACATCATAATGATGTCAGAGTTAACAATACATCTGACTGGTCTTCATACATTCAGGCAATTCATTAACAATATCTATAGTGAACACACAAAATTTAAAGTACAACATACAGTGAACAGAGCTGGCCCGGTGGCGCTGAGGGTTGAGGTGCTGGATGCCACACCTTGCACCGCACTGGCAACCCAGGTTCAGGAACAAGCCCGGACCGCCGTGGGTCGGCAGGGGAAGAGAAGATTGAGCATCCATAGGACTGCTCTCCTATCCTCTCTCAGGGAGGGATCCAGGGGTAGCCCAGCACAGCAGCGACCCCTGGTGGAGACTGGTGGCACTGTGATGCTCAGGGGCTCACGAGCATGGGGAAGACGTTGGCAGCTGCTTTCCGGACGTGGGTGAAAGCACCCACATCGCGGGCTTGGCGGCATTGCATGTCCAACGTCAAGGGCGTAAAACATCTAGAGATACCCCTCTGGCTTGGATAGGTGAGGGCCCTGCCAGTGTAACTGCCACATGCCCAACGCTGGTTCCCCGTCACTGCCCCCTGCGGTTTCCCCAGGTTGTCATCCCCCCCTCCGACATGGGAGACCTTGACAAAATTGAAGATGTAGGGGAAGACAGTGGGTGGTAGAGTGTGTCGGAAAGTGCAGTGGCCCGAGAGAGTTCCAAGCTGGAGGGCCAGAAAAATAGTTGGGGAAAAAAAAGCATACAATGAACAATTGATCAAATAAGTGCAAGCAGACTAAAGAACTATCCCTATAAAAATGCTACAATAAATATCGTACTATGTACAGAATATAAACAAATTGGGGGGAAGTATTAACACATGGAAGAAGTTCTTACCCATGTATATGAACCTCATAGGCTAGAAATATGTATCTCAATATATGTAAAATAGTCTTCATGTCCTTTTGTGTGGTCTTCAGGAGGTGGTAGAAGCATGCACAGAAGATGTCCAGGTAATTAACTTGATGAATTATAAATTAACTGAACCTGAGATCTCACTTTTAAATAAAGGTCTGAACTTTGCCCCAACTGTGCCAGCTAACAAGTTTCACACAATGGTGGACATAAATTTGGCTTGCAGAAACTTGAGTCTTAAGTCATTTTTTCACAATGAGGATATTTCAGGCGACAACACAAACCTGAATGACTTTAATGGAAGAACTAAATCCTTTAGACCGGTTTCTACTTTCAATCCACCGCCAAGTGCAACAGTTAAAGTCTTTAAACAATTGGTAGAGACTGATATATATGTACTTTTTGAAAATCCACCAAGCATTCCTTTTAACAACTTAACAAGACAAGAGAGACTGGCAGTTGCTTCCTTACAACAGAAAACTGATATTTTTATTAAAAAGGCGGACAAAGGTGTTTGTGTGGTGATTATGAATAAAATGGATTATATAAGAGAAGCAGATAGACAATTAGGGAACCAGGAATTTTATGTTAAACTAAGAGCAGATCTCACTGGTGATTTCAAGTACAGTATTGATGAATGTATTAAGGAAGCTTTTGGGAAAGGGGAAATATATAACAAGCATTTGTCAATGCCGAATGTTGTCGCGCTGGCATTGGCAGTGGCGGAGCTAGAGATGCATAGCGCTTTGATTTTGTTAATGTGTCGCAAGGTGATTTTACTGGCGAGCAACCATTGTGCACCACAGCTGCGGAAAGCGCTTTTGGGCAGAGCTGTAAAAATGGCAGCTGGACTGTTGATAAAGAGGTGTGCACAAATGCCAGTGGTGAAAATGTGGCATGAAAATATTTCAGATTGACGAAGTTACAAGAGTGCGTGGAAACTGCGCAATGCACGCTTGCAACACAGTCATTGTATGGACTTTCGGCACCAAATTTTCAACGTAAGCATTTTATGACTTCTGCTCATGAATAGTGTCACTGTTATTTCCTCAAACTGTCTCAAAAACTGATTTCGCATAGCGACCGTGCAATTCTGCGCCAGACATGCGAAAACACATTTCAGCCAGCTGTGCTGTTCGTAAGGAGGCATGGAAAAATGCCAGTGATGAATATCTGGAGTGAAACTATTACAAATTCACAAAGTCACGAGCGTGCTTGCAAACTGCACAACGCACGCTCATAAAACACTCATTTTATTGACTTTCGTCCCCAAATTTTCAACATAGGCATTTTTAGGACATCTGCTAATGAACAGTGTCACTGCCATTTTCATAATGAGTCTCAAACACGGACTTTCCACAGTGACCACACTATTCTGCACTGGAACCGCGAAAACAGATTTTGGTCAGGATGTGAAACATGACAGCTGTACTGTTCATTAGGAAGTGCAGAACAATGGCACTGTTGAAAATCTGGAGTGAAAATATTATAAGTTTGTGAACTTACGAGCATGTGTGCAAACTGCGCAACGCAAGCTCGTAACACAGTCATTTTATGGAGTATTGTCACCAAATTTTCAACACAAGCATTTTAGGACCTTTGCTCTTGAACAGTGTCACTGTCTTTTTCGCAATATGTCCCGAACACTGATGTCGCACAGTGACCGCGCTATTCTGCACTGGAAGGGCAAAAACATATTTCAGCCAGGATGTGAAAAATGACAGCTATACAGTTCACAAGAAGGTGTGATAAAATGCCAATGTTGAGAATCTGGTGTGAAAATGTTGCAAATTCGCTAACTTATGAGCGTGCGTAGCAACTGCACAACGCATGCTCGTAAAACAGTAATGTTTTGGATTTTTCCCACCAAATTTGCAACATAGGCTTTTTGAGAGCCCCCTCGTGAACAGTGGCACTGTCATTTCATTACTTGGCCCTGAAAGGTGATTCCACGCAGTGACTACGAAATCACCTTTCCGGATGGAATAACACCATGACAATGCAATAATTCATGAGGAGGGGTCCCAAAACCCCCATGTTGAAAATTTGGGGCCAAAATTCCCCAAAATGCCTGAGATATGCAGCAAAGTTGAAAACACCCTATTTATTCCATTATACAGCTTACCGGCATTTCTTCAGTTCACGGTCGGCTTTGAAGAGTGCAGATGTGTTCCCGGTCCACCGAAGATCATCGTGCCAGACTCTGGAGGTAAGTATGGGGTGGGGAGGCAGGGTGTGCAGAGGGTAGGTGCAGGTGGGGGCAGGGAGACTACGAGGGACCATTTTGTTTTCAGGTAAAAAAAATTAGACATCGCGGGACAGTTTTTTTTTTTTTTTTTTAGGGATTTGGCATGTTGGGGTGGGCTTCCAGCATGCCACCTAACTGTTGGAGGGTTCTGTAGCCGACGGGAGTTGGGCACCCTCGTCGGCACACAACATGGGGGTGTTATGCCAATGGGATTGGGCATCCCGCGTAGCACACAAAGCAAGCGGGGGCGAGCCGAGGGGACTGGGCACCCCATCGGCATTTAACAATGGAGTTTCTTATGCCGATGGGGAGTGGGCTCCTGTCGCACACAAAAAAGTGGGGGGCTGAGCCAAGGAGGATTGGGCACCCCTCAGCATTTAACAGTGGGGGTGATTTATGCTGACAGGGGTGGGCTCCTCCGTCGGCACATACAGAGGGCAGGGTAACTGAAGCAGAAGTTGGGCACCCTGAAGTCAGCAGTTTGGCAGCCACTGTGCCGCCATGCTCATAATGTCAGCGAGCACATCCAGGAAAGGTCCGCTGCATCTGATGAGCTTTGCTCAGATTACAGCGGACCTTTCCTTAGACGTGCTCACCACATTATGTATGCATGGTGTGGTGCCAGCATGCAGGCTGATTGGGGAATGAGGGACGCACCTACTGATGCATGCCCTGCATTCACCCAACAGTGACCGCGCCTCCAAATCCCCACTGTCACAAGATGTTGGCTGCGCAAGGACACCAACATAAAAAAGAAATGAAATTTTTAATAACAGAATCTCTGGTTAGAGCAACATTTCACTACTACCAAAAATACGTAAATCTATGGTCGACCCACCCGGCCGACCTATAGTTAGCAATATTGGTTCTATTACTGAAAGTCTTTCACAATTCCTGGATTCCCATCTACATCCATTTGTAACTTCTTTACAATCATATTTATAGGATACTAACGATGTATTAAGACTTCTAAATAATTTGAAACTAAGTAAAGATTGTTATCTAGTTACAATGGACAATGGCTCTATATACGAACATCCCCCATGATGAGGCACTGGACACAGCTGCAAGTTTTTTGAATTCCTGGGGGGAGGGAGCTAAGCCCAGTACTACTTTTTTACTAAAACTGTTGGAATTTGTGTTGAAAGACAGTGCATTTTTATTTAACCAAGAGATGCATTTACAAATCGAGAGGACAGCGATGGAGACAACGTGCCCCCCATCAATAACTAACATCTTTATGGGGGTATGGGAAAATGAATATGTGTTGGATAACATCAGATACGCCTTTTTTGCTAGAATCACAATGTGGAAATGTTACATCGATGATTTGTTTTTTATTTGGGAAGGCAACATTAGTGAGCTACAAGATTTTGTGAAGTATTTAGAAAGTAGGAATAACAACTTAAAGTTCACTTTCAAAGCTTCAAATGAAAAATGTTTTCTTGATTTGCTGATTAAAAGACAATGAAACTGCAATTTCCGCTAGCATATACAGAAAGCCTACTAATGGTAATGCTTATGCATGCAGATAGTTGCCACCCAAGGCACATGATTAGAAATATACCAAAGGGACCATTTTTAAGGGTACATCATAACTGCAGTGATATGGGGGCTTTTGAGCTAGGTACTGAAGCTTTAAGTACCAGGTTAAAACAGAGAGAGGCTATTGCCAACCCAGTGGCACTGAGGGTTGAGGCGCTGGATGCCACACCTCACACTATGCTGGCGAACTGGGTTTGGGAGTGGACTCGGGTCGTCCGGGGTCGGCCAGAAGGGAGGAGGATTGAGCATCCATGGGACTGCTCTCCTCCTCCTCCAGAGAGGGTGGGGTAGGTTACCTGTGACTGTGCTGGCTCCTGGCAGTGGCTAGGGGGTAGTGTGAGTCACGGCATGATGGAGGGGACAGCGTGAGCAGTCACCCGATGTACGGTGCATGGAAGCATGCACTGTAAGCATAACTGGCATTCCTGCATGCCCACACTGTGGGAGGAACTCTAGGTGATAAAACTGCTGATCCTCCTGCACACATGAAGGCCAGCCCATGGCGCTGCATCAGACGCTCCCAGGAGCTCCCTCTGATCCTGACCCCTTGGTCTTCCACTAGGGGGTCCGTGATGCGACCTTAGAGAGGGAGAGGGTGAGGAGATTGCAGCTTGGGCTCGACGCCCGATGCAGGAGCCGCCATGACAGGACTGGAACAGGGGAACCATAGGACCACCCCAGCAGGATGTAGGCTGATAAAGTAAAAAAAAACAACAGAGAGGCTATAGCAATAAAAATATTAATGAAAGGAGAACTTTTGCAGCCAATCAGGAGGGAGATAATTTGCTGAGGGAGAAGAACCAGGGACCACGTACTCCTGTTTAACTTTGTTATCCCATATTCTTCTCTGGCAGGAGAAATTGACAAAGTAATAAAGAAACACTGGAATGTCTTGCCCAGTGACCCTGGTCTACGTGATATAGCTTCAGTGCCACCACAAATGGCCTACAAAAGGGCACCAACTCTGGGTGACAAAATAGTGCATAGTCCTTTTGTGGATCGGAAACCAGCAGGGGCATGGTAAGATAGCACTGCAATAGGCTGTTTTCCTTGTAGGAGGTGTAATACATGTGTGAATAAAAAAACAAGGTAAAGAATTTGTGAATCAGAATACAGGGCGTACCTATGAGATAAGGCAACTAATCACTTGCGATTCAGAGGGCATTATTTACATGGCTATGTGTAGTTGCAACGTGTTTTATATTTGTAAAACCAAAAGATCCCTTAAGGTAAGGGCAGGGCCCCTAGTGCTCTGCGGCAACATTTTCTGATTTCTGTGGCAGGGCCCTTTGGCTTCTGCGGCAGCATTTTTTGATTTCTGTGGCACGATTTATTTATTTCTCTGGCAGAACACAGTCCTGCCATTCACTAAATATGATGTGATGTCATCGATGACATCACATGCTGAGCGTAGAGGAGGGGCTTCAGGAGAAACAAGATGGGAAAGAAAGCCTCACACTATGGAAAAATGGTATATTTGAATGAAAATTCACCAAAAGCAATGAATTCTGTGGCACTATATATATTCTGCAGCATGATGCAAATTCTGCGGAAAATTCCGTAACCGCAGAATCGCAGAATTCCAGGGGCGTTGTAAGTATCAAGGAACATGTCAGAGCAATAGGCAAAGGAGGCCTGACATACGCTACAACAGCACACATAGCCAAATGTCAGAATAAAAGTGAACATTCTTTTACCTTTATGGGGCTTGATAAAGTGTGCCCTAGACCATTGGGGGCAATTTAATGATTTATTGCTTACTTGTGAAGCATTCTGGATTATTAGCCTGAATGCAGCTAAAACAAGGGTTTGAACTCAGTTTTAACCTAAAACCCTTTTGAAGATGAAAAAAGTAGCTTTCTGTTTTTGTATGTGTAGTACTGGAAATCTGGCTTCATTTACAGTAATACTATTTTTTACATATATCGAGATACACATTTTTAGCCTATGAGGTTTATGTACATGGGTAAGAACTTTTTCCATGTGTTAATACTCCTCCCCCCCCACCAATTTGTTTATATTCTGTATAAAGTATGATATTTATTGTAGCATTTTTATAGGGATAGTTCTTTTGTCTGCTTGCACTTATTTGATCAGTTGTTCATTGCATGTTGCACTTTAAATTTTGTGTGGTCACTATAGATATTGTTAATGAATTACCTGAATGTATGAAGACCAATCCAATGTATTGTTAACTCTGACATCATTGTGATGTTTTTCAAATGCTTGTATATAACTGCCACATTCTCATTAGATAATTTAGCCTTTGAGAAAGGATGCGTGGACATCCGAAACGTGTCAGGCTTCACATGCCTCTTTTTATGCCTTAAAATAAAGCATTTAAGTTTCTATGAGACTGATGTCCTTGCATTTTCCAGGTTTGTGTGTGCTCTACTTTTCAATCTGTTGGTTTGCAAGTTATTTTGTATGGTAGCACCACTTTCCTAGTGCCTATTCCCAGTTGGTGTTGTACATACAGGAATATTGCATCATACAATAATACAGGTAACTGATATGCTGTGAGAAATAAAACATGAGATAAATCTTCAAGTATTGCACAGGGTACAAATAAATATTCCAGGAGGCATCAGTCACTGGAGATAATGCATATACAGAGTCGGATAAGTCACAAGGTTTCAAACAAGGACATTAGCAGGCACTGTATGATGGCTGGCCGAGCAGATAAGATGAAGGCATTGTACTGGGATTTCAAGAATATCCCCAGAGGCCTGGTAAGGGGGGTGGGGTTGGTTGGGTGGTGTACTGGGAGTGGGGGGCACTGGACCACCAATGCTTACCATTGTGGATGTTAACGCGCATTCGGGGGGTGAGTACCACTGGACACTAGGGCAGTCCATAGCATTTTATACAGGTGCTCAGGGATTTGGGGGGGTGCTACTGGACACGAGAGATAGGTATTGGTTACTTGGGATGGGTGCTCAGGGGAGGGATGCCACTGGACATCAGGACTAGATATCTGTTACATGGACAGGTGCCCGGGGGGTGGGGGTGCCACTAGACACCAGGTATAGGTATTGGTGACATGGGATGAGTGCTTGGAGTATGGAGGGTACCACTAGACACAGGGATAGGTATATGTGACACAGGATGGGTGCTCACGGGGGTGCCACTAGGCACCAGGATACCTATGCATACTATGGGACAGGTGTTCAGGGAGTGGGGGTGCCACAAGACACCAAGGATAGCTATGCATAATATAGGATGGGTGTTTGTTTGGGGGTGTGCCACTAGACACCAGGGCATTTCAAGTACTGGTGCACAGGATGGGCATTTGGGGGGTGAGGAGAGCCACTATACACCAGAGATATGGACTGCATTCAGGGACAGGTATTCAGGGGGTTGGGGGTGTCACTAGACACCAGGGATATGTTTCACTGACACAGGAAAGGTGATCGGGGGTGGCAGAAGTGCAGCTAGCCACCATGGTTAATTTACTCTACATGGGACTAGTGTTTGGGGGTGAGGGTGCCACTGGACACCAGGGCCTGCAGTCTCACTAGTGTGACAGGCAATCAGGGATGGGTGGCTGCAGCATAGCTGTCCCGCCATCAGTGGGGTGGTCGTGTGGGCTTAGTGCCTGGCTAAGTGGTGGTGGTTTCTGATTGTGGTAAATAGCGTTGCTGTGGGTGCTGTTTTCCACCATCACAAACCTTTGAACATGCCACTTCACCCTTATGCAGGAGGGGATCCCTCATTTGCATGGGCATAGTGTTATGTTTATGCTTGGCCACTAATAGGTTTAGTGCATGCTACAGGGGCCTCTGAATATGCCCCCCCCAATGCATGTCACAAACCAGGATAGTGATGGCACAAAACCATTAGTGCCAGTGCTAATGTTTGACTGTCTGGCCTCTGGGGTTTACAAATGTCTTGCACTATTTTACATATGTGCAGTATAGACAATTGCCACACCTAAAAGTACCTGTTGGGAGGGGGCCAGGGAATGTTCATAGTGATAGGTGACATGAGATGGCTGGATACCACTTTATCTTTAATAGTGGGGGGGCCTACAGAACCCAACAATAGGGCCTTGGTCAACAGTGCCTTACAATTTTAGATCTATGCTCAGCATGCACCAATTATTTTGGACAATGTCCCTGAATTTGTGTGATCTTATACTGCATGTGGTTACAGAAAATCCAAATGTTGAAAAAATGGATTTGTGGCATCACTGTATAGATGGCCCTGTTCCCATTTCCCCATGAACAGATTAGAGAAGCTGAGGGCCATAGGGGCCCTCACTGCTGTGTCCCTTATTTGTTTGTAATATCTATTTCTGGAAACAAACATGTTAAATTCCAGGACCAGTTGGGCCATGAAAATAAATAGGCAGTTGGCAAATTCACTTTGTCAACCTAACTTCTCCGTTCCAAAAAGCATGACATAGCATCAAGTCCATCCTGGTGTGGCATGACTATATGTAGTGAGTCTACATCCAACGTGGCAAAGAACCATGTGTCCTGCATGTCTAAGTTCTCCACCAGGTTAATTATCTCCATTAAATCCCCTGTGTACAATTGTAGGCCCTGTGCCTAGGCTGATGTTGTCTGTCAACAAGGTTGGACACCTGTTCAAGTTACCCAGCCATTTCCAGATATGATTGCTCTACCCGGTGGATTCCTAAGGTCCTTATGTACCTTCTGTAAGATATATATTTGTATTTATTTATTTTACCAAGAAAGGCTGCATTGAGAAATGCTCATTTAAAAAGAGATATAGGGTAGGAACCACCGGGCAGACAACAGTCAAGGCACGATATATGTGTTCTGAGAGATAGCCTCTCACAAAACCTTCAGTCAGAAAATAATTAATCTGTTGTTTAAATATGGACATCTGGCTGGATGGTATCTGTGCCCCTGAATTTTATGCCCTGACTTAATATGGGATTCTCATCTCTCTGATGGCTGAAATACAATATCTGCAAACCCACTATGTGTCTCAGCACTGCCAGGTCCTCCTGGTGTGTTACATGTGGCCATATTAACCTTCTGAACAAAATCTAAATACACCTGGAGGAAACCCAGGAAAAGAACCCAAGAGGCTCAAGATCCAATAATGAGTAGGCCTAGTGGCATGGAGGGCCGAAGCATCCATGCCTTTCCTCCTGCCATACCAGCAACTCATGTTCGTGGTGCGGCGGGTCACTGGGGGTCAGCTGGGGAGGAGAGGATTGAGCCTCTGAAGGACTGCTCTCCTCTTCTGGGGAGGTAAGGTTGATGCTCCCACTGAATGACTGCCCCGGGTGGAGGCCTGAGGGTAGTGTGGGACTGTTGGGCACCAAGGAAGGAAGGGTGCAGGGGACTCCACGGACATATGTGTGCCTCCACATTGCATGTCTTGTGTATGCACCCCAGCAACGGGAAGGAGGAGAATGGAGAAAAAACACACCCTGGCCGTGGATGATGACTGACCCTCTGCAGACTCCACGCACCCAGTGACTGGGCAGCACTCTGGAAGTAAGTCCCAGTGAGACCGGGTGACGGGACTGGGGGGGGCGGTCAGAAGGGAGCAGCCAAGGGGAGATAGGCGATAAAATGTGTGTATAGATACATAGAAAAGATCCAGTAATGAGTCTCAGCACACTATGTCTAGCTATATGGAAAGAGCTAGAATGACACTTTTTTTTTCATTATCTGGTTGTTTCTACAGCTATAATGCTTTTCTAAATGATGATGCTTAAGTAATGTATATCCCACACACAGCTATGTGTTCTATCATTAGGTTTAAATGTACAAAACTATATTTTTCAAATAGTCAGAATTATTTCTGTACAGCTAATTGCTCCTTACATCTCACCCCAAAGACTAGAAGGGTTGCTTTCAGAGGGTTTATGTTTATCTGCCTCTGGGTACATATATATTGGTTGTATATTAGAGCATTGGTATATACCATTCCCCTTACACATATTTTATCTTTAGCGTGTGGTGCTTTGTGCGATTCTTCCATTTTAGCTGCACATTTAACATTCCACACACAGCCTTTACTATACTTCTGCAAAAAAATCCCGGACACTAGAAATAGGCAGAATTGTTGCAACCACAAAACAGGAATACTGTAATGTATCAAATAAATGGTGGTGTACATTAAAAAGGATACATGCTGTGCCACAGTGGTGCTTACCAAAGGTGCTGTTTATTAGAGCGGTATCAGGACTCTAAACAACCCCAGCACTTCAAAGTGCACTGATTCTTCCTCAGGGGTGTGTGGTAGCACTGTGCCACCCCAGCTTGGGAGGCAAGTCTGAGAGACGAAACTCTGTACTGTCATCTTTCTTCCGTACTGAAAGCCTGTTGCGCAACAGCACCCTTTGTCTATCCTGTCCTTTGCTGTCCTGTACGCTGGCCACCTGTGCTTCTCTTCTTCTTTTGCCTTTTTCCCTTTCTGTTTCTCTCTCTCTCTCGCTCTCCCTGCTTTGGGGAATGCACAGCAGGCTATTGGCAGGTTTTCCTGCATTCAACTGGCTATCATGCCAGTAGTAAAAAGGTTTTATTGTAGAGCTGCAGACGAAGCTCCACCCTGTAAAACAAGCTTCTGTGTTATGAAGCGCCATTGTGCTTTCCTGCATGAACATGCGCAGGATCGCAGCACTGTGGAGCTGCTTTAAGATAAAGTGCAGCTTTAATAACTTAAAACAGCTTCCTCAGATATTTCCTTGTTTTGCTTTATCTGAGGGAATACTGTAAATATTGTAAAAAGGTGTCTGTTTTCCCCATAGCAGAAATGCTGAAACTGGGAAAGAAACAGAGCTCTTAGGCAAACTCTTGTTTAAAACCCTTGTAAAACCCCTGTAAGGAGAGAGAAGCCATTTTAATCTTCCCTGCTCCTCTCTCTCTCAGAATTAAGCATTGGTTTCCTTTAGCCTAAGGGTGGGATACTCAGAGCAGGTGTGCCATGCGCAATAGGGATGCACCCGCGCAAGAGAGGACATGCGCAGCACAAAACCCAATGTGCCTCAGCACAACAATAATGAATGCATGCACAAGTGCAGGGGCGGCACCAAGAATAATGTGTGCAGTGCGATATTCAACAGTAGACAACGTGCGCAATAGCGGAGCAAGCGGAAATTGCGCGAAGGTGGATATGAGCGAATAGAAAAGGGAGCAAGTGAAGGGAGGATGAATGCGCTACACAGAGGAGTCATAGCGGGGAGTGTAGAGACAGAGCGGCAGGAGCTATGCAAAGCGGGGGCAGGTGGGCCAAGAGGTGGAGGGGGCACTGGAGGAAATGTGGGAGGTAGTGTGAGTGGGTGCATGTGCATGAGGGCCTGAGCGGGCCACAGAGGAAGGAGAGCAGTGGGGCAGAGGCAGGGCACACAGTGGTGACGTGCCAGGGGTGCACCTGGTGCAGGGGCAGAACCAGCAGCACACAGCCGGGGGAGGACCAGATAGACAGCCTCCCAGGGGGGCAACACCAACTAGGGACATGGCCAGTGCCAGCTTCCAGATGGAGGCGGTAATGGGTGTGAGGAGGCAGGCAGCAGGAGGCGGTCGTGGAAGGGCCCATTGGCAGTATGCCCAGAACAGGCTGTACTGTGCCGCAACAGCTTCAAGCTGTACAGTGACATAAAGATCGTGGGCCAATACCATCTGAACTGGGCTATTCTGAGGAGGCTCTGTGAGCTGTGCAGTGACGAAATGCAGGCACCCACATGGCGAAGCCATGCGCTGTCCGTGGAGACAACGATCACAGCTGTCATGTGCCTGCTTGCCAGGCACCTTCCAGAGACCAACAGGGGACACAACAGGCATAACCCAGTTGGCCGCGTCACGCCTACTCACACAATTCCTCGGCGCACTGCTGCCACATGCTGCGGAGTACATCCATTTCCCCAGCACACAGGCGGAGTGCACAGCAAACATGCAGGAGTTCCACAGGGTAGTACGGTTGCCTGGTGTGCTTGGGGCCAAAGACTGCACCCATGTTGGCATCCGCATGTCACCTGGCCCAGAGGAAGTGGCATACATCAACCGCAAGGGATACCTAAGTGTCAACTACTAGGCGATGTGCTATGCCAGAGGGTGCAAAATCAATGTCTGTGCCACACACCCTGGGGGAGCACACGGTGCCTTGATCTGGCACCAGTCTGCACTGTGCCATAGGTTCGAGAGTGGGGACATCCCCACTGGCCATCTGGTAGGTGAGTATGCAGTGCACCCCGGATGAAGGGTGCAGATGTGGGGGGGGTGTGGGGCATGGGCAGGGGTGCCATAGGGAACGGCCTAGAAGGCCAGTGGCACAGTGTCACAGACCACCATGCTAACAATATCTCTCTCCACACAGGTGACAGTGGGTACCCGCTGTGGCCCTGGCTGCTCGCACCATACCAGCGCCCCTCGACCCCAGCGCAGCAACAGTACAATGAGGCACATGCCACAACATGGAATATCATCAAGCAGGTGTTCAGGCTGCTGAAGGCATGGTTCTGTTGTCTGCACATGTCAGGCGGTGCCCTACAGTACAGCCCTTCAAAGGTCTGCGGGCTATTCCTGCTGTATCCTGCACAACATGGCCACCGACTGTGGGATAGCCATTGAGGTCAAGGAGGGGGACAGCGGTGGGGACGATGAGGACGCCGGGCCAGCTGGTGTTGGGCAGCCACCCCCTGGGTGAAGGGATCCATAGAAACATAGAAACTTAGACTTTGACGGCAGATAAGGACCACTTGGCCCAACTAGTCTGCCCATTTCCCTACCTATTGGATAAGCTGCAGATTCTAGTTAACCAACATCCTACTTCCTGCAACCCCCCACTATAATTGCCTTATGTCTGTCCCATGCATGTTTGAATTCCCCCACTACCTCTCCAGGAAGGCGGTTCCATGCGTCCACCACTCTCTCTCCGTGACAAAAAAATTTCCTCACATTACCTCTGAGCCGTCCCCCCTCTTATCTTTAAATCATGCCCTCTTGTTCTTACACATCTCTTTTTCTGAAAGATGCTACCCTCCTGGACTTTGTTGATTCCCTTGAGGTACTTGAAAGTTTCTATCATGTCCCCCCCGTCCCTCCTTTCATCAAGGGTACACATATTAAGCTCTCTCAGTCTCTCTTCATATGGTTTCTGATGTAGACCCTGCACCATTTTAGTTACCCTCCTCTGGACTGCTTCCATCCTGACTATGTCCTTGCATAGATGAGGTCTCCAAAGCTGCACACAATACTCCAGATGGGGTCTCACCAACTGTCTGTACAGAGGGATAACCACTTCCCTTTTTCTACTTGTGATGCCCCTCCCTATGCATCCCAGTATCCCCCTGGCTCTCCTTACGGACTTCTCACATTGCTTAACCACCTTTAGGTTATCTGATATGACTACCCTCAGGTCCCTTTCCATTATTGTTGTTGTTAGTACCTCCGCTGCTATTGTGTACTCTTCTCCTGGATTTTTATTTCCCAGGTGCATTACTTTGCACTTCTTTGCATTGAATCTAAGTTACCATATGTCTAGCTGTTCCTCCAACCTTGCCAAGTCCCTTCTCATCCTTTCTACCCCCCCTTGTGTATCAACTCTGTTACAGATCTTTGTGTCATCTGCAAAGAGGCATACCTTTCCTTCAGACCCTCTGCAATGTCACCTATAAAGGCGTTAAAGAGGACTGGACCCAGTACTGAGCCTGAGGTACTCCACTAGTAACCCCTTTCTTGGAATGTGTTCCATTCACTATTACCTTCTGTGTCCTGTTGTGCAGCCAGTTTGCTACCCAGGCTACCACCCTGGGACCCACTCCCAGGCTGGCTAACTGATTATTAATCTTTTGTGCGGGACTGTGTCAAATGCCTTGATAAAATCTAGGTAGGCCATATCCACAGCCCTCCCTGGTCTATTACTTTGGTCCCAGTCAAAGAAATCGATTAGATTGATCTGACATGACCTTCCTGCTGTGAATCCATGCTGCTTTGGGTCCTGTGCCCGCTTGCCTCTAGGTACTCAACAATTCTTTCTTTCAGAAGTGATTCCATAATTTTCCCCACCACTGAGGTCAAACTAACAGGTCTGTAGTTTCCTGCTTCTGCCTTGCTCCCACTTTTGTGAAGGGAATCACATCTGCCCTCCTCCAGTCCTCAGGTACCACCCATCCTCTCATGATTTGTTAAAAGTGTGGTCAGTGATGTAACTAGGTCCTCCCTTAGTTCTTTAGGATTCTAGGGTGAATCCGTCAGGCCCCAATGCTTTGTCCACCTTGAGTTTTAGGAGTTCTTTCAGGACTCTTTCTTCTGTAAATGGACTGGTGTCAACCCACTACCCAGAGTGCTTCTATTGTTTGATATAGGTAACTCCTCCTCTTCTTCTTTTGTGAATACTGAGCAAAAGTATTCATTCAAGTATCTCTGCCTTTTCACTGTCTCCTCTGCCCACCTCCCTCTCCTTTATTAATCTTCACTATCCTCCCTTAACCTTTCTATGTTCCCTAATGTACCTATAAAGGTTTTATCCCCTTCTTAACTGAGTTGGCTATCTTTTCCTCGGTTTGGGCCTTTGCTTTTCTGACTGCCTTCCCCACTTCTTTCTGCTTTAATTGATACAGTTCCCTGTCATGCTCCTTCTGTGATTCCTTATACTTTTTGAATGCAGCCTTTTTCTCCTTAACCTTCCCTGCCACCTCTTTTGAGAACCATAGTGTTTTTTTATCCTTGGCTGGCCCAGATGGCCCAGCAGCACTGGGACACCATTGCAGAGGAGCACTTTGGACCACACAGGTAGGTTAATAGAGACACGTGCAGGCACCAGGGGCAATGGCACAGCCGACAGCCAAGCAGGGGTGGACACCAGGGACAGTCAGCAGCAGGGGCATGGGAATGGGCAGGGGCCTGCACACAAGGCAGGGAACAGCAGGGCTGCATGTGGCACACACACACACAGGCACACACCCCAACTCATACCCACAGGGCCACATGCACCCCCAACCCCATGTGCCCCCCCATACCCACATTGGACCCAACACAACCACACCCAGTGGCTGGCACTGTGCATGCCTCAGACACTGAGCACCATTGCACAGTGGCGGTCAGCGCTATGCTGGCATCATCATGCACATGCCACAGTGGCCAGCAGCTGGGAGGGTGTGCACAGGAACCGTGTGAGTGCAGGACAGGGCACAACACCCATGTGCACAAACAGAACACCACAGTGCACACTGGCCTGCAGCAGACAGCGGTTGTGGAGGGGGAAGGGTCAGTCATGCAGCACAGTAGCACGGCCACCATGGATGCATGGGCGGCCCTGCTGAGACCTGCCAGCTGTAACAGGCTGACCAATGGCCTCATGGGGTGGCACCGATGGTCCCCCAAGGGTGACGCTGCGTGAACGCGACCGTGTCAGCGTAGGTGTCTGCAGGCCACCAAACATGCCTGCACCAGGCCTGCTTGGTATGCCCACAGCTGAACCCAGCATCGACATGGCAGGGGTCACCCAATGCCGAGAATGGGGGTGGACATTGCACTCTGCGGGGTGTGTGGTGGCTGGGCACACAGTCAGTTGGCCAGTGTAGCCATGGCAGTCGCCAACGCAGTGGTTTGCCTGTTGATGGCTGCGGTCACATCTACCCACTGTTGGGCCAACTCTGCCAGGAGCAGGGCATGTTCTCTGCTGCGCCACACCTCGGCCTGGCGCAGCTCCA
The DNA here is from genome assembly GCA_016271365.2 of Neoceratodus forsteri. Classification (NCBI taxonomy): domain Eukaryota; kingdom Metazoa; phylum Chordata; order Ceratodontiformes; family Ceratodontidae; genus Neoceratodus; species Neoceratodus forsteri. The sequence goes on from CM028129.1 coordinate 728,282,689, forward strand.
CACAGAGTGCATCACCACATCCACGAGCTGCACCTGCTGATCCACAGAGACCTGCAGTAGACGGCTGTGGTTGTCCAAGGGGTCGTCCGCATGGCCAGCATGCTAGCCCCCATGATGATTCTGGCCCTGCGGCACAGTGCCCCATGACGGTGGGTGCCGCACGGCTGTGCCATCCTGGGGTACGTTGTCATGTGGTGCACTGCTGCCACCCCCTGTCCCCATCCCCACATCAATACAGTCCAGCTGCTGCCGTTGCCCTCCAGTCGCTGATGGCGGGCACCACCAGCGTGGCTGCAGCGGCACCACCAACCCACTACCATGCCTGCACTGGTGCTGCCCCACTGGATGCCGCAGACATGGCCAGAACAGGGGCTGATGTGCAGGTAACCACGCCAACACTGCCCGCTGCTGCCTAGGCAGATGCCATTCATGGGATCCCCTGTGACCCACCAACATCACTGTCCGGGACATGCATCACGTCATCATCAGTGCTGGAGTTGGCCCGATCTGTGTCTCAACACACAGGACACTGTGACTGGCATCACGCTGGAACACAGCCAGGACCTTATCCACACCTGCACCACAGGCATCAGTCCAGACAGCTGTGCAGGGCTGCAGGTGGTCGGTCCCTCAGACACCTGAAGAGGTGGATGGACCTCCACTGGTTCCAGAGCCGCCCCATTGGACACACCACCACGCTGCCCCATGCAGATGCTCAGGAGCTGTAAAGGAACACAGTACTGTTAATGGTCCCGCCTGGCCCAGGAGCCCACCTCCCCTGCCTCCCACACACTGCCAGCACTGGTCCTACCATGTAGTGATGGGCTGCCGCCCATCTGGAAGCCTCCGCCAGGAACGTCCTTTATGGCACAACGCCACATGCTGCCAGCCACCTGCTCCTCCAGTGGCGTCAGGTGAGGCACGTCCTGCTGTCCCCCACCGGTGGCTGCACGTGCTGCCCTGATGGCAGCCACCTTGTCCTTAATCTTCCTCCTGTTTGTGACAACCTTTTTCTTGCACTCCTGCATGGAACGCTGGTGGCTGCCCTGCTGGTTGACTGCACATGCCACCTTGCCCCAGCATGGGCCTGTGGTGTGCCCCTCTGTCCACTGAGCAGTGGCTCCCTGTTGAGGTAGGCCTCATACAGGGCATCTGATTCCACCCTGGTGAAGTTGAGCCTCCGCTTCCGCACCCTCCCCTGCTCCTCATCCTCCTCACGTTCGGTCGTGCTTGTGCCTGGGGAGATGGACAGGTGTTACCATGGACCGTGCAGACCAATACAGCCCTCCTAGACCACTGTCCCCACATCTCCACAGCATGGCACCTACCTCCAAAGGCTGCAATACTGATCCATGGCCTGTGCATTTCCATGTCACTTTTATAAGTGCATCGCATGCAAATGAGAGCATGCGCAACTGTAATGGGATGCAAATGCAGTGGATGCACTGTGAATGGTTCATGAGCTGATTTGCATATCCTGGCTGAATATCACACAGCTGCACCTTGCGCAATGGTTTTGAGCGTGCTCAGGTTGTGGTGCACCACTGTGATGTGCGCAGTTTGGCCCCACACCACACATGCACATGGTGCTGACACGTACACTAGCAGAGCAGCATACACTCTGTGTGCGGGAAGCAGTACAGCGCACAGCCACTGCTGTACCTGTGGCACTCGTGCACAGTATGTTCGTTGGGCACACGTGCCATGGTGCACTGTGGGCACCATAGTGCCTCTGTGCAGTAGGCCACTGCTAGTTGGCACACACATGCACCCTACTGTGCACCATATAGGGCCTCCCAATGCGCTGTGGCGCCTGTGCGCAGACAGACCCTTGACCCTGTGGCTGCCCTTTGCCCTCTAGGTGCCATGTGGCCACATGGCTCCCCATTGCACAGTCTGGTGCCAGCATGATTGCAATTGGCAGCACAGTACTGTGATGCCTCTGCATGTGGGACACATGCACTACCAGGTGCCATTTTGAGCTCAGCAGAGACTGTATGATGTCGCGCACCAGAGCTCCTGTGTTTAATGCGATTGAGCTCGCTAACCTGGTGGCTCTTGTAGAGCCCCATGTGGGTGCCCTGTTTGGGCAGGTGCCCCTCCTGAGGCCTTGCACTGAGGTGTGGCAGGAGGTCGCCGAAGGCCTTGAGGAGGCCACTGGGGAGCAGTCATACCGGACAGGAGTGTTGGTACCACTACGGGGACCTCCAGCGGCTTGACCCCAACTGCCTAGGGTGACTGAAGGTACGTGCCCAGCAAGGAGCTGAGCCATGGCCAGGTAGGTGCTCCTTCACCATCACTAGTCATAGCCAACTGTCCTCAGGCCGCGGGGTTTGGCAGGCCATGCCGTTGGGGGCAGCATCTGTGTTGTCAGTTGTGGGGTGCATCTGACCCACCCTGAGCCACATAGCCCAAACAGGCTGTGTGGGCACATGCACTAGTGGGGGTCTATGGGTCAGCCGTTTACTGAAGTGCCTCTCTCCATGTTTCCCCCCTAGGCCCAGAGGACTGCCGTAAGGCCCGGATGGCCCAGGAGTGTTGTGGGCAGGACAACGCCGGAGGTGTGGCCATGCAGGCAGGGCACAGTGGTGGTGCCGGGGGTCAGCAGTGCCCTGCTGACCGGGACGCAGGTGAGTACCGTGATTCCCTATACACCTGTGCATGGTGGGTTGCAGGGGTGGTGGTGAGGCATGGATCCTCTGCGTATGGCCACTCCAGCTGTATACGTCCCAAGGTGCCCTTTGCACCATCCTGTGGGACAGCACATGTGGGTGGGTGTCGCAGATGGGCTGTGGGTGCACTCAGCGCCTGGCTGTGCCACTGCCTTCCCTGCATTGCCATGGCACTGAACAGCCAGGATGGTGCTGTGTGGTGCATGAGCAGTGATGGTGTGCAGCGGTTTGCATGGCTGTGGGTGCCCGAGTAGGCAGATCATGTGGGCGTACTCACTGTGGGTGGTTGCATGCCATCCCAGGGGCGCAGGCCACTGATGCACGCCGTGCATGTTGGGTGGGCTGCATTGGTCAGGCCAGTCAGTCATACTGTTTCTGCTCCCTTGCCCTAGGGGGACCACGCTGGGCAGCCATGAAGTGGACCCTCCAGGAGATCCTGCAGGTCACCCGAGCCATGCTAGAGCTGCTGGAGAGGATGGACAGGGGTGACCGTCGACGGCACCACAGATGCCACAAGGAGGAGAGAGAGGACCGGGGCCGCGGTTAAGGCCTGCAGTGCTTAATCAGACTCTATCCCTCCCCAGACTGTACCCCACGACCCCATGTCCCCCATCTTTGCGTTTTCCATTGTCCCCTGCCCTTTTCCCTTCCCCCCTTGTTGCAACTTTGCACATCCCCTCACCCATTGTACATAGCTGTACATAGTTTCTGTTGCTGTTGTGTTGTTTAATAATATATACTTTTATACCTATGTGTGTGTCGGTCTCTGATTTGCAGCGGGCTCATGGAGCCTTGCTGCAGTGGTGTGCATGTCTACTGTGGGATGGTGCTGGCCTGGCCGTGGGTGTGTCTGGCGGGGCTCCTCCACTGGTGTGGGTGGGGGCCATGGGCTCTGTCCAGGGACTGTGTGGTGTGCTCTGTGCACTGTTTGTCTGTGTGCAGCAGGCTGGGGTGCATATGCCATGTCCCAGCCACCTCTGTTGGTGTGTGCCGTGCCTGTGCAGCTGTGACCATTGCAGCTACACCACCGCCATGCGCGACTGTGGTATGCATGGTTTTGCTGACCCCACCACTGCATGCTTGGCTGCTGGCATGCCTTCAGGGGCATTCCATACCTGCCACCTGCCAGACATGGCGCACTTGCAGCTGGCATCCCGGCCCTGGACTACTGCATGTCTGTCCCTGTTGTCACTGTGGGTGGTGCTTTTGTCTGCTCCCTCCATGCAATCCATGGTGACTGGGGCGGTGCCTGTGGTCTGGTGGCTGTCACATGGGGTCCTGCTGCATGCAGGCGGTGGCCTGATCACAGGCCCCTGCGCCTGCCATCAGGGTGGCCAGTTGCATAGGTCACCCACCACATGGCAGGCTCACCAGCAACATGGTGGTGGGCAGGCCGCAGGTACACAGCATTATGGGCTTCATGATGGCAGTGTCTGTTACACTGCTTTGTGTGGCAGTATGCCAGGGTATCCATGGGACTGGGATGGGGGGGCATTGTGTGTGCCCTGTGTTGCCTCCTGTGTGGCGCATGCCTTCATGCGCCACAGGAGGGTGCTGTGGTGTCTGGTGGGGCCGGTGCAGGGACGGGGTGTGTGCATGGGTGGTAGACCATGCTCGGGTCCTGTTTTCAGTGTGCCTTCCTGCTGTGGCGGTGTCCGGGCAGCCCTTCCCACGTGCGGGGTCCCTCGGGTACTGGCGCTGGGTCACCCACCTTGCTGTGCTTCTTGTGGGGTCGTGCTGGGGCAATTTGTGTGGGTTGTGGTGGTGTCGGTGGATGGGTGTCACCGCATGCGTGAGTGGTCACGGTGGGGATGTGGTACATATGCATTGCACCCGGGGCAACTGGTTGCCTTGGCACAGTGGTGGGTATGCCTTCAGTGCCATGCACTGTTTGGTCATGCTTCTGGGCTTGGTGTCTCAGGCTCACCCGTACTGGAGGTGGTTTTGCATTGGTGTGCCGTGGCATAGGTGGGGCCTGGCCATCCTTGTGTTCCGCTCTCTGTTGGCCGGGGACAGTGCAGGGGCACCTTGCCCAGTGGGTGGGGACTGCTGAGTCACATCTGCTGTTGGTTCAGCGCTGGGGGACATGGGCTGGTGGTCCATCCTGCACCCGTCTGGTTGTGCAGCTCATGGGGGCCTTGCCCTGGGGGGGCTGGGGGGGTCTGTTTGTCCTAGTGTATGCCCCTCGGCGCATGGCGCATCCATGGCTGCTGCTCAGCTGCTTCCTGTCATAGTCTCTGCGCATCCCTAGGGGTGCTATTGCGCATCGATCCTGCTCCATTGTGCATCCCTCGTTGTGCAATGGTGCATCGGGTGCAATGTTCAGCCATGTTGCGCAGGCGCACCTTGCCCTGCGCATGGCTTGAATATCGCGCCCATTGCACCATGGCGCACTGGCCTTGTGCCTGTTCCATCTATTGCACATCTTTTTGGCACAGTCTGAATATCCCACCCTAAGAGTCTGACTCACAAATAAGTTTACAAAACCTAAAGAAAAGAGTTTTTCTGTGCTACAGCCTGCTGCTTGTAGTACTGCACTGCAGGTTTAAGCTCTGCCCTGAGAGCTGTGTTTTAGGCAGATGCTGACAATTGCTATTTTCGTTCTAAAAGCTTTTAAAGTGCCTCCAAATTAGTGCAAGAGCTGTTAAAAATTCCACACATGGTATTAAAAAGAACAGGAGATCTTTCATGTTTGTTTCTGTCACTTTTTTCCCTGCCACTGTTTTTTTTTGGCGCCAAAACATGCACAGGTTTGCAGAGCAAAATTATGTTAACACAAACTTTAGAAAGCAGTGCAACAAAGGGGTTTTCATGCTAAAAGTACTGCAAGCATGAGAACTCCTCCGTGACTGCTCAGCTCACTCTGCCTGTTTTAAAATGTTTCTTCTGCAAACAAGAGTCCTATATGTATTTCAACAACAGAAAAGCCCAGCTGTAAACTAGAAAGTTTTGCAGTTGTTTTCTTTTTTCTTCGGAAGCTGTAGCTGGGACTGCAGTTGTGTAAATACTGTTTAGAAATTCTGACAAACAAATGTTTTCTTTAGTCTGTAGTTCTGATAGCTCACCTGGGTGTTCTCTCTGCAAGTCTTCTCTTAGGGGCCAACCCCTTTGTGCTACTATTTTTGTCCTGGGTAAACTGTCACTCACAGTAGGTGGGTGGAGCTACAAGTGTGGAAATGCTGCTAAAACTGTTCAGTTGTTTTATTGTTCATATGAAATGCCACCAGTATAAAGTATCATTGCTGTTATTCATTATATTATGTGTATTACTATTTTCCTTAGCTTAGAAAACAATTTGTATTAGACTAAGAGGCAGAGCCTCATGATCATGTGACAATTTGTATAAAAGAATCACTCTCCAGTCTAAGAGCAGATTAGTTCAACCTTGGAACAGGTTGAGGAAGCACAGAGGGTGGGACTGAAGCTAAGTCCTAGCTGTGTAATGTTAATTTGAATTTTGTTTTAATTTTGCTGGAAGTCTTTATTTTATTTTCTTTGCAAATAAATGTACACACTTGTGTGTGTTTGCACCTACTACTTGTTGTCTGTGCTTTTCTCCCACACACCCACTACGACAGGGTGACCTGTCAAAGGCCACTGATGAGCATGTCCCTTTCACTTTGATGAAGGCCTAGCAGTTGCTGGTGAAACACTAGGGTTACCACCTGTCCCTATTTTCGCAGGACAGTCCTGATTTGGGCGCTGTGTGTCCTGCAGAAAAAACATAAAAATTCAAAATGTCCTGACATTATAGTAGAAAAATATATTTTCAAACTTTCCTCTAAATGTTGCAAAAACTATAGTACCTTAACTAAAATACCTTAAAATGATTAGAAACACTAGGGAACACCTAAAAAATGGCAACACTTAGCCTTAATTCTGATTATTTAGAGAAAAAATCTGTTGTGTTGGTTGAGGTTACATATTGTCCTGCAAAAAATCATGTTTCAGTAGGAAATGTCCCACTTTGGACTTATTAAAAGGTGGTAACCCTATGAAACACTGGGTATTTTTTTTCACTGTGTGATATCATTAGTCGCTGCTGGCACGGTACAAGCACATGGCCCTGGTGAGTCCTCATGTTGTTGTAGCACATGGTTCTTTTTTTCCACAAAGGTTTTTATTCTCCTTAGTCAGGTCTGGGCAGCTTATCAGCCCTGTCCCTGTGTCTGACAATCATTCACTTACCTCCTCCAGGTCCAGAAGCAGATATCTTTGTGGATCCCCCCCCCCCATTGAGGGGCAGAAGGGGGAGATACATCCTCCCCTGGCAGACAGTCCATTGTGGCCTGGGGACCAGGTCTGTAGGGTGGACCACTGGGATACAGGCAGAGCTTCACAAAGCCCCGACCTCCGTGCTTTCACTTTTTTTTCCCCGAACCCACGGACATGCAGTGTGCACAATGTGCATGCTCTGCCTCTGTAAAGATGCCTCCCACACTCTGTGTGAGGGATCCCTTCCCACTGTTTACCTTGCTTGTGCTGCCACCTAGCTACCTCCAGGTGGCAGTCTACAGCAAGGCACAGCACCTGCCCTCCCCAAGAGAGGACAGCAGTCCTACGGACACTCAATCCTCCCTCTCCTGGCCAGCCCCTGAGTAACCTGTGTCCGTTTCCGAACCCACGTCGCCAGTGTGGCAGGACATGAGGTGCTGAGCACCTCAGCCCTACACCCCACTGGGCCAGCCATACACAGCTCTTCTAATAAACAGTACACCATTTTTTCTATTATATACCATTGTTTGGCCAGTTCTTGCTGTGAGGTGGTTTGCGTGTGTTTTGCTTGCTTTAACATGGGAATCACAGACCTTTCTGTACTATGTTACAATATATATTTTTTTCCTTTTAGTGTCCCTTTTTGATGTTATAGTTTTCCTACTTGATATTTATTTTTATAATTAATAGAGCAATAAAATGTTTTAGACATTTAGAACTGCTCTTTTGAGCCAGCCCAGTGGAACAGAGGGCTGAGGCATTCTGCCTTACCTTGTGTCACACTGGCGACCCAGGTTCGGTGACTACCTCAGGTCATCAGGGATCCAGCATGGGGGGGCAGGACTGAGCACCCTAATGGCAGCTCTCCTCTCCTCTCCTCTCCTCTCCTCTCCTGGGATTGTCAGGGAGCTGGCACAGGGGGGCAGGATTGAACAGCCTAACAGCAGCTCTCCTCTCCCAGGGAGGTTGTCACCCCACCATAGTTCCACCACCAACGGGTGGACGTCCGGTGGTGGTGCAGGTGGGAGGGGCGGCGCATATGGAGGGCATCTCGAAGCATGGTATGTACGTGTATGCCCTAGATGGGGGGCGGGCAAAATCGGAGGTACCAAAAAAATATATATATGTACATAAAAAAAATAACTCCTCTTTTGTTAGCAAAACAGATACTGGTATTTTGGGAAGTATATTTTTAGGATTGCATAAAAAAATGTAAACAATTTATGATACTGTATCCCTCAAAACCATTCGTCAGCATAAGTGTGGTTTCACTTGCATCCTTTGGGTGTCAGAACAGCTCAGGTTTGCATCTCTGTTCTTTCACCCGAAGAACATGTGTGACACATATTACTATGCCAGAACCAAGTGACAACAGTTGAATGGAAGCTCACAATACATGTTTCAGTGCAGGACACATATTACTATGCTAGAATCTTAAGCTAAATGCTATTCCAATCTTGTAATTCACACCAGTTTATTGTCTCCCTGGCATGTAATGTATTGTTTTGTACCAGTGCAATTTTGTACGTGCTTGTAATGTAATGCTATGTACCTGTTCAATTTTTTCTTGTAGCTGACGTGGAACCTACAAATGAGCATCCGCACACAGGTGTTCTCCAAGATATCATTAAAAAAAAAGAAACTAGTGGTAACAGTTGAATGGAAGCACGCAATACACATTTCAGTGCAGGGACTCCACTCCGTGGATGCAACTGGACTCTGAAACTGATCAGTATTATAAAAATGGCAGCATCTACAAGGAATCCAAACAAGGGGAAAAACAAGATTATTTTAAAGTGAACTAATGAAAAATCACAGTAATGAGATTAAGGAGGTTAACCACATACACACATTTCCAATTATATTTAACAAAGCAAGGCAAGGTTTATGTTCTTTAAATACTCTGTAACTACTTGGTCTTGGAAATACACACTTATCAACAAGGAACTAGCATTAACTCCAGACCCTTTATTTAAGACAGCCAACAGGTCATACAGTTCTATAATGTAACATTTAATTGTTCATTCTGCTTGTTCAGGAATCACAATAATCAACCATATAAGCCCAGTGGCGCTGAGGGTTGATGCACTGGATGCCACACCTCGCACCACACTGGTGACCCGGGTTCGGGAATGGACTCGGGTCATTGGGGGTTGGCAGGGAGGGGAGGGAGAGGATAGAGCATCCCATGACAGCTCTCCTCTCTCTGGGTGAGCTTAGGGTAATGCATCACTCTGCAGCGGCCCCTGGCAGAAGTCAGGGGTTCTGCAGGAATGGCACATAGAAGGGGCGCTGGAGCACGGCAGACATTGGCATGAAAGTGCTCTCACGTCATTGCACGTTCGGCTCCAGCATTAGAGTAAGCCTGGTGGAAAATTGCAGGGTGGTCATGGCAGTTGATGGCCGTGTGCAGTGCCCCAGAAGATAGAGAAATGCACCCCAGGTATGGATCTAGGTCCTCCATGGAGGGCAAACTACACATGCCAACCCATGGGTAGAGCGAGTCGTTGACCGAACTGGGTCCTGGGGTGCTAGTGCCGCAGCCGGATGACCTGACAGATGATAAAACCATATAAAATATTATTTTTATTATCAGAGAAATTGTAAGCATTTACTTTTTTATGAAGAGACTATTTTTTTTATATGTATATGTTTTCAACATGACTTCTGAAGAAGCAGTGTGAACTGTGAAATGTTGAATTATAGAACTGGTTGAACTACTGGCTGTCTTAAATAAAGAGTCAGAAGATAATAAAGATAGTGACAGTTTCTTGGTCTGAAGCATTTATTTCCAAGAAAAAATTGTTACTAAATAGCTACCTGCCTCATCTTGGCTCAGATGCCTCCTGAGATTCTTTTTTCTAATTTGCAGAGGAAGCTCACGGTGCAATTTTGAGCCCTTTAAATACCCTGCCACCAGTCTGCACTGCTTCCTGAGGGAAAAATGTTAAAAGGAGATGGTCGGTGTGCAGAGTCCCTCAAAGTTTAAAAGACCATAAAAGCACTTTCAGACTAGATCTAGTTTACCTGTAGGTGTCAGCAATCCAGAAATATCCTTGTCTAAATCATTCCTGTCTTTAATCAAGCCATCAGCCGTTTTGTTTGAAACTTTGAGACAGAAGGTGATGTCACGGCCAATCAAAGGCACAGTGATGACGCCACTCATTATGCTGGTGACCTTGGTTGGTGAGCAAATTCAGGTCACTTATGGTCAAGCAGGGAGAAGAGGATAGGGTTTCTCAAGGACAGTTTTCCTCCCTTGGGATGGGGAATCATGTGTCCAGTATCAATCTGCCACCCAGCAAGGGTGGATGACAGCACAGTGGAGACACATCCCTAGGGGAGAGCCTGCACTGGTGCTGATACGTGTGTGTATGCCTGCACATGCACATGCATTATTTTGTACTGGTGGCCCTAAAGTGAGATGTTTTGGTGGGGAAAAAATACAGCTGCAGCTGGACGATCCCTCATGGACCCCACATCACCAACTAGTCACCTGCTGCATCGGGACTGTGCTCTGGAGAATGTCAACCATCTCCTCTATTTCTACCGTGGGGGACAATGCAGGGAGGTAAATCCTAGAGAAAGTGGGTGACAGGGCTGGTGGGACTCACGGTAGTAGGGGGTAAATCACTGACCAGGGGGCATTAACAACTTGGGGGGGAGTGAGAGAGAAGAAAGTGCTGTTGCTACTGAGCAAGCTCTGTGTTCTCAAGCACAGCTTGCCCCAACAGTGACATCATTTTCTTTCTCAAGAGTTCATTAAATAGCTGCTACCTTAATTAGATGGCTAGGATTCATAGAAACATAGAATTTGATGGCAGGTAAGGACTACTTTCCCCATTCAGTCTGCCTGTTTCTCCCTACCTACACTATTATCGCAGACCGTGCCCAATCTACAGCTCTTTCTCCCTTCACCCTTCCTTTCCACTATGATTCCCTTGTGCTTATCCCGTGCATTCTTGAACCTCACCACTGTTTTTGCCCCCACCATCTCAGGTGGAAGGCTGTTCCAGGAATCCACCACTCTTTCTGTGAAGAAGTACTTCCTCACATCTCTCCTGAATCTACCCCCTCCAGCTTCATAGCATGTCCCCTTGTTCTTGAGCACCATTTAATTTGGCAAATACTCCCCTCCTGTACCTTATTTACCCCTGTGAGGTATTTAAAGGTCTCTATCATAGACCAACTCTCCCTCCTCTGTTCCAGGGTGTACATATTGGGGTATTTTAGCCTCTCCTCATATAGCTTTTGATGCAGACCCTCGCCATTTTATTGCCCTCTCCTCTAGACTGCCTCCACTCTGTCTATGTTCGTTCAGAGATGTGGTCCCCAGAACTGGATACAGTGCTGTAGGGGTTGGGTCTTACCAGCGATCTATACAGAGGAACACCACCACCCACTTTCTGCTGGTGATACCCCTCCCTATGCATCCCACTCACCCTCCCTACTGCCTTGTCAGACTGCCTGGCCACCTTTAAGTCATCTTATATGAATACTCCCAGGTCTCATTCCTGCTTGGTGGTCATCAATACCAGTCCATCCATTTGGTTCTCCACCTCTGAGTTTCTGTGTCTTAAGTGCATTAGTTTGAGCCGGCCGGTGGCACTGAGGGTTGAGGCGCTGGACGCCACACCTCACGCCACGCTTGCGACCCGGGTTCGGGAATGAGTCCAGGTCATCTGGGGTCAGCAGGGAGGAGAAATAATTGAACATCCCTAGGACTGCTCTCCTTCTCCGGGGAGTGGGGATCCACCTGCCTATGCACTGGTGACCCCTAGTTGAAGCTGGAGGCTCTACAGTGCATGGCCTCAAGTTGCTGGGGATTGGAGCTGCAGCGGACGTCATTCGGGGATGCGCGACAGCGTGCACCAGCTGATCTGGACATCATTGCACATCCGAGCTCCAGGGACACACAAGAACAAGGAAAACAACGGTGCCATGGAGAGGCAACGGCACCAGTCTCCCATGCCCATCGCTGGGCCAACCCTGACTGACCTCAAGGTCCTCTACAGCCGGTCCTCCCCTGCAGCCGGAGTCTGTCTGTAAGAGCGCCCAAGAGGAGTAGGGCAAACCACCCTGGGAGGGTTAGACCAGGGGTACCAGCTGCAGGGAGGAGGGGGGGAGAGAGGAGGTACAGCTCGTGGGGGGGCCTCTGGCGGGGCAGGACACGGATCCAGATGCCTGAGAGAGGTCCATGGGCCGCCGACCAGAGGGAAATAAAGTAAAAAAAAAAAAGCATTAGTTTGCACTTTTCACTTTGAAACCCAGCTGCCATACCCTTGACCACCCTCTAGCTTTCTTAGGTCCACCTAATTGCAGATTTTGGAGTTGTCCATAAAGAGGCAGACCTATCCTTCTAGTTCTTCTGCAATGTCACTTATCAAAACATTAAAGAGGATTCAGATAGGTACATTTCTAGTCTACTGACACCTACAGGTAAACAAAATACCTAATAAAAACATACAAATTTGCCAGCAGAAAAAAGGCTATCTGGTCTACCAAGTCTGCTCGGATGTGCAGCTAGCAGCCCTATTTTGCAGCTGCCCTCTCCCTTCTTGCCCATCTCCCCAGACCATCCTACTCAGTCTGTCCCATCCTTTTGAAGTCCCCAATGTTCTACTGGATACCACCTCTGCTGGTAATGTGTTCCACCTGCCACCACCCTCTCTGTAAAAAGTATTTTATCATCACTCTCCTGAACCTTCCCCCTTAAGTCTCATATCATGGCCTCTGGTGTCCCTACCCTTCCTTAGTTTAAACAGTCCCTCCGTATGCTAGACTTGTTTATCCCTGTCATTGCTTGAAGGTCTCAATCATATCCTCCCTCTCCCCATCTCCTCCAGCGAGTACATGTTCAGTTCCTTCAGCCTACTCTCGTAAGGTAAGTCCCATAGCCCTTCGATCATATTTGTCACCTTGCGTCACCCCCTCCAGTAACTTAATGTCCCTCCTCAGGTATGGGTGTCAGAACTGCACGCTGTACTCCAAGTTTAAAGAGCTTTTCCGTGGCTTTCAGACTATGAGTGACCTTGCATACTTACAGTCCAAATTATTCAGTATCCCTATTTATTTTCATGAAATAATATACTGTTTTTATTTTTGATAGTTTTAACTAGTGGGCTCCATAGTGCAAGTATTCCACTTCACTGTATTTTTTTTTAATTTAAAAAGCAAAAGTGAGAACTTCTCCAGCCTTTCTTCTGAAGCCTGCAGGCTACAGTTCAGCTGCTCTTGTTGCAGCAAAACTGTGCTTCACCATCTGACTCTCTCATCCTGGAGGCACAGTCAGATGGCTTCATTCATCCATCTGTGGCTTCCTGTATGACTTGGCATCCCTTATTTGAACAATGCTGTATGTTGTTGTAAATCATACATTTTATGTAAATGCAAGTACAGTATTTTACAACACTAGTTGATTTTTTCTTTTCATTCAACTTTGCTTCCTCCATAATATTAAGCCATTTACTGCAGGTGACCTCCAAGAGGCAGTCAGATGTGAAGGCACAGTCACATGAACTTTTTCATTTGAGTGTTCTACACAGTACCTATAGACCTTTAAGATTACCAACATGTCATATAGATATGTGTATCTATGTGTATATATAGCCCTCGGCTTATACCAGCTCGCATATGCACATTTATGCAGATGACACGGCCATCTATGCCTCTGGGCCCTCTACTACAGTCATGGAAGATCTGCTCCAGCATGACTTCCACAATGTCTTGCACTGTTTCCAATCAAGCCAACTCTTGGTCAGCACAAGTAAAACTGTCTATGACTTTTGGCACCAGCAAGAAATTGACCAGACTCCTAACTCTGCCTGTCTTCTCCACCTTGGATGATACCTCTCTAGATGTGGTTTGATCCTTCAAGTACCTCACTGTGTGGCTAGACAGCAAACTTGACTTCTCTGCCCACATTGACACCATCAATGCCAAGCTCCACCTGAAGCTTGGTGCCTTGTACCACAATAAAGACTATGGCCTGGATATTCCAGACTGCAGGGCTGTGGCACAAGCCTGGGTGCAGCGCCCAACTCTGCTGTGCAGGGGCTTTTGACTGGCGATATTCAACAGAGCTGCACCATGGCACAGCATCATTGAATATTGCACCCTGGCCACCCGCGGTGCACATGGCACAGTGGCACTGCACCAGCACCAAGTGGCCAGAGTGGAGCAGGGATGCGCTAGCACAAGTTCCGTTGTGCTATGCACAAGCCATGATATTCAAAAGTGCACATGCAAATGGGGCCATAATGTATGCAAGGCACAAATGGGGCCATTTTCATGTCATTATGGTGCCATTTACATGCAGGTGCACCAATCCCTGGCAACTTGCACCTGATGCCCTGCCAGGCAGCAGCCGTCGGGGACCGGCGCCCCTGCACTGGCGGACAATGTGCCCCCTAGCCTGATTGCGGGCTTAAGTGAAATGAAATCATCCTATATCCCTGGTGGTCAGTGGACCGCTGTCAACTGACCGCGGGCTTAGGTAAAAAGAAATCACGTTGTATATCCTGGTAGTCAGTTGACCGCTTGCAGCCCAATTGCGGGCATTTGTAATTATAAAATAAAGTCCAATTTCCCTGGTGGTCCAGTGGACCACTCGCAGCCCGATCATGGGCATTTGTAATTCTAAAATAAAGTCCAATATCCCTGGTGGTCCAGTGGACCGCTCGCAGTCCGATCACGGGAATCTGTATTACGAACATACGAACTTACGAAATTTGCCAGCAGATAGAGGCTTAGAGGTCTATCAAGTTTGCTCGAATGTGCAGCTAGCACCCCTTATTCTGCAGCTGCCCCTTCCTTCCACCCTTCCCCTTCATTAACCCTCCCCCTTGTCCTGTCCCATCCTCGCTTGAAGCAGTCCACTGTTCTACTGCATACCACTTCAGAGGAACACATTCCACCCAGCCACCACCCTCTCTGTAAAAGTGTCTCCTCATCTCCCTCCTGAACCTTCCTCACTCCAGTCTCATATCATGGCCCCTGGTGGCCTCCCTCCTTACTTTGAACAGCCCTCTGTACCCATCTTGTTTATTCCTTTCATGTATTTAAAGGTTTCAATCATGTCACCCTGTCTCCTCTCCTCCAGTGAGTACATGTTCAACTCCTTCAACCTCCTCTCGTTATGATAAGTCCCCAGCCCTTTGATCATCTTTGTCACTCTGCACTGCACCCCCTCCAGTAACTTAATGTCCTCTCTTCAGATACGACGCCAGTACTGTCGCAGTACTCAGGTGTGGTCTAACATTATCCCATACAGTGGCAGAATCACCTTCTCCTCCTCGAGGATATACCCCTTGCAATACAACCCAGCATTTTGTTGGCCTTTGCAGCTGCCTTCCTACATTGTGCCGAGTTGTTCATTGACCCTGTAATGAGCACACCCAGATCCTTCTCCTCCTCTGTCTGGGCTAGCTGCACTCCCCAGCTGAGTAACTCCTTGGGTTCTTCATCCCAAAATGCAGCACCTTGCACTTTTTGGCATTAAAGCCCAGTTGCCAGGTGTCTGACCAGGTTTCAAGCTTTGCCAGATCATCCTGCAACCCCTGCCATCCCCTAGGTCATCCACCACCGCGCCTACCTTGGTATCATCAGCAAACAGGCTGATCTTGCTCTTGATGTCCCATGATATGTCTGCAATGAATATCCCAAACAACACTGGTCCCAACACTGGGCCCTGTGGAACACCGCTTGCACTGCCCTTGGGTGTGAGGCTCCCCACCCACCACCACCCTCTGTTGTCTTCCCTGCAAGGGTGTAGACAGAGCATACTCACTGTACACATTTGTGTACAGTTTTGTTAGTGCCTGTCAGAAACCATAAGCCTCTCTGTTAATATTATCATTCTAATCTGCAGTATTTGGGTTAGTGTAGGCCACTGTGGAGTGTCAATACATGTATAACCTCTTTAGAGTAGAGAGTCATCTGACAACAATCTGACTTGTTTGGAAGGGGTGCCATTTGGAAAGTATGCGTAAATTTTTTAATTGGGGGGGTGTAACTGTTGGAGATTGTGTACAAAATGGAAATTTCTGGCTACACTCCTGCTTCCCTGCAGCCAGTTTCCTACCCATCTCACCAGCTTTGCACCCGCCCCTGTGCCTACTAACTTCCTTCCAGCCTTCCATGTGGCATTGAGTCGACTGTCTTACTGAGTCCAGATACAGGACACCACTGCATGGCCCTGTCCAGTTGCCTAGTTGCCCAGTCATGGGAATGCAGCCCGATTGCAGGCATTTGTATTAAAAACATGAGGTCCAATATCCCTGGTGGTCCAGCCGGTACCCCCCTCCCCACCTGCCCACTGGGCCCTCGCCCGCTCCCCCATTCAGCGGCAGGCAGCAGCACCCATCTGCCTGCCACCCCACCACCCACCGACTGACACTGTAGGTGAGGGTGTCGCCCGATGGTCCTGGCGTGAACCAATGGGTGTGCAACCCGTACCATACTACATTCAGATATGTGACTGGATCCATTCACATATCTGGACTGTATAATCGCGGTATGGGCTGCACCGGTAGCTCACGCTGTGGACATGAGGTAACTACCCGATGGTCCAATCGCGGCAAGATGAGGAGTGGCGGGTGGGGTGCTGCCGCCACTGCTGACCCGGGGCGTGAGGATGGTGGGGCTCAGTGATGAGTGGGGTACCGATGGACCACCAGGGATATTGGACTTCATGTTTTTAATACAAATGCCTGCAATTGGCTGTGAGCGGTCCACTGACCACCAGGGAAATAGGACGTGATTTCTTTTACTTAAGCCGCGATCGGGCTGACAGCAGTCCACTGGACCACCAGGGAGATGGGGCGTTATTATTTTAAACAGATGCCCATGATCAGGCATGGGGGCGCCTCCATGGAGGTGCAGCCGACTCAGTGGCCACCCACAGGTGGCAGCTGCCGTGTTGCGCCCTGCTGTCCCGGCAGCTCACCTGTGGAGTAGCCAGCCATTGTTCCTTTTTTTTTGGCTCACCTGTCTGCGGGCGCAAGTAGGGTTGCGCATGCATGGACTCGGCACATCCCGGGCTGAATATTGGGATGTGCGGAGTATGCATGGGCACGCCCCCCCACCTGTGCTGCATACATTACTGATGTGCTCCAGCGCGCCGAGTTTGTGCCAGGCACAATCCTCCTTTGAATATTGTGCTGGGGTGCATCAGTGGGTTGCGCATGGCACAACACTGTTGCGCCATGTGCAACCCTTTTGAATATCTGGGCCTGTGTGTCTCCACAGGTCCACCACAAGCTTGCCATCAAAATGGTGCTTCTGGTCTTTGACTATGCAAACATGGTCTGTGGTACCACTCCCTCAACCCTCCCTGGCCAGACTGGATTTCATCTGCAACACCTTCTGCCACTTTGTGAAGAACTCCCCTCTCACACTCATCACTGCTCACTTTATTCCTCTTAACCATTCTCTCTGTCTATCTTCTCACTGTTGGATCCACTGTGCCTCATTCATATCCAGATTCTGGTTTAGGTCCCTTCCCTCTTACCTCGTCACTCCTCTCCCTCATCCCTGCTTACCTGCTGCTTCTTCTGCTCTAGGGATCTTTGTATCTTCAACATACCCTATCCCCCCATCTCTGCTGGGCAGTCGGTCTTTTCTTATCATCTCCCTTCATTTTGGAACCAACTACCCTCTTCCCTCTGCTTCATTACCTCTTCTGACTCTCTCAGTTATCAGCTGAAACTCCTTCATTTCCCCACTCCTGTTTTGGCTCAGTGTGCCTCTTCCGGTGCCAATTTTCAAATAAATAAATAAAGATTATATAGATTTTATATATTCTTTGCAAAAATGTTGTTAATGCAACAGTTAGGCTTCAAATTAATGCCACAAAAGTAGGGAAATGTGGTCTAAGGGTTTCCAGTCTTAACTTCCCACCTCCACCCCCCGAGCAGCAAAAGGAAAAAACATTAGGGTTTGGGGTCTCTAGAGTCTTAGCAAATTGGTGGTGTGGTCTTCCTTGGGGTTATCAACCCTAATGCATACCCTCCCCACAGCCTGTAGCCTCCTGTAAAAAGCACAAGGTACAGCTCCAAACCAGTGCCTCACAGTGATACAGTTTTCAATGAGCAAGAAGTGCGTCTTGCCACATGTTGCCAACACAATCTATTGTAGATGTCTTCACGCATGGCACTGTGCTTCTTTGTGGCCACAGATACAGATGCACAGGGCAAAGAGTCCATCTATCAGCCAGCACTACGGGGCCCTCTGCTACTCACAAGGGCAAGGTGCAGGGTCCCTATGCCAAGAAGACAGTTGTCTTCACTATATGATAGCTGGGTCCATCCAGAGAAAACTGCAGCTTTCATTCCCTGGCTGGGGAGATGTCGCATAACAGCACCACCCCCAACCCCATCCCATCCAGCTGGGCCACTGAGCTCGCCCCCGACTTTGGCTCATCAGCAAGGGATCACAAAGCATACCTACTGGGGTCAAGACTGGCACTACTCACAAAGTTTCTTACTAATTATATACTGTATATGTTTTTTATCTTGAACCCGAATTTTCAAGGTAGTTGTTTTATGACTCCCCTTATAAACATGGCATATAGCATTTAGAGTATATTGTTCAAAACAATATTTTGCACCCGGAGCGTGAAAACACATCTCATCCAGGATTGAAAAAGGACACATGCCCTGTTTATGAGGTAGCATGGAAAAATGGCTACGTTGAAAGTTTGGAGTCAAAATATTGAAAATTAGCTAAGTTATGAGTGAATGTTGAAATATTGTAATATTCACTCATAACCTGGGCATTTACAGTATTTGTGCACCAGATTTTCAGCATAAGCTTTCTATTACCTATTATGAGGTGGTCTGACAAAATGACTGTGTTGAAAATTTAGGGTAAAAATATTTAAAATTACCAAAGTTATGAGTGAGTGTAGAAAATTTCACCATACACACATAATTTTGACACTTTTCAAAATTTTGAACTCACATTTTAACATAGCCTTTTATGACCCTGCCTCATGAAAAGAGCAGTGAAAATGTTGAAATCCAATCCGAAAGGTGATTTTGCAAAGTGACCATGAAATCACCTTTCTGGCAAGATTTGCATAATTCCACCACAACTGGTCATGAGGTGGGTCCCAAAAGGCCATGATGAAAATTTGGGGTCAACATATGCAAAAATGACAAAGTTATAAATCAAAGTTCAAATCCCCATTGAAATACTTTAAACCACACTTACCTGATTTTCACCCCAGTCTGCTAGAGAAATAATGAAATGGAATAGACAGACAGATAGATGGAGAAACAGAGGCAGAGATAGACAAAGTCAAAGAGAACGGGGGATCACCGGCTCATTGCTTGAACTGAAGCCAGCAGCAGGACTCCAGCTGTGACTTCAGCATTCAAGAAATTCCTGCTGTTGTCATATAGAGAACATGGGTGAATGACTCCTCTCACTAAGCTGGGCACCCTGGATTTTGGGGTGCCCAGAGAATATATTTCTGCCATTTTTTTAACCAGAATCTAGCTAAGCAGCTCCTATTTAGCTAGGTTCAGGTGTTTTTTTAAAAAGATCATTTTTATGTATTTTCAATGTTTGTGAGTAAAAAAAATGTCTGTCACAATCGGTATTTTTTTCACATGAAAAGTAAATAATGGAAATAAGTACTCATGACAGTTTTTCTTTTACTGTTCACATTTCTCTGTTATCCAAAAAAGGAATGGTATAATATTTTTTTACAAAACCTTCAAAAGGCACACCCTTGGCACATGCCCCTTCAACCCTCAGAATTTCTTGAAAAAAATTCCACACCATTTAAGCTCTAGATGAGAGCAGAAAATACCCAATGTTGTGTTGGTGCTTTTGGACCGCAAGGGAGGCGACCCGCATCAACGGTCGGAGTCAGGGAAGCAACCGCATCGGCAGTCGGTACCGAGGGGGCAGCAGCATGCCTGAAGCCCCATTGGTGGTAGGGAGCGAGAAGGCAGCATCGGGGCCCCCACTGGGGCCATAAAGGGCCACATCAGCAGCATAGTAAAGGTTGCACCAGAGTTCTGGTGGCTCCTGCTGGAGCCGACAATCAGGGGAGGCCACACTAAAAGGGCGCTACATCTAAATCATGGCTAGGTTTTTTAAGAGCAGGCCCAGACGCGCAACAGTAGCTGTGTTGGTGCTTTTTTTCCTGCCCACATTCCCCGCACCTCCTCCTCTATTAAGTAGTCCTTGTACCACTTCCAGTAGTGGTTACGAACGAATCAGGAGGGGCTGGAGGCAGAGAGTGAAGAGGAGGTGGACACCTGAGGAGCTGTGAATCATGGGAGTCTTCTGCTGGGGAGAGAATCAGAAGGGTGCAGGAGGAGGAGGAGGAGGAGCTCATCGGAAGGAGTGGCTCCTGGGCAACGTGGAAAGCAGGGATACGTCCAGAGGTAAGGGCACTGCTACTGGTCTAAAGTACTGTGTCTTTTTGATTTAGGGAGGCTTTATTACAGGGTCGGAGGCACTGTGGGTATGTCAGGAACAGGGTACTAATCCATTTCTGGAGGATCTGCTAAGAGCAGGGGCACTGTGACTGTTAATTGATATTTGGGGGAGTGTTTGAAACTGTTTGGGCTCTGTATTATTAGGGGAACTTAAAGTGACTGGTATATGAAAATTGGTGGAGTATGTAACTGTTGTTCGAGAGGGAAATTCAATTGTACGTACTGTGTTTGAGGGTACTCAGTCTTCTGTCTTCACAGGAAGCACTGCTGGGGTCATGGGGAGCTTCAAATTACTGTCACTACATGGGGAAGGGTTGTTAAGTCTAGGGTCTTTGTAGGAAGCAGTGCAGGGGTTTTGTTAAGGACCGTTGAGATAAGGTCTATCTACTGGGGTTTTCAGGAGTAAAGTGACACTGGGGTGGGCAAATGGAGGAGCTGGGGAAGGACACACTAGGGGTGGAGTGGGACTAGCAGGGGAGGATGGGGACAGTCTAGGAGGGGCTCAGGGGCAGAAAGATTCTAGAGGTCCATCAGGGGAAGAATAGTAGGTTGCAATGGTTGTGGGGTGGCAGTCTGGATGAACGTATTTGTGGAAGCTAATAGGGTGTCTGATCTGTCACAGGCTGAGGAGACTCAAGGAAGAAGTGCAGTGGCTTGGTAGAGAGTTGGGGAGGTTGGGGAGAGGGGGGAAGGGAGCTGGGGCAGAGGGCAACAGGAGGACACCACATGGGTGGAACAACGGTTCAGGGGGAAAAAGCAATAGAAATAGGTGGCCTAGCACAGGAGGGGGTGAAGGCAGGAGGAAGGAGCCCACACCCAGCACGGCAGAGAGGGCAGATAATAGGTTTGCAGTGCTGGTGACATTGGAGGGGGGTGAGGGATCTCCAGGAGGGGGTGAGTAAGGGGGAGTGGGAGGATGGCACAAGGGTCAGTAGTCAGGCAGATGACAATGGTAGGGTAAAGGGGGGAGGGGCACAGCTGGAAGAATGGACGAAGGGAGTGGGGGTAAATGAGAGAGGAGCTATGCTAGAGCGGAGAATGAGAGGGATGTAGCAGAGAGGGAGGGAAGACCAGGGTGGAGGGGAAGGATGAAGAGGAGTGTGAGGGAACAGTAAGGGGGAGCAGAGATGGGTCTGGGGTGGAGGGGCGTACCATATAATGGAAGGGCAGGGTTTCAGCTGGGGCAGACTGTTGCAGTAGATACCAAGATAAAAGTGTGGGGGGAGGGAGATGAGGATTGGAGAGGGAGGTGTATTAGTGCTGGGGGACTCCATACTTAAAGGGATTAGATGGGGCAGCAAGGGGGAATGGCATAGTCGCACCTGGGTGGAGTCCATAGCTGGCTTAACTGCAGGCAGGGTGAGCCAGTCAATTCTAAAGTGTGCTAGGAGGGGTAGTAGGAAACCGCACCTCGTGGTGCACTTGGGTACAAGTGACCTGGTGGGAGATGATGGAAGTAATGAGGGAGTGGTTAGAGGAATTTGGCAGGCTGTGTGGTGAGCTAGGGGAATCGGTGGCCTTCTCAGAGGTGCTCCCAGTACCCTGCACTAGTACAGTGAGAAAGGTAAGGACTGGGGAGTTCAACACCTGGCTGAGGGAATTGTGTTGATCCAGGGGATACAGGTTGGTGGAGGGCTGGGACAGAATCTGGGACAACAATGAATTTTATGCAGGGGATTGACTACATTTGAGTGGAGAGGGGCAGGGGGTATTAAAGCAGAGGGTAGGGGAATACATAGCTACAAAGGTGAATTTAAACTAGGTGGGGGGTGGCGAGTAGACAGATGGTCGGCAGGGATCCCAGAGAGGGGAGCCAAACAAGCTTACCCCCCACCCCGCAGGCTAGCAGGGAGGAACTTGGAGCAGTGGCATGAGGGAAATTAGGAGGGGGGTAAGTCAGGAAGGGGAGGAGCAGGAACAGGTTGGAGGGTGGTCTCACTAAATGCAAGAAGCCTTGGTAACAAATCAGCGGAATTACAGGCTCTCTTGGCAATAGGGAGGGTGGACATTGCTGCCGTCACAGAAACGTGGGCCACCCTGTACCAGGCATGGGATTTGATGATCCCAGGGTATAGAATATTCAGGAAGGAAAGGGCTAAGGGAAAGGGTGTGTGTGGAAATATATGTACTGGAGAGAATAAAGTGCATAAGGGAGGAGAGGGAGGAAAGCAGAACAGAGGCCCTATGGATGCAGCTTCAAGACTCAAAAAGTAGGACACTGAGGATGGGATTGGTGTACTGGCTGCCAGCCCAAGGGGATGATCTGGATATGGAGTTAGCTAGCAAATCAGAAGGGTCTGTAGGAAAGGGAACACTGTGGTGGTGAGGGACTTCAACCTACCAGGAGTGGAGTGAGCACCCAACTACCAAGAGTGCAAGGGAGCAGGTCTTATTACAGGCATTTCAGGACAGCTTCTGGTGCAGTTGGTCAGTGAGCCAACTAGACTGGATAGGACTCTGGACCTGGTTCTATCAAATGGAAAGGCTGTAGAGGGATCTGGAGGTGGAGGACCTTCTGGCTGGGAGTGACCACCACATAGTATGGTTCACCCTCAACATGGGCAGGAAACAGAGAGTGCACGGGTACCAGGTGATTGACTTTAATGGGCGGACTTTTAAAGGATGGGGGAATTATGGGCAGACATCTAGCGAAAATTCAGCCATACATGGATGCTAGCCAAAAATGGTATATTATTAAGAAAGGGCTGGTGCAGGATACTGGGACATGTACAAGAACAAGGAGTAAGAAGGGAAAGGAAAAAAAAAAAACAGCTGGCTGATGCAGGAGGTCATGAAGGGGTGAGGGCCAAGAAAAAGGCATTTCAGAGATGCAAGAAACCGGAGGGGGGGATAACAGGGAGGTGTATATGAAGAAGTCCATGGAGGCTGTCAGGCTGGTTAGAGTGGCCAAGGCTTCCAGGGAACTGAGACTGGTGCAGGGCATTAAGAATGGAGAAAAGGGCCAGCCCAGTGGCGCTGAGGGTTGAGGCACTGGACACCACACCTCGCATCACACCAGCGTCCCAGGTTTGGGAATGAGTCTGGGCTGTCAGGGGTCAGCGGGGAAGGAGAGGATTGAGCGTCCGGAGGACAGTTCTCCTCTCCTGGGAGTGGAGGAGTTGCACTCCCACTGAATGACTGCCCACAGATGGAGGCCTGGGGAAGTGTGGGTCTGTGGGCGCTCAGCACGGGTGGGTTGCTGCAGGACTTCTGCAGACATGCAAGTGCCTCCACGTACGCACATCTGGCATGTACACCCCAGCAATGGGGATCGGGGAGAAAATGGAGGAGAAAATCAATCTTCTGGTAGCAGGATGAAGCCGACTCTCTACAGGCTCCACCCAGGGCCAGGCGGAGGTAAGCCCGGTAATTCCAGGATGTCGGGGCTGGGGGTTGGTCAGAAGGGGCATGGAGGACTGGAGCACAAATAGAAAATGGAAAAAAGAATGGAGAAAAGGACTTCTTCAGACACATCGGTGAAAGATGGAAAACAAAGATCAGAGTGTGAGGATTAGGAAGGATGGGGCTGGGTGGAGAAAGGGAGGACCAGGCAGAGGCACTGAATGATTACTTCTGCTCTGTGTTAATGAAGGAGAAGGGGGCAGATACCACCTGGGAGAGGAGGAGTGGGCAGGGGAAGGAGGTGACTGATATAGGGATTACAGTGGATAGGGTGCTGAAAGGATTACGGGCTCTGAGGGGGGATAAGTCACCGGGTCCAGATGGCATTCACCCTAGGGTACTTAAGAAACTAACAGAGATCCTGGCAGAACCACTGGCTGACCTGTTCAGTACCTCCTTCGACACTGGATGCGTACCACAGGAGGATGGCCCATGTGGTACCCATTCACAAAAGTGAACCTAAGGACAAACCAGGCAACTACAGACCAGTGAGTCTCACATCAATTATGGGAAAACTCATGGAGACAATCCTAAAAGAGAGGTTGGTGACCTTTTTGGAGATCAGTGGTTTCCAGGATGGTCAAAAGCACAGGTTTGTCTTGGGAAGATCCTGCCAGACAAACCTGATTGAGTATTACGACTGGGTGACAAGGAAACTGGACAAAGGCCATGTGGTGAATGTCCTGTGTTTGGATTTCAGCAAGGCCTTTGATTCCATGCCACATGGGAGGCGGGGGGAGCTGGAATATATAGGTGTGGGAACAAAGATGGTAATTTGAACCACCAATTGGTTGAAGGGAAGGCAGCAAAGGGTGGTGGTGGTGGGGGAATTCTCATCACGAGGGATGTGACGAATGGGGTGCCATGGGGATCAGTATTGGGACCGGTGTTGTTCAGGATATTCATAGCTGATATCTCCCATGAGGTCTGGAATAAGATCAGTCTCTTCACAGATGACACAAAGATGGGAGCTGTGGTGGATGACATTGAAGGGTGGAGGGGGCTGCAGGAGGACCTGACCAAACTACAAGAGTGATTGTATGCATGGTAGTTGGGGTTTAAAGCCAAAAAGTGCAAGATCTTGCAGTTCGGCGCTAACAACCAGGGGAGGCGCTATCAGCTGGGGGGAGAGTACAGCTGGAATGTACTGAGGAGGAAAAGGATCTAGGGGTGCTTATAACAGGGAGTATGAAGAACTCATCTCAGTGCAGGAAGGTGGCAACAAAAGCCAACAGGATGCTGGGGTGTATAGCGAGGGGAATCTCCTCCAGAAATAGGGAAGTGATCCTGTCCCTCTACAGGTCGCTGGTCAGGCCGTACCTGGAATACTGCATGCAGTACTGGTGCCCATTCCTGAAGAAGGACATCAGATTGTTGGAGGGTGTACAGAGGAGGGATTAGAGGGATACTCCCATGAAGAGAAGCTGGGCGAGCTGAAAACGTATTCCCTGGAGGAGAGGAGGGGAGGGAAGGGAGGACATGATCAAAACCTCTAAATACTTAAAGGGGATTAACAAGACTAGTACAGAAGGGATTTTCCAGATTAGAAGGGGGAGGGTCACGAGGGGGCACCAGATGAAATTCAAGGGGAGAAGATTCAGGAGGGAAGTCAGGAGACATTATTTCACTGAGAGGGTGGTGGATAAGTGGAATACTCTGCCAGAGGAGGTAGTAACCTGTAACGGTAGATGGTTTTAAGAGGTGATGGGACAGAGTGAGGGCGTAATTATGAGGAGGGAGGGGTGGGTGGGGCAACTGTAGGTTGAGGGATAGCTGCACAATCAAGCAGACTCAGTAGACCATGAGGCCTGTTTCTGCTGGTGTTTTCATATGTTCATATGTTAAGTATAGAGAAACCAAAGTGTTTTTTTTTTCTTTTGTTTTGCGCTCTATAACTCAAAAACCAAACAAGATGCCATCAAGAAACTTTTCACATCTTGAGATCCTGACAGCCTGACTATACATGCCAAATTTGGGCTGTTTCGTCAAATGACATGGAAGTTATTAAGGTGCAAAAATTGGGGTTTAACATTAAACAGCCTACTCAACCCCTAACTATAGGTGCTACCACCTTGCTCTTATTATGTATTCTTTGCGAATACATTAATGCACCAATTAGGGTAACTTAATGTCTAAAAGTAGAGAAATGTGGCATTAGGGTTTCCAACCTAATGCCAATCCTCACCAACCCACCCCACCGCCCAAGCAGCAAAAGAAAAACATTAGGGTTTTGGGCCTTCAGAATCTTGGTGAATCAGTGGTGGGGTTTTTCTTGGGGGTTGTCAACCCTAATGCACACCCCATTCCGTGAGCAAGCAACATCATGTATGATCTCAAAACAAATTGTGTTGGCAACCTGTGGCGAGTCATTCTTCTCTACCTTTGAAAAGTGTATCATTATGAGGCAGTGGCTTGGAGCTGTACCTTGTGCTCTGGATTGGAGGCTAGGGGTTGGGGTGAGGAGTGAGCATTAGCTGACAACCCCAAGACAGTCCTTACCACTGATTCACCAAGAATCCAGAGGCCCAAAACTCTAATGTTTTTCCTTTGCTGCATGGGGATGGGGGTGGGGTGAGAATCAGGCATTAGGGTTGGAAACTCTAATGCCACATTTCTACTTTTGTGACATTAAGTTAACCTGACTGGTGCATTGACAAGAAAGAAAAACATCATGATTTTGGCTGTCCTGAGTCTTGGCAAATCAGGCTTGGGATCTTCCTTGGGGTCATCAACCTAATGTTCACCCCATTCTCATATAGTCTGCACATCTGAGCTTATGTGATGATGGAATAGGGGGAGCGTTAAGGTTGATAATCCCAAGGAAGATGCCAGGCCTGATTTGTCAAGGTTCAGGACAAACAAAACCATAAAATGTTTTTCTTTTTGCTGCTTGCAGTGTGGGGGTTGGGTGTTAGGGTTTCACATTTCCCTACTTTTGTTGGTTTAACCCTAATTGGTGCAGGTCCTGAACACATCCATGTGATTATGGAAGTACAGGGCCCTCTGTGCCCAGTGTTTCTGTACCTCCATTTATACACGTGTATATGTGGGTATGGAAGCGTAGTGCATTAATAACGTTTTTTGCAATATATATATGTATATAAATTATAGTGATGCAGTCATGTCACTGTATTTAGAGTTGAACTGGAGTTTCTATGTTAAACCCTAAAATTTGCACTTTAATATCTTTTTTTTTTTTCAAACTTATTTTCTGCTCCCCCAGCACCGTAACTCTCTCTGGCCTCTCCTCTCGCCAAATCCACTCTGCTGCTCGCTGTGGCAGCTGCCATCTTCATAGACGTTACTTTCTCCCTGAGCCCTGACCCCCCCTTATGGGCCCAAGGAGACCGAAGGGGCAATGGCAGGGAACCAGCGCTAGGCGTGTGGTGGAACGGCACTGGGAGGGCTGTCACCTATCTGGGCTGGAGGGGATTTTTCAGTGGTTATCCCTGCTCACTTCTCCCCTCCAAGCATGATGTCCTCCTGATGCTATGACGCACGGCAACCCGGCCGGCGTCAGCCACACTAACCCCAATGTGTGATCCACATTCTGCAGCGTGTCCGCTCTCCCCCAGGAGTCGCTGGAACACTGGATAGCCCAGAGCCCTCCTCCCGGGACAGGAGAGCATCCCATCAGATGCTCAATCCTCTCCCTTCCCTGCCAACCCCTGGCACTTGAGTCGCTTTGAACTCGGGTCGCCAATGTGGTGTCCAGCGCCCAACCATTGCACGTTAATATCTTTTCAACCATTCAACAAATTTGCACAGCATTTTGAATATGCAGTCTCCTATGGTGGATCTCTGGATGTGCAAAGTTTGTTCTGGTCGTGTGTGGTTTTGAGATCTAGATAGTGACTGATGTGATTTTTAGTAGATTTTTCAATTGGTTTGAATGGGATTTTCTTTGAATTTATCTACTGCCTAGACAGTTTGTAATTTTGGTTTGAAAGTCTGCCTTAACTGTTCCTGGAATGCCCCTCAAATATGATTTGTTTGATGTTCATAAATCCTTTTCATATCACGTTGATATGAAAAAGATTCTCATTCCACATCATGAGTGACGAAAAAGGATTATTTTTCATGAGGGAAAACTGCTTTCCCTGCTATGCAGTGGCATATTCACCCTCCAATCTCTTTCCCCTTGGTCTGATAATTTTCCCTGATGTCTAGTGGCACCCTCCACCCTCCAATTTCTGTCCTCTTGTTTTTTTGTTTTTTTTGGGGGGGGGTCAAGCTATTATTTTTCTTTCCTCAGTACAATCCTCCATCTGGAGGGTGCCCCAGCCCCATCCCCTGGCGTCAACCAGCCAGCACTGGCACTTACCCCGAGGGTCTCCCCGGTGGGACTGACGGGGTTCCCCAACCCCCACTGGAGGCTGGATCCAGTGTGGCCAGCACCATGACTAGCCAGGAGCGGGGCATGTGAGGCGTCTTCCTTCATCTGCCGCACTGCTTTTTTTTTTTTCCATTTTTGTGCAACCTTGTGGGGACACAGCATGCAATGACACCTATGACGGGGTCGTGCACGCTTCTGTGCATGCCCATGTCAAGCGTCTGCTGCACTCCTGCCCCACGTTGTTGCAGTTCCGTGTCACTGAGCCCTAGCCTCCTCTAGGGGTCAGGTGTGCCCCGGTCGCTGATCTCCCAAGAGATAGAAAGCAGTCCATCAGATGCTCGAGCCATCTCCTCCCCTGCCGACCCATGGTGGCCTGTGCTCATTCCCGAACAGATGTCATCAGTGCGGTGCAAGGTGTGGTGTCCAGTGCCTAAACCCTCAGCACCACTGGGCTGACTCTCTGTCCTCTTGTTAATAAAATAAGATGTTCAAGTGTGTTTATTGCATCTCAGTAGTGCAGGGCAGGTGCAAGAAAAGGGTGGCCAGACCCACATTAAAACATCAGCTCCAGAGTCTTGCACTCAGTTGCACAGAAGTACAAATGACCAATCCACATTCAGTTGTCCATACAAATATTATTGTGCTTCAGTCTCAGATAGATAATTGCCTGTACCCCAGTGCTTAGCAGTAAGCCTTCATCAGAGTGTGTGGCTAACACAGTGACATACATCCATTAAGTACCCCAAAATCAGTGACATCATCATTTAACAGACCAATTGGATCTTTATACAAAGATTCAAAAAAACATTTTATATTAAATCAAATTATAAAAATACAGGACACAAGTCATTTTTTTAATACTTTCATGTAAATTAGACTTACAGTATTTCATCCGTGTCCTGTTAAAACAACAAAGAAGAAAGGGAAAAAGCAAATAGGCAAAATGTAAGAGATTAATAATTTTAAAGAGCCACTGAGGCCTCCAGAAGAACTTTGAATAATGTAATATTTGGACACAAAGCAACGTATATTTCTCATGAGCTCTGTATTTCTTCTTACCATTATTTATTACTGAGGTTTTATGCATAAAACAGGATCTTTGTTCCTTGAGGGTTCATCAGCTTCTATTGCTTATTCCCAATCTGATGTCATAATACTCTGTTTGTGACATCACAGTTATTTCCATGCCAACCAACTGTGATATCACAACAAAGCATTATGATTTGAAGTAGGGAGCATGCTGAAAGGGCAGGTGAACTCTAAGGGATAAAGATCACGTTTTTGTGGGCACTTCTTCAGTAATAAATATGAGGGAGGAGAAATCTATAGAAGGTAAATTACTTAAGTGCTTAATTGTTTCTAAGTATTATGATTTTCAAAGTTTTCTCAGAGGCGTCGGTAGCTCTTTAACAAAAGTCAGCTGCATGTACAGGAACCCACCAAGTAGCACTCTGATTTTATTTATTTATTTTATTTAGTTTTTGTTGACCGGGTAAGTGCACTAGACAAATCCTTCTTATTTTCAGGCACGGCCCGGGGGGAGGGGGATACAGATGAATGCTAACTGATCTTGAACCAGATTAAGCTGTTGGTGGTATTTTTAGTGATTGAAGGAAATTTGGCCAGGACACTGGGGAAATTCCCCTACTCTTTCCGATAAGTGCCCTGGGATCTTTAACATCCACCTGAACTACCACCAATCCAGGCAGATGGGACCTCGGTTTAACATCTTCTCATCCGATATATATATAAATAAATAAAATAAAAAAATGCATTTCCGTCCTACTAAGCAAAAAGGCAGATACAAAAAATAGTAACATCAATGGATTTTAGAGTAGGTAAGCACTTATATAATGTAGGGTTTTAACTAGAAATAATATGATGCAAGAAAGGTTGACAGTATCCTTTTAAGTTAACTTGTAGAAAATTATGTAAGAAAACAATGAGAAACATTTATGTTTTAAGTTGACTCCTTTCTTTTGATTATGTCAAGGTCTCTTACATCTATTTAATTACTAGGGGCTCCCACAACATTTTTTTACCAAACAAGTTAAAACAAAAATAAAAAGTATTTTACAAAAATTTCAAAGACAGGATATCTTAATCTTTTTAATAGTTAATACTGTTGGATACCATCATTTCTTTAATATCCCTTATTGGCTTTAGTGTAAAACTAAATACTGTATGTTAGTATCATAATCTTTGTTGATTCTTGGGATCCACCAACAAGAACTGAAATTCATATTAATGTGGTGAATCTGGGAAGCAGGTAAAAGAGACAGAGACTAGGACTGTGAATACTGCAGTGCTCACCCTTAGTGGCTTAACCATGGCTTCTGTAGTCACTTCATTTTAGATGATCCATAATCAGTACCATGCAGAGACCTCGAGAGAAAGATAGAGAGAAAGGAAGCAGTTACAACAATCTTAAACTCTATCCACAAGGTTGACAATAGTATCAAAAATATACATAATTATCTATTTTTCTTTAGAAAAGGTTTTAAGTCCCATTGGTCATCAAAGAGCTTGTATACTGCCTAAAACCAATATTAGTTTTTAAAAGCAGCCAGACATTACCTTTTACATCGGAGGTACTTTCTCTTTTTCCTTTGTTTAATTAGAAGATTATTTACCTCATGTTGGTAGGTGTGATGTGTAGAACAGCTTCTAGCCTGGCAGCTGACATATCTTGCTCTACTGCCGAACACTACATCATCAGCATTGTGACCTCACTGACTGTGACATCACCGCTTCTTAGGAACAACAAGTGAGTGACTGCAGGTCGGTGACCTGTGATGTCACTGTCAGTGAGATCACAGTGCTGATGATGTGTGTGGGCTGTAGAGTTAGATATGTCAGCTGCCAGGCTAAGAGCTTTCCACACATCCAGCACAATATTATCATGTAGATGACTTTCTGATGAGCAAAAGAAAAGAAAATACTCAGAAATAAAAGTTACAAGTGACTACTACTTAAAATGTGTATTATTTTCCTGTCTGCCTGTTTTGGATCCACTAGCTCTTTAAGTCCATCTGGACTGGCAGTTTGTAGCCTAAAAATCCACTGACTTTCTTTTAGTAGTAGTAAATTGACCCTATCACCCCCATATTTGGGTGTTGGCACAAATTTTATTCCCATAAATCTCAGACCCCTAGGCTCTGATGTATTTTCTTTCAAGAAATGTACTCCAACTAGTGTGTCTTCTCTTTTATTTAAGATGCACCATACATGTTCTTTGTATTCTTGTTATGAGATTATGGTTGGTACGTCCTATGTATAATATTTTGCATGGGCACCAGAGAACATGAACTACAAACACAGTATTACTGTGCATGTTATACATTCTCTAATGTCACCCAAAGTGTTGTAGGTGGTTGTGAGGGCATATGTGCTCCTTGCCCTCCCCCAGGATGGACCCCCACCAAAAATTCAAGCAGCATTGTAGATGGTCGTAAAGGCATCTGTGCTCCCTGCCCTCCCCCAGGACGGACCCTATCGAAAATTCAAGCAGCGTTGTAGGTGGCCGTGAGGGCATCCATGCTCCCTGCCCCCCAGGACAGACCCCTGCTGAAAATTCAAGCAGGTACGCTGCAGAGTGACTCAGGAATTTATTTTGGTACTCTGTGTGTGTGAGGAAGAAAGACTGTCTTGGTGCCTTTTTTAAGAAACCCTCCATTTTGTGTACCCATACAAGTACAGATAGTTTTTTTATGCAGCTACTCTTTAGCCAAATGCACTGCTTATATACAGCTTCAGCAGTACACCTTAAGAGAGAGAATTGATAGCTTTTTAACTTATTTTTTGGCAAATGTTCAGTCTGCATGCAATTTTGCAGTACACCTTAAGACATAGAATTGATAACCTGTAGCCTGAATTATTTCTCTGTGTACCTTAAACCGAACCCTAGGCTAGTGCTGCAGAGTTTATTTTAATTAGGAAAATGTATTTTATTGGCAAAATGTGTGAGTCTTAGCAGTGCACAGAATTGCTACCATCAAAGCCTAATTAATCGCATATGAAACTGAATTCCTTAAGTCAAGTCAGGCTGCCTTCTATTGTTCACCAAATCAGCCCTCTGAGTTCCGTGATGAAACAGCTGGCTTGTTTAAATGTAAAATCATTCGCTGTAAATTTAAACCCATGTCTGTAACAAGCTTCATTAACCCAGCACTGTAGGTAGCAGAGGAAGATAACTATATGTATCCAAGAACCCTGTTAATGTGGGCTTGCATACGCGAGAGTCCTCTGTCGCTAAAATAACAGTGCAGCCAATTCGGATTCGGCATCTTTCAACTCCTCCTCCTACCTACCTGATATTTATTGCTGTTCCTCTCTCCTTTCTCCCCACAGCATTGTACTTGGTCGTGAGGGCATCCGTGCTCCCTGCCCTCCCCCAGGATGGACCCCTGCCAAAATTCAAGCAGGTATGCTGCCAGGCGACTCAGGAGAGGTGCAGGAATTTATTTTGGTACTGCATGTGTGAGGCCCGCCAGCACATCACGGCTGCCCCACCACCCCCACCACCACACTTGGTGAACTGAGTACTATATAGGCTGTATTACGTGCAGGATACAACCAATCAGCCCACTTTCCTATCTGCACATTACATGAACTCACCACTAGCAGCCGCCCTAGCACTCTCCCCTGCTACCATTTTTTCTGCCAACAATCTGCTACACTGGTATCTGTCAATACTGTGCCTGCTAACACCCCTATCCTCCCTTCCACCCACCATCTACCCCCTACCTCAGCCAATCCCCCCGGCTCTCTACCCGGAGCTGAGCCACCATCACATTGGCCACCTCCCCTAAGGCTACCACACTCATGCCCACTGAACAGCTGGGTTCAGGAGCATCCTTCCTTCTGCCCTCCACTCACACAGGGCAGATGGCAAATTGGCCCATACTCTTCCTTGACATTCCCTCTCTTTGATCCCTTCCCATCCCAGTCTCGCTCTCCACTACCCCCACCAAGGGTACTGTCTCCAGACATCACAGGCACATCAGCATTCCTCTTAGGCTGATTACACTACTCCTCCTTCTATCTGGTGATGTTCACCCAAACCAGGCCTGCTCACCGGCAACCAGCCTCATCTATCAACAACCTCAGGACTCAAAATTGCCTCCATAAACATCTGCAGCCTACTAAAAAAATGTTCTGACCTGAGTTTGGGTCAGCCAACCTCTGCGTGATGTGCTGGCACTAGTCAAAACATGGTTATGAAGACAACACCTGACTTGTTCATCTCCTCCCGGGTTACTCCGCTGTACAGGAGGATAGAGTTGAGAAGCAGGGGCTGTGTCAACTACATACGGGCTCCCCCTATGCCTCCCCTTGAAAAACCTCTGCTGGAGCATGGTGCCCAGGCTATCTCCCTAAAAGTCACCCTGGGTCCTTCAAGAGCGCCTCATCATCACTGCAGCCTCATATTCCCCGCCACCAGAACTGCGCCTACAACCCCTACTAGACTACATCAATCATCAACCCAGTAAGATGGAACAAATTATCATGAGGGACCTAAATATTAACTGGCTCGCCAATACTGGGAACAATGTCAAAGATGCCTTTGCTGCGCCCACTCGCCCAACTTGTTTCTCCCTCCCGGCTACTGCTAGTGTCACGCTATTGGACCTGGTACTCTCAAACAGGCCTCATAAGATCACTGATTTAATAGTACTACCAAATGCCTCAGTGACCACTGCCAGGTTGTTTTCTCCTGGTCATGTAACCCTGAGAAGCCTAAGCCCATCCTCATCTCCAGGAGGCACATGTCCACGGGTAACCTTACTTCCTCCATCGGCACCTTGCCAACTGTGATTGGTCCCAGTAAACTGGCCCCTGATATTGATGCTGCCTAAACTACTTTATATACTATTTTAACAGGGCCTCATGATGTTATGCACCCATCTCCAAAATCATGTGAAGGAAACCCTGGATCACCCCGCTCTCCTAAAGCAAATGCATCTGAGGGATGATCTTTAGCACAGAGCCCTGGAGTCCAGGAAGCCTGCCAATATGCAAGCCTGTAGAACTGAGCACAACAAATGCACCTGGGCTATCCATAGTGCAAAGGTGGCATACTACAGGAATACACTTGCATCAACCTGGGGCTCCTCACACAGATTCTGGGACAATCTAAAGGAACTTAATGGCAAAACCCAGTTCCCCCACCCTCCCATTTCAATATCAGTGGCGCCATCACCACTGGCATACTACAGTATTGCTAATGGACTGAATGATGCCTTCCGGATCTCTCCTCTGCCCTACCTACTAACTTTTTAATCCAGTCCATGATCCCCCTACCACCACTCTCAATGCCCACCCTTCTGTTTCGAGGCCCTCTCCCCAACTGCTGTCAAACCCTATCTGGTCAAAGCCCTAAAGGGCTCCAGACACAATAGTGACTCACTCGATCCCTGTCTTTTTACTCTACCCTACATGTTGTTCTCACCCCTCACTGACCTTCTCAACCTCTCCCTCCAACCTGGCCAATTCCCCCAGCATGGAAAAGAGCTATCATCACCCCCATACACAAGTGCGGTGACAAAATCCCCAGGCAACTACCGGCCAATCTCCATCCTCCCCCACCCTTTCTAAAGCCCTAGAAAAGATCGTGGCTGACCAGGTAACGGACTACCTTACTAAGTATAACCTCCTCTGCAGGGAACAACATGGTTTTCACCATGGCTTCAGTACCACAACTGCCCTCATTAAGTTCTCCACTTTCATCCACTCTGCCTTGGACAAAGGGCATTCTGCCACGGCAGTCTTCATTGACTTGTCTAAGGCCTTTGGCACTGTCTGCCACCCTCTTCTTATAAACACCCTCACTCAGCTTGGCCTCACCTCAGGCCCTGTAAGATGGGTTGCAATTTACCTCACTGCCCATACACAGTGCGTAAAAATAAATAATATCCTCTCTAGCCCTCGTCAGGTCCGCTCTGGGGTTCCCCAAGGCTCCATCTTGGGGCCACTACTCTTCAGCTTATACCTAAACATGCTACCCAATGTCTCATCAGAAAACATTCTGCTCTACGCAGATGATGCGGTCCTCTTCACATCCCACCTTGACCCCGCCAAACTCCAGCTTGCACTACAATCCACTTTTGCACAGACTGAGCAGTGGTTCCTTGACCACAGGCTTGTGATCAGTCTGAAAACCTAAACTCTGCTGTTCACCCAGAATCAGAATAAACTGAAGAACTCTGTACTGTCCATTCAATCCTTCTCCCACCAACCTATTGAACAGATTACCTCATACAAATACCTAGGTATCATCCCCATTCCTCCCTCACCTTCCATGAACACATCCATACCCTCTGCTCTGCCATAAATTCCCACATAGGCTTGCTTTATCAGCATAGAGCTTGTCTCCCCAGAAGCACTATGACTGCCATTGACTCATCTGTCCTGTCCCTAGCGGACTACGGACTTCTAATGTACAGCACAGCAGACAACACTGCTCTGGGCAAAATCTAGCTCTCAATCAACAAGGCCTGTTGGCTACTCACTAGGGCTGACAGGAAAACACATACCTGCACACTTCGCCTTGTCTAACATCCTTTCCCTTAATGAGTGGCTACTCTACCGACCCAGCCTGCTCACCCAAAACCTGTGTCGGATTAACCCTCGGACTGACTAAACTAATCTGCATGGCCACCCCTCCTGTCCACACTCATAGCTCCACTAAGACCCTACTAGTAGTCCCTAGGGTTAGGATGATCCTCGCTCAGAGATTCTTTCCCTACAGGGCACCTTCCTGGTTCAACACCCTCCCTCCTGATACCTTGTCTGAGCTCAGAATTGGACCTTTCAAGTCATCCTTATGTAGCCACCTTCTAAGCTCCCATCATTGCAATTGTAAATAACTGCTCCACTACTGGTCCTCAGCCAGCTAACTAATCCTGCATCACCCACCCTGTTCTTATACCAAGGCACATTTCCACAATTTCTGAGCTACAATCACATGGAAACTTCACCTGCAATTTCTGAGCTCAGTACCAAGCTCCGGCTGTCTACCACTACTGTCCTCAATGTATATATGCCCAATGATCACTCCCTCTTGCTTAGCTACCATAATGTATAGGCCTTTCTCCTGCAAGCTGTTATTGACCTTCCACCTGTTCTTAACTGTACAAAGCGTAATTGTATATACTTCTGCCATGCTACTGTTCCTACACTGTCTGTTCCCCACACACTGTATATATTTTGCCTCCCTATCCTCTTCTTTGTATGACGATGAGCCTTTGTAAATGACTCTCTTACACAAAGGGTTGTAATTTTTATACTGTAATAAATAAATACATTTTAGATTTGGTTTCCCTGGGTGTATCAGCTGTTTGCCTATATTGCAATACTCACAGATGTTGCATCTTTTACATTTGTAGCACCCTCCCGTTGTCTTTGGTAGCCAGTTAAGATGTTGAATATTACCTTTTTCTTTGGGTAATCTACTGTGAATTGGTTTGTCTTTGAGGTTACATCCTTGACTGAAAGTGACCCTTGATTTAGGCCATACTGCTTCTGCCACTCAGGGGTCCCCAAATAAGATTTGCCAATTTTTGTGGATAATATTATCCACCCTGCCAGACCAGATGTTGAACTCAGTAATGAAAGTTATAGGTCCTTTTATGTTGAAGCCCTTTTTTCTATCTTTTAGTAAATCTTCCCTGTTTTTAAAGTGGGCCCTGTTTATTGAATCATCAAGCATCTGTTCTGAATACCCCCTATTTTGAAATCTTAGTTTGAGTTTGTTTACTGTTCAAAAAATGTGCTTTCCTCAGAACAATTTCTATGTAGTATAATGAATTGACTATACAGTACCAACTTTCAGGGACCTAGGATGTGACTGTCAGCTCTTAACACACAATTGGTTGCTGTCTGCTTTCTAAAACATTTTAAAACTACTATATGTTTTTGCACATTCTTGTTGGTTTGCTCAGGGTAAAGTCCAGGAAATTTATACTGTTTCTATCTGCTGTGTGCATGAATCTTATGTTTAAATCATTAATCTTAAGCCATTCCATAAGGGAATCAATGTCTTTGTTGTCTCTCTGTGAAACACAGATCACGTCATCTATAAAGCGGTTCCTCTTTAAAATGTTTTGAGCATAAGGATCAACATCAGCATTAAATATGTATTTGTGTTCCCAATACCCCAAAAAGGTTTGCATATGCCAGGGCCACAGATGCCCCCATGGCAGTACTACATACTTGGAGGTTAAATGTGTCTTCAAACTCAGAATAATTTTGAGTTAATATGAACTCAAGAGTAGTTAAATTAATTCAATGGGAATATCTGTTTTTCTCTTAATGTTGTTCTAAGGAGAACCTGCATGCTGAAAGCCCATCATGTTTGATTGACATGTAAGGAGCTTCCATGTTAATGCTTAACCAAGTCATATGCTCCTCCCTTTCAAAATCGGAAAACTTTCTAAGCACAACAGCAATATCTTTGACATATGATTTTAACTTGGTAACCCTTTTCTGTAGGAAATAATCTACAAATTTACCTAAATACTGTGTAAAGGAGAAAACCTCTGATATTACATGTCTCTCAAATGGATTTTCCATATTTTATGGATTTTAGGTAAAATGTAGAAGTAGGGTGTAACTGGATGTTCCTCCCATATATACTGATATTCATCTTCTGAAATCTGCCCTGATGTAACTGCATCCTGTAGCAGAACATACAATTCTTTCTTAAACTTGACAGAGACTAATCCAGGCCTCACTTCTATCACTTATCGACTATGCAGATTTCCTCTATGGCCACTGTACTATTTCCTACTTAAGTAAATTGGATACCTTGTACCATAGAGCTCTAAGGTTCATCACAGATCTTCCATTCAACACTCATCATTGCTTTCTCTATGCTGCAGTTGGTTGGACATCCTTACACCTCAGAAGGAACAAAAATGCTGCATTATGGATTTACAAAGCTCTGTCTAACAAACTTCCATCCTATATTTTAGATTGCTTTACACTGGCCACAGCTAGATCATATGCCCTAAGAAGCAATAACTTCATCACCTTGAAGCTACCCAAAGCCTGCACCCGGCATGGGAGATCTGCAATCAGTTACTCTCTTGCAATGGCTTGGAATTCACTGCAGAAGACCCTAAAGTTGACCACCTTTATACCCCTAACATCCTTTAAAAAGCTCTACACAAGCCTCTTCCCAGAGAAATGCAATTGCTTTCATAAGGCCTAGTCCAATCACATTCTTTATCCCCACCCCCCTCTTTCTATGCAGCTTTGCTACCCCTTACCAAGACCTTCTCTGCTACCCCTGGCACTTACTTCTGCCCCATTCACTCACTACTAGTTGATTTTAGTCCTTATCCAAAACTCCCACCAGCGCTCATGTCATTTTCAGAGGCTACTATCAACACTTTATTAATCATCAATCATATCTGTTTGGTTTAGCTTGCCCTGGAGCCTGTATTCTCCAGCTGCACTGCTTGTATATATGTTTATATTATTGTAACCTGTTTACTTAGAAGTGTTTTGTATATGTCTGTTCTTTGTACCTTCATGTTATTCCTCGACCTATCAGGTCCATCTTGTAAATGAGCTTTGCTCAATGATGTCCACCTGAATAAATAAAGATTTTGATTGATTGATTGATTGATTGACTTGTTCAGAGGGTTACATAGTAGTTTAGTGTAATTCTTATCATCATTTAACAATGAAAACAATATGTCTTTATACAGATCTCTGTCTAAAACTACTGTATTACCCCTCATCTGCTAATTTCACCACAATATCAGAACACTCAGTTAATTCCTGCAATGCTGCCTTTTCTTTTTTGCCTAAGTTATTATTTGTTGGCAAAGATGCACTATTTAAGATTTCATTAACTTGTTTTGTCACTACCTTTTCAAAAGCAGTCACCACTGGATTGGAAATATTTGGACAGAATGTAGAGTCTGGCTTAAAAAAAAGGTTCCTTTTTTCCTTGATGTTAGCAATTTCAGTTTTGCATATCCCAGAACTTGCATAAATAATTTCTCCCAACAAATCTTGATTGAAGCTGTCTAAGTTTATAGCATCTTCATTGGTTTCCACACTTAAATCACTCTCAAGTCCAATTTCATTCAAAATGTAGTCTGTGTCCTCACATGGGGTCAGGGTGGGGACAATGGGATCTGCTTGAAAACCCATATTGCTGATATTCTCTGTTGTATTCCTGGAAAAATGAAGCTTATGTTTTATTTTTCTAAAAAACTTAAACAGATCCTTGTTTATCTGGAAGGGATTTAATTGAGGTGTGGGGACAAAAGATATAACCCCTTCTTCAATAAAGGTGTTTATAAATGGAAAAGTTCGTTATGTAACTATTTATAACTCTTCTGAGCTGCTTTGTCCCTCAGATTCATTTTTGTCTGTCCAGTAACTTCTCTTGCTTCCCCTTCCCCTTCTACCTCTCCTTATCCTGCAGTTACATTTTTGTTTGGAATGGGGTCTCTTTGGATAAAAAAAAACACCCTCTTTATTCTTGACAGCTGCTTTATTCACATTTTGAAACATACTTGGATCTGGTCCGCTTCTTCCTCT
The DNA here is from genome assembly GCA_016271365.2 of Neoceratodus forsteri. Classification (NCBI taxonomy): domain Eukaryota; kingdom Metazoa; phylum Chordata; order Ceratodontiformes; family Ceratodontidae; genus Neoceratodus; species Neoceratodus forsteri. The sequence continues at coordinate 728,322,327 of CM028129.1, forward strand.
CTTCCCCTCCCCACTCCAATATTTGTCCATTCATGTAGTCTTCTTCATCTCTAACTAACTTCTTCTGTTTTTTGTTAATGAGTTTATTTTCATATTTCTGCAGCCGTTTCTGAAGTTGGGAGTCTAGTTCTTTAATTGCCGGGTCTGATTTAAATTTAAAATTTTGGTATCTCCTGCTTTGCCTCAGTGATTTCTACTGCCAAGTCTTAGTACTCAGTATTGTCTTCCTTGAATATGATTTCCACAAACTATTTTGAGTACACCTCTGCCACAGCTAACCACTCCTCCTTGTGTTGAAGTTTTTAAAGCTGCTCGAGGAATCTAAGGAGCTCCATAATCCCGAGGTGCTTTTCCTTTTGCTAGGTATAGTTCCAAAGTTGTAATGTTGATGCGTAATGTACAATTCTTTATGTAATAGCCTCTCAAGTTTAGTGAAGGTTGATTTAATATCCCTGCTACTAGTCACAGGTTCACCTGCCCCTTGCAGTTTCTCCTCTACTTTTTGCCATTTGATTTGAAAGGTCTCGTTGTTGTCCCAACTGAAGCCTATTCCTGACCCTGTGGCTTCTTCATTCTTCTACATATTCTTTCTGTTATTGAAAGGTACTTTCTCTGTCAGTAAACTAACACAGGGTTTAAATATCGAAAGGTAGGCTGTACGCTGTCTGTCTGTACTGATTATAACAATGAACTTTTAAGTGCAAAATCCCACATTGCTATTCAAAGTGCTCACGTGCTGCAGCAACAATGGCAGATATACAAACCTGTTCTGAAAGTATGTTTACTGTGTCTGAGTGGTGTGGGGCAGGTGCAATAAAAGGGCAACTAGCCCCACATTAAAACATTCTGCTCTTAATTGTTCCTGGAATGCCCCTCAAATATTATTTGTTTGATGTTTATAAATCCTTTTTTGTATCACGTGATACAAAAAAGGTTCTTTTTTCATATCATGAGTGATGAAAAAGGATCCTTTTCATGAGGGAAAACTGCTTTCCCTGTTATGCAGTGGCATTCCAGGCCCTCCAATTCCTTTCCCTTGGTCTAATAATTTTCCTTGGTGTCTAGTGGACCCCTCACCCTCTGATCCCTGTCCCTTGTTAATAAAATAAGTTGCCCTGCAGTCTAGTGGTGCCTCCCAATCCCATCAGCATTGTAAAATAATTTGCCCTGGTGTCTAATGGCACTCCACCCTTTGATCCCTGTCCCTGTTGTTCTTACAGTTTTCCTGGTGTCTAGTGGCACCTCCTGCCCTCTGATCCCTGTTCCACTTGTTTTTATAGTTTCCCTGGTGTCTAGTGGCACCCCCCTCCAATCCCCATCCCCATTTTTCATATAGTTTCCCTGGTGTCTAGTGGCACCCCCTACTCTCTGATCCCCATCCTGCTTGTTTCTATCCCTGTTGTACATATACTGTAGTTTCCCTGGGGTGGTATATTCAAAGGGGTTGCACATGGCGCTAATAGTATTATGCCATGCTAACCCACTGATAGTGCCCAGCATGATATTCAAAAGGGGATGTTAGCTGCACATAATTCCCTGCACCAGGGTGCACCAGTAATGTATGTGGTGCAGTGCAGTGCAGCCCATGCACATCCTGACATTTAGCCTAGGGTGTGCAGTGTGCAAGTGCACAAACCCGCCTTTGTGCCACATTGGGGCACAAGGTCCACCCATAAAAGCAGAAGTAAGGCCTGCCACACTGACAGGTGAGCTGCCATATTACAGGGTGTAACATGGCAGCCACCAGCTGTGGGTGGCCACTCGACCTCCAGAGACACAGTCCGGGTGTCATTGCCCTCCCCTCACCTGACCGCAGGCATAGAATTATACTATCCCTGGTGGTCCAGTGGAACCGCTCCCCTGTCTAATAGTGGACCAATGGGCATACAGCTGTACTGTATGCTGTCAGTTGGCGGGAAGCTGGGAGGCTTGCGGGTGGGGAGATGCCACCTGCTGCTGACCGGGGGGAGCAGGGTGGTGGGTCTGAGTGGGCAGATGGAGAGGGGGATACTGGTGGCCCAACTGGGCATTTATTTACAACTGAAGCCCTTATTTGGGCTGGGGATCGGGTTCACTGGACCAACAGGGAAAGTATTTTATACAACAGCCCGTGATCGGGTGATGGGATAGGGTCCACTGGACCATCAGGGACTTTAACTGTACCCATGGCCCACAATCAGGCATTGGGACACGTTGCCTGCTGAGGGGCAGGGGGCGTCGGTCCCCGATGGCTGCAGCCTGGTAGGGCACCAGGCGCAAGTCACCGGGGATCAGCACACCTGCATGCAAATGGGGCCATAATGACATGCAATTTGCCCCATTTGCACCTTGCATGCATAATGGCCTCATTTGCATGCCCAGCATTGAATATCGTGGTTGCTGCACCTAGCGCACCCACACTTGCACTGGTGCATCCCCCTGCTCCTCACTTGCTACTTGTGCTGATGAAGTGCCACTGCACCATGTGCAGTGCAGGTGGGCCCAGTGCCATAGTCAAAGGAGCTGAGCCATGGTGCAGCACCGTTGAATATTGCCTGGGCCTTGCCCTAGCGCATCTGAGTTGTGCTTCCTCCTAGGCTTGCGCCCCTTCCTGGTGAATTCTGAATATCCCACCCCTGGTGTTTAGTGGCACCCCATACCCTCTCTTGGTTCTTTTTCCTGTAATAAAGAAAATGCCCCTCAATGTCTTTTTCTTTTTACCTGTAAAAAAAAGTGCCTTGTTGATCCGACCCCTCCACCCTCACCTCCCACTCAGCACCTACCACCCAGCACCGCCCAAACCCGTCATAGACCCTCACTCACCTAAACAGGTGCCATGGTGAAGATCCACTCTCTGATCAGATACATGTCTTGTTGCTGGAAACATTGACTGCTGTATGAGAAAGTAAGGTAAGTGCAGTTCAATGTATTTCAATAGGGTTTTTAACTCTGGTGCATAACTTTTTGCCATTTTTCAATATTTTGAAACCAAATTTTCAACATACCCTTTTTTGAGACTCCTCCTCATGAATAATATTAGTTTCAGTTTGCAAACCCTGCCCAAAAGGTGATTTCATGGTCAGTTGGCGAAATCAACTTTCAGGCGGGTTTTCAAAATTTCACCATATTTCTTTGTGAGGTGGGGTCATACGAATGGTAAGTTGAAAATCTGCGGTCAAAATATGCTAAAATGGTGAAGTTCTGCATGCTCATTGACATTTCGCTATGCTCACTCGTAACTTTTGTAATTTTCAATATTTTAACCTCAAATTATCAACATAGCCATTTTTATACCACCTCATGAATGTGACAGCTGCCATTTTTCAAATGTTCACAAAAGCAAAGATGCTTCATGAGTAACAATTCTGTGCCCCAGCCAAGGAACAATGTAGAACAGAGCAGTCTGGGCACCAGAGTGACTGCAAAAAGACTTTTATTCAAAACTTCCAAAATTATTCACAGACAGGCTCAAGCATTAAAAGCAGCAGCAGCAGTACAAGAAGGAAGGATCCCTAACCGTTTCACCGGGTGGCTTCACAGAGGGGTGTGTCTGCTCACTGCTTGTATTCCATTTAAATAGTGAAGTCCATAAAAGTGACAGTACATCAATAGTGCTACATAACATATGTTATATATATATATATATATATATATATATATATATATATAATATATACATTTAATTGTACTTAACAACTTAAACACCATAAGTTAATATAGAATACACATTAAACATATTTTACTCGAACTACAACTAATTGGACTAAAATGGAAATAGCAGAAAGTTTTATTTTTAATGAGGAAGGACATGAAGTTTCCGAAGATCCTCAAAACTCTTCTCCATCCCAATTTCAAAATTATTTCTGCACATCCAATGTAAGTCCTTGTGTAGGTGTGGAACTATAAACAACTCTCTAGAAAAGGAAGAAGAGCGAGAACATTAGTAACAGAAATACCCATAACAGTGCCATTTCTGTATGTCTCAATCCTATTCTTGTTTAGTTTTTGAATTCATTTCTATCATTTAGGCCTGGGAAACAACGCCCCAGTTGGATGATCCATATTGCTTCCTGTTAACCAACCTCACTTGCTCAATACCACAGAACCTGAATATGTGGGTACCACTAGTGTCCTGTCTGCAAATGTCAGTTACCAGGGAATTGGTACAATCCCTTTTTCTATTTTATGTGAGTGTTCACCCACCAGCACCTTAAAGCGCGAGATGTCATGCCGAGCGTAAAAGACAGCACTCGGCATGTTGCCAGGTAAATTACATTTTCAGTATCGCAACTGATGAAAGATCTTATTTAAAATGTCTTAGTGGCATTAACAGTTGTAAAAGAAGAAGTCTTGTTGATACTTGAACAGAGCTACATCGCTCACAATTAAATGTACCCTGGATGTAACGGTGGAACCAAGTGGATACTGTAGAGCAGGGTTGTAAATAGGTTGTAAACTGTGTACTAGTCTATCATTTAGGTTTCTGCCCCTTTTATACACCATTCTAGGGAATTTTTTAGTGTTATTTTTAAGAACAGAGTCAGATCTAAATATAGATGAATTCTTGTGTACAATGTCTCTTACCTTATCACTCTGCCTACAGTATGTGGTCACAAAGTTTACCTGATTCGCTCTCTTTGTTTCCTGTGATTGTTCAGGCCTTAAAAGGCTTGTTCTGTCTATGCTGTTAGCATGCATCAAGGCATTTTTCAGAATCTTATCACTATATCCACAGTCTTCAAACCTGGTATAGTTCTGTACTCTTAGACTTGAAATTAACATCACTGCTGCAACTACGTCTAACTGTTAGTGTGGTAAGAGTGACAGGTAGATGGGTGGAGCAAGGTATTTCTATCAGTTTCTTTACAGTATAGACTGGTGCCAATTGTACCATCAGACAGTTTTGTAACAGATCAAGAAAAGTAATGGATGTTTGGCTAGCCTGCACAGTAAATCTTAAACTGGAGTTACTTTTTTCCAAGTACTGTACAAATGCATCCAACTCATCCCTGTCACCCCTCCACACCAAAAGAATGTCCTCTATATATCTCTTCCTTAGATCAATTCCATCATAAAAGGGATTGCTTTCTGAGTTATAGACTATTTCTGTTTCTCACATCCCCAGGAAGAGGTTTGCATAGTTGGGTGCAAATGTAACACCCATATCGGTCCCCTTAATCTAGAGCTAAAACTTTTCCAGAAAAAGAAAAGCATTAGACTGTAACACAAACTGGGCACATTTTATAAGGAACACTTTAAGATTCTGGCTGCAGTTGGTTCTAGTATCCAAGTAATACTGAAGTGCATTCAAGCCTTCTGATTGGGGAATATTTGTATAGAGGGACTCAATGTCAGGGGATACTAGGCACCACTCCCGTTCAATATGCATATTATCAAGGACACCCAGAATGTGTCTAGTGTCCTGTACATATGAGGACAGAGAAGTGACCAGTCCACACCTACACAAGGACTTACATTGATGTAGAAATAATTTTGAAATTGGATGGAGAAGAATTTTGAGGTCCTTCAGGAACTTCATGTCCTTCTTCACTAAAAATAAAAATTTATGCTGTTTCCATTTTAGTCCAATTAGTTGTAGTTTTGTAAATATTTTTAATGTGTATTCTATGTTCACTTATGGTGTTTGTCTTAGACAATTTAATGTATTTATTTGTATGTGTATATATATATATATAAATGTAACCTTATGTTGCATAGCACTATTGATGTACTGTCACTTTAATGGACTTCAGTATTTAAATGTTATACCAGAAATGAGCAGACACACCCTCTGATTTAAGCCACCGGTGAAACCGTTAGGGATCCTTCCTCTTGTACTGCTGCTGCTGCTTTTAATGTTTGAGCCTGTCTATGAGTAATTTTGGAAGTTTTTGAGGAAAGAGACTTTTTACATTCACTCTGGTGCCCAGCCTGCTTTGTTCTACATTTTTCAAATGTTGTCTAAAATGTCTTTTCATGCCCCTGGTGCAGAATGACAGTGTGCTGGCACGGAAGGACATTTTGTTGGGGATTTCACAATTTTTATTGTCAAGTTGATGAGGCAGGGTAATCGGAGGCTATGTTGACAATTTGGTTGCTGTTGTGACCTGTGCTTCCCCATAAAGATACATATACACATCTATGGAGGGATGGAAGCACAAGGCTCAGAAGGCCCTGTGCTGCTTAAGAGAAATAAGGATATGATTACACTATCTCAAAAGCTACGGATGCATTGGAGCACAGGGCCCAGAGGGCCCTGCACTCCAACAGGAAAATAAGGATACCATTATACTATCTTAAAGAGTAAGGAAATTCTTAGCAAAAAACTGCATTGATGCAACATTTTGGGTTGAGCCTACAGCATTCAAAGTTGAGAAATGTGGCTTTAGGGTTTCCAACTCTAGAACCTCAATGCCAACCCTAAAGCAAATCAGGGGTGGAGTCTTCCTAGGGTTTGTCAGCCCTAAAGCTCACCTTATTAGGTGTGTATGTTTCTGGAGTGTATAGAATCAGGTGAGCTTTAGGGTTGACAACCCCCAGGACGACTCTGACCCTGATTTTCTTTAGAGGTGGCATTGGGGTTTTAGGGTTGGAAACCTAAAGCCACATTTCTCTACTTTTGATGCTGTAGACTCAACCCTAAATGTTGTATTAATTCAGTTTTTTGATATATTATAGTGGCACGATAGCACCACTATAGTGAGGGTTGAGTAGGCAGTTTAATGTTTAACCTCAAAAGTTGTACTTTAATAACTTTGTAACCATTCAACGGATTTGCATGCAATTTGGTGTGCACTGTCCTGTGGGGTAGGTCTCATGATACACTAAGTTTCATTCTGATTGGAGTTGTGGTTTTCCTGTTGCACATAGTGAAAAAGTGTAAAGTTGCTTTTTCCACCAGTTTTGGCTGTTTTTACTCATCATGATGTGGCTACACCATTTGGAATTTTTGTCTGACATTTTCAGGGTAGAAAGAAGTTGCAACAAATAACAAGCCAGCATTGGTTTGGTGAAAAATATTTATCCGTTCCACAGTTATTCAATTTTTAAGTTCAAGTTCTGAGCATGCTCAGTTCAGTCTTTGGATAGCTGCACAGATTTGAAGAGGATTTGTAGCACAAAAGGGATTTTGACAGATCATCAAAAGAGATTTATAAAATCCCTGTTCATGAGAAAAAAATTCCTTTTTACAAGCCGCCATCGTGTTTTCAGTTTTTGTTCCCAAACAAAACGTTATACCATGCCCCAGTAATGTCATCTGTAGACATCCAAGTATGGGTTTTGTTCATGGGGACATCCTGCACACTTCTGCGCCTTTGGTTTACTTTATTTTAAACAAAAAATGTTCATTTTTAAATTTAAAAATCTCTTTTCTTGACTCGTTCCGATCCCTTTTCGCGAGCTGCCAAAATCCTTTTTTGCGAGCAGACCCTTTTTGCGAGCTGTCAAAATCCATTTTTGTGAGATGACAACCAGATGGCCCTACCTTGCAAAAAGGGATTTGCCTGCAAAAAGGGATTTTGACAGCTCATGAAAGAGATCAGCTAAAAGGGATTTTGACAGCTCACGTAAAAAGGGATTTTAAAAGTAATCCTTTTCATGAGCTGTCAAAATTTTGTGAGAAATCCTTTTCTTGAGTGGTCAAAATCCTTTTTTGTGAGATGATGACCAGAAGGCCCTACCTCGCAAAATGGATTTCTCATGAAAAGGGATTTTGAAAGCTTGCAAAAAGGGATTCGGCTTGTGAAAAGGGATTTTGGCAGATCACGAAAAGGGATTTTAAAAGTAATCCCTTTTGGTGAACTGTCAAAATCCCTTTTCATGAGAAATCCATTTTTGTGAGCTGTCAAAATCCCTTTTCATGAGATGATGACCAGATGGCCCAGAAAATCCCTTTTTGCAAGTCAGTCCCTTTTCGGAAGCTGTCAAAATCCCTTTTCTTGAGATGATAACCAGATGGCCCTATCTCATGAAAAAGGGATTTTGACAGCTTGCAAAAAGGGATTTGGCTCATGGAAAGGGATATTGACTGCTCATGAAAAGAGATTTTTAAAGGTTGCTGTTTCTTTGGCACTTCACTGCAAAGAAATGGTTACAATTTTCAGCTTGAAATTTGCAGGGTACAAAGGGGTTGCCCAACGGATGTGAGTTTTGTTGGTTTGGTGAAAAAATTTACATTGGTTCCATACTTATGACATTCCAAATTTTAGAAACTTCCCATAGGATAACATTGTGACATACATGGTACCTTTCAATGGCTATATCTCGAAAACAGTTTGAGTCATGGATTTTTCACTAAACACAGGTTAGTATGGTGTACTAAGCACACGTGCAGGTTGCCAGTCCATGATTACAGCTGAAGTGGAATTTTTTCTAATGTTCCTGTGGTTGCAGAGATATTGTGTCATTTGCAGCACAAGGGTTACTTGGAATGTCTCTGGGCCTGTGCTGCATCTGTACAATTGTAGGTAGATGGGAGGGCCCTGCGCTCCCACATATGGATACCATTATGCAGTAATGGGACTACAGGGCCATCCATTCTCTTCATACTAGGGGCCCTGCGCTCCCACAGGGAGATGACAGTTTATTACAATGTCTGTACAGTTATGGATTGATGCGGGACCTGCACTCCAACAAATTGATACTACCTGGCCCTGTGCTCCCAAAAACATATAAGGGTAAGATTTCCCTTTCTCAAAAAGTAAGAAAATTCATGCAAAAAAGTTTGTTACTACATCAGTTAGGGTTGAAGCAACAAAAGTGGGGAAATGAGGCATTAGGGTTTCCAACCCTAACTCCTCCCCAACCCTCCACACACCAACAGGCATTGGGGTGTACCTTGGGATTGTTGGGCCTAACTCTCACCCCATTTTCCTATACTGTACTATCTCAGCTTCCTTACACATGAAATGGGGTGAGAGTTAGGGCCAATGACCCCAAGGCACACCCCAACACCTGTTGGTGTGTGGAGGGTGTGGTGGAGGGTAGGGGAAGTTTTAGGGTTGGAAACCCTAATGCCTCATTTCCTGACTTTTGTTGCTTCAACCCTAACTGATGCACTAATGAAGTTTTTTACAATTAATTTATATATTATAGTGGTGCCATTATAGTTAGGGTTGAGTAGGCACTTTAATGTTAAACTCCAATTTTTGCACGTTAATAACTTCGTAACTGTTCAGTGGATTTGCATGAAATTTGGAATGCATGGTCTGGTATGGTAGATCTCGTGATCTGCTAAGTTGCATTTTGGTCAGATGTACAGTTTCAGTGCAGCAAAGCACTGAAAAATGCATTTTTCACCATTTTTTGTCACTTTTTTGCCCATCGTGCTGCGACCACACTATTTAGTGTTTTGGTCTGACATTTGGAACATACAAGGAGTTTGGGTCAAAGAACAATCCAGCATTGGTTTGGTTAAAAAATATTAATCCCTTCCATTTCATTTTTAATTTTGGGGCTCTGAGCATGCTCAGTTCACTCTAAGATTTATATGCATGTTTTGCGAAAGAGGATTGGGCTCATGGTCAAGGATTTTGTCAGCTCACAAAAGAGGATTTAAAAAATCCTAACCTGTGAGGAAGAATACCTTGTCCACGAACTGCCTTCTTGTTTTAATTTTTTCACCCAAACAAAATGTCATAGCTTCCTCTACGGATGACTTCTCGTTGCAATAAGGCATGGGTTTTGTTCAGGATGATGCCCTCTACAAACCTATACCTTTGGTTTGCTTCATTTTGGCCAAAAAAATAGCCATTTCAAATTAAAACATTCTTGTCTGTGACTCGCTTCCAATCCCCTTTCGTGAGCAGACAGAATCCCAGTCCACGAGCCGATCCTGTTTCGCAAAGTAGCAAAATCCTTGACCATCACTTTGTGACCAGATGGCCCTTCCTGCGGATGAGGACTGACTGACTGTCAAGGATTTTGCTGCCTCATAGTTGCTAGGGATCAGATTGTCAGCTTGCAGACTGATTTTGTCAGCTCGTGAAAGGGGATTGGTTTCTTGAACTTCGCTCATGAGTTGAGAAAGTCCCAGTCTGCAAGCTGACAAAATCCCAGTCCACCAGCAATTCCATTTTGTGAGGTAGCAAAATCCTTGACTGTCACTTTATGATCCGATGACCCTTCTCGCAGACAAGAATTGAGCGATGATTTTGCTGCTCTCATGAAAGGGGATCAGCTGGCGGACTGGGATTTTGTCAGATCGCGTAAGGGGATTGTTTTTTTCAATCCCTTCCATAAGGTGACAAAATCCCCATCCACAAGCTGACAAAATCCCAGTCCACCACCTGATCCCTTCATTTAGGTAGCAAAATCTTGACCGTCACTTAGGGACCAGATGGTCTAAATCTGATGGTCAAGGATTTTTCATGGATGGTGATTTTGACAGCTCGTGAATGGAGATTGATCTGACAGTCAGGATTTTGCTACCTCACAAACTAGGAATTTTAACTTTAAAACTTTCCCACTGCATTGTAAATTAACGGTCTGGTCTTTTGACTTGAAATTTGCAGGGTATTAAGGGATGTCCCAGAGATGTGAATTATGCTATTTAGGTGTTAAAAGTTAATCAATTACATAGATATGCCATCACAAAGTTTTGATTTTTCCCATAGGATAACATTGTGGCACCCATAGCAATCTTCGTGCCCATATCTCAAAACGAAGTGAGACATGGATTTTTGCTACTCATCAAACAAATTTGGAAACCACATATTATACCTGCAGTGGAATTTTCTTCCTAGGTTGTACAGTTGCTAACATATTGGCAAATTAGTGTCACAAGGGTTTCAAGCATGCCTTTTCAGCATTTTTGGTACCCATATCTTGTAAACGATGCAACATATGGATTTGGTTGATGTACTGTATCTCGTAAGGAAGTCTCGCTGTCATGATTACAATGACACTTCAATTTTTCCCCAGCTGCTACGGTTCCTGAGATATTGGCAAATTAGTGTTACAAGGGTTCCTTGCCCTGTAGGGCTGCTGTATGGCTCATAGGTACGTGTACTGTAGTGGGAGCACAAGGCTATTGCTCCCAGACTATATCGTTATGCAGAATGGTTAGCTTGGTGGCCCCATACTCCCACCAACACATGCTATTTACTAGTTATATTACACTTTTTCAAAAGTATGAAATTCATTGTAAAATTTGTTTATCAGATCAGTTAGAGGTGACAAAAGTGGGAAATGAGACTTTAGGGAGCTCTAACCTCCACCACCACCCATTCTCCACAGACTGACAGATGCCAGGGTGTGCCATGGTGTTGTGAGGCCTCTCACCCCATTCTCCTTTACTGTAGCACATCAACCTGTTTACACATGGAATGCGGTGAGAGTTGGGCCTCTGTCAGTCTGTGGAGGATGGGGTGGGGTTAGTCTCAACCCTACATCTCATTTCCTACTTTTGTCACTTTAACCTAACTGATGCATTAAATAAAGTTTTTGGTAATGAATATATATATATATATATATATATATATATACGCACACACATACGTATGTATGTGTGTGTGTATGTATATATATTATGTGTATATATATATATATATATATATATATATATATATAGATATAGATATACAGTATATAAAATATATGACCAGAAGGTAACCAAAGTATTAGGAGTCATTCAATATGAGCTCCACAATGAATATAATTTGAAACCTTTTGCTCCAAGCATGGGTCCCAGTACACTACAATGGTTTTAGTTCTTATGGATACTCCTATTCAAACCCATGATCTAATGTTGTCATGAAAAGATGATCCAAATATGTTTTCTTAGCACACTCATAACTTTTTATTGATACCAAAATTTAGTGGAAGTGAAAAAAGAATACAGGCCCATTAACCCCTGTCCTCTCCAGTTCCATGTCCATCCTTCCTGATGTCCCAGCGGTACTCCCCTCCATGGCAGGGGCTCCAAGATGAATGCCACCCTCTGCCTGAGGCAGTCCATTGTGTGGACTAGGATCTAGTATTGGCAGAGGAGTTCTTGGAGCTCTGGCTGTCATATAGACTGTCAAGGGTTTTCTCCCAATTTTTCTCCTGGGATCTGCCTCACCCTGGGTGAGCATATAGCCTATCTGGTAGACTTGGCTGCACTTAATAAGGCCCTGTGGAAAAAGCCAGCTCTTTGGTCCACTGCAAGGGTCACTGAGGAACAGCGGCCCAACACTAACCCTTCCCAACCACAACTGTGGCAATCTGGCCTGCCTCTCAACACAGTGTCCCAAGCTTGTTCTGGACATTTGGTCGCCTGCACGGCAGTGCATTACATTGCCACTTGGCCATCAGGGCAGCCATGAATAGAGTTGTTTTATAGTGAATCTTTCATATGTACTGCATCTCAAAGTGCTTTACATATGAATTAGTTAGATACAGTATGCAGGGACTGTATAATACTGTTACAGCTCCTATTAAGCACTCAGCAATCACATGCAGTCATGAAAGGTTACACAGCCCAGACTTTTTTTTACTTTTTTTATGCCCCTTTCTGATCTCCAGCAGCTGAAATGCTCAGGAGCACCCTAAGCACACCCAGTCCCTGACATTTCTACCTGCCAATGCCATCTTCCATTGAGCCTCGGGTCTGCCCCCAAGCAGGGAAGGGAAGCAAGGGGACTTACTCAGAGTCTCTCATGTGGCATCAGAAGCCCTGCTGGTGGTGGTGAAGGGACCTGGATGCACCAAGGTCTATTGTCACCATGTTGGTGCTCTTTTCTAAGTTTCTCCTACCTTTGCATATCAGCATGCTTGGTGCTCAGTGTGGGGCAACACAATGACACACTGGCCACGAGCTAGGTATCATCACTCTCTCTCTACCTTCACTGTGCTATCATCTAAGCATCACCTAGGTGACAGCACTGCAGCAGAGAACAGTGATCCTTCTTATCTAGGGGAGGAGAGCATCTTCTGGGATGCTGGGATGCTCATTCGTGGTCCCCCAGTCATCACTCCAGTGACAAGGACTCATTCCTGAACCTGAGTCACCAGCATATCGAGCCATAGCTTTACCACTGTGATGAGGCCTGGTCTTACTGAGTGATTAAATGATTGCCAGGACACTCAGTAAATTTCCTTTACCCTTTTTGAAAAGTGCCATGGGATTTTTAACTTTCAGTTGAACAACCATGAGAGTTGGGCACATGGGCAGAAGTGGCATCTCACCTGAAGGACAGCACCTCTAACAGGGCAGAACCCTCTCAGTCCTATACTGCATTGTGCTACCAGAAGAGTCATATGGACAATGAGTCTGATCATGTGATCAGATAAGTTGTAAAGACAGACCTAACACATGTACTCACTGGCAGAATTTTGCAAAGCCACTGGGCAGAATGGGGATGGGGATGTATGCAAGCCCCAGAATACCATGCAGAGGGGAAAAATTACTTGAGAACATTGGTGCTTAGTTTTGATAGGTTAAATGCATTCCTGTCTGATGATCACAAACTATTGTGAACACTCTTTATATGTTCTTCTCCAATATAATCATTCTCAGAAAATGTAATGCTTTTGAGTTATAATTGTTCCTACATGCAGGATGATAGTTTGTTTTAAAACTAGAACCATAGAAATAAAATTTGACGGCAGAAGCAGACTCAATGGTCATTGAGTCTGCTCTTAGTATACTACCTCACCTTCATTGGCCTATGGTACTAGTGGGCTGTTACCCCTTCCCTCTTATCCCACCCCCAAATTCAGGAAGCCCCCCCTTTGGACACTGAGTCCCCTTGCCCTGTTTAAACCCATCTAGGGTAGCCGTCCCCACCACTTCAGACAGCAGACTGTTCCATGGTTCCACCACCCTCACAGTGAAGTAGAACTTACATTTCCCTTGAACATACCACCACAAGCCTCCAATCATGTCCTCCAGTGACCGTATCCATATTCCTTACAAATAGGTCCTAACTATTCACTTAGTTTATACCCCTGAGATACTTACATGTTGTAGTCATGTCCCCTGTTCCTGTCTAGCCTACAGTGAGTACATATTTGAGGCTTCTAGTTGATCCCCATAGTATTTGCCCTACTGGTCCTGGATCATTTTGGTGACCTTTCATTGTACTGACTCTGTCTGTCACTGTGTTTTCTCAGGTAAGGACTTTATCACTGGGCACAGTACTTCAGATAATGGCCTCAGCAGTGATCTTTACAGTGGCAGAATCACCTCACTTCTCCTACTGTCAAAACCCCACCATATAAACCCCAGCTTTCTTGATGCCGTACTGATGCTTTATTGAATTAAAGGGGAACTGTCATCAACAGGATCTCTTAATGGCTGAAAGACCATAAACAGCTAATTTGAGTGAGCCATTGTGTTTATCTGTGAGTCTTTGCAATCCAGAGTTATTCATATGTAAATCAGCTTGTAATTAAGGGCTGGGGGCAGCCATATGTTTTAGGCTCCTGACAAGAAATGATGTCATCAATGATCTTGGCCCTCCATTGACTGTAGGTTAAACAGGAAATTGTCTGTTTTATTACATGTGTTATAAGGTTTTATTACAACACTTTCTACATTTATAATACTTGTTTTGTATGTGCAGTGAAACTAGGCAAATTAGCAGAACTCTAAGCCAAATGTAAAACTTTAAATATACGTGTGGTGGGAGTAACTGAAACTTGGTGGGACGCATCCTCAATTTGGTCGAGAGAAATTCCAGGTTATAAGTTAAATCATAAAAACAGATTAGATAAGCAAGGTGGTGGAGTTTGTATGTACATACGAAATGATAGTCCTTCTTTGAAGTGTGTTCTCCCTTCCTTTGGAAAGTATATAGGTTAAAATCTTATTGAAGGAGCAGTCCTATATAACTATTGATAACATCTATCGACCTCCATCTACAAATTCAGATTACACAACTGATATGTTTAAAGAAATTACACATTTTTCAGAATCTCAAGATACTGTAATATTTGGTGACTTTAACCTCATTCATATTAACTGGGACTCATTCTCAGGACAGTCCTATGCTGAGACAGGACTAATAGATGTGGTAGTTAGTACTGGATTACAACAACTTGTTACTGACCCCCCACTCAAGGTCCTAATATTTTAGATCTATTATTTACTAACATAGAGCAACAAATTAGCAATTTACAAATTTGGGATCCACTTGGGACTAGTGATCATTCATCTATTCTTTTTGAAATTCAACAGTTTAAAACTACACAAAGGAAGTTATACTGTACAAAAAATTATAATAAAGCAAATTTTTCTAAAATCAATGAATACTTACAAAACATAAACTGAAATCTAATCTTCTTAATTGTACAACACAACAAGCTTGGGACTTTTTAAAAACATTGTACATTATTTGGAAAACTCCTTTATTCCATCTAAGAGAAATTTAATAATAAAGGAAAATTCCTTGGTTCAACAGGACAATTAAAATCAGATTAAAATAAAATGTAACTTTTAGGAAACTTAAGAATAGTTCTGTTCCATTTAAAACTACTCTATTACATAAATACAGACTATCTGTGAAAAACTTAAAAAATTCTATTAAATTGGCAAAAATAAGTGAGAATTTAAACTAGCTCACACAAAAGACTGTCACAAATCTCTTTTCTCCTATATAAATAGTAAAAATGGTATATCAAGGACCATTGGTCCCATTATAACCAATGGCACTTCTCTATCTGATACAGAAACCTCAAATATCTTTAATAAGTACTTTTGTTCTATCTTCTCTCAAAAATCACCTATTAGTACATTTAAAGTTCACCATGTAGATTATCATAGGTTCTATCCAACTGACATACAGGCTAGCAAAAAACTAAAAAAAAATACTAGTCCGGCCCAGACGGTATTCATCCATGGTTTCTGATCAAAACCTCTACAACTATTTCTATACCTTTGTCAATTATCTTCAACAAATCCTTACAAGAAAGCATTGTACCAAATGACGCGTTCAGCAATAGTTACTCCCATATTTAAAAAAGGCAATAGAGGTTCTGTGCAAAATTATCATCCAATTAGCCTGACCTCAGTGGCTGGTAAATTAATGGAACAAGTAATGAAGTCTCTAATAGATCAAGATTGTAAAAAATTAGGAATTTATGAATCAAATCAACATGGGTTTACTCCCAAGTATTCCTGCACCACCAATCTGATATATTTTTACAATAATATAAGTACTCTACTAGATATGGGTATCTTGACTGATGTAATTCTTTTGGACTTTAGTAGAGCTTTCAATAAAGTCTCACATAAAAACTCATTACTAAATGCACAATCTATGTTTGTCACCTGATATTGTCAACTGGACTTTAAACTGGTTGACAAATCATTCTCAGAGAGTCAGAATTAATGATATCTTGTCTGATTCAGGTAGTGTGACAAGTGATGTACCACAGGGGTCGGTCTTGGGACCAACATTGTTTAATCTCTTTATCAGTGATTTACAAACAGGGCCAAATAACTTCATGGTTAAATTTGTAGATGATACTAAATTGGGGGGCAAGGTTAATAATCAAGAAAATATTTCTGCATTAAAGAAGGATTTGTAAAAATTAACACTTTGGGCAAATGAAAATCATATGCAGTTTAATCAAGACAAATGTTTAGTAGTGCATTTCGGTGTAAACAATCCAAAAACAATATATTATATAAATGGACTACCACTTCACTCATCAAATTGTGAAAAAGATTTAGGGATATATGTTAATAATAGACTTACATCAAATGATCACTGTGTTAGAACTGCTTGCATGACCAACAGACTTTGAGACAAATAAAATGCCGCTTTGTTAATCGACTGAACAATGCCTCATTCCATTGTATAGGGCATACATTAGACTGTATCTAGACTATGGCTCCCTTTCTGGATCCAAACCAAAAAGACATAGCAATTATTGAACATATTCAAAGGAGAGTAACTAGAATGATTCCAAGATTAACAACCTTGGATTATCAGACTAGATTAAAAGCTACTGGTCTCTTCTCTCTTCAAACTAGAAGATTAAGAGGTGATATGCTTATGGTTTTAATTTAATAAATTCACCAGATCTAATGGAAAATGTGGTCTAACAGTCTCCAAAAGGAGACATGTTCCGAGATTGCATAATAAACAGCTTGAAGTAAAAACTTACAAAACCAGCAAAAGGGGAAACTTTTTCCCAGTAAGACCATCCATTGTATGGAACACCTTGCCACAAGAATTGGTAGAGGCAACTAGTGCCACTGTCTTTAAAAACAAATTAGATGTTTGGTTGAGGGATAATAGATAAATAATGTCCCACATAGTGTGGGGAACAGTTTCGATGGGCTCTGGCATTCTTCTGTTCTTTCATACCAAGTAAGTAATAGTGAGTTTTCATTTTTACATTTCAAAGTGTTAGTAAAATTAATCCATCTTTAGGGTTGCTTTAAACTCTAGACTATACTGCCACATGATCATCAAAAACTACACATCTTGAGGCTGGCTCTGTGATGCCAACATGTACTGGGGCCCCATATTAGGATTCCTAAACCCTTTCTGCATTCATGTCAGTACAGATTTTTGGGGCTGCCACAGCACTAACTTCTGTCTTTTTCCATTTCCTGTCTTATAGCCTTTTCTCTTACAATTTTGGGTGTGAACTCAGGTCTACAAGATGCAAATGTGGCTATGCACCTACTGGCCTGGCATCATGGGGCCAGCCTTGAAATGTGAAGTTTTTGATTATCAGCTGGCAGTACAGCCTAGAGGTTAAAGCAAAGAGCTGTGAACATGCTTTGTTCATCTGGCAGAATGAGTTTGATTCCATCATGCACTACTTGTATATTGTGTGACCAGAGCAAGTCACTTAACCTCCCTGTGCTCCCAAAACACACCCAGGAACAAGCTGTAGCTCTGTGCCTTTCCTGGACAAAGACAGTAAACACAATCTGAGCATGTGTTATGATTCTGAAAATATTATGCTCTTTCTATCCAGATTTGACTTGAAAAGAAAAAAATAGGACACCATTACTTGTTTATTAATTGCAAAAACACATAGATGGACAACACAGTTAAAACAGACTTAACCTGAAATGCATTATTAAAAGAGTATTTTACTTCTTTTGATGAAGTTAAAAGTATAACAGTTTCTTACTGAAATACTTTGGATGGAATGGGATTTTCTACAGTAAAGGAAAAAAAACAGTCTGGCTAATCCTGCCGCCCATACCCTTAGAGCATGTCTTACACTCCGCAGCTATGCAGACTGACCACAACTTTCGAGAATGCCATTCCCACTGTAATGTAAAAAAAAGAAAGAAAAAACAAAAACAAAGGAAAAGTCAGTGTGTGTGTGTGTGTGGTGTAGTGTGAGTGTGTGTGCTTCTTAAGTGTGTGTGTGTGCATCTGACAGAAGTGCTGCACTAAATGAACTGTGCTGAAAGGGAAAAAAATTATCACCATTAATTAAATAAAATAATATATAGGTGGGTGGCTGTAAAAAACAGAATTTTGCACATACCTCGTGTGGGTTGCATTTATAAACCAGTCAGACTTTGCCATCAAGTTATAATGCAGCATCCCACACCTTAAAATTTTACATACACACACACACACACACACGTATATTATTCTATATTTTAATAATGAAGTTCAGATTATGCTTTTTTTAAACAATGTAGTCCATCCATGTGTTTTTGCAATTAATAAACAATTAATGGTGTCCTATTTTTTTTTCTTTTCAAGTCACATCTGGATAGAAAGAGCATAATATTTTCAGAATCATAACACATGCTCAGATTGTTTTTACTTTCTTTGTCCAGGAAAAGCACACACCTACACATTTCAAGGCTGGTCCCATGATGCCAGGCCAGTAGGTACGTAGCTACATTTGCTCTTGCTAACCTGAGTTCACACCCGAAACTGTAAGAGAAAAGGCCATAAGAGAGGGAACAGAATAAGACAGAAGTTAGTGCTGTAGCAACCCAAGAAATATGCACTGACATGAACACAGCCAGGGTTTAGAAATCCTAATACAATATGGGGCCCCAATACCTGTTGGCACCACAGAGCCAGTCTTGAGATGTGTAGTTTTAATGATCAGCTGGTAGTATAGCCTAGAGGTTAAAGCAATCCTAAAGATGGATTATTTTTACTAACAGTTTGAAAGGTAAGGGTGATAACTTACTAGTTTCAATGCACATACAAAGCAATAATTATAAATGTAGAAAGTGTTACAATAACACCTTAAAACACACTTAATAAAACAGACAATTTCCTATTTAACCTACATTCAATGTAGGGCCATGATCCTCGGTGACATCATTTCCTGTCAGGAACCTAAAACATATGGCTGCCACCAGCCCTTAATTACAGACTGATTTACATATGAATTACTCTGGATTGCAAAGACTCACAGATAAACACAATGGCTCACTCAAATTAGCTTTTTATGGTCTTTCAGATATTAAGAAACCCTGTTGATGACAGTTCCCCTTTAACTCATTTGCTTCGGGAAGTCAGTGGTTATGATCTTCTGATCCTTCTCTGTTGAAGGAGCCTGTCTAATCCCTCCCATCCAGTATTCTTAGTGTGAGTCCATCTCCCTCAGTGCATTACTTTTTTTTTTTTTACTTTTTTTTTTGGTCCGGTCCCCAATCCAGCTCAGCTCTGCCTCACACGCCACTCCCCCATGCCCAAGCTTACCTCCTGGGTGGGGCCACAGGGTGGGGCCACCAGGAAAGCACCCCCATGGACACTAGTGGCAAGCCCTGGTTTCCCCCCAGAGGAGACAGCAGCGGGAGCGACGGTGGGCAGGGCATCATACAGTAGGGACTGGCTTTTTGCAATGCTGAGTTTCCCCCTTGAGGCAGGCCATGCAATGACATGCATGGGTTGAACCCGACTTCTGTCCTGCCTCCACATATCTAGTCACCAGCTGAATCATGAATCCCTCAGCCTCTGCCAGGGGTCACTTAAGAGGCCGAACACTAACCACCCTTCACCCCCCCTCGGAGAAGGAGAGCCATCCTTGAATGCTCAATCCTTCTCCACCCTGCTGGCCCTCCAACTCCCGGGTCCATTCCCAAACCCAAGATGTTAGCATCACAAGCAGATGCCCTGCCGCTGCACTGGTGGGCCAGCTCCCTCTGTGCATTACTTTGCACTTTGTGGCAATGGATCTCAACTACCAAACCTTCAACCATCTTTCTAGTTTCTCTAGGTCCTTCTGGAGCTACCGCACTCCTTCCTTATTATCTACCCTGCACATAGCTTTGTGTCATCAGTAAAGACACAACTTTCCTGGATACCTTTTCTTATGTCACGATGGACATATTAAATATGACAGATCCCATGACCAAAACCTGTCCCCTGATGTAGTCTTGGTCCCCACTACCCTATCTTGCCTCCTCCCAATCCAGCTTCCTACTCACCTAACTAAACCCTGGTCTACACCCAGGTCTTCCATCTTCTTCAGCAGTCTACTGTGTGGTACCAAATTAAAGGCCTTGTTGAAGTAGAAGAAGGGCAAATTTACTGCCAGTCCTCTGTCAGTTGCCTTGGTGACCCAATCAAAATACAGCATCACGTTGGTCTGGAATGATCTCCTTGATACAGTTTCATGCTGCTTGCTGTTCTGCAGTCTGTTGTCCTTGAAGTAGGTCACCAGGTTTACACTGACTATGGTCTCCATCAGCTTACCTACAATGTAAATAAGACTAACAGGCCTGTAGTTGTCAGGATCCTCCCTATCCTCCCTTGTGGAGTGGGACAATGTTGGTGGATCTCCACCACCACTCCGGGTTTCAGTAAGTCATTAAACAGATGGGTTAAGGGTACTGCCAATTCTGTGGCTAGCTCCCTAAATACCCATGAGTACAGGCCATCCAGGCTTGGTGCCTTGTCTACCCTGAAAACTTCTAGACCCTGTTTTACCCTGTCATCTAAGATCTGTATGCAGCCCATTTCCTGAACCCCCATGTGACAGCCTTGAAACCAGTCTCAGGCAGAGGACCGTTGTCTTCTACCATGAATACTGAGCAGAGTGTTTAATGCATTTGCCATCTGCTAGTCATCTTCCACTGCCCTCTCTCCTGGGCTAGCCAAATAACTCCCCATAATTTTCCTTTTTACCTTATGTGCCTGAAAAATTATTTCCTCTATCTTTTACTCCCTAAGCAATCCCCAGCTCTGTGTCTGCCTTTGCCTTCCTAACCTTCACCTTGCCTTCATGAGTTTAGCCTGACAACCCTGCCAGGCTTCCTTTCTCAAGTTACTTATGTAATTGGTGAATGCCCCTCTTTTCACTCTCATAGCCTCCCTCACCCTGTTTGAGAACCAGATTGGCCTTTTGTGTTCATTCCTTTTGGCAACCTTCCTTGCACAAGATTTGGTCACCTTCGGGAGTGCCCTCTTAATTCTGCCCCTTTGTTCTTCTGCCCCCTCAAGGTGGTCCTGCCAATCTTGCTCTGACTAGTTCGCACATCTTCCTAAAATCTGCATGTTTGTGGAACAAAACCACTGTCTTCAAGGGGGATTATTGTTCCCTCTGCTGGTTTGAACCACACAATGTTGTGGTCACTAAACTCCAATGGTTCCCTGACAGTCTCCCACCACCACCACCTCCGAATTAGTGAGTACCAAGTTGAGTATGACATCCGCTACATGGGATCCTGGACCAGCAGCACTGATAAGCAGTCATGCAGCGTATCAAGCAGTAAGTGTGGTCAATGTTTAACGATATAATCACTACTTGTTTTGAACTATGAGCTATTAGTCAACACAATAAATCATCTTTGTTCTAGGGTTTTATTTTTCCATCAGCAGTCTATTTTTGATCATAAATTACTAAAGGTAAGATCCTAACCTTACCTCCAGACCCCCACTGAGGACATAGTGGTGTAACTGTATACATTGATTTATTTGTGATTACTGAAATTTGTTGTTTGCATATACTGATAAGTATAGGTTTCTGAAGATAATGCTGAATATGTATTTTTCTTTTTAAAAATCAATAAACTTTAAATGCAAAAGAAAATTGCTGGACACATAGGCATTCCACACATAAGTGTCCCTGTTACGCACCCTCTCTCTTTCCCTGCAGTATATAGGAATTTGTGAGGATGAGGATGCCACTGAAAAGAAGCTCAGTCAGTGAAGTGGCAGCTCTGTCACTCAGGATGCCAGTGACCCAGGTTGAGCCAAGGCCATTGGAGGGCTGGCAGGAGAAGGAGCATTGAGCACCCCCACAGGATGCTGTCCTTCTTTGGGATGGGAGAGTTTCTACCTCCACTACCACACTGCCACCTGGGTGACTATGCATGTCAGTGCTATGGAAGCACTGAGGGAGTGAGGAGGCTGGCCAGGGTCTGCATCAGCATGCTTAGTGTGCGTGCCTGGAGCCCCTTGTGTGTTGGACGCCTTAGGAGTAGGGATTAAACAAGTAAAACAGAAGGGGGAAAAATATAAATTTTTAAAATAAAAATGAGCTCCAGTTCAATGTTTTTTATCTGTTTAACATACTTCACATTTTTTATAGCCTTGCTTTTCTCCTTCACTGCTGCTCACATTCCTGTCCTTCTCCTCTTCCACGGGGGCCCAGCTCGCACTGGTCTCACAGGGCATTCTTTCATCATCCAGACAGACATCTAGCCATTCTACACCCCAGGAAAAGCCTCCTCCCTGGCGGGCCCTAAAGGGATGACAAGACCCTCCAGGCATCTCAGACGGTTGTCTGATCGCCCGGGAAGAGGTAAGAATGAGCCCGGGGCATGCAGCACATACTTATTCCCCATTTTTCCCTGACTTTCCCACTTGTGTCACTCTTGCAGCAGCTCTACAAACCCCAATATGAGAAAGGGAGAAAGGATGCTGTGTTGTCACATACGATATCCAGTGCCTCCCTTAGTCCCCCAGACAGGATCCTCTTTGAATCCCTCCCCCAGATCAAAAAGTGCTGCCTCCACATTATCCCCCAGACCACACTGAATCAGCGTAGATGGGCATGTCTGTGATGCAGACCTGGGTCATCCATACAGGAGCAAACCTGAACACAAGCACCACTGGCCCATGGAAACTCTCAAACTTATAATATAACATTTACATATTTAATGTAGGTGTTCCAGTGATTCCTCCTCTCCTCTGTGGCTGACCAGCCAGTCACTCTGATGCCCCAGTGAACACCTCATCTGCTCCCCAACAGTTGGCAGCGCTAGTGGCCCAATGGCTAGTCTCTGTGATGGTACATTGACCTTCTGACATGCTCTCCCATCAGTAGGCAGCTCTGTTGGTCCAGTGGTTCCCTTCCCTCTATGTCCAGTCATTCTGGTGGTCCAGTGAACCCTCATCTGCTCCCCAATGAAAGGCAGCCCTGGTGGTCCAGTGGTTCCCCTCCCCAACCCCAGCATTACCACATACCCAGTGGTCTAGTGATTCCCAAAACTCATTCAAACTCCTGACTCTTCTGTGTCCAGTTATAAACCTGTGCCCCTGTTACTTCCTGCTTTTAACATGTAAGAGCCACCATGCTTTTGTGTAGGTTCAGCAGACAAGCCCCCCCATTGAGCATGGCTCAGTAGGGTCAAATGTCAGTGATGGCACCAAGCGGTTACACAGACAACTAGCACTAGGATTCTGACAAGCTTAAAGCTGTCATCAGCAAAATCTCTTCACCCTCAAAGCCTTACCTCATTAGTTTCTCAATGAAAACACTTTTTCAGGCTTCAATTCAGTTTATTTTATTGTTGTAAAGTCCAGGATTCTGTAACATGGCAGACATTGCACACTTCCATTTCTCATGAAGAGGGAAGTCAGCATCATCCATTTCAATACAAGTGAATTG
The DNA here is from genome assembly GCA_016271365.2 of Neoceratodus forsteri. NCBI lineage: Eukaryota > Metazoa > Chordata > Ceratodontiformes > Ceratodontidae > Neoceratodus > Neoceratodus forsteri. The sequence continues at coordinate 728,346,072 of CM028129.1, forward strand.
AAGCAAGTGTAGCGCCACAATTTCACTTGAAATGGAACTGTGCGGTGTTCACTATGTTACAGAATCCCGTACTTTTCAACAATAAAATAAAGCAAGTTAAAGCACCAAAACAAAGGGGTTTTCATTGTGAAATGCCTAGTTGGGGGGTAAGGCTTTGGGAGTGGGGAGATTCTGCTGATGACAGTTTTCCTTTAAGCAATAATACATGACAGGGTGTGTGTTATGCTGGAATAACATCATGTCTTGGGTTGCTGGGAATGAGGCTATAGGATGACTGAATCCAGCACCTGAGAAATGACATTATCTCCACGACACATGCCTTGGCATGCATTATTACAATTATAAAATGGCTTGCTTGTGGAAAAATAAGAAAAACAGTGAAAAAAAATGTTTTAAATACATTTTTAGTTGCTTTTTGAATAAGAGCGATGTTGTACTGGGATAACATCACTGTTGTAGGTCAGCACTGACCAATGAGAGCCCAGGATTTCTTCTTGCCATCATACAGTAAAAGTCAGTCATTTTGTATTTCTAAAATGGGCTGAAGGAATCATGTTCTGAGATTGACCAGCACTCATCCCATGACCTTGCATCAATTCCCCACATATGAATGGCTGTAATAACAATTGCTGGATCTTAGCAAAATGCGACCATTAATGATCAAAGTGCTATCTATAACTCTGTGGTAAAATGCACTCCCATTTTAAAAGTAAAACAAATATCTGCATCATTATTTGCAACATGAAGCTGTAACAGTGCATTTACATTCTAAAACCATGAAATAGCATTGTAAACAAATGTTAATTCCTGGCCTTAAATTTTCAGACAAAGGCCATTTTATAAATATGATATCACACTCTAGGTGTGCATTGGGCTAAATTCATGTACTTTCTGGCTTGCTGTAGAGACTGCCATTACCTCCTGCCTCACAACACACCAATGTATGTATCCGTGAACTCCACAGCAGAGTTGACCCACCTAAATACCTATATATTTCCAGTTGGTCCCTCTCGCACCAGTTGGGTATCTGTCCACCTTCTAAACTCTGAAAATCTTTTCATGTACAATACTGTATATTTTCTAATTAAATGGGGACTTCTGATCACTAGAAGTGAATATGAAATGCAAACACAATGCCAGTGTACCACATTTAAGTGGAATGTTAATATGAGACTGCTACCTCTGGGCCCCTCCTAATGATTTTTCAGGTGGATCTCTAGTATGAACTTTTCAGGTGAGCCCCCCCAGTTCCGCAATCTGACTGTCTACAATGTATTTTTGTAGTGTACTGCTATGAAATATGCTATGTAAACTGATACGTATTTTATTGTATTATTTATGTGCCTGCCTTCCAGAGCCAGGGCAGTACCTTTTTCAGTAAATATTTAAATTTAATATGGGATGGTATTATTTGGATGCCTCTAAAATGATAACTTCATACAAAATATATACTGAGCAAAAAGAAACTGCCCAGGCTCTGGAGTGCAGTAAACTATCTAATGTTAAAATCTCACAATGACAGTCAGTGTTCAGCAGGTGCACAACATTTCAGACTACAGAGCCTGTAAGTATTATCCATCTTTGCAAGGGACATCTACCTTCTATAAACTGAGCTACGGGCTTGCATGTTTTAGTGCCAGATTCAGAGAGCAAACCTTTGTCTAGGAGGCAGCTGCTCTAACCATTAAGCTTGAAGGCTGCCTTTCTTTTAGCCGAGGTGTCTGACTTGTGCTCTAGTATATTGCAGTCTTCATTTTCTCCACCAAATGGCATTTTGCATCTGGTTACTGATTGTGTATACACAACCTTCCTCTTTTCTTCTTTCCACCACTAGATGATACTCTGCATCTGTATCAGAGGTAGGGATCTTCTTATTGCCAGTGTAATGATTTCTGCTCAGCTTCATGAGATGAATCTTCTGTTAACTAAATTACAGGTCTGCAGTTTTAAGTGCCAGTGCCAGGAGCTGATCTTTGCAACCATGGTCTAAGAGGCACCCACTCTATTTTGCTAAAAAAAAACTTCTTTTTAGCCAAGATATTAGACTGGTTTCTTCACTTTCTCCTCCAGATGACACTTTGCTTCTGGTTACGGATTCTTTATGTAGTATAGAACCATTATTTAGCTAGAACATTGATTTGTGCTGTGTAAGAGCTTTTTTGACATTCTAGTTTCCACTCAATACCAAACTCTCCTTTAATGTATCTAAGTCCTGGCTCCCATGCCTACTAAAGCAGTCCCCACTAGCCTCTAGTCATCAGATACCCAGTGCCGATTGCCTCATATACTGTACTGGCTTAATTAATCCTCCTGAGTGCACTCTGACCAGAAAGAACAGAAGACAGCAGCAGAAAAGGTCTATTGGTCCATCTAGTTTGCCCGAGCCTCCCTTGTTATGAGACTGAGGCCCTGCCAGTTCCGATTTCTTCCCTCCCTTCCCAAATGACCTATATGCACATTTCTCATGTGCCTGTCTCTCCTGCTTTAAACCCTCCTACACTCAGCTCAGATCACACTTCCAGAAGATTGTTCCAGTCTGACACCACTTTTCTGTAAATTTGTAGGTCCTGACATCCTTTCTGAACCTCTCCTGTCACTTTCAAGGAGTTTCCCTGGTGCCTGTGTTACCACTCATTGTGGATAACTCACACTGCATGTCCACCTTGGTTATCTCATGGAGGTACTGAATACCTTAAATATGTCAACCCTCTTCCTTCTGTACTCCAGCAATTGCATATGGAGATCCCCAAGCCCCATCATAAGACCTACCTTGTTGCTGCTGTATCATTTTGGTAGCCCTTCTCTGCATCATGTCCAGCCTATCCGAGTCCATCTTCAATTATGGGCTCCAAAACTGCATGCAATACTCTAGGCTTGGTCAAACCTGGGATTTATGCAAATGGAGTAGTAAAAAGGGGGAGAGGTCTTGATATTAGAACTGAGCTTAGGGAGCACAGCAGTGACATCTGCCTAAGTGAGCACCACTATTACTGCCACTTATAAAATGGCATTGTAAAATCCACAAACATGATTGGCTGAATCATGTCACATGTGCCACATTAAATCTCTATAAACACATGAGCAGGTGTGGAATCTCATTTTCCTCCCCCAAAAACTTAGAGCCATTTTGTAAGTGTAATAAGCCCTCCAGGATGTGTATCATAGGGCACTTCCATGGGGTGTAAGGACACTGTCCTTTGGCCTTGTGCCTTACTACACCCCTGGGGCATGCATTAAAATTCTATAATGTACACCTTGTCTTGGCTTATTAGTTACATATTTTTAATCCTCTGCCACGTTTCCACCCCACCCCACTGGGGCCCTTCCCTCAGACGGGGAACCTTTATGGGTAGTCAAAAGTGGGCTGGGACCAGACCCACCCACCAGACTCTAACACTCCTAGACACAGGATACGATGCCACCATGACCTATGTCAGTGTACTGCATCATTCCAGAAGTAGTGTTTCCTCTTACTGTCCGAAGCAGTGCATTTCCTTCAAAGGATGAACACAATCCAGAGACTCTTATATAAACTTTCAGTTATTTACTGAATAAATGCGGAAAAGGCTTTTCAAAGCAGAGAGCAACAGTATCACAGTCAAGCACACATTGCTTCCTCAGGGAATAGGATCATTTTGTTCACATTCAACTTTCAAAAAAACATCCTTGATGGGACCAGATTGAATTTAAACAGATTGGGCCTGATTCTCAAAAGGTTACACCTGGTATAACTTGACTTGTGCCAAAATAAATGGCTCAAGTAACAAGTTATTACTCAACGAGATGCATTTATCACGGTATTCTGCAAAGCAGTCTGCGACATGTCGCAGGTTGCTTGTGCCAAAGTGGACATACGCCACCAGTTACGCCCTAACTCCTGCAACAGGGTGCTAGGGGTTACAGCAGCTTGCGCCCATTCTGGAAGGGCAGCAACCAAGTCCCCAGGGTGTTATTCTCAAACAACCCCAGGAGGACAACTGTTAGTGCATAGTTACACCAGCTTTAGCTGGTGTAACTGTACATACGCCTCCAGGGGTTGCGCCAATGTACCTGCCTCCCCAACCCCCAGTACATGTAGCCCCCACCCATGCCCTGATGCCCAGAATACATTAAAAAGCCCCACAGGGCTATGTATTTACCATGCCCTTATCCCCAAACAGTCATTAAAAAGCCTCATGGGGCTGTCTATCCCTCCATGCCAATCACTACAGTAGAAGCCCCACAGAGCTAAGCGCCCCCAAGCCCTGATCCCTATCCCTGAACCCAAGTCTTTTGTGGTACTGTAAAATGTAAAAATAGATAATCATGGCCTGTTGTCCTTGGTAGTCTGGTGGCCCTCCACCCCCACCCAGCAGTGCCAGACCATCCCACCCCATCCCCAGCCAGCGACTGGCTGGGCTACCTTTCACCACCACGGCCAGCCACCAACTGTGCTCTGTATGAGCACATACTACTGTAAATAGTATGTGCTTAGTGTATGAACTGTCATTCATTGAGCGCATACTATTTACAGTAGTACGCGCTCATACGGAGCTCAGTCGGTGGCTGGCCGTGGTGGTGAGAGGTGGGCTGTGCCAGTCACTGGCTGGGGATGGATGTGGGGGAGCGGGGTGGTCTGGCACTGCTGGTTGGGGGCCACTAGACTACCAAGGATAATGGGGCTATGATTATCTATTTTTACATTTTACAGTACCACAAAGACTTGGGTTTGGGGATGGGGATCAGGGCTTGGGAGGGTGAGATCAGCCCTGCGGGGCTGTTATCTCTACATGTGTGATTGGGGGATGGTGGTCTGATATTCTCATGGGCTTTTCTGCTTGGGGACTGGGGCTGGGGGGACTTGTGCACTGTAGGACTGTGGATGCAACATGCCCTCAGGTACACCTTCATTTGGCGACTGTGGAATGTCACAAGTCACGGGATTTAGCCGCAGGGACCCTGTCCCTTACAGAATTGGGTGCAGGGTCCTTGGCACAACTGCAGCCCTCGCATGTCGCAACTTGCAACAAGCATAGGGGTGCTTATAGAATCGGGCCCGTTAATTGCATTTTAAAAACATCAGACCTTCACCTCCTGTATGCAGGCAAACTAATATCTATATTTTGTGCAGACTTCATGCTATCATTTGTGCAAGGATAAAAAAATCACCGAGATACTAGTTGCATGTGTACAGTTCCAGGTACAGAACTTAGTTACCAAGCTGGTCCAATGGTCCCTTGGGCTGAGGCACACACCACTCACCACACACTGGGGACCTGTGTTTGGGAATAAACAAGGGTCCATGAGGAGCTGGCAGGGAGGAGGATTGACTGTTTCTAGAACAGCCCCTCCTCTGCACAGTGACTGCCACCTGGAGTAAGCTGGGTGGTAGCGCAATGGGACTTAAGGGATGGGATCCCACATGTTTGATGCCAGTGGGCATGTACATGGAGGTGGAGCTCATGCAATGTGTCACATCTTGCGCTTTTGGCCCAGGCTAAAATGGTGGAAACCCCCAACTGCAGCTGGATGACAGCCAGTCCCCTGCAGGTCCCACACCAGTGAATGAGCAAGTCCAGGTGCTGTGGCAGAGGACAATGAAGCACAAGATATGTCCCAGGAAGCCTTTGATGGGGTTAGGGAACCAGTCCAAATGGGAGCAGGCTGGAGACAAGGAGATGAAGTATTGTTAGAAAAGAAAACAACTTAAGTTACCAAGTGAAACTCTTTAATTCCTGTTTGCACATATTCTCACTCCTCTCTACGGTTTAAGGGAACATTTCTTCCCAGATCTGTGCACTTGAGATCCTACTCAACACTTATGATAAAACAACACCTGGGTCCCAGTTGGCCAATCCATTCCAATCAGACGTTATTGTTCCCAGTAAATAAATGATAGTTGTGAGCCATGAATGATACAGTATATAGAGAATACTGGATGAGCAACTGTGTACAACCAGTGTGTTCTGCCATAGAGGGATTCTGATTCCCTCTGACCTCGAGAGCAAAGCTTGAGGGGTCCATGGGAGTCAGAAACCTGAAGTGGCAGAACACACTTGTTGTGTATAAGTTGCTCATCCTGTTTTTATAGTGTATAGCAGCATCACGTGAAATACAGTATGTGTGCGGCAGTTCTTTTTTTTTCAGAAGAAAACTGGCTTGTGCAGTCTCTAGAGGTTTCCGAATGCTGTTATATCACAGAAGGGTACAATCACATTCTATGACCTTTGAACTGTGGTATAACAGCATTTTGAAAGAGATGGGATTTTATACAGAACAATGTTCTACTATACACTATGGTGCTGAACTAAATTGTATTGATTACTTTCTGAATCACAGATCACCAGATATGGATCCAGTCAAAGTGGTTTGGCATGCCATTAAACATTTCATACTGACAGTAGCAAAACCATGGAACAGGATATCACTGAAGTGCTCCACAGCATTGGAGAAGACATGTGTTTGTTATGAGTACAGCAGGTATATTGACCGCCACCAAAAAGCAATTTTGACATTCATAGAAATATAGAAACAAAGAATTTGTTGGTAGAAGATGACCGCCTGGCCCACCCCATCTGCCCAAATGTTCCCTGCCTGTTTTACCGCTGCAGACCCTAGCTGGTCTTCAATGACTCTCCCCACTACCAGCCTCATTTCTTACATATCCATATGTTTATCCCATGCATGCTGGAAGCCCCCACTATTCTGGCCTCCACCATTTTTGCTGGCAGTCTGTTCCAGGCATCTACTACCCTTTCAGTGAAGAAATAGTTAAACAACATAGAAATAAAGAATTTGACAGCAGTTAAGGACCACTTGGCCCATCCAGTCTGACCATTTCTCCCTACTTACACTATTACCACAGACTGTGCCCAATCAACAGCTCTTTCTCCCTCCCCCCTCTTCCTTTCCATTATAGTTCTCTTGTGCTTATTCCATTCATTCTTGAACCTCACCACTGTTTCTGCCTCCACCACCTCGTGAAAGGCTGTTTTCGGAATCCACCACTCCTTCTGTGAAGAAGTACATCCTCACATTTCTCCTGACTCTACACCCCTTCCAGCTTCATAGCTTGTGCCCTTGTTCTTGAGCACCTTTTCTTCTGAAAAATCCTTCTTTCCTGTACTTATTCACCACCATGAGGTATTCAAATAATAATAATAAAAACAACTTTATTTTTATGGTGCCTTTCCAAAACAAGGCGCCAAACGAAATTTAAAAACATAACAGATCTCACATCAGCTTAAAATAAGACAACAAACATCTAAACTTGAGAGAAATATGTCAGTCACCAAATGCTTGGTGCCAGAGATGGGTTTTCAAAGCTCATTTAAATCCCTCCATGGTTGTGCACTCACATAACTGGCGGGGTAGAGAATTCAAAGGATTGGGCCACATGCATAAATGCCCTCGCTCCAGAAGATTTTAAACACACCCTTGGAATTTCTAGCAACCCTCTCGTTCCTCTGTTCCGGGGTGTACATATTGAGGTCATTTAGCCTCTCCTCATAGGACTTTTGATGCAGACCCTGCACCATTTTATTTGCTCTCCTCTGGACAGCCTCCACTCTGTCTATGTCCTTCTAGGGATGCGATCTCCAGAACTGGACACAGTACTCTAGGCAGGGTCTTACCAGTGATTTATAGAGACAACGCCACCTCCCTCTTTCTGTTGGTGATACCCTCCCTATGCACCCCAGCATCTCACTAGCCCTCCCTACTGTCTTGTCACACTGCAGGTAGGTAAACGCTCCACAAGTGAACTTATGTGCTCCAGCTAAGAGCAACAGTGTAAAACAGAAAGGCTGGGCACCAGAATCGACTGCATAAACTTTTTATTCTGATAAATTACTCACAGATCTTCCCTTCCAGCTCCTCTGCAATGTCACTTATGTAACCCATAGGTGGCATTATACCAAGGGCTACTACCCCTGCCTGCTTGGCTAGGAGCAGGTTAAGGGGCCTGAGTTCTGAAACAGGTACCTCCACCCGGAGGTCAGGGTTGGTAGTGATCAAGCTAACATGGGCACAGCCCTCCAGGACACTATAACCCCCCCCCATTTCCTTACTAGTGGCCGGAACAATACACAATAATCACTTTCACAATACCCCTGATACACCAGACAAGTACCCACACTGTTTGCACTTACCACCAGGGCTTTCCTCTGGCTCTACCATGGGGACCCCTTGTAAAACAAGGTTATACACAGCAAATAACAGCAGTACAGTACTCTCACACAAACTGGAACAGTCAGTCAGGGTAAATGCAAAAAGAGTTAGATCTGATTTTTTTTAGGGACTTGAGCAAGGGAGGGGCGTAATCAGGTTAATTTGCTTAAAGGCTATATCAATCAAACAGCTATGCATGCACTATAGGGTCCATAAACAGTCACACATTCTGGGTACCCAGGTGAAGAAGAGGTGGGCTAGCCAGGATCGTTGCCCAGGGTAGGCCGGCTTCACAGCTTGTTGGGGCCCTGTGATGGAAGAAAACAACATGCACCACACACACTAATTGTAATCCGGAGCCTGAGGGCTCAGTTTGTGAAAGAAAAGAAACAACAAGACAATCAGATGACACACTTCGATTAAGCTGTTGTTGCAGGAGCTACCCTGATGGTTACTCATGATACCCAGGACTGGACCCAGGCTGGACGAAAATTGACACTGCAGATAGTAGATCTGGAGTGCCTGGAGAAGCAGGGCCCATACGATTCACTGAGGCTTCATTCCAGTTCAAGTGTGGAGCAGGGGGCTGATCCTCAGGCAGGTCTCTCGCTGATGGCTTTCTCTGTGCAGTGGGGTGTCTGGTGAGGGCCAGTGTGTGCGCTCCAGGCCGTATGGCTGGCTGAATGCGGATTCAGTCCGGCTCAGCTGGATACAGCTTCCAGCAAGCAGAACACAATTTACACAGTGGGGAACCAAATCATGACCCACTATAAACACACAGCACATTTACATGTAAGGGATTCTACTATACCAGGCAAACTGCTCTCCAGTCACAATCACAAAGTCTCTGCACGCACCAGGAGTTTAGAAGTAGCTGGAAATCCTGACAGGCCGATGCATTCAGCAAATCTTCAGTCTTCTTCAGGTTGATCCTGGTCACAACTCAGTGGCTTACTTCATTCTCACAAACTCAGATTCAGTCCGAACTGATTCTCTCCTCCCTCTCAGGGGCAGCAGGCAGGCATTCAGGCCAAAACTCAGGCCTTACCACAGAGACTATCTCGAGCTGTTGCTTCTTCAGCTCCCAACTTAGATCTCACTCAACTGTCAGCAAGCCTGGGAATTTCCCCAATATCCAAAAGATTTGGTTGGCTGATTCATCTGTCAGTCACAACAGAAGCTCCTCCTTCAGGTGCAAAAAGGCAGCAAAAGCCCAAAACTATAATTCCTACAGATTCTGACTCCAGACAGCTCCTGTAGTCCGGCTCCATTTATGTCCCACCAGTACTGATTGATCCAATTCGACAGTCCAGGACCAAGATAGTGGAGATAAATAAAACAGTCCTTGCTGCAAAGAAGGCAGGTTAGACAAACTACATTATCATTATCAAAATTGCTTTTTAAAATAAATGTTTTTTCTGCCTTACTGCAGCGCCAGTGATTTTATTTGGGTGGGTGAGTGCCTGGTTACAAATGTGTTTGGATTATCATTATCACTCTAAATGATTTTCAGCAAATAGTTACATCTTTCAACAGAGGTCCCTCTCAGATTACTTATGACTGCAATCCAGGCAGCTCTTAAAGAGACAGTACACAGAGGATATACAGGCACCTCTGGCAATCACATTTAAACTGCTAAACACAGGACACCAGCCTGGCAGTGAGCATTCACATAAGCTCAAGGAAGACTTTTGAGAACCCCCATTTGTAGGAGGGTTACACCTTTCCTTGCCTGGAGAAAACTTGGCATCCGCATAAAGTCTGTACCATCACAAGATTGCAAATGCGAACTATATGAGACATTTATACCAATAGCATGTTATGCAAGTGACATCTGATGCATCAGTCAATGTAAACTTATACCTTTACTATACATATTCTCTACTCTTCACAATACTATATCTATTCTGACAATCCATCATGCATATTTCACACAGGTAATTTACACATTACTATGCAGAATCATGTAATAACTTCTTGTACATTCAACAATGTAAGATGGGGCCCTTCCTATCAGCTAACTTGGGGCTAGATGGGGCAGGGCACATACCTAGAAGACACAACAATCAACCTAGAATTGGCACTTAGGCTCAGTTTAGGCAGTGAGCTCTGGGAAAAATAAACCCCTTTGTGGACCACATTGAGAGGCAAATCCACTGTCCTCCTGGGAGAATCATAACTGAAGCGTACTACTGGCTTGACAGCTCGGCCAGTCTTTCTGAGGGGGGCAACTACAGTCTCTGTATTCTCAGTCAGCACTGGTCTGGGGACTCTCGTCACTTGTGAGGGGTGCCTCTGCCTGGATGGGAACGTCCAAACTCAGGGCACTGTCAGCTCCTTGCTCTGCAGGCTCTGTTCCTACAACATTTGACTCATTTTGTGAAGGCTCAGGCACAATCCATCTTTGAGGCATGGAAGGGGGGTGGTCAGCACTCTCATAGTGTTCTTCAAGTTCTGATATGTCACCAGAAAGACTCAAACCATCAGCCCTTCCTTCAGGCAAATCATACAGTTCCACAATACACAGAGACTCAGCATCTTCAGACATGATGCTTTGCACTTCACTTTCTGGCAGCACTGGCTCCAAGGATGAATCTGGGGTAAGGAAGTCCAGAAGGCCCAGCTTCATCCCCACAATTAGTCATAGGGTGACCTCGAAACAGCTGACTCAACTCATAGGAGGGGTAATAGGCATTGTCACATTCACTTTCGTCCGAGTTGGACTGACAGTCACTATCGTTCTGAACCTGCTGTGGGGGAAACCTTGACCTTGTAACCACTGGGGTAGGTCGACTCTGTCTCTTTCTTGAAGCAGCATGAGTCACCAGCCTAGGGGGATCAATCTCTGAGGGTTCAGCCTCAATTATGACTTAGCCAATACGTAGCAAGTGGTTACGGTGCATGGTCTTGACAGCTTTGGAGTTATTCTCTGGGCACACCTTGTACACGGGTAAATCATCCAACTTTCCAACTACTACATGGGGGATATGATGCCACCGATCAGCAATTTTGTGTTTGTCGTGCAGTCCCAAATTGCATAACAACAGACGGTCTCCAGATCTAAGCTGTCGAGCCTTTACTTTTTTATCATGCCTCTCTTTGTTGGCTAGCTTTCTCTTGGCGGCCATTGTCTGCGCCACTTGATAGGCATGGTTCAATTGAGCTTTCAGTTTTTGTACATATTGCAGGTAGTTTTTGGCTCGGACCCCATCTGGAGAGACCCCAAAGCAGACACCAACTGGCAGCTGGGTCTCTCTCTCCCAAACATGAGGCAGTAGGTGGAGAACCCGGTAGCATCATTTTTCATGTAATTGTATGCGTATACCAAGGTATTAATCTGCTGGCTCTATTTATGCTTGTCATTTGAGTGGAGGGTGCCCAGCATGTCTAGCAGGGTGCAGTTAAATAATTCTGGTTGGGGATCTCCCAGCGGGTGATAGGGGGTGGTTCTTGACTTCTTCACCCCATAGAGAGACATTTCTTTGATTAGTTGACTCTCAAAGTCTCTGCCCTGGTCAGAGTGGATCTGCTGGGGGGCACATAGTGGACGAAAAAATTTTCCACTAGCTCCTTGGCCATGGTAGATGCCTTTTGATCTTTGGTGGGAAAAGCTTGTGCATACCTGTGTGAAATGATCCGTAACCACTAATACATTGCCAATGTTACTGATCAGGTTCTAAACACAAGAAGTCTATGCAGACTAGTTCCATGGGAGTGCTGGTAGTAATATTAACAAGGGCAGCCCTCTGAGGCAGGGCTTTTCTTTGCAGGCAGCAACTACAATTCTTTACATGATGCTCAACATCGGCCCCCATTTTGGGCTAGTAGAGCTAGATCGTACTCAGGTCAAAGGTTCTGTCAATACCGAGGTGACCCATGTGATTGTGGAAGGATCTCACTACCAAATCTTTAAAGGCCGTGGGCAGGACCAATTGTTGCTTGTCTACTTTGCCACTACGATCTACTGTCTCTCTATGCAACAACTGATTGAGCAACTTCAATCTGGGGCCTTCTTTAAACAACAATGCAGTTCGCAAGTCAGTGGAACATAACTTAGAAACATCTTTCCCAGCACACAGGGCATCAAGAACTGGCTGAATCATAGGATCTTGGGATTGAGTCCACTGAATGCTGTCACTGTCAAATTGAGGTAGTGCACTAATATCTACAGCAGAGAAGTGCAATAAGCAGCCAGTATGCAGGTGTCAGAAGGGCCCAAGCAATCTACTAAACAGTCCACTGTGTCCGCATTCATCTGTTCGTCTCTATCAAACTTTTGGCACAATGCTTAGATGTCAGGTTCGGACAGCCTAATCCAATCACTCTTGGAAGTAGGCCTTTGTGTTAGGGCATCAGCATCATTATGGTTCAGACCTGGTCTGTATTCGACAGCATAATCATAGGTTGATAATGCAGAAAGCCACTGGTGCCCAATGGCATCTAACTTAGCTGAAGTCTGTACATAGGTCAACGGGTTATTGTCAGTCTTCATCGATATTCCCTGTAGCATTCTCAGAAATTTGTAGAACCCGAAAGGACAGATAAAGGCTGTTTTCTCATGGTCCTATGGGGCCATTGGAATCTGGTAATATCCGCTGCAAAGATCCAACACCGAGAACCATTTGCTCCCATTCAAGCAGCCCAGGGCATCCTGTACACAAGGCATAGTGTACTGGTCTGGGATGGTCCACCGGTTCAGGGTTCGAAAATCAACACACATCCTCACAGACCCATTCTTCTTACGCACAACCACAATGGGAGAAGTGTATGGGCTCCTGGATTCTTGTATCACACCAGCAGCAAGCGCTTTCCTGCAGGTATCTTCTCACATCATCTATGTCTGCTGGGACTAGGCGTTGGGACCTCTCTCGAAATGGCCGGTCATCGTGCAGGCGTATGTGATGCTTCATACCCTGGACACATCCCACGTCCCATTTCTTCAACAAAAATACTTGGTCTCTCTGGGCAAGTCGCTTGCTAATTCTAGTCTTCCATTCAGCTGGCAACGGGAAGTCACCAAAGTAAAACAAGTCTGGGATCACTCTCTCCTTCTCACCAGGCCGGGTGCTTGTTGCCGGGCAATACTGCAGTGTCTGCGCAGTGTACCATAGATAAGGTGCAACCTCTGTTCACCCGGATCTCCCGATCTGACACATTGTGAATCTGGACCATCACTCATCGTGCATAGGCATGGGCATGAGCAGGCAAGATGCTGGGCTTGACCAATAATCCTTCTGGCAATTTTCCATTGCCTGGTGCATCCAACATCTGTATTTTGTTCTTGACATCTTTCCTGAGGAAGATCTCCCCTTGAATGGTACACTGGGCGTTAGGGGCCAGTACCATTGAATCGGGATCCTTCTTCCACACAATTCCCACTGGTTCATCCTGGTCTACGTCCTCAGGTTTCAGTTGCAAATCATGGGCCCTCTTGATCAGAGGTGGAATTCTCAGGGTCCATGCAGATAGCTGTCCTTGTTTCTCATGGCAGAGTTGTGCTAGTCTCCCAGACATATGGGCGTTTGTTCTAATTAACAGGGGAACCCCATCATACAGTCTGGTGGGGGGGACACACTAGGACCAGTGTCTCTGCTTGCTCTTATGCCAGTAACAGTTGCAGAAAAAGACAACCAGAGACGGGCATATCCTAGATATGGATAAGACTTGTCGCTCAGCCCCCACACATGTAGGCCTTCCAGGGATTGTAAGAGCACATCAGATAAGTGTTTGTCATACCAGTCCTGAAACTGAGTGGTCACTTGTGACCCACTGTCAAGCACAGCCCTGGTAGGAATACCATTCACAGCCCCATTAGTCTCCATTGAAGAGCCCACTATCTTGGACCACTCTGGAGGGACAACAGCAGGGGTCTGGACAGATGATCTAGCCATAGAGGAGTTTGAGTTAGGATGGCTGAAGCTTTTGCTGCAGTCATTTTGTGCACCCCTTGACCACTGACTCATTTTCCCAAGCTCTCCTTGAAGCTGGTTCACCACTTTCTCTAAGTCCTTCTGAGACTGGCATTCCCTCTTCACATGGCCATCCTAGCCGCAGTTGTGAGAAATGACACACTCTCGGGACATCCTTGGGGAAAACATAGCAGGAGATTCTGGAGCATCAATGGGAGATTGTGATCTGACTTCTGCAGGTAGTGTACCATGCCTCAAAAGTTCCTTTAGGGTGGCAGTCAATTCCTTGAGCTCAGCTGAGAAGCCATGCACAGTAGAGGATGTCTGAGGGTAGACCCACACCCCATAACAGTCACATCCTAACAGAGACCAGGGTCTCTGTCAGCAGGGGATACCTCAGCGAACGCACCCGGTTGTACTTTTCTGACTTCCTTCAACAACTCCTCCCCCCACCATTTAGCCCATGGCAGGACACTCTTAGTAGTCTCCATTTCGGAAGGGCCTTCCGTGCCATGATCACTTGGGCTGCACTCACCCCATAATTACAATTTCCTCTCCACCCTCTACCTCCCAGAGTTCTTTTATCATGTCACAGCAGTCAGGTACGTTACCTCTCCTATCCTGGAGCCTTAACTGGATGATCTGCAGTTTAGAATGCTTGGCATATTGCAGTATGTGCCCCAATCTCACACAGTTCAAATCACTAGCGACTACCCCACCTTTCCGGTAAGCTTTCTGCAGAGCTTTTTCTAGGCAAGTAATATATGCAGACAAACCTTCCCCCTTCCATTGCTTGGTACCTTGGAATTTCCACATCAAAGTCTCCCCTGACTCAATGCTCCCAAAATTGCCTTCAAGTACAGATAGGTACTTCTGAGCAGATGCATCAGGGTTCGTGGACCTCAAAAAATGTAATGGCTTCAAGGATGGGGCCCCTCAAACTTTCGATGGTTCTTTTCCACTTCTCAGCCTCTGCACACTGCCACTCGGGTACCAAGGGGACAACATAGTCGATCCAGGTCTCCCAGTCATCCTCCCCCTGGGGAGGTGGGGGGGTGCCCTAGAAGATTCTCAGCCTTCGGTAGGAGTTGTGACTAATGGTGGGTACAGATATGGGGGCCAGCATTGGCACAGGCACAGAAGGCAGGGCAGTAACAGGGGAAGGGGTGTTGGGGAAAGAACACCCCCAGGTGGCAGGAACAATTTCTTAAAGTCCTCTATGGTTTTCCCTTCCTCCAGCAACAACTTAGCAAATTTCTCCTCCAAAGTCTCAGATAATGGTGGGAGCTCATCCTCCCCAGGGTCTGTACTGTCTTTTGTTATCACTCTTCAAGTGGCTGGGACCTCTTCTGAGGCAATAGTCTGTGGCACTTTAGAGCTGTCCACGAGGTCACTACACTCTACCAAGGCTATGAAAGTTTAGCCGATCAAATCAGCCTGTCGACCCACCACCACAGGGTTTTTTAAACATTCAACTTTGGAGAGTGCTCCCTCTACAGTGTCCTTACTGGTACCAAGGGAATATCCAATATAAGCAGAGCATTTTGGGGTCGATCTCCTGCCCAGTACACCACCCCACCAACTGGTGTACAGCCATTTCTACTGGGGTAGCCATTAATCTTTAACAATAATTCATAATTTTTGGCCACTAGAAGGCACAAAATCCCAGCGGTGAGCCTCCAAAAAGTAACCCCGGGGTGGCGCTATCCCAAAGGCTACTACTACTGCCTGCTTGGCTAGGAGCCAGTTAAGGGGCCTGAGTTCTGAAATGGGTGCCTTCACCCGGAAATCACGGTTGGTAGTGGTCAAGCTAAGCTGGGCACAGCCCTCTGGGACACTGTAACCCCCCCCTTTCCTTACTAGTAGGCAGAACAATACACAATAATCACTTTCACAATACCCCTGATACACCACACAAGTATCCACACTGTTTGCACTTACCACTAGGGCTTTCCTCTGGCTCGACCCTGGGGACCCCTTGTAAAACAAGGTTATACACAGCAAATAACAGCAGTACAGTACTCTTGCACAAACTGGAACCACAGTTGGGGTAAATTCAAAAAGAGTTAGATCTGATTTATTTAAGGGACCTGAGCAAGGGAGGGGCGTAATCAGGTTAATTTGCTTAAAGGCTGTATCAATCAAACAGTTATGTATGCACTTCAGGGTCCATAAACAGTCACACGCTCTGGGTACCCAGGTGAAGAAGAGGTGGGCTAGCCAGGATCGTTGTCCAGGGTAGGCCAGCACCGTAGCTGGTTGGGGCCCTGTGATGGAAGAAAACAACACACACCACACACAGATTGTAATCCGGAGCCAGAGGGCTCAGTTCATGAAAGAAAAGAAGACAATCAGATGACACACTTAGATTAAGCTGTTGTTGCTAGGAGCTACCCTGATGGTTACTTATGATATCCAGGACTGGACCCAGGCTGGACGAAAATTGAGACTGCAGGTGGTTGATCTGGAGTGCAAGGAGAAGCAGGGCCCATACGATTCACCAATGTGTTATTCCTGTTCAAGTGTGGAGCAGGGGGTCGATCCCCGGGCAGGCCTCTTGTCGATGGCTTTCTCTGTGCATTTGGGTAATTGGCAGAGCCGTGTGGAAAGGTCCAGGCCGTATGGAGTTGAACGTGGACTCAGTCCGGGTTGGCTGGATACAGCTTCCAGCAAGCAGAACACAATTCACACAGTGAGGAACCAAATCACGACCCACTATAAACACACAGCACATTTACATGTAAGGGATTCTACTATACCAGGAAAACCGCCTCCAGTCACAATAGTAAAGTCTCTGCACGCACCGGGAGTTTAGAGTAGCTGGAATTCCTGACATGCCGATGCATTCAGCAAATCTTCGGTCTTCTTCAGGTTGATCCTAGTCACAACTCAGTGGCTTACTTCATTCTCACAAACTCGGATTCAGTCCGAACTGATTCTCTTTCCTCTCAGGAGCTGCAGGCAGGCATTCAGGCCAAAACTCAAGCCCTTCCACAGAGACTGTCTTGAGCTGTTGCTTGTTCAGCTCCCAACTTAAATCTCACTCAACTGCCAGCAAGCCTGGGAATTTCTCTAAGATCCAAAAGGTTCGGTTGACTGATTCATCTGTCAGTCACAACAGAAGCTCCCCTTCAGGTGCAAAAGGTGCAAAAGCTCCAAACTACAATTCCTACAGATTCTGACTCCAGACAGCTCCTGTAGTCCGGTCCCATTTATGTCCCACAGTACTGATTGGTCCAATTGGCAGTCCAGGACCAAGATAGTGGAGATAAACAAAACAGTCTTTGCTGCAAAGAAGGCAGGTTAGACAAACTACATTATCATTATCATGCTAAATGATTTTCAGCAAATAGTTAGCATCTTTCAACAGAGGTCCCTATCAGATTACTTATGACTGCAATCCAGGCAGCTCTTAAAGAGACAGTACATAGAGGCTATGCAGACACTCTCTGGCAATCACATTTAAACTGCTAAAACGCAGGACACCAGCCTGGCAGTGAGCATTTAGGCAAGCTCAAGGAAGACTTTTCAGGAACCCCCATTTGTAGGGGCATTACACCTATAAAAACATTAAAGAGAACCAGTCCCAATACTCATCCCTGAGGCACCCCACTGGTCAACCTCCCTTCCTCAGCATGAACTCCATTTACCACCACCCTCTGTCACCTATCTCCTGACCAATTTCTTATCCAGTTTACCACCTTTGAACCCACTCCTAAGCTACCCAGCTTGCTTACTAATCTCCTATGTAGAACAGTGTTGAACACTTTACTGAAATCAAGGTAAGCCATGTCCACTGATCCTCCTTGTTCTAGTTTCTTGGTCAGCCAGTCAAAGAAATCTATCAGGTTCATTTGACATGACCTCCCCTCTATGAAACTCCTCACTTCCTCACTTCTCTCTTGAACTTCCCTCCTTCGGCTTCATTGTATGCCCTCTGGTCCTAATGCTCATCCTCATTTGAAAGAGACTCATCCCCAGCTGTACCCTGTTCACCCCTGTGAGGTACATTACTTGTAGATCTTAATTATATCCCCTCTCTCTTCTCTTCAAGGGTGCACTTGCTGAGATCCCTCTGTCTCTTCTTGTGGGGCTTCCCATATAATTCCTGCATGATTTTAATTGCATTCCTCTGGACTGCCTTCGATCTATGCCCTTTCTGAGGTAAAACTGAACAATGGATTGCACCAGGGAGTGACACAGCAGCAACACCCCTTCCCTCTTCCTGCTAGCCCTCCCGATGCACCCCAGCATCCTCTAGCCCTGCTCACTGCATTGTCAGACTACCCTGCTGCCTTGTATGTCCTCCGATATGATAACCTCAAGGTCTCTTTCCTGTATAGTGACAGTCAGTACTTTCCCCCATCTTATACTCAGCATCGAGGGTCCTGTGCCCCAGGTGCATGATTTTTGCACTTTTTGGTGATTGAACACCAACTGCCATGTCTTTGATTACTCCTTGAGTTTCCCCAAGATCCCTGCACATTTTCCCCACCCCTACTAAGAGTCAAACCTGCTACATATTTTGGTGTCATCTGAAAAATGGTATAGTTTCACCTTCAGTTGTTTTGCAGTGTCCTCTATGAAGACATTGAAGGAGACTGGTCCAAGTACTGAACCATGTGGTACCCCGCTGATCACTCTCCCATCCTTAGAGAAAGCATTGTTAGCCACCGCCCTTTGTCTCCTATCTGTTGACCATTTTCTAACCCAGTTTACCACTTTGGATCCCACTCCTAGGCTGGTCAATGTCCTAAGCAGCCTCTGTGTGGCACAGTGTCAAAGGCCTTGCCAAAGTCCATATAGGCCATATCTACTGCTCTTCTCTAATCTATCTCTGTAGTCACCCAGTCAAAGAAATGTATCAAATTTGTTTGGTATGACCGTCCCACTGTGAATACATGCTACCTGTAGTCCTGCAGCTCATTGGTATCCAGATGTTCAGCCAGTCTTTCTTTCAGTATCGGTGCCATTAGTTTCCCCACCACTGAAGTAAGACTGACCAGCTAGCCTCCTCTCTGCTGCTGCTCTTGTGTAGAGGAACCATGTCAGCCCTTCTACAATCCTTGGGGACCACACCTGTTTCTAGTGAGCTGTTGAACAAGGCAGTCAGTGGGGAAGCTACCACCTCCCTGAGTTCTTTTATTAGCTGGGCTGTATCCCATCCCATCTTGTAGCCTTATTCACTTTCAAGTCTGCATGCCCTTTCAGGACTCTTTCCTCATAAATGGGCTTGTGTCCACAACCTCCCCTCCCCTTCCCCAATTTGTGCTTCTCCCTGATGGTCCATCACCTCCTCCCTCTAGTGTTTATGATGTTAGCTTTTTCTTGGTCCCCTTCTGCAGTCTCCCCCTTCCACCCTTCTGATCCTCAGTGTACCTCCCCTTGCTTTCCTCACTAATGTACCTGAAGAAAGTCTTATCCCCTTTAGCAACCCCTCTGGCAATCCTTTCTTCAGTGTCCACCTTTGCTCCCTTAACTGCCTTCCTTCCTTCCTTCTGCTTTTGCTTTGTGTACCTCCCTGTCCTCCTCCCCATGCATTTCTTTGTACCTCTTGAATGCCACATTTTTTTCTTTTACCACTTTTGCCACTTTCTTGGAGAACCATACAGGTCCTCGTTTTCTTCTGCTTTTGCTTACATCCTACAGGCAGCAGTTGGTTGTCCTAATCATGCCCTCCCTTATTCTTCCCTACTGTCCCTGTACTCCTCCCTGGCACCCCCAGTTAGGTATTTTCTGAAGCAGGCTCCCATTTCTTAAAAATCCATCCTCCTGAAGTCCAGGACCCTCATCCTCATGTGACTTGCCTCTGCTCCTGTCCTTAAGTTGTACCACACTGTACAACGATCACTGTGATTTCTCCAGTGCTGTCCCTTTTTTTTTTCTAACTTACTGTGCTTTTTATCCTTTTTTGCATCCAGCCACAACTCCCTATCAGCTGCCCACCTCTGCAGGGAGGCTCGAAAATTCCCGTGCCGAGTGCCCACTGGATTACCCCCCCAGTGTGGAACCTCCGGAGCCCCACAGCACAACTCCATTGGTGCTCGGTATTGGAAAAGATGGGGACCCAGATCTACTATGGGGTGAGGGCATCATTGAGCACACCGGAGGAATTTTTACTTGTGGGGGTGTGTCGAGCAGATGCTGCGACCCAACCTGCACCATGCATTCAACGCATCCCTCTTAGAGCAGCTCTTGCTGGTGCTCCAGTAATGGTGTGGCCCATGGTCACCTAGGAGCACCAGACGGGATTCACTCTACCCCCTCCCCCCCTCGGATGTGGAGAGTATGCTGTGGCCGCTCAATCCACCCACAAACCGGCTGGCCCATGAGCATCATGTGTCCATTCCTGAACCCAGGTCACCCACATCACAGTGGTAATTCTTTCCGCAGCACTGGCAGGCTGGCCTGTGCTGTCCCTGTTCTTAAACACCATCTCCAACAGTACCCCATCCCTAGTAGATTCTTTGACTAGCTGCTTGAGAAAAGCTCCATGTAGGTAGTTAAATATGGACTTTCTCCTTGACAAAATCTCAGTAGGAAGGCTTCATTCCACATCTGGAAGACTGAAGTCTCCAACTAGCAGCCCCTTTCCCTTACTTGCCATCCCAATGATGGCTTCCCCAGGTGCTATATCCATCTCCTCACCCTGTGAAGGAGGTCTGTACACTACCCCGCTGTAAATCAAGCAATGCCCAGGCCAGGATAAAGTGGGCATGAGTATTTTACTGAAAGTACCAAAGTGCAGTGGTGACAGACCCAGAAGCTAGATCCATAGCCTGCCAAGCATTATCTAGGCCTGGACATCACTTGATTTGCCATTTTTTGAAACATGCCTGGTTTTGTTCTTTTCTGTTGCTTAGTACATTGTATCTTTCCAGTACTGTCATGCTGGGTAATGAATGGAGAGAACCCTTGGTGCTGCATGGAAAAGTAGACGTGCTATTTGGTAGGACGTTGAACAGACCGCAACTTCTATACAAAATTACAAAACAAAAAAAATCTGAAGGAAACAATGTTGCAAAATTTTGTCCAGCTACCCTTGGAGGGAAAGTACTGCACAGGAGGAGTTTACTTATCATTGTGTGTCTTTAGAGGGAGAAAGACCATGGTGATTTGACAGCAGTGCATTATGTATGCAAAGTCACCCTTGAACACAAATGAGCTCTATCTATCTGCCGAAGCTGTGAATAGTGGCTGCCTCTCCTGAATGTGTCACAGTTTCTACAAAGTCCATTATTTCAATGGAGTTTGCCAAAGCACTACTTGAGAAAAGAAGTAAGGTTTAGTGCAAAATACAAATGTTATTTGTGCTTGCCATCAAAATGATTATATTGTTGTGGGACTCAAAGGAGTAACTGATTCTGTCTTGCATACTGGAAATATATGCATTTATGATGATCTTGGGCAACTCTGTTTCTGGTCTGTGTCATTTTTTTAGTTCTATACTCCCGGACACACTCTGGAAACGGGGAGACTACACAGGATGATCACTGTTGCCCATGAGAAAAAGTCTGTGCATAGAGTGCTATTTAGTACATTTGTACATGCCATTGTATGCTCAAAACTGGACTGCTGTAATGTGCTCTACAAGGGCATACCTGGTAGTCAGATCCACTCTCTGCAGTTAGTCCAGAATGCTGCTGCAAGACTTGAGACTTCCACATGAAAGTCAGACAGTATTACTCTATCTCTTTGGATTCTGGGCAGGCTGCCTGTGAGGTGGAGGTGGTTCTTTTGGTCAGCTTATAAATCCCTGAACAAGTTGGGTCCTAAGTACATTTGTTCCACCTGACACACTACATGCTCTTGAGAGTCGCCAGATCTATTGGAAAGGGTCTTATGGTGGTGCTTCAAGTGAGGTTGAGATCAGCTGGGGATAGGACATTTGTTGTGACACCCCAGCCTTTGGAATTCCCTGCCACTGGATAACCAGTGGGATCACTCAGACAACAAACCAGAACTGCAAGTTGGGTGCATTGCATTGGTCCTACCAGTGCTAGAGTAGTGGGGACTAAATTGGAACCAGGCACACTCGATGGACTGTGGGTCTTTGTCTGTCTGTAAATGTCTATGTTCCTATCTGTTTCTACACATCATTGGTGTATTTAAATCCAAACGGTGCAAACGCTTCTTAAATATTGCAATTCTGGATGGTATCTATTTTATTCAGATTGGTGCCTATGCACTAAGTGGCACAAGGTAGGCATGCTAGGTGTGTACCTTGGCTGCTCAGCTCTGCACCAATGGACAGGTATGCAGGACCTGGCATGCAGTAGTGCACACCTCGTCAGGGTGACTGTGGCTCAACACTCTCCCCCGGTGTGTCAGTGCACGAGTAGGTGGACTGGGGACACAGGCAGGCATCCAATCAGATGCCTGACCTGGTCTGTAAGTGAATCTCCTTCTCCATGTGGAGCAGAGGATTGTGGGATGGTGCATGTTCTGGTATTGCAACAGGAATGGGCAAGTGCCCAAATGGCCAGCCCAGCCCTCCTTTCCTGACTAGAGGGCTAGGGAGGCATTCCAACATATATCAATTTCCATCACAGCCGGTGGGTGTCATCCATAGGGGGGCATGCAGAGGATATGGCAGGGTCCCTGCTGCCATATTCTCTGCCTCCTCTTGCCCAGCACTCTGCACCTACGTGAATGGCGCAGTGTGGGCATGCCTCCCAGACATGCCTCCGGACCATCCGCATGCATAGCTGCGTGAACAGCTGGAGGACCAAGTGTGGAAGGGGCACTCATCCCTTCTGTGCATGCTGCCAGGGGTCCATGAGACTCCTAATGTGTGCCTCAGCATCCTAGGGTTGCCTACATGCTGGAGATCCATGGTGTATAGGCAATCTGCCCTTTTGTTAATCAGAGCTATTGTGCTGTTTTTATTGTACTGTTTCCTGAACCTTTTTGCTGATGATTGTACAGCATGTTGAGTCCTGGAAATGCACTTAATAAAAACTCTATTGCTAAAACTAACTGAGATGCTACCTAAACATTACGACTTGGGCAGAGCACAACTGTGCTCATACTCCTCCTGTTCTCACAGCATATATAACAAGCATTTGTCAATGCCAAATGTTGGCTTGCTGGCATTGGCATTGGTAGTGCAGGAGTTAGACAGATGCATCATAGGAATGGCAGTGAAGTATTGAACGGATGCCAACCCACCCCCATCCTGCAGAGAGTGACAAGCATTAGGGTGTCCCTTTGGATGTTTGGTAGTGCAGTGCCGGAAAACATGTCAGGCAGGATGTGAGAAATGACAGCTGTACAGTTCATAAGGAGGTGTAAAAAAATGCAGTTTTAAAAATGTGGCATGTAAATATACCAAATTTGCGAAGCTACTAAGGTGCGTGGGACATATGCAATGCACGCTTGCAACACTGCCATTTTATGGGCGTTCGGCACCAAATTTTCAACATAGGCATTTTAGCACCTCTGCTGATGTACAGTGTCACTGTTATTTCCTCAAAGTGTCCCAAGAAGTGATTTCGCACAGCAACCACGCTATTCTGCGCCGGAAGTGCGAAAACACATTTTGCACAGGATATGTCAAATGATGGCTGTACTGTTCATCAAGAGGTGTGGAAAAATGGCAATGGTGAAAATCCAGACTGAAAATATCACAAATGCACGACGGTACGAGAGTGCGTGCAATCTGCCAACGCACGCCAGAACACAGTTATTTTATGGAGTATCATCACCAAATTTTCAACATAGGCATTTTAGGTCCTCTGCTCATGAACTGTGTCACTGTCATTTTCATAATCTGGCCCAAACACTGATTTCCCACAGTGACTGCGCTATTGTGCGCCGGAAGTGCAGAAACACATTTCGGGCAGGATGTGGAAAATGACAGCTGTACTGTTCACAAGGAGGTGTACAAAAATGACAATGCTGAAAATCCGGTAGTAAAATATTGTGAATGCGCGAGGTTACGAGCCTGCATAGCAACTGCACAACGCACGCTCATAAAACAGGCATTTGTTGGATTTTTTCCACCAAATTTGGAACTTAGGCTTTTTAAGAGGGCACCTCATGAACACCACCACTGTCATTTCATTAATGGGCCCCAAAGGTGATTTCACGGCGACTGCAAATCACCTTTGAGGCCATTAATGCCATGACAGTGACAGAATTCATGAGGAGGGGCCCCAAACCCCATGTTGAAAATTTGGTGCAAAAATTCCAAGAAATGCCTGAGATATGCAACAAAGTTTAAAAAACCCAATTCACTCCATTATACAGCTTACCGGCATTTCCTCAGTTCGCGGTCAGCTTTGAAGAGGGCAGACGTGTTCCTGGTCCACTGAAGATCAACCCGCCAGAGTCCGGAGGTAAGTATGGGGTGAGGGGGGGAGAGGAGGCAGGTGCGAGGGTGGGTGGGTGGGGGAGGGCGGACCTACACTACGAGGGATGGTTTTCCTATTCTAGGGAAAAAGAAAGAAAACATCGCGGGAGTTTCGCATGCTGGGGTGGGCTCTCATGCCACCCAAGTGGGTTGGGGAGTCAGTAGTCGACGGGATTGGGCACCCCCACCGGCAAACAAAGCCGGAGCGAGCCAGGGGATCGGCACCGGCATTCCACATTTTGGGGGGATGCCGACGGGGAGGGCTCCCCATCGGCACACAAACATGGGGGAGGGTTGTGCTCGCAACCATGGCCATATACGGCGGCGAAGACATCAGCAAAGGACCGCTGCGCATGACGATTGCAGCGGTATTTTGCTTTGAAGTGTTCGCCCCATTATGTATGCATGGTGTGGCGGTGCTATGCAGGCTGATTGGGGAATGAGGGACGTACCTACTGATGCGTGCCCTGCATTCACCCAACAGCAGCCACGCCTCCAAATCTCCACTCTCCCAATATGATGACTGCCGCGCAAGCGCGGCAAGCCAACATAAAAATGGACCATTTAGGCCCACTGGCAAAACAGGATGAGCACTATAACTGTGCACTCCTTTCTCTCGCACTGGGCCCACTCTGTCCCAACTGTGGCTCCTCCTTATTCTAACTGCTAGCCTTACAACTTGCTGCCTGGAGAGATGGATTCACACTGCACTTTTTCCTACTGACTGCAATGTTTAATACTGTATTATAATACCTGTTTTTGGTATTGTTGTCTTACAATGTCCCTGTGTTCTGGTCACTTTATATTAACTCCTCACTACTATTTGCCTGATGAAAACTGATGCATGTAAAGTCCCTGTTGTGCTAATTCTATGTAATGTAATCCTCCACTTGTATTTGCCTGATGTTCATGTATGTACCTTGTAATCTCCAGGGTCGCACCTGAAAATAAGCACTTGGCTGTCTAGGGTGCTCACCCGGTTAACAAAAGCAAATAAATAAATAATACAAGCTGTGAATGACAGTCAAAGGTAATACAGCCATCTAGTGGTTCTCTATGAAATAGCAAGTATAATGTAATGGAGTCCTCTAACTTCCTGGCTAGGGAGGAATTTCCCTTTAGCCGAACTGTTAGAGCTGCTGCCAAGTTCAAGTAGGGACTGGAAGTGCATCTTCTCACACAGAGAGGGGGTAGACATAATCCCAAACATGAGGAATGTACATACCAGAGCCCAGTGATGGGACACAATCAAACAGCTAATCCCATGCAGTGTGTGGATGGATCTGCATTGTAAACTAAGCTCAGAGTACTTGATTCTAAACTAGGGCCCCACCAGGTAAAGAAAAATGAAAAGTAGTTAATTTATTTAGAGCTGTTCTAATTTATTTATTTATTTATTGCAAGAGTTTCACCAGGAAAAACACTCTGAGCTAACAGCTCATGTCCAGATGTGTCTCACTTCCAAATGTGTCCTTGGGGAAAGGGTGTGTGGAGCGTGCAGTAATAAGTTACATCAGTAATATTACAATTATAAAACAATAATAATAATTTTGAATAGTAAACATTAAGCAGTCGATAGCTGAGAGGTCGCACAAAGTTAGTACAAAACACAGCCTATCAATAGCAATAGTTCAGTAAAATGCAACTGGCAGCAAAATGATGGAAGGAAGGGAGACTAAGAGTACAATGGCAGACTAGTGGGTAGCAAAGGGAGGGAGGAGCAGTGGGATTAGCCTAGGATCAGCAGCAACTGCAGTAGTGAGTAGTCGAGTTGCTGCTGGTGAGAGATCGGGAGCCAGGCAGGCTCTAAGTATCATTTGAATGTCAGACCTGTTTGACACTGAATGGACTACAGCAGGGGCTTTTCCTGCAGCTTGCCTACTATTGTGACTCAGCCCCTCTCTCCTCTTTCTACTAATTGGGTGCTTGCTGAGTTCCGAGTGAGGGCGGCAAACCCTACTTGTGGCCTACTTCCCAGTGGTCTTCTGCTGTGGTCCTCAAACTAAAGCACTGAGCTTAGGGGCAACACACTTGGGGTGACAGAGTGGGGCAGTAGTTGGTAGGAGATGCTGCTACCCAAGTGCAAAGCCTTAAGCTGTTGCTATCAAATTGTAGATTGTAATAATATATAAGTTGTTGTGAGGGGAAACACCCAGCATTATTACATCAGATGCAGTAAGTATAAAAGTGGACTTAATTTTTACAGTCTGTAAGATATTGTACAAAAAGGGGTTGGTAATCTGTACTTCAATTTGCAATACTTCACATTATTATTAGTTTTGGGACTGTGATACTATAGATGTATTGATGCTGAAGTGTTTTTTTTAATTATTAGAGTGTATTTAAAACATTTAAGGGCAGCAATTTATATCAAGGGTAAGGGTACGTAAGGGATGGGTGGAAGGTAAAGGGTAGGCTAAAATTTAAAAGAGGGGCAACACCTATATAGTGTAGGTATACAAGGAGCATAACAATTAACAAAAGAGGGAAAACTAAAAACACCCTATTGGGGTAAAAGTATATAACTTTTTCAAAGTAACCCAGGGAAGTGGAGTAATTGAAAATACTGGGAGTGTTGCAGTGGCTGTGGGGCATCAGTTTTCAGAGAGACTTTCTGGAGACACGCACCTCTCGGGGTTGAAGGAGAAGGTTGCTAGACTCCATGCCAAGTTGGCTAGGATTCAGACAACCTCTTCCCACACCCAGAGACCACCAACTCTGACACTGTTACCTCAGAGGATGCCTGGGAAGAGGAATGGTTGGTGGGCTCAAGAAGGGTGGGGGTGGTAGATCAGAGGCATATTTCTCAACTGGTACTACTTCGTAATTCCTACACCATTCTGGCAGGGTTGGACTGTCATGTGGAGGCACCGGTGGTACTTGCCAGGGAGGATGTGGGGCCCTCTATAGCAGAGACCGCAAGAAGGGTGATAGAGGACCCCAGAGGAGGAGGAAGCCACTTTTGGTGGGGGACTTAATTGTGAGGGGATAGATTTGAGAATAGAAAGGGAGGGGAGGGGAAGTGAGGTTATATGCCTACAAGTCACCACAGCCCATAGGAATGGGAAGCAGATCCTGAAGATCACTAGGGAAGCTGGACAGGAGGCAAAGCTGAATGTCATTGTCCACCTGGGGACTAATGACCTGTCTAGGGATGGGGCCGGGAGATTGCAGGGGATTTCAAGGAACTGGAGAGAGGTCTTAGGCAGGTAGCATGTTCAGTGGCCTTTCCTAAGGTGCTGCCTGTCTATGACTGGGGGAGGAGAGGAATCTCTGCAATAGGAACTTCAACTCATGGTTGAAGGAATGGTACAGAGAAGTGGGGTTCATCTACATTGGGGACTGGGGACCTACCTGGAAGGATAAGGCTATGTAAGCATTAAGCCACGACGAAGGTGGCATCTAATGCTGGATTAATGCATGGTTGGGAGGGTTGTGGCCCGAGGCCACAGGCCGAGGGCGTACAACAGCCCAACCATGCATTAATCGTATTAGATGCCACCTTCAGAGTGGCTTAATGCACTTGTAATATGGGCAGCGTGAGTATACAGTTGCCAGGAATCTATTTGACTTTGTTAGAACAACATAACACAGGGACTCGGTATGTTTTCATAAGGTTTTTACTGCACTTCGAAAACCTGTTACAGAACAGCTTTTATATGCTGATGGGGTGATAACATTGTGGACTGCTATATTAACAGAACAGTGCGCCTCACATGCTAGACCGAATTATTTCGCGTTCTAGGCAGGTATTCATGTCATACTACTCATTGTAGGTCTGCAGTGGAGTCCTTTCTCGCCGGGCTCTGGACTTCCGTGACAAATTTGCATCCTCTGTCACTCATTTCTTAATACTGTTCTGAGATAGCTCCGATGTCGGGCACTCTGTGTCCTCCTCAATCTGGTGCTAATGCTTCTGCTCTCTTTGTGTTTCCCCTACCGTGCTCTTCCTCACCTCTGTTTCCGGTCACTCGCTGCCTACCCAACACAAGCGTCCCTCTCACAGTTCTTTCATCCCTCTCCCCGGTGCTGCTTACCTGGCTCTCTGGATGGTCCTGTTACTTCACTTTTGGGCATGGCAGTTATTCTGGATTAATACCCACTCCGATTTCCCCCACCTTTTCGACTTCAACCAATCGCGCATCCACATTTGCCCATTCACTTTAGTGCCATGTTACAAACAGGGGTGATGACCTGCATCTGCCCAAAAAGGGAACTGCAGTCCTCATCAGAAGGTTTAAATGTTACTTTGATAAACAATTAAACTAGCTGAGGGGGGTGGCAGAAATCAGGGAGGCAGAAGCAGCACCCCCAACAGGCTAAAGTAGGAAGCAGGGAGAACCTGAGTGGAGAGAAATATCCCAGGAAGCAAATTAATGATAAGGATGCAGGGTTGTTGAAATGAAGGGGAGTGGAAGCAGGAGCATTTAAAAGAAAGGGGTGCCGGAGGGAAGGCAAAAAGAAAAACAGAGGGGGAAACAAGAAGCGTGGTAAATAAAAATCTGGAAGGCCATGTGTGTGAATGTTAGAAGTCTTGGAAATAAGATTCCAGGCCTAAGGACCATCCTGACAGAGGCTAACATGGATATTGTGGCTATCACTGAGTTGTGGTGCACTGAAACCCATGACTGGGACATGGTCATACCAGGCGTTACTCTGTTCAGGAAGGAGAGTATGGGAAAGAAAGGAGGGGCTGTGTAACTTTATGTGAGGGAAAGCGTAAAAGTGTCAGAGATACAGGGAATATGGTGGTGGAGCAGAGGTACTGTGAGTCACCATGGAGAAAGGGAGCAGAGCCAATATTCACACTGGTGAAATATCTAGACCTCCAGCACAGGGGGAGGAGTTAGATAAGGTACAGGTGGAAGCCAATGGCAAGATGGCAGAAAGGGGGAGGTATTGCTGGTGGGAGACTTCAATCTGCCTGATATAGACTAGAGTCAGCTGGAAGCAGGGAACATCCAAGACTCCCTGCAGGGGGCATTCCTCAGTAAACTTTTCAGTGAACCCACTTGTGATGGGGAAATACTGGAGCTGGCATTTATTAAAAGGAATAGTGTTGCAGACGTCAAGCTGGGAGGCCACCTGGGAAACAGCGATCACCGTACATTGTGGTTTAATATAAGGACAGCTGCAGAATCAAACCACACAAGTTTGAGGGTCCTGGACTTCAGGAGGGCAGATTTTATGAAGATGGGTGAATGCCTCAGAGATGAATTGTTAAAGGGGGTGACCTGGCTGGGATGGAGGAACAGTCGATGAAGCTAAAAGGAGGCATACTGAAGGCAACAAACATCTGTGTCAAGCAAGTGAGCAAAAGCAAGAGGAAAGAGATGACTGAAAAGGTAAAGGCTAAAAGGTTAGTATTCAGAAGGTTTAAGGAGATGCAGATGGATGAGGATAGGGAGGTATATCAGGGGAAGCAGGGAAAGCAGTAAGGTGCATGAAGGCTCAAACTGAAGAAAGAATAGCTCATGTGGTAACAAAAAGGATCAAGACATTTTTTAGGTATGTAAGTGAAAAGCAGAAGACCAGGGGAGGGATTGTAAGGTTAAAAAGGGAAGGAAGGAACTATGCAGAGGGGGACCAGGAAAAGGCAGACATCCTGAACAAATACTTTTGCTCAGTGTTCACAGAGGAAAAAGAAGATGAAGGGCCACAAAAAATTAACATGAGCACTAGAGGGAGGAAGGTGGACGCAAGCCCTTTTTCAGAGGAAAGAGTCCTGAAGATACTCACTAATCTGAAAGTTTACAAAGCAATGGGACTACACGGGATGCATCCAAGAGTACTGATGGAATTCAGAGAGATACTGGCTGCACCTCTGACAGTCCTGTTTAGCAACTCTCTGGAAACAGGATGTAGTGGTTCCAGAGAACTGGAGGAGGGCAGATGTAGTCTCACTTCACAAAAGTGGTAGCTGGGAGGATGCTGTCAATTATAGGCCAGTCAGCATGACATCACAGGTGGGAAAGTTAATGGAATCACTGCCAAAGGAAAGGATAGTGGAATATCTTGAATCCAGTGGATTACAAGACCCAAAGCAGCATGGATTGATGGGGGGAAGGCCATGTCAAATGAATCTGATAGATTTCTTTGACTGGGTGACCAAGGAATTAGATCAGGGTGGAGCAGTGGATGTGGTATATCTAGATTTCAGTGAAGTTTTTGACACTGTTCCACATAGGAGACTAGTGAACAAGCTGGGTAGATTAGGAGTGGGTACAACGGTGATGAACAAGGTAAGAAATTGGTTCCTGGATAGGCGACAGAGGGTGGTGGTAAATGGAGCTCACTGAGAGGCTGGGAGGGTGACCAGTGGGGTGCCTCAAGGATCAGCCCTGGGACTGATCCTGTTCGATGTGTTTATAAGTGACATTGCAGATTAACTGGAGGGGAAGGTCTGCCTCATTGCAGGTGACACAAAAATCTTCAGTAGGGTGGACACTTTGGGGTGGGGGGAGTAGAAAGATAAGCAGAGACCTGAGAAAACTCAAAGAGTGGTCAAGGGTATGGCAGCTGAGTTTCAATGCAAACAAGTGCAAAATAATGCACCTGGGGCACAGAAATCCAAAGATGGAGTACAGCATGGGTTGAATGTTATTATTATTTTTTTTTATTCTGTTTATTCTCCTTGCAACCTGGAACTCTCTCGAGCTACCTCTACTCGCTGGCCACTCTACCGCCGACCTGATCCCCTGCCTCCTCAGAGGGTATGCTGCCCCTCCTCCAACCTCCAACCAGGAACCCCACAGCTCTGAGCCCCCTGGGGCAGGGCCACCACTTCATCCGGTGCTCTATCTACAATTTAGCACAGGCCAGGGAGGAGGAGGGGAGAGAGGTGGAGGCAAGGTATTGGCGTGTGGTGGTGGCATGGAGAGGAGCCATTGTCTATCCAGGTGCAAGGGTTTTTTCTTTCTTGTGTGCTTGCCTTCTGAGCGCAGTCATGCAATGGCGTCAGTAAGTGCTGCCCTGTAGGCGCCTGCCACGCTCATCCCCAATTCTTGTTCCCACGCTAGTAATACCCCCAGTCCCACCAGGGGTTTCTACTGTGCCGGGAACCCCCTGGATTCCTCCCCGGAGACAGGAGAGCTGTCCTACAGATACTCAATACACCTCCCTCCCGTCCAGCACCTCAACCCGCAGCACCACCGGACCAGCCGAGTGGAATATTATTGACAACCACCAATCAGGAGAGAAACCAGGAGTAATCAAATCTGATGACCTAAAGGTGACCAGGCAGTGCTACAAGGCACTTGGGAGGGCCTGTGGGATGCTGGGGTGCAGTGGAAGGGGTATCGCCAGCAGAAAGAGGGAGTTGGTGTTGCCTGTGTATAGATCACTGGTAAGACTCCACCTAGAGTACTGTTTCCAGTTCTGGAGACCACTTCTCAGGAAGGACATAGACAGAGTGGGGACAGGGCATAGACAGAGTAGGGACAGGGCATGTTAATGTTTTTCATTTCTTCACATAAGATGCAGTTTGTTACATATCCAATAATATTCACATGCATTCTTATTAGTTGTTATGTATAACTTTCCTTCTAAGACCCCAATATTGAAAATGGGATTATATAGGAATAATTCATGGTAGCTGGCCTACACAGTTCTGCCATCCCCATTACACTCCATGAGCTCAGCTTGTGGGCAGGATTCACAACACTAGCTGCATCTGACCACTGCTGCAGAGCTTCTTGGTGGACAATGGGTGACCAAAAGGCCAGAGCTGGGTCAGATACTGGGCTTCCTATCAAACACCCAGTTCCAGATGGCCTGGTGGCACCGAGGGTTGAGGCACTGAATGCCACACCTCGTGCCATGCCGGCAACCCGGGCTCAGGAGCGAGTTCAGGTTGCCAGGGGTTGGTGGGGGAAGGAGAGAATCAAGCATCCAACAGACTGCTCCCCTTTCTTAGGAAGGGAGAGTTAGTCACCCCACTCCTTGGCTGCCTCCTGGTGGAGGTCAGGTGGCAGCACTAGAAGTCGGGAAGGCAAAGACTATGGCAACGTAGCACACACGCATCTTCATGTGCACATGCTCATGACCATGAAGGGGAGGGAAAGAAAATGAAAAAAGAAGTGTCTGCAGGCTCTGTGAAGACTTGCCTGCCAACCAGTACCCTGCTCTGCTGCCAGATTGCTGGAAGCCCCGAACTGGACTGGATGCACTGGCCTTCCCTTCCCAGCGACGCCACAGGGGGACATCCGTGGGAGTACTGGGGCTTGGCGGTACCAGGGTGGTGGTGGATGGACTTAGGTGGCAGGCAGTGGCAGGAGAATGCTGCCTACAGATGCCAAAGGAGGGAAAAACAGAAGATAAAAAGAAGCTCAGTTCCACCAGCAAGTGGATTCTCTGTCCTATGTGAACAGGGGATTATGGGATATCACAGTCTGACTAGGACTGCCGTACCTCCTTTTAAGGAAGCAATTTTGTTTAAAATTAAAAACGGGGACCATTGCTCCTCCTAGGTTTTGTTCCTGTTATAGAAAGCTGAGTATCATTGTGACGGTGAGGAGAGGGCTGATCAGGGCCCTGAATGATGGGGGCATGGTGGTAGAATTGTTACATCAGGGACCATCTCCATGTATACTCTGGACCCTCCAGGTGTCCAAGGCTAGGTGTAAGCCATACAAGATATGCCTAAACCAACAGACGAGAAGTCGGTGCAGCGATTACTAGGCTTTGTAAATTATTTGACAAAATTCTCTCCACACATTTAACATAAGGAAGTGTGTGGTTATGTACCTGGGACATGGTAACCCGAGGACAGAGTACAAAATGGGAGGTGAGGGAATCTGGGCAACAGAGCAGGAGAAGGATCTGGGTATAGTAGTCTCTAGCGACCTTAAGTTGGGGAAACAGTGTACTAAGGCGGTGGGGAAGGCCTATGGGATGCTGGCTAGTATTGGCAGGGGAATCACCAGCAGGAGGAGGGAAGTCATAATGCCCTTGTACCAGGCTATGGTGAGACTGCATCTGGAGTATGGAGTCTAGTTCTGGAGGCCTCACTTGCGAAAGGATGTAGACCTGATTGAAAGGGTTCAGCAAAGAGCAACCAAGATGGTGCTAGGGATGGAGGGCAAACCATTTGAGCAGAGATGCTATGAGCTAGGGCTACACACCCCTGGAGACTAGAAGGGAGAGGGGGGACATGATAGAAACCTTCAAATACATCAACGGGTTAAACAAAGGGGGCCTGGGGAGCTTATTCAGAATGAAGAAGGGACAGTGTTACTAGAGGAAATAGCCTTGAGAATACAAGGGGGATGCTACAGGGGGAACGTGAGGTGGCAGTTCTTTATGGAGATGGTGGTGGGTGCCTAGAACAGGCTTCCGGAGGAGGTTGTGGGGTGGAGACAGTGCCGGGATTCCAGAGGGCTTGGAACAGGCATAAAGAGCTATGGGGGGAGGGGTGGGTTCCCAGGAAGGGGAGGCGGTAGTCTAGGTAGGGTAAAGGCAGACTGGATGAACCATGCGGTCTTTTTCTGCCGTCAGATTCTATGATTCTATGATTCTATGACACATGGCTTTGGGAATATCACGGAGCATAGCCCCACACCCATCTGCCTCCCGGCCAGACTTTTTGCAAAAATCAGGTGGAAAAGTGGGCTCAGGTGAGGGGCTTTATCTGCATCTTGTGTGTGGATGAGTGCTCTGGCTGTCACACGATGCTCTAAGTGTGCAGTGGGACACTATGCAGTAAGCGCATCACCCTCTGTGGATCAGTCTCTGTGTTCCACATGTGCAGTAGGGCATTATGCAGTAAGCGCATAACCCTCTGTGGATCAGTCTCTGTGTTCCACATGTGCAGTAGGGCATTATGCAGTAAGCACATAACCCTCTGTAGATCGGTCCCTAAGCATAGAAATGAATCCCCCCTTTAATGCAGTATTGAATTAATGCTTTGATGGGTTTGCGCTCGCTAACACCCTGGCATCTGGCATACACCAGTAAATTAGGCTTAGTATTAGACTATGTCAGGCACATGGCCCAGTTCCATGGTGATCTATGCTTATGTCACTAGGCAAAGGGGTATCCCACCCTTCTTTTTTTTTTTCATTCAGATGCTTGTTCTCCTTAGCCCTGGCAGGAGCTTTAGTCCTCCTGAGGGAGGAACTCTCTCTCAGGTCTCGCTGTGCCACAATTAGTCAATCCCAGATTTTCCCCCATGGCTTGCCCCCTGTGGCGGAGCCAGGGAGGTAGCAATCCCACCCGGAGACTCAATCCAGAACCCCAGGGTCAGCCCGCTGCAAGGCAGACCATCATGGAGCCGTGCCAGCTCGTTTTCCTCCTGCTTTCTCCCACCCCCCCTTTCTACCAACATAATCATGTTGGAGCATGCCTCCCAGCCTGTATTGCCCTCCAGTCACCACCAGAGGGCAATCAGCGAGTGGGACGACGTGTACCCTCCCCCCGAGAGATGAGAGGAGTCATTCCGACACTCAGCCCTCTCTCCCCCACCCAACCCCCAACAACCCGGGCTCATTCCCAAACCCAGGTCGCCAGTATGGCACGAGGTATAGCGACCAGTGCCTTAACCTCCAGCACCACCAGGCTGGCTCGTATCCCACCCTTCTATAACCTACTCAAGTGTTAAGGCCCTTGTGGTTTTGTGGTTCCTCTTATGTGGCCTTGCTTCCTAACTCCATATTTGTCCACTGGACACCCCCAGCTTCCAAATGTCACAAGCCCTGATGATTCAGGGGGTCTCCCCTCCATAACCCCAGCCTATGCCCTTACCTGGTGGTCCTATGCCCCCACCCAACATATCCTGACCTCCTGGTCAGCAAATGCTTTTAGTCTTTTTGACCACTTGACACCAGCTGGTGTGACTGAGAATTGTGACCCTAATGTCACAAAAGCATAATAGATAAATGCAATAAGATTGTTCAGCTAGAGATACTGTGGGGTTGCAGCCTTGAAACATTCCTAAAATGGTTATAGAAATTCTGAACCATAGCTGCTACATTATTACAAAAATGAAGAAAAAACAACTCAGAGTTTACTGGGCGGTGGGGATCTTATATGTACAAATAACTGGAATGATGGAAGTAAGTGTACTGTAATAGTTCAGGAGGTTCAAGTAGAATCTCTGGCTGAATAGTAAAACACTACACTATATGGTGAAATGTATATATATATATATATATATATACATATATATATATATTTTTTTTTAATTTAGTTGTTTAACCAGGAGTAGCACACTAAGCTGAAAGCTTTTTTACAGGTGCGACCTGGGAGCACAGGGAAGTTAAGTAACTTGCTCAGGGTCACACAGTATGCAAGTGGAAGCTGTGGGATTCAAACCCAGGTCTGGTCTGCTGGATGTCACCAGATTTGCAGCTCAGAGCCTTAAACCACTGCATTATACTGCGTTATATCATATAGTGAAATATATACATCATATAGTGAAATACATATACTGTATACTGAAATGCATATATCATTTAGTGAAATGCATACATTATATAGTGAAATGCTTACATTATATAGTGAAATATATACACTATCTACTGAAATACACAGACAGAGTACTGAAACATATACACTACCTATTGAGATACATACACTACAGACTGAAAAATCCACATAAACTATCTACTGAAACAAATACTTTACACAGTGTAACACATATGCTATATATTGAAAAAATCTGCATACGCTATATACTGAAACAAGCACACTACATATTGAAATACATACACTATCTATTGAAATACATACACTACACGTTGAAAAATCCACATACATTGTCTACTGAAACAAATACACTATATATAGAAACATCTACACTTCATATTGAAATACATACACTATCTATTGAAATAAATACACTATGCATTGAAAAATCTGCATACACTATATACTGAAACAAATACACTATATATTAAAGCACTTACCCTATCTATTGAAAAATTTTGCATACTCTATATACTGAAAGAAATACATTCCATATTGAAATACATACATAGTATAGTTAAAAAATCCACATACACTATATACTGAAACAAATACATTACGTGGTGAAACACATACACTATGTATTGAAACACATACACTATAGACTGAAAAATCCACATATACTATATACTGAAACAAATAAACTATATACTGAAATGGACTACATTCTGAAACTACCCATTCCCAGCCCTCCCCCTTGAATGGCCTGCCCCTACACTCATTTCCTGTTGCATTCAGTTAGCTGCATGCTTGATGAGAGGATGTCTAAAACTGCAGAGCAGAAGGTAAACAAAACAGGGCTATCTCTTATTCTAATTCTTTATGGGGTTTTCCATCTTGTTTTGCTAACACACTGTGGGCCGGATGTTCAGACTGCTCCAGGCAGTGGCGCAAGCCTGGGCGCAGCGCAATTGTGCTGTGTCAGGGCCAAGACCAGGCGATATTCAATGGTGATGCACCATGGCACAGCACTGTTGAATATGGCAAGGGCGGCACACATACTGTGCATGGTGCAGTGGCACTGCACCAGTGCAAGCCACAGAGGGGGAGCACGGGGATGCATCAGCACAAGTGCTGTTGCGCTAGGTGCATCACCCGTGATATTAAGCAAGGGGCATGCAAATGAGGCCATAATCTATGCAAGGCACAAATGGAGCCATTTGCATGTCATTATGGCCCTATTTGCATGCAATGCACTTGGGGCCCGGCGAATTGCCAAGCTGCTGTCGATGGGGGTTTGCTCCCTGGTGGGCTATTGCAGCCCCCTTCTGTATGCCTGATCATGGGCAGTAGGTAGAATAAACATACTCCTGTTGGTCTAGTGGACCCCCATATGCCTGATCATGGGCAGTTGTCAGAATATGACTATTCCTATGCCCGATTGTGGGCTGTAGTGTCTAGAAGTAGATCCCTGGTGGACTAGTGGACCCCCATATGCCCAATCACGGGCCGTAGTAATAACCGATGTTCTACCTGGTGGTCCAGTGCTACCCCTCCCCACCCACCCACAGAGGCCCCTGCCACCCAGCACCCCTCCGCATCGCAGGCGGCAACACCTCACCCGCATGCCGCCCGGCCACCTGCCAAATGACAGTATACAGTAGGATCTGTACATCCATTGGGCCATAGTGTGGACCAATGGGCTTGCAGACCACACTGTACTACACAGGTCCAGATCTGTGCATGAATGCATTCATTCACAGATCTAGACACTACAGCCTGCGATCAGGCATGGGACTATTCATATTCTGACAACTGCCCACGATCGGCATATGGGGGGGTCCACTAGACCACCAGGATTGTCTATCTGCATACTGCTGCGCACGATCGGGCATATGATTACGTATATTCTAACTACTGCCCATGATCGGGCATGGGGGGGGGGCACTGAATGTCCAGGGGGAACCGGGTGCTTGAGAATGGTGTTCTCACTGGGCGGGTGGCCGCCCAAGGTTGGCAGCTGTTGTGTTATGCCTTGTAATACAGCCACG
The DNA here is from genome assembly GCA_016271365.2 of Neoceratodus forsteri. Taxonomy (NCBI): domain Eukaryota; kingdom Metazoa; phylum Chordata; order Ceratodontiformes; family Ceratodontidae; genus Neoceratodus; species Neoceratodus forsteri. The sequence continues at coordinate 728,383,937 of CM028129.1, forward strand.
CGCCTGTGGGTGGCCAGCTTTTGAGCCTATATTTTACAGCTCAACTTTGAGCACCTGTGTGCGGTGCATGTAGGGGTTGCACCAGCATATGCGCTGCACATCCTGGGCTGAATATCAGGATGTGCCACACATGCATGGGCATGCCCCCTGCATCTGTGCTGCATAGGATTACATTGCAACCCGGTACATCGGGATTTGCGTTGCCCCGGGCAGACTTTTCAATATCCTGGCGGGACGCAATGCGGGGTTGTGCCAGGTGCAACCCCATTGAATATCCTGGCCCTTTAATCAGAGGTGATACTGGATGATTAAGGATCCCCCATGCACAAAAAAACTATTTTATCTCAATATGGTAATGATGGGGCTAGCAACGTCATGCATACGCATCCACAGACTGAAATGGCATACAAAGACACGCCCAACATTGTCAGCTTAGTAAGCGGCTATTTATTGCACACAGTCTAGTCACACAACTTGAAAAAGTATGAAATGCATTGTTGTACAAGCTCAAAAAGGTCTAAAAAAACCAGACAGTGATTCAGCATTGTATTAGTCTCTGTAAAATGTTTATCCCAAGGTGTGGGCAGAAGCTGCAGCTGGTATCTCTGTTAACTTTTCTTGTTTCCGTGGTCCGATAGACCTGAAAACATCAAAACATCTAACTGCAAACAATTTCATAGGTTTGCTAAGTTGTCAGAGAAGGATGAAAATTGGTCTATTGTAATCTGTGAAATAACGCTTTATGTGGGGGCACTCTGCCCCCCACGCCCCCCGGGTACATCAATGAAGTATTTTTGCCATCAAACATTATTCTAATAGTTTTTTGTATTTGGGGGGCTCTGCCCCCACCACACACCCCATTATTTTTTTTGGTTTATATTGCGCTGCAATATGTGTTACCGCTCCTCCCCGCGTTATGTGTTTTATTTGCTTTAAATTTCAGTAAAATATTTGTATTAGTCCAGGTGAAATATCTGTATTAAGCAGTGCAGTATTAGTCCATGTGGGTGTGTACTGGTGACCTCTGTTGTGGTGGGTGGAGAAATGGCATCTGAAAGTGCCATAATTATCTACGAGCGCAAGAGGGGTCCTTAGTCCTCCGGTATCGCCTAATCAAATTTCAAAACATTGTGATGTGACAAGAAACTTTTAGAACTAATTTAAAATGCTGTAGTTTATTCTTTTAATAAGTGCTGCCCTCATTTACTGTTAAAACACATTTGTATGGGAAGCTAATACTTAGGATATTCCTAACATATCACTCTCATATCATATAAACATAGGGGACTGCATGCATTTTTCTAAGTAAAAGTTTTGATCAGATCTATGTGTAATTAAATACTGTGTTAGTCCAGCAACTTATCTGAGCAGAATACTTGGAAACTTGGAAAGCACTGTTAAACTGTGATAGTGTAAGACAAACACTTTCCTAGTTTGTATTCTACTGAGTTAGTTTTGATTTAGTTTTTGTTTTTATTTGAATGTTTTATTTAATAAAGGTTCTTGGTTAAGAAAAAAAATATTTATATTTTGCAGCAATCACTCAGGGCTCAGTTCTCATCAGGAGCTCAGCTGGCATATGCATAATTTGTACATTTCTGTTCTGAATAACTTCACTGTGATGCCTCACTGGTGGCTATCACAGCTTCTAACCTCCCTATTATATATCTGTGGAGCACTGCAAGGTGGACAGAGCTTTGCCAGGCACTTGGTCTCCACTAATATATCTGCCCTGGTCTAGCCGCATAGTGTATAGTTACATTGTTTATATGGTATGACTGTATTATTGATTTTGAGATTCCCACGCTGTGTTTTATTTATTTTTATGTTGGCGAGCTTGCGCAGCCAACATCTTGGGACAGTGCAGCTTTGGAGGCGCAGTCGCTGTTGGGTGAATGCAGGGCATGCACCAGTAGGTGAATCCCTCATTCCCCAATCAGCCTGCATGCCGGCTCCACACCATGCATACATAATGTGGCGAGCAAAGGTCCGTTGCAATCCGAGCAAAGCTTGTCAGATGCAGCGAAACCTTCCTCCGTGCTTGCCGACATTATCAGCGTGGTGGGCAGGCAGCCTAACTGCCAACTTCGGGGTGCCCAACTCTGTCGGTTTACCCCCACTCCCTGTCAGCATAAACTCCCCATTGTTAAATGCCGGGGATGCCCAGTCCCCTCGGCTCGCCTCCCCGCTTTCTTTGTGTGCCGACGGAGATGCCTAACTTGTTGGCATAACTTCTCCACCCCCTGTTGTGTGTGCCAACGAGGGTGCCTAATCCTCCATTGGCTACCGATCCCCCAAAACATTTAGGAGGCATGCTGGGAGCCCACCCCAGTGTGCCAAATCCCCTGAAATACAAAAACTGTCGCGCGATGGTGGTTTTTTTTTTCCACCTGTAAAATGAAAATGTTCCCTCATAGTCTCCCTGGCCCCCACCTGCACCCACCCTCTGCACACCCTGCTTCCCCACACTCCCCTCTCACCCCATATTTGCCTCCGGAGAATGGTGCGATTATCATTGGTGGACCGGGAACACGTCTGCACTCTTCAAAGCCGACCGCGAACTGAGGAAATGCCGGTAAGCTGTATAATGGAATAAATAGCGTTTTTTCAACTTTGCTGCATATCTCAGGCATTTTTGGGAATTTTGGCCCCAAATTTTCAACATCGGGCTTTTGGGACCCCTCCTCATGAATTCTTGCACTGTCATGGCATTATTCAGTCCTGAAAGGTGATTTCGCAGTCACTGTGTGGAATCACCTTTCAGGGCCAAGTAACAAAATGACAATGACATTGTTCATGAGGGGGGGCTCTCAAAAAGCCTATGTTGCAAATTTGGTGGGAAAAATCCAAAAAATGACTGTTTTACAAGAGTGCGTTGCTATGCACGCTCATAAGTTAGTGAATTCACAATATTTTCACACCAGATTCTCAACATTGGCATTTTACCACACCTTCTTGTGAACTGTTCAGCTGTCATTTTTCACATCCTGACCGAAATGTGTTTTCGCACTTCTGGCGCAGAATAGCGGGGTCGCTGGGCGAAATCATTGTTCAGGACACATTACAAAAATGACAGTGACACTGTTCATGAGCAGAGGTCCAAAAATGCCTGTTTTGAAAATCTGGTGACAATACTCCATAAAATGACTGTGTTACGAGCGTGCATTGCGCAGTTTGCACGCACGCTCTTAAGTTCGCAAACTTATATTATTTTCACCCAGATTTTCAACAGTACCATTGTTCTGCACCTCCTAATGAACAGTATAGCTGTTATTTTTCACATCCTGACCAAAATCTGTTTTCGCAGTTCCGGTGCACAGTAGCGCGGTCACTGTGGAAAGCCCATGTTCAAGACACATTATGAAAATGGCAGTGACACTGTTCATTGGCAGATGTCCTAAAATGCATATGTTGAAACTTTGGGGATGAAAGTCAATAAAATGAGTGTTTTATGAGCGTGCATTGCACAGTTTGCATGCATGCTTGTGACTTTGTGAATTTGTAATACTTTCACTCCAGCAGTTCATCATTGGCATTTTTCCATATCTCCTTATGAACAGTACAGCTGGCTGAAATGTGTTTTCACACATCCGGTGCAGAATTGCACCATCACTGTGCGAAATCACTTTTCGGGACAGTTTGAGGAAATGACGGTGACACTATTCATCAGCAGAGGTCCTAAAATGCCTATGTTGAAAATTTAGTGCCGAAACTCCATGCAATGACTGTGTTGCAAGCGTGCATTGCGCAGTTTGCACGCACCCTTGTAACTTCGTCAATCTGCAATAATTTCATGCCACATTTTCACCACTTGCATTTGTGCACATCTCCTTATCAACAGTCCAGCTGCCATTTTTCACAGCCTGCCCAAAACATGTTTCCACAGCACTGCCACACAATGGCGTACTCGCTGTGCAAAATTACCTTTTGGGACACATTAACAAAATCACACGCTATGTGTCTCCACCTCCACCACTGCCAATGCCAGCGCGACAACATTTGGCATTGACAAATGCTTGTTCCATGGAGATGTTTATCTTCTAGGTCACCCACTGATCCCCTTGCACACTGGCCTGTCCATCCCCATCGCCCAAAATCACCAGGGCTTACCTGCTCTGAGATCTCCCATGGCCTCCCCACCACCCCCATCGTGGGGCCAGGGGGGAGAGGGTCATTCACAAGGAGACACATATTCAGACAGGAACAGAGCCGGGTTAGTAATTCAAAGCCTGTGGCAGGTAGCTGGATTTTTCTGCCATTGGAGGTTGTCTACCTTTGATTTATCCCCTGGGCAACCAAGCATGCAATGATGCCAATCCAATTAAAGGCAAATACTACTTTGTGCCTGCGTGAGCCTTGCCACTTATGCCACTCTGATGCCCTGCCAGCCTTCCTCACCTAGGTGGCTGTTAAAGAGCAGGGTGGTCAGACTCCCCCTCCCTGAGAGGAGAGCAGTCCCCAAGATGCTCAATCATCTCTCCTGCCAGCTAAACCCTGTTTGACGCAGGTCCTCCCCCAAAGCTGGGCCACTCACATGAGAGGTAATCCAACTACCACCAAGCCACTAAGCCAGCCCACCAGACTATATTTTTATAAGTAAATAAAAACAGCTCTTGGATGAAAGAAGAAATTGTATTTGAACTACAGTTGCTATAAATATTTTAAGACCCATCACAGTGTTTTGAAATTGGCTAAAAGTTTTCCAAGGAAAATAACATAAAAAAACCCATAAAGATACGAGTAAGATAATCCATTTTTGTTTACTTTCTGCATCTTAAGAGGCATCGGCAGGGGATTTTTAGTCAATTAAGGCCCCAATTTCAGAAGGTTAGCGGAGTGCTAAACATCTAAGCACCGTGCCATGTGGGAGAACAGCATGGCTGAACAGGTGCCACATATTTAGCAGCCCCCGATGCTAACCTGATTATGTACATGTGCGTATGTACTACTGCGGCCATGCAAATTAGGGATCCTCTACTGCATACAGAGTGCAGTGCTATATAAAAGGTTTTGAAAGTTCTTAAAAAATGAAATTGCAATACTGTTTACTGCCTCCAAAATTCCTGCCCTCATTTGAGCACACAGTGGTGCATATTGTCATCCTACCTCTGGTCACCACTCTGATGCTCACAAGTAGTATACCAGAATGATCCTTGGCATCTAAAGGTTCCTCACCCCGGTCACAGTTAAATGGCACCAGTTATTATAGTATAATGATCCTTGGTGCCTAGCCCCCCCAAAAAATTGCCATTCAGATGACCCAATTATTATAATAATATGTGTGTAGAATTTATTTACTTAATTACATATTTAAACGTTTCACCAGGAAAGGCATACTACGCTGGGAGCTCATTTCCAGATGCATCCTGGAGGAAGAGGAACTTGTACAAGTGAGGTATAGGTAGCACAAGAGTTCAAAATACATAACATACATGTTGGAAGACCACTGACAGAGCAGAGGAGAGTGGCACACAATCGCAAATTACATTGGGAATAATAATGCAAGACATGAGAACGTGAGAGACAAGCACACAATTGGCAATATATATACAGCGCAGTCAGGAGCCACAAACATATGCTGGTGATCAAATACAGAGCAGTTTAAATCAACACTAGTTGTAAACATTTGTGCTTAAAGTTGAACCAGCATAACATTCTGTGGTGATTTGCATATGCAGCCCATGATGCTTTGCATTGTGTGGGCATGTGTGATTTTGTATTTGTGCATAATGCCTAGAGTGGGAGCATAAGTGCCTAAATTATAGCTGTACCTAAATTGAAAACAAGTCATAGGAGAGCAGGAGGGAAAATTTATTAGCAAGTGCAGGAGGGAGAGGTGAGACCTCTGCAGTGGTTTGAAAGGATCCAGGGGAGGGAGATTGGTGAATGGCTGGGGCAAGTGAGTTCCAAATTTTAGGGAAGCAGTTGTTGAACACTGCTTTGCCAATGGTGATGGAGGCTGAAGGGACTGCTAGAGTTTGAACATTTGAGCTTCTGAGGGTTTGGCTGGGGGGGGGGGACAGAGAGGTAGGAGGGTAGGGAAACAAACCAGGATTTGCCCACAAAGCTGGCATAGTCGACATGGTGTCTGTCCACAACAGAAGAAAAGGAGAGAAATTTATACATAGAACAGTGATGAGTCCTAGGAAGACAGCAGAAATAGTTGAAGAGTGTGTCCAGTCTGGCAAGGGTAGTGACTGGGACTGCACTGTAGACCATATCACCATAATCAAAGATTGGGAGAATCATTCTCTGGATAATAGCACAGTATGATGGAGGTGGAATACAGTCATAGTTCCTGTAAAGTGCACCAAATTGGGGTGCAGCTTTTTGAGTATAACATCCACTTGTTCAGAAAAGTTTAGGTGCTGGTCTAGCCAGATACCAAGATACCTAAAGGTGGTAACATCCTCCATGAGGGAGCCATCCAGGGTGTGGAATGTAGGAAGGGGAGAGAGCCTAGAGAGTCTGCACCTTGCCCCAAAGGACATATAGACATTCTTCTTGGCACTGAGGAAAAGCTGATTTGTCTGCAGCCTGGGTTAAACTTGATCAAGGTCCAGCTGGAGTCTGTGGGCCTGCTGTGAAGAGGACCATGTCACCCATGTGCATGTAAATGGATGCAGATAAGCATATGGAGGGGAGATCATTAAGGAAAATCGAGAAAAGTAGTGGGCCTAACACAGATCCTTATGGGACCCCAGTGGATACAGGCAGGGAGGACCGGGGAGATCACCAATTTTGACTGCCTGGGACCTACCCATGCGGTAGGAGTGGAACAGCCTATGGCTGAGTCAGAGAGGCCTGCAGATGGAGTTTGGCTAATAACTGGGGTGGGAGACAGTGTTGAACAGTTTGGCTAGATCAACAAAGATAGCAAAGGTGAATAGGCTGTGATCCAAACCATTGCGGATGGATTTGGTTAGCCTGAGCAGGGAGATGGTGGTGGAGTGGGTCTTGTGGAAGCAAAGCCAGACTTGTAGTGGGTGAAGAAGGAAAAGGAGTCCAGAAAGGGAGAGTTGTGACAAGGCAATTTGTTCCTGTATTTTGGAGGGAAGAGAGAAATGGGTCGGTATCTGTTAACAGCAGATGGGTCACCAACTTTTGGAAGAGGAGTAACAGTGGCAGTCGTCCAGTCAGCAGGGGTGGGGGGACAGCAGAAAGAGAGGTTAGGGAGGTCAGTCAATGGGGAGGAGATTGCAGAAGCAGAGAAATGGAGGAGCTTGCTATCCAGGCAATCTGGGCTCCTACCCTTGGAAGGGATAAGGGCCAGAAGGGTGTCGGTGATGGAGGATAGAGTACTAGAGAGAAGAAAAATAGGGGGAAGGAAGGAGATGACTGTCATACAGGCTGGCAGGGGTGAGAGGGAGGCGAGGAAGGGGAGAGGGAGGAGAGGAAAAGAAAGAGGAGGTTCAGGTGATACAAAAAGGAATTAAACCTCTGTGATGATGAAGGAGGAGTTAGAGATAGGGGTGTCACCCACTTTGAGGACAGGCAAAAGGGATTGAGTGGGAGGGGAAAAGAGATTGTGGCAACCTTCCAAAATTTAGGCAAGTGACCAATGTTGGCACCGAAGGTGGATGTAAAATACTCACCTTTGCAAGCCTTATTGCCCTGGTACATATTTTGCAGAGGTGATGGTACCTCTGGAGGCCATGGGGGCTGGGTTATGTTTATTTTCTGTCCAGGCCAAATCATGCACTTGCAAGCAAGCTACGGGTTTGGCCGTGATCTAGGGCAGGTAGGGTACCTTTTCTTGTATCCTGCGGTGGGAGTGGCATGGCAGTCCCATATTTCAAGGAATTTCATTTTGAAATACGTTGGCATGGAGTCAGTGGAGGAGGCCAATGAGATAGGACACCAATCAGAGTGGCTTAGGTCACAGTGCAAGGGGGTGAGGTCCAGGGATTTGAAGGAAAATATTAGCAGTGTTTTGGTGGTGATGAGGGGGCTTTAGTTGAAAGAGAGGCAGCAGAGGGTCATGATTATGGTGTCAAATCAGAAGAGAGGGAGGTCATAAGTGGAATGCCACAGGGATCCAGCCTTAGTCTTGTCCTCTTCCTTCCTTTGCTCAGTATTTATGAAGGAAGAGGGGAAGGTACCTAAAACAAACAGTAGAAACACTCTGGATACAGAAGTTGATACCAGCCCATTTACAGAAGAAAGGGTTCTGAAAGAACTCTTAAAACTGAAGGTGGACAAAGCAATGGGGCCTGATGGGATTCATCCCAGAATTCTAAAAGAACTAAGGGTAGAACTAGTGACACCACTGACTACCCTCTTTAACAAATCATGGGAGGATGGGGTGGTACCCAAGGACTGTAGGATGGCAGATGTGATTCCCCTTCACAAAAGTGGGAACAAGGCAGAAGCAGGAAACTACAGACCTGTTAGTTTAATCTCAGTGGTAGGGAAAATGATGGAATCACTTCTGAAGGAAAGAATTGTCAAGTATCTAGAGGCCAGAGGGGCACAGGACCCAAGGCAGCATGGATTCACAGCGGGAAGGTCATGCCAGACAAATCTGATAGATTTCTTTGACTGGGTGATCAAAGTAGTAGAACACGGAGGGGCTGTGGACATGGCCTACCTAGACTTTAGCAAGGCGTTTGATACAGTCCCACACAAAAGATTAATATACAAGTAAGCCAGCCTGGGAGTGGGTCCCAAGATGACAGCCTGGGTAGAGAATTGGCTAGAGAATAGGACACAGAGAGTAATAGTAAATGGAGTCCACTCTGAAGAAAGGGGGGTTACTAGTGGGGTACCGCAGGTTTCAGTATTAGGACCGGTCCTCTTCAATGTCTTTATAAGCGACATTGCAGAGGGACTGGAAGGAAAAGTATGTCTCTTTGCAGATGACACAAAGATCTGCAACAGAGTTGATACACAAGGTGGGGTGGAAAGGATGAGAAGGGACTTGGCAAGGTTAGAGGAATGGTCAAATGTATGGCAGCTTAGATTCAATGCTAAGAAGTGCAAGGTAATGCACCTGGAAACAAAACCCAGGGAAGAGTACACAATAGGGGTGAGATACTAACAACAACAAAAATGGAAAGGGACCTAGGGGTAGTCATATCAGATGACCTAAAGGTGGGCAAGCAATGTGAGAGGGCAGCAAGGAGGGCTGGGGGATACTGGGATGCATAGGAGAGGCATCACCAGTAGAAAACAGGAAGTTATTATCCCTCTGTACAGACAGCTGGTGAGATCCCATCTGAGTACTGCATGCAGTTCTGGAGACCCAATCTCCGCAAAGACATAGACAGGGTGGAGGCTGTCCAGAAGAGGGCAACTAAAATGGTGCAGGGTCTGCACCGGAAGACATATGAAGAGAGACTTAAGGAGCTTAATATGTATAGCCTCGAGAAAAGGAGGGAGAGGGGACATGATAGAAACTTTCAAGTACCTCAAGGGAATCAACAAAGTCCAAGAGGGTAGCATCTTTCAAAAAAAGAGGTGTGCAAGAACAAGGGGGCACAATTTGAAGATGGGGCGGCTCAGAGGTAATTTAAGAAAGTATTTTTCACAGAGAGGTTGTGGATGCATGGGCGGCCTTCATGGAGGTTGTGGAGTCAAAAACAGTGGGGGAATTCAAGCATGCATGGGACAGTCATAAGGCAATTCTAGGGGGTTGGGGTAGGAAGAAGTAGGCTGCTGGTTAACTAGGATCTGCAGCTTATCCATTAGGTAGGGAAATGGGCAGACTAGGTGGGCCAAGCAGTCCTTATCTGCCATCAAATTCTATGTTTCTATGCTCATCAACAATGTTTGAGAATGAATCTGGGGCTGTCTCTTTAACGATGACACCAAGCTCATAGGAGGGTAGACAGTGATGGGGCAAGTAGAAAACTGCAGAGTGACATGCAAAGAGTAGAGAGGTGGCTTAAAATTTGGCCGTTGAAGTTCAATGCCAAAAAGTGCAAGGTGATTCACTTAGGGAACAGGAACCCCAGGATAGAGTACTGGATAGGAGGGGTAGAGGTGAGCACTGCAGCTGAGGAAAGGGACCTAGAAGTCATCATTTGTGACTCCCTTAAACAATCAAGGCAGTACAGTGAGGCCTCTAGTAAGGCAAATAGAATGCTAGGATGTGCCAGAAGGGGTTCTGATAATAGAAGAAAAGAGGTTTACTTCCTCTTTATAGATCATTGGTGAGGCTGCGCCTGGTGTACTGTGCCCAGTTCTGAAGACCTCACCTCAGGAAAGATAAGGACAGGCTGAAGACTGTGTAACAAAGAGTGATCAGGATGATTTAGAGCCGACAGGACAGATCTTATGAGGATCTGCTCAAGGCACTGAACATGTCTTCACTGGAGACCAGACAAGAGAGGAGTGATATCCAGGGACAATAGTTTACTGCATATGTGGTGATGCGGACGGAAAAGCAGAATTCTGATTGGTCAACAGAAAATTGTGCCAAAATGGAAACTGCCTTTGTTCTCTGGAGCTCCATGAACACTACGCTATAAATTGCGTGGTAGTGGTTGGACTTCCTGTTTATGTTGTTGCTTCCCGCTGTTGCTTGACCCATTTTTGCTCCTGACTCATTCCTGCTCAGAATCTGAAATGTTGCTGACCCATTGCTCAGAAGGACCCACTGAAACCCAGACAGTGATCACCCCACATCCTTTAAAAAAAAGCAAAGTGAGTCCGCTTTTGTGTTGGTAATGGTATGTTGCTGCAGTTTGTATCAGGAAGGAAGGGTTTAAACTGCCAGAAGAGTTATGGTAATTTTTTTAAGAATGAGCATTCTGTACGAGTCTGATTTACTTGTATACCCCCTTCTCTGACTGAATGAACACCTAATCTGCTGTTTTTTTTTTTGGGGGTTTGCCCGATCAATCTGTAAAGTAAATGCTGCCAGGTATGGTGAGGCCTGAATGTTTGATCTGCTCTATGACCAGAAATATAAATGTTTGGATATATTTTCTGAACTGCTCCATACAGTCCCCAAGCTGCTTATGTATACAGTTTAAAAAAAAGAAAGTGTATCAGTCCATGTGTCAAATGTGTGCCTAAAACAGTCCCAAAGCCTGGGGTGCAGAACTTACGACCTCAAAACCCAAACTGAATACAGTAAACACTTTATCTGCTCCCTTTTTTGTCTTAGTTCCCCAATATGTAAACTCTGATGTGCTGAAATGTGTGTCCTTGGTTAATGCTGTAGTTCTGAAGCTCCGTGGGGGAGGGAGTGGAGACCGGGAGAAGGACCAAGGCTGACTAAACAATTTATCTGCATGCTCTTGGCAAATTTTTTTTTTTTCCTTTTTTTGCTTGCCTGATACAATTAAGTTTGCTGTGATACAATGTGTGCCCTTAGTGAGAAAGACTAAAGTCCACTGTGGAGTGTTTGCATTTAAGCTGCCCAAATGTGTGTCCTTACTGCTCCATATAGTCCCGAAGTTTGGTGGTGGACTGAATGCAAGATCTCTAGAGCTCTTGGGTGTTTTGTTTTTTGTATGGTTGCCATATCTGAGAAAGTCCTTTTTTGCAGTCTAAGCTGGACAAATGTGTGCCCTTTATGTTTGGGGTTGTGAGAGAGTTTGTGCTGGTGGGTTGGCATGGGAAGAGTGGCCGTGCTGGTGGGCTGGTATGTGGAGCATGGCCATGCTGGTGGGTTGGCATGGCCATGCGGGTTGGTGTAGGAAGATTGGCCATGCTGGTGTGGTGGGGTAGGGAGCATGACTGTGCTGGGGGGGTGGAGAGCATGGCTGTGCTGGTGGGGAGGGGTGTGGAGAGGGGTCGTGCTGGTGGGTTGGTGTTTGGAGTGTGTTGATGCTGGTGGGGTGGGGTGGGGAGCATGACCATGCTGGGGGGTAGGGAGCATGGCCATGCAGGTGGGTTGGCATGGGGAGAGTGGCCGTGCAGGTGGGTTGGCATGGGGAGCGTGGCCGTGCAGGATGGGTGGTGTGGATAGGGTGGCATGGGGAAAGTGGCCATGCTGGTGCGGTGTGGTGGGGAGCATGATCACACTTGGGGGTGGGGAGCATGACCATGCTGGGGGGTGGGGAGCGTGGCCATGCAGGTGGGGTGACGTGGGGAGAGTGGCCGTGCAGGTGGGTTGGCATGGGGAGTGGCCATGCAGGTGGGTTGGCATGGGGAGAGTGGCCATGCAGGAGGGTAGGCATGGGGAGAGTGGCTGTGCAGGTGGGCTGGCATGGGGAGAGTGGCCATGCAGATGGGTTGGCATTGATAGAGTGGCCGTGTAGGTGGAGTGGCATGGGGAGAGTGGCTGTGCTAGTGTGGTGTGGTGGGGAGTGTGACCATGCTGGGAGGTAGGGAGCATGAGCGTGTAGGTTGGGTGGTGTGGGGAGAGTGGCCATGCAGGTGGGTTGACATGGGGAGAGTGGCCGTGCAGGTAGGTTGACATGGGGATAGTGGCCGTGCAGATGAGTTGGCATAGAGAGAGTGGATTTGCAGGTGGGGTGGCGTGGGGAGAGTGGCTATGCAGGTGGGTTGGCATGGGAAGTGTGGCCATCCAGGTGGGTTGGCATGGGGAGAGTGGCTGTGCAGATGAGGTGGTGTGGGGAGAGTGGCCTTGCAGGTGAGGTGGTGTGGGGAGAGTGGCCATGCCGGTGGGGTGGGGGGGAGAAAGTGGCCATGTTGGTGGGTTGGCATGGGGAGAGTAGCTGTGCAGGTGGGTTGGCATGGGGGAGAGTGGCTATGCAGGTGGGGTGGCATGGGGAGAGTAGCTGTGCTGGTTGGGTGGGGAGAGGCGCTGTGCTGGTGGGGTGGGGGGTGGAGAGTGGTTGACCGTGGGTGACTGTGGCACCACTGCTATATGACCACACCCATCAGTCGGGAACCGGATCTTGTAACTGGAGTGATGGGGAGTTAAATGCACTGTGACTCACTCCAGTACGGTTCAGCCAGCACCAGTGACCTCGCCATACTCCAGCACTCAGCACACAAGTAAGTACAATGCATTTATCAGGCACCTCATTTAATCAATTATTTTGTGAATAAAAAATATTTTCTTTTCAGTTTTGTTTAATGAAGTCTGGGAAACGCAGTTTGCTTATTGCACTGCTTGGCTTATAATTGGTGACAGAAATATGTTGGTGAAGATTGCAAATTAGGGACAGACTGGGGGGAGTGAGTGGTTGTAGTTTACCCCACCCGGAAGTAACATCTGAAACTGCTGCTGTACTGTACATGGCTAGCCACTTGGTATTAGGTTCTAGCATATTGAGGGGAGGGCTTTTCCTCCTGCGCTCCCATTCCAGTAAGCTAAGGTATCTCACTTGGGGGGGATGTCCCCCCATTTACCCCTCCCCATTTCCAATCAGTTGGCTTGATAACATTACTACTACTACTACTCTGAAAGAATGTTGCAGAAAAAAAGTATGACATAGGTTCTAGCATAGTTTCATATTTCTAAACTAATATGGAGGGTCACTCTGTCACCATGGACACCATGTGGATACTGTATCATGGCAGAGTCTCAGAATTTACTTCCTGGTGGGGTAAATGGCAACCAGGCACAAGTTTAATATATTTTAAGTAAAGAAGGTTGCAATATTTGGAAGGGAAGCCTTAACAAAATGGGAGGAGGGGACAAGTTAAAGATATCTTTTTTTTAAAGTTTGCATATTTTTGGAATTATTAATGCATGTCCTGAAGGAGAAAAATCCAGCAGAATCAAGCGCAAATCAAATGTACTCAAGCAAAATGGTATGGAGGGGTGGCCCAGAGGTGCTGTGGTTTGAGGCACTGGATGTCACAGCTCGGGTCATCAGGAGTCGGCAGGGGAGGGAAGGGATCGAGCATCTGGAGGACTGCTCTCCCTTCCTGGGGAGGGATCCCTGGTTTGCTCTGTTCCTTAGCGGCCCTTGATGGAAGCTGGTGGCAGATGCGGTAGCCACGACATGGGGCCGAGCTGCGGCGGACGTCGGCACGCTTGTGCCATGGACATCATTGCATGTCTGAGCACTGGAGGGGGAAACAATGCAGAACCACCCCCCAGGCATTAGGGGAGCGACAAGGGCATCAGGGACCCACGCCCACATCCACAGTGCTGGATCTTCCCCTCCCCAGTGGCTTCTGGGGCTCCACACCAGACAGACCCTCTAATCTGAGGATAGGCCACCAGGTAGGTGAGGCAGGCCCTTCCCCAGGAGGTGATCGGGGGGCTGAGAAGTCCTTGTGGGGAGAGCTAGAGGAGGAAGGGTCACAGGTGTGGAGTAGAGGTAGTAGGGTCAAGAGTGCACCTCTGAGAGATGCTCTGGCATCAGGGAAAATAAACAGATTGTAAAAAAAAAACATTCATGGAGGGGTGGTAGAAAAGGATCACCTACCCTGAGGTCCCAAGAAAGGTAGAAAAGTGATAGCCAGCTCCTGGCACCTTGCCAGGAGCCGATAACCTCTTTAATGACGTCTCCTCATCCCGGGTGCTCGACTACCTCAACTTGAAAAAATCTACTACTACATTCTGGGTCCCCTAAGCCAAGTCTTCGATTAGTGGGTGGGCTAGTGCCAGATATCTAGTCAGCCCTCCTTCTGGTAAGCTTCTCAGCCTGCTCAACTGACTAAACAGCTCATCACTAAGAAGGTGGTGTGAGTAGGGCTGGTGCGATTGATAATGAGGGTGTGGACCAGGATGGTATTATCAATAGTGACACCAGGCAGTCTGACCAGTAAGACTACCGAGCATCACTACTGACACTCCTCCCTCACAATTGTTTGTGCCGGCTCCACGTGCACTCCCTTTAGTGATCAGATGCTTAGCAAGTGGAACAGGCTGGATAGCATAGCAGGTATGTGTGTGTGGGGGGGTGACTGGCTATTTGGCAGCAGCCCACCCCTGATCAATGATTGGGCTTGGTGGTACACAGGATGGTATAGCAGATTCTTTTAATTTGAAGTAGTCGGATACTTGGGCTAAGGAGGGGAATGTCATTAAAGGTGCTGTCGGTTTCTGGCAAGGTGCCAAGGGCCAGCTATCACATTTTTTACCTGGAGTGGGAATTCAGAAAAGAAGTAAGTGGGTGGGCAAAAGTTTGGACTCGGGAGGGAAGGTGACCAAGAGGCTAGCTCTGCATCTGGCCATCTGCAGAGGGGGAAGACTTATACTTCCTGAATAGTGAATACTCCTTGCTGAACACAAATAAAGACAAGTATTCTTTGCAGGGACAAATATTTTGGAAGCCCAAAATCTTTGGTATTCGGGAATTAAAATTATTCGCCACACACACCTCTAGTACAAGGGACTGCTGAGCACTGAAGATACAGAAGTTTCTGTGTGAAGATTAGGGACAGTTGGAAGATACAAAATGCTATACAAAAAAAGATGTAAGAGCACCTTCGGACTCTGGTGCTCCCAGCTATGAAGGACCTTTACCCGACTCCGAGTTCGCTGTTAAAAAAATAAAAACATTTTTATATGGTGCCATTTTTGGGATGGAAGAGATGGTATTTTGCTCGAGAGCAGGCCCTGATCACTTCCACTTTCGGTTTGGAGACACATCCCATACTTTCCCATGCTGTACATCCCAATGTGCTAATGTGGGTGTGGGTGCACTCCATATTGCCTATGAGTGTGACCTCCGCTAGCATGTTGTGATGTAACAGTATAGGAGTGTGTGGGGGCGTAATCTCCAAACCAGGGAGGGGGGCCTGCCTTGGAACGCATACCATAGTTCAAGACTGGCCCCTGTTTACATATAATTAGTCTCTATGCTGTTTTCCACTGCTTTGCTCCTTTTAGTCTGGCCGCGAGTAATTGTGGAGTGAGTATGCACCTGTTCCCAGAAGTGACTCCGAACCTCTTGTGGTTTAGTCAGCATTTGTCCCTCACCAGGCCATATATCAACCTAGTTGCCCTTTCCCCGAGTCTGTGGTAGTGGTGCAGACTGAACCTTTTGCTGCAGCTGCTTGATCCATGTCCATTTTTATGGCTGCTGCTCCTACTGAGGTAGGTCCACCATACTAAATATTAGTATGCGATGATCCGACTGGGGAAGCATGCTGATGTCAGTGTTGTGGGACTGCAGCTTAATTGCTTATGTCTGTGAAGAGAAAATAAAATTGCTTGCTGCCATAGTGGGGGTAAAATTCCTTCTACTGGGTGTTTGCTCCCCCAGTGTGTGGTCTTCTCTAGTTTGTGCTCCCTTTCTGCTGCCCCCAATATGTGCTCCCTTCTGCTGCCCCCAGTGTGTGCCCACTGTGTGCCCTTAGCTAGCTGTAAGCAGTGAGTGGCTCCTGTCCATTTGTTTTGGGGGGTTGATGTTCATGTTTGGTGTTGGCTGTGTCTGGGGAGGGGGTGTTGCGTTTCGAAGAGAGGGGTTCTGGCCATGTCTGAGGGGGATTCTGGCCATGTCTTTGGGGGAGGGATTCTGGCCATGTCTGGGGGAATTCTGGCCACGTCTCTGGAGGTTTGTCAACTCTGAGCTGGGGGGGTCTGTCCATGTTTGAGTTCTCAGGACATCAGCTGGTGGTGGTTGCTGTCTGTGTTGGAGTGGGCTTTGCCAGTGGGGTCTCTGGGGGCTGGGCATCTGGTCCATCAGGGTGAAACTGGGGGGAGTGGTGGTGATGGTGGTGTGGTACACGTGCTGGAAAAATTGTTCTGGCCTGTGGCAATGGAGGAGGGAGGGGTGGATGGGCAGAGTGGCACAGAATAATTTTTTCCCCCACACGTGCCAGTCCGTTGGGTCCGTGCCATGCTTACCCCCTCGTACAAGGGACT
Source organism: Neoceratodus forsteri (assembly GCA_016271365.2). Lineage (NCBI taxonomy): Eukaryota > Metazoa > Chordata > Ceratodontiformes > Ceratodontidae > Neoceratodus > Neoceratodus forsteri. The sequence continues at coordinate 728,400,624 of CM028129.1, forward strand.
GAAATGTTTATGGGTCAAAATTAATGACTGAGGAGATATTAAATCCTACAGTGGAAACCATTTACAAAAATCTTAATGTGTATGTTTATGTAGTTTCACATTATTGTGTGGTTCGACAAGATGTTCTGTGGTCTGTCCTCCTCATTTAGCACCCTGGCCTGTGACCCAGCCAGTCCCTCCTGGGGCAGGGGGAAGGTCCATTGTTTGGTGGTCTTGGGGTGGTTTGCTGGGCATGTGTCTTAACTGTAAAATGCATTACTTCATTTACTGCGTTGTACTTCTGGGACCTGCTTCACCCTGTCTCCACCCTGAATATAAATATGGTTTTAAAAAAGTCATTTTTGGGTGGTCTTTGTTTGTGTCTGCATATAGAAGAATAGAGACACACACACTCGGACAAAAAAAACTTTATTATGGGCTGGCAGTATAGCCTAGAGGTTAGAGGAACGAGGTGTGAAAGAGCTTGATACAACCACCAGACCAGACCTGAGTTTGATTCTCACAACCTTCACTTGCATACTGTGTGACTCTGAGCAAGTCACTTAACTGCCCAGTGCTCCCAGATCACCCCTGAAAACAGGTACTTGTACCTAGTGGGCCTTACCCAGTTACCAAAGACTAAAATAAAATAAAAAAAATAAAATTAAACCACAACAAGCCAACCAGGTCCATATTTCATCTGTGCCCTTCAAAATTGTCGGATGAGACAATTTTGAAGTAGTTGATGGTGGGTGGGGAGCATTCACGGCAACCTGGGCTACCACAACCAGGCCCACCACACAATGTCATAGCTGGGTGATGCTAATAAAAACCACCAACCAAGTACTTACCTTTCAAGGTGGGTCCTGCATGGCAGTGCGTGGGTATCTGGAGGTGTCGTTCCCACAAACGTCCTGTGGTGTCTGTTCTCTTAGGTGGTGTGGTGGGACTGCCTTGGTGCCAGTGTAGTCCCTGTTTGCTTGGATTGGGGAACTACAGAGAACACATCCCGGGAAGGGAGAGCAGTCCTCCAGATGCTCGATCCCCTCCCTCCCTCCCCTGTTGACCTGAGTAGTTCCCAAACCAGGTGTGGCGCGAGGTGTGGCGTCTAGCGCCTCAACCATCCACACCACCAGGCTGTCCATGACAATGAGTTTTTAAAGGAGAACTACCAGCAGAGGAGAAGACATGACTGCTGCATAGATGGGGGCTTCACCTCTCTGGTCCCACCTGCAGGCACTAGATTTAATAAATAATCTTTGTACCCGACACTCAAACTGGTAAATTTTAATTTTTAATGTTGACGCTACCTTGCCCCTTCCTCAATAGTGCCCTTGTGCATGGAGAGTAAAGTATATATCTCCAATGCGCTTTTATAAATCCCATGGGTATGCCGAGGGCACTATTGCCCTGCCTATTGTGTTGAGGAAGGGGCTAGGCAGCGTCATCAGCTTGCAGCACTATGAGCAAGAGTGCATCAATCATCATGTTCAATAGAGCCATAAAATGCTGGGCGCACTGGAGGATGTACCAGTTTGTACTAGTGATCAGGCACAAAGATTAATTTTATTTATGTTGACTGCTGAGGGATAGGAGAGATGAAGTCCTGATCTGTACAGTGGTCATGGCTTCTTCTTTGCTGGTAGAACTCCTTTCATGTCTTTGAGCTCCGACATGACAACTAAGAGGTTCCATTTTCATGAAAACCAAGTCAGAAAGTGGCCAATGTACTGTGGGTGCTATTCCAATTGGTTTATTCTTGTATCTATCCATTAGCATCTTCATTAATCACTTGTGGATTTTTAAATTGGATGCACTGTGTTTACAAATAAACTAATTCAGGCAGCTTAAATGTTAGGGACTAAACCGATGGAGTCCACCTTGGCGTCTGGTGGTTCGGCTTAATTCATGTCTGAGCTCTGACCGACAAGCTTTGGGACATGGCATTGCACAAGTACTGTCATGATGCCTCTGTGGCCATCACACCTGAGGCCATGGGGGCTTCAGTGCTGCAGCTGCTGCTGTCACACCTGAGGGGTGGGGGCTGCAGCGCTGCAGCTGTCACACCTGAGGAGTGGGGGCTGCAGTACTGCACCACCTGCCATCACACTTGAGGGGGGCTGCAGTGCTGCACCTGCTGCTGTCACACCTGAGGGGTAGGGGCTGCAGTGATGCAGATGCTGCCGTCACACCTAAGGGGTGGGGGCTGCAGTGATGCAGATGCTGCTGTCACACTTGAGGGGTGGGGGCTTCAGTGCTGCACCACCTGCCATCACACTTGGGGGGCTGCAGTGCTGCACCTGCTGCCGTCACACCTGAGGGGTGGGCACTGCAGTGATGCAGATGCTGCCGTCACACCTGAGGGGTGGGGGCTGCAGTGATGCAGATGCTGCCGTCACACCTGAGGGGTGGGGGCTGCAGTGATGCAGATGCTGCTGTCACACCTGAGGGGTTGGGGCTGCAGTGATGCAGATGCTGCTGTCACACCTGAGGGGTGGGGGCTGCAGTGATGCAGATGCTGCTGTCACACCTGAGGGGTGGGGGCTGCAGTGATGCAGATGCTGCTGTCACACCTGAGGGGTGGGGGCTGCAGTGAGGCAGATGCTGCCATCACACCTGAGAGGTGGAGTCTGCAGTGCTGCCCTGCTTGTCGTCACACTTGAGGGGTTGGGGCTTCAGTGCTGCACCACCTGCTATGACAGCTGAGGGGTGAGGGTTGCAGTGCTGCACTACCTGCCCTCACACTTGAGAGGTGGGGAATGTAGTAATGCTGCCATCACACCTGCAGGATGGGGGGGTGCAGTGCTATTGCTTCTGTCACATCGGCGGGAGGGAGGGCCATAGTGCTGCTGCTGCTGCTACCTTCTCATACCTAAGGGATAGGGGCCACATTGCTGTTGCTACTATTGAACTTGAGGGATGGGACCATAGTGCTGCTGCTGCCATCACATCCTGAACGTAAAATAACTTTTAATTGGTACAAGAATGGATGGCTGTACGACAGTGGAGGTCAAAATTGCTAAAATGCATGTTAACACAGTTAAAAATTGTTAAATAAAGTGCACAAAACAGAAACACTGGTAAAAATGGATTTTGGCTTGGCAGACACCGGTGGCAATATCGTTTTTTACAATGTGCAAGATGGAATTTGCCCTTTCTCAATCATGGTAAACAAGTGTCCCTGGTGATATTGTAGAGACTTTGAAGTTCTTGTAAGGGGTGACCGGAGAACTACTTAGCATGAGTAACAGTTCAAGGACACGGGGCACAAGTAGAAACTGATGGGAGGGAGGTTCAAGAGGGATACTGGAAAGTTTTATTTTCCAGAAATGGTGGTGGAAATGTGGAATTATCTGCCAAATGAGATGGCAGGCACCAAAACCATAAATGGTTTCAAGCATGACTGTGACAAAGTGAAGAGTATAATGGCTAATCAGGCTGATGGTAGTAGGGTAGGGAACAAGGGAGTGGATGGTGAAGCCTAGTACCCTGTATGGACAGTCAGTCCCGAGGTTTAATAGGGAACTAGGGGCAGACTAGATGTATCATTGGTTTTATTTTTTTCTGCCAACATTGTCTATGGTTCTGCATTTCTATTTTTCCATGATCCCTGACATCTAGTAGCCCCACCCCCAGTTGCAAATCTGAGCCCCCTCCCAAAGCCATCCAACCAGGTCCCTCCACCCCTCCCCATTACCTTCCATTTACCCAAGATTGCAGCCACATCCCTGTGACTGTGATCGGTACAGCCTCTCAGCTCATTACCTTGGCTGACCACTGTCTGAGTGAAAGGGAGCGAGTGCGTACCTACTGTAGAACATCTATTTCTATAGTATAGTAGGTGTGTGCTCACTCCCTGTCACTCAAAAAGTGGCCAGCTGAGGTGACGAGCAGAGGGGCTGGGCCTGTCACTGTCGCAGTGGGAGGGACTGGCAGCTGAGGTAATTTATGGCCCATCATGGGGAGAGGGGTGGAAGGACCTTAATGGATGGAATTGAGAGGTGGCTCAGACTTGCAGTCAGGGTGAACAAGATGCCAGGGATCTTCTTAATATATTAATTAGGAGCATCTGAATGGTGATTGGGGGTGGGGAAATACTACATGCCAGGGATCATTTTATTAACTGGGGTCATCTGAATGTGATTGGGGGGAATTAGTAGATGCCAGGGATCATTTTATTATAATTCAGGGGCATCTGAATGGCGATCAGGAAGTGGGGATTGGCACTGCTCTGTACAATTCCTCCATGCAGTCATGCACAGAGGCATTGTGTGTAGATGTTAGCTAACCCATATGGGCCAGCAAAAGTCCCATTAGCACCTTTCTTACCCTATGGACTTAGCATGCTGAGAGTTGAAAATGAAGGGTGCTATCCTATTTGGGACATGCTGTCTCCCTTTGCTCCTCTGAATCCCTGTCCTATTGGAGGCTGTGATAGTGCCTACTCATGTCACAGTAGGCTATCCAATGGGAAACAGTGATCACTGCACATTGAGGTTCAACATTAAGATGGGTGCAGAAGCAACCCACAGAAAGATGAGGGCCCTGGACTTTAGTAGGCTGGATTTTAAAGAAATGGGAGACTGCTTGAGAAACAGTCTAGCAGAGGAGGATTGCCATAGAGAGGTAGAGGAACAGTGGAGAAAATAAAGTAAAAGCACAGGAAGGGCAACCAGCATCTGCATGAAAGAGGTGAGCAAAAGTAGGAGGAAACAAGCATTTGTCAATGCTGAATGTTGTCTTGCTGGCATTGGCAGCAGTAGTGCATGAGTTAGAGAGATGCATAATAGGAATGGCAATGAAGTACTGAACTGACCAACCCCACCCCGAAGAAACTGACAGGCATTGAGGTGTGCCTTTGGGTCGTCGACCATAATGCGCACACCATTTCACCTCACCCTACCCTGTAGTCACTGACAAGTGCTGCAGTGTGCCTTGGGGTCTACAGGCCTTACATTCACCCTATTCATTGAGGAAATATGCTGAAATGGATGCAGTATAGGAGAATGGGGTGACCTTTTGGGGCCGAAGACTCCAAGGCACACCTCGATGTCTATTACTGGCTGCAGGGTGGGAGTGGGGTGGAATGGCGTGAGCATTACAGCTGACAATCCCAAGTCACACCCCTGACGCCTGTCAGTCTCTACAGGGTGGTGCGTTATGGTTGGAAACCTTAATGCCTCAGGTGTTTGTTGGTATTTTCACTCCACATTTTCAACATGGGCTTTTTGCAGTCCCACTTCATGAACAGTGGCACTATCAGTTTGTTAGCTGAAAGGTGATTTTGCACAGTGACTGTGTCATTTGGCGCCACAGGTGTGAAAACACATTTCGAGCAGGGTGTGAAAAATGACAGCTGTACTGTTCATGAGCAGGTGTAAAAAAATTGCATTGTTGAAAATCTGGAGTGAGAAAATGGAAAATTGGTGAAGTCATGAGCATGTGTAGAAACTAAACAATGCACACACGTAATGCAATTATTTTTGGGAGTTTTTTAGCCAAATTATCAACATAGGCATTTTGGGACCTCTGCTCATGAACAGTGGCATTGTGATTTTGTTACTCTGTCCAGAAAGTTGATTTCCCATAGCGACCGCACCATTGTGCGCCAGATGTGTGAAAACGCATTTTGGGCAGGATGTAAAAAATAACAGTTGCACTGTTCATAAGAATGTGTGAAAAAATGGCAATGCTCAACATTTGGAGTGAAAATATTAAAAATTGTCAAAGTTACAAGCGTGCATGGAAACTGCAACACATGCTCGTAATGCAGTAATCTTTTGGAATTTTTTCAACAGTTTTGCAACATAGGCTTTTTGGGACCCCACCTCATGAACAGTTGCATTGCCATTTTGTTAACTGATCCCAAAAGGTGATTCCGAGTAGTGACCGAAAAATCACCTTTTGGAACTGAATAACAAGATGACAGAGCATGTATTTATGAGGTGGGGTCCCAAGAACCCCATGTTGAAAATTTGGAGCCAAAATTCAAAAAAATGGCTGAGATATCTATCTAAGTTGAAACCCCCTAATTAATGCCATTATATACAGTAGCTTACTGGCATTTCTTCAGTTTGGCTTGATGAGCCCAGATGCATCCCGCTCCACAGACAATCGCAGCGCCAGACCTCCAGAAGTAAGTATGGGGTGAGGGGGGTGTAGGGAGGTGGTGCGCAGAGGGTAGGTGTGGGTTGGGGGAAGGGGGCACCAGGGACTATGAAGGATCATTTTCTTTTTTACAGGGGGGAAAAAAAAACGGACTTTGAAGGATGGCTTTCTTTCTTTACAGGTAAACTAAAAAAAAATGTTGGGTGCCCTGGGGTGGGCTTCCAGTGTGCCCCATGAGTTTTTTTGGGGGGGATGCTGGGCACACTAGCGTGGGCCCCCAGTGTGACCCAAGAGTTTTGGGGGGGCTGATACTCATGAGGATTGGGCCTCATCAGCAAAGAAAGTGTGTGTGCATGTGTATGTACAGTATGTGTGTGTGTGTGTGTGTGTGTGTGTGTGTACTGATGCCGATGGGGATTGGGCCCCATTGGCAAAGAAAGTGAGTGGGGTATGGGAACATGCCAACATGGGGGACTGGCCACCCCCTGATGTTGGTGAGGGAACTGTGTGTGGCAGACAGCAGGAGCTGCCATGTTTATTGAAAAGTTTCACCACAAAAGGCACGTTTGGGAAGGAGTGTCATCTGCTGCTGCATGACAGGCTTGTCTCTGATTGCAGTGGCAGATTTCTTTCAACTTGGTGGCATGTTCCGTAATTTTCTGTGCCAGTGCTAGCATAGTCGCTAATTGGGGATGAGAGACGCACCTACTAAAGTGTGTCCTGCATTCGCCAGCACTGACACATCTCTCAATGTGGTACTACCGCAAGATTAAAGAAAAAGAACCTCAATGTGCAAGCACTGAGGCAATGGTTACCCCAAAGGGCATTGGCTGGGAAGCCAAGTTTCGAAGAAATACAAAATCACATATACCCCCATAATGCAAAGCATCATGGGCTGTATATGCAATTTTGCTTGTGCCTGCACGCAAGACAATGTAAAAAGGACAATTATGGTACTGTAGGGAAGGGGCCATGAAGGTGTCTGAAGCACACCCCCAACTGATTGGGTTAAGCAACTCCTATGCTGTTTTGCAGGAGCGGGACAGCCCCACAATGGCACCCACAGCTAAGACTAAGGAGGATGGGTGGATCCTCCAGGATGCAGCGCTAGGGAAGGGGGAAAGAGAACCCCAGAGAGAAGGAGGAAGCTTCTCCTTATGGTGGACTCAGTTGTTCGAGGAGTGAAGTTAGGAGAATCTAGTAGGAAGAACAGGGAGGTAAAGTGCATTTCAGAAAGCACTGCATGGCGGGATGAGAAGCAGATCAATAGAATTGCAAGGGTAATGGCAAGGAGGGAGGAAGTGGATGTTATCGTCCACCTGGGGAAAAGTGACCTGGCAGGAGACAAAATGGAAGTAGTTAGAATCCAAAAGGATTTCATGAAGTTGGAGGGAGCCTGAAGCAAGTAGAACACTCCGTCTCCTTCTCAGAGGTGCTACCTGTCCATGGCAGGGGAGAGGTTAGGGCACTCCACAGCCAGAAATTCAACTCCTCATTGAAGGAATAGTGTGGAAGGGAGAATTTTGACTTCATGGGAGACTGGGGCCCCACCTGGATGCATGCAAGCTTGTATAAAGCTAACGGCCTGCATCGTCAGGGAAGGGGACCCGAGTAAGAAGTTTGAATGCTTCAGTGACAAGCAATTAAGCTCTCTGGGGGGGGGGTCAGGAAGGTCAGATGGCTTAGTATCACCCCCCCCCCGGCACATGCAGGAAAACGAACTGAAGACTGGGACACTGAGAGCAGAAGGAGAGTGGGAAGCAGTGAATTCTAGGTCACATGAGAAAGACAGCTGGGGAAGGGGGATGAAGCAGAGGAGGGGAAGGGGAAAGAAGTAGGGGAGCTGCAGCATAGGAAAGAGAGGGACAGGATACAAAACATGGAAGGCAGATAAATGCCCGCAGCCTTGGAAATAGCATTCCAGACCTGGAGGCATTGATAGTAGAGGCAGACCTGGACATAGTAGCAATAACTGAGACATGGTGCATTGTTAATCATGGGACATTGATGTACTGGGTTATGCTCCATTCAGGATGGAAGGGGGGTAGAAAAAGAGGGAGTATGGCCCTGTATGTCAGAGAGGGTATAAAGGCAACAGAGGTGCAGGGTAGACAGGGGGAGACTGAGGCACTGTGGGTCACCCTTGAACGTGGCAAAGGCTCAGCAATATGCACATGGGTGATCCACAGGCCTTCAGCACAGGGGGAAGAAGTAGACAGGGAGCTTGTGAATGGAATACACAAGATGACAACAAAAGGTGAAGTCCTGCTACTGGGGAATTTCTGTATGCCAGATGTGGACTGGTCCGCCCAGGCAGCTGCTTCAGCCAGAAGCATCCTGGATTCCCTATAGGGCAGGTCTCAGGCAGATTGTGCTTCATACAGAGAAAAGGCCATTCTTGACCTGATACTGACCAATGGGGACAGAATGCAGATGTCTGTGTGAAGGGGCAACTGGAATCCAGTGACCACCACATAGTGTGGTTTAGCATGGGAACAGGGATCCACTCCAGTCACATGAGGGCAAACGTTTTGGATTTCAAGAAGGCAGACTTTACTGACATGGGAAGATACATCAGAATAGCCTTCTTTGGAAGCTTGTAAAAGGGTGGCATTCAGGAGGTATGAAGTAACACAGAAGAATGAAGATAGAGAGGTGCACCAGGGAAAATGGAGGGAAGCAGGTAAGGTAATGAGGGGATAAAAGGCTCAGACAGAAGAAAGCATAGCCAAAGGATATCAAAAGAAGACCAGACTTTCTTCAGGTACATAAGCAAGGAGAGAAAGGCAAGGGGAGGGATTCTGAGGATAAGGAGAATGACAAAGGGAGACTGCACAGAGGAGGATCAGAAAAAAGCAGGCATGCTGAACAGGTACTTCTACTGTTTTCACAGTGGAGAGAGACAGGGACAGACCACCAAGGAGAAGCATGAACACTGGAGGAAGAAGTGGACACAAGTCCATTTTCAAAGGAAAGCGTATTATTGAAGGGACTTCAGATTTTAGGGTGGACAAGCCCATAGGTCCGGATGGATACACCCATGGGTATTAAGGGAATTAGGTAGGGAGGTGCTTGCTGCACTACTCGTGGCCTTATACAACAACTCACTGGAAACAGGAGTGGTTCCAGAGGACTACAGGAGAGCAGACATAGTCCCGTTCTGTAAAAGTGTCAGCAGGGAGGAGGTTAGCAAGTACAGTATAGTCTGGTCTGTCTTAGTTGAGTCATGGGGAAATTAATGGCATCCATAAAAAAGAGACTGTTAAAGTATCTTGAATCCAGTGGCCTGCAAGATCACAGGCAGCACAGATTCACAGGGGGACGGTCATGCCAAATGAATCTGGTAGATTTCTTAGACTGGATGACCTGGGAAATAGGTAAGGGGAGAGCAGTGGACATGACTGATCTGGAGTTTAGCTAGGCCTTCAACACTGTGCCACACAGGAGTCTGATAAAGAAATTGAATGGCCTAGGGGTGGGATCCAAAATGGTTAATTGGGTTCAATGTGCCTGTGTAACTGGTTTTGTGCTTAAATAACATAGATAATCCTTTGCTGTTTGCCCCTCTCTCTCTGTGGGATATACCACCCTGTACAGGTACAAAGGGAAGGAACCCTAGAGGAGGGTTCCACCCCTTGAGGTACCACAGGAATGATTCCCTAGGCTAAAGGTATCTTAGGAAGAAGCCCACAGGAAAGAGAGGTGTGCCGCTGAAGGAGGAGGGGTGGATGGAGGGGCAAGGAAAAAATGCTTGTGTGTGGAGTGAGGAGAGCAGTCCTTAAATGGGCTGAATGAGGGGGTGTCCTGTTGCACCACCACCTTGAACTACAGGCTGTAGCCTTCAAATTAGTATAGTAGCTAGTTAATGGATAAGAGACAGAGGGTGGTGGTTAACGGCACTCACTCTAATGATTGGAGAGTGATCAGTGGGTTACCACAGGGCTCAGTACTGGGACCAATCCTTTTAAACGTAGGGGACATTGCAGAAGAATTGTAGGGAAGGTATACCTTTTTGCAGATGGTATCAACATTTGCAATAGGGTGGACATCCAGGAGTGGGGGATAGAATGATCAGGAATCTTGTGGATTTTGAGGAGTGGTAAAAAGCTTGGCAGTTGGGTTCAATGCCAAAAAGTGCAACATCATGCACCTAGTGGAGGTACCTCAGGGATCAGTTCTGGGGCCAGTCCTCTTCAATATCTTCATCAGTGACATTGCAGATGGACTGGAGGGTAAGGTTTGTCTGTTTGCAGATGACACCAAGATCTGCAACAGAGTAGATGATCCAGATGGGGTGGGCAGAATGACAAGAGATCTGGATAAACTGGCAAAATGGTCGGAAGAGTGGCAACTAGGGTTTAACACAAAGAAGTGCAAGATCATGCACATAGGGAAAAGAAACCCTGAAGCCACCTATAGGCTAGGAGGGGAGTTGCTGGCAATCACAAAGGAAGAAAGAGGCTTGGGCATCATCATCACAGATGATCTGAAATCATTCAAGCAGACCACTAAAGCAGTAGGTAAGGCTAGAGGGGTGTTAGAGTGATTAGTAGGGGTATCGCAAGTTGTAAGAGGGAGGTAATAATCCCTCTTTACAAGACACTGGTTGGGCCCCATCTAGAGTACTGCGTGCAGTACTGGAGGACGCACCTGCACAAGGACATTAACAAAATGGAGGCAGTCCAGAGAAGGGCAACCAAAATGGTGCAGGGACTGCATCAGAAAACATATGAGGACAGATTAACGGAGCTCAATATGTGTACCCTAGAGCAAAGGAGGGAGAGAGGTGATATGATTGAAACATTCAAACATCTCAAGGGCATTAACAAGGTGAAAGAGTCAAACATGTTCCAATATAAGAAAAATAGCAGGACAAGAGGACACAGCATGAGATTAGAGGGAGGCCAATTAAGGGGTAATGTGAGGAAGTTCTTTTTCACAGAAAGGGTGGTGGATGCATGGAATGGCTTACCTCAAGAAGTGATGGATATGAATACAGTGCAGGGCTTCAAACAGGCATGGGACAGACATAAGGAAGCAATATAGGTAAGTATGAATAGATAGGCCATTGACTGAGTAAAGGCCTAGGGCACACTCATAAGGTAGAAAAAAATGGGCAGACTGGATGGGCCTTGCAGTCCTTACCTGTTGTCAACTTCAATGTTCCTATGTTTCTAGGGCATAGGAACCTAAGTGCTGATTGGATTGGAGGGGGGGCTGTTATTGACAGACAATAAACAGGAAAGGGATATTGGGGTTATTAAGTCTCAGGACCTCAAAGTGGCACTGTGACAAAGCAGTGGGGAGGGCTAGTGGGATGCTGGGGTGTGTAGGGAGGGTATCTCCATCAGGAGGATGGAGGTGATGTTGTCAGACCCCACCTGGAGTACAATGTAGTTCTGGAGAACAAACCTCAAAAAGAACGTAGACAGGGTGGTTGAAATTCACAGGAGGGCCACTAAAATGGTGCAGGGTTTACGAGAAGCCCTAAGAGGAGAGACAGAGGGATCTCAGCATGTACACCCTAGAAGAGAGGAAAGAGAAAAGTGACTTGATACAGGCCTACAGGTATCTTACAGGAGTGAACAGGATCCAGGGGAGTCTCTTTCAAATGTGAAAGAGCACCAGGACCAGGGGAATGCAATGAAGCTGGGGACAGGGGTCAAGAGAGATGTGAGAAAATATTGGTAGATGCCTGGAACAGATTGCCAGCTGAAGTGGTGGAGGGTAAAACAGTAGGGGGCTTCAAGCATTTGTGGCATAGACATAGCGGTATATTAGAGAAGAGGTGGAGAGGTGGGAGGGCAGATGGAGACCAGCTAGCATGTGAGGAGGAAGATGAAACAGCAAACATCAAGGTAGACAAGGTAGGCCAAGTGGTCCTTTTCTGATGACAGATTCAGTGTTTCTATGTTTCTATGTTCATGATCCCACACCTACTATAGAAACAGCTTTTACTATGGTAGGCATCTGATTGTGAACTGTCATTCAGCTGGTGGCTGCTATGGATGTGAGTGGAGGATCATTGCTGGTCACTGCACACCATAGGTTGGGGTCAATTGGGGGCAGTTGTAATAGTACTGGGTGGGCTGGTTGGGGGAGGTAGATATCATATTTATGGGGTGGATGAACCACTCAACATCAAGGATGTGGTATGGAAGAATTACAGCTCTTGCCAGACTACTAATTGGGGCACGTGGGAAACTCTGGTCTGGATATCAGGCAAATGGTACAGAGGAATTACTGATCTTATCGAGTGTCTGACTGGGGCCCAGTTGATCAGGGTGGGGTGGGTGGGTCTGCTGGACACATGGGACAGATGTCTTATTACACAGGCATGCAGTTTGAGGGATGGGGCACTGGACACCTGGACATTTATGCTATGTAGCAGTGGGGGGACCAGGGCTAGTGGCAGCCTGACATGACCGGGATTTGGGAGTGTAGGAACGCGCAGCCCATAACACCTGGTTTGGGGAACCAGTAACTAGTGTTGCACTAATGGATAGCTACACCTCCCCAAACCTCCCAGCATGCTGATGTGCCTATGTGCAAGGTGCTGCCAGCTGCTTTACATAGGTGCACAAGGATGGATTACAGCCACTTACAAATGGGCTAGTGACTTGGTAACCAAGCAAGCATATGGTGCTTTGTAGTACTTCTCCTGCTTTAGAGGTACAAATTGGGATTAGCAAATTGATGATCTAACTCTCTCAAAAAAGCTTGCATATTCTGCATTAGGGCTTTTTAAAACCATTGTAACTGTTAAATGGTTTAAAAGGTTTATCTCTATGTTTAGGTCTATGTATGTTTATTTTCTAGGATACCTTGCTTGATGTCGTGCTAGTATGCTCTGTGCCCTCATGTCTGTAGTTGCTGATGTTTAATTGCTGTATGCTGCAATACATTATACAATGGCAAGAAAATAATCCTGGACTCTGATTGGTCAGTCTTGGGCTGGACCTGTGATGTTATCCCAGCTCAACATCACGGGTCTAGTCTCAGCCTCACTGTGAACCCATGTGGATGATGATACGGATATGGACCACCATTTTTTGGCATCTCCTCTTAAGAAACAAAAATATTTTTCCACACTCATAAAAACATTCTTTAAAATTATGTTTTTATTTTATATATCACAACAAGCCATTGTATAATAGCAATAATGCCCTTCAAGGTGTGTGTCGTTTGGGATAACATCACACCTCAGTTGTTGAATGCACTCGGCCTGCGGCCTCATGCTCAACCACCCCCAGCACGACACACACCCTGTCGGGCATTATTGCTTAAATAATGTACCTTCTACTGCTTCATGTTGATGAATTTCGCTGGAGACTCCCATTCGCCTTTCCCCCAGGATGCACCATGAGATGAGCAACTTGTTGTTCAGTGTGCCCTTCCTGGTGAAACATTTCAATAAATAAATTTCCAGATTGTAGCATGGTAAAAACCATGTTACAATCCATGTTCTAAAACTGTGCTTAAACCCTGCTCGGTGCAGGCAAGAGCACAGTTTTAGACCAACGCTGTTGCCTTAACCCATGCTGACACCAGTGTGGAAGTGATTTGTGTTGAAACATGGGTTAAGATAACCCCGGCGACCAAAATCAGTGTTTTTTTGCTTTTGAACCCTCTCTGGCGCCATCCTAGAGAGGGCCGCTACCCTTGCCATGCAGGCCTGACCACAGTTAAGGGGCCTGGGTTCCCATACTTGATATTACTGGGGGTCCTTTCCCAAGATTACAAAGAAAACAGTGGTGCCACCCAGAGTACATTTAAGTGGGTCTGATCTCTATCTGTACATCCCCCTGTATTGTCATACCAACCCACCTCTCCAACAGTTGCCCCATACATGGACTTATCAGAATTGAACATCCCCACATTACACATCGTCCATCATTCATTTCTAGTAATAACATGCTTACTAAAATCAGGCTGTTGAGTCAGACCTTTTTAAAATGGTAGCAACATAATTTATTTACACAGGGAGGGTTAGGATGGGGTAGAATGGAACAGAGGTTAAGCAACATTTTAAATTTGCATTTTAAAGATTTAACATCTTCCCAAACAGCATTCCCCCTTTTGATATTAACCCAAATCACCTTTTTATAATGCAGCCACCAAACTACCTGACAATCTAACTACTGCAGGTATTGCCAAACCCAAACCCACTGGTACCAATTCAGAATAATGCCCCAGATTTTGTCCCTGGGTACTTTAATGCCAAGCTACAGGCCTGAAGTGCAGCTGGTCGGCTGGTCGGCTGGTGCCAGCACGCCCACCTGAACCAATAATGCCCCCACATGTTCTCCTTGATTGCTTTAAACCTTGAATTGGCTTTCAGTGCCAGTGGACTTGAACACAGATAACTATATTTAAATATATATATATATATATGTTCCCCAGGTGCAGGGCAAGTCTTGCCCTCACTCATGGCTCTGCTGTATTAGTCCTCGGATGGCACATATGATTGAAGTCCTGGGATAGATGGATCAGCAGATGCAGAACTGGGCCTGATGCTTAACACTTGAAGGTGTATAAGCTGCAGCTTGGATCTTCAGCTCAACCAAAGGTCTTGCAGCCCATCCTCCCCTCCCCCGGCCCACAGAGGCCCACTGCAGGGCATCACACAAGGCCCGCCAGCCATAAGGGACCCAGACACAGGAGTGTCCCCATGGCCTGGCTCCCCCACAGGTCAGAGCACCGTAGTACCCAGGCACAAACCCACAATCCTTTGCCGGCAATGGCCCCACTTGATGGGGTCCAGTGAACTCCCCACCTTGCACTGGGTTTAGGATGGATTCTTCAGATCATTTCCATTCTTTCCTCAATTACCTGCTACGGTGTGTAGTCAAGCAGTCTCAGCTACCTTCCCCAATATCAGGCTCTGGGAGGACTGTGCAGAGTCTGAAAATCCAAAGGTTTACCACAGCATCTCAGGAGCAGACAGCAGGCACTCATCCAGACAGCACCTGCTCATCCTCCTCCCCTAACAAACGTTCAGCTCCAACACAGTGGCCACTCGTGCTATGGCTCACACACAAGGTAACATACTAAAATGCCAGCAGAGTAGGCCTAATGGTCTTTCATGTCTGTTCATTTGGTCAGCCCCCCACCTGGGAGCTGACCTTGCTGTCCTCCCCCACCCTCTCAGGATTCTCCATTTCCAGTCCAGGGTATTTCCCTTGCATTGAACTTTGCCTGCACAACTCTTCCCCCTGTACCTGTTCCACCCCTCTTGAACCCCTCCACAGTCTTTACCTCTACTAATCCCCTGGGCAGTGCATTCCATGGTTCTACCACCTTCTCAGTGAAGCAGCACCTCCTCCTTTCCCCCTCTGAGTCTCTCCCCCCTCCAGTTTCCACCCATGCCCTCTAGTTGCCCCCAGGGGTGTAGCCAGAAATTTCCATTTTGTACACAATCTCCAACAGTTACACCCCCCCCCCCATAAAATAATGTACACATCTCCAAATGATACCCTTCCAAAAAGGTCAGATTGTTGTCAGATGATTCCTCTAATCTCTAAAGAGGTTATACTTGTATCTGTCTCCTAAACAACAGAAGTTTAAACAGAGACAATCCTCAGTGGCCTGCACCAATCCAAATACAACAGATTAGAATGGAAATGTTAACAGAAAGGCATATGGTTTGTGACAGGCTCTCAAGAAAAATGTACACAAATGTGTACAGTAAGTATGCCTGTCTACACCCTTGGTTACCCCCCTCCTTCCTTTGGAGCACCCTAACTGAGCCTCCCCTATTTACCCCCTTCATGTACTTGAAGACCTCTATCATGTCCCCCCGTCCCTTCTCTCTTCCAATGTGTACATATTTAGCTCCTCAAGCCTCTCCCCATAGACCCTGTTCCCCAAGCCCCAGATCATTTTGATTGCCCTCCTATGGACCCTTTTCAGGAGTGCAATATCCCTTTTTAAGTGCAGCCTCCAAAACTGCACACAGTACTCGAGGTGCAGCCTAACCAAGCAGTTATACGGAGGGAGTATCACTTCCCTCCTTCTGGAGGTAATCACCCTGGTGATGCATCCCAGTATCCTGTTGGCCTTGGCTGCTGCCCTCCTAAAAGTCTCAGAGTTCTTCATCTTGACATCCGCCACCACCACCCCCAGGTCCCTCTCAACCATCGAGACTTGTAGCATCCTCCCCCTGGTATACACTTGGCCTGGGTTTCTGATGCCCAGGTGCAGTACACTACATTTCCTTGCATTGAACCTCAGTCCCCACTTCAGCAACTCTTTTTCAGAAATACATCAAGAAAGTCCCTTTTCTCACTGTGCAGGTGCTAGTCGAGTCCAGACAGAAGAGGCTGTCTCTTCAGCTTTTTAAAACCTGGGTTTCAATCCAGTTTTCATATCCATTTTCTACAATCCAGTTTTCTCCACTAAAAACCAGTCCTTTAACCCTTTTTCACTTTTCCTGTAGATGCCTTGTCATTACCAGAGTCAGACAGAACCTTTTACACTTTTTCTTATGTAACCCCCCTGCAAATGGGGGTTCCCAAAAGACTTCCAGGAGCTTGCTTGAATGCTCCAAGCCTGAATGGTGTTTGGCATTTAAGCCATTTATCAGTGAGTGTTTTTAGAGCCTCTGGTATAGTCTCTTTAAGAGCTGTCTGCTTGCAGACATAATTAGTTTGTATGGGGGGACTGTGTGCTTCTCTGTTTGAGTACCACTCGAGCTGCTGCCAATTCACTTCATTTTTGCAGTCACTAGGAGTGCAAAGGGAACCTATCTGAAAGATGTAACTGTTTCCCAGAAATTATTTAGAGTAATAATGAAATTACAGTTTGTCTAACCTGCTTTCTTTGCAGTCAGAACTGTGTCTGCTAGTTCCCATTCTGGTTTTGAACTGCTGAACTGGACCAATCAGTGTGGGTGTAGCTAGCTCTAAAATGGTGCCTTGGACGAATCAGAACTTGGACTCATAATCTGAGCCAGCCACAAGAGGATTGCATGGGCAGTGACTCTGGGAGGTGTAGTTTAGACTTCGGCGCCTTTTTGGACCAACAGCGGCAGTCTATTGTGAGTGACAGCCAATCCAGTCAAGAACTGGGAGGAACTCAAAGGAAGTGCCCGGTTTTGTCTGTTGGAGTTTTCAGTTTAGCTTTGGCAGTGAAGGGGAAAGGAACCCTGTGCTCCTTCAGTGCACAGTTTTAGTCAAAACATGTGTAAGGTCCAGAGTTCGGTCTGCAGCTTGTTAGGACTGAATCCGTCCTGTGAAGAGAATCAAAGGATATCTGAAGAGTAGAAACCAGGCTCACCCTGTAGAAGACTGGAGGAATTATGAAAATTGCACTCGGATCTGTCAGGAACTCAGATCTGCTGTGTGTTCTCCGGTATTGTGCAGTAATTGCGATCGGGATACAGATGCAGCCTGCCTGGTATAGTGCTTTCTTTTTACCATATAAATGTGAAGAGGTTTGTGTACCTCAAGTGAATCCTGCTGCCATTAAGTGACTTTGCCTGTGACTGTTTACCATATAAATGTGTGAGGAGTCTCTTGGAGCTCAAGAGTAGCCCTGCTGACATTGAAGGACCCTATCTTATTTGGAGGTCGTGAGTACTAATTCAGGGTCGCCCCTGTTGAATTGCCACATTAAATCCAAATGGAATTACTGTACTGCTGACTGTTTAATTCTCCTTTTCTCTGTGTAAAGGGCCCCTACCAGCTGCCATGGTTTGGACTAGCCACTAGGGCTTGGGTACCCAGGGACAGTAACTGATAGGGATAGGCCTGTGCACAAAGCCATAGTAGATGAGTAGAGTGATAAGCTAATTAACCTGATTTCCCTGTCCTTGTTATATCCCCTAAATAAATCAGAGCTGCTTGTTTCAGCAAAGTTATACTGCCTGAGGTATTTGTCTATGTTAAAGTACTGTACTGTGATTGTTGCACTGTATCTTATTTCACAGGAGGTCCCAGTGCGAGAACCAGTCCTGGGGGTAAGTGTATACTGTAAAGGTATTCTGATGTATTGTGGGCCACTAGTGGGAAGAAAGGGGTTGCAGTGTCCCAGAGGGCTGTGACCAAGTTAGTTTAACTATTGTAAACCTGACCTCTGGGTGGAGGCACCCATCATTGGATCCAGGCCCCTCAACCTGTTAGTGGCAAATCAGGCAGGGTAGTAGCCCCTGGGATAGCGCCATCTAGGGGTTACATCTGGAGGCTCACCGCTGGGATTGTGTGTCCTCTAGTGGCCATATTTACGAACCACTGTTAAGAAAAAATGGGTACCCGACAGAAATGGCTGTCACCGGCTGGTGGAGTGGTGTACTGGGGAGGAGATCGACCCCCAAAATGCTATGCTTATCCTGGACATCCCCCTGGGTATCAATACGGACACTGTGCAGGGAGTACTTTCCAAGGTGGAAGGTTTACAAAACCCTGTGGTGGTGGGTCGGCATGCTAATCTGCTCACCCACACTTTCCTGGACCTAGTAGAGTTTAAGGATCCCATAGATAGCTCCAAAGTGCCACAGACCATTACCCCAGAGGGAGCCCTCACTGCTTGGAGAGTGATAACTAAGGACAGTAAAGACCCGGGGGGAATGAGCCCCCACCACTATCTGAAACTTTTGAGGAGAAATTTGCTAAATGGTTGCTGGGGGAAGGGAAAACTGTGGAGGACTTGAAGAAACTATTCTTGCCACCTGGGGGTGTTCCTCCCCCAACACCTTCTCCGCTCAGTGCCCGTAATGGTGGCTGAACCAATACAGACCAATTTCTGCACCTGCCATTAGTCACGACTCTTACGAAGGTTGAGGATCTTCTCTGGCACCCTCCCACCCCCAAGGGAGGATGACTGGGAGACCTGGATAGACTATGTTGCCCCAAGTGCTAGAATGGCAATACTCGGAAGCGAAAAGTGAAAGAGGGTTAGTGAGAGCCTCCGAGGTCCTGCCCTGGCCCATTCATGCTAAACGGGCCAGTAACCCTGAAGTGACTGCACAGGCCTATCTTGAGGCCTTGGAGAATGTGTATAGGGAGCCCAGATTCTGATGAGGACCTATGGTGGAGAGTAAGAGATGCACAACAGTACCAAGGGAGTTGTTGTCTGTGTATGTATCTCGGCTGGAAAAATTATTGCAAGAATGCCTCAGAAAAGGTAGTTTGCCAGCGATTGAACTGGACCGAACCAGGCTGGACAGGATCCTTAAGTCTGCCCCTTCTCAGAACTGCTGTTGCTTCCAGTTATGCCTGGCAGATCGACTGGAATCCCACCTCCTATGATGAGTTAATGAGAGAAATTCGAGGAGTTGAGAAAAGACGACCGGAGGGACCTGCACCAATAGCTGCGCCACGACCCGAAAGGTGACTGAGGTGACCCATCAAGTGAAGTTCAGGGCAGAGGTTGGCAGTAAATGAGTGCTCTGGCAAGGAAAAGATATGCCACAATGGGTGAACTGTTGAGAAAGATCAGAATTCAAAACAGTCCCTTTATGAAGCCCACGCCTGCAATGCACGAGACTGACCTATATCCGACTGCATCTGCTATGGGGTGGGGTACCCACCCATGTATCTCCTGCTGATAACAGCTCCAAACTCAATTCCTTGACCTGGAAGTGGAGAAACTGACGAGATGTCTCCAAATGCTTATCACGCCGCAGACAGAGATGGCACCCAGGTTTCCAGTTAGTAATACCCCCGCCCTGGCTCCCAGTGTGGCACTCGCCAGCTCAAACTCCAGAAAGTATGTTTTGCTATAATTGTGGGAAAGATGGGCACATGAAAAGGGAATGCCAGTCCCAAAAGACACTGACAAAGTTGCATATAGGCTACAAGGAGAGCTTCGGAGAACAAATCAGTGGTTAAGAGGTGCGACATGATCCCAGTGAGGGCACCAAAAATGCTAATTCATGTCCTTTTGTGGCAAGGTCCATTGCCCAGGCCCCCTACTGCCTCTCAGACTGGTCCAGAATAGTGGGTCCCTCCAGGAGACCACTGTAAAGGTGAATGGAGTGTCTACAAGAGCTGTATTAGACAGTGGCTCCCAAGTGACAATTATGTTCCAAGATTGGTATCAGAAGCATTTGTCAGACGTACCCTTACAACCATTAGAAGGACTGCATGTATGGGGTTAAGTGAAGGCTACCCCTATTCGGGTATATCCGAATTTGGCTGTCTTTCCCCACCTCCGTGGCTGGAGTGGCGAACAAGTAGAGACCTAGCCTTAGTGTGTTCCCCACTGGACTGTATGATGGTGTCCCTTTGTTGATTGGAACAAATGCTCATATGTTCGGAAGGCTGGCACAGTTGTGTTATGAAAAACAGGGTCAAAGACTAGTAGAGCTTAAGAGTTCTGGCTTTAATTAAGAAGGCCTATGAGGCACAGAGATGCTGAAAAATAGAACCAGAGGAACGGTTGGAATTGTATGGAAGAAGGATCCTGAGTCTCTGATCCTGGCGCCAAATGCCCAGTGTACCTTACAGGGAGAGGTCCGTATCAGAAAGGATGTTAAGAATAAAATATTAATGTTGGATGCACCAGGTGATGGAAAATTGCCAGAGGGACTGCTGGTCAAGCTTAGTATTTTGCCCGCTAGAGCCCATGCTTATGCCAGAAGGGTAATGGTCCAGTTCATAATGTGTCTGAAAGAGACATTCGAGTAAATAGAGGTTGCATCCTGGCTAATGTGCATTGTGCAGACACTGCAGTGCTACCCAGCAGCAAGAGTTCAGGAAGAATGACAGAGTAGCATACGACTTGTTTGATTCGGCGACTCGCTGCCAGCTGAATGGAAAGTGAGGATCAGTGAAAGCTTGCCCAGAGAGACCAGGTGTTTTCTTTAAAGGAATGGGACGTAGGATGCGTGCAAGGAGCTGAGCACAATATCCGGCTGCATGACGAAACCATTTCGTGAGAGGTTTCGACGCTGGCACCTGCTGACATAGATGATGTGAGACGGCATCTGCAAGAGATGTTAGCTGCTGGTGTAATACAAGAATCAGAAGCCTTATGCTTCCCCATTGTGGTAGTGAGAAAAAGCATGGAACAGTAAGGATGTGTGGATTGCTCGCGCCAAACCCGGCGGACTATCCTGATCATTTGATGCCCGCATTCAGGATGCTTTGGACTGCCTAAGCGGGAGCAAGTGGTTCTCTGTGCTGGACTCTCCGCAGTGGGTACCAGATCCCGATGGCCCCAGAGGACCGTGAAAAGAACAGCCTTTATCTGTCCGCTTGGCTTCATGAATTCATGAGGATGCCTCAAGGGATTTCAGGTGCCCCAGCCACTTTTCAATGATTGATGGAGCGTGCAGTGGGGACATGAACTTACTAGAGTGCCTGGTATACCTAGATGATGTTATTCTGTTTGGCAGCTCACTGGAGGAACATGAGCAGATTATTTAAGGTACTGGACCGACTGGAGGACTTTGGCCTTAAACTGTCCATTGATAAGTGTCAATTCTTTCAAACATCAGTAAAGTATGTGGACACATAGTATCCACCGAGGAAATAGACCACCCAAGTAAAGTTGAGGCCTTGACCACCTGGCCGCAGCCCAAAAATCTAAAAGAACTGCAAAGATTCCTGGGATTCTGTGGTTATTATAGGCGTTTCATCAAGGACTATTCAAGAGTGATCCGCCCTTTACTTAACCTTACTCAAGGGTATCCCCCAACCCACATAAAATACCAAAAGTCAGCGTCCCTTAAGACTGAAAGAGTGTATTTTCATCCGAGTGAAGTATTTGGGGCCCGCTGGACTCCTGATTGTGAGACTGCTTTTCATGAGATCATTTATCAACTTACCCATGCTCCAGTGCTGGCCTATGCCGATCCAAGAAAACCTTATGTCCTGCACACTGATGCTAGCTTGCAAGGGTTGGGGGCTGTGTTGTACCAAGAGCACGAGAATGGCCTGAGACCAGTGGCCTTTGCCAGTAGAAGTCTGACCCCATCCGAAAAGAACTATCCTGTACATAAGTTAGAGTTTCTAGCTTTGAAGTGGGCTATGTTGACCAATTCCATGAGTACTTGTATGGGGCTAAAATACTAGTAAAACTGACAATAATCCTTTAACCTATGTGCAGAGCTCAGCTAAGTTGGATGCCACTGGCCATAGGTGGCTTTCTGCATTATCTACATCGACTATGCTCTCGAATACCGAGCAGGTCTGAACCACATAGATGCTGATGCTCTCTCCAGGAGGCCTGTTCCCCAGAATGATTGGGTCCGATTGGCAGAACCTGACATTCGGGCACTCTGCCGAAGTTTGACAGGGCGGAACAAATGTCCACAGACGCAGATGGACTGCATGGTGGATTGCTTGGGACCCTTTGAGAATTGCATACCTGCTGCTTGATTGCCACTTTTCTGCAATAGACATTGGTGCACTGCCTCAGCTGGACAATGACAGTATTGACCCGGGCTCAATCCCGCGATCCCATGATCAAAGCAGCTTTAGAAGCCCTCTATGCAGGAAAAGATGTGTCCAAATCTACTCCACTGATTTGAGAACTGCACTGTTATACAAAGAAGGTCCTGAATTGAAACTGATCAATAAACTGTTATACAGAGAAACAGTAGACAGAGGGGACAAGTAGACAAACAACAACTAGTGCCTTCACTGCCTTTCGAGACTCAGTATTGAGGTCCTTGCACAACCGCATGGGGCACCTTGGTATAGACAGAACACTTGACTTGGTGAGATCCAGATTCTATTGGCCTAAGATGGGGCTGATGTGAAGCAACACATTGAACTTGTAGTCGCTGCTTACAGAGGAAAGCTTTGCCCAGAGGGCTGCCCCTTGTTAACATAACCACCAGTGCACCCATGGAGCTGGTCTGTATTGATTTTCTAAGTTTGGAGTCAGATCAAAGAAATATCAGTAATGTGCTGGTGGTCACTGACCATTTCACGAGATATGCCCAAGCTTTCCCACCAAAGACCAGAAAGCATCCACTGTAGCCAAAGTACTTGTAGAAAACTTTTTGTTCACTATGGGCTCCACAAAGAATCCATTCTGATCAAGGGAGACTTTGAGAGTCATCTGATCAAGAGATGCTTTCTCTGTGGGGAGTAGAAAGTCCAGAACCACTCCTTACCACCCCAGGGGGACCCACAGCCTGAGCGTTTCAACGCACTTTGCTAGATATGCTAGGCACCTGCACCCAAAGGACAAGCCTAGATGGAGCCAACAAATTAGCACCCTGGTACATGCTTATAACTGCACCAAAGTGATGCCACTGGGTTCTCCCCTACCACCTGATGTTTGGAAGAGAGCTCGACTACCAGTAGATGTGTGTTTTGGGTCTCTCTGATGGGGTTCAAGCTGACAACTATTTACAGTATGTGCAAAAGTTAAGGCCCAGCTAACTCATGCGACCAACTGGCTCAAACCATGGCTGCCAAAAGAAATCTGGCCAACAAAGAAAGGTATGATAAAAAGGTGAAAGCACAGGAACTCCAGGAGGGAGATCGGGTATTGCTAAGAAATCTGGGACTGCATGGCAAGCACAAGATTGCTGACAGATGGCACCATCTCCCTCACATTGTAGTGGGCAAACTAGATGATCTGCCAGTGTACAAAGTAAGGCCTGAGGTAATTCAAAAGATGTAAAAACAATGCATAGAAATCATTTACTGCCCATTGGACAAATCTTAATTGAGTCTGAGCCCTAGAAGATTCCCCTCTGGACCAGTGACTAGAGCTGCTGCTAAGAAAAGATCAAGAAAGTCTGCACCTACAGAAGCAAAGTTAAAGTGTTCCCCTCCACAAGTCCCAGTTGAGCATGACTGTCAGTCCATATCGGAAGAAAGTGAGAGTGACTTTGAATACTATCCTTCTTACGAACTGAGTCAATTGTTTGGGGCAATCCCTAGTCAATACTGGAGATGAAGCTGGGCCTTCTGGACTGTCCAAGCCCCCAGCAGTCCCTGGAGCCAATGCTCCCAGAAAGTGAAGTGCAAAGCATCAGATCAGATGAAATGGAATCATTGTGCATGGTTGAACTGTTTGAGCTTTCAGGGAGAAAATGATAGATTGGGGCAGACTGGTGATACACCAGAACAAGAAGAGTATTTTGAGTGCCCTGACAGTCCACTGCCGAGAAAGCTCTCCATGCGAGCCAAATGTTGTGGACTCAGAAACTGCAACTCCTGGAGCTGAAAGTGCCCCAAGTTCTAGCCTCTCTACCCCCAGGAGACTCCTGACAAGTGAGGACAATGCTGAAAATAGGCTCAGAGTGCAGAGACTGTAACAGTTCCCCCTAGAAAGACTGGTCGAGCTGTAAAGCCCGTGGTGCACCTCAGTTATGATTCACTTGGGAGGCCTGTGGACTTGCCTCTCAATGTTGTCCATAAAGGAGTGTATGTGTCCCCGAGCTCATTGCCCAAACTGAGCGTCAGTGCTAACTCCAAGTTACTTGTGTTGCCCTCTAAGTATGGTGCCCTTGCCCCGTCCAGCCCCAAGGTAACTGATAGGGAAGGGCCCCCTCTCTTCAGGTTTCATGTACAAGAGGTAATAACTTGAGTTATGGTACAATGTGTGTGTAATACTGTGTAAAAGTGACGTACTGCAATGTTTCAGAAATGTGTTCTTGGTAAAATGATATATTGACTGATGATTACATGCGAGCCTAATGCAAATGATATGGTTGCAGTTGAAACTTATAGAGTGCCTTGCTCGGCAGACGTCAAGCTTTCCCAAGCCAGGAAGGGTGTAACCCCCTGCAAATGGGGTTCCCAAAGACTTCAGGAGCTTGCTTGAATGCTCCAAGCCTGAATGGTGTTTGGCATTTAAGCCATTTATCAGTGAGTGTTTTAGAGCCTCTGGTACTGTCTCTTTAAGAGCTGTCTGCTTGCAGACATAATTAGTTTGTATGGGGGGACTGTGTGCTTCTCTGTTTGAGTACCACTCGAGCTGCTGCCAATTCACTTCATTTTTGCAGTCACTAGGAGTGCAAAGGGAACCTATCTGAAAGATGTAACTGTTTCCCAGAAATTATTTAGAGTAATAATGAAATTACAGTTTGTCTAACCTGCTTTCTTTGCAGTCAGAACTGTGTCTGCTAGTTCCCCATTCTGGTTTTGAACTGCTGAACTGGACCAATCAGTGTGGGGTAAGCTAGCTCTAAAATGGTGCCTTGGACGAATCAGAACTTGGACTCATAATCTGAGCCAGCCACAAGAGGATTGCATGGGCAGTGACTCTGGGAGATGTAGTTTAGACTTGAGCCTTTTGGACCAACAGCAGCAGTCTATGTGAGTGACAGCCAATCCAGTCAAGAACTGGGAGGAACTCAAAGGAAGTGCCCGGTTTGTCTGTTGAGTTTCAGTTTAGCTTTGGCAGTGAAGAGGAAAGGAACCCTGTGCTCCTTCAGTGCACAGTTTTAGTCAAAAACATGTGTAAGGTCCAGAGTTCGGTCTGCAGCTTGTTAGGACTGAATCCGTCCTGTGAAGAGAATCAAAGGATATCTGAAGGTAGAAACCAGGCTCACCCTGTAGAAGACTGGAGGAATTGCTGAAAATTGCATTCGGTCTGTCAGGAACTGAATCTGCTGTGTGTTCTCCCTGGTATTGTGCAGTAATTGCGATCGGGATACAGATGCAGCCTGCCTGGTATAGTGCTTTCTTTTACCATATAAATGTGTGAAGAGGTTTGTGTACCTCAAGTGAATCCTGCTGCCATTAAGTGACTTTTGCCTGTGACTGTTTACCATATAAATGTGAGGAGTCTCTTGGAGCTCAAGAGTAGCCCTGCTGACATTGAAGGACCCTATCTTATTTGGAGGTCGTGAGTACTAATTCAGGGTCGCTCCCTGTTGAATTGCCACATTAAATCCAAATGGAATTACTGTACTGCTGACTGTTTAATTCTCCTTTTCTCTGTGTGAAAGGGCCCTACCAGCTGCCACGGTTTGGACTAGCCACTAGGGCTTGGGTACCCAGGGACAGTAACTGATAGGGATAGGCCTGTGCACAGAGCCATAAGTAGATGAGTAGAGTGATAAGCTAATTAACCTGATTTCCCCTGTCCTTGTTATATCCCCCTAAATAAATCAGAGCTGCTTGTTTCAGCAAAGTTATACTGCCTGAGGTATTTGTCTATGTTAAAGTACTGTACTGTGATTATTGCACTGTATCTTATTTCACAGGAGGTCCCAGTGCCGGAACCAGTCCTGGGGGTAAGTGTATACTGTAAAGGTATTCTGATGTATTGTGTGGGCCACTAGTGGGAAGAAAGGGGGGTTGCAGTGTCCCAGAGGGCTGTGACCAAGTTAGTTTAACTATTGTAAACCCTGACCTCTGGGTGGAGGCACCCGCCATTGGATCCAGGCCCCTCAACCTGTTAGTGGCAAATCAGGCAGGGGTAGTAGCCCCTGGGATAGCGCCATCTAGGGGTTACACTTACTTCTCTCATCAAAAATCCTTGATCATGCATGTCTCACCGATGTGGCGCAGATGAAACTGAAAATGCTTTCTCCTCATCCTCTTGACACAAATCCATCCATTTCATTAATCCTTTTTCACAATCCATTTAACCTTTACTCTGCCCTACAGCCCCACTTTCTCCCTAGGGGCTGGAGACCCCCTTCCTGTACAGGGGCTCCCACTGAAATGAACTCAGAAACCAAAGTTCCTTCCCCTTGGGAGCTTTCTGGCAGCTCCCCATTGGCAGGAGCCACTGTCCTCAACCAAAATTAACATGTACAAGGTTCCTTCGACAGCTCACTGGTTGCTGAAAAAGGCATCCAGCTTATACCCAGTATTTTTCCCCCAAGAGTCTTCGCTGAACCTCTGCTTTTAGTAGCCTTTTCCCTGTGATGGCCCAATACAAAATGTAGCATTTTTAGTTATTTTCCAGCCGGTCACTAATGCTAAAACTTGTTTTCCCCAGCACCAGACAGGATGAGAAATGTGTGTAGTATAACAGCAGTAGGAATGAGAGAGAAATGTTCTAGCTCTACCTGGATTAGGTGAGCAGGGGACCACCAGACTACCAAGGAATTATATTTTGGGCCAGATATTCAAAAGGGTTGCACCATGCGCAATAGGGTTGCGCCTGCGCAAGTCCGAACTTGCTCCATTCTGCGATATTCAGCAGGAGGCAGTTGCGCCACAGAAAACATGCTGAGCAACAGCGCAACGCAAATGAATGCATGCTGAACTGGAAGGGGAGGAACCATGCATAAACTGCACAGCCCGATATTCAGCGGGCTGTGCAGGGGATATGGCGCAACCCCAACCTGCGCCTGCACAACTTTGAGCCCAAAAAGAGATCATGTTGAGGCCACCCACAGGTGAGCTGTTGCATTGCAGGGTGCAACACAGCAGCTGCCACCTGTGGCTGGCCCTCAACCCACTCTCATACCTCTCAACCTTTTGTCCCCCAAATGTGGAACATTGCCTCTCAAAATGTGGAAAGAATGGGCAAAATGTGGAACATAATCAAATCTTTACATTAGAAGCTCACAACACTGTGAAAATGTTTGCATTTATGTTCAGAAAGTCTGCTATTAATTAAAATTATATATTTTGCATCATTTACTATGGAGTTTTGCTTTAAAATGTTAACACTGAATGTGGGACAAGTCCTCACAATGTGGAACAGGGAGCTTTTGTGAAGTAAAATGAGGAACGTTCCTCGTAATGTGGTACAGTTGAGAGGTATGCTCTCTCTGTGCCCCCCCTCACCAGCCCGATCGCGGGCAGCAATGTGTCCCCCAACACATCCCTGGTGGTCCAGTGGACCCGATAAGCCCGATCGGGCTGGAGTATTCAGCACCCCCACCTCCCGATCCTTATCCCTGGTGGTCCAGTGACCGAAAATCCCGATCGCGGGATGTAGTTGCCCCAACACATCCCTGGTGACCTAGTGTCCCCACCCCACCCACCCACGAAGCCCCACCAACCCGCTCCCCGCAGCGGTGGGCGGCAGCATCCCTACCCGCCTGCCGCCCGCGCCCACCGCCGACTGACTGCCCGGTAGGGCTGCACGCCCATTGGTGCAGAGCAAGAGCCAATGGGTGTGCAGCCCATACCATACCAGACAGTCCAGTTTTGTGAATGAATTTCAATAGATAGGGGGCCAGATATTCAAAACGCATGCAGCCCCCTATGTTTATGTTAGGAATATTAGCTTCCCATACAAATGTGTTTTAACAGTAAATGGGGGCAGCACTTATTTAAAAGAATAAACTACAGCATTTCAAATTTGTTCTAAAAGTTTCTTGTCACATCACAATGTTCTGAAATTTGATTAAAGGTGTGTAAGTAAAACAAGATGGAAAACCCCATAAAGAATTAGAATAAGAATAAGAGATAGTCCTGTTTTATTTACCTTCTGCTCTGCAGTTTTAGACATCCTTTCATAAAGCCAGCAGCTAACTGAATGCAACAGGAAATGAGTGCAGGGGCAGGTCATTCAAGGGGGAGGGGCTGGGGAGATGGGTAATTTCAGAATGTAGTCCATTTAAGTATATAGTTTATTTGTTTCAGTATATAGTGTATGTGGATTTTTTAACTATACTGTGTATGTATTTCAAAATGTAATGTATTTCTTTCAGTATATAAAGTATGCAACATTTTTCAATAGATAGGGGGCCAGATATTCAAAACTTTGCGCCAGGCAAAAAACGTTTGCGCAGGATTAGCGCAGGTCTGCTATATTCAAAAGGCCAAATAGCACGGGCAAACTGCATTAGCGCCGGGCAAAACTATAATGTATGCAAGGGGCAAACTGACATGAATACAGGTGCAATGCTATGTTCAGTGACTAGCGCCGCGCTGAGTGGTTTTGCGCGACTTAGTGCGACACTTAGCGTGGTGCAAATTACCGCCCAGGAAAAGCTTGTCTTAATCCTGGGCAATCAGCTTTGCGCGACACTTTGGCTTTGCACGGTGTTTGCGTGGGTTTAGCATGGGTTTTGCGTGACCTTAACAAATAAATATGACACATAGATAAAGCCAAACATAGAGGAAGCATGCTGCTAATCGATTGCATCACAATGATGCCATCATCTGCCACCAGTCCCAGCCATGCCAGGCAGTAAGTGGTGACCCTGCCACTAGTGGACAGCATGGCAGTGTGGCCATACAGCACACACCTGCGGACCACACATCTGTGGACACGAACAGACGCCAGCACACACATGTAGCACTGTGGGCATGGAGGATGTTGAGGGGAGCGTGTATGGGTGGCGAGGCTGTGCCACAGACCAGGTGTGGCCACAAAGCTGGGACACATCATGCAGTGCACATGGTCCAGTATTGGGAATACCTCAACACTAGTGTGCCTTTCAGATAATATATGCCCCCCCCCCGGCCACATACCACACAGCTGTACAACCGTCACAGCACACAAAGCCAGAAATGTACATGTCACTGTGAGCATCCCATGCCACAGGTACAGCATCTGTGGGTCACACAACAGTGTAACAGTAATGTCCACTGTCAGTAAACACCTGCAAGTTGGGCCTGTCACTGTGTACAGTGCAGTCATCATCACTGCCCTACACACCATAGGTAGTGCTGTGTCCCTCACACTACTCGCCCCCTTGCTACTATAGTGTCTGCTGTGCACTGTAGCATGCCCTACAGTGTGACAGTTGCATGCAGCACCACCACCACCTGTGTCTATGCTGTCTAGTCCCCTGGGGTGCAATATGCTATGCTATGCTGTACTGTTTACATGTAGCCTGCAGCTATCATCGTGCACTGCCAGACTGACCTACAGGTGGAGCTGCGGTTGGACCTGGTCAGCCCCTGTACTTCCAGACTGACCTACAGGTGGCTCTGTGGGACCCTGCAGTAACTCTGGGCAAACTGCATGCAAATCAGGGTATAATGAGATACTAATCCAGTTGTTTGCCCAGAGACTACCTAAGTAGGCTCATTTGCATGGCACTTTGAATATGGCACATTTTAGCTCCGGCAAACGCGTTTTGCACCAGGTATTAACTGCTTAGCTCAAGCACGTCCGCCGCTAATGTATTAGCGCGGCACTAATGGTACGGGGAATAATATACAGTTTTGATCACTGTTCTTTCACATCTGCTGCTTCCTGCAGCTGTAATGAGTCCATGCATTTGCTGGCACACACACATTGGCCATGTGGTTCATCTGTACCTGCCCTCACATTGCTGTGCACTGTGTTGTTGTTGTGGGTTGCACTTCCTGGTTGCTTTATTCAGTGCTGTCTTATTCCTGGGCTATTTTTGCCCTGCACGCCCAGACCAGTTTGCCCAGCTTCCTTAGACTGCAATATTCAGCAGGATTAGCACCGGGCTATTTCCATTTCAATATAGCTTGCTCTGTGCTCCGGGCTAAGTTTGCCCGCTGGGCAGTGCTAATTTAGCCCCTGGGCAAAGTTTTGAATATCTGGCCCAGGGTGTTTTAATACATAGTGCATTTGTCTCGGTATATAGTGTATGCAGATTTTTCAATGCATAGTGTATTTATTTCAGTAGATATTGTATGGGTTTTAATATGAAGTGTAGATGTTTCAATATATAGAGTATTTGTTTTGGTAGACAGTGTATATGGATTTTTCAATGTGTAGTGTATGTATTTCAATAGATAGTGTATGTATTTCAATATGTAGTGTGTTTGTTTCAGTATATAATGTATGCAGATTTTTTCACTATATAGCGTATGTGTTACAATGTATAAAGTATTTGTTTCAGTAGACACTGTATAACAGGAAATATTCGCGATCCGATAATATTCACTATATTCGCTGTTGCGTGTTAATGCGCAAACATTAACTGATCGCCAATATTTTATGATACTACAGAGCATCCGACATTAGCCAAACAGACTGTAGCCTACAACCATACAGACATTAGAGATGAAATAACGCACCACTGTACTACATGCTGGTGTTACAAATTTCTTCATTTGAACCACATTCTTGCTCCACAATAAATCAAAGTTAAAAAAAAAGTTTATTTGTGTCTCTCGGGATCTTGGGATCTTTGGATCTGCTACTTATCCAACTGATGCTGCTCGGATTGGCTATCAGCAAAAAAATTAGAAGAGAGACCTCACTAAGACCTAAAACCTATGCACTAATACAGTAGTACAGTACTCATTTTGAGTTAGTAAAGAAGCATACTTACAAATGGGGTGATCAAGGCAGTTCTCATGTGCTTTTTGTATCCCAGCTTGTGTGAAACCATGGACACAGGCATCTCTCTTCTGCTTCAGCTTATTATAGTTGCATTCTAGCCAGCAAGCATGCTTCTCTTTTACAACACTTTTACAACAGTCATTTTGAGGTCCACTTTGACATTTTCTGCCCCTTCATTCATTTGCTCAGATATCAGCCCAGCATACCAGTCGGTGAAAGACTGCTTCAACTCATCTTTGAGCAACATGTTCAGCGAGACATCTAGAGGTTGAAGGAGGTCTGTGCATGAAGTAGGTACAAAGATTGGAATGTACCCAACCTCCTCCAGTAGTTCAATCACTTCAGTTGTTGTATGTGCCCGGAATAAATCCCAAATCAATAGACCCTTTTGCTCTTTTTGGAGGACAAGAGATTTTTTATGTTCTCCATATACGGCATTAAAACATTGGAAATGTACTCCTGTGTGGTCAATGTGTTCGCCCAGTGGTTTGGAGAATGCGTTACTGACCAGTCTTTGGGGAGTTTGAAATTTGGGTGACATGCATTGGTTTTTACCACAGTAGATGATCTGTGGTAGGAGGAGATCACCTGAAAGGGTGCCGGAGAGGACTACAGAAACTTGGTGTTTGTCGCCGAGACCTGTGACAGCAACCTGTCTATATCCAGTCTCAGCTATAGTCCACTGAGAGACTGGTATGAGATTTACTCGGGTCTCATCCAAACTAACAACCATTTCTGGTGGTATTAGCTCCTGCACTGATGCCCTTGCTATTCTTTCAAGAAAGGAGCATTTTAAATTGGGAAAGTCAAGGAGGGGGGTTGCGTGCAGCCTTGGCACCCTTCCTTTTAATAAAGCCAATCCTATTCAGGATCCCCCACACCCACTTGGTGGTTACTGAGACACCACCACCATTTTCCACTAGTATCTGAGGACAGTTAGCTCTCACAATGCCGGTAGCGAGGGCAAGCACTACCCATGCATTGATGACTGCACCCTCGGCACACAGATTTTTATTTACAGTTTTGAGCTTGACCTCGACATCCTCAAGCAGAAGAGTCGGTCTCCCTCGGGGCTTAGTAGGAAGCGAGGGAGACAGGGTGCTTGTGTTAGGTGTCTTAAGCAAACACTCTCTATAACCTTTTTTAAAATTTCTCACTGTTGACTCATTTATGCTGCCACTGTACTTTGCACTGTAGAACCTAACTGCTGCCATCACACCATTTTCACTAGCATATTTCCCAACCTTGTAACAAACCTCTTCAGAATAAGCAGTATAGGGTGATGCTCAGATTTTTTTATGCAGTGGTGAATTACAGGCAGTTAGTTCATTAGAAACAGAGTTTGTTGTTTCTTGGTCTAATTCCGACCGTGTCAACTGTTCAGACGACACATTTTCAACGTCCACCGGGTATTCCCGTTTCATAGCTTTTCCAGAATTTAACCACTTCAGGATGGACATGTACACAGACCAGCAGCAGTTCACAGCTCGTTACAACACAGCACAACACAAAAGGAAGGATGCTGCATGTTAGGTATGGTTTATTTTATACAGATACCCAGGTAATTAACAGCTATAGCAACTGATACTTTGACAGACAGCGTTCAATTAACCTTTTCTGAGTGTCAGATTCAAGTTGGGCAGTGTGACTAAATACAGTACAATACTGTACATTAGGAGAATTTAACCATTTTAGGATGGACAATACAATACTGTACAATGCTATGCAGTGGTAAACCACAAATATTATCGGACACAAACAACTTTTGGGATGGCAGACTGCCAATATTAACGGGCGCCAATATTTTCTGTTATACAGTAGTTTATGTGGATTTTTCAGTCTGTAGTGTATGAATCTCAGTAGGCAGTGTATATGTTTCAGTTTATAGTACATTTGTTTCAGTATATAGTGTATGTGGATTTTCATAGATACATAGATACATAGACAGTGTTGGCAGATAAGGGCCTATGGCCCATCCAGTCTGCCCATTTGAGCTTGTAAGTTCAGTTTATGTTTTCCAAGAAGTCTGTTGCCCCTTACCCCTGACCTCCAGAATTCCTTTATGTCTATCCCATGCATTCTTAAATCACGTGATTGTTTCAGCCCCCACCACTTCCTCTGGCAGGGTGTTCCACTTGTCCACCACCCGTTCTGTGAAAAAATTCTTCCTCACATTTCCTCTAAATCGTCCTCCCTCCAACTTCATCCCATGCCCTCTAGTCCTGGAACATCTTTTTCACTTAAAAATAGTGTATTCCTGCACCCTGTTCCTCCCTGTAAGATACCTGTATGTCTCTATTGTATCCCCTCTCTCCCTCCTCTCCTCCAGGGAGTACATATTCAGTTCCTTCAACCTGTCCTCATAGGACTTGTGATGCAATCCATGCACCATCTTTGTTGCCCTCCTCTGAACCTTTTCTACCCTGTCTATATCCTTACATAGGTAAGGTCTCCAGAACTGTACACTGTACTCCAGGTGGGGCCTCGCTAGTGTCTTCAGTACTCTGTATGTGTATTTCAGTAGATAGTGTATATATTTCACTATACAATGTAAGCATTTCACTATATAATGTATGCTTTTCACTATATGATATATGCATTTCAGGATACAGTATATGTATTTCACTATATGATGTATATATTTCAGTAAATAGTGTATGTGGGTCACTACACTGTGTATGCATTTTACTATATAATGTATATATTTCACTATATGATGTATGTATTTCACCATATAGTGTATGTGTTTTACTATACAGCCAGAGATTCTGAATTATGTCCCTAACGGCTTGCCATATTCAAGAACCTATGCATATGATTCCCATGACAAGAACTGCAATTTGGATTGCAGTATAATGGTTAAGGGTTCCTTTGTGACCTGTCCAAAGTGGAGATAAATGCTCAAAATGAAGATAATTCAGAATATTTCAGTGTCTAAAATAAATCACTACCTAGTGATTTTCAGCATTTTATTTATCTTACAAAGTTTACTGTGACATCAGAATGGGAGAATGGGAAAAGCACATCAACATATATAAAGTCCATGACATTTCATGGCATTACAGTAATTTGTCAATGCAATTGGTTTAACAAATACATTCAAGATAGCCAGGGCCACCCTTAACCATTCTGGGCCCCTGTGCAGTCCCCTGCTGGGTCCCACCAATCCATTCCCTGTGGGCCCCCCACATCCAACATTTACACCAAACTAACCATCCTGTCCTGAATTAATAAATCAGTACCAGGTCTACTAGTTTAACCAGCATCTTTTAATTAGTTCCATTGATTGCACGGAATTATTTGACTTCACCACTGGAAATGAATCTGACTGAGCCTGGAGTAAGAACTTAAGAATGGTACTACTACCATATTCATTTCTGTAAGGACAGGGACATCATCACTGGACACTCACACCTGCGATAATCCAATTTGTAAACAAGTTAAACAACTTAACTTTTCTGGAAGTGTGAGTGAGTGAGGGATAATAAAGAAGATTATAATGGGACACCAGTAAGGTTGACACCTGTCAGGTTTTTTTTTTACCTGGTGATCAGGTTTTCAGGGTCCCTATCAGGAAATCCAGTTTTGCTCTGTGCTGGTCAGGTTTTTGAGCCATTTTGAGTGCTCACATATTTTTGAAACATATTTTGTCACATCATTCATTGTTTAAGCTACATGTCCAGATTACAAACAAGTTATCTTGTCAATATAGCCCTTTGTTTATGAAAGTAGTCAACCTTAAGGGGTAATGTGAGGAAGTTCTTTTTCACAGAAAGGGTGGTGGATGCAAGGAGCAGCCTACTTCAGGAAGTGGTGGATATGAATACAGTGCAGGGCTTCAAACAGGCATGGAATAGGCATAAGGGAGCAATACAGATGAGTATGAATAGATAGGCCATTGACAGAGCAAAGGCCGATGGCACATTCATAATGCAGAAAAAGAAATGGGCAGACTGAATGGGCCTTGCGGTCCTTATCTGCTGTCAACTTCCATGTTTCTATGTAACCTGGCAGGTGTAAAGTATGGCCATTAACACCATTAGCACTTCCTTAACCTAATCTTTTCCACTGCGCAAAGCTGCCACCACCTTTTGTAACAGTAACAGAGACAGTTGTCTTCCACTTTCATTTGCTGGTAAACATTTTCATATCTAACAAAATGTAGGCATTTTTAAATGTTTTATTTTTTTTTTCCTCAAGAAAAAAGTATGGGCCTCCAAGATGCAGCGGCACAGTTTGCACCTAGCTAAGGCCGGCCCTGAAGATAGCCTTTAATTGTATTGCATACAATGAACCATTTTTAAGGCTGCATGGCAAAGCCATGCTATCTTTATGCTATGAAGTAGATTAAAAGAGGGACTTCAGGAAAGCTACAGTATGTAATTACATGGTGATACATTCATTTCTATAGCATTAGTTTTCTACTGCCTTCCCCTTCGCCAGACCTCACAACCCCTCCCCCCCCCCTTGCAGGGGCACTGAAAAAATAGTTCTGCAGAGTTTTTAAAAACACAGGAGATGATCATCAGTTTCTAATTTTATTCTGCTGTCAGTTGATGATATAAATAGCACTAGGACCCTGGGGAACTCTAAGCCAAAGGCAGATGTTAAAGGGATTTCTGGGCATTCCAGTGAACTCCCTGAGTGAACTGCAGAGTGAGAAGTAACTTATTTACTTCTTACTGCCTGCATTTCTTAACAGCTCCAGGTAAATTGACATCCTTTCTTTCATGATTCTAAATAAGTTTGTCTTTCAAATGTTTAGTAATGTAATCCCCTGCTGTCTCAAAACTTTTCACAGTAGAGAATTGCATAGAACAAATACCTTTCAATACAGTTTGCAGTAATAATTGTTTAAATAGTAGTAGGACAGTGCTGGGGAAGGCGATGGTGATTCAGGGATGATATACTTTTCAGGGAATGCAGAGGGAAGAACATGTGTTGGTGGGATTAGAAGGAAAAAAGACTGAGGGTTCCAGGAGTGGTCTGTAAGCTGGAACAGACCTTCAGAGAACAGGCTGCAAAATGAGGTACGACTACTGGAAAGCAAATATGAAGGGGTGGACAGTACCAGTGGATACAGCTATGTATCCAAGTAGCACCCACAACCTCATTAGTCGAGCAAAAATCTGTTAAAACCTAATCTTAGCTTTAATTGGTAATATTTTACATTTTGGGGAAGAGTTGCCCCCTTGAAAAAATTCTAGATGCACCCCTGGTGAACAGCAGTGCAGAAAAGTACCATAACTCTGTGTGCAAAATCTGTTTTATATGGTGCAGAACAATTCACAACTGCACAAAACTCAGGTAAGACACCTCATCTGGGGAAGAGTTGCCCCCTTGGAAAAATTCTACATGTGACCCTGGTGAACAGCAGTGCATAAAAGTACCACAACTCTGTGTGCAAAATCTGATTTATATGGTGCAGAACACATCACAACTGCCCATAACTCAGGTAAGACACTTCACCTCTACTGGTTTTGCAGGACGACTGCCTCATCACTTTCCTGATGACGCAATCGTCCTGTAAAACTGGTTGAGGTGTCTTACCATAGCTGTGAGAGGTTGTTAATTATTTTGCTTCTAGTAAAGTTCATTTTGCACACAGAACTGTGATGCTTAAGACTTAATATTTTACATTGGGCAGTTTGCATGGTGAAGCCAAGATTGCTGTCTCTTTGAGTGCATAAAAGAAACCTAGCAGGCTGTTGCCCCCTTGAAAAAAATCTAGATGCACCCCTGGTGATCAGCAGTACAGAAAAGTACCACAACTCTGTGTGCAAAATCTGCTATATATGTTGCAGAACAATTCACAACTGCCCATAACTCTGGTAAGAAACCTCACCTCTACTGGTTTTGCAGGACTATTGCCCCATCACTCTCCTGATCATCCAGTCATCCTGTAAAACTGGTTGAGGTGTCTTACCATAGTTGTGGGTGGTTGAAAATTGTTTTGCTTCTAACAAAGTTGATTTTGCTCATAGAATTGTGATGCCTAAGACTCAATATATATTATATTGGGCAGACTGTGCGGTGAAGCTGAGATTGCTGTCCCTTTGAGTGTATAAAAGTAGCTTAGCACCAGTATACTCAACTAGGTAAGCTACAGTAGCTGAGTTTTTGAATGCACATTTAGAATGCCCCCCATGGCACCCACAACAGGATTTATACCAACCACTGTGGAGTGACAGGTAGGGCTAATAGCAGACGGGGTCAACTCCACAATTAGGGTTAGCCCTGAAGCCAGAGGACTGGGCGTGCAACACCGGGGTGGGGGGGGAGCTGCTTTAAAAAAAGAAAGTTTCTCCAAGTAACCCTGATTCTTTAGTACCCCAGTTATATTTCAGTGGTGCTCCCCTGGTTCAGATTTAGGGAACTCACCTTCTGGCTAACTTCATTGCTGTGTCTCACAGATTGTTAACTTCTATAAGTACTAGAAGCTATGGTGTGGCACAAGAATGTGTAGAATCTAGAAGGGGAGTGTAGTCTTCCTCACAGCATTATCATCAGTGTGCAGACTGCTCTGCCCTCCCCTGTCAGGTGCTCCATGTTACTACTACTATGCCTTTATGGAGCAAGTGACCACAGGAGAGATAGCTGTACACAAAAGAAAGGAGGAATAGATGTGCAGAACAGCATGATGTAGTAATCTACAGAAAATGCAAAGTTGCAAAAATCCAAATACTTTAATTAATTCAAGGCAGGTTAGACCACAGGCACACACCGCGGTGTGCAGCGTCTTTGAACTTTAATGGAGCAGGTGCACTGTGGGAGGGTGAAGACTTAAGGTAACCAGGATTTATATACTATTGCTCCTTCCCTAAAATTATAGATCAGAAGTCAGGAGAGGAGGGGATCCACCATTGACATATCAGTCACAAATCTATGGGGGCTTAGGGGATATGGAGGCATTCTTAACTTCTGGCATGCAGTGCCAGGGAACCAAACCTATTTAACAACAAAAAAAAGATTGTGGTGGAGGGTGAGAAAATATTGCATTGGGAAGAAGGTGAATGACTTAAAAACTTATTTTAGACTACCTGGAGGACTTTTCAGGAATTTACTTTTTTTTTTTAGGCCCAAACATGGAGTCCTGAGTATCTACAGTGGCTTGCCAACCCTCCCAGTTGCCTTGTAGTGTGTGCTGCTGGGGATGTCTGATGTCTCTGCATTTTCGGCCTTCCCTTCTCCTAGCAGCTGTAGTCACCATCAGATATAGTGACATTTCATAATGCATTCCCATCCTGATGTAGAGACTAGCTGATCAAGTGTCTGTATTTTTCTGGGTAGTGGCGGTGGTGATTGCTCAGGATAATAAAACATTGTAATGGGGCCTCTCCATCACATCTATGTAGCAGCACAGTGTCAGAGGTGTTGAGACCTAAACATTTGGTCAAACCACAGCCATGTGTTTGGAGGTAGGTGGGGGTGACATGAACCAGCACTGAACTGCTGGCAGCTGGGAAGCAGTGACCACCATGACCTCAATCTATCACATGGTCTCTGCTTAGAGCAGGCATAAGGTAAAGATAGCTGCGTTGTGTTTTCTATCTTCAAATAATTCAAGCCACACAGAATGATTTTTTCCCTTTGGTTTATTTTCTTTGCGAGTTCATCAACTTCAAATACATGTATTCTTGCTTCCTGTTGGTGCTAGCTATTCAATCTTTATACAGGGTTTATATAAAGATTTGTTATCTTGAAAAATACTAACACTCTATTATAAGCCAATCATATAACAAACTAGCATATTAATCTTAGGGTATGGTGAATTTATGTCAAACCATAGGTATGACTGCATTTCTTACACATCATCACAAGGTGTTTACTACATGTCTTACATAATCTCAGAAGTGCTGACTACACTTATGGGAGGTTCTTTGTGTGCACACCTTCCTTTAATAGGTAAATACCATCCTAATAAGGGCACTCCATCCTGAAAAAGGTCTTTATAGGACATTTGATGTCATATGTTGTGAAATATAAAGGTATCGCAAGACATTTAATTCGATTTTGTGAGAAGCTGTATCACAAGGCAGCTAACTAAATATTGTGAAAGGTTATACTTGAGTAAAAACATTTGCTTAGGTATTATTATAGGTTACACTTGAGTAAAAGTTATATTTCAGTAAAAATGTTACACTACAACCCCCCCTTTGTAACTCTCTATAATTGGAGATCACATGGGACGTTGCTGTCATTATAACAGTTGTATTTGTCGAATCATGTGTCTCATTTTATGATACAATAATAGTTATATAATAATAAGAACACAGATTACTGCAATACCGCATACTACAACTACTAGGGTTGAACTAGTACCCAAAGCAGCCAAATCCCAATCCCACCAGGATGTAATAGGGATATATGATGACTGCTTCTCTACCTCTTGAGCAGAGGCCTTTTGTGAGAAAATAAATCCTTCTGTTTGTTGACGATACAAAAAGGCACCAAGTGTCATTTTATTAATTTTGGGTAATTTGAAATGAGGTGGAGTTGCCAAATCAGTGAGTAAATCCAAGGTCATACTGGAACCATCAATATGGGTAACATTTGTTTGGCTATAGGCAGGACGTTCCCGGAGGGTTCAGTTTGCAACCCACCAGGTCTTGTCACTACACCCCCATACATTCCAAGTTTGACACGTGATTTCACACCATGATTGGTTCCATCTCATAGCTTGGCGGTATTCATTTGCAGACGTTAGGGTAAATTTACATTGTTTAGGAAACCATGGGGCAGTTGATGTCTCTTCCCCACATATCAAGGTTTCATGTTCTTGTACACACTGTTGCTTAGGTAAGACAACATATTTATTGTGTACCTTAATAATGGTATCACCTGGTATTTGGAGTCTCATGATCTGGTCATGTATTAATACTCCCAAATTACTGATTTGCCACAATTTTGTTGGTGGTTCAAAACATGCAGGTATTATCACTAGTATGGGAATCACATGTCACAGCACAAGTGCATATTGCTTTGGTGAGTTCCATACTTTTATCATAGCTAAGGGCAGTAATATTGCAGTGGGATGATCCAATAATCTAGTCACATTGGTCTCACCTATCCCTAAAGATAATCTATTGGTCTCAATTCTATTTAGTTCATTGACTAGATATGCATGTGCTTCAGCAGCTAGTTGTGAGCAAGCCAATTCTACATAATTATCATCAAGCATATCCGAACGTGAGTTATAAAAATGGGCTGCTGTTTGACCAATAATTTTAAAATTCTGTAAGGTTTCTCTAAATGCAAACCAATCAATTTCTTCATTATCAGCTGCTAATCTTACAGTAGCTGATAATGGTCCGGTAGCCATATTCTTTAAAGTAGTTTCCAAAGAATGAATATGATCTTTTAAAACCATGGAATCAACACCATTAGCAGTTCCCAGTCCTGAGCCTAACCAGCCCCACAGGTCTCGTTTATGATGAGATAAACCTGGTGATGCTGCTGCAGGATTTTGAAATGACCACACTTGTGTTTGTCATGATATTGATTTATAGTATTATTATAATATTGTTGCCACAATGATACTGAAGTCCAATTTTCTACAATGTAACAGTAATCATGGAAAAGGCAAATGTAGCAAAACATTATAATATTCCAACTTAGATGAATAGTATAAAGGATATATATTTACATGAATAATATAAAGGATATATATTCTATGTCAAAATAATACCATCTGATGGGGGCAAGAATTTTTGTCCTGATGTTCCTTGTTTTTGATACAATATCTACCATGCAGCAAAATTGTGCCACGCTGTTCTATTAACATTACATAACATACTTGACCATTGTGCATAGGAAGTATATGTTAACAGAGGATATTCATTTGTTAATGGCAATACTGTGAAAAATTGCTTTAACCCTACTGTATAGTTTGCTACAATAGAGGTATTATATAAAAAATACCACATATTACATTTTGAACCAGTATAAGATGCATTTAACAATGTAATATTAGGTGGATAATGTAACATGTCCTTTAATTTCATTCAAAATAAATCTTGTTCATCTCTTGTCAGATTCGTAGTATCCCCCAATGTAGAGCAGATATAGATCCCTTTCTGGGCTGTTGTGTTCACTACACATATCACAATGTCAGGCCAGGCTTCTGGCGAACATTCCCATGTCACATTTTGACATTGTCCATAACAGATAAAGTACCGTTTGACCAGAAGATATGCAGTGTGCATGTCGTTCTCCCAACAGCACTGGGAGACCCCATGCAGTACGATTTGTGGTATATTGGTTGTATAAACTGTTCCAGATATTCCCCGGACATCCATTTATGTCGGAAGTTACCAGGACCAGTAAAGTACTACACAGTATAAGTACAGAAAACTTCATTGTACTTCACTTATTGGGAAAAACAGAGCAGTATCAGTTGTTATCATTTAAATGTTGATACAGTTTACATTGGTCCACATGAACCCATTTGGTCTCTGTAGACCCTTGTCGAATTTGACAGACCTGAATGACCCATGGCCCGGAAACATCAATGATGGTACAGGGCCCCATCCAATTAGCATCCCATGGTCCTTTCTGGCCAAAGTTGTTTACCATGATGTGATGACCCTGTTCAATGGGTGGTATCACTTTTTCATCATGTCTCTGTTTATTTTTCCAGTGAGTCTGTGCTATATTTCTGGCAGTATGAAGTGAATAAACAGCTAACTGTTTTTGTAGCTGTTGCAAGAACACATCAGTTTTGATGCAATCTAATACAGGTGTTGATAAATCTGGATCCAAAGGATAATACAGCCGCATATCCCGTCCAGTCATCAATTGGTATGGGCTATAGCCAGTACACTTGTTTCCCATACCTCTAGTACCATTAGGATTCCTGGTAAGTGTGTCACCCACCCTTTACCAGTATCCAACACTGCCTTTTTCAGTGCATTTTCAGAGTGTGGTTTAAACTTTCTACCATTCCCGAAGATTGTGGATGGTAGGGTAAATGCAAACGTTGGGTGATACCTAAAATATCACACAAGGCTGTCATTATTTTTGCTGTAAAGTGAGTTCCTCTATCACTTTCAAGTATTCTGGGAAAACCCCAATGTGAGAACACCTGTTCCCATAGCGCTTTTGCAGTAGCTGTAGCACTATCATTTCGTATGGGCAATGCTTCTACCCATTTGGAA
The DNA here is from genome assembly GCA_016271365.2 of Neoceratodus forsteri. NCBI lineage: Eukaryota > Metazoa > Chordata > Ceratodontiformes > Ceratodontidae > Neoceratodus > Neoceratodus forsteri. Next base: position 728,442,959 of record CM028129.1, read on the forward strand.
AATATGTCAACAATGACTAGTAAATATCAGAACCCCCCCTTTTGCAGTAGGTCAGGGCCCCACATAATCAATTTGTAAGCTTGACCAAGGACCGTCCACTAAGGGTATATGCCCTAATGGAACCCTCTTACCAGGCACTGGAGGATTCATCTGTGCACAGATGAGACATGCCTACAGGCATTGCTTGACATCTTTTCCATTTTTGGCCACCAATATTTTTGTACCAACATTTTACAAGTTTTGTGGAGTCCATAATGACCTCCAATTCAATGATTATCCATGATAAAATCTTTTCTAAACAAAGTGGGTGGTATCCACTTCCTAAAATCAGGTTGTCATTCCCATACTACCATATCTTCCCATATAGTAACATGTTTAGTTGCACACTGTCCAGTGTCTTTCCATTGGTTCTGACAACCCACTATCCAAGCATCTGTATCTTCGATATGCCCCAAACTTGGGACTTGAGAGATAGCTGCTATCCATTTAATATGGTGTTTGTCAAATTCATTCATCTCCCACTATTGTGTGGAGTCACCTCCTAGAGGTTCTACCCATAAGTTTGTTTGGCTGCAACTTGAGCCAGCTTAACCATTAAGTTATTGTTTAACTCATGGATATCCTTTGGATTCTTTTGGTGAGCTTTAACTTTACAAATTGCTATTCTCAAAGGTGTCTGAGCTCCTGTATCTCATATATGTTGTAATATGGGAGCAAATGTGACAGGTTCTCCAGAGGCTTTCCACATTCCTTGTTTAGTCCAAATTGGCAAAAAGTCCAATAAGGAATTCACTACAAAAGCACAGTCAGAGAAGACATTAATAGCCTCCTGAGGGTAAGCGATAATAGCTCTGTGGACTGCCTCCAATTCCACTCTAGGGGCAGAAAATGATGATGGGCATCGTACTAATATTTCTTGATTAGTACTCAGTGTCAATATGGCATGTCCTGTGTGGAAATGTCCATCCTCCCAAAAGCGAGAGCCATCTACATAAACATCTCTTGCTTCAGTATTTGGTTCTGCAGCAAATATGGGTTTAAAATCAATTCCCATTACAGTTCCACAATCACGTGCCTCTCCCTCCTATGCCATTAATTCAACTAACATAGGTGAGGTACATTTTTCTACAGTGATATTTTCCCTTGTAAAGCTAAAGCCCATTTAACCAATCGCTGTGAAGACACACCTCTCACATCCCTTTCAAGCAGAAATTTCACTGGAGTGTGAGATGTCTGCAGGATAATTTTATTAAACCCCCACAATATGTTTGGTAGCTTTTATAACCCAATATACAGCTAACAAATGTTTTACACATTCTTTATATGTTTCTTCCACAGGTGTTAATACACAAGAAAAATATCCCACGGGACGTAAAGTCCCTGCTCTCTTTTGTAACAGTACTGCATTGATCACCTGATTTGTCGCATGTACCTGTATTACAAAATAAGATGATTCAGAAGGACTAATGAGAGCTGGAGCTGTCATTAGTGCTTGCTTTAAAGCCAGAAAAGCTATCTGATGTTCTGGTTCCCATCTGAGGATATCAGTTTCCTTTCCTCCCTTCAGTAGATTATACAGAGGTTTTGCCGTACTAGAGAAGGCTTCAATAATATCTCTGCAAAATCCTACCATGCCCAAGAACTGTCATAATGCAGTTTTTGCCTTGGGTCTTGGTAGTTGTATCACCTGATTTATATCAGGATCTACAGTTTGTCCTTACTTGGTAATACATATACCCAAAAAAGTAACTTGTGACTGTCCAATTTGTGCTTTACTAGGGTTCATTTTTAACCCTCCTCTACCTAAGACTGTTAGCAACTCATTCAATAAACTAACATGCTCTTGGTATGTATCAGTCTGCAATAAAATGTCATCAACCTACTGTATTATTGCTTCAGGAACTGAAAAACCCAATAATATTTCTGCTAAACATTGACGCAACAAAGTGAGCGATGAGTGAAAACCTTGTGGTAGACACTGGAATGTGTATTGCTTATCCTGAAAGGTAAAAGCAAACTTATACTGACTATCTGGATGTTCGGGGATGGACCAAAATCCATTTGACACATCTAGTATAGTATAGATAGTGGCAGTGGGAGACAACTGAGATATTAAGTCCGGTAGTCTAGATACCACTGGAGTGACTAGAGGTGTTACTTTATTCAAGACCCTATAGTCTATAGTCAATCTCCAAGTACCGTTCAATTTGTGAACTGGCCAAAGAGGGGAATTAACAGTTGAACATATAGGGCAAATTACCTTTTGTGATTGTAACTGTTTCAAAATAATTCTTACCTCTTCATGCGCTTCCTTTGGAAATGCATATTGCTTTTGTGGCGGTGGGTCTGGTCTCTCAATTTGGACCTCCATATTAGACACTCGTCCACACTCTATAGTATTTTTAGCCCAACTTGATTCATGCCTTTGTACAATAGATTGTATCCATTGTAGCACTTGTTTCCATAAATCACTCATGTGATAAATCTTTAATGACTTTATTGTGTACACACTATGTGAGTCATACACATTTGGTCCGTGTTAGTACTGTTTCCTTGCCATATAATCATATTACTAAGGTCCACTACTAAACCACGTTGTGCTAGAATGTCCATACCCATGATGGTACCTTCATGTGTATTACATTTCCAAAACATACATTTCAACAAGGGCGTAGCTACTGATACTCCAAGTAAGCCATGGCATACCAAGTTTAGTAGCAGGGGGTAACAAACAAACTGGCCAGCACTGCTCTGCCCTCTCTAGTCCATTGCGTTTAAATTACTTTGTTTGGCTCTACAGGCTTTTTCTTTTCTCTTTCAGCTTTGTTTTGGGGTGGGGGGTTGGCAGAGTGAACCGCAGATGTTTAAGCTGAAAGTCTCAATTAGGTCCTCATGGTCCACCTGCATAGCGATTGGCTGCGGCATCTGGTAGGGGTGTGGCAAGTCTGGGGCAGTGAATTTAAATGCCCCAGCAAAGTTAGAAACCATACTATTAGTTCAGTTGTACTGGGAGTGAGAAATGCAGCGAAGAACTGAGAAGCAGCAGACGGAAGAACAGACTCAGAGCCAGCTAAAAGAATGAAGACATCATGTGGCATGGCAAGTGGAGCAAATTTGCCTACCTGCAGGGGAGAGAAGAAATTTCTGCTGTGGTCTTGGACTTGTGGTGCAGTCAGTGGCGTTTACCAGTGGGCAGCGAGCACCACACTAGCAGCGCAGACAGACAGCAAGTCTAGTGTGGGAATCATCTGAGTAGAACCAGGAACCTTGGACTCAAGTTGTGAAGGGGCAGGCATGAACAACAGTGGGAGAGGGGGTAGCAGTGTGGCAGGTTGGTGTACAAATCTGAAATGCCTGGCTACACCCCTGCATTTCAATTGTTGTTCACCTGTCTGAACCAAAACTGGTTTGGTTAAATATGCTGTTAACATCCCCCCTGAGAAACCTTGCAAATTAATTTGTCATTTTCCATGAGTTGTTAAAGGCATATCACTATCTGTTATACTAACAGTAGCAACAGTATCAACTAATATCACAGTCTGGCAGCCCCTTACCATTGCTGATAGTGTTGGATGCCCTTCCCGATCCTCTTGTAATTGACCAAGGATTTGGAAGGTGGGTGCTTCGTCCCATCATTTCTTTTTATTTTCATTTTTAGCGAGAAGCTGTTCTTCATCCTCTTCCTCCTCACTAACACTAGGGGCAGTAGGTTCCATTTGAACCGCTGTAACTGTCTTAGTATTAATCAAATTACTAAGCACTTCAATACATTTTAGTAAGTCTGCCTTACCACCAGGTTTAGCATTATTACCTGGATTTTGAGCTCATCTCCTCTCTAAGACTTGCTTTTGTTTTCCTTCCATATCTCCACCTTTAGCCCAACAATCGCATTTAAAGTGGCCTTCATTATTGCAATTGTTGCAGGTTAGCTTACCCTTGCCTTCTGTTTTGACAATAGCGGCTACCCTTCGTTTGTCTTTGCCCTTTTCAGGAACATCATCCATCTGCATTCGCCACAGTAATTCTTCCTTTTCTGAAGCTCGTTCTGCACGTTTACATAACATACGTATTGACACAGGTACAATTGTGGCCTGTCGATCAATCAAACTCAGAAAAGGTTCTTTATCCTTGCTAGGGTCTGCCATGCCTCCATTTGTGGTGTAGGCTGCATATAGACGATTGATAAACATAACCGGGGCTTCACCTGGCTGTAAAGTGATCTCATAGATCTTACTCCAGTCAGTATGTGAGACTCCATGCACAGATTGCAACGCAGCTTGGATTTCATCCACAGTTGCCTAGTTGCTATCAATCTCTGGTCGTGCCTGATTTCCTGTCATCTTGGCAGGTAAACTTTGTAATAAAACTGCAGGAAGTGACAGTGTTACTATTTTACAGGCATTTTTGTTGGTCAAATTAAAATTTGCTACTAATGTCTTCAATTTAGAACAATATGGGACTGGATTTTGACCCGGTTCCCATTTGCCTAACTGGTCTACTAACTGCATTGATTGCTACATGGAAAGGTCTCATTGAGATAATTCCATATGGACCTCTACCTCTTCCATGGCTTCCTCAAACTTCTTTGTTTGAGCCCTGGCTTCTGCATCTTGGTCATACAATCTCTTGTTATACTTTAACTGATCACACTTTAATTTTAGTTGGTCAGTTAGATACTTGGAATGCTTTTCTGTCAAGTTTGTACCTTCCTTCAAGCGTTCTTCCATTTCTTTAATATCCTTATGTAATTGTTTATCTAGAGTTTCCAACTCTTCCTTTTTTTCCAGTTTAATTTCTTTAACCGCTTTCCTCGTAATTGCTGCACTTTCTTTCCTTCTCCTTTGTTTTTTGTAATAAAAGGAGCCATTTTCTTTTTACGTAACTGCATATACCCTTCCTCATCCTCTGAGGTAGTAACCTCAGAATCTGAAGAGCTGGCTAGTTTTTCCCATAACATCCACATGGAGAGGGCATGTGATGTTGTATAGGAGCCTGTTTATACTTTTGTGCTTGATGTCTAAGTTCTAATGAGATCTGACGCTGTACCTAGGCTTCTGCCCGTAAGGTAAACAAGGACTGTTTCACTTTGTATGATAATTCATGGGCATGCTCTTGATTAACATGCTCTAATCTCTCTCTCTCTCTCTCTCTCTATGGCTTGTTGTAACTGCTGAGATAGTTCATTATTCTGGACTTGACTTTGTTAATAAATTTAACATTTTCTTCCAATTGGTTAATCTGAATCTTAACCCACATACCTCTCCCTGAGAGCTACATTATTTAACTTATTTTCACCATCTTTAGCTTCAGTAACATACTTAGCTACACCTAGAAAATACTTTTCTTCACTCTCAAGTAACTGTTTCTTTAATAGACAGGTTCTAGTTGTTATTTCATGCTGATACTGTTCATACATCTGACACATATTGGCTAATTTGCTTTTATCTGCCTTTACTTTCTCATTTCTTTCTAGGCATTGAGTGGATAAACATAAGTACACATCTTCCTGCTCTACAGGAGAGCAATATGGACCTTCTTTATGGTGTGTTTCTAAAAATTTACATAATATGGTGTCCATACTTACATCAGTTATGTAGCTGGCAAATCACGTCAGACTTCACACCAGTCTGTTTCCTTGAGTCCCTCTTTTGACTCCCTTCCATACTTGATTGATAAGATCACGTTCAGTAAGACGTTCCTCGCAGTGGCTTCCTTCTCGGTTCATTTGATGTCGTCAGCAACCATATAGATTGTCTTCAGACATCCGAGTCATGGCACCAATTGTAAGGTAAAGATAGCTGCATTGTGTTTTCTAACTTCAAATAATTCAAGCCACACAGAATTATTTTTTTCCCTTTGGTTTATTTTCTTTGCGAGTTCATCAGCTTCAAATACGTGTATTCTTGCTTCTTGTTGGTGCTAGCTATTCCATTTTTATACAGGGTTTATATAAAGATTTTTTTATCTTGAAAAATACTAACACTCTATTATAAGCCAATCATATAACAAAATAACATATTAATCTTAGGGTGTGGTGAATTTATGTCAAACCATAGGTATAACTGCATTCCTTACTCATCATTACAAGGTGTTTACTATATGTCTTATACAATCTCATAAGTGCTGACTACACTTATAGAAGGTTCTTTGTGTGCACACCTTCCTTTAATAGGTAAATACCCTCCTAATAAGGGCACACCATCCTGATAAAGGTCTTTATAGGACATTTGATGTTATATGTTGTGAAATATTAAGATATCACAAGACATTTAACTCGATCTTGTGAGAAGCTGTATCACAAGACAGCTAACTAAATATTGTGAAAGGTTATACTTGAGTAAAAACATTTAATTAGGTATTAATATAGGTTACACTTGAGTAAAAGTTATATTTCAGTAAAAAGTTTACACTACAGCAGGGGTGGGGGAGGGAAGCGCTGCATGCCATAGTGCTGAGCTGTTGCCCCTCACATAGAGATACCCAAAATAGGGTTAAAACAAATTGAACAAAGGCAATCAGTGCATGGGAAAACAGGCAACAGCAAGATGCATGCCTGACAGTTGCATTGTGCACCTTGAGGGTAGAACTGTATGGTGATCCCAAGGCAGGTGGGCTTTGTCCCTGCACCACCCTTTAAATAAATATAAATTTCCTCAGCCTGCACTTAAGGAGATGGACCTCAGCTGGGGCCTCACATTCCTGTCCACCCACAATTGCTGCTGTATTGAAGTCCCAGCCACCCAGATCACAGTCTCCCATAGTGCCTCGCCTATATTCCTTCGCCCTAAGTCCTGTATCCACCTGAAGGTATATACCTTCCATGCAGGATCGGGCTCCTTTCATATCTACCCTTAAAAAGCTTTTTTTCATAATTTCAGGCTCCTTTCCTTTCCCATTTCAACTGCTGCACCAGTGTGTGGCAGACCCAAAGGCTAAACCTCCCTTTGCCACAGTGTGAATTGAAAGGAATGACAACAGTATAACTATACTTACAGGTATGTAGATTGGTCTGTTGTTCCTCATTACTTTAATACTTTTAAAGTTAAATTGAAAATGTTTTAATGGGGTAGTTTGTCTAATCTGCCTTTTTTGCAGCAAGGACTGTTTTGTTTATCTCCACTATCTTGGTCCTGGACTGCAAATTGGATCAATCATTTCTGGTGGGACCTAAAATTGAGCCAGACTACAGGAGCTGTCTGGAGTCAAAATCTATAGGAATTGTAGTTTTGGGCTTTTGGTGCCTTTTTGCACCTGAAGGAGGAGCCTTTGTTGTGACTGACAGACAGATCAGCCAACCAAACCTTTTGGATTCTGGGGAATGTCCCTGGCTTGCTGGCAGTTGAGTCAGATCTTGGTTGGGAGATGAAGAAGCAAAAAAAGCTTGAGACAGTCAAGCAGCCGTCTGAGTAGTTTCACGCAGGAGAACTGTGGAAAGGCCTGAGTTGTGGCCTGCATGTCTGCCTGCTGCCCCTGAGAGGGAGAGAAGAGAATTATATCGGACTAAATCCAAGTCTGTGAGAACGAAGTAAGCCACAGATTTTTTACCAGGCTCATACCTGAAAAGACTGAAGATTTTGCTGAATGCGATCAGCCTGTCAGGATTTCCAGACGCTTTTGAATCCCTGGTTTGTGCAGAGACTTTGCGATCATGACTGGAGAGCAGTTTGCCTGGTACAGTAGAATTTCCTTACATGAAAATGTGCTGTGTATTGAAAGTGGGTCGTGATTTGGTTCCCCACTGCGTGAACTGTGTTCCGCTTGCTGGAAGCTTTATCCAGCCTAATCGGACTGAACCCGCGTTCATCTCCATTTGGCCTGGGCCATGCCATGCTGGCCCTGCCAGACTTCCCCACTGCACAGAGAAAGCCACCGATGAGAGACCTGCCTGGGGATCAGCCCCCTGCTCCACGCTTGAACAGGAATGATGTCTCGGTGAATCATATGGGCCCTGCTTCTCCTGCCACTCCAGATTACCTACCTGCTGTCTCAAATTTTGTACAGCCTGTGTCCAGTCTTGGGTATCATGAGTTTTCATCAGGGTAGTTCCCTGCAACAACAGCCTAATCTAGAAGTGTGTCATCTGATTGTCTTGTTGTTTTCTTTTCATGAACTGAGCCCTCTGGCTCCGGATTACAAATAGTATGTGTTGTGAATGTTGTTTTTTTTCCATCACAGGGCCCCAACCAGCTGCATCGTTCCTGGCTAGCCCACCATTCTCCATCTGGGTACCCAGAGTGTGTGACTGTTTATGGACCCTGAAGTGCATGCATAACTGTTTGATTGATAGAGCCTTTAAACAAATTAGACTGATTACACCCCTCCCTTTTTCAAGTCCCTTAAATAAATCAGATCTAACTCTTTTTGCATTTACCCTGACTGTAGATCCAATTTGTTCAAGAGTACTGTACTGCTGTTATTTACTGTGTATAACCTTGTTTTACAGGGGGTCCCCAGGGCCGGGCCAGAGGAAAGCCCTCTTGGTAAGTGCAAACAGTGTGGGTACTTGTGTGGTGTATCGGGGTATTGTGAAAGTGATTATTGTGTATTGTTCCGGCCACTAGTAAGGAAAGAGGGGGGTTACAATGTACTGGAGGGCTGTGCCCAGGTTAGCTTGACCACTACCAACCCTGACCTCCGGACCCTTAACCTGCTACTAGCCAAGCAGGCAGGCGTAGTAGCCCTTGGGACAGCACCACCTAGGGGTTACATCAATGTTCCTTTCCTAAATTTACAGTACATCTTGACAGTCCATCTGAAAAGTCTGTATAGAAAACATTTGCCTCTCCCCTGTTAACCTCACAGTGCCTTGAGTTTTTAGTGCTCACCATGACAGACTGTGATACCATTAACAGCAATGGTGTGGTTAGCAGGGTAGAGTGAGATACATTTTGAAAGACTTAGTGAAAAAAGTGTTGCATTACCTAAAATATTTAGTAGACCAATGGCATGGGGGAACCTAACTAGAAAACAAATTTAAAACACAATGGGTATAAATCTAGTGTTTTTAATTTTTTTTATTATAGTAGAAAAATGCTCTTTAACTATCTTTTCAACTTACTCCTATGTTGTATGCCCTATGTATGCTCTATTTCTGTATGTTCTATGCCCTTTGTATCTCTCCACTCCCTAGTCCCTATCTCAACTCATGCAACTATAAGTACCTCAAACTTACCTAGTTTTACCTTTATTTCCATAGGTCTGGCCAGATGTTGCTGTTTACCTTTCAGATAAGTATCTTGTTTAATTCTGACTACTATAATCTCTCCTCTAGGACCTCAGACCCTTTGCATCTCTGCAACCTTCTCTGTGCTTTCCTTTTAGGTTCTACCAGATTATCCCAAACCCAAAAGAATCCAGCTCTGTGCACTGTGACTTGGATTGAGCAGGTAAGTTATATTAAATTCAGGGTCAGAACTGAGTTTTGCAGCCCTTAGCCAGCCAGGTAACTGACTGGAGAAAATACCCACAGAATTTTCCACTGTCCTAGTACATGTACTTACCGAAGTGTTACCCTCTCCAGCACATGCCTGCAAGGCTACCGTAAGGAAAATCTTAATAGCTATATACAAAATTTACCAGCATTTGCTAGTTGGATGGTGCCAGTTTTGACCCCAACAAAAGAGGTTGGGTTAGTGTCAGGGCTGGGGGGCTAGTGTCTGGGAATGGGAGGTGCTAGTGTTTGGGACTTTGGAAGGTGGGTAAGCTAGCTGTGGTCAGGGACTTTGGAGGGAGGGGCTAGTGTTATGGCACATGGAGGGAGAGTGTAGAAGGAAGGGTGTATACATGCCTCTGTTGTCTGAGTAAGTGGTGTGCAGGAGGACCTTGCAGTGAAGGTGTGCAACAAAGGTATGGGTGATTCTCGAATGGCTAAGGAGGAAAGTGTGTGGCTTCTGGGAGTCAAGGGTCAGGAGGGAGGTGATATCCACAGAGATTAGAAAGTGGGGTGCCTAGAGAGGGAGGGGTGTTCAGATGGACTGTGGTGAAAGGGGTGAGGATTGGTGTGGCTGGGTTGTGTCAGGAAGTGGAGGGAGGGGGTTATTGTCTGGAGTGATGGGGAAGCCATAGAAGTTTTAGGGACTGTGCAGGGTGTACATTCAAGAGGGCTACTGTCATGGGGTCTGTAAGGGAAACATGCTAGTGTCAGATGCTGTGGAGGGAAGGGGCTAGTGTCAGAGGGGGTCTGTGGAGGGAGGAGGGGCAAGTGCCTTGGTTAGAGGAAGGACGTGTGGCTAGTATCTGAGCTGCAGGCTACTTAACTATACAGATTAGGGCACACAAAGTCTCATTTATTCTCAAGAAAATGTGTTCTATTGATAAAGCACCTAAAGTGTCTACACAGTTTGTTTTTTTAATTTATTTATCGATCTGTATCTGTTTAGCAGGCTTTGTTACAACAAACTGTCCAGTGATATACTGTATATATACCTGGCTTGGGTTACATCACCTACATCTTGGGAATGTGTCATTAAATGCTCACTGAAACTATTCACTTTAGCCAGTGCATCCCTTTGTGAAAAAATATCAGTGGCCTGAGGGTCAACTTGGTCCATTCAGGTCAGTTAAACAATTTATAAACTTGTTAGCGGGTTTAATGCTACCATTCAGTGGTGTAGAGGTCAGATATACTTGGGATGATGCTTGTCTAGGTCTGACTAGACTACACTTGTGTTAGAAGAAATGGATGGGAATGAAAATGAGTGGAAAATAGCAAGTGAGAGGCCAGAATGGCACCCCCAATTTCTGCAGGCCCTGCATCATCAAGAAGTACCATATTGCCACCAGCCACCTAGCAACATTATTCACCATCCCAGGAATTAAATTTGGATGTTCATAACAGCCACTGATTCCCTCCATGGGGAGAAGCAGGAGCGGAAGGGTCATCACGCCATCCCCCCTTCCATAGACTCTCATCAGCCATGGTAACCCCCAAGACTCTCTACCAGTTTGGTCTGAAGTCCTGTTGATGGTGAAGGGGAGTATAACAGCTGGGGCCTGATATTCAAATGTTTGCCCAGGTGCAGATCCTAGTTTAGCCAAGCAAACTGGGTCTTGTACCAATGTCCTATATTTAAAAGACCGGTTAGCGCGTGCAAACCAGGTTTGCGCCAGGTAAACCAGGGAGGGGATGCAATGCAAATTATGCAGATCGGGGGTGGTGATCTGAATTTTGGCGTAGCTCAATACTCACAGTATTTGCTCTGTGCTAGGGTGCTTTACATGGTCCCCTTGTGCAGAGAAGATACCGCCGACCTAACCCTCACCTTACTCCAGCACTGCCCTAGCAGTTGCTAAAGATAGTGTGCTGGTGCCCTCCTATCCCAAGACAGTACTCCTTGGTGAGAAGTGGTGCACCCTCCCTCTGAACCCAGTCCCGTTAATGAAATATGTATCCCTGCCATCCAGAGATTGCTTCCTCCCACCTAATCCCAGTCCTATTACAGGAAGATATGTCTCTGTTTTCCAGTTGTTCCCCTGTCCCTCCAAACCCAGTCCCATTAATGTACGATATATCCATGGAGTTCAGTGGTCACTCCCCCCACCCAGTCCAAGTCAAGTTATAGAAAGATATATCCCTGGCATTCAGTGGTTGCTCCCCCAACCTGATCTCAGTTAGTGTAGGAACACAGTTACCCTAGTGTCCATTGATCCCTCTACACAGCTGATCCCCATCCTGGAAGAGTCTCAGTTTGCCAATGCCCCATGACAGTGGCACTGCCCTTGGCATGGCAGTAGTAAAGAAGTCCTGCCTCCCTCAACAAAGTCCTATTCCGAACCATAAGCAGTACCCCCCAGTCCACACCCAGTTAGTAGTTAGTGGCCCCCCTCTTACCCAAAGCACCTACAGTCCCCCTACCAGTCTGTCACTTCTGCAATTCAGTGATGAGTGGCACAGCTTACCTCACATAACCATGGCCACTGATCGTCCATCTGTAGCAGGGAGTGCAGCTTATTTACTGTATATGGCACAGTGATGTGCTTTGTCCTATCCATAGGCTGCACTCCCTGGTACAGATAGATGGAATGTGGCCACAGTTGTGCAAAGTGGGCTATGCCACTCACTGTCATTGAACTGTGGCACCAACAGACAGGTAGGTGGACCAGGGGTCAATGTCAGTGCCATGGGTGGTATGGAGACCATTAGCCACCAACTGGGTATGGGTTGGGGATGCTGCTCTTGGTTTGGGACAGGGCTTCGTTGGGGGGGAGGACTTTTTGCTCCTGATGCAGTCCTAGAGGTAGGTGCAGCGATCAACAGTAGCAGGTCAGTGCAGTAGCTAGAAGGGCAGCCTGCCCAACACACAAGAGCACAAAGAATGAACTGCTACTGCACTCAGGACCATAACAAAAGTAAGCAGTCAGGCTATAGCAATCAAAGTGAATTTATTCCAAATATAGAAGAAAGACCTGACCAAACGGTCAATTACTTTGATTGCTACAACCCGACTGCTTACTTTTGTTATGGTCCTCAGTGCAGTAGAGTTTCATTCTTTGTGCTTTTTTGCGCCTGCCATGCAAGGACAGTGTGACTGTCAGGAGTGGGGAATTTGGAAACTGGGTGGGATGGTGTTCCCAGGATGGGGACTGGGTATACGGAGAGACCACTGGACACCAGGGAAGTTGTTTTTCTGCATGGATTGGGTTTGGGTGTGGGGAGGGACCACTGTTTGCCAGGATATACCATTCTTGAATGGGACTGCAATCAGGTGGGGGGAGAGACCACTGGATGCCAAGGATAAATTTTTCATTACAGGACTGGGTATGGGGGGGGCACCACTGGATGCCAGGGATATATCTGTCTTTCACAAGACTGGGTGTGGAGGGATGCCACTAGCACCAGGGACAACTCACTGGGTTGGGGCAGCTGGGGGGTACTGGACAAAGCAGTCTCACTTCCATGCAAATGAGTCCATAATGGGCATGCAAATGACCCTTGGCACCTTGTATGTCCAATGGGCTGATTTGCAGGAGGACCTTTGAATACTACAGATTTTGTCCACACACAAGCCACTGCTAGGCCTAGCTTTTTGCGTGCTATCGGGTGGTGCTAAGTACCGTAATGCCTCGACACATTGTCCCTATATTCAAAAGGATAGTGCCATGTGCTATCTATCTGAATATTGCAGTTTTGCACACGTGCGATATCACAAAGCACAGCACTAATTATTGCACTCCACTTTGGACATTTTTGAATATTGGGCCCCTGGTGTCTTCATCCTGCCCTGTGTTGGTTGATGGGCAGAGCAGCATGGCCCCCAACCCCAACAGAGATCAGTCCTAGGGACACTGAATCCTCTCCACCATGATGGCCCCTGAGTGACCAGTCTAGTCTAACACTAAAGTCATTGGTGTGGTACAGGTGCAGTATCCCACCCCATCCACCCACACATACAACCCCCTTTTTTTCAACCTCTACAGGTACTTTTCAACTCACCTACAGTAGCTGATCAATATTTTTATTCTTTATATTGACCCATTTCCCTTTTATATCTACAGGTCTGACAGGACGTTGATCAGATGTGGGAGGAGGACACCGATCATACGTTTCAGATAAGTATTGTTTTTTCCTTACTCTACCTTGTTTGTAATAGATCATAAAGAGCTGTAGATCCTTTGTGATCCCATTGCAGTTCTTGATTTACAGGTGCCTTGTTCTCTTGAGACACTCTTATCCCAGGCTCCATAGGAACCAGATAAGAGATCTCTTATCTGTGCTAGGATGCTAACCTGTAACAGTGCTACTGCTACCCCAAGTATTATGACACTAGGCTTTCACTTGTTAAGTGGTCGGTGATGTAGCATTTGAAATAGCTCCACTATGTTGTTAAGTTTCCACTGTCACAAAAGGAAGGTGTTTTACTGCAGAAAAACTACATTAATGCAGATATTAGAGTGGAAGAATGCAAACAGTACAAAGTACACAAATAAAAACATTAGGGGTTTGAGTCCAAGGAGTCTGATCTTGTTGGATGTGCCTTAATTATTTTTTGGATCACTCTGCCGGCAGATTTTCCCCTACAATGTTTCCATGTGCTACCAGTGACCCACGCAGGCTACTGTGATACCATGCTGCATGACCATTGTGCTACCATCAGCATAAGGCATGGAATGAGACCATTGTTTTTCCACTGCAGATGCACTCATTACGTTATCACTGACACATGGTACCACAGTGGTCTCAATAATAGTGCAATGGAATTAAAACAAATCCATTGTGATACCAAGTATGGTGGTATCACACTGGTATTCACCACTGTGCTACCTTTGCACAGGAGTTTACTACTGTGTTACCACTGGGTGTTGATGGTATCACAGTTGACACAATAATATCCCACTGGAATTAAAACAAAACCACTGTGATACCCATAAACAGTGGTATCACAATGGTGCACATTGCTACCACTGTGGTACCAGCAGAGGTGGTGTTACCAATGAACTACTACTGTCTTTATGGTATCATAATGGTTACAGTGGTATCAGAATGGAATTTTAACAAATCCACTGTGACACCATTTATGAAACCCACAGTGGTAATACACTGGAAATCACAGTGGTAGTACAATAGTAAAGAACAGGTATTACAATGGTTTTCCAAATAAATCTTTGTAAGGGATGCCATGTAGTGTAGCAAGGAGTAAACAGAACTGCAGGATCCACAAATATAGATAAGCAAAGCCATTTACAGATGGCAGTTGCTATTAGTTGTCCTGCTATTCAGTATGAGTGGAGAATGACTATGCCTCTGTCTTACAATGTGGCTGCAGAATGTGTTAGAAGATATTCTGGCCTGGGACTGAGAAAGCCAGGCTTTTTCCTGTGATGCCAGCATCATGCTTCACACATGTCTAAATCCCTTACTTAAGCAGCTGTGAATGTATACATTCCAGAAGCCTGTTTAACAAGCCAAGCAATGTAAAGTTTAATATACAGAGTTTGTTGCAGGGATCGACAAATCCCATAGCCCGACGTCCTGGGCTACAAGAATTTACATTCGGACAAGCAGAAGTTCAATTGCTGCTTGTCCACCAGACACCCAACACAGAAGTTGTTTTTTAAACATTTCTGCTTGCCTGCTGTGTGTTGTCCCACCACTAGGTGCCACTGGTGTCGTCCGTCAAGCTGGGTCTGTGTGTGTCACATGGGCACTGAAACTGCAATCACATGGTTGCATTAAGTCAAGACAGTGAGAGATGCCACTGGGATTGAGCGCTTGTTGTAGCGGCAGAGACGCAGCAAGCAGTAGCAAGCAAGGACCTCCCCGATCTCTCTCTCTCTCTCCAACCATCACAGCAGCAGGACATCTTTGAATGATCTAGGACTGACAGGTGAGTCATTGAATTGATATGCAAGAGTGCCTGTCAGTCCTGGGAATTGATTGTGGTGCTGGCAGGGGCGGGAGGTTCTCGGGGACAGAGCAGGAGACTGTAATGTAATGTAAATGTAATGTAAAATTTATTTATATAAGGCACCCTTCCTGAGCTCAGGGCGCCCTTACAATAATCATAACAGTAAATTTAAAATACATAGTATCATTATCATTAAAACACATATCATTACAGAAAAACATACATTGAGTATTTGAGAATGCTTGGTGAAACAAAAAGGTTTTTAGGTATTTTTTGAAACCTTCTACAGTCAGGCTATCTCATATCTGGTGAGGTAGAGAATTCCACAGGGTAGGTGCCACAAAGGCAAAAGATCTTCCTCAGATGTCTTAAAAGTTACCCTAGAAATCTCTAGCAATCCCTCATCAGAGGATCAGAGTTAGCGGGAAGGACAGTAAGAAGACAGAAGTTCTTTCAGATAGTGAGGGTCCAACTTGTGTAGGGCTTTGTAGGTCAGCAACGTGACCTTGAAAGTGATCCACCACTGTATAGGCAGCCAGTACAGTTCATGCAGCACAGGTGTTATATGACTGGACCTTGGGACTCCAGTCAACAACCTGGCCACCATGTTCTGCACTAGCTGCAAGCGGTGGATATCTACTCCCAGTAGCCCTAGATAGAGGGCATTGCAGTAATCAAAACTACTGGTAACTAAGACGTGGACCATGGTAGGGAGGTCTTCGGGTGGAACCAGGTGTTTCACCCGGGCTATATTCCTTGGATGAAAAAAGGAAGATTTGACTACTGCCAACACCTGCGCCCACAGGGTCAGGCCCTCATCAAAAATAACACCAAGGTTACGCACCTGGCCAGAGGTCATAAGCGGGGTCCTCCCCAGAAATAAACCTGAGGGCTTCCCCGCCCATGCCCCTGACATCCTAACCACAGGGTCCACCACCAATACCTCTTTTTTTATCTGAATTCAACCAAAGCCAACTAGTACTTATCCAGTTCTGTAGCTCCAGTAGGCAGTTATTAAACCTCGTAACTAAGTCAGACTCCTGTTCAGGCACAAAAGACATGTAGAGCTGAGAATCATCAGCATAGCAATGAAAACTCAGCCCATACCATCTTATAATGTCCCCCAATGGAAGTATGTACACCACAAATAATTTGGGGGACAACACCAAGCCCTGTGGAACCCCACAGGGTAGGCAGTGAAGGGCCGAGGAATAAATCCCAGACACCACTCTCTAAAAAATGCCTTCCAGGAAAGATCGAAACCAGTTGTGGACTGCTCCCCTCAAGCCACAGAAAAAACACAGGCATTCGAGCATCACCCCATGATCCACGGTATCAAATGCTGCTGAGAGATCAAGGAGAACCAAGATGGACCGGGTCCTCTGATCTCTCGCCATCAGGAGATCATTTAGTACCGGCACCAGGGCTGTCTCAGTACGATGCTGTTTTCTGAAGCCAGACTGGAAAGAGTCATAGATATTGTGGCTGGCCAAATGATCCTCCAGCTGCTGAGCGACCACCTTCTCGATAACTTTCCCTACAAAGGGCAAGTTCAAGACCGGCCTGTGGTTAGCTGGGCAGTCAGGATCAAGGGAGGGTTTTTTCAAAAGGGGCAAACTACTGCCTGCTTTGAGGGATCTGGAAAAATCCCTCTCTCCAATGAAACCACCACTATTCCAGTAAGGATTGGGCCGATAATCTTTACACACCCCACTAGGAGGCGAGTAGGGCCTGGATCCAGACTACAGTATGTAGGTTGAAATTCTGGATAATCCTCACTATATCCAAGACTGCTGGTTGGCTAAAGGTGAACCAAGTCAACTGGGTATCAGTACCACCTGGTTGATCCATGCAAGGCCCAATGGGAAGACGCTGGTTGATCTCATCCCTGATGGTAGACACCTTATCCGTGCAGAATTGCATGAACTCCTCACATTGTGCTTGTGACAAAGCTCAATCAGCATGAAGAAAGGCTGGATTGCACAGTCTGTCCACAGTCTGGAAGAGCTGGGCCAGCCTATTCCTCACTGTAGCAATTTCCCTGGACAGGAATTCTGCCTTCTTATGGGAAATTGCTGATTGGTAGATCTTATAATGATCCAACAATCTAAGCCTATCCACCTCCAGGTGAGTTTTCCGCCAGCGTCTTGTCAATCTTCGACCCCCTCTCTTCAGCTCACAAATCTCACTGGTGAACCAGGGGAGCCCCTGGGTGAAGAGTAAGGGGGTGAACTCAAGTTGGAGCAATGACCTCCAGGGCACCCACAACCACCTTATTATAGGCCAACGCTAGGGGCCCTGGGTCAGTGCTATCCATTGACAATCTCAAGAAGTCCACTTCCATCATCAGGCCTTCTGAGGTAACTCCTCTCAAAAGATGGAACTGTACTAACTCCTTAGGGGCAGGCCTTTGTCGGGGGGGGGGTTGTGAAACTGAATCTCAGGGCGTGATGGTCAGACCAACCGATTGGCTCCACTTCCACATCAGAGACCTCCATCCCCAGATGGAATATCAAGTCCAATGAGAGTGCCCTCCCTCGTGAGTTGCAGAGGTAATCACCCGTGTCAGGCCCAATGAATCCATCAATTGGAGGAGGCTTTGTCCAAACAGCGAGAGTTCATCGTAGACCCAGGCACTGAAGTCCCCCAGAATTAACCATCTGGGGGACTCCAGTCTATCTCGGCGATGAAGTCTGCAACACCTCCCTCAGGGACTCCCTCCCATTCCCTGGTGGACAACAGATGAGAAGGATCCTGTAGCCTGCACCTGCACCAACCATACACTCAAAGGAGTTGGTACATCCAGCTGGCACCTCCCCGAGATCCAGTTCCTGTCTAAAACAGACTGCAATCCCCTCACCCCTACGGTCCACTCTCGGGCGGTGAATCACAGAGAACCTGGCTGGAATCGCAGAATCCAAAATAAAGCCTGCATTCTCATCAAACCAGGTCTGGGTGATGCAAGCCAGGTCAACAGAGGCAACAAGATCCACAGCTACTGTGCTGTTATTCCTAATAGAGCTGGCATTGCTTAATACCACCCGAAAGGGACGAGAGTCCAATGATGACTCCACTTCTTGCCTGCCAAAGTCAGAACCCTTGGGTATGGGCACAAGACAAGGCGAACCTCGTACCTGCACCCATTTCACCCCAGGGCATCTCTTGGTTCTCACTGTCCTTATCCACCCATTCCTTTCCCATCCCCCCAAGAGTTCCAGGATCTCTGACCCCTTACACTTCTCTGTCTTAAGATGCCGAATGTGGCTGGCCTGGTGATGCTGAGGGTTGAGGTGCTGCATGCCACACCTCGCACCATGCTGGTAACCCGGGTTCGGGAGTGTACTCGGGTCACTGGGGGTCAGCTGGGGGAGAGTTGAGGATGAGTGCCCGCGCGGTGCTCTCCTCTCCGGGTAGCATGGGAGGGTTGTCTTGGTATGCTGGTGACCTCTGGTGGAGACCGGAGGCACTACAGCAGCCAGACATGCACATAATCAGCATGGTCGAAGCCGGCAGGGTTGCTGTGCACTAGTGCATCGTTGTGCACCACGCAGGGAGGGAGTGGGTAAAGCTTGCAAGAACACAGAAAAACAATGGTGCTTTGGGTAGGCGATGGCACCGGTCCACCATGTCCTCCACCGAGCCTTCCCCGACTGACCTTCCAGGTCCTCCGTTACCCACCCCTACCCGAGCCAGAGTCTGACTCTTAAGTGCACCCAAGAGGAGAGGGTGACCCACCCTGGGCGGGTTAAACCAGGGGTACTGGCTTCGGGGAAGGGGAGGAGAGAGGAGGTGCAGATTGGGGAGGCTTCAGGTTGGGCAGAAAAGGACTAGGCTACCTGAGAGATGATCCAGGGCGCTGCGACCTGAGGGAAAGAAAGTTGAAAAAAAAAGATGCCGAACGCTCGGCATCTATAATACGCTTCAGGAGGAAGTGAAGAATAATCAAAGGGATGGAGATCCTTCAATCTTGAGGGGGAGTACCACCTGACTGTATCCCCAATACCCCAACACATATCTCCAACACTCCTAGCAGCTCAATATCTAATTCACAACCCCACACAATACAACTTCTTCCCCTTGTATAAATTATATAAAAACCCTTATAACTAACACATTAAAAACCCACCCTTTCCCATAATCTTTACTAATCACTACTACCCTTTCTCTCTCACAGAGAGGATATGATTTAAACAAAATAAACAATTAAATTAAAACAATAATAAAAAATTATAACCCTTTCACACACACCCAAATCCCAAATCCCACAATACCCTTCGTGCACAGATAGTGATAATATTTCTGCCGATAGTACTTAAGCTAACAGATTGAAAAAATCAGTTATCAAAGTCTTTTAACTATATCTATGTTCAGTCCAGGAAGTTTATACCTTCATTTAAAAGAAACCTTATACAGTTCTAATATACCACCTCATGAAAAAAAGGAAGCCCATATAAAGTCAAATGTACCACCTCTCACGTATATGCATTAGAACCAAATAAGTTTATCAAGTAAAATGTTGATCAGGCACTCTCACTGCCTGAAATTCACAAAAGCAAAGTTTTCACAGGCACTCTCACTGCCTGAGAAATTTACAAAAAACATCAGATGGTAAAGTGAAAAGGAAATTTGACCGTGTCTGCGGATTAAAATCCTAGAATGGATTCTTGTTTATTTGTCCATAAGGTCCGGGAATCAAGTCCGTCAAGAGTCAGCAAAGGTCTCACACTCCATTTACAGCGGCCACTACCAGAAATACTCTGCCACAGCAGCTTCGGCCCACAGATGGTGTTCACTCTCCAGCTGACTCCCCCAAAGGCCTGGGAGAACTGGGAACTAGTCAGCTGGCTCCCCGACTGCCTCAGGGCCCAGGCTCCCATGCAGGGCAGATCCAGCAGCAAGCCACCAATCAACAACAGACTCCCTCACCACTCCAATCACAGACCCACTGAATCCAAAAGCAGTCAGTCACAACGATGATAACCCCCAAGTCCACACACTGGGAAGGAGCAGGTTCCGGTGGTAATCTCTATGAACATCCAGTTAGTCCTCAGACATCCACTCAGGCACTGACACAGCAAGGCAGATTCCTCCCACAAGACACCACTCCTTCTTTGTGGTAATGTGCACTCCAGGTTCATTCTCACAATCGGTCAGCTTACTACTCTGGTGGTATTTCACATGACGGACAGCAAACAACAACTTTGCTCGTATATTTTATTACTAAAAGTGAGGAGAAAAGCAGATAAGGACTTTCTCCTTAAGCAGCTATGGGACCACTCAGTATTCCAAGTGCATACTACATGATATTGCGGTATTACGATATTATGGGATCCTGGCAATGCTCGATCATTCACTTACTCATTCAAAACTCCCTAACTATTGCTACCTAAATTAAAGTTTAACAAACTCACTATACAATGCAATAAAACTAAAAAATCTAAAACGGGCAGGAACAAAATGTGGGATTGAGCAAAAAAATAAAAAAATACTCAATGCTGCTCAGGTACAGCTTACAACATGCCCAGTCTGGCGTCCTTCAATAGTTAGAACAATACCTCTGAGCGCCATTGTCTGTTGTAACAGATGGAGTGATTTTCTATGTGCAGTGCACCTAGTCGACTATGAATTAACTAAATACTCATATAGGGAGTTAAATATTCTGTATCTCTTTTCTGACTGAGCAAGGAGCAAACTAAAGGGGCATTAAAAATAACAGGAAGGCGGTGGCGTAAGGCGGCTGAGGTGCGGACGCCTTACCTCAAACCACGCCGTGTGACCAGGTTGAGGAGCGGACTTGGAGTCGCTAAGGGTAGTGGGGACAGAAAGGATTGAGCATCCAAGGACTACTCTCTCCTCGAGAGGTGGAGCTAGGGCATGCCTTGCTCTATAGCGGCCCCGGTGGAGCCGGGGCACTACAGAGAAGCGGCAAGGGGAAACCAGAAAAAGCAGAAAATGGCGTCCGAGCGACCGGATGACGGCCGCCTGGATTCCCTGCCTCCATGGAACCCCCGATGAACCGGGGAACCCTGATCCCAGCAGCATCAGGGCAGAGAGCAAGAATGCCTGAAAGGCAATTTCCCTCCGGAAGGAGGGGACCTGTCTGATGAAGGTTTACGTCGGGCTGCACTGGTCGGCTGCGATCTGGGATCGGGGGGAAGCTGGCATCGGGGAGGGTTCGGAATGGAGCCAACAGGGGTAGTCCTTGGCAGATGGCCTGAAGGAGAGGCCGGTCGGATGCAGGGGGCGATAAATAAATAATGCAAAAAAAAAAAAAAATAACAGGAGACTTTTTTTACTGCTGTGAAATTAGTTAGTTTGGGAGGAAGGGGGGGTTTCCGACTCATGGTCAGACATTCTCGGACAAATTCAAGGAGACTCAGGAGAGACTGCATTGCAGTTAGAGTCAGGGGGACACATTATCAAAATAAAAAACAAAAAAAGAAAGTAAAACAAGGATTTCTCTGCCTTTTGGCACTTTGTCCCTGAAGAGAACTTGAAATTGTTCTCTCTAGACTGTACAGTCACTCAGGTGCTAAAATTTGGAAGAAAAAAAGATAAAGTAAAATCAAGGAGAGGTGTGACTGTTTAATTTGTTTTTCTCAAACTGGTTTTCTTGTCCTAACTACTGTGAACTGAAGTTGGAGTCAGTACTGTCTGTGCTGTATAACAACACTGAAGAGAGGGACAAGCATTGATTTGAGAGAAAAAAAGGCCACTGAAACAGGGCAAAGCACAGCAGTTTGAACTGAACTGTATTTCGGGGCAGTCTGCTTGGAGTTGCTGGAGATCTAATTCTGGGATTGTGTGTGTGCTGCCTATAACTGAATTGCCACATCAGCAGTTTGCACTGCAGTATGGCCATCTAAGCAGTAATAAGAAAAGAATGGAAGTGACGTAACTAACTGAATACAGAAATAAAAAAATAAAATAAGAACAGGTTAAGAGGCAAGTCACTAGCCTAGCAGCAGTAAGCCTAGAGAAGTAAGGAAGAGACTACAGGGGCGTTGTGTGGAAGCTTTTGAGTAGGGTGACGGTGACCTGACCTGCCCAATGTCCTGTAGCCAGATGGCTTGTTAAAGACACAAACAAAAAAAAAAAAAAAGATCCTTAAAATCAAAAAGAGGAGCCTAACAACAGTAGTGTTTGTGGCCTCAGCTGTATTGGGAGGAAGAAAGGTGTGAAAGGATTGAGTGAAACCTTACCTGACCTCAGCCTAGCAGTAGCACAGCAGTAAAGGAGGAGGCTTTCTAATTCTCTGTGTTGCCCTTGCCTGCCAAACTTGCCATTTTTTTCTGCAGAAAGAAAGTAAAGGGCAGAGGTGTGTAACTAACTGCTAACTAATTGTACCCATTATTAACCAAATACAGAGGAAATAAGAACAACAGAAGTTGCAGTACACTGTAAAAGCCAAGAGTATCAGAGCAATTCAGTTGGGCTTTTGTGTTTTAGTCTGACTTTGTTCTTGTGTTGCCAGTTAAAGGAAAACTACACCCAAAACTTGAAAAAATATATGTTGTGCAGAGTGTTTTAATTTGTATATGAAGTTCTAGTGTTTCCTTCTCTCTGACTGGTATTAGGAGTTTTTCCCAAATTGGCCTGCTAGCTTTATGCTAGTTTTACTACCCCTGGGGATCTTCATACCTGACAGTGTAATTGTATTTCTTGTTCCCACAGTGCATCTTGTCTCATGTGACTGTGATGTAAGAGAGACCCAACATTCAGGACACACATGCCAAACAAACTAAATATCTTGGAAACTTTACAAGCTGCACAAAAATTACCAGCAGCAAAGTTTTTCTGGACAGTAAAACCTTTAGGAGGAGGGTGGTCACCAAGCTGAATTCTACAGATTTTAAAATATAGTCATCTCTGTTGTTGTGAACTGATTGTAATGCAGTGCTTTCTGCTGGATTTATGGGCTCTGCTACATCACCATCACATGAAACAAGGTGCATTATAGGACAAAGAAATGCAATAAAGCCATTTGCTATGGAGATCTCCAGGGGTCGTAAAACTACCTAAAGCTAGCAGGCTAATATAGGAGAAACTCCTAATACCAGTCAGAGGGAAGGAAACACTAGAACTTCATATACAAATTAAAACAATCTGCACAGCATATATTTTTTCAAGTTCTGGGTGTAGTTTTCCTTTAAGTTGTTGCCACATGGCAGAAAGTAGAAGTAAACTAACTACTCAGCTTGCCCCAGAAAAATAAATTGTTAATTGGATCCAGTTATACAGTTTATACAGGTTCCTGGTTGGTAATTCTCAGTAATTCAATAAAGCCAACACGCTATATCTTTGCCAATTAGTGGTATTTTATTATGATAAGATTAGCCAGAAAAATGCTATTGTGCTAGTTTACAAAAGTGAATACATGCTAACATTTTTAAACATCAGGTAGCCCACAACTACCTAAATGTTTCTGTTACAATTTAGTTGTAAAAACAGCCAAAGGGCAATCCCAATGGGGTGTTTCTAACATGCAATCTAGACAGCTAGTAATATTTGCATTACATGGCTACAGCATTTCAGAGACACATGTAACCATATGTCTCTGGATCCCTGAGCAATCTATGGATAGTCTCAGACTGCATCTTGTCCGAGACTACGTCTTCTCGAAGGGACACTGGACATAACCATAGGTCCCATATTTACGTGTAGCAAACTTAGAAAAAAAATGCAAGGCTGGAATTTCCCCAAAACTACCTCAGCAGTTTTAAACACAGACAATATGTCATTCAACAAGTCATAAGACTCGGGTTCAAAAATACCCTGGCCAGTAGATACCTTGGTCACAAGATACTTTTTTGATACTCTGCCGAGACATTCTGTCATTCTTTAAATGAAAAAACAAGTAATCAGGGTTTTCTTATTTGTCAAAAATAACTCTCTTTAGGATACAGAAAACAAGTGAGGGGATGTGACTATTTTAAAAATACTCGGTTTACAGATAAAAAACCAGACAGTGGCCAAATTGAGGAACTGTGTATCTAAGCTGCAGCTATGACATTGGGTTGAAGGAAGGTTTTATACAAAACATCTCTGCTGAGCAAAGCAAAGCTAATTTTCTTTAAAACATTTATTTTTTAACACAGTTCATGCTCTTCACTTATTTTACAGTTATTTAAAGGGCTCCAACACCTTTTGAACCTAGGCATCTACACAAACATCAGTTTGCACAGTGGTATCATTATTTGCATGGTTTTAACTATTACTCTTCAAACACCTCTGCACTTACAAGGCACATCAATCTACGTGTGGGTATCATGTAGTCATCTACTAGCCCTTTAGCAATCTACACTAGCCATTTTACACCTTTCTATCTCCTCAACCTTTTGGTTAGCCAATTATATATTGTTGATAAGAGTTTTGTCACTGGTCACTAAAACCTTGGCCACTGGTCACTAAACTTTGGCCATTGGCCACTTTCAACAAAATGACTAAGAATAGGACTGTGGACATCACACTACACAGCAGCATAAGCAAAGAAGGAAGTAGAAGTCAAGAGCGAGACTTGGGCATTCTTGTTATTGCCACCAACAGAAAGTAAAAGGGCAGAAGTGAAGTGTTAGTGTACCTACCTAAATAATTGCCCAAATAATTAAAAAGAAAATAAGAGCAGAATATTAACAACACTACCAATTCCTTACTATCTAAGGGGGTTGGGAGACTTGATTTTGTGACAGTGAAGAGAAGTCAAGTCACTCAACTTATTTGACCTGATTTTCTGCACTGTTTGCAGCTAACCATTAAAAAAAGAAAAAGTACACTCACTCTCTTTCTGGCTTCTGCACATCTTACTCAGTCTGTCCTTGTCCTGACTTTTGTAGCACTAGCCTGTATGGTCACTCTGTCTGTGGCTACTGAAAAACAAAATTGAGGACTAGTAGACTACTAAGAACTGTCAATCAGCTACCTATGTGAGGGAGCAACAGGCAGGCAGCCTTAGGGAGATGTGTGTGCAGTGTGTGTGTACTGCCTCCAAGGCCAAAAAGAAAAAAAGAAAGGGTGACCTTGACATCTAACCTGTGTGACTGTACTTACCAATTGCTAGTTGAGCACAGTGTGTGTGGTACTGACCTAGTCCTGAGTCCTGGTCTGATTGTGTGCCTGCATAACTAACTGCCTTTCCTTTCCCTTGTTTGCACAATCACAACTTTGAAGACACTTTTGACTAAATAAATAGCTATATGTAAAGACTAAGCTGCAGATAAGCATCTCATTCTCAGAACTGCTAGTCTTTGTCTTACTCAACCAGCCCGGGTTGAACCCCCCAACCCAAACTCAGTCCAGCTATTTAACCCCGTCACCCAAGAAACTCAGACCACACAGTGACTGGTAAAATATATTTTATCATCATTGGGAAAAAATAAAGTGAAACACTATGCAGAAGAGGAGTGGAAAGCAGTGGACTCTTTTTTTTCTCACTGGTCAGTAGTCTCACGAGTACCAGCAGCAGCCTTTAGCAGTAGCAACACACCGCCTGAAAAAGAAACACAATCCACCCCTGTGTCTAGCCTTATTTGTAAAGCAGAAAGCAGCTAACTAAAAGAAGCTATAGTACATTTTCTTATTAATTTAAAACTTATATCTCAAAAGGAGTCAGTGTCTGTTAAGATTAAGTAGACAGATATCTTTATTAGAAGTAGAAGGGGTATTTTTTAGGGTTAAAAAAAGAAAGAAAAGAAAGAAAGTCAGTGTGTGTTCTGTGCAGGGAAGGGTACTGTATCAGCTGACTTTGCTAAACCAGTAGGAGGAAAGAGCTCTTACCTGGGGGTGTGGTTTAGACACTATAAAAGCAGGTGAGTCAAATTACAACTTCCTGTTGTTAACCTTTTTTCTTACTAATTGCCCTCCATCCTACCCAAAGCCAGTTCTACTTTTATTGCCACTGGATTTGACTGTCAACAGGAACTTCCTATTTGGCAGTAGGAAGGAAAGGATCATAGAGAAACATTGGTTTTGTCAACCCTAAAGGAAAAAAAGTAGCTCACTCTCCCCCCTAGCTGCTAGTGGTCTGATATTGAGCAAGGAAGAAGGATGCTACTGAAGAATATAGGAAGTTACTGTTCCAGAACAGGAAGGGTGAGAGTTGTAAGGAGAGGAGAGAGTAAGCATACAGTTAAATAGGAGAGGGGACACAAAATAAGACATGATAGGAGTGGTGCAGTGCAATGGCTGTGGGGCGGCAGTGTTCCGGGAGACATTCTGGAGGCTGCGATGCTGCCCTATTTGCAGGCACCTCTCAGGTCTGAGAGAGGAGGTTGCCCATCTCCAGGCTGACCTGGCTAGGATTCATGAAACCTCCTCCCCCATCCAGGGACCACCAGGGCCAATGCCACTACCTCAGAGGTTGCCAAGAAAGAGGAGAGGCTGAACCAGAGTGGGCTCAAGGAGGGAGAGGGTGGTGGAACAGAGTTGCATCCCTCCAGCTGTACCTCTCCACAATTCATTCACTCTTCTGGTGGATAGTGGTTCCTCTATGGAGGCACCTGCAGTGGAGACCAAGGAGGATGCTGGGAACCTTCACAAAGGAGACCCACAGGAGGGTGGCATGGGACCCCACAGGAGAAGGAAATAACTCCTCATGGGGATTCAATCATTAGGGGGTAGAAATGGGGAGGAAGGAAGAGGAGGTAGGTGCCTTCCTGGCACCACAGCTTGGAGGGACAGGAAGCGAATCCTCAGGATCATGGGAGGAGCTGCACGAGGGAGGAGCTGGATGTCATTTTCCACCTAGGGACAAATGACCTGGCTAGGAATGGGATCAGAGCAGTGCAGGAGGAGTTTGTAGAGTTGGGAAGGGCCTGAGACAAGTAGCACGTCACGGTAACCTTCTCGGAGGTGCTGCCTGTCTATGGCAAGGGAGATGCTAGGGCACTCCTCACCAGGGAATTCAATGAGTGGTTGAAAAACTGGTGTGGAGCTCAGGGTTTTGGCTTCATTGGGGACTGGGGAGCCACCTGGAGGGATGCAGACCTATACTGGTGTGATATGTCTGCATCTGTCCAGGGGGAACCAGGATCCTAGGTGAGAGGTTTAAATGCTTCATTGGCAAGCATTCAAACTAGCTAAGGGGGGAGGCACTGAAAAGGAGCAGGGAAATCCAAGCTTCCCCCACAAAACAGGGTGATTAGTGAGGTAAACACCAAGGTACAGAAGTTATTAGGGAGCAGAACAGATTTAAATGTAAAAAAAGGCAAAAGCAGTAAGGACAGAAATGGGGCTAAAAGGGGTAAGGCTATCAAAAAGTGGAGGGTGGTGAGTACCAATGCCCATGGTCTGTGTAACAAGCTCCCTGAACTAGTGGCCTTGATGGAAGAGGGTTGCCTGGATATTGTGGCAGTCACAGAAACGTGGTACACAGAGAACCATGACTGGGATGTCAACATACCAGGATACACAATCTACAGGAGGGACAGGGAGGGTAAAAGAGGAGGAGGAGTAGCTCTCTATGTAAAGGAAGGGATCAAAGAAACAGAACTAAAGAGTAATCAGGGAGCAGATGAGGCACTTTGGGTCACCCTGGAGACAGGAAATGGCACCACAATCCGCATGGGGGTTGTATACAGACCCCCACCTCAGGGGGAGGCAATGGACAAGGAAATGATAGAAGGCTTTCTTAGAATGGCAGAAAAAGGGGAGATATTGTTGATGGGGGACCTGAATATGTCAGATGTTAACTGGAGTACCTTTGCTGCAGGCACATCCAAGAGCAGGGTCATTCTTGATGCCCTACAGGGGCATGCCTCAGACAGCTAGTATTGGAATCCACTCGGGAGGGAGCAATCTTAGACCTGGTACTCTCAAATGGGGATGGAGAAAGAATCTCAGATTTAGAAGTGGGTAGCCATCTGGGAACAAGCGACCACCAAACAGTGTGGTTCACGATAAACACAGCCATACAATCAAGCCATACAAAGCAAGAGTACTGGACTTTAGGAGGGCTGACTTTGGGAAAATGAGAGAGTGCCTCAGAAAAGCACTACCAAACAGGCAAGGAGGAGGGGTGGAGAAACAATGGGGAGTGATCAAAACAGCCATCACAGAGGCAACAAGCCTTTGTGTAAAGCAAATCAATAAAACACAACGAAGGAAAAAAATGCTATGGTTCTCAAAAGAGGTGGCAGGGAAGGTTAAGGAGAAAAGGACTGCATTCAGGAAATATAAGGAAACACAGAAGGATCAGGACAGAGAACTTTATCAGTTAAAGCAGAAAGAGGCT
Organism: Neoceratodus forsteri; assembly: GCA_016271365.2. NCBI lineage: Eukaryota > Metazoa > Chordata > Ceratodontiformes > Ceratodontidae > Neoceratodus > Neoceratodus forsteri. The sequence goes on from CM028129.1 coordinate 728,471,531, forward strand.
GAGAAGGCAGTCAGAATAGCAAAGGCCCAAACCGAGGAAAGGATAGCCAATTCTGTTCAGAAGGGGGATAAGACCTTTTATAGGTACATTAGGGACCAAAGAAAGACCAAAGGAGGGATACTGAAGCTTAATAAAGGGGAGGGAATGTGGGTAGAGGGTGACAGTGAAAAAGCAGGGATACTGAACGAATATTTCTGCTCAGTATTCACAAAGGAAGAGGAGGGGAGTTACCTAAACCAAACAAGAGAAACACTCTGAAGATGGGGGTGATAACAGTCCATTTACAGAAAAAAGGTTCTGAAAGAACTAATAAAATTGAAGGTGGACAAAGCAATGGGGCCTGATGGGATTCACCCAAGAATTCTAAAAGAACTCAAGGGTAGAACTAGTGACACCGCTGACTACTCTCTTTAACAAATCATGGGAGGATGGGGTGGTACCGGGGACTGGAGGAGGGCAGATGTGATTCCTCTTCACAAAAGTGGGAGCAGGACAGGGCAGGAAACTACAGACCAGTTAGTTTGACCTCCAGTGGTAGGAAAATGATGGAATCACTTCTGAAGGAAAGAATTGTTGAGTACCTAGAGGCTAGTGGGGCACAGACCCAAAGCAGCATGGATTCACAATGGGAAGGTCATGTCAGACGAATCTAATAGATTTCTTTGACTGGGTGACCAAAGTAGTAGACCAGGAGGGGCTGTGGACATGCCTACCTAGATTTTAGCAAGGCATTTGATACAGTCCCACACAAAGATTAATACACAAGATAGCCAGCCTTGGGTGGGTCCCAAGGTGGTAGCCTGGATAAAAAATGGCTGAACAACAGGGACAAAAAGAAGTAGTAGTAAATAGGGGTACACATGAGGGGCACCGAGGTTCCAGCACTGGGACCAGTCCTTTTAATGTCTTTATAAGTGACATTGCAGAGGAACTGGAAGGAAAAGTATGTCTCTTTGCAGATGACACAAAGATCTGCAACAGGGTTGATACACAAGATGGAGTGGAAAGGATGAGAAGGGACTTGGCAAGGTTGGAGGAATGGTCAAATGTATGGCAGCTCAGATTCAATGCAAAGAAGTGCAAGGTAATGCAAAGGAAACAAAACCCAGGGAAGCGTACACAATGGGGGGTGAGATACTGACAACAGTAAAAATGAAAGGGACCTGGGGTAATTATATCAGATGACCTAAAGGTGGGCAAAAATGTGGAAGACAGTAAGGAAGGCTGGGGGATACTGGGATGCATAGGAAGAGGCATCAATAGTAGAAAACAGGAAGTTGTTATCCCTCTGTACAGACAGTTGGTGAGTCCCACCTGGAGTACTGTGTGCAGTTCTGGAGACCACATCTCCAAAGACATAGACAGAGTGGAGGCTGTCAGAGGAGGGCAACCAAATGGTGCAGGGTCTGCACCAGAAGACATCTAAAAGAAAGACTAAAGGAGCTTAATGTTATACCCTTGAGAAAAGAAGGAGAGAGGGACATGATAGAAACTTTCAAGTACCTCAAGGAATTAACAACGTCAAGAGGGTAGCATCTTCCAGAAAAGAGATGTGCAAGAGCAAGGGGCACAATTTGAAGATAGATGGGGACAGCTCAGAGGTAATGTGAGGAAGTATTTTTCACTGAGAGGGCTGTGGATGCATGGAACAGCCTCCCTGAGGAGGTCGTGAGTCAAGAACAGTGGGGGACTTCAAGAATGCATGGGACAGGCATAAGGCAGTCCTAGTGGGGGGTAGGAGGAAGTAAGCTGTTGGTTAACTAGGATCTGCAGCTTATCTGTTAGGTAGGAAAATGGGCAGACTAGGTGGGCCAAGCGGTCCTTATCTGCCGTCAAATTCTATGTTTCTATGTCTAGTGCAGATAAGAGTAATGACAATGAAAATGAGCCTATGTCTGTGTCAGGGGATAGAACTGCTGATCAGTGTGTTGAATTTAGCAATGAAGCCTTTACTGAAAATTTACATCCACTCCCTAAAAAATGTACTTCAGTGCTCCATGAGCAGGATGAGAGGCCAGACAGCCCAAATAAAGATAAGAAATACGATAAGGAGAAAAGGGCCAGATTGTTTCAAAGGCATTGGTTAACCATTTATCAGTGGCTGAGATAGGATAAAAAAAAAAAAGAACTGATGTATTGCACAGTGTGCAAAAAATATCCAACTATTGCAGTGCCTGCCTTTTCAAAGAAACCTAATGTGTTTGCCACTGGCTCAAATAATTTTAGGATAGTCACAACGTGCACATGACAAGTCCAGTCCACATGTGCTGTGTATGAATCAGCATTTTGCAGATAGTGGTCAGCGTGCGGTGCATTTTGATATCACTGTGTCCCCATTGTATCAAGCATTTACACAGTTAGACGAGGGCACTAAGGTCAAGATGCGATGCCTGTTCAACACAGCATACTCCATTGCCAAAACTCTGTGCCCTTTCTCGGACATGGAGTGGCTCTGTGAACTGCAGGAAAAAAATTGGATAAAGCTTGGTTCTACTTATACCAATGATAAGTGAGCCAAGGACTTTTGTAGTGCTATATCAGCAGTTATATCTCGAACCCAGATGCAGACTCTTTGTGATGTTAAATATGTGACAGTTCTTGTGGACGGTAGTACAGATTCTAGTATAACTGAGTGGGAAAATGTTTTCCTATGGTTTGTTGACCCAAACTCAAAACAGGTATGTACATTGCTTATCCAAGCTGTGCCACTGGAACATGCACATGCAGAAGGTGTATTTCACGCAATAATGACTGCACTGGAGTCAGTAGATCTTCCCCTAAGTAACCTACAAAATGTTAACAATCCAGGGCCGCTCCTTATTTTAGCAAATTTTGATGGGGCCAGTGTCATGATGAGCGAAAGAGGAGGAACTATAACAAAGTTGCGGGAACACTGTCCTCAAATAATTGTGATGCACTGTGTTGCCCATAAGTTAGAGCTGGCAGTTCTCAGTGTGTTAAAAAAAATCCATTTGTATCAAAGCTTGAAAGTACTCTCAAGGGAATATTTAAGTTTTATCACTACAGTCCCCCAAAAATGAGAGAGCTAAAAGAAATTGCTAATGTCATGGATACTGATCTTGCTCACTTTAGTGCTATAAAACAAGCGAGATGGCTTGCCAGTAGGTCACGATCAGTTCATGCAGTTCAGGTTAACCTACCCAGTATCGCTCAACACCAAGGACATGCATCTTCTCCTGCTGGTGATGAAGGTTCTAGAACAAAGGCCCTCTTAAAAGAAATACAGAGTGTGCAGTTTGTAAAATCCCTTTATATACTACAAGATTTCCTGCCAATACTAAAAAACTTGTCGCTCTAGTTTCAAAGAGATGACATAGTAATACTGGAAGTTCCACAACTTGTTGAGAGCTGCCTACTCCAGCTTACGGAGCTAAAACATCACCAGGGAACTACATGGCAACTTTCCTTAGCGATTAGAAACCTAAACAGATTTATATGGAGTATATTGTGTCAAAGAGAGGAGGGGAGAAGAGGACTGTTCCTTTTCCATTCAGAGGCAACTGCCTAGAAGTCAGTTTTGTAAGAGATACACAACTGCAGACTTTAATAGATGCAACGATAACGTACTTAGACGAGAGGTTTAAAAATTTCTCAGAGGTGCCTCTCAAATGGTTCAGCTATTTAGATTTCAAGCAGTTTGATCTGCCAAGAGACCAGCTAGTGGTGTTTGGGACCTCTGAACTGACAAATCTGGTTGAATAACTTTGATTTTTTTCATGGAAGAGCAGTAGGAACATATAAAGTCTGAGTATGCTGCATTTAAAATGCTGCTTAAATCTTCAGCTGACAAGCCTTATTTGCAAGTCTATGCAAGATTAGATTACTAAAAGAAAAACCACCACAGATTGGGCACATTATTCTTGATTTAGTCAAAATACTAATAGCTATGAGCGTCTCCTCTGCAAAGAGTTTTTTCTATTCATAACCTAATCAAAACAAAAATAAGGACACGGCTTGCTGATGACACACTACAGTCTCTCCTGCAGATAGTGGTAGAAGGTCCTGATCCTGCAGTTAACCACTGGCTGCTCTCTGGTCCAGGAACTAGACATGTTCGTGGGCATGCTCTTGCTGTGGCTACATCTGCTGCTGGTGCCACAGCTTCTGTTTTTCCTCCTGATGATCCTGATGCAAGTACTCCTGCTCCATCATCTTCTTCCTATCCTCAGTCTAGTCAGTCTACTCCTTAATGACAGTCATGCAGCATTCACAGACAGCTTCTTGATGGCCTTCAGTTCAAACTAATTCTGAAACATTTATCCAGTCTCTTCTAAAACAGACTTCAACCTGCCCACACACGCCCTGGGCCTGCTGTAGTAACAGTGGGAAAAGAAAGTATAGGAATTGGATGGAAATGTATTGTTTTTCCTGAATTACACGGTTCTTCTACATCTACATCCATCCTACATGACATAATACTACAGTACGACCTCAGCCACAACATGTAATTTATTTCTACGTAAGTTGGTTTAAAATGGGGCGTGGCCTAGCTGAGGAGCTGAATGGAGGTGTTTTAGGAGAGCTTCGACCAGATCCACACAAAATCCACAGCATCCACCATTCTAACCTGCTATAAACTGCTCAAACTAGTGTATTTAGAAGCCTCAATGTCTAATCTAGTGAAATCTGCAAAGAAACAGGCCAATTGAAGTTTTCTCAAGCCTCCAAGATGTCTGCTTCCTCGAGGCCTATTGGCTCTCCTTGCTGCTCTCCTGCCCGGGAACCCGAGCTGCAAAAGGACCCTGGATCCAGGTTGGATAACCCTATTATGGATACTAACTACCAGAATTTGGAAAGATTAATAAGGGATCTGAAGTATGATTTGGGCACTGGGATGCAATCCAGCTTCAACAACATGACTGCACAGATACAACATCTGCAGCAATTAGTCAACTCAACGTCAGAAACAATAGAAGCCCATGAAACACGAATAGCAGAAGCTGAATCCCGTATTAGTACTCAGGAGGATGCCACAGGCAGAATAAATACTGATTTATAGCAAGTGTTTCAAGATATAGAAATGTTGAAACAAATAGTAGATGATCATGAAAACAGAGAAAGACAGTGCAGTATCAGAATCGTGGGTCTCCCGGGAGGCCTGGAGGGGAAAGACTGCATAATGTTCATTAAACCATAGCTGCAAAAGCATCTTAAAATACCCTCAGATCTTGACCTAGAGATACAGAGAGCCCATCGCTCACTGGGCCAACGGGCCTGCTCCTGACCAAAGTCCGAGACACCTCCTATTTAAATTTCTGCACTTCCAGGATCGTCAAGCCATACTCACAGCAGCATGGAAAACAGACACTATTTTGATCCAGGGAGCAAGGGTCAGTATTTTCCCGGATTTCTCCCGTCCTCTTCAGACCAGAGGGCAAGCCTTCGCTGATGTCAAAAGGCGGCTCCATGAAATAAACTCTCCCTTCATGATGGCCTATCCCGCGAGGCTGATTGTGCGTCACCCAGGAAGCCACAGAGAGCTTTTACAGATCCTGAAATCACCATGGATTATGTGAAGGGATTGCGGAGAAACGGTGGTGATGAGCGAGCAGAGTACAATGGAGACTGAACCTGACACAGCAAGTTATAAGAACTAGATTTGACATTTGCTGTTGTGTCTCCTGGTTTCAGGGTTTTGGGGCAGGGACTGCTGTGGTACACAACTCTGGGGTCGGAGGCCTATAAGGACATACTCGAGCATTTCCCAGAGCTCACCCATCCTCTTTGTGGGGAGCTGGAGAGCTTGCTACTTTTTGGGACTCCTTGGGACACTGGCCTATCTAAGGTCTACATTTGTTCACCGAACATATTAACTTTACCTTGGCCTCATTCTGTTTTAGGCCTGTTCTGATATGCTATGTTTAAGGGCTTGTTATGTTTAAATTTATGCAGGTTGTACAATATCTTAACAAGCTATAAACTTTAGTACTGAACCTCAATGGTCAGTAAGACCTCGCCCAGATGCAAGGTGGGGGACGATCATCCGGCTTCCCCAGGGCGAGGGACGCTGAAACAGCTTGAGTGTACCAATTTGATTTAAACCACCACCTCTTACTGGGCGTTCCTCAAGGAGGTTGAACTCTCTTCCTCTCAGCAGGGCGAAGGTACTGAAAAAACACTCGGATGGATAGTGTGGCCTGTTGGGGTACTGAATATGTTAAGTAAAAAAAGTGGCATATAGAGCAGTATCCATGGATGGGGGGGGGGAGAGATCCAGCGAGATCCAACATTTATTTGGGACAGATGGGGCCTCATTGCCGGTGGTCTGCCATCCTAGAGATCTGAATGGGGCTCAATGGTTTCTCTTAGGCTGAGCAATTATGGCAATCTGCTTAATCTATATGGTGTGAGAGAAGGACACGCACTACGCCACTCTGGGCATGTTTATTGTGAACCATACTGTTCGATGGTCACTAGTTCCCAGATGGCTACCCACTACGACATCTGTGATCCTCTCTCCATCTCCATTTGAGAGAAGCAAGTCTAATATTGCTCCCTCTCAAGTGGGCTCGACACTGCCCTATCTGATCATGGGGAGATAGCGGAGGGGACCTACTGAGTGGTGAGGCCTTGTTGGTTTATTCTAGTTGCCAGACTGTGGCTGGTGATGTATACCGACTGCAGCTCTTCCCCCGTGAATAATTTATTATTGCTCTAATTGGATAAATGCAAGTTAATACGCATAGGGTTTTTCACCCTTCTACTATAAGTGCGGATCTGACAGCTCACTCCACGAGAAGCAGAGGGAGTTGATACTTTCGAGAATGCAAGGGGGGGGTTAGTCTGCGAGGGTTGCAGGATAGAATGGGGAAGAGGGGAACTATATGGGGGATGCAGACCTGGAGGGAGGGTGGTACTTTGTTCTTAGGAAGTTTGGTTGTTAATAAAGGGGGTGTGAGACCTGTTTGGGAGCTTTCTCTCTTTTCTGGTTGGTGGGGTGGGGAGGGTTGGGGAAGGGGATTAATGAGAGGGACAGTGTTAAAAACCAAAAATGTGGGCAGTTTGGACAATGCCTAGAGATGGTTATATATTTTAAGTTTAGGTACAAAGGTACAGTGTATTTCTCTTATTTCTTTATGCCGAACAAATGGCTGAACTGAAAGGTCTGTCCTGGAATGTTAATGGACTGAAAACAGTAGTTAAGAGGAAGTGAGTATGTGCCTATATTAAAAAAGTCAAAGGGGATATAGTGCTTCTGCAGGAACTGCATCTTACAAGGGAGGAGGCAGACAAACTTGTCCATTCCTGGGGAGGGGTCCTCTTGGTGGCACCTTTTACTTCAAGAGCTGGCAGGGGTGGCCATTTGGCTGTGACCTGGCCTGCCACATAAAATTAATAGTTTTCTGGCTGACCCACAAGGTAGATACGCCATTGCGGAAGTGGTCCTGAAAGGTAGGGAGTATACCTTTGCATCTATCTATGGCCCAAACTTTGACTCCCTGAATTTCTTCACACACCTGGGGATTACTCTAGCCCCCTATCAGGATAATCTAGTCTTGGGAGGAGATTATAATACTTAACTCGATCCCAGGTTGGACCACTCTGGAACCAAAACCAAACCCTAATTTAGGACGTGGCAGCACTACAAGACTTTATAACTCGGAGAGCCCTGGTGGAGGTCTGGAGACACTCCCACCCTGGAGACGGGGAATACTCTTTTTCTTTTCCCCACTCACATTGAGTACACACCAGATTGAACTATATTCTAATCTCCCCCCACCTGATCACGGGAACCATGCAAGCCACATATGGTTCCATCTTAATTTCGGACCATGCCCCCCTTCAATTGCACTTAATGGCAGGACAGCACTCTCCTAAGGGACCTCAGTGGAGATTTGACCCAATCCTACTCTTAGGTGATGGCTATGTCCAATTTATTAATGAGAAAATAAAATAATTTATTAATAATAATAAAAACAAAGGGACACATATAAACTTTGTTTGGGATGCCCTAAAAGCTTTTATCCGAGAGACAATTTCTTATGCTGCCTACAAAAGGAAACAATCAATATCAATCACTCAATCAGTCAATCAGCTTTATTTATAAGAAAGCACCTTTCAAAAACCAAGGCGCTTGTACAAAAGTCATTAAAACAATTAATAAAACTATGATAAACATATAAAACCCCATGGCTGCAATACTAATAATCGGCATATGCCATATTAAAAAGAAAAGTCTTTAATGCTGTTTTAAAACTTTGGACGGTTGGGCTATCTCAGAGCTGACGAAGTAGAGAATTCCACAGGGTTGGGGCTGCAAAACTAAAAGACCTGGCCCCAGATGTCTTCAAGCGAACCCTGGGAATCTCTAGCAATCCCTCATCAGTGGATCAAAAAGAGCAGGAGGGACAGTAGGGGTGAAGAAGATCTTGCAGGTAACCAGGTCCCTGATTGTGTAGGGCCTTATAGGTCAGCAAACCAACCTTGAAGGTGATCCGCCACCGTGCTGGCAGCCAGTGCAGTCCACGAAGCACAGGCATTATATGATTGGACCTAGAGGAACCAGTCAATAGCCTGGCTGCCGCATTCTGCACGAGCTGTTGGTGGCAGATATCATCCCCCGGTAACCCAACGTAAAGGGAGTTGCAATAGTCAAGGCAGGAGGTAATGAAGGCATGGACCAAAGTTGGAAGATCGCCGGAGGGAACTAGGTGTTTAACCTGGGTGATATTCCTCAGATGGTAAAAAGAGGTTTTGACAACTGGCGACACCTGCGATTTAAGTGTAAAAAAGTCATCAAACATAACACCCAGTTTCCGCATCAGGTCTGAGGTAGTTAGCTGTACACCCACAAGCCATAAGCCTGAAGGTGATCCAGCCAACAAATCCACCTCCCAACGACCTGGGTCCACAACCAACACCTCGGTCTTTTCTGGGTTTAACCACAGGCAACTCCCATTCATCCATTCTTGGATTTCAGTGAGACAGCTGTTAAAGACGGAAATGGCAGAATCCTGGCCAGGCACAAAGGACATGTATAGCTGAGTGTCATCTGCATAGCAGTGAAAACTCAAGCCATACCGCCTAATAATCGCTCCCAACGGCAGCATATACACTGCAAATAACATGGGCACCAAAATGGAACCCTGCGGCACCCCACAGGATAGGGGGAGTGATGCCAAGGAAAATATCCCAGACACCACCCTCTTAGTCCTACCCTCGAGGAAAGATCGAAACCATCTGAGGACTGTACCAGACAGTCCGCAGATGAACTGCAGGTGCCCCAGTAGCACCTTATGGTCTACGGTGTCAAATGCCGCCGAGAGATCAAGAAGGACCAAGATAGAATGGGTCCTTTGATCTCTCGCTATTAGGAGGTCATTAAGTACCCAGACAAGAGCTGTCTTGGTACTATGTATCTTCCTAAATCCGGACTAAAGAGAATCATAGACATTGTGGCTGATCAAACGACCATCCAGCTGCGACACAATCACTTTCTCAGTAACCTTACCCACAAAGGGCAGGTTAGAGACAGGTCTGTAGTTAGCCAGACAGTCTGAGTCCAAGGAGGATTTTTTAAGAAGGGGCCGAACCACGGCCTCCTTTAGAGGATCAGGAAAGATCCCTTTCTCCAAGGACATCCAGACTATTTCAGCAAGGACCGGACTGATTTTATCCACACAGCCCACTAAGAGATGTGTAGGGCCTGGGTCCAAACTATAGTTGGTCGGATGCAAGGACTGAATGAATATCACAATGTCACTGATCATGGGGAGGCTGAAGTCGCACCACAAAATCTGGGCATCCGACATCTCCTGCTGGCCATCGCAGCCCCCTTTAGGGAGGGACAAGCAGATACTCAACCTGATTGCGGCAACCTTATCTGAAAAGAATCAAGCAAACTCCTTACACCGTTCTTCAGAAAAAGCACTTCCAGACTGAAGACAGATTGGATTGCACAATCTGTCCACAGTCCGGAAGAGCTGAGCTGGTCGATTCTTTGCAGCAGCCAGCTCCCTGGACAGGAATACTGCCTTCTTACGGGAAAATTGCTGATGGATAGACCACATAATGGTCCATCACACTAAGTATGCCGCACTCCAGGCCAGATCTCCGCCAGCACCTCTCTAGCCTTCGTCCCACTCTCCTCAACTCCCTCAAAGTCTCATCAAACCAAGGAGACTTGGGGCGAAGAGTGAGGGGATGAACTTGAATAGGAGCACTGGAATCCAGGGCCTCTACCACCACCTTGTTATAGGCAAGTACCAGGTCCCCTGAATTCATGCATTCACTCAGTAAACCCAATAGGTCCAGCACCGCCATCAGGCCATCTGGTGAAACACCCCTCAAAGAGCGGTACCGGTCCATCTCCATAGAGGCTGGCCTACTAGGGGTGGCCTCGAAACTGAACCCAATGGTGTGACGGTCAGACCATCCGACTGGTTCCACCACCAAATCGGATATCTCCATCCCCAGAAGAAACACCAAGTCCAATGAATGACCACCAATATGGGTAGAAATAACCTGTGTGAAGCCTAGCAAAATCATTAGCTGGAGAAAGTCCTGACCAAACTGCGAGAGTTCGTCATTGACCCAGGCATTGAAATCCCCCAGAACCAACCATCTGGGGGATCCCAGTGTCAGGTCGACAATGAAGTCCGCAACTTCCCGCAGGAAAACATTCTCGTCTCCTGGTGGGTGGTAGATGAGAAGTATCCTGCACCCCACGCCCTCACCCATTATACATTTAAAGGAGCTGGTAGTTCCCACTGGCACTTCCATTAGGCCCAGATCGGATCTAAAACAGATGGCAACACCCCTGCCCCTACGATCCATCCTCGGGCGGTGTATCACCGAGTACCTGGCTGGAATTGCTGATGCCAACACTGGACCAGCATTTTCATCCAGCCAGGTCTCGGTGATGCAAGCCAGATCTGATGATCCAACAAGATCCGCTATTACTGCGGTCTTGTTCTCAATAGACCTGGCATTGCTTAACACCGCCCGAACAGGATGAGAACCCAAGGAAGACCAAGTTACCTGCCTGCCACAAGCAGAGCCCTTGAGTATGGGAACCAGACATGGAGAACCCCTTTCCTGGACCCATTTCACCCCAGGGCGTCTCCTTGTCCCCACTATTCCTATCCGCCCACTCCTTTCCATCCCGTCTCCAGGCCAGGCCCTCGCCCTCCTCCCCCTAACAATCCCCAAGGCTCTACACCTTCTATATACCTCTGGGGATAGTGGAGGACAGGAAAAAGGACAAAGCTCCCTGAGCCTGGAGGGGAAATAATACCCGACCGTCCATATACCTTCCCAACACATATTCAAAAATCCAACAAATCACAAACCTAACAAAATAAAATAATATAAATTATAAAATTATAAATTATAAAGCATTCAGTCACATTCGGTCAGGCATTACAAACCATACCAGTAAATCCACAACTTTTAAATATACCTCTCGATTAAAAGAGGACAAGTTGTAATAAATCAAACCAGTGTCAATCTTAATGAACAATCCCAATTTAGTCAAATTAAATTGATGCAAAACAAAGTCTTAGTCTTGGTGGCCAAGAAAAAATGAACCGCAGGCCAAATTAAAGTCATATATATCATATAAACCTTCGGGATACAATCCAGGAAATCCACGACATAACAGTGGACTGGGGCGTGCAAGCCAAATCTCAAGGTGGGGCCTCCCCTCCAAATGCACCAAGCTCACTGGTCCCAACACCCTGCTGCCCGTGACCCACAGCTACAACCCCCCCCCGGGGGCACGCCACAGGGAATGACCCACAAGGGATCTAGAAGATGTCCAACCAGCACTCTGACTCCCCAGAGATACAGGGGGCAACTCCTGCTTGGTCACAGGAAGCTGGTCAACCACTACCCCAGGTACAAATAGGAGGCCCCCCCCAGCACAACACCCAGACCACACCACTCCTCTAATCCCAAATGCCCGTAGACGTCTAGTGTCCAAGGGAATGTCCACAATCTTCTTGGGCAATCTGTTTAAATTACTCACAAATTCAGAGCTACAACCTATAAAATCCAATTGATTCGATTCAAAACTCCAAGCCTCTGGTCTTAGGCCATTAAGCTTTCCAAGCAGCAGTCTAAACAGTGTAGTGTTCTCCCCCCAAATCTCTCACTTAAGGAGGGAGGAATTACCACACCGGAGCTAAAACCACTGCTTCCAGATTTAAATCACTGTTTTCATTAAAGAAGCCACGACCGAATTGGGAATTGTTCAATATCCCGCTAAACAAACGATAAACGAAAAACAGTCAGGAGATCAACTAATAGCCCAATACAAACCACAGGAGGCTCTCACCACTCCTGATAGTGCCAGGGAAATTATTCAGTCTCAGCTAGGCAAACAGTGAACAAACAAGGGGATCAGCTCGCTACTCCTGGAGCAGACTAGGAGGCCCTCACCACTCCCGATAACAGCAAAATTGTCTCCAGCTGGGCAGATCACAAACAGGTGGATCCCTTATCCAAACACACTTTGGTCCTCACGGTTTATCCACCAAGAGGATAATCAATTCTGTTTGCCATAAATCCTGTAATGGTCCCCCAAAGAATCTACATGTAACCCCTAGATGGCGCTATCCCAGGGGCTACTACCCCTGCCTGATTTGCCACTAACAGGTTGAGGGGCCTGGATCCAATGGCGGGTGCCTCCACCCAGAGGTCAGGGTTTGCAATAGTTAAACTAACTTGGTCACAGCCCTCTGGGACACTGCAACCCCTCTTTCTTCCCACTAGTGGCCCACACAATATATTAGAATTACCTTCACAGTATACACATACCCCCAAGGCTGGTTCAGGCACTGGGACCTCCTGTAAAATAAGATACAGTGCAACAATCACAGTACAATACTTTAACATAGACAAATACCTCAAGCAGTATAACTTTGCTAAAACAAGCAGCTCTGATTTATTTGGGGGAATATAACAAGGACAGGGAAATCAGGTTAATTAGCTTATCACTTTACTATCTACCTATGGCTCTGTGCACAGGCCTATCCTACCAGTTACTGTCCCTGGGTACCCAAGCCCTAGTGGCTAGTCCAAACCGTGGCAGCTGGTAGAGGCCCTTTCACACAGTGAAAAAATTAGTTTAAACAGTCAGCAGTAAAGTGATTCCATTTGGATTTAATGTGGCAATTCAACAGAGAGCGACCCTGAATTAGTACTCACGACCTCCAAACAAGATAGGGTCCTTCAACGTCAGCAGGGCTACTCTTGAGCTCCCGAGACTCTTCACACATTTATATGGTAAACAGTCACAGGCAAAAGTCCTTTAATGGCAGCAGGATTCACTTGAGCCGCACAAGCCTCCTCACACATTTATATGGTAAAAAAGAAAGTACTATACCAGGCAGGCTGCTTCTCTATCCCGATCACAATTACTGCACAATACCCGGGAGAACACACAGCAGATTCAGTTCCTGACAGACCGAGTGCAATTCAACAATTTCTCCAGTCTTCTACATGGTGAGCCTGGTTTCTACTCTTCAGAGATCCTTTGATTCTCTTCACAGGAGGATTCAGTCCTAACAAGCAGTTACACAAGCTGCAGACCGGAACTCTGGGCCTTCACAAGTTTTTGACTGAAACTATGCACTGAAGGAGCACAGGGTTTCTTTCCCTTCACTGCCAGAGCTAAACTGAAACTCCAACAGACAAAACCGGCACTTCCTTTGAGTTCCTCCCAGTTCTTGACTGGATTGGCTGTCACTCACAATAGGCTGCTGCTGTTGGTCCAAAAGGCGAAGTCTAAACTACATCTCCCAGAGTCACTGCCCATACAATCCTCTTGTGGCTGGCTCAGATTATGAGTCCAAGTTCTGATTCGTCCAAGGCACCATTTTAGAGCTAGCTTACCCCACACTGATTGGTCCAGTTCAGCAGTTCAAAACCAGAATGGGGAACTAGGCAGACACAGTTCTGACTGCAGAGAAAACAGGTTAGACAAACTGTATTTTCATTATTACTCTAAATTATTTCTGGCAAACAGTTACATCTTTCAGATAGGTTCCCTTTGTACTCCTAGTGACTGCAAAAATGGAGTGAATTGGCAGCAGTTCGAGTGGTACTCAAACAGAGAAGCACACAGTCCCCCCATACAAACTAATTATGTCTGCAAGCAGACGGCTCTTAAAGAGACAGTACCAGAGGCTCTAAAAACACTCACTGATAAATGGCTTAAACGCCAAACACCATTCAGGCTTGGAGCATTCAAGCAAGCTCCTGGAAGTCTTTTGGGAACCCCCATTTGCAGGGGGGTTACATACAGACACAGGAAACAGAACGACAAGCTCTTCAGTGCTAATCCCTCCCGGTACCAACACTGCCTCCGAGAAACATAAAATAAAATACAGCTCTCCAGTCGCTAACTCACTACTTGAACCTTGACTATCACTCGCACCCCTACACCTAAATGTTGACCAAACTTAAACAGAAAACAATAAAAACAATAAAATCAAATAAAATTTACAGCCAAAACGAGCCCATCACTGATGGCAGCCCAGCATGGCCGCCATCTTTCTTCAATGAGGGAGGAGGAACAGCTCACTACTGAAATCCAGGTACTAGAGGAGATGAAGGCCATGATCCAACCCCAGCCCCAAATCGTAGGTGAGCTAAAGCTGCTAAAGGGGAGGCTACATCAAATGGTCGCGGGAAGTTGAAGCGGGACCTAGTGCTCACTAAATCATACACACACTTTGAAGGCTTTGATTTGTCTGTTGGAAGCTGAGAACCTTGCTACACTGCAAAGAACAAACTATAACTCCATTTAGGACCTGGTAAGGCATAATATTGTTGGGGACTTGTTAAGAAGAGGAGCTGTGCATTCCACAAAAAGTTTCATTTTTTTTCCTTATTGGCATTAAGCAGAGAATTGCAGGATTCCATTAAAAGTATAGTAATTTTATAACCAGAGGGAGTGAGATACAACTGAATTTGCTTGATTCCTGAGGTTGAGACTTAGGAATTGGAAGGATAATTTTGCAACATTTTAAAAGTGTCCTGCTGGCAGAGAAGTTAAGTTTTTATCCCTGGTTTCACCGAAAGGTTTTGTGTATTGGAATCAGACATAGTGGAGTGCCTACATTGAAAGGCCTGCTTACATCACAGGTGTCACTAGTCAATCAATTGGCTCTGGGTGGGGTTTCATCACTGTGCTGTCTTAGGCATCCTTCACAGTTAGAAGCCAATCAGACTGACTTTGATTTGTCTGTTGGAAGCTGAGAACCTTGCTACACTGCAAAGAACAAACTATAACTCCATTTAGGACCTGGAAACCTGGTAAGGCATAATATTGTTGGGGATTTGTTAAGAAGGGGAGCTACGCTTTCTACAAACAGTTTCATTTTTTTTTTCCTTATTGGCATTAAGCAGAGAATTGCAGGATTCCATTAAAAGTGTAGTAATTTTATAACCAGCAGGAGTGAGATACAACTGAATTTGATTGATTGCTGGGGTTGAGACCTAGGATTTGGAAGGATATTTTTACAACATTTTAAAAGTGTCCTGCTGGCTGAGGAGTGAGTTCATTTTTATCCCTGGACTCAGTAGAGTGGTTTGTGTAGGAGCAGTGGTCTAGTAAACTATGGTGTTAGCTGAATTACAATAAAGGGCAGTACTCACCAGGGTGGTGGAGCAGTTGTGTATTTGATTGTTTCTAACAGTCACCAGTGGCTGTCGACTACCCACCCACCTTTCCCCACACCCCACCCCTCCAGGCATGGCATTTTCTTTATAGCCAAAGTTCTGACATCACTTCCTCAACAGGTCTTGGGGCAGAACTGTCATATTCTTAATAACCCAGCACAGTGCATAAAGGGTAGGTACACACCACAAACAATAATACAAAATCTCTCTCTCTCTCTCTATATATATATATATATATATATATATATATTACATATTGTATATTATAAGGAGAAGAACATGTCGGGAGCGGAGCAATGCACTGGCTGTGGGGCAGCAGTTTTCCGGGACACATTCTGGAAACTGCGTTGCTGTCCTATTTGCAGGCAACTGTCAGCTCCGAGGGAGGAGGTTGCCCACCTCCAGGCTGAACTAGCAAAGACTAAGTAGGCCTCCCCCACCCAAAGAGCACCACTGCCACAACCACTGCCTCAGAGGTTGGCAAGTATGAAGAGCAGTTGGACCACAGTGGGTTCTGGGAGTGTGCGGGTAGTGGACCAGAGGTGAAGTCCCCTAGTTGTACCTCTTCACTAATCATATGCCATTCTGGAAGAGCAAGGTTCTTCTATGATGGCACCCTCAGTGGAGACCCAGAAGAATGCTGAGGACATCCACAAGGGAGACCCACAAAAGGGTGGCAAGGGACACCACAGGGGAAGAAAACAGCTTCTGATAGGGGACTCAGTTGTTAGGGGGGGTAAAACTGGGGAAGGGAGAGGAGAATGAAGTAAGGTGCCTGCCTGATGCCATGGCTTGGAGGGACAGGGAGTGAATCCTCAGGATTGCTGAAGCAGCATCACAGGAGAGGGAACTAGATATCATTGTCCACCTTGGGACAAATGACCTAGCTAGGCATGGGATCAGTACAGTGCAGAATGAATTTATGGAGTTGGGGAGGGGCCTCAGATGGATAGCAAGCACGGTAACCTTCTAAGAGGTGCTGCCAGTCCATGGCAGGAGTGAGGCTAGGGTACTGCACACCATGCAGTTTAATGAATGGTTGCAAAACTGGTGCAGAGCATAGGGCTTTGGCTTCATTGGAGACTGGGGGTCCATCTGGAGAGATAAAGGTCTATACTGGCACGATGGTCTGCATCTGTCCATGAAAGGAACCAAGCTCCTAGGTGACAGGTTTAAATGCTTCCTTGGCAAGCTTTTAAACTAGCCAAGGGGGGAGGTGCTGATAAAAAGCAGGAAATTTCAAGCCTCCCCCCACAAAACATGGCAGGTAGTAAGGTAAACACTGAGGTACAGAGCTCAACACAGGGCAGGACAGGGGTAAATGGAAAAATAGACAAGGGCAATAAGAGCAGGGATGGGGGATAAAAGGATAAAGCCAACATTAAATGGACGGCAATGAGTACCAATGCCGTAGTCTGAAAAATAGCCTACATGAGCTAAGTAGCCCTGATGGAAGATGAACAATTGGATATTGTGGCAGTCATAGAAACATGGTACACAGAGAACCATGACTGGGATGTCAACATGCCAGAATGTACACAATCTACAGAAGGGACAGGAAAGGTAAAAGAGGAGGTGGAGTAGCTCTACATAAGAGACGGAACAAAGCTACAGAACTAAAAGTAAAGGGGAGGACAAGAGGCACTCTGGGTCACCTTGGAGACAGGAATGGCATCATAATCTGCACAGGGGTTGTATACAGACCCCGTCTCAAGGAGAAATGGACAAGAAAATGATAGAGGACATTCTCAAAATGGCTGAAAAAAGGGAGATACTGTTGATGGGGGACCTGAATATGCCATATGTTAACTGGATGACAGGTACTGCAGCCACATCCAAGAGCAGGGTCATTCTCGATGCCCTGCAGGGGGCAGGCCTTAGACAGCTAGTATTGGAACCCACTCGGGAGGGAGCAATACTAGACCTGGTGCTCTCAAATGGACAGAGGATCACAAATTTAGAAGTCAGTAGACATCTGGGAACAAGCGACCACTGCACGGTGTGCTTCACAATGAGCACAACCATGGAGATAAGCCATACAAAAACAAGGATACTGGACTTTAGAAGGGCTGACTTTGACAAAATGGGTGAATACCTGAAGAATGCACTAGCAAATGGCCAAAAAGGAGGGGTGGAAGAACAATGGAGAAAAAACAAAACTGCCATCATAGAGGCAACAAGCCTTTGTGTGAAACAAATAAAGAAAATAAAGCGGAGTAAAAAACCACTATTGTTCTCAAAAGAGGTGGCAGGGAAGGTTAAGGAGGAAAAGGCTGCATTCAAAAAGTATAAGGAACCACAGAAGGAGCACGACAGGGAACTGTATCAATTAAAGCAGAAAGAAGTGGGGAAGGCAGTCAGAATAGCAAAGGGTCAAACCAAGGAAAAAATAGCCAACTCAGTTAAGAAGGGGAATAAAACCTTTTATAGGTACACTCGGGAGCATAGAAAGGTTAAGGGAGGGATAGTAAAGATTAATGAAGGGGAGGGGAGGTGGGCAGAGGGAGACAGTGAAAAGGCAGAGGTACTGAATGAATACTTTTGCTCAGTATTCACAAAAAAAGATGAGGAGGAGTTGCCTAAACCAGACAATAGAAGCACTCTGGGTAGGGGGGTTGACACCAGTCCATTCACAGAAGAAAGAGTCCTGAAAGAACTCCTAAAACTCAAGGTGGACAAAACAATGGGGCCTGATGGGATTCACCCCAGAATACTAAAAGAACTAAGGGAGGACCCAGTGACACCACTGACCATGCTTTTTAACAAATCATGGCAGGATGGGCTGTTACCTGAGGACTGGAGGAGGGCAGGTGTGATTCCCCTTCACAAAAGTGGGAGCAAGGCAGAAGCAGGAAACTACAGACCTGTTAGTTTGACCTCAGTGGTAGGGAAAATGATGGAATCACTTCTGAAAGAAAGAATTGTTGAGTACCTAGAGGCCAGCGGGGCACAGGACGCAAAGCAGCATGGATTTACAGCAGGAAGGTCATGTCAGACGAATTTAATTGATTTCTTTGACTGGGTGACCAAAGTAATAGACCAGGGAGGGGCTGTGGATATGGCCTACCTAGACTTTAGCAAGGCATTTGACACAGTCCTGCACAAAAGATTAATAATCAAGTTAGCCAGCCTGGGAGTGGGTACCAGAGTGGTAGCCTGGGTAGCAAACTGGCTGCACAACAGGACACAGAAGGTAATAGTGAATGGAACACATTCCGAAGAAAGGGGGGTTACTAGTGGAGTACCTCAGGGCTCAGTACTGGGTCCAGTCCTCTTTAACATCTTTATAGGTGACATTGCAGAGGGTCTGGAGGGAAAGGTGTGCCTCTTTGCAGATGACACAAAGATCTGTAACAGAGTTGATACACAAGAGGTGGTAGAAAAGATAAGAAGGGACTTGGCAAGATTGGAGGAATGGTCAGACATATGGCAACTTAGATTCAATGCAAAGAAGTGCAAAGTAATGCACCTGGGAAACAAAAACCCAGGAGAAGAGTACACAATAGCAGGGGAGGTACTAACAACAACAAAAATGGAAAGGGACCTGGGGGTAGTCATATAAGATGACCTAAAGGTGGGTAAGCAATGTGAAAAGTCGGTAAGGAGAGCCAGGGGGATACTGGGATGCATAGGAAGGGGAATCACAAGTAGAAAAAGAGAAGTGGTTATCCCTCTATACAGACAGTTGGTGAGACCCCATCTGGAGTACTGTGTGCAGTTTTAGAGACCTCATCTACGCAAGGACATAGACAGGATGGAAGCAGTCCAGAGGAGGGCAACTAAAATGGTGCAGGGTCTGCAGCAGAAACCATATGAAGAGACTGAGAGAGCTTAATATGTATACTCTTGATGAAAGGAGGACAGGGACATGGTAAAACTTTCAAGTACCTCAGGGGAATCCACAAAGTCCAGGAGGGTAGCATCTTTCAGAAAAAGAGATGTGTAAGAACAAGGGGACACAATTTAAAGATAGAGGGTGGACGGCTCAGGGGTAATGTGAGGAAATTTTTTTTCATGGAGAGAGTGGTGGATACTTGGAACCACCATCCTGAGGAGGTTGTTGGGTCTAAAACAGTGGAGGAATTCAAACATGCAAGGGACAGGCATAAGGCAATTATAGTGGGGGTTGCAGGAAGTAGGCTGTTGGTTAACTAGAATCTGCAGCTTATCCAGTAGGTAGGGCAATGGGCAGACTGGGTGGGCCAAGTGGTCCTTATTTGCCATCAAAGTCTATGTTTCTAAGTGGTTGGCAGGGCTAATTAAACAAAAAAAAAGCTGAGAGGGCCATCTTGTCCATGGCCAAGCCCAGTGCTTCCCCTACATATGATCAAAAGGAGATCAATGAGATTTTTAGGACGTTCTACTCCGACCTATACACTACCCAGGTACCTCCAGACGGGGACCCGGGTTTTTTTTTTTTATGGGAAGTGGATTTGCCACACCTGAGTGATGATTTTAGGAATGAGCTTAATTCCCCTTTATCCCCTGAAGAGATTAAGCAAGCAGTCTGGCACATAAATAAGGGGAAAGCACTGGGCCCTGATGGTATTCCTGCTGAATTTTACAGAGCCACTTGGAATACCCTCGGTTCTTTGATGGGAGAGGTTTTGGGGTCTGCTCTGGCCCAGGGGGAGCTGCCACACTCTCAGAGGATGACCACTATAACAGTACTTCCCAAGCCAGGGAAAGACCCCTCTAAGTGCGGGTCGTACCGCCCTATTTCGCTTCTCAATGCAGACTATAAAATTTTAGCAAAAATTATAGCAAATAGGCTGGAAGTGGTACTCCCAGAGCTGATCCACACAGATCGGGGGGGGGGGGGTTGTCAAGGGAAGGCAAGTTAAGCATAACCTTCGTAGGTCCATCAACATCATCCGCAATTGGAAAAAAAGGGGAGGCCCACACAGAGGTCTATTTGCACTTGATGCCAAAAAGGCATTTGACTGAGTTGAGTGGCCCTTCATGTTTGCAGTTCTACATAAATTGAGATTGGGGGACACTATAATAAAATGGATAAGGGCCCTTTATGCTGCCCCACAGGCACAGATCTTGACCAACAGTACACTTTTGGCTCCCTTCTTGCTGACTAGAGAAACAAGGCAGGGCTGCCCCTTGTCTCCCCTATTATATGTGCTTACAATGGAGGCACTAGCAAACACCATTCGGGGAAACAGAGACATTGTGGGATGCATGGTAGGGAAGGAAACTCAAGTGATATCATTGTTTGCTGATGATATCTTACTATTTTTGAACAGCCCTGGTGAGGCCCTTCCAGCACTAAGCAAGATATTTGAGAAATATGGCCCCCTCTCAGGACACAAAATTAACTGGGACAAGTGTGAGTGGCTCCCCCTGGGGGAAAGAAAGATGGCCATAGACATAGCTGGAACCATAATTAACCCCACTAAACAGATTAAATATCTGGGGGTTTTGCTGCCCAGGAAGCTCTCCAAAATTATACCAATTAACTATGGCCCCTTGATCAGGAAACTCAAGACAGATTGTATTAATTGGAGGGCTCTCACACTCACCTTGCTGGGTTGAATTGATCTGGTTAAGATGTATTTCCTTCCACAGCTGCTCTATCTTTTTCAATCTATACCATTTTCTCTCCCACGGAAATACATAAAAGCATTGGAGGGAGCTTGCTCCCAACTATTGTGGCAGGGGAAAAAGCCGAGACTCAGGAAGGAAATACTGTGGTTACCAGAGAAGATGGGGGGGCCCTGAATTTACCTAATCTGTGGTTGTACTATATAGTAGCCCAGCTAACCCACATCCAAGATTTACTAAGAGTAGAGGGGGACGCCCCAACATGGAAGCAGGTGGAAGGCGAAGATGTCTCTCAACTCTATTATACCCTGCTTGTCAACTCATTAGGAGAAATCACCCCACCCAATATTTCCAATCCATGTACAAGGGCCACTTGGAAAGCTTGGAAGCAGGCCCATGCACTAATAGGACACAAACCCGGCCTTTCTCCAGATATGGCCTTAGAAAGGTTTCTAAAAGGGAAAGGTAGACTCTCCGACAGTGATAAAACAAGCCTCAAAAAGTGGGACAAACTAGGTCTACTTCGACTTAGCCAATTTCTAAAGGGAGGAGAGGTGAGGCAGTTTGACACCCTGGTTAGAAAATAAAAGTTACACCCCTCTCAATACTTCTTGTACCTCAGAATACGTGGTAGAATACAGGGAACCTCTCCAGGGACCCAGGACACCTTTGCCCTACAACGGTCCCCTCGGAAGAACTTTTTACTAAATTCTCCAATATTAAGGGCTTTAGACTGCTTAATAGGTGCTATAGATTATTACTGAATGGCCTCCCAGACCCTCTGGAAAGAATAAAACGTGTCTGGGAAGAAGAAGATATCTACCCTGAGGGGATCACCTGAGGGGACTTGAGATTACTTCTTAAAAATGTCCTAAATTAGTCAGTTAACAATCGCTTAAGAGCCATTCAGTATAACTTTCTCCAGTGTACTTATCATACCCCAAAATTGGCCCACACAATAGACCCTGAAGCCTTCCCATACTGCCCTAAATTTCATACTCAAGTGGGGGACTTCTTCCACATGGCGTGGTCATGCCCTAAAGTGTCACATTTCTGGCTGGGAATAATTTAAATTCTATCCAAAACCTTACATGCTGCAACTAGCCCAGACACAGTTGAAATATTACTGGGACTCCCCACATTGGGTGATTGGCAACCAGGAGGTGGTCAGAAGCTGTGGAGAATAGGAATAGTGGTGGTTATGCCGGAGCTTGCTATGCACTGAAGACTAGACCAAGTACCTACCATAGCTTCTTGGGCCACGGCTCTCATGCAAGTTATGAAATTGGAGAAGATGCAATACCTGGTCTGGGGACAAATTAGTAAATATGAGGAAATCTGGGCTCCATTAGAACAAGCTATTGCTGGGGACTGGTTCCCAAGCTTTTGATGCTGTTAAATACTTGGTTGGCATTCCATTAACTCAGGACCTTGAAATCATCTTTCTGTTTCTTTTACCACTGTCTTATGATGGATCCTAGACTGATTCTTATTAACTACAATTTTCTATCTTTTTACTTAAATATACTGTATGCAGGGACACTAGTTTACCGCATGCACGGTGATGCAGACGGAAACCTGGAATTCTGATTGGCGCACGGGAAAATGGCGCCAATACGGAAATAGTGTTTGTTCTCAGGGAGGCTGTGATCTGCAGCATATAAAAGTTACAGCGCGATAGTCTGTTGCCTTCTGTCTGCTGTATTTCGTCATCGAGTTTTCAACAGACATCTTGCTGCTGGATCCCTGGTGCGGAGAGTTGCCAAATTCCACCCCAAATTGTAAGTATTTATTTGTATTATTATCCTGCTGCTGCATTGCCAGGTTTTTCTGTTCCTAAGTGAGTCTGTCTCCACAATTCGGCGTATGCTGTGTGCCACCAGGTTTTTTTTGACCGAAATTGACTGTGTTGCTGTGCACTGCAATTTGGCTACATTTTAATTTAAAAAGTCATGTAAATTTCAGATATAAGCATTTTAAATGAGAGTGAAGCTCGCTGTGGCTATTCGAGAAAGGAAAATGCTTTTCCGCATACAGACGGCTCTTTTATTTAAAACGGACTGCAAACAGAGATACAGAACATTTTAAATGATCATGGCTATGTTGATGAGAGAAAAAATTATTTCTGCATTCTGGGGGCTCTAAATCACGATATGCAAGTAGCATCAGGAAGTATTTGTGCTAAAATATATTTTAGCACAAATACATACAATACAATGCTACACATGTCATGGGTCAGATTCTGAGCCCTCAGAATGCGGAAATCGTTTACTTTTCTGTCATAGCCATGATCATGTAAAATGCTTTACATCTCATGTTTACAGTCTGTTTTAAACCGACAAAACTCTCTGAGTAGCTTCACAACAACAACTGACAAAACTCCCAGAGTGGCTCGCCTCCCTTACCTATCACCTACCCTGTCCCATAGCCACCTGTTTTTACTAACCTAGCAGTACCTGCTCAAGCCTAATTGTCTGCTTAACCAATGTATGCTTACCTCTCAATCTTATCTGAATAACTGTAATAACCTGTCAATACCAAACCTGTAACACTGTTATTGTAAACAAAGTAATTACTGCATATATCTGCCTAAACTGTTGACCGCTATGATGTAAAAAGCTGTTATCTACAATGATGTAACTAAATGTTGTACTGTGTTTTGTCCTCTTTGTGATGAGGTACCTTTGGAAACGAGCCTCTGGCTCAAAGGTTGTAAACTGATGTATAAATAAATAAATAAACAAAAAATGCGCAGCCTGCCTCCAGTGGTTAGATAAATCAAAAAGTGTCGCCTGGCCTCTATGTTTGGGGGGGCGGGGCACTACGCCATGATCAGTGGGACAAGCTTCCATTGTGGGTGTTTTGAGATCAAGGGTAAGCCCCAAAACTCCAAATGCTGGAGTGTTCTGTTGCTGCAGCCTGGCCTCTTTAGGATGGGGGGCATGCCAGCAAGACTGAGATCAGTGTGCTGAACATGCAGGCCTGTGTATGTGGTTGATTTTTTGTGCATGACATTGGGTTGCGTGGGTAACAGGACCCAGGTATGCTTATTTTGGTAGGGTTTTTTTTTTTTACTTGACTTGTTTTAATAAACATGTTTGTGGAGGGTTCTCTTGTCTGGGCCAGCCAAATGTGCCAACATGTTCATGTAAAACTAAAATTTATTCTGTGTCTGTCACTTATTCTTGGTGACTGTGAAGTGGGGGAAACCATTCAGGATGCCTGGCATCAGTGGGGAAGAGGGGCATTGACAGGTGTTCGGTAGGGAGAGTGACCATGTTGGTGGGGTTCGGTAGGGGGAGCGGCTGTTCTGATGGGGTTGGGTGGGGAGAGTGGCCATGTGGGTGGGGTTGGGTGGAGAGAGTGGCTGTGCTGGTGGGGC
This sequence comes from Neoceratodus forsteri, assembly GCA_016271365.2. Lineage (NCBI taxonomy): Eukaryota > Metazoa > Chordata > Ceratodontiformes > Ceratodontidae > Neoceratodus > Neoceratodus forsteri. Next base: position 728,496,114 of record CM028129.1, read on the forward strand.
TGGGTGGGGAGAGTGGCCATGCTGGTGGGGTTGGGTGGGGAGAGTGGCTGTGCTGGTTTGGTGGCCGTGCTGGTCCTTCGGGGTGGGACAAGTGGCCATGCAAGCTCTGTCAGGGTGGTAAGAGTGTGTTGATTGGCAGTGCAGCTCTGTCGGGGTCAGGGAAAGTGGCTGGACTAGTCTGTCAGGGTGGGGAGAGTGGCTGTGCTGGTCCATCTGGGTGGGGAGAGTGGTCGGACTGATTTGTCAGGATAGGAAGAGTAGCTGTGCTGGTCTATCAGGGTGGGATGAGTGGCCGTACAGCTCTGTCGGGGTCAGGGAAAGGGGTTGGGCTAGTCTCTCAGGGTGGGGACAGTGGCTGTGCTGGTCCATCTGGGTGGGAAGAGTGGCCCTGCTGGTCTGTCTGGGTGGGGGAGAGTGGCCGTCTTGTCCATTGGGGAGAGTGGCCATCTGGTCCAGGGTGGGGAGAGTGGTCAGACTGGTCCATCAGGGTGGAAGAGTAGCCATGCTGGTCCATCATGGTGGGGCGAATGGCCGTGCAGCTCCGTCGAGCTGGGGAGAGTGGTTGGGCTAGTTCATCAGGGTGGGAGGAGTGGCCTGCTGGTCCGTCTGGGTGGGGAGTTTGGCTGTCTTGTCCATCAGGGAGAGTGACCATCTGGTCCAGGGTGGGGAGAGTGGTCAGACTGGTCCATCAGGGTGGGAAGAGTAGCCGTGCTGGTCCATCAGGGTGGCTGGGATGAGTGGCCTTGATGAATTGATCTGCCAGCTTTGTGCTGCTAACCTGCTCTACTAGCTTCATCATGCTGCTGGCCTGCACTTTCTGCTTCCTTGTGCTGCACCTGACCTGTCTTGCCATCTACTGTCATAGGACTACTGCCTTTCAGTGTGCCTGCAATAGTCTGGTAAGTTATCTGAATGGGAAAGCAAGGCAGGGAAGATGGAGTGCAGGGTGGGAGTGGGTGGGTGCGTGAGTTGGTATGCTCAATGTAAAATTAATAATGGTTTTGAAATATGACAGATGCTGGAAAAATGGTTCTGGTAATGGTGGAGGGAGGGGTGGACAGGCAGAGTGGCACAGAATCATTTTTTCCAACATGTATGGCAGTCTGCTGGGTCTGTGCCACGTTCCAGTGGTGGTTGTTTGATGGCAGATGGGCAGGCTGGGCGGACTGGTTCACATGATGGGGGAAAAAATGGTTCTGGCCTCTGGTGATATTTTATTTCATGTTGTATGCTCTGAATTGATTAATTTTTAATTTTTAAATGTGTACCCACTTTCGGAAGCGGAAGAGAGGAGTGGTGGTGGTGGGGCTATCGTATTGGGTCAGTTGTGAGGACTGAGTATTTTATTTGCTGTCCTAATGTGTGTCCCTAAATGAAGGGATTTTTATGATTAAGTTACGAAGATGGAGGGGCAGCTGGCACACCAGGCGTTGGTCCGACTGGCCATGGCAGCTGGGCTTAATTATGAAAAGAAAACAAAATGTTCCACTGTGTGAGCATTTGTTGCTCCAATGTGTGCCCTTAGTTTGCTGCCCCAGTATGTGACCTTCATAATATTTTATTGATGCAATGTTTTTTTTTGTTTGTTTTTTTGCACACCTTGCATTGAACATCTGTGGTTTGCTTGACTGATCTGTGGGGTGGTAGGCTTGTGGTCTGAGTGATATGAGAAACAGAGGTGGGGTGGGGAGTCCACAAAGAAATACAGTAGAAAACATTTTTTATTTTTTGTTGGTTGGGGGAGGGTGAGGGATAGACCTAGATGCTTGGGGGGGGTGAGAGACACGGACCTAGATGCTTGGATTGGGATACCAGAGATGGAATAAGTGATCCACTAATTATGTGGAAGCAGGTGAGTTTCCCTGCTGGTAGGGTTGGGCACAGAGTGTGGCTGTTCTGGTCCATCTGGGTGGGGAGAGTGTATGGCTGGTCCATTGAGGCTGGTGGGGCAACTCTGTCTGGGTGGGGATAGTGTTCAGGCTGGTCTGTCGGGGTGTGGCGAATGTTCGTCTGGTCCGGCAGGGTGGGGAGAGTGTCCAGCTTGTCTGTCAGGGTGGGGACAGTGGCTGTGCTGGTGGGGTGAGGAGTGTGGCCATGCTGTTTCGTCTGGGTGGGGATAGATGGGGGGGGACACAATCTGTTGTACTCTCCATGAAAGAAATACAGTACAGTACAAAATGTGTATAAAATGTGCCATTATTTTTGTGTGCCTGTGGTGTGGGTGGGGGGACACCAACCTGAATAATGTTCAGGCAGGGTGGGGAGGGTTGCCATGCAGATCCGTCGTGGTGTGGAAAGCGGGCCAGTCTGTCGGGTTTTGCTGGGCAGCATGTGTCTTAATTATGTCTGTGCCTGTGTGTTTGTGCCTGTCTGTGTGTATGTGTGTGCCTGTCAGTCTGTGCGTGACTGTCTGTGCATGTCTGTGTGCGTGCATGCATGTAGAATAACAGAGACACAGTCAGACAAAATAACTTTATTAAGCCACGTCAAGCTGAATAAACCATGTCTAGTCTGTGCCCTTCAAAACTATCGAAACTGCGGATTTTCCTCTTTGGTTTCCTTTATCAGTTGTGGAGAATGTACGATTCAGATTACCTAGGGGGTAAACAAAGACAAGTTGATAAATAAACTGTCTGACTGCATGTTAATAATAATCTTACCACTTTTAAGTTGGACTTTTGCAGGAATGTCTAATGGGTTATTGTTGGAAGTGCTGGGAACTACAGAGAACTGATGAGTTCTTAAAGGTGAACTACCGGCAGAAGTGAAGCCCTGACCACTGTACAGATTGGGGCTTCACCTCTCTGGTCCCCTATACTATACTACAGTATACTAAAAAATAATCTTTGCACCTGAGTGATCACTCAAACTGGTGATTGGGTACAAAGATCAATTCATTTCTGTTGAATTCAGGGGGGATAGGAGAGATGAAGCCCCGATCTGCACAGTGGTCATGGCTTGACCTCTGCCAGTAGAACACCTTTCATAAGTTTGAGCTCCGACATGAAAACCAAGAGGCTCCATTTTCATGAGGACCAAGTTAGAAAGTGCCCAATTTACTGTGGGTGCAATTCTTGATTGGTTTATTCTTTGGTACAGATTGTTGATCTCTCCATTAGCATCCTCAATCCTCATTAATCAGTTGCAGATTTTTTTTTTTAATTGGATGCACTTTGTTTACATATATGATACAAACCAATCCAGGTAGCTACTGTAGATTGTAGGGATTGGAGTCCACCTTGACGTCTGGTGGTTTGGCTTAAATCACATCTGAGCTCTGTCAAGCTTTGGTACATGGCATTGGATGAGTACAGTCATTCTGCCTCTGCTGCCATCATGCCTGAGGGGTGGGGGCTGCACTTGCTGCCCTCATGCCTGAGGCGTGGGGGCTGTACTTGCTGCCATCACGCCTGAGGGGTGGGGGCTGAAATTGCTGCTGTCACGCCTGAGGGGTGGGGGCTGCACCTGCTGCCATCACGCCTGAGGGGTGGGGGCTGCACCTGCTGCCATCATGCCTGAGGGGTGGGGGATGCACCTGATGCCATCACACCTGAGGGGTGGGGCTGACTTGCTGCCCTCATGCCTGAGGGGTGGGGCTGCACCTGCTGCCATCATGCCTGAGGGTGGGGCTGCACCTGCTGCCATCACGCCTGAGGGGTGGGGCTGCACCTGCTGCCATCATGCCTGGGGTGGGGCTGCACCTGCCGCCATCACGCCTGAGGGGTGGGGCTGCAGCCTGAGGTGGGGGCTGCACCTGCTGCCATCACGCCTGAGGGTTGGGGCTGCAATTGCTGCCGTCACGCCTGAGGGGTGGGGCTGCACTGCTGCCATCACGCCTGAGGTGGGGCGCACCTGCTGCCATCACGCCTAAGGGGTGGGGGCTGCACCTGCCGCCCTCATGCCTGAGGGGTGGGGGCTGCACCTGCTGCCATAATGCCTGATGGGTGGGGGCTGCACCTGCCGCCATCACGCCTGAGGGGTGGGGGCTGCACCTGCTGCCATCACACCTGAGGGGTGGGGGCTGCAATTGCTGCCATCACACCTGAGGGGTTGGGGCTGTACCTGCTGCCATCATGCCTGAGGGGTGGGGGCTGCACTTGCTGTCATCATGCCTGAGGGGTGGGGGCTGCACTTGCTGCCATCATGCCTGAGGGTGGGGGCTGCAGTGCTGCACTTGCTGCTGTCACGCCTGAGGGGTGGGGGCTGCACTTGCTGCCATCATGCCTGAGGGGTGGGAACTGCACTTGCTGCCATCATGACTGAGGGGTTGGGGCTGCAGTGCTGCACTATCTGCCATCATGCCTGAGGGGTGGGGGCTGCACTTGTTGCCATCACACCTGGGGGTGGGGGCTGTAGTGCTGCACCTGCTGCCATCATGCCTGAGGGGTGGGGGCTGTACTTGCTGTCATCACACCTGAGGAATGGGGAACGTAGTACTGCTGCTATCACACCTGTGGGATGGGAGACTGCAGTGCTGCTGCTTCTGTCACACCGGAGTGAGGGGGGCATAGTGCTGTTGCTACTACTGAACCTGAGGGATGGGGGCCATAGTGCTGCTGCTGCCATCACATCTTGTACCTAAAATAACTTTTAATTGGTACGAGGATGGATGGATGTACAATAGTGGAGGTCAAAATTGCTGAAATGCATATTCACACAGTTAAAAATGGTTAAATAAGGTGCACAAAAAAAAACACCAGTAAAAATGGATTTTGGCTTGGCAGACACCGGTGGCAATACCGGTTTTAACTATGTGCAAAACGGAATTTGCCCTTTCGCAATCACGGTAAACCACTGTCCCTGAATATATGTGCTTGCACCTCAAGCTATATGTTGGAAGTATCCCCCCACTGGATGGGGGTTAAGGTATGTCCTTACTTGTCCTAGCTTAAATAAAGTCTACAAAAAAAAAAAGTTGGTTTAAAATGTTCATTTAAAGTTCATTTTGTTTGTAGATGACACCAAGATCTGCAACAGAGTAGATGATCCAGATGGGGTGGGCGGAATGAGAAGAGACCTGGATAAACTAGCAAAATGGTCGGAAGAGTGGCAACTGGGGTTTAATGCAAAGAAGTGCAAGATCATACACACAGGGAAGAAAAATCCTGAAGCCACCTATAGGCTGGGAGGGGAGTTGCTGGCTGTCACAAGGGAAGAAAGAGACTTGGTCATCATCATCTCTGATGACCTGAAATCATCCAAGCAGATCACTAAAGCAGTAGGTAAGGCTAGGGGGATGTTGAGGTGTGTTAGTAGGGGTATCACAAGTCAGAAGAGGGAGGCAATAATCCCACTTTACAAGACACTTGTTAGGCCTCATTTGGAGAGCTGTGTGCAGTACTGGAGGCCACACCTTCACGAGGACATTAACCAAATTGAGGCAGTCCGGAGAAGGGCAACCAAAATGGTGCAGGGACTGCATCAGAAAACATATGAGGACAGATTAACAGAGCTCAATATGTATACCCTAGAGCAAAGGAGGGAGAGAGGTGATATGATCGAAACATTCAAACACCTTAAAGGCATTAACAAGGTGAGAGAGTCTAACATGTTTCAATATAAGAAAAATAGCAGGACAAGAGGACACAGCATGAGATTAGAGGGAGGCTGATTAAGGGGTAATGTGAGGAGGTTCTTTTTCACAGAAAGGGTAGTGGATGCATGGAACGGCCTACCTCAGGAAGTGATGGATATGAATACAGTGCAGGGCTTCTTCAAACAGGCATGGGATAGGCATAAGGGAGCAATACAGGTGAGTATGAATAGATAGGCCATTGATAGAGCAAAGGTCAATGGCACATTTATAAAACAGAAAAAGAAATAGGCAGACTGGATGGGCCTTGCAGTCCTTATCTGCTGTCAACTTCCCTGTTTCTATGTACTGGACTAGCACTCGGAACTCTGGGACTACCACTTTTGACTAGGCCAGTTGTCCTGGACTACCATGCCAGTTTGAAATTTGTCGATCCCTGGTTTGCTGTCCATCTGCTGTACCACTTGGTGTCTGTTTAGAATCATTATATATTATGTGTATCTTATACAACAGAACTGTGAAGTACCTGCAGCTGTCTCTTTTTTCTTTTGTTGGTTATCTAATATTTGCAGTACATTTAAGAGTCCCACATACTCCAGAACTGAAATAAGTATAATTTACCACTTACACAGTATGGGCAGTCAGATTATTAGGATATTCACTGTCATACTGCAAACACTGGTACAACAATATAGTATATGGAGTAATGCTGTACTGTCGTGGTGTGCTGTCCCTTGCATGAGGGATTAAACCAAGGTCCCTTCTACTCATCTCTGTTCCCGTCATTTTGGGTGTCCAGGTAGAAGTAAAAGAACCCAACAAACTGGTACTGAAAGAGTGGTCCAGTTGTGGTGGGGGGATTGGGATGTGGGTTTTCTGACTCCTAGCAGGATGCTCAGTGGGCAATAATGTCTAGAGGGCCATCTTGTGGATGACATGATCCACTCCAGGGGTCTAAATTAAGTCTTGCAGCCAGCCACTAGCCAGCAGGGCCAGTGACTGGGGAAATTCACTAACCCCACAGACTCTTCCACTAGCCCAGCTGATGTACTTATTGGTTACACTCTCCAGTACAAGTCTGCAGGGCTAGTTAAAGGAAAATCTAACTAACAGTACGGTTATTGTCAGGAGATGGGTGATCAGTGCCGTGACTGCCAGGTAGGGGGCAGGGCTGATACTTTTGGAAGTGGAGGGGGCAGTGTGGTGACTTTTGGAAGTGTGGGTCACTGCTGTGGCTGTCTGTGGAGGGTATCAGTCTTGTGACTGTTGCAGATGTATGAGGACAGTGCTTTAACAGTGGTGGTGGGCAGTGCTGTGGCTGGTGTGGGTAGAGGTCAGTGCTATCACTTTTTGAAGACAGGGATCAGCACTGTGACTGTTGGATAGGTGGCCACTGTGACTGACAGTGGTAGGTATTAGTTCTGTGACTATTGAAGGGGTGGTTTAGGTCTGTGACTGTTAGGGTGAGGCTCAGTCCTGTGACTGTTGTGGGTGAGGGGGCAGTGCTGTGGCTGTTGTGGATGGGTGGTCAGTGCACAGACCATTAGGAGTCGTGGCTCAGTGCTGTTATTGTCAGGCAATGGGAATTACTGCTGTGATTGATGGTAGAGAGTGTCAGTCTTGTGACTTTTGGGGGTGAGTTGACTGTGGTGTGACTGTGGGGATGGGTAATCAGTGCTGTAAGATGGGGGTGGGGTGTAGTGCTTTGACCAGTGCTATTACTATGGGGGGGATGGGGATCAGTACTTTGACTCTCAGGGGTGTAAGGTCATTGCTGTGACTACAAGGTTTTGGGGGGCAGTTTTATGACTGTTGGAAATAGTAAGAAAGTGCTGTGACTCTCAGGGGTGTGGAACAGTGGTGCAACTGCCAGAAGTGGTTGGTCATTGTCATGACTGTCGGTGGAGGGTGTCAGTCCTGTCACTGTCAGTGGGGTGGTACAGTCCTGTCAGTGTGGGGGAGTGGTACAGTCCTAAGACTGTGGGGGGGTACAATCCCATGACTGTGACAGAGGGGGTGTTACAGTCTTGTGACTGTGTGGGGGTGATGGTACAGTCCTGTGACTGTGGGGGTGGGCGTGGTAGAACAGTCCTGTGACTGGGGCTGGCTGGTACAGTCCTATGACTGTTGAGGAGTGGTCATTGCTGTGACTGATGTTGGAGGGTGTCAGCACTGTGACTGTGCAAGCAGTTGTGATTATCGGGAAGAGGGTCAGATATGTAACTGCCAGGGATAGGGTGTCACTTATGTGACTGTCAAAGTGAGAGTCATTCTTGTGACTTTTGGGAGGTCTTCTTCTGCACAGTTCTACAGCTTTGAGGGACTGAAGTACTTTCAGGAAGTGTACATGCAGCAGGAAGGTTGCATAAGGTGCCACACTAAGTGATTGTTCGGGGTAGGGGGAGTCAGTCCCGACTGTGTGGGGTGGTCTTCAGTGCTGTGACTGAGGTACGTGGTTGTGACTGTTAGAGATGGGATTACTACTGTAACTGCCTATGAAGACTGCATCTATGTGACTTTAGAGGGTATGGAGTAGTGTTGTCATGGTGGTGGGGTGTAGTACTGTGACCGCTGGGAATAGGGATCAGTACTGTGACTGTCAATGGTAGGTGCCCAGTGCTGTGAGTGATAGTGGAGGGTTTCAGTCATGTGACTCTCAGATGTGGTGGTACAGTCCTGTAACTGTATGGGGTGGAAGGGTCAGTCCTGTGATGGTCAGTGGTCAGTGCTATGGCTATAGTTTAAGTAGTGTAGAGTGGTATGCACTGGAAAAGGTGGTGCATGAGCAAAGCAACTAGCTTGTACTAAGAAAAGAAAAGACAGCTCATCACTCAGTGTAGATTCAGTGCAAGATTTAGTTTCTGGCAACATGCTGGTGTGCACCCACTAGCCCCAGTGCTTCAACCCTTCAATGGGCCTTCTTCAGGGGGTGGGTCTGAGGAACACAAATGTGCATTCATTTATACAGATCTCTTAAAATGATATGCACCACACACTAAAAACAATGTGTAAGTCAAGTTGAAAACACATGAGTAACTTGGTTATGATTGAACATTTCATTATTCTGTTTTTTGTGTTTTGTTTTTGATGCTCATGGTAAACAGTTAATGATATTAGTATACTACTTAAATTAAACATGACGTATATCTGTTACTTCATTTAAGTCTTTAACTTTCTATCTAAAGCAATATATTTGTTTTTTACTTTTTACACTATATTACACCTCTTTTGTATCTCTAGCCTCTCTATTGTTCCCACTACTGTATTTACTCCATATTAACCTTTTTCCTCTTCACTTTCACAGTCTCACAGGATGTGAACTCCTTCCCCATCAGATAAGCATAACAATATGCCTAGCCTTTCTCATTCTTGCTAGTAACTATTTAAGAACTGTGGATCCTTAATCTACAGGTCTAAGGCACCTCATCCCTCTAAGACTCCTCCCTCTGGCTCCATAGTACCCTGGTAGGAGATCCTGTACGTATTACCTATACTTGGTAGATTTACTGTAACCCTCGTTATGGGAGGATTGTGTATATGTGTTACGGTCATACATACTACAGCATTTTCCCCCATCCATAAACATTTTTGCCTTACTAGTTGACTCAGGCAGACTCTCAGTCTTGTCCCCACATCCCCTGTCTGCCACTTCCCTGTCTCAGACCACTGAGTCTGAAGTTCCCCATGGATTGGCCCCCTATGATAGGGCCAGGAAGGGGAGAGTCATCCACCCCCAACCTGTCACTCACATCTAGAACTGAGCCAGTTATCCAGGTGGTAGTGTGTGACTGAGGTAGGTGGGCAGCCTGTGCTAGCCATTTCCATATTCCTCCTCTCCTTGGATTAATGCCTTCACTTGGGGAAGCAAAGGTCGAGTCAGCATGCCTTCCCATCCTGGGACAGGACAGCTATCTGATTAATGGTCAGTCTTCTCTCCACCCTCGGCAACCTGAGCATGTTCATGAGCTCGGGTTACTGATGTAGAGGGAGTCAAGGCACACAGTGCCTCATCCCTCCATACCACTAGACCAGACTGACCTTATGCTGCAGCAAGGGAATTATTTATTAACACAGCAGGTGATCGGACAACAATAGATCCACTACACACCAGGGAATGTTTTTTTTATTAACGGGCCTAGCAGTCAGAGGGTGGGATGTACCTGTGGACACCAGAGAATGTGTTAACATCAACAGGGCCAGTAATCACAGAAGAATATTGTTATTGGCAGGCAGTTTGAAAGAAATATTGAGCTGCCTGAGGTTTCATATAAAAGCAATTTCCCCTGTATATGGTGCTAAGCCCTGTAAAATGGCATTATGCAGCCTTGCTGGCTCTGACCAGAGTTTGTTAGGGCTGTGGGCAAAGCCTACAGCCCTTCTGTCATCTGTAGCTCTAAAATGGGTTTTCTTGGCACTTCCATTTTAGACATTTGTATGTATTCCTCCACAGTTGCAAAGTAGTTCACGCCCCCTCCGATATTTGCTATTTTTGCTCTGTGTTAAAGGCATCTGAAGGAGGAGGGGGATGCTACTGTATTGTACCTCAGAACTTCTCAGGATATTAACAAAAAAAAACTTTTTAAACTGCTGTTTCTATCATCTGTCCAGCTCAGTTTAACAGATTTGTTCTATTTCTTTCAGCAACCTAGGGGACTCATTTTCTCTTGGTTTTTTGTGAACATGAAAGTCAGACAGTGTCAGACTACATACAGTGGAATGCAGATTGCTAGCTGCCTGACATTCCTTTCCACAGAACAGACTGGAAGCAAGCAGTGGAAACAGAAGACTTTTTTTTTCTTATTTTATAATATGACCTACTGAGTTTGTGTTTAGTTGCAGGGTCAGGGCCTTGAAAAAAATAATAACATTTATGTAACTCATTCAAGATTCCATCAGGTGGTCAGAAAAAAGTCTGAGAGAATTTGTGTAAAAACTAACAAATGAAAGATGCAAAAAATAGCATGCACACTGGCCTCTGAGACTGGATGATCAGACGGCTGTGGGTTCTATCCCCACACTAGGCATGTGGGTTAAAGAGCTTGTGTATTGCCTAAAACTAATATTAGATTTTAAAAGCGGCCAACCATTACCTTTTATATGTGAAGTACTTTATATTTTCCCTTTGTTTAATTAGAAGATTGTTTACTTGATGTTAATATGTGTGATGTGTGGAACAGCACTCTGTGTGGCAGCTGACATAGCTAGCTATACTGCCCCCACTACATCACCAGCATTGTGACCTCACTAATTGTGACATCACTGCTACTTAGTAATACCAATTCAGTGACTGCCAGGTCATTCACATGTGATTTCACTGTCAGTGAAATCACAATGCTGATGATGTAGTGGGGGGCAGTAGAGCTAGATATGTCAGCTGCAATACTAAGAGCTGTTCCACACATCCACCACAACGGCGTGGCATGCACCTTACACCAAGGCATCACTGCCGGCCTGATCCCTGAGGCAACCTGCTGGTCACCCTGCCTTCCTGAGAATGAACTCTGTTTACCACCACCCCCTGTTGCCTATCCCCTAATCAATTACTTATCCAGTTTACCACCTTTGGACCCACTCCTAATATACCCAGCTTGCTTACCAGTCTCCAGTATTGAACAATGTCGAAAGCCTTACCAAAATCTAGGTAGACCACGTCCAACACTCCACTCTAATCTAAATCCTTTGTCCCCCAGTCAAATCTATCAGATTCATTTGGCATGACCACCCCTTGTAAAACCATGCTGCCTCACGTCTTGAAACCCAGTGGATTCAAATTATTCCATAATCCTTTCCTTAAGCGGTGATTCCATTAACTTTTCCACCACCAATGTCAGGATGACCAGCCTATAATTGCCAGCCTTCTCCCTGTTACCACTTTTGTGTAGTGAGACTACATCTTTCTCCTTGAGTCCTTGGTTTTTTACCACTGCTCTGTTCTAGTGGGTTAGCACTGTGAGCTGTTTTGTGTGTTGGGTTTGTGCAGTGTTGGAAATAAATGTCAGAACTAGGGGGGCCCATAAGGATCATATCTTTAAAGTGAGCCCTCCTTCCCATTATGAGTGAATGGCAGTCAGTGATGCATGAGCTAAAGGGGCTCACTTCAGATCTGGGGGAACGAGCCCTGGCAAACCCCACTGTAATTCCAACACTGGGTTTGTAGCGGAAAATCATGCCAGACCTGATGCTGTTTTTCAGTTAGGTCACAGGGTGACTGACAATGGACAGGCAGTAGATTTGCTCTACTTCGACTTCATCACAGCCTTTGATTCGGTACCACACTGTAGGCTGCTGAAGCAGTTCAAGTTACTTGGGAGTAGAGGAGGGTTTAGTTAGGTAGGTGGGAACTTATTTGGGGGGCAACAGAGGGCAGTGGTGAATGGGGCTAAATTGGGGGGAGGGAGGTCACAAGCAGAGTGCTCCAGGGATCAGTCCTTGGATCTGTCCTATTTAATATGTTCATAAGGGACACAGGGGTTGTTTTTTTGGGATGACAGATCACATGGAAGAGGTGTAGGAGCTCCAGAAAGACCTAGAAAATCTAGAGAGATGGTCTATGGTCCGTCAGTTGAGATTCAGTGCTAAGAAGTGCAAGGTAATGAAATTAGGGAGATGGAATCCATGTACAGAATAAACTGGCCATTTCAACAGAGGATTGGGATCTGAGGGTCATTATCAGTAACAGTAACTGCCTTAAGGAAAAGAGTCAGTGCAATAAAGCATATAGTAAGGCATCAAGGATGCTGGGTTGTATAGGGCGAGGGTTTTGACAATAGGAGAAGTGAGGTGATTCTGCTACAATACAGATTCTTGGTAGGGCCTCATCTGATGTACTGTGCCAAGCTCTGGTGTCCCCACCAGAAGAAGTGCATTGTCCGTCTAGAGTAGGTACAGCAAAGAGTCACCAGGATTACCTAAGGCAGCAGGGTAGACCCTATGAGGACTTGCTGGAGGCCAGGCATGATTGAAATGCATATGTTTGTCATGGAAATAAACAAGGTTTCTGAGGGCTAAGGTATAAGCAAGGTAAACAGTAAGGACCTATTTGTAAGAAATAGGATGTAGTCACTAGGGGGCATGACTGGCGGTTAATGGGGTCACATTCAGAAGAAATGTGAGGAAGTTCCACTTTACTGAGAGAGTGGTGGAACAGACCGCCAATGGCAGTGGTGGGGACAGCTAGGATTAAAAACCCAGGTTTAAAAATGTCTGGGACAGGGCAGCAAGAGTTTGTGGAGTACCCCCCCCGCCCCCCCAACCAATACAGTTCAGGTTGGGTACTAAGGCACGCTCGGGGAACGTTGCTCTCCTTTGGCTGTCAAATTATATTTTTCTTTTCTATTTTACTGTATGGGTTGTATCATCTATATTCATAGTGATCATCTGCTACGAATTTTGCATGAACTAGCTTGATAGAAACATTTCGTAATGCTTAAGATATGGGGCCCACTATTCTCCGACATATTATTATTTAAAAAGAAAGTGTTACACATCCTGGCAATTTACTCTCAATCTTGAATGCCAGCGCTATGGTATGCAAATATCATATGGTATAATTTAGTTTATAAGGAAAGGTTTTTGTTTGGAGTGGAGGCTATCTCCCACTTCCAATTGACCTAAATGAAAACAATTTTGTTTAAACCAACGAACCTTTCTAGACATAGATCGCATGTGCAAAAGCTGCAGTTCGCCAACTGGACTATATAGCTGCTTCTCCTCGGCGCCTATTGGTCAGTGTCTGAACGCACCGCCAGTAAAGTGGGTTTAGTCAAGTTTAGACATGTTTCTTCAGCGCTCGGACCCCAAGCGATACGGGGTCTTCTCACCTTGTGTATTTAGTGCATGTAAACTACACATTCGTTTCTATTTTAAATGTTATGTTTGAAAACTTTGAGCCGTAAGCTTAATAGTTAAAAACAACGTACCGTAGCACCTGGCTGTTGCACACCTTGTGGAGAATGCTTTTGCTTGGAAAGGTAAGCCTGCTGATTTTTGAAGCGAGTATGAAGGATCAGTTTTCTTAAGATTGGGAGTTAATTTTTAGATATAACAAAAGTGCTGTTTTCGCTGTAGCTGAAAGTGCTGCGCCCTTGTCTTAATGGTTGGTATCGTTATTTTACACGTGCTGTATGATAAAGAGGCTTCATTTTATTGCTCGGTGGGATGATTTTGTTAACAGAACGGCAACAGAAATTACCGTGAAACTAACTTTGCTGCATTGTAGTAGTTCAGTTCCCAATGCCCAGTTCTGGTGCCGGATTGGAATTGATTTATTCTGGTTTTGGTTGCAATCTGGTTCTGGACTGGATCCATTATGTTTTTTTCTCACTGTACCCCTATTTGGATGTAAGTTCAAGTTCTGCAGTGAAAAACTGTTCGCCAAGTTGTTTTATTTGATATTGTGTGCCACTTTTTGAGTGTGTAACTTGGGGCTCTACATCTTCAGGGGGGTTTCTTTTATGCCTTTGCCAATTATTGCAGGAAGTGTTGTTCAATTTCAAGGAAAAAAACTTCTGTTAATATTTTGTTTTCTATTACTTCCGTACTCAGTCTGATTAAACAATGGAAACCTGGACCTGAGAAAAAGGTGCAGGCTAGAGTAGCTTGTACCCATATCAGAAAATACACCCCCCCCCCAAAAAAAAAAAACACACACTCAGTGTTTTTTATTTAGCATATTAACTTGTTATGTTTGGGGACTGCAGTCACCACCTGTGGTGGTACTAGTGCTTTTGTTCAGCTGGCAAACATATGGTTTTCCTTAGCTCCTCCCATGAACAATTAAACTGTTTGAGCACCAGGAGTGGAGTAGGGGTATAGTGGGAGAAGTAGACTATTCAGGATTGGGGAAGGGGCAGTAAATTGCATGAGTTTGAGCCAGGGATGCTATCGGGGTTGAGTTGAAGAAAAGAAAATGGCAGGCAATGTGTGGTGATAGGAATGCCTTTTTTTTTTTTGCATCCAGGTGACCAGGGAGCCTATTTAGAGAGAACGTGGCAAACTGTGTGGAGCTGAGGGATATCTAGTAAATTTGGGTGAATTTGGGGAATCTTCAGTGGTTGGAATGGGAGTGGTAAAATGGGGAGGGGGTGGGATTCGTCATTATGGAGTTAGGAGGAGAGCAGCAAGCTCCACAGAGGGCTGTTAATGTTTGTGGGGTTAGGATGTGACCAGGAAACATGTAAGCTAAACTGGGTGAATTTTGTGGTTATGCATTGTGTGTGAGCAGTAATCCGGTTAGGGCTGGGAAACTGGGGTTAGACATTGCACAGGCACAGTGACACACATAGGTACAGTCTTAGAGTTTTCTCATTTTGTAACTTACAGATTTAATGTATTTGGTCCATGAGCCCCATGGCAGCATTCCTTCATCTTTCCCCACTGGCAAAACAGTTGGTCTGGTGGGAGTTTTAAGTGGAGAGCCTTTGAGCCCCATGGCAGCATTCTTTTTTATTCTGCTGACAAATGCTGAAACTGGAAGGAGACAATTACTGGGTTTGGCACATGAAGGAACACTAATACAAATTATATAAAAAAAAACAAACAAACTGAGAAAGGGAGTTTTCTGATTGGCTGTAAACATTCTAACAGCCTTATGCTTAATCTTTTGTTAACATACATGTAGAACTTAACCGTATTCTGAACAAGGTTTAACAATTTAAAAAATATTTTTATTATAATAGCAATAAGGCACTCGTAGGGGTTATGTTTAATTAAGCAATAATGCACGACAGGGTGTGGGTTGTACTGGGATAACCTCATGCATGGGTGGTTGGGGGCGTCCAACGTCCCAGAAGTGAGGTTATCCCAACACAACCCACACCCTGGAGTGCATTATTTCTGTTATACAATCGCTACTTGTTACACAAAATAAAAAAAATAAAAATATGTTTTAGTAGATTTTATGGCATCCAACAATATGCTGATCAGCCAGGTCATCATCCAAGGCAGCCAAAGCAATACAGTGAGGTTGTGCTGGGATAACCTCACTGTGCCAGGGACACACTGACCAATCAGAGACCAGAACATTTTCTTGCCATTATATAATCAGTTAATCACCCTCTAGGAGCATGTTGCCTCGTGACACGTTACACACCTAGAGGGTGATTAATAGACCTTTAACATAACCCCTGGTCATGCCTTATTGCTTTAAATATTCTGTTAGATATAAGTTGAGTGTCAAGCATTTTGTTTGTGTGTGTGTGTGAGATGTTGAGCTTGAGATCTAAAACCCTGCAGCATTTTTGGCTACTTGGAACCTGAACCTTTTTTCACCAAATGACAAAACTGTTATGGAAACATTGGAAAAAAATAGTTTAAATCTGGATACTATTAGTCATTTATGCTTTATATGTGGAAGGTACTCTCCTCATGTTTTGGATTAACAGTATACACAGAACATTATAATTTTTTCATCATCTGCACTAATGCAAATATTTCTGTGAAGCATCCTGTTGAGATGGTTAACACTGGTTGAATTTTGGTCTCCTCTGAGGATCCTGTCTGGACATGAGTACTCGCTGTAACTTATTACTGTGGACTGGCCGCCTTCGTTCATTCATTGTTCTGTCTGCCTATGTTTACTTTGTAAAACAAATGTAAACTCATAAGTTGTTTTTTTCCTGCAGCCAGTGGATCTGCATTAACAGTTTGGCTACTTGAACAGTGCTAAAAGCAAATGCTTATTCACGGCGAGGAGGGAGGTGTCCTTGAGGGGAATTTTAGTCTAGGAACAGCAGTGGATTACATACATCTTTGGTTGGGAGCACATGATTTTTTTGTGGGGGGATGCCTTTGGGATCTGGGAGGGAGCAGTAACTTGGGCTGGGAGTTCAGCATGTCTTTGAGGTTGGAGAGGGAGTTGTAAGCTAGGTTGTTGCCTGGGGATGTCTGAGGTCTAGAGGAAGAGAAGAACTGAGAATCTTTAAATGAGAGGGCCATGAGGCAGAGCAGAGCTGAAGTTCTCAAGCAGAATCCATTTGCGTGAAATTCTTGATCAGCAGAACTTGAGTAGTGGAAGGACACAAAGTAAATTGGAGCATAGCATCAAATTTATTCATGTAATAAGTTTTGCCAGGAAAGAATGCTGACCCAAAGCTTGTCCTTGAATGCGATTGGGGGATGGGAGGCAACAAAGGGATAGGAGGGGTAGGGTACTCATTGTAATAAATATACAAAAAAATACAAATTGGTGCAAAGGTGTAACATCAATAACAAGTCTTTATCAGTGGCAAATGTTTGCTTGCATGCTGTTGTACTGGGCTCTTGTCCAGAGAAGAGCAACTAAAATGGTGCACAGTCTGCAACAGAAGCCTTACGAAGAGAGACTAAAGGAGCTTAATATGTATACCCTTGAGGAAAGGAGGGAGAGGGAGGACATGATAGAAACTTTTAAGTTTCAATTGATTCAAGGGAATCAACAAAGTCCAAGAGGGTAGCATCTTTCAGAAAAAGAGATGTGCAAGAACAAGGGGGCACGATCTGAAGATAGAAGGGGGATGGCTCAGGGGCAATGTGAGGAAGTATTTTTTCACAGAGAAGGTGGTGGACGTATGGAATAGCCTTCCTGAGGAGGTCGTGTGGTCAAAAACAGTGAGGGAATTCAATAATGCATGGGACAGACATAAGGCAATTCTTGTGGTGGGTAGGAAGAAATAGGCTGTTGGTTAACTAGGATCTGCAGCTTATCTAATGGGTAGGGAAATGGGCAGACTAGGAGGGCCAAGTGGTACTTATCTGTTGTCAAAGTCTGTTTCTGTGTTTCTACTTGTACACATTTTCACTATGTATTTACCAAGAGAGACCAGATGAGATGTAATATGTCGTTTGCAGTGGGGTCCTTATTTTACACTTTTTATGTTTGCCTGCACACATGTGCAAGAAACATATTGGGGCAGCTTGCTGCAGTAGTGAGTTGTGGAGGTGCGACAATGTTGTTGCCAGTGCCAGCAGCTCATTTTGGAGCTGGTCTGTGTGGCGCCAATAGATGATCACGCTGTCCATGACAGCAGTAGTGTAGCTTACCACCAACTTGAAAGAAACTTGCCACTGCAATCTGGGAGTGCTCCGTCATTAACAGTCAGCTATTTTTGCTGCTGGGGCGGTCCCTGATTGCAGCAGCAAATTACAGCTGCATTGTCTGGTGTCCCGTTTCAATAAACATGGTGGCGGCTTCTCCGTCAGCCTCTTGCAGTCTCCACGGAAGCTGAAGGACAACTGCTGCCTCTCACAGTTCCCATATAAAGCTGATGGGGCTGCCCAGTCCCCCTATCAGCATGCCCCCTTCCCAATTCATTTGCCGACGAGGTAGCCCAATCCCCGGCGGCATAATAGCCCCCCATATGTTGTATGCCGAGGGGCGTGCCCAGTCCCCCTCAGCTCATGCGCCCACTCCCCCAACACTCTCGCCGATGGGGGTGCCTCAATCCCTGTCAGCCACAGACCCCCCCAAAGAAACACTTAGGTGGCACACTGGGAGCACACCCCAGTGTGCCAAGTATCTGTAAACGCAGAAAACCTTCCTGCATTGTTTTTTTTTTTTTTTTTTTTTTTTCCCTATGAAAGAAAATGGTCCCTCGTTGAGTCTGGTGCCCCTCCACCAGCCCGCACCCACCTTCTACGCACCCCATCTCCCCACGCCCCCCTCACCCCATACTTGCCTCCGGAGCCTGGCATGACAATTTTCGGTGGACCAGGAACACGTCTGCACTCTTCAAAGCCGACCGTGAACTGAAGAAATGCCAGTAAGCTGTATAATAGCATAAATTATTTTTTTTTTTTTCCAACTTGTGGATATCTTGGCCATTTTCGCAAATTTTGGCACCAAATTTTCAACATGGGGTTCTTGGGACCCCATCTCATGGATTCAATGACTGTCATCTGGTTATTCGGTCCTGAAAGGTGATTTTTGCGGTCATTGCATGGAATCACCTTTCAGGACCAGTTAATGAAATGACAGTGTCAGTGTTCATGAGGTGGGCTCTCAAAAAGCCTATGTTGCAAATTTGGTGAAAAAATTCCAAAAAATGACTGTTACAAGCATGCGTTGCGCAGTTTCCACACACACTTGTAACTTTGTGAATCTGTAATATATTCACTCCAGATTTTCAACATTGTCATTTTTTCACACCTCTTTATGAACAGTACAGCTGTCATTTTTCACATCCTAGACAAAATGTGTTTGCATCTCCGCACAGAATAGCACGCTTTGCTGTGAGAAATCAGTGTTTGGGACAGAGTAAGAAAATCACAGTGACACTGTTCATGAGCAGAGGTCCTAAAATGCCTGTGTTGAAAATTAGGTGACAAAAGTCCATAAAATGACTGTTGCGCGTGTGCGTTGCACAGTTTCCACGCACACTCGTAACTTTGTGAATTTGTAATATTTTCACTCCAGATTTTCAACATTGCCATCTCTTCACACCTCCCTATGAATGGTACTGCTGTAATTCTTCACATCCTGCCCGATCTGTGTTTTTGCACATCTGGCGCAGAATGGCGCGGTTGCTGTGGGGAAATCAAAGTTCAGGACAGATTAACAAAATCACAGTGCCACTGTTCATGAGCAGAGATCCAGAATGCTTTCATGAGGTGGGTCACAAAAAGGCCATGTTGAAAATTTGTAGTGCAAATACCAACAAATGCCCGGGGTGTTAGGGTTTCTAACCATACTGTCCCACCCTGTACAGACCGACAGGCATCAGGGGTGTGTCTTTGGATTGCCAGCTGTAATGCTTGATCCATTCCAACCCCCCCATCGTGAAGCCAGTGACAGGCATCAAGGTGTGCCTTGGACTCTTCAGCCCCAGAGTTCACCTCATTCTCCTGTACTGCACCCATTTCAGCGTATGTCCTTATGAAACGGGGTGACTCTGAAGCCGAACACACCCCAGACACGCCTTAACGCTTGGTGGTGTCTGCAGAATAGGGTGAGGTGAAATGCCATGAGCATTATGGGCAATGACCCAAAGGCACACTCCAATGCCTGTCCATCTCTGCAGGGTGGGGGTGAGATTGGCATCACTTCAGTACTTTGCCGCCATTCCTGTTCTGCATCTGTCTAACTCATGCACTTCCATTGCTAATACCAGCAAGCAAACATCCGGCATTGACAAATGCTTATTTATATTGCATTTACTCATGATAGTAGAGGTGGGAGGTGATATCTGGTGATATGCCAAATGGGCTAAACTGCAGGAGACACCTACTGCACATACCTTAATGGATATGATAACCTTGAACTACTTGTACAGTACTTAATCACTGCTATAGTACCAGCACTGTTCAGGCAAGGAAGACGCTATAGGTCTCGCTGCTTTTCTTCTGGAGAACTTTGTTACCCTTTAAATCCCATCTAAAAAATGATTTCGTAGTGCAACTGCGAAAACATGTTTTGGAAGAGATTTTAAAAATGACACCTGTCATGTTCATGAGGTGGGGTAATGAGAGGGCTATTTTGAAAATTGTGGGATGGGGACACAGTCTACACATATCACAGTGTTACACGTAAACGTTGAAATAATTCAACATTTCTTCATAACTCTGTGTTTTGACATTTTGGCCCCCAGTTTCTTTTTTTAAATGTAGTTTACTTTATTGATTTAATCAACGTTTAGAATTTAAGTACACTATATAACATATACAAGATTTAAACAATTTACAACAAACTACATGTCAATAGCATAAGAACACTCGCTGAGTTATAACACAAAACCTTCTGTAGAACTAACAGATCTATCAAACAAGAACATATAAAAAAACAAATGATATAGCAGCAAATAGATAGTGAAAACAGTGCAGGGTAATTCATGACTGTTGTGAATTGTCTGAGTAGACTGACTTTTTCAAAGATTAACACACATGCCCCCATGCATTTGCATGGCTAATTCCCGGAGTCTCAGTACTGTGTTTTAAATTATGTATGTTCACATGTTTCTGCATTAGTGTCTTGGGGTAGCTGTAATAACACCTGCAGTCATTCCCACGTATTTATTTATTTTATTTTAACAGCAGTTTGGAAAACCTTTGAGCCATAGGCTCATTTACAAAGGTACCTTGTCACAGTAAGACAAACGAAAATACACAGTATAACAGTACAACACATAAGTATAACAGTAACTTAAGACATAGATACAAACAAGCTGATACAGGTAGGATTGATGTAAACAATACCAGAGTTATGTTGTCCTTAGCAGCTTAGTAATAAGCTTTAGTCATAAGTATTGGCAATGCTTTGACTAGTGGCAATTACAGCATCGGGTGTTAATAAGGTGGTTACGTAATGAAGTTTTGAAGCACGATATAGTTGGAGCTTCGGAGATGGAGGGGGGCAGTGTGTTGAACCAGGAGGGGGCCCTAAAGCTGAAGGCTCTTTGGCCGTGAGAGGTCCTAGCTGTAGGGATAACAAGAGAGGTTTTCCCAGAGGTCCGAGTATGAACTAGTGGGACAGAGCGGCGTATGGTGGTGGTCAATCCTGGTGGGGATAGCCCAAGGAGGGTCTTTTTTGTAAGGGTACAGGTCAGATATTTGAGGCGCCACAAGATCAAGTACCAGCGCTTTAGCGTGAGAGTAGACAGGTGTGTGTCAGCCTAGGTGCTCCAGTACTAAACTGCAGGCCTTATTCAGAGTAGTGCAAATTTTATGGAGTGCGGTCTGATCAGCAGCACCATACACCGGCAGTCCATAGTCCACTAGGGACAGGATAGAGGAGGTGACTGCGAGTCGAAGAGCCTCCGGGGGGAGGCAGTGTTTATACCGGTGTAAGATGCCCAATCGGATATTAGTGGCAGTGGCTAGGGCAGCGATGTGTCCATGGAAGGAGACATTTACAAATGTCTTGTACGTATTAAGTATGCTTGCCAACATTTTGTTCCAACTTTAGTGCCTCCAGCGTAGCAGCCCAAATTTTCAGTCTTTTTATGACCCACTTGTGAACATGACAGGTGTCATTTATAAAATACTGTCTGAAACATTTCATGCCACAGGTGCTAAACACGTTTTGGCCAGAATTTGAAAAATAACTGCCATGTTCATGAGGCAGTGTGAAAAAAATGTCTGTGGTTGAAAATGTGGGGTCAAAATACTGAAAACTGCCGGCCTGGTGGCACTGGTCACTACACCTCACACCATGCTGGTGACGCGGGTTTGGGAACGAGCTCAGACCACCGGGGGTCAGCAGGAGTGAGGGAGGATTGAGTGTCCGCAGGACTGCTCTCCGCTCCTCTCTCGGTGTGGGGTTGTCGTCCCGCTCGTTGACTGCCCTCTGCCGGCAACTGGAGAGCAGTGTGGGTCGGGCGGCACGTACTGCGTTCGTGTTGGTGGGGAAGGGGAACAGAAGCAAAGGTGAAATGGGAGCTGGCGGCTCCATGATGGCCCCGCGATCTCTGTGCCGCCCCTGATTCTGCTGTGGAAGGGAGAGATGAGCGACACTTTCTCTCTGGCCCCCGCCGCAGGGGAACTACCAGGGTGGCATGATGACATGGGGACTGGAGGATGAGTCCCTCCGAGGAAGGCCATAGCCGTCAGCCAGGCTCTGGGGCACAAAAATAGAATAATTAAAAATAAAATAAATAAAAAAAAAAAAAAAAAAGTACTGAAAACTGTCAAAGTTACGTGCAAGTGTCGAAAAATTTCAATGTACCTTCATAACTTTGTTGTTTTTTTAATATTATGACTCTAATTTTCAACATAGGCGATGTTGAAAATTTGGAGAGAAAGGTGGCAGAAAATGGCCGTTATGAATACAAGTTCAAAACATTTTTTTTTTTTAAATTTCATTTTTATTAAGTGAGACAGTTTACGTACATCAAGTTGTTACAGTTCACCACGTGTTATTAAATGTTTCTTAATATTATTCATTATTTAAACCTTGTAATATTATCAGGTTTTTTTGCAGTTTATCTTCACAGTTAGATAAACACATATACACACACTTTTCTTTTTTGGAATGCTTCATTACTATTTTCCTTTACTTAACCTATCTTCCCTAGGCAGGCAGCGGTTATTCCCCTTTCCAGGCTCTGTACAGGAGTTAAATGTATAGGAGTGACGTTTATTCCCATCCCCTTTGTTCAGGAGGGGAGGGGAAGGGAGTGTAGAGCCAATTAAACTGGAGGAGAAAGAAACGTTCGTTCTCTCTATTCCCCAAGGCTGAACCCAGCAGCGGGTTCTAAGGGACAAAAGAGGGGTCAATTTGTGAATAGTAAATTATCCATCTCTGCCATTTCCTTAATATGATTTCCTGTTTGTTGTGACATTTAGCAATCATATATTCAAGTCTATAAATTTCTGTTATTAATTTATGCCAATCTGAAACTAAGAGGATAAGAGAGGACATCCATTTATGGGTGATGGTTTTTTTTTTTTTTTTAGCTGCCAAAAGAAAAAGAGGGAGCAAAGTATTGGTCCAACTTGGTCTGTGGGGGGGTGGACAATATTACCATTTCCACTGTCAATTCAGTTTGTTCACTGAGACACCTCTCCAATTCCACTTGGAGTGAAATCCAAAAAGGCATTAGGGCTGGGCAATGCCAGAAGATATGACCCAGGTTAGCCAACGAGCAGTTACAGTTTCTCCAGCATCTTCTGTATGAAGCTGGCAAGTATATAGCCAAAATTGCAGGGGAACGGAAATACCTAGAACAGGATTTCCAGGCAGACTCCCTCCAGATACCTGATAATGTGATCTTAATCGCTTTCTGAGTTGCTTCCTGCCAAAGGATTGCATGTGCTGGGATAACTTGAGTCTCATGCTCACCGCCTAACAATGCTGTATTGAACTGTAACCTGTCTGTTACATCATGTATAACATGCTTACCAATTCTCTGTCTGTTCCTTTGTAATTCCTGGGTCGCCCCTGAAAAAGGGACCTCTGGGGCCCAGTGGGCTCACCTGGTCACTAAAATTTAATAAATAAAGTGGGAAGGGGATTTCCAGTTGTAAATCTTTGTTCCAGGCTTCTAATGTCGAGAGGGATGAATCTCCCGTATTGTCCGTCAATATTCTATGCAGGTGACCTATAAGATGCCCCCAAGGGCCACCCATAAGGGTATCTCTGAGTAAAGTCCATAAAGTTGACAGAGGGTTGGGGAATGAGAAGGAAAATCTCTTTGTCGTGGGATATAATTTCCCTCCTGGACGTAGCAATACTGGTCTCCTTCGGGAAGAGAATATTTTCGTTGTAAGTCTAAAAAAAAAAAGAAAAAAAAAAGGATTTTTAAAAAGGTGCTGTTGCATATTTCTTCAAGTCAGGAAGGTTAACCCCTCCCTGGTCCTGTGGCAGAAATAAGAGAGATAATCCAGTTCTTGGCTTCTGGTTTTCCAAGATAAAAGTTGAGATTACCTTATTCTAAGACTTAAAATAAAAGTTAGCTGGAAAGGTCGGGACATTTTGAAATAAATATAATAAACGAGGGAGAATATTCATTCGAATGGTCTCTATTCTTTGAAAGAAGATTAACTTTAGATTGCCCCAATGTTTGAAATCTTCTTGGATTTGAAGGGAGATTGTTTCATAATTTGCTAATTCCAGGAGTTCAAGTTTGGAGGGAATTTGAATAACTCAATATTTAAACTGAGTAGTTCTCCATTTTAAGGGAAAAGATTTTTTAAGGGTTTGTGTTGGAGTGAAATATAACATCATAACCTCTGTTTTGTAACATTTAATTTAAATTTAGCTATTTGTTCATATTGGCTTAGAACTTCCCAAATTCTAGGTATAGATAATTCAGGGGAGAGGACTGATGGTAAAATATCATCTGCGAATAAAGAGACTGTGTAGTTCTTTTGACCCAAAGGAATACCTTCTAGCTGAGGATCTTGTCTTGTAGCAATGGCTAGGGGTTCCATATAAAGGGTGAACAAATAAGGACAAAGTGGGCAACCCTGTCTTGTGCCTTGTTGTATTAAAATTGGGGGTACTGTAGCTCCATTTAAATGAATATAGGCTTTGGGTTATGAATAAATGTTTTGAAGCCAGGCTAGAAAAGGGTCAGGGAAAGAAAAGCTTTTGAGAGTGTCCCATAGAAACTCCCATGAGACCCTGTCATAGGCCTTTTCGGCATCAAAACTTAAAAAAGTTGTTGGAATCCGACAGGTATGTATATACTCCATTAAAAGCATGGTTCAACGTATATTCTCAGTTGTGCTTCATTTTATAAATTCTGCCTGGTCAGGATGAATTATTATAGGAAGAAGAGACTCTAGTCGTGTGGCCCAAATACCCATATAGATTTTGTAATCAACATTGAGAACTGAAATAGGCCTATATGAGGCTGGGTCTACTGCATCTTTGTTTGATTTTAGTGAGGGGGTGATTATTGCATATTGCCATGAGGGAGGGGGAATTTCCCTTTCCGCTACTGCCCTAAAGGTAGAGAAGTGAAGGAAGAAGGAGGCCTGCAAACATTTTGTACCATTCCGCTACAAAACCGTCTGGGCCTTGGCATTTTTAAGGTTTCAAGGTTTTAATGTGGGAAAGTATTTCATCTGGTCGGATCGGGGCAACTAAGGTAGTTTGTTGCACATCAGTTAGTTTTAGGAAAGGTAATTTAGTTAGAAATTCTTTTCTTTCCTCTGGGACACTGGGAATTAAAGCACCCCCAGGGGTGTTGGCAGGCATATGCACTGTACTCAGCAGAGTACAGTAAAAAAAAAAAAAAATCAGGCAGGGGCAACAAAAAGAGGAAAGCAAGGACATTGTGAGTCACATTGTGTCTGTGTCACACTGAGCCCTTTTGCCTTTGTTGTTCACTATGGGGCACTGATGCCACGAGCCAAATACAGAAACAAGAACAACCTACCAGGCAGGCAGAAAAGCAAAAGGAGGAGGATTACAAGAAGAAACTGATTACTTGAACTTAGACGTGGCAAACAGAGGAGGCAGGCCTATTGTTGGTGTGGTGTGGCAGCACATATTTTGGTTTATGTTTACATAACGGGGCGGGGGCCACAGTGCATCAGTTTTGAGTACAAGTTTAAAATTCCTGGCTACACCCCTGGGCACCCCAGTGCTGGTTTTATCTTCATGGGGCATGGGGAGATGGCAGGGATATTTTGCAGATGGTAGAATATTGAAACAGGCATGGGAAGCAATGGGGGAGGTGGGAGAGATACTTGGCGGAGGATGGAATATTGAAATGGGGAGCACGGGGAGCGATCTGGAGGTGGGAGGGATACTTACCAGAGGATGGGATATTGAAACGGGGCACCAGGAAGCAGTGGGGAGGGTGGAGGGATACCTGACAGAGCGTAGGATTGTTTTTACCATTGGGGAGGAGGACAGTAGCATGCTGATCATGACTCCGCTTAACTGACTGCTGGGCGGTATCATGGAGATAAAAGGATAGGAGCCACTCTGGATTGGCTTCCTTTCAACTACAGGAGTTTCTGCCCAGCAGGCAGAGAACGGTGTCATGATCAGCCTGGCTGGTCATTGGCCTCTCACTGCAGAGACCACTGTAGCTTGAGCTGCATTCGACCCAACAGTGACACACCTCTGAAATGCCGTTCTTTGTAACAAAATGTTTGCTGTGCACGTATGCAAACTTAAAAACAAGAAATACACAAGTAATAACACTGTGTACATTACATGAAGGGTCTCCATTATGAAAACACATTTTACTAGTATGTTTTTTTTCATTTAACTTTCATAATAAAACATATAATAAAGACCATAAACTTGACATATTTTTAGACTTATATTATTGGATTAAGGACACAAAACTTTGAGATCACATTATTAGATCTTTCAGAAGAAAGTGCAGTTCAGTTTTGCAGTTTTCAGCAGTACAACTTTGAATTTTTTTTAACATTTTACAGGTGATGAAAAGCCCACTGACCTTCAAAGGAAAATTAAATTCCATAAGGTTGACATTAGCTGTTAGGCTGTCTTAAAGAAAGTTTTAATGGGAACATAAACCTTGTTGTTTTTATTATAATTTAAGTGGAACTTTTGACATGTGTGAAGTCTCTTTATTACCTTCTGTGCATTGTGTAGCATGTTTATTTCTAAATTTATGTACAGTATGTATGTATTTATTTATTGCAGACCTGGTAATTATGGTGGACCAGAAGCTATTTTACAGGCATGACCTAGCCTACAGTTCACTGGGGGCAACCCACCACTTTTTTTTTTCTTTTTCAAAATTTTTTTTTTGTGTCGGCTTCCTCGACTCCCACCGCAGGGGCTCAGCTCCCACCTGCGCCACCTCCCCTATTCCCAGGCTTACCCTTTGGGCAGGGCCACCAGGCGGGCACCCCCTCTCCAAGGTCAGCGGTAACTTGCCCTGGCTTATCCCCCCAGGATAGGGCCACTGGAGCGGGGCTCCACTTGGCAGACATGGTAGGCAGTGGAGGCAGCAGAGCAGAGCTTCACGCTTCGGGGGCCGGCATTTTATAAGCTGTATTGGGGTGGGGACATGCAGTGACGGCCAGCATCTGTGCCGCCCCCCCCCACTGAAATGGCGCCAGCACTGCGGTTCCCCTGGCCTCTGCTAGGAGTCTGTAGTGTGCCGGACACAAACCCCCGGAGAAGGACAGCAGTCCCTAGAACGCTTAGTTCTTCTCCCCTGGCCGGCCCTCCTACGTCCTGAGCCTGTTCCCAAACTCGGGTTGTCAGCATTGCACCTCTGCACCAATGGGCCGGCCTACCCACCACTTTTGATATGGGATCGAACATGTGACTGATAATGATCTGGGGACATGTTTTCTCATACATATTGCAGTTTTCACTTAAATTGTTTGATACCTTTAGGGGATGCAGTTTACAAAGAAGCAGTCTTTCCCACTCTGCTCCTGGAATTGAGTTAGACTTTTAATTTCAATCCTTGAACTGAGTCGTCCCCAATTTTCAACCTGGCAGGGCCACTTTATGGCAGTAGAACATACAAAAATATGATGTAGGCAGCAGAATAAGGCCATTAGGTCTATTAAGTCTTATAGAATTGCAGGATCCTCAGAGTCAGCTACTACCCCTGCCCCCCCCAACCAGCCCTTCTGCTCTGTCTGCCCCTCTCTTGACCCTTATTTTTCCCTTAACTCTTTCCCATCCCGTTCTGAAGCTGCTCACCATTTTCAATGAAACCACCTCCTCGAAGGCCATTCCAGCCTCCCCATAAAGAAGTGCCTCCTAGCCTCTCTCCTAAACCTCCACCCCAACTTGAGACTGTCCCCTCATGTTTTGATTTCCAGAGAGCTTGAAGAGACCCTCCTTGTTCACCCTGTTTATTCCTTTCATGTACTGAAGGTCTCAATCATGTCTCTCTCTCCTCAAAGAAGTACATTGGTTGGGGCCTCCAACCTCTCATCATACATCCTACCCTGCTGGCCACTGACCATTTTGGTAGCTCTTCTCTTGACTGTCTCCAGCAGTTTCATGTCCTTTTTAAGGTATGTGCACTAGTACTGCATGCTCTACTCCAGGTGTGGCCTCGCCAGTGACCTGTACAAGGGCAGTA
Source organism: Neoceratodus forsteri (assembly GCA_016271365.2). NCBI lineage: Eukaryota > Metazoa > Chordata > Ceratodontiformes > Ceratodontidae > Neoceratodus > Neoceratodus forsteri. The sequence goes on from CM028129.1 coordinate 728,524,095, forward strand.
TCTCCTCCTCCAGCCTACTGTTGATCTTTTGCCAGTACAGCCCAACATTTTTATTTATTTTAGTTGCCTTAGCTGCTGCTTTCCTACATTGTGTGGAGTGCTTCAGGTCACTAGCCCCCCTGCCCCAGGCTGTACTCAGTCATTGGGTTTGTGGCTCCAGTGTTTATAACCTTGCACTTCTCTGCATTGAAGCCAAGTTGCCAAATCCCAGACCACCTCTCCAGCTTTTCCAGATCTTTCCTTAGGTCCTGTACCCCTTCTACTATGTCCAGCATTCCATAGAGCTTGGTGTCATCCTAATGAATAGGCATATTTTGCTCTTAATGCCATTCACAGTATCACTGCTGAAGACATTGAAAAGCACCAGTGCAAGCACCAATCCCTATGGAACCCCTGTGGTGACCTTCCTGGTGCTAGAGAGCTCACCTCCCATCAACACTCTCTGGGTTCAGCCCCTTAGACAGTTTTTCTTTCATCCGGTCAACTTCTCACTGACTCCTAGATATGCCAGCTTCCTGATCAGCCTTTTGTGGGGTACTGAGTCAAAGACCTTGCTGAAATCCAGGCAAAGGATGTCTGCCGCTTGGCCCCTGTCCACTGTTTTATTGACCCAGTCAAAGAAGTCAATCAGATTTGTTTGACACAGTCTCCCACTTGTAAACACACATTGCCGCTCATCCTGGAAATCATTCTCTTCCAGATATTAATCTTTCTTTAAGTATGGTCTTCATGAGCTTGCACACAATTGAGGTCAGATTGACTGATCCTTAGTTAACTGGGTCATCCCTGGGACCGCTCTTATGGAGGAGCACTACATGTGCCATTCTCCAGTCCTGCAGCACCACTCATGACTCAAGAGAACTGTTGAACAGGGCAGCCAAGGGACCTGTAAGCTCCTCTGCCATCCTCCCTCAGCATCCTTTGGTGTACCCTGTCTGGGCTTGGGGATTTATCTACCCTTGATGGCAGCAACTCTTTACTCGCCCTATTCACCTCCACCTAAACATCTGTACTCCCTTTTTCATCTCTTTTCCTTCCCCTGAGTGGCATCGTTCCATCTCTCTTCTTGGGGAAGACCGAATAGAAGTACTCATTCAGTACTTCTGCTTTCCCCCATTCTCCTCTAACCACCCATCCCCTTTCCTGAGCCTAACTATCCTATCTTTCTTTTCCGTTTTTTCATTAATATAGCAGCAAAAGGCCTTTTCATGCTTTTTAATCCCCCCCCCCCATCTGCAGTTCCTTTTGAGCTTTAGCCTGCTGGACTATCCTACCTGCTACACTGACCATCTTCAAGCACTGCTCCCAGTCCTCCTCTGTCTGGATCCTCCTGAGATTCTTGTAGGCTGATGTCTTATTCGATACTGCCTGGGTGACCTCTGTGCTTAACCAGCTGGGCACTTTGGCCCTCGAGTTTTTCCTCTTGCGCCTGGTGCACTTGCTTGTGGCTACTGTTATTCCCTCTTAGATGATCAATCACCTTTGGTTCACCCACATGTCCCCTAAGATGCTTGCCAGGTGACTCCTTAGCTGCTTGTCCATCTTTCTGAAGTCCGCCTTTCTAAAATCCAGGATTTTAGTGTTAGTGGGTGGGGGCCTTTTCCCTACCCATATCCAACCAGAACCCCACACTGTTTATGATGGTCTCTCCCACCGAGGGGTTCCTCGACCTTTATATCCTGGACATGTTCCCCATTTGTCAGCATCAAATCAGAGATTACTCCTCCCTGGTGGGTTCTGTGATGCTTTGTGTCAGGAATCTGGATTGCAGTGCCTATGGGATCACCTGACTCCTGGCGCAGGTCTTGACTGGTACCCCCCATTCCACCTTGGGCAGGTTAAAGTCTCCCGCCATTACCACTTCCCCATTCCATGCAGCAGTCTTTATGTGTGAATTCAGTTCCCTGTCTCTTTCCTTCTGGTTTGGTTGTCTGTAAACCACCCCCAACCTCACCTTCTTCCCTCTCCTGCTAGTATTTGAATCCACATTGCTTTCACCCTCACCTCTTCCAACTCTTCCCTCGTACAATCTATACCCTCTCTGATGTAAACCACCACCCTCCATTAACTAAGAAAGTTAAAACACATTGGGATCAGGTCAGTTATAGTGTCCTGACAGTCACCATTTGTTTTACAGTTGGGACAGTATAACATAACTATCCAGAGGTACACTGATATGAAAAATATTCAAGTCATACCACTCCTGTCACTCATTATGAGGGACGTCCCTTATTTTACCCCTCAGACTGCTCTGCCTATCATCTGTCCCTCATGGAAAAGGGTCTTCTCACATGGAGAAGATGTTGCAAACTCAAACTTTAGAGCAAAAATTAATCATACTATGATAACTAAAGCAAACTTTGGTCACCCATGAAAATGGGTCCTTGGCCCATGGAGTTACCAGATTTTAAATTAACAAAACAAACACAATTTAAACTTGCAAACGTAAGGTAAAGGCACTACTTTCCACGGTGTTTAGAGCTTGAATCCCCATGTTTGATGATGTGCCTCACATTCTGAGGGCCCGTGTCCCTCATTTTCCGACATTTTGAGTGTCAGTGTCCCACATTTCAGTGACATATGGTTGATGAGGAATGCATCAAGTAGTCATGGAAGGATCATTTAAACAGGGTGTGGCTGGGTGCAGTCCACAGGCAGTAGGGAAAGCTGTTTCGTAGCCAGGGAACAGAGTAAGCAAAATGTCTTTTGACCTTATATTACAGGAAGGATGCTGGCTCAGATAACATTGATCAGAAGATTCCAGGAGCTTAATACAGTTCTTAAAGCTGTGCCCTTTCATAGAAAGAGTCCTAGTTTCCCTTATTTTAGTTCCTTTGTTAATGCTGCCTTTTCCGCTCTCAAATATTCCAAGTTTAAAAAAAAAAAACAAAAAAAAAACATTATTTAGTTTTCCATAAATAAAATAGATGCAGTCGGTAGTACAGAGAATCACACGCAGTACAAATATAGTGACATTCAGTTAAGCAGGGATAATTACTGTTAATAAAATATTCGGAACTGGGATGGACCTGAGCCCTACTCAGCACTGAGCCCCTTGTGCAGCCCTGCAAAGATCTAGTTCTCTGTACGAAAGTCGTATGGTGCAGTGACGTGCATAAGAAAAAATAGGGGGGTATAGAGAGGCAAGGAGTTAACTCTAGTCCTCCGTGACCCTGTCAGTATTCTACCTGCAGTGCCCAACCTTCAGTGATTGCATGTTTCCCTTTTGTTACCTCCTCCTCCTCAGGATCTAAAACTGGGGTCGTGTTGCATGACGTGTAATATCCAAGTGTTCCATCTGGTGGTGAATAGTTCCAGCATATCGAATGTGATCCTCTCTATCTTGTGCAGGTGATTTACCATCTCTCGTCATTGGTGCAGTCCATGTGCCTAGTCAGTTAGCCTTGATTTAGTGATGCTTTTCTTGGCAGCTACCAAAAACATGCCCAGAATGTATTTTGCCTGTCTAACTCTGGGGTGCCCTGAGCTCCTGTTCAAATTCCCTCAGAAAATTTGCCAACATAGGGCAGACCCACATTATATGGGTATGCATTGCCCACCCCTCCCACAATGTCCCTAACATTCTGCACTATGCCCTGTCCTGAATCAAGCTGTAATCACAGGTGTTCGAAAATAGCGCACTACATGCTTTCAGGCATATCCATGCCAGATGTGAGAGCATGCTATGCAACCAGATTAAAAACAGCCTTTTTCCCTTTGCTTCTATTCCTGTTCCCTCCCAAGCACTGCCACTTACTTGGCTGCAGTGTAAAGAGTAGGGTCGGAATTACTGTAGCACCTGAACATATGAGGGACATTAAGTGTCTGGTTGGTTGGACTTGGAACTGTAGGGCCATGGCTGCAGTCAAGAGAGGGGATCCAGTCTGGTCCTTAACTGACAGTGGTTGGGAATCAATGAAAAGCCTCCCATGGAGGTATCAAAAGAAGTTCTTGTGGTCCAGGCCATACTTAGCCTGGAGCTCCGCAAAAGGAACCACCACAGGACCCGTACAAAACTAGGAAAGGTAAGTCGGTCCTTGACACCTCCAGCGATGGAGTGTGGGATCCATGCTCTCAGTATGAGAAATTAGGTAGCTGGGCCACAGGGCATACCCAAATCGAGTGGGGGTGCTGGCTTCAGTTTGTTTATCACTGTGCACCAAACTGTCCAAACTACCTGCACCTATGGATTTAATGTCTGACGGGGGTGAGGGAAGTCTCTTTAGCTGAATAGATACTGAGCCATGTTCTGGTGTTGCAGTATGGTGTGCTCCAGTTTTAGCCACTGGGGGCCCTCATCAGGGAGGTGCCACTGAAACAGAATTCTCAATTGGGCCACCAGGTAATAAGTGAAGAGGTTGGAAAAGGGTACTCTCCAGTGGGTTTAGGAGCATCAGTGTATGGAGCCTGATGCGGATTTGTTCCCATTCCAGATAAATCTAGAGATCGCAGTCTGCTACTTCCTCTGGGGCTGTTTAGGTGCTGGAACTGGGATATTTTGGAAAACATATGGGGGAGTGTCGCTATTAGAGATGTTGCGAAGTTTTAATTTGCTTGCGAATTTCCAGAGAAGTCATTGCCTCTGCCTCAAATTTTTGATATCAGCCTGCAAATTTGCCTATGTGACTTTGCGGTAACTTCGCCATTAAGACAAGCAGTTGTAGTACGTTAACTTCGCTGGTAAAAATAAGCAAAGTCTGCCCAAAACATGGCTACATCCTGTAAACAAGTGCTTGAGGTCACATGGAAACAGCTCCTGAAGGTCACATGCTACTGTTCTGTATAGTGACTCCCTCTTAGTTTCACTTTGCAGTCTGAGATAGGAGTGAAAGGAGACCGTTCTGCACTTCAGAAAGCTAACTCTGGTCAGAGCCACAATGGCTGCTGATGCATTAACACGATAATGGATAAAGAAATTAATGTGACACTTAGTTGTACTTGTACGTTTATACCTCAATAGCAGAAAAATAAAAAGTATAAACATCAAGGTAAGGCAGTAATAGGTGCTGCTGGCTCTAGACATACAGACCCCCTTGAAAATGTATGTATATACACACACACACACACACACACACCTTGTTGCACCAAATTAATCAGTGATGCAAATGTTACATGAAGAAGTAGACCTAGGCAAGTTCAGTCCATTTTGCTTTTGGAACTTAAATAAGCAAACCCAAGGTAAATCTTGTCATATCAGCTTACCTACAATTTACAGTACGATCCTATGGGGATTTTTATAGTCCACTTCCTAGCTGTGCCTCGTGTCTCACAACCCACCTGGGGGCATGCAGCAATTTAGCATTGCTGCACACCGTGACACGTGTTGTTGCCTATTTACAATTTACGGTGTGATCCTGTGGGAATTTTATATTGCACTTCCTAGGTGGTTGAAGGCACTCAGTGCACCCTGCCATGTGTTATTGCTTGCTTACAATTTATAGTATGATCCTATACCACACTTCCTACATGGTTGAAGGCACTTGGCTGTGTCTCATTCCTTACAAACCACCTGGCGCGTCTGGTAATTTAGCATTGCCACACACCCTGTCATATGTCATTCCTTACTTACAATTTACTGTACAGTGTGATCCTATGGGAATTTTTTACCACACTTCCCAGGTGGTGTACAAGTGTGCATGTGCATCCATGGCTACAGAAGCACTGGACCATGATGATGGATGTCTCTTGTGTCATGCGGAAAGAGTTGTACTGTATGTTTTGTTTTACCTGATGATGGATGTCTGTGGTTGCTTGCGTTGCCTTGCCCCCTTTGGCTGCTTGAGTGGAAATGCAGAGGTGGTGTTGAAAACCCTAACACTGCATATCCATACTTTTGCTGCTTTAATAGCAACCCAAACTTATACATTAACAAGAATTTTTTGCAAAGAATATATAAGGGATATTCTATCCCCTACTGGAAATATTGTTGTTTTTTGTTTGAGTGATGTCATCAGGTCATTTGGCACAAGGACAAAAATATGTAGTAAAGTAGCCTCACAAAAGTTAATCATTCAAATCTATTTATTCAGGTAGTTTGTTAATCAGAGCCTCAGAATGTCCAACGTTTCACCCAAGTGGGCTTCATCAGGGAAGAGGATCTATGTATAAATGTATAGGAAAATTATTTTAGACAAATAATTTCAACTTGTATTTCTATATTCACAACATTTAAAATTATTTATTTTAGGGAAGAAAGTCTCCACCAGGAATCCTCTGACTTTTTTACATATTGGTTCTCTTTATTCTTTACAATCCTGTACTATTGCAATTTAAACATTCAGCAACTCTCACGCATATTCCAGAAGCTTATTTCTTATTTATTCCCTTTTCTTTATTACAGTGTTAAAAAGAATCTCTTCAAAATTTAATGCATTCAAAAACTATTTCACATTTTAATATAATGCTATAAATCAAATATTGGCAAATAATATTTTTCATTTAATTTCCTAAAAGCACTTCTTTCATACTGTTAATATCACAATTTTAAGTACATATGTCCAATCTTGATTATTTTTAGATAATCTCCTTCCTTGTTAGTCATCCAGGAAAATTAGTTCCTGCAAGCCCAGATAAATATGTTTAGATATGTGTAAAGCTATACACAGCTGTACCCAGGGCTCAAGATAAGGTGAGTACTGACCTGTTTTACTCCCCTCAGGTTAGGAAATATTCTTAAGAATTTTTTTTTTTTTATGGAGTACCAGTATTCGTCCAACATTTGTAAATGCTCCACATTCCATAGAATAGTGCTTCATACCATAACTGGTGATTCAAAAGGAGGTTTTGTTTCCAGATTTATAGCACTTGTACACATCTCAGTTTTGTTTTACTCACTGTATTTTAAAACTGGTGAGTAAATTATTCCTACCTATCAACATTATCTGCAGCATTGTTGGCACCTGATCAGTTCTTACCTGGAAAAAAAACTACATTGTTTTAAAAAATGTACTCCTCCCTCCACTCCGTCCAGATGTTTGTACGCATCTGAATTTGGTTTTATTTGCCTCACTTGCGAAAGGAGGAGTACAGTAATCATCCCAGAAAATCTTATCTGGAGCCCTGGCTCTACCTTTCTCTCATCTCTGTGGCCGTCTCTGATACTGTCTTCACAAATGCACAGTAAAGGATTTTACCCATATATGGAGCCCAATGGGATCCTTGAGGGGACTCCCTGAGGAAGCTCGAAGGAGTAAAACGCAGGAGTGTTTGTTCAGTCAGTTAGCCAGTTGGCTTTATATGAAACCATGCTTTATATGGACTTATTACTGTTTACTAATTAAAGCTTTTCGATTCCAGCTGAGAGCGCATTATCTTTATTACCTCAGTTATGCATTGTTTCTAATCTGTTTTGGAATGTGGTTCTTCAGTCTACCAGCATTTGCACATTTTTGAAATTGGCAGCCTCAAACCTGCACCTGGCCCTTTTCTGGTGGCACTGCACCAGTGGGTGTGCGTATGTTGGCTAGTCAGTGACCTTGCTGCTCCAGTATAGCAAGGGCTTGTTAGCAGTGGTAAGGTACCTTGTGTCCGCCAAATATGCATCACCCAGTCTATGTGGAGTTTCACGTCGTGCCTTGGATACATATGTCTTTAGTGTCTATGCCCTGCATACCCTTCTTTTCAGAAGTTCGGTCAACTTTTGGACCTGCTGATGACCACCTTCAGTTCTTGATGCCGGCTTATGTTTATAGTGTGTGTCAAGAATAGTCACAATCCCAAAATCTTCAGACTGCAGAATGCCGGAAGTATTGGAGTCTAAGTTGTGGAGCATGTGTTCCATTAAGGCACAACTTCCACTATCACCACCTGCTTCCAGCTGTCGCTGCACATTCACCAGTACAGTATCTGCCTCAGCACAAGTAGCCGTGGAATGGCCTGACTGATACAGGCAGTGCCCTCACTCACTGCCTGTGCTGCATGTTCAAATGGCCTGAGAATCACGATCAGGCAGTGCATTTGGTGTCACTGCTGTGTTGTCAGACACATGGATACTCCAGCACTGTCACAGCTTGTTTGTAGTAGCAGATATACAGATATGACTTTATACTGCTCATATAACCACTTAATTATGTACAGGGTTGAGTTACGTCCTGTGTCATACGGTGCTGAGGCAGTTTGTTCCATATTTGCAGCTGACAGAACCAGTCACAGGCCTTTCTGGAATGGGCAAAGTGGACACAGATGCAACGAGCCACAGTCAAAATGTCCTTGATATCTGGGGGTGTGGCCAAGCCAGCAAGCGTGATGGATGCTTGATTCCAGAGCTCTGAACCCATCTGACTAAATATTAAAAGCTAACCCTTTGCTCCTTTGATTTATTTTAAAAATTTCGATTGCCCAGGAGTTCCTAATGGCATCCAGCTCCAAATCAATGAAAAAACAATCGCAACTCTCTTTTAGAAACATAGGAAAATCGCAGAGATCACCAGGCCTGGAACACTTGGTAACTCAGGCCGCATCTAAGGTGGCGACAGACGATGAGCCGGGAGTGGTTCCTCAGGGAGATTCTACTGCCACAACCCTGACTGCAAACCTGGAGGCATTGCTCCAAAACCTCAAATACGAGCTAAAAACCCCAGATGCACTCTGGCTTCACCAACATAAGTGCCCAGCTCAGTTACTTGCAACTTACCCATCAACAGCATGGGAGACAAGCTGGAGACCCACGAAGAGCAGATAACAGAGCTGTAGTCCAGGGTGAGCCAAAGTGAAGATGCGGCAAATTGAATGGATCCACTACTGCAGCAGGCACTGAAGGAGATTGAGACATTTAAAAGCAACCCTTGACAACCATGAGAACCGGGAGTGCCGGTGCAATGTAAGGGTAGTGGGTTTTCCGGAGGGTATTGAGGGGAAGGACTGCGCTGCCTATATGCAGAACTGGCTGGAGAAAAACCTACCTTTGCCAGAAAATACATCACTCAAGATACAAAGGGTGCACCGTTTCCCAGGGAAGAAACCAGGCCTTAATGAGCACCCCAGGCACCTGTTAATAACATTTCGAAAATACCAAGTCCGGCAGAAAGTTCTAGCTGCAGCCCGAAAGGTAGACTATATAACAGTGGATGGAAGCAGGGTTAGTCTCTTTCTGGACATTTCTTGGAAGCTACAGCAAGAGAGGAAAGTGTTCCAGGAGGTTAAACAAAAATTGCACAGCCTTTACTATTCTTTCTCCCTGGTTTACCCAGCAAGACTTCTGATAAGGGCACTAGATAGAAGTATGAATTCCTTCACTGATCCTAAGGTGGCCCTCCAGTATGTCAGCACAGAGTTGAAGCCCCGTGATCCATTGAAGGGCAGGCAAAAGCGCATACTGCTACTTGAGTTTACCAGATGCACATGGTACTGTGTCACATTAGATATACCTGGGGACTCCGGGGTGGGGGAGGTAATGCCCGTCCTGTAATTGGTATTGCCCAGCCTATAAGGACAGGGTTGGGGACCCCTCCTCCCCCTCTACCGCATCCCGTGAGCAACTCCACAAACTTCAATTTGGTACCACGGGGACCTGGGCTTGTGAACGGCTATGGACTTTGGTATGGCACAACCACTGTTCAGGGCCAGTGAAGCACACTGCGGGCCTATGGGGACATTGTGCAGCCTAGGATGGTTATTTAAGACCACTCTTTAAATGACATTGAGTTCAGCATTGGGACAGTCTTGGTTATGTCGATGGAAACCCCAGAGCAATGACAAAGTGGAGGGCTGTCCTGAGATTGCAGCATGAGGGTTTTAACCCTCGTATACAAGCACCATGTTAGAAATTGTAAAATGCTTTCCTTAAAAGTTTCTCTGTTTTTTAGGTTGGACAATATATCAGTGGATCACACGGATGGTGTGGCTGATGGAGCTGATTTGAACCTTTTGGTTTCACTGGAGGGACGCCTACTAATGCCTATCAAGTGAGGGGCAACATAATAAGAATTGGGGACTACAAACATTGCAGGCAATCACCCTGTAGAATGAAGAGCACCTAATATCTGTCTGCCTGGGTGGCAGTGGGGGGGGGGCATTCAATTTTGCAGGGGGGGATCGGGAAACATAGCCATATGATGGTATGCGTGGGTCAGGGCTGCGAACAAATATGGGAGTTTCAGTGATTATGGATAATGCTGAAACCTGTATATGGTTTGGTTGGGCCCTGGGGCGGACTATGGCACTGTGTGCTCTGGCAGGCCTCTCCTGCTCCACTTTAGTGGCCCTGGAGACTGAGGTGATGGTGACTCCCTATGGGGAGTAGGCCAAGAGATCTGGTCTCTAGATCCCTGCACCCTGGAAATTGTGCTGTTTCGCTACAGTTAGTAGATGGAGGCACGACTGTTTGTTAGCGACTCCACTGTGGCCCAGGTTACAGTAAGAACACAAAGGGCGTGTGCCTGCAGACATAGGGGCTACAGTATAGTCTGCTGTGCTCATAATATGGCTCATCCACGTGCAGCATTGCACTTTTTATTCCCCCCCCCCACCTGAGTTAATGGAAGGAAGGGGGAGGAAGTTCTGGTTGTTTGGGGGTGTAGTGATAGTATAATATGTTGATTATTGTCACTCCATTTTGTATGCTATTTCATGTAATGTATGTCATTTTATACTCCATTTTGTATTGTGTGACTCCATTTTACATGCTGCTTCATTTAATTGGTGTTTTGCTCTTTAGATAGCCTCATTATTATGTTTTGCTTCAGACAGTGTATTTTGCTGACTTGAAGGTCGCATACAAGATGTTGTGAGAATCTCTGGCATTGTTTGGCTCATGATGTTCTGGACACCTGGCCAGTGCTTAGGGCATGATGATCTAACGAATGCCAACTATTTATTATGAGGATAAGTGGTGTTTGTCATGCTGAACTCGTGATGTTCTGGGCACCTGGCCAGTGCTTAGGACATGATGGTTTAGCATTTCTAAATACCAGATAAAACATATAAAATGGGACTTTCCAGACGCCTGGTTAGAAGCCTCTCCTGCAGGGTGGACGCATCGCTGTGGGGCCAGTTCCCGGTTCAAGAGACTCCTAGCCAGGCTGACAAGGGGGCTTCCCAGCCATTGGAAGAGGGCTTGGATGATGCTTTATTGAATCGGTGATGTATAACCTTTTGTATTATATTTTGTTATAATAAAGCTTTGGCTTGCTGTACTTATTGTATTGTTATTGTGTGTATGTGAGTGTGAATGGCAAATAGCTGCTTGGTTTGAGTTGGCAGAACATTTTTGGCGTACTCGGCAGGATTCGAAAATAAAATGTCTATTTTAGGAAAAGGATGAGTTCTTTTTTAAAGGTGTATTAAGGCTCAAAAGCAAGGGCAACTGCCCTTTGTACTTGTAATTTGTGCTTGCTGCAAGTATATACTGTTAGAGCCAATGATGGCTTTCACAGTTCAGGCTGCTTTAGAGAAAAGCAGCGCTGGTTAAGTAAAGTTAGATAAGCAATATCTAGAAAAGAAAAATAAACTACTGTGGATGTACGCACAGTAGGTGACTACAGACGGATGATTTGAAACCCCATGTTGCCTATCTGTGTAGTTTCAAGTTTTTCTGTATCAATTTCAAGTTCCCTTGCCTCCTATAGAGGCTGAAACATTTGATCCTAAACCCAAGTACTGGGACCTCACCAGATGGATCTCAACCTAGTACTGTTAGAGATTTTTGTTTGTTTTGTTTTTAACTGCAAACCAGAGCTCTGAAAAGACTTGGTTTGGCAGGTTACTAAAATGGCCAAAAGAAAACCTTTGAAAGGGTTAAAACCTTTGAAAGAGTTAATAGCTGCAGCGTTTGAAATTATCATGAAGGTCCTGCAGTCAGTTTTCTTACTTAGACTAGTATATCGGAAAAGAAGAAGAAAAATACCTTGGCACCGGGTAAGTCTGAATTTTTTTTTATTCAAAGTTGTTTTATGTCTGTCTGTTTTATTTCTGTAATATGTATACTAAACAAGGTAATGCTCCGTCTTTCTCATGCATATTTTCTGTAATTATGTTTTGTTGTCAAGGTTGAGAGATAGGATTGACTGCCTTCAGTGCACAACAGGTTACAGAAAAAAAAAAGAGGGAGGAAGCTTCTTTGCCTCATAGCTGACTCTTTTAATTGGCTTTGTTTTTAATGGAACATTTGTGCTGCTCTAGATAGGGTCAGTGAAGAACTTTTGTTTGCTTGGAGCAGGTAGCGTTGATGGTGAAGAATTATGACGTCATATAGATTGCAATGTGCAGAAAGAGTTGTAGTTTTAAGCAACGTGCCAAGCCACTGCTAGTGAAAATGTAATGTGTTAACAGCTATAAATGGCTTTATCATACTTCTAGTTAAAACCAGAAACTTTTTGCAAAATGGCAGAGTGCCATATTTTAGTTATGTGCCAAAAGGTGTAATCATGTTATACGAGATGTGTTCACTTACAGATGATGTGTTTAAACAGTGTTTTGTTCTGGAAAGAGTTGGCATGGCAATATGTATAAATGTGTTTGGTTTAAAAATTGTCAGTGTTACAAGACAGGCAGGAGGCAGCACATATATCTAAACCACATACAGTTTTCTAATGGAACTATGGGCATTACCTCAGCAAATTGGTGTGAAACAATGTCAGTCTTATTTTGTGTTAAGTATTTCTTTTTGTGTATGTGTATGTGTGTGTACTGTCTTGGCCAGCAGTTTCATCGTGTACTCTATTGTTGTTATTTAAAAATATTTTAATATTGGTGGTATTCAAGGACACTACAGGAATGGCTGGGTTTGAATGACCCTTGCATGCACACTGTGACCTTTTGCACGTTATTTGACCTTCTTGTGTTTCAACATTTTATGTTACTACCAGTTCAAACTTGATGTGTATTCCATGCCTAAAGCACAACTTTTCACACAAAATGTATGTTTTCATGAAAGCACACCAAGAGTGAATCATGTAATTTGACTTTTATTGCAAAACTAGTATTCTAAGTGAAGAGGAACAAACTTTACAATTTTGAAAAAGGACTATTACAGCTGTTTTGAGAGTTTACCATCTACAGAGATACGTACGTACGGTATTACCATCAATCTGGACATTTGTCATGCTTAGGATAAGGGAACCCAGGGACGCTTGGCTTTTTTATCCTATGGAAATAATCTTGTTTTATTTTAAACTGATGTGTGTTTGTTTTTGTTGTTTGTTTGTCTGTGTTTCACAGCTAACCTTTATTGCTACAGTATTCGAGCTGTCTCTGCACCTCGAGCTGTGTCTTCCACCAGTAGGAGCTTGGAGGGAGGGTAAGCTACCCTTCCTCCCTTCCAGTGTAATACCCACAAAGGTTGCAAGGTACATGTCATATTTATACTGATTCATGGTCTGTAGCCAATGGTTTAACAACCTGACTGCCCACTTGGGCTAAGGATGAGGGAAAATTTATTTGAAAGAAATATGGGAAAAGAACTGTGGCAGGAAATATGGACTATGGTGCAAAATACTCAGACCACTGTATTTCATGTTGATGCTCATTGTGCTTCAGATACACTAGAACGATGGTATAATTCTATTGCAGATGAAAAGCTAAGATTCTTCCAGTGGATATTGAAGAAACTCAAAGTCAGCAGTTATCAGGGCTGGCAAATGGGCACATCAAAAATGTGGACATTTGGGAGAGAAAGCCACTTACAGGTGGGTATAGTAGGGTGTACCCCTAACATTGGATTTGGTTAAAACTGTTATTGCTCAGTGTCCTATATGCCAACATGGGCAACAAAGACCAATCCCCATATTGTGAAAGGACAATTGGGGGAGAGCCACTAAAATGGAAAGAGAATTTGCATGAAGCATTACAGATTTTAAATAATAGACCAATTGGAGAATCTCAGACCCCTTAATGCGAGTGATAACTCCTAATTTGCAAGTGCAGGCTTACTCAACTACAGAAACAGTGTTATATTGGGAAATTACACAGGAGCTCTGTCCTCTTGCAGGCAACCCCAGAAGCTGCTGGACTTGATTTACATGCCCTTCAAGAATACAGAATAAACAGCAGAAACATTCAAGTGATAGAAACTGGTATTGGAATACAAATTCCACCGAGACATTTTGGTTGGATAGCACCTAAATCAGAACTAGCCTCAAGGGAATACAAATTTTGGGAGGGGTGATTGATTGTGATTACCAAGGAGAAGTGAAAGTAATTTTGTTGAATAGTAGAGAACAAAATCTGTTAATTCAACAGTATGACAGAGTGGCTTAATTGTTAATTATTCCAGTTAACAAAGTGACCCCTATAAGGGACAAGCCCCACACTGTTAACAGAGGGGGATAAAGGTTTTAGATCTACAGGAGGTTTTAACAATGGTGCCAAAATATGGGTTACAAACCCAAATGGCCCTCCTGAACCAGCTGAGGTGATAGCCACCGGACGAGACAACACAGTGTTAATTATCAGATCAGGAAAGAAAATGGGAATACGTGCCTGCACATAAATGTTATCTTCGAGAATAATGAAATTTGTGTCTTTCTAGGTCCAGCAATGGATTTTAAAAGGAATGCTGGTGTGTCTTATGGTCCATTTGGCAGAGCTAGTTACCCCTGGAGCAAGGATTCAAAGGGTTAACTGTAATGACACTGGTTGTAAAGGAACCTGGAGTTGGAAAATGATACCAAAGATAGAACCCAGGGGAACTTTAGCTGCCCATCCGGACAGAAGTGTGTGGTACTGAACATGACATTTTCACCAGGGGTTAATCTCTGGATGACAACTGGTGGCTCAGGACAATATGCCTACGAAACAGATGAAATCTCTTTGCAGAATAAGACTGCTATTAAATGCTGCAACTTACCGAATAGTTGCATGGTGACTGTACAACATAGACTTGATTGCTGCATGAATCAAACAGACATTTTCAATGCAAGTATTACTTTGATTGACATAGACACGTTATTCTGCATGAATGCTACTGTAATAACTAATAGAACTACTTGGCAGATCACATTACAGTGTTGAAAAATCATCCTGTAATTAGCAATGATAGTATAGTTAAGGTTCCATCCACATGTACATCAGTAGCGAAGAAGGTCAGAAAAATGTAATCCATTTTAACATAACGTTTATGTTTAGTAGAAAATGCAAACATAAAAGAGCTTGGTATGATACGCTATTAGGTGGAGCAGGGGCAGGCATGGGAATTTTAAATAGTGTTGATATAGAAACACTGACTAACAGGCTTCAGGCAGTAGGAATTGATGTATTTAGCTTAATTAACTTACAAGCTCAATGGATGCCAACTGTTTTCTTACCCCAAAGATTAACTTTGAATTATGATTTTGAGTTCTTGCAGTTATTTAATGCTTCACAAGTATGGGGAATGGGAGTAGCAGAAAATATTTCACGATTTATTGATTGGACAGAATGCACAATGCACATATGTATTCTATAATGCAAAGAAATAAGGCCCAGAGTGATTTAATGAGTAATAATGAATATGTGTGGAGGACCATGTTCAAATCATGGATTCCTAGTAATCATTGGATTGTAATGTCATCCACCACAGTAAAATGCACAGATCCCTGATAATGAGCAGAAGCTTATTTTGTATTGGCAGCCCAATATTTTAGATCAATCAAGAGTGAATATCTCGTTAAATAAAATTAAACAGATAATTCAGGCAGGCTCATTTGGCAATAAGAAATAAATCATTAGTACAAAGTCAGGTGCAAACTACGATAGTTAAAAATAAAATGATTGATTTAAGTTACAAAAGTGTTAAATATTCTGATACATCCTATCATAATCATTGCTGTAGTGACAATTATCTTGCTTATTTGGACTTGTTACTTGTCATGTTATATTCGTAGTAATTTTGCTATGGTACCAATATCATACAAATCGTATTCACAATAATCAAAGGACCGAATGTAGTGATAGTATAATATGTTGATTATTGTCACTCCATTTTGTATGCTATTTCATGTAATGTATGTCATTTTATACTCCATTTTGTATTGTGTGACTCCATTTTACATGCTGCTTCATTTAATTGGTGTTTTGCTCTTTAGATAGCCTCATTATGTTTTGCTTCAGACAGTGTATTTTGCTGACTTGAAGGTCGCAAACAAGATGTTGTGAGAATCTCTGGCATTGTTTGGCTCATGATGTTCTGGACACCTGGCCAGTGCTTAGGGCATGATGATCTAACGAATGCCAACTATTTATTATGAGAATAAGTGGTGTTTGTCATGCTGAACTCGTGATGTTCTGGGCACCTGGCCAGTGCTTAGGACATGATGGTTTAGCATTTCTAAATACCAGATAAAACATATAAATGGGACTTTCCAGACGCCTGGTTAGAAGCCTCTCCTGCAGGGTGGACGCATCGCTGTGGGGCCAGTTCCCGGTTCAAGAGACTCCTAGCCAGGCTGACAAGGGGGCTTCCCAGCCATTGGAAGAGGGCTTGGATGATGCTTTATTGAATCGGTGATGTATAACCTTTTGTATTATATTTTGTTATAATAAAGCTTTGGCTTGCTGTACTTATTGTATTGTTATTGTGTGTATGTGAGTGTGAATAGCAAATAGCTGCTTGGTTTGAGTTGGCAGAACGGGGGGGCAGTTCACTTCTGAAATCATGGTTGAAAATAAACTCTTTAAGCGTGTTTACTTTGGAAAGGGGACGGGAAGAGGTTTTGAGATTTTGGGGGCTTGTTGAACCTTTGTTTTGTTTCAGATGAGAGGGAAGGAGCGGGCAGTTTCTAGTTGGGCCAAGTTCGTTTTTATGGTTGGTTACAATTTTTACCTATTTTACAGCACAGCAGCTGACCTTGGAATGTATGGAATTGGATAAAATTGAGGACGAGGGTTGCATCCATATAAACTTACAGGGACCATGGGGTATTTGAAAATACTATCTTGGAATGTTAACGGTTTGAAAACTGTAACAAAAAGGAAGAGGGTGTTAACCTATGTTAGGAAACAAAATTGGGATATTCTCTTACTGCAGGAGACCCACTAGACTAGACAGACAGGTTGGCAAAAACTCGGGGAGGGACAATGTTATCACCAAAATTTACATCAAAAGCACGTGGTGTGGCAATCTGGTTTAGGCCAGGCATGAAGGTACACATTTTTCAGATGCTCAGGTGGAGGAGGAAAGAATCCTTCTAGTATTGGTGTATGGCCCCAACTATGATAACCCAGAATTTTTTCATGGCTTGGCAATATTGTTGATGCCGTACAGCGATAACCTTTATATTGGGGGCGATTTTTAAATACATTCTGGGATCCGGTTAAAGTCCACTCGGGGACCTGGAAGCGTCCACCCCCTAAAAGTGTAGCAGCATTCCAATCATTGGCGAGAGAGCCCTGACAGAAATTTAGCATCATGTGCACCCAGGTGAGTGGGAATTCTCCTATTATTCCCATGCATACAAAATATATACTAGAACAGATCTAGCACTGGTTTCCCTGGCTTGGGTATAGACGGTGGTGTCAGCAGATTATGGGCCAATAAAGATCTCTGATCATGCCCCCTTGATGGTGGAAGTACAGCTTACCTCAGACGCCCCACCAGTACGTCAATGGCAGTTGGACCCATCCCTTTTTTATAGGATCCAGCCTACAAAGAACATATTAGCCAAAGTATTAAAGATTTCCTAGACCAGGATAAGATGATGTATGCAACTGTTTTCAACACTTTGGAAGCCTATCTTCGAGATGTAACCAATTCGTACGTATCCTGTAGAAGGAAATTAGAACAGCAGGAGGAGAGGGAGTTAGAATCCCGGGTGTCAACACTGGAAAAGATGATCATGTCAGGGGTGAATATGGTGGATCTGGAGGGGGACTCGGGCACCTTAAGGGGAGACTGACTTGGTTATCAGAAAGAAAAAAGAGCGTAATGCTCTGATGAGCAAGGCAGGTAATTATTTTGGAAGGCAAGGTGGGGTGCTGGCTATTCAAACACAAGAGGGCTGAGAGGCAAATCCTAGAATTACAAGACTGAAATGGGAAAATGACTGTGGACCATACAGAAATAAACAACATGTTTAGGGACTACTACCAAGCACTTTATACCTCAGAGGTACCCTCAAATATGGACCTGGAGGCCTTTTTGAGGAACATCCCTCTACCGGTCCTAGAACCAGAAATAAAAGCCAGGCTGGATAGCCCAGTGACCCTGGAGGAGATGCATGCAGCTGTCCTGTCCTCTAATGTTGGTAAGTCACCGTAGCCAGATGGAATTCCTTTGGAATTCTACAAGACTTTCTGGGAGGAGTGGAAACAGCTTCTGGGATTGATGGTCTTTAAAGTACTGGATGGGGGATCCTTGATGAATTCCCAACAATCAACAGATATCACTGTTCTTCCCAAGCCAGGGAAAGATCTAACAAAATGTACTTCCTACTGGCTGATTTCATTCTTTGTTTTTTTTTCTATCATATTTTTATTAACAGCTGAAATTAGTCACATATTTAAATTCCATATTCATGGCATTGTCACAATCTGATTATTCTTAGCAGCATACAGTTCTAGATGTGTAGGATACATTCCTTATTTTGCATTATCCTTTCTTTATTTGTCTCTAGTAACATAGTTTTTATTACCATTAACATTTCCATTGAACACCTAATATGCTAAGCTTTGCCTAAGACCAGGATAAGTCACAGATTTTATCTGCTATATATTCTTTTTACATAATTAAGTACTAGTTCCTTAGTAATAGAATACAAAAGACAAAAAGGAGCTTAAAACAATGTACATACTAAACACAATGTAGGTATTGTTAATAAAGAAAACAAAATGTCAAAACAAATCATGTAGTCTGTCTTTTGTTTCTCATTTACTCCCTCTGCAGTAATTATTCTTATTCCTCTATGGGTTTTATTGTGAATCTGTGTCCACCTCCTGAAGTATCCCTCTTATGGCGTACTTCTGATTATGTTTCTCTTAACTTAACCCACCGTCCCTTAGTAATAGGGCCTCTCCCTGGGACAGAGAATCAAGGAAAGGTGCCCACATTTCCAGAAATCTCTCTTCCTTCCCTTTGAGGGTATAAGTTAATCTATCCATTGCTAACGCTGTAATAGCAAGCTTTTCCACAGCTCCAGACTGGGTGATATATTTGTTGTCCAGAGATTTTGAGTTCCTTGTCTGCCCACCACCGGGAGTATCCGGATCCAACATGGATATAATATCCATTCTTCCCTTTCCTCTATTTCCACTCCTAGCAGCATAGATCTGGAAGATTTCTCCACCTGTCTGCCCCACATTCTAGTGATTTCATTTGCTATCCCCATCCAATATTTCCCCAGACAAGGGCAGTCCCAGTAATAGTGTATATATATCCCTCTGTTGGTTTTGCATCTGCCACACATAGGTGTTATCCCCGGGTCAGTTTCACTCTTAAACACAGATTATAAAATTTTTGCAGAAATAATGGCTCTTTGAATCCAACCTGTTATGCCTCATCTTGTCCACCAAAATCATGGAGAAACATAGAATTTGACGGCAGATAAGGACAGCTTGGACCACCTAGTCTGCCCATTTCCCTACCTTACGGATAAGCTGCAGATCCTAGTTAACCAACAGACTACTTCCTCCTACCCCCCGCTAGAATTGCCTTATGTCTGTCCTATGCATTCTTGAATTCCCCCACTGTTTTTTTGACTTTACGACCTTCTCAGGAAGGCTGTTCCATGCATCTACAACCCTCTCTGTGAAGAAATACTTCCTCACATTACCTGTGAGCCGTTCACCCTCTATCTTCAAATTTTGCCCCCTTGTTCTTGCACATCTTTATCTGAAAGATGCTACCCTTTTGGATTTTGTTGATTCCCTTGAGGTATTTGAAAGTTTCTATCATGTCTCCCCACCCCCTCCCCTTTCCTCGAGGCTATGCATCTTAAGCGCCTTTATTTAGTCTTTCTTCATATGTCTTCTGGTGCAGACCCTGCACCATTTTGGTTACCCACCTCTGGACATCCTCCACCCTGTCTGTCTTTGCGGAGATGGGATCTCCAGAACTGTACACAGTACTCCAGATGTGGTCTCACCAACTGTCTGTACAGAGGGCCAACAATTTCTGTTTTCTATTGGTGATGCCTCTCCCTATGCATCCCAGTATCTCCCTAGCCCTCCTTACTGCCTTCTCACATTGCTGTTCCACCTTTACGTCATCTGATATGACTACCCCTAGGTCCCTTTCCATTTTTTTTTGTTGCAGTATCTCACCCCCCATTGTGTACTCTTCCCCTGGGTTTTTATTTCCCAGGTGCATTACTTTGTACTTCTTTGCATTGAATCTAAGCTGTCATACATCTGACCATTCCTCCAACCTTGCCAAGTCCCTTTCTTTCCACCTCACCTTGCATATCAATCCTGTTGCAGATCTTTGTGTCATCTGCAAAGAGACATACTTTCCCTTCCAGTTCCTTTGGAGTGTCACTTATAAAGACATTGCAGAGGGATTGGAAGAGGGTTTATAAGTGGTCGACAGGCAAAACACAACATTAGAAGGACCCTTAATGTTATGCAATATTGGAAAAAGGAGCGGAATAGGGGTGATCAGGGCCTTCTTGCACTTGATGCTGAGAAGGCCTTCGATCAGGTTGAAAGACCCTTTATGTTTGAGGAGATGAGTAAATTGGGCCTGGGACCTAAAATTAGATCCCGCATAGGAGCGCTCTGAATCCCCATATGCCTAGATATTAACAAATGATACCCTATACAAACCTTTTTGTCTCTGCAGGGGCACTAGACAGGGATGCCTCCTGTTTCCTCTGGTATATGTTTTGACCATAGACGTGCTAGCACAGATGATCAGGAACAACCCAAAAATTAGAGGACTGATGGCTAAAGGCAGAGAACATGTAATTTCACTTTTTGCAGACAATGTCCTTCTATTTATAAGTAACCCGGCGGAGGCATTTCCAGCCCTGACTGCTCTCTTGCAATAGTATGGCCTCAAAATAAACTGGTCAAAACGTGAGAGGCTCCCAGTGGGGGGGGGGAGTGAACCTGTATAGATTGTGGGAACAACAATAAAGCCTTCTCCATGTACTGAATATTTGGGTATCCAAATCCCCGGAAAGCTGTCCATGCTTTGTGACATTAATTATAACCCCCTTTTGGCTAAGATTAAGAATGACTGTGACAAGTGGAAAATACAACCTACTTTCATTGATCGGCAGAATAAACTTTGTGAAGATGTGTATTCTTCCCCAGTGCTTATATTTTATTTCAAACCCTCCCCTGTTGTATACCAAAAAAATACTTTAAACTTCTCCAGAGCTCTATTTTGACATTGCTCTGGAGGGACGTAAACAAGAATTAAACAAGAAACCTTAAGCTGGCCCGGTGGCGCAGAGGGCTGAGGTGCTGGTGCCTTACCTCACACCACACTGGCGACCCGGGTTCAGGGACGGACTCTGGGTGCCGAGGGGCTGGTAGGGGAAGGAGAGAATTTGAGCATCTGTAGGACTGCATTCCTCTCCTGGGGGGTTGGGTGGGTAGCCCTGCTCAGTCAGTGTCCCCCGGTGGAGATCAGGGGGTACTGCAAGAAGCGGTGCACAAGAGGGGACTAGAAAAGTGTGAAAATGCATGCATGCCATCTGGATGATGGCGGCCTGTCTCCCTGCATCTCCCAGCCGAGATACCTCCAGGCTGCATTTCCATGCCCTGGTAAAGCTGCAAGGAAGTGCTGCATGTGCCCTGGTCTCTCCTCCCGATGGCCCGGTTGGATATGGGAGAGTCCCCACCCCCAGCAAAGGGATACATCCGGGACATCAGAGCAGCTGGATGGTGGATCGGTCAGAGGAGGCAATGGCAGGACTTGGCCGCCAGAAGGAGAGGATGACAGCGGGTGAGTCAGTGGAGGTATAAAGAAATAATGCGCAAAAAAAAAACAAAAAAACATTGTGACAACCTGTGGGGTTGGGGTGGGGTTAGACCTACCTAACCTATACTTATATTATCAGGCAGCTCAAATTGTGTTTCTGGTGGACACAACAACAGAGATGGAGAATAAAAGGGAATGGGTGCACCTAGAGAAGGCTATGTATGGGGCCTCTCTGTACAATGCCCTATTTGCAGCCTCTCGGCGCCACAAGGTGGTGAAGTTTATAAAGAATCTCTGTACCTGGGCTGTGCTTTGGGCATGGCTGCAAGTCCACTCCATATTAAAGTACCCTCCCTCATTGTCTCCAGACACATTTATTGAACCCCGGACTGTGGGTTGGCAGGGGACCCCAGCCTGCACTCCACATGGTTTTGGGTCAGTGGGCGAACAGGGGTCTGCAGAAACTCTTGCAGTTAATAGCTGATGAGGAGCTGAAGACGTTTCTGTTGCTGTCAGAAGAGTATGATTTACCCCCTAGACATTTGTTCACCTACCTACACATATGACCAAGAATTCTACAGGGTGGGGGTGCATCCGGTACTCCATCAGAGCTGAAACATTCACCAATTGAAGAGATCTTGCTCAATGAAGGGGGAAAAAACCTAGATGCTTGGCCATGATATATATGGTGCTTTGAAAAGGGGGATGCCTGACCCCATCAAGGGCCTTAAAAAGAAGTGGGAGGAAGATTTGCATCCTGAGTGTTTTTAACAGCAGATGACTGGGATCTGTTATTGAAAAAAGGAATTGATTGTTCAAAGAACAATAGATTTAGAGCGCTCCTCTACAACATGTTACAGAGGGCATACTTTAGCCCCTCCCTGGTGCGTAGAATAAACGAGGAATGCTCCGCACTATGCCCAAAATGCAAAACTGAAGAGGGTACCTTTTTCTATCTTGTCTGGAAATGCCCCAAGGTGAATGGATTCTGGGGTGAAACTGTTAAATTACTAAACTGGGTGCTGAGGTCCCAGTTCCTGCCCAATCCAGTGCATTTGTTACTAAGTCTACCAAAAGGCACTGGGAGGAATGGGGGAAACTCACCACTGTGGTATAGCGGAGTTGTGATAGCTAAGTGATGTATTGCCCAGGAATGGGGGTCCGATTGGGCTCCCAGAATAGCACAGTGGGTCACCACTTTATTGCAGGCAGTGAAACTCGAACACACTCAGTATAAAGTTCTAGGCCACGAAAATAAATACCATCAGATATGGGACCATTTGGGACAGGCCCTAGAAGCTTTGTGGTTCCCTGATGACTAAGAGATGAGAGGGAAGGAGTTTAGCTTCAGTAAAAGTTCATCCTGTAGATTCCTCCACCCAAAACGTACTGAGCTAAGCAAAGTGGGGATATTAGGTAGGAGGTGAAAGGGAGGAGCTGGGATGCCAGGCTCCTGGGTAAAAGTGTTGCTATAACTCATGATAGACCGTGGGTATATCAGGGCATTAATGCATGTCCCAGGTGCGTGGTGAGGCACAAGGGCTTGCCTGAATGACTTCAGCCAGCTGGGAAGTGCATTAATGCCCTGATACACCCACGGGGCTGGAGTGGGTTACTGCACTTGTAAAATGGTACAATTTGTGAGTGTTTTAACAACTCACATTTTCAAATCATTCAAAATTTTATTTTTTCTGTACTTTGTCCGCCTTAAAAAGTAGGTCTCTTAAAAAAAAAAAAAAAAAAAAAAAAAAATGTTTTGTCTTTCTCTGGCTCTCATTGGTTGCCAGTCGTGTGGGCAGGTTTTTAAAAAACCAAAACATGATGGTCATATTTCTCATTAAGCGAGAGTTTACAGACAGACTTGTATTTTTATCATCAGACCCTCGAAAATGTGACATTCTCTGCATATTTCTTGTGCTTGCTCCATCTTTTCACGTTCTTTTGCTTCACCTGCTATTGTCAGTGGCGGTGGTTAAAGCGAGAGAATGTGAAGGCACTGATTTTTATATTTTGACATTCGACTTTGTGCCGGCCAAAAAAGATCCTCATGCCACAACTGTTTGTCTACCAGGGCATTAGTGAATGGTCAGCTGACCTGTTCTGACCAGTGGCATGTCAATATTTGATCTTTCATTAATGCCAATGTTATAATAACTATTAATGGGGGTTTCACCTTCAGGTATTGTAAGGGAGATGTCATCAAATGTATTACAACTTGCCCTCGCTCTGTGATCCAGAAATGTGTCCACTTTTTGGTTGATTATGTGTTGTCTATAGCTAACCTGCTGTGCTATGTGCAGTGTACTGAAAATGAAGAGAATAAAGTTTACACAAAAAATGTCCTTGATATCCAGATGGACGAGAAACTTCTGCAAAATGAGATTTAAGACAGTATGCCAGGCATAGTACCCTGACAAAACCCTCCATCACTGATGCACTTCGACATTCAAACCATTATCACTCGCAATGAAACCTGCCTTCAGTGAATGGGGGTGAAGCCAGTCATCAGTCTCTTTAAGGAGCACTTCCAGCATTTTCTCACCTGTGTGTAATCCAGGTGTACTTTTCATTGTCAGTGTGGCATGCTGTCAAAGACCCGGAATGTTGTTACCACAACAGTTGGGCTTAGTGCAATTTTTTCCACTCCCAGAGTTAAATAGTATCCCAGGTACCTGTGCCCAGTGTGCTGTTATGCACAGGTAGGAGCTACCGGCTGTTTGGCCATTGGTCCACATATCAATCCTGAGGTGTATGTATGGAGAAGCTGAATGCTTCCGGACATGGTTTACCATCTCTGACACTGTCACATAGAGTTCAGGAATGGCACGTTTTGAAAAATATATTCCTGATGGATCCTGCCATTTGGGACAGGCATGGGCCATCAACTTCCGAAATCCAACATTCTCAACAAAAGAGAATGGCAACAGGTCAACAGCCAGCATTTCAGCAGCTGCTGTTTTTAGCGACGTGCAGCAGCAGGATTAGGAAGGAATTTGGAGTGCTGCTCAAACATGCTATGCAGCGTAGGCTGGACCTTTCTTGGGGTTGAGCTGCCAAACAGCAGGACTTGTCACGGCGGCATTGTTGGAGTGCTGTTTGACTCCTGGGGATTCATATGTGCTGCTGCTTGAGTGACACCAGGGACTTTTGGGGTTTTCACCAATGGTGTAACTACTTTTCTGACTTGGGATGGTACCGTTCAACCCCCACTACCACCACTGCTGCTATGCCCACTACTGGGCAGACCCACAGAATCCTCCTCCTCCTCTTTGTAGTCTTTCTCACTCACCCCTCCATGCACCTAGTCTATTGGCCTATCACTTCTGATTGCCTTGCCTAAAGATGAGGGAGAGGGACCCCCTGCACTGGCTTTTTCTGGTGTTGACACCAACATAACAGGTGTCTGTTCTTCAGGTGTGTGTGTTGCCCACCGGTGCCTAGGTGGCTACCCTGTTTACCCCTACTGACTCGTGCTTGAAACAGCTGACAGCGACTGTCTCATCAGCTGGGTCAAGTATGTAGAAATCCCAAACTAGGGATTTCGTTATCCTTGTTTTACCATAGTTCCAGGAGTGGGACAGCTGAGCGGAAGGGGTGGAAATTTGTCTTTTTTTGTGATGATTTCAAAACCCCAAGAATATTGGGGGAGACTTTGGTGGTTGGATCACTAGTGTACACAACATCCCCTGTACCATCTGCATCACCCACCATCGTTATACCTTTTCCTTTTAGGCTCCCATAGGGGATCCCAACACATCATCAGCATAGCCACTGCTGTCCTCCTCAACCACCATCTCCAGGTTCTCTGACCCTATCACCATCAGGAGTCTGACGTTCTCTAGATCTCTCACCTCAGCCACGGGGACACCAATAACCTCCTCTTTGACCACTTTTTTCTTGTTTGCTAGCTCTGCTTCCCTTGTCACCTACCAAGTCCTCCACCAGCATGGCTACCACAGATGAGGCAGAGAAAAATGTGGCTACACTGATGTCATCGCTGCAAACTACTCCTTTGCTGCTACCTGCCTTGGAGCCCATAGAACACGCTGCCATCATGCCCGCAGACATTATTTATTTATTTATTTATTTATTTATTTATTTATTTATTTTACTGAAACACTATTTTGCCCGAAGATTTGGAACTGTTCTTTGCTGCCTGCCAAGCACCTCTCTTTTTACTTGAGCTTCTCTTCCCAGTCATTCTTCTGTGCTATGTAAATTGATTTTTTTAAAAAAAGAACGGGGATTACAATGACAGGGGTAACTGAGCAAATAGTGTAACAAACAGTGACATAACAGTTTTGTTTTTTTTAAAACAGTATAGGGATTACAAGGGGTAATTAGTAAATACACAGTAACAGAACAATATATATATTTTTAAACAGCACAGGAATTACAGCGACTGGAGTAACGGGTAATTTGTTTAATAACAGTCAGAGAACACTGTCACTTTAAGGAAGGTGGAACTAGAACATCACTAAAACTGCTACAGAAACACTGACAAAATGGTTTACTTAAACATAATAAACTCAAATGACGGCAATAAAAATTAGAAATTACTGTGCAGATCAAAATAAAAAGACTGAGAAAACAAAAATATAACACAAATCTCCAGGTCTTTCTGTGCTGCCTTGCTACCTTGCTGTTTACAGTACTAACCCCCCCACACACACACACACACCATTGCTTCACAGACTGCCAAAACAGAAACCACTACTTTAAAGTAAATAATCACAGATAAAATTAACAAAAAAACCCCACAAATCTAGGAATACAAGTCCCTCCAAACCAATTTGGCAGCAATTTGGATTCCAGAAAGCTTGGTTTTTAAGTAAGCATTAATCCAGGACACAGCATGGTTCTACTTTAGAATTAGTCCATGCCTGGAGGGGACCTCCAACCACTCAGGCATGGATTAATTCTACAGTAGAACCATGCTGTGTCCTGGATTAATGTGTTTGTAACATGGCAAGTGCAAAAACAGGGAGTTATGCTTGATAAGAGATTGTAACATGACATCCTATATTAGCAAGTATAGGGTGTTTTAATGCTGCGGTACTTAATTTATTGCAGATTCCACTGAAAAGGGAACCGAGTCTGGAGTTCCACTGGGCACTGCCAGTTAAATGCCAGGGCCTCCATTTTTATGTTTACTTTGTAATCAGAAATTGCTCCAAACTTGTCCAGAATGGAGAACATCTCTCTCAGGGGTGTATCCAGGTTTGCAAGATATTATTTATTTATTTATTTATTTATTTGCGTTTCGGTGACCGGATGAGTCCATTGAGACAGTACAGTCCCTTTTTTAGGGGCGACCCAGGTATGGATTACATACAGTAGCAGAGCAAAATTAACAGAGCGGTAATAAATTGGACATTAATAGTGCAAATTTACAGAGAGGTAACATTTGACATTTAGAGGAAAGAGAAAATACAAAGCAATGATTAAAGGCTTAAACAAGGTTCATCAGGGTAAGAGATAAAAACAGTGATTAAGCAGTTGGCACATGATAATAGTTACATCATGACATTAAGTAGTAAAGTGCACATCAGGGGGTACATTAGGAAGGGAGGGGGAGAAGGGGGGACCTATTCAGGTGAAGCAAGAACAGGTTGAAGAGCGGAAAAATGAGGCAGATAGCTTGGACTGGAACAGAGTGAGAGAGGAGCAGGACAAAATTGTCAGCGGGAGAGAGTTCCAGTCCAAGAGAGCAGCAAATCGGAAGAATCTCCTGGAGGTGGCTAAACATAGATTCAGTATGACAAGGAGGGGAAGTGAGGCTGAGTGAAGGGTGCGTGGTGCATGCCAGAGGCACACGAGTTCGTTAAGGCAAGAAGGTGTAAAGTCATGGACGAGCTTGAATATGGGGCTCAAGGAGGAGTACCTTAATTTAACAATGTAAGGGAACCAGCACAGTGAGGAGAGGACATCACAGTGGTGCGAGCTGGATTTGACCCCCAGGGCAAACCTTCCAATCCTATGGTAAACTTGAGAGAGGAGGGACATGGTGGCAGAGTTGGCAGAGAAGAGCAGGGGGAGCACAGTAGGTTAGGAGAGGTAAAAGGGAGGAGGAGGCAATTTTCTGGCAGGTGGCAGATGTGAGAAGTGGGCGAATACGGTAGAGGAGACCTAGTTTCTGATTAAGAGATTTGGCAATGATTGAGGCATGGGAGCTGAAGGAGAGCATGAGATCCAAACTGAATCCCAGATATTTAAATGAGTGAACTACCTCCAGGGTCTCACCCTTTAGGGTAGAGATGTGAGGGGGTGAAGATTTGGAATTGGACAAAGTGAGAAGAGCATACACTTGGTTTTATTAGCATTAAGGACAAGATGACTGTGGAGGAACCAGCTTTCTAGGGAAGCAAAGTCAGAGGCAAGGTCACGGTTAATAGTGTTAGTGAGATGGGAGGAGCGGTAAAGTGTAGTGTCATCTGCATAAAGATGTACAGAGGCACCACCACAATGCTGAGGAAGTTCATTAATGAAGAGTGAGAATAGGATAGGGCCCAGGATGGGAACCTTGTGGTACCCCGTGTGTTACTGGGCGAAGGTCAGAGAGGAAGCCATCCCACTTCACTGTCTGGGAACGTCCAGTCAGGTAACTTTTGACCCAGTGGCGGGCGCTGTTGTCCATACCAATATGAAGAAGCTGGTGGAGAAGATCATGATTCACTAGGTCGAATGCCTTGGTGAGGTCCACGAAGATGGCGCCTTTAGTGAGGCCTTTGTCCATGGCATGAAATATATTGGATGTAACCTTTAACAGGGCAGTAAGAGTACTATGTTTCCTTCTAAAGCCATGTTGATAGGGGGAGAGAATGTTGTGAAGGTCATGGTAGCCCTGGAGGTGGTTATAGACTATGCGTTCTTGGACTTTGGCTAGTGGACACAGGATAGAGATTGGACGGTAGTTGTCTGCAACGGAGTTTGGGCCCCCCTTATGCACTGGGACGACTACCGCCACCTTCCATTTATTGGGAACGGAGTTAGAGAGAAAGGACCAGTTGAAGAGGTCTCGAATGGGGCGGGTGAGGGCATGGGCACCCAATTTGAGAAATGTTGGTTCTAGTGTGTCATGTCCTGGAGAGCTTTCAGGTTTCAAGTTGGAGAGAAGCTGTGGCACCTCTCTGAGTGTGGCTAACTTTAGATGGAACTCAGGATGTTCCCCTGTGGTAGTTGAGGGAGCAGGCATATGGGAGGGAGAGTTATGAAAGAGAGAGGTGTATTTTTGGAGGACGGTAAAGAAGTGATTAAAACTGGCAGCAATGGATGCAGAGTCATCAAGGGTCGAGCCATTGACATTGACATTGACATTGATATTACTAGAGATTTCCACGGTTCTACCTTTTACTAGTGAATTAATGTGCCTCCAGAAATCCTTGGGATTACTGTGGTGTTCTAATTGCAGTGATTTAAAATGGAGGCGTCAAACTTTTTGGAGAGCATTTTTGCAACTGTTAGGAGTTGTCTATAGGTTTGCCAGTCAGGGATAGTTACACTATTTTGTAGGTGTACCAGGCTTTGTCTCGAAGGGACATTTGCATCCTGATCTCCTTAGTGATCCATGGGGCCTTGACCCCCTTGGATCTGCATTTTTTCAAGGGGGGCATGTTGGTTTACTGTCCGAGATATGGTGTCAGTTAGAAAGTCTAGAGCCTGATTTATGTCAGGGAGCATGCTAATGGGATGCCAGTCAGTGTTATATTAGAGAGGAGATAAAGCAGTCTCGGTCAAACCTGGACATGTCCCGAATAAGTGAGATTTTAGGAGGTGGGTTGGGATGGTTGTTTCTCCACACACAGAAGGTGGGAGAGTGATCACTTATACAGTCAGGGAGCATGCCTGTCGATTTGATCTTCTGCGGGCAATTGGTGATCATCCAGTCGAGCAGGGTGTGTTTCCCAGATTTGGGGTTAATACACGTAGGACCGTGGAGGAGTTGGGTAAGATTTCAGTCGTCAAGGGATGCACGCAATTTTCCTCCATCAGGGTGCATCCAGTCGGTGTTAAAGTCACCACAAAGTATTAGGTCATGATGTGGGAGACAGGCAAGGGAGGCTAGGAGAGATGGCAGACTGGCAGAAGCACGGCTTGGGGGTAAGTACACATATCCAATAATAAGGTTCTTGACATTTCTTTGGGTAACGGTGATGAAGAGAGACTCTGCAGGAGAAGGGGCCAGGTCCGACATGTGAAGTTCAGTTAAGTCCAGGTCAGCCCTGAAGTAGATGAATACAGCCCCCCCCCCTTCCTAGTCTGTAATTTCTCAGGATGCCATAACTGGGTAGGGATATTTCATGTTGTTTCATGGCAGGTTTAAGCCAGGATTCCGAAATGCACAGGATGTCAGGAGATTTTTGGATAATCCAGGCTTGAAGTTCAGCCATTTTAGGGCGCAGGATACGAATCTTCAAGTGGGTGATTTCTAGGCCTTTAATTGTGGACATTGAGGAAGAAGGGTGGGGGAGAGTGGTGTGATAGGCAGGCCCAGGGTTGAGTTCTATGTCCCCAGCCTGGACCAGAAGGAGGAGGAGGACTGCTGAGAGAGACCAGGTTAGAGCACAGGAGGAGAGCATTTCAGGGAGATGCGAAGCATACGGTGTTCGATGGCGTTTATGGAGCCAGTATCCCAGTAGTACAACTTCACACTTGGGAGCAAAGGGGATGTAGAGTAACGATGGAGAAGAGTCGGGACAGCTGTAACAGGGTGGAGGAGGAGAACTATTGCTAGTCGGGTGGTGCAGGGACACAGCTATTAGTCCATCCATACAACAACAAATGAGAACAAGGAAGGATAGGGTCATTAGCCATGGGAGAGTGCCCATTATTGGGAATGGACGGGCCGCTACAGGTAAAATGATCACAGATCAGGTGGAGGGGGGGGGCAGGGCCAGCGAGGTAAGTAAAAACACCAGTCACAGGACAGAGTGAGATATAGAGCAAGAAAGAGGCTTAGAGAGGAAGAGGACAGAATAGTGAGAGTGGGATACAGCAGAGGAGAGAGAGCTATACTTATGAAGGGACGTTAACAGCTGTCAGGATGATAGCATGACAGTGACTAGCCAATGTGAGGGTGATAGGCATGGTTAGAGGCGTAATTAATAGAGGCCGGGGTCTGGGCGGGTGGTGTGGGATAAAAATACAAGTTGGAGAACAGTTATGCAGCCCCGGATTCGGTGAAGCCAAAAGCCGTAGCCAGAAAGGCAGTTGGGAGTGCGGGCCAATCGGCAGGAAAGCTGTGCCATGGATGAGCCAATCGGGAGCCTGCTGGTGAATCAACAGCCAATGGCGTTAGTTATTTGTCCCCCGAGGTAGAATGCAGGCTTACCCCAGTCAGAGGGGTTCCCGGGCAGCAGAGACAGCACGCAGCTGGCTGGCTACCCCAGCTGAGACCACAGCAGCGAATAAAGCAGGCTACCCTTCCAAGGGCTCCCCAGTCAGAGAGAGCGGTTCTCGGGCAGCAGAGATGGCGCACGGCCAGCTGGCTTCCCCTGCCGAGACCGCTGCAGCGAATGAAGCGGGCTGCCCTTCCAAGGGCTCCCCAGTCAGAGAGAGCGGTTCCCGGGCAGCAGAGACAGCATTCGGCCAGCTGGCTTCCCCAGGCGAGACCGCCGCAGCGAATGAAGTGGGCTGCCCTTCCAAGGGCTCCCCAGTCAGAGATAAAGGAGGGCATCGCCAGCATAAAGAGCAACTTGGTGTTTCCTGCCCCCATGTGAATCCCCTGGAACCATTGGGGTCTTGCTGAGACAAGGGGCAACCTAATGAGTGCCCCTGCCCCTCCCCTGGTCAGACGTCTTTGACACATGCCCGTTGGCTTTGACAAAAGCTTGAGGCGCAGAGTAAATGCATTTTAGGAGGTCCACAAAGTCCACTGAGATGGCCATTTTCCATAAGACAGAAAATAGATATGGCTATGATACCCTATCAAAGGTTTTCTCAGAATTCAAGCTGAAAAGAAAGGGAGAGACAGTAGTGTAAACATGGTGGAGAACGTGAAGGGTGTGGCAGGTATTGTCACACATTTGATGGGCACGATCAAACCCCATTTAGTCAGGGTGGACCAGTAGGGGGAGCAAAGTGTCCATCCTGTTGGCAAGTACAGTCATAAACAATTTGTAATTGCTGTTCAGAACCAATATTGTTCTGTACACAAGGCACTCCACACAGGTCTTTACCTGGTTTGGGGATTACAGAAAAAGTGGTGTATTGCCAGGTTCTAGGAATTTCCTTACCTGCCAGCACTTCATTATAAACCTTCCACAGTTGTGGGAGGAGGCAGTCTTTCTGGGATTTAGAAGATTCGGTTCCCAACTGGGGCCTTCTGGGTATTCATTTCCTCAATGCCATGAGCAACTATTCCTCTTGAATGGCGTTAGTGAGGCTTTCAGCCTGCTTTCGGGTTAACTGCAGAGGTGTCAAGTGGGCCAGAAATGCCTCCAGTTGAGCACTCTGATAGGGGCTATCTGGGGTGTACAGGGAAGCAAAGGATGAGTGAAAAGCCTCAGCTATGTCAGTGATTTTATTCAAGAGCTGATGGGTGACAGGATACTGCAATTTAGTGAACATGACTCTGGTCTTCTGTTGCTTAATTTGGTGTGTCAGGAGCAGTAATACTTGAGATCCCGCTTCATAATATTTGTTGTGCATGTATGTCAGTGCCAGCTCGATCTTCTGCATGAAAATGGTATCCAGTTCTAGTTTGCTCGTATCCAGCTGTGGCTTACCAAGGCGTTCCCTTGCATGTGGGCTTGCTGCAGAAAATGCAGGTTATCCTGCAGCTTCTCAGTGCAGAGCTAGTGTTCTTTGTGTTTTTTTTTTTTTTTTTTTAAAGGTATAACTGATTATGTGTTCCTGTAACACTGTTTTAAGAATGTCCCATAAAATAGTTTCTGTGTGCCCCCTCCCTGATTGTTACCTAGGATCTCAAGTATTTTCTTGGCTAATTATGACCAGAATTCCTGTGAGTGGAGATGAAACCGCATTCAGCCACCACAGAGTGTGGGCCTCTTATCTAAATGTAGATATGTCCGAATAGGGGCACGATCAGAGAGAAGAATATTTACGGCTTACAATCCCTCACATAGGGCAGATGCTTCTGCTGGAAATGGCTATAGTCCGTTCAGGCATAAATGGAGTGATCTGCTGAGGAATGATTGTATTGCCTGGTTCTGGAGTGCAGAGCCCGCCACATATCCATCCATTTGTGCATCCAAAGAAGGGAAGTACAGTACATGTTTTATAGGCCACCAGCTGCCTTGGGTTGTGTGTGTGTGTGTGTGTGTGTGTGTGTGTGTGTGTGTGTGTGTGTGTGTTGATTTGAAGTATCTCAGATTAGGGACCACGGTGTGTTGAAGTCCCTGCCAGTAGCAGCACTCCAATTGCCAATTGTTTAACCAGGTGAGACACACTAAACTGAAGCTTGTTTACAGGTGCAACCTGGGAGCACAGGGAAGTTAAGTGACTTGCTCAGGATCACTCAGTATACAAGTGGGAGCTGTGGGATTCAAACCCAGGTCTCCAGATTTGCAGCTCAGAGCCTTAAACCACTGTGCTATACTCCTCTCATGTTATCCAGAGGAAGGCAGATGGTAGTCCCTCTTCACAAAAGTGGCAGTAGGGAGGAGGCTGGAAACCATAGACCAGTCAGCTTCACATCAATAGTAGGGAAGATTATGGAATCACTACTGAAACAAACGATCGTGGAACACCTTGAATACAGCGGAGTACAGGATCCGAGACAGCATGGATTCACAGTGGGAAGGTCATTTCAAAAAAATCTAATTGATTTCTTTGACTGGGTGGCTAAGTTCGTGGATCAGAGGAGAGCAGTGGATATACTAACATACTAAAATGCCAGCAGAATAGGCCTAACGGTCTTTTGTGTCTGCTCGTTTGGTCAGCCCCCAGCCTGGGAGCAGACCTTGCTGCCCCCCTCGCCTTCTCTGGCTTCTCCCTTCCCAGTTCCGGATATTCTCGCTGCACTGGATTTTGCTTCCAGAACCCTTCCCCTGTACCTGTCCCACCCCCTCTTGAACCCCTCCACTGTCTCTGCCTCCACCAGCTCCCTGGGCAGCGCATTCCATGGCTCCACCACCCTCTCAGTGAAGTAGCACCTCCTCCTCCTTTCTCCCCTGAATCTTCCCCCCTCCAGCTTCCACCCATGCCCTCTAGTTGCCTCCTCCTCCTCCTTCCTTCGAAGCACCCTGACTGCTCCTACCCTATTTACCCCGTTCATCTACCTGAAGACCTCTATCATGTCCCCTCAATCCCTTCTGTCTTCCAATGTGTACATATTTAGCTCTTCGAGCCTCTCCCCATAGGTCCTGTCCCCCAAGCCCCAAATCATTTTGGTTGCCCTTCTCTGGACCCTCTCCAGGAGTTTAATGTCCCTTTTTAAGTGTGGCCTCCAAAACTGCACACAGTACTCGAGGTGTGGCCTCACCAAGCAGTTATACAGAGGGAGTATCACTTCCCTCCTTCTGGAGGTGATCCACCTAGCGATGCATCCCAGCATCCTGTTGGCCTTGGCTGTTGCCCTCCTCCAAGTCTCTGAGTTGTTCATCTTGACATCCACCACCACCCCCAGGTCCCTCTCAGCCATCGAGACTTGTAGCATTCTCCCCCCCCCCCCCGAGTGTACACTTGTCCGGCTTTGTCCCCAGGTGCAGTACCTTGCATTTCCCTGCATTGAACCTCAGCTTCCACTTTCTAGACCATCTTTCCAGAGCCTCCAGGTCCCCCTGTAGGGCCACCCTCCTCTCCTCCCCATCCACCACCACCCCCAGTTTTGAGTCATCCGCAAAGAGACTCATCTCACTCCTGATACCTGTCCTTAAGTCAGAGACGTAGGCGTTGAACAGGAAGGGCCCAAGGACTGATCCCTGTGGAACCCCACTAATGATCTTCCTTGGGGATGAGATTATCCTGCCAACTATGACCCTCTGGGTCCAGTCCTGGAGTCAATTGTCTATCTATCTGATCATCTGGTTCCCCACCCCCATTTCTCCCAGCTTATCCAACAGGCCCTCATGAGGAACAGAGTCAAATGCCTTGCTGAAGTCTAGAAAGAGGACGTCAACTGGTGTACTCGGGTCCAAGGTACTTGTCACCCAGTCATAGAACTCCACAAGGTTTGTCTGACATGATTTCCCTGGGATGAATCCATGCTGTCTGTCGTCCAGGCACCCTGACTTTTCCAGGTCCCCCCCAGCCTCTCCTTGACAAGCCCTCCATCACCTTGCCCACCACCGATGTCAGGCTGACAGACCTGTAGTTCCTTGCCACCTCCCTTGATCCCCCTTGTGGATAGGCACTATATGTGCCACCTTCCAGTCCTGGGGCACCCACCCTGTCCTCAGAGAGATGGTGAAAAGCTCCACCAGGGGTTTTGCCAGGACAGCCGCAAGTTCCTTCAGCACTCTGGGATGTAATTTATCTGGCCCCGGTGCTTTCTCCGTCTTAAAGGACCTGAAGGCTTTCCTCACTCTCTCTGATGGGATTTCCACCTCCGCTACCTCTTCTTCCTGCTTAGCCTGCCACCCTCCTGCCAGTGATGCCTCCCCCTCTCCCCAGATCCGCCAATTGGTAAGGGTTCCCCCCTCCTCAGTATCACTGTCTCCTCCCATGTATGATGCAGCACCCCCATTTTCCTTGGTGAAAAACTGAGGTGAAGTACTCATTTAGTACCTCAGCCTGCTCCGCCAGGTCTTGTGCTCATCTGTCCCCTGTTTTAATCCTGATAATCTGCCCCTTCACCCTTTGTTTTTCCCCAATGTATCTAAAGAACCCCTTGTTCCCTCTCCTAATTTCCCTGGCCAGGTTCTGCTCCTTCCTTGCCTTAGCCGCCCTCACCACTCTAGTGGCCCTTCTAGCCATCAGTTCGTACTCCCCTCAATCCCTTTCACTCCTTGAGCACTTGAATTGCCTATAGGCTGCCTTCTTCCCCGCATCACCTCCTGGACCTC
Organism: Neoceratodus forsteri; assembly: GCA_016271365.2. Taxonomy (NCBI): domain Eukaryota; kingdom Metazoa; phylum Chordata; order Ceratodontiformes; family Ceratodontidae; genus Neoceratodus; species Neoceratodus forsteri. The sequence goes on from CM028129.1 coordinate 728,559,837, forward strand.
CCTGGTCCACCAGCAGGGTTTTCGTGCCCTACCGCATTTTTGTCTTACTCTGGCACAGGTGCTGGTAGCATCCTGCACCCCTCTCCTGATTATTTCCCACTTACTGTCAGCGTCCATGTCTGACCCAATCACATCCACATGCTCCTTAAGGATCCTTCCCATTTCCTTAAAATCCACCCCCCTGAAGTCAGTTACCTCCGTTTTTGTGCAGTCTTCTACCCCTCCTAGGTCCAGGCAGAACCAGACTGTGGCATGGTCACTCCAGGCCCCCAATCTGGTCACTGTCTGCCAGGACCACATGCGGTACCCATGCCTTCCTGGTCAGTTCCCCCACCTGCTGAGTTAGGAAAGCGTCTTGAAAGACATCCAACAACCTCTGTTCCCTGGCCACCGAGGATGTCCTAGTCTCCCAGTCTGTTCCTGGCATGTTTAAGTCCCCCAACACCACCACCCTTCCCCTGCCCAATCTGCAGTGTCTCCCAACATCTGCTACCAGACTCACCTCCAGCTCCTCCGCCAGCACAGGGGGTCTATACACCACCCCTATTTTTACTCTCTTGCCCCCCCTTGTTATCAAGGTGACCCAAATCGCCTCCACGGTTCCTTCCGCCTCCTCTACTCCTCTATGCCAATGCAGTTTTTGACTATTATTGCTACCCTCCTCCCTTCCCTCCCCCGTCCTTCCTGAACATAGTGTAACCCTCCAGGTTCCGTCCCAGTCATATCTCTGCGGTGGCCCAGGTCTCAGTGACCGCTGCCACATCCACCGCCCATCAGTTAAAGATCGCCTGAGCTCAGGCATTTTATTGCCCAAGCTCCTGGCATTTAGCAGGACTACCTTCCACCCTTTCCCTATACTTCATTTCCTCTGCTCGTGTTCCCATGGGGATTCAGTTTTCCCTGGTCTGCACTCTTTACCTGTCGGCCTTTTCCCGATTCCTCCAGCTCCCCAGGGGTGGAGACAGAGTCCCTCCTTTATCAGAACCCCTCAACAGCCTTTTCTCCCACCCCTCACAAGTTTAAACCCCACTTTTCACCAATGAACCTCTATTTTCAACTTAAGGATTCCCCTCCCCTCCAAATTGAGATGGAGCCTATCTCTAGCATACAGCTCCTTATCCTACCAGGTTTCCCCCCAATCCCCCCATCAACCCATACCCTCTGGCCCCAAGCCACTCCCTGAGCCACTGGTTTATCTCTCTAATCTTCCTTTTGTGTTCCCCACTAGCCCTTGGCACCGGCAGGATTTCTGAGAAGGAAATCGTGCACCCTATGCCATGACAGACCCTGGCAAGCTCCCTGAACCTTGCCTGTGTCTCTAGCTTGCTATTTCCCTCAATGTCATTTGTACCCAGGTGTACCAGTATGTCTGGGGAACCCACACAATCCTTTGCCTGCTGATATACCTCGTGCTTGGCCCTGTGCACCATTAGTCCAGGGAAGCATTTTGTTCTAACTGGCCAGGCTTCCCCCTCCCTATTCCATTTGATACACCCTGATCGTAGAATCCCCCAACAGGAGCACTCTGACTGCTCCTTTTCCTCCATGTCCCCCCTTTCCTTGTCACTCATCCTTTCTACTGGCCCCTCCACCCAGCTGGCTCCTTGTTCCTCCCCCTATCTGGGTGCCACATGCCACCCCCTCCTCTCCAATCCTATGCCTCTCCTCCTCCTCCCGAGTATCCTTCTGTTCCTTGCCAACTCCCCCCTCACTGCTTGCAACTGGTCCTTCTCCTCTATCCGCTAAACTAGTCTGGCTCATCCTCCCTCCCTCCCTTCCTTCCTATCTGTGTTCAGTCCCTCCTTGCTTGTCGTGCTCCCCTGATCTAAACGCTCAGCTCCCTTTACTGTATCATCCTTGTACTTCCGGTCCTTCTCCTTGCCCTTTCCTCCCAACCGGTCCTTCTCCTTGCGCTTTTCTCCCTCTTCCCCCTGCCCTTCCTGCTCTGATCCACTGCTCCCCCCATTTTCCTGCATTCCAGGTTCCCCCTGTTCCTCCTGCTATCCGGCTCCCGCCTCCTGCCCCACACTCCCTTTCCATCTCTAACCACCCCTGTCATGGCTACATCACTTCCCTCATCCTCATGCAGAAGAAGAGAATAAGGTCCGATCCGTCTCCCCACCTTGCTTCCTTCTGTCCAGCCCCAGCCGTCTGTCTACTTCCCTGAGAATGTTGTCCCTCTGGCCCCCCTTTGTGAGGGTCCCCACCTGCCTGCTTCCTTGGTAGTGTCCTCCTTTTGGGCCCCCCTCTGCCAGGGTCTCTATGTGACCCCAGAGTATTCTTCTGCACGCCTTTCCCTCTGCCCCCACTCCTAGTGCTTGGAGCAACCCCGTAGGAGATCCCCTGCCCTCTTCTCCAACCATACCTCCCCCCTTCCCCCAGCAGTCTCCTAATCCCCGCAACCTCCTCCTTAAGCTGTGCCAGCTGGTAGCACACTGGGCAACCACCAAACTTCCAAGCCCAGTCCAGTATCATGGCTGCCCCACGCCCTGTGCACCCCACCACCCTCCCAAAGATGCCGGCCCTAATGACGTGTGGCCCCATCCCCCTCCAAGTAGGTTTCCTTGGGTGAGCCACCATTCCCCACTAGTCCAAGATACACCCCTACTGACTAATCAGGTCTCCCACTAATCCTAGATACAGTCCCATAGTAAACTGGTAACCCTATTACTAGATGCAGTACAACACAGTAAACTTATAAGGAAAGTGAACAACTCGTGAGGGAGCAATCTTAGACCTCGTACTCTCAAACGGGGGCAGTGAGAGGATCTCAGATCTAGAAGTAGGTTGCCATCTGGGGACAAGTGACCATCAAACAGTGTGGTTCACGTTAAACTCAGCTACAGAGTCAAGCCACACAAAAGTGAGGGTACTGGACTTTAGGAGGGCTGACTTTGGCAAGATGGGAGAGTGCTCCAGAAAAGCACTAGCAAACAGGCTAGAAGGAGGTGTGGAGCAACAATGGGAATTATCAAAACTGCCATCACAGACGCAACAAGCCTTTGTGTGAAGCAAATAAACAAATCAAAATGAAAGAAAAAGCCACTATGGTTCTCAAGAGAGGTGGTGTGAAAGTCAGAAGAAAAAGATAGCATTCGGAAGTATAAGGAAACACAGAAGGAGCAGGAGAGAGCTGTACTCAGTTAAGGCAGAAAGAAGCAGGAGGGAAGTCAGAATAGCAAAGGCCCAAACTGGAGGAAAAGATAGCCAACTCAGTTAAGAAGGGGATAAAACCTTTTATAGGTACATCAGCGAGCGAGAAAGACAAAGGGAGGGATAGTGAGGCTGAATAGAATGAAAGGTGGTGGGCAGAGGGGACAGTGAAAAGCAGGAATACTGAATGAATATTTCTGCTCAGTATTCACAAAAGAGGAGGGGAAGTGCCTAATCCAATTAACAGAAGCACTCTTGATAGGGGGTCGATCCCAGTCCTTTCACAGAAGAAAGGGTTCTGCAAGAACTCCTAAAACTGAAGGTGGACAAAGCAATGGGTCCTGATGGAATTCACTCCAGAATTCTAAAAGAATTAAGGAAGAAACTAGTGAAACCACTGGCTACTCTTTTAATAAATCATGGAGGATGGTGTGGTACCGAGGACTGGAGGAAGGCGGATGTGATTCCTCATCAAAGTGGGACCAAGACAGAGGCAGGAAACTACAGACCTGTCAGTCTGACCTCTGTGGTGGAAGTGATGGAGTCACTTCTGAAGGAAAGAATAGTTGAGTACCTAGAGGTCAGTGGAGCACAGGATCCAAGGCAGCATGGGTTCACAGCGGGAAGGTCATGTCAGACGAATCTAATAGATTTCTTTGACTGGGTGACCAAAGTAGTAGACCAGGGAGGGGCTGTGGACATGGCCTACCTAGACTTTAGCAAGGCATTTGACACAGTCCCACACAAAAGATTGATAGTCAAATTAACCAGCCTGGGAGTGGGTCCCAGGGTGGTAGCCTGGGTAAAACATTGGCTGGACAACAGGACACAGAAGGTAATTGTAAATGGAGTCCACTCTGAAGAAAGGGCGGTTACTAGTGGTGTACCGCAGGGTTCAGTATTGGGTCCAGTCCTTTTTAATGTCTTCATCAGTGACATTGCAGAGGGACTGGAAGGAAAAGTATGCCTTTTTGCAGATGACACAAAGATCTGCAACAGGGTTGATACACAAGGAGGCGTGGAAAGGATGAAAAGGGACTTAGCAAGGTTGGAGGAATGGTCAGACGTATGGCAGCTAGGATTCAATGCAAAAAAGTGCAAAATAATGCACCTGGGAAACAAGAACCCAGGGGAAGAATACACAATGGGTGGGGAGCTAGTAACAACAACAAAACAGGAAAGGGACCTGGGGTAATCATATCAGATGACCTTAAGGTTAGCAAGCAATGTGAGAAGGCAGTAGGGAGGGCCGGGGTATACTGGGATGTAGGAGAGGCATCAGCAGCAGAAAACAGGAAGTTGTTATCCCTCTGTACAGACAGTTGGTGAGACCCCATCTGGAATACTGTGTCCAGTTCTGGAGACCCCATTTCGCAAGGACATAGACAGGATAGAGGCAGTCCAGAGGAGGGCAACTAAAATGGTGCAGGGTCTGCAAGAGAAGCCGTATGAGGAGAGACTAAAGGAGCTTAATATGTATACCCTTGAGGAAAGAAGGAGGGGGGACATGATAGAAACTTTCAAGTACCTCAAGGAATCAACAAAGTCCAAGAGGGTAGCATCTTTCAGAAAAGAGACTTGCAAGAACAAGGGGACACAATTTAAAGATAGAAGGAGGGCGTGTTCAGGGCAATGTGAGGAAGTATTATTTCACAGAGAGGTAGTGGATTCATGGAACAGCCTTCCTGAGGAAGTTGTGGGTCTAAAACTGTGGGAGAATTCAAGAATACATGGGACAGACATAAGGCAATTCTTGTGGGGGGCAGGAAGATAAAGGCTGTTGGTTAACTAGGATCTGCGGCCTATCCTGTAGGTAGGGAAATGGGCAGACTAGATGGGCCTAGCAGTCCTTATCTGCCGTCAAAGTCTATGTTTCTATGTTTCTCCCTAAGCTCCTCTCTCCCAGCCTTTAAATCCAACCCCCAGTGGCTAGAACTACATGAGCTGCACCTGTAGCCTTTTCCTCCAATTGCAGGGCAGGTGTTCCCCTAGAAATAAGCAGAGCTTTGGGAAGGGTGGGATTCGGGCCTACACCCAACTCTCTCTCTCTCTAGTGTATCAGCCCTGTGTCTGCCTCTTCAGGCCCTGCAACCAAAGACACAGCCCCAAGCAAATCACAAATAGGTTTTAAGTCAGAAGAAATAGGCCTCCACCAGCGCAGCCTGTTACACAGTGAAACATCCAACAAATGAGCCCACTTACAGCCACCAAACCAGTTTTCAAACTTCCAACAGCCCCAAAAACAATATCCTGATAGCCCCTTAGAAGTAGTAAGAAAGAAAAGAAATAACCTTCTACGAAGTAAAATCCACAAGAAACCCTGTAAAAACAAGAAGCAGCTACTGTACTGAAACACATCTGATCTTGTCCCCTTCTAGTTCCTTCTGAGAAGCCAAAGCAACTAACACCACAAACCTGATTTAGCTCTGCCTCCAGTCAGTTAGCTGAGTGAGACCTGACCAGGCCATTAACACCCTTCCCCCACTATGCACTAACCTTTGCAGCTAGTGAAGTCAGCAAAAAGGAATCAAAATTCAACTCAAAGCCCCCAAAATATGTTTGCTACCAAAAGAAACAGGTCTCCAATTCAATCAGCTTCACTAACAACACATCAAAATAAGCTTGAAATTAACAGATATAGGTCTCCAATTCAAATAACCAGCCCCAAGCAAATCCCAAATAGGTTTTAAATCAGAAGAAATGGGCCTCCACCAGCGCAGCCTGTTACACGGTGAAACATCCAACAAATGTGCCCACTTACAGCCACCAAACCAGTTTTCAAACAGGGGGGAACCTGGAATGCAGGAAAATGGAAGGAGCAGTGAATCAGAGCTGGAGGGGCAGGGGGAAGAGGGAGGAAAGCGCAAGGAGAAGGACCAGTTGGGAGGAAAGGGCAAGGAGAAGGACTAGAAGTACAAGGAGGATACAGTAAAGGGAGCTGAGGGTTTAGGCCAGGGGAGCACGACAAGCAAGGATATCGCCTACCTGGATTTCAGTAAGGCCTTCAATACCATTCCGCATAGAAGACTTCTGAACAAGCTGGGCAGTCTGGAAGTGGGTCACTAGGTGGTAAACTGGGTTAGGAACTGGTTGAGTGATAGAAGACAGAGGATCATGGTAAATGATGCTCAATTTGAGGAAAGGAGGGTGACCAGTGGGGTGCCACAGGGATCAGCCCTGAGCCCAGTCCTGTTTAATGTCTTCAAAAGTGACATTGTGGAGGGGCTGGAGGGGAAGGTGTGTTTCTTTGTGGATGATGCTAAGATCTGCAACAAGGTGACCACGTCGGGAGGGGTGGAAAAAATGAGGAGGGACCTAGATAAACTGGAGGAATGGTCTGGAGTGTGGCAACTGAGATTTAATGTGAAAAAGTGCAAAATCATGCATTTGGGGCGCAAGAACCCAGGGGAGGATTACATGATTGGGGGGAGGAGAGAAACTGATGGTCACTAAACAGGAAAGTGATTTTGGGGTAATTCTATCTGGTGACCTCAAGGTGGCCAAACAATGTGCCAAGGCTGTGGGGAGAGCCAGTGGGATGCTGGGGTGCACAGGGAGAGGTATCACCAGCAGAAGATGGGAGGTGGTGATGCCACTGTACAGATCATTGGTGAGGCCTCATTTGGAATAGTGTGTCTAGTTCTGGAGGCTGCATCTTCATAAGGACGTAGACAGGGTGGAGGCAGTTCAAAGAAGGGCAACAAGATGATGCAGAGCCTGCACCAAAAGTCTATGAGGAGAGACTGGGAAACCTCAATATGTATGCCCTGGAAGAGAGAAGAGACTGGGCAGATATGATAGAAACCTTCAAATATCAAGGGCATAAATAGGGTACTGGAAGGTAGCACCTTTCAGAAAAGGAGATGTCCAGCAATGAGAGGGCATGACATGAGATTGGAAGAGGGTAGACTAAGGGGTAGCGTGAAGAAGTATTTCTTTACAGAAAGGGTGATGTATGCATGGAATCGACTCTCAGTAGAGGTGGTGGGGGCAAACACAATTGGGGGGATTCAAGCATGCATGGGACAGGCATAGGGGAACCCTAGCAATAGGAATGAGGAGATAAAGCCGGAGATCAGGCTAGGAGGTAAAACCGAGCTCCTAGCTGGATTAGTGGACTCAACAAAGACATCTCCTCTCTGCAAAAGCTAGGCCTGTTCAAAGCTAGCCTTCGTCTCCACCTAGCTGCTTCTAGCTCCTGCGACTGTCCCTAATAATCTGATCTCCCTCCTAGCACTTCTACTTCTACCCCCTCTCCCCTCATCCTACAGCCTACTTTCCCGGTTTTGCCCCCTACCCCCCAAGCACTTTTTTGAGGCCTGACAAATGCCAATGGCTGCACCGCTCTTTTGGTCCATTCTAAACCTCAGTTACCTCTGTCTACCCACTTTCCCTAAATGTGATGCATTTCAGCTACTAAAAAATGTCTGTACACCATTTCTGCATTGTTACTCAACTCTATGTAATGTTTGTATTGCACCTCAATTGACGTGGAACCTTTGTAAAAGAGCTTTGGCTCAAAAGTACTTGTAATCCTAGACTCTAAATAAATAAAAAAATAAATCGAGGTCTGTGGCTTTTACAGTAGACAGGGAAAATGAGCAGACTAGATGGTCCTAGCGGTCCTTATCTGCCGTCATTTTCTATGTTTCTGTGTAGTCTTGAATGGAGGCATAACCGAATTGGGTACCAACTGGATAGCCAAATCCAGTTACTGGCAAAAAGGGTTTCCATAGTAGAGACCCAACATGGAGTCCTGTAGCCGAAGGGTATTCTCTGAGTAGACAATGTCCCTCCCGATGGGGAGGGGCCCCTGATAGTAATGTGCTATCCTAAGGTGAAAAGAAAGGGTGTGTGTGTGTGTGTGTGTGTGTGTGAGAGGGTTTGACGTCACAGAGAGGCCTACCCTTAGTGTCCCTGTTGCAAGCTGGTAAATCCAGCACTGTAGCAGGAAGGGACAAATACTTTGGAGGGAGGCCAAGTAATGCCCCACCACGCTGTTCTGCATCCTCAGGGCTCCATGACAACATAATTTGAGAAGTAGCATATCCCTGGTGAATTGTTGTATCATACAGCCAGTGTTGGGTAAGTTACTTTTTCTATTGCATTTGGAAACTTGTTCCAGGAAGCTCTGTGCAGTCTCTAGCAAGGATGGAGAAGTACTAGAAAAAGTAATACACCTTACAGTTATAGTTACTTATTTGTTTTTATACAAAAACAATATAAAAATAATAATTATAACAGATTATGTTTTTTTGAAAGTAGTAGGTTAGTTACTAGTTACTTTCAAATAAATGTAATCAGTTACAGTTATGTATTTCTTTCGTATAAAAAAGAAGACGTAACTGTGAGGCGTATTACCTTTTTCTATTACTGCTCCATCCTTGTTTGTGACTGCACAGAGCTTCCTGGAACAAGTTTCCAAAAGTAATAGAAAGTAATAGAAAAAGTAACTTACCCAACACTGCATACAGCTAAGAAAAATGTAAGTCTCTAGATTAATGAGCCGTCCCAGCAACAGGTTAGAGTTCTGTAGGAATAATTCACTGGAAAGGCATAATGCAAGAAAAGAAAATCCCTCATTTGTATCCACAAGGTAGAAGGGCCACACCAGAACAGTGCGTACAAGAGAAAGCAAAGTATGGGTGCCAGATGATAAAACATGCAGTCGTGCAAACAGTCAGCATACTCTGGTATCAAGTCTCAAACAGGCAGCCCAAATATACAGTATGAGGCACACATCTGCTGAACTGTGGTTTCAGACAAGGGTCCTCCAAGAACCAGGAAAAGGCTGGTCTTGCTAAAGTCAGTGCCAGAAGCGGGAAGTCTTACAGGACTCAGTCTCTGAAAGTGGTGAGACTGGAGTCTGCTGCATGGCAACCCCGGCACCACCTTCTAGCAACGAGGCCCCCCCCCCCGGTGTGCTGCATAGCCAGAGGCAAATCAAAGTAAGCCAAGTGAGCCAATCCAGATGGTAATGCCCAGGTGTCTGGCCTGTAAAGAGATGTCCCATATGAAGTAGTGGCTGCACTGTGGTAGGGAAGGGGAACTTGTTTAGCCAGGAAAGGCATACTAAACTGAAGCTTGTTTCCAGGTGCGACCTGGGAGCACAAGAAAGTTTAAGTGAGTTGCTAAAGTCACACAGTACGTAAGTGGTGGGGGCTGTGGGATTCGAACCCAGATCTCCAGGTTTGCAGCCAAGAGCCCCAAACCATATGCTATACTGCCTCCTTCACCCCCTTCCACCCAAGCAGAGGGAGGGCAGCAGCCCCCCCAATGAAGCTTACTACCAGAGCCCCATTTCGCTTTGGAGGAGAGCAGGTCCCCCCAGGTGACCCCCCAACCCACCAGGTCGTCACTGGGAAGCAGTCTGAGGCAGAAGCTCCCCCGGCCCAGATTGCATTAGTTTAGGAGATAGACAAAATGCATAGGTGGCTAACATGGGTGTAGGCAGGCATACTCGGTGTACTCTGCTGAGTACAGTAACATTTAGAAAACCTGGGGGCAACATGAGCCTCAGTCCAGGGCAGCAAACACTAACAGAGCTTGATGTACCCAAAGAACTGTTTCCCCCCTTCTTGGATGTTTTAGTGTGTTTGTGAATGATCTTTGGAAGATGCATGGGTGCCTAACTTAGAGGCCATGATTGTATGAATGACCCAATCAAATATGTATGCATAAGTGCTGGTGGGAATGGACTTCTATAAGGCTGTCTACCTTGATGTGGTACAGAGGCTTATCACAATGTATCTTAAAGTTTGTAACCGAAAGCCAGCCAACTTCTCTCTAATTGGTAGTGTGTGTGTGTGTCTGTATGTAAGATAAGTAAGCAGTAATTCACGACAGGGTGTGTGGTTATTGGGGATTAATCAACACCCCGGGTGCATTGTGAGGCACGAGGCCACAGGCAGAGTGTCCTCACAGTGCCCAGGGTGTTGATTAATCCCCAATAACCACCCTGTTGTGAGTTATTGCACTTATAACATGGGGTATCACCAGAGTGGGGAAAAAACATGGGAAAGCATCATTAATCCATGAAAACACAGGAACTTTTTTATGTGTTCTGCCACTACTACAAGTACTGTGCTGCTGACATTGCTCAATAGGGCTATGTATGCATTGTTGACCCTCCTGAAGACTGACCAGAGTAGAGCAGTACAGACATTGAGAAAAATGAAATCTATCACAGGAATCAAGACTTACTGTGAAGCTGATCTGCTGTGTCTAGCAAACTTCCTGTTAAACTGTGCTGTCCATCTGAAGTGACAGAGAGAGAGAGAGAGAGAGAGCAGCTGCTGTAATGTGTGTGACAAGCACTCGATGTCTTTTTACCCTACCATGATGGGGAAAACACTTTGGTAGCCGCTTTCCTGTCAAATGCGACAACTCTCTTGTCTCTCTCTCTCTCTCACTGGCACCGATGGCGACAACATCACATATGGTGTCAGTGGGACAATTCATTTATGATTCTACAGAGAACTGGAGAGCCGTCATTCCTTACCTGCTCCACTGTTGCCTGCTGTCACCTTCAACACCGACTGCATGTAGGAACCCCTTTCAAGACGGCTCCTGTTTGCTTTCCCAAGGAGGGCACCATGTATGGATTGCTGCCGAGGTCTAGAGCAGGGCCCATGGACTCCTGAACAATACTGCTAGCTCCGGTAACGAAGATCATTTGTGGGAGAGGGAGAGAGAGAGACGCACACGCACAGACAGAGCAAGTAACACATTATTGAAGCACTTCTCTCTCTCGCTCTGCTTCTCCTCATACTTTGACTAGATGTACACCTTCTCTTGCTGTCAGCATTGTGGCTTGTGGCCAGGGATAAGAACAGTTCCAGTGGGTTAGGGCACAAAAGAAAGGCAGAATACTATGATGGCAGTTTCTCTGTCCTACACTGATTGCTTGCTTAACGCACGCCCACAGGGCGGTGGGTGGGAAGGCACAGACTACACTGATCACTTGGGTTACAGAGGTCCATGAGGTGGGTGGATGGGTGGGAAGGTACAGAGTGGCCAACACTCGCTTAGCGAGAATGACAGTGGTTGCCTGCATTAATAATTTTGGCATGGCATAAGAAGATCCGGAGGGCTCATTAATTACTTTTCAGGGACTGATAACTACTTGCTGTGTGTGTATGGAGAATTAATGCACAGTCATGTGATCACCCTGCGCCAATCACTTATCTCCCTGCTCCTACCCCATGTTATAATATAAAATATTGTGAATCTATCCGGATCATTGACTTACTATGTATTGTTGACTGAAATGTGGGTGAGGCAGTGTTTGTGTGGTGGGGCAGCACATCTTTTGGTTTGTGTTTATGAAGGGGAGGCAACAGTTCCATCAATTCTTGAGTACAAGTTTAAAATTCCTGGCTACACCCCTGGTGGCTAATGGGTGGGTGATTAAGTGTCAGTAAAGAATATTCTGGCTAGTGTACAAGTCCACCAGGGATAGATCCCACTGTCATTAAGGCATAAGTCGGGAAGCATAGGCAAACCAGGAAAAGTCATTAAATTCCCAAGTAGTGTTTTATTACCAATAACAATTAAAATTTTTTTTTTTTTTTTTTTTTTTAACGCGGGGTAGCTCATATATAGGAAGTTCAAACAAAACAAAGTTCTTCATCTGAGGGCATCTCTACATCTAAATCTCAATCTTTCTCTAACACTATAAACAAACACTGTTCTCTTTTATAGGATGTTTTCACTTGGCAGTTAAATTCTGTATATTGTTCTTATTATGTCTCCTGTTTTCAAACAATGTACCAAACGTTGTCAGTTTATTTCCTGTGACCAGTACATCCAGTCTTCTCAACAGGTGTACCCCATTAAGACATTCTGTCCAGAGCTGGTTTTCCTGCTGACAGCTCTGCAAACAAGCTTGTGGGAGGTCAAAAGATTTCTCAAGGCTAGCCCTCTGTGTTCCAGCTTACTGCATTTTCTAACAAACCCCAAACAGCTTTCTGCTATTCATTTCAACACTATAACTATATACATTTACCAAACCATGGGATCTCAGTTTCACATAAAGAGTCACACACAGGTTTTAACTGCATAGAAGCGAGAGAGGAAAAAAAAAAAAACCAGCAAGTAAAGGGAGATAAGGGGGCTATTGTGGGACTGTCGGAGTGGTCAATTCCTAAGTGCCACAATGAATATTTGATTGCACAATCATACAGGCAAGAGATAGACATGTGACAGAATAGGAGAGGACAGTCCAGATCCTTACTTTTAACTCTCGCTGTATGTCAAATGGGGCAGGGTTTTACCCAACCCTGTCATATACGCCCCTCGTAAGAGGGAACCTGTTTTGTTTAAGCAGTTTACTGTGGCAAGGGTGTGAGTTACACAAGAATTTACAATGGATGGTGTGTTTGGTCATGAGGCCGATAGGCAGAGTGAGCAAAACACACCAGCCGTTGAAAATCCTAGCGTGACCCACACCCTTGCCGTGGTAAATTGCTATTCTGCAATGTCCTTTTATTTTGTGTTTGAAAAAAATAAAGAAAAATATATATATTTTTTTTAACATTTTACCTTATTTTTATTGTCATCGATCCGTGAGGGAAAAATAGTACCTGTCTTCGCATCCCTGAAGCGAGAGTGTGTGCAGTTTCAGTTTATGCATGCAGCGATGTGGGCGCCCGGGGAGGTTCAAAACTACAAACGGCAGTCATTGAGAAAGCGTACATATGACAAGGTTTTATCTGGAATGAATACAGTGATGTACAGGTACAAGTGTGTGTAGAACATGATGGGACTGTTTTTTTTTCTTTTTTTAATCAGCCGGGCTTTACGTTATGGGGGCTGGATTCATCGTTAGGACCTTGTTACTGTCTGAAGGTCGGAGAGATTTCGGGGGAGTCATTGGTGTGGCTTAGTGGGGAACTGGCTCCTCTTCCCGTTGGTACTGTGGAGGATTTACAATGGGCACAAGGTGCCAGTTGACCAATCGGAGCCTGCCATTTTTGGACCCCATTGTATAATTTCCTTTTTAAAACAGGTTTCCAAAACCTTCAAATTTATGTTTTAACATTACCTTATAACATTTAAAGTTCTTTGCCTATATGGTATCACTTTTTTTCATGACACCTATTACAGCAAATATTTCGGTTGAGCGCACTGATTTCTTTCAGCCTTCTGAATTCTCAGTTCCTGAACCATATCTTGACAGAAAATCAGCATTGACCCTCTCTTTTCTGGATTTGTGCAACACTTTGAATTTAAGTGATGTAGTGCCAGGTACCACCTTGTAATTCTGGGATTTTTATCCTTCATTTGATTAAGCCAATAGAGGTGATTATGATACGTTATAAGTACACAGTCAGCTCTTAGCAGATGAATCGAGGATATGTGGGACTGTTTTGCCCTCTGTTTGAGCCATTTATTGAAGAGTCCTCAGAGTCAATTTAAGGCTTCTCAAGGATTGTCAACCGAATGGTACTTCAGGGACCAAAATCTCTTCCTGTAGGTCTCTCCTGAGACGTCGTCATATCTTTTAAGGATTTCTCTTTTCACCGTGTCATAGTTTTCTGACTGCGCAGTGACCATATTGCTGTAGACAAGTTGGGCTTTACCTGTCAGGTAAGGTACCAGCCTGATTGCCCATTAATATTTGGGTCATTGGCAGGCTCCGATGACCCTTTCAGAAGTTGTCAGGTTGCTTTGGTATCATCCGAGGGACATCACTTTGTAAGGTTAATGTTTTTTAACTTATCTGTGTTTCATTGATCTGCTGGACCTGTACTAGATCCTCCAGATTTGATAGCTTGCAAGGCATTCAGCCATCGCTGCATCTCGTATTATCTCTGCTGCTCCTGTCACTACATCTCTTGCTTTCTCTGCTGCTTTGTCTCTCTCTCTCTCTCTCTCCTGTAGCCCACCATTTGAAGAAGGCAAACATGCTTTCAGTTTCTGTCTCCGACTGTTTTTCTTCTTCCATCACTGGTTCTGGTTGTACAGTCTCAGTTTGTACTTTTGTTTCTGCTTCTAGTGTGGTTGTCATTCTTCTGATACTCACTCCTGGACTTGCTGTTGCATGATCTCTACATTTATGTGTTTCCCTGGTACCAGGTCCAGTACCCACACATGAAACTCCCAGCTTAGATTATGCGTGGCATAAATCCCACTTTGTCTGACACCAGCTGTCATCGAGGCATAGGTCAGAAAGCATAGGCAAACCAAGAGAAGTCATAAAATTTGCATGTAGCATTGTATTATTATTAGTAACAAATACAAAAAAATTTGTACAGTATAGTTCTTTACACAGGCAGTTTGACACTGGTGCATCTGCTGCTTCAAGCAGCTGGGTGGACCCCTTCTGTCCGCAGGCTGCCTTCCTCGCTGCACTGCCCACTGATCACCAGACCGATGCTTCACCCTTGACACGGGTGCGTCTGCTGCTTCAAGCAGCCGGGCGGAACCCTTCTGTCCGCAGGCTGCCTTCCTCACTGCATTGCCCGCTGATCACCAGACCGAAGCTTCACCCTTCACATGGGTGCGTCTGCTGCTTCAAGCAGCCGGGCAGACCCCTTCTGTCCGCAGGCTGCCTTCCTCGCTGCACTGCCCGCTGATCACCAGACCGAAGCCTCACCCTTCACACGGGTGCGTCTACTGCTTCAAGCAGCCGGGCGGACCCCTTCTGTCCGCAGGCTGTCTTCCTCGCTGCACTGCCCGCTGATCACCAGACTGAAGCTTCACCCTTGACACGGGTGCGTCTGCTGCTTCAAGCCGCCGGGCGGACCCCTTCTGTCTGCAGGCTGCCTTCCTCGCTGCACTGCCCCTGATCACCAGACCGGCTGCACCTTGACACGGGTGTGTCTGCTGCTTCAAGCTGGACCCCTTCTGTCCGCAGGCTGCTTTCCCTCGCTGCACTGCCCGCTGATCACCAGACCTGCTGCACCTTGACACGGGTGCTGCCTGCTGCTTCAAGCAGCTGGCGGACCCTTCTGTCCACTGGCTGCCTTCCTCGCTGCATTGCCCGCTGATCACCAGACCGCTTCACCCTTGACACGGGTGCGTCTGCTGCTTCAAGCCGCCGGGTGGACCCCTTCTGTCCGCAGGCTGCCTTCCTCGCTGCACTGCCCGCTGATCACCAGAACGAAGCTTCACCCTTGACACGGGTGCGTCTGCTGCTTCCAGCCACCGGGCGGACCCCTTCTGTCTGCAGGCTGCCTTCCTCGCTGCACTGCCCCTGATCACCAGAACGAAGCTTCACCCTTGACACGGGTGCGTCTGCTGCTTCAGGCCGCCGGGTGGACCCCTTCTGTCCGCAGGCTGCCTTCCTCACTGCACTGCCCGCTGATCACCAGACCGAAGGTACGCTGCAGAAACTGGACTGTCCAGAACCATCGACTCTGCCTGCTGATGAGCTGCTGCAGTTCTTTAATTCTTTGCTACTGCTGTTTCCTCTCTGGACCTTAAGCTAATGTTATATTCTGATTGTGGTACTTGTTAAGTCTCTCCAAATTGTCTTGTAAATCCTAACTTAAACGTGAACCTAAGCCTGTTTACAGCAATTTTGCACTCTAAGGGTAGTTTGAAGTGCAAGTTCATTTAGGCAGCAGGTCTGTAGATTGTAAAATATTACAGCTCTCTTTGTTTTAAGGTCCAGTGGTAAGCTACCCTGGATCAGAAAGTAAGTTTAAAGTGATACAGTTTTTTCTGTTTAGACCAGATTCCATTTGGGTCACAGTTGTAAGCTTTGTCCTGCAAATAATTCAATTTCTCTTTCACTTTCTGTCCTTCTTTCTCCTTGCTGCTTGAAGTTTTACGTCCACCCTCCCATGCCCCACCTCCAGCCTTTATTAAATACTCTCCCTCCTCCCTCGGCACAACCCCTAGCAGTGTTCATCCTCCCCTCTCTCTAATATTGCAACTCCTCTTAAAGATACAGAGTGCAGCTATTAGGCCTAACACTTGTCCTGTCTTGCCTTCAAAGACATCTTCCTATTTTCACCTTTTGCTTGCCTATCAGCATTGTTTAGTTCCTGCTCTGCTATCTACTGTGCAGTTCCATACCTGGGCTTCCTCTCTTGCTACCCCGAGTATTTTCAAGTTGCCTTGGTACCCCCTGCCCTATCTAATAACATCCTATCTTAACCTACATTTTATATCTTAAAATAGATCCACTGTGCCTGATCGTGTCTCTAGTGAGCGGCGTGGCTAATCCTGCCAGCTGCCCTGCACTTCTATCCTCCTGATGAACAGGACACCTTCAAATCCGGTTAAGTGTCCAGGCTAGCACTGTGTGGGTTTGATAGGCGGCCACCTGCTACCACCCTCCTTTAATTGGACTGCTGCTCTCTGCTTGGCCACTGTTTGGCCCTGCCTTTTCTCTGTCGGATTATCAGTCTCTGGGCTTTGGCGCCCTCTGCTTTGCATTGACTCTTGCCGAACACTTCTGCTGTCTGTCTAGTCCCCCATTGGCTACTTATAAAATTCCACCACTAGGGGTGCCGTCTAACATATCTTGAATAGGTCTTCATTTCCTCACTGTAATCTTTACCACAAGTGGAGCCTCCGGCTGGTCTACTTTCCCAGTTAACCTTTGTGGGGCTTTACTTTCTGCTTTTCTGATCCACTTCTTCTAAATAATTGCTACGCTAGCAGGAAACACTTTGTTGTTTTTGCTCTATCTCTAATTTCGGCCAAGGGTTAAAACGGTGGAACACGGTCACCCTTGGCTGTCTTGATTTTACACACACTATCTCTTTATCCCTAAGAGCTAATCCTCTGTCTCATTATACTACTAGCCTTCCTACCCAAGTCAAATAGTAACACTATGGCTAAGTATAGTCTGCTGTGGGCACTCTTGTCATTTGTCCTTTACTCGGCCTGGACACTGCCACATGGCCTCCCATGTAAACAAATGGCAAAGACTCCTCAGAGGCTACTGCTAACTATATTTTCTCTAACTTGATTGCAGAGACAAAGCCTGATCTGCAGCCTAACCCTATCCTCCTTGTTAGAGGCAGCATCTATTACCCTACATGCCAGGAGGAAGCTGCCATGGAGATGTGCTTTCACCCTAACCTGCCACTGTGCAAGGCTTTGGTTCCTAGCCATGATTATTATTCTGCTATCTGGGGACGTCAAACTAAATCCAGGTCCACCTACCTGTTTCTTTTCCCCAAATGAGTTATCTGGCATGTCCAAGAAAGGATTATTAATTGAGCATATCAGTATCAGAAGTCTTACCTGTCACCATGCCTAACTCGAGGCCTGGGTGAAATTCTATAATCCTGATGTATTCTGTCTCACAGAAACTTGGCTAAAACCCAGAATACCTGATGAAGTATGCTCCTTGACTAACTACTCCCTGTTCCGGCGGGATAGATCCGCATCCAAGCGTGGAGGTGGAGTTGCCATATTCTTTAAAACCCACCTCAACATCTCTATTGTCCCGGCATCTGCCTCTCCCGCAGTGTGCGAATTCATACAGGCAACTATTGTATTGGGGGAAAAGAAACTTCATATTATCTGTGCCTATAATCCACCTGCTGGGGGAATAGTAGGTCTTCAAGAACTCCTTGACATCGCCTCCCAGACTGTAAATCATAATGAGGCTGTCATCCTAGGTGATCTTAACCTCAATTGGTTAGGGTCAGCTCAAATATCCTTGCAATCACTCACGCTTTGTTATCATTTTCACCAGTTGATCTCTGAAGCAACTAGAGCCACGTCATCCCATCAAACGAGTACACTCCTAGACTGGGTGATGGTTAACCGTATGGAACATGTGTCAAAAGCAGGAATCCTTGCAGATGCACTAACAGACCACTCACCCACTTTTTGTATCCTATCTATGGTTGCGCTCCATCTCCTCCATCAAGAATAATCACGTTTACAAATCTAGCTCATATTGACCAGGATGCATTTCTATGATGTCTCCAATATCGACTGGGCAGGTATCTATCAAACAAAGGATGTGGAGGTTGCTCTACAGATATTCATAAATGAATTTCTTACCATTCAATATAAACATGCCCCCAAAACTACTGGGAGGGTCAGAGGAAAACAGACGAGGTGGCTGCATAAAGACCTCCTTGCTAATCTGCGCCAGAGGGACAGGCTTTGGATTCGCTACAAACAAACTGGCCTACAGTCAGATCTTATTGTCTTTCGTGAACTAAGGAACAGATGTAAGAGATGAGTTAGAGTTGCTAAAAGCAAATAGTGCAAGGACCTTCTACAAAGCTCAGCCATGCACCCGAGGAAATTTTGGCCATGTCAAAACATTTCTCGGTACCTCAGTCGGTCACTCCTGATGAAATGATCATAAATGGGGCATATTGTAATGACCTAGGACCATCTCAAACAGTTTTAACAGTCTTTTCTCTGATCTTTCATACTATACCTTGGCTTTAACCTAGTGGATCGCACTCAACTACTTACCACACTACCATCAGACAACCATACTGCCCTATCGTATGATGCCCTCCAGTGCCACCATTCTATTTCAAGGCTATATCAAGAGCGGAAGTTCTGAAATTACTGAGATCCATATCTGCCAATACCAACTCTGGTTCTGATTCACTGGAACCTCGTCTTCTTAAGCTGCCTGCTCCACTTATTGCCTCTCCGATTGCCAGAATCTACACTTTATCCCTTATCCATAGCACTGTGCCAGACCTATGGAAATCTGCAAGAGTAACGCCTGTCTTTAAAAAAAGGTGACCCAAAGGACATGGCCAATTACAGACCTATAGCAATTCTCTCTGTCCTTAACAAGATCCTAGAGAAAATTGTTGCATCACAGACCATTGACTACCTTACACGCTACAATCTCCTCTCAGACACCAAGCATGGTTTCAGAAAAGGTCATAGCACCACCACGGCTCTTCTTCAACGAACTACTGATATTCTGTGCAACATGGACTCTGGAAAACTCACAGGTGCCATCTTCATTGACCTCACTAAGGCTTTCGACCTTGTTGACCATCCCCTGCTTCTCTCCACTCTCCATAAATTCCATTTCTCACCCTGTTGTGGACTGGTTCTGCTAGCTACCTGTCAAACAGGTCACAAGCTATCAAATTTAACTCCTCCCTGTCCAACATGTCTACTATCAACCTTGGGGTCCCCCAGGGCTCTATCCTGGGCCCTTCTGTTCTCAATTTTATCAACAATGTAGCTGAGGTCCTGAATCCTGCTCAGCTATTCTCTGCGCTGATGACCTGATCATCTACACTAGTTCTTCTAGTATTGCCTGCATAAACACATCACTTACTTCAGACTTCAATAAGGTCTTAGACTGGCTACTAGATCGTAAGCTTGTACTAAATGAAAAGAAAATGAAAGCCATGCTCCTAGGTTCTGCACCGAAGATTAAGACCTGTTCTAGTTTGCTGGAGGTTCTTCACCCAGGAGGATTTCCACTTGAAAATGTTACTTCCTTCAAGTACCTTGGGATGCTCCTGGACCAGTCCCTGGATTTTAACCTTCACATTCAGTCCTCGTGCAAAGCTGTAAACTCGAAACTAGGAGTAGCTTACAAAACGAGCTACATGCTTACACCCTCGGCCAAATTAGCAATTGCCCAAAGTATTCTTCTCCCAACCCTTACTTATGGTGCCTCTATTCTTATTTCTGCCCATAAAACCTCCCTACTAGAATGGGACGTAACTTATAACAATATATGCCGATTTGCCTCTTCGTCACCTCGACTCAAACATCACTGCCTTCTTTATAAGGATCTGAATTGGCTCTCACCCTCTGCCAGTAGACAATACTACCTTGGATCACTAATGGACTCTATCATCAGGAAAAACCCGTCCCAGCTGGCGGCGTTGTTGGTCCCTCAACCATCCTCCCATGGCCTGCGATCAGCTGACAAATCCTTGCTCTATGTTCCGAGATGTTGGACGACTAAAGGCACAGGGGCCTTCCAGTTCTCTGCTCCCAGGCTATGGAATGCTCTTCCACTCAACCTCCAGCTGTCTCAGTCTCACTTTGGATTTAAAAGTGAATATCGTCGTTATCTATCCTTAGCTGATGCTTGTACATGCTTTGACCCATTCCGAAGCTCCTGAGACTTACCAGTAATGTCACCCCTGCTCTAATCCAGCTCCAAGACTGTCTCCTCTTCCCCGCCCCATATTTTTCCTTCTCTTTGTAAATAACTTCTTGACTACTAGCTCTCTTCCTTCTTGAACCTTGTTGTTGACCATCCACTGTTGTTTTGCCAATTACCACCCCTGACCTTCCTTCTGTCAGTCTTTCTTGTTATGTTTGAACATTCCTCACATTTCTCTCTATATAACCTTACTATCTTATTAACCCTTTCACTCCACAGGTCGGGTCCATGGTTTCTGCACTTATTATATATCTTACTGCCATTATCTGTATAATGCTTGCCATTATTTTTTGTTGTTTCTACCCATTGTATTTACTGCTGTACTGTTCCTCTGTTTGTACTATTGTACCCATGTTGCTGTTGTTCAGCTGTTCTCCTTTTGCTATACTCTCCCGGGTCGTGCCTGAAAATAGTCATTTTATGGCCAGTGCACCTACCCGGTTAACAAAAACTAAATAAATAAAAATAAATAAATAAAACAAAGTCCTTCATCTGAGGGTATCTCTCTACATCTAAATCTCAATCTCTCTCTAACTCTGTAAACGGACATAAGATATTTTCATTTGGCAATTCAATTATGCATCCTGTTTTTGTTAAGCTAGATCTTCTGTTTTCACTAATGTACCAAACTTTGTCATTTTCTTTCCTGTGACCAGTAAATCCAGTCTTCTCAACAGGTGCATCCAATTAAGACATTTTATTTATTTATTTATTTATTTATTAATTAAGTCTAGGATTACAAATACCTTTTGAGCCAAGGCTCATTTTCAAAGCCATTCTGGCCAAGGCTGGCCGGCGCAGAGGCCAGGCATCCATCTGAGACGCAGACGACACAGGTTCAGGAATGGACTTGGGACATTGGAGGGCCGGCTAGTTGAGAAGGATTGAGCATCCTAGGGACTGCTCTCCTTCTCCAGGAGGGAGGGAAGGGGTAGAATGTTTGGCATGCCACAGGCCTCTGGTGGAGGCCAGGGGTTCTTTGTTCTGGTGTCGTCACCTGATGTAGTGGGGCAGATGCGGGACGTCATTGCATGTCCCTGCCCCTAGGGCTCTTGACACAAAAATCTGCAAAATAGCGGCCGCCATTCATGACGCCTCACTTCCTCTGGCTCCGATCGCCTGCCGTGGCACTCCGTATCAGGACCGATCCAGTTGTCCGTTGTAGCTGATCAACCCTGTGCATCGCCCTGTGGGGGCAAGCCAGGGAGGCAATGCCAGTAGGTGCTCCTACCGGCATCCTTCTCCCGTTGTTGCGGGATTGAGTTGGTGAGGTGACCCTGCCTTGGGGGGTAATCCAGGGGGTATCCGGTGCAATGAGGTAAGTTCAAGGGGACAAGGAGGGGGACCGGGGGGGTTGGCGAGAGACTGAGTCACAAGTGGCGGTGCGCAAAAAAATTCATTCTGGCCAGAGCTGGTTTTCCTGCCGACAGCGCTGCAAACAAGCTTGAGGGAAGTCATCAAGGTTTCTCAAGGTCAACCTTCTGTGTTCCAGCTTGCTGTCTTATCGAACAAACCCCAAATAGTTTTCTGCCATTCATGTCAACAATATAACTGTAGACATTTGCAAACCAAGGGATCTCAGTTTCACAAAGATTCACATATAGGTTTGAGCCACAGAGAAGCAAGGGGAGAGAGAAAGAATGAACAGAAACAACAAGTAAAGGAAGGGAGATAAAAGGCGGAAATGTGGGACTGTTGGAGTGGCCAGTTCCTAGGTGCCACAGTGAAAATTTGATTGCAGATCAGACAGGCAAGAGATAGACAAGTGACAGAATAGGAGAGGGCAGAACATATCCTTTGCTCTTAACTCTCACTGCATAATAGATGTTTCAGGGTCTTGACTAACCTTTTCATACCCACGTCCCGGACGTGGAGCAGGAGCACCCATGGAGACCAGGGGTATCGAGGGGGATTAAAACAAGGGGGGGAGACCACCTGAGAAGGAGTTGGCCTCACCAGACCCACCCAAAAAATCCTTGGATCAGTAGTGGTTGTATGCTTTCAGGACATCACTCCAGTGCTGATGACCTTGATGATGATGATGATGATGATGATGATGATGATGATGATGATGATGCCTGGTCTCTGAGGAGATGTGGAATGATTATCTGCATGGTATCCGCCGAATGTTTCATTCTGTCTAGCATCCCTCATTCTTGAGGCCTGCTGGGTCAGGCTTAGAAGCAATAGTTGTAGAGTACCATGTTTTTAAAATGTCTTGCTTGCCCGTTTACCTTAGAAATTTTGCCATGATAGAGCGAGTGCAGGCATTAGGACCCGAAGGCTTAGAATCCAACACCCAGTGAGCCCACTCTGTTTCAGGAGAGCTATCCAGAGGCCAGTCTATTGCCATGTGAAGAGTGGTCTGGAGTAAGTCTGCCATACTCGTACATTCTGTTCCTTCGAGCACCTCATAGAGTTGTAAGGTGTTTGCGTGTTGCGGCTCTCTGAATTCTCAAGCCATTCCTCTGTTTGCTGAATGGCACTGTGCAGCTGGAGTATAGCATTCTTGGTGACATCTGCGTGGCAGTCACTAATAGAACATTGCATCTCATGCTCTTATTTATTTTTTGTTGACCAGGTAAGTGCACTAGACAGATTCTGCCTATTTTCAGGCATGACCTGGGGGAAGGGGATACAGATGAATGCCAACTGACCTTGAACCAGATTAAGCTGTTGGTGGTATTTTTAGTGAATGAGGGGAAATTTGGCCAGGGCACCGGGGAAACTGGACCTACCCTTTCAGAACTGTTTCGGTCACATAGACTGGAACAAACTCCCAGGTGGAATGCAGGCCACCTTGGGTATAGAGGGAGTTTACAGGAGCACCCTGACTGGGTGTATATAGCAAAACGTTTATTAAAAGAGTCCATGGGTTTTTTGGCTTCAGATGTATACACATTGATAAATGTGAGAGGGGAAAGACACATTTGATGCACGTTTTAAGACCTTTGCACATTTGGATAAGTTTTGGAGAAAATATGAAATGCTTAAAACTACTTCCTTATGGTCTCCCTTTTGGGCCATTCCTCTTACTAAAACCCTGTTCAAAACCATCACTATTATGTCCAGGGTTTGAAAATTCTTTGGGGAGCCTTAAGTCCGTGGCAGGCATTGGTAAGTCACATTGTTTTTTTGTTTTTGTTTGTTTTTGCACCTGTCTTTTCAATAGCAACATTTTCTTTTTCCCGTTACTTAGGAAGCAACAGGGGCAAGGGGGTCAATCAGGGAAAGGCAAGAATTAGACAAATGTGAGGAAAATAAAGCCTGGGAAAAGTATCAGCTAGAGAGAAACTAAGCATCATCAGACAACAGAACAAAGAACAGTGCTAGAGAGAGAATATTAGTATTACTGCAGCTCGCTTCAGGCTCAGCTTAGTCTGAGGGGTAATTTTTTGACCAGGGAAATAAACAGTACCAACTAATTTTAGAGAGAAAAGTACCATCAGTTAGAGAACATAAAGCAGACAGTTGTTTCCTTATCAGAGAGTAATAGTACTGCACCACCTCACTTCAGGCAAACGTCTTCAGTTTGTTCTGAGGGACATCTGTGACTACTTACCAGCAAGACTAGATGGGAACTTAAGTATTTTGTAGCAACTGGCGTTAGAGCAGTGAAACTGAGCAGGGGTGGTACAAATGGTCTTTTATGCCAACAAATGCTGTGTTTTTGTTTCTTGGGTCACAGTAGCATAGGGGATAATCAACTGTGCTCTGAATGAGAGGCACAGGCTCCTGCTACACTGCAGCCCTACATTTTTCTCTCTCCATGACCCTTTTTTTTTTTTTTTTCAAATTTAAACCAAAATATATTTTTGTAGTAACTGGTAAGGAAACTAATTATGTCTCACTTCAGACAAAGCTAACACAGACTTAGTACACTGCTTAGCTCTGTTAGGAGTGACAAGACAGCCCCAAACCCCAGAACTGACTGTAATATGCCATTCAGCCCAAATATAGACAGAAAAGTTAAGATGCCGATTCTCAAACACGTCCCTCTTCTAATGCCACCGCTAGTATGATGGAGATGGCATGGACCCACCTGTGTACTAGTCTTCCATGTGAATGTCCGCTGAGCACACTGTCTGACATCTTGGAGTCCCACTCCTCTGACATTTGGTTCCTTGTCCCTGATACAGAATTCA
Organism: Neoceratodus forsteri; assembly: GCA_016271365.2. NCBI lineage: Eukaryota > Metazoa > Chordata > Ceratodontiformes > Ceratodontidae > Neoceratodus > Neoceratodus forsteri. The sequence goes on from CM028129.1 coordinate 728,584,218, forward strand.
GTGCTGGTCCTCATGCGGGCAGTTCAGGCTTTGTACTGTTTTCTCGATTCCCGGCAGTCCTCTGAAACATCCTCGTGTCTTCTATCTTCCCCACTTCCAGCACTGAGTAGCATGACTGCACAAACTAAACACGTCTGCTATTGCAGCCGCCACACCTGCTCAGCAAACCCCACACTCTGTGCGACTGCGTAAACTGAAGATGTCTCCGCTTCCCTGATGCAACAGACGATGGGTGTGCACTACTCAAGATTGTAATGATAAAAAAAAGTGCACACACACCTCGGGGAGAAAGAGGATCCACATTACTTAGCCAGGGTTGCGTAACTGGGAGTTATGCAATCGTGGCAAAGTGATTTGAAAAGATAAAACTGTCTGACTTAAAAGGGACATTACTTTCAAGTCCTGCGAGTGTACAGGCAGGTCCTGGACCTCAGACTTAGGGATTTTTCATCCCCTGTATGTTCCGCAATGAAGGGGTCAATGTTAGGGACATACAGTTTTGGTTGGAGAAAAAATGTTCAGTACAGGGACCCCCAGAACCTGTAATAGATTTAGAAGGAATGTGGACCGGAAGTTGGAGGTTCAGGGTAAAACTGACTATGGTAGGGAATGAGGTACTGCATATTCCAAATAGCTTTTTCTTAGGGAGAGACAGGGGGGTATGCTACTATCCAGGACAGCTGAAAGCCTACTACAAGTATGGCATTCACACCCACCTAAGTAGCACCTGTGACAGGCTAAGGTGCGCCTTGTGAGGGGAATTTAACCATGTAAGTTCAGTGTGTAACAACATTTTCAGATGTAACTTATGTGAGGAACAGGGACATGCATACTATCAACATCCTTGGGCTGGGCAGAACAGGTCATGAGGCCCATCACAGCAGCACGTTATTAACCAAGCACAAGGAAGGTGCAGGCCTCAAGGCCCAAACACTACGGGCAGTGAGAGTGGTCCCTCTGAACCCAATCAACGGGGGACAGAACAGGATTATCCAGAGGCTGAGAACCAGGTACGTACTTCTGCAGAGGTTCCCACCCTGATCCAGCACCCCCAAAAAAAAGCTCCTCAAAACCTCAGAAATCTTAAGGGATGACCTTCCTGTTAATAGCATGCTCTGGGACTTCCAGCGCCTAGGAATAGAAGGTTCACAAGATTGGTTCTTAAACAAGAATAACCCCCCCCCCCCGACCATTCCTACTCAGAACTCCTTTCAAGTTCTTCAGGAAGAGGAGGGGGGAATCTGACCTAGAATCAGACATCTCTTCCAGATCAGTTGCTATTTCAGAGGGGGAGACAGACGACGAGCCCAGTAGCAATACCCTAGAAACTAAGAAAAAGAAGGGGGGGAGGAAAATAAGGGGGCACAAATGTACTTAACTTTAACATATGGCATCCCTACATCTAGCATCCTCAAATGTATGCAGCATGAAAAACTTTAAAAAGAGAATGATGATACTATCCTTTTTTCATCGTTCAGCTGAGGATATTATCTTTACAAGAAACACAATTTAATTCTCTTTTTGATATATCTCCAGCTAAGAAGGGTTGAGTGTGGGGACCTTCATACTGGTCCTTCAGGTCAGATGCTGCAGATGGCATAGGAATTTTGTTTAAGAACACAAATGTAAAAGTACATCGGTTAGTAGATACCTTGCCAGGGAAGTCTTTACTGATTGACTGCATATGTAAGGGGTTTTCTCTTGGGTTAATTAACACATATGTTCCACAAAGTAAATCAGCAAGGACTGACCTTTTTAACCAAATGCGATCTGTCTTATATACAGCAAGACATGTGGTTTGGGGAGGGGATATGAATTGTAGCCTGGATGTAAAAATGAAGGCTAATATACAGCAGAAGGTCTACTGCGACTCCTATGCTCTGAAAAACATTATCTCCACAGCAGGCCTCAGGGATGTTTATAGAGTCCTACATAAGGATCCAGGGGGTACATATAGAACAAATAATCTGGCAACCCAAATAGATTTCATGTTTGTTTCAAAATTCCTAACTCCACATAAATTTAGCCTGTCTTACTGTGAATTTTCGGACCATTTGCTTTTAAAATGTTGCCTGGGTATGCAAAATATACCTCCAAAATTTCCTTCAATAGATAAACGATGAAAACTAAATTCATCATTACTAGAAACAGGCGGTCAAGCAAGGCCTGAGAGGCCTGTTTTTTATTTATTGAAAAGTTTCACCAGGAAAGGCACACTGAAAAATATACAATTGCTCATCTCACAGAGCGTCCTGGGGGAGGGGAATGTGGGAGTACAGTAATCAAAAACACATTTCCATGCGCTATTACATAAAAGTATATATACAGTACTCAACACATTTCCAAAGATCATACGAACCAGAGAAGCAACAGAGTGAAAAAACAATACATCAGTAACATTAGATCGACATTGGGATTTGATGTTAGAGGAGCAAATTAACAGCACTGCAGACTAATACCTATAGTGTGGATAAGGAAGTGCAATAAAGTATATTGGTTTCTCCTCATGTTAAGTGCTGCTAGGCTGGGAAAGGAGATGGGGAAGCCAGAGGGGAAATTAGGAGGAGTGAGGAACTAGAAGGAAAATTAGGAGCAGCTGCACGATGGAGAGAGGAAGCTGAGGGAGGTTGAGATGGACCACAGGGAGGAGGAGTGCCTGATTTGATGAGGCATTGAGTTCCAGAGCTTGGGGAACCTATAGAAGAATGCCGGCTGGCCTATAGAGGTGGTGCATTGTGGTATAGCTAGGGTGCTGGAGTCACTGGATCTGAGGGGGAGAGGGGCAGTGGGACAGGAGGACAGTGGTAAGGGTGAAGTGTATCAAACCAGAATTTGGAGACAAATTTTATGCAGTGGGCTAGACATCGGTTTTACAGGGAAGGAAAAGCTAGAAAGTGGTATAGATCACAGTGGTGGGTAAAGGAAGGGGCATCCAGAGCGAAATGACAGAAGACATTGAAAATGGTGTCCAGTCTGGTAAAGGATGACTTTGGTGCGGTACTGTAGACTGTGTTGCAGTAGTTAAAGATAGGTAGTATAATTTTCTGGACAGTCTCCCACCTGGCCTGTAGAGGTAGGCAGCTTCAGTTCCTGTAAAGGGCACCTAATTTGGGGTGCAGCTTTTTCAGGATGGGGTCTATGTGTCCAATGAAATTTAGCTGCTGGTCTAGCCAGACCCTGAGATACATAAAGGAGGAGGTGTCTTCTAGAGTAGAGCCATCAAGGGTATGGAAGGAGGGCAATTTAGTTAGCCTAGAGAGTCTCTGCCTAGTGCCGAAGGTCATGGAGACTGTTTTCATGCATTGAGGAAAAGCTGATGGGAGCTTAGCCATTACTGAACTTTCTCAAAGTCGTGCTGAAGTGCAGAACCGACATCAGTTGGTGATTGGCCAGAGTAGAAAAGGACAGTATCATCAGCATACATGTGGATGGAGGAGGAGGTGCACACTGATGGGAGATCATTCAGGAATATGGAGAATAGTAGGGGGCCAAGGACTGGGCCTTGGTTTACACCAGCATTAATCTGAAGTGGGCAGAGGTGGACTCAACAATTTTGACTGACTGTGTCCTACCTATTAGGTAGGAGGTAAACCGGTTTGTGGCTGAATCAGGCAGGCCAACAGACTGCAGGTTATCTAGGAGGAGAGGGTGGGAGATGGTATCAAAAACCTTTGCAAGGTTGACAAAGCTCACAGGTGTGATTAGAACACTGTCCATACCTGAGAGTATGTAATCGGTGAGCCTAAGTAAGGAAGTGGTAGTGGAGTGAGCTTTCCTAAAACCAGATTGGTAGGGACTGTAAAAGGCAGAGTCAGAGAGGTAAGAGGAGAGTTGGGAGAGGACCAGGTGCTCCTGAAGCTTAGCGAGAACAGATGAGAGAGTGTGGCCGAGAGTTCCCAGGCATAGAAGGGTCACCTCCCTTGGGTAGTGGGAGAACTACAGCATGCTTCCATGGGTCAGGGACAGAGGTCAGTGAGAAGGAAAGGTTTAGTAAGGCAGAAAGTGGTGAACAAATGGCATGAACAGAGGAGAAGAGAAGTCTGGGGTCAAGGCCATCAGGTGAGGAACCCTTAGATGGACTGAGAGTGAGGAGAGCATTTAGAGTATCATGAAGTGAGACTGGAGAGAAGAGCTCGCTAGGGAGGGTGATTGGGTGTGAGTTATTGCCGACATACGCAACTGGTTGGGTAGGGGGAAGAGAAGCTAGTAGAGCAGCAGCACATGAGGTAAAGTAAGAGTTGAATTCAGTGGCAACTGAGAGGTGGGCAGTCGTAAGGGCATTATTGAAATAGATGAGTGGAGTTTGGGATTTAGAAGGGGGAGAGTAGAGGGAGTTAATACCTTTCCAAAATGTTGATGGGGTACATATGATAGCATCAAAGGTGGATCTAAAGTATTAGGACTTAGCGAGCTTTATAGCCTTGGAGCAGGCATTTCTTTTTTTTTTTTAAACTTTATTTTTATTAGTTTTCTTACTGTTTAACATAGCAATGAGACAGCGTGTCATGACATCCAGATTACAACATTTCACAACAGCTGGAGAAAAAGCTCCTTAATCATAGTTATGGTGCATCTTTGACATTATGATACCACATTGGGGGATTATCAGAGTTTACACAATTTCAAGGTTAAAGAATTATTCGCATTTAGTGCTAAGTGAACCCAGGAACAGTATGACTTTTAACTTTTTGTTCTGAAGTCCGTTATAATCCAGCATATGCACACCTTCCAGAGGCCAATGGCATCATACTGTAACCCTAAAGAAATTTAGTACATATTAGAAATTGCAGCAAGATGTATAAATTAACATTTTAAAGATTCAGTAACTGAACAGATCTCCATAACTCTCCCAAATAAACAAACATTTCAATTCCCAACTGGGAGAAGGATTAGTTGACTTACGTAGTATGCCAAGAAGCACTACAAAACACAGGCAGATAAAGTTTAACTAAATGGAGGAAAATGCTCCACATTTAAAGAATTAAAAGTCTCACTGACAGAAATCAGTCCCCGATATCGTCTTCTGAAACCAGATTTTTCTCATCCTCAAGAGTGCCAGAGTTCCGTCATCGTGAGTGAATTTGGATGGCCCATTTCCCAGCTTCGATCAGATCAGAAAAAATCCAGACCTTCCCTTCGAACACCAAGCGGAGTCTTGCCAGATAGATCATGGCGTGCGAGACCCCTGCCTCATGTAGCTTCTGTCTTACTACATAAAACTTTTTGCGCCTTAGACGGGTTGCATAGCTTAGGTCCAGAAACAAATAGATCATACGGTCATCTTGAGTAATAGTCCCTACCCTTCTTGCCAACCTTACAATGGTGTCCCTTGTCTCAACTCCATCCGTCATTATCAAAAGGGTTTGTGGGTTAGTACAATGTTCCGGTAGCCTCGGAGTGATTCGATAAGATTTTTGGAGGGCAAAAGGGATTAATGGTTCTTCAGGGGCTAATTTGTCTTGTAACCATTCTTGGATAAACATAAGGGGGTGGTCGTCCTCAATGCCTTCGGGTAGGCCCATTATTCTTATATGCGAGGACTGGGCCTGATTCTCCAAGGCCTCCAATCTTGCCCACAAGTGAGCATTCTCGTTTACCAAATTTACAGCAGCTGCAGAGGTCAACTCCATTTGTCGATTCACTTCCTCCGACTCCACTTTCAGATTATTGATAACTGTCTCTGAGGTTCAGTCTGGTACCACAGGAATCCATTTTTGTGTTGAGATCAGAGACCACAGAGATCAATCTTTGTAGCTTTGTGCCAATAGGGGAAAGTGTTTCCTCAGTTTCACCCGTTACTGAGGGCTGTGCAGAGATGGCCACCTTATCTTTCTTAGGGTTTCCCATTCTGGCACTCTTCGAGGTGCTCTTTCCGATTCTGGAAGAAATTTCACCCGAAGAGAGTAATGAAATACTTAAATTAACAAGTATATTGTAAGAGTTTGAGGAGCTATTTTGTCTTGCTGCACTCAGTTTGGGCTCCACAGCGCCCCCCTGGAGCAGACATTTCTGAGGGCTCAATATCTGTCACGGTCAGCATTTGATTTAGAGACTTTGTGAGCCCTCCAGGGCTGGTCTGAAGCTCTCATACATGCCATCAGTTCTGGTATGATCAACGGGAGGTGGTTCCCACATACTCAAGTGTGCTTAAAGGGTGTGTGCCACCCTTTCAAGTCAGACAATCTGAATTATATGACAATTGGTGGTCCTGGTGGGTAGACACAAAGAGGATTTAAAACACTTCTTTGTTAAATATGGTAAATCAAAAGCAAATGCTGAATATGTTAAATATTTAGAATAGAGGAATCAACTTTACAAACTCATGTCCTTCTCAGATTGTGCAGATCCAAACATTAAAGAACAAATAGACACAATTAAGGCCAAAATGTTTCAACATTGGTATAATAGGGCTGAGACTCTGAATCAAGAAATGAAATTTGAAACTACCTCCCAGCCATGTGCAGACTCCTTTGCTGCATGCAAGCAAAAGCTAGATCATAAACTAATGGCTGGCTTATTTAATCAGGATGGAATACTCATTAATATAGACGCTGACATGTAAAGAGTCCAAAATAATTTGACAGACAATTTTAGTCAGAGTTTTTTCCTCAAGAATGGGAAGATTTGGTTAAATTCCCTGTTCCAAAACCTTCAAATGAATCCTTACAATTGCTGGCAGCCCCTATTTTTCCAGTGGAAGTGGGGGAATCAGTTGCAAGCCTTCAAAATGGGGTAGCTCCCGGGAAGGATGGCTTAACGAATGAATTTTTCAAATCTTTTAATACAGAATTAAGTGAAATTCTATCAAACCTGTTTAATGAAATGCTGGGGAGCACTTCAGTACATACTGGGTTTGCTGAAGCTGTAGCAATTTTTATTAGTAAATAAGGTAACAAGGGGGAAATAAACAACGGGAGGACAGGCAGCTTTCTCAATACAGTTTATAAAATATCAAGCCATTTTATGCAAGAGATTACAAAAAACAGTGGGGGGAGTTATCCATCCAGCTCAAACATGCTCAGTCCCAGATAGAAACATGAAACAATTTATCATTACTTCGGAATGTGTATGAATTTGGCAAACAAGGTAAAATACAGAGGTATTTATTAGCCCTGTATCAGGCCAGGGCATTTGATAGTGTCACAGAACTTTCTTTTCCTAGTTTTAGAGAAATATGGGTTACCTAAGAACTACATCTCATGGATTAAATTATTGTATATGGATAGTTCTTTAACTCCAATAGTAAATGGCTCATTAGGAGATTACATCCCTTTTAAAAGGGGAGTTCAGAAGCCGGCCCAGTGGCGCTGAGGGTTGAGGTGCTGGACGCCACACCTCTTGCCACGCTGGCGACCCGGGTTTGGTAGCGAGCCTGGGTTGTCGGGGGTTGGTAGGGGAGGAAGAGGATTGAGCATCCAGAGGATGGCGCTCCTCTCCTGGGAGGGAGGGGAGTCCAGACTCTGTGTTTGCCTGCCTCCTGGCGGAGGCCAGGGGTGCAGGAAGCATTGCAGCTGATGGGGGACGAGGAGTGGTGACGCAGGCAGTGATGCCTTGGCATAGGGTGTGTGCCACTCCTCCAAGTTATAAAAAAAAAAAAAAAGGCAGAGGAAAAACACATGTGGGTGCTGGGGAGACTGTGTGCCAGAGCGTGCCTCCGATATACCCTTGCCTGCCTGACTACCCTGATCCGACTAGATTCAGAATTTCCGGGTGATCGCTGCTCCATCTCGAGCCCGCTTGGGGGGATAAGCCACAGCTCCATGGGGACCGAGGGTAAGTATCGGGCCGGCAAGTGAGGCAGCAGGATGACTCCTAGGCACTCCCGATGGGTCGGCACCCGCAGGACATAGGCGTGGATAAATAGTAATTCCCAAAAAAAAGGGGAGTTCAGCAGGGCTGTCCTGTCAGTCCATTATTATATACTTTCATGCTGCACCCAGTCATTCGATACATTATTAATAATGCAAGTATCATAGGCTTATAACCTTCTTGTAACATACCCCCAGAAAATTGCGGCATATGCAGATGATGTCTGTCTAATGATTCAGAATGAAGAATCGGGAACTAATGCCCTTCATGCGTTAGAACTATTCTCAGAAATATCATGGGGCAGAAATAAATTACCAAAAGAGTGTAGGTATATATCTGGGGACAAATTACTCAAACACACACACAATTTGTGATATAACGATCTCTGAAAGCCCTATAAAAATCCTAGGCCTTAGTTTTGGGGCAGGAAATCTAGCGCGATTAAACTGGGAAGAGAGGTTGGCAATAGGAGAGAATAAAGTACTAATGTAGAAATCCTGGTTTTTATCAAAGAAAAAAAGGGCGGCAATAATAAAGAAGTTTTTAATGTCCATCTTTTTGTATGTTAGCCATATAGTTCCTCTTCCCATAAATCTAGAGACAAGGTTATATAGTTGCTTTTTTCAAATGGTATGGGGGAGCCGTTTGAACCCAGTAAAAAGGGATTTCACTTATTTAACTGTTAGACAAGGAGGATTAAGGATGTTGAACCAACTAGTGTTCTACCATTCTTTTTTTCATACAATCCTCATTTACAGTAGAAGGAGGGGAAGGAACACACCCTTGGGACCTCTGGACTGTAGCATTATTCAGACTTATGGAAAAGTGGGTACAGGAAATACTAAAGATCACGGTAGCTCTTCAGATACCAGAGTTTGCCATTCCCACAGTGAAGAGATTAAGGGCATGGAAAATGGGGAAAAACAGACTGTAGTTAGCTTCCACAGAAAACAAGTATATGGGGAGATCATGAATAACAATGCAGCTAGTAGGCAGCCTGATTTTCCTAGGAGCTCTCTGACAAAAATGAACCTTACTTTAAAACTACTGGTAGATAAATGTATCTGAGAAAGTATGGGATGTAACATGGTTAACTTGTCATAGGAAACTTGGGGTTAAGGGTAACTTAAAACACAAACCATTGTATGAAAGTCAATGCATCAGGCATGAGTGTAATGGGACTGAAGAATCCCAAGAACACTTTAATATTTCATGCTCTTTTGCAGTACAGTTTTGGTCATTTTTGGCCACTAGGTGGCAGTGGGCTCCTGCAAATTGTATAAAGTATGAGTTTAATTTTAGCAGAATGTGGGGGAACATTAAGCAAATACCACTATAGCACTTTAAATGTAATATTTTCTTGTATTAAGTTTTACATGTGGCAAGCCAGGTGCCATTAACAAGAGACCCTAAATAAGGGGAAAAAAACTATTTCAAAACACACAAAACAGTACATTTGATATTAATCAGATTTCAGACGTGCCCACATTTCCAATTATATTTAAAAATGTAAAGCACTAGATTTCTGTTCCCTTTAAAGAACAGCTTTTTCGTCTAGTAGGTCGACCCGTCCCCCAAATACATATGGTAGCTTACCTTGCCCCAAAGGTAGTGTGCCACATAGTTTTCTTAACGATCAAGCATATTTTCTGTAAAAATGCTCGTAATTTTGTTACTGGAGTCCAGCAGCCAAAAAGCCCCAACTTCACTACTCAGAGACATGCTTCTGTGCTAGCATGTTTTGTGACGGTGGTAAAGGACCGGCACGGCAGCGTGCTCCATAGACTATAATGGGGCAGTGTTTAACCTTTGTTTTTTTTTTGTTTTTTTATGTTTCGGTACAGAGTTTCAAAAATCCCTGCCACTGCTCGACTAACAAGGACCTTGTGTCAGAGGAACCAGAGGAAATGGGATAATTATTTCCGTATTGTACCTGAAGAAATGTTTTCTCTTCCCTTGACCCTGTCTGCAGTATGTGTGCCTGCTTTTGCCTCCCTAACTGCCCTCTTTGCCTCCTTATTTCTTAGTAAATATTGTCCCTGTTCTTCCTCTTGCTTGTCTTTGTACCTGTAGAAGGCCTTTTTCTTGGCCCTCACTGCTTCCCTGACCTTTGACAAGAATTACAATAGTGACTTGAACTTGTTTCTTTTGGTTGTGATTCTCATACGAAACACCAATGCCTCGAGAATGGCCCCCTTTATTGCCCCCCACCTCTCTTCCACTCCTCCTTTGTTGTTAATCCAGACTGATTTGCCACTGACATTAAATAAAATTTTGCCCAACTGTAGGTGTAAGGGAGGAGAAAAATGTTAACCTCTTATCTTTTATGTCTGAGAAACTGAAAGCATCTGTTGTGGGCTGATTGCTATGAGTGATTCACTACTGTAGGGAGTGATCATTGCCTAGCAGAAGGAATTGTGCACCATTTAAAAGGAGATGTTTGCTCTGCTATTATCTTTGTTTTTTTTTTTTTAGGTGCCAACAAGTGTAGCTTGAAGGCACCTATTGTGGTCATGCATACTGTGTTTTTTTTGGCTGCATTTTCATTCAAGTTTAAGGGGACCTTTAGTGTGAGTGATTTGCTAATGTGTCATTTTGCATAAGTGAGCTACTCTGATGCACCGTACATCACTCATGCTCAGTGATGGGGTCTATAGCAGCCAGAAGCAAATCCAAGCTGCACGGAAAAAGTAGGTGCCGGTGTTTGCAGATTACCATGTTTGGGAGTTGCTGCCCAGACTCCCGGACTACCCTCCTGATCTTTCGCTCCTGGTCGCACCCCCAACTGAGTCTGACACAGACAGTCTCACAAACATACTGCTTAAATTATTTATTTAAAACTTTAAAACTTTAATTCAGTTGCTTGTATTTACTTTATTACTTACAGTGCTGTGTTAGAGGGGGGGTAACATGGGTACGGAGAGTAACAGAAAACCAGACCAGCCATTGGTCAACACAACTCAACTCAGAAATCAGTACTGTAGTTAGATGATGCTCCAAATTTCAAATCAGAGTAAAACTGAAATACACAGCAGCTTTATTTTATTATTGTGCTCACACAGTCATAGGTATTTATTTAAGCGTGCAGCATTCTGAGTACATTACTCGCTTCCCTACTGCAGATCATAGACTGTCATTCCCCCTCCCCAACAGCACAATCCCAGAGTGCCCTGAGTACCGTAATTGTATATTTATTGAAAAATTAAAACTAAGTACTATATAGCACTCTACTCAGACAATTACAGAGCTCACTTTCATTTAATTTAAATATGTGGCCAAGGGAGTAGGCAGGCATATTCACTGTACACATGTGTACAGGTTTTCTGAGTATCCGTCCTAAACCGTGTACATTTTTACCACCATTATCCTCACCTGGAGTAGTCAAGTTTGTGTAGGCTACTGAATAATGTCTACATCTGGTTTAAAGAGTAAGTGACTAACCAGGTCCTCTCCCCAGAATCATGAGAAACCCTTACCTTGCTGTAAATCATGTGGTGCAAATATTTCATTTTAAAATGTGCCCAGATTTAGGAAGGGAAAGGATTGTATTTTAGCTCCATGGAGTTGAGCCGCGCTGATCCCTTCCACTACCTGGTAGCTTCTCTGAGAGTGATCCACCCCCGATCCACCCCTTCTGTGTCCTTTTCCCCCTGGTGCCCATACAAAGGCAACCAAAGTATCTGTCAAGGCGGCCATGCCACCTCTGGTACTTTTTGACTCCCCACTTTTTCCCTCTTTACTATAGCCTCCTGGGGTGCAAGTTGGGGAAGAGTCTCCTTTCATCTGTCAAAATGGAGGGAGATCATGACAGACGAGTGGGTCCTGGAAATAGTGGTAAAGGGGCAAGTTCTGGAGTTGCTTTCAACCCTTTTAGTTCATCCTCCACCTCATTCTCATTATCCTTCAGGCCACTTGTCCTTCTGACAGAGGGGGTTATGACACTCATTCAGAAGTGAGCTGTTCAACCTGTTTCTCCCCAAGAAAGGAACAAGGGGTTCTGTTCAAGACACTTCCCAGTTACCAAGTGGACAGAATATCTGTGTCCTGTACTGAACCTCAGAGACCTGAACCAGTTCAGTGAATACAGAAAGTTCCAAACGGGCCTGCTGGCCCACCGGCGCAGCAGCAAGGCGTCAGTCTGTGGCACTGACATCCCAGGTTTGGGGATGGACCTGGGAATCAGGGGGCCAACCGGGGGGAGAAGGATTGAGTGTTCTATGGACTGCTCTTCTTCTCTGGGGGAGAGGGGGAAAGAGTGTCCGGTGCAATGAGGACCCCAGGCAGAGGCTGGGGGTCCTGTGCAGCTGACACCACATTCTGCGGGGGCAGAGCGGACACTGGTGTCATTAGTATGTCCCACCCCGGGAGTTCGAAAAAATTTTGTCAGCCGCCAATGACGGCCCCGCTCTCTGTTGCCGCCCCACTCAGACCAAAGTCTGCCGGTGGGGAGGGGGTGTCCTGCTCCCATGACCCTCCCTGGGGCAAGCCAGGATTCGTGACCCAGGTTTCATGGAGGGGTCACCTGCCCAGCATTCCAGTCGGGGGTAGGGGACCGGAGCCTGGGTCGACAAAAAAAAAAAAAAAAAAATAAAAAGGTTAAAATGACGGGTCTGCAAGTTCTAACCTCCGTTGCAAAAAGGGGATTGGCCTTGTGCCCTGGACATGAAGGACATATACTGTACCTGTATGTCAGGATTCGCAAGTGCCACAGGCAGTACCTCCATTTTATACTGGGTGGTACCCATTATCAGTTCCGAGTCTTGCATTTTGGCTTGTCTTTGGCACCATTGGTGCTTACTAAATGCTTTGCAGTTGTGGCAGTGGGCCTTCAGAGGGAAGGGATTTATGTCTTCCTGTATCCGGACAGCTTTCTCCAGAAGGTCCCATCCAGTGAAAAGGTTCAGTACACATTGTCCAGCATGAAACAGTTGTTTGAGGAACTGGGCGTTAATGATAAAAGTACCGTAATTCTTACTAGTTCTTGTCAGTGCCTCCGTTATGTTGATGCAGTGCTGGACACAGCAGCAGGTATTGCCTTCCTGCCTCCAGACAGGCTGGATGCCCTTGTTTCCTAGGCCTGGCTGATTCACAGAAGTCATTACTCATCCACTCAGATGACGATACAACTCCTGGGACTCATGGCTACTGCTGCAGTGATGGTTGCCTTTGTCCATCTCCATATGTGTATACTACAGTGGATTCTTCAGGTGCAGCTGATGGACGAGGTGGAATAGATGGGATCTTGTTATGTCCCCTCTCCACTATGTTTTCATCTGGTGAATTTTATAGGCATTCCATTCATCTCCCCAACTCCAGTGCAGATGCTCAAAATGGATACTTCTGGGTTGGGCTGAGGTGCCCATCTCTGTTCTCTTCAGACCCAGGAGTCCTGGACCTATCTGGATTCAGATTTTCACATGAACAGCCCAGAGATGTGTGCTGTTCTGCTTGGACTCCAGGTATTCGCAGAGGACCTTGGCCCCAGTCCCTTGTGTAACCCCTAGGTGGCGCTATCCCAGGGACTACTACCACTGCCTGCTTGGCTAGGAGCAGGTTATGGGGCCTGTGTTCTGAAACAGGTGCCTCCACCGGGAGGTCTGGGTTGGTAGTTGTCAAGCTCACCTGGGCACAGCCCTCTGGGACACTGTAACTCCCCTCTTTCCTTACTTGTGGCCAGAACAATACACAGTAATCACTTTCATAATCCCCCTGATACACCACACAAGTACCCACAGTGTTTGCACTTACCACCAGGGCTTTCCTCTGGCTGGACTCTGGGGACCCCCTGTAAAACAAGGTTATACACAGCAAATAACAGCAGTACAGTACTCTTGCACAAACTGGAACCACAGTCAGGGTAAATGCAAAAAGAGTTGGATCTGATTTCTTTAAGGGACTTGAACAAGGGAGGGGTGTAATCAGGTTAATTTGCTTAAAGACTGTATCAATCAAACAGTTATGCATGCACTTCAGGGTCCATAAACAGTCACACACACTCTGGGTACCCAGGTGAAGAAGAGGTGGGCTAGCCAGGATCGTTGCCAGGGGTAGGCCGGCATCACAGCTGGTTGGGGCCCTGTGATGGAAGAAAACAACATGCACCATACACACTAATTGTAATCCAGAGCCGGAGGGCTCAGTTCGTGAAAGAAAAGAAACAAGACAATCCGATGACACACTTAGATTAAGCTGCTGTTGCAGGGAGCTACCCTGATGGTTACTCACGATACCCAAGACTGGACACAGGCTAGACAAAAATTGAGACTGCAGGTGGTTGATCTGGAGTGCCAAGAGAAGCTGGGCCCACACGATTCACTGAGGCATCATTCTTGTTAAAGCGTGGAGCAGGGGGCTGATCCCCAGGCAGGTCTCTCATCGGTGGCTTTCACTGTGCAGTGGGATAGTCTGGCAGGGCCAGTGTCGCATGGCCCAGGTCGAATGGAGATGAACACGGATTCAGTCCGATTAGGCTTGATAAAGCTTCCAGCACGCAGAACACAGTTCACACAGTGGGGAACCAAATCACGACCCACTTTCAATACACAGCACATTTACATGTAAGGAAATTATACTGTACCAGGCAAATCGCTCTCCGGTCATGATCGTAAAGTCTCTGCACAAAGTGGGGATTCAAAAGCAGCTGGAAATCCTGACAGGCAAGTCGCATTCAGCAAATCTTCGATCTTCAAGTTAAAGCCTGGTCACAGTCCAGTGGCTTAAATAGTCCTCACAACTCAGATTCAGTCCAAATAAACTCTGTTTTTCCTCTCGGGGACAACAGGTAGACAGGCAGGCCAAAGCTTGGCCCTTTCACAGTTCTCCCATGCAAAACAACACAGAACTGCTGCTCAAAATCACTTGAGCTGTTACTACTTCACTTCTCGGCTCAAAACTGAAACTAGCTGCAGCAGCCTGGGAAATTCCCCAAGATCCAAAAGGTTCGGTTGGCTGATCCTCCTGTCAGTCACGACAAAGGCTCCCCCTTCAGGTACAAAAAGGTGCAAAAGCCCAAAAGTACAATTCCTACCGATTTTGACTCCAGACAGCTCCATTTTAGGCCCCACCAGTACTGATTGGTCCAATTCGCAGTCTAGGACCAAGATAGTGGAGATAAATAAAACCGTCCTTGCTGCAAAGAAGGCAGGTTAGACAAATTATATTATCATTATCACTCTAAATGATTTTCAGCAAATAGTTACATCTTTCAACAGAGCTCCCTCTCAGATTACTTATGACTACAATCCAGGCAGCTCTTATAGAGACAGTACACAGAGGCTATACAGGCACTCTCTGGCAATCACATTTAAACTGGTAAAACGCAGGATACCAGCCTGGCAGTGAGAATTTAGGCGAGCTCGAAGAAGACTTTTTGGGAACCCCCATTTGTAGGGGGGTTGCACTTGTGTATTCGGATGGATAATATGAATGTCATGCATTACATAAACAAACAAGGGGGCACTTACTGTTATACCCTGTGCAGGGAAGTGATGAGAGTGTGGTACTGGGCGATATCTCAGTCTTCAGGTATCAGCTGTGTTTCTCCCAGGTGTCCAAAATGTCTTGGCAGTCAGCCCAAGCTGGTCTCAGTCCCTGGTAGATGAATGGCAACTTCTGACCTCTGCAGTAAACAACCTCTTTGTGAGATGGGGTCATCCAGATTTGGGAATGTTTTGTGTCCCCACAGAAAGCAGAACTGCTGAGTTTCTGCTCGCTTGCTTCAAGGCCTGTAGTTTTTTGGTGATACGCATTGTCTGTCTCCTGGAAAGGCAGATTTCTTTAGGCATTTGCTCTGATTTTTCTCATTCAGAGGGTTCTGCACAAGCCAAGGGCAGAGCATGCCACCTTTAAACTGGTGACCCCTTTCTGGCCTTGCCAGATCTGGTTTCCACTTCTGCAGCATCTGGCGGTGGAACCTCCGCTGATCTCCCCATTCATCTCCTTCTGTGCTTCTGTGTCGGGGTCTGATGTCAAAGGATTGGGGTACCTGGTCCAGGTGGACCAGTGGTCCTTGCATCCACATGCACAGCTCCCGAAAACAAAGCCATCACCTGTTTTGGGGTTCCCCTGGTGGCTGATGTCTTGCTTGCAGCTAGAAAGCCTTGCATGAGACATTCCTAGTCTTTGAAATGGAAGCACTTTTCCATATGGTGTGCTTCCCATTCTGAGGACCCATTTACATGTCTTGTCAATACTGTACTGCCTACAGTCTGTCACTATGGGACTCTAGTCTCCAATCCTCATCTATCAAAGTGTAGTTGGCAGCCGTTTTTAGCTGTCCATGCCCCAGTTGATGGGCATGCAGTGGGATAACTAGGGGTGTCCCAAGTGTTTCTGAAGAGTATTCTACACATGCATCCCCTGATTTGTAAACTGATTTCACCTTGGGAACTCAATTTCTCACTTAAGAAGTTGACAGTGGCTCCATTTGAGCCTGCTATGACTTTGAGATGCATGTCCTGTCATGGAAGATGCTCTTTTTGGTTGCTGTAACTTCTGCTCCTAGAGCTTCAGGCTCTGATGCATGAGCCTCCTTACCTGATTTTCCACAAAGACAGCATGTCCTCACAAACTAATCCCTGCTTTCTACCCATGCTGGTCTTGGATTTCACCTTGAATCAGGCAGTAAACCTTCCTTGTATTATCCAGAGCTTGCTAAAAAGGTTGAGACATCTCTCTGTATACTTGACATACATAGAACACTGTGTTTCAATATTGATTGCACTAGTACCTGCAAAAAGTCCTCTCAGCTTTTTGTCTTGTTTGCCCCTGTGACCAAATAGTGCCTGTGAAAGTGGCTTGATCAGTATATTGAGTTTTGTTAACTTGTAGGAAGTATGGTAAAGAACTTCCTAATGCTGTGTGTGGCCATTCTGCATGTGGTATGGCCACTTCTGCTGCCTGCTTTCAGAAGGTTTCTACAGCTGACATATGCACTGCTGCCACATGGAGCACTGTGCAAACTTTCAATAAGCACTACAACCTAGACATCGTCTCTTGTAGATGTGCTGGCTTTGATCTTGCTGTTTTGTAAGGCCTTCTGTCCTGATTGCATGTCAGGCTCTGCAATCCTCCCTAGGCCTTGTGTACTGCTTGAAAAGTGTTCCAAAGAGAGATCCTCGATGAAGATAGAACAGTTACTTACTGTAACAGTAGATGTAGATCTTAGAGAGAATCTCATCCATTGGGTTACAGTGCCCTCACGCTATTTCCCCCCTATGTTTCTGAGGTATTCACTGGCAGATGTGTCCACTGCCTTGTCTGGAAGTGTCCTTAAATGCATTTTATTTCCAGTTTCCCAGTCCCATGCTTCTACTTGTAAGCTTGGTTCTGGTCTGGTCTCCTGGTTCCTTGTGGTAAGAGACCCTCTGAGCTTGTCTCTGGCATGGAACAGAGGAGCATTGGGACCACGCATGTTATTACAGGTGCCGACATTGCACATCATCATGTTTGGCCCCCAGCTAGCAAACTAGTGTGGTCCTGATACCAATGACTTACATACAGTTCCAGAGGTGTTGCCCAATGGTGGAGAGTCTCTTGAAGATCTATTGTTACGGTAAGTAGCAGTTCTTTAGTGCAACATTAACAGATGAAACAGTACAGTAGAGGGATAATACAAATACACACATGCCCAGATTCCCACTTGCAATGAAGCAGAGGTGCAATGAAAATTTTTTTTCCTAAAACCTAGTTTCCAGCTGCAGGCTAATGAGAATATCAACATGCTTGTTAAATCTGCTTTTCTATGACTTTTTCTTTGAAAGAAACACACAAAAAGCGGATTGAACAAGTTTAGTAAAATGTTGGTGAATTTTTTTCTATCATATGCATTCTTTTTTTTTTCCTTATTTTCTTGATCCAACCCTTGTCAGTCTCCAGTGTGATCAGTCCTGGTATAATGAGTGCAGTCATGTGCTCTTACACTGTTACTCATTAAACAGGATTGCTGGCACATAGACCTCCACAGTGGCTTAGCCTGTTGTTCATGTCATCAGAGGGCTAGCCACAGAGACACTGGGAACTGTAGTACAGGGATTTAGTGGGCGGGGTAGGGGCCATAGGATCAACAAAATAAACAAGCATTTGTCAGTGCTGAATGTTGCTTGCTTCCATGTGCTGTTTAGGTATTTGGAAGTCATTGGAGTGCAAATATTGAAAATTTGCACACTTACGATCTTGCGTGGGAACTGAAAATACACACTCACTAAAACAGTCATTTGGGAATTTTTCACCAAATTTTTCAACATAGGCTTTTTGAGAGCCCACCTTATGAACACTGGCAGTGTTGTTTCGTTAATAGGTCCCGAAAGGTGATTTCGTGCAGTGACCGCGAAATCACCCTTCGGGCCCGATTGACGCAGTGACAATGCAAGAATTAATGAGGAGGGGTCCCAAAAACCCATGTTGAAAATTTGGGGCCAAAATTCCCAAAAATGCCTGAGATATGCAACAAAGTTGAAAAAACCCTATCTATCCCATTACACAGCTTACCGGCATTTCCTCAGTTCGCGGTCGGCTTTGAAGAGTGCAGACGTGTTCCCGGTCCACAGATGATCGTCGCGCCAAGCTCCGGAGGTAAGTGTGGGGTGAGGGGGTGTGGGAGGCGGTGTGTGGGTGGGTGTGCGGGTTGTGGAGGGGGCAGGGAGACCATGATGGACCGCTTTTTTATTCAGTGTTTTTTTTTTGTTTTTTAACAAAGAAGACACAGGACGTTTGCCATGCTGGGGTGGGCTCCCAGCGTGGCATCAGGAAAAGCTGTTCGGGGGGACGTGGAGCCGACTGGGATTGGGCACCCCCGTTGGCCAAAACAAGATTTGCCACACTGGGGTGGGCTTCCAGTGTGGCACCGGGAAAGCTTTTTGGGGGCATGCAGCCTTGGAGCCGACGGGATTGGGCACCCGGCCAGCTATAACAGTTTTGCCACACTGGGGTGGGCTCCCAGCATGGCATCTGGACAGCTGTTGGGGAGGGGGCATGGAGCTGACGGGGATTGGCACCCCATCGCCATGCAGTGTGTGCGTGGGGAGCGATCAGCACGCAATATGCTATGCTTGCTGCAGAAGGTGGAGGGGAGTCTGCTCACTAAAGCGGAGCTCTCCTTTGAACTGAATGCCACTGCATTTTCAGCTTGTCATAGACAGCTGCAGCAGTGATTGGGGAACTGGGGCCGCGCCTGCAAACACACTGACTGCATTGGAAGACGGGCTGACACACCTCCGAAAACTTGGATGATGGCACTGTGTTTCTTGCACATGCGTGCAAGCAACATAAAAAGCAAACTACATGTAAAAGTGAAGGAATAAAATCTAATTTATTGCAAGGTCCAGCAGCATTTCTGCGGGGTGGGGGCGTGAGTTCCTCTTTAATGTATTATTAACTAACTTCCCCCACTTTTAACAAGTGAGTGAGGTAACTGGGTATCCCACTGTAATTATTTATATGATTTTTGTAATGTATCCTCACTGTGGAAACATTATGCAATGCAGTGATTTTAAAACAAATGGTAAATATGTTTGAAAACAAAATTGTGGTTTAAAGGGTTTAAGATGCATTTTCCAGCAGTGAAAGGACACTCTGCCTTTGACTTTATATTCTATCAGCTAGGGCGTGTAGCTCAAACTCTTTAAACCAATCTCCAGAGTGCTTTATGAGTTACATCAGTGATGGCCTGAAGGCCTTTTATCATGTTCTGTTGCAGGTAGTTTACTATTTAATTGTTCCCCCAATTGGGATGCTTTGGGCCTAAATGAGAGAGAGACCTCACTCCTATCCACATATAGTATCATTTGTAACCCTTTACCTTTGTTATTCCTGTAGATGGCAGCATCATACTGTTTACTGCAGTACTGAAAATCATTTTGTTAAAAGAATCACAAGGTAGGTTTACTAGTGTCTCTTGTTCTGGTAGAGTACAGATATGAACTCTTTACACTGCAGCCAGTTATAGAAACATTAAGCAGGTATAACTGAAACATGATTTTACCAAGGCTTTCTTGTTGAATAAAAAAGTCCGAATTGTGTCCCTGCTAGTCTTAAGATGACTCTAAACAGCATACAAGATTAAAAAAAAACTGAGTGAAAATTGATGTTCCAGTAAGAAAACCGCTTTTACAAGCAGTTAAGCAATTATGGTTAAAATACACTATACACAGTGTTCCCATTATGCAGTTATTAACGGATGAGATGGCCTGATGTTTTGAGCCACGAGTTTTCTCCCCCCCCCCCGCACCCCCCTCCCCAAACACTTCCCTCCGTGTTAAAAACAAGAGCCCTGGTCCCCATGGCTGTCGCAGTACATTTCAGTCATTAGCTTGGATTTGTCCAATCAGTGCTAAGGATTTACTTATGGAAAATCATCTCTTACATTAATATGCAGTCGTCTTGTGCTGATGTTGTTTTTAAAAATAAATAAACTTTACCGAAACATTTATGTAACACACAAAAAACAGGACAGAGATACAGTTTTGCCTCTCCTCCCATCAGTATTCAGGGAGAGCAATGGCTGCATGTGGAGACACAGGAGAAAAAGGAAGAACCAAACGCCCAGTGTCAGTCAGCTGGAGTGATGGAGAGTGGTGTATGAAACATGCTTTACAGTACGATTAGCTAGCGAGCAGCAGTGTATCCAGAGCCCCCCATCTTCTGTGATATACCTTGTGCTGGTTGCACACATTACTAATCATTTTCTCTAATCTCGGGGCCTCTAAAATTGAGTTATACCACTCTGTGTAGGAAGGTACCATTTTGTCTAGTCAGTCTTTTAGTATCAGTTTTTTTTTTTTTTGTTGCTGCACAGCAGTTAGTGATACATGGTGCCTATTTTGACCCATTACTTGGTCCAGATTCAGCCCCAGCAGGCAAATTTTAGGGGTAAAGGCCTAGTATTGGGTCTAGTCGTCTTTGGATCTCTTCCCAGAGGGGCTTTGCTTTAAGTATAGCCTAGAGGTTGGAGAAATGAGGTGTGAACGAGCTTGATAAATCCAGCAGACCAGACCTGAGTTTGATTCTCACAACCTCCACTTGCATACTGTGTGACACTGAGCAAGTCACTTAATCGCCCAGTGCTCCCAGGTCGCCCCTGAAAACAGGCACCTGTGCCTAGTGTACCTTACCCGGTTACCAAAGACTAAAATAAAATAAATAAAATGAAGCAGAACTGTGCTGAACCTGTAAGTCATTTTTTCCTGGTAGATGCAGCTTGTTTAATACTGCTTCCAATGTTGTTGTTTGTTCTCGACATGATTTTTACTTCTAGTGAGTGTTTCTGATTTATGCTCTGGTGTTGAGTACCAGCTTAAAACTGAATGATGCAGTTTATCCTTCTGCATCAAAGAGTTCAATAATAGAGCATGGATACATTGTGCCAGCAATGGAAGAGCTGAACAAGGGGCATCAGCTACATCACTACAGTTCTAAAATGTCATTTCACACCACAGGGTAAATTAGAAACACCCACTAGGATAATTATAAAGCCTGCAGAGATGAACCTGTAACACAATTGGAACCGGTATTTAAAAATCAGCTTCTACAGGGGAAAATGACTTGGAGGTTCAGCACAGTTCTCCTTTATCGCAGTCCTAGAGAATATGTTTTGAGGGTGCCTCACTGTAGATGGCATGTTAAACAGGTGTCCGTTTCTAGGTGTCCCATGTTTTGCAGCTCCATTGGTATATCTCAAAGGTTGTGGGCCACTTTGTATTGTGTTAATCTGAGTCCTTAAAATTGTATGTATTTGTGCAAGTTGCATCGCATTGTGAATCTGGTCTGGGGGTGTGCTAACTCTGGGAATTTGTTGTGTGGGCTTGGGGAATACTGGGATGCATAGGGAGAGGCATCACCAGTAGAAAACAAGAATTTTTTATCCCTCTGTACAGACAGTTGGTGAGACCCCATCTGGACCACTTCGTGCAGTTCTGGAGACCCCATCTCCGCAAGGACGTAGGATGGAGGCAGTCCAGAGGAGGGCTAATAAAATGGTGCAGGGTCTGCACCAGAAGCCATATGAAGAGAGACTAAAGGAGCTTAACATGTATACCCACAAGGAAAGGAGGGAGAGGGGGACATGATAGAAACTTTCAAGTACCTCAAGGGAATTGGCAAAGTCCAAGAGGGGTGCATATTTTAGAAAAAGAGATGCGCAAGAACAAGGGGACACAATTTGAAGATAGAGCGAGAATGGCTCAGGGGCAGTGTGAGGAAGTATTTTTTCACAGAGAGGGTGGTGGACGCATGAAACAGCCTTCTTGAGATTGTAGGGTCAAAAACAGTGGGGGAATTCAAGAATGCTTGGGACAGACATAAGGCAATTCTAGTGTGGGGTAGGAAGAAGTAGGCTGTTGGTTAACTAGGATCTGTAGCTTATCCAGTAGGTAGGGAAATGGACAGACAGGGTTGGACAAGTGGTACTTACCTGCCGTCAAAGTCTGTTTCTATTGCGCCAGTTCCTCCAGCATACTCTGAGCTTCTCCCAACACTGAAGAATATGAAATATTTTATTTGTTCAAATATGAAATATTTTTTCTGTTCACCCGTTCCTTGCTTAGCTCCCCTGACACACCTCTCGTTGCATTATTGTGAACAGAAACAGACTTTTTAAAACCCTTCCACAACCACATTTAGCTTTATAATAAAATATTTACAATATCTAGGCCAAAGCGCTCTCCGTTAAAGCCACAAGACACTCACATCAGTCAGGGAAGGTGGAGTCTGAGCGGGTCAATCATACACCTTACTGCTGCCAAAGACCCATCCACCACACCATAAACGACAGAATACTGTGTAGTTCATTACTTATATGAGCTAAACAAATGGAAAACAAAAAGCCTAACTGTACTGCAGTTGTAGCAGCAAGGATTTTGTCCTCATACTGACTGAACGTGGGGGGGGGGGGCTCCCCTGAACTGAATAGCAGCTGCTAGTACCAAAAAAAAATTAATAAATCCTAGGGAAGACTACAGTATACTTCTCTGAAGGCAGTCTTCAATAAAAAAAAAATACCATTGTATAAATATGTTGTACTTCTTTTTTCTGTAAAATCTGGCTAGGTTGATCCATTTTCTCCGCTCCGTCCTTTCTCATGCAACTTTCTTCGACCTAAAAACAGAGTAAATTCCTGCTGTCTCAAAAGCATATTAGACAGCTCGCATAACTGTATTCACAGAGCAAGAAGCGCTGTTTTCCAATAAGAATTTTGCTAAGTTTACGTATGAACAGTGCCACCTACTGTTCAGGCGCAGGTACTGCTTGTCAACATCAGGAAAAAACAACAACTGGTATTTCAGGTGGGATACTAGCGCTCGAATTTTGGTATTACGGCATAATTTTGGTACCCAAATGTACCAGAATACCACTAAATTTGAGCCCTGGAACACATTGCTCCACTCCTCCAGCTGACATCCCAGACACAGCATCAGCAGTGTATCAAAATCCCAATTCCTTGGGATACATTTCAGCAGCTGTAGTGATGTAGATTTTGAAATGTGTAGTGCAGAACTACATGGTCATTTCAGGGCTAGGGGATATAGGAAGGATGTGATCCAGGAGGCTACAGACTTATCTGGGAGCAAGAACAGGGCCACCATTTAGCAAGAAAGAGAAAATACCCCCAGAAATACAGAGCTACAGTTTAATTTTGTGACTACCTTCTATAGACAGAGTGTGCCCGTCAGAAACATCATACATGAAAATTGGAGTATTTTTGAGGTCTGATCCTGTACTCAAACTACACACAAGTGTCATCGTGCTTCATGTATAAGAGTGGGAGAAACCTAGGAGACAGTCTTGTATGTAATCTTTAACCAATAAATAGGCCCCGGCCACCATTAACTGATTACCAAAATTGCCATGGGGCACTTTCCAATGTGGCCACTATACATTGAACCCTAATTTGTTAAAAATTGCCAGTTTCTGATGTCGATTCCCTACAGGAAATGATATCTACCACCTTGATCACTGGCGTGGATATTCATCTTGGCAGCCAAAAAGGCTATCACCTTCCTGTGGTTGAAGCCAGAGGCTCCTGAGGTAAATACATGGGGTAATATCATACAGGATATTTGCAGCATGGAAAAGCTAACAGCATTTATCCATGACAGGTGCAAGCTTTTCAGTTCCAAGTGGCAGTGCTGGGTTTGGTGTATTTTGAATGCTGACACAGATGTTTTGCCATAGGGTATTCGGGGTTTAAATATGTGCCTCTGCTCTAATCTTACGGCAGAGATTAGAGAATCTTTCAGTTAAGTCAACTGCAATGGGACATTATCACAACATATGTTGTGCAGAGTGTCTTTATTTGTGTGTATAGTCCTGGTGTGTTTCTCTTTGTTTGCTGTAAGAATTTTTTTTTTTTTAATTAACCTGGTAGTTACATGGTAGTTTTATGGCCCCTGGCGATCGCCATCTTAGCAAGATTTATTGCTCTTCTTTTTCCTACAATGCCTCCTGTTCCATGTGACAGTGATGCATCCCGGACCACTGATTCAGCAAGTGCGAGAGACAGGAGCCCGATGTCCTGTCTTCTACTGAACAGCTCTAATTCAGTATTTTTGTTTTCTATGTGTGTGTCAGATCTAGCCAGCAGGAGTAAATATTTTTTCTTTTCATTTCATCAAACTACACACAGCCATAAAAGGCGCACAGATCACCCCAGATCATATAGTTCTAAGGCAGGTATTACAAGCAGTGGTACAGCAGTGTTGCGCATAATATGCAGAAAGAGTGGACAATAGTAAGTGCCAGGTTAATAAGCAAACAAGTGCTTACGTAAAAGAAAAGAGGGGGTGGCGAGAGAGGGAAAGGAGAGGGAGGGAGGGGAAGGTGGGGAGGGAAGAGTCGTGTTCAAGTTGCATTCAAATTACAAGATAAACATTAACGTACAGTTGTAAGGCAGGTGTTACAAACAGTGTGAAAACAGAGTTGTGCATAATATGTGGAAAAAGTGAATAATAAGTGCCGGGTTAATAAATAAACAAGTGCTTACGTGAAAGAAAAGGGGAAAGGAAAGGGAGGGGTGAGGTGGAGGGATGTAGGGGGAAGGGAGTAGATAAAGGATACTAGCCGGGGGGCCGGTAGGAGCTGAACTGAGTATTTCCCTGGTAATCCAGTGGTCCCTCCCACCTCCCTCATTCACTGATCACTGGCCCATATTGAAAAAGTACTTCCCTGGTAGTCTACTGGTTCTTCCCCCTGCCGATCGCCGGCCCGAGAACTGAAAAATAAATGATTCCCTGGTGCTAGTTGTTCCCCCCCCTTCCCAACATCCCGATCCCTGGTTAAAAAAAATCCCAAGTTCCCTGGTGGTCTAGTGGACCCACCACCCACCCACCCAGTCAGGATCAACCCACCACCTTGCTCTCCCCAAACCCGATCCCTGCCAGTGACCAGCACAGCCCTCCTCTCCCTTCCACATCTGGCTGTCAACTGAGCTCTCAATGATGCCTGTGTAGAGGAGGAGATGAGCATTTGCTCTGGGCAATGCCTGGAAGGATTAGCGCTGGCTCTGGAGTCAGGAACCTGGCCGGTGGGGCGAAGGACAAAGACCCATCGCCAGAGGTTACAACCCCGGCTAAGAGCCCGTGGATGCTAAGGGCCTGAGCGCCAGGGGCTGAGAGGCAGGGGACGACGTCTGCTGCCCAGAAGAGCTGCCGCTCAAAATGGATAGGAGGGTGGGCAGCTGGACCACTGGCAGCCCAGAGGAGGTAAGGGCTGAAGGGGCTAACCCTCCTCCCTGTGGGAGGAAGACCCAAAGGCAGTGGCTGGCCTGTGCAGTGACTGTGAGCAAAAGGTTTTCTGAGGACGGTCCTGGTATTTGTACTTCTCAACTCTATTTCATCTCCTTCTGGGAAGAAGTAGTAGATGAAGAAGATTGATGATTGATGTTGATGATGATGCCCCAGAGAATTGGGCCAGGGAAGTTGAAGAACTTTTAGCCTGTAGCTCCTTCTCCATAGCAGCCAACTTCTGCTTAAGCAGGTAGCTTTCTAAGGTCTTCAAACAACATCTCCGTGTGGCCTGGTTGACATACTGGCAGTGCTGGCAAGACTCGGTGTCATTGTCTGGGCCTAAGTAGAGCAGGCAGGAAGAGTGACCGTCCTTAGCAGGAATTTGCTTGCTGCAGGCACACTTTGTCGGCCAGTCAGAAGAAGAGGCTGGAGAAGAAGACATAAACTTAACAGAGAAAACACTGAACACTCAATGTTTTAATCACTACAAGAAGAAAAATATAAAAGCGTTGGTTAAATGCGAGAAAATGGCGATTGACTGAAGCTGGCATCTGTGAAGGTCTGACGTACATGGGTCGACAGCGGGAAAGAATGGAGGTATTGTGGGGGACCTCCCCCTTTATAGGATAGGCGGACGTCGGCATCCTGACATCAGCGGGGGCAGTCCCCCATGACAAACTCTTGGCTAGAAGTTTTCCATGTGGTCCTGGCGCCTTCAGTCCTTCCAGTGTTGCCTGCTGCAAGAGCCCCCTCGAAGCAAGATCATGTGTTGTGCAGAATGTTTTGATTTGTGTGTGTAGTCCTGGTGTGTCCTTACCTTTGTTTTTCTATTAGTTTTTTTTCCTAAATTAACCTGCTACGTATAGGGTAGTTTTATGGCCCTTGAGGATCTCCATCTTAGAATAGTTTATTGCTCTTCTTGTTCCTACAAATCCTCCTGTCCCATGTGACAGTGATGTATCCAGGACCATGGATTCTGCAAGCTCTAGTTTAGAGTCAGTTTTACAACAGAACAGCTGTGATATTGCTGGCCCGGTGGCGCTGAGGGCCGAGGCGTTGGACGACTTACCCTGTGTCACGCCAGTAACCCAGGCTTGTTCTCGAACCCAGGTTATCAGACAGCTGGCACGAGGGGGGGGGGAGTAGGATTAAACAGCTGCAAGATAGTCTCCTCTCTCAGGAAGAACCCTGACACCCATCGTAGTTCAGTTCCACTGCCCCCAGATGAAGGTTTGTGGGCAGTGCAGGCAAATGAGTAGCAAAGCAGTGGGAGGGTATCTTGGTACCACGGCATGCACGTGCCTCCACATGCTCACGTGCAGCCAGGACAAGGGGTCAGGAGAAAACGGGGGGGAAAAAAACAGGAAAAAAAAAACAAAAAAACGGAAGAACTGTAATATTAAGTAACCTTCCTTATCCAGTGCACACTAATGGCTATATTTACAGTGTAGCAAATAATTGAGAGCTAATTGAGCTGTTTATTCAAAACAACTAGAGTCTTTACTAACTTTTTTTCGTATATATTTCCCCTGCGGCCTGTTGCAGGCAGCTGCTCAGCCTTGTCCCTGTCCCCCGGTATCTGCCTCCCAGTCCATCAAGCCCCAGATGCCCCACAGATTGCCCCCATTGTGGGGCTTGGAAGTGGAGGGCCATCCTTCCCCCTACCCAGTGTCTCTCATCCTGATTCTGTGTCGGTGAACAGGAGACGGCGTGGAGCAGGGGCGGGAAAGGCCTCATAAAGCCTGTGACTGCCATTTTCAGTTTTTCTCCTCAGTGTCCCTGCTGAGGCATAAGTGTGTGTACATGGAGGCGTACACACACTACAACCACGGTCCCTCCCTTCATGCCACTTAAGCTGCCAGCACTACCTCCAGGTCTCCACCCAGGGGCAGCTGAGGGCAGTGTCGACAAGACATCCTCCCCCGGGGGAGGAAAGCTGTCCTCCGGTCGCTCAATCCTATCTCCTCACCCCGGCAACCTGAGCTCATTCCTGAACCTGTGTCTCCAGCATGGTGAGAGGTAAGGTGCTCAATGCCTCAGCCCTCTGTGCCACTGGGCTAGCAGGTTTTTACTAATCACTGCACTAATTTTAATGTTGATCTTGTAACTTGAATGTTTAATGTTTCACTCCTGTTGTACCCCTTCCCCCCCCCCAGGTCGCACCGGGAGATGAGTGACTTGTCGCTCAGTGTGTCTTCCTGGTGAAACATTTCAATAAATAAATAAATGTGGGACGGCATTTGGTGAACAGGGTAGGGGGAGGGACCACTAGACTACCGGAGAATTCAGTTTTTTAAACTATGAGCCAGCGATAGGCGATCAAGGTAGGGACCAATATACCACCACAGTTCCTTGCTACTGTTTCGAAGGGCCGGGGATCAAGTAGGGGGAGGGACCACTAGGCAACCAAGCAGATTGTTCCCTTAATAAGGGGATGACAGTTGGCGATCAGGGATGGGGAGGGAGCACTAGACCACCAGGGAGATTTTTGTCTTACTGTGGGAACGGCAGTCCACGTTGGGGGGTACAAAACTCCCTCTCAGCCCATGTAAATGGGCCCATAATGGGCATGCAGATGGCCACATTGTGCCTTGCATGCCCAATGGGCTGATTTACATGGGTGCTTTGTTGAATAGGACATAGCGCAGCTGCGCTGTTCATTGCAGGGCCAGTCTTCTGCATGGCTGTTGGGGCAGCACTGCTGGGGTTAGCGGTGGGTTTCCTGGGTTAGTGCTACCCCATCCTGGCCCTATTCACAGTTGGATAGTGTGGTGCACTATCCGACTGTGAATAGCAACATTTCACACTGGTGCAACCGCAAAGCACAGTGTAAACTTTTGCGCCATGCTTTCCACCTTTTTGTGAATCTTGCCTCAGATCTATTAGATGGCAGTGGGTAAGCAGGCTGTTGGGGTGAAACATTCATCACACAGTCCTTTGCTTTAGATTAGTTCTCAGAAGCAGTTCAAGATTTGGCAGTAGTTGGGGGTTTCTGCAGCTGCAGGGGTGCTAAAGATGACTGGCAGATACTTGGAAAGCTCCTGCTGTGCTGCTTCTGCGTTGGCATGCTAATGGGTTCCTGCCAGAGTGGTGACCACCAGTCAAGCAGGATGCATCATGCAAAACTTGATTTGGGCAGCATGTAGGGCTTTCTTAATCCCCTTATACACCATCTGTTTGTCTCTGACTGTGGGGGTAACATCTCTGAATATATGGAACTGGGTACCATTCCAAGACAAAGTACCTTACTTTCTTACTTGGTTCTTTATGTAGAATTTCTCCTGGAAATGTAGGCATTTCAGGGTGATGGCCCTCTGCTTTCCTCCAGGTGGTGGTTGAGGTTGAAGTGAAAGATGTGCCCTCTCAGTCGTGTGTACGGTGCCAGGTTCAGATAGCCCTGCAACATCCTGTAGTAATGTTTGCATGAAGGATAGCATGTTGTCCGCCTCAGCCTTCTCAGGGATACCGCAGAGGACCAGGTTGTTCTGCCAACTTCTGCCCTCTGGGTCCTCAATTCTGTCTTGTAATTTGACCACTGTTTTCCTCAGCTCTCTCAGCTCGATGGTTTCTCACTCCTGACAGTCTTCTGTGGAGCTGATGCAGGCTTTTGTGTCACCCACTCTCCTGGTAAGGACTCCAGAGTAGGCTTAAATGCTTTGAGGTCACCAGCCATCTCCAGGGGGGTGATTTTAATTTATGCCAGCTTGGTAAAGAAACAGTTGAGCTTGTCTCCAAGTTTTCGTGGCTGCTAGAGTTGGGGGTCGAGTCCAGAGGAGAACCCTACTTCTAGGGACATGGATATGTTGATCATCCACACTTTCTGGCAGGTATCCTTGCTGCTTTAATTCTTGCCGGAAGGTCTTCAAGTTGGCTCCTCCCACCCACCCGGGTGGTAAAACTCTCGGCTCCGCCCCATGACGCCAGATCTTCCTTATCGCTTGGAAGCTCAGGTTCCCTCCTTAGCGCTCTGCGTTTTAGACTGGATCCTAACTCTTCCGTTCGCCTGAAATTGGTTTTGAAGTTTTCTAAACTCGGTCTTCATCTTCCCTCATGGCTATGATGGACAAATCTGTTCCCGGCTTTTGGAGGTGCCCTTGTGGGCAGAAAATGTCCAGGACAGATCCGCACTCCATGTGCATCTACTGCCTAGGCCTAGATCACGACCCGCAGGCCTGCGAGTTGTGCCGCTCTTTCTCGGCCAATGTCCTGGACGATCGCGCTGCCCGATTGAAGCTCAGGTGCCCCGAGAAACGTTTCCCGCCAGTAAAATCTAAAGAGGCTCGTTGGGTGGTGTCCACGGTGGCTGGCTTGGCTGAGCAGCTCGAGCAGATGATTGCCCTCGAGGAGGAGGCGGCCGGGGCCGCATCTTCCTCCTCCTCGGCCGCGGCATTTATCCCGCTCTCTCTGAGTTCCTCGTATACAGCTTCGTTCAAGGAGCTTTGTCAGTCCCTTTCCACGAAAGGAGAGGGCCTTCGGGACATTCTTCTTGGCCCAAGAAAAAGGAGTTGAAAGGTAAGTCCCACCGTCGGCGTTTATGGGAGCGGGAGAGGTCCCCTTCCCTGGACAGCCGACCGTCGACTTCGGTCGAGGTTGCGGCTGAGGCCGCTGGCTTCATGGTGCCCCCGTCAGGCCAGCCTGCCGAGACTCCCGTCGATGAAGTCGAGATTTTTCTCGATCCATTAGACGGGCTGTCAACTGGAGAAGCCGACAACCCTCCTTCACCGGTTCCCCCGGTGGATACCGAGGATCTGCCTGCGCCTTCTGGGCCGCAGTCCCTGGTTAAAGTTCCCGAGCCGAGGGAAGAACGGGTGTCCCCTGCCCCTTTCCAGACCCACCATCGGTCCCCCCGAAAGTCTCAGTCTCGGTCTCGGACCTCTTCTCGGTCCAGCCGTTCCCGCCAACATCGGCGGTCTCGGTCTCGTTAGCGAAGTAAGTGGCGATGCCGTTCTTCCTCGTCCTCTTCCTCGGTTGAGGAGAGGCTGCGGCGCAAATTGCGCCGGCGCTACGAGGATCTTATGTGGCAGCAGTTGCTGTTGTCCGGCCCTAAGCCAACCCCGGCCAAGACCCCGGCCATCAAGTGGCTGTTGCCCGAACGACCTAAGCAACCACTCGTTCCAGTCGAGTTGCCCACTCCAGGGCCGGTTGCTCGGCCAAAACCAGCTGCTCCACCGATTATGGTGGAACCTCCGCCTCCACAACTGAAGTCAGGGGCACCGACCAAAAATTCTCGGTCGGGTCACAGCCTGCCCCACAGGTTGTCGGTCACCCTCACTCCCGACCGTCCTCAGCAGGTGGAGGGTGGCTCAGGGCCGAGGCAGCTCTTCGCAGACTCTTCAGAATCAGATGACTCCTCCCTGTTCTCCAGGCAGTTCGATCTGGAGTCCTCCAGGGGCCAGTCAGTGGACGATAGCCCATCGTCCTTCTTGGGTCTGCTTCGACTCATCTCAGAGTCCACTGGGATGCAGCTCGAGCCCGTGTCCAAACGGGCCAAGTATCCCCTGACGGAAATTCTGGACCGAGGGGATTCCCCCACGGAGGCCTTTCCAGTGGCTGAGGCCATTGTCGGCCCAGCCTTGGAGCTTTGGCAGTGGCCTGCTTCCTGTCCTGCGCCCTCGGCCAGGATGGCCAGGAAGTATGCGGTCCCTACCGGCTCTTTGCCCGGTTTCTCGGAGCACCCCTCTGCCGAGGGGTTAGTCACCGACAGCGTTTTCCGGCGTTCCGGTAATGCTCAGGATGTGGATAAGCCCCCCGACAAAGAATCCAAAAAGCTGGACTTTGCCGGGCGCAAGGTGTACGCTGCATCCTCCCTCGGCCTCCGACAGGCTAGCTCAGCCGTGCTGATGGCACACTTTTCCCATGCCCTCATTTGCTCCCAGGATGAGGTCGTTCCTCATCTCCTGCCTGACCTGCAGACCATGGTCCGCCAGGTGCGGGACCAGGGCAGGGCGATGGCGAAGCAGCAGCTTCAGACTGCTCTGGACATAGGTGATTCTTGTGCCAGGTCAGTAGCAGCTGCGGTGGCCATGCGACACAGGGTGTGGCTGAGGATATCCACCTTCACGGCGGATACCCAGCACAAGTTGGCGGACGTCCCCTTCTTGGGGACTGACCTCTTTGGCCCTGGAGTGGAGGGACACCTCCAGCGGCTCGAGAAGTCCAATGCCACCCTGGACTCGGTCACCTCCACCCAGAGGGACAAAGGCCGCCGTCAGCAGCAGAAGTCCTTTCGTCCTTCGGTCCCTGCTTCTCGACCGGCCAAGCAGCACCAGCAACAGGGCCAGCAGGCTCGCGCTTGGCATCCCAAACCCAAGCCGGCAGCTTCCTCCAACAGGAAGCAAGGAGGTAAAGGCCCAGGAGGTCCCTCGGCCGGTTCTTCCTCCAAGCCTGCCCAGTGACGGGTTGAGGGGTGCCACCTCCAGCCTCGTCACTCCCCCCTGGGTTCCCCCCGTGGGGGGACGGCTCCACCACTTCCTTTCCGCCTGGTCCGCTATCACCACGGACCGCTGGGTGTTGGAGGTGGTAGGAAAAGGCCTGCCTCTGGAGTTCGAGCAGGCCCCACCCTTTCGAGCCGTTGCCCCTCGTGGGGCCACGGGGTCCGCAGCCTCGCTGTTGGCCCGCCGAGCCGATATTGCCCTGCTCCTCGAAAAAGAGGTGATCAGAAAGGTGGCGGATCCTCCTCCAGACCCGGGGTTTGTGTCCAGGTACTTCCTGGTCCCACAACGGACGGGGGGCTGGCGCCCCATTCTTGACCTGCACGACCTGAACAGGTTCCTAAGGTCTCGGACCTTCAGGATGGTCACTCTGGCTCAGATAATCCCATCCTTGGAACGAGGCGTGTGGTTCTGTTCCCTGGACCTCCAGGACATGTTCTTTCATGTCCCAATCCGTCCGTCCCATCAGAGATTCCTCCGCTTCAGAGCGGAGGGATCCCTTTACGAGTTCCGGGCCATGCCCTTCGGCCTCTCCCTAGCTCCCAGGGTCTTCACCAAATGCATGGCAGTGGTGACAGCATTCCTGCAGCGCCGAGGGGTCCGGGTGTACCCTTATCTGGATGATTGGCTGATAGCAGCCCCCTCCAGACAGGAGGTGGAGTGGTCCAGAGATCTGGCCCTCCAGGTTTGCTCTCAGGTTGGCCTCCTCATCAACGAGACCAAGTTGGAACTCGTGCCAAAGCAGGTGATACTGTTCATTGGGGAAGAGCTCGACTCTCTGCGAGCCAGAGCACGGCTCCCGGCGGACAGGGCCAAGAGTCTTTCCTCTTTTGCCCAGTCATTTCTGGTTGGGCAATTGCGCCCTGCCCGGGACTTCCTGCGCCTCCTGGGCCTCATGGCGGCCTGCACCAGCGTGGTCCATTGGGCCCGTTGGTACATGCGCCCTTCAGTGGGGACTGGCCAGCCAGTGGTCACAACGCTGTGATCCATTGGACCAGCCCGTGACAGTGACCCAGGAGATGTGGAACGCTCTCCAATGGTGGATCGTTCCAGCACATCTGCAGGAGGGCATCCCGTTCGTCCGCCCGAGCCGACTGTCTCTCTTTCGACCGATGCATCTCTGATGGGTTGGGGTGCCCATCTGGGGGAACACCGAGCTCACGGCCTCTGGTCCCCTTGGGAGTCCCGATGCCACATCAACCTGCTGGAGCTCCGAGCGGTCCGTCTAGCTGTCACCGCCTTTGCTCCGTTTCTATGGGGTCAAGTGGTTCAGGTCCAGAGGGACAACACCACGACCATGTACTATCTGAACTGCCAGGACGGGACGCACTGCATGCTGTTATGCAAGGAAGCTCTCCACATTTGGTCCCTCGTGCGCAGCCTGGAGGCGGATCTCCTAGCCATTCATGTGGCAGGAGCCTCCAACACCCTGGCCGATGCCCTAAGCCGGATAGGGGCTGCGTCTCATGAGCGGTTTCTCCTGCCGGAGGTAGTACAAGATCTCTTCTCCCACTGGGGCACGCCTCAGGTGGACCTGATTGCCTCCAGGGAGAATGTGAAGCTGAGTCTGTTCCATGCCCGCCCCCCTCAGCAGGGCTCGCTGCAGGGGGATGCCTTCTCAAGGCCGTGGACCCTGGGCCTCTTCTACGCCTTTCCCCCATTTCCCTTGATCCACGAGGTGCTTCTCAAGGCGAGGAGGGACAAGGCACACGTGATTCTGGTAGCCCCAGACTGGCCCCGCCAGTTCTGGTATCCAGATCTCCTCAGCCTCAGCTCCAGGCTCCCGAGGCAGCTTCCAGCCCACCCAGAACTGATCTCAGTCAATCAGGGGAAGGTATTCCATCCGGACCTTCAATCCCTGCACCTGACAGCCTGGTTCCTGAGCGGCTAGAGTTCCAGGCTTTGGGTCTTTCCGACGAGGTCCTCAACATCGTTGAGGCGTCCCGTAAGGAGTCGACCAGGAAATGCTATGCCTTCAAATGGAAGAGATTCTCCATTTGGTGTCAGGGGAAGGGCTTGGACCCTTCCGACTGCCCCTGCAAGCATTCTGGACTACCTGTGATCCTTTCTCAGCAAGGGCTTCAGTTGGTGACCCTTAAGGTGCACCTGGCAGCCATCTCTCTGCTTACGGTAGCGGGCCGGCAAGCAGTCGGTGGTGCAGGAGAAGGTGGTCGGGTGCTTTTTCAAGGGCCTTGACCACATTTCCCCTCCGGTGCGAGAACCTCCACCTCTGTGGGATCTACTGCTGGTATTGGCCAAGCTTATGGGCAAGCCATTCGAACCAATGCACAGGTGCGATATTTCACACCTGTCGTGGAATACAGTCTTCTTGGTGGCTATCACGTCAGCCAGAAGGATGGGAGAGCTCCAGGCGCTTTCCATCGAGTCTCCCTACCTGGTCTTCCACAGGGACAAGGTTGTCCTGCGCCCCCACTCGAAATTCCTTCCGAAGGTGGTGTCGGAGTTTCACCTTAACCAGGTGTTGACTCTGCCAGTGTTCTACCCCAATCACACCTCGGAGGCCGAGTATAGGCTCCATACTTTGGACCCTAGACGAGCGCTTGCTTATTATAAGGAGTGGACGGCTGAAGTTCGGGGAGAGGTTCGCCAGCTGTTTGTCACCTACGCTGAAGCCGCACCTGGCAGACCTGCAGCAAAGCAGACGATAGGCAGGTGGATCATCTCCTGCATAGAGCTCTGCTACAGGTTGGCGGGCATGGAGCTTCCCAGAGGGATAAGAGCTCATTCTACCCGCCATACCGCTGCATTGGTAGCTGCTTCCAGGGATGTCCCTATCCAGGATATCTGCAGGGCTGCTACCTGAAAGTCGGCACATACCTTTATTACCTACTACCACATCGATTTCGAGTCACGCTGGATGCTGGTTTTGGGGCTCTGCCTCCAGTCTCTCTTTCCCAAGTAAGTATCGGGGTGCGCTTGCCTCCCCTCCCGGAGAACTGCTAGAGTCTGCCAGAAAGTGTGGATGAACAACATATCCATGTCCCTAGAAATACAGATTACTCACTGTGGGAGTTCTGGGGTGTGTATGTTCATCCTGACTCCCACCGACCTCCCGGCTTCGGCACAACCTGAGCTTCCAGCGGGCCAGATCTGACGTCATGGGGTGGAGCCGAGAGTTTTACCACCCGGGTGGGTGGGAGGAGCCAGCTTGAAGACCTTCCGGCAAGAATTAAAGCGGCAAGGATACCTGCCAGAAAGTGTGGATGAACAACATATACCATTCCTAGAACTCCTGTTACAGGTGAGTAACCTGTATTTATGCCACTTGTATGCCTGGGCATGAGGCAGCACGAGGTGCACAGGTGGTGCTGTACTGAGAATCATATTCTGAGAGACTCGATGCTCCATTTTGTGAGGGGAAAAAAAGATATTTGCCAAATCCCAATGCCCAATTCTAGTGGACTGTAGCATTATTAAAACAATAAAAGTTTTCCTTTTGTCATAGCCACGGTTTTAGTGCTTGGTCCTCGGAGCTGAGAGGGCAGCTGCTTTTCATTCTGAGCACATCACAAGACTCATGTCTACTGATTTTTTTTTTTTTTTTTGGGGGTGGTTGTTTTGTTCAGATTCTGTTTGTTATACTTTGGTCCACTGGGTTGGACTTCCTGAACTGCAGCCATACCCTGTACTTGTCCTAAAGAGTCTCTCTAAACCAGTGTCCTGGGGACCCTAGAATACTGCACCACAACTCATTGCAGCATTACCCTTCCAGCTTGCCCCTGCCTTTTAGCACCTAGGCAGAGGTCTTCCTAGATCCAGTCACTGGCAGTGGGGTGGAGGCATCTAAGACTGTGCTAAGTGATGGAAGGAAGAGGCCCTTTAGAGACAGTGCAGGGCATCATCTGCCTTACCCAGTAATCTGCCTTTTTGCTACATCTGATGCTGCTGCCAGGTACCTTCCTATTTCTGAAACATGTAGGGTTGCTACCTGGTCAAATGCACACTCATTAATCTACCATTACAGCACTGACGTGCTCTGTTGTCATGATGCTGCTTTTCTGTCCTGAGTCCTCCAGTCTCTCTTCACTTAATTTGGGGTGTGTGCCTTACCCCCTCCTCTTGAGGACTGCTAGTAGCCTGCCCAAGTGTGGATAGTGAACTGAATTTAGGTCATTAGAAACAGAGGTTACTTACCTCTACCACGTTTCTTGTAGAAGTGTTCAGGTCATATCCACATGATCCACCTGACCTCCCCCTGGCAAGGCTTGCTCAGGATTCTAGTTCCAGCATTCAGATCTGAGCTCAAAGGGGCTGAGCATAGGAGGACCAAACTGTTGGGTGGTAGGAGGAGTCAGATTTGAAGACTGTTTGGGTGACTGAACATGCTCAGTGGAAGACTGCATAAGTGAATGTGAATTGTATACCAGTAGTAGAACTAGTTATGTGTAACTGACATCTGTTTTTCTCGGATAGTCTAGTGGTACACCCCTTCCACTCAGATCCTTGTTGCATCATAATTATGAAAACTTTTCTGTATGCCCCCTCCCACCTGATCTCAGTTGGTATCAGAAAATCATTTTTCCCTGGTAGTGTCGTAGTATCCCCATTTTCCCTGACCCTAGTTGGTATCATAATTGTAAGATAACTTGTCCTAGATAGTCTAGTGGTACTCCCCCCGCTGTCATTTGGTATCATACATAAATATAACTTTTCCTGGTCATTTAATGGTACCCCTCTCCCAGCCTGATCTCCGTAGGTATCATAAGCATAATACAACTTTCCCTGGTAGTCTTGTGGTACCACCTCCTGGTCCTAGCATCCGATCCCCTCCTTGTCCTCACATTCACCCCTGACCCACAGCTGCAACTGGCATAAACCCACCACTCACTGGTGCAGCCAGCCACGATCTACCTCACGCAAAGTACTGATGTTGCTATACAACCATTTTAAAATGATAAAGTGCTTGTGGGACATCATCCGTTTTCTGTAGTAATCCAGTGGTACCCCCTTCTGGGCCTGGCATCTGATGCCACCCTGCTCCCATATCCAGGATCAGGCCCTTTGATAGGGACTAGCACAGCCCCACCATGTGCCTCTGTGCTGACCACTGTCTGCCTCATGCAAGTACAAGTATTGCTATAAAACCCTTTATAGTGATACCCTACTTGCGGGACGGCATCAATTTTCCCTTGTAGTCTAGTTGTACACTATCCCGGTCCTGGCATCCAGTGCCCTCCATCCACCCTGGCCCAGTGGTAGTGACTAACACAGATCCACCATTCACCTTGCAGCCACTTCACTAAGGTACTGGTATCACTATAAAATTCTGTGTAGCAATACAGTTCTTGTGGGAAATCTACTGAAATTTGTAACAGACAGCCTGTCTGTACAGGGTTATATAGCGATACCAGTACTTGCATGAGACTAATGGTGGCCAGCTGCGGGGGTGACGGTGGGTTTGTGCCGGTTGCTAGGCTGGAGGAAGATGGGGGAGTAAGGGGGAATTGGATGTTAGGTCATGGACAGAGGTACCACTAGACTGCCGGGTAAAATTTGTATTTATACCACCGACGGGGACTGGGTAGCATGGGGCTACCACTAGACTTCCAGGGTAATGCTGTTGTAACCCCCCTGCAAATGGGGGTTCCCAAAAGACTTCCAGGAGCTTGCTTGAATGCTCCAAGCCTGAATGGTGTTTGGCGTTTAAGCCATTTATCAGTGAGTGTTTTGAGAGCCTCTGGTACTGTCTCTTTAAGAGCTGTCTGCTTGCAGACATAATTAGTTTGTATGGGGGGACTGTGTGCTTCTCTGCTTGAGTACCACTCGAGCTGCTGCCAAGTCACTCCATTTTTGCAGTCACTAGGAGTGCAAAGGGAACCTATCTGAAAGATGTAACTGTTTGCCAGAAATCATTTAGAGTAATAATGGAAATACAGTTTGTCTAACCTGCTTTCTTTGCAGTCAGAACTGTGTTTGCCTAGTTCCCCATTCTAGTTTTGAACTGCTGAACTGGACCAATCAGTGTGGGTTAAGGTAGCTCTAAAATGGTGCCTTGGACGAATCAGAACTTGGACTCGTAATCTGAGCCAGCCACAAGAGGATTGTATGGGCAGTGACTCTGGGAGATGTAGTTTGGACTTCGGCGCCTTTTTTGGACCAACAGGGGCAGTCTGTTGTGAGGGACAGCCAATCCAGCCAAGAACTGGGAGGAACTCAAAGGAAGTGCCCGGTTTTGTCTGCTGGAGTTTCAGTTGAGCTCTGGCAGTGAAGAGGGAAGGAGCCCTGTGTTTTTTCGGTGTGCAGTTTTAGTTGGGAAATGCGTGTAAGGCCCCGAGTTCCGGTCTGCAGCTTGTGTAACTGCTTGTTAGGACTGAATCCATCCTGTGAAGAGAATCAAAGGATATCTGAAGAGTAGAAACCAGGCTCACCCTGTAGAAGACTGGAGAAATTGCTGAATTGCACTCGGTCTGTCAGGAACTGAATCTGCTGCATGTTCTCCCGGGTATTGTGCAGTAATTGCGATCGGGATAGAGAAGCAACCTGCCTGGTATAGTACTTTCTTTTTACCGTATAAATGTGTGAGGAGGCTTGTGTAGCTCAAGTGAATCCTGCTGCCATTAAAGGACTTTTGCCTGTTACTGTTCACCATATAAATGTGTGAGGAGGCTTGTGTAGCTCAAGTGAATCCTGCTGCCATTAAAGGACTTTTGCCTGTTGCAGTTTGCCATATAAAATGTGTGAGGAGTCTCGTGGAGCTCAAGAGTAGCCCTGCTGACATTGAAGGACCCTATCTTGTTTGGAGGTCGTGAGTACTAATTCAGGGTCGCTCCCTGTTGAATTGCCACATTGAATCCAAATGGAATTACTGTACTGCTGACTGTTTAACTAATTTTTCTTTTCTCTGTGTGAAAGGGCCCCTACCAGCTGCCACAGTTTGGACTAGCCACTAGGGCTTGGGTACCCAGGGACAGTAACTGGTAGGGATAGGCCTGTGCACAGAGCCATAGGTAGATGAGTAAAGTGATAAGCTAATTAACCTGATTCCCCCCTGTCCTTGTTATATCCCCCTAAATAAATCAGAGCTGCTTGTTTCAGCAAAGTTATATTGCCTGATGTATTTGTCTATGTTAAAGTATTGTACTGTGATTGTTGCACTGTATCTTATTTTACAGGGGGTCCCAGTGCCTGAACCAGTCCTGGGGGTAAGTGTATACTGTGAAGGTAATTCTGATATATTGTGTGGGCCAATAGTGGGAAGAAAGGGGGGTTGCAGTGTCCCAGAGGGCTGTGACCAAGTTAGTTTAACTATTGCAAACCCTGACCTCTGGGTGGAGGCACCCGCCATTGGATCCAGGCCCTTCAACCTGTTAGTGGCAAATCAGGCAGGGTAGTAGCCCTGGGATAGCGCCATCTAGGGGTTACATCTTGAGGCTCACCGCTGGGATTGTGTGTCCTCTAGTGGCCATATTCTACGAACCACTGTTGAAAAAAATGGGTACCCGACAGAAGTGGCTGTGCACCGGCTGGTGGAGTGGTGTACTGGGAGGAGATTGACCCCAAAATGCTATGCTTATCCTGGACATCCCCCTGGGTATCAATACGGACACTGTACAGGGAGTACTTTCCAAGGTGGAAGGTTTACAAAACCCTGTGGTGGTGGGTCGGCATGCTAATCTGCTCACCTACACTTTCCTGGCCCTAGTAGAGTTTAAGGATCCCATAGATAGCTCCAAAGTGCCACAGACCATTACCCCAGAGGGAGCCCTCACTGCCTGGAGAGATAACTAAGGACAGTAAAGACCGGGGAATGAGCCCCCACCACTGTCTGAAACTTTTGAGGAGAAATTTGCTAAATGGTTGCTGGGGAAGGAAAACTGTGGAGGACTTGAAGAAACTATTCTTGCCACCTGGGGTGTTCCTCCCAACACCTCTCCCGCTCCAGTACCGTAATGGTGGCTGAACCAATGCAGACTCCTATTTCTGCACCTGCCATTAGTCATGACTCT
Organism: Neoceratodus forsteri; assembly: GCA_016271365.2. Taxonomy (NCBI): domain Eukaryota; kingdom Metazoa; phylum Chordata; order Ceratodontiformes; family Ceratodontidae; genus Neoceratodus; species Neoceratodus forsteri. Next base: position 728,624,142 of record CM028129.1, read on the forward strand.
TACCGAAGGTTGAGGATCTTCTCTGGCACCCTCCCCACCCCCCAAGGGGAGGATGGGAGACCTGGATAGACTATGTTGCCCCCCAAGTGCTAGAATGGCAATGCTTGGAAGCCGAACAGCGAAAGAGGGTTAGTGAGAGCCTCCGAGGTCCTGCCCTGGCTACCATCCGTGCTAAACGGGCCAGTAACCCTGAAGTGACTGCACAGGCCTATCTTGAGGCCTTGGAGAATGTGTATGGGAGCCCAGATTCTGATGAGGATCTATGGTGGAGAGTAAGAAATGCACAACAGTACCAAGGGAGTTGTTGTCTGTCTATGTATCTCGGCTGGAAAAATTGTTGCAAGAATGCCTCAGAAAGGGTAGTTTGCCATCGATTGAACTGGACCGAACCAGGCTGGACAGGATCCTTAAGTCTGCCCCTTCTCAGAACTGCTGTTGCTTCAGTTATGCCTGGCAATTGACTGGAATCCTCACCCTCCTATGATGAGTTAATGAGAGAAATTTGAGGAGTTGAGAAAGGCGACCTCGGGAGGACCTGCACCAATAGCTGCGCTACGACCCGAGTGACTGAGGGTGGCCCATCAAGTGAAGTTCAGGGCAGAGGTTGGCAGTCAATGAGTGCTCTGACAAGGAAAAGATATGCCACAATGGGGCGAACTGTTGAGAGAGATCCGGGAATTCAAAAACAGTCCCTTTATGAAGGCCACGCCTGCAATGCGGCCCCGACCTATATCAGACTGCATCTGCTATGGGGTGGGGTACCCACCCATGTATCTCCTGCTGATAAGCGCTCCAGACTCAATTCCTTGACCATGGAAGTGGAGAAACTGACGAGATGTCTCCAAATGCTTATCACGCCGCAGACAGAGATGGCACCAAGGTTTCCAGTTAGTAGTACCCCCGCCCTGGCTCCCAGTGTGGCGCCTCGGCCAGCTCAAACTCCAGAAAGTATGTTTTGCTATAATTGTGGGAAGGATGGGCACATGAAGAGGGAATGCCGGTCCCCAAAAGACACTGACAAAGTTGCATATAGGCTACAAGGAGAGCTTCGGAGAACAAATCAGTGGTTAAGAGGTGCACAAAATGATCCCAGTGAGGGCACCAAAAATGCTAACTCATGCCTTTTGTGGCAAGGTCAGTTGCCCAGGCCCCCTACCACCTCTCCAGACTGGTCCAGAATAGTGGGTCCTTCCATGGAGACCACTGTAAAGGTGAATGGATGTCTACAAGAGCTGTATTAGACAGTGGCTCCCAAGTGACAATTATGTTCCAGGATTGGTATCAGAAGCATTTGTCAGGCGTACCCTTACAACCATTAGAAGGACTGCATGTATGGGGTTAAGTGAGAAGGCCTACCTATTCCGGGTATATCAATTTGGCTGTCTTTCCCACCTCCGTGGCTGGAGTGGCGAATAAGTAGAGACCTTAGCCTTAGTGTGTCCCCCACTGGACTGTATGATAGTGTCCCTTTGTTGATTGGAACAAATGCTCATATGTTCGGAAGGCTGGCACAGTTGTGTTATGAAAACAGGGTCAAAGACTAGTAGAGCTTTAAGAGTTCCGGCTTTAATTAAGAAGGCCTATGAGGCACAGAGATGCTGAAAAATAGAACCAGAGGAACCGGTCGAATTGTATGGAAGAAGGATCCTGAGTCTCTGATCCTGGCGCCAAATGCCCAGTGTACCTTACAGGAGAGGTCTGTATCAGAAAGGATGTTAAGAATAAAATATTAATGTTGGATGCACCAGGCGATGGAAAATTGCCAGAGGGACTGCTGGTCAAGCCTAGTATTTTGCCGCTAGAGCCCATGCTTATGCCAGAAGGGTAATGGTCCAAGTTCATAATGTGTCTGAAAGAGACATTCGAGTAAACAGAGGTTGCATCCTGGCTAATGTGCATTGTGCAGACACTGCAGTGCTACTCAGCAGCAAGAGTTCAAGGAAGAATGACAGAGTAACGTCTGACTTGTTTGATTTGGCGACTCCGCTGCCAGCTGAATGGAAAGTGAGGATCAGTGAGAAGCTTGCCCAGAGACCAGGTGTTTTCTTTAAAGGAATGGGATGTAGGATCGTGCAGGAGCTGAGCACAATATCCGGCTGCATGACGAAGACCATTTCGTGAGGAGGTCTCGACGCCTGGCACCTGCTGACATAGATGATGTGAGCAGGCATCTGCAAGAGATGTTAGCTGCTGGTGTAATACAAGAATCCAGAAGCCCTTATGCTTTCCCCATTGTGGTAGTGAGGAAAAAGAATGGAACAGTAAGGATGTGTGTGGATTATCGCCCTTAAACCGTGGGACTATCCTGATCAGTACACAATGCCCACATTCAGGATGCTTTGGACTGCCTAAGCGAGAGCAAGTGGTTCTCTGTGCTGGATCTCCGCAGTGGGTACTATCAGATCCCGATGGCCCAGAGGACCGTGAAGCGGCCTTTATCTGTCCGCTTGGCTACTGAATTCATGAGGATGCCTCAAGGAGTTTCAGGTGCCCCAGCCACTTTTCAACGATTGATGGAGCGTGCAGTGGGGGACATGAACTTACTAGAGTGCCTGGTATACCTGTGATGTTATTGTGTTTGGCAGCTCACTGGAGGAACATGAGAGCAGATTATTTAAGGTATTGGACCGACTGGAGGACTTTGGCCTTAAACTGTCCATTGATAAGTGTCAATTCTTTCAAACATCAGTAAAGTATGTGGGACACATAGTATCCACCGAGGGAATAGAGACGACCCAAGTAAAGTTGAGGCCTTGACCACCTGGCCACAGCCCAAAAATCTAAAAGAACTGCAAAGATTCCTGGGATTCTGTGGTTATTATCATGCTTTCATCAAGGACTATTCAAGAGTGATCCGCCTTTACTTAACCTTACTCAAGGGTATCCCCCAACCCACAAAAAATACCAAAGTCAGCGTCCTCAAGACTGAAAGAGTGTATTTTCGTCCGAGTGAAGTATTTGGAGCCCGCTGGACTCTGATTGTGAGACTGCTTTTCATGAGATCATATATCAACTTACCCATGCTCCAGTGCTGGCCTATGCCGATCAAGAAAACCTTATGTCCTGCACACTGATGCTAGCTTGCAAGAGTTGGGGGCTGTGTTGTACCAAGAGCACGAGAATGGCCTGAGACCAGTGGCCTTTGCCAGTAGAAGCCTGACCCATCCGAAAAGAACTATCCTGTACATAAGTTAGAGTTCTAGCTTTGAAGTGGGCTATTGTTGACCAATTCCATGAGTACTTGTATGGGGCTAAAATACTAGTAAAACTGACAATAATCCTTTGACCTATGTGCAGACCTCAGCTAAGTTGGATGCCACTGGCCATAGGCTTTCTGCATTATCTACATATGACTATGTCTCGAATACCGAGCAGGTCTGAACCACGTAGATGCTGATGCTCTTCCGGAGGCCTGTTCCCCAGAATGATTGGGTCAGATTGGCAGAACCTGACATTCGGGCACTCTGCCGGAAGTTTGACAGGAAGGAACAAATGTCCACGGACGCAGTGGACTGCATGGTGGATTGCTTGGGACCCTCTGAGAATTGCATACCTGCTGCTTGTGCCACTTTCTGCAATAGACATTGGTGCACTGCCTCAGCTGGACAATGACAGTGATCGCGGGCTCAATCCAGCGATCCCATGATCAAAGCAGCTTTAGAAGCCCTCTATGCAGGAAAAGATGTGTCCAAATCGCTCCACTGATTTGAGAACTGCACTGTTATACAAAGAAGGTCCTAAGTTGAAACTGATCAATAAACTGTTATACAGAGAAACAGTAGACAGAGGGACAAGTAGACAAACAACAACTAGTGCTGCCCACTGCCTTTCGAGACTCAGTACTGATGTCCTTGCACAACCACATGGGGCACCTTGGTATAGACAGAACACTTGACTTGGTGAGATCCAGATTCTATTGGCCTAAGATGGGGCTGATGTGGAGCAACACATTCGAACTTGTAAGCGCTGCTTACAGAGGAAAGCTTTGCCCCAGAGGGCTGCCCCTTGTTAACATCACCACCAGTGCACCCATGGAGCTGGTCTGTATTGATTTTCTGAGTTTGGAGTCAGATCAAAGAAATATCAGTAATGTGCTGGTGGTCACTGACCATTTCACGAGATATGCCCAAGCTTTCCCCACCAAAGACCAGAAAGCATCCACTGTGGCCAAAGTACTTGTAGAAAACTTTTTTGTTCACTATGGGGCTCCACAAAGAATCCATTCTGATCAAGGGAGAGACTTTGAGAGTCGTCTGATCAAAGAGATGCTTTCTCTGTGGGGAGTGCGAAAGTCCAGAACCACTCCTTACCACCCCCAGGGGGACCTACAGCCTGAATGTTTCAACCGCACTTTGCTAGATATGCTAGGCACCCTGCACCTAAAGGACAAGCCTAGATGGAGCCAACAAATTAGCACCCTGGTACATGCTTATAACTGCACCAAAAGTGATGCCACTGGGTTCTCCCCTTACCGCCTGATGTTTGGAAGAGAAGCTCGACTACCGGTAGATGTGTTTTGGGGTCTCTCCTGATGGGGTTCAAGCTGACAACTATTTACAGTATGTGCAAAAGTTAAAGGCCCAGCTAACTCATGCGTACCAACTGGCTCAAACCATGGCTGCCAAAAGAAATCTGGCCAACAAAAAAAAGGTATGATAAAAGGTGAAAGCACAGGAACTCCAGGAGGGAGATCAGGTATTGCTAAGAAATCTGGGACTGCATGGCAAACACAAGATTGCTGACAGATGGCACCATCTCCCTCATATTGTAGTGGGCAAACTAGATGATCTGCCAGTGTACAAAGTAAGGCCTGAGAATAATTCAAAAGATGTAAAAACAATGCATAGAAATCATTTACTGTCCATTGGACAAATCTTGATTGAGTCTGAGCCCCCAGAAGATGCCCCCTCTGGACCAGTGACTAGAGCTGCTGCTAAGAAAAGATCAAGAAAGTCTGCACCTACAGAAGCAGATTTAAAATGTTCCCCTCCACAAGTCCCAGTTGAGCATGACTGTCAGTCCATATCAGAAGAAAGTGAGAGTGACTTTGAATACTATCCTTCTTACGAACTGAGTCAATTGTTTCGGGGCAATCCCCTAGTCAATACTGGAGACGAAGCTGGGCCTTCTGGACTGTCTAATCCCTAGCTCGTCCCTGGAGCCAGTGCTCCCAGAAAGTGAAGTGCAAAGCATCAGATCAGATGAAATGGAATCATTGTGCATGGTTGAACTGTTTGAGCTTTCAGGGAGGAAAATGATGGACTGGGGCAGACTGGTGATACACCAGAACAAGAAGAGTATTTTGAGTGCCCTGACAGTCCACTCCCAGTGTCCAAAGCTCTCCATGCGAGCCAAATGTTGTGGACTCAGAGACTGTAACTCCTGGAGCTGAAAGTGTCCCAAGTTCTAGCCTCTCTACCCCATGGAGACTCCCCTGACATGTGAGGACAATGCTGAAAATGAGGCTCAGGTGCAGAGACTGTAACAGTTCCCCTAGGAAGACTGGTCGAGCTGTAAAGCCTGTGGTGCACGTCAGTTATGATTCCTTGGGAGGCGGTGGACTTGCCTCTCAATGTTGTCCATAAAGGAGTGTATGTGTCCCGAGCTCATTGCCCAAACTGGCGTCAGTGCTAACTCAAGTTACTTGTGTTGCCCTCTAAGTATGGTGCCCTTGCCCGTCCAGCCCCAAGGTAACTGATAGGAAGGCCCCTCTCTTCAGGTTTCATGTACAAGAGGTAATAACTTGAGTTATGGTACAATGTGTGTTAATACTGTGTAAAGAGTGACGATGCAATGTTTCAGAAATGTGTTCTTGGTAAAATGATATATTGACTGATGATTACATGTGTGAGCCTAATGCAAATGTATATGGTTGCAGTTAAAACTTATTGGGGTACTTGCTTGATACGGACGTCAAGCTTTCCAAGCCAGGAAGGGTGTAACCCCTGCAGATGGGGTTCCCAAAAAGACTTCAGGATCTTGCTTGAATGCTCCAAGCCTGAATGGTGTTTTGGTTTAAGCCATTTATCAGTGAGTGTTTTTAGAGCCTCTGGTACTGTCTTTAAGAGCTGTCTGCTTGCAGACATAATTAGTTGTATGGGGACTGTGTGCTTGTCTGCTTGAGTACCACTCGAGCTGCTGCCAATTCACTCCATTTTGCAGTCACTAGAGTGCAAAGGGAACCTATCTGAAAGATGTAACTGTTTGCCAGAAATCATTTAGAGTAATAATGAAAATACAGTTTGTCTAACCTGCTTTCTTTGCAGTCAGAACTGTGTTTGCCTAGTTCCCCATTCTAGTTTTGAACTGCTGAACTGGACCAATCAGTGTGGGTTAAGGTAGCTCTAAAATGGTGCCTTGGAAGAATCGGAACTTGGACTCGTAATCTGAGCCAGCCACAAGAGGATTGTATGGGCAGTGACTCTGGGAGATGTAGTTTGGACTTGCGCCTTTTTGGACCAACAGGGCAGTCTATTGTGTGACAGCCAATCCAGCCAAGAACTGGGAGGAACTCAAAGGAAGTGCCGGTTTGTCTGCTGGAGTTTCAGTTGAGCTCTGGCAGTGAAGAGGGAAGGAGCCCTGTGTTTTTTCCGTGTGCAGTTTTAGTTGGGAAACGCGTGTAAGGCCCAGACTTCCGGTCTGCAGCTTGTGTAACTGCTTGTTAGGACTGAATCCATCCTGTGGAGAGAATCAAAGGATATCTGAAGAGTAGAAGCCAGGCTCACCCTGTAGAAGACTGGAGAAATTGCTGAATTGCACTCGGTCTGTCAGGAACTGAATCTGCTGTGTGTTCTCCCGGGTATTGTGCAGTAATTGCGATCGGGATAGAGAAGCAACCTGCCTGGTATAGTACTTTCTTTTACCATATAAATGTGTGAGGAAGCTTGTAGCTCAAGTGAATCCTGCTGCCATTAAAGACTTTTGCCTGTGCAGTTTGCCATATAAATGTGTGAGAGTCTAGTGGAGCTCAAAAGTAGCCCTGCTGACATTGAAGGACCCTATCTTGTTCGGAGGTCGTGAGTACTAATTCAGGGTCGCTCCTGTTGAATTGCCACATTGAATCCAAATGGAATTACTGTACTGCTGACTGTTTAACTAATTTTTCTTTCTCTGTGTGAAAGGGCCCCTACCAGCTGCCACATTTGGACTAGCCACTAGGGCTTGGGTACCCAGGGACAGTAACTGGTAGGGATAGGCCTGTGCACAGAGCCATAAATAGATGAGTAAAGTGATAAGCTAATTAACCTGATTCCCCTGTCCTTGTTATATCCCCTAAATAAATCAGAGCTGCTTGTTTCAGCAAAGTTATATTGCCTGATGTATTTGTCTATGTTAAAGTATTGTACTGTGATTGTTGCACTGTATCTTATTTTACAGGGGTCCCAGTGCCTGAACCAGTCCTGGGGGTAAGTGTATACTGTGAAGGTAATTCTGATATATTGTGTAGGCCACTAGTGGGAAGAAAGGGGGGTTGCAGTGTCCCAGAGGGCTGTGACCAAGTTAGTTTAACTATTGTAAACCCTGACCTCTGGGTGGAGGCACCCGCCATTGGATCCAGGCCCCTCAACCTGTTAGTGGCAAATCAGGCAGGGGTAGTAACCCCTGGGATAGCGCCATCTAGGGGTTACATTGTATTATAATTATTATACTGATGGGGATTGGGGGTGGGAGGGGGACATTCTGCCAATCCCTGTATTCCATGGTAAACATACCATTGCAAAAATTCAGAATATTTACCATGGAATGTTTACATATGTTGAATGTGGAGAAAGATGGAGGAAAAAGAAACAGGAAGAGGCAATAATATTATATAAACAAAGGGAAAAAAGTGGAAAAACATAGTTTCATAGGCAGAGGAAGACCCAAACTGCTTAAATACATTCCTGAAGTTCATAAAGGCACATACATTTGAATCATATATTGCTGTTTTCAGGATAAATGAACCCCCAGAAAAAAACTGTCTGGTAGGATCAAAAGTGTTGATTACACTTCCGTTTAAATACTGTACATGTATTGATTTTAAATGCAAATGAGGTAACGAATATTTTTTCTTATAGAAATGCTTGCCGCACATGGTTCTTATTGTCTTTTATTGTTTTTAGTTACCACTTTCCCGTCACAAGAATATGAATTCTTTTTTGTCATCAAAGTGCAAATGGAAGCATATTTCAATGAAAGTAGGTCTGAGTGGACGGTTCCGTGAGAGATCTGGACCCCTGGATTGAACCTGCAATCCACGGACTGGGGAATAGTGGTGCGGGGTGGGGGGATGCTGGCAGTGCTGGGCTGGTGACTGTGTGTGAGCAAGGGCAGGCTGGCATGATCTGACTTGTGCCATTCTGGAGGAGAAAGAGTGAGACTTGTATGGAGAGAGGTAGGGAGAGACTCGAGTACTGGGGGACCATTACAGACAGACAGTAGCTGTTATTACAAAAAAGGCAGGGTGGCAAAATCTGACTTGTGCCATTCCAGATCCAGTGTACTGGGGGGGTCCCAGAGATTACAGTTACAGAAAATTCCAAATGAAAGTTTTGTTTCTTGGCCTCAGACAGTAGATGTGTGTACAAATAAAGCAGGCTGGCAAAATATTTGCCTTGTGCTATTCCAGATCCAGAGGAGAGAGGGAGAGACTACTGCAGGTACCAGAGAAGTTTTACAGTTACATAAAATCCCCAATTTTTTTCCTGGCTTCAGTATGGCTACGTGTACACTAGGGCAAGAGCAGCAGGGTGGCATAATACAACTTTGTGACGTCCAGTCCAGACTCTGTGGGGAGAGGGAGAGACTGCAGGGGGGCCCACAATAAATGTAACTTTCCTAGACATCCCAAATAAAAGTTTTCCTGGCTTCAGTGCGGCTGTGTGTACAGAGCAAGTGCAGTAGGGTGGCAAAATAAATCTTTGACTTGTGCCATCCATTCACGAATAACAATCATCATCACCTGCATTCATTCACAAATCATGATGTCATGTATTAAAAAAAAAAAAAAAAATACTGTTCAAACAACACATAAGTTAATGTGCCTGCCCTGTGCTGCTGGCTGTGGGTGGCCCAGGGGATAATCTGACGCACAAGCACTACACACAAGTGTCGTCATTGTCACTCATTCCCCATTGTTCCTTATTATCAATTACAAAAAGGGTCTGAGAAATAGAGCTTTCTGATTGGTTGTAAACATTCTATCAGCCCTATGCTAATCTTTGATTAACATACATGTACAGCCTAATCATATGCCGAACAAGGTTTAACACTATTTAAAAAACATTTTTATTATAATAGCAATAAGGCACTCCCAGGGGTTATGTTAATGGTCAGTTAATCACCCTCTAGGGGCATGTAGCACTCTGCTACGCCTCGTGCCACATTACACCCCTAGAGGGTGATTAACAGACCGTTAGCATAACCCCATATCATGCCTTATTGCTTAATAGTCTTATAGTATATTGCGTTACAAACTTACATTACGTATAAGCATTAACCAACTCCCAGTGTGGGACTGTGCTGTGTGCGGCTAATGCACCAGATGTGTCTGCATCTCCTATTCAGATTCTGAGGCACACTTAACAGTAACGGTGTTGTAAGAGCCAGTCGGTAATCTTGAAAGGAAGTGGTGGTGGATTGCTGTGCTGTGTACATCGTACAGTCACAAGTCACAACAGTAAATTTGCCCTTGGCCTGTGGGTGGGAGTCATTAAAAGGATATCACGTTAGAGGGATCTTTTGTTACAAAATGGATCAAAGTGTTGATGAGGCACATTCTACTTCTCAGGTAGGCAGTGGCACTGCATAGAAACATAGAATTTGATGGCAGATAAGGACTACTTGGCCCACCCAGTCTTCCCATTTCCCTACCTAATGGATAAGCTGCAGATCCTAGTTAACTAGCAGCCTACATTTTCCTACCCCCACCCCCTAGAATTGCCTTATGACTGTCCCATGCATGCTTGAATTCCACCACTGTTTTTGACTCCACAACCTCCTCTGGAAGGCTGTTCCATGCATCCACAACCCTCTCTGTGAATGCATGGAACGGCCTTCCGGAGGAGGTTGTGGAACAAAAGAGCAATTGGTCTGAAAAGGGAAAACTAAATCAAACCCCAAAAAGTGTTTTTTTTTTTTTCACATCTAAGGTTTCATCTTCCAGGCGAATGCTTGAATCCAAAAAAGGTGAATGTCTCAGATCATCATCAGTCCCAAGTGTAAAAAAAAAAAAAAAAAAGGTCTGTAGTTAAAAAAAATTAAAAAAACAATAAAGGTGTGGCGGGTCTTACCTGTAGAGGCATCCAACGGTATGGAGCAATTGCATACTGTGCTACTGCCAGTCCCTCATCCGATCCGTCTGAGGTTGAACCTGACAAGGGTAATATTAATAATAAAGATGAAGAGAATGATCAGGCAGCACAAGGTTTACTGGAGGGGATGGAAAGTGCAGATGAGGAAGAAATAGAAATGTTTCGGTTGTGGAGGGGGGCAGGGGGAATAAACCACAAGAGGAACAGGCCCAAGAAAAATCCAGGGGGGCCTTGAAAAGGTGACTGAGATGTTGTGCCTTCCTGGGAAAAAAACTAAAAAAAAAAGATATTCTTTTGTTTGGTCATACTTCTCCATTAGTGCTTCCAGTGAGTTGATAGCAATATGCGCTATTTGTAAATGGCCAATCAGCAGGGGTAAAAAGAAAGGAGCATTGGGAACTTCAGCACTGAAAAGGCACCTAGATGTCATAACATTACCGAGAAGTTCAATTGTGAGTCTCGAAGAGAATGTGACAGTAATAGCTCACTACACTCAGGGGTAGCGCCCATAGATGACAGCAGTGGCAGCCTCTGCAGAACTACATCTCCACTACCACTTTCTACCATTCGAAGGACTCCTCCAACTGTTACTGAAAGTGACCATGTATTCAAAAGCCCTCCTCCTTCAAGGAGACGGCTTACCATCTCAGAAACATATGAGCGTAAAGCCAAATATGCCTAGACTCACCCAGCTGCTGCTACAATAACCAAAAAAATTTCAGAAATGATAGCTGTTGATTTGCTACCATATAACGTGGTTGAACATATAGGATTCAGGTGGCTGCTTGAGTACCTCGAGCCTCAATATAGTATACCATCGTGGAAATACTTCTCGACAACAGGGATTCCAGATCTTTACGATGTATGTAAAAAAGGAAAAAAAATTAAGACTCATGTTGTGCAGTGCTGTTGGGAGGGTGGTGCATCTCGCAACAGATTTCTGGACAAGCTGTCAGCCTGAATCCTTAATGTCTGTCACGGCACATTGAGCATGTTTTGATAATGCATGTGGGACTGGGGACAGTGAAGCATTGCACTTTGCTGTTCTAAGAATGTTTTATTTTCCAGCTGAACATACCTCATGCAACATCAATGAAGAGCTCCAAAAACCAATATAGCAATGGCTCACTTCACAGGGACTGTCAGTTGGTTTTATAGGTGCAGATAATGGGTTCAACATAAGGAAGGCCGAGGAGGAGGGGGGCTTTGTTTACATCCACTGCTTTATACATTGCTTAAATTTAATAGTTCACGGTTTTCTCGATGACGACAGAGATTAAGGCTCTCGTTAGCACTGGTAAAAGAATATGCACTCATTTCACTCACTCAAGCAAAAAGCCCGTCACTTGTTTGAAAAATTACATCAGGAGCACAATTTACCTTTGCACATTCTGATCCAAGACATTTCTCTTCAATGGGATTCGACCTTTTATATGTTCCAAAGGCTGCTGGAACAAAAGAAAGCTGTTGGGCAGTACACCTTAGAAAATAACATTGGTGACACAGACATCTATACAGGGCCGGATTTACACTGCCATGGGCCCTATGCACAGTACTGTGCAAGGGCCCCCCCCCCCACACTGCGTGGCTGCGGCACACCACATGTTGGTGCTCCACGACAACCACGTAACTGAACATGCCATACTGCACCACACATATCCCCAGTTGCCTGACCCTGAGCCACAGCCCACATAAACGTGACAGATTCAGATCTGTATAATCAAATAATTACATTCTTTATGGATCTCAATCAAAATGCATCATTCCAGTCATTCATCAGTGCTTGAGAATGATGTGCTGACAGGAAGAATACATGTGTCATGGTGATCAGGCTGTACAGGACAGTACAACATGGATTAATGCAAAGTTGTTGTTGGAATCCTAACAGTAACAGTCAGCAAGCCCAGACTGCAGTATTTCAGAATCCTTTTTTTATAATTGATCTGGTTGATCATCCCCATCAACCAGCAGTGATCCCACACACACACACACACACCACACTACTGCACTGCTCATCTAAAAATTCCTGGTTTGCAGTCAAAAAAACAGAAAACATAAAGTAAGTATGCAATTATCATGCAGTGCTTTGACTGGGATGGGTAATGTACTGCACTCACCAGCACCCCCAAAGTTCATAAAACAACCCTTGAAAATTGGGACATGTATTCTTCATCCAGACTGCACTCACCCATGTCCCCCCTCCCCATGCCTTTTCTAGTCAGCCAGGATCTAACCAAACCAAGTGATTCAAATAGCTTTATTTTCAGCACATGGGGTGGAGGGTTACTGAAATAACATGTACCACCACCAGACAGTCAAATGACAACAACCTGCTTACTCCAAAAGTCCTGCCAGCTGGGGGGGGGGTGTCATGATATTTCTAACCACCTGGGCCCTGGAGACTTCTAGTACTCTGTTCTTTTTAACTTCAAGGCAAACTGTCTGTCCAAGTAAGTTGGTAACACTCCACAAAAGCATCCAAAACAAGCAGCAAGCTCCTTCAGATTAGGCTGAAACCACACAAGGAAGAGAGGGGGAAGAAATGTTTAAGAGCCTAGGATCCTAGCCTGCCACCAGGCCCAAAACAAAGAGCAAATTCAAGTCAGCATAAAAAAATAATAAAAATTATAATAATGTGGGTTTTATTTATTTTTTTATTGTGATATCTCACCTCCTCTCAGTCTGTCTGACACTCTGGCTGAGTTACTCAAAACTGTTCTTGTCATCGATGGTCAACTTGTCGTCACTCTGCTCTGGTTTCCTAGGGTCTCCTGTCCTTTCAACTCTGCTCCAAGCAGGGCCAAGGCATAAAGCTGAAGGTGACTTGGTGGCAAGAAGTTTTGTTCGAGAACAGAAGCTGGAAATTCAGAATGACTTTAAGTGAGCAGTAAAGCGACACAAGTTTGCCATCCAGGCAACGGCTGCGGCAAGGGCCGAGTGAGTTGGCCGATCGAGCTGAGCAATGGCGGCAGACAAAATGTTGCAACAACGTTGGTCTGCTTCTGCCCTCCATGCATGCTCCCCTGCACGGGCTGGCATTCTCAGCTCGTCATAGGTCGGCGTCGCGTTGGTCGGGTGAGGGGAAAAGGCGGGTGTATGCTTACTGGTTCAGACTTGAATAGGTGGAGCACCAAGCCGGTGGGGCGGGGAAGGAAAGATTGCTTAGGGAACAGACGGAGATGGACTGGCCTGGGCTGTGGCAGATGATTGAGAAGAGATCACTAGCTAGTCTGTCTGAATGTATAATTTCAGCATTCAACACAAGTGCAACTGATGACTGAAAACAAGTATGAATCAGGGTAAATAATAAGAATCTAAAGTGGCAGCTGGTGCCATGGGAATCGGGCCCCCTAACAGCTTGGGCCCAACGCACAGGCGAACTAGATCCGGCCCTGCATCTATATTGCTCCACCACAGTGGGTCATGCTGGAGTTTCTAGTTTTCCTGCTCCAGTCATGTGAAGAAATCACCAGGGAGGTTGGTTTAAACACAGCAACTCTGAGCCAGGTGATACCCCTAATAAAAAATGTTAAAATTCAGATTAAATCTCATTAGGGAAAAGTTAGAGAAGCAAGACAGTTCTACGATCACACAGGCTGCCAGTGGTGCTGACACATGCAGATTGCCCTCCAGAATGCAACATGATCTAGCGAGACGTATGATCAGAAAAGTCGCAGAAGATGACAAACTGTGTACAATGCTTCATTCTGAGTACTACGAGAAAGCAACAATCTTGGACCCATTGATACAAATCGAAGCAACTATTTAGTGATGATGACACTTGTTTCGAGAGAAACAAACAATAAATAATTCACAAGGTGCATGCTGTCATAGAACAGGGTACCACAGCAGCACCACATTCAGAATCTTCTTCATGACACAGCAGCACAGCATCAGGTGGTCCATCCTCTACTGTTGCAGCATTTTCTCCCTCTTCCTCCTCAGCCACTGCAGCCAAATCTTCTTCTTCACCACCAGCCAAGCATAGCACTGTCCCACATTCACTTGGTTCAGCTTCATGTCTCTGGAGTCACTTAGAAGATGTTATTGTAACATCTTCATCTGTCTCTTGTAACACAGCCTCAGCACAGACCATTGTTGAAATGTACCTGGCAGAGCCCAATATCAGCTAGAATGCTGATCCTTTGAAATACTGGAAATCCAAACAAAATATGTGGCCTGCTTTAGTAAACATTGCAGAGAAGTACATAAATTGCCCTCCGACTAGTCTGTTCAGAATGATTGTTCAGTTCAGCTGGTAACGTCATTACTGACACATAATCCTGTTTGACACCAGAAATTACTGAACACCTCACGTTTCTCAAGGTCAACATTCCTCACTTTAATTTCAAATATGATACCTGAATAAAACACACACGAGTAGGCCTTATGCACAAAACACTTTCAAGAATTTGAGCCTGTGGTGAAAATATTTTGTGAATAGGGTCTACTACATGAGGTAGCAGTTAATTATGAACATATGAACATACGAAGCTGCCAGCAGAAAAAGGCCATTTGGTCTATTGAGTCTGCTCGATTTTGCAGCAGCACCCTTACTCCGCTGCTACCCCTCCCATCCTACCCCCTTCCCATTACCCTCCCGTTTGCCCTATCCCAGCCCCTCTTGAAGCATCCCACTGTTATACAGGCCACCACCTCTGCCAGTAGTGCATTCCACTTTGCTACCACCCTTTCCATAAAGAAATGCCTCCTCATTTCCCTCCTAAACCTTCCAGTCTCATGTCATGACCTCAATTGTCCCCCCACCCTCCCTCGAACAGTCCCTCCATGCCAGTCCTGTTTATTCCTTTCATGTACTTAAAGGTCTCAGTCATATCCCCCTGTTCCTCCTCTCCTCCAGAGAGTACATATTCAACTCCCTCAGCCTAATCTCATATGGAAACTCCCCCAGACCCTGGATCATCGTTGTTGCTCTGTGCTGCAGCCCTTCCAGCAGTCTAATGTCCCTTTTAGGTAAGGGTGTCAAAACTGAACACAGTACTCCAGGTGGGATCTGACCAATGATCTGTATAATTGCAGAATCACCTTCCTCCTCCTAGAGGTTATACCCCTTGCAATACAACCCAGCATCTTGCTGGCCACCATTGCTGCTTTCCCACACTGTGCCGAGTTGTTCATGCTCCCGTAATGAGCACCCCCAGATCTTTTTCCTCCTCAGTCACAGCTAGCTGACCCCCCAACCAAAATGGTAGCTCCTCTTTGGATTCTTTGCCCCGAAATGCAGCCCCTTGCATTTTCTGGTGGTGAAAACAAGTTGCCAGGTGTCAGACCATGTCTCCAGCCTTATTAGATCTTCCTGTAATCCTTGCCACTCACCTTGGTCATCCACCATTACTCCCATCTTGGTGTCGTTCACAGATAGATTGATCTTGCTATTTATGCTTACCGAGATGTCTGCAATAAATATCCCAAATAACACCGGTCCCAGAACTGACCCCTATGGGACTCTGCTCTTCACTGCCCTTGGGGATGATAATTCTCCTCCCACCACCACCCTCTGCTGCCATCCATGCAGTCAGTTCTCCACCCATCCCACCAATTGTGCCCCCATCCCTGTGCCCCTTAGGTTACATGCTAGTCTCCCATGTGGCACCGAGTCGAATGCCTTACTGAAGTCCAGGTACAGGACATCCACTACATGCCCTTTGTTCATTTCCCTAGTCACCCAGTCATAGTAGTCCACTAGGTTGGTCTAGCAGGATCTGCCCTTGACAAAGCCATGCTGGCGACTGACCTGCACCCCACTGACTTCCAGCATGGTCACCAGCCTCTCCTTCAGGATTGTTTCCATCAGTTTCCCCACTATGGACATGAGACTCACTGGTCTATAGTTCCTGGTTTGTCTTATGGAGCAGAAACCACATGAGTTGTCCTCCAATCCTGAGGTACACACCCTGAGTCCAGACAGGCATTTAATAGGCCTGCCAATGGGCCTCCCAGGACCTCTGCCAACTCTTTCAGTACTGTGGGGTGTATACCATCCAGTCCTGGTGCCTTGTCCACCCTCAGGGCCCTTAACTCCTCTACTTTTTGTGATTTCTTTGTCCGTCACCCCCTCCCCTCTGAGCCTATCCTCCCGCCAACCTTAGGTATTTCCCCTCCTTTCTGTTTAGTAAAAACCGAGCAGAAGTAGTCGTTAAGCACTTCTGCTTTTTCAACCCCTTTTTCCTCCCAGTCCCCCTCCTTCTTAATCCTTACTGCTTGGTCCTTGCAACACCCCCTGATGTACCTGAAGTCCTTTTCCCCCCATCTTTATTTCCCTTTTCCTGCTTGAGCTCTCTTGATGCCTTTGATGCCCTTAATTCCCTGGTCACTTCCTTTGCTTCCTTCAGGTACTTCTCCCCACTCCCAGTTCTCCTGTATCTCCTATAGGCTGCTCTTTTCCTCCTTACCCTGTCTATGACACCCTTGCTCATCCAGCTAGGTTTCTTTGCCCTAGCCTTTTTACTTTGGGCCGTGCAGCAGGAATTTGTTGCCTCCGCTTTCACTAGCTTAATGAGTTCCCACCTCTGATTCATGTCCATATTAGACTGAATTCTGTCGAGGAACCCTTGCACCACTTCACCCATCTTTTTGAAGCCAGCCTTTCTATAGTCTGGCACATTTGTGCCAGATGCTGCCCCTGCCCAGCTACAACTGGAACCATACTGTCCGGTGGTCACTCCCCACCAGTGGTTCCTCCACCCTCAGATCCCTCACCCACTCCCCATTAGACAGTATGAGGTCAAGGGTGTTTGCTGACCCAACTGCATCAGGAAGTTATCCTGGAAGGCATCTAGCAATATCTGTTCCCTTCTGCACTTGGTGACAGGTGTCCCCCACTCCACTCCCGGCAGGTTGAAGTCACCTATTGTCGCCACCCCACCCTTTCCACAGTTCACTCCGGATCTGTTCCACCAATACCCTATCTGTCTCTTCCGATGGGAGGGCGACCTGTACACTACTCCCAACTGTAGTGTCCTATTTTTTTGGATCTTGGATTTGCATCCATAGAGCTTCTGTATCTCCCTCCTCCCCCGCTTCCCTAACGCACTTTAGCCCCTCTCTCACACAGAGCACTACCCCCCTTTCCCCTTAACTCTATTCTTGCGGGATAGTCTGTAAACTGGAACCGCCATGTCCCAATCATGGTTTTGGTGACCTATGTCTCGGTGATAGCTGGCATGTCCACCCCGGCCATAAGAGCCTGTAGCTCTGCAATTTTATTCCCCAGGCTTCTAGCATTTAAAAATACCACCCTCCATCCCCTTTCTTTCTCACCTCCTCCTTCTTCCTCTCCCTGTATGGCCCTCCCTGTATTGTTTACCCCTCGTCTTATCTCACTGTTATGGGGGGTAAGCCCATATGGTTTCCCATCTCGAGGCCTCTGATCACCTCGATCTCTTCTGCCACTCTCCTCTCCTCTCCTAGTTTAAATTCTCCTCAATATACTCCTCAAGCTTTTGCTTCAGTACTTTCTTGCCCTCCTTGTTAAAGTGCAGTCTATCTTTAGCGTATAGACTGCTGTCCTTCCAGGTCACCCCCCCCCCACCCTCCTACCAGCCCATACCTTTTTTCCTGACACCAGGTTACAGCCGTTCATTAAACTCCTGAATCCTCAGTTTTCTTGTCGTACTTGCCTTTGGGGCTGGAAGTGCCTCCGAGAAGGTAACTGATCTTTCTGCCCCCACGTAAACTGGACCTAAATCCTCAGACCTCCTCCTCACCTCATCTACCATCCCATCAGCCAGGTCATTCGTCCCCAGGTGTAGAATTAGATATGGTTTTTCCCTGCCCTTTCTGGCATATTTTAGTACTGATTGCCCCACCCTCTCTGCCTTCATTCCTGGCATGGCTTCTACCCGGACCTGACTATGCCTCTCTCCCTTGCTACCCCACCTGACCCCTCTCAGTATTGAGTCCTCTAACACTAAGATCCCACCCCTTTCCTCCCTGTCACCCCTCCTGTCCTCCCTTCCTGTCCTAACTCCTCCTTCCTCCTGCACACTGTTCCCCCCCTTTTGCCCCTGTTATACTACCCTTGTGAGTACTCCCTCCTGTGCTCATTCTATCTTGACACACATTGGGTTCTTTTCCTTTCTCACCCCCACTCTCTGTCCTGTTTCTCTCTATTACCCTGGACTGTTCTTCCACAGCATCTTCTCCCCCATCCGTCATTCCCATCAATGGCCAGTACCTGTTCGAGCCTATTTTATGCCTATGTGCAGTAACTCTGGCCCCCATTCCTTTTGGCCGCCTATCTCCTGTACTTGTACCTCCCCCCCCCCCCATTGTCCGCAGTGTGGATTGTGTTCTCCATCTCCAGTCCCTACCCCTGTCCCTTCTTCTGTTTACCCGGTTACAGTCTGTGCTTCCCATTTCCTCTTCTCTCTCTGTCCCAAGACAGTTCCCTCTTTAACCGAAAAATCTCATCCTCCAGCCTCCCCAGCCTTTGACAAACTGGGCACTCCCCCAGCTTCCACAGGAAGCAACATGTTCGGTCAGGATGGACTAGGCCAGGCCACTACGATCACATGAGCAGCACAGAACAGAAAAAAAGTAACATCAGTGGGTTCAGAGTCCAAATGCAGCAAGCAACTGCATTTTATGTCACAAACTTACTTGGGTGGTACCTGATACCACTATTTGATCTGGAAGGTGGGGTACTGCTGTCTATTACTACTACTACTACTATCAGCTTTTGCCCTCACGAGTCACGACTACTACTTATCACTTTTTGTCCTCACTCCGGTCCTGCTCCTTAATACTACTACTTGTCACCTTTTTTACTCTCAGCAACTGATCCTGAGTCCTGACTGTACTGTTTCAGTTTTCGTACAGTCATGGCTTAGCAGATGCCTGAAAGTTCAGAAACTGAGTACTCTCTGTATATTTCTCACGTCCCCAATATTTGGCTGCAAATACTTCACAGAAAAAAATGCTACTAAATTGAAAATTCGTATAATTTCTTTGTGTGTTTGGTATGCTAGTCTCGTTACATCTCACAGTAACTGGGCTGAGATGATTATTATTACTGTATTTTATTTGTGATACTTAAATTACTTGGCATTGGCTGGCAGCAAGCAATTGTGGAACTAGGAAGGATGTCGTGTCGTGTTGTGTTGTGTTGTGTGTCATCAGGTCTTCACATCATGTGGCAGTGGCAAACTTTTTTATGACTGCTCTGCACTTGACCAATGCGAAGTGTGACTGGTTGCCAGATTCAGTAGTAGTCGACGCACTAGAAAACATGATCTCCTCTTGGACCAGGTAGTGTACCATATACCACAGTACACCGGGGCATGCAAAGCAGTTGCATCATTCACATGGGTAGCGTGGGTGGGTTCTCTTAATGTTGCTCATTTGATCATTCACATCCATTTCTTTGGCCTTTTCAGCTCTGACTGGAACATCCATCATAATAATACCCACATAGCACCATTATAAAAAAAGAAATCTTAGCTGCCTGGCAGTTCCTGCAGAGCTTGGTGGTGCTATGATATAGGTATTTGCATCTCTCTGTCTCTCTCTCTCTCTTCTCTCTCTCCCTCTATCTCTCTGTCTTTCCCAGCATACTCATGTCACGGGCCCAAGCAGGATATGCCACCATTATAGTCCAGCCGTGAAGGGGCTAGTAGTGACAGATTGCTTTTTTTTTTTTTATTTAGCAGTTTTACTTTAATTTTATACAAGTAATCCATTAAATTATTTCCTTTGGGCCTCTGTGTCAAATGTGAGCGACTTTGGCCACACTTATGCATTTTTCTTGAATATTTTTCAATAAATCAGAACTAATCAGGATAAATCAGAACTTCACCTTGTTCTGGTTCTCTTTTTATAAGGGTCAGAATTTCACAGAGTTCTCCCAGCCCTAAATGAAAGGTCCTATTTTTATCTTTGTAAAATAGTCTTATTTTGATTAATTTTAAATCAGATATCTAAATATCATTTTATAAGTGCAATAAGATATTCCAGAGTGTGCCACAATGATGATATAATCACACTTGTCAGGTGCATTTAATGGTACTCTGCTGCACCTTGTGGCTAACAACGTACCTGATGCATGCAATTATATTATCATAATGCATGCCCTGTCATGTCCTACTGCTTACCTAATTTACTTCTATTCAATCTACAGCTCCTTTTCCTGGATTGTGCAGCTCGCTCTATTAATTACAGTTTGTATTACTCTCCAAAGTTTAGGGAGCAGTTTAATGGTTTTGTTCCCCTGGTGGCTGATGAATCTATAGTTATAGCTGTTAAAAAAAAAAAAAAAATCCTAAAGTTCTACTTTCAGTGTTGCACCTGAATTGGTCCTGGATTATGGTTTAAAGTGTAATTTTCAACCAAAAGTTGGTCCTGACAATGCTGATTATAACATTTTAAAACTGGCAATCTCTGAGTTAGCTAGACCCTTGGCTACTATTTTTAATTATTCATTAGAGGCTATGACTGCATTTCAGTGGGAGGGAGCAACCTGCCACGCCCTCTGCCTGAGCTATTTAAAAGGAAACGTCCAGCAGTAACTGGGCCATGCCTGGGTGTAAGGCACGGCCTGATTTTAGCTTTTTCGCAATATGTATTCATTTTTTTAACTTACTGTTGTTGAAATATTAAGCGCGTATCTGGTTAATCCTGCCTCCTTTCTGACGGCATTTTGAAGCATGCCCACAACCACCCGTGGCTGTTCCAGTATGATGTATGACATGGGGAGTAGCTGGGGGTGCTCCCATAGATGGCCTGTGTAAATAGGGCTATTAACAGCTCCCGTTTCCAAAGTACATGTCCAGGTGGTATACGAGACCAGGTATAGAATACTGCCAGTCTATACCTGTCCTCTGTATACTACGGGACATATACTATGAACAAACTTGTTAATGGCTCAATTACACAGGCACATCTATGGTGCGCGCCCTGACTGCTCTCCTTGTCATACGTCATACTGGGACAGACTTGTAGTGGTTGTGGTTCTGCACGTGCTTCAAAATGCTGGCGGGTGAGAGGAAGCAGGATCAGCCAGATACAAACTAATATTTCAGCAACACTGGATAAAAAATGAATACACTTTGCAAAAAAGCTAATCGGGCCGTGCCTTACACCCAGGCATGGCCCGATTTACTGCTGGACGTTTCCCTTTAAGTCCGCTTCTTTCAGTCTCACTCAGACGCATTGTTTCTTTGCTGCAGCTGGTGGATCTGCTGGATTTCTGTGTCCCCCCTTCTCCCGGTGCTGTCTCCTGCTTCGTTTTGTACTTTTGGGATTTCTGTTTGCTTTGTGCGTCCTACTTTCTTGGTTAGTATTTTGCTTTTTCCTTCTGACTGCAGTTGTGCTTCCTGGCTGCTGTTTTGTGCTGCCCTCCTGTTTTTGGGTTCTGTGCTTTTCTCTGTTTTGTCTCTTTTTCAGTGTTTCTAGTTTGCCTAATACACTTTGTGCTTTTCATTTGCCTTATGTTACTCCAGGCTCTAGTGTTTGCTGTTTTCATACCGTTTGCAGTCTCCTGTTCACTTAAGCTCCTTAATTGTTTACACACATGACTCCTAGCTTGGCAGCCACTCCCTTTGGGTTCCGTGGTTTCATTACTTCACTCCAGCAGCACACTGCTTCCTAGTTTGATTCCGCCGTGCTAATTCATTCCCTAACAGTACTAACTGTTGTTCCAGCCCATAAATTAACTGACATTCAGTGCTGAAACTTGCAAACAATTCCGGCTTTTTGTGGTTTTACCTGCCGTTTTCTTCAAGTTGAACTTTCAGTGCGTCGAAGAACTCAAATTTTCTTTTTTTCCCCTTAATTAGTAAATCATTAATATGCACTGGGTGAGTGCAGGAACCTCGTGTGTGGCTTGATCATGTTTTCTCTGCTGCATTATATGCAGGCAGCTCTCAGTGTAAAAGAATGTTTCTTATAGTTTTTTCTTTGGTAATGAAGACAGGATACCTGTTCTCAAGGCTCATTTCTTTCTTTAGTGAAGAACTGAGCAACTAAAAATAAATCTTCTAGTTTCAATAACCGCCAGTGCTCTTCTTTTGTTCATCATTATTTTTGCCCCTGGGCACAATCCCCACCCCCAACTCTTTGTGCCAATGACCTATCAAGCACATCATCCTCTCCCCCCCCAGCTTAACTTTTGTATCATTGTGGATCTACAAGGAGTGGGGCATCAGAGTGCCAACGACTGTCATGCTGGCTGCTGGGATTTTCCCGGATCATCACCATAATACCTCCCTGCAACCCTTTGTGTGAGCACAGCCATTGTTTGCCATGTGCCGCAAAAATAAGAACAAGCTCTTTGCCTAACTGCTGTGGTTACTGAGGCACCAGAACCCACCAACTTGCGCAGTGACTCTAGTCCTCTCTGGAACCCAGGTCGCCTGCTTGTCAGTGCAGGGTGTTGCTACTGGGCCATCAGGGTGGTCCATATTGTGCTTTTCCCCCCTCCTGCTGCTCTGGACACCCGACACCCACTCTTTCAGCCTCTCTACAAGACACTCCCGCTGCCAACCAGATGGGCTGTGCACTGCTGCACACTTCCTCTAGGCCTCCAATACCTCTTTCATCAGGTGGACCTGACTTATCGCTGTTGGGGGGCCGTCCTGCTGCCACTAGGAAGGAAATGCCTTCTTTAGCTGGTGTTGGCTGGAGGCAGAAAGGCCAACCACTTTGGGGGCCAGGTAATGGGAGAAGGGGGCTGCCAGGGAGGCCATCTACTAGAATGCCCATTTCTGTGTTCATGGTCTGCCCACCATCTGTGTACATGCTAAAGCAGCAGTTCTCTGGGGTGGGGACACTCATCAGTGGTTTATGATTAGAGATATTGTGAGGTTCTACTTCGCCGGTGAATTTCTGGCGAAGGTACAAATTCGCCTTTATGAATCAATTCCTGAATTTTTTCCAACAGCTTGTAAATTTGCCTATTAACTTCGCCGGTAACTTTGCCATTAAGACAGATGAAGTCTGTTCAAAATGAGGCTACTGGTAAACGGGTGCTTGAGGTCACCTGGAAACAACTCCTGCATGTCACATGCTACTGTTTCTGTGTACTGATTCATCCTTAGTTTTACTTTGTAGTCTGAGCTAGTTGGTGAAAGGGGACAGATGTGTAAAACCCAGTGGGGGGGGGAAAGGTTTATCAGCTGTCTTTTTACTGTACAGTTTGGGAGTCTTTGTTTAGTTCATTAGCTGTTATTTTATTTATATTGAACACTTTTATTTGTGCTACTTTTCATCTCTTTTAGTGTTTTTTTTTTTTTACTTTTTTTACTCTGTTTTTTTGGGAGGGCTTTAAAATGAGAGGGAATTGTCAGGAAGGGGGTTGCAGGCAGTAGATGGGCGACGCCATGCTTTTTGTATCAAGAGGCCCATGGCACTGGCAGTAGGAGCACCGCCCCCCCAGCAGCAAGGTGAGGCAGGGGTACAGCCACCAGCAGCAAAGGAAGCCCAGCTCAGCCAGCTGTTGCACCATCACCACCACCTGTGCACCACAAGGAGGAGGAGACGCAGCCAGTTCCATCCTACTCCTCCCCTCATTGGCAGCAGCTGAATTAACTTGTATGGGACTTTGCAGGTATTAACACCACCAAAAGCAGTGTGGTCACCTCTAAACTATGCCCCACTATTGTTTGGCATGGGAAATGGGGGAGCCATTTGGGGACAGGTGGGCAGCACACCCACCTTAGAGCGAGGCACCGCAAAGAGTGGGAGGAGCATCTGCAAAATAAATTTGTTGAGAGGTGTAGAGGTGGTGCCACCCCTGCTGGTTCTTATCTGCTGGGCAAGAGAAAGAAACGTGGTGCACAGATGCAGGAGGGGGAGATGGAGAGGACTGGGAGAAGGACCTGCAAGTGGACTCAGGTGCTGCAGGGGGCATCTGAGTGACCGGCCTCAGATCCTCCTCCCACATCCACCCGTGTGGAAGTACAACAGCTCTGCAGGGAGGTAGGGGAGCTCTCCTGGCAAGTTGTGGGAATGAAGGAGCTGTTTGAGGTGGTGCTGTGAAATTGGCAAACCATTCTGGAGGGTTTGGCCGAACTGCAAAGTTGCGGTGCACTCTCTGTCCCTAGGCGATATCCCTCCAACCCAGATATTTTCTTTTGTCTTTCTATTTTACCCTCTGTTAAACCCTAAAAATGAAAAAAAAAAAATAACAATTTAAACTTGGGGGGGAAAAAAATATTCATCTATCTTTATTTCTCTTTGACTGTATTTATTTATGTTACTGCTGTGCTGTTAAGCCCCAAAAATGAAAAAAATGTATTTCAAAAACATAAAAAGAAAAAAAATTGTGCATCCATCATTATTTCTGTCTTTCTTGATTTCTGCTACTGCTTTGTTCTTTCTATTGAAATTCTTCTGTTTCCATCCATTTAGTAGAAAAGTCTGACTTCAGCTCTGTAGTCTTTCTTGTGCAACTGCACAGTCCTTACACTATCACTAAAATTGTTCTCAACTGCTGCTGCCACATACGAACGTATGAAGAAGCCAGCAGAAGGTAACCATTGGTCTATCAAGTCTGCTCATATTGCAGGTCCACAACTAGCTAATGTCCCTGCCCTCCCTCCTCCCTCCCATCCTCCCTACCCATGATCCTTACTTCCCCTATGTCTCTTAAAGCTGCCCACTGTACTGTCTTCAACGAGAGGACCTCTTCCGGCAGTGCATTCCAAGTGTTCACCACCCTCTCTGTGAAGAAGTGCTTCCTGACTTCCCTCCTAAACCTCCCATTCTCCAGCTTAAGACTGTGCCCCTTCGTGTTATGGTTGCCACTCCGCTTAAAGAGACTCTGCTTGTCAAGTACTTATAGGTCCCAATCACGTCCCCTCTCTCTCTCTCTCTCTCCTGTCTTTCAGAGAGTACATGTTCAGTGCCCGTAACCTCTCCTCGTATGCCTTATCCTGCTGACCCACTATCATCTTTGTAGCCCTCCTCTGGACCTTCTCCAGCAGGTTAATGTACATATAACGTACATTGTGCTGCACTGTGTCTCTCACTCTCCCCCAACCCACCATAGGCTCCCTTCCTGTAATTCATTGCACAACAGTAGTGCAAATGTTCCAGAAAAACAAAGTAGGCCAAACTGTGGTACTCCTAGAATTATGTACCATTAAGATGGCAGCTACGCTGAGCTGACCTTAATTGCAGCTGTCACATACAGTTTTATTTGGCAGTCTTTTTATTTTATTTGGGGTTCAAAGTTACTATTAAGATCACTGTAGCTAGTTGTTAGGGTATTAAGTTTAGTTTACTTGGGGTTGTAAGGGTAGACTAGGAGATAGACTTTGTTTTATAGACAGGTACCAGTGTGCCAGTATAATCAGTATAATTTTCATTTTACCTTGCCCTATGTGATGTGGATTAATCCATTTTGGAGATTTCTGTTTCTGATCAGCCCTTTGTGGTGGATTGTGTACTGGAGGAGTTGGGCTGATTTTCCAGTTGTTGGGAGAGAGGGTCTGGTTCTACGCCTGAAGTTAGGCAGTTTTGGAGACTGGACATTGCCCTTGGGATCCTGCCTACTTGTGCGGATACTGCAAACTGTGGCCTGGACATATTAATTTGCAGCCTGAGGGGAGTGCCTTAGCTCCATGACTAGATCAAAGAGCCACTGCTGTGTGTTTGTGTGTTACCTTGCTTTGTCTCGCCAGTGGCATCGGCATAGAAACACAGAAACATAGAATTTGACGGCAGATAAGGACCGCTTGGCCCACCCAGTCTGCCCATTTCCCTACCTACTGGATAAGCTGCAGATCCTAGTTAACCAGCAGCTCATTTCTTCTTACCCCCACCCCCAGAATTGCCTTATGACTGTCCCATGCATGCTTGAATTCCACCACTGATTTTGACTCCACAACCTCCTCTGAAGGTCAGCCTTGCATCCACAACCCTCTCAGAAAATACTTCCTTAAATTACCTCTGAGCCGCCCCCCTCTATCTTCAAATTGTGCCCTCTTGTTCTTGCACACCTCTTTTTTTGAAAGATGCTGCCCTCTTGGACTTTGTTGATTCCCTTGAGGTACTTGAAAGTTTCTATCATGTCCCCCCTCTCCCTCCTTTCCTCGAGGCTATACAT
This sequence comes from Neoceratodus forsteri, assembly GCA_016271365.2. Taxonomy (NCBI): domain Eukaryota; kingdom Metazoa; phylum Chordata; order Ceratodontiformes; family Ceratodontidae; genus Neoceratodus; species Neoceratodus forsteri. The sequence continues at coordinate 728,650,500 of CM028129.1, forward strand.
ATTAAGCTCCTTAAGTCTCTCTTCATATATCTTCCGGTGCAGACCCTGTGCCATCTGGGGGAGCTAGTCTACCGTTGGCACAATTAAAGGTTTTTGTGGCTTGAGCCTGGTTTCTGTTTTTGTCTGCTTGTGCATGCATGTTGCTCGGGCATGCTGACCTTGCTACCAACAGGTTGTGAAGATTTGCCACCAGCATGCTTTTAGGACTTTACTTCTTGAATGCCGGTGGACTTCTTTTGGCCTGTTGAGGAAGACTGGCTGGTTATCGGATGATCCTAAAAGGTATTGTCTGCACATTGGATGCTGGAATATTTTCTTTTAAGTATATGAAATAATTTGTGGAGGCTGTGAGAGAGCTTACAGATTGGGCATTTATTTGGGATTTTTCATCTGTTGTCTCTGTTTAGACTGTAGGGAGTGAGAGCTCCTCGGGTCTTTCAGAAGATTTGTTTTCTAGTTGTGGGTGGTGAGAGCCCCACAAAAGCAACTTTCTATTATTTTGAGACTGGTAATTAGATTTATTGGTGCATTGTGGTTCTAATCAAAATCTGTGGACTGCCTAGAACAAGAAGAATACTCTTAGTGGGCTTGGGAGGGTGGGGTAATTTGAGTGCATGTGGTGTGTATGTTGGTTGTCTGTTGAAAGTGAGTGTGTTTTGATTTATACTGTATCAGGATTTGTTGTGAATTTGAGTTGTTCAGATAACCAGTATGTCAGTGGCCCAGGCCCCTAAGGCACAGCCACTGCCTCCGAGCTTTTGATCTCCCCTCTCCCCTCTGCCCACAGACATTTACGCGCGGTGTAGGGCTTTGGGGATTGCGTGGGGTCGGAGGTCATGGTGGAGGGGCACAAGAATTGCTGTCGGGGAGTCGATGATTTGGGTGGTGAGGCCCCAGGGGCAAAACGGGAGCTAGAAAGGGGTTCTTCCTGCCTGGTTCCACTCTGTGTAATGGGCAGGTAGCTGCAGGCCCAGCTTTTCCCACTCGTCCAACCTGGGCTGTACTTTGCAATGCCAGGTTGATGAGGAAGAAGACCGCCATAATAGCGGACTTGGTCTCTTGTGTCTATCAGGCTTTTATTACAGAGACCTGGCTGGATGATAATGCTGCACCCATTTTGGAGGCAGCGAGTATGACCGGGTAATCTGTGGTACATACCCCAAGGTAGGATCACAGAGGTGGGGGAGTGGCCATTTGTTTTAAAGCCAGCTTGGGTCTCTCAGTGCTGCTAGTGGGCTCTACCAGGTTCTTTGAGAGTGTGGCTGTGAAGGGGGTCCTAGCGTGGGCTACAGAATTCTTATCTACTGACCACCTGGTGGTGAGAGAGAGAGTTTCTGCAGGAGGTCAGAGACTTTGTCGCCGGCCTGATGTTGGCATCCCCCAGGTGGTTAATTCTGGGGGATTTCAGTGCTTGGGCCAACAATGGGCTCTCGTCATTTGGTGTGACCTCCTCCAGAGCCTGGAAGTTCTGAGCCTGTCGCATATTGTCACCTCAGCAACCCACTCACGAGGACGCACATTGGACCTGGTGTTCACACTGGGCCTTGGGGTTGACTACCTCAGGGTTGATCCGGTTGTGTGGTTGGATCATAGTACTGTGAGCTTCAGGTTTGGGGGCCCCCTGAGAGTCCGCCCTCTGTGGAGATGGTCAGGTATCACCCTTTACAGGGATTGTCCCCAACAGGACTCCAGGCGGTGCTTGATCTATTGAGTGTGGAGGCTGTGTGCATGAGGGTGCAGAGGAGATGGTGGCAGCCTATAACAGGGCTGTTGTCGCAGCCTTCAACTCTGTCATGCCTGTCCATGTCCAGCCCTTGTCTACTCATCAGAGGCCCCCCTGGTTTGATGGGGAGCTCCGGGAATTAAAGATAGAGGGCAGGAAGTTGGAGCAACTCTGGAGGAGATTGGGACTGATGGAGGACAACTTGGCTCTGAAGGCACATTATGGTGTCAATCAGAGGGCAGTCTCCCAGAAGAAGGTGGGATTTCTGTCAAGAGAGATTGCTGCGGCAAGGAATGGACCAGCTCAGATTTTCCATACGGTGGACAGGCTGCTGCATCCAGCCTGTCTCCACATTGGGGAGCTAATTTGGGCACAAGGTGCAATGAGTTTGCTCTGTTCTTTGCCAACAAAGTGTCTGCTGTCAGGACTGAGATTGCCTCCAGTGCTGCTCAGGAACCATGTGGGGTCTGGTCGGAGATGTCAATCAGTCAACTAATCAATCAATCAAAATCTTTATTTAACCAGGCGATCACCATTGAGCATAACTCATTTACGAGGTGGATCTGGGGTGTACAGGGTGAGACAGATCAGAAAGATGCAATGAACAATATACAGACAGGAATAAAATACAGTATAAATAAAAAATTATATACAGGGATAACATCAAAGGCATATACAGTGACGAAGGACAGTTGGAATCTGAAATAGGGAACTAATTTGATAACACAGCATACAAGTATATATGAAATTATACATGAATAGACATAAGTCGATGGGAACAGTAGATCTGGGCGCCCAATATACACTGTAAATAAAGGTCCAGGGTAGGGGTAAGGGTTAGAAGGCTACTCTGAATGGTATTTGTGAGGGGAGTGACAACACCAGAGTAAGGGTACAGTCCGGGGCAGGGGCAGGGACATTGGGGAGCTGAATGAAGAAAGGAGAAAGACACGTTGTTTATATGTGAACCACTGCAGTAGCAAGGGATCTAGGTTCAGCCAAGAAGGATTCCGTGGGAGTAGGAGAGAGACTGGGGGGGAGGGATAGGAGGATGGCAGGTAAATAGAAAGGCGAGAGCAGGGGCAGCGGATAGGGGAAGGTAAAGGGGGGAGCCTCAATATATAAATGTCTGGCACAGTATAACTGTGGAGGCAGGACTCATCTGACTAGGATTATAGAAATAACGTCCTCAAGTGAAGCAGGTGCATGGCTCATTGTTGTGACTTAGGTAAAGAGATTTGAAGGTAGAAAGGGAGATAGGATGGGTTAGTTTCAGGGTCCATTGCAATTTATTCCACATCTGAGGTAGAACATAGCTTATGGTTGCTCTGCCGAAACGTGATTTTGCCTTATATACATACAGAGCAATGAAGGAGGCGCTTCTCGAGGCATACTTGCCGAGAGTACATATCGGGAGGCAGGCAGAGATGTACTGAGGCAGCATTACTAAAATTGCTTTATAAGTCCAGAATGCAGCATTCCTCTTTTGTCTACAGCTAAGAGATGTCCATCCTACTTCCATGTACAGTGAGCAGTGATGGGTGGAATACGGTAAACCTGTAGCAAATCTTAAGGCAGTGGTGATAAAGTGTGTCAAGTTTTGTAAGAGCAGCAGCGTTACTCTGGCCATATGAGAAATCTGCATAGTCAAGTAAAGAAAGAAAGGTGGTTTGGACCAACTTCAACTTGGCATCTCTAGTAAGTAGGTTGTTTATCCTAAAGAAGAGACCAAGTCTCTGCCCGAGTTTCTTTAACAACTCATCAATATGATCAGTGAATGAGAGTTTGTTGTCTAACCAAACTGCCAAGTATTTGAAGTTTGTTACGTAGTCCAACTGCTCCCCAAGGATGGTGGTGATAAGTGGAAGTGTTCCATTAGACCCAGGATTAGAAGCATGAGCAAGAGGTGAGAGGAGCAGTGCTTTAGTCTTTTTGGCGTTAAGAAGTAACTTCTGGTTTAGTAACTGTAGCTGCAACAGGTTGAATTCACTTTGAAGGGTTTTCTGTGCAGCATCAGGGGAAGGGTTGCTGACGTAGATCACTGTGTCATCTGCAGATGTGTTTTAGCTTCATTGATGGTAGCGTCGATTTTATTGATATAGATAGCAAAAAACAAGGGTCCCAGAATGGAACATTGAGGTACGCCCCTCGTCAAAGGTTTTAGAGGTGAGACTTCTCCCTCAACCTTTACTTGCTGAAATCGGCCAGAGAGGTAGCTTGTGAACCACTTTAAGGAAAGGGCATCTAGGCCCATGCTCCGGAAGGGATGAAAGAAGCAGGTTGTGGTCCACGGTGTCGAATGCCTTACTTGGGTCCAAGAACACCACGCAGATGAAATTCCTATTATCCAACTCTATTTGCCAGTCATTGGTCACTTTAGCAAGAGCGGATATTGTGCTATGCTGTGCTCTGAAGCTGGACTGTAGGGGATTAAACAGGTTTTCTGATTCGAGGTAGTTTCGTAGCTGGATGCTCACTATTTTCTCTAACAGCTTAGACAGTGTTGGAAGTAATGAGATTGGCCTGTAATTATTAAGATCCCTAGGATCACCTGATTTAAATAACGGGACCACAAGGTCAGACTTCCAAACAGGCGGAAGTTCACCCTGAGACAAAGATAGATTAAAGAGATGTGTAATTGGAACTCCTATGACATGATATCCAACCTTTAAGAAGTAGGGATCCATCAGGTCAGCTCCAGCACTTTTTTTGGAGTCTAAATGAAGGAGGAGCTCTTCAACTTCTTTCAGGGTTGTGGGCTGGAATGAGAAAGATGTGCTGCAGATAGGTTTATTTTGAGTATCCTCAGCAAGTTGTTGACGGAGAGAGCAAGCGGGGGAAGAGTCAAAGGCTAGACCAGCAGTGGCAAAATGATTATTAAAAGAGTCAAGGATAGAAGGTCTGTCAGAGACTACAGAATCATCAACTAAGATGTTGGCAGGAATGCACTTTCCAGAAGAACGGCCTTCAATCAATTTCATTTTATTCCAAAATTTAGAAGGACAACTGGAAGCTAGCTCTAGCTGTGTATGGTAAAAATGTGCTTTAGCTTCTCTAATCAGCTTAGTACAATGGTTCCTTGCCCTTCTGAATAGAATCCAATCATTAGGGAGATTGGATTTCCTAGTGGTTTTCCAGAGCATGTCCCTGCTCCTCAGGGCACCCTTCAGGTCCTCCGTGAACCAACGGCAATTTTTTCCCCCGGTACGGACTTTCACCAAGGGAGCATATTTGTTTATGGCCCCTGACACAATTTCTGAAAAGACGTCATAAGCTGCGGTCAAGGACTTAGCTAAATAAAAGTCTTTCCAGTGCAGGGAGTCCCTTAGCTCTGAAATATACCCCTACAAATCAAAATTACGAGTACATCATTTGATAGTAAACTTAGAAATCTCTGTAATTTTATGAGTTGACCTTACACATGCAATCAAGCAGTGGTCACTAATATCCAAGAAGAAGACACCAGCATGAGAAATTAAGTGATGCTTGCTAACTAAGATAACATCTAACAGGGAACTTTTGATAAGGTTATTTTTATTGGGACGAGTAGCCTCATTGATCACCTGAGACAGTCCAAAGGAGTCACAGAATATTTTTAGAGGAGTGGAGGCATTGGTGAACCAGTCTAAGTTGAAGTCCCCTAGTATGATGTACTCTGAAGCGGCTGAGCTCATAATGTTCCCGAGGTGCTTCAGCAGTAGTAGACCAGCAAAAGGAGGCCTATAGCAGCCTATTACACAAATTGAGGTACCGTTTGCAATATAAATTTTTAAGGAAAGATTTTCAAATTCGTTTTTGACCGACGTGGAGTCAACAATGGAGACATCGAATTTATCCTTGATATATATGGCTATACCTCCACCTCTGGTCTGCCTGTCGGCTCTAAATAAAGTATAGGAGGGAATGTTTACATCCGAACTGCTGGTTACTGGTCTAAGCCAAGATTCTGTGACTACCAGCATGTCCAGAGCTGTATAACAAACCCAGGCCTGTACTGATGTTGTTTTTTTTTTTTTCAATAAACTGCACACATTGACGTGCAGGAAACTCAGCCCCTTCAGGCTGTGAAGGTCAGCAGGAGCTGTTAAAACTGTAGGAGGACCTGGATTGAGCTCAACATTGCCTGAACACAGCAGGAGTAATAGCAGAAGTTTCCTACATAAATGTGCAATGAGTTTAGACTGCTTAGTACTTTTGCATGTGTAATGTTCGTGGGAATAGACTGGCAGAGCCCTATGACTGTCTCCATGCAGACCTAATGCTGCATATAAAAGTGTTTTGGCAGGGAGTAGCCAGGGAGATTGGTGAATAAAGGTGGAGAGGGGGTGTGCCCCTGCTGTGTGGGACAGCTCTATGATAGTTCCTTCATGCCAAGATGGATAATGAGCTAGCTGCAAGGAGTGAAATTGTAAGTTACGTGCAAGCTGGTCAACAAGGAGGCATATATTCAAGCAGGATGAAGTAGTACAGTAACCACAGTCTGTCTTAGGAGACATCTGGCCGACAAGGTTTAACCCCAGGAAACATAAGATAAACAGGGACAGGCACAGATGATAATGAAATGCCCTCATTGTGGGAAGATCACTCAGAATATACTAATGCAATTACTAAGGTATTGGGAGCCTGGAAACAATGTATAATTATCAAACATAAGATACAGATTAGCCAAAGCAGCCAGATCATCAAGTGGCAATAGGAGGAAGTAATTTAAGATTTACCAGTATTAGCCAACAGCAAAAGTTTATGAATAGTAGGTGGAAAGTGAGAGCATTTAAAGGTGGCCTAGGGAGGGGGTTGGGGGACGGAAGAAAAAGAACTTGCAGAGTACGAACTCAAAGTGTCTGCTGCAAAGCAGAGTTGTTTAAAAATAGCAGGCAAATCCGACTGGCCAATCAAGGAGCTCTAGACCGCCAGCCTGTCCCTAAAAAGGCGCCTGAGTTTGAAGCTCTGAAAATAGCTACGGGTGTCCTAAGCCTATCTTCTCCACAGCCCGGGGAAGCCATGGCTATATGCTGAGGTCTGTACCTGCTGCGCATTTCTTTGGGGGCCAGTGGGTGTTCCTTGTGCCATGGAGGTGCTAGTGCTCCTGACATGTGATCTGGCCTTGAGGGTCTAAGGGGGCGCCTGCCGCGTGTCTTTGGGGACAGTGGGTGTTCTTTGCGCCGTGGATGTGCTGCAGCTGTTCCTGACCACGATAGCGGTCACAACTCGAAGGAGCTAAGGGGCACTCCGCTTGTCTGGGATGAGTTTCACCCAGTTGGGGAAGAGGAGGTGGTTGTGATGGTCCTTGGGCTGTGGCCTACCTATTGTGAGCTAGAGCCAGGTCCAACCCAGCTTCTGGTCAGATGTGTGGACCTGATTAGTCCTGTGGTTACTGGGATCATCCAGTATTCTTTGAGGAGTGTTTTTTTTTTTCTGGTCACCTTGAAAAAGGCCCTGGTGAGACTGCTATTGAACAAGCCCTCATTGGACTCGGAAAAAGCAATAAGGAAAAGAAATTTCATCCACTAGACCCGAGAAGGGTGATAAAATTGAATATTAAGAGAATGGAAGCTATTCGCTTCATGTCAACTACGGGCCAGACTTGTGGGTAACAAGGATTCAAAAAGCTCTATAGCCAGACGGATTCTATCTGTCACCTTCACGGCTTATGATCAGGCCGGAGTAACTTTGCCTGGCCCAGTGAGAGCCCTTTCCATTGGAGCTATGGCCCCTTTGGGGGGCATGCTTCAGAGAAGCATCTCCAGCAGACTTAAGCAGAACGGCCACTTGATCATCCATTCACACATTTACAAAATTTTTATTCATTGGAGGTGATATCCTCAGCTGAGGTATCCTTGGCCGAGGAGTGCTTCAGGTGGTGGTGGACCCTTAAGGGCACTTGACATTCTTCACACCTGGGACATCTGGGGATGTACTGCTTTTCCGTATCCCATGAGTAAGGAAGCCTAGAGACCAACTTAGGAGAGAGAAATCGAAATTTAAATACCTGTAAATTTTCTCAGACGGCTGGTCTCCGGGCTTCGTAGTCCCTCCGAGAATGTATATAGTTGGCTGGCCTCACGGCCATATATGCCTTAAAATTATTTTTGTTTCCAAGTTCTCCTGGATGAAGTAATAGCTATGAGAAATAGCTATGAGAAGGTGACAGATAGAGAAAGAACTGGAAGGGGACAGGATCAGTTGTGTTCCAGGACAGTAGCTGCTGCTTGTTGTTTTCACAGGGTTCTTGTGGATTTTACTTGGTAGAAGGTTAGTTCTTTTCTTTCTTACTTCTAAGGGGCTAGCAGGGTATTGTTTTGGGGGCTGTTGGAAGTTTGAAAACTGGTTTGGTGGCTGTAAGTGGGCTCATTTTGTGGATGTTTCACTGTGTAACAGGCTGCGCTGGTGGAGGCCTGTTTCTTCTGATTTAAAACCTATTTGGTGGGATTTGCTTGGGCCTGGTTCTTTGGCTGCTGGGCTTGGAGGGGAGACACAGGGCTGATATACTCTCTCTCGAGTCAGGTGTCTGCCCAAGACCCGCCCTCCCCACCCCTCCCTCCCCAAAATTCTGCTAATTTATAGGGAACACCTGCCTTGCAATTGAGGAAAAGGCTGCAGGTGCAGCTCATGTAAAAAAGAAGAAAAACTCTATATATATCCCTGGGAGACACAAGTGCATAAGATATCACGCAGATCTATAGCAGTGGTTTTTTTTTTGGGGGGGGGGGCGATTTGGGGAATCGTGGTTACAATCTGTTTACCTATTTTGCACCTTGATATGTGTCACAAAACAAAGTGTAACACTATTAAGAAACAAACTACTGTAGTAATTATCAGATAGTAATGTCATCATGTTTCTTCACTTGAGAAACATTCATATGCTGTCTCAGTTCACAATTCACCAGTTTTAATTTACCCTCTCAGCTCTCCTCCCCAAAAAAACAAAAAGCAACTTCAACTTAATGAAACAGACAAGAAATCGCACACTAGTGTTATGAGGCAATGCAAGCAAGGTAATTAGGGTAAATTAAAAGGGAGACCGATTCCATCCATACCTTTTTGCTGCCCTCTGCCTTGCACGATGCTCACCATCTGATCACCTCCACTCCAAGAGCACAAGCGCTGCTTGTTGTCAGCTGGCTAGCTGGTGTCTTCACTACACCACTTTGTGTCTCTTTCCCAACTGAGCCAGGCCTGCTGCCCCTGGCACAGTACATACCACTATGCGGGCTCTGACCTGGTCCTCCCCCAGCTCCCCTTCGCTACCCAGCACACTCACAGCACTTCTTCTGCTGATGATCATGCTCTGTGCAAACTCTTTCCAGTCACTGCCGTAATGTCACTACCACCCACCTGACAGCATGTGCAGGTCCCCCTCCTCAATTGCCTGGCATCCATGCTTTCCTCAACCGCTCCCGTGCCCCTTACTCTTACCTGCTGACTGCCAGAAGACACAGCACATGACTTGCCATCACTCGACCGATCCTGGTACACGCCTGCTCATTCAGCCACCACTTCAACTCTGCATTCAAGGGCTCTCCAGCAGATTTGCCTGTACCTTGCTGTACATGCCCGCTTGGCCATTTCCTTAAAAAAAAAAAAAAATGCTCCACGGCCTCCGATGCTGTGACCCCTCCTGGCTGGATGACAAAGCACAGAGGTACATACCTACAATAAATTGATGCAGACTGATGTTTGTCCGTGGGCAAGTGGCAGACTAAAAAATGCTTGTCCCAGGCAGAAATATTGTAGTCCGGGATGTCAGGCTATGGGATTTGTCGATCCCTGCCCCCCGCCACAGGCTGCCCTTCACAACTCTATATGATTCTTCCGTGTAATTGTGCACAATGTGATGGAGAAGATGGTTGGTGATGGCTTGCTTGCTGGAGGAGGAGGCAGCTGTATTGTAGGACACCTGCAAAAAGAACAAAAAAAAAATTATTTAGAGACTACTCAACTTGCCACTGTGGTGGTAACATAGTAATTAGCGGCAGATGAGGACCGTGGCACTAGGCCCACCTAGTCTACCTGTATTCCCTGCCTGTATCAGCAGCCGCTGACCCTGCTTGGTCATTGGCTTTTGCCTCTCTTTCCCACCACTAATGTTTCTTTATGCCTATCCGATGTATGTTTGAATCCCCCCACTGTGCTAGCTCCCGCTACCTCCTGGGGTAGGCTATTCCATGCATCCACCACCCTTTTAGTGAAGAAAAATTTCTTTACAGTCCCCTTTTTTTCTGCCTCCCTCTAATCTCATATCATACCCCTTCCTGATCCTCATATAGCTCCTATACTGAAAGATGTCGCTCACCTGTACTTTGTTAAGCTCTTAAGATACGTGATGGTTTCAATTATATTTCCCCGCTCCCGTCTCTCCTCCAGTGTATACATATTGAGGTCCCGCAGTCTCTCCTCGTATGTCTTCAGGTGTAAGCTCTGTATCATCTTAGTTGCCCTTCTCTGGACTGCCTCCACCCTATGTCCTTACAAAGATGTGGCCTCCAGAACTGTACCCCATACTACAGATGAGGCCTCACCAGCATTTTGTACAGTGGCATCACCACCTCCCTTCTGTGGTGTGGTGACCACACAGTAATGGTATATCCATTGTCCACTCCCATTCTTACTGCACTTTAGCCTCCCTTTGGCCACTGCAGTGTCTGCACAGTGTCCACTCCCATTCTTATGTACTTGTCACCTGTGAATAAAAATGAAAAACTGTTTCTAGGGACATGGATATGTTGTTCATCCACACTGTCTGGCAGGTTCCTTGCCCCTTTAAATCTTGCCAGAAGGTCTTCAAGCTGGCTCCTCCCACCCACCCGGGTGGTAAAACTCTCAGCTCCGCCCCATGACTCCAGATCTTCCTTACCGCTTGGAAGCTCAAGTTCCCTCCTTAATGCTCTGTGTATAGACTGGGTCCTAATTCTTCGGATCACCCAAAACTAATTCTTAAGTTTTCAAGACTTTGGTCAAATTACTCCCTCGCAGCTACGATGGACAAATCGACTCCCGGTTTTTGGCGGTGCCCATGTGGCCAGTAAATGTCCAGGACGGATCCGCACTCCACGTGCGTCTACTGCCAGGCCTGCGAGTTATGCCGTTCGTTTTCAGTCAACATCCTGGAAGACCGCACTGCCCGGTTACAGCTTGGGCGCCCCAAGAAGTGCTTCCTGCCGGTGAAGTCCAAGGAGGCTCGTTGGGCGGTGTCCGCGGCAGCTGGCTCGACTGAGCAACTCAAGCAGATGATCGCCCTTGAGGAGGAGGTGGCCCAGGCCACATTTTCATCTTCCTCGGTCGTGGCATTTATCCCGCTTTCTCTGGGATCCTCCTACACAGCTTCTTTTAAGGAGCTTTGCCAGTCCCTCTCCACGAAGGGAGAGGGGCCATCGGGACATTCTTCTCAGTCCAAAAAGAAGGACTCGAAGGTAAATCCCACCATCGCGTTCGTGGGAGTGGGAGGGTCCCTTCCTGGACAGTTGACACTTGACTTGATTGAGGTTGCTTCACGGTGTCCCCGTCAGGTCAGCGGGCGAGACACCGTCGGCGGTGAGATTTTTCGACCGTCCGGATGAGCTGTCGACTGGTAAACCGACAACCCTTCTTCACCGGTTCCCCGGTGGAGACTGAGGACTCTGCTGCACCTCCCATGCGGGTCCCGGTCAAGGCTTCCGAGCCGAGGGAAGAGCGGGTGTTCCCCACCCCTTCCCAGACTCGCCTTCGGAAACGCCGAGGATCTCAGTCTCGGACCTCGTCTCGGTCCAGCTGATCCCACCGACATTGGCCGTCTCGGTCTCGGCACCGAAGTAAGCGGTGGCGCCGCTGGTCTCGTCTTCCTCCTCCGGAAGAGGAGAGGCTTTAGCGCCAAATTGCGTCTATGAGGACCTAATGTATAGTGAGTTACTTGTGTCCGGGAACAAGCCGACTCCGTCGCCTTCCCCGGCCATCAAGTGGCTGTCACCCGAGCGGCCGAAACAACCCCTCGCTGTAGTCGAGGTGCCCAAGCCTGGGCCGCTTGTTTAGCCGAAACCAGCTGCCCTACCGATTGTGGTGGAACCTCCACCTCCACAACCGAAATCGGGGGCGCCGACCAAGGACTCTCGGTCAGGTCAAGGTCTGTCCCACAGGTTGTCGGTCACTCTCACTCCCGACCGTCCTCGGCAGGTAGAGGGTAGCTCAGGCCCCATGCAGCTCTTCATGGACTCCTCGGAGTCCAACGACGACTCCTCCCTGTTTTCCAGGCCCCTTGACCTGGAGTCCTCCGGGGGGGGCAGTCGATGGACGAGAGCCCATCGTCCTTTGTGGGTCTGCTTTGGCTCATCTCGGAGTCCACCGGGATGCAGCTCGAGCCCGTATCCAAGCGGGCCAAGTATCCCTTCACGGAGATACTGGACCGAGGGGATTCTCCCACGGAGGCCTTTCCAGTGGCTGAAGCCATTGTTGGCCCAGCCTTGGAGCTTTGGCAGCGGCCGGCTTCCTGTCCTGCACCTTCGGCCAGGATGGCCAGGAAGTATGCAGTCCCTACCGGCTCTTTGTCCAGTTTTTCGGAGCACCCCTCCGCGGTGGGGTCGGTCACCGATAGCGTTTTCCGGCGTTCTGGGAACGCTAGGGATGTGGATAAGCCCCCCGACAAGGAGTCCAAAAAGCTGGACTATGCCGGGTGCAAGGTGTACGCGGCATCCTCCCTTGGCCTCTGCCAGGCCAGCTCAGCTGTGCTGATGGCACACTTCTCCCACGCCCTCATGGGCTCCCTGGATGAGGTGATCCCTCATCTCCCGGCCGACCTGCAGACCACGGTCAAGCAGGTATGGAACCAGGGAAGGGTGGTGGCAAAACAGCAGCTCCAAATGGCTCTGGACATTGGAGACTCCTGTGCCAGATCAGTTGCGGCTGCAGTGACCATGCGCCGCAGAGCATGGCTGAGGATATCCACCTTCACGGCAGATACCTAGCATAAACTGGCGGATGTCCCCTTCCTGGGGACTGACCTGTTCAGCCCTGGAGTGGAAGGCCACCTCCAGCAGATCGAAAAGTCCAGTGCTACTCTGGACTTGGTCACCTCTGCCCAGAAGGACAAGGGCCGTCACCAACAACATAAGTCCTTTCGCCCTTCTGCGCCTGCGGCACCCGGCCCAACTGCACCAGCATCAGGGCCAGCAGGCTCGCGCTTGGCACCCCAAAGCCAAACCTGCAGCTTCCTCTAACAGGAAGCAGGGAGGAAAAGGCCCAGGAGGTCCCTTGGCCGGTCCCTCCTCCAAGCCTGCCCAGTGACGGGTTGAGGGGTGTCGCCCCCAGCCTCGTCACTCCCCCCTGGGTTCCATCTGTGGGGGGATGGCTCCGCCATTTCCTTTCCACCTGGTCCGCTATCACCATGGACCGCTGGGTGTTGGAGGTGGTAGGAAAGGGCCTGCCACTGGAGTTCGAGCAGGCCCCGCCCTTCCGAGCCGTCGCCCCTCGGGGGGGGGGGGCGCTACGGGATCCACAGGCTCTCTGTTGGCTCGCTGAACCGACATCGCCCCGCTCCTCGAAAAAGAGGTGATCAGGAAGGTGACAGATCCTCCACCAGACCCAGGGTTTGTGTCCAGGTACTTCCTGGTCCCGAAACGGATGGGGGGCTGGCACCCCATTCTAGACCTGCACGACCTGAACAGGTTCCTAAGATCTCGGACCTTCAGGATGGTCACTCTGGCTCAGATAATCCCATCCTTGGAACGAGGCATGTGGTTCTGTTCTCTCGACCTCCAGGACACGTTCTTTCACGTCCCAATCCGTCCGTCCCACCAGAGATTCCTCCGCTTCAGGGCAGAGGGATCCCTCTACGAGTTCCGGGCCATGCCCTTCGGCCTTTCCCTAGCTCCCAGGGTCTTCACCAAATGAATGGCAGTGGTAACAGCATTCCTGTGGCGCCGAAGGGCCCGGGTGTACCCCTACCTGGATGACTGGCTGATTGCAGCCCCCTCCAGAATGGACGTGGAGAGGTCCGGAGATCTGGCCCTCCAGGTTTGCTCTCAGGATGGCCTCCTCATCAATGAGGCTAAGTCAGAACTCATGCCAAAGCAGGTGATACAATTCATCGGGGCAGAGCTTGACTCTCTACCAGCCAGAGCACGGCTTCCAGTGGACAGGGCCAAGGTTCTTTCCTCCTTTGCCCAATCATTTCAGGTTGGGCAATTGCGCCCTGCCCGGGACTTCCTGCGCTTCCTGGGCCTCATGGCGGCCTGCACCAGCGTGGTCCGTTGGGCCCGTTGGTACATGCATCCCCTTCAATGGGGGCTGGCCAGCCAATGGTCACAGCACTTTGATCCCCTGGATCAGCTAGTGACAGTGACCCAGGGGATGTGGAACGCTCTCCAGTGGTGGACCGTTCCAGCACATCTGCAGGAGACCATCCCGTTTGTCCGCCCCAAGCCGACGGTCTCTCTATCGACCGACACCTCTCTGATGTGTTGAGGTGCCCATCTGGGGGAGCACAGAGCGCACGGCCTCTGGTCCCCTCGAGAGTCCCGATGCCACATCAACCTGCTGGAGCTTCGGGCGGTTTGTCTAGCCCTCACCGCCTTCGCTCCGTTTCTGCGGGGTCAAGTGGTTCAGGTCCAGATGGGCAATACCACGACCATGTACTACCTAAACTGCCTCTGTGCAGGGAAGCTCTCCGCATTTGGTCACTCGTGCGCAGCCTGGAGGCGGATCTCCTTGCCATCCATGTGGCAGGAGCCTCCAACATTCTGGCTGATGCCCTAAGCCAGATAGGGGCTGCGTCCCACGAGTGGTCTTTCCTGCCGGCGATAGTATAAGATCTGTTCTCCCACTGGGGCATGTCTCAGGTGGACCTGTTTGCCTCCAAGGAGAATGCGAAGCTGAGACTGTTTCATGCCCGCCCCCCTCAGCAGGGCTCGCTGCAGGGGGATGCCTTCTCGAGGCCGTGGATCCTGGGCCTTTTCTACGCCTTTCCCCCATTTTCCTTGATCCACAAGGTGCTTCTCAAGGCAAGGAGGGACAAGGCGCAGGTGATTCTGGTAGCCCCAGACTGGCCCCGCCAGTTCTGGTATCCAGATCTCCTTGGTCTCTGCCCCGGGCTCTCGAGGCGGCTTCCAGCCCGCCTGGACCTGATCTCAATCAATCAGGGGAAGGTATTCCATCTGGACCTTCAATCCCTGCACCTGACAGCCTGGTTCCTAAGTGGCTAGAGTTCCAGGCCTTGGGCCTTTCCAACGAGGTCCTCAACGTTGTTGAGGCATCCCTTAAGGAGTCGACCAGAAAATGCTATGCCTTCAAATGGAAGAGATTCTCCATTTGGTGTCAGGGCAAGGGCCTGGACCCTTCCTCCTGTTCCTTGGCAAGCATTCTGGACTACCTGTGGTCCCTTTCTCAGCAAGGGCTTCGGTCGACGACCCTTAAGGTGCACCTGGCAGCCATCTCTGCTTACAGGGCGTGGGCGGGAAGCAGTCGGTGGCGCAGGAGAAGGTGGTCGGGCGCTTTTTCAAAGGCCTTGATCACATATCCCTTCCGTGCGAGAACCTCCACCTCCGTGGGATCTACTGCTGGTATTGGCTAAGCTCATGGGCAAGCCATTCGAACCGATGCACAGGTGTGACATCTCTCACCTGTCATGGAAGACCGCCTTCTTGGTGGCTATCACGTCAGCCAGAAGGATGGAGAGCTCAGGTGCTTTCCATGGGTCTCCTTATCTGGTCTTCCACAGGGACAGAGTCGTCCTCGCCCCCACCGAAATTCCTTCCGAAGGTGGTGTCAGAGTTTCACCTTAACCAGGTGTTGACTCTGCCAGTGTTCTACCCCATCACCACTCGGAGGCGAATATAGGCTCCATACTTTGGACCCTAGAAGCGCGCTCGCTTACTATAAGGAGCAGACGGCTGAAGTTCGGGGAGAAGTTCGCCAGCTGTTTGTCACCTACGCTGAATCTGTACCTGGCAGACCTGCAGCCAAGCAGACGATAGGCAGGTGGGTCACCTCCTGCATAGATCTCTGCTATAGGTTGGGGGCATAGAGCCTCCCAGAGGGATAAGAGCTCATTCTACCCGCCATACCGCTGCATCGGTGGCTGCTTCCAGGGACGTCCCTATCCAGGAAATCTGCAGGGCTGCTACCTTGAAGTCAGCACACACCTTCATCACCCACTACCACATCGACCTTGAGTCATGCCGGGATGCTGGTTTTGGGGCCTCGATTCTCCAGTCTTTATTTCCTAAGTAGGGGGTGTGTGCCTTGCCTCCCTCCTCCCGGAGAACTGCTAGGAGTCTGCCAGACAGTGTGGATGAACAACATATCCATGTCCCTAGAAATACAGGTTACTCACCTGTAACAGGAGTTCTAGGAATGGTATATGTTGTTCATCACACGACCCATCCGGCCTCCCCGGCTTCGACGCACAACCTGGCTTCCAGCGGGCTAGATCTGGCGTCATGGGGCGGAGCCGAGAGTTTTACCACCCGGGTGGGTGGGAGGAGCCAGCTTGAAGACCTTCCGGCAAGATTTAATGTGGCAAGGAACCTGCCAGACAGTGTGGATGAACAACATATACCATTCCTAGAACTCCTGTTACAGGTGAGTAACATGTATTTAGCCTCCCTTTGGCCACTGTGGTGGCTGCATGGCATAGTCATAGATTCATAGAAGTAGACAGCAGATGAGGACCGTGTGGCCCACCTAGTCTGCCCATGAAACCCCCCAAGTAGTGTCCACCTACTAGCAAACTATTCCAGTCATTCACCACCCTCTCGGAGAAGAAGAATGTCCTCACATTTCCGTGGACCCTGCCCCCCAACAATTTCATACTGCACCCTCTAGTGCAAGAAACTCCGCTCCATTGAAACAGACTCCACCTGTGTCTTATTAATCCACTTCAAATATTTAAATGTCTCAGTCATATCCTCCCCCCTCCAGGGAGTACCGGTTTAATTCCCCAAGCCTCTCCTCGTAGGACATTCCTACATACCCTACATCATCCTAGTAACCCTCCTCTGCACCGCCTCTAACCTGTTCTTGTTCCAGCGGAGATGGGGCCTCCAAAAGTGAACACCGTGCTCAAGGTGCGTTCGTACCAGTGATACATAACAGGGGAAGAAGCACCTCTCTCCTGCTGGTGATATCCCTTCCTATGCATCCGAGCATTTGATTTGCTTTTTGATCTCTTTCCGACACTATTTTGTCACTTTAAAGTCATCAGTAATAATTACTCTTAGGTCTTTCTCCTCCCCTGTGGCTTCCAGCACCACCACCCAATTATGTGTTCTGCACCTAAGTTTCTGTTCTCCAGGTGCATGATTCTGCACTTCTTAGTTTTGAACCTCAATTGCCACCTCCTGGACCACTCTTCCAATGTACCCAAGTCAGGTGCACCCCCCGTATGTCCACCTAGTTACTGAGTTTTACATCATCTGCAAACAGGCATACTCTCCCTCCCAACCCTTTTGTAATATCACTGACAAAGACATTAAAAAGTACTGGTCCCAACACCAACCCCTGTGGCACCCACTGGTCACCCTCCGCTCCTTCTAACATACCCCATTCACTACCATCTTCTGACTCTTATCCCTAAGCAAATTTTCCACCCATTTCTCAGTCTTTGACTCCACCACTAGGCTCCTCAGCTTTTCCTGTGTGGAATGGTTTGAGAGGCCTTTCTGTAGTCCACATAGGCCACATCCATGGCCGCAGCCTGGTCTACCACCCTGTTACCTCATCAAAGATTTCGATCAGGTTGGTCTGGCAGGACCTACCCCGGTGAACCCATATTGTCTGGTTTTGCAGCCCATTGGCTTCCAAGTAATCCCCAATCCTTTCCTTGACGAGTGTCTTCATTACCTTGCCAGCTATTGGAGGTAAGGTTCGCTGGCCTGTAGTTTCTTGGATCCTCCCTATTACCCCCTCCCCCACCCCCACCTTGTATATTGGGACCACGTCTGCTGTTTTTCAGTCCCTCGGCATCTTCCCTGTATCCAGGATCTGTTGTACAGGGCACGCGGTCAGCACTTCCCTGAGCTCTCACAACAGTCTGGGGTGCACTGCATCAGGCCCCATGGCCCTGCCCACCCTGAGCCTGGCCGGTTCTACATTGAAGGGACTAGTGTCCACACCTGGGCCCGATCTGCCTCTCTCATGAATTTTAGGCCCATCCCCCTCCTCCTCGACTGTAAAAACTGAGCTAAAGATTTCAGCCTTCTGTCTGTCCTCTTCCACTGGGACTTCTTCCCCCACTAGCGTGACTATCCCCTCTTGGACCTTCCTTTTTTCCCAATATATCTAAAAAAATAACTTTTCACCGCTCATTGCTATAGTGGCTATCCTCTCCTCAGTCTTTGCCTTGGCCATCCTTACTGCCTTCCCCACCTCACTTTGCTGTTTCTGGTAATTTTCCCTAGTTGTCTCTGTTTTGCTTTGTACTGTCTGAAGGCCCTTGTCTTAGCCCTGACCTTTTTTTGCCACTTCCTTAGTATACCACAGTGATCTCCGCCTTCTCCTCCCTTTCTCTATCGTCCACTCCCATTCTTGCTGTACATGTCACCTGTGAATAAAAATGAGAAATTATTTAGCCTTCCTTTGGCCACTGTGGCACACTGTGTACCTGTGAAAAAGAACAATAAATAAAAAAGGAAAAAAAATCATGATGATACTTATCGTTGATGTAGGAAGAAGTCACGCAAGTCCTCTTTTTTTTTTTTTTTTTTATTTACATTTTATGCTCCTGCTACTCCTTCATACTGACCCCCCCCCTACCCTGTCACCCTAGTATCACCGGGACTTACCTTCTTACCTTTTGCCTGGTCACCAACTGCGGAGCCTGTGGAGGGTCGGTCATCACCCACAGCGGGGGGTATTTTCCACCATTTTTGATTCCCATCCCCTTTGCTGGGGTGCACACTCCAGACCTGAGTATGTGGAGGTACGCACATGTCCGTAAGTCCCGCAGCACCCTCCCTGCTGTGGCGCCCATCGGGCCCGTACTACCTGTAGGTCTCCACCTGGGGGCAGTCATTTGGCAGGAGCGCCAGTCCTCCCTCCCTGGGGAACAGTCTGGACGCTCGATTCTCTTTCCTCCTCAACCAACCCCTGGCGACCCGCTTGCACCACAAACACGGGTCGCTGGCGTGGCAGGAGGAAAGGCACGGATGCCTCAGCCCTCCACAACACTGGGCCAGCATTTTAATATCTTTCTGAGTAAGGTGGAAGGCTTTTCGTCCTCTGCGAGGCCGAGGACTGGAGTCAGCCACCACCTGTGAGGGAGGGATAAGGACGAATAAAACTTGTTGCCTACAAAAGCACTGAACACTACAGTGTTACTATCAAACTCAAGTTTCTGATTTGAAACATTTCCCAGTTGGACTTTCAGTGTTTTTAAATCTTTTGTTTGATACCACTTAATTTTTGGGTGCAACTCTATTGAAATGGGGCTTCACTTCATTGTTTTTCAAAGATTTTTTATCTCGACATTCTTTTTACCTCCTTCCTCTGCAGAGCAGGCTGACAGGTCATCCGGCTGCCCGCATCCCTGGACCCGGGTCTGGTCAGCGACACGCTGTCCTCCATGCAGGCCGGCATGCAGTATCCCACCACCCCTATGGGGACCTGGATCCAATACCTAGGGGGCGCACCTCTCTAGATCTGGGGCTGTGGTGCACGGCCATCAGCTGCACTGACCGCCCTGCAGTTTTTCCGCCTGGATTTTTCCCCCTGGAGCTGGACGTACAATTGCGTCAATGGATTACATGCTGCCGCCTGCCACGCTGCAACCCCCAGCTGTACGCTGCTCCTTGCAGTGCTTCTGACTTCCACCAGTTGTTGCTGCAGAGTGACATAAACCCCTTATCCCACGCCAGAGGGAGGAGACCTGTCATGGGACGCTCGATCCTCCCTCTCCCCTGCCGACCCCCGATGATCTGAGTCTGTTCCCAAACCCAGGTCGCTGGTGTGGCGCGAGGTATGGCATCCAGTGCCTCAACCCTCAGCGCCACTGGGTCGCCTCATTCAAAGATTTTTTTAAACAGCTTTTTCCCAACTTGGGTGACTGCTTAATTCACAGATTTTAAACACTTCTTTTCTCAGTTGGACTTTCAGTGTTTTTGAATCTTCTGTTTGATGTCGCTTGATTTTTGGGTGCAACCCTGTTTGTTGAAATGGGGTTTCACTTGCATTCTGGTTTGTATTGCATATACGTGTAGTTGGAATGTCTCCAGGGCCGACATGTTACATGCTTTGAATGTCTGGTATCTCATTCTTTAGAGGACTGTGACTTGCAGTAGGCTCTGCGTTTCAGCACAAAACTACCTTTCTAACGGTTGTATGCAATTAATTTAAAGCAATTAATTTTTTTCATACTAGCCAAAAAAAGGCAACTTAAACATTTTTTGTGAAAAATATTAAACATGTTGACACCAAATAATGTATCCATACATTATAAGCATTTAGTTAATTTTGTGCTATAAATCAATCAATCTTTCTAATACAAATAAAAAGATAAAAAAAAGAAATTCACATTCTAGGGACGTGGATATGTTGTTCAATCCACCCGTCGATGGTGGGACTTACCTTTTGAGTCATCTTTCTTGGACCGACTGGAATGTCCCAATGGTCCTTCTCCCTTGGTGGAGAGGGATTGGCAAAGCTCCTTAAAAGAAGCTGTATATGAAGAGCCCAAGGAGAGCGGGATAAATGCCACAACTGAGGAGGAAGACGACGTGGCTTGGGCCACCTCCTCCTCGAGGGCGATCATGTGCTCCAACTGTTCCGCAGAGCCCGCTGCCGCGGACACTGCCCAACGGGCCTCCTTTAACTTGACCGGAGGATACCGCTTTTCAGGGTGCCCCAGAAGAAGTTGAGCAGCGCGGTCCTCTAAGACCGAAGCCGAAAAGGATCTGCACAAATTGCAAGCCTGTGAATCATGGCCGAGCCCTAGGCAGTGGAGTGCGGGTCAGTCCAGGACATCTTCTGCCCACAGGGGCACTGACGAAATCCGGGAGTCGATTTGTCCATCGCAGCCACGAGGGAAAAAGAAGACCAAAGTCTTGTAAATTTGAGAACTAGTTTTGGGTTAACCGAAGAGTGTGGATCCAGGTCTAAAACACAGAGCGCTAAGGAGGGAACCAGAGCTTCCAAGGGGTAAGGAAGATCTGGCGTCACGGGGCGGAGCCGAGAGTTTACCACCCGGGTGGGTGGGAGGAGCCAGCTTGAAGACCTTCCAGCAAGATTTAAAGCGGCAAGGAACCTGCCAATAAGTGTGGATTGAACAACATATACCACTCCTAGAACTCCTGTTACAGGTAAGTAATCTGTATTTACTTGCCGTTACATTAGTGCTGCTGCCATGCTGTTCACAGGCTGGCGCCACCGAGATGGTATAGGAGGAAGTAACGTAACTGCTCTCTGTTCATCCCTGTAATGGTGAAACTTGCAGGGAGACAAAGGCAAAGAAAGAAAAACATTTTAATTTCTTTCTGAGTAAGGTGAAAGGCCTTTCGTCCTCTGTGAGGCCGAGGATTGGAGTCAACCACCAACAGTGAGGGTGGGATAAGGATTGTGAACAACAGTAAAAGTGATTTACCATCGCAACAGGCAAAGATTTCTCACTCCTTCCCCAGTGAATTGTTCGTCCTTGGGGACTTTAATATGAACTGGCCCCCCTCCTCTAACTCCAAAATTCTCCATGCTTCCTCATCTCTAAACTTCTCTTAGTTGATCACTGACCCCACTTGTCACAACCTTGAATCACAGAACCGCACACTGCTGGACTGGATACTTACCACCACCCCCATCACATTATTGATTCTGGTGTACCGTCCCGGATGCCCTCAGTGACCACCACATGGTATGCTGCATTCACAAAGTCCAACGCCCCAAAGCTCCTCCCAGTATCCTTTTGATCCTGTCATTTAGGTCCGTAGACCTATCTGGCTTCACAAGGACCTGTCCAATGCTGACTGGTTGCCCATCTCTTCCTCCAGCTCCATCGACTCAGGCCTGGTCTTCCAATCCACTTTACTATCCATATGGGATAAGCACACCCAGTAAAGAAAACCAGAGTAATAAGATCCCACCTCCCCTGGATCTCAGCGGAACTCCTTGCTTGTCTGCGTGCAAGGGACTCGGCCTGGAATGCTCACAAGTCTTCAGGCTCCCCCCATGACTGGCTCAAATACCGCACACTACATAATGCCTGCATCAAAGCCATCAGACTAGCCAAAGTTGAGCACTTTTCCACTACCTCCCAGAGCAACATTAACCACCACCTTTCAGAACAACATTCCTTGACTCCACATCATTCTTTACCCCTTTACCAGTCTGGGTTCCATAAATCCCACTCCACCATCACCTCCCTGCTCCGGCTTACTGACTCCAATCTTTCTGGTATGGATCAGGGCCATATTACCTCCGCCATTTTTGTCAACCCGGCCAAAGCCATCAACACTGTTTGCCACCATTGCCTGCAGTCCTGTTGCCTCATCTGGAAGGTTGTTTACGCCTTATTCTCCCCTAAGACCCAGTCCATGGTCCCCATCCTCACAGCGAATGATGTCCCTATCTTCGACCCACTTTCGGTGGCCAATGAGTTTAATACCTACTTCACCTCATGTTCCTGCACTCTCCTCTCCTCCCTCCCCCCAGCATCTCCACAGTCTCCCACCCCTAACCCCCTGTCTCTATCCCTTCCTTTCTCCTTTTCTGCTGTCTCACTTGCTGTTACTTTCAAGGCACTTCTAGCCCTCAACCCCCACAGGGGTAATAGTTCTGATGTCCTCGACCCTAAACTCCTCCATCTCTATGCCTCAGCAATTGCTGTCCCCATCTCCTCCCTCCTTACTCTCTCTCATTCTCCCTTGGCTCTGTGCCAGCAGCCTTGGAACTTGCCACCGTTGTACCTCTCCCTAAAGGCGGTGATTCCTCTAACCCAGGCAACTATCGCCCCATATCCCTCCATCCCACTCTGGTTAAACTCCAGGAGCACCTAGTTTTATCTTGACTTTTCCCCTTCCTTGACTTCACATCATTCTTTACCCCTTACCAGTCTTGGTTCCATAAATCCCACTCCACCTCCCTAATCTGGAAGGGTGTTCACACCTTATTCTCCCCCTTAAGGCCCAGTACATGATCCCCATCCTCAAAGCGAATGATGTCCCTATCTCTGACCCATTTTCAGTGGCCAGAGAGTTGCATAGAAACATAGACTTTGACGGCAGATGAGGACCGTTTCGCCCACCTAGTCTGCCCATTTTCCTGCCTATTGGATAAGCCGCAGATCCTAGTTAACCAACAGCCTACTTCCGTCTACCCCCCACTAGAGTTGCCTTATGTCTGTCCCATGCATTCTTGAATTCCCCCACTGTTTTTGACCCCACAACCTCCTCAGGAAGGCCGTTCCATGCGACCACCACCCTCTCCATGAAAAAATACTTCCTTACGTTGCTCCCCTCAATTTGTGCCCCCTTGTTCTGGCACATCTCTTTTTCTGAAAGATGCTACCCCATTGGACTTTGTTGATTCTCTTGAGGTACTTGAAAGTTTCTGTCATGTCCCCCCTCTCCCTACTTTCCTCAAGGGTATACATATTAAGCTCCTTTAGTCTCTTTTCGTATGGCTTCTGGTGCAGACCCTTGCACCATTTTAGTTGCCCTCCTCTGGACTGCCTCCTCCTGTCTGTGTCCTTATGGAGATGGGGTCTCCAGAACTGCGCTCAGTACTCCAGATGGGGTCTCACCAGCTGTCTGTACAGAGGGATAACAACTTCCTATTTTCCACTGGTGATGCCTCTCCCTGTGCATCCCAGTATCCCCCCAGCCCTCCTTGCTGCCTTCTCACATTGCTTGCCTACCTTTAGGTCATCTGATATGGCTACCCCCAGGTCATTTTCCATTTTTGCTGTTGTTATAACCCCCCCCGCCAAATTATGTATTCTTCCCCTGGGTTATTGTTTCTCAGGTGTATTACTTTGCACTTCTTTGCATTAAATCTAAGCTGCCATACTTTTGACCATTCCTCCAACCTTGCCAAGTCCCTTCTCATCCTTTCCACCCCCCCTTGTGTATCAACCCTGTTGGAGATCTTTGTGTTGTCTGCAGAGAGGCATACTTTTCCTTTCAGTCACTCCACAGTGTCACTCGTAAAGACATTAAAGAGGACCAGTCTCAGTACTCAGCTCTGTAGTACCCCGCTAGTAACCCTCCCTTTCTTCAGCGTGGGCTCAGTTTTCTATGACCCTTTGTGTCCTGTTGTTCAGTCAGTTCTGTACCCAGGCTACTACCACCCTGGGACCCACTCCCAGGCTGGCTAACTTGTTTATTAATCTTTTGTGTGGGACTGTGTCAGATGCCTTGCTAAAGTCTAGGTAGGCCACATCCACTGCCCCTCTCTGGTCTAGTACTTTGGTCACCCAGTCAAAGAAATCTATTAGCTTCGTCTGACGTGACCTTCCCGCTGTGAATCCATGCTGCCTTGGGTCCTCTGCCCCACTGGTCTCTAGGTACTCCATAATACTTTCTTTCAGAAGTGATCTCATCATGTTCCCTACCACTGAGGTCAAATTAACAGGTCTGTAGTTTCCTGCCTCTGTCTTGCTCCCAATTTTGTGAAGGGGAATCGCATCCGCCCTCCAGTCCTCAGGTACCACACCATCCTCCCATGATTTGTTAAAAAGGGTAGTCAGTGGTGTCACTAGTTCTCCCCTTAGTTCTTTTAGAATTCTAGGGTGAATCCCATCAGGCTCCATAGCTTTGTCCACCTTCAGTTTTAGGAGTTCTTTCAGGAACCGTTCTTCTGTGAATAGACTGGTATCGACCCCCCCCCAATCCAGAGTGCTTCTATTGTTTGCTTTAGGTAACTTCCCCCTCCTCATCTTTTGTGAATACTGAGCAAAAGTATTTGTTCAGTGGCCCTGCTTTTTCACTGTCACCCTCTGCCTACCACTCCCCTCCTTTATTAAACCTCACTATCCCACCCTTGGTCTGTCTTTGCTCCATAATGTACTTATAAAAGGTTTTATCCCCTTTGTTAACTGAGTTGGCTGTCCTTTCCTTGGTTTGGGCTTTTACTATTCTTTTTTTATTTTTTTTGGCACTATTTATGCTTCCCCTGCCACTTGTGCTCCACCTCTTTGGGAGCACCTGGCATCTGTCTTCGTTCCTTCTTGCCTGGAGCCCCGTGGCAGTTCCCCCATGCAGCCCTGGTTCCCCCCACAGGGGGGTAAGGTGGGGTCTGTACACCTCGAACAACCGCTACTTGTTGGGGCTACCACGCGTGACAGGCAGGGGACCTTGGAGATCTTTGCTGGTGCTTCATCTTCCTGTAACGCAGGGAACCATTGTTCCTGTTTTCCGGGTGTACTGTGTGCCCTGATGTCAAAGTGGGGATCTGCTGATGTCCGGCATGCCCAGACCCTCTCTGTATGACTGGCTGGGCACTTACCATACCCCAGGCCTCCACCTGGGGACAGTCAAGCACCAGGCAACATCCCCCTCCCGGAGAAGGCGAGTGGTCCACAGACTGTCAACCTTCTCCCCACGGCCGATCCTCCGACTGTCTGGGCTCATTCCCAAACCTGGATCACCAGCATCGCGAGCGGTAGCACTACCACTGCGCCACCGAGCCATTGCTATTCTGACTACTGTCTCCACTTCCTTCTGCTTTGACTGGTACAGTTCTCTGTCCTGCTCCTTCTGTGTTTCCTTATATAGTACTTCCTGGATGCTATCTTTTTCTCCCTAACCTTCCCCGCCACCTCTTTTGACAACCAGTGTTTTTTTCCTTCATTTTGTTTTGCTTGCTTCACACAAAGGCTTGTTGCCTCTGTGATGGCAGTTTTGATTTTTCCCCATTGTTCCTCCACCCCTCCTTCTTGCCTATTTTCTAGTGCTTTTCTGAGGCACTCTCCCATTTTGCCAAAGTCTGCCCTACTAAAGTCCAATACCCTCACTTTTGTATGGCTTGACTTGTACGGCTGTGTTTATCGTGAACCACACTGTTTGGTGGTCGCTTGTTCCCAGATGGCTACCCACTTCTGAATCTGAGATCCTCTCTCCACCCTGTTTG
This sequence comes from Neoceratodus forsteri, assembly GCA_016271365.2. Taxonomy (NCBI): domain Eukaryota; kingdom Metazoa; phylum Chordata; order Ceratodontiformes; family Ceratodontidae; genus Neoceratodus; species Neoceratodus forsteri. The sequence continues at coordinate 728,676,241 of CM028129.1, forward strand.
AGAGTACGAGGTCTAAGATTGCTCCCTCCTGAGTGTGTTCCAACACTAACTGTCTGAGGCATGCCCCCTGTAGGGCATAGAGAATTACCCTGCTCTTGGATGTGGCTGTAGCAAATGTGCTCCAGTTAACATCTGGCATATTCAGGGCCACCATCAACAATATCTCCCCTATTTCTGCCATTCTAAGGATGCCTTCTATCATTTCCTTGTCCATTGCCCCCCCCGTGACAGGGGTCTGTATACAACCCCCATCTCCAGGGTGAACCACAGTGCCTCCTCTCCTCCCTGTTTACCCTTTAGTTCCATTGCTTTGATTGATTGTTTCCCTTATGTAGAGAGCTACTCCTCCTACTCTTTTATCCTCCCTGTCCCTCCTGAAGATTGTGTACCCTGGTATGTTGACACCCCAGTCCTGGTTCTCTGTATACCATGTTTCTGTGACTGCCACAATATCCAGGCATCCTTCTTCCATTAAGGCCACAAGTTCAGGGAGCTTGTTACCCCGACTACATGCATTAGTACTCATCGCCCTCCATTTTTTGATGGCCTTACCTCTTTTAGTCCCATCCCTGTCCTTACTGCCTTTGCCTCCGTTTACCCCATCCTGCTACCTATTGGCTTCTCTACATTGGTGTTTACCTCACTAACTACCTTGTTTTGTTGGGGGGCTGGGATTTCTTGCTCCTTTTCAGTGCCTCCCCCCTTGGCTAGTTCAAATGCTTGCCAGTGAAGCATTTAAACCTATCAGCTAGGATTCTGGTTTCCCTTCTGGACAGATGCAGACCATTGCGCCAGTATAGGCCTGTATCCCTCCAGGTGGACCTCCAGTCTCCAATGAAGCAAAAACCCTGAGCTTCGCACCAGTTTTTCAGCCATTCATTGAATCCCATGATGCGGAGTACCTTAGCCTCACCCATGCCATAGACAGGCAGCACCTCCGAGAAGGTTGCCGTTTGTGCTACTTGTCTAAGACCCCTCCCCAACTCCACAAACTCCTCTTGCACTGCTCTGATGCCATTGCCAGCCAGGTCATTTGTCCCTAGGTGGACAATGACATCGAGCTCCCTCTCCCATGCAGCCGCTCCTGCAGTCCTGAGGATTCACTTCCTGTCTCTCCTCCCCTCCCCCCCAGTTCTACCCCACGAACGATTGAGTCCCCCACCCAGAGTTGTTTTCTTCCCCTGTGGGGTCCCATGCCACCCTCCTGTGGGTCTCCTTTGTGGAGGTTCCCAGCATGCTCCTTGGTCTCTACTGCGGTTGCCTCCATAGAGGAACCATGCTCCACCAAAATGGCATATGAATTGTGGAAAGGTAGAACTGGAAGGATGTGCTTTTGTTCCACTACCCTCCCTTTTTTTAGTACCTGCTTCATCTCCTGTGCCTCCACTCTCCTCCCTCCCCCCCCCAGCATCTTCACATTCTCCCACCCCTAACCCCCCTTATCTATCCCTTCCTTTCTCCTTTTCTGCTATCTTACCTGCTGCCACTTTCAAGGCACTCCTAGCCCTCAACCCCCACAGGAGTAATAGTCCTGATGGTCTCGACCCTAAACTCCCCTAACTCTTTGCCCCAGCAATTGCTGTCCCTATCTCTTCCCTCCTTACTCTCTCATTCTCCCTCAGCTCTGTCCCTGCAGCCTGGAAACATGCCACTGTTATACCTCTCTCTAAAGGTGGTGATTCCTCTAACCCAGGCAACTACTGTATCACCCCATTTCCCTCCTTCCACTCTGGCTAAACTCCAGAAGCACCTGGTTTTATCTCCACTCTCCAACTTCCTTGACTCCACATTATTCTTTACTCCTTACCAGTCTGGGGTCTGTAAACCCCACTCCACTGCCACCTCCCTGCTCCAGCTTACTGCCTCCATTCTTTCTGGTATCGATCAGGGCCATATTACCTCTGCCATTTTTTGTCGTCCCGACCAAAGCCTTCAGCACTGTTTGCCACCATCTTCTCCTTGCCATGCTTGCTGCAGCTGGGCTCTGCATTCCCGCCACTAACTGGTTCCGCTTCTATCTTGACGGCAGAACTCAATCAGTTAGAATTGGTAACTCCACTCTCCCTTCCTTCCAATACGTACCCATGTCCCCCAAGGCTCCATTCTTGGTCCAGTACTATTTTTAAGTTTCTTAAATTTTCTTAAATGGCCTCTCTGCTGCCTGCACCTCAGTGTCCATTCACATGTATGCTGACAATACAGTCCTGTTTGCCTCTGGCCCCTCTCCCTCTGATTTTCTGCCCAGCCTACAGCTGGACTTTGATAACGTTCAGCGCTGGTTCAAGACAAATCAGCTGGTTCTAAATGCCAAGAAAATGGTCTCCATGACCTTTGGTTCAAGGCAAAAACTAGCCAGGATTGCTGCTCCACCTCCTTCCATACCCTGGATGGGCTCACCATTGAAGTTGTCCCATCTTTCAGATACCTTGGGGTCTGGCTAAATAGTCGCATCAACTTTTCTGAACATGTGGATGTCGTTCGCGAAAAACTTTTCCCAAACTTGGAGCGCTGTACCGCAACCATGGCTGCATCCCTCTGCAGGTCCGCAGAGCCGTTGTTCAGAAAATCATTCTGCCTTTATTCGACTATGGAGACATAGTCTACATCGCTGTTACTAAATCCACCCTATCCAGACTGGATCCACCCTCCCACTCCTTCTGCCACTTTGCATTGGACTCCGCATCAAACTCACCACTGTGCTCTTTGTATCTCCCTCTCTTTCCCTTCACTTGAAGACAGATGCCTGGACCATTGAACCTCTTTCATAGCCAAATATTGGCTGGGCTCTTTCCCTTCTTATCTTTCCTCTATCATTTCCCTGCCCCCATCCTCCTCCTATGCCCTTCGCAGCTCCTCTTTCTGCTCCCTTGCTCTCTCACCCAGGTCCTCTGCTGGCCAAGCTGCATTCTTCTACCGCTTCCCTAAACTCTGGACCTTACTTCCATTACACATCCGGTCTGCCTCATCCTCCTCCTCTCTTGCCCCCCTCCTGTCTGAACTCACGACTCCCTCCTGTAGCTCCTACAGACCCACCTACCCCACTATTTGTCTGTGTGCACTGGAGTCCGCATGGAAGACCCACAATTCATGAGCCCTTTTGAACCTCTCCTTACATACTGTCACACCAGTCTGCACCTCCTCGCAACTCAGTTTTTACACTCCATTCCTCCCTTCAGCTGCTACACAATGTCTGTTGGCTGTCCATTTACCTCTCTGTGCATTTTGGGGTTTTACCTGTTTACCACTCTAGTGTGAATATGTGTAGTTCCTGTTTATTACCTGAATTGTCATTCTAGCGTACTGTACTTTTTGTGTACATATGTGTAATTCTGTATATTACCAGTATATTCTTGTACATTTATCGATATTTACTGTACTCTGTATTTTAATCATACTGTACTCCCTCCTCCCTCTATCCCCAGGACGCATCTGGAAATGAGCTGTTTCAGCTCAGTATGCCTTTCCTGGTGAAACTCTTCAAATAAACAGATTGGCCATGGTGGAGCTGAGGTCTTGCTGCCATGATGAGCTGGCTGGCTGGAGGGTCGGATTGAGGGCTGGCTAGTGGGCTGGCTGGTAGGAGACCTGGCTAATGGCATTTTAATGCTACATCAGCGTGGAGATGGTGGCTCATGGTGTTTGTGGCTATATAGGACCCCAGCAGGCCAGTGGAGGAGGAGGCAGTGTTGTGTCTTGCTGGCTGGAGCAGGCATGCTTTGCCTAGCTGGTAATGGCATTTTTTTTATTCTGCATCAGTGTGGCCTGTGTACCCTTCTTATTAGAAGATTGATCAAGTTTGGACCTGCTCACATCTACCTTCAATTATTGATGCCAGCCCACATTTATAGCGTGGGTTCAGCATGGTGGCAATCCCGAAATCTTCAGACTGCAGAATGCCAGAAATATGTGTATTGCAGTCTAAGATGTGGAGCATGTGTTCCATTAAGGCACAACTTCCACTGTCACCACCTGCCTCCAGCACTTGCCGCACATTCACCAGTGTCTGCCTTAGCACACGTAGTAGTGGAATGGCCTGACTGATACAGGCAGTGTCCCCACTCACTGCCTGTGTTGCATGTTTGAATGGCCTGGGAATCATGATGATTAGGCTGTCCCATTGGTGCCACTGCTCTGTTGTCAGACATATGGATACTCCAGCACTGTCACGGCTTGCATGTACTAGCAGATATTCAAATATGGCTTTATACTGCTCATACAAATGCTCGATCATGTACAGTGTCAACAACACCCAGCTTCTCATGGTGCTGAGGCAATGTATCTGCAGATGACAGAGCCAGTCACGGGCCTTTCAGGAATGGGCAAAGCGGACAAAGATGCAAATGGCAACACTGAGCAAGATATCAGGATGGGTTAGAAATCGCTGTATAACGAGATTAAGACAGTGTGCCAGGCATGGCACCGTGACAAACCCCGCCATCACAGATGCATTTCACAACATTCAAGCCATTATCACTCACAGTGAAACCGGATTTCAGTGAATGGGGGTAAAGCCGCTCATCAGTCTCAGGAAGCAGCACGTCCAGCATTGTTTCACCTGTCTGCGATCCAGGTGCACTCTTCATTGTCAGTGTGGCATGCTGCAGAATACCTAGACTGTTGCTACCACCACAGTTTGGCTTAGTGCAATTTTTCCCATGCCTAGAATTAAATACTACTCCAGGTACCTGTGCCCAGTGTGCTTTAATGCACAGGTAGGAGCTATCAGCTGTTTGGCCACTGGTCCACATATCCATGTTCATATGTATGTATGTATGTATGTATGATAATGCTGAATGCTTCAGGGCATGGTTTACCATCTGTGACACTGTCCCATAGAGTTCAGGAATGGTATGTTTATAAAAGTATGATCTTCTTTGGGGGTATCTCAGCCATTGGGTAACACCGGAGGAACCTTCACAGTCGGTGAAGGGGAATCCACACAGAATATTTTCAGCAGTAGAACTGGGGCTGCCCATGTCATTAACTTCCGACATCACCAACACTATATAGGTGTGGGTGGCCCCACTTCCTCCTCAGTTCTTTCCTGCTGTTGACTCACTTGCATGGGTCTCTGCGGAAGTTCCTTTGCAGTATTCGCACCTTTTTCGGCCTTGGCTTTTTTCACTTGCCTTATAAAAAATCTCTTTTTCAAGAGGTTCATTCTTTTTATGTCGAGAGTTGATCCTTCTACTTCTCTCTTCTGTTGCTGCCACTGCAGAAAGAAGATTGCCTCTACAGACGAACAGTCCATCTGTGTCTGCTGTCTTGGGCCTGACCATGAAGTTTCTGACTGTGAGCTCTGCCAGAAGTTTAATCAAACAACCCTTCGGCGATGAAAAAAGGTCTTAACAAATTCCTGATGGCCCCGGCCCTCCAGTCTCCAGCTGGTTCTTTGGGCTCCCAGGCCTCCAGGCCTGAGACAAGTCCTCGGGAGGGTCATAAGAAAGCCCGAGATCGTGACCGCTCTCCCCGGAGTCGATCTCATTCCCCGTCAGCCTCTCCTTCTTCTGGGGGATCTTTGTCAGCTGCGGCTGCTGTGATGAACAGAACTGCTGTCCAGGTCTCTACTCACCAGACCCATACTGATAGCACCTCTGCCCAATTCACAGGGTGCTCAGCCTTCGACCTCTGGGTCGTCGACCCCTCCGTTGTTCACGACACGTTCGTCATGGACGGCTCTTTCATCGAGACCTTCCCCTTCTCCTACTAGGGCTACAGGCTCGTCGGGTTCTTGGGACATAGCAGGTGAGTTATCGACACCTGTACCGTCGAACCCCCTCCATTGACACCCACCGTTGACCTGAATGAAATCATGATAAAGTTCACCAATGTGCTTGTACAGCAACTGGGCGCCTTAAACAGACCCCGTTCACTGATGCTGTTGATGCCTACTTTCCGGCCCCGGGAAGCTCCCAGTGGGCCACTGTCAGCACAACCGATGCCAGAACCAGAGATAGAAGAGGTCAGCATCGAGGAGGAGTATCGTCCAGACCTCATTCTTCCTGATGATGTGAAGGAAGAAGAGGACGTTCTACTCTCTGACAGGTCTACAGCCGCCTCCTGTCAGTGAGAACTCTGGAAAGCATACTCCCAGATCTTCTCCTGAGGACCCCACATTTTTTAATATGATGAAACAACTGTCCTCAGCCATGGGCTTCCACACTGAGGAAGAGGATGCCACTAGAAAAGCTCTTGTGGATTTCCTGGAGATTCCAGAATCTCCCCCAAAGATCATTCCTCCAGTGCTTCCAGCATTGAAGAATGCAGCCACATCAGCCTGGCGCAGCCCGGGCATGGTGCCAGCTATGCCACGCAGGGTGGATAAACTTTATCACACCCCCTGTTATGCTGCCCAACCAGAGACTGGCTCAGTGGTCATTAAGGCAGCTCATGAAAGCTCTAAGATACTTAAACACCTTAGTTCCCTTCCCCCAGATGAAGAGTCTCATAGAATTGACCTATGGGGAAAAAGGGTTTATGCCTCCTCCATGTTAGGTTTGAGGATTGAAAATTATGTGTCACACTTGGTTTAATACCAGAATGCCAGTTGGAAGAAGGGCAAGGCTGCGGCCCAGGCCCTTCTAGAGGGCACTCAAAAGCAGGAGCTGCTTCAGTGCCTCCAGGCAGCTGAGAATGTTAGCAAACACCTCCTTAGAGCATTGTATGTCATGGCTGCCATGGGCAAATGCCTCTGCAAGCACTCCTGGCTCAGAGTATCGGGGTTTGCAGCTGATGTACAGCAGGTGCTTAATGCCCCCTAGCTATTTGGCCCTGATGTCCAGAGTCTCGTAAATGATCTGCAAGCCTTGTGCAGGACCCTCAGATCGGTTTGTTCCTTCTGTCATACCCAAACAAAGGGTAGAGGATGGTCTCCTTTTAGTAAACAGATCGGTAGGCCTGGAATAGTTCCCCATCCCCAGAGAAAATGCAGATCCAAAGCTTCGTTGCCCGGCCCCTCCGAAGCTGGAGTGGCGGCCATGCACCTCAGAAGTGAGGGACCAGCCTCTGTGGCTGGCTCCAACTCTGCTTGACTCCTTGCCAGACACCCCCCCCCCCCATTTCTGGTCCTGGACCAGGAAGTGGTGATCGGAGGTTGGTTCTCCCTCCATGTGAACCAATGGAGAACCATAACTTTGGATGCATGGATTCTGCAGATCGTAGAAAAGGGTCACACCTTGGAGTTCATCGAGCAGCTTCCAGACACCCTGCCTCCACCCTCCAGTTATCCCCCAGCTCACTTGTCTGTTCTCCGGGAGGACGTACAGTCTCTTCTGCGCAAGCAGGCCATCGAGTCAGTGCCCTGGCACCAGAGAAACAGGGTTTTATTCCAGGTTTTTCCTGGTCCCCAAAAAGACCAGAGATCTGAAGTCCATTTTGAATCTAAAGGACCTCAATCTGTTTGTCCAGTACAAAAGGTTCTGAAAGGTAACTTTGCCAGGCCTAATACCCCTCCTCAAGATGGGACTGGCTCTGTTCACTGGACATGCAGGATGCTTACCTGCACATCTCTACCTTTCCTCCACACATGAAGTTTCTCCGTCTTTACCTTTCAGGGTAAGCATTATTTTATTTATTAATTTTGGTGACTGGGTAGGCCCGCTGAGCCCCGGAGGTCCTTTTTTCAGGGGCGACCTGAGTGAACATTACATAGTAGACACAATTTGATTATACAACAGAGTAAGTACATAACAAGTTACAGGGATTATTGTTGACATTATACAAGATTTACAGAGAGGTGCACAATAATACGGTATAAGCAATCAATTTTAGGAGTGGGGAGAACAAAGAAGGTGGGTGCATTGAGCGATTGGGGGGGACAGCCTGAGGTTAGGTTGCCTAACTATGGTTAGGGGAGAAGGAAGGGAGGGGGATATCAGGTGCCCTGGCAGAGGCATATGCTAGATGCGAGCATGTAGGCCTTGAGTCTGGTGCAGAAGATTTTAGTGGATGGGGCTTCCTGCACCGTAGGTGGAAGTTTATTCCACAGGAGAGGGGGCCTTGTAGGTGAAGGACTTTCCACCAGTCTTGGACCTCACTCTTGGTACATTGAGAAGGGTTCTGGTGGAGTTCCGGAGGTTCCTTGGGTTGTGCTTGGGGGCAGTGAGCCCAGTGAGTCTGGAAGGAGGGGATGGACCCAGAAGCTTTTGTGCTGGGATGATCAATCGATACTGAAGTTAGGTGTCAAGAGAGGGCCATTTTAGAGTTGCTAGGATGTAACAGTGGTGGCTTCTGGAGTGCGCCTGCGTGGTGAAGCGAGCCACCTTATTATACAAGACATGCAGTCTCTTGGTCTCTTGCTTGCCCAAGCTGTGCATGACAGGGGCGGCATATGTCAGTGTGGTTATGAGCACGCTTTGGGCGATTGAAATCCTGGCTTGCCGGATGAGCTGGTCCTTTAGGCGGTATAGGGAACCAAGTTTGCTATGGATGGTTTTGGCCACTTGGTCAATGTGGTTTGTTTAAGGTGAGGCCTAGGTATTTAAGGGAGGTCACAACTTCAGCCCCATTGCCAGAGGCTGAGGTAAGCTGTAGGGCTTATGTTCTGTCTTGGCCAAGGGATTTTGGTCCAAACAGCATGGCCTTAGTTTTAGCAGTGTTGAGGGCCATTTTGTTCTATTTCAGCCAGGTCTCCAGCAATGTTAAGTTGGATTGGAGGAGGTGGCTGAGGTCAGTCAAGCTGTCCAGGGAGTGATAGATGACGACATTGTCAACATACTGGACAACCGAGCTGCCTCTGCAGTTCCTGGTTAAGTTGTTTGTGAATAGGGAGAATAAGAGGGGGCCCAGTATTGACCCCTGCGGTACTCCCTCTTTTAGAGGAAGTGGGTCAGATACTGCACTCCTCCACATAACCTTCTGTGTATGCCCTGTTAAGTAGCTGTCAAACCATTTGAGAGCATTGGGATCAAGGCCTAGCCTGCCCAGTTTAGACAGCAGGAGTTTATGGTCAACAAGGTTGAATGCCTTGGAGAGGTCGATGATCGCTCCCGTGGGAACTTCTTGGTCAATGACGGTGAGTACTTGGGCTGAGAATTTGGTCAGAGCTGTGTCTGTGCCATGGTTTGTTCTAAAGCCATGCTGTGATGGAGCAAGAAGCTGATGAGACTCAAGGTAGTCCCTGATCTGGCCGTATACAAGCCGCTCCTGTATTGTCACCAGTATGCTGAGCAGGGAGATAGGCTGTTAGTTACTTATCTGTTATCAAGGGCCGCCCTTGTGGATTGGGACTACGTGAGCATGTTTCCACAGGTCTGGGACAACACCGTCCAGGAGGGGATCGGTTTATGAGCCAAGTCAATGGTCTGGCGAGGGCTTGGGCTCCTGCCTTAAGCAGCCTTGGGTTTAACCCATCAGATCCTCCTGATCCCTTTGGTTTCAGGGACTTGAGTAGGGCTAGGACCTCTTTTGCCTTGACCTGCTTTAGGTGGAATGCCGGGCAGTCGATGCAGGGAGACTCCCATGTGCAGGGCTCCGAGTGTTTGGGTGATAGTCCAGTCTTAAATGCGTCCAGATTGGTAAAGTGATGGTTGAAAGATGAGGCAATTAGGTGGTCGGCACTCAACAGTTGTCCATTGACATCAATGGGGCCAGGAACTGACTTTTTTTTTTTCTTCCCTTTATCAGTTCATTGATATGGGACCAGAATAGTCTAGGGTTGCCTAGACTGGATTTCTGGAGGTGCATGACATATTCCCTTTTGGCAAGTTTAGTTTCCTTTTTGCATTTGTTTCTGAGGGTTTTGTATGACAACGGGTCACTGGGGAGTGAGGAGTGCCTGTACTTTTTCCCGGCCTTGTCATGGCTGACCATTAGTTTTTTAAGAGATGGGGTGATCCACAGGTAGCAGCGGCCTTTTGCATGGAGCATTTTAAGGGGTGCAAAGATGTTAGCTGACTTCGTGAGTGTTTTCTGGAGGTAGCCCATAGCCTAATCCAGAATAGAGAGTAGTCTTAATGGACTCCAATCAACATTACCTAGGTGGCAGTTGAGTTGGCCAGTGTTAAGTTTAGAGTGGTCCCGGGTAGTGAGTACCCTAGGTTATATCTTGGGCACACTGTTTTTCCAGACACAGTATATTGGTGAATGGCTGCACATTGTGCCGGCTGACCGGATATTGGCAGGGTTGGACACCAGAGCCCAGTCCAGGATGGTGTGGTTCCCTGTTTTTTTTTATTTTGTCTGGTTGGTTCTGATATTACCTGTGTTAACTATTGCTTTCTGCATCAGGGACTTTGGGGCCATATTTGAATCTTGAGCCCAGCTGAGGTTAAAATCCCCAAGGATAAGGAGTTTGAATGTGACGTCTAGACCTAGGGCTCTTGTGATGGTCTAAAGGGACTGGAGGGCATTCTTGGAAGGGTTATAGACACACCCAATTGTGAGGTGCTTTGATTGGCCAAGGATGACCCTGATGAAAATCGACTCACTGTCAGTGCAGGTATTGCTCTGAAGGCAGATGGTCGATGTGCTGAGTGTATCTTTCACATAGATAAGAACCCCTCCCCCTCTTTTTTTTTTTTATCCCTGTCCTTTTGGTGGGTATTGGTACCCTGGGGCTGCAACTTCATCCAGGGGGCATATGAGCCTTTAGCCAGGTCTCTGAGACGGCGAGAATATCAGGCTTACATAGGTCTAGCCACACTTGTACTTCGTGTATCTTGGGGTGTAGACTGCAAGCGTTCATATGGGTGATTTTCATCCCCTTCGAGGAGACCCGGTGTGGGTTCTGAGGGGAGGATATTGAGAGATTGGCGAATTGGGGACCAGGGTTTGGCTGTATGTCCCCTGCTGGCAGCAGTACGGTTGCGAGTAGGTACATTAGTCTTGGGTTTATGGAAGGAGGAAGGTCCCTCTGTAGAAGTCTATTGGAGTGCTGGAGCGAGAGGTAGCATACGCCTTCTTGGCCATTTCGTAGGCAGTGAGGAGGGGGTTCATGCTACAGGGGGAATGGCAGAAGTAGTGGTGTGTGGGATGGGTGTTTTGACACCAGGGTCCTTTGTTATCAGGACCACCTAGGTCCATGAGCCCATCCAACCAGAGGAGTACTATGATGTATGGAGATACCAGCAGTACACCCCTGTTTGGAACACGGGGTAGTGCTTACCTGGGACCATGGTGCACTAGAGCTTTGGGCTAACAGTTCTGTTGACTACTGGGGGTGGAGAACTTCTACAGACAAAAGCAAGAAGAAAAGCTGTCTTAGGTTGGCACCCTGGCGGCTCTTAATGGTCTGATTCAGGCATGCACGATAGGTCTACGTTACAAAGCTGGTCTGTAGTCTGCTTTTGCCTGACTGCTGTACGAGGAGAAACTCTACCATCAAACAGTTATTTCTTAGGCTTCCTGGCAGCACTAAACAAGTTCATGTTAAAGATTCCAAGTCAGGTCTATCTGTTATTGCTTTACTGCTGTACAAGGAGAGGCAAATGCAGTCAGCTTTTCGCTTATGCAACCTGGCAGTACACTCTGACTCTAGGCTAGCTTCACAAACGAACAGAAAATGAAGCAGGCAGCACTTGTTGACCTATGCTAAATTCCTAAAAAGGTCTAGTACAGTATCTGACCAACTGCATAATTGGCAAACTGGCAGCACTTGTTGAGTCTATGCTAGGTGCAAAAATCAGGTATACTGACTGCTAGTTAAGGTAGGAATCCACCCCAGTTATACTGAGATAATCCAGGAAATGCTTATGGTTTTACTATATCTCGTTTATACTAATTGGTACTTAACAGTTCAAGTTTTGGATTATGCTGTCCATATTCGTAAGATTAGAAGCAGATTCTGGGTTAGAGTTCTAGGTGCCAGAGTAACTGCCTTTATTTCCTTGGTAGTCCGTGATCAAAATGAATTGGTGATCCGGTTGTTGTCTCTGATTTGTCCTCTTGCACTAGTGGGAGGAGTTTGAGCACTTTTAAGGGGAGGAGGGAACAGGGTGGGACGGTGGGAAAAATTCTGTTTCAAAAAGTAGTCATTCTGTTCTAGGGACATGGATATGTTGTTCATCCACACTTATTGGCAGGTTCCTTGCCACTTTAAATCTTGCCGGAAGGTCTTCAAGCTGGCTCCTCCCACCCGCCCGGGTGGTAAAACTCTCGGCTCCGCCCCATGATGCCAGATCTTCCTTACCGCTTGGATGCTCAGGTTCCTCCTTAACGCTATGCTTAAGACTGGTTCCTAATTCTTTAAAAGTTCGAAATTGAAAAGTTTTGCAAAGACTTGTCTTCTCCCTGTGGCTATGATGGACAAATCAACTCCCGGATTTCGGAGGTGCCCTTGCGGGCAGAAGATGTCTAGGACGGATGCGCACTCCACTCGCGTTTACTGTCTGGGCCTTGAAGCCACGACCCGCAGGCCTGCGACTTGTGCTCTTCCTTTCGCCCACGCCCTTGAAGACCGTATGCTCGACATAACTGGGGCGCCCCCGAGAAAAGAATTCCACCGTGAAATCTAAAGAGGCGGTGTCCGCAGCGGCGGGCTCGGAGGATCAGCTTGAGCAGATGATCGCCCTCGAAGAGGAGGTGGCGCAGGCCGCTTCTACCTCGGCTGCGGCATTTGTCCCGCTCTCTCTCGGTGCCTCTTACTCGGCTTCTTTTAAGGAGCTTTGTCTGACCCTCTTGACCAAAAGTGAGGGTCCAGCTTCTTCGGGACCTTCTTCCAGGTCCAAAAAGAGCAAAAGTAAGTCTCTCCATCGACGCTCTTGGGAGCGGGAAGATCCCTCCCTTGTCGACAGTCGACTGGTCGACTTCAGCTTCGCCATTGGCTTCACGGTGTCCCTCAGGCCAATTGGCGAGACTCCGCCGACGCGGTCAGATTTTTCTCACCCTGGACGGGTTGTCGGCTGGAGAAGCTGAAATCCCCTCCGGTTCTCCGGGTGGAGTTGAGGATCCCGCCGGCTCGCCTGTGCCTCCGTTCCGAGCCTTCGGTGGGATCGTCCGAGCCGAGGAGGCCGATTTCGACACTTCTCCTCGCCTCCTCGGCCTAGTCGAGACTCTCGGTCTTGGTCTCGGACATCCTCGCGGTCCAACCAATCCCGCCATCATAGGCGGTCTCGGTCTCGGCGCCGCGGCAAGTGGCACTGCCGCTCTTCCTCTTCCTCGGACGAGGGGAGGCTTCGGCGCAAGTTGCGTTGGAGGTACGAGGAACTTATGTGGCAACAGCTCCTTTTGACCGGGAATAAGCCGACCCAGTCATCTTCCCCGGCCATTAAGTGGCTGTCACGGAGCAACTGAAACAACCCTCGCTGTAGTCGAGAGCCTGTTCTCAGGCCGGTTGTTCGCCAATTCCAGCTGCCCCACGATTCGTGGAACCTCCGCCCCACAGCCATTAGTTGGGGCCCGACCAAAATTCTCAGTCGGCTTTGGGTTTGCCCCCAGAGGTTGTCGGGTCACCTCACTCCCGATAAACCTCGGCAGGTGGAGGGTGGCTCAGGGCCGAGGCAGCTCTTTGAGGACTTTTCTGAGTCCGATGATGGTTCCTCCCTCTTCTCCAAGCGCATAGACTTGGAGTCCTCGAGGACAGTCAATGGACGATAGCCCTTTCGCCCTTCTTAGGTTGTTCAACTCATCTCGAGTCCACCGATGAAGCTCGAACCTGCTTTCTAAACGGGCCAGGTATCCCTCACGGAGACTCTGACCAGGGATTCTCCCACGGAGGCTTTCCGTGGTCAAGCCTTAGTGGGTCCGGCCTTGAACTTTGGCAGCCGCCCTGCTTCCTGCCCTGCGCCTTTGGCCAGGTTGGCCAGGAAGTATGCGGTCCCCACCGTTCCCTGTCCGTTTGGAACACCCTCGGCCGAGGGGGTTGGTTACCGACAGCATTTTTCCGGCGTGTCGAACGCCAGGGATGTGGATAAACCTCCGACAAGGAATCCAAGAAATTGATTATGCCGGGCTTAAAAGTCTAAGCTGCATCCTTCTCGGCCTTCAGGCTAGCTTGGCCATCCTCGTTGCACATTTTTTCACGCCCTGTTGGGCTACCTGGATGAGGTTGTCCTCATCTTCCTGCAGATCTGCAGAACTACCACAGGCAGGTGCGGACCAGGGCAGGGTAGTGGCTAAACAGCAGCTCCAGACTGCATTAAGACATCGGGACCTATGTGCCAGGTCTGTGGCGCTGCCGTAGTGGCTATGCGTCGTTGGGCTTGGCTGAGGATATCCACCTTTACTGGATACCCAGCACAAGTTGGCGGATGTTCCCTTTGGGGACTGACCCTTCGGCCCTGGGGTGGAAGGTCACCTGCAGAGGATCGAGAAGTCCAATGCTACCTTGACTCTGTCTCTTCCGCCCAGAAGGACAAAGGCCGCAGTCCAGCTCTAAGCCCTTTGCCTCTTCTGCGCCCGCGCCGCGCGCCAGGCCCAGCAACGCTGGGCTAGCAGGCTCGACCTTGGTATCCCAAGCCCTGCCGCCGGCTTCCTCCAACAGGAAGCAGGAGGTAAAGGCCCAGGAGGTTCTCGGCGGTCCCTCCTCCAAGCCTGCCCAGTGACGGGCTGAGGGTGTCGCCCCCATCCCTGTCACCCCACCCTGGTTCTCTCGTGGGGACGGCTCAGACACTTCCTTTCCGCCTGGTCCACTGTTACCACGGACAGGTGGGTACTGGAGGTGGTGGGGAAAGGCCTACCTCTGAATTCGAGCAGGCCCCGCCTTCAGAGCCGCCGCACCGGGGGGCCCCAGGTCCAGTTCACCACATGCCCGCCGAGTCGACATCGCTGTCCTCCTCCAAAAGGAGGTGATCACGGAGTTGGAGGACCCCCTTCAGACCCGGGTTCATGTCCAGGTATTTCCGGTTCCGAACAGATGGGGCTGGCGCCCATTCGACTCCACACGACCTGAACAAGTTCCTAAGGTCTCGAACCTTCAGAATGGTCACTCTGGCGCAGATAATACCATCTCTGGAACATGGGTGTGGTTCTGCTCTCTGGACCTACAGGACGCGTTCTTTCATATCCCTATCCGTCCGTCACATCGGAGATTCCTCCGCTTTCGAGCGGAGGGATCCCTCTTCGAGTTCCGAGCCATGCCCTTCGGCTCATCTCCAGCTCTCAGGGTCTTCACCAAATGCATGGCAGTGGTGACAGCATTCCTGCGGCGCCGAGGGGTCCGGGTGTACCCTTACCTGGACAATTGGCCGATAGCAGCCTCCTCCAGACTGGAGGTGGAGCGGTCCAGAGATCTGGCCCTCCAGGTTTGCTCTCGAGTTGGCCTTCTCATCAACGAGGCCAAGTCGGAACTCGAGCCAAAGCAGGCGATCCTGTTCATCGGGGCAGAGCTCGACTCTCTTCGAGCCAGAGCACGACTCCCGGCGGACAGGGCCGAGGTTCTTACCTCCTTTGCCCAATCATTTCTGGTTGGGCAATCGCGCCCTGCCCGGGACTTCCTCGCCTTCTGGTCTCATGGCAGCCTGTACCAGCGGGTCCGTTGGGCCCGCTGGACATGCGCCCCTTCAGTGGGGACTGGCCAGCCAGTGGTCACAACGCCGCGATCCTTTGACCAGCTAGTGATAGTGACCCAGGAGATGTGAACGCCTCCAGTGGTGGACCGCTCCATTCCATTTGCAGGAGGGCATCCCGATGTCCCCCGAGCCGACGGTCTCTATCGACCGGTGCCTCTGATGGGTTGGGTGCCCATCTGGGGAACACCGAGTGCATGGCCTCTGGTCCCGGAGTCCCGATGCCACATCAACCTGCTGGGCTCCGAGGCGTCCGCCTAGCTCTGCCGCCTTTGCTCCGTTTCTCGGGGTCAAGTGGTCCGAGTCCAGCGGACAATACCCGACTATGTACTACCTGAACCGCCAGGCGGACGCGGCCCATGCTTTATGCAAGGAAGCTCTCTCAAGATTTGGTCACTCGTATGCAGCCTGGAGGCGGATCTCCCAGCCATTCATGTGGCAGGAGCCTCCAACACCCTGGCCGATGCCCTGAGCCAGATAGGGGCTGCATCTCATGAATGGTCTCTCCTGGCGGAGGTAGTACAAGATCTGTTCTCCCACTGGGGCACACCTCAGGTGGACCTGTTTGCCTCCAGGGAGAGCGTGAAGCTGAGGCTGTTTCATGCCCGCCCCCTAGAGTGGGCTCACTGCAGGGGATGCTCTTCGAGGCTGTGGACCCCGGCCTCTTCTACCTTTTCCCATTTCCTTGATCTGGGCAGGCTCACAGCAAGGAGGGACAAGGCGCAGGTGATCCTGATAGCCCCAGACTGGCCCCGCCAGTTCTGGTGCCCAGATCGCCTCAGCCTCAGCTCCAGGCTCCCGAGGCAGCTTCCAGCTCGCCCGGACCTGCTTTCAGTCAATCAGGGGAAGGTGTTCCATCCGGACCTTCAATCCCTGCACCTGACGGCCTGGTTCCTGAGTGGCTAGAGTTCCAGGCCTTGGGTCTTTCCGATGAGGTCCTCAATGTTGTTGAGGCGTCCCGTAAGGAGTCGACCAGAAAATGCTACACCTTCAAATGGAAGAGATTCTCCATTTGGTGTCAGGGCAAGGGCTTGGACCCTTCCTCCTGTTCTGTGGCAAGCATTTTGACTATTTATGGTCCCTTTCTAGTCAAGGGCTTAGGTCGACGACCCTAAAGGGTGCACCTGGCAGCCATCTCTGCTTGCAGGTGGCGGGCAGGACAGTCGATGGCAGGAAAGGTGGTCGGGAGCTTTTTCAAGGCCTTGATCACATTTCCTCCGGCAGTAGAACCTCCATCTCCGTGGGATTTACTGCTGGTATTGGCAAAGCTCATGGGCAAGCCATTCCAACCAATGCACAGGTGTGATCTCTTCACCTGTCGTGGAAGACCGCCTTCTTGGTGGCTATCACGTCAGCCAGAAGGATGGAGAGCTCCTGTGCTTTGCATCAGTCTCCTTACCTGGTCTTCCACAGGGACAAGGTTGTCCGCGCCCCCACCCAAATTCCTTCCAAAGGTGGTGTCGGAGTTTCACCTTAACCAGGTGCTGACTCTGCCGGTGTTCTCACCCCAGTCACACCTTGAGGCCGAATATAGGCTCCATACTGACCCTAGAAGGGCGCCGCTATTATAAGGAGCGCACGGCTGAAATTGGGAGAGGTTCGCCAGCTGTTTGTCACCTCACGCTTGAAGTCACACCTGGCAGACCTGCAGCGGACGATAGGCAGGTGGGTCACCTCTGCATAGATCTCTATCAGTTGGCGGCATGGAGCCTCCCAGAGGGATAAGAGCTCATTCTACCCTCATACTGCTGCATCGGTGGCTGCTTCCAGGACGCCCTATCCAGGAAATCTGCAGGCTGCTACCTGGAAGTCAGCACACCTTTATTACCCATTACCACATCGACCTTGAGTCACGCCGGGATGCTGGTTTGGGGCTCTGCCCTCAGTCCTTATTTCCCAAGTAAGTATTGGGGTGTGCGCTGCCTCCTCCTCCCGGAGAACTGCTAGAGTCTGCCCAATAAGTGTGGATGAACAACATATCCATGTCCCTAAATACAGGTTACTCACCTTTAACAGGAGTTTCAAGGTATATGCTGTCCATCTACCACCCACCCGGACCCTCCTTCAAGCCTGACGCACAACCTGAGCTTCCAGCGGCCAGATCTGACGCCATGGGGCGGAGCCGAGTTTTACCACCCGGTGGGTGGAGGAGCCAGCTTGAAGACCTTCCGGCAAGATTTAAAGCGGCAAGGAACCTGCCAAGAAGTGTGGATGAACAACATATACCATTCCTAGAACTCCTGTTACAGGTGAGTAACCTGTATTTTCTGCTGTTTGCTTTGGGGGAACTATGAGTTCAAAGTGCTGCCCTTTGGCTTATCCTCTGCGCCGGGAGTCTTTACCAAGTGCTTAGCAGCAGTAGCAGCAACTCTCAGAAGAGAGGGACTGTGTGTCTTACCTTACCTGGATGATTGGCTCCTAAAGGCCCCATCCAGGGAACTGCTTTTGCTGACTCTGGAGTGAACTCTTCAGCTCTTCCACTCCTTGGGCATTACTGTCAGCCTATCCAAGTCTGTTCTGGTACCATCCCAAAGGCTGCAGTATATAGGGGCGGCCCTGGACTTTGTGCAACAGAAGGCTTTCCTACCCTAAAACAGGGAAGAGTGCCTCATAGCCCAAGCTCAGGAGGTTGCTCAGAGCCGGTACATTCCTGCCAGGGTATATCTCAGATTGCTGGGCTTGATGGCAGCTACCATAGCCACCGTTCTGCTGGGCAGGCTTCATATGCGTTCCCTCCGGGTACAGTAAGACCGGCGCATGGATGAGCTTGACCAACCAGTTCTGGTCTCTTCCCCAGTACGCAAGGTACTGAAGTGGTGGATGGACTCCTCGAATCTGCTTCAAGACGTTCTATCCCAGATCTCTTCCCCGCAACAGATCCTAACCACAGATGCATCAGGCCTGGGCTGGGGAGACACGTGGGCCCCTTCCAAACCCAGGGCTTCTGGTCCAGTGGGAAGTCTCCCTGCATATCAGTGTCCTGGAGATGAGAATGGTGCTCTATGCCATGCAGGCTTTTCAGAAACACCTTGCTCTGGGTCAGCTGCTGGTGCAGTCAGACAGTCTAAGTGTAGTGTACTACATCAACAAGTGGGGGAGAACTCACTTATACCCCCTGTGCAGGGAGGCCATGAGAGTGTGGTACTGGGCATTAGATCACAGTCTGACGCTTTCTGTGGTCCACGTGCAAGGCATCCTAAACACCCTGGCAGACAGTCTCAGCAGGACTCAATCCAGCATGCACGAATGGGAGCGTCTCTCATCTGTTACAGAAGACGTGTTCAACAGATAGGGTCGTCCAGAGGTGGACTTTTTTGCGTCCCCTCTCAATGCAAAACTGCCCAGTTTCTGCTTGCTAGTTCCAGGGCTTGGAGTTTTCTGATGAGATGCATTGTCTCTCTCTTGGAGCTGGAGGTTTCTTTATGCATTCCTTCCATTTCCTCAGATCCAGAGGACGCTAATCAAGTTGCAGATGGAGGGGGCCAGCATGATTCTAGTGGCTCCATTCTGGCCTCGCCAGATATGGTTCCCTGTCCTTCAGCAGATGGTGGAGGAACCTCCAGTCCCTCTTCCTCTTTGAAGGAATATGCTGACCCAGGATCAGGGGTCCCTGGTCCATCCCAACCTCAGGTCCCTCCATCTGCATGCCTGGCTCCTGAGAACATAGCCATCACCAGATTCGGGGTCTCTAACAGGGTGGTGGATGTTCTTGTGGCCACCTGGAAGATTTCCACTGGACCCACATATGCCATGAAGTGGAAGCAGTTTGCCATCTGGGCTGCCAAACATAGCTTAGTCCCTTTCACCTGCTCAGTGAATCATATCCTGGACTGCCTGATTTCGCTGTCTGACTCAGGCCTCCAGTATTCTTCCTTTAAGGTTCACCTTTTGGCTATTTCTGCATTCCATGAGCCCGTGGGTGACCGCACGATTGCTCAGCTGGATGTCTTCCATACCTTTTGAGGGGCATCCTGCATCTGAAACCTCCAGTCCATTTTTCTGCCCTGACGTGGGACTTGAATTTTATTTTGGAGACTTTCAGTTGAGGCACCCTGTACATGGCAGCCTAAAACAAGAGCTCCGAACCGACCAGCTAATAATCCCTGGGCATCCTGTCGGCTAAATGGCATATTTTGGATTACCTTATGCTGCCAAAGCACTGATGGAAAGAAAATCCCCCAAATCTGACTGTGAAACAGAAACTGAACACTGCTCTGAATCGGCGGGAGGTGGCCTTGTCAACCATGGACTCTCAGTCAGTGAGCAGGGGGGAAGGAGTCCTGGAGGAATCTGAGTGCACTATCCCCTCCAAAGAGCTATGTCTGACCTTAAAGCAGGTAAATTGAATGCTCCAGCAGCTGGAGACAAAAGTCTCTGAGCAATGCAGGGACATTACAGCACTGGCACAACGTACCGGAGATATTGAGGAGGTACTGACTGAGTACACGGTGACTACAGATATCCATAACAAGGCCCTCTTGGACCTACATCAGCATACTAACACACTCAAACAGCGTTTGGAAGAACTAGAGAATCATAATCACCGTAATAACGTGCGAATACATGACCTACCAGAGGGGACCGAATCTGGCAACATGGTCACTTTATTCGACTCCTTTATCCACAAGATTTTAAATTTGCCACCAAAAGACATCTAAATATTATAGGGGCCCATAGGTCGCTTATCCCCAGGCTACAAGATCCAAAGGCTAAGCCACACTCTACCGCATCAAGGAGATTTTACAACTGGCCTGGTCTAAGAAAGTAATTTACTTAGGAGATGTCTGGTTATTTTTTGACCACGACCTTACCCCTCAGTTACTGGCTCAAAGAAGGAGAGTTCTTACAGTAGTCAAGCTCTTACAGCAAAAAAATTACAAAGCCTTTGTCGAATATCCAGCACCATTGAAGGTTATCTCAGATAAGGGCCCACAACATTTCCCAGACTTAAAAGCAGCTGAAAGTTTTCTGCAGCAGTTAGGCATTTCTATGTCGGATGAGGAAAGGAATCGGCATCAACAGCAGTTGGAGGGTAGAAACTGGAGCACAGGTGGAATGAAAAGGCAGAGGGGACTGGAGGCAACACTGCCACTTAAGGCATATGGAACACATTACAAAGCAAAAAACGCTCGAGAAGGCATGGGAGAGAGAGAGAACTCATGGCAGCGCGCAATCCATCAGCAGAAGATTCTTTGGCGTGGATGTCAGCATACCAGGGTACACAATCTACAGGAGGGACAGGGAGGGAAGAAGAGGAGGAGGAGTAGCTCTCTATGTAAGGGAAGGGATCAACGCAACAGAACTAAAGGATAAACGGGGAGGAGAGGTGTCACTGTGGGTCACCCTGGAGACTGGAAATGGCACAACAATCTGCACAGGGGTTGTATACAGACCCCCATCTCGGGGGGGGGGGGAGGAAATGGACAAGGAAATGATAGAAGGCATCCTTAGGATGGCAGAGAAAGGGGAGTTCAAACAACATGAAGTCTTGCTATATTATGACATATGCAGTATAACCCCAGGTTAGAACTGCTCCGGAGGTGAAAGAGTTAACTTCCATGCAGGGCATGGAATCTTGAGCGCGAGCTCGGTTAAACACTCTGTCTGTTGAAGCTCAAACTTAAACTGTCAGATTCTTTACTCCGCCTCACTGCACAGTCGATCCGGAGATTCCTCCTGCTGCTCAGTTTGTTTGTCGGTTTTAAAGTATAATTTCTCGGTTTATTTACCGAAATTTAACCGCAATCGTTGGTTCAAGCTCTGTCTGTGGTATCGTAAGTAATAGATAGGCTTACCTTTTTTTTTTTATTTTCTTCTGTGTGGAACTTGTAAACGTCTTTTTCGGTTCGGTTTGAACCGATCAGAGGGGTTTAAAAATTACTTTCTAGCCCTTTATAGTGCGGTTCCCGGATCTTATCGGTTCTAAAAAAACCGGATTTAATTACGGTTTTTTCCACGACCTGTGACACGGTTGGGAACCGATAAGAGAGTCTTGCTTGGTGGATTGCCGTTAACGGGCAAGTTTTGGTTAGGCTGGCACTATGTCTGAGAAACCCAAAAGAAAAACCGGACCCACTGGGTTTCAGCACTGTGGCCTCTGTGGGGAAGCCTTTGCCATGGCTGACCCACACACCATATGCGTATATTGTCAGGGGTTTGACCACCTCAGTGCAGACTGCCAGATTTGTAAAAATTTTCCTGCTGCCACTGTGGAAAAAAGAGTTGGTAGGCTCAGGGAAAGGGAGGCCAAAAAGTCCGCTGACCCAGATGGCCAGCCCGGTTCGGTTCCAACCGAACCTGAGGGAGTGCCCTCTGACCAGGGCGATGCTTTCTCGGCAACGAAGAGCCAGCTCTGAGGAGCTGGTTCCAACTAAAGGCTAGAAGGTCAGCTAGTTTGGGCCAAAAGTTCTTTCTCCAATCTCTGAGGAAATAGCCAAAGCTATTCAGATTGTCCAGTCTCTTTCCTAGTTCCGTCCGAACCGCACCATTGGGTAAGTGCCCGTCTAGTGGGTTCCCTGGTTCAAGATTATGATTTTGAAGATTTTTATGAACCAGGGAAGAGGAGGAGGGGTACGAGGAGAGTGAGTATTTTGACAGTCTGGATGTGCCCATTGAACCGGACATCTCTCCAGACAGACCTTCAGGAGTATCCCCTCCCAGGCTATCAGAGTCCCCTTCTCATTTTTTGTTTTACAAGAAAGTTGCTGACACTCTGCAGCTCCCTGTTGAGGAAGCTGTGCATGATCAAGAAGAGCCTGATTTTGTGGAAATGATGGATATTCCAGAGTCTAGGAGACTGTCTATTCCCTTGCATAAATCTTTTAGGAAACAGACAGTTAAAATTCTGAAAACTCCTCATTCTGTCCTCCCTGTGGATAAAAGGATGGACAAGAGGTATGCTCTATCAGGCTCTGATATGGAGTTTCTATCTCAGCAGTGCAGCCATGTGGGGGTAGTGCAGGCTGCAGCCTGTGACAAGGCTAATATTCCTCTAGCCTCTCACCCTCCTGAAAAGGATTCCAGGAGGATGGATGCCATGGCAAAAAAGCATTACATGGCAGCATCTTTGGGACTCAGACAGGCAAATTATATGGCTTACGCAGCTAGGTGCCAGAAAACCAGGTAGGATACTGTCCTGGCCCTAGCAAAACAGGCCCCTGAACAGCTTGCCAGGGAGCTGGAGCAGGTGGCTGCGGATGGTATTGAGGCATCCAAGGTGCAATTTCATGCTGCTGTAGACTCTAATGATGTTTCATCTAGAGTTATGGCTACATCTGTGTCTCTTCACAGAATGGCCTGGCTCGGATGTACTGCCCTGTCACAGGATACCCAGTCTAAGGCTATGGATTTTCCTGTTGTGGGAAATTCTCTGTTTGGGGAGCAGACAGAGAATTATATGAAGAAAATGGATGAGTATAGGACTACTATAGGAGTGCACAGGCCAAAGAAAGGCAAGTCACTCCTCAAAGGCAGCATGTCAGGGGCAGGGGCAGGCCTTTTCATAGGCCATTTTACCAAGCCCAGGCCTCCTCTTCTGCTTATGCCCAGAGGGGTTCTTTAGAGGAAGGGGCAGAAGGGGTTCTAGTAAGCCTGCTTCTGCCCTCAACCCAAAGCCCCTGCAAAACAGGCTCCCTGATGGGGTAGCCAGGGCCGATTCTCCACTACCAGTAGGGGGCAGGCTGGCTTACTTTGTCCAGGACTGGAAGTCTTTAACATCAGACAAGTGGGTCCTGGAGGTAGTAAGCCAGGGACTGGTTCTCAACTTCAAAAAATTTCCGAAAATGAGAGCCAGATCTTTTCCACCTGCAAATCCATCCGAGGCACTTGCCCTGGAAGCAGAAGTTTCTTCCCTCCTGGCTCTCAGAGCCGTGGAAAGGGTTCTACCCATACACCAGGGCAAAGGGTTGTACTCCAGGTACTTCCTTACCCCACAAAAGACAGGAGAATGGCAGCCCATTCTGGATCTCAGGTATCTAAACAAGCACCTTTTAAAACCAAAGTTCAAAATGGTGAGCCTGGGGATTATTTTACTCTCTCTAAGGCCAGGGGACTGGCTAGCCTCCCTGGACCTCAAGGATGCCTATTTCCATGTTCTCATCAGAAGCTCCCATCGAAAGTACTCAGATTCGAACTGCCCTCAGGCCATTACCAGTTCAGAGCAATGCCCTTCGGCCTCTCCTCGGCTCCAAGGGTGTTCACAAAATGCCTGGCAGTAGCAGTTGCTCATTTAAGAAGGCAAAAGATTGCCATCTTCCCTTATCTGGACGACTGGCTCATTGTGGGCCAGTCTCCAGAACAGGTCAAACTTCATTTGCAAGTAACCCAGCAGCTGCTTACATCTCTAGGTTTCCTTCTCAATCTTCCAAAGTCAGTTCTGGAGCCTGTCCAGCTTCTCACCTTCATAGGCGCAGAACTGAACACAAAAGAAGCCAGAGCCTTCCTTCCTTCCTCTGGAGAGAGCAAGGACCCTGGTGTCTGTGGCCTTCTCTTTCACCCTGCAGGTCTCTCGACCAGCAAGGCATTTCCTACAGCTCCTGGGGCACATGGCAGCTTCTACAGCAGTAGTGCAGGGAGCGAGATTTCAGATGAGGGACATTCAGTTCCATTTGAGAGCCTTTTGGTCTCAAAGGACGGATCCCCTAACCAAATTGATTCCAGTGACTCGAACCCTGATCCAGGCCCTTCAGTGGTGGCAGGATCAGAACAATCTGAGACAGGGGGTTCCCTTCATTCCCCAGTCTCATTCCTTGACCCTTACTACAGATGCATCCCTCCTGGGGTGGGGAGCTCACATGGGCGACCTTTCCACCCAAGGGCTGTGGTCTCCTCAGGAATCCCTGCTCCACATCAATTTGCTGGAGCTCAGAGCAGTTTTTCTAGCACTTCAAGCTTTCTCCACATCTGTCCAGAACAAGGTAGTTCAGGTCAGGACAGACAATACCACTACAATGTGGTACATCAACAAGCAAGGGGGCACTCGGTCTACCGCCTTGTGCACAGAAGCAATGAAGTTGTGGTCTCTGGCTTACTCTCTGAACGCCTCCCTTACGGCAGTTCACCTCCCAGGCAAGGACAATGTCCTAGCGGATGCTCTCAGCAGGATTTCCCAGGGCCATCACGAATGGGCACTGGATCCCTTGGTACTGGAGGTAATATTTGCCAGATGGGACACTCCGAAAATAGATCTCTTTGCAGCCCCAGACAATCACCAACTTCCCCTTTTTTGCTGCAGGCCCCCACTGTTGGGCTCAGTCCCTCTGGATGCCTTCCTCCTCAGTTGGGAAGGGAAGTTTCTCTATGCTTTTCCCCCCTTCCCTCTTCTTTTCAAAGTGCTAGTCAGAATTAGGTCTCAATCCTGCAAGATGATCCTGATTTTCTCCAGATTGGGCCAGGCAGCCCTGGTACCCACTCCTCATGTCCTTAGCAGTCCACCCTCCCCTATGCCTTCCCAGGAATCACAACCTGTTAACCTGTGCCCAGGGGAGAGTTTGGTATCCGAACCTCAAATCTCTCAATCTCAAGGATTGGCTCTTGAAGAGTTAGAGTTTGCTGACCTACACCTTTCTCAAGGTGTATTGGATATCCTGAAGGCCTCTAGGAAGCCTTCCACCAGGGCTACCTATAATTCAAAATGGAAAAGATTTTCCATATGGTGCGCTGGTAAACATATTCCCCCAGAATCTGCTGGTGTGCCCACGATCCTGGATTATTTGGTGCATTTGAATTCCTTGGAGCTCAGACCAGCTACCCTAAAAGTGCACCTGGCAGCTGTGTCTGTCTTCTTGTCAGCAGGTAAGCCCTCTTCTTTATCAGCTCACCCTGTGTTCTCCAAGTTTTTTAAAGGGTTGCTTCACATCAACCCCCGTTCAGGGATCCTTCCCCTGCTTGGGATCTTAATATTTGCATCGCTCAGCTTATGCAACCCCCTTTTGAGCTATTGTCTTCAGCAGAGCTGAAGTACTTGACTTGAAAACTGTGTTTATGGTAGCCATCACCTCTGCCAGGCGCATAAGTGAGCCGCAAGCCTTGTCAGTGGAGCCTGATTTCATCTCCTTTCATAGAGATAAGGTAGTCCTCAGGACTAACAGGACGTTTTTGCCTAAGGTGGTTTCAGACTTTCACCTTAATCAATCCATGTCTCTCCCTGTGTAACTTCACTGACCATTCCTCCTCTGGTGAGAGGAGATTGCACAGTTTAGATGTCAAAAGAGCCCTTAGTTACTATATAGAACGTACCAAGGGTCACAGGTTCGAATCCCTCCAATTGTTCCTCACCTATGGTGAGGTTGGTAAAGGGAAACCTGCCACTAAAAGATCCATTGCCAGGTGGATTGTCTCTTGTATCCAATTCTGTTACGAAAAACTGGGTAAAGTTCCTCCCTCAGGCCTGAGGGCTCACTCTACTAGGGGTACAGCTGCATCTCTGGCTGCTGCCAGGGACATTCCTATCCTAGAGATATGTCAAGCAGCTACCTGGAAAACAGTTCACACTTTTACTAAGCATTACTCCCTGGATATCTAGGCTAGGAGTGATGCTCGATTTGGTACAGCCGTGCTTCAGAGCCTATTTCCCAAGTAGGTTCTGTCCCTCCTCCATGGAGGTATTGCTCTGTAGTCTGCATATGTCATAATATAGCAAGACTTCATGTTGTTTGAAGAAAAAATTACTCAACTTAGTAATGTTGTTTCTTCTAATGGAGTCTTGCTATATTATGACCTCCCCCCCAGCCTGACCCTCTCAGAACCTCTGTTTTTGGGATGTGGGTGGGCAGTGCAATGTTGGCACTTCTTTGGTGACCACTTTCACCCTTCTAGGGTGCTTAGGTGTTATGCTTAAGTTCTTCTTGAATCCCCCTACTTGAGTCTTTGTTTTGGGATCAAGATCAAAAAGGTGTTTTGTAAGTTAGTAGCCAGTGGCTAGTATAGGTTTACGGCTTCCACACAGAACCTTAGTGAGTTTTTGCTCGTAAAGATCTGACAGTTTAAGTTTGAGCTTCAACAGACAGAGTGTTTAACCGAGCTCGTGCTCAAGATTCCATGCCCTGCATGGAAGTTAACTCTTTCACCTCCGGAGCAGTTCTAACCTGGGGTTATACTGCATATGTCATAATATAGCAAGACTCCATTAGAAGAAACAACATTACTAAGGTGAGTAATTTTTTCATATGGCTGAAGGGGGACCTGAATATGCCAGATTTTAACTGGAGCACCTTTGCTGCAGCCACATCCAAGATCAGGGCCATTCTCGATGCCCTACAGGGGGCATGCCTCAGACGTCTAGTTTTAGAATCCACTTGGGAGGGAGCAGTCTTAGACCTGGTACTCTCAAATGGGGACAGAGAGAGGATTTCCAGTCTTGAAGCTGGTAGCCATGTGGGAACAAGCGACCACCAAACAGTATGGTTCATGATAAACTTAGCTGTAGAGTCAAGCCATACAAAAGTGAAGGTACTGGACTTCGGGAGGGCTGATTTTGTCAAAATGGGAGAGTGCCTCAGAAAAGCACTAGCAAACAAGCAAGAAGGTGGGGTGGAGCAACAATGGGGAAACATCAAAACCGCCATCACAGAGGCAACAAGCCTTTGTATGAAGCAAATAAAGAAATCAAAATGAAAGAAAAGAACACTATGGTTAACAAAAGAGGTGACGGGGAAGGTTAGGGAGAAAAAGATAGCATTCAGGAAGTGTAAGGAAACACAGAAGGAGCAGGACAGAGAACTGTACCAGTTAAAGCAGAAGGAAGTGGGGAAGGCAGTCAGACTAGCAAAGGCCCAAACCGAGGAAAAGGTAGCCAACTCTGTTAAGAAGGGGGATAAAACCTTTTATAGATACATTAGGGAGCAAAGAAAGACTAAGGCAGGGATACTGAGGCTAAATAAAGATGAAGGTGGTTGGGCAGAGAGCGACAGTGAAAAAGCAGGGATACTGAACGAATAAGAACGCCTTAAAGAACTAAGAGAGATGGTGGCTGAACCTCTGGCTATCCTGTTTAGCTGATCACTGGAAACAGAGGAGGTATCCAAAGACTGGAGGACAGCAGATGTAGTCCCCTTATACAAAAGTGGGAACAAAGAGGAAGCGGGGAACTACAGACCAGTCAGCCTCACCTCGGTAGTGGGGAAGATCATGGAAGCACTACTGAAGGAGAGGTTGGTGAACATCTGGTTGTCAATGGACTACAGGACCCAAGGCAGCATGGTTTCACCAGCGGGAGGTCATGTCAGACCAATCTAGCTGAATTTTTTGAGTGGGTGACTAGGGAGGTGGGTCAGGGGAAGGCAGTGGACATGGTCTATCTGGACTTCAGCAAGGCCTTTGACACTGTGCTACACAGAAGACTATTACACGGACTGGGGAATATGGGTGTGGGCAGGATAATAGTGTGGTGGGTAGGTAACTGGCTGGGTGGCAGGACACAGAGGGTGGTGGTAAATGGCTGTCACTCCACAGAGGGAAGAGTGACCAGTGGGGTGCTACAGGAATCCGTGCTGGGACCGGTCCTATTCAACATCTTCATCGGTGACATTGTGCGGGACCTAGAAGGCAGAATTTCACTGTTCGCTGATGATACAAAGCTCTGTAACAGAGTAGACACACCAGAGGGTGTAGACAGAATGAGAAGGGACCTGCAGAAACTTGAAGAATGGTCAGGGTTTGGCAGTTGAAATTCAAATGCAAAGAAGTGCTAGATAATGCATATGGGGGGCAAAAACCTTGCACAATATATATCAGTTAGGGTGAGGATATAGCATGCACCAAGCAGGAAAGGGATCTTGGGGTTATCATCTCTGATGACCTCAAGGTAGGGAAACAGTGTGATAAGGCAGCAGGAAAAGCAAATAGGATGCTGGGATGCATAGGCAGGGGCATCACCAGCAGGAAAAGGGAGGTCATAATTCCACTACACAAGACACTAGTTTGGCCCCACCTGGAGTACATTGTACAGTTCTGGAGACCTTACCTACATAAGGACATAGACAGGGTAGAGAAGGTTCAGAGGAGGGCAACAAAGATGGTACATGGATTGCATCACAAGTCCTATGAGGACAGGTTGAAAGAATTGAATATGTATTCTGGAGGAGAGGAGGGAGAGAGGGACATGATAGACATACAAGTATCTTACAGGGAGGAACAGGGTGCAGGAATACACTATTTTTAAGCGAAAAAGATGTTCCAGGACTAGAGGTCATGGGATGAAGTTGGAGGAAGGACGATTCAGAGGAAACGTGAGGAAGAATTTCTTCACAGAACGGGTGGTGGACAAGTGGAACACCCTGCCAGAGGAAGTGGTGGGGGCTGAAACAATCACTGGATTTAAGAATGCATGGGCTTAGACATAAAGGAATTCTGGAGGTCAGGGGTCAGGGGTAATGGGCAACAGACTTCTAGGAAAACATAAACTGAACTCACAAACTCAAATGGGCATACTGGGTAGGCCATCGGCCCTTATCTGCCGACACTGTCTTTGTATCTATGTACTTCTGCTCAGTATTCACAATGGAAGAGCAGGGGAGATACCTAATCCAGTCAATAGAAGCACTCTGGATGGCGGGGGTGATATTAGTCCTTTCACAGAAGAAAGGGTTCTGAAAGAACTCTTAAAATTGAAGGTAGATAAAGCAATGGGGCCTGATGGGATTCACCCCAGAATTCTAAAAGAACTAAGGGAAGAACTAGCAACACCACTGACTACCCTTTTTAATAAATCGTGGGATGATGGTGTGGTACCCGAGGACTGGAGGAGGGCGGATCTGATTCCCCTTCACATAAGTGGGAGCAAGACACAGGTAGGAAACTACAGACCTGTCAGTTTGACCTCAGTTGTAGGGAAAATGATGGAATCACTTCTGAAGGAAAGAATTGTTGAGTACCTAGAGGCCAGTGAGGCACAGGACCCAAGGCAGCATGGATTCACAGCAGGACGGTCATGTCAGACAAATCTACTTGATTTCTTTGACTGGGTGACCAATGTAGTAGACCAGGGAGGGGCTGTGGACATGGCCTACCTAGACTTTAGCAAAGCTTTTGACACAGTCCTGCACAAAAGATTAATAAACAAATTAGCCAACCTGGGAGTGGGTCCCATGGTGGTAGCCTGGGTAAAACGCTGACTGGACAACAGGACACAGAGGATAATAATAAATGGAGTCCACTCTGAAGAAAGGGGGGTTGCTAGTGGGGTACCACAGGGTTCAGTACTGGGGCCAGTCCTTTTTAATGTCTTTATAAGTGGCATTGCAGAGGGACTGGAAGAAAAGTATGTCTCTGCAGATGACACAGAGATCTGCAACAGGGTTGATACACGAGTAGGGTGGAAAGGATGAAAAGGACTTGGCAAGGTTGGAGGAATGGCCAAATGTATGGTAGCTAGATTCAGTGCAAAGAAGTGAAAGTAATGCACCTGGGAAAGAAAAACCCAGGGGAAGAGTACACAAAAGGGGGTGAGATACTGACAACAACAAAAATGGAAAGGGACCTGGGGGTAGTCATATCAGACGACCTAAAGGTGGGCCAGCAATGTGAAAAGGCAGTAAGAAGGGCTTGGGGGATACTGGAATGCATAGGGAGAGACATCACCAGTAGAAAACAGGAAGTTGTTGGTCTTCTGTACAGACAGTTGGTCAGACCACATCTGGAATACTGTGTACAGTTCTAGAGATCCCATCTCCACAAAGACATAGACAGGGTGGAGGCTGTTTAGAGGAGGGCAACCAAATGGTGCAGAGTCTGCACCAGAAGACATATGAAGAAAGACTAAAGGAGCTTAAGATGTATAGCCCTGGGGAAAGGGGGGACATGATAGAAGTTCCAAATACCCCAGGGAATCAACAAAGTCCAAGAGGGCAGCATATTTTAGAAAGAGATGTGCAAGGACAAGGGGGCACAATTTGAAGATAGAGGGGGGATGGTTCGAGGTAATGTGAGGAAGTATTTCTTCACAGAGAGGGTTATAGATGCATGGGACAGCCTTCCTGAGGAAGTTGTAGAGTCAAAAACAGTGGGGGAATTCAAGAATGCATGGGGCAGACATAAGGCAATTCTAGTGGGGGTAGGAGGAAGTAGGCTGTTGGTTAACTAGGATCTGCATCCGTTAGGGAAATGGGCAGACTAGGTGGGCCAAGCGGTCCTTATCTGCCATCAGATTATATGTTTTCCTACTTATGAGCCTAGGCACAGAAAAGGTCTTTGATAGGGTGGCATGGGCCTTTATGAGGGGTGTCCTTTCCTGGTTTGGGTTCCCGAGAGAATTTATCCAATCCATATTTAAGCTATATGAGTCCCCTAGTGCATATGTTGGGGCCAATGGGCATGTCTCTGGCGCCTTGGACCTTGGCAGAGGAATGAGACAGGGATGTTCTCTATCCCCACTTTTATTTGCACTTTATATAGAGCCCCTGGCTCAGTCCATCAGAGAAAGTGTAGAAATTAAGGGGATTAAGGCAGGAAATTTTGAACAAAATCTGGTACTGTATGCCAGGGATGTGCATATATATATATATATATATATATATATATATATATATATATATATATATATATATCTATCTCTCTCTATCTGAGCCCGGGACTTCCCTGCCTGTGTTGTTTCAACAAATTGAGGCGTATGGGATACAAATTAAATAGAAGTAAAACAGAGCTTTTATGCTTTTATTATGTTCTGAGCCCAGAGATCAAGCCACAGATTCCCTATGAAATGGGGCATGGACAGTATGCAGGGGCATAGCTACAAGGGTGCAGGGGGTGCAGAGGCACCCGGGCCCACAAGGTTTGAGGGGCCCAAATCATAATTTTGATGTTTATTCAAAACTGGGGAAGGGTCCTGTAACATCACCTTGCACCCAGGCCCTTTGGGAATTTGCTACGCTACTGACAGTATGGGATATCTTGGGATCAAGGTGGGGCTGGAATCTGACCAGTTATGAGGACTTAATTACCCACCCTTGATTGGACCTGCGGAGGTGCGCCCTTCTTCCCCTCTCCCTGTATGCTAAGACACAAGTATTAAAGATGAATGCCCTGCCCTGGTTACTGTACCCGTTTCAATGTATCCCATGTATAGTCCCACAGAGAGAGCTGGAAACCTGGCAAGATATGTTCTTTGCCTTCCTGTGGGAGAGAAGGAGACCTAGACTGAGGCAATCTCTTCTTTTTGCGCCTAAGGCAGAGGGGGGACTGGCCTGTCCTCACTTGCAGGGATATTGGGCGGTTACTCAGATGAGGATTGCACTGCTCTGGGGTAGTCCAGGATTTGACTCACACTGGAAAAGGATGGATCTATGGAAACAAAGTGACTCTCCACTTCAGGCAGTGCTCTTTAGAGGTGGAGGGCAGTTGGAGATTTCAGGGTAATCGGGTATGTTGGTGGTCCTGGAGGGGTGAAGAAGGGGCACTGGTAGAGGGCAAACCAAAAAGCAACTTTGCCAATTTCGATGGTGGGCCTATGACCCCCAGTTTCCCCTGGCGGGCCTCGACACATGGTATAAAAGGCTGGCTGGGCGGGGCCTTCACTCACCTTTTCAATTACTGACAGGTTCGTCAGTCTTATCATTTGAGGCAGCATAGCAGAAATTTGGGCTTAAGTCAGCTAATAACTTTAGGTACTATCAGCTTAGAGATTATCTACATAAACAAATAAGAAAACTGGACGGGGGGGGGGCTATTCCAGAGAATCTGGTATTTGGATAGGGTGGAAAGCGCCATTTCATTATTATATATAGGGTGTATATATTGGACTTGGGTTTGTCCTCACAGTATATTAAACTTAAATGAGAACAGGATTCGGAGGCAACTCTAACAGAAAAGCAATGGGCTATGCTATGGAAAAGCACTTGGAGTACTACAGGGCCTCCCATGTGGCAGGAGTTCAGCTGGAAATTGCGGCCCCGCTTTTTTCGGGTTCCAGCCCAGGTAGTACATTATGCTCCAGGGGTGGGGTCGACTTTTTGGCAGAAATGTGGGGAGGGACATACTTCCCAGTCCCATGTTTTCTGGTGCTGCCCTGTTCTGACCCAATTTTGGACCGAGGTAAAGCATCACCTGATGGATATTTGTCAGGTACAGAGTGTATTAGGCCCAGAACATCTTATTTTAGGGATTATCCCCAGTGAAGTCGGGGGTAAAGAAGCTAAATACCTCTGGTCTATTTGAACTATTGCTGCTATTAAAGCTATCACTAGGAAATGGGGGCAGGAGATTTCACCCTCTACTAAGGATCGGAGGTGAGTGGTGATATCCATACACCTGATGGAAAGAATAACATACAGTCTTAGACAACAGACCCACCTCTATCAAAATAGATGGACAAGATGGCTCTTATATGAGAGCATACTGACCCCCTGAGACTGGGGATTAGGTAAAGAGGATTAAGTATGGGAGAGACCCTTAGTAAGTGGACAAGGCAGGCACTGGGGGCTAAGTAGAAAAACGCACTTCAACACTTACCTGAGAGGCAATCACTGCTCCTTACAGACTGGTAAAGGAATTGTTCATAGAAACTACAGCATACCCCCTGTAACTTCACACACTGGTACTGTTTTGTTTTTCTTGCTTACTGGGTGCTTTCTTCATCCATCATTTTTATTTGTTAAACTGAAATAACCTTGACTTGAGTGTTTGGTAAGAAAATGGAATTGATATATGGATTCCTCTTGGAATTGTTCTATTGGAAAATATATTGTTGAAGACTTATGAGCCTGTTTTGATAAGTAAGGTTTGTAAGTACTGTATATGTTATGTTTACTATAGCCTTGTAAGACATAACACAATAAAGAAAGTATAAAAAAAAGAATTGTATTTTGGAAAAATGTACCCTGTCTCCTTTTGAGCCAATCACGTCTTGCAATTTGTGCTTTCTGTCTTGGAAAACGCTGTTTTTAGTTGCAGTTACTTCTACTCGAAGAATTTCAGAGCTTCAGGCTCTCTGATGCGAGGAACCTTATTTGATTTTTCACAAAAACAGGGTGTCTTTGGCACAAATCCAAAGTATCTGTCTAAGGTGGTTTCAGAGTTTACGCTCAATGAGTCTGTCCACCTTCCTGTTTATTTTCCTGAGCGTGCCAATCCAAGGGAAGCACTGCTCCATACGTTAAATGTGAGCAGAACTTTGAAATACTATCTGCCTAGGACTAAGGAGTCCAGAAAGTCAAAGCAGTTGTTTCTTCGCCCTGGGTAGAGAGGGCATTTCAGTTTCTAAGCAGTGTTTATCCAAATGGTTGGCAAATTGCATTGTGTTCTGCTACGACAAGTATGGCAAAGGATTGCCTGGTGCTGTCAAAGCTCATTCCACCAGAGGAATGGCTAGCTCAGTGGCTTGTTTCACAGGGGTCTCGGCCGCTGGCATTTGTACGGCTGCCACCTGGAGTACGGTCGATACTTTCACCAAGCTCTACAGTCTGGACATTGCCTCGAGCCCATGGAGGATTTGGCAGGGCTGTGTTACAGTGACTCCTATCTTAAGTTTATGGAGAGCCCTCCACCCAGACTGTCTGTTTGCATTTGTAACTGCTTGGTACTCATTCATACGGTTTTACCTGATGACTGAGATACCCCCGAAGAAGATAGAACATTACGTAAGAACTTACTGTAACAGTAGATTGAGGGGATCTCAGTCATCAGGTATAGTTTTCCTCCCACCATCCCCCTTCTTGGGGCTTCTGTCTAGGAGCTAGCTATCTGGTGTATCCAGCTTTTCACTTAGGTCTGGGTACCTCTTTCTCTCCTCGGTTCCCCAGGGCAAGAGCCTAGCTTCTGTGTGGATTCCTCTTCACGGACGGCGAAGATTCCTATGGCGTTACCTGATGACTGAGATCCCCTCAAAAATCTACTGTTATGGTAAGTTCTTATGTTACTGTTCTTTCTTGATAGACTCTGCCATTTGGGACAGGCACGGGCCATCAGCCACCAAAATCCAACATTCTCAACAAAAGAGAATGGCAGTACATTAATTGCCAGCTTTTCAGCAGTTGCGCATTTGTCTCGCTTGCAGTAGCATGATTGAGAGAGAATTTGGAGTGATGCTCAAACATGCTATGCAGCGTAGCCTGCATCTTTCTTGGGGTTGGGCTATTAAACAGCTGGACTCATCGTGGCATCATTGTTGGGGTGGTATTTGACTGTCGGGAATTCATGTGTGCTGCTGCTCGAGTGACACCAGTGATGTTTTTTTTTCCTGCAAAGGCATTCCTGTTCTTTTCTGACTCTGGGTGGTACTACTCAACCCACCACTGCTGCTATGCCCACTATTAGGCAGACCCACAGAATCTTCCTCTCTCTAGTCCTCCTCACTCGCCCTACCATCCACCTGGTCTATTACCCTGACACTTCTGCTTGCCTTGTCTAATGATGGTGATGAGGGACAGGGACCCTCTGCACTGGCTTCCTTCAGGTATTGACATCAGTGTAACAGGTGTGTGTGTGTGTGTTGCTCACCGGTACCTAGGTGGCTGTCCTCATGCGTGACATAGCTGACGGATGGTAACTGTCTCATCAGGTGGTTAAAGTATATAAAAATCCCAAACTAGGGATTTTGTCCTCCTCCTCCACAGGTCTGTCCTTCTCATCATCACTGTCTTCAGGCTGTCTGACCCTCTCATCATCAGGAGTCTAAGTGTGATGCATATTTTCCCGATCTCCCGCTTCAGCCACTGACTCAAGCTTCATGCTGTCAGGCTCCGTACCACCACCACCAGCCCCGGGAACACCAACAACATCCTTCTCAACTACTGTTCCTTGTTTTCTGCTGCTTCCTTGTCACCTCCCACATCCCCCATCAGCATGGCTGCCACAGATGTGGCGGAGAAACATTTTGGCTCCATTAATGCCACTGCTGCCAACTACTTCTTCACTACCAGCCCCGGAACCTATAGAACACGCTGCTGTAGACATATTTTTTTTTAACTACAGCACTATTTTGCCCCACAGATTTTGAACACTAATTTGCTACCTCCCCAGAACCTCTCCCTTTAATAGTGTCTCTTCCCTGTCATTCTTATACACTAAATATAACTTGATTTGGGATGAAAAATTAGTAAACATAAAAGCCTGCAGTACAAATAAGTACCAGGAGCAGACAGCACCTCCCCTAGGGATTCTGGAATCAGCAGTGTGATCTGAAAAAATAAAACACCACAGGGATTAACACAACACACACGACAACAGGGGTAAGCGGGTTAAACAAGTTATTAACTAAAAGCATCCGACAACACCTCTCCCTAGAGAATCAGGGATCAGCAGTGTGATCTGAAAAATACTATGCTAATAGTATGTAGCAAAAGAAAGAAAGGATTTTTTTTTAACACAACACAGGGATTAATAAACTAACACAACAGTACAAATAAGTACCAGGCGCAGACAACACCATCAGGGAGTGTGATCTGAAAAACTACTGATCTGTTTTGTTTTGTTAACAGAACAGGGATGAAAATGACCGGAGTAACAGGGCTAATTTAATATTAAGTATAGCAAAAAGTGACAGAACACTGTCACTTTAAGAAAAATATAACAAAAAAATAGCTAAAACTGCTACAGAAAGACACTGACAAAATACTTAAACCCACCAAACTAAACCACAGAAATAAAAATGAGAAATTACTCAGTACAGATCAAAAATGATGAACAAGGAAGAGTAAGAAAACCAAAATATAACACAGATCTGCGTAAATGAAAAAGCTCTGAATTTTTCTGAGCTACCTTGCTTTACAGTACACCTGCCCTCCTCCACACCAGTGTTTAGATTGACAAAACAGAAACCACTACTTTAAAGTAAATAATAAGTGAAAAAATTAACAAAAAACACATCTAGCAGCACAAGGCCCTTTAGAACAATTTGTGAGCAATTTTGGGTTCAAAAAACTCAGTTCTGAGATGCATTTTTAAAGTTTTTTTTTTTTTTTTAGACAAGCACACACAGACTTCTCTCCAACTCTGTCTTCAAAAGACTTCACTTAAGACAGCCTCCTTGTGGCATATAGCCTGTTTCAGCAACATGTGACCTCCAGTCCCATAGTACATTGCAAACTTTGCCTCTGTGCCAAACTTCATTGGTGGAGTTATCAGTTTACCATGAAGTTGGATTTCACAAGGTATCTTAACTTTGTTAAAAGAGGTGAATTCACAAAGTAATCCACAAAGTGAAGTTTTCCAACTTCTCAAATTACTTTTTATGATCACCCACACCGCCATGAGTACCTCCCCAAAGCCACCAACTGGAGCCTCTATGGAAGTGCATGTCGTCGAGCCACAGGTCAGAAAGTATAGGAAAACCAGGAACAGTTTAAAAATTTGCAAATAGCGTTCTATTTTTCTCAATAACAGCAAAATAAAAAATATCCAATATAACTATTTACAAGGCAGTACAAACAGAGAAAATTAAGTCCTTCTTCTGAGGGTATCTCACTCTCATTGTCTCTCTAGCAAAGGCATGGCTGTTCTTTTTATAAGTCTTTGGGAAGTCGTTAAGAGAGCTTGCTTCTCATAGAATGTTCTTGTCAGTTTCATTCCTTGCAGGTGCAGCTAAACAGTACATGCTGTCCCAAAACTGACCTCTTGTTTGTTGACAGCTCTGCAAAGGGTTTAAAAACTGCATCTCGGGTTAATCCCTTGAGTTCCAAATAGCGTTGCAATCATTTCAACAGTGTGACTAAATACCGTTTTAAACAAAGGGATCCCAGTATCAGTGACATTTCCACATAAAGGTTCACATATATTTTTATACCGGCAGATATGCAAAGGGGAAGAAAAGACAGAACAGCAAGAGAAGGCAGAGAGATAGCGAGAGGCGGAGAATTGCGAAACTTTTGGAGTGATCAGTTCCTAGGTCTCACAAAAAAATTTGGTTGTGCAACCAGACAGACAAGAGACAGAAAAGGAGAGGATAGAACCAGACCCTTGCTTTTAAACTCTTTCTGCATAACAAATGGGGCGCAGGGCCTTATTCAACCATGTCACAGTGTACTGCAGCCACATATCTTGCAGGAGAGAAGCAGCAGATGGATGCTCCGAATCCCTCCCTGTTGGTCTGTACTCCTGTCATCCCGGGCTTGCATTGTGAACTTTGGTTGCCAGTGTGCCCCAGTGATGCCCTGTCATTCAACATCCTGGAGCCAGCTCTCTGTGCTTTTTTGGCCTCTCTTAATCTTACTTCTTCCATGTTCGTGCTGTATGGCAGTTGCCACTCTTCATGACTTGTAAAGCAGCTTAACATACATTGTGTCTGAAAGGCACTGTATAAACAAACAAAAAAAAAAAATGTTTTGCCTGCAGTTGCTCATGGTTTTTGTTCCATGTTTGCAGAATGTCTGAATGGAACAGAACATTTAACAAAACTTGAAAAGAATGTCAGTTTTCAGTAGAAGTGTGAACATGCATGACATTGCAGGTCTGTTGTAATATTTAGAATACTGTGCATTAATTCAGTATGGTAATATTCACTTGCACTAGAAAAGTTCAAGGGGAAGAGTCTGCCTGTTGTCAGGCGCTTTGTGTACAGTGTTCCCCATTCAATATGACAGTACAGTGGGCCACCATCCAGTATTTGTTTACCACCACCCTGAGACCAGAGCAGTACTGCCCGATGACCTGAGTCTAAATACAGACAGGCCAGGCATAAGCATTCCAGCCAAACTACAGCCTTGCAGTAAGAATATTATACAGCCAGCTCTACTCCTTTCTAGAGCAGTCTGACGCCCTTACCATACATCAACATGGTTTTCGGAAATCACATGGGACGGAATATGCTCTTCTGAGGGTCACCTCAGACATCTTCCAGGTCTTGGATTGAGGCTGGGCCACCGGGGTCATCTTCATAGACCTTACAAAGGCCTTAGATCTTGTAAACCATCCACTCCTCATCTCCAAGCTCCATTGTCTCGGCCTTGATTCCAGCTCTCTAACTTGGTTCACTAACTACTTATCAGACTGGTTTCAGTGTGTCATATGGGCTGGTGCGTACTCCTCCTTGTCTTCAATCACTGATGAAGTCCCTTAGGATCAATCCATGGGCCTCTATTATTCTCCATCTTTATCAGTGAACTTCCTCTAAACTGTGGGGGGAGGGGTGGGCTTCAGTTCAGCTCTACGCAGACAATGCCATACTATATAGATATAGCAGATACGTCTCCTCCATTAAGTCTGACCTGGAAAAAAGACTTCCAACAGCTGGAATCCTGGTTCAAGGAGAACTTGTTGGTGTTGAATACAAAGAAAAAGAAAACCATGCTGTTCCATCATACCTCCTTCGATAGAACGTCCCAGCCTCCCCTGGTAGTCATTAACTCCTCTGGTAAGCCTTTAGAAGGAGTGGGCGCCTTCAGATATCTGGGCATGACTCTTGATGAGCATCTATCCCATGAATCACATGCAACTAATGTTATTAAGGCAACTAATCAAAAACTCCGCCTCCTATAACTGTACTGCCCCCTACCTCATACCCCATGCTCTGAAGACTATTGCCTCGACTACTCTTCTCCCAGGGCTTTTTATGGGGCCCCAGTAACCCACTCTGTCAAGACGTCTGTTCTGGCCAAGCTTAAGTAGGCCTATCACAGAATTGCATGCTTTACAGCCAAAACACCAGCCCGGGCCCACCACTGCGATGTGCTCAACACTCTAAGCTGGCCGTCCTTTAGGGCCAAAATGGAATTCCCTGTACTATGCACCATCTTCAAAATCATCCACCTTCCCTCCCCACCCATCTATTCTCATGGAAATCCTTCTCTAGGACCCTCAGATCCTCCCACCTCCCTATATTAAGCATACCCAAAACCCGTTTAGCCATAGGCAAGAGATCCTTCTCTTCCGCAGCACCTCATAAATGGAACAGCCTCCCACAGCTTACTTTTGTGTACGTCTCTTCCCCAGTTCGAGTCTCTACAAAGAAATTTTCTTTCCACCGCCTATTTGTAACAGTAACTGCTCCTAATCCTCCCCAGCCATGTGCCTCCTCTCCCCCCATTCTCTCCTATCCTAACCCTGACGCACCATCTTCCCCACACCTCCCCCTCTCCTGACTTTACCTTTCTCCGCCTCGCTGCATGTATATATGTATATATTGTATTATATGTAAAATGTGATATCCCTTTACCAGTTTAGAATGTTGTAACTTAAGTCACTGCCTGTGTGATGTTTTCTTTGTTCATTGCTTTGTTTATTATGTGTGTCTTTGTAAAAGTGTCTGTGTACACTTACCATGTTTTATTATTTGTTGTATCACTGTTCCTCCCTTTGTAACCCTTTTTCACTGGGTCGCCCCTGAAAAAGGGAGATTTCATCTCAGTGGGCCCACCTGGTTACCAAAATTCAAAAAAATAAAATAAATTTAAGCTTAGCAGTAAGTAATACAGAGCTGGTAGTTTGAATAATGCAAGGAAAAGCCATTTCCGAATAACCTGAAATGATCCAGGTGGAGTTAGCTGTCTAAAATGATAGAAGGCTTCCTTAGAATGGCAGAAAAAGGGGAGATATTGTTGATGGGGGACCTGAATATGCCAGATGTTAACTGGAGCACCTTTGCTGCAGGCACATCCAAGAGCAGGGTCATTCTTGATGTCCTACAAGGGGCATGCCTCAGACAGCTAGTATTGGAACCCACTCGGGAGGGAGCAATTTTAGACATGGTACTCTCAAATGGGGATGGAGAAAGAAGCTCAGATTTAGAAGTGGCAGCCATCTGTGGGAACAATGACCACCAAACAGTGTGGTTCACGATAAACACAGCCATACAATCAAGCCATACTAAAGCAAGAGTAGTGGACTTTAGAAGGGCTGACTTTGGGAAAATGAGAGAGTGCCTCAGAAAAGCACTAGCAAACAGGCAAGAAGGAGGGGTGGAGAAACAATGGGGAATAATCATAACAGCCGACACAGAGGCAACAAGCCTTTGTGTAAAGCAAACCAAGAAAACACAATGAAGGAAAAAAACGCTATGGTTCTCAAAAGAGGTGGCAGGGAAGGTTAAGGAGAAAAGGATAGCATTCAGGAAATATAAGGAAACACAGAAGGAGCAGGACAGAGAACTTTATCAGTTAAAGCAGAAAGAGGCTGGGAAGGCAGTCAGAATAGCAAAGGCCCAAACTGAGGAAAGGATAGCCAACTCTGTTAAGAAGGGGGATAAGACCTTTTATAGGTACATTAGGGAGCGAAGAAAGATGAAAGGAGGGATACTGAGGCTTAATAAAGGGGAAGGAATGTGGGTAGAGGGTGACAGTGAAAAAGCAGGGATACTGCATGAATATTTCTGCTCAGTATTCACAAAGGAAGAGAAGGGGGTGGTACCTAAACCAAACAAGAGAAACACTCTGAAGACGGGGGTCGATACCAGTCCATTTACAGAAGAAAGGGTTCTGAAAGAATTAATAAAATTGAAGGTGGACAAAGCAATGGGGCCTGATGGGATTCACCCAAGAATTCTAAAAGAACTAAGGGTAGAACTAGTGATACCGCTGACTACTATCTTTAACAAATTATGGGAAGATGAGGTGGTACCTGAGGACTGGAGGAGGGTGGATGTGATTCCTCTTCACAAAAGTGGGAGCAGGACAGAGGCAGGAAACTACAGACCAGTTAGTTTGACCTCAGTGGTAGGGAAAATGATGGAATCACTTCTGAAGGAAAGAATTGTTGAGTACTTAGAGGCCAGTGGGGCACAGGACCCAAGGCAGCATGGATTCATGATGGGAAGGTCGTGTCAGATGAATATAATAGATTTCTTTGACTGGGTGGCCAAAGTAGTAGACCAGGGAGGGGCTGTGGACATGGCCTACCTAGATTTTAGCAAGACATTTGATACAGTACCACACAAAAGATTAATACACAAGTTGTCCAGCCTTGGAGTGGGTCCCAAGGTGGTAGCCTGGATAAAAAATTGGCTAGACAACAGGACGCAAAGGGTAGTGGTAAATGGAGTCCACAGTGAAGAAAGTGTTACTAGCGGGGTACCGCAGGGTTCAATACTGGGTCCGGTGTTTTTTAATGTCTTTATAAGTGACATTGCAGAGGAACTGGAAGGAAAAGTATGTCTCTTTGCAGACGACACAAAGATCTGCAACAGGGTTGATACACAAGATGGAGTGAAAAGGATGAGAAGGGACTTGGCAAGGTTGGAGGAATGGTCAAATGTATGGCAGCTCAGATTGAATGCAAAGAAGTGCAAGGTAATGCAGCTGGAAAACAAAAACCCGGGGGAAGAGTACACAATGGGGGGTGAGATGCTGACAAAAGTAAAAATGGAAAAGGACCTGGGGGTAATTATATCCCCCTTACCCCCTGCACCCCCCTCGATCTCCTACCCTCACTTCCCCACCACTCACCCTCCCCTCCCTTTCCTTGTCTTGCTCATAGCTCATGTCTTTGTACTGGTTATTACATGTCTGTAAGTCAATGACTATATGTTTGTAACTAAAAATGATGACTGTTGCACATGCTGACGTGGAACCTTTGTAAAGAGCCTCGGCTCAAAGGTATTGTAATCCTAGATTGAAATAAATAAATAAAAAAATAAAATATCAGATGATCTAAAGGTGGGCAAGCAATGTGAGAAGGCAGTAAGGAAGGCTGGGATGCATAGGGAGAGGCATCAATAGTAGAAAACAAGAAGTTGTTATCCCTCTGTACAGACAGTTAGTCTTGATGGAGGAGGAACATCTGGATATCATGGCAGCCACAGAAACATGGTACACACAAAACCATGATTAGGACGTAAACATACCAGGATACACTATCTACAGGAGGGACAGGGAGGGTAAAAGAGGAGGAGGAGTAGCTCTTTACATAAGGGAAGGAATCAAAGCAGCAGAAGAAAAGGGTAAACAGGGAGGAGAAGAAGCACTGTGGGTCAATTTGGAGACAGGCAATGGCACCACAATCTGCACAGGGGTTGTATACAGACCCCCCCTCTCAAGGGGAGGAAATGGACAAGGAAATGATAGAAAGTATACTTAGAATGGCAGAAAATGGGGAGATGTTGCTGATGGGTGATCTGAATATGCCAGATGTTAACTGGAGTGCAGTTGCAGCAGCCACTTCAAAGAGTGGTTTTATTCTAGATGCCCTACAGGGGGCATGCTTAGACAACTAGTATTGGAACCCACTCGAGAGGGAGCAATCTTAGACCTGGTTCTCTCAAATGGAGATGGAGAGAGGATCACAGATGTAGAAGTGGGTAGCCATCTGGGAACTAGCGACCATCGAACAGTATGGTTCACAATAAACACAGCAATAGAGTCAAGCCATACAAAGGCAAAAGTACTGGACTTAGGAGGGCTGACTTTGCCAAAATGGGTGAGTGCCTAAGGAATGCACTAGCAAATGGGCAGGAAGGAGGGGTGGAAGAACAATGGGGAATAATAAAAACTGCCATCACAGAGGTAACAAGCCTTTGTGTGAAGCAAATAAAGAAAACAAAACGATGTAAGAAACCACTATGGTTCTCAAAGGAAGTGGCAGTGAAGGTTCAAGAGAAAAAGAAAGCATTCAGGAAGTACAAGGAATCACAGAAGGA
Source organism: Neoceratodus forsteri (assembly GCA_016271365.2). NCBI lineage: Eukaryota > Metazoa > Chordata > Ceratodontiformes > Ceratodontidae > Neoceratodus > Neoceratodus forsteri. The sequence goes on from CM028129.1 coordinate 728,719,177, forward strand.
GCAGGACAGAGAACTGTATCAGTTAAAGCAAAAGGAAGCTGGGAAGGCAGTCAGAACAAGCAAAGGCCCAAACCGAGGAAAAGATAGCCAACCTGGTTAAGAAAGGGATAAACCTTTATAGGTACATCAGGGAGCGAAGGAAGACCAAGGGAGGGATAGTGAGGCTTAATAAAGGGGGGGGAGGTGGGCAGAGGGTGACAGTGAAAAGGCAGAGATACTAAACAAATATTTTTGCTCAGTATTTACAAATCAAGAGGGGGAGGTACCTAAAACAAACAATAGAAACACTCTGGATACAGAAGTTGATACCAGCCCATTTACAGAAGAAAGGGTTCTGAAAGAACTCTTAAAACTGAAGGTGGACAAAACAATGGGGCCTGATGGGATTCATCCCAGAATTCTAAAAGAACTAAGGGTAGAACTAGTGATACCGCTGACTACTATCTTTAACAAATCATGGGAGGATGGGCTGGTACCCGAGGACTGGAGGAGGGCAGATGTGATTCCCCTTCACAAAAGTGGGAGCAAGGCAGAAGCAGGAAACTACAGACCTGTTAGTTTAACCTCAGTGATAGGTGTAACCCCTAGATGGCGCTATCCCAGGGGCTACTACCCCTGCCTGATTTGCCACTAACAGGTTGAGGGGCCTGGATCCAATGGCGGGTGCCTCCACCCAGAGGTCAGGGTTTGCAATAGTTAAACTAACTTGGTCACAGCCCTCTGGGACACTGCAACCCCCATTTCTTTCCACTAGTGGCCCACACAATATATCAGAATTACCTTCACAGTATACACTCTACCCCAGGTCTGGTTCCGGCACTGGGACCTCCTGTGAAATGAGATACAGTGCAACAATCACAGTACAGTACTTTAACATAGACAAACACTCAGGCAGTATAACTTTGCTGAAACAAGCAGCTCTGATTTATTTAGGGGATATAACAAGGACAGGGGAAATCAGGTTAATTAGCTTATCACCTAATAATCTCATTTATGGCTCTGTGCACAGGCCTATCCCTTATCAGTTACTGTCCCTGGGTACCCAAGCCCTAGTGGCTAGTCCAAACCGTGGCAGCTGGTAGGGCCCTTTCACACAGAGAAAAGGAGAATTAAACAGTCAGCAGTACAGTAATTCCATTTGGATTTAATGTGGCAATTCAACAGGAGCGTACCTGAATTAGTACTCACGACCTCCAAATAAGATAGGGTCCTTCAATGTCAGCAGGGCTCACTTGAGGTACACAAACCTCTTCAAACATTTATATAAAAGAAAGCACTATACCAGGCAGGCTGCATCTGTATCCCGATCGCAATTACTGCACAATACCCGGAGAACACACAGCAGATTCAGTTCCTGACAGACCGAGTGCAATTTTCAGCAATCCTCCAGTCTTCTACAGGGTGAGCCTGGTTTCTCCTTCAGATATCCTTTGATTTCTTCACAGGACGGATTCAGTCCCAACAAGCTGCAGACCGAACTCTGGCCTTACACACGTTTTTGACTAAAACTGCACACTGAAAAGCACAGGGCCTTCCTTCTTCACTGCCAAAGCTCAACTGAAACTCCAACCGACAAAACTGGGCACTTCCTTTGAGTTCCTCCCAGTTCTTGACTGGATTGGCTGTCACTCACAATAGACTGCTGCTGTTGTCCAAAAAGGCACTGAAGTCTAAACTACATCTCCCAGAGTCACTGCCCATACAATCCTCTTGTGGCTGGCTCAGATTATGAGTCCAAGTTCTGATTCATTCCAAGGCACCATTTTAGAGCTAGCTTACCCCACACTGATTGGTCCAGTTCAGTAGTTCAAAACTAGAATGGGGAACTAGCAGACACAGTTCTGACTGCAAAGAAAGCAGGTTTGACAAACTGTAATTTATTATTACTCTAAATAATTTCTGGCAAACAGTTACATCTTTCAGATAGGTTCCTTTGCACTCTTAGTGACTGCAAAAATGAAGTGAATTGGCAGCAGCTCGAGTGGTACTCAGAGAAGCACACAGTCCCCCATACAACTAATTATGTCTGCAAGCAGACAGCTCTTAAAGAGACAGTACCAGAGGCTCTAAAACACTCACTGATAAATGGCTTAAATGCCAAACACCATTCAGGCTTGGAGCATTCAAGCAAGCTCCTGAAGTCTTTTGGGAACCCCCATTTGCAGGGGAGTTACACCCTTCCTAGTCTGGGAAAGCTTGACGTCCGCGCAAGCAAGTACCTAATAAGTTTTAACTGCAACCGTATACATTTGCATTAGGCTCACACATGTAATCATCAGTCAATATATCATTTTACCAAGAACACATTTCTGAAACATTGCAGTACGTCACTTTACACAGTATTACATACACATTGTACCATAACTCAAGTTATTACCTCTTGTACATGAAACCTGAAGAGAGGGGGCCCTTCCTATCAGTTACCTTGGGGCTGGATGGGGCAAGGCACCATACTTAGAGGGCAACACAAGTAACTTGGAGTTAGCACTGATGCTCAGTTTGGGCAATGAGCTCGGGGACACATACACCCTTTATGGACAACATTGAGAGGCAAGTCCACAGGCCTCCCAAGTGAATCATAACTGAGGTGCACCACAGGCTTTACAGCTCGACCAGTCTTTCTAGGGGAACTGTTATAGTCTCTGCACTCTGAGCCTCATTTTCAGCATTGTCCTCACTTGTCAGGGAGTCTCCATGGGGGTAGAGAGGCTAGAACTTGGGCACTTTCAGCTCCAGGAGTTACAGTTTCTGAGTCCACAACATTTGGCTCGCATGGAGAGCTTTCGGACACTGGCAGTGGACTGTCAGGGCACTCAAAATACTCTTTCTTGTTCGGGTGTATCACCAGTCTGCCCCAATCTATCATTTTCCTCCCCTGAAAGCTCAAACAGTTCAACCATGCACAATTATTCCATTTCATCTGATCTGATGCTTTGCACTTCACTTTCTGGGAGCATTGGCTCCAGGGATGAAGCTGGGGGCTTAGACAGTCCAGAAGGCCCAGCTTCATCTCCAGTATTGACTAGGGATTGCCCCAAACATTGACTCAGTTCGTAAGAAGGATAGTATTCAAAGTCACTCACTTTCTTCCGATATGGACTGACAGTCATGCTCAACTGGGACTTGTGGAGGGAACACTTTAACTTTGCTTCTGTAGGTGCAGACTTTCTTGATCTTTTCTTAGCAGCAGCTCTAGTCACTGGTCCAGAGGGGCATCTTCTAGGGCTCAGACTCAATTAAGATTTGTCCAATGGGCAGTAAATGATTTCTATGCATTGTTTTTACATCTTTTGAATTATTCTCAGGCCTTACTTTGTACACTGGCAGATCATCTAGTTTGCCCACTACAATGTGAGGGAGATGGTGCCATCTGTCAGCAATCTTGTGCTTGCCATGCAGTCCCAGATTTCTTAGCAATACCCGATCTCCTCCTGGAGTTCCTGTGCTTTCACCTTTATCATACCTTTCTTGTTGGCGGATTTCTTTTGGCAGCCATGGTTTGAGCCAGTTGATACGCATGAGTTAGCTGGGCCTTTAACTTTTGCACATACTGTAAATAGTTGTCAGCTTGAACCCCATCAGGAGAGATCTCAAAACACACATCTACTGGTAGTCGAGCTCTCTTCCAAACATCAGGCGTGTAGGGGAGAATCCAGTGGCATCACTTTGGTGCAGTTATACATGTACCAGGGTGCTAATTTGTTGGCTCCATCTAGGCTTGTCCTTTGGGTGCAGGGTGCCTAGCATATCTAGCAAAGTGCGGTTGAAACGTTCAGGCTGTGGGTCCCCTGGGGTGGTAAGGAGTGGTTCTGGACTTTCGCATCACCCACAGAGAAAGCATCTTTGATCAGACGACTCTCAAAGTCTCTCCTTGATCAGAATGGATTCTTTGAGAGCCCCATAGTGAACAAAAAGTTTTCTACAAGTACTTTGGCCACAGTGGATGCTTTCTGGTCTTTGGTGGGAAAGCTTGGGCATATCTCGTGAAATGGTCAGTGACCACCAGCACATTACTGATATTTCTTTGATCTGACTCCAAACTCAGAAAATCAATACAGACCAGCTCCATGGGTGCACTGGTGGTGATGTTAACAAGGGGCAGCCTCTGGGGCAAAGCTTTCCTCTGTAAGCAGCGACTACAAGTTCAATGTGTTGCTCCACATCAGCCCCCATCTTAGGCCAATAGAATCTGGATCTCACCAAGTCAAGTGTTCTGTCTATACCAAGGTGCCCCATGTGGTTGTGCAAGGACCTCAGTACTGAGTCTCAAAGGCAGTGGGCAGCACTAGTTGTTGTTTGTCTACTTGTCCCCTCTGTCTACTGTTTCTCTGTATAACAGTTTATTGATCAGTTTCAACTTAGGACCTCTTTTGTATAACAGTGCAGTTCTCAAATCAGTGGAGCGTGATTTGGACACATCTTTTCCTGCATAGAGGGCTTCAAGCTGCTTTGATCATGGGATCGTGATTGAGCCCGCCGAATACTGTCATTGTCCAGCTGAGGCAGTGCACCAATGTCTATTGCAGAAAGTGGCAATAAGCAGCAGGTATGCAATTCCTCAGAGGGTCCGCTAATCCACCATGCAGTCCACTGCGTCCGTGGGACATTTGTTCTCCTCCTGTCAAATTCCGCAGAGTGCCCGAATGTCAGGTTCTGCCAATCGGACCCAACTATTCTGGGGAACAGGCCTCCGGGAGAGCATCAGCATCTATGTGGTTCAGACCTGCTCGGTATTCGAGAGCATAGTCATATGTAGATAATGCAGAAAGCCACCTATGGCCAGTGGCATCCAACTTAGCTGAGGTCTGCACATAGGTCAAAGGATTATTGCGTTTTACTAGTATTTTAGCCCCATACAAGTACTCATGGAATTGGTCAACAATAGCCCACTTCAAAGCTAGGAACTCTAACTTATGTACAGGATAGTTCTTTCGGATGGGGTCAGGCTTCTACTGGCAAAGGCCACTGGTCTCAGGCCATTCTCGTGCTCTTGGTACAACACAGCCCCCAACCCTTGCAAGCTAGCATCAGTGTCAGGACGAAGGTTTTCTTGGATCGGCATAGGCCAGCACTGGAGCATGGGTGTTGATATATGATCTCATGAAAAGCAGTCTCACAATCAGAGTCCAGCGGGCCCCAAATACTTAACTCGGATGAAAATACACTCTTCAGTCTTGAGGAGGTTGACTTTGGTATTTTTTGTGGGTTGGGGATACCCTTGAGTAAGGTTAAGTAAAGGGCGGATCACTCTTGAATAGTCCTTGATGAAGTTACCGATAATAACCACAGAATCCCAGGAATCTTTGCAGTTCTTTAGATTTTGGGCTGTGCCAGGTGGTCAAGGCCTCAACTTTACTTGGGTCGGTCTCTATTCCTCGGTGGATACTATGTGTCCCACATACTTTACTGATGTTTGAAAGAATTGACACTTATCAATGGACAGTTTAAGGCCAAAGTCCTCCAGTCGGTCCAATACCTTAAATAATCTGCTCTCATGTTCCTCCAGTGAGCTGCCAAACACATAACATCATCTAGGTATACCAGGCACTCTAGTAAGTTCATGTCCCCACTGCACGCCCATCAATCGCTGAAAAGTGGCTGGGGCACCTGAAACCTTGAGGCATCCTCATGAATTCATAGAAGCCAAGCGGACAGATAAAGGCCGCTTCTCACGTGTCCTGGGGCCATCGGGATCTGATAGTACCCACCGCGGAGATCCAGCACAGAGAACCACTTGCTCTCGCTTAGGCAGTCCAAAGCATCCTGAATGTGGGCATTGTGTACTGATCAGGGATAGTCCGCCGGTTTAAGGTGCGATAATCCACACACATCCTTACTGTTCCATTCTTTTCCTCACTACCACAATGGGAAAGCATAAGGGCTTCTGGATTCTTGTATTACACCAGCAGCTAACATCTCTTGCAGATGCCGCCTCATCATCTATGTCAGCAGGTGCCAGGCGTCGAGACCTCTCACGAAATGGTCTTTCGTCATGCAGCCGGATATTGTGCTCAGCTCCTTGCACGCATCCTACATCCCATTCCTTTAAAGAAAACACCTGGTCTCTCTGGGCAAGCTTCTCACTGATCCTCACTTTCCATTCAGCTGGCAGCGGAGTCGCAAATCAAACAAGTCAGACGTTACTCTGTCATTCTTCCTTGAACTCTTGCTGCTGAGTAGCACTGCAGTGTCTGCACAATGCACATTAGCCAGGATGCAACCTCTGTTTACTCGAATGTCTCTTTCAGACACATTATGAACTTGGACCATTACCTTCTGGCATAAGCATGGGCTCTAGCGGCAAAATACTAGGCTTGACCAGCAGTCCTCTGGCAATTTTCCATCGCCTGGTGCATCCAACATTAATATTTTATTCTTAACATCCTTTCTGATACAGACCTCTCCCTGTAAGGTACACTGGGCATTTGGCGCCAGGATCAGAGACTCAGGATCCTTCTTCCATACAATCCGACCGTTCCTCTGGTTCTATTTTTTCAGCATCTCTCTGTGCCTCATAGGCCTTCTTAATTAAAGCCGAACTCTTAAAGCTCTACTAGTCTTTGACCCTGTTTTTCATAACACAACTGTGCCAGCCTTCCTAACATATGAGCATTTGTTCCAATCAACAAAGGGACACCATCATACAGTCCAGTGGGGGACACACTCAGGCTAAGGTCTCTACTTATTCGCCACCCAGCCACGGAGGTGGGAAAGACAGCCAAATTCGGATATACCGGAATAGGGGTAGGCCTCTCACTTAACCCCATACATGCAGTCCTTCTAATGGTTGTAAGGGTACGCCTGACAAATGCTTCTGATACCAATCCTGGAACATAATTGTCACTTGGGAGCCACTGTCTAATACAGCTCTTGTAGACACTCCATTCACCTTTACAGTGGTCTCCATGGAAGGACCCACTATTCTGGACCAGTCTGGAGAGGCGGTAGGGGGCCTGGGCAACTGACCTTGCCACAAAAGGACGGAATTAGCATTTTGGTGCCCTCACTGGATCATGTCGCACCTCTTAACCACTGATTTCTTCTCCAAGTCTCCTTGTAGCCTATATGCAACTTTGTCAGTGTCTTTGGGACTGGCATTCCTTTCATGTGCCCATCTTTCCCACAATTATAGCAAAACATACTTTCTGGAGTTTGAGCTGGCTGAGGCACCACACTGGGAGCCAGGGTGGGGTATTACTAACTGAAACCTGGGTGACATCTCTGTCTGCGCGGATAAGCATTTGGAGACATCTCGTCAGTTTCTCCACTTCCATGGTCAAGGAATTGAGTTTGGAGCTGTTATCAGCAGGAGATACATGGTGGGTACCCCACCCCATAGCAGATGCAGTCGGATATAGGTCAGGGCCTGCATTTGCAGGCGTATCATAAAGGGACTGTTTTTGAATTCCCGGATCTCTCTCAACAGTTCGCCCCATTGTGGCATATCTTTTCCTTGTCAGAGCACTCATTGACTATCAACCTCTGCCCCTGAACTTCACTTGATGGGTCACCCTCAGTCACTGGGTCGAGCCACAGCTGTTGGTGCAGGTACCTCCGAGGTCGCCTTTTCTCAACTCCTTGAATTTCTCTCATTAACTCATCATAGGAGGTGGGGATTCCAGTCGATTTGCCAGGCGAACTGAAGCAACAGCAGTTCTGAGAAGGGGCAGACTTAATGATTCTGTCCAGTCTGGTTCGTCCAGTTCAATCGCTGGCAAACTACTCTTTCTGAGGCATTCTTGCAACAATTTTTCCAGCCGAGAGACATACACAGACAACAACTCCTTGGTACTGTTGTGCATTTCTTACTCTCCACCATAGGTCCTCATCAGAATCTGGGCTCCTACACATTCTCAAGGCCTCAAGATAGGCCTGTGCAGTCGCCTAGGGTTACCGCCCGCTTAGCACGGATGGTAGCCAGGGCAGGACCTCGAGGCTCTCACTAACCTCTTTCGCCGCTTCCCGAGCATTGCCATTCTAGCACTTGGGGGCAACATAGTCTATCCAGGTCTCACAGTCATCCTCCCCTTGGGGGGTGGGGAGGGTGCCAGAGAAGATCCTCAACCTTCGGTAAGAGTCGTGACTAATGGCAGGTGCAGAAATAGGAGTCTGCATTGGTTCAGCCACCATTACGGGCACTGGAGCAGGAGAGGGTGTTGGGGAGGAACACCCCAGGTGGCAAGAATAGTTTCTTCAAGTCCTCCACAGTTTCCCTCTCCCAGCAACCATTCAGCAAATTTCTCCTCAAAAGTTTCAGATAGTGGTGGGGCTGATTCTCCCTGGGTCTTTACTGTCCTTAGTTATCACTCTCCAAGCAGTGAGGGCTCCCTCTGGGGTAATGGTCTGTGGCACTTTGGAGCTATCTATGGGATCCTTAAACTCTACTAGGGCCAGGAAAGTGTGGGTGAGCAGATTAGCATGCCGACCCACCACCACAGGGTTTTGTAAACCTTCCACCTTGGAAAGTACTCCTGCACAGTGTCCGTATTGATACCCAGGGGATGTCCAGGATAAGCATAGCATTTTGGGGTCGATCTCCTCCCAGTACACCACTCCACCAGCCGGTGCACAGCCACTTCTGTCGGGGTACCCATTTTTTTCTTAACAGTGGTTCGTAAATATGGCCACTAGAGGACACACAATCCCAGCGGTGAGCCTCCAAGATGTAACCCCTAGATGGCGCTATCCCAGGGGCTACTACCCCTGCCTGATTTGCCACTAACAGGTTGAGGGGCCTGGATCCAATGGCGGGTGCCTCCACCCAGAAGTCAGGGTTTGCAATAGTTAAACTAACTTGGTCACAGCCCTCTGGGAAACTGCAACCCCCATTTCTTCCCACTAGTGGCCCACACAATATATCAGAATTACCTTCACAGTATACACTTACCCCAGGTCTGGTTCCGGCACTGGGACCTCCTGTGAAATGAGATACAGTGCAACAATCACAGTACAGTACTTTAACATAGACAAATACTTGGCAGTATAACTTTGCTGAAACAAGCAGCTCTGATTTATTTAGGGGATATAACAAGGACAGGGGAAATCAGGTTAATTAGCTTATCACTCTAATAATCTACCTATGGCTCTGTGCACAGGCCTATCCCTATCAGTTACTGTCCCTGGGTACCCAAGCCCTAGTGGCTAGTCCAAACCGTGGCAGCTGGTAGGGGCCCTTTCACACAGAGAAAAGAGAATTAAACAGTCAGCAGTACAGTAATTCCATTTGGATTTAATGTGGCAATTCAACGGGAGCAACCCTGAATTAGTACTCACGACCTCCAAATAAGATAGGGTCCTTCAATGTCAGCAGGGCTCACTTGAGGTACACAAACCTCTTCACACATTTATATAAAAGAAAGCACTATACCAGGCAGGCTGCATCTGTATCCCGATCGCAATTACTGCACAATACCCGGGAGAACACACAGCAGATTCAGTTCCTGACAGACCGAGTGCAATTTTCAGCAATTCCTCCAGTCTTCTACAGGGTGAGCCTGGTTTCTACTCTTCAGATATCCTTTGATTCTCTTCACAGGACGGATTCAGTCCTAACAAGCTGCAGACCGGAACTCTGGGCCTTACACACGTTTTTTGACTAAAACTGCACACTGAAAAAGCACAGGGCTCCTTCCTTCTTCACTGCCAAAGCTCAACTGAAACTCCAACCGACAAAACCGGGCACTTCCTTTGAGTTCCTCCCAGTTCTTGACTGGATTGGCTGTCACTCACAATAGACTGCTGCTGTTGGTCCAAAAAGGCACTGAAGTCTAAACTACATCTCCCAGAGTCACTGCCCATACAATCCTCTTGTGGCTGGCTCAGATTATGAGTCCAAGTTCTGATTCGTCCAAGGCACCATTTTAGAGCTAGCTTACCCCACACTGATTGGTCCAGTTCAGTAGTTCAAAACTAGAATGGGGAACTAGCAGACACAGTTCTGACTGCAAAGAAAGCAGGTTTGACAAACTGTAATTTCATTATTACTCTAAATAATTTCTGGCAAACAGTTACATCTTTCAGATAGGTTCCCTTTGCACTCCTAGTGACTGCAAAAATGAAGTGAATTGGCAGCAGCTCGAGTGGTACTCAGAGAAGCCACAGTCCCCCATACAACTAATTATGTCTGCAAGCAGACAGCTCTTAAAGAGACAGTACCAGAGGCTCTAAAACACTCTCTGATAAATGGCTTAAATGCCAAACACCATTCAGGCTTGGAGCATTCAAGCAAGCTCCTGAAGTCTTTTGGGAACCCTCATTTGCAGGGGTTACACGGAAATGATGGAATCACTTGAAGGAAAGAACTGTCGGTATCTAGAGGCCAGAGGGGCACAGGACCCGAGGCAGCATGGATTCACAGCGGGAAGGTCATGCCAGACGAATCTGATAGATTTCTTTGAATGGGTGACCAAAGTAGTAGATCAGGGAGGGGCTGTGGACATGGCCTACCTAGACTTAAGCAAGGCATTTGACATAGTCCCACACAAAAGATTAATATACAAGTTAGCCAGCCTGGGAGTGTGTCCCATGATGACAGCCTGGGTAAAGAATTGGCTGGAGAATAGGGCACAGAGAGTAATAGTAAATGGAGTCCACTCTGAAGAAAGGGGGGTTACTAGTGGGGCACCGAGGGTTCAGTATTAGGACTCGCTCCTCTTCAATGTCTTTATAAGCAACATTGCAGAGGACTGGAAGGAAAAGTATGTCTCTTTGCAGATGACACAAAGATCTGCAACAGAGTTGATGCACAAGGTGGGGTGGAAAGGATGAGAAGGACTCTGGCAAGGTTAAAGGAATGGTCAAATGTATGGCAGCTTAGATTCAGTGCTAAGAAGTGCAAGGTAATGCACCTGGGAAACAAAACCCAGGGAAAGAGTACACAATGGGGGTGAGATACTAACAACAACAAAATGGAAAGGGACCTGGGGTAGTCATATCAGATGACCTAAAGGTGGGCAAGCAATGTGAGAGGGAAGCAAGGAGGGCTGGGGGGATACTGGGATGCATAGGGAGAGGCATCACCAGTAGAAAACAGGAAGTTGTTATCCCTCTGTACAGACAGCTGGTCAGACCCCATCTGGAGTACTGCGTGCAGTTCTGGAGACCCAATCTCCACAAAGACATAGACAGGATGGAAGCTGTCCAGAGGAGAGCAACTAAAATGGTGCAGGGTCTGCACCGGAAGACATATGAAGAGAGACTTAAGGAGCTTAATATGTACAGCCTCGAGGAAAGGAGGGAGAGGGGGGACATGATAGAAACTGCCAAGTACCTCAAGGGAATCAATAAAGTCCAAGAGGGTAGCATCTTTCAAAAAAAGAGGTGTGCAAGAACAAGGGGGCACAATTTGAAGATAGAGGGGGGATGACTCAGAGGTAATTTAAGGAAGTATTTTTTCACAGAGAGGGTTGTGGATGCATGGAGCAGCCTTCCGGAGGAGGTTGTGGAGTCAAAAACAGTGGTGGAATTCAAGCATGCATGGGACAGTCATAAGGCAATTCTAGGGGGTGGGGGTAGGAAGAAGTAGGCTGCTGGTTAACTAGGATCTGCAGCTTATCCATTAGGTAGGGAAACGGGCAGACTGGGGGGGCCAAGCGGTCGCTATCTGCCGTCAAGTTCTGTGTTTCTATGAGACCCCATCTGGAGTTCTGTGTGCAGTTCTGTAGACCCCATCTCCACAAAGACATAGACAGAGTGGAGGCTTTTCAGAGGAGGGCAACCAAAATGGTGCAGGGTCTGCACCAGAAGACATACGAAGAAAGACTAAAGGAGCTTAATATGTATAACCTTTGAGGAAAGAAGGGACAGAGGGGACATGATAGAAACTTTCAAGTACCTCAAGGGAATCAACAAAGTCCAAGAGGGTAGCATCTTTCAGAAAAAGAGGTGTGCAAGAACAAGGGGACACAGTTTGAAGATAGAGGGGGGATGGCTCAGAGGTAATATGAGGAAGTATTTTTTTCACAGAGAGGGTGGTGTGGATGCATGGAACAGTCTCCCTGATGAGGTCGTGGAGTCAGGAACAGTGGAGGAAATTCAAGAATGCATGGGACAGACATAAGGCATTCCTAGTTGGGGGTAGGAGGAAGTAAGCTGTTGGTTAACTAGGATCTGCAGCTTATCTGTTAGGTTGGAAAATGGGCAGACTAGGTGGGCCAAGCGGTCCTTATCTGCCGTCAAATTCTGTGCTTCTGTGTTTCTATGTAGGACCTGGATAAACCTAGGCTGAAGCAGTGTCAGTGGATACACAGGTCTAAACGGTCTAACAAGGCCCCAGATGATACAGGCAGGACCAGAGCTGAAGCAAACTTGCTGAATATTTCTGATACATATTTGGCGCTTAGCTAACCACATTTCTTACACTTTCTTGTATTTAGATACTAGGAAATTTACTAAGTAACTCTGTTAGTCCCAGGGTTTTATTTAACTCCAGAAACTGATTAGCGTTTTGCTCATAAAAGTTCTAAAACATTTTGAAAATGCATAACACTTGCCTCACTGTGTTTAACAAACACAACACTTCTAGAAAACCTATATAAATACTTTCTGTACCGTTAGTATTGTCCCAAGAAAAAAACTGCTAATCAGTTATTTAAAACCCTGAGTCCTCAGTTCACACGTTCACAACCATAGCAAGCCAGCTTGTTGTCATGCTTCCCCAGCATTTACTCTCTGATTGGTAGGAAAATAACAGGAAATTAGGCAAATATGATGGTATCTTTTGGAGAGACTCTTTCCAGGCAGACTGATAAAATCCCAGAGTTTCTGCCCCTTGGGAGACACACCAAATATGTTACTGAGTGTCCCGAGCAGGTATTTCAGCTAAGACCTCATGACAGTTCCAGCACAGTGGCAAGACTAAGCTCTTTTTACCTTTAGCATATTCAGCTAAGGGCAACATGCGGAATAGCAGTGCCAAGGACTACATATCCAAATAAGACCACTTTTGAGGGAATGCTTTGCAATCTGCATATATAACTTGGATAATGAGTTCTTAGGATATAAGTTTATTAGGACATAGGTGTAGGTAATAAGCTTTTAGGGTATAGTTTGGAATAGTCATTTTGGTACACTGTAGGACTTGGATCATTCACTTCTGCTTTCTTAGGAATGTTTATTAGGAGAGGACTGTTAGACTTACACACAATAGATACTTACTAATCTGCTTGCGCTATACAAGAAAACATATTTTTTTCATGTATTTCATGTTTCTGTAGTTTAGTAATAATAGGTAAAATCAAAACTGCCCCAGTTATGCAAACACTTACCTGGATTTGTGTTATTACATATATAGGAACTGACTAGTCAGATCATTACATCATTTGGACCCTGGCGTGGGCAACTAGGTCCAGTACTGGTCCTAGATGACAACCCTGTAGTTTTTAATTTTTTCTCACCACTCTGTAGTTCTCATGATACTGTATAACGTTTTAACACTACCCTACATTTTTGGCTGTCACCTTCCCTAATTTGGTTTTATAAGATCACCCAAAATTCTTTTATTACCATCCTTTATTACACTGCTACCCCTGTTTTGATACTGGTACTGTATACCTTACTTAAAAAACCCACTTGTGCATATTTGCAGAGCATATAGGGGCACCAAGAAATAATGCAGCCTTAACCCCGATGACTATGGACACCACCCTATGTTTTCAGGAAATAGAGAACGCTTGTGTGATAGAAACATAGAAGTTGATGCAAGAAGGAGACCGCTAGGTCCATCTAGTCTGCCCATTTGTTTTAGTCCTATTTTGACACTGTAGTTGCTCTTTGTAGTCAGGGCTCCTTTGTGTCTATCCCATGCATTCTTTTCTTTCTTTATTTATTTTTTTTTACGTTTCTGTTTATCACCTCTGGGACACAGAACTCTCTCAGGCTCCCAACTCACGTTGCCGCTGAACCGCCCACTGTGACCCAGCCTTCTTCAAGCACATTACTCTCTCCCTATGGGACCCATGGGTCCCCAAGTCCATGAAGAGATCGAAGGGGCACAGGCAGAGGTCCAGTGTTGGGCGTGTGGTGGTCAGGCACTGTGGGGCCGTTGCCTATCCGGGCCGAAGGGTTTTTTCACGTTTGTTCCCTGTAAGCTCGTTCCTCCCCCGAGCGTGGCGTGCATTGATGCCATGGTGCACGTACCCCTGCTGGCATCTGCCACACTCCCCACATGTCTAGCCCTATGTCCTGCAGTGCCTCCATCTCCCTCAGGGGTCACTGGGACATCAGGCAACTCCACTGCCCCCCCGGGAGAGGAGAGCAGTTCGTCAGACGCTCTGTCCTCTCCCTCCCCCAGCACCCGAGCTTGCTCTCGAACATGGGTTGCCACTGCAGTGTGAGGTGTGGTGTCCAGTGCCTCAACCCTCAGCACCACCGAGCAGGCCTTCCCATGCATTCTTGAATCCCCCCACAGTGTTAACCCCCACAACCTCTTGGGGCAGGCTGTTCCAGGCATCCACCTTTCTTTCTGTGAAGAAAAACTTCCTGGTATTTTGGTAGAGAACCTCCCTCCTTGTAGCCTGAGGTTATGTCCCTTGGTCCTGGAGCCCTTCTTGTAGTGAAAAAGTTCTTGTACCTTGTTAATACCTTTGATGTATGTGAATGTTTCAATCATGTCCTCTCTCTCTTCTCTGCTCCAGGGAGTACATATTCAGTTCCCTAAGTCTTTCCTCGTAGGACATGTACTGCAGACCCCGAATCATTTTTGTCACCTTTCTCTGTACTGTTTCCACCTGGTCAATGTCCTTACTGAGGTGAGACCTATAATTGTTGCTCATCTTACCAAAGGGTGTTAAATCACATTACTCTGCAGTTTTTGCATACTACAGGCTATCCTTCCCTTAGATGGATGACTGCTTGTTCTCGTGCACAGTATGTAATACATTTGGAGCACCTAGCAGTGGTTGCTAAATTACTGATGACTGTACTTTTGTAACCCATCTTTAAGCATGTAGTAGGAAACTGCAGCATAGAACTGCTTCTGCTACAGACTGTCTCTTCCACCGAAGAATATCTTATTGTGGGAATAACCTAGCAGTGTAGAAGAGACCGTAGTCATTGACATTTATGCCAGTACTGTAGCTAGTGTCTGCAGTGCTGGACTGAAACATGCATTTTTTTGTTTTTTACACAATAATGAATAGTCTCTTTGCATCATCATTCAACAATAGTCACTAGAAATAAGAGAAAGAGAATTCTGTAAGTTAGCTTTCAGTGGGAAGCAGTACCAGTGGAGCTGTTCAATATTTTCACATGCAGCATTGTACAAGTTATCTGTGGCTCACAATATAGAAGAGGAATTATTTTAAAGTGCACATCTGTCAGTCAGTGAATTTTGGTAGTTTGATATTTTTCTGCTTCACTTTCACTTCTTGTACACTGCAGTGAATGTTTCCTATTTTGACAGAGAAAAATGTATTCGCGTCTATGCAGTATTAGAAAGTAATAGTTCTCAGAAAAAGACCGAGGTCTTACATTTTTCTTGAATCGGTGCTGCCTCTTTCTTCACTGTAATTATTAGTTACAAGAAAAGTCTGCAAGAATCTGCAATTTACCAATTACGAGAAAGGGCTGGTTATTATTTGGCTGTACTCTGTTTACTTTATTACAGGTTTGTAGCAGTGCAAAATAAGCTGTTTACTGAAAAGCACACAGTAGTGCCAAAACGAGGTATGCCATATGGAGTAGCTCATGCTTCTTTGTCAGAAAATATATTTCTAAGTGCTTCTGTGACTTTAGAGATTTCAGAACTGCTTTGACTGTTTTTTTTTGTGCAAGTGGATAGATAGTTGCTATTCCATTTAAAGCCCAGTTTCAGGTTGTAACTTTTTTTTTTTTTAATTAGTAACCAGTAAGGCCCATTGGGCACGAGGCTCATTTACAGGGGTGACACGGGAGAACAGTTAGGTTAGATGGCATGCTCAGGGTCGCACACTGAGCAAGCGGAGGTTGTGGGAATCAAACCTAGGTCTGCTGGATGTGTACAAAGCTTGTTCACATCTTGTTGCTCTAACCTCTAGGGCCAGCTATACTGCCAGCCCTTTATATCAGTTGGTAGAAAAGCTGAAATTAAGTGTCGTTGTCAGCCAGTGAATACACTTCGACATAGCATACCAAAGTGGTAGTTTGCAAGCAGTGTGTGAGACCAGAAAAAGATGCTAGGAAAAAAGAAATGTCCAGCTTGCCATGTTAGTCAAGCGGTGTCCTTCATTAATCACCAAGTGACCGTTTTGTGCTTTAAAAATAAATTAGAAATTCAGCCCCATTCATTTCATTAGGGCACGCCCCTGCGCTCTCCCTGGCCGCACATCATTACATGCTTGAGCGCGGGGGCGCGGCAGACCAACCCGGACATTCAAACTGCAGAGGGCTGAACCCTTATAAAGCAAAATTACGAGGCATATCATTCAGGTACTAAGTAGTTTTAATTATTACAACCAGGATAAAATGATAGCCGATGAGGGCAGCCTACACTATGTGTGAGTGGTAGCTGCTCTTGGATAGGTTGGAAATTCACTTTAAGGGTTTGTGCATCTTTCCAAACCACAAGCACATTCTGAATCCTGCAACTCAGTGCAATTTGTGCAGGACAATCTGACAAAGTTTCACAAGACCAAGGCTCCTTTTAAACAGAGTTTAGCATCTGATGTAGTAAAGACTGAAAATGACTAATTACGGGCACAGTTTTCATCCAATTGGGACACCTCAGTGCAGTGTAGTCATCTCAGCCAGGTACCAGGTCAGCCCTATAGGAAATCAGGCAGTGAGCAGGACCAGTGATTTTCCATTTTTAACGAAAAACACTGGTAAAAACAGAATTTGACATTGCTGAACCAACACTTAAAGCAGCAGTGCATGAACGTGGTGAGGATTTTGACCTATACGTTTTTATTCTATTTTAGATTGCCCCTTGTCTGCTGACTTGTATGATACTCTTCTTTCCACAATTTGAGTCCACTTTAGTACTTTTTTTCATATTTGAAATAATAAAAGGAGCTCTCACGTGGACCAGGTTTTCATCAGTATTCTCGGCTGTGTTTGTACATCAGTTGTTTAAAATCACTTCTGTTGTGACTAAAATGAACTAGCATGCAGCAGGCAGTGCTCCCTGACCTTATGGAACAGTAGATGTTCAAAAAACAGCAGGAAATAGTGATGAAAACCTGATCCAAGCCATAATAAAAGGAGCATTCCTTTTATTATTTCAAATGTGAAAAAGAGTACTAAAGTAGACTCAAATTGTGGAAAGAAGGGTATCATACAAGTAAGGATCAGTCTAAAATAGCATAAAAATGTATAGGTCAGAATTTTCGCCAGATTCATGCACTGCTGCTTTAAGAATATGTTTTTCTTGAAACCCCCCCACTTTGCACCAGCTTTTTGGGCAAATCCCTTCATTTTGAGCCAAATGTTTGCACAAAACATGCTGATTTGCCTTCAGTTGGGGGGTAAATGGAAGAAATAAATGTTAAGATTTTACCAAATGGATTTGCCCATTTTTGAAAATGGGAAATCATTGGCTCTAAATGAGCAACGCAGATGTAATATACAAAAGAGGCAGTTTGCAAGCAGAGAAGCATACAATCAAATGCAGGCAAGAGAACTTTTGCCTACTATGCTGCTTCTTTCTGGAACACATTACCTCTCCGTGTTAAGCAATCTACATCTGTTAATACCTTCAACATGGCAGTTTTTAATCATTTTAAAGTCTGAAAGAATGTGTATGCAAATGAATGTTTTGTATTACTTCTGTATTTTTTTATATTGTTAAAATATGTATATTTGTATGTTGTACCTTTGCTTGACTTCAGGTTGTACATGAAAACAAAATTTAAATTCCAGAATACTACCCTGCAATTTCAAAATAAATGAAATGAAATGAGATAAGTGGGTGGGTGGGACCTATCAAAGGATGCAAGGAGAGAGGAAACCAAAACAAGTTGAATATTTATTCTTTCCTTTCATCCTTTGGCATCAGCCTGGCTATGTGGCTCAGTTAGTAGAACATCTGCCTGTGGACCAGAAGGTTGTCGGTTCTGGTCCCACACTTGGACTTAAACCATAAATGCTGCATCTGAGTGCAGCACTAGTGGGATGCTGTACTGTTCGGGTGTGCCATCTTTTGGATGACCTGTAAAAACTGAGATCCCTTCTGCTCATATCTGGTGCTGCTCTGGTGGGTGTCTAGGTGAAGTAAAGGAACTCAAGGCACTTTTCGCAAGAATAGAGGATTTTCCCTGTATCCTGGCCAGTATTCCTCTTCGCATAAAACTGGTTCATGCAATTGGCTGAGGCTGTGTGTGGGAATTTGATGTGCGAAATGAATGTCATTACATGTTTACATTAACTCCACTAGCAGTCTTTTATTGCTTGTAAAACAGTTTGGGATACAGTGTGTATGAAAAGTGTGATGTAAATGCTAATTCTTCTTCTGTTTCTACTTTTGCTTCTCCAATACACTGCTCTGCTTGCAAATTGCCTCTTTTGTATGCTACCTCCAGCACCTCTAGTTTTCCATGACATTTCAGTCCTGAGTTCTACAAAAGAGCTTTGAGGCTTCTGTGGCAGCATTTGTTCATTCCTGTTCCGTGACTTCTTCAATACGGTGGCAGGATGCAATCCTAACACTGACTAAAATATGATGTGGTGTCATGAGTGACTTCAAAAGCTGAGCATAGGATAGAGACGTTTGGATAAATAAAAAGGAGACGTGAGACAGATACTGTAGAAAAACTGTACATTTTAATGAAAAGGCACATAAGGCAATGAATAATCCATGGCACACATGTTGCAAGTAGTGGTGTGCTGAACTGAAGCCAGTTGATGTTTGCTCCTTCCCTCGGTAAGATGACACGTTAGGTCTGCTCCCTGTGTAATGGATAATGGTAACAAGAGACCATGAACAACACTGCCCAGTGCAGGAGAGTGGCTGCAAAAGCGAACAAAATGCTGGGGTGCATAGCGATGGGGTTTTCATCCAGGTGAAGAGAGGTGATCTTGCCTCTCTACAGATCGCTGGTAGTGCCACATTTGGAGTACTGTGTGCAGTTTTGGAGGCCATACCTGAAGTGCGATATCAGGCTACTGGAGGGGGTGCAAAGAAGGGCAACGAAGATGATATGTAGAGTGGAGGGGAGAGACTATGAGAGCAAGATGTGAGACCTGAATATGTACACCCAGGAGGATAGAAGGGAAGGGGAGGGGGAAATGATAGACACATTTAAGTATCTGAGGGGAATCAGTAAGGATGGGGCAGATAGGGTCTTTAAGCTAAGGAGGGGGAGGAACACCAGGGGGCATGGGCCAAGAATAGAGGGGGGAAGATTTAGGAGGGAAATGAGGAGACACTTTCACAGAGAGGGTGGTAACAAAATGGAATGCACTTCTAGAATAGGTGGTATCATGTAAATCTGTGAACAGCTTTAAAAGGGCATGGGACAGGGAACAGGGGAGCGTGAGGGTGAGGGAGGTGGGGGGCAGCAGTGGGATGACAAATGGGGGTGGTGCAGCTGCAAACTAGGGGTGCTAGCTGCACACTCGAGCAGACTTAGACCAGGTGGGCTATTTCTGCTGGCACATTCGTATGTTCATATGCCATCAGGGAGAGATGTTTATGGGGTTCAAGCAGGCAGTGGACCGGGACCAGTGGTAACTGTGAGCGGGTGTGGGTAGTGACAACACTTGACACAAGTTTTTCTCTTAAAACTACACCAATTGATATAGTGACTTTTATTAAAGCAAACAAAATAAAGAAAACTTCAGGAAAACAAGAAAATAAACTTCATTCCAAAAGAAATAGCTTCAGATATTCTTCTCTGGAAAACAAAATGTCACAGAGTGGTACTCGCTCCCTCTCAGCATGCCCACCGTCATCTGTGCTCCACAACCTATCTGCCCACATACTGAATCCCAGTCTTTTTATATACTGAAAACCGTGACATCATCAATCATGTGATCTGCCCCCTAATCATGACATCACCAGAAATGTATAATAAATGGAGTCCACTAGGGGGCCTGCAGCCCTTAAGGAAACTCATTTTCATCTGAGCAGGCATCAAAGGCACATCTGAGCAGGCCTCAAGAACATACAGGTACCTCTTTGATTTCTTGTTTAAATTAACTTGAAAACAACATATATTAAGTGGTGCAAAGCAACCACCCCTTTTCGATGTTCCAACCAGGCTTTGCTTTACTGCATCTTACTTAAATAGTATGAATTGTTTTCCAAGCTTCCCTTTTAAAAAACTGAAAGGGATGTGGCTTACTTTGCTTACTTCCCAGTATTCATTTAGCCAAAACAGGCAGCTAGGTTAGCCTCTACAGTACCACCACCTAGACAAAAAGTAGAAAATTAGCGGGTTAGAAAAGAGAAGAATACCACAATAGGAGGCCACCCCATTGTGGTAGAAAGGTGAAAAAGGTCAAGGGAGACCTATAGAGAAGACAAGTACTACTGCAGTAGATTTTTTTAGAAATAGGGTCCAGGGTAGAGAGGAGTGTCTAGTGGTGATGGGAGGGTCCACATAAACTGTCACAGTAACAAGGTTATTTTTCTTGTACTTTTTTGAGCACTTTGTCAGAACGTGGTGGGATGTAGATGTCTCTGTATACACATCTTTGTGATCACTAAGGGACACATGAATTTTGATTACTGAAGAAGCTGTTCAGCCATCCAGAATGCTGTAAACCTGTAAACTTTTTTTTTTTAATTTGTTTATTGCATTTTTGCAAAAGCAAAGACGTAATACAATCTGCTGTAAGACTTCAATTGTGCTACAGAGACATCCAATGTAAACTTAGGATTTATAGCCTTTACAGTCTTGTTTAAGAAAGTGGGAGGTAAATCCACTCAAAAACTAAATAAAATGTAAGTCCAATAAGCTACAGCCTACTTAGGCTTTTGGGGAACAAGTCCATGATGTTAGCAAGTCCTTAAGAGGTGAAACTCAGCATCCAGTGTTGATGTGTCCCCAGATCCCAAAAATATATCAAAAGTCAACATATTTAGCACTATTAGAATCAGGTTACACCACAATAATATGTGTGCCAGAAGAGAAGTGAGAAAACGTGGTTGAAGATTACCACCAAGGAATTATTTAACCCTGTTACTTAACTTGGTATATTACTGTAATCTTTTCTAGTTTTAATGTCCACAGGTGTTATGTTAGCATTAGCTATATTAGTCCCAATTACACTTCAGGTCTCTTCATCAGAGTCGCTGATCCTTTTCGCTTCCACTGCCTGGAATTCGCCAGCAATGGCTTCGGTTTTCTTCCCCACTTCAGTCGGGTCGCTAAATTGGGAGGTGCAACCCCCGTATTGTATCCGGAGTCGAGCCGGCATCAGCAGGGAGTGCTTTACCCCAAGACCTCTCAGTCGTGCTCGAACCACATAAAATTTTTTCCGTCTTGCTTTTGTGATGAATGACAAGTCTGGAAATAGATGGATCATGGCCCCGTTGTAACTAAGGCCACCTGCAGCCCTAGCCGCTTCCAGAATTGCATCCCGAGTGAACGAACTGGCGGTCACCAATATCGCCACTGTTGGAGCTTCACCACGCGGTCCTGCAGCTCTAGGAGTAATCCTGTATGCCTTACAAAGCTGTCCTGAGGAGATCTCTGTTTGCACAGTAAGCACCTCCAGTAGCCAAGAGTATAGGAATGTTAGTAGGTCCCCATCTTCACTCCCTTAAGGGAGACCCATTGTATGCACATGTGAGGCCCTGTTTGAGTTCTCAAGGGTCTCCAACCTGTATTTCAGCTGTGTGTTCTCTTGTACCAGTTTTGTTGTTGTAGTTATGGCTTACATAGCAGTTTTTTCTGCTGAGGCTGCAGTTTGCATAATCACTTCCAATTTGGCATCTTGTTCAACGAATCTCTGAAGGATGGATTCGACCTTTAGATCTGTCGCCTGCATTGAGGCTTGCAGAACCCTCCATGGGGGCTCTCCTCAGGCAGTTGTCATCGGTACGGCCGTGGCCTGTTCAGCAGCCACAGGTGCATTTTTTTTGACCGCTCCCCCGCTGGCTTTCTGGTTGCGGACCATGTCCATTTTGGTATCAAACGATGCCGGTTGAGGTGATCTTTTCACTAGGAACCAATATTTCCAACTTTTCTGGCAAGAAAATTAAGTTTTATTCGTTTTTTCTCCGAGTTGGTGTAGAGCTGATCCAATGTGCATCTCACCTGTAAGTTGTTCCACAGCGCGCCCCCCCTCCCCCAATGCTGAAAACTTTTAATAGAGAAAAGGAACCAAAATAAATTATTGAAGCATATATTGGTGCTTTGGAAGAATTTTGGAATTCTTCCTGCATTTGAAACCTCATAATCATTTTATCGTTCCACTTATTAGAGTGCAGAGATGTATTTCATTGGAGAAGATGGTTGGTTAATTAACTGAAGGCAGCCATTCCCATTTTTCTCTGCACCACCCCCAGTAATTCAGTCTAAGGACATTCTCTGGTGTTTCAAATTCCCATTTTTGTGATGCTCTCAGACAAGTTTTCAAGGTTGTTTTCTGGCAAAAGTACATTCTTAAATATATGGAAGCATTATTAAAAGAATGATTAATCCTATTATGTCCTGTCCAGCTACAAATGTATACAGGATGGCAGCAAGAAAATTGGCTCCCACAATTGCAGCAGTTGGTATCATTCAAGGCACGTTACCAAAATATCTGTCTGTCTTCGGGTACACTGTTTATGTTAAAGTCCTTGCCATTCTTGCCATTCTGCATGTACTTTTGAATTGTTTGAATAGCATTCTTGTACGTTTTATTTTTTATTGGGATGTTTCAATTATTTTTGTCCTGTGCTGACTACTTCTGAAACTGCAACTTTGAAAGCAGATGTAACCAAAAGAAGCATAGCAACTCTTATATTTATTTCTGTTTCTATATTCATTACCATATTCTACATCTATCAAAAAGGTTTTATGAAAATAATATGGGTTTGAAATAGTTTTATGTATAAAAACATACAAATATTTCCTCCTTTTTGGGGGGAATATCAGTTCAAGAGGGTGTCAAAGTATTGGTAATTTACTCTCTGTTTTTGCATTTGTTGAAAAAATGAAGCAAGCATTATGACAATTGATGTGTCCTTGTTTCACATTTCCTTTTACACTCTTGCTGACATTTTAAAATATTGATGTTATAACCTCATAAGACAATCCGACTCCTTCCAGATTTTTTCCATAAAGAGAGATTGTCTCACCAGTGTAACTTGAAAGCAAGCATGGCAACCCATGTTTTTTTGTTGTGGATTTTAAATGTTTATATGACCATCATGTACTGAGCAAAAAAAATGTGACTTTGACATGGGGTTGCTGAAACACCAGGGAATGTCCTTAATGCAGCTCACTCCAGAATACTTTGGAGCAGGTGACAGATGTTCATCAGGCTGACCTGCTTCCATCTTCCGAAAGTTGGGAGCATCTGGGTGGCCAGCACCTCAGCTTCCTGCTGGGCCATAGTGATGATCTAGGCGCATGGTGCAGATCTTGGTCACGAAACATAGCATGTGATACTCCAGCCACTGCACTGTCTGCTAAAACTGCTGTTCCATATAATAGTGCATTAAAGCTATCTCTGTGTGAGGTCAGTTCCAGCGTGGGATCTGGTAGACAGATCCCTGCTCTGTTTCTCTCTGTTTTCAGAACTCTGTTTAATATTTTGTGAAGTTGTTTTGAAATTGCAAAGAGGGAGATAGGAAGCAATGGTGAAGGGATTTTTCACCCTTCTTTACAATATACTGTAGCTGTGGTGATTAACAGTCAGTCATATACAGTAGATTGCATGTATACTTCCTTATTCTTTCATCTGTTTTTTTGCCACAACCACTGAAGAGGCTAGCATTATTGAACAATATTTTGGACTTTAAAATGTGTCTGGCTTTACCCTCAAACACACACACACACAGACACTTTTGTACCGGAGTGTAGAGTGTATGCTTTTGTCTGTCAGCTACTTTTGGATATAGCATGTGTAATACCTGTTTTCTTTTATACTATTACCCTGGATGAGTATTTGAATTATTTTCACTTATAAAATGAAATTAATTTTTTAAACATTGTGTTTATTTTGTTTTAAGTGTACATAAATATTGATCCTAATGAGACATGCCAATAAAGAACATTGTGAAAAAATATCTATTGATTGAGAGAGTCCAGTGCAGGGCCATCAAGATGATTAGTGGCTCAGGGGGTGAGAGTTATAACAGAAGACTGGATATACTCAAATTATTTAGCCCAGCAAAAAACGTGGTTCGGGGAGACCATTATCACAGTGTTCTGGATGTGAAAAGGGATATATAGGGTGAAGCACAGTTATGTGAGCTAGTGGGTGCAAGACGAACTAGTGGTCATGCAGTTAAATTGATGGATGGGAGCAGGACAGGGGAAAACATCAAAAGGCATTACTTCACACCGAGGATGATCAGAGTGTGGTATAGTCAACCTGGTGAAGTACAGTAGGATAACAAGGGTTACACAGCATGAATAGGAGTAAAACTTTGGCAGTTAAATGTGTTGATTCTCAGTTTGGGTAAAATTGCTGTCATGCAGCATAGGAGTCAGACAGGATGGACGCAAAATCATTTTTTGCCACCACATTACTCATGTTGCTATGATTTTCCACTTGTGCTTTTCAGATATCACTCCAGAAGGAATGCCATATGAGATGCACTGCATCCCAGTTGCATATAAAGAGCAGGTAGCCACTTCAGTGTGCAGTAATTTCATAAGCGTAATTTGTTCAGCTACCACAATGCACTAGGGAATACATGTTTCAAATGTCAAACCTTTCCATGGTTTTTCAGCATCTTTTTCTCAGCTTATCCATGAAATCTGTATACAAAGCTTTCAACAGGATTTTCTGTTTCCACGTATGCAACTCTGACCCAGAAGGTATGGCTAAACCATAGATATTGCTGTGGCATTTACCTTTTGACCTTTGAGTAGATGGCCCTGGGTTTGTTCCTGTTCTCTGGTTCTTGTCTCTTGGCATGCAGTACCGCTACCTGAGCAACTCATTTCTGTACACTGGAAACAAGGGTGCTGATGTCCTCCTGTGAATCCACATTGACAATCACAATTCCACTGCAGCAAACTGGAATCCACTCACAGGACTGGATAGTTCAAGTACTGCAGCACATTCATTAAACAACACACACACACACACACACTGATGCATCATTCCCAGGCTTTCAAGTTTCAAGTTTATTGCAGGAAAACTCCATTGAGCAAGCTCATTCACAAGGAGGTCCTGTGACATGTACACTGACAACGAACATACATAAATAAAAATAATTGATAGACAATACTATAACGTGTATGCATGTGATCACATAATACAAGCAAGATATTACATACAAGGATACCATATCGGATGACAATAGGTGGTGAGCAAACAGTGGTATGAAGTGATGAACATTTCCAGGTAGTATACTAAGAATGCAAGGCATGGTAACTGGTATTTGCAATACATACATTTTAGTAAATTGCGCAGCAACAGAAAATATAGGGTAAGGGAGGTATTCAAGGCTTGGTAGGGTGAGAGGAGTAATATATACAGTACGTAGACAGAGCCAAGAGTAGGGCGGGGAAGGGGAGAAGGAGTGGGATTGCTGCAGTAAAGGTAGCAGTTATAAAGTCAGAAGTTGGAGAATGAAATAGTGTCTTGGATTAAATAATAGTGCAAACAATAAGTAATTAACATGCATAAGGCAATTAAGGTCTTACACAGAATGTGCATGGCACACATAGGGATGAGAAGGGGCTTAATGACAGTTGCAGATATATTTTATCTTAGCTGCACTTAGCACTTTATAGAAGTTAATTGAAACTGTGCTAGTTAGTTTCAGCACGGTTTGTAGTTTGTTCCAAATAGAGGGAAGGGCATGCGCAATAGCACGTTTAGCAAAGGAGGTCCGTGTCCTAGGTATGTGAAGCAGAATGAAATCAGATTTCCTTAGAAAGTATGCACTATGCGAAATACTAATGAGAGATGAAAGATAACTCGGTAATTTGTGCAGGAGCAGCTTAAGGGTCCAAAGACCTGCATGGAGCAGGCATCTAGTAGTGAGAGATGTCCATCCAACAACTGCATATACAGTAGGTCACAGTGGTGCGAACTGTAAGGGGAGTTGGTAATAAACCGTAACGCCCGGTGGTAAAGGATGTCCAATTTACTTAGGTTTGCGAGAGTAGCAGAGGAGTAAATTACATTGCCATAGTCAAGAAGAGGGAGAAAAGTGGCGTGGACGAGCTTATTTCGAGTTTCAAGGGGGAAGAGGGGCCTATTTCTAAAGAAGAACCCTAATCTGGCTTTAAGCCTTCTGGAAACGTCCTTGATATGGTCATTGAAAAAGAGTTTGTTGTCGATCCAGATGCCCAGATATTTCAATTTGGAGACGACTTCTAATAGTTCGTTTAACGTGGTGACAATAAAAGTCTTTGGACGGGGTATGGGAGGTACCTGTGGTGGTACTACGAGAGAATATCATAGCTTTGGTCTTCTTTGCATTAAGCAAGAGCTTTGCCTTTATTAGATTATGTTCAAGTTGGGCAAAGTCCGCTTGAAGCACTCCCTTAATTTCGGATAATGTTGAGCCAGAGGTATACAGCACAGTGTCATATGCGAAGAAATGCAGATGGGACGTGGCTATATTGGAATCAAAATCATTAATGTATAATGTAAACAAAATAGTGCCTAGGATGGAGCCTTGGGGGACTCCTCTAGCAACTGGCAAGGAAGCAGAGAAAAAGCCTGCTTTTACTTTCTGGGATCTCCCTGTTGGTAACTAGAGAACCACTGGGTAGTATGGTACGTGGCACCCAAATTAGTGAGGCAATTGACTAGTAGGTTGTGATCAACAGTATCAAAAGCTTTACTAAGATCCAAGAAGACTGCTCCAGTTACCTTCTTAGCATCTATAGCAGAGACCTAGTCATTGGTTACTTTTGCTAAAGCAGAGATTGTGCTGTGATTTGCCCGGAAGCCAGATTGAGCTGGGTTAATGAGAGAGAAGGTTTCCAAGTGAGTTTTTAACTGATTGTGGATCAATTTTTCAAAAACTTTAGAGAGGATAGGCAAGATGGAGATAGGCCTGTAGTTATTCACATCACAAGGGTCACCAGATTTGAACAGAGGGAGGATGTGTACTGATTTCCAGCAGGACGGCACAGTAGCAGATGCAATGGATGGACTGAAGATATGAAGAATGGGGGCAGCGAGATGGGCATATCCTAGCCTTAGGAAGAAGGGTTCCAGGCCATCGTCCCCTGCACTTTTTTTGATATCTAGATTAAGGAGAGAATCTTCTGCTTCTTTAAAATTTATCTCACGCAGTTGAAATGGCAGTAGTGTGCTAGATATTGGAAGGGGATTAGGTTGGCTCGTCGCAGTACCAGCATAAGGTGAAGAGTCGAAAGCTAGTCCAGCTGTGGCAAAGTGGGAGTTAAATTCTTCAAGGATTAAGGACTTATTTTCCACTATCTTGCCACTTGCGATTATCTTTGCTGGAATGGAAGGGGCAGTAGGCCGCCCTTCTGTAGATTTAATTGTCCTCCATATTTTGTGTGGGTTACCTTTCGCTTGTTCAAGGGTAGAGATGTAGAAGTTAGCTTTGACAGAACGGATACTTTTCACACAGGTATTCCTGGCTGTTCTAAAAGCTTGCCAATCTGAAGGTTTCTTGGAATGTCTAGCTTTTGCCCAGAGCTTGTCTCGGGCTGTGAGGGCTGACTTAAGATCTGTGGTGAACCGGGGGTTAGAATTGATTCGTACCCTAATTTTGATAAAGGGGGCATGCTTAGGCATCTATAGCATTTCATGTTGAACAGCAGTTTACCTTTTTGGGGGACTCCCCATCAGGCGATATCACTATGCGTACTGCTATAACACTCACAAATCCTTAGATAAATTTCACAGTGGTGAACTTCTGTTAGCTCACCCTCTGCAAGACTAACAGGTCCTGCTAACTGCATTTCCATGGCCCCTTCAACCAGGAGATTCTTCTCTATCAACTGGTCACTTGGCAGGGCCCTCTTCCTCTTTCCACACTCAACGTCATGTTTGAGTCCACTCGGGAGTCCAGGAATGGCCACTGCAACTTCAGTCTTTGTAAGTGGGCATCTCATGCAAGAAAAGAAAAAGGAGCCTCTGCAAGGAAACCTCCCAGCATTGTCAAAACTGTGATCCAACTGACTCAGCTACACAGACCAAAACTTCCTGTCTATAGGGGCTCCTGCTCTGCTTGGCTGTACCACCTGCTGAACTCCCCCTGTATGTAGGAATGTAGAAACCATACAAGAAGACCCCCAAATTGGAGATGTTCTCTTCCCCACCCAAATGCTTACTTCCCTTATCGAGCTATTCCTTTTGTGTTGCTGGCACAAACCTGACATTTTTTCTTTCTGAAATTATGTGCACTTAACCAAGGCTACCTGCAGGCATATGAAAGTACACACCCTATGTACCCATAGTATTTGCAGTAGAGCACTGGTTTTAAGTTGGGACCATCCTGTGGACAATGCTTGGTAGCAGTGCTGGTAGAAAGTGTATTTTTATAAGTTTGCATATGATTTTTACGTTCGCTTTGCTGGCGCATCTTGAGGAGATTGGAAGTAGCACACGGGTGTGCCTCCCATCAATGCACTGTTCCCTGAGCAGGCATGGCGGTCCTGCACCAATGGTGCAGGGAGCTCATATAGACAGCGGTGTTCCTCTGCTTCAAGGAAAGCACCGCTGCCATACTGAGTGCCGCTGCCGTCCCTCCTTGCGTCACCGCCTCTCGCAAGACGCCACGCCGCCTCCCCAAAGCTGCGTACATGCTGGGAGCCCACCCCAGCGTGGCAAACGTTGTTTGGCCGACGGGGTGCCCAATTCCCGTCGGCTCCACGCCCCCCTGCCATCCTGCTGCCACGCTGCGAGCCCACCCCAGCGTGGCAAACGCATCGCTTGTTTTGCTGACGGGGTGCCTAATCCTCCGTCCGCCTCCTCGGCTTCCCCCACGAGTTCACGGGTGCCCAATCCCCGCCGGCTCCTCGGCCCCCACATCTTCTGCCATGCTGGGAGCCCACCCAGCGTGGTAAACGTCCTATCGCCGTCTTTTTTTTTTTTTTTTAAACCTGTAAATAAAAACGGTCCCACGCGAGTCTCCCAGCCCCGCCCACAACTCGCACCCACCCATTGCACACCCAGCCTCCCACACACCCTCACCCCGTATTTTACCTCTGGACTCTGGCGCGACGATCTTCGTGGACCGGAACACGCCTGCACTCTTCAAAGCCGACCGCAAACTAAGGAAATGCCGGTAAGCTGTATAATGGGCTAGGTAGGGGTTTCAACTTTATTAGATATTTCAGTCATTTTGGAATTTTGTACCAAATTTTCAACATGGTTTTTGGGACCTTCTCATGAATGATGTCACTGTCATGGCGTTATTCGGGCCCGAAGGGTGATTTCACAGGCACTGCGCGAAATCACCCTTCAGCCTTGAATAATGCCATGACAGTGACATCATTCATGAGAAGGGATCCCAAAAACTCCATGTTGAAAATTTGGTGCAAAAATTCCAAATAATGACTGTTTTATGAGCGTGCGTTGCGCAGTTCCTACGCAGGCTCGTAAGTTCGCAAATTTTCAATATTTTCACTCCAGATTTTCAACATTGCCATTTTATCACACCTCCTCATGAGCAGTACAGCTGTCATTTTTCACATCCTGCCCCAAATCTGTTTCTGCCCATGTAGCGCACAATGGCGCAGTCGGTGTGCGAACTCAATGTATGGGACACATTAAGAAAATCACAGTGACACTGATCATGAGCAGAGGTCTTAAAATGGCTGTGCTGAAAATTTGGTGAAAAAATTCCTTAAAATGACTGTTTTACTAGAGTGCATTGTGCAGTTCCTACGCACGCTCATAAGTTTGCGAATTTCCAATATTTTCACTCCAGATTTTCAACATTGCCATTTTACCACACCTCCTTATGAGCAGTACAGCTGTCATTTTTCACATCCTGCCCAAAATGTCTTTCCCCATGTAGTGCACAATGGCGCAGTCGGTGTGCGAAATCAATGTATGGGACACAGTAAGAAAATCACAGTGACACTGTTCATTAGCAGAGGTTTTAAAATGGCAATGTTGAAAATTTGGTGAAAAAATTCCTAAAAATGAATGTTTTACAAGCGTCCGTTGCACAGTTCCCACGCATGCTCATAGGTTTGCAAATTTTCAGTATTTCCACTCCAGATTTTCAACATTGGCATTTTACCACACTTCCTTATGAGCAGTACAGCTGTCATTTTTCACATCCTGCCCAAAACGTGTTTCCGCCTATGTAGCGCACAATGGGGTAACAAAAAGGTCATGCTGACAATTTATTGTGCAAATACCAGCAATCGCACAGGGCATTAGGGTAAAGCACCATGCATGCCAAACAGCACTGCAAATACCTGCAAGCGAACGTTCGGCATTGACAAATGCTTGTTAAAGACTGGGGCAGCCCTGCACTTAATTCTAGTTATTGTATATGGTGCAGTAATAAAAAGAAGAATCGGCAATTTCATGTTGGACGGCTGCCCTTATTCTAAGAACAAACAACCCAGATGCATACAGTGCTAAACATTGGTCCCTCGTGGCCTAAGGGGGAAGCTAAGCATACTATATGGGTTACATTTGACTCAAATGATGACTTCTGGTGACATCACAGTTGGGATAACAGCTTAGAGACAGAGCTCCTCACCTGACCTATAATTAAACCTATCTCTTTCTAGCCAGAACTCTTAAAAATACTGGAAAATGTCAGAGAGAGAGATGAAGGAAATCATAGGTGCATGAGATTGTGTTCTGCAAAGGCTAAACAGACCATAGATGGCAGCAGATACAGGGATCAGAGTTCTGATGGCAGCAGCTCGTGTCTCCAGCCAGCAATCACGGACCTTCTTATGATACTGACTGGGAGGAAGAATGACTAACATGCAACCATTTTGAACTCTGACTCTGAGAAATTAAAGCCTCACCATAGGAGTGCAGGGTACAGTTAAAAAAAAAAAAACTGAACAAGAGGATGACTGGAGTGGAGCGGAGACTAGATGAAGTTGAGGAACGCATGGTGGTGGACGGGGCCTTGCAGCTGAGGACTCCTTACTGTAGTACACAGAAGTGCTCCAAGAAAAGTGCGTGGATCTTGAGGCCTGGACCAGGAGGGATAATTTTCACCTATCGGGGGCTGCAAGAGGGTGCCGAGACAAGGAATATGTGCAACTTTCTCTGCAGTCTCCTTGGAGACATTATTCCTTTGCCTGAAACACTGCAGTTTCAGATCGAATGCGCCTACAGAGCACTCCTCCCTAAACCTACTGATCCCAATGCCAGCCCAAAACCCATATCAATGAAATGTTCAAGTTACAGAAGCAAGGAAGAAATCCTTTGACTTGCCTGGCAGAAAGGAGATTTCATGTATAATGGGGCATGCTTATACTTTGACCAAGACTACCTCCTGGACATTTCAAGGAAGTGGCTCCAATACCTCGTCATCAAGACCCTGAAGGGAAAAGAAGTTAATTCTCTCTCCTAAGCTGGTCTCTGGGCTTCCATACGGATGGGCTGTACCTCCTGATGCAGATATGAAGGCAGGAACTAAGCTCTGTAGCTGGGGATATCCAGCCCTCCATGTCCTGTTTCCACCAGTTTACTTCCTGCCTTCCAACTAGCATTTACTCTGCAGCAGAGCTCTGTCACCATGTGGCAGGGCTGAAAACCTCAGCCTGTAAGTCACAGAATTTAATTCTTGTTGGATCTGCTGAAGAATCTCATCACTTTAGAGCACTGAAGACATCAGACTGTAAGTCACAAAATTTAATTGGATTTGCTGAAGAATCTCAGCACTTTTAGAGCACTCCTGCGTGAGCCCCAGTCCCAGCCTTGCGAGCTGCACAGACTGACCCCCACTTTACCGCGGAGGTTTTTCCTGCAATTCTGGGCCCAACACAGTGTTCACTGTAGCCTTGGAGTTTATCTACTGGTGGATTTCATCGAATGATGCCGTTTTTACGGTGACTGGACAGTATTCGCACCTCAGTGCTTTGAGAGGATTCTCTCCTTGGCAACTGCAGGGCCATTTTTTCTCCCATCAATGGCTGGCTTCCTGACTCTTTCAGCTGCTTGTTGATGGTGGGCCTGCAGCTGTAATTCAGTCGCTCTTGACATTCCAGTGCTATCTCATCAAGCGCAGCATTTTACAAGGAATGCTGCTCAGGAATAAACAGAGTTTCTCTTGCATATTGTAGGCCTGTTCCTCTCTCCCCCTCCCAGCAGTAAAGGAGCAAGAAGGCACTAAGTGAGCAAGAAAATATTAACTAATCAACCAACAGTTTAAACAGCTCAGCTTTTTGCCCTTAAAGGGCCAGCCGCAGTGTTCCACTGGGGCTTCAGCATTCTTCCAGACAGACCCCTACATTATCAGGAATCCTCTGGGGGGTACACAGAATCAAAGGGGATTAGAGCCATTTTCAGTCATGGCCTCAGACAAGCCTGCCAGGGGCAGAAAATGCCAGCGTTGCAGATCCCCTCTTCTGATCACCTTCGCAGGTTCACTTTGCTGAAAATGTGAGAAGGCAGCATCTGCAAATGGGGAGGACATGACTAATGCCTCCCTTTCCTCAGCTCAGACAGATAGCCAACAAACAGACAGGTCTGAGCGAGCAGCAGCCATCAGGTCTGAGAGAGCAGCATCCACCAAGGAGACCCAGCAGTCCACAGCCCCCTCTCCAGCCCCAGATCTCATAGACCAGCTAAATAGGGCCTTTGCTCTGGCCCCTGCATGCTTTGACTGACAACCTCTGGGATCACCAGATGTGAGGCCTCACAAGAAGGCAAAAAGAAAGGGGACCTCGTCCCCATCCAAAGAGGGGCATTTGTCCTCACATCACTACGATAAAAAGAAAAAATCCCAATACAAGAGCAGATCCTCAAATGAAGAGGATCAGCATTCCTCACGCCACAAGAGAAAGAGAAGTTCTCATTCTCGGAGTACATCTAGGGGCACCCACGAGGGGAAGCATCATAGGGACCGCTCCCCGGACTCCTCAGACTCCAGTTCCTTTTCTCTAGAAGAGGGGGAGCTAGAGGACTCATCCATGGACTCTGACTCCCTGTCCAGAAACTTTGACTTGGAGGACCTAGACTTTTTCATCAAGAAGATAATAGCTGAAATTCATGTCGATTCTTCCCCAGTGGCTCCAGCACAGACGAAACGGGCCTTTTGACTGGCATCTGCCACCAAACCGGCCACAACCTTCCCTATTCCTCCAGCCATAGAGGATTTTCTAAAAGAGGAATGGCAAGGTCCAGAACGCACCTATCCAGTGCCCCAGTGGATCTCTAAGCTCCAAGTTTGACAAGAAACAAACAGAAAAGTGGCTAGACTGCCCCAGAATTGACCCTCTGATTTCAAGCATTACCAAGAAGACTGTCATCCCAGCTGAGGGAAGAGCATCACTCAGGGATGCAGTGGACAGGAAAGTGGATGCCTCGCTCAAGAAGGCCTTCCAAGCATTAGTAACGTCTCAAGGTGGCAACTGCCAATCTTTTTTGGCCAGAGCCACCCTGTCCTGGGCCTCAGAATTAGCTTTTCAATTTGCTGAGGACCCAGAGAACAGCAAGGATATTATTCGTATGATGCAATTAATGAGTTTGGTATCAGCTTATGCAGCAGACATATCGGAAGAGGCGGTCAGGTGCGCCGCTCGGACCATGTTTTATCGAACTTCTGCTCGCCACAATCTCTGGCTTCGGGCCTGGCAAGCAGACACCTCTTCAAAGAGCCATTTAGTAAACATCCCTTATGAAGGTAATCTCCTGTTTGGCTCAGCTCTGAAGGAGGCGGTGAAGAAATTGGGGGGAAGGGGACAGCTGAAGTGCATATGCCCCAGTCAAGAGGCAGGGGCAAATCATGGTCCTCAGGCCCCAGATGCAATGAAGCTATCCAGGCCCATCCTCGAGTAGGGGCAGACTTTCAAAATTTCTTGAGGAATGGGTCCAAACCATGTCAGACAGATGGGTCCTAGACATCATCAGCAAGGGTTACCTAAAAGAATTCGAATCCAAGCCCCCACTACCTCTTATGGTGCCCTCCTCTATCTCAGGCAAATCATCCAAGATACAGGCGATGTTACAGGCCATTACAGACCTTCAAGCAGGGGCTATAGATCAAGTTCCCCCCACAGAGATCAACCGGGGGGGGTCTACTCCCTATTCTTCATTGTGACAAAATGCACAGGGGGATTCAGGCCAGTCCTAGACCTCAAATTCCTGAATCATTTTGTCTGCAGCAGACCCTTCAAGATGGAAGCTTTGCCATCAATCATCAGGGAGTTGCAACAAGGGGATTTTCTGGCATCCATCAATCTGCAAGTTGCCTATTTGCTTATTCCCATTCAGGAACTACACAGGCAATATCTCAGGTTCAAGGTGGAGGAGCAGCACTTCCAATTCAAAACACTGCCATTCGGGGTTTCTTCAGCCCCAGGGACATTCTCCAAGGTGCTAGTAGCAGTCATAGCTCATTTTTGGAAATGAGGGATACAACTTTTCCCTTACTTGGATGATATTCTCATCAAGGCTCAACCAAGCAGTGGCGGAGGTAGTTCAGTGCCTGTCGGCCCATGGTTTTGTCATCAACTCTGGAAAAAGTTCCCTAACTCCAAGCCAGACCTTGAACCACCTGGGAGCACACTTCATGACACAAGTCAACAAGATCTTTTCCCCCAGAAGCAAAATTCAGGGACCTGTTGAAGCTCATCAAGAAGTTTCACACAGCTCCTCAGCTGCTGGCTCACTCCTTCATGCAGCTAATTGGGACTCTAGTATCATTGGCAGATTCAGTCCCTTGGGCTCTAGTCCACATGAGGCCTATTCAGGCACACTTGCTCAGACTGTGGTCCCAGTCCAGACACAGCCAGCACCAACTGATTCCAATTTCTCAACAGATAAAAACTTCCCTCCAGTGGCGGACTCTGAGGACAAATGTCATGAGGGGTCGTAAGTTGGGACATCCACACCAAATCCGAATCTTGACCAATGCCAGCCTCAGGAGCTGGGGGGCTCACCTGCATCAGCTGTCAGCTCAGCGCAAATGGGCACTGTTAGAAACAAGGTACAGCATAAACGTCCTCGAGATGAGCAGTACGCCTAGCCCTGATGCACTTCAAGCAGCAAGTCCTCAATCAGGATGTTCTGATTATAACAGACAACCGGACAACAATGGCATACATCAACCATCAGGGCGGAACAAGAAGCTCAAAAATGCTATGGGAGTCCCTGCTTCTCTTTCAGTGGACCGAGCACCACCTGGCAAGCATAAGGGCAGTGTACATTCCAGGCAGGAAAATGTCACATCAGACTGGCTTAGTCAGAAAAATGTTCTACAAGGGAATGGGAGCTGAAGGACAGTACCTTCCACATCCTAACTGAATGATGGGACAATCCATTGATAGATCTTTTCGCCTGCCGGCAAAACTCTAAGGTAAAGCAATTCTGTTCCCTGGCCAAGGACGAGCTAGCGGTGGCTCAGGACACCTTTTTCCCTAGACTGGGGTCAGTTTGGTCCCCTGTATGCCCTTTCTCCAATACTGCTTCTTTCCAGAGTCCTCCACAAAGTGGCTCTGGACCGGGCAGAACTGATTCTAGTCTGTCCCTGATGGCCTTGTCGCCCATGGTTCCCACTTCTCATTCATCTTTCGAAGGAGACCACTTCCAACCTTTCAGATCAGCCCGGACCTTCTCCATCAGGGTCCAGTACTGTACCCCAGTCTGAGCAACCTCTCCCTCTCGGCCTGGAGATTGAGCGGGAATCTTTCAAAGAACTAGGCTACACAGCTCCTGTTATTGAAATGATGGTGAACTCGCGTCACCCCTCTTCCTCTAAAGTATATTACAGAATTTGGAGGAAATTCTTGTTCTTACTTCAGTCTAAACACATACAAAACAAACCAATGTCATTGCTTGTACTACTGCAGTTCCTTCAAGATGAGTTTGACAGAGGTCTGCAGCCAGTCACCTTAAGGGTTCAGGTTTCCGCGCTGGGGGTGCTCTTGTTGGTGGATTCAGGCGAATCATTGGAATCACCACATCCCCATGTCAGGAGCTTTCTAAGGGCAGCAACCTTAAAACACTCTCCAATCAAGCCAACAACACACCTTGGAGGCTTAATCTGGTTCTCAAAGCTTTCACCAAGGCTCCTCTTGAGCTTCTCAGAGAGACATCCCTCATGTATCTCACAATGAAGATCGCGTTTCTCATAGCCATTACTTCAGCCAGGAGAATGTGAGCTAGGAGTCTTGTCCACCAAAGACCTATATACTGTGTTTCATCAGGACTCTGTGGTGCTCTGAACAGATCCAGGTTTTTTACCAAAAGTTATGTCTCCTTTCCATTGCAACCAGGAGTTGAGTTTGCCTTCCTTCTGCACACTCCCTAAAAAAGGAAAAGAAATTTCACACTCTAGATCCAAGACGAGTGGTGAAAATGTATATCAGAAGAATGGATTCTAGTTGAAAAACTTCCAGTTTGTTCATTCTAACTACACGTCAAAATATGGGTAAAAAAGTTTCGAAGGACTGTATAGCTGGATGGATCTGTTCTGTCATCACCACTGCTTATGATCAGGCTGGAGTAACTTTGCCTGGCCCAGTGAGAGCCCAGTCTACCCAGGCTATGTCCTCCTCATGGGCAGACTTCAGAGAAGCATCTCCAGCAGACCTGTGCTGGGCGGCCACATGGCCATCCATTCACATGTTCACAAAATTTTACAAACTGGATGTGACTACCTCGATGGAGGCGTCCTTTGGCTACCGAGTTCTTCAGGTGGTGATGGACCCTTAAGGGCAATTACATTCTTCCCACCCAGGATATCTGGGGATG
Organism: Neoceratodus forsteri; assembly: GCA_016271365.2. NCBI lineage: Eukaryota > Metazoa > Chordata > Ceratodontiformes > Ceratodontidae > Neoceratodus > Neoceratodus forsteri. The sequence goes on from CM028129.1 coordinate 728,756,095, forward strand.
TACTGCTTTTGTATATCCCATCTGTATGGAAGCCCAGATACCAGCTTAGGAGAGAGAAAACCAAATTTAAATACCTGTAAATTTTCTTCCTCCGACAGCTGGTCTCTGGGCTTCTGCTTCCCTCTCAGAATGTACAAAGTTGCCCAGACAGCTGTGTATGGCTTAATTTTCTTGTTTTTGTTTCCAAGTTCAGATAGTATTGCCACATTTGGACTGCTTTTGGAAGAACTGGTGGAAACAGGAAATGGAGGGTTGGAAATCCCCAGCTGCAGAGCTTAGTTCCTGCCTGCATGTCTGCATCGGGAGGTACAGCCAATCTGTATGGAAGCCCGGAGACCAGCTGTCGGAGAAAGAAATTTTACAGGTATTTAAATTTCATTGTTTCAGACCCCTTATTCTGCTCAGATCTATATTTTTTGGAATGACAGAGTCCAATTGTACATTACCCCACAGAAGGTTACTGCAGTGTTAAAAGAATGAGGAATCCCTCCAAAGCAGCATAAATGAGCCCCACAGCAAGCATGCCAAACTACTAGAGGCATGGACTGGAATCTGCAGTGGCAACACAAAATCAGGGCTTTGGGCCACAAAGCAGCGCAGCACACCATGGGGGAGATCCGGGCACTTTTGCAGCAAGTACAACATGAAGCTCCTCATAAGTCTAAACAAGAACAGCCAACATGACCGAATGAGAAGCTCCCTGAAACAGTGCTTACTACAGGCCTTTGATTTAAGCCTCGGACTCTTAAGACAGTCACAGCCACTCTTATAACACCCGCCAACCTGGTGATTGCATCTTATTGCTCCCCCACGAACACCAGATGCGAGTCCACATTTGATGCCTGAATTTCCAGCTTCCTCAACGTGACAAACTGAAAGATGCTATCCTTGGATCACATGAACTTCAAGCTCTACATTACTGCTTGATGCCTGGATGAGATTTCAGCATGGAGGCGACTTAATTGTAAGTCACCCTATCTTGGGGCTTAACTGTTTGGGCTATGGCCCCTGTTGGCCCTGCTGGTGGTGTCCTCTGCCTCCGGTCCCCTAGACTTGTGGATCGAGACCAGAGGGCTTTACTCAGGAGTCTCTGGAGGGATTTGGGTCAGGGCTCCCTCCCGAGCTTCACAGCAGCTGCCGCCCGATAGTCAATCAAACTTTATTTAACCAGGTGTAAACACCATTGAGCAAGCTCATTTTCAAGGTGGTCCTAGACATCAAACAAGTTATACGCATAGGTAGACAAAAACAAAACAATGTACATGTGAGGGATCAATCAGGCCAAAATATTCAAAGATATCACTGTTACCAAAAAGCAAACCATTGTACATGTGTGAGATAAATCAGGCCAGTATATTCCCGGGACTGCACAGTTAAATGCAGTTGAGAATACTAGACAAATAAGCAGAGAAGATAAGAAGTATAGACCCTGGGCACTCACTGGCTTATGAAGGCCAGTGCATACACTACTATATGTAGGATGGTGTGTATTCTATTATAGGACTTAGGAGGGGGAGGGGTAGAAAGAGGGTTTAGTGTGACAGGCGGAGGGGTTGGGGATGAGAAAAGAGGATACAAGTGCTGGGTCCTCCCTAGTGGGGGGATGGGGGCTGAACGTCCAGTCCAGTTCCTTGGCTGCATGTTGGAATCGGGGCCTAGGCCTGTTGTACTTTTGCGCCTCCAGGTGCTGGGGGAAAATCTGCTGCTCCAGTACTGTAGTTCTTTCAGGGCCGGATGGGCAGGTAAACAGGGCAGTAGCTGCATATGCGCAGCCGGCCTTAAAAGAGATGTGGCTCCAAAAAAACCCCACAAAAAACTTTTGGCCATGCGGCCTTAAAATAAAGATATTCCTGGCTCCAGGGCAGGCAGTGGAGCCCAGAATCTAGTGTTATATGCATCCAGGCACAATATTAGGGGATTTCCTGGTCCCCAGATAGGCAGTGGGACTGGGAGCCGAATCAAAGTGGTGCACATGCCCACCCACAGCCTTAAAGGGTGCGAAACAGGTGACTCTTGTTTCTGGAGCTGTGACAGGCAAATGATTCTCCTGTCAAACAATTTGAGAAACTCCCTGGCCTCTCTGAGGCAAGCGGGGCCAGGACATATTGTTAACAGCCCCTAAATGGGCTTATAATAAATGTTATAGACTGCCAAAGGCAGGCAGCAAATTGTAAATAAATGTGGAGGCCCCCAATAATTCTCCCTGCTGTCAGGTTGTTGGGAAGGTGTAAAAGGTCACCCTGCTCTAGCCCTGGAAAAGACTGGCCAATCAGGTAGGGAAAAAGGGAACGCTATATAATGGGCTGTGCTCTGGGATCTGGGAAGAGTTCCAGCCAAGAAGTAAGAGGTGGAGACTGTGTTTGGAGGGCTGCGTGAGCCAGAGGCTATTTGTAATTCAGGTAGGCCGCTCTGAGCCCCAAAACTGCTAGGCAGAGCACCTGCTCACCTGTTTTTCCCAGTGGGGAATTTATTTAAACTGTTCTCCAGTTTGTTCCAGCCTGTGAATTTCTGTTTGAACTGCTAAACTGTTTCCCAGCCAGGAAGAAGATTAACAGGACTGGTTTGATAGTGTAAAGAAGCCCAGCTGTGCTTAAGAGTCCAGCAGAATCTGTGTATCCAGCCAGACGTCCAGCGTGACCCACAGGCCTGCCAGGTACCCTAGTCAGATTTCGAACCCCAGAGACTCTGGCTATCTCTCACTTACAGCCAGGGTGGGGGTGTCTACTCTCTCCTCCGGAGGGGTTTGGAGCACTGTCTCTGTGGGTGAAGATGCCGAGCATACTCTCCACCACTGCCTCTTGGTGGTGGTTGTCTTGTGCCTTGTTTCTAGCCATGCGGGGCAACAGGGACTGTTCATTAACATCCCCAGCCTAGGAAGTGTTTACGATTTTGGGTCAGTTAGGTTGTCAGCCCTGTTGACCGCAAATTTGCGGTTCATGTTTTTTTTTTTGTTTGTTTGTTTTTGTTTTTAAGAGGCAGCAATATGATTTAAATTTTGGGTCTCTGGTGGGGGAACCACTCTTTTGGGCCCTCTGGTCAGGCCCAGTCCTGATATTCAATACTCATTTTGATATCCCCACAAATTAAAGTCTTTACCTTTAATGTAAATGGCCTGTTACATCCAATTAAATGGAAGAAGATTGACATATCTGCAGTAGCACAAAGCAGAAATCTTTTTTTTTTTTTTTTTTTTTTTTTAAGAGACGCACCTCACGACTGCAGACCATCAAAAACTCACACAGTTTGGCTACTGATAAGTCCACATCTCTTTGTATAAGATTGGGCAGAAGAGGGTTTTGCAATCTTGGTTCCTGGCTAGGTACCATTTGAGACAACTGAAGTACTCAAAGATAGTGAGGGCAAATATGTCTTTCTCAAAGGGCTGTACAATGGGCAAAAGATTTCGCTAGTCTCCATCTATGCTTTTCCAGGTGCAGACTACCCTTTTTTCAGGAAGTTACTTGCAGTGATAGTTGAAAAGCAGAAGAACTGGTAGTATGTGGAGGGAACCTCAACCTTACGTTCCGTCTCCAACTAGACAGTACCTTCCAAATCCCCAGAAAAGCACACACCGTGGCAAGCAAAGTTAAAGCACTGCTCTCCAGTATCGCTCCACCCAGGGATTTCATTTCATTTTTATTTTTTATACTTGTTAGCAAGATGAGCAAACTGCCCGTTTTCACAAGCGACAAGTCAACAAATAAACAGAAAAATACAAAAGTACAGAAGACAAATACATCAGACTAACAATATAAAATACATCACTCTATTGGAAACAATGACAGTCATTTAAACTGTTTAGCCAACCAGTAAAATATTTCTTGAACATTTGAATAGACCCAGCATTAGTGATTTTAGGTGGAATACCATTAACAATTTTAATGGCCCTGTAAATTACTGATCTTTGACCAATAGTTTTTTTTTATAGAGTGGGATTTTAAATGCACCCCTAGACTTGAACCTGGTTTCAATGCAACTTAACTGAAGGGGAATAATATCCTGAGTTACCTGAGGGAGTAAACCCAGAGTACTTTTAAACAAAAAGGCTCCAAGTTTCAGATTTATCCTGTCACGAAGAGAAAGACAGTTTGCTTCTCTAAGCAAAACACAACGATGTGTCGTCCTGGGAAGGCCTGTCACGAAATGCAGACTACTGTTGTATGTTACTTGTAATTTCTAAAACATACATCATTTGTACCAGAGTAGATTAAAAGACCGTAATCTAGTACACTTAATAAAATATTATTTCCAAGTAATCTACGGGATTCAGAAATGAGAAAAGGTTTGATCCTGAATAACAACACAATTCTCTGGTGAATTTTTTTAATAATCTTAGCTATACGTTGGTCAAATTGAAGATGGGAGTCGAGGGTTACTCTCAAATAATCAAAGCTATTTACCAATTCAATTGGTTTACCCCCCCAAATCCGTAATATGATTATTTATATCTCTTGTATTCCTAGGGCCAGTAAAAACCATACTTTTAGTTTTCCCTGAAATCAGTACTAGATTACGGGAGAACAACCATTTTTGGAACTTATCAAAGTCCCTCTGGACTTTGTCTAAGGCTTGGTCCAGAGTATTTCCTTCAGAAAAATTACCGCATCATCTGCATACATAATAATACTAGACCCTGTGATGGTAGAAGAAGCGGTATTAACAAAAAGAGAAAACAAAAGAGGACCCAAAATTGAACCCCACAAAAAATAGGATGAGAATCAGAACTACTTTGGCCAATAATTGTTTTATTTTCTCCATTATTAAGATACCATCCAATCTATAGGATAACTTCCTTGGAGAAGTAAACTTCCCCAAGGGCTCTCAACAACAAAGAATGATCTACCAAATCAAAGGCCTTGGTGAGATCCATGAAAACTGCAGCAACGGATTTACCTACTTCTCTCCTGTTCATAAAATGTAGTCACGCATTGACGTCTTTCTGCTGTTGAAAGAGTGTCTCTCTCGCGTGGAAAAAATACGTGATAGGGCCTATGGACCTGTCAGAGCATGCCCTACTAATCTTAGAAGTAGACTTACATGTACAACAGAGAGTCTCCTTCTGGAAGCTTAACACCTCCCTTTTGAAAGATAAAGAGGTCAGAGATCAAATTCCGTTGCTAATATCCTAGGCGCTGCAAGAAAACTCAAGTCCCGAGACTAGCCTGGGTATCTTATGGGACACGGTAAAGGCAATATTACGAGGTAGGCTCTTTTTAGTAGTGGCAGCTAGGGAAATAAATAACAGGAGAGGCAAAAACAGTTGGAGTCCCAGATATAACATCTAGAAACTCGGTGACAGCGCAGGCTGAATAGACAGAGAGAGAAGGAACTGGTGAAGCTCAAAAAAGACTTTAACAATATTCTTGACAATAGAGTAGAACTGTACCTTAAATACCTCCAGCGGCAAAATTATGAGGGGGGCACCGGGGTTTTAAAACTGTTAGCCTGCAGATTATGGGTGAGGAAGGCCAGAGCACGTATAGCTAAGTTTACCCATCAGGGTACAGAGTTGTGAGTGACAACAGAAGGTATAACGGAGGCATTTAAACATTATGATGATATTTTGAATGGGGTTAAGAGAGGGATCCCTCAAGTTCAAATAGATGATTAGTTACACAGACTTGACCTTCCTCAAGTTAATCAAGAGCAGAATGGGGCCCTTTGTGCACTGATCACAGTGGAGGAAATCTCAATGGCCATAACAAATAATAAAACGAGGAAGTGTCCAGGTTCAGATGGGTTCCATGTGTTATTTTATAAGAGGTTCCAAAAAGAAACTACTGTTACTGAGGGCAGCCTATACAGCAGCACTGATGGAGGGAGGTTGTTTACTACCTACATGGAACCAAGCGGTAATCTCATATGATACCAAAGCCCGACAAGGACCGCACTCTCTGCTCCTGTTATAGGCCCCACTCCATATTTATTGTTGACTATATGTTTCTGACATCTCTTCTTACTATGCGTTTAGAGGGTGTAATCTCACACCTAGTCAGTATGACCCAGACAGATATTCTAATGGACCGCCAAGCTGCAGACAGTGTGAGACACACGCCCCATGCCATAGACTACTTGACCCATACTAAATTACCAGCCATGGTCATGAGCATGGATGCTGAAAATACTTTTTATCAGGTCAGTTGGTCCTGTTTACATAGGGTTCTTGACAGATTTAGCTTTTCATCAAAGTTTATAGAATACATACAGACCCTTTACAGTGGACCTCGAGCCTTTGTACGTGCTAATGGACATGTGTATCAGAGCTTTGCCCTTGGTCGGGACATGAAGCAGGGGTGTCCCCTCTCCCGGATTTTATTTGCCCTGCATATTGATCCCCTAGCCCATGGTGCCCATATCGATCAGGAAATGCAGAGAGTCCTGATAAGAGGGCAGGAGCACCAAATTGCACTTTATGCTGATGATATGCTCCTTTATCTTATGTAGCCAGAGACCTCCCTGTCACGAGTGATGTACCTTCTGGAGGAATTTTTGGCTTTAGCAGGGTATACGCTAAACAAAACTGAGGTCCTCACCTTTTTTATTCCTGCCCCCCAGGACATTACATTGCTCTGTACCACACTCTGGGCATCCGATCATGTCTGTGCATCTTTTGCTAGCACAGCTCTAAATTGGCCATCTTTTACCTGTTTTTTTTTTTTATTCATTTTAAGGAGAACCCTGATTCAGCTACTTACTTATTTTGTGTTCTAAATATCTTAGGTAATTAGTAAGTGGCTCGCGTCGAGGCTTCGGGAATGAGATGTAGGCAGTGGACATAAGTGTAGGAGTTAGCTTTTTTGGTTTTGGTCTGTATAATTGCTGTTTTTTTAACTCCAGAGGACTCTTACATTTAGCGCTGCTTTGGCAGTGTCCGTATGAAAAGGATCGATTGGAAACAAAAACTGCTTCAGGGTGATTAATCCATCTGACCTGGAACCTGTGGTAGAAGGGCTTGGTTGTGAGGGGAAAGAAAAGAGGCAGGAAAATCACACTGTAGTGTGCGAAGCTCTGAACTCTGGATATGCAGCTGTGACTGCTGGTGAGACTGAAGCAAATTCTTTGCTATTGTGGACCGGGCAGGCTTTAACATCTCAGCCTGATTGTGTAATCTCAACACCTGATGGTGTGTGGAGTGTAGCGGGGCGCTGTGAAGGCATGGGACTCGAGGCGTTTGCCTTCTCTGTAGATTGTTTTACCTAACCATGGACTACTCCAGAAACTGGGCTCCCAAGAGTTGTATCTGGCAGTCTTGAGCCGTGCATTTGTGGCCACCTCACACCCCCCCCTTCTGTATGTACTATGCACGTTTCCTTTATGAATTGTGTTGAGAGAATGGCTCGACGAATCCAGGTTATAGAACTTGACTGGATGTATCTAAGTCATCCATAGAAAACAGTAGTGAGAGTGTTTTCTGTGCCTGGTAACTTCACTCCTCAGCTAGCAGTGGTGAGAGCACTGCTGGGATTTGTCTCTGTTCCTTTATTGTGCTGGACTAATTTTTGTTTAAAAATAATCATTCAAATAGACTTTCACTGTTTTGTCCTCTGGTTCTACAAGATAATTGGGGTTCTCCTTTGTTTTTATATATTTAAATTGGTAGAGAGTTATTAGTTGAGGTGGGGAGTGGGTTTAGGTGGTGTACGTGTGTGATATGAGTGTGGTTAGGACTGCTGTTTTGTAATTAGTGTGTAAATGTTGGATGTTTGATTAGGTTAAGTTTATTTTTAGTTTAAGCTTTTAGTGAGTTATACAGGATATCTTGTTAGGTTGCGTTTAAGTTCCAGATCCCTTTGTATTACCTACACAGCGTCCCTGCAGCGTGACCCCTGCCTCTTTGTCGACCTCCCCCTCCCGGCGTTGGGGTTAAGGCGCTACTGAGAGGTGGGTATTAATAGGAGGCAGATGAGTTGGCTGCAGGGCACTGTGGGTGTGGCAGAGGTGATCAGTATAAGGGTGGATAGTTGCAGGAGATGCCCTAGGGCTAAATGGAGCCATGAGAGAGAGGCCCGACATGTTTGAATATCCATCCCTAGGGTTTCCATCAGACTGAGGGGGTAGGTAACTTGAGGGCATGCAGTCTCCACTAGTCCCCTTCGGGCTTTGCTGTGCAATGCCAGTTCGATGAGGAACAAGACTGCAGTTATAGTGGACTTGACTTCATCAGTCAGTCTGGCTTACATTACCGAGACTTGGTTAGGGGATGGTGCAGGTCTGATTCTGGAGGCGTCGGTCCCTGTCAGGCACTCCAGTGGTGCATTGCCTGAGGGGGGGGACACAGGGGTGGGGGTGTGGCCATCACAAGTTGCATGGCTCACAGGGCAGAGCTACAGGCAGAGAGAGCAGTGGAGTGCTGATGTTCTGGCACATCTAACATATTTAGAGTGGCAGCTGGGGTTTAATGCAAAGAAGTGCAAGATCATGCACATAGGGAAGAGAAATCCTGAAGCTACCTATAGGTTGGGAGGGGAGTTGCTAGCAGTCACAAGGGAAGAAAGAGACTTGGGCATCATCATCATAGATGACCTGAAATCATCTAAGCAGACCACTAAAGCAGTAGGTAAGGCTAGAGGGATGTTGGGGTATATTAGTAGGGGTATCACAAGTCATAAGAGGGAGGTAATAATCCCCTCTTTACAAGACACTGGTTAGGCGGCCCCATCTGGAGTACTGGAGGCCGCACCTGCACAAGGACGTTAACAAAATGGAGGCAGTCCAGAGAAGGGCAACCAAAACGGTGGAGGGACTGCATCAGAAAACATATGAGGACAGATTAACGGGATATGATCGAAACATTCAAACGTCTTAAGGGCATTAATAAGGTGAAAGAGTCTAACATGTTTCAATATAAGAAAAATAGCAGGACAAGAGGAGATTAGAGGGAGGCCGATTTAAGGGGTAATGTGAGGAAGTTCTTTTTTCACAGAAAGGGTGGTGGATGCATGGAACGGCCTGCCTCAGGAAGTGGTGGATAGGAATACAGTGCAGGGCTTAAAACAGGTATGGAATAGGCATAAGGGAGCAATACAGATGAATATGAATATATAGGCCATTGACAGTAAAGGCCTATGACAGATTCATAAGGTAGAAAAAATGTGCAGTCTGGATAGGTCTTGCGGTCCTTATCTGCCGTCAACTTCTGTGTTTGTGTTTTAGATCCAGCCTGAACTTCACTGTGCACCCAGCAGGGTCTATCTCGTCATTTGAATGTGTGGCAGTGCATGGGGGTCCAGGTGCAGGTTGCAGGATTCTCCTTGTTTACTGTCCTCCAGGACGGGTGGTGGGGTGGGGGGAATTCTTGCAGGAGGTCGTGGACTTCTTCGTTAACAGGGTGTTGGAGTTGCCAAGATGGTTGATTCTGGGTGACTTCAGTGCCTGGGTCGACAGTGAATCCTCACTGTTTGGTAATGACCTCCTCCTGCTGATGACATCACTGGGCCTTGCACAAGCAGTTGCTTCTGCGACTCATCCCCATGGCCACACCTTGGACTTGGTATTCTCACTGGGGCTTGAGGTCACTGACCTCAAGACTGATTGGGTTGTGTTGTCCGATCATTGCATGGTGGAGTTCTTGTTTGGGGCCCCCCCGATAGTCTCTGCCCTCTTGAGATGGACCGCTATCACCCATTAAGGGAATTGTTCCCAGAAGGACTTTTAGCGGTACTTGACTTTTCCGGTGTGAGTGCTGCATGTGCGAATGGCATGAGCGAGGCGGTGGTGGCCTATAATCAGGCTGTCTCTGAGGTGCTCGATGACATCACACCGATCCATATACTACCCAGGTCTTCTCGCTTGAGACCTCCATTGTTTGATGGGGCTCTCAAGGAGTTGAAGACAAAGGGGTCGGAAGTTGGAGCATTGCTGGCGGAGGTCCCAGTCCATCAAGAACAAACTGGCTTTGAGGAATTACTGTGGTGATTACCAAAAGGCATTCAACTGTAAGAAGACATAGTTCCTGTCCAGGGAGATTGCTGTAGGGAAGAACAGACCAGCTCAGCTCTTTTGGACTGTGGACAGGCTGCTTCATCCAGTCTGTCTACAGCCGAAAAGGCCATTTTCAACTGCACAATGCGAGGACTTTGCTCTGTTCGTCTCTGACAGGGTGTCCTCTATTCGGTCTGGGATCTCCCCAGTGGGGCATAATTTGCCTTGTGGTAGGATGCCTGGTAGGAATGAGGGCCCTCCGATTGTCTGGGAGGAGTTTCGGCCAGTGGAGGTGGCTGAGGTCATTGAGGTGATTTCGAAGCTGCGGCCCACCTTTTGTGAACTGGACCCTGGCCTGATGCATCTCTTAGTAGGATGCGCTGAAGCTATAGGTCCAGCTATTTGCCAGGATAGTCCGGTGTTCACTTTCAGAGGGATTCTTCTCCAGTGCCTTGAAGGGGGCATTGGTGAGGCCTCTCTTGGAAAAAAATATCACTCGACCCTGACGTCCAGGCGCATTGTAGACCTATCTCCAACTTCCCATTTTTAGGGAAGGTTTTTGAGAAAATGGTGGCACTGCAGCTCGAGGCACACCTTGTGACCTTTGACATGTATGAGTCATTCCAGTCTGGGTTTAGGGCTAGGTATAGCACTGAAACAGTGCTAGTTCAGGTGCAAAATTACCTACTCAGGGCAAGGGAAAGAGGAGATCAGTCAATTCTTGTTCTCCTTGATGCCTCATCAGCATTTGACACCGTGGATCACATGGTGCTGTTAGATCACCTTAGAGAGTACTGTGGACTTGCTGAATCTGTCATCAACTGGTTTGAGTCCTATCTCTGACAGGAGGCAGTGTGTGGTGATGGGGAATTTCTTCTCCTCACAAAGCTCCTGTCATGTGGAGTTCCTCAGGGCTCGATTCTGTTGCCAATGTTGTTAGCGGTGTACATGCTGCCCCATGGGGAGCTTATCTGATGTTACAGTCTGGCTTTTCACTGTTATGCAGATGATACCCAGCTGTACATGTTGTTTGCCCCCAGAACAAATAGTGCTGTCGATGTGCTGAACAAGTGCCTGGCCGAGATTCAGGGCTGGATGTCTTCTAACTGGCTGAGGCTTAACCCTGAAAAGATGGAGGTGCTGGTGATTGAACCTGGTTGCGGGTTTGATGGGGTGCCTCCAGGTGGCAACAGAGTTGGTCCTGGGGTCCACTTTGTTGATGGCATCCTCTAGGGTGAAAAATCTGGGTGTCATCCTTGACGACAGGCTGACACTTGATGCTCAGGTGTTGTCTGTTGTCAAAAGTAGTTTTTGTCGCTTTAGGAATGTTGCCTGGATTAAACCCCTAATTCCACCTGAAGATCTGCTCTCACTGGTGAATGCCTTTGTGACGTCCAGGCTGGACTACTGTAATGATCTATACTTTGGGGTCAGTGGAGGGATCCTCTGCTGATTATAGCTTGTGCAGAATGCAGTGGCCTGGTTGATAATGGGCCTGCCAAGGTCTTGTCATGTGACCATGGTCCTCTGGGTCTGCATTGGCTGCCTGTCCGGTGGAGGATCATCTTCAAGGTGGGCTTGCTTGGTGTCAGTGTGACTCATTTGGTAGCACATCCACCTCTGAGCTAAAGGGTTATGGGTTCTGTTCCCACACCGGGATTGGACTCATACCTAAACGTTGGCACCTGAGTGCAGTATTGGGGGGGGTGCTGTACTGTTGAGGTGTTCCGTCCTTCGGATGAGACGTTAAACCGAGGTCCCTTCTACCCATCCTGGTGCTGTCCTGGTGGGTGTCCAGGTGGAAGTAAAACAACCCAAGGCACTCTTCGCAAAAGAGCAGGGGAAGTTTTATTGAAGAAACAACTTAACAGAGAAGAAAACCATAATACTACAGGTAATTTACAGCATAGAATTCATGTAACAGGAAAGTCAGAGTCAGTAATCCAAGATAACAGGTCCATTATTCCAGCAGGGATGCTGACGGCAAAAGCTTTGCTTCAGAAAAATATATGTCCTTCAAATCATGTTCAATTCTCTGAAAAATGGTAACAAGGGATACATCCTGGTGGTGTAAATTAAAAAGTCATCAAGCATTCCATATATGCCATTTGATAATTACAAAAAGCAAATTCAAAATGTTCACATTCCAGCGTGTCCAAGAAGGTGGAAAAAAAACATACATCAGCATTTCATAAGTTATTGAAGTAAACAAAGGTTCTCGCCATCTGGCAGCTAATAAGGTCCAAAAACGAGTTATATAAGAACAGAAAAAGGAAAGGTGTGATATAGCTTCTTCCTGCTGCTGGCATCCAGGTCTAGAACAAAGCCTATCTTGTAGTGTTTTATGTTTATGGTTATGTTTAATGTTAATACGTTCATGGCAACTTAGCCAGTGTAAGTCCCAAATCTTCTGGGGAATCCTAGCGTTACGAAGTAAAGTGTGTAGAGCAGTGAGATGCAGGCCGGGGCATTTGGGAAAAACTACAACATCTAAACAGACACGATCCACTTAATATCTATATAAAGCTTTTCTAGAAATAGTCACCATCATACCGCTAGTAACCTGCCACTGTTTCAGACGAAGAAAAGTGTCTCTAACATAAGCAGGAATCTGGGGGGAATGTGTCAAAACTGTCAATTTATTGAGTTCCCATTTGTGAAATCAAGGGCTGCAGGAGTCAAGGAACTAATGCTCCCACCCCCTATCCCGGTTAACCAGTAGAGGCCTAACATTAGTGAATAAAAAAAAATACTAGTATGAAAAAAAATAGGTTGAACCATGGCAAGGCCACCATCCCAAATGGGTAGATGTGTGATCGGGCGTTTAATGTGGTTGACGTGGCTGCCCCATAGAGCCTGAAAAAAAAAGAGTAAGTAATTTAGTCTTAAGTTGTCTTGGGCGGGGGGGAGGGGACATATGCCAGAAAAAGGAATATAGGGAGTAAATAAGTCTTAATCATATAAATCCTCTTATTTTTTTACACATCTTCCAGGAATTCCAGCGGGAAACCATGGACTGAGCATAGTCCATCAAGGTTTTAAATAATTGATTAGCAGTTTTTTTCTAGGGACAATGCTAACTGTACAGAAAGTATTTATATAGGTTTTCTAAAAGTGTTATGCATGTTAAACACAGTGAGGCAAGTGCTATGCATTTTCACAATGTTTTAGCACTTTCATGAGCAAAACGCTAATCAATTTTTGGAGTTAAATAAATCCCTGTCCATTCTGGATGACCAATTAGAAACATAGAAACATAGACTTTGACGGCAGATAAGGACCGCTTGGCCCATCTAGTCTGCCCATTTCCCTACCTACAGGATAGGCCGCAGATCCTAGTTAACCAACAGCCTATTTCTTCCTACCCCCCACAAGAATTGCCTTATGTCTGTCCCATGCATTCTTGAATTCTCCCACAGTTTTAGACCCCACAACCTCCTCAGGAAGGCTGTTACATGCATCCACTGCCCTCTCTGTGAAATAATACTTCCTCACATTGCCCCTGAACCGCCGCCCCCATCTTTAAATTTTGTCCCCTTGTCTTTGCACGTCTCTTTTTCTGAAAGATGCTACTCTCTTGGACTTTGTTGATTCCACTGAGGTACTTAAAAGTTTCTATTATGTCCCCCCTCTCCCTTCTTTCCTCAAGGGTATACATATTAAGCTCCTTTAGTCTCTCCTCATATGGCTTCTCTTGCAGACCCTGCACCATTTTAGTTGCCCTCCTCTGGACTGTCTCTATCCTGTCTGTGTCCTTGCGGACATGGGGTCTCCAGAACTGGACACAGTACTCCAGATGGGGTCTCACCAACTGTCTGTACAGAGGGCTAACAACTTCCTGTTTTCTACTGCTGATGCCTCACCCTATGCATCCCAGTATACCCCCAGCCCTCCCTACTGCCTTCTCACATTGCTTGCTAACCTCAAGGTCATCTGATATGATTACCCCCCGGTCCCTTTCCTTTTTTGTTGTTGTTACTACCTCTCCCCCCATTGTGTATTCTTCCCCTGGGTTCTTGTTTCCCAGGTGCATTATTTTGCACTTCTTTACGTTGAATCCTAGCTGCCATACTTCTGACCATTCCTCCAACCTTGCCAGTCCCTTTCATCCTTTCCAGCCTCATTGTGTATCAACCCTATTTGCAGATCTTTGTGTCATCTGCAAAGAGGCATACTTTTCCTTCCAGTCCTTCTGCAGTGTTACTTATGAAGACATTAAAAGGAATGGACCCAATAATGAACCCTGCGGTAGCCCACTAGTAGCCCCTCTTTCTTCAGAGTGGACTCCATTTACAATTACCTTCTGTGTCCTGTTGTCCAGCCAATGTTTTATCCAGGCTACCACCCTGGGACCCACTACCAGGCTGGTTAATTTGACTATTAATCTTTTGTGTGGGACTGTGTCAAACGCCTTGCTAAAGTCTAGGTAGGCCATGTCCACAGCCCTCCTTGGTCTACTACTTTGGTCACTCAGTCAAAGAACTCTATTAGATTCGTCTGACATGACCTTCCCGCTGTGAACCCATGCTGCCTTGGGTCCTGTGCCCCACTGGCCTCTAGGTACTCAACTATTCTTTCCTTCAGAAGTGACTCCATCACTTTCCCTACCACAGAGGTCAAACTGACAGGTCTGTAGTTTCCTGCCTCTGTCTTGGTCCCACTTTTGTGAAGGGGAATCACATCCATCTTCCTCCAGTCCTCTGGTACCACACCATCCTCCCATGATTTATTAAAAAGAGTAGCCAGTGGTTTCACTAGTTCCCCCCCTTAATTCTTTTAGAATTCTGGGGTGAATTCCATCAGGCCCCATTGCTTTGTCCACCTTCAGTTTTAGAAGTTCTTGCAGAACCCTTGCTTTTGTGAAAGGACTGGGATCAACCCCCTATCAAGAGTGCTTCTGTTAACTGGATTAGGCACTTCCCCCTCCTCTTTTATGAATACTGAGCAGAAATATTCATTCAGTATCCCTTCTTTTTCACTGTCCCCCTCTGCCCACCCACTGTTCATTCTATTCAGCCTCACTGTCCCCTCCTTTGTCTTTCTCGCTCGCTGATGTACCTATAAAAGGTTTTATCCCCTCTTAACTGAGTTGGCTATCTTTTCCTCAGTTTGGGCCTTTGCTATTCTGACTTCCTCCTGCTTCCTTCTGCCTTAACTGTACAGCTCTCTGTCCTGCTACTTCTGTGTTTCCTTATACTTCGGATGCTATCTTTTCTTCCTGGCTTTCACAGCCACCTCTTTTGAGAACCATAGTGGCGTTTTCTTTCATTTTGATTTGTTTGTTTGCTTCACACAAGGCTTGTTGCCTCTGTGATGGCAGTTTGATGATCCCCATTGTTACTCCACCTCCTTCTAGCCTGTTTGCTAGTGCTTTTCTGAGGCACTCTTCCATCTTGCCAAAGTCAGCCCTCCTGAAGTCCAGTACCCTCACTTTTGTGGCTTGACTCTGTAGCTGGGTTTTATGTGAACCACACTGTTTGATGGTCACTTGTTCCCCAGATGGAGCCACTTCTAGATCTGAGATCCTCTCACTGCCCCGTTTGAGAGTATGAGGTCTAAGATTGCTCCCTCACAGTGGGTTCGAAACTAGCTGTCTGAGGCATGCCACCTGTAGGGCATCAAGAATGGCCTGCTCTTGGATGTGGCTGCAGCAAATGTGCTCCAGTTAACATCTGGCATATTCAGGTCTCCCATCAACAGTATCTCCTTTCTCTGCCATTCTAAGAATGCCTTCTATCATATCCTTGTCCATTCCTCCCCTAACATGGGGTCTGTACACAATCCTGTGCGTATTGTGGTGCCCTTTCCAGTCTCCAAGGTGACCCACAGTGCCTCCTCTCCCCGTTTACTCTTTTGTTCAGTTGCTTTTATCCCTTCCTTTACATAGAGAGCTACTCCTCCCCCTCTTCTTCCCTTCCTGTCTCTCCTGTAGGTTATGTACCCTGGTATGTTAACATCCCAGTCATGGTTCTCTGTGTACCATGTTTCTGTGACTGCTACGATATCCAGGCATTCCTCTTCCATCAAGGCCACCAGCTCAGGGAGCTTGTTGCCCAGACTGCGGGCATTGGTACTAATTACCCTCCATTTCCTGATGGTCTTACTCCTTTTTGCCCCATCCCTGTCCTTCTTGCCTTTGTCACTTTCTCCATTTACCCCTGTCCTTCTCCCTATCGACACCTCTATGTTGGTGTTTACTGCACTTACTACTGTGATTTTTTTGGGGGCTAGGATTTCCCTGCTCCTTTCCAGTGCCTCCCCCCTTGGCTAGTTTAAATGCTTGCCAATGAAGCATTTAAACCTATCACCTAGGATCCTGGTTCCCCTCCTGGACAAATGCAGCCCATCATGCCAGTATAGGCTTGCATCACTCCAGGTGGACCCCCAGTCTCCAATGAAGCCAAATCCCTGAGCTCCACACCAGTTTTTCAACCACTGATTGAATCCCATGGTGCGGAACCCCCTAGCCTCTCCTACGCCATAGATTGGCAGCACCTCTGAGAAGGTTGCCGTGTGTGCTACTTGTCTAAGGCCCCTCCCCAATTCCACAAACTCCTCCTGCACTTCGCCAATACCTTTCTTAGCTAGATCATTTGTCCCTAGTTGGACAATGACATCCAGCTCCCTCCCCTGTGCAGCTGCTCCGGCAATCCTGAGGATTCGCTCCCTGTCCCTCCAAGCCATGGTGCCAGGCAGGCACCTTACCTTCCTTTCTCTTTCCTCCCCCAGTTCTACTTTCCTAACAATGGAGTCCCCCACCAGGAGCTGTTTCCCTCCTCTGCGGGGTCCCCTGCCACCCTCCTGTGGGTCTCCTTTGTGGAGGTTCCCAGCATCCTCCTTGGTCTCCACTGCGCGTGCCTCCATAGAGGAGCCACACTTTGCCAGAATTGTGGAGAGGTACAGCTGGAGGGATGCACCTCTGTTCCACCACCCTTACCCTCTCTGAGCCCACTGTGGTCCAACCGCTCCTCTTTCTTGGCAACCTGTGAGGCAACGGCAGTGGCACTGGTGGTCTCTGGATAGAAGAGGAGGTCCCACAAATTCTGGCCAACTCAGCCTGGAGATGAGCAGCCTCCTCCCTCAGCCCAGAGAGGTGCCTGCAGATGAGACAACACCGCATCCTCCAGAACGTCTCCCAGAAGACTGCTGCTTCACAGCCACTGCACTGCACCACTCCCATCATGTCTTATTTCTGGCCCCTTAACTGTTTGCAATCCTTACTCTTTCATCTGTTTTTTTTTTCTCTCTCTCCTTACTTTCTGCCTGTGTGCCCTTTAAGCTCCTGATTGTCCTGTCCTGAGACAAGAATATCCTATATTTCTCAGTAGACCCCTTACTTGCTCAGAGGCAGACCTCCAGCAGCTAGAGGGGGCTGGAGAGCAACTCTTGCCCTTCTAGGATGGTGGGTCTTTGGTGGCTCTGTGATCACTCACTTCCTGCTCCCAAACAGGAAGTTCCTGTTGTCAGTCAAATCCTTTGCCTATAAAAGTAGAACTAGCTTTGGGTGGGAGGGAAGGAGGGCAATATAGTCCCAGTAGAGAAGTCCAGTCACACAGCAGTCCTTTCTCTTGGTGTCTTCTGCCAAGCTACTAGCAAAATCTTTCTAAGGCAGTCTTTAAATGTAGCTTTCTTCTAGCTAAGCCACTTCCCCTACTTACTAGATCTTTCTACAAATAATTTAAACCTCACAGCTATCAAGTCCTTTCAGTCACCTGAGATTCACACCTAGACAACTGTTCAGATAATCATTCAGTTCAGTTAACTCAGACAAACACACCGTTTTTTTGTTTTGTTTGTTTTTTTTACCCTAAATTACAGTTCCAAGTACAAGAGTTCTACTTCTTTAGTCACAGTAGAGAAGTCCGGTCACACAGCAGTCCTTTCTCCTGCTGTCTTCTGCCAAGCTAATTAAGGACGTCCAAATGGCCATTTCCATATAAAATGCCCAAAATTCTAATTGGCTCATCACTAACCGTGAGGTCAACAACAACATCAAGCTCACCTAGGGATGGAGGACCTAGTCTTCGACCTATGCATTTATCTAGATTAAGTGTTGCACCAGAAACAGCCCCAAATCTAGCACAGTGCTGTAAAGCAGAACGTACTGAAGCAGCATTCGCTACCATCAGACTCGTATCGTCTGCATAAGCTATAATGGAATGAGGGGTGGAGGGAAGTGGCAGAACTGTTGTAACCACATTAATGGAATGAAGTAAGGGGTCTAAAAAGAAAACATACAAGAGAGGGCTAAGGGGGCGGCTGTGTCTAACTCCTCTGTGTAGAGGAAGCATAGGACCTTTCCATCCATTAACTGAGCAGACAATAGTGGCAGATCGGTATAGCAGTTGAATTCTGACAAGGGTACATTCAGGGACTTTATAATGACGTAGAATAGACCATAAAAAGTCATGACATACAGAATCAAAAGCTTGCTGCTGGTCTAGGGAAAATATGAAGCCTTGTAAAGCATTGGAGTTGCCATGTTCAATCAATTCCCAAAGTAAAATAATATGGTCCTCTATGCATCTCCCAGGGACGCTGCATGACTGTACAGTGGAGATCACATAGGTGGCCAACTTAGAAAGTCTGAGTGCCAAGATTTTAGTCAATATCTTGAAATCAGTGTTCAAAAGACAAAAGGTCTCCAATTGGAGAGTAATCTTCTATCACCTTTTTTAAAATCAGTAAAATAAACAACCCATGTTGAAATCCAAAGGGAGATTATCATAATGTAATATGGAATTATACACGGTTTCCAATTCAAAACACAGGTCAGTAGAAAGTATTTTATAGAGCTCATTAGGGAGATCATTCAGGCCCGGTGTTACTCCTGGGTGTAAAGACCTGATTACCGTTTCTAGTTCTTGGGCGTGTATCCCAACTATGTAACATGTCTACAACAGAGGAGGGAATATCAGGAAGTTGTATGAAGGAAAGATGGTCTGAAATAGCAGTGGAGGGAGGAGGCATAGGACCGAACAACCTTTCCGTATAACAAGTAACACGATGTCTTATGTGTGCAATAGCAATAAGTTTGGAGAGGTTATCATCAAACAGTGTATCAAAGGTTTTGCAATCCACCCTTTTCCTAATATCAGCGTATGGGTAGACAGTGTCACTGGCACCAGAGGTCCCAAAACGCTGTTGGTGCTGGATGAAGGTAGCTTTCAGGAGGTGATAGTCCATCAGGCACTGTCTAAGATTACTAATTTGGGTAGAGAAATCATGACCTGTCTTGTGAGACAAAGTAAGTAGTTTCTGTAGGTGCTGTCTAGTTTTATGATGAAAATATCAGGAGTCATGATAATGTTTACTATAACGTTTAAATAAAGTCCGGAGTCTATATTTTGTTTCCTGCCACCAAAACCATAGGATATCATGTAAATAAAAAAAAAAAATATATATATATACAGACTTCTGATTCTTAATATAGTCAGTCAATTGACATAACAGATATGAATCAGTTAAAAAGGAAGCGTTCAGTTTCATGGTACCTGGACCAAAATATGTTTTCAGGGAAGGGCCAAAAGAAATGGACAATAAATTATGGTCCGAAAATTCTGCAACCTGAATGACAGCATCAGAAAGATGGAGGTGGGAAGAGATAAAAAAACAAAATCAGTACGGGTCGCGAGGGTGCCCTTGTGAAAAGTGGGAGTATGCTGACCCGTAAAGGATAAATATGCATCCTGTAATTTTGTAGAATGAAGCAATTGTCTGAGGAAGTTCGTATCACAAAACAGTGTGGTAGTTTTAGAGGTAGAAGTCTTATCCTTAGTGGACAAACCACAATTGAAGTCACCCCAAAAACAACTTTCATAGACATGTACAAATAAGGTTGTATAAGTTTCAGCAGTTCAATCCTATGGGTTTTAATTTGGGGAGTATATATATATTAATTATCTGAAAAGGGACAGAAGAAATAAAAAGATCCAATAAAAGAAGTCGGCCAGGGAATAAATCCAGCATTTTGATGATAGTAACATTAGGCATACTAAACAGGACACCCAAACTGGAACAAGTTTCTTGTCCAAAGGACCAATAAGAACGTCCAGAGATCCAGGCATGTTTAGCCTTGTAAATCTCTGGAAGGGTGTGGAAACATACATCCTGTAAAAGGATGAGGCCAGCTGTCAAGCCAGACAAAAAGGAAAAAACTGCATCCCTTTTTGTGTGCTTCTTAATACTGTTAACATTAACAGTATGTACTGAGAAAGCAGAAGACATGGTGAAATGGGGAAAAACAAATTAAAAGCAAAAAATGGAAATCACCTGGGTCTACCTTCCCTGTGTTTCAGTTTCGCCTTAGCTTTCATTTTCTGAGAAGCAAAATTGTCAATGGCCACTTCTGTGGATGTAGTCACCTCAGGATGGGAAGATAGGACAGAGGAAGTGTCAGAGTCCGTGTTATCCTGAGGGTGGCGTAGTAACTCAAATTTATTGGCGTGAGTCACAGAGGTGGATTTTAGAGCCTTAGAGGAAGGTGAAGTCCCCCTCTTCGACCCCTGTTGTCACTCTAGTGAAGGGGTTGGGGGGGGGTTCCATGGAAGTCACTGAAGTGTCAGGGAATACAGGAGTAGGTACCTCTTCTGGGCCTGAAACATCAGGAGTAGCGGCAGGAGGAGGGTGGGTTACAGTAGGTGTAGGCAACTCCGAAGATGGAATAGGAGCAGGCTGTTCCTGAATTAAAGAAGGTGCATCAGTAACAGGTACAATAGATTGTGGGGGGGTGGTGCGCTGAGGCACAGAAAGTGTGCTATTCAGTCGGGAGCGTTTTGCAACTGTAATGAGCAATCATTGTTCCTCCCCATCAGCAAGAGTCGGGGAGTTATGAGCCGCCCAGGTGCATGTCTGAAAGGTATGCCCTAATTCATCACAAAGGACACAGAGGGGTTCATCCACGCATTGGGAACCTGTTTGTTCAGTGTTTCCACAGACGGAGCATTTGACCCTATCGCAAATGCTACTTATATGGTTATTAGAGCCACATTTGTAGCATGCTTTCGGTTGGCCAGGGTAAAAAAGTACTCCCCTATCTTTCCCTAGCATAAAACTATTAGGCAGGTGTTGAATCCCAGTATCAGAGGTTTGAAGCATAACCCTTGCTTTCCACCCACCAGTCCAGAGAGTCTCTGAATCGAAAATAGCCTCAGGATCAGACAGTAAAGTACATCTCTGCGTTAACCACACAGTGATATCATTTAGACTCACACCCTCATTGCAAAACAAAATGGTTACAGTTTTTTGTGTGGGCTTAGAGGAATGGCATTAAAGGGGGCCCATAAGGGAGAAGTTTTAAGTTCGTGAAATTTTCTCCAAAACTTTTCCAAACCAGCTAAAGTCTTAAAACTAATGTCAAAATGGGTTTCAGAAGAAACATGTATCAAAGCACATATTTCAAAAGCAGCAAACTTCATTGAGTCCTTTAAGAGGATGCAACCAACAAAAAACGATCTGGTAGTTCAGACACCCCCGCCCCAAGTATTGTAGTCGGACAGCATTGTGTCTCATGGCTTGCTGCACAGAGGTTGAAAACGAGCAGCATAAGATTTGGGAGTAGTAATAGATGAGGAAAAGGTGGAAACAGCAGGAGTAGGGGCGAGACCCAGGGCCCTGGGGAGTCTGGTGGCAAATATGTGCAGAGGTAGAAGGTCCAAACTGTAATGTTGGATTTTGAGTCGGGAGAAGTTCATCAGGCAGGGAGAGATCGAAGGAATCAGTTGGCAATTTTGAATCTGGAGGGGCAACAAAGTCTTTAGTCTTAGGTAACAGTGTACGAATCGTAGAGGAACCAGAATGCCAGGTCCTGACAGCCGGATCCTTCTCCCACCCTGCTGCCTCAAGAGCCGACTCAACGGACCATTCTTTTGTTAGCGGTGCATTAGGTAGGTCAGAAGGAGGTAACGAAGTAGATAAATCATGAGATGAAGAGGTACCTGAGGAAAGCGGAGCGAGAGGTGCAGTCTGCGTTAGGCATTCGGGAGTGGGGAGAAACCGCTGAAACAGGCAAAGAATGCAGAAATGTCAGAGTCGGCAAGGAGGCGTCAGAAGCCGCATTCTCAGACGCTGAGTCATGGGGGAGAGTTGCGGGTAGTGAAGCAGGCTGATTTTTGACAGCCAACAATCGCTGTCTAGCAGCAAAATAACGCTGTTCAATTTGGAGTAGCAAATCCACATTCTGTGAAGTATAAGGGGAAGACTCACTAGATATCGTTGAAATAGAGCCAGTAGACGTCGTAGGTAGAACCAGGGAAGCAGAGGAAGTATTTTGAGCTGAACTCTTCTTGCAGTGATCCACTGCAGTAGAAGGGGAAATATTCAAAGCCATAGAAGAAATAATTTCAGCAGGCAGTAAGACAATATCGTCAGTAGTTGTGGTCTCTCTCAATACAGAGACAGGGGAGGAGACCATCTCATCTGCCTCCAACACTTCCATGTCCACCACAGCTCCTCCGTGGACGGCCATCTTGGTAGAGTGCCAGGATGTAAGGGGACCCTACCACAGAGTAAAGGGATTTCCCTGGTGTCCTGGCCAATATTCACCTTCCAACCAGTTGCAGTTGTTCAGACTGTGTGTGGGTGTTGATGTGCAGTATGGCCACCACTACACATTGTCACTTCACTACCAGTCTAGCATTGCTTGTAAAGTGCTTTGAGATACATTGTGTATGAAGAGCGTTGTATAGATGCTGATTCTTCCTCTTCTATAAGGCCCTATATGGTTCGGGCTCTGGCAATCTGTCTGTCCTCCTTACTCCCACCATCCCTGTTTGCTCCCTCCGTTCCTCCTCCGAGGGCCTCCAAGTGGTTTCGAGGGCCAGGCTGAAAACCTCTGATGACCGCTCATTTGAGATGGCTGACCAGGCCCTCTGGAACTCGCTTCCTAGATCGAGAGAGGCCCCTTCGGTGAAAGCATTTGAGAGGTCTGAAAACTCATCTGCTTAAGAAAGCATATCCTGAAAATTTTTTTTTAAATTATGATTTATTTATTATTTTAGTTATTAACTTATTGTATTTTATACTCTGTGGGTGGGATATTCAGACTGCGCCAGGCAGGGGGGCAAGCCTGGTCACAGCGCAACTGGGATGAGCCAGGGCAAGGTCCAGGCATTATTCAGCACTGTTGAATATGGCACTGAGGGCGCACACACTGCGCCAGTGCAAGTGGCAGAAGGGGAGCATGTGGATGCGCCAGCACAAGTGCAGTTGTGCTAGGTGCATCTACCGCGATGTTCAGCACTGGGCAATCAAATGAGGCCATTGTGCATGCAAGGCACAAATGGGGCCATTTGCATGCGGTGCGCTGATCCCCAGCGACTTGCGTCTGGTGCCCTGCCAGGCTGCAGCTGTCAGGGTCCGACACCCCCCTGCCCCTCACCGGGTTCTGCTCCCCTTTGCCTGATCACGGGCGTGCATTGAAATGATCCCTGGTGGTCCAGTGGACCACTATCCCTTAACCGATCATGGGCATGTACTGATATAATCCCTGGCTGTCCAGTGGACCGAACACCTTCGCCCGGTCGTGGGCATGTACCACACTCCCTGGCGGTCCAGTGGTACCCCCCCAATATGCCCACTGAGTCCCCTGTCACCCTGCTCCTCCCGGTCAGCAGCGGGCGGCAGCTCCCCGCCCACAAGCTGCCCGCCGATTGACAGTGTCCACTGCGTGGGCCAATGGGCTTGCAGACCATACTGTACTACACAGTCATGAATTGTGAATGAGAGCTCATTCAAAATCCAGAACTGTGTAGTACAGTATGAATCTGCATGCCCATTGCCGCAATGAGACAATAAGCGTACAGCCATACTGTATGCTGTCAGTCGGGGCGGCCTTTGGGGAGCAGGGTGGCGGGGGACTCAGTGGGCAGGTGAGGGGGGGTACCACTGGACCGCCGGAATGTGTACATGCCATAGTGAGCGAGGTGTTCGGTCCACAGGACCACCAGTTATATCAATACATGCCGTGATCGAAACGGGATAGCGGTCCACTGGGGATTATTACAGTACATGCCCGCAATCGGTCAGTGGGGGGGCATGGAGCCAATGGTATGCGTGGTTGGATGGCCACCCATGGCAGGCGGCTGCTGTGTTGCGCCAGCAATATGGCAACCTGCCTGTGGGTGTCCCCGACTTGGTCCCTGTTTGTACGGGCACAGCATTGCTCCCCCCCCCCCGAGCGGCATAAGGCGGGATTGTGCCTGCATATCGCCGCGCATCCTGGGCTGAATATTGGGATGTGCTGCCATGAGGGCACGCCCCCACGCCGCCACATGCATTACAGGTGCGCCCCAGCACATCAGGGGTTGCGCACAACCCACCCATTTGAATATCGCGCCGGGGCGCATTGATGGGTTGCGCCCTGTTGCACCATGCGCAGCTCCTTTGACTATCCTACCCTGTGTGTTTATATGTTTTTACCCTGCTTACTGGATGCACTTTTTGTAAGGCGCCCAGAGCACCTGGGATTGGGTGCCATATAAATAAAATGATTACTTACTTACTAACTACAAGCTCATTTTCCCATGAAATGAACCCTCCTGAAATTAAAATACCTTGGCATTACATTATATAACTTAAATGGACACCTTTACCAAGACAACTGTGCTCCCCTCCTCCAACACCTTAGTGAAAATATGAAAAGGTGGTCCCTCTTGCCTCTGTAGCAGGGTGAAATCCTCCTACTGTATTTTGGATTAATGAAAATAGAGAATCAGTTTTTAAGGGGCTGCAGGAAAGCTTTGCAGCCACAATAAGTCTGATTTAAGGTATCAAATAAAAATGAGAGCCTGCTGAGACCTGAAATATTCAGTGCAGGAATAGTCATACAGCATGTCAAAATAAATGTTCTAGGGACATGGATATGTTGTTCATCCACACTCTCTGGCAGGTATTCTTGCCGCTTTAATTCTTGCCGGAAGGTCTTCAAGCTGGCTCCTCCCACCCACCTGCATGGTAAAACTCTCGGCTCCGCCCCATGACGCCAGATCTTCCTTACCGCTTGGAAGCTCAGGTTCCCTCCTTAGCGCTCTGCATTTGAGACTGGATCCTAATTCTTCGGTTCGCCCGAAATTGATTAAGTTTTCCAAACTTCAGTCTTCCTTTTCCCTCGGCGGCTGCGATGGACAAATCTGTTCCCGGCTTTTGGAGGTGCCCTTGCGGACAGAAAATGTCCAGGACAGATCCGCACTCCACGTGCGTCTACTGCTTAGGCCTAGATCATGACCCGCAGGCTTGCGAGTTGTGCCGTTCTTTCTCGGCCAATGTTCTGAGCAGATCGTGCTGCCGTTTGAAGCTTGGGCCCCGAAGCGTTTTACGGTAAAATCAAAGAGGCTCGTTGGGCGGTTTCCGCGGTGGCAGGCTCGGCTGAGCAGCTCGAGCAGATGATCGCCCTCTAGGAGGAAGCGGCCCAGGCCGCATCTTCTTCCTCCTCGGCCGCGGCATTTATCCCACTCTCTCTGAGTTCCTCTTATACAGCTTCGTTCAAGGAGCTTTGCCAGTCCCTTTCCACGAAGGGAGAGGGGCCTTCGGGACATTCTTCTCGGCCCAAGAAAAGGGAATCGAAAGGTAAGTCCCATCGTCGGCGTTCCTGGGAGTGGGAGAGGTCCGCCTCCCCGGGCAGCCGACCGTCGACTTCGGTCGAGGTTGCGGCTGAGGCCGCTGGCTTCACGGTGCCCCCATCAGGCCAGCCTGCCGAGACTCCCGTCGACGAAGTCGAGATTTTTCTCGATCCGTTAGACGGGCTGTCGACTGGAGAAGCCGACAACCCTACTTCACCAGTTCCCCCGATGTAGATACCGAGGATCTGCCTGGTCCTTCAGGACCGCAGTCCCAGTTAAAGTTCGAGCCAAGGGAAGAAGCGGTATCCCGCCCTTCCCAGACCCACCCTCGGTCCCCGCAGTCTCAGTCTCGATCTCGGACCTCTTTTGGTCCAGCCGTTCCCGCCGACATCGGCAGTCTCAGTCCCGTTACCGAAGTAAGCGGCGACGCCGTTCTTCCTCGTCCTCCTCCTCGGGTGAGGAGAGGCTACGGCGCAAGTTGCGCCGGCACTACGATGATTTGATGTGGCAGCAATTGCTGTTATCCGGGCCTAAGCCGACCCCGGCCATCAAGTGGCTGTCACCGGAACGGCCGAAGCAACCACTCGTTCCAGTCGAGTTGCCCGCCCCAGGGCTGGTTGCTAAGCCGAAACCAGCTGGTCCATCGATTGTGGTGGAACCTCCGCCTCCACAACCGAAGTCGGGGTCACCGACCAAGAGTTCTCGGTCGGGTCATGGCTTGCCCCACAGGTCGTCGGTCACCCTCACTCCCGACCGTCCTCGGCAGGTGGAGGGTGGCTCAGGGCTGAGGCAGCTCTTCGGAATCCGACGACAATTCCTCCCTGTTCTCCAGGCAGTGCGATCTGGAGTCCTCCGGGGGCCAGTCAGTGGACGATAGCCCATCGTCCTTCTTGGGTCTGCTTTGACTCATCTCGGAGTCCACCGGGATGCAGCTCGAGCCCGTGTCCAAACGGGCCAAGTATCCCCTGACAGAGATTCTGGACCGAGGGGATTCTCCTCCAGGAGGGCTTTTCAGTGGCTGAGGCCATTGTTGGCCCAACCTTGGAACTGGCAGTGGCCTGCTTCCTGTCCTGTGCCTTCAGCAGGATAGCCAGAAATGTGGTCCCTCGGCTCTTTACCGGTTTCTTGGAACACCCCTCTGCTGAGGGTTAGTCACCGACAATGTTTTCAGCGTTCGGTAACACTCGGGATGTGGACAAGCCCCCCGACAAGAAGTCCAAAAAGCTGGACTTTGCCGGGTGCAAGGTGTACGCTGCATCCTCCCTCGGCCTCCGACAGGCCAGCTCAGCTGTGCTGATGGCGCACTTCTCCCATGCCCTCATGGGCTCCCTGGATGAGGTCGTTCCTCATCTCCCACCTGACCTGCAGACCACGGTCCGCCAGGTGCGGGACCAGGGCAGGGCGGTGGCGAAGCAGCAGCTCCAGACTGCGCTGGACATGGGTGATTCCTGTGCCAGGTCAGTAGCGGCCGCAGTGGCCATGCGACGCAGGGCGTGGCTGAGGATATCCACCTTCACGGTGGATACCCAGCACAAGTTGGCGGACGTCCCCTTCTTCGGGACTGACCTCTTCGGCCCTGGAGTGGAGGGACACCTCCAGCGGATCGAAAAGTCCAATGCCACTCTGGACTCTGTCACCTCCACCCAGAGGGACAAAGGCCGCCGTCAGCAGAAGTCCTTTCGCCCTTCGTCCCTGCTCCTCGACCGCCCAGCAGCACCAGCAACAGGGCCAGCAGGCTCACGCTTGGCGTCCCAAACCCAAGCCGATGGCTTCCTCCAACAGGAAGCAAGGAGGTAAAGGCCCGGGAGGTCCCTCGGCCCGTTCTTCCTCCAAGCCTGCCCAGTGATGGGTTGAGGTGTGCCACCCCAACCTCGTCATTCCCCCCTGGGTTCCCCCTGTGGGGGACGGCTCCGCCACTTCCTTTCCACCTGGTCCGCTATCACCATGGACCACTGGGTGTTGGAGGTGGTAGGAAAAGGCCTGCCTCTGGAGTTCGAGCAGGTTCCGCCTTTTCTAGCCGTCGCCCCTCGGGGGGCCACGGGGTCCGCAGTCTAGCTGTTGGCCCGCCGGGCCAATATTGCCCTGCTCCTCGAAAAGAGGTAATCAGGAAGGTGGTGGATCCTCCTTCAGACCCAGGGTTTGTGTCCAGGTACTTCCTGGTCCCAAAACGGACGGGGGGCTGGCGCCCCATTCTCGACCTGCATGACCTGAACAAGTTCCTAAGGTCTCAGACCTTCAGGATGGTCACTCTGGCTCAGATAATCCCATCCTTGGAACGAGGTGTGTGGTTCTGCTCCTTGGACCTCCTGGACATGTTCTTTCACGTCCCAATCCGTCCGTCACATCAGAGATTCCTCCGCTTCAGAGCGGAGGGATCCCTTTGAGTTCCAAGCCATGCCCTTCAGCCTCTCCCTAGTTCCCAGGGTCTTCACCAAATGCATGGCAGTGGTGACAGCATTCCTGCGGCGGCGAGGGGTCCGGGTGTACCCTTACCTGGACAATTGGCTGATAGCAGCCTCCTCCAGACAGGAGGTGGAGCGGTCCAGAGATCTGGCCCTCCAGGTTTGCTCTCAGGTTGGCCTCCTCATCAATGAGGCCAAGTCGGAACTCGTGCCAAAGCAGGCAATTCTGTTCATCGGGGCAGAGCTCGACTCTCTGCGAGCCAGAGCACGGCTCCCGGCGGGCAGGGCCGAGGTTCTTTCCTCCTTTGCCCAATCATTTCTGGTTGGGCAATTGCGCCCTGCTCGGGACTTCCTGCGCCTCCTGGGCCTCATGGCGGCCTGCACCAGCGTGGTCCGTTGGGCCCATTGGTACATGCATCCCCTTCAATGGGGACTGGCCAGCCAATGGTCACAACACCGCAATCCGTTGGACCGGCCCGTGACAGTGATCCAGGAGATGTGGAACGCTCTCCAGTGGTGGATCGTTCCAGCTCATCTGCAGGAGGGTATCCCATTCGTCCTCCCCAAACCTATGGTCTCTCTCTCTCTCTCGACCGACGCATCTCTGATGGGTTGGGGTGCCCATCTGGGGGAACACAGAGCGCACGGCCTCTGGTCCCCTCGGGAGTCCTGATGCCACATCAACCTGCTGGAGCTCCGAGTGGTTCGTCTAGCTCTCACCGCCTTCGCTCCATTTCTACGGGGTCAAGTGGTTCAGGTCCAGACGGACAACACCACGACCATGTACTATCTGAACCACCAGGGCGGGACGCGCTCCTTGCTGTTATGCAAGGAAGCTCTCCGCATTTGTTCCCTAGTGCGCAGCCTGGAGGCGGATCTCCTAGCTATTCACGTGACAGGAGCCTCCAACATCCTGGGCGATGCCCTAAGCCAGATAGGGGCTGCGTCTCATGAGTGGTCTCTCCTGCCGGAGGTAGTACAAGATCTCTTCTCCCACTGGGGCACACCTCAGGTGGATCTGTTTGCCTCCAAGGAGAATGCAAAGCTGAGTCTGTTCCATGCCCGCCCTCCTCAGCAGGGCTCGCTGCAGGGGGATGCCTTCTCGAGGCCGTGGACCCCAGGCCTCTTCTATGCCTTTCCCCCATTTTCCTTGATCCACAAGGTGCTTCTCAAGGCGAGGAGGGACAAGGCGCAGGTGATTCTGGTAGCCCCAGACTGGCCCCACAAGTTCTGGTATCCAGATCTCCTCAGCCTCAGCTCCAGGCTCCCTAGGCGGCTTCCAGCCCGCCCGGACCTGATCTCAGTCAGTCAGGGAAAGGTATTCCATCCGGACCTTCAGTCCCTGCACCTGACGGCCTGGTTCCTGAGCGGCTAGAGTTCCAGGCCTTGGGTCTTTCCGACGAGTTCCTCAGCATCGTTGAGGCGTCCCGTAAGGAGTCGACCAGAAAATGCTATGCCTTCAAATGGAAGAGGTTTTCCATTTGGTGTCAAGGGAAGGGCTTGGACCCTTCCAACTGCCCCTTGGCAAGCATTCTGGACTACCTGTGGTCCTTTTCTCAGCAAGGGCTTCGGTCGACGACCCTTAAGGTGCACCTGGCAGCCATCTTTGCTTACCGGGCGTGGGCCGGCAAGCAGTCGGTGGCACAGGAGAAGGTGGTCGGGTGCTTTTTCAAAGGCCTTGACCACATTTCCCCTCCGGTGCGAGAACCTCCACCTCCGTGGGATCTACTGCTGGTATTGGCCAAGCTCATGGGCAAGCCATTCGAACCAATGCACAGATGTGATCTCTCACACCTGTCGTGGAAGACCGCCTTCTTGGTGGCTATCACGTCAGCCAGAAGGATGGGAGAGCTCCAGGCGCTTTCCATCGAGCCTCCCTACCTGGTCTTCCACAGGGACAAGGTTGTCCTGCGCCCCCACCCGAAGTTCCTTCCGAAAGTGATGTCGGAGTTTCACCTTAACCAGGTGTTGACTCTGCCAGTGTTCTACCTCAATCACACCTCGGAGGCGAGTATAGGCTCCATACTTTGGACCCTAGACGAGCGCTCGCTTATTATAAGGAGCAGACGGCTGAAGTTCGGGGAGAGGTTCGCCAGCTGTTTGTCACCTACGCTGAAGCCGCACCTGGCAGACCTGCAGCAAAGCTGACGATAGGCAGGTGGATCACCTCCTGCATAGAGCTCTGCTACAGGTTGGCGGGCATGGAGCCTCCCAGAGGGATAAGAGCTCATTCTACCCGCCATACCGCTGCATCGGTAGCTGCTTCCAGGGACGTCCCTATCCAGGAAATCTGCAGGGCTGCTACCTGGAAGTCGGCACATACCTTCATTACCCACTACCATATCGACCTCGAGTCATGCCGGGATGCTGGTTTTGGGGCCTCAGTTCTCCAATCTCACTTTCCCAAGTAAGTATTGTGTGTGTGCGCCTTGCCTCCCTCCTCCCAGAGAGTGTGGATGAACAACATATCCATGTCCCTAGAAATACAGGTTACTCACCTGTAACAGGAGTTCTAAGAATGGTATATGTTGTTCACCCACATGACCCATCCGACCTCCCCGGCTTCGACGCACAACCTGAGCTTCCAGCGGGCCAGATCTGGCGTCATGGGGCGGAGCCGAGAGTTTTACCACCCGGGTGGGTGAGAGGAGCCAGCTTGAAGACCTTCCGGCAAGATTTAAAGCGGCAAGGATACCTGCCAGAGATTGTGGATGAACAACATATACCATTCCTAGAACTCCTGTTACAGGTGAGTAACCTGTATTTTCTTTCTATCCTTTTGGCTGCAGCCTTTATTCTATGCTACTATGTTGTCTTTGCTGGACTGATCGCCCAGCACTGAAACTTCAATACTCTTTCTTCTTCTTCTGACCCCCCCCCCCCACACACACACACACACACACACAGCTAGCATTAAGTATACAAGAGCTGTCTTAGCACGTTAGGGTGAAAAGAAATGTTGTGTACTTTGGTGCTGTATTCCCCTGTTAAATTTCCATGTACAAAATAGTGAACCTGGGGAAGAAAGTGGTTTTTTGGCTCTATAAAATATAAAGTACTGAAGAACTACAATAAACCACCTTTAGTTTTGTATGGAAGGTATTAGGAATCGCAAAGTTCTTGCTGTTTGAAATGTACCAAACACATGTTTTACAAACTGTTACCAAACAATGAATTAGCAATGTCTTTTGCTTTATATTAGTTTCATTTATATTTTCCTGATGTTAGATGAAATGTTTCTTTAAGCCAAAACTGTACACATTGCTATATGTTGAGGAAAATGTACCTGTTTGGGAAATGCCTAACTCCATGTGCTTTAGTTTGCTGGCATCCATTTGTAGATTACTAGGGACTCATGCTGGCTGAACTCTGTGGGCTTTATAGAGCTCTAGCATGAGGGAGTCTAGGAACAAGAAAGGCGGGATTTCCTGCCAGGAAGTTCCTTTCTTTATTTTCTTATTGCTTTATTTTTTGATTGTTTAATTGCTGATCTGTGTAAAAATAATGTTTATCATGTTTGCTTACTTTTCTGTATGAAATATACATATTTAAAATTGTTGCAAACATTTAATTAACATTTAAAACTATGATTGACAGGTCACATGATCTTCAGCCCTATAAAAGGAGCTGGCTGAGCAGAGTCTGGCAGATAAGATGTGAGTTGTGGAGAGAGCAGTCCTCTGTAGGAGTGAAACTGGCTGATGCAAGAGGGGAGTAGTTGGTGCTGGAAGCAGTCTCAGAAAGACTGACCAGTGGTGGTGCTACTCAAGGCTGGGATGTTTTGAACCAGAGCTGAGTTGAGAAGCTAGAGGGGTGATTGGTCTTCCTAAAGTATTGGCTGCAAAACTGCAGGTACAAGTAGGACCACCCTCAGGCAATGGATTTGTCCCTGTGAGCCTACTGGCTGAGTGGGAACCGACAGCCCTATAAGCCAAGTTTTATTATGGTTGCTGAAGATCATCCTGACTAGTCAATCAGTATGAG
Source organism: Neoceratodus forsteri (assembly GCA_016271365.2). Lineage (NCBI taxonomy): Eukaryota > Metazoa > Chordata > Ceratodontiformes > Ceratodontidae > Neoceratodus > Neoceratodus forsteri. The sequence continues at coordinate 728,787,959 of CM028129.1, forward strand.
CAACACAGAAGTTCCAGATCTGCATTGTTGAACTGTTTATGGTATTGCCAAGTGTGTGAAGTCCTTCTGTAATAAAGTGCACCACCCTATGGGACATTTTAAAAGAACTTGTCTCGCTTTCTGTGTCTTCATCCAACCTGCCCTCCCACAGCCTCTCCCTTTACATGCCAGGATACAAGCAATAGAAATGAATGTACCCCCTAGATAATGTGCCCTTGAATATTTAACTAAATGCTGGTTAGGGGAATGCAGAAGCAGATTTTCAGATTCATATGGGCAAATGCAAAACTTCGAATCAGCAGAGCCTTACTCCTCGCTAAAATTCTTGGGGTGGAGTGATGGGCAGCTGCAGCCCTTGACGAATAATAAATAGCAACTCAGATCTGTGTGGGGATGACCCACACTTTCAGATGCAGTGGAAAAATATAGAAGAAGACAGCAGAACTGAGACCGCTTATAGCCTTCCTATATGACCAGTCCACTCTCAAGGAAAAGGCAAAATCCTGTTATACAGCCCTTGAAGTTGCATTCAAGGCATGGGAATGGTTCACTTGCTAACCACAAAAATGACGGGACTATAATGGAGGAACACATGATTAGCGTAGGATCCTGATTCCCCCCCAACAGGTTGGACCCCTGGTATATTACACAGGCATGACAGTGGCTAGGATTTCCAGATCAGTTGCTCACTGGAATGGTAGTTGACACCTTTGAAGAATGTAAAGGAGAATTTGCCTGGTCCAACAGAGACCATATTTTCTTACTCCCAGCAGAATAGCTATGTGGTACCCACCAATTCCACCTGCATGTCAGAGGCAGTGTGGACAAACTTAGGCTTCGCACACACACATATCTTTTATACCTGTCCAGCCTTGACATCTTTTTGGGAGGAACTTAATCAGAGATTAAAAGGTCTCTTTACTATACCAATACAACTGTGTTCCCAGAACCTGATTCTGGGACTCCCACCCCCAACAGTAAAGGGTTCTAGCTTCTTATACGTTTGGCATGTTTGCATCACAGCAGTAGGCAAGGCAATAACCAGGAAATGGTTACAAGTAGAACCACCAGTGTTAACAGATTGGCTGAATATAGTTGAGGACATAGTAGAAATGGAAAGACTGATGTATCAACTGCAAGACTGAATAGAAAAATATAGAGAGAGATATGAGCTAGATAGAGTGTAACTGCAGCAGGTCGGCCAGATCAGGGGGAAGAGGAGAATGAATAACAACTTAGCATGCCTTGTTTTGTTTACATATTCCAGTTGGAGACAGGACACTCTGAAGACCTACTGGTTGTTTTTGCACAAAGTTGGAGTTGGTTGGCCCTCCTCACCAAGAGACTAAATTGGCATTATGCTGATCCACAGGAAAGTATTTTATCCTTGTAGTGTTTAGTAATTTTAGTAAAAGTATTTTTGTGGTTTTATTATATTTTTAGCTTTAGGGATCAAGTCCTGTCAAAAAATGTAATTGAATGCATTTTCAGAAAAGTATGTGTAAGCCCCCCATGGGGCTTACTAGTGTTCAAAGGATTAATTTCTGATGTTACGTGGGACCGCCTGCAGGCTGGTGGTTTGGGTGGGCTCGGATGCCTTTAAAGGGGGGAGTTTTTGGTGCAAAAGGGGAGTCCGGTCTGGGGAAGGACTGGGGGAAAACGGGCCAGGTTGGAGTGATTGTTCTCCGGCCCCCCGGGCTGTCATTTATGGCGGTGTTGTGGTATGGAAGTGGTGGCAGTGGGCTGTTCCAGGGAACATGCTGTGGATGTTTCAGGCTGACTGTGGAAGTTTCAGTCCAGTTTTAGAGGGAGCAAGGCCTGTGGGCAGTGGTGAGAGCCTGCCCAGTCCTCTTAGGGCAGAGGAGAGAGCCTGCCTCGCCCCTCTCAGGAGTGTGCTGTCCAGTTGTGGGTGGAGCTGATGGGAATGGGCAGATAATGTGGGGAGCCCAGGCTTAAGTCTCTGAGAGCAGCCCACCACTATAGGTATGTCCCCACTGTTTGTCCCAGTGTGCCCATTTTGGCATCTGCCTAGCTTTCAGCAGCAGAGGGAGAGAGAGAGAGAGAACCTGAAGAAGTGTGCAGCGGTCCAGCCTTAGTTTTGTCATCAGGAGTGCAGTAGTCAGAGGTTTAAATCTTGGTAATGCTATCCAGCATTCTCAAAGGCAGAGGCGTGACGAGATATCCATAAGCTTGAATTTTGGAACCTGTGTTTCTTTGAAACTAAGAGAGTGCAGGAGGAGTATGGAGAAGAATTTGAGCTGTCTTTGGTAATCTGGCAGGCCTGCTTTGGCCACGTTTGACATGCTGCTGCCACCAGCCCATTTGGAGGCTTGATCTGGCTGTGGGACCTTTTCAGAGGCAGTCTTAATGACCACTAGTAGCTCCTGGTAGAGGTACTTGTATGCCTGAGATTAATTCTTATGACTGTAACACCCCATGCTCCATGGAGCGGCCATTGTTATCCAAGTTTTCAATTGAATGGATTTGTATGAACTTTTAACATGGTGTGGACAATGGACTTACTTTTATCCAGTTAGTTTTAACTGTGATTAGCCCCCATTTACTCTAATGCTGCAGTGACCCCATCCTGGACATCCTCTTTGCTAGATCAAGAACCAGGTAACGCAGCCATCTGGTGGTTTCTGTGCATGTGGCCCCAATTCCCATGGACCTCTCCATTACACCCCCTAGACACTGGGGAGGGGAGTCTGCAATATGGGGGCTCATCCAGGATGCTGTTTTGGGGGTGGCCCTGTGCATTGGCTGTTGGCAGGTGCTGCAGTGAGTGGACTGAATGTTGTACTTCACCTCCTGCCATTTTGTGATCTGTGAGAATTTGCGCCATGGGAAGCAGCACCTGGGAGCCGACTAGGAGCGGGAACAACCAGGAAAAGATGCAGCCTTCAGCAATTTGGATATGCTATTGCCCCAGTTACAACAGTGATTGGCTGAGAGACTGGTTGCCGGGGAAAGGCTAGTGACAGAGGTCAGAGGTTGGGGCAGGCCAAGACAGGAAAGTGTAGGAGAAACGATAGAGCAAAAATTCTGTGTAGCTGAAATTGTGTCCAGCAGTCTAGAGCTGGTAAGTTCGCCAGCAAAAACCTCGACAGCCCAAGCACCAGAGCCGATGGGCAAGGAAGTGACTGTTCCTGCCACTGTGTTGCGGTGATTGTGGGAGACAGTGGAGAGGCTGACCATGTAAGAGTAGTGTGCCCTGTGCAAATACCAGGCCACCTAGGGTTTTGGATTTGCCCCTTTGCCACATGTGCTTCTGTGGAGTTGCTAAGCCTGCTGAACCCCTGCCCCCCCGTGTATGCCTTTGTGGGGATGACCTGAACTGTTTACCTCCGTCAGTTTTGAGACAGCCAGCACTGAGGTTTGTGAGGAAGTACCAATGTATTCCAGTACTGACGTACCACCAGAAAAGGGTGCTAGCCATCTCCCCAGCCCTACTTCTGCTCAGCGTCCTGGATCTCCTGTTGGTAGAGGGAGAGGCCTCAGCCATGGGGCTCCTTTGTCTAAGAAGCTACCATCCTCCAGTGCCTGCACCCAAGGAGCCAGCTAAGGGGCCTGCTCCAAAAGCGAAGGAGCAGCCAGAAGTTTTCATTGAAGAGGTTGTGCAGGAAAAAGGGTGCAGCTCCAGATCGAAACTGTGGGAAGAGGAGAAAGATCTGGGAGCCCTTCTAGCCAAGTCTCACTGAAAAGTTATCTTTTAATGACCAGATTTTGGAGAGGGATATTCCCAAGCTTTACCAGTCACCTGTGTTCCATTTCCATTACCAGGCTCCTAGTTTGCTCCAGGCCTGCCATCAGTAAAGAGAAAAGATGGATCAGCTCAGACCCAGTGACCCCAGCGTCCTGGCATATCACACCTGACTGTGGCTCCTGCAGGGACAGACTCCCTGGACCAGTGTCCGTAGCATTCCAAACTGGTTCCAGGCTGAAAGATTTATCGGGTGCCGAATTCTCAAGGAGTACCCTGGCAACTGCTATCCATATCTTCCTGAGCACCTGTGGGATATAATTGAGGAGAACCATGCCCACTGGATTTTCCATGCCGTGCTTGACAAGGTTTACAACAAATGGCACCTCAGCCTTCCCAGTTCAGGGATAGAGCTTCAGGAAGTCCAACATGGTGGGGCTGTGTGTGACATGCATGCATACACTGGCATCACCCTGTTTTAAAACATTTAACGTTATCCAAGATATTAAGAGGAAGTGCATCAAGTACTACATCATCAGCCAGGACTTCTTCGGAGAAGAGATGACCAAACTAGATCCCCAGTTCTACTATGCCCATTGAGGTGACAAGTCTTAAGTTTCAGCTCCTATAAGCACCCAGCAAACCTGCAGGGCTGTGTGTTCTGACCTGTGAAGCACCTGTGTGAACTCTGATTTAAAGACTGCTGAACCCTCCAGATATTGGGTGAGACCAACCCTTAATATTAATTGTAATTGTTCCTGTTATAGTTATATTAATAGGGTACGTCTACCGTAGATGGACTGTAGGGTCCTTGTGCCAGCTTCTGGCAGCCTATGGACTTTGAGTTAGGGCTACTTTACAGACTTCAGCCATCAAAGATTGAGCACCTTGGTGCTGCATATGGTTAAGCAGTGGGGTGGAGAGAGATTGTCCAGTTGCACGCGTGTGTGTGTGTGTGATATTAGTGTGGTTAGTTGTTGGGTGTGAGTGTTGGTGTGGGATGTGCCTGCTTGGGGTTATACACTAGTCCTGCAGCAATATGTTCCAGTTGTTTCCTGTTTAACAAAATGTTTGTGTTAAGTGCTTCTATGCTACTGTTGGGCCGCAGACTGTTGTGTTCTTTGGAGGGCAGTTATTCTAAAAGTTTGTCTGGTGGCAGCAGCATTGGGGGAAAATTGGGGATGGAAAATGTGAGTTTGGGTAGGGGTGGGATGCTGCCATGTCCGGCAAGCCATCTGTAGCATGGTGGGTGGGTTGCCAGGTCTCTCAGGATAGTATCGGGAAGAGCTAGCAGTGTAGTGGGGTTAGGATTGGTTTCTTTGGCGTTCACCATTTCAGGGGTGCTGCCAGCAGTGCCAGGTGGTACTGGGGGGGAGAGGGAGAGTGTGCATATTTATTTATTTATTTCTCAGATTACAGCACCTTTGAGTAAGAGACTCTTTTACAAAGATTCCACATCCGGTGAGAACAGTAGTAAGCAAACAAATGGACATTTGATTAACAACGTGACAATTTGACAGGAGAAATTACACACATTAGAACTAACAAAATAAGATACGGTTAAAGTTGGTAAAAACAATAAGTAATAGTAGCAGCAACAGTGCCGTCAGTAGGATGACTTTGTCAGTAACAGAGTAGTAGGTAGCAGTACCAGCAGATGAGTTCGTAGCAACATTCGATGATAAAACAGAGAAGTATATAGAGTTACAGATAGGTAACATGATTTAATTGTTATAACATTAAAGGAGTCAGCATACTGACTTTGTCTGTACTTGAGTGGAAAATAAAGGTTAGGGAGTGGAAGTGGCAAACCCGGTGGCTACAGAGACTGGAGAAAAGTGAAAGTTTTGGGAGGGGGATAGTAGGTGGGTCACAAAAGTCTTTAGCAGACAGGATGTAGAGTTGATTATAGAAGGAGTGGCGGAATTGGAGGTTAATTGGGGCAGAGGGGGGCATAGCACCTCCTTGGGGCCCATGACACGAAACTGGGGCATGCGCTTTCCAGAGTGGGGTATATTTGTGTGGGGAGATGTGTTCTTGTGGGCTTACTTAGTGTCCATAGGCTTCATTTCTGATGTCACCTGGGGCCACCTGCAGGTGGGTGGTCTGTGTGGGCTCAGAAGCCTTTAAGGAGGAGGGTTTGTTTGCTTGGGGAAGGACCAGGGAAGAGGGATGGGGTGGGGTGATTGCCCCCCAGGCTGTCTTTTATGGTGGCGGCGAGGTGTGGAAGTAGCAGCAGTCGTGTTGTTCTGGGGAACATGCTGTGGATGTTGCAGGCTGCCTACTGAAGTCTCAGTCCAGTCGTGGAGGGAGCAGTGCCTGTGGATAGTGATGAGAGCCTGTCCTGGTCCCCACTGGGCAGAGGTGAGAGCCTGCCTCACCTCTCTCAGGTGTGTGCTGCTGTCAGTCGTGGGTGGAGCGGATGGGAAGGGGCAGATAGTATTGGGAGCCGGGCGCAAGTCTCTGCAAGCAGCCCACAGCTATGGGTATGTCCCCACCTTGTGCTCTGATGTGCCCATTTCAATGTTTGCCTAGGTCTCAGCAGCATAGAGAGAAAAAGCCTGAAGAAGTGTGCAGAGGTCCAGCCTTAGTTTTGTCATCAGGAGTGCAGCAGTCAAAGGTTCAAATCTCGATAGCACTGTCCAGCATTCTTGGAGGCAGAGGAGCAGGGAGACATCCATGAGCTTGAATTTGGGAACCTGTGCTTCTTTGAAACTAAGAGAGTGCAGAAGGAGGATAGAGAAGACTTTGAGCTGTCTTTGGTAATCTGGCAGACCTGATTCGGCCTCATTTGACATGCTGCTGCCAGCAGCCCATTTGGAGGCCTGATTTGGCTGTGGGATATCTTCAGTGGAGGTCTTGACAGCCACAAATAGCCACTAGTTGAGGTAATTGTGTGCCTGAGATTAATTCTAATGACTATAACCCCCCACGCTCCATGGAATGGCTGTTGTTTTCCAAGTTCTTAATTGAATGGATTTTTATGAACTTTTAACACCGTTTGGACAATGTACTTATTTATTCAGCTAGTTTTAACTGTGATTAACCCCCATTCACTCTGCAGCTGCAGTGGCCCCATCCCGGACACCCTCTTTGCTAGATCAGGAACCAGGTAACAGTCATCTGGTGGTTTCTGTGCTTGTGGCCTGCCTCCCAACAGACTTCTCCATCACACTCCTAGACACCGGGGAGTGGGGAGGTCTACATAGGTATAGCCAATATCGCATACCTTAAAAAAAAAAAAAAAAAAAAAAGTACTCTGTGAATTTCCTAAGCATATACTGGTACATACTTGTCTCCAATCTTCTCAGTAAAGTATGTATATGAAACAAATTGACTCTGTTATCCTCCCTGGCTATAGTAGAGAGCTTCACATTCAATGCAAGTTACATTTTAGTCAGCTATCCCTCCTGGCGTAGGAAAGAGAAATCAGACATACATTTCCCAATGACAGTACTATATGCCTAATTATATTTAATCAGATTGGACTGAAACTTTGAGGGTTTGGTGTGAGCAATAACGTCTACCAGCCCTGAAAGTTGGAAGTCGATCTGTCCAGCCAGTTTGGCGTGGCAGGTGTGAGAAGAGTATGGCACTTTTTTTTAACAACTTTGCAGCTTTAGATAGAAACATTGGGCTAAAAAATGTATGACCAGATTTGTGTGTGAAAATTTCAGTCCAATAAAGTCAAACAAAAAAGGAAGATGGCTTAACTCCTTAATGTTTTTTAACCATCCACCAGTACAGAACACTGCCAACTTTTCAAAGTCCAGTGCTGTGTTCCCAATAAGGTGTGCGCCTGTGCACCCACGCAGCAACCACAGAGTAGTTGTGCACTGCTGAAGTTGAAGTGCACAGAACAGCTGAGCAATCGGTGAATGCTCAGACGTGTGTACTTGTGCAAAGCTGCAGGTTGCATTTGCTGTATGATGCTAGTGATCACAGGAGACTGATTAGACAAACCCATCCCCCCAGGTGCCACCACCAGGCTAGATCAAAAGGTTCATCTAGACACCCTTTGCCCATACACATCGTATTCCTGAAGTGAGGTTATTGTAAAACTGGCAGCCTGTATAAGCACAGCAGGGATCAAACAAGGCATTCATCACAAGTTTGCAGCTAAGTGCTGTGTTGCTTTTTTTAACTTAATAGATTCATTTCTGCATTATCCTTATCAGGATTCGCCATTGTCACACTGTTGGGGGCAGGGGAGCAATAGGCATATGTATACTTTTACAGTAATGCTGGTTTGCTGAATAATTGATCAGACTGGAGTTATAAGATACCCACAAGGATGGAATATATAATGTTCTAATATACAGTGAAGTCCGCTAGGATCAAGTGCAGTGTCACAGTTTCCCTGCATGACAAAAGGGATTAATTCCCATTGAAATTGCATTGTTCCCTGCAGTAACTCTACTGCAGAACTCTGCAGAGTTGGGTTTGGTCCTGGCAAGCTTCACTGTATCTGGTATCTAAAAGAATTATGATATAGAAGGGTATATATAGACAGGTTGAAGGAACTGAACATGTACTCCCTGGAGGAGAGGAGGGAGAGAGGGGATATGATAGAGACATACAAGTATCTTACAGAGAGGAACAGGGTGCAGGAAAACACTATTTTTAAGCGAAAAAGATGTTTCAGGACTAGAGGGCATGGGATGAAGTTGGAGGGAGGACGATTCAGAGGAAACATGAGAAAGAATTCTTCACAGAACGGGTGGTGGACAAGTGGAACACCCTGCCAGAGGAAGTGGTGGGGACTGAAACAATCACAGGATTTAAGAATGCATGGGATAGACATAAAGGAATTCTAGAGGTCAGGGGTAAGGGGAAATAGACTTCTAGGAAAACAAACTTAACTTACAAGCTCAAATGGGCAGACTAGGTGGGCCATAGGCCCTTATCTGCCGACACTGTCTATGTATCTATGTATCTGATCTTTGGGATAAAGTCAGAGCAACTCTGGTTTCTCCGTCAGTCACATCCATCAATATATATCAATGTAAACACTTTGAAGTTGAGGCCCATGATAGGAACTGAAGGTAAGAAACTTCAGATGGTTGACAGATGCCCTGCCCACCTTCAGTCCACTTTTCTCTCAGTTGTTCCAAAACTCTAAACCAAAACATTTAAGAGAGGAATATTCCATAGGCAACAGTGAGCACGGTTCTCCCTTATCTGGAGAAGCTCCTCGAGGTAGGGGTGGGGATCCAGACATGGTGATTCACTTAAGTACCAGTGACTGGGTATACAGCAGTGTAGATGGGGTGAAGGCCAGCTTCATTGAACTAGACAGGAAGTTGAGGATAGTTGGAGACATTAAGCTTCTCTGTAGTTCTACTGGTGCAACATGAAGATAAGAGCAAACAGGAGAAACTTGGAGAGTTTTACACATGGCTAAAGGGCTGGTATGGGAAAGAGGGATTTGTGTTTTGGGGGGGGGGGCTGAGGATTGTTCTGGATGGAGCCGTGGTTGCTCTTTAAACAGGGCCTACAGGAATGCTGTAAGTATTAGAGCAAAAAATAGATCAGAGTATTAGCAGGAATTCAAACTATGAAAGGGAGGGCAAGAACTAGCCAAAATTTATGAAAAATGTATTGTGTGAGAGAGTGTGTGTGTGTGTGTGTGTTTCAAACAACATGAAGTCTTGCTATATTATAGACATTAGCAGTTTGATCCAGCTCTAGAACTGCCCTGGAGTGAAATGGTTAAAACCATTCCAAAATAGAATTTTGGCACGAGAGCAGCTCTATCTGTGTCATTTCAAACTTGAACTGTCAGATTCTTTACTCCGCCTCAGTGAACAGTCGCTCGGAGATTTCTCCTTCTGCTCGGTTCATTTCGGTTTAAAAGTGTTTTCTCGGTTGGATTTAACCGAGAATAGTTTTATTTTAACCGCAAAACCGTTTGGTTCAAGCTCTATCTGTGGTAACCGTAAGTAAATGAAGGTTTTGTCTGTGTGGAACTTGTAAGTTATCGGTTCAGTTTTGAACTGATCAAGTGGGTTTAAAACTCATTTAAAACTAAAAGTTACTATTTTAGAGTGCGGTTCCCAGTTCTTATCGGTTCTGAAAAAAACGGATTTATTACGGTTTTTTCCAATACCCGGAACACGGTTAGGAACCGATAAGGGTGTCTTGCCTGGCACTGCCGCTAAAAGGCAAGTTTTGGTTAGGCTGGCATTATGTCTGAGAAAACCCAAAAGAAAAACCGGCCCACTGGGTTTCAACACTGTGATGTTTGTGGGAAGTCTTTGCCAAGGCTGACCCACACACCCATGTGTTTATTGTCTGGGGTTTGACCACCTCCAGTCAGACTGCCAGGTATGTAAGAATTTCCCTGCAGCCACCCTGGAAAAAAGATTGGGCAGGCCAGGGAATCCAGAGGCAAAAAGTCTGCTGACCGGATGGCCAGCTCAGTTCGTGCCAACCGAACCAGAGGGAGTGCCCTCTGACCAGGGCCAGACTTCCTCGGGCAAAGAAAAGCTGGTTCTGAGGAACCAATTCCAGTAAAGAAAACAAGAAAATCAGCAGGTCTGAGTCCAAAATTCCTTCTCCAACTGCTGCAGAGATAGCAAAAGCCATACAAATTGTCCAGTCACTGTCTCAGGGTCCGTCCAAACCACCACTATCTGGTAAAAGGTCGGTTCGTCCGGTCCCAGTGGTTCAGGATTATGATATTGAGGAATTTTATGAACCGGAGGAGGATTATGAACAGTATAAATGTGGCTGGGAAGGTCTGGGTGTGCCCATTGAACCGGACATCTCCCCAGACAGACCTTTAGAATCTCCCCCTATGCTGTCTGAGTCCCCATCTCATTTTATGTTTTATAAAAAAGTTGCTGAAACCCTCCAGCTTCCTTTAGAAGAGGCTGTGGATGAGCAAGAGGAGCCTGATTTTGTAGAAATGATGGATATTCCAGAGTCTAGGAGATTGTCTATTCCTTTACATAAGTCTTTTAGGAAACAAACAATTAAAATTTTAAAAGCTCCTAATTCTGTGCCTCCTGTAGATAAAAAGATGGACAGAAGGTATACATTGTCAGGCCCTGATACAGAATTCCTTTCTCAGCAATGCAGTCATGTTGGGGTAGTTCAGGCTGCTGCCTGTGATAAAGCTAATATTCCTTGGCTTCACATCCTCCTGACAAGGATTCCAGGAAGATTGATGCCATGGCAAAAACAGTATATGGTAGCCTCTCTGGGACTCAGGCAAGCAAATTATATGGCTTATGTAGCTAGGTATCAGAAATCTAGATGGGATACTGTTATGCAATTGGCCAAGCAGGCCCATGGCCAGCTGGCTAGTGAACTAGAACAGGTGGCTGCTGATGGCATTGAAGCCTCTAAGGTTCAGTTTCATGCTGCTGTGGATGTTAATGTTTCCTCTAGTGTCATGGCCACATCTGTAGCTTTTCGTAGGTTGGCTTGGCTCAGGTGTACTAGTTTGTCACAGGATACCCAGACTAAGGCTATGGATTTTCCTGTGGTGGGAAATTCTCTGTTTGGAGAGCAGACAGAGAACTACATGAAAAAGATGGATGAATATAGGACAACTTACAAGAGTGCCCAGGCTAAGGAGCGGCAAGCCACTCCTCAAAGGCATGCCCCCAAGGGTAGGGGTAGGCCTTTTCACAGGCCTTTCTACCAGACTCAGGCCTCCTCTGCCTATGCTCAGAGGGGCTTCAGAGGCAGGGGCAGACGAGGGGTGGGCAGACCTGCTCCCACCCCCCAGCCTAAACTCCTGCGAAACAGGCACCCTGATGGGGTGCCCAGGGCCGGTCTCCTGTACCAGTGGGGGCAGGCTGGCTTACTTCAGTCAGAATTGGGCTTCTTTAACCTCAGACAAGTGGGTTCTGGAAGTAGTAAGCCAGGGTCTGGTTCTCAGCTTCAAAAAGTTTCCCAAGTTGAGAAGCAGACTTTTCTACCTGCAAGTGCTTCAGAGACCCTCGCTCTGGAAACAGAGGTCTCATCCTGTTAGCTCTCAGAGCAGTAGAAAGGGTTCCTCCCTGCATCAGGGCAGGGGTCTGTATTCAGATACTTCCTTAACCCAAAAGACAGGAGAGTGGCGGCCCATTTTAGATCTCAGATATCTGAACAAGCATCTTTTGAAACCAAAGTTCAAAATGGTAACTCTGGCAATGATTTTACCTTCCCTAAGGCCAGGGACTGGCTAGCCTCCTGGACCTCAAGGATGCCTATTTCCATGTCCTAATCAGAAGATCCCATCGAAAGTACCTCAGATTCGAACTACCCTCAGGTCATTACCAGTTCAGAGCAATGCCCTTCGGCCTTACCTCTGCTCCAAGGGTATTCACAAAGTGTCTAGCAGTGGCAGTGGCCCACTTAAGGAGGCAGAGAATTGCTGTTTTTCCCTATCTAGACGACTGGCTCATTGTAGGCCAGTCCCCAGAACAGGTAAAATCTCACCTGCAGGTCACCCAGCAGCTTCTCACCTCCCTGGGTTTTCTGCTAAACCTACCAAAGTCGGTTCTGGAGCCAGTCCAGGTACTCACCTTTATAGGGGCAGAATTGGACACAAAGCTAGCCAGAGCCTTTCTTCCCCCAGAAAGGGTAAGGAATTTAGTGGCTCTGGCCTCTTCCTTCACCTCTATGGGTCTCGACCAGCAAGACACCTTTCTGCAACTCCTGGGGCACATGGCTGCATCCACAGCTGTTGTGCAGGAGCCAGATTTCAGATGAGAGACATTCAGTTTCACTTGAGAACCTTTTGGTCTCAGAGAAGAGACCCCTTTCCAAGTTGGTCCCAGTGACTCAACCTTGATCCTAGCTCTCCAGTGGTGGCAGGATCAGAGCAATTAAGAGCGGGGTCCCTTCATTTCCCTTCTCATGACTTGACCTCACTACAGATGCTTCCCTTCTGGGTTGGGGAGCCCACATGGGCGACCTTTCCACTCAGGGAGTTTGGTCCCCCAGGAATCTCTGCTCCACATCAATTTGCTGGAACTCAGAGCTGTCTTTTTAGCTCTTCAAGCTTTTCTGCATCTGTCCACGACAAGGTGATACAAGTCAGAACAGACAACACCACAACAATGTGGTACATCAACAAACAGGGGCACTCGGTCTTGGCCTTGTGCACGAGGCAATAAGTTGTGGTCTCTGGCCTATTCCTGAACACTTCCCTCATAGCAGTTCATCTTCCGGGAAGGACAATGTCCTAGCGGATGCCCTCAGCAGGATTTCCCAGGGCCATCACGAATGGTCCCTGGATCCTCAAGTGCTGGGGATAGTTTTGCCAGGTGGGGCATCCTCAGATAGATCATTTTGCAGCCCCAGACAATCACAAACTTCCTCTGTTCTGTTGCAGGCCTCCAGTGCTGGGCTCAGTTCCCTGGATGCCCTTCTTCTGGATTGGGAGGGGAAGTTCCTCTATGCTCCCCCCTTTTCTCTCCTATTCAAAGTACTAGTCAAAATCAGATCTCAGCCTTGCAGGGTGATTCTGATTGCCCCGGATTGGGCCAGGCAGCCCTGGTACCCACTCCTTCTGTCTCTGACAGTCCATCTTCCCTGTGCCTCCCAGGAATCACAATCTGTTGACTTGTGCCCAGGGAAGGGTTTGGTATCGGACCTCAAATCCCTCAACCTCAAGGCCTGGCTCTTGAGAGTTAGAGTTGCTGATTTACACCTCTCTCAGGGTGTTCTTGAGATCCTAAAGGCTTCCAGAAAACCTTCCACTAGGGCTACTTATAGTTCTAAATGGAAAAGGTTTTCCATTTGGTGTGCTGGGAAAAATATTTCCCCAGAATCTGCTGAATTGCCCATTTTGTTAGATTACATGGTACATCTTAATTCCTTGGGTCTCAGACCAGCTACCCTGAGAGTTCATTTGGCAGCTGTGTCTGCTTTTTGTTCAGCAGGAAAGTCATCCTCTTTCCTCTCATCCTGTGTTTTCCAAGTTTTTTAAGGGATTACTCCATACTAATCCTCCCTTTCGGGAACCGGCCCCTGCTTGGGACCTTAATGTTTGCATTGCCCAGTTAATGCAACCCCCTTTTGAACCTCTGTCTTCTGCAGATCTTAAGTACCTAACTTGGAAAACTGTTTTTCTAGTGGCTATCACTTCTGCCAGACGCATAATTGAATTGCAAGCCTTGTCAGTGGAGACTGACTTTATTTCTTTCCACAGGGATAAGGTAGTCCTTAGGACTAATAGGAAGTTTTTGCCTAAGGTGGTTTCAGATTTCCATCTTAATCAATCTATCTCCCTTCCAGTATTTTTCACTGTCACTCCTCTTCGGTGAGAGGAGGTTGCACAACCTGGATGTTAAGAGAGCTCTTAGTTATTATATATAGAGTGTACCAAAGGTCACAGGTTCGAATCCTCCAACTTTCCTTACCTATGGTGAAGTTGGGAAGGCAAACCTGCCACTAAGAGATCAATAGCCAGGTGGATTGTCTCTTGTATCCAATTTTGTTATCAGAAAGTGGGCAGAGCCCCAGTTTGAGGGCTCATTCTACAGGGGTACAGCTGCGTCTCTAGCTACTGCCAGAGATATCCCTTTATTAGAGATTTGCCAGGCTGCTACTTGGAAAGCGGTACACTTTTACCAAGCATTACTCCCTGGATGTCCAGGCCAGGAGAGATGCTCGGTTTGGCACAGCTGTTCTTCAGAGCCTATTCCCTAAGTAGGTTCTGCCCCTCCTCCATGGAGGTATTGCTGTGTATTCTGCTAATGTCTATAATATAGCAAGACTTCATGTTGTTTGAAGAAAAAATTACTCACCTTAGTAATGTTGTTTCTTCTAATGGAGTCTTGCTATATTATAGACCTCCCCCCCAACCTGCCCCTCTCAGAACCTCTACTTGGTGGGGTGCGGGCAACTTAGTGTGGGCACTACTTATGTCCTGTTAGCATTTTGTCCCCTTTGGGACTTTGGGGGTGTGTATGTGTACGTGTGTGTGTGTTTTATTATACTTATGTTCCATTTTCATATTATTAGAATGGTGTTGGTATTTCTGGTCCCCTGACTTGAGTCTTGGGTGTTGGGACCATCAATGGTTGTTATAATTTAGGTAGCCATTTGGCTAGTGTAGGTTACAGCTTCCACACAGACCTTAGTGAGTTTGGCTCGTAAAGATCTGACAGTTCAAGTTTGAAATGACACAGATAGAGCTGCTCTCGTGCCAAAATTCTATTTTGGAATGGTTTTAACCATTTCACTCCGGGGCAGTTCTAGAGCTGGATCAAACTGCTAATGTCTATAATATAGCAAGACTCCATTAGAAGAAACAACATTACTAAGGTGAGTAATTTTTTCGTGTGTGTGTGCGGCGCAGTGTGTGTGTGTGTGTGTGTGTGTGTGTGGTCCGTCCTAGTACATCCTTTCCTTTGTTTGGTGTTAGGCGTTTTTTTTTTTTTTTTTAATTTCCCTGCTTGTTTTATGGCGCTGCAGATCTCGCTGTATTTCTCTTTATGCCTTTCCTTTTCCTACAGTGCCTCCTATCCCATGTGACTGTGATGCATTGAAGACCATTAATCCAGTTAGTGATGCAGCAGCACTGTACTGTTAAGAGCTTCTTATGCTGTTCTCATTGAAGAAGCGAGCATGCACAAAACCGGGCTGGGTCTTTTTCAGGAACCTCAGTCGCCTTTGCAAAGACGTGATGATTTATAATCATTAGTTCTTGCACCTTTTTGCAATAAAAACCTATATTATTTGATGTGGTTGATGATGATTTTTGTTGTTTTCCAGTATATATGTAGCTGGATGGTTGGCTCATAACAGGGGTCTGCAGGGTCATAGTGGAGTAGTCTAGGGATATGGCCCTCCACATCTTTCAGGATCACAGCTTCCTAGTCAACCAAGCCATGTCCAAGCTGATTCCCAAGCATTTGATCAAGTTAATTGGAGCGAAGTTGGACGCTCTTCAAGCCAGGGCTTTTTTTGTCCATGGACAAGGTAGAGGATTCTCCTTCCTCTGCCTGATCATTTCGGCTGAACAATCCCTCCAAGTCTTGGAATTCCTCTAACTTTTGGTATACATGGCAACTTCAGGCAGCATGGTCTGTGGGACCCACTGGGGTATGCGCCCCCTCCTTTGGATGCAGAGGCGCTAGTGTTCTGAACGTCATGGTCACCTGGACCAGCAGGTCAAGGTGACACAGCTGATGTAGTACACCACTGAGAGGTGGCTGTGTCCCCTGCAGCTTGCTGAGTGAATTCTGTTTGTCCACACAGCCAACCCTCACCTTCACAAGAATGCATCTTTGGTGTGTTGGGGAGTTCATCTGTTTGACCACAGGGCCCATGGATTCTTTTCACCCAGTGAGACCCGCATGCACATAAGCCTGCTAGATCTCTGTGCAGTGCACCTGACACTGATGGAATGTGCTCCAAACTGATTAAGTATCAGGTCTTACAAATTCAGACCAACAACATTACCACCATGTTCTAACAAGCAAGATGGGATGCACTGTATTCCCCTGTGTCAAGAGGCACTCTACACTTGGACACTGGTACATAGCCTGTGGACTGTTCACCTTGCAGTGCATGTACAGGGGAGGACAGCAGGTTGGCGGACGCTCTCAACTGGATGGGTGAAATGTTGCTTGAGTGGTCCTTGCATGGGATGGAATGACACAGCTGTTTATCCAGTGAAACACACCTCTGGTGTACCTCATTGCCTCCTAGGAGCACAGAAAACTTAAGGCTGTTCTTTGCCTGCCCTCCTCAGTTGGGAATGCTGATGGGGGATGCCTTGGATTAGTCCTGGACCCCATTCCTCCAGTATGCCTTTCCTCCCTTCCTTGTAGTTCTCAAGGCATTTCTGGACGAGGCCACCCTGATACTGATTGCTCCAGAGTGCCAAGGCAGTTCTGGTACCAGGATAACGAGGGTTGTCTCCTTAGTGTTCCTAAGGCTAGGTTGTGTCACTCTGGTGATAGAGCATTTTCGGTGGCTGCACCTACCCTATGGAACTTATTACCTAAACAGCTGCGGGAGGTAGCCTCGGTGGATTCCTTCAAAAAAGGACTAAAAACTTATTTGTTTAGCCAGGCTCTTAATTTGTAGAGAGTATGAATTAGATTTTAATTGATTAGATAGATAGTTTTATATATATTATGTTGTTTGGATATTACTGCTTGTTCCAACTTTGTACTTTATGAATATTTTAAAACTGTTGTATTGTGTTTTAATTGTGAAGCGCTCCAAGTCTCTGGAAAGGGGTGCTATAGAAATAAAGTATCTATCTATCTGTCTATCTGTAATCTCAGCCTCAGCATCAAGTCTTTGAGATGAATTCTGGTTCATCTGGACGTGCTGACAAGAAAGGGGGGAGCTGTTCAGCACCTGGCCCTTCAGTCCCTGAACCTCTTGACCTGGTTTCTGATTGGCTAGAGTTTCAGGCTTTGGGCCTTTCGGAAGAAGTTCTCCATATTATGGAGGCATCCCATAAGGAGCGACTTAAAAACCATATATGTTTAAGTGGAAGAGGTTCTAGTGTGGTGCTAGGGCAAGGATATTGATCCCCTCATCTGCCCAGTGATGCAGATCCTCAGCTACCTTTGGTCCCTGTCTTGGTCAGGGCTGCTACCCATTTCCCTTAAGGTGCACCTGGAGGCCATCTCCACAAACCAGGCATGGTCCTGTATGCTGACGTTGGCACAGGAGAAGGTAGTCGGGTGTATTTTCAAAGGCTTGGACCACTTGTTCCCTCCAGTATGTGAACCATCACCTCAGTGGGATCTACTGCTGGTTACTTGCATTGTGGATAGGTAAACTATTCAAGTTGATCCAGAAGTGTGAAATATCATTTTTGACATGGAAGAACATGTTTTCATTGCTGTAATCTTGGCCAAATGGGTGAGTGAGCCTTAGGTACTCTTGATGGAGTCTCCATATCTGGTTTTGCATAAACACAAGGTCATCCTTTGCCCCCATGTAAAATTCCTGCTCAAGGTGGCCTTAAGAGTTTTACCTTAACTAGTTGATATATACCACCTATTCTACTTTAACCTGCCTACCTTGGATGCTGAGTGTTGGCTCCGTACATTGGATGTGCGCCAGGCACACCTTTATTACAAGGAACATATAGCAGAGGAGCATATGGCAAAGTTGTGCAGCAAGGCTTGTCAAACATTTGTTATCCAACAGATTGGCAGCTAAGCAGATGATTGACAGGTAGAGCACATCCTGCATCGATCTCTGTTACAGGTTGGCTGGTAGGGCTTCCTGGAGGTCAGGAGTGGTTGACGCCACACTCGGTCTCCCTGGCCTTTTCCAAGGTCCTTCCTGGGCGGAGCAGGGAGAGGTAGAAGGATAGAATAAGGAGAGATGGGATAGAGGAAGTCAGCAGGTGGCTTAAGGGATGGTGGCAGGAGAAGGGGTATCACTTTGTGGGGGACTTGGGGTGAGGGGTGAACTTCTGGAACAGAAGGCTCTTCAAAGATGGTGACTCCATCTGACAAGAAAAAAAGAGAGACTCAAACACTCCAACACCATGAAGGTGACTCTACCACGTACCAGTGTACTGAATAAAAAAAAAAAAAAAAGGAAAAAGCAGAGCATGGGAGCATATCAGCAAGATTGTAAATTTTTAGACCAAAAAACAAAATGTACAGTGTTCCCCTACGTAGTGCCCTATATACAGAGCTTCCTCAGGGGGCCTAATAAATTTATAATGTGACAGAACACATGTTCTGCCTTTTTTCAGTCGGGACTATCTTTGTGGATGAAGGCACAGGATCTGTGTGAAGTTTCTTCATGAAGAAGGTGTCAACTGTTGGTCTGACGTTTCATGTTACGAGATTTGCTGTCAACCCTGGACTGTAAAATGCACAATTCTTACAGATTCTTTATTAAAACTCCATGTCAGAAGACACCCTTACACAAAAAATGCATAGTGGACAAACGTCCACAAGCCATTAAACTACTGTACAATAACCAAGACTTATGAAAACCTGATCAATCACAAAGCACAAAGACAACTTGACATTTAGACAGGCAGAACGCATAACAAATGTGGATTAGGTACTCACAGAGGTATACATAGTCCATAATATCAGGGAAAAATATCACTGTGATACATTTAAAAGACATTAAAGTAATCAATGTCACAACACAACAAATTATAGCACAGACAGCACAGACTTAACATAGAAACATAGACTTTGATGGCAGATAAGGACCACTAGGCCCATCTAGTCTGCCCATTTCCCTACCTACAGGATAGGCCACAGATCCTAGTTAACCAACAGCCTATTTCTTCCTACCCCCCACAAGAATTGCCTTATGTCTGTCCCATGCATTCTTGAATTCTCCCACAGTTTTAGACCCCACAACCTCCTCAGGAAGGCTGTTCCATGCATCAACTACCCTCTCTGTGAAATAATACTTCCTCACATTGCCCCTGAACCGCCCTCCTTCTGTCTTTAAATTGTGTCTCCTTGTTCTTGCAAGTCTCTTTTTCTGAAAGATGCTACCCTCTTGGACTTTGTTGATTCCACTGAGGTACTTAAAAGTTTCTATCATGTCCCCCCTCTCCCTTCTTTCCTCAAGGGTGTACATATTAAGCTCCTTTAGTCTCTCCTCATACGGCTTCTCTTGCAGACCCTGCACCATTTTAGTTGCCCTCCTCTGGACTGCCTCTATCCTGTCTATGTCCTTTGGAGATGGGGTCTCCAGAACTGGACAGAGTACTCCAGATGGGGTCTCACCAACTGTCTGTACAGAGGGATAACAACTTCCTGTTTTCTGCTGATGATGCCTCTCCTATACATCCCAGTATACCCCCAGCCCTCCCTACTGCCTTCTCACATTGCTTAACCTTAAGGTCATCTGATATGATTACCCCCAGGTCCCTTTCCTTTTTGTTGTTGTTACTACCTCCCCACCCATTGTGTATTCTTCCCTGGGTTCTTGTTTCCCAGGTGCATTATTTACTTCTTTGCATTGAATCCTAGCTGCCATACTTCTGACCATTCCTCCAACCTTGCCAAGTCCCTTTTCATCCTTTCCGCCTCCTTGTGTATCAACCCTGTTGCAGATCTTTGTGCCATCTGCAAAAGGCATACTTTTCCTTCCAGTCCCTCTGCAATGTCACTGATGAAGACATTAAAAGGACTGGACCCAATACTGAACCCTGCGGTACCCCACTAGTAACCCCCTTTCTTCAGAGTGGACTCCATTTACAATTACCTTCTGTGTCCTGTTGTCCAGCCAATGTTTCAGGCTACCACCCTGGGTCCCACTCCCAGGCTGGTTAATTTAACTATTAATCTTTTGTGGGACTGTGTCAAATGCCTTGCTAAAGTCTAGGTAGGCCATGTCCACAGCCCCTCCCTGGTCTACTACTTTGGTCACCCAGTCAAAGAAATCTATGAGATTTGTCTGACATGACCTTCCCGCTCTGAACCCATGCTGCCTTGGGTCCTGTGCTCCACCGGCCTCTAGGTGCTCAACTATTCTTTCCTTCAGAAGTGACTCCATCACTTTCCCTACCACAGAGGTCAGACTGACCGGTCTGTAGTTTCCTGCCTCTGTCTTGGTCCCACTTTGTGAAGGGAATCACATCCGCCTTCCTCCAGTCCTCGGGTACCACACCATCCTCCCATGATTTATTAAAAGAGTAGCCAGTGGTTTCACTAGTTCCTCCCTTAATTCTTTTAGAATTCTGGGTGAATTCCATCAGGACCCATTGCTTTGTCCACCTTCAGTTTTAGGAGTTCTTGCAGAACCCTTTCTTCTGTGAAAGGACTGGGATCGACCCCCTATCAAGAGTGCTTCTGTTAATTGGATCAGGCACTTCCCCCTCCTCTTTTGTGAATACTGAGCAGAAATATTCGTTCAGTATTCCTGCTTTTTCACTGTCCCCCTCTGCCCACCCACCGTTCATTCTATTCAGCCTCACTATCCCTCCCTTTGTCTTTCTACGCTCGCTGATGTACCTATAAAAGGTTTTATCCCCCTTCTTAACTGAGTTGGCTATCTTTTCCTCAGTTTGGGCCTTTGCTATTCTGACTTCCCTCCCTGCTTCCTTCTGCCTTAACTGGTACAGCTCTCTGTCCTGCTCCTTCTGTGTTTCCTTATACTTCCGGAATGCTGTCTTTTTCTTCCTGACTTTCACAGCCACCTCTTTTGAGAACCATAGTGGCTTTTTCTTTCGTTTTGATTTGTTTATTTGCTTCACACAAAGGCTTGTTGCCTCTGTGATGGCAGTTTTGATAATTCCCCATTGTTGCTCCACACTTCTTCTAGCCTGTTTGCTAGTGCTTTTCTGAGCACTCTCCCATCTTGCCAAAGTCAGCCCTCCTAAAGTCCAGTACCCTCACTTTTGTATGGCTTGACTCTGTAGCTGAGTTTAACGTGAACCACACTGTTTGATGGTCACTTGTCCCCAGATGGCAACCCACTTCTAGATCTGAGATCCTCTCACTGCCCCCGTTTGAGTACGGGTCTAAGATTGCTCCCTCACAGTGGGTTCGAAACTAGCTGTCTAATGCCTGCCACCTGTGGGCATCAAGAATGGCCCTGCTCTTGGATGTGGCTGCAGCAAATGTGCTCCAGTTAACATCTGGCATATTCAGGTCTCCCATCAACAGTATCTCCCCTTTCTCTGCCATTCTAAGAATGCCTTCTATCATATCCTTGTCCATTCCTTCCCCTGACATGGGGGTCTGTACACAACCCCTGTGCGGATTGTGGTGCCCTTTCCAGTCTCCAAGGTGACCCACTGTGCCTCCTCTCCTCCCTGTTTACTCTTTTGTTCAGTTGCTTTTATCCCTTCCTTTACATAGAGAGCTACTCCTCCCCCTCTTCTCCCCTGCCTGTCTCTCCTGTAGGTTATGTACCCTGGTATGTTAACATCCCAGTCATGGTTCTCTGTGTACCATGTTTCTGTGACAGCTACGATATCCAGGCATCCCTCTTCCATTAAGGCCATCAGCTCAGGGAGCTTGTTGCCCAGACTACAGGCATTGGTACTCATTACCCTCCATTTCCTGATGGCCTTACTCCCTTTTGCCCCATCCCTGTCCTTCTTGCCTTTGTCACTTTCTCCATTTACCCTGCCCTTCTCCCTATCGACACCTCTATGTTGGTGTTTGCTGCACTTACTACCATGATTTTTGGGGGCTAGGATTCCTGCTCCTTTCCAGTGCCTCCCCTTGGCTAGTTTAAAAGCTTGCCAATGAAGCATTTAAACCTATCACCTAGGATCCTGGTTCCCCTCCCGGACAGATGCAGCCCATCATGCCAGTATAGGCTTGCATCACTCCAGGTGGACCCCCAGTCCCCAATGAAGCCAAATCCCTGAGCTCCACACCAGTTTTTCAACCACTGATTGAATCCCATGGTGCGGAACACCCTAGCCTCTCCTATGCCATAGATGGGTAGCACCTTCGAGAAGGTTACCGTGCGTGCTACTTGACTAAGGCCCCTCCCCAATTCCACAAACTCTTCCTGCACTTCTCTAATCCCTTTCTTAGCCAGGTCATTTGTCCCTAGGTGGACAATGACATCCAGCTCCCTTCCCTGTGCAGCTGCTCCGGCAATCCTGAGGATTCGCTCCCTGTCCCTCCAAGCCATGGCGCCAGGCAGGCATCTTACCTCCCTCTCCCCTTCCTCCCCCAGTTCTACCTTCCTAACAATGGAGTCCCCACCAGGAGTTGTTTCCTTCCTGCAGGGTCCCCTGCCACCCTCCTGTGGGTCTCCTTTGTGGAGGTTCCAAGCATCCTCCTTGGTCTCCACTGTGGGTGCCTCCATAGAGGAACCACACTTTGCCGGAATGGCATAGGAATTGTGGAGAGGTACAACTGGAGGGATGCACCTCTGTTCCACCACCCTCACCCTCCCTGAGCCCACTGTGGTCCAACCGCTCCTCTTTCTTGGCAACCTCTGAGGCAACGGCAGTGGCACTTGTGGTCCCTGGATGGAAGAGGAGGTCCCACAAATCCTGGCCAACTCAGCCTGGAGATGAGCAACCTCCTCCCTCAGCCCAGAGAGGTGCCTGCAGATGGGACAACACGGCATCCTCCGGAACATCTCCCGGAAGACTGCTGCTCCACAGCCACTGCACTGCATCACTCCAATCATGTCTTATTTCTGGCCCCTTAACTGTTTGCAATCCTTACTCTTTCCTCTGCTTTTTATTTCTCTCTCTCCTTACTTTCTGCCTGTGTGCCCTTTAAGCTCCTGATTGTCCTGTTCTGAGACAGGAATATCCTATATTTCTCAGTAGACCACTTACTTGCTCAGAGGCAGACCTCCTCCAGCTAGAGGGGGCCGGAGAGCTACTCTTGCCCTTCTAGGATGGTGGGTCCTTGGTGATTCTGTGATCACTCACTTCCTGCCCCTAAACAGGAAGTTCCTGTTGTCAGTCAAATCCTGTGCCTATAAAAATAGAACTAGCTTTGGGTGGAGGGGAGGGAAGGAGGGCAATATAGTCCCAGGAGAGAAGTTCAGTCACACAGCAGTCCTTTCTCCTGGTGTCTTCTGCCAAGCTATTAGCTGAAACTTTCTAAGGCAGTCTTTAAATGTAGCTTCCTTCTAGCTAAGCCACTCCCCTACTTACCAGATCTTTCTACAAGTAATTTAAACCTCACAGCAGTTAAGTCCTTTCAGTCACCTGAGATTTACACCTAGATAACTCTTTAGATACCCATTCAGTTCAGTTAACCCAAACGCACACTTTTTTTTTGTATGTTAGTTTTTTTACCCTAAATTAAAGGTCCAAATACAAAAGTTCTTCTACTTTAGTCCCAGCAGAGAAGTTCAGTTACACAGCAGTCCTGTCTCCTGGTGTCTTCTTTTTGCATTTCTAGAGTGAAATGCAGAAACCAAACCATTATTATGCACAGGCACACTAGTCATTCACTGGTCTCCCTACTCCCTGCAGCATGACACTTCTTGATCTGCTGCCACAATACAGCACAGACAGAAGCCTGAGAGGCTACATGCCACTAGTGGACAGACAAAATGCACAAATCACTGAAACACTTCACTGCATGCCACCTGATTTGCCCAAGGTAAGTGAGGTACACTCATTTGCAGAAAATGACAAAAGATGACTCTAGCAGCAGGTCACCACAGATGGGTTTTCCTGTGTATTTTCCACAGCAAAGTGTGCTATAGTGACACCCATAGGTGCTGAAAATGGCAAGGTGCCAGCTGGCCTTCCTAAGGGTCATTCCCAATATCCCACCTGAATCTGGAAGGCAGACACCAGTTTTGAACCATGTTCTGTTTTTGTTCATTTATAATCCAACCTTCAAGGCTTCTGTGGATTTTTTTTAAACTGTATATAATTATTCTGCATTGAGTGCTTTGAACTGGACTCAACTGCATTTCCTCTGGAGCTGCATATTGTACTTGTAATGTTTTTTTGTGTCTGTATTTGATGTGGAACATTTGTAAATGATCACTTGTGCTCAAAGGTAATCTTCAAAGTTTTTAATATATAAATAAATATTGTCTTGTTTCAGAGACTATTTTTGGGAGGGAAATTAAGTCTGTGGTTTATATAGTATGTTGATGTTTCTGTATAGTTTGAAACTACCATTACCTGTATTTCTTGTCATGCTAATAAAGTGAACCTAGTGGAACTGCATTTTCTTGCATTGCATTTCTCTTGCTACCTGTCACTATTGCAAGTCCCCCCCAACACACAGTATACTCAATATAGGACATAAGATACACATAATGCAAGTAAAATATACAGCTGTGTCACACTCAGATGCAGTTCTCATTCTCATTTAAGAACTGGGCAGGTCAAGGACAACAGTACTATAAGGCTTCCATTGGGCAAAACGTGTACTATAAAACGTCTGTAAGTAAAGCAAGGCTGAAGCCCCCCTCTCTGCCTTTCCTGATATTACTAGGCATGCACAAAAAAAGGAACATTTCAGACTCATTTGAGCAGTGAAGCAAAAAATGTACTGCACAATCCACATGTTCTGGAACAACTTAGGTATGAACAGGTAAGAAAAGACAGTTCCTCCCCACCCTCCAGTTGCCGGCCATGTATGTAAAATAATGTCCCCTGGCAGGCAGACTGGTTCAGTCCATACCCCCAATTGCCAGCCCCGCTCCAGTATCATAACGTACCTCCCTGGCATCTACTGGCACGCGTCTCCCCATGGATCTCCATCCCTCTAGCAAGCCACCAATTCCCTAGCATCTAGTGGTTCCCCCCCAACCCCTATAATTACACCCCTGGGGTAGGGTGATAGAGGAGGACATGCAAAAGGCTGCCATTCCTAATGACTACTTTTACTTTGTTTTCAGTTGGGAGGACAGTGGGCCCTTGACTGAGTGTGGCATCATAGCAGCCAGAGGGGATCCTGGAGATGAAGCGACCAATATTTACAAGTAAAAGGGTTCAGAAATGGCTAGCAGCACTAAAGATGGGGCCCGGGGACCAGCTGGAATGCACCCAAAGTGCTCAGGGATTGACCAGTGGAACTAGCTGGCTGATCTTCTGGTAGGAATGCTCAGTGGTTCATTGCAGACAGTGGTATTTCTTAAGGACTGGAGGGTGGTGGATGTAGTTCTGCTTCATAAGGAGGGGAGAGCAAGTAAAAAGATGGTAATTACAGTCCTGTCCGTCTTACCTCAGATGTAGGGAAGCTGATAGTCACTAATCAAGGAGGACCTTATGGACTTCCTGCAGAGCAGAGGCCTCCAGGATAGTAAACAGGATGGGTTCGTGACAAGGAGTTCTTGTCACACCAATCTGATCATGTTTGGGTGATAGGGGCCACTCCGTGGATCTACTCTAATTCAGTTTCAGCAAGGCTTTCAACTTGGTACCTCACAGGTGATTGCTGAAGAATATGGAGGATCTGGTTGTGGCTGTTTACAAGTAAACCGGTTAGGTAACTGGCTAGAGGGGAAGCAACAGAGGGCTGTGGTTAGTGGGGTGAAGTCAGAAGTAAGAGAGATCTGTCCTCGGTCCTGTCCTTTTCAAGTACTGTATATTTATCAGTGACATTGGAGAAGGAATCCAGGGCAGGTCTCTTCGCAGATGACACTAAGCTCTGTGGGAAGGTGGATAGCAATGAGGGAATCCGGGCAATACAGAGTGATCTACAAAGGCTAAAGAAGTTCTGTAAGGTTTGACAGTTGACGTTCTACACCAAAAGGTGCAAGGTGATGCACTTAGCAAACAAGTACCATAGCCGTTGCCAGGGGGGGGGTTTGTATGGTTCAAAAGAACCTCCCTTTTGAAATTCCCCCCTTTTTTCATTCTTTTTAAAAAAAATTTTCATCATTTCTATTTATTTTGTGACTTATTTTGTGTGTCACAGAGTGCTTATGCACACATAATGAACCCTAGCACTTTCTCTCTGCATGCGCCCCCCACCCCCATCTGCTATCAATCAGCTTCCTCAGTGCCAGTAAGAGGACTTGAGCTGCTTTGTGAGTCTTTCTCATAACTGTTCCCCAATGGCTGGCTGGCTGGCTGGCTGGCTGGCCAATTGCAGCTCATGTGAGCACCGTGAATGTGATCGGAATATAGCACGGCCGCTGCCCACAATTCACACTGTCCGCTAGCACTCGAGGAAGATGAAGCATGGTGGCAGGCTCTGAGACAACGTCTCCAGGTGAGCAAAAAAGAAGTAGAGGACCTCGACTTATAATATTATCGGCCACCGGCAGGTAAATTTTGTTGGTCACAATTGCCAAACATGTGTCCCTTAATAACTGTATATCAAGAGATAGGCTGTGCAGAACTGGGCAAAGGAGCTTTTCAGGTGGGTGGGCTGAAGATTCAGAAATAAATTACTTAAATCCTCCTCTATACAAAATGCTAAGTTGTCATGTTTCATATGCCTGTTTTATCTTTTCATAAGTTAAGCAAAAGAGGTACCACAGTGGAAAGGCAATGCAAGTGTTTGGAAGGGTCTGGCTGGGATCTACACTGCCATCTCATTAATTGTGCTGTTCAGAGAGGTCTTCACTGTGGTCTCATATTTATTGACATTCAATTCCACTTTTGTCTGTGCTATCTGTGCCAGATGCAGTTAAAACAAATACGTTGTGATAAGCGTTTTCTCCAGATGATCACATGTTTGTTTATTTGTTTGTCTGTTTGTTGAATTTTGTTAACCCGGTAAGCCCACTGGGCCTAGAAGTCCCTTTTTCAGGGGCATTTGGGGGGGATACAGATGGTAAGCAATTGAAATTGAACCAGATGAAGCAGTTGGTGGTATTTTTAGTGAATGAATGTCAGTAGAATGACATTCGTTGCTACATGTTGTGAACATACCCACTATACTTCTGGAAGTATGGTGGGGGTTGGTGTGGGGTAGGCATTTAGGAGATGGTAACTTTGCACTGGGAATCCCCACCACTGTCAAATTACCTTTCCCCTCACTCCCATTGTCATGCCTACCACACTGGAGAATGGAGTGGGGGCAACAAGTGTAGTACCTAATACTGAACTAAGAATTTTGTTACAGATTTTTTTTAAGCAGGGTGCTTGGTATAGAAACCTAGACAGTGACGGCAGAAAAAGACAGCGGTCCATCCAGTCTGCCCAAGTTCCCTATAATCCCTGGAACCTACTGTTCCCCCAGGGTACTAACCCTCCCCGTCCTCTCTCTATTCTCCTCCTTCGTCCTGTTGCCCCCTGTAACCATTATTCCCTTCATTATGTCCCAGTCTGCTTGAATCCTCTGACTGTTTTTGCACCCTCCAGTTCAGCTGACACACTGTTCCAAAGTTCCACCACCCTTTCTGTAAAGCAGTACTTCCTCACATCTCTCCAGAGCCTACCTCCTGTTAATTTCCATTCGTGTCCATGTGACCATGAATTGGTACTCAGGCTGAATAGTACCCCGAAGTTCACTTTAATTCCTTTAAAAAACTTGACGGTCCCTATCACATCTCTCCTCTCCCTTCTGGTCTCCAGTGAGTATATATTTAGTGCCTTGAGGCGCTCCTCATAGGATCTGCCCTGCTGTCCCTGAATCATTTTAGTTATTCTGTGCTGCACTGTCTCCAACCAATTCTTATACTTTCTGAGGTGAGGACTCCAGAACTGGGCACAGTACTGTAGGTGAGGCCTCACCAGGGATCTGTAGAGGGGAAGTATTATCTCCTTTCTTCTGCTATCACTACCCCTGCCAATACATCCCAGCATCCTGCTAGCCTTGCTATAGGCCATGTTGCACTATTGCTTAAATGGTATATTGAGTTGGGGAGGGTGGGGGTTATAGTAAGGGGTAGAGGGAGTTCAGATATGAATTATATAGGCTTAAAATAAGTCACAAAAGTGCACCAAGACATACACATAGCCCATGGTTTCTGGGGACAAACTATATCTGAGACAATGCCTTCGGTATATTACATTAGCAGCATCCTGCTGCCCTCTGGTACTGAATACATATATGTATTCACCCTGTAGCCAGCCAGATAATAATTTTGCTTAGGGCAAGGGGTGTAGAAGATCTCAGATATGACTTCTTTATCTTCAAAATAAGCCCTAAATTCACCATATGGCTTCTGGGGTCCTGGCGACGCTAAGACTCACAGCTTTTCTTAAAAGGTTGCAGACTGCATAAAAAGAACCCCCCTTGTGAAAATCCTGGCAATGACCCTGAGTACCACAGGACGAACCACAAGATGGATGGGGCAAGACTTAGGACTTTGGCTGAGGAATGGGACCTAGGAGTCCTCATCAGTGATACCCTCAAACAATCAAGCCAGTGCAACAAGGCATATAGTAAGACAAATAGGATGCTGGGTGTATCAGGAGAGGGGTATTGACAGCAGAAGGAAAGAGGTAATACTGTCCCTTGATAGAGCTTTGGTGAGGCCACACCCAGAGTATTGTGCCCACTTCTGGAGTCTGCACCTCAGGAAAGATGGACAGACTGGAGACAGTGCAGTGAAGGGTGACAAAGGTGATTCAGGGTTAACAGGGCAGGTCATATGAAGAGTGCCTCAAGGCACTAAATATGTACTCGCTGGCGACCTGACGGGAGAGGGGCAATATGTTTCCTAAACAAAATAAACACTGGAGATGGTACAGCGCTGGGCGATGAAAATTATTCAGGGCCAACAAAGCAGGTCCTATGAGGAGTGCCTCAAGGCACTGAGCGTGTACTCGCTAGAGACCAGAAGGAAGAAGGGGAGCTATGACAGAGAACTTCAAGTTCCTGAAAAAAATAAACATGGTGAACTGCGGGGAAGTATTTAGCATGAGTAACAGTTAGAGGGTACGAGTAGAAACTGACAGTTGGGAAGTTCAGGTGGGATATGCGGAAGTATTAGTTTACACAAAGGATACCAGCTGAGGTAGTGGGTGTCAACGCCATTAATGGTTTCAAGCACGGCTGGGACAGAGTGAAAGGTATAGTGGTTACTCGGGACAACAGCAATAGGCAGTGGATGGGGAGGGCTACGACTCTCGGTGGATGGTAGGTTAAGATAGGGAATCATGGACAAACTGGATGGACCATCAGTCTTAGCCTGCTATCTTTGTCTATGTTTCTGTGTTTCTAAGTGCTGCAGCCCCACCCCCAAAAACAGCATTTTGATGATGCAAAGTGGTGGAAAGGCCACACGCATAAAGAATGGTCTGTAAAGTTACAAAACCTTAACTTTAGACAGACCCTTTCCCCATCTTTACTTGGCTCATAAAGAGAAATTTATGAGCGTGGCAGAGTAAAGTATATACAGTATTTATTCTGCAGTGGATAGAAAAATGTGAATTGTGGTCAGGGTAGGTATGAGTTGCCTGCCTAGGGATAAAGGAGCTGTCAGCTGCTTTTAAAATAGTAGTCAGGAGGTTATACGGGGAGCATGTCTTTAACTTCTCAGATACTGGCTATGCCCCAATTGGCTTTTAAGGTTAATTAGGTGAATTCTTGAGTTATTTTTCTATACATTTTTCTATTTATGCTCCAGTGCTGCCAGATCTACCATCTTCTGCCCTTCAGCTACCTCCTAGCCTTGCGATCACCTTACCTACTATCCTCTGCAACATGGCTTACCCTTCTATGGGTGTGGCTTTAGCTTAGACAACCACCTCTAGATTCTTCTTCTGTGGTGGGTACATATGGGTGGCAGTGTGGGACCCACGAGAACTTTGCTTCATCCTGCTTATGGTGGGGTTTTAATTTTTCTCGCTTAGTGGTGGTGCCAAGGGTCTCAAGTAAGGGCACATCATGACATGCTGACTCGAGACCGTCAGTGACTCATTCACCCACTACACTACATTGCTGACTGAGCCAAAACCACCACTGATTGTCATCCAGGTGGCAGTAATGCTGTGGGGGTTGAGATACCCTTCCCTCGGAGGAATTCTTCTGTATATTCCCTAATGCTCTCTGCTCAGGACACAAACTTGGGGCATCCGTGTCATGTGTTTGTGCCTGTAGGCTGGCATTGTGAGTTTTTTAATTGCACTTTAATACTTGCAGTTTTGTGAAACATTAGTTGGCATTGAACTACAGTACACAGTAACTAGAGTCCTGTAATCAAGTCTTGTGGTGAAATCTGCTATTTCCAACAGTTTGGAACATCCAAATAAATGCTCATTCTGTGGTTACATAAAAAGCTGGGGGAGACATGCACAATATTTTGCAGTTTCAAGGCACAGATTTTGAGTAATGCATTTATTAAAGGATATACTTTACAGAAATTACACAGAACAAGTGCACAGAAACAACACTGCTCTGAACCTCAACTCTGATCATAAAGAAATATTGCAACTAAAAAAAAACCCTGCTTTTGTTTATGCCTTTGTTTGGAAGTCTGCATTTTACTGCAGCTGAACAACATGGGAGAAAAGGCTAACCAGGCCAGTGTAGGGATAGCTATTGTGGTACCCCAGAATAAAAACTGTAGTGCATAAATGTGGCTGTAGATCATGTAGGCTGTGGTATGATTTATAGAATGTCTGAAATATTTTACATGGCTTATGAAAAAAGCTTAGTTATTAGATTACATTTTCCTGTTTGACTTATGAATGTGGTTTTCAGCTATTGCACATTTAAATGCAATGACTTTAAATGAGAAATGGCCTAAATAACATGGCACACTTGTTAATAATTCATGTTGTAATTCAGATGGTCAGATCATTGCTCCTCTGGAACACTTAATAAAATAATCTGGCAGTCCTTAACTGGTGCTCCTATAAAGTGCAGGTGTCCTCTGTCTGACAAGGCTGTATTTTGTTCTTGGGCATTTGAAATGTGCTTTTAGCTACTAGTAGGTCACAGGTCTGACCTTTCTTAAGGCTGCTCTGTCTGAGCTACTGCAGGGAACAATGGCAGGTGGAACTAATTAACTTTTTAAACTATTGCTGCAATAATTCAATCGTTCTTCATGAATTGAACCATGCAGGGAGTATTCATTCTGGTGTGCCAAGTTGGCTGCAGTTGAATGAATTGTATGGGTGACATTCAGTACATGTTGTTAGTGCTAAAGTTTTATTAGCTGTAGTATGAACATTTTTAGAGTTACACTGCCATGCAGGTTCTGGATATGCTCACATTACCAAACAGAAATGATTACTGAGGCTGATTAAGCTTTCATCAAATTATAATTATAAACATACATGCAGAGGTTGTGTGACAGAAATATTGTGTAGTACATAAACATATTGAGTGCTGCTGGCATTTGTTACTTAAGTGCTTGACTGGGTTGTGTGCGTCTAGCATCACCTGTTTGTTTTTTCATAAATTACATTTTGCTAATTTTCTCCTACATAACTAGCCTGGTGATGTAGCTTACCACGGTAGTTTCCAGTACATGGAGCCTTTGTTAATACTGGGATTTTGAGTTTAAATTCAGTTTGAACTGGTTTGAACCAGATTTATCACTGTTGTACAGTGAGTTACCATATTCTTATCATAATACAGGGGTTGAAATTGGCACCGGTTCACAAGCCAAATATTAGTAGATTTTGTATTGTTCTAGTAAAACCTTTAATTAGCCACGCTGGCTTGCACTGGAGAAGATAACTTTTCAAAAACTACTCCAGTTGGGCCAGTGGAAACGTCTGTTGGGTTGGTGGATTTTCACAGTCACAAGGCCTGCTGGCTAGTGGCTGTTACCCCTAATTTCAGCCCATATATTAGATGAGGGGAGACTGCCTCTTAAAGAGCTGAAATTGCCTCTTAAACAGCTGAAAGCAAAGGGATGAAAAATTGGACAGTATGAAATGCAGTCTAAGCACTGTTGAGGTGATGTTTTTCCTGCTGTCTCCAGTGTTGGCATGTTGCCGCTTTGAGAAAGACTGCTGTGTCACAGGTTGCTGTCACTAGTGGGTGTATGTATTCCGGAGATAGAGAATTACATCATATGGGAGTAGGCATAGGATTATGGTAAGATAGCAGTACTGTTTTGACCATAGTATTTGTTCCTTGAGTTGTATCTAAAAATAAAGCCAACCCATATTTAACAACCAGAGACAAGGGGGTTCGAGTAACCAGTTGGAAACTTACCTGGATGAATATATAGTACATATATGTTGTCTATGAGGGCTTACATAGTACATCAGTGGGAAGCAGTAGCGGTCTATGTAAGGTATGATATTGATGCTAGGAGAAACAGCATGTTGGGGTGGGGGAGTGAAGGAGACAAAGAGGGAAGAAAGGATTGACAGCATCTGTCTGACTTGAGCTGACTGAAGGTGATGTGAGGAAGTTAATAATGGGGTATGTTGTCAACCCCTGCACATGGTGACATTTTTATTATCCAGCTTTTTTTGGGGGGGTGGGGGGAAGGATTAAAGGGATTTTCTGGATTCCAGCAAAAAATTCATAGATGGCATCAACAGAACATACTTGTACAAAATTCTCTCAACATTTGAATTTCAGGACCATTATTTTTCTATTACTGAACTCTTATTTAAACTGTATCTTTTTCCTTCAGACTTTATCTGTTGACAT
Source organism: Neoceratodus forsteri (assembly GCA_016271365.2). Lineage (NCBI taxonomy): Eukaryota > Metazoa > Chordata > Ceratodontiformes > Ceratodontidae > Neoceratodus > Neoceratodus forsteri. The sequence continues at coordinate 728,820,530 of CM028129.1, forward strand.
TGTTTATACCTGCTTTAAAGTAATAATCTTCGTCTGTGACATAATAACCTGTTGACATGGAAGGGATTCTGATGTCACAAGAAAAGCAGAGGATTATGATTTCAGGACAGGCAAAGCAGCTGGAACAAACAAAGTCTAAAGGACAAGGACATACAACTAAATTTGAAATAAAGAAATTATTGAAATTCATATATGTTTGGAATATAATGAGATTATAATCCTGACTATGCAAACAGTAATTTTGTTTGCTGGAAACTGGAAAATTACTTTAACAAGGCAGATGACAAGGGTTACATAATAATTTATGTATGATTTCAACTATTCTGATGTTAAATGGAATTTAGTGGGGTTAAATAGTATAGAAAGTAATGGACTTATGAAATCAGGCAAGACTGCGTTCAATTTAGCATGTAAGTGAGGGAATTTGAACTGGGGTGATGCAAAATCTTATTTTGTAGAGTGGGGAAGACCTAGCGTTGGATATAGAGTCTGGAGAAGCATTTGGGGAAAAGCAGCTATAACATAGAGACAACATAGATGTAGGTATAAGGGGTTGTCAAAAAAACAGTAGCATTGAGTTTGGAGAAAGCTAATTTGAGTAAAATAAAGTGCATGATGAGACATGGCATGGGGATGGAAGAGAATCCAAAGGTAGAGGCTAGGTGGACTACATAAAAGGAAATGATTTTGGAAGCAGCTGAGACTTGTGTGCCACAATACACAAAAGGTAGCCCATAGCAAAGACAGCTTGGATGAACAGCTGAACAAGCGGTAATCTGTGGTGACAAGGCTACTCTTGCAGAAACACACACAAAGTTATGGCAGACAAAGAACCGAGATCCATCCAGTCTGCCCTGAATAACTAGTTCACTGACCTACGCAGCCAGTATAGTGTTATGCTTGTGCAACTGTGTTAGTTTGGTTTTGGCCGTTCGTACTCTCTATTCCAGAGGAATTACCATCATGTAGGAGTACAAAGACAAGGAACCCTCGGAGAGGGTTCCACCTCTAGAAGTGCCACGGGACAATTCCCATGGCTAAAGGTACCTTAGGAATCCCCAAAAGAAATGTAGTATCATCCCCAAAAAGGAGGCAACATGAAGCATATGAGCAAGTAGTAACTGTGACATAGGAGCAGTAGCTGTAGCATAGTAGTGGAGAAGCATAGGCAGTTTGATAATGCAATGAGATGCTCAGTCGGATAACATAATGAATACCTAGGCTTGTGTAGCATGATACTGATGGTTTGTGGTTGAGATTAGGGAATCCCCTAAGGAGAGAGGGAAGGAACAGCAGGACATTCTCCACCTCCATCCAACAGCGGAACCTACCTAAAGAAACTAGGAGAAACAACTATGCTAATTAAGTGTTATAGTGTTATGACCTGAAGCAATGGAGGCGAGGAAAAAAACCCTATGAGGAGGAAATCTCTGGGGATCCAAGGCCTAGGTCTCCTTCCCTCCAGGATTGGGATAGTTTAGTTAGTGACGGCTATGCAGCTGCAATTTGGAAAACCCAATTAAAGGGAGGTGGAAAAAAATATTTCAATTTGGAGGAAGGCTTTCACTCAAACCCTCTAGTGGGAACGCCGTGGAAGGTTGCGAGAAAACTCTGCAACAATACGTGCATCCAAGGCACAGGAGGAGAGCAACAACTGCTGAAGCACTCACCTAGCCTACCCACCCTAAATCAAACCAGGTGAACTAGAGGCAGTCATAGGGAGAATGCGGTGAAGGTGCCTCGCTAGGGAAACCACTAAAGTCAATGGCTAACCACCGCTAGTCTTAAATTCTACACCAGGAGCTGCTGTCGTGTAGCAGGCAGCTAAAGCCAAACCTGGGGTGAGAACATTCCCAGCTATGGGCCTGGTGAGAAGAATCCTGCCCCAAGCTGGACACGTTCAAGGTTCGGACTAAATGCAGAGTGAGACTGCCAGCTGCAGGAATCCTGCTGCAGAATAAAATGGATGGCATGCCCCAGAAATTGATGGAGAGATGAAAAGCTGGTGAGCTGAGTGACCACGGCGTGCTGAGATCATAATGAGCATTGAGTGCTGAGACCTTGCAAGGTCGAATGCAGATTGACTGCAGCAGAATCCCAGAGGCTGAAGCCGAGGGATGGCAGTAGGCATGAAGCAATGGTTTGTGTAAGCAAGTGTGGACCTGCATATAAGTCAGTAAGCAGTAGCAGTGATAAGTGGACCTGCATGGAGGTCTGCATAACATACTGTATAGCATTAACAACACTGAACTGGGGGCAAGCCAGCCAAACATAAATGGCCAAATCAAGGTGACAAGTACTCTGAGGATTTTTCGGCGGTGAGGCAATTTTAATATCAAAGCTATATTAACAGTGGGACGCTAGAGAGCCAGCTTTAGGACCAGAAGTGTTCCATTACAGCTCCAACTGACAGCTCCATAAAACTTAAAAAAATATTGATTTTAAATACCTGGGGAAAAAAATAACTGCTACGATAAAGTGGCTGAGGTGAAGAGGAGTCGAGTGACACCGAATTGAGATGGGACACCCCAAAGGAACAACTGGAGGGCAGCCTCATAAACAATCAACCAGGCTACAGGCCCAACAGCAAAATCCAGACCATGCAGGCAGTAGTACGAGTACCTCGGGAGACCAACCCCATGGGAATTAGTTTTGCGAGCCGTGAGGGACATGGATAAAAAAATCGAGAAAATCCTAGATCGGATGGGCTCGCAGGATGCAAAACTAAAGACAGCAGTCCAAACGGCCAAAGAAGCTGATGCCAGAACACAAAAAATTCAAACCAGCATTGCCCAACTAACGTCTGAGAACTCACATCTGCGATCCCACTTAGTAACATTGGAGAATGGTGCCAGAGCCATGAACATGCAGATTACTGGCTTTTCAGAGCGGGCAGAGGGAAAAGATCTCCTGTCATTTCTCCAAACACGGATTCACGAAGCAAATCAAGGGCAACCTGACTTAGACCCTGTTGATCTGCTGCAGGCATACTGGATTCATTTTCGGGTGAAACAAATACAAGATGCCCCACGTACAATTCTGCTGGTGACGGCTGGGCAGCTGATAAAGGACAAGTTGTTACAGTGGGCCCGAATGAATCATCCATTGCAATTTGAGGGGCATGATGTCAGGTTCTTCCTGGACTGGTCATATGCTACCCGGGCTCGAAGAAAGCAATACGATTCCCTTCGGCAGCAACTTGAGGCCCTCTGTGTAGTGCATTCTCTACTGGTGCCTGCCTGTCTCAGAATTACCTACAGAGGTAAGACTTTTCAGTTTTCCGATCCAAAGGAGGCAAGGTCCTGTGTCGATAAGATCGTGGCAGAGTTTAGAAGTGCATCAAGAGAAACTTTGGATGATGACCCAGACTCGGAGGTAGAGACTTAAATTAACAAAAGGACTACTCCTTGGACTATAAGGTTTAATTTCTGCTCTACTGTCCATAAGAAAAGAAGGTAGTTGTTTGGGGCTTGACATCAGGAAGGGGGGATGACTATCATAGGCAAGGTTTATATATCTGTCTTATTCTCTATGTGATCCTACCTGCTTGTGAGTGATGGCCCCCTGAAGAAAGGTATCGATAGCTGGAGGGTTAATTGTGTTTAGTTTTTAAAAAAAAAAGTTTAAACAATGTTTCAGGTAATGACTACTAAGGTAGCCATTTAATGTGTATAAATGTTTTTTGTGGAGGGAGGTCGGGAGCTGGGGAACTTATACTATCCTGATGTATATCAGATACGTGGAGCACAGTGACCACTTCTAGGTCACAGTAAACTGATTTGAGTCATAGTGTGATGTTTACTAAGCTAGAAATACCTATTTGTTTACCACAGGTTTAGCTGGCCAGCATATGTGTAACGAAATCTATTCACTATAGGTCATTCATGAAACCCCCATATGATGTACCAACATAACAGATCTTTGATCTGGGTGTTAAAATATCTGTAAAACGGTATATGCTGTATCTACTGTTGATCTATTAATGCATAACCTGTAATGTTTGATTCATTTCAAAGTGAATAAAATATAAAAAAAAAAAAAAAAAAAAGCTCTATTAACAGCCTCAGCAGGAACTTAGTTGGCTGACCTCAGAGTTGTAACTGCAATAAATCAGGGAGACAGTGCTTGACAGCAGGTGTAGCCAGGCAGTGCAATGAAGCTGCAAGTAGAATGAGAGCAGGAATGAGCAGCACAGCTAGGGTCAGAGTAAACTGTGTCGGGTGAAAAGAATTGAGTAGGCAACATGGAGCAGCTATGGCTGAGCTGAAACACACAGATAATGATTGCAGTTGCTTTGCAGTAGTTTGAGCGTGGTGAGCACAGTGTAAAAACACAAGCACTGGGTACAGTAGTAATTAAAGTAAACAGCAGCAGAGGCTACAGTTGTAGGTAACTGAAAGCAGTAGCAGTATGCTAGGAGCTTAGAAACAAAGCCCCCAAAAAGGTAGGAAGCACACACAGCCGAAGGCAAAATACAAACCAGAAGCAGGAAAAATAAACACAGAAGCCTAGCGGGGGGGGCATGCCTCAGCCAGCCAGGGAGGCCCAAGCAGTGTAGAGGACAAACCAACAGCATTCGGCTGCAAAGAAAAAGTGCTTCACAATGAGGCTGAGAGGAACTGCTTATATAGCTCAGGAAGTGGGAGTGGCTGTCTGCTTGGCGACCGAACTCCAGGCAAAGCCTTTCCAATTGATACCTGTATAGCCTATTGTCGAGTAGAGTTCAATAATCTGATTGACTCCTGGATCCATCTGGTTGCCTCTCCCCTTTAACCCTCCCCACCTTCTCCCTCCCTTTGCTGTAACCAAGCCTTTCAAACCCCCCAACACATCTACAGTCACTGCCTCAACTGCCTCTTTTTGGCAACCAACCTATGCCACTGATCTACCACCCTGTCACTGAAGAAGAATTTTTCCTGTGCCCTTCTTAAAGAGGACCTTCCCTGATGGTCCAAAAAGTTACAGTTTGTAGTCATTATATGCAGTACTAGACCTGAAAAGGTGTATGCATTTGTTATTTCTGGCCAAGGTTTACTCTGCCTTCCATAATTTGGATTTGTTTTTGAGCCCTGCTGCACTTGCCTTGGCTGTTCAGCTGCTGGGCTACTAGCTCCTGATGACGTCACTGTAGGGCAGAGGAGTGACTCACACTGTGCAGTACCATGCAATTGCAACAGTGTTGCAAGGGAAACCTACCAGTACTCAGTGTACATACTGTGTTCCCCTTTCCCCAAGACACCCTGTTAGCAATGCATTATGCCAAAATCTAAATGCCTTGTCTGTATGTTTTTTTTTTTTTTAGTGAAATTGACTGTGCCCTACAATGATGTCAGCAGTACAACGCTGGGCCCACAGCAACACCAGGCTTGATATAGGAGCTCTGGTACACCCTGCAGTTTTTAGCAGCTCAGAATGCAAAAACTAACTGCAGCAGACAGTAATGAAATACAATTCCAGAATCAGTGCAAGAAGGGGTAATTAATGCATGAAAGTCAAACTGACTGGGGAAGGTCCTCTCTAAACCTCCTTCGGGTCAGTCGCCATACAGAATAACTGTGATTGCCACTAAACCCCACCCCTCCCCTTCCCTGACTATGGCCTCTGGCCGGCTTATCCCCCCAACCCCGATGAGTCCCTCAGCCTGAGTATGCCAGGTTTAGCTCTATTCCTGAGTTTATAAACGTATTGCTTAAGAATTGTGCTTATTAATCCTAGTATCTGAATGTTGGCCTTTCACTGCTCTGTGTAAAAAGGTTTTCTGTGTTCTGGTGAATTGCCATGTAATGTTTGTTTTGTATATAATTTCTGTGATATGGAACCTTTGTAAAGGAGTCTCTTACTCAAAGGTACTATTCCGAATGCCTCAATAAATAAATAAATGCTCACTCATCACCTTCTACTTTTAAATAATAAAAAGACTCAAACTATGCTGTTTGGGCCCCTGTCTGCTGCACCCCTGACAAACTCCTCCTTTTCTGTTACTTTAAACAGTAGCCCCTTGAACTGATAAGCAAATTCAAATACTTTGGACTTACCTTTGACTCATCCCTAACATTCAAATCCCATATCGATAAAACCATTTCAAAAGTTTGTCAGTGCCTAGGTTGTTTAAAACGTGCCAGGCATTGCCTGTCAGATTTGGATCTTAAACATATTGTTGCTCAAGCCATCCTTCCCATACTAGATTACAGCAACACTGTTTACCGTCACACCAATGCTTTAAATCTTCTCCTAGTGAATATTGTTTTATTAGCTTTTATAATTCATTCTAAAGTCCATGTGGAATGAACACCACTGTACCTTATTACACGAGTTAAACTGGTTGTCCCTTTCTTCTAGACTCATGTTTCATTGGTTATCCCTAATTAATAAAGCTATGAATAAACAGACTCCTACTTATTTGTCTGACAGGCTTATAGTTCCCACTTACATGTGTCTCAATGTGGCTTTTCTCTGCCAGAGTTTCAAATCCACTTTGGGAAAGAATGGTTTTCATATGATTCACTTTCATGGAACAGACTCCCCATTTAGCTAAGAAATTCATTGCCACTCCACATTTTCAAACACGACGTAAAAAAGTTGTTAAAGGAACAACATACATGTATTTGCTATAATTGGTGTATTTATCTATTCATTTGGTCATTAAATCATTCATTTATTTATTATTATTTTGGAGCATTTGCAAATGTTCCACGTCCACAGAAATTGTACAGTCATTAAAGCATAGCAGGGGAAACCGAAAATGTTACAAACTATCAAATAGGGGAAGCAGGGAAATATGTACAGAGTTTACAACAATTGCAAATCATTGCTGCATGACAGTGCTTTGTCAGTGCCATACAAGGATCAGAACAGAGCTATACACAGAATTTACACTATTAGCAACCCATTTCAGTTCAGTCTTGTACTGCACAAGGCCACTGTCATAATTGTTAACCAGACAGCTGTATATTGGTAGGGTAAACTCGGTATTTGGTGCTGTTACTAAGAGGTGATGTATCCAGTAGGGCAGACAGAAAGGGTAGATAGCAGCAAAAGAGCCTTATCAAGGAAGGGAGAGTGGATGGGGAGTGCAGGGGTTGTGATTGTGGAATCACCCGACTGTCACCCTGGGCAGTTGCAGTGTCTTGCCGGGTTAAGGAGTCTGAGAAGCTCCCTCTTGAACTGTGCAGTATTGTTAATGTTTACCACATGCACTGGCAATTGGTTTAACCATCTGGGTGCTCGGACAGCAAAGGACCGACAGGCCGAGATGGTTTTCCTAAAGGATACTGTGAGGGCCTGTCTGGCTGTGCTTCTTGTTGTGCATAGGTTTTTTGAGGGGCAAAAAAGGGCTTGTAGAGATGGTGGGGTGAAGCCAAATTGGGACTTTTTCCCCAAGCGGCATGCCTGATATCTGATTCTTTCGGCTAGTGGAAGCAAACCGGTGCTAGCATAAAGATTGCAGGTGTGAGTATATCTGTCTGCATCTAACACGAACTGGCAGTCCTTGTTCAGTGTTTTCTGGATTCTTTGCAGGCCGGTGTCATTGGCTGCCCCGTATATCACCAGTCCGTAGTCTGTGATGGGCAATATTGAGCACGTGGCAACAACTCGCTTTGCCTCTTTGGTTAGGTTTAGGCAGTGCTTGTATAAAACACCTAGTCTCCTATTAAAGGCCTTTGTAATGTTGTCAACGTGGGGGGGGGGTGAAAGAAAGGGATTCATCGATGACCACACCTAGGTACTTGAATGTTTGTACCTGTTCAAGCAAGGTCCCATTATTGTTTATTGTAAAAGGGCTTGTCTTTTTTCTCAGTTGGGGACTGGCGAAGAGCATAGTTTTTGTCCTTTTGCAGTTAAGAATAAGATTATTGTGTGTGAACCTTTTACTAGCTTGCTAAAGTTTTGTTGCAGTTCATTTGTGAGGGAGTCCTGGCAGGGGTGGCTAGCATGGAGAACTGTCCTCTGCATACATTAAAACTTTTGAGGCTGGGCAAGATTCCGGTAGTTGGTTTATAAGTAAACTAGAGAGAAAGGGCCCTAGTATGGAGCCTTGAGGCACACCTACTGTGACAGGTCTGGGATCTGACAGCACGCCATTCAGTTTTACCCGCTGTGTTCGGCCTGAAAGGTAGCTATTAAACTAATCTAATGTGTCAGTTGAGAGACCAATTTGAGTTTGTTGAGAATATTGATTAACAAGGTCAAAAGCCTTGGTGAGGTCAATACATGTTGCTCATGTCAGTTTACATATTTACTGTTTTAATTAATTTGTGACTTAAAATTATCCTGCAACAACAATTTTTACATGTACTTTTCAAAATTAGTGTCATTTACATCAGTACTGTATGTACTCATTATTTTAAATGAATTGGGACGTTCTGTAAACGAGACTTCTTTCTCATAGAACCTATCCTGTAATTCATTCAACTTTTGAATAAAATAAAATAAAACCAAACCATACTCCTGTTCCTAGTTAACAGGTTCCTCACAGTCAACTTTGTTTATTCTCCTCAATAATTTGTAAGTTTCAGTCATAGCTGTATTATTCTGGTGCCCTAGAAAGACAGACTCGGACACAGCACATCCATTTAGTGGCCATCTTTATTCCTACTCAGGAGATGCTGGTCACAAACTGCTGGACACAGACAAAAGAATGCCCACTGGACATGACAGGAACTGTACATAGATAGGACTACAAATATCTCTGTGCATGAACTACAGCCCTAATGGTGTTTTCTGTACTTCCTGCTACCATATACAAAGATACTTGTATGTATGTATGTATGTACTATACTCCTCTCCTCTCACACACTGCTGGACACACATAAAAGAATACCCACTAGGCATGACAGGAACTATACATAGATAGGACTATAAATATCTCTGTGCATGAACTACAGCCCTAACGGTGTTTTCTGTACTTCCTGCTACCATATACAAAGATACTTATATGTATGTACTACACTCCTCTCTCTTAGTCTAAAATACTTCAACAGTAGCATTTCCTAACCTTTTCTGGGCTAAAGTAGACTATTCGGTACCCAGAAATAAGTAATTCTGCCCCTTGGGTAGAACTTGTCACTAACTAATAGTACTGGAAAGAGTCCAGTTGTACTGAGGTACAGGTTCATTACGTGACTTAAAGGTCAAGTCTTTGTGGTGGTCTTTGGTGCCTCATGGGATGTCTGTGGGCTGAAACAACCGCTGCTGGTGAAACAGGTGTTCCGTTATTATTTGGTTCCAGCCCTGGTGGAGCTTCATGGGCAAGAGCAAAGTCCTCTGTGTCACTGTCCTCATCTGGAATGACATCTTCTGCTGCATGCGTTGGAACCTCAGAATGCAGCAGGTGATCCACATATACATGAACAAGTTGATGTTCCACGCAAACTGGATAGGTCAAAGGTCCATGTGTTTCAGTCACCACCCCAGGAATACAGGAAACCTTGGGATGTCTACAGTCTCAAACCATCACCCTCTCCCCAGGATGGAAAATCTGTACTGGCTTGGTTGACTTCGCATGACACTTTTGCTGTTGTAGTTGATGTTTTGTGACAGTATCAGCCAAGTCCAGTTTGAGCAATAACAAACGGGTACGAGGGTGACATTTCAGCAGGTGTTTGCTCTGTAACTGAGTGAGGAGTGTTTCTATAAACGAACAGGAAATGAGCCAGCCTTCGAGTTGCAGGTACTTGCTGTGGATCTGGTTTAGTCCAAGCTTTTTTGAATGTCTGTACAGCTTGTTTGGGTGCATCATTGGATGCTGGATTGTAAGGTGGAGTCAAAAGATGTTGGACCCCATTCTGCTTTAAGAACAGTTTAAAGTCATGGGAAGAAAATTGAGGACCGTTGTCTGACACCAACTCCCATTGTAGTCCATATGAGGCAAAAAGTTGTCTCAGAAGGTTTACAGTCTTTTCAGTGGTTGTGACTGGTGTAACCCTTCCAGCCATTTGGAGTGGATGTCGATTATTACTACACAGTGTTCTTTTTTTCGCTTCAGCATAGTCAACATGGATGCACTCCCACAGTGTGGTATCCCAGGAAAAGAGATGCAAGGGTGTGGTTGCAGGTTGGTTGCAGACAGCCACACATGGCACACATTAGTTCACAACATGTTGGATATCTTGATCAAATACTGGCCACCAGATGTATCCTCTGGCCTGTGCCTTCATCTGAGAGATTCCAGGATGACTGTCATGTAAGTCGGAAAGCAACCTCTTGCAGAACATTGGAGGTATCACAATTCGAGCTCCCCACAGAACACAGCCTTTCTCTATGGACAACTGGTCTTTCTTGTCCAAGAAGGTTGGAGAGTGTGGTCTCTTGTGAAGTTGGGCCAGCCATTTAGGGTAAAATCTAGGACTTTAGAAAGGACAGGATCTCACTGTGTCTTTGCTGTGACATCCTGTGAAGCAATGGGTAATTCCTCGAGATGTGAAAGGTGGAATGCTGGCCTGGTGTTTTTCTTCTCTGTAGCATCTTTACTTGGCAGTGTTGATAATGCGTCTGCATTTGTGTGATCCTGAGGACATCTGTATTTGATGTCGTAGTCCTAAGCCAACAAAACTGGGGCACATCACTGCATCCAGAGTGCTACGAGAGTTGGTATTGTTGTGTTTGGCCCCATAATTGTCAGTAGAGGCTTGTGATGAGTTAGCAGAGCGAATTTGCATCCATACAAATACTTTTGGAACTTCTTGGCACTGAACATTATGCTCAAGACTTCTTTCTCCATCAGAGCATAGTTTCTTTCACTTGGGGTCAGGATCCAGGAAGCAAAAACGATTGTGTGTTCCTCCCCAGAAGGTAATACATAAGCGATGATGGCCCCTACTCCATATGGGGATGCATCACATGCCAGCCTCAGAGGTTTGGCTGGGTCATAGTGTGCTAACCACTTGCTGTTTAGAAGACGTTGCTTGCAAGCCTGGGATGCTTCCCCACACTGTGGTGACCAATTCCACTGAGTTTTTTTTCTGTAGCAAGTCATGGAGTGGTTGCAACAATTTGGACAAATGGACTAGGAACTGTCCATAGTAGTTCAAGAGGCCTAAGAATGATCTTAACTCTGTCACATTTATTGGTGCAGGTGCCTTGACTATAGCATCCACCTTGCTTTCTGTTGGGTGTAGGCCTTGGGCGTTGATCTGGTAGCCTAAGTACTCAACAGAATTTTGCAGAAATTGGCTTTTGGCTAGCTTCACTCTCGGTCCATACCACTGCAGTCTGGACAGAACTTGGTCCAGGATTGTCAGATGCTCTTCCACTGCGGGTGCTATTACCAAGATATCCATAAAACAGACTACGTGGTCTAGTCCATGCAGTATTTGGTCCATTGTGTTCTGGAAAATTGCTGGCACTGTGAAAAATCCATATGCCAAGCAATGATATTGGTAAAGTCCCTTGTGGGTGTTGATGGTTAGATATGGTTCTGACTCTGGTTCCAATTCAAACTGCTGGTATGCAAAAGATAAGTGCAACTTGCTAAAGGACTGTTCACAAGCTAATGTGGCAAACAAGTCCTACTCACTGGGTAATGGTTATGGGTCCAGCTCTATACAGCAGTTCACTGTAACCTTGTAGTCACCACACAGCCTCACTGCTTTGTCTCACTTCGGTACCACAATGATAGGGGCAACCTGGTCACTCCTTTCTACTCGTGACATTATCCCATGGCTTTCGAGATGTTACAGTTCCTTCTCCACTGCTTTTCTTAAGGTGTAAGCTACTGGTCAATGCTTGTAGAAAACTGGAGTGGCTCCCGGTTGCACTCTGAACCTGGATTGTGCTGTAAGCCATCCTGGAAAATAGGACCATGTTTGTTCAGTACTTTCTTCAGTGTATCTTGTGGTGCCTTGGTCATGGCATTTAAGCTGAAGATCTTTCTCCAGTTCAGCTTGATCTTCCCGAGCCAGTTTCTTCCTAGTAAGACAGGTCTTTCCCCTTCCACTACCACTAAAGGCAAGGTCTATGTGCCTTCCTCATAGGTGACTGGTATGTGAATCTCCCCTAATACAGGGATTCATTCTCCATTGTAGGACAAGAGCTGAAAATGCGATGGTTGCAATGGACACTGCTGACATTTCTCCCTGTAGATGTGCTCTAGCACAAGAGATACTAATGTTCTGATGTCTAGCTGCATGCTAACAAGTTTTCCCCTCAACTCAATTTGGAGGCAGATTTCCTTTCAATTGGCTTGTGTTGCATAGTCCATGAACAGTGGCACTGTCTCATCTTTTATTTTGGTGGCTGGAGTGGCATCTGTGACTTACTGTGCACGAGCAGTCTGTGCTGCATTCTTGCACGCTTTCTATATGTGACTCACTTTTCTGTAGCCATGGCATTTCTTGTGTCAGAATCATCATGTGCTTTGCTAGTGGTTACCTCTGCATCTGCAACACAGTTGTTTCGCTCTTGTGGAGGTGCCCTGTGGTACTGGCTTCTGAAATGATCGGGGTTGATAAATGGGTGGTGGACCCATTTGTGGTGTGGAATGTCCCTTGGGTTCTTGTGTACAGGTGACCATGTGAACCCCATTCCTTAGTGGTTCAGAATGTCCGTCCTTTGGATGAGATGTTAAACTAAGGTCCCGTATGCTTGCTGTGGTGGTTGTTCAGGTGGACATTAAAGATCCCATGGCACTTCTCGAAAGAGATGGGGAATGTTTTATTCATACTTATAAACAAGTCATACAAATCACGTTAGAGGCACGTCAAATCATGAGAAAATAAAAAAGGAAAACATAAATAATAAACTTCAGTAAATTCACAAAATCGTATCTCCTCCCTACCTGTATTTTTGAAAAAATGAAAATCCCCTCCACCTTAAATTAACTTTTGCCCATGGATGATATAAACAATCCTTTCTATATACATCCTGAAGTGTGTTTTTCACAATTAGACACAAGTTAGCATATGACATATGTTTTTGCTGTAAAACAAATTGTACCCTAGCTTGGCATAGATATTTTAAAAATGCAAAAAACACTTGTAATGTTCCATTATCATATCTGTTAGCCATCTGTATCACATACCGTAACACAAGCTGGTTATATGTTATAGTTACTAACCATACCATCTTCCATTTTTTTGTGGCAAACATCCAAAAGCGTGATGCATAAGAACACGTAAATAAAATGTTCCATTGTTTCAGTAGTATTCTCACACTCAGGATAAGTGCACATTCTTTCCTAAACTGCTTTATGCATTTGATTCCCCTTTATGTTCAACCTACCATAAGAACTTAGCCATAGGATGTCCCACATTTTTGTGGGAATCCTAGGGTTAAGAAATTTTTATACACAACAGTAACCTTAAAAGGCTAACAATTTTTAAACTTTGGCTCTCTCACACCTTCAGTTTCCATAACTTTAGCATATAGGAGTTTCCTGTGCAGACCTACCATGTCCTGCCTACCCATCTTCCATTTTCTCAGTTTCACTATAGTTGGTTTAAAAAAAGCTGGCAACCCCATGGACCTTCCCAGCTTTGGTAGTTCATTACCCCAGGCATCCAGAAATTCCTCGTATACAACGTTGAACCATTTTTGAGCTGGTGAAGTCACTGAATTAAAACTAAATTTAAATGACTCCAACCAGAATAAGTTATTGAAAAATAGCACTGGGTGTAACTTTCCCAACCCCCCCTTGGGCAAATATGTATTCACTCTTGTTTTTTTTAATCTAGTTTGGCATCTCCATATCATCTGAAAAAATAAACTCAATAACTTCGTCTCCATATTCAGTGGTAGTGGAAAAACCATCCCAACATAAAGCAACATTGGGATTAAAAATTCTTTCACCAAATGTACCCTTTTAAATTTAGACAATTTTCAGCTTTTCTGCCTTTGTACGTTCAGTTTAACGATATCTAAACTTTTGCCCCAGCTTAAAGAAGCATTATCCCCATCTCCAAATTTTAACCCTACAATCTTACAGGGCTCATCCACTGTAATAATACCAGCTATCTGAGAAGTGTGATGTCTCCCGGGTCCCAACACTAACCCTTTACATTTCTTATTTAAGTGTGCTCCTGCTGCTGCCATATATTTCACCATATTAATCATCAACCCTTGGGGACAAGCGTCATCCTGCACAAAAACACAAGTCATCTGCATAAGCGATTATTTTGGTCTCCTCTCTTGTAGCACCCCCTACAATCCCCTTTATTGATGTATTTTGTATAACCTGCCTTATAAATGGATCCAGCGCAAAAACGTATAGCAATGGACTTAAAGGACATACCTAACACCCTTCCTAACTGGTACCCTAGGGCCTTCTACCCCTCTAATCAAAGGTGATACTTCTGCAGTCTGGTATAACAGTGAGAGCCAATGTATAAATTTCCTAGGTAAATAAGTGTTCTGATACTTTAAACAAATACCTGTGGTTCACCTGGTCAGAGGCCATACTTTGGTCCAGGGTTAACAAATACTCAGAAGTCTTTGTTTGTTGACAATATACCATGACATTTCTAATAATACCCAAGTTCTCTTGAATTTTTTCTACCCTGTAGAGAGCATGTCTGAACTGGGTGAATCCGAGTTTGTACCACTAGCCATAATCTTTTCTGTAATATGATCGTTAAAATTTTAACATCTGAATTTAACAAGCAGATTGGCCACCAATTTGTGAGCAGCCTTCTATCTCCAGATTTATACAGATGACTAATCCTACTGAAAAAGAAGGTATGTCTGCTTGTGTAATTAAATAAAAATTAAACACTCGCATAAGTCAATAGCTCAGAGCCTCCACATATGCATTATAAAACTCATTCGGTAAATCATCTTTCCCTGGAGACACCCCAGTTTTTAAAGCTTGAATAACCTCAAACACTTCTTGTTTTTGAATCAAACTAGCTTATGTACTTTCTGATTTCGCAGTGGTGGAACCTGAATGTCAGCCAAAAATTCCTCAGTAGCTATAGATGGTATCTCCTGCTCTGTATTTAATTCATTTAGGTGTCCCTCAGTTTCCTGCAGAATCCCGTTCCCATCTGAAATTACAGTTCCTAAAGGTGACAATAGGCACAATATTTGTGAATTTTGTTTTCGTTCTTTGCACATCTCACAAGGGTCAACATTAGGGTGCCTTCTGTGTACCAAAGGACATAGCTGTGTCTAATGCATTTGCTGTATTATATTGATAGATTTGCATCTCCTTTTTAATGCATGTAATTTGACCTGAAAGATCTTGTTGCCCCACATATGTGGCCGTATAAAGTCTATATAGCTGGTCCCTTAATTTTATGTATTTGTACAAATTAGATTTGGACCTTCTGTTTCACATAATATCAACCATTCCTTTATTTTCTGCTAAAGTTCCTTCCACCATTGACCTGTATTTTCGTAAACTGATAGAACCGATACCCTCGCTATCAAAATATTCACAATATTAATTTCTACCTCTTGTTCTTTAAGGGCTGTTTTATTCATCTTCCATCTACCTGTTGAATATATAGAGTGGGGGTTGAAACTTAAAACTGACCTCACTATTAGGTGGTCTCAAAATTCCACAGGTATGGCATCCATGGTATGTATATTTAACTGTTTAGACACAAAAAATGTAATCTATTTTACTAATAAACTTAATTGCCAGATTTGAAACTGACAAGCAGTCTACAAGTTTAGCTAATGCCACAGACTTTTTAAAGGCATGAGAATCACGGTAATTTTTTTTTCTTTTTTGTTGTCTATGTGAGACATCTAAAGTAATGTTAATGTCCCCCCTAGATACACAGTTTTTGTTGTCACTAAATAAGGCTGAAGTTGATTAAATAAATCTACCCTGTCCACCTTCGACTGGGAGCCATAAGTCGTAATAAATCTACTTGGTTTAGTTTGCCATAGTCCATTCACAATAAGAACCCTCCCTGGAATTAAGTCAATTAATTAAAAAAAAAAAAAATCCCTTCCCAAACATAATAAACCCAACTCATTTGCCTAATCCATCCCAAATGACCAGTAAGATGGCCCCAAACCCAGTTACGACATGCAGTGTGCATCATCTGACTAGAGTCCATCCAGGTTTCTTTTAGAAAAATAATGCCCAGTTTCAAGGAATGAAGCAAAGAGAATAATGCAATTTGTTTTTGGTTTTATCTTTTTTTTTTACTCTTTTTCTTCTTGACAGTTATGGGTTGCTCTGGCAGATGTTCTTCAGCATCCTGTTTTTCAGACAGAGATGAAGTGTCTGACACCATGCCTTCTCTATCCGTCTCACCTTCTCCAGTCTGATTAAGTATCCCATATTGATTTTCTAGGTCTATTCCCTTTGTTGGAGGGTGGACTTATTAATTCTCTCACTTCTGCATCTGGTTGCCGGTACAGACTACATTGGGGGAGGGGGAGGCATGTTCCCGCTGTTGCTTGGGGCCTCTGTTGGTGTGGCTGATGTAATGTCCTGCGCATCTCTGTCATCCGGGCTCTCCTCCCATGTCTGTTCTGGGGATTTGGCACTATCTTCAAGCTCATATGTAGCTTCCTTTTCCCTCCCAGCTTGTTGACTTGCATCTGTGGCATGCTGTGCATCCTGAGTCGGTGTTGCCTGTTGTGCTTTTTTAATAAGATCATCGGGATTCATGCAGTGGTGCTTATTATGCGCCACCCAAGGACATTCTCTATATATGTGACCATATTCATCACATAGATTACATTGAGCATGGTTAGAGCATTGAGAACTAATATGGTCAAATTCACCACAGATACCACATCTTAAACGATCACAAACATTAGATAAATGTGTTTTTGCTCCACATGTATAACAGGCTTTGGGCTGTCCTGAGTAAAAGCAAACCCCTCTGTCTTTTCCCAAGAAAAAACTGTTTGGAATATGCATGATGCCATCTGGGTGTTGAAATAACTTAAAGCGATTTACCAAGTTTTGATATATGAACACATATACTGCAAGGTGACTGCATATAGAACTGATTCGCAATGTATTTTGATAGATGCATAGCCTATTTTAGCAAAGTAAATCAGGTTTTCACCCTCACAAATCAGGAAGTGCCATTTTGTGTATTGGAGCCTGTATTTGGTGACCTTTGACACTCATTACCTTTGCAATGTCACCACAGGGAGATCTGTGCTCTGCAATTAAAATTAGTTCTTGGTCACAGTAATTCTGTCTTGATAACAGAGCTCTTGGTTGCAGCATGCAGCACGACAATAGCAATGTCAAACGGTTCATTTTCAGGGTCTGATGATGAAAGCATTATGTTGTCCTGCACTAACAGTGATCTTTCGGACACTGACATGGTGCCACAATTTGACAGCCACTGCATAGTAGATCCCCATAGGGATGACCCTATGACAGCAGCGAGAATGATGTGGGCAGTAGCTCAGGCAGTCACAGCAGTAGTCCCGATCCATTCCAGTACAGCAGTGAGAGCAGACTTAACAACACGGACTGTTAATATTATATTTTGCTACTTAGTGCTACGGTTTGGTTCCCATCATTGCTGTCATTTTACAGTGCAAAATCAAGGTATGGTATGTGTTCTGTTACTCCCAGCATCGATGTGCCCACACAAATGCTAGTGATAGTACCCTGGGTTTTTATATTTCTTTTTTTTTGAGTGGGGGGGATTGCTTTCCCTATGCTAATGAGTTGTTGGCCACTCCAGCTTGACACTGAGAGCACGGCTCGATCTGGTGGCATTGCTTGAGCAGGATAAATGGCTCACAATTTGTCTAAATCCAATTTGTCCAAATTCCTCATCTGGTACTAGTTAGTAGTGACCTCCCGCCAATTGATTTATCAGATACTCACTCTGATGGAGCACAGGGTGGAAATTACAAGCAGGCACCTTGTACCCCAACCACTCCAACCCCCAGCTGCACACATACACGTAGAAAAATGCTGCAACATAGAACTTTTATTATCTGTAAATTATTTATACTGTTTGGGTCTGTCTTTGCCCTAGTGCCAACTGGTCTACGCTATAGCTTTCTTCTCTGTGTATGTGTGTGTTTGGGGGTGGGGGGCCTGCTTGTACTTTCCTCTTTAGAGGTATCAGTGATTGAGTAACTTGTTGAAGTCACCGGTTTCCCTGTTTACGGCATGTTATAAATTTAAAACTACAAATTATTGCACCAGCTTTGTGTTACCTCTAAGCGCTCAGGAACTATACAGACTGCAGCAGTCATTAGTGTCTGCATAAGCATCTGTAATACCATCCTGGCATTGGCTTACTGCCGCTACATGTGTGCCTCCAGGTGCATTATGAATTGAGCAAAAAATACACAGTACAGTCGGTGATCGTCCCCCACCCCCCAAGGTTAAAAATGACACTGCCAGTACCCTTCTCATGGAGAAGGAGACCGCATTTATGTTTAGATAGCCTAAGTACCATTTGATTGGACCACTACAAAAAGAGACATATCCTTGCAGTAGGTACTCAAGTGTTAGACTGTATTTGAACCACCCTTCCTCACTTATGTCACCGTACTTCATTACCACTTTGGTCTGTGTCAAGCTGTTTGTGTTTTCCCAATTTTTCCATTACAGTGGATCTCTGATGCACATGCGTAAAGTGTACAGCAAATACAACAGATGCTGCACTATACTGTCTCCCATGCCTTACCGATGTCATGGTGCATTGTGTAGACTCCCTGCAGTCATTGCTGTGTAGCCCATATTTTGGTTCACACATTATTCCCTAAGTATGCCGAACTGACAAGCACACTTTGCAATATAACACCATAGAAGCCATACATTGGTACCACAGTGTTGGGAGAGGATGGCCACTGCAGTCTCTTCTTTTGCTGATGCTCCGGAGCACATACAATGATGCTGTAATCCTAATTATAAATAAAGACTGTATCTTAAAATGTTAAAAAACTAAGTGTTTTTAATTTTGAGATACACTGTAAACTATGTACAGTATATAACTGAGTTTATTGCATTCATTTATAAGCTTAGCGAGGAGCTGGCAAGCTGGAGAAACAATTCAGTGCACCATGTCCCTTTATTCATGCACATCTAAGCATAATTTGGTGATCAGTGTTATGGTACTTGCATGAGAACATCAGATGAACCCAAGAAAACACAGGAGCACAAGAAAAAATATAAACTGTCTATAATGATGGTGACAATCAGAAATGCAATAGCAAAGGCAGTTTACTGAAGCAATCACATTGGAAGCAGCACTTGCCAAAAATACACAGTTTACTGCACTGTTCTCCTGGGATTGGACTGTGCAGCTCAGTGCTTATACTCTTACTGCACATTACAATTCTGAACTGTTGAAAAAGTCATCCATTTAACACAAACCTCTATGTACCAATACTGAAAAGCTTACTTCAATTTATAGATCTGCCCAGTTCAAAAGTCATCCTTTTGTGTCCCAGTATGCTACAGATTACAGCTCCACTCAGTTAAAGAAAATTATTTTTTATACAGATTTGTTGTTATAATGATGTACTTGCAGCACTTATTAAAACTGTAACACTGTACTCAAGCAATGTAGATTGTGATGTTCCTAGGACACAGTTTAGTCAGATGAGTAAAATTGAAAATCAGGAGAAATCACCACTTCTGCAATCCCAAAAGCAAGTATAACAGCTGCCAATATAACAGACAGTTTCAGTCATCAGCGCTGTAATTTTTGCGAGTTCAGTTTTGGATCTGCACTCACTGAGGCTGGGTCCAGGAAAGATGAATGAACGAGCAGTGAGAAAGGTGCAGTGGGAACACCTTCCCTGTGCTGATGTCACTCATGCATGTGGATGCACTGCTCATGTGCGAACTTCAAACAAAGAAAAAAACATGCAGAGACAACTGTGGCACAAAAATGTTAAAAAACTAAGCATCTGAATATATTTAATTCTTAAATTCAGGGCAGCTGAGCTTTGCATTACTTCATGAAGGGAAGATGATCTGCAAACATGACATTGGGGGAAGTTGGTAAATCACTTTAACTTTAAATTTCCATCCTCCCATCCACAGATACTCTGAGTCAATGATTGCCTCAGGTGCACTTAGAAGAATGCACTATTGTTTTAGCCAGAGGACAGTATCTGCAATGGATGCTCCTGTTGTGGAACATAACTGTGACTGTTTTAATGAGTGGCTTTGTCAAGGGAATAGCTATAAACGGGGTTCACAATGGGGAAAACTTAAACTGATTATATAAGAGCCAGAATCTCTAAGGCACGAGGGTGCTTAAAGCTAACATCAAATGCATCTTCTCCCGAAATATGTATAAGGGCATATATTTTTGCGGCCATAAACCTCATATTTTCTTTCAACAGAAGCTTCCCCACATAGACCCTATCCAGCCTTATCTCCAAACAAGAAGCTTCCCCACATAGACCCTATCCTTTCTTATCTCCAAATCACCCTTATACCGCAGACGAACTGTGTTCCATCTGGGTAAGGGCTCTGTTCTGTTTAAAAAAAAAAAAATGAGAAACTTTGACTGATCTGTTGGGGCTCCCATTCTAGAATGACCCTCAGTCTCACCAGATACTGCTGATGCATATGTCTTCTGTGCAGTTGGTTCAGTTCCAGTCCCTCCAGCAGCCTCTTTAAAAGTAGTGACCTACATCTCCTCACCTGGAGGTACTTCTTTATGTCCAAGCCCAAAATCACCCTCCTGACCCCCTGAAACAGTGTCTTGAGCCAAAACCCCAGTTTGTACATTAATGTCCTGTCATACCGGCTCTTGCTGAACAGCTGGCAGAGTCCCAGTTTCCCCTTCATCAGGACTATTTACATTTTATCCCATATCCCCTGCTGAAATCTGCCATGATTGTTTTACCTGCTGTGCGGAGTCCTTTCCCGGGGTCCCAGCCACAGGACATTCTGCACTCCCCTGCGTTGTCTGTTCTCTACTGCTGCCTGAACTCTGTTGCAGATCCCAGTCTGGATCTGGCATACATGCTCCCGTGTCTGTCTGGATTCAACCGGCACCTCTCAGTGCTCAGTCTGCCATCCATTCTTCCTCTGTTTACAAGGAATTTTGTGGCTGAACCATAACTTGAAATGTGGCTTTAATCTTTGCCGCTGCAGTGAGCGGCTTCTTTGATGTGCCTTCTACCGTCCCATGCCACTCCTGCCAAACAGTCTCAGCCAACGGAACTTGCAGAGTTTTACCCTGGGGCTTTAAACATTGCTGCTGCATTTCAGGACTAGAAAGTGAGTTTTTCTCCAATATTAATGTTTTCCTGGAGTTGGGGGGTGAAACACCATGTAAACTTTTCCGAAGTCTGGCTTTCTTTCTCATAATCTAATATAATTTTCCTCACCCTTTGCCAACATGTGTAGTAGATATGTTCTCCGTTGTTGTAATTCACCATCCAATTTTGCTGCCTCTTCTGTGATTGCCTCATCAGTGATCTGAGAGGTGTCCATGTCGTCCTCTGCATCCAACACATTCTCTGCAGGTAACGCGTTACCATTCTTATTCATGTCCACAATCTCCTATATGGAGTCCAACTATTGGAATTCCATATCTTCGCCCTCTTTAGATGTAGTGGCTGGACCAGACAACAGGGCCCCAACCTGCTGCTCCTCCGGCGACACAACCTCCTCTGACTCCTCCATCTCCGACGTAGCCAACAGCGCCCCCTTCTGAGAGTAGGGGAATGTTCCTGGTGTCCTTGCCAAAGTTCCCCCCATTCACTAAAAAAATAACCACCAACAACTTAACCTGGTTCTGTATGTCAGCTTGCATGTGTATCTTCTCCCTCTCCCCTGGGATGAGCCTGAAAATAGACAGAATTGCCTAATCCTCCTTTCCCGGTCAACAAAACTAAAACAAATTTCCAGCTAGTGCCCTGGAGACTTTTTGGGTGAGTTCCATAGTGAGTGCAATGTCACAAGCTGACTTGAAGTTTAGGTCTGCTTTGGGAAAAAGTATTTTGTGATAAGCTTCCCCTTTCAGACCGCAGACAAATTGATCCCGGAGGGCCTCATCCAGGGACTGGCCAAACACACAGGTGTGTGCCAGGCACTTTAATGCAATGATGTAGTTATCAGTAGGTCCCCCCTCTTCTTGATTTGATGATGAAAAATGTAACTTTTTGGCAATGATAAGGGGTTGGTGTTTAAAATGCTGTGCGAGTGTCTCGGTGACTTGCTCATGTGTTAGGGTCAGGATGTAATCTGGTGCAGTGAGATTCCAGAGAAGGGCATAAATCTGTGGTGGCAAAACTGCTAGGAAGACATCTACTTTGTTGTCCTCTTTGATTTTGTTCGCCTTAAGCCAGCAGTGGAAACACTCTAAGTATAAATCAAATGTTTCCTTAAATTCATCAAATTCCTGTACACTTCCAATTTGTGCCATGTCAGTAGGTATTCTGATTTTACTGTGCTCAGGTGTGCTGCCTGTTCTACATTGAGTAGTACTGATTTGGCTGCTGCAGTTATGCAGGTCAGCCACTAGGTGCAGATGTTGTGCTGCTTGGTGTTGGAGAGGTGCAGTTCCAGTCCTCCAGCCGAGATAGTGCTGTGGCTGTGCAGGCTTGCTAGTTTCACCACTCAGAGTGATGTGGCTGGTGGGAGATTTATGGGTCCCTTAGTTTCGAATGCCTGGAATTCCTTCTGTTCTTCAGTTTGTTACATCAAGGTACAGATGTAGCTTGAGCTTTAGTTATGCACTGATGGCTTCCACAGGCTGGATTGGCACAGTGTGTGTGGGAGGTGGTGGGCTGCCTGAATCACAATCTCAGAGAGACAGAGCTGGGAGTTTGTTCTGCCTGTTACTTTAACCTGCTGAGCACTCAAATAAACAGAGTGCTGCAGTTGGTTAAACTTGCTATATGTCTATGGTTTAAGCAAGAGACTGCAGCTGACAGACTAAGGGTGTTTAAAGTAGCTTGGCTGTTGAGGGGGGGGGTTAGCAACACAACAGGGCAGCAGGAGGGTTCCTTGTGTACTTAAAGAACATGCAGTAGCCTACCCAACCTTTCTGGCACCTGTGGGGGATGTTTTTCTTGTGATCCTCATTGCCAGTGTACTTATTATTCTGGTGCCCTAGACAGACAGACAGACTCAGACGCAGCACATCCATTCAGTGGCCATCTTTATTCCTACTTAGGAGATGCTGGTCAGACACTGCTGGACACAGACAAAGGAATGCTCACTGGGCATGACAGGAACTATACATAGGTAGGACTGCAAATGTCTATATGCATGAAATACAGCCCTAATGGTGTGCCCTGTACTTCTTACTACCATATGCATAGATCCCTATATGTATACAGAGTGGATATATGATGGGCTGACTCAATATATGCAGTTTATCTTCAGTCGTGAGGGGTAGGACCATAACTCATGAGTGGCAGAGCCCCGATTGAGTTACGGAAGTCCTGCCCACTCACAAGAGATAATAAATAGCCTATTTTGAGTCAGGCTATTATACATACCACAGTAGCCATCGTCTCCCTCCTAGCCTCCAGTGAGTACATGTTGAGGTCTGCCAACCTTTCCTCGTAAGTCCTGCCCTGCTGCCCCAAGGTTGTCTTGGTGACCCTCCTTTGTGCTGTCTCCAGATGGTCTGGGTTCTTCAGGTGTGTGTTCCAGAACTGAGTACAGTACTCCAGATGGGGCCTCAGCAGGGACCTGTACAAAGGGAGTATTACCTCCATTTTCCTGCTGTCAGAACCTCTGCCTGTGTAGCATAATATTCAATTTGCCTTGCCACATGCTTTGTTGCACTGACCTGAAGTTTTGAGACTGTCACTGATAATAACCCCAAGATCCTTCTTCTTTGTTGTCACTGTTATCCGTATCCCCACCCAGTACTCCATATGTGGGTTCCTCTTTGGAATGTGCATCACCTTGCACTTCACATTGAACCTCGGCTGCTGCAATTTGGACCACCTTTCTTGTTTTTCAAAGTCTTTTCTGATTTTCCTCCCACCATCATTGTCTACCCTGCCACAGAGTTTTGTTCCAATTTATCAGAGGTACACTTGCCTGAATACCCTGTGTCACTGATGAACACGTTCAACAGGACAGGTCCCAGGATTGACGCCTGCAGCACCTAAAATATAAAATCCCTGGCCTCTAATTTAATCCCACTTACCACCATCTTCTTTTTCTTCCCAGCTCATTCCTCATCTACACTGTCAGCCCTACCCTAACCCCTAGGTCCTGTAGCTCCTTTAAAGGTATTCTATGTGGTACAGAATCAAAGGCCTTGCTGGAGCTGAGGCAAAGCACAACCACCACCTGCTTCTTATCCACTGCCTTTGTGCCCAGTCAAAATATATAATCCGGTTGGTCTGGTTTGACTTTCCTGCCACAAACCTATGCTGCTTATTATCTTGCAGCCCAGCCCATTCACTTCTAGATGCTTAACAATTTGCTGTTTTAACTATAGTCTACAGTAGCTTACTCACAACTGAAGCAAGCCTAACTGGTCTGTAGTTTCTTGGGTCTTCCTTATCGTCACTCTTGTGTAACAGTAACACATCTGCTGTTCACTAGTCTGTTGGAACCACCCCCTTCTCCAGTTAGCACCAAGATTCATCAGAGATGATCTTATTTCTTTCCCCAGCTTCTTGTACTTCAGCAGGGAATCCTGCCAATATTTCTAGCATCAATAAATTTAGAATTTGGATCTGCATATCCCCAGTCATCCTAATACCAAAAATAAGGTCTCTAAATTACTGTTTCCAAGTTACAAGTAATTTAAAAAAAAATGTTTTCTCCATTTCTCTAAATGACTGCTTCTCTCTGTCCATTCATATGTATGCAGATGGATAGATACATAACCCTTTTCCTCTGGCTTCTCTGCCTCTGATCTCATGGATCAGCTCCAGCTGGACTTTAACAACATCCAGCTCTGGTGCTGAGAAAACCAGTTATCCCTCAGTGCTAAGAAAACAGTCTCTGATGTTTGGCACCAGATAGAGACTTGCTAGAATCTCCCCTCTCCCCTCTTCTCTCCTTTCATACCCTTGATGGTGCAGCTATTGAAGTCTCATCTTTTAAGTGCCTTGAGGTCTGGCTAGATTGCCATCTTAATTTTTCTGTCCATGTAGATGCTATCCATAAGAAGCTCCACCCCAAGCTTGGAGCGCTATACAGAAATAAGCTAAGTATTCCGATTCCTGATGGCAGAGAAATCCTCATTAAGGTGATTATCCCCATTTTTGTCTACAGACATTGGGCTAAATTTTTAGAGTGAAAACATTGAGGCAAGGTGCCTGTGTCAAAAGACTTTTACGCAAGTGGCACTTTGCATCAAAGTTTGCAGCAATCCCAATTTTCAGACACAGGCTACGTTGCCATGTGCCAAAGCCACTCTGCACTACCCTTGCGGCAAAAATGCCCTTGTAACAGGTCACAAAGGGGCTTGCACCATGGCAGGGATGCACCATCTCCTTTTGTGGAATTTTAGAAGCTCCGCCGTGGTGGCAATAGTGGACTGACTTTAGACCAGCCAGGAGCTGATCTAAGGGCTCTGCAAGGAGCCGACTGGGAGGGTCTGCAAGGAGGTTACTGGCAGTAGAAAGAGCACTGGGGGTTTCATAGGGGGTGATGGTAGCATGGTGGCAGTGTCAGGGTGCTGAAGGTGGCACCCAGCAAGGGTGCCATGTGCAGTTGGAGAGAGACAGTCAACCTGGTTTGGGAGGGAAGGTTGGCATGAATAGACCGTGACCTGGACCCCAGGTAGAAACAGCCCTGGAACCTGCCCCATAGATGCCACAGTGCCTGACAGTGTAGGCAGGCAGTAGGCTGACTCCATACAGGGGGCTGAATACCAGGGGACTGTTGCAGTGCCCGGGGAATGTTTCCCCTCCACCACCTTTACCCAACAGCCTGCAGCCACTGCCACCCACCGCATGTAGGGGACTGTGGCATCTGTGGGGCAGGTGCCAGGGCTGTTTAAATCTGGGGTCTGGGTCACAGTCCGTCCATGCCAACCCTCTCTGCTCGGGTCGATCGGCTCTCTTCAGCTGTGCATGGCATCCCTGCTAGGTGCCACCTCAGCACCCTGACACTGCTGCTGTGCGCCATTGCCCCCTGTGGCACCCCTATTACTCCCTCCTCCCCAGTCCCCACCCTGAAGGAATATTCACCTCCTCCCACTTTCGCGGTTGCCCTAGGGTTGCGTCATGTGGCTTTTACGGTACCACAAACCACAGGTGCACTAAATGTTTGGTGCAACCCTGTGGCTGCAGCAACTCTCGGAACTTTGGTACAGGGACTCCAGTTTTATAAAATAGGGCACAGGGTCCATGATGCACCCGGAGTTTGCCGCAGCTGTAGATCAGCATATCTTGTACTGATTGAAAATTGAGACTATTGTTTATAGTACTGCTCCAAAGTCCACTTTAGATAGAGTGGACCCTCTCTCTCACTCCTTATGTCTCTGCTCTTGATAAATCCCTACATACACATCATTATTCTCTATATTCTTCCCTTTTCATCCCCTCTTTTGATGACATGGGCTTCTTCTACTGTTTCCTTTATCTCCAAATATTGGTTTGGCTCTGTCCCTTCTTGTCTTGCTTCTCTCCTTTTTCCACCCTTCTTCCTCTTACTCCCTTCACAATGCTTGCTCTTGCTTTTTTTGTGTCCCCTAAGTGAAATCTACTGCTGGCCAAGCTGCCTTTTTGTTCTGTTTCCCTAAACTATGGAGTTATATTCCCTCTTTCATTTGCTTTTCTCCTTTCTTTTCCTGCTTTAAAATCTCTTCTCCATGAGTTCTTTGTTCACTACTGCAGTTGTTTCTGATATTGGGCTGGATTCCTTCCCCCTGCTTTCCACCAACACTGACACCTTCACTGCCCTCCCTTAGATAGTCATTTCCTTCTGTTTTTTATTGTTGCTCCTTATTGTTTAATATTCTTTTGCCTGTTCTCCAAGTTACTGTATGGTAATTTTACTGTTTGGGAGTTTATTCTTCGAGTATTCTTTTTTTGTTTTATACTTTATTAAGGTTTTCATTTGTACAAGTGTTAATCAAGTTCAGTATGCTTCATTCATACCATCTAATAGATTCCAACATGCTTAAAGTGTCCAGCATTTTAACCAAGAAATTTAAACATATAACAATTCAGAGCAACAGGTACATTCATAAATTATATTAAGCAGTGTTTTCCTTTAATAGTGGCTATAGTGTGGGTTTCCGGGCATCCGGGGGATCAGGTTATCTGTATATTCATTTTGAGTTCCCCTCCCCTTGGGAAATAAATTTCCTCTATTGGTCTGTCTGTCCTTACCACACAGATGAAACCCCCACTCCCCTCCACCACCCAGGTTGCCATCTTACCCATTTTGCACCATTCACTGTGTCCATCTGTCTATAAATTTTTCAGTTTATTCTGAGTCAAATATGTAATTCTTTCCATTTCCTGCATCTTGTTCGCTGCTTGTTTGCACTCCACCAAAATTGTCAGGTTAGGGTTTAGCCACAGAATTGTAATGGCCTTCCCCACCACTGTTACACATATATAACAGAGATAATGAGCATTAGGCTGCCCTCACCGAAGTAGGTGGCAAGCCCAGGATAATATGGTAGCACTGTAGGGACGTGTCAACCTGAAAGAGAGCTGTCAATTTCATGATCACTTGCCTCTTGAATTCCCCCAATATCAGACACAAATAGAAAGTGTGTGTGTGTGTGGCTTAACTCTCTTCACAGTTTGTCCAGCACCCCGCTGCTCCACTAATGTCCCATTTTGCTTTTTAAATGGGGGGGTAATAAAATATTGACCTGTTAGTTTCCACCTGAATGCCACATGGGTGAGGAGGATCTTTTAAATACCCCTTCCTTAGCCTCTGCCACTCTTTAGGTGTGAAATGGAAGTCTGCCTCTTCCTCCCACTTTGTCTGTATGTATTTAGACAAAGCCTTTCTATGTATTAATAGGGCCTGATAAATACGGGAGATTGCCCCTTTGGGAGTAGAGAGGGTAAGTCCATCCTGTAAAATTGGGGCATCTGTCGTTGGGACTGGGTCTACAGCATGGTTTCTTAGTTGGGTTTGTATATAATATTGTATTTGGAGGTATCTAAATATATCTGTTTGGAGCCACCCAAATTCCCCATGGCACTCCTCAAATGTGTAAATAGTGTCCCCCTGTAGAATCTCTGCCAGGGGGCCAAAACCCACTTGAATCTGCTGGGAACACCAGGAGTCTAAAAGACCCGGATGAAAATGTTCATTTTTCAGGAATCCCTGGTACTTCCATATATCTTTACGAATCTAGTGGTATCATTGGAATCTGTGCCAAGCCAACAGGGTGCCTCTCATCACCAAGAACCATGTGTGTCTTGTTGGTTGGTGTTGCTGATTAGTGAACAGTGAAGTAAAAGGTGGGTGACCACATGCCTGAGGTTCCTCAAGGGTGTGCCAATGTGCCCTTAGCTGTGTTTGTCCCAATAAAACAGCCCATCTAATTTGAGTTGCCAGCCACTATTCTGACAGGTCCGGTACAGCCCACCCCTCACACAGTGTTTTTTAGCTTGGAGAAGGACGCTGCAGACCCTCAGCCGCCTGTCTGCCTAAATAAACCTGTTGAAGATCCTCTGTATATTTGCGAACCACTGTCTGGATAAATCTACCGTTGCACTTTGAAACACAAACAAGAATCTTGGTAGTACAGTAAATTTATATTTACTGCCTGTATACTAGCATGCAGTGGCAGAGGAATCAGGCTCCATCTCCTGATGTCCTCCTACAATTGTTCAACCAGCGGGATATAATTGTCCTAAAATAAGAAAGTGGTAATGTTTCTGAGTGTTATACCCAGGTACTTTATAGAAGGCATATTTCACCTCATTGGATATATTTTTTTTTATATATAACCGCTGTAACCACTGTGTAGGTGAGAAACTGAATCTAAGTGTCTCCATCTTTGTTGAGTGTGTAGCCGGATTAAGCCACGTATTCTCTTATGACTTTCATCAGTCCAGGGAAAGACTGTTCCGGGGCCATCATATATAATAATACATCTTCAGCATATAATGCTATTTTGTGTTCGGACCCATTGATGGTCACCCCTGCTATCCCCGGATCCTGTTGTACCCACCATGCCCATGGCTCAAGATATAAAACAAATAATAGTGGGGACAGTGGACACCCCTGGCATGTGCCCTTCCCAGTGAGAAACATTTTTTTTTTTTTTATATTTGGCCATTAGCCTTAACATATGCTTGTGGACCAGTGTAAAGTCTGTGAATGATTTACACGAAGGGGGCAGAAAACCCAAACCCAGCAAGGACCCTATATAAATACCTCCAGTCTACTTAGTTAAATGTCCTTTTGGCGTCTAAACTCCGGATTAGAGCTGTGGGTTTGGTGGTTGAAAGATGGCCTATGATGTCGAGTGTGCGCCTTACATTATCTGCTGCTTGGTGTCCCCCACAAAAAAATCCCATTTTAATTTATGGCAACCAGGAAGGGGACAAGATTCTCAATCCTTTTGGAAATTATGGCTGCAAATAATTTATAATCTACATTTAAATGGAAATAGGTTGATAAGACGCAAACTGTGTAAGGTCCTTGCCTGGCTTGGGTAAGACGCAGACCACTGCCAGTGTCTATGGCAGTGGAGGCCTACCTTCCTCAGCCATTATTTCCTGGTATACAGACTGTAGTATGGGTGTCAGTTTTTCTTAGAATTTTTTTTAAATTCCATTGGGAGGCCGTCCATTCCCAGACACTTTAATGTTTTATTATTGCTAATAACTTGTTCAAATTCCTCTACTGAAATTGGACAGCATAAGGTTTTAGTTTAGTTTAGTTTATTAGTCTAGGAATTAATACCTTTGAGCCAGGGCTCTTTTACAAAGGTTCCACGTCACAAAGAACATTTAACAAAGCACGATACACATTACAGGTAAAACCAGACAGGAAATTTACATCATAAATTTGCTATTAACAGTTTAAGGCAGTAATGTTTTTAAGTTTCATAGAAAAAACAAGCTATAACAGGTTCAAGCGAGTAGACAATTTCGAGGTTAAGGAAGCTTCCAGGGAGAGGGTGATCATTAGGCGCCAAAAGAGGCTAGAGAGGAGGGAAAGGTGGTGAGAGGGAGAGTAAGTGAGAGGGGACAGGAAAAAGGGGGGAGTGAGTTTGGGTGGGAGACAGGAAGTAGTAGAGGTACCAGAGTTAGGTTTTGTTCCATGGTTATTCAGAGTAAATTAAGACTACTTGGGAAATGATCTATTTGTTATGTCGGAACCCCCCTTCTTGCACTGTATAGCCTCTTATAATACTCCATAAAGGCAGCCTGGATGGCCTCACCTTGATGTACTTGGATACCCATACTCAGGGTATGCTATTCTTATTTGCGCTTGGACCTCTATGCCCATAGCCTACAGGCCAGGAGTTTTAAAGCATGTGGTCCCCACTCATAGTATCTTTGCTTAAGGAATTTCAAATTCTGTTAAACCTTCCAATCGAGCAGTTTAAGTTCTTTCTTAAAGTGTAAGTAAGTCCCTCCCTCTCTGTTTCTTTAGTTGTTGTGCCGCTTCAACAGCATGTATCCATTCTCAAGCGCTTTCTGACGCTCAGTTCATTGTTTTTGCCTTGCACGACTAATTGCTATTAGTTTCTACCTAATCATCACTTTAGTGGTGTCCCAGACTATACCTTCCCCCACATTTGAAGTGCTATTTTCTTGTCTGGCCTGTTCTATCAAGTGCGGGATCTGTTCCAGGACCTCTTTGTCCTGTAGAGGGAGAGGTTTAACCTCCAAAAGGTCAGTTATCTCTCCTGGGCTGGTCTCCGGGCTTCCTTACTCCTGGGCTGACCCTCCTGATGTCAGTGAAAGGCAGGTTCAGAACTGCAGTGGGGGGTAACAAGCCCTCCACTTCCGGAGATGATCAGTCTACTTCCTGCCTTTGGTGAAGCAGGTACTCTGCAGCAGAGCCCTGTCACACATGGCAGGGCTGAAGATTTTAGGAAGACTGGCAAAGATCAGGATTCTTTTGGGGGATCGACGTCCTGTAAGTGATATACCTCTTTGTCCTGTAGAGGGAGAGGTTTAACCTCCAAAAGGTCAATTTTTGTTGCAGCTGAAGGGTGAATTCCAATGTTATCGGGGCATGATCTGATAGTACCATAGGTCCCACTGTACACCTGACCAGTCGGAAGAGATTTTCTCTATTCACCAGAAGCCATCTAGTGTGGAATACATCTGGTGAACAGAGGAATAGAAAGTATATCCTGGAGTTGATCCTTCCAGGTAACACCAGGCATCTTGTAGCCCCAGTTTTCCCAGAGATGCCTTAACTTGTTTTGTTACTCCATGAGCCCTCTTAGGGATTCGAGATGTGCTGTCTTTATTAGGATCTAAAGTTAAATTCAAGTCCCCTCCACAGATCAGTAGACCTTCAGCCTTTGCCATAATTTTCAGCAGTAGGTTCTTATTAGAAGGTATAAGAGGAGTCTGGTGGAGCATACACTGACACCAGAGTCAAAACTTGCCCATCAAGCCTTACTTTGATGAGAACAAATCTTCCCTCTGTGTCCACCAGCTGTTCTAATAATTTAAAGGGCACCCAGCATGGTAAAAGTATGGTGGTTCCCCTTCTTTGCCCTGATTTTATATGAGGAGGCGTAGACCTCCTCAGACACAAACTGTCTTAATTTCTGGTGTTCAGTATCTGTCAGATGTGTTTCTTGCAACAGGACAAAAGCTGCTTTAGTTTATTTAGCATGTGTTAAAATCTTTTTCCTTTTTATAGGATTGGACAGACTGTTTACATTGTACAACAAAATTTTTATTCCCATGGTTGTCATTTCTAATAACAATGTGACCAGGCTGTCCCCCCAGATATTACCTGAAGCCTAACCGCCCCCAGCTCCCGGGACCCACTGTGCCACCATAGTTAGTACCTAGTTGCTTAGAAAAAAAAGTATGAGAAAAGACAACTGCCAACTGGGCATTACAAGTTTACTACCATCATATATTATTAGTAACCAACATAACTGTAAACATTCGACCCTCCTTGGTTGGGGGGGGTTATTTATAACCCCCCTTTCCTTGAATCCAGGGTCACCACCATCCGTCTCCCCTCCCTGTCCCGTAGTGGTATTATTGTGCAAGTTACCTGTGTTGTGAGAGACCCTCTCATGGCCATCTGTACCAACAGACAACTCAAAAGAAAGTTTTGCCACTGCCTACTCTGCCCCCGCTGCATCCACATCATCCAGTTGCTCCCCCCCCCGGGGGAATTATACAACTCTGTTGGTTATGTGCAAGAGCTAGCCTGAATGGTGATTTCCATGGTTCTTCTGATCTATTCGTGCACGTAATGCCACCTCCCCCCATGTATGAGAGGCGAAGGGGTAACCAGACCCCCTGTATCTAATGCCATCCTATCCTATGTATCCCTGCCCCACCTTGTACATATGCATCCTTTTCACATCCCTCCCCACCGTAACTTGTTTAAAGCAGGAGCGGTGAGATGTACAGCCCTTCTGTCATTTAGGGGGATGGGCAAGGGAATCGAATACTAAGTGGGGAGCCCCCCTCCCCGCCCACCTGCATGCAGTGTTGGGAAGGGTGAGCTCCATCCCTGTAATTGGTAACTTGGTTTCCCTTCCCTCTGGAAAAAAAAAACATTTACAATTATTAGTAATTTTCTTTTCCAGATTTAAATGTATGGGAACCCATATATTTCAGAGGCAGAGGGCAATCCCTCCCCTTCCTTCCCCATTTGAAAGAATCTAAGGAAATTGCTTGCTGACCCTAGTTTTTATAAGCGTAGGCTATACCCAACTTAAGCCTTCTTACTGTTAAACCAGCGTCGCCCCCAAAGAGAGGTAGAGGATAAACAGGTACACATTTGTCTATGCCTCCTGAGTAAGTAACTGAACTACTCCCAGTTTTTCTGGGAAGAACAAAAGAAAATGTGTATAGTAAACTAGACCCCTCCTTAACATTAAAATTTCCAATGAGTGAGAGGTCAGGCTATTTAGCTCAGCTCTATGTCCAGGTCAGGCTATTTAGTTCAGCTCTATGTCCCTTTTTTATACCTTATTCTATATCTCCTCTTGTAGCTCATTTGATATCATTCAACAATATAAAGAGATTAGGCCTGTCTATACTAGACAAAAAGAAGGTATTACTGAGAACCATCAACCGTCTCTATCTTAGAATAAATTTGAAAGCTGCCTGCATATGTTAAGTGTGCCAGTCAGTAGGAAAATATAACGCAAGCCAGACTCCAGTTTCCAATTGAACTTTCCTGCTCTTATTTATGCAGAAACGAACACCAGAGCTTTTCATAAATGAGGCTGTGTAGGAGAGCTATATCTTCTCAAGCAGAGTGAAAAAGTAATGCATTTACAGTACGTACACACTGCAGCAAAGTCTCTGGGATATAGCTCTGGATGTCCAAAGGATCCCCCTGCTGCAGGCACACCGAACATCCACCTGATGACGTGGACCTCCAGCACACAGATCCAGCTTTTACATCCCTTTCATCGTTGTTGCATCATTTTAATGTTCTTAGCTGGGGGCAAAATCAAAGGTACCACAGGCCCCTCCATTACTCCATCAAGTCATGGGGTTACCGCCAGTAGAGCAAAAAGAGTTCCGGTTAGGTAGGGCCAGTTTATTTAGCCCGACATCCATCCGACCGGAAGAGCATACATCAAGATCCCTTATATATACACCAGTGGATTCAGGTCGTGGTTGCCCTTGCTGCAGAGTCACCCCCTCCCCCCGCTGTTCCATTTTTTGTAAAGTGGCTCTGATCTCCATGAGTGCTCATGGGGCAGAAGTGCGTCCTGCAGCCCTGTTCACTTGTTGGGAAACCTGTTGCCAGTCGCTTGCAGTTCCCCCTGACCATGGCTGTGCTCGTTTGCGTTACTCCAGGGGAATACCTCTTTGCTTCAAAGCTTCTGTTGCCTCTTCCGACATCTAGTAAACTTGGACACCCTCTTCCCAAAAAATGCGGATCTTCGCTGGGTATGGCATCTGAAACTTAATCAACTTTTCTCCAGCCATGTCCCTCGAGACATGGGTATGGCCACAGGTGTGTGGTGTTTGTGGACCTATCAAAAGCCTTTGACCTGGTTGACCACCACCTTCTCCAATCCACCCTGCTAAACCTAGGCTGCTTCCCAGGCGCAACCGCTTGGTTTATCAGCTACCTTGCTAATAGATCCCAGTTTGTTCTTATAGGCAAAGATACCTCTGCTGCATTACCCATCTATACTGGTGTCCCCAGGGCTCCATACTGGGGCCTCTATTATTCTCACTGTTCATAAATTATCTTCCCACAGAAAGCATAAACTGTAATGCGCTCCTGTATGCTGATGACCTAGTCATCTACCATAGCGCCAAGTCCCTTGAATTTATATCTTCTACACTCACTACAAACTATGGATCAGCTCAACATTGGTTCCTCTCCAAAAAACTTCTTGTAAATGAGAAAAAACGAAGGCCATGCTCTTTGGCTCAAAGCCATACCTTGCAAAGGCCACCAAATCAAAAACCTTGTTACACATAGTCACCCCTGCAGGCCCTCCTCTTGACACTGTATTCTCCCTCAAATACCTAGGAGTGGCTCTTGATCCCTCCCTTACCTACAATGACTACATTTCTAACACCATGAAGAGTGTCCACCAGCATCTGGGGGCAGTCTACAGTGTTAACCACCTCCTGACCCCAGAGGCTTGTCTTGCAGTTGCCCAGGGAAATCTACTGCCCCAACTTGACTATTGCTCCCCAGTGTTCTCCTCCATGTCCTCCTCACTTCTTTCTCATCTAGACATCACATACAACTCCTATCTGTCACTTTGCCCTTCAGGTCCCTTCCTCCACTCATCACTGCTCTCTATATCAGTCCTTAGGCTGGCTCTCTCTACAGGGCTGGTTTGTATATATGGGCTGTCTAGTAAACGCCTCTCTCAGGAAATCACATATGTCCCCGTACTCCTTGCTTCTCACCAACTGGGTGGTAACTCGCTGTCTTAGGGTCTCTTCCACCCCACCGATAGTCCCCCGTGTACCTACTGTCGTGGGGAGCAAGGCTTTCCCTTTCTATGCTCCCTACCTCTGGAACAGAATACCACCTGCTATCCGTATGTTATCCTCATCAGTCCTTCAAGTTAAAGCTGAGAGATTGGCTCATGTCTCAGGCCATCTGTGCCTGCTCCCTTGGAAACACTCTCGCCAGAAATCCGCATTAGGGACCCAGTGTATCATTTGCCTTACTTCCAAAGTACGGGTTAGTACATATACAATTAACACGTTTTTGACTCCATTGTGAAAATGTTGATTGCTGTGGTGTAATCCCTTATGCACTGTATTGTAAACCTTGGACTGGCTGAATAATGGTTTGATTTGCTGTAAGTGTATGTCCTAGTTCTCTGTAAGCAGAAAAGCATCGCCTTATTTGTCATGGACTTGTGTTTTATGTTCTTAACCCCTATTTTTAAGATACGATGTTTATGTATCACTGTTTCTGATGCCTCTGTACTCACTGTATTGTATGTACCTACTGTATCATAACTTGTACCTATTGTCTGTGCCACTGTATGGCCTGGGTCACAACTGAAAATGGTTCTTTGGATCAGTTTGCTCACCCGGTTACCAAAAACATGAATAATTTTCTGAGACCAGAGTGCCTTTATAATATCCAGATATTTCAGTCATTCATTTTGAATCTCAGGGTGATAATCTTGCTCAAAGAAAAGTCGGGCCCCTTTGTACCTCACATCCCCTTTTTGCCACGCAATCCGCAAAATTTCTTTCTTTACTCTGTAGCTGTCCAGCTTCATAATAATTGTAGTGGGTCTTGCTGCTTGGTCCTGTGATTTGGACACCAAGGCACGGTGTGTCCTTTCAATCTGCAAGTCAAAGTTTGGGGGCAGTGCCAAGACATCCTTCAGCAGGTCCTGCATAAAGTCGCTAACATTTCCTTTTTCTGTGCCTTTTGGTAGCCCCGAGATTTTTCAAGTTCTCTCTCCTGGATCTGGCTTCCAGGTCCACACACTTCTGTAGAGACTCTGAATAATGCAATAAAGTTTCTAGGGCCATGTGCATTTGTATAGCCATCTTCCAGTAACATAGAAACATAGAATTTGACGGCAGATAAGGACCGCTTGGCCCACCCAGTCTGCCCATTTCCCTACCTACTGGATAAGCTGCAGATCCTAGTTAACCAGCAGCCTACTTCTTCTTACCCCCACACCCTAGAATTGCCTTATGACTGTCCCATGCATGCTTGAATTCCACCACTGATTTTGACTCCACAACCTCCTCCGGAAGGCCGTTCCATGCATCCACAACCCTCTCTGTGAAAAAATACTTCCTTAAATTACCTCTGAGCCGCCCCCCCCTCTATCTTCAAATTGTGCCTTCTTGTTCTAGGGACATGGATATGTTGTTCATCCACACTGTCTGGCAGGTTCCTTGCCGCTTTAAATCTTGCCGGAAGCTCTTCATGCTGGCTCCTCCCACCCACCCGGGTGGTAAAACTCTTGGCTCCGCCCCATGACGCCAGATCTTCCTTACCGCTTGGAAGCTCAGGTTCCCTCCTTAACGCTCTGCGTTTAAGACTGGTTCCTAATTCTTCGAAAGTTCAAATTCAAAAAGTTTTTGCTAAAAAGACTTCGGTCTTCTTCTCCTCACGGCTGCGATGGACAAATCGACTCCTGGTTTCTGGAGGTGCCCTTGCAGGCAGAAGATGTCTCGGACGGATCTGCACTCCACGTGCGTCTACTGCTTGGGCCTTGAGCACGACCCGCAGGCCTGCGACTTGTGCTCTTCTTTTTCGGCCTACGTCCTTGAAGACCGTGCTGCCTGATTACAACTGGGGCGCCCCGAGAGAGAATTCCACCGGTGAAATCTAAAGAGGCCCGGTTGGCGGTGTCCGTGGCGGCGGGCTTGGTGGATCAGCTCGAGCAGATGATCACCCTCGAAGAGGAGGCGGCGCGGGCCGCTTCTACCTTGGCTGCGGCATTTGTCCCGCTCTCTCGGTGCCTCGTACTCGGCTTCTTTTAAGGAGCTTTGTCTGACCCTCTCGACGAAAGGTGAGGGTCCAACTTCTTCGGGACCTTTTTCCAGGTCCAAAAAGAGCAAAAGTAAGTCTCTCCGTCGACGCTCTTGGGAGAGGGAAAGATCCCCCTCCCCTTCTTGTCGACAGTCGACTTCGGTCGACCCCTCAGCTTCCGCCACTGGCTTCACGGTGTCCCCGTCAGGCCAGTTGACCGAGACTCCCGTCGACGCGGTCGAGATTTTTCTCGACCCGTTAGACGGGTTGTCGGCTGGAAGCTGAGAATCCTCTCCCTGGTTCCCCGGTGGGAGTTGAGGATCCGTTGGCTCGTCTGTGCCTCGGTTCCGGGCCTTGGTGGAATCGTCCGAGCCGAGTGCCGATTTCGACACTTCTCGCCTTCCTCGGCCTGGTCGGGACTCACCGGTCTCGGTCTCGGACATCCTCGTGGTCAACCCGATCGCCACCATGGCGGTCTCGGTCGACGCAGCGGCAAGCGGCGCCCGCCGCTCTTCCTCTTCCTCGGACAAGGGGAGGTTCCGCACAAGTTGCGTCGGTGGCAGAGAACTCATGTGGCAATGCTCTTTTGACCGGAATAGTCAATTTGCGTCGCCTTCTCCCTCGCCATTAA
Organism: Neoceratodus forsteri; assembly: GCA_016271365.2. Classification (NCBI taxonomy): domain Eukaryota; kingdom Metazoa; phylum Chordata; order Ceratodontiformes; family Ceratodontidae; genus Neoceratodus; species Neoceratodus forsteri. The sequence goes on from CM028129.1 coordinate 728,858,059, forward strand.
GTGGTTGTCACTCGAGCGCCAAACAACCCTCGTTGTAGCCGAGGAGCCTGTTCCCAGGCCGGTTGTTCGGCCAATTCCAGCTGCCCCACCGATTCTGGTGGAACCTCCGCCTCCACAGCCGTTAGTTGGGGCTCCGACCAAAAATTCTCGGTCGGCCTTGGGTTTGCCCCATAGGCTGTCTGTCACCCTCACTCCCGATAAACCTCGGCAGGTGGAGGGTGGCTCAGGCCCGAGGCAGCTCTTTGAGGACTCTTCTGAGTCCGAGGATGGTTCCTCCCTCTTCTCCAAACGCATGGACTTGGAGTCCTCGGGAGGGCAGTCAGTGGATGATAGCCCTTCGTCCTTCCTAGGGTTGCTTCGGCTCATCTTGGAGTCCACCGGGATGAAGCTCGAACCCATTTCTAAACGGGCCAGGTATCCCCTCATGGAGATTCTGGACCGAGGGGATTCTCCTACGGAGGCCTTTCCAGTGGCCGAGGCCATAGTGAGTCTGGTCTTGGAACTTTGGCAGCGTTCTGCTTCCTGCCCAGCGCCTTCGGCCAGAATGGCCAGGAAGTATGCGGTCCCTACCGGTTCCCTGTCCGGTTTTTCGGAACACCCCTCGGCCGAGGGGTTGGTTACCGACAGCGTTTTCCGGGCGGCGAATGCCAGGATGTGGACAAACCTCCCAACAAGGAATCCAAGAAATTGGATTATGCCGGGCGGAAGTCTGCTGGCGCCTCTCTCGCCTTCGCCAGGCCAGTTCGGCCGTCTCATGGCACATTTTTTCTCATGCCCTGTTGGCTCCCTGGATGAGGTTGTCCCTCATCTTCCCGGATCTGCAGACTACGGTCAGGCAGGTGCGGGACCAGGGCAGGGCAGTGGCCAAACAGCAGCTCAGACTGCTTTAGACATCGGGACTCATGTGCCAGGTCTGTGGCGGCCGCGCAGTGGCCATGCGTCGTCGGGCTTGGCTGAGGATATCCACCTTTACCTCGGATACCCAGCACAAGTTGGCGGATGTTCCCTTTTTGGGGACTGACCTCTTCGGCCCTGGGGTGGAAGGTCACCTGCAGAGGATCGAGAAGTCCAATGCTACCTTGGACTCGGTCTCTTCTGCTCAGAAGGACAAAGGCCGCAAGCCACAGCCTAAGCCCTTTCGTCCTTCTGCGCCCGCGGCGCGCCCGGCCCAGCAACGTCGGGGCCAGCAGGCTTGAGCTTGGCATCCCAAACCAGAGCCATCAGCTTCCTCCAACAGGAAGCAGGGAGGTAAGGCCCAGGAGGTCCCTCGGCCGGTCCCTCCTCCAAGCCTGCCCAGTGACGGGCTGAGGGGTGTCGCCCCCATCCCTGTCACCTCACCCCTGGTTCCCCCCGTGGGGGGACGGCTCAGACACTTCCTTTCCGCCTGGTCCGCTGTTACCACGGACAGGTGGGTACTGGAGGTGGTGGGAAAAGGCCTACCTCTAGAATTCGAGCAGGCCCCGCCCTTCAGAGCCGTCGCAGCACTGGGGGGCCTTGGGGTCCGCAGCCTCACTGGCGGCTCGTCGAGCCGACATCGCTCTCCTCCTCCAAAAGGAGGTGATCACGGAGGTAGAGGACCCCCCTTTAGACCCGGGGTTCGTGGTATTTCCTGGTTCTAGAAGCGGACAGGGGCTGGCGCCCATTCTCGACCTACGACCTGAACAAGTTCCTAAGGTCTCGGACCTTCAGGATGGTCACTCTGGCGAATAATACCATCTCTGGAACACGGCGTGGTTCTGCTCTCTGGACCCACAGGACGCGTTCTTTCACGTCCCTATCCGTCCGTCCATCGGAGATTCCTCCGCTTTCGAGAGGAGGGATCCCTCTTCGAGTTCCAAGCCATGCCCTTCAGCTTATCTCCAGCTCCCAGGGTCTTCACCAAATGCATGGCAGTGGTGACAGCATTCCTGCGGCGCCGAGGGGTCCGGGTGTACCCTTACCTGGATGATTGGCTGATAGCAGCTCCCTCCAGACGGGAGGTGGAGCGGTCCAGAGATCTGGCCCTCCAGGTTTGCTCTCAAGTCGGCCTTCTCATCAACGAGGCCAAGTCGGAACTCGAGCCGAAGCAGGTGATCCTGTTCATCGGGGCAGAGCTCGACTCTCTTCGAGCCAGAGCACGGCTCCCGGCGGACAGGGCCGAGGTTCTTACCTCCTTTGCCCAATCATTTCTGGTTGGGCAATCGCGACCTGCCCGGGACTTCCTGCGCCTCCTGGGTCTCATGGCGGCCTGTACCAGCGTGGTCTGTTGGGCACGCTGGCACATGCGCCCCCTTCAGTGGGGACTGGCCAGCCAGTGGTCACAATGCTGCGATCCATTGGACCAGCTAGTGATAGTGACCCAGGAGATGTGGGACGCTCTCCAGTGGTGGACCGTTCCATCCCATCTGCAGGAGGGCATCCCGTTTGTCCGCCCCGAGCCGACGGTCTCTCTATCGACCGTTGCCTCTCTGATGGGTTGGGGTGCCCATCTGGGGAAACACCGAGTGCACGGCCTCTGGTCCCCGCGGGAGTCCCGATGCCACATCAACCTGCTGGAGCTCCGAGCAGTCTGCCTAGCTCTCACCGCCTTTGCTCCGTTTCTCCGGGGTCAAGTGGTCCGAGTCCAGACGGACAATACCACGACCATGTACTACCTGAACCGCCAGGGCGGGACACGCTCCATGCTTCTATGCAAGGAAGCTCTCCGCATTTGGTCTCTCGTGCGCAGCCTGGAGGTGGATCTCCTAGCCATTCATGTGGCAGGAGCCTCCAACACCTTGGCCGATGCCCTGAGCCGGATAGGGGCTGCATCTCACGAGTGGTCTTTCCTGCCGGAGGTAGTACAAGATCTGTTCTCCCACTGGGGCTCACCTCAGGTGGACCTGTTTGCCTCCAGGGAGAACGCGAAGCTGAGGCTGTTTCATGCCCCCCTCAGCAGGGCTCGCTGCAGGGGGATGCCTTCTCGAGGCTGTGGACCCCGGGCCTCTTTTACGCCTTTCCCCCATTTCCCTTGATTCACAAGGTGCTTCTCAAGGCGAGGAGGGACAAGGCGCAGGTGATTCTGATAGCCCCAGACTGGCCCCACCAGTTCTGGTACCCAGATCTCCTCAGCCTCAGCTCCAGGCTCCCGAGGCAGCTTCCAGCTCGCCCGGACCTGCTCTCAGTCAATCAGGGGAAGGTGTTCCATCCGGACCTTCAGTCTCTGCACCTGACGGCCTGGTTCCTGAGCGGCTAGAGTTCCAGGCCTTGGGTCTTTCCGACGAGGTCCTCAATGTTGTTGAGGCGTCCCCTTAGGAGTCGACCAGAAAATGCTACGCCTTCAAATGGAAGAGATTCTCCATCTGGTGTCAGGGCAAGGGCTTGGACTCTTCCTCCTGTTCTGTGGCAAGCATTTTGGACTATTTATGGTCCCTTTCTAGTCAAGGGCTTAGGTCGACGACCCTAAAGGTGCACCTGGCAGCCATCTCTGCTTACAGCGGGCCAGGAGCAGTCAGTGGTGCAGGAGAAGGTGGTCAGGCGCTTTTCAAAGGCCTTGATCACATTTCCCCCTCCTGCAGCGAGAACCTCCACCTCGCGGGGATTTACTGCTGGTACTGGCAAAGCTCATGGGCAAGCCATTCGAACCAATGCACAGGTGTGATCTCTCTCACCTGTCGTGGAAGACCGCCTTCTTGGTGGCTATCACGTCAGCCAGAAGGATGGGAGAGCTCCAGGTGCTCTGCATCAAGTCTCCTTACCTGGTCTTCCACAGGGACAAGGTTGTCCTCCGCCCCCACCCGAAATTCCTTCCGAAGGTGGTGTCGGAGTTTCACCTTAACCAGGTGCTGACTCTGCCGGTGTTCTACCCCAATCACACCTCGGAGGACGAATACCGGCTTCATACACTGGACCTTAGATGGGCGCTCGCTTATTATAAGGAGCGACGGCTGAAATTGGGAGAGGTTCACCAGCTGTTTGTCACCTACGCTGAAGCCGCACCTGGCAGACCTGCAGCCGTTGACGAGTAGGCAGGTGGGTCACCTCCTGCATAGATCTCTGCTATAAGTTGGCGGGCATGGAGCCTCCCAGAGGGATAAGAGCTCATTCTACCCGTCATACTGCTGCATCGGTGGCTGCTTCCAGGACGTCCCTATCCAGGAAATCTGCAGTGCTGCTACCTGGAAGTCAGCACACCTTTATCACCCATTACCACATCGACCTTGAGTCACGCCGGGATGCTGGTTTTGGGGCCTCGGTTCTCCAGTCTTTATTCCTAAGTAGGGGGTGTGCGCTTTCCCTCCTCCGGAGAACTGCTAGGAGTCTGTTGATAGGATGAACAACATATCCATGTCCTAGAAATACAGGTTACTCACCTGTAACAGGAGTTCTAGGAATGGTATATGTTGTTCATCCACACGACCCACGACCTCCCGGCTTGACGCACAACCTGAGCTTTCCAGCGGGCCAGATCTGGCGTCATGGGGCGGAGCCGAGAGTTTTACCACCCGGGTGGGTGGGAGGAGCCAGCTTGAAGACCTTCCGGCAAGATTTAAAGCGGCAAGGAACCTGCCAGACAGTGTGGATGAACAACATATACCATTCCTAGAACTCCTGTTACAGGTGAGTAACCTGTATTTCTTGCACACCTCTTTTTTTGAAAGATGCTACCCTCTTGGACTTTGTTGATTCCCTTGAGGTACTTGAAAGTTTCTATCATGTCCCCCCTCTCCCTCCTTTCCTCGAGGCTATGCATATTAAGCTCCTTAAGTCTCTCTTCATATGTCTTCCGGTGCAGACCCTGCACCATTTTAGTTGCCCTCCTCTGGGCAGCTTCCATCCTGTCTATGTCTTTGCGGAGATTGGGTCTCCAGAACTGCACACAGTACTCTAGATGGGATCTCACCAGCTGTCTGTACAGAAGGATAATAACTTCCTGTTTTCTACTATTGATGCCTCTCCCTGTGCATCCCAGTAACCCCAGCCCTCCTTGCTGCCCTCTCACATTGCTTGACCACCTTTAGGTCATCTGATATGACTACCCCCAGGTCCCTTCCCATTTTGTTGTTGTTAGTATCTCACCCCCATTGTGTACTCTTCCCTGGGTTTTGTTTCCAGGTGCATTACCTGCACTTCTTAGCATTGAATCTAAGCTGCCATACATTTGACCATTCCTCTAACCTTGCCAAGTCCCTTCTCATCCTTTCTACCCCACCCTGTGCATCAACTCTGTTGCAGATCTTAGTGTCATCTGCAAAGAGACATACTTTCCTTCCAGTCCTTCCGTGAATGTCGCTATAAAGACATTGAAGAGGACCGGTCCTAATACTGAACCCTGCGGTACCCCACTGGTAACCCTCCTTCTTCTGAGTGGACTCCATTTACTATTACTCTCTGTGTCCTATTCTCCAGCCAATTCTTTACCCAGGCTGTCATCTTGGGACCCACTCCCAGGCTGGCTAACTTGTATATTAATCTTTGTGTGGGACTGTGTCAAATGCCTGCTAAAGTCTAGGTAGGCCACGTCCACAGCCCCTCCCTGATCTACTACTTTGGTCACCCAGTCAAAGAAATCTATCAGATTTGTCTGGCATGACCTTCCGCTGTGAATCCATGCTGCCTAAGGTCCTGTGCCTCTCTGGCCTCTAGATACTCGACAATTCTTTCCTTCAGAAGTGATTCCATCATTTTCCCTATCACTGAGGTTAAACTAACAGGTCTGTAGTTTCCTGCTTCTGCCTTGCTCCCACTTTTGTGAAGGGGAATCATATCTGTCCTCCTCCAGTCCTCGGGTACCACCCTATCCTCCCATGATTTGTTAAAAAGGGTAGTCAGTGGTGTCACTAGTTCTACCCTTAGTTCTTGTAGAATTCTGGGATGAATCCCATCAGGCCCCTTTGCTTTGTCCACCTTCAGTTTTAAGAGTTCTTTCAGAACCCTTTCTTCTATAAATGGGCTGGTATCAACTTTTGTATCCGGAGTGTTACTACTGTTTGTTTTATGTACCTCCCCCTCTTCATTTGTAAATACTGAGCAAAAATATTTGTTTAGTATCTCTGCCTTTTCACAGTCTCCCTCTGCCCACCCTCCCTCCCTTTATTAAGCCTCACTATCCCTCCCTTGGTCTTCCTTCGCCCTGATGTACCTATAAAGGTTTTATCCTTCTAACTGAGTTGGCTATCTTTCCTCGGTTTGGGCCTTTGCTGTTCTGACTGCCTTCCCAGCCTCCTTTTGCTTTAACTGATACAGTTCTCTGTCCTGCTCCTTCTGCAATTCCTTGTTCTTCCTGAATGCTTTTTTCTTGAACCTTCACTGCCACTTCTTTGAGAACCATAGTGGTTTCTTACATCGCCTTGTTTTGTTTATTTGCTTCACACAATGGCTCGTTACCTCTGTGATGGCAGTTTTTATTATTCCCGTTGTTCTTCCACCCTCCTTCCTGCCCATTTGCTAGTGAATTCCTTAGGCACTCACCCATTTTGGCAAAGTCAGCCCTCCTAAAGTCCAGTACTTTTGTCTTTGTATGGCTTGACTCTATTGCTGTGTTTATTGTGACCCATACTGTACGATGGTCGCTAGTTCCCAGATGGCTACCCACTTCTACATCTGTAATCCTCTCTCCATCTCCATTTGAGAGAATCAGGTCCAATATTGCTCCCTCTCGAGTGGGCCCCAGTACTAGTTGTCTAAGGCATGCCCCCTGTAGGGCATCTAGAATAACTGCACTCTTCGAAGTGGCAGCTGCAACTGCACTCCAGTTAACATCTGGCATATTCAGATCACCCATCAGCAAAATCTCCCCTTTTTCTGCCATTCTAAGTATACTTTCTATCATTTCCCTGTCCATTTCCTCCCCATGTGAAGGGGGTCTGTATACAACCCCTGTGCGTATTGTGGTGCCATTGCCTGTCTCCAAATTTACCCACAGTACTGCCGTACGCTCCTCCATCTCCTTAATTCTTTGCTCCAGCTGAGTAAAACAGTCATGTACTTTTTTTAAATCGACCCTATTTTCCAATCTGGAAGTCTTTATTTCATACAGCAGTCTCCAACCTATTTCTAGTGAGATGTTCCTCCTCTCTGTCTGTGTCATCCATAGGCCCATGCATGCTTGCTGGTGATGGGCTTCTGCTGATGCTGGAGCCCAAGAGCCTGTGTCTGAAGCTCTCCTTTGAAGCTTTTATTTTTTCTGCTCTTGAATGGGTCTGTCTTGGTTCTTCCTCCGTTCTACTTGCCATTTTTAGCTTTTTTTTGTGTGGTTCAAATATAGGAAGAAAGGTTTAATCTCCTCAAGGGGACAGGAGCGCTAAATCTAGGGTGCTAGTCAGGCCGTGACGTCACTGGAAATCCTTTGAGTGTTCTTCTATTATATATATATTTTGATTTATTTCCAATTTATTGTGTTATTTTATCCATTGTACTTTGTATATGTTATCATTTCTCCCCCCACCCAAATGCATCTGAAACAAGCTGATACCAGCTCGGTATCAGACTTTCCTGGTGAAACTTTTGAAATAACTAACGCACTAACTAAATAATAAATACATTTTTAAGCCTAATTTCACTGCCTGTTCCAGAAAGCCAGTTTCAGTGAAGAGCTACTGATGATGTCATAACCAGAACTGACAGCCTAGTCCTCCATACAAGCTACCTTAGGACTTACTTTTCTCGTAGTACATAAAACTGCAGTTGTAGTAAACATTTGAACAAAGAAAGCTTACACTGGGTGGTACAGGGTATGCATTTCCATAATGTGCAGAGATGCAAGGCACTTAAAGAATGTGACGGGGGGGAGGTGGAATGATCTAGCAAACATGGCTTTAGGATGTCACCAGGTTGTAGTTATGGAAAGCAGCAATGACACAATGCAAAAAAGTAGCAGGGACACACAATTTTGGAATATGGCAGGGATTCTGACAATAAGAATGCATTGGTTGTGTACATTTTTAGAATGTGGCAGAGATGCACAGTTTTGAAATGCAGGAGACAGTAGTTTCAGAATGTGGAAGGCGTATATAATTTCATAATGTGTCACAGATGCCTAATTTCACCATGTGGAAGTGATGCACAATTTCAGAATGTGGTGGGGATACTTGATTTTAAATTGTGATAGCATCGTGCAGTTTCGCAGTGTGGCATGGACACAGAGTCTCAGAATGTGGCAGGAACACAGTTTCAGAATGTGGCAGTCATGTGAAGTTTCAGAATGTGGGAGGGATACACGTGCTTGGAATGTGGAAGGATGTATAACTTTGGAGGCTGGGAGAAAAACGCATTTTTGGAATGTGACAGGTGTGCACAATTTTGGAATGTGATGGGGATGCACAGTTTTGGAATGTGGCAGGGATGCAAAACTTTTGAATGTGACTTGAGTATGCAGTTTTGAAATGTGACAGGGACACTCATTTTCGGAATGTGGTGGGGATGTGTATATTTGGAATTTGATAAAGACAGGAAATTTTGAAATGTGGTAGTGACACAATTTCAGAATGTAGCTGGGACACACAATTTTAAAATGCACTGGGGATGCCTGGCTTTGGAGTATGACTGAGAAACGCATTTTTAGAATGTGGTGGTCATGCACAATTATAGAATGTGGTAAAGATGAGCATTTTCGGAATGTGATAGAAATGAACAATTTTGGAATGCAGTGGTAAGACAATTTCAGAATGTGACAGGCATGCACAATTTCAGAATGCGGCTGGGTCACACAATTTCAAAATGTGGTGGGACATGCAATTTCAGAATGAGGCAGTGACATGCAATTTCGGAATATAGTGGGGATGCACAATTTCAGAAAGTGGTAGTGACAATTTTGGAATGTAGTGGTGACAGTTTCAGAATGTGGCTTTGACACAACTTCAGAATGAAACAAGGATGTGCAGTTTTGGAATGGGACTGGAGTACTCGGTGTCAGAATGTGGTAGGGATGCACAGTGTCTGAATAGTGTGGATGTGAAGTGCAATTCTGCAATGTGGAGAGTGCGTACAATTCTAAAATGTGGTAGGGCAAGCAATTTCAGAATAAAATGGTGTGTTCGGTCACATTCCAGCATTATGTATCCCTACTAGATTCCAAAATTCAGTCCCCTCCAGCTTTCTAGATGTGTGTCCCTGTCACATTCTGAGATTGTCTCCACCACATTTTGAGATTGGGTATCCCAGCCACATTGCGAGATGTCATGTTTCCTTAACACTCTGGAAGTGTGCACCACCTTGACATTCAATAGTTTTGTCCAGTACTGCATTCCAAAACTAGCTCCTGCTACATTCTAAAGTGCAGTACCATGCAATCTGAACATTCTGGAAATGGAAACACTGCACTCAACCCTGTGTTAGTTTTTTTTTTTTTTTTTTTTTTAAATGTTTACCACAACTGACAGTTTCTTAAACTTTGGAAAATAATTCCTATAAGGTTTCTGCCAGGGAGGACTAGGCTGTGATTTCTGGTTATGACATCATCAGTAGCTCTCCACTGAAACTGGCTCTTTTGAACACAGAGTCAAATCAGAGTTACAAAATGGATCATTAGTTTTAAACAAGGTAACTTAGAAATCTGATTTTCAGTAGGGCTTATTGGGAATATACGAACATACAAAAGTTGCCAGCAGCAAGAGGCCATCCTGGTCTATCTAGGCTACTTGAGACTGCAGCTAGCTGCCTATTCAGCAGCCCCCACTCCCCTTACTTCCATTTACCCTCCCCTTTGCTGTGTCTCACCACTTCTTGAAGCATTCCACAGTTACATGCCACCACCTCAGTCGGTAGTGCATTCCACTTTGCCACCACCCTCTCCATAAAGAAATGCCTCCTCACCTCCCTCCTGAATATGCGGATTCTAATTTTGCAATATAGTATTTTTATCCGGACTTCCTCTGTAAGGGCTGCAAGCCCCTTTAGCACTTTATCCTCAGTGACCTTTACTAGTTCCATTTCTCCCGCTTTCCTCATTGATGCTAATACAATGCTTTTAGGCAGTGCCCCACCCTCATCTCCATGGTAAATACAGAACAAAAGTAAATAAAAAAGGCCTTCTGGTCATCTACTTCCACCCAGCTCCACTCCCTCTTCAACCTGATAATCCCCTCCTTTGTGTGATGGCAGTGTCTATATATTGTATGGAGGAGGGGACACTGTTCTCATCATTATGATGACCATTTGACCACTGTAATAATTCATTGTGACTGCAGTATAGTACCCATTGTGTATGTCAGACACTCCTTAGAAATCATTGTTGCCACTTGTGTGCACTGTGCAGGACACTGTAATATGCTGGTATGATAGAAACTGTATTTTACGGACGGTTTTTCAGCTGCCACTCACCAAATCGCATTTTACTATTCATTTTTGGATTTGACTATTTTTTTTCTGGGCTCCAAATCACCATATTTTGATGCTGTGTTGATACTGATTGTGTGTGTATCTAACTCAGTGAAATATTTGAGTTTGGCTATAGTTTGGGGGCTCTCGCTACAAAAGTTCAGTAGCACTTTGCCAGAAAAGACGTTTTAAATTATCAGCTTATATTCTGATTGTGCTCAGAAATTCTTGTGATAAACTCCTCCAGAGATCAATTTAAACATTAATTTACTGGTTTGGCAAACCGTGCAAATTTTCCCAGGCTTGTGCAGTTACCCCCATACCTGTCCGTGGGTAGCTGGTGTACAGAATCACACTAAAGGTATTACCCTTAACCCATTACCTGGTCATGTAGATAAACAGAGGACAGCGGTCTCCATTGCTGTCAGTCTCTCACCTTTCACCACTGCTAAATACGTCACAGTGTGGGGAAGCCTGTACTGTACCTGCACACACTATACCAGGTCTGTGAATAAACAAAGATTTTCAGATTCCAGTGTTGTCAGTCCCTCACCTTCTACCAGCATAAGTTTCATCATAGTATTGGGAAGCTTGTAGTTTACCTTCCCACTCTGTACGGAGGTTTTCAGTTAGGATGGCGTACAGTGCACAAAATGCGCTTCCTTCCCACTTTCTTAGGTGCTAGCTTGCCCACCCCACCCCCAGATCTCCCCCAACCCTCTAGTTGCCATCCTCTACCTGGCCTGATTTATTCAATACTTTTGAACATGACCAGTTCTGATTTTCGTAACCCTAAAGCATTTCTCAAAGAAGTCGGCTGCCTTGTGTATGCTAATGACATCATTTTAATGTTCTTTTCAAAATTAGGCCACCAGAGGAAGCTTAGTGTCTTCGATTCATTATGTAATGAGTAATCATAACACAGCTGCAGCTCCACTCGAACTGTCTGTGCCAGATAACACTCAGACAGTCAAACAAAGAAACCGGCACTGAGCAACAGGCTTCAATTACACATTATGCCGCCGGCTTACACTTTGCACCCTCTACCTTGAATACACTGCCTGGCTACGAACGTACTTTGTGTGTTTATTTTTTTTTTTTTTTACTGTTATAAAATAAAACTTAATGTGTAATTGTAGCCTGTTGCTCAGTGCTGCTTTCTTTGTTTGCATCATTATGTAATGAGAAGAGTTTCTAAATTAATGCTAAAAAATGCCAAGTATGGTAATTGGTAAAAGCAATTCCATTAAGGTCACTGTTTGTATATAAACAAGTTATGGCTAAAGCAGGTTCTCGTACAATTGTCTTGGTATCCGTTTTATGTGCAGTAAGTCTTGGAGACTGCACTCGGATCACCAGACAGCAACTCATCGCTTTAATGAAGTTTAATTAAAAAAAATATGAGGGCAATAACATAGCTGCTTCTCTTGGCAGTAAATGCAAAACTGAAAACCAAGCTATTTGGAGTCAAAGTGTGGGGCCACTATAATACAGATTACTTAGAAATCCCTCTGAATGAAATTTATTAACAGCTTTTGCAAGTCCCCAGCTCTACCTCATCTTGTGTAGCTCAAGCAGAATTGGGTTAGCTCAGTTTAAGATCTCAAGCAGGGAAGACACTACTCTACATTGGAGGAACATTAAAGGAAAAGTACAGGCAAAAATTATAAAAACACATGTTGTGCATTGGGTTTTGTTTCTTTGATTATTCCTGGCATTTACTTTTTTCCTGCCAAGTTTATGGCACCTGTGGGTAGTCATTCAGGCTTCTTTGATCTGTTGAAAGTTTCCCAGAATGCCTCTGGGAATGATGTCAGATCTATTAAGAGTCTAGGATCCCAGTTATAATCTAGCCACAGCATCCATAGTACTTATCTAGTGTCATTATGCTAGTAAGTGTTATGCTTATCTCCAAGTCCAAAACATTAAATAAATGCTCTTTCTAGGGGCAGGGATATAGTTCACTATCCACACTCTTGCAGTTTCACTGGAACAGTCTGATTTGCTGGGCGTTTTTAAGCTAAGCTCCTCACCCAGGTGATGTATCCCCTGACTCCACCCCATGACGTTAGATCTTTCTTCCTTTCTGCTGGAAGAACAGGTCACCTCCTTTGCGGTTGTCGCTTAGGATTTAGTGCACCTTAGGTGAACTTTGTTTTTCAAAGTTTTCAAGTGTATTAGAATTTCTTCCTCAGTTCCTTTAACTCCCCTTTTAGACCTTCGATGGAGCAATGAAAACCAGGATTTGAGATCTGTATTTGGTGTCAGCACAGAAGATGTTGATCACTGACCTGCATGACACGTGCTTCTGTTGACTGGATAGTGGCATTACGTGGCTGGGTGTGACCTTTATCTCAGCATGCTTGCTGAGTCCCTTGAGGATGGGAAGCTCTGGCTCTGGGTGTGTTGACCTTTGGAACGGGATCTGAAAGATCAACCTAAGGGCCACAAGAAGGCCTTGGCTGCAGCCGTGTCTGCTCAGTAGTTGAGGCACAAGTGGTGGCTGCTGCAGTGGGCACCTCCTCGGACACAGCGCTGTTCCAGGCTGGGGCAAGGGCAAGCATCAGAAGATCATTAACCGGAGGCTTTGGGGAGATGTGTTTGGCCCTCCAGACCCTGGGGGAGAGCCCTGCCCACCATGGTTCCAAGCACAAGTACAATGGGTGCCGCTTGAGGGACGGGAAGAAATCAAGGTCCTACTGGTCCTTTGACTTGCCCAACCGCTTGATAGTGGTCGAGCGCCCTTCAGTCGAGGGGCAGGTTGAGGGCTGTTAGGTACCCCTAGCAAGCCAATCAGCTTTGACTCTGGTCAAGCAGGCTGCAGAAATTTTCCTTGAGCCTGTTGACCAGTTGTCAGATGAAGTCGAAGAATTGATCTCACAGACCGTGATACTCCTGGTCCTCACTCAGCAGAATGTCGATCGGTGAGGGTACCTGTCTAGTCCTTAGCAGGAGCTGCCTCCATCGTCAGTTGAGCCTTCCATGTCCTTGCTGCTTAATGTGGGCAGGCACATGGTATACAGCAACCAGCCTGAGGACTTCTCTTGCTGTTGATCTCTGGTTGATGGTTGAGGTTGCAGTCAAGGTCTCGATCAGTGCATTCTAGCTCTCAGTCCCGCTTGACCGAAAGACATTGCTCTTGATGCTTCTCGAGCTCCTCCTTATCCTCAGATGAAGAGAGACTGTCACAAGCTGCGCTGATGTTATGAGGAGCTCCTCTAACAACAGGGGGCTAATGCAGAGCAGGATATCACTCTACCCCCAAACCTCCAGTCATTTGGCAGCCACCAATGGCGCCCTTACAGGTCCAAGCTAAGCAGATGCTCCCTGTAGCTGTTTCCCCTCCACTTCAGGTGGAGCCACAGCCACCAGACCAGAAGGTGGGCGTTTTGTCCAAGGAGGCCCATTCAGCCACCAGCTTGCCAGGCTGCTTGTTTTGATGATTTTATTTTGTTAAACAGATAAGATACACTGGTGCCATAAGGCACTTTTTACAGGTATGGCCCACTGTACAAAAATACAAAGTACTGTATATACATAATAAATATTATAAAAAATTACAGTAGATCTCAAAAGATAAGAACATTAATGAGAATGAAACATTTCAAACAAAACAGACACGATTCTTCAGTTTTGAAAAATGAAGCTTCAGTTCTTTTGAAAATGTAGTGAAACTAGTAAATGATCTAACTGATGCTGGAATACTATTCCACAAGGAAGGAGCATGAAAACCAAATGATTTACAGGCTGCTTTTTGCTCAACAGTTTAAAGCTGAAGTTAGCTGAGATCTACTTGTTGGTGCAGATCACCATGGGGGGACTGGGTGGTCCATGGTGAGAAATGGTCAAGGATAATTTTCGAGGAGTCCTCTGATGACTTGGACCACAAGTCCATTGCCTCTTCTGGGACTCTCCTCCTTGACCGGAGATCGGTTGAAGAGCTGTCACTGAGCATGGCCCGGTGTCCTTTGGTACACCTCTCCACTTAATATTGGGGTCCATATCAGTCCTGCTAGAGCCAGTCCAAAAAAGGCCTAGGTACCCCTTTACAGGCATATTGGACAGGGATGAATCCCCAGCAGTTTCCTTTCCTGTGACTGAAGTCATTTTGGAATCGGCCTTGGAGCTTTGGCAGCACCCAGCATCCTGTCCAGCACCCTTTGCCCATATGGTCTGCAAGTATGCAATCCTTACAATTTCGGCCTTTCTCAGTTCTCAGACCACCCCTGTGCAGAAGGGTTGATAACTGATTTGTTGTTCTATAAGTCTGGAAATGAGGGGAATGTGGACAAGCCTCTGGACAAGGAGTCCCCTAAGATTGACCACACCACAAAAAAGGTGTACACTTCTGCATCCTTGGGTCTTTGTCAGGTTAGTTATGCCTTGATGAAGGCCTGTGTTGGTCACTCCATGATGGGAGTTCTTGATTCCATCCTGCCTCACCTCCCAGCTGATCAGCAGTCAGCAGTGATGGTCTTGAGGAGACCAAGGTCACCCGCTGGCTAAACAGCTCAAGACAGCCTTAGACATGGATGATTCATGTACCCATGGCCATCACCATGCATTGCAGGGCCTAGCTGCATCTGTTCACCTTCATGGCAGACACCTAGCACAAGCTGGCCGATGTCCCTTTCTTGGGCACAGACTTATTTGGCCCTGGGTTGAAAGGACATCTCACTTGTATCAAGAAGTCCAGTGCCACCCTGGATTTTGTGGTATTGCCCCTGAAGGACTTGAAAAAGAAGCTTAAGAAAACAGGATTTCCTGTAGTGGTCTTTTCAGCACTGCCTCCTTGGCAGCAGCTCCAGTCGGGGCAGGGGTGGTTATGCCAGCTGCTGATGCCGCCACAAAAGCTGCCCAGTGATGGTTTTGGGGGGTGTCATCCCTCCAGCTATCCTGTCACTGTCTGCATTCCCCATAGGAGGTTGACTGTGCCACTTTTTGCCACATTAGTCCGCAGTCACAATGGACAAGTGTGTTGGGCACAGTCGACAGAGGGTTACCTCTGTACTTTGAGGCCATCCTGACTTACTGCTTCTACCTGCCTCGGGTGTCCAGGAAGTCACAAGACATGCTGTGCACTCTTCAGGAGGACATTGCTCAGCTCCTTGCAAAAGGGGCAACAGACCATGTCCCGGACACGCTGACCTGTCAGGGTTATGTGTCCAGGTATTTCCTGATCCCGAAACAAATGCGAGGCTGGTGCCCCATACTGGATCTGTACTATCCAAACCAGATCAAGTGGAAATGCAAGATCTTCCACAGACTGGTCTCTTGAAGCAAGTCATTACTTATGGGAGCTGCCCCCAGGTGGCGCTGTCTCATGGCAGCTTCTTCAGCAGTCCTGTATAGGGGCCGCACCCATGACATGACTTCCGTAGGTGGAGTATAAGAGGGGGCAGCCCCTAGTACCCTTTGTTCATTTTCCCGCCAGCTTCAGCTCATACAGCAGCTAACTCAGTCTCCTGAGTTGCAGTCTTTGATGGAACCTGAACCTGATTTTTCTTCTCTCTCCTGGGCCTGTGGCTTGCTCCCAGGCACAGGTTCTTTTTTTTTCCCTTCTAGGTTCAGGGCTGGGCCTGTTCTCCTCACAGTACCCCTGACTCTCCTTGTGTGTGGGCCTATGTTCACTCACAGTACCCTCACTGCTCCTTGGCCCAGTCTGGGTCAGGGGCCTCTTCCATGGCTGACAAGGCAGCCTTCAGAAATCTGGGGCAGGGCTCGGGGACCAGTCTTCATGGTACCCCTGCTAGGAGCTCTCGTTCCCAGCATCAGAGGGCGCAGGATTTGCACTCCTCACAACCCTACTGATCATCTCCGTTGGTGACTCCTCCACTGTCGATAGGACTGTCCCCCCCGTTGATGGAACCTTCCTTGCTCCCTCTATCATTGATGGGGTCTTTCCTGTCGGAGTGCTCAATGGGACATGTCTCTTCGACGGGCACTATTCCCCTGTCACCGGCATGTCCTTTGTTGATGGGGGACCTCCCTCCATTGACAGAACGTCTTGCTCCTTCTTTCCCATTGACGGGATGTATTTTCCCATTGACGGGATGCTCTAGGCACTGTCTTTCATCAGTGGGAGCTCCTCTCCCATCAGTGGAGCATTCCTCATCAACGAGACAGCTTCCTCCATCAACAGAGCATTTCTCGTTGATGGGGTGGCGTCCCCCGTCACCTGGAAGTCATGCTATGCTTCCCTCAAGCGGGCTGCTTCCCTCGTTGACAGCACCTCCTGGCAGTCCGCTCCCTCCCATGGGGTGGCCTTCCTATTTGTCGGAGAGTGCGCTATACTCCGTCTCCTTCCCGGACCATGGGTCCGCTTCGAGGTTGCATCCCTTCCAGCTCAGGCATGGGCACTCT
The DNA here is from genome assembly GCA_016271365.2 of Neoceratodus forsteri. Lineage (NCBI taxonomy): Eukaryota > Metazoa > Chordata > Ceratodontiformes > Ceratodontidae > Neoceratodus > Neoceratodus forsteri. The sequence continues at coordinate 728,874,697 of CM028129.1, forward strand.
GCTGCAGCATTGGCTGGGATTCGCCCCTTTGCCCGCTTTGTGGCTAATCCCTTTTTGTTCCCTGCTGCCAGATGCCCAGGTGCCCACCCCAATATCCTTGCCCCTCCTCCCGTGCCACCCTGTGGGCGTGGGGATGCCACCTGTCGGGAGGGCCGCCAGTATCTGCCACCATGGTATCCTGCCCTCCTCCAAGCACCAATCTTGGGCACCCTCCTCCTGTTGACCTACCCCCTTCCCAGGTGCTAGGCATTGCCCGCATCATCATGGCGGTCCTCCATTCCTTGGATCATGGCCAGGCCTCAGGCTCCCCTGTGGGTCCCCGCTGCTCTCCCTCACAAAAGGGGAAGTCCCCTTTGTGGTCCTGGGCTCTGACAGTGGCTGTTTGGATTATGGGGACCCTGGTTCCCCCTTCTCCATTTTCTCTCTGCTGGTGGATGTCCCGTCTGCTCCTCCGGACACCCATGCTTCTGCAGATGCCTCCTTCATGGATCTTTTGATGCAGATCCGGACAACTTCCACTTTACTGATGAGGACCCGGATTTCCTTATACAGGACCATGCCGACTACCTTGGCATGCTGGTTGCACCTGTCCGGATTATCCCTCCCATGCTCCCAGCTTATGCCAATGCCATCACCCAGGCATGGCGCCACCCTGCTTCTGCTGTGCCCACCCCCCGTGGGCCTGACCGGCTTTACTGTGCCCCCGGGATCACCCTTGGTTGTTCGTCCTCATGCGGCGGACTTTGTGATCATTGCAGTGTCTCACAGTCAGGCCGTCCTGCCTCACCATTCTAGTCTTGTGCCACCAGTCGGTGAGTCCTGGTGCCTAGATCTCTTGGCAAGAAGATCTATGCCTCCAGTACTCTTATACTGCACATCTGTAATTCTTTGGGCCATGTGGCCTGCTGTGTTATCCTTCTGTCACCCTTGCTGGCCTCGGCGCGGGTTGCCCAGTCAGTGGCCACCCTGCCCTTTCTTACCCGTCACCTTCTTCGGGCGGGCTATGACGCAGTTGATACCGCTGTTTGCCTCTGCCACTGGTGTTGCGTTGCAGCACCATGCTTGACTTCGGCTGTCGGATTTGGCCTCCGATGTTCAATTGTTAGTGGCTGACACCTCATTTTGAGGGGACCTACTCTTTGGTGCCGGTGCCCAGTCCATTCTGGATTCTCTCCAGGCCTCCGGCCATGCCCTACGGTCTATCCAGGACCTGTATCGTGGTGCGTCGTGGACCCCATCTCCTGCTTCTGTGGGTGGGCCTCCGTGTTCCCGGGCCTCCTTCCAGAGGGTGTCTTATAGCCATGGCCGGGCTTACCCGGGACTTTGCCCCTTCAGCCCCTCTGCCCTGGGCCCTCACCTGCACTTTAGCCTCTCCATAGGGTTTCCCGTCTCTTCTTGCTGGCCTCGAGGCGCTAGGACTCCATCCGCTTCATTGTGGAGGCTCGCGCCCACTGACTTAACACTCCACATGTGGATCTCTTGGGACCTTCACATCTTCCTTTGGGAGCCATTCGTGTCACCTGCTTTCAGGATATCCACTGCTCTCCTGTGATTTCCGTGCCTCAAGCACTACTGGATTGTCTACATGCCATGTCCTCTTGACCCCTGTCTTGTCAGGAAGTCTCATTGTGCTTGGCCTCCTGCAGCTTTCTGTTCTGCCTCGTCAGGCTCCTTGCCTGTCTCTCCAGTGCTTTGTATGCCCTGGGGCACTTGCTGCAAGCCATTGCCTTTCGCACCCCTGCATGGCAGGTTGTATCATTGGCATGGCCTTATTCATTCTATCCCTTTGGGGTTCACTGTTTTACTCGCCACCTACAGGAGTGGCGTGTATTTACTTGATTGACTCTGGCTCTGTGATGCCATCCCTTGTCCGGGCTTACACGGCTATCTATTGCATGGGTCTGCGCCCTCCATGGCTTTTATGCACAAGGCCCGCTTTTCTTCCTGTTCTTCTCTCGAACGGGTCCTCTTTGCTTTCTTGTGCTGCCCCCGCCCGGCTCCAAGCTTACTGATCCTCCCTTATGGATCTTACTGCTTGTCAATCTCCCATAAGTAATGACTTACTGCAAGAGACCAGTCTGTGGAAGATAGTGCGGTTATGTAAGAACTTACCTAAACAGTAGATCTTCCAGGACGTGTCTCTTGCAGTAAGTGCCCCACCCTCCATCCCCCTGCCTTTGTTGTTTCTAGGGGTTTTCTCAGAGTCCTTGCAACTCCAGGCATTGGGTTGGGACTCCTTCGTCCCTCGGTTTGCCTTGGTCCTCGCCGTGAGTACTGAGGCTGACGGTGAACAATGGGTATGGGCCACCCCTTCATGCACTCTACCTATGGAAGTGGTGTCGTGGGGGCGGCCCCTATACAGGACTGCTGAAGAAGCTGCCATGAGACAGCTCCACCTGGTGGTGACTCCCATAAGTAATGACTTACTGCAGGACTCACGTCCTGGAAGATCTACTGTTATGGTAAGTTCTTAGTAACCGCACTTTACGGGTGGTCGCCCTGAATCAGATCATTCCATCGCTGGACCAGAACGTGTAGTTTTGCTCCCTAGATCTTCAGGATGCATTCTTCCACATCCCAGTTCATCTCACTTTTGGTACTTCGAACTCCGAGCAGAAGGAGTCCTGTACCAGTTCCAGGTCATGCCCTTCAGCCTCTCCTTGGCACCCAGGGTCTTCACCAGGTGCATGGCAGTAGTGGCAGCATACATGCAGTGCCTAGGTATCAGGGTGTATCCCTTCCCACCTGGATAAGTGGCTGTTAACTGGTTTATATAAAGAGGGTTTTGAAAGTTCCAAAGATCTGGCTTTCCAGACTTTATTTATTTATGACTTTGGTTACCGGATAAGTGCACTGATCCAAGGGACCGTTTTCAGGCATGACTCGGGCAATAGAAATGGCACAGAAAATTCAGTACTGACAAGATAAACAGCAGTTACAGTGAGTTAGCACACACAAGATCAGACACAGTTACAGCTGAGAACTGCAAGCATACAAAGGTACAGATGTACCTTTTTTAACAATCATTGACTTAACAGATCCCCCCCCCCCAACCTCCCTGCATACGGGTAGGGTTACCATTATATTCTGGCTAAAATAAGAGCAAGAGGTAATGGGATAAACTCCCGAAAGGGCAGTGGTTGTTGGAAAGGAAGGACACCAAGGTCGGGGGCTACCCAGGTGAGCAGTAGCAATTAGCTTCCGCCAGACTTGCTGAGACTTTAGCATGTTGGTCAACCTGGACACATCTGAGCTGGTTCCTGTGCAGGTGATCAAGTTAATTGGCACAGACGTAGACTCCCAATGGGCCAAGGACTGCTTCCTATGGACTGGGCACTGGGTCTTACCTCTTTTGCCCAGTCTTTTGAAGTTGGGCTCTCACACCTTTCCTTGAGGCTCCTGGGGTACATGGTGTCCTGCATCAGCATGCTATGTTGGGCACACTGGTGGATGCACCACCTCGAGTGGGAGTTGACCTGTCAGTGGTCCCAGCACCTAGGCCACTTAGACCGGCCGGTCACAGTGACCCAACCAATGTGGGATGCCATCCAGTAGTGGGACAGCTGGAGGAAGGAATCCATTTGTCCACCCAGAACTGATTGTCATGCTCACAATGGATGCGTCTCTGGTGGGGAGGGGAGTGCACTTGAGATACCACATAGCCCACTGGTGCTGATCATCCCAGGAACCCCATCACCACATAAATCTACTAGTGCTCTGTGCAGTATGACTTGCATTAACAGAATTCACTCCACTAGTCATGGGCAGGTCATGCTGGTCCAGACGAACACCACCATGATCATGTTCTCCCTGAACAGGCAGGTTGGAATTCACTCCTTTACCTTGGGAGGCCCTCTGCACCCGGACCCACATGCAGAGCCTGGCTGCAGATCTCCTGGCAATTCATGTTGCAGGAGAGAACAGTCAGGTGGTGGATGCTGCCAACCAGGTAGGAGAGACATCATACGACTGGTCCCTGAATTAGGAGGTGGTGAACCACCTGTTCTCCCAATGGGGCACTCCTCTGGTGGACCCATTTGCCTCCCTGCAGAATGCCAGGCTGAGGCTGTTTTGCGCTTGCCCCCCACAGTCTGAGACACTACTGGGGGATGCCTTCTTGGGGCCCTGGACCCCTGGCCTCATGTACATCTTCCCACACTTCCCCTTGTTCCAGAAGTTGGTGATCAAGGCCTGGAAGGACAAGGTACAGATGACCCTGGTAGCTCCAGACTGGACAAGGCAGATCTGGTACCTGGATCTCCTCAGTCTCAGTAACAGACCTCTGTGGTGACTGCCTCTCTGCCTGGATCTGTGGACCAGACAACAGGGGATGGTCCTGCATCTGAACCTGCAGTCCCTGCATCTCACTGCCTTATTTCTGAGCAGCTAAGTTTCCAGGCCTTGGGTCTCTCCGGTTATGTGCTCCACGTTGTGGAGGGCTCCCGAGAAAAGATGATGCGCAGAAGCTATGCCTTTAAATGGAAGAGATTTTTAATTTGGTGTCAGGGCAAAGAGCCTAATCCCCTTGCCAGCCCAATGACTAGTATCCTGGATTACCTCTGGTCCCTCTCTCAGTTGGGACTGTGGACGACACCCTTTATGTGCACCTGTCAGCCATCTCTGCTTACCGGGTGAGGGCTGGTAAGCCAGTGGTGGCCCAGGAAAAGGTGGTTGGGAGCTTTTTCAATGGCTTTGACCACCTGTTCCCTGTGGTGCATGATCTACAGCCACTTTTGGACCTACTGCTGGTGTTGGCTGTGCTCATGTGCATTGCAAGCCTTTTGAGCCAAAGCAGTGGCATGAGATGTCACACCTGTTATGGAAAATGTCCTTCTGGGTGACTTATGTCAGCTGGAAGCAAAAAAAAACAAGAGCTCTCCCAGCCACTTGTGTCAGACAGAATTTAGACTAGATGAGAAAACAAAAAAGGCACAGCACTTACCAGATAGTAGAAAGTTAAATACTTTTATTTGTAAAAAAACTCTATGTGTAGGATGCAGGTGTAATAATCCTGCATACCGCCCTACATACAGGGCTTCATCAGTGGGAGTGTGCAACAACATAAAGCAAAGTTAAAATATACACAAATATGCATAGTCATAATTTAACTCATTCAGTGCTTGTGGAAATTGACTAAATCAGCGTTAAATCTAAGTTATAAAGTGCAGTAGTGCTAATAAATAATCAACCATTAAAAAAAAATGTGTTCCTTATCACACCATTCAATTGATGATCTGGAAAATTTTACATCTTATTTTATGTTATTTCTATTGTCAGTTTTCCAGAATAGTCAAGACAGGACTTTTAAAAAAGTTACACATAAGGCCGGTCTTGTGGCGTGGAGGACTTAGGCGCTGGACACCTTACCTCCTCCCATGTCGGTGACCTGGGTTCAGCAATGAGCCTGAGTCACCAGGGGTCGGCTGTAGGGGGAGGGCGAGGAGCTGGATTGTGTTGCCGCAAGGCAGCTCTCCTCTCTTGGGGAGGGATGTGGGCTTCCCTGGCTCTTAGCTGCCACCAGGTGGAGGCTAGCTGGCAGCGCAAAGCTGAAAAGGGAGCCAGGCATTAGGCTAGGTGGGAGAAAGGGACCGTCACTTAAGCCATGGCGTGCTTGTGCGACCGTGTTCTGGGATAATGGGGGAAGGGAGAAAATGGAAAATAGGGCACCAGGGCAGGCTCAATGAAGCCCTGAGAACAGGGTGGGTGAGATCATCTGCTGGAGGACCACAGCTTGCCTGCCCTGGAGCCCAGACAGTAAAAAGATATAAATACATATGAAAAAAAAAGTTACACACAGACTTGTGTCCGCAGTTCTGGTTACCAAAAGTCCTGCCCATTCAAATGTGTGATAAATGTATTCTACCACTGATCGTAGCTGTGCTCACCCAGGACTTGCCTCCATTCCTAAACTTGGACAAAAATGTCCTAATTTTGGTTCAGCACCAGGAATAAACACCACCTCAAATAAAAACTTAGAGATCCCACAAATATTAATCTACATAGTGAACACACCATTAGACTGTATCATTATATATATATATAGTCATTGAGTCAGTAAAATTCCTGATTGTTATAAATGCTGACCTTTGATAATTTTCATTACTTCATTCACAAAAATAGGGGATTTCGGGGGAATATGTTTTTGGGGGTGCTGAACCATTCTTCGTGTTTAAAAAAAAAAAAATTGATTCTGTATACATAATTTAAACCAAAACGGGTTTACATTCGATGATCTCACTGTGTCCAGTTGGACGCAATGCTTTTAAAGTGTGGATATCCAATAGGTCTCCCTTGTAAGAAAATATAGGTTCGACCCCCTTTTCATGGGAGTTTGTACACTGCCCCACATAGACAGTAAAAGGGGTACAACAGTCTACATAATGATTTAACTGAAATGTCTGCCCTGTCATGGGGTGCTCAAAACAGTCTTCAGTTTTAGCATATTTGCACATATTACATTTTCTACAGCAAAAGAAACCTGGCCTGTTACGTTTGGGTACTCTCAAAGGGTTTCTCAAAGTGGCTATTAACCAGGTGTTCTCTTAGATTTTTAACCCTTTGAAATGCAGTAAGTGCTCTGCCCACTAACCAGAGGTCCTATATCTGGATCCAAAATTGGCCACCTCTCATTAATTATTTTCCTCACTTTTTGAGTCATGATTATAATCTAAGACGTTAGTAACCTTGTCATAAGAATCCATTTTTTCACATTGCCCTTTAATAGTATCCCACGATCAACTATTTTCCACCTTCTCATAAGCATTGTGAATTACTTGTGCTGAATAACCCCTCTCCTTGAACCTGTTTGACCACATCATGGCCTCTCTTTTATATGTTTCAGCAACTGTTGAATCTGTTTAATTCTCAGAAACTGGCCAAATGGGATGCTGTCAACCAGGTTCTGTGGTTGGGAGCTCTCAGCTCTCAAAATCAAATTGCCAGCTAAAGGTTTGCACTAATGTGAGCAGATCACCTTGTTTCACATTCAGGTATTCAGTTCCTTTTTCATTCACATTCATTCACATTTAATACTGAATGAACTGGTTTCTGTTTAGCCACTCCAATGTGTTGGGTTATGATCATGATTGAATGTAGTGATTAAAATAAATCTTTAGTAACCAAGGCTCAGAACCAAATAAACTAGAACAACACTGACTTTTTGGGGGGGAGTGAGGGCTGCAGTTCACCAAAAGCAAACTACTAAGAAAGGAGAACATACACCGTCTCTCTCTCTCTCACACACACACACACACACACACACAGTTATAGGACAAAAGGACATTTATTTAGTGTTTTGGACTTGAAGATAAGCATAGCAAATACTGGCACAGTGGCACTGGATGAGTACTTTGAATGCTGTCACTAGATTATAACTAGGATCCTGGGATTTAGTTGGTCTAATTGACATCATTCTCAGACACTTTCTAGGAAAATTTCAACAGATCAAAGGCAATGAAACAAGCCTACATGGCTACCCCCAGTTGCTATAAAACTGGTAGGGAAAAGTAAAAAAAAAAAAATTGCCACAGACATAGGGAACAGACCGCCAGGAACAACCATAGAAACAAAAACCCAGTGCAGAGAATGTATTTTTTATAATTTTTGCATGTAGTTTTCTTTTAACAGAATGACCAGTTCCAGGCTCCCAAATGACATGAGGATATATATGCAGATAGGCTTCACTTTGCCCTGGCCAACTACGATAAGATTTATTGGGTACGTTAGGATAAAGGTATCTTTGGGAATTCCCCACATTAGAACCACTCAGATTGATGACACTCAAAAGTATTTGGCGGGATGAAGGCCCAGGCCATACAAGAAGACCTTGTTGAACTTGGGCAACAACAAAAGAAGTATTGTGATAGCTAACAATAAAGCAAAGTTTGAAAGGAAACATTATATAGGTTTGCTTATAGTACATTATGAAAGAAAGCACATCACCTATTTTCATTTCAGATTGTATGAGAACTATATTCTGAAGAAACATTTTGGTAAAATCTTGATAGATAATTCTTTATGTGTGTGCAGACTTTGTCATAAAGAATATTTGGCTCGCATGTTATTTGTTTGTCCGAGTTTAAATCTCAGAGAGATGATATCCTCTTTCCCATTATGTCACACACATACCTTTCTAGTTCATCTTGAGCTAGTATACACAAATGAACTCGAAAGACCCTGCTACAATTTCTAGGCTGGTTAAGTTTTTCAAAGCTATTTATAAATCATACAAGCTCGTCAAACCCTAAAGTTTATCATTACGTGGTGTTCCGTGCTTTTAACAAAGGGCAGTGGAATTTATAATGCTCTGATAAGTATGACCATTATCTGGTTTGGATGATCTCTTGAAACCATGGGACCCCAACCCCTGGGTGGGAGGCAGGCACTTAAATTTGAACATCTTTGGTCTGTTACATTCTTATGGTGTATGGTAGAACACGGCTGTGGATGGAATTCTATCCTAAAATTGACTTGTGCTGCAGTAGCGATGTCATGAAGTTGTGCTGTACTGAGGACGTTGTTACTGCAGCACAACAACAAAGAATGTTTTCACATTGTTCAGACCACCTCACTTGACGAAGATGCAGCGGCAGTAAGAGCTGGCACAGGAAGTGAGCAGCACCTGAAAGAACTACTACAGTAAGGCATTAGGGGACCATGGGGGGACCTTTTTTATAGGTGCTGGACATAGGCTTGTATTAATGGTTGCTCATACATTACAAAAGATTATGTATGAACAACCATACATATGCAAGGCTAAGTTTCAGTTTCAAGGTTTCCATGGTAACGAGACTTCTCGAACTGTGCTTTCAAGATCTCTTGTTACTACGGAAACCTCTTGATTGACACAACGTTATAGTGTATGGGAGAGGGCATTACTAATGGAATTTGATTGAATCCCAGTCTTGTTGTACCATTGATGTGATGTCAAGGTGTTACAAACTTATGAAAGAAGCCAGCAGATACAGGCCATGAAGGTCTGTCTCTGCTCGACAGTGCAGTTTGCGGATTATACCACAGCTGCCTCTTCCCATTCCCCCAGTGTTGTTCCATCTTGAATACATCACATCAATGGTACAACAAGTTAGAACACCCTTGTAACATTGACAGCATCACTGCTCGCTCGTTGTGTTCTCATTCACACTTTTTTTTTTTTTTAACCAGGAGAGAGACACTAAGCTGAAAGTTTTTTTACAGGTGTGACCTGGGAGCATAAGAAGTTAAGTGTCTTGCTCAGGGTCACACAGTATGCAAGTGGGGGCTGTGGGATTCAAACCCAGGTCTCCACATTTGCAGTTCAGAGCCTTAAACCACTGTGCTATACTGCCTCCTAAACTTCTCACAGTTCAGACAGTTGGGATTAAACAAATGAGCGATCGCGAATGCGGCAGTTGTATTTTATAGAGCAGAAATAAGTGAGCCAGTAAGCAGTCATGGAAGAACAGCGAAATCTGCACACATTTACAAAAGCTGAGTCCAATCTCTTAGCTCCACCTTTTCCCTTCCATCCCAATATACACTGTACAAGTTGCATTTAAATGTTTGTTTTTTTGTACCTTTCTCACAGTTTGCTGTTTAACCGATGCCTCCACTCAGACAGACCGTGATTTGACTGTGACAGTTTTTCAACACTTTCCGCTGGTGTTTACTTTGATGCACAGTGATGTCCGACATCAGAATCTCATGTCAGTTGATCGTTTACTTTTCCTCAAATAATTGTGTCCTGTCTTATTAACATTAATTCTACATTTACAAGCTCATGTGTTTGTTTTATATCTTCACGACAGAGGATCTTATCTGTTCTGTATATAGGTAGTAGGTAAGACTGGGGGTAGGGGAGGTGCCGGCACTATACGAATAACAGAAACTGTGTGGTTTTTTTTGTCTTGTTGCAAAACCTGAACACATTTTAAAAAAGGAAACAGTTTTGTTCCATATATACTATACAAGATAATGTATGGCAACAGTTAACCTCGCTGTGTGCACTTTTCACGGTTTCCATGGCAACCATAGACCTCTCATGCTACACTCCTGTGGTCGATCAGGTTGCCTTGGCAACCTTCTCGAAGTGTGCACAGCGAGGTTAACTGTTGACCATACATTATCTTCTGTGTTGTGTATGCTTGCTTATACACAATCCTCTATGTTATACCACTATTGTAGAATTTTTCTAGGCTTCTGTCTCCATAATCCTTCCAAATGCATGTACATTTCTAGCTTGCAGCTGTAATGCATAGCTTTTTTGCCATAAGATAGTTAATTTCATATGGAATGTTTTGTGTGTGTGTGTCTACATATATGTATATGTATGTGTGTGTGTATATATATATATATATATATATATATATATATATATTGATTTTGTTTTAAGGTCTGTCTAATGACAAACTTTTTAATAATATAAATTACAGAAAAGTGAGCAATAATTAACTAAACAACTGCCCCTTTTTGGCTTTATGTAAGACAACATTCTCAATTTTATAAGACATGGTGATTGCGGCCTTCGCTTCTCCTAAGGGAGGGGGATATAGGTAACCAAGCCAAAACCCCTTAATGTCCAGTAATATTATGGATTGTCTCAGAATTAGGTATGGATCTTCTTTCATAGTTAATCTTCACTTAATAGGCACTTTATAATACAGTGGCTGCCACAGATAAGTTGTTTATTACTGCGGTGTACTGACCAGTGCAGCACTGTGCTGCGTGGTGTACCGACCAGTGCTGCACTCCACTGCTCGTTATACCTCTAGGTGCGGCACAGTATTGCAAATCTTCCATGCCGCATAGTAGCCTCATAGTGTAATTCATCTTGAATCCAGCAGGTGGTGACAGCTACTTATCCAGAACTCTGAAGTGCCAGACTTTTTTCCTGTGCTTTTTGTACAGGTGCACCAGCAGGTGGCGTTTCTTAGTTCTTTTTTTAGTTCACTTTCACTGTCCTCCGATGTCACCGCTACTTAATTAAAAAAATAACACACACTTTCACTTTCGGCTGCCATAAATTGATTAAAAGTCGACTACTGTAATCATATTGTTTTCCTTTATGTATTTGTTGCTAGCTGGATTTGATGCATGCTCAAGAAATGGAGGAAATCTGACTCTATTGAAAACCCAATTAAATAAAACAATGTTTCTTCCTTAACCCACAAATAATTAAATGATGTAGCCCACTTTAAAAGTGCCAGGGTACACAGCAATGTTCGAATGACACAATCAGATTTAACGTGCTCATATCTAAAACCATTTGCATTTGGTGAAATGGGTCCTAAGCGCCTAACGGACATAACCGAAAAAACATTTTAATGTGCCGTTTTTTTTCTCTCTAAGCGTTCTCCTTAGATTGCTTTTTTTACTGTTACTCAGTGCTAGTGTCATGCAAGCACTGTACCTCCCCACAGTGTTGTATGCATGCCTGATCTTTTTTCTTTTTATTGGTAATTATTGAGCCTTGTGTTTTTTTGGACCTACAGTATAATGATGGTTCTATATCGCATTCCCTGGTGTCATTTCTTGCCTGCCTAAACTTTTTCTATTTTTATTTTTTCTATTTGAGATTGGTGTCGCTATTGTGTAGCTACTGTGTGCTTAAATATGCTTACAAGTTGTGTTCCAGTCCCCCCAGAACGAGTTACTGGATGTAATCCCAAGCGACCCCTTAGTGACTCTATTCTGAATAGCCCTGTAAACGGCATACACCTGACTCCTCTTAAAATAAAAAGTTGCTGAATAGCGTATTTACTTGTACAGCTGATTGTTGAAAGTTAGCACTGGTGAGCCTGACATACTTTGACGAGGGATGACTAAAGTGACCATACAGTACCTGCTTGTAGGTACCTGAGTGGGGAAACAATTATATTTGCGATGGTATGCTTTTATGAGAGACGTGCATCATTTTAATAACATTTTCTTCAAACCCCCCTTCCCCCAAAACATGTTTGCAGATACATGTGCAGTATGTTAATTTGCTTGGTGATATATTCATGCCCACTGGTTTACTCCTGTGTGCACTGGCTCTTTCTTAAGCTTTGATAGCTTCCAGAAAAAAAGTAATAACTTATGCTAGGTCTGCATCTGTTTACAATCTTAAAACGAAACAGCTTCTAGCATGCAAAACTGAACTGGTTTCAAATGAACTAAAATTACCAAAGCAGTGTTTGTATCATTTCTGTCCTTGTGCAAAATATGAAATACTGTAGGTTGTTGCATGATACCAAACCCACAGTCATACTGACATGTATAGCCATATACTGTGTAATCATTTGTCTGTCTCTAAATCTCATTATTTTATTTTTAAATATTTTTATTTATTTATGTATTTTTCCCCTCGTATAAAAAAGAAACTTGTTTAGCAGTGATTCACCACAGTATGAGTTTTATTTTATTGTGGCAGAATCTGAAGTATCGCAAACTCATTCTGCATCTGCTGTGCAATAACTAAATTCATGTGAACAAACGAACAAATGAGGAACTTTCAGAAGCTACCTGATCAAGACCGGTGGTAAAAAGCATTTACAGTATACAGTATATTGATGAACTGACCCCTTGTTATGTACGGCCAAAAAATAAAAAAGGGGAGAATAACAGTTTAAAAAAGATGGATACAGATGAGGCCGGCTATAAAAAAAAATATTGTACTTATTTATCACAACATGCAGTCGGATCGACTTGATAAGGAAAACTAACATAATAAGACTGACGGCTCCCTGGCCCCCACGAGTGCATCATTGCCCATTTGGGACGTGCTCTGCCTCCCATTAAAGAGCATAGGTAAATGGCTTTATTTTGGTCAGCCCTGTTATGCTGACTACTTAAGATGATTTTTTATGGTGTTGGCATCACAATTAATAAAAATGTTTATTTCATTGTTGTGTGCCAGTTTTCTTCATTTCTGGAATACCCCCGTTACATCCCGTTGTCAGGCTTGTGAAGCAGAGAGTGTAATGCTCTTGTGACATAATCACAGCTTAATCACCGTTATGCGTGTTATGTCCTTTTATTCCTGAACATCTGCCTGCTTAGATTACTGCTACATACAGTACCTGTATGTACTGGAATTTATTTTGTAAGTCAGCAGTGGGGAAACTGAGCTACAGTACTGTTCACCACTGCTTATCTACTAGCACTTTCTGTGTTTCTGTGTTTATTCTTCACCTGCTCCCAGTCCAACACTGAAAAGAGTTTTTGACCAATTGACCAAAAAAAGTTTTACCCCACACGGTCCAGATGAGATACAATTTATTATTCCCAGTGGGGTCCTACTTCTACAAGGTTACGGTGGGCAATGGGATTTGAAACTGGGATCTTGTAGTGTTTAACTTACAGTGCCTCTCTACTGTCTCACATTACAAGGAACAGTTCCTAATTTTACTGTAGAAAAGCCCTCTGTTCCACTTTGACATGAATTGTCCAACGTTTAGAGGTAAGATTTCAATGCTAAAATCCACACATAATTATGTGAAGAACATATTATTTAATTAGCAACAATCTTTGGGAACATAAAGGCGCACATTTTAACATTGCTGTGAGCTTATTAGTTAAAGATGTGATTGTGTCCCACATGTTGCCTATTTGTTCCACATTTTGAGAGGTTCTCGCCTGGAATCAGACCCCTGACCCTTTGATTGTAAAGCGCCACCTGAGGCCCATGTGAAAACACACTCAGAATGTGGGAAAATGCTGTTGAATGCAACAGTAAACCCACATTTTTTTTATTTACTCAATGTAACTATAGACTGGGTACACTTTTGGATAGCTTGTAATATGGACATCAGGATGGTTATTATGGAGTACACATCTTACTAGTCATACAAGACAATCCGTTCCAGTTTCAAAATGAAACATTGCTAGAAGTCAGCACAACTACTGCTGGTGCTGAATCATGCAGTCACGAAGGAGCTCAAGGAATCATAACTTAGTGTGCACTTACAGACAGGACTTAAAGTGCACAAGTGTGCAAAATAAATGTTATTTAGTGCTACAGCTTTGTTTGGATATTTTGCACTGCTAAATAAAATTCTCATTTTACACACTCTTGCACTTTGAGTCTCGTTTCCAAGGGTTCAGTGTTAGTGTTAATTCACTAAGCATTGATTTCAGGATTGACTCTCCAGGGAACTACTACAAAATGTTCAATAACAAGGGGAAGTGCTGATCTTTCAGACTTTGTATCTTCATTACAACTTCAGTAATGCAGATTACAGTGAGTCATATGAAAAGAAGGATTTTTTTTAAACGCTGTTTCTTTCATAATCCTAAATTAACTAAGGGACATTGCAACTTTTTGTCATATTGTCAATACCCTAACTAGATCAAATGCATTAACTCTTGTGTCACCAAAGTATGTGTGTCTGGGGGAAGGGGTTATTATTAGTTATTTTCATTAAAAATTTGATGACTTACATTTCCATAACTGTATTCTCAAACTTCAGAATTCAATTACAGTACAGCGGGCAAAGATTTGTTGCAGCATCTCTCCTGCCTTGAGAAGGGTGAGGACTGAATTTGTAATTTCAATACCATAACTTGGAGAAAGTCTTCAATACCTTTTGCTCTGCAACTTCAGGTACTCCCAAGCTAGGAAACTGTCATTTCCTGGAACAGGAAGGGGAAAGCTGGGGGTGCAAATAAGAAAAAAAAAATGCAAACCCTGGGATTGTTAGGATGAAAAAATTATAGATTTACATGCACTAGAATTAGATGAGAAGGGAAGAAAATCCTTTTGCTATTTAAAAATGTGGGTAGAAAGTAATACAAAAATGGTAATTAGCATTATACAGTATGTTGCTCTTGAGACACACACACCACACACACACACACACACACACACACACACACCTCTCTCTCTCTACTGGTTATGATGGAAGATATGACAATTGCCAACTAAAATATTTCAGTTGTGCGAGACTACCAGCACATTGTATCAAAAAGTGTACAGTAAGTTTGGCAATGGCTGTCCACATTTTTTACCCATAAATTACGTGACTGCACCTACAGTACTATAGTATCTGACAGAGCTTGGAACAATAATATGGAGAGCTGCACACCATTCAGTACAGAGATATAATAATCCGGTGACGGGTCAAGGTTAGATCATGAATTATAGCAAAAACGTCATTGGCTCATCAAGTCGAGGTCTTACTGTAATGAAGAAACACAAAATGGCCACCAGCTGAGCTTTGCTTGCTACCCGTTTTTCACAAATCTGTATGGACCTGCTTCAAGAACATCAATACACACACCACTAGGTCTAGTGCATGGGTCTGTCCTGTCGTTCTGCACCCATCATTAGCACTAGTCTTCAGAAATTGATTTATAAAAGATTATTCATTACAGCAGACATTTTACTGTACTGTATATCGTTCTGCTTTCACTTCTTGTGACTATTATATGGTGTGACTGAGTTCTTGACATTTGTCATTGAGAAAGAAGGTGGGTACATCTACTGTTTTGTTGCGCCGGGGGTGGGGTGTCATTCTTATCAAGATTTTTTTTGGCAGTGCTTTTCATGATGCCTGTTACTGTACAGTATGTGTTAATTTGCCCACTAACCTTACCTGATCGGTAAACAGAATCAACACATGGCTGAACAGGGTTGTTGTTTTTTAATAAACGTTGGGTGAGCTGGTGATCAGGTGGGGAGGGACCACTAGCCACCAGCGTTACTTATTTTTAAACACATGGGGTGGATGGGTGATTGAGTGTGAGTGTGTGTGTGTGTGTGTGTGTGTGTGTGTGTGTGTGTGTGTGGTGCTGCTAGCCCCCATGGTTATTATTTTAAACACATTGAGCAGGTGGGTGATTGGCGGGGGGGGGGCAAAATTGGCTTCAACAACTTTATTAAAATACTGTATCAGTTGGAAACGCATCAGGTGTTTTCCTTTTTTTGTATGGATTTATAACATTTTTAAATACTACAGGAGGGACATGTGGTACTGCTTCAGAAAGGTGGTGACTGCTGAGTTGTCAGCATGCAGTACTGCAGTGTCTAGTGCTATGCCATCCATGGAAACATATAGTGGATATCTTGTTTCTTACACCTTTAATCAGAGGCTGTTTCAGTACATCCCTACCCTGGTAAAATCAGGGTTCCTCTGCCTAACAACTCATGGGGACAAGCATGGATGTCCATAATGCCTTATGCCCATAAATGCTCTTTTCCATTTGCTCTGTTCAATGTTTGAAAAAAAGAAACATGTCGATGTTTAATTCCATATTTGCACTGTTGAAACCATAGCATCTTACTGTACGTGTATCAGTGTTTTTTTAATTTTTGTTTATATAATAGACAGTGGCTGCTGAAAACTTGGTGCTTTCAGAATCAAGCAATACAGGGTGTTACAGTACTTTTTGAACCTCTAAGTGTGTTTATCAAAGACTGAAATGACAAGTGTCCTACAGTACAATTGTGTCACACTGGCAGAAAAACAAATGGAGCAGTGGCAGAAGAAATAATTCATACATCAGCAAAGGGTACACAGTGCTAAAAGTTCTAGCCATGGATTTAGCATTTTTTTCTTTATCTGTATATGTTGGCTGAATTGTCAGGGTGATTTTCCCAAGACATCAGTTTCTGAACCACACCAAGTAAGATAAAGAAAAGCAGTGCTAGATATAGTAAAAGGCGAGAGGAATATGTTTTTTTTTTTTTTTTTTTTTTGTTATGTTTATAGAGTTCATATTACAGGATAAGAAGCAGGGATTGTTAAACAAATGCAAAATCACAGAGGCTCCCTGAAAATAGGGAGCCTTGGAAAGTATGGATGTGGCCCTGCCTAACTTTTAAGTTATACCATTCAAGCTGCCTTTTAATCTGTCACATTTAAATTATGCAAAGTACTGTTTCGCCCTTGGCAAAACTCACAGTAACTTCTAACAATTTTCAGCATCTCACAGATGAACAACACTCAACACTCTGAAGGCCATACTGAAACTGGACAGCTTATTAGTCTTTTTTTCATAATTTTTTACTAATTTCAAATGGCATATTTTGAGCGGATAAAGTAGGCCAATGCAGTGTTAAACCGATATCGGAAGTATGGTTGAAATAGCATGTTTTATCTGTGCATTTTAAGTTTCAAAAGACCATTATAGCCATGCAAAACAAATATTATTTGTGACAGTCATGGAAATACTGCAATTTTTACAAATATCACTCTTGACTATTTGTATTTGTGTAAGACACTGTGGCAGAAGCTAATTTTACACACATAAAACTACTACTGCTCATAACATAAATACATTTTGATAGCCCTGCATATTTTATTAATAGAATTGCAAACTAGGTATTCAACTATTAATTAAAAATATTTGAAATGGTGCCCCTCCAACATCATTTAAGTAAAAAACCAGCTGCTAATACCAGTACCAAGAGCCAGCAACTATAGATCAAAAAATATTAAGGCCTACAATAATTGGCTATGATGATGGTGTCTTACAAATAACATCAGGTGTATACATACTTGGGAAATATTTGAGGGAAGGGATGATCTGTACTGTTATGATAGACTACATTTAAATAAAAAAGGGTCAAGAATACTAGGATACATCTTGTTCAACACAATAAAAAACCTGTCAACATAAAAAAACTAAAATTATGGGGGCAAAGGGTGACTATAAATAAAACTCCAACATAAAAACCCAGATATACAAATAAACAATACTAGTACAAATCATAAATTGAAGAAATATGGGTTGACCTTTCTGCTCACAAATGCAAGAAGCCTTCACACAACCAAGCTAGATGAACTAGAAATATTGCTTCACAGGGATAGTATAGACATAGCTGCAATCACAGAAACCTGGTTGGGGGATAAATCTGTTTGGAATACTAATATCAATGACTATAATACTATACACAAAAATAGAATATCAAAGAAGGGAGGTGGCATAGCATTTTTTATAAAAAATATTAAATATAAGTCTATTACTGTAACTGATGACGAAATATCCAGTGAATCGAAATAATAAGAGAAAGACAAACAAAACTGTTGGTGGGACTCTGTTATAGACCTCCAAATATCGATCCATTAGAACATCAAGCTATTCTGAATAGAATAGATAAAAAATGTAAACAATCAGATACTACACTATTAGGGGATTTCAGTTTCCCAGGTGTTGACTGGAAAATGGCAATACAAATAATAAAATGGAAACCGCATTTTTGGAATTACTGGAATCACATGGTTTGTCTCAACTAATAAATGTACCGACAAGAAAAAATAACATCCTTGATTTACTAATAACAGATATTCCACAACAAATCTCAAATATTAAAGTCCAAGATCCCTTGCAAAACAGTGAACATGGTATAATCACATTTTGTATCCGACTGACACTGGAACATAACCACGGTAAAACTTTAATAAATTGTGGTAAGGCTAATTTTGTTCAGATTAATAAAGAATTAATTGCATGGAAGTGGGATACTGGGCTCACATCCCCAGAAGAGCTATGGCAGTTATTAAAAAATAAAATAATCTCTTTAGAAAAAAAGTATGTCCCAGATAAAGTAGGATATAATAACATGGGTAAATTACCATTATGGGCAACTCCTAATAAACTTTCCCTGATTAAAAAAAAAAAAGAACTTGTAGACCCAAAATAAGATGCAACAACGAATACAACATAATGAAGTACAGGACAGTACTACAAAAATGTAAGAATCAATAAAAGGAAAAAAAATTAGAATTTAAGTCGGCCCATATCAATGACTTGGGGGGGGGGGGACTTTTATTCTTATGTAAATAACACAAAACAAACAACTAAAACTATTGGCCCATTAATAATGGGAGATAATATAATACAATCACCTATGGAAATGGCCAAGAATTTAATAAATATTTTTGTTCAACATTTAATCCAATTATAAATGTTGAACAAAGCAGAGGTAGGGAATGTATCAGTAATACAAATGAATATGATATGCCCAAAATAACCAGATTGGAAATAAAAAAACAAATTGGAAGCAGTTAATATAAACAAATCACCTGGGTCAGATAACCTCCACCCACGTTTATTGAAGGAAATATCTTCCTGGTTGATTGTACATTTATATAAGTTGTTTAATATGTCCTTAATATCTGGAATAGTACCAAGAGATTGGAAGACTGCACTAATAACGCCAGCATTTAAAAAAGGGAACAAAGGTGAAGTATCAAATTACAGGCCTATTAGCCTGACCAGTATTCTGGGCAAAGTGTTTGAGGGTATCCTTAAAACTAGAATAGAAGAAGACGTAGTTACCAAACATCTTGTGGATATGAACCAACATGGTTTTACAAGTAAAAGATTGTGCCTTACCAGTAATTTGTTGTTTTACGAAACAGTATGTAACTCTCTCTACGAAAAGATACCAGTGGATATAGTATACTTAGACTTGTGTAAAGCATTCGATAAAGTGCCGCATCAAACCCTGATTAATAAGATGACAACATCTGGGATACATCCAGTGTTGATTAACTGGGTTCAAGAGTGGTTATGCAAATGAACACAGGTATTATGGATAAGAGGTTACACCTCTACTATAGGCACCATTACTAGTGGGGTGCCACAAGGATCTGTCCTGGGACCCACTCTTTTCAATATATTTGTATCAGCTATGACAGCAAACCTTAAGAATATGGCTGTAAAATTTGCTGATACAAAAATTGTAGCCAAGGTAGGAACACCTGATGAATTAATGGATTTTCCAAAGATCTTCAAGAGCTTGAACTTTGAGCTAAACAAAATGATATGGTTTTTAACACTAATAAATATGTTGATATGCATTTGGGAGATAACCCTAATGTCAAATTTATGTTGAATAATGTGCAATTGACATAAGTAAAAGAGGAAAAAGATTTGGGAGTAATTAATTCTGATTTCACTTTTACGTCACATCTCAATCATATTAGGAAACAAGCCAATAATATAATAGGGTGTATAAAAAGATCTTTTGTGTCCAGAAGTAAAGAATGCATCCTTCCACTTTATAGAGCATATATACATCCCCACCTGGATTATTGTTCCCCATTATGGAGTCCCTATCTTAGGCGAGACAGTGCATTGGACGGTGTGCAGCGAAGAGTCACCAAGATAATAGATGGTCTGCAAAATAAAAGCTATGAGGAGTGACTTACAGAATTGGATCTGGATTTGTTGGAAATGAGAAGGACTAGGGGTGATATGCTCTTGATGTTTAAAATAGCGAAAGATATGGAACTTATGATGCAGTTGGGAAAGACCTTTAATATGAGAGAACGTAATCATAGAAGTCACGAATTCCAACTATCCCTAACATACCCAAAATTAGAAAATGGATGCTTTTTTTTTTACTCAAAGAATTATACCCATATGGAATGGATTATCTAAATCATTATTGAATACCGAGAATATAGAAACCTTCAAAACTAACCTTGATAATTTTTTACTAAATAAGGTATAAATGAATTCCAGTTTCTGGAGATGTACTTATAAGGGCTGCGGCCTTCTGTGCATCTATTCCTCTTAGTATGTAATCTTAGTATATGTAATATGTGCACCCACTAACAGTATATCATCCTTTCACATTCGTTTACACTCTGACAGTCTCTTCTCAGAACGTCACTCCTTTCATGAGGCAAAGGACACAATGCTTACAGTTCATATGATTTATTCTTTGAATAAATCATATGAACTGTAAGTATTGTGTTCCTTGCTTCATTAAGGGAGTGACGTTTTGGGAAGAGACTGCCTTAAGAACATAGAGGGATTCAAGTCTGCTTGGGACCGACACATGGGGCTAAGGGGATGGGGGGGTGTCTCAAGATAAGGTAGGTTGGACTAGGGGGGTGAAGGGAAGACTAGGTGGGCCGGGGATATGCTTTTTTGCCATCACCTTCTGTGATTCTGTAATATAGAGTATGAAAGGATGATATTTTATTAATAACTCTCAAGCCATTGCTCTTGTGCTACCATTAACAACAGAAACAAGTCTAACGTATAATGAATTAAAAAAAAAAAAATCAGTGTACAAAGAAATACAAATACAAACCAGTCACACATTTACATGTGATTTATAAGTCTGACCTTTCTGTTGCATAAAAGATGATTACGAAACAGAATACAACTGAGATCAATGTCGATGTTTTTCATTTTCAGATGTTGGCCACTACCCTCCCATGTGTACATATTAGAGCTCTGGTCAGTGAAGGGTACATCAAGAACTGTAAGCAGCCTCTTGCAACTTGGGTTTTTTCATATATGTGAATTATTTCATTTTTTTTACACAGCTAGTAAATTCCTAATGCATTTTATGACTTGATAACCTTATACAAGCGCATTACCTTTTAGAAAATGAATTTAATTCTATAGAAACATATCAAAATATTAATTTGTGAGACAATGAAAATGTTTTCATATTTACCTATTGTTTTAAAGGGGTGTTGAAACGCAAGATACACCTAATGTGTATTATCAAGAGTGCTTTATATTCATTGTTCCATTTAAGGTTGCTTATTAAACTCCTGTACTTCACCACTAATCATTCAATATAATGTTTGACAGTCTATAGAGTAACAATACAAACAGCTATATCTGGGATTACTGAGGTTTAAGAATACATAGTTCCCTTTAATATTCAAGGTAATATATTGATTTGAGGTCTTGCATTTTTTTCCTTTGAATGGAAAGTGAGAGAAAGGGAAAAAGTCCCAATATTACCCTTCATCAACTACACTGAAGAAAAACGTCTATTTACCTATATAACACCATAAGAGCCTTAACATATTTTAATATCAAGACTATCGAGAGAGTGGTATCAATTAATATTGCTTGTAGAATGAAAAAAATGCTTGCAACATTTACTTTTGCAAAACAGTAACGCATTTCTGATTTTATACCTTATCTGTGCGCTGACTAACTGTGGGGAATTAAATCAGTCCCTGTATGGACATTACATTTGATTCATGTATCCAGTTTAAGGCTCTATACAATGTATACAAGGGACAGTAGAAGATATTGGCTACAAAATATTGCTTTCTTAAAGGTGATAGTCTTGAAATAATACTACTTATCTCAGTGGTGAGGTTTAGGTAAGAATTTTGTATTACAAAAAACAATTATCTTTAAATTGCTGCTGCAGGGAAAATAATCCTATAACAGTTGCTTATTAACATCAGAATATTTGAATCTAGGCTGTTTTCAAATAATGTGGCATATATATTTAGAAAGCAAATTACGCACTTTTAATATGTTTAGAAACGGTTATGTTCCTTCCGCTTTCCCTTTAAAAAAAAAAACGAAGACGAGTCAGAATTTATTTTGTTTTTCATCGCATGTTTACATTTTTATTTAATATGTAGATAGACAGACACAGACAGACTGACACACATGTAAATAAATATCAAAAGAGCACCATCAACCACATCTTGTTCTGTACAAGAAATCATAATTACATCTATGTAGGGTCTGAAGGTGAACAAGCTGCATCTTGGGCCTTCTCTATTCAGACGAAGCGGCATCATATTTTTCTTACAGCGGGACACGTCTTTAATTGCAAATACATGCTACTGCATTAAGATATGACACATATATAAAGATTATCTGTAACACTGCAAATGCCAGCCTCAATCGTTGGAATTAGGAATCGAATATTTCGTAACACAGATAAAATATTTTTAATATCACAGTAGCTGCCAAAATGCTGTTTTGAATTCAGTTGTTTTCTGCAATTGCTTTCCTGTGCCATTTGTTGAGAGACCCCTCCCCACGGAAATTCTATTTTACATTGTTTTTCTAAAGCTCTTACAGCAGTGGTCCATTCTTGTTTATTTATTTAGGTTTTGTTTATCAGGTAGGTGCACTAGACAAAGTATTGTGGCTATTTTCAGTCAGGACTTGGGAGAGCACAACAAGGGAAGAAGTACAATAACTTAGTACATTCTTTCTTTTTTTTTTTTTTTTGAAGGCAATATAGTACTGTAAAATCAGTATGTCTATCTACAGTATTTTTGTAAGCTAATGGTTTGCTGTTTTCTTTCTTGGAGCTATGCAACATATGTATTTTAAACCTGGATCAAGCCATACGCTCCCATATAGGGGTTATTAGTGCGCCATTTTCATAAGAATTTGGAAAACACATTATTCTGTACAAACAACACTGCCAGTGGCTGACACAGAAGACCCATGTTTTATGATTTCCTTAATTTTTTTCTGTTTTTTTTATCAGTCATTTAAAACACTTTGCATTTTAAGTGGTGGTGGTGGGGAGCTACACTGGGAAATGATGTCGCAATTATTGGGGCTTGTTAAAATACAGCTCATTTTCATTGTCACTTGGCTCCTGATCTCTAGATTTGAATTGTAATAGGTATTCTTAGATACAGTTCTGAGCCATGGCTCCTTTGGGCAGACTGCCAATTCACATGTTGGACCCAAGGGAGCCAAGGGCAAGAACCCTGAAACTGGACTACAGCAGTAGCTGGTAAAGCACCTAAAGATGGAACAAGATGCCCTGCAATTCAAGATTGAGTGAGCACACAGGGTAAGACCCCATCCCAAAATCCCATGCACATTCTCAACACTGTCTTGTTAAATACCTCCAGTATACAGACAAGGAGGCTATGCTCAAAGCTTTAAAAACCCAAGGTCCAATCACTGTGGATAAGGGAGGTTCCTAAATTTTTCAAGACTATAGCAGGGGACCTGTAGGTGCTGTGACAGAAGTTCAATCATGTTAAATCCCAGTTGTACAATTTAAGCTTTATGTAGCCAGCAAGGCTCTGACTTGAATGACCCGGTGAGCACTCCAGAATCTTCATAAACTACCTTAAACCTGAGCACTTTCTCTCTGAGAAATCAGCCGCTTAAGAGGGATGTTCTGCTGCCCGGTCCACTGCCCTAGCTAAGAGGTGACGAGGAGTCATAATGCTAATTAAACCCTAAGTACTGTAGCGGTATCCTTTAAGCAGAGACCAGAGCTATGGAGGGTCCCGGAAAGTCAAAAAATCCTTGCACTGCACCGATAGAGGGGGACTGCAAGCCAGGGCAACCAGCCATACTCAGAAGGCCCAGAAATTTCAATCACCATGCTTATAATTGCTAAAGTTACAAAAACAAATGGAGCAGCGGCTGAATAAATAATTCCTACATCAGCAAAGGGGGATACATAGTGCTAAAAGTTCTAGCCATGGATTTAGCATTTTTTTCTTTGTGTCTATGCTGGTTCGCAATTAAAAATATGCAATCTGCATATTACAAAATTAACTTACAATCTACTGTAACTGCCTGTAACATATTAGAGGATCCACCAAAACAAGCTAGCAGCAGTTAGGGACCATTTTAAAATACCGCACCTGTCAATTACAGCAGGGGAGAATTAAATATGAGCTGTGGGAACACCTACAGGAAATTCCTGACATACGAAGGCAAATGTTACTGGAAACCGCCACCTGGTGCATTTAAGACGCTACTAATGGGGAGTCAGTTAATAAAGAACAGGGCA
The DNA here is from genome assembly GCA_016271365.2 of Neoceratodus forsteri. Classification (NCBI taxonomy): domain Eukaryota; kingdom Metazoa; phylum Chordata; order Ceratodontiformes; family Ceratodontidae; genus Neoceratodus; species Neoceratodus forsteri. The sequence goes on from CM028129.1 coordinate 728,899,154, forward strand.
TACCGCTAACACGTACTTAATTAAGTAATTAATTAATTAAAAGCAGTGTCAGTGGCTCAGTGGGTAGCACATTCGCCTCTGAGGCCGGGAGATCAGAGGGCTGTGGGTTCAGTTCCCACATCTGGCACTTGGGTTAATATCCCAATACTGACACTGTAGTGCAGCATGAGGGGGGTGCTGCACTTCTAAGGTGCCGTCTTTCAGATGAGACATTAAACTGAGGTCCCATCTGCCTGGATTGGTGGTAGTTCAGGTGGATGTTAAAGATCTCATTGCACTTATCAAAAAAAGAGTAGGGGAATTTCTTCAGTGTCCTGGCTAAATTTCTCCCATTCACTAAAAATACCACCAACAGCTTAATCTGGTTCAATTTCAGTTGCTTACCATCTGTATCCCCCCTCCCCCCCGGTCACCCCTGAAAAAGGGACTTCTAGGCTCAGTGGGCTTACCGGGTCAACAAAATTCAATAAATAAATAATGCTCAATGACATAGTAATGAGGCATTCCTCTGTACCGCTTTCATCACCGTGCTTGCCAAGGAATACCGTGTTACTGGGCAACTTTACTATAACAACCACTGTATGTTAAATGTTATGGGAGGCAGCATAGCACAGTGGTTTAAGGCTCTGAGCTGCAGTCCTGGAGACATGGGTTTGAATCCCACAGCCCCCACTTGCATACTGTGTGACCCTGAGCAAGTCACTTAACTTCCTCATGCTCCCAGGCGCACCTGCAAACAAGCTTTCAGCTTAGTGTGTCTCTCCTGATTAAAAAAAAAATTGTATTCACTGTATCTTGATGTGCTTGTCATGTACATTGTTTTTAATACTTTTGTAATGACAACAGATGTTAAAAAAAAAAAAAAAAAAATTAACTGTGGAGCCAGCCCGGTAGCACCGAAGGCAGAGGGACCCATGCCTCACTTGCTGCCACGCCGGCAACACAGGTTCAGAAACGGACTCTGTTTGCCAGGAGCTGGCTGGGGAGAGGAGGACTGAGCATCCAGACGATGGCTTTCCTCTGGGGAGGGTGTGTTTTGGGTCCTGGCACTTGTTTGGCCCCCTAGCAGAGGCTCAGGGATGAGCAGCCAGTGCTGGCACATTGGGGCTTGGAGGAATGGCAGTGGTCGTCATCCTACGCATGGTAGCATGCTTGGTACATCTGGATGGCATTGTACATCTGTTCCTCCAGCACAGAACAGGAAAAATGGGAGGATACAATATGGGATTACACCGACCTCTCACCGGATCCTCATGGATATAGGTCCCTCTCCCAGAACTGAATCTATATTGTCTGCATGAAGGTGCCAACTGTCCACTCCTGTCACAGGGGATAAGCCATGGGGAAGCACCAGGAAAAGGTAAGTCCCTGGGACGCCGGGTGATGGGGCTGTGGGGGGGGCAGTGGAGAGCTAAGCTTGTACCGTGGTGGGGTGAAAAAGATTAATGGAAAGGAAAAAAGCAAAACTTTATTAATTGCTTGGCTCCCGTGGTCTGTGGATAAACGAAAGGTTTATTCTTCAGTACCATCACTTCCTTACCTTTCACCAACACTAACTAGATCACTGTAGGGGGGGCCTGCACTAACTTTGCAATATAGTGCAGCTGGTGGTGTGCGTAAACTGAAGGCTTCAGTCTCCAGTACTGCCAGTCACTCACCTTTCACCAGCCCTACATGAGGTCGTTTATTATAAACCAAATCCAAAGATTTCTATAAAGTTAATATTCTTTCTGATGACACAGAAGTTAGTTGCATGGGAATACAAATTCTAGAGATAAGGATAAAGAGGAAGGGTTCTGCAAGAACTTCTAAAACTGAAGGTGGACAAAGCAATGGGGCCTGATGGAATTCACCCCAGAATTCTATAAGAATTAAGGGGGGATCTAGTGAAACCACTGACTACTCTTTTTAATAAATCATGGGAGGATGGTGTGGTACCCGAGGACTGGAGGAAGGCAGATGTGATTCCCCTTCACAAAAGTGGGACTAAGACAGAGGCAGGAAACTACAGACCTGTCAGTTTGACCTCTGTGGTAGGGAAAGTGATGGAGTCACTTCTGAAGGAAAGAATTGTTGAGTACCTAGAGGCCAGTGGGGCACAGGACCCAAGGCAGCTTGGGTTCTCAGCAGGAAGGTCATGTCAGACGAATCTAATAGATTTCTTTGACTGGGTGACCAAAGTAGTAGACCAGGGAGGGGCTGTGGACATGGCCTACCTAGACTTTAGCAAGGCGTTTGACAGTCCCACACAAAAGATTAATAGTCAAATTAACCAGCCTGGGAGTGGGTCCCAGGGTGGTAGCCTGGGTAAAACATTGGCTGGACAACAGGACACAGAAGGTAATTGTAAATGGAGTCCACTCTGAAGAAAGAGGGGTTACTAGTGGGGTATGGCAGGGTTCAGTACTAGGTCCAGTCCTTTTTAATGTCTTTATAAGTGACATTGCAGAGGGACTGGAAGGAAAAGTATGCCTCTTTGCAGATGACACAAAGATCTGCAACAGGGTTGATACACAAAGCGGCGTGGAAAGGATGAGAAGGGACTTGGCAAGGTTGGAGGAATGGTCAGAAGTATGGCAGCTAGGATTCAATGCTAAGAAGTGCAAAATAATGTACCTGGGAAACAAGAACCCAGGGGAAGATTACACAATGGGGGAGGTACAACAACAGAAAAGGAAAGGGACCTTGGGGTAATCATATCAGATGACCTTAGGTTAGCAAGCAATGTGAGAAGGCAGTACGGAGGGCTGTGGGTATACTGGGATGCATAGGGAGAGGCATCACCAGCAGAAAACAGGAAGTTGTTATCCCTCTGTACAGACAGTTGGTGAGACCCCATCTGGAGTACTGCATCCAGTTCTGGAGACCCCATCTCCGCACAAGGACATAGACAGAATAGAGGCAGTCTAGAGGAGGACAACTAAAATGGTGCATGATCTGCAAGAGAAGCCGTACGAGGAGAGACTAAAGGAGTTTAATATGTATAACCTTGAGGAGAGAAGGGAGAGGGGGGACATGATAGAAACTTTTAAGTACCTCAGTGGAGTCAACAAAGTCCAAGAGGGTAGCATCTTTCAGAAAAAGAGACGTGCTAGAACAAGGGGACACAATTTAAAGAAGGGGGTGGTGGTTCCGGGGCAATGTGAGGAAGTATTTTTTCACAGAGAGGGTAGTGGATGCATTGAACAGCCTTCCTGAGGTGGTTGTGGGGTCTAAAACTGTGGGAGAATTCAAGAATGCATGGGACAGACATAAGGCAATTCTTGTGGGGGGTAGGAAGAAATAGGCTGTTGGTTAACTAGGATCTGCGGCCTATCCTGTAGGTAGGGAAATGGGCAGACTAGGTGGGCCAAGTGGTCCTTATCTGCCGTCAAAGTCTATGTTTCTATGTTTTCTAACACTCATTCTTCTTGTTGTGGGGGAGAGGTAGGAGGGTGAGTTTCACTCTGTAACTGATTTTTTGTGAGTTTGCTGTTGGTTTGGGAGTAGCTTAAATCTTTCTTTAACTGGAGGACTTGCTTAAAGCTTTCTTTAATTCTGTAACTGATTTTTTTGTAAGTTTGCTGTTGGTTTGGGAGTAGCAGAAAATCACTCTTTAACTCTGTAACTGATTTCCTGGAGGACTATTGCTGGCTGGCTGGGGGAGGGGTTTCTTTGCCCAGAGACAGATCAGCCAATCAAGTTTGTTTGGAATTAAGTTTGACTCTCTTAAGTGTTCACAGAGCCAGCTTGTCTGCTCATTCTGCTTGTTGTAGGAAGAGGTAGGAGGGTGAGTTTAACTCTGTAACTGATGTTTTGTGAGTTTGTTGTTGATTTGGGAGTAACTCAAATCTTTCTTTAACTGGAGGACTGTTGCTGGCTGGAAAAGCCCTCCCACACACCCTGTCTACCAGACTTTCTTAAATACTGGAAAGCCACTGGGGATTGGGCTAAGAGGTTGTGAAGGAGGAGCTTGGGGAGCTGCAAACTGCCAATATGAACTAACTCTTAAAGCTGATAGTGAGGTGGTGAAAAGTTCAGACACTCAAGCTTTTATTAGTTGATTTTAAAGTTTAAATGTTTGATAGCTGCAAGTTTGAACGTCAAACTGACAGGCTTGAGTTAAGGAAGGGTAACTGCATATGTTAAAGTTGAAAGTCTAAAGTTCAAACTGGCAAGGTTATGTATAAATGTGTTAACTAGAGTTTCTCAGCTAGCAAGCTAGGAAGAATGGGATAAAGAAGGACTCAGAAGCAAGCTAGTACAGTCACATGTGGTATCCAACTATTGCTGTACAGACTATGAGAAGGAATTGGTTACGTTTAGGTTAAGCATGAATAATGGAGGGAAGGAAAATGAGGCATCATGGGGAGATCGCACTGGGGTGTGGAGGGGCACAAATAAGGGTGGTGGGAGACATCAGAATAGTAGATGGAATGGTAGGCACTGTGGAGTGAGGGGGCAGACACAGGGAGGATAGTGGGGTGCATTCATTGTGGGGCGGCTATTTGGATGAATATACTTGGGGAAACTGGGAGGTTGTCCAGTTTGTTACAGGCTGAGGAGACTGGAAGAGGAGGTACAGCGGCTCTGGAGGAAGCTGGAGAGGGTGAGGAAGGGGGGCTGGGGCAGGAGGGACCCTGGGGAGGAGTAACTGGGAGAAGCAGAGGAGGAACAGCAGGGTAAAATCCCATGAGGATGTATGGGGGGGTGGGGTGAGGAGAGCAGGAAGTGGAGGGAAGGCTCAGGGCAAGGGGAAGAAGGAGATGGGCACCACTTCGGGGGGTAGCAAGTAGTAGGTTTGCAGTGTTGGCATCTGAGGTGGTAGTGGTTATGTCGGAGATTGTGGGAGGAATGGGGAGGGGAAGGAGAAGGGCAGTGAAGGCCCAGGAATCAGGAGTAAGGGGCTGGGAACAGAAGAAGGGGGAGTGGAAGAGCAGGGTAGAGGTGGAGGGAGAGGTGGAAACAAGAGGGGGAGATGTAGGAGTCACAAATGGTGTGGATAGAGGTAACAAGGAGCAGGGCAGCGTGGACTCTATAAATGTGGACAATGAAAACAGGAGATGGGGTTATGGGACAAGAAGATGGGGTACTAGTGCCGGGGGATTCTATTCTGAAAGAGGTCAAATGGGGTGGAAGGGAAGAAAGGCACAGCCATATCTGGATCGAGGCTATTCCAGGGTTGACCGTGGGCAGGGGGGGCAGGCACTTCTCAAATGCACATGGAGGGGGGGTGAGAAACCTCACATAGTGATGCACATGGGTACAAACAACTTGGCGGGGAGATGGTAGAAGCGGTAAATGGGAGGTTTGATGAGTTGGGTAGGCAGTGTGAGGAAGTGGGGGTGTCAGTGGCATTCTCTGAGGTACTTCCAATACTATGTGCGAGTACAGTGAGGAAAAAAAGGATAGAGGAGTTCAATGAGTGGCTGAGGGATTGGTGCCATACCAGGGAGTACAGATTAGTGTCAGACTGGGGCAGGACCTGGGGCAGTAGTGACCTATATGCAGGGGACAGGTTACATTTGAGCAGGGAAGGAAAGAGAGTGCTAAAATGGGAATAGAGTAGTATATATCGACACAGGTGGGTGTGTGGTGAGGGGACTGCTGATAGGAAAAGGGTCCAGAAAGGGGAGCCTAGTGATCTCATCTCCCTAGTTATGAGTAAAGGCAGTGGGGCAGCGACACAGGGAGGGATGGTGGGTAGAATAGGAGTAGGGAAGAGGAGGAGACAGGCTGGAGGGTGGTCTCACTGAATGCAAGAAGCCAAAGGAACAGAATAGCGGAGTTACAGGCTCTCTTGGCGGTGGAGGGGGTGGACATTGTGGCCATCATGGAAATGTGGGCCACCCAGTACCAGGACTGGGATATAATAATCCTGGGGTTCAGGTTATTCAGAAATGATAGGGCTAAGGAGAATGGGAGGGGGAGTGGTGATTTATGTAAGGGAGGGGATAAAGTGCGTAAGGGGAGGTAGGGGAGGAGAGAAGCACTATAGATGCAGTTCCAGGATGCAAAGAATAGGACAGTGAGGATGGGTGTGGTGTGCAGGCCACCGGCTCAGGGGATTGACCTGGTCAGGGAATTAGCTGAACAAATTAGAAGGGTCTGCAGGAGGGGGAGCACAGTAGTGGTGGGGTACTTCAGCCTACTGGGGGTGGAGTGGGGCACCCCATCCACCACGAGTGCAAGAGAGTCAGTCCTGCTAGAAGCATTTCAAGACAGCTTTCTGACACAGCTGGCCCAGGGTCCAACTCCGTTAGAAAGGACTCTGAACCTTGTACTGGATAACGGGGAAAGCTGTAAGGAATCTGGAAGTGGAGGAACCACTGGCTAGGAGTGATCACTGTTCGGTGTGGTTCATGCCGAACATGGGGAGGGAAACGGGGCATGGGTACAAGGGTGATTGAGTTTAGGGGGGCAGACATTAAGAAGATGGGGGAAATTTTGGGCACGCACCTGGCAGGAATGCAACCACACATGGATGCAGAACAGAAATGGGACATCATGAAGGAAGAGCTGGTGGCGGCAACAAAGTCTTGCACTAAAAAGAAAAGCAAGAAGGGAAGGGCAAGGAAACCCAGTTGGTTGACACAGGAGGTTATGGAAGAGGTGAAGGCCAAGAGGGCAGCGTTTCGAAAGTAAGGAAATCGAGGAGGGGTGAAGATAAGGATGCGTTACATGGGGAAGTCCAGGGAGGTTACCAGACTGGTCAGGGCAGCCAAGGCATCCAAGGAGCCGAGACTGATGCAGGGAATCAAAAGTGGAGAAAAAGACTTCTTCTGCTACATCAGAGAGAGAGAGAGAGAAGAAAGAGCAAGGATCAGCTGGTGAGGATAAAGAAGGATGAGGGGTGGGTGGAGAAAGGGGTGGAGCAGGCAGAGGCACTGAACGAATACTTCTGCTCTGTATTCACACAGGAGAAGGGGGGCAGATACCCCAGGTGAGTGGGAGTGTGTGGATAGGGGGGAAGTGGATGACAAACATAGGGATTACAGAGAGCAGGGTACTGGATAGGTTGAGGGCATTAAGAGTGGACAGAGCACCTGGACCTGATGGCATTCACTCTAGGGTATTAAAGGAGTTGGCAGAGGTCCTGGCGGGGCCACTGGTCGACCTGTTCAATACCTCTCTGGACACGGGATATGCACCACAGAACTGGAGAATGACCCATGTGGTGCCCATCCATAAAAGTGGCCCAAAGGATGAACCAGGAAACTGTTGGCCAGTGAGCCTCACATCGATCATGGGAAAGCTCATGGAGACCATACTAAAAGAGAGGCTAGTGAGCTTCTTTGAGGAAACAGGGACAACCAAATAGAGGCACCCAGAGAAGTGGAAGGAAAGGATGTGGAGGTTAGCCAAGAAGGTGACCTCTGCGGGGAAAGCAGTGGACCCCAGAGGAGGAGAAAACGAATCCTGGTGGGGGACTCCATCATAAGAGGGATCCAGCTAGGAACACAGGAGGGGGAGGACAGGGAGGTGAGGTGCCTACCAGGTGCCACGGCATGGAGGGATGGAAGGAAGATCCTGGGGATCATTGGGAAGGCAAGACGGGAGGGTGAGCTGGATGTTATTATCCACCTAGGTACTAATGACCTGGCAAATGGGGAGCCAAAGGAAGTTCAGGAAGAGTTTAGGAAATTGGGAATGGGTCTCAAGCAAGTAGTTACGTCTGTCACTTTCTCAGAAGTACTACCTGCGAGAGGCAAGGGAGAGCATAGGGGTGCATGCACCAGGAACTTTAACTCATGGTTGAAGAACTGGTGCTGTAAGGAAGGGTTTAGATTCATTGGTGACTGGGGATCCCCCTGGAGGGATGGAGGTTTGTTCAAGCCTGATGGCCTGCATCCATCCTGGAGGGGAATCCAAGTACTCAATGATCAGTTTAAATGCTACATTGACGAGCATTTAAACTAGCAAAGGGGGGTGGCAGGCCAGCAAGGAGAGTACCTACTTGCTCACCCCCCACAGCCAGCAGTGTAACCAGTGAACCAGAGGAGTGGCTATCTCTAGAAAGCAGTGTGCAAAAGATGGAGATTGGCGCCCAAGAGGTGGATAGGCAGAAAAAGGGCAAAATTCAGCAGAAGGGCAGACAGCAAGGAGAACCAGGGATAAAGGACAACCAAGGAAGGGTCTGGAGTAGAACAGCAAAACAGTCTAGGGAGGCCAAATCATGGAAAGCCATGTGTGCAAATGCCAGGAGCCTTAGCAACAAGATGGAAGATCTGGAGGCTGTCATGGTGCAGTCAGACCTGGACATTGTGGCCATCACTGAAACCTGGTGTAATGATAACCACGACTGGGAGATGGCCATACCTGGCTACAACATATTCAGAAGAGACAGGCAGGCAGGAGGAGTGGCACTGTATGTGAAAAATGACATAAGGGCCACAGAGATCCAGGAGAACAAAATGGGGAGATACTGTGGGTTAAGCTTGAAAGGAAAATGGGCCAGCTATCCGCACAGGTGTGGTCTATAGACCACCAGCCCAAGAGGAAGAAACAGATACGAGTTGATGCTAGCCATCCAAAAGATGGCAGACAAGGTGAGGTAGTACTGGTTGGAGACTTCAATATTCCAGACGTGGACTGGAGCATCCCAGCAGCAGCATCAACTAGGAGCAGATTTATCCTGGACTCCCTTCAGGGTGCCTTCCTCAAGCAACTGGTCATGGAACCAACTCTGCAGAAGGCAGTACTGGACCTTGTGCTCATAAACAGGGACAGTGTGATGGGGGTAACAGTGGGGGAGCACCTGGGGAACAGTGACCACCAGTCATTGTGGTTTGAAATCACAGAAAGAGCAGAACCAAACGACACAAAAACACGTATCCTGGATTTTAGGGGGGCAGACTTTGGGAAAATGGGGAGATACTTGAAAGAGGCATTAAGGGGAATGGGGCAGGAATCGGGGGTTGAGGAACAGTGGGCAGTATTTAAAATGGGGATTACAAGAGCAACAGAATTATGCATTAAGCAGGTTAGCAAGAGGAAGAGGAAAGGAAGAGGATACCATTATGGTTTTCCAAAGAGGTAGCAAAAGAAAGTGAAAGCCAAAAGATTGAGGCTCAGGCAATACAAAAGACACAGGCAGAAGAGGATAGGGAGAAGTACCAGGAGAAGCAAAGGGAGGCAGGGAGGTCAGTAAGGGAAGCCAAAGCTCAGACAGAAGAACACATTGCAAAATCAGTGGGTAGAGGGGACAAAACCTTTTACAGGTACATAAGTGAAAAAAGAAAGGCAAAGGAAGGGATAGTGAGACTGAAGGGGGAGGATGGGTGCCGCGTGGAGGATGACAACAGTAAAGCTGACATATTGAACAGGTATATCTGCTTAGTCTTTACTGAGGAAGAGGAGGGTAATGGGTCCGAAGGGAGTACAAGGGGTGAGAATGATGCAGAAATGGACACAAGTCCCTTTACACGAGAAAGGGTCCTGAAGGAACTGGAAGTAATAAGAGTTGATAAAGCAATGGGGCCAGATGGGGTGCACCCCAGGGTCCTTAATGAACTAAGAGAAGTGGTGGCTGAACCTCTGGCTATCCTGTTTAGCCAATCACTGGAAACAGGGGAGGTACCCAAAGACTAGAGGATAGCAGATGTGGTCCCCCATACAAAGTGGGAACAAAGAGGAGCGGAGAACTACAGATCATCAGCCTCACCTCAGTAGTGGGGAAGATCATGGAAGCACTACTGAAGGAGAGATTGGTGGAACATCTGGTTGTCAATGGACTACAGGACCCAAGGCAGCATGGTTTCACCAGGGGGAGGTCATATCAGACCAACCTTGTTGAATTTTTTGACTGGGTGACTTGGGAGGTGGATCAGGGAAGGGCAGTGGACATGGCCTATCTGGACTTCAGCAAGGCCTTTGACACTGTGCCACATAGAAGACTATTACGCAAACTGGGGAATATGGGTGTGGGCAGGACAATAGTGTGGTGGGTAGGTAACTGGCTGGGTGGCAGGACACAGAGGGTGGTGGTAAATGGCTGTCACTCCACAGAGGGAAGAGTGACCAGTGGGGTACCACAGGGATCAGTACTGGGACCAGTCCTATTCAACATCTTCATCAGTGACATTACGCAGGACCTAGAAGGCAGAATTTCACTGTTCGCTGATGACACAAAGCTCTGTAATGGAGTAGACACACCAGAGGTGTAGACAGAATGAGAGGGACCTGCAGAAACTTGAAGAATGGTCAGGGTTTGGCAGTTGAAATTCAATTCAAAGAAGTGCAAGATAATGCATATGGGGCACAAAACCCTGGCACAATATATCAGTTGGGGGGGTGAGGATATAGCATGCACCAAGCAGGAAAGGGATCTTGGGGTTATCATCTCTGATGACCTCAGGGTAGGGAAACAGTGTGACAAGGCAGCAGGTAAAGCAAATAGGATGCTGGGATGCATAGGCAGGGGCATTACTAGCAGGAAAAGGGAGGTCATAATTCCACTATACAAGACACTAGTGAGGCCCCACCTGGAGTACAGTGTACAGTTCTGGAGACCTTACCTTCGTAAGGACATTCAGAGGAGAGCAACAAAGATGGTGCATGGATTGCATCACAAGTCCTATGAGGACAGGTTGAAGGAAATGAACATGTACTCCCTGGAGGAGAGCAGGGAGAGAGGGGATGTGATAGAGACATACAAGTATCTTACAGGGAGGAACAGGGTGCAGGAATACACTATTTTTAAGTGAAAAAGATGTTCCAGGACTAGAAGGCATGGGATGAAGTTGGAGGGAAGATGATTCAGAGGAAACGTGAGGAAGAATTTCTTCACAGAACTGGTGGTGGACAAGTGGGACACCCTGCAAGAGGAAGTGGTGGGGGCTGAAACAATCACGGGATTTAAGAATGCATGGGATAGACATAAAGGAATTCTGGAGGTCAGGGGTAAGGTGCAACAGACTTCTAGGAAAACATAAACTGAACTTACAAGCTCAAATGGGCAGACTGGGTGGGCCATAGGCCCTTATCTGCCGACACTGTCTATGTATCTATGAAAATGGTCTCCAGGATGGTCAACAGCTCGGATTCATAGCAGGCAGATCTTGCCAGATAAACCTTGTAGAGTACTGCGACTGGGTGACGTGGGAACTGGATAAGGGCCATGCAGTGGATGTCCTGTAGTTGAACTTCAGCAAGGCCTTTGATTCAGTGCCGCATGGGAGGTTGGGTGGGGGACCAAAAATGGTGAAATGGATCACAAACTGGCTAAGGGGAAGGCAGCAAAGGGTGGTGGGCCTCTAGTCACCGAGAGTGGTGACGAAAGAAGTACCACGAGGATTGGTACTGGGATAGGTGCTGTTTGGGATTTTTATTGCAGATATTTTACACTGGATCCGGAGCAAGATCAGTCTGTTTGCAGACGATACCAAGATGGGAGCTGTGGTTGATTACTCAGAGGGGTGGAAAGGGTTGCAGAAGGGCCTGACTAACCTGCAGGAGTGGGAAGAAACATGACAGTTGGGGTTCAGCGCCAAGAAGTGCAAGGTTCTGCACTTCAGAACCAGGAACTAGGGGAGGGATTATCACTTGAATGGGGTACAGTTGAGGAGCTCCACAGAGGAGAAGGACTTAGAAGTGATCAGTATGGGGAGCATGAACAACTCTGCTCATTGCAGGAAGGCGTCTGCAAAAGTCAACAAAATGCTGGGGTGTATTGCGAGAGGGATCTCCTCCAGAAGGAGGGAGGTTATCCTGCCCGTGTATAGGTCATTAGTCAGGCCCGACCTGGGGTACTGCATGCAGTACTGGTGCCCATTCCTGAAGAACAACATCACATTTTTGGAGGGGGTTCAGCGAAGAGCCACAAACATGATTCAGGGATTGGAGAGCGTGCCCTACGAGGACAGGCTGGGAGAGCTGAATATGTATTCACTGGAGGAAATAATTTTCTTCTGAATTTCATTGTGTTTATTTTAGATTTCCTTTTAGCATTTATTTGTATTGTTCTGTTAGGTCCTTACTCAAAAATATAGTTTGTCTATGATGCACATCACACTACCTTGTCACCTAACATGCTTAGGCTTAGACTCCCTTTCTGTAAGACTACATTGGTTTAACGTTCCTTAGACCGGGGCTTACCAAGTACAACTTCTTAATTTTTTTCTTGATTTATTACATTTGGGGGCTGCCGATGGGAAGCTCTGGTTCTCCGACCCGGTAGTTTGGTCATCATGGACCCTGTTGGCTCCCGATTTTTTTTGTGCTGCTTTTTCCCCCAGGCCCACAACCATGCAATGGGTTGACTGTCTGTCTCCGTCTCCATGGAGATAGCCTATTGCCCTGGATGTGGGCCCTTCCCTGTTCTTGGTGGTGCGCCTGTGCTGACAGCCAGCCACTGCTGGGTGCCAGTCTACAGCACACTGCACGATCCCCCCTTTCCCCCAAGGAAGGAGAGCTGTCTACAGGTGCTCAGTCTTTCCTAGCCCCATCAACCCCGGAGCAACCCGAGTCCGTTTCCCGAACTCAGGTCGCCGGTGTGTCACCAAATACAGCTTCTAAAGAAAACACCAATTCATCAGAAATTTACTTATTAATAAGGACTTGGACTCTAGTGCATCTCCATCCTGATAGCATATGCTGCTTGTTTACCAGTGTCCTTTTAGTAACAGTGATAAATATTTTGGAATTGATTTTAGCAAGCTTTGGTAGTACAGCTGCTAGTTTAATTTTATAATAATGTTTTTCTTACATAATATTGAGGTACCACTTGGGGAAAAAAAAAGCAGCCATTTGGTAAATTTCAGCAGTGACATATGTTACTGTTTATCTTGATTTTTATCTTTTAGTGAATTTTAGCTCTTTATTAGGGTTGAAGACCCTGAACTTTGTCTAAGGTGTAAGCTTTGAGTTTAGTATTATACAACTTGTTGACCTATAAGGCCCCATACAGGTTGGGTCTGGGTTACCTGAAGGAACTCCCGCATTACTATACCCCAAGTCGTGCTCTCTGTTCTGTGGGAGAGGCCCTCCTGAAGGTCCCCAGAACAAGGTTAAAATCTTCTGGGAAATCTGGTTTTTGTAGTGGCCACCCCGATCCTGTGGAATTCTCTGTGAGAGTCACCTTCCCTTGAGATTTTTAAAGGGAAATTAAAATCCTTCTTATTTCAACAAGTCTTTGGGGTCTAAGAAATTAAATATGGCAAGCAGTTTGTGTCTGATTAGTAGTAACCATATTCATTGGTAAGATTTTTTATTCTCATTTATATGTTGCATGTGTGTTTTATATACAGTTTGTCTGTTTGAGACTCTGTAAGGACATCCTGAGCCTTCGGGGAAGGGCACCTGAAAGAAATAAAATCTACTGCTACCTCTATTTAAACAAAATGACTGGTATTCCTTTTGGTTATATAGTGGGGATAATTGTGGGATTAACCTGTTTGTTGCAGATCTTTTCATTAAACCAGACGAATACCTCTCCACTGAGATTTCAACTTTTGGAAAGCATATGCATAAATAAAATAAAATAAAACCAAAGGAGGCAAAGCTGTATAAAAGAAGGAACTCATTTATTAAAATTAAGTTTCAACTGAAACCTGTACAAATAAAATCTAGACCAGAGTTAAATAAATCAATGTGCTATGTGCTTCTGTTGTCTTGTTCTCAGTGGAGACAATGAACTAAACCCCGACCCAGAGAACAGGTCCATTAAGATTACACACAACAGTGCTAGGGGTCTTGTGAATAAAATCTCTGTTTCAGACATGGGTAAATATAGAATCTCTGGATGTAATCGACTTAACAGAGACTTGGTTGAGCAAAAAGATTCAAACTAGTAAAGTTGAATTAAATGACATTTGTTCTTATAGGTTAGATAGAGGAACATGAGGTGGGGGGATCTTAATGTATATAAAATATACCCTTAGCCACACAAATGTTCTTGTTTCAGAAAAAGTAGAACATATTGAATGTTTGTTAGTTCAGTTGCAGTATCTTGCTTGGGTCATAGGGTGGTCTGTTCTTCCCATGACCAAATCTGTTTAACGCAGCTTGAGGATGCCTAAGAGGACAAAAATTGGAAGACTCCTTTCAAAGTCTCAGTTTAGTATAGATTATGGAGGCCTCCCACTAGGAAAGGAAAATTAACTAGCAAAGGTAGCACTTTAGATCTCATTTTTGCATCAACAAAATTAACAGTATTGGAAATTAAGCCACCAAATCTGGGTGATCATAGTGTAGTATACTGTAAAATTGGCATCAGTGACAAACCAAAAATAAAATCCAAGGAATTTTTTTACTAGGTGATGTTTTAAAAAATATTGTAAATTGGCCAGAGCTCTGTATCTGTGGTGAAATGGCATAGTTTTTTTTTTTGAGAGAACCCTGATTTGAATTTAGCTGTCAAAGAATTTATAATGTTTCTTGAAGCATGTAATAAGTTTGCTCCCATAAAGAAACAAAAACAAAACTAACTTGCGTGCCTTGGATAAATGATGAAATAAAAAAACTAATTACAGTGAAAAACAGTCCTGGAAAAAAGCAAACAAAACTTCAAGTCAAGAAATGTGGGAAGAATAAAAAAAAAAGTGAAACAAAGTTGTCAGAGAAATAAGAAAGTCAGAGTCTTTAAAAAAAAAAAAAAAAAGTTAACGAAAACACGGACCCAAAGCAGTACTGGACCATGATCAACCAATCCTATAAGAAACCCAACAGAAATTAAGATTATGAAGAATGGCAAACTCCAGCAAGATAAACAAATTTATTAAACAAGTATTTTATCAAATTACCTGTTTAAACTACATAAAAGAGGAAAATGAACAAGAAACAAATGGTTTAGTTAAAGCTGCAAATACCATAAAGAACAATGGGAATGTGGCAAGTGAGGAAATCGGACCAAAATTTAGATTCAGATTAATTTAAAGGAGTGAAGTACTTAAAGAGATAAATTAAAATCAAAGAAGGCAAGTGGATATGATAGCATAGAAATTAGGTTTATAAAGGATTCAGCTGTCGAAATTGCACCAGTTCTGACTAACCTTTTTAACTGGAGTGTAATGGAAGGTACATTCTCACAATGCTGGAAGGTGGCTAAAGTTGTTCCAATGTGTAGAAGTGATAATTCAACAAATCCATCACACTATTGCCCAACTGCACTACTTCCTGTAGTATCAACAATGTTGGAAAGAATAGTACATGTTCAGTTATATAATTACATAAAAAATACAACAACGTAACCACCCATTTCCCTTGGGTTACTAGAATCCCATCAGTATTAGTCTTAGGCAGGAAGAAAAAGTAGTTGATAAGGAGCTCATTTAGGGGCTTCTTACATGATGACATCATTGTTTACTCAGCTAGCCTGAGGGGGATGATTGTCATGTAGAACTCTCGCAGCAGTATAACCATTTCTGAGTCAGCTGCTCAGGGGGAAGTTTAGAATGTTCAGTCAGTCTGAGTTTGGAAGCTAGAGTAGCAGGAGGTCTGCCAGTTGGGGCTGTGCCACAGAGAGCCTTGTGTTTCTCACCCTAGTTTAGATGAAATCTTCAGTTGCCAGTGAAATGGTGGAGACCTTTTTCAGCAGGATTCCTTGATTTTCACTCCAGGAGAAGTGAGAGGGACTGCTAGTTATATGGATCAAAGGGGCAACCCCTTGAAGGTCCTAAAGTGTGTACAGGTGCTGTTGAGAAGGACATTTGTGTGAGAATTTCTGACATGCTGCCATGGAAAAGGGGTGCTTTCTGGTTGTTTCCATGCCTAAAGGAGGAGCAACTAATCTGTGAGGACAGAATGGGAGACAAGTTCTCAATTTAGGAGGTTGTCTGGGTGAGGGGGGTGCCCAAGATAAGGCTAGATCACACTGGCCAGGACCCCTGTTTACCTAAGTGTGTTAATTTGAAGTAAAGTTTGGAGTCTTTAGTAATTCAGTTGGGATTGAAGGCTTCTTTTGGTTGGGGCAAATGGTGGGAGGAACGCCACCTGGAGTCTACAAGGCAGGGCTAACTGGTTCGTTTATGGGCACCAGGTTTCTCTGGGAAGGCCATTGCTGCAGGATGATGTTCTGAGTGTGTATTTCAATCCACTAAAGTACACTCACTGGGGAAAAAGATGATGTTCTGAGTGTGTGGCAACAGTCCACGAGCATACACTCTTGGGAAATGGAAATGTTTCAGGTGTGTGGTTCAATCCACGTGCATACATCATGGGAAAGAGAAATGAAATGTTTTTGTGATGAACTGTACTGCATAGCAAAGTGTGTCTGGAAAAGGAATGTACTTGTTTGTCATGACCAACCATTGGGGGTCCACTTGTGCTTTAGTTGCAACTGTGAATAAAGCCATACTGCACAATCCCAGCTGCTGCATTGGACAATCTGATCATTGCTTCTGTGGGTAATTAATGGGGCCCCCTCAGCAGTTAGGCATAGCATACACCTAGCATCCTCTCCCCTGGACCTGGTTGTTTTACAAAGGTTCATTTTGGTAATTGTGTCAATGCTAGCAGTGTCAGTGGCACAGAAGGTAGCACACTCGTCTCTGAGGCCGGGAGATCAGAAGGCTATGGGTTCTATCCCCCACACCAGGCACCTGGGTTAAATCCCAGTACTGACACTGCAGTGTAGCATGAGGGGGTGCTGCACTCCTGAGGTGCCATCCTTCAGATGAAATGTTAAACCGCGGTCCCATCTGCCAGTTCTAGTGGTAGTTCAGGTGGATGTTAAAGATCCCATGGCATTTCTCGAAAAGAGTAGGGGAATTTTATTGGGGAAAAAGGGTGTAATATGCAAAATCACAGAAACAGTCCATATTTACAATATTTACACATAATATTTACAACTACTTTACACTACCATATAAAATGTGTTCACAAGAACTCGCACCTTTTTTCTTTCTCTTTTTTTTGGGGTATAACACACAAAACTTAACCATAAGATTTTATCGCAAGCTGTCCATCTGTTTTTTAACTCCACTTTTGTCATTTTTGTTTCATCTGTTTCATACACCTGAACCACTGAAATCTTCACATTTTCCAAAATAACATTATTAGGCACTACCTGTTGTTGCAGGACCCATTTACAACAGGCTTGCCATATATAGTATTTTGACATGGCCAGTATGACCTGTAATGTCTCCTTACATAATTTCTACCATTTATTAGAATATACTACAAAAAGTAATTCTTCATAGGTTAAATTATTAAACAGAGAACATGTCCAAATTCTGGATACTTCCCTCCACAACTTCTTTGCATAGGGACATTCTAAAAATAAATGCTCCTGGGTCTCTAATGTTTGTGTACAACTGTGTCTTGGACAATATCTTTCTATGATCCGTTTGTGTTTATTGTTTTTTTACGTTGAGGTGTCCAGGGACACTCAGCCAGATTATTTCCAATGCAAAAACTGGAATTCTTGCATTACTCAACTGGGACAAGGCTATATTGTTGTTGGCAGGGAGACAGTTTGGGGGGACTAGTTCTCCTTGACTGCTAGCTGCCAATATAGTGTTGTAAATGCCCTGTCTGGAACTTGTCATCACTGCCCTGTAAGGTACGTGCCACTTTCTTAATTTCTGAAACATTGACCTTACAGTTTATGGTATAACCTGGGCCCTGGCCAGTATTTTAGGTTTATTTCCTGCCCAGGCCTGTATGCATATCTCGGCCCATTCTGAGGTGATTTCTCTCCATGGTTTAGAATCTGTAGTGCATGTTGGTATAGTGTTATAGAATAAGTATATGCTATAGCAAAATACTAAGGGGGTTTATCATTCCTAATCCTCCTCCTGTATTTGATCTGTATGTTATGTCCCTCTTTATCAGATTTAACTGGTTTCCCCACAGTGCTTGGAAAAAAAATGCTAAATAATCTTGTCTCTATCTTAACGGGGGAGGGGGGTGACAGGTAGCTAACATATAAAAAAATTTGCAATAGCAAATTTTTAATTCATAAAACCCTTTTCCTTTTGGATATTTGTTTTTCCATTGAACTGACATCCCATCTGCCCTGGATAACTTATCTTCCCAGTTCATTATGGCTGAATTCCCATTCCCAAACTTAATCCCTAATATCTGGATTGGTTCCTGAGATATTTTTATGGATGCATATTAAGTTCTGTTACTCTGGGTATTAATTCCTAGGCTCACACCAGAACTCTTTTCTATGTTAATTGTGGAGCCTGAAATTGCTGAGTATGTTGAAAGCTGATCTTGGAACAACTTCTTCTCTAGTTTGTCCTCCTATTATGAAGACCACGTCATCTGCATAAGCTAATGTCTTAAGGGGTGCTCCCCCAGGTGTAAGAGAGATCCCGTGTATCCTATTGGAATTCTTAATTCTCAACAGTGGATCTATGCAATAAATGTACAATAAAGGGCTAAGAGGGCAAACCTGCCTAACTCCTCTAAGTAACTGTATCATATGTCCTGTCCATCCATTTACCCTTGGTATTACCTTGGCTATTGAATACATACATTTGATCCACTGGATAAACCTGGAGGGTAATCCATATTTTTCTAAAACTAAAGACATGTAATCATGAGAGATTGAGTCGAATGCCTTCTGGTGGTCAAGGCTTAAAACTATACCTTCCTCAGTTCCTTCATGAGCCCTTTGAAACCGTTCCCTTAAGAAAATTAAATTATCTTGAATGCATCTTTTAGGGCTAGAACAAGTCTGGGAAGTACTAATCAGATAATTAGAAATAGTTTCAAGCCTTTTTGTCATGATTTTCCCTAAAATTTTAAAATCAATGTTCAGTAGGCTAGTAGGTCTCCAATTATTGAGGTTACTCTTACTACCTTTTTTGTGTAAAAAAAAAAAAATTAGATCAGTTTGTGCCATAGTAGTTGGCAGCTCATTTTGTTCTAATATCTCGTTAGTTCTGGTGATAATTTCTTCACAAATTTCTTATAGAATTCTGCAGTTAATCTGTCATTCCCTGGTGCTGTATTATTTTTTTAAACATTTTATTGTTGTTTGAACCTCATCTATCAAGAGGGGTTGTGTCGTCTGTTCTTGTTGAAAATGCGTTATGCCTGGTGTGGAAATCTGATCAAAATATTGGGGGTAAATAATTCACTTTTGAGGTGGTTCCGAATGTATTTTTCATGTGTTGATTAATAATCCCTATCATTGTTTTATGTGTGGTGCATAATTGTCCCAACTCATCTTCTAACTGTAATATCATTTTTTCCCACTCTTTTTTGACAATCCTTAAAGGCGTCAAATGTGTTTTTCTTGCATTCTGTTCCAAATCTTGCTTCTTGTTGTAGTGTTTTTGCTGTTATATTGTTTTTTTGTACATTTCTTTTTCAATATTACTGATTTGTTTACTGTAATCCATTTTTAAAGTTTCAGTTTTTGAGATTAGGGCCTATAATTGCCTGCGTAATTGTAAATACTCTTTAAGTATGTGTTTGTTGCCTGTTTCCCTGCATGTTTTTGAAAAGGTGATTTAAAATAGATTTTGAATCTTCGCACCACTCTCTTAGATTATTGTACATACATTGTACAGACGTCCTTGCCTTCCATGTTCTCCCCCACTCAAACTGTACTTTTTCTGTTTTTAGCAGGTCTGTATTTAGACACCATGGACCTTTCTTTCAGGTGAGCATATCATCCCATGCCATCTCTAGCTCTGTGGTCTGTGAATGCTAGAGCTATTGTCTGAATATTTTTAACCTTGAGTGATTTTGATAGAAAAAGGAAATCTATTCTTGTTGACAGTGAGCCCCTAAAATAGGTATTCCCACCTGTTTTGTATTTTATACGGTAAGCATCTTGTAATTGAGGTGTAGTTACAATATCATTTAAAACATTTGAGTCACAAAACATTTTGTTTGTTTTGCCCCTTCTGTCTGTCTGGTACATGACGCAATTGAATCCCCTCCCCAGATGACTAACCTAGCAGTGTGCAGATAGGGCTGAATTTTTTTAAACAGTTCACTTCTTTTGCTTTTTATTTGGGTGCATAGGTATTTATCAGCCTCAATCTAGTTTTGTCATAATGGATGTCTAGTATTATGGTTCTTCCGAGTTCTGAGTCAATTAGTCTAGACACTTTGAAATTACTATTGTTGAATAGAATCCCTAGAACATGATATGTCTCTTCCCCTTGTGACCAGAAGGTAGCCCCTTGTCCCCATTGTTTGGTAGCTTGTGCAGTTTCATAAAAGGTTTTAAGTCTTGTGTCTTGAATACAAATAATATTCGCCTTGCATCTAGCTAATTCTGAAAGAATAGTAAGGTGCCTCTTCCCAATTTTAATACTGTTGATATTCAAAGTTAAGATCTGGAGGGATGCCATTAAGAAAAGAAAAAATGCAATTACCCTAGACATTATTTACTTTTGTCTAGTATTCAATTTGTTTTTCACAGTATCCCCTTCCCCAGTTCTTCTTTCCCTGAGGAGGGGTCCATTGTGGATGAAGAAATGGAAGATGAATCTGATTTCATATCTTATTCCTTTGTGTCTCCACAGGCTTTCTCAACTGGCAATATGTTGAATTGGTTTGTAGCCACCATTTTATTTTTCCCTTTCACAACCCTCCTTTTCTTCCCCTTAGGTTCAGTTATTTTTCCTGTCTTTGTCCTTGGCCTCTTCTCATATGTGGTCCCAAGGATGACCCCAGAGAATTAGACCAGTCAGTCTGACCTCCATTGTGGGTAAGCTCATGGAGGCCATACTAAAGGAAAGGTTGGTGGAATATCTAGAGGAGCATGGTCTCCAGGATGAGAGGCAGCATGGGTTAATTTTGAGGGGGGGATCGTGTCAAAGAAATCTGATTGACTTCTTTGACTGTGTCACTAAGACTGTAGACAGGGGCCAAATGGTAGACATCCTCCATCTTGATTTCAGCAAGGCCTTTGACTCTGTGCCCCACAAAAGGCTGATCAGGAAGTTAGTGGATCTTGGGGTTGGGGAAAAGATGGCCAGATGGGTGGAAAACTGCCTGAGGGACAGAACCCAGAGGGTGGTTGTGGGGGGAGAGTTTATCTGGCACCAGAACGGTAACCAGTGGGGTCCCACAGGGTTCGGTGCTGGGGCCAGTGTTGATCAGTGTCTTCATCAGTGACATTGGGATGACATCAAGGGCAAAAAGTGCCTATTCGTGGATGACACAAAGCTCTGTGGGAGAGTGGACACAGCTGAAGGGATACAAGACCTACAGGAAGATCTGGAAAAGCTGGGGAGGTCGTCTAGGATCTGGCAGCTTGGCTTCAATGCCAAGAAATGCAAAGTTATGCATATTGGAGCCAAGAAGCCCAGGACAGAGTATTGCCTGGGTGGAGTCGGAGTATCTGCATCAGAGGAGGAGAAGGACCTGGGAGTGATGATCACTAGTGACCTGAAGCACTCCACACAGTGCAAGAAAGCAGCAGCAATGGCAAACAAGATGCTGGGATGCATATCTAGGGGAATCAGCAGTAGGAGAGAGGAGGTTATACTGCCCTTGTACAGGTCCCTGGTAAGGTCTCATCTAGAGTATGGGATTCAGTACTGGTGCCCACACCTCAAAAAGAACATTAACATGCTGGAGAAGGTCCAGAGGAGGGCTACAAAGATGATAGCTGGTCAGCAGGGTAAGGCATATGAGGAGAGATTGAGGGCACTGAACATGTACTCCCTGGAAGACAGAGAGAGAGAGAGAGAGGACATGATTGGGACCGTCAAGTACTTGAAAGACATAAATAAGGTTGATAAGGAGGGACTCTTTAAGCTGATTGGCAACCATGATATGAGGGGGCACAATCCTAAGCTGGAGGGTGGGAGGTTTAGGAGGGAGGTCAGGAAGCACTTCTTCGCAGAGAGGGTGGTGGACACTTGAAATGCACTGCTGGAAGAGGTCATCTCGTTGAAGACAGTGGGCAGCTTTAAGAGAGGCTGGGATAGGCATAGGGGGAAGGTAAGGATCATGGGTATGGAGGATGGGAGAAGTGGGGAGGGAGGGCAGGGACACTAGCTCAAGCTGTGGACCTTGCAGTACGAGCAGGCTTGATAGACCAAGTGGCCTTCTTCTGCTGGCTTCTTCATATGTATGTTCATATGCTACCTGTGTGAATGCAGTTTCAGTTGTCGGTTGGGTGAGGGGGGGCATAGTATCCTGGTCCTGCTCCTGTAAATCTTCAGACATACTTGGCCCTACTTTTTCTGGCATACCTGCGGTGTCCATGTTAGCTTTTTCTAATCCTACATCCCCTATCTGTGCCTGGTTACTTTCAAAGGGGGGGTGGGGATTGGGGGCCCTCTATCACTGCAGGGGCCTGGCTAACTTCTTCATTCTTGTTCAGTGTCTGGTCTACATCCTGCACTAGGGTAACCTTCTCAGATGTATCCCCTTGTGTGCTTTCTTCCTCCTGCAGTGCCTTTTTTTCTCTTTCTGTTCCCTTTACTTTCTGTTTCTCTTGTCCTTGGTGGATTGCCTGCATCCTGGTTTCTGAGGCCTTAGCACAACCTTTTTTTCTGGGCCTGTGTGATTAAGGCTTCATGGGCCACCCCTTCATCATTATTATGGGATGCCCATCGGCACCATACATATGAATGCCCCTTCTCCTCGCACAGATTACACCTGAATAAATTCAAACATGCAGAAACAAAGTGCCCTAATTCTAAACGATGTGTGCACAGTGGTATGTCGCAAGCGTCACTAAGGGAGCCGCACTTGTGGCAGAATTTGGTCTGCCCTGGGTAAAACAGTGAACCTCTGTCTGGTCCTAGAAAAAAACAGCTAGGTAAATGTATAATACCGTTGTTGACATTACCAGTTTACATTTCACTCTCCACCACCCAGTCCAAAACTGTTCAGAATCGATGATGGGGCAAGGATATTCAGGTACTTCACAACTTTTTTTTTTTTTTTTTAACTTTGTATTTATTGTTTTTTAATAAACAGGTGAAATACATTCCAAGCAGTGGCTTAACAAATGTTAATATTTTCAGGACACATTGAGGGCGCCACCCCTCTAGAACACCAACATAATACATGTTCCACTGCTTTAAGATACATCTCTGGAGGTTACTTAAATGTTTATGTCCATTTTTAAAACAAAATTTTGCTAGATACGAAGCCCATGAGCAGCACGGAGATATACTATTTCAGTATCAATATATGAAGTCCAGGAATTTTAGTATCCCCTTAAAAGGGATCTATTGAGAAGTCCTTGCATTAGCTCTAATATGAGCACCTTAAAACTGTGCTAATTCTGAAAAGATTTTTCTGCCTCAAATTAAAATAAATTTGCTGTAAGAGTATCCGTAAGAAAGTTTAAGTTTTAAGTAAGGAACTGGCTTTAAACAGTTTTATCATTTTAAACAGAGGCCTATGTAGCGAGCATATTATAAGACTAAAACGCAGAAGATGAATAACAAATTTAAATAGGAGAAAAATAAAATGTTCAGGAATAATAGTCCCGATTTAACCTTGATTAAAGTACTCACTCACACCCCACTGGGGTTTAGAAAACTAGTATGGGGACTTAAACCAAGTCTCTCTCTCATTTCTCTTAATCTTGTTTGGAGTAATCCATTCTGGTTTTTCATGACTCATCGTCTGAAGAGTTCTCACTCTGATCTGTGGGGCGTCTTCTTCTCGGGACATGCTTTTGAGCCCAACGATCAGCTTCTTTCAAATCTGAAAAAATAAAGATCTTCCCCTGGTGCGTTATTCTCAGTCGGTCTGGGAAAATGATGCTGTGTTGAATCCCTGCTTCACGCAGAAGTGCCCTCGTACCATCAAACTGTTTTCGCCATTGTCTAGTGGCAAAGCTGATGTCTGGGTAGAGTCTGACTGTTTCCCCATCACAAAGAAGTGACTTATGTTGTCTGGCTAAGGCCAGCAAGTAATCCCTTGTAGCAACGCCATCAGTGATGGCCAAAACTGCCCACAGGGCTTCGGGGTTATCCGGCCTGCCTCTAGTTGCGATCCTGTAAGCCTTTTTTATGCCTCTTGTACGTGGGCCAGCATCTTCACCAAATTGTTGTTGGAGCCAGTCGTGGAGAAAAAGAACCAAATGGTCTCCCTCACAGCCCTCTGGAAGCCCTTAAGAGACGGATGTTTGGAGCCCTCATGTGGTTTTCCAGATTTTCCAAACGCATTTTTAGGTGACCGTTCTCTTTTATTACAACATTGACAGTGCCCAGAGAAGCATCCAATCTCTTTTTAGCCTCCGACGATTCAGCTGAGACTGCATCAATCGAGGTTTCCAGTGTTGTGACTCTTAGAAATGCCATCAATTTTCTCAGCCAGGCCAGAAACTGAGGAAATTAATCTACTTATTTTGAAGCCAAGAGATTGTAGAGTTTCCTCTCCTTCATGTCCTGAATCTGATGTCCTTAGTTGAGAAGTGGACCGCGTGGCAGCGGGAGCAGGAACATTTTTAGATTTTACTCCATCCTGGATATTTCGATCCTTTCGAGGATTTCCCATGTTATTCTTCAGGTCTTCCGATTGTTGTTTCTCGATATATATTTCCTCTGTGCAATCAAAAAGTTACTTATTCAAGATTCTAAAGCCAGACTTATTGAGGAGCTCTAATTTAAGGCGACCATTTTGCTCGGGCTCACTAGCGCCCCCCACTTCACAATGTTTTTTGAGCCAAAATAAAATATCAGTCACATTTACCCCTTCGTTTCTGAATAGAATTGTTACAGTTCTCACAGCAGGTTTAGTAATCAGGATGGCCAGGAAAGGTGTCCATAAAGGTGTCTTTTAATGAGTTGTATTTTTACCTTGAATCTGTCAAGACAGTTCACAGTTTTAAAGCTTATGTCAAAGTTGTATTTGTGTGTATGAATCAAAGCGAATATCTCGGAGGCATACAGTCATAATGAGTTTCTTAACAGAGTTTTACCAATGCAAAACCTATCAGGTGGTTGATCAAGTCTTCCTTTGTATAATACACCTATTGCATTTTTCCTCTGTGTTGGTTCCCACTTATTTTTAAATAGGTCTGACATCCGTAACATAGGTTTGAAGAACTTGCGTTGTGTATGGTCTTGCAGTTTCTGAGGGTCTATGCCAATGGGTACTATGGGTTCCCTTCCTTCCTCTACCATTTCTGTAGTCAGCATGCTCAGGCTTTCTTTTTCATATTTAGTGTTTACCCCCGAGGTTGAGGCTTCAGTATTATCAAAGAGAAGTGGGGCCAAGCCTTTATCTGTAGCTTTTTCTACTATTTCCCCTTTTAAGCTGACCCATTTTAGAGGAATGCCCCATGTTACGGGAAGTTCCTTCAAACTGTATCCCCTCTATTTCCATGTTATTTGTAGCTTTGTGAGTGTTACAGCTCTTTTTAGGAGAATCAATTAATTTACCTGTAGTCATTATCTGTGTCCTCATACTCTTGTACCTTTGGATCGCTTGGGTTCTGTTTCCAGGACCCATCTGTTTCTGCTACCCATCCTTCGTTTTGCAAGGCTGAGGCTGCTGACCTTTCTGATGTTTGTTCCGAAGATTTGTTCGCTTTTTTCATATTCCCTGGTTTGCTCTGTCTAGAAGTGGTCCCAATGGTTTTCCTCTAGGGTAAGCCATCCACTTTAGTGTTTATTTCCATTGTAGGCTGTTTCTCTATCGGGACTTGGATGCCGCATATGGGTGCGGTCTCAGCGGTCAGGAGATCCAAATCTGTTTTCGTTGCCTCAGCAACCTGAGGTTTTGCGTACAGGATTTCAGTGGTCACTTGAAATTTCTCCTCCTCATCCACTTTTTGCTGAAGTAGCTGTCTCTTTTTTTCCGCCAGGGCATTTCTTAATATTTCTTCAACATCTACAGAGTCTACTCGGAGCTGTAAATGCCCCTGACTGGCCCATACCTAGAGCTCCGCCTGGCCCAATTTACAGACAACGTCCTTCTGGACTGCCTTTTTCCCCAGCAACCACCCCCTTCCCCCAGGTATCGCTCCCTAGAACTCCTAACAGTACCTTATTATTTATATACTAGACTAATTGTAACTAATTGAAGCCTTTGTACACCTTTGTATTACTGGAATTGCTTTGTGTGTTCTTTTATTGTATCTCACCTGTAATGTTCTCCATTGTTGTACTCCACCACCAATTGTTGTCTACCCTCCCTGCGACAAGGTGCCTTTGTAAATGAGTCTTTGACTCAAAGATTGTAAATCCGAATTATGAAATAAATAAATAATAAAAAAAAAAGTCCCCTTCTGTCTCCGGATCATCTAGGTCTTTCTGCTCAGGTACTCCTTTCTCTAAATTTTGCTTACCGTCAGTATATTTTACTAGCCATACCTTCAGAGTGAATAACCACAGTCATGCTGGCATAACGAATACTTGGTGCTTCCGAATTAATTCCATTTGGCTCCGATTTTCTTGCTTCTCTGGAAGTGAGATCAATTGCAGGTGGAAACTAAATATTTCCACTGGTGGTAATCTCAAAAGCTGATGAGGCCAAGGAGGAGACTAACTCCCCAGCCTCCAACACCTCTGTGTCTTCCTCTGGAGCGCAAGTGGCCATGATGCTGATGTCCAACAATTCCTCTACTAGCAGAGTAGGAAAATTTCCCCAGTGCCCTGGCCAAATTTCCCCTCATTCATTAAAAATACTACCAACAGCTTAATCAAGGTAATTTGGCATTCATCTGTATCCCCCTTCCCTGGGTCATGCCTGAAAATAGGCAGAATTTGTCTAGTGCACTTACCTGGTCAACAAAAATGAAATAAATAAATAATTGTACCCCCACCCCACTTCCTTTAGACGTTGAACCTGGTATACACTCTACAGCTAGGCATAGTACCAATCTGAGTATTTCTGCCAAAGATAAATGGTATGCCATATGTGGGAACTAGTTCCTTTATGGGGGATGCCAACTTGCCAAAAGTGGCGTGGGGTTACGAGAAATTAACAAATCTACAATCAGGTTTCCAGAAATGAATGTCCACGAACATCACACTTAAATAATTTTTAGATCTAATAGCTTCTCCACTTGATAAAGAGAGGAATGTGGGTGCCGTGTTTATGGACTTATCTAAGGCATTTGACATAGTGGATGATGAGATCTTAATTGCCAGATTGGAAAAAGTTGGTTTGGCAGAAGAGGCTTGCAAATTGTTTAATTCTTCTCTTTCAAATAGAACTCAGATGGTCACCATTAGTGGGAAATCAAGTACATCCCCTGTAGAACGTGGAGTAGCACAAGGGTCCATATTAGGTCTGTTATTTTTCCTAATGTACTTAAATGAATTACCGTATATACTCACGTATAAGCCTACCCGCATATAAGCCGAGGTATATTTCTACGCATCTAATGGTTGTAATGAATTGGCAATAAGCATACATCGCGTCACCATAAACTACAAAATTCCCAGTCAGCAGCGCTGAACGACTGTGCTATGTCGGGTGCCGTTCTTCCGATTCGCACAAATGCTGAATGTGCTCTCTCACTAGTCTCTCTCTCTCTGTTACTTGCTTGGTTTTCTACCCTAACTAGGATTTCCTACCCTAACTGCACCGTAAATCTCTCTCTCTCTCTCTCTCTCTCTCTCCACAACTGATGACAGAGGGAGAGAGAGAGACCGCTCAGACTTCTTTTTCTGTCCACAGCATCAGGCTGCTCTCCTCAGTCCCTGTACTCATATCGCTGTTGGTGTAATGGTGTGGGGTGGGGGAGATGGCTTAAGGGGATTTTTGAAGCAGCAACCTGAAGCACTCGGGAACCTATGAGCGACTCACCATAAGTCGGGTGTACGTCTGCAACACGCGCAAGCTGTCTGTATGCTTTACACTGCACTTGCTGTCTCTCACTTTCTCTCTCGGTGCAGCATCGGAGACAGTGTGCGATCGCCTGGGGTGGGTACACGGGTACCAGGGGATTTCACCGGGGCAAATTACCACAGGACACTATGGAGAGATGACACAGGTGTTGCAGACATGCTTTATCAAAGCAAATGCGCTGTCTCTCTCCTCTTCACTAGTTGCTTGGTTGATTAGACCCGCGTATAAGCAGAGACCTGCAAAGCGCAGCAATAATTTTGGTGTAAAAAACTCGGCTTATACGTGAGTATATATGGTACCAAATTACACAAGTCATTCAAATATTAGACTATATGCTGATGATACTGTTTAATGGTGGAGGGGAGCAACTACAAAGAGGCTGAGTGCAAATTACAGCAGGATTTTTTAATAATGCAGGATTGGTTCCTGTCCTCTAAATTAATATTAAATACATAGTAAACACAAACAATGGTTTTTAGTGCAGTTTCAACCAGAAAGAGAAAGGAAGCTTTTAAATTGGAAATAAAACAATTGAAGGTGAAACATTAACACAGGTTGCAAGTTATAAATACTTAGCAGTGATTTTTGACCAATATTTGTCTTTTAATTTACATATTAAACATTTGACGAGACTAAATTCTAGGATCGGAGCAGTAAGGCAAACATCTTTTTGCGTGACCAAAGGAGCACTGCAGACTGTGGCCAGTCAATTAAATTGATCAATTATAGATTATGGGAGCCACATATATGGCCGTGCAAATAAGAGTCAGTTGCATGGGGGTGGATATAGTTTATAACAGACTGGCCAGATTTGTACTCCAATGTGGTTACAGCACCCATCACTGCGAGGTGTGCCAAAGACTGGGATGGCTGCCCTTGGAAAGGAGGAGAAAATGGATTTGGGCAACCCTGGTACATAGAATCCGACAAAATAACAACCCCAAGTTTACTTGAAAAATTAACTAAACCAAACCATAGTTTTCATCCGAGAAATAAAATGCTAGGGAACTGGTAGTTCCTAAACTTAAAAAAAAAAAAAAAGGTATGAAAATATGTCTTCCAATATAAGGCTTCAAGAGCATGGAAGGAGATTTCCCCACAGCTGCTGTTGATCGAACTTTCACCCAGGGTCTTTAGCACTGCTGTGCAACATGAATTATGCTATTGATATGAATGTTACAAGTGAACTTGTTTTTAAACTGTGTGTGTAATGTATTTTGCAAGTTGTTTGTGCTTTTATACTTTCTTCTGCATTTTTTGTCTTACAGATCTATAACATAGCTTTGTTGTGTAACTTTGAAAGCTTAGTGTAAGATCTGAACAGGAACACCTTGCAAACAGGGCATTTAAATGCCCTAACGGTGTGTAAATCAGTGAAGTCCTGTATAAAACTAAAGCTTACTGCTACTACTCTATAACTCCATAAAGGAATGGAACTCATTGCCTACTTACTTTCATTCATTAAAAACTTATTTTTCTTACCAAAGCAAATTGAAAAAGTATTGCAATGAGGACTCCCAATGTAAATTTTTGTGTTGACTTGTTATGTTCTTTGTTGTGCATTGTTCGTATTTTAATGTCTGTTGTATTGTTTTATGATCTAGGTCCTCCTTGAAAACGGGCATTTGATGCCCTTGGGAACTTACCAAAATTTGAAATAAAAAATTTTATAAAATTGTTTCAGTGAAATTCAGTTTGCCAGTGGAAAGTAAACTGAGATCATTAGTAGTGGTTTCGATGTCACTTTGGACAGAAACCCTATCACTCTTTTGAATGCTGTTTTCTGACCTTGTGCTCTTCCTTATGACAACTCTTTGTGGGGTACACTTGCCTTGCCTTCCCGTAAATGAATCACAGTGATCATAAATTCCCACTGTTCTTATTCAGTTAGTATGAGGGGCGGGGGTGTGAAAAACACTGCAACTTAAAACTTGAACTAAAAGCAATAAACCAGGCTTGTGCGCTGTGCTAATTCTGGAGAGATTTGCCACAGTTTATCCACCCTGTCTTTTCACCAACCAATACAAATATTTCTGCTGCTCTTTCAGGCAAGACAACAAATACAGTCACACAGTACCCAATCATTTTGAGCTATAAAACTTTCACATGTCCCTCCTCCTCCATGTTTTTGCTGTGAGAAATGGTCACTGCCCAATGTATGATCACAATAGGTACTGATCTGCAAAGCAGAGCAGGCCTAATAAATAGATGCTAGTGGATGGGCAACAGTGAACAACAATGCTGTGCTCACTTCAAGTGGTTGTCATGACAACCAAGTAGACCTTGAGAGCGAAGCTAGAGAGGTCTGAGTTTGTCATGACAACCTCGAGAAGTGAACTCAGTGCTGTGTTCTCAGGTTAACAGTAGGAAAAAAAGAGGTGATTATGCCACTGTACAGGTCTCTGGTGATGCCTCATCTGGAATGCTGTGTTCATTTCTGGAGGCCTCACCTTAGGAAAGACATAGAAAGACTAGAGACTATACAGAGAAGGGCAACAAAGATGGTGCAAGGTCTGCATCACGAGCCATATGATGCAAGGCTAAAACAGCTAAACATGTACTCATTAGAAAAAAAAAAACAAATCGGGGGATATGATGGAGACATTTAAGTACTGGAAGAGTATCCGCAAGGTACAGGTACAGACATGCTCTCCTTCAAGTAAACAACTGCACCTGGACCAGAGGTCATGACATGCATTTGAAAGGGGGCAGGTTCAGGAGCAACACAGGGATATCCCCCACCTACAATACCTCTCTCTCATCACCCTGCCACACTCTACCTCTCCTCCTACCCCCCCCTTCCGGTTAACATAGCTTAACACTGGCCTACCCCTACACTCAATTAACCACTTATAACCTACCCCTATATCCCTCTTATATGCATTTTAGTCCACCCTGTCATCTCTGTTTGCCTTGAAAATCATGTTCTGTCTGCGCGTCTCAATAAATTTCCTTTCCCTTCTTCCATTCTACTCTCCACAATTTTTCATTCCCTCCTTCCTCTCTTTACTCCAATCACTGTAAATCTTGAATACCTATGTTACACTAATGGCTACCGATTACTGTTCCGTCACCTTACAATCTAGTGCCACATACTGGTGCCAAGTTATTATATATGTTACAGTGTTACCAACTGTCCCCAACTGTTACCAATTTGCTATATGTGTCTTCATATCTACTATACTTAACTGTTGCATTGTTAGCCAGTGTTATCTACCTGTAAGCCCTCCTGCTCTCATTGTACGCAAGTAAGCAAATTGTATTC
Organism: Neoceratodus forsteri; assembly: GCA_016271365.2. NCBI lineage: Eukaryota > Metazoa > Chordata > Ceratodontiformes > Ceratodontidae > Neoceratodus > Neoceratodus forsteri. The sequence goes on from CM028129.1 coordinate 728,930,079, forward strand.
CAACATTGTAACATTTCTGTGTATTCTATAACGTTGTTCCCTACCCCCCAGGTCATACCCGGAGATGAGCAACTTGTTGCTCACCGTGCCTTCCTGATGAAACATTTCAATAAATAAAATAAAGGAAGTTTCTTCTTTTCAGAAAGGGTGGTGAACCTTGGAATGGCCTCCCCCCACAGGTGATGGGGTCAAACACGATCAGAGAATTCAAGCTGGCATGGGAGAGACAGTGTGGAAAACGTATAACACAGCAGCCTGATTTTGGGATGGGGGGTGGGTAGTATACATGGGCAGACTATATATGGTCCACGTGGACCCCATCTGCTGACACATTCTGTGTTGTTCATTGTTGCCCATGCAATGTCTTTATACTGTATGGGCAACAGTACAACGACAGGGTATTTCTTGAGAAACAGCATTTCATTCTTCCTGAATCAGAACAAACAGGTTTTGAAAAATTAGCAGAAGCCATCACTAGTTACTCATTTTTTCCTCACAGCTGTCAGAAGAAACTGACAAAGGGGAAAAAAATGAGTATTCTGTGCAGCTGTCAGGATTACAAGAGCGCGAGGGCATTCCATGTTGTTGTACCCTAGTAGTGATTTACGCGAGATGGTACATCAACAGTTTTGCGTTACTAGGGTACAGCAAGTCTAGGAATTTATTGAATTCCATTCGGAATTGTGCTCTCGCATACACTATAAAGGGGCTTAAGGGAAAAAGGAATGTTAGGAGAGAGTGGGAGTCTAGAGAGCAGGTAAGTCTGCAAGGACACACAGAGACAGTTACAATACAAGAGGGTCATTAGGGTGTTAAACTTGCATGTGAAAACAGTTGGGCTAAAAAAGTTAGGCACCATTTTTTTAGCTGTGTAAAAAGGGTAGAAGAAAGTTATGGATAGGGTAGGGCCACTGTGATTTTATGAGAAATAAGGTGATAGCAGAGACTGTAAGGTTAACAGAGGCACTAAATGTTGCATCTCTTTATCCAACAGGAAGCAGAGGCTGAGGGATAGCTTGCTGTGTATGGATGAGGTATGCTTGGGTGCACAGATGAGGCCTGCAGTGACATGAAAAGAGCAGCAGCTTTTTCTGCTGTGCAGTCAGAGAAGATTAAGGCTAACATGTCCCTGTAACCTGATAACCTGCAAGCTAGGCTACTCATCGAATTAAAGGATGAGATAGCCTAGTTTCTTGTAAAAATGTTTCGGGAATACGTAATAGCAAGTATTATATGAGGAGACAACAAGAGGGCAAATGTAGGTTTCATTTTTTAAGAAAGTGAGCAAGGTTGTTACAAGCTGGTAGGTTTAACTTTGGTGTAAGATGCCAGAATATATTATCAAGTATTATACAGTCAGTTGCCTTGAGTGGCACAATGCTACTTTGTGTTTTTTTTTTTTTTTTAAATAAGTGAAATATATAAGTAATAAGCCATGACAGAGTGTGCATTATAGGATTTTAATATATGGATATTGAATTTAATAAATCTGTAAAGCATATAAAAAAATTCCGATAATAGCCTCAAAGGCTTAGTGATAATACTGTTGTCAATCACTGGTAATAGTATTGTCAATCACTGGTAATACTATTGTTTTGTGCTGATACCTCCTGCCCCCACGTCGTAAGCGTGCCTCCTCATTTGGCGGTTTTCCTGTGTGGGCGGGCAGAACAGTTGAAAAAACATGGCGGCCATTCTGTTGCTTAGCGAGGGCGAACTCGGTTCTCCGTTTTTATTTTCTTTTCCCGATCAGCAAATTAAAATATCTGGTTGATCCTGCCATTCCAGTGGTGAAGAGCAGGTAAGATCTCATTTATTTGAAAAAAAAGAGGCAGATGCCGGCAACCGTCAGGAGCGAGCAGACAGCTGAAGACAGAGCGCGAGACAGTGCGGCGGTTCACAATGACCCACACTCCTTAACTGAACTGGCAAACCACCTGTCTGAAAAGACCCCAAAACATACTCGGATCCATATATTAAAAAAAATAAAGTATGGTTCCGTGTGTATTCCTGATCAGCAATACCATCTCGCGGTTCTGGACATGTAGGAACCTCTCAATGGTATTACTGACCGGTAATACACATGGAACCATACATTATTCTCTACTTAATGCAAGCCCCAGGAGTGTACTAGGGCCAAAGGCCGAGTGTTCTTATGTCCTTGGGGAAGTGCATTAAAATCCTGTGATGCACACCCTGGAGGTGCCTATTACACTTATAAAATGGCTGTAAGTAGATTTTTTGAGGAGGAAAATGAGATTCAGCACCTGACAGCATTTCTAGAAATGTAATGCATGGTCAGGTGATGTCTCAGCCAGTGAAGTGTCTAGATTTTTTCTTGCCATTTTATGAACACATTTATTCCCAGGGATAAGTGTCACTGACAAGTGTTTAACAACTCCTACTATTCTAGAATGGCCTGTCAGTCTCTAGTCTTACAAGTTTGCAAGGGAAAGGCAAATCTTAGAGATGGAGTTTCTAACACAGAGTAACACAGTCCTGTATTAATATAAAATATATGCAGATGTAAACTAAAGCATTATATGAAACAGCTTATTGTATCCCCCCCCATATCTATATCTAGGATTGCTTTAAATTGCCTCACCTTCTGGTCCCACAAGTCTGCAAGGCTACCCAAGAATGTTTAAAGAGCTGCTGATGCCTCAAAGAAAACTTTGAAAAACAAAATAATTGGGTACAATTCAGCTTGCATTTCAAATATATTCTATAGAGTTTTCTTCCTCATCTGTTATTACTGAGGAACTTTGCATGAATACATGATCCGTATCCATAAGAGTTCATCTTCCTCTGTAGCTTACTCCCTACTTCATGTCATAATCCTCTCGTGACATCATAGTCTGTTGCATTGGGAGTAACTGTGATGCCACAAGCAGTGCATTATGACGTCAGGTGGGGAGAAAGCAACAGGAATAGATGAACTCTTCAGGAGCAGAGATCCTGTTCTCATGCAGATGGCCTCAAGTAATAAATAATGGGGTGGAAAAATGCAGAGCTAATGTGAAATATAAACTGAACTGTGTTTAAATATTATGTTTTGTTTGTTATTCTGAAGGTATCAGCTGCTCTTTAAAACGTTGTCATTTTATTAGCTTATAACCACTGCAAAATTCTACATGATAAATAGAACAGATAACACCAACCATATCTGTATGCAGACAAAAGAAAATGGTAATATTAAATGCACGCTAAAAATAGAAAATAGAATTGACATTTCAACCATAGGTCTTCTTCAGGAATCATCAAAACATAGGAACATAGAAAGTGACTGCAGAAGGGGACTGCAAGGTCCATCTAGTCTGCCCAAGAACCTACCTGGTGCTATTCCCCCTCCCCTCCGTTGCCTTTCCACATTCTACCTTTGTGTCTATCCCATGCGTTCATGAACTTGCTTACCATTTTGGCCCCCACTACCTCCTTGAGTAGGCTATTCCATGGGTTCACCACCCTCTCTGTAAAGACATACTTTCTTGTATTAACACCTGACCCTCCCTCCCTTCAGTCTCATGTCATGCCCTCCTGTTCTCCTGCTCTCTTTCAGTTGGAAAAGCTCCTAAACATTATTTATACCCCTCATATATTTAAAAGTCTCAATCATGTCACCCCTCTCCCTCCTCTGTTCCAGGAAGTACCTGTTGAGTTTCTTCAGCATGTCCTGGTATGCCATATGGTGCAGTCCCTGAATCATTTTTGTGGCCCTCCTCTGCACTGTCTCAACTCTATGTCCCTTTTGAGGTGCAGTATCCAATACTGTATGCAGTACTCCAAGTGAGGGTGCACCATCGCCCTGTAGAGTGGTAACACCACTTCCCTCTTGTGACTTGTGATTCCCCTCCTCATACTGCCCAGAATGCCACTTGTCTTTAGTGCCTCCTTTTCGCACTGTTTACCCACTTTCAAGTCTTCTGATATAATGACCTCTAGGTTCCTCTCCTGGTTGGTGGAGGCTAGCTTCTCTCTTCCCAGGTAGTAATCCTCTTTGGGATTGTTTCTGCCTAAGTGCAAGACTTTGCACTTCAAAAGAGAAAAAAACAAAGTTAGTGAAGTGGTAAGGGGAAATAAGGGGTATGCATGTGGGGAAACAAAATAGGGGACGCTGTAGAAGAAAGTGACAATGGGCAAGGTAGGAATAGAATCTGGAAAACAAAAAGGGATGATGGGTATGAAAAGGCTTAGCAGGAGTGAATGAGTTGAGGAGTCCTCAAGTGTGGACTAATTAACTGGTCCTAGTAAGGAGGCAGAAAGGTGACAATTGTGGGGGAAGGAGACAGAGATAGACATCTGTAGAAAATAAAAAATGGATGTGCACACATAGTTGGAATGTCCATGTGAGCATGCCCCCACACACACACGATGCAAGTGTGTGCAGGCATACACACACATGCAAATGTACCATGCACACATGCAAGTAAAGATATATGATTGGTGTGGGGGAGAAAGACAGACTACAGTGGTAAACCATAAAGTGGCTGAAAGATGTTAGTAGAAAATAAGTCTGTCATTTAAACCAGAGGGTTTCCCAGAGCCTAGGCAGATGAGCAGCTTGTTTTCCATCTTTTTTCTTTGGTCAACATGCTGTAAACCCTGCTGAAGGAGGCAAATGGAAAGATCAGTGACATTATGGTCCCTGGAGGTAGGATATAGTGGGTTTATCAGTGTCGCCCTTCCTGGCTGCCCAGCAGTGTTCCCTGAATTGGTCAGCCAGACATCTTGTCAGTTTTTCTGACATAGATAGCTGCACGCTTCCTGCTAAAAATACAATATACCACATTACTGAACATGCATGAGAACTCCATCATGATGTGAAAAACATGTGTGGGACCTTGAGATCTTACTTTGCGGAAGACTCTTGCAGCAGACTACACTGGTAGGACTGTGCCGCCAGGCACTAGGACCTCAAGGAAAACTTCTAGCTAGCAGCCTGCCACAAGGGACTGCCCCTAGGGATGTCAGTGATCTGATGTCAGCATCGTCTGTATAAAAGATGGCCCCCCCCCACCTACCTCAGTTCTTTGGCCACCGTTGACCCATACACTTCGGACCCAGAGAACATCACAGCTACAGTCGACCACTATTTCCTGTGCTTTTGATTTTTCTTTTCTTTTTTACATTTAACATTGAATTCTTCTGTATTTCCTGGATAGGTTTATATCTTCTACGCCAGCCTTGTTGTCCGACTGCTCCACTAAGTACAGTATGCCTGCGGCAAACAAATTCCAGAAAAAGACTGTCATTCTTTGTGCCTGCTCTGCTTAGGCCCCAGTCATGATATCGAAGCCTGCCAGTACTGCCAAAAGTTTAAGCAGGCCATTCACAGGTGAAGATTGAAGACACTGGACAGCCATCTTCTAAAGCAGAAGCCTCCTGCCATGGAGAAAGCAGTGTAGGTCAGGAGCTCTTTGGCCTCATCTGCGCAGTCCTGGGGGGGGCACTTCCTCATCCTCCCACAGGGAGAAATCTGGGAAGCACAAACACCAGGAAAAACACTGAGAGAGGGCCCAGTCAGCTTCCCAGTCATGGTCTCCTCACACACTGTCTTCTGCAACAGCACCATCCTCCCATGTGGGTTGGCGCCTCCAGCCCCTTCAGCCCCATCTTCCTCAGGGCTCTCGGTGGCCCCTCCACCCACACTCATTTCCATCATGGGTGGAAGCTCTTTGGGGCAGGGGAATTCTTCTCCTGCCTCCCAGCTCCTGATGCTTTGGCCCATTGTTCCTACTCAGCCAGGAAGTTCTGCCAGTTCTGGGCTCTCAGGTGGTGGCTCTGTGCCCGTAGCCCTCCCGGCCATGGTTCTGCCTTTGGCTGTCCCTGTAGGGACTGACACCAGTTCAGCCAGACAGCGCCCACGACAGCCCAACGCCATCCCTTCTACTCCAGCATCACCTCTGTTGCTCTCCAGGGGATCTTCTTCCCCTTAGCAGCTGCTGTTCCTTGTGGACCCAGTGCAGACTGACCCTATGTCAGGGCACTCTAGACAGTCTCCTGTAGAATAGATGCCTGTCCTGCTGCCAGTCGACCCAACGCGAGTGTCCTCTTTACCCCAGCCTCTGCCACAAATGAAGTCAGCTGGGCAATCGCCGGATTGTAGTCCGACACTGACCACACCTACGCTAGGTTACCTGTCGCTTGCCGCACAGCCGTGGTTCAGAAACCCGATGCCGGGCTTGCTTTTTATGCCTATTTATAACATTGCTCCACAGGTGGATTACGGTGCCCTTTAATCTGCTTGGTAGGCATTTACAGTATACAGAAACAGGTGCCAGCTCCCCAAGGGCCACCTCCGTCCTCTCCCCTCCCTCTGCCACGTGACCTGCAGCCCAGGTATATGGGCAGAGTGGGACCTTCTTACCCCCATACTTTGGGGTCATCTGCATTAGGCCTGACACTTCAACTCATTGCTCAGGGTCACACATTGAAGCTGGTAGAGTGACCACCTGAGACACCCCCCTCCCACTCCAGCTACCCTCCAGCACATCTGCAACTGGTCTTGGAGGAAATCCAAGCGCTCCTGCAAAAAAGAAAGTGATAGAGCCTATCCCTCAAAGTCGGTGCGGAAAGGGTTTATACTCCCACTTCTTTCTCATCCCCAAGAAGACTGGGGACCTGCGACCCATACTGGACCTAAGCAGTTTGAATCTATACATAGAGTACAAGAAGATTCAGGATGATTACTTTCCAGGAGTTATTGTCCCTGCTGCATCAAGGGGACTTTCACTGCTCTGTGGACATGCAGGATGCTTACCTACATATCCAGGTTTTCCCAGCTCACTACCATTTCCATCGCTTCCAGTTCAGGGCCCTCCCTTTTGGCCTTTCCTCAGCTCCCCAGGTGTTTACCAAATGCCTGGCAGTAGTGGCAGCGGCTTTAAGGAGGCAGAGTTTTCTTGCGTTTCCCTACCTGGATGATTGGCTGCTTATAGCCCCTTCCAGGGGCTGTTTGCTCCAGACCATGGACTCTACCTCTCATCTTTTCCAGGAGTTAGGGATCACAGTAAACCTTGCAAAATCCTGCCGCTCCCCCTGCCAGTGCCTTCAGTATGTAGGGGAGATTCTGGACACCCTCCAAAGGAAGGCTTTCCTGCCAGAGGACAAGGCGTCCCACCTAATGGCGCTGGCCCTTCAGGTCTCAATGAGCCATCTGGTTTCTGCCAGAACATTTTTGTGCCTCATGGGCCATATGGCAGCAGTGATTGCCATGGTTCCCTTGGCCCACCTGCATAGGTGGATTCCGCAGTGGACCCTATGAATCCAATGGGATCAGCGCATGGACGACCTCGACCAACTGGTTTTCATCTCTGATCCAGTCTGGAGGGCTCTGGCCTGGTGGATAGACTCGGCCAACCTGCTTCGGGGAGTTCCCTTCCAGATAATGACCCTCTGGCAGATCCTGATAACTGATGCCTCCGGCATGAGTTGGGGTGCTCGTTTAGCCAACCGTCAGACCCAGAGTACCTGGTCAGTTATGGAGCAAGATCTGCATATCAGTGTTCTGGAGATGCGTTCTCTACGCCCTGCAAGCCTTCCAGTCTCGTCTCCTCCCCAGCCCATTACTGGTCCAGATGAACATGTGTGTTGTCTACTAGATCAGCAAACAAGAGGTGACTCATTTCTGTCCCCTGTGTTGGGTGGAGATGAGAGTTTGGTATTAGGCCATCGAGCACAACCTGGAGCTCTAGGCCGTTCATATTCCAGACGGTCCAGAACATCTTGGTAGACAGTCTTAGCCACTCCAGGTCCTGGGTTCACAAGTGGGAGCTTTTAACCTCAGTATTCAAAGACCCCTTTGACAGGTGGGTTTGCCCAGAGTTGGACCTCTTTGCATCCCCACTCAATGCAAAACTGATGATTTTCTGCCCGCTTGATCCCGGGTCTGGAGTTTTCTGGTGAAACACATTGTCCCTCTCTTGGAAGGGGAGGTTTCTGTGCGCCTTTCTTCCCTTCCCACTGTTGCAGAGGGGTCTGCTCAAGCTTCAGTTGGAGAAGGTAGAGATGATCTCATAGCTTCCATCTGGTGATGCCAGATTTGGTTTCCTCTGTTGCAACAGTTGACTACAGAACCTCTGGTGCCTCTTCCTCTGTGCAAAGGCTTGCTCTCCCAGGACATGGGCATCCTGGTCCATCCAGATCTGAAGTCCCTGCTTCTACATGCATGGCGCCTGTGGATGTAGCTGTCTCCTGCTGTGGGGTTTCCTCTTGTTTCACCGATGTCCTGGTGACAGCCAGGAAGCCCTCCACAAAGGCCACTTGTGCTATGAAATGGAAGCGCTTTTCCATTTGGGCTGCTGTGCACCATTTGGATCCATTCACCTGCCTGGTTAGCCAGATGTTGGAGTACCTCCTCTCCCTTTCAGATTATGGTTTGGGGTACTCATCCCTTAAGGTGCATCTTTCCGCCATCTCTGCATACCATGCACCATTCAGGGCAAGGCTGTTGCTCAGCTTGAGGTGTCCCACACTGGGACCTGGTCCCTCCATGGGACCTTAATTTTATGTTCGAGAAACTCACTTTGCCTTCCTTTTGAACATGACATGAGTTGCGAGCTGCACTTTTTATCATGGAATGTGTTCTTTTTAGTCGCTGTTACTTCTGTTTAAAGGATTTCCGAGCTACAGACTCTGATGTGTAAAGAGCCTTATTTGTTTTTTTACAAAGACTAAGTGTCTTTGTGTACTGATCCTAAGGTGGTGTCTGAGTTCACTTTGAATCAATCCATCCACCTTTCAGTTTATTTCCCTTAGTATTATATCCAGGGAGAGGCTTTGCCCCATATTTTGGATACTTGCAGATTGTTGTGGTATTTTATAGCCTGCACCAAGTCTTTGAGGAAACCTGAACTGTTCGTTTTGTTTGCCCCTGAGAGAGGGTGCTTCTGTTTCCAAACAGTGTTTGTCTAAGTGGTTAGCTAATTCCATAGTTTATTGCTACCGCAACTGCGACAAGCCCCTTCTGGGGGTGGTCAAGGGCCATTCCAACAGTGGTTTGGCCATCTCTACAGCTTGTTTCAGAAATGTGTCCATGGCTGGCATCTGTGCAGGTGCTACCTGGAGTTCTGTTCACACTTTCACCAAGCGTTACAGCTTCGATATCGCCTCTAGGCATAGAGCCAGCCATGGCCTGGCAGTCCTTCAGGACCTCCTATCATGAACTCTTGATTGCTGTTTGGTTTCCTCCTTCTGGTGTTTTCAGTCTGGTGGTTCTGGCACTGCTTGGGAATCATTCCTACCAGTATAGCCTGTTGCAAGAGCCTTCCTCGAAGTAAGATAGTACAGTTACATAAGAACTTACTGTAACAGTAGATCTTTGACAGAAGCTCTTGCAACAGGCTATGCTTTCCCTCCCTCCTTCCCCCTGCTCCTCTTTCTCTATCGCATAAGCATCTTCTCCTGTTGGCTTTTGGGATAACTTCCTCGGTTCTCCTTTAGCTGGCCGTGTAGTCTTCGTCAGGAGAACTGAGGTAGGTGTGGGGGACCGTCCATTATATAGACAATACTGATGTCAGATGACTGATCTCCGGAGGGGCGGTCCACGGTGGTAGACTGCTAGCTAGAAGTTTTCTGTGTGGTCCTAGTGCTTGGCATAGCCCTACCCGTGTAGCCTGCTGCAAGAGCTTCTTTTGAAGATCTGCTGTTACGGCAAGTTCTTACATAACTGTAGTTTTCAGTGACACTAGCAATACATTTGCAGGTGTAATAGCAAGCTCTGTTGCAAGCTTTGGTACCTAGTAGGGAATAATTGTTAGGAGGATGCAGGCTGCTTTGTACTAGGAGATTTCACAGGTTCAGTGGTCATCAGTAGGAGGCAATTGGTGGCTTTGTAAAGGAAGCTTCAATACTAGGGTCAGTTTGCAGAATAGGGAAGTTCCTAGTGATGGTCCTGTGAAGAGAAGGCTTAATAGAATAGAAGGGATGCACTGAGTAATGTGGTGTTGCGCGAGAGCATCCTTCCTGCGAGGGTCAAGGTTATAGGGCATATTACTGACCCAGGAGAATGCTCTGTCCATTCTGCTTTCTGGGTATCTCCCATTAGTGAACAATAACTATGCATTATTTGAGCCCGCTCAGCAAAATCATCATCTTCATTGTGTAACCTGTGAAGTCTAAGAAACTGCAAATATAGAAAGCCATTCTTAACATGTTTGGGATGGAAGAGCTGTGGAGAAAGCTGTGCGAGTCAGTGGGTTTGTTTAAAAAAAAAAAAAAAAAAAAAAAAATCTAGGTCTTCAGGCCAGTGTTCTACACCAACAGTTTGACACCTAGAAAAGGTAGTGTGGAGGAGCATACTTCGACAGTGCACTGAAGGGAAGGATGGGCCACAGTAAACTTGTCCAAATGTTTTGGAGCGTGTCCCAGGAGCAGGAGGTGGCCACTGTACAATCATCTATGTAGTGTTTGTGGAGGTAATGCACAGTCCCTAGGAAGGAGAGATAGAACTGTACCTCAGCCTAATTAATAAACACATTAGCAAAGCTGGCATCCATGGCATCTCCACTGACCTGCTGAAAAAAAACAACTGTTTTTAAAAGAAAGCATTAAGTTTAAGAACAAGTTCAGCCAGTCGGGTTAATGTGTGTGGGTGGCTGCTGGACTTCTCGCTTATTAAAAAAATGCTGCAGAGCTGTTAGGCCATCATTTTGGGGAATCACTGTATGAAGAGATTTGATATCCATATTAAATACAAGCTGATGGGTGCCACTGAATCTAAACCTGTCAAATAACTGGAGAGCATGGTTAGTGTATTTAACGTAGGAGGGCAGAGATTCAACAAGTGGTTTCATGAGGCTGTCAGTAGGCATAGTGGCTTGCAGCGAATGTAGCACGCAAAATGAACGTCTGTCATCTGTTTGTCTAGTTACCCATGACAGTGTCCCTGAATGAATTTATAACTTCAGTGGTTTTAAGCATGGTGTGGACAGAGTTAAGGGCTTAACAGTTACTCGGGGGTAGCAGACAGGCAAGGGTCAAGGAGAGAAGGTGAGCGCAAACCCCCCATCTACATAGTAGGCTTGGGGTAGCATATGATATAACAAGACACTCTAGATGGACCAGTGGTCTTTTTCTGCCAGCATTGTATATTTCTATGTAAACAGTTTGGGTGTCTAGTTCAAAAGATCACACAGCTATCAGTGGTGGTCCAGTAATATCTTATGGTGTTGAAATTGGAACATGCAGTGTCCTCTAGCCAAATACTGGTAGATTTTGTATCTGGCTAATAAAATATTTCTTTAGCTAGCCGTAGCGGCTGATATTGGAGAAGGTGACACTTTAGAAAGGACACCAGTAGAGCCAGGGAAAAGTCTGTGGTGCCAGTAGATTTTCCCAAGTCCTGCTGACTAGTGGCTGTAAACCTTAATTTTGACCTATACAAGGCGACTTTGTTTAGCTTTTATTTCATGTATTTACTTTCTCTCATTATTCGTTACTGTTCTTTTGAAATCTTCATAAAAACAGATCTCTCTTGTGGTCTTCTGCTCTAGTTTTGTGTGTGCAATCAACATCGTCATCCTCTGCTCGAAGCATAACTTGTTCCTGTAGAAATGATTATGGTGTTACAAGTGGAGGATAACAATGTGATAAGCAGCTAGAGCTGATGAAAAACAAGGAACAGAGAAGCTGCTTCTGTGCACAAGACCTGTAACAAAGAGTAGGGCTGTGCAAACAATTAGTGCTATTTCCAGAATAATGGGGGGACTTGATAGTTAATATTGAGTATTTTGCACAATACATGGTGTTCTTGTTTAGGAGTTCATAAAATAAAAAAAATTAAAACAACAACAACAAAAAAAAAAAACACCCTGACACTCTAGAGGAATAGGTTTAGTCCCATGGCTACCCCAGTGTGCCCCCAAGTCATCTGCCCTCATCCCCTTTGTTCTCCTGGGATAAATAATATTAGTGAGCTGTGAGCCTGTATGGCCCTGTCCACACTACACTGCTCCGGCCCGGTAACGGATGCAGTCCGTTATGGCCGGGGAGCGGTGCAGTGCGTCCACACCACGGCGTTGTCCATTACGGGACCGGCACCACCGGTCCACACTTCGGGAGACAGGCAACCGTTAAGGCGGCGCCCGATCCCACAATGTAGCTTGTGCTGCGCTTTGGGCCCTGCAGGGGACCATTACCGCCCATCTACACTACCGCCGGTAACATTACCAAGGTGGGACCGGTTTCATAACCATTGTTGAAACCACTTCTTATGTGTTTTCAACAACGGTTATGAAAAAGCCTTCTGTAACATTACAGGTGTAAACACAGACTGTTGTGGTAACGGTTTGGGCACTCTGTAACATTACAGAGGCGTAGTGTGGACAGGGCCTATGAGAAGTTGGCCTAGTGTCATTCAGTTGTGCTAGGCAGACCACACTCCCCCCATACACCCATGACTGATCAGCTCATCAGTCAGGTACTGGGCATTGATGTGGAGGGGGGGAATCAACTGAAGACTCTTTCATCGAGCAGAGAGAGAGGAGGGAGAATGTATGTGTGTGTGTCTTGTCTATCTTGTATTTAAAGATGTTGGTTTAGGGAAAGGGTGCCTGACTGTGCACTAGTATTTATCTATATTTCCCCATCCTCATATGATGGATTGGAGGAGGGGGCACAGTAGTGTTCACTATTTTTTTGCCTTTAGAGGGCCGAGAGAGTATTGTGACAGAGAGGATGGAAATTATGGGAAAAAGATGGGATGGGCAGACAGGAAGATAGTTTCTGAATTTGTATTTGTCCTAAAAGACCATGGAGCGCGTGACAGGCAGGAGATGACCAGGTGGGTAGGGGGTCATGGGATTTGCTCTGGTCAGTTGGAGAGGGTCTGAAGGATTCTAAAAGTTTCAAGCCAGATTTTTAGCCAGATAAATACAGAATATTTTACAGCCCTGAGTACGAATACTGATACAGTATATATTCACAAGATGGTGATTACACCTACTAAAGAAAAAGAAGGTAAAAAAAAAAAAAAACACAGGAAATATCTGACTTACAGACTGAATGGTGTATAAACATTTTATTTGGAATGTTTTCCCTGCAGACATGTTAATTTTCATTGTCTGAGCCATGTTTATGCTCTGTGCAGTCACTCTGCCTACTTCGTCTCCACAAATTTACCTGTCCTCTTTTAGAATCAGTGAAAGTGAAAGTGCAACGCCCAGGCCCTACTTGCTGCTCTATGTAGGGAACATACTGTGCTGTTCCCCAGCTCCCACAGTCGGCATCTGACAGGATCATACCCTTTTTTCAATGGCCTTATGGCATACTGATGAACAAGGTTTTCTGTGGGCTCATGCAGTTATTGTACCCGGCTGGTTGTTATGGGAGACACATGCTCACTCAAACAGTAATAGTGCAAGACCATTCTCATAGCTGCTGTCACTTTCACTTTCCATTGTGGCTGCGAAAACCATCAGGCTCTTCTTTCCAAAATGTGAATATGTTTCAGCCACAAAATCAAAATGTTGGCAGCACTGTGCCTAAAACAGTGTACACTGTGCAGTAATAGCCAACATTTAGAAAATCTGCATTTTCAGCAGCACCTCTGCATTCTTGCTTGCTGTTTTTCATTGAGATCTCCTGAAGTTTTCATTATTTCTGGATGGAAAAAATTGCTCACCAGAAATTATAGAAATGAATGCATGGACTGGAGTATGAACTTGAATGTAATACACACTATTGGTGTGTGGTGCTACATACAGTAAATCCCTCAAACTTTGCTCTCAGGGTTGATGTCGCATCACATACAGGCTGTGTATTTAATTCTCATAATACACTCCAGCCCACTCATTGTTCTGTAATTACTGGTCCTTATTTTTTACATCCGGATAACCAGACTTTTAAATCCCATTACAACTGCCCTGTTGATATTTCAGGTTACAGCTAGGTGGTTGTAATCGGTGCCTGTCACGCAAACAAGCGTTACACAGGTCATTGGCTGTTAGTCTGTGTGTGGGTGGGCTGAACATCTCTGCTAACATGGTGGCTCCGTTGCTCGGTAACCAAGTTCCTGTAGTCATCCTTTCCCTCACACTTCATGCCAGGTAAATTTTTTTTTTATTTCTTACGTTTTTCAATATCTATTTGGTTGATTCTGCTTTCACAGTGTAAAAATGAATCTGTCTTTGGTTTGCTCGGCATGCTGGCAACCCAGGTTCTTGTCCCGGGCCCTGGTACCAGGAGTGGAGACCGGCAGGAAGGGGTCTCACAAGCCTCCATTGGATGCTTCTCTCCTTGGGGGGAGGGGAGACAAGCCTGGGCTCCTGCAGGTGGATTGGTGGACGAGCTTGGAGGATGCAAGGCCTTGACGTGTCCTCCTGCACGCCCCCACCTCAGGATGCTGTCCTTATGGCCAGTACATGGGGCAGGCCCAGAAAAAATGGAAAATTGGGCTCCATGCTGGCCGGATGATGAGTGCCTGGCCTGCACCGCCATGAAGCCCCGGACTGACCCGACGGCAGCCTCCTGGGTTATGCAGTTCACCTGACGGCACTTCCCCCTCATAGGAGAGGGGCCGTCCTGACACAGGGAAAGGTCAGGTTACCCAGGTAAGGCTGCAAGACAGGGTCGGGAGATGGTAGTGTGGGGCCGAGGTGGGGGTGTGGTGGGCGATGGCGCTCCAAAGGAGTGGCCAGCAGGGGTGCCGGGGGAGGAGTGCAAAAAAAAAAAATCTATCTGGTTGATCCTGCTGTTTCTAACCTTTTGAGCAGGGCTTCACACAGTGGTTGCATCCCCAAGAGATGGCGACTGACTAGCTCCAATTCTTAACTGAAATTTGAAATAATAAAAAAAAAAAAGACTGCCTGTATTGGAAATGGAGAGACAAAGTAGTGTGTTTGTGTAAAATGAGGACCAGTAATTAAATATAACAATACGTGTGTGTGTGTGTGTGTGTGTGTGTGTGTGTGTGTAAACCAGAATTTTACACACACACACTTGATGTGGGATGCTTTTATAAACCCCTCTGGCTTTGCCCTTGGGGTTTATGTAGCATCCCACACCCCGGGTGTGTGTTGTAAGATTCTGGTTACATACACTCACCCATTTAAGATTCTATATTGATTGACCAGGTAATTACACTAGACACTAATTGTGCCTGATTTCAGGCATGATCTAACAGGTTACACAAAGTGTAATAAACAGAAGTACAGTACATGTCAGTGGACAGCAACTCCAGAATAAACGTAATGCAAAAATTAGCTAAAAATATTAAAATAAGTATAGGTAGCGGAGTAAACAATTGATGTAGTGGAAACATTCTATTAGCATGTTATAGTCAAGCTCATGTACATCTCAAGTTAGCTTTAGGTAGTCCCAAGGAGACCTCCGGAACTAGGTGGGAGTGGGTGAGAACAGAAGAGAATTCCATAACCTTGGTGCAGTAACATTAAATGCTTTATAGTCAAGGTCTGGGAACTACTGGATGTTGGAGCTGTCAGCTTTCAACTCTCTGGTGCATCTGGCTGCTAACAATAGTGTTGTGATACTGTCAATGTGACAATAATGGAGTTTGGAGCATTGTCTGTATCCCTGCTCCGTGCAGTATTTAAAGAGCTGCTGTCATGCTCCAGGCAGGCAATCCATAAAATGGAGTTGCCTGCTCTAGGAGCTATTTGAGCCACATACTGAATTTTTTTTGTAACTTACAAAAGAGTCGTTACCTCCATAACGCCCGGCTTATAACTTCCTGGTGCGAGTTGAGTGGCTGCAACCATGCCCCTAAAAATAGTATAATTATGACATGAAGTAGGGATGGGGCTGCAGTCACTCTGTGGAGAATGTAACAGGATCGGGGAGGGGGGCTCCCTAAATGTACTTAATTATGTTTGTTGGTGGGTATACACATATGGGGCTAATAGCCCAAAACATATATACCTACCAGCAAAGATAATCTAAGTACATTTATGCAGCCCCCTTCAATCCAGTTACAGTCTCCATAGAGTGCCTGCAGCCCCATGCTCAACTTTGCATCATAATTACGCTGTTTTTAGGGGCAGGGCTGCACCTCTCGGTGGCCGCTTGGCTTATACCAGGAAGTTTTGAGCCAGGCTTTACAGTAGTAATAACTCTTTTTGTAAGAGACAAAAAATATCAGTATATAGCTCAAATTGCTCCTAGGGCAGGCAACTCCTTTGTGTGGGTTTCCTGCCTGGAGCCAACATTCATGACTGTTGCTCTTTGAGGCCTTTGAGTACTGATGGCAACCAGACCTCCATAATGGAGATTAGAGTTCAGTGATATGATTCGCCAATTACATTGGATTTTTCCATTTGTTCAAGTGGAGTGCTAAGGTTTGAGTTGTCATTCCCTAAGTCAGTACTCGTGGCCATAGACTTGCAAGACTGGGAAGTACAATTACCCATAGCACTCTGGACTACTCCTGTTTTTTTCTTCACATTGGTTTATACGTTTATTGAAAGTATCTAGTTTTTGTGACCTTCTTGTATGCATTAAGGGAGCTTATTTAAAGAAAAACTACACTTCCATATCTTCTAAATTTTATTTCCTTGTCAGACGACTCTTTTTATGTGGCTGTTAGGGATATATGTGATTGCTTTAGTTTATTTTCACTGTTCATACTAGTCCCAGTAACCATCCTGAGGTCCCCATTTTCTGGTTGTTGAACTCTCATGGTCCCTGAGAGCTGCATTAGCATATGAGAAAATGTGTCGGCACCCTTTAGACTCCACAGTGTGCCTGTTTAATTACAGTTCAGCAAAACAAGCAGCAGCAAGGTGGGAATGGGAAATACCACATTTAACTTCAGTTAGCTTTGCAAACTGAACTGTAATGCAGAGGGTTTTCTCTTTTATTGGCATTGTTTGTGTGTTTCCAGAGCATTTTTCAGGATATTTGTACTTTCGGCATAGAAATATATGGTAGAAATGGTTACTGTAACATGTTCTCATATGCTAATAATGTCACTGTCGGGGACAATGAGATTTCAACAGCTGTAAAATGGAGACCCCCCCGATGGTTACAGGGGACTAGCATGAACAGTGAAAACAAAGTAAAGCAAACACATATACCCCTAATGGCTACAGGAAAAGAGTGATCTATTGACATGGAAACAAATAAAATTGATAAGACATGAGGGTGTAGTTTGCCTTTAAAGCAACTTACCAAGTTTATGATGTCCCCTGTTTCCATGCTTCTTGCATCTCCAGTGTAATTTGCCATCCCAGTTGCAAATACTATACTTTATTTTCTTAATAAAAACAGAAAAAAAGTCCAAAAAAGTGGCAGAGTTTCTTGCTTTTTTCATTTCAAGTTCATGCGTGCCCACTACATCTGCATGCTTTAGTAACATCAGCAGAGGCAGGCAGTACCTTCTCATTCTTCTTTGCCCTCTGCACTGAAACGCTGTGGTCAGGAGTTTAGACGCGAGGTGACTATCCAGCTCTGTATATTAAAAACCCCACCGATTTCCGAGTTTTCATCACTGAAAGTGCTTCCCGAATACTGGACTGTTTTTGAAATCCACTGAAGTAATGCCACCTGCCATCTAATAGGGACCGGACACAGAGCTCTGACTGGAGGGACTGCACGGCTTCTAATAGGGAATGCTTTTTTCCGCATTGTTTTGTAGCACCCCACATCTAGATTCCGTGCTCATTGGTGGCAAGTGGTGCTAGATTGTTTAATCTAAATAATTCCAAAATTACCAAGGTACTAGTGATTCATGAAACTTCCATCTGAAGCTAAATGCTGGTGGAAGCAAGCAGGCGCTCTTTGTTCTCCACCCACAGATACCATTGTCTGTCACCTGCACATTTGGAATATGGGTGGTAAAGAAAATGTCGTAAGACAACTTTCACAGTATGGTGCACACATGCAGACTGCTTTGAGTATGAAGTAATAACTGCTGTACTGTTTGCCTCTAGACCTGAAAGCACCAATATCTGCATATGGTACTACTTCCTATGTGTGGCTATAAGACGAGTGGTTGCCCCCCAAACAGCACTGAAACCACATATCACAAACTATTGATTATGATGTTATGGTGGTGGTGGATAATTGTGAATGGGAGTGGGGGGGGGCATGGTCCACAGCATAGTAAACACAAGAAGCACACAGTCGACATGCACAGTAAATTATACAAGAGGCGTTCAGTGAAGTGCTAACCATTCTGTGTTGCAGATTCAGGTTTCGCTGCCATACTCTAGGGGTTACTGCCAGCTGTGCTACCTGTATGGCTCTCCATATTCTCTCACGGCTGGTATAGGGGTCATCCTGGTGGGGGTCTAATTCACACACATGGTCAAGTTCAGTCTCGAATAAAGCTTCCACAGAGGAGGAGGAGGAGGAGACGCCACTACTGTCCCCCTCATCCCAGCATCACTATAGAACATGTTTGCAGGAGTGCACAAATCGGACATACACAAAGAGAAGGTACCGGCAGTCACAGAGTGAGACCATATATACCCCCTTCCCCTGTCCTGATGTGACACAGGTAATGAGTGCCAAAGGTCACGCAGCTGGCTCAATATGTAAACAAGGACAGACGTTCAGGATCACTTCTGGGGAAAAAGTAAGTTTAATTACTTAAAATAGTAAAGTATGATGGAGAAAGACTTGCAGAAGGCATTTACAAAGTACATTCATTCGCTATCTGCGGTGCAATACCCAGACATGGTAAATCGCTTTAAGGAGAGCTGTAATGCCTAAACATTACCCCTGGCTCTACATGCCTTTGTCTGCTTTGCCCTACTCTGCGAGTTTCCTCTATACGAACCATAGGCTGACATAAGTATTGGACTGATGCTGAGCCTTTGGAATTGGCAGTTTTAAATCATGTACTGGTGATCATGCCACTCCCAAAGTCAGGTAGTGGCTGGGATATTTTCACAGGGAATAAGGAAATACTGATTTTATCAGTTTAAAGCTGTTTAGAAGTGGATGCATTACTGAGACACATTTGTCTTTTTGGACTGCTAGCCAAGTCCCATGGTACAGCTAAATGTTATCATGTCAACATGGATTTAGTAAGGGAGAATAATGCCAGACAAATTGGAATGTTTGGGGGATATAATGAAGGACTTGGATGCAGTCACGCCAGTTGACATTATTTGTTTGGAGTTAAGTAAAACATTTAACCAGTTACTGGTGGCTAAACTGGTCTACAAGGTTGAAGTAGCACAGAAGTTTAGGTCAGATTTTCAGTTGGGGAAGGAATCTGAGGCTAATGCAAGGCAGTGTATCCGCGTGGCAATAATTCATAAGTGATGTGCCCCAGAAGTCCTTTTTAGGAGTGGTATGTGAAACCAGAGAGGTTCTGGTTTGGTTTTTCCAAATATCCCTTGGGTTTGGATTCATGGCCAATATGCATTTAATATAAAACTTCCTCTGTACCTTCATTTTAAAGTATACTAAAAAGAAAATCAGTTTAGTAGCATGGCTGCTAGCAAGACCCAGCTGTTAATAAGTTCACAGGAAATCTTGTAAGGTATTTGAGATAGTGCTTTATTCAAAAGTTAAATAGCACATAGCCTCATTAGCTTGTAGTCTAAATTCCTAGCAGTAAATGACAGGAGGCAAGACACAGTGAATGATGGGACATAGGCTGAGGCAGTGTAACAGTTGAATAGCCCTGTCTTGTTTAGTCTGTTAAGCCAGTTGTGCACTACTAACAAAAGTGACTTGGTGACTGAAGGGTAACAGGAAGACACAGTAAATGAGAGGTGATGGTCTGAAAGGAAACATGTGATATATATTTAAAGTATAGCAGCATGCACACATAGTATATTGGATCCTCCCATGCACCCTTTTGAACTGATGTTATTTTGTTTGATACGTCGACTTGTTGTTTGTGTTGCCAGCAATAGACCCCCACAGTTTCAGCTATTCTTTTACTCCAAGATGCACCTGCACACGTGTTTTTTTTTTTTTTTTTTTGTTAGTACGATGCAGTGAAAAGGTTTAATTATGAAGACAGGGTAGCATTGTAAAAGTGAACACTAACTTTTATGGGACATAGTATATTCTGTTTAAGTTTTTTCTTTCATAGATGACTATCCATTCAAGAACAGCAGATCAGTCAAAACTCATACTGGATTGTATTCAGGAAGATGTTATCCAAGAAATACAGAGAACTGGCATGGGGTACATAACTGAAAGATGTCTTAAAAAAACCACAGTGCCATCGATACAGTCATGTACAAACTTATGTTGACCATACAGATAAAAGACTGAGGAAAAAATACACACGCTTGAGTGTGAAATTCTTCCATATGTCCCATAGAGTCAGAGAGTAGCCCCTAGCTTTTGTAGTCTTGCTATACAGTAGTTCACTGGAAGAAACAAAATGGTGACTGGCATGAGACAGGATATGAATGACATGAGACAGGCTGAACCAATATTCCCTTTCCCCCAGTTAGTACTTTTCTTCTTCAGCATCACTGCCAGTAGGCTTATTGTCACCACTGTCCAAACAGTGTTTAGGAAGTGCCCCTAAGTATCCCGCAAATACACCATAGTTCAGTTTAATAAAAGTTTAGAATTCCCAACATTTTCCGGAAGGAGTTTTCTCCTCCTATTACTAGCAACATAGCCAGCAGTGCTAAATATTATTTCTGAATAGGCACTCATTGGCAGGCAGTTTAAATAGTAAAGGGCAACTTTTTGCAATGATGGCCCGACCGTGCCCATTTCATGCCAATATTGAAGCGGTTTATCTCGAACATTTATTTTTCTGGAGTCCTTTAAGAAGTCATCCACTATACTGCTTGCTGAGTAGCTTGTGATGGGAGAAGTAACAGCACTGTCTTTCTCTGTTTTCATCCAGACCTTCACAAATGTTGTCCTTTAAAGCACTAGGCAAATTGCCCCTGGGTTCTGATTCGTAACACAGGGATTTTCCTATTCTTCTAGCTTCATTGGATCTGTTTCTTGGAAGAGAGCATGGTTATTTTCGTGATCAGCAGGTGCAGCATTTATAATTGGCGTCTCTGTTGTCATTTTTAGAGCAGCTTTATTAATGAGCAGTTCTTTATAATGGTTGAGGTCTATGCTGCCAGATTGGAGATGTAGCAAACTGGTTTTGAAATGTGGATCCAGCATTGTGTCTATAACGTAATATTCAGATTCCATCATCGTAGCAATCCTGCAGTCTGTTTCCAAAGGCAAAGACTGCTTCTGAGCAAGAGTGACGCCTGTGCTGGCATCTTGCTTTTCAAATGTTTCTCAGAAACTTTCCACTCTCTGCATGAGAAGACATATCAGTGGAATGACTTGATTTATGGTTGTGCTGTCAGTACTTGCTTCATGTGTTGTTTACTCAAATGACTGTAGCAACTGTCATAAGTATGATATAAGAGTCCACTACTCCTAGGCAAGTCTGACATTCCTTTTCCCTACTACATGGTCCATATTGTACTGGTACACTGCTTTGTGTTGCTCTTCTAGCCTCTACAACACAGAGAAGGTGGAGTTCCACCTGGTGGCAGCTTCTTGTTTTACCTGCTGAACTGGTAAGTTATTCTGTTGCAGATCCCACACAATTTTACATGTTTTTGCAGAGTGTCTCAAGTGACCACACACACACACACACATATATATATATATATATATAGTGCAGCACCCAGCATATTCTGCGCACTCCTGTCTTCACTGAGGAAATCCTGTTCCACTAGACTGAGTGTATGTGCAGAGCATGGTATATGCAGAGACCCACCATCTTTTAAAGCTTTCACACTGCTGGCTCCACTGTCTGAAACCACAAATCCTGGGTAAAGCCATACTGAGAACCATTTCTTTAGCTCCTGTACGATGTTGACACCACTGTGATTTTCTTTGTCAAAGTTTGCAGTACAGATGGTGGCCTGTTGTTGAGGATTTGTTGGTCCCTGGTGGTGCCAGAGGATGTTGCAGAGGAAAATATGCGGTGGGTGGTGACAGTCATGTAGTCTGCTGTTTGACCACTCGTCCACATCTGTTGTTATATGTACTGCTTTAAATAGCATATGACTGCAAGGCACTGTTTACTGTCTGATGCAGTTCACTATAATAAATATGTCTGTAATGGCAGCTGGTGCTAAGGGGCAGCCAGTTTCGTCACCTCCCGAAAGCCAACCGAGTCAGCAGTAGAAAAGGGATGCATGTCCAGTGCAGTCATTATAGATGTTGCTTTATTTAACTGCTGAGCAGCTGAATGTTTTTTGTCCTATTTAGTTCTCCACTCCAAAGAAAAGCCTGCTGCATTGTTAACCGTTTCTGAGGTACGACTGGCATGCTGAAAAAGGCTGGCGGAGACAGAGAAGAAGAACTCTGTCTGTTTTCAGTTGGGGAGCTTTCAGATTCTGACAGAAACCTAAGCAGATAAAGATGTGATGCATTTAAAGCCCTGCCCAGTGTCTGAAGGGTTTTATGCTGTATACGGAAAAAGTTACCTATACCACCAGTCTAGGTACCACCATCAACCTGTGCAGTATCCACTGCCATGTCACCGTGTGACTTATTTCCGACCCACTGAAGTGGTTGTATTGCTGCTAATGTGCCAAGGTTGCTTGCCCATCTTCCTGTGCTGAAAGGGATCTTGCATAAACAGCATATTGCTTGCATACTGTTCTTTGGGTGAAGGTGAAAAAACCTCCAAATGGAAGAGGATACCTTTTTTTGTTTTTGTCCCTAGTGTTGCAACTTCTGAATCATCGTCCATCACTTCTGTGTTAAATTCTGTATTTTGGTTACTTTCCTCAGTGGATGACTGCATGTGAGGCCCACCCTCAGCAGACAAGACAGCCATAACAGGGCTTTCAGGGGTGCGGGGACCCACATCCTTTACGTACATTTTGTGCACCGGTACACTTGTTTTTTCTTTTTTTGAAAGTCCCCGAGATACTCATTCACCAAGCCCCTCAAGTCCATAGGCTGATCTATGCCCCCATCTTGTAATGTAAGAATCAGTAGAGCGTGGGAGTGCGCTCTATTGGTTTCTCTTGGGTGGGGTTTTAAACTAGAATTTTTAATGTTTTAGAGGGGGGATTCAAACAAATTACGGCCACCGCTCAACTAACAAGGGCCTTGTTAGTTGGAGTGGTGGCCACATTTGTTTGAATCCCCCAAAACACAAAAATTCTAGTTTAAGACACAGCCTGATAGAAACTAATGGAGCTACCGCGCCTACTGATTTTTACATTACAAGACTTGAGTGTGGAGGCGCACCTCAGATGCATTTACATGGGGACCCCCAGAAATTTACAAGGGACTCCCTCATTTGGGCTGTGGACCCTCATTTTTATGGCTGTGGGCAGAGCCCACAGCCATTCTGCCTTCCCTTGAAAAAGGTGTTTCCGTGAAACACATCGTTTAGTAGTTTTCAGTGTATCCTTCCATTCTGCAAATCTCTATGGCACTTAAAGAAATATTCCTTTCTTTCTGCTTAACTTCAGGGTCACACAGTATGAAAATTGAGGCTAATGGGATTCAGACCCAACTCTCCAGGTTTGCAGCTCAGTGCTCTTAACCACAACACTATACTGTATACTTGTATAGACAATATACATTTCTGTTTTGGTTCAAACACGTATCCACTACATGCAGCACTTCCTTCAGTCAGCCTGCTTTGTTAAAAAATTACTACGCTGTGATCAACAAATGGTTTCTATCTCATCATGCTTAATTTAACAGTAGATCCTGAGTTATACCTCTGAAGTTGACCTAAAGGTCAAAGGTTATCCAGAGATAACAGCAAGCAGTCTACCCATATATATTGTACCATGTTAGTCTAATGAACATCAAACCATTAGGATTCTCCACACACTAAATTATATGTCAAATTAGAAAGCCTCCCAAAAACGCATGCTTCCAGAATGAGATACAAGTAGCACAGAGTAGAATGCAGCTTCAAGTCAGCTCAGAACTCTGTATGTTTGAGAATATGGTAAATGAAAAGCAAATAACCCTAGATTCACAAATTGCATGCCAAAATGTGACTTATCGGCAAGTAAAAATCAAGCCCCAAAAGTACAACAGAAAAGTCTATACATGGCATATATAGGGATTAAAATGATGTTTAGCCAAAGTGAGTAAGTGTATTACACTGTATGTAATGTACAGCTAGCTGGAGATATTTTCCCAACATACTCTCAACCAGGTATTGTGTTACAGAAACCTAAAGGCCTTCAGTGTTGGAACAAGATTGTATACATGATAATATCAATTGTCAGTGTAAGTGCCAGATAAAGATAACTACTAGTCAGGGACCCCCAAGAAATTGAGTCTATGCAGACTGATATGTACAGATTACAATAAAGTGTCAGTGTATCATAAAACTAATACATTTACAGAAACAGTCTGTGGAACCTAAACAAGAACTCCTAGGAATGAAATCCTCCCCCTGTACAGGTCACTGGTCAGGCCACACTTGGAGTAGTGTGTGCAGTTCTGGAGGCCATACCTGAGGCGTGATATCAAACTACTGGAGGGAGTGCAGCAGAGGGCAACGAGGAAGATATAGGAAATAGAAGGGAGAGACTGAGAACAGGCTGGGGTAACTGAATATGTACACCCTGGCGGAGAGGAGGGATGGGGAGGGCATGATCGAAACTTTCAAGTATCTGAGGGGAATCAGCAAGTATGGAGCCGATATGGATTTTTAAACTGAGGAAGGGAAGGGACACTAGAGGGCATGGGCTAAGAATAGAGGGGGGAAGATTTAGGAGGGAGATGAGGAGGCATTACTTCACAGAGAGAGTGGTGTCAAAGTGGAACGCCCTACCAGAGAGGGTGATATCATGCAAAACAGTGGATGGCTTTAAAAAGGCATGGAACAGAGAACAGGGGAGCATACGGGTGGGTGAAGTTGAGGGTGGGCAAAAGGGGGGGTGGGGCAGCTACAACCTAGGGGCACTAGCTGCACACGCGAGCATATGTTGATAGACCAGGAGGTCTGTTTCTGCTGTCACATTCGTATGTTTGTAAATGCAACCATGAATGGTACATTAATCGCACCTGAAAATAGGCACTTGGCTGTCTAGTGTGCCTTACCCGGTTAACAAAAGCAAATAAATAAATTAAATCAATAAATAAGTACACTTATTGAAAGGGTGTTTTTCTGACACCTCCGCCATGATTTTTGCTGTATTAAAAAGCCATATGGTTGGTACTGAAAATGAGATCCAGTGATGGTTTAATTTTGATATAGATGTAAAACAATGCCTTTGTTAAACCATTCGAGAAGCAAATGATTTGATACCTTTTATTGGACCAACATACAGTAGATGTAACAAAAGGAACAAAGTACTTTAGCTTTCAGACCAAGTCATTCCTCAGAAGCTTAATGACAGTTATTTAAAAAATCCCATATTTTTAACACCTAGATCATGCAGAAAAAAAACCCAGAAAAAATTCCAATTGGTTCAAAACACTCATTTAAAAAATACAGAAGAAAATGTCCGAAAACTTGAATAGTACAAGTTCACCTTCAGCTGAAAGGGCCTCAAGGTCAGATGTGCTTGGGGCATAACAACATGTAGGGAGTACGCTGTACATAAATTAAAATGACTTAGGGCCTGGACACACTGTCATTCTGTGTGTGGAATCGTTTTTTGAAATGTTTTCATGTGTAACACACAATTGCAGACACACACAAGACTGTACCGTTTTTTAAATCGTTTTTATGTGGACACACACGAGTCAGGATTCCGTGTTTTAACCCATATTATAACACGGCTAGTGATCCAACAGCTTACCGTGATGCATTGTGATGTTTCCGTGCCCCACAAATCTCTGCGAC
Organism: Neoceratodus forsteri; assembly: GCA_016271365.2. Classification (NCBI taxonomy): domain Eukaryota; kingdom Metazoa; phylum Chordata; order Ceratodontiformes; family Ceratodontidae; genus Neoceratodus; species Neoceratodus forsteri. The sequence goes on from CM028129.1 coordinate 728,955,814, forward strand.
TCATCCATGGAAAACATATGTCTTGCATTGCCCTTGGCAACATTATACATGCACGTTGTTACGCCTGCCAGGAAACTGGTTTTCGGTGTAAGTTTTATTTGTTTGGTTTCTTTTATAAAGTGAGAACTGACAAATTGTGAGGTTTTTTATTAGTTCTTATTTTATTTTGAATATGCACTCAGTGTGTGTAAATGCATGTGTGAAGGGGAGAGTCGAGGCAAACACTGCTCACAGCTCAGCTCATTGCCATCATCACCTAACCAAGACTTCTGTGTAATTCTTGAAGCTTGTGTGCTCTTCCAGTAAAAGGTATTAAATAAAGATGCAAATGAACTGGGCCCTTCCCTGCTTTGTTGAACTCTACGCCATATCTTTGACTATCCAGCTGCAACATGTCATGGCAACCCCCCCTCCCCCATTTGTGTGTGTATGTGTGTTTTTGTTTTTTTTTATCCCCTAACCCCACGCAAGCCCCCTTACCTCCCTGTTACTGTAATTCATGAGTGCTGCTATCGGGGTCGGGCAGGGCAGCTGAGTGAGAGACAACATCAAGATTTTTTTTTTTTTATTTATGCACCACCTTCTTTATTTTTTATAGTGCCAAAAACCACAGTAGGAAGCAACAGGAGCAGCAGCGGGAGAACAGAGCATTCAAGGCGGGAGAAACAGCTGAGCAGGCAACCGCTAGGCTGCTACCTAAGTTTTACTCACACTGCAGGTTTGCCAATTGGGAGAATGGCTGTGAGCAGGCGGAAGAGATCTGGACTGGGAGTGTGTCCAAAGTAAATTAGTGCCACCCTTGTCATAAGAATGTGAAAATATAGGAAATCTGGACAGATGCATTAGTCCGGCACAGCACTCTTTGCTAGTGTATAGTTTTGTAAGCTGTCATGTTTTCTAGAACAAATATCAAGATATCCAGTGTTCTTTTTTCTTTCGTTCCTGAACCAGGATATGAGATTAAGTTTTTTTTTTTTTTTGTCCCCACTCCCGTGCCATGCCTGTTGGGGAAAAAATAAACACAGTGCCAGTGTTGTGCTGTTACCATTAGAAATATATGGTTGCATCATTCTTATACTTCTGCATTTTGAATCTGGTATGTACACTGAGTAGGTAACCTCGAGAGTTTTTTTTTAATAGAAATTGTGAGTGGCAGACCTGTTCAATGGAGGGAATCATTAACTACAAAATCAGCAGAAAAAGTTCATTAAGAAAACATGAGAAAATTATAAATACACTGAGGCTTTATCTAAAAATATCAGAAACATATTTTTTCTTTAAAATTTTTTTAATTTTTAGAGGATTAACAAACCACTGCTGCTTTAATAGGATCGTTTTACAAGGGATATGGTTCTGTTGGGAGAAGTACAATTGAGGAATCAGGTAGCTAGTTTAATTTGTCATAAATGCAAATACATTGGAATGCATTAAGATTTTACTTATCTGGAGTGACCTACTGGGTATGGAATGGAGAACAATGCCTCACGACCAGCATTGGAATAACAAGGCTGTTTAATAATGCCCCCCCCACCACACAACTAATATAACTCCAGTAGATTTGTGGAATATGTGAAATATCTCTGTGTCTGTAGATTTGTGAAATACTACTAGGGTGTTATACATTTATTTAACAACTGAAAATGCAAAACTTGGATATTTTAGAACCTGGGCATGACAGATTTTGTAGCAGATCCTGTTATATCTGTGTTATGCTTTTTATTTTAAAATTTGTGGCTTTTTTTTGCGGGAGGGGGTAGAGAAAGAGAGAGAGAGAGCTCAGCTTCTTCTTAAGGGCTCAAGCAAGTCCCTCAGCATTGCTGAGGTCAAATGTGCAAGTTCCGCTGCTTTTGTTGAATTTTCGTAAGTCAGCCGCGTAGCTGCTTACTTCTGCACTTCCCCCCTCTCTCAAGTGTTTGTTGCCGCCTGCTGCCTGTCGTGACCCAGGGAGAACGAATGTTTTGGTCCATATACAGTGTGTGTATATATGTATATGTATATATATAAACATAGACTTTGACGGCAGATAAGGACCACTTGGCCCACCCAGTCTGCCCATTTCCCTACCTACTGGATAAGCTGCAGATTCTAGTTAACCAACAGCCTATTTCCTGCAACCCCCCACTATAATTGCCTTATGTCTGTCCCATGCATGTTTGAATTCCTCCACTGTTTTAGACCCCACAACCTCTCCAGGAAGGCGGTTCCATGCGTCCACCATTCTCTCCGTGAAAAAGAATTTCCTCACATTACCCCTGAGCCGTCCCCCCTCTAACTTTAAATTGTGCCCCCTTGTTCTTACACATCTCTTTTTCTGAAAGATGCTACCCTCCTGGACTTTGTTGATTCCCTTGAGGTACTTAAAAGTTTCTATCATATCCCCCCGTCCCTCCTTTCATCAAGGGTATACATATTAAGCTCTCTCAGTCTCTCTTCATATGGTTTCTGATGTATACCCTGCACCTTTTAGTTGCCTTCTCTGGACTGCTTCCATCCTGTTTATGTCCTTGCGTAGATGAGGTCTCAAAACTGCACGCAGTACTCCAGATGGGGTCTCACCAACTGTCTGTATAGAGGGATAACCACTTCCCTTTTTCTACTTGTGATGCCCCTCCCTATGCATCCCAGTATCCCCCTGGCTTTCCCTACTGACTTCTCACATTGCATACCCACCTTTAGGTCATCTGATATGACTACACCCAGATCCCTTTCTCACTGAAGCTTTATCTAAAAATATCAGAAACATATTTTTTCCTTAAAATTTTTTTTATTATTTAGAGGATTAACAAACCACTGCTGCTTTAATAGGATCATTTTACAGGGGATATGGTTTGTTGGGAGAAGTACAATTGAGGAATCAGGTAGCTAGTTTAATTTGTCATAAATGCAAATACATCGGAATGCATTAAGATTTTACTTATCTGGAGTGACCTACTGGGTATGGAATGGAGAACAATGCCTCACGACCAGCATTGGAATTACAAGGCTGTTTAATAATGCCCCCCCCCACACACACACCACACAACTAATGTAACTCCAGTAGATTTGTGGAATATGTGAAATATCTCTGTCTGTAGATTTGTGAAATACTACTAGGGTGTTATACATTTATTTAACAACTGAAAATGCAAAACTTGGATATTTTAGAACCTGGGCATGACAGATTTTGTGGCAGATCCTGTTATATCTATGTTATGCTTTTTATTTTAAAATTTGTGGCTTTTTTTTGCGGGAGGGGGTAGAGAAAGAGGGAGAGATCAGCCTCTTCTTAAGGGCTCTAGCAAGTCCCTCAGCATCGCTCAGCATTGCTGAATTCAAATGTGTGAGTCCGATGCTGTTGCTAAATTTTTGTTAGTCAACCCGTACTGCTACTTCTTCACTTCTCCCTCTCTCAGGGTTTGTTGCCGCCTGCTGCCTGTCGTGACCCAGGGAGAACGAATGTTTTGGTCCATATACAGTGTGTGTATATATGTATATGTATATATAATATATGGAAACCACAAGACAACCAGAGTGTGTGTCACAGAACACAAAACTGCAATTAAAATGTGTGATCTAACCTCACCTATACAGTAGCTAGGCATTTTATTGTAAAAAAAAAAATAATAAAACCCCATGCTGAGATTTTCAGCATTGAGACAAATAATGACCGGGGGGGGGGGGGATGTTGAGAGACAGTGGCAAACAAGAGAAGCATTCTGGATCACTGAGTTTGATTCAGCAAACAGTGCACAGTATGAACAAGTAGATTAAATGAATGCCAGTTTTGTAAATAGGATAGTGGTTTCTGCCAGTACCCAGGTACCCTGAGAGATTTTTCTTGGATCCCCTTTTGGCTCCCGATTTGTAATGTCGCAGCATGACCCTGAGTTGTCATATGGACCTTTTTTCTGACCTGTAATCAACTAGTCCACACTGGGTAAACCACTCTATTTTCAGTTTATCCAATAGAGACCTTTAAAGGTGGTCTCCTCACCCTGTTTTTCTGTGGTGTTTCTTTCCTTCTTTCTAGGTCTGACTGATACCTCCTGGTGCTCCAGTTTGTGAGCTGAGACCCGGACAACCTTTCCTGACTGCCATTCAGTTTAGAGCTTTAGGAAGTTGTTGCTAGTGCCCTGATTTGGCTTAGACCTAGAGATGCTGATTTCAACCTTCCACTCAATTTTTGTGCCCTTCCCCCTCCTTCATGGAGTAATATAGTCCAATTTGGGCTAACAGGTTGGTTACTCTTCTAGATACAGTGAAGCATTAACATGTGGATTGTAAAAGGAATCCAGATCACTGTTTAAAAAGAAGCTAAAACTGGAGTGGGTACCACTATGATGTCTGTTAAAAAGTATATTATAAAAGTCCCAATAACAAGAGATGAGGTTATCCAATTATGTTTAAAAAAAAAAAAACTGCAGTTCAGTAGCTATAACAATATTGTATCATAAGAGAGGTACATAGGGAACCATTTGCCATTGAAATCGGCTTTACAGTGCAATTTGTAAAGAATGTGAGAGCCATTTTTTTTTTTTTTTTATAATCACTATTCCTACAGTAGGGTCAATGTAATGCACACTGAAGCTTTGGGTGCACATAGAGAGCTTTAGTGTGAGGCTACACGGTGGACATCCACGGATCAATGAGGCCACCTAGCGGATGAAGTGGTGCTGTGCAGTTTGTAAAAAATAAATCAATAAAATAGAGGGTCATAGTAGATAACGTTTTAACAGTACGTACCTGGAACAAAAAAGAAACACTACTCATACAGAAATAATGATATACTCTCAGGAATAATTGTTCCTGTAGGAGGGAAGAAATAAAACAAAACAAAACAAAACACTGTTTTGGATTCACTTCAGCTTATATTATTAGGTACGTCTTTTGGTGGCTTTTTGTAAGCTCACTGCACCTTGCAATATGCTAAAATAAAGTAAAATAAGACAAATGGGAATACATTTTACTAAATAGTTCAGTGCAGATATGTTACCAAAACATTCACAAACTTCATAATGCCATGCTTGGCTTAGGCTACAGTAAGACTAAACTCCCCCATGTATTGGAGTTTACTATGCCTTGGACGGGGGGAGGTGGGGTCTTACTTCTTTTGCCTCAAGTTTGCGCTCCAATAAATTGAATTGAATTGAAAGGCTTAAGTCAGTTGGCGATGGGGCATTGGCTGTAGCCCCCCTTACTATGGAATGATTTATTACTCACAGTTATTGGTGCTGCCCCTTTAGTTACCATCTTTAAAAGTAAACTTAAGACGTGACTTTTTTTCTCAAGATTTTGCAGAAGACTTGAATAGTTATGTTGTTCACGCTATTATGTATGTGTGATTTGTGATATTGTGTTATTTATTATGTTGGATTTTATATTTTTATATAAGGTATCTGTTTTTAGAAAGGCATTTTAAATAAAGTATCTCTCTTATTTCTCAGAAATGCAGCGATTTATGAATTGTTCAGTCTGCATTCATGCTGCACACAATACTGTGCTGTATTGGAAGAAGTGGTGTATGCCAAAAAAAAAAGATTAGTTAGGTGAATGTTAGATTATCTTTTCAACTTTTAAATGTGCTGACCAGCCATTAAATATACATGGAAGTAAAAAAGAAATTAAAGAAATTAATAAAAACTGGCAATGTATTGGGGGGGGCACACTGTGGAGCTTAGGGAGATGAGTCCAACCTGGATGAAAGCATTTGATAGAAATCTAGGACAGTGGATAAAGGACAAGCAGTGGATTTACTCTACTTCAGCTTTAGAAAAGCATTCAGCTTTGTGCCACACAGAAAGTTTCTGACGAAGTTACAGGATCTGGAAGAAGTGACGGTTTTAGTCAGATGGGCGAGTATTTGGTGGGGGAAAGCAGATGGTGGTGGTAAATGGGGTCAAGTCAGGGAGAGGAAGATCATAAGTGGGGTGCCACCAGTTCAGTCCAGAGTCCATCTGTTTTAATATGTTAATCACAAGGAATACAGGGCAATGTGTGTCTTTTTGTAGATGACAATAAGCTCTGTGGCAGGGTAGACAGTGAGGAAGGAGTAGGACATTTCTGAGGGACCCACAAAGATTAGAGAGATGGTCCAAAGTTTGGCAGTTGAAATTCAGCACCAATAAGTTCAAAGTGGTGTGTACTGTGAGAAGAAAAAACAGGTTGGAATACTGCACAGGAGAGATTAAGCTGGACATTATCTCTGAGGAAAGAGACCTGGGAGACATCATAAGTAACTCCCTAAAATAATCCAGCCAATGTAACGAGGCCTACAGCAATGCAACTAGGATGCTAAGGTTTATTGGGAACAGGTTCAGAAGCAGGAGAAAATAAGTGATATCACTTATCTATAAATTGTTGATGACGACACAACTAGAATACTGTGTCCATTGCTTGAGTCCCCACCTAAGAAAAGACAAAGAAAGGATAGAGACAGTGCAGCGTAGGCTAAATAAAATGCTTCAGGACCAGCAGGCCAGATCCCATGATGGGTGGTTTAAAGCCCTGAACATGTACTTATTGTAGAAGGTAAAAAGGGCATCCACCAACACCCCAAACTCATTCTACTCCACCAAAACCTGCAGTTTCTCCCCACCCCCACAGTGTATTCATGAGGTGTGTTTTTGGCCCCAAGGTGCAGAACCCTGCTTTTTTACTGCGGTAAACCATAATTTTTGGATTAATTACAATCTCCCTAGAGTCTCCAGATCCTCCTGGAGATCAAACTTTCCCTCCTCCCCATCCAGCACTGCCCCAGCTTACAGTCGTCAGCAAAGAGGCTCATCCTGCTCCTGATGACACTTCTGATGTCAGCGACATAGGCATTAAATATGAGTGGGCTCAGCATCGACCCCTGTGGGACCCTGCTTGTGGCTAACCTTGAGGATGAGACCCCCCACCCGCACCCTCTGTACCTGCCCCACCAGCCAGTTTCCTGTCCATCTTCACCCCTCCACCCCCATACTATCCAGTTTCCCCAGTAGCCCATGATGTGTCACAGTCTCAAATGCCCTACTGAAGTCCAGAAAGAGGATATCCACTGACCTACCATTGTCCAGGGCCCTTGTCACCCATTCGTATTACTCCACCAGATTTGACTGGCACAGTTTGTCGTTAAGAAAGTCATACTGGTGAGCATCTGTGTGACCCTGTGACCTCAGAACCCCCTCCATCCTCTCCTTCAGGATGACCTCAATCACTTTGCCCAGTACTAAGGCCAGGCTAACCAGTGTATAGTTAGCTATACCAAGTCAAATTTTATCTTGTAATTTTAAGAAGAAATTTCTCTCTTTCACAAGGATTACAAATCATTTAAATTTTTTTAAATTGGAGTTACGGTTGCCGAAATATAAGAGTTTTAATTTGGAGAAAAGTGCTCATTTTCGGATCATCAGCCTATTAAAATGTATAGGGAAAAACATACCCAGACATGTCTAAAATTGATGTCAGTGCATTGCTTTTCTTCATAAAGTATTCACAACTACTTACTAAACATTCATAATGTTTTGAAACTCTGAATATTTATGTATTTTTGTACCATGAATTCATTGGTTGCATTATTTTTACTGTCAAAATTAATTTTTATACATAAAATTAACCATTAAATGGCTAATTTGGCATCAAGACCAATCGGATTAATATTTTACACGTTATTTTTGATATTCCTATAGGTACAGATGCATCCAAATTAACAAATGCTACTAATTGAATATATTTAATATTATTTTCGTTATGTAACTTCAGTTTCTATTTTTGAATTAGTGGCAGCCATTTTAAAATTCAATATGGCCGCCATATTTTGATAACCAATTAATATAACTTAGAAATATTAAGTTATATATATCATATGAAAACTCAAGTCAGGTTCTACTTAATGTAGTCATCGAATACCCGCAACTAACATTTTTTGACTGATGGCGGCTATTTTCAATTCCAAGATGGCTGCCATACCTGTTCCGCTAAATTAATATTTAAACCTATCAATGATATATCATCTGAACTCTCAAGTGAAAAAATAGTCTATTAAATTATTGGATTGCCACAGTTAACAATTTTGAACTGGTGGTGGCCGTTTTTAATTCCAAGATGGCTACCGTGCCATACCTGCTGATAAAGTAATATTGAAATACACCAAGTGATGTATCATTTGAAAGCTATAATTAAGCTCTATTTAATGAAATTATTGAAAACACAGCATACAAGAGTTAAATAATTAGCCCTCTCTCCACAAAAACAAAACACAAAATACTGAGCTAAAACCTCCACTTCCCAAAATAGGTAGCGTGGTAAAAGTTGGCATACAGTGGATATAATTGTTAAGTAGTACAGTCAGTTTGTTTATTTCTGAAGTGTTTTTTTTTTATTCTAGTGTGATAAATTATTAATATTGATATGAGACCTATGGAATAACCCATTCCCTGGCAGATGGCAGATATGCTTCTGCTCCATAACATCAGCATCAGTATCTCATGGGAGCTGCCAAGTTGCTGTCACAGTAGTGGCACAACAAATAATTGAGTCTGGCTACTACTAGAGATAGATCATTCGTCTGGCAAGATGAGAGCTGGTCCAGTCGTCACACCTGATACCGAACATCAGGAACAGTATTTAATTTACCAAAGGTAAAAAAAAGTACTTCAAATGTAATAAAAAAAAAAAGTTAACGTCTGACTGTATTTATAAACTATAATACCTGTTTTATGCACACTAACACTTTCATTTGCCCACTTGATCTGGTGAGTAAAATATAGTAGTCTGACGCTAGTCTTAACCTAGTCTTCTTCTGTCCTTCATGTTTCTTATGTGTTCTACATATTTGCAAATGTACATTTCTAGTTCTCTGCTGCCCGACTGGAATTATAAGCTTTTAACTTCCTATATAGTTATCAGATTAATGAACTTAATATTACTTAAGATTTTATCCTGCTCAGACTAGTTTAGAAGTTATTTTCATAGATACACTATTAGGCAGACTGCAATTGGATAGTTTTCAAACTCTGGAAACACAGCAGTGCTTTTTTTCAGTACAGATTTAAGCAACCACAAGGAGACATTCTAGACAATGATGTCACTCTTACTCTTAGATATAATAATTCCATCTCCAGAATCTGTATCTAGGTAATTAGAAAAGTTGAATTGCTCCTATACCTGTATTACTAGGCTGTCTCCACCATGATTTAAATCATTCGGAGAAGGTTGTTTAAATAAATTTTTACCTTCTGCTGGTGCTACAACACCAAAGTGAGACAAGCAGCACTGTAGGCAACAACAACTGAGTGTATTAGAAACTAATATATTAAATAGAGAATAAATCTCGATAGCGAAAACTGTAGATCACACACCTTTTGTTATTTTTTATAATAAATTGTGCTAAGTAAACAAAGATCAGAGTGTTTCATGGTCAAAGCGTGATGCATACAACCCGGCTTGAGATCGTAAAAGCCACATCAGATCATGGATTGGTAAGACTTTTTTTACAAGTCTCAGTAATGTGTTGCTATTGGGTCACCAGTTATTATAATAGTTCATCAAGGGGGATGGCGATCAATTTAGATTTATTAAAAAACTGTTCCTGGAATGTACATTGTGTACAGTTTCCAGGGCTGCTGCACTGTAGACGCTATTCACGGAATAAGACCGTCTCGTGCTAGTGAAAGGAATGCCCCCGTTTGTTGGCAGACTCGTTCTATAACATCAGTTATAATTCTACCTAATCATTAATGAACGTAACAAGGCTCTCTACTGGCTAATGGATTTGTCAAGAATGTTTTAGAAACAACCGATCCAGCTGACAGGTGATGTTGTGTGACACGCACAACTCACAGCACTCTACTTTAAAATGAAATAGTAGTTCTGGAATGACCACAAGTCATCAGAGAGCCGGCACGAGCAGAGGTGGAGGAGGGAACAGGAATGAGCAACCGATAGGCACCTCTGTAGTTACGCTCCCATTAGCCGGGTGGAGGTCTGATGGGTAGCATAGGTGGAAGGTGCGGAAGGGGCCAGGCAAGCCAGTATTGGGCATACATGTGCACCTCTGTGTGCATGTCTTGCATGTCACTGGAGTCTGAGAGAAAATGGGGAAAAGTAAGAATAATACAATGGTGTGTGAAAATCGTGTAATCTTATTGGTCAAAACATGTCACATGACCGTGTGTAAAAACCCTGCATAACTCACGGGTGAGGAATGTAATTTATAAAAACACACATTTTTTTTTAATTTATTTTATTTTACACATAGGTCTATTGTAATTGTATAATCACAATAAGGCACTCCAGAGTGTGAGTTATTGGGTGATTTACCCACTTCTTGTGTGGTTACGTCACTCTACTGCGCCTCGTGAGACACCCCTTAAAGCATGGGTAAATCGCCAATAACCCACACCCTTGTTCAGTTGTTGTGCCTTATTCATGTGTAAATATTTTTAAAAAATAATTGAAAATTAAGAATATATTGGGTGAAAGTCATTTTTATGACTAGGCATCGCAATATAACAAGTTTGAAGCTGTGCATTTCCTTGGATTAATAACCAGTTGAATGGAGGTGGCTCTCAGTCTCGTCTGCTGCTTGTGCCACCCATCCTCCTAACCAGTTATTAATCCCTTGGAAATAACTAGATTCTCTGTTGTTCTTTTTTCAACACTGATGTACAGTATGCGCCTTTTATTAGATATCGAGTTCTGATGTCTGAGTGTGAATGTCAAATAATTTTTCTTTGTATTGCCTTAATCAAGAGGAGTATTAAAAAATGACAAAATTGTCTTTATGGACGTGCGTTTTTAGTTGAGACCCAGTTTATAGTTTTTAGGATAGTGGTGAACGTGTTAGCAAGGTTGAGAAAAGGCAATTTTTCTTTTTTCTAACAGACACACACTACACAACAAGATGTCCTGCATTACGTGAGAAAGATGGCTCAAAGTTGAGTAAATGTGACATACAGACAGCAAAAATTCTTTGTTTTAACCATCTGGTGAGTTGGGCGGTGACACATGCACTATAGTCATCTCTTAACTATTTAAGAGGCCGCTGTATGCACAGTCACTGCGCATAAAAAGGACATCCATTGAACTGCATGATCATGATTCTGGCATTATTTCAGACCCATTTTCCTCAGCCATTTCTGTAGGCCATACATTTGTTTTGCTTCTGACAGCTCTGCAGATCTAAGTACTAAATGCAAAATGTGTCAAAGTGTCTGATAGTCTCTGGTTTGGACCAGACGGGCTTTATATCTGGCAGATAAGCCCAGGACAAACAGTACACATAATTGATCACATACATAGACAGGAAATTCCCGCTCTAGTAGTAAGCTTGGATGCTGAAAAAGCCTTTGACCGAGTCTCCTGGTCTTTCCTGGGCTCGGTCCTTTCCCGGTTTGGTTTCCCCCAACAGTTCAGAAGTACTTTATTTAGATTATATGAAACCCCGAAAGCACATGTGAGAGCAAATGGCCATATATCAGAGGCGTTGGACCTAAAGCGGGATACTAGACAGGGATGCCCCTTGTCCTCCCTTCTTTTTGCTCTCTACATAGAGCCATTAGCCCAAACGATTAGACATCACACTGAAGTAACAGGGATTGAATTAGGAGGAATCAGGAGGAATCACTCATAAAATAGCATTGTATGCTGATGACGTCCTCCTGTACCTGACCAAACCGGAGAGCTCCCTTCCTACAGTGTTTGATTTAATTCAGGAGTTCTCAATAATGGCAGGCTACAAACTTAACAGAGAGAAGACGGAGATCCTTAGTTTCAACTATGTGCCGGGGAGGTTATGCAAAGGAAATACCCGATGGGTTGGGATCTGAACTCCATAAAATACCTGGGGGTTAGAATCGGCACAAACAATGTACAATTGTCGGAACTTAACTACCCCTTGTAATAAAACAATTGAAAGCTGACTTTAGAAGATGGTCACTCCTACCTTTGTCCCTAAATGCCAGGGTGCAAGTGCTCAAGATGAACGCACTACCACACCTTCTATATCTCTTCCAATGTGTGCCTTGTGTGGTTACGCAAAAAAGAAATAGATAAATGGCAGAGACTTTTCCTAGAATTCCTCTGGGGACATAAAAGACCCGGGATATGAAAAACAACTTTATATCTACCTAAGCAAGAAGGGGGCTTGGCCTTCCCTAACTTAGCAGGCTACTGGGTAGCATCCCAAATGAGAATTGCCCTTCTTTGGGGCAATGCAGATTATGAAGCACATTGGAAGAGCATAGATTTGGCAGATCAGAGCCAAACCCCGCTCCAGGCAGACCTTTTTCCAGAGCAGGACCAGATCAAGCGCAGAGGTATACAGGCACACAGGCGGTGCTGGCTGGGTGGAAAAGGGGAATCAGAAAAGGTGAGACACAATTCTGGCTTTACAGATGGTGGGCCTATGATCCCCAGTTTACCCCAGCTAAACTGGATACATGGTATCTGCAGCAAGCTAAAAGAGGCTTTCATTCACCATACCAGGTGATGTCTGGTTCCACCATTCTTTCCTTTGAGGCACTCCAACAACAATATGGTTTCACCCCTACAGATAGGTTCCGTTATTATCAGCTGAGGTATGTAATAAATAAACGGTTCCAGAATATAATAAAAGAGGGGAGAACCCCCACAAAGACCCTAACATTTCATAGAATTTGGTGGCAAGGGGGAGAGAAAAAGGCCATAACTTGGTTCTATAGGAATTATATAGGGGATCTGGAAATTACCTCACAACAAGTAAAAATTAAGTGGGAACAAGAACTCTAGATTTCTCTCACAGGGCAACAGTAGCAGTTGCTCTGGAGGAGTACATGGTCTACCTCTAGCTCACTGTTCTGGTGAGATTTTTGCTGGAAAATAAGGGTTAGATATTTCATAGTGCCTGCTCAGGCAGCCCACTACGCAGAGGGAACAACACCTGATTGCTGGCGGAAGTGTGGGGAGAAATGTGTCACACATGCCCATGTTTTTTGGACTTGCCACTTGTCTCAACTATTCATGCTGCAGACCAAAATAGGTCCAGACCATATGGTGTTGGGTCTTATACCAAGTGAACTGAAGAGTAAAGACGAGAGATATTTATGGGCCTTATTAGTAGCTACTGAAATCAATAACTAAGAAATGGCTCCAGACCTTGACCCCAGAAATTTCAGAGTGGGTTGAGGTTTTGGAATCAATACATCAGATGAGAATAACAACTCTGGCTATGAGACAGCAACTACAGTGTTATCAGAATAGGTGGTCTAGATGGATCTTGTGATAGAATATGATATATGACACATTCATTAGATAGTTGAGGGAAGGGAATAGAGGATGACCACTGGAAGATCTATGGGAGTATTCACGCAGAATACCCCCGTGATGTAAACAAGTAGCAAACTGACCCAGTAATACAGCCATTGTAATTACTCAGATACTGATTTGTCTGTAACATGTTTTATAAATTCTCCAGGTGCCTGAAGTATACATTGATTCACATGAAATATGAATATGCTAAAGAGGAGGGATTTTTTGTTTTAAGACGTAATCCTGGTTCTAGATTAAGTATGAGTTTATGTTAATTTAAGTAAAATGTTCTATGTCTTTTTTTTCTTAAATCTCTGTTATGTTGATTAGAGAGAAATAGAAGTGTTTTAATAAGAAATGTTATATAGACAGTGGATGTAAGACATATTAAATGTATAAGCTGTTGGAAATAAATAAAACAAGTATAAAAAAAGTGTCTGATATTCTCATCACTCCAACCCAGACAGAATAAATCAAAGGAGGCAGTGGCTTTTCTGGCAGGTAGATGGACCAGCTTTGTGGATCTTTGCTGTGTCCAGATACTCCTCACACACCCTCTGTGCTTGGTTGCACATCCGATTGTTGGCTCTGACGAGGATATTTAACTGGTACACAGAGCCAACACTGAAGCCTTCCCTCTGTCTCGATCACAGTTGCGATCATTCTCCTGCCAGACAGTGTGGATGAACAACATATCCATGTCCCTAGGACTTACAGCTTCACTGGAGAAACTGCATCATAAACAGAATTCTCAAGAGTGGACAGCAGTGGTTGTTAAGCAGACTTGAGCCAACCAGTGATTAGGGCCTTCAGGGACAGGAAGTGCTCCCCAACAATCAACGAGAAAAGTCAGGAAGAAGAGTTTCATGTGCCAAAGGGAGAGGGGGGACATAGGGGGGTTAAAGTTGAAATGGTAGTGCCTGCAAGTCACCCACTTGACCTGTCGTAGTTGTGACAGCTATCAGCAAATCCACAGAATATCACGTATTGCCATTGGCTATAGACCATGGTTCATTTTCTGTTCATCACTATGTTGTTCTTACAAACAACAACTTCCAGACCTTTGCTGCAGGCTACCACAGGACACAGACAAAAACAAATGAAACAATTGTTTACACAAGCTGGAATACGCATCACAAGAATAACCACACCTGTGGTTGGGAGTGGGAGAAGTCTGCAGTGTTGGCTCTGTTTAGTCCCATTTGTTAATTTGCCTTTTTAAAAAGAAAACCCTAAAGTTAGTCAGTGATGCCCACATGCAGGGCCAAATCTTGAAGACAGCAAGAAGAGAGGGAGAATCGGGCCACACCAAAGACCAATACAGACAGCATGTCTAGTAGTGCCAGCAGCCAGTTTCCAGAAAACCAGCCTCTTGAGTCTTCTAGATAGTTAGCAACAAAAACCCAGCAGCACCAGAGCAGGTGGTGACAACCTTGATTTATATATTTAATCCAGCCAGTATGCGCATACAAGTGAATGGCCGAAACTGTGGTTGATGCTAAGGAAAGACGACAGTGTGGGAGCTGTATAGCCCCATTTGTTGTTTTACAAAAACAATAATAAATTTACCTAGGCTGTGGCATAAATAGAATCTGTAGAGAACAAGAGTTATTATCAAGACCCAGCAAAAAATGCCTCCCACCTGCCTGTGGCCAGCTGCTAGAAAACCAGTCTACTTCTCAGTTTCTTCGATACCGGGTGTGCGGTGTGATGTCTGCCGTAACATGACAAATGCCAACTGCATGAACTGTTGTATTTAAAAAAAAAAACAATTGTGTTATTGAGCAGGAATAAGCAGCAAGAGAATAGTTGCAACTGTGCTTGAGACAGGCTTCAGTGATGGCTCTGCATACCAGTAAAATATCCTTGTCAGAGCCAACAATCGGATGTGCATCCAAGCACAGAGGGTGTGTGAGGAGTATCTGGACACAGCAAAGATCCACAAAGCTGGTCCATCTACCTGCCAGAAAAGCCACTGCCTCCTTTGGTTTATCCTGTCTGGGTTGGAGTGATGAGAATATCAGACACTTTTTTTTTTTTATACTTGTTTTATTTATTTCCAACAGCTTATACATTTAATATGTCTTACATCCACTATCTATATAACATTTCTTATTAAAACACTTCTATT
Source organism: Neoceratodus forsteri (assembly GCA_016271365.2). Lineage (NCBI taxonomy): Eukaryota > Metazoa > Chordata > Ceratodontiformes > Ceratodontidae > Neoceratodus > Neoceratodus forsteri. Next base: position 728,971,193 of record CM028129.1, read on the forward strand.
TCTCGCTAATCAACATAACAGAGATTTAAGAAAAAAGACATAGAACATTTTACTTAAATTAACATAAACTCATACTTAATCTATAACCAGGATTATGTCTTAAAACAAAAAATCCCTCCTCTTTAGCACATTCATATTTCACGTGAATCAAGATGTACTTCAGGCACCTGGAGAATTTATAAAACATTTTACAGACAAATCATTATCTGAGTAATTACAATGGCTGTATTACTGGGTCAGTTTGCTACCTGTTTACATCACGGGGGTATTCTGCGTGAATACTCCCATAGATCTTCCAGTGGTCATCCTCTATTCCCTTCCCTCAACTAGCTAATGAATGTGTCATATATCATATTCTGTCATAAGATCCATCTAGACCACCTATTCTGATAACACTGTAGTTGCTGTCTCATAGTCAGCGTTATTCTTCTCATCTGATGTATTAATTCCAAAACCTCAACCCACTCTGAAATTTCTGGGGTCAAGGTCTGGAGCCATTTCTTAGTTATTGATTTCAGTAGCTGCTAATAAGGCCCATAAATATCTCTCGTCTTTACTCTTCAGTTTGCTTGGTATAAGACCCAACATCATATGCTCTGGACCTATTTCAGTCTGCAGCATGAATAGTTGAGACAAGTGTTTATAATTTCCTTCCAAAATATCTATATTATTGGGCAAGTCCAAAAAACATGGGCGTGTGTGACACATTTCTCCCCACACTTCCGCCAGCAATCAGGCGTTGTTCCCTCTGCATAGTGGGCTGCCTGAGCAGGCACTATGAAATATCTAACCCTTATTTTCCAGCAAAAATCTCACCAGAACAGTGAGCTAGATGGAGACTATTATGTACCTCCCAGAGCAACTGCCACTGTTGCCCTGTGAGAGAAATCTAGAGTTCTTGTTCCCACTTAATTTTTACTTGTTGTGAGGTAATTTCCAGATCCGCTATATAATTCCTATAGAACCAAGTTATAGCCTTTTTCTCTCCCCCTTGCCACCAAATTCTATAAAATGTTAGGGTCTTTGTGGGGGTTCCCCCCTCTTTTATTATATTCTGGAACCATTTATTTATTACATACCTCAGCTGGTAATAACGGAACCTATCTGTAGGGGTGAAACCATATTGTTGTTGGAGTGCCCGGGTAGGTGGGAAAAGCCAGCTTGAAGACCTTCTGGCAAGATTTAAAGTGGCAAGGAACTTGCCAGACAGTGTGGATGAACAACATATACCATTCCTAGAACTCAGTTTACAGGTGAGTAACCTGTATATATGGCATCTGAGCTGGACCTTCAGGCTGGCACCAGGCTTGTGCCACAGTTTGTCATGCTGTAGAGTTCAGTGTAAAAATGTGATTTGTATATAGTATGATTAGCCCACCAACCATTAGCGACAGACCCAAACAGCATGGCACGGACCAGATGGACTGGCATCCATGTAGAAAAAAATTGTTCTGTGACATCCTGCCCATCTGGCCACCATCACCTGATGCCAGGACAATTGTTTACAGCATGCCTACCAGTCTGCCAGGCCCATCCCACCACCGATCATCAGCAACAGATCCAAGCAGCATGGCACGGACTAGCATCCATGTAGAAAAAAACTGTTCGGCGCTGGCATGCACACCTGCCCCTCTTCCAACCACTGCCTAAGGCCAGAACATTTTTTTTCAGAATGTCTACCAGTCTGCCAGGCCTGTCCCACCACCATCAGCGACAGATCCAAGCAGCTTGGCATGGACCAGGCGGACTGGCATCCATGTTGAAAAAAATTGTTCTGTGCCGGAATGCACACCCGCCCATCTTCCAACCACCACCTAAGGCCAGAATAATTTCTTTCAGAATGCCTACCCCGTCCCACCACCAACCATCAGCGACAGATCTGAATAGCATGGACCAGATGGACTGGCATCCATGTAGAAAACAGTTGTTCTGCGACGCCAGGATAATTTTTTTCAGCATGCGTACCAGTCTGCCAGTCCCGTCCCACCACCGACAATAAATAACAGACCAAAGTAGCATGGCACGGGCCTAGCGGACTGACATCCATGTAGAAAAAAATTGTTCTGTGACATCCTTCCCATCTGGCCACCATCACCTGAAGCCACAACAATTTTTTACAGCATGCCTACCAGCCTTGTCCCACCACCAAATCGGCGACAGACACAAACAGCATGGCATGGAACAGATGGACCGGCATCCATGTGGAAAAACATTGTTCTGTGCCTGCCTGCCCCTCTGCGCACCATCACCATAGTCTAGAACAATTTTTTTTCTACATGCCTACCGGTCTGCCAGGCCCATCCCACCACCACCAGCCATCAGTGACAGACCCATGCAGCTTGGCACGGACCAGGCAGACTGGCATCCATATGGAAAAACATTGCTCTGTGCCCACCTGCCCCTGCACACAATCATCAAGAACAATTTTTTTCTACACACCTACCACGTACCAGTCTGTCAGGCCCGTCCCACCACTGACCATCAGCAACAGACCCAAGCAGCATAGCATGGACTAGCATCCATGTAGAAAAAAACTGTTTGGTGCTGGCATGCACACCTGCCCCTCTTCCAACCTCTGCCTAAGGCCAGAACATTTTTTTTCAGAACGCCTACCAATCTGCCAGGCCTGTCCCACCACCATCAGCTACAGATCCAAGCAGCTTGGCATGGACCAGGAGGACTGGCATCCATGTTGAAGAAAATATGTTCTGTGCCAGAATGCACACCCGCCCATCTTCCAACCACCACCTAAGGCCAGAACAGTTTCTTTCAGAATGCCTACCAGGCCCATCCCACCACCATCCATCAGTGACAGACCCGAATAGCATGGCATGGACTGGACGGATTGGCATCCATGTAGAAAAAAATTGTTCTGTGTCATCCTGCCCATCTGGCCACCATCACCTGATGTCAGGACAGTTTTTTTTCAGCATGCCTACCAGTCTGCCAGGCCCGTCCTACCACTGACAATAGGCAACAGACCAAAGCAGCATGGCACGGGCCTAGCGGACTGGCATACATGCAGAAAAGAATTGTTCAGTGACAGCCTGCCCCTCTGACCACCATCACCTAAGGCCATAACAATTTTTTTAGTCATGTCTATCAGTCTATCAATTGACCTAGGGGGATGGCAGGGGTTGCAGGATGATCTGGCAAAGTTTGAAACCTGGTCAGACACCTGGCAACTGGGCTTTAATGCCAAAAAGTGCAAGGTGCTGCATTTTGGGATGAAGAACCCAAGGAGGAGTTACCAGCTAGGGGGAGTGCAGTTAGCCCAGACAGAGGAGGAGGAGGAGAAGGATCTGGGTGTGCTCATTACAGGGTCAATGAACAACTCGGCACAATGTAGGAAGGCAGCTGCAAAGGCCAACAAAATGCTGGGTTGTATTGCAAGGGTGTATCCTCGAGGAGGAGGAGGTAATTCTGCCACTGTATAGGTCATTAGTTAGACCACACCTGGAGTACTCAGTGCAGTACTGGCGTCCGTATCTGAAAGAGGGACATTAAGTTACTGAGGGGTGCAGCGCAGAGCGACAAAGATGATCAAGGGCTGGGGACTTATCATATGAGAGGAGGTTGAAGGAGTTGAACATGTACTCACTGGAGGAGAGGACGAGGGGTGACATGATTGAAACCTTTAAATACATGAAAGGAATGAACAAGACAAGTACAGAGGGGCTGCTCAAAGTAAGGGAGGGGAGGGACACCAGGGGCCATGATATGAGACTGGAGTGAGGAAGGTTCAGGAGGGAGATGAGGAGACACTTTTTTACAGAGAGGGTGGTGGCTGGGTGGAATGCGTTACCTCCTGAAGTGGTATGCAGTAGAACAGTGGACTGCTTCAAACGAGGATGGGACAGGACAAGGGGAAGGGTGGAAGGGAGGGGCAGCTGCAGAATAAGGGGTGCTAGCTGCACATTCGAGCAGACTTGATAGACCTCTAGACCTTTATCTGCTGTCAAATTTTGTGTGTTCGTAATCTGCCAGGCCCATACTACGATTGGCAGACCAAAGTAGCATGGCATGGGCAAGATGTACTGATATGTGCCGGCCTGCTCCTCGTCTGCCCACCTGAGGAAAGTTTTTTTTTTATCAATCAATCAGTACTTTATTTGTTAAGCGCCTTTCAAAATCAAGGCGTCGTACAATCATATAAAACAACAAAATATAAATATATAAAATTAGTCTGGATAAGCCTGAGAGACTAAATACGTTTTTAACATAGTTTTAAAACTACTGACCGTCTGGCATTCTCTTAACTGATCTGCTAGATTAATCATCTACTGGTCTGCAATAGAAAATTGCAATCTTCAACAAAGTCTAAAGTCAAAATATTATAAATTTCCAAAGTAGCGAGCGTGTGTAGACACTACACAACGCACGCTTGTAATGCAGTCATTTTTGTTCATTTTTTTCCACCAGATTTGAAACACAGGCATTTTGAGACCCCAACTCATGAACAGTGGTGCTGTTGTTTAGTGAATCAGCCCCGAAAGGGGAGTCCATGCAATGACCACGAAATCACCTTTCAGACCTGAGAAATAAATGTCAGTGACAATGTTCATGAGGTGGGGTCTCAAGAACCCTATGTTGAAAGTTTAGGGCAAAAAAAAAAAATGGCTGAGTTATCAACCTAAGTTGAAACCCCACATTCACTCCATTATAAAAAGGCTTAGTTTTTCATACCGTTGTGCAGTTTACTGGTCAGCATTGAAGACTTCAGATGTGTTCCAGGTTCCCGGTCTGAAGACCGCTGCTCCCGACCTCGTATGGGTTAGGGGGTGTTTGGGGGTCGATGGATGCATAGAGGGTGGGGGATGGGTGACTGGAGACTGCACCACCGGACCTTTCTTTCTTTTTCAGATGTACTGACTGCGTGGAGTGCCTCAGGAGTTGTGCATGTGTTGGGGGGGGAAGACGTGTTGCCAGCTGGGGGACTTGTAAAGTTTCTACCACCAGTATGCCACAAGTTGGGGGGGCATGCTATTATTATACAGTGCTGCAGTTGGCAGGGGTGCTGAAGGGAGAGAGAGCTAGCAGCACTGCAGTTCTGACTCTGGGCTAGGCGGTAGCTTGTGGAAACCTGCTGCAGCTGCGGACCAGCTTCAGAAGCCCTCAGAGGAGGTAAGTACCGACGCAGGGATTGGACACCCCATTGTCAGTGCTATACATGGGGCAAACAGATTCTGCATCGCAGATAAGCAGGACATGTAGACAGGGGGACATTTTAACTTGCACAGGAGGATTACAAATAGCGGTCTGCTTGCAATATCCAACCCAGTTTTTGACAAACCTACATATCTGGGTCGGATCAATCTCTAAAATTCTACTAATGTTTGAATAATTTAGTAAAATTTACTGCATACAGGTGGAATTTTAATGCCGGTGGATAACTGAATCACTTTTAGGCAAGTTCCATTCCCTCAGTGGCATTGCGAAAAGCACAGATGACCACAAAACAGCTCCCGGACTGTAGGGCTACTTTTAGAATGTACCCAACTTCCCCGCCTGTTTACCGACAGCCCAATTATTTGTTTTACAAAAAAAATTGGTACCAATGTAAATTAAAGGACAGTCATTGACTCTGCCGTTGTTTCAAACCTACCTCAGACCTTTTGCAGAGTAAAATGGCGGTGTAACAGTTTTCGGCTAATATAGCCCGACTCAGAGGCAGGAAACTAATTTTCATTTTGATAGGCTGCATGATATGGTGCTGTGTTTCACAGCTATTCCAGCAGTCAAAAAAACAGCGCAATGGGCCAAATTTACTACATACTGATTTCTGAGCATCACAGCCGTGCCATAAGCGCGATGCGGGCGGCAACAGCAACATCAAAAATGACTATTTTCAGGATGACTTATTTATAATCAGAATTGATGGAAAAATAAAATAAGAGACACAATACTGTGATCTATAATATTCTTTATTAAAATTTGCAATAAATAAACCACACCATTAGTAAAAAAAACAAAAATTGCTTTATCCATTTAAAAAGTACATCAACATAGAACAAATAAGAACAAAGCTGGATGGAACACTCAGTTTGATAGCTCTAAGGCGCCCAGTGGCATAGCTAGTATAGTTACCTGGCTCCTGTCATAGGCTACCATTGTGGATAGGCACAATATGGCCATCCTCCAGTCCTGAAGTACACACCTGGTCTGCATGGAGGAGTTCAGAAGGTCTGCTAGGGGGGTGTACAGGGTATCCTCCATCTCTCTGAGACCCTGGGTTGGATCCTATCTGGACTTAGTGCCTTTTCCCCTCTTAGGGCCTTGACTGCTTCCCACACCATACCTCTGTGAATTTCATCATCCAGTCCCCCCCTTCATCCAACAACTACATACCCGTTGCGCTCCCCGTCTGACAGAACTAGGATGGTGGAAGCAATTGGTATGTGGCCTTGTGCCTTGACCCACCCTATGTGTGGCATTATTCAGCAACGACGCATGCCCTTTCATACCTTACTGCTTAACTGTCAACTGAGTTGAAAAGAGTTATCTAGATGCCATTACATCTGTACACACATCAAGCTTTGCTCTTCAGCTTTACAATGATGTCAAGGCAACCTCTTCATTACTTTTCAACGTGGTTATTAACCAAATACCATACATTATCCTCTATATAGTAGTACGTTTCTAATGAGTATGATTTCAAGCGATATCAGTATTGTCATTCAGTGGTTTTCTTTTCTTTTAGAACCTCTTCACACTGGATTAGAAGTTGAGCTTGAAACCTAAGAAAAAAATGCCTGCCCTATGTAACAGCGACATAATGTTTGTGGTAGCTGCAATTTTACAGCAATCCCAGTGTAATAAGCACCAGAGGTTATGACGAAGACGGAAAGCAATTTTATCAAGAACATCACTGTTACTGACTTATTTGCGCCCATCGCTGGAAATAACACTGATAAATGCAATTTTAAGTAGATATGTTTCTAGCACTATGTACCATTCTACTTGGAGTTGTGAGAGGAGCACCTCTTGTTGGGAGGATATTGAGCTCAATACCTGGTCAGACCAGGAATGGGTGGAAAATTTCAGAATGAAGCGTTTCACATTTCATGTGCTTTGCAGTGAACTGGAACCATTCATTCGTAAATGTGATACTCAGATGAGGGATGCTGTACCTGTAGAAAAAAGAGTGGACATAGCACTGTGGCACCTGGCCACCAGTATCGAGAACAGGACTTTGGGTCACCTTTTTGGGTGTGGGCGATCCATGGCTGTTCAGATTATGCAAGAGGTATGCAAAGCTATTGTAAGAGTATTATTTCCAAAAGTAATTAAACCACACAACATTGAAGACATAATGTTGGGATTTGAGAGAGATCATGGTTTCCCTATTTGTGCAGGTGCTGTCAAAGGGACCCACTTCCCTATTATTTGTCCGCCGAATCATGCTGTGGAATATTATAATCGCAGATATTGTTATTCTGTAGTAATGCAAGCCCTGGTGGACAGTGAATACTGTTATACTGATATAAATGTCGGCTGGCCGGGGAAAGTGTACGATACATGCATTTTCAAAAACAGTTTGCTGTTTCAGCGGGGTCAGGAGTGAACTCTGTTCCCACAGACAGCATGCAAGTTTGGGGAGACAAATATTCCCATGTTAATTCTAGGAGACCCGGCATACCCTCTTCTTCCTTGGGTGATGAAACCCTATGCTGACATTTCTAACCTGAAATGGGCCAAATCCAACTACTGTCTTAATAAGGCCTGGATGGTGGTTAAATGTGCTTTTGGGCGGTTAAAAGCACGATGGCGTTGCTTACTGAAACGCATGCATTTTGACATCCAAAACATTCCAAATGTAATTTGGGCTTGCTGTGTGTTACACAACATATGTGAGAGTAAAGGTGAACTTTTTGACTCTGAATGGCTGTAGCTGAAGAGGGGGTGTCAGAGGGTTCCTGCAACCTGGATCAGATAATGCATCTCTTGAAGACTGTGGTAGTGTAACACATGATCTTACTTCCAGTGGGAGCTCTTGCAGCAGGCTACAACATTTAGGACTATGCCGCAGGCACTAGGACCACCGGTGAAAACTTCTGCCAGCAATACCAGCGGGGACATACTTGGCCCAGCCCGACGTCGGTCAGGGTACAAGAGGGGCGACCCAGCTCCGCCTCAGTTCTTTCCTCGCCACGTACCACGCACGCGAAGCTAGCTGCTGCCTGCGATTCTCAGCGTGAAAAGAATTTCTTCAAGCAAGTCTTTCGACGGTTTTCTCCGTTTTTTCCTCCTCCGTGGCTGACGTCTGTGCCACTGCTGTTGTTCAGTTCGGGTTTTTCCCACGTTTTGGTGCCTTTGCCTCGGTGTTTGTCGCCGTTGGTACCGACGTCAGTCCTTTTTCTTCCACGGGTTCGATGTCTTCCCGGGCTTCTGTATCTCCCGAACACCTTAACAAGTGCGAGTGCAGCCGGCAAATTCCCGCTAAAGACTGACACCAGCGGTGTGTTTTCTGCCTCGGCCCTGACCACAACACCGCTCATTGCGCCGACTGCCAGGCTTTTACCAGCCGGACCCGCATCCGACTCCTGAAGGCCCTTAAGGCCTACCTCTTGGAACAAAAGATGAACCTGCACTCATCTGAGGGGAAGAAAAAGGAAAATAAAAGGCATAGCAAGGAGCGTAGTCGGTCGCGACACTGGTCCCGGTCTCGGTCCTGCTCGCATTCGCGGCCTTCTCCGAAAAAAGCCCATCCTTCGGGCTCTGGAGATTTGCCCTGGTCGTCTCAGGCTAAAGCCGGCCCGTCGGGGGAGCAGCCGGCCAAGCCGAAGGTGACTCCGCTAAGAGTCATCACCAAGTCCGTGGGGGTACCTGCCTCGGCCCTACCTACCACGGCACCAGTGCGGCCTGCTAAAGGCACGCCTCCGGAGGTTAAGGACTCTCCGGTGCCCCCTGGTGTCACCCCGTCGCCGGTCCCTGCACCGACGCCGGTTGAAGGGGCTAAGGACCCGGGGTTGGTCATCGTACTGCTGACGTCCCCGTCGCCCAAGTCCTCCTCCTCCCCCCTGGGCCCTCAGGAGAGCTCTCCTTCACGTCCCACCGCTCTGGAGATTCCTTTCCCGCAGCGGGCGGCTAAGATCTTCTCCCAGGACGAGCTCAAACAGCTATTCTCGTTTTGGTGGGGGCAGGTTCACAAGCACACCTCCCCGTCGCCGGCCCAGACACCGGTACCGGATCCTGCGGGCGAACTACAGCCGGAGGGCGAGGCCTCACCGTTGAGGTCCCCGGAGCGCCGTCCTTTGCCCTCTTCCAGGGCTCGTTCCCACTCTCGATCTGAAGACCACCGACGTTGCTCTAAGGTTTCCAGTGACCGACGTCGGTCCCGGTCTCGTACTAGGAGCCCCTCTCGCACTCTGCGGGATCGCTCCCGACGTCTGTCTCCTGACTGACGTCGGTCATTGCTCCGTCACCGGTCTAGGGACTGGAGTAGGTCTTCGGACCGTCGTCGGTCCCCTACACACCTACGTCAGCGTAGGCATGGTCATGGGGTAGAGTCAGACTATTCTAAGTCGGATAGTCGATCTTCCTCTTCGTCATCATCCCCTTCGTCTTCTCTCAGCCTCAAGCGCTCCCCTGAAGAGAAGGACCTGCCCCGCTTGCCTCCGGATGATCCTACCTTTATGGACGTCATGAGGCATATCCAGGCTTCCAATGAGTGGGACACAGAAGACCTGGACCCGGAGCGCCAGAGATTGGCCAAATACCTGAGGCAGAAGGAGCCAAAGCCTTTGGTCATTCCTCCTTTGGTGGATACTTTCCAGGACCTTACTAGATCCACCTGGATGCATCCAGCCTCCATCCCGGCAGTTCCCAAAAAGTCGGATAGGCTCTACAAGGCTCCGAGGGTGGAACCCTTCTTAGTGGAACACCCTCAGGCCGATTCATCTGTGATCACGGCTGCTCATGATAAAGCTCGACAGCCGAGGCACCTCAGCCCCAGCCTCCCGACTTGGAGTCCCAATACCTGGATCAGGTGGGCAAGAAAGTTTACGCTGCTTCCACCTGTTCTATTCGTTCCCTTAATTTCCTCACGCATATGGTGCAGTACCAGAATGCGTTATGGGAACGGGGTCTTGAGCTGATACAGGCCATGCCAGAGTCTGACAAGAAGACAGAGCTCCTGGCCCTTTTGCAGTCAGGCTCAGACATAGGCTGTCATGTTCTGAGAGCCTCGCATGACACTGCGGATACGGCAACCAGGGCGGCCGCCTCTGGGGTATGTCTTCGGCGCCATGCCTGGTTGAGGCTTTCAGGCTTTCACCAGGACCTGCAGTCCAGTATCCGGGACTTGCCGTTCCAGGGTGCCATTTTGTTTGGGCAGGAGACGGAGTCCTTGATCTCCCGTCTCCAGGAATCGGGTAAGTCAATCTGGTCGGTCCGCCAGATGTACCGTGGCGACCAGCGACGCTCCCATCGCCGTTTGCTTTTTCGCAAGTCCTCAGGCACTCAGGCTTCTGCCCGCAGATCCCAGCAAGGGCAGAGAGGTGGCTTCTGCAGAAGATCCGGAAACCAGCAGTCTGGTGGACCTTCCGCCCATGGGCCCAAGTCTTCCCAGGCCTCTCTCCTACCCGGTTCTGCCTAATCGACTCCTTCCCCCCCATGGTCAGAAGTCCAGGAGCCGGTTGGGGCCGCTCTCCTCTTCTCCAAGTGGACCTCTATTACCACAGATCAATGGGTCTTGGACGTTATTGGAGAGGACACACATTGGAGTTCACAGAGTTTCCTCCCACACTCCACCAAAGCTCTCCCATTATCCTCCTTCTCACATCCCACTATTGGAAGGAGAAATTCAGGCCCTACTGCAAAAGGGGGCAATAGAGAGAGTTCCCTGGGAGCAGCAGGGTCAGGGGTTCTACTCCCTTTTTTTCCTGATCCCAAAAAAGACGGGGGACCTTTGTCTCATTCTGGATCTCAGTCTGTTAAATCTCTTTATAGAGTACAAAAAGTTCAGGATGGTGACTCTTCAAGGTCTCCTCCCTCTGCTGCACCAAGGGGATTGGCTCTGTTCTCTTGACATGCAGGATGCATACATGCATATCGGGGTCTTTCCTCCCCACAGGAAGTTTTTGAGGTTCCACTTCCAGGGAGAGAATTTTCAGTTTCGGGTGCTCCTGTTCGGCCTCTCTTCTGCTCCACGAGTCTTCACCAAATGCCTAGCAGTGGTAGCTGCGGCTCTGAGGTGGTTGGGGCATAATGTATTCCCTTACCTCGATGACTGGCTTCTCACGGCCTGTCAAGGGATGGCCTCTTACACTCTCTCGGAGACACCTATACTCTATTCCGAGAGCTGGGGATCACCCTGAACTTGAAAAAGTCATCCCCAGAGCCCAGCCAAAAGCTCGCCTTCATAGGAGTGATCCTGGACTCGGTCCAGGGCATGGCCTTTCTCCCACAGGACAGGGGGATTCGCTTGCAAACTTTGGCGGAACAGATATCCATAGCACCTCGGGTTCCGGCCCGGAACTTCCTCAGTCGATTGGGGCATATGGCGGTGGCTATTCCAGTCACACCTTTGGCCCGCCTTCACATGAGTCCCATAATGGATGCTCAGGGTGCAGTGGGATCAATGCTGCGATGACCTAGATGCTTTAGTCAGGATCTCGGAGCCAGTCAGGAGAACCTTGCTTTGGTGGTTAGACCCCAGCAATCTAGAGAAAGGGGTCAGCTTTCGTCTGGAGCCTCCAGGTCGGACTCTAACGACGGACGCATTGGACCTGGGTTGGGGGGCTCACCTGGGTGTTCATCAAATGCAGGGGGTTTGGTCACCCGAGGAACGGTCCCTCCACATCAATGTGCTGGAAATGCGAGCGGTCCTCTACGCTTTTCAGGCGTTTCGAGAGGACCTGGTACCCAGCTCTCTTCCAGTTCAGATGGACAACATGGCAGTTGTCTTTTACATCAACAAGCAAGGAGGTACCCATTCCTATCCTGTTTGCTGGGAGGCAATAAGAGTCTGGTACTGGGCACTGGAACGGGACATTCTTCTCTCTGTCATGCACGTTCCAGGCGTCCAAAACAAGTTGGCCGACAACCTCAGCAGGTCGCGGGCCAGAGCGCACGAGTGGGAATTGCTTCAATCCGTAGTGGATCAGCTCTTCGGAAGGTGGGGCCTTCCCGAGCTGGATCTCTTTGCATCACCATGGAACGCCAAACTGCCACTGTTTTGCTCGCGAGAGCACGCGCCTGGCATTTTTTTGCCAGACTGGTTATCCCTTTGCTGGGCAGGGAGGTTTCTTTATGCCTTTCCGCTCTTCCCTCTCATTCAGAGGGTTCTGCTCAAACTACAGGCAGAGGGGGCCCAGATGATCCTTGTGGCCTCCAACTGACCGACAGATTTGGTTCCCACTTCTGCAGCGGTTGTCCCAGGAACCTTCAATCCCGCTGCCCATTTGCTCACAGCTCCTTTCCCAGGACTAGGGGTCTCTGGTTCACCCAGATCTCAGATCCCTGCACTTTCATGCTTGACTCCTCCAGACGTAGCTAGGAACAGATACGGGGTTCCCCCGGAAGTGGCTGAGGTCTTGGCGTCCTCAAGAAAGCCCTCTACCCGCTCCACTTACACTATGAAGTGGAAGCGTTTCTGTCTTTGGGCCTTGCCACAACATTTAGATCCTGTCACCTGCTCTGTGAACTCCACTTTGCAGTATCTCCTCTCCTTGTACGAGAAAGGCCTGAGCTATTCCTCTATCAAGGTGCACATGTGGGCAATTTCCACCTATCATGCCCTCGTGGGAGAGAGAGCATTGGCGCAGTTAGACATAGCCCGCGCCTTCCTTAGGGGAATTCTACACATGAGACCTCCCATTAGGGATCCTGTCCCACCCTGGGACCTCCTTTTTGTGTTGGAGAAACTCACCCTCCCTCCTTTTGAGCCCGCAGCGAGTTGTGAGCTGCGATACCTTTCTTGGAAAGTTTGTTTTCTAGTTGCTGTTACTTCCGCTCGAAGAATTTCCGAGCTTCAGGCTCTGATGTGTAAAGAGCCCTATTTGGTTTTTCATAGGGAAAGAGTTTCCCTCAGAATTCATCCTAAGTTTCTTCCCAAGGTGGTCGGAGTTGACCCTCAACCAGTCGGTTGATCTTCCAGTTTATTTTCCTTCCCCTTCCAATAGAGGCTCTCCTCCACATTGGATGTCCACAGGTCCCTGAGGTATTACCTCAGCTGAGCAGTTCAGTACCGTAAATCGGAGCAACTCTTTGTGGCTTTTGCACCACATCGCTTGGGTCAACCGGTGTCCAAGCAGACTATCTCTAAATGGATAGTCCGTTGCATCTCGTTTTGCTACAAGCATCACAGTAAACCCCTGCTGGGCCCAGTTAGGGGTCACTCCACCAGGGGAGTGTCGGCTTCTTTTGCTGCGACGCGGAATGTTGCCATTTTGGACATCTGTGCGGCCGCGACCTGGAACTCGGTGCATACCTTTATCAAGCATTACAGCTTGGATATCGTCTCCAGATGCCGTGCTGGCTTCGGCCTAGCGGTTTTGCAAGGACTCTTGTCCTGAGGGCCTCTGGAGTCAGCATATTCCTCCTCCCGGGGTCGGCTACCTCTTTGCTATGGGACTGCTTGGGATTCAGTCCTAAATGTTATAGCCTGCTGGAAGAGCTCCCACTCTAAGTTAGATAGTACAGTTACATAAGAACTTACCGTAACAGTAGATCTTCGAGAGGAGCTCTTGCAGCAGGCGCTGCTTCCCTCCCGCCTTCCCCCTTGGAAGGTGCAGGTCTATTTTCTTTCTTTTCTGGATAGTAGGCTTCGCCTCCTTCTCTTGTCAGGCCTTCTGCTGGGTACTGGCGGGAGAACTGAGATGGAGCTGGGTCCGCCCCCTCTTGTACCCTGACCGATGTCGGGGCAGGGCCAGCGTCATGGGTGGTCCCGCTGGTATTGCTGGCAGAAGTTTTCACCGTGTAGTCCTAGTGCCTGCGGCATAGTCCTAAATGTTATAGCCTGCTGCAAGAGCTCCTCTCGAAGATCTACTGTTACGGTAAGTTCTTACGTAACTGTACTGTGGACATGCAAACAGGGTGCGAGAAGCTATTGCAGAGTATTTTGACGTGCATGATTAAAAAAATATATATCCTGTAAATACAAAATCACACATGCCCACACAATGCAAAGCATCATGGGCTGCATAAATCACCACAGAATGTTATGCTGGTTCAACTTTAAGCAGAATTGCATGGTGCCGAAAGGTCTCTCACACAGTTTGCAAAGGGTGCTAACAGATGACATAGACACGTGTTTCGTCCTACCAGGACTCATCAGTATGCCTTGTCTGTTTGACACCCCAGTGGAATGAACCAGCTACCCTAAGATGGTCTGTCTGGGTTATGTTGTGGTGAACCCATTAAAATAAAAAAACTATTTAAAAGACAAAGAACCTCTCTGCGCAAACACTGAGGCAAGGGTTACCCCAAAGAGCATTGGCAGTGATCCCCATTCATTACTGTTGAGAGGCGGGCCGACACGCAATCCTAAGCACCCGCCTCTCATATTGTGCAGCCGCCACTCTGCCTTTAAATTCGTGCACTTGCATTCGTGCACTGGCGCGATTGCATTTGTGTACTGGCGCGATTGCATTCGTGCACTCGCGTGATCAGGCAAGACTGGTGCAGCTGCAGTAAAGCTCTGCAGGTTTGGGGATCACGGGGTAAACTTTTGAAAGTCAGCAGACCAGGCTAAGGCGCCAAACCATGGAGCCAATAGAAAGGAAGCCTCTGGGAGTGACAGTCCAGCAGCCTATAATGGAGCTGCTACGAACTGCTGGGTAACTCCCATTAGTCTGCTGCCACTTTATTGATTTCTCAGATCGTTCAGATCATTCAGTCGGCTCCAGAAGTGCTAGTTGTAGTACTATTGAGTGCAGCTTCCTTTGCCTAATTATTGATTAAAAAAAAAAAAAACTTTTTATTTTGTTTTTAGAAACTTTAGTCTCATGAGTATCAGAACTAAGTGTATACGATGTGTTACTGAGTGGTGGTGTGGGAGGGGGGGATCATTGTGTGGTCTCCAGCATTTCAGACCTGCAAATTCTTCTGCCTTTCACTGAAAGGGCAGCTGCAGCAAAAAAAAATATATACTGGCAGTAAAAGAAAAAAACACCAGTCTGCAGTGGAACCACTGATTTATTTTCTATGGAGATGATGCACACTTGATTAGGATTAATGGTCAGACCTGCATTTTTAGGTAACTGCTTGTAGGTGGTTCTGGATTGTAAACTACAACATTAGACCTGTAAGCAGTGCAAGGGGCTAGAATATCTGTCCTGAAAAAATTGAAGTGGGTCGTTGAGAGAAGGGGAAAGGGGGAGAGAGAGAGCTCATTGTGTGGTCTCCCGCAGTGGGTGTTTGATGAGCTGCAGTGCATAAAAAAGGAAAAAATAGATACTGGCAGTAAAGAAATAAAATAATTCATCAGTGCTCTGCACAGCAGTCAGATTATTACTACTGTACAGCACCACAGCCAGTTGTGCTTGTGAGGAGACACTGGGGACAGACACCCTGACTTGACCCTCCCCCTCCAAGGGGGTCTGCCAGTCCTGTCCTTGTGCAGTCAGTTGCTTTGTCAGTGTGTGTGGTCACTTGTTTCTGTTTGTGAGAAAAATAAATTCAGGGCTTCTGCCTTAACTGTGCCACCAGGGGTCTAGTCTCTGTCCCAAACCCTGATTCAGGGAGCAAAACAATATTTGTTTGAGAGAAAAAAAAATTTGGGGCTCCTTAACTGTGTCTCTGTCCAGTCAAGTTGTGCAGTCTTGCTTCGTCAGTGGTCACTTGTTCTAAACCCTGATTCAGGGAGCAGAAAAATATTTGTGTGAGAAAACATTTGGGGCTCCGCTCAACCAGCATTACCAAACTCTCGTTCTGTATTGACAAATAAACACACGACAAGTAGGGGGGGAAAAAAAGCTTTATTGTACATAATGCAGAAACTAACTAACTTTGGTTTCAAATTAACTCAAAAACGGAAACATCCTGATCAAGATCATGACAGTCGTGAGTCGATGATTGGGACAATGCCAGTTGGTCTAGTTGATCAGGATGTCCAAGAGACTCCCTGCACCTACTCCTATAATACAGAAGAAAAAACCTCCAAGCATAGAGCAACAGGCTTTTATACTGGCTGGCTTAACAAATACTGTTGGTTAGAGTACAAAGAAAATGATGGCATGTTTTGTGCATTTTGCATAAAACATAAACAGATGCCCAAATCAGGAACAGTTTGGGTACTCAGTGGGTGTAAGACATTCAGAGAAGATGCTATAAAAAGGCATCAGAACAGTTCAGTTCACGTTGTTGCTTCTGAACTGGAAGCAAACTGCAGAATTTCAGCTTCAAAAGGTGGAATAGAGCAAGCAATGCAGCAGGCCCTGACCCTGGAACAAGAAGCTTTGTGGCATCCCCCGTTGCATGTACTGGCTAATAAAAATGAGCTGCCTCACACAACGAAATATAGCTCACTGCTGGATCTCGCCAAATCATTGGGATGCAAATACCTGGGCGATATACATATTGCTGATGCTGTTAAATATCGTTCTGATCGAACTGTCAGAGAAATGGTTCTCTGTCTGGGTGAGGTGGTCAGGAGATCAGTTCTTACAGATTTGAAGGCTGCCAAATTTTTAGTATTTGGTGGGCGAAACAACTGATATTGCTGTTATGAAGCAGCTCATTTTGTATGGTATGTACTGCAAGAAGAAACCCAGAGTTTCTTTCCTGGGACTTGAGGAACTAATTGATGGAAAGGTAGACACAATTGTTAAAAAATGCTGGAGTTCTCTGATAACAATCAAATCTCGGTTGATCACCTTGCAGGGTTAGGCAGTGATGGGCAGCCGTTATGCTGGGCAGGCAAAACGGGTGGCTAAAAAGCTGAAAGAAGTCAGCCCAATTCTTGTTGAAAATCACTGTATGGCTCACGGAGGCCTTGGCTGTAAAGGCAGCAGCAAATGAAGTGAACGCCATTAAAAGTTTAATCAAACACTAGATCACTTATACAGATATTATGAAACTCTGCTGTTCGCATGGCTGCCCTGAAAGAAATTCAGCAGGCAATGGAAAACCCTGTTTTAAAGCCTAAACAGGCAAAAGCAGTTAGGTGGTTGTCCCATGATGCAGCATGTGACACACTAAGGAAGATTTTCCCATCTGTTGTTACGTCCTTGCATAGAGAGGCCTCTGAAAGGCATGATCCCAAGCTGTGTGCCTAGTAAAATGGTGGAAAACTGGGAGTTTTTCTCTATTTTATGCATGATGTGTGACATACTTCCACACCTTAGCATCTTATCTAAATGCTTTCAAACATCAGCTCTGAATTTTACTGATATAAAGAGACATTTACATTCCACTTTAGAGATTCTTAGGACGCCTACTGGTACCTGATCAGTACTTCTCCTCCGTTACGCCTGAGCAGTACTCCTGAATGATAATGGCCTGAACTTGCCAATTAGCGAACCACAGTTAAATCATTTCAGAACCTCTGTGCATGACAAGTTTATTAGGGCCCTAATTGCTCAAATTGAGCAAAGGTTTCCAAGCACAGAACTTTTGGATGCGTTCAGTATCTTTGACCCCAGCATGATACAGGAAGTTGATATTGAAGAGTTGGAAGGGTATGGTAGTGATAGCCTTGAGATTATTCTTGGTCAGTATGCTACTATTGTGGATGTAGATGCTTTTGCCCTGGAATGGGCTTCTCTGCGTAGTCTCATGTTCACGGAAAAGATGGCCTTTAAGACTATTTCTGATGTGCTGCACGCTCTAACTACTAAGTATGTAGACCTGTATCCAAACATATCTACTTTGGTAGAACTGGCAATGATAATACCCATGTCAACTGCAGATTGTGAGAGGGGTTTTTCTGCACTGAATCGAATAAAAACGCAGGAACTAAATAGATTAAGTGCCAGTATGCTAAATGCACTTCTGCTTATTTCAATTGAGGGCCCTGATGTTGACAGTTTCCCTTATTTGGAAGCTGCAGCTTATTGGGCAGGACTGCGAAACTGAAGATTAGATCTTGGCCTTGCAGGCACTAGTAAAGAGTTGTAGTATGGCTTCACCAAAATGTCAAGACTCTTACAAACTTGCCTGGCCTGCAACTAGAATGCAGAGGTTCACCAGTATGTTTTATCACACTTTTCTTTTGCTACTGCATACTACAGAGGCCTCCAGATCATCATATTACTCTTATTTCTTGTTTCTTATGCATTTTATTGCATCCCGACTGACTCCATCCCACCGGTAGCTCACTGATGACCCGCCCTGGTGGCCCCTTCCCTTACCACCGCTCTATATTTTCACACAATGTGGAACACTGATTGGTGTCTGTCATCTGTTAGCACCCTTTGCAAACTGTGTGAGAGGCCTTTCGGCACCATGCAATTCTGCTTAAAGTTGAACCAACATAACATTCTGTGGTGATTTGCATTGTGTGGGCATGTGTGATTTTGTATTTTCTTGAAACTTGGCTTCCCAGTCAAAAGCCCTTTGGGGTAACCCTTGCCTCAGTGTTTGCGCACAGAGGTTCTTTGTCTTTTATATACTGTATACTAGTAAGTGGCTAATATAAGTTTATTGCTTTATGAACACCAATAGATGTCATAGTAATAATAATTTATTTAAAACTCATTGTCAAACAGCTATATTCTGTCATATATTTGTTCTCTTGTTATATTTTCAAACTTGTGTTTAAATACATCATAAATACGTACATGTTAATGTGCAATTGAAATATAAACTATTCTTTTAACAAAATTACATGAGCAGCAACGATGAACATATGATGATAATTCATCTGCTGTTATTAAATAGAATAAATAACCGTTCCTGTCTTTGTAAAATATTAATGTACAATTATCAGAAATACATTTTTTTAATATGATGACTTAACATGAATGAAATGGCATTAAATGAAACAGTATGACGATATGCACTTTGCTTTTCTCTTTGAATCTCAATTATATACGTTGTAAATACATAAAGTAAAAATAACCAATCAAGTTGTGAGGTTTCAGTATATGCATTAAGATTTATAACTGTTCAACTGCTATTCAATAGAATCTAGGAAATAGTAAGTTTTCATGCAGCTCTACAGTTCTGTCCACGTAAATGAGTCATTCATCAACTCGTATGTCAAACTTCTATTTGATGTTGATTGCATGAATGAAGAATGCTGAGTGGAATTTGGGTGCAAAATGTTGTGGGGACTGGTTAGACATCAGAGGACCCCGGGTTGTTCAGTGGTTGGTAAGTTTGCTGTTGTATCGCATTGAATGACTGACCTTGTTGCATCTGCTGATGTAAGTGAGGTTGTGGAAGAGGAAGGATGTATGATGTGCTTGATGTTGGCTTTAGTAATTGGGTAAGAGTTTGTATTAGTTGGTCTGTCTGTTCGAACTCTTTCTTCCGTAGTCTTTCCTCCATCTCACGATCTGCAGCTGCCCTCGCTTGTTCAAAATTGAGGCATTTGCTAAATTGATCTTGGATAAGTTGTCTGGTGGGTTCAAATACTGACTCCATCAACTCTTGCATCATTGTCATTTTTTTCCTTTTTCTTAGATTTGCTAGCGGCTCCTTTGAATGCTGCTTGACTGCCTTGTTTTGTGCAGTCGTTGGTGGCTGCTCATTATCATGTTCCGCTTCTGCATCTGGAATTGAACTGTGACTTTTGTGTCTCGGCCTCATCAATCATTTGGTAACCAGGGACATCATTGTTGATGATGCTTTCAGCCACTGAAAAATTATACAAATGTTTAGTGTTCACATGCTCAGTGACATACCACCATGCTGTGAAGGTATATGATGTCATTATAATTCATTTATGAGAACACAGCATTGTTGTGCATGGTTACCTATTATTCTATATGAAAATAATAAGCCACGACAGGGTGCGCGTTAAAGGTTTTTAATGCACGCCTCAGGGGCATGCTAAATCACGAGGCCAAAGGTCAAGTGTCCCAACATCCCTGGGCAGTGGATTAAGAAACCAATAAGACACAACAGGGTGTGGGTTGTTGATTGATAAGAGCACACTCCCAGATGCATTGTTAGGCATGAGGCGCTTGTGCCAAGTGGCTACAGCAGCTGGGTAGTGCTCTTATCAATCAACAACCCACACCCTGAAGTGTCTTATTGCTCTTATAAAATGGGTAACAACTATTTCTATAACAATCAAACAAAACTCTGGACACATCATTAAAGATTTAATAATAGTATGTTATTTTATTTAAATATGGTGAAAAAATAGTCCCCAGACTTGGGCAGAGGAGTAGTAAAATTGATTGAATAGCAACTCACTGAAAAATGCTAAACTAGTGAGTTGGAGGGACAGCAATGTATTATTTGTGCAGTCTGGGTCTACCTCTGCCTATGTAACTGTGTTTTCCCACCTTTTCTCTTTGTTTATAAAGTATTACTGTATTGCCTACTTTCTTCATCCTGTTTTTTTTCTGTTTTTCCCCTCATTCAAGATGTAGAATGTTTATCATGTAATGTTTACCATGGAATACAGGGATTCAAAATTCTGCTCAGTTCCGTCGGTAGAGTGTTACTCTCCTAACATACTGCACACACAGACAACAAAGGCATGTTTTAGCCAGTGACAGAGTTATCTCACATTCTGGGCAAGCAGAAGAGATTTCCCTGATGAGCAGGAAAAGACGGAAGGGGGATTTTTCACTGTTAATAAAGTAACAGTTGTAATGAAAACTATAAACATTACATAATGTTTTTAATTTGCTTGTGTGTAAGGAGAGTGTGATGTGTTGTAGTCTGGTATATAAAAGGAGAACTGCTATAGGATTGAGGTGAAAGGTTAGTAAGAAGAAAAAAATTCAAACCAGCCAGGTTGCCTTTTTCTTGGTGGAGAAGGGGGCAGAATTCACCTGAAAACATCTACTATATATAATTCAAATATACATGCTGTTATTAACATCAGCAATGCAATGTATTTGAGCATTTTGTGTCTGCCTCTGCCTATGAAACTGTGTTTTCCCACCTTTTCTCCTTGTTTATAAAGTATTACTGTATTGCCTACTTAGGCCCAACCAGGTTGCTTTTATAGGGGACAAATATATATAGTCTGCAAAACTGATTATGACATAGTGGGTGGGGGGAGTTATTCTCGGTCGAAGAACTCACAAACATGAGTGGCTGTTTCACAATGCTGGAAGTTACTGTAGATGGAGAGAGTATACTAGACTACTATAGATATACAGACATTTCCCTGGCACAAAAAGTATGCTCTAAAGGGCCCTCCTTTTGGTCCCTGAGCTGGGAAGCCTGTTCAGAGGTAACATTTCTGTTCCACTCTCATGATGTTATACTGACCCTGTACAACTATATTGTTAGTCCACACAGAGAATGCTGTGCACAGTTATGTAGCCTTCAACTGAGACAAGGTACAGACAGGCAGGAGTCATTTAGTCGGATAATATGAAGATTCACTTTGGGAGAAAACATTTGCTCGCTGGCTACCAGACCCGAGACTGTGGGCATAACTACAAAATACTCCAATTTCTGAGTGGTTTAAATCACATTGTAAAGTGCAGACCTGTTTAGTTGAATTATGGATTCTTTAGAAATATGGAATTCCTCTACGGCCGAAAGTTGGACCAGACTTTACCAATTACAAACCAAGTATGCTGGTTTTGTTTCCCAAAGAGCGGAGCTAGCCCTCCTAAGGACTAAACTTAGATACCTAGATGCAGGGGAAAGAGCTAGTAAGTTGCCGCCATGCGCATCCGTCAGTTAGATTCTTGCAGTTCATCGAGGAATCTATGTAGGGGAGACAATCGGGTTTGTAATGTAATTCCCTTGGAAATGGCGAAAGCCTTGGCACTTATTTCCAGAGCTTACACGATGTTGGGACCCAGCTCAACGGCCCTCTGATTGGGACATTAATTTGTACCTTAGCTCGGTCAACTTTCCTAAAATTACTGATGCAGAGGCAGCTTGTTTAAGTGCTCCTATTTCTCTTGTTGAAATACAGCAAGCTGTACAGCAGATGCCCCTAGATAAGTCCCCGGGGCCAGACGGCCTACCTAGTAATTTTTACAAAGCCTGTCTCCCGGTAATTGCCCCTGTCCTGAAGGAAGTTTTTGGGTATTGGTTCAGTAATGGGGTTTCAGACCCTAGCTTCCAAGAAGCCACGGTCTCTTTAATTTTAAAACAAAGGAAAGACCGTTACACATTGACAGTTATCGCCCATCTCCTTACTAAACACGGATGTTAAAATTCTGGCCAAAATCCTGGCAAATAGACTCTTAAAAGTCATGGGTAGACTGGTGAGTCGAGAACAAGTAGGATTTATGGCTGGAAGGTCCTCTCAAGATCACTTGAGAAAGTTACTACACCTTCTGGTATTGGCCAGGATTCGAGATACCGCGTTATTAGTGTCACTCGATGCGAAAAGGCATCGACAGGGTCTCCTGGGTTTCCTATTCGCCACCCTAACATCATTTGGGCTGCCTACAGAATTTCAAAGATGGGTCCATCTCTTATACCAGTTCCCCTCGGCCGGGGTCAAATGCAACGGAGTACTGTCCCCTTCATTTAATTTAGCCCGGGGCACAAGGCAAGGTTGTCCATTGTCCCCCTTGCTCTTTAACTTATGCTTAGAACCGTTATTGCGCAGGTTGGCAATGAATGCAGCCATAAAAGGAATCCGAGTGGGGAATGCCAGGTACGCCCTGTCAGTATATGCAGATGACATACTGCTCCATGTTGAGGAACCAGACATCTCAATTTCAGCTGCTCTAACTGAGATTGAGAGTTTCTCTAAAGTCTCCTACTATAAACTAAACCGGGCTAAAACAAAGATACTTCCGTTAAGTAGTAGAGTCATTAAGGCGGACTTTCTACTCTGGCCTCTCCTGGGAAGCAAAATCAGTTACATACTTGGGTATTAAGATTTATAATGTTTTGAACTCTATTACCAGGGCTAACGTTGGCAGTTTAGTTAATATAGTAAGGAGGACTTGGAGAGGTGGCTGCTCCCTTTCTCCCTCTGGGAGGCTCAGTATAGTTAAAATGAATGTCCTACCGAGGATAATGTATCCCTGGGTATGCTAAGCCTATTTGCCGAAAAATGGTTTTCCAAACTACAAAGCGCCGTCAGTACCTTTTTGTGGAACAAAAGAGTACGTAGATCTTACATAAAATTGACGGCTCCAAAGTTAAGAGGAGGTTTACGCTCCTTCTTTCTTCCTTTATTATGCTGCACAGCACATAAGTAAAATAGCTCACTGGAGTGGAAGATTGGACATCAGGTATATAGACCCTGTGGGTGGACATAGAGCAGCACTTGGCTACACAGGTTAATTGCTCCTGAGGGCCCTCATTTGCCTCCCCATCGGCCATTCCTAAGGTCCTTCGAGGGAACCCGATAGGTTGGTCGTTAAAGCCCTCCATCAGATACAGAACTATCTGACTGTAGTGGTACCTTTCGCTGACCAGCCCATTATTGGTAATCCACACTTTAAAGTTGGAGGAGCACCGTTGTCTTTTACATTTTGGCCTAAGTTAAATGACGCTAGGCTTTCAAATTGTTGGTCAAATGGGAAACTACTCCCTTTCGAATATTTCCAGAAGTCTTTTGGAGCCTCGGGTAAGGAGATGTTTAAATATTTACAAGTTAACAATGCCCTATCCTCCTCCTTCTCTGGGTTCTCTCCGATAGGTCCGAGTGACAGGGACCTATCCTCGCTTATTTATAAAGCCTCCCAACCACGCTCAGTTTCAAACTTATATAAAACTCTTCAGGAATGGGATTCTAGATTACCATCAGGTATCTGTTATTATTGGTCAAAGGAATTGGGTATTCCGGAGGATCCCACTTTGTGGCAGAAACTCTGGATATCCATGTACAGGTATATAAAGCAAGACAGACTGAGACTAATGCACTTCAACATCATGCACAATATCTACCTCACTCCTGTTCAGCTATGCAAATATGGGGTATTGACAACGTCACTCTGTTCAAAGTGTAAGGGGGGTTCCGGTACCCTATATCACATGCTTTGGCTATGCCACTGTGTGCAGGTTTTCTGACGTTCTGTCGCTAATGTTCTTGACCCTGTCCTTGGCTTAGGAGCTTTGTTTACATTTGAAATTTGTTTAGTCAGTCTTTTTCCTTTGGGTGTCACCAAAATTATGAAAGCCCATATGTCGCTTGTCTCAGCTACAGCTAAATTAGTAATTCTGAGACATTGGGTTGACGATAAGCCCCCCACTCTGATAGAGTGGTATAAAGAGAGCATGTTGGCCTTGCAGTTAGAGAGACACATCGCCTGCATGCAGGGTAGGCCAGAAGCCTATACATTACTTTGGGGCTCCTTGGAGGCCCTCTTGATGGCCTGGAAGCCATGAAAATCTATACTTCTTATTTGGTTGTAAACTAAGGTTATTTTTGTGTGTGGTCGGGGAGAGGGAGGAGGGTCGGGTTGTTTGGTTTTGTTGCTCACTGTTATAGTACATTGCTCTGTGATTACCACTGGGTATGGTTTTGATCTGTGAAAATTTAATGAAACTGGTTTAATAAAAAAAAAAAAAAAAAAAAAAGAAATATGGAATTATCTGCTTTTAGTTGACGGTGCATTCAGGAGTAGTGCAATAACTTTCTCTTTAACTGAGATGGGTTGTGTAGCTGTTGAACAGATTTCGTATAAATGGGTGGGTCAGCTATTTTAAATGTGATCATAGTGTATAGGACAGCAAACACAGACTGGGTGATGGGGTGGGGGCATGGGTTGGGGGTATCAGTTCCCCTATACACTAGCTCCAGGGTGAGACAGCGTACTTTGGGCCAAATCGAGGGAACTTCTTCTGTCTTTTTTTTTGCTGACATATTGTGTTGTTTCTGTATCCTAACAGTTAGTGCTTCGGCCCGTACAGCTGTACAAAATAGCTAGATGCATGGCTGGTTTAATCTGTATTTTTTAAACGCATGGAATACTTTAACAATGTTATGAAACAATTCCCTGCACAAAAACCAAACAAAAAAATGTCCCCAACATAAATAGTTGTTATAATAACCAGTTTCTAACATAACTGGAGTTACTATTTAAAAAATGGTATTCAAACCATCAAACATATTAAAGTTCCTAATTGTATTCATTTCATAATTATTAAATATTATACATATGGAACACTGCATGGCTGAGTACTGTCTTGAATTATATATACCATGTTACATGTCGAAACATTATAAATGCTTAGCCTCAACATATGAACTGAGACATGCATGCAAATAGATTGAATTCTGCATTATCAAATTTAAATTCTTACTAATCATATTTTGCATTAATTTACAAATGTCCACATTATTACATAACAGAAAGGGAAGGGGGCTAAAAACGTGCAATTTCAGTTGAAGGACAATTAATTGTTAACTCATTACAGCCTATATGTTACAACAGTACATATTTGCAACACCAAATACTGCGGTTAAAATCCCATAGTAAAGCCTGCCAAACATACTTTATAACCTTGGTCTGGTCCACTAACATTCATGAATCACTCCCAACAGTAACGGTAGTTAGAACTAGGATATTACCACTGGTAAGGAAGAGGATGCACATACATCTGCGCTGGGGTATCTGTTCATGGTTAGGTTGATCAAAAACAGCAACAAATAAATTGATCACTTTCAATTTATGAAACAGACGCACTCACTTTCCACTTACTCGACTCATTGACACAGGAACAGTGTTTATTGACAGCGCATTTTTTTTTTTTTTTACCTATTAACATTTCGGGAAATTTGCATCTAAACAAAATATGCCTACACACATTATGATACGAAATTAGTTCATTCAGAATTTTTATATATATATATATATATATATATATATATATACTGTGTGTGTGTATATATATATATATAATTCAATAAACATAAGCCATTTCAGAAACAAACAAAAACATACATAAATAAATAAAAGCCATTAAAAAACACACAGCATGGCAATGTTTTCTGCCACTTGTTTAACTGTATAGTGCCTCAGATAGACAGACACACAGATAGATAGATAGATAGCTAGCTAGCTAGATAAATTAGATTATTGCTGAGCCATGCTGGTCAGTCAAGGTGTAGAGTGCGGATCTTACATTGACGGACTTGATGGTCATAAGAGTTATTTTCTATCAAAAAAACTATATGCTTATGTGGATCTGTTAATACACCCACCCAACCTTACAGTGCCAAACAACTTGCTATGTGAGTGACGACACAACAAAATATAGGCAATCACATAATGAATGTGCATTGGTTTTGTAACATCACATGGCATTTGAATCTGTGGTTCATATTACATGGAGAAAATGGTGAATATGCACAGCTACAAATTTTTCATTGAGCAATGATTGTTTTTCCTTCTGCTCTAATATTACAGAAATCATGGTTGCATAACATTATTCGCGCCCCTCTGATACAGCTGATGAGCTGCTTCGATGATGTTTATGGTATGAATCCCGATGAGGACAGTAGTAGGAACTATAGCCATAGCCATCCAAACACTGTAGACTTCTTAAATGTTACTGTTGCCCGGTGTACATATCAGGGTGTAAACCTGAGTTTTAACAATGAGATTAGTGGATTTAAAGCCACATTGCTTGCCACCCCCCCCCCCAAGAGATCAGATATTTGTGGACATGCTGGGGTCCATTTCACTGCAAGCAATATACATGTTTGGTTACTGATGTAATTAATCAATGGAATGTGGGGGTGGGGGGGAAGACTATGCAAACTGTATGTCCTTGCCCTGCCACTACATGTGAGCTCCTTGTTGCTAAGCAACACTACCACATTGTGCACTGGGACTTAAAAAAAGATAAACCTATTTGCAGAATGATAGAATTTATACGGTCAGAGCCATGTAGCAAGTTAAAAGTTAGGTACTAAGTGATCTTGCACCATCCACGAGCAGCATGGTAACATTGCAAAATTAACTGCCATGCATAGTTCTCCGATGCCCGTGGATGGTGCAGGATCTCTTGATACCTAACTTTCAACTTGCTACGTGGCTTCAGACTTATAAATTAATAACAAATGCAATATCTGTCATTCTGCAAATATGTTTATCTTTTTTTAAGTCCCAGTACACAACGTGATAATGTTACTTAGACAACAAGGAGCTTGTATCTGATGTTGAGGCGTGGACATAACAGTTTGTATATTTAAAATTCACCTCACACAAAGATTTCCAAACAGCCTGCTATCTTGCAAGTTTATTTTTTATACTGAATGTTTACGAAGAAGCCTCATACCATTTTTCTACTTTATTATTAGTCTTTTATTTGGTTAAATTAATTGTCTGGTAATGGGGACAGACTCCAGCGATCACAAAGGTATGGTTTTTGCCAAATGCAGTAGGATACGAACTGAATGGATTCGATCTTGATTCCTGTTTTGTGACTGGATCTGCTGGAGAAACTGACTTGCCTTTCCCCTGCCCTGTTCCTAGACATAGGGGTGGTGAGAGTGCGGTGCACATTTATTTTTCTTTACAGTTATGGATTAATGTCTGGATTCATTTATGAATGGTCCCCCACCATGTGAGAGGTGGTATTGGGGGAGTATACAATATTTTTTAATATACTGATGACTTGTTGGATTGTTGCACGTGAGAGGTGCTGCACTGAACTCTATAATATAGACTCTGTTTTCTGTCAGTTATCTTAGTTTTAGCCCGGGTTCAGTATCCAGTAGCATATGATGACATTGGACATTGTGTCCTTTTGGACAATTTGATGTTGTTTTGTTACTATATTTTTTGTTATTTGGGTTATCTTTGGGTTGGGGTTTAATTTGTGTATTTTGGGTGGGGTTTTATTTTATATTTTTGTAATATTGTTTGTTTTATTCTGCTCCCCCTCTGTGAGAGAGAGTGGAGAGTGTTTTTATTTATAGCTTTGATATTTATAGGTTTTGTTTTATTTTTTGTTTTCTTTATAGCTGATTTGATTAATTAAAATGTGTTTGACAGGCGTAGTGACAGTTGGGCATTATTCCCCCACTAGGCTCAGGGAATTGCGTCCTTTTGAATACCCACCACTGTCATCTGACAGCTATTTTAGGTGTCATGCATTGGGCATCCTGAGGAAGCGTGGACGAAGGTGGAGAGCCGGGCCTGGTGGGGGACAGGAAAGGGGAGGGTGGATTGGGGTTTTAGGGTCCAGGAGACGCCCTGGGGTGAAATGGGGTCAGGATAGAGGTTACTCTTATCTTGTCCCCATACCCAAGGATTCCGAAGTAATTGGACAGGTGCTGAGGTCTTCCCCGACAGCTCATCCCGCCTTGGCGGTGTTATGCAATGCCAGATCAATTAAGAACAAGACAGCTATTATTGCTGATCTTGTTGGATCATCTGATCTGACTTGCATCACAGAGACCTGGCTGGATGAAAATCCAGGCCCTATATTGGCCTCGGCAACTCCAGCTGGGTTCTCGGTGATGCACCGTCCAAGGCTGGATCGTAGTGGCGGGGGTGTGGCCATTATGTTTAAATCTGAGCTGGGCCTTGTGGATGTGCCATTGGGAAACACCAGATCCTTTGAATATATCCTGGGAGAGGGTGTAGGCTGTGGGATTCTCCTCGTCTACCGTCCACCAGGTGACGGTGGAGAATTCCTGCAGGAGATGGCAGACTTCATCGTCGACCTGGTGCTGAGGTTTCCCAGACTGATAGTTCTGGGGGACTTCAATGCCTGGGTCGATGATGAACTCTCTCATTTTGGTCAAAATCTCCTCCAGCTGATGAATATGCTGGGCCTGACACAGGTAGTTACCTCCTGCACCTACATAGGGGGTCATTCACTGGATCTGGTCTTTCTCTTGGGTATGGAGATCGCTGATTTAGGGGTGGAACCTGTCAGTTAGTCTGACCATTACACCATAAGGTTCAGTTTCAGGGCCCCCTCTAATAGGTCTGCCCCTACGGAGATGGTTCAGTACCGCCCTTTAAGGGGTGTTAACCCCAATGACCTAATGGCGGTACTGGATCTATCGAGTTTGTCGGATGAATGCAAGAGTCCAGATGATCTTGTATTAGCCTATAATAAGGCTGTAGGAGATGCTGTGGACAAAATTGCTCCTGTTCGTGTTCGGCCTCTCGCCCTCCGTCCAAGGAGCCCGTGGTTTGATGGCTCCTTGAAGGAGTTAAGGCGAGTTGGCCGAAGGCTGGAGAGAGCCTGGCGGAAGTTGGGCCTTGATGCTGACAGGCTTAGGTTGATGGCACATTATGATAGCTATCAATCAGAACTCACTCGTAAGAAGGCTGAATTCCTGTCCAGAGAGATTTCTGTTACACAAAATCGACCGGCTCAGCTTTTCCGGACTGTGGACAGATTGTGCAATCCAGTCTGTCTTCAGCCCAGAGAAGCTTTTTCTCAGCTAAGATGCGAGGAGTTTGCTCAGCTTTTTGCGGATAAGGTTGCCGGCATCAGGTCCGGCATCGGTCCTACCCCTCCTAAGGGGGATTGCGGTGGTCGACTAGAAGTGGCTTGTCCTCGGTCTGTCTGGTTAGATTTTCACTGGCCAGAATTTGAGGACATTGTGAAGCTCATCCAAACAATGCGACCAACTAGTTGTAGTTTGGATCCGGGTCCTACACCTCTTTTAGTAGGTTGTGTAGAAGTTATCTACCCAATCCTTGCAGACATTGTCTGGAAGTCTTTGGAGAGGGGGCTCTTTCCCGATCCCTTAAGGAGGTGGTAGTTCGACCACTCCTTAGAAAATTCTCCTTGGATCCAGATTGTCTAGCTAACTACCGGCCTATCTCTAACCTGCCATTTATTGGTAAGGTTATTGAAAAGGCAGTTGCATTGCAATTGGATGATCATCTTATATCTCACAATGTCTATGATACTCTCCAGTCTGGCTTCAGGAAAAGGCATAGTACAGAGACTGCCCTTGTCCGTGTATTGGCGACCTCCTTATGGCTAGAGATTGAAAGCGCTGCATTCTGGTCCTTCTCGATCTCTCTGCTGCATTTGACACTGTAGACCATGGAGTGCTATTGGAGCACCTGAGGGTCTTTTGTGGGCTGTCTGGTACAGTCCTCAAATGGTTTCGTTCTTACCTCACGGACAGGTCTCAGAGAGTTGTCACTGGAATTTATTCCTCTGGCGCTCACTCCCTGCCTTGTGGGGTACCACAGGGCTCCATTTTAGCTCCCATGTTGTTTGCAGTGTGTATATGCTGCCATTGGGAGAAATCATCAGGCGATACAGTCTGGGTTTTCACTGCTATGCAAATGACACTCAGCTGTATCTGTCCTTTCTCCCCAGTCAGGGTGATGCACTCTCTGTACTTAATAACTGCCTTGCGGAGATCAGACTTTGGATGAGTTCGAGCTGGTTGAGACTCAATCCAGATAAGACTGAGGTATTGGTTGTGGATCCAGGTCGTCCGGGGGTGGGTATGGGAGCTGGACAACCATCAGGTTTATTACTTGGTGGTGTACTGCCCTCTACCTCTGAACAGGTGCGAAATCTGGGCGTTATTTTTGATGATGGTCTGACCCTGAAATCTCAGGTATCAGCTGTTGTTGAATCCTCTTTTTACCATCTGAGGAATATCGCCTGGGTGAAACATCTGGTTCCCCCCGAGGGATCTTCCAACATTGGTCCACGCCTTTGTCACTACTCGTCTGGACTACTGCAATTCCCTCTACCTAGGGCTACCAGGGGTTGATATCCGCCGCTTCCAGCTGGTGCAGAACGCGGCAGCCAGGCTTTTGACTGGGACTTCTAGAACCAGTCATGTTACATCTGTGCTCCACGAACTGCATTGGCTGCCTGTTTGGTGGCGGATCACCTTTAAGGTTGGTTTACTAACCTCTAAGGCTCTACATGATCAGGGACCCGGTTACCCGGAAGATCTCCTGATTCCCTATTGCCCCCTCTGTCCTCTCCGTTCCGCTAACGAGGGATTGCTGGAGATTCCCAGGGTTCGATTAAAGTCATCAGGATCTTGTGCCTTTGCTTTTTCAGCACCAACCCTGTGGAATTCTCTACCTCGTTGGTTGAGAGAATGTCCAACCATCGATAGTTTTAAGGTTGCCTTGAAAACATATATTTTTGCTTTAGCATACTCTAGTTAGTCGTGGTTGACTTTTAAATGTTTGGATTTTATTCATTTTCATGTTTCTGTACAGCGCCTTGGTTTTGAAAGGCGCTATATAAATAAAATTGAATTGAATTGAGTGTGCTGCGTATCCTGCGATACCCTTCTGTTTCTTGATTTTGCTGATTCATAAACTTAAGAAATGCGAATGGTTAAATTGCTTCATTTACTCAAAATAAATTGAGAATCTTCACAATGAACTTGTATAATTCTTAAGCTCAGACCCAGCTCCTGTTTTTATTTTATTTATAGGCTGCAACATCGAGCAGTTCTACAGATTCCAGTAAAGAAACATACAAAGTGCAAAAATAAATATGTTTCAAAACGACATATGTCTGTAGTTTATGCACTCTGAAATACTGTTACACAAATTAAACATTTGAAGCTCTGCACATTAGAGCACCGAACAGAACATAATGTTCTAGAGAGCGTTATACAAATTAATTGAGTGGTACAAGCATCCTGCTGTAATGTTGAATTTGAAGTAGACCGGCCTAAGAAAGTGATTTCATACAAGTGCTTAATTTTCCAGTCTAAATTCTAAACATTAAAATACGGAAAGGCCTGAAATTTATTATAAATTACATTCTTGTTCAGCACTAAAGATGAAGCTTAGAAATCAACAAAATCTGTGTGTACATTAAATAAAATATGTTTTGGATTTTTTTTTAAACTAGGAGAAACACCAGTCAGTGGTTAAAAATAATCTATTGGAAGGAATAGGTCTTCACGTTCTGTGAACATTACGTTTCTCACCTTATTTAACTCTTGGCCATCACAGGGGCTACCGTTCCATTTCAAGTAATCTCCCTCAGAGGATGCATGCCCTGATATTAACCCAAACACGCTGTCCCACCACTGGTATCTCTCTTAGGCAAATCTGCCCTGCCTGAAATGTATAAGGTGCTGTTATTTTGATGAGCCACTTAGCATCAATGATGGAAGAAGAGTTTGGGCTGAAGTAGACAAGGTTAGAGGTTTCCATGTCCTGGTAGGCTCAACATCAATGTCTGCATAGAACTCACAGCTGGAGGCAGACAGCTTTGAGGCAGGAATAGACAGACACAGGAGCTCAGATCACTAGGGTAGTAGTGTTCAACTTGAGAACAGGCAGACCAAACAGCCTACAGTTTATTTTGCTTTGTAGCAGTGTCAGTAGTAAATCAGCATGGTCATGGTTCCCAAATCATACTTAGACACTGTGATTCCAAGATGCATAGAATTTGTCGGCAGGTAAGGACTGCCTGACCCATCTAGTCAGCCCATTTTTCCCACCTATTAGTTTTGCTGCAGACTGTAGATGCTCTGCAGTTTACCCTCTCTTCCCTGGAAGGCAAGTGTTTGAATCAAAGATGCACAGTATATTGGGGGTGGGGGATTTGTTAAATTCCTCATTCTGCTGCAGGATATGAAACATGTGCCAAATTTGAGGTGAGTCTCAGACTTTATAAACTTCTTCAGATTACTGCCCCTGAGTATAGGTCTCTCTAGTGTGTCAGTCATGCTTGATAGTGCAGTGCTGCTGTTGCAGTAAATCTGTGCCATGTTTTAGAATGGAACCAATGGGGCTATTCAGATCAAATAGCATGGTGTTTGGATGAGACCTCCATGGTGGTGAAGGTAACAGGATCCAGGGTGGGGGTCACACAGCAAGTCAAGCTTTTGTGTCAGTGCCGAACACAGACGACCAGCAGTGGCATGGGGGGGCGGGGGCAATCGCCTCTTAGAATGGTGGGCGAAGTCTTATGATATATGTTACATCTAGCAGAGGTCTAAACTGTGTTGTTGTTGCTGGTGTCTTGTGGGGTGAGGGGACATGGAGAGAGCATGGAATGTGCTGTCTGCTGCACACACAGTTAAGGTCAGTGGCTGATTTTTCCCTTGGAGGTCACTAGCTTGGTGTCTCAGTCTCTGTGTGTGTGTGTACTGTGTTAGTGCTAGTATCTCTTTCATTCCCTCGTCGAGCCACTTCTGATTCTGTCTTTTGGAGCCTCACACACTAACTATGCTAATCAAATAGCAGCACCTTCTAACTCATTCCACCCCCTAAACTTTAGATTCTCCGTGGCTCTGTCTTCTCACTGTTTTTTCAATTTTTGAAAATTGCAGTTTCCTGCACACTGCCAGGAATTAGGAAAGAAGAGCTAGAATAAATAATAAGTGAAGGGAATGTTATTTTCCCCCCTCCTGTCCCCAGTGAAGTTCAGCCCTTCTTTTCTCTGTGGTGCAGAGCAATGTAGATTATTTTATGCTGCCCAAAAAGACAAACTACAGTGCTTTATCCCCTTGTTTCAGGGAGCTTTTTAATGTGAACTTGTTACAAAAAAGAAAAATATATCTGGATGTGAATACTTCAGTATTTTATTACCACACACATTTACCTACCAGCTTCATACAGCATCTCATGTGTAACATCATCCAGTGCCACATTGTCTTCTGTTGTGCCACTCTGGATCACCACTGGAGGAACAGAAGTGGGTCTGGTGCCCAGAATACTATCAAGCTCATCTTAAAATGGACAAGTTACCCTCCCAAACCCTGGTTTTCTGTTACTATCCTTAGCCTTATGGTAACAAGCTTTTAGCTGTTTTATTTTCGCACAACACTGCTTTGCACTATGATCGTGCCCCCTAGCCATGAGAAGAGCTGATATCATTTCATAAATTTTACTGTTTCTCATAAAATTCTTTAACTGCTTCTGCACAGCTTCTTGTGACCAGTAATCAGTAAGCAATTTTGTTGCTTCCTCTGACCAACTAGCTGAACGAGCTGCCATATTTTACTGTTTAAATATAGAAACATAGACATTGATGGCAGATAAGGACTGCAAGGCCCATCCAGTCTGCCCATTTCTTTTTCTACCTTATGAATGTTCCATCAGCCTTTGCTCTGTCAATGACCTATCTATTTATACTTGTCTGTATTACTCCCTTATGCTTATCCCATGCTTGTTTGAAGTCCTGCACTATATTCATATCCTCCACTTCCTGAGGTAGGCAGGTCCATGCATCCACCACCCTTTCTGTGAAGAAGAACTTCCTCACATTACCCCTTAATCGGCTTCCCTCTAATCCCATGCTGTGTCCTCTTGTCCTGCTATTTTTCTTATATTGAAACATGTTAGACTCTTTCACCTTGTTAATGCCCTTAAGGTGTTTGAATGTTTCAGTCATGTCACCTCTCTCCCTCTTTTGCTCTAGGGTATACATATTGAGTTCAATTAATTTGTCCTTATATGTTTTCTGATGCAATCCCTGCACCATTTTGGTTGCCCTTCTCTGGACTGCCTCAATTTGGTTAATGTCCTTGTGAAGGTGTGACCTCCAGTACTGCACGCAGTACTCCAGATGGGGCCTAACCAGTGTCTTGTAAAGAGGGATCATTACCTCCCTCTTTCAACTTGTGATACCCATACTACTACACCCCAACATCCCTCTAGCCTTACCTACTGCTTTAGAGGTCTGCTTGGATGATTTCAGGTCATCGGTGTTGATGACGCTCAAGTCTCTTTCTTCCCTTGTGACTGCCAGCAACTCCACTCCCAACCTATAGGTGGCTTCAGGGTTTCTCTTCCCTGTGTGCATGATCTTGCACTTCTTTGCGTTCAACCCAAGTTGCCACTCTTCGACCATTTTGCTAGTTTATCCAGATCTCTTCTCATTCTGTCCACCCCATCTAAATCATCTACTGTGTTGCAGATCTTGATGTCATCTGCAAACAGACAAACCTTACCCTCCAGTCCATCTTCAGTGTCACTGATGAAGATATTGAAGAGGACTGGCCCCAGGACTGATCCCTGAGGTACCCCACTTGTGACTTGCATCTCTTCTGACTGTATGCCGTTTGCTATCACTCTCTGTTTTCTGCCCATCAACTAGTTTGCCACCCTGTTGATCAATGTCTGACCCACCCCGAGCCTACCCAGCTTATTAATCAATCTTCTATGTGGAACAGTATCGAAAGCTTTGCTGAAGTCAAGGTAGGCAATATAATTCTCCTCAGATGAATGAACAAACACAGTGGCTCACTTCAAAACACTCGTGCACCGTTTACTTCCTGCATTAGCGTTCTGTGCGCATCACAGTAAAAAGGCAAAGGTTATTAATGAACTGGTAGCCCATGGATACACATGCTTAGTGGACACATTGATCAAACAAAACCGTGTTACTATTAAACCACTTTAAAAACTGTGCTAAAGACAAGGTTTGTAGCAGGGTTAAAACACGGTTTTTAAACACATTTTAACAAGCATTGCTGTGTGGCCACAAACCGAGTTAACAAGATCTAAAATGTTTTACTTGGTTTACTTGGTTTTTTGGACAAAAGTAGGCCAATGGCCCATCGAGCTTGTCCTCCATATTGACGGATCATTTGCCCAGGTCATGTTTGCTCATCCAATTATCCAATTTGTTCTTAAATATTGATATATTTATTGAATTATCAATGTCTTGTGGTAACCTGTTCCATAACATTTAGCAATGTTAAAATGGTTTAACGGCCCCAGTGTGTCCAGGCCCTTAGAGATACTTTCAGAATAAAATAACTACTCGTGCAGTGAGCTCCTAAACCTAATTGAGTGTCACAGTGTGTTTAAGAATGCATTAAATGAAAAGCAAAATCCACCTGGATTAAAGACATACTAAAATTGTAAGTAAAAAATAAGCCTCACAAAATATAACCACAGAAAGTATCTATATATGGCATACAAAGAGTAAACAGTGAAGTTTACCTAAAGTGAGCAATAGTTACACACTATATGGAAAGTAAAACCTAGCTGGAGCCATTAACCAACTATACTCTCAGACTAGTTATGTTCCATAAACCAGCCTATAGTGTAGTAACAGGAGATTATAAATGATAATACAAACTGGCAGCTTTGTAAAACAGGGAACTTGTCACCTTTATAAGACCTTGTAATCACTTTAATATTTTTTTTAGCATGAATGACAAACAGAACGACATTTGCAGCACTTAATGTTGTACACAATACCAACTTCCTGATACAACCCCAACAGATATATGGAAAGGAAAATGGGAAATTGTTTAACCAGGAAAGGCACACTGAGACAGAGCTTGTTTCCAGGTGTGACCTGGGAGCACAGGGAAGTTAAGTAACTTGCTCAGGGTCACACAGTATGCAAGTGGAGGCTGATGGGATTCAAGCCCAGCTCCCCAGGTTTGCTGCTCTGTGCTCTTAACCACACTATGCTGCCTACTTGTATAGACAGTATACACTTTCTTTTTGGGTTCGGACATATATCCACTACATGTAGCATTTCTCTTGCAAAATTTTTTTTTGTTTAATACACTATTGCACTACATTGAGTCCTGAATGTCCTTGCAAGAGCAATTATTTATAATAGCCAAACTTCATTTAGCAAGTCAGTGTACAGTAAAGGGGGGAAGGGACTTGTTTAACCAAGAAAGGCATAGTAATCCAGACCTTGTTTCCAGGTGCGACCTGGGAGCACAAGGAAGTTACGTGACTTGCTCAGGGTCACACAGTATGCAAGTGGGAGCTGATGGGATTCAAACCCAGGTCTCTAGCCTTGTAGATCAGTGCTCTTAACCACTACGCTATACTGCCTCTTAGTAAGAAAAATATAACCTTTCTGTCTGAATCTTAATGAAGTCACATTTGTTATAATAAAAGTAGTACAATGATGTAAACATGGCCCTTCAGCGATGTCATGTTGTGCGATTGCTGGTAAGATTTAGGATAGCCTACTGTATTAAGTTTCACTAAGTCTTTATGCTTTACTGGACTAAAACCATGACCATTTCACACTTCAGAGTAAACGTTCAAAGTGTAGCTCATATTTGCTAAACACATTTGTGTGTGTGTGTGTGTGTGTGTGTGTGTGTATATATATACAGACAGATTGTCCAGTTGAGATACAGTGCCCTGTTTTCAGTGGAGTAATGCTTCTCATGTTATAAAGTCTGAATAACACATGAATGGTAATAATTTCACACTTTTAAGATCCTGGTACTTCCCATTTCTGCATATTTTTTCCATGAAATTATGTTAGGGGGTTGTTCACTTAAAGCAGCAGTATTTGTTAATCAACATTATGCAATAGCAAGAAAAATCCCTGTACTCTGACTGGTCTGTCTGGGACTAGACCCATGATGTTATCCCAGCCCAACATCACGGCTCTAGTCCCAGCACAAACATGACCATCTGAAGTGTTAAAAGTATCATACCACAAGCCATGTCCGAATTGCCCGCACTTGACATGGCAGAAGTGAAGTTTGCAAATACTTTCTCATTTTTTTCTCAGTGAAACCCCTCCCTCCTACAGCTCACAAATTCAGCAAATTCCCCTCCAAAATGCCACAACTTAAACCCCCCACCAAAACCCTACAACATTATTCCAGAAAAAGGAAAAAAAGAAATCTTAAAGGAAGCGGTCAGTGCCATTGGCTTCAGTGTTGGCAGTCTTCTCTAAGCCCCTAATACTGTTAGCGCGTGTGCTCAATTTCCTGTTTTGAAGAAATCTTCTCCCGGTACAAACATGCCGTGCCAATTGTACTGGAAGAAACAAAATGCAGACGTGTACTCATGGGGTTTTGGGGTAGGACAACCACAAAGCTGAAACTGCCTCACACACAATAGCCCGCCTGAAAAGCGTGAGCGTGTGTGCTTTTGAAAAGCAAACCGCGCCTTACTGAATTGCCAAGTGCAGTTCTGTGTATCTGGAACACCTCTCATTTCCCGGTACAAACACATGCCTACTGTACCAGGAGAAGGTGCACAGAACGATCAGAACTCCTTTTCGCCAGACTGGGTGGGAGCTGATTTCTGACGTATTTGCAGCTGGCAGCACAGAATGGTCCCAGCTGCCGATCACCAGAGAGGTGGGGGCAGATGTCTAATTTCCTCACAGCGGACAACGTGACCAGCAAGAAAAAGGGACACGGAAAGAATTATGAATTGGGGAGTCCTGGCGAGTGGCAGTAGAGAAACATAAATTTGGGAGGGGGGGGGAATGTAGCCGGCGCACTGAGGAATACACACAGAGGCTGGTTGGGGGTGCAGAGCCACACACCAGCTTCACCTACTGGCAAAATCAATAAATTGGCACTATTTTTTAAAAGTATGCTTGTCCATTGATAAAAAATAACAAAATAATCCTTTTTAATCTATGTTACCATATATTTTTTTTTTTTTAAAGAGCCATTGTATAATAGCAATAATGCACTCCAGGGTGTGTGTTGTGCTGGGATAACGTCACGCCTTGCTGTTGGACGAACTTGGCCTTCGGCCTCGTGCCCAACCATGCAAGGTGTGACATTATCCCATCACAACACACACTCTGTCATGCATCATTGCTTAATCAATTTTATTTTTTAGCAAAAGATGTATTGCATTCATAATCAGTATATTTCTAACTATCTCACATACGTAAAAGCAGATTTTATAACTATACATTATTTGCAATTAATGGCTCAAGACATTAGAATGGCTGCCACTTGCAGTACTTAATCTCTGTGGTTGATAGTATCTTATACGCTAACCAGAGGTGGGAGCTCATAAAGCTGGGGATAGTGGAGGCAACCAAAACCTGCTGCAAAGCCCAGAGCAAGAAGGCTAGGGCTAAGAAGCCAAGCTGGTTGAGCAAGGAGGTCATGGAAAAGGTAAGGAAGAAAAGAGCTGCCTTTAGGAAGTACAAGAAAACAGGGAGAGGGGAGGACAGGGAGGAGTACTTGACAGACTCGAAGGAGGTGACAAGGGCAGTAGGGGAGCCAAAGCATCTATGGAACTCAGGCTGGCACAAGGCATTAAGAAGGGGAAGGACTTCTTTAAGACATCAGGGAGAAAAGGAGCTGTAAGGACCACATAGTAAGGATTAGGAAGGAGGGGTTGGGTGGAAGCAGGGTGCAATAAGGCAGAAGCACTAAATGAGTACTTCTGCTCAGTATTTACTAAAGAGAAGAGGGGGGTGACACCCAAAGTGGGAGAAATGGCAGGAAACAGGGGGGAAGGGGTGACAGATGGGGAAATCATGGAGGGTAGAGTGAGAGGGTTTGAAGGCACTGAGGGTGGACAAGGCGCCAGGCCCAGATGGCATCCACCCCAGGGTACTGAAGGAGCTGGCAGAGGTCCTTGCAGGACCTTTGGCAGACCTATTTAATGCCTCACTACATTTGGGGTGTGTACCTCAGGACTGGAGGATGGCTCAGTGGTGCCTCTCCACAAGAGTGGCCCAAGGATGAACCGGGAAACTACAGACCAGTGAGCCTCACATCCATCGTGGGTAAGCTAATGGAGACTATCCTGAAGGAGGAGGCTGGTGGCCCTCCTAGAGGCCAAGGACTACAGGACAGCAGACAGCATGGCTTCATACGTGGCAGATCCTGCCAAACCAACCTGGTGGAGTTCTATGACCGGGTAACTAGGAAACTGGACAGGGGCCATGCAGTGGATGTCCTGTATCTGGACTTCAGTAAGGCATTTGACTCGGTGCCGCATGGAAGGCTGGGAAGGAAGTTAGTAGGCACAGGGGCAGGTGCAAAGCTGGTGAGATGGGTAGAGAACTGGCTTCAGGGAAGGCAACAGAGGGTGGTGGTGGGTGGGGAGCTCTCACACCCAAGTGCAGTGACGAGCGGTGTTCCACAGGGCTCGGTGCTGGGACCAGTGTTGTTTGGGATATTCATTGCAGACATATCATGGGACATCAAGAGCAAGATCAGTTTGTTTGCTGATGATACCAAGGTAGGCGCGGTGGTGGATGACCTAGGGGGATGGAAGGGGTTGCAGGATGATCTGGCAAAGCTTGAAACCTGGTCAGACACCTGGCAACTGGGGTTTAATGCCAAAAAGTGCAAGGTGCTGCATTTTGGGATGAAGAACCCAAGGAGGAGTTACCAGCTAGGGGAGTGCAGCTAGCCCAGACAGAGGAGGAGAAGGATCTGGGTGTGCTCATTACAGGGTCAATGAACAACTCAGCACAATGTAGGAAGGCAGCTGCAAAGGCCAACAAATGCTGGGTTGTATGCAGGGGTATATCTCGAGGAGGGAGGAGGTGATTCTGCCATTGTATAGGTCATTAGTTGAGACCACACCTGGAGTACTGTGTGCAGTACTGGCGCCTGGATTCGAAGAGGGACATTAAGTTACTGGAGGGGTGCAGCGCAGGACAACAAAGATGATCAAGGGGCTGGGGACTTGTTACATGAGAGAAGGTTGAAGGAGTTGAACATGTACCACCTGGAGGAGAGGAGGGACAGGGTGACATGATTGAAACCTTTAAATACATGAAAGGAATAAACAAGATGGGTACAGAGGGGCTGTTCAAAGTAAGGAGAGGAGGGCCACCAGGGCCATGATATGAGACTGGAGGGAGGAAGGTTCGGGAGGGAGATGAGAGACACTTTTTACAGAGGGTGGTGGCTGGGTGGAATCGTTACCTGCAGAAGTGGTATCCAGTAGAACAGTGGACTGCTTCAAAAGGGGATGGGATAGGACAAGGGGGAGGGTTAATGACGGGGAAGGGTGGAAGGGAAGGGCAGCTGCAGAATAAGGGCTGCTAGCTGCACATTCGAGCAGACTTGATAGACCTCTAGGCCTTTATCTGCTGGCAAATTTCGTATGTTCGTATGTTGTATGAAGGTGTATATTGAAAAATGGTTTGTAAAAAATGCCCTTTATACCCTAACAAATGCCCTTCCAATTTTCAGCTCCCCCATCTATTTCAGTCTTCTGGCACCCCTGTCTGCGAGCATTGCCACCTATCAGAGATGCTCTTTCAGCTTAGAATTTCCCTGGTCAGCAACAGGTAGACTGGATTACATTCTAAAATACAGCACAGAGCAAGATGAATTATACTAAAATGTTTAGTGACTGCAGTGTACAAATCAGAGATTATGTCTTCATCTCAAATTACTGGAAGCCATGCAAAAAAAAAAAACAAGCATTTGTCAATGCTGAAGATTTCCTTGCATGGTGTATGTAGGATGGCATTCAGCGGTGCTCATGGCACTCGTTACTTGGAGCTTCTTTAAGCTCCCCACAGCCATATTGGCTCTGGCTAGAGTTTGTTTTTAAAAGAAAGTCCTGGACCCCCAAATGAAAAATCCTACCGGGAGCCCTGCATAACTGTCTTTGTACTTTCCTTTTCACTGGCCCCTAATGATCTTTCCTCTGATGTCCTTTTCCCAGGCTTTTTTTTTCTGGCATCTCACAACAGCAGGCTCTTCTGGCTCGGAGTCCTCATCATGCACTGCCACTGTTTCAGGAATGTACTCACTACCAAAGGCTATCCACATAGTCTGACTTTAAAGAGCTGGCAGAGGAATGAGAAATAGAATCTTGAGAAAGTGGCACATAGTATGCATGTGTGCTGATCCTTTCCTTTCCTCTACATGTGATGCCAGTAACTGGCTTTTTTTTTTTTTAATAACTGTACCTTTGCTAAATCTGTTTTTCTCTATTGCTGGTTCATCATCCACGCTTTTCTTGCTGCCTTTTGATTGGCCTGTATTTGCTGACTGGATATCACTGGCAGCAGCAGACAAACATGATGGGATCTCAGAAGACAATAAAGACTCTGAGCTTGAGGAAGCTTCAGTATGTAAAGAGGATGCACCCGCTGTAGTAGAAGAAACACTTTTTGTGACTACTTTTTTTGTTCTGACTTTCTGTCTTTGTCTTTTTCTTACTGATGCTGAAAGGTTGTTTCAAAGGCCTACTCCCTTCCATCTTTATTTTCAATATCATTTAATAAGTTTTAAAATTCAAATAACAGTTACTGATCATAAACTAAGCCTTCCAAGAAAAACGCCAGTACCTTCCTCAGTCACCTTGGAGAAATGAGTGGCAATAATGAGTAGTGCACATCTCAGTACAAGGTAAGAACTGCCTAACTAGCAAGACTACAAGTTGGGGCTACTGTGCAACTGACAAGGGCTGACCCTTCTTCCAAAAAGGGTTCACACATGATGAATGTGTTTACTGGCTCTGCTTGCACAATTTATTTTTATATTGGACTACACAAAAGAAAAATGGTCCTGTGCTTGCGTGGGAAATGGCTGGAGACATTGCATACAGGGGCTACTGTGCAACTGTCATAGGGCTACCCCCTCCCTCAAACAAGGGTGCACATGTAACACAAACATTTACTGGCTCTACTTCATCTTTTGTTGTTGGACTACACAAAAGAAAACTGGTCCTGTGTGCATGCATGGAAAATGGTTGGTGATGCTGCAGACGGGCTACTGTGCAACTGCCAAGGGCTGCCCCCTCCCTCCAAAAAGATTTCACATGTGATGCAAGCCTTTAGTGGCTCTGCTTGCTCAGTTTATTTTGTTATTGGACTATACAACAGAAAAATGGTCCTGCTTGCATGGGAAATGGCTGGTGCTGCTGTAGAGAGGGGCTGCTGTGCAACTGCCAGTGGTTCCCCCTTTCCCCAAAAAGGCTTCACACATGATGCAAGTCTTTACCAGTTCTGCTTGTGTATTGTGTCTCTTCTGTGTTGTTATACAAAAAAAGGAACTTCTTTCACCTCTCTTTGTTCTTTTTGTCAATAAACTTTTTATTTTCTTGTTTGACTTTATTTACTTTTATTTATTGAACATATCCGAATTACAAACCTTTGAGTCAGAGACTCCTTTGCAAAGGCTGCATGTGAAAACATAAGTCAATTGCACAATACAAATTTAAAGAACAAGTGGATGCATGAGGTACAGAGCTGGGTACAAGACATGCAGAGGGTAGATAACTATACCCTGAGTCACTACAAGCAGATAAGCAACAAACCGTATATTACATTAGGATAGTACAATAAGTAACATAGAACAGCAATATAGTTAAGAACACTTAGGAGCAGGTACAAGCCTATCATTTTAGAGATGAGGGGGACCACTCAGGAGGTAGATACAGACACATTGTTTTGGAGAGGGGGAGATGGTATAGAGGAGGAAGGGGTGGTGGTGTGGGTTGCTGTTGGAAAAGACTGTGCTTGAAAGCTAGTAGGGGAGAAAGTAGGAGATGTAAGAAGAGCAGGGGGGGAGGAGGGCCATAAGCAATCACAGACACAGGAGGAGAGGAGTATCTCTGTAAGTTTGGATTTGAAGGGGCCTAGTTTCAATTCGAGGAGATATCTACAGGAAGATCATTCATCCGGGGGGGGGTGGGGTCCTATAGTAGAATGCGTGTTGCCCCAAGGATGTCCTGCAGTGAGGTATAGGAGCAGATCTTTTGTAGAGCTTCTGGTGGATCTAGCTTGAGGGGCATGCTGGATTAGATCACAAAGCCCCACAGGGAAGAGACCAGCTGAGATTTTCTTGGCTATAAGGCAGGTTTGGTATTTTAGTCGAGCCTTAAAGTTTAGCCAGTTTGTTAACATGTAGATGGTCACAAGTGTGGGTCCACCTATCACACCCAGAGACTAGCCAGCAGGCTTTGTTCAACACTACCTTGATACGACTGAGAGCAGTGTTATCAACTGTGCCATAGAAAGTAATCCCATAGTCAACCAGGGAAAGGACTGAAGATGACATGGCCAAGCAGAGGGCTGCAGGAGGCATACATTGTTTGTGTCTGTGCAGCAGGCCAATTCTTGAGTTAATAGACTTGGTTAGAAGTTGGATATGATCATGGTAGGTAAGATGGGAGTCTAGGGTGATACCCAGATATTTAAAGGATTTTACCA
This sequence comes from Neoceratodus forsteri, assembly GCA_016271365.2. Lineage (NCBI taxonomy): Eukaryota > Metazoa > Chordata > Ceratodontiformes > Ceratodontidae > Neoceratodus > Neoceratodus forsteri. The sequence continues at coordinate 729,014,987 of CM028129.1, forward strand.
GCTCAAGTTGGGTGGTTTCGTAGTTAAGAATGCAAAGAGGAAAGTCTTTTTGTTTGTTTTGGCGATGGGTGAAGGTCATATCCTTGTTTTTTTTATAGTTGAACACGAGTTTCTGCTCAGTGAACCAGGCTTCTGCTTCAGAGAAGAAGCTCTGTAGGTCATTTTGGAGGGTGACGGAGTTTGGGTGGCTACTGTAAGTAACCATGTCATCCTCATAGAAGAAGGTGACCTGTACAGGCTGAGGGGAGTGTGTTCCGGAAGAGATAAATGAGGAGTGGACTTAAAATGGATCCCTGAGGGACCCAGGAGAGAAAAGGCAGGCTGGAGAAGAGGGTAGAGTTAATTTTAACTTGCTGGGACCTTGCACTTAGGGAGCTCTCAAACCAAGAGGTGGATTCCTGCACAAGCTCAAGGGATGGCAGGGTCTTGAGGAGGAGGGCGTGATTAACTGTATCGAATGCCTTAGGTCAATACGGACTGCCCCAACTAAGTGTCTGTGACCAAGAGCTTTGTGAATAAATGAAGTGTATTCCAGCAGGGCAGTGGTGGTACTGTGGCCCTTTCTAAAACCATGCTGTTCGTGGGAGAGTAGGTTATATTTTGACAGGTGATCAGCTGGTCAGCAGCTATTTTTTTCAAGGGCCTTAAATAAGGGGGGAAGGATGGAGATTGGGTGGTAATTGCCTGGGGAGATGTGGTCACCACCTTTATGAATGGGTGTAATCATAGCCTGTTTCCAGAGTGTTGGAAACTAACCTAGACAGAGGGAAAGGTTAAGGATTTTGATGAGGGGGCAAGGACAGCGTCAAGGGCGAGGCGAAAGAGCTTAAGGTCCAGGGTGTCACCACTATGCCAGGATTTGCCTAGCACACTAGTTAGGCAGGCTCGGGCCTTGTGGGCGGAGATGATCCTGAAGCGGAAGAATGGTATTTCCGGGGGAGAGGGGATTGAGCATGCAACCGGGGGGGGGTCAAAGAAGTTGGAGGGAAGCATGCTACTAAGGTCTGAAAAGGTGGAGTTAAAGGCATTAGCTGTGATCTTGGGGGTCCTGCAAGAGGGCACCATTGACAAGTTGAGAAGGAGGGGAGATGATTTACCACCAAGCTCCTTTATGTTATTCCAGAACTTACACCCTGAGCCCCAGGAGGATGTGGGCGCCTCTTGATAGTGGGCTGCCTTGGCTTTACGGAGTTTCCAAGTGCATTTATTTCTAGTTTCCCTGTAATGTCTGTCAAGGAGGAGGCCTGATTCATGGGCTTTGCGCCAGAGGTTATCCGTGTGCTGCATGAGATCCAGAAGGGCTTGGGTGATCCAGGGTGTAGTGTGGCCTTTAGTGGTTTGTTTCGTGATGGGGTGAAGAGGTCACACGCTTTGTTGAAAGTGGAGATAAAGTAAGCTAAGGCACTGTCAGTGAACAGTGCAGTGTCAATAGGGGACCAATCATAATTCAAGAGATGGTCCCTAAATAGGCTAAGGGAACATTTTTTCAGACGTCGGAGATAAATTAGTTTGGGGGGTGGTTTTGTTGCTTTGGCAGACCACCAGCAATGCACAGGAGAATGGTCACTGAAGGCATCTGGAAGGACAGTGACCTTCGATATCCATTGGATGCAGTTAGTAAGGATTAGGTCCAAAAGGGTGGATGAGATGGTTTTATGATTAAGTTTCATAGGGTATGGGACGACTTGAGTGAGGTACAAGGCTGCTGTGTTGTCCTAAAAGTGGGCTGCTGTGGGCGATAGCCAGTTGACACTGAAGTAACTTAGGGCAATGAGTTCACATTTAGGGGGAAATTGAGCTATGTAATTGGTTACTGCACTGAAGGCCAGTTTTTTTGTTTCTAGGTGGAATGTAAACTGCTTTGATATGAAGCGACTTACCAGAATTGCCTACTAACAGTAGGCCCATGGGGGAGCGAATGGGACAAGAGTGGCTTGTAGCATCTCCCTTATAAAAAGAGCACAGCTACCTCCCCTTTTCCCAAATCTGTCAATTCTGAATAGGGAGTAGCCCGCGATGGCCATAGAGGAGTCTTGTGTCTTGGGGTGAGCCAAGTTTCAGCCACAGCCAGGATATCAGGTTGGTGCGGGACCATCCAACCTTGTAGAATGTCATGCTTTTTAGTAGGCTGCATACATTTATAGAAGCAATTTGGAGATTGTCCATCCTGTTCTTAGAGGAGGAGGTAGAAGAGGGAGAACCAGGGGTTGGGTGAATATTTCCAGATAGAAGTAGGAGAAGGTGTGTGTGCTGAAGAATTGCAATTTTGAGCAGTCTGAGTTTAATAGAGCGGTAGCGGGGGTAGGGTTGGGGTTTGGTTACCACCACTGGAGTGGGGAGGGACCTGATGTGGTGAGTTAGTAGGGCAGATTAGTGTAGGCTGGTTTGGTGGGGGGTTAGTGTTAGGCCAGACAGGCTGGGAAGCACTCGGGGGGCACTAATAGCTTCGCTACAGTGGGCTAGTTTGGTTAAGGGGCCCATGGTAATATGGGGGGAGGATTGGAGTGAGGTGCAGGAACTAGTAGGAATAGCAGGCAGGTGGTTATCTGAAAGATCCAGGGTAGATCCATTTTATGAAGTCTGACTGGGGGATAGTGGGTGTGGTTCTGGTATCTGTGGGGTACTAACAGAGCAGGGTAAGGACAAAAATAGACATGAGCAAGGTATTTTAAAATGTCTTTTTCAAATGTTTTATTTTATTTGCAGTTTTGTGCACTGTAAGAAAAGTACTGAGCACTTGTGTGCACCGACTGCAATGCAACTTTAAGGCCCTGTCCACACTACCCCTCTGTAACATTACAGAGTGCCCAAACCGTTACCGCAATGGTTTGCGTTTACACCTGTAACGCTACAGAAGGCGTTTTCGTAACCGTTGTTGAAAGCACACGTGAGGTGGTTTCAACAATGGTTATGAAACTGGTTACGCCTTGGTAACGTTACCAGGCGTAGTGTGGACGCATGGCACCAGTGTGCTGCACATGTGTAACAAACCTTTTGTTATGAGTGGAAGGGGATTTCAGAGGTGTGTCTCTGTGAGCCTGTTGCAGTTAAAAACTGTAGGGGCAAAGCAGCCTAGACAAATACCCACGCACTTTAACTATGACACCACTCTTCTTCGGCTGAATGCACTTTCAAAGAACCCAGCCAATAAATTAGAGAGCTTCAGTCCTTTGATGTGAATGAAGCTATTTAACAAACATCTGATGGGCTACCAACACCAGCAGCCTGTCATTAAATCTGCAGCAGTGACAAGCTGACCAGACTACATCAGAAAATTGAAGGGAGATCTGCATAAAGTTTGAACTAGGTTGTGCCAGTCTTTAGTATATTATTACTGTTAAAGGTTTTCCTACTTCTACTGCCTAGTCTGTAGGCAGTTTGAAACTAGCCATGGTGTCTCAAATTACAGCCTTTTTTCCTCCTCCTAAACTAGCAAGTCTCCTAAAGAAAAATCAACCCTTGCCTACCTCTGTGTAGTATGGAAGTTAGTCTCCTTACTGTGGCAACTTTTAAATAGAGGGAAAAAATTATTTACCTCCGTTTTCCCTCTATCAGCAAGAGTATATTGCAAACAGTGTTAACCTAGGCAGACACACTATTCATTCTAAACCTTTGTGTCTATATTGCATGAATGCCATTTGAAAGGTGAACCTACACTTCTAGAACTGTGGATATATGGATGTCATCAATGTTTGCAATCCTCTCTTGCCTCTCCCCCCTTATTTCCTTTTTCACCACCCCTCCTCCCATAATGTTTCCATCTCCATGCCCTAGACATCCATAACCCTTCCCTCTATGCTAGCCTTACCCCTTCCTTTTTAACTCTTGCATATATACCAAGACCTGCCATGATCCGAGTAATACATAGTGTGACAGGGTAGAGTAGGACCCTGTCCCATTTGTTATAGAGAAAGTGTTTAATTGCAAGGATCTTTCCTTTTCTGTCTCTTTGTCTGGTTGCACAACCAGATTCTCCTGTGAGACTTCGGCCTTGATCAACACGACAGGCTCACAGTTCTGTGCCTCTTGCTGTCTCTCAGTTTCCTCTTGCTGTCTGCTTTTCTCCCTTGCATATCTAGAGCTGCTGCTATAAAAATATGTGCAAATCATTTTATGGAAATGTAACTGATATTGGGATTCCTTGTGTTTGGAAAATATGTAGCATTACTGTTGAAATGTACATAATTACAATTTGAGATGACTGCAAAAAGCTATTGGAAGCTAGAGGTTACCAAAGTTCAATTTTTAAGACTTTTGCAAAAGCTATGCAAAAGGGGGCATCAACTCAAGAAGCACACTGTGTTCTAGCAGTTACTGCCTGATATTTACAAAAACAGGATGCTTGCTGAGGATGGGGGTTGAATGGACTTATAAGAGCTAAGCTGCAACTGCAAGAGAGATTAGAGAAAAAAGGGACAGCGACTAAAAGAAAACACTATTTTATTTTGCCTTTGTAAATAGTTATACTGTACAAGTTTATTTTTTTATGTTACTGCTACTGTAAAGAAATATTTTTGGTGAATTCTACAACTGCTCTTGGTTTTCCTATGCTTCCTGACCTGTAAAAAGAATGACCAGCAGATCTCTACATATTCTATTTTTTCCTTGCCATCCTTCCTGCAGTGATCCCAGTATTTGCCTTCTGTCCATGGTGATCCTCTGCACCAGCTCTCTCCTAGCCTCAAAACAGTTACTATTCTCCAAAATGCCCTGTCTATTCGGTACCCTTGATATCTGTCTAGGTAGGGAAAAAAAGAAAATGGATTTTTTCCCAAAGTGAATCTTGCGCACTCAGTGTTGTCCATAGCATCCTGTAAGAGAGCTGTTTGCCGTATGCAACATTCCTTGCACTCGTAGCCCAAGTGCCTATGTAACATCTGAGGATGTACTGGTGCAATGTATCAAACCTTCGGCATTGACAAATGCTTGTTTCACTTGTCCTAAATGTTCTTACTCAAATTTTCTTCTGTTCTTTTCTGCGAGTGAGTGCTCCTCCCACAGTCTGTCTCACATACACAGTCTCTTTTCTTGTCTATTTTTCTTCAGTTGTTTGTTCTTATTAGTTTGCCTTTTACTTTAATTTTTAATCAGATTTCTCAAGCTCTTTTTCATGCAGACTGTCAGCTAATGTCTGTCATGTGGCACTTGCCATCCCCACACAGTCTCCTCTCAAGTGTTTTTGTTTTGTATTTTTTTTTTTTTTTAATTATTTTTCTTCTCCTGTTCTGTGTGTCCCTCTCCCTGCTTTGGTCAGTTCAGGGCTTCTGGCAGAAAAGCCAAAAATGGACAGCTGCAACTTCCCATGAACACCAGTGTTCAAAGACTGACTCCCCACCTCTTGCTGAGCTGCAGTGGAGCAGAGGTCAGAGCCTCACTACAGTAGATACTCTGGTTCAAGCATGCGTGTACTGGATTATCTATGCCATGTGCATTCCTATTGGCACCCCTGACCTCTCCTTAAGCTCTCTAAGCCTATCACATGACAGGCATGCAAGCTGGGAGGCTGGAGGAGGTAAAAGGCAACAAAGGAACACCAAGCCGAAATCCATGCCAAGCCAGCAAGGTTTGGCTCTGGTCTCATGAAAACCGAGCCACATGCATTCAGAGCATCTCAGTTTTCATGTCAGAGGTTCTGCACATCTCTAATTTTAGGGTCACTGTTATTCAGTATATTTGTATTGTGTGGTTAGGGCTTGTACTATATAAAGCATTACCCAGTTCAAAAACCTTGTTTTGCACATTCTAAGCGGTTGTGTGCATTCTAAACTGTTGTGCACATTCTAACCAGTTGTACACATTCTGACAAAATGTCCTCATTTTGTTAATTTTTTTTCAGTTCCTAATTTTTTTAAAGTAAGATTATTTTGTAATCCATTTCAAACTATAATACTGTCTCTGGAAGTGTAGGGTATTAACAGCTGGGCATGGTGTGGGTATGTGAGTTTTCAAATGTGTGAACAATGGAGACTGTCTTTTGTAGTGGAAACTGTGTCATTTTTATAATAAAAAACATACACAGTACTAGAAAAAAACAAAATATGGGCGAACATATATCGCTTGGTGTGTTTCCATCTCAGGGTTGTGATGACATCATGTCACCTCAGCTCCTCGATAGAAACACAGCCCTGTTGCATATGGTTGCCAATACATTATTCTGTATATCAGTAATCTGAGAAAGGAATTATCTAGTAGCTTCACAAGATTTGCAGATGACACCAAAGTGTCAGGGATGCTGGAATGTGAAGAGGATGGAGGGATGTTGAGGAAGAACCTGGATATATTTACTACACTTAGACGTAGCATACAGGAGATGAAGCTTGCAAGTAGGGCAGTGTGGAGAATCCTTAGAAGGGATACCTGAAAGGAACAAAGACATGTCCAAATTGTGTGTTTACCAGCCACATGCATATATGTTGGGAAATTGAGAAATGGGTGAATAGAAGACAAGAGAATAATAATGTGGGCGAATGCAAGGGGCTGTATATGGGTAAAAATGAAAGACTTATTAGGTATGCATTTGGTGGAATTGAAATAAAATCTGATCAGGAAAGAGACGGGAGAGTTATTTTTTTTCATATAGCAGTTTGTCCTCCAGTGGCACTTGCCCTGTTCTCAGTCCTGGGGGCATACCTCTGTGGTGCAGCCCCTAGCCTGGCTGCTGCTAGTCCCGTTGTTCACACCCATGGGAGCCTGTAGGGCAGGGTTAAAGAGTGCAACTGGCCATCATCCTTGGGGCATGATGGCATTTTCCACCGATTTTCTTCCCCCCCGAGCCTTCCTTCCTTTCCCATGGCATGAGCATAGCCTCTGTTGGCCTTGCACAGACACAGTGTGCATCTGCAGAGAGCGCAAGCTGCCAGGCCCATCCTCAAGGGTCACTGTGGTTCTGTGCTTTGCTGCAAGCTTACCGCAGCTGAGGCAGCTACCATTTTCTTGCTAGCCTCCTGAAGGGGCTTCCCAAATTTGCTTCCGAACCTGCGTTGCTAGCATGACAGTGAGAAGTGCTGTTACTGAGTCATTGGGATGGTCAGGGGAAGTTTTTGATAGGATTGTTAAGTAAAAAGTGCTATTCTGCATCAATAAGCATAAAATGAAGGTTAGGAAGTAGGTCAAGGGTGGGTAATTGTTCTGTTGTACAGTGCACCGATGTGGCCCCTGCTGTAGTACTGTATGCAGTTATGGTCACCATAAGACAAAAAGAATATTTAGAAATTGGAAAGAATACAGCATAGGGCAGCAAAATAAATAAAGGGTTGGATGATCAGAACTATGAGGATAGCTTAAGGGAGCAAGGGATATATGGGGGAGTTGTCACTTTTAAAAATTTTAAAAACGACTACCAAGGGGGTGTGACCTGACCACCAGCATGATAGCATGATATATGAAGACAGAGCTCCGCTATTGAGTTTCACATATGCGCTTAAAATAGACACACATCTCCTATTAATTTAAACTCTGACCTTCAGTTTCAGTAATAAAGTTCTTAGAGTGGCACGAGAGTGAATCTGAGTGGTAGGACGATGGAAAACCCAAAATATCAGCTGCCATTAGAACCACTGAAAGCAAAGGCCCAAATTACATGAGTGACAGCAGGATCAGTGCTAACTACCACCCTGGGGATAGAACCTTTCCTGGCATCTCTCCTAGTGATGATTCAGGGGTGCTATCAGAGAATGGAGGAATTTAATAGTAGAACAGTTCTGCTAGAGAAAAAGCAGAATCTGCACAGGCAGGTGCCACTAAGGCTGGAGAAGTTGCAGAACAAGCACATCTGACATGTACAGTTCTGGTGAAAGGGAACTCAGTGGTTCACGCAATCTTTGAACAGCTCAAAAACTTATCTAGGGCTGTCAGTGTTTGAATTTTGGGCCTTCCTGAATCAACTGAGGGAGCGGACTTGACAGCTGTTTTACTGGACTGCTTCCCGGGGCCACTTTCTTTTGGGTTCATAGAAACATAGAAGTTGATGGCAGATGAGGACCACAAGGCCTATCCAGTCTGCCTGTCTCTCTTTCTACCTTATGAATGTGCCATAGGCCTTTACCCTGTCAATGGCCTATTTATTCATACTCGCCTGTATTGCTCCCTTATGCCTATCCAATGCCTGTTTGAAGCCCTGCACTGTATTCATATCTACCACTTCCTGAGGTAGGCCGTTCCATGCATCCACCACCCTTTCTGTGTAAAAGAACTTCCTCACATTACCCCATAATCGGCCTCCCTCTAATCTCATGCTGTGTCCTCTTGTCCTGCTATTTTTCTTATAATGAAACATGTTGGACTCTCTTCACCTTGTTAATGCCCTTAAGGTGTTTGAATGTTTTGATCATATCACCTCTCTCTGTCCTTTGCTCTAGGGTATACATATTGAGCTCCCTTAATCTGTCCTCCTATATTTTCTGATGCAGTCCCTGCACCATTTTGGTTGCCCTTCTCTGTACTGCCTCCATTTTGTTAATATCCTTGTGAAGGTGCATCCTCCAGGACTGTATGCATTACTCTAGATGGGGCCTAACCAGTGTCTTGTAAAGAGGGATTATTACCTCCCTCTTACGAATTGTTATACCCCTACTAACACACCCCAACATCCACCTAGCCGTGCCTACTGCTTTAGTGGTCTGCTTGGATGATTTCAGGTCATCTGTGATGATGATGCCCAAGTCTCTTTCTTCCCTTGTGATTGCCAGCAACTCCCCTCCCAACCTATAGGTGGCTTCAGGGTTTCTCTTCCTTATGTGCATGATCTTGCACTTCTTTGCATTAAACCCCCAGTTGCCACTCTTCCGACCCTTTTGCCAGTCTATCCAGATCTCTTCTTATTCTGCCCAACCCATCAGGATCATCTACTCTGTTGCAGACCTTCATGTCATCTGCAAACAGACAAATGTTACCTTCCAGTCCATCTGCAGTGTCACTGAAGATATTGAAGAGGACTTGCCCCAGGACTGATCCCTGAGGTATCCCACTTGTAACTTGCATCTCTTCTGACTGTATACCGTTTACCACCACTCCGTTATCTGCCCGTCAACCAGTTTGCCACCCAGTTGACCAACTTCTGACCCACCCTGAGCCTACCCAGCTTATTAATCAGACTTCTGTGTGAAACAGTAGCGAAAGCTTTGCTGAAGTCAAGGCAGGCAACATCAGCGGCTCCCCCTTGGTCCACCACTCTGGTTACCCCAGTCAAAGCAATCTATGCGATTAGTTTGACAGGACCTTCCTGTTGTAAACCCATGCTGTCTTGGATCCTGTGCTCCTATGGATTCCAGGTGTTGCAGTATCCTTTCCTTAAGGAGTGCCTCCATAATCTTGCCCACTACTGAGGTAAGACTGACTTATCTGTAGTTCTCTGCCTCTTCCCTGCTAGCACTCTTGTGGAGCTGGATCACATGAGCCCTTCTCCAGTCTTCTGGGACCTCTCCTGTGCTCAGACTCACTAAACAGTTCTGATAATGGCTCTGCTAGTTCCATCCTTAGCACCTTTAATACCCTGGGATGTATGCCATCAAGTCCCATTGCCTTGGTCCTACAGAAACTCGCTAAGCTCAGAGTGGACATTTCTTTTATAAAGGGACTAGTACATACCTCCCTCACTCCTCTGTCCTTAGTGCTGAGCTGTGGGCCCTGCCCTACAGTCTCCTCAGTAAATACTGAGCAGAAGTGTCTATTTAGGATAGTTGCTTTTCCTTGGTCCTCCTCCTCACACTCCCCCTTATCCCCTTTGATCTTAGCAGTACCTCCTCCGGACTTTCTCCTTTCACTAATGTATCTATAGAAAATCTTGTCACCTTCTTTTACTGTTCATGCTAGTGTTTCCTTGGTTTGGGCCTTTGCTTTTCACCCTAACTTTTAAAAAAAGCATACAAGATTAACCTCAGACAGCCACTGACAGATGAAAACATGGCTTGCAGAGTCCTGATGGTCACCAGGAGTCCCAAAGAAAGAGCTGATCTCCTCTTGGTGTTCTGGGGGAATTAAACTCAATGGATGACTCTGGCACAAAACTGTTTCCTGACTTGAGCTACAGCACCAGAACTAAGAGAAAGGGCTTTGATGGAGTTCACGGTTTACTGATGGAACTGGGAGTTTTTTACTACCTTCTTTTGCCAGCACAATTAAAAATACATTATGGGTGAAAGACATTTCTCTTTTTTCTAACCTTCAAGGACACTGGCAAACTGTGGAAAAGATCAGGAAAAGAATTCTCAACTAGGGTAGAGGAAGGGGTCTTGGACGCTGATTTAGACACTTATGTATAATATGCTGTCCTATCTTTACTAGCTACTGTTGTATATGTTTTCCTGCACCTAAATGTTTTCTTGATGCATGTCTGTGAGGGTAACAGATGTTTGATTGGGAGCGGAGAGTGGGCCCTAGGGGTTAGGGTTTGGTTGAGACGGGCATATTTAGCTTTTCTGGATTAAATAACTTTATTATTTGTTCTGCTTGCATGGTCAAGATGGCACTTAATGTGCCTCCCGACCCTTGCCTTATAGCTCCCCTCTCCCAAAATAACATGCAATGCATATAATCCAACTGCAAACTAGTATAGTTTTCAGCTCAGCATAGCTTTACGTTTTATAAAAATGGCTGTTTCAGTTTTGTATATTAGCACAATTGTGCTATCAGTTCTTGTTGGTTTGTTTTTAATATATACAATTTTTCCGCCAGACGCGTCACTGGTGGCTGTTAAGCATTATTCCTGCCTCTGTTGTCACTGAGGCATGTGCAAAGGCCAGGCACCCCCCCCCCCCTGCATTCTAGAGGTATATGAGGGCATCTCGTTTCAGGAGAGCACCCTCCTTACACCACAGAACCTGTACCTGTGCCTTTTACCTTTGTCACCATGGGTCTTGAGCACTGGATTAAGGGCACCTTTACCAGACACTGGGCCACCCATAAACATGAGACTGTACATAAACTGAGTCCTGTTCTTGAGCTGGGATCATACTGGTGCATTTATTAAGCTGCCTGCATGATATACAGCTGCTAGGGCATTACCTTCAAATCTTCAGTGCAGGTTTTCAAGCACAGTCCTAGCTGCATCATAGGGGGCATCATGGTGATATGCTGATTACCACAGGGAACAGCAAGTCTCGGCATGTAGCAATGGTGATGAAGTAGAGCACACAACAGATGTCTGAAAATGGTATGGAATGGAGGATTTTCGCATAAAACATCAGACACTGTTTTATAACAGTGTTTAATGAATGGTGCTGCCTGTGCCATTTCTGACAATTCTATCACATATGATCTTTAAAGAATTAGCATAGGAAAGGGCAGGCAGCAGAGATTTGACACCAGTTTTCATTTTCATCTCTTCCTGCCCTTTCCTATGCTGTTTCTTTAACATCAACCTTTAGTATGAAGTCTTCTTCCTCTGCTCCGTTTGCTAACGCACCTGATGAAAGGACATCTGTTGCCACATAAGCTTATGAACAGTAACAGCAATGTACGATTTCTTTGATCCAATAAAAGGGGAAGAAAAATCCAGTAATATCTACTTAAATGATTCAGGGGTCGTTTACTCTGACCTGGGGAAAACAGAGGGGTTGAGATCAGTGAGGACTGACCAAAAAAAATAAGGATTTTGAATGGAATGATCTACATGTGTTGCAGTTTTTCAGCTCATTATGTTGATTAGTAAAAGGACTTGAAACCAGGTTTTAAGGCTGAGATGAATAATTCAAACCTCCACCCTGGTGGCAGTGGTGCACCTGCATCTGACAGAACTGTAAACAATTCAAGCAAAATGGAATTGTTGTAAACAGTGATTTCAGCAAAGGATGTGGTGCGCTGTATTGCTACCTGCGCAGATCACAATGGATTATACTGAGTGAAGTATATTTATAGCCTGACAGACCTGATTAAGTTAGCTACTTTTTTTGGTTTTTGATCTGTAAAGCAGAGCTAGAGAATACTGCTTATTTTCAGCCGGGGGAGGGGAGGTGTACAGATGCAAACCAACTAAAATTGAACCGAATTAAGCAATTGGAGGTATTTTAATGATGAATGGAGGAAAATGGCCAGGGCACAGAATTTTCGTGCTCTTCCAGAGGGTGCCTTATGTTTGGAATGACAGACCCTGGTGACTGAGGAGGAGGTGGTGATGCTAGATGCACAGAGAAGAGAGATCTCCATCCAGATCAACAGGCATATTGAAGCGATGTATAAAGAGAATTGTTTCTTACCTGTTCCTGGACAAACAGACAACATGGAGGAAGATGGGGTTCCTCTGATCCTGGAAGATGAGTGCAGGCTGGCAGAGGCTTTGCAAGATAAAAAATGAAAATCAGGGGCTGGCCTGCTGGCACAGTGGTAGCACTACTGCTTGCGATGCCAATGACCTAGGTTCAGGGAATGAGCTGGAGTCATTGGAGGGCCGACCAGGGGAGGTGAGCTGAGCATCCCAGAGAATATTCTTCACCTCCGGGTGGGGGTGGGGGGGCTGCATTGTGCTACTCCACCTGGGTGACCACAAGTGGCAGTGTAAGTGGAACCATGGAACTGGAGGTGGATGCCGATGGGTCTGATGTGCGACACACATGCATATGTGCACGCACACCAAGAGGCAATCTTTGAGTCCCCAAGGGGACAAAATGGCGCACCAGCCACTGCAGGGGGATGCACACCCCTTGCCACAGGCCCCACACTGCCAACCGTGGTGCTCTCCCTCGAGTTGCCTACCCAGTCTCCTTCAGGAGGTAGAGGGCCTCTTCTGATGGCCCCAGCACTGGGGATTAAGCTAGGAGTATAAGAGGGGGAAGGCAAGTCCTGGTGAAGGTGGTAGATGAGGCTTGATGAGTGGGGTAGGACCAATAGGGGCTGGCTAGTTGGAGAAGAAAGCATACTTACTTTAACAAAAAATGAAAATGGAGTTGGTGTCAAAAGAAGAGGCCTATTTTGAGCATGAAAGGAACCTGTTGATAAAAACGGCAAGCGAGGCTTCCATTTTTAACTACACTGATGGAAATTTAGAAGTCACTGAAGTAGCACTAAGAGATTCTGGCATGCATTATAGTAACAGCCGAACCTCTTCAGGTCCATTCCTCCCCAGCTAAATTATTTCGAAACACAGCTACAGGCACAGTTCCCCAGCTGAACGTTTACTAAAAGCAATTACAGGTACTGCCCCCCGGTGGAAAAAAGTACAGAAAGGATCACAGGGAAGGGTTGAAATTAAGTTTTGCATCCTGTAGCCAGCAGTGCTAGTGATGAAATTCACTAGCCCCACAGACCTTTCTATGGGCCCAGCTGCTGCACTTACTGAAATGTGCCCCTCTCCAGTACAAGCCTACAGGGCTAGTTAAAGAAAAATCTTACTAGCCCGATACAAAATCTACCAGCATTTGACTAATGGACTGGTACCATTTTTCCCATGAGAGATATTGTCTCCAAACTGCATTTATTCACAATACTACTCAAAGATCGATCTGTTTAGAGGAACATTTGTGTCTTGTCATGAGTGCTGGGAGAACTCAGAAGTTCTGACCCTTATTTAATAAGAACCGAAACACGAGGGGTTCTGATTTTTCGTAAAAATTTTGATAGTTGTGTTAAAATGCACAGTAGGGTGTAAATTCTCTGTAGTATTCAATAACAGTGAGGCAAAAGGAATACCTCAGATAATTATTTGTATGAAAAATAAAGTAGAACTGCTAATGTGGAAGGGAGCTGGGGCAACGACGACACATGTAGCATAGTCAACAGCATACAGTACTGCTCTTGTGGCCTCCCTTGATGCAGCTGCCTGGGCCCAGCCCAGCAGCACATATTACACTCTTTGATTTCTCTTACTGATCTCTCTCTCTCTCTCTGTTCTTCCAGTGTATCCCACCTTCTCTCCCCTTCCTCTCTGTGCTGCTGCTGAGTGGTTTTTAGTATGTATATTTTGAGGCATCCCTTTCCGTCTTTACACTATTCCTCATTTCTCTCTTTCAGCCTTTCTCTGCAGCTTACTTTTTTCCTTGTGCTGGGCCATCATTTCTTTTATACAGTAACTAAGTAGTGCTGATCACTCAGCTGAAACAGGCACTCAGAAGTCCAGTGCTGCTTTACAGTATTTCTCTCTTTGAGATCTCTCTTTCTGTTTTTATCCTGATCTATTTGTCTCTCTAGTCTTGCATTGTCTGTGTCTATTTATTCTCCCACACATGCTTTTGGATTTCCCTGCCTCCCTCCCTTCCTCTTTCTCACTCACTGTCCCTCTTTAAAATCCCACTTTCCCTTGATCTTGTTCACTCTCTCAGTCCCTCCTTATCTCTCACTGCCTATCTTTCAACTGATCTCCATGAGGCAAACCAGCAAGTTGAGCCAGATCACATGAAGATTCACAGAGAAATGCCAACAGAGAGGAATGGCTCACAAGACTTGTGATACTGCAGACCTAGCTACTCAGTAACAAGATGCCCCCATGCACAGCCAGATGCAGCAGCAAAAAAGTCACATCAGGTGACCTCCTCCAATTCCCACCTCCACCCGCTCAATCACGTAATGCATTCATGAGGAGTATGAGAGGGAATGAGGCAGCAAAGTGCATAAAAAAGTACTGAAAGGGAAAACCACAGCTCCTTAACGAACTGGGAGCCAAACTTCGGCATCTGAGTCTCTACTGATCCAAGTCCATGAGTGAGTCCTGGATCCGAGGGGGGGGGGTCAGTTTGTCATGGAACAGTCCATCCACCCCTAACAAATACTACCACCAATGCGATCTACACTGATTGTGACCAAGCTTGACCTAAGAAGTCAGTTGTACCAGCTGCTCCACCACTTGTTGCAGCCAAACACTCGCATTATTTGAGTCACAAAGCACTTCTTGCCATTGCCGAAGAAATTAGTGACGGTGAACCATTAAAAGCTGACCCATGTTAAGGACCTCAGGGTTAAATTTCTGCCAGTGTCCAAAGGGCCCTCTTCTCTTGGAGAAATGTCCTAGGTCTTCCTGTTTAAAAAACAACTTCTTTTCAAATAGCGATTAACCCTGCCCCATGGCTGTCAGACCACCTCCGCTTCACATCCATTCCACTACCTCAGCCTCAGCTCCTACAACATGTAGAAATGCCCTGGCTTCTTATGCAACAGAATGCATTCCCAGATTGAAATATGGAAATGCAGGACTGCTGCACCCTTGAATCACACATGCCAACAATGGAGGCAGGAGGTGGTGAGAGTGATGAGGTAAGCCTCTAGTCCCTGACTTCTTAATCCTGGCTACAGTTTTTGGGTGCTCACATTAAAAAGGACTCCTGGAGAAGCTTGGAGACATGAGTCTGAATCCCACAGCCACAATCTGTACACTGTGTGATCTTGAGCATGTCACTTAACTTCCTAGTGCTCCCAGGATCCACCTAGAAATGAGTTTCAGCACAATGTCTCTTTCCTGGCCAAAAGTTGTAAAATAAATAAGGACTTGGAACCAGACTCCTGTGACTGAGTCCTTATTTATCTGAGTTCTGGCGTGAGGGCTGGATATGGGGAGAGGGGGGCTGATTTAAATAAGAACTGTCTGCACACCCCTACTTGTCATCACAAGGCTTTTTCTGACTGGCAAACCAAATGAAGTACTATCACAGTGGCAAAAAACAGCATCAGCTAGTCATGAGCTGGCTAAGTCCCCCGTTAGTGGTGCAAGGCCAGACTGCCATCTGGATCTGAGGATACACATTTAGGAGGGGGCGGAGAGAATGTGCAGCAGTCCTGGGACACTCGAGAAGTGGTCAAAAGCATGGTAATTGGGGTTCAGTGCCAGAAAGTGCAAAATTATGCACCTAGGACACAGGAACCCAGGAGCTGAGTATAGGATGGCTGGGGAGGTACTTGACAGTTCATGGACAGGAATGGGACCTTGGGGTTACCATATTTGAGAACCTCAAGATGGCAGGGCAGTGTGGCAAGGCAGTGGGTAGGGTTAGTGGGATGCTGGGCTGCATAGGTATGGGTACCTCCAGCAGGAGGAGGGAGGTGGTGTCACTGTATCGGTTGCTGGTGAGGCCCCACCTGGAGTACTATGTTCAAGTTTTGGAGACTGCACCTCAGAGAGGACATAAACATGGTGGAGGTAGTCCAGAGGAGGGCACCTAAAATGGTGCAGGGGTTGCACAAATGGCCTATGAGGTGAGATTAAGGGATTGCAACATGTATACCTTAGAAGATAGGAGAGAGCGAGAGAGAGGTGACATGATGGAGACCCACAGGTACCTCATGGGTGAACAGGGTGCGTGGGGGAAGTCTTGTTCAAATGAGAAAGTGCACTAGGACCTGGGGGCATGCAGTGAAGCTGGGGGTGGGATTCAGGAGAGATGTGAGGAAACATTTATTCACTGAAAGGGCAGTAGACACCTGGAACAGATGGCCAGAGGAAGTGATGGAAGCTAAAATAGTGGGGAGGCTTCAAACGTGTGGGACAGACATAGAGAGATATTAGAAAAGAGCCATGGAGGTGGGAGAGTCACCAGAGACAAGATAGTATCTGCAGAAGCAGATTAGGCAGGGAACATCTGGACAGACTGGATGGGATGAGTGGTCCTTCTTTGCTGAAAAATTCTATTGTTTCTGTGAGGAGAGGCCTAAGCCCAGTTTCTCTTTAAAACAGGAGAAAAGCTGCTAACATGAAATGTTGCCTTTATAGCCCCAAAAGCATTGCATTTACCTCTGATGGTCATAAGGAAAAATTGTAGAGACTGATCCCACGGCCTCACAGATATCAGAACTGGAGCTCATAGTTGGCCCAGTGGTGCTGAGGCACCGGACGCCACACCTTGCACCAACCAGCGACCCGGGTTTGGGAACAAGCCTGGGTCGTTGGAGGTCGGCAGGGGAGGAGAAGGATCGAGCTTCCGTAGGACTGCTCTCCTTCTCCGGGGAGGGGGACAGGATGTCTCGGTGGCCTAGTGGCCTCTAGCAGTGGCTGGGGGCAACGGCAGGCCATGGGCAGAGTGGGGGACGTGCTGTGGCAGACGCCGTGAAGGGGTGAGTGCAGTAGCGTGCGCGCTCCTGTCCCTTGTTGTCATTGCATGCCACAGACATCCAAAGGGGAGAAAAAACAGAAAATATGGGCACTGGCGGCGGCAGTGGCCATCTCTGCAGGGGACTCACCCGGTGCGTGGCTGTACTGGATCCGGTCTTGATGTGAGGTCGAGGAGCTGTCCACCTTCCCACCACGGGGGCAAGCTAGCAGCCTGGAATATGGAGCCGGGGTCCTTGAATGGCAGCCGAAACCAGGAGGATGCCTGGAAGTGAGGTAAGCAGACTGGTGGCCAGGGGAAAAAAGTACCAAAAAAAAAAAGAACTGGAGCTCATGAATATGCAGACCTCAGTGTGCATATTAGGGACATGAATATGGTTGAAAGTATCAAAACACATACAATTGCTGATGCAGCAATGACACAGAAAGGTGCGCCTGCAACCAAAGGTTAATAATGATCTTTTGCTTTCAAAGCAGGGAACACCTGCCAGAATTGAGCAACTCTGGACCAACACTGCAAACAAGGCAGTGGCAGTAACTCCTGCCAAGTTGACTAGTGTCTCTGCATCTGCACTTTGCACTTATCTGTGTCTGGTCAAAATATTTCTTTTAGTGCAAGCACTTCTGGTTCAAGTGTACCTTTTCTGCACCTGTCCAAATACAGCTTCAGGTGGACAAAACTATGGTCTAGACCTGAAAGACCCAGGATGTCTGATCTATTCCATAATAGAGGTGAGCTGGTACAAAGACATAACATGGTGCTTCTCTGGCATAATGGAGCCCCCATCAACCCCATCGTATGTGAACTGGGAGTACAGTGCTCGAAAATTCATGTGTTTTTACACTTCAGAGATTTAGGCTATGATACTTGTAGCTGAAGAATACACATTTAGTGTACCGCCATTGTTGCATAGCGTGAGCCAATGGGCGTGTAGCCCATACCGTACTACACAGTCTAGAAATGTGAATGGATCCATTCCACATATCTGGACTGTGTAATGCAATCTGACTTCTGCAGCCCGTGGATCACCTTTAATGAACAATGGCGTGCAACTCCCACCGTATGGAGTCAGTCAGCGGGTGAGGAGCTGCCGCCGCCGTTGACCAGAGGGGAACGGGGCAGTGGGGCTCACTGGGGAAGGGGGTACCGCTGGACCACCAAGGTTGGATTGGTTTGTCATAATATATTACTGATGCCCGCGATCGGGCTGCGAGCAGTCCACTGGACCACCAGGGATATAGGACTATTCTTTATGACATATGCCCGCGATCGGGCTGCGAGCAGTCCACTGGACCACCAGGGATGTAGGAGGGTTAATATCACTACATATGGCCGCGATCAGGCATGGGGGGTCGCTACCACGCAGGTGCCGCCGGAGCTCAGGTGGGCACCCACAGCTGGCAGCTGCCGTGATGCGCCCTGCAACATGGCAGCTCACCTGTGGGTGGCCAGCTGTTACTCCTCTTTGATTTTGGGCTGACCTGTGTGCAGCGCAAGTAGTGTTATGCATGCATGGGCTCAGCACATCCCAGGCTGAATATCGGGATGCACGGAGTATACATGGGCATGCCCCCCACTTGCGCCGCGCGTACTGATGCGCTCCAGCATATGGGTTGTACCAGGCACATTCCCTTTGAATATTGTAGGCGCATCAGTGGGTTCGCATCGCAACCCTTCTGAATATCCTGCTCACTGTGTATATATGTGTGTGTGTGTGTGTGTATGTATGTATGTATGTGTATGTGTGTGTGTATATATATATATATATATATATATATAGTAACGTAATACAAGTTGAAATTCAACACTATTCATATGATAGTGTGGTCTCATGTATGGCAGGATTAAGACTGGGCACTCGGTGGGGGCATCAAGCACGGGACATTTTTCAGGGGTGCAAAGTCAGAGTACAAAAGAATATGGAAAGTCTGTGAAAAGAGAACACTTCTATAGCAACATGAGAAAGGGATATGTTGTGTAAGGAAAAATCCACAGTAGGGTGTGCAGCAATATTGTAATAATCTGATCACCTGAGTGGGCACAGCCGAGGGCTATTGGCCTCCCTGGAAGTGAGGTTGTTACAGCACTGACACACATCCAGAGTGAATAATCACTCTTACTACATTCATTAGGTGATCAAAAATGTTATAAAAGTTCTTTATACCCATGTAGCAACTTCAGTAGCAGAGTCCTTCCTTCTATATCAAAACACAAAGAAATACCTAAAAAAATATGAAAGCACATGTAGAAACATAGAAATGTAGACAGTAATGGCAAAAAAAGACCATAGTCCATCCAGGCTGCCCATAAAATCCTAACAGACCCATGACATATTGTATAAGTGCTTAATTTCGCTGTCAAAAAATATTAGCTATATCCGCGGGACTGAAGTAAAGCGTGGATATATAAAGACAGCTAATATTTATTTTAAGTGAAAAAATACTTGCATTGGGTATTATTAACCAGTTGCAGTACCAATACCCACATCACCATTGACATTTTCTCCACTGTGTGTGAGTAAAAACTGTACCTTGTCCTTTTCCCCTTAACCTCCGCGTCCTGCCATCTATAAATGTCTCGTCCACATGGCTCCTTTCCGCGACTCTATCAGTCGCGTTGCCTTAACCCCATTTGCTCATTCACTTCCGTACTCCATTAGTATCCGCGTCAGATTACCTCTTGTAGTAACCTCACCCACGTACACTTCTGCTCACCCATATTTGTATTGCCCCACCCCATATTTGCCAACACCTGCTTCATTTGCATGACCCCCAAGCACACATACTGCGCCAACCTCATGGTTCTCTTCAGCGGCTAGACTAGCTGGTGCATCCCCTCAAATCTTATCCTCATTATTCCTATCCTCATTGTTCAAATCACCAGTGACAGTTAAATGACATTCATGTCACTTTTGTGATGCAGAGTCAGTGACCAAATCTTACTGCACTGTATCTTAGTAAGAAAATGTAACAGCATCTAACATCAAATGGTGGCTGAGAGCAGACTTAGGGCAGATTTAAAGCCTAATCCGCTAATATAAATTGATGCGGATATACGCCGCTACCTAGAGAGCGCAGAATATAAGATGTGCTAATATTTTGCGTTATACAGTATTGCCCATACAGGGTTCTAACCCACATTGTCCACCACTGTGCTCCCTACCCTACCATTACCACACTGGGCAACCACTAAGCCCTTTACTCTGTCCAAGCTGTGTTTAAAACCATTGATGGTTGTAGTGACCAGAACATCAGCTGGCAGATAGTTCCATGGCTCTGTCACCCTTTCTGTAAAATAAAATATTCTCAAGTCCCTCTTGAACCTCCCCTTCCCCGGTCAGCTTCCAGACAACCCTGTACTCTTGATTCTCTAGTAATGCTAAATAGTTCCTCGCAGTTTACCTTGTACATCCCTTTCAGGAAACTTGAAGGTCTCTGTTATATCTCTCCTCTCTTATCTGGCCTCCAGCGAGTATATGTTCAGTGCCTTGAAACGATCCTCATAAGATCTTCTGTCCTGGCCCTGAATCATTTTGGTCAGCCTGCATCACAGTGTCCAGCCTGCCGTATCTTTCCTCCAGTAAGAACTCCAGAACTGAGTACAGTACTCCAGGTAGGGCCTCAGTAGTGCTCTGTGGAGGGTTAGTAATACCTCATTCTTTCTGCAGTCAGTACTCTTTCTGTGTACCCCAGCATCCTGTTTGCCTTACTGTAGGACTTGTTACATTGGCTTGATTGTTGTTTTAGGGAATCACTGATGACCCCTAAGCCTCTTTCCCCAGGGGTCATGCACAGCCTTACACTCCATCCAGTACTCTTTCTTGGGGTTCTTATTTCCTATGTGCATCACCTTGCACTTGTTGATTTCAGCTGCAAATCTTTGACCACCTCTCTAGCCTGTGCAAGTATCTCTGAATCTCTGTAACCCCCTCTTCACTGTCTCTCCTGCCACAGAACTTAGTGTCATCTGCACAGAGTCGCATCTTGCTCTGAATTCCTTCTCCCATGTCACTGATGAGCATATTAAAAAGGACTGGACCCCGGACTGATCCTTGTAGCACCCCACTTGTGACATCCCTCTCTTCTGACTTGACTTGGTGAACCACAGCTCTCTGCTGTGTCCCTTCCAACCAGGTTCTCTCCCATCTAACTGTGTCCTTCACTTCGTACAGATCCTCTAACTTCTTCTGCAACCTTCTGTGAGGCACATAGTTGAAAGCCTTGCTGGAAATGAAGCAGAGTAAATCCATAGCCTGGCCCTTATCCACTACTCTTGTTACCTAGTCAAAACATACTTCTAGGATGGTCTGACAAAATCTCTCTTCCATAGACATGTGCTGTTTACTATCCTGGAGTCCGTTGCTCTCCAGGTAGATAATGAGGTCTCCGTTGACTAGTGTCTTAACCAGTTTACCCACAATAGAGGTAAGACTGACAGGTCTGTAGTTACCTGGTTGCTCCTTGTCTCTCCCGCCCCATAAAGTGGGACTATGACCGGTACCCACCAGTCTTTTGGAACTACTACTGTTTGAATTGAACTATTGAATAGCCCTACCAGGGGTTCAGTTAGTTCTATTGTCAGTTCATTCCTAGAGCACCCTCGGATGCATACCATCTGGCCCCGGGGCCTTATTTATCTTTAGGGCTGCTGGCTCTTTCCGAACCCTTTCATAGGTATATACTTGCTGCCTCATCTCTGAAATCCTCTCAAAGCTGCCTTTATGCCACTCTGGCAGAGGACCTCTATCTTCTCTTGTGAATACAAAGCAGAAGTAGTAGTTAAAAACAGCTGCTTTCTGTCCATCCTCTTAAATTATCCTTCCTCAATCAGTTAGTTCAACAATTCTTCCTTCTTTCTTTTTGCCCTAATATATCTAAAGAGCTGTTTTGCTCTTCTTTGCCCCCCTCTGCAGTATACAGCTCGGTGTCTACCTTTGCTTCTCTGACTTCACTCTTTGTTTCCTTGTTCTTATTTGGTAGCCTCCCTGTTCCTCATCCCCTTGTTTTTCCCTGTACCTTGCAGAAGCCTTTTTTGTGGTTCTCACTGCTTCCGTGACATTTCCAGAGAACTATATTGGTCTCTTGCACCTGTTTCTTTTCATTACCATTCTAATGCAAGGCATTATTGCCTCAGTAATGGCCCCCTTGCTTGCCCCCCCCATCTTTCTTCCACATCCCTGATGTTGTACACTCCAACTAACGTGCCAGGCCAGTCCCCTCATCCGGTTGAAATGTGCCCTTCTTACATCTAGGATTTCAGCCTTAAAATTTAAAGGCTCCCTGGTTCCAAGGGCCATGTCGAACCATATAGAGTTATGGTCGCTGGACCCTAGTGGCTCTCTTCCACTTGTACCACTTCTGAGTTGGAGAGCACCATACTGAAAATTGCAGCCTGCCTAGCTTGTTCCTTTACCATGTGCACCAGCAAGCAGTCCTGCAGTTGTATCCAGCTAGGCCTGACTTCTGGTGCCCATGGCCATTGAAATGTCCCAGTCAGTATCCGGTAGTTTAGAGCTCCCGTCACCACCATCTACCCCTTTGGCACCTCCTTTCTAGTTCTCCCTCTAGCTACTTATCTCTCCTTTCTCTCTCTCCTGGGGGACTATAGATCAGTTCAGGGCAATAACCGCTAAAATTTTACCGTGCAATTGCACGCAGCGCAAGCAAAACTGCTTGGTAAAAGATTGCGTTGGGGAAAAATAGCGAGGCAAACAACCTTGCAAATCCAGCACTCCCTGACACCACCAGACTCACAGCACACAACATGAAGTTCATTTTTAGTGATGGGGCATGCATAGGGGTCCTGTATAGTTGGAACTATTGCTCCAGTATGCAGTGTACATGTCTCAGTTCTATACCGAGATCAGGTATAGAGTGCCAGTCTATACGTGGTCTAAGTATAGCACTGAAACATTTACAGTGCATTGCATACCAGAGCTATTAGTAGCTTTGACTGTATAGGACACTATACTCATAGCTGCTCCCAGCTCATATGTCTTCGGGACAGCCACGGGAGGTTGTGGGTGCACCGCTAGGGATGCTTCCTTTCAAAATGTCAGCGGGAGGGATGGCAGGATCAGCCAGATAAAATCTTAATTACTACACTCACAGTAAGTCAAAAAATGTAAAGTGTTTGCAAAAATGCTAATCAGGCTGTGCCTCACATTGCGGTAGGGCCCATTTACAGGTGGACATTTCCCTTTAAGGCAGACCCCTTTCCATCTTTCTCCTGATCTCCACTTGATTTTTCTTCTTCCTTCTCCCTTATACTTCCCTATTCTCATTCATTTTTTTATTTGTCTTGTTGAATATAGGCTTTGTTAGCCCTTCCTCATTGTTCTCGTCTCCTAACGTAATTCAGACTTCAACTTTACTGTTGCCTACCTTGCTGCTACTAGTTCCTGTTCAGGGTGAACCCTAGCTAGCTTCTCCACCTACTGTCCCTTCTCTGTGGTTCCTCTAGCCTCTAACTCCATCGCAGTTAATTTAACTGTCCAATGTAGATGTCAAACTACTGCCCCAGAGCACTGGCCTCCTCTCTCCTCAGGTGAAGGCCATCACCCTTGAAGAGTCTTCTGTCCCACAAAGTTGTACCCTTAATTCTGACACCATCCCTTCAACCACCCATTGAACTCCTCAGTCTTTTCCTTCCATTGTCTTTCCTATTCTCCCTATTCCACACTGGGAGGATCTCAGAAAAGGTCAGGGAAGGCTGGCCCATCAGTGCAGCATTAGAGCTACTGCTTGTGACGCTGGTGACCCGAGTTCGGTAGTGGACTCTGGTCATTAGAGGGCCGGCTGGAGGTGGGAGGATCAAACTTCCAAGGGGCCACTCTCCTCCTCTAGGGGAGAGAGGGATCGCAATGCCGGTGTTGCCTGGCCCTTAGCAGTATGCCAGTGGACAGCACCCAGGCCTGCCTAGCATTAATTAGAGTGGCTGACGGAAGTCCATACCTGATGCATGGGAGCATGTACTGATATCTTGACATCATTGCATGCCCTGCTGCCACTCTCTCAGGAGAGAAAGTTGCAAGGGAAAACAGTCTCTGTGCCTCAGCACCCCCTGGATACTCAGACCGTGGCTCAGGCCACAGAAGGGGGAAAACTCTGGGAACCTTCACTGTATAGGTAGAAGAATGAGTGCGCCCCTGCGAGACTGGGGACAGGAATGACTGGGGGCAAAGCCCAGACGGAGCAATTTAAAATATGTGTAACCCCCTTGTTACCTGGGTTACTAGAATCCCAGTAAGACCTAGTGGTAGGCAGGGAAGGCAGCTTGTGAAACTCCAGTTAAATGGATTTCACACTGTCTCACTCTGTTCTCAGTCTCAGCTGAGACTGAGGGATGACATCACCATACAGCTGTCGCAGCTGCATGAGCCACAATGGAATCTGCAGCAAGGAGTTGGAATAGAATGTTGGGAGGTTTGAACAGTAGTCTGTAGGTCAGTTGGAGTTTGGAGCTTGCTGAGAGAGCAGCACAGCAGCTCTGGTTAGGCTCTTGGAGCCTCAGCCCTGACATAGGGCTACCATTCAGAAAAAAAGTGTGTTTCTCCACCAAAAGAGAGACACAGAAGGTAGTTTGTAAGTGGTGGAGACCACTGAATTGGGTCTCAGTGCCCCATCCCTCAGGGGATGGGGCAGGAAAATGTTTCCTGCATATTCCAGGGGCAACCCTCTGGTTTTTCTGCTAGTGGAGAAGCTGCCTTATTTGTTCAAGAGTTTTTGGGAAACAAGAAGATTTGTGAATCACCTGTGGGGCACCTGCAACCGGAGGGTGAGTTTCTTCTCTTTTTAAAGGGCCTATGTCTTCACCCTGGAACTTGTGTGATAGTGGAGATTAGACTACTGAAATAGTGGGAGGCCTAGAGTAATAGGCTTAGCCAAAAGTAAGTCCAGCACATAGTGGAAGTCAAGACATGTAGAGGAGATGTGACATACGTCTACCCAGTAATCTACATTGCCAAGCTTTCAGAAAAGAGCTGTTTAGTTTCCAGAGAAATGGCCGGGTATAGATTGTGGGAGCTGGAGGTGGGAGTCCCCCCATCGTTAGTAACCAGGTCCACCTCTACGGATTTGCTCTGTGGATTTCTACTTTGCCTCATGCACTTGGCCAGTGATGAGGGAAGTACCCAGACATGGGATTGGAAGGAAAATTCCCTCGAGGAGTCGAAGGCTCTAAAGTGGTTTGGTGGGCCACAA
This sequence comes from Neoceratodus forsteri, assembly GCA_016271365.2. Taxonomy (NCBI): domain Eukaryota; kingdom Metazoa; phylum Chordata; order Ceratodontiformes; family Ceratodontidae; genus Neoceratodus; species Neoceratodus forsteri. The sequence goes on from CM028129.1 coordinate 729,040,152, forward strand.
CAGGAAAACTGGTTCATTTCCCAAAATGGACCGCGGATCAAGTGGCCTGCGGGGGAGCCGGGCCCGTGGGGAAAAACCAAGTAGTGTACAAGTCTGGCTGTGTACCCAAAGCTGAATGCAAGTCTGGGCTGTGTGCCTGGTGGGTTCAGAGCCTGAGGGCTGGAAATGTGAAGAAGTGTTCTGTTGTCTCTAATCTGCAATATCAGGAATGTAGCCTCGTGGGGGTCCATCTATGCTTTGTTTGTTCAGCTTTGATGTGAATAAAAGCCACACTGTAGAATCCCATTCCTGGTTCTGGACATTACAGTTATTGCTTCCTGTGTTTGGATTTACTTGGGTGCCCTTGTGCAGAGTAGCCAAACCTAGGCCCCCTGTGCCAAGTAACCTCATCCTCCCCGAACCCAGTCCTCACCAGGTACTGCTGTCAGCTTCAACAGCATGCCACCTGTCGTTTTGCAAAAAGGCAGGGGTGAGGGGTTACATATGAATTAAAAAGAAAAGGTCAGGGAAGCTAAGTGCACCTACAGTCTGTCCACCAGCCTCTTAAAGTTCCATTTCACTGTCTCCACATACTGGTTCACCAGATTATTGGCACCCAAGTGTACAAACATCCCCGACTTCCCCCTCCCCATTCTTTACTATCTTCCCTGTCCTATCTGCATCCTGGAGGGCTGACGCACCACCAGGAAGGCATCTGACTGTACCCCTCCCCCTCCTGCCCACCACTCTCTCTAGTCCCCTAATCATGGAGCCCCAAATCAAGAACAGTCTCCTTGCTGACTTCTTCCTGCTGATCCCTGCTGAGTGCCACCAAGTTATCTTGCCCATTTCCCCGACTGACTCAGAGTCTCCCCAAGTGGAGTCAGGTACCTGAACCTTCTCCAGGGGTGCAAAGCAATTTGCTGTCAGGATGGTGTGGGATTAGCCAGCCCGGTGGCACTGAGGGTTGAGGTGCTGGATGCCACACTGGCGACCCGGGTTCAGGAACGGACTCTGGTTGCTGGGGGTTGGCAGGGGAGGGAGAGGATCAAGTGTTCGGAGGACAGCTCTCCTCTCCCGGGGTGGGTAGCGGGCCATGCATCGCTTACTAGTGGCCCCTGATGGAGATCAGGGCACTGCAGTAGCGATGCCATTTTAAAGGGTGGAGCGGTGGTGGATGTCACCATATCGGTGCACAGATGTCTCTGCATGTCCGTGCTCCAGGGGCAACAACTGAAAAAAAGCCCCGCTCCCTGGATAAGCGATAGCACCTCTAGGGCCCCACTGCAACACACCCAACGCCGGGCTTCCCACGCTGACTCTCCCGATCCCCCGGCCTACCTTGGCTCTGACATTGGTGCCCCGCCAGACCACATAGGTAGGGGAGTGTCTGTCCCTGATTTCCCAGTGTGGGGGGTTCAGGCGGGTGGAATGTGGGGTTGGCGAGAGAGGATACCTGAGAGCATTCCAGGGTCGGCAGAGATAAAATAGTTACAAAAAAAAAAGGATGGTATGGGATTGGCTGGGCCCCTTATGGCAGCCTCTAGCACCCTTTCCCTTTCTCACTACCCTCCATCCCCTTGAGCCAGTGGGCCTTTGTGGAAGTGGGGATATGCGGGTGAAACTTGGCGGAGCTAGTGCCACAGCTGATATCTCTCTTGCTGCTTCTGGCTGAGCATGGAGCTGGACAAAAGTCTGGCAAATGGGGCAGTGCCCCTTCCCAGAGAGTAACCTTGGAGAAGAGTACTCCACAGTCTCTGCAACTGACTACCTCCCAGCTGTACCTCATCTCCATGCTGATCCCTGGATAACCCCTTGACTGTTGTTCAGTAACTTGAATTTATCTGTCTGCCTAGTTTCTTTTGACTAGGAACAAAAATGCCTACCTTATATATGGAGTTCTGTTACAGTTCCTGTTTCACCTGCTTTAATTGGCAATACTTCCTGAACTTCTGTCTTGAACCCCAACCCTAGTTAGGTACAGATGCTAATTTACTACAAGTATGTACTGCAATACCATTAGTACAGTACCCTGTCCTCTTACCCTAGACAGATAAAGATGCCAATTTATCTTTCTGCAGTTTTGCAAGAAAGACACCACAATCATACAAGCATTTAGTCCAATACCACTTAAATGAGGTAACACCCCAGTTGCAAAGTAGGTGTACCTTAAATAGGGAGTTGTATACTTAGCAGTTTTGCCTGTTGGGGAGGTCTACCAGATCCCTTTAGCGGCAGCCTCCTGTCGCACTATTGACATACCTGCGGATGTCCTGTTGATGTCCCAAGGTCAGATGCCACAGTCTTGCCTCGTTGCACTCACTCCCGGGGCATGATCACTCCAGGGTCATTAATGAGCTGGCTTTATTTAGCACATGCAATAGAAAGGAAGACTGTTCAGTACTTGGTGTCAACAGTGATGTCACAGTGAGGCTTAAACAGCAATCTCCCTTTCTCTAAATCTTTTAAAATCCCCACACAATTACCAGTTAATACAATCCAAAAGTTAAAACAGCTTCAGTGTTCACTTATCTGCATCAAGAGTGGCATGTGTGTCAACAACTCCTCCGCTCACCCAGATCATCACAGAGATCCCTCCAACTCAGGTCTCCTCACAGAAGGTCTGTTAGTTAAAAAATTAAAACAAACAGCAAACAGAAGCCTGCACAGCACTTAGTGTCTGCAGTGATGTCACAGTGATGCTTAAGCAGCAGTCTCCCTCTCTCTAAATCTTGGGGAAAAAAAAAGTATGCAGTTATCGATTAATACAATCCAAAAGTCAAAACAGCTGCAGCTGTTCATTTATCTGTGTCAGTGTAGTAGATGTGTGTCAGCCAGTCCTCTGCCCAGCCCAGAGATCCCTTCCACCTCCCCAACCCCCTAGGAATTCCAGATTTAAAAATAACTTGTTACTTTCACAGACATGATACCTGTACATGCAGTTGACTCTTTGAAAACAGCCACTGCCCCAGATACTGATGGCCTTACCACAGAATTTTACAAGAAATAGAAAATCGCACATACCCCCCAAATGCAAAGCATCATGGGATGTATATGCAAATCACCATGACACTTTAGACAGGTTCTGCTTTAAGCAGAATGCACGGTGCCAAGTGGCCTCACACAGTCTGCAAATGCTGGTAACAGAAGTCACAGATATGTGTTTCATCCTTCTCAGGACTCATTAGTGTGCCTCATCTGTGTCCCAACCCAGGGAAAAATTAACCAGTCCTTATGTGGTCTTACAGGTTTGGGTCATGGTGGCCCAAAATAAGAAAGCAAGCTAAGTATTCTGATGCCCTCCTTGGGTAACTCATACCTCATCTGTTATCGGAGATAGTGACAAGCATAGCCCCTCTGATCACTATCTTGGCTGGTGGCTGTCTGAATGACAGGGAGTGTGCCCGTGACTGATGTAATTTTTACAGTAGTCGTATGCATGCTCCCTGTCATTCAGAGATGTACCAGCCAGGGTGGTGAGCCGAGAGGCTGTGCCAGTTGCCATGTCCAATGACAGATGGCAGTATCAGTGTATGGGGTCAGGGGAGTGTGTGGGGTGGAGAGGTTCTAAGCGGTGGGATGGAAGTGGGGGTCAGTTGGTCATTCAGGGTGGGAAATGGAGAGGTGGGGATCACTGAACACCAGTGAGTTAGAGTATTATAAATATGACTTGAGTGGCTGGCTGCCAGTGAGATACTGTACTACAGATTTGGTTGGATCGGCAGTTGGTTGGGGGGGGGGGTGTTACAGTGTCCACCATTGGGTAGCTGTGGTATCTGGGTTGGATTGGTGATGTGGGGGGCAGCTCAGCTCTGCACAATGCCACCACATGACTGTGTTGTAGCATGCAAATGGTCCTTACTGTCTTGCAGTGCCCTTTGGGCTCATAAGCATGTCAGGCCTGAATATGACTCACAGGACTGCTGGTGCTATCCCATTTGGGATGCACTATGTCCATCCTGCTCCTATGGGCCATGTTCCAGTAGGGGGCTGTGTCATTGCAGCGCATACTCACTACGTGCTGTGCTGCCACAACCCCATATTCAGACAGTGCGCTCTGGTCAGAGCGTGTTGTCTGAATATTGCCTTTGAATTGGCCATGTGCTATCACAGTGGCTGCACTTTTGTGTGTGCGATCCACATAACTGGCCCTGAATATGGGGCCCCTTGTTATTAAGCTATAGTGGAAGCAAGAAATATATTCCAGTAAACCAGTGTCTGAGTGCTATTGTTTTAAACTGGTCCTGGATCCTTTTTATATACAGTACTGCTGGTGCTTTTATAAGTGAACTATTAAATTGTAAATGGCACTTACCTGCTCTTCATGTACGTAGCTTGTTGCAACTCCTCTATCTTTAAGACAGCATTAAAAACTCACCTATTTCAAAAAGCATTTAGTAAGTATATTATTTAACTAATCTGTATTCTGTTTTGTCAGCTTTTATGGATTGTTAAGTTATTGTTTTAATATCGGCATTTTAATATGTACAGTGCTTTGGTTTGGAGAATAGCACTTTATAAATAAAGCTTATTATTATTATCTGTCTCTGAAATTGCTCTGTTCTACTTGTTTACCTAGCCTGTATCTGTAATTTTTGCTTTTTTCTACTTGTTCCCCACTTATTTTTACTGTATTTGTTATAGTTTGCTGCCCAACTGAAATAAGTATACTTTCCTTTCTTGCAAATATGCTGTACTATGTCAGTGTTTTTCCACACTGACAATTTGTAACCTCCTGGGTCGTGTTTGAAATAGTCAGGTCTGTGTCTAGCCACCTACCTGGTAATCAAAAACGAAATAAATAATAATATATATATATATATATATATATATATATATATATATAGTGTTGGAATTACACTTGAGCATTGGGAGCTATTAGGGCTCATAAGGGTCCTATCTTTAAATTGAGCCCCCTTTCCCATTATAAGTCAGTGGCAGTGATGTGTGAGCTACCGAGGCTCGCTTCAGAGCTACCAGGGCGAGCTCTGGCAAGCCCCACTGTAATTCCAACAGTCTTGAAATATGGGCCAAAAATAACTATAAAACTATTAAAAGGTACTTGGAGAAAGTATTTGTGCAGAACGTTGTTATTGCCTCTTTCCAAACCTTCTTAGACTCTTCCTTGTGCGATGCCATGTAAACTGCTTTAGGTTTTATGCTGGTGCTTAAAACATGAAGTAGCTGTAAAGTAAAGTAGAAGCTGGGTTGCTTAGGGGTGGGGAGCAAACTAGTAAACTGGGTAGAAAATTGGCTGGAGGGTAGAATGGAGAGGGTGGTGGTAAACAGGGTGCACTCCATAGAGGGAAGGGTGACAGGTGGGGTACTTCAAGGATCAGTGTTGGATCGCATAGTATTCAACATATATACACTGTGGACATTTCAGAAGGCCTGAATGGGAAGGTGTATATGTTCGCAGATGACAAGATGATTTGTAACAGTGTGGACACAAATGGAGGGGTGGAAAAAATGAGGGAGGACCTGGTCAGGCTGGAGGAGTGGTCGGGGAAGTGGCAATTAAAATTCAGTTAACAATATGAAATTATGCGTTGAGGTAGGAACCAAGAGCAAAACACTGGCTGGGGAGGGAGGAACTAGAGGTAACAGAGCAGGAAAGGGACCTGGGGATCATCATTTCCAATAACCTGAAGGTGGGGAACCAATGCAGTAAGGCACTGGGAAAGGTTAACAGAATGCTGGCATGCATAGGCCGGTCTCTTAACCTCCCCTCGCACAACAAAAGGCGACAGTCCCACTGCAATAGCCTCACGACCAGAATTCTGGACCCAGTCACTTCCCTCCTACCTCGTTGATACCCTAACTGCCCAAACACCTACAGCATACTCATTCAGGAATTTCAACTCCCGGCTCCTGTTGATCGCTAACGTGTCGACCTCTACTGGCCAGTTGGCCTTCGGAGCTCGCATGCCCAAACTATGGAACTCTCTGCCAGTGGACATTCAGCATGCTCCCTCCTCTCTGCAAATCAACTCACTCCTCAAAGAACGCTTCTCCGCCAACTGCCTATGTGGATTAAACTCACACTAGCCCAGGTACTAGCCCTCCAACTGGCTCCTACTGTGGGTACTCCCAATAACTGTCTCCAACTCTTGTGAATGTATTCCCGACTCTTGTGAATGTAGCATTTGCACCGCATATGTATCCCCGGCTCTTGTGAATGTAGCATTTGCACTGCATATCAGTTTTAGCTGCCGGGAATTACCAGATGTTCTGGTTGCTGTTGTGTTGCATTCTGTATTGGTTTTGTACATAGCATTATATTATATATAGCTACTTTTCGGGAAATGTCTGTACTTTGAATTTTGTATGTATTCTCCCATCCCCTACACCCCTAGGACGCATCTGGAATTGAGCGATAGTCTGCTCAGCATGCCTTCCTAGTAAAACTTTTAAACAAATAAATAGGGAGGGGCTTTACAAGCAGGAGGAACGAGGTGATCATGCCGTTATACAAAACTATGGTCAGATTGCATCTGGAATATGGGGTCCAGTTCTGGAGGCCACATTTGCAGGGGGACAGGGACAGGTTGGAAAAGGTCCAGAGAAGGGCAGTCAAGATGGTTCAGGGACTGCACAGGAGGTCATACGAGGAGCGGTTAGAAGAACTAATCTTATACACACTGAAGATGAGGAGGGAAAGGGGGGATGTGGTAGAAACCTTCAGATATCTGAAGGGAATAAACAAGGTGAGGTATGGTAGCATATTCAGGATGAGTGGAAACAAATCAATGAGGGGACACAAATTCAAGCTGGAGGCGGGCAGATTTGGAGGAAATGAGAGGGTGAAGTTCTTCACTGAGAGAGTGGTGTGTCCTTGGACTAGGCTGCCAGAATGGGTGGTGGGGGTAGATTTGGTGAGCAAATTAAAGAGATCTTGGGACGACTTTATGGGGCTGAATAAAGGCAAACAATGGCATGGAAGAGAGGGGGCAAGATAAAAGGACCGGGGGGGTGGTATTTGGGCAGACTGGATGGGCCAATGGATCCTTTTCTGCCAGCAGATTTCTGTGTTTCTGTGTTTTTTGGCCATCTAAAGAAGCATTTCCTGAATTAAAATCTATTATTGCTATCCATCCAGATTTGTGGGTGTGCTTAAGAGCTTTTAAATGAATTGTCAAAAGTAGTGTGTTAAAACCTCTGAATAGGCTTCAGAATTGTCACCCTGACAGAAGGAGCATGCTAAGATTGTTTCACCCCTGCTGCCATTTTGGACACAGGCTAACTTTGTGCCCATACAGTTAGTACATGTTGTTGCATACTCTGAGAAAACCTTGCTGAATGTTTTGTTTTCTTCTTTTTATTTGTAAGTTTGTACAAGTACAACACAGGGCATTCCCCAGCAGGGGAAAACAGTAGAGGTATTTGAGCATGTGCCTACAAGGTACAAAAGCAGTAATAATAGAATCTGTCAGTCACCCTGCCGACCACATTATTACATGGCAAGGGTTCCACGGCTAAAAAGGTCACATATTATAATTGTAAACATTATCACAGTAGGAACCTTATGCAGCCAAGCTATGGATTATTTTAAGTAGACTGCCTATCATTACTGGAAAGTGGAGTCTCAGCACCATAAAGTCATATTTTATTGACGAGCTTATCAAACCCTAATACCAGATGTGCTATATCTAGCAGTCCTACCCAGACAGTGTTGTATCTTAAGAATAATAATATATTGTACCACAACAAAACAAAAACAAAAAGTGGATACCTCTTCACATGTCTGAGAGGTACATGATTCAATATACAAAAGAAAGAAACATTTTAGAATGCTAGTAGTTATCCTTGCATGTACAGGGTCAGGCATCCCTATGAATCTGCACCCTCAGCACCACGGCATTCAGGAAAAGATCTTAACCAATACAGAACAAGCATTTGTCAATGCCGAATTTTCACTGCTGGTACTGCTGTTGTACTGAGTCATGCTTGTACACATTTTTACTATATATTTGCCCAGGAGACAGCAAGTAAGATGCAATGTCTCATTTTCAGTGGTGTCCTGCTTCTACACATCGTTAGACTGTAATTAGCCAGAATAGGCCACCAGAGAGGCAATTTTTACTTTTATGTGGGCTCCCACATTTTGATCCCAGATGTCCCCAACAGTCTTTTTCTGACCTGCGTTATGATTAAGACAGATGGAATTTTTAAAATCTCATCTGAAAGGTGATTTCACTGTGTGACTATGGAAACCAGTTCGGAGGGGATTTGAAAAATGTCGCCTGCCATGTTCAGGAGGTGGGGTAACACAAAGGATATGTTGACCGTTAGGGGCCAAAATCTGCATAATTAAAGTTATGAGTAAATGTTGGAACGATTTCCAATTGTTTAACCGGGAGCGGCACACTAAGCTGAAAGCTTGTTTTCAGGTGCGACCTGGGAGCACAAGGAAGTTAAGTGACTTGCTCAGGGTCACACAGTATGCAAGTGGGGCCTGTGGGATTCAAACTCTGGTCTCCAGATTTGCAGCTCAGAGCCACTGTGCTATACTGCCTCCCTCAATTCAACATTCTCCCATAAGTTAGTTGGTTTTTCACATTTTTACCCCAGATTTTTAACACAATCTTTTTATGACCACTCTTTTTGAGCATGACAGGTATGATTGATAAAACAATGGCCAAAATGTCATTTCTCACTACAATTGTGAAAACACATTTTGGGTAGGGTTTGAGAAATGACAGCCGTCACATTCATGAGGTGTGAAAAAACGGGTATATTAAAAATCTGGGGTCAAAATACTGAAAATTACCACAGTTACAAGCGTACATTGAAAAATTTCAATGTACACACGTAACTTTGTTGATTTTTGATATTTTTACCCCACATTCTCCACATAGCCTTCTCATGACCCCACTTCACAAGCAAGGGTTATGAAAACACATTTTGGTCAGGATTTGAAAAATGACAGCAGTCACATTCATGAGGTGGTGTGAAAAAAATTACTATGTTAAAAATCTGTGGTCAAAATGCTGAAAATTACCACAGTCACGAGTGTGCATTGAAAATGTCAATGTACACCTATAACTCTGTTGTTTTTTATTATTTTTACCCCAAATTTTCAAAATAGCCTTCTTATGATTCACATAGCCTCCTGAGGACCCCACCTCATGAACAAGGGTGGAGAAAATTTTCAAATCCTGCCCGACGGGTTGTGATGTGCCTCAATTTTGGCCAGGGTTTGAAAATTATAGCTGTCACATTCTTGAGGTGGTTTGAAAAATGGCTATGTTGAAAATCTGGGATCAAAATATTGAAAATTACTGCAGTTATGAGCGTGCGTTGAACATTTTCAACATAGGCTCATAACTTTGTTTTTTAATATTTTTACTCCAAATTTTCAACATAGCCTTCTTATGATCCCACCTCATGAACAAGGGTGGAGAAAATGTTCAAATCCTGCCCAAAAGGTGATTTTGAACCACAAGTGTGAAAACACATTTTGGACAGGGTTTGAAAAATGACAGCTGTCACATTCATATGAGGTGCTGTGAAGAAATGGCTACGCTGAAAATTTGCGGTAAAAATATTGAAAATTACCTAAATTACGAGCCTTTGTTCATAAATTTCAATGTAGACTCATAAGTTTGTAGTGGATACTGAGTGGGAGAGTTGTGTGAGGGGACAATAATGGCGGTGACGACAGACATCGATGGACGATTTTCTTTTTTACCAACTATGAAGGATGGTTTTCTTTATTTCAGGAAAGCATCCCAGTGTCGGTGTTATATATAAATCAAAATGGCCGGGGGGGGGGAGCAGCCAGTGCAGGATTGGGCACCCCCATGCCAGAACAGACATTGGAAGGGAGGGGTCTTTATGTTGGCAGTAGCGGGGGTGGGCTCCCTGGTGTTGCACAGTGAAAATGGGCAGGGTGGAGGGTTGTAGCTGCTCCAGGCATTACATGGGGGCACTCTGTCAAAATGGGCAGGGTGAGGGATAGCAGCTAGCACGGGGTATTGGGCACCCCCTGCCCATGGAAGGGGTGGGAGACATCGAGGGACGGTTTTCTTTATGGTTGTTGGCACAGGGGCAGGGGGACTCCAGCACTGGGAAGGAAGTGGGAGGAATGACAGCAGGCTGATCATGACAAATTAGCTCTGCTTGCATGGCAGGGTTATGTGCATCAAAGTAAAGAGCCGCCCTGTGATTGGGCTGTCTCTCTCCTTTAAACTACACAAACTTTCTGCCCAGGAAGCCAGAACAGTGCCATGATTAGCCTGGCTGATGATTGGCGTGACATTGATGAGCCCTTTGCAGACTGCTCTGCATTGGACTGACAGTGTCACATCCCTCAAAACCTACTTCCATAGCAAAATGTTCACTGCGCATGCATGCATGGTGAAAATAGGAAGGGGGAGCATGCATTATATTGAGCATTTAGCAAAAGTATCATCCACCTTTTTAATTCAGTATTATAATAGGCATATAGCCTCATTCCCCACCTGAGCAAACCACAGCCACCCAAAATCATGTCAACAAGAGGAGAAGAAAAGAGTATACTGGTAAACTTGTAAATATTTTATTTATTTATTGAAATGTTTCACCAGGAAGGCACACTGAGCGACAAGTTGCTAGTCTCCCGAGGTGACCCTGGTGGGAAGGGGTACAATAGGAATGAGACATTAAACATTCAAGTTACAAGATCAACATTAACATACAGTTGTAAGACAGGTGTTGGTATTACAACAGTGTTGCACATAATATGTAGAAAGAGTGGACAATAGTAAGTGCTGGGTTAATAAGTAAACAAGTGCTTACTTGAAAGAAAAGGGAGAAAGAGGAGGGAGAGCTGAAGTGAGGGGAGGAAGAAGAGACGTGTCCCTGGAGACCCCTTCAGGATGTGAGGAACCCAACAAGGCAGTGTCAAAGAGAGACCCCTTTAGGATGATGGGGGAATGAGTAGATGAGAGATACAATTAACATTCTATGAGAGATCAAGGGAGGCCAGTAAAAAGGAGCAATTTGAGGGACGGGGAGGAGGGCTAGAAGTTTGGGGAGTGGGTGTGCACAGGGTAAAATGAAGGTGACGGTGGAGGGGTAGGGTTTGTCCAGGGCTTAGAGGAGGGAATTAGGGAGGGACATGTCAGGAGCAGCTAGGTGCAAGGTAATTATTGAGAGCAGAACTGATGGAGTAGGTGGAGAATGAGTGCCGGATTTGAGGGAGGAGGGAATTCCAAATTTATGGGATGCAGTGAGAGTAACCTGATTGGCCAATTTGGGGGATCTGTGGGGACAACCAGGGTCATGGAGTTGATTGATCTAATGGAATTGGTGGGGGGATCCAGACATAAAGCTCAGTCCAGATAAAACAGTGATAACAGCAAGACTATCACTCCTTTCCCTCCCTCAGTCACTGGCTACTGAATTTGTCTCATGTCCTTCCTCCATGATTGACCTTATCAGCCAATTTGTTCACATCTGCTAGATCAGAATAAACATAGGTCATGCCAGCATAATTCACCCACAAGTTTGCCAGCATTAAAAAGTACATCACAGTGTTCAAGTTTTCAGTGCTGTCATGACTACAAACTCAAGTCCGGGAAAATTTTTATTGAATGCTTCCTTGTAATGCAGCTTCTTTCTTCTTGCCACTGAACAAACTCTGTCTCGCTCTCTGCTGCATGTCAGACCCACCAACACTGTTTGCGCGGGGGGAGGCTACAGACTTATAGGAGTACTGTGATAGGATTTATCAAGCCTTACCCATGAGTCTAGCTCAGGTTTTCAGTTAAGCCAGCCAGATGAAAAAACAAAATAAGATATACCCCTTATAGTTCTCTGGTAGTTCCAAAATGCAAACATGGTGCTCCCTGGTTTTGTTATCCACCTTTTCCAAGTGGAGTCGGAGCAGCGAGTTTTCTTTCACCCAAGATGTGGCAATTGCTCGGGTCCTCAAGGCTGATTATGATGCCTCCCCTGATGCCATTTAAGCTACTTCTGCATTAGATTCGAAGAGGATCATCCTTCAGCTGTTGGTGTCAAGCTTTTTATCAATTTATCAATTTCGGCAACTGCCCTAGTGTGAGAACCTTGAGGCTGTTACAGATAGCGGGAAGTGAATGCTCTCCTGTGGCCCCAGGTTCAGTCAGAGGCTCCATCAGTTATGTGTGGGCAGCAGTATGCTGTTGGCCCTTCAGCTTGTACAAGTCTTTATTTGCAGATTTCTTTGAGGATTTATTCTTTGTTACATTTTTTTGACTGTTGCTGAACTTCTGCTTTAAAGAGATAGTACACAGCCCAGAACTAAAGCTAACTTTTTATATCCAAGGTACTTTTTCTTTTCCCATTTGCTGTACAGAAGATTTTCTGTCTGAGTAATGCATGAGAATAATACTCTTCCTGGAGGCTGGCATATCTAGTTCTATTATTATAGGTTCTGTGAAGCATGTCTCATATGCAGATGGCCTGGAAACTGGCATATTCCTGGATGTGTTTTTTTTTTAATAACACCGGGCACTCCCTCAATCTATAATATTTTAATATGTCCCCCATCACCACTTGTTGCGGGACAAGAGTGGTTTCACTTGCGTTCTGTTCCAGCCAGAACAGCTTAGCTTCACTGTTCTCACCGGAGCAGAACATGCGTGAAACCACTCTTATCCTGCAATGAGTGGCTCTGGGGGACGTATTAATATATAGTATATTCCCCCTTCTGACTTCATTAGCATGGTGACATCACTCACTCATTATGACATCATGATTAACCAAGAAGAGTCACTCACCTGCCACCTGATTGGTCAGTTGTAATGTCATAGTAAGTAAGGCCACAATGCTAATGAGGTATGCAGGGAAATAACTAGTTATGCAAGTTTCCAGGTTAAGTAGGGAGCTACACAGCATATCTAACTTTATCAGATAGATAATCTTCTAGTTGGCAAAAAAAGGCTACTTTAGAAATTAACATTCAACAACTGGCAATATTTTAAACACCAACAATGTGTTGTGATGGCAATACTTGGTACTTCAAGCTCCATAAAACCAATTTAAAATTTTGAGCACAGTCCTAAAGCTAACAAAGCACTGCCTCTTCTGGATGGCATCTGCTTCTAGTAGCTCAGAAGTGGGTTTCCTTTTTTTTTTTTTTTTTATTATATATAGCTGTTTTCTCCCAGGAACTCCATCTCTGCCTGACCTTCAGTGGTTTCTGGCAACCTCCCAATCCCGTCAGCCGCTCCATCCACTTTCTGACTAGTAGGCATCCACATGGACTGGGGCCCAAGAGTACTGTCCGCTATCATACAGGCAGCCGGGAGACATGGAGGTTTTCTGTGGTTGTTTTCATCTATTTATCTGTCCCCAAATGCACCTTCCATTGATGGTGAGCGGTGTCCACTCAGGCCTCGCATGCATGCTGTGATGCTTCTGTGGAAGAGACAAGCTCCTTTGGCCACTACATGGGTCACTGTGGCGGCAGAACCGTAGCACTGTCCTGCCCAGGCTGGAAGTGCTGCAGTGTGGCAGCACTACCTCAGCTCCCATGGCCTTCCCCACCTTGGTTCAGAGTCCACGAGTCCACTCCCAAACCTGGATCATTGGGTCATAAGGGCAGTGCACTACCTGCTGGGCCATCAGGCAACCCCAGTGGGTCTCTCTTTTTTTTTTTTTTTTTTGCAATCAGAATTCAGGTTGGGTGGAAAAGAAAATTCTTTTACTTAAACACTGATTTTGGGGGGGGTGGAGCCAACTGCTGAGCTTGCAGCAGCGTATTTGCAGAGCTCCGCAGAACACAGATTAAATCAATAACTTTTGGGGGGTTAGAAATAATTTCTGTCAGTTTCAGAACAGATAAGTTGAAAGCCAACATTCTGAGTAGAAAAGCGATCTTTGTCTGGCAGCTGTCCATTAGTCTGAACCAGAGTTATGGGCAGAAGCAACAGAACAGGAGTTGGGGGATATGGAGCCCGATTGAAGGACCCGAAGCCCGGCACAAGCAAGGAAGCTAATGAGCCCAGCCAGGGAGCAGGAGATGAAGCCCTCCTGTAAACTTCAGATGCTGCACTGTTGACATACAGCGCCTAGACCAAAAGATGGGGGACTTTATTGCTCAGTTCAAAACTCTGGATATAAAAATGGGTCTACTCGAGGGCGAAACTAAAATTGCCTCCAAGTCAGCCAAGATGGTGTTATCAGTGACGGCTGGCCTGACTGAAAAAAAAATGTTGTTCTGCCGTAGACTGGAAAATTTGGAAAATATCTCCTGTGCCACACATTTACACATTTTGGGACTACCAGAAGGTGCTGAGGGAGATAATCCCTCACAGTCTATTTCAGGAAGCTATACAGTGGAAGACCAGATTAATATTCTTAAAATGTATCAGATCAGTTCACGTGGTGGGAGAAGCCGATCTGTAACTAATGAGATTCCACCACGTACTCTTCTTGTCACGTTAGGAACTGTGTTGGATAGAGATCTCATCCTTGGGCAGGCTAAAAAGTGTGGTCCGGTGGACTGGCAAGGTAATAAAATCCGTATGTTCCTGGACTTGAGCTATGCAACCAGACAACATAGAAACAGTTTTGATAGAGTCTGTGCCTGGTTGCGACAACTGGGGGTTCATCATATCATGCTCATGCCGGCCAGTCTGCATATAGTTTACGAGGAGAGGATGCACCAGTTTGCTGATGCTGGGGATGCAGTGAAAATGATGGACTGCATCAAAAAGGAATTTCTTGCCAAAGATGAAGGCTCTGAACATAACTCCGGGGACAGCGAGTAATAGATTATGGTTGACAGAGGCGTTTATGCCAAAATCAGTATTGTGTCTCCTCCTTCCTGTTTTCCCCAACCCTTGGTTACTGGATGTTTATTATTTGCATGTTTAAATATACGCATGCTGGTTATATTAGTGAACTGGCCATGGGTTGTGGGGAAGACCGGAGGGATAATTCAAGATGGCGCATTACTGTTTGGTCGTGATGAAGCTTTCTTCCCTATGACGAAGTCAGTTTTTGGTGCCTTTCAAGACTCTGAACATGCACACTGTACAGACCTGAAGTGTTGTGGAGTATAGAATCTGTCATTTGTCAGAGTTCATTTCTTTAGTAGCTTAGTTCTTGAACTGTTAAAATGTACATTGTCACGACCTTAACACAACTACTAAAAAGTTAATGTTTAATGAAGAAGTGATGTTGATTACTATATACTTTGTGGCTTATTGCCCATGGAGTACTGTATTATTATCTGTGCTGGTAATTTCTAACCTTATGTTAGGAGATGTTAAACCTTTTATATAGGGTGCACGATTGTGTATTATATATTGTATATATGTCAGTAATCCCTGCTCATGGCAGTAATGGCTGTTTGTTATTCCAATGTTGGTAAATTTTGTCATTAATTTAGTAAACCCCCCTGGTGATGTAATACTGAACAGGGGCACATCAGATACGGACTGTAACAATGATGTATACACTTAAATGTAATTTATATGACTTTTCTGTGTGCCATCCTATATGGTGGCATTACCTTGTATTGTATGCAGTTAAATCAATAAAAAAAAGTAAAAAAAAACCCACTGATTTAATTAACTAATGCTATCAACATGGAAGAGAGTATTGTCTGCAGGCAGGGCCCCCTAGCTCTCCACAGCACTTCACTTTAGTCCTGATTTCTGTTTCAAGACTCAGAATTCTGCAGCAGTGTCTCTTCATTCCTGCAGCAGGAATTCATTTCTGTGGCAGAATGCAGACCTCCCCTTGGCTGGAATATTACATGCTGAGCATAAGGGAGGGTTTTCAAGATGAACAAGGAGGGGAACATGCCAGCTACTGTAGGAAAACTGTATATTTGAATAATAAATAACCAAGAGCACTGAATTCTGTGGCACTGTATATATTCTGTGGCATGATGCTAGTTCAGCGGAACATTCCTTGGCTATGGAACGTCAGAACTCTGGGGGCCTTGGCTAGGTGTATTAGCATCTGGCTGTGCAACTGGAGAGCCAGAAGACCTCTGTTTGAACCCCATAGTAGACAGTTGCATACTATGTGACAGTTAACCTCCCTGTGCTCCTGGGATTCACCTGGAAATGAGTTGTCCTTCCCTGGACATACATTCTAAAAACAGACAAATTTACACACGGACTCCTGTTTTTTTATGTTAGTCCTGCTGGTTTCTAGTCCATTTCTTTAAACCTTCATCTGCTAGTGAATGTACGTGGTAGTCGCACAACAGTTCACAGGTAGCGCAGTATGGTGGGCAGACTAGATGGACCCTAGCTGTCTCCTTCTGCTGTCAACTTCCATGTTACAATGTATTAGCATGGTACTTGCAGTAGAACAATACATGTGATTCAGCGGCTACTGCATTGTACACTATACCACGCTACCAGTGAACTATTGTGTGGCTACCACTGTGCCTAGTGAATTTTTTCCAGCATCTTTAAGAACAGTATTTCTGTTTGTGAATATTTTATCATTGTATTTTATTCAGAGAAGTGTCATTTTCTACAGAAAAAAAGCTAGAGCAGAGAGAAGGGAGCCAAGTTCCCTTTCAGTTTAAGCACTAGTGGTCTTCTCATCTCTTGAGGCCTGGATTTGGAATCTTTCCAAACAGAAGTGACAAAAGTAATTTTCCTTACAGAATGTCAGTTTTGGTCCTAATTATATGTGGCCACTAGGTGACAAGAGACAGATTAAGCTATTGAAGTATCACTCTGACATTATGTTCAGTATGTGTTACAATGATTTCCAGTTAGTTCATTGTGAACCTACTGCTCTGTATAATTTTCTGGCATAGTGCTATATAGTCATAGTGGACTGAACATGTGAATGAGTTCCAGACAGACAGCTGGGAAAAGTAATAGACCAAGCTGAACATAACAGTCTTTTACCATCTGCCAGAGTGGAGAGGCTTCTGTTGTTTACATACTAGAAACACCTTTATTGCAGATCTTGAGGACATAGGATCAAGGCTAGGTTCTGCCTTCTTGAAATAATTACATTTTTCCAATAAGTAGGAGGTTAAGCAGTTGCAAACTTAGACATGCATAGCATGGCCACTGGGGCAGTAATTGAGCCAAAACAGTTGGCTTGCAGGAAATCTGATTTTCTTTGAGAAAAATTAAGAAAATTCATATTTGCTAAACAGCAGTATTTTGATCTTTGTTTAAAAGGAAGAAAGTATTGTCATTTAGTTTGTATTCATGTAGTTTGTAGAACTCAGTTATACAGTACCCTGCCATGCCAAATGACTAGCTCCGAATGAGCACACAGCTCTCTTCCCTTCTTCTTGATCCTCTCTGAGTTGATCATTAAATTGGTATAGCCGTTGGTCCATCGGATAGCCCCATGGGATGGCCTGGTATTGCAGGAGTAGCATTACCACTCACTATGCAAGGATCCTGGGTTCTGGAAAGAAATTTTGTCACTCTAGGGGAAAAGAACAGAGGTGGAAATCATGACCAACAATTTCCAGAGACTACACCGGAACTCTATTCTTAGGTCCACACATGACCAACAGGACAGGCCACCCAAGACAACTGTGGTCCTGGGTGAGTGGTGGATACCCAGTAAATTCCTGAGAAGGTACGTGATGTGGCTGAGAGAGTGGTGCCATCAGGAGGGGGCAGACTGGAGATGGAGAAAAATCTTGATTAAAAAAACCAAAACAAACAAAAGCCCCACCCACCAGTCACTACATCCCCACGACAAGTGGTCATGCAACGTCTGTTTCAACATGATCTTCCCCTTGCAAACTGTGCTTCAATCATGAGTGCTGCAAGGTTGTCATCTCCTTACCAGACAATCTGAGATGTTAGGAGCAGTCCTAGGTCCCAAGTCAGCCTGCAAAAACAGATGTCCAGTCATAGCTTTAGGAACAGGTGCAATTTCATGGATGCATGTGCTCACTGCTGCCTTCATTATGTATGCTGACTTCCAGTAGGAGGGTGTTGACTTTGAGTATGCAGTATTAACATACAGAAGGCGTAATGACTGCTGCCCCATTGGAGTCAATTCACTGGTTCTACAGGGTGCTGGCCAAAGCAAGCCTGCAGTGAATGAGGTCCTCTGATCAGAGCAATAATTACTGTCCTGCTAAAGTCCATCCTTGTGTAGTAACATTGTGATTTAAGGTTGGAAGGTACTTTTAAGTTCACCTTGCTGGCCCCTCATTTATAAATCAGAATGAATAAGTATATTGTGCAAACGTACTATATTTATAGAGATTCCCTACCCATTCTACTGCCCTGGGTGCCATGTGATTCCCTTGCTAAGTAAGGATTTGTAAAGGTTAACCTTGGCTGTGCTGTCTTTATGTCTGCCATCTCCACTGGTAGGCTGTTTCACAGGTTCACCCCCCCCCCCACTGGGAGAAGTGGTGCCTCCTAACATTACCCTGGAATGTACCACTTCTGAGCTTCAGGGTGTGTTCCCTCATCCAGCTGGTGGACACAAGAGCAACTATCTTAGTATGAGGAAGACAGATAATTTCCTCTGTCAGCACCCTGTTTTCCAGGGTGACCATGTTAAGATCCTCCAGCCTTTCCTCATAGCTTTTGTTCCCCCATATCCATGATCATTTTGGTGACTTCAGGGCATAAAATATGGGGGGGGGGTTGCATGATGCACTTATATTTAGACCCCCCACCAGTTCTGGACCCCCTATGTGGGGTAATACCGCATACACTGGGTGCCTTCATAGCACAGTGGCAGAGTGTCATAAAGTGCCCTCTATGGTCGTTGCCATTCACCATCTCTTTTTTTTGGGGGGTTCAGTCAGCTCTTGTAGTCCCTGGGGGTCCAGTGTGCATGCCTACATTGATCTTGCTGGTGGTCTAGTGTGTGCACCTTTCTCATTCCTCTACTGCTGTTGCAATACTGATGCACATGAAGGGACTGGGGAAAGACACTGCAGGAGCCACCATTTTGAGAAGCGCATAGGTCAAGGGAAGAGTCAATGAGGATGCGATGGAGAAGAGCGAAGAGACAGCGACTGCCTACAATGGTAGCAGTGAGAGGGTCAGACCCTTTACTTTTGCTCAGAAACAGTTTAACCAAGAAAAAAAAAATAATAGAGACTAGAAAAAAGAAGCAGTGTCATGGTAGGAAGCGGGGGGGGGCAGTTGTGGCTGAGGCCTATGGCAGCCAGCAACAGTCGGTCAGTTGGCGGCTGTCAGCAAAAACTACAGAAAAAAAAAATATGATGCAGCAGGCACAGACATACTGTAATGTGACATAACAGTCACTGAAAAGCAGCTGAATGAATGAAAATGCTAAATACTGAGCTAAAATATCTGGTGAGTGATAATAAATAAACGGGGCATTTGTTTTTGGACCAGAGAAAACTGCTGTAAAAAAAATGAAGGGGAGGTCAAGCACAGTAAAGTAAGGGTACCTGGAGGAGAGAAAAAGGGATATTCTTTTGGTTGTACTGGGAGGAAAGGAGGTAACACCAATAGGCTGCAATACAAAAAGTTGCGCAGCTTGCCCCTTGCCATTCAGACGCTGACAAACCTGTGTATAAAAAAGAAGATGGAGCATGCCAGGGTAAAAAAAAATCAATAAATAAAAAAAAAAATTCTTGTGCTGGAAAGAGGGAACTGGACCAACTCCAGACCATTTGCTGCCAGAAAACTGCAATTTTTTAAGGGGAACTGAAGGGTAGGAGTGTCCATTACCTGGGCTTGACTGTGTCCCAAGAAAAGCTAGAGTTGTTATAAAAGAACAAAAAACAGAAAAAATAAACTATTGGAAGGAAGGAGACAACTGTGTGAGGGAAACAACTGAAAGTGGTGGCAAGGTCTGGCTGTAACCCGGGTGTGTCCCAAGAAAAGCTGGGTTTATTATAAAAGAATAGAAAAACAGAAAAAAAACAACTAAAAAATAACTTTTGCAAGATGGAACAGAAGTGTGTGG
This sequence comes from Neoceratodus forsteri, assembly GCA_016271365.2. NCBI lineage: Eukaryota > Metazoa > Chordata > Ceratodontiformes > Ceratodontidae > Neoceratodus > Neoceratodus forsteri. Next base: position 729,060,006 of record CM028129.1, read on the forward strand.
AGAAGCAACAGAAAGTGTGGAAGGGTCCGTTGTCTGGGTGTGACTGTGTCCCAAGAAAAGCTGAATGTATCATAGAAGAATAAAGAAAAAGAACTTTTGCAGGAAAGAAGAGAAGTGTGTGGGGAAACAGCTGGGTGGGAAGGTCCAATACCTGGGTGCGACTGTGTCACAAGAAAAGCTGGATTTATTGTAAAAGAATAAAAAAATAATTTTTGCAAGAAAGAAGACAACTGATAAGGAAACGTCTGAAAGTGGTGGAAAGGTCCATAACCTGGGCGTGTCCCATGAAAAATGTGATTTATTATAATAGAATAAAATAAAAAGAACTTTTGTGCAAGAAGAGAACTGTGGGGAATTGACCGAAAAGGTGGTTGGAATGTCTATAACCTGGGTGTCTCCCAAGAAAACTGGATTTTTTTTATAAAAGAATATAAAAAAAAGCCAGAGAAAAAATAGAAAAAGCATTTGCCATATCTGATGAACTAAAGGTGGCTAGGTAGTGTGACAAGGTAGTTGGGAGCGCTAGCGATATGCTGGGGTGTATAGGGAAAGGCATCACCAGCAGAAAGCGGGAGGTGGTGTTACTTCTGTATTGGTCACTGGTGAGACCTCACCTGGAGTACTGTGTCCAGTTTTGGAGACCTACTCTGTGGAACAACATAGAAAAATTGTGGAGGCGGTCCAGAGGAGGGCAACCAAAATGGTGCAGGATCTGCATCAAAAGCCTTATGAGGAAAGACTGAAGGACCTTAATATGAATACATTGGAGGAGTGGAGGGAAGGGGTATATGATAGAAACTTTCAAATACCTCACAGGTATAAATAAGGTTCAAGAGGGAAGCATCTTTCAGAAAAAAGATGCTGAAGTACAAGGGGTCATAATGTGAGGCGGGGGGGTAGATTCTGGGGAGGTGTGTGGAAACTACTTCTTCATGGACAGGGTGGTGGATGCCTGGAACAGCCTCCCAGAGGAAGTGGTGGGGGGCAAAAACTTCAATGGTTCAAGAAAGCATGGAATAGGCATAAAGGAACCTTAGTAATAAGGCAGGGGGAGGAGATATTCAGAGATCAAGTAGGGTCTGCTTGATACTGTAGGTAGGGAAAAATGGGCCTACTAGGTAGGCCAAGCAGTCTTTATGTGCCATCAAATTCTATATTTCTATGTTTGTGATCGAAGAGAACTGTAGAGAAACAATTGAAAGGAGTGGGAAGGTCTGTTACGTGGGGCTGTGTCCCATACCATTAACGTAAATAAAAAAAAAATGTGACATGGTGCAACATGCATCATTAATGACCTGGCTGAAAAGGAGTCAGCCAAATGTGTAAGAGGCCACCTAAGGAAGTACCAGAAAAAAGGCCGTGCAAAGAAGGCATAGTAGATGTACAAGACCCTGCACCAGAAGTCGAGCCACAAGAATTAATTGATGAGCCATACACAGCAGACAGTGCACCAACCTTGAGCTCCTCTAAAAAACGCAAGATAAATTTCAGCAAATGTGGCTAAACTTTCACAGCTGGGTGCTTTTTGACAAATTCCGTTTTTGTAAGTCTTATGGATCCATTCATTTTAGAAGCACTTGTTACAAAATATCCAGCCTAATAAGACATTGTGGTAGCACTGCTCATAGTAGAGCATTAAAAAAAATAGACACTGAATCAAACCATCAGTCATTGGCAACGGCAATAGATAAAGCTACTGCACAGAGTGATGAGCAGCTTAAAGAGCTAGTGTACTGCTTGGAATTAATAGTAATTTTCAGATGCAGTCAGCTATCACTTCCAGTATCTGAAGTATTTTCTTTTATTTTGTGTTTGCTAATTAGAAGATTTTCCACTTAGCAGTACTGGGGTGATGTGTGGAGCAGCATTCTGTCTGGAGGGGGAAAAAAAGTCAGTTCTGTTCCTCTCACTACATCATCAGAAATGAGACCAAACACCTTGAGGCACCACAATCCTTGCAGCTTGAGCAGTGACTTTCACAAGCTACCAATCCAAATGCAGGAAACTGTGACATCACCAGTAACCAGGGAGAGCCAGTCCCTGTTGTTTCATGTGAAAGTGAAACCTGGCAGTGAAAAATGTTTCTCATTGGTTGCTAGTTATATCATAGTTAGTGTGGTCTCAGTGTTGATGTAGTGGGAGGAACAGAACTGACTTTTTTTCCCTCCACACGGAGTGCAGCTTCACACAACACCCCAGTACTGTCAGGTGGAAAATCTTCTAATTAACAAACAGAAAAGAATAAATAGTTGAGATATAAGAAGTAATAGCTGAATACATCTGCAAGTTACAATTAATTGCAAGCAGTTTCCAGGCAGTACATTAGCTCTTTAAAGCAGCAGTGCAACATAATCAGGAAATTATTAAGCATGTGGCCATAGATGAAGTTGCCATATCTGTAAATGTTTCTTCTAGTGATCTTTAGTATTTTAGCTATTTAAAATTTATTTCGGTTGTTGTGGCACCACAATAAATATGGCAGCAGCTAAATTTTCAGCTGCACTCTCCCTTCACGTCGCATCAGGTCTTTTGATTACAGCAGTGGGAAACTGTGCTGAACACGCCCGATGTCCCTTTGTAATACTGCCAGTCATTCATATGTGCAGCTGGCAGCAGAGGGGGGTCCTGTTCAACATGGCCGGTGGCAGAAGTGTAAACGAAGACAAAGGAAAACTGGGCACTTTACGAGGTGCTAGTATAATGCTGGCGAGAAAGATTACCAGGGAAATGCTCAACAGAGCACAGGGAGCAAACTGTCAAAAAAGCACAATTGTTTTTTAACATTGCACTGCTGCATTAATGAGCTTTTGAGCTATTTTTTTTGGGTGAAGAACTACCCAACACCATGTTTGTTAAATGTGTTCAGTTTCTCAAGGAAATGGAGTTTCCATTCATTAAAGACTTTAGAGCAGATGGGGCTTACAGCACTTGCGTGAATGCGGCTGGCGTGCCAGAAGTGCATGAGGCCATTACACAGTCCGTGGTGGAGAAGCTGGAGGTTGATGTGAAGATTAGCCCAGTAGTAAGCTTGATACTGGATGAGTCCTCAGACATTAGCAATAGCAAGAGACTAAAAGTTTACATACGATACTTAGACAACAATACCCAATTTGCTTTGCTTTTATTGCAGCATAGAAGTTATTGATGGAAAGCACTTTGTCAACTTCTGAATCGCAAGGGCAAACAGGTAAAAGAAAATTGCTACAGTCTGTACTGATGGAGCATCAGTTCTGATTGGTTGTCATCAAGGTGTAGTACAAAATACTACGAACTGATTATAACCCTGAATTGATTGGTGTACACTGCAAAACCCATTGGTTGGCCTTGTGTGCCAGTGATGCAGCTCAGTCAGTGGAACAAGTGAAAAATATCAATGACCAGAGGAACAGATAAGGGGAGTAAGGGAGTATTTTACTCCCATTTTTGCCCGATTTACTACCACTTTCTGATTTTAAGAATTTTTTTCCCACCCTACATATTTAAAGTATATTTGCTACACATGCACAGTATTTGCAGCACCATGCAATGCTAGCAGCCCCTGTACCACACAGTAAAATAGTGCAAGCATATGGGGTGGAGACAGAAAAGAGCATGGGTATCAGTTGGGACTGCAATACAGGAGACAGTATTAGAAGCTGCTAACTGGCTGGCCAGAAGGGTTGTTGCAACCTGACGTGTTAAAAATAATGTCACAAAATGTCACAAAACTGTAGCATCAGGAAGGTATCTCAAACTCCACGGCAGCACCAGTAAAAGAAGAGTTAGTGGTTGCAGGTGTCCAGTGGGTTTGAGACTTGGTTTAGAGGCAGGGGTTCGAAACTGGTCAGCCAATGGCATTACGACCATGTAGATGGAAAATACTACCAGGTTGAGGAAGCTAGCAGTGAATACTTCCCAGTCCTAAATGTTATCTGGACCCCTGTCATGACACTTGAGGTTCATTTTAATTTTCTTCAGTAATTCTGCTGTCAGAAGCAACAAGTTGCATGAACTTTAGAAACAGTTGAAAGAACCAGTTCTGAAATACTGTCAGCCTCATGCAGTTCGGTGGCTGTCCATTTATGGTGTAGTGTCTGTTGTATGCAGGACTCTTTATTTCATTGAGAGATGTATTCGAACATATGACTTCATCCAATTCTCCAGATATTGACAAAGCAGGACTGCTGGTGATTGTGGCGCTTTCTTGTGTAATGCTGGACATTTGGTCACATATTGTTTTTCTTTCAAAACATCTCCAAAAGGAAAATCTTAATTTTTCCACTGTGCTACCAGTGGTCATGAGTATAAAAGAGGCTGTAAGGTCTTTAATTGAAAACCCAGGCCCATCAGAGAGACAGTTTTTCTGTACTAATTTTGAAGGCAATAAGTACAAGATGATAAACTCTTCGATATTCACACTTAGATACCAGCTTCTGATAAAAGCAGATACAGAAGTGCTTTAATTGATGAAGTGGACAGACATTTCCCCGAAGAAACCTTAGACATAATAAGCTGCTTCTCCATTTTAGAAGCCCAGAGAGCAGCAATTGTGAAACAGCCAGACAATTTCAGTACCTTTGGTGAAGAGTCTCTAGATAGGATTCTGTAGCACTTCAACGTTTCTGATCTAGCTAAAAAATCTGCAAAATGCCAATTAATTTTCCTAAAAGAGATCATGGTCTCAGATTATCTCTGTCATTCCAGCAATTTGCTGAAGTTGTACTGAAAGAGCATCCAAGTGTGTTTCCAGAGTTAGAAAAGACATCCGATTCCAAGGGTTATACCAGTGGCTAGCATTGACTTCAGTACTCAGAACTGAATACATTCAACATTTAGGAACTCTCTGAACAACAAAAACTTACAGAAGTTAATGATAATCTTAGAACTGGGTGGAAGCAGAGGAACAGTGTACTTTGAAAGAGCTGAAAACACATGGAGAAAAATTATGAACAGAAGAAAAGAGGCTTAGTTTTTTATGGTAGCTTCAGGCTTGAGCCTCACTCACCAGACAGGTCTTAAGGGTCAGAGATACCAGCTGTAAAGTACAATTTTTTATAGCACACACACACCTGTCACACACACACACCACACATCAGCAAACAAAATATAATTTTCTCAGTGAGCTTCCCTCCCAAAAATGTGGATGCTCCCACATTTGGTAGACTCGGGGGGGGTGGGGGGAGAGATTGCCCCCTGGACCAGAACCCATATTTTAAGCCTGGACTTTGCATTGCACCCTGTTGACTGTCTCGGTGTCTTTTTTGTATTGAGAAGCCCAGAAATGCACACAGTACTCCAGGTGGGGCCTGACTAGTGCCTTGTAAAGTGACAGAATTACTTCTCCTATTCTTCTGGTCAGCTCCCATGTTGATGCACCAGCACATGGCTTCAGATCGTGGACCTCAGATAGCTAGAATCCAAAAGCAGTTGGAGGAGTTGCTTTCTATCATGATGAGCTGACTTTAAGATATATCAGGCATGGCTAATATGAAGAGGGGACAGAAAATTACTATGAAAGGTAAGATCCAAGAGCAAAAAGAGGAGGAACTGCAGCACATCACTATGGAAACATTGTTTACAGGGAACAGTAAAGGTGCTAAAATTAGAAGTGTACCTGTTGGAAGCGTTCAGGAAAGAAAAAAGGTTCTTGAAATTTCTTAGGAAAGTAGGAAAAATAAACCAACAATGTTACATTGTCACATGAGACATAAACTGTATCACTTCTAAACGAACAAGATCACTGCAGAAGCTGAACAGCTCGGGAGGTATGAGGAGAACATGGAAAGGGCATGGAATAGATGGTTCAGACAGGATAAAAAAAAATTCTGTAGGGAGTTGGAACGGCAACTGCTAAGGTGGTAACACCATCTCAAAAGAAAGACAGTGAGACTTTCTGGAGAAACATCTATGAAGACCCAGTTGAGCACATCACAGAAGCTGAGTGGATACAGTAGTTCATGCTTAACTTTTTTTTTTTTTGGGCAAAGGTCCAGCCGGAAAAATGTACCCAATTTATACTGGTCCCAAGCTAAAATAGAAATCATTAAAAAATAAGTGCCACACAGATTCCTTAAAAAAAAACAAAAAAAAAAACAGTTGTTACTGTACAGTATTTGCTCCTGTTGTAGCTGTTTTTAGGCAGTGTTTATTACTGTCCCTGAACACCTCAGAGGGAGACCCTTGCCCAGTGCAATGGTGGATGGATAGGCTGTGGAGAGACTGAGAGGAGTTGAATAATTAAAAAAAAAATCTTGGTTATCACAAATAAAGATAAGTAACCCCCAGTGATAATAGACTCACTAAAAGCCCCTATGCTGTAATGGCTGATTCCATTCTGTCTGCAGTGTCACCCTTTGTGCTGGACACTGAGGGGCCTGCAAACTTGAGCATACACGATAGACCACAAGGCCTTTTTCTGCTGTCTCAGTCATATGTTCGTATGGACTACGTGGTACCTGCTGTTCATATACAGAGAACTCTGCCTGTCTAATCTTACACGTATATAGAGTTCTGTCTAAAATCGCATGACTGTGTCTACTAATTGTGATTTTCACACTCCGAGTCTCATGCTGCCTGAACAGAATCATTTCAAATTGGGGCTGTTTTTTTTGTAATTTCTTTTAACAAGTAATGTTCAGAAATCACTAGCAATACTGCTAGAACTACAGAACAAACCAATTTCCCCAAGTCCGAGCCTACACACAGACGCTGAGCCTATCTGATGATCGAACAACTTAATTTTCCCCACAGTCAGAGCCTCCATTTCAATGTGAGCTTGTCTGATGAGCAAGCAACTCAATTTTCACTACACACTTGGAGCCTCCACACAGACGCTGTAGCTGCCACAACTTTGCTAAACAAACTCAGTCCCAGGCTTTTGTATAACCACAGTGATGCCTGGCCTAGAACAGTACTTGTTGTGGGACGGTCACTTACATTCGGATCACTGCATTTCAACAACCAGTCTAATCATGGCTGTTTGAAATATTTTAAATTGCATAATTATGCCCAGGCTGCCTGCAATAAAACTTTTAATTGAATACCTAAGTTTTTTTGGTGCCTTTATGGCTGCTTGTTTTCCTGAGCCATCTTCGTTCATGGTTGGGCTCTATAGGTCTTTCTGCATCTCAGATGTCTCCCTCAAGAGTACTGTAGATTTTTCATGGCATAGTCAAGTGTGCCACTTGAAATGTTTTCTCCTTCAGTGGAAATCTGGAAACAATTTGAGTCCTGCCAAGTATTTTTAATGACCTGCCCACCTTATTTACATTCATTGGCTTGGTCTATGCATGCATCCTGCACCCTCAGCTTAAAAATTCACTGTCCGGCCCAGGAAAGTCAGGGGTAAGTCATACTTGTCTGAGGCAATTTGCATTATTCCCCAGATCAGTACAGTGGCACTGAGGTCGAACCCTGGGCTTCCATAAGTGGTATGGAATGGCCACGTGTAACAGCTAGGGAGACTAAAGTGAAGCTAAAGAAGGCCCCCAGCTGGAAAACCCCAGGTCCAGATGCTGTGCCCAGATTCTGGTGGAAAGCATTAGCGTCTAAGCACTCTGACTTAGCTACCTATAAAAAATAACTATATGGATGATGTGCTCAACCTGAGTTAACACCCGCCTGCCTAACAACATGTAGTACACTACTTCTCATCAAATCAGACCCCTCCAATCATCCAAAGAGCTATTGCACAGTAACTTGTTTACTATAACATATAACCTATACACTAGAATAGAGGCAGACAGTGTCTTCAACCACTCATACCCCAACAGACTTATGTCAGTAGAACAGAAAGGTAACAAAAGAGAATCATATGGTACAAATGACCAGTTACTGCAGAGCAAAGCCATTATGGAGAGCTGCAATAAAGGTTGCAACCTTAGTGTAGCATGGGTAGATTATAAGAAACCATTTGATAGGGCTGGCTGGCCTGTCAGTGCAGCAGTTGGATTTCCACTTGTGATGCTGGCGACCCGGGTTTGGGAACAGACCCGGGGTGCCAGAGGGCCGTCCGGGTGGAGAAGGATGGAGCATCCTGAGGACTGCTCTTCTTCTCCGGGGGGAGGGAGGGGAGTGTGTCCGGTGCTTGACGGACCCCTGGCAGAGGTGGGGGTACCACAGTGACCGTGCCTGAACAGCCAGGGCGGGGCGGGTGGACACTGTACATCCCCGCCCCCGGGAAAACCCAACAGAATGATGGCTCGTCCCATTCCACCACCCACTGCCACTAATGCCCACCGGGGTTGTGTGTCCCGCTCTTGTGGCCCTGGCCCAGGGGGTAATCTGGGGCTTGCTCACAATATCCGTTTGGGAGTGGGCAGCCCCTTGGCAGCCCCGCCCAGGGAGGTAAGCCTGGGCATGGGGGCAGTGAGCGGACAAGTCCTGAGGATAAAATGGGAAGGCTGGAGCAAAAATAAGAAGGAAGAAAAAAAAAAAGAAAAGAAACCATTTGATAGTATTCCACGTTTTGGATTCTTGAATGCCTGAGAATCTACAAAAACAACCCTATTCTGATAAATTTCATCAAGGTCACTGTGAAAAAGTGCCACACTATCTTGAAGCTGAACCACAATAAAGGACAGAGCACTATCCAAAATATTAAGATATAGCGAGGGAGATTCCAAGGAGATTCCTTGTCGCCACTCCTGTGTTGCATTGCTCTAAACCCATTGAGGAGCCTTAATAATAATTTAGGTTATGGGAGTTGCTTGAACTCCAGAAATAGAATGGATCGTCAAATGATATCTCATCTTCTGTTCCTAGATGACTTAAAGCTTTATAGCTCATGTGATAGTCTCCTGAAAGAGTGGTGTGATCTGTCAAGTCCTGCTCTGATGACATCTGGATAACCTTTGGATTAGACAAATGTGCTGAAGCAACATTCATTAAAGGAAAGCTAACCTATACAGAAAATGCTGTATCAACTTGAACCAGGACTGTAACATAAAAGAACACGAGCAAAAGGGAGTATACAAGTACTTGGGAAAGTGCCTGGGAATAGATAAAGGAACAGCAGTACAGCAAGAATAAATGAGAGAAAAGATGAGCAAGGACTACTTTAGATGGCTGAAGCTTATACGGAAAACATGACAACACTCAATAAAGCGCAAACTATAAATCAACTTTCCTTTCCGGTGCTCTCATACAGTTTAGGTGTTGTTGACTGGACACAGAATGAGCTGGACCAGTTGGACAGGAAAACAAGAGAACCTCTCAATGCTTTTCAGATAATTAAAAAAAAAAAAGTGCATGCCAAGAGTATACATTCCAAGGTCAGAAGGAGGCGTGGGTCTTCTCAAACCTGACTACCCAAATAAGTCTGTAACTGTGGGACTACAGGCATATATATATATATATATATAGACAGCCCAGGAGCCAAACATAGAGTTCTGCATCATGAAAATAACAAGCCCAAGGCTACTTCATTACAAAATTAGGGAAAGCCGTTTAGGAGAGGAGCTACTTTGAATAACATTTCACCATTAAACATGGAACAACCGACAACAGAATTGGCAAAACAACAGAAGAAAGCTTGTAAATAGACCAGAAGCGAAGGAAAGACAACTGGAGAGACCGCAACTACAGTGGTAAATACATGGATCTGCTGCTCCAACCCCATGTTGACCAAGAACTGACCCATGGGTGTTTAAAAAGAAGAGAATTCAGGCCTCAAGAGGAGAGGTTCTTATTGGCTGTCCAAAACTGGGAACTATGCACTGGGTGGTCCAGCAACTGAACAGAACAGTAAAAGCAAATAAGTGTAGGTTCTGTTTATAGAGTTAGAAACTGTCTCCTATCTAGCGGCAGTGTGTGAAATACTTGCGTCAGATGGCCTGCACACAGAAAGACACCTCCATAATGTAGCCAGACTGAATACTAGGTGTTTATTTGTTCGGTTGTTTAAACCATTACAAATTTAACAGTACATTTGTCAGTTACATACATAAATATTATCCTTCCAAATACATATATGAGGAAGCATTAACCTTTAAAAAGATAATAAAATGCCCTATAGTCACACGTAAGAGTCAAATTCTAATTTGATAATCACAAACATTTAATTCTTTACCTCTTTTTATAAAAAGAACAGACTTGAGAACTAAAACGTTAAATAAACTCTTAAGTAATTCTTGAACAATTACCTTTAGACAGACTAGAAAGTCTGGTAGTGTAAGGAAAAGCCTCTGGGAACCTCCTGCTCCAAACAGATCTATATTCACTGGGCATACTCCATCCCTATACCCCCACTCCTGAACTTGACATCAAGTCTGGACAGTGCTGTGAAGCAGACTGAGTTCGGTATCGGGCATCCTGTCTGCAGGGCCTCCCGAATGTACCATTGCTGCTGACCAACTTAGGCCCATTTGCTGGCATGCAACTTTCTGTAGTTAATACTACTGCTACTGTCATACTAAATTTGAGGTGATCCATCCTAGGCCTCACCCATCCTACTAACATTTCCTAACCAAAATTAAACTACGTACAGTAACATATTTTCTGCTTCCTACTGTCGGTCTCTGAGTGATAGTTACCTAGGGATATCCCAAATAGACCTTGCTCCTTAATGCCAAAGACATTGCCTCCATTCCTTCCTATTGATGCCCCATTATGGAGGTTCCTGGGTTCAGAATCGAGCATTTACCAGCAAACCTAACTGAGACCATTGGGCCATCCCCACACCCACCTTGAACATTCAAAGAATTGTCTAAAAAAAAAAAAAAAAGTTTAAAACTGCACATTTTCTGAAATTCTGCCATCACACACATTAAATGTATCATGTCAGTACCTAAAAAAAGCTTTTTCAAACATTCCAACAGATTTTACACTAAAATCTCAATAAGCTATTCTCTATGGCAATAAATGCTTGCTGCAAAATAATAAATCGGCAGTTTTCCAACTTTCGTCAGGTTAATGGGGGGGGGGGTCCATTGCCATTATTTAGAACTGTAAGGTTGCATATTACAATGCCAGAAACAAATTGCCCTTTACTATTTAATATCCAGGTTTGTTCTTACTGTTTGTGAAGTTTCTTTCAATTTTCTTAAAGAATTATCCCAGTCTCCCTGCTTGGGAGTCCATGACAAACTTCCATTTTCACTCCGTATTACACCTCCTGCAGTCTCCAGTCTCCTGCCTGAATATGCTGCCAGTATCTGTAACACTATACAAACTACAGATGAAACCATCTGAGGACCGCCACAGGAACATTGTGCGTGTGAAGAAGAGCACTTTCAGCAAATAAGAACTTAAGAACAAAAGTAGCCAGCAGAAGGAGACCACCTGGTCAATCTTGTCTGCTCGATTTGTATTGGGGTTTTGTATTTCACTCCTATACCAGTGTCTGTGTAATAGTAAAGATTAATGCAGTGCTGATTTCCTGAGTTCTTTGAACATGTCTTGGGTTAAGATCAAGGTTCATTCTTGTCATGGTATTAGACAACCCTGAACATTGGAGACACTACCCAAGAAGAGGGGGCACAAGCATTCAGTCTCTTGGCTCACGGTTTGTCAAAGCAGTGATCCAGTTACGGGGTGTAGCGGTGTTTTTTGTTTTGCCCTTTTTTTTTGGCTCTCTGTATGCCCTGTGCAGTGTCCTGGGTAGTATCACCACGACCTGGTGTTTCTGCGGAGTTTGTGCATACGCAGCTTCACTCGTTAAGTTAAAGATGTTCTCCACCTAAACCACGTTTACAGTGAAAAAAATAAATAAATGAGCCAAAACCTGGAAGTGACCAGCTGTATGCAAGCACCGTCATTCTCAGCATGACATTGTGGAACTTGCGTCTGCCCCGGCTGGTCCTGATCTCTGAATCTCAGAGTAGGGGAATTTTTACTGGTGTTCATTGCCATGCTAACACAACATTCCCTTCTGTCAGCACAAAAAAAAAAAATAACAGAACATTCCTGTCACAGCAAGGCAGCAGGCTGCAGTTAGAATTCCCTGCACAGTAATGCATGCTGTTATACTGTCTGTGCATAATCTCCTGTCTAGCAGTGTGTGCCGCAGTCTGATCCCTAAGCATGCGTAAAGCAGAGACTGCCCCAGCTGGGCTAATTTGTGAGAGGTGGTGGTGTTAAACAGAGGGCTGAGGCTTTAATCAGGTGCTGGAGCAGTCCAAGCATTCCGATGATACCAAAGCAAGAAGAGTTGCTGTGCAACTGCAGCACTGAGTGAAATCTGGTGCATCACAAAGGTGCGCTACGTGTCTGCTCCTTTAGAAGAAAAAAATCAAGAAGCTCAAACCTACTGCTGAGAGCATGGTACTAGGGGACCAAGGAGCATGCATTACTGTTCTGTACAAGGAGGTCTTCTGACTGCAGTCTACCACTCCCTGCTGCCTGTTAACCCTCCATGAAGATTCCCTCCCAGTTTACATATGGACAGACAATATAAGAGCATGTATTAGTGTGTAGGGAGTTCTGACTGCAGCCTTGCTGCGAAGGGAACGCTCCGTGAAATGTTTTTGTTTTACTTTGTGGTATGTATGGCAGAGACAGGTTGGGGCACAGTAACACAGGGTGACTGTTGTGTAGTGTACCAAAGTGCCATTGGCATGAATAGGGGCTGTCAGGATGCCTTATAATTGGTGGATTATCATGAGAGTGCATCACTTCCGGTTTGGTGGCCAGCACAGAATAATGGTAAGTGGTGCACATAGGCAAAGATAAATGCATTACTACAAAACAATATTTCAAATTGTGCTTTCCTGGTTGGAGCATCACCATAGACATCTGCAAGATAGGGGCTTTAAATTCGGATACATCATTACGGCGGAGTTGACAGTGAAATTTATGAAAGGCAATACAGCTGGCTGGCTGGCCTGGCAGACTGGCACTTCATTCAGATGGCACCAAACATGTCAGCCTGCACCATGGTGGGGAGGGGGGAATGGTGCAGGCTGCAGCTCAAGATGAGTCGGACTGTGTAGCTAGCTACTCTTGTTATCAGCCACAGGGTGCTTGTAATTGGTTGACTTGTTGTCTTCAAAATAAGTGGTTGCCAGTTATTGTAGAATGTGGTCTGTGTGTCTGTAGATTGTAGTAAACAGCTACCACCCTATGCAAGCTGACATGTGGCCCTCATCTGTAGTAAAGTATGGTCTGTCTTGATTTGTATCTGCATCTTCTGTCTAAAAAAAAAAAAAAAAAATGTAGTTGGCTGCTAAATAAATGTCTGTCGTCCACCAGAACAGCAACCACGTCACAAAATATTACCTGGCATACTGAAATACTACCAGCTTGGAAAACTAGGAAGTTTTTACTTCCTGGCCTAAAAAGTTATCTGGAGCCCTGTGTGAAAGTTCTGCATGCTGTCTTTTTTTTTTTTTTTTTGGCAACTGGGTAAGGGTAACGCCCACTAGGCACAAATGCCTGTTTTCATGGGCGAGCTGGGAGCACTGGGAAGATTAAATGACTTGTTCAGAGTCACACAATATGCAAGTGAAATCTTAGGACTGAGGGACAGGGAGTTGATAATGTATTATACCTCGTGTTAGGCTATTTCGAGAAACTTTGTGAAATATTCTTCTCTTTATACCCACCCCCTGCAGTCAGCACCCCAGGACTGTGATGCCTTTTCTTAACACTGGGTTCTGATTAATGGGACTGTTTGGTTTCCCTAGTTATGGAACTGGAAATGCATCCAGCCTTAGTGTCTTAATTTAAATCGAATAAATCCTACTGACTTGATGGATATTTAGTGGCATTCCTTAACAATTGAAAAATGTATTTTCCCCTTTTACCTTTAGCTGCATTCTTATCTATTCAGGAAACTCACTATAATCTTCCATCCTGGGATTTTGCTGCCATTTTTATTGTACCTAAACATTACTATGATGACATTTGGGTTGCTTCTGTGAAAGGAACCTTGGATTCCAGTGAGCCTACCTAGTGAGTACACGAATAAATAAAAATAGAAACATAGAAGTTGCCAGCAGATAATGACCGCAAGGCCCTTCCATTCTGCCCATTTCTTTTTCTGCCTTATGAATGTGCCATCTGCCTTTGCTCTGTCAATGACCTATCTATTCATACTCATCTGTATTGCTCCCTTAATCATATCCCATGCCTGTTTGAAGCCCTGCACTGTATTCATATCCATCACTTCCTGAGGTAGGCCATTCCATGCATCCACCACCCTTTCTGTGAAAAAGAACTTCCTCACATTACCCGTTAATTGGCCTCCCTCTAATCTCATGCTGTTTCCTCTTGTCCTGCTATTTTTCATGTATTGAAACATGTTAGACTCTTCCACCTTGTTAATGCCCTTAAGGTGTTTGAATGTTTTGTTTGTATCATTTCGCTCCCTCCTTTGCTGTAGGGTATACATATTGAGCTCCGTTAATCTGTCCTCATAGGTTTTCTGATGCAGTCCCTGCACCATTTTGGTTGCCCTTCTCTGGACTGCCTCAATTTGGTTAATGTCCTTGTGAAGGTGTGGCCTCCAGTACTGCACGCAGTACTCCAGATGTGGCCTAACCAGTGTCTTTGTAAAGAGGGATTATTACCTCCCTCTTCTGACTTGCGATACCCCTACTAATACACCCCAACATCCCCCTAGCCTTGCCTACTGCTATGGGGGTCTGCTTGGATGATTTCAGGTCATCTGTGACGATGATGCCCAAGTCTCTTTCTTCCCTTGTGACTGCCAGCAACTCCCCTCCCACCCTATAGGTGGCTTCAGGGTTTCTCTTCCCTGTGTGCTGATCTTGCACTTCTTTGCGTTAAACCCCAGTTGCCACTCCTTTGACCATTTTGCCAGTTTATCCAGATCTCTTCTTATTCTGTCTACCCCATCTGGATCATCTACTGTGTTGCAGATCTTGGTGTCATCTGCAAACAGACAAACCTTACTCTCCAGTCCATCTGCAATGTCACTGAAGAAGATATTGAAGAGGACTGGCCCCAGGACTGATCCCTGAGGTTCCCCACTTGTGACTTGCATCTCTTCTGACTGTATACCATTTACCACCACTCTGTTTGCTGCCTCTCAAACAGTTTGCCACCCAGTTGACCACCTTCTGACCCACCCCGAGCCTACCCAGCTTATTAATCAATCTTTTATGTGGAACAGAATCGAAAGCTTTACTGAAGTCAAGGAAGGCAACATCAACTGCTCCCCCTTGGTCCACCACTCTGGTTACCCAGTCAAAGAAATCTATGAGATTAGTTTGACAGGCCCTTCCTATCGTAAACCCATGCTGTCTTGGATCCTGTGCGCCTATGGATTCCAGGTATTGCACTGTTCTTTCCTTAAGGAGTGCCTCCATAATCTTGCCCACTGCTGAGGTAAGACTGACTGGTCTGTAGTTCCCTGCCTCCTCCCTGCTACCACTCCTGTGGAGCGGGATCACATAAGCCCTTCTCCAGTCTTCTGGGACCTCTCCTACACTCAGAGACTCACTAACCAGTTCTAATAATGGCTCTGCTAGTTCCACCATTAGCTCCTTTAGTACCCTGGGATGTATGCCATCCGGTCCCATTGCCTTGTCCACCCTGAGCTTATCGAGCTCTTGTAGGACCCTTTCTTTTGTGAAGGGATTAGTGCACACCTCCCTCCCCCCTGTGTCCATGGTGCTGAGCTGTGGGCCCTGCCCTACCTTCTCTTCAGTAAATACTGAGCAGAAGTATCTATTTAGGATAGATGCTTTTATACGGTTCTCCTCCTGACACGCCCCCTGACCCCCTTTTGATCCTAGCAATACCCCCTCTGGACTTTCTCCTTTCACTAATGCAGCTATAGAAAGTCTTGTCACCTTCTTTTACTGTTTGGATTGTGTTTTCTTGTTTTGGGCCTTTGCCTGCCTTACTGCCTTCCCTGCTTCTCTTGGGGAAGTTTGGTATGCCTCCCTATTTTCATCCCGCTGCGTTCCCTTGTATTTCCTGAAGCCAGCCTTTTGGCTCTGACCTTTTCTGCTACTGTTTTTGAGAACCAAAGTGGTTTCCTTCTTCTTCTGCACTTCCTTTTCTCTCGTAACACAGTGGGATTTTGTTTCAAGTATTGCATCCTTAATGCATGCCCACTTTGCCTGTACCTCCTCACCTGTATTTCTTCTTGCCAGGGCTAGCTTAACTGTTGGCCATCTTATCAAACCTCTGAAGTCCCATATTGTTGCCTTGGAATGGGATGATTTAGTTCTAGTGGCCAAATTGAACCATACCATGTGATGGTCACTGGCCCCCAGGTGACCTTCTACCTGGAGATCTGTCATCCTTTCCCTGTTAGTCAGTACTAGATCTGGGATAGCCATGTCTCTTGTGGGTTGTTGAACCAGTTGTTTGAGGCCCTCCCCCTGCAGGGAATCCACTGTATGTCTAGTTCTGGCAGATGCTTCTGCTGGTATTGACCAATCTGTATCTGGCATGTTGAAGTCTCCCATTATCAGAACCTCCCCTTTAGCTGTCATAGAAACATAGAAACATAGATTTTGACGGCAGATAAGGACTGCTTGGCCCACTCAGTCTGCCCATTTCCCTACCTAATGGATAAGCTGCAGATCCTAGTTAACCAGCAGCCTACTTCTTCCTACCCCCAACCCCTAGAATTGCCTTATGACTGTCCCATGCATGCTTGAATTCCACCACTGTTTTTGACTCCACAACTCTCCTCGAAGGCCCATGCATCCACAACCTCTGTGAAAAGTACTTCCTTAAATTACCTCTGAGCCCCTTCTATCTTCAAATTAGCTCTTTGTTCTGCACACCTCTTTTTGAAAGATGCTACCCTCTTGGACTTTGTTGATTCCCTTGAGATACTTGAAAGTTTCTATCATGTCCCCCTCTCCCTCCTTTCCTCGAGGCTATACATATTCAGCTCCTTAAGTCTCTCTTCATATGTCTTCCAGTGCAGACCCTGCACCATTTTAGTTGCCCTCCTCTGGACAGCCTCCATCCTATCTATGTCTTTGCGGAGATTGGGTCTCCAGAACTGCACACAGTACTCCAGATGGGGTCTCACCAACTGTCTGTACAGAGGGATAATAACTTCCTGTTTTCTACTGGTGATGCTCTCCCTATGCATCCCAGTATCCCCAGTCCTCCTTGCTGCCCTCTCACATTGCTTGCCCACCTTTAGGTCATCTGATATGACTACCCCAAGGTCCTTTCCATTTTGTTGTTGTTAGTATCTCACCCCCATTGTGTACTCTTCCCCTGGGTTTTTGTTTCCCAGGTGCATTACCTTGCACTTCTTAGCATTGAATCTAAGCTGCCATACATTTGACCATTCCTCTAACCTTGTCAAGTCCCTTCTCATCCTTTCCACCCCACCTTGTGCATCAACTCTGTTGCAGATCTTTGTGTCATCTGCAAAGAGTCATACCTTTCCTTCCAGTCCCTCTGCAATGTCGCTTATGACATTGAAGAGGACCGGTCCTAATACTGAACCCTGCGGTACCCCACTAGTAACCCCCCTTTCTTCAGAGTGGACTCCATTTACTATTACTCTCTGTGTCCTATTCTCCAGCCAATTCTTTACCCAGGCTGTCATCTTGGGACCCACTCCCAGGCTGGCTAACTTGTATATTAATCTTTTGTGTGGGACTGTGTCAAATGTCATGTTTTGTATATCTTCTAACATTAATGTGTCTATGTCCTCCCCCTGGTCTGGAGGCCTGTAGACAACCCCAGTTTGTATGGCTGTCCCATTTCCTGTTTCCAGGGTGACCCACAGTTCTTCTGGCTCCTTATGTGTATTCTGAATTTCTGTAGTTTTTTATATTTTTATTGACATAAAGGGCTACTCCACCCCCCTCCCTTTTTGCACCTCGGTCTCTTCTGAACAGTACATAGCCAGGTACTGAAGTCTCCCAAGTGTGGTGACTGGTAAAGCATGTCTCTCTAATGGCTTCTATCTCCAGTTTAGCCTCTGTCATTATTGCCTTCAGGTCTGGGATCTTGTTTCCCAGACTGCAAGCATTTGTGTACATGATTGTCAATTGGCCAGATTTCAGTGTGTTAGTTGTTGGGTGAGGTCTGGTGTTTCCCCTGTGCATTGTATGGGGAGCCAGACCTTTTTCCTTACCTGGTGATGCAGATGAACTACAAACATGCTGAACTCTTGTTTGACCACTAGCTGAGGGGGGAAGGGTGTTCTTCCCATTCGACGTATCGGGTGCTGCACCCCTCTCCCATTTGCTAGTTTAAATATTCTGCAAAGACATCAAACTTCTGCCCCAATGCACTGACTCTTTCTTTAGTCAGATGCAGTCCATCAAATTTAAAGAACTTTCGCTCCCAAAACTGTTGGCAGTTCCCTACAAATTTGTGTCCTTTTTCCTGGCATCAGCCCTTGAGCCACATGATTAGCTCCCCTATATCCCCTTCTCTAATCTTCCTTCCATCTACCCCCCTCTCTCAGACTGGCAGGATCTCAGATGAAATGGATGATAGTTTGTCACCCAGCCTGGTCAGGTGTTCCTTGGTCTCCAAAACGGACCGGCTGGTGAGATTTAGTCCCTATGTGTACCAGGACATCAATGTTTTCTCCTACTTCCTGTACAATTTTAGCAATGCAGTCAGTGTCTCTCCATGCTGATGTACCTGGGAGACATCTGACCATTACCCCTGACTGGAGATAGGTATCAACTCCCCGAATCTTGGAGTCTCCTATGATCAGAAGTTTTTGGGATTTCCTTTTTGCTTTTTTTGTTTTGGTTCCTGTTTTGGGCGAGTTTTGTTGCACTAGCTTCTGTGCTGCAGTGTCCTGCTCTGCAGTGTCCTCTGCCCCTTTGATTTCAGAGACAGAGGCAGATACCTGTTTGTAGTTTTTATATGGTTTGTGGAGGTGATATGTTGGAGAGCACTGAGTGATGGGGCACCTGATTTGCCCCTCGTAACCACCTGCCAAGCTCCTGGACCAACTACCCTCTGCGGTCGAGGTGAGTCTGTTGTATGTTGGGGAAATGGCGGGCGGTTCTTATAATATAATTCCTCCTTAATGTGTGATTTGAGGTGCCCAGTCTCTGCCCATGCTGCCTGGAGCAGAGCCCTTAGATCTCCAATGATCCAGCATGTAGGACAGTGTCCTAAATCCTGTAAAACTGCCCTTCTGAAAAGTGTCCCGCAGTACCTGCAGTTAATATCCATTCCAGATACATTGCTGGATTTATAACCTGGTCAGAGTAATTAGTAGGAGGAAAATTAAAGCAAAAGTTTGATTTTGTGTTTTGTTTGTTTTGTATAACTTGTTATAACAAGTTAAATTACTTGTGCCCCTGTAAATGAGGTCACTGTGTGGATACCCCCTCTGATCCGTCCCTTCCTGCTTTGCTACAGGAAATGTCATGACTGTGCTACCCTATAAAAGGAGTGTAGTGTGGGGGTGGTTGGGGATGGTGGGGTGAGTGGCTGGGCCCTTCCCCTGCCGAAAAAGAACAACCACGGACGAAATAAACAATCAGTCAGCAACAAATGCAGTAGCCCTGAAAGCTTATCCTAATGATAGATAAAACTGTAAAACCTGTAAAACACCACCTGTAATAATTTCACAGAATATATACCCTGTAAGACGCACTTTGCTACAGAGAAAAATAAAGCAGTAACAGAAGAGATACCTTGCAAAAGACAATTTGAATCAGAAGATTACAGCAGTAATCAGTAAGCACACACCTGTAGGCACACCCAGTAATAATGCAGCAGAAGGTATACCCATCAACAACAGTTTGAATCAGAGAAAAATAAAGCAATAAAATGTTAACAACAAGCAGTAATAATCCCTGTGAGTACAAAAAAAAAACACACAGTAAATCTGTCTAGTCAAAAAAAGCCTTAATCCTTTTCTTTGCTCTGGTAAGATTCTTTGCTCTGTCCTTTCACGCAACCTAGAAGAAAAGAGCTCAGGTGAAACTAGGTGCCTTTGCCAGCAAACCTGACTGTCCCCTATCCCTAGGATAGTGCACACTATAAATAAAAATTCCTTACCAGTACTGAGTTTTACTGCCCACTCTTGGTTCTTCATTTAGATTACAATCCTTTTGCCTCAATTCTCGCTTACTGCTTAAATTCTGTTCTCTCCACTCTTGTTCACCTAGATGTGACTGGCTTTGTTTGCTGTACGCAATCACAGGACAATATAAAAAGCACCTTGTGTCTTATGCATCATATAGCCAGTAATGTGATGACAGGCTGCATACTTGGTACTGCCACGAAAAAGGCTTTGATTGGGTCTCCTGGCAGTTGTTGCTCCCTATTCTTGATTGTACTGGGTTTAACACTTTATTTTGCTCTTTACTTCTCTCTCTTTATATCTTCCCCAGGCATATATCAAGATAAATGAATATATTTCCTCAGCATTTCCTCAGCAGGCAGTATAGCGCTGTGGCTTAGGGCAGTGAGCTGCAAACCTGGAGACCTGGGTTTGAAGCAGACAACCCCCACTTGCATACTGTGTGACCCTGAGCAGTCTCACTTAATTTCCTTGTGCTCCTAGGTTTCACCTAGAAACAATTTTCAGCTTAGTGTGCCTTTCCTGATTAAACAATTTCCTTTTTCTACCCCTTTCGCCTTTTATTGGGGTCTCAGTCAGTAATGTCCTTTGCCATGCTACTGTATGCTTTATATACAGTAGTGAACCTCTGACTCAAAAAGATTAGGTTAGCTCCAGAGATTGAGTGTGAGGATGAGAGAGGCCCACTACAAGATAGTCCACTATGCTGACAGTATTTGTCCCTGACTACTTCCGTCACTCCTTATGGGCTATAAACACTAAATGATAAAATAGACTCCCAACTGCTGATCTACATGCGAACCTCCCATTTTTATGGGATTCGTAATCATTCGAATATTTAGGTGTGCATATTCTGGGAGACATTTTCAATTTGTGTAAGTTAAACTGTGCGCCCCTTGAGTTTGTCACAGACTTGGCCAAGTGGAATTTGTTGCCCCTGAATATTGCAATTTTTAATTATGTGATTTACATTAATACTCTCTGTAATTTTCTTTTTCTGACTTTAGCTTTCCTCGTCCCCCACTCCATGTTTTGTGAATGGAATGAAATGCTACCCTGTTTATATGGAATTTTCTCAGGTCATGAATGCGATACTCAACCTTGCAGCTCCCTAAGAGTAAGGGGGTTATCACTCCCCAGTCTATAGACATTATCAGGCAACACAACTCTGGACTATACTGTATTGGGTTAGCCCTACTTACAGTGCACATTGGACTGTGTTATTGGATGATCTGATCAGAATTTCACCAGTCCCTCCAACATGACAGTACAAGACATGTTCACAAACCCCACCTGTGGCATGGAGGATGTCAGGTTTGTATTGCTACATATCTGAGATTATTTAATGGAGCATTCCTTGTTATGCTGCTGCGCAATATGCAGTGGTTCATGAAAACATCATTTGATCCTGGATTTCAGCCAGGTAGTATGGAGTGGGTCATTTGGACATGGTACATTACATCAGGGGACCTCGATTTTTGTAGGTGTGTGCTTTGTAATGAGTGTTTGTGTCCTTTGCCTTTATGCTTTGCCACATTCTCATTGTTACGTCTGCTTGCCAAAGGCTAAGCAAACATGCTGTTTATCTGAATTTCTCTCTCTGTGGCGTTGTGGGTTTGGTGGGGCTCAGCCACTCAAGAGTTACAAAATTCAGTCTCCACCCTCTTCCTCTTACATTACTCAACTGGCATGCAGTTATTTAGTCATCATCCACCACATTTACAACCAATGACTTTGCTGCATAATGCATGTTTTTTGCTACTTTTTTTGCTCAATCACAGTGTTCGCATTTCACATTCCCACTTTCCTGCTGCTACCTATTATGACCTCTAGTCACAAAGTGTTAAATTTCCAGAGCAACTGCATTTTTTGACTTATTTTGCTGTCAGTCAACTACTTTCAACCCCTGGCCCCAAAATCATATATTGTCAAAAACTCTCTGAATGCTCACTTCACCTCCTGGTATAACTGTACTGGCTGGGGGAGGGGGGGGGGCAATGAGTGGGAGCACTGAACATTAATTCTGTTACCTGGCATGGCTGTTGGGGGACTCCTGCTCTTCCAGATGCTCAATCATGGCTCCGGGCACTGCTGCACAGTAGCGGCTTCCAGTGAGTGGGAGACCTGAACACTGGTTCCATTATACGATGCAGCAGTATAGGGAGCTCCTGAGGAGCAGGAGCCCCAGACACTGCCTTGCACACCTACGGTAGCTATGCAGAAGGTTCCTGAGGAACAGAAGCTCAAACACTGCTTCCACCTCCTGGAGTTACTACACAGGATGCGCTCCTGAGGAGAGGGAGCCCCAAACACTGCTTCTGCCGCCTGGTGCTGTGACATAGATACTCTGCTAGTGCATGCATATGGGATTCTTAGTTTCGCCTCCACTCCACATCCACTGTGTTGAGGGTTTGGTATGGTATACTCAGCTAGGATGCTCCAGCCAGACAGCTTGTGGAAAACCCTTGTGGGAGGAAAGGGATTGAGTGTGTCTCAGAATGGGCTTGTAGTGTACTGACCATAGAGACGACAAGACATATGAGACAAAAGGACCAATCTCAGAGGAACAACTTGGACAACAGTTTTAAAAGAGCAAACTGTAACTTTACTGACTGTTCTGATGGTGCTAGACAGACACATTAGGTTCAAACTGTGAGCAATACATACAGAAATAAATATTTTAAATGCCACTTGTAACCTTTTACTGTTTCTCATATTGGCTGTGCCACCTGCAGAATACTTTGAGGGTGGGATATTCAAACTGCACCCAAACAAAAGTAATAGCAGGAAAGTAGTTATAGTCCATTAAGCATATGCTAATAGACGTGATATTCAAACATGGAGCAAGCCAAATTGCGCAACCAGCCAACATCTGAATATTGCACAACCCTGCCATAGCGCAACTCAGGAAGGGGAAGCTGAGATACGATGCGCTATATGCACAAGGGCAACCTAGCTGAGCAGTCCAGAGGCACCATAGCGCAAGCAGGAGCCCCCAGCAGCAGAGCAATGGAACTGCACAACCAGGGAGGTAGGCAGGGCCCACCACCCATGCCACAGATGGGCACAGGAACACACTGCAGAACTGACAATGCACCCCCACACCCCAGCACAGCATAACTGGGGAGGGATGGAATATCCACCGCCCATGGGGACAAGCAAACAAAGCACAGCCAGCCATGTTGCCCCAGCACACCCACTGGCAAGCTGAGACTGCCATACAGGGGGGGCTGACCCCAGTGTACAGCAGCCCCCACTGTGCACAGCACACCCTGCACTGTGACCCCAAGACACCCCCATGAGCAGTGACCATCACTGCAGGAATCCCCATGCATTCCGTCACACCGCAACCTCGTACCACAGAACCACATACAAGCCAGACCCACCACATGAGCACCCAGCAGTGGGTGGCAGCACACTGCAGTGCAACAATGGCAGACACAGTGCCAACACGCACAACCCCCCTGAGGCACAGCTGAGACACCGAACATGTGTCGCCACAAGTGGTACCCCACATGGGAAAGAGCATGCCCCTGACACCACTGCCATTGACACAGCACCCTGCACAGTAGACAGGTGTCACAGCGCGACCCACCATGAGCCACAGCTGCCAGCACAGACACCCACAGTGGTGCGTGGAAGCATGCAGCACACCAGATGCAACACAGTGCAGGGGCAAACACACACCCATACCCTCGGGGACACCAACACAGGGATGCAGTAGTGTGGCAAGCCCAGCCCCAGTGTGGGCACATGTAAACTTCAATACATACAGCCTGCAGTCCACCATGGCACAGGGGTGACACCCACCCTGTGCATGTACTATGGCCCTGTATGCCACCAGCATACACCTGGAGCACAAGTCACAGACAGTGCTGCACTGCCCCTGCAACACACACAAGACACAGCATGGAGGTGGGACAGCAACTGTGGAGGCCACAGTTTCACCCGAGGCAAACATGCACCCCACCGGTGACAGGTGGCAACCCAGCATCGTGACGGTCACAGTGGATGACCTGCAGGGACAGCACCCACTGACAAGGCAGCAGACCTGGCAGGCCACAGACATGCAAGGGTATCAGCTGCACAGGCCAAGGACAGCTTGACAGGCACAATGGACACAGAGCAGGCACCATGGAACACTGCACACAGCAATGCAATGCACAGTGAACACACACCACAGATACCTACTGAAAGCCACTCCCACACCAGAGACACCTCCCCACGCACACACACACACACATACCCATGACTATACCACCCCAGATGCCATGCACACCACTGCAACTGAGCACCTATAGCCAGCTGCAAATCAGAGACCACCACAGTATTCATATCAAAAGAACTGTATTACAAAAAGAACAAATAAGAATAACAACAAAAGAACTATATACATATGTACAAAACAGGGTGGCGAATGGGTACAAGGTAGGGGTGGGTAAGGGCAGGGTGAACAACTGGAGAGGGAAGGCGGGGTGTGAGGGATAGTTAAAGGGAGGAGGTGATGGGCAGCTACTGTCTTCGAGCCTGCTCCCCTGCTGCCTGGTGCTGGTCCCGGGGCCTCCTTCTCCTTTGCACCCCATGCTGCTGTAGGTCCTGCAGGATAACAAGTGAGTCCATTGCTACCTGCAACAGCTGCTGCATGGACCTCTCTATCCGTTGTAGTATCTGGACACCTAGTACAAGGGATCAGAGTCAATGGGTGTGTCTGTCCATATCCCTGAAGCCCACCCATCATGCATGGCATACTGTCAAGTGCCCCGCTCCTGTGATGGACTGCACCCACCCACAGTGATCGTGTGCACAAGACATGCCCAACCAGGCAGCAACAGCCATGTGTACCACTGCACACACACACTGCCCATGTCCAGCACAGCACAACCAAGGCCGTACAGTAACGTGCTATATGGTGGGCAGGCAGTGCCACAGCCATGTGCCCAGTGCATGCATGGACCACCATTGACGCACTCCCAGACATGCAGTGCCACTGGACAGTGCTGACTGTCACATGTTGCGTGCATGGCAGTGGTGTCCATGGATGGTGGCCATGCCCTGCCCCCCACCCTGTCACACAGCATGCAATAGCAATCTTGTTGTCATGGCACTCACCCTCATCGGGCTGCTGCTGGTGTCGTGGTTCTCCACCACCATGCTCGGGCACTGCTGGCACCACTCCCTGCTCTTCAGCCATTGCCCTCCTCCGCTCTGCCACGCCTGTGGGAAACAAAAGGTGAGAAACACATCAGTGCAATCCCAAAGCATATTCCCCCTGCCCCAATGAGTGTGCCCGTCCACCCAGCCAGACCCATACATCACATATCCTGTTACCACCACCACAGCCAACCCTAGACCAACCCTCCGCCATGTGCTGGACACAATAGACAGTGTTACCCATATGGACCATACAGGTGCATAGACGGATCACTCACCTGGCTGAGGCACCACGCCCCTCCTGGCACATGACTGCAGACGTGCCAGTAGCGCGGGCTCCCCCCTCCGCAGGTCCCCATAGCGGTGCCTGCACTGTTCCGCGGACCTCTGTCAGCCAGTGGCCGCCTCCAGCTCAGTGGCCACCTGTTGCCACACCTGTGTCCTGGCCCTGTCTAGGGGAACCTCCCCATATAGTGGGCCATAGTGAGGCTCCACAATGGCCACCAAGTGGTCTCTGGCACATGGTCGCGCACAGCGCCATCGGACATCTATGCGTCCAGCGCGATTGGTCGCCTGTGTGCCATTGCCACAGTGAACTATTGCGCAGTTGTGCCACAGCGCCATGTAGTGACTGTCGCTGTAGTGCCACTGGCACAATGGTGGCCATGCCCTGAATTGCCTACCGCGCACAGCACGGCAGACGCCTGCGTAAGCTACCTGGGCATGTGCAGTGTGGTGTACTACGCAGTCACAGAACTGTGCCATTGGCTCAGCACGTTCAACCGTATTGCGGCAAAGCGCAAAAGCGCGATATTCAGCCATCATATGCAAATCATCCGATCAGCCATTCAATGGCGCAGCAGCGCGATTTGCATCTCATTAAAGTTGATCTGCACCTAATTTGCATGGATTGCGCTATAAATATACGACACTGTTCTGCAGTGGCCATATTCGGTTACTGCAGTTGATAGGTGAGTTGCATGCATTGTGATGTTCTGGACTATGGCCTCAGGGAATTGCTGTGTACTGCACAGTCACAGGTGACCACTCTCACCCATACAGGCTGTGAAATGACCGAGCAAGGACTGGGTGAGGAGGATGATGGTGGGCGGAAGAGGAGGCCTAACTTTATGAAGGCTGAGACGGAGGCACTCTTTGAGGCCTACCTGGATGAAGAGCCACTTCTCAGTGGACGGCGGGGCACCCCTCAGGCCCGTGCTGCTGCATGGGAGGGGGTGGCACGTGCCGTCAACCTGCATGGCAGCCACCAGCGCTCTGTGCAGGAGTGTAAAAAGAAGATGGGAACCAACAGGAGGAGGGTGAAGGAGAAGGTGGCAGCCATCAGGGCGTGGAGGCACTGTGTGTGGCTCTGGAGTGGCACAGCAGGGACAACGAGAGGATCCTGTCACGGATTGACCATTTGCGGATGGATGTGACCGCCGCCATTGACAGGCAAACACAGGCATTGGTCGCTGTCATGGCCACACTGGGCACACAGTCAGGTGCCCCTGTGCCGCTCACACCGCGCAGTACGCTATCCACTCCCCATTCCCGGCGTCGTGCGACACCCACCCTGTTGACACCGGGTTCAGCTGTGGGCATCCCGAGCACCCCTGGTGCAGGTATGTTCGGTGTGCTGCAGACCCCCTGTGTGGGCAAGGTCGCATTCACGCAGTGGAACCCCTGGTGGTCCATCGGTGCCACCCCATGAGGCCCGTGCTCAGCCTGCCAGTGCTGCTGGGTCTCAGTGGGGCTGCCCATGCATCCGAGGTGGCCGTGGCACCATGCCGCAAGACTGAGCTGTCTCCCAGTGCGGGCCCTGTCTGGTGCTGCCCTGTGTGCAATGTGTGTTTCGGTGGGCAGTGCACCAGTGGGTGCCCAGCCCTACACGCAGACACACGGACCACCTGCACACCTTCCCGACTGCTGTCCACAGGTGCGTGTGCATGATGATGCCTGCATTGCACTGTACACCAAAGTGCGAAGGTGCCCAGCATCTGACACACATACATGGACAGTCAGTGGACGTGGTGGCCTGTGGACATGTGTGTTTTTTAGTGTCTGTGTTCCTGCTCTGTTGTGCACCTGACCCCTGTGCACTTTGTGCCCATTGTGTGTGTGTGTGCATGTCCGTCCATCCGTGTGGCGTGTTACTGTTCACCCCTCCCTGGTTGTATGTGTATGCTTCTGTGCCCTGCCACTTCCCTTGCCATCATGCACCTCTGGTGTGTTTCTCTGTGTGTATGTGGGTTGTGCCCTAGCCACTGTTGGTTGCACATGGCCCCATGACTTACCTGTGTTGGGTGAAGTGCTCCTCTGTGATGGTGTCCCGGTGCAGCTGGGCCAGCTGGATCAGTCGGGGGTCACGTCGTCCAAGGGGGGGCTGCCCATCCCCATCATCACTGGCGTCACCATCGTCCCCATCGCTGTCCCCCTCTTCGACCTGTCACGGCTATCCCACATTCTTTTGGCCATGTTGTGCAGGATACAACAGGCCAGGAATATCCCACAGGCCTTTGAGGGGCTATACTGTAGGGCACTGCCGGAGGTGTCTAGGAATTGGAAGCGCGCCTTCAGCATCCCAAACACCCGCTCAATGATGTTGCATGTGGTGGCATGTGCCTCATTGAAGCGTTGCTGCGATGGGGTCATGGGCCGCCGGTAGGGTGTGAGCAGCCAGGGACGGAGTGGGTATCCACTGTCACCTGTGTGGAGATAGTGGAGGTTGGTGTCTTGTTCAGGCTCATATTGCCTCTAACCCTGTGTGCCACACCCACGGCACCTGTGGCTTACCCACCCTTGCCCCCGATTTGTCAGTCCTAAATGCATACTCACCCACTAGATGTCCTGTGGGGATGTCCTCACTCTCGAATCGATGGCACAGTGCCAACTGGTACCATATGAATGAATCGTGTGCTCCGCCAGGGTGCGTGGCACATACATTGATGATGCGCCCACTGGCATCACACACCATCTGGCAGTTGACACTGGCATAACCCTTCCGATTCCTATAGGCGGCCCCATCGGGGCCAGGTGGCGTGCGAATGGCCACATGGGTGCAGTCTATTGCCCCTAGCATGCCAGGCATACGTGCTACCCTGTGGAACTCCTGTATGTTTGCTGTGCGCTCTGCTGCGGTGCTGGGGAAATGGATGTACTCCGCAGCATGTGGCAGCAGTGCGCTGAGGAATTGGGTGAGGTTGCATGACGTGGCCGACTGTGTTATGCCTGTGGTGTCCCCTGTTGGTCTCTGGAAGGTACCCGTGGCGAGCAAGCACATGCAGGCTGTTACTTTTGTCTCCACTGACAGACCATGACTCCGTCGTGAGGGTGCCTGCATCACATCACTGCACAGCTCACAGAGCCGCCTCAGTATTGCCCTGTTCAGGTGGTACCAGTCCACAATCTCGACATCTGAGTAGAGCTCAAAGCTGATGCAGACTTGAGGTACTGCCTGTTGGGGCGTGCTGCCCGGCGGGCCCTTCCACCACGCCCCCTGCAGCATGCCTTCTCACCCCTCATTACAGCTTTCCATGTGGTAGCTGGCACTGTCCATGTTCCTGGCTTGTGTTCCCCCAGCTGTTGTTGCTCTGTTCCCCGCTGTCCTGACTGCTACCTCCACTGCACGGTACACCTACTGGTCTCTGCACTCTGTGGCCCCACACACCTTCCCTTGCCCCTATTCTGTCCTCTGCTTTCCCTGGACTGCACTCTTTCTCCCTCTGGCCTTGTCTGTCTCCCTGCCTCATGTGGCTTCCCTGTAGCATTCTTGCGCCTCTTCCTTGATCCTTTTTATTTTGGCTCATTTCTGCTATGGCGCAACTTCCGCCTGATCCACTGTTGTGCATTGCGCAAGCATTTGAATATTGCACTGCGCACTTTATGCATGGTTCCACCCACTTCGGTTGTGCATGCCTTCATTAGCATTGCACTGTTGATTAGCATGTTTTCAGTGGCGCAGCCGCCTCCTGCTGAATTTCGCAGAATGGCGCATTTTCGGACTTGCGCAGGCGCAACCCTATTGCGCATTGGCGCAACCTTTTGAATATCCCACCCTAAGTGTTTGTAAGCGTAACCCCCACAGCCCTCCTTTGTCACTCAACTGTATTCACCACAGGCCAATCCACCTACAGATATTCTGAGCAACAGTAGGCTTGAACCTCCCCAGTACTCCCTTGTAACTACAAGGCCCAGCCCAGTCCACAGTCTGTTCACAAGCATTATGGGTGGCAGTGACTGCTTAGTATTATTCCTTTCTAAGCCAGTCCCCTGACTCCTGCCAGATACCATACCTAGATATTCATTACGGTATCACAGTACATATCACTCTCTAGCCTTAACACTCTATGCTTTAGCAAGGGTCACACCTGTAAACATGGTTGCTTTCTCAGATGGCTCACATGGTTATCAAAGTAATGAATAAATTGTTATCAAATAATAAATATTCACTTTTGTAAGCATTTTTAAGAAACATTCACATTTAACTATTGTAGGCTAACAATATTGCTGATACCTAGACTTTTAAACAAAAAAATAATGTGCACACCTGAGTGGTGATACTTTTTAAGTTATTGAAGACATGAATAAATGATCATTTAACAATATTTCTCTCTATTTCTGGGACCCAGACTTTAAAACAAAAACAAAAATAGGGACATACAATAGAGTGGTGATATTATGAATATATTATTAGTCAGAAGCCTGAAAAAAGGCAGCATGGCAGATACCTCCTGTGTATCATCTCTAAAGGGAGGTTTCATCTTGGTCTCCCTTATAGCAGCATCACTCCGGTGTGTGTGTGTGTGTGTGTGTGCGCCATGTTTTTGTTTAGAAATCTATGTGCCTTTGTGACAGTGGCACCTCTAGAGGGATTGGTGTGCATGTCCCCCACCTGACTTTATTTCTGATATGTCTGGTACCCCAGGCAAGCCTCCACACTCTTGAGTGTGAATCATTTTAATAAATGTCTCCTAAAACAAATGTCCTTTCCAGCAAATGTCCCTTCTTTTAAAAATAAGTAAATACCGCAGTTTTTATCTGATGCAGAAAAATGGTCACGAATACCGTGTTCTATAAGATTGAGTGCCAGTCATCTGACACCTGGTTTTATGAAAGATTGGCAACTAACTGAACATCCATTTTTAAGCAGCAAGTTGATGTATGTTTGAATCAGGGCTTCATTAAAAGATACCTTACAAACAACACTTGTAGTGCACTGACAGCTACATATTTATCTATTTTTTATTTGTTTATTTCGATTGGGATTAATACCTTTCAGTCGAAGACTCATTTTCAAAGGTTCCAAGTCAGGGACAAAACAGAGCAATACAAATACAATACAATAAGTACAAATTAAGATAACAGTGCAAAAAGAAAAACATGGTAGGCATCATGAACATCATTAAAATGGCATGAGGCACAAGACTTGCTAGTTTGAGGTACATCTTAAAAGTAGAGTAAATTGCATTACATCAAGTTGTTGCATGGTAGGGATACACTGGGAATAGTGAGACATGTCAATAATAGGTCCGTGTTAAGCTTTGGGGATGATGGGGGCAAAGGTAAGCAGCCAGACTGGCGTTGTCGAAGTAGCTAGAGGTGGTGTGGGACAGGAGTAAAGGGGAAGGGTGGTGTAGGAGGGTTGTAAGTCAATGTGGGGAGTGGGAGAGGAAGAGGTGAGGGGGATAAGGCAGAAGGAATAAGTTAGATTATTTTCTTGCACAGTTACAGGTGGTTACATTCTTAAGGTGGGACTGTAGCCCCCTTTTGAACAGACTCAGCTTTGTGTTTCCTGTCAGCATTTCTGGCAGCTCATTAAACCATTTGGGGCCCTTAAAAGTAATGGATTTTTGGATCAGTGATGTGCGCTTGAAAGGGACTTGTTGTCCTCCTTTTGTCGCATTTCTTGTTTGTTTAGTGTGCACAGCCGTCTTGAACAGACTGCTTATGGATTCTGGAATGCAGCCTAGTTGTGCTTTTTTTATGATCAGGCATGTTTGGTATTGGGCTCTTAGGTACAGTGGGAGCCAGCCCATCTCAGAGTAGAGTGCACAGGTGTGAGTCCATCGATCTGCCCCAAGTGCCAGATGACAAGCCCTATTCATGAGTTTTTGTATCCTGTTTAGGGTAGTGTCTGATCCTGCAATGTCTATAGGTAAGCCATAATCAGCGGATGATAATACTGTGCTGCCTGTGGCTAATTTGAGTGCCGCAGGTGTAATTGAGTGCTTGTTTCTGTAGAGGATGCCCAGTTTCATGTTGATGGTTTTGACAACTTGATCAGTGTGATGGGAGAAATTGAGAATGTCATCAAGGTAAACACCCAGATATTTAAATGAGGAAACTTGTTCAAGTGTGACGCCCTTTTGATTCAGAATTCAAAGGGGGACAAAATTCATTTTGTTCTGTGGGACCGAGAACAGCATGCGTTTGGTTTTTTTTATGGTTTAGTAGCAGTTTATGTTGACAGAACCAGGTTTCAAGTTCATAGAAACTATCAAGTAGGCCTTCCTCGATGGTCAAGTGGCCCCTACCTGGGACCGATATAACGGCATCATCTGCATAGTAAACGATGCTAGCCAGGCAGGCTTTAGGGAGGCGGTTAATGAACAAGCTGAAAAGGAATGGTCCAAGTATAGACCCTTGCGGTACTCCAAGGGGGCCGCTACCTTAGGGTCAGATAGTGAGTCGCCGATTCTAACGCATTGAGTTATTTGCATCAGATAGCTACAAAACCAGGTGACTGTATCAGGGGCCAGTCCCATGGAGAGCAGTGTGTTTAGTAGTAGCTGAGGATTAACTGAGTCAAATGCTTTTGTAATGTCAATGAAGACTGACCGCACCACCATCCCTAAGTCAAAGGCGTTGTAGAGCTGAGTGGTGTAGTCCACCAGTGCGGTGATGGTAGAGTGTTTTTCGTGGAAACCATGCTGATTGCTGCAGAGTAGTTGGTGACTGTCCAGGAAGTCAGTAAGTTGTTCACAGACTATTCTCTCTAGAGCTTTGGAGAGGGGTGGGAGGATGGATATTGGCCTATAATTAGCGGTGAGTGTTTTATCCCAGATTTGAAAACTGGTGTAACCAGAGTAGTTCAGGCATCTGGGAACACACTCGATTTTAGGGAGGCATTAAAAACCTTGGAGATTGGGTCTGCTAGTACATCAAGCGTTATGGCAACCAACTTCATATCTATCAGATCACTCCCCCTTCTGGTCTTTCCGAGGACCCTCTTTACTTGCTTGATGGTTTCAGAGATTGAGACTTGCCTAAAATAGAAGAGTGGCAGCCCTTCCCAGCTGTCCAACTGACCCAGTGATATACATACTACCAAAATGCATAAGAACTTGAGGCACCCATCCAGAGGACCCATCATCTTGGGTAATGGCTAGATAACTCAATCTGCAGCCATTTGTCAGGAGTCTCCCTTCTTTTGTTAGGAACTCAATGGAAATAATTCACATCATGGAGAACCTCGACATGCAAGAATCCAGGTATTTTGCCACATTAGATGTGGACTCTCTTTACACTGTCATACCACGTGACGGTGGCATAGCAGCACTAGAATTCTTCCTAAACAAATGTGAAGAATCGGCATGTGTGGACTTAACCACCTGGTATTTGCTTGAAATGGCATGCTTTGTACTGGAAACAAACATTTTTTGGGTTTCAAAATAAATGTTTTAGACAACTACGAGGAACAGCGATGGGGCCACTATGGCCCCAGTTATACAAACTTGTTAGTTGGGAGTCCAGTGTTCTTTATAGTGATGCCACAGATCCATTATTTTCCCATCTGGATTTGTGGCATTGCTAGATGGATGATATTCTCATTATATGGATTGGCTCCATTGGTGTATTTCAAGAATTTGTGAGGTGGCTTGAAAGCACTAGTCCTTGCCTTAGATTCAAGCCCCATATACATGCCAATAGCATCACATTCCTAGATCTTAAAAAATATATAAGCAGGAATGTGGTAGTGTGGGCGTTACATTATTTTAGAAGCCCACAGATTGAACAGCCTTTTGTTGTATAACAGCCGTCACCCACCATACGTGGCAAGAGATATTCCAAAGGGGCAGCTGATCCGAACCCCACAAAGTTGCACAGAGGCATAGGTGTTTGAGAACAAAAAGACAGAACAGATTAAATGTTTTAAACCGTAGGGATACAGTAATCATTCCATTGCCAGAGCTGTTCACCATGTGGACAGCATATCTGGGAGTCTGCTCTTACCCTGAGGGTCCAAGAAACACAGTATAACTGTCCTGTAAGCCCTTCCGTTCCCAAGAGCTTAAGAGAATTTTTCAGCAAAATTGGGTCATTCTGAGTATTGAACCAAAACTGAGAGAAATTGTTAGATAGTCCTTCATTTGTGTTTTATAGACTGGACACTATTAGGGACAGAGTTGTTCCTGGCCTCTTAAGGGTGCTGGATACCAGAGACATCTCCTGGTTTCCCCCTCCCCAATTGTGGCATTTAAATGTGGAGGTTGTCATTACTGCCCTTATGTCAAACAAAGAAATAAGTTTCTAAATTCTAGTGATGGGAGACAGATTATTTTGAGGGATTGTTTTAATTGTAACACCTTTGGTATAGTGTACCTTTTGTCTTGCAGTTGTGGTGCATTTTATGTAGGTTGGACTGTGTGTCAATTTAAAACACATATAGGTGAACATATTAGAGCATTGCAAAGAGGAGACACTACATGCACCATAGTTAAGCATGTTAAAAATAATCCTGACAGTCAACATGTAGCACAGTCTGTTGGCATAGAAAAGGTGACACGGAGCCCTAGGATGGGAACTGGGAATGCAAGATTGGATGTAAGGAAAGTTATTGGATTCACACATTGGGAGCTATTGATGGTTTGGGCCTCGATGACACCATTGATCTGGCTGTGTTTCAGTAAATAGATCAGATGGCAATGGGGGTCTGTCATAGACATAAATTTTATTTATTTTTTATTTATTTATTTAGCTTTTGTTGACTGGGTAAGTGCACTAGACAAATCCTGCCTATTTTCAGGCACGACCCGGGGGGAAGGGGATACAGATGAATTCCAACTGACCTTGAACCAGATTAAGCTGTTGGTGGTATTTTTAGTGAATGAGGGAAATTTGGCCAGGACACTGGGGAAATTCCCCTACTCTTTTCGATAAGTGCCATGGGATCTTTAACATCCACCTGAACTACCACTAATTCAGGCAGATGGGACCTCGGTTTAACGTCTCATCCGAAAGACGGCACCTCAGAAAATGCAGCACCCCTCTCATGCTGCATTACAGTGTCAGTACTGGGATATTAACCCAAGTGCCAGATGTGGGAACTGAACCCACAGCCCTCTGATCTCCCGGCCTCAGAGGCGAGTGTGCTACCTACTGAGCCACTGACATGGTTTTATTGTTACTTTTAATGTTGCATTGGAGTATGTGATGTCTTTTGCTTTCTGGAGTACCTATACATGGTGATTGTGTAAGTTTGCTGTGTGCTAGCTTCTACCTGTGGGCCATACTCTGAAAATTGTCATGTATGTGGATATATCCCGATCACAGCCTTCTGTTAAGTGTTCCAGTTGTGTCTCAGTATGAATAAAGGAACTGTACCCTTTTGCTTTTAATTGGCATTATATTGACCTGTCTTCCACCCCTCTCCATTTGAATATTTTTTTGGCATTTAAAACTCATTACCTCCAATAGCTTCATATGAAGTCCGAACTATCCATTGTTTACCTGACACCAAATGGCCGTCCAGGAGGTAATGAGTTAACAAACCTTTGTTTATCGTTAAACAGTATCATTGATCGTTTAGGCATTTTGAAATTGGTATAGGGTCTGTGTATATATTTTTGACTATTATATTGGTTCATCCTTGTTATGGCCTTTAGCAAAATGGTAATTTTTCACACTCCCATTAAATATTTGTAAGGACAAAACGTTCCTCTCACAGCCAGATGTTTTTTTCAGGAGACTACTAGACTTTTGTGATAGTCTGTCAATGAGTCTACACCTGGCAGGTCCCTGTGGGTGTAGCTTTGTAGTTAAATTATGGCTGCTTCATAGCTTGGATGAAATACCAGATGGGGCTATGATGTGAAAATACTTGATGGCTTGCAGGCTAACTTCTATTATGAATAGTGGTGTATTGTGATAATAGTAACATTTTGCTTTGTTATGATTCTGTCTATGCGTAAATAGAGTTGCATTACGTCCGCAAAGCAAACAGTGGATATATTTATTGTACTAGACTTAAAAGGACATGTGCATTCTTTACTAGTCTTGTAACTTGCTATTTTACCATATATTCCACTAAGTGCAGTTGCAAAACCTTTGCTATTAAGTATTGTGCTTTATTGTAGTTTTGATCAGCTTCAAAGATGGCTACTAAATGGTTTTAATTCACATTGGGGTATGGTGATCGGGTGACTCTATTTGCATACTATATAAGGTGTATGCATATGCAGTTTTGATTCACTCTGAAGAATCTTAGGAGTGCCCAAGTGAAACGTTACTCCTGGG
This sequence comes from Neoceratodus forsteri, assembly GCA_016271365.2. NCBI lineage: Eukaryota > Metazoa > Chordata > Ceratodontiformes > Ceratodontidae > Neoceratodus > Neoceratodus forsteri. The sequence continues at coordinate 729,095,596 of CM028129.1, forward strand.
TCGATAATCTGTGATGTCATTGTGTCGCTGCTGGAGAGCTTACTCCATCAGCAAGAAGGTGGTGGGTGCTGTATTTTGTCTGCATAGGGTTACAATGAAATGGAATGCTAAATATTATTTACCACATGAGTCTATTCCTTGCTGTGGGTGCACAGTGGTACCCTGGTGCTTGCTTGCTAGCTTGGTTGTACTTGTTGAATCTGTCTGGTAAACTGGCCCCAGAGATCCCCAAGTCATTCTTCTCTGAAATCCCATGTCTCTGTGTCTATGCCAAAAACACATTTTAGTACTGTCTAAACTCTGTGAAACAGTTGGTGGCACCTTTGTTGTCTTACCGGGCCTGACACTCTAGCCCAGTCAACAAGCACCTCCCCTAGGCTGCTTCTCTGTTACTTTCCCTTGAGTCTGGCTAATTCACTCTTCTCCTTAAAGAGCTAATGTACTGCCTGTAATTAATAGTAACTTTCAGATGTAGTCATCTATTTCTTCTTATACCTGAAGTATTTTTTTCTGTTTGTTAATCAGAGATTAGTGTTTTTGGGATAGTATAATAGTATCCTTATTTTACTGTGGGAGTGCAGGGTCCTTTGTTCTCTGCATTCCCATTCCTCCATAGACGTAGATATATGATAACTGTGTAAGTACCAAAATTCCATGTTTTCCTAATACTTTATGCACTCCGCAAGTTGATGTTCCCCTTTAATTTAAACTATATGTAAACAACTATTGACTCTGAACCTTGACAAAATAGATAGGGTATTCCTGATCACTATTTAATTGGACATCTTCCACTATCCTTTTCCAGCATGAGGTCGATAACTGAGCTAGACAGTTACTGCCGAACCAGGATACTTGCCATCCTAAGGGTTATCGTGAAAACATGGACTTTCTGTGACAGTACTGAGATTCCTTACTGTAAAATAGCACTGTACCACGCGCACACACGCATGCACACACACATTTGCCATGCAACTTTTAACATGTAAAAAAAAAAATTATTTAATGCAGTTGTGTATTTTAATGAAGGAAGCTTTTGCTACAGCTTACTTAGTAGCAATAAAAACAAGGGCAGGAACGTGAAAATGAAATATCTAAAAGGAGGAAGAATGGGACTGCATAAACTACCACTGATTCAAAAGTTGAAGAAGTATTTTAATAGCCAGAACCACTGGTTGCTGAACAGCTAGGAAATCATAAGCAATGTCTATTGGAAACTAACTATAACTCACTGGTACCAATCAGGGCATGGAAGCCCCCCCCCCCCCGTTTAACAGGTGCCACTGGAGTTTGCTGGTATTTTGCTTGCCAGTACCAGCATCACATGGGGGACTACTACCTAACACGCCCTTCAGTTTTTGCAGACAACTGACCATCCCTTGTTCCCTAAATATTGCCATTATAACAAGAGAAACAAAACCATCAGCACCCCTTCCAAACAAACGAGCATGGCTGACATGTTGTGTCTATAAATGGTAGCGTACTGTATAGTGGGTTTTTAACTTCTCTGCACCACTATATTCCATAGTGGTGCTGGCAATGACAGCCTGCATCCCTGGTTTCTTTTTTTTATCACATCTCTTTTTCTCACCTTGCAGCCACAGTCCTGCTATGTATCCAGCCACCGCTCCTCCTTCACTGCCGACCCCGAGGCTGATGTGCCCAGCTGGCATATGCAGCTATGACTGTTGAGAGGGGCCCTCCTAAGCCCCCATGCCCGGCGAGGATCCAATACTGGCACATGCCTTATTTCAGGCATCATCAGCTGGTGGAGCTTGCTGCCATCAAGCGGCCATGGACTATGATGCCATTTTTTCCCTTTTTCTCCAAGATGGGAGCATGGTCATGCAATGACATCCATGCATAATGTGCGGATGTCTGCCATGCTCCCCCCTACTAAGCATCCATGCAACTGCAGTTCCTCCGGGTGTCTCCAGGGACTGCCAGAGCATGATGTGCAACCACCCCTTTCCCCAGGACCAGGAGAGGTGTCATCGGACGCTCGATCCTAGTCCACACCTGACGACCCGGGCTCGTTCCCGAACCCAGATCGCCAGTGTGGAGTGAGGTATGGCGTCCAGCGCCTCAACCCTCAGTGCTACCAGGCCAGCTACAACCCTGGTTTCTTAAGCTTTTTTCTGGGTTACTAGCTACCCCTCTACTGAAGATATTCAACATTTCCCCTTCCACCTCCATTGTGCTGGCAATCTTCAATCAAGCTAGGGTGGTACCTATTTTGAATGGGCATGGATCCTACCCTAATTGACAGCTACCATGCAGTCTTTATTCTATCTCCACTGAGTAAACTGGAATGGATAATTTTTCAACTTCATTACCATATGGTCAAGTATAATGTCTTTTGACAAGCAACATGTGTTCTGTAAGATTTACAGTACCACTGCTGTACTGGTAAGTTTCACCAACAATGCCATCAGAAACATAGATTGTGACAAGCCTATATGAGCACATTTTGTGGGGATGTCTAAAACATTTGATGGCTCGCAGTAGTCTCCTTTTTTTTAAACAGAGACACTTTGGAGTATTGACTTTGACTTCATCCTGGTTTCAGAGCTACATCTCAGGTAGATTACAGCAGTTCTGTCTGAGTGGGTCCATTAGTAACGTTTTGCAGTTTTCCAGCGTAGTTCCCCATGGGTCCATTTTTGGGCCACTACTATTCTCATTATGTATGAACTGTCTCACCAAGTTACGTTATGGAAGTGATATGCTACTACATAAAGATGTAAAAAAATATTTAGACTACAACTACAAGAGTTTAATGTGCTTAAATTCAAATACATATAGTATAAAAAATAAGATGAAAAAGTAGCACAAAAAACATGACACAATCTGCTGAGTTGTTTAAGTAGTGTTGTTTAATTACCATGAAAAAAAATCAGAAGCAAAAGTGCATTTAGAAGTGCATAGCAGAACATCAAGAGAGGAGAGTCAAGGAATTGTCAGGCTCAACCATCACTCATTTGCCTCTGAGGAAGGCTTCTCCTATGGACTGTGGTGGCCAACAGCACTGTTTCTTAGAAAGCAGCCACTACCTCATACTGTATGAATAATTAATTAGTGTGATTAACCTGTTGCATGAGGAACTCATGCAGACACTCGCAACAGACCAGTGCATGTAAGCAAGCTAAACATGTCCACCCTAGATTCTTGCTTTTCAGTTAAATTGGAAGTGTTCAGTTAGTAAAATGCACTCTCTTTTAGCACACAAAGATTACAGTACAGTATATCATCAGACAGTGCAGGCAATAATTTTGATGATAACTTAAGGGATCTGCACAGACATGCAAGGAAAACCTGTGTTTGTTTCGCCTCCAATTGCTGCAAATCCAGGAATACAAGAGTAATTTATTAAGGAGCTTCAAATCTTTTTTTTTTTTAATTACTAGCACCTCCTGCCTTCTCTTTGTCCCTGATGAGTCTAACCATTTTGTTAACGATCAACTGAGATTGCACGGTCAGGAATATTAGCTTTTACCCACATTTTGAATATCACAAGGATACAGCAATACTGTAGTCCAGGATGTATGCTCTGACCAGGTCCTTTTTTGGCAGCAAAACATTTGACATTCAAAGAAGCTGACATCAATGTGGTCTCAAAGCACAGGCCAAAATTAAATGGTTCTTGTTGCCAGTTAGTGCTGGACAACAGTGCAAGAGATAATGTAGCAGCCAGCGGGGAAACTAAGTCACTGAATTTTCTTTCTTTAAAAATTCTTGGGGAAAAAAGTCAGTTTGCTTTCTCACCCATAGGCTATCCTCTGTCTTTTATTTATTTATTTATTTAAGAGTTTAACCAGGCAGGTATACTGAGCGGAGAACCACTCGTTTCCAGATGCGACCTGGGGAAAACAGGGGAAGGGGCATAAGCGAAAGGAAACGTACATATATGAGCATGTGGTACAATAGTAGCTCATGATACAGCATTATACAATAGGTAGCTAGGGCAGGCTTGCAATTCGTGTTTATAACATACACAGTGATAACCATTCGTTGCATTGGGAATTTATAACACCTTCAAGTTGACAGCTTTGAGAGAGGAACAAGCTAGATTAAGAACCCAATTAGCCAGTGCATAGATTATTAAATACCAGGTGGAGGAAGCCATAGGCCATAGCCAAGGTCAGGAGGGCTTAAGCTTGTGTAGACTGGAAGCAAGAGCATGCTGTGAGGAAATGTTCGAGGAGGAGTGAGTTGAGGAGGCTATGGTTGGTGGAGTGGCGGATATCAGCAGGCAGGTCATTCCAGAGTTTTGCCAATCGGTATTTGAACACCGACTGGCCCATAGAGGTGCGCTTGAGTGGGATTTGGAAGAGCCTGGTATCAGAGTGTCTTGGGGAGTAGGCAGATGGGGGTTGAGCCATGAATATGGTGCCCAGGTAAGGTGGAAGGGTTTGGGTCCAGAATTTAGCAGCAACTCCAGTGCAGTGGATTTGTCTGCGGGCAGTGAGTGAGGGAAGGGCTAGGGAGCTGTATAGGTCACAGTGGTGTGTAATTTTTGGGCACTCCAGTATGAAACGGCAGAAAGAGTGGAAGTGTGTGTCCAGGCTGGCCAGGGTTGACGGGGAGGCAGCACCATAGACCACATCCCCGTAATCAAATATCGGGAGTATCATCTTTTGTACAAGTTCATGCCGGACCAGGGTGGACATGCAGCCTTTGTTATGCCCCCTTTTAAGACAATATTTTGCAAGTCCAAATATGAAAAGTAAAAATATTATTTCTAGGTGTGTATGGTGGCGGTGGTCGTGTGTGTGTGTGTGTGTGTGTGTGTGTGTGTGTTGGGGGGGTAGGCAGCACCTAGGGTCTGACAAGTGCAGCATCTCACTCAAACAATGAAGCCCTGATTACAGTGCAGTTTGCTTCATCTTTGTATCAGCTTTTCTTTCATCTCCTTCTTATTAATACTCCTGCCACATAATCTTTAGTGTGCTTGTCCTGGTGTCCATAGTGCCTCTTGCTGGTAGGGGCAGGGCAGTAACACTGCTGGGGGCTGCCTTGCAGCAGCATTCTCTGGGTGCAGTCTGTAGCTCTGAATTGTCAGAGAAACACAGCTGTCTTTCTTGGCTCCTACCAGTTTTCTGTTCCCCACGCCACTCTCATCAGAGGGCTCCCAGGCTGCTGGGAGTGACCCTTCTTCCTTGTGTGCTCAGATCTGAAGAGATGAAAGCCCTGTTGTCTTAGCTCTTCATTAGACATTAATGCTGAATTCATGGTGTCATAACAAAGGTGAAGCCAACACAGGTTATTGGGTGTGTGTGTGTGTGTTTCAAATGCTGAATTAATATTTGGTGTTTGCAAGACGGAATGTTAAAAAGAGATGATAAAACAAAGGGATACAACCTAAATAGCAACAGCACTTTAGAAGACTGTTTTATTTGGTTGAGCAACAAGGGAGACTGAAGCTAGAAGATTTCGAGACAGTGTATAGTATATCTCTTCCTGTAGAGGCTGTAGGCAAAACGTTTTTTATTCCCCCTTTAACCGTTTACTGAGCTGATATTCCAAAGCACATTGTCCATGCTTTTTTCTTAAGGAACAATTTCTGTTTCTCTTAAAAACTATTTTTTAGACAAACATTGAGGACTTGCATTCTCGACAGTGGACTGTTTAATTTGTATCCTCGTGACTGTCAGATCGGCTGCTGTCAGGAACAGCTGTTCGGTCACAAAGCTGTTTACCAATGGTTCTGTGGAAATTCTAAGTTTTCATTTTTTTAAATGGGATCCTCCATCTATAGTGCTGTATTCCTGTGCAAGTAGTTTACAAGGCTGCTGTGATTCAGTCAGTTGCCCTGTGGCAATGTAGAAGCAGGGATGATTTTTAAACTGTATTTAATTTACAAATAAAAATGACAGGCTACTTACACTGTACTTTACAGGATGACTCTGTTCAACATAAAAAAAAAAAAAAACTGAAAACTTTGAATGGGCAGGGAATGGTGGAACACATCTTTGTAAATGAACAGTTGTTTCTGACAGTAGCCAACAACTATGAGGATAAAAATGTAACGGTTAAAAAAAAAAAAAAAAGTCATACAGCCAGAAGGTTAACAAAAAGGAAGTTGGAATGCCCCCACTAAGCCAGCCCATTTCAACAGTTTGTGTGCCCAGAAATAGATGTAACACCATTAGGAACATCAGCAACACTTCACAGAGCACAGGCAAACCTGAGTACAAAAATCACAGCAGCTGAAAGCCGTGAGAGGGATCACTTGCTCAACTAACATCACATCTCAAGGTACAATACTTCCAATAATAAAAGTTTTCTTTCACTTTAAAATCGCCGTTTACAAGGTCCCCTTATTCTTGTGTTAGAGCCACCAGTATCAAGCCTCACAGTCTCCCTTTCTGGTTCTGAGAGCTGTTCGCTGGGGATCAGGGCAGGGCACCCCCGAAGAGACTGAAACAACAACAAAAAAAAAAAAAAAAACATTACCAGTACCTCTCATTTCATGGGATTAGCACAGGGCACACCCAAGGGGATTTCACAAAAACTAACAAACAGAAAAAAAAAACACATCACAGATACCACTCTCCTCAGGAACATGGCAGGGCAAAACCTGAGAGGATCTGAAAAATAAAATATTGACACTCTTCTCCTCCTTGGCATACTTGATAGGTCTTTGGTCTTTCTTACAGACACTGTTTCTGTGCCCATACCACCTTTGTATACCATTAATTCTACTCAGGCTGGACCAGCTGAGAAGTAGTGTGTCCTGTTTCTGTGTACGAGTTTTTGTTTTTATGGTCGTCTCTAACACCAGGAGGATGAGTGACTTAAAAAACGGTGCAACTGTGGCTCTCATGGAATTTTATCCAGGCCTCCCTGTTTCGAAGTCCAAGCTCTCTCCTCACGCATTTTGACTCGGCAGGCCTTCATTGTAAGTAAGAGTACTGCTGTGACCCCCATAAAATAAATCTTTGCCTTACTTGCCTTATTACATTAATGTTGAGTCTCCATTTTATTGATTTATTTAGTTTTGTTCACTCTGCATTGCTGTTCAGCACCTGAGGTAGGCTTACCTGCTGCAGGCCGTAGCTTATGGCCATGGTAGCTGTAGTAAGACCGGCCAGGCCTGACTATAGTGTTCCTGCTTGGGAAGTCAAATTTGTGCATATTTTCTTTCTTTTTTTTTTTTTTTTGCAGCCAGGCGGACTATCGTAGCACATTTAGCAACATTGTATACCATTCAGGGAAAAACTCATTCCCCTAAGCTACCTGTTCCCATTTTTTTTTTTTGCTGTATAGTGAGAAACATTTCTTGTACAATAGAGAGTATGGTCTGATATGTGGGAAGAAAACAGGAGGGGCAATATCGAACAACAGACCTAAGCATACAGTAAATAGCCTACCAACTCTCCTGCGGCTCACTAGTCACCATTAGAAATTTGTTGAATGCCCTATCCTGCAGGGAGTTAAATAGCTGGTTTAGCCTCGCATAGCCACAAGCGGTTCAGAAACATGGGTAATGCTATTCTTACCAGAACTGCGTAGCAGTAGCCCATAAATAAGTTCCTGGGTGAGTGCAGGGCACAGTAGACTCTGGTACTAGGACTATATGTAAAAAGCTGCTAATCATTCTGTGCCAAGTGCCATGCACAGTCACTAATCACTGTTGATAATCTCCCCCTGTAATTGACAATCGAGTTTGTGACTTACGTAGGACTGCAAATCATCATCATTTGTTTTTAAACTGCAGGACACTGCAGACAGTGCTAAATATATATAATATATATATATATATATATATATATATATATATATATATATATATATATATATATATATATATATATATATATATATATATATATTAGTGCTAAAATGTAACTTCTGTATGATGTGCCATGCACATTAGAAAATCATTATAAAATGGAGAGAGAAAACCCTGCTTTCTGATTGGTTATTACCTGTGCAAGAACTCTGTTCCATGCACAGGTAGTAAGTTCAGAAAAACAGGACCGCATTGAAAATTAAAAAATAACAGAGCTGTTGAAATGTTTATTTCTTAATTCTGCCATTTTCATTTCCCTTGCTGACGCAGCTTATCGCAGATACCGAGTTAACTAGTCAACCATCAAAAATCATTCATTTAAACAAATGGGCTGGCAATGACAAACAATATGTTTCAGCCCTACATGCATCAAACATAAATAAAAAGGTTGTAGTTACTTTTTTGTGCTGCCGATCGCGATACCGCTCCTGAAATGCATCTCATCCCTCCATCTGTAGTGCTGATTGTACTCCTATCTCTGCTTGTGAAAATCAGAACTTTTTAATCTAAATCAGCCCACAATTTTTTGTAAATTAGTTGGACTGCAGTCAGAAATCTTGGTTGGTTACCGTGTTCCAGCCGACACCGATCGGAATTGACAGGCTGACACACTGACCCAGAAGATGCCTTTTCGGGACCTGACAGTTTGACCCACAGGACAGGATTTTATTTTTTTACCAGGTAACCTGTAGCTCGAGCATGGGGGAGGGGGGGGAGAACCACAGGAAAGTAATAATTACACGCATCAAACATTAAAACATAAGTAAAAAGGTTGTAGTTCCTTTTTTGTGCTACCAATTGTAATACCGCTCCTGAAATACACCTCATCCCTTCATCTCCAATGCTGATTGTACTACTATCTCTACTTGTGAATACCAGAACTTTTTAATCTAAATCGGTCCACAAATTTTCTTAAATGAGATGGACTGCAGTGACAAGTCATGATCGTAACAGTGCTCCAGCTGACACTGATCAGAATTGACAGGCTGACGCACTCTGACTCAGAAGATGCCTTTTTGTGACCTGACAATTTGAACCACAAGAGACAGCTTTTTTTTTCTTTCCAAGTAACCCATACCTCGAGCATGGGGGGGGACCACAAGAAAGTAATAACTTTGTTTTTATACATCTATATGGCTATCAACTGATGTGAAAATGAGGTCATGCATATTAATAAGCAATTCAATTACATCATTCTGTAGTTAGCGGGGGGGGGGCTATTTTATCATAAATTAGTATAAGCAATTTTTTTCTGTATATAAACATGAATTTTCTAACTGTATAAAGTAAAAAAAAAAGAACCCATTTTATAAGTGCAGTAAGACACTCCAGGGTTATACAGCAGCTGAAGGCACTCGGCCTGTGTCCTCATGCCTTACTATGTCCCTGGCCATGCAGTAAGATCTATTCCATGTACACCCTGTCGTGTCTTACTGCTTACATGTAGATTAGTAATTCCACGTATAAATTGGTACTCCATTACTGCCTATGTATTTATATTAATTTGCATGTATTAATTTTCTGAAATACTGACAACCGGTTTCCAGTATGTTCACACCTGGTAATGGGAAAGTAGCTGGATACCTAAATAACAACACACAGCATCCAACAAATGGTGAATAACACAGAAGGAAATAGAGGGAATGCTTACAAGTGTCCGTGACTTTTTATCATTTCCAAACTGTTCGAGCAGTTGTTAGCCTCTACAATGGCTCAAGGTGATCTCAATACATGAAGATAAATGGAGAAATACCAACACAACCTATACTGATTGCCATTTAACCTGTTAAATAGGTAAGTAAATGACAAAATTAGACTCCAACAGGTGTTCCCTTGTGACATGAACAAAACGTATCAACTGCTGCCTGATTTAATATCTAGTGCACGTGGAAGAGGAAGGAACCTGAGTATAATGCTCACTATTCCAGTTTCCTTCCGATATATATCTCTCTGTACAATTATTTTTTTTGATGGGGCTGAACGAAAGAAATACCACCCATTGCTGCATCCCACCCGCCTCTGAAACCTGTTGTAACCCACCCGCTTCCTGCAGTAATCAAGCCCCGCCTGGCTGAGTACACCCAGCCTTGTCAACTCCCCCACAACATGCAAAAAACAAGACTCTGGCCTGTGGGCACAGTTTTTGCTGGTATTGTATTTGTGGAGTTAGGACACAGGGAACTAAATGAGCTGCTGACCCTGGTGTGGAGGAAATGTCACTGAATGGAAGGGTAAAGCAGAATGGGCACTAGCCGCAAGCCAGTAGACAGAGTGCAGTGACTGAGGAAGGGGTCAGCCAGGGACTTCCAGTGCCTGGGAGGGCTGAGGACAAAACTGGGGACCCATGGGGGGGAGAGAAATGGCTGGGGGGGTGAAGGGGCAGGGGAAGGGAAGGGAAGCGCTGCAGGACAGCAGAGGCACCAATCCCAGCCGAGGAATAAGATCACAGTCCCCCACTCCCATGGGCGGATTGCTGGGGTGGGGTACAAGCCACATGGTCTGGCATTCTGGTGACCGGGAACACACCAGTGGGGATGCAGTACAATGGGATTGCACATGGGCACCTGGAAGTTGGAAGCTCGAACACGCTGGGAAAAACCATACCCTAACATGCAAAATGAATTTATTACAGTTTTTTATTTTGTGGGGGCACTGGGAGCACCGTGCTGAAGACCACGTGGGTCGGCGGTACCAGAAGCTCTGGGGGAACCATATTGGGGGACCTGATGGGAGTAGGTGGCAACTTAGGAGTAAGCAAGCCATGGCCGGGGCTATCACAGATCGGGCCGGTAGGAGAGCAAAACACCCAAGAGCCAAGTACAAAAGTGACAGGGGGGAGCAGGGAATCAGCAGGGGCTGGTGCTAACAGCTGCCATGAAAGAAAGCGAGGAAGAATTAGTGATTGGAACCCATGACCAGCCAGCAAGGAGGGAGCTAAGTTGGGGAGGATAAAACCAACTGGCCAACAAAGCTGGGTGCATGTAAAACTTAACTGACAATGATCCCCAACAAAATCTTGCTTGCTGCTGCTCTGCCATTCTAAAGAGGGCTGGCATCTTGACATATACAGTTTCTGCCGATCCACACCTTGAACTAATTTCTCTCCCACTCATCACTCCGTATATTGGTCCCTAAGGCTGCAATTTAAACAGAAGTTGCTAGACTTCTTTTTTGCGAGAACAAATCCTTGGTTGAACTTTCTCCCTCTAGCCTGAAAACTGATCACCCCATTGAAAACAGTGGTAAATGAAAAACTTGCATGGCTGTTCTGTTACCCAAGCTGTTTCTACCATAAAAAAATTGCACAAAAATGCCACACCATTTGGCCAGAGGATGATGAGGAAAAAAATGCAAAAAGTGGCGACTTTATGACTTTTTGCACTATCCAGATCTCAGAATCTGCACATCCAACTGGAGCAAGACTTGACAGATCAAGAGATCTACCTCCCGGAACAGTGCATGCCAGCTTTTGAGGAAATACATTGATCAGGTGCAAGGTTATTAAAGTGCAGAATTTGAGGTTTAACATTGAACATGCTACTCAACTCTCACTATAGGGGCGCAGTATAAAATATCAGTGGAGTAACCCATGACAGAGCGTAAGTTCACTGAGCATTAATCCACACCTGGGGGGTGGTGTGTGTGTGTGTGTGGTGAGGCACGAGGCTGCAGGCCGAGTGACTTCAACCATCCAGGCGTGATAATGCTCAGTAAACCCACGCTCTGAAGTGGGTCAATCCACTTATTAAATGGGCAACTTTATTTTAGAGGTTTAGCTAAATAAATATTAAAAAAAACACTGTTTACAAGCATTTGTAATAAAATAATTCTTCCTCCAATGGGTTTGTTCATCTGAGATCGCTGTAGTTGTAGTTCTCAAAATTCTACGTGGACTCATAACTTGATTGTTTTTTAATATGATCAAGGACAGAGAAAATTTTCAACTGGTGCCAGAAAGGCGATTTTGCGCAGGGACCGCAGAATCACCTTTTGGGATGTAAAAAGAAAAAAAACCTTTGGGACAGGATTTGAAAATGACAGCTATTGCAGTAATTTAAAGGTGAACCACACAAATGAAATAAGTCTAGATATATTACCAGTGTACAAAGAGTTTTCTTGATTATGCCTCCATTTATATTTTATTCGCCTTTTTTTAAGATCAATTTGAAGTCTCCTTATTTTTTCCAGGTTGTATTTTATATATAAAAGGTTAATAGAATACAGTATAATTATAAGATTACATTGGAATGTTAAATGTAAAAAACATTGCATTCTAGTTTGAAAAAAGCTTAATGTTTTGTATGAATTATGGAATTTTATCAATAAACAAGTGTAAAAAAAAAATACATTGAACAGCATAGCTGCATCGTCAGTTCGTGGTCTGGCTTTGAAGAGTGAAGGTGTGTCTGCAGTCCAGAGAGGATTATGGCATTAGACTCCCAGTGGGTAAGTAAGGGCTTGGGTGGGCTGCAGGGTGGTGGATGCTCAGATGGAGGGGAGGGTGGGGGTAAGGAATGGTCACAAAAGACATCGATGGGCCGTTTTGATTTTTTACAGGGGAGAAAAAAAAAAGAGCTCAGCGAACCTCGATCACAACACTGGGGGATTGGGCACCCCTAGTGTCACAGTTATGTAATATTGCTTCAGTATATCCTCGCTCTTTAGCATATGGGGCTCACCGATCAAGCTGATATTTTCCCCTTAACTAGAGGGAATTTTCCAGTGTTTTTTCCCCACTAGATTACATTATTTCCTGTGGAAGCTGAATGCTCTGTTTTCTTGTATATATCAAGTCTATGATAATTCCCCTGTAGATTACATAAGGCCCCTGTAAAGTATATAAATCCCTGTAGATGTGGGAGCCCTGAATATATAATGGAAATGTTGGAAACGATTAAAATTCTCCTCTGACATATTGCAGACCACCGCCTGGAAAACAATTCGATTCCTCTGCTGACATATACTGCCCCCCACTCCCAACCAACTGTACACTTCAGTTTCCATTCTGAAGAAAGACTACAGTACAGTCTTTTGAATTATTAATTGTTGAAGGTCATGAATGCTGACACATCCATCCTTATCCCATGAATTGTATGGACTGAAGGTTGGGTAAAGTACAGTTTATACGGCTGGGCACGAGAACAGCTGCTGCTGAAAAGATTTCTGTTAAACTGCTGCAACCCGATGGAAGATTCCGCAGATTCTGTGCCTTTTGGTGATCTATGTTACCCATGTGCCTATTCCACAGGTGTTTGAAGCTCAGACTCTCCCTAATAAATACATTTTGTTACTTACAACAGCAGTGGAGAATTTTATATACTGTGTATATATATATATATATATATATATATATATATATATATATATAGCCAGAGGCGAAACAGGCTTTAATTTTTTTGCCAAAGCTGGGACTTGGTACTGGTGTAGAGAAACGAATAGCCACTTAAAATTAAAGTGGTAAAACAAATTACAATTAGAATATAAAAACAGTAATGGTAGCCTTTCCTTTAACCCCCGATGTCTATCTCCATCTCAACAACAGTAGTGAACATCCCCTCAAAATAAAAAATAGAGAGCAAGGTACAAACTAGGAACTCTATGTGGAAATAATAGAACCCAGTCATTTGGAGTCAGTAAGTCATGGCTGCAGTCAATGACTATACTCCAAATGACTGGATTACAATTTGTTGTACACAGGGTTCCTGATGATTCTTGGCCTGTTTTTTTTTCCCCGGGGAGGGAGCAATGTACAGTGCTGCTGCTATGCTATTGAAAGAGATGTGGAGGAAGGAAAAGATGACTGGGAGTTAAAGAAAAGGATACTGCTACTGTTTTTATATTCCAATTGCACTTGTTTCATTTTACCACTTTATTTTGGGTTTGGGGCTATTCTTTCCACTACTCCCAGGTCCCAGGGTCCTGACTTTGGCAAAAAGAATAAAGCGTAGTCGCTATATATATGTAATTCTCCACTGAGAGATCCAAATAAAATTTGCTTAAATAAAAAAAATAAAAAAAGATCAGAATCACTGTCATCAGTGAAGTCAATCATTCACTGTCCCCTCCCACTGTCTTTCCAAAATTTCAGCTATACTTCAGATGGCACTGAAGGAGTTTCCCTTCCACCGTGACAGTGACTCAGATCTCAGTGGAACCAGCATCCCGGCCCTGATCCCTGTACAGAATGGTAAGAACTAGATCGATATAAGAAGCTGAACTGGGGTTAGACAGACTTTGAGGACAGAGTTGGGGCAGGACAACCACAGCAGGGCTCCATGAGAAAATAAACCTCTCTGTCTGTGTAGTCGGTCACTGCACTGGTCTCTTAGTAACTTGGAAAATAATTTAAGACAGTATTCACTTCCGTTCAGGCAGGTGAGGGAAATGATGCATAACATCATAATTTGAACATACACTGCCAGCAGTGCCCAATGGAAATAAAAATAAAATAATGTTACCTGTATCACTCAAGTGTCAAAAGGAAGTCACTCACATCATTCCTAACTCACTCCCAGGTAGATCTACCTTGCAAGCAATGCGCCAATGCCTCCAGATCAGGTAAGGAGGATAAGGACCAAGGAAGAGGTAATAAAAACATAAACAAATGTAACTAATGCTGGTGACTCCGGTGGGTGGAAGTTAGTCATGCTTGGAGCAGGGAGTCAGCAATCAGTTGTCGATCAGACCAGTCGCCATGGAAAAAGGCGGGTGGTGGCTCAGTCGGATAGGCGGCAAATGGGACTTGCGGTTCCTGCTGAAAGCAGATAACTGATGCAGGTTTGGAAGTTTTACAGGGTGCCTGTTGTTTTCAGGATGAGGGTATGGTACATTAATGCGTGCTTGAATGTGACATCACTGGTGCCACGGATTTCACCACTGGAAAAGACCCGCAAATCTTTACTGTTTCTTGGTGGGTTCATTATACCTCACAACAGCAAGGTGTGAAGTGTGGGGGTTCTAGTGTTCAAGGACACAGTGCGGGACTTCAGCAGTTATATGGCATACAGATGCTAATTTTGTGTGACTTGCTTCAAAGGCTGACAAAACAGGCCATTCAGTTGACGTTCCTGTGTGTTTTTCGATTGGCCAGCCCACCATGTTAAATTTTGTGCTTGTTTTATTGGAAGTTGGAATGGTAAGTAACTTGTAAGTTGGAACTTGTGTTTAATTTCTTTATGCCTACTAGTGCAGCCGCTGCATTGTAATGAAGTGGGGGGGCAGATGGGGGGTGACGGCGATCATGGCTATGTTTACTGGCAGGCTGAGGAGGTGGAACGGCATTCCAGAGCATTCTGGTTTAGTTTAACCACTGTGTGATATATGTATAAAGGAAGATGATCTCAATAGCGGTATCCAGGCTTTGTTACACAAACTTTGGCCTCACTGGGAAGCATCTGAGATAAAAATGAAGGCAAGTAAAGAAACAGAAATAAAAAGAAATGTCTTAAATCTAATTCTGGTCAAGACTGTAGCCAGAAATAGTGCAGTGCTGCAGTCAATAGGGACAACATGGGTGGACTGCTTCACAGATGCTGAGACAACTGTGATGCAATCCAACATGTTCATTCGGAAGGAATGCAGAGTCCTTTTCCTCAGTGATCGTAAAAGGACTGCAGGGTTCCGTCCACTGTAGCCCTAAAAACAAACATCAGAACTAAACTAAACAGGACACGTTTAGCTACATTCTGAGGTTTGTTTTTTAGAATTGTGGCCAGAAACACCTTTTCTGGGCACCCCAAATCCCAAGTGTCGAGGTTAGTGAGAGGACCACTTCTGCCATGTTCTCTGTATGAGAACAGTGGGGTTTTCTTGACTTCTGCAGTCATAGCTGGAACTCGTGCTGCCAGCTGAAGGTTCATGTATGAGCCTCTGTTTCCCTGGTGTCTAGTGGCACCCCACACCTGCTGATCACTATCCCCTATTCATGGTGTCTAGTGGCACCCCACAATATCTTTCTCTGGTGTCTAGTGGCACTCTCAGATTCCTTTTTTTTTTTTATTGATCAGTCTGTATAATCTGACCCTGGGATGCCCCCCACTGCACCCCGTTGTATTTATTTGCTGACATCGGGGGGACCCAATTCCTGTGTCTGCACTAATAGCTGCCCTCCAGCAGTGTGGGACACTGGGGAGCCCACTCCCAGTGTCCCGGAATAGTTATTTAGTTTATATCTGGAAAGAAGAAAACCATCCCCCAACTTCTTATTCTTTTTTTTTTTGTTTAACCTTAACCCCCCCCCATCCTGTACTTACCTGCGGAGGTTGTGCACTGTCATCATCTGTGGACCAGGACAGGGTCACTGTCTTCTATGAAGTGGGTATTTTATGTTTGAAAATGTGGTATGTACGAAAATAGCTATCGCTTATTTTTGCGCATACCATATTTTTGAAAATGAAATATCCACTTGCAATCAAGGATGATTGTCATTTTATTATTAAGAGAAAAAACACTGTTACCTATAGTTCCTCTGTGGTATGGAGGACAAGACACAGGAATGGGATACCCAAGGGTTCTGGGTTCAAAATCATTCTCTCCCTAGTTTTAATTTTCCTCATCTACAATGAAGGTGAAAACAAAAAAGAGTGAGGAGTGGCTTCAAGCCTAGGACCCTTTGGTTTGCAGTCCATGCCTTGTCTTCATCATCACAGGGCAAGTACAAAAATGCAGGTGCTTTGTCCTTTACCCATGAACTCTGTCAGTTCTGCTATGAGCCAATGTCATCACTGTCCATGTTCCCTGTTTCCTTCTTTATTGATACAATCCCCCCTTCAAGACCCCCATGCAATCTGCCAACATCCCACCGCCTGCTCCTCAACCACGACTGATTACCTTCACGAACTATGCTGCCCTTGATACACAAGCCTTCTTATCTGACATATCTGACATAGACTGGACTGACGTTTTCTCCACCTCCAATGTTGACACTGCCCTTAACATATTTCTCACCAAGTTTGGCGGATACAAAAGAAACACCTCCCAGAAGAAAAAAAGAAGAGTCAGAGGTCAGCAGTCAAGATGGCTAAATAAAGAACTCCTATGTAAGTTAAAAGTCCGAGATAAGCAATGGAAACAATACAAAAAATCTGGGCTCCCCCTGGATCTTATCCTGTACAAGCAGTATAGAAATGATTGCAAAAGGCGCATCAGGCAGGCTAAAAGCATATACTGTCAAAACCTGCTAACTCCTCCAACGACCCTCGAAAATTTTGGAGCCACATTAAAACTTTTTTAGGATCTACGCAAGCTGTCACCCCCTCAGAAATGGTCCTGCAAGGTGTCCACTGTAATGACTCCTTCACTATTGCAAACGCGTTTAACCAGCAGTTTTCCGACCTATCTGCCTACACAGCTTCCTTCAATCTCCTGCTACACAACTGAACTCAACATTCCTGGCGATTCACCTACCTCATCTAAACCATTCTACTTCAGCGGTCACCAGGCATCAAGTCTTCAAGCTGCTCAAGGCTATCTCTGACAATACCAGCCCAGGCTCTGATGGAATGGAACCCGTCTATTAAAGATGGCTGCTCACCTCATATCTGGACCTATAGCTAGAATCTTCACCCTATCCTCTCCAATGGCTCTGTCCCTGAAATCTGAAGGCCGCCAGAATTACTCCCGTGTTTAAAAAGGCAGCAAAATGACATGACCAACTACAGACCAATTGCTATACTATTAGTCCTTAGCAAGATCCTTGAGAAATTAGTCTCTATTCAAGTTACCGAATTCGTTGAAAACTCCAACTTACTCAATACAGCACAGCACGGCTTTAGAAAACACCACAGCACCATGACTGCACTAGCAAAATTCTCTTCTGACATTTTTACCAACATGGACAAAGGGAAGCTAACAGGGGCTGTTTTCATCGACCTCACTAAAGCGTTCGACCTTGTTGACCGTCCTTTACTACTTGCCTCCCTCAGAAATCTGGGCTTCTCCTACCCTGTCACTACCTGGTTCAGCAGCTACCTTGCCAACAGGACTCAAGCAGTGAAATTCAACTCTGCGATCTCTGACAGTGCTGTTATCAATATTGGCGTCCCTCAGGGCTCCATTCTCGGTCCTCTCCTCTTCTCACTATTTGTAAACAATCTCCCTGATGTAGTAACCTCTGGCCACTCACTACTTTATGCTGATGACCTGGTCATCTATGCCCCTCTGACAATATCACCAACCTGAATGCTGCCCTTCACAGACTTCCACTTGGTGCAGCGCTGGCTACACACAGCATGTTGTCCTTAACTCCAATAAAACTAAAGCCATGCTATTTGGATCCCCACACAAATCAAGAACCTGCTCTTCTCTCTCTGTGTCTGACATTAATGGTAACCCTCTGGAGTCTGTTAGCTCTTTTCGCTACTTGGGCATTCACCTTGACCAAAATCTTGACCTAAAGCTGCACATCCAGGAAACTTGTAAATCTGTCAATTGTAAGCTAGGGCTGCTTACAGGACTAACTACCTGCTTACCCTGTCGCTAAACTGGCAATTGCTAGAGGAATCCTGTTGCCAACCCTCACCTCCGGTGCTCCCATCCTAACCATGGCCAGTAAAACTGCTCTGCACCAATGGGACACCACCTTCAACAATGTTTGCAGGTATGCGCTAAAGCACCGCACCTGAAGCACCATTGTCAGCTATACAAAGACCGGGCTGGCTATCTCCCTCCTCCACCAGGCAATATACCTCTGCAACCTTTCGGACACCATCATCACAGCATCAAAGCCAGCTGAGCTCTCAAAACTACTCCAACCGGTTATACCTTCACGGGACCTTAGATCCTCTGACAAGTCCTTATTGAATATTCCTCTCTCTGCACACTTAAGGGCTCAGGAGCCTTCAGTTATACTGCCCCTCACTTTTGGAACTTGCTGCCCAGGGACTAGAAATGCTCCTTCTCACGATGCATTTAAGCACAATCTCAGAGCTTTCCTTACCTCGATGGACAAATGTGTTTGTTTGATCCCTCTTGAATCCCATGCTCCTAACCTGTTCTCCTCCCTCCCTATTATGTATTATAGGCACTTCGCTTTTTATTCTTGGTTGTTTTTGCTTTTATGTTTCATGTTTGTTGATACTGTATAACATTGTTGTTCTGATGCCAATTGTAAAGCTCTCTAATTACTGCCTAGTCACTTAGCTTGCCCTCGCTCCTGAGCTGTTTTCCCCCACCTTCATTCCTTATCCTGCACCCTCTGTTCCTGTAACACTTACTTTCCCAGCCCGCTCTTCCCTTCCCACTTAGCCATTTCTCCAGTACCCCTGTCATTACCCCTCCTTTTCCTGCCCCTCCTCTCCTGCTCTTTGCGCCTCACTCCCCTCTAACCGCCTCCACTCCTCTCTGCCGTCTTCGGTTCCACCGCCGGTAACAGGTTGCTACCTTGTACCGCTAATGCCGTAACTCACGCCACCCTTCCTACCTTTCTTTCACCTTTCTGCCCCTCTCCTGCCAGCTTTCCCTCCTTCTTTTATTCTTCCCTCTTCTCCCTATGCTCAGTCCTCACCCCCTTCCCTCTCCTATTTTATCCCGCCTCCCACCAGTTTGCGTGACTCCCCTCTCTCTCCTGCCATCTCGTAGTTCCACCGGCTCGGCCGCAGGTTACTACTCTACCCCGCCAATGCCGTTTTCACCGCCTCGCCTCTTGTCCTCCTCCCTTCTTCTGCTCCGCTGCGCTCTTACTAGGTGCACTCTATCTCCCTACCCCCACTCATTTCCCTATCTGTTCCGTGCCCTTCATCCCTTTTCCCCTATACCCTGCCCTTCCCACCCTACCCTTCCCTCCCCATTCCTTTAGTTCAAATCCCTCCTCACCCTTTCACCTAGTCCCCCCACCGCCCTCCCTGCACATCACCCTCTCTCCCTCTCTATTTTTCCCGTAGCTTCACTGTCCTGTTCCCGACCTCTCCGTCTCTCTTGCCGACTCCCGGTTCCACCGTCCCGGCCACAGGTGGTAACCTTCTCCGCTAATGCCGCACTTGCGCCTTAACCTCCTCCTGTCCTCCCCTTTTTGCTATTCGCCCTACCACCCCTGTCTCTGTCTCTCCTGCCCTACCCCACACCTGTCCCTACCACCACCTCCCCTAGTTCTCAACAACTGAATACATGTAATTTTATCCTTATTGCTATGCTTGACTACACTGTGTGACTTTGTCCTTTGCAAATGTATCCTGCTCTGTGTAATTTCTTATGTATCCTGCAAATGTATCCTGCTTTGTGTAATCTCTTATGTATCACTGTGTTCTGTAACTGTACCTCCCGGGTCGTGCCTGAAAATAGTCACTTGTTGGCTAGCGCACTTACCCGGTCAACAAAAACTAAATAAATAAAATAAATAAAAACATCGGGGGTCCAATCCCCGTATCAGCACTAGAAACACCTCCCTTCCACAGCAGTGTGGGACACAGGGGAGCCCACTCCCAGTCTCCGAAAATAATTATTTACTCTGTAACTGAAAAGAAGAAAACTGTCCCCCAACGTCTTTTTTTTTTTTTTACCTGGAAAAAAGGAAACGGTCCCTCATCGCCCCTGTAGTCCCCCTTCCCCATCAGCACCCACCACTCCACACCCCTCCCACCCTATACATACTTCCAGAAGTTGCCCGCTGTCATTTTCTGTGGACCGGGGCATCTCTACATTCTTCAAAGCCAAACCACAAACTGATGAAGCAAGGAAAGTGCTGTATAATGTATTTCAATGGCGTTTTTAGCTTATGTTCATAACTTTGCCATTTTAACTTATATTTTATTAGTTTTATGTAAATGAGCATTACATATGATTGCCAACAGGCAGGCATAGCAATATCACAGTTTGCCGAAACAAGCATTTCATTTTTACAGTAACCTCATCAAAGCACCCGTGTTCTACGGTACAACAGGTGGGGGTGTATGTATATTTCTACCAATAAGCTAGTTTACTAAAATCATGACTAGTCTGAAAATCTTCAGAACATAAATGTACAACCATTTGAAACTGTCCAACTTTGGCCTTCACAGCCATGAGCAGGGAAGATGCAAAAAGTCCAGGAATCATTGAGCACCCTATCAAAGGGTTACGCTTCCCACACCATTGCTTCAGGATCAGAAAATATATTACTTAGACTCCCCCTGTGCAGCACACACAGACGACAAGTGTCTATGATTAAAAAGATCATTACAGGCATTAAGAGAAAAAACATATTACCCAACCAGGTGACTAACTTTGGATTTTCTTTCTTTGTTTTTCCAACTATTTTTCTCATCTCTCCTTCCATTAGCCTCTCTCTGGTGCGGGCACACAGTGCTGTGACTTCTCCCATCTGCCTGAAGCACTGAGCGACCAACTCTGGTGTCAGCACCCCAATCCTGGCTGTTGCCTGAGCCCTGGATCTGAGTCCCCCTGGGAGGGACCGCCAAGCTCCTCAGGTGCTCTGTCTACAGTGTTGAAGGCTGCAGTCATGGATGGGACTGGGTTGTGTGACCAAATGCTCGGCGGTGACGTGAAGTCCTGACCTTTGTTCCCCCCTTTGCCTACCAATGGTGAGAGGGGTTTTCCTTGCTTTTCTCCCCACCTTCCACCCCAAGAGCCCAGATATGCAATGACATCCTTCGATGTCTACCATGGCTCTGATCCCTCTACTACAGCCCTGAACGGCGCAATACCTCCAGCTTCTACTGGGGGCTGCTGCTGTGCGGGGCATGTCCTAGATCTCTCCCAGAGAGAGGAGAGCTGTCCTCCGGACACTCAGTCTTCTCTCTCCCCTGCCGAACCCGGGTCACAAGCATGGCGCAAAGGTGTGGCATCTAGTGCCTCAACCCTCTGCACCACCGAGCCGCTAGACTAACTTTGGATTAATAAACTCCAGTTTGCACCAGCCTAAAACTATAAATGTACAAATTGGATTGTCTCACAGCATGACAGAGTGTTCAGGCACCAAGATGGGTCATAGATATAGGAGATGGTGGGAGGGGGCTGTTACATGAGAGGTAGTCCTTGCTATTTTAAGATTTTCAAAGCTGGTAACCCTTTCAGTAAAAAAACAAACAAGAGTTAGCTATTATTACATAAATATCATCATTTTTGTGGTACCAGATTTCAAAAGGACCCAATAGTCTATTAAAATTCTATCCATAGCTACTCTACTCCCGACTCCCATCCCATCTGTATCACCTTTGGTTCCTTACTATGTTCAGTTTTCTTCCTCTCCATTGGAATCGAAGTTGACACCTCGAGTGGAAAACTGCTTCTTAGTTTTTGCCAGCAACTTAGAAGCCTTGGCTGCATCAGAAAATTGGAACATCTTACCCCCATATGAAATTCTCAGGCTTGCAGGCATCAGCAACAATGTGGTGGACCTCAAGTATGCGAAGGTGAGCTCGAATACTATCAAAGCTCTTTCTTCGCATCTGGGTGGAATAGCTCAGATCTGGAAACAAGTGCATTCATGTATCTTGCCTCTGGAGTGAACTAAGTTGTTTGGCATTCTGCAGGATAAAATCCCTCTCCACTGATGCACGGAACTCCACTATGATGGTCCGGGGTATGTGATCTCCTGTAGCTGTTCTGTGCCAACCTCAACATGATGTGGTTTGGTAAAGTTTCAATATTTCAAAGTCTTCCTCCAGATTTAAAAGCTGTTTAAGCCAGTCCTTCACCAAGACTTTTGGGTTCTCTCCCTCAGTGTTTTCTGGAAGACCCAGCACCCGAATGTGGCTGGCACGGGCATTGTTTTCTAGGTTTTCCAAACACTGGCATAGCAGGCAGTTTTCTTTAGTTAAGCCCGATGCTACGTGAGGGCTTTGTTAGCTGTGCTGGTCACCCCTTTGGTGTCTTCAGTCAGAGTTCCACCCTTGGTGTTGAGCTGCTTTAATTCAGAATTAACGTCCTAAATTTTTTTTTGTGTAGTCCCTGAATTGCTTGGAGATGCACTGCATTTGAAGGTTAGGCCGTATCTTGGTCTCCTTGTCCGGACTGTGCACATTCGCTCCTGCGAGCCTTCAGGTCCTTCAGATGGGCTCCTTCTCCGCTTGCTGCCGCTTTGTTCCCTCACACCATATCTTTGGTTTAGAACTCACCACTCTTATGATGTTTATATCTTTTGATGGAGAAGTTGTTGTATTATCAATTAATGCTCTTTTATTTTGAATTGTACCTGTATTTAGATATTCTTTCTTATAAAAACTTTGTCTCTGTGTAGAGTTATACAGAAAGGCTTTTCATAGCTTGGCTGCTGGCCACACTCCCCAACTTTGCCATTTTTAGGTATTTTTTTCATCAAATTTTCAACATGGGCTTTTTGGGATCCCACCTCATGAACACTGTAATTTCATTAATCGGGCCCGGAAGGTGATTTTGGGGTCACTGCCAAAATCGTCTTTCGGGACTGATGAATGAAATGACAGTGCTGGGTCCCAAAAAACCATGTTGAAAATTTGGTGGAAAAATTCCTAAAAATGGCTGAGTTATGAGTGTTTGTTGAAATGTTTGTATGCACGTGCATAACTGTGGTAATGTTTAATATCTAGACTCCAAATTTTCAACAAAGCCATTTTTTCACACCATCTCATGAACAGTACAGCTGTCACATCCTGCCTGAAGCGTGTTTTCCCACCTGTGGCACAAAACAGCATTTTGGCATGGATTTGAACATTTTTGCCTATGGAGTTGATGAGGTGGGGTCGAAAAGAAGACTATGTTCAAAATCTGGGGTTAAAATATGAAAAAAATACTGAAGTTATGTCCATTCGTTGCAATTTCGTTATGTCTGCTCATAACTTCTGAAATTTTCAATATTTTGACCCCAGATTTTCAACATAGCCTTTTTATTACCTGGCCTCGTGTATGTCACAGCTGTTATTTTTCAATTTCTGCCCAAAATGTGTTTTTGCACCTGTGGCACAGAATGGCGTTGCAGTTGGGCAGAATTACGTTTTGGCATGGATTTGACATTTTTCTGTATCGGGGTGTATGAGGTGGGGTAATAGTATGGCTATGTTGACAATTTGGTCACTGTTGTCCTCCAAATGGAATGCACGGCTACATAAATGTACATATGTATGGAAGGATGGGACTAATAAGGATATGATTATGCTATCTGAAAAAGTAAGGAAATTCATTGCAAAAAACTGTAATGCATCAGTAACTGTTGTTACTAAAGTGACAAAAGCAGGGAAATGTGGTGTTAGGGTTTCCAACCCTAATACTCCACCCCACCCTGAAGACACTGACGGGCATCAGAGGTGTGCCTTGGTGGTCATCAGCCCTAACACTCACCCCATTTTCCTATACTGTACCCATCTCAGCTTATTTAATTATGGAATAGGGTGAGCGTTAGGGTTGATGACTCCAAGGCACACTCCCGAAGCCTGTCAGTGTCTGCAAGGTGGAGGTGGGGTGTTGGGTTTGGAAAACCTAACACCACATTTCTCTGCTTTTGTCACTTTAGTAACAACCCTAACTGAAGCATTAACAACGTTTTGCAATGCAATGATATACGTGTGTGTGTGTGTGTGTGTGTATGTATGTATGTGTAAATATATATATATATATATATATATATAGCGATAAACCACTCTGGTGTGCGGTCACCTCTGATATACCTGACACGCCTTGGTATCGTTATTCGCACGAGGCTGCAGGCCAAGTAGCCAACCACCCAAGGGTGCGTATATCTGAGTGTGACCGCACACCTCAGAGTGGTTTATCTATCTTATAAAATGTCAAAATTGTTTTGGAGGGGGTAAAAGTGCAAGTGTGTAGTGCCAGTCGCACTTTGATATATGCACGGTCATGTGATGTGTTTTATACAATCAGAACATTGGATTTGGACCCTTTATGTTTAACCATTATATATATATATATAGTGGTAATCATGCAAAAGTTTACCGGCAGCATGGAATACTAAATGTTGTGCAAATGTAGTACCCATTGAATAACATGCATACCTCTACTGCACAATGATGCGCAGTGTGTAGTAACAGTAAACTTTTCTGTGACTGCGACTGTATATTGTATATTTATGCAATAGGAGTGGAGATAAATGCATTTATCAGAGTAAACTATATGTATAAATTGGAGACCACTGATTTATACATATATGAACATATGAAGAAGCCAGCAGAAGAAGGACACTTGGTCTATCAAATCTGCTCGTGTTGCAGAGTCCACAGCTTGAGCTACTGTCCCTGCCCCCTCTCTCCACTCCTCCCATCCTCCCTACCCATGACCTTTACCCCACACGTGTCCCAGTCTCTCTTAAAGCTGCCCACTGTCTTCAACGAGATTAACTTTTCTGGCAGCGCATTTCAAATGTCCACCACCCTCTCTGTGAAGAAGTCCTTCCTGACCACCCACCTAAATCTTCCACCCTCCAGCTTAAGACTGTGCCCCCTCATGTTACGATTGCCACTCAGCTTAAAGAAACTCTCCTTATCAACCTTATTTATCCCTTTCAAGTACTTGAAGATCCCAGTTATGTGTCCTCTCTCTCTCTCTCTCTCTCCTGTCTTCCAGGGAGTACATGTTGAGTGCCCTCAATCTCTCCTCGTATGCCTTACTCTGCTGACCAGCTGTCATCTTTGTAGCACTTCTCTGGACCTTCTCCAGCAGGTTAATGTCCTTTTTGAGGTGTGGGCACCAGTACTGGACTCCATACTCTGGATGCGGCCTTACCAGTGACCTGTACAAGGGCAGAATAACCTCCTCTCTCCTACTACTGATCCCCCTAAATATGCATCCCAGCATCTTGTTTGCCTTTGCTGCTGCTTTCTTGCACTGCATGGAGTGCTTCAGGTCACTAGTGATCACCATTCCCAGGTCCTTCTCCTTCTCTGATGCAGATACTTGGACTCCACCCAGGTAGTTCTCTGTTGTGTGCATAACTTTGCATTTCTTGGCATTGAAGTCAAGCTGCCAGATCCTGGACCACCTCCCCAGATTTTCCAGATCTTCCTGTAGGTCCTGTATCCCTTCAGCCGTGTCCACTCTCCCACAGAGCATCCATGAATAGGCACATTTTTCCCTTAATGCCAACTCCAGTGTCATTGATGAAGACATTGAACAACACCAGACCCAGCACCGAGCCCTGCGGGACCCCACTGGTTTACCTGCCTTCTTGTGCCAGATAACTCTTCCCCCCACAGCCACCCTCTGGGTTCTTTCCTTCAGCCAGTTTTCCACCCATCTCGCCATCTTTTCCTCAAACCCAAGATCCACCAACTTCCTGATCAACCTTTTGTGGGGCACAGAGTCAAAGGCCTTGCTGAAATCAGGACAGAGGATGTCTACCACTTGGCCTCTGTCTACTGTCTTAGTGATACAGTCAAAGAAGTCACTCAGATTTGTAAGAGATAGATATAGATATAGTAAGTACATCATCACCGATTTATACATGTAGTTACTATGTCATCACTCTGCTGGCACACCCCCCATCTGCCGGCACTACTTCCCTCACAATCCTCACCGCTCACACACTGCCATAGTTTACAAATTGCAGCCTTCTTTACTTCATGCTCAGTACAAAATAAAAGCATGCCACATTCAAATTGTCCACATTTAACATTTTATATCCCCAAGCAAAACCCACACAATTCCATTTTTTGTAGTATAATTTTTTTTTTTTTTACAATGACACTGCTTTACATACAGACTCCCCCACCCTGCACAGCCACCAGAAACCACAACCGCCACCACTACAGACCACAAAGAACACAGGCAAGGAGGAGCACTTTGAATGGATAAGGCAAAAAATAAATCGGCACACACAATAGTGTAAATGCATGGAGCTCCATGGCTACTACTACCCTGGCGCTTCGGGTCTTCTCGTGACCCTTTCTCAAGGGGAGTGGCCAATGTGCTATACATGCTGTGTTTTATTTCAAACCATTAAAGTGACAGTGCAATAATTAATCAAATTCCAATATATATCAAAACGGCAATCACGCACACATTGGTGCAGGTACAACTTAATTTCAAGCAAGCCAAATAATTCATACTATTCAAGCTAGGCTATTCAACAATTATATAGAAAAAGTACTAAAAGCCAAAGAGAGAGAAAAAGAAAATAAATTTATAAGGCTGGTATGGGAGGGAAGGGGGGAAGAAGGGGAATGGGGGGACACTTAAAGAAACACTGTAATATCAAGACAGTCATTTTAAACCAGTAGGATGCAATGCTTTCATTGTATACTTCCATTTCTGCTCTCATTGAGCCAACCTATTTAACCTATTTCCTCCTCTAGCATTGTTTTTAATATGATCCACCCCAATAAATTTAAAGCATTGTGAGCTTTTATTGTGGAATTTTTCAAAATGCACACCAAGTGGAGTATTGGAGTAATTTTTGGAAATTGCCCGCACATGCTCCTGCATTCTCTTCCCTTAGAGTCCTTTTTGTTGTACCCACATAAATACATGGACATGTACATTGTACAGTATAAATCACAAATGTTGTGGAGCAATTAATAAAGTGAGTAATTTCTGTATTTTTGTTTTCAAAAAGCGGATGCTGAAATAACAAACCCTGTAAGTTGAATTTACCAACACTGCAATGACCACATTTAAAACAACCTAAAGGTTTGTTTGGGAGCCAAGTTCTGGTATTTGGAGGTTTCACATACAAACTATGTGTCAATAAATTAGATAAATTGTTACTTCTTTCAAAAGACACTAGGGCCCAGATATTCAAAAGGGTTGCGCATGCGCAAGTCCAAAACTGCGCCATTCTGCGATATTCAGAAGGAGGCAGTTGCGCCCCCGAAAACATGCTGAGCAATAGCGCAATTAAAATGAAGGCATGCGCAACCGAAGGGGGCGGATCCATGCATAAAGAGCGCAATGCGATATTCAAACACTTGCGTAATGCGCAATAGCGGCACAGCCGGAAACTGTGCACTAGCGGAAATGAGCCAAAATAAAAAGGCTCAAGGAAGCGCGTGAACGCTACTCAGGCTGTCATGGGGAGAGAGAGAGACAGACAGAGACAGACGGACAGACTGAAAAGGGCAGGCAAGGAAACTGTTTCCATAGTTTGTAGAGGCCAGCGGGGTGCCGTGCAGTGGAAGTAGCAGTCAGGACAGCGGGGGTAACACAGCAACAGCAGCCGGGGGCAGAAGCCAGGGAGATGGACAGTGCCAGCTTCCACATGGAAGCTGTAATGAGGGGGGTGAGAATCCATGCTGCAGGGGGACGTGGCCGTGGAGGGGCCCATCGGTGGTATGCCCCCCACAGGCGGTACCGTGCCCGCATCAGCTTTGAGCTGTACACAGATGTAGAGATCGTGGGCCGGTACCACCTGAACAGGGCAATACTGAGACAGCTCTGTGAGCTGTGCAATGATGTGATGCAGGCACCCTCACGACGGAGTCACGCTCTGTCGGTGGAGAACAAGGTGACAGCCTGCATGTGCCTGCTGCCCACACGGCACCTTCCAGAGGCCGACAGGGGACACCACAGGCATCACACAGTCGGCACGCCACGCATCCTCACCCACTCCTCAGCACACTGCTGCCACATGCCGCGGAGTACATCCATTTCCCAGCACCGCGGCAGAGCGTAAGCAAACATGCAGGAGTTCCACAGGGTAGCACGATGCCTGGCATGCTAGAGGCCATAGACTGCACCCATGTGGCCATCCGCGACGCCACCTGGCCCCGATGGCATGCCTATCGTAACCGAAGGATTCTCCAGTGTCAACTGCCAGGTGGTGTGTGATGCCACTGGCGCATAATCAATGTCTGTGCCACACTCCCGGTGGAGCACATGATGCCTTCTTATGATATCAGTCTGCACTGTGCCATCGATTCAAGAGTGGGGACATCCCCACAGGACATCTAGTGGGTGAGTACACATGTATGGAATGCAAACTCTGGGCAAGGGTGGGAATGCCACAGGTGCCATGGTAGTGGCACACAGGGAGATGGCCAATATGGACCTGAACATGACACTGCTGTCCACTATCTCCACACAGGTGACTGCGGATACCCACTCCGTCCCTGGCTGCTCACACCGTACCGGCGCCCCACGACCCCAGCGCAGCTATGCTATAATGAGGCACATGCCGCAACACGAACATCATAGAGCTGGTGTTTGGGATGCTCACACGCCTGATGCCTAGACACCTCCGGCGGTGCCCTACAGTACAGCCCCAAAAGGCCTGTGGGATATTCCTGGCCTGTTGCATCCTGCACAACATGGCCAAAGACCATGGGATAGCCGGACAGGTCGAACAGGGGACAGCATGGGACGCCAGTGGCGCCGGTGATGATGGTGATGAGCAGCCCCCCTAGGATGGAGGGACCCCCGACTGATCCGGAAGGCCCAGCTGCACCGGGACACCATCACAGAGGAGCACTACACACAACACAGGTAAGTCAAGGGGACATGTGCAACCAACACTGTCCATGCGCAAACTACAGGCACACAAGGGAACACACCAGGGGTGCATGAAGGTCAGGGGAGTGGAAGGGTCCAGGCATACCAACACACCATCAGGGAGGGGTGAGCACTCATATGGACACACACACACACCAGGCACAGAGCGTACATGGGCAGATGCACAGCACTGCAGAACCAACATTGCTAACACACAGCACCACTGACCACCCCCACCACCTGTACTGTCCAAGTACGTGTGTCAGAACCTGGGCACCCTTGCACCTTGGTGTACAGTGCAATGCAGGCATCATCATGCACACGCACCTGTGGACAGCAGTTGGGAGGGTGTGCATGTGGTCCGTGTGTTGGCGTCGTGAGCAGAACACCCAGCAGTGCACTACCCACCATGACACACATTGCACACAGGGCAGCACCAGACAGGGCCTGCACTGGGAGACAGCTCAGTCATGTAGCACTGTCCCACGGCCACCACGGATGCGTGGGTGGCCCCGCCGTGACCCAACAGCACGGGCAGGCTGAGCAGGGGCCACATGGGGTGGCACTGTTGCACCACCAGGGGTCCCACTGCGCGAACGCGACCTTGCCCGCACAGGGGTCTGCAGCACGCCGAACAAACCTGCACCAGGGGTGCTCGGGATGCCCACAGCAGAACCCGGCGTCGACAGGCCTGGTGTCTCACTACGCCGGGAACGGGGAGTGGATAGTGCACTGTGTGGGGTGTGTGGCAGGGGCACCTGACTGTGTGCCCAATCGTCCACGACAGAGACCACTGCCTGGGTCAGCCTGTCAATGGCGGCGGTCACATCCGTCCAAGATACGGACAGCTTGCCTGTCCTGAGCACACCCCTGCTGTGGCCGCTCCACGACACACAGACAGCCTCCACGGACCTGCAAACCCGCCCTGCAGCTGTACTGATTCCTGCAGCAGGCGGGTGTGCCCAATGGGTACTGTGCCCCAGTGGCATCGGTGACCCCAGGGTGGATGGTCCTGATGCACATCACCCCTTGAGGGTGGGCGCTGTTTGCCAGGACCAGGTATGGGCGGATCAAAGGGTGGTGGACATGTGCCACTGCTTGACACTGTACCCCCAGACCTAGTGTGCAACTGCTGCTGCTGCCCCTCCAACTGCTGTGCCCCCAGGTCCACCTGTTCCACCGCTGTGCTGGCAACAGTGCCAGACACCTGCACAGCCACCGGTGCTGCCCCACTGGTGCTGACAGGCACAGCCTGAGACTGTGCCAGCATGCTGGTACACAGGTTTGAACCAGAAAGGCCCAGGGGCACGTGCTGGCCTGCCGTGTGTCTGTCATCGGACACACCTATCACTGCCCATTGCAGGCCTTCTATCATCAATGGTGCGAGTGCGTGCTACTGCCATTGTCACAGCATGCTGGCATGCTTGCATGCCAGACTGCTGAGGCACAGGCTGTGCACCCCGACCCGTATCACTGACACCAGAGTTGTTGGGTCGCGCATGCTGCTGCAGTGCCTGCTGGCTGGTGGTGGAGGTGGATGGTCCCTCCTCCATGTCCAGCAGGTCCGCATCACTGTCTGGACCCACCACCACTGTCTCCTGAAGACGAACAGGATCTGTAACAGAAAGAGAGTACATGTGAGTGCATGTGAACAACCGCCACCCCCAAACACCACCACCATGTCATACCGTGCAGTGATGGGCTTCCACCTGTCTGGAATCCTCCGCCTGGTATGCCCGCAGTGGCGCTCGGCTGCATGGCTGCGACCAGTGTCTCCTCATGTGGGGTCAGCTGCGACACCACTGGCGGCTCCCGCCAGTGCCAGCATCGCGCCGCCTGAAGGCTGCCACCTTCTCCTTCAACCTCCTGCTGTCAGTCCCCATCTTTTTTCATTCCTGCACGGAGCTGGTGGCTTCCGCAGGTTAACGCCGAGCTACCCTCCCATGCAGCCGCAGTGGGACTGAGGGGTGCCCTCCGTCCACTCAATATGGCTCATCTTCCAGGTAGGCCTGGAAGAGGGTCCCGCCTCTGCCGCTGTGAAGTTCGCCTCCTCCACGCCCACCGCCCTCACTCACCTTGGCTCTGGTCGGCCGTGGTGATCTGTATGGGTGGAAGTGGACACCCGTCACTGTGCAGTCAACAGCATTTCCCATGAGCATTGTCCTGAACATCACACAGCATGTAACTCACCTCTCACCTGCAGTAACCGAATCTGGCCAGCACAGCCCACTGTCGCACATTTATAGTGCAACACATGCAAATTAGGAGTGGAGCAACTTTAATGATATGCAAATCGCGCCACTGCACCCTTGAATGGCTGATCAGATGATTTGCATATGTCGGCTGAATATCGCGAATCTGCGCTTTGCGCAGTACGGAAGAGTCAGCTGAGCCAGTGGCGCAGATCTGTGCCTGTGTGGTACACCTGCATCGCCAGATGCCCAGATAGCTTACGTTACGCGCCTATGGCAGCTGCTGACGGGTTGAGCGCCGAGTAGGCAATTCAGGCTACGGCTATCATTGTGCCAGTGGCGCTACAGCACTGGCCACTATATGGTGCTGTGGCATTACTGAGCAATAGTCCACTGTGGCACTGGTAACGCAGCTGGTCTGTCGCCAGCAGGATACCTTAGCACGCCAGATGGCACTGTGCGAGCTCAGCTGGCTGCTCATGACCTGTGTATGCCCTTTGCCCCCGCCGCTGTTCGCCTGCCATGTGTACGTCTTATTGCGCTGTCTGGTGACAGCGCCATGTGAAGTGACGCGCTGTTCGAACAGCGCCATTGGAGCCTGTGGTGGTCTATTGCGCGAACATCTCCATTGGGGTTACGGTGCAGCAGGCGCCATATTGCCTGCTGTAACTGCCTAACATGGCTAGGAGGAGGGCTGTGAGTTGGAGCCCACTGGAGGTGGCCAACCTGGTGTCACTAGTAGAGCCCCAGTATGAGGCACTCTATGGTGAGGAGCCCCTCACCATACCAAGAACAGAGGTGTGGCAGCAAGTGGCCACTGACCTGGTGGGGGTCACTGGACGGCGCCGGTCTGCTGAGCAGTGCCGGCACCGGTACAGTGACCTCCGTTGGAGGGACCCAGACATGTTGGCAAGGCTGCGGGCACGTCCAGGCGGGCGTGGTGCCGAGGCCAGTGTGAGTGTACCATCTATGCACCTGTATTCTCTGTAGGGGTGTGTGTGCTTTGGTGGCTGTGCATAGGTGATGGCTCGGACACGTTGGCTGTATCAGTGTGTGCAGCTGTGCGATGGATGGGTATGGCTGTGTGGGCAGGCACTCACTGGGGCAGGGGGCACTCTGCTTTTGAGTCACACTGATGTTTGTCTCAACATACGTCTCCCACAGGCTGGGATGTGAGGATGCAGGGCTGGGGTGAGGAGGGCCGTGCCAGGGCCCCGGTGGAAGCAGGAGTCGGCCCCCGGATGCAGCAGCAGCAGCCACAGCATCAACGGCAGCAAGAGCTACAGCAGCAAACACAGCTGCTTGAGCAATGTGAGTATCATGACTTCATGGATGCTATTGCATGCTGGGGGGGGGGGAGTCCACTAGCCCTGCACAATACAACCATGCAGGACAGGGGAGGTCATAATTCCACTATACAAGACACTAGTGAGGCCCCACCTGGAGTACAGTGTACAGTTCTGGAAACCATACCTACGTAAGGACGTAGAGTGGGCAGGGAAGGTTCAGAGGAGGGCAACAAAGATGGTGCATGCTTGCATCACGGGTCCCTATGGACGACAGGTTGAAGGAACTGAACATGTACTCCCTGGAGGAGAGGGGGGAGAGAGGGGATATGATAGAGACATACAGGTATCTTACAGGGGGGATCAGGGTGCAGGACACACTATTTTGAAGTGAAAAAGATGTTCCAGGACTAGAGGGCATGGGATGAAGTTGGAGGGGCTACGATTCAGAGGACACATGGAAAAGGATTTCTTCACAGAGCGGGTGGTGGACAAGTGGAACACCCTGCCAGAGGAAGTGGTGGGGGCTGAAACAATCACTGGATTTCAGAATGCATGGGACAGACATGAAGGAATTCTGGAGGTCAGGGGTAAGGAGCAACAGACTTCTAGGAAAACAAAGTGAACTTACAAGCTCAAATGGACGGACTAGGTTGGCCATAGGCCCTTATCTGACGACACTGTCTATGTATGTATGCACGACACAGGTGACCTGCATCACTGTCCAGTATCACAGCACGTCTGTGTAGGCGTCACTGGTGGTCCAGGCATGCACTGGGCACATAGCTGTGTAACTGGCATCGCACCACGTTGCCACGTCACTGGACAGCCTTGTTTGTGCTGTGATGGACATGGGCAGTGTGTGTGTGTGCAGTGGTGCGCATAGCTGGTGCCACTGTTTGTGATGGCCATGTGCATGTTCACTGTGGGTGGGTGCATGCCATCACAGGTGTGGGACACTGGGCTATATGGCTTGCAGGTTGGGTGGTGTTCAGGGTTGTGGTCAGTCACTGCCATTGACTGTGTTCCCATTTTCCTAGGCCTCGAGGTACTCAGGAGGATGGCACGTGATCTTCGGCACCTCACCCAAGTTGGACTGGAGAACCAAGACATCCTGCAGGCCATCTGGCACCATGGAGCTCGGCGAAGGAGGCACAGGACGGGGCACCAGCAGGGGGAGGACCAGCAGCCAGCTGGGCCATAGCCCACATTACCCTTCCCACTTCTCCCATCCCTAACACCCTGCCTTCCCTCTCCAAGTTTTTATTCTTCCCTTGAACACCCCTACCTTTTACCCGTCCCCCCCTTGTAAATAGTTTCGCTTGGTTTTGTGATTGAATCTTTTAAATATACATTTCTATTTTGATATGAATACTGTGTTGGTCTCTGATTTGCAGCTGGCTATGGGTGCTCAGTTGCAGGGGTGTACATGCCATCTGGGGTGGTATGGTCTGGGTGTGTGTGTGTGCATGTGTGTGCATGGGGAGGTATCTCCAGCATGGCAGTGACTTTCTGTTGGTCTTGCCGGCTGCTGCCACCCACTGCTGGGTGCACAGGGTGTGTCTGGCTTGTAGGCTTCTGTGCTGCACGGGGTTGACGTGTGCTGGGGGGATGCATGGTTTCCTGCAATGCCAGTCAATGCACATAGGTGGTGTCTTGGGGTCACAGTGCAGGGTGTGCTGTGCGTACGGGGGGATGCTGTGCACTGTGGTTGTCAACCCCCTGTGTGTGGCACTCTCAGCATGCCAGTGGTTGTGCTGGGGTGTCATAGCTCTGCTATGCTGTGTTGGCTTGTCCCCATGGGCCAGTAGATCATCCGTCACACCCCCAGTGATGCTGTGCTTGGGTGTGCAGGTGGTGTGGGTTCTGCAGTGTGTTCCTGTGCCCATGTGTGGCATGACTGGCGGTGGGCCCCAGCCTGCCTCCCTGGATGTGCAGTTCCATTGCTCTGGGGGGCTCAACTTGCGCTATGGCACCTCTGGAATGCTCAGCTGGGCTGCCCTGGTTGCTCCATAGCGCAACATTTTGGCTCAGCTTCTCCTTCCTGGTTGCGTTATGGCGCAGTATGTGCGATATTCAGACGTTGGTTGCTTGCGCAATTTGTGCTGCTCCATGTTTGAATATCGCACCTGTTGCGCATTCGCCAACTGGTTTGTGCTTGCTCCTGCTGTTGCGCTCATTTTGAGCGCAGTTTGAATATCTGGGCCTAAAGGTTTATTTCCTATCACATCTCTCAGATCAGGATCTGCTCGTAACACTCTCCGATGTTTAGTTACAATTTTGGTTATTTGATTGCTAATACGATTATATTCAGTAACAAACACAATAGGTATCTGATCTTCATTCTTTTTAACTTTTGGTTGCAAAAGTATATTCCTATTAAGTGCCCGGGCCTTAATGTATGCTTGTTCAACCTGTGCTTCAGAATAGCCGCTAGCTAGAAATCTGTCCTTGAGTAATTTACTTTCTTGCTCAAAATAATTTAAATAAGTACAAGTACGTCGAAGCCAGACAAACTGTCCATATGGAACCCCCCTCTTTATGTGCGCCGGATGTGCACTCGTGGCATGTAATAACATATTGCCAGCAGGTGGCTTCCTAAAGAGAGAACTCAAAATATTTCCTCCATCATGTCCTTCTAGCAACAGATCTAAAAATGATATTCTGGAGACATGTGCATCAAAAGTAAATTTGAGCCCCACATCATTATTGTTTAGAAACTCCATAAATTTAGAAGCTGACAAAATGTCTCCCCTCCAGACTACCAGTAAATCATCTATAAATCTACCCCGAAATTCTATATGTTTACTAAAGGGATTTCTAGTTGAGTCATAAATCAGAGTTTCCACCCACCAGGCCATGAATAGATTGCCATATGATGGTGCCATAGTGGTCCCATCACAGTACCGATAGTTTTCAAATAATATTTATTGTCAAACAAAGAATTATTATTATACAAAATAAATTTTACCGCCTCCAAAATAAATTCTTGCAGAAAATTTTCAGTTGTACTGTCCAGGCATAAATGATATTCTAAGGCCTGGAGTCCCAAAGTATGTGTTATGGAGGTATGTAGACTGGTAACATCTATAGTACACCATATAAATTCAGAGGACCAGGTCAGACCCTCAATTTTGGACAAAACATCTATTGAGTCTCTGAGATATGATTTCTGTTTAACCACTAGTTGTTTAAGATAATAATCGACAAATGTTGACACCCTTTTAGAGATGAGCCTACCCCTGAAATAATGGAGCGTCCTGGGGGTCTGACCTGGCCCTTATGAATTTTAAGAAGAACATATATTGTGGGTGTAATGGGGAAATCCACAGTCACATATTCTTCTCTTTGTAAGAAATCTGACCTTTAGAAACAAAATCTGTTAATAAACTATCCAGTTTAGCTTTAATGATGCACATTGGGTTATCAGAAAGTCATCTATAATGATGTATATTGTCCAATTGCCTGTATATTTCCTCTTCATACTGTATTCGTGATTACTATTTTCCCCCCTTTATCTGCTTCTTTGATTTCGATATCTTTTAAATTTCTTAATTCCTGTAGTGCAATTTTTTCCTCAGCAGTTAAATTATCTCGTACGGCTAGCCATTTGGACTTAAACAGGACAGCAAAATCTTGTAGCACTAAAGACTCATAAGTGCTAATAGCAGATGAAATAGAGGGGGATGGATTGAATGTAGATTTTGGCTTAAAAGGTGATTTAACCAATAATGGAACATAAGGATCAGTCCCAATTAAGCCATCCAAGTCATATGCCTCATTAAAAAGCTGTTCCAAGGTCACCAAAGTTTCATCCAATTCTGGTAATGATAAATTTATATCCTCATTAGGACACTCCAGAGCATGTTGTTGCTGTGAAAAAAATTTTTTAGACATACTTTTCTGATGTTTCTTAATGTCAGTGTAGATGTTAAATTCATTAACAGCTGGTCATGGAACGAACGAAAGACCCTTTTGAAGCAAACTGATCTGTGTCTCATTCAGTATAACATTCAATAGATTAACTATTTCTGTGTCCTGCTCCTGAGGCTCTCTGCTATAGTGCCTTGTGCCTCTCCCCCTCCTGCCACGTCTTGTCTTCCTCCCTTTTATGCATTAGGTTTGGAATGAACAGCAAATGTAACTTGTTTCAGTGGAATATTGGTGTGATCTGAGGGGGGAAGAGATATTATCATCTTCAGCATTGTTTCTCTGATGTTTAGAGGAACTACTTTTACTTTTATTTCTAGTTTCACTTTTAGATCTACTTTGTGACAAAGAACGGCCTCTAAAATTACTTCTCCCCTCTCTTGAAGCTCTGCCATGAAAAAACTTGATTGAGCTCATAATCTCTTGTGTCTCTTGCTTTTTTACTTCTTTTCTATTAATTACTTCTTTATAATGAGGCAGAAGCTTTTTAGTCAAATTAACCTCATAATTTTTAAAGAGCTTATGATCCTTATATTTTAAAATTTCAGTTGTCTGAGTGTCAATGTCCTTTGAGACCATAGAATATAATTCTGAATCCATATCGGCCAAAATTTCCACCAAAGTGGTAGAGCACAAAGTGAGGGCTGACTCCTATCTGTTTTGATAAGTGTCATTTAACAAACCACCCTTTGGAGTTTTTTCAAAGCACAGTCCTATAGGCGCCCATCCTTTAGTCTTATATTCATTTAGAAAACCTTCATTGTAGTAAACATTTATTTCTTTAAACTTTCATTTTCTAACTGTTGAAAAGCCTGTTTAAAAGCTGAATCAATATCGGTAACATTACCAGTCGGTTGCTCAGTAGATGTGATGAGGTACCTTTGTAAATGAGCCTCTGGCTCAAAGGTTGTTAAACTGATGTTCCAATAAATAAAAATAAATAAAATAAAGATGTAATTATTGCAGCTTGTTGTACTCTGCATCTCACCGACGCAGCCGCGGATTCCAGGCAAGTGAATTCAGACTGCTCAGCTTGGCCCTCCAAGTTCGGCGTTTCAGAGCGCTCCTCAGCAGATAGATAAATATCTAATACAGACTATTCGCGCTCACCAAAAACACTGAAATTACATGAGATTAAACAAATATACATGCCAAAAAAATCGAAATTTCCATATGGCATGAAAAAGAGCCATTCAATATTACTGACCTTGGTTGAAATGTTCATAAATACAGAAGGTGCTGGCTGCATGGAAATACTGCCAACCGACACTTACATCGGTCGGTCTTGGCAGCTCCGGGCAAACACAATCCAGGTCGGTCTCAAGCGAAGAACACACAGATACTGGAGTGCTCAAAATGTGCGGGTGCTCACTCCAAAAAATTACATACCACAAAGAACACAGGCAAGGAGGAACAAAACTATATAAATTACTCACTTTATTAATTGCTCCACAACATTTGTGATTTATATTGTACAATGTACATGTCCATGTATTTATGTGGGTAGAACAGAAGGGACTCTAAGGGAGAGAATGCAGGAACATGTGCAGGCAATTTCCAAAAATGACCCCAGTACTCCTATTGGTGTGCATTTTGAAAAATTCCATAACAAAAGCTCACAATGCTTTAAATTTATGGGGGTGGATCTTAGTAAAAACAATGCTAGGGGAGGAAATAGGTTGGCATACTGTGAGCAGAAATGGAAGTATACAATGAAAGCATTGCATCCTACTGGTTTAAATGACTGTCTTGATATTACAGTGTTTCTTTAAGTTTCCCCCATTCCCCTTCTTCCCATCCATATCTGCCTTATAAATTTGTTTTCTTTTCCTCTCTCTTTGGCTTTTAGTGCTTTTTCTATATAACTGTTGAATAGCCTAGCTTGAATAGTATGTATTATTTGGCTTGTTTGAAATTAAGTTGTACCTGCACTAATGTGTGCATGATTGCTGTTTTGATATATATTGGAATTTGATTAATTATTGCACTGTCACTTTAATGGTTTGAAATAAAACACAGCATGTGTAGCACATTGGCTACTTCCCTTGAGAAAGGGTCACGAGAAGACCCGAACCGCCGAGGTAGTAGTAGCCGAGGAACTCCCTGAGTTTGCACTCTATTTGTGTGTGCTGATTTATTTTTTGCCTTATCCATTCAAAGTGCTCCTCCTTGCCTTTCTTCTTTGTGTTTTGTAATTTTGTGGAGCCTGCATGTTTTGAGTGCTTCGGTATCTGTGTGTTCTTCACTACAAACCATAGCCTGCTCGCAGAGGAACAGATAAGCAGAGTAAAGGAGTATTTTACTACCATTCTTGACTGAAATACTCCCATTTTCTGACTTTAGAAAGTTTTTTCCACCCTGTAAATTTACTGTATGTGGTACATGTACAACGTTGGCAGTACCATGAGATGCTAACAGCCATGGCGCTACACAGGAACCCCAGAGGTGGGGACAGGAGTTACTCACTGGCTGATTAGAAGGACTGTTGCAACATGACAGTGTTAAAAATAAGGACACAGCAGTATTAGACAGTCAGTGACTGCAGGTGTCCTGTTTGATTGAGACTTGGTTTAGATTTTGTGGGGGGGGGTATGAGATGGATCAGTGGATGACAGTACTACCATTTGGATGAAAATACTACCAGGTGTAAAAAGGGAGTAGTAAATACTTCTTAGCCCTAAAAGTTATTGGACCTCTGCCTGCTCACCAGCAATAAAGTTCATGATGTAGCCATGTGATCCAACAGTGAGCAGGCTCTTAGCAGCTTCTTTTTCTTTTTCCATCTGAAGTCTGTTTTTCTCAAGCTGCTCCAACTTACTGCAATGTCTCTAAAGCTCACTACTACAATTCCAAAGCGCAGCCATGCTCCCAATGAAACTGTGATGCTCCCCCTTGCTACAACTCTTGCTGCTCCCACAGACTCACTACTGTCTGGTGAAACCTGGCCAGACACAGTTAAAAAAAAAAAAGTTCATGATCAATTTTTACAAACACAATAAAAATGAAAATAAAGAAACCACAAACCATCCTCCGCTCTTGCATACAATGTAGTTCTCCATACTCGCTTAGACTGGACACTCTTTTTCTTGGATAATTATTCAAAAACCCGACCTATAAATAAATGAAATCATACGTCACCACCATCGGCAACAT
Source organism: Neoceratodus forsteri (assembly GCA_016271365.2). Taxonomy (NCBI): domain Eukaryota; kingdom Metazoa; phylum Chordata; order Ceratodontiformes; family Ceratodontidae; genus Neoceratodus; species Neoceratodus forsteri. Next base: position 729,135,294 of record CM028129.1, read on the forward strand.
TGTGATGTTCTGGCATCCCTAGCAACCACCTGGCAACCACTGCATAAAGCGGAACTACTCAGTGAAAATCACCAAAAAGTCCTTGTAATTTTTTTATTTAAAAAAACAAAACAAAAAAAACTCTCTTTTAAACAAACCTGCACACAGCGTCCAAAATGGTCCCTATTGCATAAATAAAGTATGCAATGGGGGACTTGGATAAATTATTTATTATAATTTGTACTGTTCGACCTTGGACACATCACTTGTGGCTTCTATTTATTTATGTCTTTGTTTACCAGGTAAGTGTACTGATCCAGAGGACCGTTTTCAGTCATGGCCCGGGCCACAGTGTGGCAGGCAATACAGAGAACACAGCAGCACATACAGGTAAATTCAATCTATGCAGTAAATTCACACCAAAGGCACGAAGTGGTGTGGAAAAAAATAAAGTAATAATACAGTGGACATAGGGTAGGCAATAGCCAGACACACGCAGTGAGAAATAGGGCCATACGTAGCAATAGAAAACATGTAATACAGGAGATTACAAGGAGCAGAAGAACATATGTTGCTATAAAAATATGATATGAGACCAGTTAGTAAGGGCCATCAGTAGAACTGTGTGTGGGTTTATATAGTCAGATACTCACATCAGGTTCAGGAGGGTTTTAGAGAGATACAGAGATGAGAGGGGAGAAAGGTGGAGGGCTGGAGACAATGGGATTAGAGTGCCAAAGTATTGATTACTGGGAGCAGTGGCAGACTGCACCATCTAGGAGCCAGTGTTTCATTGCCTGTTTGAAAGCCAGGTGTGATGGGGATTATCGGACGGACTGTGGGAGCTTGTTCCATAGTGCAGAGACGGAGAAAGCTCTACTTCCTATTGCCGTGGAGATGCATGGAGCCTCGGGGGGGGGGGTTGAGGATGCTCTCAGTGTTCTAGGAGCCACTCTGTCTGTCAAGAGGAGAGAGTAAGGGGATAGGTGTCAGTACCTTAGCGCATTATCCACTAGGCAGCCCATAGCATAGTCAAAGCGACATTGTATAGGGGAGCCAGCCCAGGGATTGTTAGAGTGCAGTGGTGGGTTCAGTGGGAAGCTTGAAGGATGAAATGACAGAGTTATAGGTTGTGTTTAGTCTTGACTTCAAGGTGGGGAATACGAGGGAGTTGACAGGGGAGCAATAGTCATATAGAGGCAGAAGGTTGCCCTGGGCAATGGCAAGGCGTGCTTCAGTCAATAGGAAGTATTTAAGTCTGTAGGCAGCACCAAGTTTCTGGTGGATTCTCCGCACAGTGCTGTTGATATGCTCATTGAAAGAGAGAGAGGGAGGGGTCAAGAGTGACACCTAAGTATTTAAAAAAAGGGACATTTTCAAGAGGGGGGGCCTGCTGGGGTGCTTACTAGGAGGGAGGAGTTGGATTTGGCGGCTTTGGTAAGGAAAAGTTTTGAACCAAAAAACCTTGGACTTTGTGTTCTTTTCGTTGACAAGAAGCTTGTTGGATAGGAACCATTTATGAGCAGAGCCATAGTTGTGTGTAAGGAGGGAGGAGATGGACTTGACGGATTTTTCGCTATGGTAGATAACCAGATCATCGGCATAGAGGAGTGCTTGGCAGCTGAGGCTTTCCCTTGGGAGTGCATTAATGAATATGGAGAACAGTAGGGGTCCACGTATAGAACCTTGGGGGACCGCAGTGTGAATGGGGAGGGCAGCAGAGGAGGCTTTGTTGATGATGATGGACTGAGACCAATTGGATAGATGGCTGCGGAACCAGGCTACAGTTTCGCTGGAGCAGCCAAAGAGAGGCAGGGTAGAGTGGAGGAGGTGGTGGTTGACAAAGGTCAAAAGCCTTTGATAGGTCTATGAAGACAGCTCCTGTGGCTTTGCCTTGGTCCATATTTCATTGCACGTGATCAGAGAAAAGGGCCAAAGCAGAGGAGGTACTGTGGTGCTTGTGGAAACCATGCTGGAGAGGACACAAGAGGTTTTACTTTTCAAGATGCTCTGATAACTGGAGGTGCACAATCTTTTCAAGCAGTTTGCTTACACCTCTCATTAGGTTACCCAAGTTCAAATAGCACTAGTGAAAATATATCATTTGACCAGCAACTCCCCATCACATATCCCTTGTATGTATATATATATTCTTTGCAAAAAACTTTGTTAATGCACCAGTTAGGGTTAAACTGACAAAAGCAGGGAAATCTGGTGTTAGGGTTTCTAACCCTAACACCTCACCCCCAACCCCACCCTGTAAGCAGCAAAAGGAAAAAAACAATGTGGTTTTGGCTTTCCTAAATCTTGGCAAATCAAGCTTGGGGTCTTCCTTGGGGTTATGAGTCCTAATGCTTCCAGCTCTTCCATTCCATCTGCAAATAAGCTTAGATATGCAGACTGTATGAGAATGGGGGGAGCGTTAGGGTTGATAACCTCAAGGAAGACACTAGGTCTGATTTGTCATGACTCAGGACAACCAAAACCATAATGTTTTTTCCTTTTGCTGCTTGCAGGGTGGGGGTGGGGTGTTAGGGTTAGAAACCCTAACACCACATTTCCCTACTTTTGTCAGTTTAACCCTAACTGGTGCATTAACCAAGTTTTTTTGCAATGAATTTCCTTACTTTTTGAGATAGATAAATCATATCATTCACACAGGTCACTTTGGGACCTGCGTGAATACATCCTTGTGATCACAGAAGTGCAGGGCCCTCTGGGTGCAGCGTTTCCGTGCCCTCATTTAGCCACATGTGTATGTGGACGTGGAAGCAAGGCCCTCCATTCCACCAGAAAAGCAATTTATATGCTTTCTTTTTTTTTTTTTTTTTTTTTTTTTTGTGGGATGGACCATTTTCAGTTCTTGCTAATCATTTCTTAGGGTCTTTGTTTTGTAGTCATCAAGACCTTTCTATTGATATGTACATTGTCCCGTAACGCTAAAGATTGACAGAATTACAGCTTGTTAAAGTTGCAGTGTTATCCCATGTGAATTGCAATTTTTTTATGCTTTTCTATATGGTCCCTAAATTTCATTTTTTTTTGGGGGGGGGGCGGGGGGTGTTATGCATTAGGGTTGTAGTACTTATTATGACCTTTATTTTCATATATAGATTGTCCCTTAGCTCCAAATATTGATGGAGTTATGGCTTGTTAAAGTTGAAATGTGGGAAGAAAATGAAGTCCAAATTCTTTCTTCGTATGAGAGGATCTTTTTTCGTGAAGTTGTGGTGTTCATACAAAACAAGATTCCTTCATATGAAAAAAGATTACGAAAAGAACTGTCTAAATTCTTTTTTTGTTGAATGGAATCTGTTTTTTGTGTGTGTGGCCGTATTCTTTTTTTCATATGGCCAAACGGAAAAGAAAATGTGGGTCATGAAAAAAGGTTTTAAAATATATTAAAAAAGCATTTTGGGGTGATTAATAACAGGGGCCCAGTTAGCTAGATAGATGTGTTGGTGTGTCTGAAGGATATCATTTTTATGGGTTTTCAAAAGAATTAAAAAAACAAAACAGAAACAAGATGACAGCCATATGAAAAAATATTTTTTTTCTCATGAAAAAGATTACCCCCATACAAAACAGAATCTTTTTTCGTGTATGCCAGATTTTTTTTGGTGTGAAATAGCTATTCAAAAGATTGTACTGAGCAAGCTCAGAACTGAAATTTCAAATCCTTGTAACTCTGGAACAGATTCATATTTTGTCACCAAACTATCAAAAGGCACTGATCTGGTCTGATAACTTTCTATCCTGGAAATTTTGGAGCAAAATTCCAAACTGTGTGGGTGTTAGGTGATGACAAAAAAACAGCAGAAAACCCTGATATTTCTTCACTTTTTTTCCCCGTCTGGATCTCAAAATCTGCACATCCAACCAGAACGAAACTTGGCAAATTAAGAGACCTCACCCCGAGACCACACATGCAAATGTTCATGCAAATCTCTAATGGTGATGAAGCTGTTTGTAGGATTTTACAGGGCATAGCAGACTAATGCCCATCAGACCCATCATTGATCTAGTTGTTATAACCAGTCAGATGCAAGGATTTACAATAAATATCTAATTTTAGTTTGAACTCCTTCATAGTTCCACTATCTATGATCTCTTTATGGAGTGAATTCCAAATTGGAACCACTCTCTGACTAAACCAATACTTTCTCTTATTGGTTCTACGTGTTTCCCCAGACAACTGCAGCAAATGTGGTCTGGTGTTATACACATGCCTGTTCATCTCCGACCCTAGATTGTCCTACAAATCTGCGTTTGTCATTGCGTTAAACAGTAAACACATGTCTCCCCCCCCCCCTTAGTCTACAGTATTCCAGAGTGAACATGCCTAAGTTGTTCAATCTGTCCTCATAATTAAGATTTCTAAAATCATGTATCATCCTGGTTGCTCTTCACTGTACTTTTTTTCCAGTGATTTTATCTCAGTCTTACTACTAGGTGCCCAAAACTGTGCATAGTAATCAAAATGCTGTCTAACCAGGGCTGTACACAATGGGAGTATTACCTCTCTTCTCCTGCTGCTAATAATATGTCTACTAATACAATTTAGTATGTCACTTGTTTTTTTTTTTTTTTTAACAATATGGCTGCAATGACTTTTAAAGGTTAGTTCGCTGTCTACCAACACTCCCAAGTTCCTTTTTTTGGTCACTACCTTTAAGTAAGTATCTGTTACTTTATATCTTGTCTTTTTATTGTGCCTGCCAAGATGCATAACTTGCACATTTATTTAAATTTAGTTCTAGCCCATGTTCTTTCACCCATTCCCCTAATTCCTCCAAAGCTGCTAGCATTCTTTGTGCATTTTCACTAGCGTCTATTACTGTCCCCATTCTCATGTCATCTGCAAACTTTGCCTCCCATAAGTCATACCCATTTCTCATACTAGATACATATGTATTAAACTGTGTACTGTATTCCCATGTACATAGTGTGGCTGTCTGTGTTTGTCTCTGACATTAGTTTAGTATTTGTGGATTTTCATGTGTTTCTGCTTGAAAGAACTGGACCATTCTTGGACATGACATCTATGAACGTTTCCTGTACTAAGAAACTGTAAAACATCACCACCAGGTATTAGCATTCTCATCATAAATCAACTTTCTTGGAAGCCATAGAAAGCAAAAGTAAGGTCAGTAAATCTCAAGCTCTGAGTTGTGAAGTGCTGCATTGAATCCACATTTCCATCTGACTTGTTCCTAAAGGATCTGTGTTTGCCTTTGAGGTCTATTCACAACCATTTTTGGAGAACAAAGGGAAGGCACTAACAAAGGATGTTTACATCCTGCATATGCCCCAGGCCAATGTTCATCACTTTCAGGAATTTAACACATTCTGGGTTTTTGATCTACAGTAACAACAATTTACTGGTCTCCAGTAGCACCATTTCCTGTGGATTTAATTATTTTTGATCATTTGACTCCTGGTACCTTGGACAAGATTATTATATTGCATATCCCTGAACATAACTATCTGCATGGTTTACTATTACTACATAAGCAATGCAGCCCAACACCATGAGTGGACCAGGCTATACTGGGCCGAAGGGAAATGACTTGAAACTTGCTACGATCAATATCTGCAGCCTAATTCCAAAGATGCCTCAACTGCAGGCATGGGCCACCCTACATAACCCTGATATACTTTCCCTGACTGAGACCTGGCTATCCACCCAGGTCAGGGATAATGAGATAGTGCTCCCAGGTTACAGTACTTTTAGATGTGATAGGAATGGGAAAAGAGGTGGCCGCTGTCTCATTTATTTACAGAACACTCTACAAGGTGTTGTGCTCCCCATCACAACCTGCAGCATTGCTCCTTCGAGTTGGAATTGCTTTTGGTGAACATAAAAAATCTCTGGTCATTGCATGCATCTACCTACTGCTGAAAATGGCCAAATATGGTCTAATTAAACTACTAGGGTCCTTGGATGGCGTTAACAATTGTGAGCTCATCGTGACTGGGGACTTCAACATCATCAATTGGCTCTAATGAATCTACCAACCAGAACAATACCATAGCCAGCTCCCTCCTCACGCAATTAGTCATGGAGCCCACTAGAATGAACCATAAGACTGGTAAGCACATGCTCCTGGACTGGCTCCTTGCAAGCTCACCTGACAGGATTACCGCTGTCTTGGTACTACCGGATTCGCTAAGCGACCACTCCCCTATCACCTGTTTGTGGGCCAATAAATTCAAAAAAGTATCACCTGTCTTTGTGAACAGCAGAATTCTCAGGAAAGGGCAGTCTTTAGCTTTCAAGGAGGCACTCTCAGATTGATTGGTCTCCCCTTAAGGTACTGCATGACCTTGACATAACAATGCAGTATTTTATTGATAACTTTAATAGCATTTGTGACAAATTTGCTCCATTCAAAAAAAGAAAAACACACGGCCATAACAATGGGTGGATTACTAGTGACCTTCTAGATCACATGAGGGCAAGGGACAACCTTTGGTATCAACCAGGGCCTCTGGTTAGCCCAGTGATCTTCAAAGATACAGGGCAGCCAGAAACAAATGCACACATCTCATTGGGACTGTTAAGGCTAAGTTCTACAAGGATCAATTGGAAAGAACCTGGGGTGATGGAAGGCGGTTTTGGGACAATACAAAGGCACTCACAGCGAAGGGCGACAAAACACAGCTATCACTGCTAAACATTAATGGCACAAATACCATGGACCCCCACACTATTGCTGAAGAGTTTAACGACACCGTCATGAATCTTAGCTCTGTTCTACTGGCTGAATACCTCAAGCCTATCAAAGCTGATAATAGACACTCACCGGGCATCAACTTGCACCCTCAGTTTTACTTCAAGAGAGTCACTGTCAAAGGAGCACTGGGTTATGTTAAAAAGGTCCTCGGGAAAACCAGAATGGGGTCCGACAACATTGACATGAAACTGCTGATGCTGGCAGTCAACAAAGTCATCGCTCCCATCGCTATGATTTTCAATAAATCCCTCCAGCTCACCAAATTCCCTTCTCCTTGTAAACAAGCACTGGTGACCCTGGTGCATAAGGGAGGTGATAGGTCACTGACCGCAAACTACAGACCCGTCACTATCCTCTCCCACCTCTCTAAAGCACTGGAAAGGATTGTGGCAGACCATTTGTTTCTGACTATATTCACAAATACCAGCCGCAATGTCCCCAGCAGCAGCACGGCTTTAGGAAATTCCACAGCATGGACACTGCACTGGTAGATTTCACTGAGTATGTCCATAAGGCATTGGATGAGGGAATACTGGTTGGGTCCATCTTCATTGACCTAACAAAGGCATTCGACACAGTCTGCCACCCACTCCTCTTGTCTCAACTGTATGCCCTTGGTGTTTCCCCAAATGCCGCTGTATGGTTCCAGGACTACCTAAACTCCCAGTCTCAAAGAGTCAAGATAGGTCACTCCGTATCTGCATCCAAGGAAGTCTCACTAGGGGTGCCTCAAGGGTCCTTCCTGGGTCCACTGATCTTCAGCATGTTCCTGAACGACCTACCCGATGCCTGCACCAGCAAAGTCATTCTGTACGCTGATGATGCTGTCCTACTTAGCTGTCACTCTTGCATAGAGCACCTATAGGCCGAGCTACAATCATCCTTCCAGAAACTGGAGACCTGGTTCTACTCCGAAAGGTTGAGACTAAACTACAAAAAAAAAAAAAAAAAGACAATGCTCCTGTCTAGCTCCCAACTAAAAAGGAGATGCCCAGAACTAACAATCATGAATCACCTGACTGCCCCACTGGAACAGGTTCACTCCTTCAAGTACCTGGGTGTCATTGTGGATGATACCCTTTCGTATGATCAGCACATTGACATGGTGGTGAATGCTGTGAACACTAAATTAGGGATCCTGTTTAGGCACAAGAAAAGCCTAACTGCTGAAGCCCTCTGGCTCTTAGTCTCCAGCTCTGTCCTCTCCCTGGTCGGCTATGGGCTGGTAGTTTACGGCGCTGCCACTGATATGGCTGTCAAAAAGGCTGCCACTGCTCTTAACAAGGCTTGCAGACTATTGCTAAATGCTGACCACTTCACGCACACTTGTACCCTGTATGGTCTGGCCCACATACTACCACTGCAATCCAGAATCAGACACCAAATTTGCCTACTAGGGAGAAAGGCTATGCTCTCCCTAACCCCTACCTGCATTGCAGACCTGGTAAAGGAAGCAAGCTCCAAATACAACACACAAAGAACAGTGAGAACACAGCTTGATGTCCCATTTCATAGAACTTCCCTAGGACAAGGATCCTTCATGTACCAAGCTCCTCTATGGCTAAATGAGATCCCTGCTGCAGCTCTTAATACAACAAATTTTCGATCCTTTAAAAAAGAATTGAAGAAATACCTGCTGAACTCAAACGCCTGCGACTGCCTTACCTGAATCCGTATCTTCAACCGGGATACCCCCTCTTAAACACCTCTGACTTCCTTACCTGAGTCCATATCCTCAGTCTGGATATCCCTCCTCATCTGTCTGAGCTTTCCTCCTGTTTTACCTACCCTGGACCCCCACCTGCCATCCCTTATTGCCCCCCCAGCTCCCTCCAACACCCTCCCCTCCATACTCCCCCAACACCTCTGCTTTCCACCCACTCTCCCCCCAAAAAATATTCTCCTTCTCCCAATCTCTCTCTTTCTCTCTCTCTCTCTCTCTCTCTCTCTCATCTACCCTCATTTGCACTCTTCTCCCTTTCTTTCTCCTACCCTTTACTACTGTACCTTGACAGGTCCTCCTGGAGCAGCTATGCCATATGTTGCTAATTGGGAATCTCCTCCCGCTGTTTAATTTCAGTTGTGCAGGTTACTAAAATATATTATTTATCTATTTTCTGTATTGCATAGAAATCTTGTGTTTTGTGTTAACTGTCAAGTTTTTGTTATGTCTGCTGTTTTACATCCTGACATGGAACCTTTGTAAAAGAGTGTATACTCAAAGGTTGTATCCGAATTACCAAATAAATAAACAAACAGACATGGTCCCAAGACGGACCCCTGAGGTACTCCTGTAGTCACTGTGGTCCAACTCGAGTAAGTGCCTCTAATGCACACTCTGTTTCCGATCCAAAACCAAGCTTTTATCTATTTTGTTATTCTACCAGAAATTCCTACTGCAATCAGTTTGTCTATTATTTTACCATGAGGTACTTTATTGAAATCTTTTGATGAATCAAAGAACATGACATCTACTGAGTGTCCCTTATCTCTTAGGCCTTGCTTAACTTGCCCCAGAATTCCAAAAGATCTGGCAAAAGCGACCCTTAGTGAACCCATGTTGTGCCTTTTCTGTCATGCCTGTCATATTTATGGTATCCGTAATATGATCTTTAATAATACTCTCCAGAATTTTCTCCAGAACAGAAGACTCAAAGGTCTCTAATTCTGTGCATCCCTCCTATTACCATTTTTATATACAGTGGCACCACATTCACCCTTCTCCATGCCTCTACTACCCTTCCTTCTTCCAAGGACTTTTGAAATATTGTTGTCAAGGGTGCTGCCAATACATCTGCCAGTTTGTTAGCCACTCTTGGGTGGATGCCGTCATATCCTTGAGCTTTATTCAGGTATAGTCCAGCCAGTCTGCCCCTTACATCGTTCACACTAAAAATAATATTGTTTCCAGGTGGTACATTTAGATGTTGCCTATTAAAGTGAAAATTTAGGGATTTAACATTAAACAGCCTGCTCAACCCTAACTATAGTGGCGCTATATGCAATGGCCCTATTAGAAATATCTGTGACATTTCTCCCAAGTGTAGTTTGACTTTATGACATCACCAGTGGCAGAGCCACGAGTGATGTCAAAGGTCAAAACTACATTTGGGAGAAATATCACAAATATTTCTAATGGGGCCATTGCATATTTAATTTATTCAATACTTTTTATCATTTTAGGATGCATTATTTTGTTGTGTTTGCTTATTTTTCTGTATTTGGTTGTCTGAGTGGTGTTTCAAAATGACCAAGCGGCTGTTCTTTTGGCCTACTGCACATGACATTATTTGTGCATCAGTGTGAGTTCCCAATGCACCGGCATGGTGAGATAGTGCTCACTGGGACTTCAGCAGTGACCAGATGTGGCCTTTGTGGATGCGCGCTTCCAGACAGTGTTTGCCGGTGTGTGGAGAGAGAGAGTGGTGCTGAGAATATGGAGGTAGGTGGTTGGAAGATGGAGGGAGGCATGCCACAGGGGAGATGAAAGGGGAATATTGCGACAATTCTGCTGTTGCAGGTTATGAAAGAGAGCCTCAGAATGTTTATATTGGGAGTTTTTGTGTACTTCTGAGGAGTTTTTCAATTACGGTTAGCAGGAGTTCCAAAGTGAAAGTACTCCTTGGGAGCCAGTCGTGAACGGAAACCAAGCCAGTTTGGGAATTATTGAGCTTGTGCTCCTGACAGGGACCAATCAGGAACTATAGTGAGGATAGTTTTCCTTATGTGGACTTCACTGAGAATATTGGACCTGGAGTGAGAAAATGTTAGTATTCTCACTGTAGGTCTACAGGGAGCAAAAATATCACTGATATTAAACTCAAAATAGCCTCACAAGCATAGGATAAATGTATTTATGCAATAGGCATGGACATAAATCCTATATAGTGTATGTTAGAACATTTTATTTGTTAAAAATCTAGGTTTCCCTATTGTTGTTGTACCATCGATGTGATGTCACGATGTTGTTGTACCATTGTGGGTACGTCACATCAGTGGTACAACAGATTTTACAATGTCTGCACATGTGCGACTCGTGGTTCGTGGCGATGAGAAAATGGGCAGTGTACTTCAGCTTAGGCACTGGTGGACGTCCCAATGTGAAAGTAAGTGCCATTTTGGTAATATGTTAGCTGGCACACTGCAGAGCCCAGTTATTTAATTTAAAATGCGGAGGAGTGTTGTCACTGACTCGGGCTCGGCCGGGGAGGGGGGCCCCCGACATCACAGCGTGTCCGTGAAACAAACCACAAGTTTTTTTCTCATTACTTTTGCCCATACACTATAAAAGACAGTGTATGGGCAACAGTGAGCAACAACAGTACCATTCACTTCTTGAGGTGTCATGACACCCTCAAACTTCTTGAGCTTTGCTCTCGAGGTTTCAACGGTTGTCACGACAACCTCTCGAAGTGAACAACACTGTTGTTGTTCACTGTTGCCCATACACTATCATCTATGTGATAAATCTGAGCTGCTATGATATAAATTCAACATTTTACATTTATACACATAGTAGATGTATCATCACAGATTTATTCACATAGTAGATATGACACAATCAATCTGGAACTCATTTAGAATGTTCAGCCTCAGTACCAATACTAACTATATTCAAATGCAACTAACGTTAAAATGAAAAAAGATAGCATAGTGCTGTGAGCATGAAAGTTGTGCAGCACAAAATTGTCTAAAAAATGAGTGGTATTTCATTTATAGATACTTTATATATTTTTTATAATTAGCAAAAAAGTGCAGAACATGCAATTTTTTGTTCACTTTTTTGACAAACAAATGCAAAAAAGATAAACAATCAAAAGCAAATGTCCCTGCACTGACAGAAAACATCCCTATTGCATAAATGAAATATTCATTGGTGAGCTGTCAGATAAATTATGTATCTAGACTCGTGCTGTTTGACCTCGGACATCTCACTTGTGGGTTACGCCACTCTTGAGGTTACCCGAGATCAAACAGCACTTGTGTAGATAAATCATTTAGCTCACAGCTCACCATTGTATATATCCCTTATTTATGCAATAGGTGTGGAAACGATGTCAGTTAAATAAATCCATTTATTTCCACTCATGTTAGATAAATTTTAAATAAAATTTAGAACACGTATTTATTCTGCCCCGAGTGTCAATCATCCCCTTCCTACCAGTGCTGCTTATCTACTTTCCCCATATAATGTATCTCTGCCTGTGCATCACAGTACTTCCTATCTCATTTGTTCCAGCTGTAACTAACATCCCATTACTCCCTAAAAAAATAACTTTTCATTTTAAATCCAAGCCACTTCCTTATAAATCGCGCAGCTCTCACTCTTTGTACTGCATAGTGACTCCTGGCACCCGATAAATGCACACGTGGCATTCATAATCACCAAAATGCTCAGTTTCCTCACCTCTTACTCATGCTCCCTCTCAATTCCAGCAGCTTCTTTCAGATTCGAATGGTGTTCCACGAAAGAAAAACCTTTTTCAGTTTAAAAAAAACAGGCACTCTCCATCCTAATAGACATCACAGTGCTTACTCTGTGTGGAGTTACCCCCAGAGGCGAAAACTCACACCATTCAAAATCATCTTCAATATTCCGTGAATGCATGATCAACCAGGATACATTAAACTTAAATGGCAGGATCAATCAAATAACTGCACATATATAAATACAGTAGACACCTCTTAATAAGGACACCCTGGTGGATTCAGTAGCATCCCATTTAAACGGGTATCCCTTTTAAAAGAAGTCCACCTATATGATACAGAAAATGAGCATTGGTCATCTCGTGAGTGATGTGATGTGCTACACTCTTTAGTAATGCTAGGTACTGTAGTAACTTTATGAAATCTTGCAAAGTACATACTGTATTGCAATGCTGAAGTTAACCTCAACTGCTGACTTTATAGAAAGCTTAAAGATCAATGGCAAATGTGGATTTGCAAGTATAGCTAACGTGAAGTGATGTCTCTTTGTGTGTGTGTGTGTGTGTGTGTGTGTGTGTGTGTGTGTGTCTCAGACAGTATGGTATTTTCTTATAGTTAAGGGTATGATTTCAAGTCCCAGTTCAGGTTTCGGATCAGCATGTCCCTCTCCTGTTCAGACGCTGAAGTACGTCATTGCAGTCATGACATATTTCAGGCTTTCCTTTTTTTTTTATTTATTTAAAGAGCTACTGACTTCTCAGAGAAGGCTTTAAAAATATAATAATTAGGAACAGTTCTGCTTGCATTCCATTTATATTTTATATATTTCTCCTTCCTGTAATTTATCACTAGGGAAGTATGTATGAATATATGATCATTGTCACTTAGAGTTCATCTTGAGTCCATCTGCCTCTATAGCTTACTCCCTACTTCAAGTCATAATCCTCTGTTGTGACATCACAATCTGTTGTCATGGGAGTAGCTGTGCGATCACAAGCAGTGCTCTGTTACTTCATTTAGAGAGGAAGTAGCAGGAATAGATGAACTCTTAAGAAGCAAAGATCATGTTTTCATACAAATTACCTCACTACTAAATAATGGTGAGGAGGAATACAGAACTAATATGAAATACAAGCTGGACAGTGCCTAAATATTATGTTTTGTTAAAGTTCTCCTGAACGTGTCACCAGCTCTTTAAAAGGTTTGGGGCAGGATTCACAAAGCTTTGCCCGGGTGCAAATGCAGTTTGCCCAGGGCAAATTGGGCTTCATGAATAGCTGGTATTCGCAAAGTCCAGTGTGCCCCTAGGCAAAGTAGTGAAGGGGCCCGCAATGCAGATGAGGGGGAGGGGACCTGCATATCCCCACAATCCCATTCACAAAGGATTTGCTCCATGCAAGGGTGGCCTTTGCAAAGGTCCTTGCATGGAGCAAATTACCGCTGGGAAAAAACCTGGCAGTAATCCGCGCAACCCTAGTGGTTGGCAGATGTACTGTGGCCACCCCCGATCCCCTGATCTCCCACCCGTTAATCAAAAGAATTATGTTCCATAGTGTAGCGGTCACACCCTGGTCCCTGATCTCATGAATCCCACCTGGTAATAAAATTATTTTCCATAGTTTAGCAGTCCCACCCTGTTCCTGATCTCTTGAATCCCACCCATATATCAAAAGAATTATGTTCCATAGTGTAGCGGTCCCACCTCGTTCTCTGATCTCATAATCCTACCTGGTAATAAAATTAATTATTTACCATAAAGTAGCAGTCCCTCCCCGATCTCATGAATCTCACCTGGTAATAAAAATAAATTATTTTCCATAGTGTAGCTGACCCACCCCAGTCCCCGATCTCATGAATCCCATCAGGTAATAAAAATAATTTTTTTCCATGGTGTTGTGGTACCAGCCCGGTCCCCGATCTCATGAATCCCACCCGGTAATAAAATGAATTATTTTCCATATAGGCATGCAAATAAGACCACTGGGAATGCAAGATTACTTCAAAGATGCCGCTGTCTACTCCATCTTACTTAAAATGAAAAGCAGTCTTAAGTCCTACTATATAGTGCTCACCACTTTACTGTGAAGACAAACATCCTCATGGTATCTCAGAATAACACAAGCTGTACACTCATATTTGGCATAGCAGTAAAGAGTAAATATAACCAATAAGTATATGTTAGGATAACTGATAAGACCCAGATACTAGTATGAGTGACAAGGAGCACTGTATCTTCAAAAAGTGTGTGTGTGTGGGGTAGGGGAGGAGACTTGTGATTAAATTAACCATATGCACACTTCTGCAGCTTTAAACTGGAATAGTTCTGTCTTTTCCCTCCTCTTGCTTCTCTCAGCTGTGCTATAGTATATGTGGAAATGGTTATCACATTTAATGCATTTGTGGGAATAAAAAAAAAACAACACATTTAAACTTATAAGATATGCCATGGCCAGTATTTAGTTAGTGTGAGCACTGGCGGCACCGAGCTTTCTAGGTGACAGGGATCTTGCTATAAACTAAGAGCACTGTACAGTGGTTTCTTAGTTGTGCTGACTGAGCTCCTTATTGTGATTGGGTTTTGGGGCTGGTGAGGAGGGCTGCAGGGCTTCAACAATATTTTAATCACTTTACCGAAGTGTTGTTTTGCTGATTCCTAAGTCCGCAGCTCTAAGGGGTGTCCAAAAGGGCAGAAAGGACAGGATAGACATAAAAGTATACTCCTCTGATGAAGGTAAGAGCCCTAGTCCAGTGAGATCTGCAGAATAAAAGAGAGGTTAATTGGTAAAAATTAGTAAAAGAGAAGAAACAGAGAAAAAAGAGAGTGCCGTTTTGGGAAGGGGGCTCGACTAAAACCTCTTTGCACCCTAGTGATGGCCCAGTGGCCAGTGATTTATTTAGTAGCCCAGGTGGCTAGTGGAGGCTTGGGGAGGGCTAGTGGGCCCTGTTGCTGGAGAAAGCATGTATTGGTGGTCTTGTGGGCTTGGAAAATACATTGGGGGGCCTCAATAAAATATGCACTGGGGGCCCTCTGAGCCCTTGTATTGTGGGGGCACTGTTGGAGGGCTTATTCATGGCAGTGGCAGCTGGAGAAATATGCTGGGCTGCAGTTACCTTCAGCCACTGTAAACTCCCAACCTGTATGGAGCTTAGGCTGATCTTACTTCGTACAGGTGGCAGAAGAGGAAGCCAGATGGAGTCAGCGGGAGGTGGAAGAGGCATGGGATGAAGTGCCTCCTCCTACCTTCCCGAATCGCTGCTCCAGCAGATTAATTTATGCCCTACAAGGCTCAAGGGGCAGCCATGTGGAGAATGGGGCTGTAAATACAGCAAGGAGCTGCTGTTCAGTGAAGCCACTCTAGGCCTGTACAGTGGTCAGAAAACGGGGGTATTTTTTGGCGAAGGTGGAACTGCGGGCACCGAGGCAGCACAGTTTTGCTTCAAAAAGTTAATACAAAACTACAAAATAAAATGTGAAGCAACACTGTTATGGGGGGGGGTCGTCAAACATGTGAACTAAACTAGTTCATCCTCATAGCCCACATATTCTACTCCAGCAACCACCTTATTTATCTCAATTTTCTGAGATGCATCAGTATAGTTCCTTAGATATGGTGGTCATACTTTTATACTGTATTGGAGGTCAGACATGACCCAGAATCTGTATAACAGCAATAGAATGTCACAATTGGCTTACAGAGTTTTTTCTCCCTGACATATCATGGTACCCCGTCCTTTTCCTGTCCAATTCATAACACTTCCAGGTGTAATTTCCCCATCACAGTCCAAGATTTCCCTGGTGCCCAGTGGCATCTCTCCTTCTCCCAAATTGTTCAAAGCCCTTCCTTCTGTCCAGTTGCAATACCTTCCAAACTCTATCCAAACACTCTTTGGTATCCACAGCCATCCTGTCCCCATCTTGTAGCTTGCATACCATAGTGCTCGGTGGCACCTCTACTTGCCCCATCAAATGCAGTTATTCCTTAGTGTGCAAAGGTATCCATGCCTTCTCTTCCATCACATTTTAATATTTGCTGGTGTCCAGTGGCATGCCCCTCTTTTCCAGTCTGCTTAAATGCACACTGTGGTGTCCAGTGGCAGCCCTGGCCCATTCCCCATCCTGTTCTATTAATTTCGTATAATTCAGTGCTGCATTCGCATCCACTAATTACCAAACCAAAATAATTATTTAATTTTCACACCTTCATCTACCCTGCTGTACCCTCCTTCCCACCATCTCTACAAGCTTGCTCCTGCATGACTCTAGAACTTGAATTTGGGTGTCACCACCAAGTAGTTACTGACCTGCAGTACTTTGAAAACTAAACTGGTTGCAGTTTTGTTCCCCGGAATGCAACCCGTTTCTTGACGGGAGTAGATTTGGGTGAGCCCCCCCATTGTAAGGAGGAGAGCGATTAGCCAACAGTCGCAACCCTTGATGGCAACAAACAGTCTACGAGTTACCAAATCAGCAGTTCTTTTAAAGAAGCTATGGCAAAAAAATACAATCAGTGTCACCAGGTTTTAACACCCCCTATAAAAAGGAAACTTTTACCAGGCTATCCCTGACCTCGGTGGCAGATAAGGCAATTCATGGCTGAATCAATGGCTGCAATTTTAATCCAGAGCCAGTAGACTCACTCAAATACACATGACTAGTGACTCTGCTTCACTCAGCTGCCATGCGTGCTGATGTTGTGGGTTGGTTCATCCCCTTATCTAGCACAGAGTGCCCAGACTACTTCTGGATCTAAGTGCCGTCCTCCCTACTCTAAAAAGTCACACTGCCTCTGGCTTGTAAAAAAATAAAAATCAATGGTAAAAAAAAAAAAAAGAATGGAACTCGGGACATCTTGCAGGGTGGTTCGTCCAAACCCCGCGGCATACATGCCTGCACTCCTGCACATTATGGACTGGGGAGAGAGAGTGCACCAGGTGGCAGGAGCCACCAGTAAGTAAAGCCACACTGTGGCTAATGTAGAAATGAGGTGGGGTGATATCAGAGGAGTGAGAGCGGTGGGTGCCACATGGTGGATGGCAGGGGCTCAAGAGGCAGCCTGGGGAGCAAGGGGCTGCTGTTCAGTGAGGCCACTCCTGCGGCATTTGTAGACCAGGGAGAGAGAGGGCACCGGGTAGCAGGAGCTGCCAGTAAATAAAGTCGCACCATGGCTAATGTAGAAACGTGGGGGAGGGGGATATCAGAGGAGCGAGGAAGCAGTATTGACAGCGGTGGTTGCCGCATGGTAGATCAGTGGCAAGGTTTGGCGTGACTCCGTTCAGCTGTTTGCTGGCAGTGTCATAAATGAAAGGAGACAGCCACTGTTTGATAGGAGTGGCTGATTTCTTTCAAGCACACAAAGTTTCCGCCCAACAAGTTCAGAGTAGTGTCATGACCAGTGTGGCTGCTCATTGGTCTGCACTGCCGAGCGCCTTGGAGCTTCAGCTGCAATTGGCTCAGCAGTGACACACCTCTGAAATGCATTTTCTTGTTGCAAGATGTTTCTTGTGCAAAGGAAAAAAAAAAAGGAATACTGTGTGTTAGAAAGGGGCTCAGTAAACCCCTCTTAACACCCTAGGTGGCAAAAAAATTTAAGTAGTCAACATGGTGGGCTAGTGGAGACCCTTTTGGGTTACTGTACCTTGCATTTTTTTTTTTTTTAATTTAAAGCACTTTCTCCCCTGAACTATGGCCGCCTCCTTTGCCCCCTGGCATGCCCATCCCTGGCACTTGCCATCCCCAGGACAGGTCACTGGCATCACAGGCAGTAGTGCTACCCCTGTGACATGGGCTGGCAGGGCCCAGAATTAGTTAAAAAGGGACATTGGTGGTCTAGGGGGCTAGAATTGTCTTCATGCCATGTCTCAGTCCCCATGTGCCCCCTGAATCAGGGATAATACTCCCGCTCTATAAAAGTTCCATGTTGTAGCCTCCCCTCTCCGCACTACTAACAGGAAATTCTTTGTTATAGCCACACCAACTTGCCAACATCCCTTGCAGGTAAACAGCCTTGTCTTATTTCCTCCCACTTCTACTGGCAAAGTCTAAATATGTCCATTCAGAAATGTATTTATTTGTCTTTATTCCCCTGGGGACCTAGCCAGGACCTTCTTACCAACCAGCAATTTCCATCTACCCATCACTAGACCATGAAGCCCGCACTCATTGGACTCCTATGTCCACCAAGGTAAACCACTGTGCCCCCCCAGCATACCCCTCCCCAGGCAAGGGTTGTCATTTGATACCCAGCTGTATTTTTCCTTTGCCCCTGGAACATCCAGTGTGGTGGAAGTACTAAACAACTGCCTCATGGAGCTCAATGATTGGATGGCCTCCAGCTGGTTGCGACTGAATCCTGATAAGATGGAGGTACTGGTGGTGGAGTCGAACAGAGGATGGAACAGGGTGACCTCTGGTACCAAAACCGGTTTATTCCTGGGATCTGTACCACTGAAGGCCTCGTCTAGGATGCAAAACCTTGGCGTGACCTTTGACTCTCAGGTGTTATCCTGTGTCCAGACCAGCTTTTACCGTCTTAGGAATATCGCCAGGGTCAAGCCCCTAGTTCCATCCATTGACCTCCCCACCTTAGTACATGCCTTTGTGATGCCCAGACTTGATTACTGTAATGTGCTCCTCCTCAGGGTCTCGGGGGGTAACCTCCGCCGGCTGTAGCTGCTGCAGAACACAGCTGCCAGGCTGTTGACTGAGCAGTCAAAGTTCTGCCACATAACCCCAGTGCTGCATGCACTGCACTGGCTGCCGTTGCGGTGGAGGATACTCTTCAAATTTGGCTTGCTCACCTATAAGGCCCTACACAGGTTGGGCCCTGGCTAGCTGTTGGACCTCTTTACACATGCTGTCTCAGTCCACTCCCTTTGGTCCTCCTCTAGGGGCCTTCTGGTGATTCCTAGGATGAGGTTCTTTACTGTTAGTCTTTACTGAGGAAGAGGAGGGTAATGGGTCTGAAGGGAGTACAAGGGGTGAGAATGGTGCAGAAATGGACACAAGTCCCTTTACACGAGAAAGGGTCCTGAAGGAACTGGAGGTAATAAGAGTTGATAAAGCAATGGGGCCAGATGGGGTGCACCCCAGGGTCCTTAAAGAGCTAAGAGAGGTGGTGGCTGAACCTCTGGCTATCCTGTTTAGCTAATCACTGGAAACAGGGGAGGTACCCAAAGACTGGAGGACAGCAGACGTAGTCCCCTTATACAAAAGTGGGAACAAAGAGGAAGCAGGGAACTACAGACCAGTCAGCCTCACCTCGGTAGTGGGGAAGATCATGGAAGCAGTACTAAAGGAGAGATTGGAGGAAAATCTAGTTGATAGTGGACTGTAGGACCCAAGGCAGCATGGTTTCACCAGGGGGAGGTCATGTCAGACCGACCTCATTGAATTTGACTGGGTGACTAGGGAGGTGGATCAGGGGAGGGCAGTGGACATGGCCTATCTGGACTTCAGCAAGGCTTCTGACACTGTGCCACATAGAAGACTATTACACAAACTGGGGAATATGGGTGTGGGCAGGACAGTAGTGTGGTGGGTAGGTAACTGGCTGGGTGGCAGGCCACAGAGGGTGGTGGTAAATGGCTGTCACTCCACAGAGGATGAGTGACCAGTGGGGTACCACAGGGATCAGTGCTGGGACCGGTCCTATTCAACATCTGCATCAGTGACATTACTTGGGACCTAGAAGGCAGAATTTCACTGTTCACTGATGACACAAAGCTCTGTAACAGAGTAGACACACCAGAGGGTGTAGACAGAATGAGAAGGACCTGCAGAAACTTGAAGAATGGTCAGGGGTTTGGCAGTTGAAATTCAATGCAAAGAAGTGCAAGACAATGCATATGGGGCACAAAAACCCTGGCACAATATTTCAGTTGGGGGTGAGGATATAGCATGCACCAAGCAGGAAAGAGATCTTGGGGTTATCATCTCTGATGACCTCAAGGTAGGGAAACAGTGTGACAAGGCAGCAGGTAAAGCAGATTAGATGCTGGGATGCATAGGCAGGGGCATCACCAGCAGGAAAAGGGAGGTCATAATTCCACTATACAAGACACTAGTGAGGCCCCACCTGGAGTACAGTTTACAGTTCTGGAGACCTTACCTGCATAAGGACATAGACTGGGTAGAGAAGGTTCAGAGGAGAGCAACAAAGATGGTACCTGGATTGCATCGTAAGTCCTATGAGGACAGGTTGAAGGAACTGAACATGTACTCCCTGGAGGAGAGGAGGGAGAGAGGGGATATGATAGAGACATACAAGTATCTTACAGGGAGGAACAGGGTGCAGGAATACACTATTTTTAAGCAAAAAAGATGTTACAGGACTAGAGGGCATGGGATGAAGTTGGAGGGAGGACGATTCAGAGGAAACGTGAGGAAGAATTTCTTCACAGAATGGGTGGTGGACAAGTGGAACACCCTGTCAGAGGAAGTGGTGGGGGCTGAAACAATCACGGGATTTAAGACTGCATGGGATAGACATAAAGGAATTCTGGAGGAAGGGGCAACACACTTCTAGGAAAACATAAAGTGAACTTACGAGCTTAAATGGGCAGACTGGGTGGGCCATAGGCCCTTATCTGTCGACACTGTCTATGTATCTATGTATCTAGGTTGAAAACTGCTGGTGACAGGGTATTAGTGTTGCCAACACCATCCTGTGGAATTCGCTTCCTCTATGTGTTCAGGAGGCCCCTTCAGTTAAGGTTTTTAAGACTCACCTCAAGGCCCTTCTGTTTAATCAAGCCTTCCTGGACCAGATATACTAGCCATTTCAGGAGTCCCGACTTTTGTTCTCATTTCTGATTATTTATTTTAGAGAGGTTTGTGTCCCACATTATATATTTACTTTATGTTGTTTTAAATGTTTTTCTCTTTTATTATTATTATTACTATAGTCTTATTTGATTTTATATTTATTGATAGAGTGTTTTTATTGTATGGCACCCCGAGCTTCCAGGATTGGGCACCTGGAAAAATAAAATTTACCTTGGCTTGCTTTTGCCTTGACTCCTTGGCTACTTCCCCTGCTCTATTTGGCCATCCGCAGTGGATGTGAAGGCCAGGAGCACCCTCAGAAGCTGGCTGCTAGGGACCAGGATGGATGTGGGGGACAGTTGGAGGCCTGATCTGCCTGTGCTAGCCCCAGTCATCTCTCTCTAACCCCATGTCCACCGGCTAGGAGTGTGGTGATGTCAGTGGACACTGGCATGCCTGACATATTCAGTGGCAGCAGAATTTCAGCTATCACTCCAACACCCTCGCACCTCCACCTGTGGTCACCCTGGTGGTGGTACTCCAGTGTGAAACAGATCCCTCCCTCCAGAGGAGGAGAGCATCTACTGACATGTTCAACCCCCCCCCGGCTCTCCAGTGGCACAGGCCCATTCCTAAACCTGGGCAGTCGGCACTGCGAGCAGTAGCACTAATGCTGTGCCAGTGTGCCGTCGATGTGTTTACTTTTAAAAGGGGGACCATGTGTTCAGCAGAGGTGTGGGAATGCAACAGAAATGGAAGGGGGAAAGGGTCTTACTTTTAATTTGAAAGGTCAGGGCAGACTGGGGTGTGGTGAGGGTTTGGGGAAAAACTGTTAAGGGCGTTTATTTTGTGCTGGGGTTTTTGCTGGTACTGGGGAAGAATGGTGATAATGGCTGGCTGACAGCTGAGTGCTTGTTTACAATTTGGGCAACAAACTGAAAAAAGCAGGTGGCTGTGTTTGGGTTTATTTTTCACTCTGAGTTTTTTTTAATTCTGGATAGAGTTGCAGTGCTCACCTCTTGGCACTGGCAGACAACCAAAACCCAACACAAACCAGGCCGCTGCAGCAGATGACCCAACACTAACCCATCTTGGCTCTCTGCCTGCTTCAGTGGTTCACTTTCCTCATCCAGTAAGATCCAGGCGTGGCTGGGGCAGCATGGGCCATAACTTCTCTGGCATGGCTAGCAGTGGCAGCCAAGGCCTTTTAGGCCTGTGGCCCTCTCTGTCTCTCTGTGTCTAAGATGGTCAGATCCTACACGATCATGTACAGACAAGCCATGTGCAGACCCAACACACACCCCTGAGCAATGCAACGCTTCTACCATAGTGCCCCAACTTAGTAGTGTGCTGGGATCCTACAGAGATTGGTGTGCTAGGGACCTCAGAAATACAGGACAGGGCACATAAGTTACTTAGAGCATAGCCAAGGGAAATGAAATGTGTGTCATGGCTCCAGGGTGTAGTAAGTGGGGACATTGGGGGGATGTTTGTTTATTTAGGCACTCTTCCCACAAACCACACTGAAGCACTCTATGCCAAGATATGGCCCCTGTGTCCAGGCCTTTAGAAACACCAATTGCCAGATAGCCCCAGTAATGCCTGCAGCAGAACAAATAACATTAGTAGCCACCATAGCCCAACAGTTGAAGCAGCATAACATTCCCCATGGTGGTCAGTAACCAGTAATCCCTGCCCTCCACCAGTTGCCAGGACACAGAGTAGCCCAGTGAGTCCCTGCACTAAAGCCTTAGCCTGGGTTATAAAACATTTGTCTTTGCATCTCTGCCTTCCCACAGACAGCCGCCCCCCCCAACAGGCAGCGAGTAAGGAACAGACATGAACATATTGCTCCATTTTGCAACTCCCAAACACATGCAGTACATTTTTCCCTATTTACTCACTATTTCACATGCTTCTGTTTTCTTCGAGGGTCCCTGTTCTTTAGTGTGACCACTTTAGTTTTAAATAATTAAAAACAATAAAAAATATATAAATCTGGTAGTCTAGTTGGCCCAGCTGCTGCCGTCTGTCCACTGCTTCCTAGCGTCTGTTGTGCTGGGAGAGTTGAGTGGGACAGTGAGTGCCACCCTTCTTTTCATGCTAGGTGCTACCACGCCTGGAGTGCAAGTTTCCCGCAGCTTCACCAGCTCCAGCCCCTATGGAGCACAGGCTGGGGCCTGAGTGTAGTTAGGCTGCAGTGAAGGAGGTGGGCAACAGCAGTGTGGCCAGGAGCCACAAGTGAAATGCTGCAGCCTGCAGAAAGTGATTTTAGCCCATGAGGGCTTTCCACTTAAAAAAAAAAAAAAAAAAAGACAAGGGCATCGATAAGGTACAGGGGGGTGGCATATTGAACAGAAAGAGATGCTCAAGGACAAGGAGGCATGATATGAAGCTGGAAGGGGGAGGCTTAGAGAGGATGTGAGGAAATATTTCTTCACAGAAAGGGTGGTGGGCGGCTGGAACAACCTCCCAGCAGAGGTGGTGGGTACCGAAATGGTAACAGGTTTCAAACATGCATGGGATAGATGCAGTGGGACCTTAGTAACAGGGCTGGGGGGGTAAGGTCAGAGACCAGTTAGGGTCTACGGTAGCACAGTAGGTAGAGACTGTGGGGCAGACTAGGTGGGCCAAGAGGTCCTTTTCTGGCGACAGCTTCTATGTTTCTAAGTTAAAAAAAAATAAAACAAAGGAGGGGCTTAGAAGAGCTCCCACTGAGGAGCACAGTTGGGTGGTCAGGACTGCCAAGCAGATGCTGCACCTGTGGCTATGCTAGTAAACCTGGCAGGGCTGTTTTGCTAAAAGACAGCCCAGAAGGGCTTAGTGTAGCTCCCTCTGTGGGAGCAGACAGAGCAAAGACCACCAGAGAGATACCGCATCCACAGTCATGTTTGGTTAAGCCCAGGTGGACTTTGTTGAGTTGAAAAGCCCCATAGCCCTGCCGTCCCATTTCTTCATAGCACCTTACTCCCTTAAGCCTTCACCTTCCTTCACAAGTTTTCCTGCAAGAAATGGGAGGTAATGTAATGTGATTCTGCCTCAGCAGTACCTGGTCAGCTTTTGTATGACTGCCGCTGTATGTAGAGACAGTGTTGTGTTTGTCAAGAATAGGTGCAGGAAGTGATAGTCTGCAGATTTTTTTTTTTAGTATTTTTGGTGGTAGGGCTCTCCGCCAGGTATCTGCCCTGGTCACAGCCCCCGGACTTGCACCTTCTGTCACTGCTAGGTCCCCCGGTCACCCCCAGCTTTCCCCCCGGAGGGCGTGACCACGGAACTGGTCCCCAGTCCAGTCCGTGGAACAAGTATCTGGTTGGGGGAACCTAGCTACAGCGGCTAATTGAAGCCCAGGGAGGGCTTCATAGAGGCAGAGGCCCCGCCTGGATTTTTTTCTGAATGGTTCCCCATGTGGGCCGGGTGCGTGCAATGGCGCAAGCCGGGGAAGCCACGCAGCCATCCGTGCGCGCCCTCGGTGTCTGCACCAGCTCCCCATGCTGTCGCCCAGTGCCATGCACCCCAGCTTCCGCCAGGGGGCGATTAGACGCTGATGCTGTGCTTCCTCCACAGAGAAGGAGAGCAGTCCTTCGGATGCTCAATCCTTCCCTTCCCTGCCGACCCCTGATGGCCCGCTCCTGAAACCCGGCCGGGCGTGACGCGAGGTGTGGTGTCCAGCCAATGCTCAGCGCCACCAGGCCGGCTGTCTGCAGCTTATTGTGATATAATCAACTTTTCTGTTGCCAAGATGACTGTATTCGGGAGGGTCAAATGGTATGGACTGGCAGGGGGCTCAAATGCTTTTGTACATGCGTGTTCGTAGGGTAGCCTGTGAAATGGGACATGGGGTCTTAGGGGAGGAGAATCCTGCAAAGAAAGTCAAAGAGTGGGACAAAGAAATGGGAAGTAGGTGTGTAATGAAATGGGAGGCTGTCTGGGTCTGGAGCTGCTGCAGGAGTTTGGTCCTGAAATTATATATTATTATTGTTTTCGAGTTACTTAACCTTAGTTATTCTCTAGGATTAATTAAAAAGAACTGTTATTCAAAATTGGCAATAAATAGGTCAAATTGGGCATATTACTGTAAAAGACAAAAATTTAGACAAATAATTTTGCTTTCCTTATTAATATCTGGTAATTTCTGCCCCCACCCTGGCCCTGTTCATTCAACTAATAATTGTGCCGATCCCTGTAAAACTGATAGCCAGTTTAAATTAGCTCACTTAAATATTTGGAGTATTCTTTCTAAGAAAGCTCAATTAGAAGCATGGGCTTCAGAAAATAAATTTGATGTGATTGCGCTATTTGAGACCTGGTTACATGGTTCTATCCCTAACAGTGACTTTTATTTACAGGGATATTGGACCTATAGAAGGGATAGGGTTGGTTAAAAAAAAAAAAAAAAAAAGGTGAGGCATGCCTGTTTTATGTATCAGATAAACTCCCAACAGCTGAATTACCTGAAAGCTCCCCTTCCCACGTCTAGGGGTATGCCTGATGTTAAAACAAATGGGTAGGGGGCATAACACAGTCCAAGAATAAATAGTTCATACCTGGGTGACGGTGGTGCTATTTAGCAGGTGACGTCGAGGATGCAGCAGGCTGGTGCGGAGAGTCCTCTAAGGGAGCTATGGGGCAAGCTGGTTAGCTCATTAAAATCTTTGCAGGAATTCAGAACTTCAGACAGCAGATTCTAGTTAATATATTTGGATTCCTCATACTTAGAGCTGTCGAACGGTACTAAATTTGCTATTGGTCAAACCAGGAATCCACAACAACAGCAGTTTGGAGCTTCAGGCCTCCTCCAATGCAAGTTTCTCAGCCTGAACTCGTCCTAAACTCCTCAGGGCCTGCTATGGTGGGCGTAACAGGTGCACCTCCGTGGAAAGCTATGATGGGACTCTATTAAGGCCATGAATGCTAAAATTGAGAAAACTCTAAGTTAAGAGTTGCATGAAGTAGCAATTAATGCTATGAAGGATACGGTGGCCGAAGCTGATAAATGATCCCTGGCAATGCAGGCTGCAACAGACGTGCTTACCAAAGTAGACTACTGAAGCTGATGTCTGGGATGTTCTTCTTGCTGCAGCTAGAGTGGAGTACCCAATAACACCACAAGAACATGATGTCAGTTTTTTTCTGGACTTATATTTCTAAACATGTTTAAGGAGAAAGCAGTTTGATGCTGTGCGGCAGAAACTACAGTCTTTGGGCATAGTACATTCTTTGTTGCTACCTGCAAGGCTACGGATAACTTAGGTGGTAAATCGTGGCAATTCTCCAACCTGAAAGATGCTGGTCAGTGGTTGGAGAAGATGGAGGCTGAATTTGCTTCTCATCAAACTCCAGAGGTGGAGTCAGAGGTAGAGGAAGAATGAGTACCCTGAAGTAAATATCTTGCCAGCTATGGACTGTTTTTTTCCTTGGGTTTTACCCATAGAGACTTTTTTTCGGAGTTAATGTTAACTAATTCTGTGTTTGCAAATACCATTGTTGGAGATACTGTATAGGAGGACAGAGGGAATGGTTTGGTATAAATAGTGGTAACTAGTTTTTTTGTGTTTGTTTTTTAAGGCTGCAGTCGGACGTGGCGATGACTTGTTTTGGACACCATACTTCTGTCTTAATTTTGTATCTTAAAGTTTATTTCATTCCCCACTAGATGGTTAACTTTTCACGTTCTGTTTAAAGATGGCATTTTGTCTAAAGTATATACTGCTCTTATTACCTATTTGTTCCTAATTTCGGGACTGAGATGTGGAGGGTGGAAAAAAATAACTTTTTCTAATAGTAATTAATGTAGCTTGGACTGCATACTAGTACTTTTGAAAGTGTGGATACTTTGATTGGATATTCTCCCTTTGTTTTATAACCAAGGCCACTGAAGCAGCTGCCATTTCATAGACAAGGGACTGTCTTTTGTTCCTCCCCTTCCTGTTGTACCAGAATACAAGATAAGGCAATGTGTGTCATAACCCTATTCAGCAGGTCAGGCCCTCTGCTCCCACAGTGCCAACCTCCGAGCACAGTATTGTGAACAGGAACAGAACTGGGTAACCCTCCTGTCTGTTTTGTGGGTCCGAGTCACCTTTGGTCTTAAGTTCTGGAGGGATTCAAACTGTGAACCTCTTGCTAGCGTACCCATTGTACAGGCTCAGATAATTCTGCTCTTCAGGGAATGTCAGATAAATTTTGCCTATGGGCACCTAACCAGGAGTACAGAATGAACTCTTAAAAACTCTATGAAAGACCTCAGATAAACTCATACCTTTACCCAGTTTGGTATTACCATTAAGCTATGCACAGTGTCAACTTTAACCATATGTGCTTCACTTGTCAAAGAAAGAATTTCGAAGGCACACCAAGCAGTGTCTTTAAAATAGAGGTTTACTTTAAAATAGATAACAATGTAAAATGTAAATACAGAACAATACATCACAACACATACAATCACTTAAATGAACAAGGTTTAAAAAGTGCAAATTCCTACCACCAGACAATTAGACTTGTCTATCTAATGTATATCCTCTAACAGTGCTTGAAGTAGATGTTGTTGCTTCAGAGAGTCCGAACAAGAATGTCCCTAAATGGAATACAGAATACAGTTTAAAACTGTCTTTGCCAACCTCTTCCATGAGGTCACCTAGCTCCTCTCTGTCAGAATATAAAAAATATACAAAACAGGCTCTCCTATCAAGAGGTATTAAATTCTGTGACTCCAGCGAAACTCATTTTCCAAATGACTTATTTGATCTATGAGCAGTTTCCTCTCTCAAAGACATCAGAGGACTTTTTATGACTGTCTTTGCCAGATCTTACTGAGGTGTAATATGCTTTGTGACACCAGGTGCAATTAACTGACCTTCCTGAGGACATCATAAAATGGATATTTTAGTTCCTATCTTCAAAGCAAACTGGGAAGTTAATCACCTTAGAGAGATCTGCTGTTAAACATATATCCTGTCCTTTGAAGTGATACTGGGGGGGTGGGGGTCATCCCAGGAGCACAGGATTTCTCATGACAGACAATCACACTACATTTTTTTATTTTACAAAAATCATAGGGTAATCAGAACCGGCTGTCCAAGTGTCAGAATCCTCCCCACCTAGACTGAATTTGGGGCTCTATCCCCTGCATGGGTTGAGCTTCCCAAATCAGTTCACTCTTCACAGACATGAGACAAGCCATCTGAAATCAGATTTTTTCGCTTCAGCCCTATGTAAGATTGTTATGTCATACCCTTGCAAAGCAAGACTCCATCTTAACAATCTACCATTAGTTTTTCTCATTTGCGTCAGCCAAACCAGAGGGTTGTGGTCAGTTTGTACCACAAAATGCTGCCCATACGAGTATGGCTCCAACTTCTTTAGGGCCCACACTATGGCAAGACACTCCTTTTCCACAGCAGAGTATGCCGACTCCCTGGGAAGTAACTTTTTACTCGGGTACACTACTGGATGATCTTTTCTTTGGTTGGATGTCTGACTCAGTACTTCCTCAATACCCATGTCTGAGGCATCAGTCTGAACTATAAAGGGGCTGCTATATTCAGGACTTGTCAAAACAGGAGCACTGCACAGTGCCTCCTTCAATCTGGTAAAGGCTTCTTCACAGGCTGGTCTCCAGGTAATTTTCTTTGGCATCCTTTTCCTTACCAGGTCAGATAGGGGATCAGCCAGGGCACTGTAATTGAGTACACATTTTCTATAGTACCCTGCTGTCCCTAGAAAACTCCTGACCTGCTTCTGCATTTCTGGTCTGGGCCACACCTGGATCACCTCTATTTTTATTTGGTTAGGACGGAGTTGTCCCCGGCCTGCCACATGCCCAAGGTATGCCACTTCTCCTATGGCCACCTGGCACTTCTCAGCTTTGACGGTGAGCCCGGCCCTCTGTATCCTGCCCAGCACTTCCCTAAGGTGGGACAGGTGTTCCTCCCAGCTGGCACTAAAGATGGCAGTGTTATCCAGGTACGCCACAGCGTACTGCTCAGCACCACTTAACACCTGGTTCACCAGCCTTTGGAAAGTGGCCGGGGCATTCTTCATTCCGAAAGGCATTACTTTAAATTCAAATAAGCCTGTTGGAGTGATGAAGGCCGACCTCTCCCTAGCACTGTCTGTCAACTCTACCTGCCAATACCCCTTGGTCAGGTCAGTGGTCGTAAGGTAGGTCACCCCTCCCAGCTTGTCCAGGAGTTCATCCATCTGGTGCATCGGGTGGGTGTCTGACTTTGTGACTGCATTCAGTCCATGATAGTCCACACAGAAATGAGTAGAGCCATCTGGCTTGGGCACAAGGACTACGGGAGAAGCCCAGGGGCTGTGGGATCTCTGGATTACCCCTAAATCCAGCATCTCCTCTACGTCCCTCCTAATGTCCTTTTGGACAGACTCTGACACCTGATATGCCATCTGCTGTATGGGCGTCTGTGTCCCTGTCTTCACATCATGCATTGCTAAGGGGGTTGGTCCAGGCTTGGTGCTAAACAATGGGGCAGAGTCTGCTAAAACCTCCCTTACTTCCTGGATCTTGTCCGGGGCCAGCTGGGTAGACAATTTTACTGCCTCCACAGAGGACTCCTGGTTGCTTTCTTCCAGGAAGTCCAGAGGGGGGTTTCCTTCATCTGTCTCCTCCCCAGGACTACACACTGCAAACACCATGTCACCCCTATTATCATATGGCTTTATCTTGTTGACATAGTACATACTGTCCGTCTGTCTTCGGTCAGGTAACTCTATAATATAGTTCATGTAATTTACCTTCATAACTACTTTGTACGGTGCTGCCCACTCAGCCTGCAGCTTGTCTTTCCAGACTGGAATAAGGACCATGACTTCCTGACCCACCACGTACTGTACAAGCGAACTCTGGCTCTGCGGTCGTACCACACTTTTTGTTTCTGTTGGGCAGCTGCCAGGTTGCTCTGGGCTGTCCCAATAAGCTCCTTCAGCCTTTCCCTAAACCTAAGGACGTAATCCACTATGGGAGCTCCCTGGGTAGCGTGCTTGTCTTCCCAGTCCTCCCAGATCAAGTCTAAGGGCCCGCGTACCTGGCGTCCATATAAGAGTTCGAAGGGTGAAAATCCTGTTGACTCTTGGGGCACCTCCCTGTATGCAGACAGGTGGGGAAAGTATTTCTCCCAGTCCCTCCCAAGCTGTTCAGCAAACGCCCAGAGCATTGACTTCAGGGTACCATTAAATCGTTCAACAAGCCCATTGGCTTGTGGGTGATATGGTGCCGTGCATCTCTGCACCACCCCACACTTCTCCCTCAAACATTTCATCAGGTCCGACATGAATGAACCCCCTTGATCAGTGATAACCTCCTACGGAAACCCAACATGGGAGGAAATCCCAAGTGAGGCATCTGACACTTTGTCTGTCCTCAGTGAGGATAGGGTAACTGCCTCTGGGTACCTGGTAGCATAATCCACCACAGTCAGGATGAATCTCTTCCCTGAGGAACTGGGGTGTATAAAGGCCCCACAATATCCATTCCCACCCTCTGGAATGGCTCCTCCACTATGGGCAATGGAATCAGGGCTGCTTGGGTTTTCCTGCCTGCCTTCCCTATTTCTTGGCACCGGTGACAAGACCTGTAATACTCCTTCACCTGCTGGGCGAAGTTGGGCCAGTTGAAATTCTGGGCAAACTGCTGCATAGTGCGCACGATTCCCAGATGACCAGACAAAGGAATATCATGTGCAGTCTTGAGCAACTGCTCACGATACCCCTGGAGAATGACAAGCTGCCTGCCTAGCACCCCTTCCTCTGTCTGCACAGCCTGAGTATACAGCAGTCCATTTTCCCAATAAACCTTATGTCTGCCATCACCTCCCTGTGCCCTGTCAGAGTCTGCCCAAGCCCTCAGCTTCTCTAGACTAGTGTCACTTCTCTGAGCAGATGCAAACTCCTCACACATTCCCAAGGCATGGGACAGGTCCCCTTCAGTCTCTAAACTTGGGTCCCTAGCACTAGCGTCAGGGCACTCTGGATCACTGTCCTCCCTAACCCTCTGACAATGGGTCACACCTCCCTCTGTGGAGTAACCCTCCGTAGCTGTGTGGTTAACTGCTACTGGGGAAATTTACATCCTAACATACTATTTGCCAGCAGATTAGGCCTTACGGTCTATCGAGTCTGCTCGAACCTTAGATCCTTAGTTGGGTGCCGAGGCCCTCCCATCCCTTGTGCTCCAGAAACCCCTATCATCCATCCCCACCCCCCTGGGACAGGCCATCATCTGATACATCCACTTTCTGTGTCTGTCCATCCTCTCTTGAAGCCCTCCACTGTGGATCTCTGAACCAGCTCACCAGGCAGTGCATTCCAAGGGTCCACCACCTCTCAGTGAAAAACCTCCTCCTCTTTCCCCTCACCCTTCCACCTTCCAACTTCAACCATGCCCTCTGGTGATACCTCCCTGCTTTAGTCTAAAGATCCCTCCATGTTTACCTATTGATTCCCTTGAGGTACTTGAAGACCTCAAACATGTCCCCCGTCTCTCCTCTCCTCCAATGAAAACAGGCAGAGCTCCTCAAGTCTGTCCTCATATGTCAAATCCCTAGCCCTCGTATCATCTTAGTTGCCTCCTCTGTACCTCTCCAGGAGCTGTATGTCCCTCTTCAAGTGTGGTCTCCAGTACTGTGCACAGTACTCAAGTGTGGTCTAACCAGTCCATTGTACAGTGGCAGAATCACTTCCTTGCTCCTAGAGTGATCCCCCACGATGCATCCCAACATCCTGTTTGCTTTGCTAACCACTCTCCTGCACTGCTCAGAGTTATTCATACATGCATCCACCATGACCCCTAGGTCTTTTTCCCCTATCGAGGCCTCCAGCGCCCCCTTCCAGGGTGTACCTGTGTTTAGAGTTTCCCGACCAAGATGCAACACCTTGCACTTGGTGATATTGAAATTTAATTTCCATGTGTGAGCCCAGCTTTCCAGGGTGTCCAGGTCCCCTTGCAGGGCCAACCTCCCCTCTTCTCCCTCAACTACTGCTCTCATCTTGGAGTCATCCGTGAAGAGACTCACTTCACGTCCTATACCCTCCCTGATGTCCGATATGTATGCATTAAACAGGATTGGACCCAGGACCGAGCACTGCGGTACCCCACTACCAACCTCTCTAGGGTTCGAGAGCTCCCCACAGACCACTACTCTCTGGGTGCATCCAGCTAGCCAGTTTTCAATCCATCTGACCATCAAAGGGCCTACTCCTAACCCCATCAGTTTCTCCACCAGACCATTGTGGGGGACAGAGTCAAACGCCTTGCTGAAGTCCAAGAATAATACATCCACAGGCTTTCCCCTGTCCAGTTCGGATGTTACCCATTCGTAGAACTCCACAAGATTGGTTTGACATGATCTACCTGGCACAAATCCATGTTGCCGACTATCCAGACCTCCCACCCTCCAAGTACACCCCAATCATTCCTTTAGTATACTCTCCATTAATTTTCCCACCACTGAGGTCAAACTGATGGGTCTATAGTAACCTGGTACTTCCTCGACCCCCCTTTATGGATTGGCACACATGTGCCTCTTGCCAATCCTAGGTACCCTCCTCTGTCTCAAGTGACCTGTTGAAGAGCTCCGCCAGGGGTGCAGCCAGTATGTCCGCCAGTTCCCATAGTACTCTCGGATGAATGCCATCCGGCCCAGGAGATTTCTTTCTTTAGGGCCTTGAGGGCTAACCACACCCTTTTGGTGGAGATAGCATCATCCATCCCCTCCACCTTACTGGCCTTTTTATCCTTATCCAGATGTGACACCCCTTGGGTACCTCTCCCTCCCGCTTGCTCCATTTCTGTTGCTCCTCTGATCCCACTCACTGCCACTTCTATCCCCTTCATGCCTTGCTTTGTAGATATCCCATCCCCCTCACTAGTGAACACAGAGGTAAAGTACTCGTTAAATACCTTTGCCTGGTCCCTCGCCTCTTCCACCCACCCTCCTTCTGATCTCAATCTGTTGAGATGGCCCTTAGTTTTTCTCCGCTCCCCAATGTACCAGAAGAACCCCTTTTCCCCTCGTTTTCCCTGTGCCAGCTGCTGCTCTTTACTGGACTTTGCTCCCCTCACCATACGGGTGACTTTTCTAGATGCAAGATGGTGCATTTCCTTATCCCTATCCCCTCTTGTTGTTTTATATTTTTTGTAGGCCGCCTTCTTTTCTCTGACTGCTACCTGTACCTCACTAGACCGCCAGCATGGTTTATGTGACCTTGCTCCCTTACGTTTCAACTTAACGCAGATCCTGACTGCCTCATGAAGTCCCCGTTTTATGACCTCCCATCTCCTTTCCACACTTGTCATTGATGTAATCCTTCAAGTGATCCTTGAGAATATTTCCCATGCCCTCAAAGTCTGCCCCCCTGAGGTCCACTGCCAGTGTCCTAGATCTCACCCACCCTCCCCCCATGCTTATTTGAAACCAGACAGTATTGTGGTCGCTCCCAGTCAGGGTGTCCTGTACAACCAGGTCCCTTACCAGATCCCCATCTGCCAGAACCACGTCCAGGACATGCCCCTCCAATTTCTACCCCCTTTTCGTTAGTCTCCCCATCTGGAGACACAGGCTGGGGAACCAGCCTCCCAATGATTTCCACAATGGCTTCTGTGGGGTTCAGGGAACTACAATTTTCCATGGACGCTTGGCTATGGGTAACTGCACACACCATCTCCTGTTTATGATTGTTGCCGAGGGTGACATCCACTGCTAACATTTTGGCTACAGCCACCTGTTGCACAGTTCCCCCTGTTTCATCCCAGTCTAGGAGAACACTAGCGAGGGGCAATGTTTTCGCCTCACCAGTAAAGTCCTGTAGTGACGTATTTATTGGGTATAAGCTGGCCAGGCTCTACTAGATCCCCTTTTACCAATGTTAGGGATGCCCCTGTGTCCCTTAACCCTTGTGTCTGTGCACCATTCACTATGACTGGGTGCATGTGTTCCCTTATGTTCACAGGCATGCTTCCAGGGGCACACAAACAACCCACTTCCTTCCTAGCACCACCTTGCATATTGCTCATTCTTTTGGGACACTGTCTGGCAATATGCCCAGTTTCTTTACACAACCAACATTCATTTCTTTTCTCAGAGAAATCTTTTCTCTGAAACCTGGGGCTAACTGGTTTTGGTCAAGGCAGTGAGGGTTTTAGCTGCCCTGAAGGTACGCTTTTCCCTTTCTGTGCTGCCACACCCACAGCATTCGCTCCGAGAGCAGGTCTACTCTTGGCATAGCGGTCCAAGAGTTCAGCAGCCTCTTGCACTGTTTTGGGATCTCTGTTCTCCAGCTAGGTTTTTAGCTCTGCTGGGTATGCCAAGAAAAACTGTGCTAACAGAATCACATTTTCAGTTTTATCTACAGAGTTTGCTTCAGTTCCTTCCCACCAACGTTTTAAAAACTGACGTTTCATGGCTAGCTCCTCGTAGCTTATGGCAGGGCTTCTCCTGAGCTTACGGAATTTAGCTCTGTATGATTCAGCAGTTAATTCAAATTTCTTTAGCAGTGCAGCTTTAAGTTTGCTGTAATCATTACTGTCCTCATTGTCCCTTTGACTCACTGCATTCTGAGCTTTCCTGGTAAGTAGCGGGGATAGCCGGAAGCTCCAGGACTCCCTAGAATTTTAGCCTGAATAAAAACTTTTTCAAAAGAATTTAAGAAGAGACCCATATCCTCCCCCTCTTTAAATTTGGCTATCAATTTGGAATTCAGTTTGTAACCCAGTCCTGTAGTCCCAGTTAAACTCAAGCCACTTACCTGCTCTGGTGCTGGTGGTTGGAGTCGTAGCTTCTCCAGTTCATGTTGCCTCTGGCACTCACGCTCCTCACGATCCACCTCTCGCTGTTCATGGACCCTCTTCTCCACTGCAGCTCACTGTTCTTGCTCCCTCTTCTCCTCTGCAGCTCGCTGTTCTCTCTTCTCTTCTCTCTGGGACTCTAGCTCCATTCTGCGCAACTCAGTCTGCAGCCTGAGTACTTCTGGCTACAGAATGCTGGTGACCTTCCCCTGCTGCTGTGGCCCTTTACTGGCACTGGCCCTGCTGCCCTCCTCATCAGATCTGGACACTGCACTGGCTGCTAGCCCTTCCACACTCATGGTTCGGTCCCTTACAGTCACTGTCTGACTCGATGCTCTGGGTATCTGCTACCATCAGGGCATCCATGAGGTTCTGTTTGGTGGCTTTCACCTTGTATGAGACTCCTCTGTCCTTGCATAACTGCTTTAAGTAGTCTACAGTGTGCCAGCTGTAGTTGGACTCCATTTCTTCCCCAACTACGGTTACTCTAACTTGCACTTTAGAGAAAAAAAAAAAGCAGGTAGGAACTTGACTGTAAGCCAAGTGATATAGTTCTGTTTCCTTTTAGAAAATAAATAACTGCCCTTTCTTGGCAAGAGAGCTGTACAGTATCGAGCTGACACACTGAATAAAAGCTTGTAATACCAAAATTATCCCACCACTGCCACCAAATCTGTCACAACCCCACTCAGCGGGTCAGGCCCTCTGTTCCCACAGTGCCAACCTCTGAGCACAGTATTTTGAACAGGAAAAGAACAGGGTAACCCTCCTGTCTGTTTTGTGGGTCTGAATCACCTTTGGTCTCAAGTTTTGAAGGGGTTCAAATTGTGAACATCTTGCTAGTGCACCCCATATACAGGCTCAGATAATTCTGCTCTTTGGGGAATGCCAGATATCTTTTGCCTACGGGCACCTAACCAGGAGTACATAATGAACCCCTTAAAACTCTGTGAAAGACCTCAAATAAACTCTTACCTTTTCCCAGTTTGGTATAACCATTAAGCTATGCAGTGTCAACTTTAACCATATATGCTTCACTTGTCAAAGAAAGAATTTCAAAGGCACACCAAGCGGTCTCTTTAAAATAGAGGTTTACTTTAAAATAGATAAAAATGTAAAATATAAATACAGAACAATATATCACAATACATACAATCACTTAAATGAACAAGGTTTAAAAAGTGCAAATTCCTACCACCAGACAGTTAGACTTGTCTATCTAATGTATGTCTTCTAACAGTGTTTGAAGTAGATGTTGTTGCTTCAGAGTCCAAACAAGAACGTCCCTAAATGGAATACAGAATACAGTTTAGAACTGTCTTTGCCAACCTCTTCCATGAGGTCACCTAGCTCCTCCCTGTCAGAATATAAAAATTGTACAAAACAGGATGCGCTATCAAGAGGTATTAAAATCTTTGACTTCAGCAAAACTCATTTTCCAAATGACTTCCTTGATCTATGAGCAGTTTCCTCTCTCAAAGACATCAAAGGACTTTTTATGACTCTCTCTGCCAGATCTCACGGAGGTGTAATATACTTTGTGACACCAGGTGCAATTAACTGACCTTCCTGAGGATGTCATAAAATGGATATTTTAGTTCCTATCTTCAAAGCAAACTGGGAAGTTAATCACCTTAAAGAGATCTTCTGTTTAACATATATCCTGTCCTTTGAAGTGATACGGGGTCATCCCAGGAGCACAGGATTTCTCATGACAGTCAATCACACGAAAGTACAAAAATCATAGGGTAATCAGAACCAGCTGTCCAAGTGTCACAATGTGTATTCTCTTTTATTCCTGTATCTATGGCAATTGTGCTACATTGTTTTCTGGATATCTTGTATGAGAGATGTTTCTGTATTGTTTTTCTTTAAAATCAATAAACAGAAAGTTAAAAAAACACCTCTGCAGGAAATTAGTCCAATGTCCAGGCGCAATTAGGAAAATAAAAATTGAAATTCATTTAGTTGATAAAACAGGTCACCCCCATGGAGCAGGGGGAACAGGTCAGTGCAGACCAGAAGATCTCCATGGCACAAACTTTAGGCTGTTTTCCCTGGGAGCTGCTACTCCCTTCTGATGGTGGCTGCAGCACACAGTAACCCAGAAGCACTCCTCCCCTACACTACAGTCATTCAGCCGAAATTCAGCTCCACTGTGAATGTGCGAGGTGCTCTCCCTACCATCCTGGGCATCCTTATCCCAGCACATTCAAGGGACATCAACCCCATGGCCTGGTGCTTCATGCATACTCTGGCTTCTGCAGACCACAGAGGCCTGAGAAATACTCACAGAGCAGCTCCTTCCAAACTCCTCGGTCGTACATCGTGCTCCACTAGACACAGCCTTTACCCAGGGATTCCAGAGGCAGGCTGCCACCACTGCCTCTCACAGTGCAGGCTCTCACCACAGCACCACGCCTGACCCATGGCAACCAGCAGACTTTAAAGGGACACCCTCTGATGCCTACGCTGGTGCCGGGTTTCATGGGACAGGCCGCACACTTTCTTCTGGGCAGAAGGTCCCAAACTCCATGGCTTAGAGCGTCCCCAACACCCGACCACAACTACTACAGTGGTGAAACTGGAATGGACAGGGCGGTGGATTGGGATAGCAGTCACCCCACCCCGGCCCCGAAACTTGGCCCTGCAGCCGAAATTTGGGACTTTGGCCCATGGGCCCTATCTTCTGCTCCCAGGCCTCATGGATCCCCCACCAGTGGTGCCCAAACCCCTCATTTAAGGTACTGCCAGCTCCACCCCCCCTGCAGGTGGAACCAAACACTGGACAGCCCACAATTAAGGGGCCCTAAATAGTAAGCTCCTGAAGGTGGGCTTACATACCTATAGATAAGAATAGTGGCCCTTGCTATTTCTTCTCCTTTATCCTAGGAAGTAATAAGATTGTCACTGTTACTATGATTTATACTTCTCCAGGTTTTACGGAAATTGGCAAGGAAGTGATATCAAATGTTGGGAATCTGCTCCCAAAGGATTGTGAGTTGATTATTTGGGGTGATTTTAATGCAGACTTGAAGGACAAGTCATCAGATGTTTTTCGAGAATTTTTGCTTAGTTTACACCAGACTATTGAAACTACAACTAGATGCATTTATAAGATAGGTTGTCGGTCACACACACCCACACAAAGTTAAAGAATTTGGTGTGTTTTCTGATGGATTGACTAACCGCAGCACAGTCTACTGTAAATAGTCTGCAAAATTAAATAGGGCTAAGCTTGTTTATTTTACGTATAGAAATTATAAGAAGTTATTTATATATTTTATTTATTTTGTTACTTGGATGCACACCTTTGATCAGAATGCTCATTTGCAAAGGTTCCTTGTCAAAACAACAGCACAGTTTACAACAGTTCTTAACACTTCACCAGAGACAGGTTAGCAAAGGCATTGACAACTGAAATTTGGTAACATAAATTCACAGTACCAGGTCAAAGTTACATTTCAATAGGTCTAGTAATTTACATAATAAAAGTCCTGAAACATAGGTGGCAGCCCTGCGGGGCCTTGTCTACATATAGACCTGTGCACTTTTACGGCACGAGCAGCTGGGAATCGGAGGAGTGTCACATGCGTGAGAGGTCAGAGATGAGTATTGATAGTGGTGGGTTATGGTGTTGGCATCTTGTGCCAGTGGGTGGAGGGTCTTTTTAAGTGGGCACTACAAGCAGCTGGTGCATTGGTAGGGATAGGTTGTGGTGCAGATGGCTGGTGCCATTGCGTGGGATTTCTTATTGGGAGGTGCAGCCACAGTTGGTGCCAGATAGGAGCATTTTTAGTAGCTCTTGTTTGAAATGGCCTAACTTATCTGGTATCTTTTGGGATACTGGAAGTTTAAGCCAGTTTGGAGCTCTGGTTGCAAAGGAGCATTTGACTAGAGTTGTTCTGTTGAAAGGCACAGCCAGAGTACCAATCGCCATGCCCCTAGTAGGGAAATGATTTGGGGCATGACTTAGGAGAGCTTGCAACCCTGGGGGTCAGACCCATGAGGGTTTTCATACCTAGCAGGCAGGTCTGGTACTTAATTCTGTCATGCAAGGGGAGCCATTTTGTGAGGGAGTAAAGTGTGCGTGCGTTTGTCAACCTCAGTTACAAAGCAGCAGGCTTTGTTCAGGACTAATCAAACCCTGTTTAATACAGTATCCGAGACACTCCCATAAACTGTTAAACCCTAGTCAGTTATGAGGAGGATAGAACTTGTGATTGCCACTTTTTTGGCTTCTGGGGTGAGGTTGTGCCTGTCTATAGAGGGCCCCTAGCCTCCTGTTTATGTTGCATATGATTTGGTCCACATGAGGTGCAAATGTTAGTGTCTGATCAATGGTAACCCCTAGGTATTTGAAAGATTCAACCTGTTCTAGATGTTCTCCAGTTTTGTTGTGGATGTTGATCGCTTGTACCTTAGCCCTCTTCTGTGCACTAGAGAAGAGCATTGTTTTGGTTTTCTAATAGTTGAGCACAAGCTTATTCTGTTGGAACAATTTCTTGAGGGATGCAGAGTTGTGTTGAAGGTCATGGGTGAGTGTATCCTGGCAGGGGTTACTTGCACAGATGACTGCATCATCTGCTCAAAGTATGGCTGTGGAGCTAGGGCAGACTTCGGGAAGGTTGTTAATGAAGAGGCTGAACAACAGGAGTCCCAGGATGGAGCCTTGTGGCACTCCAGATGTGACAGGTCTGGCATCAGAATGCTCACCATTTATCTTGACCTGTTAGATGTCAGAAAGTTAAACACAGCTATTTTTGCCACTGATTAGTCATTTTTAGATTGTATTTATGACATAAATATTGCCTGTGAATGTTTTTGCAGTATTCTTAATGATATCTGCCTTAGCTCTTTCATCTCTTAGCTCTTAATGATATCTGCCTTAGCTCTTTCAAAAACTATCCGTGTTAGGGGATGCAGAAGTGATTGGATTTCTCATGATCTATTAAACTGTTTTAGGCATCATAATAGGAAATGGGCCCATTATAGAAACCCCTGAGATCGCTTAGCTCTGCTGCATAAGCAAGCCAGAAATAACTGTGTAAAGCTAAATTGGAATATTACAAAGCAAAACAGCTTAATTTTGCTCACAATTCATGTAATCTTTAGCGCACAATTAGGGATCTTACTGGCCATGGGAGGAAGGATGAGCCTTCTTCTATTTCCTTGAATGGTACCATTATAAGTGATTCACTTTTAGTGGCCGAAAAGTTCAATTAATTTTTCAATGATTTGTCTTCCTATAAGGTAGAGGGCTGATATGTATTCTCATAATGTTAAATTCAAATCCACAGTTATCTTTATCAGCCAGACCAAAATTCTTTTTTAAAATACTCACCCCATACTGATCCTGAATTATCTAGACAAACTTAACCCTTAGGCTGCCAACAGAATTAGAACATATAGGAATTCTGGACTGATATATCAGTCTGCGGCCCTGCAAGGGTTAACCCACGACCGTCTATTGCTATCAATGGCCTAAACTTTTAAGTTTGTTAAAATTGCAAAAGATAGCATTGTTCTTCCCCCTTACTACATCGTTGAATTTTTCACTGTGCCAAGGAGTCTGTCCTATAAAATGGAAACAAGCTATGATACGTCCCTTGCAGAAATCTGGTCCTAAACGGATTGTTTTAATTACAGGTCTATTTCTCTGTTAGCTCCCTTGTCAAAGCTTTGTGAACTAATTGCAATGGATCAAATGGTTGAATTTTTGTCAAAACGTGGTTTGTTGATGCCAGTACAGCATGGCTTTCGAGCACAGCACAGCACTGAGACTGCCTTAGTGAGGTTGGTGAGCCAGATCAGTCAGTCCACAGATTCAGGGGATATGGTGGCTTCTGTGCTCATGGACCTCACTAAGGCATTTCACCTTGTTGACCATGGCCTGCTTCTCCAGGCTCTGTCTCATTTTAATTTCTCCGGGGATGTAATTAAATGGTTTGGGAGTATCTTTTAGGATGCGAGCATAGAGCAATCAGACACATCATTCTAGTTTTCTTAAAGTTAGTTTTGGTGTCCCACAGGGTTCCATATTGGGACCCATACTTTTGTCGTTCTTCTTAAATGACCTGCCTTCAGCCTGCCTGTCTTCAGAAATGCTGTTATATGCAGATGATGCAGTCATTTTTAGGACGGGAATGATGTGGAGGCCTTAAAGAGCTAGTGTACTGCCTAGAAACTGCACGGGATTGTAACTTTCAGATGTAGTGAGCTATCACTTCTTATATCGCAAGTACATTTTCTTTTCTGTTTGCTAATTAGAAGATTTTCCACTTGGCAGTACTAGGGTGATGTGTGGAGCAGCACTCTGTCAAAGGCTAAAAAAAGTCAGTTTTGTTCCTCCCGATACATCAGCACTGGGATTACACTGACTGTGACATCACTATTAACCAATGAGAACCATTTCTCACTGCCAGATTATTCTCTTTCACATGAAGCAGCAGTGACTGGCTCTTCTTGGTTACTAGTGATGTCACAATTTTCTGCATTTTGATTTGTAACTTGTGAAAGTCATTGCTCAAACTGCAAGGATTGTGGTGCCTCAAGGCGTTTGGTCACATTTCTGATGATGTAGTGGGAGGAACAGAACTGACTTTTTTTTTTTTAGCCTCCAAACAGAGTGCTGCTCCACACATCAGCCCAGTACTGCCAGATGGAAAATCTAATCAGCAAACAGAAAAAAAAAAAATACTTCAGATATTGGAAGTGATAGCTGACTGCATCTGAAAATTACTGTTAATTCCAGGCAGTACACTAGCTGCTTAAAGTATATTCTTCAAAAATAATTCTTAATTTACAACTTTGGTTCAACGTCCGTGGGCTGGTCCTTAACGTTAAGAAAACTAAAACCATGCTTTCTAGTAGAACTAAAAAAATTGGAAACGAGAGCTTTGAATGGTGAGCCTATTGAAACTGTTAATCAATTTCGATACTTGGGAGTTATGCTGGATAGTGCTGTGACCTATGATCTACATATTGATAGTATGATAAAAACAATACACCAGTGCCTAGGTTCTTTGGGTCCGAAGTAATCTTTTGCCTGAAACTTGAGCCCTTTTGGGAAACAGTTTGTTGTTGATGATCGTAGACTATGAATCTATAATTTATTCAAGTGCAGGAGGTGGGGTTTTTAATAGGATAAGAGTAGTGTACAATTCCATTTATCGCTTTGTAACTGGCCTTCCATTTAACACCCACCATTGTTTACTGTACCAGACAGCTCAACTACCCTCACTGGAGGATCGAATAAAGATAAAAATCTTTGTTTTTTTCCACAAGGTCATTTTGGGTAAGGTCCTCCTGCTCAATAGAACGATTTCCAGTACAGTATAAAAGTCGTTTCACTAGATTCCAGGAATCAGTTTTGTTCAACATACCATTTTGCAAGATGTCTTGGGCAAGGAGTTTTTGATTTTGTTGGTGCAAGCATTTATAATCGTTTACCACAATCAGTTAAGACTACTAGATCTGTACCTGTCTTTAGAAAACATCTTAAGTATTTTACATGCTCAATTGTCTTGTTGTAATTACTTTTATATATATAGTTTGTCTCATTCTATGTATTTTACTTTTTTATTTGTATATGCTAGTCGTGCTTGAAAAAGGGCAGTTTTGCTCAATGTGTTTTTCCAGGGTAAAAACCAAAAATTAACTTTTGACTTTTTAGCTGTAACCTTCGCACATACCACACTTTGCATCCTGCAAAAGCTCTGTGCCTAGTGGCAAACAAAAAAATAATCTTCATGTCTGGTGAGTAATTGGAAATGAAGCTTTACTGTGACTATTATGTGAAACATTGATTTATTTTTATATGTAAATGGTACAGTATATTAAATATATACTGTAGAAGATAGCAAGCATTGTTCAACATGGTTCATTAAAATTCATAACATACAAGAGCTTATCAAAGGTCCTTAGCGGTCCATCAACGAGATGATCCTCAGTTAATGAACAGGTTCATGAACTTGGTCGAAGAACATTTGATGAACTTTGATGGAAGTTCATAAACTTTTCATTAATGTCCATAATGGTTCATCAGCTGATGAATATCATTTTGCCTGGGCATGGCCATAGATTAAATGTTGAACTCTTTAAATGATGATTTAGTAGTGTTACTTATTTCCTTAAAGGGACACTGTCAATCAGGGCTGCAGTAATGGGGAAAAGTGGGGATGTTGTCCAGGGCCCCGAGCTCAGGAGGGGCCCACCTGAGGAGTTGGCATTACTCCTGGCATTAGCTGGTTTGGGAAACGGGGGCCCATTTCAAGTGACTTGTCCTGGGCCCCAAAATTCATAGCTGCAGCCCTGCTGTCAATTCCCTCAGGCCTCAAAATGTCTCTAGTTTGAAAAACACATTTTCTGATTTGTTACATTCCATAGAGATTACTGATGTAGTTGGTAGTTTGATTTAGATTTTTTTTTCTTTCTAAAAGTGATACACAGACTACTTAACCATATTGGTGTCACCACACAAAAACATGTTTGAGTGTAGTCCTTGATCAACTCCCATAGCATACTTCCTGAATTTGGAGCACCCCCAGCACAGTATACCCATTCATGATGTGGTAGGAGGATAATAGACTATCGCATCATGAGTGGCTGCACAGTTTTGGGGTGTGCCTAATGTTCAGGAAGTAGGCAATACGAATAATCAAGGATTTTTTTTTTAAACTCTGTTTATACTTCGTACTCATGGGGAACTCTCTCAGGCATCCACCTCTCTCATCACTCTACCTCCATGCCTGAAACTCTCCAGCTCCTGGCACCAGCCCGACGATCCCCTTGGCTCTAAGCCCCCCAAAGTAGGGCCGCCATTTCCACCCAGGATGCTCTATCTAGAATTTGGTAGGCTGGGCTCGGCCCAAGGGTGGAAGGAGTCTGGCAGGTGGAGTGTGGTGATGATTGGTGGTGCCGTTGCCTATCCCTATGGACAGGGATTTTTCTAGCTTTTTTGTTGCCCCCTGA
The DNA here is from genome assembly GCA_016271365.2 of Neoceratodus forsteri. Taxonomy (NCBI): domain Eukaryota; kingdom Metazoa; phylum Chordata; order Ceratodontiformes; family Ceratodontidae; genus Neoceratodus; species Neoceratodus forsteri. The sequence continues at coordinate 729,178,975 of CM028129.1, forward strand.
GGAGGCAACGTGCCATGATATCTGCGCATGGCTGCCCTGCTGACATCTGCCACAGTCCCTACCCTCTTACAACTCGAGCTGGTACACCTGTAGTACCCCCAATCTCCATTGGGGGTCATTAGGACACTGAGCTGCCCCTTGAGCCCTCCCCAGAGAGAGGAGAGCAGTCTTTCAGACACTTGATCCTCTCCCTCCCCGGCTCCCCGAGCTCGTTCCCAAACCCGGGTCACTGGTGTGCCTCCAGCACCTCAGCACCACCGGGCCAGTCCTCGAGCAATCAAGGATTTGAAACAAAACAGAGATATCACCACCAGGAAGAGGGAGGTGATGCTGCCCCTGTATAGATTGCTGGTGAGACTGCACCTTGAGCACTGTGTCCAGTTCAAAATCCCTACAAGGAGAGGTTAAAGGAGCTAAACATGTACACCCTGGGAGAGGAGGGATAGGATAGAGACCTTTAAATACCTAACGGTACCTAAAGACCCACTGGCAGACCTTTTTAACACCTCACTGAAGTTGGAGTGTGTGCCCCAGCGCATGTAGTGCCTCTACTCAAGAGCGGACCCAGGGGCAAGCTGGGTAACTACAGACCGGTCAGCTTTACCTACATTGTGGGGAAGTTAATGGAGACCATTCTAAAGGAGAGACTAGTGATATCTCTGGAAGCGAATGATCTGCAGGGTGGAAGGCAGCATGGGTTCGTATTGCAGAGATCCTGCCAGACCAACCTAATTGACGTTTATGACTTGGTTACAAGAACACTCTGCATGGGCTATGTAGTGGATGTTTTTTATCTGGACTTCAGCAAGGCCTTTGACTTGGTGCCGCATGGAAGATTGCTCAGCAAGCTGGAGAACCTGGGAGCCAGGGAGAAACTGGTAGGGTGGGTCAGGAACTAGTTGTGGGATAGAATACAGAGGGTAATTGTAGGAGAAGAATTATCGAAACACAGACCAGTTACCAGCGGGGTCCCACAGAGCTCAGTGCTCGGTCAAGTATTTAACATTTCTATCGGGGACATAGCAGATGGGCCCAAAATAGGATCAACCTGTTCACAAATGACACAAAGATCTGTGCGGGAGTGGACAGTGAGGAAGGGTGGCAGAAACTTAAGAGGACTTGGCAGCACTGGAGCAATGGTCTAGTATATGGCAGTTGGGTTCAGAGCTAAGAAGTGTAAAGTTATGCACCTTGGTGCCAGAAACCCAAGAATTAGCTACTGGCTGGGGAGGGAGTGTGGATATCCATTTCTGAGAAGGAAAAGGACCTAGGAGCGTTGATCACTGAGGACATGGAAAACACTGCCCAATGCTAAAAGGTGGCAGCCACAGCAAACAAAATGCTGGGATGCACTGCCAGATGAGTCACCTCAAGGAGGGAAGAAGTCATCCTGTCATTGTACAGGTCACTGGTGAGACCAAGTCCAGAAGCACGCTGTGCTAACACTGAGGATGAGTGCTGGCAGGGAGCAGCTAGCTCTGAAAGTGCACAACAAATCCAAAGAACCAGCACTCCAGATAAAGACCCAGTGCGCTTCCGTGGTCAGGCCATTTATCAGGGGCCTGACCACTGAAGCATAGGGATCTTCTGTGTGGCTTGTCTGCAGTCTAAAATTATACTAGCAGTGAATAATTCTTGTTGGCATTTAATTTGTCTGGAGTGCTGGTTCTCTGGATTCACTGGTGAGACCACACTTGGAGTACTGTGTGCAGTTCTGCTGCTCGTATTTTAAAAAAGGACGTAAGACTTCTAGAAGGGGTGCAGCGAAGGGCAATACAGATGATCCTAGGTCTGGAGGATAAACCCTATGAGGAGAGGCTGAGAGAGTTCAACATGTACTCCCTGGAAGATAGAAAAGCGGAGGTATGATTGAAACTTTCAAATACTTAAAGGTTTGAATAAGGTTAGTACAGAAGGTGTTTTCAGCTTAAAGGGGAGATCATGAAGGGGCACAGTATGAAACTGTCGGGGGGGGAGAATCAAGAGGGAAATGAGGCACTATTTCATGGAATGGGTGGTAGCAGGGTGGAATGAATTGCTTGAGGAGATGATCTCACTGAGGACCGTGGGCAGTTTTAAGAGGGGATGGCACAGGGTAAAAAAAAAAAAAAAGTCAAAACTGAGGGGAGGTTAGGGAGGAAGGTGGGAGTGATAATTTGGGGGGACCGGAATTAGGGGGGCAGCAGCAGCAGCAATTAAATACACTGTAAGCTGCACACTCAAGCAGACTAGATCAACTGTTATGGCTTGATTCTGCTGGTGTTTTCATATGTTTGAACGTTCGTATGTATGTATATAACAGCGGTTAATAAGGTATAGGAGGGGGAAGTATTCTTAAGAGAAACAGGTGCTGTTGAACAAAGGGCATACTGTGAAACTGGAGGGGGGTTATTTCAGGAGGGATGTGAGGAAGTACTTCTTCATGGAAAGGGTGGTGGATCCCTAAAACAGCCTTCTGGTAGTGGGAGCGAAAACAGTGGAGGGGTTCAGAAAAACCTGGGACAGACACAAGGGAATTGTAGGAATAAGAAAGAGAGGGGGAATTTTAGGGGTGAGGAAGGAGGGGAAGGGAGGAGAAGAGATGGTGCCATAGATCAGTGAGGTCTGTAGCAAAATAAAATAAAAAAAAGATAAAATGGGCAGACTAGGTGGGCCCAGTGGCCCTTATCTGCTGTCACATTCTAAGTTTCTGTGTTTCTATGGGTATAATTACACCACTAGCATGCATTTCAGTTGAGCTAAGACGGGAACCAGATAAAACAGTCAGCAACATTAATGAATTTTAGACGGTAACCTGTGACATGGGTGACCGCGATTGAGTGCATACAAAAATGGCGACTGAATTGTGGCGCATGTCATCACGGCTATATACCAGGGAGGGCGACCAGATTGGGGAGGGGGGTTTCATGCATATAGTGACAGGATGGTGCTACATGTACACACATACGCAGGGGGGAGCGAGAACGCTAAGCGAGGGGCGGGAAGTGAGGGAGGGCCTTTGAGGGGTGGTGCTGCGATAAGCTGGTGCCATGGCATGGTGAGTGGGTTTAGGGCTGGGGTTCACAGATTGCTGGGTTTGGGTCCGGGTACAGGTACGTTTTGTTGCACCCGGACTGAATTTTTTTTTTTCATGGATTTGCACCCCCCCAAACATGCACCCCCTGGAGTTGAGAATATTTTAGTAGGGGGGTGTGGAGGGCACAGCCCCCTGCATAACATTTAAAATTGTAAGTCCCCGGTGCCCTTTTGCTGTGCGCTGGGGGTGGCACATTGCTGAAATTGATTTTGGCAATGTGACATCACCCTAACAATGATCACCTTTCAGCGGTCGTCGTTATGACATAGAACCATTTTAGACAAGGTAAGAAGTCTTAAATTGTGGGTTTATAAATAGAAGTAATATGATGCAAAAAGGGTCAACAGTGTCCCTTTAATTATCCCTAGATGCATCCCATCCAGTCATGGTACTTCGTCAGCGGACAGGTACTGTATGTTGGTGTTAAAAATTTTTTCCACCCAAGGGTATTGCAGTGTTATCTTCACCTCTTCTTTTGCCATTGTCCTGGGTGAATACAGATATGAATGATATATCGAGGTCTTCTGCTGTTTCCTCATTTCCTGGAATTGTGGATCTTCTTTAAGGATATCTCTTTCATCGGGCCACACTTATAGAACTATAACCACCAGGCACTAGGACCACGTGGAAACTTTTTACAAGCAGTCCTCTAAGGACTGCCCATGACGATGCCCTACGTCAGCATTTTCCATATAAACATGGACGGCCCCTTCCCTTCTCAGTTCTTTTCCCACCATCAACCATATTCGACTGGCCCTATACGGACACATCTCCACTGTAGTTGACCGCTCTTACAGTTATTTCTTTCCCTAGTTCGTTATCACTTTTTATAAGTGATACTTGGCATCGTGTATTTTGACTAAAGAACTGTCCAAGCTCTTCAGATACTACAAATGTGGTGAGAAAATATACTCGGGTGACTTGCACAATGTCTATGTGTGCTGCCTTGGTGCAGCCCCATAATGTGAAGGCCTACCAGATTTGCTGTAAATGCACCAGTTCCCATCTTGGGCATCGACGGCTTCATCTGCTCCTTCTCTGAGGCCTACTGAACCCATCGACGAGTAGCAGTACAACAACCCTGACCTCATCACACAAGAGGAAGAGGAGGAAGAATATGTGGAAAGCTCATAAAAGATGTCCAGTTCCACAATCTCTACAGGGAGCAAGGACTCTGTAGTGTATACACCAAAGTCCTCTCCTGAAGACTCATCATTCATCTCCATGATGCAGCAACTTAAGACCTCCTTGGAGTTCAAATCAGAAGAAGAGGACATCACCAAGAGAAATTTGGTGGAGTTCCTGGAATTGCCTGATTCCCTACCCATCATTATACCTCCTCTACTACCTGCCTTGGAAGATGCCACCCTGGCTGCCTGGCATAGGTCAAATATGATAAATGCCATATCCAGTAAGGCAGATAAAATGTATCGGGCCCCGTCAGGGAAACCCTTTTTTTCAGGCCAACCTGAGGCTGATTCAGTGGTCATAAATGCTACCCTTGACAGATCTAAGGTGCCTAAACACATTAGTTCCCTTCTTCCTGACAAGTAGTCCAGGAGGCTAGATGTTTTGGGGAGAGAGGACTTTTGCTTCTGCCACTTTGAGCCTGAGAATTGCAAATTATCAAGTCCATATGGTGAAATACCAAAATGCCCTTTGGAGGAAAGCCAAGGCAGTGGCTCAAACCCTGCCAGAGTGTACTCCTAAGCAGGAGCTCTTAAAGGCTGTACAAGCAGAGGCAAATATAGGTAAGCATCTCCTACATTCTACCTATGGTATTTCTGATGCTTCTGCCAGGGCAGCAGCATCTGGGTTGTGCCTCAGAAGACATTCCTGATTGAAGGTTGCCGGCTTTGTGAATGATGTTCAACAGTTCATCCTCAGTGCACCCTTTAGAGGATATAAATTGTTTGGTGCAGAAGTACAAGATGGAGGGCATTGTCAAGGAGAGGCTAGGGGGGACCTGGATAAGTCAGGGTGCCTGGACGATAGACAGCATGGATTCATCCTGGGGAAATCGTGTCAGACAAACCTGGTGGAGTTCTATGACTGGGTGACAAGTGCCTTGGACCCGGGTAGACCAGTGGATGTCCTCTTTCTAGACTTCAGCAAGGCATTTGACTCTGTTCCTCACATGGGCCTGTTGGATAAGCTAGGAGAAATGGGGGTTGGAAACCAGATGATCAGATGGATAGGCAATTGGCTCCAGGACCGGACCCAGAGGGTCGTAGTTGGTGGGATAGTCTCATCCCCAAGGAGGTCATTAGTGGGGTCCCACAGGGATCAGTCTCTTGGGCCCCTCCTGTTCGACGCCACGATCTGACATAAGGACAGGAATCAGGAGGAGATGAGTCTCTTTGCAGATGACTCAAAACTGGGGCGGTGGTGAATGGGGAGGGGGAGGGTGGCCCTGCAGGGGGACCTGGAGGCTCTGGAAAGATGGTCTAGAAAATGGAAGCTGAGGTTCAATGCAGGGAAAAGCAAGGTACTCCACCTGGGGGCCAGAAACCCAGGCCAAGTGTACACCGTGGGGGGGGGAATACTACAAGTCTCAATGGCTGAGAGGGACCTGGGGTGGTGGTGGATGTCAAGATGAACAACTCTGAGACTTGTAGGAGGGCAGCAGCCAAGGCCAACAGGATGCTGGGATGCATTGCTAGGGGGATCACCTCCAGAAGGAGGAAGTGATACTCCCTCTGTATAACTGCTTGGTGAGGCCGCACCTGGAGTACTGCGTGCAGTTTTGGAGGCCACACTTAAAGAGGGACATTAACCTTCTGGAGAGGGTCCAGAGGAGGGCAACCAAAATGATTTGGGGCATGGGGGACAGGACCTGATGAGGAGAGGCTCAAGAGCTAAATATGTACACATTGGAAGAGAGAAGGGACCGGGGGACATGATAGAGGTCTTCAGGTACATGAAGAGGGTAAATAGGGAGGAACAGTCGGGAAGCTCAAGGAAGGAGGAAGGGCCACTAGAGGGCATGGTGGAAGCTGGAGGGGAAAGATTCAGGGAGAAAGGAGGAGGTGCTACTTCACTGAGAGGGTGGTGGAGCAATGGAATGCACTACCTAGGGGCTGGTGGAGGCAGAGACAGTGGAGGGGTTCAAGAGGGGTGGGACAGGTACAGGGAAGGGTTCTGGAAGCAAGTCAATGCAGCAAGAATATCCGAACTGGGAAGGAAGGCTTGGAAGGCGAGGGACAGCAAGGTCAGCACCCAGGGTGGGGGCTGACCAAACGAGCAGACACGAAAGACCGTTAGGCCTATTCTGCTGGCATTTTAGTATGTCAGTATGTTAGTAAAATATCCTCTCAAATCTGCAGGCCTTGGGCAGAACCCTAAAGTTGGTACATTCCTTCTACCATACTCAACCAGGGAGTAGACAGAGGGTGCCTTTTCATCTGGCCAGCAACAGACACCATTCAACGGCCAGATACCAGCGTAAGATTAGAGGAACATTAGCTTTGTCTACACCAGGACACACCCCAGGTGCCCACTCAAAAGTCCCTAGGGGTGGGGGTGCACCTGCTGTCACAAGATCCAGATCTGCATGACTCCTTCCTTGACCCCCAACCACCAGTACCTCCAAAGGTGGCTGTAGGGGGTTGTCTCTCCCTCCACTTGGACCACTGGTGGATGGTAACATCAGATGTTTGGGTCCTCCAGATAATAGAACAAGGCCTTGCTTTAGAGCTTCTGGCATCCCCTCCAGACCATTCACCAGTGCTGTCCTTCTGTCCTCCAGAGCACATATCTGTGCTGCTAGAGGAGATCCATGCTTTGATCCAGAAAAGGGCTGTAGGACCTGTTCTTGGGAACAAAGGAACAGTGGGTTCTATTCTCGGTACTTCCGAGTCCCAAAGTACACAGGAGATCTGAGGCACATTTTAGATTTCAGAGATCTGAACTTTTTCTTCCACTACAAGAAGTTCAGCATGGTAACTCTGCAAGGCCTACCCCCATTACTGCAAGTAGGGGACTGGATTTGTTCCCTGGATATGCAGGATGCTTACCTGCATATCAAGATTTGCCCCCCCTTCCACAGGAAATATCTCAGGTTCCTTTTTTCAGGGGGAACACTGCCAGTTAAGTGTATTGCCCTCTGGCTTATCATCTGTGCTACAGTTCTGTACCAAATTTTTAGCAGTAGTGTGGCAGCTGCCCTTCACAAGGAAGGACTATATGACTTCCCCCACCTGGACTATTGGCTGCTTTGAGCTCACTCCAAGGAGCAGCTTTGTCATACTGTAGCATGCACCAAGCAACTATTCAGTGCTCTTGGGATTACGGTCAATGTTTTGAAGTTGGTCTTGACCCTTTTGCCAGCATCTGCAGTACATAGGGGCAGTCTTGAACACAGCCCAGGGCTTAGGCTTCCTGCTCCAGGACAAGGTTGACCATCTGATTTCACAGGTCTAGATGGTATACAACAACAGGTATGTCCCAGGACATTCCTGATGCTCCTAGGCCTGATGGTAGCAGTCATTGTCATGCTACCACTGGCCAGACTGCATATGAGAATTCCATAATGGACATTAAGAGTCCAGTGGGCCAGTGCATGGATGACCTAGGACAGAAGGTTCTAGTAACGTTTCCTGTCTGAAGGCACTTCAGTAGTGGGTGGAATCCAGCCATTTGTTGAAGGGGTTTCCTTTCCTTCCTTCCTGATCCCCTTCCCTCATCAGATTCTCACTACTGATGCCTCGGGATGGGCTGGGGGGCACATTTGGGGCTCCATCAGACACAGATAACATGGACTAGAGTGGAGAGCACCCTCCACATAAATGTCTTAGAAATGAATGAGGGCTGTTCTGCATGGTTTACAAGCCTTCCAGATCCATCTATGCTCAGGACCACTGTTGGTGCAAACAAACAAGCATCAGTATGATGCACTACATCAACAAGCAAGGGGGAGCTCATTCCTACCCCTTATGCAGGGAGGTGATGAGAATTTGGTATTGTGCTCTAGAACATGGTCTAGAACTATCAACAGTGCATGTTCTCGGTGCCCAAAATGTCTTGGCAGACAGGCTAAGCAAATTGCTGTCCAGGATGCACGAGTGGGAGCTGCTGACCTCAGTAGCAGAAGACCTGTTCAATAGGTGGGGTCATGCAGAGTTGGACCTTTTTGGGTCCTCACACAATGCAAAGTTGCCACTTTTCTGCTCACTCATTCCACGGCTTGGCGTTTACTGGTGATATGCGTTGTCCCTCTTGGAAGTGGATGTTCATAGGTAGAAGGTTCAAGTCAAGCAGCTACTAAAGCCATAACAGACTTGCCACTTATCAGTGGAAATATACCCTTGTTGTATCTCCCATATGCTCATCAAATAACCTTTAGAAAAAGGCCATACTAACTGCTTCTGCTACCTCTACTGGAAGTACGTTCCAGACATCAACCACTCTTTGATTGAACCACTGTCCCCTCCTAGTGGTTTTATATAATTCTCCTTTTAATTGATAATGATTAGCTCTGGTTGCTCTTCCCGCATCTGTCTTTCTACATACAGTAAATTGGCATATTCCCAGATTACCTCATTATTCCATGCCTTATGGACATAAAACAAATCCCCTCTGGTTTTCCTATAAGCCATGGAATACAAACCTAGTTCCTTTAATCTGTCATGATATGGTTTATTTTTAACCAGTATAACTTTTTGATATGGTTTATTTTTAACCAGTATAACTTTTTTGTTGACCTTCTTTGTACTCTTTCCATCATCTTAGTACTACCTATGCTTTGTGAGGTAGACAAGGTGTCTCCATATTCCAAAACAGGTCTTCTCATGATTCTGTACAATGGGACCCACACCTCTGCCCTTCTGCTTTTTATATTCCTCAAGATATTACCCATAATTCTATTTGTCTTTTTCACTGTCTTTCTGTTATGCATGTCAAAACTCAAATTATTGGTAATGATCGCTCCCTAGTCCTTTTTTGTTCTCAGTAGTAGATATGATTTTGTCATTAATTTTGTACTGTGCTCTTGTTCATGTACACCTTCCCTCCCTTCCCTCTAATTCAGAGGATGCTAATCAAGCTCCAGATGGAAGGGGCAACTCTGATACTCATTGCTCCTCTTTTGCCTTGTCAAATCTGGTTCTCCTTAATGCAGCAATTGGCAGTGGAGCCACCAGTATCTTTGCCATTATGCTGGGGCCTGTTGTCACAGGAACAGGAAATCCTGGACCATCCAGACCTCAAGTCACTCCATCTTCATGCATGGCTCCTGACTGGGGTGTCACAGCTGGTGGCAGACGTCCTGGGGGCTGCCAGAAAACCTTCACTATGGCCACTTATTCCATGAAGTGGAAGCGGTTTGCTTTGTGGACCGCTTCTCATCAACTGGATGCTTTTACCTGTCCAGTAAATCAGGTTCTAGAGTATTTGCTGTCCTTCTCAGATGCAGTGTTTCAGTATTCTTCTGTCAAGGTGCACTTGGCTGCCTTTTCAGCTTTCTTTGTGCCTATTGATGATCATATGGTTGCTCAGCTGGAAGTGGCCCATATGTTTTTGAGAGGCATTCTACTCTTGAAGCCGCCTATCCGCAACCCAGTCCCAGCTTAGGACCTGACTTTTGTGTTGGAAAAGCTTACTTTGGCTCCTTTTGAGCCAGTCGTGACTTTTGCCCTACACTTCCTTTCTTGGAAAGCGTTATTTTTCAGTTGCTATTACTTTTGCTCAAAGAAAAATCACAAGGTAGCAACAGGAAAAAACATTATGGGCATGGGATGTGCCTTGGGGTTGTCAACACTCATCCCATTCCATCAGTAAATAAGCTGAGATGGGTACAGTATATGAGAATGGGGTGAGCATTAGGGATGACAACCCCAAAGCACACCCCATACCTGATTTGCGAAGAGGCAAGAGAGGTGAAACTGTAATGGATTTTCCTGTTGCTGCCTGCAGGGTGGGGGTGAGGTGTTAGGGTTAGAAACCCTAACACCACATTTCCCTACTTTTCTCTCTTTAACCCTAGCTACTGCATTAATTACATTTTTCTGCAATGAATGTCCTTACTTTTTGAGATAGTATACTTGTATTCTTATTTGCCTGTGGGAGCGCAGGGCCCCCATCCATCCACAGTTTTTGAGATATTGTAATCGTATAATTATTTGCCTGTGGGAACACAGGGCCCAGAGGGTCCTGCGCTCCCATCACTCCATAGATGTGTATATATATGTTGTGTTGGAAGTGTAGGGCCCTCCAGGCCTTGCACTTCCATTTGTAAGACAACAGCAACCAAATTGTTATCTTAGCTTTCTTATTACCCCACCTAATGTACCCAGTGCAGTAAATTTTGAAATCCCAGTCAAAACATGATTGTGCACCACTGCAACGTCATTCCACGCCACAGGTGCGAAAACACAGTTTGGCTAGGATTTGAAAAATGACAGCTGTCATGTTCATGAGGTGGTCTAAAAAATGGCTATGTTGAAAATCTGGGGTAAAAATATTTAAAATGACCAAAGTTAGTGGTGAGGGTAGCAAAATTTCAATAGATATGCATAACATTTCCATTTTTACATAGTTTGAGACCAAATTTTCAACATAGCATTCTTATAACCCCACCTTATGAACAAGGGTGGTGAAATTTTTCAAATCCTGCCCAAAAGGTGATTTCGCCAAGGGACCACGAAATTGCCTTTCAGGCTGAATTTGCCTAATTCCACTATCATTGTTCATGAGGTGGAGCCCCAAAAAAAATGTTGAAAATTTGGGTTCAAAATATGCAAAAAATGTCAAAGTTATGCATCAAAGTTGAAAACCCCATTGAAATACATTGAACTGCATTTATCTTACTTTCTCACATTGCAGTTGGCAGTCCCTGCAGCAAGTCTTTGATCAGAGACTGGATCTTCACCATGTTATCTGTTCAGGTGCGTGGTGGGGTGTTGGGGATTTGGGATATTGGGTGCTCAGTGGGAAGTCTGGGGGTTGGAGCCGCGAGGGACGGTTTTCTTTTTTACAGAGAAAAAAGTCATCAAGGTACGGTTTCCTTTATTTCAGATGGATGGGGATTGGTGGGGCCACTAAGTACCAGGGAAACTATAATAACTATGGGGACAACTATCAGAGGGGTGGAGGGGTGCCACTAGACACCAGGGAAACAGCAGAAAACATGGGGACAGCAATCAGAAGGGAGAGAGGTGCCACTAGACATCACAGAAATATGAACAATATGAGACAGTGATCGGCAGGGTAGTGGTGCCACTAGACACCAAGGAAACAGTGCCAACATGTGGGGATGGTGATCTGAGGGGATGGGGTGCCACTAGACACCAGGGAAATATGAAACAATATGGGGACGGGGATGGAGGGTACCACTAGACACTAGGGAAAATTTAGCCGGCCACCTGGGTTCAGGAACGAGCTCGGGCCGCCGGAGGTCGGTAACGGGTGAGAGAAGATTGAGTGTCTGGAGGACTGCCTCCTCTCTCGGGGAAACCAAGGCCCCGCCATTAACTGTGCTTTGGTGGTGGAGGGCAGTACGGACTGAGACACGTGCCAATGTCATTACATCGGCGGGGAGGGGGAATGGGAGAAAGGTGAAAAATCAGAGCCTGGCAGGTTCCATGATGGCTCCTGCATCTGTGAGGGTCAGCCCGGTGCATCTGGATTGGGTCTCTGGGGTGGGGGAGTGCCGATGCCCTCCCTCCTGGCCCTGCCAATGGGGACATACCGGGTCGACGATATGGGGATGCAGGTAAGCTGGAAAGTGAGTCTCTCTGAAAAGGAGAGACTACAGCCACCTGCCAGGGCTCCTGGGAGGATAAAAAGTTGCATCGGGGGGAAAAAAGCATGGGAACAGCAATCCGGGGGCCGGGTGCAATTAGACAACAGGGAAACTGGAAACAGTGATCAGAGGGGTGGGGCAGTGCCACTAGACACCAGGGAAATGGTGGCAACATATGGGGATGGACTGTCCCCTGTAATCACTTAATATGGCTTTCTTGAAGTGGTTACTGGGCATGCTCAGAACCAGAATTTTTAAAATGGAATAACCTGGGAATGTAGTAATATTTTTTCATTAAACCAGTAAAGGAAATGTCTGTGGGCTAATCCCTTTCTACCCTAAAATTTTCAGACCAAAGTTCCAAACCACATGGGCTCTAGCAAAAAACAGCAATTTGTTCTAAGTGATAACATTTTTATATCACATAATACAAAGCAAGTGGAAGCGAGTCATGAAAAAGGATATAATAACAAAAATAAACACTTCTGGGGCTCATTTTTCCAACACTTAAGTGCAGAATCCAATTAACGAGGCCCCCAGCCATGACCAACATACATGTGTTGGTCTCTCTGTATGGTAGAATTTTTATAGCTTTTCAAATTTTATTAAAAAAAAAATGAAAAAACAAGATGGCAGCAAATGAAAAAAGATTTTTGCTCATACGAAAAAGGACTGCCCATACAATCACTTCATACAGCTATTTTGAAATGCTTACTGAGCATGCTCAGAACCTGAAATTTTAAAATTAAATAACTTTGGAACGGATTAATATTTTGTCACCAAACCAGCAAAGAAAATCCTTCTGAGCCAAGCCCTTTCTACCCTGAAAATCTCGGACCAGAATTCTAAACCATCTGAGCACTAGGCGATGGCAAAAAAGCCAGCAAACAATAGCGATTGTGTTACTTTTTTTTGCTATGTGCATCTCGGAATCCCTACATACGACTTAAACAAAACGTGGCATGTGAAAAGATCTAGCCCACAAGACCGTGCATTCAAAATTTTGTGCAAATCTGTTGAGCAGATGCAAAGATATTAAAGTGCAAAAACTGGGGTTTAACATTAAAGTGCCTACTCTGCCCTAACTATAGTGGCTCTATCACATCACTATAATAAATACATACATACGTACATGCTGGGGTAGCAGCAACACACTGGGATAATCATCCCCAAATGCATGACTGAATAAATGTTAAGACCCCTTTTAAAGACCTCCACTGAGTGGGGCCTAATTCAGGGCATTTGAAAGGAAATTCCATAGGACCAGACCTGCCACCTCAAAGGCCTGGTCCCCCAATGTTTTGAGCCTAGTCCTGGGAACAGCTGTGAGGCCCTCTTCAGTGGAGCAGAGAGAACGTAAGGATACATAAGGGTGCGGGAGATCAGACAGGTAAATTGGACCCAACCCGTGTAGGGCTTTGTAATTTAGTAAAACAACTTTAAAGGAGATACACCACTTTACTGGCAGGCAGTGCAGATCAGGCAGTGCCAGGCAGACATGACCGCAAAAGGCTGGTCAGCAGCCTAGGTGCTGGTTTCTTTACTAGCTGGAAGTGCTGCAGCATACCTCCACTGACCCTGAGATACCGGGCATTACAGTAGTCAAGCCTCGAGGTTACAAAAGGATGCACCTGTGTGGCCAGGTCTTCTGGATGGATAAGGGTTCCAATCAGTTTGATCCTTGGATGGTAAAAGCCATTCTGGACTAATGCTGATGCCTGAGCCTAAAATGTCAATTCCTTGTCTAGGATGACTCCCGGATTTCTCTCCTTCATAGCAGTCAAAAGCCCAGAGGAACCAAGCCAAAGCCCAGTCTCCCTCTCGGTAGCTGCTGCTGCCCCATCCCACAACCCGGCTCCACCACCAGCATTTCAGTTTTGTCAGGGCTAAGTTTTAAGCAGCTTGTTGACATCCAGTCTTGGATCTCAGCCAAGCATTTATTCAGCACATCCTCTGCACCAGCCATCCCGAGTACAAAAGTCCATACTGTCTAATGAGCCTACCATGGGGCAGCATGTACACTGCAAACAACATGAGTGAAAGGACTGAACCCTGGGGTATACCACACAGCAGGGCCATCAGGATTGAGAAAAAATTGCTCTGTACTACTCTCTGTGTCCTGCCACTGAGATAGGAGCTAAACCAGCAGATGACCTCACTGGTGAGTCCTACATATTCCCTGAGCCAGTTTAATAACAACCCATGGTCCATGGTGAGTCCTACATATTATTGTGGGAAAAGTGAAATGAAGGTATTTTGAAACTGATGAAACTTTCAAAAGTCTACAGAATTCTTTTTCCTAAGGGATTCCAATGTTTGCGGAGCCTGTGGTGTGCAGCGTTTCCTCTTGTTTGTGAGTCCTACATATTCCCGGAGCCGGTCCAGTAACCACCCATGATCCACGGTGTCACAGGCTGAAGAAAGATCCATGAGAATGAGAATTAATCATTGTCATTTATCCCTCATCCTCAGTAGTGGATCCGGGGGGCAGTCGGTGTGACCGCACCTCCTATTAAGATTCCCCTTCCCCCGATTCATTCAAAATATTTAATTATTCAGCCTCTGTATGCCGCGGTAGTGTCACACGCCATTGCTGCCAGCAGACTGAGCATTTATGGATCATCTAATCTTGGAAACACACACACACAGCCTTGACTGTCTGGGGGATTAAGGAAGCAGCACGTTACAAGTGCCAGGGAGACCAAATTAAGTCCCCTACTCCCCAGAGACATACTGACCGAAAAGGTTCAAAAGGCAACCAGGGGCAAGACCGATACAAGTTAGGGGGCAAGGGCCAATCAGAGCAGTTCCCAATGCATAAATCAGCTTGTGATTGGTTCAGTGAAGGAGAGCCACTTACTCAGCAAATCACAAGCGCTCTTCAGGCCGTTGGCACTCGAAGTTTGAATCGGTGGGAAGGGAATGAGAAAAGTATGGTCCAGGTCCACCATCCTGCCATTTCATTTGATACAGCTAGGTATGTGATTTGGGATGGGATTGGAGCATGACCATCAGGAGCGAATTGAAGGATAAAACAATAAAAATAAATATTAATATATGGATACTGCTCACCTTGCTCTCGACCCGGTGGCCATTGCTGGCGTTGTGTCGTCTTGTCATCGTTGACATTGGAACTTGTGGGCTTGACTCATGGCAGTTCCCTGACTCTCGGCTGGGCTCGTCTTTTTCAGTCAGCAGCAGCAAGAACAGAAGTCACAACAGTAATGGTTGTAACTTGACTGACAACAGTCAGTGGTTGGTAGCAGCACTTTTTCTAGTTTTTTTTTTACTCTTTCAAGGTAGGTTGGTTTAGACTTTTGGTTTTGGGGGGGTTACTGTTTATGGGCCCTGAGGGGCAGGGTCTACTACTGTATTGAGTGGCTCAGGGGGCCACTGTTCATGTACATGGACTGCAACTTGCATATGCAGGGCATGGTATGCAAGTTCCTGTTCCCACATAGGCTGCCTTGGAGGAGAGCAGCAACACAAACCACATATTCATCTTTATTACTGTGGTGTGAGGTGTCGGTATGATAATATCTGATGCGAGATGATGGCCCAGTGGTGATGAAGACAGATACAATGTTGGCCATCAGCATGTACAAATATGCCAGTCGGGTACTGCAGCAGACACTTGCACAGTTGCTGCTGCAATCAGTTAACAGAAAAAGGAAAACAAAAAATCCTTTTTGTTCTGTTAATTGCACAGTGCTGCAGCATACAGTGATCTGCTGGGAAATAGCACATTGCAGAAATGGACATGCTGGGGACCAGCACGATGTAGTCTGACTCAGGTATTCTGGGGGGGGTGTTTGCCCAAGCACTGTTCACTATTGCCTCTAAAGGAGATCACTATTATTGTAGGTACAATGTGGGTCTTTCTTCACAGAATCAATCCATATTTTTTCCTTCCCCACTGATTGCCACAGCAGCAGGCAGGCCAGCCAGGGTTTAGAAATTACAGTCGATGAGTTTGGTTATTATCTGTAGAAGTCAAAGTCAGAATTGATGGGTATGGGTTTCAAGAGTTAAGGGAAGGTAATAGGGAAAAGACAAGTGGCATCTGGCATTCCTCACAGGGTAGGTGGTGTTAGGGCTGTTGTAATCCAATCTGTATGAATTAATGAATGTCACCAGTGACATGGGTAAGGATATAGAAGGAAGGATAGATAGCTGTGTTTGCATATCAAACTCCACCCTCAAGACCCACCTAACGCACCCCCATTCCAAAATCCCAGATCCACTGCTGCTCACCCTAAGCAGGTCATTGCACATCCTGACCAGTGTGGTCTCTGGTATGCCATAACCTAAAACCAGACTTGAGCTGCCCGCCGGGCGCAGCGGTTGGATTTCCGCCATGCACGCCAGCGCGACCCGGGTTCGGAACCAGCCCGGGAGCTGAGGGTCAAGTCGGGAGGGGGAGGACTTGTCTCCCCAAGGACTGCTCGCCCTCCGGGGAGGGGGTACTTGAGCTCGGTGTTTGTCTGACCCCAGGTGGAGACCTGAGGTACAGCAAGCCCGATGCCCAACAGAGGGAGCGATGCGTTGACGCCGGGCGCTCGGGCGCCTTGACGCCATCGGACCTGGCACGTCGAAACACCAGGAAAAACCCTTGCAGCCTCCTGGTGAGACGGAGCACCAGGGGCCCGACCTTCAATGCCCTACCTGCCCGGAGACAGCATGCCGACAAAGATTAGAAGGAGCGTCGGGGTGGAAGGCCCCGCCTGCACGCTTGGGGGTATAGCCACGGCTCCATGGGGCATGGACTGCACTGCCCAGGTAGGTGAGCGAAGGCTGATAAGCCCATAGGTGTCTCCCGAAGAGGAGGGGGCTGCAAGTAGGGAGGAGGATAAAGAGAAAATTAAAAAAAAAAAAAAAAAAACCAGACTTGAAGAGGCTTATAGGTGTCAAAGGCAGTGATGTGCACCTTGAGCTGTAGTGCAACCACCTTCTCAATAACCTTACCCAAAAAGAGCAGGTTAGAGACAGGACGGTAATTTGCAAGGACATCTGGAGCCATCACTGGCTCTTTTTTTTTTTTAATTCTATTTATTCTCCCTGGAGCCTGGCAGACAGCTATGTCCCTCTCTCAGAGGGACTCATCCCTTGACCCGTGGTATTTCCCCATGGCTTACCCCCGCAGCAGGCCAGGTAAGAGAGCACTGGCTTTCTTTCCTCCCTCCCCCCGGAGCACAATCCAGAAGCGGCATAGGGATGCGAGGCCATCATGGAGCCTGCCAGCTCCCTTTTTCCTCCTCTTCCTCCATCCCCCTCCCCACCAACATAGTGATGCTGGTACATGCCTCCCGAACCATACTGCCCTCCAGCTGCTGCCAGAAGGCAGTCAACAAGCGAGATGATAAGCCTCCCTCCCCTGAGAGAGGAGAGCAGTTTTTCAGATGATTGATCGTCCCTCACCCCTGTCGACCCCCGGTGGTCTAGGCTCGTTTCCGAATCTAGGTTGCCAGCATGGCATGAGGTATAATGATCAGCGCCTCAACCTCCAGTGCCACCGGGCTGGCCTCAGTGGCTTTTTCAGACGGGGCTTCACCTGTGCAGTTTTCAGTGCAACTGGGAACACCCCCTCTGACAAGGAATACTGGACAATCTCAGCGAACACCAGACTCGGTTGTCCAACATAGTTCACTAGTGGATGTTTTGGGCCCAGCTCTAGTTGTCAAAATGTTGGCCACAGCTCAGAAATTGCCTCACTCACCTCATCCATCATCACTGGTCTAAACTTTTCCCCCACGACCACTAAATGCTTTTGTGTCCCACCGGTTCAACCCTCTTGGGCTGTGGTAACCCACTTGGTGAGATCCCATCCTAAATAGAGGGCAGCTATCTGAGAAGAATCAAGGAAACTCCTCACATTTTGCTAATGAAATAGCTTTCATGGGATCCAGACAGGCTGTATGAAGAAGTCTGTCCATAGTCCAAAAGAGCTGAGCTGGTTGATTCATCCCAGCAACAGTCTCCCGGGACAGAATCCCTGACTTCTATGGTTGATTGCCCTGTAATAGTCATCATAGTGAACTGTCAAAGCCAGTCTGTTCTCCAAAGTCCTGGTCCTCTTTCAACAATGCTCAAACCTCCGCCCTTTTGTTTTTATCTCTCTCAGTTCACTAACAAACCATGTTGAGCCAAGGCGTGAAACTAGTGGGCATACATGGGCAAGTGACTTCCAGTGACATCACCGAATGTATGACTGCTTAGTTCTCGAGCTCCAGGAACCACCTCTGTTTAAATTGATTTAAAAGACGGTTTATCTGCCATCCAGATCTTCAAAACCTACAAATAAAAGTTCTAAGGATGGTGACCGTCAAACCTAAGGGGAAACATTCATAAGCTGCAAAAATTAAGGCACTGATGGATGGGGATAAAAACAAAGCTTGCCAAGAGACTCCTGACTTGCATCTCCAGTGGGCAGCATAGCGGATTTGGAAGACGGTATGAAATCCATGGATCAACAAGCCATCATGTCCAAATTAGATGGGATTATTAAAACTTTACATCGGATGGAGTCCTCGGTAACCAATGTGAGGGCCAACATGAGAAGCATTGACAAGCGCACCACAGCAACTGAACAGGTGATCAGCTCCTTGGCTGACTTGACTAGCCAACACGACCGGGCTATTCTCTGTTTGCTCACCTGAGAGAGAGAGAGAGAGAGAGAGAGCTGCAGCTGAAATTGGACGACCAGGAGGATCGCTCCAGATGAAATAATTTTCATATATATGGAGTGCCAGAGGGACTGGAGAGCTCCTTCCCAAACATGGAAACCGTTGTCTCACATGTGCTGGAATCAATTCTATAACTACCAGAAGATCAGTCCATGATGATTGAAAGGGCCCACTGCTCCTTAATCCAGAGACCTAAAGAACAAAATGCTAAACCACACTCAATAATTGTTTGGATGTTGAATTACAGGGACAGGCAACTCTTACTATAGACGGTGTGGAAACAAAAAGACATTGCATTAGATGGCCGATGTCTGTCCTTTGATCAGGACATTTCAGATTTTCTCAATAACAAGTCAAAGATATAATAGGAGCTGCAAAAGAAAAAAACCAAAAAATTCAACTACAATACCCTGCTCGTTTGCATGTCCACACGGAGAAGGGTCCACAGTTTGATTCCGTGTATGAAGGCACCCTGACTCTATGCAAACTGGGGATTCGAGTTCCGTACTTGCATTCTGACGCCCTGGAACAAGAAATTGCCTATGTGGCCTGGTGCAAAGCAGGCCTACCACGACATTCTCAGCCTTCGGCAGTGACTTGGCCTTCCCATTTAAGCGCAGATCTGTGGGAATTGGTCACCAGTGAAAACATGACTAAAGTGGAGGAATAACGATTGGAATCTGACCAGATAGTGGGCCCATCCACTTGAGAGAGCAACATTTCAGGTACTTTAAATTAAAGGGAAAAGAGCACTGAGACTTTTTTCTTTATTGCTGAACCTGGTAACTTCTGAACCTTACTAGTATGCCACAATCAACGAACTTTCAGTTCTCCTTAGTCTGTATTGTTTAAAATTACCTTTAGTATAGGAACTCTCCCCGGACCCTCGCATAGAACATCACCATTCCTTTAGTTTGTTGTGTCCCCTTTGAGTATAAAAAACATGCACCTCCAGATTGTCAGCTACGGGGTGCCACCTTATTTCGTAAGCACTGCACTAGATCTGAGGGAATTCCCCAACAATTGAGACACTGATGTCTAGGGGTTAAAGACTCACTCATTACTTGTACTCGGACGTTACGATGGTACTATGTCACAGAGCTCATTAGCCTAAGGTGGAAAAATGATTACATAATGGGAACACAAGTATGGAGTCACAGGGTCTATAAACTCTTTTGTAAATGTTATAAATCTATGGGTCCAGTTTCTTTCTGTAAAGTGAAGAATGAGGAAAGCAGAAGGGGGACTATATGAACATCGAATGTTATTGTTTATTTAACTATGCTTGATTACTGAAATGATAGTTAAGGAATGACGGTACAAGTTAATGATTTAAGAGCCGGTCTTTGTGGATGGTGGCTAAAGTATACAATATAAGTGATGTGCTTCAAGGCGCTTAACATCAGCCTAGTCTTAAGGGTACCTACCACAGCAGCCTTCTCTCTCACATTGCAGATTATCACATGGGAGTCTTATAGTGACATTTTTCTTTTCAAACTGACACCCTCAGGATCAGGCCTGTGCTAACTAACAGGCGATGTAGCACTTGCTATATTAACATCTGTGCACTCACGGATCTCCAACTAATTACCTTGGAAGTAAATAGTTATTTTTAATTTAGTTATACACTCTTTCACTATTTAAAGTGTTTCTGAAATGAGTTACAGTTACAAACTAACTACTAGTTCTATGGCACCTGTTGTGTGGGTTGCGTATGTTTACTGGCTGGAATATTTAAAACATGAAAAAGGCTGTGGAGATGCTAATGCTGGGAGACCATGTTGCAGCACAGCAGAAGTAGTTGTGTAGTTGGAGAGGGAAATAAATTGAAACAGGCATTAAATATCAAGTTAAATTTCTCTTTCACACAGATAAATGGGTACTCTTAAAGTAGTATCCCTGAATGTTCAGGGTATTAACTCACCAATAAAGAGAACCAAAATCATCCATTATCTTAAAAAAATAGGAGCGGACATTTGCTTCCTGCAGGAAACAGTTATCTGAAGCAGAGCATCAAAAACTGTGTCAATCATGGGTGGGTAGGTAGTGAGTTCAACACACCCCTCGAACAAGAAAACAGAGCCATTATAAATAAAAAAAAAAAAAAAAAACCTACCCCTAGAGGTTGAATCTGAGGACCATACAGCTGATTGTAGATTCGTTTCCATCACTGGTCAGAGTTGTTCCCCGAAAGTCCGCTTAATAAATGTTTATGGCCCCAGTGTAGACAACCAGTTTTTATAAATCAGTGTTCCATATGATTTTGAACCTGGGAAAAGGAATGCTACTCTCAGGGGGTGACTTTAACAGAGTGATGAACCCAGCTATGGACCGTTCATCACAAGCTTCCTCGACTAATAAACAGATGGGTAGAGCAGTGGGGGGAATACAGGAACTAGCCCTGCTTGATGTTTGGCAGGAATTTAACCCTGGACTGAAAGATTACACTTTCTATTCAGCTCCTAATCGTTCTTACTCTAGGATTGATGATTTCCTGTGTAGAAGATTGGACCCGCGTAAAATTACAGACTGCTCTACACTCCCTAAATTAGTTTCCGATCACTCCCCAGTTGTGTTGAACCTCCAATTAGGTGACTGGGAGAGATGCACAATATGGAGAATGAATACCTCCCTTCTTGATAGAGAAGACTTCAGGACATCACTGACTACAGTGGTAAAAGACTATCAGAATCACAATAGGATACAGGACACAGGGGTTAAGCGGTATTGGGACGGGCTTAAAACTGTTGTAAGGGGAGAAATTATTGCTTACTCATCCCTCCTCAAGAAACAGTATAGATAGAAGCAGGAAATGTTAGAAAAAAACTGTTGGTTAGAAAAAGAACACAAATATGAGGGAAAGCAGAAAATCTGGAAGGAAGTAGTCAAGGTCAGGCAGGAACTTCAGGATCTTTTAGATAAACAAGTAGAGGGTAAACTCCGTTATCCAAACCAAAAGTATTATGAACATGGAAATAAAGCTGGTAGGCTTCTCGCCATTAGATTGCGGAAGTCCCAGGCGGATGGATACATTAAAAAATACAGGTTCGCCAGGGAGACCAGGTCACCACCCAGCACACCCCCAAACACAAAACCGAAGCCTTTAAAGCCTACTGTGCAGTTCTATATTCGGTGGAGGAGCAAGGACTGAATAGACAAGCTAAACACAGGGAATTTTTGGACAAGTATCTCTCCTGAAATTATCTGAAGAAAATAAGTTCCTATTGGAGGCCCTGATCACCTTAACATAAATAACCCAAACTATAAAACATTTGAAAACTGGTAAATCTCCTGACCCTGACGGCTTCAACACTGAATTCTGCCAAAAACTCTCCACCCTGCTTAGCCCTATGCTAGTTGACCTTTTTAACTCCTGTAGTGGTGAGGAGGACTTTCCCGACTCTTGGAGGAATGCCTTCATTACGGTGATTACAAAGGAAGGTAAGACCCCATGTGGCATGCTCCTCCTACTGCCCAGTATCATTTCTCAGTGTTGACTCAAAAATCTTAAACAAAATTTTGGCTAATAGAGTTAATAAATTTCTCCCAGATCTAATACACCCAGATCAAGCTGGCTTTGTGCCCAACCGACATCTCCAGGATAACATTAGACACTGTCTCAACATTTTGCATCTGGGGCCAAGGGCTAAGCAACAGCAAATTGCTATTGCTATCGATGTTGAAAAAGTGTTTGATTGCTTGTGGTAGGACTGTCTGGAGGAAGCTCTAAATAAATTTGGGTTTGGAGCACAGTTCCCGTTGTGGGTTAGGGCACTCTACTTTAAACCTCAAGCAAAGGTCAGAGTGAACGGTACTATATCTAATTCCTTGGCCATACAAAGAGTTACACTGCAGGGTTTTCCCTTGTCCCCCCTCAGTATTGAGCCTTTAGCTGAATTACTTTGATCTCATCCTGATGTGGAAGGGATAGGAAAGAGAGTGAGTGTGTGTGTGTGTGTGGGGGGGGGGGGCAGAAGTTATCTTTATGCTGATGACACCACGTTGCATATAAAAAAAAAAAAAAAATCCATCACAGTCACATCCAGTTCTAGCCCATATACTTTCTACCTATGGCCAAATCTCAGATTTTCAAAATAATGATAAGACCGAGATTCTTTTGTTGAGTGGCTAACGCATGCCAGAGTTAACACAATTACTCCCCTTTAAATGGACCTCATCTTGTATTTGGTACCTAGACATTTACATTCCCCTCAAATTGAAATACCTTTATCAGGTGAATTTTGGTAGACTCCTAAATGAAATATTTACAGACTTGAAACAATGGGAGCTCTTACCCCTGACCTTGATGGGCCAAGTTGAAACAATCTGTATGAATGTACTTCCACATTTTTTAATTTTATTTGGTTCCCTTCCATTGCACATTCCTACCTCAGAGTGGAAAAAAATTAACACAGCCTTGCAGCACTTTATATGGGGGGGGGGGGGAGAATGGAAGGCCAGGATAGCCTGGAATACCCTGCTTCGGCCTAAAACACAAGGGGGTCTCAGTTTACCGAACTTAAACATTTATTACTTAATGGCTCAACTGGCACCTTGGATCACTTATCACAGACAAGATCCGCAGAATGTATGGATGGGGTGGAGATGGGAGGTGCCCTTGCGGCCCAACCACTTATTGATTTTACGGAAGCACCGGATAAACTAAAGATCTGTAAATCATCCAACCCCTGGCAGGTACAAATGTATAACATCTGGAGTAAAATCAAAACAGATCTGGGCTTAACTCACTCACTTGCTAACAGATCAGAGATTGTCTCCCCTTCTCTCTTTGCCCCGGTTAGACCACTCTTTCACTAAATGGCGATGGCAGCGCCTGACTCACTTTAGGCAGTTCTTAACACAGGGTCAGGTTAAACCTTTTCAGGACATCCAACAGTTATATAAACTACCCACCACCGACTTTTTTCACTATCTCCAAGCGACTTCCTTCCTGAAACAATACCTTAATCTCATAGGAACATAGGAAAGTGACGGCAGAAAAGGACCGACAGGCCCACCTAGTCTGCCCATTTGCCTAGCATCTTCACAGAGTTCAGCAAGATCCACACCCTCTGGAAGATTTAATTTTACAGGCAGCAGATAATCCAGAGGAAACGCATTTGATTCCTAAATTGGTCAAAACATATTTGCAGTGTACTATAAATGAACCCCCAAGATGTCAAATAGCCTGGGAACAAGAAGTCAGGTTGCAACTGGATTCTAAGATGTGGCATCACATTTGGGAGAGAGTCTTGGAGAACCTCAGCCTCTAATGTTTGGGGGGAATTTCATTGGAAACTCATGGGTAGGTTCTTTAATACACCGACTAGAACCAGACATTACAACCCAGCCTATTCAGAACTCTGTTAAAGAAATTGTGGGAAGATGGCTACACATCATTATATATTTTGAGATTGCCCAATATTACATCCTTTTTGGGCCAAAGTAATTGGGAAATACAGGATTATGTCTGGGTGCAATGAACCCCTCTCTTTTGAACACATGATATTGGGGGTATTTCCAAAGAGGAGAGCCTCCAATAGGCAAAAATATTTTATGGGAATTATGTTGGCTGCTGCGGGCAAGGCCATTACAAGACTTTGTTAAATCCAACCCCCACTTTTGAAGAGTGGATCAATATAATTAAAGAGCTATCAAGAGTTGAAAACTTACAGCAGAACTACGTTTACAGAAAAATAAATGCAATAGCACATAGTTACCATTTATGAACCTGATAGAAGATCTAGAGGGGGATATCTGTGCTGTCCCAGCAAACTTTTACTTCTTAATCTGGTAGGATGAGATATCTGAATTGAACTCATAGCCATGATTAAAAAAAATTAGGAAATCATTGTAATCAAATAACTTGATTTGCAAATAACCAGCCAAAGGTTGTATTAGTTTATTGCTTATTTTCTTTTCTCTTGTTTTTTTACAATCTGTACTTTATGAAATATGACAAGGAATAATGCACAGATGATTGATGACCACCCAAGGAAATGAAGGACTGAGACTAGTCAAGATGGCTTCTCTCACACAGGGAAATCCTCTATGGACTACCGCTTAGACAGAGATAAGGTAGAGGAGAATATTAGAGGAGTTGTCTCTTAGCAGATTCTTCCCTCCCTTTTTATTTTATTAACTGAGATACCATATTGTCTTTACACCTTATTGCCTGGATTATGAATTTGTACATTGGTTATTTTGTTTGTATCTGTGCAAAAATTCAGTAAACTTGAGTTTAAAAAAAAAAAAATACATGAGCCAGCGCCATGAGATCAAAAGCCACCTAACAGTCCTGTTGTAAGCTGATATTGCTTCCTTCGGTCCCATGTCACTTGCTATCAACACATTCAATGTATCCAGCGCTGCCAAATGGCCTTCCTGACATAGCTTTCGCAGAGGGCAGTACTGGACTATCTTCACGGGGTGGACTACATGTGGGGCCATGAAGGAGACCTTGATGGTTTGGTGATCCAACAAAATGATCGGATTAATCTTGAGATTTGTTACCTCAAGCCCCAGAGAGAATACCATCCAAGACATGGCCATGCTTTGGTGGGTTGCAGAAGCAACCGCTTGTGCAATGCCAAAGACTTCCATGCCATGGAGTAAATCTTGACCAAAATATGAGGGTTTGTCATTGACCCAAGCATTGAAGTTGCCCCTGATAATCCAGCTAGGTGACTCCAATGTCCCAGAGGCCAGAATAAGGAAGATTCTGCATCCAACACCTGAACCCCCATGCACAGCCATGCATTCAAACAATGAGATATCCCCCACTGGGTACACCACCAGGTTCTGTCACAATTTAAAATTGATGTCCCGCGCCCCCCCCCCATATGGTCCTTGCTTGGGCAGTGCACCACGGAGCACCCAGCATCATCGATCTGGCATTGTGTAGCACTGCCTGCAGAGCATGAGCAGTTGCAGCCACTCCCTCAGCTACCTGTGTACTTGGTCTGGTGGGTTCCCTGTGTTTGGGGACTATACATGCATGGCCTCTTCCAAGTCCCCATTTCACCCCAGGGGATCTTCTGGTCCTAACAATCCTAATAACACCCTCCCCAGTTCCATTGCGTCCCTCCATGTTTCCTACTGATCCCCACCTCCCTGCACTGGTAGAGTGCTGCCTTCAGTGAGGGGTGGGGAATCACAGAAAGGACATAGGTCACAGAGCAGGGCTGGGATGTAGCTGAGACTTTGGGTCTGCAGGTTCCAGCACATCCCCTACACTAAAAACTGTCTGAGCAAAGTTCACAGCAGTGAATACGTTTAAGTAGTTTTTACACCCGAATTCTCACCGGGGGATCCTTAATCCAGAGCTATGGTCATTCTCTGAGATAATCCAAATATCCAGGAGATCAGGATTTTAAGAACTTTACTCCTCCAGCTCTCACCCAGTGAGCAGGTGGAAAGTTCACCTGGATCTAACTTCTGCTGCTAAGTTAGGTCACAGATTATGTCCAGTTTTTGCAGTCCAGCACAGTCACCATCAGTGAGCAAAGTAAATAGGCAGCATATCTTACTTACTGCCACAGGCACAGACTGACCTCTCCCCCGGCATCTCCATCCCCTGAACTTGGCAGGCCTCTCTCATAGGCCCCTCTGAAACTTTGCTCCTCGGCAACACATGTGGCTCAGAATCTCCCAATGACTCGGTATCATGGATAGATGCAAATGGGAGCACAAGTCACTCTTATTGGCTCTCACATTCCCTCCTCAAACTCCAGCATGAACCAGAAAACTACTTCCGTGCACTTCATACCTTTTGGCCTGGATCTCGAAACTCCCTACCTCAGGTCCCATCTCCACCAGCAGCCATCTAGAAACTACCAACTCCTCCAGCCTCAGCAGGTAACCAAAGTGAAGGATTTGGGACTTTGATGTTAACAGTGTCTCAGCCCCTTAGACCAAACACAGATTAATGTTAAAACAACGGTTAGGTGACCGAGGGTGTGGTAACAATGTATAGGTGGCAAGAGACATTACAAGTTTTTAATCTGTTGGTGAATTTAGTGCGATCACGGATATTTGTGAAATTCACAAGTTCCACGGCAGACACACCATCTTAGCTGGTGGATTTTTGTTTTCTAATTAAAAACCTTAACAACAACCTCCCCCCACCCACTGTACTGCAAAAACACCTCTTTCCCACCACCCAAAACGATAACCATGACTACCTCCCCTGCTGGCAGCCTCCCCCACACTCTCCTACCCTGGTGAAATGCTGTTTTGTACTTGAAAAGTAATCCCTTCCCCCCACCCATGCACCAAACACACTCCCTCCGACTATCTCCACCCAGGTCCCACTGCCTTTATTAAGCAGCACAGAGCCAGTCCCCCAACCCCCATCCAAATTCCATCTGTTCCCCACCACCCTCCTCCCTCCACTTGCACACACAAAATCAACCTGAAATAAACAGAAACATAAAAAATTGACTTCCGGTTGGGACACCCGGTTAATGGTAGCCTAAACAACGTGCTCCGCTGATTGACCTTAAAAATCCACAGGCATCCAGACACAAACCCATCATCCTGTTGACCAAAAGAAGAATATCTGACTACCTGATGCCTCTGAAGCATAGATGGAGGGATAATTCCTCAAACCAGCAGAATAAAAGTTTAAAAATGCCAGCTTCACTTTGCAGCGAGGAGGCTCTGGAGTCCACGAGTCTTGTGCCCAGACAAACAGTGGAGGCTTCTACAGAGGAATCCAAATGTATGATTACATGCAGAGAACTTTGCCAAACTCTTAAACAAATTAACCAAACCCTTCAAAGGTTAGAAACAAAGGTTTCAGATCATTGCTTAGAAATTACTACATTAACCAAATGGACTGGGGAGATCAAGGAGGTTCTGACGGATTATACTACTACCACCGATATTCATATCAAAGCTGTTTTGGACCTTCATTACTGTTCTCAACTTGAAGCCCACCTTGAAGAATTGGAGAACAGAAATCAGTGGAACAACCTTTGGATATATGGGCTCCCCGAGGGCACTGAGACTGGCGCTATGGTTAGTTTTATTGACTCTTTCTTGCATGAGATCCTAAATCTCCCTCAAGACAAAGCTATTAATATTAACAGGGCTCACAGGTTGTTGATACCAAAACCTTGGGACCACAAAGCAAAGCCATGATCTGTAGTTCTTGCTTTTCTGGATTATAGGGTAAAAGAGGAAGTATTACAGATAGCATGGTCTAAAAAAGCAGTATATTTTGGGGACACACATTTATACTTTGGCCATGATTTTACACCACAGCTGCTCTCTCAAAAGAGAAAGGTGCTCACCGTAGTTAAACAACTCCAGCAGCAGAACATTAGGGCCTTTATCGAATACCCGGCACGCCTGAAAGTTCAACTGGCCAAAGGCCTGGAACGGTTTCCTGACTTACAAACAGCAGAGCGCTTTCTGAAACCATTGGTTATACAATTCTTGATCGAGGAGGTCAATCTCCCACAGCGCAGACAGTTGGAGTCCAGGGACTGGGTTTTTGCTGGATCTAAAAGGCAAGGCATAAAGGGCAATATAGCCTCTTCTGCTATGTGGGACTCCCTACGTAGTCAGAAATGCTTGAGAGGCCAGATCAACGAGTCAGGACAGACAGAATCCAAAATGGGCCAGGGAGAGACTATGGAGGAAGCAACAGACTCTCAAACTACCTGAATAACGCCAGGTGCAGTATCTGTCTCAATAATTTGACTTTTTCTGATTTCTCCCTCTGACTTTGCGAGGACACATGTTGTGGCCTTATCAGGGTGCTTAATGGGCTTCGGAGCACTGCCCCACCTGAAGCAGAGGACAGATTCTTTTTCTTTCATTAATATCTGGAACACTTAAAAACTGACAGTTAATTTGTTTAACTTTCTAGAATAAGGAGGAGATTTTTCGACAGTTCGTATACACTATAAATATACCTTTGGTATTTTTAGAGCCCGTGAGTCGATGGTTGGGGGGGATGCGGACCTTCCTCTCTGTGTGGCTGCGAAGGTCTACGGAGCCTAATGGGATCACCGTTTTCAGGTGAGGAAGCCATATTCTGGAAATGTTGGGCCTCCATATAAATTTGGAAATGTCAGTGGGGTGATCCGGGCTAATGGTGTGGTTGAATGTGGCACATAAATATGCTTAAGCAGTTGATTTCGAGGGACTTATTGGGCCTTTATTGGCTGGGAGGTGTCTTCGGGGCTGTGCTCTTTTCTGGGGGGACAGTTTCCTCCGTTTGGGGGCTTGGCTGGGGGGCACTCTGGGAGATGCAGCTGAGGTTTGGTCCCTTAAACTTTTTAAAATGTGCTTGGGCCATGCTTGCCTGGTCTCCCACTTCCTGATTAGGATTTAGTCAATATGGTGAACATGGGGGCCGGCTCTTAATGGTATTATAACATTTAAAAAATGTTTTCAATTGGCTTTCTGGCCTGGGCTCAGGAGGTGATCTCGGGCCTGCTGTGGGCCCTGCTCGTTGTTCTCCGCTGGCGGGGGGGGACTGCGTTCCCTGTTGCCTCTTCGCTATGGACTGGGATACAGTTGATTCATCCAGTATTTAACATTTCTTAAAATAAGTATTGCGTAGATTGGCTAATTGCTTGTCATGTTAGTACCAGAAATAACTTGACTAAATAATATTTTCTTTTTTTTCTTCTCTGAACGGTGTCCTACCAACAGGAGTGTTAAGGGTGGTTTAAGCTCCAGATTGTTCGAGCTGGTCTAACTGCTAACACTCACTGCAAGGCGCTTAGAAAACATTTATCATCAGTGAAGCTCTAGGGGGGAGCCCTCCAGTTGGAGAGCAAGTGTATTCCCTTCCTCTTAACCCTCCTCCCATAGTGGGGGGATGAGTTTCAACAGAGATCCTTTCAAATTGGATATTCTACCTAGGAAGTCATTTAAGGTTAATCAGATATGTTGTTGCTCTGCTGGCACTGATACCATTGTACAGTTAACATGTTCTAAGACTGAGAACTACAGCACTGCTCTGGGCGGTGGGGAGTTGCATTTTGTGGGGGGGAGTGAGGGAGTGTGACATAGTTGAGTTCTTTTTTTTATGAAACTTACCATGGCTAATTTAGGTATGTTAGTATGCACATATAATGTAAATGGACTTACAAGTCCAGTTAAACGCAGTAAGATTCTGACCTTGATTAAGAAGTCAGCAGCAGATTATGTGCTTCTACAAGAAACTCACCTCTCTGAGAGGGAGAATATCAAATTTCTGTAGTTGGGCTTTGGGAGGTGGCTGCCTCCTCGTATAAAAAGGGTAGATGCAGAGGTACTATGGTGCTCATACCACATAAGTCTCATTTTGAAAAACTGGCTGTAAAGGTGGATAAAGAGGGTAGGTATGCTGTCATGAAGGGCAAACTTGAGGGGCAATTAATGACTCTTGTATCAGTGTATTTTCCACCGGACACCCCTTATCAGGATTATAGATCCTTCTTCCCCCTACTTCATGAGTGGGGGGAGGGCATTTTGATTTGTGGCAGAGACCTAACCCTTACTCCTAATCCTGCCATCGATACGACCTCCCAGATTCCCAGAAAGTCACATCAGGTGGCAAGGAAGGTTCAAAAGTTTTTAGGAGAATTGGGTATCCTTGATGTTTGGCGTTACCAACATCCTAGGCAGAGGGATTATACCTATTTCTCTGCCACATATAATGTCTACTCCAGATTTTATTGTTTCCTGGTTCTGAGGGATGAGGTCTCTAGAGTCCAGGAGACTTGGGTTGGGGACTTCGTCCTCTCGGACCATGCCCCACTTTATATGCGTCTGGATATGGGGGGGATTCTGTAGAAACACTTTTTCGAGGCTCAGTGTCTCCTTGCTCACCACAAAGGAGACTCTCAGAATGGTGGCATGGGACCCCACGGGGGAAGGAAATAACTCCTGGTGGGGGACTCCAGTGTTAGGAAGGTAGAACTGGGGGAGGAAGAAGAGAGGGAGGTAAGGTGCCTGCCTGGTGCCATGGCTTGGAGGGACTGGGAGCGAATCCTCAGGATCACTGGAGCAGCTGCACAGGGGAGGGAGCTGGATGTCATTACCACCTAGGGACAAATGACCTGGCTAAGAAAGGGATCAGAGCAGTGCAGGAAGCATTTGTGGAGTTGGGGAGAGGCCTTAAACAGGTAGCACACACGGTAACCTTCTCGGAGGTGCTGCCTGTCTATGGCATGGATAAGGCTAGGGTGCACCACACCATGGGATTCAATCAGTGGTTGAAAAACTGGTGCAGAGCTCAGGGATTTGGCTTCATTGGGGACGTGGGGTCCACCTGGAGGGATGCAGGCCTATACTGGCATGATGGTCTGCATCTGTCCAGGAGGGGAACCAGGATCCTAGGTGATAGGTTTAAATGCTTTATTGGCAAGCATTTAAACTAGCCAAGGGAGGAGACACTGGAGAGGAGAAGGGAAATCCTAGCGCCCCCCCCCCAAATAAATTCAGGGTACTAAGTGAGGTAAACACCAACATAGAGATGTCGATAGGGAGAAGGGTAGGGGTAAATGGAGAAAATGACAAATGCAATAAAGACAGGGATGGGGCAAAAAGAGGTAAGGCCATCAAGAACTGGAGGGTAATGAGTACCAACGCCCGTAGTCTGGGCAACAAGCTCCCTGAACTGGTGGCCTTGATGGAAGAAGGATGCCTGGATATCATAGCAGTCACAGAAACATGGTACACAGAGAACCAGGACTGGGATGTTAACATACCAGGGTACACAACCTACAGGAGGAATGGACAAGGATATGATAGAAGGCATTCTTAGAATGGCAGAGAAAGGGGAGATACTGTTGATGGGGAACCTTAACATGCTAAATGTTAACTGGAGTACCTTTGCTGCAGCCACATCCAAAAGCAGGGACATTCTCGATGCCCTTCAGGTGGCATGCCTCAGACAGCTAGTTTTGGAACCCACTTGTGAGGGAGCATTCTTAGACTTCATACTCTCAAATGGGGACAGTGAGAGGATCTTAGATCTAGAAGTGGGTAGCCATCTGGGAACAAGTGACCACCAAACAGTGTGGTTCATGATAAACTCAGTTACAGAGTCAAGCCATACAAAAGTGAGGGTTGTGGACTTCAGGAGGGCTGACTTTGGCAAGATGGGAGAGTACCTTAGAAAAGCACTAGCAAATGGGCTAGAAGGAGGGGTGGAGCAACAATGGGGAAACATCAAAACTGCCATCATAGAGGCAAAAAGCCTTCATGTGAAGCAAATAAACAAATCAAAATGAAAGAAAAAGCTACTGTGGTTCTCAAAAGAGGTGGTGGTGAAGGTTAGGGAGAAAAATATAGCATTTAGGAAGTATAAGAAAACACAGAAGGAGCAGGACAGAGAACTGTACCAGTCAAGGCAGAAGGAAGCAGGGAGGGTAGTCAGAATAGCAAAGGCCCAAAATGAGGAAAAGATGGCCAACTCGGTTAAGAAGGGGGATAAAACCTTTTATAGGTATATCAGGGAGCGTAGAAAGACAAAGGGAGGAATAGTGAGGCTGAATAGGAGGGACAGTGAAAAAGCAGGGATGCTGAATGAATACTTCTGCTCAGTATTCACAAAAGAAGAGGAGGGGAAGGTGACTAATCCAATTAACAGAAGCACTCTGGATAGGGGGATCGATCCCAGCCCTTTCACAGAAGAAAGGGTTCTGAAAGAACTCCTAAAACTGAAGGTGGAGAAAGCAATAGGGCCAGATGGAATTCACCCCAGAATTCTAAAAGAATTAAGCAGAGAGCTAGTGACACCACTGACTACCATTTTTAACAAATCATGGGAGGATGGTGTGGTACCTGAGGACTGGAGGAAGGCAGATGTGATTCCCCTTCACAAAAGTGGGACTAAGACATAGGCAGGAAACTACAGACCTGTCAGTTTGACTTCTGTGGTAGGGAAAGTGATGGAATCACTTCTGAAGGAAAGAATTGTTGAGTACCTAGAGGCCAGTGGGACACAGAACCCAAGGCAGCATGGGTTCACAGTGGGAAGGTCATGTCAGATGAATCTAATTGGTTTCTTTGACTGGGTGACCAAAGTAGTAGACCAGGGAGGGGCTGTGGACATGGCCTACCTAGACTTTAGCAAGGCACTTGACATAGTCCCACACAAAAGATTAAGCAGCCTTGGAGTGGGTCCCAGGGTGGTAGCCTGGGTAAAACATTGGCTGGACAACAGGACACAGAAAGTAATTGTAAATGGAGTCCACTCTGAAGAAAGAGGGGTTACTAGTGGGGTACCGCAGGGTTCAGTGCTGGGTCCAGTTCTTTTTTAATGTCTTTTTAAGTGACATTGCAGAGGGACTGGAAGGAAAAGTATGCCTCTTTGCAGATGACACAAAGATCTGCAACAGGGTTGATACATAGGGAGTCATGGAAAGGATGAGAAGGGATGTGACAAGGTTGGAGGAATGGTCGGAAGCTTGGATTCAATGCAAAGAAGTGCAAAATAATGCACCTGGGAAACAAAAACCCAGGGGAAGATTACACATTGGGGGGGAGGTAGTAACAACAACAGAAATGGAAAGGGAATTGGAGGTAATCATATCAAATGACCTTAAGGTTGACAAGCAATGTGAGAAGGCGGTAGGGAGGGCTGGGGGCATACTAGGATGTACAGGGAGAGGCATCACCAGCAGAAAACAGAAAGTTGTTATCCCCCTGTACAGACAGTTGGTGAGATCCCATCTGGAGTACTGTGTCCAGTTCTGGAGACCCCATCTCTGCAAGGACATAGACAGGATGGAGGCAGTTCAGAGGAGGGCAACTAAAATGGTGCAGGGTCTGCAAGAGAAGGCATATGAGGAGAGACTAAATGAGCTTAATATGTATACCCTTGAGGAAAGGAGGGAGAGGGGGGACATGATAGAAATGTTTATGTACCTCAGTGGAATTAACAAAGTCCAAGAGGGTAGCATCTTTCAGAAAAAGAGATGTGCAAGAACTAGGGGACACAATTTGAAGATAGAGGGGGGATGGCTCAGGGGTAATGCGAACAAGTATTTTTTCACAGAGAGGGTGGTGGACGCATGGAACAGCCTTCCTGAGGAGGTTGTGGGGTCTAAAACTGTGGGAGAATTCAAGAATGCATGGGACAGACATAAAACAATTTTTGTGGGGGTAGGAAGAAATAGGCTGTTGGTTAAATAGGATCTGCAGCTTATCCTGTAAGTAGGGAAATGGGCAGACTAGGTGGGTCAAGTGATCCTTATCTGCCATCAAAGTCTATATTTTTATGTAAATTACTAAGCATCTCAATGCATTTTTGTAAGTCTGCCTTACCACCAGGTTTAGCATCATTACCTGGGTTTTGAGCTCGTCTTCTAAGAGCAAGTCACAAGTGGGGTACCTCAGGAATCAGTCCTGGGGCCAGTCCTCTTCAGTATCTTCATTAGTGACATTGCAGATGGACTAGAGGGTAAGGCTTGTCTGTTTGCAGATGACACCAAGATCTGCAACAGAGTAGATGATCCAGATGGGTTGGACAGAATGAGAAGAGATCTGGATAAACTAGCAAAATGGTCAGAAGAGTGGCAACTGGGATTTAATGCAAAGAAGTGCAAGTTCATGCACATAGGGAAGAGAAACCCTGAAGCCACCTATAGGCTGGGTGGAGAGTTGCTGGCAGTCACAAAGGAAGAAAGAGACTTGGGCATCATCATCACTGATGACCTGAAATCATCCAAGCAGACCTCTAAAGCAGTAGGTAAGGCTAGGGGGATGTTACAGTGTATTAGTAGGGCTATCACAAGTAGTAAGAGGGAGGTAATAATCCCTCTTTACAAGACACTGGTTAGGCCCCATCTGGAGTACTGAGTGCAGTGCTGGAGGCCATACCTTCACAAGGACATTAACCAAATTGAGGCAGTCCAGAGAAGGGCAAACAAAATGGTGCAGGGACTGCATCAGAAGACATATGAGGACAGATTAATGGAGCTCAATATGTATACCCTTGAGCAAAGGAGGGAGAGAGGTGATATGATGAAACATTCAAACACCTTATGGGCATTAACAAGGTGAAAAGAGTCTAACATGTTTAAATATAAGAAAATAGCAGGACAAGAGGACACATCATGAGACTAGAGGAGGCCGATTAAGGGGGAATGTAAGGACATTTTTTCACAGAAAGGGTGGTGGATGCATGGAAAGGCCTACCTCAGGAAGTGGTGGCTATGAATGCAGTGCAGGGCTTCAAACAGGCATGGGATAGGCATAGCGGAGCAATACAGACGAGTATGAATAAATAGGCCACTGACAGGACAAAGGCCGATGGCACATTTCAAAGTAGAAAAAGAAATGGGCAGACTGGATGGGCCTTGAGGTCCTTATCTGCCATCAACTTCTATGTTTCTATGACTTGCTTTTGTTTTCCTTATATATCTCCACCTTTAGCCCAACAATCGCATTTAAAGTGGCCTTCTTTATTGTAATTGTTGCAGGTTAACCTACCCTTGCCTTCTGTTTTGACAATAGCGGTTATCCTTCTTTTATCTTTCCCTTTCTCTGGAGTATCATCCTGTTGCATACGCCACCAATCGGTGAGCAATTCCTCCTTTCCTTCTGCCTGATTCTCTCTTTTACATAATATACATATGGATACAGATACAATAGTAGCCTGCCAATCAATCAAACTCAGGAAGGGTTCTGTATCTTTACTTGGGTTTGCTACGCCTCCATATGTTGCGTAAGCAGCATACAGACAATTGATGAATATAACTGGGGACTCCCCGGGCTGTAGAGTGATCGCATAGATCTTACTCTAGTCTGTATGAGATACACCGTGCATTGACTGCAGTGCGGTTTTGATCTCATCAACCGTAGCCCAGTTGGTATCAATCTCTGAGCGAATTTGGTTACCTATCATTATTGTAGGCAAACTCTGCAGTAACACTGCAGGAAGTGACAAAGTGACTATTTTACAGACATCTTTGTTAGTCAAATTAAAATTAACCAGTAATGTCTTTAATTTAGAACAGTATGGGATTGGATTCTGGCCTGGTTCACATTTTCCCAATTGATCTACTAACTGCATGGATTCTTGTATGGAAAGATCTCGTTGAGATAATTCCACATGTACCTCTACCTCTTCCATGGCTTCCTCAAACTTCTTTGTTTGAGTCCTGGCTTCTTCGTCTTGCTCATACACCCTTTGTTGTATTCTAATTGCTCATGTTTTAAGTTATTTTTATCATTATTTTGTGTCTGCAGGGGATAATTTATTATCTTCCTGTAATCTCTCTTCTATTTCTTTTATTTGAGCATGTAACAGCTCATCTGTTTTTTCTAACTCCTCTTTCTTTTTCCATGTCAATTTCTTCAACCACTTTCC
Source organism: Neoceratodus forsteri (assembly GCA_016271365.2). Classification (NCBI taxonomy): domain Eukaryota; kingdom Metazoa; phylum Chordata; order Ceratodontiformes; family Ceratodontidae; genus Neoceratodus; species Neoceratodus forsteri. The sequence continues at coordinate 729,214,797 of CM028129.1, forward strand.
TCTAGCTTGCTGCACTTTCTTTCCTTCTCCTTTAGTTTTTGTAAAAAAAGGGGCCATTTTTACTTTTCACCTTCTGGGGGCTCTTCATCACTTTCTGAAGTACTAGGTGCCGAAGAGTCTGTTATAGCACACCCCGGATGAGTGGGTACATATCCATCAGTTCTATGGATAGGTGTCATTTTTTATTTTTGTACTTGATGACGTAACTCTAAAGAGATCTGGCATTGCAACTGTGCTTCTGTTTGCATAGTATACAAAGCTTGTTCTTCATATGCCAGATACTGAGCATGCTGTTGGTTGGCATGATCTAATCTCTCTATGGCTTGTCGTAACTGCCAAGATAGTTCATTAATCTGGGCTTGACTTTGTTTGTTAATAAATTTAACATTTTCTTCCAGTTGGTTAATCTTAATCTTTAGCCCACATACCTCTCCCTGAGAGATATTTAACTTATATTCACCATCTTTAGCTTCAGTAACATACTTGGCTACACCGAGAAAATACTTTTCTTCACTGTCAAGTAACTGCTTCTTTAATAGACAGGTTCTTGTTGTTATTTCATGCTGATACTATACCTACATCTGACACATGTTGGCTAATTTGCTTTTATCTGCCTTTACTTTCTCATTTCTTTCTAGGCATTGAGTGGATAAACATAAGTACGCATCTTCCTGTTCATCAGGAGAGTGATATGGACCTTCTTTAAGGTGTGTTTCTAAAAAATGTACGTAATATGGTGTCCATACTTATGTCAGTTATCTAGCTGGCAAATCGTGTCGGACTTCACACCAGTCTGTTTCCTCAAGTCCCTCTTTTGAATCCCTTCCGTACTTGATTGATCAGATCAGGTTCAGTAAGGCGTTCCTCGCAGTGGCTTCCTTTTCAGTTCGTTTGATGTCGTCAGCTACCATATAGACTGTCTTCAAACATCCAAGTCATGGCACCAATTGTAAGGTAAATGCGTTGTGTTTTCTATCTTCAAATGAGTCAAGCCACACAGAGTGATTGTTTCCCTTTCGTTTTATTTTCATCAATTCGTATACATGCATATTATTTTCTTCTTTGATGCTAAACATTCTATTTACATACAGGGTTTATATAAAGAATTGTTATTTTGAAAAATACCAACACCCCATTATAAGCCAATCCTATAACAAAGTAACATATTAATCTTAGGGTGTGGTGAATCTGTGTCAAACCATAGGTATGACTTCATTTCTTACATATCATTAAAATGTGTTTACTACATTTCTTACACAATCTCGTAAGTGTTGACTACACTTACAGAAGGTTTTGTGTGTGTACACCTTCCTTAACAGGTGTCTTCCATCCTAATAAGGGCACACCATCCTGATAAAGGTTTATTATAGGACATTTGATGTTGCATGTGGTGAAATATAAAGTTTTGTGAAACTATAAGGTTATCACAAGACAACTGGTTAGATATTATAGGTTACACAAGTGAAAGTTACATTTTAGTAAAATGTTACACTACATGTGGGGTAGACAAAATAATGCAAACACCCCTTTTTGAAAACACTGTCTTCACTTCCTTTTATTTCTAATTGCTCATTTTTCGGCTTTTCATCTGTTCTCGTGCCGAATATTGTGCTATGCGACTTGCGCACTCAATTGTACTTTTGGAGCGGGCTGCAAAAATGTGCCACTTGGAAGTCTGTGTATTGTGCAGTGATTCTTAGGCTTGTCTCCTCAGTGGGGTAGTACATCTTGGGAGAGTGGTCTGGATATATCTCTCTTGCTGGGGAAATGTGCCTAAAAGAGGAACCATAGCAAGAGAACACACCAGGAGGTCACATCCCAAAGTTACATGCTGGTACGTGGTAGGGATATAAAAATGCTTTGGCAGCATATCACAGAATTATACGGGTATAGTTGTATGAGGGTGTCCAGTACTTCAGTCTGGGACATGAAGGATTCAAACATCCCTGTATTCAGCCCTCCACATCCTAAGTGAAATTACGACCAGCACAAAATTACCTTTATTTTGTACCTAACGATGTACAAGTTTTCTGTGGGCTGCCCAGCATAAATGCATCAAGGGGCATTCTTTAGTCTAATAACTCTTCTTTTTCTTTGTGCAAGACATGGCCACATCCATGACATTCTCAGCAGGCTGATAATGCCCCGAGGCAGTCACCACCAGGGACAAAAGTGGAAAAATAGTGGGGTAGAATAGGCAGAAGATACCACGACGGGAGGCCACCCCATCGTGGTAGAAATGTAAAAAATGAGTCAGGGAAGACTCGGAGGAAGAGATACTACTGCAGTAGATTTGGAAAAAAGTAGGGCATAAAAGTAGTGTGTGTCCAATGGTGTTGGGGGTGGGGAGAAAACTGTCACACACACCCCTGGTTAAGCAAAAACCAGTGGCATACATACGTTTGTACTGGTTTTCAAGACCATCTACTCAAACCTGTAGGGTAGGATGGAGCTTCTGCCAAGCCTTTCTAGGAAGCTCCACCCCATGGCTCCTTAAAAAAACAATATTTAACAGGCTGTACTGCTGCAAACGTTTGCACCATTACAATCTTATCTTAATAACCTAGGGGTGTCTTACTGTTTTCCAGATATTAATGTCAGTATTTTTGACAAACACACTACTTAACATATAGCTGCTTCATACTCAGCATTGAGTGTGCTTCTCCTCAGTTCTAGCCCCATGTCAAGACAGAAAGTCAGCATTCACATGTTCCGTCCCGGCCCTGTGCTTCACTGTAAATTTGTACCGTTGGAGGGCTAGGTACCATCTCATGATAGGTTACTCTTATCCTTCATTTGTGAAATGAAGCACAGTGGATTGTGGTCAGTTACCAATGTGAAGGGGGCTCCCCATAAGTAAAACCTCAGTGTCATAATACCCCATTTGTCTGCCAGACAGTCCTGTTCTACAGTGGAGTACTTCTGCTCCCTGTCATGCAATTTGCGAGATATGTAAACCACAGGATGTTCTTCCCCATTAATCGTCTGACTCAGTACTGCCCCAGTACCAGTCCCAGATGCATCAGTATAGCCCTCAAAGGAGTGGGCTAAGTCTGGATTTCGCAGCACTGGAGAGGAGCATAATGCTGCCTTCATCCTTCTAAATGCTTCCTCACATTCTGGGGTCCATTTTACATGATTTCCATACTTTTTTTTGTTAAATCAGTTAATGGTGTTACAATGGTAGCAAAGTTGGGAATAAATCTATAATATCCGGCTAATCCTAGAAATGACCAGACATGCTTCTTGGTACTGGGAACTGAACACTTGGCCACTGCTTCAGCCTTAGTGATCTCTGGTTTAATTAGGCCATTACCCAGTATAAACACTAAATACTGTATTTGGTTTCTTGCATGGCGATGGTACATTTCATGGGGTTAATAGTCATCCCTGCCTGTTGGATTGATGTCAGAACTGCTCTTGAGTGTAGTAAATGGATCTCCCAATTTGGACTAAAGATGACGACATCATCCAGGTATGCCACACAAAAATTACTGTGGGGTGCCAGCACCTGGTTCATGTATCGCTGAAATGTAACAGAGGCCCCATGGAGCCCAAAAGGCATAGTCTGAAATTGGAATAAACCCATAGGGGTGCTAAAGGCAGTTTTGTCTTTGGCAGATTCCTCCAGTGGAATCTGCCAATATACCTTTGTTAGATCTAGGGTAGAGATTAATTTTTCATTTCCAGTCCTATCTAGGATATCGTTTACCTGGGGCATGGGATAGGCGTCAAACTGGGCAACCTGGTTTAGACCCCAAAATGCTAGGCATAATCTTATGCCTCCTTTTTTCGGTACGGTTACCATAGGGAAACCCCAAGGACTCTTCGAGGGTTCTATGAATGAATTTCATCCTGAACATCCACCCTACTTCTTTCAGGGAGCCGATATGTTTTTTTTTTTCTTCTGATGGGACATGACTCAGTACTTATCTGGTGTTCTACTCCCTTAGCCAGGCTGGGCTTGCTGGTGAAGGAGGCTTTAAATTCTTGAATTAGTGACCTTAATTCTGTCTGTTAGGTTTTTGTCAGATTAGGGTTCATGGTTACTGCCGCTGTCCCCTTCTCAACTTCCAATCTCCCACAAGCTATTTCCAACTCCGTTTTCCTTTGTTTCTGGCATCACCATCATTCCCATTCCTGGGTTAGGTCTCTCATGCCAAAGTTTCAATAAATTGGCATGATAGAACTTCCTGCCCAGCCTTCTGTCAGGGGTCTCAATTTCATAGGTAATAGGTCCTGTCTATCGTAAGACTTTATAGGGGCTCTGACACTTTATTAATATCTTGTGTGTGGATGTGGGCAATAATAGTAGCACCTGATCACCTGGGGAAAAAGATTTGTTACTGGCCGTATCTTTATCATATCATACCTTTTGTTTCACCTAAGTCTTTATCCCTGCTTCATGAGCCTTTTTAGTATATAAGACCAACCTTTGTCTCAGGTATCTCATGCACTGAGCTATACCGGGGGATTTCAGATCTTTACCTTCCTCCCAACACTCCTTAACTACATCCAGAAGGCCCCTGGGTGTTCTACCAAAAAGAAATGTGAAAGGGGAGTAACCGGTGGAGGCTTGGGGTACTTCCCAGTAAGCAAACAAAAGAAAGGGGAGGTATTTATCACAGTCCCACCCTTCATCCTGTACAAATTTCTTAATCATTCGTTCTAGGGACATGGATATGTTGTTCATCCACACTCTTTGGCAGGTATCCTTGCCGCTTTAATTCTTGCCGGAAGGTCTTCAAGCTGGCTCCTCCCACCCACCCAGGTGGTAAAACTCTCGGCTCCGTCCCATGACGTCAGATCTTCCTTACCGCTTGGAAGCTCAGGTTCCCTCCTTAGTGCTCTGCGTTTTAGACTGGATCCTAATTCTTCGGTTTGTCCGAAATTGGTTTTGAAGTTTTCTAAACTTCGGTCTTCATCTTCCCTCGCGGCTGTGATGGACAAATCTGTTCCCGGCTTTCGGAGGTGCCCTTGCTGGCAGAAAATGTCCAGGACGGATCCGCACTCAACGTGCGTCTACTGCTTAGGCCTAGATCACGACCCGCAGGCTTGTGAGTTGTGCCGTTCTTTCTCGGCCAACGTTCTGGATGATTGCGCTGCCCGTTTGAAGCTCGGGCGCCCTGAGAAACGTTTTCCGCCGGTAAAATCCAAAGAGGCTCATTGGGCGGTGTCCGCGGCGGCTGGCTCGGCTGAGCAGCTCGAGCAGATGATTGCCATCGAGGAGGAGGCGGCCCAGGCCGCATCTTCCTCCTCCTCGGCCGCGGCATTTATCCCGCTCTCTCTGAGTTCCTCGTATACAGCTTTGTTCAAGGAGCTTTGCCAGTCCCTTTCCATGAAAGGAGAGGGGCCTTCGGGACATTCTTCTCAGCCCAAAAAAAGGGAGTCGAAAGGTAAGTCCCACCATCTGTGTTCTTGGGAGCGGGAGAGGTCCCCTTCCCCGGGTAGCCGACCGTCAACTTCGGTCATGGTTGCGGCTGAGGCCGCTGGCTTCATAGTTCCCCTGTCAGGCCAGCCTGCCGAGACTCCGTCGGCAGTCGAGATTTTTCTCGATCCGTTAGGCGGACTGTCGACTGGAGAAGCCGACAACTCTACTTCACTGGTTCTCCGGTGGATGCGAGGATCTGCCTGCTCCTTTGGGACGCGGTCCCGGTCAAAGTTCGTGAGGGGGAAGAACAGGTATCCCCCCTTCCAGACCCACCCTAGGTCCCTCGGGGTCTCGGTCTCTCAGTCTCGGACCTCTTCTTGGTCCAGCCATTCCCGCCGACATCGGCGGTCTCGGTCTTGTTACCGAAGTAAGCGGCAACGCCGTTCTTCCTCATCCTCCTCCTTGGGTGAGGAGAGGCTGCAGTGCAAGTTGCACCGGCGCTACGAGGATCTTATGTGGCAGAAGTTCCTGTTATCCGGGCCTAAGCCTAACCCGGCCAAGACCCCGGCCATCAAGTGGCTGTCGCCTGAACGCCCGAAGCAACCACTCGTTCCAGTCGAGTTGCCCGCTCAGGGCCGGTTGCTAACCGAAACCAGCTGGTCCACCGTTGTGGTGGAACCTCCACCTCCACAACCCGAGTCGGGGCACCGACCAAAAATTCTCGGTCGGTCATGGCCTGCCCCACAGGTTGTCGGTCACCCTCACTCCCGGACCATCCTCGGCAGGTGGAGGAGGGTGGCTTAGGGCCGAGGCAGCTCTTCGCAGACTCTTGGGAATCCAGCAGATTCCTCCTGTTCTCCAGGCAGTGTGATCTGGAGTCCTCCGGGGGCCAGTCAGTGGACAATAGCCCATCGTCCTTCTTGGGTCTGCTTCGACTCATTTTGGACTGCACCGGGATGCAGCTCGAGCCTGTGTCCAAACGGGCCAAGTATCCCCTGACGGAGATCCTGGACTGAGGGGATTCTCCCACAGAGGCCTTTCCGGTGGCTGAGACCATTGTCAGCTCAGCCTTGGAGATTTGGCAGCAGCCTGCTTTCTGTCCTGTGCCCTCAGCCAGGATGGCCAGGAAGTATGCCGCCCCCACCGGCTCTTTGCCCGGTTTCTCGTAACACCCCTCTGCCGAGGGTTAGTCACCGACAAGCGTTCTGGTGTTCGGTAGCAGCTCAGGATGTGGACAAGCCCCCAACAAGAGTCCAAAAGCTGGAATTTGCGGGTGCAAGGTGTCGCTCGTCCTCCCTCGAGCCTCCGACAGGCCAGCTCGGCTGTGCTGATGGCACACTTCTCCCACGCCTCATGGGCTCCCTGGATGAGGTTGTTCCTCATCTCCCGCCTGACCTGCAGACCACGGTCCACCAGGTGCAGGACCAGGGTAGAGCGGTGCGAAGCAGCAGCTCCAGACTGCTCTGGACATAGGTGATTCCTGTGCCAGGTCAGTAGCGGCCGCGGTGGCCATCTGACGCGAGGGGCGTGGCTGAGGATATCCACCTTCATGGTGGATACCAGCACAAGTTGATGGACGTCCTCTTCTTGGGGACTGACCTCTTGGCCCTGGAGTGGAGGGACACCTCCAGCGGATCGAGAAGTCCAGTGCCACTCTGGACTCGGTCACCTCCGCCCAGAGGGACAAAGGCCGCCGTCAGCAGCAGAAGTCCTTTCGTCCTTCGGTCCCTGCTCCTCGACCAGCCCAGCAGCAACAGGGCCAGCAGGCTGGCGCTTGGCGTCCCAAGCCCAAGCCGACGGCTTCCTCCAACAGGAAGCAAGGAGGTAAAGGCCCGGCAGGTCCCTCAGCTGGTTCTTCCTCCAAGCCTGCCCAGTGACGGGTTGAGGGGTGCCACCCCCAACCTCGTCACTCCCCCCTTGGTTCCCCCCATGGGGGGACGGCTCCGCCACTTCCTTTCCACCTGGTCCACTATCACCATAGACCGCTGGGTGTTGGAGGTGGTAGGAAAAGGCTCTGGAGTTCGAGCAGGTTCTGCACTGAGCCGTCGCCCCTCGAGAGAACAGGTCGCAGCCTCACTGTCGGCCCGCCGAGCTGATATTGCCCTGCTCCTCGAAAAAGAGGTAATCAGGAAGGTGGCGGATCCTCCTCCAGACCCGGGGTTTGTGTCCAGGTACTTCCTGGTCCCAAAACGGATGGGGGGCTGGTGCCCCATTCTCGACCTGCACGACCTGAACAAGTTCCTAAGGTCTCGGACCTTCAGGATGGTTACTCTGGCTCAGATAATCCCATCCTTGGAATGAGGCATGTGGTTCTGCTCCCTGGACCTCCAGGACGCGTTCTTTCATGTCCCAATCCGTCCGTCCCATCAGAGGTTCCTCCGCTTCAGAGCGGAGGGATCCCTATATCAGTTTCGGGCCATGCCCTTCAGCCTCTCCGTAGCTCCCAGGGTCTTCACCAAATGCATGGTAGTGGTGACGGCATTCCTGTGGCGCCAAAGGGTCCGGGTGTACTCTTACCTGGATGATTGGCTGATAGCTGCCCCCTCCAGACTGGAGGTGGAGCGGTCCAGAGAGCTGGCCCTCCAGGTTTGCTCTCAGGTTGGCCTCCTCATCAACAAGGCCAAGTCGGAACTGGTGCCAAAGCAGGTGATTCTGTTCATCGAGGCAGAGCTCGACACTCTGCGAGCCAGAGCATGGCTCCCGGTGGACAGGGCCGAGGTTCTTTCCTCCATTGCCCAATCATTTCTGGTTGGGCAATTGCGACCTGCCCGGGACTTCCTGTGCCTCCTGGGCCTCATGGCAGCCTGCACCAGTGTGGTCCATTGGGCCCGTTGGTACATGCGTCCTCTTCAGTGGGGAGTGGCCAGCCAGTGGTCACAACGCCGTGATCCGTTGGACCGGCCCGTGTCAGTGACCCAGGAGATGTGGAACGCTCTCCAATGGTGGATCATTCCAGCACATCTGCAGGAGGGTATCCCATTCGTCCGCCCCGAGCCGACGGTCTCTCCCGACCGACCGACGCATCTCTGATGGGTTGGGGTGCCCATCTGGGGGAACACCAAGCGCACGGCCTCTGGTCCCCTCGGGAGTCCCGATGCCACATCAACCTGCTGGAGCTCCGAGCGGTCCGTCTAGCTCTCACTGCCTTCACTCCGTTTCTACAGGGTCAAGTGGTTCAGGTCCAGACGGACAACGCCATGACCATGTACTATCTAAACCACCAGGGCGGGACGTGCTCCATGCTGTTATGCAAGGAAGCTCTCCGCATTTGGTCCCTAGTGCACAGCCTGGAGGCGGATCTCCTAGCCATTCACGTGGCAGGAGCCTCCAACACCCTGGCCGATGCCCTAAGCCGGATAGGGGCTGCGTCTCACGAGTGGTCTCTCCTGCCGGAGGTAGTACAAGATCTCTTCTCCCACTGGGGCACGCCTCAGGTGGACCTGATTGCCTCCAGGGAGAATGCGAAGCTGAGTCTGTTCCATGCCGCCCCCTCAGCAGGGCTCGCTGCAGGGGGATGCCTTCTCGAGGCCGTGGACCCCAGGCCTCTTCTACACCTTTCTCCCATTTTCCTTGATCCACAAGGTGCTTCTCAAGGTGAGGAGGGACAAGGCGCAGGTGATTCTGGTAGCCCCAGACTGGCCCCGCCAGTTCTGGTATCTAGATCTCCTCAGTCTCAGCTCCAGGCTCCCGAGGCGGCTTCCAGCCCACCCAGACCTGATCTCAGTGAATCAGGGAAAGGTATTCCATCCAGACCTTCAATCCCTGCACCTGACGGCCTGGTTCCTGAGCGGCTAGAGTTCCAGGCTTTGGGTCTTTCCGACGAGGTCCTCCATGTCGTTGAGGCATCCCGTAAGGAGTCAACCATGAAATGCTATGCCTTCAAATGGAAGAGGTTTTCCATTTGGTGTCAGGGGAAGGGCTTGGACCCTTCCGACTGCCCACTGGCAAGCATTCCTGGACTACCTGTGGTCCCTTTCTCCAGCAAAGACTTCAGTGATGACCCTTAAGGTGCACCTGGCAGCCATCTCTGCTTACGGTAGGACGGCAAGCAGTCGGTGGCACAGGAGAAGGTGGTCGGGCGCTTTTCAAAGGCCCTTGACCACATTTCCCCTCGATGCGAGAACCTCCACCTCGTGGGATCTACTGCTGGTGATGGCCAAGCTCATGGGCAAGCCATTCGAACCAATGTACAGGTGTGATCTTTCCACACCTGTATGGTGAAGAACCACCTTCTTGGTGGCTATCACGTCAGCCAGAAGAGTTGGAGAGCTCCAGGCACTTTCATCGAGCCTCCTACCTGGTCTTCCACAGGGACAAGGTTGTCCTGTGCTCCACCAGAAATTCCTTCCGAAGGTGGTGTCGGATTTCACCTTAACCAGGTGCTGACTCTGCTGGTGTTCTACCCCGATCACACCTCGGAGGCCGATATAGAGCTCCATACTTTGGACCCTAGATGGCGCTTCGCTTGAGTATAAGGGCGGACGGCTGGAAGTTCGGGGAAGGTTAAGCCAGCTGTTTGTCACCCTACGGCTGAAGCCACACCTGGCAGACCTGCAGTAAGCGGATGATAGGCAGGTGGATCACCTCCTGCATAGAGCTCTGCTACAGGGTTGGCGGGCATGGAGCCTCCAGAGGGATAGAGCTCATTCTACCCGCCATACCACTGCATGGTGGCTGCTTCAGGGGCGTCCCTATCAGGATATCTGCGGGCTGCTACCTGAAGTCAGCATACCTTTATTACCCACTACCACATCGACCTCGAGTCACGCGGGATGCTGGTTTTGGGACCTCGGTTCTCAGTCTCTCTTTCCCAAGTAAGTATTGGGGGTGTGCGCCTTGCCTGCCTCCTCCCGGAGAACTGCTAGGAGTCTGCCAGAGAGTGTGGATGACCCTAGAAATACAGGTTACTCACCTGTAACAGGAGTTCTAGGAATGGTATATGTTGTTCATCCACACGACCCACCCGACCTCCCCAGCTTCGACACACAACCTGAGCTTCCAGTGGGCCAGATCTGGCGTCATGGGGCGGAGCCGAGAGTTTTACCACCCGGGTGGGTTGGAGGAGCCAGCTTGAAGACCTTCCGGCAAGAATTAAAGTGGCAAGGATACCTGCCAGAGAGTGTGGATAAACAACATATACCATTCCTAGAACTTCTGTTACAGGTGAGTAACCTGTATTTTCAGGGTGTGGTTAAACCTCTCGAGTAGGCCATCTGTCTGGGGATGATAGGGTGAAGTTCTGATGGCTACAATCCCCAGAAGGCGGTAGAGTTCAGTTGGTAATTCTGCATTGAAATTGCTTCCTCTATCTGTTAGAATATCCTTGGGAATCCCTACCCAGCTAAATAACTTCACCAATTCTTCTGTAACTTGGGGGGGGGAAGGTGGTAAAAGACCTAATCGGGATCGCTTCAGGGTACTTGGTGTAATCGCATGCCACCAAAATTAATCTATTACTCTTTGCACTTTTATCAAGGGGCCCCACAACGTCCACCCCATCCTCTCGAAGGGAGTGGTTACTAATGGCAGGGGTACTGTGTCCTTTTTACCTTTCTGGGCAGTTAATTGGCATTTGGGACATTCCTGACAATACTGGGCTATGTCATCATGTATCCTGGGCCAGAAGAATATTTGCAGGATTCTGCTGGATGTCTTGTCCCTCCCAGTATGCCTGCCCATGGGACGTAATGTTCCAAGGCCGTGATATCTTGCCCATAATATGGGGCACCATTCATTACTTAACCTTCTCCAGTGTATTAGGGTTTGTGTATATCCTATACAGGAGATTATTGATCACCTTCATTTCAGAGACACCTCGTTTATCCCCCTGTCCCACCTGTTGGAAATAAAGGTTTTAAAGTGACATCATTCTGTTGCTGCATACACATATCAGCCTTTACATATATACATTTATTTTCTTCTGGCAATCCTTGTTTCTCTCTATGCCATTTCTGTTGTTGTCTCTTTTTGGCATTACGAGAGGTCTTACTTTTTCCTGGTGCATTAATCAACTCCCCTTCAAATGGAAACACCTCTCCCAATAATGGCTGCTTTTTACTTTGGACCCTAGTGGTCACTGCGGATATAGTTCCTTATTCCAGGAGTAAAGATGCAAATTCGGGAAAGTCATGCCCAGTGACTACTGGGACGGGCAGCTGTGGCACTAGTCCTGCAGTTACTGCTGAGGATTTCCCTCTCACCCCAATAGAAATGCTGGTTGTAGGATATTGATGAGTGTCTCCGTGAATGCAGATGACGTGTATAGGAGGCCCCTTTTTAACAATCTCAGCTAAATCAGTTCGAAGAAGGGTATTTTTGGTACCAGAATCTGTAAGACCCACCAGTTTGTCCCTTAATTTGTACATCGGTAACCAAATACCCAGGGTTTAACAGAGCCAAGTGTGCCATATCAGTGTTCTTAGAGGGGCCAAAACAGACACTATGTCCTAATCCCTTGCAATTATGACATACTGTATGTGGCGGGAATGTTCTCATCCCTTGACCACTTTTTCTTTCATATCTCTTTGGAGAAAGAGTCTGCGTGTTTCTTACTGGAGTAGGCTGGGGTTTCACAGTAGATTCAAATGACCTGTGATGATCTCTTCTATAAGGCTGATGAGCGGCCAGGAAATCTTCTGCCAAGGTCACGCCCATCTCAGCGGATTCTGGATTATGTGCTTTAATCCATATCTGAACATCCATTGGCAATATCTGTAAAAATTGTTCTATAACAAAAGCTTCAGTAATGTCCATTTTGGACTTCCCGTCCGGCTGTATCCATTTTAGACATAGCTCTCTCTTAACCTAATATGAGTCTCTCTGGGTGAGTCATGGGCCTGGTGTTTCAGGGCATGGGAACCTTTGCCTATAAGTTTATGCAGTAATGTCATACTATCTTAATATCTCCTGTTTAACCAGGTCATAGTCTTCAGCTAGGCAGGAATCCATATTCCCGTATGCCAACTGGGCTTTTCCTGATAAATAAGGCGCAAGGCTTACCACCCATTGTGTCTTAGGCCACTCACAGACATGCTTTGGCCACTCTCTCAAATGTGGTCAAATAGGCCTCTATATAATCTGTGGAAGTCATTCTGGTCAGATTAATGTCTTTTGGGTTATGTATAGTACTACCTCCCCAGTTCTGTGCCCTGCCCTAAAAGTCTACAATAATTGTAATGTCTCTAACCACCTCATGTCTCGTCTTCATCGGTCACGTTCTTTTTCTTGTGCATCAATGTCCCTCTGTCTCTCTATTTCCATCTGCCGCACTGCCAGCCAGTGCAGTAAATCCAATAGTCCTTCAGGGGGTATCTCACTGGACTCAGGGCATCTCTCCCTCTGCACCTCTTCCTCTTCTCTGCTGTCTGCATTGTCCTTTGGGGTCTTCCGGTGCACATCTAGTTCCAATCCTGGGAGTAGGGGCTTGCCCATCTTCTCCGTCTGCAGTCTAGTGACTGCTCCCATTTTCTTCGTCTCATCCGTTCCATCTGCCATGTTGTTTGGTTATCACTGTACCAGGACTGGTACCTTGTCTGGACTCCCTCAATGTACCTTAGATGACCAGCTTATCCCACTTTTGACACCAAATTATGTGAGCGGGTGTGGAAAGTGATAACACAGATACGGCTTGTATAGCAACACACACAGATTCTCGTGTGTGAATTTTATTCAAAAATAAAACTTAAACTTCAAAATAATAAAATGAATAAATAGCTAATTTCTGAACTTCAGCACTGATTCTCACCAAGTGCTGCCACAGAGTGGTACAAGCTTTGGCATCAGCACGTCCACCATCATCTGTGCTCAAAACCTATCTGACTACCTGGGTCAGGAGATGTATTTTATATCTGAACTGTCTGACATCATAGGTCAGCTGATCCACCCCCTAATTCTAATACAAAGGTTTCCTACCCTAATACATCGAGTGAGGGGATCAGCTTGAACCACAGGTTATAGTATCCTTATATTTGAACATGTTTAAAATTAAACCCTTAGATATTGACTTGAGAAACTAGACAAATACACCTTATAAGTCTTAAGGGTCAATTAAGGACCCAAACTCCTCCCTTAAGGTAATGACATCATATGCCTTATCTTATAACTATTCTCCAGAGAGGGGCCACTGGCCCTTAGAATCACATCACTGACCAGAGAGACAATACTGAGAGTACAGGTATAACTACCAGTGTACATTTTTAACAGGGCTTACATGAACAAAAATAACTGTGGAACTACTAAATTGTTTAGCATATTTTATATATGTGAATATGCTTCAGGACATGTCTGTAAAAGTACTAGCCATAAGGCTGACTATTCATCTAGGCATTTGCGAAATTATGGGCTGCCTTGACTATTATGGGGTAGACAAAATAATACAAACACGAACACCCCTTTTTGAAGACAACAGTCTTCACTTCTTTTTATTTCTAATTGCTCAGTTTTCGGCTTTTCGTCTGTTCTGGTGCTGAATATTGTGCTACGTGACTTGCTCATTCAATTGTACTGTCGGAGTGGGCTGCAAAAATGTGCCACTCCGAAGTCTGTGTATTGTGCAGGGATTCTTAGGCTTGTCTTCTCAGTGGGGTAGTGCATCTCGAGAGTGCGGTCTAGATAGACCTCTCTTGCTGGGGAAATGGTCCTAAGAGAGGAACCATAGCAATAGAACACACCAGGAGGTCGCATCCCGATGTTACATGCTGGTAAGTGGTAGGGATATAAAAATGCTTTGGTGGCACATCACAAAATTATAGGGGTATAGTTGTACGTGGATTTCCAGTACTTCAAGCTGGGACAAGGAGGATTCAAGCATCCCTGTATTCAACCCTCCACATCTTGTCTAAGTGAAATTATAACCAGCCCAAAATTACCTTTATTTTGTAGCCGATGTACAAGTTTTCTGTGGGCTGCCCAACGTAAATGCACCAAGGAGCATTCTTTAGTCTAACAGCTCTACTTTTCTTTGTGCAAGCCATGGCCACATCCATTGCATTCTCAGCCAGCTAATAATGCCCCGAGATGGCACCACCAGGGACAAAAGCAGAAAAATAGCAGGGTAGAATAGGCAGAAGATACCATGACAGGAGGCTACCCCATCATGGTAGAAATGTGAAAAATGAGTCGAGGAAGAGAAACTACTGTAGTAGATCTGGAAAAAAGTGTAGGGCATAGAAGTAGCGAGTGTCCCATGGTGTTGGGTGAGGGGGAAGGAGAAAACTGTCACACTTTTGAACCTACGTCCCACCACACGCAAGTTGTACTCTCTTGTACACACAGCCCTGTTTTCCTGTGTAACCCCCCTGCAAATGGGGGTTCCCAGAAGTCTTCCAGGATCTTGCCTGAATGCTCCAAGTCTGGGCGGTGTTCGGCGTCTGAGCTGTTTAAATGTGGTTCCATGTGAATGCTTTTAGAGCCTCTGGTACTGTCTCTTTAAGAGCTGCCTGCTTGTGACCATAATTAGTTGAAAAGGGGGGACTGTGTGTTCTAATGCCCGAGTCCCACCCGGGCTGCTGTCAATTCGCTCCGTTTCTGCAGTTGCAAAGAGCGCAGAGGGAGCCCATCGGAAAGATGTAACTGTTTACCTGTAATCATTTAGCAACATTTGTGAAACTGCAGTTTATCTAACCTGTTTTATTGCAGCTGGGACTCTGTGTGTGTGTTGCCCCTCCATGTTGGACTTGAACTGCTGAACTGGACCAATCAGTGTGGGGAGGACCTTTGAAATGGAGTCTGCTGCTGGCAAATCAGAACTTGGACTCTCAATTTTGAGCCAGCCACCTATGTACTGTATGGGCAGTGACTCTGGGAAATGTAGTTTTGACCTTGGCGCCTTTTTCTACCAACAGAGGAGTCTTATTGTGAGTGACAGCCAAACCAGCCAACAGAGTGGTGTGGAGCTAAAGGAAATGCCCTGCTCTGTGACTGGAAAGATTAGATCAGTTGTGACTGTGAAGAGAGAAGGAGCTCTGTGCTTCTGCAGTGTATAGTTCTGCATGGGAAGCGCATGTGAGGCCCTGAGTTTCGGTCTGCAGCCTTTGTGAGTGCCAGTTTGGACTGAATCCGAGTTGCAGGAGAAAGAAGCACTAGAAGTGTGGAAACCAGGCTCACCCTGTAGAAGACTGGAGAAATTGCTGAATTGGGCTCGGTCTGTCAGGAACTGAAGCTGCTGTTTGTGCTCCTGGGTATTTTGCAGTAATTGCGATCGGGATTGAGAAGCAGCCTGCCTGATATAGTACTTTCCTTTTACATATGAATGTGCTTAGTGCTCGTGGGGAATCACTATTTCCAATCCCCAGTGCTGTGTGTTGAAGCTTTAAGCAAACCCCAGCTTGTCTCGGACTAAATCCATTTGCTATCAACTGCAGTGGGGTCCAGTCACAAGGATTTGTCTCCATGCCTTGTTGTTCAGGCAATCCAGAAGAACATCCACCATCCGGTTCTCAGCTTGGGTATTGTGAGTACAAGTCAGGGTATTCCCCTGCAGCCTGTTTTCAATCACAACTGTGTCATCTAATTCTTGTTGTTTCACTGCTTCATGGACTGAGCCATCCGGCTCCGGATTACAATTGGGTGTTGTGCATATATTTTCTTCTACATGGCCCTATCCATCTGCACCTGCCAGCCAATCCTGGGCAACAGATCTGGCTAGCCCACCCCCAACCTGGGTACCCAGAGTGTGACTTTTCAGACCCTGTATGTGTGCACAGTACTGTGATTTAATGCCACTAATTAACCTGATTTCTCCTTATTTTTCAGGGGGTCCTCAGAGACAAACCTGCGAATCAGTCTTGAGGGTAAGTGGTACCTTTATGATTGAACAGTGTGTACATGTGGGGTATTGGTACTATAACTCCTGTGCATCATGTGGGCCATTAGAGGGATTAGAAGGGGGGTCCCAGTGTCCCAGAGGGCTGTGACCAAACTAGACCAACCATTACAAACCCTGACCTCTGGGTGGAGGCACCCGCCATAGAACTTAGGCCCCTCAGCCTGTCAGTAGTCAAGCAGGCAGGGGTAGTAGCCCTTGGGATAGCGCCACCTGGGGGTTACACCTGGAAGAGGTTTCCCATCTGAGCTGTGTTAATTCCATTTAAATGTTTCTATCATGTCCCCCCTATTTCTTCTCTGCTCCAGAGAGAATACATTCAACTCCTTGAGTCCTCTCATATGGCTCATGGGTGTAGCCCCCTGCACCGTCTTTGTAGCTGTTCTCTCTAACAGTCAGTGTCCTTTTTTCGGTGAGGCCACCAGAACAGGATGCAATATTCTAGGTGTGGCCTCACCTAGGACCTGTAGACTGGCATGATTACCTCCCGTTTTCTGCTCGTTCTACCCCTGCCTATGCATCCAAGGATGCCACTGGCCTTCTGCACCGCTTTTCACATTGTTTTCCTGCCTTTAAGTTGTCGATAATGATTACACCTAGATTCCGTTCCATCTTTGTCTCCTCTAATTGATGCCCTTCCAGTACGTACTTATTTTCTGGGTTCCGTTTTCCCAGGTGCATTACCTTACACTTCTCAGAGTTGAACTTTAACTGCCATTTTCTGGACCATTCTTCCAGTTTTCTGAGATCAGCTTCCATCAGGGATGTAGCCAGGCATTTCAGATTTGTACACCAACCTGCCACACTGCTACCCCCTCTCCCACTGTTGTTCATGCATGCCCCTTCACAACTTGAGTCCAAGGTTCCTGGTTCTACTCAGATGATTCCCACACTAGACTTGCTGTCTGTCTGCCTGCGCTCCTAGTGTGGTGCTCGCTGCTCACTGGTAAACGCCACTGACTGCACCACGAGTCCAAGACCACAGCAGAAATGTCTTCTTTCTCCTTGCAGGTAGGCAGATTTGCTCCACTTGCCATGCCACATGATGTCTTCATTCTTTTCGCTGGCTCTGAGTCTGTTTCCGTCTGCTGCTTCTCGGTTCTTCTGCTGCCTCACTCCTCCAGTACAACTGAACTAATAGTATGGTTTCTAACTTTGCTGGAGGCATTTAAACTCACTGCCCCAGACTTGCCACACCCCTACCAGATGCTGCAGCCAATCACTATGCAGGTGGACCATGTGGACCTAATTGAGACTTTCAGCTTAAACATCCGCGGTTCACTTTGCCAGCCCCCCACCCCAAAACAAAGCTGAAAGAGAAAAAGGAAAAGCCTGTGAAGCCAAACAAAGTAATTTAAACGCAATGGACTAGAGAGGGCAGAGCAATGCTGGCCAGTTTGTTTGCTACCCCCTGCTACTAAACTTGGTACACCATGGCTTACTTGGAGTATCAGTAGCTACGCCCTTGGCTTCCATACCTGAGGCTCCCTCCTGTGTGTCCACCCTTTTGCAGAGCTTTGTATCATCTGTGAACAGGCAAACCTACCCCTCCAGTCCATCGGTGATGTCACTGATAAATATGTTGAAGAGGACTGGACCTAGCACTGACCCTTGTGGAATGCCTCTGGTCACTCTTCCCTCCCTTCCTTGATAATGACCCATTGACCAGAACTCTTTCGGTCCAATTCTGAAGCCAGTTTTTAATCCAGTTGACTACGTTCTGATCACCTTTGTGTTCCAGTTTATTAGCTAGTCTCCTGTGGGGAAAGGTGTCAAAGGCTTTGAAGTCCAGGTACACCACGTCCACTGCCCCACCTCTTTTTTTTTTTTTTTACTGTCTGCTTATGCCCCCCTCCTACACCACACCTGCTCCTCTCTTCAGGGCTTCCCAAGGCAACCACACAGGCTGTGCCAGAGGACAGGAGACTATCCACTCCTACAGATACCCTGCTCCCATGAACCTCAAACCCTCGGATTGCCCCCCCCTTTCCCCTCCTTACCTTAAGTGGAGTGGGCACACTTCTGCAGAGCTTCTCCCCTGATCTCTCCGGTCACCTGTTCCAGGGACCCATTTCAGGAGTCAACATGGGGTATTTCACATTTTCTGGTCCCACCCCCTGCAGACGCCGACATGCGGTGAGGGCCCAAGGAGACGATGGCACGCTGAGATGTGCTTTCACTCCAGACCCTCAGCCATCATCCACCCCTTCCTGAGACTACTGCTTCCCCAGCTGCACCTCCACCCGTGGTCATACAGGTGGCAGTACAGCAGTGGAGAATGCAGCCCTCCCTCCCCAGAGAAGGATAGCTGCCCTCTGGGTACATGATCCCCCGGCCAGGCCTCCAGCAGACCAGGCTCGCTACCAAACCCTGGTTGCTGCTGTTGCAAGCAGTGGCACCTTGATCTACAGTTCTGGTAACCCAATCAAAGAAATCAATCATGTTTGTGTGGCACGGGTGCCCTGCTGTGAAGCCATGCTGCTTGGGGTCAAGTTTTCCACTTTTCTTTAGGTAATCCACTATTCTTTTCTTTAGCAATGACTCCATAATTTTCCCCACTGTCGAGGTCAGGCTGACTGGGTGGTAATTTCCTGCCTCTTCCTTGCTTCCACTTTTGTGCAAGGGCACTGCTGTTACCCTTTCCCAGTCCTGAGGTACTCTGCTGCTTTCCAGTGACTTATTGAATAGCTGAGTTAGTGGGGCAGCAGTATCTTCCTGAAGCTCTTTTGGTACTCTGTGGTGGATATCATCCGGCCCCATGGCTTTATCCACCTTAAGTTTATGTAACTCTTCTAGGACCCTCTCCCTCATGGAGGGGCTTGTGTCCACTCCTCTATTATTTTGCTCTGTCTTACTTAGTGGCGGTCCCTTACCACTATTTTCCTATTGTGAACACTGAGCAGAAGAATTTGTTTAGCAACTCTGCTTTGTCTTCGTCTTTCTCTAATAGCTGGTCCTCCTTTGCTGCTAGTTGGACAATTCCCCCCTTACTCTTTCTCTTTTCTTGTATGTATCTATAGAAAGTTTTCTCTCTCTTCTTCACCCCCTGCGCTATTCTCTCCTCTGTCTCAGCTTTGGCAATCCTAATTGCTTTTCCTGCCTCCTTGAGTTTGTTCCTGTATTGCTGCCTGTCTGTATCTGTTTTCATCTACTTGTATTGTTTAAAAGCCCTCTTCTCCTTAATTTTGGTTGCCACCTCTTTCTAGAACCAGAGAGGGTTCTTCCTTCTTTTGGATTTGCTGATCTGTCTTGTGCATTGTTCTATAACTGCAATTAAAGCATTCTCTAAGGTCTCCCAGCAGTCCTTCATATCCCTGGTGTTACTGCTGTCTAGCATGGATTTGATCCTGGATTTCATTCTGGTAAAGTTTGCTTTCCAGAAATCAAGTATCTTGATTTTTGTTCGACTTGCAGTATATCTTCTAGTTAGTTTACTGTTAACCAGATTGAACAGTGGTCGCTGGTTCCCAGATTGATCCCCACATAAACGACTGAAATCCTGTTGCTGTTTGTGAGTACCAGGTCTAGGATTACTTTTTCTGTGGTGAGTGACTCCACCAGTTGATTCAGTCCTGCTCCCTGCAGTGTGAACAGGAATTTTCTGCTTCGCTCTGAGGATGCTGTGTATGAGGACCAATCCACATCTGGTAGATTGAAGTCCCTGACCAGTAGTAACTCGCCCTTGTCTGACATCATTAAGATGGTTTCCAGGAGCTCTTTGTCAGACTCATTTTCCTGGGATGGGGGTCTGTAGATAACTCCCACCCAGATGGGGGTCTTGGCCTCCACTCCCACGGTGACCCATAGAGGCCTCTGCCTTACTGTGCTTCCCCTGGATCTCTGTTGCACAGATACCCTCTCCCTTACATACAAAACCACCCCCTTCCCTTCTTTCCCTCACGGTCTCTCCTGAAAAGTGTGTGTCCTGGGACAGTAACATCCCAGGTTCCCGGTGAACCAAGTTTCCATAACTGCGATCCAGTCCAGTTTTGCCTCTGTCATCATAGCTGTGAGATCATGGATTTTATTTGGTAGACTACGAGCATTGATGCACATTGCCTTCTATCCCTGATAGCTCCGGCCTGTTATAAGATTACCCTGTTCTTCTTTGTGTTGTTTGTGTCTTATTTGCTTGGTATATCTCCCCTAATAGATCAGACTGGGCTGTGTCTTTATTGTTATAGCTGTTTAGTTCCCTCTGGAATCCAGGTACTGAACTAGTTGATGATGGGGGAGGGTAGCTGGCAACCCTTGTGATGTGAGGGTTGCCTGCTCCTCCTCCTCCCCCTCCACTAGTTTAACTGACTGATATGGACATCGAACGT
Source organism: Neoceratodus forsteri (assembly GCA_016271365.2). Lineage (NCBI taxonomy): Eukaryota > Metazoa > Chordata > Ceratodontiformes > Ceratodontidae > Neoceratodus > Neoceratodus forsteri. The sequence continues at coordinate 729,235,315 of CM028129.1, forward strand.
CTGGCCGAGTGCTCGAGTCCCCTCCTTTGTGAAGTGCAGGCCATCAAATCTGAAGAACTCCTGTTCCCAGAAGTTCTGCCATTCACCCACAAAGTGATGCCCTTTTTCTTGGCACCAGCATTTCAGCCAGACGTTAAATTCGGAGATTTCCTTCTCTCTGATCTTCTGCCCTCTGTCACCTTTTCGCCAAACAGGGGAGGATCTCCGAGAAAGAGCCACTGGACAAAAGAAAAGCTAACTTGTCTCTTAGGCTGGTAAGATTTTGTTTAGTTTCCTCTATGGAATGACTGGCCAGGTCACTATTACTGTATGTCCTCAGTAATAAAAAATAATGAGAGTGATAAATACAGAGCATTAATGAAATATAAGCGATATAACATAGAAGCATAGAATTTGTCATTAGAAAAAGACAGCTTGGCCCACTCATTCTGCCCTGATGGTCCTTGCCTAGTCTGTCTCCTCAGACCCTAAGTGGTCTCCAGTGACCCTCCCTGCCCATTTCCTAATATGTCTCCGTCTGTCCCATGCATGCTTGAAGCCCCCTACTGTTTTTGCCTCCACCACTTTCTCTGGTAGTCTGTTTCAGGCATCCCACCACTCTTTCAATGAAGTAGTACTTCCTCACATCCCTCCTCACCCCCCGCTTTATCGCATGCCCTCTGGTTCTGGTGCTCTTCCTCATTTTAAAAAGTCTCTCCTCCTGCACCCTGTTCATCCTTGTTGGGTACTTGTAGGTCTCTATTATGTCTCCTCTCACTCTCGTCTTCCAGTTTGTACATGTTGAGATCCCTCACTCTCTCTCCTCATAGGGCTTTTGGTGCAACCCTTGCACCATTTTAGTTGCCCTTCTCAGGACTGCTTTTGCCCTCTTTATATCCTTTCTGAGGTGTGGCCTTCAGAACTGGAAACAGTACTCCAGGTGGGATCTCACCAGTGAGTGATATAGTGGCAACCCCAGCTCCTTTCTCCTGCTGGAGATGCCTCTTCCTGTGCATTCCAGCATCCCACTGGCCCTACCCACTGTACCCGCCGCTTTGTCACACTGCCCTGCCACTTTGACTAATCAGATATAACAATCCCAAGGTCTTTTTCCTTCTTATTGACTGACCATACCCCTCCCCCCATCCTATACTCAGTTCTTGGGTTCCTATACCCCAGATGAATGATTTTGCACTTTTTGGTATTGAACCCCAATTGCCATGCTGTTGATCACTCCTCAAGGTTCCCAAGATCCCTACACATTCTTTCCACTCCTTTCTCATTGTCCCCTGTATTACAGATTTTGTATCATCTGCAAAAAGCATGTCTTCCCTTCTAGTTAATCTGCAATGTCTCTTATGGAGACATTGAAAGAGGACTGGTTCCAGTACTGAGCATTGCAGCACCCTGCTGGTCACTCTTCCATCCTTAGAGCGAGTGCTGTGAACCACCACTCTGTCTCCCCTATCTATTAGACAGTTTCTAAGCCAATTCACCACTTTGACTCGCACCTCTAGGCTGCTCAATTTCTTAAGCTGTGTCATGTGTGGCACAGTGTCAGTGGCCTTGCTAAAGTGCAGAGAGACCACGTCCACTACCCTCCCCTGATCTATTTCCCTGGTCACCCAGTCAAAGAACTCCAGCAGATTCATCTGGCATGACCTCCCTCAACCCCCATGAATCCATGGTGCAGTTGGTTTTGCAGCCCATTGGAGCCAGTGTACTGTTATCAACCTTTCCTTTAATAATGTTTCCTTTGGAATTTGCTCCCCTCTCCCATTCATCTAGCTCCCTCCCTTCTATCACTAAAACACCTACGAAAGCACACTTCTCTCCCTCCCCCCCGCCAACTCTTGTGTTCACTTTCCCTCCACTGCTTCCAATCTCCCATCTTGGAAAAGGTTCCTGTTTCCTGGCATCTCTATACTCCTGGTCCTCAGTCTACCCTCACGGGAGGGCTCAAGTCACCCAGACTCAGCTGCTAGATTTTGTACTGCCTACCCATGTATAATGAGTTTCCAGCTCATGTGCAGCCTTTTGTATAGTCAGCATTTTAAATTATCAACTGAGCTTTTGCACTTGTAATTGCTGCTGTTGTACTTCTGATGATTTTAACTACCTACTTACGGACATACGAAATTTACCAGCAGATAAAGGCCTAGAGGTCTATCAAGTCTGCTCGAACGTGCAGCTAGCACCCCTTATTCTGTAGCTGCCCCTCCCTTCCACCCTTCCCCTTCATTAACCCTCCTCCTTGTCCTGTCCCATCCTCGTTTGAAGCAGTCCACTGTTCTACTGCATACCACTTCAGCAGGTAACGCATTCCACCCAGCCACCACCCTCTCTGTAAAAAAGTGTCTCCTCATCTCCCTCCTGAACCTTCCTCGCTCCAGTCTCATATCATGGCCCCTGGTGGCCCTCCTCTCCCTTACTTTGAACAGCCGCTCTGTACCCGTCTTGTTTATTCCTTTCATGTATTTAAAGGTTTCAATCCATGTCACCCTGTCTCTCCTCTCCTCCAGTGAGTACATGTTCAACTCCTTCAACCTCCTCTCTGTGATCAGTCCCCAGCCCCTTGATCATCTTTGTTGCTCTCGTTTCACCTCCAGTAACAATGTCCCTCTTCGAGATACGGATGCAGTACTGCACGCGGTACTATGAGGTGTAGTCTAACTAATGACCTATACAGTGGCAGAATCACCTCCTCCCTCCTCGAGGATATACCCCTTGCAATACAACCCAGCATTTTGTTGGCCTTTGCAGCTGCCTTCCTACATTGTGCTGAGTTGTTGATTGACCCTGTAATGAGCACATCCAGATCCTTCTCCTCCTCTGTCTGGGCTAGCTGCACTCCCCCTAGCTGGTAACTCCTCCTTGGGTTCTTCATCCCAAAATGCAGCACCTTGCACTTTTTGGCATTAAAGCCCAGTTGCCAGGTGTCTGACCAGGTTTCAAGCTTTGCCAGATCATCCTGCAACCCCTGCCATCCCCTAGGTCATCCACCACAGTGCCTACCTTGGTATCATCAGCAAACAGACTGATCTTGCTCTTCATGTCCCATGATATGTCTGCAATGGATATCCCAAACAACACTGGTCCCAACACGAGCCCTGTGGAACACTCGTCACTGCCCTTGGGTGTGAGCTCCCCACCCACCACCACCCTCTGTTGCCTTCCCTGCAGCCAGTTTCTACCCATCTCACCAGCTTTGCACCCCCCTGTGCCTACTAACTTTCTTCCCAGCCTTCCATGTGGCACTAGTGAATGCCTTACTGAAGTCAGATACAGGACATCCACTGCATGGCCCCTGTCCAGTTGCCTAGTTACCCAGTCATAGAACTCGACCAGGTTGGTTTGGCAGGATCTGCCACATATGAAGCCATGCTGTCTGCTGTCCTGTAGTCCTTTGGCCTCTAGGAGGGCCACCAGCCTCTCCTTCAGGATGAGTCTCCATTAGCTTACCCACGATGGATGTGAGGCTCACTGGTCTGTAGGTTCCCGGTTCATCCTTGGGGCCCACTCTTGTGGAGGGGCACCATGAGCCATCCTCCAGTCCTGAGGTACACACCAGATGTAGTGAGGCATTAAATAGGTCTGCCAAAGGTCCTGCAAGGACCTCTGCCAACTTCTTCAGTACCCTGGGTGGATGCCATCTGGGCCTGGGGCCTTGTCTACCCTCAGTGCCTTCAAACCCTCTCGAACTCTGCTCTCCATGATTTCCCCATCTGTCCCACTTCCCCCGCTTCTGCCATTTCTCCCACCTTGGGTGTCACCCCCCTCTTCTCTTTAGTAAATACTGAACAGAAGTACTCATTTAGTGCTTCCGCCTTATCGCACCCTGCTTCCACCCAACCCCCCTCCTTCCTAATCCTTACTATGTGGTCCTTACAGCTCCTTTTCTCCCTGATGTACTTAAAGAAGTCCTTCTCCTCCTTCTTAATGCCTTGTGCCAGCCTGAGTTCCGTAGATGCTTTGGCTACCCATACTGCCCTTGTCACCTCCTTCGATTCTGTCAAGTACTCCTCCCTGTCCTCCCCCCCTCCCTGTTTTCTTGTACTTCCTAAAGGCAGCTCTTTTCCTCCTTACCTTTTCCATGACCTCCTTGCTCAACCAGATTGGTTTCTTAGCCTAGCCTTCTTGCTCTGGGCTTTGCAGCAGGTTTTGGTTGCCTCCACTATCCCAGCTTTATGAGCTCCCACCTCTGGTTAGTGTCCATACTAGATTGAATTCTGGCCAGGTGCCTTTTACCACTTCCCCATCCTCCCAAAGTTGGCCCTCTGAAGTCCAGCACTATTGTGCCAGATTCCACTCCTTCTTTGCCCATATTCAATGTGAACCATACTGAGTGGTGGTCACTCCCTGACAGCGGTTCCTCCACTGTAAGTTCTCTCACAAAGTCCCCATTTGCCAGCACAAGGTCTAGGGTATTCCCTAACCTGGTTGGTTCACTGACCATTTGCAGCAGGAAGCTGTCCTGGAAGGCATTCAGCAGTACCTGCTCCCTTTTGTTCCTGGTTGTTGGGTGCTCCAGTCCACTCCTGGCATGTTGAAGTCCCCCACAATCACCACACTACCCTTCTCGCAGGTCCTTGTGATCTGTCCCGCTAGTTCCCTGTCTAACTCCTCCGCCTGAGATGGTGGCCTGTACACCACTCCCATTCTAAGAATCCTATTCTTGGAATACTGGATTTGCATCCAAAGTGACTCCATACTACCCTCCTCCCCTTCCTCCCTTACACACTTCAGTCCTTCCTTCACATATAGTGCCACCCCCCCCTTTCCCAATCACCCTGTCCCTACGAAATAACCTTTAGCCTGGTATAGACAGGTCCCAGTCATTGTATTGGGTGACCCATGTTTCCATGATGGCTGCAATGTCCACCTCTCCCTCTGCCATGAGAACCTGTAACTCTGCAGTTTTCCTCCCAAGGCTCCTAGCATTAAGGGTAACCACCTTCCACCCTTGCATACTCCCTGCCCCCCATGAGTCACACCTGGAAATGAGCCTCAGGTCAGTGTGCCTTTCCCAGTTACCAAACTTTGAAATAAAAAATTAAAAATTCCTGACTACTAAGGTAAGTGTCAGAGGCCTATAGTTACAAGTCTTGTCCCTGCTGCTGCCCTTACTTAGAGGGAGCCCAGTCCTCCGGAACCATGCCTAATTCCAGTGAGTTGTTGAATAAGGTCATCAGCAGGGTAGTCAGTGCCTCTCTGAGTTCTTTTAGTACCTTTGGGTATATCCTGTCTGGTCCCATAGCCTTGTCCACTTTCAGAGCTGCAAGTCTCTTCAGGACTCTTTCCTCCAGAAACTGACTTGAGTCCACCTCCCCTTCCCCTTTCTTCCTGCCAGTCGCTGGTGATGCCCCCCCCCAACCAGTGTGAAGGCTGAGCCAGTGGTACCTGTTCAGGATCTTTTTTTTTTTTTCTTGGTCCTCTTCTGAGCAGTCTCTCTCTGCTGTCCTCCTTATCCTCTCTATCCCTCCCCTTTCTTTCCTCTTCTCACTCAAATCCCTTAAGAAAATCTTATCCCAATTTGTTACCCCTTTGACTATTCTTTCCTCTTTTCTGCACCTTTGTTCCCCTCACTGCCCTACCTCCTTTCCTCTGTTTTACCAGGAACACCTCCCTGTCTTCCTTCCTCTTCATTTCCTCATACCTTCTGAATGCCATCCTTTTTTCCATTGCCGCTGTGGCCATTTCCCTAGGCTACGTGTTAATAGTCTTTTTTTCCTTTTGCTTTTACTCACTTTCTTCACACACAGGCTGGTTATCTTAATTATGCTTTCCCTTATTTTTCCACACTGTTCCTCTACCCTTCGTGATATTCCTCCCCTACTAGGCAGTCCCCCATTCCTTAAAATCCACAGTCATAAGTCTGGGACCCTCATCCTGATGTGGTTGGCCTCTGCCCCGTCTTAATGTTAAACCACACTGTATGGTGATCACTGGTAACTAGGGGACTGCCCACTGTGACATCTGCAGTGCTGTCCCTGTTTGTATATAGGTCCAGCACTGCCCTGTTCCTAGTGGGTTCGTTAACTAGCTGTCTGAGAAATGCCCCTTTCAAGGAGTCAAGAAAGACCCTGCTCCTTGCCGGAGCTGCAGTTGAAAGGCTTCAGTCCACATCTGGAGATTGAAGTCACCAACAAGCAGCACCTCCCCCTTATTTGCTATCCTGATGATGTCTTCCTGTATTGCTTTGTGCAGCTCCTCCCCTTGTGCCAGAAGTCTGTATACCACCCCTGTATGGATAGCTGCCCCAGGGCCTGTCTCCAGAATGACCCACAGTACCTCCAATCCTTCTAGTTCCTCCTGGTTCACCTGCACTTCCATAGCCTTGATTCCTTCTCTCACATGTCATACAACCCCTCCTTCCCTCTTCCCTTTCTTGTCACTCCTGAGCAGAGAGTAATCTTGTATGGCCGCATCCCAGTCATGGCAGCCAGTGCATCATGACTGCAGAGTAGCCACCAAATCCAGGCTAGTCTCTTTCATGATGGCCTCCAGCTCTGGAATTTTATATCTGTGACTCCTTGCAGTGGCACACATGGTTCTCAATACCTTACCCCACCCCCCCGCCTGACTCCCTGCTTCCCCTCTGTCTGTGCTGTTAACTGGAGCTCCCCCAACCCCTCCTTCTTCCCTTGTTACCCTCTCCATTACCCATTTCCTTTACATCTCTCTTCTTGCTATCATGATTTACATCCCCCTTGCCCTCCACCTTTTCCCCATCCCTGTCTTCTTGTGCCCCTGCCCTGGGGTGCTTCCTACCCTTAGACCTTCCTTCCTTGTTGTTTCATCATCTGGGGGGAGGCAGTCTTTGCGTCCTTTCGTATTACAGCCCCTCTCCCCAACCCCGGCTAGTTTTAATGATCATTCAAGTAGAATTTAAACTTCCCACTAAGGGCTGTGCTCCCCCCATCCTGGAAGTATGCAGGCCATCTTCCCTGTAGAGGCACATATCTTCCGAGGCTGGTCTCCAGTGTAGCCAAAGCCCTTCTCCATACACCATGCCTTCAACCATTATTAAAAGCTGTGGTGTGGATTGCCCTTTCCTCGGCTGTACACAGGAACACCTTGTCAAACGCCACTGTGCACACTTCCTACCTCAGGCCCCTCCCCAACTTCCAGAAATGACCCTTACTACCACTGCCTTATCCCTTGCCAGGTTATTTATCCCTAGGTGGACAGTGACATCTAGCTCACTCCCATCTCCTGCCGGCTTAGTGATCCTCTGGATCTGCTCTCCGTCCTTCCATTTATTCACAAACACAAATTCAAGCGACACAGCTTAATTGGGTGTAGTGCTGAACTTCAAAAAGGCAGCCAGCTACACATATAACAGAAAGCACAAACGAAGCAGCACCAGCAAGTTTCGTATAAAATAAATTTACTGTGCAAATGGAAATCACAGACAGCGGTAGCAAAAAAATTAAAAACAAAAAGTCCAAATGAGTAGGATCAGGGTTCAGGATGTAAATCTAAAAAGATCCTACTCATTTGGACTTTATTTTTTTGATTTATGATTTTTTTGTTTGATCAACTTATTTACTAGGGGATCCTTAGAAATGTTGTTATATGAAGAATTGATTTTTAAGGGTAGTTGCTAATGTTTGGAGTTGCTATTTAAAGCAGCATTTTTTTCTTTTTTGTGTTTGGTGCTGTTCATTGTAGCAGCTTTAGAAATTTAATTCTGTAGATTTGAATATGAATATATTAGATGGTGCTGCTTTATTTTGAACTCTGAACTTTTTGTTTTTTAATTTTCAGATTTAAAATGTTAGTTTATTTTATATATAATATTATTGATCTGTTATATATTTTTTTGAAGGGTGAAGGGTTCTTTAACTAATGTCTTCTCTGTAAATGTTTCTTCTCCATATGCTTTAAATTTAATTGATAAGGGTGTTAATTAACTTTTATATTTAAGGGATGTTTTCCTCGACTAGCATTACCCCTTGATGAAGACTTGTTAAGAGTCGAAGCGCTGGGTGTTTAGTCGATGTTTGTGCTACCGCTGTCTGAGATTTCCATTTGCACAGTAAATTTATTTTATACGAAACTTGCTGGTGCTGCTTCGTTTGTGTTCTCCGTCCTTCCAAGCTGAACCACCATGAAGGCATTTCCTTCCGCCACTCTCAAGTCTGTCCCACTAATGATTGAGTCACCTGCCAGCAGCTGTTGCCTCCTTGGTTATGGGCCTCCCTTTCTAAGGAGCCCCACTTTCTCCTTTCTGACTGCTGTGGGTGCCTCCTCCCAGCTGCCCCAGTAGGGTGAAGGAATTATGCAGTGGTACAGACTGAGGAGTGTGTTCACTTCCCTCCAGCTCCACCCTCCCGGAGCATACCAAAGTCCAAATGCTCTGCCTAGGTATTCTCTGGAGGAGTGGTGGTAGACTTGGAGGTCCCTGGGTGTGGCAAACTGTTGTGTGCCCCTTGCCAGTTTGGCCTGGTGTCCAGCAACCTCTGCCCTCAACCCAGAGAGGTGAGTGCAAATATGGTAGCACCTCATTCTCCAGAATGTGTCCCGAAAGACTGCCACTCCACGCCCAATTCAGTGCATCACCCCTATGCTCTTTCCTTTCTTAACCTTTTTACCTGGTTTCTGTTTTGTCTGTTGAATCTCTTTTGTAACTTCTTGCCTCCTCTCAAAGGCCTTTGACTTCCTACCTCTTTCTTCATCTGTTGAAATGTTTTGTTATCCTACCCTAGATAGGTTGTCTCCTATTTTCTGTTATTAACCTTTCTAGTAGCTGCTACCTTCCTGATGTCTGCTACTTCCTACCCACTAGTTGTTACCTCACTACCTGTACTTACTTAGCCTTGAAGAGCTGTTGACACCTCAAAGAAAAGTTTGAAAAACATCGTTATTAGGTACAATTCAGCTTAGATTCCATATAAAGTCTGTAGATTTCACTTGCCTGTTATTTATTACTGAGGAAATTTGCATGAATACATTATCTTTATCCCTTAGAGTTCATCTGCCTGTATAGATTACTCCTTGTTTCAAATCATAATCCTTTGTTGTGACATCACAACTCGTTGCCATGAGAGTATCTGGGATGTCACAATCAGTGCATTATGACCTTGGGTAGGGAGAAAGCAACAGGAATAGATTAACTCTTCAGGAGCAAAGATCCTGTTTTCATGCAAATAACCTCAGCAATAAATAATAGGGAGGAGATATACAGAGCTAATGTGAAATAGAAGCAAACTGTGTCTAAATATTATGATTTGTTAACGTTATCCTGAAGGTGTCAGCTGCTTTTTAAGCTGTCTACTCCAGTATATCTGCATTTAGTACTGTGTTGTCTCCTACCATGGTCAGATATTCCTCCTGCAGTCTGCCGCGGACCATCTGCAGAAGTATGTGTCTAAATATTACATTTCAAAAAGTTTTCCAGGATTTTGAAAAAAATGCTTTAAAGCAATTATTAACAAACATGGTATAGACTTATTGCTTCTTGAGTTTTATGAAGTCTCAGCCATGGTGACCTAATAATCTGTGATTTCTGACTTGTCTGGTTGTTACATGTTTGACTATATCTTGAGAACTACCTCGTTCTTGTGGTCTCTCTGTGTACTTATGTACTGCTTCTTAAATTTTTCAGATAATCAGGCATGATGACCTAATTATGCATGAGGTTTGGTATGTGATTGGCTGTTAGGTTTTCTGGCCATATCATGAAAGCTTTACTCAGTTGTGATCTAACTTGGTAATTACATACCAAGCAGAAGATGGTTACAATGGACAAACAACCTGCTTCCATCCCAAATCCTATGTCCCTAAAATAGGGTGATATGGTATCTTCTACCATTTCTGCTAAGATAGTAAGCTGCACAAACTGTGTTACAGGGTTGCTTGCATTTTTATGTTTCAAATAATGAGGAGTATTCAGATCAGTGGTGTGTAGGGTTATTGCCTGTAATGATGAAGACCTGCATTGCAAATTTCTCTTAAAAGTCAAAGATGTTTTTCCAGTACTTTTTCTCATCTCATGCATCTTTAGGTTAAAAAGTCTGTTACAGTAGGAAGAAGCAATTGTTACAAACACATTGATTTTTTCCCCAAGAATAGATAATTATATTATGATGTGGTAAATAAATTATGTGTTTCTTGTTTGTATTACTAGTTTGATGATATAGAAAGGCATTGCAGAGGGAGGAAAGAATCACAGAAGTTGATTAAATTAAACAGTGGAGAGGATGTGAGATTGCAGTTTTGCTCATGCTTAACTTAGTCTGCAACTGGCACATTAACTTCATTACCATATTGATTTATTCTTGATGTATGTAGTGACTCCTACTAGGTGACCAGGAAGAAGTGCAGCTGTACCATCTACTTAGCTACAGTTTTGTAAACTGGAAAATTATGTTTACCACTTCATAACACACAATCAGTTTTACTCTGTTTCACTTTAAAAGGTGATATTTAGTGCTGGACAGTAAATTCTGCCTTTGGCTTTCTGCATTTTCCTGGTAGAAGATTGTTTCAAGGAAAACAAGTGCATTTTATAATTTTTAGAAAACACAAATATAACCATTTGTATATCTTTATGTGTAGTAAATCATGAAAGGTTTTGTAGCAAATTAGGACTGATTACTTCAGAATATTTCCGGATATTTTATTTTGCTAAGAATGTATCTCATGCTATCAAATCAAAAGATGTATAATTCTCCAAATGGTGTTAGTATGTTTAGCATAATTAGCAAATTCTAGCCAGCCCAACTTGGTCGGACTATTAAAAGCTTGTTGAAGAAGGGGTCAAGAGATAGGCACATTTATGTTGAGTGGGGGGTTATTAAATCCTTTTAGCATTTTCAACAGAGATTTGATTGAACAAAGAATGTTTTTTTTGTTTGTTTTCTCAACTGACAATATTTGAATATTTTACAAAACTAAACCTATCTATAATCTAAATGATATGCAATATTTTCATATATGAGGGTCCCCAGGTTGCATCTGTCAATGACACTTGTACTGTTTCTATACTGCTAACTTGTTAAGATAATGTAAATAAATAATTGTGACCCCGGCACGTTAGACTCAGATCAGTGGACAAATATCCCATCTTTATTGAAAACTCATCTTTCTTGAAAACTCCCTAACTTAGTGAAGGCAACAATATTAGCAGCTCAAGAGTAAAAGGACTACAGAAGTAGAACTTAAGTGCAGGAAGATCTGATGCAAATATGAAATAATCTGTGTAAAGTTACAGCCTCCAGTAACTGGTGGGAATTTGGATGGAAGCATAAAATCTGTGTCTTCCATACACACCCATCATAAAATACTACCAAGTGACGTACCCAGACCTCTGTTGGAGAGGATGCAAACAAACGGGAACTCACTTCCATTTTTTCTGGAATTGCCCAATTCTCAAATTTACTGGGAAGAGCTGGCTTTATTTATCAAGTCCATTGTAGGGACACTAGTGACTGTTGTTTAAATATTCAATTCTAGATCTGCCAGTGTTACTTTTAACCCCATTCCTTGAGATCCTCTGGGAGATTCTGCATGGCACTTATACCTCCTTATCTTGCCCTCCAACATACGCCGCTGCTTATCTCTTAATTGGTCACCCAATTCTGCTTCTTCTGTCTCTCCCATCGCTACCTTAGCCCTTGTACCCCCAACCTCACTCTCCCTGTCATAGCACCCATGTCCTTTCCGCTTCCGTAACCCTTCCCCCATACTTAATCCGTCACTTCCTCCTTTACCTTCTTCCTGCATTGTAATTGATCAGTTAGCTATGTCACACTTAAACTGTGACCATGTATTTTGTGTTTATGTCTGCATCCTGCAGTTATACCCACTATGTACAGTACTAACTGTAGTTATGGTTATTATTGTGCTTTGTACTGTCCCTCCAGGACCACCTTGCAAATGTGTATCTCAATCGTGCATTTTCTGGTAAAAAACTAAAATTGGATTGAATCGAACCAAGAATCAGACCAGCTAAAATCATGTCATAATGAAGTACTTGTTTATTTAGACTTACTTACCACTGCTTCAAGCGTGGCAATAAAAAATAGGTGGTAAGTGAATCGTGGCTTTACCATGCAAGACGTGGTGTCTGTAAAAATATTAAATAAATAGAATGACTAACTTCTATTATTCATCTTCAAAAAGATAAACATATAAACTGCATTACCATTTCTGGACTTTTTTGAAAAAACTAGGAGGACATAGAAATAACAGCAGACCTACAGTAGTACAATTTGTGTTTTCTACAGTATTAAAGGATACCTAAACCACCAAAATGGCAGTGTCAAAAAGATGAAATGTTAGGGTGTCAGGGCACAGTCATCATAGATGTGTCCTGCACCAGAAAATATATGAGGACAGATTAACGGAGCTAAATATGTATACCCTACAGCAAAGGAGGGAGAGAGGTGATATGATCGAAACATTCAGACACCTTAATGGCATTAACAAGGTGATGGAGTCTAACATGTTTCAGTATAAGAAAAATAGCAGAACAAGAGGACACAGCATGAGATTAGAGGGAGGCTGATTAAGGGGTAATGTGAGGAAGTTCTTTTTCACAGAAGGGGCAGTGGATGCATGGAACGGCCTACCTCAGGAAGTGGTGGATATGAATACAGTGCAGGGCTTCAAACAGGCATGGGGTAGGCATAACGGAGCAATACAGATGCGTGTGAATTTATTTATTGAGTTTTTGTTGACCGGGTAAGTGCACTAGACAAATCCTGCCTATTTTCAGGCATGACCCAGGAGGGAGGAGGGGATACAGATGAATGCCAACTGACTTTGAACCAGATTAAGCTGTTGGTGGTATTTTTAGTGAATGAGGGAAATTTGGCCAAGACACCGGGGAAATTCCCCTACTCTTTTCGATAAGTGCCATGGGATCTTTAACATCCACCTGAGCTACCATCAATCCAGGCAGATGGGGCCTCGGTTTAACGTCTCATCCAAAAGATGGCACCTGAGATGTGCAGCACCCCTCTTCTGCTGCACTACAGTGTCAGTACTGGGATATTAACCCACGTGCCAGATGTGGAAACTGAACCCACAGCCCTCTCCTCTCCTGGCCTCAGAGGCGAGTGGGCTAGATAGGCCATTGATAGAGCAAAGGCCGATGGCACATTTATAAGGTAGAAAAAGAAATTGGGCAGACTGGATGGGCCTTGCGGTCCTTATCTGCCATCAACTTCTATGTTTCTATATTAACAGAAATTTTTGAAGTTGATGTAATGTCATTTCAGTTTTAATAGAATTGTTAAATCAACTATTTAGGTTTAAGTACTGTACACTTCAGCAACCCTGCAATGACTGTTGTATCAACGCACACTAACATCACAGGAGCTAAGTTCTCCGGTTATATTAATATACATCTATAGTTAATACCAATATCACATTACTTGTTTTTGGCTAATTAATAATAAAAATCTGTACTATGCTTGTGTAGTATATAAACAGGGGTTTTGTTATCCTTTAGGAAAATTATAGAAATCTTGCAGTAGAATTTCTGTCACTGAACTAATATTTATTCAAGTCCTCTTTCATGGTGGCTGCTAGGAGCAAGTCATCCACATACTGCAGGAGGCACTGTAGTATAGAGAACCCCTGCAGGGCGTCCATCATGTGGAGATGGAAGAGGGAGGGGCTATTGTGAACCCCCTGTGGGAGGCACGTCCAGGTATATTGACATCCATCAAATGTGAATGCAAACTTGTATTGGCTTTCCTGCGTTTTCTGCGAATGACAGCATACCTTTGGCATGATCAATCACCTGCCGTGGACTGATAAGCAGTAGGTGATGGTGCCAGGGTATTTTACCAGGTTTCTGCACTTTGCTTTTGTGTTTGTTGGTGCCTTATTTATCATGTCTGACCTGTGCACAGAAGTGAGACTCGATGTCTCAAACTACCTCACATCCCATGGCAGATGGAAAGATTTCACACTGGATGAAAAGTCTGCTGAAAAAACATTGCTGCTAATTTCTGACCAATACTTAGAGTCCAAACAAACAACCAAGAAATACAACCTTAAAGGTCTTTAGGTTGCGACTCTACATACCGCTGTTGAGAGCCTCACAGTGAGGTGTGCCTCCCTTGAACTGTAAAATGTGTCTCTAAAGAAAAAGAGATGGGCTTGCAGGCAACGGAGTTACAAAAGAAAAGAAAACTAGTGGAGGAGACACAGTCACTCCGTGTTGCTAATTCTAGACTTCTGGACTACTGTACTGCTCAAGACACTGAGTGAGAGTTATGTTTGTTAAGAGATGAATATGAACGGTTGAGATGTGATAAGAAACAGTGCATTTAAATGATATTTTGAGTGATATGAATGAGACTGAGAGAAGAGAATGCAGAGTTGAAAGAGGATTACAAGTGTGTGAATAGTAATTAGGATAAAGAGCTTAAGGAAAACATTGAATTGGGCGCCACATATAGAGTGTTGCAGAGAGAGATTGAGAGAGGTATTGAACAGGGCACTGCAAAAAGTCTATCACAGAAAGTGTAGACAAACGATGGTGAAACTGCACCACCAACTGGAGATTCTTGCTGGCCATGTTAAGATCATGAATGGGTTTCAGTATACGCCCACTAATATTGTGTCATCCAGTGATGATGACGAGGCATGCCACATCACACATCAGTCCAACCCCTGTGGTGAAACAATTTCCGCTCACCATTCACAAGATGGCATCGACATCATGCATGTTGCATCACCACGTCCCTGCCAACATGGTGGATGTCATGTACATTGCCAAGATGGTGGCCCCCATGACACAGGCGGAGGGCCTGTATACCGCATTGCAACTCTGCTTGCTCCCATTATTAGGAACGACGAGTCGGAGAACAGAGGCATGATCAGCCGAATTACTGTCCCGGAGGATCAAAAGAAGGCTATCCGGGACCAAATGGAGAAGATGCTTAAAGAGTCAATCACTCAGGATCAGACATCCAAAACTATCGTTGATGCAGTGGCAGAGGCCACGCTGCATGCACGCTGCTTTTGAATGGACTGAGCTTGTACCGACAACACTGACCTCCAGTCCTCTACAAGTCGCTCACTCTGACCAGCAAATTGCGCAGAGCATTGGACAGGTGGGTCCAACTGACAATCTCGGTTGCCACTTGGAGCAAGTGCGCTCCCTTTGCGAGAAGCTCTTTCTCCAACCCCAATACCAGGTACAAGTCTTGTGACAAACAATTGAACCAACTCTCTGGGCCAAGCTCTGAGACAGTGCAGAATGCTGATAACGCAACTTTTGACGAGATCACAGCTGCACTCATCTGTACAAATTCCATGGGAATTATGGGTACGCACTTGGCCTACAAAGTCAAGCAAGGTGTAAAGGAAAGCCCAGCTGCCTACCATTAACTGTTGTGGCTTGCTTACAGAACTGGAAAGGCCCCCGCAGACGAGGAGTCGGGCAAAGATCAAACTGAGTACAAAGACTTGTACATCCAGACCGGAACATGTACAGTAGTAGCTACAGACATGGCCGGATATTTTACGGAATTGCTAAACAGTTTCTCTCTGCTGCCCCTACTGTGTAAATGGAGAAAGCAGGAGATTTCTCTAGAAGTATCACAGACATTTCAGGAAATATCTGGCCATGTCTTTGGCTGTGACTGTATCTGGCCTTTTGAGAAAAGGTTGAGCTTAATGTGTTCCTGAGTACCGACCCATTTGAGACTATCATCACAAAAATGGAACGAGCCTATCAGGTCTATCTCCCTACCCTCTGTTCTGGCAAGTCCAGCAAGATAGCTGCAGTACAGCCTACCTCTGATGCCCCCACCTATTATGCGGTAGAGGGGAAACAACCAGAATACTATCGCCCCTTCTGATGACAAACAGTCACACAAAAAGGGGGGGGGGGAGAATTATAGAAACAACAGAAATAGGGATGATAGAGGCAGTTGGAAAAATCCAAAATGCCCAACAGAATAGCTAGAACCAGTACTGAAATGATCCTAGCTAGCGACAGATTAGAGAGAAAAACCAAAACCTCCGAAAACTTTTGGAGGAAGCTTGGGCAGGGAAAGAAACCCCTCCTGCATGACAAATAGCTGCCCTAGCCCCGGCAGTAGAGTCATCAAGCAGCTAAGGGGATGTTGCATTGGTTACTGGCTAGGCCGACACGACATCTAAGGTAGAACCATCAGTGCAGGCCATTGCTGCACCCGTGACGTCACAAGTACACTTGTACCCAGTGAAAAATATACAAGAAGCCCTAAAAGATCCTGCAGGCCTCCAATTTCAGGAACAGGCAGAAGATGCCAATTATGAAGAATCGGATTGATAACTACAGGCCCCAGCCCAGATTGCGAGTAACCTGATTGTTGACACAAACGGACGGCCTTGTGTAAAGGCCATGGTCAGAGGCCGCCTACTTACCATGCTTCTAGACACCGAAACAGCTATGGCAGTCCTCCATGTCAAGGACCCAGTTTCATCTGATTGGTCCACTGGCTGGAAGACCAGTGCACAGGGTGTAGATGGTACCCAGCTACACGCCTACTGATCTATTCCTCTACCTGTGGTGGTAGGCCACCTCATGACAGATTTTGCTTTTGACCTCATGGTTTTACGTCATCACCCCAACATCCTGGGAACTGACTTCTTAGCACTGCACGGCTGTGTAGTGCATCTAGCCAGCAGTCTACTCATTCAGTTCAAAGGAAAGTGTCATTGTGTCACCATCCTGGACTCGTGGTGGCAGCATCTCCCAAAACAACAAGGAGTATGACATCATGGCCTTGTTCCAGAGTTATGACTTATTTTCTGAGCTTGCACCTCTGCTGCAAAAACACTTTGATGTGTTTGCCACCAACAGATACGACTGTATCATAGTCATTAGAAAGTATCTTCTGGACTTTTGCCCATTTTGCTTGCTGTTTTATTAAATTTCATACAATTTTTATAGCTCAATACACATAGATTTTATTTTGACTGTAGTTGTCCAATCTACTTTTAAAAATGTCCAATGAAGGGCTATTTACAACAACTTCTGGAAGTGAGTTCCAGTGGGGGACTATCCTCTAGCTAAACCAGTATTTCCTTTTCAGTAGTCTCCATCTTTGTTGGTCTAACTGCAAATTATGAGTTCTAATGCTATACTTCTTTTACTTTGTTTCCAACCCCAGATCTGTTCTAAGCTTGTGGTCCTGAAATGCATTGTACACTAAGATCATATTACCTCTCCAATGCCTATATGCCAGTGAATACGATTAATGTCCCTCATCCTCTTCTCGTATGTTCTATGTTGGAAACCTTTCATCGCGCTAGAAGCCCTTCTCTGCACCTTCCTCACTTTTTCAATTTCACCCCTCTTATACTGTGCCCAAACTTATGAACAGTATTCAAGTTGTGTTCTTACCAATGACCCACAGATGGGCATTAGCACCTCCCTATCTCTACTCTCAATGTGCCTGAGAATACAGTTTAATGTTTTATTTGCTTTTCTTATCATCTGATCGCAGTGCGTTCCAAAGGTAAAGTAATTTTTTATGATTACATCCAGATCTCTTTCTTCTACGGATGTTTTGAGTAGCACCTTAATTATACTATATTCAAACTCTGGATTATTTCTTCCCATGTGAAGAACTACGCACTTTTCCCCGTTTAGTTTGAGTTTATATTTTTCAGTCCATTGCTCAATGTGGTTAAGAAAATTTTGTAACTGTCTTTGATACATACTGATTTTACAATAGTACCTACTTGACAGTCGACAGCAAATTTTATGACCTAAATATTTTCATTTTTACAGTGTAAGGTGGATATATACAAATTAAACAAACAGGACCCCAGTGCAGATCCCTGTGGCACCCCACTTGACACCGACATCCAATCGGAATACACCATTCACCGTGACCCTCTGCCATCTATCTTCCAAACATGATCTTATCCAGTTGATAATATTATGAATATTTTGTTCATAGAGTGACTCAATTAACTCTGGGTGTGGAAGCTTATCAAAAGCTTTTGAAAAATCCAGTTGTACCACATCCACAGAGTTACCCTCATCCAAAGCCTTACTAACTTTTTCATAAAATTGAAGAAGATTTGTTTGGCAAAACCTTGCCTTAGTAAAACCATGTTGGTTGGGATCCAATTTCTGTTTCTCAGATTTATGAGATTATGGTCCTTAATTATTCCCTCCAGTATTTTTCCCAGAACCAAAGTCAGGCTCACTGGTCTATAATTTACTGGGGAATCCTTCTTTCCTTTTTTGCATATCGGCACAACATGGGCCTCCCTTCATTTAGAAACCACCTCCCTACTATCCAAAGATTTCTGGAAGATATGTCACAGATGGGGCTGTTTCAGCTGAAATCTTGGAGATTACTCTTGAGTGAATGTCGTCTGGTCCCGGAGATTTATTTATTTATTTTCTTTAGTCTTGTTGTTACATCCATGATGTCTACCAATATTTAATCTTTTATTGAATTTATATAGTTATTTCCTTTACTTGATTTGTCTTTATGATTAAATATAGAACCGAAATATTTATTTTGTGCATTTGCCATATCCTTTTCTTTAAGAATTTCCCCATTTTTGTCCCTAAATGCGTCAATACTTTGTTTCCTTTTTTTGTTAATGTAAGAATAAAAACTCTCGTAATTCTCTGTACTGTTCGTAGCTAGTTTCTTCTGAAAAGCGGCCTTAGCCACCTTTATAGCTATTTTTTACTTTCTTTTGTTGTTCCCTATATATATGTTGACTAATTTTGTTTTGTTTTAAATGTTTATACATTTTATTTTTGGATTTAATACATTTTTTGAGTCTCTGATTTAGCCATCTTGGATTTTTTTTCCATTTTTGGTATATTTTGATGTGTATTTTATATTTTTGTTTGTTTCAAGTTTTATCTTATCTATCAGTATTTCCCATATTTCATTGAGAGTTTGATTTTCAAAATTTATCTTCCAGTCCCAGTTTTTTATAGCCTTTCTAATTTGTCTAAAATAGAATGGACACTACCATTGAAATCACAAGGCCTGACCCTGTGAGGCAGGAGCAGTATCCATTTCCTGCGGAAGCCTTGCCATCTCTTAGGGAAATCATCCAGTCATTGCTTCAACAAGGTGTAATTAGGCCCTGTGTCTCTACTGTCAACTCACCCATTTGGCCAGTGAAAAAGCCAAATGGAGCCTGGAGGTGTACAATTGATTACAGGAAACTTAATCGGATTACTCCTAGCTGCTCACCAACAGTAGCATCAGCATCTGATGTACTCAAGCTGTTGACAACTGACAAAAAGTGTTTCATCGCTCTTGACATTTCTAATGTATTTTGGTCACTCCCATTAGTGCAGGAAAGCCAATACAAGTTTGCTTTCACATTTGATAGATGTCAGTATACCTGGATGTGCCTTCCACTGGGGTTTCACAATAGCCCCTCCCTTTTCCATCTTCACATGATGGACACCCTGCAGGGGTTCTCTACACCACAGTGCCTCCTGTAGTACATGGATGACTTGAACCTAGCAACCACCACAAAAGAGGATCATTTGGCCCTTTTAGGCAAAATTTTGTTTCTCTTAAAGAGATCAGGCTTCAAGTTCAACCCCTCCAAGGCACAGCTGTGCAAGAAGGTCATCTTCCTTGGCCTATGCATCACAGACCAAGGCAGGAGCCCAGCTGTCAAAAAGATTCAGGGCTTGCAAGATCTACCACTTCCTGCTAGCCTGACAACATTCGGGTGCTTCCTAGGAATGATAAATTATTCCAGGTATTTTATTCCTGACTTCACCTTGAAGGTCGCTCCTCTGTATGAACTTCTAAAGAAGGATGTCCCATGGACATGGGGCCCTACTCATACTGATGCTGTGGCACAGTTAAAGCAGGCCTTAGCCTCAGCCCCAGCACTGATTAATCCTAACCCAGATCTTCCTTTCCATCTGTAAACTGCCACATCTGGCGTGGCCATGTCTGCAGTGCTGACCCAAAAGTACAATGGGTACTACAGACCCATTGCCTATGCTTCTCAAATGCTATCCCCAGTAGGGAGAAAGTATAGCTTATGTGAAAGAACACTTTTAGCCACCGATTGGGCTACAAAACACTTCATCTGCATCATTGGGTATGCACCTATTGTCTTGCATACCTGCTACACCCCAACCAAACCTCTTACTTTCAGACAAAGTGAAGGATGGTTCAGTCTCCAATATCAGACTTACTCACTGGTCTTTACTTTTGCAGGACAGGGACATCAAAGTACTACCTATGAAAATGCTATCCATCCTAGCTCATGGCCTGCTCTACACAGGTAGCCCCACGACTGTGCACTTCAACCTTCTGACATACCTGAGCTGGGACCATTTCTACCAGTTACACCTGATGTTTTAGAGGATACCAACATGTATTGTGTCTTCACAGATGGCTCTGCCTCCTATATGGAGGGGGAACAGGTAGCAGGGTTTGGTGTGTTCATAGTCTGTCCAGATGGCATCTTCATCCTCATTGCTAGGATATGCACTGTCATTTCCTCACAGTATGCTGAATTGGCAGCTGTGGCCTATGCTCTAGCAGTTATACCACATGGTTCTAAAGATGCCATCATCTTTGAAGTCCGCAAACAAGAAATGCTGGTAAAAAAAGTTTCTTTACTTGATATCTTGGCAGCAGTCAGAAATAAATGCAGGACATAGACAACTCCTCACGTTTCACCCAAACACAGGCTTTGTCAAAGATATTCAGTAAAGAAACTTTTTTTACCGGCATTTCTTGCTTATGGACTTCATTTGTGGTGAGTTGTGTGCCGTGACTTTTACATCTTGCTTCAGTGTGTGAGTCTCTGAGCACCCATTTCCCCTGTGCAGTTCAATCTTTTTTTCCATGCCATCATCTTTGCAGACTCCAATTGGGTCTGTTCCACCCTTACTGAATTTTTACCATTCTGGAAGAAAACTAATTTCACATCATCTGATGGCACAGCTGTCAAATACAGGGATTTATTTGTGTATATACACACCCTGACTCAACAGTTTACTCACAAACTGTACATTCACAAGGTAAAGGCTCACTGCAAAACTGACCCTTACTATGAATTCAACGATTGAGCGGACTCTCTTGCCAAAGCTGATCTGATGCTCGGGGGACATGGTCAATGACTCACCCAGTAGCCTTGGCAGCAATTTTTCTTGCTGCCAACACCAGGCAGAAATTGCAACCAGAGCCCCCACTGGACCTTTCTGCTGTACAGAATTCTGATCCAGAACTAAAGGATGTGTTCAAATACCTGGACAAAGGAATTGAACAGGAACTGCCCACGAGTAGTCCATACAAAAGACATTCTGACAATTTACACCTATCTCATGATCAGAAACTGATATGGTATATGAAGGATGATACAGACCACAAACTGTGGGTTGTACCCCAATCCCTATGAACTGAATTCATCCATATGGTTCATGACACTCCCACTGGTGGACACCAGGGAGCAGATAATACCATCCAGAGACTTAAAACCATCTGGTGACCTGGTATGACCAAGGACGTGGAGCACAATGTGAACAACTGCATAGTGTGTGCACAGAACAATCCGATTTCAGTGAAGCGAAATGCCAAATTATTGCAACAAAGACAGTCAGGACCATGGAATGCGAAACAAATAGATTTCATTGGTCCACTGACCAGTTCCAGTAAGAACAAGAAGTATGCACTTGTTGTCACAGATTTGTTTTCCAAGTGGGTTGAGACATTCCCTACTTGGAATAACATGGCAAAGACAACTGCCAAGATACTAGTGGATCAGTTGTTCTCCAGGTTGGGCCTGCCGCTTAAGGTAGATTCAGACCACATAACCAGTTTTACAGCTGAGCTGATGAGGGAGACATTCCAAAAGCTTGGAGTAGACCAGAAATTTCTTACCCCATACCATCTTCAATCCTCAGGTCAGGTAGAAAGAGCAAACAGAAGAATCAAACAGATGTTATGCAGATTCATCAATGACAATCCCAAGGACTGGGATTCCCTCTTACCAATACTTTGATGGCAGTCAGGGGCACTCCTGCAGCAACTACTCAATGCACTCCATATGAAGTTATGACTGGTAGAGCGGTGGGATTACATGAGCACCTGTTGATTGACCTCCACGTCCCTAAAGCAGATAGGGTATCTGTGGACAAATATGTTGAAAAACTTCAGTATGATATGAAAACCCACTTGTTTGCTGCAAGTCAGATGGGTAAAGCTCAACAACAAGCAAAAGCCCATTTCGATAAGCATGCCAAAGAAGTCGACTGGCACGTTGGAGATCAGGTCGTGCTTCTCCAGTTCAGACTGCTGGCTCACAATTCCCCATTGTCAACAAACTCAGCCCTGCAGTTTATCAGGTGAGAGTTAAGCACCAGAAACAGACCACTGACAAGTGGTTCCATGCTAATCAGCTCAAGTTGTATAAAGGTGACTAATTACTTTTCCCGATCCTGCTGGGGTAGAATAGTACCCCTCACATAACAATTTTTTTCTGTTGCTTTCTGTAGTGCGATCTTTCTTTTTGTTGTTGAAAAAAACACACTTCTGTTCTTTAATCTAGAAATAAAATGAGTAATGGCATCATATTTGTGTGCTATTCTTAACCCACTATGTAGGAGTGATCATGCTAACATCATCCATGTTTGCAATGCTCTGTTCTTATCACTGGTTGGCTAAAAACCCAGTTCTTTCTATGGGCACCAGAGGTTCTTTCTGCCAACCGGCTGCCCCCATGGGCATCTAAATGACACGTTTACACTTCGTGACAGCCACTGTTGAGCACAGTCAAATTGTTAGCTTAGAAGCCGTGTCAATTCATTTAATCAAAAGATGAAAAGTTTCTTTTTAGAACTGAAATAATCAGTTATATTTATTTATAAGAGACTTATGCAGATATCTACCTCATATGAACATCGTCCCTCAGAAGGTACTGCTGGGCAGGTAGCCTCACCCACAATGATTGTTCACATGAAGGTTAACAGACATCAATCCCTCTGAATTTTTAACCAAGGCTGACCCTCACTGATGGTGACACTGTGCTCAGAAGGAGCGAATCGAAATAGGATTGCTGCAAGTGGTGTTAACTTTGTTAATGCAGCAAGGACCTGAATCCTGTAGCATGTTTAGCACTGTACTGAAGTTGGGACAGCTGTATTAGTCTGATACTGTGCGCTTTGCTTAAAAGTTCAGTAAAACTTAAATGAAAAATTCCCCATTACACTTACTAAAGATGGCAAAAAATAATGCACTGGAGGTTGTAAGCTGGCCTTCACTAGAGAGAGACTGAGGTTCAGATCTAGATTTTAAGTCATAAATTACATCACCTCTGTTCCCCATGTATGTCATAAGGAGGGGAAAAAGCTTTATATTGGTTTGCAATTGTTCTTTTTTGAGCTATATTTGACTTCTCTGCAATTAATACAAAGCTCAGAGAATAGCACAATACTTCTAGTTAAAAAGTTAGATCTTTAGAATAATTTCATGTGTTAGCACCTTAACTATTCAGTGATATTTTTACATTCTGACTTAGAGTTTCCCAAATCACAGCCTTTCATCAAGATAGACTCCCAATTTAATTTTACTATTGTAATGAACAATAAAAGGTACTGTGGAGAAAAATAATGCAGCTAATTATTCCTGATAAAGTGACAGTCCTCTATTGAGGATTTGAGCTTTTCCAAACAATTGTTTAAAAATCCACAGCCACCCCTGTGGTTTCCCAGTGAATGAGCTCTCTTCAGGGCAGACTTTAATAAGCTCTGTTTCAGTCTGCCCTTTACCCCCCACATTGTAGAATGTCAGTTTTGTTATGGCAGAGTTCAGTGGGTGGTTTTGGACTTGTCTTTGTTATTACAAAAAAGGGTAGTTGAATTGCCTCTTTGCATTAATGTATGCAGTTTATAAAAGCCATAATGATGTATCTAAAGTAAAAGCCATTTTATTTAGTGATTTGTCTAGTAAAAAGCAAAGTTTTTGTGATGAGGTAAGTTGACTATTAATATAGTTTCTATGTGACACACTAGCATTAGGATAGACTTCAACACAAACAACATAATGTAGGTATTTTGCTTATTTTTGGTTTTGTTAGATTCTGCTGAAAAGTATGCTGTTAAGATGCCAAGCCCTAAAAAATAATTCCACCTGCTTTTGTAAAACCTATAGTTTAAGCTGCAGATACTTTACAATGCATTCTGCCACATTATTGTTAAACTGTATGTAGAGTTGTAATCACTTGATGCTTAGGGGGAGGTTAGTCTTGAAAAAGTTTATTTTAATTATCATATTACTGACTCAAGAAGTGCCAAAATAATAGGCAATGGCATTTCATGTTCATCTGCCATAGAAAACTTGTCTATGGGGTAATAGATTCCTCCAATGAACAGACAGATATAGATCTACTGAAGCCTTTTCCTTGTAGACCTTATCTCAGGATGCTTCAGTTAATCTCTGTGTTCACCAGCAAGTGCAGCAAAGATTACCTCTTTGCAGTTGATGAGATAGGGTAATAGTACAGTTAGATTGCCTTGGGAGATGGTAGTGCCTATCCAGCTTTCTATGGAACTTTTAATTTATCATTTTTTTTTCCATACATACTTTATTTTCAGTTTTACTCCCCTTCTGTCCCCCTCCGGGGCTACAGTGTACACATGTGTGTACATGCGTGGAGGCGCTCACACACACCAGGTTCCAGTGGCCCCTTCCACCCCTCCCCAGACTTGTGTCGCTGCTCCTGACTACCTGCACTACCCACCTGACCTCCACCCGGTGGGAACGGGACTACGGCGGAGTGGGCATCCACTCCTGTGCAAGAGAGAACCATAGCTCAATCATGTTCCAACCCTCCCCCACCCCTCCCCGAGCTGGTACCCCGGTGGCCCGAGATCATACCCAAACCCAGGTCAACGGTGTGGCGTGAGGTAAGGCGCCAGCACATCAGCCCTCTACGCCACTGAGCCGGCCCCTTAATTTATAATTTTAAGACTCAATTTTTGAAGTATGATTTTCTGTTGATATTGGCTCTTCCAGTGGAGGAAAACTGATTTACTTTTCAGTATAGGTTTTACTTCCTTGGTCACTTGCATTCCCCCTTCTGTCACCCTCCCCCCAGCTCTGTCATCCATTCTTCCCTGAGACTCACCACTTCCTTATTCCCTGTGACTTACATCTCACGGTGGGGCCATCAAGGTTGCCATTCTGGAGAATGGATCAGGCTCACCCTGCTACTGCTGGGGTTTTTCTACCCCTTTTTTTTCCCTCTTTCCTACCCAGGGCATCATCGAAAGGGATGGATAGCGCATATGCACCATACCCATGTCAGATGACATCCTCTCTCACATCTTTGGGATCTAGCTGCACAACCACTTGTGTGCACCCAGATGGTGGCATGGCAGAGGAGTGCTCCCTCCCTTCCAGTAGATGGAGAACATCTCTGGGTTGCTCAGTGTACCTGCCCCCGGCCATCCTCTGACATCCCAGGCTTGCTTCTGAATCCCTGTTCTGAGACTTGCCCATCTGTGAACTCACCCCCACACTCTGCAACTAATTAAAGATGGTATTGCTTCTTAAAGTATCTTTGATTATAAACTGTATGTCTCCTTTTATTGCCCTGCCAAACATACACATTCCCTTTAGTCAGGACTTTCTTGTTCCAGTGTCCTGAATTTATATTCTTCACGTTCTGTCTGCAGCTTCTTTTTCATTTTTTCTGTTAGCTCCTGTTGGACTTTGTCAGTCTCCACCCTCCCCACTTTTTCAAAAGCTTGCTTTTCAGTTTTTATAATTGTTTTAGAGGATCCAATAGAAGACAGCAGTAGGCAACCTCAAGGAAGCAGATATAAACAGAAAAAAGGAGGCTGAAGAGGGCGAAAGAGGTGACGAAGGAAAGGAATAACTGTTATGTGTATCTGAGAGGAATCATCACTGGCAGTCCTGAATCTTTTCACCCCCTTATGGACTTTGAGTTGAAGGTACTTGATGAGTCTTTCCTTTGTCCCTGTAAATACAGTAAATCCTTTTCAGCTGAGAGCTGAGTGTTTTAAAATTTTCTGTCACGTGCACCTGAGGAATTTCTTGGGCAAGGTTAATACAGTGAACTCTATTATAAGGAATGTCTCTACTTGTATCAAAGAAACAGAATTGATTGAACCACTGGAGAAATTAGATGGAAACAGAAAGGAGACACCTTTTAAGAACGATATCAAAATGTGTGCTTGTAGGAATAGCAGATCTTGGTATCACAATCTGCTGTGTACTCACCTAGCTGAAAGGGATATAGACAAACATTAAACAACCAATAACAACCCACCAGAGGAATTTGACATGAACAGAACAAGAAGCACTTAAAGAACTGAGCGAAAACCCAGAACTGGTTATAAAAGTAGCCATATAGTGAGGTTGTGCAGTTGTGAGGAACAGAATTGTTTACGATAGGAAAATATTAAGATGACTGATTTTTTTTACAAAACACTGCCTTCAACCCCGAAAGAAATTAAGTTAGAAATAGACAATTTACTGGACATGGCATTAACAGCAAATTGGGATTATGAAAAAATTATTTGGATTATTTTCGGTCCATTAGCCTGCACCCACGGCAATATACATTCTGCAGAAGATTCTTAGAAGTACAGCAAGTCCACCAGGAAGACCTGTCATCTCAGGTATGGAGACTGTGATGGAAACTTTTAAGTCAGTTTGCTGATTATTGTATTAAGGAATATGTTCCAGTGCTTCTAGTGTACATCAGTAACAACACAGATTTTTTTTTTTTTTTAGTATCAGCTACTCTGCCTATCCTATCTTTACTAGGTTGAGTTTAGTGAGTGGTACCTTGTATCTCCAGTCCTCCACTTACCTAGACTAAGAGGATATGCCATTACTAGAGCCCTGTGAAATTCTTTTTGTTTTTTATAATTTTTCTTTTTCTGGAATTTCTTGTTATTTCTTTTTATTCATTGAAAATGTAGTTTTATTTCTTGTTATCACATTTACTTTTATACCTCAAAATAGCACACTAGAAATCACATTCTTAGTATAGTATGCTACATGGTATTGAGCCATATTATACTATAGTCTTGAAAGGTTTTGTGAATCAGACAGTTTCGCTGCGGCTTCCTTGCGGATCATCTCTGTGGTAACAACGGAGCCTAAGCAATAACTGCTACAAGCATTTATTTAATTTTTGCCAAAAAAACAAACACGTTTATAACTTTTTTTCATATGCTTGTTTTCATTTGATTTCTTTTTATATCTTAAATTTCTTGTTATTTCTTAATTAAGAAAAACATAGGACACTGTATTGCAGCCTGTGCCACCAAATGCTCTGCATTTTTGTGGGGAGTTTGCCCTACCTCTGTGACAAGCACATCGCTGTAACCAGCATACATAGCATACCCCCCAGGCAGCTCATTCCTCCCCATTGACCACTCATCTCCATTGCCTCCAGGACAGAACTATTCACCAAAGTAAAATGTGGCTTGTTTGCTTGATGCTGTCCTTCTGCTGAGAAGTTGGCCCTACCCAGACCGATTTACGCAAGCCTGCACTGTGGCCTGCCAGTTGTTGATAAATGTTGATGGGTTTCAGACTCGAGGACCATTTGGTGGGCAGCAAATGTTATGCAGGTTTTCATTCAGATGATTACATGTACACCCGTAGCCTACAAACATTGTTTTTTGCTCTGTGCACATTCCTCTTGGGTAAATCACAGATCAGCCCTGCTACTCCCCCCTCCTCTCTGTGCCAGGGTTAAATATAGTGGCCACTGAAAATTAACGTCTGTGCATTTAAGCAAACAGATCATTATCCTACTCTTGCTGGGTTCAAGCTCTGTTGAGCTTAACCTTGGCCGTCCCCCCCCCCGCATGACTATAATTCCTTTTGAGTTCACAAAATCAGTGGGCAGAAATTTATGACAATTAACATCTGTAGTATGCTAAATCAATAGGATGCCTTAAAAATAGTGATTTTTTTCATACAGATCCAGATATTTTGCTTCTGACAGAAACCTTAATAAATCCATTGATTCCACTGTTCTCTCCTTGCCTAATTACCCCACATATCAGGTGGTTTGGCTCACCAGAGGAGGAAGGATTGTTTTTGTATGTTAAAAATAAATTTGCCTCCTTGTTAAATTTTTCCCTCTCACAGTGGACTGAGTTTGATTGCCTTGCCCTCTTGATTGCCATTTCCAAATAACAATCCCTTAATGTGGTTGACTGATGTAGCCCCCTATGAAGCACTCAGATTTTGGGCTACTTATCCAAGGTTTTGGTGCCAGCAGTAGCAAAACTATAGTCCTTGGTTATCTAAATTGGCTAACCTCAAAATCGGCTGATTTAAAACTATTTTGTGATGAACTTGGCCTCCCAGAAATGGTGCTAGAACTCACTATATCCAACCCCAAAAAATCCAGTGAATTCTTCCAACCTAGATGTTGTCATCACCAACAGACCACAGAAAAATCTGTCACTACTATCTTTGACAAGGAATTCAGTAATCACTTTGTAGTTTCCTGTATTAGGGGACAGCAAGCCAACTTTTATTTATAAAAGGCACTTCACTCACTTTAGTGAACCTAATTATGTCAATCTGCTTGCATCTATCAGATGGCAGGATTTCTTCCTTGCTGCTTTGGTAAGTGAAGTAGCCACAATCTTTAATGAGCTACTTCTGAATGAGGTCCACTATCATGCAACTTTGGTTAAATGCAGAACCAGAAAGAAACACACCCCCTAGCTCAACTGTGAACTAAAGCTAGTCCTCAAGGACAGAGATTCTCTCTAAGCAAGGGCCAGAACTACTAAAACATCCTATGATTGATCACTGTGCAGGCAAAAAAGAAATATGTGCAATAAATTAATTTGATCTGCAAAGGCTTCATACTACTTGGTGCTATTGGATGCAAACAGAAATGATCCCTCAAAATGATGGAAGGCTGTGAAAACTATAGAAGGATATACTGCCCCATCCTTCCTGCCTAAACATCTAAAACTTGGTGACAAAACCATATCTGACAGACAACTAATAGTGGAGGAGTTCAATTCCTATTTTATATCAACTAGTCTAGCTTTTGATAAATCAAGTAATGGGTTAACTCCTGAAGCAGATGTGTCACAGTCTGACCTTCCTCTTCCAGCAAAGGCTCCTCTTTTTTTTTTTTTGACCAGGAGAGACATGCTAAGCTGAGGTTTGTTTCCCCAAGTGCATCCTAGGAGCACAAGGAAGTTAAGGGACTTGCTTATGGTCCCATAGTATGCAGCTAATGGCTGTGGGGGCCGAACCCAGTTCTCTTAAGTTTGCAGCCCATTGATTTTAATTTCTTTGTTATGCTGTACTGCCTCCCATTCCTCTATATCCTTTCATCTACCTGCAGGTGGGAAGACTACTCTCAGCCCTGGACTCTGACACCACAAAAAAGTGCAGGAGCTGATAACACTGAGCCACTGTTCTTCAAACTTGGCCATCCTGTTCTCACTCCCATTTCTCATCTTTTCAGTCTTATTGTTGCTTGCAGCAGGGTCCTCTTCATCTGAAAACCAGCCTACATAATTTCTCTCCAAAAATCTGGTGACAAAACTTCCTTAAATAACTATGGACCCATGTCAGTTCTCTCGGTTTTATCTAAATTGCTGCAAAAATTAGTAAACGATCAAAACCATGACTACTGTACCTGGACAACTCTGACATCATTATCCTGGAACAATAAGGGTTCAGATCTAAACATAGTACTTCTAAAGCATTGGTAAAAGTCACTAACAACTGGCTTACTGCAGTTGACCAGAGACTAATGAATACTGCCAATTTTTCTTGACCTCAGTAAGGCTTCTGACACTGTCAACCATAGTATTCTCCCAGCTGAGTTCACTAACATTGGCACCAGTCACACTACAGTGAATTGTTTTCATAACTATCTAGCCAGCTGCCAACAACAGGTAAAAGTCAAAGGTTGCTCCCCATCATGTGTATCCATAAATAAAGGTGCCCCACAAGGGCCCATTCTGGGGCCACTTCTTCATGGTCTGTATTAATGATTTTGGTAAAAATATTCACAACACCCTATGCTGGCCCACTGGCACAGCTGTAGCACCACCACTTGCAATGCTGGCAATCTTGGTTCGTGAACGAGCCTGGAGCTTCCGAGGGCCAGCCAGGAGGAGGAGGTTGGATGAGCGTCCCAGTGACAGCTTTCCACTTCCGTGGGGCGGGGGGGGAGTGGTTGCTGCAGCCCGGTGCTTGGGTGACACACGGTGCATACTGGGAGCACACCAAGTCGGGACCACAGCAAAGAGGGAATGCAGTGACGGACAGCTGTGGGGCATGCACGGGAGCATGCATGCCTGCGTGCTGCTGTCACTGCATTCCTACACCTTGAGGGACTGATGTAAGAGGAAAGACCCTGGGTAGCATTGCAGAGTGAAGTCATTTGACCCCATGCTGAATGATGCCGGAGCCAGCCCCGGACTGAACTTGGTTGATCGTGGTCTCTCCTTCAGGGGCCCCACTGTGGAGGGCAAGCTGCAGGTCCCAGGTTCCAGGCAACTGTTGGGGGATGCTGGTGTCTGATGCAGAGGCACTGAATCAGGGAATATCGCCACCTGAAGCGCAGTGGTAAGACAGAATGGAATAAAATATATATATATATATATATTTATAACACCCTGATCCACTATTAAGCTGATTATAATCATAATGGAGAGGCAGTATAGCGCAGTGGTCTGAGGCTCTGAGCTGCAGATCTGGTGATATCCAGCAGACCAGACCTGGGTTTGAATCCCACAGCTTCCACTTGCATACTGTGTGACCCTGAGCAAGTCACTTAACCTCCTTGTGCTCCCAGGTCGCTCTTGTAAAAAAGCTTTCAGCTTAGTGTGCTATACCTGGTTAAACAACTAAATAATAATAAAAAAAAATAATGTTCTTTACATTGTGAGGCCCTCCCTGTGCATAGCGGTAAAGGATATGCAGGTTGCCTTCAGTAAACTTCAGCTTAGCCTCAATTCTGCCAGGCTACCGCTCAGCGTTTCTAAAACTAAATTTATGATCTTCTCTTCCACTGCTGTTACAGCAGTGAGTTGCCCCACACCAGTTATCACTAAATTGGCAGGAGAGCAGCTGGAGATGGTGGATAATTTCATATACCTGTGGTTAGACAATAGGCTATCCTTTTTCCATCCCAATAGACTCACTGTGCAGAAAGTTTCATATGGGGCTAGGCTTCTATTTCAGAAATAATTTTTTTTTTCTCTCCAGATACTAAAATCTAACATTGATGCTAAAAGCCAAGTATCTCTAAATACTGATTTTGGTCCCTCACCTCTTACTTGTCCTATCTCCTCTCCCCCATTTCCCCCTTCTACTTCTTGTGTTCCAAGGACATGCACACTTTCTGCCTCCCCAACTTTCACTCCTCAGCTGGAAAATCTTCTTTTTTATTACTTTTCCCCTCCCTCTGGAATCGGTGTCCCGCCTTCATCAGTCTCCCTCCTCCCTCCTCCCATCCCTCATTCAGACACCAACTAAAACTTCGCCCTCCTCACCCTTGTTCCTGCCAACCTTTTTCCCCGAGCCATACCGTACCTCTCCCAAGCCCATCTTTCAGTACTGGTTTCATCAGCCCATTATCCAGGTTCCCTAAACTTTCTAAATTTACCTTATATGCATCATTACTTTTGATTCTGTACACTATTTATTTAACCAGTTTCAGTGTTTGGCATTACTAATGTATACTGCATTCGACATACGCACTTTGTTATTGTTCATGTAATTTCATTATCAGCCTTATTTGTATTACTTTGTACCTTACTTCTCCCCCGGTTGCACCTGGAAATGAGCCTTGGCTTAATGTGCCTCTCCTAGTCACCAATTTTCAAATAAATAAATTGGTAAATAAAAGGCGGCTAGTGCAGGCCACTTTCCTACCTCTAATTAACTGTGGCACGTATTGAAATTGGCACTGACCCACTAGCCAAATGCTGGTAGATTCTGTGTCACGTTAGTAAGATTTTCCTCTAAGTAGCCCTGCGGGCTTATACTAGAGAAGGAAATATTTCAATAAGTGACCCCTGCTATGGGGATATAATATATGGTTGAGAAAATATAAAATTGTACAAGAGTTTTATTGATGAGTCATTTAAAAAATCTAATGCTTAAGGCACGTTTTAAGGACAGAACATAAAAAGTAGGGGAATGAGAAACTTGGGGACAAAGTCCTTGGAAGCCTTAGTGAATCTGTAGTGTGGTGTTCCTTGAGGTTTGAATAATCACGCAGTACAGTGTTGGCATTACCCTAACTTCAGCATCCTATATCTAAGCATGCCTCTGTCAGTATTTTACTTTGTCACACAAGACAGTGGCAAAGTAAGAGTAATGCTGACACTGCATTGCATGATCATTCAAACCTAGAGGAGCACCACAGTGCAGATTCACGGAAGTCCCAAGGACTTTGTTCCTGAACTTTTAATTTCCCTACGTTTTGTGTGTTTTTTGATTAAAACCTAACTGATGCAATAACATAGGGGATTGCGTATGGTTCTCCATACACAAAAAGGTTGTGTTTGAATTGAGAGCTTGCTGTGGTGACCTGAGACTGCGAGAATGCAGCTTGAGAGGACTTCTGATTGCCATAGCAACTTCAAGGTTCAGACACGGCCTTTTTGTGTACGGTGAACCATAGTCTTTTGCAGTGTCTGGTGCTCTATACATCCTATAGGGATAATAATAATAATAACAACTTTACTTCGCTTAAGCGACTTTTGAGATATCAAGGTGCTGTACAATAAGATTAAAACAACAGAAATAACATCAACACACACAATGATAAAATAGTCTGACAGTGCCCTTCATTCTGTACCACTAAAGGCCTGACACCATAAACATTTTTCAATGCCTGTTTGAATCCCCCCACAGTCACACACTCCCGCAGCTGATGGGGTAGAGAATTCCAGAGGGCACGGGCCCCAGAAGATTTAAGACACCCTCGGAATCTCAAGCAATCCCTCATCAGCCGAACAGAGCTGTTGCTCAGGGCAATAGGGAACAAGAAGCTCTTTCCAGTGGTTGGGGCCAAGCTCATGTAGGGCCTTATAAGTCGGTAAACCAACTTTAAAGGTGATGCGCCACCGAATTGGTAGCCAGTGCAGATCACGCAGCACAGGGGTGATATGGGAGGATTGAGAAGTCCCAGGCAAAAATCACGCTGCAGCATTCTGCACTAGCTGTAGGCAGTGGATATCAACTCCAGGTAGCCCTAAGTTCAGGGAGTTGTAGTAATCAAGGTGCGAGGTCACAAAGACAGATCCCCAAATGGAACAAGGTGCTTGATCCTGGCGATGTTCCTAAGATGGTAAAAGGAGGACTTGATGACCGCCGACAATTGAGATCATAGTGTCAGCCCGTCATCAAGCAACACCCCCAGGTCTTGCACCTGTTCAGAGGTAAGGATCTGGGAACCCCCCAGACAAAGTCCAGAGGGCTGACCAGCCCTCATCCAATCTATCCAGCAACGCGAATCCACAACCATCACCTTGTTCTTTCCTGCATTCAACTTTAGCCAGCTTGAATTCATCCAGTCCAGGATTTCAGCAAGGCGTTGTTGTAAGTATCGAGAGAGCACTATCCTGGTCAGGAGCAAAAGACAGGTAGAGCTGGGTATCATCAGCATAGCAGTGAAACCTCAGCCTATACCATCTTACAATGTCTCAGAGGGACAGCATGTATACTGCAAACAACATGGGGGACAACACTGAGCACTGAGGGACCCCACATGACAGAGTAGGTCAGAGGAAATAATCCCAGACACCACTCTCTGAGTTCTGCCAGTAAGGAAAGATGTAAACCACCTGAGGACTGTGCATGTCAGGCCACAGATGGACCTCAAGCGCCCAAGCAGCACTCCATGGTCCACAGTGTCAAAAGCTGAGGAAAGATCAAGGAGCACCAAGATATAACGGCTTCTCCAATCTCTCGCCATCAGGAGATCACTGAACACCCAACCCAGCACAGTCTCCATACTGTGCCTCTTTCGAAAACTGGACTGGAGAGGTTTGTAGATGTTATGGATGGTCAAGGAGTTCTCCAACTGTACCCCCACTACTTTCACAATAACCTTCCCTATAAAGGGGAGGTTTGAGATTGGTCTGTAGTTGGCCAGAGAGTCCGGGTCCAAAGAAAACTTCTTGTTACCACCGCCTCCTTCTGGGAGCTGGGAAACTCTCCTGAATCAAGGGAGCACCGGACTATCTGTACCACAGCCAGGCCGATAATATCATAATCCATTGTCAGGAGAGTTGGGCCTGGGTCCAAACTACAGCATGTAGGGCGCATACTCTGGATAATCCGCGTGACATCCACAAACTCTGGCAGGTCAAAGGTACTCCAGGAAGCACCAGGTGAGTCTGTTGGGTTAAATTTCAGCATTCTATTTATTTCATGCCATTGTTTCAAACACAAACGGAATTTTCAGACAACTGGGGGCATATTCATAAACTCACAGCTCAGGATCAGTGTTCGTGCCACCCTCGAACTGGCCCACTCACAGTACTCACTCAGAATTGAAGGAATCAGGACAGTGAGTTAGGGAGGGGATAGTCCAATTTACATTTTGAAAAAAAAAGAAAAAATGCAGCGGTCATGATTGCTGACGCTATTTCTGTCTGTATCAGAGTCAGCAGTCGGGGCTACGGCTTCAGCAAGTCAGCCAGGCAAGGAACATTCGATGCTGTTGTGCTGCAGTAGTGACATCGCTAGTGCAGCACGACAGCATGATGCTGTAGCTACTGCAGCACAGCAAAGAGATTTCCAGTGATGGATTTTCATCGGCAACAGCATTCTAGAGTACACTGTATCGTTTTTTTGCAATGCTTTCTGAAATAGGTAATTACCAACAGACACCTATAACTTTTTCTCTTTTTTTTTTTGCATAATCTTTTTATTAGTTTATCTTTTGATACCACAACAGGACAATAGTTTACATCTCCACAGACACATAATATTCTTATACATATCTTATAGGCCTCCCTCATTACATCCACCAATTTCCATCAATTATTTTGAATACTGTTCTTATAGACCTTATACATCCAACTCAGAATAGATACATGTCTCTATATTTTGATCTTAAGATGTTACATCCTAGTGGAGATAAAAAAAAGAGGGAAAACGAAAAAAGAAAAGAAAAGCAGGACACCGAAGTGCCCCCCCAGGACAAAAGAGCAGAAAGATAACACAGAGAGAACAGAACAAAGAAAGAAAAAAAAAGAAAAAAATTTCCCTTCCCTTCCCTCACACCTCCCCATTTCCCCTCCCTTCACCCCCCCCAACTAATCTAAATTCACTTCATCCAATATGTATACCAATACCTGTCAATCACCTATAACTTTCTATGTGGAGGGCCCTGCGTGAAGCAGCAGACCCATTGAGCAGGGTCTTGGACCAGTAGCTTCCTTTGTGCAGGACCCTGTGGGCCCTATGCTAAGCAGCAAACCTGTGGCAGGGCACTGCACCTGTAGCTTGCTTTGTGCAGGGCCCTGCGGGAAATTGGTAAAACAGCAGATCCCTAGGGTGTGGTCATACCTGTAGCTTGCTTCATGCAGGGCCAACAGCCCTGTGTGAAACAGCAAACTTTTCAGAATCGAAGTCCATCTGAAAAATTCAAAATTACTGATTTTACAGATGAAAAAAGTGCATTTACAAAAGCAGCACAAGAAGCCTTTTTTTCACAGATGAAAATGAGTAAGTCTGTCTGCAGATGTCCAAAATTGTTTTCAGAATAAAAAAAAACAAGGAAAAAAAAGAAGAGTCCATCTTTAAAAGTACAAAAATACTGTTGTTAGAGTTTAAAAAAAAAAAATCACCTACGTCACTGGCTGCTCGATGTACTGCCGTGTGACTTGGGTTCTAAAGCAGACTGAAGTCGCCACATTGGATGGCAGATCAGGCTGAGGTAGCTGGTGCACTGCAGTGTGGTTCATTTGGAGACAGCAGTAAGTTTTGGTGCTACTGCAGCCCCAGGGGTTGGACCAGGAAGCTTGCTGTTGCCGCAAGGATGAATGATGTGGGCACATGAGGCCAACAGTGGCTGTGCTTAGAACATTGGACTATTGTCTGGGGAGAAAACTAAAAAAAAAAGATATGTGCACCGGGTTGTCTAAATGGCTGTCGCCATCAGCCGGACTCCCTGCTCCATGTAGATCCCCTCCGGCTAACAGGGTGGTGGGAGGGGCTGATGAGGATGAAGGGTTGCAAATAGCACCAGACACTAATAGGAAGACAAAGGTGGTGACCATGCAAACAAACAGCTATATGGAAAAAACTTAAGTCCATCTGTGAAAACTAAAAAGACTACTTTCACAGATTTAAAAAAAAGTCCATTGTCAGAAGTGCAACTTTTTTGTGTGTACAAATGCAATCTGCATTTGACCACAGAAATTAATATTTCATCCTGATTTTTTTGCAACCTTTTTTCTCCTAAATGTTGACAGACTTGTAGTTATTGCCCCCCCCCATCTGATTTAAAAAAAACTGCTAATTTAACATAACTAAGTACAGAACTCCGTTTGTCGCAGGTAAGACAACAGCAAAATCCTGTTGTCACAGGTGAGATGACAGTGAACCCCTGTTGTTGCAGGTGAGACCAGCTGAGACCAGTGAAACTCTGTTGTTGTAGGTGGACTTTGACACCAATCACTGTTAAAGTACAGCTGTGACAGTGGGTGTGTGCATCGACAGCAGAAGTAAGAGTGTGTCACATGAATTGCCCTACTTTTTTTTAATTTTTTTTCACATGTTTTGCTCATCTTTAGTAAAGAAAACAATGAACACAATTTTACTAAACTTGCCATGTCAGGAAACCCTGGGCTGCAGATCATGCTTTCAAAGGTTTGGTGACAATCTGCCAAGGAACTACTGAGATATACTGGTACGTGGCCAAAAAATTGAGATTTAACATTAAAGTGATTTTCCAACCCTATCTATAGTGGCACTACTGTGTCACTTTAGTATTCATTTGATGGAAATATGATAAGGCTACTGCAAAGATTCATTACATTAATTAACAGTTCTTATCCTACTTAGATATTTATGCCAGAGTAGAGCACAACTACTGTAACATATAGAATAATGGCTGAGTAAGGGATTATAATGAGAATTTTATACCTCTCCATTCCCCGAGATGTGAGATGCCACAGAAACCCTAAGGCGAAGTGGAGGTTTATTTTAAGGCATGTACCAGCCCGGTGTGTGTAAATTTGGAGTTTTACACACCTACTCAGCCTTTATTTTATATAGTTGCTAAGGATCATTTTTTCGCCACAACAATTATAAAAAAAATTTAAGATATCTCTACGGAGCCACTGACCATTCGGGTTTTAAGTGTGGTCCATGGCTCATGATAAAAACCTTTACTTGTTGTTTATTTTTTTAAGGCAGCTGAGTTTAAATTGAGGAGTAGCATTTTCTTAGCCCATTTATTTTTAATTAACTTACCACTGACTCCAAGTGCTGTGAACTATGTAATGCTGAAGAATGGCTGCTGGCATGGAAGAATAGAAGAGCGGTAGCAGCACATGCTCAGAACAAAGGAAACCTGGCACGTGTTCACCGTTATAACCAGATGGTTATAATGGCAAATTACAACCTGGTTTCCCTTAGGGAAATAACGGTCACCAGTAATTATATAGAGCAATAGTTCTCAGACTTTGTCACAGTGAGCCTCCCCAAATCCATGGAAAAGATTTTGAGCCTCCCCCAAAAACTGAAATAATCTTGGGCCTCCCCAAAGAAAAATAACATACTGTACTTTTGCAGTACACCATGAATAAATTGAACCTTTGAGTACTTGGCTCACATTCAGTTCTTTGTCTTCTACTGACATGGAACCTTTGAAAAAACTCCTATGCTCAAAGCTGTTATCTGAATAACAAATAAATAAAATACACAAATATTTTAACCCCCAAACAGGCCAACCTACTTGCTCCATATTTTTATTCTTGAACCATTGTTACCCATTGTTGCAAGTACCTTCATGGGTCAAACTACTTTCTCCATTTCCTTTCTATGTGAAATAACCTTCCTACATACTTGCCTCTCCCTGTCTTCCGCTCCTAAGCAACTTCTCAAGGATTACTTTGCTCCTTCCCTGCTATTGCTCTGCACTTCAATGTTCAACCCTTATATTTGGGCTGTGCTGCCATCAGGCTGCAAATTGATCAATACCACCTTTCATTATTACTTTATTGTTCATATTTGATTTGCAGTATTGTTCATTGTATATTTCTTGATTGTTTTGCAGTTGCACTTTTGGTGTATTGACTCCTACCCTTCCCGAGTACTCCTGAAATAAGCCTTGGCTCATTCACCTTCCTTGTCACCTATTATTAAATACATACATAAGATTCATCTACTATTATCCTCTTTCAGTTTGCTTCATCTCTTCACACAAAATATATAAAACTCAAAATTGAAATACAGTACTTTTCAGACTTGCTTGAGCCTCCTGGAACAGGAGTTGGGCCTCCCAGGGAGGCTGGCCTCACCATTTGAGAACCCCTGATATGAGAATAATAATATGTAGAGGTGTGTAATGAGAGTTGTGGGATGCTTCTTAAACCCCAAGGGGGAAGCCTGAGGGGTTTATGAAAACGTCCCACAATGAGATAATAATGTAAATCAAGTTTTACACACCACTAATTAATTTTTATAATTTCTGGCATGCACTTTTCCTCAGCAATTATAAAAATCATGAAACAGATTGGTTTTAGGCAGAGGGGACTAGTGAGGATTTTGTGCTATCCTGGTCCCTGGTCTGTCAACTGACAGTAATTCTCTTTTTTGGCAAGTCATGGAGCAAGTTCTGTTCTATGCTTTTTTCTAACTTACCGGGAATGGTAGTTGAGCTTTGAAGAGTTTCCAGTAGGAAGAGGTGGGCAGATCCACTGGCTCTTGCATGCTGGCAGGGAAACCGAAACCAGATGGTGTGCTTCAGTATTTTCGGTTTGGTTCTCCCTGCCAGTGAGTACAGGAAAAGAGGAGATTTTGTTTTTTTATTAAAAAAGTTATTCATCGATGACTGCGAGCAACTGCAGTTGGACGATGTTCTAACCCTTGCAGTGGAAGGAAAAGCGCGCAACTGGGGCATGCGTGATCCAATGGTAACCCGGGTATAATTTGCCGTTATAACCGGTTTCCCTATGGGAAAAAGTGCTACCCAGTAATTATATTACACTTATGGATGTTTTAGTCTACAAACAGGATGAAAAATTACAGACATTGCTCTGTAAAAAAAAAGATACAGCCAGTAATAGGTTGCTGCACCAAACAGTTTGTATCCTAGTCATGTAACACATGAAATACTTGTGGGCCAGTTCCTTTTTTAACTTTATTTTTAATTTCTTAATTATACAGCCAATGAGATTGATACATTTGGAGAAGAGTCCCCAGAAATTTATGACCAGTATGATTCAGGAAATCACTTAATTAAAGGAACGAGTAAAATGCATTTACCATATTGTGGTACATCATCAGGGGTTACCTGACTAAAAATACTTCTCCAAAATTACTGAAATTTGAAAAATGGTAGTGCCCATGAGCAGCCTGACAGTGTCCTAAAAGTTAGAATCCAATAAAGTCAAGTCCACAGCATTGTTTGTAGTCCTTATGGAATCTTGTAGCATCATGCATCCAACTTAAAGTGATATTAACCTGTAACATAGAAGTGACAATCAATATAACCTGTTTAACGTGGGAGGCACCTTTCTGTGCTCTAATTGCCTCAATATCCTGTTTTAGTGCAATTGTTTACAATCTCTTTTTCATTCTAAATTTATATTGAGGGGATATGGAGATGGCCCTTTGAAAATCTTTTCAAAGATGCCAAAGATTAATGTGGGAAAACAGACATTCAGATCTAAGACCCATCGACAACCATTGCATCTTCTCTTGCAAACAAGCGAGAGGTAAAGTGTTCAATTTAATCATTTTAAGCCAGTATGATAACTGTCTAAGCTCTATAAAAGCACTGCACTGATTGAAATATTCTGCAACTCTGCTGTAGTCATTGCAGAGGATGTTGAAAAAGGGACCATCAAAAGTGATTTATAGAAATACAGAAAGGGGGGAAGGTCTCCAAAGCAGGAAAGTATTTGGAGCTCCATACTTTAGCCCCATAAAAGTAGCACTAGGTTGATTTTTAATTGGGCTGCTTGTAATGCACCAACAGAAAAACCTCCATATTGACAACTGAATTTCAAAAGAGCCTTGTCCAAGTGTTTGGCCTTAATAATTTGAGATTTGTGGTGCTGTGTCCAATTTGTATTAGGCATTGCTTTAATCCCAAAATAAGAATATTATTTTACTATTTCTATTCTCTGATTATTTAGAAAAAAGGGTCTGTTCATCTCCTTTGAACCAAAAATTATTTTTGTTTTATTTAAGTTTATTTTAAGTTCTCAGTCATCACATTTTTTGAACTGTATCAATTTTCTTCTATAGCCCTGGTTTAGACACAGAAAGCAAAATTATATCATCTGCAAATGCCATTATGTGACAACACGATCCATTAATTTTCAGAGAGTAATATAATTTAGCATCATTGAAATCCAATAGATCATTTATATAAAGGTTGAAAAGAATTGGAGCCAGTAAACGCCCTTGTTTTACTCCTCTGTAATGCCATGCAAAAATGGTTCTGTTAAATTATCTTCTCTATTGTATCTTATTCTAGTACGGGTGTCTGAATATAGAAGTTGAATTGAGTTAAGGAGGACATCATCTAATCCCTTGCATCCTAAGATATCCCATAATTTATTACGGTTTATAGAATCAAATTCAGCAATAAAATCTATAAATAATACATAGTTGAATTTTTTTAATATGTATATATTTTTCAAACATATTCACAAGACAAAAAATATTATCAGTTGTTGAGAAGTGATAACTGAAACCTACCTGGAAAGGTGAAATTAGATTCCTCTCATTAACCCAGGCCGTTAATTTATTAACAAATATTTTTGTAAATATTTTAGAAACTGTATCAAGGAGGCTGATGGGGCGATAGTTATGAGGAATAAAAGGAGAAACTTTTTTATGCGATGGAACTATTATATTGACTTTCCAGGATTTGGGAATAAGTTTCAAACAACATGAAGTCTTTCTGTATTCTGACAATATGCAGTATGACCAACTGATTCAGCTACCCCGGAGAACCAAGAGTCAAACACTGTGCAAATGCATAGAACTTTGAGCTTGAGCTCGATTTTTAAACCACTGTCCTCGGTACATTCAATGTAACTGACCAGATTCTTTACTCTGCTCGCGTGTGAAGGTGCCTTGGAGACTGCTCCTCAACTTCTTCGGTTGAATTTCAAATATCGATGGTCGTTTAAACCACCGTTTCTTTCTTTCTTTTTTTTTTCAAACCTCTGTCCTGCGGTTACAGGTTAGACTAGCCAAGGTTTATTTTGGTAAGTTTTCAGTTTCCAAGCAGTTCTCCATGACTGGGAGGGAACCGAATATTTTTCTTTCTTTTCTTGTAGTAAAGTGTTATTTAAAATATATTGTTATTGTGTTTTGGGACCCAGTTCAAAGTTTCAGACTAAAAACTGGGACTTTTTCTCGGGTCCTAATGCAGGCACTGAACCGCTTGCTGCCTAAAACTTTGTTCTCTCTTTTGCCTGGCTTAGCTAAAGCTGTCAAGGGTAAGTACATCAGATTATTTTCTTTATCCAGGTCTGACTAAACCATCTTCGGATAAAATAATTTTAATTGGATTCGCTTAACTGTCCTAACTAAAGCCTCTGGGTTGAGCTCTAAATTTGGTAAAGGTTATGTCACTGAAACCCATGATTAAAACTGGTCCCACTGGGTTTCAACACTGCACTGAGTGCGGGGAGCAATTTGCTAAGGCTGATCCGCACTTGGTGTATCTGTATTGCTTAGGTTTTGACCATTTGCAATCAGACTGTGAAATTTGTAAAAATGTCCCTCAATCTACCCTAAATAGATGTTTGGTTAAACTGAGAGATAGAATGGAGAAAACGCTCTGATGAGGTCCGGCCCGGTTCAAAAGAACCTGCTGAACTGGCAACTGAATGCTCGGATCAAGGTGAATCCTCATCTGGTAAAAGGCAAGCTGAACTGGGCCCGATACGGGCCCTGCTAAGAAGTCGAGAAAAAGCGGTTCAGAACCACGAAAGCAAGTAGTTGCAGTTCCAGCCGTTGAAGAAATCGCGAAAGTGATATGCATCGTTCAGTCGCTACAGCCGGGCTGGGATGAACCGACTCAACGACTGGTTGTGCACACCTTGGTTCAGGCGCCTGTCAGTTCAGTTCCTTCAGGCTCCCTGTATCTGGAGGAATATTATGAATCTGAATATAAGGATTATGATGATGAGGAGGATGAAGGAGAACAAGTTGAGCATGAGGTTTCTCCTGGACATCCTCAGTACGGATCTCCTCCTCATCCTTCAAGAGAATCTGCATCTCATTTTTCTTTTATGAGACAAGTAGCAGATACTTTGCAGTTGTTTGTCCAGGAGCCTAGACAGGAGGAGGAAGACAACTACGGGGAAATTATGGATCTCCCTGTCTCCAATGGGACTCATGATTCCTACTCACAAGTCCCTCAAGAAACAGACCTCTAGAATCCTCCAGACTCCAAATTCTGTCCCCTCATTCAATAAGAAAATGGACAGAAAATATGTATTAGCTGGCAATGGCACTGAATTTCTGAGTAGCTACTGCAGTCATGTGGGAGTAGTTCAAGCTGCAGCTTGTGAAAAAGCTGGCACTCCATCTCGCCTCTCATCCTCCTGATAAGGACTCAATAAAATTAATTCCTTAGCAAAGAAGGTGTACCTAGCTACCTCCCTGGGTATCAGGCAGGCATCCTGTATGGCCTACGTATCTAGGTACCAGAAGTCTCTCTGGGAGTCAGTGGAACAGCTAGCTAAAAAGGCTCCCCCTGAGCTGGCAGCAGGCCTACAGGAGCTAGTCAGTAAAGGGGTCCAGTCATCCAAATACCAGTTCCACATGGTAGTGGATGCCAATGATGCAGCCTCTCATTCCATGGCTTCTGCGATCTCTCTCAGGAGGTTCTCCTGGCTGAGGCGTACAAACCTGTCCCAGGCCACACAGAACAATGCCATTGATTTTCCCCTTACACAAAACTCTTTGTTTGGGGAGCAAACAGAGGCATACATGAAAAAGATGAATGAGTATAGGGTAGCCTATAAGAATGCGGCTGCCAAAGAGAAAGCTGCCACCCCTCAAAGGCAGGCTAGAGGAGGCAGAAGTAGGCCTTACCCTAGGCCTTTCCATCAGGCTCAAGCCTTCCCCTCCTATCAGCAGCCTAGGGGTTACTGCAGACGTAGAAGTAGAAGAGGCACTGACTGTGCTGGTTCCACCTCTCAGTCCACCACACCCTCAAAACAGATAACCTGAGAGGTCTGTTCCGGCTGCCTCCCCACCACCAGTAGGGGGCAGGCTGGCCTACTTCCTCCAGACCTGGCAATCCATCA
Organism: Neoceratodus forsteri; assembly: GCA_016271365.2. NCBI lineage: Eukaryota > Metazoa > Chordata > Ceratodontiformes > Ceratodontidae > Neoceratodus > Neoceratodus forsteri. Next base: position 729,278,762 of record CM028129.1, read on the forward strand.
CCTCTAGTGGTCCTGGAGGCAGTAGGCCAGGGTTTTGCTCTCAGTTTCAAACTGTTCCCAAAAACAGGAGCAAGATGATTCAAACCTGCCACCCCCTCAGAAACAGCCCTGCTGGAAGCAGAGGTTTCCACTCTTCTTCAAGCCAGAGCAGTGGAACATGTTCTACTTCAGCGCAGAGGAAAAAGATTGTGCTTCCTAACCTTTAAGAAAAATGGGGAGTGGTGGCCCATTCTAGATGTGAGATACCTAAACAAGCACCTCACAAAGCCAAAGTTGCCCCTTGCTATGCTAGCCCCTATCACTGACCTGTTAAACCGGTCTCTGTGCCTCGGTCAATTCCCGAGCACCTGGAAATCTGCTGAAATTACCCCAATTCATAAGAATGGAGATTGCACACTACCAAATAACTACAGACTGATCTCCATCCTCCCCTCACTCTCTAAAGCCCTGGAAAAAATAGTATCCACCCAACTCATGGAATATCTAACCAAAAACAGCATACTGTGTCCAGAACAGCATGGCTACCACCCTGGACACAGCACCACTTCAGCCCTCATAGAGTTCCCACACCATAGACACTCTGCACTTGACTCTGGGGACATCGCTGGAGCTTTGTTCATTGACCTATCCAAGGTCTTTGACACTGTGTGTAACCCTCTAGTGGTGGACTCTATCCATCAACTAGGTTTCTCATCTGGCCCCCTTGTCTGGTTCTCCAGTTACCTCCACGCCAGATCCCAATGGGTCAAGATAAACGATACCCTATCAGCCACCCTACCTGTTTGCTCAGGTGTCCCTCAGGGTTCTATTTTTATTTTTATTTATTTAGTTAGTTTTTGTTGACCGGGTAAGTGCACTAGACAAATCCTGCCTATTTTCAGGCACGACCTGGGGGAGGGGGATACAGATGAATGCCAACTGACCATGAACCAGATTAAGCTGTTGGTGGTATTTTTTAATGAATGAGGGAAATTTGGCCAGGACACCGGGGAAATTCCCCTACTCTTTTCGAGAAGTGCCATGGGATCTTTAACATCCACCTGAACTACCACCAATCCAGGCAGATGGGACCTTGGTTTTATGTCTCATCCGAAAGATGGCACCTCAGAAGTGCAGCACCCTTCTCATGCTGCACTACAGTGTCAGTACTGGGATATTAACCCAAGTACCATATGTGGGAACTGAACCCACAGCCCTCTGATCTCCCGGCCTCAGAGGCGAGTGTGCTACCTTCTGAGCCACTGACACTTCTATCCTGGGTCCCACATTGTTCAGTCTCTTTCTCAACTCCCTTCCTAGCTCCTGCTTGGGCAGAATGCTCCTATATGCCGACAACACGGTTCTCGTCACCTCCCACCCCGACCCCATCACCCTCCAGAACTCTCTGCAACTCACATTCAGCCAAGCTGAAAAATGGTTCCTCGACCATTGTCTGGTTCTGAGTCTCAAGAAGACAAAATCTATGCTTTTTGCCCACTGCCAGAGTATCTCCAGAAATGCCCCCTTCTCATCCTCCCCAGCACACCTCACCCCCTTGAACAGGTGACTGCATACAAATATCTGGGCATCACCTTCAACTCGGCTCTCTCTTTCCACTCTCATCTTAATTTCCTGTCCACTGCCATAAACACCTTGATTGGACTCCTCTACAGCTACAAAGACTGCCTCCCTCAGAATGCCCTCTGGCTGGCTATCACCTCCTCCATCGTGTCATTGGTCGACTATGGGCTCCCTGTCTGTGTGGCTGCTGACCCCACCGCCCTCACCAAAGTCCAGACCTCTATCAATAAGGCTTGCAGGCTCCTGACCAGTGCCCCCAGCAGAACGCACACATGCCAACTCTACTCCTCCTCGAATCTACTCACCTTTGATGAGCGCCTGCGCTACCACACCTGTATACTAGCAAAAACATCACTCCTTGGGCTCTCTCCCCCAGGGGTTGCTGCATCCCTAAAACTGACTTCCCATTCGGTCGCCACCCGAAGCGCAACCAAAACCACATTCCAGGTCCCGAGAGCCAGGATCTCTCTTTCCCAAAGATCATTCCACCACAGAACCCCCTCCTGGTGCAACTCCTTCCCCACCCATATCACAAACACTCCCTAAATCGGCCCCTTCAAAATCGCCCTCCGAAACCACATCACTGACTCTCAGAGCTGTAAATGCCCCTGACTGGCCCATACCTAGAGCCCTGCCTGGTCCACTTTACAGACAACATCCTTCCCGGACTGCCTTCTTCCCTAGCAACCACCCCACCCCCCCAAATCGCTAACTAGAACCCCTAGCGTTACCTTGTTATCTATATGTATACTAGATTAATTGTAACTAATTGAAGCCTTTGTACACCTTTGTACTACTGAATTGCTATGTGTATTCTTTTATTGTACCTCACCTGTAATGTACTCCATTGTTGTACTTCACCAATTGTTGTCTACCCTCCTGCGACAAGGTGCCTTTGTAAATGAGTCCTTGACTCAAAGGTTGTAAACCGAATTATGAAATAAATAAATCAAATAAATAAAGTTCAAAATGGTCACTCTGGCTATCATTCTTCCTACACTCATGCAAGGGGACTGGTTGGCATCCCTAGATCTAAAGAATGCTTACTTTCACATCTCCATCAGGCAGTCCCACAGAAAGTACCTCAGATTCAGACTGTCTTCAGGCCATTATCAGTTCAAGGCCATGCCTTTCAGACTGCCGTCTGCCCCAAGGGCTTTCACAAAGTGCCTAGCAGTGGTTGTGGCACACCTAAGAAGGCAGGGAGTCTCAGTTTATCCATACCTAGATGACTGGTTGGTAGTGGGTCATTCCCCACAACAGGAAGAGGAAGCCCTCGCACAGGATACTCTCCAGTTCATGGGTTTTCCGGTGAATCAAAAGAAGTCAGTCCTGAAACCCATTCAGATCCTGGACTTCATAGGGGCAGAACTGAACACAATTCAAGCAAAAGCCTTCCTGCCCCCAGGAATGGCGGATGCCATCATTCAGTTGGCAGGATCCTTCCACCTGCATGTTCCTCGCCCAGTGAGGTGTTTCCTTCAGCTCCTGAGCCACATGGCTGCTACCACAGCAGTGGTTCCAAGCACCAGATTTCAGATGAGGCACATCCAGTTCCACTTGAGGTCCTTTTGGTCCCAGAAGGATTCCCTGTCCAAACTAAATCCAGTGTCTGCCACCTTGCTACAAGCTGTTCAGTGGTGGCAGGACAGGGACAACCTCAGGGCAGGAGTTCTCATCCTTCAGCAAGCTCATTCAGTAGTACGGACCACAGATGCCTCATTACTGAGTTGGGGGGCACACCAGGGGGAGCATATGCTCATGGGACTTGGCTCCAGCAGGAGTCTCTGCTACACATAAATCTGCTGGAACTCAGAGCAGTGTTCTTGGCACTTCAGTCATTTGCCAAGTTGCTGCAGGGGAAGGTGGTGCAAGTCAGAACAGACAACACCACTGCCATGTATTGCATCAGCAAACAAGGAGGGACAAGGTCCTCAGTGCTATGCACGGAAGCCATGAAGGTTTGGAGTCTGGCCTACTCCTTAAACATTTCTCTGTTAGCAGTTCACCTACCAGGGAAGGACAGTGTCCTTGTAGATGCTGTCAGCAGGATCAACCAGGGCCATCACGAACGGTCCTTAAACAGACCAGTTCTGATAACAGTCTTCAGGAGGTGGGGCACTCCAGAAATAGATCTCTTTGCAGCCCCAGTCAACCATCAGTTGCCTCAGTTCTGCTGCAGACCCCTGGCACTGGGCTCAGTGCCCCTGGAAGCCCTACTGCTGGATTGGTCAGGCAGATTCCTGTATGCCTTCCCTCTGATACCCAGAGTCCTGGAAAGACTCAGGGTACAGTCAGCCTCCATGATTCTGATAGCGCCAGATTGAGCCAGACAGCCATGGTACTCGATGCTTTTGTCCGTGTCATGGCCAGTCCATTTTGCCTCCCCAGGAGACGCAACCTCCTGACATCATCCCAAGGGAGGATCCTATACCCCAACTTCAAGTCCCTCTGGCTCAAGGCTTGGCTCTTGAAGATTTAGAATATGCAGGCTTGCATCTCTTGGAAAGAGTACTGGACATCCTTAGGGTCTCCAGGAAACCTTCCACCAGAAAAACTTACTCCTCCAAATGGAAGAGATTCTCCATCTGATGTTCCCAGAAGAACATGGTCCCACAGGAGGTTGACCTGGCAGTCCTGTTGGGTTATTTAGTTCACCTTTGGTCTCTGGGCCTTCAGCCCTCCACCCTGAAGGTGCATCTAGCAACTGTTTCTGCCTATATCAGCTGGGGAGGGTCCTTCCCTAGCTGCCCCCATACTATCTTTATTCTTCAAGGGGTTGCTCCATCTTCACCCTCCTCACAGGGAGCCTACCCCTTCTTGGGACCTTAATATCTGCATAGTTCAGCTTATGCAAACCCCCTTTTGAGACTATGTCCTCAGCAGAGCTCAAATTCTTGATATGGAAGACTGTGTTTTTGGTGGCTATCACCTTAGCCAGGAGGATCAGTGAGCTTCAGGCCTTGTCAATAGAACCCAACTACATTGCCCCTCACAGGGACAAGATAGCTCTACAGACTAACAGAAAGTTCCTCCCCAGAGTAGTCTCAGACTTTCACCTGAATCAGTCCATAACATTGCCTGTATTCTTCACTGATCATTCCATTTCAGGTGAACGCAGGCTGCATAGCCTGAATGTGAAAAGGTCCATCAGCTACTATGTGGACAGAACAAAAGAACATAAGAAGGTTGTTCCTTACCTATGGTGAAGTGGGTAAAGGCAGACCAGCCACAAAGAGGACCATCACCAGATGGATTGTGACTTGCATTCAGTTCTGCTACAGCAAACTGGGTAAGGAGCCACCAGAGGGCTTGAGGGCTCACTCCACTAGGGGGACAGCTGCATCAATAGCAGCTGCCAGAGATATCCCCCTGCTTGACATCTGTAAAGCAGCTACCTGGAAAACTGTTCACACATTCACTAAACACTACTGCCTGGATACACAGGCCAGGAGTGATGCCAGGTTTGGCACAGCAGTACTGCAGAGCTTATTCCCTAAGTAGGTTCTGAGCCCACCTCCATGGGGCACTGCTTGGTAGTCTGCATATTGGCAGAATACAGCAAGACATCATGTTGTTTGAAGAAAAAATTACCATAATAATGTTGTTTCTTCTAATGGAGTCTTGCTGTATTCTGACCTCCCACACTGCCTCCCCTCTGGAACCTAGGGAGTGGGGTCTCTGCATTCCAGTTGTTTATTCTCTAAACCACCAGTAGGTGGTGTTTCTTTTTGGGCATCAGTGACTTGAGTCTTCAGTATGCCTTTTTTCTGATGTGTATTTTCCCTTTTGGTGTTAGTTATGCTTATTGATTACTTATTTAGTTTTATTATTAGTAGCTTTGTAAGAATCTGGTCAGTTACATAGAATGTACCAAGGACAATGGTTTGAAAACCGAGCTCAAGCTCAACGTTCTGTGCATTTGCATAGTGTTTAACTCTTGGTTCTCCGGGGCAGCTGAACCGGTCAGTCATACTGCATATTGTTAGAATTCAGCAAGACTCCAGTAGAAAAAACATTACTATGGTGAGTCATTTTTTTCCTTTTTTAAGACAAACGTTAAATTAATAAGCCAAGGAATCCAAAAATCAGAACTGTATTTCTATATTTCAGCCAGGATAATGTCAGGACCTGGGACCTTATTATTGGATAAATTAAAAATTACCTCTGTGACTTCAAAAGGGTCAATGATTAAAGGTGAACATAACCTAGACAATAAAGGAGCTGAGTTGCAGTCAGTGTTAGAATTATTAAATAAGATCTGTTAATGTGTTATCCATGCTTCTTTCAATATTAATGACATTAAAGCTGATTGCGAAGATCCAGAACCCTAAGCTACCATGTGCCAAAATGCCTTCTGGTCTTTGTTCCCTATAATTTGGAGCATCTTATTCCATTGTTTATTTTTAAATTCTCTATTTTTTTCAGCATTTAAGAAGTCTTCATAGGCTTTCTCAGCTTTGGACAGTAAATTAAGATTTGTTCTACTTGGATGCTGCTTAATTAAGCTTACTTTCTGTCTTAAATTCCTTTTGTGTTATAAACATGAGACATCAAACCAGCTCTCAGAGTTCATATGTTTTAGGTTAGAATTAATTGGTTTTAATGTATAAATATTAATGCTTATTAGAGCAAGTATTTGTTGAATTATTTTTTTCCGCCTTGAGAAATAAATTGATATATATTATTAATTGTATTAATTAGATGAGAATTTAGAAGTTTAATTCCCTTCATATGTGGAGAAGAGATCCTTAACTTTTGTTTACCAAGTATGTGAGTAGAGAATAAGGAAACAATCAGCAGATTTGGCACTTGGTCTAATGTCATGGGGTCAATCTTCAGTGCCAAAGGGGCATGATCACTTTCTGTTCACATATCTGTAAGTAAATGACTGTTAATTTGAAAGGTTACTGTACTACATAGAATATAATCAATCAGACTTTGACCATTGGGGCTGAAAAAAGTAAAATTCCCCATCCCATGACCCTTTGCCTTCCCATTTAAAATTATCAAGGAGTTGTCATTGACAGAGTTTTTTTAATTTAATCCCATTTTCATTTGACCCATTATCTTTTGTCACTCTAGGATTCAAGTCTTCCATCTCCATAATGAAAGTTGGTAATGAACAATTATCATAATTCGCAATTCCTGCATTAAAGTCTCTGCTTACTATAAGGTAAGCAGTCGAATGAGTGTATATAACTGTATCAAGATCATTGGATAATTCATCCAAAATGGAGGATGAAGTCATGATTTTGGAGGGATGTATACATTTACTGAGATAAATAGTTCACTATTCCAGTTGGGTTTTATGGTTACATAGTTTGAAGATATTTATAAATTTGGGTAACTTTCAGCTGTGTAGAGACTTGAATGTAAATGGCCAGTCCACCCATATTTCTTCTGAAATGTTTATTTTTGAAAGCTGGAGAAGAAATTGGTTCATAATTGTTTATGGCCACAGGGTCTTGGGCCCAGGTTACTGGAAAAAGAATTGCCATAAAAGATACTACAAAATCAAGCCATTCACTATCCCCCAATTTGTTGATTATACCTGCTATATTCCAAGATAAAAAGTTGCCGCCGTCCTTGTTAATATTATCATTGGATGAATCAAAACCCTGCAGAACTTTTCATTTTAGCCAAATAGGGATAGGAAATTAATTTTTTCTCCTAGGTCCTTCCAGTTTACAATAAGAATATTAATTTGTTTCACGCTGGCCAATTTAGAGTCAGTATTAGATTAAAAAGACCTGGTGATTTAACATACATGTCAGTCTGGTTCCTTATACCAACTTCGTGGACTCTCATTATCCTAGAGAAGTCTTTTTTTGAGATGGGCATATCCAAGATTGAAGCCAGGAGGGAAGTCATAAATGATGATAGTACCTCTGCTTTTTCCCCCTTCAAACGTTCCACCCCAAATATTGAAAGAACATTATTAGGTAGATTTTGTGTTAAGTTTTTGGGAGATGGATTCCGACTGTATAGTTGTAAAATTTGTGTTAATGTTTCTAATTTTAAAGTATCAAAATAAAGAGTAGGATCCAAATATGTTTTAGCTAGTCTACGCCAAGTGTATCATTAGACCCAATTTTGTTATTCTACTTTGAGAATCAGCAAAACCCGTACTAGTAACCATGCAATAGACCGGGGGAAGGAAATAAGGTTTGTCTCTATGGACTGCAACAATATTTCAGGCCGCCTTGGTAACCCCAAGCTCAGATTGAAACAAATATGTAATAAGATCTTTCAAAGTTTGATTATTTTTGTGCTCTTTTAAATATAAACCATCAATTCTTAGAATTGTTCCATCACCTGATAATTGTATGATAAAGTGAGATTCAAGATTGTCTACCCTTTTAGTGGGGTTGTTCCCAAGAGCAGAGGAAGAAGGCACTCTCAGTATTGTAGTTCTTCTGACAACTATAGACAATGCTTTGAGATTGAGGTTGATTGTCTGGGTATCTACACTGAGACCTTAATTGCTAATTATGAGGACATTTTGGATCTGGTAAGAGGGGGGATGGAGCCACCCTTTCCGTTGAAGCTAATGTAGCGATGTTATCAAAGTGGCCCTCCCTTTATTTGTACAGTTACTGACTGTCTTTAAATCATGATTGCAGTTGGTTTCAGGCTGTTGGTTAAGGACACCATTCACGTTCCCTTTCTTCTTCCTTTTATTCTTTTTAGGACTTTGTGCCCTCTTTTTAGCAGTTTTCTTTCCTGGTGGAGGATCTAGGATTACTACTGGGGAAAACAAGAGTCTACCTTTGTTTGCCTATATTTCCAAATTAGCAATTTCTTTGCTCAGTTCCTCCATCTGCAACTGAATAGTATTTTGAAACACATCCATTTTGTTTTTTTTATTTCATTTAAGGATTCAAGCAAGACAATGTTGGACATTATGGGGTGAGCCAAAGCTTTCAGTGTATATAATGATATTTTCCCTGTATACTGTTGTATGATATCACAGTCCAACTTGATTTGCTCAACTTCATTATTAAGTTGCTCAAACACAGTGTTAGGTGCTTGAGCACTGTTAATATCATTACAATTACATTGCAGTGTCAGTGGCTCAGTAGGTAGCACACTCGCCTCTGAGGCCGGGAGATCAGAGGACTGTGGGTTCAGTTCCCACATCTGGCACTTGGGTTAATATCCTAATACTGACACTGCAGTACAGCATGAGAGGGGGTGCTGCACTGTTGAGGTGCCGTCTTTCGGATGAGACATTAAACCGAGGTCCCATCTGCCTGGATTGGTGGTAGTTCAGGTGGATGTTAAAGATCCCATGGCACTTCTCGAAAAGAGTAGGGGAATTTCCCTGGTGTCCTGGCCAAATTTTCCTCATTCACTAAAAATACCACCAACAGCTTAATCTGGTTCAAGGTCAGTTGGCATTCATCTGTATCCCCCCTCTCCCGGGTCGTGCCTGAAAATAGTCAGAAATTGTCTAGTGCACTTACCCGGTCAACAAAAGCTAAATAAATAAAATAAATAAACAATGCTTAGAAAACTCAAAGTTTGATGATCCAATAAGAGTTTCATAGGTATTTTTGACAAATTGAGAGGACTGAACAATTCCAATTTAGTTTCATACATTTCAGAAATGTTTGAAGATGGTGGAGAATTTTTTGTAGACATATTCACCCTGGGAGAAGAGGGGTTTTGATTTAACTCTAACATGAGGAGGGAGGGGCACTGGCACAATTCTTCTAGTAGAGACTGTGGGGGAAAAGTCTGTGATTAGTTCACCCTTATGCAAGGCTGGTTGTAGTACTAAATTTCCATCAGCTTGTTCTTTTACTTTTCCCCCACTATTTGGAGCATTTTTTTCAACCCCTGTGCTTTATACTTATTTGTTTGGTACTGTGCTGTTTTATTCAAAATATTCCCTTCTTTTAAGATATACTTGCTTGTTTCAGTTTCTATGTCTGCTGCCTTTACATTAGTTATGTCTGAAAGAAGCTGCCCCCATACTTCCCAACTTTCTCTCCAGTTTGTTTCCCCTTTAGCCTCACCACCTCAACGTAAGGTTTGCTATCTACAGGGGTTGAAGTTGACAACATGAATTCCCCTTCGAAAATGCAACCATTCTCGTCAGCAATCTTATCCATATGTCTACTTTTAGATTTTCCCCTACCCTTTGGAGAATTTTTAGTCAGCATTTTCCCACTTCTTGTATTCATGTTTAATCACACAATGCAAAGCATCGATACAAAACAAAATATAAATATAAAATGTATATGTAAATATAATTAACTATCAATACAAAAATGCAAGATGCAACAATTTAATAGTGTCAATGCAAAATATAGTATGCATCTAGGTGAGAAAGTCTTTAGAAGAAGAAGAAGAATCTGTATTTATATAGCGCTTTTCATACATCCAAAGCGCTTTACAAGCAATGCTAGACTGGTAGTGAAGTGACTGAATGTGTGGTGGCGGCCATATCGCACATCACCACCCACACACAGCCTGGGTAATTGCATGAACCAGTTTATGGGAAGGGGAATGTTGGCCAGGACACTGGGAATGTTCCCTACTCTTTGCGAAGAGTGCCCTGGGTTCTTTTACTTCCACCTGGACACCCACCAGGACAACACCAGGATGGGCAGAAGGGACCTCGGTTTAACATCTCATCTGAAGGACGGCACACCCCTGCAGTACAGCACCCCCCAATACTGCACTCAGATGCCAGCGATTTTTAGGTGCAAGTCCAATCCCGGTGTGGGACGAGAACCCACGACCTTCTGGTCCAGAGGCGGATGTGCTACCAACTGAGCCACGCTGACATCTAAAGAAGACTGATCCGGGGTCAGTCCTGAAATGACCCGTTTGAAAGGGAAACAAGTATAGGTAGCTATTTGGCAACAAGTTAATGGCAGAAATTTGAAGTAAATGTACGAGTCTCTGTGTGGACTGATATGTCAGAAAACAGTTACAAAAGTTACCAGTGATCCATATAATAACCTTGGTCTGTAGTTTTCAAGGCAGGTCAAAAAGCAGAGCCCTGTTAAGTAATGGAGTTGGTACTGATATGCAGGTTACATATGAAGGCCCAGATATTCAAAGGGGTTGCGCCTGGCATAACTGAGGTGCGCCAGCACAACCCCAGAAATGCTCCCCGGGGCAATATTCAAGAGAGGGACTTGTGCAGCACAAGTCCTGATGCGCCGTGGCGGAAAGAATATTGTATGTGGTGCATATCCAGAGGGCATGCCCATGCATATGTGGCGCATCCTCATATTCAGTTCGGGATGTGCGGCGCATATGCTGGCACAACCTTGAGGTGCGCCACATACTTGGGCTCAAAGTTGAGCCCGAAATGAAAGGCTCAAGTTCCAACCACCCACAGGTGCGCTGCTGTACTGCAATGCGCAACACAGCAACCACTAGCCATGGGTGGCAACCCCCCCCCCAAAACACTGTGCATAAGCACCCACATATGTCCCTGGTAGTCTAGAGGTATCCCCCTCCTACCCTGTAGCTGTGATCACTGAAAATATGAGTAAACTATATCCCTGGTAGTCTAGTGGGACCCTCCACCTGGCCTGTAGCCGTGATTGTCAAAAATATGAGTAAAACATATCCCTGGTAGTCTAGTGGGACCCCCCACCCTGCCCGGAACCCGATCAGAAGTGTACCCTAAGGGACGTAAACCCTGGTAGTCCAGTGGCACCCCCCACCCACACAGGGTCTCCTGCCCACCCAGCTTCCCCACTCATCATCAGCGGGCAGCACAAACCCACCCACATACCGCTTGGCTGCTTGCCGAATGACTGCTTACAGTAGCAGCTGTAAGCCTATTGGTCCACACTCTGGACCAATGGGCCTGCAGTGCATACTGTAATAGTCATGCACAAAAACTTGAATGAATTCATTCATTCACAGTTTAGTGAATGACTATTACAGTATGCACTGCAAGCCCATCTGGTCCCCAGTGTGACCAATAGGCTTACAGCTGCTACTATGCTGTCATTTGGCAGGCAGCAGGGCGGTATGTGGGTGGGTTTGTGCCTGCAGATGATGGGGGGAGCTGAGTGGGCAGGGGGTACTGGGGAAGGTGCCACTGGACCGCCAGGGATTACCGTACATAGGCGTTGCCTGCTATTGGGGTTATGGGCAGGGTGGGGGTGCCACTAGACTACCAGGGCTTTATTGGAAGTAATATTACTTGCGATCATGGCTACGGAGAGGGAGGGGGGTACCACTGGACTGGCAGGGATATGATTTACCCATATTTTAGGCGATCACGCTGTGGGGAGGGAAGGGGGTGCCACTAGACTACCAGGGCATATATGTAATGGTTTATTATGGGCGATCGCGGATATGGGGGGGGGTACCACTTGACTACCAGGGATATATCAGCTTTAATATTATGTGTGATCATGACTACGGGGAGGGAGGGTGTACCACTAGCCTCCTCTGGCAGCACCACTCGCTGTGCAGGGTGCCATGCACATTCCACAAAAGCCAAGGTAATGAGCACTCCAGGACACAGAAAAATATACTGCAAGTGATTTTAATCCAAATGGCAAGTCCAGACCCCTGCGCTTCACTCTATGCCTTCACGCTGTGAGCACCCGCTCGTAGTGTTGCGCTGTTTTTCTGTTGGATTCGATTGCCATGCACATTCCGCTGGCCAGCCCTGTACATCTCATGCAAATGGGGCCATAGCGACATGCAAATGGACCCATTTGCGCCTTGCATACATTATGGCTCCATTTGCATACAGCCGGCTGAATATCAGTACTTTGTGTATGGTGTAACTCTGTTGCGCTGGCCCAGTTCCCATTCCTGGTATTCAGCCCTGTTGGGGGGGGGGGGAGATGCGATGGTGAATCCTATTTGTTCCGTGCACATTACCTGCTATATTCAGAGGATATGGGCCATGGCTCATCTCCTTTGAATATATCCTTTAGTTGCACTGGTGCATCTCAGTTGTGCTGCACCACCACTTGTGCCATTGCCATGTGCAATTCTGAATATTGGTGCCTAAGAGTCTTGGGTTGGGCAGATCCATAAAGGAGTAATCTGGGTTGCCAAACTATTCTTTGCCCACAGGATCCTCCACTCCAAAAAGGTTCAGGCTCCAGTTCAACAGGGAAATGCTGAATTGTTAGAAAAAAGAAATGAGAGGAAAAAACAGCAGAAAATAAAACCAGGCAGGGAAAAGGAGCAAATGGCGTATAGGAATGGAGCAATAAAACCAATAGCTTTTAGAACTGACCTTCAATAGAAATAAAATCACAGGTGCAGTCGCAAACCTAAGAACTAGAAAGGAGACTTACACCAATGGATCCGTTAGAAATGTTTGCAGTGCCAAAATAATGTTATCTAAGGAAACGCCTGTTGGAAACCTGGATCGATTGAGGCCGTGGTAAAAGCAATGGTGATCTGATTAAAATAACACCACGCATGCACTTTTAACCCATGGTACTTGTTCAAAGTTATCTCGGATTTATCTCACTTGGGCTATAATTTCAAGTGACTATCTAAGGACACACTGAAATTGAGGTAATTAGGGTAACTCAGCCCAATTGGCCCGACCAACCAACCTAATTGAGTTGCTATTATACAGAAATCTGAGGTGAGCTATCAGTTGTCAAACATATAATAAAACAGGTAGCAGCTATTTTGCTTGCTTTCAAAATATTTAGTAGGAGAGAAAAAAAAAATAGAAAGCAGAAAGAAATGTCCGAGTGCTCTGATCTTAGAGTTTAAATAAAGTATTAGAAAGTTTGAATAAAAACAGAGAAAGGAAACCGATTTGGAAAATGAAATGTTAGGACTGTTCTTTGAAAATAGATGGAGATTTGTCCACTTTCAAGTTGAAACCATTCTCTTTCAGTGCAGTGGGTGCTGTTACTTCCACTGGTGCCTCCAGGTGCACCACGACTCTCCACAGAGCTCACTGCCTTTGCTCACCTGGGGGCGCTCCCCCACCTTGGGACTCCTCTTCACCTTAGGACAAGAAAGCAGAGCGGAGATAACAGGGCAGCCAAACTGGTAGCACAAGACAGACTGGAAAAGAGACTGAGAAATTTGAAGTGTGGCATCGGTGGTTTACCTTTAATAAAAGACAAAATAGCCTTCTCAGTCTCCTGCTGAAGCTGCTCCTCCACAACAGGTCAGCGTGCAGCTACTGATCCTATGGCCTCTGCTTCAGCAACTCTCAGAGTCCTGTCGACACATATGAATAAAGTTTTTTCCTTGTCAGTAGAATGTAAATCAGGCAGGTACTGTTTATCTCATAATGTTCTGCAGTAAGTGGACCATCTCAGACAATTTGAGTGACACAGACATTCTGGGGAAAAAAAGCCATAATTCATAGTTCTGATATCACAGCTGTGAATTAAGGGCTTTCAGATGTCACAGCTATGAATTATGACACAAAAAGTGCATGGGCTATCTGTGAATTACATTGGGCTGATGATGCATTATGTTGAGTTCCTGCAGTATCCTGCAAGACACCACAGCAACAACTGTGATAAGAGTGTTTGATGCACTGTATGCACCCTGTCTATACAACACAGTCCAGTAGCCAATACTGTGGGAAGTATTGTGAGGAGAAACACTATAAAGAGGCAAGCCATGGCTCTGCTGCAAGCCTCAAAATTGTGGGAATCTTAGCATATCACCTTATCAGAATGAGGTGGAGCTATACGGAAGAGCTTCTTTAAAGAGAAGCTTATTGGATAGATATACTCGCTACAGACTGTGCAGCCATGGGGACTTGATGATTTGCAACTGTTTGTTTCTTTAAATTCAACCAATTGAGCTTGTATTAGTGGAGGACTGATTATATTAAGAGAGTGCTGTTCTTCTAAATTGCATTGATAGATTATGTCTACTATATCTGCTTATAATCTATTAATATCTTTACTCTCTTGCTTTTTCTTTGGGTGTGGGGCTTTTTGGTGCTTTATGTTGTATTGGATGTCTGTCTTTATCCACTCTGTGTCTTCTTCTTCTGTGTATATACATATATATATATTTTCTTTTCTCTTCAGCTTTGTGCATAGTTATATAACCTTTAAATGGATACATGAACAATAAATTGCACAGAAACATAGAAATTTATGGCAGAAGATGGCCAGTTGGTTTATCTAGTTTGCTCTTATCCCTGCCTAACCTATGCCTCTGAGCCCCTCAGTGGTTACTTGCCTCCTCCTTCCTCTTTTATCCCCTTCCCCTGGTTACCCCCACCAAACCCATGTGTCTGTCCCACCTATTCTTGAACCCCACTACTGATTTTGCAGACCACCTAGGTGGGCAGTCTGCTCCACCTGTTCATCACTCTCTCAGTGGAAAAGTACTTTATCTCCTTAAACCTGCCTCTACCATCTTCTTGGCATTACTTCTAGTGTTTGTGTTTGCACTGAAGGTGAAAAGTACACTGTTCACTTGGTTTATCCCCTGTAGAAACATGATTGTTTCTATCATGTACCCACTCTATCATCTGGTTTCTAATGAGTACATCTTAAGATCAGTCAGCCTTTCCTTGTAGGAGCTATGCTGTTGCCCATGAAATATCTTGGTTACTTTCCTCTGGTCTGACTCCACCCTATCCATACCCTTCAGGTGTGGATTTCAGAACTACATGCAGTACTCTAAGTGGAGTTTCATCAGGGAGGGGTGTGTATAGGGGCATAATCACCTCCTTGTGCCTACTGCTGATCCCCTCTCCACCTCTAGAAACATAGAAATTGACGGCAGATAAGGACAGCAAGGCCCATCCAGTCTGCCCATTTCTTTTTCTACTTTATGAATGTGCCATTGGCCTTTGCTCTGTCAATGGCCTATCTATTCATACCCATCTGTAGTGCTCCCTTATGCCTATCCCATGCCTGTTTGAAGCCCTGCACTGTATTCATATCCACCACTTCCTGAGGTGGGCCGTTCCATGCATCCACCACCCTTTCTGTGAAAAAGCACTTCCTCACATTACCCCTTAATCGTCCTCCCTCTAATCTCATGCTGTGTCCTCTTGTCCTACTATTTTTCTTATATTGAAACATGTTAGACTCTTTCACCTTGTTAATGCCCTTAAGGAGATTGAATGTTTCGATCATATCACCTCTCTTCCTCCTTTGCTCTAGGGTATACATATTGAGCTCTATTAATCTGTCCTCATATGTTTTCTGATACAGTTCCTACACCATTTTGGTTGCCATTCTCTGGACTGCCTCAGTTTGGTTAATGTCCTTGTGAAGGTGTGACCTCCAGTACTGCACACAGTACTCCAGATGGGTCCTAACCAGTGTCTTGTAAAGAGGGATTGTTACCTCCGTCTTCTGACTAGTGATCCCCCAAGCCTTATCTACTGCTTTAGTGGTCTGCTTGGGTGATTGCAGGTCATCTGTGATGGTGATGCCCAAGTTTCTTTCTTACATTGTGACTGCCAGCATCCCCCAGCCTGTAGGTGGCTTCAGGGTTTCTCTTCCCTACGTGCATGATCTTGTACTTCTTTGTGTTAAACCCCAGTTGCCACTCTTTCGACCATTTTGCTAGTTTATCCAGATCTCTTCTCATTCTGCCCACCCCATCTGGATCATCTACTCTGTTGCAGATCTTGGTGTCATCTGCAAACAGACAAACCTTACCCTCCAGTCCATCTGCAATGTCACTGATGAAGATATTGAAGTGGATTGGCCCCAGGACTGATCCCTGAGGTACCCCACTTGTGATTTGCATCTCTTCTGACTGTATACCATTTACCACCACTCTCTGTTTTCTGCCCGTCAACCAGTTTGACACCCAGTTGACCAACTTCTGACCCACCCGAGCCTACCCAGCTTATTAATCAATCTTCTGTGTGGAACAGTATCGAAAGCTTTGCTAAAGTCAAGGTAGGTGACATCAACTGCTCCCCCTTGGTCCACCACTCTGGTTACCTAGTCAAAGAAATCTTTGAGATTAGTTTGACAGGACCTTCCTTTTGTAAACTCATGCTGTGCTGGATCCTGTTCTCCTATGGATTCCAGGTGTTGCACTATCCTTTCCTTAAGGAGTACCTCTATAATCTTGCCCACTACTGAGGTAAGACTGACTGGTCTGTAGTTCCCTGCCTCCTCCCTGCTACCACTCTTGTGGAGCAGGATCACATGAGCCCTTCTCCAGTCTTCTGGGACCTCTCCTGTGCTCAGAGACTCACTAAACAGTTCTGATAATGGCTCTACTAGTTACATCCTTAGCTCCTTTAGTACCCTGGGATGTATGCCATCAGGTCCCATTGCCTTGTCCACCCTGAGCTTATCGAGCTCTTGTAGGACCCTTTCTTTTGTGAAGGGACTAGCGCACACCTCCCCCGTGTCCATGGTGCTGAGCTGTGGGCCCTGCCCCACCTTCTGTTCAGTAAATACTGAGCAGAAGTATCTATTTAGGATAGATGCTTTTACATGGTCCTCCTCCTCACATGCCCCCTTATCCTCTTTGATCTTAGCAATACCCCCTCTGGACTTTGTCCTTTCACTTATGTATCTATAGAAAGTCTTGTCACCTTCTTTTACTGTTTGTGCTAGTGTTTTCTTGGTTTGGGCCTTTGCCTGCCTCACTGCCTTCCCTACTTCCCTTAGGGAAGTTTGGTATGCCTCCCTATCTTCATCCTGCTGCGTTCCCTTATATTTTCTGAAGGCCAACCTTTTGGCTCAGACCTTTTCTGCTACTGTTTTTGAGAATCAAAGTGGTTTCCTTCTTCTTTTGCACCTCCTTTTCTCTCTAAGACAATGGGATGTTGCCTCAAGTATTGCATCCTTAATGCTTGCCCACTTTGCTTGTACCCCCTCACCTGTATTTCTTTTTGCCAGGGTTAGCTTAACTCTGTTGGCCATCTTATCAAAGTCAGCTCCTCTGAAGTCCCATATTTTTGCCTTGGAATGCATCTTAACATTCTTTTGGCCTTGCCCATTGAGCAGGTTGATTTAGGTTATCCTGTAATAGCCCCTAGATTCCTCTGCTCCTTCATCTGCTCCAACACCCCCCCCCCAATTCTGTATTCCATTTTTGGGTTATTTACTCGATTGTGCACGACTGTGCGCTTCTTTATATTGAACATCAGCTGCCATACCTTGGGCCGCCTCTCTAATGGCTTCAGATCCTATTCATCAACCTTATTCCTTCCCCACTATCCACCCTTCTGTAAATTTTTGTGTCATCCTTGAAGAGGAAAATCTTGCCCTGCATATCATCATCTGTGTTATAATTGAAGAGTTGAAAAGTGCTGACCCCAGGACTGATCTTTGTAGTACTCCACTAATGACTGCCCTCATCTCTGAAAATTCTCAGTTGAGCACCATGCTTTGTGTGCTCACCCCCCCAGCCAGTTTCCAACCCAGGTAGCTAGTTTCATCTCTGCACTTAAGTCAGCCACTTTCTTAACTAGCCTTCTATGGAGGAAGGAGTTGAACATCTTTTTAAAATCCAGATACAGGACATCCACAGCCTGACCATTGCCAGCAGCCTTTGTTATTCAGTCAAAGAAGTCAGTCAGATTTGTTTGACGAGATCTTCCCACCACTTACCCATATTGTCTACTGTCTAGTAACCCATTTTCCTACAGGAACTTCATGTATTTTTTCTTAATAATTGCTTCCAAGATTGTATACTGGCTGGTAGTTTTCCAGATGACCTCTACTACTGCTCTAGTGTAGTGACACCATATTAGCTACCTCTCCTGTCTCCTGTGAACAATCGAAGAGTTCCATCAGTGGTGTAGCAAGCACTTAAACCATCTCTTTTAGTACTCATGGGTGCAGACCACTGAGACCTGGGGATTTGTCTACCTTTAGTGACCCAAGCCCATGAATTACCTCTCTTCCACTGTATCTCCCATGTATATGTCCTGTTCCCCTCCTGCCTAGATCTAGTCCCACACTGTGAGACCAACCTGTTCTCCCCCATAAAGACATAACAAAAGTATTAATTCAGTATGTCTGCTTTACCCTTCTCGCTTTTCTCCCACTCACCACCCATTTCAGTCTGACAGTCCCTTCCTTGGTTTTTCATTTCTTCATGATGTAGCGGGTGAAAGCCATGTCCCCCACTCCCACAGCTATTTTTAGCTTAGCGTCTGCTTTTGCCTTTCTCAAAATCCCGCTTGCCTCCTTCAGGTTGTTAAAGTACACCTCCGTGTTTTCATCTGTTTGGCTGGCTTTGTAATATTTTAATGCTGCCCTCTTCTCCCTCACTACCTCACCTACCTCCCTCATTTACCATATAGGCTTTCTTCTCTTTTTTTTTTTTTTTTGCTGTTCCCTACCTTCCTTATACAGACGTCAGTGACTTCTGACCACTCCATGATCATAGCCAACTTCCTGTCATTGTGGTTCTCCCCATCTTGCCAACATCTGCATAATGCAGTGTTACAGTAATCCTTGAAAATCAGTACCTTGTATTTTACCAGAGTGGTACGTGCCCGTTTTTTATTGTTGCATTCCTGTCTACCTGTACTGCCAGCTTCACCCCCTGTCACTTATCCCTGGCTACTTTCCACAGCCTGCCAAAAATCTGCCCTTCTGACAGCTAGCCTCTTGATCCTAGAATTACATAGGCAAACAGAAATTTATGGCGGAAAAAGGTTCTTGGCCCATCCATTCTGCCCATCCTGCCTAACTATTCTGCCCTGCCCTTGTGGCAATCATCCCCTTTCCTACTGTGCCACCTGTTGTCAAACTAAGCCCACCACTGCTTGAAGCTGCTGATTGACTTGGCCTGTACCACTTATTGAGGTTGCTTATTCCACTAATCCACCACTCTTTCCTTGAAGAAGTGCTTATGAATGTTTGTTTTGAATTTCTTCTCCGACAACTTCAGAGAATTCTTTTTCATCCCTATGCTTGAACTCAAGGAGAATAGTTCCTTGGTATCTACCCTATTAATCCCATGCAAGTATTTGTATGTTTCAATCATCACCCCTTTCTCTCCTTTTTTAAAGAGAGTATATGTTTAAGTCCTGCAGAACTGGTTTGATGGGCCTCCATTATGACTGATGGTCACTGTTACCAAGTGGTTCCTTTACAGTAACCCCACTGATAATCTCTCTGTTTGTAAGGACATGGTCTAGGATTACTCCCTCTCTACTTGGTTGTCCATGCATTGTGTCAGGAATCTATCTTGGAATGCCTGCACCAGCCACTGGCTCAACGTGCTTGATGCTACAGGAACACTCCACATCTGGCATGCTGAAATCCCCACCAGCACCACTTAACCCTGAGATGTGGCCCTCCTGACCTCATACCTCAGTATTAAGTCCTTTGCCTCCTCCTGATTTTGTGGCCTGTAAGCTATTCCAACCCTCATAACCTACCCCTTCCTGTAGACAGTTGCACCCACATTATCTCACTTGATGGTGCTCCCTTTCAAGTCCTTATCGTCTTAAAGATGGGTCACAGGGAGTGTGCATCCAATGTACAGTACAGGTCACACTTCCTGCATGGTATACTGGCTTTGTGCTCCCTGTACAGGACACAAGCCACACTTCCTGTACAATACAGGTAACACGTTCCCTGTACTGTACATTGGATGCATGCTTCCTGTCATTCCATGCAGTGGCCAGCCAAAAAAGTGTGAGGAGGGCTGTACCGGTTGCTGTATGGGATCTGCGGCACCAGCATAAGGTAAAGGTGGGTTGGCAGGGTGGATTTGTCAGTGCCAGCAGTGTGTGAGGGGCCACTAGGCACCATGGAATACTTGGCAATAGATAGGGCTGGCGATTGGAGGGTGGAGGGACCACTGGGCACTAGGGATTGCACATTTCATACTGGGGCTGTGGATTGAAGGGCAGGGGACCACTAGGAACCAGGGATTGCACATATGATAACAGGGATGGCGACTGGTGGGTGGGGGATACCACTAGACACCAGGTAATACATGCTTTGTATGGGAGCAGCTATCAGGGCAGGACAGAGCTGGTCACAGGGGTGCAAACCTGTCGCTTCCCAATGCAGATGTGCCCATAATGGGCATGCAAATGATCCCTTAGTACCATGCATGTCCAGCAAACTCATTTGCATGGGGGTGTCTGAGTATTGTGCCAGGAGCTTCTGGTGCTATTGGCTCTGGTGACGCTGTTCCCTACATTGACGGCATCCATCTCAGGGCAGTGCTCTTCAGTTTAGCGCCACGCTGACATGCCCCTATATTCAGTTGTATGGTGCTGGTGTGCTGTCCAACTGAATATAGCATCACAGGGTCATGGGCAGTGGGCAAGCACAGTGCAAAACTTTGTGCTCCGCTTTGCCCATTTTTGAATATCGGGGCCCCTAATGCACAAAATTGCAAGATACTGCAGCCTACACACTGTGTCTATACGGTATATAGGCTTAGTAAGTAAGACCCAATATGTTCAATTTGAATTTAAAAATTATAAAACGTATATATTTTGTTTTCCAAATAATAGAAGGCTGAACAATCTAGGACCCACACTTGACCTGCAGTATCTTCTATGGATAATACCTTTGTTGATAATGTTGATTTCTTTTTATCTGGCTGTTACCCTGGATTGGACACTGTCCTTTGCAGATCATGTGAACATGCTTATTAAATCAGCCAATCCTTTATCACCATAAATTTGGTCCTGTTAAAGAAAGTCATAAACTGGCAGATTAAAACCTTTGATTATTATTAAGATAAGATTATTTTTAACGTAAAATCAGGGAAAAAATTACGTGATGATCCTTCCCTCCTTTGTCTCCTTAAGTTGTGAAAATAGGGGCCAATGCAGCGATCTTATCTGATTGCAATGGGTGTGGTCCTATTGCCATCAACGGCTTTGGCTATTGTTGCCATTTTGAGGCAGTTTTGGCAGAATTCTGCAGTATGATGAATAGACTACAGTCTATTCTGCCACAGTTGACATTGCGGGTCACTCCCCATCTGCCACCTCAGGTGCTACAGGCTGGTACTGCTTTACCTCAGGCCCCAGCTTCAAGGTCTATGACTCGCCAGCCTCCTCCTCCCCTAAAATACGATGAGGATGAGGAGTAAAATTCTTACCTCCAGAATGAGAAGGAAGATTGTGAAGAGGAGGATCCAGATCCTTTTCACCCTCTGGGGCAGGAAGATTTGACTGGTTCCTTGGTGTCCTCAGTGAGTAAATATACTGTGCCCTACCCCTTGAGGACCTACCTTCCAAGTGTTGAGGCAGATCCAGGAGACATTGAATTTCTCCTTGGAGGAAGTAGATGCATCTGTGTGATTTCCTGGAAATGAAAAAGTGCAGTCTATGTGATCGTACTTCTGATTCATGCTGCTCTGGAGGATACCACCCTGGCTGACTGGCACAAGCCCAGTACCTTGCCAACAATCCCTAGGAAGGCAGGCAAGCAGTATTTAGGCCCCATGGATAGGAAATATTATTTTACCCAGCCAGAAACTGCTTCTGTGGCAATCATGGCTACACATGACAGGGGTCGGGTCCCCCAGAGGATGAGCAACAGACCACCTGATAAGGAGTCCCAACAAATGGATATTATCGGTAAGCCTACCTTTGCCATTTACCAAGCATACCTCACCACGTATCAAAACCGTATGTGGAGAGAAATGGGCCACATTGTCAGAAGTATGCTTGTCAGGCCTCAAAATGCAGTCCACACTTATGTGTCTCGGGTCTATATGTAAGCTCTGGATTCTATTGCTCCTGTTCGTGTATGCCCCTTTTCTCTTCGCCCCAAGTTCCCTTGGTTTGATGGGACGTTGAGGGAGATGCGGAGACGGGGTGAAGGTTAGAGCGTTGCTGGCGCAGATCTGCCCTTGATACTGACTGCCTTAGATTGATGGACCATTATTCTGTCAATCTGCATTCACCCGTAAGAAGGCAGAATTCCTGTCCAGGGCGATTGCAGTTGCTAGGAACCAACCGGCTCAGCTTTTTCGGACAATAGACAGACTGTGCAACCCAGCCTGTCTGCAGGTTCAGAAAGCCTTTTCGCAATTAGAGTGCGAGAAGCTTGCTCATTTCTTTGCAAATAAGGTGGCCAACATCAGGGTCGATCTGCATCCAGCAAACTTTAAGGGGGATGCTGTCGGACAATGTGAGTACACAGAACCTCAGTTTTCTTGGAGTTCCTTCGGTCGACCTGACTTCGTGGATGTCATGAGGATCATCCATAGTGTATGCCCTACAAGCTGTAGTTTGGATCCTGGACCAACTTCCCTATTGTTGGGTTGTAGTGACATCATTGGTTCAGTCCTTGTGTGAATAGTCTGGTGCTCCTTGGAGACGGGTGAGTTTCCTAGCTCCCTGAAAGAGGCAGTGGTGACACCTCTCTTGAAGAAAGCTATCTTGGACCCGGACTGTTTCACAAACTACAGACCGATCTCAAACCTACCCTTTATTGGGAAGGTGATTGAGAAAGTAGTGGCGGCCCAATTGGAAGACCATTTAACCATCCATGACTTCTACGAATCCTTCCAGTATGGTTATCGTAAAAGACATAGCACCGAGACTGCACTAGTTCAGGTGCTTAATGATCTTCTGAGGGCGAGAGATCAGAAGAGGCGTTCTATTCTAGTTCTTCTTGATCTCTCATCAGCCTTTGACACTGTGGATCACTTGGTGTTGATAGCACACCTGAGGCAGATTTGTGGAATATTGGGGATCGTCCTTCAATGGTTCACCTCATTCCTCACCGGGAGATCACAAAGAGTTGTGTCTGGGTTTTTCCCTCAAGCCCAACTCCTTTGTTGTGTGGGGTGCCTCAGGGTTCAGTGCTTTCTCCCATGTTATTCGCGGTGTATATGCTGCCCCTCTGAGACATAAGATGGTATGAGCTGAGGTTTCACTGTTATGCAGATGATACCCAGCTATACCTGTCTTTTGCCCCCGACCAGAATGGAGCTCTCTCTGTGTTTAACAACTGTCTGAAAGAAATCCAGGACTGGATGGACTCTAGTTGGCTGAAGTTGAACTCAGAAAAGACAGAGGTTTTGGTCATGGACCCTGATCATCAGATAGAGGGGTCGTCTGTTGGTGCGCCCTCAGGAAATTTTCTTGGCGGCATTTCACTCCCAACCTCTGAACGGGTGCGTAACCTGGGGGTCATTTTGGATGACACGCTGACACTACAATCACAAGTGTTGGCAGTCATCAAGACTTCCCTTTACCACCTTAGGAATATCGCCAGAGTTAGGCACCTTGTTCTGTCTGACGCATTACCAACGCTGGTCTAAGCATTTGGGTCCTCGCGTTTGGACTACTGCAACTCCCTGTACTTTGGGCTTTCTGGGGTTGAAATCTGCCGCCTTCAGCTAGTGCAGAACGCTGCAGCCAGGGTTTTGACTGGGACAAGTAGGTCCTGTCATATTACCCCGGTGCTGCGAGAACTACACTGGCTACCGATACCGTGGCGGATCACCTTTAAAGTCAGTTTACTGACTTTTAAAGCCCTACATGATTAGGGTCCAGCCTATCTGAAAGAACTTCTGTTTTTTTATTGCCCCGGCCGATCGCTTTGCTCGGCCAATGAGGGGTTGCTAGAGATTCCAAGAGTGAATCTTAAATCATCAGGTTGTAGAGCTTTTTCTTACGCCGCACCCACTCTTCGGAAATTTCTGCCACACCGGTTACGGGAGTGCACCTCCGTGGAGGAATTTAAGAGGGGGTTAAAAACCTATCTTTTTCAAATAGCTTTTTTGGAACATTGATTCTATTTGAGATTGTTGATCATACTGTGATTTTATTGTGTTTATATACTGAATTTTATTATTTGTGTCATTTTATTGTTTACAGCGCCTTGACAATTGAAAGGCGCTTTATAAATAAATTTATTATTATTATTAAGTATTTCCTGAGATTTGTCTGTATTGCCTCAGATGCTGCAGCCATGGCAGTTACCTCAGGCATTTTAAAGAACTGGGCCCAGATATTCAAAGGTTGTGCATGGCGCAACACTGTTCTTTCATGCACAACCCACTGTCGCTGATACGATATTGAAAAGGAGAAAATGCGCCTGCACAAATCCCGATCACGATCAGTAATGTATGCAGGCACAGGTGGGGGGGGCGTGCCCATGCATAAACTGCACAGCCCGATATTCAGCCGGGCTGTGCAGAGTTATGCAGGCGCAACCCCTACCTGCGCCTGCACAAAGTTACGCTGAAAAAAAAAGGAACAAGTCGAGGGCCAGCCACAGGTGAGCTGCTGCATTGCAGGGTGCAACACAGCAGCTGCCACCTGTGGGTGGCCCTGAACTATTCCCGCCACACCTGGCGGCGCCCCCCCATGCCCCGATCGCGGGCTGAAGTGTCACCCTCCCACAGCCCAATCATGGGCAGAACAGTATTCTGCCCCAGCAGCCTGCCTCGCGGGCATAATTTTAATCTTCCCCCACCCCGAGTAGCCCGATTGCGGGCATAATGTTAATCTTCCCCCACCCCGAATAGCCGATCGCGGCATAATGTTAATCTTCCCCACCCCGAGTAGCCGATTGCGGGCATAATGTTAATCTTCCCCACCCCCGAATAGCCCGATCGCGGGCATAATGTTAATCTTTCCCCCACCCCGGTAGCCCGATTGCGGGCATAATGTTAACCCCGAGTAGCCTGATGCATGGCATCCTCCACCGCCCCACGTCCAGAATCCCGGTTGATCTAGTGGCCACCTTCCGCCCAGAGCCCCAGCACCGCTCCCCCCATCAGCGGCGGGTGGCAGCACCCACCGCCTGCTGCCCGCCACGCCCGACTGACAGCTTGGTAGGGCTGCCGCCCATTGGTTCAGAGCATGAGCCAATGGGCGTAGCAACCTCACTAAGTCAGTCCAGATATGTGAATGAAAATTCATTCACATATCTGGACTCTGACAACTCTGACCTCGACACGCCCATTGGCTCATGCCTCGGGCTCAGGCGACCCACTGTCGGTGTGAGGCGGCAAGCGGTGAGTGCTGCCAGCTGACGGGGGAGGCGGGGTGGTGAGCTCCGTGGGCGGGAGGTGGTGTGCCACTAGATCACCAGGGATTCTGGACGTGGTGGGGGGAGGATGCTGCCAGCGATCCCGGGCTATTTGGAAGTGGGGGAAGATTAGCTTATGCCCGTGATCGGGCTACTCGGGGAGTGGGGAAGATTAACAGTATGCCAGCGGTCGGGCTGCTCGAGAGGTGGGGAAGATTAACATTATGCCCGTGATCGGGCTGCTGGGAGGGGATGGAATACTGTTCTGCCCGCGATCGGGCTGCAGGGGGCGTCGGTCCCCGACGGCTGCTGCCTGGTAGGGTGCCAGGCGCAAGTCGCCGGGTATCGGTGCACCTGCATGCTAATGGCATGCAAATGGGGCCATAATCAGATGCAAATGGCCCCCCATGCGCCTTGCATAAATTATGGCCCCATTTGCATGTCACCCTTTGAATATCGCAGGTGCTGTGCATGGCGCAATGGAACTTGCGCCACCACATCTCAATGCTCCACGTTGAACACTTGTGCTGGCGCAGTTCCACTGCGCCATGCGCAGAGGGTGTGGCCATGGGGCGATAGTCAAAGAAGTTGCGCCATAGCGCAACTCCGTTGAATATCGCCCTGGCCACACCCCTGCGCAAATATTTTGAGCAGCGCAGGTGCTTGCACCACAAAATGGGCGAGTTTGAATATCTGGGCCCTAGTGTACTGCCTAAATCTAATATTAGAATTTTAAAGCAGCCAACCATTACCTTTTATATCTCAGGTACTCTTTCTTTTCCCTTTGGTTAATTAGAAGATTTCTTACCTGATGTTAATAGGTGTGCTGTGTGGTACAGCATTCAACTGGCAGCTGACATATCTATCTCTAGTTGCCCTGCAGCGTCATCAGTATTGTGACCTCACTGGCTTTGACATCGTAGCTACTTAGGAACAGCCACTCAGTAGCTGCCAGGTTAGTTACCTCTAATGTCATTTTGGTGAGATCACAGTGCTGATGATGTAGTGTGGGGGGGAGGGTCACCTGCCAGACAGAGAGTTGTTCCACACTTGCAGAACAATATTATCACATAGAAGACCCTCTTATGAGCAAAGGGAAAAATAAACTACTTCAGAAATAAAAAGTTACTACTGACTAGTTCTTAAAATGTGTGTTATTTTCCTGTTTGCCTGTTTTGGTTCAACTAGATCTTTAAAACACACCTCCTGGCTCTGGAATTCAGGACTTGCGGAGGACATGCAGCAGTCGGTTTACCTCTTTTAAGTGTAACAAGCTCCTTGGATTGGTGATAGAAACCATTCTCAGTGAGTCTATGACCTTCAAAAAGTCTGTGAGGACTATCGGTCTTCAATGTTGAACAAATCTTAGTGTGGCTGTAGCAGTCGCTTCTTTAGCAGGAACACTCACAGCTCCACTCCCAGTGGTCTGGAATAGGGTTATGCAGCCCAACAGCAGCAACAGTTCATGGGGACCCCCTACAAATCTCCTAAAGTACATGGAAAAAGGGGTCTGTCAACCACCAACCAGCCCCCCCCAACTCCCTCTTCTGTGGATCCCCATCAGGGACTTGGGTGAGGAGCAGCATCTTTCTTTTCTTGTCTCAGTGGCAGGCAGTGACCATAGCAGATGGGTCCTAGACATCATCCAGCATGGATATGTCCTGGTATGGTTGTCACAGCCTCCAGAGACCCCCGAGGCCCTGACGTTACTCCCTTGAGCACTTAACCTTCCTAAGGGAAAATCAATTATAACTACTACCTTTCAGTCCCATATTAGCACTGTTTCAAGGATAAGATACCCTTCTGATCTAGATGAAATGAATATTAAATGAGTAAAATAGAATTTTTGAAGTAAGAAAGATATTGAATTCACTCTGGCTGATTGAGGGATGTGCACTTTATTTAGGGCAAGGAAGCAAATGAAATCTGAGTCTTGATCGTTGGGAACCTATCATTTAAGTGTATAGATACACAAACTGTGGAAATTTATGGAGGTTTATTTTTGTGAAATGTATATACTGAGTTGTGGCTGGACAGATTTACTTGTATGCTAACTCCTTTAAGGTATAGGAACCATCTAAAAATATGGGATTTATACAGTGTGACTATGTAAGCTACTAAATCTGGGTATATCTGAATTTTGGATTCATTAAAATGCCATAAATGTCTATATGGAACCAGGGACAACAGGAATGAGCATGAACATGGTTTCATATTATGTTATTAATGATGTGAAAAAATCTCTCTGAAAAAGTATTTTAAACTAATTCTTTTAACTCATTCCTTAGCTGTTTATAAAGCAGACGTAAATGATGTTAATTTAAAGGTAGAGTATCTAATATAAAACCTTTCTGAACAACTATAATGAAATTTTGATGAACAGTGCTAAAAGTTTTGATGCTCAGCATAGCTGTGTTTGTCGTTTTGCTATTCAACGCCATTATATACAAGTTATTTAGTAAAAGCTATGACAGAGCTACAACAAGATAACTAACTGTTCACTCTACAGTGGTGTGTTTTTACAGCCTGAGTATTTTGGAATAGAGAATAATGTACAGATATGTTTATGATTATTTCCATTTATAAAATGTGATACCAGTCTTATGTGATTATCCATACAGTATGTTCTAATCCCTGATGATGCCCACATGGGTGAAACTTTGGGCTTTTGATATGGGGATCCTGCTTCACATTCTTTTATGAATAAAGACCATCAGATATGGATTTTGGTGTGGCTTTTGTCACTTCGTTTGAGACTGAATTTTTACATTGTGCAGCTCCTGAGTTTGAATTATTGACCTAGAACTTTCCTTTGTTTGTGCCTTTGGATTCTGTGAAGAACCATAGCTTGGTGGATGGACTTCATGCGAGACTTGCTGTAAGGCTCTTATTTAGCATGATTACCTGGACTTCCAGTATACTTAGGTTGTTATAAACCACATGCTGTATTAGTGATAAGGTTGTAGTAAATCTGCATTTACAAATCTAATACAGTATATGCTGAGTGTTATCAGAACTGCTGTTGTAGAATGGAAAGTTTTGCAAAGTTTTGCAGACATTGGGTCAAGTTTTGGGATGAGACAACCCACGTTTGGTTATAGTGATACTTAGCAGAAAAGGTTGTTTTCTACCATTAGGGCTAAAAAGAATCTAGAAATTTGGACGAGTGAGAGTGATCTTCAGATTAAACTAGAACAACTCCAAAAAAAAGACACAAAACTTGAATGGCATGGATTTCACACTGGGTGAATACCTCCATTCTAAATGTATTCCATGTAGTTTAAGGTTTCTTATAGAACCTAATCTAGGAATAGAATCAAAGACACTGGATAAGAAATGGGAAGGCATGTAAAATCATTGTTCACTTGATTTCATGTATGCCCTTATAGAGGTATCTTTCGAGAACAGAAACACCAGAGCTGAAGAAATAAAAAAGTACAGGACCAGCTTAATCTCAAATCAGAAGAGGAGCAATTTAAGAAGACATTGGGAAGAAATTTAAAAAAGATTAGATTCTTTCACAGAAGAGCTCAAGAAAACCAAATTGAAAAAGTTTAAATGTGATACCAGTGATTATTTATTTGAAAGTTGGTGATCGGGAGAGGCACCATGAGCCGTGGCTTGTTTCCAGGTGCAATTCTTGGGGAAGGGGAATATTGTACAGATGCAAACTGACTTACAGAACTTTATTAAGCTGTTGGTGGTATTAGTGAATGGGGGGAAATTTGGCCAGCACAGCGGGGAAATTCCCCATCTCTTGCGGTAGGGGGTGCTGCGAGTTTCTGGTTGGCCAGTGGTAATGAGGATGGCATCCCGGGTGGAGGAGTCTGCCTCCCTTCCCACCCAGACCGTGGTGGAAGCTTCTTCATGAAAACTGTCGGTTATAGAAAAAAATATTACGCGTCAGACGGTCTTTGCGACCCGGGTCCCGTGCTCAGTATTTTGTTGTAGGGTGCAGCCTTTAACAGAGTACACTGACCATAGAGCTTACCTTCGGGCATTACTCGAAGAGGAAGAATGCCGGTTTTATGCAGTAAATGTGGCTGGAGGAGAGCCAGAAAAGGGAGTAGCCAACGTGGGACTGAAGAATGCAGCGGTCGAAGTATTGCTCAGGAGCGGTGTGACCAGAGCAGTGCCGGAGAATAGAGCCACCAGCACAGAACCAGAGAAAAGAGTGGCCAGTGTGGGGCTGGTGAATGAGCGGCTGGAACAAGGCCAAAGAATGGAGGAAGCAAGTCACCACCATGTCTTAACACAGCTGAAACCCAAGATAAGGAAAGCACAAAAAGTTTACCTAGTGTTATTCTTTCAACACCGTTGTGTCAGAACTCTGAGGTAGCTGAAGATTGTGGTCAGAATGGGGGAACACCTGTTATGGGAACTAATGATGTAGAAATGGAGCTAGACTTGAGCAGTTGAAACCACAGTATGCACGTGGGAGGTTCAAATGCCGTGCAGGATGGGGCAATGTCCAACTCAGAAGTTTCACTGGGCAAAATGGGAAATTTCAAGCTTTACCACAAGTTTTACATATGCCAGATTATGATGACAATATTTTGATCTCTGGACTACCAGTAGGGGAAACATTAAGGCAAGAAAGGTGGGTTAGGCATTCAGAAACTCAACCCTGGGTCCCCCTGACAGAAGGAGCTCCATACAGGAAGACCTTCTAGAGCTTCCATCAAGCTTACAGCTTACCCTAAGCTTTGCATACTGATAAAAAACAATGTCTTGCTGGCAGAAGAATTTCCCCCTTTAGTAGAGACTGTGGACATGGAGGGTGAAACACCCCAGCAAGAATCCAGCTCACTCTCTGAGAAATTGAATAATCAAGGTCCTTCTGCTCCTGTTCTCCCCAGGCCCTCTTATTCTTTGCCAAGAACACACTGCAACATAGGTCTGGCAACTTTTAACCTCATAGACCAGAACAGAGGGAACAAAACTCAATATGCGAACCTTTGCAGGTCTGTTTCATAACCATCCACCACCCCTGGAACCAGCTAAAAGGCGTAATGCCATTCACATAAAATATAGAGGAGGCTTGGACACCTTTCCAGACTGCATTTATGTGGGCAGAAACCTTTTAAAGGAAAGCATGGCATTTTCTGCTCATGAAATTTATGCCCTTTTTCATACTTCGGGGGACCCAAATTTTGATGCTAGTTTTAAAACACCTGCAGGTCTGGAACTCTTCTAGCAAAGGTATCAGGGAGTGAGGCATACGCCAGAATGGTTTGCCTTTATAACAGTTCCACTTACTGAACCTGTATTTTGCACAATTACAGTTCTATTTAAAAATGAGGGCGTGGCAATTGTGGACATTCTCTACTGGTTAAGCTCTAGATGCTCAGTTTTGGGACTCCCTGACCCGATTATGGATTCAGAGGACATATGGACGGAGGATGGCACATTTGAGTTTGACTTCCACAAACAAATGGGTCTATTCAGCACCTACCAAGTTTTTTTTATCTTGGGAGGGACTGTGGCTTCATATTTTATGCTGGACAGCCTAAATCTTGTTCTAGGTGTGGGGCATACTCCCATCTCAGTAGTGCATACGACCAGATAAAAATGTTCCCTCTGCAGGGGACTCAGCCACACAATCATAAACTGTCCTATGCCAGTAAGCTGCAACTTGCGCGAAGACACCTCACATGCTTTCTTAAATTGTCCTTGGGCATCCCACAACAATGCAGCAAATGAAACTGATGAAGATGAACAGGAAGCTGCCTTCACCAGAGGAAGACGATCAGCTGTGGCTGCGACCTCCATAACTAGACAGGGCAGACAACAAACCATTGAAAAGAGGGCAGTATCCTTGTCTGCAGATCCAGAACTACCACAAGCAAAGAGTCCTCCCCCTTTCTTTGCCCCAGCTTCGGACTCCCTGACTACCTCAGAGGAGGGACACTTTGGTAGAATCTGAAGAATCTCAATTTGAACCAGTGCAACAGATGGAACATATCCCCTTCAGAAATGACTAGGACATTACCCCAAGGGATACCCTCAACATCTGAATTGGGTACTGCAAGCATGCCCCCCCAATACAGATAAGTGGGAACATCAGAAATCATGGCGACTGACACATAGTTGTTCTCAGAGAGAAGGAACAATACCAAAACCTCCAAGAGATCCTGAAGTTTGCACCAGAAATAGATTTGCTCTCTTAGCTAAGTGGAAACAATGGGATGAGGAAGAAGCTGATGCTGATGTATCATCTGTAGCTTTCTCTCAGCCAGAAAATATGACCGATACAGAACTGACCACAGGGGATTCAAGGTCCAAGAAAAAAAGAAGAAACAAACAAAAAAAAATAAAACCATCTGCAGAAGAAATTGCTGAGGGGCAGGGGAGCTCTATTTCTTAATTCATGGCTTTAAACCTTACATATGGGTTGCTGAATGGTAACAGTATTAAGAATGCAAAGTGAAGGCATACAACTTTCTCTATTTTTAGGGACTTAAAATTGGACATCTGTTTCTTGCAAGACACAAGACTGTACACTCTCAGGGAACAACAGAGTGCTTCAAAAGAGTGGTTCAGTGGCCCATCGTTCTGGTCTCTGGGCGAAGAACCTTGTTCTGGACTGTGCCTTGGTTAATGTACCTGGACTTAGTCTCTCGGTTAATAGATGTAATACCAGGCAGGGTTCTTATCCTTGATGCTAAATATCACAACCATGATTTTAGGATGACAAATTTTCAAACAAAATATCAAAGAATTGAATTATTGCAAAAGGTGTAACCTTATTTATATACCTTAAAATCAGTAATTCGGGGAGGGGGTGATTTCAACTGCATATTGTCCCTAGAGGATAAAACAGGGTTTACACAGAAATTGTATGATACTAATTTTTTGAGCAGGTTATATAAAAATGCATGTCTCAGAGATTGTGCAACAGTGAAAGGTCCCATTACAGAGCATACTTCTTTTAAAAGAAGGTTGTCCGCCAGTATAGATTTCTTCTTTGCATCTCAGTGGTTGCCAGTGACCTGTTTCAGGGTGATACCAATTGAAACTTCAGACCATAGACTAATTGAAGCAAGTTTTGGAACACCAAAAAATAAGCCGCAATCCAATTCTGTTTGGAGACTTAATGTCTCTTCCCTTGAAGACCAGGAAACATGGGAGAGGATTCAGGCAGAGCCAGAAGCAAGGCTATTAGATTTTGAATTATATGATCACTTTTTTGGTGGCAAGACACTAAAAAAGATATACTGTATAAACAGTCTGCAGTCAGCTAAAACTGCCTCAAATAAAATATATCTGAATTATCTTAAGCTCAGGAACAAACTTCAAACTTTAATGTCATAGGCCATAGAAACAGGGATGGATCAAAATACCAACATACAAGAAATCAAAACTGAAATGAATAAGTTTCAGTACGACAGGGCCCAGTCATTTTTTATTGAACAAAAGTTTGGGACTCAAGGCAAGGCACAGCATGCAAATCCCTATGATAGCTGTAAGCAAATAATTGAGTGCAAATACATGACTGAACTTCAGTTAGAATCAGGTGAAATTTCAGATTTCGCCCAGGAGATGGACCAGATAGTGGCTAATCATGTGTAGGGATTATTTGGTCAAGCTTCTCCCAACCCTGATACTCTGGAAGGTTTCTTTCATCACTTATGCATTCCATGCTTCCAGAGGGGGAAGAAAAACATTGATATCCCCCAATCTCCAGGACAGAACTACAATCTGCCATCTCAGCATTAAAAAATGGAGTTTCTCCTGGCCCTTATGGGCTATCAGGAGAATTTTATTTAAAAAAATTATAGATAAACTACTAGACTACCTATTGATTGTATTCAGTGACATTCTGACAGGGGCAGTACCTTTTCCAGCCTCACTGGCAGATAGCCTTCAATTTTTTTCTGTATAAAAAAGGGGATGGGGCGTCACTTAATAATTATAGGCCAATGAGCCTAATAAATGTTGATTGGAAACTACTGTGTAAAATATTTTGCACCAGACTGGTAAACATTGCTCAGTGTATTATGTCCCCAGCTCAGACATATGCTATCTCTCTGCGATACATGATAGATCATCTTAAAACTATAAGAGAGGTATTTGTCTTGATGCCTCAGGCATTCTACTTATACTTGACCAGTCTGAAGCATTCAATGCAGTTCCACACGAATACCTTTTTGAAGTGTTATGGAAATACGAAATTCCAGAGAAATTCATTAGTTGGATTCAAATCTTATATAAAAATGCTTCACCAAGTCCAGTAGTGAATGGCAGGGTGGGAAGGCATATTCAAATTCGAGGGGTAAGGCGGGGATGCCCCTTGAACCCTCTGCTTTACGTCTGACCATCAACCCCGTGCTCCAAAAGCTAAATAGGGTTGGAGGAATTAAACATATTCAAGTGCCACGACAAATAGAATTCTCAGTAGCATTTTCATACATTGATGACGTCACCATTATGGTTGCAGACACAGCTTCAGGAGAGAGAGCCCTAGAAATTGTGTCCACCTTTTCAGAAATTTCTGGGTCAAAAATTAAAAAGTGGAGGTTTAGTATTACATCATATTGAGAACCAGAAGGTTGGCATCTCTGGCATCCAATTGTCTGAGACACCAGTCAGGATCCTAGGGGTCCTGTTTGGTACTCCAGACCCAGCTATCATAAATTGGGAAGAAGCTATAGTTAAAGCTGAAGAGAAAATAGAAAGATGAAAATCTTTCCCCATGTCCAAAAAGAAGAGTATACATGTATAAAACATTTATCATACATTTATTCTTGCTGATTAGCTAAGTTTTCCCTTTGCCAGCTAAGCTTGAAGCTAAAATATATAATATAGCATTTCGATTACTATGGGACAGTAGGCTAAACCCAATTAAAAGAATAGTTAACTATTGGCCAGTTAAGCAAGGAGATTTGGCTATGCTAAATCCTGTAATTTTCTTTTTTATGACTTTTGTGTACCCAAGCCTGCTACCTATACTTTTAGGGAAACAAATGCCCTGGGTAACTATATTTAAGGAAATGTGTTTATGTTACTGGCAGAAGTGGGAAATGCAGAATATATTTCTGGCAGAAGTGGGAAATGCAGAATGGGGGGTCATTCAGGGCCATCCCACAAGGAACCGTTTCATATATTTTAGATCTTTTCAAAAAATTGAAAGGGTGGAAAGTGACTCAAAATGAGATTAGTCACATGGTCAGGAAGGAAGCTTACAGAAAAATGTTGAATTTAGAATTTCTTGTAACGCCATGTTTCCCTCTTCCTAATAACATTAAAGTAGAAGAAGTCACTGCACAACTAACAGAACATCGGGTCCCACCAAAAGTTTGGGACCCCATTTGGCTATGCTGTCACATTTATATTTCGATTGACTCTATATGGATGGATTCTGGGATCTGTTGGCTAATACATGATAAATACCCCAATTTAACCCTTAGGCTGCTGCCGACTTGATATCTTGTCCTAAAAACCTATGCATTCTAAATCTTCTGGCAGCCTAAGGGTTAAGAAACTAACTTATGATGATCTAATTTTTGGTCAGTTTGGGAGAGACTGATATGTAATGGCAATAATAAAATGGGTTATATGGCAAATAAGATGCCAGTTTGTGTTGCAGCAGAAAAGGGTGAATCAACAGGGTGTCATTGAGAGGATCTCAAAGGAAATAAAAATAATATGGATGAAGGAAAAATCGTCACTTCCACAACCCATCTTTAAGGTGTGGTGGAGGCACTGGCCAAAGGTATTATATTAGATTCTTAAAACTTCAGTTTTTAATGTATCAGAACAATGTTTTAAGGAAGCTAAGAGATGGTATTGTTGTTTAAGATGGAGTCTACAATGATATTAAGGGTTGTGGAGGAGGAGGTTTGAGGAGATTAGGGATGAGTTTTTTGAGTGTGCAATCGGATATCCTCACTTAAAGAAATTGCAAATTTTTGAATAGACTAAGGAAACATTGTGCTTGAATGAGTAAAGGGTTAATTTTCCTTTAATTTAAATAACTTTCTGGCTAACTAAAACTTCAATAATTTGCTTTGGATATCATATGCTTGCTACTATGCTGAAAGGTGTCTTCAAAAAAAAAATATATATATATAGGAAACAAAATGTATTTTTGATAATTTGGGTTAGTATTGGGAGCCTTGAAAGTTTGAAGTGGGAGTGAGTGCCTAGAGAAGTGGGGTATGGAACAGAAAATTTGGGATTGCTTATGAAGGGCTAAATTTATTTTATATCCAAATACCAGCAGAACTTAGTGTATGAATGTATGAATTACCTTCTATTTACAATAATAATGGTGGTATATTCCAAATGTTTTACAGTTCATAGTGATGTGTTTTATGTCCTTTGTATATTTTGTAGATGAATTTCTGTATAGATCTGATAAATAAAAAATTTCCCTACTCTTATTGAGAAGTGCCATGGGATATTTAATGTCCACCTGAACAACCACCAGAACAGGCAGATGGGACCTCAGTTTAGTGTCTCATCCAAAAGACTGTACCTCAGGAGTGCAGCACCTCCCCTCATGATGCACTGTAGTGTCAGTATTGGGATTTATCCCACGTTCCTGGTGTGGGGCTAGAACCCACAATCTTCCAGCTTCAGAGGTGAGTGTGCTATCTTCTGAGCCACTGGCATTGCATCTTAGACTAAACCAGGTATACAGTCGAACAGGTGGGCCAGCAATGTGAGAAGGCAGTAAGGAGGGCTTGGGGGATACTGGGATGCATAGGGAGAGGCTTCACCACTAGAAAACAGGAAGCTGTTGGCCCTCTGTACAGACAGTTGGTAAGACCACATCTTGAATACTGTGTACAGTTCTGGAGACCCCATCTCCGAAAAGACATAGACAGGGTGGAGGCTGTCCAGAGGAGGGAAACCAAAATGGTGCAGTGTCTGCACCAGAAAACATATGAAGAAAGACGAAAGGAGCTTAAGATGTATAGCCTCGAGGAAAGGAGGGAGAGTGGAGACATGATAGAAACTTTCAAATACCTCAACGGAATCAACAAAGTCCAAGAGGGTAGCGTCTTTCAGAAAAAGAGATGTACAAGAACAAGGGGGCACAATTTAAAGATGGGGGGGACAGCTCAGAGATAATGTGAGGAAGTATTTCTTCATGGAGAGAGAGAGTTGTAGATTCATGGGATGGCCTTCCTGAGGAGGTCGTAGTGTCAAAAACAGTGGGTGAATTCAAGAATGCATGGGACAGACATAAGGCAATTCTAGCAGGGGGTAGGAGGAAGTAGGCAGTTGGTTAACTAGGATCTGCAGCTTATCCGTTGAGTAGGGAAATGGGCAGACTAGGTGGGCCAAGCGGTCCTTATCTGCCATCAAATTCTATACTACTATGAAAACAGTGAAGAAACCATATAGAAATGGAGGAGAAGAGAGTGATACTGATAGTGCTGGAAGTTACACAAGAAGAAATGATATAACATACAACAGTAGGAGAGAGCGTTGGGAACCTTTTTAGTGTGAGAGAGCAAACAGGGGAAGACTTGGGGCCAGAAACACAGACTGGAGGCAGATCCCAGTATCATATGAGGGCACAAGGGCCCTCGGAGGAAGTAGAACTAGATACTTATCCAACACAATGAGGAGGAGGTAGAGGGACAGGAGGAGGAGTGGGAGGCTCGACCACCTACAGGGGGAGAAGGACATAGTGGTCTTAAGTAACAGAGCCCTAACTGACAGTGACATGTCTGTCTTAAGCAAAGGATTATCATTTTGTCCTTACAGGGGTCCCAGTAAATTTCAACTTATGGCAGACTTGTATCTTTTCTTTAGATCATTAAGACTCAAGGAACAATTCCATGACCAACCCCCGCAGGATCCTGTTGTCAGGGAGATTAGGCAGGCCGTTAAATACACTTCTGCTTACAATCCTCCTAAAGTGAGAAATCATAATATTGAGGCTTTCATTAAACAAGTTACCAGTCAGGTAGAGACACTTTTTAACACACCAACAACTTCATACCCAAGATGTGACTTATCTAGAGCAGAAAGTTTAGCCCTTAAAAATCTAGAAACAGATAATGCCACTGTTATTAAACAGGTGGATAAGGGTGGTAGAATAGTTGTGATGCATAAGGAACATTACATTAGAATGTGTAGACATTTATTAGACGTGGCAGAAAACTCTCAAAAAGTAGAAGAGGATCCTACTCCCAGAATCAAAGTATTAAGCAAATACTTGACACGGATGTAGAATTAGGCCACCCACAGAAATGGCAGAGAGAACTACTAATTCTCACCCCAGGGGTCCTTTAGCATCAGTAACATAAAGCAGTTAGCTGACCAAGTAGAACTGCCCCGGAGGTGTGGTTTATGCTAATTAATTAGCATCAGCCAATCGGAGAACAGCTTGAGGTGTGCTGAAGAGAGCCTGCCAGAGAAGGCACCAGAATCTTTTCTCCGCTGACTGAGCAACACTGCCTCTGAGGTGTTCCCACTCATTTGGCCAAGAAAACGTTTTTTTCCTGAACCTTTGTAGTAAATCTTTATATTTCTTTACTGTGCTGAGTATTTTCTGAGCTTTTATTGTGGTTCTCCATGGTTCCCGGGAACCATGTTTTTCGGTCGGTTCTGCGATTTCTCCGTGGTTCCCTCCGACATTTTTATTTCTTTATTTTAACCGCGTTTGTGTATTTTTGATGGTTCCTTTTAAGCTTTAAATCGCGGTTCCGTTTTTTTTCTTCAGGAACCACAGTTTTCATTCCTTTTTTTACTTCAGAAATAGCGGTTCTTTACCATGAGGGAACCAACCACATGCTACTACTAACTGTAGTGGAACTTTTAAATTTAAAATGGTTTCTGTGAATTGGCATGTCAGAAACCCCCAAAGAGTGGACTGGACCCACAGGTTTTAAAAATTGCTTAAACTGTCACAGGATTGTGGCCAAAGCTGATACCCGCGATCTGTGCTTGAAGTGTTTGTGTCCAGACCATTACTGTTCACTTTGCTCAAAATATTGTTCTAAAACTTTGAGAAACAGAGCAAAGAGGTTTAGAGAGAGATGGCTGAGGAAGGGTCCTCTTCTGTTCTAAAACAAGGACCCAGTCTTACCAATGAGGAGCCTTCTAAAATTTCAAACCGGTGCTGATGAAGCATCCACTAGCTCTAAGCCCAGAAGAGATGCTGATGAAGTGCCTTTAAAAGGAAAAAATAATAAATTAAGTGCTGATGAAATGCCTTGAAAGCAAAAGCTTCCAAAGGGGCTGATGAAGTTCCTTCAAAAATAAGAAATAATAGGGGTGCAGATGAAGTGCTTGGATCAAAAAGGAAGCCAGATTCAGCCACTGATGAGGTGGCACCAAAAAAATTGTGTAAAGATAAACAACCTCTTGTTCCTCCTGACAGTGGTAAGGGTGATCAAGCAGGAGGTAAAAAACATAAAGAGAAGTCCAAACACACACAGCCTGACAGTCCCCCAGATTTTCAGAAGGAGCTGCCTTCGGCTGAAGATATGGCAAAGGCTTGGTATGTTTTCCAGACCTTACAAGGCATGGGGTCTTTTTTTCTCTGCCTTGTCAAGCAAACACCCCCCTGTAGCCCCCTCTGATGCAGGAACCTGTGAGGGTGAGGATGAGGATGATTACTATGATGCTCCAGACAATATTTCAGATATTAATCCCCTTGAGCCTGACATTTCCCTTGATTCTAATGTTGGTGCTTCCCCTTCAGATTAGGAGGATTATTCCTCTTTGTTAACCTTCCTCCAGCACCTGGTGGATACTCTTGACAAACCCTACCAGGAGTCCAACCAGGAAGAAGAAGAGGAGGAGGATGACTACAGAGAAATGAAAGGTCTCACTACTCTAAAAGATGGTTCTCAATATTTACAAAGCTTTCAGGAGAAACACCCTGAAGCTGTTACAGACCACATCCTCTTTACTTGGGGTTGAGAAATGCATTGACAAGAAATACCAGCACTCCAGAGCGAATACTGACTTGCTGACTGTCCACCCTGGGCATGAGGGAGTAGTGCAGCAAGCTGCCTGTGATAAAGCTGGAGTGCCTTTGTCTTCCTTACCCCTGGACAAGGACTCCCGGAAAATAGACTACATTGCAAAGAAAGTTTATACTTCTGCTTCTTTGCTTCTTCGTCTATCTTTTTACTTGGCCTGCACAGCCAAGTACCAGAAGGCTTTGTGGAATTCTGGCCGGGCCATTGCACTACAAGAATCTGAGTCTGTGGTCCAGGACTTGGTAGAAACAGCTAAGACTGCCCTGGAATCCACTAAATATCAGTTCCACATGGCAGACGACAATAATGATGCTGCTGCATCCAGAGTTATGGCCCAGGCCATATCTCTCAGAAGGTTTGTCTGACTGAGAACCACTAACTTGACACGGAATACTCGGTCCAAAGCCATGGACTTTCCCTGCGGATAGAAATCCTCTGTTCGACTCTAGGACAGAAGAGTACATGAAAAAGGTGAATCAGTACAAGTCCACTTGTCAGTGCAATATTGCCAAGCAAAGAGCTTCCACTCAGAAGTCTCAGCCCAAGGCAAACAGAGGAAGGGGTTATTTCCCTAAGCCTTATTACCCTGTCCTCCTCCTCAGTATGACTACTCCCAGATGAGAGGATACTACAGGGGAAGGGGCAGGAGAGGCCAGAGAAAGCTGGCCACTACCCAGGCCCCTACTACTCATTCCAAACCCTGACTTCAGTGTCTTGGTTGCCTCCCCTTTGCCAGTAGGGGGCAGGCTTTCCCACTACCTCCAAGCCTGGACTCACACAACTTCAGACAAGAGGGTCTTGGAGGTAGTGGAAAAGGGCCTGTCTCATAGAAACATAGAAACATAGAAGTTGACAGCAGATAAGGACCACAAGGCCCATCCAGTCTGCCCATTTCTTTTTCTACCTTATAAGTGTGTCCTCATCTTTTGCTCTGTCAATGGCCTATCAATTCATACTCATCTGTATTGCTCTCTTATGCCTATCCCATGCTTGTTTGAAGCCCTGCACTGTATTCATATCCACCACTTCCTAAGATAGGACGTTCCATGCATCTACCACCCTTTTTGTGAAAAAGAACTTCCTCACATTACCCCTTAATCAACCTCCCTCTAGTCTCATGCTGTGTCCTCTCGTTCTGCTATTTTTCTTATATTGAAACATGTTAGAATTTTTCACCTTGTTAATGCTCTTAAGGTGTTTGAAAGTTTCGATCATATAAACTATCTCCTTCCTTCGCTCTAGGGTATATATATTGATCTCCGTTAATCTGACCTCATATGTTTTCTGATGCAGTCCCTGCACCATTTTGGTTGCCCTTCTCTGGACTGCCTCCATTTGGTTAATGTCCTTGTGAAGGTGTGGCCTCCAGTACTGTACGCAGTACTCCAGATGGAGCCTAACCAGTGTCTTGTAAAGAGGGATTATTACCTCCCTTTTCCGACTTGTGATACCCCTACTAATACACCCTAACATCCCCCTAGCCTTACCTACTGCTTTAGTGGTCTGCTTGGATGATTTCAGGTCATCGGTGATGATGATGCCCAAGTCTCTTTCTTCCCTTGTGACTGTCAGCAACTCCCCTCTAGCCTGTAGGTGGCTTCAGGGTTTCTCTTCCCTATGTGCATGATCTTGCACTTCTTTGCATTAAACCATAGTTGCCACTCTTCCGACCATTTTGCTAGTTTATCCAGATCTCTTCTCATTCTGCCCACCCCATCTGGAGCATCTACTGTGTTGCAGATCTTGGTGTCATCTGCAAACAGACAAACCTTACCCTCCAGACCATCTGCAATGTCACTGATGAAGATATTGAAGAGGACTGGCCCCAGGACTGATCCCTGAGGTAACCCACTTGTGACTTGCATCTCTTCTGACTGTATACCGTTTACCACCACTCTCTGTTTTCTACCTATCAACCAGTTTGCCACTCAGTTGACCAACTTCTGACCCACCCTGAGCCTACCCAGCTTATTAATCAATCTTCTATGTGGAACAGTATCAAAAGCTTTGCTGAAGTCAAAGTAGGCAACATCAGCTGCTCTCCCTTGGTCCACTACTCTGGTTACCCAGTCAAAGAATCTATGAGATTAGTTTGACAGGACCTTCCTTTTGTAAACCCATGCTGTCTTGGATCCTGTTCTCCTATGGATTCCAGGTGTTGCACTATCCTTTCCTTAAGGAGTGCCTCCATAATCTTGCCCACTACTGAGGTAAGACTGACTGGTCTGTAGTTCCCTGCATCCTCCCTGCTGCCACTCTTGTGGAGTGGGATCACATGAGTCCTTCTCCAGTCTTCTGGGACCTCTCCTGTGCTCAGAGACTCACTAAACAGTTCTGATAATGGCTCTGCTAGTTCCACCCTTAGCTCATTTAGTACCCTGGGATGTATGCCATCAGGTCCCATAAACAATAGATTAATCCTGATGTCACATATTCTCAACAGTATATTTGGAATTCCTCTTATTAGCAACCATTTAGATGTCTATAATATACTTATTTAATGATGTATTATTACTACTGATTTGCAGAGTACATGTTTACGCTTACACATAGAACTTATCTCTTGATCTCATTTCAAGAAGATGCCAGCCTTAAGGGGCATTCAGTTTTCCAAACCCCTAACCCCATCAGAAAAGCTCTTGCTGGATTTGGAGATCAAACACCTTTTGGCATCAAAAGTGGTAGAAAGAGTACCACTCTTACAGAGAAACAAAGGCCTCTACTCCTGGTACTTTCTCACCCAAAAGAAAAATGGGGAGTGGTGACCCATTCTGGACCTCAGATATCTCAACAAACACCTTCTGAAACCAGAATTCAAGATGGTGACTCTAAATATGGTCATGCAGTCCCTGCAACAGGGAGACTGGCTAGTCTCCATAGATCTCAAGGATGTCTATTTTCATATTTCCATAAGGCAGTCCCAAAGAAAATTTCTGAGGTTCAGGCTTCCTTCAGGGCATTACTAGTTTGCAGCCATGACCTTTGGCCTAACATCTGCGCCAAGGGTGTTTACCAAATGCCTGGCTGTCGTAGCAGCACATCTCAGGAAACAAGGGGTATCAGACTACCCTTATCTGGACGACTGGCTGATAGTGAGAAAAACTCCAGCTCGGGTCCAGGAGTTCCTACCCATCACAAAAAGCACCCTGCTCTCTCTGGGATTTCTCATAAACCTGAAGAAGTCACACCTAGAGCCAGCTCAGCTCCTAACATTTATAGGAGCACAGTTGGACACATAAAGCAGAGCAGAGCCATCTAGCCACCAGAAGGAATTCAGAATTTCCTGGTAGTGGCAAACTCTTTCACCCTGGGCCAACCAAGACTGGTCAGACACTTCTTAAAATTTCTGGGACACAGGGCATCTATGATAGCTGTGGTCCTGGTACCAGGATAAGGGACATTTGGTATCACCTATGCTCCCACTGGTCCCAAAAGAGTAATGCTGTAGCCAAACTACTACCAGTAACACAGACCTTTATTGAGACCTGTGCTGGTGGAAGGACACTGCCAAGCTGTCAGTTGGTGTCCCCTTCCAGATCCCCTCTCCTACAAAAATCATCCCTACAGATGCTTCCCTGCTAGTATAGGGGACCCATCTGGACAGTTCCTTTGTCAGTGGCACCTGGACTCCAGAGGAGTCATGGTCACACATCAACCTCCTGGAACTCTGTGCCATTTATATGGCACTAGAGACCTCTGCCCCTTAAATCAAAGGTCACATGGTGCAGGTCAGGACAGACAACACCACTGCCATGTTCTACATAAACAAACAGGGTGGCACAAGGTCAAGAGTCCTTTGTACAGAGACTATGAAAATCTGGACCCTGGCATATTCTCTCGATGTGATCCTGTCAGCCATTCACCTTCCAGCCAAAGACAACACTCTAGAGGATGCCCTCAGTCAGGGACACAGCGAGTGGTGCCTCAACAAAAAAGTGCTAGCCACAGTGTTCCAAAGATGGGGCACCCCAGAAATAGATCAGTTTGCCTCCCCTCTCAATCACCAGCTTCCTCCCTTCTGCTGCAGACCACCAGTCCTGGGAACTCTCCCAGCAGATGCCCTGCTTTTAGATTGGTTGGTTCTTAACTCTGGGCAAGTACGTGTGCCCATTTATCTTCGAAACATTCTGGTGCCTTCTCTGGCAGGCTCTCCTCAGCACACACCGCAAGCTCTTCTCCGATTGGCTGATGCTAATTAATTAACATAAACCACACCTCCGGAGCAGTTCTACCTGGTCAGCTAACTGCTTTATGTTACTGATGCTAAAGGACACCTTGGAAGAAAGAAGAGTAATTTTTTCTTGTAAGATATCCCATGATCCTAGTATTCTACGGGCTCCCTAATATACACAAGGTCCCTGTCGATCCACCTACCCGCCTGATAGTCTCAGGGAGCGATTTGATCTTAGAGATATTATCTAACTTTGTAAATCTTTCTGCACAGCCAGCAGTTCCGATGATGGCTAGTTACTTCAAAGACACAAATGACATCCTGGGAACTCGTACATGATTTGAGCTCATCTATGAGCTTTGATGATGTAATGCTGTGTAGCATGTACATTAAAGAGCTTTACACCGCAATACCTCACGAAGATGGACTTTGGAGCCTAGAGATAGGGTTAAAAAAGAACACAAGTGAGCACATGCTACCAGTGATTAGCTTCCTCCTCCCTGAATTAGCAAGACTAATTATGTATGAAAATTATTTTGGATTCAAACGAAAGTACTATATTCAAAAGAATGGCACTGCTATGGGCAGCACATTAGCACCCACATATGCTACTCTTTATATGGATCATTTCAAGATATTGTTTATCTTGAATATTT
The DNA here is from genome assembly GCA_016271365.2 of Neoceratodus forsteri. NCBI lineage: Eukaryota > Metazoa > Chordata > Ceratodontiformes > Ceratodontidae > Neoceratodus > Neoceratodus forsteri. The sequence continues at coordinate 729,322,992 of CM028129.1, forward strand.
TGTGCAACCCATTTTTAAACGAATCCTTTTATACAAAAGATACATTAACAATTTACTGATATTTTGGCAAGCCACAATGGAGAAATCGACTTTCTTCTGTGAGCATTTAAATTCTGTGACAGAAAATTTGAAGTTCACAGTGGTGGCTCATGAGCTATCTGTACCCTTCCTTGATTTGTTAATATTTAAAAAGGCAGGGAAACTGGAGTACATACTCTTCTGCAAGGAGACTGATAGAAATACTCTACTACAGGCTAGCAGCTATCATCCATAACATCTCAAAGATAATAGCCCTTGTTCCGAGATGCTTAGGGTGGACAGAAACTGCAGTGATTGTCAGGAAAAGGAGCTGGAATTTGAAAAAAAGGCACAGAGGTTACAACAAACACACAGTATAATAGGCCAGAACCAAGGTGATGAGACAACACAGTATCACAGCTAGCACAGAACATAGTGGGACTGCCAGTATAGTGCTTTCACTAGAATTTTCAGATGATACTGAACCAATTAAAAGAGTTGTCAACTCAAGCTGGAACATTTTGGGGTTCCTTAACATACCAGAATTTTGACAGCTGTCCCATTATTGCTTCTAAAAAGGTAAATACCTTGAAGGACATACTGATAAACTCTGGACAGAAGGGCCTGGATACACTTAAGGGAGAGCTACTACTGGGGCCATTAGAATCAGCACAGCCGTTATGGTAACATGACTAACAAGCATTTGTCAGTGCCGAATGTTGGCTTGCTGGCATTAGCATTGGTAGTGCAGGAGTTAGAAATGCAAAATAGGAATGGCAGTGAAGAATTGAAATAACGGCACCCCCCCAACCCACAGAGACTGAAAGGCATTGGGAGTGTGGCTTTGGGTCGGCCATAATGCTGACACTATTCTACCTCACCTCACCCAGCAGAGAGTGATAGGTATCGGGGGGAGCATTGGGGTCTTTGGCTCTTATGCTCACCCCATTCCATAAGGAAATAAGCTGAGATGGGTGCAATATACTGTAGGAGAATGGAGTGAATGTTAGGGTGCCAGAACCCAAGGCACACCTCATTGCCTATCAGTGGCTGTAGCGTGGGGGTAGAATTCTGTGAACATTATGGCCGACGAACCCAAGTTACGTCCCCGACACCTGTCAGTCTCTACAGGGTGGGTGTATGGTTGGAAACCTTAATGCCCTGGGTGTTTGTTGGTATTTTCACTCCAGATTTTCAACATTAGCTTTTTGGGACCCCACCTCATGAACAGTGGCACTATCATTTTGTTACTCAATCCTGAAAGGTGATTTTGCACAGCAGCTGCGCCATTGGGAGCCACAGGTACAGAAACACATTTTGGGTAGGATGGGAAAAATGACAGCTGTACTGTTCATGAGGAGGAGTAAAAAAATGGCAATGTTTAAAATCTGAGGAGAAAATATGAAGAATTTACAAACTTACGAAAGGCATGAGATACTCGCCAGCCGTAATGCGTCAGTTTTTGGAATTTTTTTATTAAATTTTCAACATGGGCATTTTGAGACCTCTGCTCATGAACAGTATCACAGTGATTTTCATAATCTGTGGAGAACGTTGATTTCCCACATTGATCATGCCTTTGTATGCCACATGTGCGAAAACATATTTCGGGCAGGATGTGAAAAATGACAGCTGTACTGTTCCTAAGGAGGTGTGAAAAAATGGCAATGTTGAAAATCTGAACTTAAAATATTAAGCATTCTCAAAGTTACGAGGGTGCATGGAAACTGCATAACGCACGCCAGTAACAGTAATTTTTTGGATTTTTTTTTCACCAAATTTGCAACATGGGCTTTTTGGGAGCTCACCTCATGAACAGTGGCACTGTTGTTTTGTTAATTGGTCCCAAAAGGTGATTCTGTGCAGTGACCACGAAATCACCTTTCAGGACCAAATAATGAAATGCTAGTAACTGATTTCATGAGGCAGGGTCCCAAGAACCCCATGTTGAAAATTTGGAGCCAAAAGTCAAAAAAATGGCCGAAATATCCATCTCAGTTGAAACCCTTCCATTTATGCTATTATAACAGCTTACCGGCATTTTTCAGTTCGCGGTAAGTTTTGAAGAGTGCAGCCGTGTTCCCGCTCCACCGAGAGGTGTGTGTGAGGAGGTGGGGTGCACAGAAGGTGGTGCGGTTGGGGAGGGGCGAGTGTACAACGGGGACCGCTTTTCTTGTTTTTGCAGGAAAAGAAAAACCTTCAGTGAAAGGTGTTTTTTTTTTTTTTTTTATTACTACGGTGACAACTAATACATTTGGTCACACTGTGGTGGGCTCCCAGTGTGCCACCTGGATTTTTTTGGGAGGGGGGCTGGAGCTGACCGGGATTGGGCACCCTGTTGGCAAATAAAAGTGCATCTGTGTTGGGGGGACATGATGCCGAGGGGAACTGGGCACCCCCATCAGTAAACAAATTGAACCTGGGAGGGGGCATAACAACAGGGGGATTGGGCAGCCCCAAAGTCGGCTTTCTAGGCGTTGCAAGAGGTGGTGGCAGGAGCTACCTGTCATAGTGGGTGTGTAGGAGAAAAGCATAGTCAACAAAAAGTAGGTACAAAACACACCAATGTGTGTATTTATTTACAAGAAATAAAAATAAAAAAAAAACCTTCAGAAAATAAATTAAACAAGCACTACATAGCTAATAAATTAAACAAGCATTACACAGCTAGGACATGGCATTTGTCCCACCCTCTGTGTTTCCTCAACCTCTCCCAAGGCTGAGCTCATCCCTCTAGATTTGGAAACAGTACGTTATGTACAGACTAGTCACATGATTGGTGAGGTTCCGCCTCCTAGTCTAGTACAAAACGTTTCTAGGCTACAAAAATAGAATTCAAATGTAATATCATAAAGAAAAACAACAACAATTCATAGTGGAGGCCTCACAACAGAAAAACAAACAGTTTTGGCATTTATCAACTGTAGCTCCACCCACCTGCTGTGAGTGAAAGGTCAGTCTCTATATACACAGCAGCACAAAGGGGCGCTGGCCCCTAAAAGGAGACCTGCAGAACAACACACAGGTGAGCTACAACTGTCTGCGTGTACAGAACACAAGTAATAAAAGAATTCAGTTATTTGTCAGGATGAAAAAATATCAGTATTTGCACAACAGTTAGGGTTTGGTTTAGCTTAAAGCTTAACTGTTGTTTTCTTTAATACAGAGGGTTCTTGTTTTAAAGAGGGAAAACCAAACAAACAACAAAAAAAAAAATTAGAAAAGCAAGCAGAGTTCAGGAAGAAGTTATGTAAAACAGCATTTTTTCTGCATGAGAAACGTTTAATGACACTGCTCTTACAGAAAATGTGTTTCTTAATTCTGCTCTGTAGCCCTGTTAGTGCTTTTGGCACCAAAAAAAAAACACTGATAGGAGATGCAGAAACCGAAGACATCCTAAGAAACCTCCTGCTCCTGGTTTTAATACTTAGAACAGGGATGCTGCTATTTTGAACCCCTTTTTTAGCTTTTTCAGGGTTTTTTTTAGCAGGCTACAGCAGCAAGTGAAAGTCACTGTAAAATACACGTACTTTAGGTCAGAGCTTTCACTCACAGAGCAGTGCTACAAGCTGCAAGATTGTAACACAGAGGAAGGCACAGTTTTAATTTCTGCTTCTTTTTCTTTCTTTTAACAGGTTCTGCAGACTTTTACACCAAAGGCACAAAACCTCTTGCTCAACTGGGGAGAGAGGAGCAAGGGAACATAAAGACAGCTCCCTCTTTCATAATGGGGGTTAAACAAGAGTTTTAGTAGCGGAGCAGAGACTGCAGCTCTGCTAAATATGCTTTTATCTGTCCTTTTACAATACATGCCGGAATAACAGCCAGACAGAGGCAGGCAATGGCCTGCTGTGCTTTTCCCAAGGCAGGGAGGAAAGAGAGAGACAGAAAAGGAAAAAGAGGAAAGAAGAAAGGCAGTGTATGTGGCCAACCTACAAGATAGGAGAGGACAGGATAGAAAAAGAGTGCTGCTGCGCAACAGACTTAAAGCAGGAAATGAAGATGACAGTGCAGGATCTCTCTCAGATTTGTCTCCGGGGGGGGGGGGCGCACAGCACTACCACACTGCCACCATGTTTATTGAAATGTTTCACCAGGAATGGCATGTAATGGAGGTGTGTCAGATCTGCTGCTGCAGTGATGAGCCTGTCTCTCATTGCAGTGGCGGATGTCTTTCAAGTTGGTGGCACTCTCTGAAACTGCTGTCATCGGCAGCATTCTCACTGGTTGGTGGCTGAGGGACACACTGGCTAAAGCATTCCCTGGATTTGCCACAACACTGACACACCTTTGAAAGTGCTACTACAGTGCTGCTAGCACAAGATGTTGCTTGCGCATGCCAACATAAAAAGAAGGAAATAATGCATCCTAGTGGGGACTGCAAGTTCCAAATCAAATCCTTCTTAAATTGTGATTCAGATCATGTTGTGTATATGTTAAAGTGCCCATGTTCAAGACAATATTTAGATAAAACCACGAGACCCTTGAAACTTTGAACAAGTGAGCATAAGAGTAATATACGTACAGGACATGAATTATCTCCAGTAGCATAATATTTTGCATCATCAAGGAACATGGTGGCATCCTTACAGTTCTGGTCCATTAATAAAGTTAATCCTCACAGTAGAGGGGGAGATTGGCATAAAGCACTCAAAGAGAGGGAAGCACTGGATTTACACCTTGAATATTGTCAGTGACAGATGGGGCATGATGAATGAGAAAGAAGACTGGACAGTATGCTGGTAATGTTCCACGTGATTCTCCTCCATGGGTGGTTGGTTTACCTCAGTTGTTCCTTCCTTTATCTCCACCCCCCAATCTGTAAGAGCTCCATTTTTTCCACTGCATTGACTCTTAATAGATGGCAATCTTTTAGGTGGATTATAAATCATATCCTCCAGTGTATTTTAGTGCAACATGAGCAGTAGTTTGGATCTGGGACCCACTGCCGATACTTTGGGATGTAGTAAAGCTTTACAGAAAAAAAATGTTTAAACCGCAAGACTTATATACAGGAGTAAGATCAACTTCTACAATACACAAATAGCTGTGCTATTTGGGAAATTGTTAAAATTACATGTGACAAATGATTAGAGGTGCAAATTGAACAGAAGCTAAGTAGTTGAGGGGCACTATAAACTTTCAGTATAAGATTTTGTGAGTCGTTTTAAAAAGAGAACCCTTGAGAACTTTGTAACAAGATACTTGATTGTCTTTCAGTGATGAATAAGCCGATTGATTTGAGTAAGAATTAGGACTACCCTCTTAGATGGAGATATTATGTTTTAGGTTTATGAACGAGGCCAAAGGAATTTATAAAAAGGGTACTTTGTATGCATCACTGTGTTTTAAGGTATCAGTAAGTGGTGATGGTCACTAGGTTACTATATGAGCACCATTCTTTTGTCTGACGTAAAACTCTTTTCACTAAATACAGATCGTATGCAAGATTACATTTATTAGTCGCCAGTGACACTGAAATGTCCAGCTGGACATTTTTCCATATTACATTGATGAGTTGACACAGAGGATGGATCGGTAGCACTGAACGTTTTATATGCTACTGTACCGCCCCACTAACAATGAGAGTATATAGTTGCCTGACAGCTGTATGCACTTGTGATCCACACACTAGGAAATAGCACTTCAGATAAGATGAAACCTGAAGGTGGAGATGTGACTAATCTCACAATGTTGTACAAGGACAGGTTTACAAAAAAGGAGGGGTTTAAACAACAGTTTTTTTTGGATAAAAATATAAAAAGAAGCTTTCTTAAGGAACCAGCTATAAACAGGGTATTATGAGAGATCAGCTGACTATGTAGGTGACTGTTACCTAGCAGCTGTAACTGCCCTCATCTATTGGTGCCTGTTGGGCCTGACGGAGATGGCACAACGGACTCAGCTGATAGGGGGAGCTTTTCCAGATGACCTGCACTGTGGTATATAAGGCAAGACAGAATCAGACTATGGCACAATACAGAATGTTATGCTGCTGGAGCCCTGGAACAACTAGTGAAGAAGCTCTACAGCGGTAAGTTGGCAAACAAGGCTGTTATACTTTGGGCGGTGTAGTACTTTTATATAACGGTGACTGAAAATAGTTCAGTTTATTCCTGTGTGCCATCTGTTACTTTGAAAAATGTGTTTTGTCATTTAGGGGCAATAGTGAAAATACTTAGACTACAGTACTTGATATTAAAGGTACAGTACAGGTGAGCCAGCTACAAGTCAGGTATAACTAGTAGCTTTAAGTCCTGTATTAGCACTGTTTCAATAAGAAACACTTCTGATCTAGACGTAATGAATATTAAATGAGTTAATTTGAATTTTTGAAATAAGAAAGCTATTCAATTCACTCTGGCTGATTGAGGGATGTGCACTTTATTTAGGGCAAGGAAACAATAAATGAAAACCAAGTGGTATCCTAGATGCTACAAGCACCCCCCCTTTTTTTTTTTACCCTAACTTGATAATTCCAATGTGCCTATCCCATGCACTCTTGAGTCCCTGAACCGTGATCACCCCCACCACTTCCTGGGGGAGACTGTTCCATCTCTCCACCACCCTTTCCCTCCAAGTTTTTCCCCTTTTAGTCTCATGCTGTGTCCACTTGTTCTGCTATTTCCCTTCATGTGAAAGATGCTCCCCTCTGGTGCACTGTTGATCTGCTTTAGATTTGTGAAGGTCTCTATCATGTCTCCCCTCTCTCCTTTCCTCCAGGGAGTACATATTTAGAGCTCTGTCTCTCTTCTCATATGACTTATGCTGCATCCCCGACACCATTTTTGTCACCCTCCTCTGTACTGTCTTCATCCTGTCTGTCTTTTTGGAGGTGGGGCCTCCAGAACTGAACACAGTACTCCAGATAAGGCCTTACTAGGGAGCTGTACAACTGTACCACCACTTCTCCTTCTACTTGTTATACTCCTTCCTATGCACCTTAGCATTCTGTTAGCCTTTCCAACTGCTTTGTTACACTGTTTGGCCACTTTGAGGTTATCTTCTATGACTACCCCTAGAACCCTTTCCTCTGTGGTGACCTCCAGTGTTACCCCATCTAGTTCATACTTGGCCCTAGGATTCCCTCTCCCTAGGTGCATAATCTTGCACTTTTTTGCATTGAATCTCAACTGCCATTCCTTGGACCAGTTTTCTAGCCTCTTCAGATCCCTCCTCATTTTTTCTATACCTTCCTGTGTATCTACCCTGTTACATAGCTTTGTATCATCCACGAACAGGCTAACCCTCCCTTCTAGACCCTCTGCAGTATCGCTTACGAAGACATTGATGAGCACTGGTCCCAGAATTGATCCCTGGGGTACGCCACTTGTTACGAACATATGAAATTGCTGGCAGAAAAAGGCCCACTGGTCTATTAAGTCTCCCCGATTGTGCAGCTCTTAGTTTCATATTACTACAGCTGCCCCAGCTCCACCCAAACCCCTCCCTTCTTCCCCTTTCCTGGTCTTTCTCCCTTTGTGTTCTTGTCTGTACTAATCCTGCTCTTGACTCTATCCCAACCCCACTTAAAGCTATCCACTGTCCTCAGTTCAATTAAATCCTCCGGCAGTGCGTTCCATCTTGCTACCACTCTCTCTCTGAAAAGTAGTGCCTCCTCATCTCCCTCCTGAACCTTCCCCCTTCCAAATTAAGACTGTGCCCCCTAGTGACCCTTCCCCCCCATTAGCGGAACAATCCACCATCTCTGACTTTTATTCCTTTCAAGTACTTAAAGGTCTCTATCATGTCCCCCCTTTCCCTTCTGTCTTCCAGTGAATACATGTTGCGCTCCCTCCATCTTTCCTCATACAGCAACTCCCCCAGTCCCATGATCATTTTCATAGCCCTACGCTGCACCCCCTCCAGTAATCTCACATCCTTTTTGAGGTATAGGCACCAGTACTACACACAGTACTCAAAGTGTGGCCTCACCAGTGATCTATACAAGGGCAGGATGACCTCCTTATTTCTAGAGGTGATCCCTCTGGCAGTACACCCCAGCATCCTATTTGCCCTTGCTGCTGCCCTCCTACACTGTGCGATACCTTCATGTCTCCTGTGACTATTACCCCAAGGTCCCTTTCCTCCTCTGAAGCTGTTACCTGCACTCCCCCCAGTGTTATCCACCCCTCCTGTGAGCTAACCCCATTTACCACCACTCTTTGTGTTCTGTTACTCAATCAGTTTCTAATCCACATGACCACCTCTGTCCCCACCCCCAGATTTGCCAGCTTGTAGATTAGTCTCCTGTGTGGGATTGCTTTTGTGATTGTGTCCTGGCTCTGTTTTTCTTGTTTGAGCTGGGACAGCCTTCAAACTTGCTGCTCATTTGTTTTTTTACTACGGAGGCACTGCTCCATTTTTTGCAAGTTCTGCACATTCCTCATTGCTGTGGTTACTGTTAGGTGTCTTTTGACTTTTTGCTGTGTTGGGCTAACAGAATGGACTTCGTTTTGTTTTTATTTTTTTGTTCTGCTCCGCCTTGCTTTTCCACAAAGCTGCAGACTATTGATGGCTCACCGTCGGAGTGTGCCAAGTGGCAACGGCTCCTTGTTTGAATTTTGGAGCCTTGTGACAGATTACCAGATGTTGTTGTGGGATCAGAGGGAAAAGAACGTGGTCAAAGGAATGGGCCAGTACAGATTGAGTCTTTCAAAAAAATACATGTGTTGGAGATGCATTTTAGTTACCTATTGTGCTTTTTTAAACTTTGTTTGCAGAGTTACACTGCCATGGCAGTTGGGACACTAGTGTTTACTGGGGATCCAACATGGCAGATTTCGACTTTCTGTTAATGATTGGAATGTGTGTTTTGTGGCACATGAGGTTGGCTGGCACCTTTTCCAGTTGGTATGCTGGAAGATTTGTAATGCTGGAAATCTGTCAGCCATCTAGTCAGAGTGCAGGATTTCTGACTTTGTATTTATCCCATTGTATAATAGTGGTTTTGCTATACACTGCCACGATATACAAGTTATTTTGTGAAAGTTGTGACAAAGCTAGAACAGGAAAACTGACTGTTCATTCTACAGTGGTGTGTTTTTACAGTCCGAGTATTTTGGAACAGAGAATAATGTACAGATATGTTTATTTCCATTTATGTGACTATCCATAGCTCCTCATCCCTGATGAAGCCAACATGGACAAAATGTTGGGCTTCTGATATGGGGATCTTGCTTCACATTCTTTTATGAATAAAGACCATCAGATATGGATTTTGGTGCAGATGTTGTCTAATTGAATTTTCACATTGTCAGTCCCAGAGTTTGAACTATTGACAAAGAAATGGGAGAAGGGTACCCATCCAGAACTTTCCTTTGTCTGTGTAGATGCCCTCAAAAATATAGGTTTGTTACTTACCAGTAGCAGTAAATCTTAGAGAGGATCTCCATAGAGCCACCCTTTCCTACCTGCCATCCACCAATGTTGCAGTCCTTTTTCTTTCAGTTTTTTGCAAAGGTACTAAATACAGTATTTTATCTGTCATTGTTATCAGTGCCACCACTGGCTGTGTGTGGGCAGTATTTGCTTTTCTTCCCCTGACTCTCTGTGCAAGATTATTGGAGGCAACACCAGTCCTGTTGTTTGTGGATGTTTTAGAACTTCATTGATCGATAGCTGGAAAATGAAGTGGTGGGAGCCCACACATGTTATGTAAGCGACCCTGCACGCCACTGACATGCAGGTAGGCACATTAACATGAGTGACCCCAGTCTGGCAAACCTTTCTTCACCGTGGTGCCCTTTTGTCTCTGTAAATAGACTTTTGTCATAGTAAAAATTAGTTGTTGAAAACATAAGTTAGCTGTTAAAAGCAGGATAGACTTGACAAGCATCTAGAAAGGAAAAAAATGGCACTAGTGTGAAGAAGTGCCTCATTGTGCTGTGTACAGTACATTAATTTAACAGAATGTATTGTAAAAATAACATAATAAATGAAGACAAACTGACACTAATTATTATTGAATTTTAATTTCATGAACAATAATATATTGTTTTAAAAAATACTCTTAACTTTCCAAATTTTGTCATTTGCATGAACACAAATTCAGTTTTACTCATCTCTCTTAATAACAAACTCTGGCCGCAGCTGATACAGCTGTGTTTTAAGAGTGCTCACTGCGCTCATGGCAGAACAGTCCACCATGCCCAAAATGGCTGCCAGCACATGTGCCACTGCTCGTGCATGCACACTGATCACTGGTGGCTGTCTTGGGCACAGTGGGCTGTATTGCAGGTGAGGCAAACATAAAGTAGTGCGCCTGTGGAGGGGACGGGGCTAAAGAAATTACCATCTATGGAGCAGAATGCACCAACTTGCGTAGTGACCGTGATGCAACTCCAACTTTGTTGTTGGGTCAGATCTGGTCACTCGGTTTTTTAGGTGATTGCAAGATGGCTGCACGCTCTGCCCACTGTAGCCGTAAAAATGAGAAGCACTGTACAGTACTTACTTGACAAAAATCTTGGACCACTAGACATATCGGTATATCATGACTTCCCGTAGTAAGAGTGCTGAATTTTGATTTCTGGTAATGTCAGAGAATGGAGTGGTAGCTCCTGAGTAAAGCTCCTAACCTTGTCTCAAGTATGATAAAATCCATTCGCAGAGCTCTGCTAAGCAACTCAGAATAAACTTACCAGGTTAATATGGCATCCAAGCACAAACTGGCTAGAGTTTTGCTGCAGGAAATCCCAAAACACAAAGGCATCTAAGGTCCATAAGGTCTATAACATGGGAATGCAGCAGCAGCTTCTCATCAGCCGGCACTGACAGGTCTCCGGAATACCACATGGACTTCGAGGGAGATGAAGAAACTTCACAGTAATATCCAAAAAGTTATTTTAGAGTTACTGCACTTGGAAACATTTTACAGCAGGTGGAGGCAGGGCTGGCAGAAGCTAAACAAGAAATAATTTTAACCAGCTGCATAACAGACCCAGAGCACAGACTGACTGCGACCTCAGAGCTGATAGACCACCACAAGTTCACTATCCTCCACCTCTACAAAAGGAAGAGACTGATGGTGGCAGAACTTCAGGATCAGGAACTGTGCTTGAGATGGAATAACGTCTAAGTATATGGAATCCCTGAAGGCACAGAAAAGGAGGACACCATGGACTTTGTCGTAAGTTTCATCAAGGAAGTTCTGGACATCCCAAAGGCGCAGTGCCTTGATGCTGAATGAGCGCACAGGGCTCTGGCTCCTCAACCCCAATGGGAAAATGCTCACCCAGGCAAAGCTTATGGACAACAGAGTAAAAATGCTGGTATTGAGAAAAGCATGGGCAAAAAAGGGAGTGCCTTTCGGAGACAATATCCTTTACTTTGATGAGGATTTTACCCCGGGCATCATGTCGCAACAGAGACTCATTGTATAAGCAGTAAAGGGGCTATGTGAAGAAACAGATAAAAGTCCAGCTCATACCACTGGCCCAACTTAAAATTAACTCTGAGAGGGATCCAAAATTTTTTTGAAACCTGGGTGAAGCCAAGCAATTTTTAGCTCAGCACAAGGTGCCCTTCCCAACAGTGGATGAACAGTCAGACCACACAGAATGAGACCTGCAGAGTCGCACCTGGAGCCAACAGAGACTAAACTCAAGAAACAACCACTTCCTCACACCATAGAAACACTGTGACCAGATTAGGTAATACAGGCAGGCAACCGATAAAGTACCTCAGCAGGACCATCAAGCACCTAGCACGAATTGGTATGTACCCACTTAACCACACTGCTCATTCACTTTTCTAGTTGAAGTGGTGAACACTTTGCAGAGATTCCCCCATTTGTCTTGCTGTTGCCCCTTGCTAATTTAGACCTCTTAGCAGCCCTGGTCACAGTGACTGACAATGAACAAGGCACGAGACTGACCTAGGACTGGTAGGAAAGGTTTGTTATGCAGGCGCACCGAACTTTCCTTCTTCGGGAACTAACACAGAGCACACAGGACTCTAGCAATCTCAGGCCTTTCTCTTGCTGCCTTTCCTGCAGATAGTGTACTGCATCATGCTTGGACAGGCATGATGATGGAGTATGGCTTGGACCAAGACAGTGCACTCTTTGCTCTGACCTGCTGATTAGGATTTCTTTCTTTATCCCTACCCGATAAAGATTGCAGCTGACCAATTCCATGGCCAGTGACTTTCTCCAGTCAGCGATGAACTCCAGAGGGCATAGAACACTTCAGGGAACCAGGTTTTTGGCCACTTCAGATATTGCCTCTGAGGGTATGTAACCCCACCATCCATTCTTATCTAGTTCTTTTTTTTTAATGTGCTAATGGAAATGTAGGTGTAAATGAAGGTGGCACTGTCATTAATGTCACTGTTCTTAATGCTGATGTATAAAGGGGAGATGGAGCAGACATTGCAGACAGCGCTAAATAATAATTTGAAGCCAAAGAAAAACAAGCATTTGTCAATGCCAAATGTTTGCTTGCTGGCATTGGCATTGGTAGTGTAGAAGTTACAGAGCTGCATAATAGAAATGGCAGTGAAGTATTGAACTGAAGCCAACCCCACCACCACCCTGCAGATAGTGACAGGCATTGGGGTGTGCCTTTGGGTCGTCAGGCATAACGGCCACGCCATTTCACCACACCCTACCCTGCAGACACTGACAAGTGTCACGGTGTGCCTTGGGGTCTTTGGCCCTTATGTGCACCCCATTCCATCAGGAAATATGGTGAGATGGGTGCGGTATAGGAGAATGGGGTGAACTTTGGGGCTGAAGAGTCCAAGGCATACCTCAATGCCTCTCACTGGCTGCAGGATGTGGAATGATATGAGCATTACAGGCAAGAATCCCAAGTCACACCCCTGATGCCTGTCATTCTCTACAGGGTGGGGCGTTATGGTTGGAAACCATAACACCTCAGGCATTCATTGGTATTTTCACTCCAAATTTTCAACATGTTTTTTTTGTGACCCCCACCTCATGAACAGTGGCAATATCAGTTTGTTAGCTGAAAGCTGCTTATGCACAGCGACTATGGCATTTAGCACCACAGGTGCAAAAACACATTCCGAACAGGATGTGAAAAATGACAGCTGTACTGTTCATGGGGAGGTGTAAAAAATGGCAATGTTGCAAATCTGCAGTCAAAATATTAAAAAAAACGGTGAAGTCAGGAGCGTGCATAGAAACTGTGCAACGAACACACGTAATGTAATTAGGTTGGGGATTTTTTACAGCAGATTGTCAACACAGGCATTTTGGGACCTCCGATCATGAACAGTGTCACTGTGATTTTCTTTATCTGTCCCGAACAATGATTTCCCACAGCGACCACGCATCTCTGTGCTGAAAGTGTGAAAACACGTTTCAGTCATGTTGTGAAAAATGACAGCTGTACAGTTCATAAGGAAGTGTGGAAAAATGAAACTGGTGAAAATCTGGACTGAAAATATTTCAAAGTCATGAACTTACGAGGGTGCGTGGAAACTGCACAATGCTCACTCGTAACACAGTCATTTTATGGACTTTTGTCACCAGATTTTCAACATAGCCATTTTAAGACCTCTGCTTATGAACAGTGTAACTGTGATTTCCTTAATCTGTCCCAAACATTGCTTTCGCACACCGACTGCACCATTGTGCGCTACATGTGCAGAAACACATTTGGGGCGACATGTGAAAAATGGCAGCTGTACTGTTCAAAAGGAAGTGTAATAAAATGGCAATGTGGAAAATCTGGAGTGAAAATATAGAATTCCAAAAGTTACGAGCATGCGTAGGAACTGCGCAATGCACGCTCATTAAACAGTCATTTTTAGGAATTTTTTCACCAAATTTTCAACATAGCCATTTTAAGACCTCTGCTCATGAACAATGTCACTGTGATTTTCTTAATGTGTCCCATACATTGATTTCTCACACCGACTGCGCCATTGTGCGCTACATGGGTGGAAACACGTTTTGGGCAAGATGTGAAAAATGACAGCTGTACTGCTCATAAGGAAGTGTAATAAAATGGCAGTGTTGAAAATTACAAACTTACGAGCGTGCATAGGAACTGCGCAACACACGCTCGTAAAAGTCATTTTTAGGAATGTTTTCACCAAATTTTCAGCATAGCCATTTTAAGACCTCTGTTCATTAACAGTGTCACTGTGATTTTCTGAATGTGTCCCATACATTGATTTCACACACTGACTGCGCCATTGTGTGCTACATGGGCGGAAACATGTTTTGGGCAAGATGTGAAAAATGACAGCTGTACTGCTCATAAGGAGGTGTGGTAAAATGGCAATGTTGAAAATCTGGAGTGAAAATATTGAAAATTCACGACTACGGCGTGCATAGGAACTGCGCAACGCACGCTCGTAAAACAGTCATTTTTAGGAATTTTTCCACCAAATTTTCAACATAGGCTTTTTGAGAGCCCACCTTATGAACAGTGGCAGTGTTGTTTCATTACTCGGTCCCGAAGGTGATTTCACGCAGTGACTGCGAAATCACCCTTTGGGCCCAATGAACGCCATAACAGTGACATCATTCATGAGAAGGGGTCCCAAAAACCCCATGTTGAAAATTTGGTGCAAAAATTCCAAAAAATGGCTGAGATATGCAGCAAAGTTGAAAAAACCCTATTCATTACATTATACAGCTTACCAGCATTTCCTCAGTTCGCAGTCGACTTTGAAGAGTGCAGACATGTTCCCGTCCATCAAGATTGTCATGCCAGAGTCTGGAGGTAAGTATGGGGTGAGGGAGGTGGGGAGCCAGGGTGCGCAGGGTGGGTGCGGGTTGTGGGAGGGGGCTGGGAGAAGCGCTGAGGACAGTTTTTGATTTGCAGGTTTTTCTTTAGGTGGCAGCGGGACGTTGCTGCCACACTGGGGTGGGCTCCCCGCGTGGCACAAGGACAACTAATTGATTGAGGAGCGGGGGGGTGTTCCCACGGGGATTGGGCACCCTCCACGCAATAGTGATCTGTTGCCACGCCAGTGGACTCCCAGCCGGGCACCCTGTACTGGGACAGTGGAGCCGACGGGATTGGGCATCCCCCGGGCCGGCTACATCGTGCGGCCACACTGGGGTGGCACCCAGCGGCATATATAACTCTGCTGGGGGCGCAGCACAGCCAACAGGGGATTGGGCACCTCTGTCGGCTACACAGTGTGCGCTTGGGGGGGAGAGGCCGAGCATGCAGCGTGCCTGCGTGTGTGTGTGTGTGTAGGGGGAGCGTTCATGAGCAGGCGATATCTGATCGCTGCTCACTGAAGCGTAGCTCCCCCTTTCAACTGTACTCCACTGCATTTTGGAGCTGTCACAGACAGCTCCAGCAGGCATTGGAGAACTGCGGCCGCGCCTGCAAACACACTGACTGAATTGGAAGAGGGCTGCCACACCTCCGAAAACTCGGATGACGGCACTATGTTTCTTGCACATGCGTGCAAGCAAGCATAAAAATGGGTGTCTGCATGCACCATGAGGTCATTCTCACACTACTGTATATATTTGCCGGTTGTAGCTGAATGAGAAATGATGTGTTCAACAACCTTTGAGGGCAGGGCCCTGTGGAGGGGGGGGACAGGAGTACTGTTGTTCTCCTTTATGTCTGAGGGGAATGGGGGATTCAGTAATAGTGCCTGAAGTGCAGGGGAAGGAGGGATGAAAGGAAGAAGAGGAAAAAGCAAGTGATTCTGAAGGGGATGAGGATTGTGGATGTGATGCAAGAATATCCTGGAACTAAGAACAGAGCAAATGGGTAAGAACAATAAATCCAGTGCTAATCATACAGTAAGACAAAAGGGACAGAAGTTATCCTGGCCCTTCTCCTTGGAGGGAGGAGTGGTAACGACCTTAAACAAATAACAGGGAGCAGCAGCTCTTTTTCAAAAGAAAACTTACAGTAAAATTAATATTTATATAGTTTTTTTTTTTTTAAAGGAGACAACATAGGAAAGGAAATTCACAGACTGAGTGGCATCCTTTTATCTACAGCAGGCAGTTCTTTTTTTTTTTTTTTTTTTTACTTAATATTGCTAGACACAGGCACGTGTCGGTGGTTTTACTACACTGATGCTCCCCCCCATCTTAAAGCACCAATTAAACCTTGAGTCAGAGTTATGCTTATGTTGAGCAGAAAATTGTTATTGTTGGTAGTTTATATTGTTTAATGATTGGTAAGGTTACTTAAAAGAAACTTAAGACTTGGCAGAGAGGTCTAAACTGTACTGTGGTAGGTCTAAACCTACTGCCTCCCCTCCCTCTGGAAGCTGCTTCCCTATACCTCTCCCCCTCATTCCCATCCCTTAGGCACCACCTAAGGTGCTTCCCCTGCCCCATCCTGCACCTGCCAAACCTCCCCCTGACTCTTCCCCAGCCTCTCCATCACACCCCATTTTCCCACCCCTTTCTTGTGATTTTGGCCTTACCCATGGACCGCTTCAGCATATTGTATTCGATCTGTCTCCAGCAGGCACTATGCACTTTTTGTAACTTCTAGTTGACATTGTTGCAGCCTTATAAGCTGACTTCATGATTCCATCAGTTTGACATGGTTTTTGTCACCTGCTTGCGCTGCCCTTGGTTATTGCACTTGCGATTTTTGTCTTTGTATTCTCTGATGCTGTAACTGTTTTTACTCAATGTGATGCAACTTTATCTTTTTTTTTTGTTCAAATAGTGCATTCTTTATACTTTTCTGTACAAAGGCTAGGACCTCCTTCAGCTTCCTCCTCAGCAAGCTACCCTCCCTACCGAAACCTTGCTGCAGCTACTCCTGGTCCCCACACCCACTCTCGATACACCCCTGTGCTGCCCCCCCCAACAGCTTAACCCTGTGGCTGTGTATGCCATCAGCCTCTTTGGCATTTCTTCCCTGAAGTCATCTGGCTACCATGTGTGGAGGTGAAGGTGTGGATCCAGTTCAGAAATGTTGCAGCTAGGGTCTGATGCAGGATTGGGTTGTTGGAGGAGCTTCATCTGCCTGGCCTGTGTGTGCTATTCCATTTTCTCCTTGCCCCTTCACCAAGAGTGCGCATTGGGATTGGCTGCTGGCAGGCCTGATGCAGCCAACTTGCACCATCACCTGTGGTCACCCAGGTGGCAGTAGAACAGCAGGATGTGAGATTGTCCCTCCCCAGAGGAGGAGAGCACCATGTGGGACACTTGACCCTTCTTCCCCCGGCCAACACTCCAGTGGCCCTAGCTTATTCCCAAACCTGGGTCATCGGTGTCACATGCAGTAGCCCTACTGCTGTGCTGGCTGGTCAGCGTGCAACTTTGTCTTTATGTACTCCCCATCCTCCCTGGTTGCAGCAGGAAATGACCCTCAGCTCAGTGTGCCTTCCTGGTTACCAATTTTTAAATAAATAAATACATAAAACTATATACAGGATGACAAATACTTACATGATAATAGATTGAAAGGTATTATCTTATAATGTGAAGGGCCCGGGCAGCCTAGTCAAGTGAACACACATTATTTAGGAACTGAACCGCTTAAAAGCTTCAGTGGCATTTTTACAGAAACCTGACCGCATCATAGCTGAATATTCCTGCAGGAGATAGCAGACTTCATCATCGACATGGTATTGAGGTCCCCCAGATGGATAGTTCTGGGGGACTTCAGTGCCTGGGTCGATGATGAACTCTCGCATTTTGGTCAAAATCTCCTTCAACTGATGACAACTTTGGGCCTTACACAGGTAGTTACCTCCTCAACCTATGTAGGAGGTCACTCATTGGATCTGATCTTTCTTTTGGGTATGGAGATAGCTGACTTAGGGGTGGAACCAGTCAGTTGGACTGACGATCACATCATAAGGTTCAGTTTCAGGGTCCCCCCCAATAGGTCTGCCCCTATGGAGATGGTTCAGTACCGCCCTTTAAGGGGAGTTGCCTCTACCGACCTATCAGCGGTGCTTGACCTATTGGGTTTGTCCGGTGAATGCATGAGTCCAGGTGATCTTGTATTGACCTATAACAAGGCTGTGGGAGATGTCCTGGACAAGACTGCTCCTGTTTGTGTTTGGCTTCTCACCCTTCGTCCAAGGAACCCTTGGTTTGGTGGTTCCTGGAAGGAGTTGAGGCGAGTTGGCTGAAGGATGGAGAGAGCCTAGTGGAAGTCTGGCCTTGATGCTGACAGGCTTAGGCTGAAGGCTCATTATGATGGCTATCAGTCAGAAATCACCCGTAAGAAGGCAGAATTCCCATCCAGGGAGATTTCTTCTGTGCAGAATCGACCAGCTCACCCTCTCCGGACTGTAGACAGATTGTGCAATCTGATCTGTCTCCAGCCTAGAGAAGACTTTTCTCAGCTGAAATGTGAGGAGTTTGCTCAATTCTTTGCAGATAAGGTTGCCAGCATCAGGTCTGGCATTGGCCCGGCCTCTCCTTTGAGGGGTTGTGGTGATTGGTGTGAAGTGACATGCACTCGGTCTATCTGGTCAGATTTTTGCCGACCAGAACTCACAGACATTGTGAAGATCATCCAGACGTTGCGCCCAACCAGTTGTAGTCTGAATCCGGGCCCTACACTCCTCTTAGTAGGATGTGTAAATGTCATCTGCCCGATCCTTGTTGAAATCGTCTGGAAGTCCTTGGAGACGGGGGTCTTTCCAGATCCCCTTAAGGAGGCAGTCGTTCGACCACTCCTAAAGACATCTTACTTGGACCCAGACTGTCTAGCTAACTACCGACCTACCTCTAATCTGCCATTTGTTAGTAAGGTTATTGAAAAGGTGGTTGCGCTGCAACTGGTTGATCACCTTATAACTCACAAGGTCTATGATACTCTGCAGTCTGGATTTAGGAAGAAGCATAGCACGGAGACTGCACTTGTCCGAGTATTGAACGACCTCCAAATGGCAAGAGAGCGAAAGGCACGTACCATTCCAGTTCTTCTTGATCTCTCTGCAGCTTTTGACACTGTAGACCATGGTGTGCTGTTGGAGCACCTGTGGCTTCTTTGTGGGCTGTCTGGTACAGTCCTCAGATGGTTTCACTCATTCCTCACGGACAGGCTTCAGAGAGTTGCCACTGGAATTTATTCCTCTGGCACTCACTCCCTGCCCCTGCGGGGTGCTACAGGGCTCCATTTTGGCTGCCATGTTGTTTGCAGTGTACATGCTGCCTTTGGGAGACATCATTTATTTATTTATTTATTTGTTTATTTATTTATTTATTTATGAGTTTAACCAGGCAGGCATGCTGAGCGGCTAACCACTCGTTTCCAGATGTGACCTGGGGGAACAAGAGAGGGGACAATGAGGGAACAACAAAACACAGTAATTTGTACAGTTGAGGAGGCACAATATCAGAGACTATACATGTAGGTAGCTAAGGCAGACATGCAACTTAAGACTAGGCAGGCACAGAGACAAAGCATTGCAAATGCCATTGCATTGTACATATAAAGTTAACATAACTACTGATTTGTAGACTTCGGCTCCCATCAGGTGATACAGTTTGAGTTTTCACTGCTATGCAGACGATACTGAACTATATATGTCCTTTCTGCCCAGACAGAATGATGCACTCTCTGTGCTAAATAACTGCCTTACCAAGATCAGAACCTGGATGAGTACTAGCTGGCTGAGACTGAATCCAGACAAGACTAAAGTTTTGGTAGTGGACCCTGGTCATCCAGGGGCAGGTTTGGGGGCTGGACAGGCATCTGGTCTTTTGATCGATGGTATACAGCTCACTACTTCTCACCGAGTACGTAATCTTGCCGTTATTTTTGATGATGGTCTGACACTGAAATCTTAGGTGTCGGCTGTTGTCAAATCCTCACTCTACCATCTGAGGAATTATCACCCAGGTGAAACACTTGGTTCTTCCGGATTTTCTTCCAACATTGGTCCATGCCTTCATCACTACCCATCTTGATTACTGCAACTCCCTCTACCTAGGGCTTCCTGGGGTTGATATCCACCACTTGCAGCAGGTACAGAATGCTGCAGCCAGGCTTTTGACTGGGACCTCCAGGTCCAGTCATATTATGCCGGTAATCCATGAACTGCACTGGCTGCCTACTCAGTGGCAGATCACCTTTAAGGTTGGCTTGCTAACGTTTAAAACCCTACATGATCAGGGACTCAGTTAACCTGCAAGACCTCCTGGTACCCTACCTCCCCCTCTGTCATCTCCAATTTGCCGACGAGGGATTGCTGGAGATCCCCAGGGTATGACTAAAAACATCTGGTGCCCGTGCTTTTTCTTTTTCGGCTCCCACCCTGTGTAATTCTCTACCTCATCGGTTACGAGAATGCCTGACAGTCGATAGGTTTAAAATTGAGCTAAAAATGCATTTATTTAATATGGCCTTCCCTAATTATGGTTAATATGTTTTTATTCTTCTGTACTTATTTGTATTCGATTTTATGTGAAATGCCTTGATTTTGAAAGGAACTATAAAAATAGTCTGATTTGATTTGAAAAAGCTGAGACACAGCTGGGTGGGACAGGTTTTTGCTTCCACCTGTATGGCTCACCTACATAATGGGTGTGGCAGTACCGCTTCAGAGGGGCACTCCAGTGGTAATCCAGGAGGTTGAAGAAGAACCTGAAGGAAGGTTTCTGAAACTGCTTGGCCCTTGGCCGTGAGACACATCAGTAGTACTGTTTAATATCTGTGCCCCTATTGATCAGACTGAACGAGTACAGTTTTTACAGAGAATGATACTGGACACAGCAAGGAACCCAGACTGCTTTTACATATTAGGAGGAGTTTATAACTGCACACTGAACCCCGTATGGGACAAAACCGTGGAACAGAGAAGGGGAGTGTCGCCTTCTATCAGATGCCAAACCAAAGAACTGGTGTGGACAGGATCATGTCAATATCACAATCCACACGGTAGTGGCTTTACCATTTCTCTGCCATATAATCAGGATTGTAGAATAGAGCATTTCTTAAGAGGAAAGTCCCTTCAGTCTTTTGTTTTCTGTATACCTGTGTAGTCTGTAGGCATGAACAATGATTACACCTTTTTTTTTCAACTTTGTCACTCAGATGACAGGCGAGGCTGTAATCCCTCATTCAGTGCCTGGACCACCCACCCGGCATCCCCCAGGTCACCCAGACTGGGAAACCTGCAACTTTCTCCCTGTGGTGGGGCTTCCCAAAGGGAGAGACCGAGAGCCACCTGAAGCCCCAGCTGAGGCTTACACCTGGGGCATCATTCAGGTGGGGGTGCAGGGGTGTCATGTCGTGACTGGCCCAAGGGTTGTTCTGCTTCCTGGTTTACCCCTGGAGACATATATGTGCAATGATGTCAGCAGGGGATGTGTGTGCTCTCACACTTGTTCTGCAGACATCTGCCATCGCTTCTGCCCCTCATTGTGGGATCCTGGCCGATGTACACTCAGTCTCCACTGGGTGTCACTTGTCTGACATGCACTGACAAATTTCCATCCATAGCAACACACTGCCTCTTCTTACCTAAATAAGATGAGAACAAAGTACTGGGGTTAGCAACTAGGCCCATTTTCTTCAGTTTTGCAATGAAAATATCATGGTTCACTTTGGCCTTTAGGTCGACAAACATCATGCCCACCAACTCCCCCCTCCCCAATCCATGCAGGGCATGTTCCATTAAATCTATGAAGTCCATGAGCACGGCGCCCACTGATATATATGCCCTGAACCCTGACTGGTGATTTGTCAGCTTGGAATATTTTTCCACGAATTGAATACAGTTGGTTATAAACCATGCACTCTAATAATTCAGACAAAATGGACAAGAGGGAAATGGGTCTGTAATTAAATAGTATGCTCAGTTATCCCTCTTTAAATATTGATACTATCTTTGCATCTTTCCAGTTTTCAGGGAATATGCCCTCTATGATACTGTGACTGAACAACTGTGTCACTGCCAGGGAGGTTATATTTACCGCATTTAAAAAAAGGTCTGATTTCAGTCTCATCCAGGCCACATGATTTTTCAACATTTAGACTAACTTCTTTGTTTTTTATGTGTGTAAAATAGAAATATGGCACCCGATTCCAGAATGGTTACGCATGTTGCAAAGTGACTTGTGCCAAAAAAATGGCGCAAGTAGCACTTTGCGCCATGAGTAACGACATCCGGTATTCCAAAAGGCAGCCTGCGACATGTCTTCTAGCCGGCCTGCCCTCGATCACAGACTGGAGGGGCCTCGGTGCCGCCAGCGGCAGGCGGCCACCGCATTGCGCCGAGAAGGGAACCAGGAGGCCGGGAGAAAGCCAGAAAGCCGGCCTGCCCTCGAGGACACACAGACCGAGGGCTCCGAGCCGCCAGCGGGCGGGCGGCCACCGCAGCCAGAGAGGAACCAGGAGGCCGGGAGAAAGCAGGAAGCCGGCCTGCCCTCGAGGACACACAGACCGGAGGGGCTCCAGCCGCCAGCGGGCAGGCGGCCACCGCACAGCCGAGAAGGGAACCAGGAGGCCGGGGGAGAAAGCCAGAAAGCCGGCCTGCCCTCGAGGACACACAGACCGGAGGGGCTCCGAGCCGCCAGCGGGCGGGCGGCCACCGCACAGCCGAGAAGGGAACCAGGAGGCCGGGGGAGAAAGCCAGAAAGCCGGCCTGCCCTCGAGGACACACAGACCGGAGGGGCTCCGAGCCGCCAGCGGGCGGGCGCCACCGACAGCCGAGAAGGGAACCAGGAGGCCGGGGGAGAAAGCCAGAAAGCCGGCCTGCCCTCGAGGACACACAGACCGGAAGGGCTCCGAGCCGCCAGCGGCGGGCGGCCACCGCACAGCCGAGAAGGGAACCAGGAGGACGGGGGAGAGAGCCAGAAAGGTACGGGATAGCTGCACAGCCAATCGGAAGGCGACCGCCGACTTTGCCAGCCTCTGATTGGTGCGCCCTCTCCCATTGACTTTTGCTGTATCTTTGCACCACCAAAACTGGTCGAGATTACTTGTCTTTTATTGAAAAGTTTAATTTCTCTAAAAGAGCTGTTTTGCTGTTTTATTTGTGTACTTCTGTGAAATGCCTACTTACCTGTTTAACTAGTGATTACAGTCTTTTGGGTCAATTTTGTGTTGGGCTAGGCGCCAGGCGCTAACCCCCCACCCTCCCAGTCTTTGTTGTGCAAATTTTACAATTTAGCACCTCTTGCAAGCCACTGCCTGCAAGTGCTACTTCTGATTGCCCTCTCCTCTGTCCCCTCCCTTCTAGCCGGCCTGCCCTCGAGGACACACAGACCGGAGGGGCTCCGAGCCGCCAGCGGGCGGGCGGCCACCGCACAGCCGAGAAGGGAACCAGGAGGCCGGGGGAGAAAGCCAGAAAGGTACGGGATAGCTGCACAGCCAATCGGAAGGCGACCGCCGACTTTGCCAGCCTCTGATTGATGCGCCCTCCCATTGACTTTTGCTGTATCTTTGCACCACCAAAACTGGTCGAGATTACTTGTCTTTTATTGAAAAGTTTAATTTCTCTAAAAGAGCTGTTTTGCTGTTTTATTTGTGTACTTCTGTGAAATGCCTACTTACCTGTTTAACTAGTGATTACAGTCTTTTGGTCAATTTTGTGTTGGGCTAGGCAGCTCAGGCGCCTAACCCCCCCACCCTCCAGTCTTTGTTGTGCAAATTTTACAATTTAGCACCTCTTGCAAGCCACTGCCTGCAAGTGCTACTTCTGATTGCCCTCTCCTCTGTCCCCTCCCTTCTAGCCGGCCTGCCCTCGAGGACACACAGACCGGAGGGGCTCCGAGCCGCCAGCGGGCGGGCGGCCACCGCACAGCCGAGAAGGGAACCAGGAGGCCGGGGGAGAAAGCCAGAAAGGTACGGGATAGCTGCACAGCCAATCGGAAGGCGACCGCCGACTTTGCCAGCCTCTGATTGGTGCGCCTTCTCCCATTGACTTTTGCTGTATCTTTGCACCACCAAAACTGGTCGAGATTACTTGTCTTTTATTGAAAAGTTTAATTTCTAAAAGAGCTGTTTTTCTTGTTTTATTTGTGTACTTCTGTGAAATGCCTACTTACCTGTTTAACTAGTGATTACAGTCTTTTGGGTCAATTTTGTGTTGGGCTGGGCGGCTCAGGCGCCTAACCCCCCACCCTCCCAGTCTTTGTTGTGCAAATTTTACAATTTAGCACCTCTTGCAAGCCACTGCCTGCAAGTGCTACTTCTGATTGCCCTCTCCTCTGTCCCCTCCCTTCTAGCCGGCCTGCCCTCGAGGACACACAGACCGGAGGGGCTCCGAGCCGCCAGCGGGCGGGCGGCCACCGCACAGCCAAGAAGGGAACCAGGAGGCCGGGGGAGAAAGCCAGAAAGGTACGGGATAGCTGCACAGCCAATCGGAAGGCGACCGCCGACTTTGCAAGCCTCTGATTGGTGCGCCTTCTCCCATTGACTTTTGCTGTATCTTTGCACCACCAAAACTGGTCGAGATTACTTGTCTTTTATTGAAAAGTTTAATTTCTCTAAAAAGAGCTGTTTTTGCTGTTTTATTTGTGTACTTCTGTGAAATGCCTACTTACCTGTTTAACTAGTGATTACAGTCTTTTGGGTCAATTTTGTGTTGGGCTAGACGCTCAGGCGCCTAACCCCCCCACCCTCCCAGTCTTTGTTGTACAGTATTACATTTAGCACCTCTTGCAAGCCACTGCCTGCAAGTGCTACTGGATTGCCCTCTCCTCTGTCCCTCCCTTCTAGCCGGCCTGCCCTCGAGGACACACAGACCGGAGGGGCTCCGAGCCACCAGCGGGCGGGCGGCCACCGCACAGCCGAGAAGGGAACCAGGAGGCCGGGGGAGAAAGCCAGAAAGGTACGGGAAAGCCGCAAAATTTTTGCCTGCCCCCCACCCCCCTTCAGGGTGTTTCTTTTATACACACCTTCCCGCCAAATCTCATCCCCGCCCATAGCTATTCTCCTAGCCAATTCCCGAGCTCATTTCTTCACATCTCCTTAGTTTCTTTAACCCTTCCTACCCTCCACCATGCTACTGCGCCTAATACTGCTGCTTTGCCTCTCACCTTCCTTGGATCCAGAAGAGATAACTGTTGGAACCCATACCGAGGTGCTTAGGGCGACCACTCAACACTGTCCCCCTCTACTGTCCCCAGTGGTTGCCCCTAAACTCTACATACATATAGTACCGCTTCTGCATACTAATCCTTGGGGAATCCCAAAAAAAGGCTCACAACCAGTTTGGAACTCCTCTATCCCCTTGCTACCATACTGGCATTACAATTACTCCCTACGCCTGTCCATTAAGCTGGTAATCTATGATAAAATCGATAGCCATGCAGCAGGATCATCACCCACTATATATTGGATCCCAAGAAAGAAGAAAAAACTGCCTGACTGCTCACTACTCCTATCGCTTGGTGCCCTCATCAAGCTAATCTTCTTTCTGCTGGTCTGTGTTGGCACTGTGGAAATCAACCCTGGCCCCACTGAAAGCTCGATCTCTCCAACTGACCTAACCTCCATAAATGGATTGAGTTTTCTTCACATCAATGCCTGCAGCCTCCTAAAAAAGTTCTCATCAATACAGGCCTGGGTTGCACACACCCTACCTGACTTTCTGGTTATATCTGAAACATGGCTCAAATCAGCAACAAAAGATAGTGAAATAAACCTTCCCAACTACCAGCTCTTCAGATCTGACCATCTATCCAGGCGGTGGGTAGCCATCTATGTCAAGCAAAACATCTCTGCATCCTGCCTCAATTCTACATCGCAACCAAAGGAATTCGAATGCTTGTCAATTAAAATAACCCTTCCCAACACATCATCCTTTCAACTGATTGGTTGCTATAGGCCCCCCTCTGCAGGCCTCAAACTCCTATCCCACCTAGGATCTATACTTAATCTGGGCCCTGATGACACCACCATCATCTTAGGAGACATGAACTTGAATTGGCTGACTAATGCATCTGCACCCCTGGTAACCTTCTGTGACACCTATGGATTCTCTCAATTAATCAAAGAACCAACAAGGATCAACCCAAAGAATATTCTCAACAGCACACTCCTGGATATTATATTGGTAAATAAACCTCATCATTATCCCTGTGCAGGAGTACTATTCAGTGACATAAGTGACCACTGTCCCATAGCTGCCATTAGATCAACAATCAAGCCACCCAATCCTGCAAAATTCCTCCCATGGAGGTCAAAAAAGAACTTTAATATTTCAGGATATCTCCATGATCTGTGCCACACCACACGTTGGCAAGAATTCTATCTCACAGCCTCAATAGAGACAGCTCTTCAAATCTTAAATGATATAATCACAAGTGCCCTCAATTCACATGCACCCCTCACCAGTGTCAGAACCAAACTCAAATCCTGTCGCTGGTTCTCTGCCGACCTTAAATCCAGACTGCTTGCCAGAGACAAACTCTGGAAAAGGGCAAGAAAGACAAAGGACCAAATGACTGGCTTCAATTCAGAAAAGCCAGAAACTCCTGCACAAAACAAGTAAGAAAAGCCAAGGCAGCCTTCTACACAGCTGAACTAGATGCCTCCTATAACAACCCTTCCAGGTTCTGGGGTACCATAAAGGGCATCCTAGGTCAAACTTCTACCCCTGTCTTACCACCCAAAATTCATTTAAATAGTATTGAAATCACCGATAAGCAAAATATCTTGAATACCTTTAACGATCATTTCACTACAGCTGGCCTGGCTTTCACTCTCTCCTGCAAACCTATTAAGATCATCTCTAAACCTACAATCTACTGAGGGTCAAATGGTTGCTTCCACATTCTCATTCAAACCAATATTCTTCAAAGAAGTAGAAGACCTTCTACTCCAGCTAGATACCACCAAAAGTGCAGGGCAGACTCCCTGGACCCCTACTTTTAAAAGTAGCTCTGCATGCCTTCAACTGCCCCTCACCCACCTCTTCAATCTATCACTTGCCACTGGTTCTATCCCTCAATATGGAAAACAGCTCAAGTGTTTCCATTACTTAAGGCAGGTGATCCCATGGACCTCAATAATTATAGGCCCATCTCCATCTTACCAGTACTATCCAAGATGCTTGAGAAGCTGGTAAACTCTCAGTTAACTGCCTACCTTTATACCAACAATCTCCTAAATCCAGCTCAATCTGGGTTCAGATCTATGCATAGTACCATCTCTGCACTAGCAAAAGTCACAAATGACTGGCAGACTGCCCTAGACAAAAAGAATAATACCTGTGCTGTGTTTCTGGATCTAAGCAAAGCCTTTGACACTGTGGATCATGATCTTCTAATCTCCTCTCGAACTCCATAGGCCTTGACTCACTCTCTCTTAAATGGTTCAGATGCTATCTCCGGAAGATTACAACTGGTAAAAATGAAGGTGATCTATCTACCTCTAAACCACTCCTAAGAGGTGTACCGAGGCTCCATCCTGGGTCCCATCCTTTTTGCCATTTATATCAACAATATTGATTCCAATCTCTCACTTTCTAATATCCACCTTTTGCAGGTGACACTGTACTATATGTGAGCAATCCTCACCATCAAAAGCCTGTGAGCTCCTACAGTCTGAATTCTCCCTCCTTCAGCACAACCTATTAGAAAAGAAATTATTACTAAATGCCAAGAAAACCAAAGCTATGTTCTTTGCCACCAAGAACTGTTCTTCCACTATCCCATCATTCACCCTCCCACAACTCTCTACCATCCTTGGTGAAAATCTGAATATGTTGACAAATTCAAATACCTAGGAGTGTGGATAGACAATAAACTAGACTATACTACCCACGTTGAAGAGCTCTAAAAAGCTAAGACAAAGACTTGGTCTATTCTATAGGATCAAACACTACCTGACCAAAGATTCCAAACAAAGATTAATCCTAGCATCATTCCTGTCCCTCATTGATTATGCTGACTTCTCTATGGTCATTGCTCCTCTCCCATCTAAACAAATTAGACACCCTGTATCATAGAGCTATTAGATTCATTACTGACCTTCCTCTAGCACCCATCATTGCTTCTCTACAATGCAGTCAGTTGGACATCCCTGCAACATAGAAGAAAAAAAATGCTGCTATCTGGATCTACAAAGCTCTGACAAACAAACTCCCTTCCTACATCTCAGACTGCTTCAACCGGATCACATCCAGGCCCTACACCTTGAGGATCAACAAACTGATCCTGCTGAAGATTCTATCACCTGCACCCGGTATGGAAGAGCTGCAATCAGTTATTCCCTGGCACTTATCTGGAATTCTATCCAAAAGTCATTGAAAATGGATACACTGATTCCTCTTACATCCTTCAAAAAACTGTATACCAGCCTAATCCCAGATCCGTGCACTTGCTTCCACAAGGTCTAGTCCTCCCACACCCCCAATCCCCTCCCACACCCCCTCTCTCCTCCACCCCCCTCTTTTAAAGCTCCTTCCTATTCTTCTATCATTCATCTGGTCCTTTCCCCATCAAACCTCATACATATATGCCCACCCATGTATCATTATCCATGCTTTATCCCTACTAGACTGTTTGTTTTCTCTCCTTTATTAGGTTTTAGGTTTATTGTCCTTTGCCTTGTATATATGTAAATATTTGTACATCTATCTCACTCATAAATGGTTGTATTTGCGCGTATTCAATATCATGTTTTTGTATACAATCTGTAACCTTTTTGTTATGACCACTCAGGTCCATCTTGTAAATGAGCTATGCTCAATGATGTTCGCCTGAATAAATAAAGATTTTGATTGATTGATTGGATTGGTGGTAGTTCAGGTGGATGTTAAAGATCCCATGGTACTTATCGAAAAGAGTAGGGGAATTTCCCTGGTGTCCTGGCCAAATTTCCCTCATTCACTAAAAATACCACCAACAGCTTAATCTGGTTCAAGGTCAGTTGGCATTCATCTGTATCCCCCCTCCCCCGGGTCGTGCCTGAAAAATAGGCAGGATTTGTCTAGTGCACTTACCCAGTCAACAAAAACTAAAAAAAAAAAAAAAAAAAAATAGAGGAGGATGTTGTTGCTCATTGCATGCAAACTGTAATCTGTGTGTTTCATTAATTTAGACTCCTGACATTTCTAGTACTAAGTGCTTCCATCGGTAAATGAGACGGTACCCATAATTTTCATCAAGAGGGGCTGCAACTCTGGGTCCATAATTGATCCAGTAGGGGCTCCCAAACTCCATTACTATGAAAATGGAGTTACCTATTAGAGTTGGCACGGGAGGATAGTATACAGTGCTCCAGGGACCACAGTCCCAGAACTAAACATAGAAGCTAATCGATGAACCCCTCTACAATTAAATTCTGTCTCCTTTGCGTACTACACATGCCACCCTGTTATGTAAATTTTAACAGAACAATATACAAACTGGCCAAATGGGCTACAGAATTAGTTCAATTGAACCATAAACTGGGATTAACAGGAGACATGAACAGTGGGTAAATAAGGCCAAGAACAGGGGTTAAAAAACACAAATTATGCCAATACCTGGGCTTCTAAGGGAGTGAGCAGGATCAGAGCACCACTTGCTTGGCAGGGCACCAAACATTTTTTTGTGCCTTGACAACTGCTATCTTGTTAATTTTTTCCACGAACTAACAAATGTGGAAAATGCATAAAAATGCAGTTGTTTTAAAAAACAAATACCAGAATCTAGCTAAATGAGCCCAGTTAAGCTAGATTCTGATTTTTCTTTTTTAAACTGAGGGGCAGAAATACCTCTTCTGGGTACCCGAAATACCCGGTGCCCAGATTAGCGAGAGGAGCCCTTCACCCATGTTCTTTGTTTGAGAACAGTGGGACTTTCTTGATTTCTGCAGCCACAGCTGGAACTCATGCTGTGGCAAATGAGAATTTGATTATACTGTCTAAAAAAACAAGGAAATAATTTGCAAAAAACTACGTTAATGCACCACTTAGGGTAACTTTTTTTAAATTCAGAATTATTGAGAAGAATTGTCAAATGATACAGGACAGTGATATACATGAAATAATCACAGGTTAAGAAGTGGTACATAAATTGCTAAAAGCAAGGTGTTCTCCTCTGTAACTATAACACTTAGGGTAACTTAAGGCCACAAAAGTAGGGAAATGTGGCATTAGGGTTTCTCATCCTATGTCACCCTCCCCCCAAAAAAACAGCGAAAGGAAAAAAAACATTAGGGTTTTGGGTTTCCGGAGTCTTGGTGAATCAGTGGTGGGGTCTTCCTTGGGGGTTGTCAACCATAATGCCCACCACATTGCATAAGCAAACAACTTCACACACAATCTCCTTTCTTCACCAGGCCCACGGGGGCATTATGGTTGACAATGCCCGAGGAAGACGCCACCACTGAGTCGCCAAGACTCCAGAGACCCAAAACCCTAATGTTTTTTCTTTTTGCTGTTTGTTTTGGGGGGGATGAGGAGCATTGGGGTGAGAAACCCTAATGCCTCATTTCCCTACTTCTGTGGCATAGGGTAACATAAGCAGCCATAAAAGAGGAAATGTGGCGTGGGGTTTCACCCTAATTCACCTAAACAGCAAAAGGAAAAACATTAGGGTTTTAGGTCTTCGCTTGCCAAATCAGGGGTGGGGTCCTCCTTGGTCATTGTCAACAACCATAATGCTCCCCCCCTCTGCGTGAAGAAAGCAGATCATGTGTGATGTTTACTCACAGAATGTGGTGAGTATTATGGTTGATAGCCCCAAGGAAGACCACACCACTGATTCACCAAGACTCCAGAGACCTAAAACCTTAATGTTTTTTCCTATTGCTGTTTGGGAAGTGGGGGCGCGTTAGGGTGAGAAACCCTAACACCACATTTCTCTTCTTTTGTGGCATTAATTTACCCTAACTGGTGCATTAACACAGTTTTTTTTGAAAATTATTATACAATATAGATGAAAAATAATTACCATGTGATGGATCAGATGTTTGCCATAATCTGACATAACATGATTTATCGCCCTATAATATAGATATGTTGTATTCATCTTACATTGTTCTATAATTTATTTATTGTAGTTTGATTTTAGTTAAATGAAAAATGTTTGTGTTCAATACTAGCAATTCTTCTTGTTCTATGAGATGGTAAAGTCAAGTCACACATTCCAGCTGGCAGTAAGGATGTAGATTCACATCTAAAAATAAAATCTACTTTTTATCACTCTCTTGTAATGTCAGGATGTTTGTATGTTCAGTAACATGCTCAAATGATGAGCATGAATGCATGCCTGCATTTGTGTAGTTAGTTTTTATTGGCAACCAAGTCAAACTAGAAAAAATATTGATTTGTATAATAAGGGTATAATCAAGTAAGCTATACCAACAATTGTAATGAAGTGTGTCGTCGTACATAATAGATGAGCAAGCTATTTCCAACAAGTTTGCACAGGTTTATTTGGTAGTATTGAAACATATATTGATAAGGTAATGTTGATGTGTAAATGTCGATTTAGGATTTCCTAATGGAATTTAAATTTTAGCAAACCGAGAGTCAGTTTTTACAGTTTTTTTCATGTAAAACACAAAGGAATTACTTGCCATACCAAAATGACACATGAATTTGGAATATAATACTAAGAAACAGCTACAATGAAAGTAGCATTTGTATAACATTACTAACACATGACATCAGGTTAGAGTATGTCATGTAGCAGTACATGTAGCTGCAGGAACATTAGCTTGCATGTTTAAGAAGTAACAAAAATGCTCTATTGCTCACTAGAAAGCAGCAGAGGTAGTGCCTAGTCAAAGCAGCAGTACTAGTTATTAAACATGCATTTTGTATCACTTGTGTGAGACACACCCTCTGACCAACAAACACTTGCTCTTTTCTTTCCATTTTTTCCCTGTTTTTGTTGTATTCTTTATTTTTTCTGTTAGTCTTGCACAGACCCTGGCCAGGAGCGACATGTTGGATTCTGAAGGGGGGTACTGTTCTCTAATTGGTTATTTTTTTCTGATGTTACTGCCATGCCACGTCCCTTCCTTTTCCTGCTGAACATTCATAGTATTATAGTTATGTAAACAGTGGTAAAGAAATAGGAAATAGTGATGGTGGTGATGGGGGCTGTCCTAGTACCTATGAATCCACACAACATTATAAACCCATAAAACATCAGGGGAGCAATAGTCAGAAAACAGTAAAAAACATGACATGTAAAATTGCAAGTTTCCATTTACCAGGCTGTGTAAAAATCTGAGAAGCGATGAACACTTCCTAGTCGAAAGAAAACAGCTTTCTGGTTTACCCCTTCTGGTGCTAGATTCTGACACTAGACCAATAGTAACAAATGTTCAAAAATGACACCTAACATTTTTGTGATGCAGGGGACCCAGTGTGGATCAGTGTGCACCCCACCAATTTTTTTTTTCAAGTCCTTTCTTAATCCTTTCACTGTAGTTAATCACTTTTTACCTTCACACCCATTTCGCCACTGTACTCATAGCTGTCCCTATCCTTTGTATCCACTTCGCACCCATAAATGAGGGGGAGACGACTGGCCATCTTGAGTTTATTTTTTTAAATAAATTTGTAAAAAATGCACATATTCTATAAGTATGTTAAAGCAAACAGTATAGAGGCTGGTCCGGTGGCATGGGGGGATAAGGCACCAGTGCCTTACCACCTTCGACATCAGTGACTCATGTTTGGGAAACAGCATGTGGTGCTGGAGGTTGGTGGCGTGAGAGATGATTGAGCGTCTCAGGGACTGCTCTCCTGTCCTAGGGAGGGCCGACCAGTCATCTTGGCCTCTGACTGCCACCTGGTGGAGGCGCATGGTGGTAGTGCAAGTAGTGAGTGACTCAAAGTGTGGAGCTGCAGATTTGTCTGCAGAACATGCACACCTCCACACGCACTTACTGACATGATGCCATGGCAGGGGCTTGGGAAACGAAAAAGTGAACCCAAAAGCTAAATAACACCCTGCGCATCTACCTGGACCTGCACCACCAAACGAACACCTCTGGACTTCTAGATTTGGATGCTTTGGGTGGTGCCTCCCCCCCTCCAGCCCCACCATGGGGGTTAATCCATAGGGGACTTGCTCCAGGTGGGTGCTGGCTGAGGGGGGTAGGAACAGGAGCAGATGAGCTGCCCAAGGGATAAGTATAGTTAAAAAAGAAGTAATCAGTGTCAAAAGAAATATACATCCCAAGCTAACATTAAAGACTTATGATTTATTTGCAGATGCCATTGCTTACAAAGTTAACTTTATGCATTAATATGTATCATACCATCACATACAATATCATACTTTAATCATATTATTATCAAACCATTACCTAGGCATAATATAGCACATCAAAACATAACATTATGTTTGTACCGAGTAGGTCGAAAGTGGAACTCACATCTTTTTAAATCCAAACATTGAATTTTCTTGCTTTTTCAACATTCCCCTCCATTTCAGGGGGTGATCAAGTGGTTGTCTTTGCAGCCAGTACCATGAAATGGAGTGCTTAAATTACACTTTTTCCTCTGAGACCCAAGAGTCTCACTTGGAGTGATGCATTCATTTCTCAGCATGTTACTGTGGGGTCGTCTGTGCTTCCACACGAACCCCGATTTTACAGCTGTGAGCAAGACATGCTGCTGGCGCAGTGCTGAGTCAGCTTGAAGTCACACATTGAAACATCCCAACAGTGGTGTATTATGTTTTTATAAAATGGGGATAGAAAATGCTGCATTTTGGTTACGAACATATGAAAGCTGCCAGCAGCAAAAGGCTATCCTGGTCTATCTAGGCTGCTCGAGATTGCAGCTAGCTCCTATTCAGCAACTGCCCCACCCCCACCCCCCTCCCTCTCTCCCTTTGCCCTGTCCTCGCCTCTTCTTGAAACATTCCACTATGTTACATGCTGCCACCTCAGCCAGTAGTGTGTGTCACTTTGCCACCACCCTCTCCATAAAGAAATGCCTCCTTTTGGGGCCGGCCTGGTGGGGCCAAGGGTTGAGGCACTAGACGCCACACCTCACAGCACACTGGCGACCCAAGTTTAGGTGTCGGCAGGGGAGGGAGGGAGAGGATTGCATGTCCGATGGTCTGCTCTCCTCTCCCGGGGGAAGGGCTGTGGGTTGTCCAGCGTTTCAGCAACTCCCAGTGGAGAGCGGGGGTGCTGCAGAATGTGGACCACACGTTGGGGTGAGCGTGGCTGATGCTGGCAGGGTTGCCATGCACCATGGTGTCAGGGGGAGGAGGCACCAGGGACTGCCACGTAAAACAACCTCCAGCCCGGATACGCGACTGCCTTCCCAGTGCTGTTCAACCACACGCCTAACACTGGTTCCCTGCCTCTGCCCCTTTGGTCTCCCTGAAGCCTACGTGGGCCCAGGGCTTGGGGAGAAAGTAATGTCTATGAAGAAGGCATGGTTCACAGTGGGTGATAGAGCAGATTTGGTGAGCGGAGAGGCCAGAGAGAGTTCTGGTGCTGGGGAGAAGAAAAATAAGTTTAAGAAAAAAAAGGAAAAAGAAATGCCTCCTCACCTCCCTCTCTTGAATCTATACCCCTCCAATCTCATGTCTTGGTCCATAGTGTCTCTCCCCACCCTCCTTCTGAATAGACTATCTCTGTCTGTTTTGATTATCTCCTTCATGTAGTTGAAGATCTCAATCATGTCCCCCTTGTCCCTCCTCTTCTCTAGTGTGTACCTGTTTAACTCTCTTAGTCTGACCTCATATGGCAATTCCCCCAGGTCCTGAATAATCTTTGTTGCCCTACGCTGCAACCCCTCTGGCAGTCTAATGTCCTTTTGTAGGTACATGCACCATTACTGCATGCAGTATTCCAGGTGGGGTCTAACCAACAATCTGTATAATGGTAGAATAACCTGCCTTCTTCTTGAGGTAATGCTCCTTGCAGTGCACCCCAGCATTTTGTTAGCCATTGCTGTTTCCTTTCTGCATTGCGCGGAATTGTTCAGTGCTCCCGTGATGAGCACCCCCAGATCCTTCTCCTCTTCTGTTACCTCAAGCTGCACCCTCCCCCCCCCATGGTAGCTTTTCATCAGATGCTTGTTCTGAAGTGCAGTACCTTGCATTTTTTTGCATTGAACCCCTTCTGCCATCTGTCAGACCATGCCTCTAGCCTTGCCAGATACTCCTGTAGCCCCCGCCACCCAACCTGGTCATCCACCACTGCTCCCATCTTAGTGTTATCTGCAAATAGGCTGATTTTGCTGCCGATGCCTTCCGAGAGGTCTGCAGTAAATATGCCAAACAGCACTGGGCCCAATACCACCCCATGTGGAACACCACTTGTCACAGGCTTAGGGGATGAGTATTCCCCACCTACCACCACCCTCTGCTGCCTATCTTTTAGCTAGTTCTCCACCACCCCACCAGTTTTGCTCATGCCCCTGTGCCCCATAGCTTGCTTACAAGTCTCCCATGCGGTACTGAATTGAAGGCCTTACTGAAGTCTAGGTACAAGACATCCACCGCATGGCCCCCATCAATTTGCCTATTCACCCAGTCATAGTATTTCACCAGGTTGGTCTGGCATGACCTGCCCTTGACGAAGCCATGCTGCCTCCCATTCTGCACTCCAGCCACCTCCAGTAGTGCCACTAGCCTCTCCTTTAGGATGGTCTCCATTAGCTTCCCCACTATGGTTGTTACGTGTGTATCAGATCTGTCTGATGCACAGGTAAAAACAAGTACTCCAAAACAGGATGCAGTACAAATAAAATCAGTGTGCCATTAGACCACTCATTTTCAGAACCACTGCCATTTTTTTTCTGTGTTAATGAGGAAATAATCATTTAGAATTCCTACATAGAGAAGCCCTCCAGTTACCATTGTTGCCAAGTTTTATAGTAAATATAAGCCCTACACGTACTTCACATTAAAAATTAAATGAAAAACTGTGTTTTCTTACATTCTTCTTTCACTGTCTACCTCCAGAGTTCACATCTGCTCCCCCTGTCTGAGCTACTCATCGTGTTTCCACTCCTGCAGTTGTTTAAAAAGTAAAAGCCGTTGCTTCTCGTTTAATTTCTTTTCTAAATTTTAACTTGGCTCACAGACTGTGTTCCCATACTGTACTTAGCTGGCAGGCTGAGGGTGGAAGAGTACAGAAGCTCCCTCTGGTAAGGCCGCTTGCTCCATGGGGGTTGAAATATAGTCAGGTCGCTACTGTATGCCCCCTCACTCCAACAAACCTACTGCAAACCAAATCTAAAAGCCATCACTAAAAATGCCGAGATGGACACAGGGGCCAGGGTGTGTGTGTGGGGGGGTGGAGGGGGGTTGATAGTACAGCATGAGTAACCAAGCGAGCAGGCCTAACTGCTGATCCCAATAAAGGACAAATATCCTAAAGGAATAACACAGATATCAACATGGAAGGTCTGTTTTTTCAATTAATATAGTAAACTATTTCAGTATTTTCATATTTAAATTTTGTTTAACATGAAAAATTGTTTTTAGAAAAGGGAACCCATTTTATAAGCACAATAAGACACTCTGGTGTGTGCATTGAACAGATCTGACTGCACTTCCAGGGACTGCAGGCATTGTTCATTATTGTCCCCCTGGGTATGCATTCAGATCTGTTCAGTGTACACTCTGTTGTATCTTATTGTTTATGCAGCAGAAAGGGGCCTGCTTAAATGTAGGAAAGGGGTTATGTTGGCGTCAGCGGGTGCTGAAGTACTCGGGACATGAGTAGTCGGTACTGATACATGGTGTGGAGCTGTGGTGGGAGCACGCATGTTTACAACCTTAGCCCAAGGTAACAGCTGTACACAGGATAAGAGGTATAGGCATTCTTTATTCTGATTGGCTCTTAGATGTCCTTTGATTTACGTCACAAGCAGTTGTAAGTTCTGTTATGTTCATGTTGTCAGTAGGGCTGACATTTGCTTATTAGAAAGTTTTTCCCTTCAGACAACTGCTAATAAGCAGTAGTCGTGTCGGTCCACCACCTACCCTCCCATCCAGAGAAACACAGTTGTTTGTGTTATCAACTAACACTGACAAATGTATTTCTTTGTTTTGTTTTGTTTTTTTACTTTATTTTTATTTATTTTTCATAGACATTACGTCTGTGGTTACCATATAGCAAACATACCAACTACTAAAAGTAGAAAATCTTTGGGGCAATAATCCCCTTAACCAAAGGATACCAATTTGCATCTGCTACATATTGATACATCATCAGGGGTATACCAATTTTAAAACTACACCAAAAGTTAAACACCAGTATGTGCTATGTAAAACAAGCCCATGAGCTTCATGGAAGTTCCTCCATGTAATAGGATTGTCCAGCAACTCCAGTCCAAAGCATTACAGCGCCCCCAAGGGGATCATTGTAGCCATGCATTATAGCTAAATGTAAAATTTTTCAATATGATTGTACAGGAGGTTACATATGTTTTATTATTTCTTTCTTTACTTTACTAAAGATTTATACAGTGATGAGCCATATCCCACCTTTTCCCCCTCTATCCCATATGTTAATTTCACTTATAAAATGGGCTTGGAAATCCCAAAGCACTGATTGGCTACAGCATCATCTGAGCCGTGTCCTTATCAGATGATATTGTAGCCAACCGGTACTACTGCCCACCAAGAAGCCAAATGACCCAAAAAATTAATGAGCTCTGCCAAGCATTAACAGAAACGTTGACTGGCAGAGCTCACTGAACCGGCAGCACGACATCACTCGTGGACATCACAGTAACCTAACACTGCACTCAACAACATATGGCACTCCATCTAAATAAAGAAAACCCTGTACCTCACAAATTACTCTCACGGCTTCTGCCCCTGCCACCATTACCAGACTTTAAAAAGTACATCAAAAACGGCACCAAAAGTTTAAAGGGCATTTTTTTTCAAACCGCGGCAAATCCCGTAACGGAAACCCACCTACCTGACGAACCATCGGCAAGCAGCAACGAAGCATCAGTCAGTCGCTTTACTTTTTTAAAACTAATAACGAGCCAAATATTCCCCAAAAACGAAACCAGGAAACAAAAAGAAATACTGTCACTGCTTTGTACGGTGTCTGTTGAGGGACACGCTCGCTCCCAGTCAACAGACACGCTCATATCTTAAGACTTCAACTCCCTAACTAAACACAGGCAAACAAAGAAATAAAAAAAAACATACTAAAAATGTATGACTAACTTTTTTCAGCGGGGGACACAATAAATACATTGCACAGAAACTTAATACAAGGGACTATTTTTCACTGTTCTCACAATTTTAAACCTATTCTTATAATTCTCTATTTTTTTTTTTTTACACATTAAAAAAAAATACTTTACAAAGAGCCCATTTTATAAGCAAAAACACACTCCAAGGTGATAGTTGATAAGAGCACGCTAATCATAGCGCAAGCTCCTCGTGCCTTAGTACACCCTAGGCGTGTTTTATCAGCACGTAACCCACACCTCGTCGTGTGTTATTGCTTACTTATACTCCCCAAGAATCAGAGTGTAAAGTAAAAGAAAGAGAACGAACACTTTCAATGTCAGCTGAACAATATATAATTATTGTATTTAATTAAACAAAACCCCATAATAGTTTCTCAACACAACAACAATATTGTCCAAATTCAAATGGAAAAAAGCTTGTCTTTCCCGAGCCTCTCAGGGTACATCCTCGTCTTCCGAATCATCATCTTATGAGCGGGATTCAGCTGCGCGATGGTCAGCCCATTTTGCAGCTTCCACCGAGTCTGAGAAAACATAGGATTTATTACCATAAACGATCCGAAGCCTTGCTGGAAAAATAATCGAATGTGGTACTCCCAAGTCCCGCAGAACCCTACAGACACCATCAAATTTCTTTCTTTGTTGTTTGGTGGCATAACTTATATGAGGGAAAATAAGAACCAGATTCTCATCCTGGGTCAAAGCAGCTGCATGGAGTGCATGGCGCAGAATCATGTCCCTCGCCCCTACCCCAGATGTTATCAGCATCAATGTCCTAGGATCCCCAGAGTTTTGAAGACTGCCCCGGGGAGTAATCTATTCTGGTACACCTGGATTTCCCATTGCTGTTCAGAACCTTCCGGCAGCAACTTAGTATTAAGCCAGTTGTTAATAAACATGATGGGATGGTCCCCTTCCATACCCTCAGGCAGTCCCAGAACTCGAACATTTGCTGAGCAGCTTTGATTATCGAGAGCTTCCAGCCTCGCTCTTAAGTGCTATTTATTTTTTAATCATGAGGGCCAAAGCATCCAAGGCAGTCTGTTTTTTATGTGCTTCCTTCATTTCTGCCTTTAGGCCATCCACAGCAGTTTCGAGCACCAGAACTCTCCCACTGAAATTTTCTACTTTTTGATTTAAAGAAGTCTCTGAGGCAATAAGTAGCTGGAGTTTGTGCCCCAGAGATCCAGTAGTTTCACTCGACCTGGGTGCTTCATCGGCCTGCAAAGTATCCTCATGCCGTGAGGCCACAGGGATTCCTTTACATTTCCTGGTTCCCCCAGTTATCTTATCCTTCTTTGGATTACCCATTTTAGATGATTCGAGGTCACTTTTTCCTCTGATGCTATCGTTAAGCTGCTCTTTGGAGTGGAAATAGCAATAAATAAGCAATTTTATTATTTCTGTTATGGAGCTGATGTAATCTGCTGCTCGGGCTTCACAGTGCCCCCCCCCCCCCGACAAATGTATTTCTTGAAGGACTAGCAGGACATTGTCAGTCCTTCTAAAGATATGCTTGTTAACATTAAAGTGCCTTGTAAATTAATTCTGCAATTTATATTTTACTGATTTTAAAAGAGAAGTTAAAATAACGTCCCTAAAGGAGATGATAAACAATGAAATTAGACAGATGACATTATGTTGGTCATATTACAAAGGACAAATGGCAAGTACTGTTGGTGATGCTAGGAAAGGAGGGCAGGATGGGAGGGGGGAAGGGTGGAAGGTGGTTACCCTTAATGCTAGGAGCCTTGGGAGGAAAACTGCAGAGTTACAGGTTCTCATGGCAGAGGGAGAGGTGGACATTGCAGCCATCACGGAAACGTGGGCCACCCAATACAATGACTGGGACCTGTCTGTACCAGGGTACAGATTATTTCGTAGGGACAGGGTGATTGGGAAAGGAGGGGTGGCACTATATGTGAAGGAAGGACTGAAGTGTGTAAGGGAGGAAGGGGAGGAGGGTAGTACAGAGTCACTTTGGATGCAAATCCAGGATTCCAAGAATAGGATTTAGAATGGGAGTGGTACAGGCCACCATCTCAGATGGAGGAGTTAGACAGGAACTAGCGGGACAGATCAGGAGGACCCAAGAGAAGGGTAGTGTGGTGATTGTGGGGACTTCAACATGCCAGGAGTGGACTGGAGCACCCCAACAACCAGGAACAGAAGGGAGCAGGTACTGCTGGATGCCTTTCAGGACAGCTTCCTGCTGCAATGGTCAGTGAACCAACCAGGTTAGGGAATACCCTTGACCTTGTGCTGGCAAATGGGGACTTTGTGAGAGAACTTACAGTGGAGGAACCGCTGTCAGGGAGTGACCACCATTCAGTATGGCTCACATTGGATAATGGGCAAGGAAGTAGTGGAATCTGGCACAATAGTGCTGGAACTTTAGGAGGGCCGACTTTGGGAGGATGGGGAAGTGGTAAAGGGTACCTGGCCAGAATTCAATCTAGTATGAACACTAACCAGAGGTGGGAGCTCATAAAGCTGGGGATAGTGGAGGCAACCAAAACCTGCTGCAAAGCCCAGAGAGCAAGAAGGCTAGGGCTAAGAAACCGATCTGGTTGAGCAAGGAGGTCATGGAAAAGGTAAGGAGGAAAAGAGCTGCCTTTAGGAAGTACAAGAAAACAGGGAAGGGGGAGGACAGGGAGGAGTACTTGACAGAATCGAAGGAGGTGACAAGGGCAGTAAGGGGAGCCAAAGCATCTACAGAACTCAGGCTGGCACAAGGCATGAAGAAGGGGGAGAAGGACTTCTTTAAGTACATCAGGGAGAAAAGGAGCTGTAAGGACCACATAGTAAGGATTAGGAAGGAGGGGGGCTGGGTGGAAGCAGGGTGTGATAAGGTGGAAGCACTAAATGAGTACTTCTGCTCAGTATTTACTAAAGAGAAGAGGGGGGTGACACCCAAGGTGGGAGAAATGGCAGAAGCAGGGTGGGAAGTGGTGACAGATGGGGAAATCATGGAGAGCAGAGTTCAAGAGGGTTTGAAGGCACTGAGGGTGGACAAGGCGCCAGGCCCAGATGGCATCCACCCCAGGGTACTGAAGGAGCTGGCAGAGGTCCTTGCAGGACCTTTGGCAGACCTATTTAATGCCTCACTACATTCGGGGTGTGTACCTCAGGACTGGAGGATGGCTCATGTGGTGCCCCTCCACAAGAGTGGCACCAAGGATGAACCAGGAAACTACAGACCAGTGAGCCTCACATCCATCGTGGGTAAGCTAATGGAGACTATCCTGAAGGAGAGGCTAGTGGCCCTCCTAGAGGCCAAAGGACTACAGGACAGCAGACAGCATGGCTTCATACGTGGCTGATCCTGCCAAACCAACCTGGTCGAGTTCTATGACTGGGTAACTAGGCAACTGGACAGGGGCCATGCAGAGGATGTCCTGTATCTGGACTTCAGTAAGACATTCGACTCAATGCCACATGGAAGGCTGGGAAGGAAGTTAGGAGGCACGGGGCGGGTGCAAAGCTGGTGAGATGGGTAGGGAACTGGCTGCAGGGAAGGCAACAGAGGGTGGTGGTGGGTGGGGAGCTCGCACACCCAAGGGCAGTGACGAGCGGTGTTCCACAGGGCTTGGTGTTGGGACCAGTGTTGTTTGGGATATTCATTTCAGACATATCATGGGACATCAAGAGCAAGATCAGTCTGTTTGCTGATGATACCAAGGTAGGCGCGGTGGTGGATGACCTAGGGGGATGGCAGGGGTTGCAGGATGATCTGGCAAAGCTTGAAACCTGGTCAGACACCTGGCAACTGGGCTTTAATGCCAGAAAGTGCAAGGTGCTGCATTTTGGGATGAAGAACCCAAGGAGGAGTTACCAGCTAGGGGGAGTGCAGCTAGCCCAGACAGAGGAGGAGAAGGATCTGGGTGTGCTCATTACAGGGTCAATGAACAACTCGGCACAATGTAGGAAGGCAGCTGCAAAGGCCAACAAAATACTGGGTTGTATTGCAAGGGGTATATCCTCGAGGAGGGAGGAGGTGATTCTGCCACTGTATAGGTCAGTGCCACTGTATAGGTCATTAGTTAGACCACACCTGGAGTACTGCGTGCAGTACTGGCGTCCGTATCTGAAGAGGGACATTAAGTTACTGGAGGGGGTGCAGTGCAGAGCGACAAAGATGATCAAGGGGCTGGGGGACTTATCATATGAGAGGAGGTTGAAGGAGTTGAACATGTACTCACTGGAGGAGAGGAGAGACAGGGGTGACATGATTGAAACCTTTAAATACATGAAAGGAATAAACAAGATGGGTACAGAGGGGCTGTTCAAAGTAAGGGAAGGGAGGGCCACCAGGGGCCATGATATGAGACTGGAGCGAGGAAGGTTCAGGAGGGAGATGAGGAGACACTTTTTTACAGAGAGGGTGGTGGATGGGTGGAATGCGTTACCTGCTGAAGTGGTATGCAGTAGAACAGTGGACTGCTTCAAATGAGGATGGGACAGGACAAGGGGGAGGGTTAATGAAGGGGAAGGGTGGAAGGAAGGGGCAGCTGCAGAATAAGGGGTGCTAGCTGCACATTCGAGCAGACTTGATAGACCTCTAGGCCTTTATCTGCTGGCAAATTTCATATGTTCGTATGTTTGTATTAACCATCCACTCAGTAGATATACAGCAGAGAGTATAACAGTAAGTTTTGCCTCCCCCCTCACCTCAACCAAGAAAACACTGCTTAATACATGCAGCACTCAGCACCTCCTCTATAAACATTTACTGCAATATTTTGGAGCTGTTGCCGCAAGCCTTTACATTTAAGCATCCTCTTCTTAACCCCTATAGCATTTAGTAACACCCACCAATATCCCCTTCTTCATGTGCATCAGCCCTTCCCCATGCACCTCAAGCTCTTCGGACATTTGGGAAAAGATGTATCCTGCTGTGTGGGATACTTAATGACTTACAGTTAACGGATCCTTATCAACAACGCCTATTTTCAGACACAAAGCAACCAATTAGTGAGGTGAGTGGAGTAATTTTTGCTGACTGCTGTGTGGGTTGCAGGTAAATAAGAGGTGTTGAGTGCTACAGGGGTTGGGGGAAGAGGGTGATTTGATACGGTGATTTGAAGGGGTGGGGCTGGGGCAGGATCAAGCAAATGTTAAGGGCAGGATTTTCAAAAGACTCAGTCAGGATCTATCTGCCTCGATTTTCAACAGGAGACTTGCATCTCCAGCACCGCAGAGCAGAGGAGAAACACGCTGGCAGAGACTAAAAGCCACACTGCACTTTCAGAGTATACCCCAATCTCCTTTATTGGAGTTCAACTGAAATAAAGAAGAACTAAATTAGCCAAAAGTAATAATGCTAGATGATTGGTGGGGACAAGTAAACAGTGCACAAAATTCTGCAGCGCTTCCCTCTGCTAAGTTGTGGCTCCCTACCTAAACCCCACCCATTGACACAGCTCTTTCAGAATGAAGTGCTGGGGCATTTTGGGCACTGTTTATTCATTCCTGCTAATCACCTGCACTGATAGTTATACAGTAGCTACTTCTGTTCCTCTTCACATCAGTTGAACTCCAGTAAAAGAGGCTGGAGTACAGTTCCAGAAGTGCACCTTAGTTTTACAAGCTGTGAGTACATTCTTCTTCTGTTCTTCAGTGCCTGAGTTTTGGGAGGACTTCCTGGAAAACACACCAACTCCATGCAGCAGCAGCAGCAGGACCACAACTTTTCTGTTGGATTTGCATTTCTGCCTTTCTTGACATAGTAAACCATCTTAGGCAATCTGATATTTCCTACATCTTATTGCAACTGAATTTGTGTCAAAAAGTTGATGCAGATTGAATTTATACCTTTTTATGCAAATTGGGATGTTCATCACAATTGGATGCATTGGGAATCACATGATGCTTAGCACAGAGTAGCAGTGCTTCTGCAGAGCTCCATCCAGACCGAGAACTAAATTATTTTTTTCTCGCTATCTCCCTAAAATGAACTAAATTTGCAAAATTTAGGAGAAAGTGACTTACTGGAATGATGGAAGGGGATGAAATGGACCAGCAAACGAGCGAAATGCTGCTAAGGCTGGAAGACT
Source organism: Neoceratodus forsteri (assembly GCA_016271365.2). NCBI lineage: Eukaryota > Metazoa > Chordata > Ceratodontiformes > Ceratodontidae > Neoceratodus > Neoceratodus forsteri. The sequence goes on from CM028129.1 coordinate 729,367,088, forward strand.
CAGATGGAGATCAAGATGGTGGCATGGAGGTGGATGCCAGGAGGCCCCGCAGAAGTAATTCCCTACTCACTCCACCAGTCGATTCTGCATCTGCTGTAACTAATGCTTCAATCTGTAAAAGTGGCAACACTATCTCTTATTGAGGATTTTAAAGTAATTAAGCCGGCGGTTGAAGAATTAATGAGGAAAGTCACTGACGTGGAATCAAGGGTATCCTCTGTGGAAGATCACCTTAACAAAAATGGATCTAGAGATCGTAACCCTGAAAAGAACCATCCCAAAGTTGGAGAGTAAGGTTGAGGATCTTGAGGGGAGAGCCCGTAGAAACAATCTAGTATTGTTGGGGTTATCAGAGGGCGAGGAAGGTACAAATGCCCTAGACTTTCTGCAGTAATTTTGTACAAAAAGTGCTGGTCCTTCCCAGAGCAAACCCAACTATGTCATAGAGTGGGCACACAGCTCACTATGGGCAAAACCTGCGGCTGGCAAACTCCCAAGACCACTGATATTCAAAGTCCTGAACTATCTTGATCGAGAACATCTCCTCACGGCTACAAGGAAAATAGAAGAACTTCAATTGGAGGGCAAGAAGCTACGGCTGGCCCCAGACTTAACCTACAAGGTGCAACAGGAAGGAGCCTTCAGACCAAACTATGGGAGGAAAATATTAAGCACTGTATGTTATATCCCACCAGGCTGGAAGTCCACACAGTGAAAGGGACTTTTTGTTATAATACAGCAGCTCAAGTTAGTACAGAGTTGGGGATGCTACTTCCTGATTTATTTGGCAAAGTTAAGTGCCTTTGGGCTTGAACTTTAAACGTGGTGCCGAATGGTGACTTTCAACATCCTACAAGTGCAGCTTTTACAGGTCAGCAGGCTCCTAGTTGATTTCTTCAGGATGGTCATCCTTTAAGTTGAATGACATACTCATTAAAATTTGACTGCATCAGCCATGTGATGACTGGTTATATTACATTATTTCAGTGGGACAACATTCTAAAGATGCGGCATGGATGGTGCCCGGTGAAGAAAGAGTCGGCTTTTGGTGGACTGTAAGTTAAAGGACTTCTCTCTCTTGTTATAATGAAAATGTTAGGCAGGGTCGGACTGGGGTACAGAGGGCCTCCTGGAAAATCAATAGAGGAGGGTCCAGGTTGACACACTCATATCAATATTCCTCTTCAATCTGATACACTAGCTCTGTGTTTGCATCTTACATTTATCAACAGTGTCCCAGATACCCCATTTAATTAGGAAAAAGATGATAAATGCAGAAGTTTTCAGATTTCAGAATGTAACCATTTACCCAACGGAGGGGGGCCCACCTGGAAATCTCCAGGTATCCAGGTGGGCCGGTCTGACCCTGATGTTAGGTTATTCTTTGTTTATATTTTGAGAACTTAATTTTATGTAGAATTGATATAGTTGGTAAGATAGAATTTTTTTTAATTACACAGTATTTATTAATCTTCCTTCCAGAAATTTCAACTGGGAGCAGATTAGAAGTATAGTAGCACGCTCCCCTTGGTGTTAGTTTGGCTCCAACCCGTGTCGCTTTCTCCAGAGCCTGCTTCAATCTGGAATTTCTTTATTTGTTCTGGGGTGTAGGGAGTTCTATTTATTTCTTCTATTGTAGAAGGACTTTGCTTGTTAGGATTTTAGATCCATCACCTTTACCTTAATTCTACTCCGATATGGTGGCAACTTAAACTTGTTTTATTGTAGAGGCAGTCACTGGTAAAATGTCCTTTGGGTTTTTGTTTTTGGGTTTTCAGCTATTCGAGTGGGGATTTTCTTAATGTCTGTGGTTGGGGCATAATTTCTTCAATCCCAATCCATAGTGGAAATTTCAATTGCACTAGAAACACAGCCTCTTTTCATAATCTCAATCTGTTTTAAGTAATATTTGCTACTCTGAGTAAGTTATGTGTATTATTGTTACAGTTAGAGGGGTTGCTATGCCACAGAGCTGGATAATTTATACTGATTGCGGTCACCAGTTAGCAAAGGACCCCCCCATGGGTCATTCAGTTTTGTTTAATATTTTTTCTCTCAAGGGATAGTCATATATTCTGTACAGGTCATGGAAGCGATCCTCTTCTATTCTGGTGGATTAAACATTAGCAGTTATTTTGATAATTTTGTAAGGGATATGGCAGGTAACTGCACATGGTGGTGAGACAGTCTACTTTTATGATTCACATTCTCCAAAGATTTGCTTTTGCTGTTATTAGGATTATTTTAGGTTTATAGCAATTAACCACTGAATGTTTAAACTTTCACTCAGGATCACTACTGTTAGCAAATTTGGACTGAATTATCTGATATTTATTAGCTAGATTTCCAGTAAGTTCGATAGAGAGCAGGTTAAAGTTTTGGTGTATGGTCCCTCTAGTATTACTATAGCCCATATTTGTTCATATACTTTAGTTAAGGCGGCAAGTAGGGAGGCTGTTCATTAAACTGTCCAAGATCGTAGAGGGATATTTTAATTTTTTTATGCTACAATTGGATGCATTGGCAGAAACTTGGCCACCCGATCCTGGGACACAAAGACGCAAGAAGAGAATACATTTGTGTCTGCATTAACTCGCTTTGGAAATCCAGCCCTGTTTACTGCGGGAGGGGTATTGTTAGTTTACCACCCTTCAGAAATAAAGCAAATTGTCAATGGTAAAAATGTACAGAACTATAGAAACTGAAATGACTAAATAAAAACAGACGGGCCTTTAAATTTGTCAGTCAATGAAAAAATTCCTACTGTACTTGTATTCTCATCAGACTATCTGTTTTTCCAGTGTTTTATGCTACTGATCAGCACCAACTTTAAACACTAATAATTACAATTAGAAACCTTTTTGAAAAGGGAAAGAATGTAATGAGTTGCACTATGATAATCATATTTATCTCCATCTGAAAGATTGAAATAAACCATGAGTATGATGAGGTCTTATACTAGTAGGGATGGGCTACCCATTGGGTAGCTGGAACGGGTTGGTCGGTATCAGTGGTTTTTAGTCAGGTAGGGTAGTTTGGGTAATTCAATACCATACCCGACCTATCTGTGTATTTCGCAGGTCAGTTACTGTGGACACCGGTAACTGGTATTTGTTTGAAAAAAACAGGCATCAGAGGCAGCCTGTTTGGTCCTGGGACTCATCAGAGGTTAGAAACAGGCATGAAAGGGCAGCCTGTGGGGTCCTGACAGCAGAACGGAACACATGACACCAGCCTGACAATCTGATTGGTCAGTGCTGGTATCTGTGCTCCATGTCTGCTTTGTGAGCACGCAGATAGCAGCAGACTTTCTTGTAAGAGGGAGGAATAGGTGTTTATTCTGCAGCCCATGGCCGCCACAGCGAAAACAAAAAAAGTTAACTTAAAAAACAAAAACAAAACACAAGTTTACTGCACAAAGGGGCTAGGGTTAGGGACGGAAGGGAGAATAATCGGGGATTCAGTGCAGTGCTAGGTGGGGGGGAAGGGAGGCAGAAGGTGCTCATTGCTGGCCTGGCAGCAGCTGTTATACATTGTTAGGAGCCTGCCCTGTCTGTGACATAGTTACTAGTGTGTCTCATCTCTGCACTATAGAAAGCCATTTTTAGGCTGTGTTACACATTGTCTGTTAGGTGCCCTGGGCCCTGTCTGTGCCAAAGCAACTCTGTGTCTCTTTGCAGTATAGTGAAAGCAAAATAGGCTGTATTATTAAACACTGTCTATTAGGTGCCTCAATCCCTATCTGTGACATAGCTACTCTGTGTGTCTCTGCAGTATAGCGAAAGTCATTTGGCTGTATTAAACACTGACTGTTAGGTGTTCTGAACCCTGTCTGTGACATAGCTACTCTGTGTCTCTCTGCAATATAGTGAAAGCCATTTGGGCTGTATAATACTCTGTCTGTTAGGTGCCCTGAGCCCTGTCTGTGACATAGCAACTCTTGTGTGTCTGCAGTATAGTGAAGGCCATTTGGGCAGTGTTATACACTGTTAGGTGCCCTGAGCCCTGTCTGTGACATAGCTACTCTTGTGTGTCTCTGCAGTATATGAAAGCCATTTAGGCTATATTAAACACTGCCTATTGTTAGGTGCCCTGAGCCCTTTCTGGGATATAGCAACTATGTGCCTCTCTGCAGTATAATGAAAGCCATTTAGGTGTATTACACACTGTCTGTTAGGTGCCCCGAGCCCTGCCTGTGACATAGCAACTCTGTGTCTGTCTGTAGTATAGTGAAAGCCATATAGGCTGTATTATTAAACACTGTGTGTTAGGTGCCCCGACCTCTGTGATGTAACTACTTTGTGTGCTCTACAGTACAGTGAAAGCCATTTGGGCTTTATTACACACCGTCTGTTAGGTGCCCCGAGCCCTGTTTGGGACATAATTACTGTGTGTGTGCCTCTGCAGTATAGCAAAAGCCATTTAGGCTGAATTACACAGTGTCTGTTATGTGCCCCGAGCCCTATCTGTGGCATAGCTACTTTGTCTCTCTGCAGTATAGTGAAAGCCATTTAGGCTATATTACCCAGCATCTGGTAGGTGCCCCAGGCTTAGTCTGTGACATAGCTACTCTGTGTGTCTCTGCAACATCACAGAAGTCATTTAGACTGTATTACACAGTGTCTGGTAGGTGCCCCGAGCCCTGTCTGTGACAAAGCTACTCTGTCTCTGCAGTGCAGTGAAAGCCATTTAGGCCCTGTCCACACTACCCCTCTGTAATGTTACAGAGTACCCAAACCGTTACCATAGTGGCTTGCATTTACACCTGTAATGTTACAGAAGATGTTTTCGTAACCATTGTTGAAACCACATATGAGGTGGTTTCAACAACGGTTATGAAACCGGTTACGCCTCGGTATCCTTACCGGGGCGTAGTGTGGATGCATGGCTCCGGTCCCCTAGCGCAGCGCGAGCTGCATTGTGGGATCAGGTGCCACGGTAACGGTCACCCAACTTCTGAAGTGTGGATCGGCGTTGCCAGTCCCATAACGGACACTGTGGCAGTGTGGACACACTGCACCTCTCCTCGGTTGTAATGGTTTCTATCCCTTACGGGGTCTGAGCGGTGCAGTGTGGACAGGGCCTTAGGCTGTGTTACACAGCGTCTGTTAGATAATGGGAGCCCTGTGTGTGACATAGCTACTCCTGTGTGTCTCTGCAGTATAGTTAAGGCCATTTAGACTGTATATTTTACACACTGCCTGTTAGGTGCCCCATGCTCTGTCTGTGACATAGCTACTCTATGTGTCTCTACAGTACAGGGAAAGCCAATTGATCTGTATTACATATTGTCTATTAGGTGCTCCGAGCCCTGTCTGTGACATAGCCACTCTGTGTCACTCTGCAGTATAGCAAAAGCCATTTAGGCTGTATTTCACTGTCTGTTACCCTGTTAGGTGCCCTGAGCTCTGTCATAGCTACACTGTGTGTGACATCTCCCTGTGGCATTGCGAAAGCCATGGTTGTGTCTACTGTGTCTTGTATTTCACAGACTAAGTCTACTAAAAGGAAGCCCAGTGCTGGTCCATGTGCAACTGAAAATGATGTGGACAATATGAGTCCTAGCACTAATGAAGAACACAGCGAAAATAATTACTATAACATCACCAGAACTGGCACAAAATGTCCTCCTAAACTTAAAAAGCATGGTACCAATGAAATGATAGATAAGATTTGGAAAGAACTAACAGGAGTTACTTGTAGAGGTACTGAACATTTTTCCACATGTGCCAGGAGACTTCAGCTACTGAAGCAGCATGCAAGGAGGGGAGGCATCCTCTTCAAATATAACCTCAGATGCTGAGGCAATGAATGCTGATAAACTTGGTGGTGATAGCAGGGACTGCAAATGGGATAGCCCAGGCTATGTCCCACTTAATGAAGACAGCACTTCCAGTTCTTACATAGATATTGCCGGCAGATAAGGGCCCATGGCCCACCCAGTCTGCCCATTTGAGCTTGTCAGTTCCCTTTACGTTTTTCTAGAAGTATGTTTCCCCTTACCTGTGACCTCCAAAATTCCCTTATGTCTATCCCATACATTCTTAAATCCCATGATTGTTTCAACCCCCACCACTTCCTCTGGCAGGGTGTTCTACTTGTCCACGACCCTTTCTGTGAAGAAATTCTTCCTCACGTTTCCTTTGAATCACCCTCCATCCAACTTCATCCCATGCCCTCTAGTTCTAGAACATCTTTTTCACTGGAAAATAGTGTATTCCTGTACCCTGCTCCTCCCTGTAAGGTACGTCTGTCACATACCCTCTCTCCCTCCTCTCCTCCAGGGAGTACATATTCAAGTCCTTCAGCCTGTCCTCATAGGACCTGTGATGCAATCCCTGTACCAGCTTTGTTGCCCTCCTCTGAACCTTCTCTGCCCTGTCTATATCCTTACGTAGGTATGGTCTCCAGAAGTGTACACTGTACTCCAGGTGGGGCCTCACTAATGTCTTGTATAGTGGAATTATGACCACCCTTTTCCTGCTGGTGATGCCCCTGCCTATGCATCCCAGCATCCTATTTGCTTTACCTGCTGCCTTGTCGCACTGTTTCCCTACCTTGAGGTCATCAGAGATGATAACCCCAAGGTCCCTTTCCTGCTTGGTGTATGCTGCATCCTAACCTCCAACTGATATGTTGTTCCAGGGTTTTTGTGCCCCATATGCATTATCTTGCAGTTCTTCGCGTTTAATTTCAACTGCCAAACCCTTGACCATCCTTTAAGCTTCTGCAGGTCCCTCCTCATTCTGTCTATACCCTCTGGCGTGTCCACTCTGTTACAGAGCTTCATGTCATCAGCAAACAGGGAAATTTTGCCTTCTAGGTCCTGCGTGATATCACTGATGGTGTTGAATAGGACCAGTCCAAGCACAGATCCCTGTGGTACCCCACTGGTCATCCTTCGCTCTGTGGAGTGACAGCCATTTACCACCACCCTCTGCATCCTGCCACTCAGTCAGTTACCCACCCACAGCACTACTGTCCTGCCCACTCCCATATTCCCCAGTTTGTTTGATAGCCTTCTATGTGGCACAGTGTCAAAGGCCTTGCTAAAGTCCAGATAGGCCACATCCTCTGCCCTCCCATGATCCACCTCCCTTGTCACCCAGTCGAAAAATTCAGTGAGGTTGGTCTGGCATGACCTCCCTCTGGTGAAACCATGCTGCCATGGCTCCTGTGGTCTGCTGGCAACCAGATGTTCCACCATCTCTCCTTCAGTAGTGCTTCCATGATCTTCCAGACTACCGAGGTTAGGCTGACTGACCTGTAGTTCCCCACTTCCTCTTTGTTCCCACTTTTGTCTAAGGGGACTGCATCTGTTGTCCTCCAGTCTTTGGGTACCTCCCCTGTCTCCAGTTATTAGCTAAACAGGCTTGTCAGAGGTTCAGCCACCTTTCTTAGTTCCTTTAGGACCCTGAGGTGCACCTCATCTGGCCCCATTGCTTTTATTCCTTCCAGTTCCTTTAGGACCCTTTCCCATATAAAGGAACTTGTGTCCATTTCTGCTCCATTCCCACCACTTGTACTCCCTTTAGGCCCATTACCCTCCTCTTCCTCAGTAATAACTGAGCATAAATATCTGTTCAGTATGTCAGCTTTATTGCTGTCATCTTCAACATGGTCCCCGTCCTCCCCCTTCAGTCTCACTATCCCTCCCTTTGCCCTTCTTTTTTCACTTGTGTACCTGTATAAGGTTTTGTTCCCTCTACCCACTGATTTTGTGATGTGCTCTTCTGTCTGAACTTTGACTTCCCTTACTGACCTCTCTTAGCTTCTCCTGGTACGTCTCCCTATCCTCTTCTGCCTGTGTCTTTTTGTATTGCCTGAATGCAGTCTTTTTGACTTTCACTTTCTCCGCTACCTCATTGGAAAACCATAATGATCTCTTCTTCCTTTTCCCCTTGCTAACCTGCTTAATGCATTATTCTGTTGCTCTTGTAAGCTCTGTTTTAAATATTGGCCACTGTTCCTCCACCCCTGATTTCCTCCCCATTCCCATTAGTGCCTTTTTCAAGCATGTCCCCATTTTCTCAAAGTCTACCCTCCTAAAATCCAGGATACGTATTTTTGTGCAGTTTGGTTTGCACCTTCTGTGATTTCAAACCACAGTGACCAGTGGTTACTGTTCCCCAGGTGCTCCCCCACTGTTACCCCTATCACACTGTCCCCGTTTGTGAGCATGAGGTCTAGTATTGCCTTCTGCCGAATTGGTTCCATGACCAGTTGCTTAAGGAAGGCACCTTGAAGGGAGTCCAGGATAAATCTGCTCCTGGTTGATGCTGCTGCTGGGAGGCTCCAGTCCACTTCTGGAAAACTGAAGTCTCCAACCAGCACCACCTGCCCCTTGCCTGCCATCCTTTGGATGGCTAGCATTAACTCACTATCTGCCTCTTCCTCCTGGGCTGGTGGTCAGTAGACCACCCCATGTGGATGGCTAACCCCATTTTCCTTTCCAGCTTAACTCACAGTATCTCCTCCCCCCATTTTGTTCCTCCTGGATCTCTGTGGCTTTTATGCCATCTTTCACATAAAGTGCCACTCCTCCTCCCTTCCTGCTTGCCTTGTCTCTTCTGAATATGTTGTAGCCAGGTATGGCCATCTCCCAGTTGTGGGTATCATTATACCAAGACTCTGTGATGTCCACAATGTCCAGGTCCAACTGCACCATGGCAGCCTCCAGATCCTCCATCTTGTTGCTATGGCTCCTGGCATTGGTACACATGACTTTCCATGATGTAAACTCCTTGGACTGTTTAGTTGTTCTACTCTATCCCCCTCCCTGGTTGTCCTTTATCCCTGGTTCTCCCTTCTGTCTGCCCTTCTAATGAAATCTTCCCCCTTTCTGCCTATCCACCCCTTGGTTGCCTATCTCCATCTTTTGCACACTGCTTTGTAGAGATATCCCCATCTCCTGTTAACTGGTTCCACTGTTAGCAGTGGGGGGGGCAGTTAGGTACAGTCCCTGCTGGCCTGCCACCCCCCTTGGCTAGTTTAAATGCTTGTCCATGTAGCATTTAATCTTATCATTGAGTGAATGGATTCCCCTCCAGAACGGATGCAGGCCATCAGGCTTAAACACACCCACATCCCTCCAGGTGGGCGGGTCCCCAGTCACCAATGAATCCAAACCCTTCCCCGCAGCACCAGTTCTTCAACTACATGTTAAAGTTCCTGGTGCGTGTGCCCCTGTGCTCTCCCATGCAGTACTTCTGAGAAGGTGACAGATGTAGCTACTTGCTTGAGACCCCTCACCAATTTCCTAAACTCTTCCTGAACTTCCTTAGGCTCCCTGTTTCTTCTGAATCTTGTGGCAATGAGGTCAGTAATAGTTTCATTGAGGGTGTTGGAGAGGATGCCATTGTAGGGCATGAGAGGCAAGTGCAGGAAAAAAAACATGCTAAACGTAAGAATAAGAAGGTGATTGTGAATGAGAAAAATTAATGTAAACAGGAAATGGCAGTATAGGATTTCCTCCAAGTCCCTTAACAGTACAAGAAATAGTGCCAGGCACTATAGTACAAAGCAAAATGGGTAAATCTTTAGTGTGGAATTTATTGTAGATTGACCCTGCAGACAACTCTCAAGCTGTATGCAGTCTGTGCAAAAAGACTGTTAGTCGTAGTGGCAAAGTGGGACATTTTGGAACATCAGTAATGATACGACAGGCAAAGGCAAAACACCCAATTGAGTGGGGCAGGGCAAAGGACTGTGTGGTTGGTATGGGTGGTAGTGGAGGTGGTGGTGATGGTGACCATAGTGACAATGAACTGGAAGCAGGAACTGACACTGAATCACTTGATGTGTCCTTGTGGTCTTTCCAGACAAACATAGTTTGTTTTCTTCTGACACCATCTAGTACTGCAAAATCCCAAAGTAGTATCCCACTTGAAAAAGGTGTGAAAAGTACATCCCACCAAAATAAGACATATCTTGTCAGTCTCGTCAACTAACATTAAAACAAAGTGTTGCAAGGACATCAAAATTTACCCGCAAGCATCCAACATGCCAGCTGTAAAATAGAGCCATTGCAGAGCTGTTGGCTGAGTGTCAGCTCCCTTTTGCTTTTGTTGCCAAGAAAGATTTCCTCAAGTTCATGAACCAGATTGAACCACAGTTCCCTCTCAAACATATTTCTCAAAAAAAGGCTGTTCCACAGTTGTATTATTTGGTGTGTAGTGCAGTCACTAAACAGTTGAAAAATTCTGAGGTGACACAGGTTCACATAACCACGGATATATGGACCAACAACCAAATAATTGCCTACATGACTGTTACAGCTCATTGGGCAAGTTTTCAGTCTGAAAGTAATAATTCCTGCTGTACCATAAGCAGTAGGAAGCAGGCTGTATTATGTGTCACCACTTTTGAAGAAAACCATACTGCTGTGAATATTTTGCAGGAGCTTCAAAATCAGTTCCAGAAATGTCTTGCTATGTGTTCCTCATCTCCAGGGTTCATAGTATCAGATAATGGTGCCAACATAGTCAAAACTGTTAGAGATGGCAACTACCAACACATACCTTGTTTTGCATATTGTTTAAATCTTCTCATCCATGGTTTCTTAAATGAAAACAGAAATGTTGAAAAACCTGTTAGGTCTTGCAAGGAAAATATGTGGGCATTTCAGCCACTCTGTGAAAGCTCAAAAAATCCTGAAAGGGCTGCAGAGGTCAAACAACTTACCCTTGCATACATTAAAGCTTGAAGTTCCAACCCACTAGAATTCGTCATTTTACATGTTGGAAAGGCTTCTTGAACAGGAAAAAGGCTGTACATGACTACACCATGCAGACTCAAATCGGTAAAATAGACCTCGTGTTCGGTTCCAGCAGCTGGACTCTTTGGTCAACTTATGGGAGTCATTTGAGGCTGCCATACATGATGTCAGTGTAGACAGTGCAACTCTGAGTCAGATTTTTCCTCAAATCAGATTTCTTTACATTTTCCTTGATAACATAAAGAAAGACTTTGTCAAAAGACAATACCACTGCTGTTATGCTGGCAAATTACTTGAGTCTCAGACTGTTGACTGATCAGAGAATAAATGCCGGATTTAAGAATGACACCTACAGAATGTGTTGGATACGTTGCTAGATCCCCACTTCAGGTGGAACATTGAAGTCATCCTTCCTGCAGGGGAAGACATTGAGTATTGGAGAGATCTTCTGCTAACCAAATGTGGTATTGCCCTACAAACACCACTAACTGATGTACAGCAGTCAAACCCCGCCAAACCATTACAGTGCACTTATTGCGCAGACAATAGCACATCTATCAATTCTTCTCATTTAGCAGTGTCAACAGCGAGGGAAAGGACATGTACAGCTACTTCTCCGGCATCCTATGTGCAGGGTCATAAGGGCAAATCACTTCCGAGTCACCTGCAACAACATGTACTGGTATCCTGTAAAGGAAGTGCAGCAGGTTCATCTGCCAGACTGTCTCACGCAGCACAGTAATCCTGGAGTACTTTGCAGGCCATACTGTGATTGGTCTTGAGGAAGATCCATTGCTCTATTGGAAACAAACAACAACAACAACAAAAACAATATGGCCAGATCTAGCAAATCTTGCAATAATGTACCTCAGTTGTCCACCTTCAAGTGACTATTCCGAATGCATATTTAGTGCAGCTGGAGCAACAGTCACTGGCCACAGAACATTGCTAAGTCCTGCAAATGAGGAATGGCTTTCATTTCTCAAAATGAATGCTGACAATTTCCCAGTTGTTACAAACACTGATTTATGTGAGTCTGACCCTAAAAAGGAACAACAGCCTGCAAACAGTGATACTGAATATGATGACTAAGTTGTGTACACAACAAATGGAACCATCACCACTGCCACCATGCCAGCCACTTGTGCCACACTAGTACTACTCTTAGTTTTCTTTTGTCAGTCATCAGTTTGTAAGTTTGATCAATGCCCACCATGTGTATAATTTTTTAAAATAGGCTCACTCAGAGCAACTGTTCCTTTCATACCTACCTCAGCAATGCCCAAAGTGAGTATAATTTTTGGAAACAGAAGCAGGCTCACTCAGAGCAGCTGCACATCTTGTACCTGCCGCAGCAATACCTGTCATGGGTATGATTTTTGGAAACAGTAGCAGGCTCACCCAGAGCTGCTGTGCCTCTCGTACCTGCCTCAGTCATGCACGCCATGGGTATAATTTTTGGAAACAGCAGCAGACACACTGAAAAAAGCAGCTGCGCTTCTTGTGCCTACCTTAGCCATGCCCGCCATGGGTATAATTTTTTGGAAACAGCAGCAAGCTCATTCAGAGCAGCTGTGTCTCCCAGTCCTGCCTCAGCAATGCCCACCATGGGTGTGTTTTTTGAAACAGGAGCAGGCTTGCTAAGAGAGACTGCAACTCTCATACCTACCTCAGCAATGCTCACCATGGGTATAATTTTTGGAACCAGCAACAGGCTCACAGCAACTGCACCTCTCATTCCTGCCTCAGCAATGCCCACTGTGTGTATAATTTTTGGAAAAACAGTAGTAGTCTTGCTAAGAGCAGCTGCGCCTCTTGTACCTGTGACTGCAGTACCTGCCATGGGTATAATTTTTGGAAACAGCAGCACTCTCACTCCCAGAAGTTGTGCGCCTCGTACCTGCCTCTACAATGCCCGCCATGTGTATAATTTTAGGAAATAGCAGGAGGTTTGCTAAGACAGCCTGTGCCCCTCATACCTGCCTCAGCATTGCCGTCATGGGTATAACAGAGTGGAGCACTTAACAGACAATGTAATGTTCTCCAAAAAAACATCCTTCCATGATTTTTGTTACGGTCAGGGTCAGAGATAATCGGCTAGTAGAACGGGTCAGGTAGTGACTACCAGATCTGACCCAACTACTTGGCTTTTATTCTGTTTTTTTTCTGGGTTCTTCTGGGGCACCTGCGGGCTGTCTTGGTGGTTGGGCATTTTAGCACCTACCCATCCCTACTTACGAGTGAGAATACTTGTGATATTCACAGTGCTTTCAATGTCGTATGCTGTTTATGCAGTGAAATGTTAAAAGGTATCATTTCAAATTAGCTTTTTTTTCTGAAGATTTAATTTTCTTTCCGAGTTGAGCTGCTAAAGTTTGAATTTGGTTTAAGTCCGTTGCCATGAAATTAATAATTGTCAAAGTTGCATTCTCACTGGATAAGTATATGACTATGAAATTAAGCATATATCACCAAGATGCTATGTTATTTCTTCTGCTATTATGTCAGCATTAGCCTCAAAGAATACTTCTTTTTCTTAACCAGTTTATCACCACTGGAGTTGCATAAATCCTTTGTTGTAGTCTAGGCTTATTTCGGGGGATGGGGATGATGGGCTGTGTATTTACCTTTTTCTGCTGCTCTCTCTAATGTCCCATTATGTGGCGTGAGCAGCACGTTAGACGAAAAGTGTGGCCAGTGTTTGGTGGAGCCTCACTGATGTCTTATTTGTGGGGGGACGGGACGTATATTGGGTGTACTTTGGATTGGTTACCCCTACTTAATTCCCAACTCCAACTAACGTGTTACCGATGCAGTGGCCACAAGGCCTGCTTTCAGGATATGGCACTGCTCTGTCCATGTAACCGAGCATGGGAGAGGGGGCGTGGCAGAGGTTTGGGGGAGGAGAAGACACTGTGCCATGCACCGCCCCCTCTGAACATTAGGTAATATAAAAAGAAGTTGTTAATAATTAGCTTCCTTCTCTTCATGGATATGAAGGGGAAGGTGGTGCCAGAAGATGTGTGCCGCAAAAAATAGTTTTAAGATAGTAGTGTATGGGGGAGTGTTGTAGTTGGGGTGAATCAGTGAGGGAGTAGGAGGGTGTTGCTCCAGATCAGGTCTGTCAGACATTCTGGACTGATTCTGCATATTGAATACACTGACAGTGTATTCGGGATTTGGATTATAGATTCATTCATACCCCAGGAGTGGCTGTGACACTGCTACACTTTTTAGCTAGGTTTGTAGGTGACATCATTTACTGTATGCTTTAGTTAAATTGTCTGCCAGAGCAATAATAATGGAAGTAGCAGCCAGAAGGATCTCTTACAGCTAACTCTTTGCTCAGCAGTAGCGCTACTACTTGTGACACCAGCAACCTGGTTTGGGAACCAGCTAGGGTCATTGATGGCTGTCGGGAGGAGAAGGAGGATGAAACATCCCAGCAGATGTCCTCCTCCTCCAGCAAGGAAGGGCTGCACTACCTGCTACAACACTGCCACATAGTGACCACAGGTGAAAGTGCCGGGAGTGGGTAATGTAAGGGGGGGATATGAGAGTGCCTTGCTCTAATGATCACATGTGCATATTTGTTCCCACAACTGGCAGCATATGGGGGGGAGTAAGCAGAGAATCCCCCAGAGTGACCCGGATGAAGGCAGGCACCCTCAGGCCCTGCCTGCCTGACTGGACACTGTGAATTCCCACACTTAAGTCAAAAAAGGGGCAGCTGACCAGGATAGCCTTGTGGCACCTGGAGGGAAAGGTAAGCATCAGAGAAGGATTGGGATGGAGGCTAGAGTTGCTCTGGGTAGCTGGGACAGCACTGGTGACAGTGAATAAAACAAAATAAAAAAAACAAAAGTTTCTCTTGACTTTGCCCACAGTCAGCAAATTTATCAAAATATTGTCCTGTGGATCTTCCCATTAAAGATGCTCTCTAGGCTGTATAGACTAGGGAAAATACAGCATTCAACAATTTAAAAATATATTCTTTTGCTTAGTAGAGTAGTAGCACTTGTTTCACCCAAGCAGAGGAGGGTAAAGTGGACATGCACACTTTAAGAGGAGCTGGGTAAGAAGCAAGATCTCAGTGATACTGAAGTGGATTAGACCCAACAGTTGGCTGGAAAGGACCCTTCTCTTATGTTCTGAAATTCTTTCTAAAGACCCTAATTCCTCTCAGACCTGAAGATTTCCATGCAAGACTATTTTCTTGCATACAGAATCTGCCATCCATAATAGCCTGATGAGGAAGAAGTTTAGCACTTGAGAGGAACTTTGATAATGCATGTTTAGGGATGTATAAGGATGATAGATATGTATAAAAATACTTAAATGTCCTCCTTCGAATTGAAATCAGTTCTGTTTCCTGTGAGTAACTCCGTACAGAGAAGATCTGAAGTGTTAGAATTTTCTTCATGTAACCCCCCACAATCACTTCTACCAGTTAGCACCTCCAAAAAGAACCAGTGCCCAATGCATGGCATGCAGTATAGCCTAGAGGTTAGAGTAATGAGCTGTGAACGAGATTGGTACATCCAGAAGACCACACCTGAGTTTGATTCTCACAACCTCCACTTGCATAATGTGCGACTCTGAGCAAGTCACTTAACCACCCAGGTCACCCTTGAAAACAAGCACTTGTGCCTGGTGGGCCTTACCCAGTTACCAAAGACTAAAATAAAAAAAAAATGCGACTTCCTCTTGGCAGCATCTAAACAAATGGTAGCACCCCTAACGTTGGAGTGTATACCAGGCTCACTATCTAGAGGACGGAGATGGGGGTACAAACTAAAATGAATCTTTTTATTTAAAACCAGGTCCAGGGGAGAGGATGCTAGGCGTATGCTAGACTTAACTTCTGAGGGGGCCCCAATGACATTTGACCACAGAAGCAATAATTTGAATGTTCACTGCTATAACTGGGATTGTGCAGTATGGCTTTATTCACGAATATTACTGAAGCATGGGTTGTCCCCCCAACAGGCTTGTCATTGCAACACAGGTACTTTTCTTTTGCAGAACAATGAACAGGGCTAGGCAGAACTGTTTTCTACACAGACCATTTTCCAGAACCTCTTTTTCCCCTTCCCCTGAGGGATCTCTGCAGTCTCTCTAAGTGCATTCCTGTGGGATGTGCCACACACTTTTCATTTCCAAAATACATTTTCATTTCTCCAAAGTTTATATCTGTGGGATGTGCCACACACTAAGTAGCAGTAGTAAAAACATTTTTATTTATACAGGCATTGGTTCAGCAAGAACATTACACCATTAGGGCTATACATACCCTGTTTACAAGGTGCTCCTGTAGATGTTAAGTGCAAAACAAATAGTGCCTCCTGGCGCTAACCTTTGCCCAAGGAAACCTGGTGCCCATCCATGAACCAGTTAGCCCTGCTTGAAACTCCAGATGGGGATCCACCCACCCTTTGCCTCAACCAGCCTCTGCCATTCCTTCAAGGTTACACCAGTTGAGCCTCCAATCTCCAGTGAATTGCTAAAGACTCCCATCTTGAAATGTTCAGGCGGCTCAGCACATTTGTGGTGAGTAAAAAAGGGTCCTGGCCAGTGTATTCTAGCCTACTCAGGGCACATACTCCTCAGACAACTCCCTACTTTAAAATTCACATTCAACTCATTTGTGGTGAAAGGGGTCCTGGCTGGTGTGATCTAGCCTACTCTGGGCAGACACTCCTCAGACAACTCCCTAAAAGAACAGTCTGTTCTGTCTGTACTCACAGAATTGTTGCTTCATCCTCATAGACATGGAAAGAACAGAAAAGCACCTCTTTCCTCTGTGGTAGTTTGTCAGATCATCACACATTTTCCTCCCTTTAGGCAGCTGTATCTTCAGGACCCTCAGGGGATTGCCCCTTGGATCCACAAAATTTGCAGTCCCTCTCACTCCCCCCTGGAGCGAAACTACAGAGTCCTGCAGGTGAATAGTTTCCACCACTTCACTGGCAAGCTGAAGATTTAACTGCACTAGGGTGAAAAATGACTAGGGCTCCCTTTCCAGAGCCCTACTGGCAGACCTCTTGCCACTCTGACTGCCACACACAGACCACCTCAGAACATTCTAAGCTGCCCAGAGCAGCTGACTCCAAAGTGGGTTATGCTGCTACAAGAGTTCTAAATGACATAATCATACTCTACCCAGTCTAGCTATGTAAAAAATTATGTCATTATGTGGAAAGCCCCTAATGAGCTCCCTATCAGCTGCCTTTACCTCCTGCCTAAGGCTGACACTGATGGGATTCTAGTAACCCCAGGGGACTGGCTGGTTACATTCATTTGAATTTATGACACCAAAAGCTCATGAACTGACTCTTGGATTGACAATTGACTGGAAGACTGTTGGGCAGATGAGTGAACTAATTATTGTGGCACTGAATGTTTCAGTGATTAATAATGAGATCCAGGTATGGGTAAAGGATACCCACCTTACTGTAGCAGTGACGCTGCACAGTGTGTGGAGGGGCTGTTTCTGGTTCTGGAGGGAAAGCATATGTTTCCCATACTGCTGATGAACTATAGCTGAGTGACGCTGCTTGTAGATTATGTCAAGGATGGAGGTACAGTATCACATGTACAGGTCAGCTCAGGATGGCTCTATTATTTAGAAATTTGTAACCAAACTTCAATACTGTTATAAGTGTGGGTGGGTTTATAATATTTCTTTATTCAAAAGGACATGTAACAAAAAGTGACTCAACATAATATACTGTAACATAACCCTTCACAAACAGGAGAACACGTAAAATCCAAGAAGCATGATTGAAATGTGTCATTCACTGCATTTCCTGGTCTACACAGAGGATTACATTCTTTGTTTCCTATGTATTATAGGGTGTCAAGTTTGACACATCATCTAATGACCCATTAATTTATCATTGGCTAAAGAAAGGACATGTTTTTCAAAAAGCTATGGGTGAACGCAGAAATGGTTGATACATAGATACATAAACAGTGATGGCAGAAAAGGCCTGTCAGCAATCCAATTTTCCCGCCATACCTAACTACTGCTTTCTAGCCCTAGTAGCCAACCCTCCCATTTGTTTCTGCCCCCCCCACACCTAACCCCATGCCTGTCCCATCCCTGCTTGAGACTGTTTGCTGATTTAGCCTGTAATACTTCCTCTTGCAGCTTGTTCCAGTTGTCCACCACTCTTTCTTTAATAAAAAAAAAAAATGCTTACAGATATCCCTTTTTAATCTCCCTTCTGTAATTTTTTAGGAATTACCTAGTCTGAGATTGCCCCATAAATTCCCCCTCATAGTGGGGCCAGAGGGAGGAGCCTGTTCTGTTTCAGACTTTTATCGCTAACCTTACAACAAACCTGAATTGCTGGGCAACAAAATATGCTAATGACACTAAAATTGGTGGCCCTTGTGGAACCCCCCTCTGAAATAGAGTATCTACAGCAAGATTTGAATAGTGTCTCAGCATGGGTCAGTAAGTGGCACATGAAATTCAATTTGGATAAGTGTAAATCGTTACATACAGGAAAGGGAAAATAAATAAATAAATACACTCTGTGGAATCCCCTTAGAAGAATTTTCCAATGAAAAAGATCTGGGTATTTTAATATCTGACACCTTTGAGACAGACACACAAACTCGAGCTGCAATAAGAAAAATGTAATAACATAATTTGGTCTATTAAAAGGAATATTACATCTCGGGACAAATCTGTCCTAACTCCTTTATACCATGCCTATGTATGCCCTCAGTTGGAGCATGCCTCACAGATCTGGTTCCCCTTTAGGAAAACGGAGAGAAATAATATTGAGAAAGTGCAAAGGAGATGCACCGAAAATATCTCTGGAATGGGGGATCTTGAATACATAGACTATCAGAACTGAATCTTATGTCTGTTGAAACAAAGAGGATGTGGTTAGATTGTCTACTAGGATTTGTTGACAGTTAAACTATTTTTAAATGAATTAAAAGTGGCTGAGGAGTTGAAAAAGAAACTTGCAAACTCAGCTTATCTTGGAAGTAACCTCATAAGTGTTTGAATACTGCATTCTGGTTGTCCCTTGGGGGTAGCTGGATTGACTACTAGGATTTTGGGACAGAAACTATTTTTAAATAATTTACTGGTGCGTAGGAGTTTGTGATAGTCAAACTCTTTTTAACAAAGTTACTGGGGTTAAGGAGTGGTCACAGAAAAACCTGCAGTGTGAAACAGGAAAAGACAGTCTTTCAAGCAACAGAGGGTGGTGGATCTAGGTTTACGATTGTTTGTTAGAATTCTTAAGATTTTCAGTGCAGGAAGAGTTTAAAGCACAGCTGACTTATTTTGGGGCTGACAGCTCTCAGAGCACAAACCACCAGGCCTGTTTTGGGCTGGGAGGTTTACCTGTCTGACTTGGATGTGTGGATTTTCTCTGTCTGATTAGCAGGGTATTTCTATCAAATTGTTGTGTAGGGCATCTTGCTGACAGGAAGGCACTCATTGCAGCAGTGGGTCAGAGCTTTTAGCTGATTGTTTTCATGAGGGCACAGTTTAGGCTCAACCCCTTCCCACCCCTGGAAATAGTTCCTTTATACCTGGGGTTCTGACATCATTTCTCAAGAGTGCAAGGTGCATGTCACTGTCATATCCTCTAGCACACTGCACTGACAATATAAGCATACACATTGTATAATATAAATATATATATATTTCTATATTACAAACCAATCACACACACACAAAAAAAAAAATGGGAGAGGAAAATGTAATGGCTGGGCAGCAGTCTTCCGGGAGTCTTTCTGAGGCTGAGATGCTGCCCTATTTGCAGACAACTCTCTGCCCTGAGGGAGGAAGTTGTCTGCCTCAGGCCACACTGGACAGTAGTACGGGACCTTCCCCAGGCCACACTGGTCAGTAGGAGGGAACCCCCATCCAGAGAGCACCAGAGCCACCACCACTTCCTCAGAGGTTGCAAAGAAAGCACAGCAGTTGGACCACAGTGGGCTCAGGGAGGGTGAGGATGGTGGAACAGAGGCACACCCAGTCAGTTGTTCCACACCACAATCCATACACCATTCTGGGGGAGCATAGCTCCCCTATGGATACACCCGCAGAGGAGACTAAGGAGGGTGCAGACAACTGTCACAAGGGAGGCCCTCAGGAAGGAGGCAGAGGGCACCACAGGAAAGAAAGCAGCTCCTGGTGGGGACCCAATTATTAGGGGATAGAACTGGGGAAGCAGGAAAACTGAAGTAAGGTGCCTGCCTGGTGCCATGGCTTGAGGGACAGGAAGCGATCCTGGGATTACGAGAACAGTTGCACGGAGTCTGAGCTGGATGTCATTGTCCACCTAGGGACAAATGACTTAGCTCATCATGAGATTAGAGCAGTGCAGAAGGACTTTGTAGAGTTGGGGAGGGGCTTAAGACAGTAGCACACTGAGTATCCTTCTCGGAGGTACTGCCTGTCAGTGGCATGGGTGAGGCGAGGGTACTTTGCACCATGCAGTTTAACAAATGGTTGAAAAATGGTGTGGAGCACAGGGTTTGCTTCATTAGACTGGGGTTCCACCTGAGGACACCAGCCTATACTGGCAGGATGGTCTGCATCTGTCCAGGAAGGGAACAAGTCTTTTGGGGTCGGTTTAAATGCTTCATTGGCAAGCCTTTAAACCAGTCAAGGGGGAGGCACTGATAAACAGCAGGAAAATCCCAGCCTCCCCTACAAAACAGGGTACTAAATGAGAAAAAGACCAAGGTAGAAAGGTCAGTGGGGATGCCACTCAGAAGGTAAAAGCCATCAAAAATGGAGAGTAATGAATACCAATGCCCGTAGTCTGGGTAACAAGCTTCCTGAACTAGTGGCCTTGATGGAGGAGGAAGATCTGGATATCGTGGCAGTCACAGAAACGTGGTACACACAGAACCATGACTGGGATGTAAACATACCAGGATACGCTATCTATAGGAGGGACAGGGAGGGTAAAAGGGGAGGAGGAGTAGCTCTCTACATAAGAGAAGAAATCAAAGCAACAGAACAAAAGGCTAAATAGGGAGGAGGTGAAGAAGCACTGTGGGTCAATTTGGAGGCAAGCAATGGCACCAAATCCGCACAGGGTTGTAGAGCAGAGACCTCTCAGGGGAGGAAATGGACAAGGAAATGATAGAAAGTATACTTAGAATGGCAGATAAAGGGGAGATATTGCTGATGGGTGATCTGAATATGCCAGATGTTAACTGGAGTGCAGTTGCAGCAGCCACTTCTAAGAGTGGGGTTATTCTAGATGTCCTACAGGGGGCATGCCTTAGACAACTAGTATTGGAGCCCACTCGAGAGGGAGCAATCTTAGATCTGGTTCTCTCAAATGGAGATGAAGAGAGGATCACAGATGTGGGTAGCCATCTGGGAACTAGCGACCATCGAACAGTATAGTTTACAATAAACACAGCAATAGAGTCAAGCCATACAAAGACAAAGGTACTGGATTTTAGGAGGGCTGACTTTGCCAAAATGGGTGAGTGCCTAAGGAATGGACTAGCAAATGGGCAGGAAGGAGGGTGGAAGAACAATGAGGAATAATAAAAACTGCCATCACAGAGGTAACAAGCCTTTGTGTAAAGCAAATAAACAAAATGAAACGAGGTAAGAAACCACTATGGTTCTCAAAGGAAGTGGCAGTGAAGGTTCAAGAGAAAAAGAAAGCACTCAGGAAGTACAAGGAATCACAGAAGGAACAGGACAGAGAACTGTATCAGTTAAAGCAAAAGGAAGCTGGAAAGGCAGTCAGAACAGCAAAGGCCCAAACCGAGGAAAAGATAGCCAACTCAGTTAAGAAGGGGATAAAACCTTTTATAGGTACATCAGGGAGCAAAGGAAGACCAAGGGAGGGATAGTGAGGCTTAATAAAGGGAGGGAGGGTGGGCAGAGGGTGACTGTGAAAAGGCAGAGATACTAAACAAATATTTTTGCTCTGTATTTACAAAGGAAGAGGGGAGGTACCTAAAACAAACAGTAGAAACACTCTGGATACAGAAGTTGATACCAGCCCATTTACAGAAGAAAGGGTTCTGAAAGAGCTCTAAAACTGAAGGTGGACAAAGCAATGGGGCCTGATGGGATTCATCCCAGAATTCTAAAAGAACTAAGGTAGAACTAGTGACACCACTGACTACCCTCTTTAACAAATCATGGAGGATGGGTGGTACCTGAGGATTGGAGGAGGGCAGATGTGATTCCCTTCACAAAGTGGGAGCAGGCAGAAGCAGGAAACTACAGACCTGTTAGTTTAACCTCAGTGGTAGGGAAAATGATGGAATCACTTCTGAAGGAAAGAATTGTTGAGCATCTAGAGGCCAGAGGGGCACAGGACCCAAGGCAGCATGGATTCACAGCGGGAAGGTCATGCCAGACAAATCTGATAGATTTCTTTGACTGGGTGACCAAAGTAGTTGATAGGGAGGGGCTGTGGACATGGCCTACCTAGACTTTAGCAAGGCATTTGACACAGTCCCACACAAAAGATTAATATACAAGTTAGCCAGCCTGGGAGTGGGTCCCAATAAGACAGCCTGGGTAAAGAATTGGCTGGAGAATAGGACACAGAGAGTAATAGTAAATGGAGTCCACTCTGAAAAAGGGGGTTAGTAGTGACACGAGGGTTCAGTATTAGACTGGTCCTCTCAATGTCTTTATGTTTACATTGCAGAGGGACTGGAAGGAAAAGTATGTCTCTTTGCAGATGACACAAAGATCTGCAACAGAGTTGATGCACAAGTGTGGGTGGAAAGGATGAGAAGGGACTGCAAGGTTAGAGGAATGGTCAAATGTATGGCAGCTTAGATTCAATGCTAAGAAGTGCATAATGCACCTGGGAAACAAAACCCAGGGAAGAGTACACAATGGGGGTGAGATACTAACAACAACAAAAATGGAAAGGGACCTGGGGGTAGTCATATCAGATGACCTAAAGGTGGGCAAGCAATGTGAGAGGGCAGCAAGGAGGGCTTGGGGAATACTGGGATGCATAGGGAGAGGCATCACCAGTAGAAAACAAGAGTTATTATCCCTCTGTACAGACGGCTGGTGAGACCACATCTGAGTACTGCATGGCAGTTCTGGAGATCCAATCTCCGTGAGAGACATAGACAGGATGGAAGCTGTCCAGAGGAGGGCAACTAAAATGGTGCAGGGCCTGCACCGGAAGACATATGAAGAGAGACTTGAGGAGCTTAATATGTATAGCCTCAAGGAAAGGAGGAGAGGGGGGGACATGATAGAAACTTTGAAGTACCTCAATGGAATCAACAAAGTCCAAGAGGGTAGCATCTTTCAAAAAAGAGGTGTGCAAGAACAAGGAGGCACAATTTGAAGATATATAAGTGGCTCAGAGGTAATTTAAGGAAGTATTTTTTCACAGAGAGGGTTGTGGATGCGTGGAACGGCCTTCCGGAGGAGGTTGTGGAGTCAAAAACAGTGGTGGAATTCAAGCATGCATGGGACAGTCATAAGGCAATTCTAGGGGATGGGGGTAGGAAGAATTAGGCTGCTGGTTAACTAGGATCTGCAACTTATCCATCAGGTAGGGAAATGGGCAGACTGGGTGGGGCAAGCGGTCCTTATCTGCCGTCAAATTCTGTGTTTCTATGTGGTCAGACCTCTTGTTTATGTATGATGTTATGCTGGACCCTGCATTGTTAGGTGACCTGGGTTTTAATTTTAAACCCAATAATTTAGTAACCAGGGGCCATCCCCTTCAGATAAAGGGGAATAAATTTAAACACAACCAGAGAAAATATTTTTTTACATCTAGGATTGTGAATCCCTGGAATGCCCTACCAGACAATATCATCCAGAGTAAAAACAAAAAAGAATTCAAAAGAAGGTTGGATAGATATATTGCATCTGGAGGTTCTCTGAACTACCTTTAGAATGTTTGTGAAATGGAGCAAACATGATCCTTGGCCTACTAGCTCCAAACAGACCTCAGCATGACCCCCCCCCGGTGTCCATTATCCAGAGTGGATCACTTGTGAGCTTCCCAAATGACGGCACAGTCACAGGGTGAGCAGGCAGGGCTTCATGTATCCTCTGACACCCTTTTCATGTTTTCTCCCCCCATGCCACAGGAGAACAAGGCACATGCGTGGAGACGCACACTCCTTACATTCCTGCAGCCTCCCACCCTTTGTGCCACCCGCGCTGTACTACCACCAGGCCTCTACCTGGTGGCAGTCTAAATCCTAGCCAGCATCCCTCATCCCTCCCCTCCTTGGGAGAGGAGAACAGTCCCTTGGACACTCGATCCTCTCCTGCCTTGGCTGACCCCCGATGACCCGAGTCCATTCTCAAACCTGAGTCGCTGTTGTGGCAGGTGGTAAGGTGCCAGCGTCTCAGCTCACCATGCCACCAGGCTGGCCTCCCTCCTGTAAGTTTAAGTGAGTTTCCTTTCATCTCTGTATTTGAACTCAAGGAGAAAAGCTCCTTGGTGTCCACTCTTATTTATCCCATGCGGGTACAGTACTTATATGTCTTGAACATGTTGCCCCTTTCCCAAGGGTGCACATGTTTAAGTCCTAATAGCCTGGATACTGAGGAACATTTCTTCTTGAGTTCAAATACAAAGACAATGGAGACCTCACTTAAACTCAGAGGGGGAGATTCAAAAGTGGCATCCGTGCAAGACCAGTAGGGGTTTGAGTGAATACCTTATTTCGAATAATCTACTGAATATTCTTATTCGGGGCCCCAGATATTCAGAAATTCTGTATTCATATTCAGTATTCTGTTGGGGGGAGTAAAAAAATAAAAGCCCCCCACCCTCCTCCCCAGTCCATTTTCATTACAAATAAACCCCCATCCCCCCACTCTCTGCAAGGAGCCCACTCCCTTCCCTACACCCACAATTTCAGCTGCCATCTTCTCTTGCCATACTTGATTGTACTTTAATTAAACTGCTTCCCATCTCCTCACCCTGGCAGCAGCATTCTGCAGTCCCACCTCCTCCTCCTCCTCTCCAGCACCCACATTGTATCATGTTAAGTAGTACAATAGGAAGTCCCCACCAGGCATGAGAAGGTGACTGGCACAACCCACCCTCCTCCACGGTCAGCCTCTTTCTCGTGAATGGCATTCCCATGCTTGCTCACATAATAAAATAGTCGCTCACATGATCACTTGTACGTGATCGGCTGTTTTACTGTGTCAGTAAGTGTAAGTGGGGGGAGTTTCAAATTGTAATGTTTAACATGACGAAATGTGGGTGCTGGGGAGGAAGACTTACTTGGGTGCTGCTGCCTGGGTGGGGATGGGTTGATTTAGTTAAGTGCAAACCCAGTGTGGCAAGAGAGACAGAGGCTGGTTGTGGAGGTGGGCAGGTTGTGCCAATCACCCATCATGGGACTTTTTCTTAATGTTGAAATAGTGGGTCCTGGGGGGAGGGGAGTGGGCTTCTTGCAGAGGGTGGGGGACTGAGGGTTGTTTGTTATGAAATTAGGCTGGGGATGAGGGTGGGGGCTGCTTTTCCTCAAATATGAATAGGCAGAAATAGTGCCACTCTTAGTTATTTGGATCTGAATAACAAATAGTGCATGATTCATGGTATTCGGGAAATACTATTCATCCCTTGCACACCCCTGGTGCAGAGTAGTAGGGTGGGTGGACTGGGTGGGCCAACAAGCCTTTTTCTGCTATAATTGTCTGTGATGGGGTGGGCGGGTCACCATCTCTGGTGCTATACTGCCACCGGATGACAACAAGTGGCAACGCAGTCGGGAGTGTGGGAGGGAAGGATGCAGGCCGAGACCCAGAGTGGCAGCATGCCTAGCATGCACACAACCCTTGGATCTCCATGACTGGCTGTGCGCTCAGGGAGAGGTGAATATGGACAGTGGACCTCACAGCCAGCCCAACGACTGCCTCTCGTGAACCGAAGAGGACTGAAACTGGAACCCTCAGGAATCAGCCTGACAAAAACATACGCAGCTATGCATCCTGAAGCCTCTTCTCTTATGTCTTGCCCCTAATCCGTGGAACATCTTGGTTGCCCTGTGATATACTGCTTCCACCTTGTTGCAGTATCTCCTCAGATGTGGACCTCAGTACCTTGCACAGTATTCCAGATGTGGTCGTATCAATGACCTGTTCAGTGGGAGGATCACTTCCTGATTTTTTTCAGCTTATCCCCTTCCCTGTGTAACTGTAACCCAGCATCTGTTTGCATTGCCCACAGCTTTACTGCAATGTGCTGCTGTTTATAGGCTCCCTGATATCATGACCCTAGGTCTTTTTCCATCATGGTGCTTTCTAGCACCACTCCCCCATTTCATATTGCACTCTTGTGCTCCTCTTCTCAGTGTGCACCACTTAACATTGTTTTGTGTTGAAGCCAGACACCAGATGTTTAACAAGCTCTACAACCAGCCCAGATCCTCCCTGAGTTCCCTTATCCCTTCCTCTGTGTCTACCCTTGCACAGATCTTTGTGTCATCTGCAGAAGAGGCAGATTTTGCCTTTGATACCTTCCCCTATGTCACAGATTAATACATTATAAAGGACCAGGCCGAGCACCAACCCCTGAGGTATTCTACTTGTTACTTCTCTTATCTCTGAAAACTCCCCATTAAGTACTACCCTTTGTGTTCTCCTCAGCCAGTTCTCCACCCAGATTGCCAGTTTTTCTCCCACCCTTAAGTCCTTTATCTTTTTGAGTCAAATGTCTTGCTAATTTCCAAGTCTACCACATCTGCTGCCTGTCCCTTATCTTCTGCCCTGATCACCCAGTCGAAGATGTCGACCAGAGTTGTCTGGCATGACCTTGCCCTTGTGAAGCCATGTTGTCTATGGTCCTGAAGCCCATTTCCATCCTGGATATCTACCAGTTCCTCTGTAAGTAAAGTAGGGGTGTGCAAATACCTTAATTTGAATATTTGAATGAATATTCATATTCGGGACTCCAGATATTTGTTATTCATTATTCTGCCCCAAATAAGTGTTTTTTTTTTTTAAATAAAACATTGTAACACTGTTAAAGTCCACCACTTCCTTCCCTTTTGAAGTACAACAGTTAATTCTGCCATGAACACCCCCCTAACAGACTTTCAGCAGCCCCAAAAGGCAACAAAATACTGCAGTGCAGTGGTCAGGTGACAAATGGTCATTATAGATTGACCAAAGGCTGTAGATGAGGTGATGTCTTTTGTCTTGTCTAGGGCAACTAAAATGGCACTGGTGTAAGCGCATTGTATGTGTGCCCTGGAAGAGAGGAGAGCGAGATGTGCCATGATAGAGATCTATACAGGTACCTCACAGGGGTAAAGGGGCCACATAAGGGGAGTCTCTTTCAGATGAGAAAAAGCACAAGTACCGGGGACAATGGGGGCATGTGATGAAGTTCAAGACAGATGTGGAGAAATATTTATTCATGGAAGGCATAGTAGATGCCTGACACAGATTGCTAGCATAAGTGATGGCGATGAAAACAGTGTGGGGCTTCAAGCATTTATTTATTTTTTTTTGTTAATTTCATTTTTGTTGACCGAGTAAGGTGCACTAGCCATAGCAATGATTATTTTCAGGCACGACCCGGGAGTTTACAGAAACAAAATATAGTTGTAACAAAGACAGTACAGTTATAAAACAGTAGATACTTAGACAATAATGATACAGAGCAGGCAGGAGAAAACAATAGTTACAGTTGAGTCCTTTGAGGCACGACCCAGGAGTTTACACAAACAAAACATTATTGAAACAATGACAGTATAATTATAGAACAGTGGATGCTTAAGCAATAATAGTACAGTGCAGGCAGAAGAGCACAATAGGTACAACTGAATCAACAATAGCGAATAACATAGAAGTATATGAGAGCAATACAATAAAATAAAGCCATCTGGCGATATTCAGGAAGCAAGTAGGGTGAGATTTTTACAATGAAAGTACTTTTATAATGTCCATGTAAGAATGGATGTAGAAGTATAGGGAATGAACTGGGGTAGGGATGCAAAGCAAAGAAAAAGAAAGGGAGGGGGAGGATAGGATAGGAATTTCATCATGCATGAGATGAGCATAGGGGTGTATTTGAAAACAGGCAGGGAGGCAGCCGAGTTGCTTTAGGGTCTGCAGAAGATGCCGATAAGGCTGGGATTGGCAATCTGGGCAGACTGTGTGGGCCAAGCAGTCCTTTTCTAGCAACAGATAATTAGTAACCTAAAGTACACAATAGTAAGTGGACTAAAACATGATACAGTATTTAAATGTTTCTAGTTTAAGAGGAGCCTCATGGTGGTCCTGCAGTTATATGCCAGGGAGTGGAGAGTTACCCTTTAAATTAAATACTTAACGTGATAGAAAAAGAAAGGGTGAGCTAAAAAAGTAACATTAAACTGTCGTAATATTAGGCACATCTAGAGCAGCACTGTACCACCAGTTTTATGTGGGCAGATCATATCTGTAGCCAACTACTGACAAGTTTAGCTTAATGAACACTAGCTGTTCAACATGTTGTGGTTCAACAATGTTACCAGCAATGCTAAACATCCTTTTAAATGGCACACTTGTAGGAGGGCAGCTTAGGTATTTTAAAGCAAGTTGTGCCAATTGAGGAGATGAGTTCATTTTCTGAATCCAGTAGCCCAGTGGATCAACTTCAAATGGCTCAATTGACTTTACAAAGTAGCCATTAAGTAAATTTTCTGCAGAGAGAGGCTGAGACTATGAGCGTTTGTGTTGCTGTTGACGCAATGATGTGCTGAATAATACCCAGTCACTCTCCTAATGCACTGCCGCTGTGCCATCTTTCCCCATCTCCACCAGTACCATCCAATTGCAAACCACCACATGCCTGTTTCTCTTCCTCAGGAACCTGAACTGAAGCATCGTCTTCCCCTTCCAAGTGTCTCACTGCCTGCATGGCACCATTTAACTCTTCACTCAGTTGTTGCCTAAAATGAATCACCCTGTGGCTGTCCATGTTTATATGAAGAATCTCGCATTTGAACCTTGGGTCTAGCATGGTAGCTAATACATGATGGCAGTTATCCATGACTGTTGCGAGCCTTGCATCAAGTTCTGTATCAAGGTGAATAGGAAGCTCAGCGTCCTCTTATGTACCCATTGTACTGTCAGCCAAAAACTGTTGTAACAATCTTTTGAGAATATGCACAGCTGGGATAACCTGACTAAGTAAGGCTATGGTAGCACTTAGGTCACATGTACTCCTAAGAACCTTCACCATGCCCTAAAGAACTAACCAGTCATGATGTCCTTGGACCAAGGCGTTCCTGAACTTCTCATAATTTGTTAGTGGCTTTTACAGAGTGATGGAAATGGCTGAAGATGGAACGGGCTATGAATAATATGTTGTTGGTCCTAGTACTGTTACGCAGTGCATGAGTCACCACTAAATTCAGTGTGTGTGCAAAGCAACGAATACTCATAAAATGGCCATCATTGATGGCTTTCACCATCTTGTGCCATTGTCGGTAACAAAAACACCAACTTTTAAATTGGTGTTAACACCAGTTTAAAGACTGCAACATGTCTTGCAGAAACATGAGAATATTATATGCTCTATGGTCTTCCGCCATCAGTCCGATGTTCAGCCAAGCTGACCTAATGTGATGACCAGATCGTGCGGGGCGGGGGCAAGGGTGAGACACAAGGTGATGCAGTGTGCAGTTAAGGAGAGATAGGCATGCAGGGAGTTATTGCTAGTTCAGATACTGTGTCCAACGTGCAGTGAAAAGCATCACGAACAGCCTCTGCAAGCAGAGCAACAACAGCAGATAACACGCTGTCATACAGTCATGGCAATACACTCCGTGAAAATGTAGTACAGGATGGTGGCTGATAACTTGGGTGCAAATAGTTGAGAAGCCAGTATATTTAATAACTGAGATGGGCTGGAGATCCAACACAGTCATCTCGTCAATCAGCTATGTGATTTGCCGTGCTGTTGGATGTGAGGCATGATACTTTGTGCATATACAGCATCCATTGTTGGAACTGCCATGGGAGACATCGATGTGGACCGCTTCACTGGTGGTGTGCAAAGTGCTGATAACTGTCTCTGCCTTGCAGTATCACTGGAATCAGAAGTGATCAGAGCACAGGGACTCTGTGTTGGTGAGGAGGAAGGAGTGCCGTGCCCACTGGATTGCTTAAAATTGGATCTGTCGGTACCACCTCCACTGGCAGCAGTACATGCCTGTCCACTGGAGGGGTTTGGCCTTGATGAAACCAAGGGTCCAGATCCAGAACCAGATGGGCTTCATAACAGTTGAGAGCACTTAAGCTTCAAGTGGTTCTGTAATAATGATGTGGTTAAGTTAGAGAGTGATTTCAATCGGTTTATAGTGCTGTTGCAAAAAGAACAGATTGCCTTCCTTGTGTCCTCCTTTAATTCATTACTTCCAATAGCTTCGTATGAAGTCCGTACTGTGCATTGCTAACCTGACCCAAAATGGCCACCAGGAGATAATGAGTTAACACAGTGAAATGCAGCTACACAGCATTCTTAGCACTGCAGTTACCAGTAATTCTGGTAGCACCACTTTCCCCAGTTATTTTTTCAATAGATGTGCCGGTCTTGTCTTCATGTTCTTGCCCTGTGTGACCGCTGGCCCTGAAGGTGCCATGCCAGCGCTGCCATCACTTGGCTGTCCTTCAGGCTGTGATGAGCCTGCTGAGGAAACATCAGTGTTGCATGTTTGGTTTTCTTAGGTTGAGGGGAACCCTTATGCCTACTGCTACTTCTACTACGCTGGGTACTAGTGCTATGCCTAGAGGTTCTTTTGCCAGTCACCTTTTTTGTTTTCTGCCCTCAAGGTACATAGCATACTCTGCCTCATCTTCAGTGTCACTTACATTTGCCTCTGATGAAGAAGATAACGTGTCACTGGCCAATTTATGTGGAGGGAAATACTCAGAACCAGATGACTGGTCCTCCTCTACAGCTTTTTCAGTGGTACTGAGAAGCTGAGAAGCAGGAGGCATAACAGACTGTGGTGATAGTGTTACAGTAGTGGCAGGGTTCATAGTGTCAGTAGTGGCTGGTGTGATAGTCACAGTTGCAGGACTAGCTGAGTAGTCATGCTGTCAGTTGTTGTGGAAGACAGGATCTGTATGGAGGTGGTGGTGAGGATAACAGATGTGATGGTTCTGGTGTCAGACAGGGACACAGTGGTGGTTGAGTGAGTTGAGAACAGTGTCCTCCTGCGTGTGCTTCTTGTATCACTTTGTTCTGTGCCAGCCACAGTACTACTGTTGCTGAAAGAAATAGGCTTGGAAGGGGTAAGAAAAATTTTGGACGTCGAATGTGGCCAGACCGTCACTCACATTCAGGTTCATCACACCAACCTGTTCCTCCCTTGTAGATTTGCATGGGCTGGAACAAGTCTGTTTTTTACCACCTCTACCTACCATTGTGTATGCCAACAATTTCTAAACACTCAAGTACTGTAATACTTTATAAATGTACAGAAGTACTGATTTATTTTAGCACCAAAAAATTCTTGCAAGCATGACAGACAAGGGTGTGTACACAGTGCAGCTGTGTGGCCTCATTACCTGGCCCTAAACTGTGGGTAGTGGGAGTGCAGTCAACCAACTGCCCTCCAAGACTTACATAGAAACATAGAAACATAGACTTTGACGGCAGATAAGGACCGCTAGGCCCATCTAGTCTGCCCATTTCCCTACCTACAGGATAGGCCGCAGATCCTATTTAACCAACAGCCTATATCTTCCTGCCCCCCACAAGAATTGCCTTATGTCTGTCCCATGCATTCTTGAATTCTCCCACAGTTTTAGACCCACAACTTCTCAGGAAGGCTGTTCCATGCATCCACTACCCTCTCTGTGAAATAATACTTCTCACATTGCCCCTGAACCGCCCTCCTCCTATCTTTAAATTGTGTCCCCTTGTTCTTGCAAGTCTCTTTTCTGAAAGATGCTACCCTCTTGGACTTTGTTGATTCCATTGAGGTACTTGAAAGTTTCTATCATGTCCCCCCTCTCCCTTCTTTCCTCAAGGGTATACATATTAAGCTCCTTTAGTCTCTCCTCATATGGCTTCTCTCGCAGACCCTGCACCATTTTAGTTGCCCTCCTCTGGACTGCCTCTATCCTGTCTATGTCCTTGTGGAGATGGGGTCTCCAGAACTGGACACAGTACTCCAGATGGGGTCTCACCAACTGTCTGTACAGAGGGATAACAACTTCCTGTTTTCTGCTGCTGATGCCTCTCCCTATGCATCCCAGTATACCCCCAGCCCTCCCTACTGCCTTCTCACATTGCTTGCTAACCTTAAGGTCATCTGATATGATTACCCCCAGGTCCCTTTCCTGTTTTGTTGTTGTTACTACCTCCCCACCCATTGTGTATTCTTCCCTGGTTCTTGTTTCCCAGGTGCATTATTTTACTTTTACATTGAATCCTAGCTGCCATATGTCAGACCATTCCTCCAACCTTGCCAAGTCCCTTTTCATCCTTTCCACGCCTCCTGTGTATCAACCCTGTTGCAGATCTTTGTGTCATCTGCAAAAAGGCATACTTTTCCTTCCAGTCCCTCTGCAATGCCACTGATGAAGACATTAAAAAGGACTGGACCCAATACTGAACCCTGCGGTACCCCACTAGTAACCGCCCTTTCTTCAGAGTGGACTCAATTTACAATTACCTTTTGTGTCCTGTTGTCCAGCCAATGTTTTACCCAGGTTACCACCCTGGGACCCACTCCCAGGCTGGTTAATTTGACTAATAATCTTTTGTGTGGGACTGTGTCAAATGCCTTGCTAAAGTCTAGGTAGGCCCTGTCCACAGCCCCTCCCTGGTCTACTACTTTGGTCACCCAGTCAAAGAAATCTATTAGATTCGTCTGACATGACCTTCCCGCTGTGAACCCATACTGCCTTGGATCCTGTGCTCCACTGACCTCTAGGTACTCAACTATTCTTTCCTTCAGAAGTGACTCCATCACTTCTCCTACCACAGAGGTCAGACTGACAGGTCTGTAGTTTCCTGCCTCTGTCTTGGTCCCACTTTTGTGAAGAGGAATCACATCCGCCTTCCTCCAGTCCTCGGGTACCACACCATCCTCCCATGATTTATTAAAAAGAGTAGCCAGTGGTTTCACTAGTTCCTTCCTTAATTCTTTTAGAATTTGGGTGAATTCCATCAGGACCCATTGCTTTGTCCACCTTCAGTTTTAGGAGTTCTTACAGAACCCTTTCTTCTGTGAAAGGACTGGGATCGACTTCTATCAAGAGTGCTTCTGTTAATTGGATTAGGCACTTCCTCCTCTTTGTGAATACTGAGCAGAAATATTCGTTCAGTATTCCTGCTTTTTCACTGTCCCCTGCCCACCCACCGCTTATTCTATTCAGCCTCACTATCCCTCCTTTGTCTTTCTACGCCGCTGATGTACCTATAAAAGGTTTTATCCCCTTCTTAACTGAGTTGGCTATCTTTTCCTCAGTTTGGGCCTTTGCTATTCTGACTTCCTCCCTGCTTCTTTCTGCCTTAACTGGTACAGCTCTGTCCTGCTCCTTCTGTGTTTTATACTTCTGGAATGCTATCTTTTCTTCTTGACTTTCACAGCCACCTCTCTTGAGAACCATAGTGGCTTTTTCTTTCGTTTTGATTTGTTTATTTGCTTCACACAAAGGCTTGTTGCCTCTGTGATGGCAGTTTTGATAATTCCCCACTGTTGCTCCACACCTCCTTCTAGCCTGTTTGCTAGTGCTTTTCTGAGGCACTCTCCCATCTTGCCAAAGTCAGCCCTCCAAGTCCAGTACCCTCACTTTTGTATGGCTTGACTCTGTAGCTGAGTTTAACGTGAACCACACTGTTTGATGGTCACTTGTCCCCAGATGGCAACCCCACTTCTAGATCTGAGATCCTCTCACTGCCCCCGTTTGAGAGTACGAGGTCTAAGATTGCTCCCTCACGAGTGGGTTCCGAAACTAGCTGTCTAATGCCTGCCACCTGTAGGGCATCAAGAATGGCCTGCTCTTGGATGTCGCTGCAGCAAATGTGCTCCAGTTAACATCTGGCATATTCAGGTCTCCCATCAACAGTATCTCCCTTTCTCTGCCATTCTAAGAATGCCTTCCATCATATCCTTGTCCATTCCTTCCCCTGACATGGGGGTCTGTACACAACCCTATGCGGATTGTGGTGCCTTTCCAGTCTCCAAGGTGACCCACAGTGCCTCCTCTCCTCCCTGTTTACTCTTTGTTCAGTTGCTTTTATCCCTTCCTTACATAGAGAGCTACTCCTCCCCTTCTCCCCTGCCTGTCTCTCCTGTAGGTTATGTACCCTGGTATGTTAACATCCCAGTCATGGTTCTCTGTGTACCATGTTTCTGTGACTGCTACAATATCCAGGCATCCCTCTTCCATTAAGGCCACCAGCTCAGGGAGCTTGTTGCCCAGACTACGGGCATTGGTACTCATTACCCTCCATTTCCTGATGGCCTTACCCCTTTTGCCCCATCCCTGTCCTTCTTGCCTTTGTCACTTTCTCCATTTACCCCTGCCCTTCTCCCTATCGACACCTCCATGTTCGTGTTTGCCACACTTACTACCGTGATTGTTTGGGGGGGGCTAGGATTTTCCTGCTCCTTTCCAGTGCCTCCCCCCTTGGCTAGTTTAAAAGCTTGCCAATGAAGCATTTAAACCTATCACCTAGGATCCTGGTTCCCCTCCCGGACAGATGCAGCCCATCATGCCAGTATAGGCTTGCATCACTCCAGGTGGACCCCCAGTCCCCAATGAAGCCAAATCCCTGAGCTCCACACCAGTTTTTCAACCACTGATTGAATCCCATGGTACGGAACACCCTAGCCTCTCCTATGCCATAGATGGGTAGCACCTCCGAGAAGGTTACAGTGCGTGCTACTTGACTAAGGCCCCTCCCCAATTCCACAAACTCTTCCTGCACTTCTCTAATCCCTTTCTTAGCCAGGTCATTTGTCCCTAAGTGGACAATGACATCCAGCTCCCTCCCCTGTGCAGCTGCTCCGGCAATCCTGAGGATTCGCTTCCCTGTCCTCCAAGCCATGGCGCCAGGCAGGCACCTTACCTCCTCTCCCTTCCTGCCCAGTTCTACCTTCCTAACAATGGAGTCCCCACCAGGAGTTGTTTTTCCCTGCAGGGTCCCCTGCCACCCTCCTGTGGGTCTCCCTTGTGGAGGTTCCACATCCTCCTTGGTCTCCACTGTAGGGTGCCCATAGAGGAACCACACTTTGCCAGAATGGTATAGGAATTGTGGAGAGGTACAACTGGAGGGATGTGCCTCTGTTCCACCACCCTCACCCTCCCTGAGCCCACTGTGGTCCAACCGCCTCTTTCTTGGCAACCTCTGAGGCAACGGCAGTGGCACTGGTGGTCCCTGATGGAAGAGGAGGTCCCACACCCTGGCCAACTCAGCCTGGAGATGAGCAACCTCCTCCTCAGCCAGAGAGGTGCCTGCAGATGGGACAACACCGCATCCTCCAGAACATCTCCCGGAAGACTGCTGCTCCACAGCCACTGCACTGCACCACTCCAATCATGTCTTATTTCTGGCCCCTTAACTGTTTGCAATCCTTACTCTTTCCTCTGTTTTTTTTTTCTCTCTCTCTCTCTCTTACTTTCTGCCTGTGTGCCCTTTAAGCTCCTGATTGTCCTGTTCTGAGACAAGAATATCCTATATTTCTCAGTAGACCGCTTACTTGTTCAGAGGCAGACCTCCAGCAGCTAGAGGGGGCCGAGAGCTACTCTTGCCCTTCTAGGATGGTGGGTCCTTGGTGGTTCTGTGATCACTCACTTCCTGCCCCTAAACAGGAAGTTCCTGTTGTCAGTCAAACTGTGCCTATAAAAATAGAACTAGCTTAGGGTGGGGAGGAAGGAGGGCAATATAGTCCCAGTAGAGAAGTTCAGTCACGCAGCAGTCCTTTCTCCTGAGTCTTCTGCCAAGCTATTAGCAGAATCTTTCTAAGGCAGTCTTTAAATGTAGCTTCCTTCTAGCTAAGCCACCCCCCACTCACCAGATCTTTCTACAAGTAATTTAAACCTCACAACAGTTAAGTCCTTTCAGTCACCTGAGATTTACACCTAGATGACTTTTCAGTTACCCATTCAGTTCAGTTAACCCAAACACACACTTTTTTTTTTTGTTTTGTATGTTAGTTTTTTTACCCTAAATTAAAGGTCTAAATACAAAAGTTCTTCTACTTTAGTCCCAGCAGAGAAGTTCAGTCACACAGCAGTCCTTTCTCCTGGAGTCTTCTGCCAAGCTTCTGGCTGCTACTGACTTTTGTAAAACCTGAGCCCAACCCCAGGTTACACCACCAATCATACCTCTCAGCTGTCCCTGATTTTGCCTCAAAATTTTACTCTGTCCCTCCTCAACTTCGTGTTTCATTAGCTAAACAGTTGGGGATTGTAAGCACAAAATAATGTCAAGCATTAAGGGTACAAACTTGTTCTTCTTTAGAAAATTCAGTTTTCACTAAGCCCCCTATTCTACCAGCTTTATGGGTGGATATCTCTAATTTAGATGTGTCCCTGATTTTGGTCCTTTGTCCCTGATTTTGTTAAACCTCGTCCCTGATTTATGTGGCAGGAGGTTGAGAGGTATGCCACCAATATTTTTAAAGACAGATTTCTACAGCAGAACTACTGTAATGCTTTTTATTTTTAAATGTACAGATTGAAGTACTGATTTATTTTAGCACAAAAAAATTATTGCAAGCACGCACGCAAGGCAGGCAAAGGTGTGCACACAGTGCAACTGCAAGGCATTAGTACCTGGCCCTAAACTGTGGGCGGTTGGAATGCAGTCAGCTGACTGCCCTCTGAGACTGCTGGCTGCTACTGACTTTTGTGAAACCTGAGCCCAACCTCACATTACACCACCAATATTTTTAAAGACAAATTTCTACAGCAGAACTACTGTAATTATTTTTATTTTTAAATGTACAGCGTGAAGTACTGATTTATTTTAGCACAAAAAATTTCTTGTAAGCAGCACACAAGGCAGGCAAGGGTGTGCGCGCAGTGCAACTGTGTTGCATCACTACCTGGCCCTAAACTGTGGGTGGTAGGAGTGCAGCCAGCCTACTGCCCTTTGAGATTTCTGGCTGCTACTGGCTTTCATGAAACCTGAGCCCCCGAATACTTATTATTTATACCACCAAATTAAAGACAGATTTTTTTTTTTAATAAGTACAGCAGTCAAACTAGAAGTTAGAACTACTGTAATTACTGTAATTGATATAAAATAGTTTCAGTAACACTGTCTTCCTCTCCTTCACCTTCACAGAGCACAGCACAGAGGCCTGTGAAATCAAGGTAGTGAAACTGCAATTCTCTCTCTGCATAGGTCCTGGCAAATAAATCACTAGATCAGATGATTTCTCTGGGGGGGGGGAATCCCACTAGTACCAGGCACTAAGAAGCACAGTACACGCCTTCACTTCCACGGAGAACAGCACTGAGGCCTGTAAAATCAAGGTAGTGAAACTGCAAGTCTCTCTCTGCATAGCTCCTGGCAAATAAATCACTAGATCAGACTGTTTCTCTGAGGGGGAAAAAAAAAAACTCCTACTAGTACCAGGCACCAAGAAACACAGTACACTAACAAAAAAGCAATGGTTTTGTGATATAAAAATATAATTTGCTAGTGCTTAATCTCTCCCACTTTGGGAGCTCTCTGCACCACGTCTTTCTCTGCTGCTATGTGGCAGTCACATGATCTGGCTTTGGCAAATGATCAGCAGTTGGCCAACAAGTACTGTGAGATAATAAAATCCCATGGGAAAACTGACCCGAATACCAGCCGAATAGTGCTGCTATTTGGTATTCAGTTTCCGAATACCGAATAGCGTATTATTCGTGGTATTCAGAATTTAATATTCGGTACTCGTACACCCCTAAAGTAAAGACTGTAATTGTTGCCATTATAAACATCAGGCTGACTGATCTATAGTTCCCTGGCTCATGCTTCCTTCCATTCTTGTGCAGAGGGACTATATCTGCTGTTCTCCAGTACACAGGGACCACCCCCACGACCACTGAGCAGTTGAATATTTCTGCAAGCTGCCCTGCTATCACTTTTGCTACGTCATTAAACATACTCAGGTGTAATCCATCAGGTCTTATAGATTTATCTGCTTTCAACCCTGTAAGCTTTTCCAATACCATTTACTCTATTATTTTTACCATGCCACTTGAGCCCTTGCTCTCCTTCCTTTCCCTCATAATCCCACATTCTGGCGTGGCCCATCCTTCTCGCAAATAAAAAGGACTACAAATATTAGTTCAGTAAATCTGTTTTCCCTTTGCCCCCATCCTCCCTTGCACTTCTCC
Organism: Neoceratodus forsteri; assembly: GCA_016271365.2. Classification (NCBI taxonomy): domain Eukaryota; kingdom Metazoa; phylum Chordata; order Ceratodontiformes; family Ceratodontidae; genus Neoceratodus; species Neoceratodus forsteri. The sequence goes on from CM028129.1 coordinate 729,405,121, forward strand.
TTGATCATTGATGTACTTGAAGAATGCCTTTTACCCTTGCTTCACTCCCTCTGCCAGCCTGAGTTCCATCACCACCGAAACCTCCCTCACCTTTCTGCTGGCTATGTGTGTTGCCTCCGGGTACTTCTCCTTATCCTTCTCTCATTGGCATCTCTTATACTTTAACAAAGCCTTGTTTTGGCTCTTGTTACTGCCTTGACTTCAGCCTTAACCTTTTTTTTTGCACTAGCCAGCAGGGCAAGTTGATTAAAAAGTGCACTAACCCACAGATGGTTGCACTAGCCCTCAACTATAATGGCAAATGTTGATCACTTATACAGGAAACAATGCAAGCCAAGTCCAAGAAATACTCTGATTATTGCAGGTGTCCTGCTCCCACATTGCTTCCCACTCCCGCTATCAGAAAAAAGACTGCAATGCCATCACACACAGTGAGCCCCCCCCCATTGTTTTGTACCATGCCCTCTCTCTGCCCCACCACCACCAAGCCAGAGGACATCACAACAGCAAATGTTCAATCAAGCAGTCCTAACTCTGCACACACAATAGCTGACATCATGTACCTCACCACACTGTCACCACCACCCTCAGGGCAATGAACAGAGTCAGGCAGAGAAAGACACTTTGAGCCCCCACCCTGGGCTATAGTCAACTGGAGACCTGCACTTCTGGAAGTTGTTGTACAGTCTCAAGTGAGCCAGAAGCACATCTAAGATTTCTTTGGGGTGCGGGCTATACAAACATAAGGGGCTTGGGAAATAGAAAACTATGACATTTTTATTTTTACAAGCATTGATTTAAATATGCTGAGCCCCAACAATAACAGATTTTTCTTTAACATTGTCATTTCATCAGCCCAGAGGCAACAATACACAGGCGTAATGCAGTACTATCTCTGTTTCTATATAGGATGATCTGTGTACCCCAGGAATGCCTATTTTAAGCTTTCAAATTATGTACAGTATTTTATTGAGGTTTATTTTTGTACCATACATGATCCAAAGCTTTGTTTTTAGGATGAAAGGACATGCTGGGTGGGATAACGATGGGACTGTATGGATGGTAATGGCTGGCATGGTCTATTTAGAAGAGCTAGGGACACCCCCTGCACTTGCCAGTAATGGCAGCTATGGATCTGTGGGTGGTCATTTCAGAGTCTGGTTTGCAGTGGTATCCAGGGAAAGAACAGAGTTAAGAGATTTGGAAGGGAGAGGGAAGTTATGGTGAGCCTGGGATAAAACCCACCACTTGCAGGACTGACGCTGTATACCTCCTCACATTTTGTCACTGAAATGAAATGTAGGGAAATGAGGGGGACTGGTCTTAATAATATGGGACAAACTGTTAGACAGAAACACATTCAGAAAACTGGAAGCTAGTGACTTAACAGCACTCTACCCTTGATCACACCCTGGACACTAGCTGAAAGTGGAGTGATAATGACTCACGTTGAGTCATTTGTGGGATCCCCCTCTTGAACTGTTAGATAATTGCAGCTCTTAATGAGCTGTTAATCACACTAGGCCATCTGGAGCATTGAGAGAGATTAGCATATTACCTCTCTTCTAGTTCCATTGGCTACAGTTATTTGGCAAACCCATTATCTGGACTTCAGAATTCTGCCTCTCGTTTTCTAAATCTGATTATTTTGGTAATCTGGGGATTCCAGTATTCTCGTTTCTTGCCACTGTGGTTTGTACAATCTTACTATTTTCTTCCCAAATTGCTACACCACAGTTTTTACACTAAGGCAGGAGCTTCTTCCTAGGTTTGGATAAGTCTGTTTTGCCCTACTGAGTGATGGTGCTACACTACAAGGGGCAATATGTGGGGAAGTCTGTGACTACTCTTTCTGTCCCTTCTCTCACTTGTGCCATTTGTTAGACACCAACCTCCAGAACCCCCTCCATGTGGAGAATTTGACCTTACATCGATCTGCCAAATGCCCTATAACTATTCTTATGTCTACTTATGTGCCCTGAATTTCACCCATCTGCAGCATCTATTTCAGCCTACTGCTTCTGGTGGGACTTGTACTGAACCACCCCTGCAGCCTACGCCACTGGCCTCTCTCAGCTCTGATCCCCTTGTGCACTTTGCAGTCAGGGTGTTAATTTGCATTGCACTAGGCCATCAGAAGTCTAAATGTGGGGCCCCGCCTTGAATTGCTAACACCGCGCAGACGTGCAAGGGCCAGGGGATATAAGTTAACCATCGCAGTTCTAAGGAAGCTGTTGCTTCTACTACTGCTATGCTCAGGTAATGTGGAGCTTAATCCTGGTCCACCGGAAACCATTGCCTCACCCTCGGACCTAGCTAGGCTCAAGGGTTTGAGCTTCCTGCATGTTAATGTATGCAGCCTGTTAAAAAAGTTCACCATGACCCAGGCATGGGCAAATCATACAGCACCAGATGTGCTAGTGGTCTCTGAGACCTGGCTTAGACCAGCTACATCTGACATGGAAATTAATATCCCCAGTTGCTTGTTGTTTTAGAACTGCTAGGTAGACTACAGGCGGAGGGGTGACAATCTATGTTAAGGATAAATTCAAGGTATCTGGTATTGACTCCTCTACTGTGCTGAATGAATACGAATGGCTGTCTCTTAAGGTTGCTATCTCGCATACTATTGTGCTCTGTGTTATAGGGTGTTATAGACCTCCGTCCACAGGTCTTCAGCTACTGACACATCTTAGCAATGTTCTGGGACAAGGGCTGACAGAAACAATTATTCTAGGGGACCTGAACTTAGATTGGCTTTCCAAGGCATCTATACCTCTTACATAATTTTGCGATGCACATGGGCTAATACACTTATTGGTGAACCAACGTGACCAAATAAAAAGAACCCCAGCAACAGCACCCTGTTGGATGTTATTCTAGTTAGTAAGCCATAGCTTTTCTCTCATGCTGGAACCTTCTTCACTGATGTCAGTGATCACTGTTTCATTGCCGGTGTAAGATCAGTAAACAAACCACTATCCTCTGAAAAGTTCTCTGTTAAGAGATCTAGACGGAACTTCCATATATGCATATGTTGACGAACTTAAATACTCCTTGTGTTGGCAGGAGTTTTACCTGGCGAATTCAGTACAATTGTCTTATGATATCTTCAATGAAATAATCTCAGGGGCTCTGAATAAACATACCCCCTTAGTAAAAGTGCATGTAAGAAATAGTTTGTGGCTGATTCTCCCCGGAACTTCAAGCAGCCTTGTCTGAAAGGGATAGACTTTGAAAAAAAAGCACGTAGAAACAAGACCACCTCGGACTGGTGCCAGTTTAGGAGGGCTAGGAACGCATGTACCAAAAAGGTTAGAGACACAAAAGTAATTTTCTATCACTCTGAATTTGACTCTGCCACCAAAAGCTCATCTAAATTTTGGAAAATTATCAAAGACTTATCTGGCCATATGCCTGGAAGCTCACTCCCATCTAAGATTATCTCTGAAAAGGATACTCTCAGTAAAAGGATGGAGATTTTGGACTCCTTCAACAACCATTTTGCGAATGCAGGTTTAGCTTTCGACAACTCACCTGCAAACCTGATACACTCTCAACTTGACACACGATTTGATAAACCCAGTACTATTAACTCGAAAATGTCACTGCAACCTGGCTCATTGAAAGAAGTTGAAGACCTCCTGCTACAGCTTGATATTAGGAAAAGCACTGGTGCTGACTCACTAGACCCATATTTCCTAAAGATTGCTTAGCACGTTCTGGCTGTGCCTATAATGCATTTATTAAGCCTATCTCTACCACAGGGGACCCTCCCATTCATATGGAAAACAGCACACATTATACCCTTATTTAAATCAGGGAACCCTAGTGATCTTAACAATTACAGACTGATCTGCCTTGTTCCTGTATTCTCAAAATTATTGGAAAAAATTGTAAGCATACAGCTGAGAACATACCTTGAAACCATGAATCTCCTAAACGCGTTTCAATCTAGCTTCAGAGCTAACCACAATACTATTATGGCACTTGCCAACGTGACCAATGATTGGCAGAGAGACCTGGATAATAAAAATGTTATCTTTGCTGTGTTTTTGGTTCTAAGCAAGGTGTTCGACACTGTCGATCATAACCTGCTTCTCTCAGTACTACGGTCCACTGGTTTGGATTCACTCTCACTGCGGTGGTTTACTGTCTACCTTTCCACTCGCCTGCAGTAGATTAAGGCTGAAGGTGAACTTTCACCTCTCAAAACTCTTCTAAGAGGTGTGCTGCAGGGATCCATTCTTGGTTCCCTTCTATTTGCAATATATATCAATAACTTAGATAACAGCAAAAACAAGGCCAACATTCATCTGTTTGCAGATGACACGGTGCTATATCTAAGTCGTCCAACGCCAGAAGCTGCATGCAGCGATCTTCAAACTGAATTCAACCTATTACATAATCAGCTTCTTCACAAAAAGCTTCTACTCAACGCAGAGAAAACTAAAGCGATGCTGTTTTCTCCTTTTAGCCACACAATTAACCCAGCCACCACTGGATCAGTCCCTCAGATCGCTACAATTCTTGGAGAAAACTTGGAATTCATTATGAAATTTAAGAACGTGGGAGTTTGGCTTGATCATAAACTCTCATTCACTGATTACATCGAGGACTTGCTAACAACATTATGCCAGAGGCTAGGTCTTTTCTTCAGAATTAGCCACTTTCTTATGAAAGATGCGATGCTGCAGGTAGTTCAAGCAACATTACTCTCAATGGTAGACTATGCGGACTTCCTTTATAGTCATTACCTTACTTCTTATCTTGCAAAATTGGACACACTCTACCATAGAGCTTTGAGGTTTATAATGGGACTTCCCTTTACCACGCATCATTGCTCCCTATACGCAGCTGTGGGGTTGACTTCCCTTCAGTTTAGGCAGAATAGAAACGCTGCTGTATGGACCTTCAGATCTATCTCTAAAAAACTCCCGCAATATATTACTGACTGCCTCCCACTAAGCATAGCAGGCAACTATGCATTGAGAAGTCATTCATTTATATCATTAAATGTACCCCAAATTAAATCATGCTTTGGCAGAGCATCCATAAGCTTTGTGCTGCCCTTTCTATGGAACAAAATGCAGAAAACACTGAAATTGAGCACCCCTGTTAGCCTTACTACTTTCAAGAATCTAAATTCCCGCTGTGTAAAGGAGCCGTGCAATTGTTTCCCATGTTCTTAGCCATGCTCAACAATCGTGGTTATACTGTAGCTTGCCTAGCCCCAAATTTGATGTCTAGGTCTTCAGATTTCTTCTCACACTCCTTACAATGCTGATCCTCTTTCCTTCTGTTTCTCTCTCTCTCTTCTTTATTCCTTTATTCTCTTTTGCATGCCTACTATCTACTCTCTGACACTGCTATCCACTTCTGTTATATGTCTAGGTATATTACCCCCTGACTCCCATTTTTTTGGTGGCGGTTCTCCGAACTCAATGGTTGAGTCGCATCCACTTGCCCCTTTCTCTCCACTCTCCCTATGTCGATCCTGCCCCCTTCTTCCCCTTACGCTACTCTCCCTATCTTTAGCCTCCATATCACCCTTTCTTCTTCCTGGCATCTCCTCCCCACCCTGACTTGCCTAGCTGACCCAGTTGCGCAAAGTGCTATATAAAACCCTACCTGCTGTTGTTAACCTTGCTCCTCTTCCCTTCTCATTCTTTAATTTTTTATGTACATATGCATCTACATCCTTGCAAAGTTGTTCTGTACTGCATCATGCTTACTTGGGTATTGTTATTGCACCTTGAAATTGATTTTACTTTTGTATTCCATTGTATTGACTGTATAGCTGAATATGTATTTTTTCTGCTGTACCTTGACCTTGTTCTTGTTCTAACCAGGTCCATCTCGCAAATGAGCCTTGCTCAACGATGTGCTCCTGGATAAATAAAGATTTTGATTGATTAATTGATTGAGCATGAGGACTAGAGACTGCTAAAGTAGAAACTTTTTTAACTTCATTAACAGCCATGAAAACCTGCACTAGTCAAGATGGACAAGTAAAGAGTTAGCTGCACTAGCCTGGGCTAAATTGCACTAGGGTTTGGGCTAGTAAAACAATGTTAAGATCGACCCCTGCTTCAGCCATAAACTACATTGGATCCCTTTGCCTTTTTTTCCTTATATACCTTCGCAACTGAGCTTTGTGTAGTTTCTGCCATTGCTTTTTTAAATTGTCCCATTTTTTCTACTTTTTACACCTTGTGCTTTTCTCCAGCTGTTTCTTAACCTTGCCAGAATCTGCTATTTTTATCCTTTCCTGCTGTATTTAAGAAAAACAGAAATCTTAACTGCTTGATGTGTTTTATTTCTTTTTTTACCACAAAGAAAAGCAGACATTTTATGGTAATACTGACGTGCTGCCAGGGCTCCATCTTCTGACAGCAGCACCAAAGGTAGTAGCTCTGTTGCCATATGACAAATGAACTAGCTGGCTGGTAAGCCAATCCTCTGGCATATTAAGAACTATAAATATCTGAGCTAGGGCTAGATAGGCTGCCTCACCAAACTATAATTAAACAAAAGGGAATACGTCCTCGTATTTTCCAAAACTTTGAATAGTGGATGTATAAATGGAGACACCACAGCAGGACTGATGAAGTGGTGGAACTGCTACAAATTGTCAGCCTTTGTTTGTAGTAAAGCAGTACAGGAACTTGATCAAGAAGTTGAGCTTTCTGTGTTTCTTGGCTACACAGTTTTTTGCTATTATTGTTGAACTTCTCCACCCATACCAGATTCGTACACTTTGGAACATGGGCAAACTGGAACCAATCTTGCTTTTCCTTTGTCTTGATTAACATCAAGAAACTGAGGAATCAGCCAACCAGTCAGTGCAGTGGTAGCGCTACCACTCACTACACCAGCAGCGACCTGAGTTTGGAAATGAGCTTGAATTGTTGAGGGCTGGCTGGGGGAAGGAGGATTTAGATTCTCAGGTACTCTCCTCTCCTCTTCTGGGGCGGGAGGGTCACCATCCCTTGTGCTCTACTGACTCCTGGATGACCACAGGTGGCAGTGCAGTTGGGGGATGCTGTGGGAGGGGAGGACACAGGCTGAGACCCAGAGTGACAGCACGCCTAGCCCTTCGATCTCCGTAACTGCCTCTGTGCTCAGGGAGAGGTGAACACAGGAAAAGGACCTCAAAGCCACTCTGACGACGGCCTCTGGTGAACTGAAGAGGACCAAATCCAGAACTCTCTGGAGTTGGCCTCAGAAAAAAATGTGCAGCTAGGAGGGGGTCCTCCCTCCTTTCCCACACAGGGGGAATTGAATCCAAGTCAGCGTGGAGGCAGGGCACCTGTGAGGGGCTGGTACTAAGCCTAGCTATGGCACCCTAAAGGAGCCTGAAGGATAAGTGTGGCTGCGGTGTAGAAGGGGGCATGCAGTAAACAGAGAACAAACAAACCAAAAAAAAGCGAAATTTGGTTTCACCATAGGTTTTTTCAGGAAAACGTTGTTTTCGGAGATGACTACTGTTTGAACTGCTTTAAATGTTTAACGTTATGTGACTCTGTACACAAGAGAATTAAAGGCTTTTACTTGTATGTGAGTCCCTTGGACAGTACGGCACAGATGAACAGTGGTGTTTGGGAAACACATGGGACACAAAATTAAAGCTTTCCCTCTCCAGTCCTCAGTCGTGGAAGACTGCACTGGTGTTTCTGTTTGAAAACCGATACCTTTCTGTACTGGCCACCCTTGGGCACAGTGAGTGTCTCATTTCCTGTGTTTTTTCCTCCCTACCCCTATATTTCATACTGTCTATGTATGTCTCTCTCCTCCACCAGCATGCTCAGTGATCTAAATATTACTGGAAAGAGAATAACTTGTGTCTGCAATAAAACTGTTGAGCTTTGAGCCATATTGTAATAAAAAATGTAAAGTTTTTCTTGGGGAACAGGTTGTGAGTTATTACAAAATGACTGCCTTTGTAAGAAAAGGATGACCCAAAATAAGTACTTGAAGATGCTGAGCATGCTCTGTTCATCTCAGTCTTCATAAATTTCTTAAATGGGAGCTCCTACCTTCACGAGTTTACTATTATTTTGTCATGATACCACACTTGTGGGGATACATTTGATCAGATAAAAAATGCAAAATTTTGGTTTGTTGTTGCATATGCAATATCTTAAGTAGCATATGTCATCAGAAAATTAACATGCCTTGCGTGTATCATAATACTGAACTTAACCTATGGGTGGGCAGTGTTAACAGTGCTTAATGAGATCACATTGTCTCTGTACTACATTCACCAGAGTAGTGACCTCAACAGAAACTGCTAAAATGTTCATAACATCTAATTTAAATGATATACGTTTTAAAATATGTGATATAAACTGGCATGCTGTGGCTTACTCAGAATATGCCATTCAAGGGAATACATCGTTCATCATTACTTGGGAGCCAGAATTTCATAACAGACTTGTGGGTTATGAACTTGCCCTCTCACTAATGAAAATAAATGGCATACTCTGTGTGTGTATGAGAATATTTATGTATATATTGTACAGAAGTGAAAATAGTGGGAATGAATGTTTGAAACTGCATATGACTTTTTTTTTCCAGGAATAATGTGATCATAAACTCTCCCTTTTAAGGTCACATTTCTTCTGCTTTAAAAAGCATATCCCTCTTGGTGTATGTGGATGAGATCATATGACTTCATTTTCGATTATAAAAAGTGTTGCTGTGTCTTCTGTGGGATACTGGAGAACTCAACAGAGGCTTTGTGGCATGTTTATAATGTCACAAATACTGTACTAATCAAAAACAACTTTGGAGTTCTATGTGTGTGTGCGCAGTGCATGCTGCAGTGTGTATAATGCTAAGTAGTTGAGGCCCTTGGGTCTGATCTGATTGTTTATGTTAGTGAGACTGGGCTTTTGGGAAGTGTATACCCGGACCAGAAGTGATATTTCTTTTGTATGTCTTGAATGGGACTTGTTTATCTGTAAATACATTTCACTGTATCCTGCATCCCTCTGAATTCATTAACCACCATAACCCCACACTAGTATATAAGCTTTAGGATCACATGTTGGGGTTGGTACTCTTCTAAAGCCTAATGGAGCTGAAGTGACGAGACTTAATCTGTTTTACTTTGGCTTGAAGGCTCACATATTGCTGTTCTTGGACAGTGTAATGGTAACTGTGTTACATAAACATACAGAAATGGGGAGAGGCAGTGATTATGTTATTCTCATAGTGATGTTCATGTGGGCAGACTAGCATTTTTCGTTTAGTCGATGGGTCTCACCAAAAGGAATTTCAGTTCCAGAGAAGACAGGTGGTGTCATCAGGGTTTACTCCCATTTCTCATCCTCAACTTGCTCTCATCAGATACCCTCTCTCTCCCAGTCTTATCACATGCTGTCCCCTGGGCTTAATTCCAACCTTTGCAGTGTCCTGCCATGGTGAAGTCCCTCTGCAGATCTCCAGGCCCGAGAGGAGTTTAAGTCCAGTTGTGGTCAGCAGACCATTGAGCAGTGCTGGGCCTGTGAAGAGAAAGAGAGGTGGCATCATGCTGCTACCATCAAGGGAGGCTTTTCTTCCCCTTAGGTCCCATCACTGAGTGCCTCATGGGTGAAGACTAAGCAGACGTCTGCACGCAAGTATGCTGATATCCTAGTCAGGAGGTGCTCTGCCATCCATCACCACTCCACTGCACTGGCACCTGTGGTCACCCAGGTGGCAGTGTTGTAGTGGAGCACACAGACCTCCCACCCCAGAAGAGAAGAGCATCCCGTGGGATGCTCAGTCCTTCTTCCCCTGGCCTGACTTGGGCTTGCTTTTCAACCCAGGTTGCTGGCATCGCCAGTGGTAGCACTACCACTGTACTGATGGACCAGCCTCCTTTTCTATCTCTTTAACAAGACTTCCTACAGATCATGTTGAATTGTTATTGTGGGCCGTGTTTTAAATGCGTCACCTTGAGGCAGTAAGAAAATACTTTGGGGCTGCTCTTTAACTAGATATTTGTAAGGCTGGACCTGGGAATCGGTGGATGGTTTCTCAGTGTTGTAGAGAAGGGAATTCACTATACCTTTTCCTGTGATTTTAAGGCTGTATAACAACCCCATCTCTGAGGTAGGGGGCAGGGTTGTTACTCGCTGTACCCTTGAAAGGAATCTGGTACGTTTGCATCAGTCTCTGTGGAATACAGGGGATGGGAGGAGCATAGTACTATATAGGGGGCCCCTGTTTCCCAGGATAGTTTGCTCTCGAAAGGTTAGAGTTAAAGGCAGGAAGCTGGTATGGTAAGGATATCCAGCCCAGCATGTGAGAAAATGGTGTCATGGCCCAGGAGCCTGCATCAGTGGGAATGGGACCAGTACAGTGCCCTATGCCAGGAACCTGGCTGGCGGATATCTTGCATAGCAAGACAACGTGTACAAAGGTGTACAAAGAAGGTGTCCAAAACATTTAACCATGCAGGAATGATAGGATTCATGAGAGTCCAGGACAAATCTGATGTGCCAGGGATACTGATTTGCTCCCAGAGGTATACAGCTCGTCAGTGTACTGGCTCAGAATATCAAGCTCAGCAGTTAACAGTTCCTTATGTGCGTTCCCACCTGGGATCAGAGTGCTTGGCCACTCTTGAGGTCAGGGGGTCCAGACACCTTGCTCGCTGTAAGAGAGTCGCTCAGTACATCTTCATGCCTGACTTGGCCAGGAAGGAGACCAAGCACCTGAGGTTCAGAAGTGAGAGTCAGTCCCATGGCATAGAGGGGGAAGTTTAGAGGAATCTCAGGAAGGGAAAGGAATCCTGGGATGTATACCCTCAGTGATTGCCACCTAACAGCCTGTGGTGCCTGTGGAGGATTACTTTGTAGCAGGTTATTTATTTATTTAAAGGTTTCACCAGGAAAGGCATACTGAGCTGACAGCTCATTTCCAGATGCGTCCCGGGGGGGGGGAGTGGTACAGAGTAAGGCATGAAAGCCAGAGAAATAAGTACGGTCACAAGTTGGCAGTCCATTTACAGGGGAGAAATGCAGCAGTGCAATATAAATTGAGAAATAAGTACCGTTGCAAGATGGCATCCATTTACAAGTGGAAATAGCAACAAGTGCACATATACAATGAGGGCTGTGAGCTTTGTGACTGAGGGGCAGGTTTTGATAAGCCAGGCAGCCAGATCATCCAGAAATAATGTAGAATGGGAGTGACTGTAACATCAGAGGTGCATGCTGAGTCGGTAAGGAGAGAGTCCCCAAGTACGAGCAGGAGATCATCTCTGAGAATGTGGGTAGGGTCCTCAGATGTAGTGAAACTGGACACTTATGGCTGAATGAGCAGGCAGTTGAGGGGTGTCACGAAGTGCAGCAGTGTAAGCAGAACTTCTACTGATGCAAGTGCTGCCATGTGTGCAGGGGCAGTGGAAGTTCTCTGGTTCAGGGGTACAATTGGGGATACTGGTTTTGTGGGCCTATGGCATTTGGTTACCCGAAACAAATATTGGGTGCCTTTTTGGACGTGCAGTGGTAGATGCATATGGTATTAGATGACTTGCTAAGAAGCAAGGTATCAATTATGGGGAGCCAAGATTCCCAGTCCCAGATAGCTAAGGTGTACAAAGAAGGTGTCCAAAACATTTAATCATGTAGGGATGATAGAACTCATGAGAGTCCAGGAAAAATCTACACCTCAGGCCACAACTGTTGTGCTGGAACCAATGGATACTCATCAGATTACCGTAGTTAACAGTGTAGACATCAAATTAATTTGTGTCTCTCTGACCACATGAATTAAACTGTTATGCCTCATGTACCAGCTGCCTCGGTAAAGGAGAGTCAAGGAATAGAATATACCTGTGTATGAGTGTTCATTTCTACTAACATGTAGTGCCTGTCTCAGTAGCTTCAGATGTAAAGCAGAAAGGGTGACTGGTCAGAAGGGTTTTGATTTGTTTGCAAGAGGCTCCTGGCAAGTTGAAACCATCAAGATACCTGTAGACACAAGACAGAGTATCCCGAGCCATGCCCACCCCATCAGGGTGCAGTCACATTGGTTGGCAAACTGACTTGGGTGACTTGGGGTGGGGGGGGGGTTATAGCTGCTGATCATGAGAACCAAAAACAAGGTGAGGGGCATTCTCCCTTTGGAAATTATGTTACGACTGCCACTTTTTGTTGACCTTTTTTTCCCCCAGGACCCAGTGATCTACTCTCATCTAGGCAGGTGTTTGTAACAACTTGGAAATTCAAAGGCTTATGATGAAGAGAGTTAAATACCTAAAAGACTTGTGCTTTCTACTTCAGGCTAGAACACATAATATCTCTACATCCTGTTACAGATCCTGTATGTCACATTTATGTTTTTTCAGCCATAAGGAATAGACCGAGTTTCAGGATGAACAGGGGATGCAGCAGATTTCCCAGAACATAGATTTTTCAAAAGCTTATGACTTATGTCAGGGTCTAGGATCACCCTTCAGGTATCATGATGACTACAGCATAGGAAGGATGGGGTTATTCCCAAAACTGGTATTGCTTTAGTATCAGGCACAGAATGAGAGAGGGTGAACTGCCTTTTGAATTCCCAAGATTGGTAGTGCTTTACTTCTTGACTGTCAAGGTGATTCCTATTTTTGTTGTTATATAAGCCAGACAGGCCAGTGAATAATGTGTTACTTGTCTTTATTTCATTTTTATTGACTGGGTAAGTGCACTAGGCAGATTCTGTCTATTTTCAGGCACGACCCGGGGGAGGGAGATACAGATGAATGCCAACTGACCTTGAACCAGATTAAGTTGTTGATGGTATTTTTAGTGAGTAGGGGCAATTTGGCCAGGGCACCAGGGAAATTCCCCTACTCTTCTCGAGAAGTGCCATGGGATCTTAACATCCAGCTGAACTACCACCAGAACAGACAGATGGGACCTCGGTTCAACGTCTCATCCTAAAGACGGCACCTCAGGAGTGCAGCACCCCCCACCATGCTACACTACAGTGTCAGTACTGGGGCACTAACCCAAGTACCTGGTATGGGGATAGAACCCACAGCCTTCTGATCTTCTGGCCTCAGAGGCGAGTGTGCTACTTATTAGTGGACTTTTTGTGGTGTGCTGTGGGGAAGTGAGATTACCCAGATTTCTTGTCTGAGGTATTTTTGGAGTTCTGCAAGGTGTCAAGAGATAATTTTACTCACTTTTGTTCCTTTTTCAAGAACCTTAAAGAATATGCTAAGGCTGGCCTGTCAGCACAGCTGTAGAGTTACCACTTGCAATGCTAGCTCTCTGGGTTCGGGAATAAGCCTGACTTCAGCATGTGCTCATTGAACAGCTCTTCACTGGCGGCATCCCTGAGTGATTGGAGAGGGGGAAGAACATTATTTATGCAGGATGAAGCTGAGCTCTCGTGCATTGCTGACTGTGGCACCCACCTCCACTGTGCATGAAGCCCAAAGAGGCTTGGGGAGCCAGCTGCCCTGACACCGTGGGCAAGTCATGAGCTGCAGCAGGCAATGGTAAGTACCCATAAAAACACAGGAGATAAAGCTTGGTGGGAGCCTGCGGAAAGGGTAAGGCCTGAGATAAGGGGACATAAACAGAACATAAAAAAGAACATAAGCTGAAAGGAGAACATTCAGCTCTTAAGAGCCCCACACCCAAGTGTGGGACTGGTACCAATTTGCTTTTATGTGTGCAGAAGCATTTTGTGTTTTACTTACGGTTTACTGTAGTGTAGTAGATTGTATCAGTTTGATTCTGCTGACTTCCAAGCTGACATTTTCTGTAATTACAAATCCCAGTATCCCCTGCAGCTGAAATCAGAGCAGGGCTGCGGCAGTGAGAGATTCAATGGCCTGCAGATATTTGCTGGTTCGTGCTTCTTCCAGGGCTAAGTACAGTCTTCTGTGACTGTACTTGGCTCAGGGAGGACAGCAGAACCAGCAAACAAAAGACCAGAGCTTATAAAAATTCTAACATGCACTGCAGGCTATTGAATCTCCCACTGCTGCAACCCTACTCAGATGTCAGCTGCATGGAATTTCTTAAGGATCAAGTTTTTTAAATCTTTCTACCTTTTTTGTCATTTGTTATTTATGAACTTGTCACTGGTGAAAAACTGTATTTATGCTCATTAGCCTGCAAGTATAAAAAAGAAAAAATGAGATGAAATGTGGAGACGATCCTTCAGTTTGTGGGCTACAAGAGGTGTATTGAGTTTTGCTTTGAGTTGAGTGCATTTTCCCCTGTCTGAAGCCTTAACGTTTTTGGTGCCTCTACTTGCAGACCTCCTTCAGAAGCTGTACATGTTGCCTTATTTTCCTGCTCATCTGTCAGGAACTTGGATTTTCATCTGTTCTTTGATGTCCCTTTCATGAGCCAGTGTCTTTTCTGCAACGATGGAATCTATTTCCTTAGTCAAGTCAGTTTCGCTGTACCCAGAAGTGTCTTGTTGCATAGAGCTTACATGTTTTAACACAGCACTCTGATGTGCTTCACCTTCAAGAATCAAAATTTCTATGATTTTTTGTGAGCACTTTCTCATTGCTTCCTTACACTTCTCCTTATGAATTAGATTATCAAGACTGCACGATTGCACTTTATCTGTGCAAAAGCCATGCAGGGCCTAGCCTTTTTCAAGATATTTCTTGATGGAATGTTTCATTTCTTTTTTTTTTTCAAATACAGGTTTTTACCCTCCGTGGCAGAACAGGCAGCTTCTCAGCCCTGTTCCTGTGCATCTGTGGCAGTCTATTACCTCCTCTAGTTGGGGGTCCTATCCTCCCATCCAGATTTCTCCCTGTGGTGAGGCCAGGGGAGAGGGCTGACCCCCCCCCCCCAGTCACATATTCAGATTTCATCCCAGGGCAGCACAGCGGGCCACAGAGCGGTGGGTAGGGCTTCACAGAGTCTGTCCTCCATTTTCCTGGTTTTCTTGCCCTCCCCTGCTGCAGTGTCAGGATAAGTGCAGGAAAAGTCTGCATAGCTACAACCCCTCCCTTCAAGTCGCTTGAGCCTGCATTGCCACCAGGCCTTCACCCAGTGGCAGAAATGGTGAGGCACCCTCCCTGGAAGAGGAAAGCAGTCCTTGAGATACTCAGTCCACCCCCCCCACCGACCCCAAGTAACCTGTGCTTGTTCCTGAACATGGGTCACTGACATGGCAGTCAGTAAGGCGCTTGACACCTTAGCCCTCCACGCCACCGGCTGGCCCTGATGGAATGTTTATTAGAGTACTGATTGATTTCTTTGAGCACAAATTTTTCAGGCTTCAGGCCTTCCTTGGCGGTGGTGGGGTTGGATTCTGCACCTTCTTCAGGTTGGTCACAAAAGGTCCTCATGGGTGGTACCCCATCCATTTGCTAGTCTGATGCTCGAGAGCTTAAACCTGGAGTAGCCCATTATAGTCCTATTCATACCCTGTTGGGGTTCATGTTTCCAGGAAAACAGAATTATAAATGAATGCTGCACCATGCCATATTACTTCCTTGGTGTTTTGCCTGATGAAAACACCTAGCAGCATTCGTAACCATTCCAGGGAAAACCAGTCAGCTGGGCACGCTTCCCATGAACTCAAGTGCGATAGAGAAGAGTATTAGAAACAAAAAAACTACAGCACTCCACACAGGAACATTGGCTCAGTATTTTACTGACATAGTGAAAAGTGGCACTGCAGTCAGGATCTGGTGCTTGGAGACAATGGGTCCATGTCATTTCAGTGAAAGCAACAATGTGAAAGTGAAAACAGCGCCGGCTTTACAGCGATCGGAAAGATGGCAACTGTTGTATTTGTGGGGGCTATGCCCCCCGCACCCACCTTTCTAAAGATACCAACTCCGAGGTCGTAGCACCCCGGGGAAGGGGGGAATGTGAATCCCACCATCATTCTGGTCGCTGTAAAGCTGGCGCCATTTTCACTTTCACCTTTTTGCTTTCACTGAAATGATGTGCTACCCAATGGGGAATGCCTGATTCTGATTCTGTCAGCACCATGCCTTTTTTTCCCTAAGTCAGTAAAATACTGAACTAATGTTTCTGTGTGAAGTGCAGTAGTTCTTCTTTGTTATTGTTTGCTTACCTGTTTCTGCCAGAATAATAAATATAGAATCATCAGTATTTTCTCGCTGTAATACTAACACCAAGCAGTGTGCTTTGGCTGGGCAGTGCTGTGTCTTCAGATTGTGGTGCTCTCCTTAATGTTGGCACCACAGCAACGCCCAGATACTTGCATGAACAGTTGTGAGGCATTGACAGCAGGGGGACCTCATCATCACACTGACAAAGCAGCTGGCCCCATGGGCTCACTTACTAAATTGGGAGGGGGAGCACCTTCCTACGTCTGCAAATTAATACAAACCCTACTTTGTGTTATTCCTTATTTATACAACACAGAGGGAAAAACTCTATCACAAATCACTGGATCAGTGAGAATGGCATGGGCAGGCTGCACTGCAGGGAACCTGAATTAGTGCTGCAGCATACTGCCCTGGTGCTTTTAATAGGCACACATAGAAACTTGAAGGTGACGGCAGATAAGGACTGCAAGGCCCATCCAGTCTGCCCATTTCTTTTTCTACCTTATAAATGTGCTATCGGTCTTTGCTCTGTCAATGGCCTATCTATTCATACTCCTCTGTATTGCTCCCTTATGCCTATCCCATGCCTGTTTGAAGCCCTGCACTGTATTCATCTCCACCACTTCCTGAGGTAGGCCGTTCCATGCATCCACCATCCTTTCTGTGAAAGAGAACTTCCTCACATTACCCCTTAATCGACCTCCCTCTATTCTCATGCTGTGCTCTCTTGTCCTGCTATTTTTCTTACATTGAAACATGTTAGACACTTTCACCTTGTTAATGCCCTTAAGGTGTTTGAATGTTTCGATCATATCACCTCTCTCCCTCCTTTGCTCTAGGGTATACATATTGAGTCTGCTAATCTGACCTCATATGTTTTCTGATGCAGTCCCTGCACCATTTTGGTTGCCCTTCTCTGGACTGCCTCAATTTGATTAATGTCCTGGTGAAGGTGTGGCCTCCAGTAATGCATGCAGTACTCCAGTTGGGGCCTAACCAGTGTCTTGTAAAGAGGGATTATTAGTTCCCTCTTCTGATTTGCGATACTCCTACTAATACACCCTAACATCCCCTTAGCCTTACCTACTGCTTTAGTGGTCTGCTTGGATGATTTCAGGTCATCGGTGATGATAATGCCCAAGTCCTTTCTTCCCTTGTGACTGCCAGCAACTCCCCTTCCCAGCCTATAGGTGGCTTCAGGGTTTCTCTTCCCTATCAAGTTTTCAAGTTTCAGATTTATTACAGGAAAACTTCTTTGAGAAAGCTCATTCACAAGGAGGTCCTGAAGGTCATACACATACAGTGGCACATTATACAGTACATAATATTGATAAACGAATATACAGAATCTGTATATGGGCCTTGCGATCCTTATCTGCCGTCATCTTCTATGTTTCTATGTGTACCTGTTAAAAGCACAATCTTGCACTTCTTTGCGTTAAACCCCAGTTGCCACTCTTCTGACCATTTTGCTAGTTTATCCAGATCTCTTCTCATTCTGCCCACCCCATCTGGATCATCTACTGTTTTACAGAGAATAAGAAAGTAGAGGATGGGACATTTAGCATAGAAACCATAACTGTAAGAGGCTAAGACTATCAAGATTTTTTAATAGAGCAATTTGGGGTTCAGTTCTTAACCAGGGATCAACAGTAATGCCTGATGTAAGGTTTTAGCTGTAGAATGTAGTATATTTATTTAGAGGTGTAATAAATGAAAAACAGAGTTTCAAAATGTCACTTGTATCCAATTAAATTTTACCTGTCGGCAGGCAGAATAACTTTAAAAGGTTCTTTTAAAAAATCAATAATTTGTTTATGAAAAATAAATAAGAAACACAGATACATCAGCTTTGAATGCCAGCTGGAGCATTTAAAGAGACTGGAAGAATGCCACAGAACCAGATTTCTAAAGAAAGATCAAGCTGTGTTATATGAGATCTCGATCTCCCCGGGCACTTCTGCCCTTTAAATGTGCACTACAGATTGATTTTCCTGTGTTTAGGATGCTTGAGTGGTCTGAGTGTAACATATTATTATGTAAAAGCAGAATTCGTGTTTTTTTTATTTTGAGCACTGAACTGAATCTTTCCAGTTTTTTGTTGCTTTTTCTTAATAATTCTTTACAAAACCAGTGTGCATAAAGTTTGTCTAAAAAAGAAAATGGCTATAATTGTTACAGAAAATTGCAGTCTGGAGAAAACATTGAAACTGAAAGGAACATTTGATGTTGAACACCAAACACTGTAATTATTTGTTCCCCCCCCTCTTTGATGGGCCAACTGAAAGAAAATTATCTGTGTGTTAGGAATACTGAATTGATAACTC
Source organism: Neoceratodus forsteri (assembly GCA_016271365.2). NCBI lineage: Eukaryota > Metazoa > Chordata > Ceratodontiformes > Ceratodontidae > Neoceratodus > Neoceratodus forsteri. Next base: position 729,423,493 of record CM028129.1, read on the forward strand.
TGAGATAGCCAACTAAGGTCTTCTCATGACATTTCTAGTCCATTGTTAACAGTGAATTTACTGGAATAGTGGGTTACTTCAGTGTATTTCCTCTCTGTTTCTCAAAACCAGGTTCTGATTAGGGTTGACTAGATGGCATCCTCGTGCTTTTGAATAGTAACCCTGTCTGGCAGAGTTGGTAAAATCGTACGGTTCTGTATCTCACAACCTTCTTTTTGTGCAGTGGTCAGATCATCTGGTGGATCAGCTAATGGACTTGCTGCTTAGACCTGTTCTGATACATTTGTCCATAGCTATGGTGAATGTTGTCAAGCATATAAAGGTTGCTCTTTCTGACTGCAAATAGCCACTTCACCATGAGAACCCAGTGCACTGATTTAAGGCTATGAGCTTCAGGCAGGGAAAAAAGGATGTACTGTACATGCTGCTAAATTATTCTAGTCAATATTCTACAAATAAAAAAGTAACCTAACCAAGTGCTTTAAAAGATGTAGTGTACTGAAGAGGGCCCTGAGGTTGCTTTGTAGTTTTTTCTCTTCCATGATCTTGCCAGATGTGTCATGTTTTGCTTTATAATGTTATTAGCAGCCCTGGATAGCATCCCGCAGGCTTTGTTCTTTAAGCCTTCTGTCTTTGTGGATAACAACAGCATTTCAACATGAAAACTTATTTTGTTTGGATGTACTTCTAGAACTGGCCAGTAAATCAGATTATCAAAATAATGTCAGTTGAAGGTACTGTTTCTCGGTGCACTACTACGAAATTAAAGTCACTTGTGGCTCTTCTTTTTTTTCTCCAATTGTCCTGTAAATCGCAAAATATAGTTTAGTAATTAAAAGCACTTAACATCATCCTGATCTAGGATGGTCCTGCGTTCAATAGTGGTATGTCCCTTATTTAGAAATAACGGCTTACCAGAACCTGTACTACTACACATGAGCCCTTTGGTGTGGCAGTAGAAAGTGTTTTGTCATCCTCTTCCCCTGCAAACAGAGGCTGAACACATACTGACATTGATGCACATGGTCTTTAGGGAAGAAGCTAAGTTTCATTACTCTTTCATCACCCCTTCCAGTCAAGACTGAATGGAACCAGTTGTGACTTTCAGTAGCAACAGAATGCCATGCTTACATCTGTGTGGGGGACAGTGTGGTGTTTTTCATTTCAGTTAGGACTGAGCAACATTATTATGTGTTTTTATTAAGCTTTTCTTGTGAAATTCCAGCATATTATGAAAATTACAGTTTTCACTTGACAACATGGAAAGAAATATTGGGCTGAAATGGCAATTTTTGAAGCATAAAACCAGATTTTTTACACCCCCAAGGCTTTTGTACTGCCACAATCCTTTGGCCAGGCTCAGCTCCATTATCTCAAGTGCCCAGAACTTACCTCCTCCACCTGACCACAGCCAGGCAGTATCACCTGTCCCCTTCCTGAGTGTGAGGGTAGGACATGCCTTTAATAGATTAGTGGCCATTGCTACTGTGTGGGGGCCAGTGCCCCAGTATCATCCTGCATGCACCAGTGTTTTCTTCTTTTCTGTTCTGCCCTCTAGTATGGCTGGCACACACGGAACTAGTATGTGCACACAAAGCATTTCCAGTGCAGAGCTCTGTCAAGCAGTCACCACTCCCTCCAGTACCTCCACTGCACAGCTACCAGTGGTCATCCAGGTGGCAATATTGCAGTGAAGGCAGCAACCCTCCCACCCCTGAGCAGGGCATCCATCTGGTATGCTCAGTTCTCCCTATGGCCTGTGTGTGACTGTCCTGGCTTGTTCTTGAACCTGAGTCACCGGTGTCACGAGCTGTAGCACAACTGCTGTGAATTAAAAAAAACACAAACAGAAAACAGTACAAAACAGAACAAACAAAAGTCCCGTTGCTTGACTGTCCAATCAACATTCAGGAGCAGCGGAGGTTACATGTAAAGATACAGACATATATAGCATACAGAGTATTACAGGTTTACCAAAAGTTAGCTTATTGGAAGTGCATGTATTATACATGGTCTGTAAAACAGTTCCTTTAAGTAGTAAGCAGCAGTGCATCCAGAGTGCCTACTGTATGTGATATACAGTGTGACTGTTGCGCATGGAGCCTAACATCTTTTTAATTCAGAGGGCCTCTAGGATTGTGTTATGCCATTCTTGGTAAGCAGGCACAGAGTCATCTAGCCAGTGCTTAAGAATCAGCTTTTTGGCAATGGCTGAGATCAGTGAGATATTGTATTTTTTTTTTGGCTCATTACCTGATACAGATGAAGTCCTAGAAAGCAAATTTGTGGGGGTAAAGGCTGATTCATTGCCTAGCAAGGCATTCATGTGCCTTAGAATTTTCATCCTTGAATAGACTCTCCTTAGTGCAATCCCAGAGTACTGTTTTAGGGTTCCCTGACTGATTTTTGCATCTAGTGCAATTGTCTGTATCTAGGGCTGTCTCATACTATACATTACAAGTCCGAGACCATCACATTTTATATATCTTCGTAGGTTTTTCCACATTGTTGCTCTGGTGTCTGGGTCTGCCTGTTCTTGGAATTCTCTTAGTTGATATTGGCACTGGTCCCCATCCCTTGGGGTAGTGAGGGTGAGCAACCTTTTGTTTATCAGTGATGTGGTGTGCCTTTGCATGGCCAAGGCTCTTAACTCTTCCCCTGCTGTCAATGTAAGGAAATTCCATTGTCTGGGGCCTAAAGAAGAGGCTAGCTGAACTTGGAGAAAAGGAAAAAAGAGGAACTGAGGCATGGCCATTGTTTCTCTGAAACTGTTAAAAGGTGAACAGTTTATTGTCTTCCAGCATGCAACTTAGTTTATCTGTATTTGAATTTCCGAGGAACTAAGTAGTGATTAATCTGTTTTGGATCTTTTTTTGGTACCGAACCCCCGATCAGAGCTCAGCCCCGCTCTGCTGACCGCCCCCCCCCATGCTCAGGCTTGGTCCCTGAGCGAGGCCACCAAGCGGGCACCCCCTCCCGATGGACACTGGAGTAAGTGAGACCCAGCTTACCCCCTGGGTCGGGGTCATGGGAGTGGGACTCCCCCGGCGGACACTGGTGAGGCAACGGGGATGGCGGCAGAGCTGGTGTCATACATGGGGGACGGCTTTTTTTTCTGATGTTAAAGCCCTGGGGAAGGGGATGTGCAGTGACATCCAGTGTCTGCCCCACCCCCATATGTGACAGTGCCGGCTGCTGTGGAACCCCCAGCCTCTGCCAGGGGTCCGTAGTGTGCCGGCCACTCAGCCCCCCAGAGAAGGAGAGCAGTCCTCCGGATGCTCAGTCCTTCTCCCCAGGCCGATTCTCCAACCCCTGAGTCTGTTCCAGAACCTGGGATGTCAGCACCACAGACGGACACCTTGCTTCTGTGCCGGCGGGCTGGCTGTGTCTGTTTTGGATTTTGAAGTTGGGATTACCTGGGAGTTGTTAATCTGGATCTGGAATAGGTTTGGTACCAAGCAGTCTGTGTAGCTGCTTACTGACCAGGAGAAGGAACTGACAGGTGTTGATCTTAAGGTTGTTGCTGGTAGTTTGCTGTATGGGATGTTCAGCAACACCTTTATATTTACAGTGCTCCCTCTTTTATCTGCCAACCTCTATACATCCTAATTGTTGGTAGACAAAAGAGGGTGGTGGTTAAAGGGGGAGATAACATTTTTGGAAAATGGGACAGGAGCTCACACTTGTGGTAACCGAGGGTGGCAGATAAAGGAGGGAGAACTGTACTTCAGTTCTGAGGCATAGGTCTAGCTCCATCTGCATCCACTGAGAGAAGTAAGGGTTTCTTCCCCTTGGATAGTGTCCCCTTTACACCACAGGAATTGTCCTGCATGCATTTCCAGGTAATATACTGTATAACAGCTTAAATCATACCCATTATATTTAGCGCTCTAATCACACCCACCATGTTCATGCCATCTTATTTTCACTGGTGGAACACTAGTGCAGCTGTTGTATAGTGATTCCCCTAACAGAGCCAATGTCTTTGTTAGGTGATTCATCTAATGGAAGCAATGTCATTTTATTTTAGCATTAATATGAAACCATTGAAAATAGCAAAAATATACAGTGAATATTTTCTTTTATACAGTAATTGTAAGTCTGGGAGTTGAAGACCTCTTTGCCCTTTAAGGGGAATGAGTTTATAATAAGCCCTTCGAGGAGTCTTATTGTTCCAGAGAAAGGAGGACAGGATGAATTTAAGTTGGGTGAACCAAGTGTTTGGTACCCCATGTCCTACCATGCCTAGAGGGTAGAGTATTTGAGGTAAAATTCATTTTCACAGTGTTTATATGGGCCTATAATGTTAGGGGTAAAGCAGACCAGTGTAGTAAGACCTGTTTTAATTGGGCCATTAATGTATCAAAGTTTTTAGAGAACATGACCTTTTTGCTCCTGGTGATTATTATGCTCAGGTACGGTATTTAAGTATGTCTGGGTTCCATGTCCCCCAACCCATTACATTACTTGCTCTTTAATAGTATAATGATTTAGGGGCATCAAGTTTGTTTTAGCCAAATTAAGTTTGCACCCTGAAATTTGTCTGAATTATTGCAGGAGAGCTGATGCAGCTGGGATTGAGGTGTCTGGATCCTCAGAGTGCAGCAGGACATCATCTGAGTAAGTGGAAATCTTGTATCTGCTCTCTTCCACCTGTACTCCGTTAATGTGTTCATTCATCAGGTGCTTTAGTCAGGGGCTCTAGATACAGGTTGAAAAGAAATGGTGATGAAGTTATCACTGTTGTGTCCCTTTCGAGGAGTGAAAGGTCGCTTTGCACCCCATTACAGGTGATTTTAGCAGTGGGGTGTGAGTATAGCATTTTTACTCATACAGTGAAAGATGGTGGGAAACCAAACTCTGCCAGGGAATAGTATAGGTATGACCACGATACCCTGTAAAATGCTCTTTTTGTATCCAGGTATACCAGCACTTCTGGGTGTCTGGAATCACTGGATGTGGAAATTATGTGACTCAGTTTACAGAGGTGATCTGTCGATCGCCTGTGCTGCATAAAGCTCACCTGCTCTGGACCAGTTAGGGAGTGCCAGACTTTGTTGACCCTGGTAGCCATGATTTTGGCTAGGATTTTGATGACTGTGTTTAGCAGAGATATTGGTCTGTAGCTGGTTACTAGTTTAGGGTCTTTATCTGGTTTGTGTAGGGGGGTGATCAATGCCTCTTGCAGAGCTGGGTTATGTCTTTGTTTTCTTTGGAGGTGTTGAATAGAGTAGCTAGGGGGCCAGTCGCTTCTTGTATGAGAGCCTTATGTACGTTCAAGTAAAAACCACAGTAGTAGGCTAGCAATTGCCTGTCTCACTTCATTTACTGTTATAGCTTCCCCCAGTTTTTCTAGCTGGAAGGGGGGCAAGTTTGAGAAAATTGGCTTCAGCCAGAAACTGCTGAATGATGTTGTCTACCACTGGGTGTTCTGCAGCACACAATGTTTTGTAGAAGGTGTTGGAAGCTGCCACTATTTCCCTGAGGTGGGCAACTAAAAGATCGTGTGGAGTAGGCTGGATTGCCATAATTGTTCTGACTGTTTCTTGTCTTACAGGGGCACTGTCAGGCTTTGGTGGTATTTTTTCCACCTCGTAATCCTGGTGTTTTTTGCTCCTCACAGTCGCATAGAAAGCACACCTGGGCACCCGATTGCTGAAAGAAATAAAAATGCTGTTTTTAATGCAGCATTACTTTTCAGCCGGGATGGCTAATTCTGCCCCCACCTGTAGCCTAGCGTGTTCACAAGTGTTCTTGGCACCGGAGCGCCTGTAGGCTCGTTCATGAGCACTTTTGTTTTTTCAGAAGGCATACGAGTTTATTCGGAAATCTAAATCTATATGGATCAACAAGACTGGCAATGTAACTCTTTTCTTAAAATGAGCAGTGTATGTCATAGAAAAAACACTTTGAAAAGTGAAGCTGTGACCCTTGGCATTATGTGTGCCTCAGGATTTGATAGCATTTTTCTTTGGTTTGTCCCCCTTTGATATGCCAAGTAAGGAAGTCATAAGTGTCACCAGCCATGAGTGTTAGTAGTGCCTAGTATTATACTGTTTGAAGTCCCCATAGGGGAGATGAAACGATGGAGGGGCAACCCCCGGACAATTTCCCTAGGATTCATTAAAAGATTACCTGAATAAGTATTATAAAACAATGCTACACGCTGCATAAAATGAGTAATGTGGTTATGTTGTATCTTCGTTAGGAAGGCTATGAAATAATAATCACTAACAGGTGTGACCTTCCTAGTGACAGACTTCACAACCTTAAAGCACACAACAGCAGTGAACAATAAAAACTCTGAACAGTGATGTTAAGGTTTAGAGGGTGGCAGAGCAGTGGTGAAATGTCTGCCCACTAGTCGAGGTGGGCGTCTGGTATCAGCTAGTGCTGGTTCAATCTTTTGATCCATTCAGGGCCCTTACGGGGGTTGTCGCTCAGCTCTGTAACCTTAACGTTCCATGTTATGACAACCTGATAGAGCAGTAGGTGGTGGTGTCCCACCCCCATTTACCAGCAGTGTGCGGGATCCTCTAGCTGGGAGTGACCACCAGTCGTTGTGGTTCACACTCAGCTTGAGCAAGGAATCTGTAGGATCAGGGACAAGGGTGGTGGAATTCAGAAAGGTGGATTTTGGGAAGATGCAGGAAATCTTGATAGGACACCTGGAGGAGATAGGACCAGGGATGGATGCACAGCAGAAGTGGGATATCATCAAAATTGGTCTGAAGGAAGCTACTGAGGCTTGCACCAGAACTGTGAGTAAGAATAGCAGAGTTAAGAAGCCATGTTGGCTAACCAGGAAAGTATTGGTGGGGGTGAGAGTGAAGAAAGCAGCATTGCGGAGATTTAAGGGGACCAGTAGGGAGGAGGAAAGGGAAGTGTACGCGAGGAGGACCAAGGAGGTAACCAAACTAGTAAGAGAGGCCAAGGCCTCTAGAAAGTTAAGGTTGTCACAGGTCATCAAGGGGGGGAGAGAAAGACTTTTTTAGATATATACGAGAAAAAAGGAGTTGTAGGGACCAAATAGTGCAGAGCAGGAGGGGCAGGGAGTGGGTGGAAAAGGGAGCGGATCAGGCAGAAGCATTGAATGAATACTTTTGCTCTGTGTTCACCCAGGAGGAGGGTGGTCCACTACCTCCATGGACAGGGAGGGTGGGAAAGGGGTGACGGATGAGAGATAGCGGAGAGTAGGGTACTTGAGGGTCTGAAAGCACTAAGTGTGGACAAGGCACCAGGTCCTTAAGGTATTCAGCCCAGGGTGCTGAGAGAGATGGCAGAGGTGTTGGCCAGATCACTGGCAGACCTGTTCAACACCTCCCTGGACACTGGTTATGTGCCACAGGACTGGAGGATGGCCCGTATGGTACCTATCCACAAAAGTGGATCAAGGGATGAGCCAGGAAACTATAGATCTGTTAGTCTGACTTCTATAGTGGGTAAACTTATGGAAGTGATTCTAAAAGAAAGATTGGTGACATTTCTCAATACAAATGGCCTCCAGGATAGGCAGTGACATGGGTTCGTTTCGGGGAGATCTTGCCAGCCCAATCTAATAGAGTACTATGACTGGGTAACTAGAGAGCTGGATAGGGTCCATGCAGTAGATGTTCTGTATTTGGACTTCAGCAAGGCCTTTAATTCAGTGCCTCATGGGTGACTGGGGAATTGAGATCCGTGGGTATGGGAGTGAAGATGGCTAACTGGATTGAGAACTGGCTAAAGGGGAGACAGCAGTGGGTGGTGGTGGGGGGAACTCTCAACCCCTAGGCCTGTGACAAGTGGGGTACTGCAGGGCTCTGTGCTGGGTCCGGTATTGTTCAGACTGTTCATTTCGGATATCTCACATGGAGTCAGGAGCAGGATCAGTCTGTTTGCAGATGATACCAAGATGGGAGCAGTGGTAGATGATGTAGAGGAGTGGAAACGGCTACAGGGGGACCTAACTAAACTGGAGAAGTGGTTGTCGAAGTGGCAGCTGAGGTTCAATGCAAAGAAGTGTAAAGTTATGCACTAAGGGACAAAGAACTTGAGGAGGGAATACTGGTTGAGTGGGGTGAGACTGGGGATCACCGAGGAAGAGAATGATCTGGGGGTGATGATAGCCGAGAGCATGAACAACTCTGCCCAGTGCAGAAAGGCTGCAACCAAGGCTAACAAAATGCTGGGATGTATTACATGAGGACTCTCATCCAGGCATAATGATGTGATCCTGCCTGTCTACAGATCTTTAATCTGGCCGCACTTGGAGTACTGCGTGCAGTACTGGTGGCCATATCTGAAGAGGGATATCAGGCTGCCAGATGGGGTGCAGCATAGGGCAACAAAAATGATACAGGGGATGGAAGGCAAAACCTACGAGGACAGGCTGAAGCAACTGGGTTTGTACACTCTGAAGGAGAAGATTGATCGAAGGGATATGATTGAAACGTTCAAGTATCTGGAGGGGTTCAACAAAACTGACACTGATGGGTTATTTCGGCTGAGGAAAGGACACAAGAGGCCATGGGTTAAGATTGAAGAGGGGCAGATTTAAGAGAGAGAGATGAGGAGGCATTATTTCATGGAAAGAGTGGTGTCTAAATGGAATACTTTGCCAAAGGAGGTGGTATCGTGTAGGACGATGGGTGCTTTCAAAGGGGTATGAGACAAGGCACAGGGTGTGTGGTGTGTGTGCGTGTGTCTGGGTAAGTAGTAATAAGAGATTGCAGGTGGGGAGGGAGAGGGTGGGGCAGCTGTGATTTAGGGGTGCTGGGGTTCATTAAGCCCCCCCAACTTTCCTTTTTCTGTATTCTCCTAACCCAACTGCGGAGTGTCGAACTCCTGTGTGGTGGCACATCCATCCAGTGTTCCCCACAGTGTCCTCCCTGTGTTACCACCCATACACTGCTCTACCAGCAGGCATCCACATGGTGGCAGTCTAAGGCCAGGCAAACATACCTTCCCACCCCAGGAGAAGAGAGCCGTCCCTTTGATGCTCTAGCCTTTCCTCGCCTCAGTTGACCACCGTGAACCCGAGTCTATCCCAAACCCAGGTCACTGGCATGGCAGGAGGCAAGAGGTTAGTGTCTTAGCCCTCTGCGCCACCAGGCTGGCAGTGCACATTCCTTCTTGACCACTGCAGACATCTGAGCTTTTGTTAGCCATGTCAGGCTTGCAAGGACATTTATGGTGATTGGCTGCAGGTTTGCTAGGGGAGCAGGTCTTCAGGAGAGTCACTCCCGGCTGCTTTTGATAGTTTGACAACTTCTTTCAAAACCTCAGTTCGCAGCTGTACAGACTATGGGGACACTGTAGTAGGAAAACCATGGTTGTTCAAGGAGGATGGAACCTAGCAGTTTCTATGCCATGCTGATGCTGTCATCTTAAGTCCTCAGAGTCCCCATGGTGTTTCTTGACTGTTAAGCAAATCACCAACAGATTCAACAATAAAAAGTCTCTTAACATGAGGGAAGTCAGGGTTGCTCCCAGATAATGTAGAGGTTAGAATCACAGCCTTTGGTACAAAAGGTGCAGGGTTCAAAACAAAAACCCATGGGAAGAGTACACAGTTGGGGGAGGGGTACTAACAACAACAAAAATGGAAAGGGACCCTGGGGTAGTCATATCAGATTACCTAAAGATAAGCAGACAATGTGAGAAGGCAGTAAAGAGGGCTGGGGGATACTGGGATGTATAGGGAAGAGACATCACCAGTAGAAAACAGGAAGTTGTTATGCCTCTGTACAGACAGTGGATGAGACCCCATCTGGAGTACTGTGTGCAGTTCTGGAGACCCCGTCTTTGCAAGGACACACACAGGATTGAGGCAGTCCAGAGGAGGGCAACTAAAATGGTGCAGGGTCTGCACCAGAAGCCATATGAAGAGAGACTAAAGGAGCTTAATATGTATACCCTCAAGGAAAGGGGGGGGGGACATGATAGAAACTTTGAAGTACCTCAAGGGAATCAACAAAGTCCAAGAGGGTAGCATCTTTCAGAAAAAGAGATATGCAAGAACAAGGGGGCACAGTTTGAAGATAGAGGGGAGGCACAGCTCAGTGGCAACGTGAGGACGTAATTTTTCATGGAGTGGGTGGTGGACACATGGAACGGCCTTCCTGAGGAGATTGTGGGGTCAAAAACAGTGGGGGAATTCAATAATGTATGGGACAGACATAAGGCAATTCTGGTGGGGGTTAGGAAAAAGTAGGCTGTTGGTTAACTGCAGCTTATCCAATAGGTAGAGAAATGGGCAGACTGGGTGGGCCAAGCAGTCCTAATCTGCCATCAAAGTCTATGTTTCTATGTTTTAAATGAGTGTAATAGTTCAGGGTGTGTGGGACAAGACAGAGATTTCACTCACTGGACAAGCTTTTCTCATCTTTATTATAAACGGGCATTCAGTCAGTTCTTTGCAGCTCTGTAGCTGGTATCTGAGTCAGTGGCATTGATGAATAATCTTTGGATTAAATTCGGCAGCTCTTTCTGTACCATTTCAGCCATCACAAATTGCTTTGTGCCCTGGCTGGTGGTGACAATCAGATGGGCTGGATGCAGCATCTGGAAATTCACATTGGCGGCATGGAGGGCTTTTTTGATGGCTTTATAGACTAGTTGCTTGCGTCTTTCAACTGCTGTTACATTACTAACAAGCATTTGTCAATGCTGAATGTTGCTTGCTTCTATGTGCTGTTTAGGTATCTGGAAGTCATTGGAGTGCAAATATTGAAAATTTGCAAACTTACGGAAAGGCATGTGAAGAACTGCGCACACGCTTCGTAAAACAGTCAATTTTTGGAATTTTTTCACCAAATTTTCAACATAGACATTTTAAGACCTCTGTTCATGAACAGTGTCACTGTGATTTTGTTAATGTGTCCCATACATTGAGTTTGCACACCGACTGCGCCATTGTGCGCTACATGGGCGGAAACACGTTTTGGGCAGGATGTGAAAAATGACAGCTGTACTGCTCATAAGGAGGTGTGGTAAAATGGCAATGTTGAAAATCTGTAGTGGAAATATTGAAAATTCGCAAACCCACGTAGTGCAGTGTGGAACTGTGCAACGCACGCCGTAAAACAGTCATTTTAGAATTTTCATCAAATTTTCAACACAGCCATTTTAAGACCTCTGCTCATGAACAGTGTCACTGTGATTTGCTTAATTTGTCCCGTACATTGATTTCGCACACCGACTGCACCATTCTGCGCTACATGGGCGGAAACACATTTTGGGTGAGATGTGAAAAATGACAGCTGTACTACTCATAAGAAGGTGTGATAAAATGGCAATGTTGAAAATCTGGAGTGAAAATATTAAAGTTTCGCGAACTTACGAGCCTGCGTAGGAACTGCGCAGCGCACGCTCGTAAAACAGTCATTTTTATTTTACCTAATTTCAACATGGGAGTTTTACTTCTCTCATGAATGATTTCACTGTCATGGTGGTATTCAGGCTCGAGGGGTGATTTCGCAGTCACCGCGCCAAATCACACTTCGGCCCGAATAACGCCATGACAGTGACATCATTCATGAGAAGGGGTCCAAAACCTCATGTTGAAAATTTGGTGTAAAAATTCCAAAATGCCTGAGATATACTACAAAGTTGAAACCCCTATCTAGCCCATTATACAGCTTACCGCATTTCCTCAGTTCACGGTCGGCTTTGAAGAGTGCAGACGTGTTCCCGGTCCACCAAGATCGCCGCGCCGAATCCGGAGGTAAGTATGGGGTGGGGGTGGGGAGGCTGGGTGCGCAGGGTGGTGCGGTTGTGGGAGGGGTCGAGACGGGCCACAGAACGTTGCTTTCAGGAAAAAAAAAAGACATTGTGGAACTGTTTGCCATGCTGGGGTGGGCTCCTCAGCGTGGGCAGTTGGACGCTGGGGGCGTTTCAGCCGACGGGGATTGGGCACCTTGGCGGCAAAGGACCGTTTGCCACGCTGGGTGGGCTCCTCAGCGTGGCACCTGCTACTGGGGTGGGGAGCAGGACGCAGTCAGCCGACGGGATTGGTCACCCCATCGGCTATACAGTGCATGCGGGCGCGACGGTGAAGCGGGAAGGCGCGTGAGCAGCCGATATCTTATCGGTGCTCACTTGCCGTAGCTCCCTTTCAATCAGAGTGTTACTGCATTTTGAGCGTGGTCATACACAGCTCCAAAATGCATTGGCTTACAGGGCCGCTGCCTGCCAGCACACTGACTGAATTGGAGGAGGAGGTGACACACCTCTGAAATCTTCGATGATGGCACTATGTTTCTTGCACATGCGTGCAAGCAACATAAAAATGTAGAAATGGTGGACACCATAATAGCCACCATATCAGTGTCCCTTGTTTCCTTGCTTGATTCTGGATATATACTTTCTCTTTAAAATTAAGGCACTTCAGTGTAATAGCTTGGGATTTGCCATCTGGAGGGGGTTGGCATCTGAGAGAGTGATGTGCCCACTCGATGGTGTAAACTTTTTCCAATTCAGGTGGACAGGCCACTTTTTGTAATAATTTCTGAATGAATGCCAACATGTTAGTGCCTTCAACCTTTTCTAGTACACTGACGAGGACCAGTTTGTTCCTCATGCTTGCTTCATCCTTCCTGATCCTTGATTTAGTCTTCTAGCTATTTATTTATTTAGTGATTCAGAAAGACCTTTGAGCGCAAGCTCTTTTACAAAGGTTCCACATCATAAACTGCAAAACAAAGTGCAGTGAGTGAAAGCAAAGGTACATCACAATAACGATACAGCTTGGATTCAGAACTTACAGAATAACTCAAAACATAGGTACAAGTTAAAATAACAAGAAAAACACTTTATATGGGGGGGGGTGAGCAGTCACAAAGTGCCTTGCCAGTAGTTCAGAGGGACAGGGATAGCTCGCAGTGGGGTGAAGAAAAGATGTACGAGAGAGAGGTAGGTACTGCAGTGGAGGTGAAGGGTTGGGGAAGAAGGGTGATAAGGTATAGGGAGGGGTGAGGGGAGGCTGAGCAGAGAAGACGTGCTAGAGTAAATGGTGGGGTGAGAGGGGACATGGTCAGGCAGCTTGCATTAGTAGTGACTGTTAGGGAAACTCACGGGACTGGGAGTTGGGGGGGGAGGTAGGGTGGCAGGTGCTGAAGGAGCATGACACGAACTGATTGCTGAGGTAGGTCATGAGAAGGGACAGAGGGAGGGGTACCTGAGGCCTTTCTAGTGCTTGCTGAGGGGGGCAGAGAGGTAGCAGATGTGGCTGGACTTAGGGGCAGGTGCACTTAGAGTGTTATTAGGTGCTGTTTGAGGTCAGTTTTGAATTGGGCCAGACAGTTGGTGGCCAAGAGGTGCCCGGGGAGTTCATTCATTCACAGGGTGCCTGGTACACAAATACACGTTGCCCAAGTGAGGTGCGACGGAAGGGGATAGTCAAGGCCCCCTCTTGTTCTCCCCCTGGTGACCTGTAACGAGTTGGCCGCCTTGATCAAATTGCTTACACAAGGCAGTGTTTTACCCAATAGAGCCTTCTTCCCTAGGATACAAGTCTGGAATTTGACCCTGTTTCTTAATGACAGCCAATTTGCGCGTTCGTATAGAGTACAGGTGTGCGTGCATGCCATGCTGAGCAGCTAGGGTGAGTCTGCAGGCTTTGTTGAGTGCAGTCTGAACCCTCTTGAGCACTGTATCCGTTGTTGCCCCATAGACCACTAGTCAATAGTAGATATGATGGAGCTGTAGACTGAGAGGTGGCGGGCCCCCAGAGAGAGGTATTGCCTGTGCCTGTACAGGACACCAATCTTGGTATTGACTGTCTTGACCAGAGTCAATATGGTGTGCAAACGTGAGGGGCTTCATCTATTATGACCCCCAGATACTTGAACCAAGTGGACTTGTTCCAGCAGCTCACTGCATGAGTTGGAGATAATGAGGGGGTGGTGCTTATTTTTGTTGTGGGGGCTGGAGGTGAGCATGGCCTTGGTCTTTTTGTAGTTTAGCAGCAACCTATGACTACAGAACCAGTCCTCTAGTTTGGAGAAGGAGTTCTGTAGCTTAGATTGTAGGGCATCCTGAGATGTGTTGCTGCTCAGGAGCACAGCATCATCTACATATAGTATGAGTTTGGTGTCGCAGGCTGTGGGAAGGTCATTTAAGAAGAGGCTGAAGAGTAGGGGCCCAAGTATTAATCCCTGAGGTACCCCTAATGATACCTCGCTTGCGCTGGATACTGTTTGCCCAATTTTTACACATTGATTTTAAGCTTTATGCTCAGTACTCTCGATGTCCTGTTTCTCTTCAGTCGAACTGATGTGGGCTTCTGCCAGGGGTCCAGATAATTTTTAGGACTGGGAAGTATTTACTGTTAGCTGCTTTCACCTGCTAGTATTTTCATCTATATGGTAGGAATACCATGCATTGACCTGTCTCAGACCTCCATCTCTAGAAAAGGTCAGAGTTCCACTGGTTGTTTGCAACCACTGATTCTCCTTCTCTGATACCAGTGAGGAGTCCTGAGATACCTTCCCACTGCCATGTAGTGTAGTGACCCTATTTTTTTTTTTAACTCTTTCTTTATCCCTCCTACTTTCTGCCACTGATCAGTCTCTCAGAGCTCCCCTCGTAGGTCCCCTTCAGCTGCTCCCCTGAGTAGTCTGCCCCTAGAGTACTAACGCTGCCCACATACCTGCAGAGCCTCGGATTACCCTCTGAGCAGGGCGGCGGAGATCCCCCATATCTCCCCCTGAATGACTGGCAACACATACATCGGAGTCTGCTCTCTTGGGTGCTGCCTCGGGACTGACGCTGAGGCTCGTCGCCTAGACCAGGGCAGGATTTTTCCTGATGTTCTGGTGCATCCCCCCCAACGTCGGTGTGCAATGGGGACAAGGCTGCCGGCGCACGTGTAGACGCACGTCGAGGCCAGTCCCCTGCCAATGTCTACCCTTACGTGGAACGTCTCCCCATCTGCACCGACCACCCTGAGGTTCCCCCAACAAGTGGCGGTAATGCAGCGGAGATTACGGTACCCCCTCCCCAGAGAAGGAGAGCTGGCATTGGGCGCTCAATCCTTCTCCCTCCCTGCCGACCCGAGTCCGCTCCCGAACCCGGGTCGCCGGTGTGGTGCGAGGTGTGGCGTCCAGCACCTCAACCCTCAGTGCCACCGGGCCGGCCGTGACCCTGTTTTTAAAATTTTAGGTTGCAGCTGCCCTCCTTGCCATCCAGTCCACAACTCCTCAGTCTCCTGCATGTACACAACTGATACTGATGCTGTTTTCTGACTCCACCTCTACTGCTGACAGTTTGTTAGTATGTGGATACGTGGCTAGTAGCATTGAATGCTGTTGCCAATTTTATGCATATGTACCAATATACATCACAATAAACGATACAGCTTGGATTCAGAACTTACAGAATAACTCCAAACATAGGTACAAGTTAAAATAACAAGAAAAACACTTTATATGGGGGGGGGGGATGAGCAGCCACAAAGTGCCTTGCCAGTAGTTCAGAGGGACAGGGATAGCTCGCAGTGGGGTGAAGAAAGGATTACGAGAGAGAGGTAGGTACATACTGTAAATATGCAGTGTGGGAAATAAATTCATGCAAAACTGGTAGTAAAATACTCCTTTACTCCCCCCTATCTATTCCTCTGGATTCTGTATTGCTCACCCGCCCAGTAAGAGATTCCAGGGCAAGCATAAGAGCCATAACACTGCCAGCCAGTTCCAGCAAAGTCAGTGTAATTGTGGTGAAGTCTGCATAAAAGTGGTCCAGTTTGTCATCAGGACTGTCGACTTCTTCTGTCTCCGGTAGGGATTCCAGAGGATAGCCCTGCTTGTGCCATTTGTGTGCCTGTCCCAGCGGTGGCACTGGAGGGGCAGCGGTTAAATCCATTAATTGCAGTTCCTTGGTTTCCATTTTTCTTCAACTAGTTTAGCTACTGTATTTTCACTTTTGAAAAATAAAAAAGCAATTTTTATTTAGGTCATAGCCACATCTATTTCTGTAGGTTTACTGAGCTGTGAGAGAAGCTCATCTCAAAACAGAGCACATCATGTGACCCCAGGAGGTCCCACACATTGCCTCTGACATGCAGGTGCCCTCACCACACCTTATACCTCACGTCAACAATCACAACATCCAGGAAAGGTGGAATCTGCACCCCTCTCCAGAGGAGATGAGCATCTGTGCAGATGCTCAGCTCTCTTCAATCAGTCTGCCTCTGACTTTGCAAGCATCAGTTGCACACTTTGGTCAAGTTGCTTGCCAGATGACTCACCTAGTCCTGTTTTTTATTTATATAAACACTGCTTTTAGTCTGGGCTGGTTAATGCCTTATATAACCAAGAAGAAATGATGGGGTATGCTTTATGTTGTGATAACTGCACTCTCTGGGGCTTATTTAGACATAAGGCCACAGGCTGAGTAATGGCTGCTCATGGGGTGCAGTTATAACAGCATAGTGCACATCCCCAGAGTGTCTTATTGCAGTTTAAAAATGAGGATCTAGGTGAATGTTTGTAAAAGAAAAATGTGCAAATGTATAAATAAAATACACAAAAATATGTACAGGGTTGGAAAAAAGTCACATAGACCTACCACAGATGAGTGCCAGTTGGGGTAGGTATAGCGGTGGATTTGTCTGAGCAGATGTTCTCTTGTTACCCTCACTTTTTGTTTCTATCCACCAACATATACATGTGTACGCATGTACGCACACACATGCATACACATCAGTAATTTCATGTTCATGGAGTTCATTTGGCATGGATCGATTAGGCAAGCAGAAGTGAAAGGCTATCTCAGAACATTTCAAGAATGAAGATATGTGTGGGAGCCGGGGGCAGGTATGAATGTTTGGGAGCAGGCATGAGTTACTTTAGTGTTAAAATAAGCATTTAATATGCATGACATTGGTCAGTTAAAGTGATTTACAAAGATTATATAGTTACTCACATGCCTTGAAACCTATATTGGTGAAAGTTATTTGAGCTGGAGTTTATATTTTTATTACAACTCTGTATGGCAGTGGTAGGGATCTACTTTGGCCCCTACAAGGTAGCCAACCAGTCCTTTTGCTTTCCCATTTCTCGGATCCACTCCCACACGCAGGCACATAATGACGTGTGCCCAGGAAGAGCAAAGGGGTATGCCCCATTAAAGTCATTGGGGTCCATTTTAAAGGAAAACTGCACCCTCATATCTTGTAAATTTTATTTGTTTCCATGTCAAGAGACAACTCTTTTTGTGTATCTGTTAGAGATGTATGCAATAGCTTTAGTTTGTTTTCACACTTCATATTAGACTCTGTAACTATCCTGGGAGGGGGGGTTCTCCATTTGCTGGTTGTTGAAATATCAGTGTCCCTGAGAGCTGCATTAGCATATGAGAACATGATGTGTAATCCCCCCTTTAGACTCCACAGTATGCCTGTCTGCATAATTAGACTTTGCAGAAACAAGTTGCAGGAAGGTGAGAAATACCACATTTACCTTCAGTTAACTTTTCAAACCGAGTTGTAATACAGGGTTTTGCCCTTTAAATTGCATTCAAGGTATGTTTCCAAAGAGTTTTTGCAGGGTATTTGTTCTTTCAGTATAAAGATACATGGTATGAATTGGTGCTCTGACATCATTTGGTCATCTGCTAATGCAGCTCCCATGGACAATGAGATTTCAACAACCATAAAATGGAGCCCCCCAAGTTAGTCACAGGGGACTACCATGAACAGTGAAAACAAACTAAAGCAAACACATACAACCCTAACAGCTACCGGAAAAGAGTTGTCTGTTGACATGGGAACAAATAAAATGATATGAGGATGTAGTTTTCCTTTGAAAGAGATTTTCCGACCTAGCTGGTAGCAGCTACCACTCCCATATTGTGGTAGTTGCCCTCAGCGATAGTTATTTTAGCCAGGTTTTAAGTATTAGTATCAGCCCATACCTTTGTTATATCACTCGTAATTTTCCTATAAAGATGGCAGCCTGATCATTTCGGAGTGCCCTGGTCATGCTGACATGCCCCTACATTCAAGCATGTAATGATGTCTGACAGGGAGAGCGTGGGGGCATGCCCTATTGAAATGAATGGGGTTCAATTTCTCTTTCATTTTTAAGCTCAAGAATGGCCATTTAGAGATTAATGAAGGTCACCGCTCGACTAACAAGGGCCTTCATTACGTGCTTAAGCACGGGGGCGTGTCAGCATGACTGGGGCACTCTGAAACGATTGGGCTGCCCATCTCTATGGAAAAATTATGAGTGTTATAACTAAGGTATAGGCTGATATTAATACTTAAAACCTGGCTAGAATAACCATCACCGAGGGCAGCTACCACAATATACCAGTAGCTCCCTTATATCGGAAATCTCCTCTAAGTCCTGTTTTATACAAAGGAATGGCCACTTTGAGATTAATGAAGGGCACCATTCTACTAACAAGGGCCGTGTTAGTGAAGCAATGCCCTTCGTTAATCTGAAAGTAACCATTCCTTTGTATAAAGCAGGACTTTAAATGGCCCTCCATTGACTTTTAATGAGACGTGCTCCCACTCTCTCCCTGGGCACACATCGTCACGTTCCTGAGCATGGGGGTGGATCTTAGCAGTCAGGAAGTGAAGGAATCAGCTTGCTACTGTGCAATGGTAAAATTACAATCCCTTCCACTAGCATACAAAGTTGTAATAAAAATATAAAATCCGTCTCAAATAACTTTCGACAATAAATGCTTTCAAGGCATGTAGGTTTTACCTCAACTTAATAAACTCATACAATCACTTTAAGAAGAAACGTACTTGTGGGTCAAGAAAGTGAAAAGTTCGGGAGCAGACTGGGGTCGGCAGGGGAGAGGAAGAATCGAGTGGCCTGCAACAGCTCTCCTCGCTCTGGGGAGGGAAAGGGGTCTACGTCACTCTGCAGTGGCACCTGGCGGAAGTCAGGGGCACTGCATGTAGTGGCATACAGCTGAGGGTTGGAGCACGCCAGGCATCTGCATGCAGTGTGCTGATGCCATTGCATGTCTGGCTTCAGAGGGGAGAAAATCCAAGCCAGAAAATTGAGGGGTGGTCGTGGCGGCTGATGGCCTGAGAGGTGCTCCTCCCAGGTATCACGATCCAGGTCCCCGTGGGGACACCGTGTGCTGACCTGCATGGAGGAGAGTGTGTTGCTGACCAGATCCGGTCTGGGGGTGCATGTGCCAACGGCCAGATGGCTGTCTGCTCACTCCGCAGTGACAGGAGAGAGAAAGAATGTCATGTAAAAAAAAGAAATTAATCACCATTTTAACCAAATTTTGTTATGTATCCCCTTCCCCGTTTGACATTCCCATGCTGTGCTCAATCACCTGAATCACCCAGTCAAGACATACAATAGTGGAGCTTTCTTGAATAGTACTGTCACATATAGTAGCATGCTGCTGGCAAGACTGTCACACAATCATGTTTTTTCTATAGCCTGGATAGTTACGACTCACTTTTCACTTTCTTGACCCCATTAATTATACAGGATCACTGCTGGACGGGGGGGGGGGATGTCAGTACAGGTTGGGGAAATAGGCTTGTGGGCTGCAATAGCTGTGGAGAGCAATGGCCATGAGCACGCTGTGGAGACTAGGACACTGTCCTATATGTGCCAAGTTAATGGGGTAGAGACTGAGTTGTGCAGGCTCAGGTACGAACTGGACAGGTGGATAAAGGGTGTGAGTGCGGGAGATGGGATGCACATACCTATGGACAGTTGGGGTGGGACTGCTATTGCAGGTACAGAAGAGGGGACACCAGATATCATGGTAGATCTGGGCAGAACTGGGAGGTGGGAGCAAAGAGGTTGGGCAGGGAAGAGAGTGAAGGATGGCAAAAAGTGTAGACCATTGGTAGATGGGCAAAAGGGATCCTCGGGTCCTCGACAATGAAGCTTACCTTCCAGGAGGGCGACACCAGTAGGCACCCTACATGGAGGATCCCGATCTCAAACAGGTACCAGCCATTGGCAGACACCTTTATGGGAGGGGCCCCAGAAGATGTGAGGGGGTGTAGTCAGCTGGGGACAGTGGGAGGAGGAGAATGTAAGAGAGGGGTGGGACGATGGCATGGCAACCAGGTCCAAAGGAGGAGCCAGGGATAGCATGGAAAGGGGAGCTGGGAGTCAGGAGCACCTGGAAAGAGAGGTTGAGGAAACAGTGAGGAGAGAGAGCAGCGAGCCAAGGGGGTAAGGGACCTGCAGAGGGTAAGGGTGGGGGAGAGCAGAAAAATGGATGATGAAGGGGTAGAAGCAGGAGCTCCTGGGGTCAGGAGAGACCCAGACCTCTGGGAATGCTGCTGGCATGGAACAGAGTGATGGGGTTGGGGGGAGAGAGCTTGGAGAGGCTCGGACGGATCTGTTGGACAAGGGGAATGGATGCAACTGGGGATAAAGGCAGCCGATGGTATTCAAACTGATGGTCCTAGTGGAGGAGCCGGGGCTAGCACAGGAGGGGGAGCTAAAAGTAGGGAGTGCCAGGATAGGGCGGATGAGGGGACAGTTAGGAAGGTGCAAGGATTCCAGGGGAATAGGGACCAGCTGGGATCCAGTGGGCTGAGAGCAGAAAACGGGTAAATAAGAGGTAGAAGCAGGCCCCTGACCGGGGGTCACCATTACTCGGGTGCGCTAGGAGGACAGACCAAAATGGGACGCTGGGAGGGGGTTTTAGGAGAAGATAGATCAGGTAGAAGGCTTGGCTGGAAAGTGTGGTGGGGGCAAGGCAGCCAGTGGAAATCGTATTGTTGGTGTGGCCAGAGAAAACGATGAGGTAGTGGGAGTTGGGGGGGGGTGACTGAGAAGGGGGGTAGGCCAAAGGGCAAGGAGGAGGTTACAGTGCTCCTGCTGGGGGACTCCATGAGCAAGGATATTAAGTGGGAAGTGCGGGGAGAGGGGAAACGCTGCCTGGTCAGGGTCAAGAGTATATCTGGCTTGAATGTGCACGAGGCCAAGCACGTGGTCTGTGCTTTGGTGAGGGAATGTGGTGGGTCCCCTAACATATTGGTGCACCTGAGCACAAATGACATTGAGGGAAATAGTGTCCTAGAGATACAGGCAAGGTTCTGGGAGCTAACCTGCGTGTGTCATACTGTGGGGTACTCTGTCTCCTTCTCGGGGATCCTGCCAGTACATAGAGCCAGTGTGGGTAACAAACAAAAAAATCAGAGAGGTTAATGAATGGCTCAGTTCATGGTTTGTGGTTAGAGGGCATGGAATGGTGGGGGACTGGGTACAACTTTGAAGGACTAGGATAGGCTCCACCTAAATTTGGGGGGGAAGGAGATTTCGAAACTAAAACTGACAGAGTTCATCGATGCTAAATGAGATTTAAACTTGTGAGAGGTGGGTTGGGGTTTGAGGCTGATGCTGGCAGGCACAGCAAGGGAGGACTTAGCCCCACCTGCGAGGTAGAGAAGGGGTGCCAAACAGGGGAATCCGATTTGGGTGCAAGCAAGTAGGAGCAGGCAGTTGTCAGAGGGTTCTCAGGTTGGAGGGTTGAGAGAGGGCAAGGATGGAGGGTAGTCCTAATGAACGCTAGTAGCATAGGTAAAAAGATGCCAGAGCTTCAGGCCATGCTAACAGAAGGGGAGGTGGATATGGCGGCGATCACTGAAACTTGGGCCATGCCTTGGCATGACTGGGACCAAAACCTGTTGGAGTACACTGTGTTCAGAAAGGACAAGGCTGTGGGCAGGGGTGGTGGGATAACGCTCATTATAAAGAATGGCATCAATATATGCAGAGTGGAGGGGGTAGAGGGACATTGAGAGGCATTATGGGTTACCTAGAAGGCACCTGGAGGAAAGAGGGTGAATTTAGGGGTGGTTTATAGGCTACCGATGCAGGCAGAGGAACTAGAGGAAGGCCTGGTGGAGAATCTAAGGGACCACTGTGGTCAGGAGGAGGGTAGAAGGGTGGTGCTGGGGGACCTCAACATGCCAGGGGCTGATTGGGGAACTATGGCATCCTCATCAACCAGGGAGCAGCGCCTGCCGGACATCTTCCAGGATGCATTCCTTTCCCAAATGGTGGCCAACCCGATGAGGGATGGTCGTATCCTGGATGTGGTCCTGTCGGACTGTGAACTGGTTAGGAATCTAGTGGTAGGGAACCCACTGGCAGGGAGTGATCATGCCACGGTCTGGTTCTCCCTGGACCTAGGAGGAGGAAAAAATTGCACCAAGTCGGTGGTAGTTGATTTTAGGGGTGTGGACTTCAAGGGTATGGAGGAGATCCTCAAGGGACATTTGGAGGGGATCATACCAGACATGAGCACTTAGAGCAGGTGGGAGATTATTAAATGAGGGCTCTTAGAAGCTACCGAGGCCTGCACGAAGGCCTGATGCAAGTTTAGAAGGCCCAGAATGCCATACTGGTGGACCAGCGAGGTTCAGGAAGCGATGAGGGAGAAGAGGGCTGCTTATAGTCGATACAAGCGATCACATGGGACTGTGGACGGGGGGAGTATGATGTTTTCCTAAAATGTAACCAGGGTGGTGAGATCGGCCAAGGCAAGGCCTGAGCAGAGATTGGCACAGGGGATCAGGAGAGGTGATAAAGGGTTCTTTAGGTATATCAGGGAAAGAAAGAAAGTGAAGGGGCAGATCAGCAGACTGAGGTTAGAAAGGGGGTGGGCAGAGGAGGCCAGGGAGCAGGTGGAGGTACTAAATGATTACTTTGCCTCGGTCTTCACTAGAGATGTTGGAGGTGCAGCACCTTATGGGGGGGAGAAGGGTTAGATGTAAAGAAGGGGAGAGGTCACGGATGTTGAAATTCCTGTTGGTAGGGTGAGGGAAGCCCTTAAGTCCCTGAAAACAGACAAGGCACCAGGTCTGGTTGGCCTTCATCCTAGGGTGTTAAAGGAAATGCAGAAGTCCTTGCTGCATCCCTGGCCGACCTTTTTAATGCCTCCCTTCAGTCGGGGTGGGTGCCTCAAGATTGGAGGATGGGTCACGTCATGCCTGTCCACAAAGGCGGCTCACGTGAGGAGCTGGTTAACTACAGGCATGTCAGCCTGATGTCTGTGGTAGGCTAAATGATGAAGTCCATATTGAAAGAGAGGCTGGAGGTGTTTCTGGAGGCATGGGGCCACTTGGATGATCACTAACATGGCCTTGTTCATGGCAGATCGTGTCAGACAAACCTTGTGGAGTTCTATGATTGGGCGACAAAGGCGCTAGACCAGGGCCGGGCGGTGGATGTCCTCTTTCTAGACTTCAGCAAGGCGTTTGATTCGGTACCACACCCTGGGCTGCTGGACAAGCAGGGGGACTTGGGGGTGGGTGAACAGATGGGTGGATAGGAAGCTGGTTGACTGGGCATTTTCAGAGGGTAGTGGTCGTGGGGGAGAGGTTTCCTCTCTAAAGAGGGTCATTAGCGGGATACCACAGGGTTCAGTACTGGGCCCACTCCTGTTTAACGCATACATCTCAGACATCAGAAGTGATATCAGGAGTGAAATGAGCCTCTTTGCAGATAACTCAAAGCTGGTGGCTGTGGTGGATGGGGAAGAGGGTAGAAGAGCCCTACAGGGGAACTTGGAGACTTTGGAGAGGTGGTTTTGCACCTTGAGTTTTAATGCTAAGAAATGCAGAGTTCTCCACTTGGGGCTTATAGGAATCTAGCTCATGAGTACTTTCTGGGAGGGGAGAAACTGCAGGTTTCGGGAGGGGAAAAGGACCTTGGGATGGTTGTTGATGCCAAAATGAACAACTGTGAACAGTGTAGGAGGGCTGCAACCAAGACAAATAAAATGCTGGAGCGCATTGCCAGGGAGATAACCTCAAGAAGGCAGGAGGTGCTCCTCCCTCTGTATAACTGCCTGGTTAGACCGTACCTTGAATACTGTGTGTAGTTTTGGTGTCCATACATGAAAAAGGACATTGCACTCCTTGAGAGGGTTCAGAGGAGGGTACCAGAATGATGCAGGGCTTGGGGGAGAGGTCCTGTGAGGAGACACCTGAGGAGCTCAACTTGTACTCCCTGGAGGAGAGGAGGGACAGAAGGGATATGATCGAGGTCTTCAAATACTTAACAGGATTAAATAGGGTAAACCCTGACAGGGTGTTCCAGCTGAGGGAGGCGAGGACCACCAGGGTCACTCCATGAGGCTGGTTGGCGGGAGGCTCAGGGTGGAGACTAGGAAATGCTACTTCACTTAAAGGGTGGTGGAACCCTGGAACGCGCTGCCTGTGGACCTGATAGCTGTAAATACTGTGGAAGGTTTCAAGAGGGGCTGGGACAGGTATAGGGGAAGTTGAAACTGAGTAATGCCCGGACCTGGAGGCGTGCCCCCATTGTGGGATGGGGCTGGGGGGACCTATATGGGATGGGGGAGCAGCAATGGCACCCAAACTGAGTGCTGATTCCAGAGCAGACTCGATAGACCATTAGGCCTACTGTGCTGGCAAGTTAGTATGTTGTGGGAGGGGAACTCACATCTCCTAAGCTGGTGATCAGTGGTGTGCCGCAGGGCTCTGTGCTGAGACTGGTGTTGTTTGGTCTGTTTATATCAGATATCGCACACAGGGCTGGGAGCAGGATCAGTTTTTTCCCTGACGACACCAAGATGGGGGCAGTAGTGGATGATATAGAGGGGTGGCAGAAGCTACAGAGTGACCTAACCAGACTTGAGGAAGTGGTCGGCAAGGTGGCAACTGGGTTTTAATGCAAAGAAGTACAGAGTTATGCACTTTGGGAGGAAGAACCTAAGGAGGGAGTATTGGTTGGGCTGGGTGCAGTTAGGTATCACTAAGGAGGAGAAGGATCTAGGGGTCATAGTAATGGGGAGCATGAACAACTCTAAGTGCAGGAAGGCTGCGGCTAAGGCCAGTAGGATGCTGGGGTGTAGTGCATGGGGGGTTCTCATCCAGGCACAAGGATGTGATCCTGCCCCGAACAGGTCCTTGGTCAGGCTGCAGTTGGAGTACTGTGTGCAGTACTGGCGTCCATATCTGATGAAGGATATCAGGCTGCTTGAGGCAGTGCAGCGTAGGGCGACAAAAATGATTCATGGGATGGAAGGCAGAACCTACGAAGAAAGGCTGAGTCACTTGAGTTTGTACACCTTGGAGGAATGAAGGGATCAGGGGGATATGATAGAAACTTTCAAATACTTGAGGGGGATCAGCAGATCTGGTACAGAGGAGTTTTAGCTGAGGAATCGAAGGGACACAAGGGGGCATAGGCTAAGATTGGAGGGTGGCAGATTCAGGAGGGAGATAAGGCATTATTTCACTGAGAGGGTGGTGTCAAAATAGAATGCTTTACCAGAGGAGGTGGTGGCATGCAGGACGGTGGGAAGTTTCAGAAGGGCTTGGGGACAGGGCGGGGGCGATTGAACAATGTTTCTGGAGGTGAAAGGGGGAGGGGAAGGGAGGTGGGGCAGCTGCAATATAGGGGTGCTAGCTGCACATTCGAGCAGACTTGATAGACCACGAGGCCTGTTTCTGCTAGCAAGTATCATATGTTCATATGTTCGTATTGCACACTGTCAACAAGAAAAAGCAAAATAATTGGCTAAGCACTCGAAACTGCTGTGTTGCACAATTTCTTGTGAACAGGCAAGAGTTGTTTTCATTTGAAAAGTCCGGGCATGATAGTGGTTGCAAAGTATATATGCATCCTTCTTAACAACTGGATGATCGATTCGTACAGCCCTACTGTTGCACGAGATTTTTTCCACCCGTGACTTGCAAATCTCTATATATTGTAAACGAATTTGCACGTGACGCACAGCATGCAACTACATTTTTTGCTTTTGAATGGGGTGGGGTTGGACCTGATGGACCCGTAGTCGTTTCTGAGCACCACCACTTGGTTATAGAAAGGTGTGATCTCATGCCCAATGAACAGTATGATGGTGAATTGCAGCTCAGCTGTAGTTTTCTCTTGATGCTTCATCAGGTATTAATGACATTCAAAACAAGAAACAAGATCTAGTGCACCGCATTACAAATTGTGTGGGTGACAGAACTGTGTTTTCTTTTGAACTTTTCTGTTTATGCAAAGTTCACACACAAAGAATTGGCCTTTGAAATTAGATTTTTTACTAGTAGTTGGTTGTTGAGATTATTTTACTTCAGTAAACTGTTTGGTATGATCCCTTAAGGGCACACTTTATTGTACTTTCTGAGTAAAATCCATATTTTGTCTGGAAATGTTACCTTGTGTGAAGTTACTTCGGCATAAAAATGAGTGGTAAAGGAAACAGAAAATTTGACTTTGAAGAATAGTGCCAGTCTTATGTAGTTACGCCATGAGACTCGGTGGCCAATGGGTTTCCAGCCTGGAAGTTTCTCTCTGGTGCCTCACTCCACCTCTTTGGCCCCAGTAGTTAACCAAGGACACATCTGGAAGTGAGGTGTCACCATGTAACTGTGTCTTTCCTGGCAAAACTTTTGAAAATAAAATTAAGTAGGCCATGTTGTTCCTGGCATCCTTGTTCTGATGGTCTGCAGTCCTAATGGTACTGTACAGAGATCCCTACTCTCCCCTGCACTGCACCTTGTGCGGCTCTGCATGGATTCCTTGGTGCTTAAAACAGCACAAGGCTAAAACAATAAAAACAAGCATTTGTCAATGCCGAATGTTTGCTTGCTGGCATTGGCATTGGTAGTGTAGGAGTCAGAGAGCTGCATAATAGGAATGGCAGTGAAGTATTGAACTGAAGCCACCCCACCACCACCCTGCAGAGACTGACAGGCTTGGGGTGTGCCTTTGGGTCGTCAGGCATAACAGTCACGCCATTTCACCACACCCTACCCTGCAGACACTGACAAGTGTCACGGTGTGCCTTGGGGTCTTTGGCACTTATGCTCACCCCATTCTGTCAGGAAATACGGTGAGATGGGTCCGGTATAGGAGAGCAAGAACTTTGGGGCCGAAGAGTCCAAGGCACACCTCGATGCCTCTCACTGGCTGCAGGGTGTGGAATGGTATGAGCATTACAAGCGAGAATCCCAAGTCACACCCCTGATGCCTCTCAATTTCTACAGGCTAGGGCATTATGGTCGGAAACCCTAACGCCTCAGGCGTTTGTTGGCATTTTCACTCCAAATTTTCAACATGTTTTTTTTTGTGGCCCCCACCTTATAAACAGTGGCAATATCAGTTTGTTAGTCGAAAGCTGATGTTGCACAGCAACTATGCCATTTGGCACCACAGGTGCGAAAACACATTTCAAACAGGATGTGAAAAATGGCAGCTGTACTGTTCATGGGGAGGTGCAAAAAATGGCAGTGTTGAAATTCTGCAGTGAAAATATTAAAAAAACTGGTGAAGTCACAAGCGTGCATAGAAAATGCACAACATACACCCGTAATGCAGTTAGTTTGGGGATTTTTTACAGCAGATTGTCAACACAGGGATTTTGTAACCTCTGCTCATGAACAGTGTCACTGTGATTTTCTTAATCTGTCCTGAACGGTGATTTCCCACAGCAACCAAGCATTTCTGCGCGGGAAGTGCGAAAACACATTTCGGCCGTAGTGTGAAAAATGACAGCTGTACTGTTCATAAGGAAGTGGAAAATGCCAGTGGTGAAAATCTGGACTGAAAATATTACAAATCCATGAAGTTACGAGGTGCGGAACTGTGCAATGGTCGTCAGAACACAGTCATTTTATGGACGCGATTTCACCAAGTTTTTAACATAGCCATTTTAACACCTCTGCTCATGAACAGTGTCACTGTGATTTTCTTAATCTGTCCTGAACATTGATTTCGCACACCGACTGCGCCACTGTACGCTACACGGGCGGAAACACATTTTGGCTAAGATGTGAAAAATGACAGCTGTACTGCTCATAAGAAGGTGTGGTAAAATGGCAGTGTTGAAAATCTGGAGTGAAAATATTGAAAGTCCACGAACTTGCGAGCGTGCGTAAGAACAGCACAATGCATGCTCGTAAAACAGCAATTTTTGGGAGTTTTTTCACCAAATTTTTAACATAGCCATTTTAACACCTCTGCTCATGAACAGTGTCATAGTGATTTTCTTAATTTGTCCCAAACATTGATTTCGCACACCGACTGTGCCATTGTGCGCTACATGCGCGGAAACGCATTTTGGGTCAGATTTGAGAAATGACAGCTGTACTGGTCATAAGGAGATATGGTAAAATGTCAGTGTTGAAAATCTTGAGTGAACATATTGAAAATTCATGAACTTATGAGCGTCCGTAGGAACAGCGAAACACATGCTCATAAAACGGTCATTTTTGGGAATTTGTTCACCAAATTTTCAACATAGGGTTTTTGGGGACATACCTCATGAACTGTGACACTCTCATTTCATAGATTGGTCCCAAACAGTGGTTCCATGCAGTGACCGCAAAATCACCTTTCGGGGCCGATTAACGCCATGACAGTGACAGAATTCATGACGTGGGGTCCCAAAACCCCCGTGTTGAACATTTGGTGAAAAAATTTCCCAAAATGCCTGAGATGTGCACTAAAGTTGAAAAAAAAAAAACCCTATTTATTACATTATACAGTTTACTGGCATTTCCTCAGTTCGCGGTCGGCTTTGAAGAGTGCAGACGTGTTCCCGGTCCACCGAAGATCATTGCACCAAGCCCGGAGGTAAGTATGGGGTGAGGAGGAGGTGGGGAGGCAGGATGTGCAGAGGGTGGGCGCGGTGGGGGAGATTGGGTCAGGAATCAGCGAGGGAAGGTTTTTTCTTTCAGGTTTCTTTTTTTTTTTAACTTAGATGATGCGGACTTGTGCCACGCTGGGGTGGGCTCCTCAGCTGGCAGCTGGAAGGCTGTTTGAGGGGCCGTGGGCACCAACAGGGATTGGGCACCCCGTCAGCCATCGATCTGTTGCCATGCTGGGGTGGGCTCCAAGCGTTGGGGGGACAGTGGAGGTGATGGGGGATTGGGCACCCCGTTGGCCATACGATCTGTTGCCATGCTGAGGTGGGCTCCCAGCATTGCATCTGGAACTCTGTTGGGGGGGCCCAATCCCCCGTCGGTTATACAGTGTGTGCATGGGGGGGGGGGCACGAGCATGCATTGTGTGTGTGTGGAGTGCGCATGAGCACGCAATATCTTATCACTGCTCACTGAAGCGTAGCTCTCCCTTTCAGCTGTACAGCACTGCATTTTGGATCATCGCACTATGTTTCTTGCACATGTGTGCAAGCAAACATAAAAAGGAATAGCTAGACTTCTGTCTCCAGAAGACCAGTCAGATAGCAAATACTGAGTACTGTTTCACTCTGCTGTAAATACAAAAATAATGCCTGACCAGTTAACACCAGCTGGTGATGCATCACACCACCACTTGGGAGACCCCAGACTGAGTCTCATTCATGACTCCCTAGCCCTTGACCAGTGGGGTCTAAAACATGATGCAATGACGTTATTCACTGACCA
Source organism: Neoceratodus forsteri (assembly GCA_016271365.2). Taxonomy (NCBI): domain Eukaryota; kingdom Metazoa; phylum Chordata; order Ceratodontiformes; family Ceratodontidae; genus Neoceratodus; species Neoceratodus forsteri. The sequence continues at coordinate 729,452,837 of CM028129.1, forward strand.
AGGGGAAAGGAAGCTGAGCATCTTGCTGCATGGGCACCTTTTATGGTGGACCCAGCACACAACCCAGTCATAGGTTAGGGCCTGGTGTATCTGTGTGGGTGAGAGTGCTCAGTGCACAGGAGTCAGCATTTGCAGTCAGGTGCTAGTTGCGCTAAAAGTGCCATTTTTTGTCTTGACCATGAACCAGTGCTCAAAACTGTGTGGCTGTGAGGATAGGGGAGTCCACTGAGAGGCAGTGGCTTGGGTGGTCTGTAATGAACCATACTGCACTGCTCATGTAATTGTGGAGCCAGCCAGTCATTCGACATTTCATATGGGTCACCTCGTTGGTGTGATGTCATACTGCTGCAGTGCAGCAGTATTTGGTTTAGTGGGGTCAGCATGCAGTGTTAGGGTCATGGTGGCGGAGGACTCTCTTGTTGTCTGCTGTGACCTTTGCTATTAGTAGGGAGTCGGACCAAGTTGCAACCAACCAACAATAACAGCTGAGCTGGGGTCTTACACAGCAACAAGCCAAGATAAGGACTAGTCAGTGTAATAGCCACCTTCCTCTTCTCTTGCAACCACTCCTTGGTGTCTGCCCCACATCCCTATTCCTTTTCAAATGCTTGGGGTCAACTTGCTGGGCTGGGGAAAAGGGCAAAATGCTGTGCTGGAGGGGCTGGAGACACTAGGAAAGAGGCTAGGATGCAACTTGTTGTGCTGGGTGGAGGGCCGGGGATTCTAGGGAGTGGAGCTATGGTGCAACTTGCTGGGCTTGGGGTGGGCCAGGGACCTTGCAGTGGAGCAGGAGGTAGAACTATGAGGAGACTGGTTCAGGCAACATACTGGACTGTGGGGACTCTTGGGAGGGGGCTAAAGTGCAACTTACTGGGAATGGGGAATGGGGTAGCAGGATAGCAAATTATGTTTCAAATGACCCCTAAAATGCACCAAATGCAAAACATTTTCTGGGGGCCTAGGCGACCCACAGAGCCTCGGTCTATAGTTTTAATTTCAAGCCCTGTGTGTACACATTTTTAAAGTCTGGTTACTCCTCCACATACAATGCACATATGCAAGCAAATATATGATGGGGTGGAGATAAAAAAGATAGACTACAGTGGTAAACCATAAGGTGGCTGGAAGGTGTTATAAGTAAATCTGTCACCTAAACCAGAGGGCTGCTGGAAGCCTAGGTGGAGGATGTTGATGTTTTATGGTTACTGATGTATTAGTCTGTTAAAAAAAATTCTGAAGGCAGGCACATGATTTTGTAATGTTCTGTATCCTGGTTGGCAGGACTTGTTCTTTTACAGTGCATTACTCTATTATGCACTGGTTCAAGCTAATCAGAATGCAGAAAATTCCATACCCCTTTTATAATCATTTAGTAGCCTCCTAATGTTAGATACAAGACTGAATCCTAGCTAAATTTACAAGCAGAATGATTCTGTTGTTGGTTTTTGTCTTAATTAGTGAGCAGTAATTCTCATCATCCCCCCTCCCCACCTGCCTGTGAGTCCTTAAGTCTGGGCTAACTGTGCTCCTGGCCCTCCAACTGCTCTCTGTTCAGTGCGGTGCATAGTTTATGCACTCTAGTACACATTATTCAGTGTATCTACTGTATGTATGAATCCATGCACTGTTCATTTTAATCAGTGTAAGATTTCATACTGCTGTTAATTCACGTGGGACTTCTCGCTTAATCACCTCAGTTGAACTGCCTGTGTATTTTGTATTTTCGCAGTTCGGATGTCTGTAATGCTTTTATGTCTATACTCCCATTCCCCCTTCTCCCAGGTCGCACCTGAAAACGAGCCTTTACTTAGTGTGCTTTTCCCAGCTACCAACATTTTAAATAAAAAAATAAATTAAACCAACATTGTATCTGCTGCAAAATAATGCAACATGTCTAGATAACATAACTTCTTATCCAGGGGTCCTTTCTAAATACTATTTTTGAGGTATCTTTTGCAGAGCATTGTGGAAAAGTCTGGGATGTACATGTTGCCTTATGGCTGGCCTTTTAGTGGCCCCCAAACTGTTAAAAGTTGCCAAAGTGTGGCAGCACATTTGTGATGGCTGTATGGTACAGTTGTGCCACATGCTGATTTTAAGAAAGCCTTTGTATTCGCTGTGGTTTTCTCTACTTAATGGCAATTTGTATACTGATTGTCCAGAAAGTAAGTGTACATACAAATGATAGAAGGCAATCAAAATCATTCACCATTTAATTCATCATATAGATCCTTAGTCTGAATACTGGCACAGCATTTAAACTGCACCAAAACGGAGGCACCATTTGCCTTGTACCACTATTAGGTTTCTGAAAGTTCAGCACCAGATCTAACCTTAACTTACAGCAGTAAGCAACACATGACACACAAACCTTTTGGGTTGGTCTGTAATTCAGCATAGTTTATCATCATCCCTTTCAAGATTATTGCTTGGAAAATGTGTAATTTAGGTGTATGATTAACTGATATCCAGTAAGCTGGGACTATTTACCTGGTATCACATTAGAAAACAATAACTACAGTACTGTGCTTGTTTTTCTTCGGCTGCCACATATAAATGATTCAGAATTGCGATCCCTTGATACACATTTGAACCCCCTCCTCTCAAAGCAGTTGTACAGTTACCTTACACGCAAGTGCTTGCATTGTTTGATCATAAGGGAAAACTGTACATGTTTTTTCCTGCTGCCATTTACATTAATTTGTGTGGTGCAGCTACTGCTGTGCTGCTAAGGGAATTGTCCCGACCAAATGTCATTTATCAAGTCAGTATACAGTATACCTGGATCAAAGTATATGTCTAAATAATTGTGTCATACTGCTTGTGTAGTGTCATGATTATCATGAGAACTACTGTGAAAGGATTGCAACGAATGTAACCTCTCAAACTTGAAGAGCTTCATTCTGTTATTGAAAAGAATTGTGATACTGTAATAGCCCAGTCAACAATAGAAGGGAAACAAACAACAAAAATGTTGAGGGTGATAATGTTCTATTGGATTGGTAAAAATGTTTTTCTGAGACTCTTTCGAGTTATGCTAGCTTCATTAGGTCAGTGTAACAAGAGTTTAGGCCCCATTCTTGGTCACAAAAATGTGCTGCAAGACCGTCGCAAAGTGTTGTTTTGTTGCAAAAGTAAAGCGATTGTGAGTACATTGCACCGGCAAATGCCAGATGCAGAAGGGTTACTTAGTACCACAGTATAGCTGTTGCACTTGTCTTTAAACCTGGTGTAATTACAGTCAAGAAGGTGCATATGCAAATCAGCACAACTAACTACCTTCCTCTTGCCCCAGCTGGTGCAAATACAGAACAAGCCACTTTGCACCCAAACAGCTTCACTATGCTTACTAGTAGGGTTGCTCAGATAATCCATTATAAAAATGGATAGTTAGGATAGTGGATGAGTTTTAGGGTATTAGTCCTTAAAAGCTGATATCCTAAAAGTCGCCTTGGATTTTAGGATATTAGTTTATCCAACATCCAATATCCTAAAATCCTATATCCTCATCCTCTACTCTCTCCCCTTATTGCCGTTGCACCCCTCCTAAATCATAAGCTCCTTCCCCAGCACAAGCCACAATAAAAACTTCAAGTATGAAGAGAACCTCCCCACCCATCATCTGCTAGCTCATTCCTCCCTCCCTCCCTCCCCCCATAGCACTCAGATTTATTTATACAATAAGTAGGATCCCCTGACAAGTGCAGCACTCCCATTTAACCCCCTTTGCTAAATCATAAGATTAAGTCCCTCCTCTTAGCACAAGCAACAATGCAAATATATTAAGTATTAAACGAACACCCACCCAACACACCCACTAAGCCCCCCACTTAGCACCCAGGTTTAGAGAGTTGGGTCCCTATCAGCCTGCGCTCCAGTTACCCCCCACTAAATGATAAAATCTCCCCCAGCACAAGCCACAATGCAAATATTATTAGAGAGTACCCCACCCAACACATCCACTAGCCCCACCTCCTCTTCCCCCATAGCACCCAAATATGGCTAAATAAAGAGTCTGTCTCAAACATCTGTGGAGCTCCTGTTTAGAACCCCACCACCCAACACACCCTCTTTACCCTCCCCAATAAAACCCAAAGCACTTATTTATTTGTATATCAGTTTACAACCTTTGAGCCAGAGGCTCGTTTCCAAAGGTACCTCGTCACAAAGAGGACAAATACATTACATTTAGTTACATCATTGCAGTTACAGCTTTTACATCGTTGTGGTTACAGCTTTGGTAGACACAAGCAGTTATTTCTTTGTTACAATATGTGTGTTACAGGTTTGACATTCACAAGCTATTACAGTTATTTGGATACAGAGTGACAGATAAAGCATACATTGGTAAGGCAGTCACGTAGTCTTGAGCAGAGACTGCTGGAGGTAAAAAAAAATTCAGAGGGCTATGGGACATGTTTGGTGATTAGTTTGGGTGAGGAGCCACTCAGAGAGTTTTGTCAGGGCATTGTGAGCTAGATCACCTAGAGACAAGCACAGCTATGCATGTTAAATAGCTGACTCCAAAGTGAGATTTTGAAGCGGGAGATTGTAGGGGTATCAAAGGTGGAGGTGGGGAGAGTATTGTACCAGGAGGGAGCTCTGTAACAGAAGGACCTTTGTCCATGTGTAGTCCTGGACCTAGGGACTAGCAGGGTGTCCTTAAAAGGAGGTACGAGTTTGGACTAAGGGTTGTGCTAGGTGGATAGAGGCTGTCAGCCCAGGCGGGGATAGTCCAAGGAGGGTTTTTTTCATTATGAGGCAGGTTTGGTATCTGAGCCGTTCGTCCAGGTTAAGCAGCCTAGCCATGTCATATAGCTGGCAGGTATGAGTTAGCCTAGGGGCTCCCGTAATTAACCTACAGGCCTTATTCAAGGTGAGTCAGATTTTATTGAGGGCGGTTGTGTCCGAAGCACCATAGACTGGCAGGGCATAGTCCACAAGGGACATTATTGAGGAGGTGACTGCTAGTCGGAGGGCATCGGGGGGGAGGCAGTGCTTGTAGCGGTAGAGGTTACCTAGTCGTGCATTTGTAGCTGAGGCTAGAGTATCAGTGTGGTCGTGGAATGTGAGGGCTGAGTCAAAGGAGACCCCGAGGTACTTGTACAAGCGGACTTGATCGGGAGGATGCTTGGAACCAGGAACTTCAGTGTTCAGTGAGTCAGTCCCATGGAGGAGTAGCTGCCTAGTGCTCATCTTCATCCCAGTGTGAATGAAAAGATGTCCTACAATGGTAGTAACACCTGATTGGCTAAACAGTGGGCCAATCAGGTATTACTGTTATTGTGGGATGTCTTTTTATTTAAATTTGAATGAAGGCAAGCACAAGGCAGCCACTCCTCCATGGGATCCGACTCAGTAAACACTAACTAAGGTATTTTTGGGTGCAATGGGGAGGTAGGGGCTTGTGAGTGTGTTGGGTGGGGTCCTAATTAATATTTAAAGGAGTAGTACACCCTCATATTTTGTAAATGTTATTTGTTTTCTTGTCAACAGACCACTCTTTTTGTGTAGGTGTTGGGGATATGTGTTTTCTTTAGATTGTTTTCACTGTTCACATCAGCCTCTGTAACTAGCCTGGGGGGTCTCCATTTTCTGGTTGTTGAAATCTTATTGTGCCTGAGAGCTTCATTAGCATATGAGAACATGATGTGTCAGCACCCTTTAGACTCCACAGTATGCCTGTCTGCTTACTTAACAATTCAACAAAACCAGTTGCAAAAGGTGTGAAATACCCCAGTTACTAACATACTAAAATGCCAGCAGAATAGGCCTAATGGTCTTTCGTGTCTGCTCGTTTGGTCAGCCCCCACCCTGGGAGCTGACCTTGCTGCCCCCCTCATCCTCTCTGGCTTCTTCCTTCCAGTCCCGGATATTCCCACTGCACAGGACTTTGCATCCAGAACCCTTCCCCTGTATCTGTCCCACCCCCTCTTGAACCCCCTCCACTATCTCTGCCTCCACCAGCCCCTGGGCAGCACATTCCATGGCTCCACCACCTTCTCAGTGAAGTAGCACCTCCTCCTTTCTCTCCTGAATCTCCCCTGCTCCAGTTTCCACCCATGCTCTCTAGTTGCCCCCCAACCCCATCCTTCCTTCGGAGCACCTTGACTGCTTCTCCCCTATTAACCCCTTCATGTACTTGAAGACTTCTATCATGTCCCCCGGTCCCTTCTCTCTTCCAGTGTGTACATATTTAGCCCTTCGAGCCTCTCCCCATAGGTCCTTCAGTTAGCTTCACAAACTGTCTTAGATGTAAAGCAAGGCTTTTTCCTTTAAACTGCTTTCAATCTGTGTGTTTCTAGAGAGTTTTTTTTCAGGTTATATGTACTTTCAGCATATAGATTCTGTACATGGTGTAAATGGGTGCTGTGGCATCATGTTCTCATATGCTAATGCAGCTCTCTGGGACACTGATATTTCAATAACCAGAAAATGGAGACTCCTGGCTAGTTACAGTGAAAACAAACTAACACAACCACATATATCCCCAACAGCTACACAAAAAGAGTTGTCTGTTGACAAGGAAACAAATAACATTTACAAGATTTGAAAGTGTATGTGGTAGGGCTTGGAATTAGAGGGACTGTGTTCTAATTCTTTTCCTAAAGCCTGTTGCAACAGCATTTTAACTATTCTATACTGTATTATCCTCTCCCTTTTCTGTCAGGATAGCCACCTACAGAACCCTCCTTGTTTTTGTCCTTCATTATGCTAGGTTTCCTTTTCAAGTCCCTCTAAAATGCATCCTGCATGGCTCAGTGACCAAATAATGTAATAGCTAGTTAGCACAGTTTCATTTACCAATATAAAAACAGATACCGATTGTTAAATATTTATACATTTAAAATACGAGCCAATTTTTTGCTGCTCTGTTGTTTTGCAGCACATATAGTAAAAAAATATGCCTGATTGCCTGAAGTACAAATTGTATATACCGTGTACTGGGTTGGTGTCTGAGAAAGTCAGATTTAGTATAAAAGTTTCCCTCGATAGGGAAAAGGCTGGAGAATGTATTTGTTTTATTTTAAATTCATAATGGTATCTGATATAAACAACCTTGGCTTCTCAGTCTGCCTGGAGCCAGTTGCAAACAGCCTTGGTTTTTCAGTCTGCCTGGAGCCTGGGAGAGGGAAAGACATGCAGTCTTCATGTTCTCAAAGCAATGTGAAGCACAGATGAGAAAAGGATCCCAGTGATGTTCAGTCATCCTGGCCATTTCATCCTGATAAAACACTATACAATTTATTTTTTCTTTTATGCATTTTTATTTTCCTGTGTTTTCATTTTTGGAACCTTGTTTAAATAAAATCACACAGCAGGCATGTTGTACTTTATACGAACTGAATTAGTGTCTGTCTTTTACATCTACACCCTTTGGACATGTGTTATAGAAGTGGGATTCTGATTGACATTCAGGTGGTCAGCGGAATGTCAGCCAGTAGATACCATCCCTGGTATCACGATAGACCTAAAAGTACATGTTTCAAGACCAGGAAGACAGCCTAAAATGAGCATTAAAGGATACCTAAACAACATTTTGACAACAAACTATTCAAAACTCTGACTTCATAGGAGACTAAAGGAAAAGCTGCTGTATTCATTAATGTTAAAGCTACATTTATATAATTTACCTAAATGTGGTTCCAAAGCATTTAAAAAATGTAAAATCAGCCTTCCAATTTCAAAACACTGTCTATCCTGCTTCCTAAAGTGGCCACCAAATGAGTTAAGTGATGACATTATTGGAGTTAGAGAGCTATATGGCTCTCTGTAGTGCTAACTAGTTCTTTTTTCCCTTTGTTTAGAATTGTTTAACCAAAATGGTCAAAACCATATGCATTACTTTGATCAATACACATGTCAGGCTATGGTTCTGTTAATTTTGTTTACTTTAACATACTGAACTTGTGTTTTAATCCAACCGACTTTCTCTTTGGCAAACCACAGTGCAGTACACATTTTAAATAACCTGGTGGTCTAGTGGTTGTGGTGGATCAAAGATTATACAATGGCAAGAAAGACTCTTGGACTGTGATTGGTCAGGTTGGGGCTGGACCCATGGCGTTATCCCAGCATAATGCCACAGTTCTAGTCTCAGCACTGTGAACCCATTCGGATGACCAATTGTTGCACCATTTGGCCCTCTTTTTTTTTGCATCTCCTCTTAAGAAACAAAAATATTTTTCCACACTAATAAAACATTCTTTAAAATTATTTTTTTTATTTTATATATAACAACAAGCCATTGTATAATAGGAATAATGCATTCCAGGATGTGTGTTGTGCTGGGATAGCATGCCTGGAGCATTTGACACTTCGTCATTGCACCACGCTGCCCAACTCCCCAGGCGGGCGCGTTATCCCAGCACTCCACTGCCGCGCATTATTCCTTTATTTTGCAATGGAGGGTGTTGAGGTGGTGTGTGCATACTTGATATGCACGTGCTAACATTTGTATTAAACCTCTATATTGTCTGCTACTGTCTGCTATTATTCTTTTTTAGTACGTTTTTGACAGAACCTACAAATGTAATCCATAGTCTTGAATGTAAAGATTTGTACAATCAATAAATCAGATTTCTTCAACAAAGTGAAATGCAGCAGCAGCAAGCAAGTAAGTTACAATGGGGGGGGGGGAGGATGCAGCCGCACCCTTCACCACCCCCTAGATCCACCACTTGTTTGTAGCAGATGTTTTCTGTAGTCCAATGCCAGAGTTCATACTTTCTTGGAAATAAAAAATATGCTTGTCTTCTTTTTCCATGGGAAATAATTACAAGAATCTGCATTTATATAGTGCTTTTCATACACATCATAGCCGTTGCCAGGGGGGGTTTGTATGGTTCGATAGAACCCCCCTTTTGAAATTCCCCCTTTTTTTCACTATTTGTAACATTTTTTCATCATTTCTGTTTATTTTGTGACTTATTTTGTGACTGTCACAGAGTGCTTATGCACATGATGAACCCCAGCACTTTCTTTCTGCATGCGCCCTCCCCTTCCTCATCTGCTGTTAATCAGCTTCCTCAGTGCCAGTAAGATGACTGGAGCTGCTTTGTGAGTCTTTCTCAGCACTGTCCCCCTATGGCCGGCTGGCCAGTTGCAGCTCATGTCGGCATCGTGAATGTGACCGGAATACAGCACGGCCGCTGCCCATAATTCACACTGTCAGCTGGCACTCAAGGAAGATGGAGCATGGCAGCAGGCTCACTGACGACATCTCCAGGAGAGCAAATAAAAAGTACAGGACCTCGACTTATAATATTATCAGTCACCGGCAGATACATTTTGCTGACCACAATTGCCAAACATGTGTCCTTTAATAACTGTTTATCAAGGGATAGGCTGTGCAGAACTAGGAAAAGGAGCTTTTCAGGTGGGTGGGCTGAAGATTTAGAAATAAATTACTTAAATCCTCCTCTATACAAAATGCAAAGTTGTCATATTTCATATGTCTGTTTTAACTTTTCATAAGTTAAGCAAAAGAGGTACCACAGTGGAAAGGCAATGCAAGTGTTTGGAAGGGTCTGGCTGGGATCTACACTGCCACTTCATTAATGCTGCTGTACAGAGAGGTCTTCACTGTGGTCCCATATTTATTGACATTCAGTTCCACTTTTGTCTGTGCTATCTGTGCCAGACACAGTTAAAACAAATACACTGTGATAAGCGTTTTATTCAGATGATCACATTTGTTTGTTTGTTGTTTGTTGAATTTTGTTAATCCGGTAAGCCCACTGGGCCTAGAAGTCCCTTTTTCAGGGGCAACCCGGGGGAGGGGGGTTTTAAGTAACTGAAATTGAACCAGATTAAGCTGGGGGTGGGGAGGGTAGGCATTTAGGAGATGGTAACTTTGCACTGGGAATCCCGCCACTGTCAATTACCTTTCCCTCACTCCCATTATCATGCCTACCACACTGAGAGAATGGAGTGGGAAACAAGTGTAGTACCCAATACTGAACTAAGAATTATGTTACAGATTTTTTTTCAAGCAGGGTGCTTGGTATAGAAACATAGACAGTGATGGCAGAAAAAGACAGAGGTCCATCCAGTCTGCCCAAGTTCCCTATAATCCCTGGAACCAACCATTTCTCCAGGGTACTGACCCTTCCCGTCCTCTCTCTATTCTCCTCCTTTGTCCTGTTGCCCCCAGTAACCATTATTCCCTTCATTATGTCCCAGCCCTGCTTGAATCCTCTGATTGTTTTTGCACCCACCAATTCAGCTGACACACTGTTCCAAAGTTCCGCCACCCTTTCCATAAAGCAGTACTTCCTCACATCTCTTTAGAGCCTACCTCCTGTTAATTTCCATTCATGTCCATGTGACCATGAATTGGTACTCAGGCTAAACAGTACCCCGCAGTTCACTTTTAATTCCTTTAGGGAACTTGAAGGTCCCTATCACATCTCCCTTCTCCCTTCTGGTCTCCAATGAGTACATATTTAGTGCCTTGAGGCAGTCCTCATAGGATCTGCCCTGCTGTCCCTGAATCATTTTAGTTACTCTGTGCTGCACTGTCTCCAACCTATCCCTGTCCTTTCTGAGGTGAGGACTCCAGAACTTGGCACAGTACTCTAGGTGAGTCCTCACCAGGGATCTGTAGAGGGGAAGTATTATCTCCTTTCTTCTGCCATCAATACCCCTACCGATACATCCCAGCATCCTGCTAGCCTTGCTATAGGCCATGTTGCACTGACTGTACTGCTTAAATGGTGTATTGAGTTGGGGTGGGTGGGGGTTACAGCAAGGGGTAGAGGGAGCTCAGGTGTGAGTTATATAGACTTAAAATAAGCCACAAAAGTACACCACAGAGCATACCGTAGCCCATGGTTTCTGGGGGACATACTATATTTGAGACAATGCCTTTGGTATATTACAGTAGCAGCATCTTACTGCCCTCTGGTACTGAATACATATATGTATTCACCCTGCAGCCAGACAGATAATAATTTTGCTTAGAGCAAGGGGTGTAACAGGTCTCAGATATGACTTCCTTAGCTTCAAAATAAGCCCTAAATTCACCACATGGCTTCTGGGGTCCTGGCGGCACTAAGACCCACAGCTTTTTTTAAAAGGTTGCAAACTGCATAAAAAGAACCCCCCTTATGAAAATCCTGGCAACGGCCCTGCACTTTGTATCCCAAAGTGCTTTACAAGTAATGCTAGACTGGCAGTGAAGTGACTGGACGTGTAGTGGCAGCCATTTCACACATTAATACCCACACACAGCCTTAGACAGTAGCATGAACTGGTTTTATGGTAAGGGGAATGTTGGCCAGGACGATGGGGTTAGGTAGTGATCATGGTGCTGACAGCCCCACATCTTATATCTCACAGTGATCTGCTCATATTTCTCCCATTCTGTCTTTCCTCTTCCCTGAATATAGCAGTACCTTTCAGGAGTGGCCTTCTCAGTTCCCCTCTGGTATTCATTCTTCACTCCTTCTACCCACACCAAAAACTGGTGAGCTCATCACCCTTCTGTATCATGAATGCAGGTAGTACAGTCCCTGGGTTTTTTGACATATCAAAAATAAACAGATCTTTCCAGTAAATCAGGCTGATAGCAGCAGGGAACAAGGGGAAAGATGGGTTTTCCTATCCTTAAAAGATCTAGGCTATCTTTGATTAGGCACTGTTAAATGATGGGTGTGTACATCATTATGCATGTCATTTAATAGTGCTTAATCATAGGTGGCTTAGAACTTATATGGGTAGGAAAGCCTATTTTCCCCTTGTGCCCTGCTGGTATCAGCCTGGCTTAACAGAAGATCACGTTTATTATTAATATGTAAAAATAACACGTGGGGAACTGTACTAACCGCATTCATGATGCAGAAGGGTAGTGAGCTCACCAGTTTTTGGTGTGAGGAGCAGGTGAGAAAAATGAATGCCAGAGAGGAACTGAAGAGTCCATTCCAGCAGGGTATACCTATATTTAGGTTAGGGGAAGACAGGAAGGGGGAAGTTGAGCAGATCATTGTGAGATCTGAGATGTTGGGCTGCCAGCACCATGATCACTACCACTGTGGATGAGAGCAGCCAGTGATGACAAATACTCAGAGTGGAAGGGCTGCACCTAAACTGTTACTTGAATTAAGCGTAGGGAGATTACCCTTCTGTGGGGGGAGGGGGGTTGACATTTGTTAGGACAGTATTGAGGGAGCTGTGTATAGCTCATTCAAGATTCAGAAGGGTGGTATCCAGCCAACTCGCATTGTGGAGTAGGGTACAGAAAAGTACTGGAGAAGAATTGCCAGGAACTGTCCTGCGGGGTTCTGCAAATCACAGGTAAAGGAAAACACAAACACTGGAAGTCGGGTGGATTCGCTCAAGGCATTAGTATGCCTTTCCTGCTAATAATATTGTTATCTATAGTAAGTGCAGCCCTTATGAGGGTATGAACAGCAGTTTTTCTGGTGTGTCCTGATGCTTATTGCTTGGCCCTCCAGGAAGACCTAGTTGTTGGTTAATGAGGCAGGACAGAAACAAAACAGGGGGACTGTACCTACTGCCTTCACTGTGCAGAAGGGTGGTGATCCACTCATGTTTGCTGTGGGAGCAGCAGTCAAACATTGAGAAAGTGGACTAGAGAGTGGTTTGGGAGGCATTTTTTAACAGTGCCAGCTGATGAAGTGTATCGGTATAGGTGTGCACAACTCTCTGAGTTACAAGATTACAATCTGAGGTGTGATAATTCTCTTCATGAGACCACAAGCTCATATGCGGCCCTAGGCAGTATTAAGGACAGAGTATTGATGGTGGGGTGTTTAACAGAAGGCAGGCTAGATGCAGGGGGTTCACATGGAAAAAGACTACAAGAGAAGCTTATTTGTCGATTACCAAGAAAGCATGAGCTTTGGAATTGGACAGACCAGTACTTAGCTACAAATTTCAGGGCATCACATAACCACTGGATCATCGGGTATTTGAAGTGTTGTACTGTACAGCGGTTTGCCAAAGAGAAAGTCAGCTGGATTACAAAACATTTTCAGCAAGATAAAGTAAACAAAATGAACAAAACCATAGCCTAAAATGTGTACTGATCAAAATAATCCATGTGTTAACACATGGTGTTGATCATTCTGGTGAAACAATTAAAAACAAAGGGGGAAAGAACTAGTTAAAACTATAGGGAGCCATGTGGGTCTCTGCCTCTGGCTCCAATGATGTCATCATGACTCATCACTTAACACACTTGGCAGACATTTTAGGGAGCAAGCAAGGCTGTTTTTTGAAAGTGAAAGGCTGATGTTTACATTTTTCAAAAGCTATGAAACTGCATTTATGTTATTTACATAAATGCAGTGTTAGCATAAATGTAAACAGCAGCCTTTACTTTACCTCGCAATGAAGCCTGATTTGGGAGTTTGCAGTTTTAAAAAACTGCTTGTTTAGGCACCCTTTAAGTACCCGAAGGGTATTAACAAGGGCCATGGCTGAAGAAACTGGGGAAAAGCCACTGCCTGGTCTGGAGCTGGGAGCCAGAAGGAAGACAAAGCCTGATCCCTTATTTGATGCTAGTATGGATGACACAGGTGAGGAACTGGTCGATGAATCCTCAGAGAATATAAGTGAACTGTTACGGTGGTTGGTTGTGAAGCAGATGGAGAAGCAGAGAAAGAGAGAGAGAGAAACCAAGAAAGGGAGATGGAGCAAAGAAGACAGGATCAGAGGTGGGCTGATACAGTGCAAGCACTCCAGGTCATTGGGACCAGTCGTCCTACTGGTGGGATTGGTATGTCCCTAAAAGACCTACAACTTAATAAAATGACTGGTACAGATGATATTGAGGCCTACCTGACTACCTTCAAAAGAACTACAAGAGCTTGTGAGTGGCCTCAGGCCCAGTGGGTATTACGATTATTTAACTGGTTTTGCCCAGTTAGCCTACAGTCATATAGACAGTAGAGATGCAGATGACTATGAATAAGTAAAGAAGGAAATCTTAAGACGATTTGATATTAGTACCGAAACCTACAGACAAAGGTTTTGTACACTTTATCAAAATGTGGATACTGCAAGAGAAGTATATACCTGGCTAAAGGAGTTGTGCACCAAGTGGCTTCAACCTGAGGTGAAGACAGTTGCTGAGATCTTGGAAACCTTGGTGACTGAGCAGTTCTTACAAATACTACCTCAAGATGTCCAGAAGTGGTTGAAGGATTGTCGACTGGAAACTGTGGCGACGTTGGCAGAGGATTTCCTGGCTGCCCGATAGTCTAGGCCATGAGGGTACAGAGTTGCTGTTATTTTTTTAACTCTTACCATGTCTAGTATGGTAAGACAAACCCCTTTTATACCAAATTGGGCCCCAATAAAAACCTCAAGAAAAACCTGAGTGGAAACAAGGAAAAGAAGGGATAAGTTTTCCACCTGGCATTATCTGCCACAGTTGTCAAAGGGCTGGCCATGTAGCTCATTATTGCCAGAAAAAGAAATTGGAGCCCACACATCTGGCCTTAGCCAACTGGGGACATTATTTAACTAATGTTAACATTGATAACAAGCAAGTGATGGGGTTGATAGACACTGAAAGTAAGCGGACATTGATCCGTTAGCAGATCATGCTGGGAGGGAACATACCTTGACTCGCTTATTGCAAAAGTTCTTTTGGCCCAATATCCATGAGCAGGTAGCCGAGTATTGTCGAGCCTGTGCAGAATGTCAAAAGGTTGCACAGGGAGGAAGGATATGGTGCCCCTGATGCCCTTACCTTTGGTGACTATGGCCTTTGAAAGAATCGCTATAGACATAGTAGGCCCGTTAGACAAGAGCTTTTGAGGGAACCGCTTCTTATTGGTTGTGCGTGACTATGCCATCCAAATACCCAGAGGCCATACCCTTATGTACAATCACTACAAAATTGCTGAGGAGTTGGTAAAACTATTCAGCAGACTAGGCATCCCAAAAAGGATCCTGACTGATCAGGGAAGCAATTTTTTTTTTTCATATCATTGTTTCTCCTCCTTGCAGTGCGGGCATGGCAGGTTGTCCGACTGCTGGTACCTGTACCCCCAGACCTGGTCTGGTCAGTGACACGCTGTTCTCCACAGGCTTGCCGTACACGCAGTATCCTCCCCCCTCGGGGACCTGGAACCAACACATGGGGGTGCACCTCTCAGGTCCGGGGGAGCAGTGCACGGCCATCAGCTGCCATGACCGCCTCGCTGTTTTTCCACGTTTGGTGTTCCCCCTGGAGCTGGCATACAGTGATGCACAGTGCACTTACATGCTGACATCTGCCATGCTCCAACCCTCTTTTTGTGCGCCGCAACTTGCAGTGCAGCTGACAGCTGCTGCTGTAGAGCAACATGAGCCCCATGCCCACCCCAGAGAGAGAGAGAGAGGAGAGCTGTCCTGGGATGCTCGATCCTCTCCCTTCCCCTGCCGACCCCCGATGTTCCGAGTCCATTCCTGAACCCAGGTCACTGGTGTGGCACGAGGTGCGGCATCCAACGCCTCAACCCTCAGTGCCACTGGGCCAAAGGGAAGCAATTTTAATGCTATATTGTTCAAAGAACTGTACTGCTTATCAGGTGTAGTAGCTGTCTAGGTGTCCCCATACCATCCCCAAACAGATGGGTGAGTGGAAAGGTTTTACCAAACCCTGAAACAGATGATGCAAAAGTTTGTCCATGATGAAGGAAAAGACTGGGATAGGTATTTGCCTTTCCTGCTGTTTGCTACTATGAGGTGCCCCAAGCTTCCACTGTTTACTCCCCTTTTTGCTGTTATTTGGAAGAAACCTTCAGGGCCCATTAGATGTTGTCAAAGAATATGGGGAGGAGGGAAAAGGAATCAGACAGACAAGTATAGCAAAGTACATGATACAGCTTCGTAAGCAGCTGGTTAAATATACTGAAATGGCACATGACAACAATGTACAGGTACAGAGAATGTAAAAGTATCTATGATCAGGGAGTGATACATAAAGAATTTAAAGGAGGAGAAAAAGTATTGTTACTTCTATCCACCTGAAAAAACAAGTTATTTATGAAATGGTAGGGGCCTTACCAGGTCCTTAGATAGACAGGACTGGTGACATACAAGATAGAGACCTCAGAGAGACATCAGAGTAAAAGTATACATCATGCAAACCTGTTAAGAGTGGCACAAGAAAGACAACCCCTCTGATCTGAGATTGATAGTTTTTCCAGAGAGCGAGGATACAGATGGATTTATTTATTTGAATGTTGATGACCGGGTAGGCCCACTGAGACAAAGTTGTCCCTTTGTCTGGGGTGACCCTGGGAACATTACTCATTCCAATAAATTATACATTGTATTACAGAGGTACTGAAATGTAAACTTCAAGTATACAGAAAAATAAACTAAATATATAAATATCAATCAAGTAAGAACATTGATTACAAACAGAGGAATATTTCTACATTTCTTGGATTTTAGTTAATGGGTAGAAATAATGCATCAGTCGGGTAGTGGTACATAAAGGGACCTTTCTCCTGGAGTTAGTTGGTATGGTGTTAAATTGTGGTTACATATGCCCTTACACCATCAAATAAAGAGACACTGGTAATTGTAGTTACACAAGCACATACAGCATCACGTATAGCAGCGTACTATGGATTTGGTCTATAAACGGTTGGAGGAACTGATAATCAACCCTAAATTGTAGTGCACACAACAAAATGAGGTAAACAACTGTTAGACTTTTCTAACAACTTTTACAAGCATTCCAGGAAAAGCAGAAGGGGTGGAACATCAAATTGTTGTTACCCAGTGCAACCTATAAGGCAAAAACCCTGTAGATTCCCTGAGAGGGTGAGAAGTGAAGTTATGGCAGAGACAAAAAAAAATTGGAACTGTTAGGAATCATAGAACCATCTGCTAGCGCCTGGGCCTCACCCACTGTAATGGTTGGCAAGAATGAGGGTGGAATCGGACTATTGCTTGGATTTCTGGAAGCTAAACACTGTATCTCACTTTGATGGTAACTCCATGCCACAGGTAGATGATATAATAGATCATATAGGACATGCCAAGTATATTACCACACTGGATCTGACAAAAGGTTACTGGCAAATCCCTTTGGAATAGAAATCTAGGGATAAGACGGCCTTTATTACCCCACTAGATCTTTTCCAGTTTGTAACCATGCTCTTTGGCCTGTTTGATGCCCCTGCTACTTTTCAGAGGTTTATGGATCACATTTTAACACCATACACAGAGTATTGTTTGACCTACCTAGATTTATTTATTTTATGTATTTTATTTACATATTGGTAACTGGGAGAGGCACACTGAGCCGAGGCTCGTTTCCAGGTGCGACCTGGGGGATGGGGGAGTGGAGGGAGAGCAATAAATTTACATTTACATATATGTAATGTATAATTTCAAATATTTTGTGAGATCAACCAGAGTTGAAAGTTGGAACCTTTACATAGTATGAATAAATATGAATTACAGGTGGGTGAGCAGATACATTATAGCAGCAGGAAAGGTGGGGGGGCAACAGGCAGAGGTCCAGGTTGGTGGGAGAGGAAGTGGGCAGTGCGTCAGGAGGAGGAGGAGGGGCAGGAGCACCCTGCGTAGAGGGATGAGGGAGGATGCATTTGAGGCAATGTAGATGATGTGGCAGTGTATAACCTAGACTGGAAGACGCACCTTACACAGTTAGCTGTTGCTGTAAAGTCTATAAAAGTAGCAGGGTTGACCATCAACCCAGCTAAATGTGCTGTTGCTATGACTGAAACCAAGTATGTAGGATTTATGTTGGGAAATGGGCAAGTCGGGCCCTAGATTGAGAAAACAGAAGCTGTGGCAAGGTGTCCTATTCCCCCAAACAAAAAAACATGTTGGGTCATTCCTGGGCTTGGCAGGTTACTATCAAAGGTTCATCCCTAATTTTGCCACAGTAGCATCCCCTTTGACAGATTTAACTAAGAAATGGTGTTCTAATAAAGTCAAATGGAGCCCAGCCTGTGAAGAAGCTTTCAAGTCCATTAAGACTGCCCTTTGTTCCACTTCTGTTTTAAAATGCCCAGATTTTACAGTCCCATTTGAGATACAGACAGATGCCTCTGAGACTGGTATCGGGGCTGTACTCAGCCAGACAATACATGGGGAAGAACATCCAGTTATATAGTATATATAAGTAGGAAACTGCACAAAAGAGAAGAATAATATTCTACCATAGAGAAAGACTGCTTGGTAGTTAGATGGGCAATAAAAGCACTACGATTTTATTTGTGGGGTGATGAGTTCAAACTGACTACAGACAATAACCCCCTTTGCTGGATGCAACAAATGAAAGATATAATTCCACAGATTATGAGGTGGCATCTTGCTTTGTAGCCCTATGGTTTAACTGTGCAACATAGACCTGGTGCCCACACAAAAATGCAGATTTTCTATCTAGGCATGGAATAGATATAAGACATGTACAAAATAATGCTGTGAAAGGTATCTCCGATGTTAGATACTAGGTAACACCAGGGTGTATGTGTATGACTATATATGTATATGGAAGGGTGCTAGCTGCACATTCGAGCAAACTTGATAGACCACGAGGCCTGTTTCTGCTGGCAGTTTCAAATGTTCGTATGTGTATGACTATATATAGAGGGAGAGAGAAAGAGAGACTTGAAGAACTGTTTTTCTATTGTTTAATATGGAACCTTGGGTGGAGCTTCGGTAAAGGGTGGGTAGAAGCTCCCATTGCTCCATTATACCTGAGTGTATGAAAATCAGTTAACTAAAAAGTTGCTGGTAATCCTACCTTGGAAATGGAGGGACTCTATATTTTTTTTTTCTAAAGTCTGTTTCAGCAGCATTCTAACTATTTCTATACAGTACTGTACTGTCCTGTCCCTGTTCTGTCAGAATGGCCACCTACAGCCCCCCCCTTTCCTTCCTTACTCTGTTTCCTTTTCAAGTCCCTCTAAAATGCATCCTTCGTGGCTCAAAGTGACCAAACAATGTTATAGCTAGCTAGCAGAGTTTCATTTGCCAATATAAAAACAGATGGCCATTGTTAAATATTTGGCCATTTAAAATATGAGCCATTTTTTTGCTGCGCTGTTGTTATGCAGCACATATAGTATAAAATATATTTGACTGTGTAAAGTACATTAAAAATGTTATATATTGTGTAGTGGGTTGGTGTTTGAGAAAGCCAGATTTAGTATAAATGAAAAGTTTTCCTCGATAGGGAAAATGCTAGATAATGTATTTGTATTATTTTAAATTCATAATGGTATCTGATATAAACAGTCTTGGTTTCTCAGTCTGCCCAGAGCCAGTTGCAGACAGCCTTGGTTTTTCAGTTTGCCCAAAGCCAGATGGAAACAGCATTGGTTTTCAGTCTGCCTGGAGCCTGAAAATAGCTGCAAACAGCTTTGGTTTTTCAGTCTGCTCGGAGCCTGGGAGAGGGAAGGACATGCAGTCTTCATGTCCTCAAAGCAATCTGAGGCACAGATGAGAAAAGGATCCCAGTGATGCTGTGCAATTCTGACTGTTGCATCCTGACAAATGCTATGTAATGATTGATTTTCCCTTATTTATTTTTATTTCCTTGTGTTTTTTCATTTTTAGAACCTTGTTGAAATAAAATCATTGAGCAAGCATGTTGTACCTTATATGAACGGAATCAGTGTCTGTTTTGTACACCAATGCCCTTGGACAAGGTGTACTACTCCTTTAAAGGAGAGCTACTGGCAGAGATGCAGCCCTGTCCACTGCACAGATCAGGGATTCACCTCACAGATCCTCCCTGCAGGTACAGTATTAAATCAAGTGTCTTTGTACCTTAACACTCAAGAAAAGTGTCCCAACTTCTGTAGCAGCCGGCATCTTGAAGTATGGCGGTCCTCACCCTCAGAGAGTGTGCTGCTAACACCGTGCTATAATGATGCTCCTTTGCCCCTTTCTTGAATGGTGCCGTTAAGTACAGAGATTTAACATTCTCTGCATCTCCCATGCCCAGTGCTATTTTTACAGAATGTGCCTAAATGTCTACAGAATTTGCCTAAATACCATGGCATTTAGGCAGATTCTGTAAAAATGGTGCTGGGTATGGGAGACACGGAGATTATTAAATCTCCATATATAAGGGCACCATTCAGGAAGGGGCAAAGGCATGTCAATATGTTGTGGTGTTAGCAGCGCGATCTCGGGGGGGGGGGGAGTGAGGGCTGCCATACTTCAGGATGTCGGCTACTACAGAGGTTCGGCACTATTTACGAGGGTTAAGTTAGAAAAACACGTGATTTTATATTGTGCCTGCAGGGAGGATCTGTGAGGTGAAGCCCCGATCTGGCAGCGGTCGGGGCTTCATCTCTGCCCATAGATCTCCCTTAGTATTTGCTTTGAGACTTGTACTGGGGAGGAAGAGCGGGATCTTATGATTTACTGGGGTGATGTTAAACAGAAGCACTGCAGCTGTCAGGGGATCGGACTCGCTGTATAACTATTTGTGGGTGCTATGGGGGGAAGAGGGAGATGGGAGCTAGTGGCTGTGTTGGGGATCGCTCTAATACCTAAATATTTGCATTGTGGCTTGTGTTGGGGGGAGGGAGCTTTTGGTTTAGCGGGGGGGGGGGTGTTAAATGGCAGCGCTGCAGCTGCTGTCGGGGGACCTGAGGGAGGTGGAACTAGTGGGTATGTTGGGTGGGGCTTCATCTCACTTAATGATATTGTGGCAGAGCGTGGGAGTGATATAAGATATTAGGATAGTTGGACCTTATTGATTCATTCATTTTTTTCTTTGTTTATTTAAAATTGGTTACTGGGAAAGGCACACTGAACCGAGGCACATTTCCAGGTGCAACCCAGTGGAAGGAGACAGGATACAAAATACATAGTACAGACCCAATTCGAAGTTACAGTAAAGTACAATCAGAATAACATAATGAATAGTTATAAGTGCAGAAAGAATAGACCAAGCAAAAAGCAATTAAATGCCTCAGCCACAGCTACCCTGGATTAGGATAGCAATTACAGGCAACTCTGGAAGAAGGAGGCAGTTTACTTTGTTCTGTCCCATTGGGGGGTGGGTGGAGCTGCTGTAGGCCACCTTGCAATTCCAGCATTGTATAATTGCATAATGGAACGTTGCTGGTGGCATCATCCGGTACTGTGGCATCAGAAATTATTGTACATCACGGCGACATCCTTGCACAATACAATGTATACAATTACAGTTGAAACATGTTTAGAGGTTAAAAGGGAACATTCTGCACAAAAGGCCCCACACTCAAGTGTGGAGTTGGTCCCAATGTGAACTTTGTGTGCAGAAACATTTTGGTTTACTTACTGTTTATTGTAGCTTAGAAGTTTGTATCAGACTGATTTTGTTTACTTCTAGGCTGACAACTTTTTACCGTAAATCACAGAATCCCCTGCATCTGACATCAGAGCAGTAGGCATCAGTGAGAGATGTTAGAGTTTATAGAAACAGTGATCTTTTGTTTGCTGGTCCTTCTGACCTCTGTGGGCTAAGTACAGCCACAGAGTACTGTAGCCCCTGGAGAAAAGCAGAACCAGAAAACATCTGATTGGAGATTATAAAAGCTGCAAAATGCACTGCACGCTGTTGAATCTCCCACTGCTGCCTACTGCTCTGATGTCAGCTACAGGGAATTTTGGAATCTGTACTGACAGAAGATGTCGGCCTAGAAGTTAAAAAGCACTGCTGGCTGCATGGAGCCAACAGACGGCTCTGAATGTGAGTTTCTGAATGCATTCAGGTGTTTTTCTCTTGTTTATTTCATGTAGTAGTTTTATTACAGGTTCCTGTAATTTTTGTAGCTATTGTATATTTGTGTACTGTTCTTTCTAAGGATTGTCTAATTTAGTTTGGCTGTATTAAATTGGGGAGGGTGTTGGGTGAGATGGAGTCAGTGTTACTTTGGTGTTTGCATGGCGGTATATGTGTATTCAGGGCTGTCTGTAGGATTTTTTATTGGAGGTCCAGGACCGTCTTTAAAAAAAAGGGGGGCCCACAGCTCAAAAGTGGGAGTACCTGGAAAATTTCTGGGGGTCCCCATTTAAATACATGGGAGCCATGCCCCCTCTCCCACACTGCTTGTAATGTAAGATTTTGTAACGCGCGGGCAGGGGGGTGTGCTCCATTAGTTTCTATTGGGACTATTTCAATATTTTATAAAGTGAGGAGGAATTCAAACAAAATACGGTTACCACTCAAACTAACAAGACCCTTGTTAGTTGAACGGGTGACTACATTTTGTTTGAATTCACCCTCTAAAACATAAAAAAAAAGTTGTACAAAATGGCCACATAGAAACTAATGGAATGTGCCCCCCACACTTTACAAAACCTTACATTACAAGCGGTGTGGGGGCACAGCTCCATCTGTGGACTTACGTGACTCTGGCAAGGAGCGTCTCAGGGACTTCCCCCCAAAAACCTGCATGTCCCAACACACAAAATGTGCATAAAGGACGCGGGTACCCTCGTCCCCGAGAGTCCTGTGTATTGGTTGTTTATTTCATGTAGGAGTTTTATTACTGGTTCCTGTAACTTTTGTAGCTATTGTATTTTTTTGTACTATTCTTTCTCAGAATTGTCTTATTTAGTTTAGCAGTGTTAAATTGGGGAGAAGGTTGAGTGAGGTGGAGTCAGCGTTACTTTTGTGTTTTCCTGGCGGTGTATGTGTATTGGAGTTCTGTTGAATATGGTTTGTTTTCATGTGCACTGTTCCTGGTTTGGAGTTTCTTTAATAGGGTACTGCTACTGCCCTCAGCGGCACCGCCAGCTAGCACCAGGCAAAGCACGGATCAAATCTCTAGATGTTTGCTACTTTGCTTGTGTTGTAGGCAGGTTTCTTTTGCTTTGATTTTACAGACAGGAAGCAACAATGTGGGACATTTCTTTAGCAAATAGCAGAATGTGAATTGTGCTGTCTTCCATCTGTTATTCACATAAGTTGCATCATTGAGTTTGGAAACAAAGTTTCTTATTTGACCAAAATCAGTGGGTAATAACTTTAAGCCACGTGATCTGTAAGGAATAAGGTATGGCAGAGGAGGGATTATGCCCTGTTAATGCACTGAGTGGTTGGTTGGAGTCCCCAGCCCAATGGGTGAGGGACTTCAACCCCCACAAGGTATATTGACATAATAGCATAATTCCCCCAATGGAATTGACATATTCCACTTACAAAATGCTTAGTGATGTTAGTATTTTAGCAGTGTAGTTGTGTTGTAACTTTGTTCTGTATCATAAAGTGGCTGCCTTTAAGGCATTAGAATAATTAGATATTCGGCAGGGATTAGGCTGCAGTTGGTAAGCTGCACTAGATGGGTGTGGTTGCAATGCAAGGAGTGTTTTTTTTTTTTTTTTTGCTTTAAATAGGTATTCTAAATATGATCTGAGTCAGACCTGGTAGCCTGTGATGTTGATTGGATGTCATGTGACCTCATTCAGGTGCAGTGTGGGGCAGTTGTGATTCAAGAAAGGAGTGTGAGCTGTCCTGTGTTTCTCTTTGCATGCTAGATGGGTACGTAGATAGCTTATTAGCTTTTAGAGCAGTGTTTGTAGAAGTTTTACTGGTGGTTTAGTGATGCACGTATGCATGTTTCTGTTGTCATGTAGAATCATAGTTTTGAAATATATTTTGCTTTTATTAGATGGTCATGGTTTAGTGATGCATGTATGCATGGGTTTGTTATGTAGAATCACAGGTTTGAAATATATGTTGTTTTTATTAGGTGTTCAAAGTATGTTTTCTTGTGTGAGCAGCACTAACAATTTTTGGGGTTAGATTTCTGAATAGGAGGTATTCTGTTTTTGTTTCTCCAAAGATGATGTCAGGATTTCTTTTACAGTTTGTGATTCTTGAGCAATGTTTTTTTTATTGGGGGGGCCTTTTTTTTTGTAATTTGCAAGATTTTTTTTTTGATGTTGCTGTGTTTGATTTGTACTGTGCCATTTTTGTCCCTTGGGATATATAAATAGCACACTGACCTTTTTGATCCCAACTGGTTGTGCTCTGGATAATGTGAGTCAGCTTCCTTATCTGATAAATATCATTCATCCTGCCCCACTCTTTCTAGCTGGTTGGATGACTTTGTGTAACCATTTTCTGGTGATATATCGTTTTGCTGTACTGACCCCAATAGAAAATATAAATTTCTGAAATGATGCCTTGTGTGAAAACTCCAAACAGAAATTTTGGTATACTGCCCATTGTTTACTATTCTATCCTCCATCAATGTCTCCCAGAGTTTTCCTAGCATACTATATGGCCAGAATATGTGGATATGGTGAGCTTTCTCCACACCACTGCATCTCAAGCACAGCCCGGAATATATCTTATCATTGCCAGTATCTGTGTTTACCTTTTTCTCAGTAGATCACTCCAAAAGAGGAACTAATGGTCTAAACATTGATTTTAACTTCATTTTCTATTGTCAGCCTGTAATTATGTTTTAACACTTTTGTTTTATTTTCAGCCTACAAGCTGATGGAGCACTGTTTTTATCACCAGTCTTTTATCATACTTTCCTAATACCCCTATATCTCTGTTTAAAAAAAAAAATATGTTTGCAACTTTCTAAGCAAACTTCTTCCAGACTCCCGAGTTTATGAATATTAGTCCAAATCAGATTCCACTTCTCATCAAGGAGTAATTTTATTTAAAATGTTGGATGCCGGGGGGCGTGGCTTAGCCCTTAACCAAGATGGCAGCATAGTCTCTAAGCTCTCTGTGCTTGTGGGCTTTATCCTGCAACATCCTGCTGAGAGGTGCTACAAACCTCATCTGACTATATAAGAAACAGAAGAAGATCTCACCTGCAGCATATCTGTTGTCTTCTTTTCTGGCTCTGGTGGCACTGCTGTCTGCAACAAATGTCTGTTTCTGCCTGAGGCCTGCAGGATGGCATCCTTCTCTCTTGTTCAAGCTGAACCTGCAACAATGGAGCACATGTTCTCACAGCTAATGGCACAAATGACTGTAGCTCTTAATGCCAATACTCAAACCTTACAGACAATTGAAACTAGGATTTTTCACACAGAACGGCATCTAAAAACACATGATGCGGCCATACAGGAGCTCTCAGCCACAACTCAGGATCAGGCCCACCTTATATCTCTCTTGCAAGATAAGGTGGATGATTTAGAAAATCGGAGCCGACGAAACAATTTAAGATTTTTCGGATTTCCTGAAGGGGCTGAACAACGGGACACAGCAGTCTTTTTACAAGATACATTGCCGCATATCCTTGGCCTGCCTCCGAACACCAATCTCCAGATTGAGCGGGCCCATCGCTCTCTCGCCCCAACTCCTAAGTCAGGTGAGTGCCCGCGACCAATTTTAGCTAGGTTCCTGGACTGTCGCCAAAAAGAAATGATCACTGCTGCAGCTAGGGACCAGGGCTCCATTTCGTGGAAAGGAAATATAATTTGAGTGTTCCAGGACTACTCTTGGGACCTTACTGAGTGGCACAAGGCCTACACGCCATGCAGAAAAATACTACATGCACACTGAGTAGCCTTCTCACTCCGCTACCCCGCCACCATGCGAGTGATAATTAAGGGATCCCCTGCCTTCTTCTCATCCCCAGAAAGCCTTATGGATTGGCTCCACAGAGAATTTCCACAAGACTTCAGGAACCTGGAGCTGTTTAATAAGCCTAATGGCCCCTCAGACCCCTCCTTGCATATGGAAATCCCCACCAGGTCCCCACCGCAATCTCCCCAGCCTCCACCACTCCAGTTTCAAGCTTCACTACCCCCAAGAAGCAGGAAGCAACACCCTATGCAGTGGCATGAAAATAAGCTGCACCCGATTACCCGACAAAACGAACAAGGAAACCTAGAAGATGTGGCTGACGAGTTACAACACCTCTTTTCGCCCAACCGATATGCCCGTCTGCTCACTGTCTCAGAATAGCCAATGCACACAGCCGATTGCTCTGTGAGAAACCCTTCAATGGAGGTGCCGAGATCTTGGGCCACAGTTGTTGCAACGGAACCCAGTGCCGGACTCATCGGAACAACTCCCCCCAGGGCAGTCAAGATCTTCCCGGCAGCTGATTCCGCCATCTGTAGAACTAAACAGCGAACCATCGCAAGTGAATGAGGAACTGCCTCCCTGAATGCCCAGTTAAGTGTTGCCATTAACTTGCCTGTTACTGTATATGCTATGGTGCTGAACTGGAGGGCCATTTTTGTTTTCCTCAGCCTCTTAGCCAGGCTCTGTACCGGGAAGTGCTGCTAATTTGCTGATATTGACCCACCTCGCCTCCATGAGCAGATTAATGTCTGCCCAATGATAGGCTGCAATGTCCATCTCTAGAAAGGACTTGTAAGGGGCAGGAACTGGTGGCCCAATCCTGCCAGAGTAATCAGCAGTTAACACCAATACAGCATGCTAGGTTTCATGCAGCGGCATTTTGAAACTTGTGAGAACTGAAACAACTAATCAGAGATTAGGTGCTACATGTTTAAAGTTTAACCTCATGTGTGCATTATAGGAGTGGTTAGTAATAGGCAGGGACTATGACCTAGCAATAAACCCTGGTGAGATCTATAACGATCGTTGGGGGTGACTGTATACCCAATTTGTGTTATAGGCTTATTTTCCTGGCCACTCTTATGTTCGCTCAAGCTAGCAGTGTGGACAGAGGAAAAGAGCTTGTTCGTGTTACTTAGACCCCACTCTTTATTGTACTGTGTATGTCTATTGAAGATTGTTTCTGTTGCGTATCTCTAACGTCCTCCTCCTTGTTGGGAGGCCCAATAGCACAGTACTGACCATTTTGGGGTTCCTCAGCACTAGATAAGTCAATCTGCCATAGAAATCCACGGAGCTTACTGGCACTTTGAAGATCTGTTAGCCCCCTCGTGTGGCAATCGGAGGAACTTCTCTCTGATGTCCTATCAACTAAGATGCATACTATCCTAATTATTTAGAACCTGAGCTTTGCCCCCAGCAATTCCTATATGTCTCCCTTCTATGCCCTATCAAGGCATGGGACTAAAAGATCTGCTGTCACACAATGAATACGTGGAGCTGTTTTCGCTACACTGCTCCACGCTCTTCCCCTATACACCCACCCCATGAGAGGACAATGGATGGCCCTGGAAGATGATCTTCCGGCCTAACCGATGCCCTCCATCAAATTTAAGCTACTGGACAGTTATAATGATGTATATAGTTAGAATTAACTGTGGGCCAGTTAGCCCACTTACTTGGTTGTTATATTTCATAGACTGGGTTTTTGTTAAGTATTTGTTCTTCTACAGCACTATAGGGTTTTCATTATATAAATGGTTCACTGGTTTAAAGAGTCTCAGAAGGGGAAGACCGGATGTGACCTCAGCCTGCTCTTTTTCTGATATTACATCAGTACCTTGCTTTAACTCTTACCATTTTAACTATGGTTGACCTTCATGCATACACCTGGAACGTACGTGGCTTAAACACCCCGGTAAAATGTAAACGGGTGTTATCTCATTTGAAAAGGCTGAGGGTCACACTGGCCTTTTTACAAGAAACTTAGCTAACTAAGCAGGATCATGATAGGCTAGCAAACGACTGGGTAGGGCAGATATTTTCTGCCCCCTTTGCAACTAAAAAGAGAGGGATGGACATTCTTATTCACAAGTCACTAGCTTGGACATATATGCAGACCCTCAGGGAAGATGGGTGATGGCATTATTGGCGACTCCCGAAGGGCCCCTACTTCTTGCTTGTGTCTGTGCGTCGAATGAAGACAATCCCTCCTTCTTTCATGCAATAACGCAGGAGCTAAGCTTGATGTCAACAAATCATCTCCCCATCATTTTAGGAGGGGATTTCAACTTGGTTATGGTGCACCAATTAGACCGCAGTGCCCCCGTATCAGTGCAGCACCCCAAAGCTCGACTGGCCTTACAACATTTGATAACGGAATTAGGTCTTGATGATGTTTGGAGAACTCTCCATCCATGGACGAGGGATTACTCCTTCACCTCTGCGGTGTGTGGATCTCATAGCAGACTAGACTTCTGGTTAGTGTCGGCAGACTTATGTCAGAGTATGGTAGATTCTGTGATCATGCCTAACGTTATATCGGATCATGCTCCTGTACATCTGCATATTGTATGGGGTGTGCCCCCACACAAATCTGCAAAATGGAAACTAGACCCCCTTCTACTGAAAGACCCACTTTTTGCCCCATGGGTTACCTTGGAGATAGCTCACTTCCTAACTGAACCCCCCCCCCCGGACACCTCACCTGGCACCCGCTGGGAGGCTCTTAAGGCCACCCTGCGTGGTGCAATAATTGGCTTTGCCTACCACCTGTCGGAGGAAATGGGAAAATCTTCTTGCGTCCCTGTAAGCCAACCTAAATGATTTAGAAACTCGACCTAAACAGATGCCTCGCCTAGCAGCCGACTCCCCAATGTATAGAGACATACTATCTACTCGTCTGCAGATTAATGACTTACTAACTCGCAAGGCTGAACTGGCCATGCTCCGGCTTCGCCATCAATATTGGGAGGGGGGAGGAGGCCAGCAAGCTACTAGCCTACCGCCTTCTAAAGCAACAGGCCGATCGCCATATCACTGGTCTGAGAGACCAGTCAGGTACAATCAGCACAGATTACGGCTCCATTAATGATGTCATGAAACAGTTCTACTCTGAACTATATTCTTCTACCAAAACTCAGACTGAAGCCTCAATAGACGCTTTCCTGACTCCGCTCCAACTTTCCACTCTCCAACCGTCTCAAGCGGAAACCTTGGATCTTCCCATCACGCCGGAGGAAGTTACAACAGCCATTAAAAGTCTCAATGCTGGGAAGACTCCTGGAGGGGATGGCTTCCCAGCTGAGCTGTGTCAGCTACTGGCATCTCAGATTGCCCCCCTCTTGGCTCAGGTTTATAATGAGGTCTTGCAAGCTGGTATCTTTGCTCCCACCCTTAGAGAAGCAACTATCACCGTATTTCCCAAGAAGGATAAAGTCCCCATGCTCTCCTCAAGCTATCGCCCGATCTCCTTAATTAATACAGACAGCAAAATATTTGCTGAGGTGATGGCACTTCGG
The DNA here is from genome assembly GCA_016271365.2 of Neoceratodus forsteri. Lineage (NCBI taxonomy): Eukaryota > Metazoa > Chordata > Ceratodontiformes > Ceratodontidae > Neoceratodus > Neoceratodus forsteri. The sequence goes on from CM028129.1 coordinate 729,481,865, forward strand.
CTGAGCCCCCTCTTATCTTTTCTCATCCATCCTTCACAGGTGGGTTTTGTGCCCGGCCGTCTGAGCAGGGATCATATCAGATCGATGTTTAATATTATCTACCAGGCTGAATCTCTCCCCACCCCCGCGGCTGCCATTGCTGTGGATTTTGAGAAAGCTTTCGACTCTTTGGAATGGCAATACTTGGAAAGAGTGTTGCAGAGGTTTGGTTTCGGTCCCCTATTTCGCCAATGGATTATGGCACTGTACCATCAACCACTGGCCAGGATCAGGACTAATGCAATACTCTCCAACCCCTTTCTGCTTGATAGGGGCACTTGCCAAGGATGCCCTCTATCCCCGCTTCTGTTTATCGTAGTGGTTGAGTCTTTAGCAGTGGCCATTCGACATCACCCACTTATCCTGGGCATCGTTATCGGTAACCACACTTACACTACCTTAATGTATGCTGACGACCTTCTGGTCTCTGTCTCAGATGTCGTAACAGCTCTCCCGGCTCTACTTGAACTTCTGACCAACTTTGCCACACACTTCGGCCTTTAGATAAACCTATCTAAGACCGAAATATTACCCCTCAATTCTAATTGCACACGGCACAGCTCCTGTTCCTTAGGACTGAAATGGGACCCAATATACCTCAAATACCTCGGCATTCACATCTCTTCAGATTTGTCTAAAATCTGGGATCTTAACCTTAGCCCCCGATTGCTGACCTTAGAACAGAAGTAGACAGATGGTGACTGCTTCACCTTACCTTGGCAGGGAAAATAGCGGCCTTAAAAATGATTGCGATCCCTAAGCTCTTGTATCCTCTGTCCCACATTCCTCTAGCCCCTCCCTTGAAATGGCTTTGTACTATAGATAAAATTGCAGGTAAATTTCTTTGGGAAGATAGGAAACCCCACTATAGCAGAGGTAAGCTCCACTTTCATTGGAAAGAAGGTGGATGGGGCCTTCCCTGGCTCGAAGGGTACACATGTGCCTACTCGATGGCACAGTCCCTGAAGTGGTTCACTACTTTGACCTCAGACTCTCAGCAGTGGCTTCACATGGAACAGGCCATAGCGCAGGTCCATAGTCTTCCCCGTTCTGTTATATAATCTGCTACCCAAATCACTGAGAGCCCATCCTGCCATAATGCCAGCAATTAATATCTGGCATAAGATGCACAAGAGGATCGGAACTAATCCCACCCCAGCTATTTATACACCTGTCTTTCACAACAAATATACCCTGATAGACAATAAGCCTATCTACTGGCCCCATTGGGAGCAAGCTGGCATTAAAGTACTGGCAGATATTCTAGATGAAACGGGCTCCAGACTTAAAACCTTTCAAGCCCTAGTACAATCAAAAGCCTGAAGTAAAACCGATTTCTGGAGATACCTGCAACTCCACAGCTCCTTAACTATAACTCTCAAGCCAAATCCACAAACTCAGAGTACTCCTCAAAAAGTCTCTGTCTGGCTTAAGATTCCTAGGGGACAAGCCAGGAAAATATATGCTGACATTAGAAGGAGTATTCCCTCTCAGTCAGAGGTATCAAAATTAAAATGGGAAAAGGCAATGAATATTGACCTAGATGATACTTAATGGGCTCTTTGCTGGAAATTAGCACATTCAAGCTACCCTGATGCCCCTAGCAAACTTATCCAAAATAAATTGCTACACCACTGGTACAGAACACCAGCAGTGTTATACAAGACAAAACTCCTGAACACTAATGTTTGCTGGAGATGTTAGGCTCAAGTGGGAGATCTTTTCCATATCATTTGGCAATGCTCCCCTACTGACCCCCTTTTGGCAAGCTGTTATTCAGCTAGCCAGGGATGTCTTAAGCCTAGCAATCTAACCAAACCCCCTCTTGTGGATCCTGGGCTCCCCCCCCCCCAGGATTTATTCTTAAACCCCATCACCTTCGTTGGCTGGCCCTGCTGAGTATCTCTGCCAAGCGCCTCATACTTTCACGGTGGAAAACTACAGAAATTCCCACTATATCAGAACTCCAGCAACGTCTTACCCTACTCGCTACACTTGATCATATGTCTTACTCAGCCCTTAATAAACTAGCAGAGATTATGCATCATGCTGGGCCCCTTTCCTAACCTATTTGAAACCTAGAACTGGTATTGGATGAACCTTCTTGGTGGCTTATAATTTGCTTTAATCTCTAGTTACTCCCGAGATGTGAGACTCTTAGGTTTGATATGACATAACATATGCTGTTTTTCTCCTTTCGTTCTGTGCAACCCTTGCAGTGTGTATATATTTCTCTTACTCAACTAGACTCCCAGTCTTAATTTGTAAGTTTTGGTGTTTGTCTTGCAGGTGAACTTTAGAATATTGTCTCATAACAAACATGCAGAGGTATGAGGGCCTTCCCCTCTTACTCCTACAAAGTCCATTATAGCTGGAATGTGCAGCTTGCATGATATATATTTTTTTTCAAATGTGGACATTTTGCTGTAAAACCCTTCTCTGCTGTATACGTCATGGCTGTATGTATAATACTGTTTCGTAAGTTGGAAAACGAATAAACTGTTAACTGGAAAAGAAAAATGTTGCATGCCATAAAAAAGCATTTATGTGAATCACCTATTTTTCATTGGAATCCTGGGGGAACCAAACAGCAGCAGAGTTGTTAAAATATTTCCAATCTGTAAACTAAGATTGTGTTCTCATTTGACCTGGTCAGGTTCTGCTCCTACCTATCGTATTGTCTCTAGTCGGTTTAAATTGATGATGCCCGGTCCGCCTGCCTATTAAGTCAAATGTCCCTCAGGGCTCCATCTTGCGCTGAATTCTGCTCTCAGCCTTTTTAAATGACCTCCCCTCCACCTATGTTTCCTCACAGCTACACGTGTATGTAGATGACACAGTCCTATTTGTTTCAAGTGTTTCGGTCCCTAAGCTGGAATCATCCCTGCAGCGTGACTTTCACATTATCCAGCGTTGGTTCCACTCAAACCAGCACTCACTAAATGCCAAGAAAAACTATCTCCCTGACTTTTGGCACTAGATAGAGACCGTCATGCCTCCAACATGCACTTGTCTTTAAAACTCTGGATGGCAGGCCACCCTGATGGGCCAGTGCATTGTGTTGTACTGTCATGCAGATGACAGGAGTTTGGAAGCGGACTCTGATCATCAATGTCGGGGGCTAGACCAAACTGTGAGAGGCTGCCTGAGGGCAGCTTTCCTTAGTGAGGGAGGATTGGTGGCAAGTTGTGGAGTGTAGCGATCCCATCAGGAGGGCCAGGGAGCTTTCTCCATTGTAAGGGCACTCTTTATTGCTGACGCTTCATGGCATGTCTCATGCCAAGGTGAGGAAAAAGAGAAAACAGTGAGAAAAGACTTCCCTGCCATCTACACGACAGCATGGACTGAACAGGGTATATTGCTGAGAACAGAGTGTATGTCTGACGACCGCAGGAAAGGGGGAAGAAAAGTCAGTCTAAAAATATAAACTCTGGATGGCAACCTACTTAAAGAGGTACCCCACATCAAGTAGGTGGGGTGCAGCTGGACCAGAATCTCAGCTTTTTTACTCATATTGGTGCCATGCATAAGAAACATTGCTCTAAGCTTGATGTGCTCTACTGAAACAAATCCTGCCTTCCTCTCCTGGTCCACCAAGAGATCATCCTTAAGATGTTCTTGCAGAGTTTAACTATGCAAGTGTAGTCTACAGCTTTGCTCCAAAATCTATACTTGCTTGGCTGGGTCCCCTTTTTCATTCCTTCTGCCGCTTTGCCCTTAGTGCTCCATCTCTTACCCATCATAGCTCTCTATAAGCTTATAATTACTGATCCTAGTTTTTTCCCATAGGGAAACCCAGTTGTAATTTTGCCATTTTAACCAGCTGGTTATAAGTGCCAGGTTTCCCATGTTCTACACATGTGCCTGCTACTGCTCTTGCTTTCCTCTCTGGTAGCCACAGTCCCTCAGCACCGACCCATTCACCGCCACTCAGAGTCGGTGATAAGTACGTGTTAAAAAATGACTGGGCTGAAAAAAAAAAAAAAAAAAAAGCTTTTCAGTTTTACGCTGGGCTACTACTTAAAGAAGAACAAAAAAAAAGGTTTCTTTCACAAGCCCCTTCCAACAACAGACCATGCTTAGACATGATCGGTCCGTGGCTCCACAGTGATACTGTTTATTTTATTTAATTGCTGTGCTGAAATAACTATCCCCAGCAATTATATAAAATAAAGGCTGGGTAGGAGGTGTAAAACCAGGCCTCAGGGGAGAGGCAAGAGAGATATAGAGAATAATGGCTGAGTAGTGGGTTATAACGAGAATTTTGCACAACCCCGCGGTGTGGGATGTCTTTTTTATAAACCCCTTGAGCTTTGCTGTTGGGGTTTATGTGGCATCCCATACCTTGGGATATGTAAAATTCTCGTTATAACCCCCTAACCAGCCATTATTCTCTATATCTCTCTTGCCCCTGCCTTGATGCCTGGTGTCACTCACGCTGTTCCTCCTTCCTGTCCAAATTCCAGTTTGCCACTGTTCCCACTTAATGCTCCTCTTCTTAACCCTGCAGTTACATCCTCCTACTCCCTCCGATCATTGACAGCTCATTTCTTTCATACCTCTCACAGTCTGGCCATAATTTAGTATACATTTTGACTCTGATAATACTTGGCTGAGGGATTTTCTGACTTGCATAACCAGATGCAGTAGGTGGGGCTGTGATCACTTTGCAAGTTGGACACCTCGGGGCACATTTACAAGCCCCCTTCCCAGCTCATCTGTAAAAGGGTCCCCTTCGGACACCTCAGGGCACATTTAATTGCCACACACATAAATTAATTGGAGCTGCTCCTATGAACTGCAACACCTGTGTAGGGGTGAAGGCAGGCTTTTTGTGATTGATCAGAAACCCAGAGACTGTAGAAGGTCCTGCCTGACTTTCAGTTCCTGCTGTACTTGCAGTGGGGATTTTCCCACCACTAACCAGTCATCCAGATAAGGGAAAACAGTGATTTTTCTCTCCCCCTGAAAAGTCTGGTCACTCGGAGTGCCGTTCGTCCACTTTCTCCTATGTGAAGAAAACTTCAAATAGTAAAATATAAGTATATTTTGTTTTCATTTACTGCCTCTACTATTTGTTTTGTATTATTAATCTAGTTACGTTTAAATTTGTTATTTTTCCCGGTTCCTCTCGGTTCGGTATAACTCGGGGGAACCAGGTTAGTTTTTGTTAAAATCAGGGTTCTCTGATTAAAGAACCGCCTTAGTTAATCTTTAAAAACTTGTTTTATTTCAAATTTTGTAACCGATAATTCTTGGTTACCAGAACCACTGACCCGGTTCCAAACTGCTACATCGGTTCGGTTCCATCGGTTCCTTTTCGGTCCCAGAACTGACCGTTCTATTTAAAAAAAAAAAAAAAAAAAAGCTTTTGCTGTTTAGCAGTTGTGGTTTTTCTCTTATTTTACATCATGTCTGAGAAACCCAAAAAGAGAACTGGTGAACCCGGATTCAAAAACTGTTCTCAGTGTGAAGTATTTGCAAAAGCAGTTAAAAACGCTTTATGTGTGGTTTGTTTGAGTTTTGACCATCTGAAAGAGGAATGTGAAGTGTGCAAAACATTCCCAGACAAGACATTAGAAAAACGTCTTGAAAGGCTCAAGAAGTTTACAAAGGGTTCCTCTGGCTCTGACCAGCCGATACCCCAAGATATTGTGGCTGAACCCACATCTGCTTCTGTGCCTGCCCCGAGATGGGCAAAAAGCACTCTAAAAGAACAAGTGAACCGGGTGACTCCCCAGTTCCTTCTAAAAAAAAGTACAAAATTAAAGCACACAGAACCCTCGCCCGCCAAACCTGGGACTTTTGTGCCTGCTATGCCTGTACCAACAGCCCAAGAAATTGCTCAGGCCTTTAAAATAATTCAAACCTTACAGGCACTATTTCCTCCTCAGCAGTCTCCTACCCCTCCCCAGGGTCCCCAGGCTGGCAGCAATGTGCATCCACCCCCTCAAGACAGAGGGGATCAGTTTGGTGATGATGATTATAGTGAGGAGGAGGGACCAATTGAACAAAAAGTGTCCCCTGAACAGGACTTTGGTTCTCCTTCAAGGGTGAGTGAGGATTTTCCATCCCATTTTACTTTCATCAGGAAGATGGCAGATGCATTAGACATCTCCACTACTGAGCAAGTTGAGGATGAAGAGGAGGTAGAGTATTTGGAGATGATGGGGCTGACACCCACAAAGGCTCTCCTCCTACCGGTGTACAAATTATTTAAGAAGGATGCCTTAAAGTTTTTACAGACACCAAATTCCATTCCTCCCATAGATAAGGAGGATGGACAGAAAATACCAACTAGAGAGGGAGGGAGCTGACTTTCTCTTCTCCCATCCAGGCCACCAGGGGGTTATTCAGCAAGCTGATTGTGACATGGCCAGGGTCCCTCTGTCCTCACATCCTCCGGACAAGGACTCCAGAAAAATTGACAGTATGGCCAAAAAAGGGTACCTGTCAGCTACTTTGGCTATGTGTCATGCTACCATCCAGGCATATGCTGCCCAGTATCAAAAGTCACTGTGGCAGTCAGTCCTGGCTATGTCCCAAAAAGCTCCCTCACCTTTGTCAGATGACCTGGCTGAAACTGCCATGTTTGGGTTAGAGGCAGTTAAGTACCAATTTCAAATGGCTGCTGACACAAATGTCACTGCAGCCAGATGGATGGCAAATACGGTGGCACAGAGAAGGTTTGCATGACTCAGGGCCACAAACCTTACTCAAGATACCCAGTCTAAGGCCTTGGAATTTCCTTTGGAGGGAAATTCCCTTTTTGGGAAATCCACTGTGGCCTACATGAAGTAGATGGATGAGTATAAGGCCACTTACAGAAGCAACTCTGCCAAACAGAGAGCTTCTTCATCCACCAGGCCTTATGGAAGGGGAGGCCGCGGCAGGTCCTTTTATACTAGGCCCTTCCTCCAGCCAGTGGCCTTACCCCAGTACCAACAGTACCCACAGCAGGGATACTCCAGGGGCAGGAGTAGAAGGGTCTCGAGGTGAGGATCCCAAGCTCAGCCTCAGCCACAATGAAAAGAGACCCCTGAGCCACAGGCCACTTCCTCCCTACCTGGAGGAGGCAGACTGTCTCATTTCCTCCATGCCTGACTGAACATCACCACTGACAAATGGGTTCTGGAGGTAGTGGGTCAGGGTCTGTCTCTGGAATTCAAATCCCCTCCCTGTCAAAAGATCAGAGTTTTCAGTTCTCCCTCCCTAGCAGAGAAAACACTGCTAGAGGCAGAGGTTCAAAACCTGCTACAGCTAAGAGCAGTAGAACCAGTTCTAAAGTCTCTGAGAGGAAGGGGTTTTTATTCCAGCTACTTCCTAACAACAAAAAAAGTGGGGAGTGGTGGCCTATATTGGATCTCAGAGCTTTAAACAAGCACCTGAAGAAACAAAAGTTCAAAATAGTAACTCTAGCTGTGATTTTTGCCAATGCTCCAAAAGGGAGATTGGCTGGCATCACTGGACTTAAAGGATGCCTATTTCCACATCCCCATAAGGGATTCTTACTGGAGATATCTCGGATTCAGACTCCCTTCAGGCCAGTACCAGTTTTCAACCCTGCTTTTTGGCCTTTCTTCGGTCCCAAGGGTATTCACAAAATGTCTTGTTGCTGTAGTAGCACATCTTCGGAGACAAGGAATCACTGTTTTCCCTTATCTGGATGACTGGTTATTGGTGGGAAAATCCCCACTGCAAGTACAGCAGGATTTCAAAGTCACCCAGGACCTTCTAGAGGCTCTGGGGTTTCTGATTAATAACAAAACGTCTGCCTTCTCCCCTACACAGGTGTTGCAGTTCATATGAGCAAAAATAAATACCTTACAGGCCAGAGCCTATCTGCCTCTGGAAAGAGTAAAAAGCCTTCAGTCCGTGGCAAATCCCTTCAGGTTACACAAACCAAAAACTGCAAGACAGTTTCTTCAGCTACTGGGCCACATGGCTGCTTCCACAGGCACAGTGCTGGGTTCCAGATTCCACATGAGGGACATCCAGTTCCACCTCAGGGCTCACTGGTGTCAGAAAAAATACACATTTTCAAAACTCATTCCAGTAACAAGGGCACTGTTAGAGGCCCTCTTGTGGTGGAAGGAGCAATCCAACTTAAGACAGGGAATCCCCTTTCAGAAGGAGAACCCCTCAGTAATTCTCACAACAGATGCATCCCTGTTGGGCTGGGGCGCCATCTAGGGCAGCATACCACTCAGGGTACCTGTCAGTTGCAGAGTCCCTTAAGCACATAAACTTGCTGGAACTCAGAGCAGTTTTGCTAGCTCAAAGAGCTTTCTCTCCTGTAGTACATGGTAAGGTGGTACAGATCAGAACAGACAATACCACCACAATGTATTACATACTGTAAATAAGCAGCAAGGCACCAGGTCAGGCCTCCTTTGCACAGAAGCCATATGAATCTGGACTGTAGCTTATTCTCTGGGAATATCCCTACAGGCAATGCACTTGCCAGGGAAAGACAACATCCTGGCAGATGCCTTGAGTCGAATCAATCAGGCCCATCATGAATGGACCCTGAACAGACAGGTGGTACAGATTATTTTCAGAAGGTAGGGTACTCCACAGATAGACTTGTTTGCATCCCACCAGAACCACCACCTGCCTCAGTATTGTTGCAGACCACCAGACCAGGGCACACTCTCTCTGGACGCCCTGACCCTGGATTGGTCAGGGAAGTTCCTGTATGCTTTTCCTCTGGTTCACAGGGTACTGCTCAAGCTCAGGTTCCATGCAGCATCACTGATCTTGATAGCTCCAGATTGGCCAATGCAGCCATGGTACTCTCTACTGCTCTCCGTGTCTGTCACCAAACCAATACACCTCCCTCGGAGGCACAACCTACTGACTTCCAGCCAGGGAACTCTGTTGTATCCGAATCTCAAGTCCCTCAACCTCAAGGCTTGGCTCTTGAGGACATAGAATATGCTAAATTGAACCTCTTTGAATCTGTGTTAACTATTTTAAGAGCTTACAGGAAACCATCAACTACGAAAACCTAGTCTTCTAAGTGGAAAATATTTTCAATTTGGTGCTCAAGTAAATCTCTGATACCAGGCCAAGCCGGAGTTCCAGTTGTCCTGGATGATCTCTCTCATTTACATTCCTCTGGTTTGCAGTCCAGTTCCTTGAAGGTTCATTTGGCAGCTGTGTCTGCCTACCGAAAATTTCTGCTGGGGCAAGGGTAACCTTAGCTTCGGATCCTATTTTTAAAAGATTCTTCAAAGGCCTGAGTCATTTGCATCCCCCTCACAAGGCACCAGTGCTAGCTTGGGATTTGAATGTGTGTATAGCTAAACTCATGGGCTCTCCCTTTGAACCCATGGCTACAGTTCATCTAAAATATGTCACTTGGAAAATGTTTTTTCTTGTGGCAATGACTTCTGCAAGAAGGATTAGTGAGCTTCAGGCTCTCTGTATAGAACAGGACTATATCTCCTTTCATAGGGATAACGTAGTCCTTAGAACAAACAGAAAATTTCTTACCAAGGTGGTCTCAAACTTCCACTTAAACCAGTCAGTCACTCTCCCTGTCTTTTTCACTGATCATACTACCTCTGGTGAAAAAAAGACTTCACAGTTTGGATGTAAAAAGGGCTCTGAGTTACTACATGACAGCCACAAAGGGCCATAGACAGGACAGAAAACAGTTATTCCTGACCTATGGGGATGTGATACAGGGTAATCCAGCCTCTAAAAGGTCCATTTCTCGGTGGATAGTCCAGTGTATCCAATTCTGCTACACTAAAGCTGGTAAGGAGCCCCCATCAGGATTGAGGGCCCATTCCACAAGAGAAACAGCTGCCACTTTACCAGCTGCCAGGGATGTTCCGCTGGTGGATATCTGTAAAGTAGCTACCTGGAAAACAGTAAACACTTTTACAAAACACTACAACCTGGGTATTCTGTCCAGAAGTGATGCTAGATTTGGCACAGCAGTCCTGCAAAGTCTGTTTCCAAAATAAAGTTCTGTGCCCACCTCCAGTGGTACTGCTTGTCAGTCTGCATAAAGTTCAGAATATTCTGAGCATTACTGGGGTTAGAAGAAAAAATGACTTACCATAGTAATCTTCTTTCTTCCCAGTGATGCTCAGATATTCATAACTTCCCTCCCAACCTCCCCTTCCAGAACTTCAGCCTCTGCACTCCGCATGCTGGTGCCACCATTATCACTATACACCCTTGGAGTGTTTCTTACCCTGCACCTGTTAATAGTTAAGGTGAACAGTGTTCATTGTGTTTTCTACCTTTTTGGTATTTCTCTGGCATTTTGTTCTAACTCTGTTGAATTGTTGATTTCTCCAGTTGGAGTTTTTGTTTTTTTCAAATTTATATTGTCGGCAAAACCCCAATTTTAATAATGAAATTATAGTACTATATTATTCTGCACCTACTTGCCAGGCTCCTTTATAAAATCTGAAGAGGTTAGAACACAGGCAGTTAGTAGAGGCAGTGTTTGAAAGATGCTCATGTGCAAAGTTTTGCATCATTTGCATGTGTTCTGTCTCTCCAGGCAGTCCAACCTCTCAGGCTTACTGCATAAAGTTATGAATATCTGAGCATCACTGGGAAGAAAGATTACTATGGTAAGTATTTTTTTCTTCTCTGCCTTAATTTTACAAGTGCCCTCTCCAGCTCATCTGTAAAAGGTAGCCAGCTGAACCGACTCAGGCACCTGGCGCCATTTTCAAAATCCTGAAATTATTTGGAGCTGCTTCACATTTTAAGTACTCTGCTTGTGCAAACTCATTCTCTGCCTTACCCCCTCCCTCCCCCACCTCAACACCTTAATAAATAGTCTTTAAGCCCAACTAGCCCCACCCTTCTTGGCCTTCTGAGTCAATTACAGTAATTTTTCTTACCCAGCTTAAAGGGCCAGTTGCATCTCATCTTGCTGAACCACACAAGCACAACACACACAGGCTCTCCCCATACTCTTCTTCTCTCCAGCACTACTCTGCCATTTGGCTATAGCCAAGCATAACGTCTCTATCTTGTGCAATGGCTGGGTGGGCTACTCTCTTTCTCACCCTCCTGAGCCCAAATAACCGGCGGTACAGCACTCAGATTTCTGGGCATGCTCCTTCTCTCCCTGGGACTCCCATTAATGTGCACTCCTCAGCAATATTCTCTTACAGTGTCTTACTACCCACTCCCTTCAGTGAACACAAAACAAATGGCTCTAAGCATTTCCATGCACGTTACCCGTGGTGCCTGCACCCAATGGCCCTCTATCTCAGGATCCTCAATGTTAAAGGATATCAGTACTCAAAAAGCCAGAGTAGGCAGCATAAGCTCAGTGTCAAACTGATTAAGGAATATCTCTGTCACATAGCCTTCCTGCTCCTGCTACTCTCTGGGAATATTCACCCCAACCCGGGCCCTCAAACACACCTGAATGAGTTGCAAGAAAATGCTGGCAAACTTATAATTGGCTCACTCAATATTTGGAGCCTCCTACCAAAAATGGACAACCTGTATGCCTGGACACAACAACATAACCCTGGTATTCTTTCAGTAGCTGAGACATGGCTGTCTCCCAACATTGCGGTTGCCTCCATTTCAATCCCAGGGTACACCGTGTTCAGGGCAGATCGCCTCGCCAAAAGAGGTGGTGGCTGCGAAATATATCTCAGGGACAACCTACAGGCCCACATCCCACCCCTACGTGATATGGGTACCAGCATGCAATCCTTGCAGTGAAAATATTTCTTGGAAAGCATAACAAAACTCTCACAGTCCTCTCGGTATATATCCTGCCTGGACAGAAATCCAGTGGACTTGACTCACTACTCAGATGTCTCTACCCTCAATCTCAACTCTGAAATACTACTGTTAGGTGACTTCAACGCAGATTGGCCCTCCACTGTGGCAATTCCATACAAAGCTGCAGTGATATCTGTGCACCTTTCCCAACTTGTCTTCTCACACACTAGGGTAAACTACAAGACTCGCACATCAACTTTGCTAGACTGGGCCCTATCAAATAGGCCAGAACACATCTCCAAAACCTCTGTCCTGCCTGATGCTTTCAGCAATCATTCACCTGTTCTAGTTTGCTGGTCTAACAGCTACTCCAAACCCCCCACTAGAACTATCACAGACAGAGTCCTTAAGCAAGGCCATCTGGACCAGTTCATAGTCGACTGGTCCCAAGTCTACTCCTCGACATCTGTGGATACAGCCCTGGAGTGCTTCATCATGTTATTCAATGCAGTCTGTGACACACACGCGCCAATAAAAAAATGGATACTAAAGGTCCAGAGCAACCTTGGTTCTCTCCTGAGCTTCTTGTGCACTTGAAAACAAGAGACTGCCTCTGGTATAAAGCCCAGGAGATCGGCAAGCAGGCTGACATTCAGCTCTACAAAAAGGCCTGCAGTGACTGCACTAGGGAGATACGGGCGGAAAAAATCCAGTACTACAAGGATGCGCTTACCCAGTCCTGGAGTGACGGTAAAAAATTTTGGGCTAACCTCAAGGAAGTCACAGGGAAAATTAACAAGCTATCCCCTACGATGCTTAACATTGATGGCGTACCTACTACTGACCCGGAAACTATTGCTAACTCACTTAACAAAGCATTTACCGATCCCTCTGGAGTGCTACCCTCAGCCTTTTTCAACCCCTCTGACTCCTCTGTCACAACGCAAACAATGAACCAACCGCCTACTAACTCATTTTCAGTTCAGATCCATCTCCTTAAATGAAGCCAAGAAATACCTGCTAAAGGTCCTGGGAAAATCATGCTACAGTAGAGACTCCCTTGATTTAAAATTTGTAGCCCTATCGCTGGAAGTCATCTTGAAGCCTCTTACCTACCTAATCAATGCCTCACTAAGATTCTCTCAGTTCCCGCAGCAATGGAAGGTGGCATTAGTGACCCCAGTCTTCTAGAGTGGTGATCGATCCATGCTAGGAAACTACAGACCCATTTTGATTCTCCCTCCCCTATCCAAGACACTAGAGAGGATTGTTGCTGATCAATTAGTGGAATATCTTGAAAAATACAACATTCAGTGCCCTGAACAACATGACTTCTACAAAGCACACAGCACCATCACAGCACTATTTGAGTTCATGGGCTTTATTCACAACTCACTTGAGCACAGCGAGCTGGTTGGTGCAACGTTTATCGATTTGTCAAAAGCATTAGACATGGTTAATCATGACCTCCTCGCTGAGCAACTAGATGTTATTGGTCTGTCAGACGATACTGTAAGATGGTTCAAATCCTACCTCTCGGGCCGATCCCAGCAAGTTAGGATAGAGAATGTCTACTCTGACAGCAGAACAGTTCGCTTGGGTGTTCCACAGGGCTCCATCTTGGGTCCCCTAATGTTTAGCTTATTTTTAATTCAGCTTCCTAGTTCCTGTCCTAGCAAAATTCTACTCTGTGCAGATGATGCTGTCCTCTTCTCCAAAGGCACAGACCCCAGGTCACTGGAGCTCACCCTACAAGACAGTTTCTTCTCAGTGGAGAAATGGTTCAAGGCACACAAACTTGTCATGAATTATAAAAAAACAAAGGCAATGATGTTCTCCAGCCCACAGAGTTGACATCGATAGCACCCACTTACCATTACCAGTGATGAAGGTGCATCACTTGAACAGGTACTGCACTTTAAGTACTTGTGGGTTACACTTAACAGTACCATCTCGTTTGTCTATCATATAGACAGTATAGTAAAATCACTCAGTATATGGATCGGCCTCCTAAACAGGCATAAGCACAGTCTCACCCATGAAGCACTAAACCTTGCCATCCGCAGCTCAGTCATCTCTCTTGTGGAGTATGGTATTGCAATCTGTGGATCTGCAACAGACACAGCCCTCCACCGTATCAAAGTTGCCTTAAATAAGGCATGCCGCCTCTCCACCGATTCAGAATGTCAAACCTACATCTGTGACCTTTATACCCTCACCAACTGGCTCCAGTTCAGTAGCAGACTTCAGTACCAGACCTGCCTGCTGGGTAAAAAAGCAAGTCTAGGCATGCTACCTATAGGCGTCCAGAAGCACCTCACCCCCTTTGAATGCAGCCGCACCACAAGAAGCTCTGGGAGCATGGTGTTCAAGATTCCAAGATGTCGCACCACTCTAGGAAAAAGGGCCTTTGCTCACCAGGCACTTAAATGGACTAACAACCTGCCACCAAGCCTCTTTGCTATTCCAACGCTGGGCCCTTTCAATCACGGGCTATGATCATATCTGGTTACCAAAGCAAGTTGCAACTGTTTCCACTAAGGCCTCCAGCCCCTGGCAGTTTGTCAATCTAAGTACCTCCTGGCACTTTTTATGCCCCCATTTCTTACCTCCCTAAACTATGCCACCCTCCTCCCCTTTGCATCTACCTCCGCTCCTCCGGGCGCCTCTCCACCCCCTACTACTTCCCTCCCTAACTGACCCAACCTCTTCCACCATCCTCCCCTCATCCCCTCTCCACCACTCCCCTTCTGCTCCCATTCCCTTTCTTTCTCTTCTTATACTGACATCCTGCTCTGATCCTGCACCACTCCCTCACCCGATACCCTCTGTTAACACTTCCCACTACTGGCACTGCCAGTATGCTTAGTATAAGCCTCCCTCACCAGTGACGAGGCCCACCTTCTGGGCTGATTATCAGTATCTATTCTCTCTCCCCAGTTTATCTTCTCACTATTACCCCTCTCTTCCTGAACCAACCCCTCCTCTTGTTCACACTCTCTCTCTCTCCGTTTTTTCCTTTTGTGTTGGCAAGTACCATTGTATATAGTGTTTGCTTATTTCAGTCACACAGGTAACCTCTTACCTAATTTGCCTTAATTGTTGTCCTCTTATGGCTTCCCGTAAGCTGTAGTTTTATTTGTTACTGTAATGACCCTGATGTGGAACCTATGTAATGAGCCTGTACTCAAAGGTTAATCCGAGATCTTAATAAATGCTTTAATGATCAATGCTAAATGCTTTAATATACCTGATGTGGAGATTCTGTCTAGTCAGTTTGTAATGATCCAATCTAAACATGAGCCTTCCTTTGTTTTGTTGTTGAATCTAGTAGATGAGGTAATCGATTATGTAAAGTGGTGTCAGATGGCCTGTTCTTTGCTGCTGTTTATGTGGGGCGGAGCTACTCAGTTTTGAATCTGTCAAGTATTGAAGTTCAGTGTTGGTGGGAAGGTACTCAGGGTGATCCAAGATTTCTCGGGTTTATTTGGTTCAGAGTGTATTAGTAGGCCACGAGACCCCTCGAGGCTACCCTCCAGTGCTCAGTGGTAGTAAACATATAGTTTGCCATGTTGGATTAAGGTATCTAGTTTATTTTTTTTAAATAGTTTTATTGCTACTGTTTATGACATCTATGAGTAGGCTATTCCATAATTCATCCACCCTTCCTACATTTATTAGTAGAGTGAATGCCCTCTAGTCTGGATATTGTTGATTTTTATTACGAATCCATTTCTGTGTTAGTTCAATGTTATTCGTGACACAGAACACCAGAAGAAGAGCTCCTCTCCCTAGTTTGTAGATCCATTAGATCACCAAGGGATTTTAGTCTTCATAGCAGGGGTGTAGCCAGGCATTTCAGATTTGTACACCAACCTGCCACACTGCTACCCCCTTTCCCACTGTTGTTCATGCATGCCCCTTCACAACTTGAGTCCAAGGTTCCTGGTTCTACTCAGATGATTCCCACACTAGACTTGCTGTCTGTCTGCGCTGCTAGTGTGGTGCTCGCTGCTCACTGGTAAACGCCACTGACTGCACCACGAGTCCAAGACCACAGCAGAAATTTCTTCTTTCTCCCCTGCAGGTAGGCAGATTTGCTTCACTTGCAATGCCACATGATGTCTTCATTCTTTTCGCTGGCTCTGAGTCTGTTTTCCGTCTGCTGCTTCTCGGTTCTTCTGCTCCGTCTCTCACTCCCAGTACAACTGAACTAATAGTATGGTTTCTAACTTTGCTGGGGCATTTAAGCTCACTGCCCCAGACTTGCCACACCCCTACCAGATGCCGGAGCCAATCACTATGCAGGTGGACCATGTGGACCTAATTGAGACTTTCAGCTTAAACATCCGCGGTTCACTTTGCCAACCCCCCCACCCCAAAACAAAGCTGAAAGAGAAAAGAAAAAGCCTGTGAAGCCAAACAAAGTAATTTAAACGCAATGGACTAGAGAGGGCTGGCCAGTTTGTTTGCTGCCCCCTGCTACTAAACTTGGTACACCATGGCTTACTTAGAGTATCAGTAGCTACGCCCTTGCTTCATAAGATAGTCACCTAGAAGGAAAGCAGTGGACCCCAGAGGAGGAGGAAGCAAATCCTGGTGGGGGACTCCATCATAAGAGGGATCCAGCTAGGAACACAGGAAGGGGAGGACAGGGAGGTGAGGTGCCTACCGGGTGCCACGGAATGGAGGAATGGAAAGAAGATCCTGGGGATCACTGGGAAGGCAAGACAGGAGGGTGAGCTGGATGTCATTATCCACCTAGGTACTAATGACCTAGCAAATGGGGAGCCAAAGGAAGTTTAGGAAGAGTTTAGGAAATTGGGGAGGGGTCTCAAGCAAGTAGCTACTTCTGTCACTTTCTCAGAAGTACTACCTGTGAGAGGCAAGGGAAGCATAGGAGTGCATGCACCAGGAACTTTAACTCATGGTTGAAGAACTGGTGCTGTGAGAAAGGGTTTGGATTCATTGGTGACTGGGGACCCACCTGGAGGGATGGAGGTTTGTTCAAGCCTGACAGCCTGCATCCATCCTGGAGGGAATCCAAGCACTCAATGATAACTTTAAATGCTACATTGACAAGCATTTAAACTAGCAAAGGGGTGGCAGGCCAGCAAGGGAGGTACCTACTTGCTCACCCCTACAGCTAGCAGTGGAACCAGTGAACCAGAGGGTGGCTATCTCTGCAAAGCAGTGTGCAAAAGATGGAAATTAGTGCCCAAGAGGTGGATAGGCAGAAAAGGGGCCAAATTCAGCAGAAGGGCAGACAGCAAGGAGAACCAGGGATAAAGGACAACCAAGGAAGGGGCTGGAGTGGAACAGTGAAACAGTCTAGGTAGGTCAAATCATGGAAAGCCGTGTGTGAAAATGCCAGGAGCCTTAGCAACAAGATGGAAGATCTGGAGGCTGTCATGGTGCAGTCAGACCTGGACATTGTGGCCATCACTGAAACCTGGTGTAATGATAACCACGACTGGGAGATGGCCATACCTGGCTACAGCATATTCAGAAGAGACAGAGCAGGTAGGAAGGGAGGAGGAGGAGTGGCACTGTATGTGAAAAATGACATAAGGGCCACAGAGATCCAGGAGGAACAAAATGGGGGCGAGATACTCTGGGTTAAGCTGGAAAGGAAAATGGGAACAGCCATCCGCACAGGTGTGGTCTATAGACCACCAGCCCAGGAGGAAGAAACAGATAGGGAGCTGATGCTAGCCATCCAAAGGATGGCAGACAAGGGAGGTAGTACTGGTTGGAGACTTCAATATTCCAGACGTGACTGGAGCATCCCAGCAGCAGCATCAACTAGGAGCATATTTATCCTGGACTCCCTTCAGTGTGCCTTCCTCAAGCAACTGGTCATGGAACCAACTCTGCAGAAGGCAATACTGGACCTTGTGCTCTAAACGGGGACAGTGTGATGGGGGTAACAGTGGGGAGCACCTGGGGAACAGTGACCACCAGTCATTGTGGTTTGAAATCACAGAAAGAGCAGAACCAAACCACACAAAAACATGTATCCTGTATTTTAGGGGGCAGACTTTGGGAAAATGGGAGGTACTTGAAAGAGGCATTAGGGGGAATGGGACAGGAATCGGGTTGAGGAACAGTGGGCAGTATTTAAAATGGGGATTACAAGAACAACAGAATTATGCATTAAGCAGGTTAGCAAAAGGAAAGGAAGAGGAGACCATTATGGTTTTCCAAAGAGGTAGCAAAGAAAGTGAAAGCCAAAAAGATTGCATTCAGGCAATACAAAAAGACACAGGCAGAAGGGATAGGAGAAGTACCAGGAGAAGCAAGGGAGGCAGTGAGGTCAGTAAGGGAACAAAGCTCAGACAGAAGAACACATTGCAGAATCAGTGGGTAGAGGGGACAAAACCTTTTACAGGTACATAAGTGAAAAAAGAAAGACAAAGGGAGGGATAGTGAGACTGAAGGGGGAGGATGACAACAGTAAAACTGACATATTGAACAAGTATTTCTGCTCAGTCTTTACTAAGGAAGAAGAGGGTAATGGGTCTGAAGGGAGTACAAGGGGTGAGAATGGTGCAGAAAATGGACACAAGTTCCTTTACACAAGAAAGAGTCCTGAAGGAACTGGAAGTAATAAGAGTTGATAAAGCAATGGGGCCAGATGGGGTGCACCCCAGGGTCCTTAAAGAACTAAGAGAGGTGGTGGCTGAACCTCTGGCTATCCTGTTTAGCCGATCACTGGAAACAGGGGAGGTACCCAAAGACTGGAGGACAGCAGATGTAGTCCCCTTATACAAAAGCGGGAACAAAGAGGAAGCAGGGAACTACAGACCAGTCAGCCTCACCTCGGTAGTGGGGAAGATCATGGAAGCACTACTGAAGGAGAGATTGGTGGAACATCTGGTTGTCAATGGACTACAGGACCCAAGGCAGCATGGTTTCACCAGGGGAGGTCATGTCAGACTAACCTCATTGAATTTTTTGACTGGGTGACTAGAGAGGTGGATCAGGGGAGGGCAGTGGACATGGCCTATCTGGACTTCAGCAAGGCTTTGACACTGTGCCACATAGAAGACTATTACACAAACTGGGAATATGGGTGTGGGCAGGACAGTAGTGTGGTGGGTAGGTAACTGGCTGGGTGGCAGGACACAGAGGTGGTAGTAAATGGCTGTCACTCCGCAGAGGGAAGAGTGACCAGTGGGGTACCACAGGGATCTGTGCTGGGACCGGTCCTATTCAACATCTTCATCAGTGACATTGCACAGGATCTAGAAGGCAGAATTTCACTGTTAGCTGATGACACAAAGCTCTGTAACAGAGTAGACACACCAGAGAGTGTAGACAGAATGAGAAGGACCTGCAGAAACTTGAAGAATGGTCAGGGGTTTGGCAGTTGAAATTCAATGCAAAGAAGTGCAAGATAATGCATATGGAGCACAAAAACCCTGGCACAATATATCAGTTGGGGGTGAGGATATAGCATGCACCAAGCAGGAAAGGGATCTTGGGGTTATCATCTCTGATGACCTCAGGGTAGGGAAACAGTGTGACAAGGCAGCAGGTAAAGCAAATAGGATGCTGGGATGTATAGGCAGGGCATCACCAGCAGGAAAGGAGGTCATAATTCCGCTGTACAAGACACTAGTGAGGCCCCACCTGGAGTACAGTGTACAGTTCTGGAGACCATACCTACAAGGACATAGACAGGTAGAGAAGGTTCAGAGGAGGGCAACAAAGATGGTGCATGGATTGCATCACAAGTCCTATGAAGACAGGTTGAAGGAACTAAACATGTATTCCCTGGAGGAGAGGAGGGAGAGAGAGGATATGATAGAGACATACAAGTATCTCACAGGGAGGAACAGGGTGCAGGAATACACTATTTTTAAGCGAAAAAGATGTTCCAGGACTAGAGGGCATGGGATGAAGTTGGAGGGAGGACGATTCAGAGGAAACCTGAGGAAGAATTTCTTCACAGAACGGGTGGTGGACAAGTGGAACACCCTGCCAGAGGAAGTGGTGGGGGCTGAAACAATCACGGGATTTAAGAATGCATGGGATAGACATAAAGGAATTCTGGAGGTCAGGGGTAAGGGGCAACAGACTTCTAGGAAAACATAAACTGAACTTACAAGCTCAAATGGGCAGACTGGGTGGGCCATAGGCCCTTATCTGCCGACACTGTCTATGTATCTATGTACATAAACTTATCCAATAGGATCTGCTCAGTTCACAAGGGGGAAGGCTGTGTCAAGGAAGAAGAATTATTTGCATTTATATAGCACTTTTCATACACATTATATCCCAAGGCACTTGACGCGACTATAAATGTGTAGTGGCAGCCATTCCACCCATCAGCACCCAGACATAGCCTTGGACAGTTGCCTTAACTTGTGTTTTATGGGCAGGGGAATGTTGACCAGAACATCACAGAAAAATCACCTACTTTTAAGAACACGCGCCAGGACAGCACCGTAGATGGGTGGAAGGGATCCCATTTTAATGTCTCATCCTCCAGCATTTGGAGCGTGAAACCAAGTTGTGATGTGGGACTGGAATCCATGAGCTTCTGACCCAAAGGCAAATGTGCTAGCAAGTGAGCCATGCTGACACCTGGAAACTAGTAAGGAGGGTTCGTGGGGCGAGCATGAGGTCTAAATGTTGGTGAAAGAGGGAGGATATGCAGGGATATTATAAACATTTTGAACAGTGAGTGGTGGGGTTGTTGAGTAGAGATAAGACAATCATAAGGCAAATATCAATGAATTTTGTTTTTTATAGAGCTGTTTCTTAGTCCAGGTCTCATCCTGTGGCAGCCCCCTAGCCTCGTCACCAACCTCATGGACTTAAAGGTTATCCATCAGTTACCCAGGACCACAACATGGTGGGTGGCCAGTCGTGTCGGCCATGCAGGAGCCTTTGCAGGGTAATGATTTGGACAGTCAAGCTTGTGTGCAGTAGCAAGCATGTATGACAGCCATCCAGCAGTGACCCTTCCCAGCTGGTGCTAATGGCTGTGCTATCAACTGGTCTCTGCCGTTCGGCAGTCACACAGTGGGAGTAGGTTCCACCACTTGACAGCAATGGCGATGTCCTCAATATCCCTGACAGCAACGGGAACAATGCTGACTGTCGGCATGGCTTCTGTTGGGATGAAGTCTTTTTCTGTGGGGGACTTCAGGTCAGAGTTGATTTGGGGTGGGGGGGCGCAACACCGGGAATCACTATATCGGCAGACCACCACAGCAAGCAAATCTCGACCTGGCGAGATTTGTCGCGGTGGTGGTGTTCGATGTTGAAATGTAGCTGTTGTGGGTGACACCATGGGAGTAGCATCCCCTCACAATGAGGAAGGAGAGAAGTCCCTGGGACCCTCCATCCTTCCTCTCCCCCACCAGCCCCTGATGGCCTGCACGCATTCCTGAATACAGATCACTGTTGTAGTAAAATGGTAGCACTACTGCTGTGTTACTGAGCTGGCCATGTCAATGACTGTTGATGACAACTGTCTATTGACTAGGGCTAGTTAACAAAAAAAAAACATTGGGCTTAGGACAGCAGCAGTACATTAAAAAGTTTTAGGTTGTTTAGTGGATGTTAAGTGGTCAGGTATCTAACCCAGTGCTCCTTAAAATAGTGGGTTGGCTGCACACCACATATGTAAAACTTGATATTGGACTCTAATTCATTCAGTTTGCTTTCCCATTTCAGTTGGATGCCTATCCTTTCACATTTGTAACTCTTACATAGAATTTGGAGATCAGGTGCAGGGTGGATTTTGTTTGTCATTTTTATGACTTAAGTACAGAAAATAATTATTGATTTTCTTTTCTGTTCAGTGTTGATATTTTAAAAGGGTCAAATTAGCACTGGCCCACTAAGTAAATGCTGGTAAATTTTGTATTGAGCTAGTAAAAGTTTCTTTGAACTAGCCAAGCTGGTATCGACACAGTGGTAGCACTCAGCTTGGTTACAAATGCAAGTGGTCTGGGTTCAAGAATGAGCAGTATTTGTCAATCAGTAGTTTTTCTCCATTTCGGTCTGTCAGATGGCACCTCTCCCAAATCTCATCACCAACCTTCTCACACACTTACTAGTTATCTGGTTATCCACAACTTTCTCAGAAGTGTATTTTTTTCTTAATTAGACCTAGTCAGTAGACAGTTGTAATTTTTTTTTTTTATTTAGTTGTTTAACCAGGTATAGCACACATAATTAATAGTCATGGGTGGGTGGCCTGCCATGCCGCTCACGAGGAAGCATGTGTGGGGGGGAGGTGCCAGCTGAGGGCAGCCCAGCATCTTTTTCCTCCATTTTCTCCCTGTGGGCATTAGCGTTGAGACGTCTGTATCCAAGCATGTCATGCTATAGCCATGCTCCTCATGCACCACTGCTGTGCTGCTGCATGACCTCCATCAGGTGGCAGTCTCTGGTGTCCCTCTCCTGGATGAAGAAGAGCTGCCATCGCGTGCTTAATCCTCCATCATCTTGATGACCTGTCAAGTGACCCTACTCCATTCCTGAACCCGGGTCACTGACTTGGGGAGGGGAAACGCAACTGCTCCTCCACTGTGGCAGCCAGCACTATTTGTTGAAGAGCAGGCAGGGGAGAGATGATCAATCAACCCATAGGGCACTCTCTAGGGGAGTGAGTGCAGTACTCCCTACTACCACATTGCTAATTGGATGACCACAGGTGGAGAAAAGGCAAGGTGGCTACAAGGATTCCCAGCAGGAACTAGTAATAAAACTGTAGGCAACAAGAGACAAACCATCTCACAGCCACTGGAACTGCAACAAGAGACCAGAACTTCAATGCAGGGTGATAATAGCAGATTTATTAAAAGTTTAAAGCAGCATTCTCCACCGCAGACCAGACCAAACTTTTTCACACACACGCAATGTGGTTTCTCAAGACAAGGTCATACACCACAGACACACCTCATAGCAATAGGCTCTTACAGAAACAATCCAATGGTATACCGTGGTAGTTATATAAAAGTTGACCAGTACTGTTGCTGCAACCGTGGAAAAAATACCACAGTGTGCCGCTACCACAGTAAAAAAAAATACCGTGGTTTGCCACTACCACAGTAAAAATTACATGCAGTTTTTAACATGGCATGCCGTAAACCACGCTATTTTTTTTCCGCAGTTGGGGCAATACCATAGTACCGCAGTCAACTGTTATATAACTACCACTGTACGACTGTGCAGAAAAGTTAATTATAAAGTGCAAGAGCATGTATAAATATATGCAAAGTGTGACCAGAAAAATATGTAGAATCATATTATTTACAAAGACTACAATTTTCACCATTTTCAGTTGATAATTATAAGGGGAAGGGAGGAATTAGGAGGAAAGGAAACAAAAGGGAAAAACAAAGGGGGTGTAGAAACACCTTTACGTCAAGATAATTACAGCATTACATGTAATACTTATAATAAGTGCACATTAATCTAAAGCATCCTGCAAGGAACACAGAAGCTAAACTTAATCAGCTGGACTGCAGGTGCAGTGGTAGTGCTACCACCCATAACACTGACGACATGGGTTCAGGCACGAGCCAGGGCTGTCAGAGGGCCTTCTGGGGGAGGAGAATCAAGCATCCTACCCGGATACTGTCCTCCTCCATAGAGAAGGGGTCAAATTTTCCTTCTGCTGTACCACCACCTGTATGACCATAGGTGACAATACAGGGGATCTGTGAGTGACAGGTGGGCCATTGGACTGTGCTCAGCGGTTGGCTGCATCATCCCAGGCAGCAAGCCAATCCTGATGTGCACTCCTGGCATGGGACGGGGAGAACATGGAAAACAGCACACCGGATGGACAGATGAAGCTCCTTCAGTGGCCTACTCTCATGTTGGAGCCAAGCTGCAGTGCCCCAGGAATGAGCCACACCTTCACCTCTGCCCAGGGTGGCCAGGTGTCTGCAGGAAAAAATGGCACAGTAGCAGATGGTGGACCTCGCCCTAGAGAGTGAACACTGGGGAGGGGCAGCATGGGGGCGTGTCCCAGGTGGGTACGGGGATGCGGGGTGAATGCAGCAGGGACTCAACAGGGAGAGCAGCTCGCTAGGAGGTGGAGGAAGGAGGTTCCAACCTGTGCTCAGAGGAGCACAAACGTATATTTGGAAAAAAAAATTAAAAGTAATCCATGTTGGCTGTGCAGTGTACATGTTCACTCTAGGTAACAGTATTGGCCAGTTTTTATTCCAAGACTTCTCTGAGTATTGACACCTGAGGATTAAAGGTAAAAGTTGAGAGTGTGCCCCATCTGTTTTTACCTTCTCCTCTTTTGTAATTGTGAGCTCTTTTCTATATTATCCACCCTATTTTTAGCATTACCTTTAGGTGGAGTAAGAAAATCAAGGACATGCAAGTACATAGCCTTCGTAAGCCTGCTTTGAGTACAGTAATGAATAACACCCTCACTCCTGGAGTGGTAACTGTAAGTTTAGTTTACATTTCTACTTACCAGTACTTTCATCCACCGAATGAAAAAGGAAAAGACAGATGTATGAGATTTTATTACTTGCAGTACACCATCTTATCTTATATATGTGGTGATATGCTCGTGCAATACCTTCTGTGTTGCCAGAACTTTGCGATTATTCAAGATATGCATGGCAAACATTTAAAAAGTATTGAAAATGGTGATCATGACAATGCATTGGCTGCTTATGTCCAAAAAATGCAATTCTGGCCATTTGTTCACATTTATGGGACTTGAGAAAGTTTTTTGGGCATCAGGGTTGGGAATTTGGACAATAAACTGTTGAGAAGGGAATCGTTCTGGCAATACAGCTACACACCAGAGACTTCCCAGGTTTAAATGATGCTTTTCACTTGGGCCCTTTTCTGATTTGTTTGATGTTTTATTTCATGCCTGAATATTCATGTTCAGTATAGCAGCTTTACCTAGTTTAGCGTCTGACTTTTGTGCTAAGTATTTATGTTTTGTGTAATTATTGGCCCAGATATTCAAAAGAGTTGAGCCATGCGCAATAGGGTTGCGCCTGCGCAAGTACGAAAATGCACCATTCTGTGATATTCAGCAGGAGGCAGTTGCGCCCCCCAAATCATGCTGAGCAACAGCGCAATGATAATGAAGGCATGTACAACTGAAGGTAGAGGAACCATGCATAAATGGCGTAGTGCGATATTCAACAACTTGCGCCATGCGCAATAGGGGAGCAAGTGGAAGTTGTGCCATAGCGGAAATGAGCCAAAATAAAAGGGAGCAAGGGAGAGGTGCAAGAACGCTACAGGGAAGCCACATATGAGAGCAAAACACAGCAGGACACACTGGGCAGCAGGGACACACAGAGCCAGGCAGGAAAGGGCACCTGGAAGCAATAGCCACAGGGGAAGGTGTGGGGAGACATTGCAGAAGGGGAGGTACACCACACAGCAGTGAGGCAAGCACAGGCAGGTGTTCCCAGTGCAGGGGAAGTAGCAGTGAAGACAGCGGGGGGAGTACAGTAACAGCTGCCTGGGGTGGGGTGAACACAAGCCAGGGACATGGCCAGTGCCACCTTCCAGATGGAGACCGTTATGAGGGGGGTGAGAAGGCGGGCAGCAGAGGGGCATAGCCGTGGAAGGGCCCATCGGCGGTATGCCCCCAACAGGCAGTACTGAGCCCGCACCAGCTTTGAGCAGTACAGCGATACTGAGATTGTGGGCCGGTACCGCCTGAATCGGGCAATTCTGAGGTGGCTTTGTGAGCTGTGCAGTGATGTGATGCAGGCACCCACGACAGAACCATGCCCTGTCAGTGGAGACCAAAGTGACAGCTTGCATGTGCTTGCTCGCCATGGGTACCTTCCAGAGACCAAATGGGGACACCACAGGCATAACCCAATCGGCCACGTCATGCCACCTCACCCAATTCCTCAGCGCACTGCTGCCACATGCTCGCGGAGCACGGCGGAGCACACAGCAAACATACAGGAGTTCCACAGGGTAGCACGTATGCCTGGCATGCTAGGGGCAATAGACTGCACCCATGTGGCCATCCACATGCCACCTGGCCCCGAGGGGGCCGCATGCATCAATCGCAAGGGCTATGCCAGCATCAACTGCCAGGTGGTGTGCGATGCCAGGGGGCGCATAATCAGTGTCTATCCACGCACCCTTGGGGAGCACACAATGCCTTCATCTGTCACCAGTCGGCACTGTGCCACAGATTCAAGAGTGGGTATATCCCCACTGGCCACCTAGTGGGTGAGTATGCAAACCACATGGACAATCATAGGGCCTGGGGGGGCATGGTCAGAGGTGACATGGGTAGTGGCCTACATGGCAAGGGCAGGGCGATGCTATCACCAAACTAACCTCCACCCTCTACACACAGGTGACAGTGGATACCCACTCCGTCCCTGGCTGCTCACACCCTACCGGCGGCCGCAATCCCATCGCAGCAATGCTACAATGAGGCACACGCCACAACATGTAATGTCATCGAGCGGGTGTTTGGGATGCTGAAGGCACGTTTCTGTTGCCTGGACACCTCCGGCGGTGCCCTACAGTACAGCCCCTCAAAGGCTTGTGGGCTATTCCTGGCCTGTTGCATCCTACACAACATGGCCAATGAATGTGGGATAGCTGTACAGGTCAAAGAGGGGGACAGCGATGGGGATGATGAGGACGCCAATGATGATGGTGATGGACAGCCCCCCCCTTGGGCGACGGGACCCCCGACTGCTCCAGCTGGCACAGCTGCACCGGGACATCATCACGGAGGAGCACTTCAGCCAACCCAGGTAAGTCATGGGGCCATGTGCAGCCAACAGTGGCTAAGGCACAACCCACAAACACGCATGGACACACACCAGGGGTGCATGCCATCAAGGGAAGTGGCAGGGCATGGAACCACACACACAGCCAGGGATGGGTGAGGTTTAACATGCCATGCAGATGGACACACGCACGCGCGCGCACACACAACGCATCAAACTTGCACACAGACCCAGAATGCCACCCTTAGCCACACACATGTCCACAGACCACCACGCCCACTGCCTGTCCATGTGCGTGTGTCAGATGCTGAGCACCATTGCACATTGGTGTACAGCACAATGCAGGCATCATCATGCACACGCAACTGCGGACAGCAGCCGGGAGGGGTGTGCAGATGGACTTTGTGTCCGCGTGCAGGGCCGGGTACCCACCCGTGCACTGCCCACTGAAAGACACAATGTACACAGGGCAGCACCAGACAGTAGCCACGTTGGGAGACAGGTCAGTAACGCGACACAGTGCCCCGGCCACCACGGATGCGTGGGCGGCCCCGCCGAGACCCGCCAGCACTGACAGGCCAACCACTGGCCTCATGGGGTGGCACCGATGGTCCCCCAGGGGTTCCACTGCGTGAACGTGATCGTGCTCACGCAGAGGTCTGCAGCACACCGAACATGCCTGCGCCAGGTGTGCTCGGGATGCCCACAGCTGAACCCGGTGTCGACAGGGAGGGTGTCGCACGACGCCGGGAACGGGGGGTGAACAGTGCACTGCGTGGTGTCTGCGACGCATGGGCACATGACTGTGTGCCCATTGTGGCCATGACAGCAGTGAATGCCTTTGCATGCCTGTCAATGGCAGCGGTCACATCCTCCCACAACTGGTCCATCCCTGCCAGGATCAGAGCGGTGTCTCTGCTGTGACGCTTCTTTGCCCACTCCAGAGCCGCACGCAGTGCATCCACCGATGTCGCAAGCCGCATCTGCTGCTGGACTGATGCTTGCAGTAGGCGGGTGTGCTCGTCCAAGAGGTCATCTGCCTCCTGTGCATCCTGTCCCTCAGGGTGTGCACGGCCCTGAAGCTCAGCACCCCTTAAGGGTGGGCGCTGCCCACCAGAACCAGGTCTGAGCATGTCCACAGGTGGTGCACAGACGCCGCCGCTGGACCCTGTACCCCCCAAGCCCATTGGCCGACTGCAGATGCTGCCCCTCCGGCTGCCGCTCCCCAGGGCTCAGTGGTGACGCTGCAGGGGCCGCAACAGTCCCACTGTCCTCAAAAGACACCAGTGCTGCCCCACTGGCGCTGACAGGCACAGGCTGGGGCTGTGCTGACACGCAGGCCTCCATGGCAGCACCACCCACAGGCATGGCCGCGATGTTACCTGATGTGTGGCCATCCTGTGGCACACACGTGTCACTGCCCATGCCGTTAGTGACATCATCATCGGTGGCGGACTCTGCACCAGCCCGAGTCACAGCATGCTGGCATCCATGGACGCTGTCATGCTGGGACACGGGCAGGGCTTCCGCCGCACCTGTTACAACAACATCAGTGTGGACAGCCAGGCGGGCCCACTGTCGCACTGAGCCATGTATACCTGTGGAGGTGGATGGGCCCTCCTCCATCTCCAGCTGACTGTCCTCAGTGGACAGGCCCACCACCGCTGACCCATGCAGATGCTCAGGATCTGTAAGGGAAAACAAAGTCACGTTACTGCATGTGACCTACCCTGCCCCCCCCAATAGATAGACCATGACTTATCATGCAGTGATGGGCCACCACCCGTCTGGAAGCCACCACCCGGAACACCCTCAGTGGCACAACGCTGCATGCTTCCAGCAATCCTCTCCTCCTGTGGGGTTAGGTGTACCACCTCCAGCTGTCCCCCACCTGTCGCAGCTCGTGGTGCCCTGATGGCAGCCACCTTCTCCTTTATCCTCCTCCTGTCCGTGCCCATCTTCTTCTTGCACTCATGCACGGAGCACTGGTGGCTGCCATGCAGATTCACAGCACGTGCCACCTCCTCCCATGCAGCAGCACGGGCTTGAGGTGTTCCCTGCCATCTGCTGAGAAGCGGCTCCTGATCCAGGTAGGGCTCAAACAGGGCTTCGGTCTCGGCCTTGGTAAAATTAGGCCTCTTCCTCCTCCCACCACTGTGTTCCTCCTCTTCCACAACTTGCTTGGTCATTTTTTTAGCCTGTAAGAATGGCAGTTGTTACCTGTGACTGTGTAGTCCCATGCATGTCCCTAAATCCACAGTCCACACTCCCAAACAGCATGCAACTCACCAAAAGACTGCAGTAACCGACTGTGGCCACTGCAACCCAATGTCACACTTTTATAGCGCAACCCATGCAAATGAGGCGAGGCACAATTTTAAGTGGATGCAAATTGCAGTGCTGCGCCATTGCATGGCTGATTAGCTGTTTTGCATATGATGACTGAATATCGCGCTGTTGCGCTTTGCGCAATTGTGTTGAACATGCTGAGCCAAGGGTGCAGTTCTGTGACGTGCATAGTACACATCTCACTGTGCATGCCCAGGTTGCTGACGCAGGCGTCTGCCACGCTGCTGACGTGCTGTGCACGGGAAGCAATGCAGGGCACGGCCACCAGTGTGCCAGTGGCGCTATAGCGATGTTCACCTACATAGTGCTGTGGCACTGGGCCATCATAGGCGCACTGGGGCAACAGTGCGGTAGGCCGCTACTGGAGGTAGCACACAGGCAGCCAATCGCGCTACACGCATTGGGTTCCAATGGTGCTGTGCGTGTCCATGCACCAGAGACCCTTGACCCTGTGCCCTACCTTTGCCCCCTAGGCGCCATGCGTCAGGCATGGGTGCACCACTATCACGCTGTTCGGTGACAGCGTGATAGGGAATGGCAGCGCTGTACTGCGCAGCATCTGCACGTGGGGAGCCACGCTGCAGAGCGCCATATTTGCAGACCGAGCTGAGAGAATGGCGCGCAGGAGGGCTGCTCAATGGACACAGGTGGAACTGGCCAACCTAGTGGCCATAGTGGAGCCACACCATGGACCACTGTTTGGGGAAGCACCCCTGGACAGGTCCAGGAGCCAGGTGTGGGAGGAGGTGGCCACTGCACTAGAGGAGGCCACTGGACGGGGGAAAACAGCTGAGCAGTGCCGCCATAGGTATGGGGACCTGCGGTGGAGGGAGCCAGACCTGCTAGCCGGGCGCGTGCAAGGAGGGGCACGGTGCCACGGCCAGGTAGGTGTTACGTCAACACACTTTATCTTCCATATGGGTATCACGGTTGTATGTGTCCAGCACATGGGGAGGGACTATCCGGTGTTGTCTGTGGTGGTGTTATCAGGGTGTGGGGTGGGTGGGTCTGGCTGGGTGGGAGGCACACACCTGGGGGCAGGGGGGCTTTGCTGCGGGATTGTACTGATGTTCCTCTCTCCATGTTTGCACCACAGGGCCGGAGGACCGGCGCCTGGCCCGTGAGCTGTGGCGCAACGAAGAGGAGAGGGAGGCCAGGGACTGGCCCGATGATGGTGAGTGCCATACCTCCATGTTTACTATTGCATGCTGTGTAACAGGGTGGGCAGTGGGGCATGGCCACCATCCATTGACACCACTGCCATGCCTGTAGCTTGTTACAGTCAGCACTGTCCAGTGGCAATGCATGTCTAGGAGTGCGTTGATGGTGGTCCATGCGTGCACCGGGTACATGGCTTTGCCACTGCCTTTGCACCACATAGCCATGTCACTAAATGGCCACGGTGTTGCTGTGCGTGACTTGGCCGGTGGGTGTGTGCAGCGTTCCGCATGGCTGTATGCGCCTGGGTGGGCAGGTCATGTGGACGTGATCAATGTGGGTGGTCACACACCATCACAGAGGTATGACCCATGGCCGTATGCCATGCACAGTGGGTGGGCTGTATGGGGCTGTGCATTCACACCTATTGACTGTGCTCCCTTGTCTTAGGTGTCCGCCAGCTCAATGACATCCGGGAGGCACTGCGGGAGATCCTGCATGTGGCGAGGGCATCCCTGGATATCCTTCGCCGGATAGATGAGACTGGGGTCCTCAGGAGGCACAGGCAGCGGAGAAGCCAGAGTGGGGAGCGGGGCTCCCGTTGATAGTCCCTCTGCCCCTGATATCCCTACCCC
This sequence comes from Neoceratodus forsteri, assembly GCA_016271365.2. Lineage (NCBI taxonomy): Eukaryota > Metazoa > Chordata > Ceratodontiformes > Ceratodontidae > Neoceratodus > Neoceratodus forsteri. Next base: position 729,512,487 of record CM028129.1, read on the forward strand.
TGGACCCACCCTCCACCTCCTTTCCTGTCCCATTTGTCCACCCCTGCCTTAACCACCCCACCTTGTTTGTGGCCTCCCCCAACCTTATATATTATTGTACATAGTTAACTTTATATGTTGTTTTAATACAGATATTTTGATATGAATACTGTGGTGGTCTCTGATTTGCAGCGGGCTATAGGTGCTCAGCTGCAGTGGTGTGCATGGTGTCAGGGGTGGTGCAGTCATGGGTATGTGTGTGTGTCCATGAGGAGGTGACTATGGTGTGGGGGTAGCTATCAGTCAGTGTCTGTGGTGTGTGTATGTTGTGCCCTGTGCACTGGATGACTGTGTGCAGTGGTCCATGGTGCATGCTCTGTGTCCATGGCACCCTGTCAGCCCGTCCATGGCCTGTGCAGCTGACACCCATGCATGTCTGTGACCTGCACGGTTTGCTGGCATGTCAGTGTTGGCTGTCCATGCAGGGCAGCCACTGTACCCGTCACAATGCTGGGTTGCCTCCTGTCACTGGTGTGGTGCATGTCTGCCTCGGGTGACACTTTGACCTCCACAGTTGTTAACCCACCTCCATGCTGTGGCTTGTGTGTGTCACAGGGGATGTGCGCCACTGTCTGTGATTTGTGCTCCGGGCAAATGCTGGTGGCGTACAGGTCCACAGTGTCTGCGCAGGGTGGCTGGCACTCCTGTGCCATAGAGGACTGCAGGTTGTGTTCACAGTTTACATGGGCCCATGCTGGGGGCTTGGTTGCCCCGCTACTGCGTCCCTATGTTGTTGTGCCCTTGGGTATGGGTGGGTGTCTGTCCATGCACTGTGTGGCATCCGGTGTGGTGCATGCTTCCACGCACCACTGTGGGTGTCTGCACTGACTGTTGTGGCCAGTGCTGGGTCAGGGTGTGTCACTGGGAGAGTGTGCAGGGTGCTGTACCACTGGTGGTGGGGTCCGGGGCATGCCCTGTCCCGTGTGGGGTACCTCATGTGCCGACACATGGTTGGTCTCTCAGCAGTACCTCGGGGCTGTGCATGTTGGCACTGTGTATGCCATTGTTGCATCGCTGTGTGCTGCCACCCGCTGTGATGGGTGCTCGTGGTGGGGCTGCCTTGCATGGTTCTCTGGTGCACAGGGTTGCATTGTCACAGTGGGGGTGGTGGCATGCACGGGGTTTCCTGCAGTGGTGGACGCTGCTCCTGGGCTGGGTGTCTAGGGTCACAGTGCAGGGTGTGCTCTGCATTGAGGGGATGGTGTGGCATGGGGTGGTCAGCCCTCCTTGTGTGCCAGTCACAGCTTGCCAGGGGGTGTGATGGGGCACCATGGCCCAGCTGTGGGTTGGTTGCTGGTCTCCATGGGCCGGTGGTTATTCCAGCCCTCCCCCAGTTGTGCAGTGCATGGGGTGTGGGGGGACAACATCTGTTCTGCTGTGTGCTCCTCTGCCCATCTGTGGCATGGGTGGTGGGCCCCTACCTCCCTGGTTGTGCAGTTGCATTGCCACCCTGCTGCTGGAGGGCATCCCTGGTTGCACTATGGTGCCTCTGGACTGCTCAGCTGCACATCCCTTGTTGCACTATGGTGCATCTGATCTGCTCAGCTTCCCCTCCCTAGTTGCGCTATGGCGCAGGTGGTGCGATATTCAGTCGTCAGCTGTAGGCGCAGTTTGGCCGGCTCAGTTTTTGAATATCGCGCCTCTTGCATATGGGCACAATGGACTTGCGCTTGCTCCTGCTATTGTGCACTTTTTGGGCGAAGTTTGAATATCTGGGCCATTGTATTCAGTTTATCTTCTGACTGTGTTCCTTGCAGGATGCTTTAGATTAAAATGTACTGAGTATTAGGTTTAATACAATGATTATCTTGACATCAGTGCTTGGATCGATGATGAACTCTTGCAATTTGGACAGCACTTCCTCCAATTGATGAATTTATTGGGCCTCTCACAGGTTGTTACCTCTGCCACTCATAGATGTGGCCATTCCCTTGATCTGGGTTTTCCTCCTGGGGATGGAAGCCTCTGGCGTAGGGGTGGAACCTGTTGGATGGTCTGACCATCACACTTTGAGATTCAAATTTGGCACCCCCCCTGCGTACACCTACCCCTGTGGAGATGGTCAACTACCGCCCTTTATGGGATGTGACTCCCAATGGTCTAACTGCGGCACTTGACCTATCAGAATTTCCTGTGATGAGCTCGGATCCAGAGGTTTTAGTCCTGGCCTATAATAAGGCCATTACCTCTGCTCTGGATTCCATTGCTCCAATCCGTGTGCGTCCTCTCTCCCTTCGCCCTCAGTCCCCATGGTTCGATGGAGACTTGAGGGAGATGCAACGACTAGGACACAAGTTAGAGAGGTGCTGGCGGAAATTCGGCTTAGATGCCGACCATCTTAGACTGCTAGAGCACTATCAACTCTATCAGTCAGCAGTTGCTCATAAGAAGGCAGTATTCCTGTCCGGGGAAATTGCTGCTGCTCAGAACCGACTGGCCCAGCTCTTTCGAACCGTAGACAGACTGTGAAACCCAGCCTGTCTACAAGTTCATAGAGCTTTTTCGCAATCCCAGTGTGAGGAGCTTGCTCGGTTCTTTGCAGATAAGGTGGATGACATCAGGGCAGAGACCCGCGCAACACTCTGTATGGGAACGGCCGTGGACCAGTCCCCGGTCGCACTCCCTCTTTTTTCCTGGAGTCTCTTCAAAAGGCCGGAAATCGAGGATGTTATGAGGATTGTCCAGGGTATGCGCACTACATGCTGTAGTTTAGATCCAGGCCCTACAGCCTTGATTATGGGCTGTGGGGGAGATTATCATCCCGGTTCTGGCGAGGATAGTCTGGTGCTCCTTAGACTCTGGTGAATATCCCTGCTCCCTGAAGGAGGCAGTGGTGACACCAGTGTTGAAGAAGGCTTCTTTGGACCCTGACTCCCTCACCAACTACAGACCTATCTCAAACCTTCCCTTTGTTGGGAAGGTAATTGAGAAAGTAGTGGCTACTCAGTTAGACAACCATTTGACCATCCATAGCACCTACAATCCTCTTCAATCTGGTTTTCGAAAGAGGCACAGCACCAAGACTTCACTGGTTCGGGTGCTCAATGATCTCTTGATGGCGAGAGACCAGAAAAAACGGTCCATTTTGGTCCTACTGGATCTGTCATCAGCATTTGACACTGTAGACCATGGGGTACTGCTTGAGCACCTGAGAATCATCTGTGGGCTTTCAGGTTTGGTCCACAGATGGTTTACTTCTTTCCTCACCGGTAGAACTCAGAGGGTGGTATCGGGGGTGTTTTCCTCCGATCCTATCTCTCTGTCTTGTGGGGTGTCCCAGGGCTCAGTGCTGTCCCCCATGTTGTTTGCGGTGTACATGCTTCCCCTCGGAGACATTGTAAGACAGTATGGGCTGGAGTTTCATTGTTATGCCGATGATACCCAGCTCTACCTGTCTTTTGCACCTGACCAGAATGGAGCACTCTCGGTGTTTAATGACTGCCTTGGTGAAATCCAAGGTTGGATGAGGTCCAGCTGGATGAAGTTGAATTCTGGGAGGACGGAGGTGATAGTCATGGATCCTGGTCGCCGGATAGGGGGGTGGGGGACAAACCATCCCTCAGGTTTATTCCTGGAGGATGTTGAGCTCCCTATCTCTGAACAGGTGCGTGACCTAGGGGTGATTCTTGACGATTGGCAGACACTATGTGCTCAAGTGTCGGCTGTCGTTAAGTTATCCTTTTTACCATCTTGGGAACATCGCTGGGATCAAGCACCTTGTTCCTTCTGGGGGCCTACCTACATTGATCCATGCCTTTGTGACCTCGCGTTTGGACTACTGCAATTCCCTTTACTTTGGGCTTCCAGGGGTTGATATCCGCCGCTTGCAGCTGGTGCAGAACTCCGCAGCCCGGTTGTTAACTGCCACGCCTCGCTCTTCCCATATTACACCGGTGCTGTGGGAATTGTACTGGCTGCCGATTCAGTGGCGGATCACCTTTAAAGTTGGTTTACTGACTTATAAAGCCCTGCACGGTTTGGGCCTTGACTACCTGAAAGAGCTCCTGGTTCCTTACCTCCCAGAGCGACTGCTCCGCTCGGCCAACGAGGGGTTGCTGGAGATTCCGAGGGTAGTTTTAAAATCTTCTGGTGCCCGGGCTTTTATGTTCGTGGCACCAACCCTCTGGAATTCTCTACCCCGTTGGATCAGAGAGTGCATGACTGTGGGGGGTTTTTAAACAAGCATTAAAATCCTTTTTGTGGATTAAGGCTTTTGGGGATGATGCTGACCTGGCTTGATCTTACTGTTTTATCATGATGTTTGATGTTATTTATTTTATTGGTTTTATTATAATGTTTTATTCTGATGTGATTTTACAATTTGTTCTGTGCCTTGACTTTTGAAAGGTGCATCAAAAATAAAGATTATTATTATTATTAAGTTTTCTCCTCCCTTTTTTTCTTCTCTTTTGTTTCCTTCCCTCCTAATTCCTCCCTTCACTTATTATTATCAATTGAATATGGTGAAAGGTGTAATCTTTGTAAATAATACGATTCTACGTATTATGGTCACTCTTTGCACATATTTATACATGCTCATGCACTTTATAATTAACTTTTTTGCACAGTTGTATATTATTGCATAGTCTTTTTAAGAGCCTATTGATATACAAGGTCAGTCTTTGGTGTGTGGCCTTGCCTTTAAAGAGCACACTGTGCATGTGACAAAATGTTTAGTGGGTCAGCAGTGGTGTGTGCTGCTCTAAACTTTTAATAAATCTGGTATTATTGTCCTGCGTCCAAGTCTTGGTCTTTTGTTGCAGTTCCAGTGGCTGTGAGAAGGTTTGTCTGTTGTTGACAACAGGTGGAAGTGCAGTGGGAGGCCTTCCATAGGAGAGGTGGATGTTGGCCGATTGCTGTGGGATGGCATGCATCAGCATGTGTACACAGTGGAGACTCATCAAGCAGTGGCATCCAAGGAGTGGGGATCAAGAAATAGAAAGAAATCGGTGGGGAGGGGGGATATCCCAGGTCAGCAGGATGATGTGGCATGGTAATGCCTTGGCTCTGGTGAGTGACCATATTCCCCCACTTACTTTGGAGGTCCATAGATAGAGTGACCAAGTGCTCCCCCGACTCTGCCACAGTTGAGGAAGGGGGCAGACTTTGGGGCTAAGCTGGGGGGGGGGGTTCTCAAAGGGTGCCGAGTTGTAAGTACCAGGAAATCCAGGGTACTGGGCTTGGTAGTAGCCACCAACAGTGGCCACCCTGGTGACTGGTGCCAAAAATATAAATAACAAACATAGCCCTGCTGACTTGTACTGGAGAAGATATAATTTTATTAGGTACACCAGATATAACAGTGAAAAGACAGTAGAGCCTTTGGGTTTTTCCAACCACTAGCCATGCTGGCGAGTGCTGCAAAACTTTATTTCCACACCTACTTAAATAGTTTCTTCTCTTCTGGACATATCTATGCTTGTCTCACCAGCTTAAATTATATTTATACTAGGTTTTCCAAATTTCTTATTTTCACTGTATTCACTAGCTAGAAAAAATAAGCAAGTGCTAGTTTTTCCCACTTTTGTAAAAATGTATCATGGGGGTGTTAAAATTAAGATGCTCACCAATACTGATGGTTGCATATAAACTGTTTTATTTACAATTTAAAATAGTTCTTCTCTGGAGACATTTGGTGTATTGTGAAACCCACAAGGTAAATGCTATATCAGCTTTTGCCTCATCTGGTTCTTTATAGAAAATAAGTGCAGCTGGTGGCATTTGGGGAAATCCAGATGTTTTCACCGTCTCCCTTGGGGATTTCTCACTACTAGTGAACTACATTATAAGATGTGCAACTGAGAATTCCAGAAATAATTTGATCTGAAAGAAGTAGTCCAACTTTTTTTTTTGTGGTCCTTGGTTTTATTTTTATTTATTTATTTGAAAGTTTGTGACCAGGAGAGGCACACTGAGACAGGGCTTGTTTCCAGGTGCGACCTAGGGGTAAGGGAAGGGGAATATTTGTACAGAGGTAAACTGGCTTACAGAACCAGATTAAGCTGTTGGTGTTATTTTAGAGAATGGAAATTTGGCGGACAGGGAAATTCCCCATCTCTGATGAGGGGAACCTTGGCCATCTTGCAAGATGGCCATTTCACAGGAGTCCTTGGGCGAGATGGGTGTGGCTGTGACAGGGGAGCAAGACTCCTCCCCCGTCATCAGTTCACAAGAGGCTGTTGAAATGGCTATGACAGCTGCAGATTTTTCAGAGGAGGATGTTGAATTTCTGTCCTTCGAGAAACAAGGAGCAGTCTTGGACGATGCCCCGCTTGATGAGCAACATGTTTCTGCATTGCCGGTTTCTCCGGCTGTGACAGCAAAAACAGCAAAGCTACACTCCATTTAGGAGTGACACGGAGAGCTAAGGATCTTGAGCTGGAGTTGGGTTTTCTTGCTAGTGGCACTTCCACCTTGGAGAATCAAGTGCCATCATCAGTGCAAGCTGTCCCTGAGGTAGGCGCTACGATCACAGCACCTTAAGCAGCCACCACATGAATGGATGAAGCATCTGACAACTCACCCCTGAACGTGGAACTGGATATGGGCAAATCTATGACTGGCAGTCAAAACAGCCCTCCAGCTGTGTGCCAAAAGCTGCAGGTTGTAGCTTCCAGCCAAACCAAAAACAGAGCTGGGAAAACCTGACTTGGAACAGGGTGACCCGTCTCTGTATCAACCCTTAAAGGTACTGCCATAAATTCTGATATCTCCACCAGAACTGTGCAAGAATGAGTCTTTGCCTTTCCAACAAACAAAAGCAAAGCCAGATGGAGCAAGGAAACTAGGAGTTCTTCTCATATTAGTTTGACTGATGCACCCCACGATACTGAAATAGGAACTGGCAACTGGTCTCCTGTACACACCCTAGAGAATGCTGCAGGGAGCAAATGGTACATGGCTCCCAGATCCTGCTACATCTCCCTGTCCTGCAGATACTTCACTAGAGGACCAACATCACACAACAACAGTGGTTCCAGCAAAGAGCTCCACCGAACCCCAGGGTAACTCTCCTATTAGCAATGAATTACATACTGCTTCTAATGATAATAATACCTTTTCTGTGTCTGAGCATGTTATTACTAGGCAGGATGAGTTCACTAACTTTGCTGATTTATCCACTGAAGCCCCGGTAAGGTTAGGCCCCCCTGGGGTCACTCTACAGGACCTAGACAAACTTGCTAAGCTAGCCCCTATGTTTAAGCTTTCTGATTTATTTCAAAATAAAAGTAAGCCAGCCCCCAGGAGGAACGCAGTTCACCTTCTTTACAAGGGAGGCCTTGAGTCCCCTTCTGACAGGATACACATTGCCAGAGTTCTGCTTAAGGTATCAATTAAATTTTCCTCCAATGAAATGTTTGCCCTGATCAGCTTGGGCAACTCTTAATTATGACATTAGTTTTAAGACTGACTCTGGGTTAGATAGATTTGGGCACAGTACCAGGCCCCAAAAAAATAATCCTGTTTGGACTCCTTTTCATGCACTCCCTGTCACCAAGCCTTTAGTTAAATACATAAGTATTGTGTTTAAAAATGAGGGAGTTAGCATGGAGGATATCCTCTTTTGGCTTCGACAGGGTTACGAGGTGCTGGGGAAACCCACACCCACCTTAGATAGCAAACAGATCTGGGATGGGGGGTGGAGAATCAGAATTAAGCTCTTTTCCACAAACTCTGGGCCTGTGCACCTCCCCAGCAGCTTTTTTCTTGGAAAAGACCAGGGTTCTCTTTTCTATGCTGGTCAACCCCGCTCATGCTTCAAATGTGGTTCACGTACTCATTTAAGCTCGACCTGTGACACATCTCAATGTATTCATTGTTTAGAAAATGACCATGTTTCTTCTAATTGTTTAAATTTATTCAAATGTAATCTGTGTGAGAAGACAGAGCATGCTTATAGTCGCTGTCCTTGGGCCTCCCACAATAAAGAAGACTACCCCTCTCAGGAGGGCCTTATTCATGCTGCATGACAAACTCAGGCCAAACAAGTGGCAGAACAAAGTATAAGAATCACCCAGAGCACCTTGGCCCAGGCACAGGCCCAGGTCCCCCATCCCTCATCAGGTACAGAGACTTCTTCTGCTGTTACCCATTAAGAAGTAGTTTCCCCCCTGCCCTTCTCAGAAGGTCGCCTCTGCAGTCCCTGGAACTAGTTATGTCCCATCCCTGGTTTCTGTTGCACCTATACATATGGATATTGTAGAGTTGCCCTCCCCCACCTCCTCCTCTTCCGATGGATAGCGAGTAACCCTTCAAAACTGTTACACAAAAGAAAAGGACGAGATTGGGTAAATCAGTTTCTGGGAAGATTGTGCAGCAGCGACAGATGACTTAGGGACTGGAGATGAAGGAATGACACCCCTTCCTTGGCTTCTGCCACAGATAATGAGGAAGGTGGGGGGTGAAGATTCTGTCACCAAACGCACATGTCAAAGGAGACTGCCAAAAACGCCTTAGCTTAGCTCAGATGAGTTTTGCCTTCTTGTATCTCTTTTCATTCTGAGGTCCCTTTCTATCTCCACTTTAAATGTGAATAGCATCAAAAGTGAGAAAAAGATTGGAGGCACTTTTTTCCTTAAAAGGGGACAGATATGATGTTTTTGTGTACAAGACATCAGGCTTAAAACACATACTGAATTACAGCATGCATGTCGATATTGGAACCATGGGCCTTCTTATTGGTCAATTGGGGAAGATACCTGTGATGGGGGTAGGTATATTACTAAATAACCCCATGCTAAAAGTTACTAGACTAGTGGATATTTGTCCTGGGAGAGCATTGTTATTTGATCTATCCTGTTATACTGAACAATTCAGAAAAATCACTATGTACGCCCCCCAGACCAAAGCTCTTAGAATAGCCTTGTTTAAAACTGTTCAACCTTTCCTGCACACCTCCTGCCTCGTCATTTGGACAGGAGACTTTAATTGTGGAATTGGTCCGGTAGATAGAGGCCTTTGTACTATGAAATTGTTTTGTGATTCTTTAGCTTTAAAACAGTCACTACAGCCAATTTGGTAGATGCGTATCGGCATCATTATCCTTCAGGGGGTCATACCTATTTCAGGGTTACTTTAAAAACCCGTATTATTTTTTTTTGTTTCCTTACTTTTACACATCCTCCATGTCAAAAACCAAGTGGTGGAATTTTCAGACCATGTTTCAATTTCTTTACAAGTAGCATGGGATAATAACCCCCATTGTAAAAAAAAAAAAAATGGATGGAGGCTTAATGAAAGTCTCTTAACTGATCCTACACTTCTTAAACTTTGGAGACAGGAGTGGACTGCTAGGCTTTCAGTTATTGAATGTTACAACTCCATACTTGAATGGTGGGAAGACTCAAAAAAATCCTGGCAGATCCTGTTCCAGAATAGAACTTGATTCATCTCTAACAGAGATTACTTAACATACCCACATCTACGCCATCAGCTTCAGTACGTCCTTTCCTTAGCTGATACTTCTACGCATGATTACTCCCCACAGATTACAAACATTAAAAGAGCAAATGTTTAAACTCTAGTATAATAGGGCAAAGACTCTAGATCAGGAACTCAAGTTTGGCACTTGGCTCTAGAAAGGTTCAGTTGACCCTATTAAAGAATGTAACGCTCGGGTGGATAGCTGAGTACTTACTGAACTCATTACATCATCAGGCGATTCTGTAACTGATCCAATAAAAAATCCTGCAGTTCGTTGAAAGCCACATTGAGTCCTTGTTTGAGGTACAGCAGTGAGTGGTGGGGATTAAGTCGTACTTAGAAACTCTTGGCCTCCCCCAAGTTACTGAATTGGATGCTGATGACCTCATTAGAGAAATTTCTATTGACAAGGTGGAAGGTGCAATTGGTTCCCTACCTTCACACAAAGCTCCTGACTCAGACGGACTTGGGGGCCAGGCTTTACAAAATATTTACAGCAGAACTTGCTCCCACATTGATGGTATTGTTCAGTTATATGCTTTCCACAAATCAATATGCAGCATCCATGAATGTTGCCTTGTTGGTATTACTACATAAACAAAGGGCCCCAAACCAATATTGGTAATTGGAGACCATTGAGTTTATTAAATACAGATCTGAAAATTTTGAGCAAAATTCTGCTCAACAGGCTAACCAAAATTTCGTCGTCTCTGATCTGCTCTGTTCAGACTTGCACTATCCCTGGCAGGAAGCAGCAAGACAATCTCATAATACTGAGCGAACTTTTTTCTAACAATAATATTAAAGGTTATGCCCTTAGTCTGGACCAGGAGAAAGTCTTTGACAGACTTTCCCACACTTTTCTTTTCAAAACTTTATTGGCTTTTGGCATATCTCCTCTTGGATTCGTACCATGTATGCAAATGCAGTATTAATACCACAGGTCAATGGCTGGGTGGGCCAGGTTATTAAGATCTGCAGAGGGGTCAGACAAGGGTATCCGCTTAGCCCTCTCGTTTATGTTTTCGGTATTGACATCTTAACTAGGAAATCATAACCACAGTGAATATTAATGGTCTCTCCCTTTCCCCTTCTTCTCCCCACCCTGTTAAAATATTAGCATATGCTGATGATCTAGTTCTGGTTATATCCCCTGACACTAGTGAACATACCCTAGCTAATTTACTTCAGGGGTTCTCTAATGTATCTGGATCTAACATTAATATCGGGGAAAAGTCAAGGAGTGACTTTGAGTGATACTTCCCCCGCTTCAGGGATGTTTGCTGACATTACTTTCTCATCAAATCCTGTCCCTATTTTAGGAATTACCTTTGGGCCTGGAGCCATTGCAAAAACTAACTGGGAGCACTGTTTATCATGTGCCGACAGGCTTGTTTTATGTTGGAAGGGGCAGCAGATTTCTAAAAAAAACTGGTTATGCTGATGAAGACATTGCTTCTTCCTGTTTTTCTATATCTATGCTTGGTTTTTCCCCCACCCCATAGTTTGTTGGCTAAAGTTTAGTGTTTTCTTTCAGGTCTTCTGGGGTTCAAGTTTAAATCCCATCAAACGGGAGTTCACCTACAGGTCTCTACAGGAGGGTGGGGTTGGTATGATTCATCCCGTTGCCTTCCTTTATAGCTTATTTCTTAGCTATAACATGGGTGATGCACTTAAACAAGGGGTAACATATTGGAAGCCTTTTGTCCTGGAATGGTTAGGCCCTTGTCTTTACTTATGAGAATCAGGCACAGTACGTGCATTTAGTAGAACACAGTCCATTCCACAGTATGGCCTAGAAGGAATCAAGCTTGTTTTTAAAATGGGGGGTGTATCCATACACTTTCAGACCATGGACAGGAAGGCGATTTATAATGCCATCATGCAAACGGAATGCCCCACGGAGGTTACATTCCCCATGTGTCACCAGAATAATCTGCGGCGGGTTATAAAACAACATTACTAACCCCAGGCTCCCCGGCTTCTTATGGGTTGTGTCTGGTTAGGTAACTTTGGAAGTTTGAGCTTTAGAGCTAACAATAAACACAAACAATTTACCGATAGGTTTTGCCCCAGGGAAACATATTTCCAGAGTTTGGAAACCCAGCATCATTTATTTTTGAACTGTCCCTATGCCATCTCCTTTTGGAACTGGTTAGCTGCTAAATGGGAGGAACCTCGTTTCCTTGCACTGGACTGTTCCATCCTCATGTATGGTACCTTTACTGGATCATGGGGAAATAGCATGTTGACACAATTTATGTTGTCTTTGCTATAATTTGTTAATTCCTCTGGCAGGCCAGATGTATGCAGGTACTGCAACAAAAGTTAGTCTTGAATGAAGAAATGTTCACAAATATTAGTAAAGTTATAGACTCAGTTTATAAAATAGATCAACAAAGATTTTCAGCTGAGAAAACAAAGCATCTCTGGGCTAACTGTGATAGATGGTTCATTTATGACACTGGTTGACCCAGCTACATTGTATTTCTTTATTCATTTTCTGTATATTATCATTTATTGCTATGTGACCTGCATATTTGTGCTTCTTATTGTGTCTTGAATTGTACCTTCATTTTGACTGTATGTGTAATGAAGTCCTCTTTTCAATAAAAATTCCCCTACTCTGCTGTAGGGGGAACCCTTGGCCAACTTCCAAGATGGCTGCTGCTGAGGAGAGGATGGACACGACAGTAGCAGGGGTGCTAGCCTCTTTCCCTGCTCTCATTGCATCTGAGGCTGTAGGAAACGCTATTGCTCTGCAAGAATTCCAGGATGAAGAAATGGTGCAGGAACAATACTTTTCAGCGGATAATCTAACTGATTGAGTGAGTACCAATTTACCTGATAAGGAATAAATGCACAGCCCGGTGCAGCCCACAGATATAATGCCTAAAGGAACGGACATGGAAAGGTTATTGTTATCCCAGTTAAACGAAGAGGAGCAACACTTTTTGCAAAGGAAACAGGAGCTACAGAAGAAATTCAACATGCTGCAGTAAGCACCTGAAACAGTCATAGAAAGTAATCCTGTCAAAGGCGATCAGCTGGAGTCCGCTGTCATAGTAGCATCAAAGCAGGCCGCCACCCCACTTGACATATTGAATACCAGTACTTGTCAGGACGCAATTCTGGAGCAAAGCATCTCTTCTTCACAGACTGCAACAGTTACTAGTGCTTTACCAGAGGATGTTCCCACAATAGAAACTGTTACAACTGCAGCTTCTGGGGCTAATTCTGTACACAATATGCCTGAACGCTCCCCACAGAGGCTGGGGTCTTCAAATAATGTGCTACGAGATCCAACTAGGAGAGCATGGATGGAACCTATGTTCAGGCTATCAGACTTATTCCAAAATAAAGGGAAACCAGCTCCCAGAAGGAATGCCGTTCGCTTGATATATAAAGGGGGCCTTGAAGATCACCCAGATAGACTGTATATAGCCAGGCAATTATTGAAGGGGTCTGTGAAATTTTTTTCTGCTGAAATTTTTGCTGTAATCTATTGGGGTAATGCTAATTTTGATGTTCGCATTAAGAATGTCCCAGGATTACACAGGTTCTGGGCACAATATCAAGCTCTTAAGAATACCTCCTTATGGATCCCTTTTTTGGCAATCCCCCTGACAAAATCCTTAGTGAAACACATTACAGTTATGTTTCACAATGAAGAAGTAAACCTGGAAGACATCCTGTTTTGGCTAAGACAGAGATGTGAGGTTCTAGATAGGCTGTCCCCAGTACTTGATAGCGAACAAATTTGGAACAGGGTTGGAGGATTAGGGTGAAATTGCTGTCCACCAATAATGGAGCAGTACATCTCCCAAATAATTTTTCTTGGGGATAGGTAGGGGTATGCTCTTTTATGCTGGGCAACCCAGGTCATGTTTCAAGTGCGGGGCACACACACATCTGAGCTCGGCATGTGATACACCAAGATGTAGCCACTTCCTCAACTATGGGCATGTCTCAGCCAATTGTTTCAGTCTCTTTAAATGTAATTTGTGTGAGAAAATGGGGCATGCATATGGGAGATGTCCTTGGGCCTCTCATAATCGGGAGGATTGTTCTTCACACATAGGGTTGATTAACAAGGCCAAGCTACTACAAGCAAAAAAAGTGGCAGAGCAGAGTCGTCATCCCACACCCCAATTGGCTGAGGCCATGCAACAACAAGAATCAGGAACCCCTGCTAGAGACATGGGCCCAGCAGGAGAGCCTTCAGGGTGGCAGAGAATAGTAATTCAGATATTAGCACAAGCATGAATGTTAGCACTGTTGTTACCCCCGATTCTGTCCCTGTAATAGATCAAGCAGAAACAGAAGCTATGCCTTTGCCCCCCCCCGAAACAAAGTACAGCATTTAAAGTGGTGGGTTCTAAGAAATAAGCCAGGCAGGAGAAAATACTAGTCTCCCCAGCAGACCTGGGAAGAAAGGGAAGGAGAAGGGGAAAACCACTTGGAAGGCAGGGAATAAGTATGCAGCTCTATCTCAGGAAGGTCAGTGGGGGGACTCAGAGGAAGAAGTCAGAGACCTCCTCCCTAGCATCTTCCACTAGAGATTTAACCTCCGACATAGAGGAAGGAGGGGGAGATGATTCTGTAGCAAGATGCACATGGCGCAGAATGATGTTACAGATGCCTTAAATTCACTAGTCAGGTTCTCTATCAGTTTGGGTAGGGAGATCACCACTACAAAAACAAAGGTCCTGGACACTTCAGAAGTGCAGACTTTGGCAGGATGGAGCAATTACTGAGAACACACATAGATAGCATCCACCCTGACATGGTCGCAGAACAGAAATGGGCAATCATAAAACTAGGACTGATTGAATCCAGTAAAGCTTTTGTCAAGAGTCAGCAAAAGAAATCAAGGACCAAGCAACCAAGCTGGATGACTAGCGAGGTAGTGGAGAATGTGAGGGATAAGAGAAGGGCCTTCAGAACCTACAAGAGAACCAACAGGGCAGAGGATAGAGAGGACTATGTGAGTAAATCCAGGGAAGTGAGCAGAGTGGTAAGGACCGTGAAGGCGGCCAGGGAAAGGAAATTGGCACAGGGGATTAAAGAAGGGGAAAAGGATTTCTTCAGGTGTATCAGTGAAAAGTGGAAGTGCAAGGATCAAATAGTTAAGATCAAGAAGGCAGTGGGTGGGTAGACAAGGGGGACAAGAAGGTAGAAGTACTTAGCAAGTACTTCTGTTCAGTGTTCACAAGGGAGAGGGATGGTCCCATACCTGTAAGGAAAGGGGGTGCAGGAATGGCGGGGTGAGACAACCACAGATGGGGTTATCACTGTGGAATGGGTGCTGGAGGGTCTTAGGTCCCTGAGGGTAGACAAGGCACTGGGGCCAGATGGAGTTCATCCCAGGGTGCTAACGGAGATGGCAGAGGTCCTAGCAGGACATTGGCAGACCTGTTCAACACCTCGCTAAATACGGAATGTGTGCCCAGGAATTGGAGGGAGATGCATGTGATACCTCTCCACAAGAGTGGGCCCAAGGACGAACCAGGGAACTACAGACTGGTGAGCCTTACCACAATTGTAGGAAAACTGATGGTCTATCCTCAAGGATAGGCTGGTGCAATTTCTTGAGACTAATGGTCTGCAGGATGACAAGCAACGTGGGTTTGTTTCTGGCAGATCCTGTCAGACAAACTTGGTTGACGTTTTTGACTAGGTCATGAGGGCGCTGGACAGTGGCTATGCGGTGGATGTACTCTACCTGGATTTCAGCAAGGCCTTCAATTTAGTGCCACATGGTAGGTTGACCTGCAAGTTGAAGAGTCTTGGTGTATGGTAGAAGCTAGCCCGATGAGTTGAAAACTGGCCGGGAGAAAGGCAGCAGATGGTAGTGGTGGGGGTGAGGCATCGGAGCCCAGGGCAGTGACAAGTGGTGTCCCACAGGGCTCAGTACTGGAACCAGTCCTGTTTAACATTTTCATTGCAGACATAGCAGTAGGGATCAGGAATAAGATCAGCCTCTTCGCTGATGACACCAAGATCTGTGCTGAGGTGGATGGGGGAGAGGGTGGCAAATTACTTCAGGAGGACCTAGCAATACTGGAAGAGTGGTAGCACATCTGGCAGCTTGGGTTCAATGCCAAGAAGTGCAAAGTATTGCATTTCAGAGCCAAAAACACAGGATACAGTTACTGGTTGGACGGTGTCAAATTGTCCATGCCCAGCGAGGAGAAGGACCTGGGAGTGCTGGTGACCAGGGAATTGAACCACTCGGCTCAGTGTAGGAAGGCAGCAGCAAAGGCTAACAGGATGCTAGGGTGCATAGCAAGGGGGATTACATCCAGATGTAGTGAAGTCATATTACCCCTGTACAGGTCCCTGGTGAAGCCACACTTGGAGTACTGCATGCAGTTCTGGCACCCTTACTTGAAAAGGGACATCAAACTACTGGAGGCAGTGCAGCAAAGATGATCTAGGGGTTGGGGGATAGACCTTACGAGGAAAGTCTAAGAGAGCTCAACATGTGTACCCTGGAGGATAGAAGAGAGAGAGAGAGAGAGAGAGAGAGGGGGACATGATTGAGACCTTCAGGTATCTGAAGGGGATGAACAGAGTAGGCTTCCATGGTGGGTTCATTCTCAGGAATGGAAGAGATACCAGAGGGCGCTCCCTAAAGTCGAAGGGGGGAATATTCAGGAGGGAAAGGAGGAGGCACTACTTCACTGAAAGGGTGGTAGGGTGGAATGCACTGCCTGAGGAACTTGTATCAGTGCAGACTGTGGGGAGCTTCAAGAAGGGATGGGACAGATTCAAGGGGAATTACATTAGTGGGGGGTCAGAGATGGGGGCAGCTACAGTCTAATGGACTGATGTGCTGCATATTCGAGTAGACTAGACAGACAGTAGGGTCTGTATCGGCTGGCAGTTTTGTTATGTTCGTAACTTCATCAGACTGCTAATATATGGACTGGGGCACCTCCTTTTGGTCTGTGGGGGAAGAGATGTGTGATGGTATAGGGGTCTATCCACAAATCCAGCTATAAAGGTGTCAAGACTGGTAGACATCCACTCAGGAAGGACACTATTATTGGATATCACTTATTCACAAGAAAGATTCAGGTTGGTAACAATATATGTGCCACAAACTAAGGCTGAGAGACTGGCTCTTTTTAAGGAGGTATAGCCTTATCTTCTTACTTCCTGTATGGTTATCTGGGCAGGAGACTATTATTGTGGTTTGCAACAGGCAGATACGAGGCTCCAGACTGAAAAAATATTTTGTGACTCTATAACGCTTCAAAACATCATTAATACAGCAGGGTTGACTGATGCATACAGAGTCAGATTTCCGATAGGAGGGAAACCCTATTTTCGTGGAACCACATCCACTAGGATCGACTTTGTGTTTGTGTCTTCCACACTGCACATCGAGGGGGTGTGGGTGCAAGCGTGGGAATTTATGGATCATAGATCCATTTCAGTACAAATGCAATGGGAGAACTCCCCAAGAAGCAAGAAAAATAGCTAGAGATTGAATGGGTCTATATTAAATCAGATACTATACTCAGATGATGCTGTCCTACTCTCCTCTGACCCTGACCCCTCTCAACTTCATCGTTCCCTTCAATCCACCTTTAGCTGTGCTGAGAACTGGTTCTCTGCACAGCACCTTATCCTCAACTATAAGAAGACCAAAGTTATGCTTTTTTCTCATCCACTCAACACCCAGAAGGAGCATTTCCCCCAAGTTCTAACTGCCTATTGGACCCCCTTAGAGCTAGTCAGCTCCTTCAAGTACCTGGGCATCACACTAGACCCTGCACTCAACTTTCACCAACATACCTCCTGTATAAAGCCCTTAATGTTAGGCTGGGGTTACTGTACCGCTTCAAGCACTGCCTTATCACAGACGCCCTTAAGTTCGGCGTCTCTTCCTCCGTCCTCTCACTGCTCGACTATGGTATACTTATTTATAGTGCTGCTAACATGTCAGCCCTACATAGACTTCGTCTCACCCTAAATAAAGCGTGTCGCTTCATACTGGGATGTGATCGTCTCACTCATACATGCTCCCTCTATAACACCACCAACTGGCTCAACCTTGACAACAGGATCAAGTTCCATACCTGCCTCATGGCTAAAAAAAATCACCCTCGGCCTCTTCTCCCCCCCCGGCTCTCCCCCCTAGTCCACCCGGCACCAAAGCTTAAGCACACTCTAAGTTCTCCCAAGCCACTCTTCATGGTTCCATCCTGCCAAACCTCACAATTCCAAAGGTCCTTCAGCTTTAGAGCTCCCTCCGTCATGAACAGCCTTCCAACCTGGCTTGTAAATGAAAACAGAATTGGCCCTTTGAAAATACATCTTAGGTACCACCTACGGGCCTCTAATACTTAACCCCTACCCTCTCCTCTCCTCTTCCTCACTGGCCTGGCTTCCTAGGCCTCTAGAACTAAGACTTTCTCTGAGCTTTGCCATTTATCTCCAACTGTACTAGTTTACACTAGCTTCTGTTTGTTAGCCTTCACTGTTTCCTTGTATTCATTGCTGAACTGTGTTCTCATTGAATTATGTAAAGTCTGTTATGTACCTAATTTCTGTGACGTGGAACCTTTGTAAATGAGTCTTTGACTCAAAGGTATTTCCAATTCCTCAGTAAATAAAATAAAATAGATCAGGAAAATGTGCTTAGAACCCGGAAGAAGGAATGGCAAGCTAGGCTGTCAATAATAGAACTATATGATGATTTGGCTGACTGGTGGGAAGACACAAAAAAGCCGTGGCAGGTCTTTTTTTAAAAAGGGCAAGAGATTTGACAGATAGGGACTACTTAAAATACCTGCAGCTGAGGGATCAGCTACAGAAGCTGATTTCCCAATCAGAACTAACTAAACTAGATTTTAACTCGCAGATTAAGGTCATAAAAAAAGCAGATGTCAGAGATACAGTATGACCGAGCTAAGTCACTCAAGCAAGAACTCTGGTTTGGAAGTAATACAAAGAAGGGTTCCTTTGACCCCTTCAAAGAATGTAAGAATCGTGTTGATCATGGAGTCCTGTCTGAGGTAACTACTGAAGATGGTCAGTTGATGATAACTCCACTAGGGATATTGCAGATGGTGGAAGAATATGTTCAGAAATTATTTGGTACAGCCCCAGAGATGGTCTTGAACCCTGACAGCCTTAAAAAGCTAAACCTCCCTCAAGTGCCTGACGTAGAGGCTGAAGAATTAATGAAAGAAAATACATTGGAAGGAGTCCAATTAGCAGTTGCCTTACTTAAAAAGGATACTGTCCCAGGGATGGATGGTTTTGCATTTGAATTCTACAAAACGTTTCTTGATGAACTTTCCCCAGTTTTGGTAATTTTGTATAACCACTTGCTGCAAATTGGGAAAATCACAGATTCCATGAACCAGGCCATACTCATTCTCTTGCACAAAAGGGTGCGAGGGATGAGCTAAAAAATTGGAGACCATTGTCTTTGTTAAATACTGATTTTAAGATCTTAAGCAAAATTTTACTGAAAAGGCTGACAATGCTTGCAGACAAACTAATTAGTCACCATCAGGCGTGTGTCATTCCTAAAAGGTATCAACATGATATCCTCCTTTTATTAAGAAAACTATTCCATAAAGAGAATTGTAATGCAATACAGGGTTTAGTATTGGGGCTAGATCAGGAAAAAGCCTTTGACAGGTTATCACACAGCTACCTGTTTACATTCTTAAAAGCTTATGGTCTCCCAGGAGCCTTTGTGAACTGGATCAAATGTATGTATTGCCTGGCAGTATAGCCTAGAGGTTAGAGGAACGAGGTGTGAACAGGCTTGGTACATCCAGCAGACCAGACCAAAGTTTTTTATTTATTTTTTGAGATATTCAGAAAGACTTTTGAGTCAGACTCATTTACAAAGGTTCCACGTCATACATAGAGTAGAGAAGGGACAAAAAATGTTTTACAGGTTGTTTGTACATTACAAAATCTTACAATTATTTTTTAACATGGTTACACATTTGTTCAGTGGGTGAGCTACCCTTCCAGGGGAGCATGATTTACAAGAGATTTGCACAGCCATAGAGTAGCAGAGAGGTTCTGAAATGGCTGTCAAAAATAAGTTAGCTCGTAGGAGCCATTGGCATGGGGGAATCAGAGATGTTCAGGGTCATCGGCGGGGGGGTTCAGTTGCAGTCACACAGGTTGGAGGCTTGTAGGTGATTCCTTAGTCTGGTTTTGAAAGGGCCAAGCCTAGTTTCTTCTGTTATTAGGCTGGGGAGAGCGTTCGTCCAGGATGGGGCTCTGTAACTGAAAGTTAGCTGGAATGGGAAGTCTGTGCCAGGGCACCTTAGCATGGTTGTTCGAACTATGGGTTGTTCTGCCTGGTGGTGTTGGGAGGATAAATTGGTCCAGGGCAGGGGGTGAGGCCTAGGATAATCTTTTTGGTCATTAGGCAGGTGTGATACCTGATTCTGTTGTCTAGGTTTAGCCAGTTTGTGGTACTGTAGAGGGAGAATGGGTGTGTGTGAGGTGATCACAACCTAGGATGAGATGGCAGGCTTTGTTAAGCACAAGCCGGAGTCGGTTTAGGGCTGTGGATGTTGCTGCACTGTAGACGAGAATGCCATAGTTCAGCAGGGAGAGGATAGAGGAGTTTATGGTGAGTTGTAATGCTTCAGGGGTGAGGCAATGTTTGTATCGGTAGAGTACTCCTTGTTGGGAGCTAAGGGCAGTTGATGGGTGCAGGATATGTAGATTAAAGTTGAGGGCAGGGTCTAGTGTGATCCCCAGATATTTAAAGCTGCTTACTTGTTCTAGGGGGGGTCTGATTAGCAGTGAGAAATTGGGGGCAGAGGTTTTTGAAGGGGTTCTGGGGATGTGAGAAAATCATGACTTTTGTCTTATTGTAGTTTATTATAAGACGCTGGGTGGCAAGCCATTGTTCGATTTCATAGAAAGAGTGTTGGAGAGTTTGGAGTTTGAGGTTTGCCATGTCCGAGGCATACAGGGCAGCATCATCCACGTACAGGAGCAGGTTGCCGGGGCAGGCTGATGGGAGGGAGTTTAGGGTGTAGACTGAAAAGTAAGGGGCCAAGTATGGAGCCTTGTGGGACACCGGAGCGGATAGGGAGGCGGGTGGACAAGACAGTGCCAACCTTGACCATCTGCGTTCTATTGGAGAGATAGCTGGTGAACCAGTTCATGGTGTCATTGGAGAAGCCAGTGTAGGCCAGAGTGTTTAGTAAGAGGGCATGGTTGACAGTATCAAATGCCTTAGATAGGTCCATGAAGATGGCGCCTGTGAGGTGGCCACGGTCCAAGGCTGAGTGGACATGGGAGGTAAATTCAAGGAGGGCGGTGGTGGTACTATGACCCTTTCGGAAGCCGTGCTGCTGGTTGGTTAGAAGGTTATATTTATTAAGGTGGTCAGTAAGTCGGTTGGCAACTATGCGTTCTAGTGCTTCAGATGGGGGGATAGAATGGAGATGTGGCGGTAGTTGTTTGTGGATGTGCAGTCCCCACTTTTATGGATGGGTGTGATGTAGGCCGATTTCCAGTGGGTGGGGAATTTCCCTTGACAGAGGGAGCAGTTGAGAATGTAGGTGAGTGGGGTTAGAACTTCCAGGAGGGTGAGGCGGAGAAGTCTCCGGTCCAGGGAATCGCGACTATAGTGATGGTGGCTAATGGCATTGGTTAGGTAGGGCTTTGCTGTCTCTGGGGTGAGGACACGTAGATAGAAGGGAGGAGCAAGGGGGGGATGGGGGGATATTTGGGCTGGTGCGGGGTCAAAGAAGTTTGGGGGGAGCACATTGGTGAGATCAGTGAAGGCAGAGTTTAGGACCGAGGCTATACTGAGGGGGTCGGTAGAGAGGCTTCCATCAGTTTGCATTTGGTCAGGTGGCAGATTAGGGGTTTTGCCACAGAGCTGCTTAATATTATCCCAGAATTTGCGCCCAGTGCCACAGGTGGAGGTTAAGGTAGCTTTGTAATAGTCTGCTTTGGTGATGCGTATGGCCCAGGTGCACTTGTTTCGGGCCTCCCTATACCGTTGCCTGTCCGAAGGCCGTTGGGTCTCATTTGCTAGGTGCCATAGGTCATCACGCTGTCGCAGTAGGCCTAGAAGGTGGTCCAAGAACCAAGGGGCATGGTTTTCCTTGGACGTAGTTTTGGTAAGAGGGGGCGAACTTGTCACAGGCCATATTGAAAGTGGTGATAAATAGTTCAAGGGCTTGGTCTGGGTTGAGGATGTTTGCTAGGGGTGTCCAGTCCCAGTCTCTGAGGTGGGCCTTGAGTTGAGCTAGTTTGCCAGGCCCAAGTTTGCGTTGTGAAGTAATTTTAGGAGGGGTTTTGAAGGGAGTGCCAGACCAGTTGCAGAGTACCGGTGAGTGGTCACTTAGAGCGTCAGGGAGGACTAGGGTGCTGGTAATTTTATGGGGACGGTTTGTGAAGACTAGGTCTAGTAGAGAGGACGTCCCCGTATGTGTGTTTACCCAGGTAGGGGTTTTGATGACCTGTGTGAGATCGAGGGCAGCAGCCTCGTTAATGAAGGGAGCAGCTGTCTTGGCCAGCTAATTTATATTGAAGTCCCCCAGGAGTATTTTTTCATGCTTTGGGGGTACTGTAGCGAGATAGGACATGATGGCTTGGAAGGCTAGCTTCTGGTCTCGGGGAGGGACGTAGGCAGTGGTGAAGAGGAGAGGGGCAGTTGACTTTCCTAGTGATAATTTTAGTGTGAGGGCCTGAGCCTTGGAAGTTAGTTGTGGCAGAGGAAGTAGGTGGCCTGAGAGAGAGTTCTCGAGGTGGAGCGCGCAGCCTCCCCTTCTCTTTCCCACTCGGTCGGAATGAAAGAGGAGATATCCAGGGAGGTTAACTGCCGAGTCGGGGACAGTGGGGGAGGGACAGGTTTCACTCAGTGCAATGATATCAGGGTGATGCTGGAGTACCCACCCCTGAAAGGAGTCCCATTTTGTTTGAAGGCTACAGATGTTTAGTGAAGCAATGCGTTGCCCATTGACTGGTGATGGGTGGGCCAATGGGAAAATCAGTGGGCCAGGGTTGGGGTGGACATTGCCCATCAGGAGCAGAAGTATGAGTGACCTGAGGCGATATCTAGTGGCTCGAGTAGTTAGCCATCGGCATATTCACTGCGGGGGTCCAATAGTGGGTATTGGCAGTTTCAGGGTATGGGGGCTGATAGGAGGAGTAGGTGGGGAAGGGGGGGTGCGCTGTGGTGTGGATGTGGTAGGAGGTTGGCAGGAGAAGGAGGAGCTCCAGAGAGTCACTCACCGTTTGGGATGGTATTTAGGGGGGAGATGTTGAAGTACCTGTTTGTGTATTTGGTGTAGTGAGGGGGGCGTGCTGTTGACTGGTTATCAGCCTGTGCTTGTAAAGGCTGGTAGCTCATGTGTGGATGGGGGGGTGGTAAAGTTGGGAGTAGCTGGTTGCATGAGGATAGGATGGGGCAGATTTAGTCCCCTTTGCAGCATGGGGGGGGCGAGGTGTTTGAGGGAGCAGAAAAAGGAGAGTGATGATGGTATGTGGGTACATGGTTGGTCTAGAGAGCTAGATGGAAAAGTCAGGTCAAAAGGAAGAAACGAAAAGGGATCTCTAGTGGTGGGAGAATATAAGCTGCAGGTGGGAAAGCTGACTGATAGGTTATTTCATGATCATGTGATCAGAAATATACCTATATATAGAATGCTGACCAAGAGTGGTGGTGGTGGGGGCGGTAGGCAGACTGATCGTTCGCTGAGGAGCAAAAGCCTGCTGTTTCAGGGAGGGAACGGTCACCATCAGGCGAGCTGCTGCTTGTGTGTTCAAGTACCTTTAGGCAGAATTGCAGCTCGGTTTGGTGGGCTGGGGAGAGCTGGCTGTAGCCCTTGTGACCTCCGGGTCTGCTGTGAAGGAGAGAGAGGGGGTTATATAGGTAGGAGAGGGAGCTTCACGGGGGGGGGGAGGCTAGGCTGTATCGGGATTGCTGTGCACAGTAGGTTCCCCTTCTCATTCATGCATGCAGTATCAATTATTATCAAAGCCCAGCAGGTTTGTCCCCAAATTAGATTCAGAAATAAATGAGTGAAACTGACTTAAAGGGAATTTTAAAGTAGCAGGTAAGAATCACAGTCCACACAGTAGTAATCAGCTTAGCTTAAATTAAATTCTATCTCCACTACTGTGCCAATACATTTAAAAGACACGAAAAAAAAAAAAAGGCGCCAAGAGCTGTGTTTTGAAAAAGCCTGCTGTTTCAGAAAGGGAACGGTCGCGATCAGGCGAGCTGCTGCTTATGTGTTCAAGTACCTTTAGGCAGGATTCAGCGCTCCGGTTTCGGTGTGCTGGTGGAGAGCTGGCTGTAGCCCTCGCGACCTCCGGGTCTGCTTTAGGCAGCATTCAGCGCTTCGGTTTCGGTGGGCTGGGGGAGAGCTGGCTGTAGCCCTCGCGACCTCCAGGTCTGCTTTAGGCAGGATTCGGCGCCCCAGTTTCGGTGGGCTGGGGGAGAGCTGGCTGTAGCCCTCGCGACCTCCAGGTCTGCTTTAGGCAAGATTCGGTGCTCGAGTTTTGGTGGGCTGGGGGAGAACTGGCTGTAGCCCTCGCGACCTCCGGGTCTGCTTTAGGCAGGATTCAGCGCTCCAGTTTCGGTTGGCTGGGGGAGAGCTGGCTGTAGCCCTCGCGACCTCTGAGTCTGCTTTAGGCAGGATTCTGCTCTCCGGTTTCGGTGGGCTGGGGGAGAGCTGGCTGTAGCCCTTGCAACCTCAGTTTGATTCTCACAATCTCCACTTACATACTGTGGGACTCTGAGCAAGTCACTTAACCATCCAGTGCTCCCAGGTCGCCCCTGAAAACAGGCACTTGTGCCTAGTGGGCCTTAACCGGTTACCAAAGGCTTAGAATAAAAATAAAATGTATAATTATGCTGTCATGATCCCTAATGTAAATGGCTGTACTGGAAAGCAAGTATTAGTTAAACGTGGGGTAAGGCAGGGCTGCCCGCTAAGCCTGATGTTATATGCATTTGGTACCGATATATTGTTATGAAACTAGCAGTAAACAATAAGGTGCATGGCATCCCTCCAGCTCCGGGGCAGCAGCCAGTTGTTATACTGGCATATGCGGATGATATAACTAACACTTGCCCCCTCAACTTGTGAGCAAACTCTGAAGGGCATCTTATGTGAGTTTTCAGAGATATAGGGGTCTCAGGTAAATTATGATAAAGGCCAGGGCATACCGCTGGGGAGCACCCCATACCCGACAGACAGCAGTTTGCAGGCATTAAGATATCACTAGAATCCATTAAGGGTTTAGGTATAGAATTCAGCCTGAGGGACTTAGCCATCACAAACTGGGAATCAGGAATAGAAAGGGCTAATAGGCTAGTTAACTCTTGGAAAGGCCGGCAAATGTCTAAGAAGAAAAGTTTTATTAATCAGAACATTATTAATACAGTTTTTTTCTGTATATAAATTATGTATTTTCCTCTCCACAGACAATTGTTACTGCCCTGTACAATGTATTTTTCAAGCCTTTTGAAACAGACTGAATCCTATTAAGCGTGGTATTACATATACAATAGAAGCATCCCGGGGGGGGGGGGGGTGGTAAATATGGTTAACCCTGTTGTCTTTTTTTTTTTTGGTATTTTTATTGCATATGAATTTGGGGCTACATTGAAACCAGGCAACAAGGTATGGAAACCCTTTGTTTTGGTAAGGTTAACACCCTGTATAGAGTACTGGAAGGGTAACAACCCTAAATTACTGAACAGAGTTCCTCAGCTTCCTAAATATGGATTAGAACAGTTAAAGAATATTCTCAGGTGGGGGTTTGCTATAACCCAGATACAAACACTAGATATAAAAGCTGTGTATAGTAAAATACTTTTGAAGGAAAGGCAGGAAGACATTGTCTTCACACACTGCCCTGTAGGAAGACAGCCTTGGATAATAAAACAACTAAAGAACCCCTGTCTACCAGCCTTCACGTGGGATTTAGCAAGGTTAGGAAATTTTGGCAGGACAGGTGTCAAAGGCAATAATAAATACAAACAGCTCACTGAAAGATACTGCCCCAGAGAGACATGCATATAGATGGAAGAATCTCAAGAGCATTTATTTTTTTTTGCGTGTGTGTAAAATAATTTTGGAAGTTTTGGGCTGAGGAGTGGGAGGAACCCTTGTTTCTGACCCTCACATATTCTAGTCTAGTCTATTCTATGGCGTTTATCTGGAGGTTAAGGTAAATATAACCAGGATACTCTGTATGAGGTTTCTGCTGTGATCATATATTACATCTGGCAGTCCAGGTGTTTTTGGGTGACCCAACAGAGGGTAACTGCAAAGGCAGAACTTCACAGAAGTATTTGCCTTGTGCTGCAAGGAATTGCCCAGAAGGATCTGAAAAATTATGCAGGTGCAGAATATAACCAGCTATGGGTTCATTGCAATAAATGGATTTCTGCTTAGGTGAGGTTTTCAGGATTCCATTACAGTGATTTTCATTGAATATCTTTTTATATTGTCTTTTCTTTTGTATTTTACTGTCTGTTCTTTGAATTTTTGTTGGACTTTATTCTTTTTTAAATGTATAGTGTTTGCATATTGTATTGTAGCCCTTTACACAATAAAAATTCCCCTACTCTTATTGAGAAGTGCCATGGGATCTTTAACGTCCACCTGAACAACCACCAGAACAGGCTTGGTGCATCTTCCTTATTTAAAGCTGCTTGGCATATTGGCCAAGTTGACTTTTTGTGGTTCAATAAGACTGGGAATGAGAGAAAAGGAACTGGTACATTACGCAGTTGACTCCTATGAGCAGACTGACTGAACAAATCTACATCATTGCAGTACAATCCTATTGTGTATAGTGATCTACAGGATCACAGTGAAACAGATGCACTATTTTTATCTGGGGGAAAGGACTCTTGAAGTGGAGTGGACTGGAGGAGCAGTGGTAACATAGCGTAGTGGAACAGTGGACCAGAATAGTGGTGGTAACTAAGACCAGATGATCACCAGAGAAAGTCCCACCCTCGCCATCTCCTGCTCCATCAGACACCGAAGTCCTTCCCTGTGCCATGGGGTCCTGCTCTGAGCCAGCATATTAAGAGTAAGCAGGGGGCCTGGGGCCAAGGAAGAAGGCTCTTTGTGTGAAACCGGAATGTTGTGGTGAAGTTATTGTGAACCCTCGTGAGCCTAGCTGTTCCCACTGGCAAGTCTGCTTGGTGAGGAGTAGAAAGCTGAGTGGAGCCACCCCACCCAAACAACAACAGAATGTCTGGAACTATGATTGTGGCCACTGTGAAAACAATCATACAGCAGCTGCAGCTGGAGGACAGAATTAATAGAGTGAAGTTGAGTCACTGGGTTGAAAGACAGTACAATTGAAAGTTTGTCCAAAGTGTGGCTCCTGATGGCTTGAAGCAGGACCTCCTGAGTTCAACCGGGCACCTGTTGCCAGCAGGGCTTCGCGGCAGTAGGTCTTCAAAGATGGAAGAAGTGATGTGCAATCATTTCTAGTAAGACAGTGATTGAAACTGTGATCTAAAATATGTACAGTATTGATAGAAGTATTTAAAATATGGCTAGCAAGTAAATTTAAGGGACACCATGGCCAGTGGGGTGACTTTCAGTAAATTACGAGTGGAGAGAGATTCATAAACTTCTCAAATATCTGTTAAAAGGCCACTTAACCTTTTTTTTTTTTTGCAGATACTCTGTATTGTTACTGTAAACTTAACTATTCCACCCTTAAAGAAAAAAAAGAACATATAATATGTCAAAAGACACAAGTCAAATAGCTTTTATCGTGCAGGCTTTTGCCAGGACATAATGATTCTTCTAACATAAAATTAGTAATTATAAAATGGCAATAAAAAATTCTGAAACCTTATTGGATGAGAGATGTCACATGAGTGTGCATTAGAAAACTTTTCATGCACAGTCAGGATTAGCTCTCAATACCATGTCACTAAAAACCTTGTTACTTTGTACATATCAGTACACTTCCACACAAAAATTTCAAAACCTCTGCTGCCACCATATTGGAAGTATCATTCTTTACTACCTCATTCCACGCTAAGCAAACTGTTCTTTCATTCACAAATCCATAACTTTTTTAGCTCCATGCCTGCCTCCTTCTTGAAGTCACCCAGGCTCTCCATGCTTCTGCCATCAGTGGCTTTTCAGGCAGCCTGCCATACATTGGCTGGCCGTCATGGCTCTTTAATCTTCCCACTGTATGATGACTTCTCTCAGTGTCTGTTAAACCAAACATTATAGGCATTATGATGGCCACCCTCTGCAGCTTTTTGGCCAGCCTGATTTATAGACTCTGTCACAGCAGCCATCAGCTGCTCTTCTGAATTCCCGTAATGCAGAATACCTACTCGAGGCCATCATTGTTTTATGCTCACTGTGGGCGTGGGAGGAGGAAATGGCACATTTTGCAGTTCCATCTTGATGAAGTGCCGTTGTCTACAGTACAGGGGAAGAAACAGCAACTGCAAACAACAACAGCTGCTCACTAATGGCTCCGGGTATCTGCTTGTGCTATAAGGGGAAAATAAGAGAACCGCATCTACAAACTGCCACAGTTGCTTATTACACAGACCTGCATCTCTGTATGAGAGAAAGGCTGGGTTGGGGTGGGGGCATGGCACCAGCATTCTAAAGAACAAGACAGAAATTGGACTGAGAAAAAGGCAGGTTTCCAGCACCACCTGCTGGTTCAACACAATACAAAACAGGGACTTTTACTGGGAAACTATTTTTCATTTCAAATATACTTAAACAGATTGTTACTTACAGAAACAGTTATTTAATTAATTTGTATATCAAAAATAACTAGGGGCAGTTTTATTAGCACAATAAGTCACTTCAAGGTGTGTATTAAAGGAGTAATGATGCACTTCCCGAGGCAGTGTAAGGGCACTTGGCCTTCAGCTACATGCCTTACTTTGCCCCTGAGGAGTGCATAATCCTTTAATGTACACCCTGTCACAGCTTATTGCTTACTTATAAAATGGGAAAGAGAAGCCAAGACCTGTGATTAGTCAGTTGTGATCACATGACTGTGCATTACTCCAGCAGAACAGCACAGGTCACAATTACTTCACTTTCTAAAACTATTACTTAGTTTTTAACAAATCAGAGGAATCATTTAATCAACAAAATAAGGCATTTCAGTGGTGCATGACTGGGGGATAATGGCACCTCTCATGTCCCTAGTTCACCCAAAGTTGCCTCATGCCTCACTTCCCGAGGCATGTCATTATCCCAGAATAACCCATACCCTGTTGTGCCTTATTGCTTAAATAACTTGTCCTACCCAAGCTACTGGTGCAGCAGCAGTCCATTGTACTGTCACCTGGGAAACTGAGGTTTGCGTGGGATCACCTGAGTCCTGTACTGGCAGGAAGCTAGGGGTATCAAAGAGGCGTAGCACTTAGCTCTTGTGCAGGGAGGGAGCATGCATACTGCTTGGTTTTTGTGCTCCCTCTTCTGACCAGTCAGGATCAGCATTGGCTTCAGCTGTGAAAGAAGCTGCTTGTCCAGTAAGAGGAAGGGTGAAGCCATGGCAAGCTCAAACATCAGGTTGGGTGATGGGGGAACCAAATGGGAAAAATTATAAAAACAATAATCAATAATGTAAAAAAAAAAAGTCCCTTTACAGACATTATATGTGAACAAAACTTTTGTAAAAGTTGTATCTAACTTGAAATATAAAGATATAGTAATGTTTTTATAGTTAAATGCATGATATTTGAAAATTGATCAGATATACTTGTTAATTCTGCATATCAGGAAAAATGCTACTGTAGCTATCTAAAGGATGGTATTGATGGCTGTCTCATGTTTCTTGCTCGTCAGTGGCTATAATGTAGAAAATGTTTGTGGCACAAAGTAGAGTAGGTTTAAGAACAATACACTAGATAAGCTTTTTTACACGTAAAACCATAATACTAGCTTTAGACTTTATATTTTCAAGTCGGCTAAACTCTGTTTGGCAAATGTTATTTTCTACATTATCAATTTGTTTTTTTAAACTAGTTGGTTCCTATTCAGAATTGAGTCGAATGGAATTGAAAAACAAGTTTCATGCTGTTTAAACTACTACCATTCAGAGTGTTATTAGCTTTTTAATGACTGTTTTTTTTTTGTTCCATGTCCCTTCATTTTAATTGCCTTCTTTCCACTGTGCTCATATAGATGCCAACTGATAATGATAAGCAATAATGCCACTGCAAACTTGCCTACAGAGGAGCCCTACCAGTGCCATCTGTGGTCTGTGTGTGTGTGTGTTGATCCAACACTGTACAATTGCTTGGCATTTTCCGTATATTTTTCTTTCAGCCAAGCAAGCAGTCACACCAAAGCTTAAACTCTTGCTTAGTGTACAAGTCTTAGAAGCTCCTTTCTATTGCACTGTAGATTTTTAATCTACTTTACTGGTGTTGCTTGCATGGCTGTCACTGTAGTTGACAAGCTAGCCACTTGACTGGTTTAGTTCCTTCACTTGTTCCACTGATTGTTTTTCAATTTCTTTTCTTCCTTCCATATTCAGTAAGCTGCATTGTTCTTAAGCCTGTTCGTAAGTCCCTGATCCTACTCCTATTTGAGCAGTGACAACTGGTATCGGAAACTTCACTTCCTCTCCCCACACATACAGTGCTAGACTTACTTTTTCAGGTGGGGCTGAGGGGGGGGCCATACTTTATAGGACCAGAAATTCAGATGCTGCAGCTGAAGGAGGTGCATTATCCTGCTGAAAGTTTTGAGACCCATATGTTAATTCCCCAGAAATGTACAGTTTGGAGCAAGTTCAGGCAGTGGAATATGGAATTGGGGCTAGAGACTGGAGAAGTCTACAAAATTCTCTATGTGAATCAATCCATGAATTTTGTGCAATTTGTGAAATAATCTGCAGGTGCAAATTGCAAAGCTCAACCCATGAAAGTGTGGAATTTCCACTGGTGGTTTCCACCTTCCTGTAGCACTCACAGACCAAGAATATCCCGATACCAACAGAGCTGGGCAACTGAGTCAGTCTGTGACTGAGTCTCCCCATCTGCCATATGTACTGCACGCAAGGACAGGTGGTAGAAAGTAGAAGGGATGACTTATTTTTTTTTAGCAAAGCAGTCTGATGTATCCTGCCAACAGCATCGCTGGGTAGTATGATGGTGCCCCTGCACTCTTAGTCCAGGGACTCGGCGACCTCCAGTACTGGCCAGTCTCCTCAAGGGAGGTAGGGCATGGGGTCTCCTGCCTTCCTGTCCTGGGTGGATGTCACTGCCAAGGTAGCCCCCAGTGCCCCCCCCCATGCTAATGACTGGTTTGCTTGGTGCAAGGTGCCGTGGGGGTGCACTAGTGCAGGTGGCGCAGCGTGTTTATACACTAGCTAAAAGCACCTGCACCAGTACACGATTCTGCCAAAAGAGGGATTGCAATTCACAACAATGGAGCGATCTGCATTGCTCCTCAAATCATTTACATGACGTGATCGGCACTGGTGCAGCTCATCTGCAGCACTCACATTACTGCTGATCAGGTTGTGTAAACAGGCCTGTAGAAACACAGCCAGTGATGGTAGGAAAAAACCAATGGTCCTTCCAGCCTGCCTGTAGTTTCCTATCAAACCCCAGGATCTGTTGTACATACAGGGTAGTAGCCCTCAGTATCCACCCCACTGTTCCCCTTCCTACTGCTACTGTCCTGTATGATCACTGTACCCTTCATTCTGCCCCAGCTATGCTGGAAATAATTTATGGTTTTGTCATCTCCACCTTGGCTGGAAAACTGTTTTAGTCCCCCCCCCACCTAATCTGTAAAATAAAACTTTCTCACATTCCTCTTAAATGTCCCTCCCATCAGTTTCCACTAATGCCCCAGTGACCTTGAACTGTTGCTTATGCTAGATAGTGCCTCGCAGTTCACCTTGTTTATTCCTTTCAGAAACTTGAAGGTTTTTGTCATATAACCCCTCTCCTGTTTGGTCTTCAGAGAGTACATATTCAGTACTTTAAGCTGATCCCTGTAAGATCTACCCTGCAGGCCCCGAGACATCCTGGTCACCCTTTCTTGCACCCTCTCTAGCATGTCCTATCTGTCCTAAGGTGAGTACTCCAGAACTGGGCACAGTACACCAGGTGCGGCCTTACCAACAACCCATAAAGAGGCAGTAATATCTTTGTTCTGTACTATCAGTACCCTTTCTGGTACAGTCCAGCATCCTATTTGTTTTATTATAGGCCTTGTTTCATTAATTTGATTGTTTAAGGGAGTCAGCAATGATGAATCCTAGGTCCCTTTCCTCAGCCATAGTGCTCAACCCATCCCATCCAGTACTCTGTACTGGGATTTTTGTTCTCTAGCTGCATCACCTTGTGCTTTTTGGCATTGAATTTCAACTGTTAAACCTTAGACCACCTCTCTAGCATTTGCCGATCACTCTGCATCTCCCTAATTCCATTGTCACTATCTACATTTCCTTAGGGCTCTGTGTCATCTGCGAAGAAACACAGCTTGCCCTGGATTCCTTCTCCAGTGTTGCTCATTAACATATTGAAGAGGACAGGACCCAGGACAGAGCCCTGTGGCACCCCACTCATGACCTCCCTCTCTTCTGATTTGATAACCATTAATTGCAACCATTTGCTGCCTTTCCTTCAGCCTATTACCTACCCATCTTACTATGTCCCATGCCACACCCAGATCCTCCATCTTCTTCGAGGCACCAAGTCGAAAGCCTTTCTGAACTTGGAGTACATCCACAATATATCCGCAAACTCCCTTAAACTTAACAAGGAAAAAACTAAAGCAGTATTGTTTGGCTCAAGGCGTCTGGGCCCCGACAGGAGTAAGCTGCTCCAGATTTGCACTAACCAAGGAAAGAGAGTCGAGGTCTTGGCCAGCTTCAAATACCTTGGGATCCATCTTGACCAGGAAATGACCTACTGATCCCACATCGATTCCATAACTAGGTCCGCCCACCAAAAACTTGGCCTCCTTTTCCATCTGGGAAACTCCCTATCCTCGGTTGCAAAATGGGCAATTGCTACCTGCAATCTCCTCCCCTCCATCCTATATTTTTTTTTTTTTATTTTAGTCTTTGGTAACCGGGTAAGGATATGGAGCACTTCTACTGCAGTCCCTCAGAGAGACCAAATTTACCAAACTTTCCGTACCCTATAACCGTGTGGCTCGTTTCACCACAAACTCCTCTCCTAGGAGGTATCATTGTGAGGCACTTAAGGATCTAAACTGGCCCACACTTCATCACAAGCTAGCTTACCCTGTTGCGTGCCTTGCCTTCAAGTTAACTTCCCTCGGTCTCCCTCCCCACCTTAGAGGACTACTCTCCTCCAAAGAACAAATCCGAATCCTGTGATCATCAGCGAATTATCCCCTCAACATCTCTAGGATTTGCTCCAACCAAGGCAAACAGTCTTTCAAATTTGCTGCCTCCCACCTATGGAACTCTCTTCCACCTAGCCTGGCTGACTCATCCACCCTTACCCAATTCAAGTCTGGGCTCAAGCTATATCTTCTAAACCTCAGTCTCTGTGGCTGTAACCATTAGCTCCCAAGCCCAGGTCTCTTCTCCTCTGCACTGCCTGAAACTCCCCTCATTCCTGGAAGCATCTCCTAAGCTTTTGTGTCAATTTACTGTTGTTACCTCCTTCCCTACTAAATGGAGATGAAACTTGATGTCATAAGAGCCTGTCTGCGAATCATGTTCAGTATATTGTTTCTACTCTACACTTGTGTACCATATTGTAACTATTGTAAATAACACTTGAGTCTGCACTGTAAATCCTTTACCCCTGTATACTGTCGATAATATATTCTGTCGCTAATGTCTATTTGTGCAACATATGTAACTACTGTAAAAAAAAAAATTGTTTCGAAATGTCTTTTCTGTAACTAATTCCGGGTCGCCCCTGAAAAAGGGACCTCTGGTGTCAGTGGGCTTACCCGGTTATCAAAATCTAAATAAATAAATAAAATATCCCCTATCTGATACCCTTGTTACCCAGTCAAAAAAAACTAACAGTTTGGCCTGACAAGATCTCCCTGCCACAAAACCATGTTGTTTACTATCCTGGAGTCTGTTGCTCTCTAGGTAGTTTACAAGGCCCTCTTTGGCCAGTGACTCCATCAGTTAACTCACAACAGAAGTAAGACTGACAGGTGTGTAGTTTCTTTCAGAGTTACCCCCACCCTGGTCTGTAATGAGCTGTTCAATAGCCCTACCAGGGATTCAACCAGACCTTTATCGAGGATATCTCCTCCCTGCCACACCTTAGGAAATGTAAGCCATCAGCATTTGGACCACATGGCAACATTTAACAGCCAGAGGCCACCCACAATGATGCAGTGTGCTGCCTATATAACGTGTGCAGCTCCAGCACGCCACAGTTCTTTCTTCCACTGTCAGTTATCCTCGTCGGACCTGATAAGAAACAGCATTGAAATATCCGTTGCTGTTCTTTTTGTTATTTTCAATTATTTGCATACTTCTTCATCATTATCTCTGTATGCTGCCAAAGAACAGGGACCATTTGTTTAATTATTGTTCCTGTGGTTAAAAAATCTACAAGGACAATGCTCACACTATTTGTGTGTGTGCGGTTTGGACCTGTCTTACAATGTAAGGGTGTGCAAGATCTGCTAGAGTTTCAAGTGAGATATAAGGTGATGCCAATGGAATGCATTAGAAACCTTCTGCACCCAAAAAGCATTGAAAACCTTGGAACAGGCTACAGGTTCTGCTCATGCTTCTCCATTGCTGTTGACCAGGAAACAGTCATCAAAGTCTAAAGACAAAGTCATTGTAAAAGCCCTGCTCCTCTTCCAGTCATAAGCACAAGCATAAAGGTAAGCCTGCCTTGCTGGTGAGGTTACATTTGCCATTTAAATCCAGTGTGTCTTCATTGGCACCAGCTCTAGTGGCACCAAATACAGCCCCCGATTGTCGGGACACCATGGTTGGGTCTTAGCTCAGGCACTGCCTTACCTACTATAAATGGTACAGTGCTGCCATTGTCATGCTCTGACCCTTTGATGCAAGTAGTCCCTGACCCCTTGGGGCACCATTGACTCCCAACCTGTGCTGGTGTCATTTTCAGAATATGTTATGTTGTCTTCTGCTGTCACTGCTGCCAGTGGTAGGTCTGCCATCGACGAGACCACCTGAACCAGGGTTTTCATCAACAGATTCCAGAAGCATGCCAATAATTCCTCCTTCTCAGCCACTGCCTATGTCACCGACTCCTGTGTCTTCTGTCACCATTCCTAATGATGATGATGATGAGGTAGAATATAATCCTGACCTCATGGACATTGAGGGGGTTTTGTAAGGAGGAATACAGCGGTGAGGAGCAGTTTGAAGAACGTAACTTGCCTTTTAGTTCCCCCTCATCATCCTGCATCAAGGACTCTCTGGTTTCTACACTTGGGTCTCCCCCTGAGGATCCATCTTCTGAGGCTGTGCATCAGCAAATGCAGTCTGCCACAGGTTTTGCTGCTAAGGAGGAAGATTCAACTAAAAGGAATCTGAAATTTTTGGAGGTTTCTTCCATACCTTCAGTTATTATTGCTCATATATATCTTGCACTGGAGCATGCTACTTTTGCTGCTTGGCATAGGCCCAAAACCCTGGCTACAGTTCCAAAGAAGGCTGATGGAACAGTACCCTTCTGCATCTGTTAAGCTGAATTATACTGCACAGCCTGAAACTGACTCTGCAGTCATTGCGGCTGCTCATGATCATTCTAGGGCCCCTAGGCACATGAGTACTTTTCCTCCAGATAAAGAATCAAGGAGGCTGGATAGAATGGGCAAACACACTTGTGCCTCAGCATCCTTAGGCCTGCGGATTGCTAATTACCTATCCTGTATGATAAAATATCAGAACAGCCTACAGAAGTTTGCATGTACTGCAGCACAGGTGTTTCCCGATGGTCCTGCAAAGACGGACTTGCTTGAAACGATGTCTGCTAGTTCCGAAGTTGGTAAACATCTACTACAGTCAGCATATGATGTATCAGATGCTTCTGCCAGGGCTGCAGCCTAAGGTATCTGCATTAAGTGTCATACCTGACTCAGAGTAGCTGATTTTGCTACTGATCTGCAACAGGCTGTTTTGAATACTCCTTCAAGGTTTCCAAACTACTTAGTATTGATGCTGAAAATGCACTTTAGGAACTTCAGTCTTCCAAAGTGACTTTAAAGAGCACCTTTCCCAGACGTTTTGCCATTCATGCGTAAAGTTAGTTATCCTGCATGATGTTTCCCTGTGTATTTTGTTGTTCTCTAGGATGTGTCCCTTTTGCATATTTTAAATTTCAAAAACCACATTTTAGTGTCACTGCACAGCGCGTGTACTGAGCAGCTCGGTGTAGTGCTGCTGTGCCTTGTTGCATCATTTTATAGATTTGGCCAGAGCACAGGACGCACAGTGCTGTGGCTCTAGAATAGATCAGCAGTGTTGTCTGCTGTCAGCATTTCATCCGATCCCCTTGATGGTGGAATGTCTGTATTATTTATTCAAAATACGGAGTCTGAGAGCGAGACCCAGGCTTCCTGGTTTGACACTTTAAGCCTGAAGTGGAGTGGGATGTATCAGCAATGGCTGGAGATGGAGACAACTCTGTTGGCTCAGATGGTGGACAAAGTGGATGACTAAATGATGAGTAGAGCTGTCCTGGCACTGTATTTCAGTACTGTATGTTTAGAAAAATAATAGTTGCTACTAACATTGCAATGCACAATCACTTTCCAAACTGTAGTCTTATCTGTTCAGTACCAGTACGTCACCATCAGTAAAGCACTCTGTGCAAGCTGCCTTGTGTGTGATTGCTGTTCTCAGTGTCATAACAAATATTGTTCAGGTCCTGTAACCCCATAAGTGCCTGTGCAGTATACATCAGTTTGTTTTTTCTTATCAATTCTTTTATTTCTGTTATTGTTTTCATTATATTATTATTTCGTTCATTATATGCACATGCCTGCCATACCATAAGATGAAGTAAAGAAAAATTAAATAAACCCACAATATGATGATCATGACGCGGGGGGGGCTCATTGGGAACAATTTTCAGTGTGTGACACTGCATTAATAATAACCAGCAACACACAGTCATGAGAGCAAAAATCAACTTATTTATAATAATAATAAAATTAATTTATAGAGCACAGTTCAACAAGTATCAAAGCGCTGTACAGAGTTAAAAACATAAATAGAAACATAAATGGAACAGTAAAATAACTGAAATAAAACAGTGAGATGAAGTTGCAAATTTAATACACTAGTCTTCAAAAGCACGGCTAAATAAATACGTTTTTAAGGCTGTCTTGAAGCTGTCCAGTGTCAGGCACTCTCTGATCCGACTAGGTAGAGAATTCCACAGGATTGAAGCTGCATAACTAAAAGCTCTCGCACCTGATATTTTCAATCGAACCTCTAGTGATCCCTCGTCGGCTGAGCGGAGGGATCAGAGGGGGCAGTAAGGAACTAGGAGCTCTTGCAGGTAGCCAGGACCCTAACTGTGTAGGGCCTTATAGGTCAGTAAACTGACCTTGAAGGTGATCCACCACTGAACAGGCTGCCAGTGCAGTTCGTGCAGCACAGGCGTAATATGACTGGTCTGGGAAACCCCTACCAGTAACCTGGCTGCAGCGTTCTGCACCAGCTGCAAGCGGCGGATATCAACCCTGGAAGCCCTAGGTATAGAAGAGTTACACTAGTCAAGGCGAGAGATCACAAAGGCATGGATCAGCGTTGCTTAATTTGGGTGATGCTCCTCAAATGGTAAAAAGAGGATTTGACTTCAGCCGACACTTGCGAACGAAGTGTCAGCCCAAATATAATGCCCAGATTCCGTACTTGAACAGAGGACAGGAGTTGGCTACCCTTAAGCAAAAGCCTGCAGGCAAACCATGCTTCCATCCTCTCTACCCTGCAACCTGGCTCCACCACCAACACCTCAGTCTTTTCAGGGTTCAACCTTAGCCAGCTGGGCCGCATCCAGTGCTGGAGCTCCTCGAGGCCGCTGTTAAAATTAGAGAGCGCACTATCCTGGTGGGGGGCAAAAGACAAGTATAGCTGGGTATTATCTGCATAACAGTGAAACCGCAGCCCATACCATCTTACAATGTCTCCCAATGGCAGCAGATACACCACAGACAACATAGGGGACAGCACAGAGCCCTGAGGAACCCCACATGGCAGAGAGAGAGAGAATGAAGCCAAGCAATAAATCCCGACACCACTCTCTGAGTTCTGCCAGTGAGGAAAGATCTAAACCAACTGAGGACCGCACCTGACAGGCCACAGATGTCTCTCAGGCACTCAAGCAGCCCCCCCATGGTCTATGGTGTCAAAGGCTGAAGAGAGATCAAGAAGGACCAGGACTGAACGACACTTCCAGTCTCTAGCAATCAGGAGATCATTGAGCACCTGAACCAGAGCAGTCTCTGTACTATGCCTCTTCGAAAACCGGACTGGAGGGAATCATAGATGTCATGGATTGTCAAGTGGTTATCTAACTGAAGAGCAACTACTTTCTCCATCAACTTCCCGATAAAGGGAAGGTTAGAGATTGGCCTGTAGTTGGCAGGGCAGTTTGGGTCCAGAGAAGATTTTTTAAGGAGTGGTGTAACCACCGCCTCCTTTAGGGAGTTCAGAAACTCACCTAATTCTAAGGAACACCAGACTATCTCTGCAGGACAGGGCCAATGGCATCTACACACCCCAAAATGAGGCATGTAGGGCCCGGGTCAAGACTACAGCAAGTAGGCCGCATACTTGGACAATCCGCACAACTTCATTGATTGCTGGCCGATCAAAGTGATCCCAAGAGGACCGAGGTGTAGTGACCCTACACTGACCACCGCAAACCCCCATAGAACGCACTGAATGAATCTCAGCCCTGATGTCAGTCACCCTATTGGCAAAGAACTGAGTGAACTCATCACACTTATTGTGTGAAAATGCTGTCCGAACCTGAAGATAGGCTGGATTGCACAGTCTGTCCACAGGTTGGAAGAGCTGAGCCAGTTGATTCTGAGCCACAGCAATCTCCCTGGACAGGAACTCTGCCTTCTTATGGGAGATTGTTGATTGATAGACTCTATAATGTTTCATCAATCTAAGGTGGTCGGCATCAAGGGCGGATCTCCACCAGCAATGCTCTAGCCTTCAACCCACACACCTCAGCTCCCTCAAGGCCCCGTCAAACCAAGGGGACTGAGGACAGAGAGTGAGGGGGTGAATGTGGACAGGAGCAGTGGAATCCAGGGCATCAGCCATGGCCTTATTATAGGCATGGACTAGGCGTTCTGGTCCCACGCTGACATCCGTACATCCCGATAGGTCAAGCACTGCCAAGAAGCCAGTAGAAGTAACATCTCTCAAAGGATGGTATATGACCATCTCCACAGGGGCAGGTCTATAAGG
The DNA here is from genome assembly GCA_016271365.2 of Neoceratodus forsteri. Lineage (NCBI taxonomy): Eukaryota > Metazoa > Chordata > Ceratodontiformes > Ceratodontidae > Neoceratodus > Neoceratodus forsteri. Next base: position 729,551,373 of record CM028129.1, read on the forward strand.
GGGAGCTTGGAAATTGAATCTTACAGTGCTATGGGTCAGACCATCCAGCCGGTTCCACCACCAGGTTGGTGGCTTCCATTCCCAGGAGGAAAACCATGTTAAGTGAGTGACTATGAACATGTGTAGCAGAGGCAACAACCTGTGTGAGTTGAAGGAAGTCCTGACCAATTTGTGAGAGTTCATCACTGACCCAGGCGTTGAAGTCGCCCAGCACCATCAACCTGGGCGACTCCAACACCATGTCAGTGACGAAGTCCGCGATTTCCTACAGGAATATACCCTCACCCCTGGATGGACGGTAGATGAGAATGAACCTGCACCCCACACCTGCAAACACAGTACACTCAAACGATCTGGAACCCTCAACTGGAACCTCTGCAAGGCCCAATTCCATTCTAAAACAGATAGCTACACTCTCACCCCTGCGATCCAATCTCGAGTGGTATATCACCGAGAACCTGGCTGGAATAGCCGCCTCCAAAATTGGACCGGCATTTTCATCCAGCCAGGTCTCTGTGATGCATGCCAGGTCAGCTGTTCCAACAAGATCAGCTATAATAGCTGTCTTGTTCTTTATAGACCTGGCATTGCACAACACCACTCGAGATGGACGGGGTTCTGGAGCCGTCTGGGCTACCGGCCTGGAATACAGGAGCTCTTGGGTATGGGAACCAAATAAGATGGACTACGATCTGGGACCCGTTTCACCCCAGGGCATCTCCTGGACTTAACGACCCCAATTGCCCTCAGTTCCTCTTCCCCAAGGTTCAAGCCCCGGCCCTTCTCCTCCTTTTATTCACAATTCCAAAAGCCCTACACTGCCTGTAAACAGCAGCTGGGAGTGGAGGGCAAGTAAAGGGCCAGAGACCCCGAAGTTCAGAGGAAGAGTAGCGCCTGACTGGGTGAGCCGAATGCCAACACATCCCATTAAAGCCGGAAAACCCAAAACTAAACCAACATAACAGTACAAAAAAGAAAACAAAAACCCTAAAGCCCAAAAGAAACCCAACATAATTAAAACAGCAAAACCAATCCTGAGGTTGCAGAAATTGGAAGGAGCATGCAGAAATCAGGAGGGAGCAACCAGTCACTGTGAAAATAAAAGTCAAATGCAAACAGTGCCCGGAAAGCTCACACCAGACCAGGTTAAACAGAGGACTTTAATTCCATCACTGTCTCTCACACAGAAATAAAGAAGTCAGCAGTAACTTAGTTGGAAAATCATACAATAGGGTACTGTCACCACCCTGCACTTAAGAAAGCCAAACAAGAGGATCCTTCACAGCAGAGAAACAACGCAGTGGGAGAGGGGCAGTGAAAAGAATGACAACGAAAAATCCAGTAGATCCAGTAGGACCAAATCCCTGGTCAGGTAGAACCAAACCCAGAATCCACAGTCTTGGTGGCTCCAACTGCCAACAGAAAGTTTTCAGTGAACACAGACGAACGAAGCTCAGGTGTCTCTAGTCTCCCCACCGGGAGGCCAATTGCTCCCCCCCAGGCCCGAGACCAGTGGCTTCAGATACCCGGTGAGTCAGCCTGCAGGCTAAAGCTCCCCCAGGCAGCTTAGGGCAGCACCTTGCTTCCCGCCGACTCCTCGGCAGGCAGACAACAGGCGTTCCTGCCCTGAGCCTGAGCCTAGAATGGGACAGCGGCACCCCTAACAAGCGACCATAGGATTGTCCACTTGTACTTGAACAGTACGGCAAAGGCTTCCTCCAGGTAATAGAGCTGAGAAGCCGACAGACTGCAAAACAGGATCGGTGTACTTACAAGTCTGAAAAACTCGTAAATCCACAAGTCCACAGATCCACAGGTCAGGTCTAGTCCAGGGAAATCACAAAACTTGAAGTTCTTCACCCCCTGCCCCAACTCCCATGAAGAGTCACTGAACTGAGCGGCCACGTTGTAAAAATCAACTGTGCAATCAGATTCAGGATAATCACTCCTCAGATTGCTCGCGCTCCTAAGATTCTCCACACCCCCAGTTCTGCAAACCTCAGCGCTTTACTTAAACAGACAAAATACAATAAGAGAAAACTAAGAATTAAATGAAACTCAAAATACTAAAACAACTTATAGATGCAACAATTTATAGACACATTTGATTCTTTTGTATGTCCAGATTTCAGATGACAGCACCGCAGTGCAGTGCAGGGCAAGTGGTGAGCGCGATCCAGGCTATCATGCTGGGAACACTCTTTTCTGAGGGATAAACCAGATGCTGTGCCTAAGGCCTTATTGTATGCATTCTGTTTCCAGTCCCAGGCCTCTCCTTGTTTGCCTGGTACTGGTTTTGGTCTCCTAGTTCCTCATGGTAAGAGGCCCTCCGGTGTTCATCTCTGGCAGGGAACTGAGGAGTGTTGGGGCCACCCACATTATATAGGTGGCAGCACTGCATGTCACTGTGGGTGGCCCCAGCTAGGTAAAGTTTCCAAGTGGTCCTGATGCTGATAGCTTACAGTTACAAAGGTGTGGTCCAGCAGAGGAGATTCTCTCAAATATCTGCTGTTGTGGTAAGTTCTTATGTGACAATTCTTTAGTGCCATTCTTCCTCCCCCTGCTTTTCCTTGTACCTGATGAAGGCCTTTTATGTGGTCCTCACTGCTTCCCTGACTTTTTCCGAAAATCATATTAGTCTGTTGTACCTGTTTCTTTTGGTTACCATTCACATGCATAACTTGCATGCCTCAAGAACAGCCTCCTTAATTGCACCCCAAGCCCTCAGTTGAGGCTTTCCAATCCTTAAGGGCCAGCTCAAACCCAACAGAGTTGTGGTCATTGGACCCTATTGGCTTCCCTAGCCACACACCTTCTACCATCTCTGAGTTGGTGAGCACCACATCAAGAATGGCAGCCTGCTTTGTGGGTTCATCAAACAGCTGCACCAGCAGACATTCCTCAAGGCAGGCAGCATGTCCAAATCAGTATCCAGCAGGTTCAGATCACCCACAACCACTACCTTGCCCTTTGACACTCCCTTTCCTAGTTCTTTCCCAAGCTCCCAATCCCTCTCTTCCCCTTGTTCTGGAGGTCTGTAGATCACTCCAATGGTAGTTTCTTGCCTGAGGCCATTGTGAGCTGCACCCACAGTGACTCTGTCTCTCCATTACTTCCCCTGAAGTATCGGTCTACCACAGCCTCCGTGCCTTCCCTGGCTTATAGGGCTGTGCCCTCACTTTGCCTTTTCCTTTATCCCTCCTAAACATTGTGTAACGAAGCACTGTCCAGTCCTAGTTGTTGTTTTCTGAGGCCCAACTTTCTGTAATGGCCCTGAAGTCCATCTCAGTGTCTGTCATCATTGCCTGGAGCTCACTGATTTTATTACCCAGACTCGTGGCATTAAGGAGGACCACCTTTGATTTAACTCCTGATCCCCTTTTGCTTTTTACCTGTCTTTCTTCCTTATTCCTCCCTAGTCTACTTCTTGTTTTTCATGTTGATTGCTGGCTTTATGAGCCTGTACCTCCTTGGTCCCATCCCCTAGCCCAATTTGAACCTCAACCTTATTTTTGCCCACTGTGCTGCTACAACCCCCCCAAATAAGAGGGAGTACTACCTAGGTTTCCTTTCCTCTCTCCTATCACCCTGACTCCCCTAGCCTCAGTCTCCCCCACAGTTATTTTTATTGTCCAGTGAAGACATCCACCTTCTGCCTCAGAGTACTGGTCCCCTTTCTTGTCAGGTGAAGACCGTCACCCTGAAGTGTCCCCATCCCAGAAGTCCTTTCTCCTTTCACGAATGTATCCCAGTAACAAAGGGTTGTAGAAAAATTTATAATTTTAACTCAGCTAATCATGCCCTTATCCATGAAGACTTTTAAGAAAATAAACTGGTTAGTGACACTCCAGAAGAAAACCACTACAGAAATGTGGGAAACAATAAAAAGAAAAATATTTGAAATATGTGATGCACATAAATAAAAAATAAAACAAATATACTAGCTGGCTCCGTGGCGCCAAGCGAAGTGGTTTGCTTGGCATGCTGGAGACCCGGGTTTGCATCCCGAGCCCGGGTACCAGGAGCAGAGGCCAGCAGGAAGGGAATTCAGAGCATCCATTGGACGCTTCCCTCCTGGGGGGGGGATTGTGCCTTGGCACCCATAGGCAGAGTCGGTGAAATGGTACCTCGACACCCCCCATACGTCCCCGCCCAAGGACACCATGCTCACACATGGCCAAGAACTGCTGTGGACAGGGTCAAAAACAGAAAGCAGGAGCTCCCTGCCACCACAAAATCCTGGAGACAGCCCAGACCAGCTATGCAGCACCCAGGATATGCCGTTTGGCTGGTAAGGCCCTTCCACCTCGGAAGAGAGGGATCTGCAAAACAAAGGGATATGTCTGGTTACCTGGGGGGACTACAGTAAGAGTTGGTATCTGGCATCTAGTGTCGGATGGGGGCTGCGACCTAGGCACTCTGGAGGAGTGGACGGATGGAGGGGTGCCGAATGGGGTGCAGATAAATAGAAAATAAAAATCAAAATACGATAGAGGCATAAAATGCAAGTGGTTAATGAAAGGAATAAGTAAATTACTAAAGAAAAATTTTTTAAATCTATAACCAATTCAAAAAAGTAGATCCAAAGATAATTGGTTACAGTACAAAAAGATAAAAAAAAAAAAAATACAAAAAAAATGATTTGGAAAAATAAACAAAATATGGAGATAGGAATAGTTAGAACTGCAAATAAAGACAACATGAAAAATGTTTATGGATATGTAAATTCACTTCGCAGCTCAAACTCGGGGTTATGCTTGATCGTATCAGAAAATAAACATATTGTGGAACGTGAAGCTATTGCAAATAGTGTCAACTCATGCTTTGGGTCTGTATTCGCTAAAAAGAGCCTTATTCTGGTAGCTTACCAGTAGAAAACATGAATGAGATCGAAATCAGCACTGAATGTATTACAGAAAAAATGAACAAACTTAAATCAAGTAATTCATTGGGGCCAGATAATATATCACCATGGATGTTAAAACTCTTATCACCGATTATTGCCACACCATGTTCATGAAAGCGCTAAATGATAAAGAAGTACCTCCAGAATGGTTATCCGCATTTGTGATACCAGTACACAGAAAGGGTAGTAAAGCTGATCACACAAATTATAGGCCTGTTAGTCTGAGGTCTTTCCCAGGAAAGATCAGGGAGTCCCTTCTCAAGGATATCATAAGTGGGCGTTTGGAAAGAAGCGGATTGAGGGATATGGAGCAGCGTGGCTTTGTGTCAGGTAAATCATGTATGACATATCTTTTGTGTTTTTATGAAAAAATATCAGCAGCACTCGACCAAGGAATGCCAGTTGATTGCGTGTGCGTGGAGTTTTTCTAAGGCTTTCAGCACAGTACCTCACAGAGATATTGTACAAAGTCTGATAGATACGAAAATAGACTGTAGAATTGTGGGATGGGGTGTGTATAAACAGATGCTATTCCACCCCTGTGACAAGTGGGGTACCCCAGGGCTTGGTCCTGGGTCTCCTGTTGTTTCAGATGTTTATATCAACTATTGAGCAAAATGCAACTAGTTAGCTGTGAAAATATGCAGATGACACAAAACTTGCATATATAGTCAGCAATGATGAAGACAGGGACAAGCTTCAAACAGATTTAAACAAGTCGAATGGGCTGACTCTAGGGGGATAAGTTTTAACAGAGACAAGTTTTGTGTGATGCATTTAGGAAGCCAAAATAAGGAAGGAACCTCTCTCTTAAATGGACTACCACTTAGAATAACAAATAAGGAAAAAGACCTAGGAATAACTATTACAAATGAACTTGCTTATGACGTACATAGTAATGCTCAAATAGCAAAGGCCAAAAAAGTATTCAGGACTATAAAACAAAACTTTAGAAGCAGAGATGAACTGGTGATAATGCCACTATAAAGATCACATATTAGACCCTTACTAGACTACGGCATCCCTGTTTGGGGTCCAATAACAAAGGGAAGTTCTGACAGAATAGAAAAAATACAAAGGCAGACAACAAAAATAATTCATAATCTATAAGGGCAAACCTATAACAACTGACTCTTGACATTAAACCTAATGTCACTTAAGAAGAGTCAGGAGAGGGCTACTATCATACTATGACATAATGCAGGATAACTAATTTTTTAATGAATTAGAACCAACTTTCAAAAATGGTGATATGGGCACAAGGGGCCAAACACTGCAACTAAGACCAAAAAAATTCAGTACAAATAAAATGAAGGTCCTCTACACACAAAGGGTGATGAACCTTTGGAACAGACTGCCACTTGAGGTCATAATCAGTAAAGACAAGCAGCAATTTAAAAGAAGATTAGACAAATACATTTTAGATGGAAACCACTTGTCCTACTACGGGTAATGTGGTAGGAGCACACTTGAGCTAACCACCTTCTTAGCTTCTTGCACCTTAGTATGCAAGTCTCCCCAGTCCCCCACAACATGTTACGCCATATACTGACACCATCCCTTTAATCACCCATTAAGCTCCTCAGTGTCATCTTTCTTAATTCTACCGTCCCCCACTCCACACAAGGAGGACCTTGGAAAAGGTCAGGGAGGCCAAGTATGTCTTTAATCTGTCCCCCAGTCTGCAAAGCTTCAGCTTCACCATCTCCACAGGCTGGTTCACCAGATCATTGGTACCCAAGTGTAGAAGCACCCCAATATCTCCCTTTCCACTATCCTCCCTATTCTGTCTGTATCCCAGTTGGCTGATGCACTGGGAAGGCACCTGACCATTCCTTACCCATCCAACCCCCCTTTCTAACACCCTCCACCCCGGGATCATTGAATTCCCCAACCACTAAGACTTTCCTGCTTTGTCACCTTGGTGTCAACAAGTCACCCTGCCTATTGCTCCCTGAATGACTCGGAATCCCCCCAAGCAGAGTCTGGTATCTCAGTATTCTCTGGGGGTGCAAAGCAATTTGCGATCTGGATGGTGTGAGACTGATCAACATTGTGCTTTATTACATGGAAATCAAAAAGCATTTATTTTTTTTTAATTGTTTAACCAGGAGTGGCACACTAAGCTGAAAGCTTTTTTTCACAGGTGTGACCTGAGGGCACAGGGAAGTTGAGTGACTTGCTCAGGGTCACACAGTATGCAAGTGGGGGCTGTGGTATTCAAACCCAAGTCTCCAGATTTGCAGCTCAGAGCCTTAAACCACTGCATTATACTGCCTCCAAATTAGCAATACTGTTTGAACCAGGGATTTTAATGACACTGTAAGTTGTAGCAAAGAACACAAAAACATCTGAGAGTTTCTTAAATATCTGAGGTGTTTTTTTGCTCCTTCCCAGATGATCCTTGCTCTCTAATGATATGTCCATCTGCTAAGACCCCTATCTCTCTGTCTCTGGAACATCAGCCTCTGGTCTTGCCTCCCATCATTGCTCTGACTCACTCTGCCATGGTCCCCTGGCACTTAACCTCTCTGGCAGGTCCACACCCTACACAGCTTGTGTGGAAGACATGAAATCCGGTGGCATGATGGAGGAGATGCAGGGCAGTTGTCTCTGTGCTACCCAACTAGGGAAGTGGTGTGCAGTTGCATCGTCTGCTGAGCTATACCCCCTCTTCTGTTACCCTCTTATTCCTTCCCTGGGAATGGAGTTGGAAAGGGCCATGCTAAGTTACTTGGCTTCCCCATTCGTAGTCTGCTTCTTCTGCTGCCACCCTCCAAGGCTAACAGGTGGTGGTTAAATATTGAAAAAATTCAGACTGGAAGTGAAAGATTCTTATCCTACTGGTGAAGGCTGAATAGCCCTGGAAATTAAACCGTTCTTTTTGGTGCTGAATTGTATTGCATAAGTTGATGTATAAAATATTCAGCGTCAGTAGCCCTGACCCAAAGAAGTCGGTATAGAAGAGCTTCAGCACATATCCCCGTGTCCTGTTTGGACACCAGGTCAAGCATCTCCCACTGTTTGATCTTACTGATTGCACCTGAGGATGTGAAAGAGTGAAAACAGTCTTCCCTCTTAGTCTCCTTTTCTCCTGGATGAAAATGTTAAGGGCTTCTAACCTCTCCTCTTAGCTGCTGTCTCTCATACCACAGGCAATTTTGTTGGCCCTGTGTTTGCATGCACTTTCTCAATGTTCTTTTTGTATTGAGGAGACCAAAAATGTACACAGTACTCCAGATGGGGCCTGTGCACTACTTATCGTGCTATAGCCCCGTTACAGTTATGATCACCAGTTCCCTTTTCTCCTGGAGTGCAGAAAGGCGAGCCCTCCCACACAGTGCGCAAGTCCTACCTCTGTTTTCTTTCTCCAAGTAAAGGACATTACAATTGGCTGCACTGAATCTGAGACTTCAGAACTCAAATGGACCACCCAGCTTGTTATGTTGTGCCCAGTGTTTCCCCCTTCCTTAAGGGGGTCCATCCTCTGCTAGCTTCGTGTCTTCCAAAGTTTTAATTAGCCTCCTGAAGACCTCAGATTCAGGATCATTAATAAGAATGTTGAAAAGCAGAGGCTCCAGCACAGATCCTTGAGGGACATCACCGATGACTCCTCTTCACTCTGAGTAGTGCCCATCCACCACCACCACCCTCTGCTTCCTGTCCCAAGCCAGTTAGCAATCCACATTGATCTTTGCTGGTGCAGTAATCAGCAGCTAGGGCAGAAGTGATATCCAATGGCTGAATTGTAATAAAATGTTTAAACCCATTATGTTTGTTCTGCACAAAACCACCGCCACTATCCCTTGTAGGTCGTGACCCTTAATTTGAGCTTTTCAACCATAACTGATTAAATATGGACCTTACAGTGTTCAGGCTCTTAACTGTGTTGCATTGCTGCACAGTCCAGGTTGGAAAACCTGAAAATCATGAAATACAGCAGTTTGTATTTTGTCATAGTTAAACCAATGTGACCAAATACTCCTATTCTTGTAAACATACTTAGAGATCTTCTGCAAGGATATCTCTTCTATTTGGCCACACCGTTGGAACTATACTCACTTCAGCATTAGGACCACACAGAAACTTTTGCTAGCCCCATCACTCCTCAGGTCTTTTTCTGCCATCAATCATCCTCATCAGACCTGCTGTAGGAAATTTTGTCAGCTATTGATGGTCACATGGTCACCCAGTTAGAGGTGCCCCATACTTTTCTGAGAGGTATTCTACATATGAAACCTTCTATTCGCAATCAAATTCCACCTTGGGACTTGAACTTTGTGTTTGAGAAACTGAGGTTGGCTGCTTCTGAGCCTGCTGCAAGTTGTGGCTTGTTTCCAGTCATAGAAAACATTATTTTTAGTTGCAGTCACTTCTGCTCAAAGTATTTCAGAGCTTCAGGCTCTAATGTGTGAGCCTTTTTAGTTGATTTTTCACAAAGACAGAGCGTCTTTGCATACAGATCCTAATTTTTACTGAAGATGGTATCTGAATTTACTGAATTAAATGACACACATTCCTATTTACTACCCTGAGCATGCAAGTCAGGGTGAGGCATTGCCCATACTTTGGATGTATGTAGAATACTCAGATACTATTTGAATTGCACCAAGGACTGCAGAAAGTCTTCTCAGTTGTTGTTTTTTCCATTCACACCTGGGAAAGAGGGAACCCCATTGTCTAAACAGTGCCTATCAAAATGGCTGGCACATTATATTTCGCTCCGTTATAGAAAGTATGGTAAGGAAATTCCTGTTGAGGTTCGTGGTCACTCCACAAGGGGGATGGACACCTTTTTTGCTTGTTTTAGAAATGTGTCTGCTGCTGACATTTGTGTTGCAGTCACATGGAGCACTGTCCACCCCTTCACTAAAGATTATAGTCTGAACATAGTCTCTTGCAGATGTGCTGGCTTTAGGCTTGCTGTGCTGCAAAACCTGCTGTCTTTTGTGTGTGTGTGTGTGTGTGTGTGTGTGTGTGTGTGTGTGTGTGTATCTATATATATATATATATATATATATATATATATATATATATATATATATGTATACTGTATATACCTGTATGTGCATATACATTATACCAGCACGGTAGCACCAGTATATTTGGGGTTGAGTGCAAACTTCTATGTTAAACCCACATTTTTGAACCTTAACAACTTTGGAATTGTTCAACAGATTTGTACAAAATTTGGCATACATAATTTAGAGGGGATGGTCTCTTGACGTGCCAAATTTCATGTGAATCTGTTGAACGATTGCAAAGTTGAAGTTAACAAATCCCTAAATTTACCAAGTTTTTGCTGTTTCTTTGTCTACCTATATCTCAGAAACGGCTTTAGGTTGTGGTCTGAAAGTTTTCAAGGTAGAAAGCCTTTGCCTAACAGATGTGCCTTTTGAAGATGTTGTGAAAAAATATTAATTAGTTCAAAGGTTATTACATTTTTAATGTTCCCATTATTTCCTGTGGGAAAAGTTATATATTCCGCACAAAAATACTTTTGTTTTTGCAGGAGGTACTCCATTTTTGCATGTAGGATCACATAGAGACCAGTTTGTCTTCGAAGGAGCTCCCTTGCTTTCGCAGGAACTACTGTTATTTCAGATGTAGGGTCACATAGAGCCTGCTGTAGTTTTGCTGACCTCTGTGCTTTTGGCCTACCTAGTTTGCCCAATTGCACATGTAATTTTGCCTCTTCCAGCTTCTCTTCAACTGGATTGTTCCCTTCCCCCAACTGCTAGGATCCCTGGATACCTCTTCCATGCATTCTTGAATCTTGTAATTGTTTCAGCCCCCCACCCACCTCCTCTGGCGGGGGCACTTGTCCACTTCCCTTTCCATGAAGAAATATTTCCTCATGTTACCTCTGAATCTCCATCCCTTCAATTTCATCCCATGACCCCTAGTCCTGGAACATCTCTTCCTTTGAAAGTGTTTTCCTGTACCGTGTTCCTACCCATGAGGTACTTTTTATGATTCTATCATACCCCCCCCCTCCTCTAGGGAGTACTTATTCAAGTCCTTCAGCCTGTCCTTGTAGGATTTGTGGTGCAAACCCTGTACTGTCTTGGTTGCCATCCTCTGAACTGTCTCCACTCTGTCTATATCTTTATGTAGGTAAGGCCTCCAGAACTGGACACTGTATTCCAGGTGTGGCCTCACTAATCTCTTGTACAGTGGAATTATGACCTCCCTTTTCCTGCTGCTGATGCCCCTGCCTGTGCATCCCAGCATCCTATTTGCCTTACCTGCTGCCTTGTCACACAGACTCCCAACCTTTAGGTAATCAAAGATGATAACCCTAGGTCCCTTTCCTGCTTGGAGCATGCTGTGTCCTCCCCATAGCTGATATGATGTTCCTGGATTTTTGTGCCCCATGTGCATTATTCTGCACTTATCTGTGCTAAATCTCAGCTGCCACACCCTTGACCATTCCTCAAGCTTCTGCAGGTCTCTCCTCATTCTATCCACTCCCTCCAGCATGTCCACTCTGTTAGAGTTTTGTGTCATCAGCAAACAGGGAAATTCTCCCGTCTATGTTAACTGTAATGTCATTGATAAAGATGTTGAAGAGGACTGGACCTAGCACTGATCCCTGTGGCACTCCATTGGTTACCCTTCCCTCTGCGCAGTGGCAGCCACTTACCATCACCCTCTGTGTCCTGCCATTAAGCCAGTTCCCCGCCCACCACACCTATATTTCCCAGCTTGATTAACAGCCTCGTATAGGGCACAGTGTCAAAGGCCTTACTGAAGTCTAGATAGACCACGTTGACTGCCCCCCCCCCCCCCCCCAATCCACCTCGTTTGTCTTCCAGTCAAAAAATTCAATGAGGTTAGTCTGGCACGACCTCCCCCCAGTAAAACCATGCTGCCTTGGGTTCTGTAGATGGTTGGCCACAAAGTGTTCCACTAATCTCTCCTTCAGTAGTGCTTCCATAATCTTCCCCACTACTGAGGTGAGGCTGATTGGTCTGTAGTTTCCTGCTTCCTCTCTGTTCCCGCTGTTGTCTAAGGGGACTACATCAGCTGTTTTCCAGTCTTTGGGCAACTCACTTGTTTCCAGTGATTGGCTAAACAGGGTCACCACCACTTCTCTGAGCTCTCTCAGCACCCTGGGGTGCACCCCATCTGGGCCCATAGTTTTATCGACTCTTACTCCTTCCAGTTCCTTTAGGACCCTTTCCTGTGGAAAGGGACTTGTATCCATTTCTGTGCCCTTCCCCTCTCTGTACTCCCTTCTGGCCCCCTACCCACCCCTTGTACTGTAAAGACTGAGCAGAAATATCTGTTCAGTATGTCTGCTTTACTGTTGTCATACTCAACACTACTCTCACTTTCACCCTTTAGCCTCACTATCCCTCCCTTTTTTCACTTGCATACCTGTAAAAGGTTTTGTCCCCTCTATCCATTGTCTTCATAATGTGCTCCTCTGTCTGTGCTTTGGCTTCCCTTTGCTTCTCCTGGTACCTCTTCCTGTCCCCTTCTGCCTGTGTCTTTTTGTATTGCTTGAATGCAGTCCTTTTGCCTTCCACTTTCCTTGCTACCTCCTTGGAATACCTTAAGGGCTTCCTCTTCCTTTTCCCGTTGCTAACCCACTTAATGCATAATTGTGTTGCCCTTGCTATCCCTGTTTGAAATATTGCCCACTGTTCCTCTACCCCTAATTCCTCCCCCACTCCAGCTAGTGCTTCTTCCAAGCATTTCCCCATTCTCCCCAAATCTGCCCTACTAAAGTCTAGGATACATGTTTTAGTGTGGCAGGGATCTGCCCATTCAGTTGTTTCAAACCACATTGTCCGGTGGTCACTGTTCCCCAGATGTTCCCCCACTGTGACCCTCACCAAACTGCCCCTATTTGTGAGCACCAGGTCCAGTATTGCCTCCTGCTGAGTTGGTTCCATGACCAGTTGTTTTAGGAAGGCTCCCTGAAGGGAGTTCAGGATAAATATGCTCCTGGCTGCTGCTGGGAGGCTCCAGTCCACATCTGGCATGTTGAAGTCTCCAACTAGCACCACCTCCTCCTCGTCCGCCATTCTTTGGATGGCAAGCATCAATTCCCTATCTCTCTCTTCCAAATTGGGTTGGTGGTCGATAGACTACTGCTGTGAGGATGGCTGCCCCCATTTTTCTTTCAGTCTTAACCCACAGTACCCCCCCCTTGTTCCCCTTGGATCTCTGTGGCCTTAATGTTATCTTTCACATTCTGTGCCACTCCTCCCCCCTTCATGCCCCTCCTGAATAGGTGATAACCATATAGTAAGGCCATCTCCTAGTCGTGGTTATCATTACATCAGGTCTCGGTGATGGCCACAATGCCCAGGTCTGACTGTGCCATAGCTGCCTCCAGGTCCTCCATCTTGTTGCTAAGGCTCCTGGCATTGGCACACATGGCTCTCCACGATGTAACTTCCCTCCTGTTTTGCTGTCCTACACTCACCCCCCCGCTTCCTGGATAATCTTTTTGCCTGGCTCACCCTGCCATCTGCCCTTATGTTGTATTCTGTCCTCTGACTATAACACTCCTTGGGTACTTGTGTCCCTTCTATTCTTCCCTTCCTCCGTCTTTTGCACTTTGCATTGCTGTGATATCCCCCCACCTGGTCCCCTGGTCCTTTGCTAGCTTCTGGTGGTGGGTAATCAATGTCCCTTCTTGCTGGCCTGCCACCCCCTTGGCTAGTTTAAATACTTGCCAATGTAGCATTTAAACTTTTCATTGAGGGATCTGGGTTCCTCTCTAGGATGGATACAGACCATCCAGCTTGAATAAGTTCCATCCCTCCAGGTGGGTTCCCAGTCACCATTGAATCCAAACCCTTCCTCGCTGCACCAGTTCTTCAACCATGCGTTAAAGTTTCTGGTGCGGGAGCCCCTATGCTCGCCCATGCCTCTCACAAGTAGTACTTCAGAAAATGTGATGGAAGTAGCTACTTGCTTGAGACCCATCCGCAGCCTTCTAAACTCCTTCTGAACTGCTTTAGGTTCTCTGTTTGCCAGGTCATTCATTCCTAGGTGGATAATGACATCTAGCTTTCCTTCCCTCCTTCCTGTCCTCTGTATGAGAACAGCATGATTTTCTTGACTTGTGCAGCTGCAGCTTGAACTCGTGCTGCTGGCTTCACTGTAATGCATGACCCGCTCTTTTCCTGGTGTCTAGTGGCACCCCCCATCCTCCTTATTTATTTATTTATTTAATCTGACACCAGGATACCCACTCTTGTTGTCAGATGCCCCTTCCCAAGTGCCTTTGGTTTATTATTTAATTGCTGACATCAGGGGACCCAATCCCTGTGTCAGCAGTGGAAGACCCCCCAATAATGTGAAACACTGGGAGCCCACTCCAAGTGTCCCCAAATAATTATTTGATTGTTTGCTGTAAAGAACAAAAACATCCCTCTCTCTCTTTCTTACCTCTCTCCCGCCCATATTGCTCTCTCTGTCTGTTGGGTTTTCGACCAGGCCTGCTAGGCTGCCCCCTCTCCTGACTAAACACACCCATTTCCCTCCTTCCACCTCCCCATCCTCTCATCTCTCTATCCCCATTACCTCCTTTGCAACTCCACTCCTTCCCTCTACACCTCCTGTGCAACTCATCACCATCTCCCTCTTGTTTCTCCCATCCCCCGCCTTACACCCCATTACTTTCTCTCCAAGATTTTGACATGGCTTCCCAGACTGCCCTCTCTTCTAGCCCACTCTACTGTTATATTGAGCAACATTCAGTGCTATTTTGATTACTTTTGATGTATTAATTGTTTTAAGTATATTCTTGATATCTGCTATTTACTTATGTATTGTTTACCTTGTTTTGTTTTTGTACTACTGACGTGGAACCTTTGTAAATGAGTTGTATTGCTCAAAGGTGTTGTAATCCAAGACTCAATGAATAAAAAAAAAAAAAAAAAGAATAATCCCTGTCACCTTTTGTGTTTTGCTCCTGAAATAAAGAAAACGTTCTCTCATCATCCCCGCCGTCCCCTCCCCCATCCCTGCCTTCACACCAAGCACCCACCATCCCACACACATCCTCCCTTACCCTGTACTTACCTCTGAAGGTCATGCAGTGTCATCTTTTGTGGACCAGGATATAATCGCAGTGTGCTATCAACTGGATAGTTGATGTTGGAATATGTGGTATGCAC
Source organism: Neoceratodus forsteri (assembly GCA_016271365.2). NCBI lineage: Eukaryota > Metazoa > Chordata > Ceratodontiformes > Ceratodontidae > Neoceratodus > Neoceratodus forsteri. The sequence continues at coordinate 729,566,421 of CM028129.1, forward strand.
GAAAATAAATGTAGCTTATTTTTGCACATGCTACATTATCCAACATCAAATATTCAGTTGATTGACACGTTTGATAAGTAAAGAAGAAGCACCTTTGCTGTTGTGCTTCTCCTGTGGCCCAGAGGACAAGGCACAGGGATGGGACATCCAAAGGTCCAGGGTTTGAGGCTAGCCTTTTTATATTTTTTTCCCACATACAATGAAGGGAAAAAAATAGAGAGAGACGGCATGAAACCCAGGACCTTGGATGCCCCACCCTGTGCCTTGTGCTCTGCACCACTGGATAAACACAACTGCAAAAGTGCTTTCGCTGCTGTCAAATGTGTCAATGATATGCATGCTTGGCTTGCAGTGGATGAGTTAATGCGAAAATCTGGTATGTGCGAAAATAGGCAAATCCTATTTTCACACATAACAGACTTTCGAACATTAACCATCCCCTTGGGGCCAAACATGCATATCATTGCAGCCCCAAAGACACCTCTGTAAGTTGCTAACATCGGGGGCCAATCCCCGTATCAGCAGTAGAAACTCCCACCCAATCCCGAGCAGTGTGGGACACTGGAGAGCCCACTTCCAGTGTCCCTAAACATGCATCTCCCTCCCCAGCAGTGCGGAACGCTGTGGAGCCCACTGTTAGTGTCCAGAGTAATGTTTCCACCCCCCCGCCAGCAGTGTGGGACAATGGGGAGCCCACTCCCAGTGTACCGAGTCGAGTATTTCCTTCCCCCGGCAGTGTGAGACACTGGGAATCCCAATCCTAGTGTCTTGAGTCATGTCTCCCCCTCCCAGCAGTGTGGGACACAAGGGAGCCCACTCCCAGTGTCCCAGTGCATGTATCACCCCCCCCCAGCAGTGTGGGACATGGGGTAGCCTGCTCCCAGTGTCCCAAAATGTTTTTTGTTAAAATCTCTTGTAAAAGAAAACAGTCCCCGACATCTTTTTTAAACCTGAAAAAAAGAAAATGGTCCCTCATCACCCCCGTCATCCCTCTTCCCCATCCTGACCCTCCCACCGAGCACCCACCACCACGCACACCCCCACACACACCCCTTGCCCTATACTTACCACCAGAGGTTGTGTGCTGTCATCTTCTGTGGACCAGGACGTGTCTGCACTCTTTAAAGCTGAACTGCAGACTGAGGAATCCAGGTAGGTGCCACATAATGTATTTCAATGGTGTTTTGAACTTATGTTGATATCTTTGCCATTTTTAGGAATTTTTTCACCAAATTTTCAACATGGGCTTTTTGGGACCCCACCTCATGAACACTGTCACTGTCATTTCGTTACTCAAGCCTGGAAGGTGATTTCGTGGTCGCTGCACAAAATCACCTTTCAGGACTGAATAACAAAATGATACTGCCAGTGTTCATATGGTGGGGTCCCAAAAATCTCATGTTGAAAATTCGATCAAAAAATTCCTAAAAATGGCTGAGTTATGTGTAGTCATTGAAATTTTTCTATGCACATGAATAACTTTGGTAATTTTTAATATTTTCACTCCAAATTTTCAGCATAGCCATTTTTTTACACTACCTCATGAACAGTGCAGCTGTCATTTTTCACATCCTGCCTGAAATGTGTTTTTGCACCTGTGGAATGGTGTTTTGCCATGGATTTGAAATGTTTCACCTATGAGGTTTATTAGGTGGGGTCATAAGAAGACTATGTTCAAAGTTTGGGGTCAAAAGATGAAAAAGTGCCAGAATTATAACTATCCATTGCAATTTCAGTGCGCCCGCTTGTAACTTGGGACCCCGTAGTTTCAAATAGCCTTCTTATTACCCAACCTCATGTATGTCATAGCTGTCATTTTTCAAATCCTAGCCAAAACGTGTTTTCACACCTGTGGCGCAGAATGGTGCTACAGTTGCACAGAATTATGTTTTGGTGGGGATTTGAAAATTTTCTCTTCTGGGTACATGTGCTGGGGTAAGAAGATGGCTATGCTGATCAGAGCCTGCGCTCCCACAGTAACACAAGGAAAATAACGGAGCATGTCCACAGGCAAATATGGATACAAGTAAGCTATCTAAAAAAGTAAGGAAATTCATTGCAAAAAACGTTGTTAATCACCATTAGGGTTAAGTAGGGAAATGCGACCTTAGGGTTCCCAAGCTTAAGACCCCACCCCCACTGTGCATGCAGGAAAAGGTATGATGGGTGTTTTTTGGGGTTGTGGACCCTAATGCTCACCCCATTGTCCTATGCTGTACCCATCTTAACTTGCTTACTCATGGAATGGGGTGAGCATTAGGGTTCACAACCCCACAGCACACCCCTCATGCCTGTTCCTGCATGCACAGTGGGGCTAGGGTCTTAGGCTTGGGAACCCTAAGGTTGCATTTTCCTACTTTTGGTGCATTAATGAAGTTTTTTGCAATGAATATATATATATATATATATATATATATATATATATATATATTAATTAGACTGCATCATCCTCTTACTGGCTTTTGGAACTGCTTGGGACTCATTCCAAAGGTGTGGCCTAATGGAAGAGAGATCCTCAAAGAAGATAGAACAGTTACGTACTTACCATAACAGTGGAGCTTCAGGTAAATCTCTTCCTTCTGCTTCAGTGAGAGCTGCATCAGATATTACGTCTGATCCTAATCCATAGCTATTCTGTCCAGCACCATATCTCATCTTGTATGCTTGGTGCTGGTCTGACCTCTTAATTCCTCGTAGTTGAGATCCTCCAAGCCTAATCTCCAGTGGCGAACTAAGGAGTGATGGGGCTGCCCATGTTTATATAGACGCTGACTAGTGGTGGGCGAAGTGGGCTCAATCTGCTCCGCGGAGTGATTTGTGGAGCAAAGGCGGATTCGCAGAGTGCTCCGCAATGCGAAGTGGCATACTTCACGTTATAATGAGGAACATGAAGTGCATTGAAAACAGTGACTTCGTGTTACTCTGCCTCCACTGGTCTCTTCTCTTTCAATTTTTAAGGCAAAGTACAGTGGTGGCAGTTCACTTCGCCTTGTTTTTGAGCTCCAAAGACTGATTTTGTAGTGATTTATGGGAGTTCAGGTCACATGGGCTCTATATTGATCTGCACAGCCTCAGTTTGAGGTAGTATGAGTAGGAAGGAGTAGGAGACCGTGTGCTCTGATAGCTGTCTGTAGGAATCTTTTAAAAGCTGTTCAAAAAGCATTTTTGCTTTTTTTTTTGGGGGGGGGTCCAGCTGTAGTTCATAGATTGTAGGAAGCCCTCCTGTGCTCACATCATCAAGCGTTTTTGTTTGTGTGTGGATTTTGAATGTAAATTTACAATATTGAGTGTGAGTGGTAAAAGACAGTGAAGTGTATTGTGTGGGGGAGGGGCATATCTGTGTGTAGGTAGATTTAAGTTGGAGAACTAGTGATTTCTTTGTGTTTTGTTAATATTTTTGTTATATAACTGTTACTGTACACATAGTAAAGTTGTCAGTAATAGTACAAATGTTCTTGCTACTTGTGTGAATGTGGTGCAGCAGTTCATAAGGTCAGGTTGTTTAAATTACAAATTTACATTACGTGGCACTGAGTACACTGAACGTTAACATTTGCATCGCATTCCTCATTCAGTATTGTACACAAAGTGTTCTGTGTTGTGTGTGCAGTGTTGAGTGCATCAAATATAATACACCTTTTAAAATTTGTGACGCACAGATCAGTGTAAGTGCAACTAAGCGCAGCAGTGTGAACCTGCTATCCACTGCAGCCTCCTGATTTTGTACTGTGATCATGTTCTCTGTTCTTAGTTTGCTGCTGGTAGTGCCATAAAAATCATCACTGTCTGTATTCAGTGCCCCCACCCCCACCCCCACCTTGAAAAGGTATTTTTACCAGACTGGATTGTTTTGTGACCCCATCAGCACCACTGGTTACTGAAGTTGTTTTAATTCCATGATAGTGTCACAACACAGTAGTCTCTTATCTGTTGCTGAAGCCACAGTTGTTTATTTTGATACACATCCAGCTAGCGAGTAGCGACCCTCCAGTCAGAAAGTGAACGTATCAAAATCTGAATTTGGTAATAATATTTGTGGTTGACCCCCCCCCAAAATGCCTGCAAAGAGACGTGCAAGTAAAGCTGTTTCTGGCCATGGCAATGTTGGCAATAAGAGGGTCTGTGGGCGTGGTAGTAGTACGCGGACGGAGAAGTGCATTGTTGATGTGAGGAAAGGTATTTCTCCTGCAGTGTTTTTTACAGCCCAACCAGTAGCTTCACTGATAGTTGGAGGAGATGATGTTTTCCCAGCCGGTGGTGTTAGTGTTACTGGTGTTACTGGTGTTAGTGGTGGTGGAGGTAGTATTAGCATTGTTGTGTTAAGTTCTAATTCCGACTAGTGTACCGTATCCAAACATATTGAGTGTGAAGCAGTGCAAGTGAGTGACAGCGTAGATGATGTCATACTTCCCAGTAACATCCCATTAACTGAACCTGATTCTGATGATCATGTCAACGATAGCGTACAATGTGATATTCCATCCACCCATGGCACTTAACGTCACTCATTTTCCATGCAGTGATTCACAGTGTGTGAAAAAATATCAGGTGATGGTGGTGTAGATGCTGATGATGAATGTGATGATGCTGATGATGCTGATGTTTGCTGTTGTTGCAACATGCAGTCCACATGTTAGCATCCAAGCAGAAGATGTGGATGTGTGTGAGAGTGACGTCGATGAATATGATGATGATGTAATTGACCCCAGTTGGGAACCGGAGAAAAAGAAATGAAAAGTGGCTGTGTCTGAATTTGTTTGCAGGAATCCCCCTCCTGTAAAAACTTGTGATTTACCGGTTTTAGTGGATGATGATGATGATGATGATGATGACCCAGTACTCAATATAATAGGTAGTTGTGGTGGTCAGTTGCAGTCCAGGTGTGCAGTGCCAGAAACATCACGTGCCCCCCCCCCCACTTCAGTGCTTAAAATAACAGACTTAAATAAGCCACATCATCATGGACATGTTAAAAGCAGAGCATCACAGTCCCTTGTTTGGGATTTATTTGTTCAAAATACAAATGATGATTCAGTTGCAATCTGCCAGGTTTGCCATGTGCGTGTGAGTCGAGGTAAAAAGGGGAGCCATCTTGGGACAGGAGGACAGCATACACATCTTAAGGATAGGCACTTGGCTCTGTGGACCCAGCACAAGTTGGCAGCTAATACCAGACTGGAGCGTTCACCCGTATCACCAGCAACTGTAACCAGCATGTTATCCCCTTTCACGACTGTTAAGCCCAGTAGGAAATTAAACATGTGCAGTAGTGCGGTAATAAGAGCAGAGGATTACTACAGGCATGATGAGGTGGAGGACCATAATGACTTTGAAATGTTGTCCAGTGCTGGTGAGAGTAGCAGTTTTTGTGGTGGTGGTGGTGAATGCAGTATGTCTAGTGCAAGTGGTACATCAACCCCGGTTGGCAAATCTGGAAAAATAACATCATTTCTGGGTTTGTCATCATCACTTGTGCAACCGTCTCCATCAAATGTCCTCACTCCACCCCCTGCCAATGCCATTCATCACAGAGCACAACCATTTGTGACGAACAACACAACCCATGTAAAACATTTATCAGCCTACGTTACAGAGTGTTTTTGCGCATAAGCTCAAGTACCCCCCAATCATACAATGTCACGTGAACTTAATGCTGCTGTAGTGGGAATGCTGGCAATCGATCTTTTGCCCTTCTCCTTTGTGGAGAATTCTGGGTTCCGGCAGTTTGCTGCCTGTGCCTGTCCAAAATGGAAAGTCCCATCCAGGACATACTTTTCTACCTGTGCTGTTCCTGAGTTGTTCTGCACTGTCTTAGACTCAGTAAGACATACCCTTCAACATTCCTCCTCTCCTTTCATCCATTTAAGTATGGATATGTGGACAAGTGGCAGAACAGCGTGGAGTTCATATCTGTGTATAACTGCACACTGGGCGCAGGTGCCGGGGGTTGTTTGTGATGCTGGTAGTGTGAATAATCAGTGCAGAAAGGTGGATTGTCGCAGTAGCAATCTTCCGGGAATTTGCAAGCATGCAACAATTGCTATGCACAGTGTGACCTGTTCACACACTGGTGAGAACATGTTGGTCATGGTACTGACTGAAATTGACATAGATACATAGACAGTGTCGGCAGATAAGGGCCTATGGCCCACCTAATCTGCCCATTTCATCCCTAAACCCTCTGTCCCTGAGAGCTGGGTTCATAGCAAGTGACAATGGGTCAAATGTAGTGAAATGCATCATGAATGGCGTTTTTTTTTTTCGTGTTCCATGCATGGCCCACTGTTTAAATCTTGTGGTTCAGGAGTTTCTGTAGCACCCTGACATAAAGGAAATACTGACCATTGCATGACGTATCTGCTCTCAATTTTCAAGATCTGTAAAGCCCCATGACCAACTGCGGCAGTTGCAGATGCAAAACAGCCTGCCTCAGCACCACTTGAAGCTGGAAGTTGTCACCCAGTGGAACTCCACGTTATACATGGCAGAGAGGTTGTATGAACAATACAAAGCAGCCATCACAGAATATCTTGTTATGCACACTAGCCATGACAGTTCTGAGGCCTCCATATCTATGATGACTGAACAGTGGCGCCTCATGGACTCTGTAATAACTATTTTGCGGCCTTTTGAACATGCCACACAGGCAGTGAGCGGCGAGTCTGTCTCCATTACCCAGTCAATTCCACTGCTGCGGGTGCTGTGGCAGACATTGGTGAATGTACAGCATAGCCTTGATATTGCCAGAGACGGTGGTAGCAGTATGTTGCTGCAACACATGCTTACAGTATTCGACCACAACCGTCACATTGTGAGCATTCTGTGTAGTGACAACTTTGCCATGGCAGCAATGCTGGACCCATGATACAAACGTGGGATTGGATCAGTACTGGAGGGAGGGTCTGAACAGGTAAAAAATATCAGTGGTCAACTAGTTCGCTTGGTTCATGGGGCACAGCAGTCACGTGCCAAGGTTAGCAAACCTCAGCAGCATAATCCAGCTGAAGGTGTAGCTGGAGGACCAGCCAGCATATCATACAAGGGTAAGGGGACTGTAGTTCCTGGTGGTCTGTCATCCAAAGTGGTTGGCGTCAACCCGCTTTGGGAGGCTGTGTCCCAAGTGGGTAGTTGTGAAATCAGTGATTCCGAGGAACAGGCTGATGCAGCAACAATTGGACTTAGTGCAGCACAGAGAATGGTTGAGTCATATTTGTCTGAAAACAGGCATCTGATAATAAGTGAAGATCCTCTTTTTTTACTGGAGTGGAAAGGTCAGTGAATGGCCAGAGCTGACTGCAGTGGCACTGAAGTACCTCACATGCCCACCCTCCAGTGTAAGTGTTGAGAGGGTATTCAGCTCAGTAGGTGCAATAGTCGGGGATCGTCGGATAAACCTGTCTCCTGCAAATGTTAGTTTGCTAACATTCATTAAAATGAATGAGAGGTACATACCAGCACAGACTGCAACCTCAGTATTCGTACCCCGGCCTAGTCATGGTGGTCTTGCTGATGTGAAAATGGAGCATCCTGGTGGCACTGGCAGTAGCTGCCTGAAACGGCCCACCATTGACATAGATGATGACACAATGGAGAAAGAATTTCCTAGTGGTTAGACTTCAGACATCAGTGACTGTGAGGGCAGTTTTTATTTATGAGGATGATGATGTGGTTAATGTTGGCAGGTTTTAACTGCAGTACTTAAAAGGCGGTGTGCCCCCTCCCCTCCCCAGACCACCACCACCAGGACTGATGTTATCCAAGTCTGCTGCCACTATGAGTCTGTCTGCCCCCCCACGGACGACCACCACCACCGGGACTGATGTTATCCAATTCTGCTGCCATCATGAGTCGTTCTGCCCACCACGGACCACCACCACCACTGGGACTGATGTTATCCAACTCTGCTGCCACCATGAGTCTGTCTGCTCCCCATGGACCACCACCACCAGGACTGATGTTATCCAACTCTGCTGCCACCATGAGTCTGTCTGCCAACCCCAGACCACCACCAGCAGGACTGATGTTATCCAACTCCGCTGTCACCATGAGTCTGTCTGCTCCCCACAGACCACCAGTGCACCACCACCAGCTTCTTAATATTTAAACCATAAAGTGAGTATGTGCACTCATAATTGTTATGCTGCCTCAATTCCTTAAGTTGTCTGTGTTTTGTTTTCTGTAGCTTTTCAGAGCCGCGGTGGCAAAACACATACAGTACGGTACACTTCTTTTGTTTCTTTTACAGGAGAACAAAAACAGGCTCCATCGCTATTACTCGTTGGGAAAGATGCTGTAGCGATACTGCACAGAAAGGAACCGATGTAATGTCCATGTGAAATCCATTCTGGTAAGTATGAAGATTTTATTTCATCCATTTCATTGCTTTGTAAAGACTGCTGCAAATATTGCACACAACAGGTTGTCTTAGTAAGTTGACAAGATGTGTCTCTGAAATGTAACTTGACAATAGGGATTGAGATTTGAGAACCAGGGAGGGACACGTAACAATGAAGTTGCAACTTTTAAGAAGTAATTCATTTCTTTTTTTAGGAAAATTCGCGATACTCTGTTGTTCTGTCAAAGTGGCATTTTCCAAAAAAGTTTGTCAACATCAGGCACACCTCTCCCCCGAAACGAGCTTGGGCACACATGCAACATGCAGAAGTCGTTTCATTCAATGACCATGACCATCATTAACAACCACACTCCAGAAGGATGCTGATGAAGTCTGTGAAGAAGTAAAAAAATAAGAAACCATTACAGATAAAACTGAAAATATGATTCCCCCTCCCAAAAAAAAACCAAAAAACTTGCCTTCATGTGCTTGAGAGATATCAGTTTCCATTTAAGTGCAAAAAATTCTCATTGAGCACTGGAAGGTACACAGCAGCAGTTCGGAGTCCCCTGTGTGATGCAGAACAATAGCATGAGTACATATCCGTGTCAGGTTCAACCCCCCTCATCATCACCTACAAAATACACAACCATATATCTATATACAGTATATATCTGCTCATCAAGGCTAATATTACTGTACATCCAAAGGGCACCTTTCAATCCAATTGAGATGATCACTATTCACTTTTCTGCACACAAGGAGGGTGCATTGTGTGCCTGCAGAAAAAATCTGGGGACTCTGTGTCACTACTGCACGCATGACTGAGTGCACCATTAATTCTGGGGGACTCTGTATGTGCTGAAACAGTCTCTTTTCACTTCGTTGCCACTTGTCAATTTTCTGTACACAAGGAGGACGCATTGTGTGCCTACAGAAAAAATCTGGGACTCTGCCACCACTGCGCGCATGACTGAGTGCACCATTAATTCTGGGGACTTTGTATGTGCTGAAAGAGTCTCTTTTCACTTCGTTACCACTTGTCAATTTTCTACGCATAAGGAGGATGCATTGTGGGCCTGCAGAAAAAATCTGGGGACTCTGTGCCACCACTGCGTGCATGACTGAGTGCACCATTAATTCTGGGGGACTTTGTATGTGCTGAAATGGTCTCTTTTCACTTCATTACCACTTGTCAATTTTCTGTACACAAGGAGGACGCATTGTGGGCCTGCAGAAAAAATCTGGGGACTCTGTGCCACCACTGAGCACATGACTGAGTGCGCCATTAATTCTGGGGGACTTTGTATGCGCTGAAACGGTCTCTTTTCATTTTGTTACCACTTGACAATTTTCTGCACACAAGGAGGATGCATTGTGGGCCTACAGAAAAAATCTGGGGACTCTGTGCCACTTTTGTGTTTTCTGTGATTGTTGCTGTGAGCTCATAGCCATGATGTCATAGTGACATTTTTACAGTTAAAGCAGCATTGCAAGAATGTCCTCACAGTTCTGAACTGTACTTTTTTATGCTACTTTAAATTGCCACAGCAACCACTACTTGCGTGCGAGATGTCAGTGACTTGAATGATACGATTCTTCTCACAATTTATGTCTGCTTCTCTTACTCCTACTTTTTTCATGTATGAAAACAAAATGAGCACGTCTTCCAATATTGTTCCTACCAGCTTTGTATTTATTTGCAGCTGCTTTTCAATAACTATTGTTCCGTGGTGTCATATAAAACACTGACTGATGCATAACTGTTAGTTAACAACACAAGTTATATATGACAACTACTTGATGTGATGGAGAAAAGCAGAGGAAAACAATGACAAAGACCTGGTCACACTCACTGTCAGCAGCACCAATTTAAAAGGAATGCTCCTTTCATTATTTCACACATGAAAAAAGGTAGTACAGCACACTCAACTACTGCAAATTATCGTATCATTCCAGTCAGTCAGGATGTAAGTAAAGGAAGCTGTAACATAGCATTAAAAAGTATAGGTCAGAGTTATCTACAGATTGTTGCGCTGCTGCTTTACAGACAGTCACCACATTACATAGTTATGGTGATGCACATAAACTAATATGTGGGGGCATTACTACCACTGGAATATGTCTTGCACCACAGAGTGCAATATATGTCTGTGAAAACCCACCATAATTTCATTACAGTGAGTCACATGACGGAGGAATTAACAATCTGTAAAGCAACCCGCATTTGTGCCACACTGCCCCAGCAATATTAAGACGTGATGGCAGGGGGAGCGCAGGTGCATGCTCCACTATACTGAATGTCCAGCAGCTATCCCAAGCAATGTTTCCTAATGTTATAAGGTTCACTTTGTGGTGAAATATGGGATGTTTCCACTACCAAGGCTCTTCTTACTGGCAACGTGGCCACGCATTTCACAACAAACTGACCATTAACATAAAGAAACATTCGCAAACCTGCACATTCCGATATTCACTGTAAGGAGTGGAGCACGCACACGTGCTCTCCCTGCCATCATGCACTAATGTTGCTGAGAAGGGAGGCAGAATGTGGGCAGATTTTCAGAATGGGAATGCCTCTGTCACATGACTCATTGTAATGCATTTGTGCATTGTTTTCAAAAAAGTTTATTGCACTATGTGGTGCAAGAAAGATTCCCCTGGAAGGGAAAATATGTATGATTTAATAATAACAAACAAAAACCACACAACAAAAGTACAACACAGTAGTGAGGTGGGGTCAGGGGGGTGGGGTGGGTGTAGGGGTGGCAGAACACAATACCTGGACTTACTATGGCTGTGGTGGTCTAGCAGCAGGTGCAGCACCGGAAGTATTTGCTGCTGCTGTCCTTCCACTCTGGTAACCTGCTGCTCCAAATTAAACGCTTGTTGTTTTCTTCCAGTGCTGCCCACATCAGAAGGAGGTCAGACTGACTAACAGGGACTGTGCATGGGGTCCACTGCAGCGGGTAATCCAGGTAGTGGGGCTGGTGGTGGACAGGGTGGTGGTGGTGGTGGTGGAGGAGCAGCTGATGTAGTAGCCCTTCTCCTCCTGCTGTGGCGGTGACTGCTGCGAGGCACATCTCCCTCCCCAGCAGCACCCTCTGCTACTGCCATGGAAGGGCCGCAGGTGGACACATGGCAGCCTGCCACTCTGCCCTGTGGTGATTCATCATGTGGGTGCGCTGGCCGCCGGTCCCCAAATGTGTCCCAGGGGGACCACTGTGCACCAGCACACCACACACATGGGACTGCACCACTGTGCTGTCTCCCCCTCACACAATTAAAAAACTCCCACACTGGGGAGCTGCGCGGGGGACCAGACACAGTACGCACTTGGCGGGCACGAGTCCCACCACCACCCACTATTGCCGGGGCCATCTCCTGTGGCGGTGGAGGGGGTGCTGCTGGAGACCCAGCAGCTTCTGCTAATGGAGGTGGTGGAGAAGGTGGACGAGCAACAGCCACCAGTGGCATTGGTGCTGCTGCTCCTCCTGTTGCTTCCACAGGGGAAGCAACACTGGCCAGGAGTCTGGAGCAGTGCAACATAACACGACCGCCCCTCCCACCCACGGGTCTGCACTTCTCCCCTCCGAATGCTCCCATGTGCCAGCGACTTGCCTTCTCCGACTCCTGACCCTCCATCCTCTTGGGTCCACAGGACAACACACATACACAGTCAGTCACACACACAAAACAAAAACAAAACTTATACAAAAAAATTCACTAACCAAAAAAACACTAACACAATACAAACACTAAATAAAATAGCTTTTAAAAAAAGCTGTTTGAAATAGCAGTAACAAGAAAGCGACTCCGAAGATAAAAACAAACTACTCTCCTCTCACAATTCTGCTTTCTCCCTGTACAAATGCAAAGGAGAAAGTGAAACTACTTCTCTGACTCACTTCCTTCCTGCCTGGCTAAAAGCATTTGACTTACAGTACCGCAGGCCATGAATGTGCCTATTTTCTTCTCGCCGCCCTGCCGCCAGCGTTAAGGCCTAATGGGAGCAGTAGTGACATGGTAATGAAAAGGTGAAGTGAGCACTTTATGAGGTCCACTTCGTGTTGTGCTCCGCGGATGCGAGGTGGTCACTTCTCGGGCGGATTTATAATTCGCTGCATATCAACGCTGACACATGACATCATTGTGGGCAGCCCCGGCTAGCAAAAGTTTCTGTGTGGTACTAACACCGAAGCAGGTATATAGTTCCAAAGGGGTGGCCTAATGGAAGAGATTCTGTCAAAGATCTGCTGTTGCGGTAAGTATGTAACTGTTCATTCCTATTTGATAGTGCTCAGAGTTCCTAAATTTTCAGTGGTGGTACTTGATTATCTCACTCTTAAGGACCCTTCCTTCCTAATTGTCTGACCTGATTACCACTCACTTTGGACCCTGTAAGCAACACTGTATGTACAAATGAAAGCATAGTAGTATAGATCTCTATGATGCATCACATCTGTACACTGACACTGTCATACATCATGGATCGCTGATTTTACACTTCAGGGAAAAAACATTTCTGTCAGTATGGAGCTATTATAGAAAGAGAGAGACCACATTTCAGCATCTCTGAAGTCTTTCTTTTGAAAGTTACAAAAGTTTGTTATGGTAATGTTGTGTGAGAGGTAACCTAGTTAATTTTAATGTAGCCAAAAGTGAGCATATATTATCCTAGTATAGGACAGCCCCATATTTATATCACATTAATGAGGATAAATCTCACCAGAGAAAATTTTTTGTTGATGACATACTTAACATCAAAATAACAAAGATGCAAGATGTTCGATATGTCACAAATAATCATAACATAGGTTCAAGTGTATGTGCTGATGCTGTATTTAACCCAGTGGGAGAGCAGCTGAAACAATTATTGATGGCATCACAGTGCGACTATGCAGCATTCTAACCAGTAGTGAAGCCAAAATAAACAGAGCTCAAAAAAGAGCTAATTTGAAAAGTTTATATTTGAAAATGCGAAGTAAGCAGGGCACACAGTGGTCTTGCTCTGAGTATAACAGCATTATTTATGAGAAGGCAGGACCTTTGAGGATCACTCATGGTTTTATATCTCGTATAAGTGAGCTGCTGGGTCCAGAATGAAAACCCTGCTATAGTATATGTTAGAACGTTGCATTCATTGAAAATCTAACTTTCCCTATTCTTGTTGTACCATTGATGTGACGTCACGATGGTGTTGTACCATTGTGAGTATGTCACATCGATGACCCTATTAACTGATGCGTTTAGCATCTGCGCGACTCGCGGTTTGTGGTGAAGGAAAATGGGCACCACAGTTCATTGAGGCACAGGAGTACATTGTCAACTCTCAGTATGTGCCATTTTTAAACAGTTGCCGCATGCAGCAGGACAGCCATATTTGTTTTAAATTTGTGATTGCACATGATCTTTGTGGACCTGAAAGAGTGCAGTGTTTTTAGGGACACGGGTGGGGAGAAGGGCGGGGTCACTGACATCCGCAGCGACCGTTGGGGGCAGCCAACAGCTGATTCGTTACTTTGTCCATGCACTACAAAAGACAGTGGATGGGCAACAGTAAACAACAGCACTGTCGTTCACTTCTCGACATTTTATGGCAACCGAAAACCTCTCGAGCTTTGCGCTCGAGGTTTTCTAAGTTGTCATGACAACCTCTCGAAGTGAACAACAGTGTTGTTGTTCACTGTTGCCTATCCACTATCCTCTATATACCACACAATGAGAAAGCTGTTACTCTGTTATTGAAGCGGTAGAAGATGGAACAGATGTCAATGCTATTAAACTAGTATATAATTCTGTGTCATCCGTGTTGTCACTGGGCTAGTCATTTACTACTGGGTACTATGTGCTCAGCTTCTAGGGGGCCAACATTATGTAGAACTGTGACATCACCCTGGAACAGCTCCTCCTCATTCTGTGACATTTTGCTTTGAATCATCCATATTAAGTGTTTCGGCTTTAGGAGTGGCAGCACAACTATTGTTGTTCTCCTGTCTCAAGACGGTCTTTGAAACCTTTTTTTTTTTTTTTTTTTAATTTATTGTGTCTTATGGTACAGACCTGACTACAGCTCAGCCCCTGCCCCACGGCCCAACACCCACTGCCCTAGAACTTACCTAGGCTGGAGTTCCTCCCCGCTGAGTAGGCATGTCCCCTCGGAGTTGAAAACCGGGTTCCAGCAGATACCTCTGCCGGTGTTCCTCCCTGGCTTACCCTTCAGGGCGGGGCTGTGGGGATGGGCCATTCCCGATGGCATTGAAGCTCGGTGTCCAGCTGAGTGCCATGGTTGGCTGTGCAGGGCTCACGAGGTGGGACATCATTCTGCGGGCCAGCATTTTTGGAATTACAGATCAGGAGGCATGGCATGAAATGACATCAGTGGCCAACATGCTGACAACTGCCCCGCATCCTCCCACACACACAGCGAGCTCCGATGGTCAGCTCCCCCAACCTCTGCTAGGGGTCCGGCGAGTGCCGGCAGCTAACCCAGCCCCCCCAGAGGAGGAGGAGGAGAGCAGTCCCTTGAATGCTCAATCCTCCCCCAAGCCAGCCCTCCAACTCCCAGTCTCATTCTCAAACCCGGATGTCTGGCGTCATGAAAGCAGTAGCACTGCCACTGTGTCGATGGGCCAGACTCACTTTTGTTTTGTTAGACTGTGCTAACTCTGCAGATAATCTTACTTGTTTCTGCAGACAGAATTTCTAAAATTCCAAGTGTGTCTGTGCTTTAATTTTTTTTTAAATTGGCTTCTGCTGTTAAAACCAAATTCCTGTTGAAGACTGGGTGTTTTGCCATTCTGCATAAATTCTTTCAGAAATCTTAAAGGGCAAAAGATCATTGAAAATGCCTTGCTATTGAGCTCTGCTTTTAGCTTAATGACTAGCCAGTTTCTGTCCCTCCTCTGCATCATTTGGCCAGGATTTTGTTCCTCTGTGTAGGCTTGCTCTGGTTGTATTTTTTTTCACCATTCCTGAGGGCCTTGAAGTCACTTGGGTTTTTGAGGTTTAATTCATTTTTAATTAATATATTTCTGATTTTCTGAAGTTGCTGCTCCGTTCTGATGCAATTGCAGAACCATTTATATAATTTTTGGTAGGTTAGATACTAAGGGCCAGATATTCAAACTGCGCCCAAAAAGTGCGCAACAGCAGGAGCAAGCGCAAGTCAGTTCTTCTTTACTGCACAATCGCTATGGATATTCAAACATGGAGCAAGGCCAATCATGCAAGCAGCCAACGCCTGAACATCAGACAAACTGCCCATAGCGCAACCAGGAGGGGAAGCTGAGCAGATATGAGCGCCATAGCGCAACCAGGAAGGGAAGCTGAGCAGATACGATGTGCCATAAGCGCAACAAGGCCAGCCCAGCTGAGCAGTCCAGAGGCCCATAGGGCAAGCAATGACACCCCAGCAGCATAGCAATGGAACAGCACAACCAGGGCGGTAGGCAGAGGCCCACCACCCATGCCACAGATGGGCACAGGGACACACTGCAGAACTAACAATGCACCCCCACACCCCAAGAACAGCATAACTGGGGGAGGGACGGAAAATCAACCGGCCCATGGGGACAAGCAAAGAAAGCACATCCCGGCTGTGTTACTACAGCACACCCACTGGCAAGCTGAGACTGCCACACAAAGGGGGCGGACCACCCCAGTGTCCAGCAGCCCCCCCCCCGTGTGCACAGCACACCCTGCACTGTGACCCCAAGATACCACCCATGAGCAGTGACTGTGACCATCACTGTAGGAATCCCCATGCTCCCCCGGCACAATGCAACCATATGTACCACAGAACCATACAAGCTAGACCCACCAGGAGCACCCAGCAGTGTGTGGCAGCACACGGCCAGTCCGGCTGAAAGCCACCACCACACCAGGGACACCCCCCATGCACACACACACATAATCCCAGGACAATACCACACCAGATGCCATGCACACCACTGCAACTGAGCACCCATAGCCAGCTGCAAATCAGAGACCACTACAGTATTCATACAAAATAGATTTATGAAAGAATATCAACACGAACACACAACAATAAACTATGTGCAGAGATGTGTACAAGAAAGGGTGAGAATGCGGGTACAAGGTAGGGAGTGGGTAAGGGGCAGGGGTGAAGAACAGTGAGGAAGGCAGGGTGTGAGGGAAGGAAAAAAAGGGGTAGGTGTGGGACAGTTACTGTCCTCCAGGCTGCACAGCAGCAGGTTGCCCCTGGTCTCGCGGGGCTCCTCCGCCGACTGACACCCCTCCGGTGCATCTCCTGCAGAATAGATAGGGCGCCGTGGACACCTCCAGCAGGCGGTGGACAGCCCGCTCAATCCTATGCAGGACCCGGACACCTAGGGCAAGGGAACAGAATCAATGGCTGTGACTGTCCACAACCCTGAAGCCCACCCAACATGCATGGCATACAGCCAAGTGCCCCACCCCTGTGATGGACTGCACCCACTCACAGTGACTGTGCACAAGACAAGCCCAACCAGGCAGCAACAGCCATGTGTGCCACTGCACACACACCCCACCCATGCCCAGCACAACCAAGGCTGTCCAGTGACGTGGCTATGTCGTGGGAAGGTAGTGCCACAGCCATGTGCCCAGTGCATGCATGGACCACCAGTGACACACTCACAGACATGCAGTGCCACTGGACAGTGCTGACTGTCACACGTCACGTGCATGGCAGTGTTGTCCATGGATGGTGGCCGTGCCCCCCCCCACAGCATGCAATAGCATCCATGTTGTAATGACACTCACCCTCATCAGGCCGCTGCATCAGGTGCTGTGGCTGTGGCTGCTGCTGTTGTGGCTGTTGCACCCCTCCTCCGACAGCCACCCTGGCACCGCCATCCCATGCCTCAGCCCTTGCCTGCGTCCACTCCTCCACGCCTGTGGGAGACGAAGGAAGAGAAAAACATCAGTGAGATCCCAAAGCAGACAGCCCCTTGCCCCATTGAGTGTGCCTGCCCACACATCCAGACCCAAACAGCACACACCTGCAAACACCCTCACAGCAAACCACAGCCCAACCCACACCCATGCGCAGATTACATTACACAGTCACCCATGCAGACAATACGGTGCACTACACAGCACACCCACCTGGCCTGGGCACAATGTCCTCCTGCGCAGCGACCTGAGGCGCGCAAGCAAACGCACTCCCTCCTCTGCAGGTCGCCATAGCGGTGCCTGCACTGTTCAGGGTCCTCCTCCGCCCAGTAGCCTGCTCCAGGGCAGCGGTGACCTGCTGCCACACATGGGTGCGTGGCACCTGCAGGGGCACACCCTTGAACAGTGAGCCATAGTGGGGCTCCACCACAGCCACCAGGTTGGCTAACTCCAAAGCCCCCCATTGTGGTGCTCTCCTGTGTGCCATTGTCAAACTGTACAGTGGCAATATGGCGCTCAGCAGCACGGCAACCCCACGTGGAAATGTTGCGCAATACAACTCCATCACTGCCTATCGTGCTGTTCGGACAGCGCCGTCGGTCCACATCGCGCTGTCACCGAACAGCGCGATAGAGCCGTACACATGGCAAACGTACAGCGCCAGGGGAAAGGTCGTGCACAAGGTCATGGGTCAGTGGTGCAAGGCCACGCATAGCGCCATTGGACGTCCACACGTCCTGCGCGATCAGACACCTGCGTGCCAGTGCCACAGTGGACTATTGTGCAGTACTGCCATTGCGCCATGTGGTGAACAGCGCTGTAGCGCCATTGGCACAATGGTGGCCATGGCCTGAATTGCCGATCGCACAGCACATCATCAGTGTGGGGAGCGCCTGCGTAAGCTACCTGGGCATCGCCAATGCAGTGTACCACAGTCACGGATATCGCCATTGGCTCACCCGGCTCAACCGTATTGCGCAAAGCGCTAGCGCCAATATTCAGCCGACACATGCAAATCATCTGATCAGCCATTCAAAGGCGCAGGTGCGATTTGCATCTCATTACAGTTGCTCCACTCTAATTTGCATGCATTGCGCTATAAATGTGCGACATTGGGCTGCACTGGCCAGATTCGGTTACTGCAGGTGAGAGGTGGGTTGCATGCTGTGTGATGTTCTGGACAATGGTCATGGGATAACGCTGTAGACTGCACAGTGACAGGTGTCCACTTCCACCCATACAGATCGACATGACTGAGCAGAGCCAGGGTGAGGATGGTGGGCGGAGGAGGAGGCCCAACTTCACCACGGCGGAGACAGAGGCCCTCTTCCAGGCCTACGTGGAGGAGGAGCCACTACTGAGTGGACGGCGGGGCACCCCACAGAGCCGTGTGGCTGCATGGGAGGGTAGCTGGGCAGTGAACCTGCAGGCCACCAGCGCCCGTACAGGAATGCAAAAGAAGATGGGGACAGACGCGGGGAGGGTGAAGGAGAAGGTGGCAGCCCTCAGGGCGGCACGTGCTGGCACAGGCGGGGGCCAGCCAGCGGTGGCGGAGCTGACCCCGGCTGAGGACTGACTGGCTGCATCAATGCAGCGGAGTGCTATTGAGGGCGTACCAGGAGGTGGATTCCAGACAGGTGGAAGCCCATCACTGCACGGTATGACATGGTGGTGGTGTTGGGGGAGGGGAGGTTGTTCACATGCACTCACATGTCCTCACTTTCTGTTACAGATCCTGTTCATCTTCAGGGGACGGTGGTGGTGGGTCCAGGCAGTGAGGAAGACCTGCTGGACATGGAGGAGGGTCCATCCACCTCTGTCACCAGCCAGCATGCACTGCACCAGCATGCACGCCGGGCTGCCAACTCAGGTGTCAGTGAGTCAGGTGTGGGGGGTGCACAGCCTGTGTCTCAGCAGTCTGGCATGCAAGCATGCCAGCATGCTGTGACTGTGGCTGTAGCACGTACCTGCACCATTGATGATGCAAGGACTGCAATGGGCAGTGACATGTGTGTGTCCCATGATGGACACAGCAGGCCAGCACGTACCCCTGGACCTAGCTGGTTCCAACGTGTGTGCCAGCATGTCGGCACAGTCCCAGGCTGCCTGTCAGCACCGGTGGGGCAGCACCAGTGGCTGTGCAGGTGGTCTGGCACTGCTGCAGCCACAGCAGTGGAACGAGTGGTCCCTGGGGCACAGCGGTTGGAGGGGCAGCAGCAGCAGTCACCCACCAGGTCTGGGGGTACAGTGTCCAGTGGTGGCACATGCCCACCGCCCTTTGATATGCCCATTCCTGGTCCTGGTGAACAGCGCCCACCCTCAAGGGGTGTTGAGCATCAGGACCTTCCATACCCTGGGGAACAGGATGCCGTTGTGGCAGAGTACCCATTTGAAGAGCACACCCACCTGCTGCGGGAATCAGTACAGCAGCAAAGGCGGGTTACGCGTCCATGGAGGCACTGTGCATGGCTGTGGAGTGGCACAGCAGGGACTGTGCTCTGATCCTGCAGAGATGGTCCCTATACGCGGATGGATGTGACCGCCGCCATTGACAGGCAGACCCAGGCATTGGTGGCTGTCATGGCTGCATTGGGCACACAAGCAGGTGCCCTGTACCGCGCACCCCACACAGTACACTCTCCACTCCCGTTCCCGGCGTCGTGCGACACCCAGCCTGTCGACGCCGGGTTCTGCTGTGGGCATCCCGAGCACCCCTGGTGCAGGTATGTTTGGCATACTACAGACCCCAGTGCGGACAAGGTCGCGATCACGCAGTGGGACCCCTGGTGGTCCATCGGTGCCACCCCATGTGGCCCCTGCTCAGCCTGCCAGTGCTGTTGGGTCACGGCGGGGCCGTCCACGCATCTGCGGTGGCCGTGGAACAGTGCAACATGACTGACCTGTCTCCCAGTGCGGGCCCTGTCTGGTGCTGCCCTGTGTGCACTGTGCGTCATGGTGGGCAGTGCACTGGTGGGTGCCCTGCACATCACGCCGACATACGGACCACCTGCACACCATCCCGACTGCTGTCCACAGGTTCATGTGCATGATGATGCCTGCATTGTACTGTACACCAAGGTGCAAGGGTGCCCAGCATCTGACACACGTACTTGGACAATACAGGTGATGGGTGTGGTCTGTGGATCTGTGTGTTTGCCATGTCTGTTCCTGCTCTGCTGTGCACCTGCCATTTAAGCTTTGTGCCTGTTGTGTGTGTCCATGTGTGTGTTCACCCCTCCCTGATGGTGTGTTTGTGTGCATGGTCCCTTCCACTCCCCTTGCCGTCATGCACCCCTGGTGTGTTACTCTGTGTGCCTGTGGGTTGCGCCAGGACAGTGTTGGTTGCACATGGCCCCTTGACTTACCTGTGTCGTGCATAATGCTCCTCCGTGATGGTGTCCCGGTGCAGCTGGGCCTGCCGGATCAGTTGGGGGTCCCGTCCGTCCAAGGGGCTGCTCCATCACCATCATCACTGGCGCCGCTGGCGTCCCCATCGCTGTCCCTCCTCGACCTGGAATGGCTGTCCCACAGTCTTTGGCCATGTTGGCAGGATACAACATGCCAGGAATATCCCACAGGCCTTTGAGGGGCTGTACTGTAGGAACACCGCCCGGAGGTGTCTAGGCATCGGAAGCATGCCTTGAGCATCCCAAACACCCGCTCGATGATGTTGCGTGTGGCAGCATGCGCCTCATTATAGCGTTGCTGTGATGGGGTCATGGGGCGCCGGTATGGTGTGAGCAGCCAGGGACGGAGTGGGTATCCGCTGTCACCTGTGTGGAGATGAGTATCATGTTCAAGTCCATATTGCCAATATCCCTGTGTGCCACTACCATAGCACCTGTGGCATTCCCATCCTTGCCCCACGTTTGCAATTCCTACATGCGTACTCACCCACTAGATGGCCTGTGGGGATGTCCCCACTCTCGAATCGATGGCACAGTGCGGACTGATACCATATAAAGGCATCATGTGCTCCGCCAGGGTGTGTGGCACAGACATTGATTATGCGCCCAGTGGCATCACACACCACCTGGCAGTTGACACTGGAATAGCCCTTCCTGTTCCTATATGCAGCCCCATCGGGGCCAGGTGGCGTGCGAATGGCCACATGGGTGCATTCTATGGCCCCTAGCATGCCAGGCATACGTGCTACCCTGTGGAACTCCTGCATGTTTGCTGTACGCTTCTGCCGCAGTGCTGGGGAACTGGATGTGCTCCGCAGCATGTGGCAGCAGTGCGCTGAGGAATTGGGTGAGGATGCATGACGTGGCCGACTGTGTGATGCCTGTGGTGTCCCCTGTCAGCCTCTGGAAGGTGCCCGTGGCGAGCAGGCACATGCAGGCTGTCACCTTGGTCTCCACCGAAAGGGCGTGACTCCGTCATGAGGGTGCCTGCATCACATCACTGCACAGCTCACAGAGCCGTCTCAGTATTGCCCTGTTCAGGCGGTACCGGCCCATGATGTCTACATCTGTGTACAGCTCAAAGCTGATGCGGGCACGGTACTGCCTGTTGGGGGCGTACCGCCGACGGGCCCTTCCACGGCCACGTCCCCCTGCAGCATGCATTCTCACCCCCCTCATTATAGCTTCCATGTGGAAGCTGGCACTGTCCATCTCCCTGGCTTGTGACCCCCCCGGCTGATGTTGCTCTGTTAACCCCGCTGTCTTGACTGCTACCTCCACTGCACCGGGTACCCCCGCTGGCCTCTGCAGCCTATGGCCCACACAACTTCCCTTGCCTGCCCTGCTCTGGACTGTCACTGTCTGTCTCTGTCTGTCTCGCTTGGCATCTCTGTAGCATTCTTGCGCCTCTTCCTTGAGCCTTTTTATTTTGGCTCATTCCGTGTCAGCGCAACTTCCGACTGTTGCGCATTCGCAACCTGAATATCATTCGCTCTTTATGCAGGGATCCACCCCCTTCGGTTGCGCATGCCGTCATTTGCATTGCGCTGTTGCTCAGCCTGTTTTCGGTGGCGCAACTGCCTCCTGCTGAATATCGCAGAATGGTGCACTTTCGGACTTGCGCATGCGCAACCCTTTTGAATATCCGGCCCTAAGTGTGGAAGTATTGATATAAGAGAGAAAAAGGGAAGGACAACAGTTTTAAAATGTGATAATCGTACTATAGAGTATGTGAAGAGTTTTACATATCTAGGGATTGAATTTGCATATAATTTAATCTGGCAAGAGCATATTCATTCAGCAGCCAATAGAATAAATAGACTTGCCTCAATTATAGAGAAGTTCTTTTTTAAGTATGGGGGACAGTCTGTTACGGGCACTATTAGGGTACTTAACACAAAAATTAAAAGTCACATCCTTTACAGGGCTGAAATTTGGGGACAGGGAAGATTTGATTTTTTAGAGCCCACAATGAACAAAATTTATGAAAAGCTGTTTGGGGAAGGGGTTACCAAAAGTGCTGCTTCAGGCATGGTCAGATTAGAATTGGGACAAATGACAATAAAGTGCAATGTGAACTCAAAGCTAGCCACATACTGGATTAAAATGTATAACATGATAGATAAGAGATTGCAGAGAATATGTCTCGAAGAAACTTTGTCCTGTAGGGGAGCTGGATTTGTCTTTCCAAGTTTGCACACTTAGAAAAAATTATATAAAACCATATATGGTTGTTGGAATATTTACTGGAAATACATACTACTCCTTTAACAGAGATACAGAATAAGATTAAAATGAGAATTAAAGATGTTAATATTCAAAAAGAAATTAGTGGGGTGAAGATTTATAAATTGTCATTGGCTTGTAGATAATTCCAAGAGATATTTTGGAATGGAAAAATACCTAAGTAAATTAAAAAAACTCTGTACATCGAAAATCTTATACTAAATTTAGATCTGGGTATGTAGACAGCCAACATTTAAGGTTACAGTATGGTATTTCTAATTCTGGAATGTGCGCTTGTACTTTAGATGAAGACAACCCAGTCCACCTACTTCTTTTTTGTCCCAGATATAATTTTGAGAGAAAGCAGTTCTTATGGGTTATCTTAAAGACTCTAGATATGGAGCAATGATATAAATACAATTATTTATTAAAAACATCCAACGCAAGACGCCTTGAGGCAATAGCACGATTTTGCAATATTATAGTCAGGAGAAAAAAACATATTCAATTTAATGCTATTACTGTATAAACTGCAAACCCTAAAGGGTTTTAATAAGTAATTAAATATGTGTATACAATAGAGAAATATATTGATCTTGACTTGCTGCTAAGATGTTCTTTACAACTATTTAAACATCATGGTGAATGATATTTTGTTTGTATAAATTTAATGAGATTACATAATGTGTGGATTTCTGTTTTTATGCTCGTCTGTTTTTATTTTTCTATTTATGATATATGGTGATGTAAATTATTGTATTTTACTCAGGCTTTTGTAAAGACTTATTTTAAAGTTGAACAATAAACTTATATAAGTGCGGGAAAATTACTGCAAGTGCACACAATTAATGCATGGACAAAAATAGACCCAAGTGCACAATAAAATACACACAAGTGGGTAGAAAATGATACAGGCAAGAAAAACTGAAGTAGCTGTTCAATAAATTTGTCATAGATGTAGCATTTTAAATGCAAGACATTACAGCATTTTGTTTGCCCTTTTCAACAAATAAAAAATTGATGCATGTCACAAGACCTTGCGACAGTCTCCATTTGGGATGTTCTGCCCATTCTTTCTAGCAAAACCAATGCTAGTTTATTGGCCCCTGGTCCCAAAAATGCTGGTGGCCCAGGTGAAGGTGCATCTAGGTTAATGTTGGATAATGGCAGTAGGGAGTTACACAAGTCACGTCTCTTTGCTGTCTCAACTAGCTCTTCTATGAAGATGATCAAGCAGCAAGGACACAGCAGAGCACTTCTTCTCATATACTTGATTCCCAGCAAACTCCTCCCTTGGGAGGTGGTAGCTCAGGCATGTTCTGATGCATCAGGATATCCGTCGTAGAAATGTGGGTGGAAAGAATCTTCTTCCAGATTTGAATGCATCTTCTAGACCTTTCTGGGCAAGGCACTATCCCTCAGCCAGATGGCCTGAAAGCCTTTCAAAGCAAAAGAAATCCTGCTGACCCTCGGGATCAAGAGGTCTCTCAGGAATCTGGAGAGAATGAAGAGGAAATTGAATGGGTAGAGGAGAATCAGCGTTCCTCAATCCCATCTGTGACCCTAAGCATATTTATTTCCTGATAGAGGTGACCTGGAGATCTTTGCAGCTACTGAAGGTGCAGTCTGCCATTTTGCTGTATGTTAATCCCATCTTGTTCTCTACTGGGAGTGCTCCCAAGTGCTTCCCTGAATCTGAACACTTTTCAGAGATGGTTAAAGATGAATGGGATAATGTGGACAGTAAAAAGCAGTTTTCTAAGGCATGTGTAAAATGCCACCCCTTCCTTGACACTTTGGTAAAGAAGGGGGAGCTTTACTGATTAAAAACACAGCCATCTCATCCGTGTTTATATATTCAGCTTTCTAGTAAGAGGCATGGCAGTGCTCTTAGATCCTAATGATAAGCGTCTGGAAGCAGCTAGCAAGTGAGCATACTTTACATCAGGTTTTGATTTAACAGTAGCTGGCTTCAACGTTGGTAGTCAGAGCTATGTGAATGATCAACTACAGTAGCATATGTGATTCTGGAGAATTCTGCAGTCAGAGACTTCCTTCCTTTAGTGCAAATGGCAGCATCCATTTTAATGGAAATATTTTGATCCTTTTGAGGATACCCATTACCAGCAAGGTAGAGCTGCACTCTTCAATTTTAGGAAAGCTGTACCTCACTGGGTGGTTGGGAGTAAAGAAAAAGTGGTGGAAGATCAAAGGGGCAATTCTGGAGGCCGACAACTCTTGTACAAGAAAGCTCACCAAAAGAAACAAGCACAAAAGGCCAGTCTGGTTCTCAAGGGAAGTAAGGGAGGCTGCTAGGGTGAAAAAGGGCATTCATAAAGTAAAAGGGGAATAAGTTTAAGGAAAAATGGGAAAAGTAAAGACTACGCTAAAAGAGATGAGGGTGGTGGACAGGAGCGCAAAGGCAGGCACAAAAGTGTGGATTGCCAGGGGTCTGAAGGAAGTAGGAAAAATAATTTGTTAAATATATGATGGAAAAAAGAAACGCTAGGTGGGATTGTATGGCTAGCGTGTGTATGTGGTGGTAGTAGTAGAAGACAACGAGCAGAGGGCCAGTGTCCTAAATAATTACTTTAATTCAGTATTCACGGCCATGGTTGAACACATGAAAAAATGGTCTGGAGGCCCACAGGGTGAATAAAGTGCCAGGCCTGTGTGGTCTACACCTGAGGGTTCTCTGAGAACTGGCTGCAGAACCAGCTAATCATTGGCTCCAGCTGTTCAGAGACTCACTAGAGCCCTTGATAGTGCCAAGGCATTGGAGGTCCATGGGCATAGTCCCACTCCACAAGGGGGTGGGGGGCTACAGGGAAGATCTGGCAACTACTGTCTGGTTAGTCTTATCTACATTGTGGGTATACTTATAGAGACCATAGCTAGTCCTGTGGCTTACATAAATGACAGTGAGCTGCAGGATGACAGGCAACACAGATATGTGGCAGGGAGATCAGGCTAAACCAAACTGACACTGTTTTTTGACTGGGTTACTATTGCAGTAGATAAAAGGGAAGGCATTAGATTTGCTCTGCTTCGACTTCAGCAAAGCATTCACTTCGGTGTCCCACTGTAGGTTGCTGAAAAAGCTGGAGGATTTAGGAGTAGAGAAGAATTTAATGTAGTGGGGAACTGGCTATGGGGAAGGCAATCAAGAGTGTTAGAAAACGGGGCCAAATCTGGGGACAGGAGGTTCACAAGCAGGGTACTACAGGGATTGGTTCTTGGACCAGTCCTATTCAATTCATTAGTGATATAGGGGAGGGTATACAGGGAAAGACGTGTCTCTTTGCCGATGATACAAAGTTTTGTCAGGGTAGACAGTGAGGAAGGGGTGAGGGAACTTCAGAAGGACCTAGGGAAGCTGTAAAGGTGGTCAAAGATCTGGCATTTGAGATTGTGTCAAGAAGTGCAAGGTGCTGCATATAGAGAAAAGGAACCCACGCATGGAGTATTGGATGGGAGGTGTCAGGATGGTCAGTACAGCACAGAAGAATAATCTGGGTGTCGTCATCAGTGACGCACTGTAGCAAACCAGCCAGTGCAACAAGGCTTACAGGATGCTAGGTTGTATGGGGAGGGGTTTGAATAGCAAGTGAAGCAAAAAGATATTGCCCCTATACAGACCTCTGGTGAGGCCTCACCTGCGATACTATGCCCAGTTCTGGAGCTGTCACCTGAGAAATGACATAGACAGGCTGGAGTCAGTACAGAGGAGAGTCATCAAAATGATCCAGGGCCAACTAGGTAGTGCCTATGAGGACTGGCTAGTGGCCCTGGACATGTACTCACTGGATGACATACGTGAGAGGAGGAAGATGATAGAGACATGTACGTTTCTGAGGGGTATAAACAAGGTGGAAAGGGAAGATCAGTTTCTTTGAAATAGGGAGGCAATCAGAAGAGGGCACGATTGGAGGTTAGTTGGGTAAATTCAGGAGGGATGCGTGGAATTGTTACTTAGTGGTTTAATTGGAAATACTTAACTTGGGGAGTTCTCATGTCTAGATGTTTAGGTGAGGGAACTATTACTTCTAGATTTTTATGTGGTGGAACTGTTATTTCTGTGTGGCTGAACTCTCCTATAGTATTGAATGGAGAAAGAGAACAGAGGTGCAGGGACTGTCATGCAGTTTTGTAAGTAGTAGGGGAACTGAGTTCCTGTTGCCTCCAGGCCAATTTAACCCCTGGCTTTACTTCACTGAGAGGGTGGTGGAGCTGTAAAATAGGTTCCCTAACTAGGTTCAGATATAGCTGGGATAGAGCAAGAGGGCTCATAGTCCTACTGAAGAGCTCTGGTGAGGGGGCAAGGGGGACAACCCTTCAGGACACTAAGATCAATGGTGAGGTTGCATAATATGGACAGACTTGATGGACTATCCATATCTTTCTGCTGACAGAGTCTATGATTCTAAGTTTCAACAGAATAATGACTCCTTTACCCATGGAAGTGATGGCCACTCATCAACATGAGGCTGTGCAGGCCTATCCTTGTCCACAGGCTATGTACAGATGCCTACAGAAGTTTTATGACAGATGGGTCCAAACCATATCACATGCATGGGTACTAGAGATTATTTCACGGGGCTGTACAACAGAGTTCTCTTCTCCGCCCTGCGGGCAGTGTTTTCTCAAGTCTCCTGTGTCTACAAATCCCAAGAAATGTGAAGCAGTAGATCAAACATTAGATCACCAGCTCAACATGGAGGCAGTTCCTCCCAAGGAATAGGGGCAGTTTTTTTTTTCCATTTACTTCATAGTCTCAAAAAATTAAGAGGATTTTGTCCAGTCCTGGATCTCTCCAGTCTAAACCAGTTTGTTAGACCCATCGGGCCCAATTCACAAAGCCCTGGATTGACGCAAGGTGCCTGCGCCAAACATAAATGGCACAAGTTGCACCTTGTATCAAATACTGCCCCCTTAGCTATTCACAAAGGCAGCCTGCGTTGACCACAGGCTGCCTGTCCCAAATGGGCTTGTGCCACCCGTGCACCCAGAAATGGGCTTCAACATGGAGCTAGGGGCTTGCAGCAGATGCAGGCTGCCATAGCTCCATAATCGGGATTCACAAATCTCACCCAGAGGGGTGAATTCCTAAGCACCCCTAGACCAACCAGGGCTGGTCTAGGGGTACTTAGAAATCTGCCCTCTGGATGGGATGAGCACTGTGCGGCAGTGTGCCACTGTCCCCTGCCCCAGCCCCGATTCCCCCCTTATCTGTATATAGATACAGAATAACTCCCTAGTGGCCCCCCCTCCCTGATCCCCAAGAGCGCCCACTGTTCAATTAATAAATATGTTACCCCCTCCAGGTAGTCTAGTGATCACTCCTCCCCGAACTCCGATAGCACCTGGTGTTAAAATAATAAAGAAGTTACCCTGTCCTTGTGGTCTAGTGGTCCTCCCTCCCCAAACCCCAATAGTGCCCAGTGATACATTAATAAAGAAGGTACGCCATCCTGGCATTCTAGTGGCCCCCAACCCAGCTGGTAGTACCCACCACCCACTACTATCCCCCATCCCGGAACGCAGCTGGTGACCAGCACAGCCCACCTCTCACTTCCACGGCCAATCGCTGGACTGAACAGTCAGTTAATGCCTCTACTGTGTAGTTTACATGTTCATGATTATTCATGGGCATGTACACTATATAGTAGAGGTGCTCACTGACAGTTCAGTCCGGCGGCTCGCCACAGAGGTGAGAGATGGACTGTGCTGGTCAATGGCTGTGTTCTTGGATTGGAGGAAAGCAGGTGGTGGGCACTACCAGCTGGGGTAGGGGGCCACTAGAGCACCAGGATGGGGTAATTTCCTTATTAATTTATCACTGGGCACTGTTGGGTTTCGGGGAGCAGGGACCACTAGACCACCAGGATGGGGTAACATATTAATTTAACAATGGGCGCTATCAGGGTTATGAGGGGGGGACCACTACACCACCAAGATGGGTACTGTTTCTATTATCAGGGATGGGGGGACCGCATGCATTTATAGCATGGAGCCTGTAGCAGACCCTTCCCATGCACCATGTATTTGCTGCACAGGTGAGGGTGCCGCATGTGTGGGGACTTAGGCATCGGGATCCCTCTTATACCTGAATCCAGTGCAGGGTCCTCAGCGCAGCGGGCTTCGGCACAAGCAGCTATTTGGTGCAGCTTGCATTGATCTAAGCCTGCTTTGTGAATCGGGCCCATCAAGTTCAAAATGGAATCTGTGAAATCAGTCATTGCGGCAATTCAACTTGGTGATTTTCTAGCCTCAGTAGACCTGTTTGGATACTTATCTACACATTCCGATGTGGTGGACACACTAGAAAGTTCTCTGGTTAGCCATCAGACATCAACACTTTCACT
The DNA here is from genome assembly GCA_016271365.2 of Neoceratodus forsteri. Classification (NCBI taxonomy): domain Eukaryota; kingdom Metazoa; phylum Chordata; order Ceratodontiformes; family Ceratodontidae; genus Neoceratodus; species Neoceratodus forsteri. The sequence continues at coordinate 729,595,652 of CM028129.1, forward strand.
ATCATGCTGACCCCTTTAGGGAAGCCTGGAAGTATTTATGATGGTCTAATAGTCGTGGTGGCTCTGCTTCAGGACGAGGGTCACCACATTTATCCTTACCTGGATGACTTCCTGATCCAAGCAGATTTGGAACAGTTAGCCTGCTGTTCAGTCTGCAGGACCTTACAGATCCTGGAGAAACATGGTTAGGTAGTAAATCAGAAGAAGAATTCCTTGCAGCCTTATCAATCCCTGGTGCACCTCAAAGTGTTCTTCCAGATGAACCTTGCAAAAGTATTTCTCTTGCAGACCAGAATGAACAGTCTCCTAGATCAGATATGCCCATTAAGGGAGTACAGGAGTTTTCCCCTGCTTTATTGCCCCTCCATCCCTTGTGGTGACTTGACTTAAGGCAATCTGAGCTCACCAGAAGCAATACCAGTTTCTCCAGATTTTATTTCAACAGTGTAAAGGAAATCCAGCTTTTGATTTTGATAAGACAACACACAGACACAGCACCAAGATTTGTGTGTGTCAGTCTAAATGAAAGATACATCTGAGTATCATCAGAATAATAATGATAACTTAAACCGAACAGCTGGATCAACTCTCCAAGAGAAAGCATGTATACTGTGAAAAACAACAGAGTTAGAATTGATCTCCAGAGTCAATGTAATGAGGAAAAGATCTAAAATTTCCCATAACCATTGTACAGTAGGTGATCCAAAGGGAAGGACCAGAATCATTTTACACAAATCCGATTAGATCTTACTTCCTAAGGCATCAGCTTGTTCCCACTGATCAATGGTATCAAATGCAAAGGACAAATCAAGGAGAATTATGACTACAGAAGAAAAAAAAGTCTCGGAACTCGCCCAGCAAACACAAATTGCTGTCCACTCTGTTTCAGCTAATAATGCAGCAGTTTATTCGGGCATGGCAGGAACAAAAAGAGCACCTTTCCAAAGAAGAACAAAAACAGACTTAATCCCTTGCAAGGTGAAAATCATTCACCTGTGGACATCGTCCGCTGGCATACAGTAGGCAGACAGAGCCTTGTGAAGACGACTATCAAAATGCACTACAGGCTTCAATTTTTGCAGCTCATTAGTGGGTATAAAGATGGTATTAGTGCAGCAGACTCACAGTGGGGGGGGCGACAAGAAAAATAAAGGTGCTGGGACTCAGGTAGCCAACTCAGGCCAGCAGCGGCCTGCACACACTGACTCCTCCACGCCTGGATCCAGCATAAATTTCTCACCTTATGGCAGCAAGCCACCCTCAAATTCATGAATGCACATCTTCTGGTATAGCTGAAAGAGTTTTATGTCGAGATTGTGAGCTCCATTGAAACTGTCAAAGTGGAGGTGGATACTTTAAAGGAGGTACGCATGGAGTTGAAAGGTGCAGTAACTGATCTGATGGAAAAAACTGATACTATAGCAGATTTGCTATTACAGATGCATCATAAACAAGTTCATTTAGAATAGAACTATAGATTTGGAAAGGAGGATCAGGATAAAATATTCTGAGAGTTTGTGGGCTACCGTGGGGGAGGGGCTGAAGGGACTAGGATATCGGACTTCATAGATTGTCTCCTCCACAAGAAATTAGAAATTCCAGAAGATGAACCACTAAATACTTAGCACCTCCATAGGGCATTGGGCCCTAAGCCTAAACCAACCAAACTTAAATTTTTAAACTACCAGACCAAAGAAAAAGACCTAGCAGCAGCCAGGAGAAAAAAAAAAAAAACATATTAGAAAGAGCACCGTCTGTACTTTGATCAAGATTATGCCCCCCAGTTCAGGCTCCACAAGTCACCTACAGCCTCTGTATCAAAGCACTTCGCCAAGCGGTACACAAATTCTAAACCCTTTTCCCTTCAAAACTGAGAGTGCATTACCCTGATGGCATCATTCTCTACTACACATCAGCAGAGACAGAGTCAGATTTGAGGTCCAGCAGTATTGAGGTACCATAGCCACGCAGATCACAGATATGGTGCAGCATACCCCAAGGACAGCTTGAGCAGAGGAACTCACCATCACAATGGGACTGCCTGAAATGGCACAGATGGTAGCAGCAGCTAAGAAGCACATGCCTGACACTTTTAATCATATAAAAGACCTTAAACATTTCCAAACGGTGCAGCACTGAAACTCCTGGGACACTGACAGTAACTGCACATTACTTTGATGCCAGTTGCATTTGATTACCTAGCACTTATATCCCTCATCTCCCCATACCCCCTTCCAAGTTCAGCATCCTCTTTGTCTGGCTGCTGGTTTGGCACTACAGTGTTGATCCTGATATAATTTTTGTTTTCCTGCCTGATCTTGTTTGTTACATATTGCTGTTGTCTATGAATGCCCTGCATTATGATTTACATTCAAGTGTATGCCCAGATTGCCCTCCTGACATAATTTGTCATGCTTTGTGACTGCTCTGGTTTGCTGTATATTGTTATTGCCTATGAATGCTCTGCATGTTTTTCCTTTTTTCGTTCAAGTGTACATCCAGATTGTTGCTCTGTATCCAGTTGCACCTTTCTTGATTGCATTGTACCTTGAATTATGAATGTATCAATTACTGTATAAAACATTATACCGCTATGTATGTATTGCTTGTGTTGTCACTGTCATCAGGACCTCATTGTGAATGAGCTTGCCCAACAGAGTTTTTCTTGTAATAAACTTGAACATCTAATAATTTTATGGCTTCTGCAGTACAGTGCATACTGAATGATTGTTGTATCCTTTTGAGTGATTTGTTTTTTTTTTGGGGTGTCTGCCCGAGGTTTGTACTGCACAACATAGAATTTGTACCTTAATATGTGGAAGTCATCCATGGCAGGGGAATGCTTGTGACCTGGTGGGGCAAGGTGCAGAGGAGCATGAGACCCTGGAAGCCACTTCATGTACTGGGCTTTGACATGCTGCTGTTCAGCTTAGGGAACAGAGACCCCATTGTGGCATGCCTTTCCAGCACTGGCTGGAGGTAGGTAGGGCTTGTCCTTGGGCTGGGACCATTGTGTTGGTGGTCTGCAGTTTTGGCCCTTGCTTGCCTGAACTTTTCTAGACACTGGGTTGGCGGTGGGTGCAGCTCAATGCAAGGTTATTTAACTATACATTCTAGAGATAGTGTGGCCAGAGGAGGGAAGCCCCCATAACTGGGGACAGCCCAGCCAGCTCACCAGAACACTCTGAGTATGTCTGCATCACTACTAATCACAGACAAACTTTAGACTCATGGAACCGAGAAGTTCCAAATAGCCATTTGTCTAACTCAACTTTCTTGGTCACATGTAGTAGGTTTCCTTAGCTGGTGCTTCTCTAACCCCCCCCCCACCCAGCCTCCAGGGTTGCAGGGTTCCCCTCCTGAGCACCATCACATTACTGCAGAATGTCCACCAGACTTCTTCACATATTTAAGATAGGTCTTTGCATCTGGGCCTGGAAAGGGGCTTCCCCCTAGACCTTGAATTGGCTGTACAGTTGAGCTGGGGCATAGAACCAGTTCAGTTTCATTACATGTGTCCTTTCTCTGGGTCTTACGGAATAGGTCATAGAAACATAGACTTTGACAGCAGATCAGGACCACTTGGCCCACCCAGTCTGCCCATTTCCCTACCTACCTACTGGATAAGCTGCAGATTCTAGTTAACCAACAGCCTACTTCCTGCAAGCCCCCACTATAATTGCCTTATGTCTGTCCCATGCATGTTTGAATTCCCCCACTGTTTTAGACCCTGGTCCTTTGCAAACATACTGTGGCTATAAACCTCATATATTTTGTATAGGTGGCAGTCTAGTACTGTATGGCAAACTTTTTTACTTTCCACAGACTTCGGGAATGTTACCTCTAATTGTGCAAGGTCCTGCTCCAATATTCCCTGTAATGATTTTAGTATTTATCAGGTCTTGTTGATTCTCCTTGTTTTGGTATACTGAACCAGAGTTCTCATGTTTGTCAACTGATATGGTGTATACTGTCTTATTTCTAGTCGGAAGATGGATCATCTTCCTCCAGCTCATATAGTTTGCGTACACCCCAGATTTCCCTCTCAATGCTCTTTCATCAGGTGTACAAGGAGAGTGTTAGAACCAGCCTTCCTACCTAGGAAGTTGCTACATGTGATCTGTACAGTTTCAACAGTACCAGTGTGTTAGTGTTATTGTGCTTTGTGATTTTTTTTTTTCTGGTTAACTCTTGAGGTACTCAGTTCCACTGTTATTACATACCCAGTTGGCATTTTTTCCACAGCAGCATCAGGAACATTGAATGAGCAGGCTAGAAGGAGAAAGGGTATGGCCAGTCATTTAGGGGCCTGCTCATTGGAAGTTCTGTCTTTCTATCACAACTGGGATTCCATGGAAATCTAACTATATCTCTTTTGACATGATGGTGGTTCCCACAAAAATGTCGTCTTTTAATATAAATGGGGTCCACTGCCGGCCCGGTGGTGCTGAAGGTTGAGGCACTGGATGACACACCTCGCATCACGCCAGCAACCCCAGTTCAGGAATGACCTCGGGTCATCGGGGGGCAGGGTTGAACAGCCTACTGGCAGCTCTCCTCTCCCGGGGATGTTGTTGCCCCCTGTAGTTCTGCCACCACCGGGTGGAGGTCTGGTGGTGGTGCAGGCAGGAGTGGGCAGCATGTAGGGAGGGCATCTCAGAGCACGACTTGCGCATGCATCCACACGTGCGCGTTCACGCCCGAGGCAGGGGGTGGGCAAAAGGGGTACAAAAAATGATAAAATGTAAAATAGAAAAAAATATAAATGGGGTTCACAGTTCTGTCAAAAGATATCAGTTACTACAAATGTTTAACAGGGAGCATGCAGAAGTATTGCTACTGCAAGAGACATCTCTCTCTATAACAGAGCACTTCAAATTTATCAGATATGGTTACGACATAGGCAAAGCCTCCTCGCATGTAAGTGGCCAGTTTAGAGGCACTGCAGTGTTAATGCCATAGGGTGTCCCTTTTACTTTTATTGATAGACACTGAGGGAGGATTTGTAATACTGGTAGGAGGACTATATGTTACCCTGGTCACATTGGTGGGCATGTACTTCCCACCAGGTTCACATAAAAAAAAAAATTATTAGGTTATTTTTTGATAAATCGATGCAAGTGCTTAAGGGACAATTGACAAAAGGGCAGAGATATCAATCTGGTAATTAATCCAGTTTCAGATACATCCCATAGAGGCTCAACCAGAGTCACTAGAACTCAGACAATATTTTAAAACCACAGTAGCTGTGTTGGCACTAATTGATATCTGGAGACAAATCTTCCCGACCAATAGGGAATATACCTACTTACCCCTCGACACCAAACATTAGCCCACTTAGATTACTTTTTTATGACAATAGAACATATAGAAACTGCACAAGGTATGTCCTATTGCCTCGCCTCCTCTTGGATCATTCTCCTGTTATATTAAAAATCAGTTGAGTAATTGGTGGAAAACAACATCTTGGAGACTTAATGTCTCACTGCTTTATGATGAGGCCTCTCTCAAATTGCTAGAAAAGCAACTCCCTGCTATAATACAGGGCAATGATCAGAGTGATACATCCCCATTCATTTTGTGGGATACCGTGAAAATGGTACTAAGAGGACATCTATTGGCACAGGCCACTCAAGTTGTGAAACCTAAATGAAAAATGTAACACTTAACAAATGTTGTATACACCTCAAGATAATGCATAGAGAATAATGCCTAGCCAGGTGTGTGTTATGATGTTTTTTTACACACCCGAGATGAGTGGTGATGATGAACCATGAACCTTGAGAGCGAAGCTCGAGAGGTTTATGAGCTCATCACTCACTGAGGGTGTGTAAAAACAAAAACAAACAAAAAAAAACAAACATCAACACACACCTGACTAGGCTGTATTTTTTATAATTAGTGGTACAATTTTTTTATGCAGGAAAAAAGTGCACACAGAACACAAAGACAGCAGTTTCTTAAAAATTTTCTGTCAGGAAATTGCCAAGTTCGAGGAGTGTACTGTACTGGCTGACCGGGAGAGAATGTGCAGCAGCAGGTGTTTTCAGTCTGTCTCGGGGCTCATGACCATGGCTTCCAACTGCAGAATTTGTGAACAGTGGAACACAAGCTTTCAAAAGCTATTATGGCATTTGCAGGTTATTGCGACTTTTGAAACTACTCAAAAACAGTGTGATAACAGGGGTCACCAGTAATTATAATGCAATATCCTATCTCCCAAACAAAATGACTCGGGCTATACTCAACACACAGGTCAAACAAATATTTTGTTATCTCTGCCAGTATTACTATGAAGGAGGGGCATGTGGGGCTAGGAGACTGGCCTGACAGTTGAGAGCATGAAAAAAGCAGGCATGTATCCTGCAGTTGAAGGATCTCCTTTCTGGTAACATGGATGCTGTAAGATCATGGTAGGATACAATATCAATTTATATTACGCTAGCTACCTGCCCGGACCAGCAACAGGTCCGGTCATATCTGGCATGGCTTGGACTCCCAAAATTATCAGTAAAACAACAAAATAAATTAATCTAGCAGCACTCCAAATCAAGGAGAGGAAACATTACTTTATCTCTCCAACCTTTTTAATTAAATTCCTTTGCAGTATCATATTGTTCCACTATAATTAATTAGACAAAAATGTTATATTATGTGGCGTTTTATTATCAGCAATGACAGAAAATGAAAGATCACTGTACCATATATTGGCAAAGTTCTGTGCTTCCCCTTACTGTTGTTTCATGGCTCAGTTGCCTAATCCACAGCAATAGGGTACTCGTCTCCTCAGTGCAAGGCCAGGACGCCCTTCCCATTGTGTCCTTCCTTCATGGTTTTCCAGCCTAATTTCTTTCTCTTCTAGTCACAGATAGCATAGAGCACAAGCTAATTGCAATCCTTAGACTTCCAAATGAAAAGCAGCCGCCAGGTCATTTCTAATGCCGCTTGTTTCTTGCTGCGTAATGGAGAGAAAAATTCAACATGACTGCTGTTGCCACCTAACGTGCATACGTTTAGGAGCACTCACGCTCCATCGTCAGAGCGGATTGTTTTCAGGAACTGTCGCCTTTTGTGCGTGTGCATCGTCAAGGCGACAAGCAACATTTGCCTTTTTGATGGCTCCTCATAACTTATTTTATTTTATGAGCTGTATTTCATTTGTTTACCAGTTACTATGTTCTTTCTACTGTGAGTGCCAAAGAAGGTTATCAACTTTAGTGAAGTACCATGTGCTTATTATAAATAAACTTGTACATAAAAACATTCATAAGATTTATATATTACGTCTCCTAAAGTGCTATACATGTGCAAAAATAGCTTTTTTGTACAGTTTTTTTAATCCATGTATTCATTAATCTACATTTTATTGCACCCTGTGATAGACCAATATATAAATTAAATAAAAAAAAAAGTTATTAAAAAAGTTAAAAACATTTTTCTCTTACGGGAGATGCTAAACCTGTACTGATATATATGGCACGCTAATGTTTTATTATAATTTAATCACCAGTACCCTTTACAAATACCTACTGTAGCCAGTTTCATCACTCAGTCATTTGGGTATTACTGTTTTTAGCTCGTGTATCCAAAAAGCTTCTTGTTGCAACAATAAATCTTTCAAACTGCCCCCATGCAGGAAGGTTAACCTTCTCTAATCCAATGTCCGTAAGTGATGCTGCTGATCCGTGTCCTACTTCTAAGTAATGCTTAGCCATAGCACATTTCAGATTATCGTATCACTTCCTCCATATACTGTAGAGATTTTGTGCAGAAGTGCAGAAAGAGATATTTTGTTACCCCTGCCATTCAACAGCACTATTTGGGCCCCATGTATGACTACTGCTGAAGAAGATGTGGAAACACTAGGGCAGACGGTAGCCATATTTGTGGGGTTTGCCCACATATAACTCCCTATTGGAAAGAGATAGAAGGGGCCCCACAGAACACATTTACAGATCTGGGCCCACTGACCCCTACTTTAGTTCTAATTGGACTACCCCCTTAGAAGAATGAGGGGAGGCAGTTTAAAGCGCTTATTAACTTTAATAACTGCAGCTAAAAAAAATATTAACAAGACTTTCGTTAACTAAGACCCAACCTACGTTGGCACATTGGCATAACTTAGTCAAATCTATTTATAACATGGAACAACTTGCATACACATTAAGGAGAAACAAAAAGGGGAAGAAGTTTGGAGGAGATGGATTAGTTTGTATATACCAAATTGATGTAGATCCTGAATTTGTTCCATGAATGTGTTTTCAGAACTGCATATGATCGACTATAACTTAAAGAAACAACATGGAGGCTAAAATAAGATAGAATGATTTTTATTGCAGAATATCGGCAGTAGTATCACAAACTGGATCACCTTTGATCATATAGACAGTATGTGGACTAAAGGACACACAGTATATTTTCTTCTACTATTGGCAGACCCCGAGAACATCAACTTATGGTACTGCAAGAGTGATTAATAGCTGTTCTCTTAGCCCTTCACAAATGTGAATTGGCAAATTAGCTAAATTAAGTACTGTGCCCAGTACACTGCTTGTACTGTCTTTTCTTGTGTCTATGTCTGTAAAAAAAAATCTTAATAAACATTACATTTAAAAAAAGAGAAGAAAATCATTCACCCTTTAAGACCATTTTCGTGCTGTGTTAGGGCTGAAAACCATACTGGAATGGCTAGTAAATGCTTGACCCCTCCAGATGAGGTAGTCTTCTTTTGACTCATCAGAAGGAGGGGCCGAGAGAGGGGCAAATTAGGTGGTAGGTGTTTAGCTTGAGATTGAAGACATCCAGCAGGTTCATCAGAGAGAAAGAGAAACCGTACCAAAGAGAGGGTACACCCTGAAAAGCCAGAGAAGACAGGCCTAGACCAATTTTAATAGAAGAGCTTCAGTGGCAGGTAAAAAGAAGTAGCAGCAGGTTAGGCACTGGGGTCTTACTGGAAAAATTTTATGGCAGAGGTTTGCAGTTTAATAATTTAGTTAAAGAAAATTAAAAGGACTGCCAGTCTCAAGAGCAACTCATTTGACCGGAAGCACCATCCACCCAGCCATCCATTCATCTGAACCAGCATTATCTTTATCATCAACGTCTCTGCTTTACAGTTCTGAACTAGGGATGGGCAGGTACTAAAATACCTGAGCCTCAAGACTACCTGTGAGTACCTCTAAAGAACCCCAAAAATACCCGGATGAAAACCGAGTAGTTGGGATGGGTTGGGTAGTTACTACCTGACTCTTTCTACTACCTGATTACCCGACCCTGACCATAACAAAAATCATGTAAAAGATTTTTTTTTGGGACTATTACACTGTTAGGTGCCCCAAGCTGTTATGCCTATGTGAGGCATTGCTGTGGCAGGTACGTGAGGCACTGCTGCTCTTAGCAAGCCTGCAACTGTTTCCAAAAATTATACCCATGCTGGTGTTTCCAAAAATTATACCCATGGCGGGCATTGCTGAGGCAAGTATGAGAGGCGCAGCTGCTGTTTCAAAAAAATTATACCCATGGCAGGCATTGCTGAGGTAGGTATGAGAGGCACAGCTGCTCTGATTGAGCCTGCTTCTGTTTTGCAAAATTATACCCATGGCGGGCATTGATGAGGTACTGTAGGTACAAGAGGTGCAACTGCCCTGAGTGAGGCTGCTGCTGTTTTATGAAATTATATCCGGGGTGGAGGGGAGACAGTGGACCAACAGTTGGGGACTAAAAGAGGTTGCCACATTCTTTACATATCTAGATATAAGTTTGGGGAGGGGGGTGGGGTCATTATACCGACTGAATTATACCCTCTTATTTAGAACTACTGAAAGCGAACTGCGCAGATGGAGAGCACTGCCCATATCCTGGATGGGATGGATAAACTTGCTGCAAATGACTATATTGCCCCATATCCTCTATGTCATGCAAATGGTACATGTTGCACTGATGGGGCAGACATTAAGAAGCTGGAGAAAGCATTTTCTGATTTCTTATGGCAGGGCAAATGCCCACGCACAAGCCTCCAGTGCCTTAAAGCTGATACTAAAAAAGGAGGCATGAATTTCCCGGATATCAAAAATTACTGTTTGGCAGTGCAGTATAGATATATGCAGGACTGGGTCAGTAGGCCAGTGGAAGCAGGATGGCTAGACCTCGAAGAAAATGGATGCTCGGGGCGGTTGTCTGCATACCTGGCAAAGGGAGGTCTGAAGGTATATAATAGACTAAGGCAGAGAAACCCGATGGCACCTGCAGTTTTGGAGAGCTGGGCCCAGAACAGGAGGAAAATAAGGGCATGGGAAGAGGAGACCTGGTTGTTGCCCATTGCTAGAAACTAGAGATGCACAGATATCTGACCCGGCTGGATCTCTTTCTGAAAAACTGGGTCGGATAGTAGCCTTGGTGACATTTTTTTAATGCTCCACTTCACTGATTACATTGCGGTATTCTCTGTGCTTTGCATGTCGACATGTATCAGCCTGTGAGCTTTAAAACAGGTGTGTTAAGTTAGTCTAGTAATTGATTACTGCTTTTGAGTCATGGGCTGCCAGTCACGTTCAGTCCACATCAGCCGTTAGCATCAGGAAGCTGCTGCCTTAGTTCTCTCCCACCCTATGCCTCGTGTCTGCATGTGTCCACATTTATTTCGCCTTTTCTTTCCTTTGCTTGTTGCGAGCTGCAAGTCTGGAGCTGTAACTCTGCCGCAAGATGAAAACAGCAGCCAAATGAGTCATGAGTAGGGAACACCAGCGCTAGAGACGGTCACTGAATAAGAACGCTGCTGCCTGAAACAGAGACATTGCTGTGTCCAGCTGGTGGTAATCTATCTAAATGAATCAGTGTACTACTGACATATCTTACTGGCTCACAGTTGCACAGATTTTTTAAAACTTATCAAACTACTGGCTGCTCTTAACAAATGAATGCTGCATTTTAAATATATGGGCTCACAGGGCTGTTCTAAGAGGAAACGAAATGCAAAGTGCTTCAGTGCTCAAAGTGGAAATTGATTAGCAAAACACTGCTGCTGGTGACAGAGTTACAATTTTAATTAATGCTGCTGTTTGGTGCAGCAACTGTTAAAGTGCTCTAAGTGGACAGTTCATTTTTAAATGCTACATGCTGCTATCAAAGTAGAATGAATGACGTACACATCATAAAGAGCTCGCTGTGACTCTGCTGTCTAAAGAGACATACTGTACATTTTCTGTAGTGTTAAATCAGAAACTGCCAATACCCGTGAAGGAAATGTAGGGCTTATGAGATCAGTTAATTATCTTATAAAAGGCTGTTACTTACACTGCCAAAGTAATCAGTGCAGCTTACTGGCCATGGCTCAGATAAGTTTAGTGTAGAAGTATTTCACTATTGAAAACAAGCATGTGTCAGTGCCGAATGTTGCTTGCTTTTATGTGCTGTTTAGGTATTTGGAAGTCATTGGAGTAAAAATATTGAAAATTCGAACTTCGGCTGTCATGAAGAACTGCTATGCACGCTACTAAAAACAATAATGTTTAGGAATTTTTTCACCAAATTTTCAACATAGCCATTTTAAGACCTCTGCTCATGAACAGTGTCACTGTGATTTTCCTAATGTGTCCCATACATTGATTTCAAGACACCGACTCGCGCCATTGCGCCACATGGGCGGAAACACGCTTTGGGCAGGATATGAAAATGACAGCTGTACTGCTCATATGGAGGTGTGTAAAATGGCAATGTTGAAAATCTGGAGTAAAATATTGAAAATTCACAAATTCTGACGTGCGCATAGAAACTGCGCAACTCGGGCTCGTTAAACATTCATTTTTGAGAGATTTTTCACCACATTTTCAACATAGGCTTTTTGAGAGCCCACCTTATGAACACTGGCAGTGTCGTTTTGTTAATTGGTCCCGAAAGGTGATTTCGTGCAGTGACCGCGACATCACCCTTCGGGCCCGATTAGTGCCATGACAGTGCAAGAATTCATGAGGAGGGGTCCCAAAAACCCCATGTTGTAAATTTGGGCCCAAAAATGCCTGAGATATGCAGCAAAGTTGAAAAAACCCTATTTATTCCATTATACAGCTTACTGGCATTTCCTCAGTTCGCGGTCAGCTTTGAAGAGTGCAGACGTGTTCCCGGTCAACCAATGATCATCGTGCTGAGCTCCGGAGGTAAGTATGGGGTGAGAGGGGTTGTGGGGAGGCAGGGTGCGCAGTGGGTGGGTGCAGGTGGGGGCAGGGAGACTGCGAGGGACCTTTTTTTATTTACAGTTTTTTTTTTTTAATGAAGACAACGCGGGACATTTGCCACGCTGGGGTGGGTTCCCAGCATGGCTGCTGGAAAGGCTGTTTGGGGGAGCTGGAGCTGACAGGGGATTGGGCACCCCCGTCGGCTATAACAAGATTTGCCACGCTGGGGTGGGCTCCCAGCGTGGCACCTGGAAAGCTTTAGGGGGGGCCTGCAGCCGTGGAGCCAACAGGGGATTGGGCACCCCCGTTGGCTATAACATTTTTGCCACGCTGGGGTGGGCTTCCAGCGTGGCACCTGGCAGCTTTTGTGGGGGGTGGAGCCGGCGGGGATTGGGCACCCCGGTCGCCATACAGTGAGTGCTTGGGGGGGAGGGAGCGTATCAGCACGCAGTATGTGTGCTTGCGTGTGTGTTAGTGTGGGGGGGGAGAGCCCTGCTCACTGAAGTGGAGCTCTCCCTTTCAACTGTATGTCACTGCATTTTCAACTGCTGTCATAGACAGCTGCAGCTGTCATTGGAGAACTGCGGCCGTGCCTGCAAACACAGTGACTGAATTGGAAGACAGGGTGCCGCACCTCCGAAAACTCGGATGATGGCACTATGTTTCTTGCACATGCATGCAAGCAACATAATTAGCTTGATTCTAAAGCTAAATGCAATTTGTGTCAGCAACCAACATACATTTTGTTATTGAATAAACAGATTTAAGACAAAATAATTATGGTTGTGGTGGGTTTTTTTTGTTGTTGTTTTTTTAACTGGTTTAGTCATGTACAGCTTTTTTCTGTTCAAAAGGATTTCCAACATGTAAAATGTTGAATTCCAGCAGGTTGGAACTTTCTGCTTTAATGTATGCAGTGGTAAGTTGTTTGACTCCTGCAGCCCCTTCAGAATTTTTTGTGCTTTCACAGAGTGGCTGAAATGCCCACATATTTTCCTAATAAGACCCAACAGAACATAAGAAAAGTGTTGGCAGATGGGGACCATGTGTTCCATCTAGTCTGCCCAAGGTGGCTACCCCCAGTTAAATTTTTTTCCTAAGTTGCCCACATTGCCTATCCAAAGCGAGTTTTAATTCCCTTACTGTCATTCATTCCATCACTTCTGGTACCAGGCTGTTCCATGGGTCTATCACTCTCTCAGTGAAAAGGTACTTTCTAGAGTTGCTTTTAAACTTGCCTCCCACCAGACGCACCACCCTGTTTTCTTGGAAGAGGTTTTCCTTTGGAGTTGTGTTAATTACCTTGACATACTTTAAATGTTTCTATCATGTCCCCCTTGTTTCTTCTGTGTTTCAGAGAGAATAAATTCAACTCTTTGAGTCTTGTCTCATGTGGCTCATGATGCAGCCCCAGCACCATCTTTGTGGCCCTTCTTTGCACCACTTCCAGACAGGAGGAAAACAGGTTTTAAACATTTTTGTTTCCATTTAAGAAACTAAGAGTTAAACAATGTGCAAAATAAGGTATGTGTTGGTAGTACAAAATCAGACATACCTCATAATACAAAGCATTATGAGATGTATATGCAAATCACCATGACATTTTAGATTGGTTCAGTTTAAGCAGGAATGCTTGGTGCTAAAGGGCCTCTCACACAATCTGCAAAGGGTACAAGCAGAAGACATAAACACGTGTTTCATCTGACCCAGGAGTCATCAGTGTGCCTTGTCTGTATGACACCCCAGGGGAAATGAATTGGCCCCTAAATTGGTCTTATGGGTTTGGATCATGGTGAGCCCCCCTCCCCAAAAGAAAGAAGCTAAAAGACAACTTCAGTGCAAAAGCATTGAGGCAGGGGTTACCCCAAAGGACATTGGCCATAAAGCCAAGTTTTAAAGAAATACAAAATCACATATACCCCCAGAATGCAAAGCATCATGGGATGTATATGCAAATCACCACAACATTTTAGGCTGGTTCAGCTTTAAGCAGGAATGTGTGGTGCCAAAGGGCCTCTCATACAGTCTGTAATCTGTTGGTAGCTGCCATCTCTAACAGCTTTGACTATGTTGGCATCATTATCTGACACTGTGAACCCTGGAGATAAGTATACTGAGTAAGATATTTCTAGAATTGATTTTGCAGCTCCTGCAAAATATTCACAGTAATGTGGTATTCCTCAAATGTGGAGACATATAATATAGACTTCTTCCTATTGCTTACTATTACTTGGTTGAAAGGACAAAAGAAAGCCGAGGCCTATCGAGATTGTCCTCCACGTGTGTGGATCATTATTGTGATACTATCTGGTTAACCAATTATCAAGTTTGATTTTAAAAGTCGTAACAGTAGTTGAATCAACAATATCTTGTGGGAGAATATTCCATAATCGGGGAGTTCTTATGGAGAAAAAGTTTTGTCTTTTGTTAGTATTACATTTATCAATATCCAGTTGTTTGTTATTTAGCCTTGGTACGATTTTTCTGGAAGATAGTGTTATGCCACATTGCCTCATCAAAATGGGTGATTTAATAATCTTAAAAAGTTGTAATAAATCGCCTCTTGTTCTTCTCAATTTAAGGGAATGCAAACCTGTCTTCTGTAGTCTAGAGTAGACTCATAATCAAGATGTGCTAAATGAGGAATAAGTTTTGTAGCTCTATTCTGAATCCTTTCAATTCTGTCTATATCCTTAATGAGGTAAGGACTCCAAAAAGGGGAGCCATAATCTAGGTAGGGTCTAATGTGTGGTCTGTACAAAGTAATGATGCACTGTTCGGTTTTAGAAACAAATGTGCTATTAATTAGAGGGGGGATTATTACTTTCTGACCAAAAAACTTGCCCTGTGAGCTGTACCAGTCATGTAGTCAATTATTTGGTTACTGGTTCGTATGTCTGTGGTTATGTGAACCTGCTTCACCTCAGAAAGTTTCAACTGCTTAATGACTGCAGTACACACCAAGTCATACAACTGTGGAACAGCCTTTTTCAAGAAATATGTTCCACAGGGAACAGTGTACTGAGGTTCAATCAGGTTCATGAACTTGAAACGTTTTTGGGCAACAAAAGGAAATTTTCAATCGGCCGACAGCTCTCTAATGGCTCTGTTTAACAGCTGGACTGTTGAATGCTTATGAGTAAATGTTGATGTCCTTGCAACACTTTCTTTTGAATGCTAGTTAACGAGAATCACAAGCTATTTTTAATTTTTGGGGAATTGTATTTTTCACATCTTTGTCACATGGAGTACTACTTTGAGACTTTGCAGTACTTAATGGTGCCAGAAGGAAACAATTTATGTTTGTCTGGGAAGACAGCAAGGACACATCAAGTAATTAAGTGTCACTTTGTGCTTCTGGTTTATTGTCATTGTGGTCACCTCCACTACCACCCATACCAGCCACACTGTCCCTTGCCCTGCCCCACTCAATTGGGTGTTTTACCTTTGCATCTTGTATCATTACTGATCCAAAATTTTCTGCCTTGCCACTACAACTGACGCTCTTTTTTGCACAGACTGCATACAGCTCGAGAGTAGTCTGCAGGGTCAATATAAAATAAATTCCACATTGAAGATTTACCCTTTGTGCTTTGTACTACAGTACCTGGCACAATTTCTTGTACAGGCAAGGGACCTGGAGGAAACCTTACACTGCCATTTCTTTGTTGACATGAATCATCTTATTCTTACATTTCGCATATGATTTTTTTTTTTTGTACTTGCCTCATGCCTCACAGTAGCATCCTCTCCTAACCCCTCATTGAAACTACAGACCTCATCACCACAAGATTCAGAAGAACTGGAAATGCTGTCATCATCAGGTGGGACATAGCCTGGACTATCCCATTCACAGCCCCACTATCACCACTATCTTTATCAGCATTCGCTGCCTCAGCATCTGAGCCTATATTTGAGGAGGATGCCTTCTTGTCCTTGCATGCTGCTTCAGCTGGAAGTATCCTGGCACATGTGGCAAAATGTTCAGTACCTCTACGAGTAACTCTAGTCAGTTATTTCTGAAACTCTACTTTCATTTCATTGCTAACATGCTTTTTTTGGTTCAGGAGGACATTTAGTGCCAGTCCTGGTGATATTGTTATTGTTGCTATGTTCTTCATTAGTGCTATGATTCATATTGTCCACATCATTTTCAGTTGCATGCGCAGCAGCACTTTACTTCCTTTTAGTAGACAGACTGGGAAATATGAGCAATAGTAGACACAGCTGTGAAAGGAATGGATATTGTTTCACTAACTGTTGCAGAAACAGACAGTGTAGCTGACTATGTCAAAGACAGTAATAAATAACAGGGCTCTGGGCATCTAACAGACAGTGTAACACAGCCTAAATTGCTTTCACAATGATGCAGAGAGACATCACACTCAGTGTAGCTATGTCACCACAGTAATAAATGACAGGGCTCAGGATACCTAACAGACAGTGTAATATAGCCTGAACGGCTTTCACTATATTGCAGAGAGACACAGAATAGCTATGTCATAGACAGGGCTCTGGGCCTCTAACAAACAGTGTGTAATACAGCCTAAATGGCTTTCACTATGCTGCAGAGCGACAAAGAGTAGCTATGTCACAGACAGGGCTCAGGGCACCTAATAGACAGTGTGGCACAACTTAAACAGCTTTCACTGTACTGTAGAGAGACACACAGTAGCTATGTCACAGACCAGGCTCGGGGCACCTAACAGTGTGTAATACAGCCTAAATGGCTTTCACTATGCTGAAGAGAGACACAGTGTAGCTAATGTCACAGACTGGACTCAGAGCACCTAACAGACAGTGTGTAATACGGCCTAAATGGTTTTCACTATACTACAGGGACACACAGTGTAGCTAATCTCACAGACAAAGCTTGGGGCACCTAACAAGACAGTACAATACAGACTAAATGGCTTTCATTATACTGCAGAGATGGAAGCAGCTGCCAGTCAGTGCCTTTTGCCCCCCCCCCCCGCTCCTTCTCTCCCCAGCACCGCACTGGATGGTCCCCCGATTTCCCCTTCAGTCACCAACCCTTGCTCCTTCGTGGACTTTTTTTTTTTTTATACTAGGTAAACTTTTCACCAAAATTTAGATGAAAAAATGCAGAGCAAGCACCCAATTCCTTCCTTTCCCTCCAGACTCCGCTGCTATCTGTGCAATGGGTTTACAGCAGACAAGCACATACACCAGCACTGAACAATCAGATTGTCAGTCCAGTGTCATATTCTCCTTTCTGCTGTGAGCTTTGAAGGACCCCACAGACTGCCCTTTCATGCCTGTTCCCAGCCTGAAAAGAGTCCCAGGACCCCACAGGCTGACTATAATGCCTGTTTTGCAAACAATTACCTGTTACCTGTGTCAAAACTACCCATCCCGTGAAGTACATTGTTAGGTAGGGTAGTTCATTACCCCATACCAAGGGAAAAAATCACCGATACCTGACCTACCCGATCCAGCTACCAGACAGGTAAGCCATCCCTATTTTACATTCAAAACACACCTTGTCCAAGGCATCTGGAGAAGAATACACAAATAGAGCCAGGTTCTTTTTACAGTGGTACTTGAGTTATAGTATGTTGATTCTATGGGAGGAAAATGTTTACAGTTTCTGTTTAACTGTTTTGTTGCAATTTATAGAAAATAGGGTAATTGTAATTGTACAGTTCTTGTTGGGCTAGTTTACACATAATATGTAATTAGTTTTGGGGCGGGGAGGTAGCAAGGGAAAGCCACAAAGAAAAGGCAGATTAATGTGCAGTAGCACCTACAATACAGTTCCTTACTATTATGCCTTGTTCACAGTTTATATTGTAAGGAAGAAAACTTTATTTATTAATCACCCAATCCCAGTGGCTCTGGGCGCTGTACAAGCAGATGAAAGTAAAATAAATAACATACAACAATACGAACATATGTTAATGACCGCGATCATGAGTAACAATAATACAAAATAAAATCCCCAATAAAATAAATATTTCAGCAGTTTAATTCTTAAAGTGCATAGATAGTTCTCAAATGCTTCTCTAAACATTATATAGCCATCAAGTTTCTCACATAAATGTTATTGCCAGTATAAGGTTTAAATGTTATGCAGTGTGGTAACACCCAATCACTGCTGTCCACTGTTGCTCCGAAACTAACCAGTTGTAATTGTGATCTCCTGCACCACATTATAGTCTATGGTCTGTGAAGTCTAACTGGGATAACATCTCTTCACCTGGACACGTTAAGTGGGCTGTCAATATAGCTGCCTTTGAAGTTACATCAATGAGCTGTTAATGAGCTTGATACATCCAGCAGACCTGTGTTTGATTCTTACAGCCTCCACTTGCATACTCTCTGACCCTGAGCAAGTCACTTAATCTCTCTAGGTCTCCTGGGTCACCCCTGTAAACAGATCTTGTGCCTCATGGGCGTTACCCGGTTACTAAAGAATAACAACTAAAAAAGTGGATTAAAGCTTATTGTATGCTGTAGGTAAAGGAGTGTTAAAAAGTATAAAGAAATCCCAGAGTTTGCATTTGCTCAGTGACCAGGGAAGCTGAAAAGTCATGGGCTGGACATAGCTAATGAACAGGGAATAATGGCTATGCAACTGTGTTATGGATTTTTTTTTTTGTTTACACACCTGAGTTGTGTGATGACCCATAACCTTGAGAAGTTAATGAGGTCATCACACACCGAGAGTGTGTAAAAAAAAAAAAAAAAAAAAATCTCAAAACACCAGTTGCATAGCCTTTATTTCTTTATAATTACTGGAGCAGGGAGTCTTTTTTGCTTTAACACTTGACACGAGAGTGAATGGGAAGCAGTTCTGTCAGACACACACACACACACTATCTGTCTCAGCGGAATAGGTAGACAGCAGTCAGTGAAGCACGGTCCGTTCTTGATCAGACTCGCTGTCTCCTGAAGTCCTGACTGAAGTGTAAGAACAGCAGGAACAACCAGATAGTTACCTGTTCCAAATCACAACTGGAGGGAAACTGTGGTCATTTCAGGAAATACAGACAAAATTCAACTTGCCCAACTCCCACCATTATAGGTATCTACAATTAAGACATTACTACGAGGCATTACCGGCCACAGTGTGCAGTCCTGAACACTGGCCTCCTTTGATTGCTAGTTTGCAGTTTTTGTTTACCTCCCCAAATCAGAGACACCTGATATCAGCCCTCTATCGAGCCTTGATGTCGTCTCCCTTGGCAAATCTGGCAGATACCCGTGAGAAATGGCAGCAGGAACTGGGTATACCCATAGAAATAAAACCGTGGGAACAAGCTTGCTGGCAGGTGTCACACACATCTAGTTCACACCAGTGGCAGGAGTTTGCATGGAAATGCCTGGTTCGGTACTTCTATACCCCTGAGGTCACTAGTCACTACACCCTGGGACACTCTACCTCCTGCTGGCGAGTAGGTGGTGAGGGTAGGGCTCATCTCACACTTGTAGTGTACTCATACCCTAAGCTGAAGCCATTTATTCAATCTTTACAGTTGGAGCTCCAAGAGATATTTGATAGACCTATTCAGTTGACCCCGCAGGTATTTATCCTGTTAATACTCCCCGAGGGCTTCAGAGACCAGGGCACCCGTTACCTTCTAGCCATTCTTTTGTCAGTAGGGAAAAAAGTCATCACCAAACCATGGTTTACTCCTAACATCCCAACAGTGTGGGATTGGTGGTCCATAACCAAGCAAATCTATCAGTTGGAAAATTAACATATAGATTAAATAATAGAGAGGAAAAATTCAGTACTAGATGAAATTGATGGCTCCTGTACTATATGCTTAGGGACTCAACTTTCATCCTATAGTTTAATAAACTCTTCTTCCCCGCTCCCCCACTCCCTGGCTTTTCCTCAGGGGTTTGGTTTGTGTGGTTCCGGGGGACCCCCCCTAACTTTTTATGGGTCGGGTCCCTTAGGGCTGTTATAAACAATAGCATATTGTTGTTCATTATTGGTATTTGAACACCTAATGTTTTCTCTGACATCCAGGACCTGATTTAGACTTTGTACCGAAGTTAAGCGCTTCAGAAGTTGGGTCCTCCCTAGCCTCCTGGGCCCTCATGGACAATGATCTTTAATTAGACCGGTATTATCTTTTAATAATTTACCCTGAACATTCATTGCTCTAATGCTTGAAGGACTACTGTGAGTACCCTTTCTTGATTCCTACTTTTATTATTGCATGGACACAATCGAATGTAATGTAAGTGAAAATAAATAAAGATGAAAATAAAAAAAAAAAAGGAACAACCAGATAGATTTTTTTTGTTGTAAAAGGCAGGATCAACCAGATAAATAGTTGAGACAGGCCCGGTGGTGCTGAGGGTTGAGGCGCTGAATGCCACACCTCGCTCCATACCGGTAACCTGGGTTCGAATATGGGCTTGGGGTGCTGGGGGTTGGCTGGTGGGGGAGGGTAACGAGCCGATTGAGTTGCTAGCTGGAAGCTCTCATCCTTGGAAGGATTTGGAAGGGCTCCTTGGGGTTTGGCTGCCTCCTGGTAGAGGTGGGGTGGCAGCATCACATTCGAAGAGCCTTGTTGCTAGGCCAGGGGAGCGCAGACGAGGCTGTGGACCAGAGCTGTGGTGCTCATGCGTACCTCGACGTGCATGCGCTACTGCTTCTGGGACCTTGGGATAACAGGGCACAAGCAGAAAATACCCCGGAGGATACAGGGAGGCGACAGAGGCCCCAGGAGCCAAAGTCCACATCCCAAGGCCAGGTCATCCTTCCAATGGGCTCTCCTGAGCCATTTGAACCAACCTAGGATTGACCTTCTAATCTCAGAAAGGCTGCCAGGTAGATGAGGTGGGCCCTCCCCCATGGGCTGATCGGGGGCTGGAAGGTTCCTTGGGTTCAGGGAGAAGGTACTCAGTAACTGAGCTCCCTGGAGGAAGGTGATTTCAGGCCAGGAGTAGAGGCCACAGTTGACTTGGCACCCCTTAGAGATGCACCGATTCCCCGGTAAATAAACAGAATCTACAGAAAAAAAAAAAACCATATAAATAGTCAAAAAAAATTAATAAATAATAACTTACATGAGAGGAGGTTAGCGCCAAATGATCAGTCCAGGCGAGCAGTGTGGTCCTTGAAAACAGAGAATTGGAGCTGCCATGTTTCTAGACATGTTCAGCCCACCCACACACAGACTAAGGGCCAATCAAGGTGGTGCGCTACAAATAACTGATGCTTGAGGACACTGATACTGAAAGAAAGTTTTGAGAAATGCCGTAATAACCAGTTTTCCTGTTATTACGGTGCTTGAAAGAGACCTGTAAACCATGTGATAAAGGGGGTCACCAGTAATTATAATTCATTTACAAAGGGCTGGGTGGCATGTAATCTTTAGTATTAGCTGATGGGATTCTCTTCTAATGCAGGACCATAATATGTCAGATTTGGTGACAATTGTGCAGGAAGCAGAGAGAGCCATAGTAGAGATGGCTGGAACCTTTACTCATGCAATTAAGCTGCTCCAGCAAATAAAAAAACAAAATTGTTTTCGCCTATAAAATAACTGCCCATGGTATCTGGTAGTATAATCAGAATTTATAGCTACTACTTCGAAGTTTGCTGTTATTGGTGTTACGTTTGCTGTTCAGTACAGTCAGTGGCACTGGAAAATTGTACATGCTAATGCTTATTTATGGCTATCGTGAACCTGTTCAAATGATTATAAAAACTCCACCTCTATAATACTGAGCACATTGACTGCATGTTGCTTTACACTACTGAGTTACTGTATAAGAAGGGTGCTGTATTAGCATATGTTTCTTCATACTGCACATTATTACAAATTGCACCAAGAAAAAGATAATAGATAACACATAAATCAAAGCATGATTTTTTTTGTATAGCAGTACTTGCCTCGGATAACAATATTTGCCTAGTAAATCACCAGTGTATAGTTTTCTGCACCGTGCTGCCTAATGTTTTCTTTCCCAGCCAGAATTTCAGTAGTAAGGAAATGATAAAAGAAATGAATGATATTCTTAATAAAATTATTCTGGGGTATCTATGTGAGTGCATGAGCCAGGTAATTAAATATATTTTGCATGCCACAGTAGCAGAATACTAATAAAGTATAAACTAAAAAAATCCTTTATTGGATTGCAGTGTATACAATCTGTTACCTCAGGCTTGTCAGGAGATGTGACAGGACCTGGAAATTTGAGGAGGCTGATGGAAACATCTGCCTTGATAAAGGATAGAAAAAAAGTAATCTTATTTTTCAGTAATGTCATTTTTACTGATTGATTATTTGTTTGGGGGAGGGAAGATTGGGTGTGATGAGATGCTGTTGTGAGTATCTCAGAAATGTAGTCCTGAGTATGCTGGACCAAAAAAAACCCCGCTAAAACTGAAAGATTGAGAAGGGGACATAGTTAGATGTATATTGTCTGTTTGATAAGGTATAAGAAGGTAAGAGCAGATAAAGGCACAACGTGCATTCAGTTTGTGACTGGAACCCTACCTTGAAACTACTTCCCTTCTATCCCCTCTACTCATTTCTTCTTTTTAACAAGCCATTTGAAACTGTCCCAGCCAGCGTTGAACCCAACATTGACCAACATGCTAGACAAACCTTTTGTCTTATCCACCTCTCTGTCTGTGAAGAACTTCGTTACACTGTTTTTGAATTTGCCCTCACCAATTTCAGGTTACAGCCTTTTGGCCAAATTCTTACTCACTTGGAAATGTTTGGAGTGGTCGAGACTATTGTATGTATCCTTACAAAAACCTAATGGTCTTTATCATGTCCCCCTCTCTCTTTTTGATGCCACAGAATACATATTAAGGTTCTTCAGTTATTTCTAATGATTTGCCCTGCATCGTTTTAGTGGCCCTTTGCTAGGTGGTTTCCTGTCTATCGCTGTCCTTTTCTGAGTATGCATTCCATAAGTGAGCACAGTACCCAAGGTGAGGCCTCACCTTCTACAAATTCAGGCAGGCACCGTGGCAGCAATGTAGTGCACTTCCACAGAGGGTGCTGTTGACCATTATATAATGGCAAGAAAAAATTTAGCAATCTGTTTGGTCAGTGGCCATCTTAAACATTGATGTTATCCCAGCACAACATCACTGTAGCACATGCAACACCTTATCACAAGTTCTGCATAATACTTATCAGAATATAGTGCTGTCACACAGAGCCTTTATAAATCCCCTGTTACACTTTTCCCAGTTTACTGCAGCACTAAATCAAACATTTTAAACAGCCCAGCTGCCCAAAACCCAAACCACAACTTGTTCTACAAACTACCACTGTGTGTGACTTCACAATCTCCGTCTTTGTCAGTGGAGCGTAGAGATGCACACGCTCTGTAAGCCATACAGAGCAGCAGTTTCTAAAAGGACTTTTACAGTTCTTAATGTAACATTTGGCTTGGCTCCCATATCTCTCCTCTTCCAAGTTAATGTGTGGAACTGGGTGACTTAGGATCACTGAGAACCAGGTATCTTGTCCCCACTGCTCACTCTGTTCTTTCTCTCAGATCACAGTCCTCATTCAGCTCATTCTCAAATAATGAAAACACTAGAATGTCTTCACATGGTCCTAGAGCAGGCAGTGGGGACAGATGAATTAAACTCCAAGAGGTATCGGGCAGAACACAAATACAGGCAGGGAAAGGTGGGGGCAGAAGGAGCGAGGTCCCATTCAGCAAACAACAAAACTAGAAAAGCAGCACCACTAAATGGGCAAAACAATACCGCTGCAATATTGTTTTCCTATGTACACCTGTTCAGTAATAGGTTGAGTAAAATGTATTTTTAAATATATTTTGTAATCTGTTTTCTTTTTTCGTTACAAACCAGCCATTGTATAATAGCAAAATGCACTCTAGGTGTGTAAATCATGTGAAATAACACTTCTAGGTTGTTGGATGGACTTGGCCAGTGGCCTCGTGCCTAACCACCACAGGCATGACGTCATCCTAGCACAAGATGGACCCTGTCGTTGTTTAATTATAAAATGGATAGAAAAATGCTGAAAGCTTAGTGTCACTTGTGATTAGAGATGTTGCAAAGTGTTAATTTGCCTTTGAAGTTCAGGCGGATTGCCAAAATCTGCCTTCGTGGAAAGTTTTGCAAATCTTTGTCCCTGTATTCAAAATGTGCTTTTTCCAACTTTGCATTGTAACTTTGCTTTTGGTGTTGCCAAAGGCAGTGCTTTGTAAAAATTAGGCTTTTGGTAAACAACTTGTCTAAAGGTCACATGGAAGCGCTTCTGCAAGTCATATGGTACATCTCTATACACTGACTGCCTGACTTGCTTCCAGTTTTTC
Source organism: Neoceratodus forsteri (assembly GCA_016271365.2). NCBI lineage: Eukaryota > Metazoa > Chordata > Ceratodontiformes > Ceratodontidae > Neoceratodus > Neoceratodus forsteri. The sequence continues at coordinate 729,620,122 of CM028129.1, forward strand.
CTTTCTAGTCAGACAGAGAGGAAATGGAACCTGTACAAGCAGAGAAAAAAAAATATATCATTCAATATTATTTTACAGCAATTGCTTTTTACTTTTGTCTTTTATGTGTTGTAATTTAGTTGGGGAACAACATTTTTTTTTTAGCTTATCTTTTTCCCTCTGGTCACGGTCTGCGGGGCGTCTCTCAGGTATCCTGCCTGCTTCTACCCTGCCTGAAGTCCTCCCACCTGTGCCTCCTCTCTCCCTCCTCCTCTGTCCACAATCGGCACACCAGCTTAACCCCTCTGGGGTGGGGCCATCCCTCCTCATTGGGTGCTCTTATAGTCAGACTCTGATGTGGGAGAGGACCCGGGTGGAGGAACCTGGAAGACAAGGCAGGATGGACCCGGCCATGGGGGCAGGTGCCATCACCTACCCTGCAGACCGGGCTTTTCCTTGTTCTTGAGATCGCTCCCCCTCCAGGCAGTAATGCCCTGGAATACTCTGACGCATGGCAACCCCTGCCTATGTCAAGCCATGCTGATTACATGCCGCCCAGCATGCTGCAGCAATCTGGTCTCCATCAGGAGCTGCTGGCATGCTGGGCGATTCCCCCACCTCCTCCTCCCCCCCCCGTGGAGGAGAGCAGCCCAACAGGTGCTTAATCTTCACCCGCCCCTGCCATTCCCCAGCGGCCCGAGCTCACTGGCATGGTGCAAGGTGTGGAGCCCAGTGCTGCAACCCTCAGCGCCACTGGGCTGGCCAGGAACACTAATTTAATAGTTCATTTTTATTTTGAATCTCTCTCTTTAAGACCTGTTTGTTAGTTTCATTTTCCTCTTTTTCTTTCATCTTTTCTGTCAGTTTTCTGTCTCTTACTCTCTCTTTTTGTTCGTGATTTTGGAGAGTCATGGTCTTGGATGTGTTTGTACCCATGACACTGCCACACAGGATTTTTCATGAAGTGTGCCCTCATATAGCACCTCAGTACCTCCTCCTCCTCCTCCCAACCAAGCAGCCAGTAGGGCAGCATCTGCAGCAGAAGGAGATGAGTGTTTCTAATTTGTAGCAGGTCCCAGACCAGCAGCAGGAGCCTGAAAATAATGAGGAACAGCATCCCTCTGTGCCTCCCCCCTCATGGTTCCACCACCGGCAGCATCTCTCCACCCTTGCAGAGGAGCTCCACTCATCATTCTCTGTCTCCTCTGTTCCTCTACCGCCAGCAGCTCTCCCGCATCACCAGTACCCCAAATGTTCACTGGTGTGAGATTTGTTTTTTTTCACAAGTGACACTACTGACAACAACATGGTCACTTGTAAGTTATGCAAGGTCAGGGTCAGGAGGGGCAAAAAAGGATCACACTTGGGTACTGGCGGACAAAGAACCCAACTTAAAAATAAAACACCAAACAGAGTGAGAGAAGCAACAGATGGAAGTGGACAGCGGAGGTGGAGGTGGCGGTTCGCTTATGTCAGCAGAGGTGTGACAAAGTGTACCTCAGAGAAGTTTGTGTTGTATGGTATGGTGCTAGGCAAACATCCACTGTAAAGTCTCTCTATGTTCCTTTTTTATCTTATTCTAAAAAAAATTTTTTATGAATCAATGAGGGGAGCTAGACTATTAAATGGATATAAGTAACTATTTCAAAATATGAGTCTTAATCTACCACAATTAAGTTAAATAATTTTAATTTTTAATTTTTAAATTCAGAGTCATGAACTTCCTGTCTTTGGAAAAAATGTATAATTTCATCCCAATATGTGACTGCAGAAACAAACTTGCTTCAATACATAGTCTCTTAGTGTCTCAGTTTCATATAGGCTCCTAAAAGAATTTTGGTTCCAAATAGTAACATTTCAGAACTTAAAAAATTGTTCCTTCATCAGACTTGGAGCTTAATATTCACTGTGAAAACAAAGAAACGAAAGAATATTTTAGAACAATACTGTGTAGAATAAATGTGTTTTAACTTTTTACAAAAATGTATTCTTTCAAAATATACTGTATATAAAGGAATCAGGTGGAACAGACCTGATAGGACCTGTAAATCACTTGCTAGTTAATTGGTGCAGGGAGGATGCATTGTATCTCTTAAAGTCTGAAAATTTAAAAGTCTGAAAATAATGAACAAAAAGCTTCATTAAGCCTGAATTTATAATTTTGTATAGGTAAAAAACACCATCAATTATAATGACACTTACTGAGAAAATTCTCTATTCATGTAACCGGAGTCTAAATGACTCAAAAAGTACGGTCAGGCAGTGTTTCTCTAGAACGCTATAATAAAGAAATCAGAATCATTACCGGGAAGTGACAATGTTTCAGATCTCAAAAGAACTATATTTTATGCTTCAGTTACCTTAACTTTATGATTTAGTTTCTTGTTTTCTTGTTTCTTCCATGCGTTTTAAATCCAAATGTCAATACAAAGGAATACAAACTCGCGCAAATGCTCCCGGCGCCATTACCCGCTGTAAGTGCTTTGTGTTACATACACTCACACCTCTAAGGTGAGCAAGAAGGGCCAGGCCACGTTAAAACACACCTGGGGTGCTGGGCAAACCTGCCTGAAGTGCCTGCTCCCTGGTTTTGCTTCAAGCAGCAACACTGAAGCTGGCCAACCTTAGGGAGGAAGTGGGGGGACCTCTATCACTGACTCACCTCAGGGGAGCAGGATATTAAAGTTATCCTCTCAAATCAGCAGAAGCTGCCTTAGGGTATGACAGAACTCCATCATGGTGGTGTGGGTGCTGGTGGTACTGGGGGCAGTGAGCTTGGCAGTTGGCATTTGCTGAAGAAGATTAAATCTGTTGAACTACCTGTAAATGTTTAATTTTAACTGTGCCCTATCCCATTTTTAGTATTTCCTTCAAACTCTCCTCTATGCTTCTAAGAAAAATTAAAAATATAAAAAAGTGTAAAACTGTCTTTTACTATTTATCTATACTGTTTCACTCATTGTTTCTTGGTTGTGTATCTGTGCTCTTGCTACAGTCTTTAAAAAAAAAAATTATTTCCTATCTACTATATTCACTGCAAAAAATGTTAATGCACTAGTTAGGGTTAAAATGACAAAAGTAAGGAAATGTGGTGTTAGGGTTTCTAACCTGCTTTTAACCCTCCTGCAGGCAGCAACAGGTGTGGGGTGTGCCTTGGGGTTGCCAAGAGGATGGTGTTGGGGTGTTGGGGTTGGAAACCCTAATGCCACATTTCCCTGCTTTGGCTGCTTTAACCCTAACTAGTACAGTACATTAACAAAATTTTTTTGCAATGAATTTCCTTAGTTTTTAAGATAGTATAATCGTATCGTATGAATGGGTAACATCAGAACTGGACAGAGGTAAGCCTGTGGATGTATTATTCTTGGACTTCAGCAAGGCGTTTGACTCTGTCCCCCACAATGGTCTGGTGGAGAAACTGATGGGGTTAGGAGTAGGCCCTTTGATGGTCAGATGGATTGAAAACTGGATAGCTGGACGCACTCAGAGAGTAGTGGTCTGTGGGGAGCTCTCGAACCCTACAGAGGTTGGTAGTGGGGTACCACAGGGCTCGGTCCTGGGTCCAATCCTATTTAATGCATACATATCAGACATCAGGGATGGTATAGGGTGTGAAATGAGTCTCTTCGCGGATGACTCCAAGATGGGAGCAGTAGTTGAGGGAGAAGAGGGAGGTTGGCCCTGCAAGAGACCTGGACACCCTGGAAAGCTGGGCTCACACATGAAATTAAATTTCAATATCACCAAGTGCAAGGTGTTGCATCTTGGTCAGAGCTCCTAAACACAGTACACCCTGGGAGGGAGGTGCTGGAAGCCTCAACAGGGAAAAGACCTAGGGTCATGGTGGATACATGTATGAATAACACTGAGCAGTGCAGGAGAGCAGCTAGCAAGGCAAACAGGATGTTGGGATGCACCATAAGGGGATCACCTCTAGGAGCAAGGAAGTGATTCTGCCGCTGTACAATGGACTGGTTAGACCACACCTTGAGTACTGTGTACAGTACTGGAGACCACACTTGAAGAGGGACATACAGCTCCTGGAGGTACAGAGGAGAGCAACAAAAGATAATCGAGGCTAGGGATTTGACTTCGAGGACAGACTTGAGGAGCTCTGCCTGTTTTCATTGGAGGAGAGTGAGAGACAGGGGGACATGATTGAGGTCTCTTGGCACCTCAAGGGAATAAATAGGGTAAACATGGAGGGGATCTTTAGACTAAAGCAGGGAGGCATCACCAGAGGGCATGGTTTGAAGTTGGAAGGTGGAAGGGTGAGGGGGGAAAAGAGGAGGAGGTTTTTCACTGAGAGGGTGGTGGACTCTTGGAATGCTCTGCCTGGTGAGCTGGTTCAGAGATCCACAGTGGAGAGCTTTAAGAGAGGGTGGGACAGACACAGAAAGTGGATGTATCAGATGATGGCCTGTCCCGGGGGGGTGGGGATGGATGATAGGGGTTTCTGGAGCACAAGGGATGGGAGGGTCTCGGCACCCAACTAAGGATCTAGGTTTGAGCAGACTTGATAGACCATAAGGCCTAATCTGCTGGCAAATAGTATGTTAGTATGTATCCTTATTTGCCTGTGGCAGCGCAGGGCCCGGGCACTGCTCTCCCATCCCTCCATAATTGTATCCTTACTTGTGTGTGGGCCCTGCGCTCCCATCCATCCATAAGTTTTGAGACAGTGTAATTGTATCCTTATTTGCCTGTGAGAGCAAAGGGTCCAGAGGGCCCTGCGCTCCCATTCCTCCATAGATGCGTATATGTATGCTACTGTGGAAGCGCAGGGCCCAACAGCAACCAGATTATCAGTATAGGCTCCTTATTACCCCACCTCATGTATGCGGTACTGAAACTTTCCAAATCCCTGGCAAAACATGATTCCGCACCACCGTAACGTCATTCCATGCCACAGCTGTGAATAAAGACAGTTTGGGCAGGATTTGACAAATGACAGCTCTTACATTCATGAGGTGGTGTAAAAAAAAAATGGCTATGTTGAAAATGTTGGATCAAAAATATTTAAAATTAGCAAAGTTGCGAGTGAGTGTAGCTAATTTTAATGAATGTGCGTAATGTTGCTATTTTTACATATTCTGACCTCAAATTTTCAACATACCTTTCTTCTGACACCACCTCATAAACAAGTGTGGTGGGAATTTTAAAATCCTGACTGAAAGGTGATTTTGACAACCAGCACGAAATCCCCTTTCAGGCTGGATTTGAGTAATTCCACTGTCATTGTTCATGAGGTGGGGTCTCAAAAAGGTCATGTTGAAAATTTTGTGTAAAATGGCAAAGTTATGTATTCGCATGATCCAGCACAATGACCTCAACCAGAGCAGCGAGAGATGGGCATGGCAGACCTGATGTGCCTTTTGAAGATTTCTTGAAAAAATATTAAATGGTTCAAAAGTTATTCAAAAAACTATTTCCCATTAAAAGTCAATGGGGAAAGCTAACAAAAAGTTCGACAGTGTCGCAAATGCAGTTTTTACTTTCACAAATGGCCCTTTTACTGTCACAAATCCACCATTTTGTTTTCAGTTGGTCATCAGATTCTGTGCATTTTTGTTATACACTGACTCTGTGTTGAAATCTACACTTATCAGGCTCATGGTCTCATTTTCTTGGGGGTCCTTGACAAGTATTTTTATTTGGCACTTACACTTACAAGTGATACCATCATGTATCATGTATATATGTATATGTTTAATTTGGGGCTCTTTTTCAACTTGCAGTTATACCTAATTTCAGGATTTTGTCTCTCATAATCTGTTCTTTAATGCACCAGGACACTTGGAATGTAAGTTATAACCTCATCTTACATGTATTAGAGCGAATGCTATCCCAGGGTTTTTTTATCACTAGAATGCTTTCTTAGCATACTGAGACATTTTAAAATTTATGTGAGAACAACTCTCTGGTTGTTGAGAATTCTTAATAACCTTTGCCCTTCTGAGGCTCCTCAGTTAAAAGCATACTGGTGTTAATTAGCTTCTCTTCCGAATCTTCTGTTATGTTTTAAATGTGTATGTTAAACCAGTGAGAATTATTTCTGTTTTTCAACATAATCTGGTGTTAATAGTATGGGATTTTCAAAATAACTGCCATAAAGCTTCTGAAGAAGGACCCGGGTAGGTTCAAAAGCTAGAGCACTTTGTTCTTTTCTGTATCATCCATGTTGGTCCAATAAAAGGTATCAAATCCTTTTTTTTGTGGATCTGTTCTTAAAAGGACCAATATGGCACCTACAACATTTTTTTGCATTATTTGTAAGGTAACGTAGGAGGCACCCATCACACCTAGATCATTATTCTCAATCTCAGGATATGAACACCATACAGGAAGCGATGCATTGTATCTCTCCCACTAGGTTACAGGGTCATGGGAGAGGGTATTAGTATATTATAGCAGTTAATCTTTATATCCCAGAACTGTTAGTCCAGTCCTAAGTATTTATTGAATTTCAAATCTAGGTGGTCAAGTTTCAGATATCATCCTTTGGCATATAGTAGAGTATCCATTTAGTCCATCTAGAGTTACACCTCTCCTCCTGGTCGTTATGTCTATGTGTAATACTTTTCATCTGATAGATTTGTTTGATCACCGTCCACCAGTCCTGAAGTGAGAGAATGCTGGAGTAAGCCAGGCCTTTGTAATGGCCTTTTAAGCAGCAGTTATTAGAAGGCCTAGCAGATACTTAGAGTTAGGGTCCCCAAACCCTGTGGGATACTGAAACAGGATGTATAATCTATCTGTGAGCTGTATCTGTCCATCAAATAGTTCTTGTAATTCAGACTGCACTGACTGGAAAAAGGGCTTAAGTGTAGGGCACGTCCACATTACATGTGTATGATGCTCCCTTCCCTCCCCACAGTTGCGCTAACAATAAGCTGTCCCTGATGGTGAGTAATGCTGGGTAATCACCAGAGTTCTAAAATACCCAATTAAATTCTTCCAGGTATATTCTCGCCACTGGTAGGAGCTGGTGATTTTTTGCCACATGTTGGCATGCCAATTGCCATTCCATCTTAGTGATGGGTGTTTCCAGCTCCTTCTGCCACTGTAATGAGACCCTTGTTGTCTGAGTTTCCTGCAGGTTAATGAGGGTTTGGTATAAGTCAATATGAGGTGTCCCTGGTCCAAGACTGAGGACAAGTGTATTGATTTAATAATTAATGTGGGATGTGTTTCTGGGGTTCTCACTCCTCTGCTCAATGTATTGTAGTAGTGTTGGAGTTGTAGGAACCTATAGAAATCTCTACAAGGTATTCCAAACCTTCTCTGCACTTCCTTGAAGGAGTTGAATTTGTCCTGGTTAGTTATCTGGGTCAGATACTTCAGACCATCTGTCCCAAGTTCGGAACCCATGGTCAAGCCTGCCCAGGGCGAAATCTGAGAGACTAGAGATGGGGGTAAGCAGAGACAGGAATGTCTAAACCTACCCAGACGCACTAGGCATTTTGATTTTGGTTTTTCTCATTTGTTTTAAAAAAAAAAAAAAAAAAAAGGTTTAGACTGAGGCCTACTTGGCTCTGACATATCTATTTAAAGTAAGGCTGATATAGCCATTATTCATACATATATTAAAGGTTCATGATAGTATAAAATATAATATCATACCCCCCCAATTGCATGGTATACATGATTTTGCTCAGTAAGAGTGATTTACATTTACAATATTAAGGATATTGTGAAGGGGTTTGACCTGATAAATGTTAATGAATTAATTTCTGCTCACATTAAGGAAGCAGATGAGCATCACATAGTTAGGAAAATCTCTTGCACTGTCTATAGCTATCATGTTCTTACAACCCTTTGGTTATCTCTTCTGAGATCTGGAATTAAGATACATCCTTGATCTCATACATGACAGACTTATGGGTCAGTGGCATTGCTACATTTTGCACTTCTATTGTATGTGTTAACAAATGCTTATTTGAATCTAGCACTATTCTCTTGTCAATGGCAAGGAACCTTGGATATGTCACCACACACACCAGTATTGCTCCATATTTTGAAACTTATTCCTGCACAATCCAGGAAAACATGTTTGTGACTCTGTGCCATTGGCGCATTTTCAGCCGGCAACATCCATCTCTGACCATCTGACAACCGTCCATTCTTTTGGTTATCTTGATGGGAACTTTGATCATGAAAAGGTTGAAACCACCTCCTTTCCTCGTTTACCATGGGGTCTTGGAATTGTGACTGACTCTGAACTTTGAATGTCATACCTGAAAGGAACATCACCTTTTATGCAGATGTGACATCTTCCAACTTGTATTACCAACTTGTGAATACAGGCCTAATAACTGAAAATTAGGCTTCCGCTTGTGAACTCTCAAACTGTATTCAGTCCAGCAATTAGATTCTACGATCAAGCTCATTGTTATTAATACTACAAAGCTAGTCTGGGGTAGGGGCAGTCCCCTAACTCGGCAAGAAGACTCTTCTTCATTTGATCTACAATCAAAAAAATCCATTTTCTTCATTGCTTGTTTTCCAAGCCTGACTGGCACCTCTTACAAACTGAGTATTGTCATAAACATTTACACTTTGTGCAGCCGTTTGATCATCTTCAACTGAATACTGTTGCTGTTCCATTGTAAAACTCAATGTGCAATCTAATGCACCCCCTGCTAAGACCTCTGAAAATTTTGATCAGCCTTTGAAAATCTGAATGCATTGAATTTGAACTATGGATCTTCATCTAACAGTTGAAGAAACCCTGGATTTATCCCTGGAACTGTTCATAGTTTATGCCTTGTGGACATTGACATTTTGTGTCCTGTTCAACCCACCAACTGAAAAATGCCATCCTTCAAGGTGGTGTACTCTGCTGATGTGGAACATTGTGTGGTGACCAACTATACATTCTACTGATATGGACTAAAAGTTATGCAAAGTGAACTTTTCTAACTTCTGTTTTTATTCTCTAAATAAGTAATAGGTTATACAATAATCACAACTGTTCCCATACCAGAACCAGATAGTATGAAGTCTAGTCCTAACTATCTTGATGCTCTGTCTCAATGTTTACTTATTTTTAATATCCATACAGGCAACTTAAGTTTGTCTGTTCAATTTCTTCCCAATAGGACAGATACACACTTGATACATAGCAGTATTTACTGATTGTTTTGATATTGGAAAACCCCATTGTGAAGTTTTATTCCAAATGTTTATAGTAATACAAGGTTTACTAACATTTTCCCTTGTAATTACATTTTGTTGTTTAAGGAAATCCCTGAAACTTTACCGCGACCAGTTAACTTCCTCGATCAGGCTCATGCCTTGGGCCTGTAGACGAATGGTGCCTAACCTCCATCTTTTTGTTGTGTTGCTACTTTTGCAATTAGGGCAACAAAGAGGGGATTGTTATGCTTGGGTTATGCCCCTATCATCCCACATACACCTCACACTGTATTCTTGGTATGTTGTACTGTGATACTGCTATTTTGCACTTATATATAGATATGAGCACTGATCATATAAGCATGGGTGCTAGGAATGTGCTTTGCTGCTAAGATATGCTAATATTGTCATGCATAATTCATTATACCTCACTAAAATACATTTATCTAGATTAGTTTGTCTTACATAAATATTCTCATATAATTATATGTAGTGTGTATTTTACACTGAATACAAATTACAGATTACAGATACAGGATCTTTTAAAGAAACACCAGGGTGCATTCACCAATAGACCTGGGAGAGGGCTACTGGGATAGAACATGAAATGAGAGTAACACAGGATAGGTCTATTCATCAGATACCCTACAGGTTGCCACAACAAACAAGGGAAGAGGTTATCCGAGAGGTGAGAAAACTAGAGTGCCTTGGTATCATAGAACCATCCAAGAGTGGGTGGTCTTCTCCTATTGTTGTAGTGAACAAAAAGGAAGGTGGCGTTCACCTTTGTCTTGTCTTCAGAAAGGTGAACACCACCTCCCTCTTTGACAGTTATCCCATGCTCTGAATTGACGATATAATAGACCGCTTAGGACAGGCAAAGTACCTTTCCACTCTGGATTTAACCAAGGGGTACTGGCAAATCCTGTTAACCCCCGATCTAGGGAATTAACAGCTTTCAGTACACCCTTAGGACTGTTTCAGTTCACAACAATGCTATTCGGTCTATATGGTGCTCCGGCCACATTTCAAAGATTTATGGATCAGACATTCAGACCACATACAGATTTCTGTGCTGCCTATCTTGATGACGTGGTGGTATTTAGTCCAGATTGGGACACACATCTACGTCATTTGGAGCAAGTAATTCCCACCATCCATAAGGCAGGGGTCACTATAAATCCCACTAAGTGTTCCCTAGCTGCTACTGAGACACGGTATGTAGAATTCCTGATAGGGGATGGAGTTGTGAAACCAGAAGTAGACAAGGAGGACATTGTAGCCAAAACCCCTATCCCTACCACCAAAAAACAAGTAAGAGCATTCTTGGGGTTGGCTGGGTACTATAGGCATTTCATCCCAACTTCTCGTATTTGGCCTGTCCTCTGACCAATTTAACAAAGAAGAGGTGTGCCAATAAAGTACAATGGACTGTGGAATGCGATGAAGCATTCAGAAGGATTAAAGCGAGGTTATGTTCCTATCCAATTCTCTGTAGTCCTTATTTTAGCCAACCCTTCTTTGTGCAGACTGATGCCTCTGGAATAGGATAGGTGCAGTGCTCACACAAATGGTAGATGGGGAAGAACACCCCATCATATAAGCAGGAAACTGCATGAAAGGGAAAAGAGGTACGCAACAGTTGAAAAAGAGTGCTTAGCTCTTAAGTGGGCCATTGAATCCCTTCAATAATATCTGTGAGGCACAGAATTTCAAGTGGTAACAGACCACAATCCATTGTGCTGGTTGCAGCAAATGCGAGAAAAGAACTCTCTCATTATGCGTTGGTATCTTGCACTGCAGCCCTACAGGTTTACTGTCACCCACAGAAAAGGGAAAGATCATACTAATGCTGATTATTTGTCCAGGTATGGTGCAGACAGTGAAGCATCTGTGAATGAAAAATGATTGTATAGTGACAATAAGTGTGTAACATAAGTGTATATATCTCTGCTTTTGATGGTATTGTAGATTCCAGGGTAATGATTCTTACGAAATTGTTTTGTTGTAATCGGCTATTTACAGCTGTCATTTGGTATTATGATATGGGACCCTGGAATGGAGCTTGATGGAGTGGGTGGGCCGAAGCTCCTCCAACCCTCTTTCCTGCATAGGAGAGGGTGGACTACTATGTAGTACTATGGTAGCAAACTTTCTGGGCCAGCAGCTATGTTGGGTATGTGTTGATGGCTACGGCTGTCAAAGATATGAAAATCCCAGGGCAGATAGTTAGTAGGTACTATTCTCAGTATTTGGAAGTACTGGTATTAAGGGGGCCCTGGGATGGAACTCCTGAGAGGGGGTGGGCAGGAGTTCTACCCCTTCTGGGGTGCTATGGAAGGGCAACTTGTCCAGACAGCTTCTCTCCAAAGAATGGGGGGGGGGGGTAAATGTGACAGGGTTCATCTCTGCCACTGGTTAAGGACCTGTATTCTTTTCTTTTTCTGGTTGCAACCATCTGTCTCCCTCTTCTTCGGTTATCCCTTTGTTTCCTATTTGGAGGTACACCACCTCCAGGCCCCTCCCCCCTTTGTTAACCTTCTTGTGTTTTTTCACTTATTTCTTTGGGTACGCAGGTTAAGAGAGCTAAAGAATCCTTGACATCTTTAGGACACGCCTGTGAGTACAGTTTAGTATATGCATTAAAGTTCCTGTACATGTGAAAAAAATACAAGGATTATGCATCATGTGCTCTTTATGTTTAGGCATTTTTATATGCTGTTTGATATTGCATTATGCTTCCTTTATTTTGTAAATGCTAAAACGCCATCATTAGACTGTTGTCCAAGTTACTACTGTTTGAATGAAAAGAACAGGTAATCCCCCCACCCCGCCAGGTCTGAAAAAGCTCATATAAGCACTGGGTTCCTGTTTATTTGTTCCCATAGACGCCATATGGCATCGGAACCATCTATTGCTGGAATGGACCCAAAATGGCCACCGGGAGCAAATGAGTGAAATGCGTTAAATGCTTTCTCTTAAAAGAAAGCACCTTTCCCCAGTGCCTTTCCAGAATGCTGCCTTTTAGGAATTAAAGGTTTAGAAGGCAACTAGAGGCTCTGTGCTCTACTTTGCTACCAAAAATCAGGAAAAGCTACTAAAATATCAGCCTGCAGTCAGCTTGGTATTTCAGCTGTCTCACTGCTGCATCAAACTCCCCTGACTTTTCCAGTGCTATTTGTTTTACAAACCCTTCATAAAACATTGCTCTGCTTGTTGAAAAGCCGTTGTAATGACCCTAGGAAAAGTATTTACAGAGCTAGTATACTAGTAAAAGTTTGTCTACCAGGAAATGCAGCTCAATTTTATTTCCCCAGTGAGGCCTACAGTAAACAAACACAGAGGAAACAAAAAACATTTATTTTTACCCTTTTGCAGTTCTTTGTGTGTACTGTTTGTCCCTAAACACAAAACACCGATGATTATGCAGTTTATCCAGTTAGTGGTGCAAATATTATTAAAAGTTAGAAAAAGTTACTTACTTTGGGTGTGAGGCCTGCAGTCTCTCAGAACTACTGTCTTGTACAGCACTATAGGGAATCAGCGACCCACTTGTGGCCCTCTTTTATACAGACAGCCCTGTCAATCATGTGCTGGGGTGATTTGTTTGTAGAAATTCTACAGGGGAAGTTTATTTTACTACACAATGACCAGTGCTTATTTGTAAGAATTTGCTATATTCTCACATGATTGTGAAAAACAATAATATGTTTGTTATAGGTAGTTTTCTGATTTAAGATTACCTGACTCAGGTGGGCAGGAGTATAAAGCCCCATTTGAGCATATGCAAGCTAGATAGGGTCAGTGTGTATGCTGACAGGAGAGAGAAGATAGGGAGAGACAGAGACAGAGAGAAAACACTGTTTGTATTTTTTGTTTTCTGTTATTTTGAGGATATTATTTTCTGCATCATTATTTGCTGCCTTGCTGCCTACAAAAAAACTTATTGATTTAATAAACATCCCCCTCTGCCAAAAGTGGGTTGTACCTGAAGTTCTGTGTCATTGCCCATCTGTATATCTCACACCTCCACACTGCATAACGACTGTCTGGCTTATCATATCCCTGGCCTTTGCTTGTCCTATTCTTGGTTTTATTTTTTCCTGCTGTTTTTGAATTGTCAAGTTAATTTTCTGCTTTGTTTTGTCATTTTTTGCATTTGGTTGCAGTTGAGAATTTTTTTTTTCCCGTTACTGGTTTGTTTTGTGCGTGTGTGTTTTTAAAACAATGTCTCATAAACTCTTCGCAGCTTTTTCACTGGAAGTCAAGTGTGCTGGCCTCATCTGATCCACAGCCCTGGCATTCCATGGCTGGACAGCAGGAATGCCACCCTGTCCGCTGCCAGCCCTCACATCTTCAGCTTTCCTTCTACCCCTCCCAAGAACATGTCTCCAAATCCCTTAGTCCTCAGTGCCACCTCCCTCTCCTCTTTGACCAGGGGTAGGCCAGAGGAGGAATCCCTGACATACCAGGTGTCATTGGCTGACAGCATAAAAATGGAGAGATCTAGCCCTCTGAGGAGAAGCCTGGCATCCATGGGACATCAGCCCTCCACTTGTCACCCCATACCCACCTACTCGTCCTACATGCCCAGTGCTCACGACTACAGCACCAGCCTCTTCCACACTGGCAGCCTGCTTGGAGGGGTGCCTCCAGTTTCGCAAGGAAACAAAGGAGCTATACCAAGTCCTATTCAGGTAAGAAGCATAAAAAAGTGTTAATGAATTAGCTGACACTTTCACAAATATTGTATGGAGTGCAGTTTAATATGGGGTTGTGCTGAGGGGGAAGGGTTCTCAGAAGCTCAATAAAGTGGGACTGCCGCATTTGTCATCTCCAAGAATGCAATGTCAGTTTAAAACGTGGGTTTGCGGTTTCTAAAAAAGTGGATACATGCTGGCTGTAGTAGTGATATAGAAAGAAGGGGAACAAAAATGGGCATGCGCCCCAAAAAAAAAGAAAGGTGCACATTCTTAAAGTACCCTGAATTAAACTCCAGTGCAGCACTGCACTTCCATTAAAATGCTGTTGGGGTGAAGTTATTCAAAGGATTTTTCAGTATCCAGAAACTCTTTTTAATGTAATATTTAGTTCCAATTTAGCTTATGTTTAATTAATTTCTATATTTATCAACCTCCCTAGCATTATTAAGGACATCTTCATGGAGATAAGACCTTGGCATCTCATACTTCATTCCCTCCTTTGTTTCCCTCTACCGAAGTCATTAGTCTCCCTTTCACATCACATTCATTCAATCTACAGCTGCTAAATTGCGACATTACAGAGCATTATGACTTCAGCAGAGGAAAATGCAAGTGTATTAGATGAAGTCCTCTTGTTTCCATGCAAACATCCTTAGCAATAAACCAACAAGGGACAATGAATATAGAAATACATATTGTAATAAATGCCAAGTTGTGCCTGAATATTATATTTTCTTAAGTTTTCCTGGCTGTTGGAAAATTGCTATAAGTCATCAGAGCATACTGCTGAAATTACGGCAGCACAGCAGCCAGTTAACCAATGACAAAGACAATTTCAGGATACAAAACAGCTTTAGATTGCAGTCCAGGAAAACTGTTCTTTAGAGCTGTTTGTTTCTAATTAGGCCAATGGCTGGTGGTAGCTGATAACTTCATCAGACTGGATACTCCCATATAAGGAAACATCACACTTAGAAATGTTGTGGTATATTTTTAATATTCAGTAAGCTATAGGTGATACTGTTAATGCCAGACTACAGTGTATATATACACACATAACTGTTGAGAATGCAGACGGTTATGGTTAGTGTTTGTGACCTACTTCCTTGTCAGTGTGTAATTTTGTTTTTTAAAGATTTTCGGGGGTGTCCAGTACTCTTATAATCTAGAGAATCTGACCTGGCGTGGTGTGGGAGTTATGCATTTGATAATAACTGAACAGAAGGGCTCAAATCTCTTATGGAGTGTCCGAAGCCAGCCCGGTGGCGCTGAGGGTTAATAATAATAAATAATAAAACGTTATTTATTAAGCGCATTTCAAGCACCAAGGTGTTGTACAAATAAACAATAAAATTAGAAAAATACATATATAAAATCAGAATGATAACAACCTCAAGCCATAAAAGCTTGACTCCACAGATGAATCTTAAGTTCCCGCTTCAAAATCTCCACAGTCATGCATTCCCGAAGCTGGCGATGCAAAGAATTCCAGAGGGTCGGAGCTATAAACATAAAAGCCTGAGCCCCAGAAGATTTTAAAATAACCCTCGGAACCTCCCACAACCCCTCGTCAGCCAAACAGAGCTGTCATACAGTGCTGTAGGGAATCAGAAGCTCTTTCAGGTAGTCGGGGCCAAGTCCATGCAGGGTTTGAAGGTCAAAAAACCTACTTTAAAGGTGATCCACCACTGTTTTGGCAGCCAGTGCAGATCATGCAAAACGGGTAATGTGTGTCCTCCTTGATACCCATGTCAACAACCTAGCAGCAGCGTTCTGCACTAGTTGCAAGCAGCGGATATCAACCCCAGGAAGCCCCAGGTACAGGGAGTTGCAGTAGTCAAGGCGAGAGGTCACAAAGGCGTGGGCCAACACAGGTAAATTGCCAGACAGAACAAGGTGCTTCACCCTGGCAATGTTCCTAAGATGGTAAAATGCAGACTTAACGACTGCTGACACCTGATAACGAAGGGTCAGCCCGTCATCAAGCACCACGCCCAGGTTACGCACCCGTTCAGAGGTAAGGATCTGATCCCCCCCACCAGGAATAAACTAGAAGGCTGATCAGACCGCAGCCTCTCTATTCTGTGACCCAGGTCCACAACCATAACCTCGGTCTTACCAGCGTTCAACTTTAACCAGCTTGAATTCATCCAGTCATGGATTTCAGTGAGGCAGCTATTAAATACCGAGAAAGCACTAGCCTGGTCGGGAGCAAAAGACAGGTAGAGCTGGGTATCATCAGCATAACAGTGAAACGTCAGCCCATACTATCTTACAATGTCTCCGAGGGGCAGCATATACACTGCAAACATCATGGGGGAAGCACCGAGCCCTGAGGAACCCCACACTGCAGAGAGAAAGGGTCAGAGGAAAAAATCCTTGGCACAACTCTCTGTGTTCTCTCAGATAGAAAAGATGTAAACCATCTGAGTACCGTACCCGACAGTCCACAGATGGACCTCAGGCACTTGAGCAAAATCCCATGGTCTACAGTGTCAAAAGCTGAAGAGAGATCAAGGAGAACCAAGATAGAATGGTTTCTCCGATCTCTCGCCATCAAGAGATCATTGAGCACCCAAACCAGAGCAGTCTCAATACTATGCCTCTTATGAAAACCAGCCTGGAGAGATCCGTGGATATTATGGAAGGTTGAGGTGTTGGACGCCACACCTCGTGCTACACCGGTGACCTGGGTTCGGGAATGACCTTGGGTCGAGATGCCAACATGTTGGGGGGGCAGGATTGAGCAAGCAGGTAACTGTCCTCTCCCTGGGGTGGTGGGGGTGGGTTGTTGCCCCCCCCATAGTTCTGATCCCACTGGGTGGAGGTCCAGTGGGTAGCATAGGCAGGAGGGGGCAGCACCATTACCAGTGGGTGGAAGGGGCTGAGCTGGTGCCATGGTATGCATGAATGCCTCCACACGCACACACGTCCGTGTGCCAGGGCCTCATGCCAGGAATGGGAGAAAACCTACAAAATACCAAAAAAAATCTGTATTAATAGAAAAAAAAAAAAGTGGTTGAGTGTCCCTCTGGTATTCACATGTAAAACAGAAGCACAGATTCACAGGGTGCAGAATAATCATCATATATGCAGGTAATCCAAGTTAATTTTGCGTGAAGTACGGCCTTCCATTGAAGTTACACTCACTTTCACATGAAATACATGCAAAAAGGAATGACCGTTTGAGGTCTTTAAACAAACCTGAATATTAATGAAGCCTCGGTGATCAGCTCCCTGACGAATGTTAACACCATATGTGATGTTTATATCAAAAACTTGTAAACTTCTTCTAAAAAGCATTTGAGATTATTTTTTTTTAAGTAAAAAAGTAGCTTGGATCTTGTTTTGTTGTACTGGCTCATATGAATACAAATGATTTTTTTTTTCTCAATTATCCACAGAGCAATGTTGTTGCAGCTTACCCAAAGCTGACATCAGAAAAGAGATAATCCTGTGGAGTAGTACTTTTGTGTTACTTAATATACACTGATGAGGCACGGTAGCACCCCTATAGTTATGGTTGAGTAGTATGTCAGTGTTACACCCCTAGCTTTGCAGATTAATAACTTGGTGGGTTAGTCAGAATAGCCCACACATTTGCATTTTCCATGAATCTGCCATGTTGTGAAAACATGGAATGTTTTATGACAGCACCATGTGTGGTTTCCGAGATCTGGATACCCTTTATTTTGTAAAAGGGTCACATTTATTTCTATATGTAACCCCCCTACAAATGGGGGTTCCCGAAAAGCCTTCCTTGAGCTTGCCTAAATGCTCACTGCCAGGCTGGTGTTCTGCATTTTAGCAGTTTAAATGTATTGCCAAAGAGTGCCTGTATGGCCTCTGTGTACTGTTTCTTTAAGAGCTGCCTGGATTGGAGTCATAATTAATCTGAGAGGGAGCTCTGTTAGAAGATGTACTTGTTTGCTGATCATTTGTTAGAGTAGTAATAATATTGCAGTTTGTTTTAACCTGCCTTCTTTGCAGCATGGACAGTGCTGTTTGTTCCCATCATCTTGGTCCTGGACTGCAGAATGGACCAATCAGTGCATTTGGGACTCTAAAGTGGAGCCTGCCTACAGGGGCTTGGTGGGGCCAAAACTTGCAGGAATTGTAGTTTTGGGCTTTTGGCACCTAAAATAACCTGGAGGGGGAGCCTTTGTTGTGACAGACAGACAGATCAGCCAACCGAACCATTTGGATCTTGGGGAAAGTCCCACACTGCTTGCATTTTCAGTTAGATCTGAGTTGGGAAGTGAAGTAACAGCTCGAGATAGTTCAAGCAGTAATCCATAGTGGATTCACGTGGGAGAACTGTGAAAAGGCCTGAGTTTGTCCTGCATGCCTGCCTGCTGTTCCTGAGAGGGAACATGTGTTTTTTTTTTTTTTGTTTCGGACTGAATCCGAATTTGGAGAGTGAATTAAGCCACTGAGTTGTGACCAGGCTTTAACCTGAAGAAGACCAAAGATTTGCTGAAAACGATCGGCCTGTCGAGACTTCCAGCTACCTCTGAACTCCTGGTTGGGCAGAGACTCTGTAATTGCGACCGGAGAGCCATTTGCCTGGTACAGTGGAATTTCCTTATATGTGAATGTGCTGTGTGCTTATAGCGGGTCGTGCTTTGGTTCTCCACTGTGTGTCTGAACTGTGTTTTGCTTGCTGGAGGCTGTATTCAGCTCCACGGACTGAATCCATATCCATTTCTGTTTGCCTGGGCCCTGCTACGCAAAGAAAGTCATCAGTGAGAGAACGGCCTGGGGATCAGCCCCCTGCTCAACGCCTTGAACCGGAATGATGCCTGGGTGATTCATGTGGGCCCTTCTTCTCCGGGCACTCCAGCTCAACAGACTGCAGTCTCAATTTCATCCTGCCTGTGTCCAGTATTGGGTATTGTGAGTAAACATCAGGGTAGCACCCTGCAACAACATCTAAATCTGATAGTGTTGTCATCTGATTGTCTTGTTGTCTTTTCTTTCACGAACTGAGCCCTCCAGCTCCAGATTACAAATAGTGTGTGTTGTGCATGTTGCTGTCTTCCATCACAGGGCCCCAATCAGCGGCAACATTCCTGGCTAGCCTACCGTTTTCCTACCTGGGTACCAAGAGTGTGTGACTGTGTAGGGACTCTGAACTGCATGCATAACTGTCTGATTAATATAGCTTTTAAGCAAATCAACCTGATTACGCCCCTTCCTTGTTCAAGTCCCCGGAATATATGAGATTTAACTCTGTTTACATTTAACCTGACTGTGATTCCAGTTTGTGCCAAAAGTATTGTACTGTTGTTATTTGCTGTGCTTAACCTTGTTTTATGGGGGTCCCCAGGGTCCAGCTAGAGGAACCAGCCCTGACGGTAAGTGCAAACAGTATGGGTAATTGCGTGGTGAATAAGGGTCATTGTGAATGTAATTATTTTATATTGTTCAGGCCACTAGAAGGGAAAGGGGGGGTTACAGTGACCCAGAGGGCTGTGCCCAGGTTAGCTTGACCATTAACAACCCTGACCTGCAGGTGGAGGCACCTGTTTCATTACCCAGGCCCCTTAACCTGCTACTAGCCAAGTCAAAATTTTATATTTTACTCATTCACGATCTCTCCTGAACAATTTTTGGTTCAAACTAAAAATGTTCTGGTTTGCGACCCCGAAAAATGATTCGAACTACTAATTCTAGATCACGAACTAGAAAAAGTGGTTCTGTTTTGGTATTCTGGTTCACGATCCAGAAAATGTAGTTCCAACTAGTACCTTTGATTCTCAAAGCTGAAAATCTGCTTCAAAGTACTACATTTGGTTTATGAAACAAAAAATGTAATTCAAACTACTACTTCTGGTTTGTGAAGCACAAAATGTGGCTCAAAGTTTGACTTTTGGTTGGTAAAGTAGAAAATGTGAAAATATGGAGAAGCTAAGAGAAGAATGCAATTTGGTCTGTGTAGTCTGCTCCTATTGCAGTGTCCAGAGGTTGACATACTGGTTCTGCTCCACTTCCTCACTCCTCCCATGCTTCTCATCTTTACTACTCATGGACAGGGGTATGCTAATCCCATTGCCCCCTGTCTGGGGCAAGTAAAATGTCCTTGAAGGGCAAGTACAAAAAGAGAGCTAATTTCATTGTAATGAATGGGGAGGGGGGGGCCGCAAGTGAAAATTCAGCTATAGTCTTGCATGGACAAGTCCTAAAAAGTTTGATTTGAATATCTCTGCTCATGGAGAATACTTTCTCTCTATGGCTATTCTAGCTGCTCTTGAAATGCAGTGCATTGCAAGTGTCCACCGCCCTATGTGTGAAGAAGTGCATTGTCAGTTTGCTCCTACACCTCCCTGCCTGCATCTTAACACTGTGACCTCTCATGTTATGCTTGCCACTTACGTTAGAGAGCTTCTATAGCCACATTATTTATCTGTTTCTAGTACTTAAAGGTCTCAGTCATGTTTCCTCTCTCAGTCCTGTTATGTATTGAGTAGATGTTCAGTTCTCTAACCTCTCCTACTATGCCTTACAGTAGTGATCCTCTACTATCTTTGTAGCCATCCTCTGGAACTTCTCCACTAGGTTAATGTGCTTTGTGAGGTGTGGGCATAAGTAACAAAGTCCATATTGTAGATGTGGCTTCACCAGAGACTTATACAAGGGTAGTATAAGTTAGTCTCTCATTTAACAAGCCAGACAACCAAGCAAATAAATTCTTGTTTTGTCAGAAATGGAAGCGTGCAAGGCCCAGAGGGCCCTTTGCTTCCACAGCAACATAGATATATGCATCAATGGAGGGCTAGAAGTACAGGGCCCTTCCACAGGCAAATGAATATACAATTATACTATTTGAAAAAGTAAGGAAATTCATTGCAAAAAACGTGTTAATGCACCAGTTAGGGTTAATGCATTACTTCCAATAGCCTTCAAATGAAGTCCGAACTATCCATTGCTTAAACTGACACAAAACGGCCACCTAGGAGATAATGTGTTAAAGTGGCAAAAGTAGGGAAATGTGGTGTTAGGGTTCCCAGCCCTAACACCCCACCCCCATCCTGCAGGCAGCAACAGGAAAAACTGTTACAGTTTCACCTCTTCTGCATCTTTGCAAATTAGGCATGGCGTGTACCTTGGGGTTGTTAACCCTAACGCTTACCTCATTCTCATATACTCTACACATCTTGGCTTACTTACTGATGGAATAGGGTGAGCATTAGGGTTAACAACCCCAAGGTACACCCCACGTCAAATTTGCAATGACACAGCAGAGATGAAACCGTAATGGCAGCATATGTATACACATCTATGGAGAGATGGGAGCACAGGGCCCAGAGGGCCACAGGCAGGGTGCAGTCTTCCTCAGGGTTGTCTGCCCTAAAGCTCACCCCATTCCTCTGGGCCACAGATGGTGTGCAGTCTTCCTTAAGGTTGTCAACCCTAAAGCTTACCCTTTTAGGTGTGTGTATTTTTGTGGAGTGTATTGACTGGGCTGAGATTTAGGGTTGACAACCCCAAGGAACACTGGACCCCTGTTTTGTTTTTGGGGGGGGTTAGGGTTGAAAAGCCTAAAACCACATTTTTCACTTTCACCTGAACCCTAAATGTTGCATTAACGTAGTTTTTTGAAAATTAGATTGATAGTTTCCAACCCTAACTCCTCACCCCCACCCCAAGTAGCAAAAGGAAAAAACATTAGGGTTTCGGGTCTCCAGAGTGTATGCAAAGCAGTGGTGCGATCTTCTTTGGGGTTGTCAACAACCCTAATGCTCACCCCCAGCCCATAGCCTTCAGTCCAAAGCACAAGATAGAGCTCCAAGTCAGTGCCTCATTGTGATACACTCTTCAAAGGTAGAGAAGTATGTCTCACCACATGTTTCCAGCACCGTTTGTTGTAGCTGTCCTCATGCAGGGCCCTGCGGGCTCTGTGTGAAGAAAGGAGATCACATGAGATGTTGCTTTGCTCAGGGAATGGGGTGAATATTAGGGTTGATGACCCTGAGGAAGACACTGCCACTGATTTGCCAAAGACTCCAGAAATCCAAAACTTTCATTTTTTTCCTTTTGCTGCTGGGGGAGTAGGGTTAGAAACAATAACACAACATTTCTCTACTTTTGTGGCATTTAGTTACCCTAACTGGTACATTAACAGATTTTTTTTTGCAAAGAATGTTCTTTCTTTTTGAGATAGTGAAATTGTATCCTCATTCTGCATGAGTAGATGCAGATGTGCAGAGCCCTTTGAGCCCTGTGCCATGGGAAGACTCCATCCACCTATGGAATTGCAGGGCCTGGCACATTCACTCTTAACACATTCATTCTGTTTTTTTATTTAATTCTGACCCCAAATTTTCAAGGTAGTCATTTAATGGCAGCCCTTATAAATATGACATGTAGCATTTACAGTATACTGGCCGAAATCACCAGGCAGGTGACAGGGAAGGGAAGGGAGGGGAGGGGGTAGCAGGGGTGGGCACCCTGGTCCACTTAGAGCTGCTTAAATTTCAGGAAACCTGTGTGCTTGCAGCTAAGAATAGTATGTGTGGCTACTACTAACAGTACTATAAGTTTTTACCCCCTCTTTTTTGAGTTTAGAACTGTGGACAAAGTGCACTGGCAACGTTCATTTAAGTTTCACACCACGTATGTAATGATGTGCAGAAAATTCAGTTGTGCATTTTGCAGAACACAAATGGCCCCCACAAAAGGAGTGTTCTGGGAGGCAGAGGAAAGCCTACATGTGTGGGGGCTTGCACGAGGGGGCGGGGCAGCAAGATGGCCGCAATGCTGCCCTGTTCCCTGCAATCTGCTCTACAGCTTTCTGGTTGCCAGACCGTAGATTTCTTGGTTGAGGTTTTTATGAATGAGACCTCAGTTATTTTTGTAAGGCATTTAAAAAATAAGTAAATTCTGGTGCAGATAAGCCCCAAACAAGTGTTTTTAGCCAATGGCTTGTCCGCTGTTTTTTTGGCATTCTGCTAAATGGCAACAGCGGTAAAAGAAGTGTATGTATACTGGTATTAGCTCTCAAATTAAAGAATGAAACATACGTTTTGAGCCTTTGAGCTTCTACTTTGGTGTGTTAAGCTTTTTTTGAAATCCCGATATTTTGGGGGCCGCTGGTATTGTGGTTCCAAGGGAGGAACTTGAACGAAGTATTGTTATGAAATGCAACTTGCAAATGATGGGCTTTCAGCTTGATTCAGGCTCCTCTTTGGCTTGATTAGAGATGGTGGATTATTTATTTGATAAAAGTGTTTCGGCAAGTGGGGAGTTGTTAAAATAGCCAGCAACTCCTCTTGGCTCTGCGGTGGGTGCTCCCCATTTGCACTGATTTTTTTTTTTAGTTGGTGTGCTGATATGGAGCCATCGTTGGCTTGGAACGTTCATAGTTTAAAAAACACATATATAAATAACTGTGGTTTGAGTCGTGCCACTGCAGTGGCTAATAATATGAAGCAGAGCCAAATGAAGAGGCTCCTGTGGGGAGTCGACTTGTGAAACGCTCATGACCTGAAGGCTGGATCTTCTGGATATCCTGAAATGTAGTGGCAGTTTTGTGCCGAGAAGCTGTTTTGGCCTTGTAAAAGGTAAGCCAGCATTGTCAAGGGGCTGGAGAATGTTAACTTTATTCTATCTGAGTATTTGAACTTACTGTGCTTAGTGGAGCGCTTTCTTTTGTCACTTGACAGGTGTTCTCACTTTCGGGAAGTTGCCCAGGAGAAATGGGAACAAGAAAGCAATTAAAGAGCGCTAAAAGAAATATTTTGCGGACTCCTGGAGAAGGGAGCCAAATCACTCCTCGATGTTAAATGAAGTTACGTTGTGATTGAAGGCAATATTATCGTAATCTGCGTAGGCTACCCTGTGCTACCTGAAAATAACCTTCATATTTTTGATAAGACACTGATGGTGGTGGCAGGTGGACATCAACAGAGGGAATAAAACCCCTAAGAGGTACTGCTTCCATTTTTACACCTTTTCTCTTCCTACATTGAAGTGGCTGGTTTACACAGAGTACATGGACTCCCATTTGTGAGATATGACTGGCCATTTTGATATCCTTGCTCTGATTTGAACTTACAGAGCAGGTCATTATTAAAATGTACGAAGGGAATGGGACTCCAGTTTGAGGAGCTGATTTGCTTAGCGTATTTATGTCTTTTAGATGAAAAAACTTGACCTTTGTTGTAGGAGTAAATGGAATGAATAGTATACTTCTCCATGCCTTCGTATTCATGAAATTAACAATTATATTTCTGATTGCACTCAGTCTGGTAACTGCACATTGAAATTAGACTCCTAGTTACGGAGTTAAACATTTTTGAAGGTCAATGTAAATCTGAGCTAAGATTGCTGCCAAACGACGTAAGGACTATTTAGAGTAAAGGAGTTATATATTTTATTCTATTTTAAGGAATTCTCAAATGTATGGACTCCGTGCATAGGAGCTACATATTCTTTTATTTTAAGTCTACAACCTGCCTGGATTCCTGAAAGTCATGGAGCTTTTGGATTTTGTTTTCCTTTTATCTTTTTATATTTTTATGTTTTTATGTTGTGTCATATTCTTATGTTAAATTGTATGTTTATATTATGTGAAATTTGAATAGAAAAACTGTCGTCTTATGGTGTATGGTTTATTAACCTGTGCAGATTGTTCTGAGTTAGTTAATTTGATTGATGCGCCCTTTGATCTCTAGGCATTTAACAAATATTTGCTTGGGTCAGAGGATACTTGAAATGGAGGCTGTCTGAGTGAATTTGATGAAAGAACTCAGCTGAAAATAATTTGATCAGAAGTGAGAGTTAAAATTGGTTTGAAAAGGCTGAATATCATAGCACCCTTCAAGTAAATCATTTAGTGACTTAAGGATATAATTCTTGGGTTGGTTAGAAGGGAATTACGACTCCTGTTTATGTTGCGACGGTCCTAAGTGAAAATCCAAATAGGTCTGATTTAAAGAGCTATAATTTATGCACCTATGAAATGTTTTTATTGGAGAACAGATGAAGGTCCTCGAGTGAAGCCAAATAGCCATTAATTGGCAGGCTTTCAAATAGGCTATATTAATGGACCAGTGAAAACTCATAAAAGATAGGAAGCAGGCTTTGTGGTTCTGATCAATAGATCAAAGGGCATAGACTGGAACTGTTCTGGCTGTTACAGCGTTGGTCTTTTCTGTAAAACTCGAGAGGTTACATAGTGACCCATAGAATTATACTTGTAAGGGTGACAAGATTTTGAGATCACAGCCTTGTTTACAGCCTTCTAATTAGACTTTTACATCTATAGTTTTTTGTTTATGTTTTATAACTTAATTAAGTTGTTTTGGTCTCCTATACCTTTAGGACATAGAGACGCTTCAGACTTAAATGAAAAAATGTTTACTAGCTAATACTGAATATGTATAGTTTTATGAATATATATAATTGCTTATGACGGTGTTTAATTCATTGGTACCTAGTTTCAAAAGCATGAAACACAATTTCGTTTTTATTTATGTGAATGTCACTCACACAAGTACAACCTCTTATTCCGAGTTATGAGCAGCACAGTAAACACTTGTTAAACTGTTATCTTTCACCAGTCACTAAAAATACCACCAACAGTTTAATCTGGTTCAAAGTTGGTTGGCATTCATCTGTATCCCCCTCCGACGGGTCATGCCTGAAAATAGGTAGAATTTGTCTAGTGCACTTACCCGGTCAACAAAAATTAAATAAATAAAAAATAAATATCTTCCTGATTTCTTCAAATTCTAATCAGTCACAGTAATGTTATATTTTATACTTACACTATTTTAATAAATGTTTCTATTTTCATTCATAGCATATTGATGCTGGTTCATTAGTTTCGATTTTATTGACAGCCAGGGTGGTTATGCAGTTGAAATTTATATAATCAGCTCTCAAAGCATGTCTTACTTCAGATGAATAATGCCAAAAATGCAGCACTTTTTATTTTATTTTTTTTGTAGCCATACTCTCATTTCACTTTCTGGCCTTCTGTAATAATGCTAGTCTTTAATGGATTGTTCATTATGCATAGGAAACTTACCATCTGATGAGTGCCGGTGTGTGACATGGTTTGTGTGTGTGGGAGGGGGGTGCAAAGTTCTTGTTACTGTGTTATGAATGTGATTGTCGCT
This sequence comes from Neoceratodus forsteri, assembly GCA_016271365.2. Lineage (NCBI taxonomy): Eukaryota > Metazoa > Chordata > Ceratodontiformes > Ceratodontidae > Neoceratodus > Neoceratodus forsteri. The sequence continues at coordinate 729,646,067 of CM028129.1, forward strand.
GTTACACAGACTGTGCATACTCAATATTTGCAGCCTGTTATGATATGTCAAATATCTTGAGATAGTTAGTGAAATGAATATTTTTAGGGTCCTGCTACCAGTAGCCGCTGATCCCCTTCTGGATTAATTTCGATTAAATTTAATTAAATTTCAGTTCTGAGCATGCTCAGTATGGTATCTTGGACCCTACTGAGCATGCTCAGAATTGAAATATCAAATCCTTATATAATGGGAATGGATTAATATTTTTTCACCAAACCAACGAAAGGCATGATTCTGGGGCAAGGCTTTTCTACCCTGAAAATTTCAGACCAAAAAATTCCAAACCATCTGGGCTGTAGGTGATGACAAAAAAACAGCAAAAAATCCCTGATTTTTGTCTTAAAAACACACTAAAAACAGCAAAAATCCCTGATTTTTATCTTAAAAACACACTATCTGGAACGAAACATAGCAAATCAAGAGACCTCCCCATACTACGCATACAAACTTTTGTGCAATTCCATTCAACAGGGGCAAGGCTATTAAAATGCAAACTTAGGGGTTTAACATTAACCAGCCTACCCAACCCTAATTATAGTGCACTACCGCGCCACTATAATACTGTATGTAGGTATATATACTGAATATAAATATATTAATGGCTTTGCCCCTGTTAAATGGAATTGCACAAAATTTTGCATGCACAGTATGGAGGGCATGGTGTCTTGATCTGTCAAGTTTTATTCCAGTTGGATGTGCAGATTCCAAGATCAAGATAGTGTGTTTTTAGGAAAAATGTTTTTATTTTTTGTCATCACCTACAACCCAGACAGTTTGGAAGTTTTGTCTGAAATTTTCAGGGTAGAAAGAGCTTACCCCAGAATGGTGCCTTTAATTGGTTTGGTGAAAACATATTAATCCATTCCCATGTTATAAGGATTCAACATTTTGGTTCTGAACATGCCCAGTAGGGTCTTTTGGATACATGAGCATACTCAGAACCAAAATTGTAAATCCTTAGAACTTGGGAACAGATTAATATTTTTTCACTAAACCAACGAAAGGCACCATTCTTGCCTGGGGCAAGCCCTTTCTACCCTGAACATTTCAGACCAAAATTTCAAACCTTCTGGGTAGTAGATGACAACAAAAGAAAAAAAAACAGCAAAAAAAACTTGATTTTTCCTAAAAACGCACTATCCAGATCATGCAATCCGTACATCCGACTGGAACAAAACTTGGCAGATCAAGAGACGTGCCCCTTCAACTGTACTTGCAAGCTTCTGTGCAATTCCATTGAATGGGGACAAAGCTATTAAAGTGCAAAGTTACAGTTTTAACATTAAACAGCCTACTCAACCCTTACTATAGTGGCGCTACCTTGCTACTATAATTAGATAATAACTAGACAGATAGAGATCCTCCAGCCAGGGCAGTCAGGAGTGCAGTACACCTGTATCAGCCAAAGATCCACTTTTCCAGTCCTACCATTGAAGGCAAGGATCTCATCTACCCTCAAGGAACATTTGTGTGGCCCTGTCTCCCCTGCTATGAGTCCAGGCCTAATCCCAGTCAGTACTCTATTCTGGAGGCAGACCCTACTTCTCACAGGGTCTAAGGAGCCCCTATCTGCCTCTTTGGGTTCTGAAGAACTGTGCTGACATGATTTAAATTGGGCTCAGCTCCTAGGCCACCTCCTAAAGGTAATTTCTCCCTTGGCTGTCTTATCCCTTTTCAGAAGCGAGGTTGGTGTGGTACCTGAGGACTGGCGGAGTGTGGATGTGATTCCCCTTCACAAAAGTGGGAACAAGACAAAGGCAGGAAACTACAAACCTGTCAGTTTGACCTCAGTGGTGGGAAAAATGATGGAATCACTTCTGAAGGAAAGAACTGTTGAGTACCTAGAGGCCAGTGGGGCATAGGACCCAAGGCAGCATGGATTCACAGTGAGAAGGTCATGTCAGACAAAGCTAATAGATTTTGTTGGCTGGGTGACCAAAGTAGTAGACCAGGGAGGAGCTATGGACATGGCCTACCTAGACTTTAGCAAAGCATTGAACACAGTCCCACATAAAAGATTAATAAACAAATTAGCCAGCCTGGGCGTGGGTCCCAGGGTGGTGGCCTGGGTAAAACATTGGCTGGACAGCGGGACACAGAGGGTAATAGTAAACAGAGTCCACTCTGAAGAAAGGGGGGTTACTAGTGAGGTACTGCAGGGTTCAGTACTGGGTCCAGTCCTTTTTAATGTCTTTATAAGTGACATTGTAGAGGGACTGGAATGAAGGCATGCTTCTTTGCAGGCGACAGAAAGATCTGCAACAGGGTTGATACACAGTGGGGTTGAAAGGATGAGGGAATTTGGAAGGTTGGCGGAATGGTCAGAAGTATGGCAGCTTAGATTCAATGCAAGAAGTGCAAGTAATGCACTAAAACAAAAACCCAGGGGAAGAGTACACAGTTTGGGTGGGGGGAGGGGAGAGGTAGTGACAACAACACAAATGGAAAGAGACCTGTGGGTAGTCATATCAGATGACCTAAAGGTTAGCAAGCAATGTGAGAAGGCAGTAGGGATGGCTGGAGGGATACTGGGATGTATAGGGAGAGGCATCATCAGTAGAAAACAGGAAGTTGTTATCCCTCTGTACAGACAGTTGGTGAGACCCCATCTGAAGTACTGCGTGCAGTTCTGGAGACCCCATCTCCACAAGGACATAGACAGGATGGAGGCAGTCCAGAGCAGGGTAACTAAAATGGTGCAGTGTCTGCAACAGAAGCCATATGAAGAGAGACTAAAGGAGCTTAATATGTATACCCTTGAGGAAAGGAGGTGGGGGGACATAACAGAAGCTTTCAGGTACCTCAAGGGAAGCAACAAAGTCCAAGAGGGTAGCATCTTTCAGAAAAAGAGATGTGCAATAACAAGGGGACACAATTTGAAGATAGAGGGGGGACAGCTCAGGGGCAATGTGAGGAAGTATTTTTTAACAGAGAGGGTGTCGGATGCATGGAACGGCCTTCCTGAGGAGGTCGTGGGGTCAAAAACAGTGAGGGAATTTAAGAATGTATGGGACAGATGTAAAGCAATTCTTGTGGGGGGTAGGAAGAAATAGGCTGTTGGTTAACTAGGATCTGCAGCTTATCCAGTAGATAGGGAAATGGGCAGACTAGGTGAGCCAAGCGGTCCTTATCTGCTGTCAAAGTCTATGTTTCTTTGTTTCAAGCAGTTAAACAGGCAGTGTTGGACATCCAGAAGTGGGGATCTGTAGCCTGCCCAGCTACCAGCAGGTTTCAGGACAGTGTCCATCTCCTATTCTGCCTTTCATTGGGAGCAGGGGACTTAAAGGCAGTTCTGCCATTTAAAGCTCTGACATGGTTGAGCTTATCCCTATGGGCATCACATCCCTAAGATTATGCTTGTTTGGTTCTTGCTTGGTTTTCTGATCCACAAGTATTCTTGAGCGGAGTTACTTCAGGCACTGCTTCCCAAGACTGGTTGTCATTGGTCATCCCATTTCCAGGATGGTTGGTTGTTCTGGGCTGGATTGATCAGGGTGGTCCATTGCACTAGGAGTCTGGCAGGCTTCATGCAGATGTACCCAGGATGGACATTAAAAACAAAAACAAAAAAATAATCTGGCTTCTCCCAAGGGCTCCTTAGTTGGCCTGCAGGTTAGGCTTCAGACCTCCACCACGGTCAGGTAGTATGGTGGCATGGATTCAGCTTGCAACACCATCTTTCCTTGGTTAGGGCATTCTTAACCCTGCGCAGTTTTCTGGCCAGCCTGCAGTACACTCTTTGAACCCTGAATGAGGCTGCATTCACCTTCAGATACAGGGAGCATGCTTCAGACCTCCAGCTTAGGCTCAGATTCAGACTCCATTGTTTATTGACTAGTGCCTTGGATTGCAGAGATCCCAGTCTCCTGATCCGGAGTGTCTTCCATTAGGATGGTCTGCCTCCAATTTAGCATCCTGAATTGTCTTTGGTTAGTGCAATGGGGGACAGAACGCCATCCTCTACTTCCCTAAATACCTGAGATGGTACTTTTTATCCCAGGGGATGCAACATAGCACCTGCTCAAGGGGAAGGGGTGCTTAAGGATCTAGCCAGCTATGTTCTCTTCCCCCCCCCCCGTAACCCGCAACAGGCCAGAAAGGACATTGTCAGGCAAAAGCATTGCCGCCAGCTTCCTACCCTTGTTGTCACTTGCTTGCACATGAAGGTATGGTGGTGCACATTACCGTCAGTTAGCATTCCCATCTCTATCTCCCGCCTCCTCTCCGGTTCAGGTTATACAGTGCCAGTGGCATTCTGCAGGCACCAAAGTGGCTTCAGCTGTAGGACACTGCACAAGGAAGCTTACATATATTTTGCTCTCCTGCCTGCAGTCCATATGGCTAAACCTCTGAATTGCCGTCTAGTCAGTTTTCCACTTAGGAATTTGGGAGCCGCCTTTGGATCTGTTCCTGCCTATTTATCAGCACACAGTCACTCCCTGTGTGTGGTTGTGTTGTCTACCAGGAAATGGTTAAGGGAATTTTTTTTCTACAGTGCATTATAGCAGCAGTCCTCCATGTTGTGCATGCCTCTTTTGGCTAGGGCTGCAGGCCTTGATTTCTCTTCTCAGCCATGGCCCAGGTTCCTGCAATCATTAAACAGCTGTCAGCAGCAACTGTTAATTTTCATATTTTTTCTTTGTATGGCACTTCTACTGTAGATGATCAGTTGACACACTTCATTATTATGTCGACTGATAGTCCTTCTTCCAGTGGTTATTCATACATCAGCACCACAGCATGATTCCTGCTCAAGTCAGCCACACTAGTCTCATTCTTCTTTTAAGAGTCAGTTCATGTGAAGCTGGGGTGTCTGGTCACTGAGCTGGTAAGATGCTTGATGGCGGCATAGGCTGCAGTAGTACCTCAGATTCTGCTTCTGGCTACCTGACTGTCTTCCACTGATTGTGCTATGGTTTTAACAGTCTACAGAGTTCCTGACATGTAATACTTCTGTCATCCCCTTTGCTGCTTTGCCACATGTATTAGACCTTCCCCAGGAAGGAGTTGAGAGGTGTAGATGGTTTGCCCCCTCATGGACACACAGCAGCCTTCTGACTGTTGCAACTCAGCTTGAAGGAGTTGTCCTGTTAAGTAGTTCGGCTTTGTCAAATGCTGCAGGGTGTAACACATGGTTCTAAAGCCAGGTCTCTTGCCTCTTCTGCACTTGTTTTGTGCTGGTGTTTTTAATTGAACTTCCATTACACCCCTTCATATTGATCACTTTGGTGTTTATCTCTATAGTGGCTACCTCCGTGGCATGAAGGATAGTCTGTGGTGTGGGTATGTTCCTTTAGGTGCCTTACCTATCATTTTTTCCCAGGAATAGACAGAACACCAGGAGGAAGGAGCTATTAGTATAAATAAAACTTCTCTACTGGGACTAAGAACTAGAAATCTTGTACTGGGTCCTTCAATTTGGGAGTGTGTTTGTCAGAGGTAGTTGAAGTAAATTGTTATCTGTGTACTTATCTAGGTGCTTGTACAGGTGTCAGAAGGGAATTGTTATCTGTGAAATTAACTAAGTGTAGAAAGATTTGCAAAGTAAGGGGAGTGGCTTAGCTAGAAGGAGCCAGGTTAAAACCAGATTTAAACACTGCCCTAGATAGCTTCTGCCAGAGAACAGACAGAACACCAGGAGGAAGGAGCTACTGGTATAACTAAAACTTCCCTACTGGGACTATATTGCCCTCCTTCCCTCCCCCCACCCAAAGGCAGTTGTACTTTTATAGGCACAGGATTTAACTAACAACAGGAACTTCCTGTTTGGGAGCAGGAAGTGAGTGATCACAGAGCCACCAAAGACTCACCATCCTAGAAGGGCAAGAGTAGCTCTCCGTCTCCCCCAGCTGCTGGAGGTCTGACTCTGAGCAAGTAAGGAGACTACTGAGAAATACAGGAACTTCTTGTCTTAGAACAGGAAGATCAGGAGCTAAAAGGGCACACAGGCAGTAAGTAGGGGAAGGAAAAAAACCAAAAAAAAAAGAGGAAATAAACAACCAGAGAAAAGAGTAAGTATTCCAAATAACAGTTAGGGGGCCAGAAAAAAAGACATGATGGGAGTGATGCAGTGCAGTGGCTGTCAAGCAGCAGTCTTCCGGAAGATGTTCTGGAGGATGCAGTGTTGTCCCATCTGCAGGCACCTCTCTGGGCTGAGGGAGGAGGTTGCTCATCTCCAGACTGAGTTGGCCAGGATTTGTGGGACCTCCTGTCCCACCCAGGGACCACCAGAGTCACTGCCATTACCTCAGAGGTTGCCAAGAAAGGTAGCAGTCAGACCACAACGGGCTCAGGGAGGGTGAGGGTGGTGGAACAGAGGCTTATTCCTCCAGTTGTACCTCTCCACAATTTCTATGCTGTTCTGGAAAAGTGTGGTTCCTCTATGGAGGCACCTACAGTGGAGACCAAGGAGGATGCTGGGAACCTCCACAAAGGAGACCTGCAGGAGGGTGGCATGGGACCCCACAGGAAGGAAACAACTCCTGGTGGGGACTTCATTGATAGGAAGAGTAGAACTGGGGAGGAAGGGGGAGAGGGAGGTAGGGTGCTGCCTGGCACCATGGCTTGAGGGACAGGGAGTGAATCCTCAGGATCACAGGAGCAGCTGCACAGGGGAGGGAGCTGGATGTCATTGTCCACCTAGGGACAAATGACCTGGCTAAGAAAGGAATCAGAGCAGTGCAAGAAGCATTTGTGGAGATGGGGAGGGGCCTTAGGCAAATAGCACACATGATAACCTTCTCGGAGGTGCTGCCTGTCTATGGCACAGATGAGGCTAGGGTGCTCCACATCATGGGATTCAATCAGTGGTTGAAAAACTGGTGCAGAGCTCAGGGATTTGGCTTCATTGGGGACTGGGGGTCCACCTGGATGGATGCAGGCCTATACTGGCATGATGGTCTGCATCTGTCCAGGAGGGAAACCAGGATCCTAGGTGATAGGTTTAAATACTTCATTGGCAAGCATTTAAACTAACCATGGGGAGACAGTGAAAGGATAGGAATCCTTAGCCCCCAAAAAAAATCAGGGTACTAAGTGAGGTAGACACCAACATAGAGATGTCAATAGGGAGAAGCACAGGGGTAAATGGAAAAAGTGACAAATGCAATAAGGACAGGGATGGGGCAAAAAGGGATAAGGCCATCAAGAAATGGAGGGTAATGAGTACCAATGCCCGTAGTCAACAAGCTCCCTGAACTGGTGGCCTTGATGGAAGAGGGATGACTGGTTATCGTAGCAGTCACAGAAACATGGTACACATAGAACCATGACTGGGATGTTAACATACCAGGGTACACAACCTACAGGAGAGACAGGGAGGGCAGAAGGGGGGGAGTAGCTCTCTATGTAAGGGAAGGGATAAAAGCAACTGAACAAAATAGTAAACAGGAGGAGAGGAGGCACTGTGGGTCACCTTAGAGACTGGAAATGGCACCACAGTCCGCACAGGGTTGTATACAGACCCCATGTCAGGGGAGGGAATGGATAAGGATATGATAGAAGGCATACTTAGGATGGCAGAGAAAGGAGATACTGTTGATGGGGACCTTAATATGCCAGATGTTAACTGGAGCACCTTTGCTGCAGCCACATCCAAAAGCAGGGCCATTCTTGATGCCCTTCAGGTGGCATGCCACAGACAGCTAGTTTTGGAACCTACTCGTGAGGGAGCAATCTTAGACCTTGTACTCTCAAATGAGGACAGTGAGGGGATCTCAGATTTAGAAGTGGGTAGCCATTTGGAAACAAGTGATCGCCAAACAGTGTGGTTCACGATAAACTCAGCTACAGAGTCAAGCCATACAAAAGTGAGGGTTCTGGACTTCAGGAGGGCTGACTTTGGCAAGATGGGAGAATGCCTTAAAAAAGCACTAGCAAACAGGCTAGAAGGAGGGGTGGAGCAACAATGGGGAAATATCAAAACTGCCATCACAGAGGCAACAAGCCTTTGTGTGAAGCAAATAAACAAATCAAAATGAAAGAAAAAGCCACTATGGTTCTCAAAAGAAGTGGCGGTGAAGGATAGGGAGAACAGATAGCATTTAGGAAGTATAAGGAAACACAGAAGGAGCAGGACAGGGAACTGTACCAGTTAAGAGAGAAGGAAGCATGGAGGGTAGTCAGAATAGCAAAGGCACAAACTGAGGAAAAGATAGCCAACTCGGTTAAGAAGGGGTATAAAACCTTTTATAGGTATATCAGGGAGCGTAGAAAGACAAAGGGAGGGATAGTGAGGCTGAATAGAATGGATGGTTGGTGGGCAGAGAGTGACAGTGAAAAAGCAGGGATACTGAATGAATACTTCTGTTCAGTATTCACAAAAGAGGACGTGGGGGAGGTGCCTAATCCAATTAACAGAAGCACTCTTGAGAGGGGGGTCGATCCCAGTCCTTTCACAGAAGAAAGGGTTCTGAAAGAACTCCTAAAACTGAAGGTGGACAAAGCAATGGGGCCAGATGGAATTCACCCAAGAATTCTAAAGAATTAAGTAAGAACTAGTGACACCACTGACTACCCTTTATAACAAATCATGGGAGGATGGTGTGGTACCTGAGGACTGGAAGAAGGCTGATCGATTCCTCTTCACAAAAGTGGGAGCAAGACAGAGGCAGGAAACTACAGACCTGTCAGTTTGACCTCTGTGGTAGGGAGAGTGATGGAATCACTCTGAAGGAAGAATTGTTGAGTACCTAGAGGCCAGTGGGGCACAGACCCAAAGCAGCATGGGTTCACAGCGGAAGGTCATGTCAGACGATCTAATTGATTTTTTGACTGGGTGACCAAAGTAGTAGACCAGAGGGGCTGTGACATGGCCTCACCTAGACTTTTGAGCAAGGCATTTGCCACAGTCCCACACAAAAGATTAGTAGTCAAATTAACCAGCCTTTGAGTGGGTCCCAGGATGGTAGCCTGGTAAAACATTGGCTGAACAACAGGACACAGAAGGTAATAGTAAATGGAGTCCACTCTGAAGAAAGAGGTGTTACTAGTGGGGTACCGCAGGGTTCAGTACTGGGTCCAGTCCTTTTTAATGTCTTTATAAGTGACATTGCAGAGGGACTGGAAGGAAAAATATGCCTCTCTGCAGATGACACAACGATCTGCAACAGGGTTGATGCACAAGGAGGCATGGAAAGGATGAGAAGGGACTTGGCAAGGTTGGAGGAATGGTCAGAAATATGGCAGCTTGGATTCAATGCAAAGAAGTGCAAAGTAATGCACCTGGGAAACAAAAATACAAGGGAAGATTACACAATGGGGGGGTAGTAAAAACAACAAAATGGAAAGGGGACAGGGGTAATCATATCAGATGACCTCAAGGTTGGCAAGCAATGCGAGAAGGCGGTAGGGAGGGGGGGGATATTGGGATGTATAGGGAGGCATCACCAGCAGAAAACAGGAAGTTGTTATCCCCTGAACAGACAGTTGGTGAGACCCCATCTGGAGTACTGCATCCAGTTCTGGAGACCCCTTCTCCGCAAGGACATAGACAGGATGGAAGCAGCTCAGAGGAGGGCAACTAAAATGGTGCAGGGTTTGCAAGCGAAGCCATACGAGGAGAGGCTAAAGGAGCTTAATATGTATACCCTTGAGGAAAGGAGGTAGAGGAGGGACATGATAGAAACGTTTAAGTACCTCAGTGGAATCAACAAAGTCCAAGAGGGTAGCATCTTTCAGAGAAAGAGATGTGCAAGAACAAGGGGACACAATTTGAAGATAGAGGGGGGACGGCCCAGGGACAATGTGAGGAAGTATTTTTTCACAGAGAGGGTGGTGGACACATGAACAGCCTTCCTGAGGAGGTTGTGGGGTCTAAAACTGTGGGAGAATTCAAGAATGCATGGGACAGACATAAGGCAATTCTTGTGGGGGGTAGGAAGAAATAGGCTGTTGGTTAAATAGGATCTGCAGCTTATCCTCTAGGTAGGGAAATGGGCAGACTAGGTGGGCCAAGCAGTCCTTATCTGCCGTCAAAGTCTATGTTTCTAATAGGGTGGCATTAAAAAAAGGACATTTTCCATATGGTTGCACCAGTTCCCCTTTTTGCAGTAACAAGTTACTGACTCTTATTATGTCTTGTCTTCCACAACTGCTGCAGAGGTCACATTGCTCCCCATCTGCTGGCATGATGTGCCCTTCTAACATCTTACACAGAAAGGCAGTTGTCAGAGGAATTGGTGACTTCTTATGTCTCCTGGGTCCAGGATTGCAGTGTGTTCAGTATGCAATTAGACATGCCAGGGTGTGTAGTTATGAGGGAATACTCTGCATGGCACAAGTGTTCTCTTAGGCACATGTGCTTGAGTGCCTGCAGACACCCCAAAGCAAAGTGCAATTATTCCCCCATAATTACACCTCCCTGAAGTGTTTTACCACACTTATAATAGGGAGAGAAAAGTTGTGAGTTATTAATTCAAATAAAATGTACTTACAACACTTTTGACTACTTAAAATGAGTGGCGTAATTTCAAAACGGACAAAGTAGCCCCTTTGAACATTAAGGGACCCTGCATGAAACTGTGCTGTTCGCCTTTTGAACAGTAAGGGGGCTGTTGTTGATGAAAAAACTTAGCTGTAACTTCCCCCGATTTGGGGGGGGCTTACCTGTCATGCCTCCCACTGTCTCCTGGTGTCCGCCCAGTCTCCATGGCACTCTGCCGCTCCTCCCAGGTCTTCCTGTTAAATGAGCCCTATGGGGCTCACTGAGCAACTTGTGAGCATGCGGCATATCACACAGCTGCTGCTCGCACGATCGAGGAGGTGCACTGTGCATCAGACTGCTGTCGCAGTCAGAAAGTCGACTGTGTCTCTTCTCCAGTTCCTGGTGCTGTGGTTAAGTTTAAGGAAGGCACTGGGGACACAGACTAAGCAGGGGAGATGTTTTTTAATTAAATAAATGGCAGCTGCCGTGAGCGCCGCCTCCAGGGCACCAGAAAAGAGAAAGGTCAAGGGGCAAATGTAAGGGCACAGAAAAGCCCTTATGAATATTTATGAGCTACTGTGTGTTTTCTGGAGACAGTGTATTGCTAGAGCTGCGACTCCCTGGGGACTGTTTATTTATCTGGAAGTGGACTTCCTGGCAAGAGAACTGTTGGGGCTATAACACAGTGGGGGATCTAAATAAGAATAAAGATAATCCTGGCTGCACAACAACATTTTATATGGGGACAGTGAATTGTACTGCTCGGGAAACTGTCTGCAGCCACCATTTTAGTGCTTTGCCACCAGTCGGAAGCCAGGCTTTAATAGAAGGGCTTCTGGGGATTTGCCAGAGACTTATGGGAGATTATCTGGGACAATTTCTAGGTGCCAAAACACCAGCCAGTGAACAGCTGGGAACTGTTTAAGACAGAGTTGACAGCCAGTAAGATCTTAGGAACCTTGCCTCATATAAAAGGGGGCAAACTGCTGGAAAAGGTCAGATTTGGAGAGACAGCCCAAGTGCTAGTGTATGTGCCTCTGAGGAACATGCCAGCTCTCAGGGGTTAGGCCTGCCTGGCCTAGACTTGTTTCAGTCATCAGTCCGAGGGTCCAAATTGTTTCCAGCCTGGGTAGCTGCTGCCTGCAGCTGCAGGTAATCTGATTACATAAGCCTGAGAAGAGAAGATCAGCTTGTATCCTGCCTGGAAGGACCAGAAAGGGACAAGTTTATGATACATATAAATATGTGTAAGTTGTTCAAAGTGCTGCATGGACGAGTAGTTTGAAAAGATTCAAGAGGCATGTTTTCCTTAGCCTGATTTGCATTGTTTTGCCAGTCTGAAGACCGGCACCATCGACGAGGACCACGGGGAACTTCACCTTCATCTGTATCCAACTGTGTCTACAGGTCTTATTTCATCGGAGAATCACCTGGTCTGTGGGTAACATGAGTAAACATCAGGGTAGCTCCCTGCAACAGAGTTCAATTATCCTTGGTGTTGCATCTGATTTTAATTTTGGATTGCTAATTATTTTGGACTGAGCCATCCGGCTCCGGATTACATATTGTGGGTAAAGCGCATGTTGTGTTTTCTTCCTAAGGGCCCCAACAACAGCTGCAACGCTGGCCTACCCCTGGCAATGCTTCAGGCTAGCCTGTACTAACAACTGGGTGCCCAGAGTGTGTGTGACTGTGTTACAGGGACCTTTGAGTGCATGCCTTATAACCTAAACAATGCAGATCTAAAATCAGTCACTAGATTACTGCCCCTTCCTTGTTCACGTCCCCCTAATAAATCAGATCTAAATCTTGCTGCATCTAAACTGGTTGTGGTGTATCTCTGTGTGGGGAATACTGTGTTGCTGCCTTTATCTGTTGCAGGCCTTATTTTACAGGGGGTCTCCAGGGCCATTGCAGCTGATCCAGCCCTGATGGTAAGTGTACCAAGTGTGGGTCTAACACTGCAGTCCTGTGATAACTGTGACTGTGTATTTACTGACCAGTACAGACCACTAGAGGAAAATGAGGGGGGTATCAGTGTCCCGGAGGGCTGTACCCAGAGCAATTACGCTACCATTAACCCTGTATTCGGGTGCACCCATTTCATGGGCTCAGTCCACTCCACCTACATCTAGTCACGCAGGCAGGGGTAGTATCCCTTGGGATAGCGCCACCTAGAGGTTACATAGCTAAAACACATTTATTTTTTATATTTTAGTCTTTGGTAATCGGGTAAGACCCACTAGGCACAAGTGCCTGTTTTCAGGGGTGACGTGGGAGCATTGCCAGGGCTGCACGCCCCGGGGCCATGTCAATGTCTGTACCTGGAATCCCTCCACCCCCCCATGTGGTCCCATCCAATGGGCAGTATGGCTCAGCAGATGGCACCCCCCACTGGGTGTCACATCACAATCTGCTATGCCTGCAGTCTCTCCAATGTCCCCATGACACCCCTGTGCCCCTTCTGCCCCCTCATTTAGTAAAAGCATATTAGCAGTAAGGGAAAATGAACTGCTTTTAAACATTAGAAACTGTGTTGATTTGTCTTGTTGTTATTTCATTAAAATGAAAAGACAGCAGCACCTGAGAAGCTGCAGTTCTGCAGTATAGTGCTGTTCTTGGTATGCATCCAGTTTTCCTTTTGCTATTTTCCTCAAGCTGTGGCTGTGGTTTTCAATCTTTGTCAAAATGAGCTTCAGCTGCATTTGAAGCAGCAAATGTCAGTTTGGTGAACTGAGCTGTGGCTGTGGTTTTCAGCTCTGCATTTATCTGAGCTGCTGCTTCACTTTTAATATCAGAGGTTTCAGTGACTTGGAGATTGCACTGCGCATTCGGTGATTCAGTCGGGCTCACTGTTGAGTGTATGGAGTTTCAACTCTTGCGGAGGTTAGCAGTCGGGAAGCAGTACAGGAGTGTGAATATGAGGCTCAAGTTTCAAAGGTCCTTTAGGGCAGTGCAGGTTGTGTCTCTCTACAGCTGCGGTGAACCCTGGGTGCGTCAGAGACCCTGCACCCAATTTTATAACCGGGGGGGGGGTCCCTACACCCAAAACTCAGGAGTTGCCACACCCATGGACTAGCACCAAACATTTGGCACACCTGTGGGAATTGCCACAGGGATCCAGCACCCAACACAACATTAGAGGGGCTGGGATGATTGGGGAGGGGAATCTGCATGTCAGGAGGGGGCAGAAGGGGCACAGAGGTGCCATGGGGGCATTGGAGAGACTGCAGGCATAGCAGATTGTGGTGTGGCACCCAGTGGGGGTGCCGTTTGCTGAGCCATACTGCCCATGGGATGGGACCACATGGGGGAGGTGGAGGGATTCCAGGTACAGGCATTGATATGGCCCCAGGTGCGTGCAGCCCTGGCAGCTGCCTCATAGATAGCCACCTAATGGTATCCAGTCAGTATTCCTGCCACACGGATTATAGTGCGGCAAAAATAGCATCTGACAGAATAGCTACAGGGATAGCGTAGCACAAATAAATTACTGCTATTCCTGCCACTGTCATCACTTAGGAGGAAGAGGACAATATGCTAGCTGCACGCCACATTGCCGTGCTGTTTCCATGGTGCAGAGGTTAGGGCCACGAACAGTGAAGGGTGGTGGAATGTCCCAGGGACCAGGGTTCTATTCCCAGTCCCATGTCTTTTGTGGGGTCCTCCCCCGAGTTTTGTTTTTCATTTGTACTCCCCCCACCCTGCACTTTTGCCCCCCAAATACAATTCCCCCCATCCCTGAGTTGCCACCTCTATGGAGGGCATTATTATTAGTTTGGGAGGGTGCGAGGGTGGAACGCACCGGCAAACACTCATTGCAGTTGCTTTTTTTTTTAGCCATGGTGGTGCTCAGTGTTTTTCTTGAGCACTACCATTGGTTTCACCATTTTTCGTGTGCAGTTTTTGACCATGCTACCTTTGTTTTCATTACCCAGTGCCCCACCTAGCATAAGCCTGTAGATGGGAGGCAGCCTGCAACAATATGGGAGGGTGGGCACGAGCGGCCTGTGATGGTACCCGGAGAACGTTACCCCCACCACTGACATCCCACAACCTGCACCTTCAGCTTAGCGTCTACAGGCTTATGCGAGGTTTTTACCTATGGGGCAGCTGCCAGGGCTGTGCTCACCTGGGGTCATGTCAGTGTCTGATCCTGGACTCCCCCCCCCCCCCAAAGTGGTCTTATCCCATGGGCAGTATGGCTCAGCAAACGGCATCCCTGCTAGGTGCCACATCACAACCTGCTATGCCCACAGTCACTGTGACACCCCCTATGGCACTTCAGTGCCCTCTTTTGCCCCCCCCGTAGCCCAGTTTCAGACCCCCTTCCTTTGCCACATTGTGTGGCACAGGTGAGTGTCCCTTTGACTACCTCCTGGTTGGTCTAAGTGGAGGCCCTTGCTGCATCCATGGTAGGACCTCCAAAGTTAGGAAAAAAGGGATGTTGCAGTCCTGCCATAGTGCAAGCCTCCTTGCAACCTGGCGTACCCCAATTTCTGTCACAAGGATGGCACAGTGCCAGTTTGGCACAACGGCCCCCCTTTTCAATGCAGACCATGCTCGAAAATTGGTATTGCTGCATCTTTTGATGAAAGGTGCTACTTGTATCAATTATGTTTGACATAAGCACCTTGCGTCATACTTGGGGCTTTGAAAATTGAGGCCATGGTCTCATAATTACACCCCTGTACTGATTTCTCAGCCAATCAAATTGCTCACATTTTTCTCACCATGTTATAACTCTGCATATTTAACCCTTAGTAAGAGTCTTGCACACCTGTTAACATAGTGATACAAAATCACACATACCCCATATGCAAAGTATCATGGGTAGGGCTGTAAGTTTTTCACGGTAAACAATTGCCAAATTCAAGACACATGCATGGGGAAAAAGCAATAATTTCATGGCACATGCACAGTTCAAATGCACTGTCCAAAAATCCTTTCCCTGGTCGCTTAGGGCACCCCCCCACAAACCCTCCGATAAGTGACACCGATACGTTCTTTTGCCAGAAACTTGCAGTTACTTGAAATCCGCAGCTCAGCTAAGCTGCAAGCACATCTCCTCAGTGAGTGATGGGATATATATGCACATCACCATGAAAATTTAGGCTGGTTGTGCTTTAAGCAAGAATGCATGGTGCCACAAAAGTATTATTAGCACAGCATACTTTCTGTTTGCAAGAAAAAAATAATTAGCAGCTAACAGATTTTTTTTTTTCACCTGCAGTAAACTCAAACTGTAAGTTTAGGGGCAGTCACTTGAAATCCGCAGCTCAGCTAAGCTGCAAGCACATCTCCTCAGTGACTGTGATGCTCTGTAGCTGCCAGAAAAAGGATGCACAACCTTCCCAGCATGAGCCAAACAGCTGTTGATGCACTCACACTGATCCATGCTGCAATTTACGCTGTCTGTAAGTGTTGTTTCTCCAGGAGACTCTAAAGTTAGTTCATGGTGTCAGTGTCTTCTTTCAGAAGCATATTAAAGCTGCAAGTAAAGTAACGGATACAGCGACTTATGCAGATAAGGAAACAACTTTTTTCCCTTAATGGGAGGGGGGGGAGGATGTCGGCATGAGGTCCCGGAGTGCTGCAAAGATTAGTATGGTCATGTTTGTAATCCCTCGGTAACAGAAAAAATTAAGGATTTTCACGGGGGACTGCCGATTTCACGGCACTGAGAAAATTTTGCAGATTTCACGGTAATTGTGAAATCAGTGACCCCCATGAAATAATTACAGCCCTAATCAAGGGATATATATGCACATCACCATGAACATTTAGGCTGGTTGTGCTTTAAGCAAGAATGCAGGGTGCCAAAGGGCCTGTCGCACAATTTGCACAGGGTGAGAACTGGTGACACAGACACGTTTTTCATCCTACACAGAACTCATCAGTGTGATTCAGCTGTATCTAACCCCAGGAGAAAATAAACCAGTCCTAATGTGATCTAACAGGTCTGGGTCATGGTTGTCCTAAAATAAGAAAGCAAGCTAAAAAGACAAAGAACATCAGCACGTAAACACTGAGGCAAGGGTTACCCGAAATGGTCACTGACAACAAAGCCAGGTGTCAGAGAAATACAAAACAAAATCACACATACCCCCATAATGCAAATCATCTTTGGCTATGTGTATGCAAATCACTATGAACATTTTGGCTGATTCTGCTTTAAGCAGGAATGCATGGTGCCAAAGGACCTCTCACACAGTCTGCAAAAGTTGAGAACAGAAGATGCAAATACTTGTTTCGTCCTACATAAGACTCATCAATGTGTTTCGCCTGTCTCTCACCCCGGGGGAAAAGAGTCCTAATGTGTTTTTACAGGTTTGGGTCATGGTGGGCCCAAAATAAAAAAGGAGACTAAAAAGACAAAGAGCCGTAGCATAGAAGCACTGCTGAATGCTGAGGTTCTTTGTCTTTTAGCGTTTGGGTTAACCTTGCCTCCGTGCTTCTGTGCTGAGGTTCTTTATCTTGCTAGCATAATGTGTACTTCCAAGAGCTCCTTACGTAGTACACATTCATGACACAGAGGCCATGTCTGGCTAATCAGCAGAAGGGAGCTGTGGCTGCCTGTGCAGTGTAGGGGTCTTGCAAGGCTGTTCTTGTGGTGTATGTCTCCAGGGGCTCCCTTAGTTTCATGTTCATGACATGAAGCTTTGTCCAGCTATTTGATAGAAAGGAACTGTGGCCGTCTATGCAGTAGAATAAGACCTCTGTCTCCTGGAAGACATCTGTGGGCATGTCTCTCAGGCCATGGCTCACATTATGTATGGCACTGCAACTTTACTGGCTTCAGTTCAGCTGATATTGATTCGGCAGGCATGTACCAAACTCGTTAGTTCAGCACTGACCCCTCCCAGTGGTACTGCTTCTTAATGCCCACTGCATACTGCACATAGGAACCAACCTACAAAGGAGAATTATATATACAGTACTTACACCAGGTAATCCTGGTTGTAGATTGGTTCTGTTGATGTGCAGTAAGAGCCTCCCTTGTCAGTGCGGACCTGCTTGCTCCTTGCTAGTGTTCACTACTGTTGTTGTGTCTCGCTTTTCTTTTCTTCAGTTCCTCTTAGAGGGTGGTTCTAGGGAGTGAAACTGGAGAGGAAGAGGAGGGGCTACTGGTTATAAAGTTTTTAAAGACCCATTCTGATTGGCTGAGAGGGTTAGATAACCCACTGCTTACTGCACATGAACAGAACCTACCTACAACCAGGATTATCTGATAAGTATATATATTGCTGCTATAAGTTACTGAATGTTTACATTTTCAAAGAAAAAGGATTTGCATGTCGAGCAATACAGTTACTGTAGGTACATATTAGGTAAGACAGTGAAGGTTTATGAAGGCAACATGTGCTGAATTGCTAAAAGATGACTTCAGCAAACATTGTGAGGAAGCTGTGAATATGAATTTATTTTAATGTTTTGCTTTTATTACTTGTATTATTTTATTGTTAGGTGCCCAGAGTCTTCGGGAATGGGCACCATAGAAATAAAACTTGCCTTGCCATTTAACTTTGAGGTCAGTGTCAACTTTGGGATGAATGTGTTTCATGAAGCAGTTGAAAGTTACACTGAGAAACAATGAAAAACCTCTGATGATTAAGACAGTGTTCAATAAATAAACCTGCTCTGTCACCTACAATAAAGCTTGAAAGTTATTGCCCCATTAAGGTAAATAGGGAGATGCTAATAACGTTCTTGCTGCCCACTATTTTTGTAAAGGCAGAGTGAACACAGCAAGAGTATGTTGATTTGTATGGTGCACATCATCTTTGATTGAAACAGGCAGGAAATTGTATTTTTTATGATAGCTTAGATTTTGTAAAATACAGCCACAGTAATCTATCCAAATATATACAGAAAACTGCTTTTCCAGTGTAACATACATCCACCCTTAGTTTGGGAAATATGACTAGAACTCCTTTAAACAAACAAAAACAAATTGCTAACATAAATGTGATTTACTGCTGTGCTTATATTTCAGTGCTTCAAACAATTATTGTAAACGTACATGGTTACTAGACTGCACTCATTTTCCCTGATCAAACAGCAGACCATTACAGTATACCCTGCACATGTCATATTAGCATAAAAATGCAATGAAAAAGAAAACTGTAAGAAAGCCACACGTTTGACAAGTCCAGTGATATGTGGTTCATTTGTATGGAGTGAGATCTACAGCCATCCTTCGGATCACTGTTGATGGTTAAGGAGAGGCTGTATCACTGAAGTATGAGCTCTGCATGTGGTTGGCAGTGTGATATATATCAGTGTAAAATTTGCATAAGCTGGTCTAATTAAAATCGAAGAGGGAGACATTTGAGTAGTACTGTGTGCAGATAGAATTTGGGTTGAAAACTGAAGATGATGATGGAGTTATAGCTGTGCCTTCAGGATAAATAAGGGTTATGAAAGCACTGCTTGATGACTTAGATTTCTCTAGACAAAGAGTTGCTTGATGAATGAATTGGAAACGTCGTTGCAGAGGATAACAATGTTGCGGCTGAAAAAAAGCAACAAATTAGCTTGTAGATAAAGCAAGATAAAGCTGAAATCATTAAATGGAGCCCCATCTAGGACTGAAATCGCTGTTGGTTGTTTATCTCAGCAAAGCTGGAGGATAAAAAATAATCCTCATTTAGCTGAAAATTGCAATCTGATCATAAGCTGTTTATTGGGGAAGACCTGTAGTGTTTGGGAAGGCTTTCCTGAAATGTCTTGTTGAGTACTGTAGTTGAAAAGGATGTTAGAATCTGCTGGTCACAAAAAGTTGATATAGCTGAAATTTGATAACCTCTCTCTCATTAGTTTGAAAAATAGTTTGAAGTTGATACATGAAGTAGTACACTTTTTGCAGTGTTGTAAGGCATGGTTCTTTTATTTGTAAAGTGTTTTCTTTACATGCGAAGTGCTATATAATACATAGAAGTAATCATAATAAATTAATATATACAGATAGAAACATAGAAATTGATGGCAGATAAGGACCACTTGGCCCACCTAGTCTGCCCATTTTCCCTATTTACTGTAATACCACAGACCCTACTTAATCTCTGGCTTTATTCCCCCCCCCCAAACCACAAAGGTTCCCTTGCGTCTGTCCAATGCATGTTTGAATTCCCATTTACCCACAACACCTCTGCTGGGAGGCTGTTCTGTTCATCCACTACCCTTTCTGTGAAGAAGTACTTTCTTACATTTCCACAGAGCCTGCCCCCCTCCAGCTTGATAGCATAACCCCTTGTTCTTGAACATCTTTTTCTCTGAAAAATGCTTTCCTCCTAGGCCTTTTTATACCCTTGAGGTATGTGACAATCTCTATCATGTCCCCCCTCTTCCTCCTTTCCTCCGGAGTGTACATATTGAGATCCTTTAGTCTCTCCTCATAGGGTTTTTGGTGCAGACCCTGCACCATTCTAGTTGTCCTCCTCTGGTCCGCCTCTACTCTGTTTTTCTGGAGGTGTGGCCTATAGAACTGGACACAGTACTCTAAATGGGGTCTTACCAATGATTTGCAAAGCGATATCACCACCTCCTCCTTTCTGCTTGTGATACCCTTCCTTATGCACTCCAACATCCCACTGACTCTCCCCACTTCCTTGTCATACTGCTTGGCCATTTTTAGGTAATCAGATATGATTACCTCCAGGTCCTTTTCCTCTTTGGTGGTCGTCAGTACCACTCTCCCCCATCGTGTACTCCGCCCTTGGGTTTCTGTGCCCCAAGTGCATGATTTTGCACTTCTTTGTATTGAATCTTTGTTGCCACACTCTTGACCACTCCTCAAGCTTACCTAGATCCCTCCTCATTTTTCCATCCCCTCTGGAATGTCAACCCTGTTGCAGATCTTTGTGTCATCTGTAAAAAGCATACATTCCCTTCCAACCCCTCTGCAGTGTCACTAATAAAGACATTAAAGAGCACTGACCCTGGTACTGATCCCTGTGGCACCCCACTGGTCACCCTCCCCTCCTCTGAGTGAACTCAGTTTACCACCACCCTCTGTCGCCTATCCCTCAACCAATTTCTCACCCATTTTACCATCTTAGGACCCACTCCCACCAGGCTGCCCAGCTTGTGTATGAGTCTCCTATGTGAAACAGTATGAAAAGCATATATGATCTATGTATATGCTGTACACACAGATACACATACAAAATAACACATGCCGTCATAATACAAAGCATCATAGGATGAGTAGGCAAGTCACCATAAATATAAAATGTATATACAAAACAGATGATGCAGTATGAGGAATGGAGGTGGCAAGTGGGAGTATAACAGTGCAGAAGATCAGTTAGTGCCCGATTCATAAAAATGTGCATTATACTTGATCAACGCATAAGTGCTGTGCATACCTGTGTGCCACACAAGACATATGGACCCCAGTGTATTTACAACTGCAGTGGCCATGGGCCAGACCATCAGGTGCATAAGGTGGTGCAGAGTGGCACATAGCAAGCCGGGGATGAAACCTTAGGAAATCCAGCTTGCCCACAGAATTCCCCTTGACCTCACCTTATAAAGCAGTGTAACACCCCATATGGAAACGTACAGAATTGTCATCTGGGAGTAGCTAGGTAAGGTCTTCACTTGCAGGACCTGCATCACACAATGACCTGTATCAGGTGAGGGAGGAGTCACTGGTGGGGGAGGGAGGGAGGCTGTGATATCTCAAAGTTGACACCAGTTGAGAGCATAGTGGCAGACACCCTAAGCCTGTGCTCTCGAGGTTTGCTGATGCCCTAGCAACCACTCAAGGTGATTATATATAGAATAAAGTATGGGTCTGGGTGTGTAACAAGAATTTACACACACCCGAGGGGTCTGATGCTACATGAACCCCAAGAGCGAAGCTCGAGGGGTTTATGCGTAGCATCAAACCCTGAGGGTGTGTGTAAATTCGAGTTTTCACACACCCAGACCCATATTTTATTTTATATAATTGTTGGGTTTCTCTTTTTTGCTTCAACAATTACACAAAATAAAAAAGGCTGCTGTGCCACTGGAGTCCGATCACGTCATGGTGCGCAGTCAGCTTTCACTTTTATTTTAAACATTTTTCCTTAATATTGTGAGGGTGGTCGAGTCAGTAAAAATTAGGTACATCAAAGTTTATGTGAAATGTTACTTACACAGGTGCTGCGGGAACTGCACTGGCTGCCAGTTCAGTGGCGGATCACCTTCAAAGTCAGATTACTGACTTTTAAAGCCCTGCATGATCTGGGCCCTGATTACCTGAAAGAACTCCTGATCCCTTGTCGACCTGTGAGATCGCTCCAGCGCAGCCGGCGAGGGTTGCTAGATTCCTTAGGGTGATGTTAAAATCTTCTGGGGCCCGGCTTTTATGTTTGCGGCCCCTTCCCTTTGGAATTCTCTACCCTGTCGGACTAGAGAGTGTACAACCGTGGGGAGTTTTAAACAGGCTCTGAAATCCTTTCTGTGGGAAAAGGCATATGGTTTTACTCTTCATTGATATGCCTTTATGTGTTTCTATAATATTGCTTCTTGTATTTCTGTTTTTGTACTCCTGTGTTTTTATCTTATGTATTTTATTGGAATGCGCCTTGACATTTGAAAGGCGCAATATAAATAAAAATATTATTATTATTACTGCCAAGTGTCCGTGGCAGTTTCTTTCCATGTTGGTTCTGCGGTTGGGAAGGAGACAGCGATCGGGAATTGAGGAGTTCGAGGAGGCGCATGCGCAGAGTGGGGGAAACTGTGCACGTGTTTGCCATTATAAACGCTCCTTTATAGTGGCAAATTACGCCACGGTTTCCCTATGGGAAAAAGAGGAAGCCATTAATTATACCATGGTTACCACCTGTACATCAGGCATTATCCTCTATGTTGTTTATGTGTACAGAGTGTTAAGAGAGAAACATTCTGCCAGTGGAGCTGAGCAGAATTTTGAATCCATGTATTCTGTGGTAAACATTCCATATCTTGAATGTGGAGAAAAACAGAGAAAAAAAACAGAAGAAAGTAGGCAACAAGACAATGACATCATCAATTACATCACTTGCAGTGGGTGGAGGACTATTTTATCACAAATGCCCACAAGTATAGCTATTGTTTCTACATATAAACTTGCTTTTTCCAATAGTTAAAAGTAAAAAAAAAATGGAGCCAATTTTATGAGCGCAATAAGGCACTCAGGGATGTGTGTGTAAAACATATTTTACAGCATGTCCAGTGGCTGAAGTCACTCGGCCTTCAGGCTTGTGCCTTACTACGCCCCTGACCATGCTGTAAAATATATTTTACACATATCCCTTCATGCCTTATTGCTTACATAAGGACCTCTTGGCCCACCTAGTGTGTCCTATTTTCCCTACCTACAGTGCCACCACAGACCCAAGTCAATCTCTGGTCTCCCCCCCACCCTTGCCTTGTTTCTAACATCCCCATGTGTCTATCCCATGCATGCTTGAATCCTGTTACCATTTTAACACCCACTGGAGCTGTTCCAGATGTCATCCACCCTTTCTGTGAAGAAGTATTTCCTCACATCTCCTCTGAGTCCCCCCTCCCCCAGCTTCATAGCATGACCACTAGTCCTCGAGCATCTTTTTCTATGTAAAATGCTACCCTCATGTACCTTATTCATACCTGTGAGGTATTTGAACGTTTCTAGCATGACTTTGGAAACTCCCATGCCAGAACAGGCACAGTCACCATGTGTGGAGCACACTTCTACATGATGCATAATTTGCAATATGAGTTGGTATTTGGCTGACTTCCATGATTTTGCCACTCAAGGTATTACACACTACCTCTACTCAGCCAGGTCAACCTCTGAACCCTTTGTGAATCTGGCCCTAAAATAGAGAGGGAAATCCTGAAGTGCTTTAAAAGCCAACAAAATAATTTTTAAATCAACTCCATTTTTTACTGGGAACCAGAGTAATCTAATAAAAAATTGTGAAATTACCTCCTAAAAAGAAAAAGATGATATAAGTCTATGGCAGTCTCAGTGGCAATTTTGTTTGTATGGCACCAAATCCATGAGACTCTGAGCGCCTTACAATAAATAACAAATGGAAACAACAATCAGTAACAAAACTGCAAATCATCAAAATCGAGAATCCAGGCCAAAACATAAAGTGAAAAAGTGGGTTTTCAAAGATCTTTTAAAAGCAGCCAGTGAAGAAGCCTCTCTCATCTCCCGGGAAAGGGTGTTCCAAAGAGTCAGGGCTGCAACACTGAACGCTTCTGTTACCGGAGGATTTTCGCCAAGGTCTAGGTATGGACAGGAGGTCTGCCTTCACTGACCGGAGGGCACAACCAAGAATATATGGCACCAGAAGGTAGCCCAGACCCAGACCATGCAGGGCCTTGTACATCAACAAGCAAACCTTGAAGCTAATGTGCCACCTGACCATGAGCCGTTGAAGAGTACTGAGAACCAGCATGATATGCTTGGAGCAGGATGTCCCAGCAACCACCCAAGCTGCTGCATTCTAAACTAGCTGTAGGCGATGCATCAGCCTCCCAGATTACCCAAGGTAGAGAGCATTACAGTAATTCAACCTAGACAAGACCAGAGTGTGCACTAGTGTTGCCAGATCAGTCGGGTCAAGAAATGGCTAGACCCAAGCGATGTTATGAAGATGATAAAAGCCACTGTGGACAACAGCCGACACCTGGAACTCTAGAGTTAGCTTGGGGGGCCACAATGACCCCTAGATTCTTCACCCTATCTGTGACTTGAAGGGTCAAGCTGCCCAACAAAGGAAGGACTGCGCTACTGCTAGTTGCTGCAGAACCCGACTGGCCTGGTTCCACCAGTAACACCTCCATTTTAGATGGATTGAGCCTTAGCCAGCCAGCTGCCATCCAATCTTGGATTTCTCTAAGGCACTCACTCAGTTCTAGGACAGCAACACCTTCATCGGGGCGCAGGACACATACAGCTGGGTGTCATCAGCATAACATATGCCAGACCTAGCATGTAATGAATTCCCCCATGGCAACATGCACACAGCGAATAACATGGGCGTCAGAATTGCCCCATGGGCATGCCACAGCAGAGTGCAGCACTGCTCAGTGTAAAGCAGCCAAGTGTCACCTGCTGCATTCTGCTAGACATGTAGGACTCAACCCAGCATAGCACTGTTTCTAAGAGTCCCACGTAGCACCTATGCTGATCCAGCAGTACCTCATTATCCACCGGGTCAAATGCCAAAGAGAGGTCTAGCAGGACAAGAATGGAACGACATCTGCTATCCTTCGCTAAGAGATCATTGTGCACCAAACTAAGGCAGTTTCTGTACTATGGCGAGGCTGGAAACCAGATTGGAAAGGCTTGTAGATGTCATATCTCTCCAGGTGTTGTTCTAGTGTCACCACCACCACCTTCTCAATCAGTTTCCCCAGAGAAGAAAGGTTTGAGACAGGTCTATAATTGGAGAGATCCATCAGGATTCAGGGGAGCCTTCTTAAGGAGAGGCCTCACCACAGCCTTTTGAAGGGCAGATGGAAAGACATCCTCCCTAAAGGAGCTCCTGGTGATCTCCACCACAATTGGATTACGTGAATCCCGGCATTCTAAAAGAAGTAATTTTGGCCCAGAGTCCAACACACAGAAGGTGGAGTGCACACCAGAAACCATCTAGAAGATATCCACAGAAACTGGCTCAAACTCGGCCCACAAGAATGAAATGTGTCTACATCCCATGAAGGATGGACACTGTCAGCTGATGTTAGGCTGCTCGGGGCATCCCAGCCTGGATGGCAGACACTTTGTCTAAGAAGAACTGGTTAAACTCCTTGCATTTTTTATGAGAAAAAGTTCTACATGACAGCAGACAGACTGGGTTTATTAGTCTGTTCGCAGTGTCAAAGAGCTGAGCCAGCCAAGCAGTGCTGAAGCGCTGAGCCAGCCAGTTCTTTCCAGTGGCAATCACCCATGACAGGAACACTGACTTTCAGGGTGATTGCCTGATACTTACCGTAGTGAGTCCTCAACACCAGTTTGTCCTTTGAGTGGGATATCCACCAACAATGCTTTAACCTCCATTTTAGTTTTCAACCTCTTCAGGTCTGCATCATACCAGGGTGACCTGAGGTTGGTGGTCAAGGTGCATACACGGAATGGCGCTAGGGAGTTGACAGCAGAAGAGAGGGCTGGGTTATAACCCTCCACAGCTCCCTTGACTCCCATCACATAAGCCATCTGCATGTCAAGATGTCCAATACCGCCAGGGTTCTCTGAAGCACCAGATTTTTAAAAGAGCAAAACCTGACCATCTCCACAAGGGAGGTTTTAGTTAAACGGGGAGCTCCGCTTAAGAACTGAACATGGTGATCCGACCAAATGACTGGATCGACCTTAACATCACTGATGTCGAGACCTAATGAGAAGACCAAATCAAAGGCATGGCTGTGCTGGTGGGTACCAGTGGGAACTGCCTGCACAAAGCCCAGGGATGACATCACCTGGAGAAACTGTGTACCAAAAAGAGATATTTCAACATCGATCCAGGTGTTGAAGTTACCCAGAACCAAATGTTGGGGTGACCTGACATGAAAGTCTCCAGTTCCTGCAAAAATTTATGCCCACAACCCTGAGGATGGTATATGAGCATGAACCTGCAGCTTATGCCCGGCCCACCTATTACAGTCATGAATTCAAATGAGCTAGTCTGTCCCAAGGGGTATGCTGTCAGACCCAGAGCAGATCTAAAACAGATGGCAAACCCCCACCAAAGCTCCCATGTAGAGCAATGCACCATGGAGAAACCCGGAGGAATGGACAACTCAATCGCTGGATCAGAGTCATCCACCAGCCAGGTGTCCATGATGCATTCCAGGTCTGCAGAGGAATCCACAATGAAAGCCCCCAGTATGGCAGTTTTATTCTTAAGAGACTTGGCATTACAGAGAACTGGACTAAGGGGAGGAACTGAGTCAGCTAGACCCTTAACCACCTGATGAGTGGAAAACTCAGGAGCCCAGGGAACAGGCAGGGAGGACCCCTTTTCAGACCTCCCAGATGTCACACTCCTGACCTTACCCCAAGAGTCAATCTGTGGAGCAGGTCTACATTGTGACTAGTGCCGCTGGAGGATCCCCAACACCCTGCAGCAGTTGAGCACAGCTGCAGGCAGGGTACGAGGGAACCCCACGAAGGGATGCCACTCCCGTAGCTGCTCCACGGAGTAGACAAAGTAAGGCCTGGCTAAGCACATAAAGGGAATCACCCCAGCAGTAAAATTAAAATAAAACAACCCACCCCCAGGAACAAAACTCATCCTAGTCCCAAACTAATACCCTTGGAAACATAACAATTAAAGTGTTTTTTTTTCAGTGCAAAATTTAAAACTTCGCCGGATACCATCGGCACTGCTAGTTCATCAGTACAGACTGAGTGATTTTCAGCTTCAGCAACGATGGGGAAATCAAAGAATCAACCTCTAGCTGATCAGATGAAATCAAAGTCCAAGAGCATGCGGGCTGTTGCGGGAGTCAGAGTGCTGTTGACTCCCAGTGGGGAACCCACATTAGCATCGCTCCTTGGTGCTGTACAGGGGCTTGACAAAAAGATGGAGGACTTTAACAGCAGAACAGCCCCGCTTGAGCAAAAAGCTGAATCTGCGACAGCCAAGGCATCAAAGGCAGGTAAAGTGGCAGAAAAAGCCCTTGTTACCTGCACAAGGCTAGTACAGAAGAACACCCTGAAAGCGCGACTGGAGCAGTTAGAGAAGTTACCAGGGCTGCTAACGTGTGCATTATTAGATCACTAGAGGCTACAGAGGGGGATAATCTGAAAGGTTTCCTGGCTAACTGGATAACAGAGGCTCTGTCTCTCACTGTGGAATTTTCTATCAAGCGGGCTTATCGAATCATTCCTAGGTGACCCTCACAGGATGAATCTCTTTCATGAATCATCCTGCTGGTAACGGGAGGCCCAGAGGAGAGGCAAGGGAAATTTTATTTATATAGCACTCAGTTCATCAAGGTCTCTACTGATGTAAACAGAAACAGTAAACTATAAAATATACTGACAAGATAAAACTAAAATAAATCGGGTCCCATTAAAAGCTTTCTCAAATAAAAATGTTTTGAGTGAGGCGTTGAAGACCTCTACTGAGCTGGCTGCACGAATATGATGAATAGAGTTCCAGGGGAACTGCCTGCTTTGCACACAGTCCATCAGCAGACTACTCAGCCAATAGGAGGGCTCCAGAGGTGGGACTTTAACACCCATGATCTTCCTGGGCTTGGGACTTGTCAAACGAAGCTGGGTGCTGTGGGACTGTGGCAGTTGTCTGGACAGCTCTGCTAGGGGTCGAGAGGGGGCTCTTCATTCAGCTCTCCCTCACCGTACACAGGGACTACCTGCTTTGCACACCGTCCATCAGCAGCCTCCACAGCCAGTAGTGGGTTTCCTTCCTGTTTTTATCTGCTGTCTACCCAAGCGGCCCATCCATGCAAAGAGCCATCGCTAAGGGCAGAGTAATTTGTCTGCTGGAGTCAAACCGCAGGCTGCTGGTCTGCCTGTTATTCTGCTCTGCTCCCCTCTAGTTATCCAGTATGTGCAGCTCATGTAAGGACTCGAGTCTCCTCTCCAACTGCTGGTTTGCACTGTTAATGCTGTAATTTCTATCTCCTCTGTTTTGTTTAGCTGTAGCTAGCCTGACCATCTCCATACCATGCCTCATTGTGTAACATGTCTGCTTACCCTATTGGTTTCTTATTGCTTTCAATGTACTCTGCATATACTGCATTGCTGCCTGTTGTAATTATGTAAGTACTGCATCTACTTCCTGCTTCCCTGCTCCAAAGGTGTACTATGCTTACATATCACGGTTGATATATGTTATATGATTACTACTACTACTACTGATTTTTACTGGTTTACTTAGAACTTAGTTCATGCTGCCTGCTGAGCTGTCCAATCTCGTACACATCCTAATTGCCCTGCTCTAATTTGTGTGATTTGCTGTTGATTTAGCCTTACATTCTGCTACCGATATTGTTGGTATATTCTGATTTATTTCACTACTGCCTGCTGAATTGTACTGTTCTGAAATTACCTTCTAATTGCCCCACACTAATAACCCCCTTGTGCTCTGCTCTCTCTCTCTTCCTCCACCGTTGTCCCTTGCTCTAACTCCTTGCTGGGTCCCCATACTTCTCCTGCTGTACTGCTCCAATTTCCCTGGTCAGCAGTGTCTCTTCCCCTTTCCCTCCCTTGTTGCATTCTCTCTCTCCCCTCCTCCCCTCCTCCCTGCTTCTTCAAAACTCCCTTCTTCTCTAACTTTTCTGACATTTGCACAAACTCCCTATATGAAGGAACCTCCTTCTTTGTATCACGGCGCTGCTCACCAGTCCCTGTTCTTCCTTCCTTTTCCACCAATAGTTCATACTCCCTATCTAGGACCCCCCCCCCTTTTTTCCTTTATAGCACTGCGCTGCTCCCCTTCCCCCTCTTTTTCTTCCTCCTGGCTTCACAAATTCTTTCCCACTCTCTTCCAAGCTTCCATTACGCTGCTTCTCTCTCTCTCTTTCTCCTTCCTCTTGTGTTTGTCCTAGCTTCCCTCTCTCCCAATGACATTGCTTCCTCTCCCCCCTCCTACGACCCTCCCCTCTTCCTGCCTTCCCTCACTCTCACACTCCCCCTGACTCCCCGGATGCTTCTTCCTCCTGGGTCCACCTTGAAACACTTAAATCTTTTCTCCCCTCCCACCACTGTCCCCCCGCACCCCCTCTCTTCCCCTCACTTGCCACGCGAATGGATCTCTGCCTCCTCCTCCAAGCTCCTCATCTCACTGCTGCTCTTACTGACAGGTGATGTGGAGCCCAATCCCAGCCATGTACACCCTTCCCCGCTGGTCTTCCCAGAGGGTCGAGAATATCACACATCAGTGTCTGAAGCATCCTTCCCAGTATTGACCTGCTTCAACCACTCATGGTTAATCTTCAACCAGATTTGCTAATAATCTCGGTTTCCTGGTTATCTCCCAAGATTCCTGATTCTGCAGTTGCCATCCCTGGGTACATTGTCACCCAGCAGGATTGTGCCTTGGGAGGTGGTATCAACATCTACCTCTCCTCTACCATCCAGTTTGTCCCTGTACACTTTGTTACCTCCCCTTCAGCATGTGAACTACCACTTCACAAAACTCTCTCTACCTTTTTCGATCCCTATCTTTGTAGCTGGCATCCATTGCTGCCCCAGCCTACCTACTTCATCTGTCACAGATCTCCTGTCCACTATCTCCACTCACACCTCAGCTAATTCATTCTTGGGTATTTTAATATCAACTGGCTGTGTTCCTCACAGTCTAAACCGTGCCATAATATTATACATAGACAATTGTACCAGTATTTAGAAAATCAGGATTTGTTGACCAAGAACCAATATGGATATAGAGCTGGGAGGTCCACGGACATGGCCCTAATGGATTTTAACAACCTCGTAGCAACATGTTTGAATAATGGTAGAAGGACAGGGGCCATGTTCATGGATCTCAGTAAACCATTTGATGTTGTCAACCTTTATATCTTGCTTCAGAGGCTGTATGACATAGGTGTATATTATGAACCTTTAACATGGTTGCAGCGATCAGCCTCTGACCAGGGCTGTTAACCCCAAGAAGTGACGGCCAAGTCTCCTGCCAGTCAGCCGCGCCAGCTCCCCCGGACCTGCCCACCAGCTTGCCGCAACACCAGTGATCAGTCTCTGACCAGGGCTCTTAACCCCTAGCAGTGATGGCCGAGTCTCCTGCTGGTCAGCTGCACCCACTCCCCCGGACCTGCCCGCCAGCTTGCCACCACACCAATGATCAGCCTCTGACCAGGGCTCTTAACCCCAAGCAGCGATGGCCAAGTCTCCTGCTGGTCTGCTGTGCCCAGTCCCCCAGACCTGCCTGCCAGCTTGCTGCAACACCAGTGATCAGCCTCTGACCAGGGCTCTTAACCTTGAGCGGCGATGGCAGAGTCTCCTGCCGGTCGGCCGTGCCCACTCCCCTGGACCTGCCCGCCAGCTTGCCGCAGCACAAGTGATCAGTCTCTGACCAGGGCTCTTAACCCTAAGCGGTGATGGCCGAGTCTCCTGCCAGTCAGCCATGCCTGCTCCCCCAGACCTGCCCGCCAGCTTGCTGCAACACCAAATAAGAGGTATTTTCAAATTTAAGTGGGCTCCTGAAGCAGCCTGCACTGATTGGCCTCCTGCGCCTGGGTCTGTCAGCCCATTAAAAGTCCCACAGCTCTGCTACAGCCTGATTGGATCTTTTTCAAACCTGCCCTGGCTCCGCTAAAATTTCTTCGCTCTTGCGGCCAAGTTATTTTAGGGCTGATCCTTTGTTGAAGACTGTATTAGACTCTGCCTGCTGTGATTTTATATGCTGTTGCTCTAGTACCTATGTTAAAGCCTGTATTTCTACTGTTTTAATGATCATGAAAATAGCCTACCTACACTTTATGGACTGTCTTAGCTGAACCAGACTAGGTTAGGAACCTGTTTTTATTTATTTATTTTTCTTTTTTGCTGAATTTGTTGATGCTCTCCCCTCTCCTAACACACTTTCCTAAATATCTCCTCCTTTCTCCTCAGTCTACTACGCCTCTTTCCCAAGCCCACCAACACACGCTCCTTGAAAGTGTCACTGGAATCTGGAAACCAACTGCTCTGGTAGCTGTTCCAGCCCACTGGTGCTATTTTTCGTTACTTTATTTTAGACACCCACCGGCTGGCTCTCTGAGAGCCCCCCTTCCCCAGTTGCAGTTTTAATCTGAAATGCCCTCTCTGCCCTTCCCTTGCTGTCAGTCTTTACTCTGCCTTTGTCTTGAGTCTGTCCCTTCCCCTGATTTAATGTAGGCATCTGAATGCTAATCCCCTCTTTGTCCTGAGTGCTGTCCCGCCCCCCCTGACTTAACCTAACCCATTGCATCACTGCTAACTTAACTGACCCTTCGCCCCTCTCTTGTTCTCTTGCCGTGATCAGCCTCTGACCAGGGCTCTTAACCCCAGGTGGCGACAGCTGAGTCTCCTGCTGGTTGGCCACACCCACTCCCCTGGACTTGCCCGCCAGCTTGCTGCAACACCAGGTACGAGGTATTTTCACATTTAAGTGGGCTTCTGAAACAGCCCGCACTGACTGGCCTCCTGCGCCTGGGTCTGTCAGCCCACTGGATGTCCTGCAGCTCTGCTACAGCCTGATTGGATCTTTTTCAAACCTGCCCTGGCTCTGCTGAAATTTCTTCGCTCTTGGGGCTGAGTTATTTTAGGACTGATCCTTTGTTGAAGACTGTATTAGACTCTGCCTGCTGTGTTTTCAGCCCGCCCATCCACCCCATCCACTATTAAATCTACGGGTGCTCCACTCTACTCTGCTTCCCCACACTGATTGGCTACTATTTTGGAAGTGCCTCTTCCCTTTCAGGTCCCATTAACTCCTTACCATACCATTGTCCTTTGCTTAATTATAATAAGTGACTCGTGAGCATCGTCACCTAGTTTCTCTTGAGCTAACTAACTCCTTAGTAACCACCTTATCCCATACTTATTTCATCCTTAGCCAAGAATACCTCCCTTTCTTTAAGTAAATACTCCTGCTTCCCGCCCTTTATTCCCATGCAGCATGACTCCCAACATAAATATCACTCTGCTATTCTCTCTCTCTCTGTCTCTGTCTCTGTCTCTGTCTCTCTCTTTCGCTTTCCTTTTACTTGGCCTGACACAGGACCCACTTGCCCTGGCATTGCACCTACTTTAGCGCATGATCTCAATATCTAAAGTAGAGACATTCCCTCAAGAACTCTGCACTTTAATTCAACACTTGCTTTGACTCCCACCAGTGCCCCCTTATTGAACACCCCGAATTTGCACCACCCCTTACTTGATTACCCCATTCTTATGCAGTTGCTTTCCCCGTGTATTAATGTACCTCTAAAAAAATCATACCAGGTGGAGGCAGCATAAGGCTCCAAAGCTCCTTGCCCAATATATAGCTAGGATTGCACTGCTCCTCTTACTCCTTGCTGGGAATGTTCACCCAAACCCAGGTCCTACCACAGTATTGAGCACCATACACTGTAAACAAGGGACCCTTACTATTGCCTCCATTAATATACATAGTTTGCTTCCCAAGCTTGATGACCTTCAAGTCTGGGTGTCACAGCACAAACACAGTATTATAGCCCTGAATGAAACCTGACTCTTCCCTAAGGTTCCTGATAACACTGTCTCTATTGCAGGCTGCATCCTTTTCCGACTAGACCTTATTGGCAAACATGGTGGTGGCTGCGCCATATACCTTAGGGACACCCTTAAAGGTCAAATTCTCCCACTAACTCTCCCTTCCAAAAAATTCCAAATGCTGGCTGTTAAAATATTTCACAGCCAACAAGGCAAATCCCTCAACATTATATCCGTCTGTATCCCCCTGCGTGAACAAGCCTCTGGTTTCCAAATGATCACTGACTTCCTTGGTAGCCACCCCCACCGCTGTGAGACCATTGTAATGGGTGACTTTAATGTGAACTGGCTTGCGCCCAAGGCCGGCCCATATAAGGATGCCATTGCTGCTGTAGATATTACCCAAATGGTTCCCACCCCTACAAGGTTCAATTATAAGACTTGATCTAGCACACTGCTTGATCTGATTCTCACTACTCTTCCTAACAGAATCATTAACACCCAGGTACTTTCGGACACCCTTAGTGATCATTCCCCAGTAATCTGCCAATGGTCTAATAAGGCACCTAGGTCAAAGGCCTCATTTTGCCACCAGCGTTTCCTAAGTAAAGGGAAAATTCCACAATTCCTTGCCTCCTTGGCGCAGATTGACTGGTCACCTCTTGACACCATGGGAAACATTGACCCTGCCCTTAACTATTTCATCTTCCAGTTTAATGAAGTCTGCAACATCTATGTCCCCATTAAGAAAAGGAAACTTAGAGGATCCACTAACTCCTGGATTACCCCAGAGCTCATCACCAAGATGAAGGACAGGGATAATCTCTGGCACCTTGCTATGGCCTCAGGTTGTCAATGTGACCTGCAGCGCTACAAAGCTGCTTGGAACCAGCATACTCAGGCAGTACGTTTGGCCAAACGTGAATACTACAAGTAAGAACTTATAAACTCTTGGGGAAATAGCAGATTCTTCTGGGACAATGTCAAAAGCCTCATGGGGAAACCCAATAAATCCTACCCTCCATGCTCAAAGTCAACGGCAAGGTTACTCAGGACCACAGAGTAATTGCTGATACCTTTAATGTTGCATTCACAGATCTTAGCAGTGTCCTTTCTCCTAACTTCTTCAGTGATGCCACCTTGCTGAGTCCCAAGGGTAAAACTGCTACCTCAAGATATACCCCTTCCTTCTATTTTAGGAGAGTATCCATTGCTGAAGCCAGGAAGTACCTTCAAAAAGTCTTAGGAAAACCCAGTTTCAGCAGTGATACTCTTCTTTTTTTTTTTTGTCCCCGAATAAACAATGGCTGTGTATCTGTCACCCCCCCACTGAAATCTAGGTAAAGGTGAAAAGGAGTAAGTAAGAGTGAACCTAACAAAAACAGGCCAATGGTGGTCAGCTATCTGTTAGTGGACATTTCCTCTGCTCATCCAGTCCAGTGTCCAGACTCCATATCATTTGTCTGAGGTTTGGTTAGTTGTATATAAGGGGGGACTATTCATGATTCGAAAAATCATCTAAATGATCTTGGCTATCCAATGTAGTTCCCTCCATTCCCTTGAGTAGCCAGGCCTTCCACCATCGCCAGCGTTGCACATGCTGGTCATGCTGAAGTATAAGTTTGGCTATCAGGGCCTCCGTGGATAGCACTTATTTCATTCTTCCCACCCAGTCTTGTATTGTGGGGGATTCGGGTTGAAGCCATTTGGCTGTGATACATTTTAGCCCAACCACTAACAGTGTAAGCACTACCTTGTGGGAGTCTCCTTTTAAATGTGCCGCTGTAGGGATCCCCAGTACCCACTCACCAAATTTAAGGGGAAGGAGAATTCCTGTAATATTATGGACAGTCACCTGAAGCATTTTCTTAAAAATTGGACATCTGGGGACAGCCTCAGAATACATGCCATTGATTCAGCAGTGATACTCTTGCTCTTAAACTTCTCTCTCTCTCCTCTCTCTCTCTCTCTCTCCCCCTTGAGATTGTCCTGCACCTACTCACTAAACTCCTAAACCTCTCGCTAGCCACCAAACAGTTCCCCCAGCAGTGGAAATTTGCCATTGTTAACCAGTCCACAAAAGTGGGGATAGATCTCTCCATACCAGTTACCGCCCCATCTCTATTCTGCCTCCACTCTCCAAAGCGCTTGAACGAATTGTTGTGGACCAATTGTCAGAACACCTAACATACTAAAAGCCAGCAGAATAAGCCTAATGGTCTGTCTTGTCTGCTCGATAGCTGGCAACCTAGTGGGTGCTCACCTGGAAAAGTAGAATCTACAGTTTCTGCAGCAACATGGCTTCCATAAAGCTCAAAGTACTGCCACTGCCCTGCTTGAATTTACCACCCATATACATAAGGCCTTGGACAGGGGACAACTTCTAGGCATGGTTTACATTGACCTGACAAAGGCCCTTGATACCGTAAACTACCAGCTTCTCTTGTGCTCCTTCTCTGCTCTTGGCCTCTCATGCGAGGTCATAGAATGGTTTGGTAGCTACCCTATGAATAGGAGCCACCGAGTTAAGATCATTAACACACTGTTCTGTAGCCTTCCTGTTCTCTCTGGAGTCCCCCAAGGATTCATCCTTGGTCCACTCCTATTCAGCCTCTTTATTAACAACCTCCCACTGGCTTGTGACAATACAATAATACTTTATGCAGATGATGCTGTCTTTTTCTCAACCCACACTGACCCAATCCCGCTCTCCCATGGCCTCCAGATTCACTTCAGCCTTACTGAATCATGGTTTGACCAGCACAAACTGCTGTTGAATTACAAAAAAAACAAGGCTATGTTGTTTTATAACTCCCGCAGCAAGCTCAGAACTGCCAACCTTACAATCCACAACAAACAACAGCAACCATTTGATCAAGTTCAAAAGTTAAAATATCTAGGTATAACCCTCGATTGTTCACTCTCCTGTAACTCGCATGTTCACCACATTTCAAAAGCCATTAACTCAAGGCTGGGGATCCTCTATCACCACTACCACTGTTTGACCCCTGAAGCCATGCGCACCACAGTAACTAGCTCTGTACTGTCCATAATTGATTATGGGTTAGTCTTCTACAGGTCTGCCATAGATACTACACTAAAAAGAATCAGTACTGCTTTGAGTAAGTGCTGTAGGCTTGTCACAGGAGCTGGGAGAAGTATACATACTTGTGAGCTCTACAAATGTGCAAATTGACTCAATCTGCATGAGAGACTAGCATATCAGACATGCTTCCTGGCCAAGAAAATTTGCCTTTGCCATACCCCACCAGCAACCTTTGTCCTGATGCAGTCTTCCCATGTCACACAGCTCTCGCGCAGTTCACTGAAACCCTCTTATCAGGCTCCTTTCTGCAGGTCCTCCCAGGCTCAGTGTGCCTTCTGTTATAGGGCTCCAACCTTGGTAAATGGTATCCCTCCTGAAGTAACAGGTGTGAATAAACTAGGCCCATATAAGCACATACTGCATCAGCACCTCATGAATCTCAGCAAGTGTGACTGTAGCCTTTAAGCCTACTGGCCGCTCTTCCTCTGGTCCCCCTACAATAATTAGTTCCCTCCCACTCCTTCCATCCTACCTTCTCTCCTCCTCATCCCTGACTTCTCTGTCCTTGTCAGCCCTCCTGCTTCCCTCCCATTTTGTGACCCTCTCCTCCCTCTACACTCCCCCCTCCCTTCCTTACCTCTTCCCACTCCCTTACTCCACCCCTGATTCCTCCCCCCCACCGCGTAATGCCTTCTTCCCTTCTCATGCCCTCCCTTGCACTTAATGGCTCTTAGCACTTAACGACAAAGTCATTTTGACTGCCCCATAGCCCCACTCTAACGTGTGTAATTTCTGGTCCTTCTTTATTACTCACCGCTAACTCTTTACATTGTGTGAACACCTGTTTTCTCTGTTTTCTTCTTTTCTCTAACTTGTATTTGCACATTGTATCCCCCACACCTCTGAACCCACTGTTTGATTAATCATGACTTTACCATGATGTTATAGTATGTTTTAATGATGGTATGTACTTGCACAGTGTTGTCTTCCTTCTTGTCCATAATCTGTGTTTGCCATGAAACCTTTGTAAAAGAACCTCTGGTTCAAAGGTAATTGTAATCCTAGTATTCAGTAAATAAAAATAAATAAATGGTTCAAATCATATTTGACAAATCGACAGCAATATGTATCTCTGGGTACTGCAGATTCGGTATGCCACTGTTACAGTGACACCAACACAGCGAAATACACACCTGTCAGCAAAAGCAACACTTTGCGGACAGGTCGCTGTGTTGGTGTGCCCAAGACAGGGGCTTGCTGTCTTCCGGTCCTGCACCCCTGCCCTGAAACAACTCTGACTGGAGTTGAGAATCCTAAAGGCGGGGGAAGGCAGAGCCCCCTGCATGAGGGTTTTGGGTGGGCGATGCCCCCTGATTTAAAAAAAAAAAAAAAAAAACAGGACCGGGAGACAAACAGGAATCACGTGGACCGCAACTTGTGGGCGACATGATTCCTGTCTGCAAGATGCCAGTCGACATAAAGGATGTTGAACCGGTATGGTAGAGCACAGCAGATTCTGCCCTGAGGGAAATTGCTAGGGGGGTCCCCAGGGATCAATCCTGGGACCACTTCCCTTTAATGTATTTATTAATGGGCTTCCAGAGTTAATAAGGAAGAGCAAAATCCGGCTGTACGCGGATGACACCGTATTGGTATCGTCTACCTGCAGCCAGGAGGAACTGGAATAGAAACTCCAGCAAGATGTTAGGAGTATGGAGAAGTGGTTCCATGATTCAGACCTGGTAATGAATCTAAAGAAAATCCAGTGCATGATGTTTCAAAATGGTACAGTGGGTAACACTGACATTTTGAAAAATTTAGCTAATGGGAACAAAATTACAAACATTGAGCAATATAAATATTTGGGCATCATTGTAGACAAGCGATTATCCTTTGTCGAACATATAAATGGAATGGTAAAGAGTAAATCGAAAACTTGGAGCACTCCATAGACTTTCAAATTGTCTGACTTTGGATACACATTGAAAGTTAGTGAAACAACTAATCCTTCCAGTTATGCCTTACGGAGAATTATTATATAGAAATGGTCCCAAAAATGTTATGATGAAAGTTGATCAAGCTTATTACAGATTGGCCCGCTTTGCAAATAATAGCCAGTATGGCATTCATCATTGCCAGGTTTACCAGGAACTCTGATGGTTAAACCCAGTGAGCAATAGAAATTTGAATTGGTCTACCTGGTGCTACAAATTGTTAAACTCTAAGGAAGAGCATCCACTAAGGAGTCTAGTGTCATCTAGAACACAAACTAATATAAAATATTCTTTAAGACAAATGGAGATATTCACTTGTCCTAAAATATATAACAGGTGTGGGGATGTGATGTTGCAGACGTGTCTGGCAAAGACATGAAATTGTATTCCTGTACACAATAAAACAAAAAATTCTGTAAATGAATTTGTCAGTTGTGAAAAAGATAATAAAACCAGTTTCTAAGTCTTGTACACATGCTTGCTAGAGTGAAACAGGTGCTGTTCTGGGAGTTTTTGTATATTATCTGCTTTAAGTCCTAAGTGTTTTTATGTGAGATTATGTAATCTATTTTGAAAGTTGTGAATGTTTTATGTGGATCAAGACAGTGCTTATTTATTTAAAATAGAGGTTAACTCCTCCAAAGTTTGTACCTGTATGAAAAATAACCTTTTATCATATCATATCATATCAATTCCCTTAATCTCACCCAATTGATCTCCAACCCAACCCATCACAATCCTAAATCCCACAACCACTCATTGCTGGACTGGGTTCTCACCTCTCACACCCACTGCATCATTGATGCTGGCATCCTGCCTGATGCCATTAGTGACCATCATATGGCCTACTGTGTGTGCAAAATACACTATCCCAAAGTCCCTCCCAAACTACTCCAGATCTGGTCATTCCGGTCGCTGGATCTGATCTCCCTTCATGCAGACTTGATAGCTACCGACTGGTCACCTATTTCTTCTGCCAGCTCCATTAACTCTGCCCTTACCTTCTTCAGTACCCATCCCCTTACAATTTGGGATGAGCATTCCCCCTAAGGAAAACCAGAGTTCAAGGTTCCCACCTCCCTTGAATTTCTGCAGAGTTACTGGCATTCCTACGTGCATGTGATCTCACCTAGAAGGTTCACAAGTCCTCCGTCTCCCCTCCTGACTTACTTTAAGTATTGTGTCTTTTGCAATGCCTGTACCTGAGCCACTAGGCTTAGCAAAGCTGAGTACTTCACCTCCACCTTCTGGAACAACCTTAACAATTCCTCCAAGTTCTGGAAGGTCATCCATGCTCTATTCTCTCCCCCAAGCCAGTCCACCCCCCCTGTCCTCAAGGTGGGTAACACCGCAGTTTCTGACCCCTCTGTTGCTTCCGAGTTCAACTCTTTCTTCACCTCCTGTGCCTCTTCCCTTCTCTACTCTCTCCCCTCCCCCCGGCCTGCCCCCCAGTCTCCCTCCTTCTCCTGTCTTCACTATTGACACCCTCAATGCTGTCCTGGCTCTAAATCTTCTCTCGGGTAAGAACCCTGAGGGTCTCAACCCTAAATGTCTCCTCCTCTGTGTCCCTGCCATTGCCCTGCTTATTTCCTCCCTTCGTAACCTCTCCTTCTCCCTTGCCTGTGTACCCAGTGCTTGGAAACAGATCACTGTTATACCCCTCCCCAAAGGAGCTGACCCCACCCCTTCTGGTAACCAGCACACCATCTCCCTGCTCCCCACCTTAGCTAAACTACAAGAACACCTTGTGTTGGCTCAGCTCGCCTCCTTCCTTGACTCTACCTCTTTCTTCACCCCCTTTCAGTCTGGATTCCATAAATTCTACTCCACCACCTCCCCCCTCTCCGGATCACTGACTCTTCTCACCTCATCCATTTTTGTCTAGGTCAAAGCCTTCGACATCATAGACCACCTAAGGCAGCAGAGCTCTCTCACTCCTCAACTAATTGGTTCCATGCCTACCTTGAAGGTAGGACTTGGTCAGTTAGAACTGGAGATTCTCTATCTCTCCCACTCCCTATCTGAACCGGTGTCCCTCAAGGGTCCAATACTCTTCTCTGTCTTTCTCACTGACCTCCCTGCTCCTTTGCATCCATCCACATATACGCAGATAATATGGTAATATTTACCTCTGGATCCTCCCCCTCTGATCTGATGGACAGACTGCAGCTGGATTTAGCCCTGTTTACAGTACCGACTTTCCAGCGCATGGGTTGATGCGTAGCAAAGTTGGCAGTGTAAACACTGTTGGGAGCAGCTTAAGAGCCTGTTGGATCATTTTTTTGATCCGACTTAGTTGTGGGATCAGTAGCGGAGCGAGTGCATTAAATGGTAGTGTGAATGCTTTACTGCGCTCGCTCCACTGCAAAGGCTGTTTTTTTTTTTTAATTCATATTTTCTCCCCGGGGCTCCGGTCGGCATTGACATCCCAATCAACCCCCATAACCCTGACACCCGACATCAGGCCATCCTCCTCATTACCCCAATGGATTACCCCCCATGGCAGGGTGGTGAGGAGCTACCCAACTCAACCCACCAGAGCAGGATCCGGATGAGGAGGTGGCATTCGGGTTGGGCAGCGGGGTCAGAAGTTCATGCTGCTCGACTGGAGCCCAAGTGTCTCTTTTTCCTCCTTGCAGAGTGACGGCATGCAATGACGTCTAGGCACATAGCCGACATCTGCTGTACTCCCCCCTTGCTACACAACTCTAGTAACGCCCCCCCACTTCACCAGAGGCCGCTACAGAGCGATGGGACCCTGGATCCCTCCCCAGGATAGGAGAGCAGTCCTCCGGATGCTTCATCCTATCCCTCCCCTGCTGACCCCTGGCAGCCCAAGCTCGCATCCGAACCTGGGTCACCAGCATGGTGCAAGGTGTGGCGTCCAGCGCCTCAACCCTCAGCGCCATTGGGCCGGCACACAAAAGCTGTTTTTTGATCACCCTGTGGTGAATTCACAGCCCTTCCTCGGAGCGACATGCAGCTCTGTGAGGGCAGGCTGTGTAAACATGAATGCAGCCAGCAGATCGGAAAGGAAGTGGTGCACAAGCCACAGCACTGCTGCTGTGTAAATACAGCTTTTGACAATGTTCAGCAGTGATTCTGGTAAAACCAGTTATCACTCAACACCAAGAAAATGATCTCCATGACCTTTGGCACCAGACATAAGCTCTCAAAGATTACAGCCCTTCCCCCCTCGCACACCCTGGATGAGGCCGCAGTTGATGATGTCCCCTCATTTAAATACTTAGGAGTATGGCTCAGCTGTCACCTTGACTTTTCTGGGCATGTGGATGCCATCCACAAAAACATCATCCTAAACTTAGTGCATTATACAGGAACAAAGGTTGCATCCCTCTTCCTGCTCGCCGGGCTATTGTCCAGAAACCTCCCCAAACATCTGCTCTGCCTTCTCTGCGCTTATTCTCCTCCCTACTCCATGGCTTCTCCACCCAGACCTGCAATTGCTCCTGATAGTTGCCCATGTTCTCTCTACTCTCTACCATGACCCCCCCTCCAATTCTTCTGTTATCCATCTCCTTCTTCTCTTATTTATCTTCTGATATTTCTGGGCTATCCTGGCACCTTGATTCAGTCCCTCTCGATTCCTAATGATAGCTGTTACTCCCTCTAACTGCACTTTGCACTTTGTTTGCTCCTCCTTGATACTTTCTGGGTTACAATCTTCTCCACATCCGGGCCAAATGTGCCGATGGCACATTTATAAGGTAGAAAAAGAAATGGGCAGACTGGATGGGCCTTGCGGTCCTTTTCTGCCGTCAACCTCTATGTTTCTATGATTATGCAAGTATTGTATAAATAGTTTAATTTGCTTATTTAATTGCAGCTTAGTATTTGTTACTTGTCCTTCCTCCTGGCATGTAATTTTAATGTATATTTTATTGCGTACAGTTCTCTTTTCCCAATTACCCCTCCCCCAGGACACATCTGAAAACGAGCTGATATCAGCTCAGTATGTTTTTCCTGGTGAAACGTTTGTGGTCTATGGGCATAACATCCTGAACCTTGAGATAGGGTCCACTAGCAGTTCAGCTTCAGTGGAGTGGCGAGGGGTGGAGTGGCTGATAAGAAATCAGGAGCGCTTTTAAGCAGTCTGGTGCCAATCCATGTAGTGCCTTGTATGTTAGCAGCCAGTCTTGAAGATGATGCACGAATGCAAAGGCAGCCAGTGCATAAC
Organism: Neoceratodus forsteri; assembly: GCA_016271365.2. Taxonomy (NCBI): domain Eukaryota; kingdom Metazoa; phylum Chordata; order Ceratodontiformes; family Ceratodontidae; genus Neoceratodus; species Neoceratodus forsteri. The sequence goes on from CM028129.1 coordinate 729,687,932, forward strand.
ATGCAGAAGTGGAGTAATGTGATCCCTTGATGAGGAGCCCACCAACAACCAGGCTGCAAAATTCTGCACCAGCTACAGTTGATGCATCAAACCTCTAGATAGCCCTAGGTATAGAACATTACAGTAATCCAACCTCATGTTGACAAAAGCATGGGTAATCGTCACTAGATCATCCTGAGCTAAGACCGGCCAGATTTTAGCAAAGTTTCCCGAAAGATGGAAGAAGCCAGACAGGACAAAAGATGGCATCTGCTGATCAAAGATCAATCTGTCATCCAGTATGACCCCCCAGATCTCTGATTGCGCTGACTACTGAGAGGTGCTGGCAACCCTTCCACCAGCAGGCAAGCCCCGATGAACAGGTTCGATAACCATGACCTCCGTCTTGCCTGGGTTGAGATGCTATCCTGTCATTTATCTTAGCCAAACAATGGCTCAGCACAGAAGATGCAGAAATGTCATCGGGGCACAGGACCGGTACAGCTGAGTATCATCTTCATAACAGTGAAACTCCATATTGTACCACCTTATGATCTCCCCTAGCGGCAGCATATACACGGAGAATAAAATGGGGGTGAGCATCAAACCCTAAGGAACACCAAAGAACAACATAGATGACCCTGAGGAAAAATTCCCCAGAACCACATGCTGCATCTTCCCATTCAAATATGAGCTAAACCAGTGCAGAACTGTCAGTTGTGCCATACATAGTATCTCAGTCCATCAGTCAGCACCCCACTGTGTCAAATGCAGAAGAAAGATCCAAGAGCACCAAGATAGTACATTGCCCTTGGTCCCTCCCCATGAGGGATCATGTGTCACCCTGACCAGGGCTGTCTCAGTGCTGTACTGAGGCCGAAAACCAGATTGTAGAGGTTCAAAGATAGAAAGAGACTCCAAGTGGTCTAACTGCTGTTCAGCCACCACTTTCTCAGTAATCTTCCCTAAAAAGGGAAGATTAGAGACTGACCTGTAATTCGTGTTATGGTCCAAGAAGGGGTCTCACTACTGCATCTTTCAAGGGCGAGGGAAAGACACCCTCCCTCAAGGATCCAGTCACAATCTCTGTTAAAGTTGGACCAGGAACTCAGCACAGCCTATAATTAGTCACGTTGGACCTGGGTCCAGTTCACAGTTGGTGGGACACAAGTAGTGACCACTCGGAGGACCTCAGCCTCTGAAACTAGTCAAAGCTCATACCAGGCAGACTGATCAGTGCTTCCACATGGTTGGTTATGCCCAGCTCCAGCTAAGCTGCAAGAAGAAATACCGGATCTAATGGAAGACACTTTGTCAGTGAAAAAGTGCCCAAACTCTTCACACCTCTCTTCAGAAATGGCTCCCGCAGACTGCAGACAGGGAGGATTTAACCATCTGTCTACAGTGTGAAAGGGATAGCAGGGCAATTTTTTCCTACAGCAATTAACAGAGACACAAATTCTGTCTCTTTCTGGTCAGTTACCCATTGGTACTCAGCATAATGGAGTCTCAATGCCAGACTGTCCTCCATATTTCCAGATCTTCTCCAGCAACACTTCAACCTACACCCCTTAGTTTTCCCCGGCCCACTCAGCACAGTGCCAAGGTGAGCTACATCAGGAGGTCAAGAGGTGAATGTGGAACGGTGCAGTAGAGTCCAAGCCGGTGGTAACCACCATATTGTAGTGAATAATGGCCACCTTTGAACCTTGTGCACAAGCTAGGAACATGCCAGAGACATTCAATGCGTCCTGGAGTTTGCGAGGCTCCAACTTATGTTTTGGACAACACCAGATTGTCTCTGCAGAGGGGATAATAGAACAGGGGCCCCCACACTGTAACTCAATTACAAGATATCTGACTAGATAACCGGATCAACCTTGACCGCAGTTATGTCGAGGTCAAGTGAGAAGATTAGATCCAATGTGTGACCATGTTCATGCATCTCAGATGTAAGCTCTTGTCCAAACCATGAGGATCATCATCGACCCAGGAATTGAAGTCCCCCAGTACCATTAGCCTAGGGCACTTTAACACCTGTTTGGCAATGAAATCCTCCAACTCCTGCAGGAACACATTCCCACTGCCCAAAGGCTAGTAGATGAGAATGATCCTTCCATAGATACCTGAGACACATCTGGCTATCACATATTCAAAGGATGCAAATGTTGTAACTGGGAGTGCAGCGAGTCCCGGGGTGGATCTAAAACAGATGGCCACCCCACCACATCTATGGCCCCTTCTCAAGCAATGAACCATGGAATACCTGGAGGGGACAGACACCACTAGCACAGGGCCAGCGTCTTCACCCAGCCAGGTTTCTGTGATGCAGACGAGATCAGCTGAAGAGCTGGCAATTAAGGTCTCCATTACCGCAGTTTTATGCCTCATTGACCTTGTGTTGCATAGGACGGCCTGAAGGGCACAAGCAGCGCAGACTGGATGGACTACTTGCTGCCTGATGAAATTTGGTAGAGCTCTGGGGAGGGGAACCAGGTGTGACAATCCTCGGTCCTGATTCTGTCTCCTCCGTGGACATTTCTTGGTCTGAATCACCCCAGTCCTACCCTCCCCACCACCATACCTGGAAACTCCACTGTCGTAAGTGCTCCTCCTACATAGTATTCCCACTTCCCAGCAAAAGCTGAGCACTTCTGCTGGGAGAACCAGTGGAATCCAAACAGAAGGGCGGAGTGACCACAGATGGTCAGTGGAGTAGGTATGCCTTTCAGATTGAGAGCCTCTACATATAGTTCTGCAACCTCCAATAAAACTGAAACCAAGAGGAACAAGCTTCTTCTTGCTGAAAAATGATCCAGAGGAGTAAGAATGGGGGAGACAGTGGTCAAGTTTTTTCCAGACTTAAAGAGCAGGTTTCTACTCTCCACTTCCCCTTAACATATACAGCAGCTTACCTGTTCCTTAATCGATTCCTGCATAAAGTTTCTTTTTTTTTTTTTCTCTTGTGTTTAGAGAAAAAAACACTCATAAAATTCCTTCCTGGGGGTGGCAGCCAAGACACTCATACTTCCATACGTCTCACAGCAGCTGTAAGCGAAAAGAGGAATTCCAACTAAAAAGTATATGTGCATTAAAACTGGCTAATAGTCCGAGCCTACATATGCAGAGAACATATGAAGAAGGCCATTTGGTATGTCTAGTCTGCTTATATTGCAAGGTCCACAGCTTGAGCTACTGTCCCTGCCCCCCATCCCCACTCTTCCCATCCTTCCTACCCATGATCCTCACCGTCCCCCTATGCTTATCCCAGTCTTTTTTGAAGCTGCTCACTGTCTTCAACAAGACCACCTATTCCGGCAGCGCACAGCAAGTGTGCACCACCCTCTCCATGGAGAAGTGCTTCCTGAACTTCTTCCTAAACCTCCCCCCAGCTTAAGACTGTGCCCCCTCGTGTATGGTTGTCACTCAGCTTAAAGAGACCCTCCTCATCCACCTTATTTATTCCTTTCAAGTACTTGAAGGTCTCGATCATGTCCCCTATCTCTCTCCTGTCCTCCACAGAGTACTTGTTCAGTGCCCTCAACCTCTCTTAATATGCCTCACCCTGCTGACCCACTGTCATCTTTGTAGCTCTCCTCTGGACCTTCTCCAGCAAGTTAATGTCCTTTTTGAGGTGTGGGCACCAGTACTGAACTCCATACTCTACATGTGGCCTCACGAGTGACCTGTACAAGGGCAGCATAACTTCCTCTCTCCTACTACTGATCCACCTAGCTATGAATCCCAGCATCTTGTTTGCCATTGCTGCTGCTTTCTTGCACTGCATGGAGTGCTTCAGGTCACTAGCGATTATCACTCCCAGGAACTTCTCCTCCTCTTATGCAGATACCTGGACTCCACCCAGGTAGTACTCTGTCCTGGAATTCTTGGTTCCAGTGTGCATACCTTTACATTTCTTGGCATTGAAGCCAAGCTACCAAATCTCGGACCACCTCCCCAGCTTTCCCAGATCATCCTGTAGGTCCTATATCCATTCAGCTGTGTCCACTGTCCCTCAGAGCTTGGTGTTGTCCATAAATAGTCACACTTTGCCCTTAATGCCATCCCCAGTGTCATTGATGAAGACATTGAACAACACTGGCCCCAACACTGAGCCCTGTGGGACCCCAATGGCGACCTCTCTGGTGCCAGATAATTCTCCTGCCACAACCACCCTTTGGGTTCTGTCCCTCAGTCAGTTTTCCACACATTTGGCCATCTTATCTTCAACCCTGAGATCCACCAACTACCTGATCAACCTTTTGTGAGGTACAGAGTCAAAGGTCTTGCTGAAATCCAGATAGAGAATGTCTACCGCTTGGCCCCTATCTACTGTCTGAGTTGACCCAGTCAAAGAAGTCAATCAGATTTGTTTGACATGATCGCCATCCCGCCCCCCCCATGAACCTGTGCTGCCTCGCGTCCTGGTGTGAGAGAAATAGATGTTGATGAAATGATTAACCCTCAGTCTGCTGCCGCCAGACAGCGAGGACACCAAGAAGTTCAAACTGTCACTTAGAAACAGGGTTGAAAACCATTTGAAGCTGTCAGCAGTCTGCAGATGGAGGAGCAATAAAAACAGTCTGGCAAAGTGCAGATCTGAGCACAGTCTAGGACAGATAGCACGGGAAAGCTGTTTCACAGTGTCCCTAGAACACACAGCAGAGTAGTCGGGCAGAACCAGTAAGGTTACTCACTGCCACTGAGTAGCTAAATGAAAACATTAGATTCACACCAAAAGGAGAAGGGATGCTCTCATCACCACTTTGCTCTAAAGATGAAATATTGCTGAGATTTGCTGTGAAAAGTCCAGACAGCCAAAGATCCTGTAGAAAGAAACTCTGGGGACTGCTGAACCAAAAAGAAACTGCAGTGGAATGCCAGAAATGCCGGACTCCATCAGAAAAGAAAAGGATCTGCTGCTCATGCCAGAACCATAGCTTCTCCATAAAATCTCAGCTTCGGTAAGTTTCAGTAAATCAGGCACTGTTTCAGAGAAGTGACACTGCTCTGCTGTGCAATATAAAAATATCAGACAACTTGGCCAGCTGACTGGAGGAGAAATATGACTAGGTAAAATAGTAGTAAAATAAGGTTAAGAATTGTATATTAAAATAGCAGTGGTATGAGTAGTATTAAGAACTGCAATAATGCAAATGCCCGTACAACCTCATGGTATTTCGGAAAACCAACACTGACACACTGGCACACCGACATAGAGTTAGGACTTGTAACTGTAATCTAAAACAAGAGAAAAGATGATAATTACACAGTGGCCAACAAAACACAGAAAATAAAAGTGAAATTAAATGAAATAAAATAAAACAGAGCTCAGAACTCAAGACAGCATGATCCCAGTGTGGCTGCCATCTTCCTTTAGCTCCAGTATCGGCAGAGTGGGTAGCAGGGCTGCCTCATTGACACCAGTCTACCAGCAGCATTTTGTACAAGTTGTTGCACCTGCCAGCCATTAGGTCATTACAGTAAATTAGTTGAGGTAAAAAGAAAGCGCGAGCTAAGTTGGTCATGTCATCCATTGACTGAAATGATCTGTCTGGCAATACTTCTGTGAAGATCAAATATTTGACACATGACTTTCAGCAGTCAGAGATGTATCAAAAACAATGCCAAAGCTACATACTTTGAGAAATTAAGGAGATCCTACCAAAAATATGGAGCTATTGAGGAGCTATTAGCTTGGACCGAAAGGCATGATCATCATTTTGAATCTGTCACTCAGAAAACAGACTTTCTGTAGAGCGATTAAAAAAAATACTGAACAGATAGAGAGACTGCCACTATAGAAAAGACTGGAAAAAATTATGCATTCTGCTTTCACTCAGACTCAGAGATGTGAGCAAGGATTACAGACATTAGACATCACTATGCACACTGTGGTGAAGGAATCCTTTACCATTTAATTGGAAAATAAAACTGGGAAATCAGATATGCTACTGCAATTTTAGAATTTGTGAGATACTTGAAACTTTTGACAGTGATTTTCCAATAGTAGAGATATGGTTAAAAACAAACTGATGACAGCCTTCAACCTTCCAGCTGATAAACCACCCCTGCTTGTAAAGGTATTTTGTATGTCCAGAAAGTCAAAGCTTCACTTCAAATCATAGTGTTTATCCTAAATAGAGTCTACTCAATATGCCTTTCACAGAAATCAACCTTCTTGGCTATATTAGTTTTTTATTGAGAGATTTCTTATTTTTATTTTGCTAAATTAAATGGATTGTGACTTCTAGTTCTGCCTTCTTTCCATGCAGGTGTATGCTGAGTCGGCTCCCACCCACAGCATTAAACGTGACATTTTGCAGGTAGTTCCCACTACCAAACTCGCTAAAATGGTGAGAAAGCCATGCTACATTTGAAATGCTGCTGGAAACAAAACCTGAAGACTTACTGGCCTTGCAGATGGCCCCGATGGTTAGGATGCCCGATCACACAGCAGGCCAGGACTCACCACCTCCGAGCAGGCCAGCATCCCTAGTGATGATGAAGGGGAGGACATTTTTAGTTTTGAGCAGCATGCTACAGCACTGCAGTTCCTCTGTTACTGGGAGCTGGAGCTCATGGAGAAGTTGGACAGCCTTTAGCTCCACTCCTAATGAGAGAACATCTGTATTCACAGACTTCTAGAAGGCACAAAGACAGGTGAAATGAATCTTTGTTGAGAGAGCTCCTTTCTTGGAAAACAGAAGTACCACTGAACATTATTTGTTAGAGTCCATAGCGTGCTCAGCCCTAGCCTCTCAGACCTGAAGACTAGGCCACACTTCATAGTTTTAAAATTTCTCGACAGCACCAAGGTAAAAAGTCTGCAGCTGGCATGGGGCAAGAAAGACATACCCTTCAGAGACACTAAGCTATTTTTCGAGCATGACTTAATCACCCTTACTCTGATTAGAGGACATGCTCCTCTAACGATTCAGAAGCACCTGTCCCAACAAAATACAAAGATGGAGATTTTTGCTCCAGCCCAGTTCCGATTCACACTCAGGAAGGAGCCCAGTTCTTTCAGACCATCTGCTGATGCCAAGCCCCTGTTGAAAAAATTAGGCTACCTGCGGACTTGTATGCTGATCTAGACCTGACCCTGGAGGCCCTTCCTGACACCAAAACCTGGAACAAAGTAGTGAAGGCCAAGAAGTGCAACCACCAGCTACACAAAAACTCTCATTAACTGGCGGAGTGAAAGCCTAGTGATAAGCCTACAGACAGGCACCTCCTCTTAAGCAGATAGATCATTAAATTACTGAAACTGCTGGAGAATTTTCTTTTGAGGACTCGTGTGTAAGACTGCACATTTACGTGGTAAGCTTTACTTGATTGGTCACCGGGGGAGGGTCTAGTTCTCCTCTCTCTCTCTCTGGGATTGGGGGGAGGATGTGGCCCTCACTTGAGGAAACATCAAGGGAGAAGGGAGGTTTATTTCCCTTTCCTTTGGGTCTTGAGGGAGTGGGTCATCTCTTCTTGCAGGTGGTGGGAAGGGGGCTCACCCCCTTCCTATGTGAATGACTGTGCGACATCCCTTAGTCAGTGTAAGGTTGAGTTTTAGCCACTTGTGGGCCCTTGTGGGGAGGGATGAACCATGGCTAGGAGCAGCATGGCGGCTACGGCCCCCCATGGGGCACCAGGTCCTCTTGGCCCCACTAGCCAAGAACTGTGGTGTAAAAACAGTGGCCCTTGACAACCTTTACTGATCTCCCTGACAGGAGGACAAAGCATGCCCCTAAATGGCTGTAAAATGTTGATGACCTACTTATTGTCTGCACCCACCGCACTGTCTCTCGAGTCCACATACAGAGGTCTGCCACATCTGACATTTTCCCCACTGAAAAGGGGGAGTTGGGGGGGGGGGCTGCCAGCCCACATGGGCTCTGGGGTCATGGGTGAAACAGGTACTACAAGAAACAACTCACCAGAGCTGGGGGCCCTTTATTACGAGAGTCACATGCCATGGGGGGGCCTTAGGAAAACCATTAAACAGCCATTTAGGGACATGCTTTGTCCCCCTGTCAGGGAGACCAGTAAAGGTTGTCAAGGGCCGCTACTTTGTTTGCTAGTAGGAGGAGGGTAGCACTATGCAAGCTGCCTGGTGGAGAGAGCAGGAGGGGAGCTCATGCAATGTCAGGTTGACACACAGTCAGGGGACTGCCTGCAGTACTTGATGGCATATCAACTGTACAGCCTGACAGGTGGAATAGAAACCAACTGAAATGGTGCATCTCTGTGAAGTGCATGCAGTTTATCAGTTTGTTGATATTCCTGTTTTTATACGTGTTCATTGGTAAGTAATGAGGGGGCAAGGTAGGAGGGTGGGCCCCAGGTAGCGGCACAGCAACTTTGGTGTAAGAGCTTATATGATAGCTGAGGGTGGAATCATGACATATAATGTCAGGAGCTTGAACAGCCCTGTGAAATGGACCATAATTCTTCAGGAGCTCAGACACAAAGGAGCCATGGTCACACTTGTGCAGGAGACCCACCAGACCCAGAATAAACATGCAAAGCTTAAATGGTCGTGTGTGAGCTCAGTGTTGGCCTTACCATGCCAAGCCCACCTCCACAGGAAGGGGATGGCAATTCTAGTTTATCAGAACTGCCCATTGGTGGTTGACACAGTGATTGGTTGATGTTACTGCTGCCAGTCTAGTGACAATAAAAATGACTGTACATAGTGATGTTGCCCGGGGGGGTCCAGCACAGAGCAACCAGGATGATCCTTAGGATGGAGGAGAAACCCTACGAAGAGAGACGGAGGGAGCTCATCATGTACTCCGTGGAGGAAAGGAGGGATAGAGGGGACATGATAGAAACATTCAGATATGTGAAGGGCATAAATAAGGCTGGGGCAGAAGGGAGTCTTTTGATTAAAAGGAGGGAGAGACACTAGGGGGCACAGTCTGAAATTAGAAGGTGGTAGATTTAGGAGGAGTTGAGAAAACGCTGTTCCACAGAAACAGTGGTGACAAGGTAGAACACACTGCCTGAGGAGGTAGTATCTTTAAGGTCAGTGTTCAGTTTTAAGAGGAGGTGGGACAAGGTCAAGGGGAACGTCATTACCAAGGGGTCAATGGAGGGAAGGGAGCTGGTAACACGGGCATGAAATTTGATATGCAGGAAGGGGAAGGCGGGGCAACTGCAGTGTAATGGACTGCTAGCTAAACACTCGGAACAGACTTGATAGGCCATTTGGCCTGTATCTGCTGGAAGTTTCGTACGTTAATATTTTATTCAGAGTAATGGAGCAGAGGGTCCCCATGTAGTATAATTGTTGATAAAAAACAGGGGAGATATTGTTATTAATTCTGTCATCAACCTTTTACTCACTTGGTCACAAAATCTTAATTTATCACCTAGAAAACTTAGTGGGCATTTCAAAAACAAACATATCATGGTCAGATTGTGGGAGTAGCAATGGATAATTCTCATTATACAATGGCAAAAAAAAAACCCTGTGCTCTGATTGGTCAGTGTGTGCATGTGACAGTGATGTTTTCTCAGTATAACATCACTGTGTGAAGTCAAGTCAACATACATGACCACATCTTACCAATAGAGTTTGATGTCTTGTCACTAAAGTAGCAAAAGCTTAGTTTCATATAAAAATGTTATTTTCTAATAATGTGAGGACTAACATATTTGTCATGGCTAAAACATTTCATAGTTAGGCAGAGAACAAGTGTCAGAACATCTCCCTTATATTGTGGGAACATCTGATCTTACTTTGAGCGGGAGCTCTTGCAGCAGGCTGTTACCATTAGGACTAATGCCGCAGGCTATAGGACCTACTGGAAAACTCTTAGCTAGCAGTACCCAGCAGGGCCCGTCCCTGACATCAGCCATGGTATAAAAGGTGGAGGTCCCTAGCTCCACCATTTCTTTTCCCATTGCAGACCCGCTCTCAATGGGAAACCTTAGTTTCGTTTTCAGCAGTTCACCAAAGTTTTTTCGGTAGTTCTTACTGCTTATTTGTAGTTTTTTCTACCAGCACATGTTTTCTCCATCTTCAGTACCCCTCTTCAGGGCCATAGAAAACCAAGTGCTCCTGTGGCCGTCAGATTCCATTGAAAGACACTTAAGAGGCCTGCGTCTTCTGCCTGGGCCCAGACCACAATCTTCAGGCCTGCAACGTTCGACTTTATCAGTAGGACGAGGATCCGATGCCTGAAGGCCTTAAAAGCCCACTACCTAGAAAAGCAGGTCAAAGTCATGCAGAGCTCTCCCGGGGAGAAAACGAAGCATTGGGAAAAATCCAACCAGACAGCCAGGCCCCCAATGGTGACACCTCGGCACCTCCGACAAAACTCTCACCAGACGAGCGATGCGAACCATCTTAGGCCCTGCTCTCCCTCGGTGATCAGGTCCCAGTAAAGATCTAAGGACCGTAGATAGCACCATTCCAGGTCTTCTAGCTGTCACTGGTCTCCTCATAGAAGCAAGTCCCGAAGCAGCCACCAGTCTTCCAGCCACTGCGGGGACGTTCCTCTAGCCATCTTCCGGTCCAGGGACAGGCGCTAGTCCTTGCTCCGTCGTTGGTCCCCAAGCCGATGCTGATCCCATAGCCGACATCAGTTGGTTAGTAGCCGATGTCCTAGAGGCAGAAGCCCCTCCAGATGGGATTCAGCTTCTTACCCCAGCAGGAGCCGGTCTTCCTCTTCTTCTTTGTCTGACCAGTCCCTCTCAGGGGAAGGGGTTTCCCCAGATGATAAAGAAACCCCCTGTTCGCCTCCTGACAATCCCACATTTATGGACTTCATGAGGCATATCCAGGACTCCAATGGGTGGGAGACAGGGACCTGGATCCGGAATCCAGAGGCTATCTAAGTGCCTGAGACAAAAGGAGCCTAAGCCTCTAGTAGTGCTTCCTTTAGTGGATACCTTACAGGACCTCACGAGGCTTACCTGGAAACATCCAGCCACTGCCCCGGCTGTTTCCAAAAAATTGGACAGGCTGTACAGAGCATCGAGGGAAGAGTCTTTTTTTGGCGGAACACCCTCAGGCAGACTTGATGGTCATAGCGGCTGCCATGATAAATCCAAGCAACTGAAGCACCTTAGTTCTCAGCCTCCTGATCAAGAGTCCAGATATTTGGACCAGGTGGGCAAGAAGATATATTCTGCCTCCACCTGTTCCATAAGGTCTCTGAACTTCCTCATGCATATGGTCCAGTACCAGAATGTGTTATGAGAGAAGGGACAGGAAGTAACTAATGCCTTGCCAGATTCAGCTCAGAAGACCTAGCTGCTGGAAATTCTTAAATTGGGTTCAGACTTAGGCACACATGTACTGCGTGCTTCGTACGATACTGCAAATGCGGCATCAAGGGCGGCGGCTTCTGACATCTGCCTGAGGTGCCACACCTGGCTAAGAATCTCCGGATTCTCCCAGGATCTGCAAACCAGAATCAAGGATCTTCCTTTCCAGGGTTCTGTGTTGTTCGGGGAGAAGAATGAGAAGTTGATATCCCACCTTCAGGAATCCAGGAAATCGAATTGATCCATCTGACAGCTCTACAAAAGGGACCAAAAGCGTTTCCTCAAACGGCCATTTTGGAAGTCCTCAGGACAAAAATACCCATGGCAACCAGTTCTCGCAGAGAGAAGGCTTCAAAAGGAAGGCCACAACCCAGCAGGCCGGGAGCTCTCCATTTAGAGGCCCAAAGCCCTCCCAGCCCTCTCAGCCTACTCCCAGATCATCCCATTGACTCGCTTCTGACCCCCCTCTTCTGGAGGAGGTACAGGGGGAGGCAGTAGGGGATCCTTCTCCCTCCATTTGGAGGGGCATAGAAGAATCACTTCAGACCTGTGGGTCTTGAGCATTTTAAGGAGGGGACATACACTAGAGTTCACACAAATCCCCGTGGAGATGCCACCAAGGTCCTCGCATTACCCTCCTTCACACATCAAGCTCATAGAAGGGGAAATTCAGGTCCTCTTGCAGAAAAGGGCAATAGAGCTAGTCCCTCAGGGGCAACAGGGAAGATGGTATTATTCTCACTTCTTCCTGGTCCTAAAGAAGATGCACACTCCTCAGTTCATCCTGGACCTCAGCTCTCTAAACAACTATATGGAATACAGAAGGTTCAGGATGGTGATCCTTCCAGGACTCATCCCTCTGCTACACCAAGTGAACTGTCTCTGTTCTCTGGACATGCAAGATGCATACATGCACATAGGGATCTTTCCTCTCCACTGGAAATTTTTGAGGTTTTACTTCCAGGGGAGGCATTATCAGCTCCAGGTCATGCCATTCGGCCTGTCCTCCACACCGTGAGTCTTCACCAAGTACCTAGCAGTGGTAGCTGTGGCTCTAAGGCACGAGGGTCATTATGTCTTCCCTTACCTGGATGACTGGCTTCTGGCAGCCTCATCAAGGGCACACCTCTTACACACTCTTGGAGACACCTATACTTTATTCCGAGAGCTGGGGATCACCCTGAATCTACCCAAATCATCCCCAGAGCCCAGCCAGTGACTCTCCTTTATAGAGGCAGTCCTGAACATGGTCCAGGGCGTGGCTTTCCTCCTGCAAGAAAGGGGAGATTGTCTGCAGGAGGTTGCCCAAGCAGTACTTATGACCCCCCAAGTCCAAGCCAGGACTTTCCTCAGGCTTCTGGAGCATATGGAGGTGGCCATTCCAGTAACCCTGTTGGCTCTTCTCCACATGAGGGTCCTGCAATGGATGCTCAGGGTGCAATGGGACCAGAGCTCCGAAGGTCTAGACCAGTTGGTCTGGATCTCGGACCCAGTCAGGAGGACTCTTGTTTGGTGGCTAAACCCCTCCAGTTTGGAAAAAGGGGTCTCTCTGTGGCAGGAGCCACCAAGTTGGACCTTAACCATGGACACCTCTGAACTCAGTTTGGAGCACATCTAGGAGACAGCCAGACACAGGGCATTTGGTCGCCAGAAGAGCGCAATCTCCACATCAATGTCCTAGAAATGTGAGTGGTTCTCAGCGCCTTACAGGCCTTTCAAGAGGACCCAACACCAGGCTCTCTTCTTATTCAGACAGACAGACAATACGGCCATCATCTTTTATATCAACAGGTAAAGTGGAACACATTCATACCCCCTATGCAGGGAGATGATGAGTCTGGTATTGGGCCCTGGAACATCACATCAGTCTAGCCATGATGCATGTTCCAGGCATCCAAAACATCTTGGCTGACAGCCTAAGTCAGTCTTGGTCCAAGGCGCATGAGTGGGAGCTTCCAGTCAGTAGCAGACCAGCTGTTTGACACATGGGGTCTTCCAGTGCTGGACCTCTTTGCATCCCCACACAATGCCAAACTGCCAAATTTCTGCTCTCGAGAGCACACGCCTAGTGTTTTCTGGCTAGACACATTGTCCTTTGTTGGACATGGAGGTTCCTTTACACCTTCCCTCCCTCTAATCCAGAGGGTTCTCTTGAAATTTTAGGCTGAAGGGCACGTACGATATTGATTGCCTAATTATGGCCACAGCAGATTTGGTTCTCACTACTTCAGCAGCTAATGTTAGAACCTCCGATTCCACTACCACGGAGCTTGCAGTTACTGTCTCAAGACCGGGGCGGACTGGTCCATCTAGACCTCAACCTTCATACATGGCTCCTGCAGACATAGTAAAGTCTCATTATGGGGTCTCCCAAGAGATGGCAGATGTTCTTGTCTCAGCAAGAAAGCCCTCTACTAGGTCCACTTATGCTATGAAGTGGAAACGTTTTTGCCTTTGGGCTTCATCCCATCGCCTAGACCCGCTTACCTGTCCAGTTAACTCAGCCTTACAGTATCTCCTCCCTTGTTAAATCAAGGCTTGAGCTACTTCTCCATCAAAGTGCACTTGTTGGCAATTTCCACCTATCACATGTTGGAGGGGGGCAAAACCTTAGCCTAACTGGATGTGTCCCGTACTTTCCTAAGGGGCTTTCTGCACATAAAGCCTCCCATCAGGGATCCAGTACCCCCTGGGATCTCCTGTTTGTGCTGGAGAAGCTTACCCTTCCCTTTTTTGAACCTGCAGCAGATTGCGAGCTGCGTTATCTTTCCTGGAAGGTATCCTTTTTGGTTGCTGTGACTTCCGCTCGGAGAGTTTCTGAGCTTCAGGCCCTGATGTGTAAGGAGCCTTATTTAGTTTTTTACAGGGAAAGAGTTTTCCTTAGAACAAATCTTAAAGTTTCTTCCCAAAGTGGTTTCAGAATTAACCCTGAATCAGTCAGCTAACTTTCCAGTTTATTACCCTAATCCTTCCAATGGAGGAGAAGCTCTCCTGCACACCTTGAATATCTACAGGGCGCTGAGATATTATCTGGACACGTACGGCTTCTCATTGCAAATTGGAACAGCTTTTTGTGACCTTTGTGCCTCAACACCTGGGCAAGCCAGTGTCTAAACAGACTGTTTTGAGGTGGCTGGTCCACTGTATAGTCTGTTGCTACAGCAAATACAACAAGCCTCTTCCAGGTACCATCAAAGGTTATTCTACCAGAGGAGTGGCTACTTCCTTTGGCTCTTTGAAGAATGTCTCCATAGGAGACATTTGTGCAGCAGCTACTTGGAGTTCAGTGCACATTTTTGTCAGGCACTACAGCCTGGACATTGCCTCCAGGCGCAGGGACAGGTTTGGCCTAGCAGTTCTCCAGGGATTCCTCTCCTAACAAGCTTACCTTTTTGCCTATGTAGGCTGTGCTGTTTTTGTCATCCTCCTCCTGGGGCATAGCACCTCCTTGCGTGGGAATGCTTGGGACTCAGTCCTAATGGTAATAGCCTGCTGCAAAAGCTCCCACTCAAAGTAAGGTAGTACAGTTACGAAAGAACTTACCGTGACAGTAGATCTTCGAGAGGAGCTCTTGCAGCAGGCATTGCTTTCCCGCCCTCCTTCCCCCTGGAGAGTTTCAGCATCAGGTATGCATGCTTTGCCTGGTCCGCCTGTCGGACCCTGTTCACGGGTCTTCAGCGGGTAAACTGAGGTGGAGCTAGGGACTGCCGCCTTTTATACCATGGCTGACTGTGCGGGACCGACATTGGGTGCGGACCCTGCTGGGCACTGCTAGCTAAGAGTTTTCCGGTGGGTCCTACAGCCTGTGGCATTAGTCCTAATAGTAATAGCCTGCTGCAAGAGCTCCTCTCGAAGATCTGCTGTTAAGGTGAGTTCTTACATAACTGTACTTTTTATAGTATTAGTTTTACAGTTTTATTTTTTTGTGAGGAAAAGTACCTCATGTGAATGCACTGCATCATGGGTATGCAAATACCTAATTGCTTGGTATCGCATAACACACTACAGTGATACCAGACAATTGATTATTTGCATACCCATGATGCAGTGCTTTCACATGGGGAGGGTTTCCTCATAAAAAAAAATAAGCTTTTAAACTAATACTATAAAAGAGATGTTCCCACAGTATAAACGAGATGACACTTGTTCTCTGACTATGAAATGTTTTAACCAGCTACATGTGCTCATTGTTTTCCCCATAATATTAATAAATAAGAGCCATTGTATAATGGCAATAATGCCCTCCAGGGTGTGTATGTGGTGCAGGGATGACATCACTTTTGAGGTGCTGGATGCACTCAGCATACGGCCTCATGCCCAGCCACCTGAAGTGTGATGTTATTCCAGCACGATACACACCCTGTTGGGCATTATTGCTTAATCATCTTCTTAAACTATGAGCCCGGGACTATTCAGTTTCATTTTGCTGCTTTGCTTTTTGTATCTTTGTATGCTGTCTCTAAGTTGGGTTATCAGAAAATCAGTTATTAAATACTTTTACTTAAAGCTGTCTCTCTTCTATTACAGAGTCTAAAACAGTATTGAAAAAGTATGTAGATACAGTATTAACAACTTCTAAGTGGGCCTGGAGTTGAATAGCTATTGGCTTCTCAGTACTTTTTTTCCCAGAAGGTAAGATTTTATAGAAGTCTATAGTTAGCTAGAATTTCAGCGTCCAAAGATGATGCCTTCTCAAGAAGAGGGTGAATCATGGCCTCTTTCAGAATAGTAAGCATAACAATTTCACTTATAAAGATATTTGTTAAAAAAAAAAACACGAGTCACATACTCCCAGGATTCAGCAATGTCTGTATTTAAAAAGGTTCTTTTAGGTATTGACAGACCAGCTGTAGGTATGATGGATAAGATGTTGGATCTGATTTTTTTGCTCTTTTCTTTGAAAACATAGGCAAAGTCACACTCTCTGGAATGAAGGCAATCAGAACACATGGTCAAACTCACATTGCTGAGCTGATGCTAACTCTCTAGGAATGAAACAGTCCGAATGAAGGATTCTGTATAGTCAAAAAAAAAAAACAGAGCCAAGAGGTCACTGCCCCTTAGAAAAGTACACCATAAAAGACATGACAAACCATTATTATTAAACCTGCAGGTAAAATGCTCTTAATGTTTTTTTCTTCATGATTAAAATAAAAACTGAAGTATATTAAACATGACAAACACAAGCAGTATTTATTTATCTTCTTAAATAAGAATATGTTCTTGAAATTCAGTAATTTACATGCGAGACCTGGATGACATTAAAAGCAGCAAACTAGTCTGTCTCTGTCCCTTGGCCAGTCCGTTCAGTTAAAGTAGCAATTGAGATTTAAAAGGTAATATTCATCATTTCCTTGCTGAGATTAACGTGACCCATATTTTGGTGTTTAGATTGCAGAATTTCATGTTGGATGTTATTCATTAGAGCATGCACTTCTATAAATTGTTCAGTTTATCATAAGTAGTAGCAGACTGCATTTTAACAGTTTGAATTGATTTTACCAGCTAAAATATGTGTAACTTGTTATGGCTTGTTCTTCCATCGTTTGACTAGTTACATGCATCTTAAATAGTATCGTTCTGGCTCAGGTCATACTTGGCTGATGTACACATGAAAACATTCTTAATATCTAACTTTTCAGAGTCTTCATTTTATATATCACTGTCATGGAAAGCTAACTTTAGAAATTAAAACAACTTTTTATTTCTTTGTACTGCACATGGGACTATCACATTTGGCAAGAATGTAGCATACATATTCATAACGTATGATTTATGCTTTGTAATACTACTTTTCATTGATTTGACACATTTTTTTTTAAATCACCAGGGCTTCAGGCCAGCTTATAGCAATTCATGTTTTTACATGTCTGCAGCACTTCCTTTGTTTGATAATGCATATTTTGTCCTTGTAGTTCCTCGCATGCTTGATAAAAGGCCCAAGGTTCAATCAAAGCATGTCAGTGCATGAGAAGCATTACTCTTTAAATGGCCTAATACGAACTGAATTGAAGGATTAAACAAATATATGGAATTTCAGTACAGTAGTGCATTCCACCCTGTGTTACTGCAAATATTGTACAACTGGCATTTAAGACGTACATGGAAACAGGAATGTTGATATTTTTAGAGCTGACTACATTACCAGCATTTAAACCAAGTCTAGTTAAAGGTGTCCCCTACTTTCCCCATTTGTTGCCACACCTTTCCCTCTGTAGTGGCTTTCTGCTGCTAATTCAGACTAGCAGTGGCTCGTGGATTTCCTGTGATACCACTGCAGTTGGACTTCTAGCAGTACCCTGCCACTGACTTTCAGGAGCCACAGGTATTACCACCAGCTCTGTAGCATTAAGGCCACTTCCAGATTGTTTTAATTTACCCAAAATTGTTCAGCGGAGATGCAACATTAAGTTTACTGGGTGAGTCCTGCTCCTACACCATTTGCTACAGCTGGGAGTTGTGAAGGGGGGGGGGTTAAAGTAGGAGTCCTGTACTAATTTATATTGTTTACCAGATAAGTTCTGTAGGCCAGAATTGCCTGTGTTCAGGCACAACCCTGACATTACATCACAGTTACTGTATAGAGTATACAAAACTGAACTCACATAAGACAGAATGTGGCCACATGGACATATATTTAAATGAAGTTAGTGAGTTGATAGGTTGTAAGACTGTGCAAGGTGTCATATTTTACTTAATCCCTTGGATGATAACTTGCAATCTGATTGGCTAAAACACAGTCCTATAACCAAGTATAGTTTGTGCTATAGCCATATTATGTGATTGCAGTCAGTACTCTCTGAACTATGTCCTTGAGGAGCACCGTTTTGGTGCTTCCATCAACCCCACACACACACACACTGGTGCCTTGCCTACCTGGACTTAAACAGCCCACATCTTGATAGTAGATTACGAAGGGAAGGGATCATAATTCCGGCCAGAGGAGCTGGAACACCAGATCCCTTCCCTTCGTGTGGTGCTGCTTAGCTGAAAGCACTGCCCCTATGCTGCCCTCCACACCAGCGTTTTATGATACATAGAAACAGAAATTGTCAGCAGATAAGGACCGCTAAACCCATCCTGTCTGCCCCTAAGCCCTATTTACTTGTATGCGGCCTCTGATGATGAATGAGTTTGTAGAGCATGGGGCTGTGTTACACTGATATAAATGGGGGTAAGTCTTCAGTTGCTTTTTAACATATTTTTGAAGTCCACTGGAGTTAGTTGAAAGCCACTGCTCAACCAACATGGTGGCCTTGAATTGACCTCATTACTTAATCTGGCTGTAGATTTTGAAAAACTGTAGCTGAACTTATAAGATGCTGCTACCAATTGAAAGTTGCTGCAATGCAACTGCTTGTTAAACTTTTGCTTTTAAGCATTGTTGCTCGTTACAAGTAGTTCCAGGTAATTAAATGCAGGTGATGGTTAAAGGTGACATGCAACATTAGATGCAGTCCGCTCCTGTCCCCACATACATTGTCATACTGCTGCGGGAGTCGGTGGCTGGTATCAGCAACATAATTAGAGCTATATTTCAACAAAACAATAATGGGTACCAGGCAATCACATATTTTTGGTATTAGACATCCGTTTATGCATACTTCATTAGCTTAGAGATCTTTGGTTCATCAGGCTTCTAATAATTACAACCATCTCCCCTCTGAAATTACTGATTGTAGAACAGTATCATTAAGCATAGACTGTTTGCTCATTTTAAATCACGGTCAGCTTGTGACTGTTTTTGTAATTATATTATTGTATTTGTTTATTGTACTTGTTCGTTAAGTTTTTAAAGTTTGTTAAATGTATCTGACCGCGTGTGAAAATGGGAAACTATTTCCTCACAAGAGTTACCAGTATAATAAATAAAATGAAAATGAAATGAAACTATTTCTATTTTAAATTATTTCCAAAGTAAATCACCAAACCCTGAAGCCTCTCGTGGGTCCCGATTCCTCCCATTTAGTGACATGGATAACACCACTGCTCTGAATTGTAGCAGCAGTGGCTAGAGTTTAATATATTTATTTTATTGCTTCCACGGGGGGTCTTGATGCCTAAAATAATACTTACAGCAATGTTTGGACAGGACATTGCTGTATTATTTTAGGCATCAAGGCCCCACCATGGAAGCAATAAAATATATTAAGCTCCAGCCACTGCTGCTACACTCAGAGTAGTGGTGTTATCCATGTCACTGAATGGGTAAAATAGCCATGAGAACTTGTGTGCACTCAGTTGGGACCCATGCAGCACTACCAGGTTCAGAGACTTACTTCAGCAACAATTTAAAATAGAAATATAGCTCCAGTAATGTTGGTGATACCAGCCACTGACTCCTGTGGCAATATGACAAGGTATGTGGGGTCAGGGGAGCGGTCTGCAAATAATAGTGCAGGTCACCTTTAAAACTGCAGTCAAGCTGCCCAAAATCTGTACAAATCTGTTATTAAAAAAGGTTTAATGAAACATGCATGAGCAGAAGTTATCAGCTAATAGTGGAAAACTACTGTCCGTTGGGTTAAAAAATAACCTCCAGTGCCAACAGTGCTCTCGGTAGGCATTTTCAGACATTATATAGAGAATAATGTATGGACAACAATGTGTAACAAGATTGTTTTACTCACTTACGGTGATCTTCAAATTGCTGAATTATTTGGATAAGCAGCACATACTGTTTAAGATTAGAGGTCTGCAAGAAGTAAAATGGGAAGATCATCCCATCAAAATATTTCAAGACCTATCACACTCCGTCTAGATGAAGAGAGCCGCTTTCAGACCTTTATTTTTGAAGTTCATTGTGACAAATATCCGATTTAAGTTGTACCCAGCCCGATTTCAGGTCTTGATAAATGAATATTACAAAACCTTTGATTCCTTTACTGCAGCGCAACAGGAGTTACCATTGTTGTTTACAGACCTTTTCAAGAAATAAAGCATTATTTTGTTTAAGTAGCATGGTGCTATATGAGATATCTAACATTTCAAGTTGGAAACTACTAATTTTGCCTATTTGGAGCTTACAACCTTAGATGGAAGGGGTAAGAAGAAAAAGTGCACTACAGTAGCACAGTGTTTCTTTTCTTTTTTCAAGACTGACTTTGATAAAGGAGCCCTGAATGATATAATTTCTTCTCAGACTGGTATATTTTTGTTAGTGTGGATTTCTTTTTATTTTTGAGGTATGAATTTGATGACTCATTTGGTTAATATGATATATTCTGTGAAGAAACAAATCTGTTTTTCTTAATCGTTAACTGAAATAGTCTTATCCTTTGTTAATGTGGTCTGAGACTCGATTAAATAATATTTGGATGTTCTTCTTTCCTTTTGGCTTTCTTCTTTTTTTTCACAAAGTACTGACTTGCTCCTTTGGCTCATGGCTCAGTGATGCAGCAAGACCAGCAGCCATTTAAGTAAGCAGTAACCTACGACAGGGTGTGCGGTTATTGGGGATTAATCAACACCCCGGGTGCATTGGGCAAGTGTCTTCACAGCACCCGGGGGGGTGTTGATTAATCCCCAATAACCGCACATCCTGGAGTGGTTTATTGTGCTTATAACATGGGTTATGGTTAAACAACAAAAAAATCTCCAGAAAGGTGTTTTTTTGCTGTTTAAAGAGCAGGACAGGTCACGTATCCTGCCACCTTGCAAAATAGTCCCTAAAAAAAATAATGCATCCTACATAGAAACATAGAATTTGATGGTAGATAAGGACCGCTTGGCCCACCTAGTCTGCCCATTTCCCTACCTGATGAATAAGCTGCAGATTCTAGTTAACCAACAGCTTACTTCCTCCTACCCACCACTAGAATTGATTTATGTCTGTCCCATGCATTCTTGAATTCTCACACTGTTCTTGACTCCACAACCTCCTCAGGAAGGTTATTCCATGCATCCACAACCATCTCCGTGAAAAAATACTTTCTAACATTACCTTTGAGCTGTCCCCCCTTTATCTTCAAATTGTGTCCCCTTGTTCTTGCACATCTTTTTCTGAAAGATGCTACTTTCTTGGACTTTGTAAATTCCCTTAAGGTACCTGAAAGTTTTT
The DNA here is from genome assembly GCA_016271365.2 of Neoceratodus forsteri. NCBI lineage: Eukaryota > Metazoa > Chordata > Ceratodontiformes > Ceratodontidae > Neoceratodus > Neoceratodus forsteri. The sequence goes on from CM028129.1 coordinate 729,709,242, forward strand.
AATCATGTCCCCCCTCTCCCTCCTTTCCTCGAGGGTATACACATTAAGCTGTTTTAGTCTCTCTTCATATGTCTTCTGGTGTAGACCCTGCACCATTTTGGTTGCCCTCTTCTGAACAGCCTCCACTCTGTCTGTGTCTTTGCAGAGATTTGGTCTCCAGAACTGCACGCAGTACTCCAGATGGGGTCTCACCAACTGTCTGTACAGAGGGATAACAACTTCCTGTTTTCTACTGTTGATGCCTCTCTCTGTTCATCCCAGTATCCACCAGCCATCCTTACTACCTTCTCACATTGCTTGCCCACCTTTAGGTCATCTGATATAATTACTCCCAGGTACCTTTCGATTTTTGTTGATATTAATATCTCCCCCCTATTGTGTACTCCTCCCCTTGGATTTTGTTTCCCAGATGCATTACCTTGCACTTCTTTGCATTGAATCTGAGCTGCCATACATTTGACCATTCCTCCAATCTTGGCAAGTCTCTTTTCATCCTTTCTACCCCACCTTGTGTATCAACCCTGTTGCAGATCTTTGTGTCGTCTGCAAAGAGACATTGCTGTTGTGCACAGAGAAATGTCACATATTACACTATTCAGTGGATGTGTGACATTCCTGGTGCATAATACTGGGTTATAGGTTGCCTATCTTTACTTGAGCAGCTGCTCCCCCGACACACCATCATCTCACCTATGTGCTTCATGGGCATCTTGAAGTACTGGATATTATTCAGCATAGTAAGCACATATTTCTTACACAGCACACTGAATCTGAAGTACTCCTGCACACACTGTAAGTCTCTCTGTCCTGTGGTCGGGGTGAACACAAAGTTAATACTGAGCACAGACCCATAGGGATTAGGGCCACGTATCACTTGAAGATTACAACAGCTGCTCTCTCCACGCTGCAACCTAGCTCATTGTGGCAAACTGGGGACACTCGTACAGTCCTGTGAAATTAGGGACAGTCTCAGACTCCTACTGCATGGCCCCCACTGACAACTACCTGTTCCCCTTGCTATGTGTCTCTGTCTCTACACATGTGGCACCCACTGCCACCTGCTGTGCCTCTCCCTCTCTCTCAGATGTGCACACACACTTCACCAAGCTCTGTCCCAGTTTAAGACACTCATCCTGGAGTTTGCGGGAAGGACAGTTGCCGGGAACATTGCCATGACTCAGAATTATTGCACTGCACACCACTCAAACCACTGACAGACACAGAGGACACTGAAACACTTGTGCAGAACATCTTCCTGCCGATTCCAATGTTGCTGTCACTGTCTTCCTTGTTGTGTCTGTTTGTGCTACAAGTACGCCGCTGACAACTGCTCCCTCCAAGATGGTAAGGGGAACAGCCATGGGACACACCAGTTGAGGGAACCTGGGCTGGGAGTGCTGGCTGGCTGAGGAGCAGGATGGGTGAGGACTTGGAGTGGGGGGGGTGCAACAGCTGCTATGGGAGGGCACACAATACTTTTGTCAAGTACCAGTCCTGTGTTGTGCTCAAGCCCTTCATCTCTCCTCAATGTCCTGCCAATTTCTTTGTATCGCTCTCGGGCGTAGCCTGATTTATATAGCATTGTACAGTGAATGGCCATGGGGCACGCAGGTTGAGGGACCATGGCTAGCAGGCTGAGGAGCAGGACGGGGTGCGGTCGTGTGTGTGTGGTGGGGTGGTGGCAGCGGCTGCTATCGGACGGCACACAATACTTTATGAAATACCAATGTTGTGTTCAGTTCAAGCCCTTTGTCTCTCCTTGTCTCCTTGCTGGTGTGGTTGTAGGAGGTCTGTGGGGTGGGTGGGTGGGGAGAAGCAGATCACTGCAAGTAGTGGGGTGCAGCACCGTGACAGTGCAAGTGAGAATCTCTGCACCTTGTGGCAGGGCTGATAACAGCTCATGGTCTCTCTCACTGTTGCTGACTTTCACAGGAAATAGGAGCAGGAACAGAATACAGTGGGGATCACTTACTGACTGCACACTGATGGGAGATTGGCACATACCTTAATGTGCAGAACTTGTGATATGCTGTGTGCCATGGGCGGGACCGTAAGGACCGTTGAGGACACTGTTGTGCCGCATAGGTGGGTGGGTTTCACTCTGGGTCTCGTCAGCACTTTACTAGGTCATCTCACAGTAGGGAGACAGCATAGGACTCCGATGCTTTGTGCTTGGCTCTGTGCAGTCCACGGGCTAGGTGCATGGATTTCACTGCAGCGCTCGCTAAGGCTGCAAAACCAAATTGCTGCTGTTCATGTTTGCTCTGTAGGAGCAAAAAACAGACTCGGCTGTGCTCACTGATTTCACCTGGCACTTCCTCACATCAGCCGTAACTATTTCACGCATTAATAGCTCCCACAAAGAGGTGGTGGTAACACCACTCTTGAAGAAAGCTACTCTGGACCCAGACTGTTTCACTAACTACAGACCTATCTCTGACCTCCCCTTTGTTGGGAAGGTGATTGAGAAAGTAGTGGCTGCTCAACTGGAAGACCATTTAACCATCCATGACATCTATGAGCCCCTCCAGTCCAGTTTTCGAAAAAGACATAGTACCGAGATAGCACTGGTTCAGGTGCTCAATGATTTCCTGAGGGCGAGAGATCAGAAGAGATGTTCCATCTTGGTTCTCTTAGATCTCTCCTCAGCTTTTGACACCGTGGATCACCTGGTACTGTTAGTGCGCCTGAGGCATTTATGTGGAATATCGGGAAACGTCTTTCGATGGTTCACCTCATTCCTCACTGGAAGATCACAGAGAGTTGGGTCTGGGTTTTTTTCCTCGAGCCCAATGGCTTTGTTGTGTGGGGTGCCTCAGGGTTCTGTGCTATCACCCATGTTATTCACGGTGTATATGCTACCCATTGGAGACATTGTAAGAAGGTATGGGCTGAGGTTTCACTGTTATGCAGATGATACCCAGCTTTACCTGTCTTTTGCACCTGACCAGGATGGAGCTCTCTCAGTCTTTAACAACTGTCTGAAAGAAATCCAGGAGTGAATGGATGCTAGCTGGTTGAAGTTGAACTCTGAAAAGACAGAGGTATTGGTTGTGGACCCTGGTCGACAGACAGAGGGGTTCGTTGTTGGTGTGCCTTCTGGAATTTTTCTTGGTGGCATTTCTCTCCCAACCTCTGAATGGGTATGTAACCTGGGGGTGGTCTTAGATGACAGACTGACTCTACAGTCGCAGGTGTCTGCTGTCATCAAGACCTCCCTTTACCATCTTAGGAATATCGCCAGAGTTAAGCACCTGGTTGCATCTGACAAGCTTCCAACATTGGTCCACGCCTTTGTGTCCTCGCGCTTAGACTACTGCAACTAAGACAAAATTTATTTTCAGTAAGAACCCCGAGATTATGGAACACACTTCCCCAGGATATTGTAGACTCTCCTTCATTTATGGTCTTTAAATCTAAACTGGACAAATGGTTAACCAGATAGGTGCCATCAACAATGATCCACATATGTGGAGGACAATATCTATGGGCTTCCGCCTTCTTTTGTCCCTCAAACCAAGTAACTCCCTTTACTTTGGGCTTTCAGGGGTTGAAATTTGCCGCCTGCAGCTGGTGCAGAACCCAGCAGCCTGGGTTTTGACTGGTACTAGTAGATCCAGTCATATTACCCTGGTGTTGCGCGAACTGCACTGGCTGCCTATACGGTGGTGAAACACCTTTAAAGTCGGTTTACTGGCTTTTAAAGTCCTTCACGATCAGGGTCCGGACTATCTGAAAGAACTCCTGGTTCCTTACATCCCTGGTCGATCGCTCCACTCGGCTGACGAGGGGTTGCTAGAGATTCCAAGAGAGAATTTTAAATCTTCTGGCTCTAGAGCATTTTCTTATGCTGCGCCAACCCTTTGGAATTCTATACCCCGTCGGTTACGGGAGTGCGCCTTTGTGGAGGAATTTAAGAGAGGATTAAAAACCTTCCTCTGGAAATTGGTCTTTCTAGAAAGCTGAATTGTATTTTGGGTCTGGATTTATTTATGTGGAGATGTTGGATTTTAATGTTTATTTTAAGCTGTTTATTTTGTAAAGCACTTTGGAATTGGAAAGGCGCAGTATAAATAAAATTATTATTATTAATGCCCGGTCAGGGGCCAGGACTCCACCAATCATCTGTGCACTTCTACTATCCCCATGTTATAATTCCCCTTAATAATACAGACTACCTGCAGCTGAAACTTGACACTGAACTGTGGCCAACATAACATCCTTCTTCTATGTTAGGTTCTTGATGATGGAGTATAGTGTAATTTCATTTTTAAAAGTCAGAACGGGAGATCTATTTATATAGTATTGGAACAGCATTATCATGGCATTAGCTTTCTTTTTTGCAGTGCAGGTTGAGTGGAAATACTGAGTTTGGCTTATTGTTATTTTACTCCTTATAGGTTCCATAGGTTATATATGTTGGCTTGATGGTTATTGAAGGCTGAATTAAACTCTCCTGTTTTTATTTTTTGATGTGAAACTCAACTATTGGAGCAAGCTTTGTTTTCTTTTATATCTGGGAAAATTCAATATAAATTACTAAGGATATCCTTACATATTGGAGATCCAAGGTGATCTGTGAAGATATGTATTGCTAAAGGGATCCTTATTGTGTAGCTTTGTTATTCTAAAAAGGTTGATTAGTTTTGAGTGGTTTTTACACTTCGTAACTGTTTGTCTAACTTAATGTTTTTTAAGTGGTTTAACATCCGGCTAAACCTTACTTTTTTTTTTTTTACGTAGCTATTTAGAAGAGACGTTTCTCTTTATCTGATTGGTAAAGAATCACAGCATAATTATAGAGTATCTATATTATGCTGCGGCCAATTAAAGTATCTATATATTTATATTAATTTTTGCAAGTCATATGAGGGACCTTTGGTTCAAACATTTTTTCTCTCTTTTTCAAGGTGGAGCATGGGGCGGTATTTTTCCTATGCACCCCAGACTACATCAGGGACATTCTCAATATGGAGAGGTAGTCATTAGGACTGGGGGAAGGGATGAACTGTATGCGACTGGTTATATTTAATAATTTTCTTTTGAACATATATATACTTGGTTTACTTGGTAGATATGGATAAAAGAAGGCCACAGCCCATCAAGATGGTCTCCCACAGCATTTGTGGGTCATTAAACCTGAGTCTGGTTAGATTCTAGCCATTTGTCCAGGCCTTTTTTAATGGCAGAAAAGGAATTATGATCCACCAGTTCTTGTGGGAGTCTGTTCCATAGTCTAGGTGCTCTAATAGTATAGAAGTTTAATCTCTTATTTGTTCTGGCCTTGCTTACTTCAATTTGTTTTTTTTATGGAGTCTAGGGACTATTTTTCTCTGAGAGAAGGTAAGTCCACATTGCTGCATATGTTCTGGTGAGTGCTGAATTTTAATAGAAAAAGGAGATCACCCTTGCTTCTTCTGGTTTATAAGGAGTGGAGTCATGTAGCCTGAAGTCTCTCCAGATAGTTTTTGGATGCCAGGCGGGGAACCAACTTAGTTGCTCTCTTTTGTATTTGTTCACTCCTATTTACATCCTTTAATAAATATGGGCTCCAAAAGGGAGACCTATAATCAGAATAAGGTCTGATATGTGTCCTATATAGTGTAGTAATGCATTCTTCCGTCTTTGAGACGAATGTGTTTAATGTGCATAAGAAGTGCATTAGATAATTTGGCCACTTTTATACACTGGTCAGTTGAGGATAATTTATTATTGACCATCACACCCAGGTCTCTCTCACTGAGGGACAATTTCAAGGGAGTATTGTTTAGGATATAAGTCTGTGCGGGTTGTGTTTACCAAAATGCAAAACAGTGCATTTGTCTATGTTAAAGGATATTCCATTAGAACAGGCCCATTGTTCAGTGATCTTCAGAATGTTAGTGAGCGCGGTCCTGTTTGTGAACGAATCAACCTTCCCCTCTAGCTTGGTATCATCAGCAAATTTGGATAATAGGTTATCTGCATATCACTGATGAAGATGTTGAGCAATATAGGTCCTAGGACCGAGCCCTGTGGCACCTCACTAGTCACTTGCCCACTGTCTGGTAGAGGTCCATTTATTCTTACTCACTGATATCTGTCAGATAGCCAGCTCTTAACCCATTTAACTAGGACTGGAGAAAAGCTCATAATGAGAAGTTTAGTAATGAGCTTTCCATGTGATACCTTATCAAACGCATGGCTGAAGAACAACAAGATTACATCCATGGGATAGCCAGAGTCAAGGCCTTGACTTATGTAGTTGTAGAAGGCTACAAGGTTTGTAGTACATGAGTATCCCTGCTGAAGCCATGTTGGGTCTGATCAGAGATGTTCATAGATACCATTGCTTTTTCTAATGGGGATTTATTCATTTTCTCCATCAGTTTACAAAGGACTGAAGTTAGACTGATAGGTTGATAATTTTCTGCTTTAGAGCAGTTCCCGTTTTTAAAAAGAGGTACAACCGTGGCCTTTAGCCAGTCCTGCAGAACTGAACTTTCGTGAAGGGATTTGTTAACAATTAGTGATAAGGGGAGGGCTAAGGCTTCAGAAGTCTCAAGCAGGAACCTGGGATTTAGATTGTGAGGACCTGAACTTTAAGTTTTATTTAGTGATTGTAGTATCAAAAGGGTATTGGACATAGTAATTGTGTAGAAATACAAAATCACACATGCTCCCACAATGCAAAGCATCATGGGCTGCATATGCAAATCACCACAGAATATTATGCTGGTTCAACTTTAAGAAGAAATGCATGGTGCCGAAAGGACTCTCACACAGTTTGCAAAGGGTGCCAACAGAAGGCATAGTAATTGTGTAGTTGCTAGGAGTGTGTGCTGTCATACAAGGGATCAGATACAAAAATGATTATTGACTGTATTTGCAATTTCTTTATCTGTTGCCAGCGTAGAATTGTTTACAATAAGCGTCCCAATATGCCTATTATTACCTTTTTGTTATTAAGATAAGAAAATAGTGATTTATGGCAATCTTTGGAATGGGTGACTCTAAACTCTAGATTTCTCTTGGAATGTATTATTAGATGTTTTAAGTCTTTAACTGCTTTTTTATAATTACAAAGAATTTCCTCTTTATCGTCATCACTGCATTTTTTTAGTATTGAAGAGTTTTTCTTTGTTTAATTTGTTTTTTATGGAGTTATGTAACCATAGGGGAATCTTCCCTTTTTAATTGCATTTCTTCTTAGTGGGGACAAATGTTTTTTTCTAGATAAAGGATTGTGGATGTTAAGTACCCCCAAGCATCCTCAAGGGGGAGGGCTGATTAAATTAATGATCATACTTGGGAGGAAATTCTTTCAAAATTGGCATTTTCATAATTTTTAAATAAAGTGTGGTTGTTGGGGGACTGATACTCATATGTTAGATTAAACCAAATAGAATAATGGTCACTGTTCTCTAATGGGTCATGTATAGTAAAGTTAGAGATCTTGGGCAGGATTCACGAACATCGGGGAAGGTCCCGCAGCTGTGGGAAAACCTCTGCGCTAGTGGGTTACCATACCCGAATCTGCAGATTGCCATGGCTGCGAGTAATCCTAAGGTGGAGCTGGAGTACAACCAACTCCACGGATTACGGCAGCTTGTGGGTGCTGTTGTCAAGGACAGCACCGCAGCTGCGGGAGGCTGCTACGGCCAGTGGGACCTGCCGTAACACCCTCCACAACTACTGCAGCTGTGGATCGGCTGCTCTGCAGCTGTGGAAGTTTCAAAGCACAGCTGGGGTTGCAGAGTGGGACTTAGTCCCAGAATGCTTTGTGAATCCTGTCCCTTGTCACCAGTGTTGGTAATCAGATGGTCCAGTACATTACTTCCTCTTGTTTCTTTCGTTATAATTTGTTCGAGACCTGTGTCAATCAATATGAATACAAAGTATTTTTCATATTGGGCACTACTGGTTAGGGAAATCCAATTAATTGTGGGCATATTAAAATCCCCTAAAATTATGGTATTGCCTCTTTTGACTAGCGTTGAAATATCATTAATTAATATGGATGTGTAATCATGGTTAGCTGAAGGGGGCCTATAGCATGTACCTACAAGTATCTGGGGTTGACCCTTAAATTAAATGTTCACCCATATACTTTCAGTTATTGTAGAATAGGGGAGTTGAAAAGATGAGATGTCATCCCTAACATAGAGGCTATTACACGTTAAGTTGTTGTTGGGTTGGGGAAGGATATTTGGTAAGGGATTGTTTACAGATGATTAAGGTCTTGTTCTCTAATTAAACTGTGGTGCGATTTAAAATTGACAGCTTTTTGTCTAGATCCAGTGTATTGGGATACTATAAAGTGACATGTAAAAAAAGAAAAGGAAAACTTAATTTATCGCATGAATTTGATTATACTATGATCACTTGAAATGTTAAGGGAGCCCCGGATAATAAAAAAGATATATGATTTTGCAACATTTAAAGATATTTCATGCTGTTATTGCTTTTGTACAAGAATCACATCTACTTAAAGAACAAGTTGTTTTATTTAGAAGATTGGGGCCAAACAAGTATACTGGTCAGGTAATAGTTCTGGGAAAAGAGTAATAGTTTTATTAATAGTAGTTTTGTTAGTCAACTAGCAGTGTCAGTGGCTCAGATGGTGGCACTCGCCTCTGAGGCCGGGAGATCAGAGGGCTGTGGGTTCAGTTCCCACATCTGGCACTTGGGTTAATATCTCAGTACTGACACTGTAGTGCAGCATGAGAGAGGTGCTTCACTTCTGAGGTGCCGTCTTTCACATGAGACGTTAAACCGAGGTCCCATCTGCCTGGATTGGTGGTAGTTGAGGTGGATGTTAAAGATCCCATGGCACTTATCGAAAAGAGTAGGGGAATTTCCCCGGTGTCCTGGCCAAATTTCCCTCATTCATTAAAAATACCACCAACAGCTTAATCTGGTTCAAGGTCAGTTGGCCTTCATCTGTATCCCCCTCCCCCGGGTCGTGCCTGAAAATAGGCAGGATTTGTCTAGTGCGCTTACCCAGTCAACAAAAACTAAATAAATAAAAATAAATTGTTTGCCCAGCATGTTTCTTTTCAGCTAATACAGGAGATAGATGACCTAGCAAGTGTTATACATTTGTTCATGGTCGGTTGGGTATTTTTTGAAGTAGTTTTAGGTATCATATGTGGTCCAAACAGTGACTGTCTTTATTTTTTCTCAGAATTGGGCCTTATTCTAGCCCCATTTTCACATTTACCATTCATAATCAGTGGAGATTGAATCTACCCTTATACAAAGAATTAGATAAATCAGAAAGCCATAAATGTGGCCTAACTACAAAGGGGACTGCGATTAATTTATGGATTCTCTAGGGTTAACAGATCCTTGACATATTTTACACCCTCCAAGAATGGCAATTTGTTTTCTACTATCCCACATCATTCTTTCTCTAGAATCAATTATTTTTTTATTTCTCAAAGTATTATGTCAGGACTGATTTTGTGTGATATATAGGCCTTAGTTCTCTCAGACTACTCTCTGGTATGTTTAATCCATCATATACTGTAAATCAAAATGTGGAAAGGGACAAAGTTTAGAGATTAAATTCACAAATATTAAAAGATCCCATTATAGTAAATAAACTCAGATTGCATATCACTCAATTCTTTGAAATTAATAAAAATACCGTATCAGCCTCAGATATTTTATGGGGGGCTGCCAAGTCAGTTATTAGGGGAGAATGTATTCGATTAGTGGCCAGGTGTAAAAATCAATGGTGGACCAACTACTATTTGAAAACAGGTAGATTAAAAGAACTCTTAATTCTGATACCCCGCTAAATGTCTGGACACACCTAAATAAACTTAAGGCTAAGTATTTTAGTTTACTAGCTGAATGAGCTATTTTTCAAACAAAAGTTAGATATTTAGACTCGTGTGAAAAATCGGACAAATTATTAGCTTTGTGGCTTCGCCAGCAGGACACCTTGCATGTAGTAGCCGGTCTCCAGCCTTGGCCAGGGGCACAGATTGTAATCAATCCTCATGACATAGTTAATATATTTCAGGATTATTATAGTAAGTTATATTCTGAAGATCAGGGGAAATCTATTAACTCAGAAGCAATGAATCAGTTCTTAGAAAGTGTTAGTCTCCCGTCTCTTAATTCACAACTGTAAGAAATCTTGGAAGGACCAATTACACTGGCAGAAGTCTTAAATGCATTTCAACAACTTCCTAATGATAAGGCTCTGGGTCCAGATGGGTATACCTCAGATTTTTGCTAAACTTTTTCAGCAAAATTAGCCCCGTTTTTATTTGATTTATCTATCTGTCAAAGGTGTACATGACTGTTCTTTAGCAGAGGTGTGTATTACCCTTCTCCCAAAACCTGGTAAAAAAAAAAAACCTGCTTAGCATCAGATTATAGACCAATTTCTTTGATTAACACCGATTTTAAATTGCTTGCTAAAATTCTTGTCAACAGATTATCAAACATTTGGAATGTGTTGATTGGAAGAGAACAGGTTTGTTTTGTTAAAGGAAGAGTATCTAGTGACCATTTATGTAAATCATATCATTTTTTAATTTCTGCGTCTGGTAGATGCCGGATCCCAGCAGTCCTGGTTTCCCTCAATGCAGAAAAAGCATTTGACAGAGTTCTTGGCCCTACCTTTTTTCTGTGTTAGTCAAATATGGCATACCATTGGATTTTATTCATTGAGTGCAGGTATTATATCAACATCCCTCTGCTAGAATATGGTGTAATGGTATTCTGTCAGATAAAATTATTTTACAAAGAAGAACTAGGCAGGGATGCCCTTTATAGCCCATGTTTATTCATTTATTTCATTCTTTGGTAACCGGGTAAGGCCCACGAGGCACAAGTGCTTGTTTTCAGGGGTGACCCAGGAGCACTGGGGAGGTTAAGTGACTTACTCAGAGTCGCACAGTATGCAAGTGGAGGTTGTGGGAATCAAACATAGGTCTGCTGGATGTACCAGGCTCATTCACAGCTTGTTATTCTAACAACTAGGCTATACTGCCAGTTATTCAATCTGTATCTTGAACCGCTAATCTGGAAATTGTGTCAATGAATTAAGCAGGGGTATATTGGTGGGGAATACTAGGCATAAATTGTCTGCATATGCAGATGATCTTTTATTACACTTGGAATACCCCCAGGTATCCATACCTGCCGCCATCAATGAAATCAAAAATTTCTCTCTTTTCGAGGCATAAATTAAATATCAATAAAGCAAAAGTTTTAGCCCTTAATTCCTTTGTATATAAACTGTGCATTCTAAATGTGAGATTGAAATGGAAAACTAAGTCTTTAAATATTTAGGTATATTTATTTCAAGAGCCTTGACTGCTTTAGAAAAAGTTAATTTAGACCCGTTACTTAAAGAGCAGCTGACACCTTCAGGGGAACTTTAACAAAACATCTTTAGACACTGTCCAGCTTGTATTTCACATTAGTTCTGTATTTCTCCTGCCCATTAGTTTTACTGAGGTCATTTGCATGAAAACAGGATATTTGCTCCTGAATGATTTGTCTATTCTAACTGCTTTCTCTCTACCTGAGGTCATAATGCATTGCTTGTGACATCATAGTTACATCCATGGCAACAGATTGTGATGTTACAACACAGGATTATGATTTTAAGTAGGGATAAGCTAAAGAGGCAGATGAACTCTGAGGGACAAAGATCAAGTATTCATGCAAATTTCCTCAGTATTAAATTATTGGGAGAAATGTATAGAATATATACAGAATGCAAGCCAAATTGTACCTATTTATTACATTTTTTCAAATTTTCTTATAGGCATCAGCAGCTCTTTAAGTTAATTATGATTTACAACGTTGGAAAAAAACTCCCATTAATGCTTCTAGGAGGTGTACAAGTTAGTAAAATGAATATTTTACCTCAGATCATTTATATACTGGATATGTTGAATATCTTTTTACCCAAAAAGTGGTTCATGGGGTTGCAGTCACTTCTGAATGATTTTCTTTGGCAGGGACGTCAAGCTTACTTTAAGCTGACCACTGCTCTAATAAAAGGAGGCCTTCTCCTTTCCTAACATATTTTTATACTACAGTGCATTACAATGCAGTAAATACTGTTTATGGGCATTGAATTCCAGGATATGCTATAATTCAGGATATATTCCAGTATGGTTAAAAATAAATAAGATATTTGCCATCATTATGGACTACAGCTTTCTACCTTATTGTATCTAAGAACTTTGAAATTACCCTCTCTTCTTAAGTCAGCATCAGTATATTGGCCTTTAAGGGCACATTGGCAGCTGGGTAACTATCTTCATCTGGAATGGTATAAAGACATTACACAACCAATATATGGTAATATTAATTTCCAAATAAATAAGCAACCTCTCTCCCCTGCTTTTTTCCAATCTTCCAATATTAATAGTCAAAGATCTGTTCAATGGCGATAAGATTATTTCATTCAAAGTATTACAATATAGGTTTTCTTTACCAAAGTCAGATGTTCTTCATTATCAACAAATGATTCATGTGATACTTGGATATTTGGAGTCAGCCTCATGGAGTAGACTAAGTGAAGACATTTTGCTAAGGGTGGTATCTGTTGCTTTTAAGCCTCACTCTATATCAGGTCTTTACAATTTGCTACAAGAACTCAATCCTGACACTCCATCTGGGATATGTTATTGTTGGCTAAATGTATTATCATTGCCGAGTGATGAATTAATGTAGCATCAAGTATGGCTTCATGTATATAAATCTATTAAATTAGATACCATTGGATGCAATTTGAAATTGCATAATGTATGCTTAACTTCTTTTAAATTGAAACAGATGGGAAAAATTTTGTTGTCTATTTGTACCAGGTATAATTTGGAAGAAGGTACTCTAATACATATACTGTGGGAGTACCATATAGTTGCTCCTTTTTGGAAGGATCTACGTATCCGTCTAGGTCCCTTACTTAATATAACAGACCTGTTTACCATAGAAATCTGTTGGGCTATTTTCCATCAGATGTGGTAGGTTATAAGAGAGTGTACATGGCCCTAATTTCTTGTACAGCTAGATTAATTACTTTTAGACATTGGATGGATACTGACATTCCAACATGGAGGGAATGGCACTCTGAAATATTACAGGCATTAGCTATTGAAAAACATATAGCGCCTCTTCGCCATCATCTCCATCATTTCTACTCCAAATGGGAACAACTCCTTATTTTATTAGAGAACATGTAATCTGCTTCTTGGGCTTCCCTCTTGTTTAATTTATTTAAGTTTAATTTATTTGCGGGTTTAAAGTTTTCATGTATCAAGATCTGTGAATTCCAGATAATATTAATAAGTTCACTGTCTCATATAGATAGAGCCAAAATCTGTTTTTATTTTATGTTCTGGTTGCAGATTAATATATCTTTATATTCCATTCATGGGACTAATTTTTATACAGTTACATCAACCTTACACACCGGGATACAGAACTGGGAAATTGTACTGTTTGTTTGTATGTTCTTGTTTGTATCTTTGTTATTGCTGTATTTGGATAATAATGGTTAAATAAAATTGACTTAATTATAAAAATGTATGAAGAAGAGGAAATGACTCATGTAGCTGTCTCAAGCTAACTCTTTCTTCCTGCTCAGAAGAGAGTTTGAAAAACACTCCTAGGTCTCTACCTGAAGACGTCTCCTTTCAGGCTTTACCCAAAACAGGTCCAGCTAAACTGGTGTTTCAAGCAGAGGAGGATGAGTCCTTCAAGAAGAACCTATATGAGTTGTTGGAGTTGTCTGACTCCCCTACTGTAATCATCCCTCCTGTGCATTCAGCATTGGAGACTGCTACTTTGGCTGCTTGGCATAAGCCTGCTCAATTGCCAGCAGTACCAAGAAAGGCTAACAAACAATATCCTGGCTGTACAGTGCAGCCTTAGGCCCACATTTTCAAATGCTAGGGGACACCCATGGGCCGACGCAAAAAAATGCTATATTTAAACGAGACGCGCGATCGAGCATCATGTCTGAATATAGCAATGCATGTGCTCGGTGCAAATGGGGGCCACTGATAATGCACCAGCACATCCCCCTGGATGGCCTGAATACCTGGAATAGGGATGTGCAGCACAACTGCAGATGTGCCCAGCCCAAATTCCAGGTATTCAGCCAGGAAAATGCAAATGAGGCCATTAGGCATGCAAGGTACAAATTGGCCATTTGCATGCCATTATGGTCTCATTTGCATGCTGTCTGCAGGGATGTGCCCGGCAGGATGTGCTGGGCGGCCTGCCCCCCTACCCAGTCCCATGTAAATGCATGCCCAGCCCCGTTCGTCCCGATCTCCATTTGTATATAACATAATGTCACCCCAGTCCTCTTTTCCATAGTGTAGTGTCCCCCTCCTCATCCCCATTTGAAATAAAAAAAAATTACAGCCTGATCCCTCTTTCCATAGTGTAGTGTCCCCACTCCCCGTCCCAGTCCCCATTTGAAATAAAATATTTTGATTCCCTGCCCACTTTTCCATAGTGTAGTGGCCCCCACTACTTGAGACTATTATCCCAATTTCGTTTCCTTTGCTCAGCATGATCAGTCAGTTAGCCGGTTATCAGCCTGCACATTGTTTCTTTCCATGGTTGCCCACAGATCGAATCAAACACGAATGACAGCTGTCAGGTTCACGCTGCTCCATCGGCCGACATTGTCAATCGATATTTGCAGTGTGTACTCTAAACTGTCATTCACAACTTTGTGTCATTCACAAAGTTGTGAATGACAGCTTACAGTACACACTTCAAGCCCATTGGTCAACAGTTTCAACCAATGGGCTTGTAGTGGTTACAGTAATCTGTCATTCATTGACAGTTCAGTCGGCGGGCAGCGATGGAGGTGTGTGGTGGGCTATGCTGCTCGCTGACCAACTGGCCATGCTGGGATGGGAGAACAGGGTGGGGTGTGGGGTGCCACTACACTATGGAAAAGTGGGTAGGGGATTAAATTATGTTTATTTCAAATAGGGCTCGGAACAGGGAAGGGGAACACTACACTATGGAAAAGGGGATCAGGCAGTAGTTTTACTTTGTCTGGGTTTGGGGTGGAGGGGTACCATTACATTATGGAAAAGATCACAGGGTTAATTTTACTGTCACTCGGGCATCAGGGTGGGGGGGGGTGCCACCAGGCTGCAGGGGCTGGCGGCTGCTGTGCTGCTGTATGCAGTATGGCAGCTTGCCTGTGGGTGGCCATGAGTTAGGCATGTTTCAACCATACCTAACTTTGTGTGGCATATCTCCAAGATGTGCAGGCAGATGTGCTGCACATCTTGGCTGAATATGGGGATGTGCCGCATATTCATGGGCATGCCCCCTGGAGATTCGCTGCATATATTATGGATACGCTTGAGCGCAGTCGGAGATGTGTGATGCATCTCCACACTTTGAATATCGTGCTGCGGTGCATTTCTTGAGATGCACCAGCACATCTGTATTGAAAATGTCCCCCTTATGATACAGTAATCATGGCTGCATGTGATAGATCAAACGCACTCAAGCACATGAGTTCTCTACATCCTGATAAGGAGTCAAGGAAACAGGATGTGATGGGGAAGAGGACTTTTGCTTCTGCTTCCCTTGGCCTAAGGATTGCAAACTGTCAGGCATACATGAGAAAATATCAGAATTGCCTATAGAAGACTACAGTCTCCCTGGCTGATAAAATGGTAGAAGGACCAGAAAATACAGTATAGTGGCTCAGCTCACTATTGCTAATGGTCAGGAGGCTGAAAAGCACCTTATCCAGTCTTGTTATGATACCTCTGATGATGCTGCTGCCTCTGGGTTATGCTTCCGTTGCCACTCTTAGCTGAGGGTAGCATGCTTTTCCTCTGATGTCCAACATTCAGTCTGAAATGCCTCTTTCATAGGAAAGCAACTATTTGGATCAGATGTGGAAAATGCCCTCAGGGATCTGCAGTCCTCAAAAATGACTATAAGGTCCCTGCACACTTTGAACATGAAGCCACATGGAAACATAGAAACGTAGACTTTGACGGCAGATAAGGACCATTTGGTCCACCTAGTCTGCCCATTTCCCTACCTATTGGGTAAGCTGCAGATCCTAGTTAACCAACAGCCTTTTTCTTCTTCTTCTTACCCCCCACCAGAATTACCTTATGTCTATTCCATGCATTCTTGAATTCTACCACTGTTTTTGACCACATGACCTCCTCAGGAAGGCTGTTCCATGCGTCCACCACCCTCTCTGTGAAAAAAATATTTCCTCACATTGTCTCTGGGCCATCCTCCCCATCTTCAGATTGTGTCCCCTTGATGTTATCTGTATCAATCTTCACCATTCATCACCTTTGGGTATATGGCCGGAGGTCATGACACCGCAGGAGTTTTTTTTTTTTTGGAGGAGTGGAGTTGATGCACCATCGGGGCCGCCCTCGAGGCCGATGCATTGTGTAGCACTCAAGGGTTGGCCATTAGGTGCTGTCGACTCCGCCATACTGCCAGTTCTTCGTCCCCACCATCAAGGTCACCTCGTGGGAAGCTTCTGAGCTACTTTGAGGCCTACTTCTATGCACTTTCATTGCAAACGTTCAACTCTGTCGACTCTGTGCCGCAGTTCATTGGCCCCATTCTCCTGCCGGTTCTGATAGCTTACTTGGTCACCTGGTAAGATTGTTCCTTTATTTGTTTTAATTTTGCAACATCAAGTCTTGTTTTGGTGTTTCCTTTTTGTAGGTTATGTCTGGGTTGGAGGGCAAGAAATCTTCTAAGACGGGACGGCCCCCCATGCGATGGTGCCCTGCGGCGGCGTAAGTTCTTCGTCACCGACCAGCACGACCGTTGCCTCGCATGTCTTGGCCCACTTCATGACATGGATTCATGCGATGTTTGCTTCTCCATGGACTGCCGGGTCATCAAACAACGCGCATGGAAAGTGGGGCAAGCTCTGCTGACTTTCGGCGTCAGGCGCACTCGTCGGGCCAAGCCGCATTCTCTCTGCCTTTCCTCTGGGTCCCCTCCTGGTTCTATATGAACCGAGAAGGAGGAAGTCTTGACCTCTCGTAGCCTAGCTGTGGTTGAGACTTCTCCCGCGGTTCAAGAGCCCAGTCTGTTCCCTCCAGGGGACGAGCGGGAGGCACTGCATTGGCAATCGCCCTTAAGGGTTTGGAAGGCCTGGCTCAGCACCATCCTCGATGCCATCTGTCGGCACCGTCTTGGGCCTTGGTGCCATTCCCAGTGCCATGGGCCCTGATGGCACCGTCATCAGCTCTGGTCCGTCACTCAGCACCATGGCTGCCATTCGCAGAGCCGATGGTGCTAGTGGCGCCTTGGGAGATTCTACGGCACCATCTCTGACTTTTTCTCACCCCAGCACTGTCCACGGCGCCAAGGTTGAGTCTGGTGCTGTGTCCAGTTCTGGAGCCATTTGTGGTTCCGGGTAGGGACACGGCACCATGGGGGTTCTGGATGTCAGTGCTGACAGCACTGTCAGAGCCATCATCGACACCGTCTCTGTCCTCGGTGCCACTGGCGGCGCCATGGGGCAGGACGGCACCATGTCATGCTCTGGCACTGAGACTGCTGCCCTTATTGGAGCTGTGTCGTCTTCTGCCACCATTCGCGGTGCTGTGGAGGACACTGGTACAGACTCTGGTGCTTTCTCGGCTTCTGGTGCCCTATTTGGTTAGGATGGCAGCAGGCGCCCACCTGTTGTTTGGCACAGGACTTTGGTCTCCACCTCTTTGGAGGAGGAGTCGGACTCTGAGTCAGACAGGCAGTCTGGCTCTTTGGAGTTAGCTGCGGGCGTGGACACCCTTATAGTGTCCTTGACAGGCCAGAGTCAGCTCCCCTCTGAGGAGCAGACAGTGACTGCTGGGGTCAGGGGTTCTGACCAGCAGACAGTGGTGCAGGCCACCACTGCACTGCAGCCTGACCTCGGAGGGTTCTCTGACACCTCAGCAGTGGTACCCCCTCATGTGGTGTGCCCAGATCGCCCAACTTTGGGGCCAATCAGAGCACCCATGGGAGGGGAGGGTGTTGCTCCCTGGATAGCTCCTTCGGGGGCTGACCAGGACTGTCAGCTGCCTAGGCTGGCTCTCTTGAGGAGGAGGGCACTCTCAGATTCTGAGGGGTCAAGGGGCATGGGGTCTGTGTGGCGGCCTTTTTCTGGAACCCACCCAGGCTCTGGGAGAAGCCGTAATGTGGATCTCCATTTTTCCTCCTCGGTTTCCTTGAGAGGGTCCCGTTCTTTGGAGGTAGGGGACCATCCTTCTGGACCTACCTGGCCCCGGTCACCTCACAGGGAGGATTCTTCAGGGTGCAGCCCAGGCAGTACCAGTTTGGTTGTTCAGCTGTCAGCTGTGGAGTCTTCAGAAGTGCCTTCTTCCCCTAGGTCTCCCAGTGCACTCCCTAGCCCAGGTGGAGGTCAACCGATTCCCATTGTCAGTTCTGCCCCTATTCCTCTGCCACCTTCTCCTGTACTCCCAGGCATTCCTGGTCCTAGCGGGCCTCTCTCCTGGGAGCAGTTCAGAGCTCAGGCTGCTCAGTTTCCCTCTTACATTAGGGCAATGGACAGACAGGTTTTTCAACCTCCCCCTGAGCAGACAGCTTCTGAACCTTTGAGGTCCTCCGACTCTTCATCCCCTTCTTCTGGGGGAGAGGAGCCATCTGTCCACATCTCTCCAGCTGCTGATCTCGCTGAATATCAGTGATTCCTTGTGAGGATGCTGGAGGTCCTGCACATTATCCCTCCTACTCTACACAATCCAGAGCACTCGGTGCACACCTTTCTAGGCAATTTCAGTGAGGACACCCTTGTGGTGCCCCACTGGTCTTCCCCCTTTTGGGAGGCGTCATTGCGTTCCTGGCAGAGACCTTTTCTGGAGTTCCTGCCCCTAGGGATCTCTGCCAGTGGTATTGTGCCCCCGCCTGGAGTTTGCAGGTTCCATGTCTCACCCTCAGTCAGGATTGATGCAGCTGGATACTTCTGATGGGCTTTGCACCCTGCACCGTGACCGGCCCCCAGATCAAGATTCCTCGGATTTTGACTTCTGGGGGAGGAGGACCTTCTACTCAGCACGGTTGCTGCTTTCTATTGCAGCACATCAGGCCCACTACGCAACCTATGACAGGTTCTTGTGGTCCAGGCTGGGTCAGCTACTAGCCTCCATGCCTGACATGGAGCAAACCAGACAAGTCATTGCACTCTCTGCACGTGGTCTGGAGATAGCAAGGCACCAAGCAAGGGCATCGTATGATGCCAGTGAGGTAGCTACCAGGGTCGTAGGGACAACGATCTGCACTAGGTGGATAGAAACATAGAATGTGATGGCAGATAAGGACCGCTTGGCCCACCTAGTCTTCCCATTTTCTTACCTAACAGATAAGCTGCAGATCCTAGTTAACCAACAGCTTACTTCCTCCTACCCCCCACTAGGACTGCCTTATGTCTGTCCCATGCATTCCTGAATTCCCCCACTGTTCTTGCCTCCACGATCTCCTCTGGGAGGCTGTTCCATGATCCACAACCCTTTCTGTGAAAAATACCCTCACATTACCTCCGAGCGTCCCCTCTATCTTCAGATTGTGCCCCTTGTTCTTGCACATCTCTTTTTCCGAAGATGCTAACCTCTTGGACTTTGTTGATTCCCTTGAGGTACTTGAAAGTTTCTATCATGTCCCCTCTCCCTTCTTTCCTCAAGGGTATACATATTAAGCTCCTTTAGTCTTTCTTCAGATGTCTTCTGGTGCAGACCCTGCACCATTTTGCTGCTCTCCTCTGGACAGCCTCCACTCTGTCTATGTCTTTGTGGAGATGGGGTCTCCAGAACTGCACACAGTACTCCAGATGGGGTCTCACCAACTGTCTGTACAGAGGATAACAACTTCCTGTTTCTACTATTGATGCCTCTCCTATGCATCCCAGTATCCCCAGACTTCCTTACTGCCTTTCACATTGCTTGCCCACCTTTAGGTCATCTGATATAATTACCCCAGATCCCTTTCCATTTTACTGTTGTCAGTATCTCACCCCCATTGTGTACTCTTCTCCTGAGTTTTGTTTCCCAGGTGCATTACCTGCACTTCTTTGCACTGAATCTGAGCTGCCATACATCTGACCATTCCTCCAACCTTGCCAAGTCCCTTCTCATCCTTTCCACTCCATCTTGTTATCAACCCTGTTGCAGAACTTTGTGTCATCTGCAAAGAGACATACTTTTCCTTCCAGTTCCTCTGCAATGTCACTTATAAAGACATTAAAAGGACCGGTCCTAGTATTGAACCTCATGGTACCCTGCTAGTAACCTCCTTTCTTCACTGTGGACTCCATTTACTACTACCCTTTGCGTCCTGTTGTCTAGCCAATTTTGTATGCAGGCTACCACCTTTGGACCCACTCCAAGGCTGGCTAACTTGTGTATTAATCTTTTGTGTGGGACTGTATCAAATGCCTTGCTAAAATCTAGGTAGGCCATGTCCACAGCCCCTCCCTGGTCTACTACTTTGGTCACTCAGTCAAAGAAATCGATTAGATTCGTCTGACATGACCTTCCCATCGTGAATCCATGCTGCCTTGGGTCCTGTGCCCCATTGGCCTCTAGGTACTCAACAGTTCTTTCCTTCAGAAGTGATTCCATCATTTTCCCTACCACTGAGGTCAAACTAACTGGTCTGTAGTTTTCTGCCTCTGTCCTGCTCCCACTTTTGTGAAGAGGAATCATATCTGCCCTCCTCCAGTCCTCAGGTACCACCCCATCCTCCCATGATTTGTTAGAGTAGTCGGAGGTGTCACTAGTTCTACCCCTGTTCCTTTAGAATTCTTGGGTGAATCCCATCAGGCCCCATGCTTTGCCCACCTTCAATTTTATTAGTTCTTTCAGAACCCTTTCTTTTGTAAATGGACTGGTATCGACCCCCATCTTCAGAGTGTTTCTCTTGTTTGGTTTAGGTACCTCTCCCTCCACTTCCTTTGTGAATACTGAGCAGAAATATTCGTTCAGTATCCCTGCTTTTTCACTGTCAACCTCTACCCACATTCCCTCCCTTTATTCAGCCTCAGTATCCCTTCTTTGGTCTTTCTTCACTCCTAATGTACCTATAAAAGTTCTTATCCCCCTTCTTAACAGAATTGGCTATCCTTTCCTCGGTTTGGGCCTTTGCTATTCTGACTGCCTTCCCAGCCTCTTTCTGCTTTAACTAATAAAGTTCTCTGTCCTGCTCCTTCTGTGTTTCCTTATATTTCCTGAATGCTATCCTTTTCTCCTTAACCTTCCCTGCCATCTCTTTTGAGAACCATAGTGTTTTTTTTCCTTCATTGTGTTTTGTTGATTTGCTTTACACAAAGGCTTGTTGCCTCTGTGATGGCTGTTTTGATTACTCCCCATTGTTCCTCCACCCCTCTTTCTTGCCTGTTTGCTAGTGCTTTTCTGAGGCACTCTCTCATTTTCCTAAAGTCCAATACTGTTGCTTTTGTATGGCTTTGTTTATTGTGAACCGCACTGTTTGGTGGTCGCTTGTTCCCAGATGGCTACCCACTTCTAAATCTGAGATTCTTTCTCCATCCCCATTTGAGAGTACCAGGTCTAAGATTGCTTCCTCCTGAATGGGTTCCAATACTAGCTGTCTGAGGCATGCCCCCTGTAGGGCATCAAGAATGACCATGCTCTTGGATATGCCTGCAGCAAAGGTGCTCCAGTTAACATCTGGCATATTCAGGTCCCCCATCAACAATATCTCCCCTTTTTCTGCCATTCTAAGGAAGCCTTCTATCATTTCCTTGTCCATTCCCTCCCCCTGAGATGGGGGTCTGTATGCAACCCCTATGTGGATTGTGGTGCCATTTCCTGTCTCCAGGGTGACCCAGAGTGCCTCATCTGCTCCCTGTTTACTCTTTAGTTCTGTTGCTTTGATCCCTTACTTTACATAGAGAGCTTCTCCTCCTCCTCTTTTACCCTCCCTGTCCCTCCTATAGATTGTGTGTCCTGGTATGTTGACATCCCAGTCGTGGTTCTCTGTGTACCATGTTTCTGTGACTGCCACAATATCCAGACAACCCTCTTCCATCAAGGCCACTAGTTCAGGGAGCTTGTTACACAGACTACCTGCATTGGTTCTCATCAGCCTCCACTTTTTGATGGCCTTACCCCTTTTAGCCCCATTCTTGTGCTTACTGCCTTTGCCTTTTTTTTTTGTACATTTACCTCTGTCCTTCTCCCTAATGACTTCTCTACCTTGGTGTTTACCTCAGTAATTACCGTGTTTTGTGGGGGGAGGCTGGGATTTCCCTGCTCCTTTTCATTGCCCCCCCTGGCTAGTTTAAATGCTTGCCAATGAAGCATTTAAACCTCTCACCTGGGATCTTGGTTCCCCCCTTGACAGATGCAGACCATCACACCAGTATAGGTCTGCATTTCTCTAGGTGGCTCCCCAGTCCCCAGTGAAGTCAAAAAACTGAGCTCCACACCAGTTTTTCAACCATTTATTGAATTCCCTGGTGAGGAGTACCCTAGCATCACCCTTGCCATAGACAGGCAACACCTCTGAGAAGGTTACCATATGCACTACTTGTCTAAGGCCCCTCCCCAACTCTACAAACTCCTCTTGCACTGCTCTGATCCCATTCCTAGCCAGGTCATTTGTCCCTAGGTGGACAGTGACATCCAGCTCCCTCCCTCGTGCAGCTGCTCCCACCATCCTGATGATTCGCTTCCTCTTCCTCCAAGCCATGGCACCAGGCAGGCACCTTACCTCACTCTCCCCTTCCTCCCCCATTTCTACCCCCTAATGATTGAGTCCCCCCCACCAGGAGTTGTTTTCTTCCCCTGTGGGGTCCCATGCCACCCTCCTGTGGGTCTCCTTTGTGAAGGTTCCCAGCATCCTCCTTGGTCTCCACTGCAGGTGCCTACATAGAGGAACCACTATCCACCAGAAGAGTGAATGAATTGTGGAGTGGTACAGCTGGAGGGATGCAGCTTTGTTCAACCACCCTCTCCCTCCCTGAGCCAACCCTGGTTCAGCCTCTCCTCTTTCTTGGCAACCTCTGAGGTAGTGGCATTGGCCCTGGTGGTCCCTGGGTGGGGGAGGAGGTTTCATGAATCCTAGCCAGGTCAGCCTGGAGACGGGCAACCTCCTCCCTCAGACCAGAGAGGTGCCTGCAAATAGGGCAGCATCACAGCCTCCAGAATGTCTCCCGGAACACTGCTGCCCCACAGCCACTGCACTGCGCCACTCCTATCATGTCTTATTTTGTGTCCCCTCTCCTGTTTCTCTGTATACTTATTCTCTCCTATCCTTATAACTCTCACCCTTCCTGTTCTGGGACAGCAACTTCCTATATTCTTCAGTAGCCTCCTCCTTCCTTGCTCAGTGTCAGACCACCACCAGCTGGGGAGGGGGCTACTTTTCTCCTTTAGGGTTGACAAAACCAGTGTTTCTCTATGATCCTTCCCTTCCTACTGCCAAACAGGAAGTTCCTCTTGGCAGTCAAATCCAGTGGCTATAAAAATAGAACTAGCTTAGGGTGGGTGGGATGGAGGGCAATTAGTAAGAAAAAAGGCTAGCAACAGGAAGTTGTAATTTGAGTCACCTGCTTTTATAGTGTCTAAGCCACACCCCCAATTAAGCTCTCTCTCCTCCTACTGGTTTAGTAAAGTAAGTTGATACAGTACCCTTCCCAGCACACAACACACACTGACTTTCTTTCCTTTTTTTTTAACCCTAAATGAGACCCCTTCTACTTCTAATAAAGTATCTGCTTAATCTCAACAGACACTGACTCCTGCTGAGATATATAAGTGTTAAATTAATAAGAAAATGTAGCTTCTTTTAGTTAGCTGCTTTCTGCTCTACAAGCAAGGCTAGCAACAGGCATGGCATGGCTGCGTCTTTCCCGGTTGTCACCATTGGCCCAGCATAGGGTGATTAACTCCACCCACCAGAGAACCTATCTTTTCTGCCGTAGAGTGAGGCGGCGTCTGTCGGGGCAACTTCCTACCCCCTCCGGGGGAGTCCCCGTCTTACTCACCCCACACTTGGGCTTCCCCAGGCCGTGAAGGTTCTCCATCTTAGTGTATCACCCACTGAGAGTTAAGGGACTCTGTCCTTTAGGGTTGATAACCCCCTTCGGGGGGGGTGCTCAGCACTCACCCACAGGCGATGAATGATGAAGATTGACACAGATAAGATATGAAAAGTACGTACCTACCGTAATTATGATCTTTCCATGTATCTTCACCATTCATCACAATCCCGCCCACCATCCCCCTGGGGCCTCAGTTCCTGGGTCCCCCCTCCCTCTCTGTGCCCATCCTTGCCCCCCCTTTCTTTAGTCAAGGGCGGGGCAGACAGGGGAACATAGCGGGATGATATTTCTAGGGAGAGTGGTCAGGAGGAGGGGCACTCCTTCTCCAGTGCTCTAGGCTCCACCCCGTGGGGTGGGAGTAGGCAGTTACCCTCCGTCCTCTCCCCATCTCTTTTCTCCCATCTTTCCTCAGTTCCCTTGTCATTTTGTCATATCCTTAACCACTCAAGAAAATACTTTTATTATACCAACAGTCTTTTTCCCTTGAGAGGGGGGAGACTTCCCTGTAGTCTGTCTCTCTTCCACAATAGCCGACTCTGCTTAAAGGGAGTTTTTGCCAGCGATTCTGTGCCTTGAATTCTGGCAGTAGCCCTTGGCCACTCCTTGCAGTTTCTATATAATCTGGAGACAGGTCAAGGTTCCGGGGTTTGGTCTTTACCTTCCCCACCTCTCAGTTTTCTTAATGTCTAAGAATCCCTAACCCACCCTTCCTCATTCTTTCTATTTCCAGAGATTGGGGCCCCTACCCAATCCCCTTAGTTTCCATTTTCTTTTCTGATTCTGTCCTCTCAGTTGTTATGTCTCCTTTCAGTTTTATACCTATTCCTTTGTCTGTCCTTGGACTCTATCCTCACCCTCCCAACCCTTCTTCTAACCTCTCCGCGACTCAGAACTGTTGGGAGGGTGGAGTCAAGCACCAACAGCCAACCCTATGAGCGCTACGCAGTGCATCAGCCTTGAGGGTGGTGCCGATGGTGTGTCGACTCCACCCCCCACAAAAAAGAAAGCTTTGGGAGTCATGACCTCTGGCCATATACCCAAAGGTGATGAATGGTGAAGATACACAGAAAGATCATAATTACGGAAGGTACGTAATTTTCATTTCTTGCACATCTCTTTTTCTGAAAGATGCTACCCTCATGGCCTTTGTTAATTCCCCTGAGGTACTTGAAAGTTTCTGTTATGTTCCCCCCCTCTCCCTCCTTTCCTCAAGGTGGAAGGTGACTGTGTTCTTTTTGTAAGCCTTTCACTTGTCCAGACCATGGATATTCTGGAGGTCAGGGATGTGGTTCCCAGAGACCTCAGCTTTCCACTTCTTGGGCAGCAAACCTGCCTCTGGGTGTCCATGCCAGACTTACAAAAAGTCAGACCATTACTAGCACGGTGATTTCTGACTTTCCTTCCCTTCCTCCAGCCTCAGAGGCACCAACAGGTGGGGACAGCTGGGACAACTGTTCTGGGCCTGGTGGGTTCGGAGGCTCAGCGTTTGCCAGCTCCCAAAAAGGTTAAGAATATATTGCAATGCTGGGCCCTGACTGCCCCCCCCCCCACACCCGGCCTGTCGGCTGTTCATTGTGCACTAGTCTGCCCCCTGTGGCACTCTCTTGGCCGTCCTTGCCTACTGCTGGGTCGTGCAGATCAGAGGAGGTCATTGGGGAAGGCCATCACAGATGGTGATCATTGATTGGTGGTGCTGCCTGTCTGTCCCATATGACAGATGTTGGTCGGTCGTGGCACGGCGTGGCAGTTCTGTGTGTGGCTTTTGAGCAGGCACTGCAGGGTCATCAGGAGTCATCAGCATTGATTGCTTTAGCCAGGTTCGGGGGGGGGGGGGACAGCCACCCTATCTGAGTCTGTGTTCATTGTGTGGCAGACTGTGTGGTCTACCGTGTAGCAGGGGCTGTGCCGGGGCCGAGCAGGTGGTTAATTTTTTTTTTTTTTTTTGTCCTCTTGAATTGTTGCTGGTAGTGGTGGGGGACTTATGGCAGCTGCAGGAGTGTGGGCTGGGCCGGAAACTGTGTGAAGGAGTTGAAGGGGAGCTGACAGGACTGATCTGGATATCAGATTCAGCAAGACAACTTAAGGTTGGATGGAGTCTGGAGGATTGGCTGGGGACAGGTTCAGGGACCAGACTGATGCAGTGCAGTCGGAGGAGCAAAGAGGCCAGGCCGGCCGCAACAACCACACGAGAGAAGTGGATGAGGATTCCATCCCCAGCTGACTCAGGCTTCCCAGACAGTTTTCCTAGACTGGTGATGCGGTGGGTACTAACTTTATATGGTGTACAAAAAGTGCAAAATAATTAATTTAACTTGTTTGAGTGAGTAGGGTGTTAAACTGGTGGGGGAGTCAACAGAAAAACTCCACAGGAGGACTGTACGAACACAAAAGATTGACAGATTGATTGCCATTTCATATGCCTATAATTCAGCTGTGCTGTGTGTTGATTGTTAGATTCTGAGACTGAGACCAAGTAACTTTACGGAAGAAGCCAGAAGGTAACAGTTTAACCAAGGGTAACATACTATGCAGAAGTGTGTTTCCAGATCATTCATGCAACCTGGGGAGCACAACAAAGTGACTTGCTCAGTCAGGATAGGAATCTGATCACACAGTATGCACCTAGGCAGCTGTGGCTGTGGGATTCAAACCCAGGTCTCCAGAATGATCTGCAGGCAGCTGAGCTCAGAGCCTTAATCCACTGCGCTACTTCCCTCCCTGGCTCCCCGTTCTTTAAGACAACAGAAAGTCAAAATTCAGTACAATACTGGTTCTCTCCTTAAGCCCCCTTCCCAGGCTAGAAGTTTTTCACATGGGCTGGTCTGTCTGGCACAACATGGCAGATGGATGGCAGTGGCATGGATGGATATGCAAAGTGTGACTTAGAATGTGCACCCCATTGTTATGGTCAGTGTTCCTCATGTTCCTCCTCATAACTGCATCCCTTCCATCAAGTGACAGAAGCTTGAGAGGCTCAGGCGGCAGATATGCATGGACAGTTTGTTATTGTTGGCCGGCCCTGACTGAGTGCAGCCTGCAGAACAAGTTGGGGGGGGGGACGAGTCCGAAGATGGGAAGATCTGTATCAGGGCGGGCCTAGATGAGGGGTGTGTGTGTGTGTGTGTGTGTGTGTGCGTGTGCGTGCGCCAAGTAAACAAGCAGCTGAGAGTGCTCTGGACTTTGTGGGCAGGGATAGTCTCAAACCTACTGCCACATGTTTAGAAATTGCTGTTACAGCAGAGTCCTTACTCTTTTTCTTTTTGTTATAAGGGCATGGCTGCCAAAATGGAGACAAAATGCTGGTTCCATGACTCCCTTTCCAGTGGCTGTAAATTGATTTATTCTGAATGTGTTTGACTGTGTTTATAAAATAAGAAAAGCAAGTAATGGAAACAAAAGGTTGCATAGGCTGGCTAAATGTTTCAAGGGAATACTGCACACATGTAGGCTACATGTGTGCACTGTGCAGTATTCCCTTGAAACATGCACACCTGTGTTTGAAGGCTGGGGTGATTCAATTAATTGGGCCTGGCAGATCAAACAGTACTGTTTCTTGCATAAACTATCTTCTCTGACTTCTTAAAAAAACTGCAACTCTGTGGGGGCATAATCCATTCAGCACTTGTGTTTCATCTTCAGTAAAAGAACCAGTTATGACCAGAGAGCATCTAATCTCCCAGAGCTTGGCCCCCAGACCTCTGGCCTTAGATGGTTTGGGAGAGGGGGGCTCATCTCAACGGACTTGGCCCAGGCCCCAAAATTCCTGTCTGCTCCCCTGTCCAGCCTCATTGCCTCAGGAAGTAGTGGTGGGATGCTGAATCTCCCTGTTCCGGAAAAGTGGAGGGAGATAACTACTGATGTTTGCACCCCAGATGCAGTTCAGCACAAACCCTAGAACTCCTTACTGTTCCTCCAGTGACCCCACCCCCTCCACTGCCAAATAGTTATCTTCTGGGACATCTTACCCTCCTGCAGGAGGAGGTTCAAACTCTCCTCCACAAGACAGTTGTGGAACTTATCCAGGTTTCAGAACAGAACCTGGGATGCTACTCCCAGTACTTTCTAGTCCCAAAATGGACCAGGGATCTAAGGCCCATATTACACCTTTGGGGACTGAATCTGTTCTTTGAATACAAAAAGTTTTGAATGGTCTCACTGCAGTTCCTCCTCCCCCTTTTTCTCAAAGGGAACTGGATGGTTGCACCGGGCATAAAGGCACATACCTTCATGTCAGAATCTGCAAGTCGCACAGCAAGTACCTGCGTTTCATGCTCTAGAGCTCTCACTGTCAGTTTCATGCCTTACCCTTTGGTTTGTGCTCTGCTCTGTGTGTATTTACCAACATTTTTGCTGTGGTTGCAGCTGTCCTCTGCAGAGGAGGACTCTGTGTATTTCCTTACATATATGATTGGCTGCTGAAAGCCCTGCCTTGAGAAACAATAGTGCACACACTGTTTCAGACCAGACAGTTGTTCAGCCATGGATATCCTGGTCATGGAACCAAAATTGGTCCTTACTTTATGCCAGTGGCTCCAGTACATAGTGGCTGTCCTGGACACGGGGCTGCATCATGGATTTCTGCCCTCAGATCATGTTATAGCACTGGTGGCTTAGGCACAACTGGTCTCCTCCAGCAACTGTATCTTGACCAGATGCCTTGTAAGGTTAATCAGACTCATGGCAGTTGCCATACTGACCATCCTTTTTGCATGTCTCCACATGAGAATCCTTCAGTGGTTCCTCAGAGCTCAGTGGGCACAGCATTCAAATGAGCTGGAGTGTCTAATATCAGTGATGACTCCTCTCTGTCACTGCCTGCTCTGGTGGTTGGACCACTCGAGCCTAGAGATGGGTCTCCATTCCTTTGGCCATCCACCCCTCCTGGTGAGGACCACAGACACCTCAGGTTCAGGCTGGGGTGCCCATCTAGGCTTCTTCACCAGTGAACCCCTCTGGATATGGTTCTGTACAGGAACACACTGGAGATTAGGGCTGTTCTGTGTGGCCTACAGGCCTTCACCCTCCTTCCAAGGCAACAGCTACTGATCCATACAGAAAATATATTGGTGATGTACTGCATCAACTGACAAGGTGGGGTCCATTTGTATCCTCTCTGCAGAAAGGCAATGAGAGTTTCGCAGTGGACTTTGGAAGGCAACATATTTCTGTTAGTGGTGTTCCTGTCAGGTACCCTGAATGCCCTTGCAGATTGCTTCAGTCAGTCACTGGTGCTCTGCCATGAATGTGAACTCTTGGACTCCATTGTGAATGGCCTCTTTGAAAAATAGGTCGAACAGACATAGACCTGTTTGTGTCTTCATGCAACACAAAACTGTTGTGTTTTTGCTTACTCACTTCAGGGCCTGGAGTTTTCTGTTGAGATGCATTGTCCCTCTCCTGGAAAGGGAGGTTTTTGTATGTCTTTCCCCATTCCTTCTGACACAGTGTGTCCTGGTCAAGCTATGGGTCAAGCCGTCCTCATTAATTCTAGTGGCCCTTACTGACCCAGACAAATTTGGTTTCCTCTGCTGTGGCAATTGGCAGTGGAACCCCCTGTCCTGCTCCCCCTCCCTGTGGACGGGACTTCTGACACAGGAGCTGGGTGCTCTGGTGCACCCGGATCTGCAATCCCTGTACTTCCACATTTGGCTCCTAATGACATAGAGCTGCTCTGCTTTGGGGTCTCCCCGACAGTTGCTGCTATTCATTTGGCAGCTAGAACATGATACACATGCTTGGAGTCTTCTACCGAAATTGATGAGTTGAGAATTTGGTGTCTACAGGCAAAACCAACACTGTTGGGCATATCTTAGACCTGGTCTGATGCTAAAATTGGGGAAGCTGAAATAGCTATACAAGGCTATAACATATTTAGGAATGACAGGAATAGAAAGATATTATTATGTGTAAGACAGGATTTAGGCCTTCGTAGTTTGAAACAGAAATTCTGCATTAAGGGAATTGAAGACTTGGTGGGGGTGAATAGACTGAACCTAATTATTGGTATGGTATATTCACCCCCACAGATAACTCTGTTATGTTTGATGAACTGGCATGTTATTTTGAAAATTTAGTTCAATCAGAACATTTAATAATAGTTGGGGATTTTAATGCCCATTGGGAGGGACCAAAAGAGAATAGATCATATGAGGCTTTTTGTCCACTTAATGTAACACAGATCATTAATACTGCCACAGATATTAGTAACATGGGTGATACAAGGAGCTTGGTGGATTTAATTTTTGTTCCAAAAAAAATGAAAACTGGAAGGGGGAAGTGGGTCCACCTTAATTGGGAGATCATTGTGAAGTTAGTTGTGGAATCGAACTGGAGTGCCAGGTCAAATTTTATAATGTTTTTTATAGTGAGTGTAGGTCCTTCAGAAATTTCAGTAAACTGGCATTCCCTAATTTGACCTATCAGAGGTTCATTGAGATCGACTTGATTTAATACTAGAAAATGATGATGCGGTAGATTTCGTTGTTTCTCAGTTTCTACAGGTCTGTGATAGGCATGCACCTATTTGTTCTGTAAAGAGACAACAGAAAAGTATAGCACAGATAACTGGAAAAATTCTACAAGATATGCAGATTAGGGATTGGTTATGGAAGAAGGCAAGGAAATCAAATTGGAATAGTAAAAAAATTAGGAATACATTTTATTTATTTATTTGCATTTGATTACCGGGTAGGTGCACTGATCCAAAGGATAATTTTCAGGCATGACCCAGGCCATAAGGATGGCACAGTGATAAGGTACAGGTACATAACACATTGCAGTAATGTCATAAGTTGAAGATATACAATTCAAGTCAAGTACAAACAATCTGAGTTGGATACAGTACAGTAGAATACAGTGGTGTACATACAAGCATGGTGTGAAAACAACAATACATAGTGGAACATTGTGTGCAGAAAGCAGGACAGTATAAAAAACGATACATAGGTAAACATTGGGTGGAAGTGTATTGGGCATATTTTCTGGAACTTATAATGGAGGCCAAGAAAATATATTATAAAAACAAATTTGAAACAGTATTTGGTTCTCATGACTTTTGGAAATTAATAAAGCTGCTTCGGTCTCCAGTCAGGTCCTCCCATCTGTTAACATTGAAAGTCAAGGATAATGTGATTTCTGATCCTAAACAAATAGTAGAAGCTATTAATAAATTTTTTACATCAATCTTAACTGTAGGTAACAGTATTACGTGCAATGAAGATTATGTTAGTGAGTTTATCATTTTTTGAGAACCCTGTAGAAGGGTGGCCTTTGTTGAGATTTAAGACGATTAGCTCAAAAAAACATCTGGAAACAATTGGTGGCACTTCATACATCTAAGCTGCATGGTCTAGATGGTATTGAAACCAGGCTATTGAGGGAAGAAGTGGACATAATTGCAGCAACTTTGGAAAAATTGCTTAATTAAAGGTCTTTGTTGTGGTTGCTTCCCAAACTGTGTTGAAAATGACACAAATTGGGCTCCATGTGATAACGGCTAAGAAAGAAAGGCGAACATCAAAACGGTGACTTTAAAAGGGGGACTGCATTAACAGCGCTCAAAAATAATGGTGAATGGCACTGTCAATGATTCCACCACTGATCCATTCTCTGCTCTTCCCTCAGACTTTCCAGCAGCCTCCAGATGTTAGGGTCGCACGCTCTCTTAGTGGGGGGCTCTGCCCCCATGCCCCTTGACCTGTGCTATCTCTATATATCCTACTCCGAGGTGCTCCTTGACACAGGGGTAGGCTATAACTCCAAAGTTGCCATTTCCTCCATTACCGTTAATTATATGTCACCATTAGAGATTTCATTATTCTGCCTTCGACGTTATTGCTTTGCCTTAATTACTTCACCTTATTGACGTGCTACCCGAGAATTGTACTTATTCATAAGGGTGGAGATTCTTTGGACATGAATAATTATCAGACTATAGCTTTATTGTCCCTTATCTCTAAGTTTCTGGAGAAGGAAATCCACAAGTAATTATTTGACTAATTATGATCTGCTCTCACCTCAAAAGTCTGGGTTCAGGCTGCTCCACTCCACGCAGACGGCTTTGTTGGATTTCACAGACTCCATCTCCCACACACTCAAAGAAAGAAAGTACTTGGGAACTGTGTTCAAGGATGTAACAAAAGCCTATACAGTAGGCTACCAAATGTTGATACATAAGATGGCCAATAAAGGGATTGGTTCAGAAGTGTTGAAATGGTTTGAATCTTATCTAAAAGATAAATCCCATGTGCTAGCAATAGGGAATACAGTGACTGGTATTAGAGCGGCAGAAAAAGGGGGTACCGCAGGGACTGATATTGGGCCCTATATTATTTGTTCTTTTTATAGATGATTTATCAAAGTTATTTTTATGTGTAACCATCAGAATGTATGCTGACAACACAGTCCTTTTCCCAGCCCATGAAGAGAGTGAGATTAAAAAAGTTTTACAATCAGAATTTATTAAAATAGAAAATAGGCTAATCCCAAATAAGTTAGTTATGAACAGTAACAAAAAAAAATGTAATATTGTTTAAGTCCAGGGCTGGAAAAAGTGAGACCATGTCAAACACTCTAAATATTTATTCTTTGGATGGTGTTAGAATCAACCAAGTAAAGTTGTACAAGTACCTGGACCTTTGATTCAGTTTTGAACTAAAGTTCAGTGATCATATAGATACATTGTGTTAAGATTCACCAAAATAGGGTGCCCTTAGAAGGCATAAGATTTGCATGGCAAATGAAACAAGTAAATTAGCCTTAGTCATTATGTTACACATGCTGGACTATGGTACAGTCTGTGGAATGACTGGGAAAGGGAGCCTGCAAAAATTGGAAAGAATGCACTACCATATAGCAAAATTTGTCCTAGGTTTCACAGGCCTGCCAGCAATGATGCATCATTGTACATTGCTTTTGACTGCAAACAGGACACTTCTGAAAATTTGAACAGAGAGGCAGTTGTTAAAGAGCTGCTGACACCATTGGGAAAACTTTGGAAAGCATAATATTCAGACACAATTCAGCTTGTATTTCATATGTCTGGTATAGATTTCTCCTCTCCATTATTTATTAATGAAGAAATGCTCACAAAAACATCTTCATCCCATAGAGTTCATTTAAATCTATAGCTCATTCCCTACTTGAAATTATAATGCTCTGTTGTGGCATCACAGTCTGTTGTCATGGGAATAACTGTGATGTCACAAACAGAGTATTATGACATCAGGTTGGGAAGAAGCAACAGGAGCTGATGAACCCTCAAGGAACAACTATCCTATTTTCATGCATATGATCTCAGTAATAAATACTGGGATAAAGCATACAGAGCTAATGAGAAATAAACGCTGTTTTGTGTCTAAATATTGTTTTTTCAAAGTTCTTCTCAAGGTGTTGGTGACTCATTAACTCATTGTCTCCTAGCAGACGCCTGTAGTCATCAGTAAAATACATTGGTGTGTCCAGAGGACGCCTACAGAAGTCAGCTACTGACTTGCTGTATGCCCTTGCAATGTTTGAAGAAGTCCCTTATATATTTTGATATATAATATAACAGAATATAATATATATTTGATTGCATAGCACTGTTGGAAAGGTAATTTTGTGCTGAACAACTTTGCCACTGATATTTTCTGTATATCATGTATACTTTAGGAGTTATTCTTTATGGTATGGTGTGTATGGCTTATGTTTCCTATTTTAGTGAAAAAATAAAATTTGTTTGCTGTTTCAACCAGCACAGAAAACACACAAAATTACATAGTATTATGTGCATATCACCATTGGAAAGGTAATTTTGTGCTGAACAACTTTGCCACTGATATTTTGTGTATATCATGTATACTTTAGGAGTGATTTGCATTTGTTTATGATATGGTTTGTATGGCTTATGTTGCCTATTTTAGTGAAACAAATATTTTTTTTGCTGTTTCAACCAGCACAGAAAAACAACAAAATTACATATTATTTGCATAGCACCATTGGAAAGGTAATTTTTGTGCTGAATAAATTTGCCACTCATACTTTGTGTATAGCACTTATGGTTCTTGAGCTATTAGGATTTGTTTGTGGCATGCTGACTATAGCCTGATTTTGCTTAGAAAATCTCAGGATTCACTGTTAACAGTATGGCAGTCCAAACTCCATCCTACTTATTAGACAAGTTAACCTCAATTTCTCAAAAAGATTCCCTTCGGGAAGTAGCTGGAAAGGGGACTTGTAGTAGTCCCAAAAACAAGATCAAGATACTGTACAGTGTCTTTTAACTTTATTGCAACTACATCATGTAATTCATTGCCTCTGAAAATTCAAAATTTGGCAACCTTCAACAGTTTTAAAATAGCACTTATATGATCTGTGTTTGTATGTGACTTTACTTGAATATTTTTTAAACTTATTTTATTGTGTATGTTATTTTACTGTAATCATTAATTACCTGTACACAGGACGGTCCCGAAAACAGGTAGGGTTGTACCCAATCCCATTAAAACAGAAATAAATTTCAGAGCTGTGTGTGAGGTACACTCTTTCGCAGAAATGGAAAGTTTTGCACTTTGGTGTACTGCATGTGCCCTGAATTGCTGTGTGTGTCCATTTCTTTTTTTTTTTTGTCTATATAGATATTTATCCTCCTCCTAGGCAGGGTGGGCATTGCATCTGCTCCCTGTTCCCATCCACTGCAGCCATCTCCACCACCTCTGAAATTGGGGGCGGTATCCTCTGTGGGTTCCCCCCATGGCAAGGGCAGGCCATCCCCCCCTGAGACACATCTAGATGTACCCCAGACCCAGAGTGGTAGAGCTGGCTGGCAGCTGGATGGACAGGGTGTCATTTAACACATCCTTCCTGTTTTTCCTACTGTTTTCTCCCTCACCAGCCAACAACATGTAGTGAGTGTGTTGTGTGAGCTTCACCTCCATGGAGATGCCTCCGGTGCTCTGAATGTGGGGTCACCTACATTGTGTGGCTGCATGTGCCTCCAACTGGATACCTCCAGGTAGTGCTAGAGCGGCAGACCACAAATCCCCCTCTCCCCAAGAGAGGAGAGCTTTCCTCCAGATGCTTGTTCCTCCCTCCCCCAGATGACCCCTGGCAACCCGTGTCTATTCTGGAACACGGGTCACCAGCGTGGCAGGAGGTAAGGCGCATATAGCACTTTGGCTCTCCACACCACTGGGCTGGCACTTATGTGTCCATTTCTTAAAGTGCAGAATGGCTTCTTGTCCTTTAAGAATGTGAGCCTAGGGTATTCTTCTATTGAGGTCTACTTGGCTGCATCGTCAGCTTTTCATGCTCTTATAGAGGGCAGGAAAGTGGCCCAAATTGAGGTTTCCCGTAGGTTCATCAGAGATATCCTCCTTTTGCATACACCCGATGTCCATGTTCCGATTCTGGTGGGGGACTTTAATTTGGTCCTAGAGTCCTGACTGCACCTCCCTTTGAGCCTGCCACTTCTTAGAGTGCTGGATGACCTCTTGTTTCTTAAGGACTTGGGCTTGGGGTACTCCTGTGTTGAGGGCTACCTGGCTGCATTGTTGGCTTTTCATGCCATCATAGAGGGCAAGACAGTAGCCCAGACTGAGGTTTCCTGTATGTTCCTCAGAGATATCCCCCTTTTGCATACACCTCTGGTCCGCATTTCAGTTCTAGTGTGGGACTTTAATTTGGTCCTAGAGATCCTGACTGCGCCTCCCTTCAAGCCTGCCAGTACTTGTGAGCTCCACTTCTTTTCCCAAAAGACACTGTTCCTAGTGGCTATTACATCTGCTATATGCATTTTGGAGTTGCAGGCTCTGGTTGCAGACCCTCCTTTTCTTTCTTTCCACAAGGATAGAGTATACATTACATACTAAATGTCATTTCCTTCTGAAGGTAGTGTCTGAGAGAACACTAAATCAGACTGTTGGCCTTCCTGTGTATTTTTTGCCTCCAAGTGATACTCAGCAACATTGCTTACATACACTGGATGGCCGCAGGATGCTGTGCGGTTACTTGGATCGTACCAATGATTGTACAGTATCCTCACATCTGTTTGTGGTTTTTGCCCCCAGGATTGTGGTCTCCCCAATTTCTAAACAAGGCTCATCTCAACTGGTTGATCAGTTATATTACTTTCTGTTACCAGAAGCACGGTAAGTACCTTCCTGGTCCTGTTTGTTCACCCCAGGGTGGCTACCTCAGCAGCTTGTTTCCACAGTGTGTTCACTGCTGATGTACGGGCTGTTACTTGGAGTACTGTTCATACATTTACTAAACACTTCAGTTTGTACATTGTCTCTTGTAGATGTGCCAGCTTTGGCCTCACTGTTCTGTAAGGCCTCCTTACTCAGGGTCAATAGGTCTTGTTGTCCTCCCTTTGCACTTGGTACTGCTTGGAAATAATTTCATGATGTGGCTCAATGGAGGGAGTTACCCTCAAAGAAGATAGAATACTTACTTAACATAACAGTAGCACTTCATGAAAATCTGACCTACACTGAGCCAAAGCTGTCCCTCCCACCTTCCCCCCCCCCGTCAGGTAACGGGTGACTATTGTGCATGCTCTTGCAAGATGGTTCTCCTCTAATGCCTCCTTTTGCATCTGTACTCGGGTTTCCTTATCCTCTCCTGTGTGTCTAGCTTGGTCCTGGTTGCTTTGGCCCCTGCTGGTCCTCCGATCCTGTCTCTGGCGGGGAACTGAGGCATGCTGAGGATGCCCACCTTGTATAGGCCCCGAAGTGGGGCATCTTTATGGACAGCGCCAGCCAGCAAAAATTTTCTGGTGGTCCTGACACTGGCTGTTTAGTTCTACAATGTGGCTCAGTAGAGGAGATTCTTTCGAGGATTTACTCTAGTGGTAAGTAACTATTCTTTATCAGCTCAGTATGTCTTTCCTGGTAAAATAAAAAAACTTTGACTGTTGCCCATAGCTTATTTTATATAATTACTGGTTTTGTGCTTCCTCATGCAGTGAAGTATGAATCACTTACCACTCACCTTAAAGCAGCTGAGGTGGAGTGCGAGGTAATCTCGTTACGCATATACATGTGTAACGGGGTGGTGTAATGGTGATTTACACATACTATTTTAAGCTATAATCATACCTCACCAATACTTACATTATAACCCACTTATTGGTCACTTTTTCACTTTTCGGGTTGTAGTATTTCACTGAACTCCAACCGTTATTTGTATAATATGTCTCATTCTACCTTGAGAAATGGGAGGAAGGAGTACTATAATAGGATTGCAAACCATAAGACACAGTTGTTTGTGGCACTTCTTGTGCAGTAGCAAGGTGGGCTTTTACGGATAGCTGATGTTGCACTTCAAAAGCTAAGCCAAGTTTGATGTTTACAGATTTGGGGCCCAATCTGCAAAACAGTTTCTCCTATTCTGTGCCTACGTTATGGCAAACGTCTATTGTGGATTGGGCCCTTAATAACTGCAGAAATATATGCTGAGATATCAAGGAAGGGATGCAGTAAAATTACCAGGTGTTTAAAGTTTGTGACCTCTTTCAGGTAAATACCATCGTAGCTGGTACTCAACAGATTACTGCTCCTGGGTTTGGAAGTAAACAGTATTACTTCAGTCTTGCAGCTGTTAAGAGTTAGCATTCTGTCAGTCAGCAGTTGCCAGTGCATTGTGTTAAAATCTTTATTCAGGTTTACATTCAACTCCACTATGTGGTTAGGGGGTTAGCACTTTTGTAGAGTCTCAAGTCATTAACATATAGCAGTACATTACACTACACTGCGCACTGATAGGGGGGGAGACGACTAATGAACGAGGAGAATAACAGCAGGCCCAGTATGGAACCGTGGGGTACCCTCTACTTAACTGATATGGTATCAAACATGGGGATGGATTTTCAGCTCCTCAGGGACTAAGTCCCACTCTGCAACCGGCCGGTGCAGACCGAAGTCTCCACAACTGTGGACTTTGCTATTTTTAGCCCACGCAGCTACAAGAGATTTTACGCCTGGTCCCACCAGGCATAACATTTTGGTGCAGCTGCAATGAATAAATGGCTGCAAGCTGCTGTAAATTGGGGAGCCAGTCTTAAACTGAGAATATGGCATGTGCAGGGAAAACTGTGGCTCCACAAGTGAAGCCCCACTTGCGGCAGTTTTTCCCCCTTACCTGCACAAATTTTGGGGTGGGGTGTCTGAAACTCCAGCCCATGGTTTTTCAGTGTAACTTGCTGCCTTTGATTATTTAGCTAATGAGTAACCAGTTAAGCATCACATTAGCTTCCTCTATGTCAGACAACTGTTACAGCAGCAGAACATGATAAGCAAGATTGAAAGTCTGGGTCAAGTCCACCAACTCAACATACATTAACACAGTGCTATCAGTTGTTGAGCCACCATCATCTGTGTTTTGTTAATATAGTCTTTATTAATTGATGCGGACCACACAGGTGACAGTTACAGAGCTAGTGACAAGTTATACAATGAGTACAAGCCGTGTGGATATACAGACATCATTGGTGAACAAAGTGGATATACACACATCATTGGTGAGCAAAGAAAGTAACATAGGAAAGTAAAATTAATCAGAGGCTAAAAAAAAAACAATCAATACATCATGATAAACAACAATTATACAATTATTTACAAAGGATAAGTGACCAATGCAAATTAATGCATGATGTAAAAAAAATGAAAAAAAACATACAAGACAGTAGCCAAATGGGAGTCCGAGAAGCAGATGGTGAGGGATGTAAGACAGGAGCCCAAAGAAATGAGAGCGGGCAGGGGAGGCCAAAGCAGCCCAAGAGGGAAAAGTAAGAAAGGTGGGGGGGGGGTGTTATCCAAGCTAGCCAACGGCAGTGGCCTCATCAAGCAGCCTGGATTTGAGATGTGTCTTGAAAGTGGCATGGGAGTGGATGGGCATGGGGATTCTGTTCCACAGAGTGGGAGCAGCTACAGATGATGCTCTGCTACCCATAGCTGAGGAGACTTTCGGGATATCGGGTGGGGGGGCTGAGGATGCACGCAGACACCTCGAAGGAGTTCTGGTCTTGAGGAGAGACATATAAAGGGAGGCTTCGCCGTGCCTGATGGTGCTGTCCAGAAGGTAGCCAAGCCCATAATCAAATCTGCAGTGTAGTGGGAGCCAGCCAAGAGTCTGGTAGAGGTGGTAATGGTGAGTGGAATTTGATGCCAGGAGAGTGAAACGACATATGTTGTACGTGGAGCAGAGGTGCGCACGTAAGACTGAGGATATGTGTGAGTAAATAGGGGAGCAGTAGTCAATCAAAGGTAGCAGGTTGCCTTGGGCAATGGCTGAACAGGCTTCCCTAGTCAGGAGTGACTTTATCCAATAAGCCGCATGAAGTTTCTGGTTAATATGGTGGATAACAAAGGAGATATGATCGGAAAAGGAGAGGAACGGGTCCAGGATAACTCCCAGATATTTGAAAGTTAGTACATTTTCAAGTACAGTGTCGTCCAGTGAGACTTCTGAGAGGGTGGGCCTAGCCTTGGCGACCATAGATAGGAAGGGTTTAGATCCAAATAGCGTAGATTTAATTTTTGTAGCATTAGCAATTAGGTGATGTAAGTGGAACCAGGTGTGTATTGCAGAGTAGTTATCAGATAAAACCCTGTATATATATTCTCAAGAGCCTTGTCACTAGTGAAGAGGACACGGTCATCTGCATAAATAAGGCATCACAAGTGAGACAGTCAGAGAATGACCACCTTCCCCCACTTAGACATTGGGGGGGGAGAACGAACAGTGATTTACACTATGCTCTCTATACTGGGTGAGCCACCTCCAAGCTCGAGAGTTGGTAGAGGATGTAAGTACTGACCTTGAGGCATAGCTTGGGGGGGGGGGTAAACCAGCAGGAGGGGGAAGCCTAGTGGTTGGAACCATATGTAATTGTCTAAGTCAGATGGGGAGCCTTCCCTTCTCTGAGACTGAATTGCTGTTTTAGACAGGATGGGTACAGTATTCACAGTTGTGGTATTCGGGGTACTTGGGTGGGATCTTTGCCCTTGGCATGTAGTAGCCCTGTGTTCCAGCACGAAGAATATGCTTCCATATTGTCATTGAGGGAATGAGTTATTTTCTGTATAGTATATATCTGATAGAACAGTTTCCTCTAGGAAGTCACAATATGGATGGTGGGAGTGAATCAGCACTGCAGTATAGATTTTGTGGCTGTGGTTATCAGTATTCCTAAGAGGTAATGGGCGTTGGGATCCATCAAGCTACTAGAGTATTGCAAGAGAAGAGCCAGCATCATTTGTGAACTTGACCAAGGCAGTCGCTATCCCATGCCCTTGCCTTAAGCCATGTCGATTTCAGGTTAGTAGATTTAAAGGAATTAAAACACTTTTCTTCGCAAGAAAAAAGGTGCTTTTCCCCAAAAAGCTAAACCGGAGGGAAAGGTTTGCAGGGGCCGGAGCCTCTGCAAATAACCATTTCCTATAAGTCTGAACATAATAAACCAACTGATTAAACACCATCTTCCCATACTGTAGCTCCTCCAAGGGAGGACAGAATAAAAAAAGAGGTATAATTTTTCTAAGACATTAGGATCACTGTATTTGAGAGCTGGAATGGCAGCCATTTTCTAAGCCTTAGTTAGAGATAAAGATTTGGGTTAGGAGAAAGGTTATTGCCTCAGTCAACAAATTAAACAGTTTAGGCTTATGGCTGTTTGTTGATGGCATTCCTCTAAGGGTCCTATTTACTTCATGAACTGTAACCACTCTTTCATAAAGACGAGGAAAGAGATAAATCAGTGCAGTATTTTATTGAATATTCTTTTTGCTTGTCTGTAGTATTTTGGAGAATCCGTCTACAGTAGCGAAGTCCAAGAACTTGTGGGTATAAAGAAATTAGCTATCATTGTTAAATCACAGGAGGCCACACCATGGTTAGTGACATGATTATTAAGTCCTAATATCTTTGTAATACTCATGACTAATTTTCTGAAATCTCCAAAGACATTATCATGTTTTTGTCTGCAGAATTATGTTTCATTAGTACAAATAATTTGTAACAGCTTATCAGGAAGTGTTTACTACATCCCAGATTTTTGCACTGTAATAGTTTAAAAATTCCAAGTTCTGTTTAGGTGTGATAATCAACCACTCAAGTCAGGAGTCAATTTCTTAATTTATTGTAGGAACTCTTTCCAGCAGTTATTCAAAAACAACAATAGGTATCCTTACTGAACCCAAATCAGAACCAACAAACACTGGTGTGAGCAACTACTTTGCATGTGAGAAGTTTGGTTTGCAAGACACTCCTCTTCCACGTTAGTCAGTAAATGTCAAGTTCATTCCAAGCACTGTCCAGAGGTTTTTTAAACTAATTAGAGGACACCAGATTCTTAGGTGTGTCCAGTCCAACTACCCACGCACCTGAACAGGTGCATTCACGCTGACAATTAGTGTAGAACAGGTTATATTTGATGTAAAATAATTATAGCTATATTCACTTAAGTGATAACTGGCCCAAATTGCATTTTTTCAATGGGCATAAATTAGGAGCTAATTGAAGAGCATGAAATTAAATTTGTGCAGTTGCAGCTGATTAATGTCATGCGCTAAATTTAACTTGCGCAAGAATAAACCATTCTACAGTAAATCTGCACTTTATAAAGGAGGTGCTTTTTGCTAAGCATCATACACTCTAAAGAAGATGTGATACTGAAACAGCATGAATGTGCCAGTTCAGGCAGAGGTACTGTGGGACTAGAGACACCAGTGGATTTGGGGTCCTCAAATTAGTTTCAGAAACATTTAGACTGTGCTTTTTTTCTGCTACCCACTGTCTTGCAAGCCACACTTATCAGTGGCAAAGTTGCTGCACATACTGGTGTTCGTTAGTTCCAATTCAGATTCGGTAAGGGTACGTCTTGTTTTTTAATAAATGCTGAAAAGAGTTCTTTCTTAACAATAAATTTAAGCAGTTATGATCTCCTGAGCCTAGTCATTGCTTATTGTTCCTTATCTGTTTGGTAAAGGACTGTCTGTTTAAGCAGCTGTTTTAAGTAGTAATTTACTCAAGCAGAGCACCAGGAAATTGACCTACTACTATATTGAATAACCAGGGTTGCTGTAGCTTTCAACTGTATTCAGTTTAGGTACTTTCTATTGTTATCTGGTCATTGTTTTCCTTGACTTAAACATTTATAATGTATGGATCCACAACAAATATGACAGCCATAGCACATCTTGTTTCTTCAGCCTTTGTCCTAGTAACATAAAAACATAGAAGTTGACAGCAGAAAAGGACCACATGGCCCACGCAGTCTGCCCAGTTTCCCTGACTACATCACCCTTACTGTCCCTACTCATCCTGCAATTCAATGGCCTACGCAGCCAGTATGGTGTTATGCTTGTGCAGCTGTGTTAATATGGTTTGGGCTGTTCACATGCTCTATTCCAGAGGAATTACCACCCTGTAGGGGTGCCAGAGGTAAGGAACCCTCAAAGAGGGTTCCTCCCCTAGTGGTACCATGGGACCATTCCCATGGCTGAAGGATCCCAAGGAGAGAGGTGCTGCCGCTGGAGGAGGAGGGGCAAAGAAAAAGTACTTTAGAAAGAGGCTGAGAGGAGCTGCTTATTTAGCTCAGGAAGTGGGAGTGGCTGGCTGCTTGTCCATTAAACTACAGGCCCAGCCTTCCAATTCAATGGCCTATGCAGACAGTATAGAGTTATGCTTGTGCAACTGTGTTAGTTTGGTTTTGGCCGCTCGCACTCTTTATTCCAGAGGAATTACCACCCTGTAAGGGTACCAAAGGCAGGGAACCCTTGAAGAGGGTTCCACCCCTAGAGGTGCCACGGGATGATTCCCGTGGCTAAAGGTACCTTAGGAAGGATCCCCAAAGAAATGTAGTACAAAGCATATAAGCAAGCAAGAGCTGTGACGTAGTAGTAGAATAAAGCATCAGGCAGCTTGGTAACATAATGAGATGCTTAGGTTTGCATAACGTGATTCGATGTTTGCGTTGAGAATGAGGGGGACCTTCTAAGGAGAGAGGGAACAGCTGGGACACCATCCAGCTCCATCCAACAGCAGAACCTACCTAAAGAAACTAAGAAACATTATTATGCCAACAAATTGTTATGATCTGAGGCATGGAGGAAAGAAAAAAAAACCCTATGAGGAGGAAATCTCTGGGGATTCAAGGCCTAGGTGGCCTTCCTTCAGGCTTGGGATGTTTTATTTAGTGATGGCTCTGCTGCTGCAATTTGGAAACCCAATTAAAGGGAGGTGGAAAGCATTCCAATTTGGAGGCAAGCTCTCAATCCCTCTAGCGGGAACGCCATGAAAGGTTGCGAGAGTGCTCTGCAACATCGGAGGCAACCAAGGCGGGAGGAGGAGAGCAACGACTGCTGAGGCACTCACCTGGCCTACTCACCGTAAAGACAAACTAGGTGAATCAGAGGCAGCCATAGGAAGAATGCGGTGAAGGTGCCTTGCTAGGGAAACCACTAAAGCCAGTGGATAACCATTATAGTGGAACCACTAGAGCCAAAGGAGATCGGAGTAGCCACCCTTCATAGCTAGTCTTAAATGCTACACCAGGAGCTGCTGTTGCATCAATGAACACCTAAAACCAAGCCCAGAACAAGTACATTCCCAGCTATGGGCCAGGTGAGAAGGACCTCGCCCCAAGTTGAGCACGCTCAAGACGTGGACTTAGAATGCAAAGCGAGACCGTTGACTGC
The DNA here is from genome assembly GCA_016271365.2 of Neoceratodus forsteri. NCBI lineage: Eukaryota > Metazoa > Chordata > Ceratodontiformes > Ceratodontidae > Neoceratodus > Neoceratodus forsteri. Next base: position 729,752,967 of record CM028129.1, read on the forward strand.
AGGGAACCCTGTGCCAGAATGGTATGGCTGGCATGCCCCAGAAACTGATAAAGAGCTGAAACTGGTGAGCAGCTGAATGAGTACTGGTGTGCTGAGACCTTATTAGCATTAAGTGCTGAGACTTTGCACAGATTGGATGCAGTAGTGAATGCAGCAGGCATCCCAGAGGCTGAAGTTGAGGGGATGGCAGTAGGTATGAAGCAGTGATTGCATAAGCAAGAGTGGACCTGCACGTAGGTCAGTAAATAGTAGTAATAATCGGACCTGCACATAGGTCTGCAAAATGTAGTAGCAAAGAAGCAGCACTGTGAATAGTGGGGCAAGCCAGCCAGGCATTCAAAAAGCCAGTAAAGGTGACAAATACTCTGAGGATTTTTTGCGGCGGAGACGGGGTTTAGAACAGAAATAATTAACCTCATGGGGCAATGACTCCCCAAACACCTCCAAGTCCCCGCCGTAGGAAAAACAAGAAAGTGATGGAAGGGCTGAGACCCACAAGCAGGTATTGAAAGTAATTTACAGCATCAGCAGTAGTTTTAGCTGACCTCAGAGTACAACAGGGTGTACAAACATAGAAGCAGCATCTGTAGTGAGTACATTGAATCTTGTAAGATTCAATAAACGTAGACTGAAGGGAGGCACAATGCTCAGAAAGCAGCTATCACCAGGCAGCGCAATGAAACTGCAGCAATGAGGTGGATAGAATGAGTTGAGAGAGCATGATTGAGCTGCATCGCTAGGGTTCAGAGTGAGCCTGAATCAGGTGAAAACAATTGAAAGTGCAGCATGGAGAGCAGCTATGGTTGAGCTGAAACACACAGATAATGATTGCAGTTGCATTGCAAATAATTTGAGACTTGTGAGTACCTGAGAGCAAGTAGTATGAGCTCTGGGACAATGTGCTAGGAGCTTAGAAACAAAGTCCCCCAAAAAAAGACAAAACCAAAGACACACAAACACAGAAAACAGGGAACAAAGACAGAAAGAAGCATGCAGCCAGAGGCAAAATATAAACCAGAAGCAGGAAAATAGACACAGAAGTTCAGCAGAGACAAGCAGGAGCAGCAAGGTGGGGGGGGGGTAGGGCCCAGCCAGCCCGGTATGCCTCAGCCAGTTCAGAGGACAGACTGACAGAGCCTCCGACTGGCAAAGAAAAAGTTCTTCAGAAGGAGGCTGAGAGGAACTGCTTGTATAGCTCAGGAAGTGGGAGTGTCTGGCTGCTTGTCCATTGAACTACAGCCTCAGCCTTCCAATTACCCCTTCTGTTGTCCATTTTGCTAAATTCCCTTATGCCTATCCCATGCATTCTTAAACCTCTCAACTGTCTTACCCCCCACCACCTCCTCCAGGAGGCTGTTCCAAACATCCACGCCTTCTCAGAGAAAAATTTCCTCACATTTCCCCTAAGCCTCTCCCCTCCAGCCTTATAGAATGCCCCCTTGTCCTCAAGGATCTTTTACAATGGAAGATGCCCCCCCTCCAACACTTTGTTTATACTTTTGAGATATTTAAAAGTCTCTTTCATGTCACCCTTCCTCCTCCTCTCCTCTTGTGAGTACACGTTTAATTCATGATAACTAGGAAATTTGTATCTGTGATTGTCTAAAATTGTTATGTAACAATCTATTTTAAACTGATAACTGTTGGAAAAGTGCATATAATGACATTGTAAATTGTTTTGATATTATTGTGTATGCTGTGTGAATGATAGACCCCAGTGTAAATGAGCTTTTGCTCAACTGGGTTATCTTTTTTTTTTTGACTTCAATAATAAACAATTCCCCGAGTCTTTCCTCATAGGGTTTCTGATGCAGGCCATGCACCATTTTGGTTGCCCTCCTTTGAACCACCTCCACCCTGTCTGTGTCCTTTCTAAGGTGGGGCCTCCAGAACTGGACACAGTACTCCAGGTGAGGTCACACCAGTGATTTATACAGTGTTATAATAACCTCCCCTTGCAGGCTCACCAAGCAAAGGAAGGGGTGGTGCATAGCAAGGGGTGGGGAAATCTCTATAAATAGTATGTGACTGCACTGTGTACTTGTTAGTCCCTACCTCTGAAGCAAGGTGGGGTTAGATCTGATGAAACTAGAGTCCCTTCTAATCTCAAATTACTGTTACTGTGCGTTCCAGTAACATGAGACAAAAGACAACCAATTGAACCAGTGTACTGCCCATTCCCTGCTGAATCCATCATGGTGCATCTGGCAAGGGTCTGGGCAAAACTGTCAGAAAATCATTACATGGAAAAAGGGAAAAAAGGAAAAGTAAGGATTATGGGTCTGAACCACATGGAGGCCAGGATATGCTCATATTGAGCATATCCCATCCATGGTTGTGTGCACCTCGATACATGCTTGCACTAAATTGCTTTCACAGTTTCTGCCCACTGTACTCCGTCGGTGCAAACCTGCACATGGGGGCAGTGGGTGGCTGGGTGAGGGGCAGATGTGATCCCAACCACAGGCATCCAATCTAATGCCTGCCTGTGCAGGGGGCGATGGGATACATCAGTCTTCCAAGGACTGTGGCTTTCCCACCAGTATGTGTTACAAATCCCTCTGACAGGTGTGGATACTGCCCCCAGTCCACCATGGGGGTGCAAGGGCTGGGGTTGGAGAGGGGAAGGGGGGCTGATCAGGCCTGGGAGACTTAAGGTGTAGCCAGGTGGAGGGGGTGCCTATCTGCTAATACAGCCTTTAGGGCTGCATAACCTCTTTCCTCTTTGCCAGTATTTAGCACTGCAGATCTGTTATTGAGGTTGTTGTGCAAGCTCAAACACACCCCCTTGTCCACCCAGCCATATAGCCGCTAGTGCAGACCGGGATTGAGTGAGAAGGGGGCTAATCGCCAATGCAGGAGAATTTGTGGCGGTCCCCACATGTGGGGAGTGGGACCTCTGTTCACCACATACAAGTGGAATAGCCCCACTGTAGGTGTACAAGGGGGTGCAGGTCCTTTAAAGATTGGGCCCTACGAGTTTGTTAGTTGTAGGACTTGTCTGACATTTTTAATACCTAGTATTGCTGCTTTGAGTGATTTGATTAAGGTCACAAAGCAAATGGCTCTAGTGGGATTTGAACCTGGGTCTCCTAAAACAACTGGATAAAAATAACCCTGACCCATGTTAAAGAAATTTCTCAGAAAAGAGTTCAACACTTGACATGGGGCTGAGTTTTGCAGTTTGGTTTAATCTGAATCCCTGGGACAGAATATTCGTGAAATTACTATGAGATTTTCTTTTGTGGATGTGATGCAGTATGTCTCTTGTTTTTGTACTTAGTTTATATTCATATTTATTGTTTTGGAGATAAGAGCTTCACTGTATTGTGTCTAAGAGGAGGGAGGGGGGACTATTTCATAATACACAGATCACCTGCATATCACTGCCTTTAGCTGCTTACCCACCACTGTTCTTTGGTTGAACTTTGTCATGCAGTCCTGCTTTTGGGAACTCATAAAACCTGCATGTTCTCTGTGTCTACATCCCCCCCCCCAACCCCATCAGTAGCCAGCAGGCTCTTTCACTACTTTATGAGCTCAGTGGGCCCACTTGTCCAAAATAACAAATTTCTACTAATTGGAGATTTTAACGTTGATTGGCTTGGTGGTAAATCAAAAAATGCTGAGTTTACCCTAAAGCTTCACCAACTAATCTCTGAACCTACTAGAAGGGCAAATAATAGTCAGATTTTCACCCTAATCAATTGGACAGTCACCCCTAGACCTGATAGAATTTCTTGCTCTGGTGTCTTCCCCAACACCATAACTGACCACTCCACCATCTATTGTCTCTTGTGGTCAAAGACCCTAAGGTCCTCCCCAGAATCATACATTTCTGTGACTCCTTGAAGTTTTACTCTTCACAGCTTAAACAGGAGGTTGCGGACACAGATTGGTCATGGCTGTGGGCCACTAATGATGTAAACCAGGCCCTCTCTGTCTTCAACAAGATCCTGCTAGGTATCCAAGATAAAGATGTTCCTATGACCTCTAGGCAAGTATGTGGTCCAGTCACTAGATCCTTGCTGGCTCTAATTATTTATTTATTTATTGCAGCTTTGGGAAAAACCTTTGGCAATAATCGAACAAGTCACAATTGAGAATTAACAGTAGGCTATACAGACATCACTTTATTAAGGTGTTACATAGAATGAAAATCACGTAGTAGGTTTAAATCATAATTAGAATTCGGAGCAGCCAGGTAAATTGGCATTGTCATGAGTTGCAAGTTGGGTGAGTAAGAAAAACATAGAAACATAGACTTTGAAGGCAGATAAGGACTGCTTGGCCCACCTAGTCTGCTCATTTCCCTACCTATTGAATAAGCTGCAGATCTTAGTTAACCAACAGCCTACTGCTTTCTACCCCCCATGAGAATTGCCTTATGTATGTCCCATGCATTCTTGAATTTCCCCACTGTTTTTGACCCCACGATCTCCTCAGGCAGGCCATTCCATGCGTCCACCATCCGCTCTGTGAAAAAATACTTCCTCCCATTGCCCCGAGCCGTCCCCCCTCTGTCTTCAGATTGTGTCCCGTTGTTCTTGCACATCTCTTTTTCTGAGAGATGCTACCCTTTTGGGCTTTGTTGATTCCCTTGAGGTACTTGAAAGTTTCTGTCATGTCCCCCTCTCCTTCCTTTCCTCAAGGGTATACATATTAAGCTCCTTTAGTCTCACTTTGCATGGCTTCTGTTGCAGAACTTGCACCATTTTAGTTGCTCTCCTCTGCACTGCCTCCATTCTGTCTATATACTTGCAGAGATGGGGTCTCCAGAACTGCACACAGTACTCCAGATGGGGTCTCACCAACTATCTGTACAGAGGGATAACAACTTCCTGTTTTCTACTGGTGATGCCTCTCCCTATGCATCCCAATATCCCCAGCCATCCTTACTGCCTTTTCACACTGCTTGCTTACCTTTAGGTCATCTGATATGACTACCCCCAAGTCCCTTTCCATTTTTGTTATTGTTAATACCTCTCTCCCCCACCCCCATTGTGTACTCTTCCCCTGGGTTTTTGTTTGAGGAGAGAGAAACTGGAAGAAAAAGGGAGGTGGGGTGGGGAAGGGAGGTCATTAGCAAGGCTCAGTGGTTGGGGGGAGTAGTGAAATATAAAGGAAAAATTAGGGAGTGAAGCAGCCAAGGTGAGGGAGGGTGGGCAAGGAATAGGAAGAAGAAGGGGCAAGGTCAGAAGAGGTAAGAGCTTGTTGTTGGCGTAGGTGGCAGTAGGGTCGGACATTAGAGGCCATATGGGTGGGGTTGCATAGGGAGATATATGATCATGAGGGGGTGGAGGAGTGCAGGGAGTTTGCATGAGAGGAAGGAGTAAGAAAGGTTAGAGGCAGTTGTAGTAGGGGTGACAGTTGGTCAGGATGAAAAGGGCCATTGGGGGAGTCATTTTAGGGTTAAGTGCTTTGAAAGTCAGAAGATGTGAATAGCAGGGAGCTAGGGAGTAAAAAGTTTCCTCTGTGGTTTAGGATTATACATGGCATGAATGGGTAGCTGTGATTGCGGGGTTCCTTTCAAGCACAGCGTAATAAGACTGGGCAAGTAGGAGGCTGTGGTCAATGACTAAAGGTCAGGTAGCTTAATTAAACAAAGGGATGCCAGCTAGTCAGCTTTTAAAGCCACCAAGTCTGCCAATCACTAAGCTAGCTACAGAGCACTCAGAAACAAATGCAAAAGGAGTATCCAGTGAAATAAGTGTCTATATTTCAAATCTTTGTTTGATGCCTCGGCTGGTAATCAAAGTTATTTCTAGAAAAACATCCAGCAAGTTTTAGGCCAATCCTGTAAGTTTACGCCCCAAAACTTATTTATTGGGGGAATCAACTGCAATCCTGTCACCATAGCTAAAGCCTTCAGTCAGAGCTTCTCCCAGCCTCTTAGCTTACAATGAGGTCTTCCCCTACCCCCTCCTTTTTCACCCCTGGTCCTTCCACCAATAATGCCTGACCCTGTTATCCTCTCTTCTGTCTCAAAGCGGTCACATGTGGTGAGGTGTGCAAACATATTATGCAAATCCCATTACTGAAACCTGCTGGCTGCGATGAAATTGAACCAAAAACATTAAGCACTGCTGCTGTGGAACTTGCTCACCCTTTACTAGAATCTTTAACCTGTCCCTAACACCTTATACTGTTCCTGATCACTGGAAGTTGTCACATGTTGCTCCAGTTTACAAGAAAGTTGACATTGAGAACACTGGCAACTGTCTACAAGCTAACTGTGATTCTTTCTTTACTCAACAAAATACTTGAAAAACTGGTAGCCTCCCAGCTGGTCGAGTACCTCACCAACTATGACATCCTGTCTTCTGTACAACACAGTTTCAGGAAAGACCACAGCACAATTTATGCCCTCTTGTCACCACTAGCATCACCTTAGCCATGGATAGGGGTGAGTTCACAGGTATGGTCTTCATCAGCCTCACCAAAGCCTTTGATTTGGTTGACCACACCCAACTCTGTGGAAAGCTTAGTGCTTTGGGCATTTCCTCCACTGCCATGTTATGGTTTAAAAGCTATCTGGGAAATAGGTATCAATGTGTTAAATTAGTACATATTCTGTCTGACCCAGTGCTACTGCAGCCAGGGGCCTTCAAGGATCCATACTGGGGCCCCTTCTTTTCTCTCTCTACATAGAAACTCAATCCAGACTAGTCTCTAGCACAGCATACCTATCCTATATGCTGATGACCTAGTCCTATTCACTTGCTCTTGCAACATCTCAGACCTTAATTGCCAACTCTCATCTGATCTTCAGTCAGTACAGGCATGGCTCCATTTCCAACAGGCTCCTTATGAACACTGCTAAGACCCAAGCCATGCCTTTTGGTTCAGCCCCTAGAGTAAAAATGTGCCACACCCCTTTGAGGCACAGGGTCATAACCTCGCCGACAAAAACAGCGTGGCAATCAATGCTGCAAGCAAAATATTGTGCGTGGAAATAAGGTCGGAGAAAAACACAGACCTTACAGAAACAGCACACACTATTCAATTATATTGGACTTTCTGTTTTTTGCAGGGGACTTCATCCCCAGCACTCCCAGGACTAAATATAACTAACTCCAAGGGGTTGTGGACTCGGGATGGGGAGAAACTCAGGAAGGGGAACACTTTACTTTGTGACAAAAAGAAAAAAACAAACAAAAAAGTGACAACACCAAGAGACCTGGGGGAACCAAACCACGGTCCCAGGTCTCCAGTCATGCCATGTGCCGGTGCCTTAGCCACTCCACCACGGGAGCGGCTCGGCCAGGCACCACACACATGGCAACTTGATCAAGTGCAGTTAGCAACGCAAAGCAACAGAAGTAGTGGGAATTCCCTACCGCTGTTACACTCCTGTCACTCTAAACCCTTTCGCGCGTTACACACATGGTTATTGCTGCACAGTTTTTGGTTAGCTATATTGACCTGGTACCCCACTTTGATACTCACTTGTGTGGATGGATCCTGTCTTACCACAGTTTCTTCCTTTAACAACCTGGGAGTCGCACATGACACTTCACTGGACTTCTGAGCACCTATCTGCTGCATGTAAGGCAGTGAACATCAGACTGTGACTCTCATTCAAGATCAGAGACAGCCTCATTCCTAAAGCTCATTAAGCCATTGGCCGTTTCATTTTGCTCCCCCAAATTGACCTATGGGATAGCCATCTATTTCTCAGCTTCCAAAACTGTCCTGCAAAAATGGGATGTGGCCATGATGTAGTCCCTGCCTTCAAATATCTTGGTGCCTGGTTGGACAGTTAACTCAATTTCTCCTCCTAAATTGACTACATTCACTCCAAACTCCGTCCCAAGCTAGGAGCCATGCATTGGAACAAAGACTCCCTCTCTTCTGTTGTCCACCGTGAGCTGTTTACTAAAATGATCCTCCCTGTGTTTTTATATGTTTTATTGTTTTACTTAAAAAACAACAACATACAGATATCACATGCAAGAGATCACATATTATGCATCACAATACATCCAATGTGTCAGGAAAAATTAATCTGTACAGTCTTGTTTTCAGATGTGGGGATATTCCTTTAAAATTAAAGTCCAGAAAAGGAAGAAAATTGCCCAGGATAACCTGCACCCTACAAGACTTTTGGGTGACCTTTCTTGTAAGTATAAGAAACATCAATCATTTTACAACAACCTGTGTTGATATGGTCCCCACTCCAAAGAATGTTCCCTGCATATGTTGAGTGTCACGTCAGATATAGCCCCTTCCAGCAAGCATTTGATCTTAAATTTTAAACATTCTGTTACTCTTAAAAAAACAAATACAACTGCGTCATATTAAAACGCTGCTCCGATCCTCCATGTGGCCTTAGGCAAGGCATCAAGATGGCCTACGATGAGTCTCCCCTGTAATGTGGTTTATAGACCTAACACAGTGGCTATCAGCTAGAAACCCCAAAGAGAGTATTTATTATTAATTAGATAGTCATAGTATTGTTGTAAATTGACACTTTTAACAGCATATATCATTGAAAAATCTAATATGGGAACATAGATAAAAAAAGGCTCAAGAAAGAGAAATCTGTTTTTTAAAGTCCTTGTACAGGACAAGAATGCCCAGAACCAGAACAAATCAAGTATCTTCCTCCTCCAATTCATTCAGGTCTTGAGTCCCAGTACAATCAAATTCTTTGGCTATGGCCTCCACCTTCCTTCCCACCTTGTCCGGATCAGCGTACTGATATGTATGTCCACCGTAATGCACCCGGAGTTGAGCTGGCATCAGTAATGAATGGGCCATTCCTAGACTTCGGAGCTTAGCCCTGACCTCATCAAACTTTCTGAGCCTCTCCACTTGCAGTACCTTGTCTCAGACCCCTGGGCTTGAAGTTATCAGAAGAGCCATCCGTGACATAGCACCTTGAGCTGCTGCAGAAAATGGGGAGATTCGATATGCATGGAGGAAGCTCTCTTTCTTGAGCTCCAGGCCAAGCTTTAACACTCCCAGTAACCAGCCCTACATGAAATAAAGGAGACTGTCCCCTCACATTTTCCCGGTAGCCCCACTATCCACACATTGGAGGCCCTCTGGGAATTTTCTAAGGCCTCCAAGCAGTATCGTAACTTCGAGTTTTCCTGCACAATTTTACTCACTGCAGCCAGGGCCTTTGTTGCAGAGGATCCTGCCAATGAAGCTGTTTTAACAGCCTCCGCTATTTGCTGTCTTGTTCCACAGAATGGGTCAGTATTGACTCAACTTTGCTGTCGATCGCTTGCATCGATTTCTGGAGCGCCATCCAGGGAGGTTCAGCCCCCATCGTGGGTTGACTTGCCACCTTGTGCTGTTCCGATTCAGCAGGCCTAGTTTTTGCGTTGCATGCAGGACCCTTATTTGTTTGTCCCATTTTTAGAAAAAAGATATCTGGAGATGCAGCACAACCTGCAGAATACAGTGCAGTCGATAAAAAGTAATTTTTCCCACTCAAAAGTTGTATTTTTGTAGTTAGAATGTCTGCTACGTGGACAGCCAATCTGATACACGTCTTGTTGGTTGGTGTGCTCCAGAGCGCCCCAGATCCTCCATATTTTTGACTATGCCGATGTGGTCTTTGGGTCCACCCCAGCCTCATCCCTCTCTAGACTGGACTCCCTCTTTAATGCCTTTTGCTATTTTTGCCTCTAATGCTCCCCCCAAACCCACCACTGTTTCCTCTACTCCTCCTTCTCTTCATTTATGGCAGCAGCACCACATCACCACCCTTATCACCAAATTCTGGTTTGGATCCCTCCCCTCCTACCTCTTCTCTCTCCTCTCCTGCTCATCCCCCTCTTCCTATTCGCTACGCTCCAAAGACTCCTGTACTTTCTTTTTTCCCGGTCCTCTATCCAGTTTGGGGCAGACAGCTTTCTCCTACCATCAACCCTCCCTCTGGAATTCTCTTCCAAGCTCCCTTCATCTAGCTCCTTCTCTGCACTGTTTAAAATGTATTCTCCCCCAGTCACCCCTTCCCCTTGCTCCTGTCCTTCCTTCCCCTGCAGTTGGGGTGAAGCTCTCTGTACCCCTGTTTAACTTGTCTGTATACACACTTTACTCTCTCTTCACCTGTCTGTTTCCTATATGCCTACCTCCATTTCCTTGCTCCCCTTTTTACATGATCTTTCCTTTCTTTCCTGCTTATCTTAGCTACTTCTTATGGTTTTTGCCCCTGCCATTTTAATTGCATAATACCCATGTATTACTTCAATCCCTACTACTTGCTTCATTGTAATTTAATTGACCTTATATTTTTTTACCTGTATACTTTATTTAAATTGTAATCGGTCATATATTTGCACTACCCCCTTTTCCCCCAGGTCACTCCAGGAAACAAACTTTGGCTCAGTGTGCCTCTCTTAGTCGCCAAAATTTTAAATAAATAAAAATAAATAATATCTGCAGGTTCGCCTTGGCCACAAACATAAACACATGTCACCGTGCCCTATATTCCAAACTTGGTTGGCTTCCTTCACTTGCCTTGTGCAGATTTTCTGTGGGTGGTGTGATGCATAATGTTGTGACTAAACAGACTCTCTTGACTCTTTCCTCACTTCATCTGCCTGACAGCCAGTCCTTTCCTTTAAGGTCTAATGTCCCTGACTCCTTGTCCATACCCCAAAACTAACTCTAAATTAAGGGAAATGTTCTCTTCCTTTTCCACTAAACTTTGGAATTATATCCTGGCTACACTCTGACCGTGTACATCTAAGTCAAGCATTCAAGAGAGTGTGTCACTCCCTCCTACTCAAGGCCTCTGCATGTACCTGTCCGTAGGCTGCTTAGGAATAGCAATAAGTTGTCTCAGCTGTTGCACTTGTTTGCAATGCTGATTACCAATACCAGTGTATGTATCCTATGTCTGTACTTGTTAGTTGTGACTCACTGACGTACTCTGCACTGTATCTTGTACCAAGCACACCACATATTGTATTTGTTTCCCTTGGTTTCTTTCTCTGTACTATTGCTTGGCAAATTGAATAGACAACCCTCCCTTCCCTTATCTTTATATACTGTTGTGACCAGGTCGTACCTGAAAACAGGCAAATGTTTTGTCTAGTGTACGTACTTGGGTAATAAAAACTAAATAAATAAATTGGCCTTAAATTGAACTCTTTTCTTAAAAAAAAAAAAATTCCCTTAACTGGGTGCTAGATTATTTTTATCTGGTTACTTTATAGTCCCGCTATTGAAAGGATATACTTTCCATAATTTCAGTACTTTTATCAGTACTCCCTTGAAGACCTTTAAGAGATTTTTCCATGGTCTGATGGGTATTGTAATGTTTAAAGGAAAGGGCTTCTCTTTCCAGCAGCATTCAGCATTGGAAGTGTCATACCCAACTAGAAGTTCCTGGCATGGTTCCAATTTTATGGATTCTTAGTTCATTTGATATATTTTATTTTTTTGTACACTCTGATCAGAGAGTATAGTTATTCATAATCCTCTATTCTGCCTACATTCCTTTTTTTTGTTAATATCTTCTTTATTGTAGTTTCCATGTTACAGTCGATTGAACAAATGTTACTTACAGAGATCTGGGGATGTACAGTTAAATTTGGCTCACTTACAGGGCCACTTTGGAAGGGCCACTTTGGAAGAACAATAGTCTGTTAATTTCAGAGAACCAGTCCAAGTTCCAGTGTTCCTGATTTTGTCTCTTCTCTCCTCTGCTTCCCAGTGTCCTTGTTGTTCCTGAGGGACAAGCTGGGTTACACACATACATCGAGTAACAGAGCTTATCTTGGCTACCTATGGTTCTGGCTTAACAGTCTTTATATCTCAGTTAGGGGAGCTGTGAGAGGCCCACTCGGGACTTATATTGGTGACAATGTGTGTGGGGAAGAGAGAAGCAGAAGTCTGGGGCTGCTAGCCGGACTAGAGGGAGCACAAGGAAGGAGGGTGGGGGGTTAGAGATGGAACGATGGTACTAAGGTACAAAAGCACTATCTTTCGTCATGTAATATAGAAGCCATCCATTCCACCTGGAGCTACACCTCTCCTGATTATTATTGAGGTTATTTGTTGTTTTTTCCATTTGGTAAATTCGTCTTGTAATGGACCACCAATCTTGCATCGAGGGGATTCCTGGGGAGAGCCATAATTTAGTAATGGCCTTTTTGCTGATAGTTAAGAGAATAGCTAAGAGGTATCGAGAGTTGGAGTCTCTAAAATCCCTTGGGAACTGCAGGAAGATAAATATCTGTTTTGTTAACTCTAGAGGCCTACCAAATAATTCTTGAAGTTCAGCCTGAAGGTCGTGAAAAAATGGCTCTAGCGTAGGACATGTAAACATAACATGCGTGTGATGTGCCCTACTTTCCCCACAGTTAAACCAGCATGAGGCTGATCGACCTGGGGCATAGTGACTGGTAATCACTGGAATTTTAAAAAATCAGATCAGGTTCTTCCATGTATTTTCCTGCCATTGGTGTGAGCTAGTGGTTCTAGCCATTTGTTGGCAAGCCAGTGTCCACTGTGCCTCGTCTACAGGTGCTTCAAGTTCGTCCTGCCACCATAAGCATATGTTCCGAGTGAGAGTGTCGGGGTGTGTTAGTAGTGACTGATATAGGGTGGATACTAGGTGGCCCTGGTTCGGTGTGGCGAAGAGAGACATTCATTTGGTGACCAGCAGTGGATATTGTGCTGGGTTTCTCACCTCTATCGGCAGCGATTCAAAGTAATGTCGTAGTTGTAAATACCTGTAGTGGTGAGTGTTTGGTATCCCGAATCTCTGTTGTATATCCCTGAAGGGCCAAAGCTCCCCCTGCGTGATGATCTGTGCTATGTACACCAGGCCGTATCTTCACCACTGCTGGTAGGCATGGTCTGTCCTACATGGGGGAAAGCCTGGGAGGGTAGCTATTGGGCTAAGTAGGGGCATGAAAGTGGTAAGAGAAAGTTGTTTCTTAATTTGGTGCCAGACATTCACTTGGTGTTGCATTATTGGATCTAAGGGGGGCTGGGAAGGGAGGGGGCATCTGTATGGTATAGCAGGTGGAAGTAATCTGTGTTGAGAATTAGTGCCTGCACAATCTCCACCCAGTGTGTGTCCTGTGTGGATGATTGCCTAGATGCAGTGTGTGTTAGGTGTGCTGCCTGGTAATAGCGATAGAGGTCTGGAAGGGCTAGTCCCCCTTGAGACCTCAGGAGCATTAGGAGCTTTAGCCGAACTCTCGGTCTTCACCCTGACCAGATAAATTGGGGAAATTGCTTTGTTCCAGTCTTGAAATGTAGATCGGGATAGGCTAATCAGGATTGTTATTAAACAAGTATAGGGCTCTAGGCAGGGTGACCATACGGATCAAGTCTATCCTTCTCGATAGGCTGAAGGGTAGCATGTTTCAGCTGGCAAGATCTGCCTTTAGTTGAGCAGTGAAGGGAGTAAAATTGTGCTTATAGACATCGGTTAGGGAGCGGGTTAGGTGTATCCCCAGGTATTTTAACCTTTCTAGATTCCATCTGCAGGCAAACAGTCCCTGAATGGTTGGGGAGGGGGGAGTGAAAGGTCAATATTTTGGTCTTCGAGATGTTGATTTTATATCCAGAGACCTGGCCAAAGGAATTGAAAAGTTCCTTGGCTATTGGAAGTGAAATGTCTGGATCCTGTAGATATAGGAGGACATTGTCTGCATGAAGCGCATTCCGGTGTTCTTCCCCTCCGATCTCAATGCTGTGGAGGCCGACTGATTGTCGGATTAGTTGTGCTAGGGGTTCCATTAATAGGGCAAAAAGGAGTGGAGATAGAGGGCACCCCTGTCTGGTTCCTCTGTGTAAGGGGAAGCATTGCGTAAGATGTCCTGATACCTTGACCCGGGCCTTAGGGGCAGAATATATGTTTTTAATTTCTTGGATCGGGGTTGAGGGATCCCGACCCTATCCAACACTGAATAAAAATATGGCCACGAGACCCTATCAAAGGCCTTTTCCGCGTCCAGGCTGACCAGAGCAGCCGGATATTATTAGTCTGCATCTTGTGTATTATGATATGTTCGCTTGATGTTGTCTGTGGTTGTCCTGCCACCGACAAAGCCCGTTTGATCCTTGTGGATTACTTGGGGGAAAGTGAGTTCCAGTCAATGGGGCAAAATGCTCATAAACAATTTATAGTTCGTATTTAGAACTGATATTGGGCGATAAGACTCGCAGAGTTGGGGGTTCTTGCCTTGTTTGGGAATAACTGATATGGTGGCATACGACCAAGTAGGTAGTGGGGGGCTCCCCCTCTAGAACCTACTTGAAGGTGTTGAGAAGGGCTAGGGATGTTTCGTCCTTTGTAGTTTTATAAAACTCTGCCCCAAACCATCTGGGCTGGGAGACTTCATGGTCTTTGTTTGAGCTATGACAGCTGACAGTTCTAACAGCGATATTGGCCAAGTCAAATGATTCCCTTGGTCTTCACTTAGGCTGGGAAGATTGAGAGGTTGTAGAAAACATGTTATGTCCTCGCTGGCTACGGAGTGTTCTGGGGGTGTATAGAGTAGAGTAATTTGTTGTCAGAGCGTCCACTATATCAAATCATTTGTTTAGGGGTCTGCCATCTATAGGGTGTTGGATGGTGGTAATCGTGGCCATTTTTTTCTGTCTACGTATTTGGTAGGCCATGAGTCTGGTGGCCTGTGGGCCCACCTCATAGTATCGTTGCCGGAGGAACATCAGAGCTATTTCTGTCTGTTGAAGGGCCAGTTTATCTAGGTCTAGTTTGACCTGCTTTAGCTGCGGAAGGACAGAACTGTCCCCTTGTTTGTGTGCGGTTTGTAGGAAGTGAAGTGTTTCTTCTATTGTGTTTTTTGCATTCCTGGCAAGCCCTAGCCTGGGCAGAGGTGTATTTAATAAGATGGCCCCGTAGCACTGTTTTAACAGTGGCCCAGAGAATAGTTGGGAGCACCTCTGGTTAGGAGGTTTCTGTGATTATTTCAGTAATTTTATCAGTGAGGAAGCTCTTAAACTGCTGAAATTTTAGGTAATGGGGGATTAGGCACCACTGTGTTTGCTTCCGTTGCATGCCTAGCTTCCAAGATGTTACTGTGGGGGGCTTGATCTGAAATAGTTATGTCCCCCAGTTGGGAGTCCTCTGTGCTACTAAGAATTTCTGTCTGTGTGTAGCAGTGATCAATTCGTGAGTACATTTGGTAGACTGCAGAATAGTGTGTGTAGTTTCTAGTGTGTGGGTGAAGGTGTCGCCAGGTGTCTGTCCAGCCAACTTCAGCCAGGAACCTATTGAAAAATTTCTGTGCAGGTGTTTTTCCTGGTGTCTTAGGATTGGAAAAATCCATTGCTAGGTTGGGTAGGATATTAAAGTCTCCGGCTAATAGTAAGGTGCCTTTGGTCAGTTGTATTATTTTATCTAGCAGGCAGCGTATTTCTGTCACCGAGGCGCCGGGGATTAAAATAGGCATTAGCCAGGGTTACTTCAGTGCCACCTGTGGAGCCCTGGAGAAGTACCAGCCTACCTTCCGGGTCAATTCATTTAGTACGTACTTGAAGTGGGGTGTATTGCAAAACTATAATTGCCACTCCTCGTTTCCTCCCCTGCCTGCTTGTGGAGTAGAAGATCTCACCCATTAGAGCTTTCCTAATTTGGAGTGTTTTTCCTTATTTAGGTGCGTCTCCTAAATACTTTTTTTAAGATAGGTGAGTGCCCTTGATCTCTTGATCGGAGAGGTGAGCCCATTAACATTCAGTGATACTAATTTCAGTGGGGTCTTTTCCATTGTAAATTTAGTAGGCTTAGTACAGTGAGGGAGTATAGAGGTATCAGTTCCAGGGGCTCTGTCATTGCATTCCCCATTGGGTTTTCACCTTTAGAGTAAAAGAGGTACAATCGACTTTTATATAGTACTCTATGGCTGTTAATGTTAACATCATCTAACATTAAAAAACCAAAACTTACAACGCTTAACCTCAAACTAAAGCTTTCAATAGGCATTCCAAATAGTAATTAAACATTAACTGCCCAACTGCACAAATCATGTGCATAATTAATAAGTGAATTTGGCACCAGTGCGTCAACAGGTCATTAATGTTGTTAACCATTAACTGATGACTTCCACTACAGGGGACTTCTCAATGTCCCTGGTGTGAGGTGATCCTCACCTGGGGGTATCGCTCTGCACTGAGAGCCCCCTAGACACTAATAGTGTCGTAGAAAGGTACGGGCTTAGGGGGGTTGGTACATCATGTTCCCACGACGCATCCTGCGCCATACTATGTGGAAGAGTGTTAACATGAGGGTAAGCAGAGTGTGCTCAGACTGAGTATTTATCCAGTGGGGTTGGGATCATTATATTGTCCCCTGAATGAATGGGGGGGGCACCGAACCACATGCTCCCCCCTCGAGTACCAGCTTGGGAGTGTGGGGGCCTGCGGGGGAAGCAGTGGGGGCAGCCCCAGTGTCCCTCAGCGGCCCCCAGTCCCCCCCCCCGTTGCCATGTAGTCTGGTGTCAGCACCTCAGGGTTTATTGCAAATTATTTATACAGGGTCCTGTTTTAGTGCTCCATAATAGTCAATTCTGTCTTAGGTTGCTGAGTACCGTGCTGGAGCGGCCCCCTTCCCCCCAGGTGCCCCATCATATCAAGCAGCCCTGTGTTGCCCAGGGCTTTATGAGTACTTCCACAGGAGGCCTCCCTCTTTAACCCCCTTGGTTATTCTGATTCGAGTCGGACCAGGTGATGGGGTTGGTGGCGTACCGCTGAGCTTGGTTGCAGGCCCAGGTGCTCCCATCTCTCACAGGGGGGACAGGGGTATTCGATCTGCCACCCCTTTAGGTATTCCCATCTGAGTGTCTTGCTAGGTCATCCCCCCTCTTCCACCGGTCCACCAGTGTGGCTGCTTCCACTAGCCGGGCTCGTCTCCCTCTCATTTGCGACAGACAGAATTGCTTCCAGTGTCCCTCTCCCCCAAAGCAATCCCTAATGCTTCAATGAAACCAGCTCACGAGGCGCCATCCCCGTCCCTGGAGCCACCGCCGGTATTCAGGAGACCCGGAGCTGGGTCCCGCAGTCACTGTGTCTATTCTTTATTGGTCCATCTGCTTGTGGCTAGCTAGGCGGCTATAATTACCGGCCTGCCATCCACAGCGTGGTACATCAGGCTAGTGGGCCCAAGAGGAGGCATGGTGGACATGTAGTTTGTTGCCGCATCACATTGTGGGCTACATTAATTACCCTCAAGCAGCTGCTTGTTAGTAAGGTTAGGGGAAGGGCCCTGCAGCTCAGGGGGAAATTAAGAAATGCCTTACCCCACACTGCTGAGTCTCCTTCCTCCAGCGCTGGTTAGTGGGTTATCTGTAAAAAAAGAAAGAGAACAGAAAGGAGTCTCCCTCGACCCGAGGGAGACGTTGAGTTAGTGCAGGTTTCAAGGTATGACACACAGGGAGGAGGGCAAGAAGTCCAACAAATATCACAAGGTTAATTAAGCGGTATAAATTATTAGCGATGGGTTATTCGATACATATGGAACATGAATTAGTAAGCTAAGACTTATCTGAAAATTAGTAGAGGGGAACATGAGTCTCATGGGATGCAGTAGTAGGAAGTCCTAGGGTTTACATTCAGTCCACAATGGTTCCGATTTTGTGTTCAGCTTGGGTATTCAGGAAATTTGGTTCAGAAGGGGAGGACACATTCCCTGTTCTGGGGTTAATCCAAGAGGTGTAATGTCCGCTCTTCATATCAGCGCAGTGTCTCTCCCGATGGCTGGGTCCTAGAAGTGGAGGTGCGGCTCTGATCACAGAGCGAATCTACTATTTTCTGAATGGCCTCCATGCCCTGGCTCCTCCTGGCTTCACGTTGCCCAAAGTGCCATACCTGCTGTGAGAGTTTTGAAGCCAATGTGGTCCTGGGGGGTGCCACGGGGTTTCTCTGCACATCAATACCTCGCCTCTTCAACTCCTCAAGTGCCTCTTCTGCTGTGTTGTGGGTAAGTTGACCCTCTTTGAAGAACACCATGAGACGATCAGGGTAGGGTGTGAGAAATCGTAGGCCTGCTTTCTTTAGGGCATGCAGAATGGGGATGTATGTTTTCCGTCATGCCATTATCTTGAGGGAAAAGTCATTCTCAAAATAGAGCCTGTGCGACTTGTAGGTTACCTGCCCTTGCTTCCAGGCCGAGTGGAGTATCAGCTCTTTCTCTTGGTATCGTAGGAATTGGGCTAGTATGGTACATGGCCTAACCTCGGGGGGATGGTCTGGAGCGAGAGTACAGTGCACTCATTCGAGCTCAAGGGTCACATCAGCTGGCAGGGTCACAGAATCTCTAATGAGAGGCTGAATGAAATGTAGAATGTCTGTACCTTCCTCCCTCTCTGGCACCCCCGATATTCTTATATTATTGCACCGGTTCCTGCTCTCTGAGTCCTCGGCCCGCTCCTTTAGTTGCTGGAGTCCCTGATGCAACTGAATTATGACTCTTTCAGACCGATCAACCCACTTGTCAGTCTCCAAAGCCTGATTTTTTAGGGATTCTTGTTGTTTTTCCAGCTTGCTGATGTCTGTCCTTAGGACTGTGGTGGTGGAAGGGGTCTCCTTCCTGAAATTGTGGAGCTCTGTGAGCATCAAGCCATCTGGCTCTGGAGTGTAGATAGTGGTAGCTGCCTGTGCCCAGTGCGACTCCGCCTCGAGGAGGATGAGGCCTGTGAGCCCTCACTGCCAGAGTCTGTAAATCCACCGTCATCTACTGTGTCGAAGGTTTTAGTAGCATTTTTATCCCCTCATTTAGGCATTGTTGCACCTCCAGTGAAGGCTTTGTCATCCTTTGTCTGTGTTTAAGGGTGTATTGTGGAGGTTGTTACAGGTCACGGTGAGAGCCTCCTGAATTAGGCTGCTGTCAGGAGCATGACGCCACAGGAAATCCCTGCCTGCATTCGTGAAGCAGCCTTGTCACATATGATCTGTTTGCATCAAGTGCTGCAGTGGGAGCGGGTTGAAAATGGGGGGGTGGGGTTGGCAGAGTGTGTCTGTGAAACATTTGCGCGCAACATGAAAGGTTAGGAAGGGGCGTATACCTGTGGCATTCTTCCTCCGTACACTTACTCCTCCTGAGTGGCAAATTGGACTTGTTGCACCCATTACGGTGCTCAGTGCAGATGGACAGATTACTCTATGACTCAGTGCTGCAGCTGTTTGTAGGTAGAACAGTGTATTATGGGAAACTGCGGTGAAGCACACTCTCAGATCAGACTGTACAAAAAATAAAAGAGATCAACAGAACTGGGCACCAGAAAATCTGGAACAATGACCAGAACTGCTGGTTGGGATGGAGTGACTGGTGTTAAGCATGAGCTCTACAGTCCTGAGCCCTTTCTTTTAAAGAGTAGTCGATCCTTGGGAACAACTGAAAAACATATTTATACTGATTTCAGTTTGTTTCCCCAATTTGTCTGTGTTTCTTTTACTGTGTTCCATTACTGAAAAGATCTGTATGAAAGCAGCATATTTGTTTCTTAGAGTTAATCTGCTCAAGATGGTTAGTCCCCACCTGAGGTCAGAATGCCCTGTTTGTGACATCAGTGTAATTTCTATGGCAACAGACTGTGATGTCACTAGCAAGGAAGTACGATTTGAAGTGGGGAATCTGCAGGATGAGTAGCTGAAATCAGGGCCAAAGATTCTTGTACATACATGCGTGGGCTGGGCTGGCAGAGTCACGTGCCCCCCCCCAACCCATACCTAAGGCCTGCTGTTCCATCGGTCTGCTCCTCACCAGTCTCCCTGGTAACCAAGTGGCCTCCCGCCCAAGGTCCAGTCCTGTATTTTTCCTGGTAGTCCTGTGGTAATCTCTTCCTAGTCCCGTTTCCAAGCATGTGGCCGATTTCCATACTAGTGCCACGACGATCATCGTTCCCTGACATTGGTGTGCATCTACACAGCACTCTGACTGCCCCCCTACCACCAGTATTTACAAGTGGTGGTCAGGAACTTTCACAAAAGTGCTGTAATAGGTGTGCCGGGGCGGTTGCATGCCATTTAAACCAAGTCCCTTCCCCTTCCACACACAGGTGCACTGTGATGTGCACTGGTGTGGAAAGCCCCTCTATAAGCATAACTTGATGGGTTCCAGCCAAGGGCACATTGTAAAATTTAGTTTGCAGTGATTTTGGGAGTCCCTTGTGAATGAGAATTGAGCCTTGTTTTTTTTTTTTTTTTTTTATGCAGATGTCCTCAGTACAAAAGACTGCCAAGAAAAGAACTAATGAAAATGTGTAAAATACAGGTTGCGTTGTGCCTGTTGATGATTGTGTTTTTCAGGTGATGTGAGCACCTCTTGAACTCTTTTGGTTTTTAAATCATCATTTAAAGAGAACATATCATGCTCAGTGTGTAACATACCCTCAACAAATGCAAGGAGCCTTACCTCCTGGTATAGCATCAGGTACATAAAATTACATTCTGTAGTCCATGTTTTTTTGGGAGTGGGGGTTGTACTTGGGCTTTGTGGAGTTGGCAACGTGATCCCTTCTACCTCCCATATTGATGGGCCCAACTCTGCATGCAGGTGTTTTGTGATGCCTATGTTGGGAAGTTGGGAGCGTGCTCCTTAGACATAAATTGTTGTTTCAGATACTTATTTTTTTAATATTTTTGCTGTAGATGGTTGTTTGTTCAAAAATCAAAGGAGCCTCTTAACTAACAAGTTTGTTAGTTGGGGGCTGCCCCTGTGGCACAACGAGCCCTGCATTTATGCTAAGGGTGCTTGCTCTCGCCACAGGGATGCTGCGTGCATATGAGACAGAGAGAGACACTTCTTGTGCCATGGGGTGGAGGGAGGGACTTTGGACAGGGAGAAAAACTTGTGCAAAAAGATGTCTACATGGTGGCCACCAGCACCCTTGGGCCCTGCTATAGGTTGTTCTCCACTGGCTTTGATGTTGAGGGAGCAGCAAACAGAACTGAGAGGGTTACCGGCAACACAAGACCTGAAAGTAGGAGTAGGTGGGGGCTAGGGGAGCCAAACAGCTAGGTGAGGAAGGGGGGGAAAAAAGGGTGTTAGCTGAGTGGTTGAATTGATTTTGAACAAATGGCTATCTTAAAGAGGTAGTGTACTGCCTGGAATTAATAGCAACTTTCAGATGTAGTCAGCTATCACTTCTTATATCTTAAGTATTTTTTCTTTGCTAATTAGAATATTTGCCACCTGGCAGTACTGGGGTGGTATGTGGAACAGCAGTCTGTCTGGAGGCAAAAAAAAAGTCAGTTTTGTTCCTCTCACTACATCATGAACACAGAGACCACATTGACTGGCATTACTAGTAACCAAGGAGAACCATTTCTCACTACCAGATTATTCTCTTTCATGTGAAGCAGCAGGGATTGGCTCTTCTTGGTTATTAGTGATGTCACAATTTCCTGCATTTTGATTGGTAACTAGTGAAAGTCACTGTTCAGGCTACAAAGGTTGTGGTGCCTTAGTATGTGTTGTCACATTTCGGATGATGTGGTGGGAGGAACAGAGCTTTTTTTTTAGCCTCCAGACAGGGTGCTGCTCCACACATTACCCCAATACTGCCAGGTGGAAAATCTGTTAGCGAACAGAAAAACCAAAATACTTGAGATATAAGAAGTGATAGCTGACTGCATCTGAAAATGATTTTAGGCAGTACACTAGCTCTTTAAATATAATCACATGCAGCTAGTAAAGTGGTCCCATTTTGAGCATGCTCCTGTGTTCTGCAGACTTAAAGCAGCAGTGCATGATAGCGACGAAAATTTTGACCAGTTCTTTTTAATTCCATTTTAGATGGTCTCTTATCTCTAGACTTGTATGGTAAAAAAAGGTAGGTAAAACTTTATTTTTATACAGGATACTACCTGTCATTTGGACTTTACAGTCCAGTTTACAAGACAGTCCTGTGTCAAAGTATCTGTAGTTACAATATATAAAACATTAAGGACTTAAAAGGTCACATATCTAACTAGACAAACATAATACTAGACTGTAGAAGTGCAATCACTATCAGCAAGTATACACAATATGTACAAGTTTTAACTAAAATCAGTAACATTGACAGGCATGGAAGAACAGATCTTTAATAGCCTGTGAGAAAATGTCATAGTCAGAGACTGCATGAATAGTGGGTGGAAGTGCATTCCATACAATAGCTGCCCTAAAATTTAAGGTTTTATCACCAAATCTATTTTTTCTGTTTTCCAAATGAATTTTATTTAAATGAGTTTGTTTAATATCCTTTTGTCATTAATTAACGTTGGAAAAAGAAGTAGAGAAATGGAATGCTCAGTGAGGGAAAACTTCCTTTTGTGTAGCAATTGAATTCAGCTTCTAGTATAGGTTATATCCAGGGGCTGCCATTCTAACTTACTCAACAATTGGCAATGGTGGGTTAAGAAACTACATTGTAACACATATCTTGCTATTTTATAGTGTGTTTTATTCAGTCATTCTAACAATTTATTTGTTGCTCTATAAACCAAATCACCGTAATTAAAAGTAGGTAAAATTAACTGTTTAGCAATTTTCTTTCTATCTTGCAGTTTCAAAAACTTAGTAGTTCTCCGTAAGGCACCCAATTTCTTATTTACTTTGCCAGTGGTGGTTTCTATGTGATTACTAAAAGTCAACTGGGGATCAAAAATGATCCCCATATAACAATAACCATCCGCAGACTCCAGTTTCATCAAGTTATTTGTAAAGATTTGAATAGGATGAGGCTTATTGCATTCTTTTGGCAGTAATTTAGTTTCTTTTTATGTTCATGATCAGCTTTGACCTGGTGAACCACCCCTCAATTTCTGCAAGGTCTGACTGCAGCTTAGGGAGATGAAGAAGCTGGGTCGGAGATTAGAGCGTCCCTGGAGGAAATCCCGTCTGGGGGCTGACAAACTGGTCCTGGGTGCACATTATTCTGCATATCAGGAGGCAATCAACCAAAAGAAGGCAATATTTTTGTCCCGGGAGATTGCTGCCGGGAGAAGCCGACCAGCCTCACTCTTCCGGACTGTTGATAGACTTCTTCATCCATCTTGTCTCCAGCCCGGAAGAGCTTCCTCAAATGAGGATTGTGAGGAATTTGCTCGGTTTTTTTCGGACAGGGTGTCTGCGATCCGGCGGGAGGTCTCCTCAGCCAGTAATATCATTGCTGTCAGTAGTCGTCAGTTGTTTTCTGAGAGCACTCTCTCTGGTTGGGGAGAGTTTAGGCCAGTGGAGGATCGTGAGGTCATTGAGATAGTGGCCAATCTGAAGTATACCTTTTGCGAACTGGATCCCGTGCCAACGCGCTTCTTGATGAGGTGCATTGACACTGTTGGCCCGGTGTTTGCCCTGATTGTCCGGTGCTCCTTGAGTCAGGGTGTCTTTCCAGATGCCTTGAAGGAGGCTCTGGTGAGACCCCTTTTAAAGAAAGCTTCTCTGGACCCGGAGATTAGGGCAAATTACCGTCCTATCTCCAATCTTCCATTTCTGGGAAACGTTGAGAGAAGGTGGTATCACTTCAGTTGGGAGAACATCTCATGACTCACGAGTTATATGATCCTTTCCAGTCAGCCTTTCGGCCAGACATAGCACGGAAACTGCATTAGTTCGGTGCAAATGACCGTCTCAGGGCTAGAGATCGGGTGACAAGACAATTCTTGTTCTCCTTGATCTCTCTTCAGCATTTGATACTGTGGACCATTGTGTGCTGCTTTTCCGCCTGAGGAGTTATCGAGGACTCACCGGTATTGTTATCAAATGGTTTGAGTCATTTCTTACTAACAGGAGGCAGCGGGTTGTGATGGGTAATTTCTCATCGGCACCCTGCCTCCTTTCGTGTGGAGTCCCTCAGGGTTCGGTATTGGCCCCAATGTTGTTCGCAATGTACATGCTGCCCCTGGTGGGGATCATTAGGAGGTATGGCTTGAGTTTTCATTGCTATGCAGATGATACTCAGCTATACCTATCCTTTGCCCCAGGAACATCAAATGCAGTGGATATGCTGAACACCTGTCTGGCTGAGATAAATGACTGGATGTCTTCCAGCTGGCTGCGACTGAACCCCAATAAGACTGAGGTATTGGTAGTGGAGTCGAACAGAGCTCGTGATGGGATGGCCTCTGATTCTGTGACTGGCATTGTGCTAGGAGCGGTGTCATTGATGGCCTCCCCATGGGTGTGAAATCTTGGTGTGATCTTTGACAGGAACTTGTCCATGGAGGTCCAAATATCCTCCGTGGTTCGCTCCTGTTTTTTCCATCTTAGAAATATCGCCAGGATTAAGCCCCTTGTTCCGGCTCTGGACCTCCCTACCTTGGTACATGCCTTAGTTACCTCTAGACTTGACTACTGTAATGCACTCTATCTCGGGGTCTCTGGAACTTCTCTTCACAGACTGCAGCTAGTGCAATCGCTGCTGTCTGCTTTGACCGGCAGAGTAAGTTTTGTCATATTACTCCAGTATTGCGTGAATTGCACTGGCTGCCTGTCAGGTGGAGAGTTTTGTTCAAGGTGGGTTTTCTCACCTATAAGACCCTACATGGTCAGGGCCCTGGTTACCTTTCTGATCTCCTGGTACCATACACCTCTGTCCGAGATCTCCGCCTTCTTGTGGGGGCCTCCTCAAAGTTCCGAGAGCAAGGTTAAAATCTGCAGGGGATCGTTTGCTTGGAGTTGCTGCCCGCTTCTGGAACTCATTGCCGGTTGTAGTGAGAGGCTCCCACTATAGAGGCCTTTAAGAGTCGCTCTAAAGACTTTTTATTCATGCAGGCATTTGGTGACTGAGTTTATATATTTTATATTTGTATGATATTGTAATTGAAATATATACAGTATGACACACTGTACAGATTTTGTGTGGCGCCCAGAGCCTTCGGGATTGGGCGTCTTTTTAAATAAATTTGATTTGATTTATTTGATTTGATTTGATTAGTCTGGAGTTCCAGAACACTGCCCCCTGTGGCTATTATAGCTATATCATCAGCATACATACTGGTAAGGCCACATCTAGAGTATGGAGTTCAGTACTGGTGCCACACCTCAAAAAGGACATTAATCTGCTGGAGAAGGTACAGAGGAGGGCTACAAAGATGATAGCCAGTCAGCAGGGCAAGGCATACAAGGAGAGGCTGAGAGCACTGAACATGTACTCTCTGGAAAAAAAGGAGAGAGAGAGAGAGGACATGATTGGGACATTCAAGTACTTGAAAGGGATAAATAATGTTGATAAGGAAAATCTCTTTAAGCTGCGTGGCAACCATATCATGAGGGGGCACAGTCTTAAGCTTGAGGGTGGGAGGTTTAGGAGGGATGTCAGGAAGCACTTCACAGAAAGGGTGGTGGTCACTTGGAATGCGTTCCTGGAAGAGGTCATCTCGTTAAAGACAATGAGCAGCTTTAAGAGAGGCTGGGATAGGCATAGGGGGACGATAAGAATCATGGGTAGGGTGGATGGGAAGAGTGGACAGGGAGGGCAGGGGCATTAATTCAAGTTGTGGACCCTGCAATATGAGCAGACTCAATAAACCAAATGGCCTTCTTCTGCTGACTTGTTTGTATACAGTCTTATGACTGAGTGCTGTGCCACTGGGGTAGTTTGTTATTAAAAATCAAAAACAACAACAGCCCCAGGATGGATCCCTGGGGCACCCCTCTAGTCGCAGTTCTGTACGCAGACAGGCATCCCTGTACTTATACCCTTTGAACCCGTTGGGTTAAATATGATGTCAACCAAGCCAGGGGACCGTCTGAGAAGCCCAGGTGCAGAAGTCTCATACACCGAAGGGGGTGGTCCACCAGGTCAAAGACCTTTGACAGGTTCACGAAGACCACTGCAGTTTACAAACCAATCAGGTCAGTGAACTCTAGCAAGGCTGTAGCAGTAGAATGACCCTTACGAAAGTCTGACTGAAAAGGAGTCATCAGTTGGTATTTGTCTATATAAACGCTTATCTGAATATGTACTAGTTTCTCTAAGCATTTAGATAAAATAGGCAATAGAGCAATCAGTCTGTAGTTATTTGTTTCGGCCACATCCCCTCTCTTATGAATAGGTCTGACCTTAATCACCCTCCAAGGAGCAGGGAAGTAGCCAATCTGTAAACTCCAGTTGAAGATATGTTGTTATGGGAGTAATGTAGTGAGCTGCTAGTTTTAAAAACCTACCTTCCATACCATGTGAGCCTATGATTTGTGTATTTTAACTTTGTTTAATTCCTTATAAACCTCTGATTTTGTAAGTATTTTAAATCTAAATAATGGGTGTTGCACTGCTATTGGTTCGATTACCCACGGCCAATGTTTGTATCCAGTTCAGGTGGCACAGTGTAGACTGGAAGATCCGTAAAGAAATTGTTTAATATATTAGAAATTTCTTCTGGTTCATCAATTAGGTTATTGCTAGCTCTTACAGTCATATTATTCTGAGAAAGCCCCCACCTGGGTTAGTTAAATGTTTTATGTCCCAAAAATGTTCTGGATTGGTACTGCTGTCCATTTTATTCCTATAATACATTATTTTTGCTCGTCTTATTAATTTTTTACATTCATTACATTTAGTTTTAAAGAAGACCCAGTCCGTCTCTGATTTTGTTTTTAGAACTTTTCTCCATATCCTCTTCTCGATCCTAATTAATTTTAGGAGTTTGTTATTTATCCGGGATAATCTTGATGCTTTATTACAGGTTGTAGTCTTAGGGGTGTGCTGGTCACAAATCTTACAAAAGGTGTTGGTAAAATATATTACTGTCAAGTCCAGGTCAGGAATTAATCTGCAGCGATCTGAGTCCTCAACCTGTATACTATTTAAAAATTTAAGTTCAGAAAAGTGTTGCGTGTCCCTTATCCTAACATGATTGGAAAAGGGTGTAAATCTAGAGAACTGAGACCCCTGCAGGTCAATGATACCCTTCTTCCCCATTTTGAGCCTGCATTAGTACTATTTTTTTTTCACTTTTGAAATAATAAAAAAGCGCTTTTTATGGCAGCAGTGGGTGTAGCCCTGCAGCCATCTTGCAAGCACATAGAGAAAGTTTTCTGGATACTGACCAGACTTGTTAAATAGTAGAGGTGAAGGGCAATCACTGCGCATTCACTGCACTATTTTGTCCGTCGGTACCGGTGGAACACAGTACTGTCCCCCGTGTCCAAGATGGTGGCGGAGTTCTGTGCGCATGCATAATGACTTGCGCATGCACACTGAACTCCGTGGCACAACAGCACAGTTTGCTGTTTCCAAGATGGCCGCTGAAGTTCTTTGCACATGCACGAGTTGCGCATGCACACAGAACTCTGCTGCCATTTTGGACACTTCCGACAGTGCCGTGTTCCTCCCTCAGCTCAGCTGCAGCCATGCCGGCTCTGGCCAGAGTTTGTTTAATATGGCTGTGGCCAGGTTTTGATCAGTATTCTCAGCTGTTTTTGTATACCTATTGTCCCATTAGGTCAGGGAGCACTGCCTGCTGCAAGCTAGTTCATTTTAGTCACAACAGAAGCAATGTTAAAAAAAAATAGAAGTTGAGAAACAACAGAAAATGATGAAAGCCTGGTCTGATCCATATTAAAATGGCGCTTTTTTTATTATTGCAACTGTAAAAAAAAGTGTTACGTCAAATGCGGAAAAAATGATATCATACAAGTCAAGAGATAAGGGGCAATCTAAAATTCTTTTTTTTTTTTTTCCAAAAATCTCTCTATGCTCCCAGCCATGGCAGACTTGGCTCCCCTCAGCTTCTGCTCCACTGCCCCCACCATCTGTTATCTTCCCAGGCTTACCTTGTGTGGCCAGTACCCCTAAGGATTTCCCCCAATGGTGGGGTTAGGTGGGGTAGAGCTGTCCTCCCCCCCGATGCCTGTATCCAGTTCAGCCAACATGTAGCCTTGTGATGTAGCAGGTAGGAGCACAGTGTGCATGCATCGTGAATGCCCACTCTGCCTTCCATTTTCCTTCATTTTTCTCCCCGACTCATCCCTCAGCCATGGCGTACTCATGTACATGGAGGTGCATATACGTCATGGGACCATGACTCCCTACCTCCACCCCATGACTTACATCTGTCAGTCAGGCTCCCATGGGTTACCACCAAGCCTCCACCTGGTGGTAGCCAAGAGCCGAAGCAGCCATCCTGCACGATCCTTTCCCAGACACCCCCCCCCACCGCCAATCCCTGGCAAACACGTGCTTGCTCCCGAACATGGGTCGCCAGCATGGCAGGAGGAAAGGCACTCAACGCCTTAGTCCTACATGCCACTGGGCCTGCTTAAACTTATTTACTAATATTCTAAATACATACTCTTCAATTTTTCCCACTGATCTGTAAACATTGGACCAGAGTGATGTTTCCTTTTGACACTTATTTAACATAATCTAGGGGTTCTTTGGTGCTTAGGCTATTATATATTACTGTATGTTTATAGAGAACCTTTATCATAGAAACGGAGACAAAGATGGGCAGTACCATGAGCTCGGTCATAATTCTGTCCTCCAAAAGTACAAAGAGCTTAGAAATAGGGTTAAAACTCAAGTCAAAACAGCCAAAGCTAATTATCACAAAAAGAAGCAGTATGCCTTCTTCAACATGCCTAAATCTCTCTGGAATGGAATTAATGACATTCTAGGAAAATCTCATAAACCTCTTCCTCACTCCATCCAAATTGGTGAGTCCCTAATTGAGGGTGACATGAATAAAGCAAATACCTTTAACAGCATGTTTAGTGACACCTCCGCCTACACTCCAGCACCCCCAGTCACCAGAAGACCATATCAGCCCTACGAATAGCTCACACCCCAAGTTCTACTTTAGGAGATTAACCTGGTCAGAGATGTACAAATATCTCACCCACATAAAAATATCGGCTCATACAGGACGTGACAATATTGATATGAAACTCATCAAATCTGCCATACATGAGGTTACTCATCCCTTACTCATCCTCTCCAACTCATCTTTGACCTATCGGTCTCAACTGGGCAAGTGCCCAAAATCTGGAAAATGGCACGTTACCCCGTCCACAAGGGGGATGCCCAAGACCTACCCACTAACTACTATTCCATATCAATTTTGTCTCCGTTCTCTAAAACACTTGAAAAAATTAATGACCAGCTTATCCAATACCTGAGCCAATATGACCTACAGTCACGTGAACACCATGGTTTCCACAAGAACCACAGTACCTTAACTACCCTATTGGAATACGCAGACCATTTTCACTGTCCCCTGGACAGAGGGGAGCTTGCTGGCTCCACCTTCATTAGCCTCACCAAGGCGTTCGACCTGGTCAGTCATGCTCTGCTCTGACACAAATTAACTAATGCAGGCCTCTCAATGAAAGCCACTGACTGACTAAAAAACTGCTTATGGATAGAACCCAAGTGGTAAAATCCCGAACGTCCCTCTCAAACTACAGATCTGTGACAGTAGGGGTTCAACAAGGATCAATCCTTGGTCCCCTACTGTTTAGCCTCTTTGTCAACGAACTTCCGTAAGCTTGAAACTCCACAAAACTCCTTCTGTGTGCTGATTACACAGTCATCACTGCAACACACAGCAACCCAGACTATTTCCAGCACAGCCTCCAAACCAACTTCTCTGCTGTGACTGGTTCTCAAGCAACCTCTTCATCCTAAATACTAAAAAAAACAAATCCATGCTTTTTTACACCGGATGTAAAACTCATACCCCTCTCCACCCTAGTCATTACCTCTGCCTCAGGTGCCCCATCCCAGCAAGTTGCTACTTTCAAATACCTGCAGGTAATCCTTGACTCAGGCTTAACCTACTCAGCTCATGTGGACGCTCTAACTGAAGCAGCCAACTCCAGACACTGCCTGCTCTATAGGCACAGAACTCGTGTCAGATGCTACATCCTTAGCCTCATAGACTATGTCCTTGTGATCTATAGTGCTGCATGTGACCTGAGTGCTTGACAGGGTCAGAGGCCTGATGAATAGGGCTTGCTGCTATGCACTCAACCAAAAATGGGATTCCCATAAGTGCACCCTGTGTAACAATCTAGGTTGGCTAAACCTTGATTCCTGACTGCACTATATTACCCTCATCAATGGAAAAAAAAAAAGCTTTGCTTAGGTTACTGTCACCAGGATTCTGTCCCTGCTGAATCCAGTGGCCTTCAAGTACCCAACTAGAGGTGTAATACATGACTTCATGGTACTCCCACATAGGAGATTCTCTCTGGGTCAGGCCTGCTTCTCCTTCACTTTCCCCAAACTATGGAAGTCACCCCGTCACTAAAAGTCACTGATTCCATAACCAACTTTAAGTCCCAACTTCTAACCTCTCTCAACCCTCCAAACCCATGTGACTGCTATTGCTGACCAATTTACTACATTCCCTGGACCTCCACTGACCCCTATGCTTTCTTCTCCCTTGTCTTGTGCTCTGTTCCCACCCACTTGTATCATGTTCTCCTGTTTTATTCACATTTCATCATAGTTCATCTCAGTGTAGTCGTAATATTTCCTGTTTTGTTGTGTACACTGTGCTTCTGTCACCCTGAACTGTAAATATGTAATATACAATATTGATGCTAAGCTGTTGTATGTGACCCTTGACCCTTTGAAAACCGGCCCTGTCTAAAGGATCTTGTGTGTAATAAATAAAGGAAAAAGACCAATGGTTCATCCAGTCTGCCCAAGGTTCCCTAACTAACCCCAGGACCTACCACCCATTCAGGGTCCAACCAGGCTTGAAACCATTAATGGTTTTAGTGCCCACCACCTCGGCTGGTAGACTGATCCATGGTTCCACCACCTTTTCTGTAAAATAATACTTTCTCATGCTCCTCCAGAATCTCCCTCTTGTCAGTTTCCACTCGTGTCTCCATGACCTTGAACTGTTAACTCATGCCAAATGATTCCCAGCAGTTCACCTTGTTTATTCCTTTCAGGAACTTGAAGGTCTCATTCATATCTCCCCTCTCGTAGTACCTTCTAGTCTGCAGTGAAAACACATTTAATGCCTTGTAAGACCTGCTCTATTGTCCTTGAACCATCTTAGTCAGCTTATGCTGCACTGTCTCCAGCCTGTCCTTATCTTTCCTGAGGTGAGGACTTCAGAAGTGGCCTCACCAAAAATCTGTAAAGGGGTAGTTTTGCCTGTTTCCCTCTGTTGTCAATACCCTTCCCAATACACCCCAGCATCCTATTTACTTTGGCATAGGTCTTGTTGTACTGGACGGATACAGAGCATCACTGATAACTCCTAGGTCCCGTTCCTCAGCCATATAGTACTAAATCTTACTCCACCCATCCAGTACACTGTCCTGGGTTTCTTGTTCCCTAGGTGTATCACCTTGCACTTTTTGGCATTGAAGTTCAACTGCCACACCTTAGACTACTTCTGTAGCCTTTGCAGGTCACTCTGCATTTCCCTGATTCCCTCATCGTTATCCAGCCTCCTCCCATTTATCATAGTTAACATACGTACATATTTATTTATTTTGAAGTTGTTTTACCAGGTGGGCATACAAAGAACAGAACAGTCTCGTTTGCAGATGCAACCTGAGGGTGGGAAGGGGAGGAAAAAACAGGTATAAAGTAACAATAACAACAGTTCAAACATCAGCATCAAAACTGAGTGCAAGAAGTACAAGATACATAACATTGCAAAAACATCAACAAATAATTTGGTAAAGCACAAGAGGAAGTGAAGTGTTGCTTAGTTTTTTTGTTTGGATACATGAAGATTGGTGTGGAGGAAGTTTAAAGGAGAACACTGCTTACACACCGGTGCTCTCCTGAAGTTGCCTATGCCCCCAATTAGCAGTGCCATATGAAAAAAATCATTTTTTCTAACTTCACTTAGGTAGTGATATTTAATTTTTTAATCAGTGCTCTCAAACTTTTGTTTACTAAGACTACCAGCAGCCATCATGCGGGAGCCACTTACTCCCTTGTCCAGAATATGCTAATGTGTCTCCACTGATTTAGCAGATTGGCTGGCAGGGGCACTTTAGAATATCCTGGGTGAGGGAGCAATTTGCTCTCCAGAGATGTATGGTGGCAGCCTTAGTAAATGGAAGTTTGCAAGAACTGATTAAAACTTAAATATCACTACATAAGGGAAGTTAGAAAAATTATTATTTTATACCATACAACTAATGAGGGGAATAGGCAGCAGCAGGAGAGCATTGCCGGGTAAGCTGTGTTTTCCTTTTAAGTCAGAGGACAGAATGTTCCAGAATTGGGGGATGCCAAAAATGAATTACAAATTGGCCAGATTTCTTTTCTCTGGGAGATATGCAACCTATTATCCAGTTCGAGATTATAACAGGTAGGTTAAGTTAGTGGCGTGGGTGAACAAATTACTGAGCTAGGCTGGGAGTTTATTGGCCTAATATTTGGCACCTAAGAGGACAGTATGATGTGCATATGTGAGGTTCAAACTATCCCAGCCCAGGTTTGTATACCTCAAGCAGTGGTGAGTGTAGGGAATGCAGCTTGGAACGAATCCTCAGAATGCACTGTACAGGTAGTTGAGTTTAGGAAAAGCCAGTTTAGGGGCAGAAGCATACATAATATCACCATAGCCCAAATTTGGTGGTATTTACTCCATGTTACAGTTCCCTTGTATAAAAGAGGGTCTTCCCTACAGTCCAGTCTGTATAGAGCTCCTAGTGTAGCACAGCACATAAAAACAGTTAATATGTGCAGAAAAATTAAATTTTTGGTCAGGCCAGCCCGGTGGCATAGAGGGTTGAGGCGCTGGACACCTTCCCTCATGCAACATCAGCAACCTGGGTTCAGAAATTACCTCAGATCGTTGGGGTGCCGACGTGGGGGGGGGGGCAGGAGCAGGATTGAGCATGCCGATGGACAGTTCTCCTCTCCTGATGGTGGTGAGGGTGGGCTGGCACTGCCCTGTAGTTCCGCTCCTACCAGGTGGAGGACCGGTGGGTAGCATAGGCGGAGAGGAGGTGGCAGAGTAACGGGAGGTGGAAGGGGCTGAGCTAGTGCCATGGGGTGTCAAGCATGCCTTCACATACTCGCACAGCCATGTGCTGGGGCCTTGGGGGGGCAGGGGAGAAGAAAACAAAAAGGCATATGTTTCCCTGTTGGCAGGAGGTGGTGATGGGGACCATACAGCTATATTAAAAAAAGAAATTCTTGTTCATGTACCAGACCAAGATACTCATACTGTGACACATTCTCTAACACAACATTATCACAGAAACCCTGGGTTCTCCCTTGGGGACCTGAGGTGGCCAACCTCAATGAAGCCCTGGGTAGCTGCCACCAACAGATACCTTACTTAGTAATGCATCTGATACAGCCTTCTACCCAGGGCTTTCTTTATGTTGGCCACCTACAGGTGACTCAGAGAATCGAGGGCTTCTGGGAAGGGTATTTGATGTACAATGAGGAAAGAAGACAGAGTGCAACAGTAGTGCTTTGAAAATGCGATCTGCAGCAGTGTGGATTGGGGACTGATTCCTCCTCAGGTAAAGGAATGGGGGACTTGGGTAACATGGGTTTTGCTCTCTGGAGGGGGGGTCAAACTTGCGAACAGGAGACCAGGTTACAAGGGAAGGGTGAGGCTTGCTGGCTGGGGAAGGGGGTCATATTTTGTGGACTTGGGGAATTAAATTATGAAGCCACAGTTGTTGGACCCTAACTGCCTTCTCCAGCTAGAGCCTGAGCTACTCACAGCAGAAAAATGGGCTAGTCAGGCAGTGTACAGACTGTATCTAGACTGTAGCAAGACCTTTAACTTGTTCCCCACAAGAGATTAATCAAGAAGTGGGAGGATCTGGCAGCAGGGGACAAGCTGATGAGGTCGGTTACAAACTGGCTGTGAGGGAGAACCCAGAGTGGTGGTGGTTGTGGGTGAGTACTCTGGAATGAAGGAGGTCATTAATGGGGTTCTCAACGGTCTGTGCTCAGTCCAGTGCCATTCAACATATTTGTAAATGACAAGTGGGACAGCATAAAAGGCAAATTCTGCCTTTTTGCAGGTGACACTAAGCTCTTTGGGAGTGTGGACATAAAAGAGGGGGGTCGGGAATCTGAGGGAGGACCGGCAAAGTTAGAGAGATGGTCTAGAACCTGGCAACTGGGTTCCAACACAAAAACATGTAAGGTCATGTAAACTGGGAGCAAGAACCCAGGGATGAATACAGACAAGGAGGCATGACTGTCAGTGTGTCAGAGGAAGAGAAAAACCTGGGGATTGCAATGAAAAGCAATCTGAAACCCTCTGCATAAAGTACCAGTGAGCATAAATAGGATGCTGGGTTGCATTAGTAGGAGATTCACTAGCAGAAGGAAAGAGGTCTTACTGCCATTGTACAGGTCAGTGGTGCAACTGCACCTGGAGTACAGTGTGCAGTGCCTGAGCCCCTACCACAAAAAGAACATCAGCCTGCTGGAGGCAATCCAAAGAAGAGTTATGAAAATTATTCAGGGCAAGCAGAAGCTCCCATATTGACAGGAACTAGAGAAGCATGACGTACTCGCTCAAGGAGAGAAGGAAACAAGAGGATGACAGTGACCTTCAAGTGCATAAAGGTATAAGTAGGGCCAATCTTGTTGAGCTGTTTAGGCTCAGCAAGAACAAAAACACAAGCAGAAATAGTTGCAAAGTGTCTGGAGGAAGGTTCAGGAAGGAGACCAGGAGGTACATCACAGAAAGAGTGGTTGCAGGGTGGAACGACTGCCCGAGGAGGTAGTACATCAGAAAGTTGTTGGGGTTTTTAAGAGTGGGTGGGGTGGGATAAGGGCAAGGGGAGGTTAGGGGTGTTAGAGGAGGGAGGGCTGAGTGTCATGTGCAATAAGATGCATAAGTTCCATACAGAGCAGACTCCGTCGACCTTCGTCTGGCAGTTTCATGTGTTCCTACAGTAAAGGTAAGGTGAGGGAGTCAAGGGTGGGGGAGGGCTTTTTTCTTGGCCCATTAATGGGCTTCTTGGTCTTTGTACTGGCTGGGTGTAGTTTTTAAAACTGTCAACATTTGGATGTGGAATTGGATTCCGAGTTCTTATCCAACAGTGTTTTTTTTTTCATAATTCGGATTTTTGAGCTTAAATACCAAAATTCCAAATTCAACAAAAACAAAAAAAAAAAGCTTAAAATCCAGTGAGTTTGATACCATTCAGTGGATTCAGAGCAATTATAGTTTTGATTATCTTGTAAATGCAATACATTTAGAGTATAAAAAAAAGGTAGTTGAGACTCAAGTAACATTTGAAGTTTAAAAAAACATAATTTTCATCATGTTGATAGTACCTATCAGCATGATGAAAGTGTACCGCTTCGCTCTTCACCATGGGCTAACCTCTGCCCCAGAATCTACCACAGTTACATGACTCCATCTCACTGGACAGCCTGGTCTGTAGTCTGTAACATGCATACGTTTCCCTACTCTGATGGTGGCTCCATCTGTTCCACAGAGAGGAGTGAAAAACTGAGGGGCCCAAAAGTTTGTGCAATTCTGGGGAGAGGGGACTGACAAGCAGAGAGCTGATTATTTCTTATTTGCTCCATGTCAGCCCACATCCTTCCTGGGTGGAGTCTCAATACCTACCTAACTTTCCATCCTGTTAGAGGTTCACTTCTCTTATTGCCATCCATCAGTAGCATTCCGGATTTGGGATGTGAACCCAGATCCAGTATCTCTTTAGTTAGTGCTGTATCAGGACAGCCGGAAGTAATGTTTTCAGGTTACTAGTTTTGGTCTCTGTGTAGTATTTTCTTAAGTACGCTATCTAGATTTAGTTCATTGTCCACACTTGGGTAGTATCAATTGAGCATTCTTAGTCATTAGAGCAGTCATCAAACTTTACTGCTCCTACCTCCAAGCACATGTTCTTGGGCTCCGGCTCCCTTTGTTCTCAGATCTTTCTTTTCATCAGAAAAGACTGGTCATCTCCTTCACATCTTCTGCTTGTAAATCAGGCTTTTGCAGTCTTTCAGGTTATATCATCCAAATTATTTTCAACAGTTTATTTTCCTACCAACTGAGTGTGCACTGTGCCTCACTGCTCCATTGATACTATGGATCAGAGGAGGAAACCTGACTCTAAAATGTGCATTATTTGCAAGATAACATATCTGTCATAGATAGGCATAATGCTTGCATGCACTGCTTTGACCATACTTGTGATGTAAGTAATTGCCGTGGGTGTTCGCTTTACACCCACAGTTCACTGAGGATCTCCTGGCTATGGTGTTCAAGCGGAGGCTGGGGACTTATTAGGGCCTGTCTGCAGCAAGAAGTTGTCTGCCCAGCTCTAGATCCAGGTTTTGGAAGAGGCCACTGAACAGAATGGGATTGCTACTGATAGTGTTCTCACCATCAGTCTTCTGGATGGGATCTCGACATGCCGCTTAAACAGCCAGACACCAGGCAGCTGTTTCAAAAATTGATGAAGTAACTACAATTAAAGTTCATCAGCCATCAAATATTTGACTGGGTTCCATAAAGAGTTGCCGCCTAGATACCACAAAGGCAAGAAGAATTTACATCAGTGAGGGGGTAAGAGCCACTTGAGAGGCCTCTCTATCTTCTTGACTAGAGCCTCCACAGCAACAGTCGCCCTGTGTGGAAGTCGAGCTGTTATTGGACCTTCTCTGCTTTTTCGTAGAGCTTATGTCTGGACAGTCATACTCCTTTAATGCTGAGTGATAATTCAGTTGAGCAATCAGATTGGTTGCATTTGAGGCCTGCAATTTTGAAAGGGGCTCAAGTGGGTCATCTACCTGCAGCATCATCCCAGTCTGCCTGGCCTAGTTTGATTAGAATTTGACCTTGTTCTCATTCTGACACCAGGGCAGATGGGTTAGATCCAGGTGGTGCTCAGCTGGTGGTAACATAGTTAGTGCAGCTGAACCGTACCAATTCTGCAGGAGCAGCCTGCCCACCCAGCGATAATCACCCAGCTGCTTGGGCCACCCAACTCCGGTCATGCCCCATCCTCAGCCGGTGTCGGCCATACAGGTGGCACAAAGTGTGGTAAAGGACCCACTTCCAGTCTTGACATCATTATTGCTGCTATACGCAGTCAACATAAAACATAGAAGTTGTCGGCAGAGAAGGATCTCTTGGCCCACCTAGTCTGCCCTATTTTCCCTACCTGCTGTGCCACTGCAGACCCTACTCGATCTCTGATCTCCCCGCGCCCCCCTTGCCTATTTCTAAGGTCTCCTTGTGTCTATACCCTGCATGTTTGAATCCTGTTACTGTTTTAGCACCCACCACCTCTGCTGAGAGGATCCTCCAGGTGTCCACCACCTTTTTTGTGAAGAAGTATTTCCACACATCTCCTCTGAGTTCCCCCCGCGTCACCTCTTGTCCTCGAGCATCTTTTTCTATATAAAATGCTACCTTCATGTATCTTATTAATACCTGTGTGGTATTTGAACATTTCTATCATGTCCCTCCTTTTCTCTAGAGAGTACATATTTCATTCCTTGAGTCTTTCCTTGTTGGGCTTTTGATGCAGGGCCTGCACCATTTTGGTTGCCCTCTTCTGTACAGCCTCTGCACTATCTATGTCCTTCCAGAGATGGGGCCTCCAAAACTGGACACAGTAATTGAGGTGGGGCCTCACCATCAATCTATACAGGGGTAACACTACCTTCCTCTTTCTGCTGGTGATACCCCTCCCTGTGCACCCGAGCATCCTGCTAACTTTCCCCACTGCCTTACCACACTGCTTTGCTACCTTCAGGTCATCAGAAATGATTATTTCAGGTCCCTTTCCTGTTTTGTGGTTGCCAATACCTCGTTGCCCAATTGGTACATTGCCCCCAGGTTTCTGTGCCCCAAGTGCATGATTTTGCACCTTTTTGCATTGAAACCCAGTTGCAACACCCTTGACCAGTTTTCCAGCCTTTTCAGACCATCCCTCATTTTTTCCACACTCCTGGTGTGTCCACTGTGTTGCAGATTTTTGTGTCATCTGTGAATAGGCATCCTTTCCCTTCCAGCCCTCCTGCAATGTTGCTAATAAAGACATTGAAGAGGACTGGGCCTAGTACTGACACCAGTGGCACTCCGCTAGTCACCTTGCCATCTTCAAAGTGAATATCATTTACCACCACCATCTGACTTCCTGTTGCTTGGCCAACTTCTTACCTATTTTACTACTTTTGGAATAACTCCTAGGCTGCCCAGTTTGCTCACCAGTCTTCTGTGTGGAACAATGTCGAAAGCCTTATTGAAATCCAGGTAGACCACATCCACTGCTCCTCCCCGATCCCCTTTTCTGGTCACCCAGTCAAAGAACTCTGTCAGGTTTGTCTAGATCTCCCCTCTGTGAAACCATGCTGTATTGGCTCCTATAATCAACTAGTCACAAGGTATTCCCCAATCCTTTCCTTCAGAGATCTTCCCTAGTTTCATTGACCTTGTTGTGAGGCCTCCACCATCATTGTTAGATCCATAAGTGCTGCAATGATCCTGCTTGGCAGCCATGGGCCTTGAGTCAGTGTTGTGCACAATTCCAAGGTTGTCAACTGCCTCTGTACTCTTGGGAAGCCAGTCAACCCTGGAGCCCTCTCTGATGGTCCAACTGATGGAAAGGCCAGCCTCTTCCCCTGGTACTGCAGCTTCCCAAA
Source organism: Neoceratodus forsteri (assembly GCA_016271365.2). Classification (NCBI taxonomy): domain Eukaryota; kingdom Metazoa; phylum Chordata; order Ceratodontiformes; family Ceratodontidae; genus Neoceratodus; species Neoceratodus forsteri. The sequence continues at coordinate 729,791,462 of CM028129.1, forward strand.
CTTTAGCCAATTCAAGTCATTCCTTTACACCAACAATGATCAAAGCCACAGGCAAATTATCAGATCTTTCAGGTAGGTTCTTTTGGTTGCAGTCACCCCTACTGAATGAGTGGTCCATTTGCCTAGGAGGTGTCCAGACGTTGTTTACCCTGACTCTGGGCCCTTGGCCCTTGAGAGCTTTGGTACCCAGACTGTAGACAGTCAATGTTGTGATAGGACTGCCTCTTCGAGCAGTATGTGTTCTTTTTTACTTCACTCCTGAAGAAGCTGTCCTCAGCCCTCAAAACTCTTCTGGAGGAGGTTCAGATTAAACCCCTAAGGGGCATCCTGGAGAAGGTGTCATCTCCAGGAGTTGCCTTCCCATTACCATTACAGGGATGGGTACTATATGCCGAATTTGGGTGCATCTGGACTCATGCCCAGCACCACTTTCCCTCTGGAGGCTGAACTGCAAGTACTGTACTTGGTCCCCTTTGAAGGATATATAGGGTTCTTAGAACACCCTTCTCCAGAAGGCGAAGTGGTGGACTGTATCTTTCATAAGGTCCAAGAAGCAGGTCCACTCTGGGTGTAAAGCTTACACAGTGATGTGCTTGGGTATTACAGTAGGTAGGCCAGCTATGCTGTCATGATGGCACAGTACAGCAACAAACTCATTGAACAACTATCAGACCTACCTCCTGTCAAAAGACAACCAACAGGACCTTATGGACATTTGGGACTGAGGTGTCTTGTTTCCAAGCACCAGCTCCTGGTCTCTCTTGACTCAGCCAGTGCCTCAGCAGAGGAGATGGCAACTGAGATAACAATACATTGTCAAGTGTGACAGCGCATTTCTCTCTTCTCATTAAAGATACAGCAGAAGGTTGTCGAACCCTCATTCACATGCAAAGACCTGTTTGGCAAAAACTGCAAACACCCTTGCCCTGAATGTCTTGTGGCTGATGCTGTCTTCCATACAACCAAGATGTAAGGAGAGTCTCCTAAGCCCCTGAGCAAGAAAACCAAGAATCAAGACCACCTTGACCGCAGAGTTTACATAATGGTGTGCCTGCGCATTAGGCAGGCCAGTTATGCTGCCCTGATGGCACATTATAGCCACAGCTCTTTCAACAACTCTTGGAGCTGTGGGTCAAACTGTCAGAAGATAACCAACAAGACCTTATGGACATCTGGGACTTGAGGTGCTTGGTTGCCAAGCATCAGCTCCAGGTTGCTTTTGACTCAGCTGATGCCCAGGCCAGGGCCATGGCAACTGCAGTAACCATATATTGCCAGGTGTAACTGTCTCACTTCTTTCAAGGGTACAACAGAAGTTGGTGGATCTCATTCACAGGCAAAGACCGGTTTAGCAGAAGTCACAGGAACTGTGCATACACCATAAATATAACCATGCACAGTCCAGATTTATTGAGCAAAATCAAATTCCTCAAGAGACAGTTAGGTAGACATTACTGAAAGGGACACTGTCAGCTTTTGGACCAGTTTCCAGTACCACAGTACTGGTTGTGCCTGCCAACACAGTTCTACCAAGTAATTGGTTACAGTATATTTCAAATGCATAGTCATTACATTTATTCAGTATTTTGCACAGCAGTACATTTTAGTCTTCCCAACCTTATGTGCATGGTACACCTTCCCGCGCATCCCCAACATAGCTAAGGCAGTGAATTGCATAGAACCCGAGGGAGGAAGGAAGGTAGGTAGGTAGGTGGTAGGTCTATAGATCCTTGGTGAGGCCACACCTGGAGTATTGTGCCCATTTCTGTAGTCCTCACCTTAGAAACATAGAAACCTAGAATCTGATGGCAGTTAAGGACCACTTGGCCCACCTAGTCTGCCCATTTCCCCTACCTAACGGATAAACTGCAGATCCTAGTTAACCAACAGCCTACTTTCTCCTACCCTCCACTAGAATTGCCTTATGTTTGTCCCATGCATTCTTGAATTCCCCCACAGTTTTTGACTCTACAACCTCCTCAGGAAGGCTGTTCCATGCATCTGCAACCCTCTCTGTGAAGAAATACTTTCTCACATTACCTCTGAGCTGCCCCCCCATCTTCAAATTGTGCCCCCTTGTTTTTGCACATCTCTTTTTCTGAAAGATGCTACCCTCTTGGACTTTGTTGATTCCCTTGAGATATTTGAAAGTTCTGTCATGTCCCCCCCTCTCCCTCCTTTCCTCAAGGCTATACATCTTAAGCTCCTTTAGTCTTTCTTCATATGTCTTCTGGTGCAGACCCTGCACCATTTTGGTTGCCCTCCTCTGGATAGCCTCCACCCTGTCTATGTCTTTGCTTAGATGGGGTCTCCAGAACTGTACACAGTACTCCAGATGTGGTCTTACCAACTGTCTGTACAGAGGGCCAACAACTTCCTGTTTTCTACTGGTGATACCTCTCCTGATGCATCCCAGTATCCCTCCAGCCCTCCTTACTGCCTTGTCACATTGCTGGCCCACCTTTAGGTCATCTGATATGACTACCTCCAGGTCCCTTTCCATTTTTGTTGTCAGTATCTCACCCCCCATTGTGTACTCTTCCCCTGGGTTTTTGTTTCCGAGGTGCATTACTTCGGGCTTCTTTGTGTTGAATCTAAGCTGCCATACATTTGACCATTCCTCCAACCTTGCCAAGTCCCTTTTCATCCTTTCCACCCTACCTTGCGTATCAACCCTGTTGCAGATCTTTGTGTCATCTACAAAGAAACATACTCTTCCTTCCAGTCCCTCTGCAGTGTCACTTATAAAGACATTAAAAAGGACCGACCCCAGTACTGAACCCTGCAGTACCCCACTAGTAACCCCCCTTTCTTCACTGTGGACTCCATTTACTATTACCCTCTGTGTCCTGTTGTCCAGCCAGTGTTTTACCCAGGCTACCACCCTGGGACCCACTCCCAGGCTGGCTAATTTGTTTATTAATCTTTTGTGCGGGACTGTGTCGAATGCCTTGCTAATGTCTAGGTAGGCCATGTCGACAACCCCTCCCTGGTCTACTACTTTGGTCACCCAGTCAAATAAATCAATTAGATTTGTCTGACCTGACCTTCCTGCTGTGAATCCATGCTGCCTTGGGTCCTGTGCCCCACTGGCCTCTAGGTACTCAACAATTCCTAGAAAGGACAAAGATAGTGTAGAGGTGGTACAGCATATAGTGACAAAGATGATACAGGGCCAGCAGGGGAAGTCCTAGAAGGAACAACTTAGGGCACTGAACATGTACTCACTGGGGACCAGAAGGGAGAGGGGGGCTATGATAGAAACCTTCAAATTCCTGAAAGGAATGAAAAAAGTGAACTATGAGGAATTATTTAGCAGTAACAATGGTTTGACGACACAGGGGCATGACTGGAAGCTGACAGGAGGAAGGTTCAGAAGGGATGTGAGAAAGTATTATTTTACTGAAAGGGTGGTGGAACCATGGAACAGCTTGCCAGCTGAAATGGTAAGAATTAAAACCGTGGAGGGCTTCAGATGGGCTTTAGAGAGAATAAAAAGAACAGTGCTCACTTGTAGGGATGAAACCAGGGAAAGGAATAGGAAAACTGTTGGGAAGGGTTAGAACCCAGTATCAACACTAGGTTGTGAGGTTATATAGGGCCCAGTGGGCAGTCTTGATGGACCTTTGGTCTTTTTCTGCCATCACTTTCTATGTTTTTATGAACTTGCGCATGCACAAGTTCAGCGATTTTTGAGCATTACAAATACAATAGATGGCTGTATTATACGAAGTGGGCTGATTTTGGCAATACCAGTTGTTTTGTAAACCGAGGGTTATTTCGTATAGAAATCACCATTAGAAAAGTGAAACCAGGACTCGGCACATGCGCATCATCACTGGCGTACATGCGCCATGTCCCAGTTCCTCTTTTCCAACAGCGATTTCTATATGAAATAACCTTCCGTTTACAAAACCACTGGTATTGCCAAACTCAGCCCACTTCATATAATACAGAAAGTTATTGTGTTTATAATGTTCAACAATCGCTGAACTCATTCATGCAGGAGTTTGGCACGACTGAGCACCTTCGCTCTGTCAGGGATGTGCAGGAAGGAGCGGACCATGTACATAAGATCAGGATGACTAGAAGGTATTTTGTGCAAATATTGAATAAATGTAACAACTATGCATTTGAAATGTACTGTAGCCAGTTGGCAGAGCTCTTTTAGCAGTCACAACCAGCACAAGGGTATTGGAACAGTGTCCCTTTAATGCTTTATTAGGTGGCAGGATGCCATGGAAGTTGCCTTTTATTTAAAACAAGCTTATAAAGTCATATTTCAAAGTACGAGCAAATGCTGTTGAAATAAGCAAAATGTCCTGCAAGATAAATGAGGAAATTTGCACATTCAAACGAAATACAGAAATCTATTACAAAAAGAGCATTATTTCAACAAGAGCATAATTCAGTTAAAACTTCTGTAACAGGTTCCCCAGCAAACCATAGACAATGCTCCTAAATGACCACAATTGACAATAAATGATGAAAGCAATGTGATGTGAAATTAATAATCAAAAACAGAAGAGCATATGATAGGGCATTGACCCTATACAAATTTAAAGTGACAAAATCCCAGGAATCATAGCATATAGTGTAACAAATTATTAGCATATCTTAGAAATGTTTGTTTATATAAATAGATACTAGAAAATCTAATGTCAGATGCTTTGTGGACATGCAGCAAGAAAGAAAGCAAGCAGGTTTACAAAAATGTATTAGATCAGGTGAAAACTAAATGTTGGAAAGATCCCATAGATTCCTTCCTTCCTTAGTTGTAGCTGATAAAAATGAAAAGATGTATTTTCCCAGAATCGATCTTCTCCATGGAGTCCTATTTATGGGTCTAAGCCAGAGACACAAGGACCCTATGTGAGCAAGTATTTTGGCCAGGGGACTGACAGTGACATTTGGTGCATGTAACACTGCATGGTGCCATGTGCCTGCCAAGAACTATTTCCAGCCTCTCACCTACCTCAGTCCTGTTTTTCCTGCCATCAAGTGCACATCATGGGAGTGAGTCATCACCTCAGTTCCACATCCATTTGCCTTTGACACCATTGTTTCCTTATTATTTTTCTGTGATACCAAAGTTTGGTCAGAAAAAGAGGGAGAAACAAGGTCCTCTGTTTAATTTTTGCTTGTGTGTCGGCAAGATTAGTACTGAAGATTAGCATCACTTGTGGGTTAACGCTGCTTGTGCCCCTGAGGCAGCACCACCCCCCCATGTCAACTCATATGCCAGTCGCTCTCAAACCACTGGAATCATTATGACTATGCCTTGCTAGTGATGCAGCCTGCTGTTGATAATTACCTTCCTCCACCTCTGCAGAACTAATATTCAATGGCTACTGAACAATACCTCTCGACAATGCCTCCTTTGGCTATGCTTACAAGGTATCTGTCTAGTTCTCCACTTCAATGTAACTTCATATTTGTTACTCTCTCCCTTTCTCAGCAAACTTATTGTTTTCATGAATACTATAGCATCCTGTAGCACATTCAGCAATGTATAGCCTTGCATGGTGCTACAATATTGTAGAATTGTATAAACTGTAACCTGCCCCTGCCTTATAACGATTTCATGCTATGGCTGTATATGTTGTCTTTTGACATGGAGCCTTTGTAAATGAGTCCCTGACTCAAAGGTTGTAATTCCTAAAGAGTGTTAAATAAATCTCCTGTTTGAGTCCAGGCCACCGTATGGACTGCTGCAACACCTGCTTCACTATAGATGAGCTCATGTTCAAATTTTGGTGTTGGAAGCTGGGCTGCTTGGTCCCAACTTGTAGAGGCAGGCTTCAATCCAGGAGGTTCCTGGAGAGGACGTTTGGGCCCTTTCCCCAGAATCCATCACTGTCCCATGCGGCCAGCTGATGTATGAGACTCCCCTCCCCCCAGTGAGGTATGAGACTCTCCTCCCCCACCCTAATGGTATTGTGTTGTAGTCCTCAGTGGCAATGTTGGGTGAACTGCTGGCTTTTTCTGGATCACCAGAGAAGAACCTGTCACAGTCTGTTTACCCTGTGTGACAAATGTCCCCAAGCTCAGGGTTGAGGTCTTTGGCCTTGTCTGCGCCAGTGGACTCTGACAGCAGCTGATTGAGTCACCCATGCTGTTATCACCATTCATGGTTATGGCTCTGTGGGCACACTGGACCTAGCAACGATTTTGTTTGCAGTGTTGGTGCAGAACCTGGTGACTCTGTCAGTGCTGACAACAGTGTAATTTGGGCTGTTTTCCTTTACTTTGGTGCCTACCATGACACCGAGGGGGGTGGCACTTAACCTGGGTAGTAGGTCGTAATCGTGAATGCAAAACACCAACTGCAATAATGGCAACAGCATAATAATGCTGACAATGTGGGCGATGGAACAAAAGGGTGGCAACTGAAATAGCGAAAGGCACCTGAAAAAAACAAGAAAAAGAGAAATGGCAGACACACCAAACAGCCAGAAACACATGAAACACCAGGGACTCCATAATAGCAGTGCAGTGTCACAGCAACATGAAGACACGCACCTGGCTCCTGCAGTCCAGCCCTGCACCCATGAGTTGCAGTTCTCACCCAGTAGCTTTGTCAAAACACACCACAGTAACAGAATGCAACATCATAACATGAGAACTTTATGTGGGGGACTTTGCTCCCCCCCCACATGGGGGACTTCACCCACCGCATCCCCCCACAAGAAATATAAACATTCTCCACGTCACGCACATCACAGGCTGTAGCAAAAGTCACACACAGAGCTCAAATTACCCACGCCATAGTTACACAGTCGCTATGTTCCCCGATGCTGTTCTTCCCTCTCTGACATTGCCATGTTCTTATTCCCTCACTGTTTTCACCTGACACCCTTGGCCTAATCCCAGCGACCATGCCAGGGTCAGGGATGATGCTGAGGAGGAGCTCAGTTCTGGGGAAGAGGTTCAATCTCGGATTACTGCCACTGACAGCACCATTTCAGAGACAGAGCTTGACCCTGGCAAAGGGTTTTCTCCTAGGTCTGACTCAGACAGTGACAGCATGCATGGATCAGGCCTCCCAGTGCAGTCTACTGCTCAGCAGACATTTCTTGCTCATATTGGGGCCTCCCTCCAGAGTGAAGGTGTCACTGGAGCTTCAAAGTCCTTACTAAGGCAGAGGTTTCCCAGTAGTACCCCCTTCCCCGGCTTATGTACCTCAGAACTGGCTAGTCAGGCTACCCACATTTTCCCCACCTCCAGGGCCTCTCACGAGGAACCAGTATTGTGCCTGGTTTGGCACTACAGAGTTATGGTACTGGGATGGTGACAGGGCCCAGTTTAGGATTCCTTCCCTGGTCACTAACCTAGCAGGTTACGCACTTCCTTCCCCTAAACATCCTCCTCCGAGCTCAGTGAATCCTCACTTCATCTGGCTTCCTCTGCTAAGCACGTTCTGTAGGAGTGGTTTGTGACAGAGATGTTGCAAGGATTGGGTCTTACAGCCCTGGCTTGTTGTGACCCTGTTGCCCTACTGTTGGGTTTCCTGGGGATACCCAACACTGATCTCTGTGTCATGCCTCCAAGTCCAAGGGCCATGGTGGAGGCAACCAGGGCTGTTTGGGGACATTCCTGTGCCAAACCTCCAACCCACAGGGATCTCCGAACAAGGTACTGAGCATCCACTGGGTTTGTGGGTGCTATACCTCACCCCTCTTTGGGGCATCTGGTCATCCAGACCCAATTGTGGCAGCAGCACCAGCGACATGACTGATCCCAAGGGCAGGATTCATCAGGTTTCAGTGCCCTAGGGAAAATATGTTTTCCTTGGCACAGACTGACCATTTCGGCATACCAGGCACACATGGCAGATTAGCAGCACAGGTATGGTTGCAGACACAGTCTCAGTTATTTGCAGTGGCTGACAGCAAGGTCACCAGAGAAGCCATAGATGTTTCTGCCAGGGGCTTAAAGGCAGCATGGCACCAGTTGTAGACTTCTTATGATGCCAATGAGGTGGCCTCTAGAATCGTTGAATCAGGCAGATGTTGTTGCTTTATCTATTGTGACTAGCACATTTGGCCACCCAATGTAAGGTGCTCAGGTAACACTACCAGGAGGCTTATTTTTTCTCCCTGTGGGTGAGGTGTCAGTTGTCTGGGGACCCTCCCATTCGTGTGTTGCAGGAGCCACCACCTAAACCTGACAAGTCCTCACTCCCTATTGACCAAGAGTATCCCCCTCCCTCAGGCGCTCTCCCCCATGCAGAGGGCTTAGGCTGTTCTGGTAGCTTCAAGGTGAACAGGGTCCACCCTCACTGACTGGACAACTTGGTACTCTAGAGCCATAAGTGGGACTCCAAGGAGGATACCGATTCTGGGAAGATAGAAGAGTTGTTTACTTACCATAAATTAAGATCTTCCAGAATATCTTCTGTTGTTGTTTTTTTTTAGTTTGTTGTTTAACCAGGAGTAGCACACTAAGCTGAAAGCTTTTTTACAGGAGTGACCTGGGAGCACAGGGAAGTTAAGTGACTTGCTCAGGGTCACACAGTATGCAAGTGGAAGCTGTGGGATTCAAACCCAGGTCTGGTCTGCTGGATGTCACCAGATTTGCAGCTCAGAGCCTTAAACCACTGTGCTATACTGCCTGTACTCTGTGGAGTACTATTGCCCCCACTCTATATAGAGCCAAGGCCACTGAGAAGCTAACCCTTTTCTTCCTGTGGGCACCCTGCCTGGCAAGCACAGGGTTGGGTTTGTGTTCTCTTTCTCTCTTTTGGTCCAGACTTCCTCTTTTCAAACAAAGAAAAAGAGGTGGGACATTATTGTCGTGTTAAGACACTTCGTTCTGCTGTTCCCTACTGCCTGTACCCACCTCTATCTTGCCTGGAGTATGTCACTCTTACCACCTGGTGTACATCCCCTTTACCTTGGGTATATCTCCGTTAGTTCCTATATGCAACACTGTGCCCCTGTGGTGTCCTGAATCCAACCTAATCACGCTTGATGGTAGCTCTGTCAGTGTCTCTAAATTGTACCAAGTCTGTTCTTTCACAGCAGGTTGTCAGAGCATGGCTTGCTCAGTTTTCCTGCTGGGGTAAACTCCCTTAAGTCTGCCTATCTAGCCCATGTAGGACACCGGGTACTTAGCTGGTATACAGTAACTGGCACTTTGGCGCAGTTGCAACTGATAGTGTTATGCTGTCCCTTTTGTAATCTATATTTTGTGTGCTCTGGGCCCCTTATTAAGAGAACCAAAGAAAAGGAGAGAGGCTTTGCCTATCCTTAGCTAGTTCTTCAGATTGCCTCACACTCCTTTGTGGTACTATCCTTCAGTATCTCGCCAACCAGTCATACTGATTTTCATGTTTTTTTCCCTTGTGGGACAAACTTTGGATGCACTGTCATCCACTTTTACCAACAAAAACAAATGTTCTTTTTTTATACTACGAGGAGTGTACTGGCTCACAACTTCTTCTGAGACTGCTGGGTTCCCTGAAAGCAATAACACATGACGGGGTGTGGGTTAATATGTGATAAATATATGACTAGTGATGTAGTGAGGCACGAGGCCACACGTGCCATACTGGCACTTGAAGTGCTTATAAAATCGACTTACACACACTTGTGACCTGTACACTAGGGCAGGATGGCTACTTCTCATCAGCCGGATACAGTATCAGACCTGCCTCTTAGCCAAAAAAGTTCTCCTCGGGGTCATGCCCCTGGGCATTGAAAAGCTACTCATTGACCACCAGAGCACCCAGAGAACTAGAAGTTCACAACAACTAACCTTCCTTGTCCCCAGATGCCAGACTACCATGGGCCAGACAACCTTTGCCCACAGAGCACCACAGTGGTACAATACTCTCAACAAAGAAACTTACTGCTGTTGCTCCTGGCCCTTTTAAGAGACAACTCCGACTTCATCTCATTTCAACTAGTCATTGTGACTGCCTCGCCTAATCAGGGGCCCACCGTTCACTGCCCTCCACTTCAGTCTTGACAGCTATCTCTCCCCGTCTTGACCCTTCTACCTGCCTACCCCTTTGCCTCCTCTCCCTTTCCTCCCCCGGGGCATTTCCTGACTTTGATCCCTCTTCTCATTCCCCTTTAGAGCTCTTACCCTCACCCTCTACTCTCCGACAATGGCCTTCCTGCCTGCATACCCCCTTCCCTTTCACCTGCAGTGCTTATTTCCAAGATTGCCCTTGGCTGGTATGTCATGCTACCTAACATTTGGCACATTTTGAACTACTGGAATTTCCTAAGCCTCAGTCTCTTGCTTCTTGTTATTGTGTAACTATGTATTATTATGTTGACCTTTGTATGTATGTATACCCCCCATTCCTTCGATGTGGAACCTTTGTAAACTAGCAGTTCCTGCTCAAAGGTATTTGTAATCCTAGATTTCAATAAAATAAAAAATAAAAAAAATGGGTATATGTTGAGAAACTGTGGTATTAAAAAAAAAAAATGGTATAAGTAAAAAAAGAATAGTGTTACTTCATTTGAAATAGTCCCTCCACTTTCCCTAAGAATGGTGTTGTGTTTGCTGCGGTCATTAAGGGCAGTGTGCTTTGACTAAATACAGCCACTGGGTCACTGCTTTAGGCCACCGGCAAGACCATGATATCCTTAAGGACTTGCAAGCAGCACACTACCATCTGTGATAGTGCATTTATACAGGCTCACAGTGGTCTAACTCTGCTTGTAGAGTTTGTGATGCATGGGCTCAGGAGGGGCTGGGAGCAGCTCTGGAAAGACAGCAAGAGGCATGTACCAGCAGAAACAACACTTTTTAAGTGTTTGCATTTTGAGGCTTCCAATTTCACTCACTTAGTTGTTTAAAAAAAAAAAAGGTGGTGAAATGGTTCCCAAGGACTGGCATCGATCAGGCATGAATTGGTTAGTAGTATACTCCATGCACAGGTATTAGCACTTGTTATTTACTGTGTGTATCTGGGGGAAAAAAACATGGTTGGACCATTGCCTCAGCCACTCAGATTACAGAACTGTCCCTACACATTTTATAATACATCTAATTTCCATATATGGCTAGAGCCTTGGCTGACACCACTCTGGGACTGTTGCCTTGTTACCCACTCTTTTTTTCATGTGCTGGACCAACAGGGCTTCTTGCTGCAGAGGCGGTAACAAACCATTGTTTTGAGAGGCTCTGGCTCACTTGCAGTTCTGGCTGCACTTACCCCAACCAGCAGGTGCATATAGGCAAGGCAAGGCAAAGTTTATTTAAAAGACGCCCAATCCCAGAGGCTCTGGGCGCCATACAATCAATTTAAAACAAACATTTTAGCATAATACATATAAAATAAACATATAAATACAAATAATTTCAAGACTAAATGGTTAAATATAAAACTACATCAAAACTTAAATTAAACCAAATTAAATGCTTTAGAAAAGAAAAAGGCCTTTAGTTGAGCCTTATACACATTTTATCTTCAGTGTGGTCAGACCTACAGTGAGAATATCACATTTATCCTCACTGTGGGTCATTTATCCACACAGTAGGTCTACCACAGGCAGATACTGCAATTAACCAAACCACGGACAGAAACTGCACTTAACTATAGTTCACTGTCACTCTGAAGCTACGAGTTCACCAGTGGGCTGGCTCCAACTTTGAACCTCTTTAGTGTGAAACCAGTACTCGCACGAAGAGGTTTTTTTTTTTTACATTTCACTAGCACTCCCAACAGAATTTTTAGAACAAAATGCCCTCACACCCTTCCCGACAGCACAGCGCTAGAGACCATCCTCTATCCCTTTCCAGCCCACTTCCAACTGAGTCATACTGCCTCCATTAGTGGGCAACAAGTACCTGTACTGGGCTTAAGGAACCACACCAACTGCTTCTGGAGAGTGGAATCCCTTGCCCATCGGTTACTGCCACAGAATACAAAAACAGGATCAACCAGATAATACACTCCCAGAGAGCAGGATCAACCAGATAATGCAGTTGCAATTAATACAAAATAAATAAATAAAAACCAAAACAGAACTATAACATGGCAACTTGGCTCCCTTGCTAAGTGAGAGCACCATGTTTTCAAAACTGTTCAGCCAGCCCACCCACGCACACGCACACGCACACGCACACGCACACGCACACACACACACACACACACACACACACACACACATAATAGGAGCCAATGAAATGCTGGTCATAAAATGGAGGGGCATACTGACTCTAGCTACCATGCTAAGGTCTCTAGTTACCTACTATGAGGAACACACCACAGAAAATCCACTTTCCTATATGAAAAAAAAACCTTAAAAACCACACCCGAAAAAAAAAGAATTACTGGCCATTATATAAATGAAATATGCCATGGCTCAGCTTGAAATATCAGTGATATTACCCCCTTGGCATTTTAAACATAAGGTCAAACTGTACTCAAGGGACTATCTCTATTTCCATATATATAATACAGTACAATACTGGTATGGTTGTGCCAGTATAGTTGGGGTGAAACTGCACTTCTATCCTGGGAGATGGTAGACAGCATCAGAGAGATGAGGTTTTAGCCACGTTTCAGAGGTGCCTAGCACATGTAGCTTGTGTAGGGCGACCCAGGTTCAAGGTCGATGAATTTGGAGGAGAGGCTACAGAGGTTGATGTGAGTGAACTTCAATCCAAAGGAGGAATTTCATATAAGATTTGAGTGATCAATAGTGGTAAAAGGACCAGGATTGATCTTAGTGTCTCCTGCTAGCAGAAGTAAAGAGAAGAGCAGGTGATATGCCATGGGCAAATGTGGAAGGGGGGTAGTAGTAGAGAAAAGGAGGAAGCCAAGATGGCAGGCATCCTATTTGGAAAGAAATGCAAAAAAGGCGAGGCCCATGGGGGTACCCTCCCACCTGAGAGTGGGATGGGGGGGACATCAAGGGTGAAGGAGAGGATATATTCACCAGATGATATTGTACTTGAAAATGTATTAACTTTCAATTATCTGGGCGTTATCCTGGACCCGTACCTCTCCTTTTCTGATCATATCTCCTCTGTTATCCGCTGTATTATCCAGAAATTGGGTGCAGCTTATCGGATAGTCACTCCTGACTAGGAAAGCCTGTTTATCCATTGCCCAAGGCAACCTGCTACCCTTGATTGACTGCTGCTCCCCTATTTACTCACACACATCCTTAGCCTCGCGTGCGAGCCTCTGCTCCACATACAAGAAGATATGTCATTTCGCTCTCCTGGCACCATATTCCACTCACCATTGCCACCTCTACCAGACTCTTGGCTGGCTTTCACTACATTACAGATTTGATTACGGGCTTGGCTGCCTCCTGGACAGTGCCATCAGGCATGGTGAAGACTCCCCTTATATGTCTCCCTTCAAGACCCAAACTCCCTCAAGGTGTCTGCATGCATCCTCGGCCCCCCACCCCAGATATCCCAGAAGTCTCCTTGGCTATGGGTAGCAGAGCATTATCTGTAGCTGATCCTACTCTGTGGAATAAAATCCCCATGCCCATCCACTCTCTGAACTCCCATGCCACTTTCAAGACACATCTCGAATCCTGGCTTCTTGACGAGGCCACATGCTGTTGCTAGCTTGGATAACCCTTCCCCTATCTTTCTGACTTTTTCCTCTTGGGCTCCTGTGGCCTCCCTGCCCTCTTTCATTTCTTTGGACTCCTGTTTTACATCCCTCACTGCCTGTTTCTTGGGCCCTCCCACTTGGCTATTATCTTTTTTTTTGTTGTTGGTTTCTTTTCCATCATGCATTAATTTGCACTGGCCACTTATTCTTAGTAAATAAATAGAATAATAGATAAGTGTGTATTACAAGGCAGTAATACCATCGAGAGGTTTTGGGGACATGGAACCACTCCTGGTGTCGGATCCCCCCCCAGCCCATTTTTATTGCCGATGGGGATGCCCAGTCCCCCTGTCAGCATCATTATTCCCCTCAGCTGTAAATAAAGAAAACCATCCCTGACGTGCACCCACCTCCCTGCACCCCCCCCCATATTTAGCTCTGGAGGTTAGGAGCAGTGAACGTCTCTGGACCGGGACATGTCTGCACTCTTCAAAGCCAAACTGCAATCTGAAGAATCAAGGTAAGCCATATAATGGGAGTCAGTGTTGGGGGGCAACTTATGTTGATAAGCTCAGCCAATTTTAGGAATTTTAATACAAATTTCAACATGGGGTGGGACCCCACCTCGTAATTACTAGCACTGTCATTTTCGTTTCTCGGTCCTGAAGGGTGATTTTGCGGTTGCTGTGCGGAATCACCTTTCAGGACTGATTAACTCATTACTTCCAGTAGTTTTGTATGACGTCCGTACTATCCATTGCTAACCTGACACAAAATGAGATAATGAGTTAATGAAATGACAGTGCCACTGTTCATGAGGTGGGGTCCCAAAAAGCCCATGTTGTAAATTTGGTAAATAAATTCCTTAAAATGACTGCGTTACGAGCGTGCATTGTGCAGTTTCTATGCATGCTCGTAACTTCTCCAATTTTTTATATTCTCACTCTGGATTTTTAACATTGCCATTGTTTCACACCTTCTTATGAACAGTAGAGCTGTCATTTTTCACATCTTGCCCCAAATGTGTTTTCACACCTATGGCGTAGAATGGCATGGTTGCTGTGCAAAATCAACTTCTGGGATGGATTAACAAAATCAGAGTTGCACTGTTCATGAGGGTGGGTCCCAAGAAGCCCATGTTGAAAATTTGGTGAAATAAATCCAAAACGTGACCGCATTACGAGCGTGCATTGCGCAGTTTCTACGCACACTCGTAACTTCACCAATTTTTCATATTTTCACTCCAGATTTTTAACATTACCATTTTTCCACACCACCTTATGAATAGTACCACTGTATGTTTTCAAATCCTGCCCAAATTATTTTCCCGCACCTGTGGGGCAAAACAATGTTACAGTTGCATGGAATTAAATTTCAACAGGGATTTAAAACGTTTCTGTACTGGGTGCATGTGGTGAGGTGATAAGATTATGTTAAACATTTGGAGTGAAAATTATTTAAGATGGCACAGTTATGACTATTTTTGCAATTTTGCTATGCCTGCTTGTAACTTTGTGTGGAAGTGCAGGGGCCACAGCTGCATACATATGTGCATCTGTGGAGGGATTGGAGCACAGGATCTGAAGGACCCTGCGCTCCCACTGTGACATATTGATACTGCTGTACTATCTGGATGGAGGGATGGGGACCCTGCCCTCCCACCGTACTATCTGGATGGAGGGATGGACAAACCCTGCGCTCCCACAGTGACATATGGATACTGTTGTACTTTCTCAATGGAGGGATGGGAGCACAGGGTCCCTACTATGACATATGGATACTATTGTGCTATCTCGATGGAGGGATTTTGGACCCTGCGCTGCCACCGTGAGATATGAACACTATTGTACTATCTCGATAGAGGGATGAGCTCCCACCGTAACGTATGGATACCAGATCCTGCGCTCCCACTGTGACATATGGATTCGGCTGTACTATCTAGATGGAGGGATGTACCCCTGCACTCCCACAGTAAAATGAGGATATTATTATGCTACCTCAGAAAGTAAGGAAATTAGCTGCAAAAACTTCATTAATGCATCAGTTTGGGTAAATACCATAGCAACAAAAGCAGGGAAATGAGGTGTTAGGGTTTCCAACCCTAATGCCCCACCCGCAGGGTTCCCATCCCCATTCCCCCACCCTCCACACACCAACAGGCATTGGGCTGAGCCATGGGGTCATCGGGCGCAACTCTCACCCCATTGTCATATACTGTAGTGTGTAAGGTTGTATACATATGGAATGGGGTGAAAGTTGGGCCTGACAACCGCATGACACACCTCAATGCCTGTTGGTATGTGGAGGGTGGGGTGGTGGAGTGGAAACCCTTGGGGTGGAGCGTTAGGATTGGAAACCCTAACACCTCATTTCCCTGCTTTTGTTGCTATGGTATTCGCCCCAACTTATGCATTAACGACGTTTTTGCAACATATATATATATATATATATATATATATATATATATGTGTAACTTCTTTCTTTTCTTTTTTTGGTTGATTATCAGATTAAATTCTGTTTAATTTCTCTTCCTTCATCTTTTTTTCTGTCCCTTTATTGTCTTTATCCTGCAAGCATAGCTTGTTTTTCCACTCTGCTTTCTAACAGAAATAAAGCAGATGAGGGAGTTGAAACAGTTATTGGCAGGGTTGTAGTAGCACGTGTTATCAGGCCAGCATCTTCGGACAGTAGCCACTGTCAGCCCCTTGTCCAAACAGTGTGTTCCCATAGGGTCCTACCACCTTTGGGTTAGGCTCAAAGGTGGTACTCCGTGGAGAAGTTCTTCAGGAAGACCATTACTTGCGATAAGTAAGTAACTTTTCTGTCTTAGTAAAACAATTTGCACAACAACAGGACCAAATGATAGTTACATCATGAGACTAGTCTATGCCACTATTTACATGATAAAGATCTGTTTGGCACCAAAGTGGAAGGCTACCTAAGACTAATAAAAGGAATGTCACTTTGGACTCTGTTATGTCCATCAGCAAGGCTGTTACAAAGCCATGCCCAAAAAGGGGCAGGTTCCTTTCAGAGCTCCTTTCATGGCCAAAAGGGACAGCAGTAGCTCTTCCACTCCAGGACTTCAGGACAAGATTATGTGTAGGTGGCTGCACTGGCAGTTCATGGGGACAGGTGTTCGGATCCACCACCAAAAGCAAGACGTAACAGCAGGAGGAACCCAGTCTCCTCCCTGCCACAGCTCCCAGACAAGGATGGAATCTGTCACTTGCTTACACAGTGGCCCACTGTCACCTCAGACAACTGGGTTTTGAAGGTGATCAGCTCAGCACTGACTCTTGAATTTAAGACTGCATGCACCTCTGGAGAAGTGTGCACTGTGAGACTCCAGCTCCACACTTCAAGATGTAGTTCAGAAACTCTTAGTACTGCAAGTAATAGAGATTGTTCTAGAAAGTCAAGCTCTGAAGGGATTTGTGTTGCCATGCTTTTTGGTACCAAAGTGTACTTTGGGGCTTGGGGGATGCCTCCTCCTTTATTTGAAAATATTCATTGGGTTTCACCATGAAGGAAATTCTGTATGGAGACAGTGAATTGGATCATTCTGTTAATAAAGCCCAGAGTGAGGAGTCTGCAAACTGGACATCCAGGATGGATATATCCACATCCCATCCATCCCTGATGGTTCCTCTGCTTGTGAGTGGATGAAAACCTTTAGCCATTTCAAGTCATGTCATTTGGCATATCATTGGCTCCAATGATTTTCACCAAATGTCTGTCGGTAGTGAGAGGGTTCCACTGACACAAGGGTGGCAAGGTGTTCCCCTAC
This sequence comes from Neoceratodus forsteri, assembly GCA_016271365.2. Lineage (NCBI taxonomy): Eukaryota > Metazoa > Chordata > Ceratodontiformes > Ceratodontidae > Neoceratodus > Neoceratodus forsteri. The sequence continues at coordinate 729,808,795 of CM028129.1, forward strand.
CTTGACTGACTCGTCACAGGCAGCTCAGTGCAGGACACAGAGCATGTCAGGGTTCTGTCCATCTACATGTTCTGGTAGTTGGGACATCTCATCAATCTAGGTAAATCTGAGCTAACACCAAAGTAGTTAATTGAGTTTGTCAGGGCAGAACTGTACTCATGGTTGGCCAGAGGATGCCTACTGCCAGAAAGGTCCAAGTATCTTTTGTCCTTTGCCCAGTCATTTCTGGCAGGGCAGTCCCACCTGGCGTGAGATTCCTTGGTGCATGTGGACCACCTAGTGGAAGCTGGCTCACCAGTGGTCCCAGGCACACCCTAAACTGGATCAACTTGTCCAGGAGACTCGGCTCATGCTAGATGTCCTTGGTTGGTAGCCATACCCTTCAAACCTTCTGCACAGAATTCCCTTTGTTGGTCTGTTGCAAACCTGATCATGCTTTTCCTGGCATGGCTTTGCCATTCTGGCACCAGGACCTTCTCCGCTTTGGTCACAAAGTACCTTGGCTGCTTCCACTCCGGGTGGACCTCCTGAAGAGGTCAGAGGGGATGGTCAGGCACCTAGACCTGCAGTCTCTACAATATATAAGACAGCCTGGATCCTGAAAAGCTAGGATTCCATGCCTTAATGCTTTCTGAGGACTTACTCTGGTGTCAACTCATAAAACGTACATGCTTAAATGGAAGTTCTTGTGCTGATGTACATAGCAAAGTCTGTCTCCACTTTCCTACTCAGCGAAGCACATTCTTAACCTGTGGTCCATGTCCCAGTCAGGACTATGAGCCACATCCCTCAAGATGCATCTGTCAGCCATTTTGGTGGTTTTATGTGATAAGGGTGAATTCCTTACCGCACGGCACACAAACTGCGACTTAAACATCACCTGTCACAGAAGGGCGACCTCAAAGAACACAGACCACCGCAAACAGCGACGATCCTCAGCTGTTCAATGAACAGTTATTCAAATATTTTTTTTTTTTTGTGGGGGCAAGCCACTGGCACCCCCCTTTGCAGGTGGCAAGCCCGCCACACTCCCGAATTAAAATAATTATCTCCGGGGGGGAGCAGACTTTAAAAGAAAAAAAATCTTCATCTTATTGCAAGACCCAAACCCAGGTTTGCTGACTCTGTAGACAGTGGCTCTAGCCACTACGCCAGATGACCAGCTCAGCAAGGTTCGGCCAGACACCTGCCTATATCCTAGTATAGCGAGTGTAGTTCACTGCTACACTCACTATACAGGATCTTTCGCTCTCTTTCAACAGTTGCCCTAAACACGAGCGGTATTATTGAGTCATTCATATTGAGTCTCTCAATAATACTTGCCCGTATAGGGTGATACCATTTTGGCTTACCACCACTTGGTCTGTGGCCCAGATTAAAGTGGTGTCTTGAGTTTTTTTCAGGGGTTTGCACCATATGTTTTCTCTTTTGTGTGACACATCGCCACCATGGGACCTTACGTAGGTACTGTCTTTGCTTATGAGAACATCATTTGAACCTATGGACACATGTCATCAGACACACTAGTCATGGAAGACCATATTCTCGGTGGCCATCACATTAGTCAGAAGAGTGAGTGAAATGCAGATGCTTTTTGCAGAGAGTTATCAATAAGGACAAGGTTGTCCTACACCCCCCATGCAAAATGACTACCCAATGTAGTTTTTAAATTCCATCTCAACCAGTCTGTGATACTACCTATGTTTTTGCTGAAGCTGCATGCTTCAGACACTAAGTGAATGCTCTGTTCTAGACATTCACAGCATCCTGCTTTCATACGAGGAGCACACAATGAAATTTCATGGTAAGATGTACCAATTATTTATCTTATACATGGAAGTCTTCCAGGGCACAGTGGCAGCCAAGCAGAGATTTCTTAGATGGATTACATCCTGCAATTCAATTTCATCAGTTGGCTGGGCCGGCGCTGCTTACAAGGTCATGAGCTCACTCCACCAGAAATACTGCTGCCTCTGTTGCCAGAAGACTCTTCATTACTGTGATATGATATCTGTAATATGATGGCTACTATCAGCTCTGATATGCACATTCAATTCTCACTACAGCACTGAGCTGGTAAACCCTGGATTCCTGCTTTTTGGAACCTCAGTACTAGTACTGTAGTAGAACTACATAAATAAGTAAGTAACCTTTTCTTACTATTGTAGTGTTGTAGGTAGTTGGATTACTAATGCAGCAGCTTGCTTCAAACATTTGTAGTTCAATTAGATTTGGTGACTTGTATCCATGAACATTACCTCAAGCATTAACACCACTTTGTTTTGCCTTTTCTATTGTAAATCATTTGTAGGATTCTTTATTTCTAAACCTTCTAGACACTCATAAAACCATAAGAGGGTCTTGCTGCTGCATGCTAACAGTTTCAACAATCTGACATTCTAAGTTCAGATGGCATTGTTCACTTCCCACACCTTTTTTCTATGTAAAACACTGATTCTTATTTCACGTTCCATGTTTTTGTAACAGATATCTTTAACATGATTTGTAGTATGTGTGTTATGTATAGGTATAGAAAAGTGTCTTCTCAAGTCCTTTGTGTGCTAGAACTCTCATCCAAAGAACTTTAGAAGAGACTCGTAACTGTGAGTCACATAACTATACATATACACACGTAACTCAGTTCAGCAGTCTGCAGTGTTGTTCAGTGATACAGAACATTGTTGAATCAGGTTAGTAAAGGTAAAGTGTTGTTAGCATTGGAGGTAGAGCTTATTGGTGTATATCATAGCACACTAAAAATTAAACCTGTGTCTAAAGCAGTTTAGCATTTTGATGCTGTAATCAGACATTCCCTTGAGGTAATAGACCTGGGAGAGGCTGTGGATATGGCCTACCTAGACTTTATCAAGGAATTTGACACAGTCCCGCACAAAAGATTAATAATCAAGTTAGCCAGCCTGGGAGTGGGTCCCAGGGTGGTAGCCTGGGTAGCAAACTGGCTGCACAACAGGACACAGAAGGTAATAGTGAATGGAACACGTTCTGAAGAAAGAGGGGTTACCAGTGGAGTACCTCAGGGCTCAGACTGGGTCCAGTCCTCTTTAATGTCTTTATAGGTGACATTGCGGAGGGTCTGGAAGGAAAGGTATGCCTCTTTGCGGATGACACAAAGATCTGTAACAGAGTTGATACACAAGGGGGGGGTAGAAAGGATGAGAAGGACTTCAAGGTTGGAGGAATGGTCAGACATATGGCAACTTAGATTCAATGCAAAGAAGTGAAGTAATGCACCTGGGAAATAAAATCCAGGAGAAGAGTACACAATAGCAGGGAGGTACTAATGACAACAATAATGGAAAGGGATCTGGGTGTAGTCATATCAGATGACCTAAAGGTGGGTAAGCAATGTGAGAAGTCAGTAAGGAGAGCCAGGGGATATTAGAGATGCATAGGAGGGCATCACAAGTAGAAAAGGAAGTGGTTATCCTCTGTACAGACAGTTGGTGAGACCCCATCTGGAGTACTGCGTGCAGTTTGGAGACCTCATCTACGCAAGGACATAGACAGGATGGAAGCAGTCCAGAGGAGGACAACTCAAATGGTGCAGGATCTGCATCAGAAACCATATGAAGAGAGACTGAGAGAGCTTAATATGTATACCCTTGATGAAAGGAAGGATGGGGGGGACATATAGAAACTTTTAAGTACCTCAAGGGAATCAACAAAGTCCAGGAGGGTAGCGTCTTTCAGAAAAAGAGATGTGTAAGAATCAAGGGGCACAATTTAAAGTTAGAGGGGGGGACGGCTCAGGGGTAATATGAGGAAATTCTTTTTCATGGAGAGAGTGGTGAACGCATGGAACCGCCTTCCTGGAGAGGTTGTGGGGTCTAAAACAGTGGGGGAATTCAAACATGCATGGGACAGACATAAGGCAATTATAGTGGGGGGTTGCAGGAAGTAGGCCGTTGGTTAACTAGAATCTGCAGCTTATCCAATAGATAGGGAAATGGGCAGACTGGGTGAGCCAAGTGGTCCTTATCTGCCGTCAAAGTCTATGTTTCTATGACATCAAAATGATGGGAATGTCATAGCCTCAGGTTACAGATCTTCATCAGATTTCAAAAACTGAGTTCTGAGGTCCACATTTGACCTACTGTAGTAACAGTCTGGTGGTTTCCTGCCTTTTGAGTAATTCTGAAGTAAGTCACTGTTTGAAATGTTACTGAATGCTTTGTCCAGTTGCCATCAGGATGCTCATTTCTTTAGTGGGACAGAACTAGCCAATCCATATGTCCTTTATTTTGTCAGAAAAATGCATGGACTAGAGCAAGGAATAAGAGTTCCATAGCTATTCTTATTTATTTCATGTAGCATTCTTACTCATCCTTCTTTAGCTAGACTCTGCAACCGAGTAGCACAACTAAGAAATGATGACCTTGTGAACCCTCCTCCTGATAGTCTAAAGCTTAGGTTTCTGTGTTCATCAACGTGATAGGAAAATCTAAGTGCTTTCTCTGTGGCTTAAAAAAAAATCAAATATTCTTTTATCCATGGAGTTTTAGGGAAGCCCCTAGTAACACAAGCTAAAATGTATAGTATAACATTGTTCTTGTGCTCTACGTTATGCAAGCAAGGAGACAATCTACGTCGTTGGAATATTTTATTTTATCTTTCCATGCGGTGTTAAAAACCCAGTTGATTGTAATTATTTACACATCCACAATACAAGTTTACAAGATAGCTATACATGTTAAAGTACTCTGTAGAACAGTATAGAACAACTGTTTTAAGGTTGCTTTTAAATGGTACCATAAAAAGATACTCTCCATTTACTTTTGCACAAATGGATAAAGCATTTATTAAATTAAAATGTAGACGCTAGATAGAAAGTTAGATTTCAACATAAATACTGCTAGAAGTCACACTGCAATATACAAGGCAGCTCAACAGTACAAAAATGTAACGGTTCACATACATTTATTCAATTTGTACACTTTTTATGATGTATTCTTATCTGCAAATCAGTTTCAAAATCAACTTTACTATTTAAAGACTAATAAAGAAGAAATGTTATCAGACTTTCTGCCATTTCTGTTAGTTCCAACGTCACAGGGCATTAATTTACTGCTGGTTTACACATACTCACATACTAGGGACCAACATATCTCAAAGCTGTGACATCATCATAGAACACTCACGCTCCCTATTCTGAGGCAGTTGGCTAATCCACAATTCTAAATCCTTCTGAACAATATAGCACATAACAAAAACAGCAAGGTTAACTTGTAAATTCTATAAAAGATGAAATGAAACCACAGCTCTACTTTGGAGATGTCTGACAGCACCAGACTCTAATGTTCTATGTCTCAATGAAAGAATTTGTGTTGACTGCTGTGTGGTTCATGTAACTTTCTTCATCCATTATAACTTTTGCAACTACAGCTCCAATAAATGAACACACTGTGGAGAATCTCTGAATATGTGAGCAGCACACAAAAGAAATATGTGCCAGAAACTGTAACATCAAGTTGAACTGATGGACAGTAAATGAATTGTGTTAACTGCGGCTGTAGAATATTCTCCATAGAGTAACACACTCTAGGGTAGGCCCCAGTGACAACACTGGAACTAACTGAAAAAGTTACAGTTAGTCTCATAAATTTTTTTTTCATTCTGTGTTGTTCCATGTTATCACTGGATATTCATTTACAGCTGGTATTTAATAAACAGCGCCCACCAACTATATTCAGGAGGGAGAGAATAGTCTTTAAATGTGAATGGTCTATCACTTCGTAGCTGCTTAAAGCACCTTTTGTACAGAAGTCACATCAGTAGAACTCTAATGTTTTGTAAAAGTGTGCATAGAAGATCCAGGTACCTGCCTTTCACAAGTCAGCCACTGAGGTTTCTGCCGCAAAAATTGCTATAGCCCTGGTGCAGTGCACTTAGATCAAAACTGGTGACTTCAATTTTGCTACCACATAGGCTTTTGCTATGCTTGTTCTGACCCGTCTAGCCAGGGTTGCCATAAAAGTTTTCTAACCCATTTTATCTGCACCACACAGTACAAAGAGACTATCTGATTTGTGGAAAGACGGTTCATGTAAGGTATGTTAACCACTCTGCAAAAGTCTAGCTTGTGCAGTTGCTGCTCCTTTTTTATTTCCTGACTTTGGACAAAAGGAAGGAAGGTTTGTGTCTTGGTTAACATCCAAATCTATAGGAATCTTTGGGAGAAAAGAGTGTACTGTGCCACTGCCATATACTGGTGGAAAATCAAATGTAGTTCATTGCAAAAGAGTACCTGAATGCTCCTATTCACCTAGCTGAGCATATTGCGATTTGAAAACATGTAGCAGAAAGGATGTCATCTGATACTTGTGACAAAGGCTCCAACAAGGTCTCACAGAGTGCACAAAGGACCACAAAGGGTGACAAGGCAGAACTGGAGATCTGTAGACTGGCTTAGTTTTGCTGATCGTTATAAGGAACCATTTAACCAGTTGATATCAGAGTGCAAACCTAAGACATGCCTTTCACAAGAACCAAGCACTGCACCTAATGCTGAGATTTGCGCTCACAAAGTTTTGTCGGCCAGACCTTTGTATTCCCTGTTCTGAAGCAAATTCAAAATCTGAGGTACAGTTGCCTTCCTTGGCCTATTCCCTGCTGTGTAGCCCACTGATAGAGTGTCAGCCAGATTCTGTCATAGGCAGCAGATATAGACTGCTTTTCAAGGACATAAGAATATCCATCATTTTTTTAAATAACCTAATCTGGAAAGCCTTCGCCTCTCAGAAGCCAAGTTGTCAGCTGGAACTGAGCTGGATTTGGGTGGAAAATTCAACCCTGAAGCAGCAGATCATTCTGCTGAGGGAGCCAGAAGGGTTCTTAAACTACTAAAGTGGCTAGGTCTGAGAACCACACCTTTTGGGCCACTCCTGCACCATCAGGATGAACCGGTTATGTGAACCACTGGGAGAAAGGGAAATGGAGGGAATAGATATGCCCTTATGAAGTTTCAAGTCAGAGAGCATCCAGTGCCTCTGCAACTGGTCATCTGTACCTACTGCAAAATCTTGCCACTTGAGTTTTGTTCTGCAAGGAAAAGAGCTGCATCTCTGGGGACTCAGATCTGTGACACAGATACTGAAACACCCACTGGTATAGAGACTATTCTCAGAGATGAGCCCATTGATGTTAAAGCCAGTATGCTTGGGATGTTGAGCTGCCCTACCAGATGGATTGCTGTTAGTAAGTTTAGATGGACTTCTGTCTAAATGATGGACTAAATGAATACTTCTGTTCCGTCTTCACCAGGGAGAAGGACAGACCAGTGCCTTCAGGCGGGAAAAGAGGAGCGGGGGGGCACAGATGTAATGATAGAGGAGGATAGAGTGAGGGAGGGTCTGCTGGCATCGAAGGTGGACAGAGTACATCCAAGGGTACTAAAGGAACTGGCTGAGGAGCTAGCAGGGCCACTGGCAGACCTATTTAATAGTTCACTAGAGTCAAGCATGTTACCGCAGGACTGGAGAACAGCACATGTGCCCCTCCACAAAAGCAGTCCCAAGGATGACCCAGGGAATTACAGACCAGTCAGTCTGACCTCCATTGTGGGCAAGCTCATGAAGACCATACTAAAGGAGAGGTTGGTGGAATACCTAGAGGAGTAAGGGCTGGTCTCCAGGATGAGAGGCAGCATGGGTTCATGAGGAGGGGGGAGAGATTGTGTCAAACAAATCTGATTGACTTCTTTGACTGTGTCACTAAGACAGTAGTCCTGGGCCAAGCGCGAGACATCCTGTATTTTGATTTCAGCAAGGCATTTGACTCTGTGCCCCACAAAAGGTTGATCAGGAAGTTGGTGGATCTTTGAGTTGGGGAAAAGATGACCAGATGGGTGGAAAACTGGCTGAGGGACAGAACACAGAGGGTGGTTGTGGGGGGAGAGTTATCTGGCAGCAGAGAGGTAACCAGTGGGGTCCCACAGGGCTTGGTGCTGGGGCCGTTGTTGTTCAGTGTCTTCATCAGTGACATTGGTGATGGCATTAATGGCAAAATGTGCCTATTTGCGGATGACACCAAACTCTGTGGGAGAGAGGCTCCCAGCTTCACCTGAGCTCTTTTCTTCTAGGTTGCTTGAAAGGACAGAGCAAAGAACCTTACCAGAGCAAGGAAAAGGATTAAGGCTTCTTTTGGCTAGACAGATTTACTGTGTGTTGTTATTTTGATTTTGTACTCACAGGGATTGTTACTGTTTGTTGCTAACATTTTATTGCTTTATTTTTTCTCTGATTCAAATTGTTGTTGCTGGGTATACCTTATGCTGCATTATTACAGGGTGTGCCTACAGGTGTGTGCTTACAGATTACTGCTGTAATCTTCTGATTCAAATTGTCTTTTGCCAGGTATATCTTCTGTTACTGCTTTATTTTTCTTGGTAGCAAAGAATTTCTTACAGGGTATATATTCTGTGAAATTATTACAGGTTGTGCTTTACAGGTTTTACAGTTTTATCTATCATTAGGATAAGCTTTCAGGGCTACTGCATTTGTTGCTGGCTGATGGTTTCTGCTCTTACCTCCTTGTTTCTTTCGTCCGTGGTTCTTTTTCGGCAGGGGGGAAGGGCCCAGCCACCTACCCCCATTCCCAACCACCTCACACTATACTCCTTTTATAGGGTAGCACAGCCATGACATTTCCTGTAGCAAAGCAGGAAGGGGCAGATCAGAGGGGTATCCACACAGTGACCTCATTTACAGGGGCACTAGTAATTTAACGTGTTATAACAAGTTATACAAAAACAAACAAAACACAAAATCAAACTTTTGCTTTCATTTTCTTCCTTCTAATTACTCTGACCAGGTTATAAACCCAGCAGGTTATCTGGAGTGGATATCATTAACTGCAGGTACTGCAGAACTCTTTTCAGAAGGGTAGTTTTACAGGATTTAGGACACTGTCCTACATTCTGGGCCATTGGAGATCAAGGGGCTCGGCTCCAGACAGCATGGGCAGGGATTGCGCACCTCAAATTGCATATTCAAGAGGAAATATATTATACGAACCACCTGCCATTTCCCAGCATCCAACAGATGCACCTTGATCACAGAGGGTAGTTGGTCCAGGAGGTTGGCAGGTGGTTAGGAAGGGAATATCGGGTGCCCCATCACTTGGTGCTCTCCAAACATATCACCTCCACAAACCATATAAAAACTACAAACAGGTATCTGCCTCTATCTCCGAAATCAAAGAAAGGGGCAGAGGACACTGCAGCACAGTAGCTAGCACAGCAAAAGTCACCCAAAACAGGAACCAAAAAGAAAATTCAAAAACCTTCTGATCATAGGAGACTCCATGATTCAGGGAGTTGATACCTATCTCCAGCCAGAGGTAATGGTTAGATGTCTCTCAGTTACATCAGCGTGGAGAGACACTGACCGCATTGCTAAAATTGTTCAGGAAGCAGGAGAAAACATTGACATCCTGGTACACATAGGGACTAATGATCTCGCCAGCCAGTCAATTGTGGAGACCAAGGAACACCTGACCAGGCTGGGTGACAAACTATCATCCATTTCATCCAGCATCTCCTTCTGGGAGAGAGGGGCAGATGGACGGAAAGTCAGAGAAGGGGAGACAGGGGAGCTAAACATGTGGTTCAAGGGCTGGTGCCAGGAAAAAAGGCACAAATTTGTAGGGAACTGGCAACAGTTTTGGGAGTGAAAGCTCTTTACATTTGATGGACTGCATCTGACTAAGGAGGGAGTCTGTGCATTGGGGCAGAAGTTTGACGTCTTTGCAGAATATTTAAACTAGCAAATGGAGAGAGGGGTGCAGCACCCCATACGTTGAATGGGAAGAACACCCCCTCCCCCTTCAGCTAGTTGTCAAACAGGAGTTCAGCATGTTTGTAGTTCATTTGCATCACCGGGTAAGGAAAAAAGTCTGGCATCCCATGCGATGCACAGGGGAAATGCCAGACCTCACCCAACAGCTAACACACTGAAATCTGGCCAGTGGAAAATCCTGTACACAAATGCTCGCAGTCTGGGAAACAAGATCCCAGACCTGCAGGCAATAATGACAGAGGCTAAACTGGACATAGTAGCCATTAGTAAGACATGGTTTACCAGTGACCACACTTGGGAGACTTCAGTACCTGGCTATGTACTGTTCAGAAGAGACCGAGGTGCAAAAGGGGTGGGGGGAGAGGAGTGGCCCTTTATGTCAGTGAAAATATCAAAACTACAGAAATTCAGAATACACATAAGGAGCCAGAAGAACTGTTTGTCACCCTGGAAACAGGAAATGGGACAGCCATACAAACTGGGATTGTCTACAGGCCTCCAGACCAGAGGGTGGACATAGACACATTACTGTTAGAAGATATACAAAACATGACAGCTTAAGGGGAGGTTCTGATAATGGGAGACTTCAACATGCCAGATACAGATTGGTCAATACCAGCAGGAACATCTGCCAGAACTAGACACATGGTGGATTCCCTGCAGGGGGAGGGCCTCAAACAACTGGTACAACAACCCACAAGAGGCAGGGCTATCCTAGATCTAGTACTGACTAATAGGGAATGGATCTCAGATCTCCAGGTAGAAGGTCACCTGGTGGCCAGTGACCATCACATGGTATGGTTCAGTTTGGCCACTAGAACTAAATCATCCCATTCCAAGGCAAAAATATGGGACTTCAGAGGAGCTGACTTTGATAAGATGGCCAACAGGGTTAAGCTAGCCCTGGGAAAAAGAAATACAGGTGAGGGGGGTACAGGCAAAGTGGGCAAGCATTAAGGATACAATACTTGAAGCAACATTCCATTGTGTTAGACAGAAAAGGAAGTGCAAAAGAAGAAGAAGGAAACCACTTTGGTTCTCAAAAACAGTAGCGGAAAAGGTCAGAGCAGAAAGGCTGGCCTTCAGGAAATATAAGGGAACGCAGCAGGATGAAGATAGGGAGGCATACCAAACTTCCCTAAGGGAAGCAGGGAAGGCAGGCAAAGGCCCAAACTGAGGAAACACTAGCACAAACAGTAAAAGAGGGTGACCTATAGATACATTAGTGAAAGGAGAAAGTTCAGAGGGGGTATTGCTAAGATCAAAGGGGATAAGGGGGCATGTGAGGAGGAGGAGGACCATGTAAAAGCATCTATCCTAAATAGCTACTTCTGCTCAGTATTTTCTGAAGAGAAGGTAGGGCAGGGCCCACAGCTCAGCACCATGGACACAGAAGGGAGGGAGGAAGGTGTGCACTAGTCCCTTCACAAAAGAAAGGGTCCTACAAGAGCTCGATAAGCTCAGGGTGGACAAGGCAATGGGACCTGATGGCATGCATACGAGGGTACTAAAGGAGCTAAGGGTGGAACTAGCAGAGCCATTATCAGAACTGTTTAGTGAGTCTCTGAGCACAGGAGAGGTTTCAGAAGACTGGAGAAGGGCTCACATGATCCCACTCCACAAGAGTGGTAGCAGGGAGGAGGCAGAGAACTACAGACCAGTCAGTCTTACCTCAGTAGTGGGCAAGATTATGGAGGCACTCCTTAAAGAAAGGATAGTGCAACACCTGGAGTCCATAGGAGCACAGGATCCAAGACAGCATGGGTTTACAAAAGGAAGGTCCTGTCAAACTAATCTCATAGATTGTTTTGACTGGGTAACCAGAGTGGTGGACCAAGGGGGAGCAGTTGATGTCACCTACATTGACTTCAGCAAAGCTTTCGATACTGTTCCACATAGAAGATAGATTAATAAGCTGGGTAGGCTTGGGGTGGGTCAGAAGTTGGTCAACTGGGTGTCAAACTGGTTGACGGGCAGAAAACAGAGCGTGGTGGTAAACAGTATACAGTCAGAAGAGATGCAAGTCACAAGTGGGGTACCTCAGGGATCAGTCCTAGGGCCAGTCCTCTTGCAATATCTTCATCAGTGACATTGCAGATAGACTGGAGGGTAAGGTTTGTCTGTTTGCAGATGATACCAAGATCTGCAACAGAGGAGATGATCCAGATGGGGTGGGCAGAATGAGAAGAGATCTGGATAAACTAGCAAAATGGTCAGAAGAGTGGCAACTGGGGTTTAACGCTAAGAAGTGCAAGATCATGCACATAGGGAAGAGAAACCCTGAAGTCACCTATAGGCTGGGAGGGGACTTGCTGGCAGTCACAAGGGAAGAAACAGACTTGGGCATCATCATCATCACCGATGACCTGAAATCATCCAAGCAGACCACTAAAGCAGTAGGTAAGGCTAGGGGATGTTGGGGTGTATTAGTAGGGGTATCACAAGTTGGAAGAGGGAGGTAATAATCCCTCTTTACAAGACACTGGTTAGGCCCCATCTGGAGTACTGTGTGCAGTACTGGAGGCCACACCTTCACAAGGACATTAACCAAATTGAGGCAGTCCAGAGAAGGGCAACCAAAATGGTGCAGGGACTGCATCAGAAAACATATGAGGACATATTAACGGAGCTCAATATATATACCCTAGAGTAAAGGAGGGAGAAAGGTGATATGATCGAAACATTCAAACACATTAAGGGCATTAACAAGCTAAAAGACTAACACGTTTCAATATAAGAAAAATAGCAGGACAAGAGGACACAGCATGAGATTAGAGGGAGGCTGATTAAGGGGTAATGTGAGGAAGTTCTTTTTCACAGAAAGGGTGGTGGATGCATGGAAAGGCCTGTCTCAGGAAGTGGTGGATATGAATACAGTGCAGGGCTTCAAACATGCATGGGATATGCATAAGGGAGCAATACAGATGAATATGAATAGATAGACCATTGACAGAGCAAAGGCTGATGGCACATTCATAAGGTAGAAAAAGAAGTGGGCAGACTGGATGGGCCTTGTGGTCCTTATTTGCCATCAACTTCTATGTTCTATGGACACAGCTGAAGGGATACAGGACCTACAGAAAGATCTGGAAAAGCTGGGGAGATGGTCCAGGATTTGGCAGCTTGGCTTCAATGCCAAGAAATGCAAAGTTATGCATACTGGAGCCAAGAATCCCAGGACAGAGTACTACCTGGGTGGAATCTGAGTACCTGCATCAGAGGAGGAGAAGGACCTGGGAGTGATGATCACTAGTGACTTGAAGTACTCCACGCAGTGCAAGAAAGCAGCAGCAAAGGCAAACAAAAATGCTGGGATGTGTAGCTAGGGGTATCAGTAGTAGGAGTGAGGAGACTATACTGTCCTTGTACAGGTCACTGGTAAGGTTGCATCTAGAGTATGGAGTTCAGTGCTGGTGCCCACACCTCAAAAAGGACATTAACCTGCTGGAGAAGGTCCAGAGGAGGGTTACAAAGATGATAGCTGGTCAGCAGGGTAAGGCATACGAGGAGAGGTTGGGGGCACAGAACATGTACTCCCTGGAAGACAGGAGAGAGAGAGAGAGGGGCCATGATTGAGACCTTCAAGTACTTGAATGGGATAAATAAGGTTGATAAGGAGAGTCTCTTTAAGCTGAGTGGCAACCATAACACGAGGGTGCACAGTCTTAAGCTGGAGGGTGGGAGGTTTAGGAGGCAGGTCAGGAAGCACTTCTTCACAGACAGGGTGGTGGACACTTGGAATGCACTGCCAGAAGAGGTCATCTCATTGAAGACAGCAGGCAACTTTAAGAGATTCTGGGATAGACATAGTGGGAAAGTAAGGATCCTGGGTAGGGAGGATGGGAGGAGTGGGGAGGGAGGACAGGGACATTAGCTCAAGCTGTAGACCCTGCAATACAAGCAGACTTGTTAGACCAAATGCCTTCTTCTGCTGGCTTCTTCGTATGTTTGTATGTTCTGCACACTGCAGAAGTAAGTATGCTTCTGTCAGCATTCTCTCACTTATATTGTCTTCCTTGTTTATGTAAGTAATGGTCACTTTGTGGTTAGATGTTTCCTTTACAAACTTTTGTATAACTGTCTGTGAAGTGCCTCAATGCTAGTAAGACATCTCTCATTTTGAGAACATTTATTTGAGAAGTTGTCTCTTCCAGGGACCATACCACCCTGGCTGGATGGTTTCTCCCACCACGCTAATGACTGGCACCCTGAACTCGGGAGCCACATCAGTACCTAGTACTGTTCTGACACTGGTGACCAGTGAGACAAGAGGAAGACCAGAAGAGGTGTTATGTGCAGTCTTGTCCAAGGAACCAGCCTCTGTGGTGGCCATTATTAAACCTAAGATCTGCAGCCATCTATGGGCTGACCGAGCCTTGTGAATGCTGACCTTGTAAAGTTGCCTAAGGAGATTCTCACTCTGTTGTGTGAAACAGTCTTGCAAGGGCTGTCAAAAAGCGCACATAGAAGTGCTCTAGAGAATGGAAGGGCTCTTTTGAACTCTTCTCCCAGTTTACTAGCTAGCAATGTTCCTCTAGGATCTGTAAGGTCCTGGGGACAGAATGGCAAGTTGACTCTTCTGAGTCTGTTTGGATCAGGAGAGTGTCTAAATAAGAGTTAATATGGTGTTACTCCTGGTGAAGAAATGCCACTTTTACTATAAGGTCTTTTGTAAACATTCATAGGAAAGAGGCTAGTAGAGTCTGATACTTAAATTATTGACCTCAGATGGCAAATCTTAGAAATTTCTGGCGCGACTGTCAAATCAGGATGTGTAGTTGTGCATATGAGAAGTCTGCTGAGGCCAGAAAAAGTTGCCTAGCTAAACTGCAGCAGTGATTGACTTCAGGGACTCCATCTTGAAACATACCAATGTCACAAACTGGTTCAAACTGGAGAGATGAAGGATCAGATCAAATCCTCCTGTGACAATTAAAAGTAGACAAGGCAATGGGACCTGATGGGGTGCACTCCAGGATACTGAGGGAGCTCAAAGAGGTGCTGGCTGCACCTCCGACAACTCTGTTCAACTTATCATTAGAAACAGGGAGGTTCCAAGGGACTGGAGATGGGCAGATGTGATCCCACTTCATTAACGTGGGAACAGGGAGGATGCAGGAAATTACAGACCTGTCAGCCTGACTTCAACAGTGGGCAAAGTAATGGAAACACTACTGAAGGAAAGGATAGTGGAATACCTTGTAACCAGTGGATTACAGGATCCAGGGGGAGATCTTGCCAGACAAACCTGATTGAGTTCCTCGACTGGGTGACCAGGGTAGTGGATCAGGGAGGAGCGGTAGATGTGGCCTACCTGGATTTTCAGTAAGGCCTTTGACACCGTTCTACACAGAACACTGGTGAACTAGCTGGCCTGTCTGGAAGTGGGTCAAAAAGTTATAAACTGGGTAAGAAGTTGGTTAAGCAACAGGAGTCAGAGGGTGCTGTTAAATGGTGTCTACTCTTGAGAAGATAAGGTGACCAGCAGGGTGTCTCAGGGCTTAGTACTAGTCCCAGTCTTCAGTGTCTTTATTAGCGACGTTGCAGAAAGGCTAGAAGGAAAAGTATGCCTGTACGTGGATAACACAAAAATCTGCAACAGAGTAGACACACCAGGGAGGGGGAGATGAGGGATGATTTGAAAAAGTTGGAAGGATGGTGAAGGGTTTGGCAGCTATGTTTCAGTGCAAAATCATGCACTTGGGGCACAGAAACCCAGGGGCTATGTACCAATTGGGAGGGAAAGTACTGGCAACCACCAACCAGGAAAGGGACATGAGGGTAATCATTTTTGATGACCTGAAGGTAGCCAAGTAGTGTGATAAAGCAGTGGGAAAGGCTAGCAAGATGCTCCAATGCATAGGGAGGGGTATCATCACCAGCAGGAAGAAGGAGGTAATAGTGCCCTGTACAGATCACTGGTAAGACCCCACCTTGAGTACTGTGTCCAGTTCTGGAACCCCCGAAGGACATGGATAAGGTGGAGGCAGTACAAAAGAGGGCTACCAAAATGGTTCATGTTCTGCATCAAAAAAGCCCTATGAGGAGAGACTCAAGGAACTGTATATGTATTCTCTGGAGGAGTGGAGGGAAAGGGGGAATATGATAGAAACATTTAAATACCTAACAGGTATTAATAAGGTACAAGAAGGTAGCATTTTCCATAGAAAAAGAAGCTCAAGGACAAGGGGTCACACTATAAAGCTGAGGGCTCAGAGGAAATGTGAGGAAATACTTCTTTATGGAGAGTGTGGTGGATGCCTGTAACAGCCTTCCAGCGGAGACAGTGAGTACCAAAACGGTGACAGAATTCGAGCATTCATGAGACAGATACAAGGGGACCTTGGTAGTAAGGCAAGGGGAGGAGACGACCAGAGATCATGTAGGGTCTGTGGTGGCACAGTAGGCAGGGAAAACTGGGCAGACTAGCTGAGCCAAGAGGTCCTTACCTGTTGACAACTTCTATGTTTCTAGAACCCGTGATCCTTTTTAATGAGAGGAACCAAAATCATTGCCTCTATGCTGAACAGATAACCCAGTGTTGGTCTGCTGCTTGATATTTCATGAGATTTGTGGAAACTGGGGACAGGAAGAAGCACCCTCTAAAGGACACAGAAAAAAACTCTTCTCGAATAGCCCTGTGAATTATCTCTAGAATGTAGCATCTGATATGGTCTGGGCCCATCTGTTGTAAAAAATCTGAAGGCAAGTATGAGACTGCAAATCCTTTTGGGGAAGGGGGTATCCATGTCCATGGTTGACTCCCCCAAAGTGCTTATTGGAGATGTTGCCTCTACGCTGCTGGACCCTGAAATTGTGCCTCTACTATGCTAGTTCCTAAGTCCTGAAAAGGAATGAAAGTTGCCATGAGACCTGTGACCTAACCTTTGAAACCACTTTTGGAGGTTTAAGGACTCTTGGAGCTTGGCAGGGATCCCGTCTTATCCTTTAGATCCTTAAGAATTTCCTCAAGCTATGGACTGAGCACCATCTAACTTGTAAAAGGCTTACTGAGCAAGTGAGTTTTGGAGATGTGTTCTGATGACCAGTATCTTGCCCGCACCAACCTAAGGGCCACCACAACAGCAGTGCAACCTCTTACTGATGTTAGGAGTAGACCTACAATGGAATCCCCTAAAACAAGAGGCTGCCATATGTGCTAGAGGAAGGAAATCTCTGACTGGAGAATCCTGAGGAACCTCATCCAATAATGTCATCAGCCATTCACACAGTGCTTGAGGTACAGTGACCGAGACTAGCATGACAAGCAAACCAAAATCTGAAGCTGAATATGCATGTTGTAGGCGGTTTTCAAATGCTTGTCATTAAGGTCTAGAAGGGTGGCTTTGCCTTTTGCCAGAAAAATGGTTTGTTTAACCCTAGAAAGGATAGTTGCATCCTGACAGGAGTAGCCTCCCATTTTTTAACCATTACATAAACTAACAGGTAATACTTCACCTGTGACTTAGTAAACTGCATCTTCTTGTCAGTGTTATCCCATTCTTCTTTTAACTACATGTAGAAAGAATTAGAATTCAGGGAAGCATTGAGCTGTACTCCCAATTGTAGACAGAATAAGATTAACTTTCAGTGTATCAGCAGATATGATCTATGGTAGCTGCAAAATCTTTCAGCTCTCATCAAGCTAGAAGGAAATATGCTTTGGATAAAATAGAGACTTGTGTAACTCTGTGGCCACTGCCATGTAAAAAAACAGATTTACCTTCGCCTGAGTCACCACAGTTTGGGGAGCAGGTGCTGAGGTAAGCAGTTGTCTTGCTAGTGCAGAAGGGACAGAACATACCATATGGAGACAGTCTTAAAATCTGACATGCTTCACATTTCTTATTCATGGAAAACTACCTACAGAATGCCATGGTACCTTTCTCATGGTGTCCCATAACAGACTATCAAAAATTAGAGTTTGCATCAGGTATCTCACATAATTTCATCACTTTTGCACAATTGTATCACTTCTTGCACGCTTGCTTCAACATTTTTGCACACCTGCTTCAAATTCTGTGCACTTGCATCAATGTTCACACATCTGCATCACTTAAAAACTTAATGCAAACCCCTTCTAATGTGATGCAATCATGAGAAAATGCTACAGTTTTCATTAACCTGTGCAGCAGAATAAAAATATGAGAAATAAAATGTAAATCTTGAAGACCAAAAACCCCCTGGTGGGGTACAGAAATACACAGGGTGAGACAAAAGAAGCACCCTGAGCAAGCCAGTGCTAAGGAGGAAGGGAAAAAACAGCCAATGTAGTGTAGGGAGGGAAAAACTGCTGTGAGAGAGTGTTTAAAAAATAAGGCTTACCTAGGCACCAGGCTAAATTTAAACCAGAATAGGGAGATTTCTCATACTTATTTGACACCCTTTTTAGGAATTCAGGCAAAATTCAGACAGAATGGCAAAACACCCAGCCTCTGACAGGAATTTGGGATAAAGCTGGAGCTAAGTAATCCAATAAACAATAGTAGTGACTTAAATTTAGAAATTATGTCTGTTAAACAGGATTTTTTGCTATGTTACTATAGTGGCAAAACATTAAGATGATTCAAAGTCTTCAAGAAGGAGAGCCCCTAGCTATGCTGCCAGTTCCTCTGACCAACACACAGACTTAGTATTCAGAGTTAAAAAGGAATGTTTGGGTAACCAACTGCATCATAAATGTGTCATCCCTATGTCAACCACTCCGTTGTCACAGACATTCAAATCGTCAAAGATAAAACAGTGGCGAAAGAGCACCACTGGCTGTGCCAGCTTGGTGGTGCACTACACCCAGAACTTACCTGGTGTTCTGACAACTGCACCACGCAGCTGTTTGATTCCTATCACTGCAACCATACTTTTTGCAGCAATAACCCATGGCTGGAACACTGTTTACGATCGTGATCTACAGCAACATGAAATTAGAATAGTAAATCATGTAGAGAAACAAAGTCCAAGACAAAAGGGTGTACTGCTGGATCTCTGATGCAGTTGGTTGCCCAAATATTCCTCAAGCATTCAAAGTCTACCATCTTAGAATAATGATTCAGAATGAGAAGCAGCCAGGATTCTATGATTATATCACAGCTTTAGAGTATGTTCATCACTAGTAGGTGAGCATGTGTAAGTGTAACCTAGTAGTAAAGCAATGCCCAGTGACGACATGGACCAACACAGAAATATGTTCATCTTCCTGGCTGGCATCATTTTAGTCTTAATCCTTATTTTAATGATAAGTAATATAGTCCTAGACCCACTGATCACAAGAAAGACTGTTGTTGTCTTCAAAGGGTAAAAGTGATTTTTTTAACAGAAATATGCATCATGACTATAAAAAAAAATCCCAACTGCTTTTCTATCAAACTCGCTTCCTCCTAAAAATCATGGAGTGTCTTCTGCCTTGATTAATATGTTACATTCAGTGAACAGAGTAGTACTTTAGTTGTGCAGGCTACAGTAGCTGTCTGTTAGACATCAGTAGCAAGCAGATACCATCAACAATTGCCAGCATCAATTTTGAACCTTAAAAAAACGGCAATGGAATGTTTGTTACTGTAAATGCTTTTGTGTTGTTCTCTTACAGCAGGCTGCCTTTTTGTAATTAATTCTTCATTCTTGTATCTTGATCATTTGGGACCACTTTGAAAATTACATCTGGCATCCAGAATATCTGATGTGTTTTTATCAAGAACACTTGACAGATTTTTTTTTTTTAATATTTTATAAACCTAATTGAGTAAGGCACAAAATGCACAGATTCAGGTAAAGTCATAGATATGTACAGAAAATTGTCATTGCCTGCATGACTGTGGAGGACATACCCATAGTAGCACTACATAAACAAAATGATTGCACTATCTTTCATTTTTTTTTACTGTGTCTTAATTTTTGGAAGGGCCAACTGATGGCCAATTTGGGAAGCAAGCTTCATACTGTTTTGTTTATTTATTTTATACCAGGACTAGAATAAGTATGAAATAACAGGCTTTTACTTGTAAAGCCAAAGCCAAATAGTTCCAGGCTACTAATTGCCTTCAGTAATAAGTGTTGGGGCTTAAACTCACAGTGGACAGGTAGTCCAAGACTACCAGAATGTTGCTTGGATTACTGGTGCGCAGTGCGTTATTTACTAAAAATGTACAATTTCATTTGACTAGCAGCAAAATATTACTCATTTCCTTAATCTGTTGCTACATTGAAAATAAGGTTCCTTGAAGGCTGTCAAGAGTCTGAAATTCATTTTTGCCATACATCTGATCCCAGTGAATCCTGGAGGCGATGGATTACTGTAAGAATTTGTTTCAGATATTTGTATCATCATGCTCAATGTAAACAAATCCACAGCACAAAGATGCAATGTTAATTTATAAGTGCATCCTATGATGTGTAGTACACACAATTTTTTTTCTGGCACACTACGTGCCATGAATCAGTAATGTATTTGCTACACTTGGGCCGCAGCTGCATTTAAGTTCGAGCAATTTGCTTGTTATCCAGACATTTTTGGAACTATTACCATTTTTTGTCATTTGTGCAAGAGGCAAAACAAATGCATACCTATTCAGTTTGTGTTCACATTTCATGGGAAGACCATGCACAGTGGCAGTGTATAGTGGAACCCATTCTTCAAGTATTTTTTCTGAGTATCAGCTCTTTGTAAAAGATAAGTTAGCCCCTCTGTGCCGCAGTTCTCCTTGACTTTGAAACAAAAGAGATATAATGACCAGCACGTTCCTTTGTTTTTCAGCAAGCAGGTCTTGCTGATATTACGGTGTGGTTCTTAGACAAGAAGTTGCTGAAGTGATGGTAGCTTCTTTGGCCAGTTGTTTTTCTCCCTTTATCAGTAACAGTCACTGTCTTGAGGTCCTACCATAACATACTGTAACTTCAGCCTAGGCAAGTCACCACCACACCGGTCTGTTTTCTCAACAGTTTTTTTTTTTTTTTTTTTTTACATGTTAATAACTATATTTGTTCAGTTGCCTGACAGGAGTAATTTGAGGAGCGAATGATGGCTTTGGTGGCACATCAGGTTTTAATGATGGTGTCCTCTTTATTCCTGTCCGTGGAAGTGTACCGTTGCTTGTATAACTGCTTTGTCTGGATAATGAGGGTTGTGAATGAATAATAATTGGTGTTCCCTGTACACAGTCCATTCTTGTGGGAGGTGTGGAAGACATGTAACCTCCTCTATTAATACTAGGCTGTCTTGATAACAAAACACCATTTGGTGAAATAATGTTTTTAGGAAGAGCAGAGATTGAATGCCTTTGTGAGGAATTCTTGTAATAACTGTGTTGTCTTTCTGAGGAAACCATAGGTACTGTTGGTGTACTTGGAGTACTGGGAACATCCACTCTTTTGGTTGGACTGTTTCTTGGAAGAGTCGAAGATGGAGAGTACAGAGATGCTTCTCTGTTAGGAACTTTAGGTGGAATTTCAGACATGTTTGCCATGGGATCTAACCTCAAGTGCTGACGAGTCATTGGAATATCTCCAAGAATAGCTTTTGGATTGTTACTCGTGTCATTTAAATGTTTTAAGAAGTCATTTAATGTATTTTTTGAATCCACAGACCGTCTATGGTCCTTTTTACTTGATTGTTTTGGTAGTGGCTGCTCAGTGTTCTGAAATTTTCTGTCCATTTTGTGTGCATTAGAATTAGAGAAAGATGTGTTATAGTCATGGGTGGCATTCGGAAGAACAACTGCACTGGGAATTTGTCCATGACTTAGAGGGGAGTGGGGTGGAGGACTTGATGGGAAAAACTGAGGACTTTTTAGAGGTGATTCCTTTCTTGAATTAATGTTATTGTGCGTTTTCTCCCATTGGTTCTTTATAGGCTGGAGAGACTTTTGTTGAAGTACTGGCGTGGACTCGGGTGTTGGAAGTGCAGCTAGTTCTGGAGACTGCCCTTGGTTGTCAGTAATCATGGGTTTTGTGTCGCCAGTTGGTGGCAGCTGCTTTCCATTGGTCAGAAGATTAGTGTACAGTTTAGGTGACTCAATATTTTGCTGATACTCTTTCACTGGACTGTCAAACAGTCCATTGAGTTTAGCAAAGCTGCCACTTGAGTCTGTGCAGGATTGTGCAGATTCTGCATCTTTATGCATTTTTCTTGGCTTGCGCAAAAATACATCTCGGTAACAATATACTGCTACTCCTGCAATGAAGGCCCCGAGGACAAATGCAGCAAAAAACGCAGGTAATCAGAACATTCATATGAACCATTTGATTTGAGTCTCCTGACTGCACTTCCCATCTTACTCCTGCAACAAACACATAATATAGTGAAACACAGTCTCTCCAAACATGAAAGCAATGATTACGTTTAATACCTTTAAACAAGTTTTTTCAGCAAAGAGACCGGGCAGAGATTTCTAAGAAATCTGTCCTGTGTGTAGTGCACTTTTGCACAACTGTGTCTGCAGTTTTGATAACAGCTTTTGTACTTTGGGTGCAGTTGCATGACATTGTGCCAATAATTCAGAGCTTGTGTCAAAAAATGATTTGTACTTTCCCTCCCCACCACCACACACAAGCTGCCCCAATGCACAGAAACTGTCACAAAAACTCTGAAATTATTGAAAATAAGGCTATTGAATTATGCCAGATTCTGATGGAGGTGACTGAGGAAAAACAGCCTTTGTGTAAAAGTCTGCCCCTTCTAAAATCCATGCCCTATATCTGCATCCAGTGAACACACATTGTTGAAAAAAGGTTTTCTGATTCAATCCACTAGTACCTGTTCATAATGTTACTTGCTCATTCTCTGATAATATTCCATGGTTTTATTAATGTCATAGTTTTAAAATTCTGCATTTTCTTTGCAGTAGTTGAATATAATTTGCACTTCAGTATTGCAGTTGTACTGTAGGGCATGTTAGCAAGTTAATATGTAATTTCTTTCTTATATGTATGTGTGTGCTTTCAATGATAATTTATTTAGAAGCTGAAGAAAAACACATTTTACTTCACTGGCAAATATTATATAGACTCAAAAAATTCACATTTATTTCTGCATCACCCTATAATGGCTGAGTGCAATGGACTTCATCAGAGTGATGTTGATATTTATCTGAAATTCTAAAATGAATGTACTCCTATTTTTGTAAATGATCACAATGAACAGTGCAATATATTGAAGCAAATAATGACCATTTTCAAGAAAACAATCACAAATGGTGCCAACTAAATTTATATACAGCTTTTGTATGAATCCTGGAGTACAAATATGTTAGGAAATATTGAAATTACAATTTCTACTGCAAATTAAATGCTTTGCAGATAACATGATAGTACATCTGTTTTGTAGCTTATGTTTCTGGGATAAGAATGATTTATTTGAAACAAAAAGTTGCTTTAAAAGGCAAATATTTTTCATGCAGAGGAGAAAACGTTCATGTTTAGTGCAATAAAACTAGACAATATATTAGGTTAGCGTTTATGTAAGGAATTAGAATAGGCACTCATCAATTTTTCTAGTTTGTTAATAACCACAGACCTAGTGTATTTTTGCCAGGGTTAGTTGGATGTATAATTAATTTTATTACATATAGTATGTCCAGTTAGCCCAGGGTTAGTAAAGATAACACAGGCAGAGAGTGTAAGATCTGAATCTATATCGACTACCGTTAGAGGCAAGGCCTTTTGAACATTTCATTTATTAATGTTCAGGGTTTAGTGTTGAAATGGCAGAGTGCAGAAAAGGAAATGGAGAGGGTTGACATAAAGGATTAAGATGCAGACATACTACAGTAGAGATTTGTGAAAAATGCAGCAAACCATGTTCAACATAAAGTTATACATAAATATAATTTTAGCAACTTAAAATAACAACCAAAACACAGACAATGAAAACAGTGAAAATAAATTAAAATGCACCGCCATAATGACTGATAGGAAACCTGGCATGACTGACAGTCACTGAAGCAATACTTTCCTGAATGTATTTTCCAGGTATTAACCAACAACTTTAACTGAGTTTATCACTTTTAAGAAAATTTTAAAAACAATTTTTGCTGTCCCTTCAGCACAGCGTTAACACTAAGTAATCCTCGCAATGTCAGTCACCCGGGTTCGGGTGTGAGCCTGGGTTGTCAGGGGGCTGGCTCGGGAGAAAAGACAGGTGCTGCTTTCCTCAAGGTTAAGGGTCCTAAGTTCCCCGTTACCACACTGCACACTGGGTGACCACAGGAGGGAGGTACTTTGGGAACTGCAGCATGGAGAGGATGTCTCAGGCATCCATGGATGCTTGCACAAGTGCATGAGCCATGACATCACAGCATGATACTTTTTTTTTAGAGGGGGTGACACAAAAGGAACCCTCTGATGTACACAATTATGGCTTTATCGTTCCTGTAGACCCTGCACCCATCAACCTGGGCTCTCCTTGGTGACTCGATGTAGTTCCCAAGAAGGATCTGTCCCAGCCCAAGGACCCCATCATGTGGGGTGAGGGGAGCAGTTAAGCCACAAGGGCATAGCAGAAATCGAAGGCAAGTCCTGTAAGAATGTGGGGTGATGGGAATGACAGGGTCCAGAGAACAGGGGCCAAGGGCCCACTTAGTGAAGTGGCAAAAAATAGAAAATAGAAAATCTTAAACACAATTCAGCTTATGTTTTATGTGTTGAATGTCGCAGCCCTTTATTCTTAATTGCTATAATGATTTCATGGAATCAGGATGTTTGACCCCCTATAGTTCATCTGCTCTGTACTTCAGCATGTACATTCATAAGTAAAAAGTTTCAGCTATTACAGTTTACTTGAAAATATGTTTAAATTTTTTTTTTTATTTTAAATATAGTTCTGAGGTCAGGGAATGCCAGAGTCTTATTGAAAAGCATGGCAGAATAGGTTCTGCATTTTAACAGGAATGTAATCCTTCGATGAAGTCATGAGACCGCTTTGGAACATTACAGTTTGTTTGCAAAGCAGGAGTAGATCAACTGCTGGGGACAATGTTTCTATGTAAAAGAGCCTAATATCCAAGAAAAATAGAAATGCAGAAAATCTATAAAACATGAACTGAATTGTGACTAAATACTATGTTTTTTTTTTCAAAGTTTTCCCAAAAGTGACAAAGTTAATTTAAGCAAAACTGATGAGAATGTTTAGGGCCCAAATGTCAAAAGAGCTGCACACAGTATAATTGAAGTAATTTAAAAGATGATTTCTACCAATATAGTTATGACCACACTGTGCATAATATATAAATGCAAGTCTGTTGTATGTACAAGCTCTGTGAAGAAGGTGCAGCTAACAGTGTAGTTAGTTGTTTGGCTTTATTGTAATACGTTTCAGTGTTATCAAATCTGAAAAGTGATATGTCAGTTTATCAAGGGGATGCACAGTTATGCAAAACAAATAAAAAAAAAAAATAGCTGTATTTATACTACACTGATGTATAGGCAAGTTTCACAATGCCTATTATACTCTCTTTATTGAAGGCTCTCTAAATAGCAGTCAGTATTCAGGTTTTCTTTCAGCACAAACATCTTCCCTTTAAAAGGCCTTACCCTTTGGGACACCTGATAATGGATCAAAATAATCAGAAGTGCCTGGGTCATCTTGGAGCGCAAATTTCCGTGAGCCAGTAACTTTAGGTTTCCAGGAGTCCATCACATTAGTGGACTCTACTGTGACACTTGCCATGGTTGTAACAAAGGATGATGGTAACTCCTTGTCTGTGGTAACAAACAGATTTTATTAATGAGTGTTGAATCCTTTTGTCACTCTTCTTTATTTCTGGTTATCTGTTACAGCTTACCCTATCATAGTGATTGCTTCTTATGTGTATTTTAATTTAGGATGCCTAATTATCATGTGTTGTATAACCGAACTCCCACCACCTTATGAAAATGACCCAAGGACAGGCTTTGCTGTCTACCTCCTGGAAGACTTTGCCTTTTCTTGTTATGCAACAGAGTTCTGGAACTCCCTCCCAGCATTCACTGTAGCTCCAAGTGTCAGATGTTCAGGACTAGCCTTATGAAGCATCTGCTTCTGAAGTATGGATGCTCATGTATTCTGGGACCCATGTACTTTGTACCCATGCTCTAGGATAGTTTACTAACAGTATGGTGGGTTAAATTACACTGTTGGTTGGTAACTAAGTTTCTGCCTTTACCTGTAGATCTTGCTGCTTATCATTGTACACTTCACTGCAGGATTATATGTAAATTAATTCTTGCATCCCTAAAACGTATTATTTAACCTCAACGTTTATTACCTCTTTGTATTTCATCTATATGAGGTGACATATATTGTGATCTTCCTTGGACCTGGACTGTGTCTGCAACTGCTAATACTCGTATCACTGCTTGTTTGTATTGTAAAACTGCTTGTCTTCTGATGTTTTTGCTCCATTTTAATCTCTCAGGTTGTGCCTGAAATCTTATGACTTACCTGGTAAACAAAAACTAAATGTTTTATAGAAACAATCTGTAAAACATAAACTAGTACAGTACTTAAAAATAGCCCCCGGCATCACAGGAGAAACTCTGGAAAACATTATAGTTGGACAGAATTCAACACATAATGTGGCTATCCTTGTGCTTACCTTTGTTTACTTTTTATTACTAAAGAACTTTGAATGAAAATAGGATTCTGTTAGTTGCTCTTCACCTGATCTGGCTGTTTGCCTGCAAGTGACACCATAATCTGCTGCTTGTGATGTCACAAGCAGGGTTCTGGTATCACTTGTTGACAAGCAGTCAGAGCAGATGAAAACCAAATGAGAGTCCCGTTTTCATGAAAATGTCACAAGTCATGAAGCATGAGAGGAAGGTAAGTACATGATATAGAAGGCAAACTGTGTTGCTTTTATCAGAATTGTTCCCTGTAGTGTCCAACATTCATCGGGTATAAGATGTTTTGAAAGTAAATCTTGAAAATTCTCAGGCCATTTTGTTTATTGAAAGCACAGCAAAAATCCAAGTAGATATCATATCTCTATGGACCTTGTATATTTAGAGACCAATAGATGGGTAAAAGACAAACCATGGAAGTGCTGCAGCTTCTTCACCTGTAGCACTTGCATGCTATGTCATCCACTCGCAATTCTGTTCTACTTGGTTTGTGCCAATTTTTCTCTCTTATATGTCTCACTTTCCTTTTCTCTTTCTTTTTTCCTGTTGCTGCTTTCCAGTTTCATGCTAAAAAAAACTACAATCTCCAACTTGTTGCAGCTGTATGCGACTGATGAACAGCACAACTGCGTTTGTTGATTTTGGAATACTGAATAGTTGTTGTTTTTTTTTTTTTGTTAGGAATAACAACATCTTACTTAGAGGGCTCTTGCAGTAGGTAATTACCTTCACGACTGCACTCCCTGTTGTCAGGACCACACAGAAACTTTAGCTAGCAGTGTCTGGCAGGGGACCGCCCACCTGACATCATGTGACCGACGTCAGCGGGCACTATATAGTTGTTTCCCGCTGTCGACTTGAGCATGTCAGACAGCGTGGAGATCGTCACTGCAGTTTGACTGCTTTTCCCGGATGAGTATCCATTTTTTTCTGTTTCTTCAGCGATTTATTTCATTTCATGCATGTCTTCACCGTCCTCTGCTGAGTCGCATAAAAATAAGTGTGGTTCGTGCAGTGCACAGCTACCACATAAAGACTCTCACTTCCTCTGCCTCGGCCCGGAACAGAAGGTCAAGGACTGTGAGGCATGCTCTAGCTTCAACCAGGACACACAGAATTGTTGCCAGCAGGCCCTCAAAGCTCATCTGTTAAAACTCAAAATAGTCATGATGGAAAAGGAGCACCAGAAACTCCATAGCACTTCCTCCTTTCTGACTAACTCCCACAAGCAGAAAAAGAGGGACAAAGAACCACAGGGACCAGGACCGGTCCCTCTCTCACCCATGGCCGCCCTCGGGTGAGTAGTGTCCCTCTTCCTCCAGGAAGTTGACTGCTGCCTCTAAGCCTGCCCCGCTTACCCAGGTGCAGTCCTTGGACACCCCACTGCCACTAGTTACAGTGACCACAGGTGCCCTGGCTACATCCAGAGCTTCCGCCGCTCTTAGACCCCTTTCAGCTGGTGGGTGTAAGTTGTCTGGTGAGGTCAGTAAGCCATACATCAGACCATCTGACAGGCGCCCAGGCTGTGAAGTCGGGCCCTGGGGTCTACAGTGCCCACCCGGCCACAGTCGATAAGCCGGTCGTCGGTTCGCCCGACATCCACTCGACCACTCTGGTCAATAAGTAGGCCATTGGTTCGTCCGATGGCCGCCCGACCGACCAGCTCTCTGGGTCTGGCAAGGGCCCCAACGATTCTCATTTGCCAGAGTTACCACAGCTTTTGCCAGTTGGGTCCCCCCAATGGCCCAGCCACTCTCTTCCTCCCGAGGAGCTTCCTCTGCCCTCCCCAAATCTTCGGGGTGTGGAGGCTGGGGGCCATCCATCAGGTGGCACCTACCCTGGGTCACCTTGGGACCTGATGCCAGGTCTCCCAGAGAATCCTATGGGCCCTCCTCAGCCAGATCCTCTGCCAAGGATGCCAGCTCCAATGCCAGGCTTGCCTCCCACTGGTCCAGCATTCAACCCAGTTCTTCTGGGTTCTTCAGGGCCAGGTTTCAGGCCTCCTCAGGGTCCTCCTTTGGGCCCCTTGACTGTGCTGTCGAGTCCCCCATCAGGTTGCCATCCGTCAGGTCACCCGACAAAACACTGCTCACCGGCTTGTATTCCACGAGGTTACCTGCTGTCGGGGTTCTCACAGGGGTATCATCCAGCCTGCCAGCCCCTGCCGCCCCTCAGTCAGACTTCCAGGCTATCCTTCAGTCCTGGTGGTCAGAGACCAAGGCCCAGCTGGTGTCGGAGCTAGATAGCTGCCACCCCACCCAAGGGATGCCCCCTGGTGGACTGGACTCCCAGGTCTACCCCTACATTGGATTTATGACAGCTGACATCGAACCTGTCAAAGGAGCCTGTTGTAGGGCAGTCATCAGACAGAGTCCTTCCTGGCTCTTGGGAAGCTTCCCGCCCTGACATCCGATCTTAGAAGTCCTTGGATCCGGGTTTGGACTCTGATTCCTCTTCCTCTGTAGAGTCGGGGTTTGAAACTCCTCCCACAAAGGAGTCCAGGCCTAAGGAATCTCCAAAATCCCCACCTGAGGACCTTTCTTTCATAGACCTCCTCAAAATAATAGCGGAGGTCTACAATTGGAAGTCAGTCGCCCAGGATCCAAAATGCCAACAACTGGCAGAGCATTTGGACATCCATGAGGCAGCTCCAGTTCTCACCCCTCCTTGGTTAGAGCTGCATGAAGACCTGGCATCCATCATCTGGATGATACCCTCTTCAATACCGGCAGTAGCCAAAAAGGCAGACTGGACTTGCAGAACACCAGAGGGGAAAGATCACCTTAGTGTTAACCCTAAGGCAGACTCTGTAGTCATTGTGGCTGCTCATGACAGGTCCGCCAAGCCCAGACATATGAGCACTTCTCCTCCTGATAAGGAGTCAAGACAGCTGGATCAGTCTGGCAGGAAGTTTTATTCTTCCTTCACTTTAGTCATGCACACCTTAAACTACATGACTCACACGCTAGATTACCAGAAATCTCTCTTTTGTCAGCAGGAACCTGCCATTGATGCTATGCTGGACTCTGAGTCCAAAACCATTTTAGACGGCACTATCAGGTCTGCCAGGGTTGCCTGCTGACACTTGCTGAGGGCCACGTATGACGCCATGGATTTTTCAGCCAGGGCCATGGCTGTTAGTCTTTGGAAGTATTTCTGGCTAAGGGTGTCTGGCCTGGCACCGGACATTCAGATGGCCATCTAGGATGCTTCCCTTAGGGGCTCCTTCCTCTTCGGAGGCAACACCTAGGATAACATTACCAGCCTCCAGGACAAGGGTAAGGCCCATAGGTTGGTTCGCACCATGTACTATCCTAGATTTCAGGCCAAGAAACCTTTTTGTCGCCAGGCCAAACGGCAGACGAAACAGCAGCAGATGGTCAGACATCAGCCAAAACCTTTGTCCCGTGCCACAACAGCCGTCCCTCCAGCCAAAGCTCAATGGGCCTCAGTCAGGGCTCTCCCCCACCCTCTCTCCCTCCCTCGACTCACGGTCCACCCCCCTCCTCCCTGTCCATCAGAGGAGCCAGTGGGCGTAAGGTTCACCAATCACCTGCCAGGGTGGGAGGCAGTCATCATCGATTTGTGGGTCCTTCAGCTGGTCAGACAGGGCCTCACTCTGGAATTTCTCAAGAAAACCTCCAGACAGGCCCCCAGGGGTGTCCAATTCTCCAAAGATGCACATTCCCCTCTTAAGGGAAGAAATCGAGGCTCTGTTACAAAAGGAGGCAATAGATCCTGTTCCATCAAAACAGGTCGGAAAGGAGTATTACTCCCACTTCTTACTGGTCCCGAAAAAGACAGGAAATTTTCGTCCCATTTTGGACCTCAGCACTCTAAACCTGTACATTGAGTAAAAACAGTTTCAAATGTTGAACCTCCCACACCTGCTGCCCCTCCTGCATCAGGGACAGTGACTCTGCACCCTGGATGTGCAGGATGCCTACCTGCATATCCTGCTTTTCTGACTCTTCGCAGTGACCTCAGGTTCACCTTTATGGGGGAACATTACCAGTTCAAGGCACATCCCTGTCCTCAGCACCTCTGGTTTTTACTAAGTGCCTTGCAGTAGTGGTGGCAGCCTGAGGCACCAGGGCCATTATGTGTTCCCCTGCCTCGATGACTGGCTTCTGTCAGCCCCGTCGAGGGAGGACTTGGAATGGTCCTTCTCAGCTACCCTGGGCCTTTTTGTGCAAGTGGGGATTACAGTCAACTTTCTCAGGTTACAGCTTGCCCCTTCCCAGCACCTCCAGTTTATTGGTATGGTGCTGGATACGGCCCAGGATATGGCTTTCCTCCCTTTGGACAAGGTGGAAACTTTGGCGATTCAGTCTTGTTCGTAGTCTCCAGCAGGTGGATCATGGCCAGGTCGGTTCTCTGATTCCTTGGCCTTATCGCAGCAGCCATCCCCACTGTTCCTCTGGCCAGGCTCCACATGCAAATTTCGCAGTGGGTGCTCAGAACGCAGTGGGGTCAGAGGTTGGATGACCTGGACCACATGGTCCTGGTCTTCAGTTTGATGCAGCAAGACCTCCTCTGATGGCAGGATCTCAACAACCTCACCAAGGGGGGGGCCCCCTCCCTCCTCCCACCCAGACCCTAACTACACACACATCAGGGTCGGGTTGGGGTTGTCACTTGGAGAACCACAGGACTCAAGTGCTGGGGTCCCAGTCAGAACTCTCTCAGCACATAAACGTGCTGGAGATGAGGGTAGTGCTTTATGCTCTTCAAGCCTTCCAGCATCTTCTTTGCCAGGGACCACTATTAGTCCAGTTGAATAATATGTTTGTGATCTGGTACCTCAACGAGCAAGGAGGCACTTGCTCATGTTCCCTCTGCAGGGAGGCGATGCGGGTGTGGAATTGGGCAGTACTGCGCTAATTTCACCTCACAGCTGTTCCCATGCCGGGCATGCAAAACATTCTAGCAAACAGTCTCAGCCACACCAGAGTAAGAGCCCATGAATGGGAGCTCAAGCAAGAGGTAGCTGAGCATATCTTCGATCTGTTTGCCTCCCCATACAATGCAAAGCTACCCAGGTTGTGCTCGCTCGCTCCTGGGCATGATGCTTTCTGGTGAGATGTGCTATCTCTGTGCTGGACATGGAGGTTTTTGTACACCTTCCCTCCCTTTCAAGTTCTGCAGAGGGTGCTGCCAAGGTTTCAGGCGGAGGGGGCTCACATCAAATCAATCAAATCAGACTTTATTTGTAAAAGGCACCTTTCCAAAACCAAGGCGCCTGTACATAACATAATAAAAATCATTAAATAATTAAACAATGTTAAAAATGTATCCAAAATGGCAACATTAAAATCATTATACACATAGCTAAAAAGAAATGTTTTTAACACCCCCTTAAAACTTTGGACAGTCGGGCAATCTCGCACCTGATGAGGTAGAGAATTCCACAGGGTTGGGGCCATAAAACTACAAGATCTGGCCCCAGATGTCTTTAAACGAACCCTGGTAATCTCCAGCAATCCCTCATCATTGGATCGGAAAGAGCGGGAGGGACAGTAGGGGCAAAGAAGATCTTTCAGGTAACCAGGTCCCTGATCATGTAGGGTCTTATAGGTCAGTAAACCGACCTTGAAGGTGATTCACCAGCGTACTGGCAGCCAGTGCAGTCTGTGGAGCACAGGCGTTATATGACTGGCCCTAGAAGAACTAGTCAATAGCCGGGCTGCCGCATTCTGCACTAGCTGCAGGCAGTGAATATCAGCCCCCGGTAGCCCAAGATAAAGGGCGTTGCAGTAGTCAATGCGGGAGGTAACGAAGGCCTGGACCAAAGTAGGAAGATCGTCAGGAGGAACCAGGTGCTTCACCCGGGCGATGTTCCTCAGATGGTAAAAAGAGGCTTTGACAACTGCCGACACCTGAGATTTAAGTGTCAAACAGTCATCAAACACAATGCCCAGGTTCCACACCTGGTCTGAGGTAGTTAGCTGAACACCCCCAAGCCATAAACCCGAGGGTGATCCTGCCAACAAACCCACCTCCCATCGACCTGGGTCCACAACCAACACCTCAGTTTTCTCTGGATTCAGCCACAGCCAACTCACATTCATCCAGTCCTGGATTTCGGCTAGACAGTTATTAAAGACCGAAATGGCAGCATCTTGGCCAGGCACAAAGGACATGTACAGTTGAGTATCATCTGCATAGCAGTGAAAACTCAAACTGTACCGCCTAATAATCACTCCCAACGGCAGCATATACGCCGCAAACAACATGGGCACCAAAATGGAGCACTGCGGCACCCCACAGGATAGGGGGAATGATGTGGAGGAAAAAATCCCAGACACCAACCTCTGAGTCCTACCCTTGAAGAAAGAACAAAACCAACTGAGGACTGTACCAGACAGCCCACAGATAAACCGCAAGCGCTCCAATAGCATGCCATGGTCCATGGTGTCATATGCTGCAGAGAGATCAAGAAGGACCAAGATGGAACGGGTCTTTCAATCTCTCGCTATTAAGAGGTCATTTAGTACCCAGATAAGAGCTGTCTCAGTACTATGTCTTTTCCTAAATCCGGATTGGAGAGAATCATAGACATTGTGGCTGGTCAAATGATCATCCAGCTGCGACGCGACCACCTTCTCAATAACCTTACCCATGAAGGACAGGTTAGAGACAGGCCTGTAGTTGGCCAGACAATCCGGGTCCAAGGAGGACTTTTTAAGAAGGGGCTGAACCACAGCCTCCTTCAGAGGATTTGGAAAAATTCCCCTCTCCAAAGACCTCTAGACTATCTCAGCAAGGACCGGACTGATTTTATCCACACAGCCCACTAAGAGACATGTGGGGCCCGGGTCCAAACCACAGTTGGTCGGACGCAATGACTGGATGACCATCACGATGTCACTGATTGTGGGAAGGCTGAAGTCAGACCACACAAATTGGGTGTCCAACATCTCCTGCCAACCATCACAGCTCCCATTAGGGAAGGTCAAGCGGATGTCAGTCCTAATTGTGGCAACCTTATCTGAAAAGAATTGCGTAAACTCCTCATACCATTCTTGAGAAAAGGCTCTTCTGGGCTGAAGACAGATTGGATTGCACAATCTGTCCACAGTCCAGAAAAGCTGAGCTGGTCGATTCTGTGCAGCAGCAATCTCTCTGGACAGGAATTCTGCCTTCTTACGAGAGATTGCCGATTGATAGACCACATAATGGTCCACTAAACTAAGTCTGTCACAATCCAGGCCCAATTTCTGCCAGCACCTCTCTAACCTTCGTCCAACTCTCCTCAACTCCCTCGGAGTCTCATCAAACCAAGGAGACCTGGGGCAAAGAGTGAGGGGACGAACACGAACAGGAGCAATGGAATCCAGGGCCCCTACTACCGCCTTATTATAGACAAGTACCAAGTCCCCTGGATCCATGCAGTCACTCAGAAAACCTGACAGGTCCAGTACCGCCACCAGGCCATCTGGGGAGATGCCCCTTAAAGGGCAGTACCGGACCATCTCCATAGGGGCTGGCCTACTAGGGGTAGCCTCAAAACTGAACCCAATGGTATGATGGTCAGACCACCCGACTGGTTCCACCACCAAATCAGATATCTCCATCCCCACTAGGAACACCCAAGTCCAATGAATGACCACCAATATGGGTCGAGGAGGAAATGACCTGTGCGAAGCCAGTGAAATCATTAACTGGCAGAAGTCCTGACCAAACTGCAAGAGTTCATCATCGACCCAGGCATTGAAATCCCCCAGAACCAACCATCTGGGGGATCCCAATGTCAGGTCGACAATGAAGTCTGCGACTTCCTGCGGGAAAACACTCTCGTCACATGGTGGACGGTAAATGAGAAGTATCCTGTACCCCACACCCTCGCCCATGATACATTCAAAGGAGCTGGTAGTTCCCACTGGTACCTCCACTAGTCCCAGTTCTGGTCTAAAACAGATAGCAACACCCCTGCCCCTACTATCCATCCTAGGGCGGTGCATCACCAAGTACCTGGCTGGAATTGCTGATGCCAAAACTGGACCAGCATTCTCATCCAGCCAGGTCAGATGATCCAACAAAATCCGCTATAATAGCGGTTTTGTTTTTAATAGACCTGGCATTGCATAACACCACCCGAGTAGGATGAGAATCCAAGGATGACCGTGCTACCTGCTGACTACAAGCAGAACCCTTGGGTATGGGAACCAGACAGGGCAAACCCCTTTCCTGGACCCATTTTGCCCCAGGACGTCTCCTTGTCCCCACTATCCCTATCCGCCCACTCCTTTCCATTCCCTCTCCAGGCCCAACCCTCATCCTCCTCCTCTTTCTAACAATCCCCAGAGTCCTACACCATCTGTACACCTCTGGCGATGGGGGAGGACAGAAAAAAGGACAGAGGTCCCCGAGCCTGGAGGGGGAATAATACCTGACCGTCCTTATACCTTCCCAACACATATTTACCGCAGTAAACAAATACCAGTAAATAAACAACCTCAAAATACAGATTTAACCCACACCCAAACAAACAATACTCAAATACTCTAATAAACGTCCACAAAAATTTAACAAATACAACACCCTATATAACAATTTAACAGCAGAATATAACAGAGAATCTTTCATAGATCCAAGTCCAGTGCACAGAAAGAGTCCAAAAACTGCCAGTTCCCAATGAGAAATACAGAGCAAAAAACTGAGAGTCACAGATTAATCGAAGTGCAGGGTTGGCCAAAAGATAATTCACCCCTCTCACAGGTGAAAAACCAAGTCAACAGATAGTAAATGACAGGCCTCATTACTGGTCGTGGAATATGCCCTGGAGCTCTCACCTCCAGAGAAAGGTAGCACTGTTCAAACTCCCTCATGGGCTCTCACTTCCACTTGGGAGTCAACCAAGCCCCAAATAATGATCTTAAATCCCAGGAAATGTACATATAATTTACAGCTGAAAACAAAAACTCACTGTGAAATCCAGGTCAGAGAGCAGGGAAAACTAGTAAGGGTGCTCAGGAATCACGATCCAATTTCACCGCTCCACCGGATTCCTTACGTCAGCCGATAGCAGGGCTGAAACAGCGTTTTAGGTGTAAAAGATGTCAGGATTCCAGCCGATCTTCAAGGAATCTTGGAAAGACCCAACCAGACCCCAAGAACCTCTTCCCAGACCTGCTCCCCACCACGGCTGCCCTCCAGCTACCGAGCGGCAGAAGCGGAAGTACCATGGATACGGCAGCCCAACAGCAGCAGCGCCATGGCACACCACCAGGTCAAAATCAGGGGCCAGGAAGGAGCTCCTCTCTGTAGTCCACCAACGTTTATCTCCAAATCAAGCAATCCAAACTACTGCTCGCTCCACCAAGACTCCACATCCTGCTGTCTGCACTCCCAGCCTGCTCTTCACTCTCCTTTCCACGGGTTCCACAAATAATGGCTCCTTTCTTTTTCGGGGTCAGTGAAACAACCCCAGCATTCACTTCAGGGGCATCCCAGTGACACCCCGATACCCCAATAGCGCTATTGGACTCTGCGCATTCTTCACCAGCTTCACCGGCTGTAGCACAAATGGGAAAGTGGCAAATCATCCAGATAAAAAATCCAAAATGGTTCTGATTGCTCTGTACTAGCCTCGGCAAGTTTGGTTTCCGCTCCTTCAGCAGCTTGCAGTGGAACTTCCGGTCCCCCTGCCTCTCTGCCACAACCTCCTGACTCAGGGACAGGGCTCACTGGTCCATCTAGGGCTGAAGTCCCTTCACCTTCACGCATGGTACTTCATGACATAGCGGCTTCATGTTATGGAGTTTCCTCCAGAGTGGCGTAGGTCCTGGTAGAGGCCATAATAATAATAATAACAATGCTTTATTTAGCAGAATTCTAAAAATCAAAGTGTTGTAAATAATTAAAAACACCATAAGACAAAACAACTCAACTTAAAAATTATTTACAATATAATTTAAATGCATCAGTTAAAATGATCAGAAAATACTATATTAAATACTGAATGCTTGCTTAAACAAATACGTTTTCAAGCCTGTTTTAAAGCTCTCCACGGTCCTGCACTCTCTAATCTGATGAGGTAGAGAGTTCCACAGGGACAGGGCACCAAACTTAAAAGCCCGGGCTCCAGATGTTTTCAACTGCACCCTGGGAACCTCTAACAACCCCTCATCAGTTGAGCAGAGAGCACTGCCAGGGCTATAGGGAGCCAGGAGCTCTTGCAGATAGCTTTGACACAGTCCATGCAGGGCTTTTTTAGGTCAGAAGACCAACACTGAAGGTGAACCGCCACTGTACAGACAGCCAGTGCAGTTCACACAGCATGGGAGTAATATAACTTGAACGAAAAGTCCTAGTCAACAACCGTGCTGCAGCGTTCTGCACCAGCTGCAAGCGATTGATATCAACCCGCAGAAACGCCAGGTAGAGGGAGGTGCAGTAGTCCAGGCGCGAAGACACAAAGGCATGGATCAACGTAGGCAGGTCACTGGACGGAACAAGGTGCCTAATTCTGGCAATGTTTCTTAGATGATTAAAGGAGGACTTGATGACTGCTGACACCTGCAAACCCATCATCAAGAACCACCCCCAGATCATGCGCCTGTTCAGAGGAAGACAGCTGTGAACCCTCAAGTCAAAGACCAGAGGGTAAACCCGCTACCGACCTCTCTATCTGGTGACCCGGATCCACCACCAACTCCTCAGTCTTCATGGAATTCAATTTCAACCAGCTGGATTTCCGCTAGACAGCTGTTAAACATCAAGACTGCACTATTGTGGTCGGGTGCAAAAGACAGATAGAGCTGTGTATCATCAGCATAGCAGTGAAACCTCAGCCCATATCATCTTACAATGTCTCAGAGGGGCTGCATATACACTGCAAACAACATAGGGGACAGCACCGAGCCATGAGGGACCCTGCATGGCAGAGAGAATGGATCAGAGGAAAAGACGCCTGACACCACCCTCTAGGATCTGCCAGTGAGGAAAGATTGAAACCAACTGAGAACTGGACCAGCCAGGCCACAGATATCCCTCAGGCACACGAGCAGCACCCCATGGTCCACAGTGTCAAACATTGAGGAGAGGTCAAGAACCACCAAGATGGAACAGCGCTTCTGATCTCTCGCCATCAGGAGATCATTGAGCACCTGAACCAGAGTGGTCTCGGTACTGTCTTTTCTGGAACCCAGACTGGAGAGGATCGTAGACATTGTGGATGGTAAGATGGTTCTCTAGTTGCAGCGCAACTACTTTCTCCCAACAAAGGGATGGTTAGAGATAGATCTGTAGTTAGCAAAGCAGTTAGGGTGTAAAGTAGCTTTCTTAAGGAGTGGTGTCACCACTGCCTTCTTCAGGGAGCTAGGAAACTCACCCAACTCCAAGGAGCACCACACAATCTTTGCAAGGACCAGGCCAATTGACTCAGTACACCCCAATAGTAGGCGTGTTGGACCAGGGTCCAAACTACAGCACGTTGGCAGCAAATTCTGGACAATCTGCACACTGTTCACAATCTCCAGCCAGTTGAAAGATATCCAAGAAAACCTAGGAGGAGTGACCATGCACCGACCACCGTCAACCCCCACAGAGAGTGCTGGACGAATCTCGACCCTGATGTTGGCCACCTTATCTGCAAAGAATTGAGCAAACTCATCACACTTAACTTGTGAAAAAGCACCTCGAACCTGTAGACAGATTGGGTTTCACAACCTATCCACGGTTCGAAAGAGCTGAGCCGGTCGATTCTGAGCAGCAGCAGTCTCACCGGACAGGAACTCTGCCTTCTTACGTGTGAGTGCTGATTGATGGCATTGATAATGATCCATCAATCTAAGATGGTCAGCTTCAAGAACCTATTTCCGCCAGTGACACTCTAGCCTTTGTCCACCTAGTCTCAACTCCCTCAAGGTCCCATCAAACCAAGGGGACCAAGGGTGGAAAGAGAGAGGGCAAACACAGAATGGGACGATAGAATCCAGAGCTT
This sequence comes from Neoceratodus forsteri, assembly GCA_016271365.2. Lineage (NCBI taxonomy): Eukaryota > Metazoa > Chordata > Ceratodontiformes > Ceratodontidae > Neoceratodus > Neoceratodus forsteri. The sequence continues at coordinate 729,847,147 of CM028129.1, forward strand.
TAGTAACAGCTTTATTATAGCAGTGTCAGTGGCTCAGTAGGTAGCACACTCGCCTCTGAGGCTGGGAGATCAGAGGTCTGTGGGTTCAGTTCCCACATCTGGCACTTGGATTAATATCCCAGTACTGACACTGAAGTGCAGCATGAGAGGGGTGCTGCACTTCTGAGGTGCCATCTTTCAGATGAGACGTTAAACCGAGGTCCTATCTGCCTGGATTAGTGGTAGTTCAGGTGGATGTTAAAGATCCCATGGCTCTTATCGAAAAGAGTAGGGGAATTTCCCCAGTGTCCTGGCCAAATTTCCCTCATTCACTAAAAATACCACCAACAGCTTAATCTGGTTCAAGGTCAGTTGGTATTCATCTGTATACCCCTTCCCCGGGTCATGCCTGAAAATAGGCAGGATTTGTCTAGTGCACTTACCCGGTCAACAAAAACTAAATAAATAAATAGGCTTGAACTAAACTCTCTGGATCCTTGCCTACCCCTAAGAATCCCGATGGGTCTAATACCGCCAGTAGGCCTTCTAGAGTCACATCCCTCAATGGGCGATATCTGACCATCTCCACAGGGGCAGACCTAGAAGGGGGGGCCTGGAGATTGAACATTACTGTGTGGTGATCAGACCATACAACTGGTTCCACCATCCCAGATTGGAGGTCTTCATCCCCAGGAGGAAGACCAGATCAAGTGAGTGACTGTGACTGTGAGTAGCAGAGGCAACTACCTGTGTGAACCCCGAGTTCATAAGTTGGAGGATGTCTTGACCAAATTGCGAGAGTTCATTGTTTGACCCAGGTGTTACAGTCACCCAGGACCATCAACCTGGGCGACTCAAACGCCATATTGACGATGAAGTCTGCTACTTCCTGCAGGAACAGTTTCTCACCTCCGGATGGACGGTAGATGAGAACGATTCTGCAGCCCACACCTGCTACTACGGTGAACTCAAATTATCTGACTTCTTCAACTAGCACACCAGTAAGGCCCAATTCTGATCTAAAATAAACAGCTACACCCCTGCCCCTGCGGTTCGATCTCGAGTGGTGTGTCACTGAGAACCCGGCCAGTACCACCGCCTCTTAAATGGGGCCAGCACTGTCATCGAGCCAGGTCTTAGAGATGCAAGCCAGATCTGCTGTCCCAACAAGATCAGCAATAACCACTGTCTTGTTCCTAGTAGACCTGACATTGCATAACACCACTCAAGTCGGACGGGATTCTGGACCAGCCGAGCTGTAGGCCCAGAAATACTGGAGCCCTTGGTATGGAAACTAGATATGGAGAACCACATTCCAGAGACCATTTCCCCCAGGGCATCTCTTGGTCTGTACAACCCTGATACGCCCACTCCCCCCTCCGGAAGTCCGGGACCCCTAACCCACCTCAGTCTCCTGCTGACAATACCCAATGCCCTGCAGCAGCTATAAACCACTGCGGGTAGGGGAGGACAATAAAAGGTCTAGAGGTCCCAGAGTTTGGAGGGGGAGTAGTGCCTGACCGGGAGAGCAACAGGCCAGCGCATCTTCAACCCCTAGTTTGCCCAGAACTAATGACAACACATCCATACTTCTCCCGCCCCCTAAAAGGCTTATAATACTAACAATAAAATAATCTAAACTACAATATGAACCTCACAAAAACAACCCTATAAATAACTCCACTCCAAGAAAAATGCAAACATTGAGCAGTGTATAAAATAAATTCAGCAAAAGCCAAACAGAAACAAAATACGAGTTCTAGTGGACCAGAGTACTCTCACCACTCTAGTTAACTTTGTCCAGAATAGATCACCCCACTACCTCTCATGTAGTGGGGGAAAATCCAGCAGAAAAAAGGCAGGTTAAGTTAATGAACAAAATAACTAAAAAAAAAACAAACAAATTAAATAAATAACAGTACTGAGTCATAGAACTTCCAGTCAAATTAGATCAAGTCAAGGGAAAGGAGAAAATATCAGGGTAATCCACAGTATTTTAAGAGACACAAAGGCTCCCCTCCATTAAAAGAAGAGGGGCAAGCTACGATATAGAGCCAGCCCAAGTTCAGTGTCGTAGAGGAACAGACCCAAATTAATCCAGTCAGGATACCACAGAAACAAACTTCAGTGACCGAGGAATAGCAGGCCTCAGTCCAAACAGCAGTCTCGGAACATTCAAGGCACAGCCCAGGAGATCCCCAACACAGCAGCAGGCTGGGGTGTGCAAAGTAGATCCCAAGGGGGAGTCCCCCCCCCCAAATGCACCAAACTCACGGACCCCACACCCAGCCTTCTACAAGGACAAACATATGCCATGAAGTGGAAGCGAGTCTCCATTTAGGCCACTTAAAAGGGTTGGGACCCCTTTTTGTGCCCTGTTCCCCAGGCCATAGAGTATCTGTTACACCTCTGTGACCAGGGTTTGAGTTACTTTTCGCTGAAAGTCCCCCTATCGGCTGTTTCTGCCTACCACACTTTGGTGGAGGGCAAAGCTGTGGCTCAGCTAGAGGTTTCCAAAACCTTCCTGAAAGGGATCCTCCACTTGAAGGCCCTGGTGCGCAGTCCTGCTTCATCTTGGGACCTCAGTTTTGTTCTAGAGCAACTGACCCTGCCTCCTTTTGAACCAGCTGCTGGTTCTGATATGTGCTATTTGTCATGGAAGGCGCTCTCTTTAGTTGCAGTCACTTTTGCTTGAAGGATGTCCGAGCTTCAATCCCTGATGTGTAAAGGAGCCTTATTTAATTTTTCACAGAGACCGGGTGGCTGTGCGTACTAATCCTAAATTCTTACCAAAGATGGTTTCGGAGATTACTTTAAACCAGTCGATTCTACTGTCAGTGTATTTCCTTGAGCATGCAAATCAGGGGTAGGCAATTCTACATACCTTGGATGTTCATAGAATCTTGCATTATTACACTAACAGAACCAAGTCTGTCTGGAAAGTGGACCAACTTTTATCCAAATGGTTGGCAAACTGTATTTGTTTTCTGTTACCTGAAGTACGGTAAAACTCTTCCAGGGGAGGTTAAGGGGCATTCTACCAGAAGCATGGCTGCCTCTACTGCTTGCTTCAGGAATATGTCAGCCGCTGACATTTGTGCCATGGCCACTTGGAGCTCTGTCCACACTTTCACCAAGCATTACAGTCTGGACATTGCCTCTAGGCGTGGGGCTGGCTTTGGCCTAGCTGCCCTTCAAGGACTTCTGTCATGAAATTTCTGTCCTTTTGCAGACCTTTCCTGCCTCCCGTGTTTCAGTTCCTTCTGATTCACACTGCTTGGGACTCAGTCATCAAGGTAATTACCTACTGCAAGAGCCCTCTTGAAGTAAGATAGTACAGTTATGTAAGAACTTACCATAATAGTAGATCTTCGAGAGAGGCTGTTACAGTAGGTAACCTTTTTCCCCTCCCTCCTTCCTTCCCCTGTCTTCTGCTGCTCCTTTTCTATCTCTTTCTTTGGCTTCAAGAGCCTCTTTTTTCTGTTCTCTTGTCACTCCCTAGGGAGTTCTTCAGTGGGAGAACTGGAAGGTGGGCATGGGGACCACCCTCTATATAGTGTCAGTCACATGACATTGGGTGGGTGGTCCCCCGCCAGATACTGCTAGCTAAAGTTTCCATGTGGTCCTGACACCGGAGGGTGCAGTCCTCAAGGTAATTACCTACTGCAAGAGCTTCTCTCGAAGATCTAATGTTACGGTAAGTTCTTATGTAACTGTACTTTTTCAATATTAATATGTGGCACATCACGGCGTGGTCAGGTTAGCAAAACCTGCTTGTGCAGTGGTAGCACCACCATGTCTGGTGCAGACGACCTGGTTCAGAAGTGAACTTAAGGCATTGAAGGGCCAGCTCGAGGGGCGAGGATCAGGCATCCGAAGGACTGCTTCCCTCGGGAGTGGGGGTTGCAGAACCAGGTAGTAGTTTGGCCCCCAGTAAAAGCTGGGGAAAGGCATTCAGGACTACTTGGAGGAAACCCACGGGGGGCATGAGGATGCTGAGTGTGTGTCATATGGGAGCATGCAGTGCACATCATGGTGTCATTACATGCTACGCCTCTCAGTGACCAGAAAAAATGGGAAAATACTGGTGGCAGGATGGTGTACCCGTCCCTGCTGGGTCCTAAACCAAAAACTGTTTCTTGAAGTGCGACAGGGGTTGAGGAACCCTGTCAACACCTCACCGGGGGTTAAGCTTTGGGGAAGACAGGCTGGTAAGTCCCAGTGGAAGTCAAGCCGTGGCGGGGCTGGGGTTTCCAGGCAAATGGAGGCTGACTAGGTAAGGGAGAGAAACAGATTTAAAAAAAAAAAAGTTAGCAAAACCCTACTATTCGGGGGTCTGGGAGCCTAGGATCACACCCTTAATTGGATACAAAACCAAATATGTCAGTAGAAAAGTGCATTTTGTATATTGTTAATAGGTTTTATTTTACTTGATGTTTGTTATTGGTTAATGTGATCTTACTGAATTTTCCAAGCAACACCACTGCCCCCCCCCCACCCGGACAACTCAGTAAAGGAGATTCCTCTAAATCTCTGTTTATGTTTCCCCTGGATTAAATAACATAATTAAAAAAACAAATTAATATCAATATAATTTGGGTTAATTGTCCAGCAGTCCATTCCACAGTAAAGCCTGGTCTTTTCCACTTGTACAGGTCTGTGTGTGGCATGTTGTCGAGTGCATAAAGATTGTTGGTCTGTATACAGCCCCTGTGTACCTGTACACAACTCATTGCTTTCTAAAGTGCTTTGAGACACGCTGTATATAACAGGCATTTATAACACTAAATTATATTCTGTTCTGTTAATTAATTCAATACTGCTTAGCAGAGTTAGATTAGAAAGCAAGTGGCTTGCAAGATTGTAAATCAGCAAAAATAATTACATTGCTCGGTTTTCATTTAATAAGAAGGGAAAAAACAGGGTAGGATTTGTCATCTGCCTATAGCGTATGACAACTAGAAGTATTTGCAGTGCTTGGTTAGGAAAGTGTATAGCTTGGTTGATTTCTGTGCTATGGAGATGTGCTGCATATTAATCAGCACCTTGAGTAATGTGCTCGGTTAGTGATGAATCATTAACATGCTGGTAGACAGTGAAATGCCAGGCAAGAAAAAATCTGGCTGGCTGCATTATACTGGTAAGTAGATGAATTATAGAACAAAAATGAAGGATTGTTAACTATGTAAATGGAGGGGGAAGAGCTGAAATATGCAGAATAGAAGGAAAGAAAGGGTAATTTAAAAACTAAAAAAAAAACTAACCAGAAGTTGAATCAGCAATTACTTTGTAATCTGGTGTAGTTGGAGTAGACATAAATTCTAAGGGAGTTAAAGGAACAAGTAATCAGTGAAACATAATCAAAAGAAAGCAAAATGATTATAACTTTTTGAAGTCTGAAAACTAAGTTATAGCCTCAATATTAAAAAAAATAAAAGTGCCGTCTTTAACATAACTATTGATGCCAAGCAGCTGTGAGTAATAAAAAACTACTTGTATGAAAATGATTTTTGATTTTATTAAAGGTGAAGAAGCTCAGCTTTGCGAATGCCAGATACACCGTGGATGATAATGTAACATGTGTGCAATTAGTAAACTGTGATTGTAAATTAATGTGCAAGGCTTGCAAGCGCAAATGTCAAAGTAAATTCTATATTATTCTGACAGCATCCAATATGGACCTAGGCTGCTGGTGTTCCTTACCATGACACTCTCCAAGATGTGCAGTATTGCCATATTCTACATCCTGTTCATACCCAGTGCTGATGGTACAAAAAAAAAAAGATATTTAAGACAACAGTAATACTTTTTTCTTACAAAAACAATTCTGAATCATTTTTATGCGACTCCCAAGAATATTAGTTCTGTGATAAAGCTTTGGGTAGCATTATGACACAAGGGGATAATATTTCATATTTTTTGAAACTCTGTGTTACTGTAGGGCAAAGTATACAAGCAGAGACACATTTTAAAAGTTCCAGGTACAGCAATACAATGTTTCAGGCATCTACATTAGTAAAACAGGATACTTTCATGAGATTTATAGTAGTTACCAGCTGGAATAAGATACTTACAACACTGCAGGCTTTACCCTTCCGCATATACCATGATCCATCCAGCCACAGTATGGGTCTTGTGAAGCAATACATGATCTGTTTAAAACACAAGGAACACACTTGGCATGTACTTTAATCAAAGTTAAGTGATCTTTCTAGTAAAAGCCCCACATACACCTTCCCCATCGTTTTTATTTTCGGGGTCTAAGGTAGTCCAACAGAATACAGAAAACATTTTTATCTACCCATGCAGTTCTGTATGCACAGATACAGCCAGAGCATAGACACACCTAGGCCCAGAATCTGTCACTATGTTGTGCCCAGAACAGTTTGCGACCCCACCAAACCATGCTGTGTGGGGTTGTTAACATATACAGGTGTCGGCAAAGACATTTACAAGTACCTGGGAAGTGGTGTGGCCACAGTGCTATGCTGACAGCATTGTGGCTCTGCAGGGGGGATTGCAGGCCAGAGAGGGCACATATGGTTACTGCATTTTACAAGCACATGGCAATAATGTGTGTGTGTGGGGGGCACTACAACCAGAGAGAGGTACAGTCAAATAGAGGAGGGACCTCTAGATATCAGTGATAAACACCCGCAGGGTTGGGGAAGAGATACTTAATTGTTTAACCAGAAAGGAGGACTGGATCAGAAAATACCTTTTTAGAGCTACGCCTAAGGAAGGGGAACTTGGGCTACAAAATTAACATTGACAGTTTACATACACAGTAAGAAACGGAAAGTGGATACATGAGATGCCAGATTTTTGCATATATGGGGTTGGTGTCTGGATGTGGATAGGTGTGTGCTGTCGCTTGGTACAAATGATGTCCTTAGGATGGGAACCATAGCAGGGGGTCCTTGCACCAGAGAAAGAGGCACTTTGTGGCACTTCATCACATGCACCACTACAAAGCACAGCTCCTGCACCCACATGCTTAGGTATTCGTACATGCTATGTTAAATAGTGCCTCCTAACATCCAGAATGACGGTATGTATTCCATCTGCCAACTGCTTTCTACACTGGCAACAGAGTGGGACAATTTCTCTGAGAATAAAATAGTAGACATAAAGCTTGCAGTTAATTGTTTTCCTAAATCATTGTTTGTTAACAATCCTCTTTAATAATGTTTTTGTCAACTAAGTAGCTAGCAACATGGCTTTGTTTGCATTCACAGAGCAGCAAAGAAGAGATAAAATGTTGACATGTTAGGTAGGGAAAAAGGCCTCTTGATTTGTTGTTGCCAGTCCTGTTGTACTTCCAAGCCTCAGGAGTGCAACGGGACTGGCAGCTGACAAAATGGAGCTTTACAAAGCTCCATCAAACATTAGGCGCAATTGAATCTCCCGTGGCCGATGATGTTCACTGGAGGATTCTAGCATCGTTAGCCGAAAAATATCAGGGGCTGGCAGAATCGAGCAGATGTGTTCTTATTTTTCATATATGCTTTCTCTGTCAGCATCCCTTGTCTTGGCAGCCTCCCACCAGCACTATCACTGTCTCAACCCAAGGAATTACTAGTTAACCACCATCGTGGCCTGATCATGGGGTCGTGTGGTCCCAACCTGTTGCGGGGGGGGTTGCTGTGCAGGCCAGAGGAATTCCCTGTGACATTAACTTCATTTTCCCCTGGATGTCAGCATGCACTGACATGAATAGATCCATTTGCATGCATGCATCCATGTCTGGCGATGCTCTGCCCCCGCACATTCTCCCAGAGTCACCGCCAGGTGGCGGCACCCAGAATCCCTCCATCTGAGGAAGGAGAACTATCAAACACTTAGTCCTTCCTCTCCCAGTTGGCCCCTGAGTGACCCTGCTCTGTTCTCAAACCAGGCCACTGGTGTGGCTGATGGTGTACTGTCCAGTGCCTGAACCCACCACATTACTAGCCTGGCTATACTTTCTTTCTTTTAACAGCTGCAAAGTAAAGAAAACATTTGTTTACCAGCACAATTTTCTAATCAGGAGTAGCCCCACACGTAGTTGGGCAGCTGCATAGAAAAAAAATCCTCTTTTTTAAAATCCATTGCAGGAAGTTTTATAGAGCTCTAAATGGGCCCTTAAGGTTTGTATAAGCTTGCATTTTTTAAAATGCATTTGTATTGCTTTTTATTTAAATACAATACACAACAGTCCATAATGACAAATAAAAAACAACAATACATTCCAAAATACATGAGGTAGGGTAGGAATGTGACTTCTTTACCCCATACTAGTTGTACACCAGAGGGGCATATCATATAGTTATGCAGTAAGCGCAGTTATCCCAAAACACGCAAAGAAAGCCTGTAAAGGTGCATGAATTTGGGACCAGATTCTGAAAATGATCAGTGCAAAAATTAACAGTTAAAATCCTCCTTTAGGGTAATGGTCCTAATACAGAGGGCTGCATATGAAAACTAGCAAGTCTACTCTGCCCAATTTAAGCACTAACTGCAAACAGATGGTCATTTTAATAACTGCATGAACATGCAACCAACTATTTTATAAAAAATAAACTCATTAATATAACTTGCATATTGTATGGTAACACCTTGTTTAGAAAAAGCCTGTTGATTATTAACTTGGCATAAATATCTTCATTTTAACATTTTAGTTTCTAGATGTTGCTGAAAGTCAGCTGACGAGCAGAGGGCTGTGAACATTCTCCTCTCCCAAACAGAAAAGTCGTCCTTGCTCCATGTGGCAATCACCATCTTACCAGCATACAAAGATAAGGGTAGGCACCTGTACAACTGAAAAATAAGCTTTAATCCTAGGCATCTGGGCATGTTTTAAAGCAACAGAGTAGGTACCCCATGTTTACCCTCCGGGTTGTTTGTAAGCCAGCCCCCTTAGTCTCACAGAATTCAGTCTCATAAATGGTGATGTTTCCAACTGGCAGGATCCAAACTCATCTTGAAACTTCATCAGCAATTTACCAACCTCCAAGGGGGGGCCCAAAGAATAAAGTTTACCTGCATAAGTGACACAAAGCCTTGCAGTGCAGTTGCAGTGTGTGAGTAATCTCAAATTCCCATAGCCTGTCCAGGATTACATCAGAACACTTTTGGTGCTCTCTTGTGGCAGGACTAAAGCTAAAGTAGAAAAAGAGCTGCTCCCCAGAGTCCATTCTCAATGGCCCTTGCTTTTGTGTTGTCTGCATCAAATGATCATGTTTGTGTGGCCAGTCTGAAACAACAAGGAGAGTACAAGTGGGCCGGCCCCGTGGCACTGAGGGTTGAGGTGCTGGACGCCACACCTCGCACCACGCTGGTGGCCCAGGTTCGGGAACGGACTCGGGCCACCGGGGCTGGCAGGGGAGAGGAAGCATTGAGCATCCTACAACTGCTCTGCTTTCTCTGGGGTGGGTGCTCAGCGGCGACTGGCAGAGGCCCGCTGCACTACAGTTGCGAGAAGAGCTACAGCGGGCATTAGCACGGACGTGCTTGGATGCCATTGCATGTCTGGCTCCCCGGGGGGACAAAAAGAACAGCAGAAAAAATGGCGGGACAATCTTGTGGCTGATGGCCATGCCCTGCACCCCCGAGCACGAGAGGAGCCTTGTCCGGGGTGGGCGGCCGACCCCTGTGGCATGGGGCGATTATCCGTGCACCAGACCTGGCTCGGGGGGCGCAGGTGCCAGCGGACGAAGGGCGTGGGCCCACTCTGCAGAGGGGAGAAAAGTGTTCAGTGTTAAAAAAAAAAAAAAAAAAAAAGGACCGTACAAATGGAGTTCTGCTGTTTGGTTTGTCACCAAGGCAGATATTGTATGCCCTTCAGATGATCGCCCGAGAGTTCAGATGTAGGTGTTCCAGTATGAGACATATTGGGAATTACAACTCTAGATGCATGAACAGCTGTTTCCTTCAGTTTCCACCATGAATGCCTCCACTTTGATCTTGAGAGCATCAACCCTAGCTGTGAAATTGGCCACCATTTTGTCAAGACTTTCAACTCGATAGTCCAGCACTTCTGCTGCATTTAAAACTGTTTACAGCATAAGGTATTTTCCTTCTGGGCCCAGATCAGTAGTTAGTGTGTCACTACTGTTGCTGGTTCCTATTTTCTAGCTTCTTTAAAGTTTGTCTGCTCCCAGAGTTCATTTAGCTAGCCCATTTTCATAGAATGCAGGTATATAAAACAAGCCTTCTGCAACCAACATATGTGCTTGGTTCCAGAAAAGTAAAAACATTATTGGGTATTTAGTTTGCTAAAAGTAGCTTAACTCAGGAGCACACATGGAACACATCTCCTCTGACTGCAGCAAGCTGTGTCCCCTATAAGCTTACCTTTTACAAGTTCCATGACGTTCACAGCGGCTCAGGGGTAGTCTGATAACACAGCTAGAAAAGGCCACAAACACAGCATGATGCTCTTTGTTCAGCTGAAGTGCTCGGACTTTTCTGTCATCATCACTGCCACCAACACATCTGTTGCATAAAGAAATACCTGATTAGTTTTCTGTTTTCACATTTTGTATCTTCTCCTCATTGCTAATGAAGGACCACAGTTTTCTTTTTATGTCCCATTGCTCTCTGACTGGTCCCCTTCTGTTGGTCTCCCCAGTCCCATCTGCCATCTTTTCCCAGGGCAAACTCCAGTCTCCTTCTGTGGGTTGCCCTCCAAGGTGCTGCCACCAGGGGTAGTGCAAATCCCCAGTGAAGGGGGAGCCGAAGTCAGTGGTGTGGGGCCTATCAGAGACTGGCACCATCCTGCAACAGATGAGGTCTTTTCACAGTTTTCTATCCTCCCCCCAAGGGTGCCACTGGCATGGATGCACAAGCTCGTGCATGCTTCTGTGGTCACTAAGGTGGTGCTGGCATGGCGGTATCTGGCACTAGCCCTCTGACAACGAGGCGAGCAACCACTGGGATGCTCAGTCCATCCTCACTACTGGCCAGCTTCTGACTGCTCAGGCTCATTTCCAAACCTGGGTTGCCAGTGCCATGAATGGTAGCCCTACCACTATGTTGATGGATGGCCATGAAAGGCCACAGTTAAATAAAATACCATATCTAGAAAACAGCAGTCATGTTAGTGCTTGTTATATGGCTACAAGTGGTTCTGTGCATGAAAACAAGAAAAACACATTATCTTTGCTTCATCACATTCTGTTTCCTGGCAACACAGTGGAATATCAGAATTCAGTTTTCTTATAGGTACTTATTTATTTATTAACTGATAACCACATAGTTCCACTGAGCAGAATTTGCCCATTTCCCAAGACTACCCGGGAAAGTTTAAATAAAACATATCTAGCCTTAATTTGCACACATGGATGGTTTCTGCCAAACTACTTTAAAAGGAAGAGTATTCCACAAATCTGCCATTCTTTGAAATATCAAGGATGGAAATGAGAAAGGAAAAGTGTGGCCCACCGGGAATTGAACTCAGACCTCTGGTAATACCGTTCCAGTGCTCTAACCATTAAGCTATGTGCTCACATGGTCAGCAGACCTTAGGCTTTTTCCTTAAATCCACACAAATTCCTTTCTCAAGTGTTGCACAATCCTGCAACTTAGGAACATATTAGAAATACAAACAGACCACTTCTCAGTGCAGCTGAGCCCCTGCCAGGCATATTTTAAATCAAGGATGGAAATGAAAAAAGGGAAAGTGTGGCCTACTGGGAATTAAGATACATAGATACATAGACACTGTCAGCAGATAAGGGTCTACGCCCACCCAGTCTGCCCATTTGAACTTGTAAGTTCACTTTGTGTTTTCCTAGAAGTCTGCTGCCCCTTACCCCTGACATCCAGAATTCCCTTATGTCTATCCCATGAATTCTTAAATCCCATGATTGTTTCAGCCCCCACAACTTCCTCTGGCAGGGTGTTCCACTTGTCCACCACCCATTCTGTGAATAAATTCTTCCTCGCATTTCCTCTGAATCACCCTCCCTCCAACTTCATCCCATGTCCTCTAGTCCTGGAACATCTTTTTTGCTGAAAAATAGTGTATTCCTGCACTCTGTTCCTCTCTGTAAGATACTTGTATGTCTCTATTATATCCCCTCTCTCCCTTCTCTCCTCCAGGGAGTACATATTCAACTCCTTCAACCTATCCTCATAGGACTTGTGATGCAATCCATGTACCATCTTTGTTGCCCTCCTCTGAACCTTTGCTACCCTGCCTATGTCCTTATGTAGGTAAGGTTTCCAGAACTGTACACTGTACTCAAGGTGGGGCTTCACTAGTGTCTTGTATAGTGGAATTATGACCTGCCTTTTCCTGTTGCCTATGCATCCCAGCATCCTATTTGCTTTACCTGCTGCCTTGTCGCACTGTTTCCCTACCTTGAGGTCATCAGAGATGATAACCCCAAGATCCCTTTCCTGCATGCTGTATCCTCACCCCCCAACTGATATGTTGTTCCAGCGTTTTTGTGCCCCATGTGCATTATCTTGCACTTCTTTGCACTGAATTTCAACTGCCAAACCCCTGACCATTCTTCAAGTTTCTGCAGGTCCCTCCTTATTCTGTCTGCGCCCTCTGGCATGTCCACTCTGTTGCAGAGCTTTGTCTCATCAACAAACAGGAAAATTCTGCCTTCTAGGTCCTGTACAATGTCACTGATGAAGATGTTGAATAGGACCGGTCCCAGCACTGATCCCTGTGGTACCCCACTGGTCACTCTTCCCTTTGTGGAGTGACAGCCATTTACCACCACCCTCTGTGTCCTGCCACTGAACCAGTTATCTACCCACCACACTACTTTCCTGCCCACTCCCATATTCCCTAGTTTGCCTAATAGCCTTCTGTGTGGCACAGTGTCAAAGGCCTTGGTGAAGTCCAGATAGGCCACGTTTACTGCCCTTCCCTGATCAGCCTCCCTTGTCACCCAGTCGAAAAATTCAGTGAGACACCTGGTAATACCGTTCCAGTTATCTAACCATTAAGCTATGAGCTCACATGGTCAGCAGGCCTAAGTTGCAGGATTGAGCAACACTTGAGAAAGGAATTTGTGTAGATTTAAGGAAAAAGGCAAAGGCCTGCTGACCATGTTAATGCTTAATGGTTAGAGCACTGCAGCAGTATTACCAAGGGTCTGGGTTCAATTCCCGGTTGGCCACACTTTTCCTTTCTCATTTCCATCCTTGATTTAAAATATGCCTGGTAGGGGCTTAGCTGCACTGAGAAGTGATCTGTTTGTATCACTCTTTGAAATATGTAATATTGATAATGTTATTCCCAGGGATAGAACCTTGTGGGGAAAACAGTCTTTTAGCTTCATCTGTTTTTTATTACAATTATTCTCTTTCTGAGCATCTGTGTAGCTTAAATCAGAAACTCCTTTCCAGGAGAATGGTGACTGATTAATGTTTCAGTCTTCTTGGTGGGAAATAGCACCTCGAACAGTGTGCATTTATTAGGAAAGATAGGCCTTCCTCAGGTATGTGATTGTCATCGCAGACTGGAGAAAAGTCGATATCTCCCAATGAATACAGTCTCCTGGAGTGTTTTACTACACATAAAACAATAGCATGGTATTTAAAATGTTGTCTTAGAAAATGCAGCCCCATGTGTTGTTAGCACATATAGGTCTGTCAGGTGACCTGGTTTGTCCAGTCAGAGAGCAGTACTTTTGGCGGCCTTCCTAACCAATGTTATAGGAAGGCCTGTGGTCTAAGTGTAATAAAGTAACTGTACGTTTAACCTATGTGTGTTATTACTATGTGATGTGGAACTTAATATTATGTATTTTTACAATGTCAAGGACTGAATTGTACATTAGCTTTGCTTAATGGTCAAATCCTAATAGGTTTGAAAATGATTATTTTCTGGTTTTCCATCTAAATGTTCCTCCCGTAATTGCCCACTTATGTTCTTTTCTTTTCCTTTGATACATTTTGTAGTTTAACGGATCAGATCGAGTTATTCTAGTAATCAGTTTACAGACTGTTACCCCTCTCAAAATTCTTTTCTTTGAATGTCCCCAGGTCAGATAACCCTATCCTCATAGCTGAAATTCTCCTCACTATCTACAGTCATTAATGCTCTACTCTAAACTCTTTCCAGCATAACTCTATCCTTTCTCAGTGTGATCACCAGGACAGTGCACTGTGATCTAGGTGGGAACAAGCCAGAATCTATACAATGACATTACTGTATCGCTTGATCTACTTGTAACATTCCTCTTTAATACAGGAAAGTGTTTTATTTGTTGTGGGTGTGCATTGTAGCTTTCATTTTCATGTGCTGCTTACAGTGACATACAAGTCCTTTTCTTGGTTACAAGGAACAATTTACATTCCATTTATGTACAAATATGATTTTTTTTTTATGGCAGAATGCATCAATGTACATTTTCCAACACTGAAACATATTTGCCATTATACAGTAGGCAGGAAAATTACCAAGAGTGGTGTTGTTGTCATTCTCCAGGGCCAGTGCACATCTAATTTTTGTCTTTATAATCCCATCCATTCCCAGAGCCTCCCGTCTTTCCATGGTGCAGATGCAGCAACCTGCTGGCCTCATGTGCCGCAGTATGCTCTGGGCACGTGCCATTGCTTGTAGAGGAGCTGCCTCCCTGACTCACCATGAGAGGCTGCTGGAGCACCAGATGTTGGGCACCTCCCTCTTGGCTGGCATAAACAGAGCATGACCACACTTCACAGCCCAGTATCACAGTGATAGTGCGCCCCACTCTCTCTCCTGACCCCAGGTCGCCAGCACAGAAGTGCATCATACTTCTCTGGACCACTGGGCGGCACCCAGAAAATATTTTTTTATATTCTTTCAAGTTTATTTTCCCAGGAAGGAAAGCACAGTCAAAATTCATTTCATTTTCAGTGGGGTCCTACTACTACCCAGTTTTACAGAAATGTTGATAGAAAAAGGACCCACAAAGAGCTGAAACTAAAGGTAGTTATGGTGAGATAATATGGCACTGCTGGCCGGCCCGTCAGCGCAGCGGTGGGATTTCCGCTTGCGACGCCAGCGAACGGTTCGGGAACGATCCGGCCGCCGGAGGGTCGGGCCGGGGAGAGATTGAGCCGTCCGATGGGCAGCTCTCTACTCCGGGAGGGCGGGCAGCACTGCAATAGGGACCCCCAGAGACCGGGAGTTCCACGCAACCGACGCCGACGTGGGGAGGCTGCTGACGCTGGCATCATTGCACGCCTCGCTTCCTCCGGGAGAAAAATCTGGGTGAAAAGAAGGCGGGCAGGACCACGATCTATGAAGCCCTCCCTGGAGAGCTCTCACATTGTCATTAGTCATGACCCGACCAGTTACAGTTCCTGGGTCATTAAGGTGGCCTGCGCCCCACCTCCGGGGGCAAGCTGGGGTGACTGTGGGTCCCTAGCAGCAATTGACGGAGGTAGAGATCTCCGGGGGCCGTGACCAGGGCGGATGGCCCCGGTGGTCCTGCCAGAAAAAGGGGCAAATAAAGAAAAAAAAAAAGAGATAATATGGCATTGGCTATCCCAATTGGCACCTCTGGTTCCTAGTCTGTGTGTTGTACCCAGTGGACCTCACCACTTTCCCTTTATGTTACTAAGTGGAACAAATAAAGACTAAAGCTGCAATACTTGATTATTCTGTGGCATGCTGGAGATATAGGTTAATACGTACTTTGCAGTATTATAAACATCAATCTCTTCCAATAATATGCTGTCAGTCAGAGAAAAAGGACTGGTCTTTGTCAAGACTTTAAGTACCACACCAGCTTCAGAGCCAATAAACATGACTGTGTAATTCTGATAAGGACCCGCTGAACTGTCCACTGCTAATGCTGTCAACCTGTACCTACCAGAACAGAAAAGAACAGTTAATTTTCTGACAGAGATATCCAGTAGCTTTGTAAGAATTCTTTGCTTCTTTAAGATATCCTACCTGACCCGTGTTTTTGTGAACCAGGGCTCCTCAGTGACTGAAGGAACAGCAGAATCCATCAGAGGATGGGATTTGATGAAGGATAGGGTTTCATCAGGGAAATCAATAGAGGTTTTGTAAGCCTCTGCCAGACCATGTCTTGCACAGCAGCCTGGCCTGAAGAAAAAAAAAAAAGCAGTGTTTTCTTTAACGAAAAAAAAAGCATTCTTCAAGAAGAGAGATGGAACTATAAACATTACAGTTAAGACATAGCATGGACATTATAAACTATTCACATACAGTACATCAGAGATGGGGGGCCAACTTGGGGGGAGTGAAGGGAAAATAATACAGGGAATGAGAACAGGTGATCTGCTCAGCAGAAGGGTTAAATATAGGAGATGAGTCCTGGAGAGTGGTTTGCTTAAAAGCTAGAAGCCTTGGGAACAAAATGAGGGAGCTCCAGGCAGTGGCGTCAGAGGCTAAGTGAGATGCACTTGTTAGACATAATGGAAACATAGCCAGTTAGAAAGAACGATTGGGACCCTGCAGTACTGGGCTTCTCACACTATAGGGGGACATACAAAAAGGCGGGGGCAGTTTGTTAAGAAAGGTATGAGGGCACAGAAGATACCACTCTGAGGTGTCTGGTCAGGAATGAAGTGCAGCAGTCGGTGCAACTGACAAAGGAAGAGGATAAAAAGAGTTGAAGTGGTGTACTGACCACTGCACCAGGAGGATGCAAATAGGGAATTAGGGTAGAAGATAAGCAAGCATAAACCAAAATGAAATTGGTGGTGATGGATGATCTAAATATGCCAACTGTGACTGAAACAGCCAAGTCAGCTAGCAGTGCAAGGAGTCAGGCACTGATTGATGTGATGCAAGGCTACTTTCTTGTGCAGTCTGTTGGGAAACCAACTGAAGAGGAGGCTACCCTTTGCTTAGATGGACAGAGAAGCAGTGGTAAGGGAACCATTGGCGTCTGGTGGTCACTATTCAGTGTGTTTAAACTTAACCACAGGAACACATCACTCCAGTCCAAAAACAGTGGTCCTGGACATCAGTAGAGAAGACTTCATCAAGATGGGGTCAATGCCAAAAGATAAAGTAGCAGGGGAATCAGGAGGGGAAGGGGCAGAAGCCAAACAGGATATAATAAAGAAGAGTGTGACAGAGTGATGACATCATGCATGAGACAGGTCAGGAAGAACAAAAAGCCAGTCTGGTTTTCCATAGGGGTGGAGAGACAGGTAAGGTCAAAAAGGGTAGCATTCTGGAAATATGAGGGAGAAGAGAGCAAAGCCAGCTGGGATGATTGTATTAAAAAAACTGGAAGATGCCAGACTAATGGTAAAAAAAAAAGGCGGAGATGCAGACGAGAACAGTGGAGGTGGTCACTGGGGGAGGGAAAACTTTTTTTCAGATACATTGCAGGGAAAAGTAAAACAAAGGAAGGTATTGTCAGATTAAAGAATGAAGGGACATGGGTGAAGGAAGGTGGGGGAAAATTAGATTTACCTAATGATTACTTTTGGTCAGTATTCACCATGGAGGAGGGGGCCACTACCAGAGTATGGAAAGCATGCCAAAGAGAGGGGGTGAGAGGACTAGATTAAAGACCAGTCTCAGAAGAAAGGGTGCTCAGGGGCCTCAAAACCCTAATATTCGACAGAGCACTCAGTCCTGATGGGTTGCACCCTCGAATGTTGAAGGAGGTGGTAAAGATACTGGCAGCACCATTGACGAACCTGTTTAATTGTTCCCTGGAGACGGGGTTGGTTCAAACAGACTGGAGGGTGACTAATGTGGTGCCCCTTCACAAGACTGATGACAGGGATAACCTGGGAAATTACAGACCAGTCAGTCTAACCTCAACTGTAGGCAGAATGCTGGACGCCATCATATGGAAAGAACTGTGGAATTATTGGAAGCCTGTATAAGGGCCATGTGACCCACTGCTTCCCTACCCGGTTATCAAATTTTTAAATAAAATAAAATTATTGGAAGCAAATGAGTAAAGAACAGGAGACAATATGGGATTTTAGCAAGGTGATCCTGCCAAACTAACCTGATCAGCTTCTTTGATTGGGTCATAAAGGTGGTGGACAGGGGCCAAGCAATGAATGTGTTATACTCTGACTTTAGCAAGACCTTTGATTCTGTTCCACAGAGAAGGTTATAAAACAAAACTAGGTGTAACAGGGGTACAGGGCAAACTGCCCAGGTAAATAAGGAATTGGCCGGGGGGGGGGCAGGACACAGAGGGTGGTCATCAGTTGGATGCACTTGAAACCCATGGGAGTCATGAGTGGGGGACTGCAGGGATGGGTTCTGAGACTGGTACTCTTAAATACCTTCATTTGCAATATAGCAGGGGAAATCCAGAATACGGTGCATCTCCTTGCTGTTGACACTAAAATCTGTGGCAGAGTTGACACTGAGGAGGGAGTTGGAGAAATAAAGCGAGACTTGGAAAAATTGGAAAAGTTGTCCAGATTATGGCAACTAAAGTTCAATGCAAAAAAAGTGCAAAGTGGTCCATATTGGTAAAAAGCACCCTAAAATGGACAACTGCATGGGGTGAGTAAGGGTGGTGCAGACAACTGAGGAAAGAGATGGGGGAGGGGTCATTATTTGTGATAACCTGAAGTCCACTGCTCAGTGGAATGAAGTGTATGTATGCTGGGATGTACAGGAAGGAGACTTTATAGTAGGAGGAATTATGTTCAAAGAAGTTTCATTTGCATACGGCCAAAGCCTTTACAAATTGCATTTTGGGTCACACCTGGAGATGATCTTAGGCTCAGTGTGCCTTTCCCAGTTACCAAATGTTTAAATAAAATTAATAAAAAATATTTAGGAAGAACCTTTTTTTAAAGTATATATATATATATATATATATATATATATATATATATATATACTGTGTGTGTACACACACACACACACATATATACATAATAGGCATTTTTTTCATTTTATATAGTAATACATAAACAGACAAGTGACACAGTGTTGCAGACAAAAAAACATTAAACCTTCAACTGTCTCGTTCTTATTTTCTGTGCATAATTTACAAAACTTGCAGGATCCAAAGAATACTTTTTAAAAGTAGAGGCCAAGACGTTTGTAAGAATTGTCATATAATGGGCTGATCCATAAAAAATGCTTTAGAGATTCAATATCATGTCTACCACATGGACAGATTCTCTGATTAAGTGGGACATCATTATAGCAACCAAATGTCATTCTAGTGTAGGGCTAGTCATTTTCCATTTTTCAATGGAAAAAATGGAATTTGTCATTTTTAAACCAGCACATGGTCATTTTTTTGTGTGCCCCCTTCCCATTTTTAGCTGAGGGTTTGTATAAAACATCTTGATTCGTCCTCAATTTTTGTGAAAATAAAAATGGAAAAAGTGGATTTTAAAATTCTGTCAAACAGAACTGCATATTTTTGAAACTGGAAAATTACTGACCCCAATTAGTGTCCAACTGACCTGGCCAAACCTTAGCCTGGTAAAAGCAGTTTGTTTAACTTTGTCCTGAATAAAGGACAAATACAGTTAGCGATGTTCAAAGTTTATAAACTCTGCTTCATGAAGTAATTTGCAAAGTTTGTCAAATTCGCAGTGTGACGTGCCAACTTGACAAAGTCATTGTCGGCAAACTTCCACTTCTTCAGGAGAAATAATACAAATTCACTGGCAAAGTTGTAACTTTGCCATAACTCAGGAGAACAAAATATGAAGTAGGCAATTTGCAAAGTTATTTGCAATACTTCGGAACATCTCTAAATACCGTAATATTCCCAGCCATAAAGTGTTTCAGTCAAAGGATAGTACCCCCTCTCTATAGTGAGCCCTTCTTTATCAAAATCCTTCTTATATTGAAAACCTGTGATGGCTCCTGTTGGTCCCTAGGTAGGCATATTAACACCTCGCTACAGTGAGCACCTAACTGTAGTGAATACATCAGCTGGCTCGAGAGGTGTTCACTATAGAGAAGGACCATTATATACAGCTATTCTGAGGAGCTAATCATTGCCTTTGCATATTAATAATTTAATATCTCACGTTCTTTGCTTGATTTACAATTTTGTATCACTTAAAGACCAGTCAGAAGACCAAATATAGCCAAGCCATAGTCCGTACAAATAATCCCTAATATTTTTTTAACCAACAGTAAGGGAACATGGAATGTAAATCATAGCCTGTTTAACAGCACACATGCAGCCCCCAGCATCCATGTGACGTAATTTCAGCCAATAAGAAATGGATATAATCTTACACAATTCAGAAATGGATGTGTCCAGTTTCAGCTGACAAATAAGCAATTGGTGTATTTCTAGAGACCCTCTGAATCTGTCTCAGGAACCTATTTTGGACAACTGTTATACTATCCAAATTATTCAATGCCCACAATTCTGAACCATGTAACAACTGTAATTGTACTTTAGAATTAAAGTCTGGAATTTCACCTTTTGAATTATAACCCCCATAATACTGGGTACATTTTAATATAGTGTACGGAAAACATAAGTGGTAGAGGTCCCTTTATTGTCACTTAAAGCTTTCTATTTGGAACTAAAATCCACGTATTTCATTCCATTTCAGCTTCAATATTCAAAAATATTGTTCCTCAGAGTAAATCATTCATGCTTTCTTATGCCAGAAAACAATAGTTTCTTTTAAGTATTGTGTGTTGACATTTCAGGACTAAAATGGGTCCCTTCATCAGAACTCAGGGCTAGGTATCCAAAACTTTGGGATGTCAGTGGCTCTCATTTAAAAAACGAGGAAGAAAGAAATGACAAATATAAAAATAATGTTTCTGTATCCTTTTTATTTATTTATTTATAGTGATAGCTACTCTGTGTAAGTATGTAATTCTTTTCAACTGTAGTGCTAAATAAAATAATTTCTGTACCTTATTTTCTAAATTGGTTTTCATTACAGCTCTTACAGCCTCTAATGCATTTTAGCACTTCTTGTCCTAAGAAACACTTTGTGTCTGAAAAAGGCTTTACAGGAAAAAAGTGTGATGAACTCATGTGTGCTCATAAACGTTAGTAACTTCATTATAGTTGCACACATGTGTTACTTCAGTGGAGTTTTGTCAAATATGTATTAAAGAGCCTTTTTGGCTAAAAATACAGAATGAAATTAGTGAGGGCCTAGGTGAATGCGTTGAGCTCACGGCTGAGATGGTGCTCATGGCTGTCTACCCGGATCGCTTCCCGCCTTGGATAAAGACTCTGCTTCCCATTTTGCTGTTGGTGGTGAAAAAATCTTTGACAAGGAAATGGATAACGAAAGTTGTCCCAGGTATTCAAGAATGGGAGACAAATTGTGTATACTATATATCAGATGGAAAACATTACAGCAAAACTAAACAATCAAATTGAAGGTTTCGCTGCCTTATGGCAGAGATGGTCGGCCAACCAGGCGGGAGTGGATCCAGAGTTTTGTCCTTAGGGAATAGGTTTTGGTGAGGGGAGGATATGAGAAGTGGAAGGGATCATGGACTATACCGATTATACACAAGATAAGGGTTGTTCAGATGATGTCTCAATTTGCAACCAATGTGAAAGATATACAAGTACTATCTTACTGTATAATAACAAATCTGAAGTGATCATAAAAAAATCACTAGTTTGTAAAATGTCTCCTGACGTATAAGTTAGGAAAATGGAAAAAAAACTTCAATAAAAAATTAATTTAAAAAAAATATGTATTAAAGAGTCGTACCCTCTGGACTCTAGGAAAGAAAACTGAAAACTACTTCACATTGCCATCACTCACACGATTTACCATTTCAGCCTTTATTTTTAGTGAATTGACTGCTTGGGGAATTAAACATTAAACTGTATGAATGGCTATAGAAATGGTGGCTATGGGGAAAGGACACCAAGAAGGGTTTTGAGCTCTCACTGTCTGCTTGATACTTGTAAGCAGTCTGATGTTAGTTAGCATTTATATATGTGGTCCTTGACTATAGGTTTTAACCAATAATGCATTTGTTCTGGGTGAATTACTTTTAATCCAGATATTATAATGAGACTATACTCATCTTTCTAAAATGTAGCAGCAATAAAGGGATATGTGAAACTGGACTAGAGTGTTACGTGCATGAACCTGACTGACCTGCGAATATGATTTACAGTTATGAAGCAAATGCATCTTCCCTATAAGCATCTAGCAGGCAGTGAGAGTTTAAAACCCTTCTTGGTGTTCTTTCCCCATAGTCACCATTTCTATAGTCATTTAAACAGCACTAGGTCTGAACAGCGCTATCAGTAACAGCGCCATCCAGAACAGCGCTGTATTGACAGCGCTTTAGACAACAGCAGCAGGACAAAGTGCCACCAGGAAACACAGCACCAATGGTAGTGATTGTTCACCACAGCGACGACCACTACCATTGATGAGCAGTAACCAAAATGCTTGTAGTTTTATGTGGGGGTCTCCACCCCTCACAGCCCCCGTAACTGAAAGATCCAGCTCTGAGGGAGAGCGGATCACGGGACAAAGATGACATTTGTTGGCCCATAGAATTAATGTTTCCATGGCCCATTGACAAAAAAAAAGAGAAATATTTGCCACGTGGGAAGATCAGTATTCAAATCCTGGCCTACTGCTCCGTATGAGCCAAGCTGCTACTAACTCAACCTGCTACGCTAGCAGGGCAGCTCCATCAGCCCCCATACTTTTCTTCCTCTTGAGTGGCTTCCTCCTTGTGCTGAATAGCAACTGGGGTAGCAGTAGTTGCTGAATACTGTTCTGTCCCTGTCACTCGCTATTCTACCTAACACATACCTGACTGCGCGGTTCAGGTAATGCTATTCTGACTGGATAGGATTTAAACAGTCTAATGTTTAATTCCCCAAGCAGTCCATTACTTAAAATGAAGAACAAGTATCTGGAAGGATTAACATGCCCTACAGTCACTTTATTGAAGAGGGGGACCACATCGCCACTCTTAAACAGGAGGCTTTGTGGTTTCTATGGTGACTGAACTGTGCAGCAGTGCCACCACAGGTGATGCAATCATGCCATGGTCCCTCTATCATAATAAACACGTCTCTGTCTCCTCTTCACTTGCTAGTGAAGCAAGTTTGAATGCAGGTCAACGTTCTGAGTATTGGTGGCAGTTAAACACAGGTAAAGCTTTTGAGCATTCTGAAACAGTAACTCGTGAGAGCCAGCGGCAATGTGAAATAGTCACCAGTCATCTTTCCTCGAGTCCAGAGGGTAACACTCTAATACATATCTGACAAAAGGTCACTGAAGTAATGTGGGTGTGCAAGTGTCATGAAGTTAGTAAAGTTTATGAGCACATATTAGTTTAGCACACTTTTTTGTTGTTGCAGAGTCCATTTTTAGACACAGCAGTTCTAAGGAATAGAAGCAACTTGCTTTTCTAATACACGAGGCTGTATGAGTTGTGATGAAAGCTAATCTAGAAATTAAGGTATAAAAGTGATTTTATTTGACACTAGAGTTTAAAAGAATTAATTACACACTTATATGAAGAGTAGATATCACAGTAAATATATAAAAGGGTTACAGAAACAATATTTATATATTTTTTTATTTCATTTTTCTTGTTTGTTAATTAGAACCACTGGCATCTCACAGTTTCGGATACCTAGACCATAAAAAGGACTACAATTAATGCAGGTCAGTTCCACCTGTAAGACATACAAAAACAAACATTAAAATAAATCAATATTAAAAAGACATTGACAAACTGTAATACAATATCAGCACTTACACTCTTCTGCTTACCCTCGACCCCCCACCACCCTCACCCACACCCTATCCCCTATTTGCTTCACCCTCCCCGCCATGCCCCAATGCTTCTCTCACCCCCACACCATCCCTAACCCCGACAAAGCCCCCTGGCTGTTCGTAGCTTAGTTACATGTACTGAATTCTATAATTGAAGTGTCACTCTCAAACTGACTGTACTACTTTTAGCTCTCTCTGTATCCTGCCATTTTTTGGCCCATCTTTTCATTATTGTATGTTACCTGTTTTGCTCAGACATGGAACCTTTGTAAAAGAGCTTTCAGCTCAAAGGTGTTGTAATCCAACATCTCAATAAAGAAATAAATATCTATATTTTTTCTCCCGTATAGCCCTGAATTCTGATGAAGGGATCCGTTTTGGTCCTGAAAATGGGCAATAACTAAAAGAAATGTTTTCTGGCATAAGTAAGGAGCATGAATGATTTCCTCTACGAAGGGAAGGGGGGAACTGTTTAACCAGGAAATGTACACTAAGCCAGAGCTTGTTTCCAGGTGCGACCAGGGAGCATTAGGAAGTTAAGTGACTTGCTCAGGGTCACACATTATACAAGTGGAGATTGATGGGATTCAAACCCAGGTCTCCAGGTTTGCAGCTCAGTGCCCTTAACCACTGCACTATACTGCCTCCAAGAGAAAGGGAACCATATTTTTGAATACTGAAGCTAAAATTGAATGAATCATGCGTGAATTTACTATCTGTTTGGAGAGCTTTAAACGACAATAAAGGGTTCAGAACCTCTATCATTTTTGATTTCTGTACAGTTTGACTACCAGCAATAGGTGAGGTCTTCCCACACTATTAAAGACATTGAGCTGTATGCATCAAAGAGCATAAGGTACTTGCCAAAGGCGCGTATCCCACCCATGGACAGGTGCACACTGGACGGTATTCACTATCACCGACCACCTGTCCATGTCTCCCCCCATCATGCAGGTTCACAGGGGGCAGATGGTGGATGCCTGTCCTGGATCCCAGAGTGGATCTCTTGTCCCACAGGAGGAAGGGAGTGGAGTGTGGGAAGGCATGGATCCAACATGTAGCATAGATGAGCACACACCTGAATGTCTGCCCCCAGTGCTCCCATTCAGTCTGTGGGCTGTGGCAGCAAGGAGTGTCAGGACACCACAATACCAACAGTACCGTCAGCTGCTGTCCGCCTTGCCTACTGTCTCGGTGTTGGACTGTATGACTTACTGACAGCTCGACTGCACAGTTGGCTGTCAGGTGTAAGTCACAGGGTCATATTGCAGTGGACAGTGGCTACATGGTGCAGAGTGCCAGATTTTGGGCAGGAGGGCTGGTTGTTGCACTGGGGGCAGCCTGCAGGCCAGAATGGCCAACCCACTATACCCGGGTCAAGGAGGAATTGACTCCACCTGACTTGTACTTGATGCCATCAGTGGGTGGGCAGTGGCATCCTGCCATCCTGTTCGGTCCGCAGCCTGGGCTGGACTACTCCCCAGATGCCCATCCTGACAATTGTGTATCAGCATCTGGTGATCCGAACATATCCATTCCTATGCAGCGGGAGCGGCAAGCCAGTGGGTGCTATCATGGGGGCACACACTGGTTATGGCAGAGTCTCCACTGCTGTAAATCATACACCCAGTGCACGGCACTCCATGCAATTTCATGCCTTTGTAAATTGTGTGGAGAGCGGGCACACCCCGTACACACACACACCTGCCTCTGGTGCAGAGTGAAATGCCCGGCTGTGGGATCCAGTGCACAACTGCCTGGCATGATCGTGACTGCCACAGGACCCCTGATGCATAGCACTTGTGCATAGGGTTACCTACGTGTCTCAGATATGCGGCGTGTCTGCAATATGCACTTTGGTGCATGGGGCTCAATTGCAGCAAAAAAGGAAAAGGAACCCTAGAAAAGGAGTCTAGCCTGCTTTTGTAAATTTTAATATACCATTAAATAATTGGAAGCAGCCTGGGCACATGATGTGACACATTTATTCCATTTTCTTTTGTCCAAAACAGTGATTCCAAGACAGTACTCCTTTACTGTATTTGTTTTAGGTACTCAAGTCTTTCAACATTTTTCCCCAGGGCCATAATTCTGGATTTCTTTACAATAACCTTTATGTTCAGCTCCTGGGCCAATTGAAATAATCTGTTTAATTTACACTGTAAACCAATACTTGAGATAGGGAACAAAGCCAAATCATCTGCATATAGTAACAAATGTATACATCTGTCTATGATTTTTGGAGAATGGAAATGCCTCTGTTATAAGTGACTGACAGAACTGTTCACATACAACTGATTAAACTGCATAGGAGCCAGGACTCAACCCCAGCATACTCCACCATTTGACAAAATTTGTTCTGTAAATTGGCCAGAAGTGCCTGTTGTGACACAAATCTCAGTTGCAGAATTATTAATTAATAAAACTTAATTTCCAGTTCTGGTACTTATCCCACAGCTTGAAATGGGAGACGCCATTGACTGCAGAAGAGAAGTCAGTAAAACAGATAAATAACCTAAAGTGCTTTACATACACATATCTTTCATGGCACATATTAATCAAACAGAACAGGTCAAAACAATTGTCAGTGGCACTGTAACCATGGGGAAAACCTTCCTGTTCCTCTCTGAGAACTTGTGTTGAAAAAGGTGGTGATACTGCCACTGTACATGTCAAAGTTCTGCATGCCGTTCTAGAGTAGAGAGGGACCACATACAGTAGAGACCATACATATGAGCTCCATTAAAATGATCTGGGGCAGCAGGGGGAGGCCATATAAGGTCAGGTTGACCAACCTTAACATGTCTGCACCTAAGCCCATGAGGGAAAGGGGGATATGATTGAAACGTACAAGTTCTTCCAAGGAATCAACAAGGTGACTTGTAAGGACTTGTTCATGAGGAACTAGGGCACAGTAACTAGATGACATGGGTGGTGGAAAGTGATGTCTGGGAGATTCAGTAGGGACGTAAGGAGACTTTTCTTTGCAAAGCAGGTGGGGGATGAATAAGAGGCTGCCCAGAGAGGTGGTTATAGCCAAGACTGACAGGGTATAAACTTGGGTGAGACAGATGCAAAGGAATAGTAGGAACCCACAGGCATAACAGGAGATGGGATACCTGGGAAAGGGGTTGATGATCACCCACTAGGGCTGTTGGGTCTCTAGAACTAGCCCTGTGTTAGGCCGAGCATGGAGCGAGGCAGGGAAATGGGTAGACTGGATGAACCTCTAAGTCTTTTTCTGCTGGCATAATCTTAGTTTCTGCTCTCCTTGTTTGTTTTCTAACAGCTGTAATGATTATGTCAAGTTTTATTTATTTTTCATAGTGGTAATTAACATTTCACATATGCTGTAACATCAGATCACACAAACCCCACTAGTGCTAAGCATCATGCGATGTACTATATATGCAAATCACAATGAAAGAACTAAGGCTGGCTCACTTTTAAGTATGATTGAATGGTGCCCTAAGGCCTCGCAAATAATAGTCTACCTGGGTTTTGGAACTTTGTCTTCAGACACAGCTGTCCAGACAGAGTCTGGGCTCTTCTGTTCTTTGAACCTTCCTTTAAATGCTCTTTCAATGTCATACATGCTAAAAGCACACACTGCTGATCCAGGGATGCTGTAAAATGAGAGAAAAAAAAATTCTGTGAGAATTCAGAACAAGATGGAAACAATCTCAGCTGTAACAAGGAACAGAACAAACTGCTTTGATGTTGGGCTACTTATCCCTCACCTGTTTAGCTGAGTGGTGAATACTCCAATAACAGTAGGGATGCCATTGATTTCTATTATGTCTGTGATGGACTGAAGAACATCAAAGTAGAAAAACGAATCCCCAGGAACAGAGCAATTGAGCCGAGCCTTTAGAAATGAGGTCCAGTGTTTTTCCAGCACCCTTTGGGACCCACCCATATCATTTTTACATATGCGTGACACACGTGAATATACAGCCTACAAGAAAATAAAAACAGACAAAAGTGGAGGAAACAAACTGTATGAACATTTGTTTAGCTGCATTGATGAATTTCCCTTAGATGGTCCCAATCAAAGGGCAGTGAACTGCAGTCTTTTTTTCTGTTTTAGATCTGCACATAGGGACAGCTAATAATATTTACTTAATGAGGAAAGGAGGTTTAATGCATCATTGAGCAAACACAACATCCCAAGCCCTGCCCTCAACCTTTTTCAAACTCATATTGTCAGTGGGATTTAAAGGCTTTAATTAACCATGAGTAACAAGTTTAATAATTTACTAAGGCAAATTTACAGTGCACCATGAGTGTCATGAAGTGCATTTATGTAACTGAAATATTTATTAACTAGAAGCTTCTGGGAGCTCGCATAAAATGGTATTGAAAAATAGGCACAGCACAGCTGCTAATCAAAACGGCCTTAAAAGTTCTGTGGTGATATCCATTAGCTTCAAAACACAAAAAATACAGACCTTCAGATTTTTAGATTTTATATATGTTCATTGATTTCCTCCATATGGTCTTGTAACATGAGCATATCATCATGTACAGTACTGGAAAACTAAGATAAGAAGTACATAGGGTGCTCCACGCTATAGACATGATTGTCTACTTTCAAAAATGGCCTACTCCCCCCATGAAAATACCTTGCTTCAGTTTTTATGTTTGAATGGGCATTTTTTTCCATATAGGTTTTAACCTTCACCCTGTGTCAGTCACTCTTCTTTGGACCCTAGGGTAACCACCCAGCTGTATCTACCACTGGCCTGCCGGGGGGAGGATCCATGACATGGGGCCCAGAGGTACCGTGGTTGTCATTCAAATAGCTACATGATTCTTCGCCTGTTTTCTTTTCCTCCCACATTTTTCCTCTCCATCAACACAGTGGCACTGTTTGCCTTCAGAATCTGACCTCACACGCCACAAGTAACCCTGAAGGGATGCAGGCCATCTGCACTCAGCAGGGGGACACTGTGGCTTTGGGTGCTGCACCTTCCCCTCCCTGATCTGAGCAGCACTATATCCCAGCTCTGCCACGCTCCATGTGTGCCCTGGTTCACCAGCACAGGAGCACAATGCACTTCCTCTGGGCCAAGAAGCAGACCCTTAAATTTGTATTTTATTGTAAAGAAACAGACACGTTTTAAAATCTGTACCTCAGTATTAAAAACAAATTATTTGGTATAGTGCCAGTGTCTGTGGGTCAGGGAAGATTGGAAGGTCACGGGTTCTTGTCCCACACTAGTAGTTGGGGCTGATAATCCAATACGGACACTGCTGCTGTACAGTTTAGGTGCTGTCCTTTGGAAGAGCGATTAAATTGAGGTTCCTTCAGTCCTCCTTTGGTGGCTGTCCAGGTGGCAGTTAAAGACCCCAATTTATTTATTTGAAACATTTGACTAGGAAAGGCACACTAAACTGTTATAGCTTCTTTCCAGGTGCGTCGGGGGGGGGGAGTGGGGGTTGCATGGACCTGTTTTGACAGGTGAAATATTGGCCATGACATCGGGTAAACTCCCCTGCTCTTCTTCAGTAAGTACTGTGGGATCTTTTACTTCCACCTGGACAGTGACCAGGGATGGGCAGAAGGGACCTTGGTTTAACATCTCATCTGAAGGATGGTACCCCTAGAGTGCAGCACCCCCTCCCTTGTGCTGCACTACAGCATCAAGGTACTTACCATAAGTGGTGGGACGTTTCCCTGGTATTCCTGTTAGCATTCCCCCTGTCCAAGCAAATCTATGTACCCTACCCTCAGCACACACCTGGTGATGAGCTGTAACAACTCAAGTGTTCATTTCCTAGTCAGTTATGGCAAACAAATTTTGGCTGACAAGTACTTGTGTAGTGTCATCAAGGCAGTTGAACCATCAGCCCTTCCACCCATTGTGGAATGCACAGCTCTGCCAGCTGACATGATCTCAGGGTGTTTACCATAGCAGAATGGAGCTCATTATAGCTGTGTAACACTGGGGATAAGGGCATCATGGAGAGGAGGTACTCATCACCCAAGGAGTCCAGTTACATTTACACCCCCTGGTGGCTGACCGTGGAGTGGCATTGACTGTGAAGGCAGCTGCCTGCTCACCTTCCTGGCCAGAAGAGTAGTGCAGCCACAGTAGTCCCAGTTGTCAGAGTTCATGACATGATTCGTAGCCAATCAGGATTGTTTATTTCCAGACATCCCAGGTACTCTTATAACCACAGGAGCAGGAAAATAACTCTAAAATTCTATGTTTAGTTGGCAGTCTCAGATTTCCTATGTAGGAGGTTGTCCAAGTTTCTACAGAGTTAAACATTCTGGTTTTAAATTGAAGTCCCACTTACAAAAATCATCTTCAACATGATTTATAGTTTGATGATGTGTACAGTTTCTGTGTCTCTCATGGTTGTAAGAGTTTCGTCTTAAGCCATCTGTGTGCCAGAACTGCTCAGCTTTGCTTAATATTTCTCTCACTCTAAGAACTAGTAATGGCTCATGGTAGCTAAAATATAAATGTGAAACTTAAAAGAAATCTAGAATGCATTTTATAACCTAAGGGACACCGTATCTGCACATACAAATATGTATAATAAAAAGTAGCATTCTAAAATTTGTTTTGTAATTTTTTGCAAAAACACAAAAATCTATTCTTTGTTTTTTTTTTTGGTTTTTTTTGGGGTGGGGGTTAGTTGCAAAAAAATCATTGCATCTATGACCAAACCAAATACTGTACCTCTTTGAACTGCTTCTATGTGACTATTCTTCCTTGAACTGCTTCTCTGTGACTATTTTTATGGAACCCCCAGATTGTTGTATTTTGCTTACCTTGCCCAGATTGGTGTGCTCCACAGCTATCTCCCTGAAGAAGAAGTAAACGTAGCTGCCGTATTCCATCGCGTGTAAAAAGTGGGGCTCTGTGAATCATTAGAGGAGAAAAACTGTTACTGCTTCTGGAGAAGTATAATTAAAAAAAGATTTAGCAAGTTTGAATAATTAAGCCATGGTTTAATTTTACAAAAGTTTTAAAATTGACTCTTTGTGGGTTATGAGCTGATTTCGAGGTATATGGCTTATTTTTAAGCCACTGTACCTACAGAATTGCCCATTTACACATGGCTTAGCCACACTTAGGTTTTGTATTCTTTCTGGAAGTAACATTTTAAACAATCAACAACCCTCCCCACCAAACAATATGTGTCAGCCTTCTGAGACACAAATCTGGGACAAATGACCAAAATCAGATATGCTGTCTTAAAAATGGTACTCTCAGCTCAGGAATCTGGTAGAATAAGTGACTTAGTATAGATTACGCAAGTAATAATACCCAACAGGGTGGGCGGTGTTGAGCAATACCGGACTGCTCAGGGGCGTAATGAGGCCCGACGCCACAGGCGGAGGGCCTTATAGCCCCTGGAAGGTCCAGTATTGCCCATACGGCCCACCCTGGAGGATGTTATTGCACTTAGAAAATGAGCTAGTTGTAAAGTTATTTTATAATACTAAATAAAATTAAACATTAAAATTAAAAAAAAAAAAGACAAATCAACTTATTGCTGGTTAGTAAAGTAGTCCTTTTACTGGCATTCTTCGCTATGCTTACCAGTAGAGGGCAGTGCAGCATTTCATCATTGTTGTAGTATGTGTATACTGCTACACAATACTGCTACACAACATGTGTTCCTCTTTGGTACATGAAGCTGAAGGCCCCCCGTTCTGTTTTTTTTTTTTTTTGTCCACTTTGAGAATGTAAGTGGAAGTAACTGCCATGGGTCACATAAGAAACTGAGTGGATCTTTGTGGTGGAAGCTGTGTCTAAGCAGCAGGCGGTCGAGCAGCGTTGGGAAATGAGGCAAGCAAGGGACAGAACTGACACGCTGTAAAGTAAGTGTGGTTGGCAAATCTGTATCTTGTTTTGTTCCCTCTTCCTTTGTAAATCTAATAAGTGCCTCTTCTAAAATATGGACAACTTACTACGAGTAAATGGCAGTCAGTCAGTAGAGGAGCTTGTGAGAGGTGACTGACTGGCATCGGAAGCTGTGCTAGTGACACAGTGTGGTGAAGTGGATTTATTAAAAGACTGTTTTTGCCGTTGCTTCAGTTACATGACTGTTGAGCTCAGTGACTTAATTCTTTCGTTGTGGTGGTGGTGGTAGGGGGGCGGCATAACTCACTCGCTAACTTAAAAAAAATGGCGGCAGTTTGAATTGTGTGCCTGGTGCTTAAGCCAATGAGGATGCAGGCTGGGCAGAAGGATACTTGCTGGCCATGAGGCAGGTTTGGACTGGTACTTCTTACTTGCTGGTTATCTATTGAAAGTTAATGTACCCCTATGGTAAGGGTACTGACCAATCAGAGTCCAGCAAGTAAGAAGCCCATTTTCTAAATAGATTATATAGAAGTATACAAAGCTCTGTCAAGACCGCTGATCCATTATAGCTTTCTATCAGTATTGCCCTGTTATATTATTCATAATCAAATGGTTGTCCAGTGCTGCCTTTAATTCCATCATGTTTTTACTCGCAACAACTTTAGCTGGTAGCCTGTTCCAAACCCTAACCACTCTTGTACTGAACCAATGTTTTCTTCTATTAGTATCGTAACTTTTTCTGCATGACTGTAAAGGATGAGCCCTTGTATTGTATACCTAGTCCTTAAGAGCCAGGCCTAATTGGCTCCATAACAAAGCATCTGAAAGTTCCTTAAATGAGGCATATGTCATCCCCCCCCCCCCAAAGTCTGTGGAATTCCAGAGAATATAATCCCAGTACTTGTAATCTTTCATTATATGGCTTGCCTGATTCCTCAGTGATGGAGCATGTTGCTTTTCTCTGAACCTTCTCAACTGCTTTTATTTCTCCCTTACCACCAGGTGTCCAAAACTGGGCACAGTATTCAACATGCGCCTCACCAAAGAAGTATAATGTGTGAGCCGTACCTCCTTGGCCTTACTTTTGATGTGCCTGTTGGTACAGTGCAAAATACCACTAGCTTTTTTAATTACTTGGTTATAGTGTAATTTGAAGCTAAGGTTGTTACTGACTGTAATGCCCAAATCACTCTCATCCAGTGCAATCTTTCAAGCTACCCCCCCAAGTACCTAATTAAACATCAGGTTATTTTTGCCCAAATGCTTCACAGTGCATTTATTCGTATTAAAGCTCAGTCTATTAATTTTAGCCCATTGTTCTAAATCACCTAAGGCTGTTTGCAATGTGTTAGCGTCCCCTTTAGTGTTAACCACCAACCCTATTCTGGTATCGTCGACAAATTTGGAGTGCCACACCCTTGAATTGGTGCTCATGGATGAGATGTAAATATTAAATAAACATGGGCCCAACACGGAGCCCTGAGGTACCCCATTGGTCGCCTCTGACCACTCAGAATATGCCCCTTTGACACACACACCCTCAGTTTTCTGTTGGATAGCCATGCCTCTGTCCAACGGGACAGGTTCCCCTGGATCCCGTGGTCTATTAAGACATCAACCAATTCACCATGTGGCACCTTATCAAATGCCTTAGCGAAGTCCAAAACAACAACATCCACCGAGTTCTTGTCATCAAGTGCTTTGCTAACTTTGCTTTAAAAATCTGAGAGATTGTCTGGCATGACCTTCCCTTCGTAAACCCGTGCTGTGTTGCGTCAATTGTCCCCATCTGATATAAAAACTCACTAATGCGATCCTTAATTAGTCCCTCCAGAACATTCCCAGGTATAGCAGTCAAGCTAACCAGCCTGTAATTTCTTACATCCTGTCTAGATCCCTTTTTGTGTATCGGTACCACCTCAGCCTGCCTCCATACCTCCAAGATCTCACCCTGATTGATGGATTTCTGGAATAGATAAGTCAAGAGAGGTGCCAAGGACTCTGCAAGCTCCTTAACTCTGGGGTGTAGACCATCAGGACCCTGAGACTTATTCTGGTCCAGTTTCTGGAGTTTGCCCTTAATGTCTGTTACCTTTAGTACCAGTTTATATTCCACCTTGCAATCTAAATGGGCTTTGGTACTTTGTGTCCTAGTGTTGAAGACTGAAGCAAAGTAGCTATTATAACGTTCAGCCATGTCCTGGGTATTCAAGATTAGGGTCCCATACCAATTTTTTAGTGGGCCTCCAACTTTGCTGCTTACCTTTTTATTATTTACATATGAATAAAAGGATTTACGGTTATCCCTCACTTTGCTTGCTAGCCTGAACTCGTGATTTTTTTGGCCTGATTAATAAGACATTTGATTTCCTTTAAGGCTACTTTATAGGCTTCCCAACATGCCTGCTGATTGCCTTTTTTGGCTTTAATAAAGGCCATGTTTTTATTTTTAATAGATTTCTTAACCTTATGTGCCAGCCAAGGTGGAGAGCTTTTTCTTGATTTACTGCATTTGCTACTAGATGGTATGTAGTTATTCATTAAAGAGGTAATCCTGTTTAATAAAGTGCCCCACATTTGTTGTAATGTTAATTTGTTAAAATCCTCTTTCCACTTCCATGATGCCAACTCTGTTCTCATGCTATGGAAATCCACCTTTCCAAAATTATAAAGTGTGATATTACCAATTGGCTTTCCTAGGTTATCCTTAAAATAAAAACTAACCATAGAATGGTCGCTTGAACCAAGGGGTGCTAAGACCCTGCAATTCAAGATGTTGTTAGCCATGTTACTCAGGACCAGATCTAATAATACTTTATCCCCCCTAGTATGCTCTGTCACTAACTGGTCCAAACCAGCCAAATTAAATGCCTCTATGGAGTGCTGTTCTGCAGAAGTCTTAACTTTCTGGGTAGCCCAATCAATCTCAGGGAGGTTAAAATCCCCCAGCAATATGATATTACCTGCCGAGGTTAACTTGTTAATAAAGTCTAGGAGTTGTAAGTCCTCGATGTGGGAGTTGGATGGTGGTCTATAGACTACTCCTGTATTAATATTGGTCTCATGAGGTGGAGAAATTTTAACCCAGACTATCTCAGCAGAATCCCACTGAGAGGTTTCAATGCTTTCAGAAGTG
The DNA here is from genome assembly GCA_016271365.2 of Neoceratodus forsteri. Lineage (NCBI taxonomy): Eukaryota > Metazoa > Chordata > Ceratodontiformes > Ceratodontidae > Neoceratodus > Neoceratodus forsteri. The sequence goes on from CM028129.1 coordinate 729,881,755, forward strand.
ATGCTATCGGCTATATATAAAGCCACTCCCCCCCCTTCCCCCTTATATGCATCCTTTCTCTGCTGTATAAGTTATAACCCGGGACATGCCTATCCCAGGTGTCCTCACTTCTACATCATGTGAAAAGTAAGAAAAGAATTTTCTAACAGAGAATTAGAATGTTATTATATAATATGTGATGATATTTGTGCTTTGAACCCTTGAACTTTAGGTACAGACATATCAGTTTTTGGAGGGACAAAGGAAACCTTTGATGCAAAACTAGAAGCATAACTAGTAGTCAGGGACAGTTTTGAAGTATTCCTCAGGAACATAAGAACCACTAGACAAATAAAGACCATAGGTCCATCGTGCTGATATCCTATTATCCAGGTAGTTGCAGTATCCGATATCATGAAATAGCTGTAACATTTGTTAAATGGAAAATGCTTCTAGTAAGCTTTGTAAGCAGTAACAAATGACAGGGTGTGGAGTACTGTACATTACCACACGGCCCTGGCATGTTGTGAGGCACAAGACACAGCTGAGTGCCTTCAACCACCAGGACAGTATGGTCATTATAGTATAACAGCACATCTGGAGTGTGTTACTTAACTTATAAAATGGTTTTACTATTTTCTCCTACTGCACCTGGTTATAGTGCGCCCCACACACATACACTGCCTGCTGGTATCCTGGCTACCATGCTGTTGTGAATGGCCCTATAAACTAGTTGTATCATAGCCTCCCCATTACTGCACAGTCACAGTGCCATTTATGGCCACTCAGGAAGGAGTTGCAGCCCCTACTGAGTGTTGCTCCCTAAGGTCACAAGGGCAGTGGTGAAGTTAACTGGCTGCAATGGCCACTTAGCAACACCACCATTACATATGAGAATGGAGCCCCTGGAGTTTTAGTCCTGCTGCCTTTAAAACAGACTTTCCGAAAACCTAGCCCCAAGTGTACAAATTATATCTTTGACAAAGTGAAATACAGTATATGGGAAATGCGGTAAAAAAAATTAGCTTAGAAATAGCTTGCAGAATTGGAAGAAGTATGGTTCGAAACAGGAACCAGCCTACTAGCCAATTACTGGTAGACTTGTATAGTGTTAATAAGCTTTTCCTTTTACTAGTCCTTCTGGCTAGTAGTAGAGGATGTAATATTTTAATAAGAACTTAGTTTGGGTCGGTTAAACATCTCTGGGGCCACTAGATTTTCCCAGGCACTAGCGGTGTTGGCTAATGGCTGCAAGTGTATACAGTTTGTAGGAAGAAGCTGTTTCTTTTTCTTCATGGCCAGAGCCTAAGTTCTGTTGTAATTATTTATCTTTTCAATGTGCATCTAACCATAACTTGCTTGTTCACCCAGTCAGCTCTACCTTTTTCCTTCCCAGATGTTGCTCCACACCCGATGGCAGCTTCAGTCCTGCTGCCTTTGATTGCACAGGGACAGGTGTGGTCATGTGACTGAGGTGGGCCAGATAACGGTCTTTCAGTTGGAAAACCATGTCGGCCACATAGTGTATCCCACCCGCCCCGCCTTACTTCTACACTCAAGAGACATCTGCACCTTCTCTGTTCCTCACCCCCGCTCAAATACCGGTCAAACTGCTTTTTCCTGCTGGCTCTTCTCGCTTTGGAACTTGCTTCTGTCTCCCCTTCATTTGTCCCTCTCCCTTCAAACACTAAAACACCTTCAAAGGCTCTCTCCTCCCCCCTCTGTGTACCTATCACCCCTCTTCCTGAATCCTCTGTTTCCTTTTCCTAAAAGTTTCTGCTACCCCCCCCCATCCTTAGCCTCCTCTTTTGTGGTGTCCCAGCCCTCGGTCTGCTCTCTCCTGAGGGCCAAACTCAACCAGTCAGACTTGCAAGTTTTTGTAGAGCCTAACCATGTATAGTGTGAACCTCTTGGCTTATTTACAGTCTTTGTAAATTCACTGTTTTGTATTGTTCTGCACTTGTACCTTGCTGTTATTGCACTTCTGATGTCTGCAGTGCCTGTACACATTACTCCCACATGCCTCTCCCCAGGTCACACTCAGAAATGAGCCTTGGCTCAGCGTGCCTTTCCCGATTATCAACATTTTACATAAATAACTATGGGAAATGCAGTGAAAAATGAGGTTAGAAATGGCATGCAGAACTGGAAGAAGTAGGGTTCGAAACAGGAACCAGCCTACTAGCTAACTATCGGTAGATTTTTGTATCAGGCTAGTAAGCTTTTCCTTTCACTAGTCCTGCTGGTTAGTAGTAGAGGACATAATATTTCAGTAAGAACTTAGTTTGGGTCAGTTAAACGTCTGTGGGGTTAGTAGATTTTCCCAGGCACTAGCCATGTGGCCACGGGCTGTAAATGTATATAGTTTGTAGGGAGAATCTTTCTTTTTTCTCATGGCCAAATCTGGGTCCTTTAATAATGTATCTTTTCAATGTGCATCTGGCTATAACTTGCTTGTTTACCCATTCAGCTCTGCCTTCTTCCTTCCCAGATGCCACTCCGCACCCGATGGCTGCTTCAACCCTTGCGGCCTCTCAACCTGCAGGGACAGGGGTGATAAGGAGCAGAGCTGGGCCAGATACCATCTTCCAATAGGAAAACCAGGTTGGCTACATAATGTATCCCGTGCTGCATGAGAGAAGGGGATTGTGGGATATGGAACTCCACTACAGACTGCCACAGCCATTTTACACAGGTTTAAAAATTTTAGTTAAAAAATAAAGATTTGTTGCTGTGCCTCCTAGTCCTCTGTTATATATTGGGCGGGGGAGCATTTATAACCCAATCCATTCAGGAGCAGCTTTATTGGGGGGGTATAGAGGACTTATGGCAGGGATCTGCTTGGCATAGCCACTGCACCCTCCCCGAAGCCTTCGCAGCATGCAGTAAATGCCTCTGATGGAATCTGAACCTGGGTCTTCCAGCTCCCAAAGCCTGTGCTCTAAATTCTAGACCACACCGTCTTCCACTAGGGAGGGTGGGTAGCTTTACCAAACCACACTAGTGTAATTGCATGCACGGTTGGCTCCTGCCCTATGTAATTCTCAGGGTTCTAGTTTAAGAGCACAGTGTGCTGCCATCATCAGGTTTTCTTTGCACTGATAGGGCAGCCAGGGGTTCAATGAAATAATGGGGACATAAGTACATAGAATCTAAGTAACCAAACTGAAACTGAGGTACATTGCCGGGTAATGTATTTTACACATTGAATACTAAGTCATAGAAAATAACAAAACCATGATTTATGTGATACCATATTTTATAAGCATCACTGGCTGTGAGTTTTGCTTTATTTTACATGTTTTAAAAGTGGGTTTGTGTGTATGTTGCCCCAAGACCCTTCGCAGATGCATCAATAAGGCGGCAGCAGATAAAGCAAACAGGATGCTAGGGTGCATAGGCAGGGGTATCACCAGCAGGAAAAGGGAGGTCATAATTCCACTATACAAGACATTAGTGAGATCTCCGCAGGGACATAGACAGAGTGGAGGCAGTTCAGAGGAGGGCAGCCAAGATGGTGCAAGGTTTACATCACAAAACCTTCGCAGACAGGCTGAAGGACTTAAATATTTACTCCCTGGAGGAGATGAGAGAGAGGGAGGGAGGATATGATTGAGACATACAAGTACCTCATGGAGAGAAACGAGGTGGAGAAAAACACAATTTTTCACCAAAAAAGAGGTTCCAGGACAAGGGGACATGGGATGAAACTGGAGGGAGGTTCAGAAGGAACGTGAGGAAGTATTTCTTCACAGAGAGGGTGGTGGACAAATGGAACGCCGTGCCGAAGGAGGCAGTAGGGGCTGGAATGCTTATAGGATTTAAGAATGCATGAGATAGGCATCAGGGGATCTTGGTAGTCAGGTGGCAGGGGACAAACCAGTACTAGAAAAACTTGAAGAAGCAAAGTTAAGTGCACAAATGGGCAGACTAGGTGGGTCAAAGGTCCTTATCTGCCATCACTATCCATGCAACAAAATTTGTAAACATCCAAGCTGCTTGTTAAGTGGCTCCAGGTCGCTCCTGAAAACAGGCCTTGGCCCAGTGTGCTTACCCAGTGAACAAAGTGAAAATAAATAAATAAAAATAACTGTATCTACGTAATACAGATCTTGGAGTTAGCGCTGGTTTGCATAAAGGAAACCTGCCTTTCACAGTGAAGGATGAAGTGCTGTTCAAGTAGCATCAAAAACTATAACCACATTAAGACAAAATAATATATAGTTTATTTCTTTTATTGCTGCAGAGAAGTAAATATATATGTAAATTACCTTTGAGCCATTTAGAGTCATATTTTATTGTTCTTAGAGCTGATCCATCTCCCATACTGCGGTAGATGACAGCATCACTGGCCAAAAAATCTGCAACTGTTGCCGAGTAGAGCTTGTCGTCTGAAACACAATGTACAGACGTGGTCAGCTGTTAACTGCTTGTTAGTATCTAGATTCCACATTACACCAGAATGTATGGGGCTGTTCATGGATTTTCTGTAATTACTTAAATTATATGAATAAACACAGAGACATTACCTTGAATTAATTAAACCTGACTATCGTTAGGCTTAGTTGCTATTGATGCCTCGGGTGTTTCCTGCTATCTAAAAATGAATTATTATTGCTTAAGGCACTCCTTGGCAGATACTATGTCTTCATATTTACACGTTAAAGCATGCTGGCACCTTAACTGTCATTAATCATGTTGATTCATTACTACTGAGGCTCTTACCGGCAAATAGGGCAACATTAGTTTGTTTGGCATCAAAAGGGCATCTTGCCAAACCACTTATTTCTTCACCATCGTAGTCCAGTATATCCAACTACAGGGAAAAAAACATACCTTAAGGATCTGATATGCAAATTAAATCAGATTATAGAAAATGTTTGACAAAAAATAAACAGCTGTGCTTTAAAAAAAACATTCTGACAAAAGTTATTTTTTCAAACACAGAAATGACTGAGATATCAGTAAACACAATATAATATATAGACATCATTAATAAATATTTGAGCCCCCAAATTTATATCCTTGTAGACAGTTTTGGCATCGGATAACTCACCGATTATACCTTTAAAACATGCTTCATCTTACATCATCATCACACTAATGTTAACCTAATAGCTTATGTGTTCCCTCTCTCCACACCACTGTCAATTAACAAGCTGATATTATCAACAGTGCCTTCCTGATAAACACCCTACTTGAAAACAAAATATTTGAAAACCTAAAAAAAAACAAAAAGCAACTCATTTTCTGTAATGGGTTAGCACTGTTATTTTCTCTCACACCCTGGCTACCTTGAGTCCACCAGCCCCCTTGCCCATTGGCTTCATGGGAGTCTGATCATTGCCCCCAATGCTGACCTATCCAGCATGTCCATACGTATGCACAAGCCACCCCATCCCCACCATGATGGGTTCCAGGCAGGTAAGTGTGCCCAAATTCTCTTACACATGTTTGAAATGCACTTGGGGAGCAGATATTAGTGGATACCTTGGGGCTGAGGCATGAAGAGGGGTTGGTGATGTCAAGTGTCAGCCTGGGTCAGTATTATCCCTGCTTGTCCCACCCTCTACCCAGTCTTATTTGTCTACCACCCAGTGCCACACCTGATCTGGGGGGGGAGGCAGTGATGCGAGATCACTCACAGCTTCTAAGCGTTGTTATTGAAGCATGGGTGCACCCTTCCTCTCCCCAGAGTTGGGGAGTGATGTGAAGTCTGCTGACCCAGAGCAGGGACTATCTCACAGCAAGAACTTGGGTTACCCACATCGGTGTGCAGAGTGCTCTAACACTACTAGGCCAATGGCTTTATTTGTTTGTTTAAAGACAGTTTGACGGAATATCCAGTTTAAGCATGTAGCTAGTTTTTAGCTGGTTTCTGCCCAAAGTGGATTACTATCCCAGAACATTACACAGAGTATAGCAATGCAGGTACATTGTGCCTGTGTCAACCTCGCCTATGTACTGCATTGCCACTGTGGCAGGAGTGAACTCCCTGGCCCACCCACATGGGTTGCTGTGGTGGCAGAACCTCCTACAAGCCAATTTCAGCTGCAGTGCACAGCTGTGCAGCACCTGTCTTGACCCAGCCTGAACATCGATGCAGTGTACCGAGTCTGATCCGAAACCTGGGGCCATCCGCACAGCAGTGCAGTGTGTGCTGCTTCTAAGCTATCAGGATGGCTTGGACCATTATTGTTCATGCATTTGAACATCATTGGTAGGTGCATCTATCTTCTGTTAGGTGGAGCCAGTTTAACCTTGTAAATGTATTTTGGGAGGAGGCTGTACAAGTACGGTTTCTGATTTAGTATCTTTGTTTGCAAAATTTGTAATTTAACTATTTGAACATTCCCACCAAATTACATCTCCATAATCAAAGTGAGGTAAAATTCATACATTATAGATCACTGTCAGTGTCTTCTTTATTAGGCATGGTGAAATTAATTTCAAGCCAATCCTTGCAGCTGTCTTGCCCACTAGACAGAATGCCCAAATATTTGATTTGAGTGCAGTTTTGGAGATCTGTTCCATTAATATTATAGCCTGTGGGGTTTTGTTGACTTCTGTGTTGTTTACACCAAAGAGTACAGCTTTGGTTGTGCTCCAATTAAAAGTCGACTATTTAGTCTGTGCATGAATGTTAACCTATCTTTTGTACGCACCTCTTATACAGCTGGAATTGATTTATGGGCACAGTGAAGTACAGTGTCATCAGCACATAGAAACTCTTAGAATGCAAATTTACCTTTGGAGGTTCATTAATATAGCATAAAAGCAACAGTGGACTGAGGAATGTTTCCTAAGGTGCCCCAGTTTTAACTGGAACCTAAAAACAGTGTACAATATCCAGCTTCAAGATGGGACCCAAACAATTGTACCACTCGTGCTAGTAGTCCAAGGTTCCTTAGCTCAGTATGCAGTAAAAATAACCTGTTTTAAATTTTAAGATACAGTCCCACAAACCTGTCCCATATCAATGTTGTAAATACAGTCAGTAGATTCCAGTAATTCTGCAGATGTACAGTATTCAGGACAAATCACAACTGCAAATCATTTTAAAGAGAAGGTCCCCTCAGCCTTTTATTCTGTTTCCCTATGTAGTTTGTAGGCGTGCACAATGATTGCCTCTATTGCACCCGACTAATTTCATCAAGATTTAAATGTAAATGAACATACTGTACTTACGTCTGGTGTGAAAACCTGCGTAACTCCATTGAAAAAGTTATGACCTGACTCATGTAAGGTATCCTGGAATTTTATGAGGTTTTTGTGTTAAAGCCTGCAGTAGTTCTACTGTACTAGTTAGTGCTGTTCTCTGCATCTCTATGTTCTTGTCTTATGCTGGTCATGAAACTTTTCAAGGCATAGTAAGTGCCCTGCTGTTTTCTGTAATTTAAAGTGTATCATGGAAAAAAACAATGCTTTTAGAGAATACCGGGACTTCACAAGATATGTAACAGAACTGAATAAAAGTACAACTTCTGCTGGTTTCTGCATGTATGCATTATCAAATCCCAAGATGCCTTGCATGAGTGGGGTCATGACCTTTGGAATGGAGAAAAAACATTTTTGACACCAGGGCAAAACAGAGAAGAACAACCTAATGTATATGTAAATTAGGGGAATGCAAGAAAGGGAATCATTGTTCACTTCTACAAACAAACGTACAAAACTGCCAGCAGACACAGGCCCTAAGGTCTATCGGGTCTGCAGCTATCATTTTTTTTTTTTATTCCGTAGCTGCCCCCCCCCCCATATGGTAGTGACCTTCCCCCTGACCCAGCCCCAACCCCTTATTCACTGGCATATAGAAAATATGTTGAGTAGACTTTCCCTTTAAGGGATATGAGGTAGATCTACAACCGTCTGTGCACTGCCCTTTTGTTATTATAAAAGGAAGAAAAAGAAAAGACTAATACTGGTCTGTAATGGTCTTCAGATTCAACTGTGGACGATCAGTATTTAAACACTGTTTTGGGCAGAAACATGCCAGAGTATGCAGCCATATCACCCTATTTTGTAACTGTTGCAAATGAATAGCAGAGTCTCTGCATACTTGGGAGAGGTTCTTTTTTATACTTGACTCCATGGCTGCCAGCCATCGGTCACCTTGCATACTCCGCCTCACACCCTTCCCCACAGGACAGACCATACCCCTGAACACCCCTGGCTTACCCCCAGGAGCAGGGCCATCAAGGGGGAGGTGCACTTCCCCCTGACGGGTACAGGTAGGTAGTTCAGGAGCAGGAGCCTGGGCGACAGTGCTCTGCTACGTGGAGCAGACGTCTTCCTGCAGAGGCAGAACCTCAGATTTCTCAGTTTTTATCCCTAGAAGGCATGTTGTGCAATAACATTAAGGCAACACGCTGAATGTGTGACACGCCTCCGAAGTGGAACATGTGCTGCCGGCGGCTGTATTCCATCCGGCCTCTGCCAGGAGTTAGTCATCCGCCATCACACCCCACCTTCCCCTGGAGAAAAAGAGCAGTCCATTGGATGCTCAGTCATCCCCTCCCCGGCCAGCCCTCTGACGTCCCAAGTCCAGATTCAAACCTGGGGCATCGGTATCGCAGGTAGAAATTCAACCCCTACGCCAGCATGCTGGCCAGGAGTTTTTTTTAACCCCTAAAAGTGTTTGTAAATTTAAACAACTAATGTTTAGATGCTTGAATTAGCTGCAGAATTCTGAAATACTTTTACATAACTAGGCCCTAGTCTCCAATTGGCAATTCTTCAATTGCTTGCTATAATGTTAAAAAAAATTAGGCCCTGTATATTTTATGAGGTTTGGTAATAAAACAACCATCCTAATTTTGCCTTGGGTATCCTTCATTTTACTTACTCGGTAGTATCTGCACATGGGGTTAAAGGCATTTGTACTACAGACAAAAACCATCTCATCATTTCTTGGAACAAAGACTTTAATAAAATTATGGCATTCATCCTAAAAGAGAGAGAAAAATGTATATTAGCAACAGATTTCACACATGGGCTTAGTTTATTCGTTTCAAGCTAGATGCTTATGGTATCTCAAAGAGAACAATATATCTGCCATACATACTCTGTGCTTGCCCTTCATGGCACAGTTCTCTTTGTCCTGCTGTCTTGATCTCCATGTTAATTTCTGTTTAAGATAAAATTCCATTTAGTTCTTGCTGTATATTCGAAGAAACAGGAAAGCCTTCTGTGATTTGTAAAGTTGAAGGAATTGTGCATTGCAAAATCAGCACAGAAAAGAAGCTTTATAAAATTACTTGGAAAAAAATTAGTGACCTAATCGGCTGGGTGTTCACACCTGTGTGTTTATTCCAGCATAATGCATGATGTGAGCACTCGTTTTCTCAACCAGGTGAAGTACAGCACTGGTATTCATACACCAACACAACGCAGTACAGACCTTTGTGTTTCAAACCATCAGGAAATAAAAAACAGTTTACAGTCCAATAGTAAAATGATACCTTTGGCTCAACTGTACTCTGTTTTTTTTTTCTTCTTTTTGTGTACTTCCTGTGACCTGTTCCACCTCACTCCTTCTGCCTTACCTCAGTCTGCCTTGCCATGTGGGCACACCACTGGCCTTCAAAGGCTCCCTCTGATACCCCATTGCTGCAGCACCAAAGGACTCTGGGCTGTCGCATCATGAAGGGCCCCTGCTGCCACCAAGTGAAAAGTGTTCAGTACCCGGGGAAGGGGGGGCTTGGGATATCAGAGTTCTCAAGACAAGTGGTAGTGAGAGAAGGTGGCAGAGTGTGGTTGTGCTTTGATTCTGGGTCATTTTTGGTTGTGATTTCTAAAATTCAGTCTAAAACTTTGGTTCATGATATAGTAATTGGCATAGTGGTGAAGAAGACTACATATCAGGGTATATAATAAGCCAGAAACCCCCCAGTTATGTTCCACCTCCCACTCACCTTTATTCTCCCACACAGTTTTAAAATAACATATATGTTGACTTCTGACACTGCGCCAGGATTCAAAATTGTGTTTTTAAATTCTTTGGTAACCGAGTAAGGCACACAAGGCACAATGCCTGTTTTCAGGGTTGACCTGGGAGCACTGGGGAGGTTAAATGACTTGCCCAGAGTCACACAGTATGCATATGGAGGTTGTGGGAATCATACCCAGGTCTGCTGGATGTGGCAAGTTCATTCACAGATTATTACTTTAACCTCCAGACTATCTATACTGCCAGTCCAAAGACCCTTCCTACCTTTTCCAAAGCCCCACTTGGAGTACTGTGCCCTGTTCTGGAATCCTCACTTGAGGAAAAGTACAGACAGGCTGGAGACCGTGTTTCATAAAGTGACCAGAATGAGTCAGGGCCAGCAGAGCAGATCTTACGAGGATCGGCACAAGGCACTGAACATGTACTCGCTGGAGACCAGATGAGAGAGGGGGGGAAAATATGATGGAGAACTTCAGGCTCCTGAAAGGAATGAGCAAGGTAAACTGGGAGTAAATATTTAGCATGAGTAGTGGATCAAGAACATGGGGACACGAATGGAAACTGACGGGGGGGTCATTAGGGATGCCAGAAAGTTCTACTTTACAGAAAGGATGGTGCAGCCAAGGAACAATCTGACGGCCGATGTGGTGGCCGATAAAACCCTCAATGGTTTCAAACATGGCTGGGACAGAGTGAAGGGTTTATAGGTTGCTTAGGGTGATAGCAGTAGGGCATGGGCCATTGGGGTGGATAGTATCGGTTAGAACACTATATGAACAATAGGTCCTGGGTTTGTTATGGGTTTCATGGTAGACTGGATGGGCCAATTGTCTTTTCCTGTCATCATTGTCTTTGTATATGTTTCTGTTCTATGTTTCCTAGTCTGACCTCCCCCCAGTTCCCAAAATACCATTGTTTAATTGTGCCTCCTCCGATCCATGTGTTGGGAGAGTAATAGCCCAAATCCCAAGTAGTTCAGTGTATATCCCACCCACAGTGCACCTGCTTCCATTTAGGTAGTACAAGTGGGGAGCATGACCAGGGGTGGGCGGGAATGAGGTGGTCTGAGTCATTGGCAACACTAGGCAGACTAATAAGGACCCTGCCCTTCAAATCATGGATCGAGGCTTGAGACGAAAGAAGCACTAATAAACAACACTATGGGAGGACTTGGGGGGGCACAGTAAGAAAGGGGACAGCTTTGAAAATGCATCACTGGCTGCTGGCAAAATGCTAGAAGTCAGCTTTTCTTTTAACGTATTTTGGAGAATAGAGAATGGGGTGGTGGGAAATAAATGACTAGGGTTGAGAAAGGGTGGTGAAGTAATGAGCCCTGGACACCTGGGAAAGGAATACAGTACTGTGCCATTTGGTCACACTGCCAAAGGGACCCACTAGTGTTTGGGCACCCTTCCAAAAATGGTAAAACTGGCTGTTTTTGTCAGTTTACCCACCAAAGTCAACTTCAACTTCTTTATTTTTTAAAAAGCTCAAATGAAAATACCAAAGCACTTGTACAAAAAATAAGACACAGCATAAAAACTTCATATTACAGTATAAACAATTTGAGACAAAGGACAACAGAAATCATTAACAATCTGTCATCCAGTCCATTAAAGTCCACTTTAGTTTCAGCTTATTTGGGGTGTATTCGGCATGGCAGATTGGCCCATTTGCCCAGTTCTCCTTACGGCACATCCCATGTCTCCACCTATGCCAATATGATGTAGCAGTTCACATTTCAGTGCCTACAGACCAGCCTCTGTATGCTCTGCTAGAGCAGAGAGAGGTGTACAACTCCTCCCCACCACCAGCCACCAGGAGTTAGAATTGTGATATGTACCTAGGTCTCCTACATGGAAAAACAAAGCACTACCTTCACTGCTACTGGGCTGACCCTCCTCCCCAATCCTGAGATGGCATCACTACAAAACACAGAAACTTGGTTTCCCGTGTTTCACAATCCTGATGCTGGCTGCCGGAGACATGGTTGCCAGACATCAGAATTTTGCCTGTGGCAGAGTTTGATGTATAAATTAAGGGGGTTGCAACATGAAAGAAACTTTGTCGTGGGCAAAATCCCGATGTCAGACACCCGTGTTTTGGGCAGCTGGCGTCGGGAGTGTGAAACATGGGGAAACCAAGTTTCTGTTTCATAATATATCCCAAGATACGTAATCCTAAACCGATGCCTTAACTCTATAAAGCGATTCTCTAAATTCATTTCTAAACCCACTCAAAAATATACAACCCTACCATTCTTCCAAAATCTACATGTTAATCTTGCTAGAATTTCTACCCCACACAAATTTGGAAAATGTACACTCCTCTTTTTGCCAAAATGTTATGCCCCCCCCCCCAAAAAATATGTACGCTTTACATCTCTCCAAAATTTGAAATCCATGCCTTCTAAATGACATGACGTAGAGTTTTCTCAATGTGTGCATGCTACCCTGTGAGTAGGTACATAGGCAGGGAATGAGTAAAATTATAAAAAAAAAAAAAAAAACATTTTTAAAAGGGGTAGCAGTCAATAGGCCCAATTTTATCAGCATGACAACACAAGAGATGTAGCAAGTGCCCACCCCTCATAGTCAAAGCTCACAGAACTCTCAAGGATTTGCATGTTAATCCAGTTTATTATACATTTGAACTGTTTATGCATATTCTAAGTGCAGTAACACACTCTGTGTGTATGTAGCTGCATTAATAACAGTACTGGCCAGGAGAGGGAAGGCCCTCAACTGCATCTCATGCCTCACTGCCCATCTGTGGCATACAGTTTTTATAGCATCATGATGTTACTGTCTGTAAAACACTCACCCGTCATGTGTTACACTTGCCACACAATCTTCTCTTGAGAATGTATTTACAAACATTCTTTAAAATTAGCTTGGCCCAAAAAACTCCACTTCAGAAATACTATAGGTGTGAGCCTAATCCATGTCAAATACAGATATTTCAAAACAAACCAAATTTGTACAGATTCTGATTTCTAGCATAGCTCCGTATAATATTCTTAGGGTGTCAGAACTGCTTATCTACGGTTTGCACCCTAAGAATACATGTGAGACCACTTTTACAATCATAAGACTGGTATTGTCCCACTATATTAACGTACAGACTGTGTAACAATTATGACAAAATAAGATGTAGTGTAGGAACAAATTAGGACTGGACAAATCCTTTAGATTTCTGTGTCAGGCCCTCTCCCTAAGGAAAACTGATGGTGGTGATTTGGACCTGACAGTAACCACACCAATCACAGCATGTGAACCTGTTGAAACATGGTATTCATGGGGTGGTTTAGAACTGGTAGTTATTATTGTAAGGCCGAGCAGGAAGATGCAGAAGATGAAACTTTATTCTAGCTCCACATTTTTATGTTCAGATATTAGTCTGAACCTTCAATGGTTTGAATCAAACCCCTGAATCTCTTAAGATTTTAAAGGTTTGCCCTTTGCCAGAACAGCTGTTTTTCTGTATGGGAAAACATGCCAACTGCTGTCAAGTTCCATCCGTGATGTTCCTTGAGATAGGTAAGCGAAAGAGAAAAAAAAGAACGTATCCTTATAGCTGGTGTTTACTTTTGAATAAGCCATTGAAAGAAAAAAAAATAATCAGATGTTATCTTCTTACCCTGCTGTAGGCAATTTCATTCTTCGGAATATCATTTAAATTTACTGCGTAAACCTGATCCCTGTTAGAGAGAAGAGGATAAACAAATGTGGGATCTTTTCAGTTTTAAGCAGCTGTGACTTTTGGAACATACGGGATTTGAATAAACATTGACACGGTCTGCCTGCTGATGGCATGTCATTAAAATTGGTTAATCAGAGGAGAGAAATTAACATTAAAAAGGTGGTAAAACTAGGAATATACCTGCCAGCAATATACAGCATATCTTGAATTTTCATCATGAGCTGAAAGTCCAGTCTGTGCTGAGATTCGTTGCCTGAAGGACGCCCTCTGAAAACAGGATACTGCCTTGAATCTGCAAATAGAAATGGGTACAGCATCACTCAGGATTATAGAGCTAAGGAATCAATAGAAGTCATTGATTAGCTTACATAGTTGCTGTAGAATATTTTAAACTTAATTTCTTTTTAATGTATTGAAAGATAAATGTGCTCAAACGGTACATAATGCATCACTTAAAAGTATTTAGGTTTGTGTCCAGTTGTCCAGTAAAAACTTCGAGACAAATTTATATGGAACATTTTTTTTTCTCAAAAGCAAATGGACTAATAAGTGACTTAAAATTACTCTGAGGAAAGTCCATAGCCATTTACTTACAGTGGTAGTCCACAGTATCAATGGGCTCATCGTCTTCAGGAAAGCTGACTGCAAGTAGTTCAGCTACAGAAAGTAGTACCATCAGAAGGCAATGTATAGAGAACGTCATGATTGGCACAGAAAGTCAAAGCCTCCTGTTTGGAAATACTGTCTGGTTACCTGTAAAACATAAATGAATTGACAGCATTATAATAAAGGAATGCTGTGTCCATCCATGCACAATATTACCTATTCAGCTGTCCACAGTAGGGGTCATTTTAATTCCAGAATACTGTACCTAGCAGAACTAGATCTGTAGACCATTGTGTTAGTTTATGCTTCTAATGTTCTGCTTTACTATAAAGTTTAAAGTTCCTCCAATACCACAAGGACAGCTTTAAAAAATGCAAGATGTACACAGTGCAATTCATATGTCATAGAAATTGGGTATACGTAATAACGTAACTCAAGATATGACATTTATCTTCATGAGTGAGGGAGCAGTGCCATAACTCAGGAGAGGTGAAACCACCCACAAATGGGCTGTGGAGGGCACAAATGAAGATAAATGGCATAGTCTGAGGTTGGCAGTTGCGTAGCTGGTTTATACATTTTTACATATAAACCTGTTAAATTAGCTCTTTTTGGAGCTCTTAACTGTTTACAATGTAATAAATGGTATAGAAATATTCATATACAATAAAATATGATAAATATAAATACTATAGTATAATGCAGAAAAAAAAGGAAACCAGAGAAAAGGAGAAAAGAAAGGGTTAAAGGGAAAGATGAAACATTAAAATCGGTTAAGATACAGAATATTGACCAACACTTCATAAGTGTTTGTACAATTACAGACATTTTCACAGAGCTGATCTGTTCATGAGATATAAAAGGTGGGGGAAACAGTCAAATGAATGTTAAATAAAACAACTTTTCCCTAAAATTAATTAATTTTGCATCAATGAGAAATTTAAAAAATGTTTCCCACCTAGCATCAGATTTCTCTCAAGTTCTTATTAATGCTATGAGACATTTTATTTAAAGGAAGATTATTCAAAATAGACCCATACCATTCACTATAAATAATTACAGTATTGCCTATCCTGTTCTTTAAGACCAGGGTCAGCATTCACAAAACTTTGCCTGGGTGCAAACCCGGGTTTGCGCCGAGTTCCCAGTGACAGAAGCTCAGTTTTGTGCTGGGTCTGTGCTAGGTCAAAGTTTGAAGGGGGCCAAATGCAAATGAGGGGGAAGGGACCTGAATATCGGCACTGTCAGATTTACAGAGCATTTGCTAGGCGCAAGGGCCTCTTGCATGGTTCCCTGTCATGGAGCAGATACCACCGACTGAGACCTTGCCTTAACCCTGCGCAACCCTAGTGGTTGGTTGAGGTACTGCGGCCACCCCCTGCTGATCGCCAGCCCGGGAGCAAAGAATGATGTTTCCCTGGTGCCGGTGCCCCCCCCCCCAAAATCGCTGGCCCAAGTACTAATAAATAAGTTTTCCTGGTGCCAGTGGCTGGTCTCCGCAATTGTTGGATCAAAAGTAAAGAATGATGTTTCCCCTGTACAAGACCGGGACACCATTCCCTTGTGTCTAGTGGACTCCCACATCTCACTGAGCTGTCAGTGAATGTGTGCCTGCTATATACAGTACATGCTCATTGACAGCTCAGTCTGCAACTGGCCATGGTGGAGAGCAGAGGGCTGTGCCAGTTGACAGCTCAGGATTGGGATGGGGGGGAAGTGGGGTGGTGTAGCACTATCTGCCAGGGTGGACAGTCTGCTAGATACCAGGGAATGGATGTTCTTTGTTTTACAGGAGGTCAGGGATAGGGAGAGGGGTCCGCTAGACACCAGGGAATGGTGTTCCATTCTTATACAGGGGATCAGGCATTGAGGGGGAACAGTGTCAGGGAAAGATGTGTGTTAACATCAGTCCAGCAATCTGCGGGGGAAGGGGACCACTAGCACCAGTGAAACTATTTTCTTTACTCTCGGGCCGGTGATCGCAGGAGGGGACCACTAGCACCAGGGAGACATCAATTCTTTACTCTCAGGCTGGCGATCATGGGGTGGGGGGAAGACTACTAGCACCAGGGAAACTTTTGTCTTTACTCTTGGGCCACCAGTTGCAGAGGGGCAGGGGCACTAGCACCAGGGAAACATCATTCTTTACTCTTGGGCTGCTGATCATGGGGGGACCACTAGCACCAGGGAAACTTTTGTCTTTACTCTCGGTCCAGCGATCGCATGGGGGGACCACTGGCACCAGGAAAATGTATTTTTCTGTACTCGGGTCTAGCGATCGCAGTTGAGGGGGGGGGCACTGGCACCAGGGAAACTTATTTTGTAAATTGGGCCAGTGATCGTGGTGGGGACCACTAGCACCAGGGACACAGGGCTGCCTATGGAGCAGGGGCTGGGAGGTGCATGAAACTCCAGCTCAGCCTATGTAAGTGGGTGCATTACAGGCATGCAAATGGCCACGTAGTGCCTTTCATGCCCAATGTGCTCATTTACATGACTGCTTTTCTGAATTCCAAATAGCACTCCTGTACTGTTCATTTCAGAGCCATACAATTGGCTGCAGGTAGGGGTGGTACTGGTTGGGTTAGTGGCAGTGGTAATGGGGTTAGCGCTGACTTGTTCTGGCCTTATTCACATTCAGATAGTGCAGGTGCATTCTCTGACTGTGAACAACAGCCTTTGACACCTGGGCAATCGAAAGCGCAACGCAAACATTTGCGCTGTGCTTTGTGACTTTTTGTCAATCTAGCCAAAGGTGTCTGACTGTTATTCCAGTTATAGAAATTAATAGTAGACATGTTATCAACAAAATTAACACCATTTATCTGTGAGATTTATTCTTATGGGTGTTGTAAACTCATTTTCTTCTCGTACTTCATTACATATAAAATGTCCATGAAATCAGGGTCTGTGTTATTATTTGGTCTCATCTGCTCTGGCTGCTTCTCTACAAGTGATATCATAATACTCTCCTTTGACATCACAATGGGGGACTTTTCTGAAATGTGATGAGGTGATGGGCGACCTCCCCCACCAAGCGCTATTAAAGTGCATGTGCAAGTACCCATTTGGATGCTTGTTTTCTTTGGTGCATTGTCACATGTGGGTACAGGATTCAATGCTCAGAGCTGCTAGCTACTCTTACCCGCTCTCACTCAACCACTGCCCATGCTTTTTTTCTGGCCCTCATAGCTTCTTTGGCTGCTTTCTGGCTTACTGCTTCCTAAAGGGGAGTTATGTGAACATTTGAAACCTTGGTTTGGCTTTGATTGGCATCCCCTACCTTTGCTTCAGCTTCGACACTTCGCACCTTAGTATGGGGATCTAGCAAGCTAAAAATAGGGGTAAGAGGCACCCCTCCACCACTCCAGGCAATCCCAACTTCTTCCATTGTCCCGTTTCTCCAGTCATTTTGTTTAAACAGATCTCGGCACCTGGCACTGTGCCAAGAGTCTGAACTTTTTTTTTTTTTGTTACAAAACAATGTCTGGGGTAGGGGGCGGAAAGTGACTGATGAAGAGTCCCATGATAGACTCAAAGCACTGGGGTTCAGCATTGCTTTCCCAAGCTTGAATGAAAGTTTGGCTCAGATGTCTAAAAACATATAATTTTGGCTTGACATCTTTATTTTGTGGTTTGGTATGCTGCAGTTTGTGTTTTTCATGCTTACTCTTTGATTCAGCATGCATCCACTCCTGAAAATTCTGTGAGCATAAGGTTTTTTGTGGACTCTATTGGCTGTACACCCCCTGACAACTTGGACCCATCTCCCAACAACTTAGGCTGAGTGTCTCCTAGCCAGCTACCAAGCTGTGCTTCGATACTGTTATGTCTCAAAGCAGCATACCATGCATTACCTGAGTGCACCTTTAAGTGTACTCCAAGCCTCGCCAGATGGTGATGGCCTTATAACAGTTTATCACTATTTTGTATATATTGTCTGTTACGCACTGCACTGCACTGTAATTATTGTTATCATTTGCAGTTTTTGTATCATTATGACTGCATACTTTATCTGTGCATTTGCACCTGGTTCATGCCCGAAAAAGGCTTTTTACACCAGTGTACTCACCTGGTCATTAAAGTTAAATAAATAAAATAAATGTCAAGCGGTCAGGGCAGATGAAGACCAAATGACAATCCTGTTTTCATGCAGATGCCCATAGTAATAAGGCAATAAGGTATGATAGGGTATGCATTGTGCTGGGATAATGGCATGCCTCAGGTGGTTTGAAGCATGAGACTGAAGGCCGAGTGCTTCCACCACCCGAGGGACTGCCAATATTAAAGTACAATGCAAACCCTGGAATGCCATATTGGGATTATGAAACTAGTTATGAGATTTGGTTTTAAAGAGAATTTTTTTTGTCATTTACACAAGAAAAATAGTTAATATAATTTTTAAAAAAGAAAATCATGATTGAAAAAGAAAAAAAGGCCCATTGGCACAGTTCACTTTTGCCAGTAGTGGATACCAGCAATGCATATAAGCACATATGTTTTCTGTTACTGAACTAGGGACAACAGTGAGGGCAACCAGCAGCTTCAGTGGGGAGCCGGACATTTGTGGCAGTTATGTCTGGTGGTTTTGACTGTTTCAGGAGCCACGATTAATGTATGGAGTCAGGTGAGATTGTCGGCAGTCAAACGAAAGCACATCTGGGCATTTTAGTTCTGCAGGACTCTGGGGTCACAATGCAGGGTTCCTCAGTATCTGGCATTGGGTATAATTGATAGGAATCACAAAGTGTCTGTTAATGTTGTGACTCCAGATCAGAGCAGTGGTTGTGATGGGATGTTGGTGGCAATTTGGCAAGCCAGGCTGGGATCCTAAAAGCTGCAGTTGCAGCAGGATGTCAGCATCATTTTGATGAGCCTCGCTAGTGCCACCAGCAGCCATGGACAGTGGTACTGTGGAGCCTTTTATGGAGACCTTTTAGCCATGGTGGATGGCAGTGTGACAAGTCCAGGGGGAGTTTAACAGTGGTGACACCAGAACCTGAAGCAGCAGGAGCAGAACCAGGTGGGGAATAATTTCATTTAAGAAAAAATAAGGGTAATTTGGCTGCTACCTTAAAGTTGCTTGGCTCTGTGTATAAAAAAAAAAAAAAGTGATGCCAGGGTGCTTTTGTTAGGTGTGGGCATTTGAACCGGGAAGGTGAAATGGATGGTTCTGAGTGAATATAAGGAGGTCAGGACAGGTGATGGAACTCCTTCCAGTGCTGTTGTGCTGAGATTATCAACATGGGGTTCTGAGGTCCTCAGCCAATTGGGTTTGTAGATTTCTTCTTCCCATTTCATAATAAAACATGATGGGAAAATAAATGCTGAAATTGCTGAATTACAAGTTGAATTATCTCTAAATATTATGTTTCTCGAAGTTTCCCAGTGATGTCATAGGCTCTTTAAAGAACACCATTTTGCAATAATTTCAGAAAAGTACAAGATTTACCTCCCTCTAAAGTCAGCCAGGATATTTCACAAATGTATCCAATAGCGCACATCAGAAAACAAATTAATCATATTTTAGCATTGTACAGATGGTAGCCCAGTCTCTTCCACTTCCTGATTGTGAGTCCTGCCTCAGCATGCTGACATTTTGTGAAGAAGGGTCTTGTTGTTAGTTGGGTAGTGGCTTTGCATTTACGCAAAAGGCACTCTATAAAAATATGTGTATGAAAGTATGCTCTGACCCCTATTTACTTTAGTGTTCCTCAAGCTATGTATTCACAAAATGTTTGTGCATGGGGGTGAGGCACGCAGTAGGGAAGTGGAATGGATTGGGTCGCTGGCTCTGTGGAGCTAAAATAAGGTCCCTTCTTTCCTCAAGTGCAAAGGGCAGATTCTTTCAATGAAAATTGCCTCCTGGGCTGCACTGCCTTCGAGGGAGCACTTTACTGTTGTGGTTACTCTTTCCCACATTTACTATTCTATCACCACTCTAGGGAAATTCAGACAAAAGAAACTGAGGGAATCTTGTCTGGATTCAAACTCACAGTCTCTTGTTTATCAAGCTGCATATCTTTCTACTTCACCACCAAGTTGGCACAGCAGTAAAGCTTAGCTCTTTAGCTGTAGAGGTTGAAGCCCTATCCATAATGTCTGCCTCCAAGGCAGTGCTGCCTCAGAGGCAAATTTCATTGAAAGACACTGTCCCTTGCTCCTCAGATGCACTATTGAAGCAATTTATGGTATATCCAGACTGACTTCACAAAAGGCAGGGCTACTTGTCCCTTTTGTTTGCCTTTTTAAACCTGATCACAGACTGGTGATCAGTAAAGAGATTTGCTGAATTCCAGCATGATAATTCACAGTTGGCATCATGTAAAAAGGATGGAGGGGGACGGTCGTCACGTCTGATTCTAGCTACCGTGCTACAAACATTGGTGAGTATACACAGCCACCACTCGAGGAAAGACAAACGCCCAGAGCCCAACGGTATAGTTCAAATGTTTACCTTTATTTCTCCATAGCAGTGCTGCAAAACATGCAATATATGCACAGAAAGAAACAAGGGAACCATGGGAAGCAGCCTTTTGTATTGAAATAAGAGATGTAAATAACTGCTCCTTTAAGACATGCCTTATAAAAGGTTTTGGTGTACGGAGGCAAGCTGACCTCTTGACAGTACCCATCAGTAGGCGGGGCAAAATGTTAGACCATTTTTGGGAGGTGGTTTGCGTTCCATAGTACCCTTTTGTCCTTGTGTACATACTGTATATTGCATGTTTTGCAGCACTGAGCATTAATTCGGATGAATCATGGATATCTTCTGATCTATACTGCTGTGCTCTGTGAGTTCCTCCTTCATGGATTCATGATTCTTCTGTGCACAGATGAAATCCACTTCTCCCACAGCATGAATTTCTGTACTTTACAGTTTTTTGTTTTTTTTTTTTATTGTGGAAGACAGTTGCATAAAAACTGTCTGTTTGCCCTAAATACTTCTGTGCCTGCCACTTTTCCTACCTTGAAGTCACAGTCTTCTGCTTGTGAAACAGTCACCTGTGTGGCAACAGGCTGTGATGTCATGGTAGAGAATTATGACTTCATGGCAGGAACATTAGCAGGGACAGAAGACAACTTCACGCAGGAACATCAGCAGGGACAGAGGATGTCTAAGGGGAAGAGAGCTCATTTTCCTGCAGGTGTCTTTAGTATTAAAGGATGGAATGTCCTAAAATTCAAATTTTGGGCAGGATTGTTATGAAATTTGAGTCTTGCCAATTCCATTTGTCAGAGTTTTGCAGAAAACTAGAAAAATCACTTTAGGGGCTCTTTAGAAGAAATTAATGATTAGCATCTGTGCACATTTTTTTGTTTAATATTCCTACTTGTTCCATGAAAAAAATGTGAACTTTGTATTAGCCAGCATTCATTAGCAATGGGTATGATTCGTTTCTGAGAGGTTTTCTCTCTTATCATCCCCAGTCCACTGCTGGCTTTAAAATGGGTAGTGTCGCGACTTATAAATAAAAAAAATGCATGTGCCACCACCACTGAACTTGATTCCCTATTCGAAGGAAAATAAGAAAAAAAAACAATTGCATAAAATATACCACCAGTAGAAGTGGTTAAAGTAACAAGCCTGCCAGAAGAATAAAACAATGAAATAACCTGCTCAAACACATCAAATAAAACCCCAAACTGCCTTTCAGCTTGTGGATCATCTCACATCTCACCACCCACGACTCCAAAGAAAATAACATTTTACCCAGTGAAAATGTCAGTGGGACTAATCTAAGCCCATTGGAAAACACTGTGGCATAAATGCATTCATACAGCTACAAGTCCCAAGACACCACAGCAGTGGTTGATGGAAATAATGAGAAACTTGCTTATAGCTAGGGTTGCCAGGATTTAATAGAAATCGGTAACAGTTGATAAACCTCAATTTCAGAACAAATCCAGACACCAACGGAAAAAAATTTACATCAATAGTTATTTTTTTTTTGATAGTCCAAGAAGCCTTCAGACCATTATTCCCCTTTACCTGCCCCTCCACCAAAGTCATCAAAACAAGAACTGAATAAGAAAGCAGTCACAGAAGAAAGCCATGACATTCAAATACCAACTGCCTCTAGACCAGCTCATGTTTAGGTGAGTTTACCTGGCTTGATTGTGGGAATGTTGCTTCTGGGACAGATAAGGGAGTGTAGTAACAGTATTACATCAAGCAGTGCTCCCTCACACACATGGTGGTTACAGTGTTTATCTGGCATTTTGTTCCTGGAAACGTGAGCAAAAGGGGGGTGGAGAGGAATGGTGGGAAAGCGCACAAGAAGCCACCAGCTACAGTGTAACAACTTACTGAAAACAGTATGATCTTGGCTTCCACTTAAAAAACAAATTGACAGGACTACATCCCATTCCACACCCACTGTTTTAACAAACTCTGGCCAGAGCCAATACGGCTGCAGCCAAGGTCGCGGAAGTCCCGTTTTTGCTGTTTTGGTCACCGCCACTTTGGCCCGAGTCCCTCATGCTGTCGGAGTCGCCATACTGCCCCACATGATGTTTGTCCTTGTAAAGAGGGTCCGCATATATGCAGTGGCGCATACCCATTTTCTCTCCACAATAGTGGTGCAGCAGGAGCTCCCTCGGTGCTCCCGGAACCCCAGATCACTTAGTTGGGGTTCAGAGACACGAGGTCTGTGGTGCAGAAGCCATGAAAGTATTTGTTTAAGGAGTGCCAATGACCGCCATGGGACTGAATTTATACATAATAATGACCTGCTCATGAATATTAAGGAACATATTTATGAGCAGGTCATTAGTATGTATAAACTCAGTCCCATAGTGGTCATAGGCACTCCTTAAATACTTTTGTGGCTTCTGAACCGCAGCCCTCATGCCTCTGGACCCCAACTAAGTGATCTTGGGGTCCAGAAGCAGTAGGGGAGCACCTGATATGTCACTATCATGGCGAGAAAATGGATGTGCACCACCATGCATGCGCAGATTGCCTGCTTGCACATTTTCAGTGTGGCTACAAGTGGTTCTGTGTCTGTTCCTCTGGCCCCTCTTTACAAGGACAAACATTATGTGGGTCCGGACAGAGACTCCAGACAGCATGACGGACTGGTGCCAAAGCGGAGGTGGGCAAATGGGGCAAAAGGGACCTCCACCATGCATGTGTATGTGCACAGAACAGACGGCAGAAAAATAGTGCTATGACAAGACTGTATTGAGACAGTGGAGTGCTTCACAGACTATGGAGGTGACTGTGATGCAACTCCAAAATTGTTAATCATTCAGAGTGCAAGCCCCATTTTGATTGCAAGACGTCTGCAGGGCTCCGCCCACTGCAGCCATAAAAAAGGAATGAGGAGAGCGGGGTTCATGTCCCTGTCCAAAAAAAAAAAAACAAGATGGCAAATAACTTTTATACACTCAAATACTTGTAAAGCCCCAATGTTTTTTTCATTGCCATGCCACCATGTATTGCTGTGTTGCTTGTGTTTTTATTCATATTGCCATTTATTGCTATTTTGACATGTTTATTCATATTGGCATTTATTGCTGTGTTGACATGTGCTTTTTAACTTTTTATACATCAAAATAAATCAATAGACTTAAAGTCACGATTTTGCGCATCTGTGACAATATGCAATGAAAAATCGGGACAAAGGCTAAAATACAACAATCAATATTTTCCCTTGGAATCTTAAAAAAAAATAAAAATCAAATCCTGGCAAGCCTACTTATAGTGCATTATGTTGCTGTTGCTGTATGTTGTAAAGGGGCAGGTTCTAAGCACTTGACGCACTAGGGCAATGCTCCTGCTGCCCAGAATGCTGTGGGTTCAAGTCCCCCACCAAGGACTTGGGCTCATAGCTCATCCTACAAAACACTGCAGTTAAGGGAAGCTAAGCTGTTGAATGCAGTGTTAAATGAAGGTCCCTTCCACTGTCTGTGAAAGTTCAGCATCCCATAGCACTTTTGTAGAGTAAATTATTAGTCCAGTGTACTGCCCAGCATGCCCACTCATAAGCAAAATGGTTGTAAAGCACTTTTTCTGACTGTGCCTAGTCTTAGTCATCATTTTGCAAAGCACTTTTGAGCTACTCCATGTATAAAAGAGACTGTATAAAATTTCTATTTCATTTCCTTTTTCCACACATTTACATATTTTGGTCACTGCCCCTGTTGCCTTTTAACATCATTGCAGTGACGGAGTGTGGAAAACATAACCATTATTCACAGAAATTCTAAACAGAGGCTGCAGTATTTTAGACTGGCTTCTTAACTGTTAATTTGGCAAACCTAGGAGCCTCTAGTGAAACAAGTTTGTGAACAGTGTTTGCCAACATATATTAAAACATTTTTTTTTCCATTTCTAGATCTGCTGGGTGAGAAGACAGCTGATGACTAGTGTTGCCTGAAGTAACATTTAGTAAGTAAGTAATAAGATACGATGGGGTGTGCATTGAACATCTGTGACCACACGCCCAGGGTGGTCAAGTGCTTCAGCCCCTCGAAGTGCGGTCAGATCTGTAAAATGCACACACCAGAGTGTCTTACTGTGCTTATAAAATGGGTTCCCTATTTTAAAAAGTCATTTTTTCCCGTTAATACTATTTAGACAAGAAAAACTAAAATAATGTACTTTATTTTTTGTAAAATAGTCCTTCTACCTTGATTTTCTGCCTTGACATCTATGTTGTTTAGCACATTTGTCCTTTACTGGGATTCATAGTTAGTATAGCATGAGGGATCAAGTGAGCAGGTCTTCCTCCATCCACCTCCCACAGCCCCTGTCAGTATTTTGACTGATCTCTTTAGTTTTACTGCACAGTGGGCTTATTTGGGTGAGGGGGTGTATGGGAGTAAATGGCTGTACTTCAGCACCCCGTGCGCCCCCCCCCACACACACAGAGTGAGTAGCAGTACTGGAGTGAGCAGCCGAACCGAAACTAGTGGCTGTATTTCCTCTCAACTCCCTCTCCCACCACCAGCAGTGCTATGTGACAATGGCGACTGCAGGACGGCGACCCGCGGAAGGTCGCAAAACCACAAGGGTGACTGAAAAACAGTTTGTTGTTTAATGCAGGGGGGCTTTGCACCCCACACCCCCAACCCACCTTACTTAGGATTCCTACGCCGGGTGGGGTGCAACTCTAGGAAAGAGGGGAAATCCCAGGTCACTCACATTGTCGGCCCCATTGTGCCGTCGCCCTTACGACCAGTCACTGACATACAGTTGGCCACATGACAGGCTAATCCATCAGCTTACTACAGGAATGAAATCAGCAAGCTGAGCTTAAATTTAATAACAAAGAGACCAAAAAAAGGAGCAACGGCATTTTGTATGTAGACTGCAGGAGTGGCAACAAGATTTGGAACAGAGGGGAGCAGACATGAATGTGGTACGCATACAGTGAAATTGGGGCATAAGAAAATACAATTGTCCATTTATCTTTAAATGTATGATTTGTGTATGGCTTACATCTATGATTAAAAATTGGCAACTATGGTTACTGGAGAGTTTCTCAGATTTTTACTGGAGGGCTTCTCTGTTTAGAGATTTTAAATGACTATTTCCTTGGTAACACGTGAGCCTGTGAAAAAACTATCGGCCCATTACCATCCTCAACCCACTGGTGAAGGTACAGGACTGATTGGTGTATAACCAGGTACAGGATTACCTGGAACACCACATCTGCTTTCTGACAAGCAGCATGGTTTTAGGAAATCCCATGGGACCAACACAGTGCTCATAATATTCACAGCTGATACTCTGAGTGCTTTGGATGAAGGGTCACTTACAGGAGCCATATTCATTGACCTAACCAAAGCATTTGACTTGGTCAGTCACAACATGCTCCTCAGTAAATGAACGCATTTGGGTCTAGACAGACATTCCTTTTTCCTGGTTCACTAACTACCTTGACGGTAGGTCACAGGTGGTTAAATGGAAAGGGATTCACTCAGTTCACCTTTCCATCAGTGACTGTGTCCCCCAGGGCTCCATACTAGGCCCATTACTCTTCTTAATCTTTATTAAAGACATTTGCAACAGTTGTGGTGATGCTAACCTCTTAGTATATGCCAACAACACCATTCTCAACTAGAGTGCTGCTGATGTTATCTCTATGCTCTCTGCAAGTCTGAATGCACTTGAATGTGGTTTGCTGCTAACATGTTAGTAATGAATGAAAAAAAAAAGACAAAACCAGTCTTTTTTAGACCCAAGCATCTTGGTACATCCAGGCAACACCTACTAACCATATCTACCTACTCTGGCTCAATGCTAGAGGTAGTGGATAAGGTAAAATATCTTGGTATCTACATTGACCAAGGCCTTGCATTTCAACCACATGTGGATCATGTCGTTGTTCACATTGTTTATTCCTGCTGTGAAGTCATAATGATTGGCTTATGACATCCCAACTTGCTGGCACAGAAATTTTTCTGATGCCACAAACAGAGGATTATGATTTGGAAACAGGAAAAGCAGCAGGAACAGATGAAGCCTAAAGGGGCAAAGAGTCTTGTATGTAAATGATAAAGGATAAAATGTCCTCAAAAATAAATTTTTGTTTAATGAGCTCGGAGTCTTGACAATGCCAACTGTATTTTATTGCAGGATCATGGCAGATCAAAATATACTGTTGAATCTAAGAATTTCAGGAGTAAGCCAGACTGTTGGTGCAGGGGTGGGGGTGTCACTTGCAATGCCAACAACCTGAGTTCAGGATCGAGCTTGGCTTTCGGGCGATGACCAAAGGAGGAGGGGGAGATAGAGCATCCCAGAGGATACTGTCTTTCTTTGTGGAGGGAGAGAGAGATGGCTGCAGTTGCAGATACTACACTGCCACCTGGGTGACCACAGATGGCAATGCAGTAGTAGTACAAGTTGTATGGGGGACGTCTGCAGAGGCCCATTTGAGGCACACTCAGCATGTGTCAACTTGGGCCTCCCAGCACGCTGACCTCCTAGGGGCTGGGAATGAAAATGGAAAAACCGGCCGAGAGCAGAATGAGCCCACCACACCCTGTCCTCAGACCCTGGCCACTACCTGCTGCTTCAGAACCCTGGGAACTTGTGCCTGCATGACCTGAAGGAGGTGGGAAGTTGGATCCAGCTCTGTTGAACCCTGCCACTGGGGCAAACCCATGGGGTTGGCAGTTGAGGCATGCGAGCAGTAGGGATGTAATGGGGTGTGGCTGCGCCTGACCTGAGGGGATGGGGGGCAATCTATGACGAGGGACAGAAAAAATTAAATTGTCAAAAAATATAAGAATATTAAGAATACACTGCTTTTTTTTGTGAAGACAAACAACATACAGCTGTTTCCACATGACACAGCATAGCAGCACTGATGTGCCACCCCTGTGGACCTGCATCCATAGCTGCAGAAGCTTCAGCCCCTGCCATCAGAAGTGTGAATGTCTTACAGTGTGCATGAGTACCTGTGGCTACAGAAACTCTGTCCCCACAGAGACCTGCACTTCTGCAGACCGCAGTAGTGTTGTAATTTGGGTATCATAACTTTGATGGAGCCTGTGCCTCTACAGCCAGAGGCTGATGTGTGTGTCTTACACCTGTGGCTGCAGAAGTGCAGGTCCCTCATGGGCCTGTGCTTCTGCAGCCAGAAGTGTAATATCAAGAATATACTGTTGCTAAAAGGGTATGCAGAATGCTAGTACACTGCTTTGACTTAAAGGTGAACAAAATCATGTGTTCTTTTCTGTTTTAACTCAACTGACGTATGAACAATTATAAGTTTAAATCATTATTAATGACCTAAAGGCACTTTAGGAATGGCTACAATACTGGGTGTTAGTCTCCTAGAAATGCCTGGTACAACTCACTGCACTGCAGTGCGCGATTGTAATTATTAAAGTGTGTCTCTTTTTCCACAAAGCCATTTTTCCTCAGAGATTGACTATCAAAAAATTTTCATTACCATAAATAACAATTTAAAAACCTGGAAAAAATGGATTTGTACTGAACACATTGCTGCATCACACACAGCTATGTTACCAAGTTACCATTGCCTCTGTACTTTACTTGAACTTGAAGACTTTCCAATTCCCAATCACAAAAAAATAAGTAAAAAGATTTTTAGTAAATTACAAACTACTAGACTTAAATCACAGTAACATCCTCACAACTGTATATTTCATGGGTCTTAATACCTTGTCTGGGGTTAATGACCCATGGTTTCTCTTTAGGCCATCAACACTTCCCAGCTAGGCATTAGTCCCCTGAAAATGCATGGTTGTTCAGGTACTGTTGTTTAATTATTTGATCAAGTCTATTTTAGCTCTGTCTGAGACTCAGAAAACGCACATATAACCCTGACAGATATTTTAAAATTGCCCATGAAAATAAATTAAGGTTATAGACTGCTCTCATAAAGACGAGAATAAAACTGAATGATGAAGGAATTTGATTTGTTATGCTTCAGACAAGTAACTGACAAAGAAACAGAATTTGTCGGCAGTTAAGGACCACTTGACCCACCCAGTCTGCCTATTTTCCCTGCATACATTTTCACCGTGGACACTATCTGATCTCCAGATACCTCCCCCCTCACTTCCCAGCTAAGATTCCCTTGTGTCTGTACCATGCATACTTGAAGCCCACCACTGCTTTTGCCACATTACCTCCACTGGAAGACAATTCCAATCATCCACCAGTCTTTCTGTGAAGAAGTACTTCCTCACATCCCTCCTAAATGTTTCTGCTTCCAGCTTCATTGCATGTCCCCTTGTTCTCGTGAACCTTTCTTCTGAAAAATACGTCCCTCCTGTACATTGTTCAGCCCTTTGAGGTATTTATAGGTCTCTATCATATCCCCCCCTTCTCTTCCATGGTGTACATATTGAGATCCCTTGGTCTCTCCTCATAGGGCTTCTGATGCAGCCCCTGCACCATTTTAGTTGCCTTCCTATGGGCAGTCTTCACGCCGTCTATCTCCTTCTTGAGATGTGGTCTCCAGAAATGGACACAGTACTCCAGGTGTGGTCTTGCCAACGATCTATACAATGGCAAAACCACCTCCCTCCCTCCTTCTGTTGGTGATACCCCTCCCTATGCATTCCAGCATCCCAGTGGCCCTACCTACTGCCTTGTCGCACTGCCTCGCCACCTTGAAGCCATCAGATGTGATTACTCCGGTGTCTTTTCTATTTGGGACTGTCAACTCCCCATATTACATATTGCCTCTGAGTTTCTGTGCCCTAGGTGCATGATTTTGCATTTTTTCACATTGAAACCCAGGAGCCATAGCCTTGACCACTCCTCGAGTTCTCAGGTCTCTGCACATTATCTTCACCCCCTCTGGGGTGTCTACCCTATTGCAGATTTTGGTGTCATCTGTAAAGAAGCATACCTTACCGTCCAGCTCTTCTGCACAGTCACTTGTAAAGACCTCAAGGAAGACTGGACCCAGTACTGAACCCCAAGGTACCCTGCTGGTCACCATCCCTTACCCAGAGTGAATTCCATTTACCACCACCCTCTGCTGCCCATCAACCAACCAACTTCATACCCAGTTTATCACTTTAGGACCCACTCCCAAACCGCCAAATCTCCCAGTGAGCTTTCCCTGAAGTACGGTGCTCAACATCCTGATGAAGTTCAAGTAAGCCATGGCCACTGCCCCACTCCATCCACTTCCCTGTTCACCCAGTCGAAGAAGTCTGTCAAGTGCATCTAATGTGACCTCACCCCCATGAATCTATAGAAACATAGACTTTGTCGGCAGATAAGGACCGCTTGGCCCACCCAGTCTGCCTATTTCCCTACCTATTGGATAAGCTGCAGATCCTTGTTAACCAACAGCCTACTTCCTCCTAACCCCCACAAGAATTGCTTTATGTCTGTCCCATGCACTCTTGAATTCCGCCACTGTTTTTAACCCCACAACCCCTCAGGAAGGCTGTTCCATGCATCCACTACCCTCTCTGTGAAAACATACTTCCTTACATTGCCCCTGAGCTGTTCCCCTCCATCTTCAAATTGTGCCTTCTTGTTCTTACACATCTCTTTTTCTGAATGATGCTACCCTCTTGGACTTTATTGATTCCCTTGAGGTACTTCAATGTTTCTATCATGTCCCCCTTCTCCCTCCTTTCCTCAAGGATATACATATTAAGCTCCTTTAGTCTCTCTTCGTATGGCTTCTAGTGCAGACCATGCACCATTTTAGTTGCCCTCCCCAGGACTGCCTCCATCATGTCTATGTACTTGAGGGGATGAGGTCTCCAGAACTGCATGCAGTATTCCATATGGGGACTCACCAACTGTCTGTAAAGAGGGATAGCAACTTCCCATTTTCTACTGGTGATGCCTTTCCCTGTGCATCCCAGTGTACCCCCAGCCCTCCTTACAGCCTTCTCACATTGCTTGCCTACCTTAAAGTCATCTGATATGACTACCTCCAGGTCCCTTTCCATTTTTGTTGTTGTTAGTACCTCCCCCCAC
Organism: Neoceratodus forsteri; assembly: GCA_016271365.2. Lineage (NCBI taxonomy): Eukaryota > Metazoa > Chordata > Ceratodontiformes > Ceratodontidae > Neoceratodus > Neoceratodus forsteri. The sequence goes on from CM028129.1 coordinate 729,912,429, forward strand.
ATTGTGTACTCTTCCCCTGGGTTTTTGTTTCCCAGGTGCATTACTTTGCACTTCCTTGCATTGAATCTAAGTTGCCATACTTTTGACTATTCCTCCAACCTTGCCAAGTCCCTTTTCATCCTTTCCACCCCCTCTTCTGTATTAACCCTGTTTCAGATCTTTGTCTCATCTGCAAAGAGGCATACTTTCCCTTACAGTCCCACTGCAATATCACCTATAAAGACATTAAAGAGGACTGGTCCCAGTACTGAACCCTGTGGTACCCCACTAGTAACACCCCTTTCTTCGGAGTGGACTCCATTTACTATTGCCCTCTGTGTCTTGTTGTCCAGCCAATGTTTTACCCAGGCTACAACCCTGAGGCCCACTCCAAGGCTGGCTAGCTTGTTTATTAATCTTTTGTGTGGGACTGTGTCAAACACCTTTCTAAAGTCTAGGTAGGCCTTGTCCACAGCTCCTCTCTGGTCTACTTCTTTGGTCACCCAGTCAAAGAAATCAATTAGATTTGTCTGACTTGACCTTCTCGCTGTGAATCCATGCTGCCTTGGGTCCTGTGCCCCACTGGCCTCTAGGAACTCAACAGTTCTTTCCTTCAGAAGTGAGTCCATCATTTTCCCTATCACTGGGGTCAAACTAACAGGTCTATAGTTTTCTGCCTCTGTCTTGCTCCCACTTTTGTAAAGAGGAATCACAGCCATCCTCCTCCAGTCCTCAGGTACCACACCATCCTCCCATTATTTGTTAAAAAGGGTAGTTAGTGGTGTCACTAGTTCTCCCCTTAGTTCTTTTAGAAATCTGGGGTGAATCCCATCAGGTCCCATTGCTTTGTCCACCTTCAGTTTGAGTTCTTTCAGGACCCTTTCTTCTGTGAATGGACTGGTATTGATCCCCCTATCCAGAGTGCTTCTATTCTTTGGTTTAGGTACCTCCCCCTCCTTTTCTTTTGTGAATACTGAGCAGAAGTACTCGTACAGTAATCCTGCTTTTTTAGTCACCCTCTGCCTACCCTCCCTTCCCTTTATTAAGCTTCACTATCCCTCCCTTGGTCTTTCTTCACTCCCTAATGTACCTATAAAAGGTTTTATCCCCCTTCTTAACTGAGTTGGCTATCTTTTCCTCAGTTTGGGCCTTTGCTATTCTGACTGCCTTCCCTGCTTCCTTCTGCTTTAACTGGTACAGTTCTCTGTTCTGCTCCTTCTGTGTTTCCTTATACTTCCTGAATGGTACCTTTTTCTCCTTAACCTTCCCCGCCACCTCTTTTGAGAACCACAGTATTTTTTTCCTTCATTTTGTTTTGTTGATTTGCTTCACACAAAGGCTTGTTGCCTCTGTGATGGCTGTTTTGATTATTCCCCATTGTTCCTCCACCCCTCTTTCTTGCCCATTTGCTAGTGCTCTTCTGAGGCACTCTCCCTTTTTAACAAAGTCAGCCCTCCTGAAGTCCAGTACTCCTGCTTTTCTATGGCTTGATTGTATGGCTGTGTTTATCATGAACCACACTGTTTGGTGGTCGCTTGTTTCCAGATGGCTACCAACTTCTAAATCCATGCTGTCTTGGGTCTTGCAGCCCACTGTATTCAAGATGCTTCATAGTCCTTGCCTTCAAAAGTGACTCCCTTCAGCAGGCCCAGTAGCACTGAGGGCTGAGGCACTAGACACCTTACCTCGTGCTACACTGGTGTCCTGGGTACGGGAACAACCGGTCGTCAGGGGCCGGCACGAGGGGAGGGTGGGAGCAGAATTGAGCACTGGCTGTCCTCTTCCAGGAGGGGGGGGTTCCGGCCCGTAGTCCTGCCATCACCGGATGGAGTTCTGATGACAGGCACAGGCAGTAACAGTGCAACAGGTAGGGTGGGGCATCCCGTAGTGCGTGGAATGCATGTGCCTCCACATGTGCCCGGGACGCACAGAGTCGGGGAACAAAAGCCGAAAAAACATACAAAAACTACTTACGGGGGGGATAAAGTAACTCCCTTCACCTGGCCTATAGTTGCCAACCTCCTCCCCACTATTGCTTCCATGAAGCGGGACTACATCCACCCTCTTCCAGTCAATGCTCGGTTGTCAGACAGAAGGCGGCAAATGCCCATCTAGTCTATCTCCCACCTTAGTGGGGCCACATTACTAGCCTTTAAACCAAAATCTATCCAGTTTAGATTTAAATGAATTCAGGATGTTTTCATTAACCACTTCGTTTGGCAGATTGTTCCACATGTTTGTGACTCTATTAGTACAGTAGCCTCTTCTACTACTCTTTTTTGTCAGTTCAATGTGGAATTGTTTATTAGGACTTCTCATGTCAATTTCACTTATGTTAAATCTTAAACCTAGACCATCCACCAGGTCTTCTTCCCTATGATCCTGATCATCATCATCATCATCATGTCCCCTCTCTCTCTTCTTTTCTCCAGAGTGTAGCGTCCCAGCTCATCTACTCTTTGTTCATACGGTTTAGCCTGTAGTGACCTAATAATCTTGGTAGCTCTGTGTTGCATTCGTTGAATGTTATCAATGTCTTTTTTCAGATATGGACTCCATACTGAGGAACAATAATCTAAGTGTGGCCTAACATATGTCTTATATAGGGGCATAATACAGACTTTATCTCTAGACACAAAAGATGTTTTAATGCATCCTACAATTATATTTGCTGTTCCAACTATTCTATTGCAGTGGCTGCTAAACTTAAGATATTTTTGGATATATAGTCCTAGGTTCTTCTCGCTGTCCACCTTTTTTTAGTTTTTGTCCATTTAAGTAATAATCTTGACACCTGTTATTACCTCCAAAATGTAAAACCACACATTTTTCTTGGTTAAACTGCATATCATTTACTTGGGCCCACTGTTCTGTTGCACTAAGATCTTGTACAAGTTTGAACATTTGTTTCTCAGTATGTACTGCAGTTCCTAGCTGTGAATTATCTGCAAACAAAGGGGAGGCAGTGTAGCGCAGTGGTTTAAGGCTCTGAGCTGCAAATCTGGAGACCTGGGTTTGAATCCCACAGCCCCCACTTGCATACTGTGTGACCCTGAGCCAGTCACTTAACTTCCCTGTGCTCCCAGGTCATACCTGTAAACAAGCTTTCAGTTTAGTGTCTCTCTCTCCTGGTTAAACAATTAAAAAAAAAACTTAATACACCAGTTTTTTACATTAGCGTTCATATCCAAAATTAAAAGTCAAAACAGTACAGGGCCTAAAAACTGAGCACTACAGTACACCGCTGGTCACTCTACCCGGGTTAGATAAGTGCTGTCTGACCCATACCCTCTGTGTTCTATCCCCTAACCATCTAGTAATCCAGGTTATGAATTTGTTCAGTCCCTTACTGCACAGTTTCTTTAATAGGATGTCATGTGGGACTTTGTCGAATGCTTTTTTGTAGGTCCAGGTATATAACATCCACAGGCTGATTTTTACTTCGTGTCTGACTGACTTTTTCATAAAAGGTCAAGATATTTGTTGCACATGATCTGTTTTGTTTAAATCTATGTTGACTACTGTCTATTAGTCTCTTATAATTTATGACTTCTTCTAATCTTTTTTTAACGTAGTTTCCATTACGTTTCCAAGAATGGAAGTAAGACTACTTGGTCTGTAATCACTGGACTTTTGTTTGTCCCCCTTTTTGTGGATTGGCACCACCATTGCTGCCTGACAATCATCCACAACCTCTTCTGTAGTCAGGGACATGTTAAAAGGCGTCATGAGTGGTTCTGTAAGACAATTGCTAATTTCCTTAAAGGATACGTAAACAACATTTTGACAACAAACTATTAAAAAATCTGACCTCAAACGGGACTAAAGGAAAGGCTGCTGAATTCATTAATGCTAAAACTACATTTATATAAGTTACCTAAATGTGGTTCCAAAGCATTTGAAAAATGTAACTCAGCCTTCCAATTTCAAAAAAACTGCCTTACCTGCTTCTTAAAATGGCAGCCAAATGTGTTACGTGATGACATCATCAAAGCCAGAGTCAGAGAGCTATATGGCTCTCTGTAGTGCTAACTATTTTGTTTTTCCCTTTGTATAGAATTGTTTCACCAAAATGGTCAAAACCATGTGCATTATTTAGATCAATACGCATGTTAGGCTGTGGTTCTGTTAATTTTGTTTACTTTAACATGCTGAAACTGTGTTCTAATCCAACCAACTTTCTCTTTGGCAAACCACAGGGCAGTACAAATCTTGAATAACCTGGTGGTCTAGTCGTTATGGCCGATCCAGGATGCTATGGTGGGGGGTGCTGGGAGTGTATGCATACGTGATATGCACTTTTTAACATTTTTAGGAAACATTTATATTTTCTGCTATTATTATGCTTTTCTAGTATGTTTCTGACAAACTACAAATGTAATCCATATTTCTGAGTGTAAACATTTGTACAATCAATAAGTCAGACTTCTTCAACAAAGTGAAATGCAGCAGCAGCAAGCGGGTACTTTACAATGTGGATGGGGGGGGGGGTTACAGCCGCACCCTTCGCCACCCCATAGATCCACCACTTGTTTGTAGCAAAGTTCTTCTGTAGTCCATACTTTCTTGGAAATCAAAAATATGTTTGTCTTGTCTCATCTTCTTTTTCCATGGGAAATAATAATAATAAGAATCAGTATTTATATAGTGCTTTTCAAACACATTGTATCCCAAAGTGCTTTACAACAATGCTAGACTGGTAGTGAAGCGACTGAATGTATAGTGGCAGCCAATTCACACAGTAATACCCACGCACATCCTTGGACAATTGCATGAACTGGTTTTATGGGAAGGGGAATGTTGGCCAGGATAATAGGGTCAGGTAATGATCATGGTGCTGGCAGCCCCACATCTTATTTCTCACAGTGATCAGCTCAAATGTCTACCCTTCTCCCTTCCCTGAATATAGCAGTACCTTGCAAGAATGGCCTTCTCAGTGCCCCCTGGTATTCATTCTTCACTACTCCTCCTCATACCAAAAATTGGTGAGCTCCTCACCCTCGTGCATCATGAATGCAAGTAGTACAATCCCCAGATTTTTTGACATATCAAAAATAAATAAATCTTTCCAGTAAGTCAGTCTGGTAGCAGCAGGGAACAAGGGGAATTATAGGCTTTCCTATCCTTAAAAGATCTAAGCTACCTTTGATTAGCCACTGTTACATGATGGGTGTGCACATCATTTAATAGTACCTAATCACAGGTGAACTAGATCTTTTATGGGTAGGAATGACTATGTTTCCCTTGTGCCATGCTGCTATCAGCCTGGCTTACCAGAAGATCATGTTTATTATTAATATGTAAAAATGACACAGGCGAATGTACTAACCACATTCAAGATGCAGAAGGGTAGTGAGCTCACCAGTTTTTGGTGTGGGGAGCAGAAGAGAAGAAAGAATGCTGGAGAGGAGCTGAAGAGGCCATTCCAACAGGGTACAGCTATATTCAGGTTAGGGTAAGACAGGAAGGAGGTTGTTTAGCAGATTATTATGAGATCTGAAATGTAGGGCTGCCAGCACCGTGATCACTACCTGACTGTGAATGAGAGCAGCCAGTGATTACAAATACTCAGAGTGGCAGGGCTGCACGTAAAGTGTTACTTGAATTCAGTGTAGGGAGATTACTCTCAGGTGGGGGGGGGGTTGACATTTGTTAGGACAGTATTGCAGTATTGAGGAAGCTGTGTATAGATCATTCAAGATTTAGAAGGGAGGTAGCCAACCAGCTTGCATTGTGGAGTAGGGCACTAAAAAGTACTGGAGAAGATTTGCAAGGAACTGTCCTGCGCGTTTCTGCAGATCACAGTTAAAGGAGTAGACTGACACTGGAAGTCTGGTGGATTCACTCAAGACATTAGTATGCCTCTCCTGCTAATAATATTGCTATTCATATTAAGTGCAGCCCTTATGAGGGCATGAATAGTATTTTTTCTGGTGAGTCCTGAGGCTTATTGCTTGACCCTCCATGAAGACCCAATTATTGGTTAATGAGGCGGGACAAAAACACAACAGGGGAACTATACATACTGCCTTCATTGTGCAGAAGGGTGGTGATCCACTCAGTGTTTACTGTGGGAGCAAAAGTCAAACATTGAAAAAGTTGACTTAAGTGTGATTTGGGATGTATTTATTAACAGTGCCAGCTGATGATCCATATCGGTGTAGGTATGCACAACACTGAGGCATACGTTTACAGTCTGAGGTGTGATAATTTTCTTTATGAGACCGCAAGCTCATATGCAGCCCCAGGCAGTACTAAGGGCACAGTGTAGATGGTGGAGTGTTCAATAGAAGGCAGGCTAGGTGCAGGGGGTTCACTTGGAAAAAGAATACAAGAGAAGCTTTTTCTGTAGATTAACAAGAATGCATGAGCTTTGGAATTGGACCAGACCAGTACTTCACTGTGTGACCCTGAGCAAGTCACTTAACTTCCTTATGCTGCCAGGTGACATCTGTAAATAAGGTTTCAGCATAGTGTCTCTCTCCTGGTTAACAAAAAGAAATTCAGGGCATCACATAACCACTAGATCACCAGGTATTTGAAGTGTTGTACTGTTCTGCAGTTTGCCAAAGAGAAAGTCAGCTAGATTGCAAAACATTTTCAGCAAGTTAAAGTAAATAAAATGAACAAAATCATAGCCTATCATGTGTACTGATCAAAATACTCTATATGTTAACACATGGTGTTGATCATTCTGGTAAAACAATTCAAAATAAAGAGGGAAAGAAGAACTAGGTAGCCTATGGGAATCTATATTGGTCTCTGGCTCCGATGATGTCATCATGACTCGTCACTTAACACAGTTGACAGACATCTTAGGGAGAAGGCAAGGCTGTTTTTTGTAAGTAAAAGGCTGATGTTTACATTTTTCAAAAGCTATGAAACTATAGTATTGGGATGGAAGTGCCTGGTGTGGGGATAGAACCCACAGCCTTCTGATCTCCCAGCCTCAGAGGTGAGTGTGCTACCTGCTGAGCCACTGACACTTAGGGTTGCTATATAGTTTTTACTACTTTTTGTAGTCTATGTGGAAATTTAAATATGTGAAAATCTCAGCCAAACCAACCCAGTTTCACGATGTGGTCTGTGAATTTGTTTTCCAGCACTGCCTTCAAATGTAAAAGTCTCTTGCAATTTTAAATTGTCTAATCAAATGCAGGCTCTGTTCCAGTCATGCTAAATTTTCATATAATGACAAGACAACATTTCTTTCTAGCACAGTACTGAACATTTGGATTAAATTGGCTACTTATGTGTTTTGCATGCTTCATACACATATTGGGCTTTTAAAAAAATTAAATAATTGCTAAATAAACAAAACAGTTTCTGCATTTATATACATATACAAAGAAGTGCAAAGTAATGCACCTGGAAAACAAAAACCTAGGGGAAGAGTACACAATGGGAGGAGCAGGTACTAGCAACAACAAAAATGGAAAGGGACCTGGGGGCAGTCATATCAGATGACATAAAGGTAGGCAGGCAATGTGAGAAGGCAGTAAGGATGGCTTGGGGGATACTGGGATGTATAGGGAGAGGCATCACCAGTAGTAAACAGGATGTTATTATCCCTCTGTACAGACAGTTGGTGAGAGCCCATCTGGAGTACTGCATGCAGTTCTGGAGACCCCATCTCTGCAAGGGCATAGACAGAATGGAGGCAGTCCAGAGGAGAGCAACTAAAATGGTGCAGGGTCTGCACCAGAAGCCATACAAAGAGAGATACTAAAGGAGCTTATTATGTATACCCTCGAGGAAAAGGGGGGAGGGAGACATGATAGCAACTTTCAAGTACCTCAAGGGAATCAACAAAGTCCAAGAGGGTAGCATCTTTCAGACAAAGAGGTGTGCAAAACAAGGGGGCACGATTTGAAGACAGTGGGGGGGATGGCTCAGGCAGTGGAACAGATAGGGGAGTAAAGGAGTATTTTACTACCATTTTTGCATGATTTATTCCCTGTTTTGGATAATAGGAATTGGACTTCCAACCCTGAATACATTTACAATGTGTTTGTAAACATACAAAAAAATGGCAACATCATGTGATGCTACCAGTCACGGCACCACACACTAGCTGAGTCGAAATAGTAGCTGTATTATTAACATCAACTGTGTATTATGGAGACTTAAGTTGCTCACTGGCTGACCAGAAGTGTTGTTGAAACCTGGGGATATGTTAAAAATGTGGTCATAGCACTAAGTAGTAGTGGGGAAATATCTCAGGCTCCAGTATTAGGCACAGAACGTCAATAGCTGCAGGCACCCAGTGAGCTAGACAGTGTTTAGAGGTGGTGGTAGTGGTTCTTGGGAGTCAAGACAAGTCTGCAGATAAAATTACTGCCATTTAGATAAAAATACAACCAGGTTGAAGATGCTAGCAGTAAATACTTCCCAGTGATAAAACTTATCTGGACCACTGGGCTCAGGGGCAGTGTAAGGAAGTATTTTTTCATAGAGAGGGTGGTGGACACATGGAACAGCCTTCCTGAGGAGGTTGTGGGGTGAAAAACAGTGGGGGAATTCAGGAATGCATGGGACAGCCATAAAACAATTCTAGTGGGGGGTAGGAGGAAGTAGGCTGTTGGTTAACTAGGATCTGCAGCTTATCCAATAGGTAGGGAAATGGGCAGACTGGGTGGGCCAGGCGATATTTATCTGCCGTCCAAGTCTTATGTTTCCGAGATTTCCCAGTCATACTATCATGCATGTGGCAACTCTAGCTAACTACCATTCATTCCTAATTTTTCTAATATTTATTAAATTTTGCAATGGTAGCAGTTTAAAGATTTATATGGGTGTGGGGGGTTGGAGATAGCATTTGATTAACAGTACTATATAGACTTTCACTGCAGATTCATATTAGATGCCCCCCCCTCCAGTGATGCAACAATGGGGTTTACAAAGATAAAAGAAAAGTTTGTGAATTTCTGTCAGATTGTTGTAAGTGCTGCGGAGTGCAGTTGGAGCCAGTAGCACCACATACTAAACTCCATAAAAGTCCTTCATTCTTACACCATACTGCTTCCTGCTCCATCCGCTGTAGGGACCATCACACTTTTGCCATTCCTCACCCACGCTCCTCTGCTGGACAATCTGCATTCTCCTATAATCTTCCCTCTCTCTGGAACAAACTCTCCTCCTCCCTCCATCTCACCCCATCCCCAAGCTCCTTCAAACCTCCCACTTCCTCCTACTACCCTTCTGGTTACCCTTGAAGTCTTTATTTTAATCCATACATGTTATTGTTAGCGATTCTATGCTCTGCTAGAGTTCACTGCACTTTGTTTTAACTGCTGTACATGCAATTTGTTTTTATTTATTCTATTACTGTATCACTTTGTTCATCTGTCTGTTCAGATGTTTGCTTTGCTATTGTCTGTTGCTGTTTGCTTCATCCTCCCCTTCCCCAAGTCACATGTAGAAACGAGCCTTGGCTCAGTCTGCCTTTCCCAATTACAAATTAAAAATAAATTAAATAAATGGCTCCACTTAAATCTTAAAACATGTTGCACCCTGTACAAGTTGGGTAACTTCACCCTTGTGAATGAAAATGTAATTATTAATGCAATACCAGGTTTTGCATTTAAGAAAGAGTAAGGTGCTTCTGGGAGTCCAGGTTTCCAGTTTTTTTGGTGGTCCAGCAGTAGTGCAACAAAATGGTATTCCGAGCGGCCTAGGTTCAAATGCAGCTAAGGTACTTATTTTTTCTCTCTTGTGTCTGTATGATACGCAAACACAGCAGAGCCTTTCACCTTTATTCTTTTTTTAAGGGGTCTGATGATCCTTTTTTAGCATCGACTCAAGATTGCTGCAATCTCAAGCCCACTCTGTAATGTTTTGATTCAAGGCAAGTAATTCTATTAGACAGTGTTGAGTTTATCAAACTCCTGCACTGATTTCTAGAGCTGCTGTAGGGTCCAAATCACTAGAAGGAGAAAGACTTCTGGGCACCCTCACCACTTGAGCCCAACGGTTGACTGGGGCTCGCTCGGTTTGCTTTGATCACTTGCAGCATTTTTGGGATTAAAAAATGTCAGATGAACTGGCTGTTCCTCGGGATCTTCCCATTATGTGGCGAACCCCTTCACAGACATAATAGCAGGTCCCTTGAAACCTCAAAAGTGCTGAAATTATCAATTTTTATAATGCTAATGGAATTTCCTCAGGAGTGAAGTATCCTTCATCTGCTTCTTTCGGCAGTTCACAAGTACCGTATATCCTTGTTTTAAGTGGGTAAACAACATGTTGATGTTTGGCAAGTATTCATTATTATTTAAAATGTCTGTTGCACTTAGGAAAAAATCCTGAATAAAGTGTTATGTCTAGCGTTTAGAGTGATTGCTACTTTGTGCTTCTCTCTTATTCCTTCTTTCCTCTAATTCCTTCTTTCTAGCTTCAGGGCAGTTGATTTTGAATACATTTTTAATATTATGTAAGCATCAAATTTATCAACTACCTTTTCCAGAACTAGCCACAATTGCTTGATTTTAAAGGAATATATTTTGTATTATGTATAAGCACACAGTTGTTAATACCATGGCCTAGTCTTTTCCAGTAGTTTCTCCCATTTTGGTCCTATGGCAAAAAAAAAACCTTTTATGAATCTGGCCCTTGGTATACAGGTTTGCCAGTAATTTGAAATAGAACAGTACCTACCGCTCACCATTTCTTCACTGAACTTTGAAATATCTCAGTTCAGTTGTTTGGTGGCTGCAAATCTAAAATCCCAGCAGGAGGTAACATAAAAAAGATACACTATCATGAGTGTTTCTTGGTTTAAAAAAAAGCCTTATATCTAGCTGAGTGAATGGTATTGTTTTATTGGGTAGTTTTTCATTTTAAAATGTAAATATTCTTGAATATACTTGGACCATTATCTATCATTCTTTTTCAGTTTACAGTAATTTATTTTGTTTACTCCAGATAACTAAGCTGAGAGGCAAGATCTCGCTTTCATTGGGGTTTGGTTTCTACACATTTTACAGCTGGGTGGCCCACTAGCAGATCAAGGGACACAAGTGAGCCTCTTGGCTATGCTGAGATTCAAGCCTGTTATCTCTTGGGTCACAGTTATGCTATATGCTTCACTGCCTCACTACCATCATCAGACTGATGCCCTCATGTTCCCCCAGATATGAACGAAATTTAGATTCAAGATTTTTTTAAATCAGCTTTGTGGTAGTCATTGCAACTAAATAAAAAATGCACCCATTTACATGTGCTGTTTGCACGGAAGGTACAAATAATTAATTTATAATTAATAATACATTTCTTCAGTGCTTTATTTAGCAATCTGCACCATCAGCATTTCTTATTATAACTGCCTTCCCTTAGTCTTTACCTTACCACAATGGCAAGTGTTATTTATGCTGTTATTTTCCAGTAGACAGCAGCAGTATAATACAAAAAAATACATATGAAATTTAACAAAAGTCCTACTTTATGGCTGAATAAAGGGAAATAAATGGCGTCCCTCAGTAGTGAAGTTAAAGAAAAAAGTCCACCTTCTTCATGTTCAATAACAGACAAAGTAGTGAGAAATGGTGTGCAGGAGACTACTACAAGAGCCCATCAAAAAAACTAGCTCCAACAATGCAGGACTCAAGACATTAGAGAAGTTGAAAAATACATGACCTCTAATTTACCTTATAGACCGAGCAAAAATTGATACAGACTTTTTTCAGCCTAATGGTCATCTTTACCAGCTTAAAGATGCTGAAAAACAACCATTAAGTTGAACCATGTCTGTCTCTTTTTCTCAGTCTGCAAGGTAAATTAAAGATAGTGTATTTACTTCAGTTTCTCTACTGTCCTGAGCCCCAGAGTGTTGGGGCTAGTTTTTCCCTTTTCAGTAATGGAGTGAAAATGTTTGAAGTCTCAGTGGGTAGAAAAGCAAATGCTGATCTGCCATAACTAGTTTTAGCTTTGAGGAAGACCAGTGACCTAGAACAGACATGATAGAAAAAGCAACTAACGCAGCATGGACCCAGAAGCTTAGTCATAACAAGTTCAGCAAATCTTATCACAGATTTAAAATATTAAGTCAGTTTGATTTTACTGGGATATAAGGAAAGGTTAGTTCAAAGTATTTAACAAAGTCTGATATTTTGTATTTTAAAGGGATAACGCTCAATAAAAGTCTAAAAGAAGCTTTAAGAACATAGAAAAATTGCCATGTTAAAAAATAAAATAGCACCACAGTCCATCCCCAACAACAAAAAAAATAGTAAATAGTGCAATCCCTGCTTGTATGACTATATGATAAGGGGTTCCGTTTACTATAACAGTGGATTATCCTCAAAGATGTGTGACATTACCATGCTGCCCCAACAGATTTCATGACACTGACTCCCTGTGTAGTGCATCACAGCTTTCTTGGTACATCCGCATGAGCCCTCTCAGAAGCTATGCAAATTGTGCTCAAGAGCAGAAAGTGGCAGGGGAGGAAGGAATTATGAATAACGAGCCATCCACGTGCTTGCTGATGAGCACTAACTGCCTGAACCTTGTGGTAATCATCCACGTGCTTGCTGATCAGCATGGACTTCTTGAACTTTGTGACAGCCCTCCACCTCCATGACACGTAGAGCACCACCCCATGTGACCCAAACAGACTTAAGGAAGGAGTGTAAATGTTGATTTTTGTACTCTTCGGGGGGGGGTTTGTTTTTTTGCTGGCACTCCATGGCTGAACCATGCTGCTGAAGTTCCTGTGCTTTCTGTTTACACAGCAGGGAATCATGAATATGGAAGTATGGATGTATTGCATTTTTGCGAGTGGGACCCTGCATCCGCGCAGCAGCTTACAGTGATTTCTCCAGTCCACTGTCCCCCACCAGCTGCAGCTCCTTTAAGAGTTTAGAAGTTGTTGTGCCACTCTTGGAACAGTCTCCACACAACTTTAGATGCATTGGAGCAGCAAGTCTGCACCACTCATTGTGGTGCAAAGTTAGTAGCTTAAATGCATATTACCTGATCGTAGTGATCACTTTGCAACACCACTGATTGTCCAGCCAGCACAGCACAGGTCACTAACTTTCTCTACATGATCCCTAAACACACGTAAACTTTTCAGTTAAATTGTTTTAGCTGTTTAAAATGTGTTGACCTTGAGAGGCACACTGAGCCAAGTTCCTTTTCGTGTGTAACCTGGTGGGGGGTTACAAGCTCGTAAGAAACAAGGTAAACAAAACTGACAGACATGAAGCAGAATATCAAATAACGTGGCAATACAACACAGAATATTAGATGGTGCAAGGTACAACATTTACAAGTTGCAAGAATTTAAACTTGTAAAAGTTACGAGGGTATTGTAATAGAATTTCTAATGGTGCAAGATTCAGAAACTTGCTAAATTACAGAAATGTACTGAGTTAATGGTAGTAAATTATAAAATCTTTTAAGTAGTGGCATAAAGTTGCAAACATTTACAGTGTGATAATAAATCATAAAAGTAGTGGAACAGTGTGGGGTGTAATGGTGCATCAGCCAAAACTGGTGTAAGTGGCTAGCAGAAAGTATGGCAAGAGCGAGCAGTAGAAGAGTAAAGGGAGTAATATAACTAGATGGAGGGGTGGGGACAGGTTGGAATGGTAGGAAGGTAGCAAGTCAGCATTTAGTCAGGAAAGGGGAATAGTGTAAAAGATGGGCTTCAGGGAGAAGGTAGAGATGTTAAGGTAAAGGCAGAAGTAATGGATAAGTGGTGGGGCATTTAGGGTGAAACAACAGAAGAAACTGAAAAGAGGATTCAGTCTGGCTAGGGAAGATTTGGGGGCTGCACAGTGAAGCACATGGTGTGGTGAGAGCCCCATGCAGATGAAAAGCAGGGTCATTTGCAAAGCATGGTGGCCGTCATAAACCCAATCACAGAAAAAATGTACAACACCTCCTGCTTGAAGGACTGTTATGGGTAGGCTGTGTCACAAGGCTGAGGCAGGTCTGTGGAAAGCTGGTGAGAGACGGAGACAGAGGTGACACTCAGTAGTCGGACTCTGCTTGGAAGAACGATAGGCTCGGGGGGGTCCACTGGACACCATGGAGTGCCAAGTAACTGAGGAGATGGGGGTGCTCAGTAGACTACCAGAGACCCGATTGAGGCAATGAGAATAATATTTGGACCAGCATCCCAGAAAATGTCCTGAAGGTACTAGAAGAGTAGGTGAAGAGAAATCTTCTAATTATACCGTTGGCCACCATGGGTTTGTCTCCATTTCCACCCACCTAGCATTTACTAATACATTTACACTGCAGTTTAGCTACAGGGTTGACTGCTTACCTGCGACAGAGAACATGTGTTCTGTGTATAGCTTCAAAGAGAGGCACCACATCAGGGTGTCTCTTAGCCTCTATTTGCAACTTTATATGTTTTTTTCTTTTTTCATTTTAAATTTTTCAATTTTATAACAAGACAGTACAGCACAGCACAGAGTACAGATATATACAAGACAGACAAGGATTAAAGTTAAAAGAAACTCCATCCAGTATATGAAGAAGATCAATTACCAGGGTGCCAATATTTTCAAAATTGATATCAGTATTATAGTGCTCAAGTACTATAAGACAGGTCCCTCTGTTATTAGGGATCTTAAATCCAAAGTCCGAAGAGAGGGAGGATGGAGAGCCAACTAAGGCACATAAGCTGAGTCCTGTTCATGTAATAGTGTCCATCTTTGCCATAGTTGATCAAAGGCTTAGAAACATAGAATTTGACAGCAAATAAGGACCGCTTGGCCCACCCAGTCTGCCCATTTCCCTACCTGATGGATAAGCTGCAGATTCTAGTTAATCAACAGCTTACTTTCTCCTGCTCCCCACTAGAATTGCCTTATGCCTGTCCCATGCATTCTTGAATTGTCCCACTGTTCCTGACTCCATAGCCTCCTCAGGAAGGCTGTTCCATGCATCCACAACTCTCTCTGTGAAAAAATACTTTCTAACATTACCTCTGAGCTGTCCCCCCTCTATCTTCAAATTGTGCCCCCTTGTTCTTGCACATCTCTTCTTCTGAAAGATACTACCCTCTTGTACCTTGTTAATTCCCTTGAGATACTTGAAAGTTTCTATCATGTCCCCCTCTCCCTCCTTTCCTCAAGGGTATACATATTAAGCTGCTTTAGTTTCTCCTCGTATGTCTTCTGGTGCAGACCTTGCACCATTTTTTTTGCCCTCCTCTGAACAGCCTCCACTCTGTCTATGTCTTTGCGGAGATGGGGTCTCTAGAATTGCACGCAGTACTCCAGATGGGGTCTCACCAACTGTCTGTAGAGAGGGATAACAACTCCTGTTTTCTACTGTTGATGCCACTCCCTATGCTTCCCAGTATGCCCCCAGCCCTTCTTACTGCCTTCTCACATTGCTTGCCCACCTTTAGGTCATCTGATATAATTACTCCTAGGTCTCTTTCAATTTTTGTTGTTATTAACTCACCCCCCATTGTGTACTCTTCCCCTGGGTTTTGTTTCCCAGATGCATTACCTTGCACTTCTTTGCACTGAATCTGAGCTGCCACGTATTTGACCATTCCTCCAAACTTGCCAAGTCCCTTTTCATTCTTTCCACCCCACCTTGTGTAGCAACCCTGTTGCAGATCTTTGTGTCATCTGCAGAGAGGCATATCTTTCTTTCCAGGTGCTCCCCAATGTCACTTATAAAGATATTAAAGAGGACCGGTCTCAGTACTGAATCCTGCGGTACCCCGCTAGTTACCCTGCTTTCTTCACTGTGGCCTCAGTTTACTATTACCTTTTGCGTCCAGTTGTCCAGCCAGTTTTTCATCCAGGCTACCACCTTGGGACCCACTCCAAGGCTGGCTAACTTGTATATAAATCTTTTGTGTGAGACTGTGTCCACCTTGCTAAAATCTAGGTAGGCCATATCCACAGCCCTCCCTGGTCTACTACTTTGTTCACCCAGTCAAAGAAATCTATTAGGTTCGTCTGACATGACCTTCCTGCTGTGAAACCATGCTGCCTTGGGTCCTGTACCCCACTGGCCTCTAAGTACTCAACAGTTCTTTCCTTCAGAAGTGATTCCATCATTTTCCCTACCACTGAAGTCAAACTAACTGGTCTGTAGTTTCTTACCTCTGCCCTGCTCCCACTTTTGTGAAGTGGAATCACAGTTGCCCTCCTCCAGTCCTCAGGTACCACTCCATCCTCTCATGATTTGTTAAAGAGAGTAGTCAGTGGTGTTACTAGTTCTACCCTTAGTTCTTTTAGTATTCTTGGATGAAGCCCATCAGGCCCCATTGCTTTGTCCACCCTCAGTTTCAAGAGTTCTTTCAAAACCCTTTCTTCTGTGAGTGGACTGGTATCGACCCCCCTATTCAGAGTTTCTCCCTTGTTTGGTTTAGGCACCTCCCCCTCCTCATCTGTGGTGAATACTGAGCAGAAATATTCATTCAGTATCCCTGCCTTTTCACTGTCACCCTCTGCCCACATTACCTCCCCTTTATTAAGTCTCTGTATCCATCCCTTGGTCTTTCTTTGCTCCCTAATGTACCTATTCCCACCCAAGAATTAAAACGCCAGCTTTTGAGGTGTTGGCCTCAAGATTAAATGAGTTGTTGGGGCAAAGGGAAGTACTCTTGATTGGAGACTTTAACGCAGCATGGGGAGCAGAAAGAGGTTTTAAGCTTCAATCTGAATTTCAGTCCCTGGACCTCAACCAAGTAGTAAATACTCCAACACGTAGAAATACCCATGCCAGTATAGGGAATAGCTTGGGTTTGATATTTATAACAAATGGTATACACCTGTTGGATTACAAAGTGGGTCCTCCGAATCTAGGAGATCATAGCTATCTTGAGTGCAATATAAAACAAAACTCTGGAAATACTGATACCTTAAAATGTCGGTATGTCAGAGACTTCACTCATTTTAATAAATCTTCTTTTCAGTTTCAAATGGAACAAGTAAACTGGGCTCGTATAGATTTGATCCCAGAAGTTGATATGGCAGTTAGAGAGTTTACAAAGATTTACCTAGATATACTGTATGTGATGAAAATGCCCCTTTTAAAAAATCTAAAGAAAGATATAAACATAATCCCTGGGTAAATTAAGCAATTAAAAAACAAATAAGATGGAAAGAGGCAAACCGATCTTTAAAAGTAGAAGACTGGGAATTATTCAAAAAGATTAGGAATAAAAGTAAAAGCATGATAAAAAAGGCAAGGAAAAGATATTATAGAAACAAAGTAAACCAAACAAAAAATCCAGCCCAGTACTGGAATCTAATTAAAGATTTGGAAGGTAGGGAAAGGAAACATTCAAGTATAACTTTTAAGGATGAGTTGGGAGGAGTGATGTCAACAAAGCAAGTAATAAATAGCTTGAACCAATAGTTCTGCTATCTCCCAGACATAAAAATGGAACAGGAAGACGGCAAACAGAAATATGCTTTTCAACAAACTAAGCAATTGGAGACACACTATAGGGAGAACATTCCATGCTTTTATTTTCAAGTAATCAAAATTAGTGAAGCAAAGAAACAAATAAGGCAATTAAATCCATGGAAAGCAATTGGCATGGACAAAATAGAGACAATCTTCTTAAAAGCTTCAGTTGAACAAATAAGCCCAATTTTGACTAGCCTCTTTAATTTTAGTTTACAGCAAAAAAGTTTCCCAGACTTTTGGAAAAATTCTAAAGTGATTCCTGTATTTAAGGGAAGGGACAAAAATAATCAATCAAATTATTGTCCAGTAGCCTTGCTGTCGATCATTTCGAAGGTCTTTGAGCATCTGGTCTGTGCCCAGTTATATGAATATCTGGAGAAGTATAAACTATTGACAGATTGTCAAGCTGGTTTTAGACCTGGGAGGTTGATGGACACTGCCCTGATGGACTTCTTGGACTCTGTGGCAAGTGGACTTGAGACACAGGAGTCTGTCGGAGCGGTGTTCGTCGACCTCTCAAAGGTCTTCAATTTAGTCGATTTCAATATATTATTGGGGAGGTTAGCTCAGATAGGCATGTCTGAACCTGTTCAAACCTGGTTACTATCTTATTTAACCGAACGTACACAACAGGTCTTTATAAATGAAACATTGTCAGATAAGGAAGGTACTTTTAGGGGTGTCCCTCAAGGTTCAATTCCGGGCTTCCTGTTATTTTTGGTCTATATAAATCCTCTCCCATCATATATCAAATATAACAAGATTTATCTGTATGCCGATGATATGGGGCTCATAGGAAAAGCTACAAATATAGATAATTTACAAAAAACTCTTCAATTTGATTTTGATATTTTACAAAATTGGTTATTACAATCTAAAATGGTTCTTAGTACAAAGAAAATTCGGGTAATGCTTTTTCACTCAAAAGATAAATTGCCTTACAATCAAACATTACATATATATTCACTAAAGGGTCAAGTGTTAGAGCAGGACCAGGCCTATAAGTATTTAAGAGTCTATATGGATAGTTCTCTTACTTTTTCTACACATATAACAAATGTAGCTAAAAAGTTTGACTCTAGATTGGGTGTGCTAAGAAGGAAAACATCGATTCTCTAGAGAGAATCAAGAAATAGAGTGGCTGTTCAGTTACTCTTACCAATATTAGAATATGGTAGCTTAATATACCAATTTGCCTCTAAAACATAATTGAACTGTTTGGATAAAACATATTATAGAATGGCAAGATATGTGGCGAAATGCCCTTTTTCCACTCATCATTGCATTCTACTTCAAAATCTAGATTGGGATTCTCTTGCAATTCGTAGAAAAAAACATGTAGGGTATAAAGCCTTTAAGGAGTATGGGGGGAAAGATAAGCATGAAGTGAACTCCCTTGATGTCTCTACTTCCTATAGGTATAATCTGAGGCAGTTGAAACATAGATGTCTAAAAGTCCCTCTAGAAATTAATATTTATAGTAGAATGCAAAGATGTTTCTATTTACCAAAAACATGGAATGAGATAGATCCAGAAATTAGGATTATTGATAGTTTAGGTAAATTTAAGCACCCTCCAGATTTAATCTAGAGAGACAGATGTGCTTGCTATGGTGTTATCAAGTGATACTACCATTTGTTTGTTTGCCTGGACTGTAGATTGCCCCTAAACTCTTTCTACTTTGTTGTTGTTTCTGTGTTGGGGTATTAGGTAGTATTAGGGGATGATATTACTATTCCTCTCTCCCCCTCCTCTCTCTCTCTCTCTCTCTTTTTTTATGTTTCCTTTCTTAGACCTGAAATCCTAGAAAAATGCCCTATATTAATTGCATACATACTGTATATATACTGCTTTGCCTATTCTTTAAATTGTTTTATTTATTCTTTAGTACAAAATTTTTATTCAGATTTATGGCATATTGTGTATTTCTGCTTTTGTATGTATTCTGGGAAATTAAATGAGTGATGTCCTTAAGACTATTCCTGTAGTATACTTTATTATATGATGTTTTGTATCTGTTGAAACTGCATTCTAAAACAGGACAACTTTGATAAACAGGGCCTCTTCTGGTCCTTAAAGTTATTTTTCCTGTCAAAAAATAAAAGATTTTTTATCTATCTTATCTATCTATAAAAGGTTTTATCCCCCTTCTTGACAGAGTTGGCTATCTTTTCCTCAGTTTGTGCCTTTGCTATTCTGACTGCATCCCCTGCTTTCTTCTGCTTTAACTGGTAAAGTTCTCTGTCCTGCTTCTTCTGTGTTTCCTTATATTTCCTGAATGCTATCCTTTTCTCCTTAACCGTCCCTGCCACCTCTTTTGAGAACCATAGTGGTTTTTTCCTTCATTTTGTTTGATAGATTTGCTTCACACAAAGGCCTGTTGCCTCTGTGATGGCTGTTTTGATTATTCCCCATTGTTCCTCCATTCCTCCTTCTTGCCCATTTGTTAGTGCTTTTCTAAGGCACTCTCTCATTTTCCCAAAGTCAGCCTTCCTAAAGTCCAATACTCTTGTTTTTGTATGGCTTGACTCTATGGCTGTGTTTATTGTGAACCACACTGTTTGGTGGTCACTTGTTCCGAGATGGCTACCCATTTCTAAATCTGAGATCCTTTCTCCTTCCCCATTTGAGAGTAGTAGGTCTAAGATTGCTCCCTCCTGAGTGGGTTCCAACACTAGCTGTCTGAGGCATGCCCCCTGTAGGGCATCAAGAATGACCCTGCTCTTGAATGTGCTTGCAGCAAAGGTACTCCAGTTAACATCTGGCATATTCAGGTCCCCCACCAACAATATCTCCCCTTTTTCTGCCATTTTAAGGATGCCTTCTATCATTTCCTTGTCCATTTCCTCCCCCTGAGATGAGGGTCTGTACACAACCCCCAAGCGGATTGTGGTGCCATTTCCTGTCTCCAGGGTGACCCATAGTGACTCATCAACTTCCTGTTTACTCTTTAGTTCTGTTGCTTTAATCCCTTCCCTTATATAGAGAGCTACTCCTCCTCCTCTTTTATCCACCCTGTCCCTCCTGTAGACTGTGTATCCTGGTATGTTGACTTCCCACTCATGGTTCTCTGTGTACCGTGTTTCACTGACTGCCACAATATCCAGGCATCCCTCTTCCATTAAGGCCACAAGTTCAGGGAGCTTGTTGCACAGACTACGGGCATTGGTACTCATCACCTTCCATTTATTTTTTATGGCCTTGCCCCTTTTAGCCCCATCCCTGTCCTTAACACCTTTTTCTGCATTTATACCTGTCCTGCTCCCTACTGACTTCTCTGCCTTGGTGTTTACCTCTCTAACTACTGCGCTTTGTGGGGGGAGGCTGGGATTTCCTTGCTCCTTTTCAGTGCCTCTCCCCTTGGCTAGTTTAAATGCTTACCAATCAAGCATTTAAACCTGTCATCTAGGATCCTGGATCTCTCCCCTCTGGACAGATGCAGACCATCGCGCCAGTATAAGCCTGCATCCCTCCAGGTTGCTCCCCAGTCCCCAGTGAAGCCAAAACCCTGAGATCCACACCAGTTCTTTCAACCATTCATTGAATCCCATGGTGCGGAATACCCTAGCATCATCCTTGCCATAAACAGGCAACACCTCCAAGAAGGCTGCCTTACATGCTGCTTGTCTAAGGCCCCTTCCCAACTCCACAGACAACTCTTGCACTGCTCTGATTCCATTTACAGCCAGATAATTTGTCCCTAGGTGGGCAATGACATCCAGCTCCCTCCCTCGTGCAGCTACTCCTGCAATCCTGAGGATTCGCTTCCTGTCCCTCCAAGCCATGGTGCCAGGCAAGCACCTTACCTCCCTATCCCCTTCCTCCCCCACGTCTACTCCCCTAATGATTGAGTCCCCCACCAGGAGTTGTTTCCTTCCCTCGTGTGGTCTCGTGTCACCCTCCTGTGGGTCTCCTTTGTGGAGGTTCCCAGTATCTGCCTTGGTCTCCACTGCAGGTGCCTCCATAGAGGAACCACTCTTTGCCAGAACAGCATATGAATTGTGGAGAGCTACAACTGGAGGGATGCACCTCTGTTCCACCACCCTCTCCCACCCTGAGCCCACCTTGGTCCAACTGCTCCTCTTTCTTGGTAACCTCTGAGGTAACGGTGGTGGCCCTGGTGGTCCCTGGGTTGGGGAAGAGGTTTCACAAATCCTAGCCAGGTCAGCCTGGAGATGGGCAGCCTCCTCCCTCAGACCAGAGAGGTGCCTGCAAACAGGGCAGCATCGCAGCCTCCAGAATGTCTCCCGGAACACTGCTGCTCCACAGCCATTGCACTGCACCATTCCCATCTTGACTTATTTTGTGTCCACTTTCCTGTTGCTTTGTATGCTTATTGTCTCCTCCCTCTATGTATTTTTACACTTACTTTCTTACTGCCATGTGCCCTTACAACTCTCACCCTTCCTGTTCTGGGACAGGAACTTCCTGTAGTCTTCAGTAGTCTCCTTCCTCGTGCTTGGATTCAGACCTTCAGCAGAGGGGGGGATAGAGGTTTTTTTTTTTAGGTTCCTTCAAGGTTGCTGAAACTAACATGTCTCAGTGATCCTTCCCTTCCTACTGCCAAACAGGAAGTTCCTGTTGTCAGTCAAATTCAGTGGCTATAAAACTAGAACTGGCTTTGTGTGGGTGGCTGGAGGGAAATTAGTAAAAAAATCTGTAGTTCTGAACTTCTGTTTCTTGCTCTGCAGCCAGTTCTCTTCTGCCAGAAACAGCCAGAAGCTGTAATTGGAGACAGCTGCTTTTGTACACGTAAGCCACACCCCCAATTAGATTCACTCTCTGCTCTCAGTAAATTAAGCTGATACTGCCCCCTTCGTCAGAAAAAACACCTTTTTTTTAACTTACATGAGACCCTCTTCTTCTAATAAAGTATCTGTTTGCTTAATCCAAACAGGTACTACTCCTGCTGAGACAGAAGTGATTAATTAGTAACAAAATCTGTAGTTCTGGACTTCTGTTTCTTGCTCTGCAACCAGTTCTCTTCCTGCCAGTTCTCTTGCTGCATGTTCTTAAGTAATTCTGTTCATCTTTCCAGTCTATATACATGTGCTATCAGGTTGTACCACATTGTCCATGTAGGTATCACAGAACTGAACCACAGTCTGATTGTTATCTTTTTGCAGATGTTATCAAAATCAGTAGTTATAGGTGTTCCCCCATTGATGCTTTCTGGGTTGTGGTATAGCTAACAATACTAATCAGGGGGACAGCAATTGTGCATCTCCAAATACTTCTGCCAATTCCCCCTCAGTGGCCTGTCAGTAAGGGTCTAACAGTGGGCATGCCCAGAATGTGTCTGTTTGGTCTGCACTGAGTTCACCACATTCCCACCAGCAGATTTCCCAGGGATGGCCCATAAATTGTGCCTGAATTGCAGGTGTTAGAAAAAAAATCTGTCTCTGCACTTCCAGAAGATAGGGTGCTGGGGCAGTCTTTATTGGCAGCAAAGCATACTTGAGCCACAGGTCCAGAGTTTGACCTGTGCTTAGCTCTTTGTGCCAGTGATCAAGAATTGAGTCGGAGGTGTACCCCTGTGAGGTCTGTCAGTCCTCTGGTGCCCTATCATATGTTGCCAGAGTTCACCTTTCTGGGCTTCAGATATAATATATAATTATGTGCTGTTTAAAGTCCCTGACTTCTCTGGTAATTTTAATCTGTCTCCATGAGTAGAGGAAGAAATGTGCATAGTTGCAGGTAATGAAAATGATCCCTGTTGAAGACAGAGTAAGCCTGCTGTAAGGTCTGAAATGGGACCAGTCTAGTGTTATCTGCTATCTGATGGATATATGTCAGGCCCAACCTACTTCACATCCTGAGAGCGGTATCCAATTTTGAAAGGGGGCAGTCTTGTGTATATATAGATTATATACATAGGGGTCAATAAGTGAATTGGAGCCATGCTGGAATTTTGAATTTCCCTGTGCCATATTTTAAGAGTTACCTTGGTGAAGGCCATGGAAATTGTAAAGGTGGAGATAGCCCATGGAGATGCATGAAGATGTGTTTCCCTATGGAAGAGGTTGTTTAAGTGGAGCTCTATGGGTTTCCAATGTGGATTATAAATTCTCACACTCCAGGCATAAATGTTGTTTATTTATTGATTGATTGATTGATTGATTGAAATCTCGGATTAACACCTTTGAGAACAAGCTCTTTACACAGGTTCCACGTAAGAAGATAGCATACACTGAGACATTGTACAGATTGGTAAGAACAAATAGCAACACAATTGAACAAGAATGGTTATAACTTTAGAAAATCACAATCATAGGCTATGTACAGTAGCCCAAGTCACTTATGAAAACTTAGACACCCACAGGATGTGAGACAGAAGATGACAGACAGGGGCTACAGGTGAGGGGGAACCTAAACAAACCAGTGAGCATTGATATCGAAAGAATAGTGGAGATGGCAGAGGGGAAGGCACAGGTTCCTTGGCCAGCATGGGAAGGTAGAGGGAAGGGCACAGGTTTCTGGGCCAGTGGGCGGTAATAGGTGGGGATGTGTGAATTTGGGGGAAAGAGGATGGGGGGAATCATGGGTAAGAGGCAGGCGAGAACTGAGCACTTTAGGAAGCAAATGGGGAGAATAAAAGCATAGGAGGTAAGGGTCAGGAATTGGAGGCAGGAAGGAACAAAACCATAGTAGGATGTGAAGTTTGTCAGTGGAAGCAGTCACAGCTGGCATTCGCTGTTAGTTGTTGTCTCGCCTTTTTTTAAATAGATTGATCGAAGTTGAAGATGTGATGTCAGTGTGTAGAGAGTTCAGCCATCCTGGGGTGCAATAGGCAAAAAAAACCTTTGACCCATGGAGGTGCGACAGTGGGGAATTTTAAATATTCAGCAATCCGAACTGCGGGTGCAGCGACGGTTATCACTGTGGGTGAGAAGATTCTGTACCCCTGAGGTCATCAAGCCTAGACTGACTTTTTTTCGCCAATAGACATGATTGGTACAGAAGTCTGCCTGAGGACTAGCCAGTTGGTCTGGGCATAAAGATCACACGTATGAGTCAGCCAGGTGGCTCCCACAACAAGCTGACAGGATTTATTTAAAGCAACTTTTATGCAGCATAGGGTCTTGTCTGTAGCTGATCCATAAATTACTAAACCACAGTCAATGAGTGTCACCAGAGAACTGTGCATGGCTAGCTTAAGGGTCTCTGGTGTTAGGCTGTGTTTGTGCTAGTGCAGTAGCCCAAGCCATGTATTAACGGCCTTAGTGACTTTGTTGATGTGGAGGTCGAAAAACATTGTGCTATCCAGTGTAATCCCCAAGTGTTTGAAATGTTGCACAATCTCCAGTGGGGTGCCTACCAAGTTAGTGATGAGAAAGGGGCAAGTTCTGTACCGGTTTTGGGCAGTGGAAAACAGCATTATTTTTGCCTTGTTATAGTTCATCACAAATTTCTGGTCTTTAAACCAACTTTTGACCGCCAAGAAGTTGTCCTGGAGTTTACATTCGAGAGCGAGGGGATTTGGGTCATTGACAAACAGAACAGTGTCATCAGCATATAACAGTAGATGATAAAGGCAGGTGTGAGGTAGTTGGTTTAAAAAAAAAATGCTAAATAAGAGCAGACCCAAAATGGACCCTTGTGGAACACCAGAGTTGACTCACCTACTACTGGATAGGGTATTGCAAATCTTAACTTGTTGTGTCCAGTTCTGCAGGTAGCTGGTGAACCAAGCCACAGTGTCAGGAGAGAGACCAATGACCTCAAGCTGTTTGATCAGTAGAGCATGGTTCACTGTGACAAATGCCTTAGATAAGTCGATGTAGGCTGCACCAACAAGTAGACCTTGGTCGAGGGAACTGTGTATGTAACCAGTAAATTCAAGCAGTGTTGCTGTGATACTATGACACTTTCTAAACCCGTGTTGCTGCGGGCATTGTAGCTGATACTTTTCCAGGTATTCATGAAGCTGGTCTGCTACTATTCTTTCAAGTGCTTTTGAGAGAGGTGGCAGAATGGAGATTGGGTGATAGTTCCCACTAAGTGCCCGATCTCCACTCTTGAAGACTGGAGTCACTATCGTGGACTTCCACTTGTCAGGGAAGTGCGAGTACCTGAGAGAGACATTAAGAATATGGGTGAGTGGGGCCAATATATTGTCCCAGGTCATTTTGACAAATTTCAGGTCCAGGGTATCACTGCTGTACCTTGATTTACCCAGAACTTTTTGGAGGTAATTTCGAGCTTCCCTGGCAATGAGGGATTTAAAATAGAATGGGGGTGGAGGGGGTCAAGACCTCATTCTCTTTAACTTTAGCAGAGCTAGAATGGCAGAAGAAATCCGAGGGGGGGAGTACCCACATTCAAATCCATGAAGGCATTGTTGACTGAGCTTGCAATTGTTCTAGGATCCAGGAAGGGTATACTGTCGATAATGAGTATAGTGAGGACAGATTTGTAGTTTTTACCAGTTACTTCCTTTAAGTTGTTCCAAACATTTCTGCCATCACTCCATGTTTTGGAGAGGGCTTCCTTATAGTACTGTTTTTTTGCTGCACATATTACCCAAGTGCAGTCATTGATGATGCATAGAATGTGACATAATTATAAAGATTGGTTAGATTAACACCCCCACTGGTAGGGAGCTGCAGTAATGTAGATTTTATTTGTGGATGTCCCCATCCCCGAATAAAGTGTCCCAGGACTGAAAATATATTTTGATTGGAAACAGAGGCAGAGTTTGCAAAAAATAGAGGATGCTGGGCAGCACATTCTGCCTAATTATTTCTATAGGGTTAAAAAAAAGCCAAAGGGTATCTGACCAGTTCAGCAAATCTTTCTACATGGCATTGGTAATTGGTTCTAAATTAAACAATTCTAGCATAGCCATCTGTTTTGTTAAGGTTATTCCCAAGTACTTACTGGCACTACGGCTCCATAGAAAGGGGAAAACCATTTGCGTAGCCTGTGAGGTAATATGCAAGCAGTAATACCAGACAGGGTGGGTGGTATTGGCCAATATTGAACTGCCTAGTGACTTTCAGCCCCTGGAAGGTCCAATATTGCCTATGCTGTCCACACTAGAGGGTATTATTGCACTTAGAAAATGGGCTACATGTGTAATTTTTATAGGATAACAAAACCCTAGGGTTGGAAGCTCTTCTGAAGGTTTCCAGCCAGAAGTAAAGGCATTCTAGTAGATTTCCAACAGGGGGTAGGTTTCAGGCAGCTAGTGCTTGATCCCACCAGGGACAGGATGATTGTAGACCTAGTACTGACCAATGGGAACAGAATCACAGATGTCTGTGTAGAAGGACAGCTGGAGTCCAGCGACCACTGTATAGTGTGATTTACCATGGGGACAGGGACTCAGTCAAGTCACACAAAGGCGAAGGTTTTAGATTTCAGGAGAGTGAACTTTGCTGAAATAGGGAGATGTATTAAAGTTGCTCTAGAAAGGAGATGGTAAAAGGGGGAGGTTGAAGAGTGGGAGAAGTGACTAACCAATGCATCAGGTTGGTATCCAAAGGCAAGAAAAGGAAGCCACTATGGTTCGAGAGAGAGGTTGCAGAGAAAGTAAAGGCTAAAGGGAAGAGGTTCAAGAAGTATAAGGAGACCCAAAGGGAAGGAGGGAGACGGGGAGGTGTACCTAGAGTGTCTAAGGGATGTGGGGAAGGCTGTTAGGAGTGCAAAGGCATGGACTGAGGAAGGATTAGCGCAGACTGTGAAGAAAGGGGGCAAGACATTCTATAGGTACATCACTGAAAGAAGAAAAACCAAAGGGGGGGCATGGGCATAAAAGGGGAGGAAGGAGAGTATAAGGAGGAGGACCTGGAAAAGGCAGAAATACTGAATGAATACTTCTGTTCAGTATTCAGTGAAGAAGGGAAGGGTCAGGGATCACAGTTGGGCAACCAATAAAAAGGGGGATGAGAGAGCTGGACCACCAGTCCATTCACAGTGGAGAATGGACTAGATGGCATACACAGAGGATATTAAAAAGCTGAAGAGAGCTAGCAGCACCTCTGGCAACCACGTTCACTGAGTCACTCAACACAGGAGTGGTCCCAGAGGACTGGAAGAGGGCACAGGTTGTCCTTCTGCACAAAAGCAGGAGCAGAGAGAAAGCAGAGAACTCTAGGGTGGTCAGCATCACCTCGGTAATGGTTAAGATCATGGAGGCACTACTTGAGGAGAGAATAGTGGCACACCTAGAATACAACAGAGCACAGGATCCAAGACAACATGGATTCACAGCAGGAAGGTCATGTCAGACGAATCTGATAGACTTTTTCAACTGGGTGGCGAAGGAAGTAAATCAGGGGGGGTGGACGTTTCCTACTTCATTTTCAGCAAGGCCTTCGACACTGTCTCATGTCGGAGGCTGGTTAACAATATGGGTGGTCTGGGCATGGGGGACAAAGTGGTAAGATGGGTTAGGAATTGGCTAACAGACAGGAGGAAGAGGGTGTTGGTAAATGGGATCCAATCCGGGGAGGGGGAGTGACCAGTGGGGTACCACAGGGATCGGTCTCTGGGCCAGTCCTGTTTATTGCCTGTATTAGTGACATTGCAGAATGGCTGGAAGGAAAGGTCTGCCTGTTTGCAGATAGCACCAAGATCTGCAACATGGTGGATACTCCAGAAGGGGTGAAAGGATAAGGAGGGACATGGAGAAACTGAAGAATGGTTGGAAGTCTGGCAACTGAGATTTAATTCTGAGAAGTGCAAAATCATGCACCTGGGATGAAGGAACCCTGTGGAGAGTTACAGGATGGGGGAAGAGTTGCTGACAATCACCAAGGAAGTAAGGGACCTAGGGGTTATCATGTCTAATGACCTAAAGGTGTCCAAGCACAATTCAAAGGCTGCAGGGAGGGCCGGTGGCATGCTGGGGTGCACTGACAGAGGTATCACTAGCAGAAGGCGGGAGGTGCTGATGCTATTGTATAAAACACTGGTGAGGCCTCACCTAGAGTACTTTGTGCAGTTCTGGAGGCCAAACCTTCAGAAAGACATTGACAGGGTGGAGGCAGTCCAGAGAAGGGCAACTAAGAGATGGTACAGGGCTCGCACCAGAAAACATATCAAGAGAGATTAAAGGACCTCAGTATATACTCGCTGGAGGAAAGGAGGGACATGATAGAAACATTCAAGTACCTTAATGGCATAAACAAGGTTAGGTGGGGAGACATCTTCCAGTATAGGGAAGTACAAGAACAAGGGAGGCATGATATGAAATTGGTAGGTGGCAGATTAAGGGGAGATGTGAGGAAGTTCCTCTTTATGGAGAGGATGGTGGACACATGGAGCAGTCCGCCACAGGAGGTGGTGGGAGTAAGCACAGTGGAAGGATTTAAACATGCCTGGGATAGGCATAAGGGAACCTAAGAGGTGGAATGGAGTGGAGAAAAGTCACTGACCAGATAGGGTCAGAGGACATAAACAAGTGTAGGGCATACGGGCAGACTGGATGGGCCTTGCTGTCCTTATCTGCTGACAATTTCAATGTTTCTGTTTAATTCTATCAAATATTACTACAATTGTAATTTTAGTCATTCTTTTGGTAAAGTAGTCCCTGTAACTACTGTATTGGCCAGTAGGGGGCTCTGCAGTCTTTTATAATTGCTTCCCTGGTTAGAGGTTCCTCCCCTCCAAACACACAGACTGTGTCTCACATTTTTTTCCCTTGGGAAACTGTACTGTCACACACACACAGCCTGTGGTAATTTTTTTCCATTTGTTGAGATTGCTCCATTACCAATCCCCGCTCTGTTTGAATGGGATACAGAGACTGAATTGGGATCTATAAGGGCAGTATTGCGTGCAGTCAGGCAATGGAGCTGAGAAGAGGTATCCTTTTAAATAAAAGGTTAACGCCTGTTTTGTTTTTAAAGGCTCCTCATTGTATTGTCAGCATTGTATTCTCAGCAGGGGAAAGAGGGAGGCAAAAACAAGTCTAACTTGTGTGTGAGAGGGGAGGCGAGGGTGACCTGCTCCAGGAAGGCCCCCCCCAAGCACTTCCACTGGAAGCAAAGCAGAAGTCCTGAGGTGCGGGTGCGTCTGCAGCTAGCATGAGCCTCCTCGGCTGACTGTCTGCAGGAACACAGTTCAAGTTTCGGCCTTGCACAGGTGCAGGATTCTTCTCTCTACCTCGGACCTCCATTTTGTGAACTGCACTCACCGAAGGATGACATCGTGCTGCTGAGCTTCTCCATGGGAGGGTGGCTGAGGGACATTTTCTTTCTTCATTGCTGATACCGAGGAACAAAAGGGTCTCCCTGCTCTAATTTGAACTCTTGGCGCCGAGAGCGCCCCAGCTGATTGGTTGCACTGCAGGTGGTGACGCTCCCTGTGTCTCCTACATAGGGAGAGCCAGTCCCACCAAGACTCACTAATAAGCCTGACTTGTGTGTGAGAGGGGAGGCGAGGGTGACCTGCTCCAGGAAGATCCCCGGGCACTTCCACTGGAAGCAAAGCCGAGTCCTGAGGTGCCGGGTGCATCTGCAACCCTGGTGGGCCTCCTCGGTGGCTGTGCGGGAACACAGTTCAAGTTTTCTGGCCCCTGCACAGGTGCAGGATTTTTCGGCCCACCCTGTTCCCTCCTCCCATTAAATCCCCGTTAGCTCCACCCCTGGATCCACCCCGCCCTATCAGCGGTGTGGGGGGCAGGTCTGACAGTGCAGCTTGGGCTCCACACTAATTCCCTCCCAGCGATCTCTTCTCTGTCCCAGCTGTTAGACTGTGTCTGACACTGCAGTGGATAGGCTAACCTCCTGTGTAAAGTACAGATAAATTTATCGCTGTTTAGTATGCACTCTAAATCTCCGGTCCCCACTGTTGGACTCTAGTTCAAGACTGTAATTGTGTGTAGACAGTTTGATTATGGGGTGTCATCACTATTGCTGTTATATACTCTTACTAGATATAGTGTCTACTGAGTGTAACCTGTACTGATTAAGTGAGGCTAACGTTTAATTCCTAACCGTAGGCTATCATTATTTTGTCTACCTGACCCCTACTGTAGCTTGCTGTTCCCAGAGGGGATTAAATCGGGTAAATCACTGTGTATATCGTATGTGTACCACTCAATGGACTAATTAGGCTTCTCTAGTAATCCCCCAGGCCTATTACTGATAGCCTAATATTCCACCAGTCCTCGGGAGCTATTCCATCCCCCCTCCCGTCAGCTGCTCCTTATCCACCACGGCCGCTAGGCTAAACAACTTAGCCCGACAAATGTCTCCTGCCCAGATGTGGTTCAGGCTTCCCTCCTTTCCCACTCTGGGAGGGTGGACTTACCCCCCGTGAGATGGTCCAGGGTGTTCTGCCCATCATCTTTAGGGCTTTGGCCCTAGTGGGTCTGGTACTATGGCTCACCCTGCTCTATGTGGCCACCACTTCCCTGTCCGCCTCAGGGGGGCACTGGGAGAATTCTCCCTCCCCTGGGGTGTCCGATTTCACCTTCTCCAACATCCTCGTGACCCCCCACACCCTCCTCTGCCCCTTCTACTGCCTAAACCTTAGAAGGCTAATACACACTGTCAGGGTAAAATGACTTCGTGCCCGTACCCCAGCCCATGGCCTATCTTTTATGAGATGACGTCCGTTCTGGCTTCTCCTTGTGCTAACACTACTCTCAGGGGACACTGAAACTAATCCTGGACCAAATACCCTGGCCCCTTCAATCCCCCCAGGTTGGGAGATGGCCATGGGTCTAAAAGTGGCCCATCTAAATATCAGGAGCCTGATACCCAACCGGGATGAGCTTGTCTCATGGACGGCTCTCTATAAACCTGATATCCTTGGCGTGACAGAGACCTGGCTTAAACCCAAGATCCCTGACTCTGCATGTGCTCTCCCAGGCTATGACTTTATTCGACAGGACCGCATAGGGACAAAGAGGGGGGGTGGCATCCTGATCTACTACCGGTGCCACCTCAAGGTCTCCCCAGTAGTCCTCCAGCAATCAAATGTGTCCCTCTGTGAGGTGCTACATGTGCTACTCCTATTAGGGGATGCCAAGAAACTTCATCTGGTCTGCAGGTATAATCCCCCTAGAGGTGGGCTCCCAGAGTTGACCCACCTTCTGGACTCAGTCGATTCCAGCATTGGTGACAGTGAACTTACAATCATGGGAGACGTCAACCTAAACTGGACTGGTGAGAATGGAAGGCAGGCCTAGCCCCTTCTTGCTAATCTCGCCCTGACTCAGCTCATACAAGAGCCAACCAGGCACACAGCAAATGGTTCCTCCAGCTCCCTCCTGGACTGGATCCTGACAAATCATCTAGACAGGATCGCCTCTGTGGGAACCCTATCTGATGCAATCTCCGACCACTCCCCGGTCTAGTGTGTGTGGAAAGTTCCCTCCCCTAAAATCCCACACAAGATCATGCATGTCAGGAACTTTGCCAGGTTTGATCTGGGAGAGTTCCTTGAGGACTTACGGCTCACTGACTGGTCTGATGTGTTAAGGGCTAATGACCCCTTGGTGGCAGCCTCCCATTTCCTAACCACCTTTGGGGCCTTGCAAGACAAGCATGCTCCAGTGATCACCCGTAGGGTGAGGGGGACAGCCACCCACTGGTTACATGGGAGTCTCCTAGCCCAAATGCAGGCCAGAGACAAGTGTTGGGCTAACTCCAGATTGTCTTGTGACCCTGCTATGTTACAACGATACAGACACCTCAGAAATGAGTGCAAAAAGTGACTTCTGCAAGTCTGCTCTCACTAACTCTGCTAATGACCCCAGGAGGTTTTGGAGAAATATAAAAACCCTAGTCAGCGACTCCTCCCACCCAGGGGTAACTGACATGATCTTAAAAAGGCACCTCCTGCAACAATCCCCTCACCATTGCCAACTCTTTAAATACGCACTTCTCTGA
Organism: Neoceratodus forsteri; assembly: GCA_016271365.2. Taxonomy (NCBI): domain Eukaryota; kingdom Metazoa; phylum Chordata; order Ceratodontiformes; family Ceratodontidae; genus Neoceratodus; species Neoceratodus forsteri. The sequence goes on from CM028129.1 coordinate 729,944,651, forward strand.
CCTCTCGGCCCTCACTGCTCATTTCCCTCCCAGCGTGGAGATGACCTTCCCCCCTCCCTCTAACCGGGAGGAGGATCACCCCTTACATCAATTATTTCACATCAGGGCGGTGACAATCTCTGACACACAGAGACTCCTAGCTGGACTCTCCCAGTACTCTAGCCCCGGCCTAGATAACATGGAGCCCAAGCTTCTAAAACTTGGGGCCCCCCTCATTGCCTCCCCAGTAGCCCATATCTTTAATCTATCCCTGTCACTGGAGTCCATCCCAGATATATGGAAGGAAGCAAGGATAGTCCCTGTCCTGAAGCAGGGTGACCCCAAAATACCGGACAACTATCATCTGATTGCTATCTTTTCATCCCTTAGCAAGCTCCTCAAAAAAGTAGTGGCTGAGCAGCTCTCAGAGTATGTCCAGCATCACGAGCTGCTATCCCCGACCCAGCATGGCTTTTGTAGGGGGCACAGCACCTCCACAGCCCTGATCGAGGTCACCACTGGCATCAGGTCAGCCATGGACCAGGGCAAGCTCTCTGGAGCCGTATTTATTGACCTATCCAAAGCCTTCGACCTTGTTGACCATGCACTGCTCTGTCAACAGCTGGGGTCACTTGGTTTGTCCCCTACTGCTATGAAATGGTTTTCGGGCTACCTGCATGGCAGAATGCAATGGACCTGCTTCAATAAAGTCCTGTCCATACCCCTACCGGTCACATCAGGTGTCCTCAGGGCTTGGTCCTTGATCCCCTTCTCTTCTCTCTCTACATCAACCAACTGCCTACAGTGACAACAAATTGCAGAACTGTCCTATATGCAGATGACCTGGTGATACTGGCCCACTCCAGTGACATGGCTGCTCTCACCAAGAGAATGTCTGAGGACTTTAATAAGGTCCTGACCTGGGTGATGGACCATAAACTGGTCTTGAACCTAAAAAAAAACCCACGCTATGCTTTTTGGCTCTACTGCCAAAATCAAAGCCTCAACATCCCCCCTGAACATAATCAATCCGGATGGCTCCTCCCTCCCTGTGGTGAACTCTGTCAAGTACTTAGGGGTCACCTTAGACCCCCAACTTGATATGGGAAGTCACATCGCTAAAGCCTGCAAAACAGTAAACTGCAAGCTGGGACTGGCCTACAGGGTCAAGTACAACCTTAATCCTGCGGCCAGGCTTGCCCTAGCGAGAGGTGTCCTTCTTCCCTCCCTTGGCTATGGTCTGCATATCTTTGCTTGCTCCACAAAGGCTCATCTCACCAGATGGCATACGGCATACAACAATATCTGTCTTTTCGCCCTAGCGGCTCCCCGTCTCACCCATCACTGTGAGCTCTATAATAAACTCCGGTGGCTCTCCCCAGCCAGATACCTGGACTTTGGGATAGGTTGCCTTACGGGCAAGGTGATCAGTACGGGTACTCCATTGGGATTGGCCCAGATCCTTCCACCAGCTGACTTTTCCCCCTACTCGCTAAGGTCTCAAGCCCAGGGGCTGCTCAAAGTCCCAGCCACAAGAAACCTCATGGGAGCTAGGGACTTCATAGTGTGTGCGCCTAAACTCTGGAACTCCCTACCTGAGTCTGTTCGCCTGGCCCCCTCCCATCAGTGCCTCCAAAAATCCATGTGGGATTACTTGAAACAAGCCTCAGCATGTGACTGCTTCAGCCTCCCCCGGGCCTCTTAGCCTCTTTCAGGGCTGCCCGGACTCTACTGCCGCCCGCCCCACTCCACTACCACCAACTGACCTGGATAGAACTGTTGGCCTGTTGTCCCCTGGCCCTGTTAAACTGAAATCCCTATCATATGTTATTGACTCACCATACTCGTAACCAAATGACCATAAGCTGTACCATTGCTTTCTACTTCTCTGTGATATGTGCCTACTGTACCTTTGCTTCCTACTTCACTGTAATATGTGCCAACTGTATTCCCTCATCTTGCCTTGCTGTTATTATGCAGTTGTGTCCTCAGTATTTCCCTCTTATATTGCCCATGCTGTCAACTTGTATTTGATATGTTGTCTTTGTACCATTATGTCCATGGTGTCAACTTGTATTTGATGTGTTGTCTCTGTACCATTATGTTGTACTCTCCCGGGTCGTTCCTGAAAATAGGCATAATACTTGTCTAGTGTACTTACCAGGTAAACAAAAGCTAAATAAATAAATAATAGCACAACACTAGCGCTGTCAGGGACAGGTATGATGATACTGATGGTAGTTTGTCCCAAGAGCAAGGTTGAAAAGGACTGTGAGTGTGCAGTCAGTTTTAAAAAGAAAAAGGTTTTTACCAGAATGTGCATAAAAGTGACAATGACCGCAAAATAGAAACTGATGAAATAAACAAGAAAATAGATGGTCTCAAAGTATATAACACTCCAGGACTAGACAATATTACACCTCAAATGCTAAAACTAATGAAGGGAAGCATTATTATCCCACTAAAAATGTTGTTCAAAAAATCTTTCAGCACAGTTGAGGTACCGAAGGATTGGAGAAAAATCAAAAATTACTCAAACTCACAAAACAATGGATAGACAAAATGTCTGTAATTACCACCCCGTAAGTTTCAGTTCAGTACCAGACAAGATCTTGGAATCAATAATCAAGGACAGAATACTGAATCACATTTAAATAAATAATCATTTAGCTCTAGAACAACATGGGTTTACCTCAGGACATTCCTGCACAATGAACTTTATTTGTTTTTACGAACAAAATCGGTAAGTTATTAGATCAGGGAGGTGTGGCAGACCTGGTCTTTTTTGACTTACTGTATGTAAGACCTTTGATACGGTGCCCCACTGGGCAGTGGTTGAAAAAATGAATAGGTTTAATATCAATAAAAACACAGTGAGATGAGTTGCAAATTGGTGTATTGAACGAACCCAGAGGGTGACTGAACAGTTACCTATCAAGGGAGGGCCAGGTGATGAGTGGGGTGCACCAGTTTCGGTACTGGGATCCATTATGTTTCAGTTATTCATAGCTGATCTAAATAATAACATACAGAACTGGATTACTAAGTATGCAGATGACACAAATTAGGAGGACCAAGTATTACTACAGTGAAAGTATTCAAACAGACCTGAACATTGTAGCAGTGCGGGCTTGTAAATGGAGCATGATGTTCAACTTAGATAAGTGTTGTATCCTTCATTTAGAGAGAAACAATGCAATAAATCAGTATTTATTAAGTAACACTACTCTGAAGGTAACAGTTAAAGAAAAATATCTAGGCATAATTATAAATAACAAGCTGGACATTAAAGACCAATGTATTAATGCCGTGTCGCGAGCTAACAGAGTACATGGTGCTATAAAAAGAAATATAAACATTCGTAGAGCAGATGTTATGCCCCTGTACAGATCTTATGTAACACCACTTTTGGACTACTGTAGTCAGTCGTGGTGTCCATATAGGAGGTTACATGTTGACAGAGTGGAGAGGGTGCAGCACAGAATGACTAAAATAATATTGGTCATTAAGGATAAACCTTACAAAGAAAGATTAGGTAATCTAAAGCTATATTCATTGGAGGAGCTCAGAAAAAGAGAAAATATACTACTGTCGTATGATATAATTAATGATCCTCACCTTATGAATGAATTAAACATTACCTTCCAAATTCAGAAGCTAGGGGTCCTGCACTACAGGTCACCACAAGAGGATTTAAAACAGAAAAAAATAAAGTACTTTTACATAGACAGGATCTTGAACCTTTGGAACAGTTTACCTGAAAATATTATAATAAGTGAAACTAAAGAGAGTTTCAAGAAAAGATTAGGTGGCTGTATAATGAATGGAGATACATTAATATATTGTATATGATCTTTAGCAGCTAATTTTGGGTTTGTAGCCTTATCAGCTCCTTACACATTAGTGAAGATTAGTGAGTGGCATACCTTCGACATATGTTTTTTCCTGTTTGCTGTTGCCAGAGGTTCTGTATACAGGGTGAAAAGGAAAGGGGGTATGGGACAGCCCTGCCTTGTGCTCTTTTCCAGCAGGATAGACTCTGTTAAAGAGCCATTCTTTTTGATACAGGCTTGAGGGGCCTGGTAAATGCTTTGTAATAGTTCAACTCATTCCCTCAGAAAGCCAAAGCCCAAAGAACTTCCAGCACAAAAATGGCCAGGCCACACAATTGAAAGCCTTATCCGCATCGAGGCTGGTGAGGACCAGTGGTATTGACTGAGATGTGGCATAATCTAACAGCAACAGTGTGCAACACACATTGTTATGTGCCTGACACCGGTGTACAAATCCGGCACAGTTCCTGTCCAACAATGACTGGAGAAGGGGGTTTAACCTAGCCAACCAAATGGCCATAACTACTTTATAATCATAGTTTAAGATGGTGACTGGCCAGTATGAGGATGGTTGAGTGCGGTCCTACTCTGGTTCCGGGAGTGTGGAAATAGTTGTGTATGTCCAGGATGGTGGTGGGGCACATCATAGTTATATCGACTGGTAGGTTCTTAGTGGGGGAGGGATAAGGGTGTCTTGGAATGTTTTAAAGAATTCAGCAGGATACCCATCAGGGCTTGGGCATTTCCCCATTTTAGAGTTCTGAAGCCCCAGTTCCACCTCTTCCTGTGTGATAGTGCAGGGTAGTCTTTGGGACTGCTCCTGTGAGATACTAGGGAAGTTCAAGGAGGACAGAAAGGAATCTTGTTTGTGTCATATAAGCCTCTGGGCCTGCCTAATAATAGGCATTGCTAAAACCCTTTCATGATATCAGCATAGTGGTGCTTTAGCATGTGTGTGTGGGGGTCCCTCAGCAGTGTGATGCACGTCTGGGCTTTCCTGGCTCTTGGGCGCCAAGCTAATACTCATGCTCCCCAGGCCTCCTCCTTGTAGTATTTATGCCTAAGATAAAATAAGGCCTGTTCCACATATAGATCTAAAATCTACTGAATATCCTGTTTAACTAATTAGATCTGTGCAGATACAGTATAATCTCCCTGCAGGTGGAGTTGCTGAATAGTCTGGAGGGACTCCTACTACTGATTCAGTTTTGCCTTCTTTTGTTTGTGCAGGTGGGAGGCATGTACCAAGTTATGAGTGGCATTATCCTGGATGTGCTCTACTTGTCTGTGGAAGGAGGCATCGCAGATGGAACCTCCAGTGCGTATTATATTTATTTGGTTGTTGATAACGGGGTAAGTGCACTAGAAAATAAAATGCCTATTTTCAGTCATGATCAGGGCCTCACTTTTTTTTTTTTGGTTAATGCCAGTCTACAAGATACATCAGAAATTGATGGACAAATTCATGTTTAAGGAGTCTGTTAATTAAAATTTTTGTTCAGAAAACTAAAAATAACTCATTCCCAGAGTGTGTCCTGGGAGAAGCGTATGTGGGATTAATAAAAAAAACACTAAAGTACAGTAATTTAACAAAATGATGTAGAGCAAAGAAGTAAGAAATACAAAATGCAGCTACAAAATAAGCAAAGAAAAGTTAAAAAAAAAAAAAAAAACAAAGTGTACTGCTCACGGGTGGAAAGCAGCCACAGGAAGATCTGATCAGGTCCCTGACTTGGCTTCCAGAGAGACAGGCATGTCCAGGAGAATGCAGCTTGGTTGGTAGACAGGCCATGCCTAATAAGAAGGCTCAATAGGGGGTGTGAGTGAAAAGGGTTTACCTGTGGGCAGAGGGGTGATACAGCATGAAAAGGGTGGATAGGCAGTCAGAAAGAGTGGCAGTCCAGAAACTGAAGATAAGGAAGGTACCATGGACAAGTCGTTGCCCCTCCAGGGAAGTTTAGCCCAGGCTGGAGTACATCTCACAGTGGCTTGGGTTGGTTTTGGGGGGCAGTGGAGGGTGAAATGGCAGAAGGCATGGTTAAGGATGGCCATTCTAGTTAGTGCAGACTGTGGCATGGCTTCTTAAGACATTGCCTCCTTAGTCAGAAAAAAAAAATGATCATTTTCTGAATGACCTCCCATTTGGCAGCAATGGTAAGGTGTGATTTGCTATGGTTGAGGGCACTGAGCTTGCGGAGGTATTTGTGGAAATGGAGTTGATGTGGGTGGAAAAGTCAGTGTAGTGAGTAGTCCAGTCAGACGCCATGGTATTTTAAACAGACTTCAAGGTATTTCACAGACATGATATGTGGAATGTAGTGGAGGAGGGTTTAGCTAAACCAAAAAACACTGGCTGGTGCACCACTGACAAAATGAGGAGCTGCTGCAAAGTAGCATAAATATCCAATATAACACACAATGCAGCTCTACACACATGGCTCAAAAAAGCTGATTTATTGAAGCTTCCACATATAGATGATTCCTCAGCCCTTCAAGGGGACAATCCCTCTTCCTCAGGGAGGGTAGAGTCACAAACCACAGTATCACACTTAAATACCCTTAATGCATGATGTATTTCACATGAAATTGTGTCGTAGACCTGTGATAACAAATAGCCAATCAAAATACCTATAATAATGAAAATTATTAGAGATATATAGTGCGTACCAAAAATAGAAAAGAACAATTTAGCGTCATACAAAAATTCCTAATTCAATAACAGTTGTAAATGACATACTCATATAAATAATTATTAAATTAAATAATTATTTAAACATCACCCCCCCCCCAAAATAAAAGAGGGGGGGTATGAAAGATGCAAAACCACTACTGAATGTATCTATCTAATTAGATATTTATGGATCAGCATTTAAGTTGACATCTGTTTTGAATGGCACAGATCTCCCCCCCCCCTTTTTAAATCACTTATAACAAAATGAAAACATACTCTTTTTGCCATTCCACATTTATATTAATTCATCCTCAGAGAGGTTAGTGTGATTATGTGATCGCTAATGCTGATCCATAAATATCTAATTAGATACACACATTTAATAGTGGTCTGGCATCTTTCATACCCCCTTTTTTTTGGGGGGGGGTGTTTAAATAATTTAATTATTATATGAGTATGTCATTTACAAGTGTTATTGAATTAGGAATTTTTGTACGATACTAAATTGTTTTCACAAGTGTCATCTACTAACATTCTAATACTAACACAAAGTAGAATTTCTGGTACATGCTTAAAGAGATTTCCCCAACTTAAAGTAATGTAGATCTACACCCCATAGTTCGGTGCCTTACCTCTTTGAACTACTGCTGAGGTATATTAGATGCAAAAATATTCAGTACTTTTCCTGGTAGAACACTTGAAAAATTGATTTAACCGGGACACAGGCACTTCCCGGTTCGAAGATCCAACCCTGTGCTCAACTAATTTTATGATGTGATCACAGGGAGAGTGCGAGGATGCGTGACATTATAGTCTATGGGGGGTAACTTTAACAGCAGTTTTATGTATTACAGTGAGCATGTGGTGATTAAATAGGGGCACTGGGTGATTAACTGTGCTAGTTGCCCAGTGCCCTCATTTAATCACCACATGCTCACAGTAATATATAAAATATATGTTAAAGTTATCCCCCCCCATAGACTATAATGTTGCCTGTCCCTGCACTCTCCCTGAGATCACGTCATAGAGTTGGCTGAACGCAGGGGCTCATCTTCGAACCGGGAAGTGCCTGTGTCCCAGTTAAACCAATTTCACCAGTGTTCTGCCAGGAAAAGTACTAGATATTTTTGCATCTAAAATACCTCAGCAGTAGTTTAAAGCAGTAAGGCTATGGCATGCTGAGGTCTAGGTTGGTAGATCTCTTTAAATCAGCAGTTCAGGGTAGCTGTAAAAAAAAAAGGCACTGTCTGCTTTCCATTCTGTATGGAAATGCTGTGTTCCCTTACTGAATAAAACTTCTTTTAACCAAAAAAGTAGGGGTAGACTAGGGACCAATTTTTCATAGATTGGCAAAAAAAAGTTTGATTAAGCTAAAAATATACTACTTTCCAAAAGCAATTTGGGTGGTTTAGAGGAAAACACTGGGAAAGTACCAGCTTTCAGTAGCTGGTGCCAGAATGTCCAATTAGCACTTTTACACAGTACACAAAAATTTTACAGTACATGTACATGTTTTTAGTTCCTCGAAACAGCGCACCACAACTTCTGGTTTCCATTACTGGAAACCATCTCACGAGCAGCTGCATGCTTCTCTCATGTACTTCGTGTTAATATGCCCTGCCGACCAATGACTGAAGTCGGCAGGGCATATTAGCTTAAAGTACGCAAATGAAGTGCATGGCTACTTGTGAGATGGTGGATTCCAGCAATGGAAACTGGTGCTATTTCGGAGAATAAGAAAAAAAATGTACAGGTACTGTAAAATAGTTGCATGCTGTGTAAAAGTGCTAATCGGTCATTTTGGCACCAGCTGGTGAAAGCCAGTACTTTTCCAATGTTTTCCTTGTAAGAACAGTAATCAGATTCAGTAGTGGAGCCTAGACACTTGTAACTAACATGAACATTAAGTAAAGGGGATGCCCCGAAACATCCGTATGAATAGCTCAGGAAACTGGCAAATGGCTTGATAACGAGCCAGCTTAGCTCAAAGTACAGACATTTCTCAGACAGATCTGATCCAAACAAGCCAGGTACTGCATCGAATCCCAGAAGCAAAAAATATTGTACTAGTAACAGTCCATTAAAGCTAATCAAAATCACTTAATCAAAAGCCGTCAATAAATGGAAGGAAGGACCATAAATTATTCACATTTACATAGGGTTGAAGCCACCAGACAGTTGAATGGTAGAAGTATATTATTTTGTACAGTGTCTTTCTTTCACACATCCCTAAACTTCTCTGTGTGTCAGCTCCTGCTATTGCCTCTCCACTCTCTCACCTTCTGAACCTCTCCTTCTTCTGCAATGCTGTCTCTCAGGCCTGGAAGATTGTGAAGGTTCTGCCTCTGCACAAAGGGGGAACCCCTCCTCACCCAGCAAGTTCTGTCCTATCTCACCCTTTCCTTTTCTTGCAAAGCTGCAGGAGAGTATCATTTACTCCAGACTTGCTGACTTCCTTCATTCCTTCAGCTTCCTCTCCCCTGGCAACAAAAATGCAACATCACAGCACATACGTGTATTAAGAAACAACTGGGATTAAGCAAAGAACAAGAGCAGGAACCACAAGCAAACATAAAGAGAGAGGTTTTGAAGTTAGATTTGAAATGGCAGAGGGTAGTCAGCAAGCAAAAAGAAAGGAGGAAAGCTTCTCTGTATAACTTGCATTTTATTGTTTTTGCAGGAAAAAATTCCATATAGTTCCAATTCCACAGAAGTATACAAGTCTTTAGCATTTGCATAACAAGCTTTTGAGAGACTAGCATAAACATTTATTTTAGAATCTGTACACTTAGACATGTAATCTTGTGGTGTGTAACTGGGGGAAGAACACCATATTTTTAACATAGGCTACTATCACCATAGCTGTGCAACAAGAAAAAGCAAAAATCACCAAAGGAAGTAGGTAGGTGATACCGCTATCAGAGATGATGTGCACCATAACATCAAAAACCATTTAAAAGGTAATGTTGAATCCCATTAAGAGGAGCTTATTTCCTTCAAACCACATAACTTCAAATATATTGAGCAGAAAGATGAGTCTAGCTTAAAGAACTGTATAAGTCTCTAGAAAACTGAGAACCATAAACATAGACTGTTAGTAGTGGCAGGCTTCCTCTAGTGTTTAGGAGCCATGCAAGTCCTTCATATCAAAGAAGTCCTAAAATTATGTTAAACTCACAAAAAACTCAGGAAAACCACATGGCTAACACTATCTTTAGTATGTTGACTAAACTAATGCTGGCCAGAAAAACCCAATAGTGATTTCTCCATTCAGCGCATGAGCCCATCCCATACATATACCTATTAACCTACATTACAACAAAAATGTTGGAATGAAAGAAGGAAATGAGCAAACCTATGAACTAAAAGTAAAATATGTCAAACAGAAATGAGAACCTCACTTCTGAAAAAGTAGCACTTATCTGCCAGCTTCAGTCAGTCTTCCATCTACGGATTCCCCTTCCTCCCTGGAAGGAACTTGAGATGCTCTCTTACTGACCCATTTTCCAGCATCCTTCCAGTTACTAAATTGGTAAAGCCTCCTGATGTAGGTGCTCTGAAGTTGGGCAGGCATCAACAGGGAGTGCATGACCCCCCAGCTGTAGAGCTGCTGGTGTACCACGCCACATAGTTTATGGCAGGAGCACATGTCAAGGGAGAGATCTGGAAACAGTGTGCCAGCTCTTCCTGTTGCAAAGCGTGATGCTTGCAGGCCAGCCATACTAGATAACCCCTGGTCTTGATACCACCTACTACCATCAGCAGGGTGCATGGAGCATTTTTGGTGTTACTAGCTGCTTTCAAATTTTCCCTGTATACTTGCCGTATTCCAGTACCAGTATCCAAGACACTGGATATCAAGAAGTACAGAACATATATTACATTGTTGCCCTCTTCCCCTAAGGTAAGCCCACCACTCTTATGTTGGATGCCCAGCTTTGATTTCCAAGTGGTTCTAGGGAATAGTGGAGAAAGGTAATTTTTTTATTGATGGTGTTTGTGGCGATTGCCAGCAAAGGGCATTCATCAGTTGCCTTCACAGTGCCTGACACCAGCTCAGTTTCAGTATCCTGGACCATTAGCCTTCTCAGGAGGGCTTCGATTTTGGCATCATCTCCTTTTATGCTGGTGAAGAATGACTGCTAGGGCAAGTCCACCCCCCATCCTTACACCTAATTTCCAGGCCACACTCCGCACCATCTAGCTGCTACTGAGCTAGTTTCCCTCTCCTGTCACTGTCATGCAATTTTGGCATTCTCCATTTCTAACAACAGTTCATCAGGGTAAATACTATACAAAGTGCACATTTTAAATGCACATTTTTTTCAGTATAAAGGCTCTACCAACGTGAAGCTTTCTCAAGAAATGCCTGCTTCAGGTAATAGCTCTCTAGCATTGCCCAGAGCTGTCTTTTTTGTAGTAAATTTAGAGCTTGGAAAAGGTACCAGGTTGACACCACTAGAAATTAATACAAAATTGCACATATAGTACCCCAGTAATGGCAGAGCATCATAGGAAGTCCATGGAAGTGACCATGAATGAGCTAAGGCTGATCAGAGTTCAGCAGGACTGAATAGTGCCACATGGCTTCACAAACATTCTGCAGAGGCCAAAACAAGAAACACACTTCTCATCCTTATTAGGACTTTGCAGTGTGCTACATGTGTATCTCAGCTTAGGAGCTTTTTAAACTCCTGCTTGAAATCAGTTTTGGTTATATTACCATGATTTTAAAGTCCTATGCCTTATTTATTGGCTTTGCTTGGTCTTGCTTCTGTTCATATCTCTGAGTTACTGACCTCAATACCAAGCTTGCCAACCACTCAATCAGCTTCCAAAAACCTGCTTTTGGTCCAAGGGTCTTGACTCAAAATCTATGATGATCAGGCCTTTTTCATCTGTGGCCCATGTTTTTGGAGTTCATTACTGCCAGAAATTTGAATGCTTCCTACTCTGCAAATCTTCAGAGCTTCTCAAGACTAACGTAATTAACCAGGCTTCACAGTTATGAAACTAATGACATGGGCGGAACGTTGGACCTCTGAACATGCATATTTTAATTATTTCATTTTTATTCTATTTTATCTTTTATTGTTGACTGTTAATACAGTGTATTAAGATGTCAATATGAATTATGTTTATAAAATAAATTGAAGTGGAGACAGCCTTAGTTCATTCATGGTGCTTTGCATACACATCCCATGATGCTTTGCATTAGAGGGCAGGAGTAATTTTGTATTTCTTTAAAATTTGTCATTTTTGACAAATCCTTCTCAAGTTGACCCTTACTTACTTCAGTGTTTTTGTGCTGTGTTTCTTGCATTTTAAACTAGAAACTAATGTTCTGTGTTTACATATGTGTGCAGAATATATATACACATGTGTATAGATGCATTCTTTGCAAAAACGTCATTAATGTACTAGTTAGGGTAACTTAACGGGCCATTGCTGTAGATATTAATTTAGGCATCAAGCCCCCACAAAAGTAATAAATTAAGCATTTCAAGTCCCCCTTCCCTGCTGCTCCATAGAGAGCAATGGTGTTTGCAACATAACAAAACTGGGTGGACTACCCAGGTAAACTTGAACCTGCTCGATTGGGACCCAGCAGCCACTTCTGTATTCGCCAAAAGGTTTTGGCAGTATTTTAAAAAGTGAAGATTATTCAGAAAATTTTACCGACAGCAGCCTTGCACTCCCGCTGCAGCTTACAAAGGTATGTGGGATGGGAGTGGGCTGCATGAATCAATTTGCAAGTCACCTTTAAAAGCTCCAACTATACAGCAACCCTATGGATTCTCCCGCAGCTGCTTCCTGCAACACATGTCATTCTCAGGACAGCTGCGGGAGGTTGTGGGTGCACTGCTAGGGGCTCTTATTTAAAATGCTAGTGGGAGGGACACAGGATCAAGCAGATAAATCGTAAAAAAAAAAAGAACTGTTTGTGAAAATGCTCATTTGGCCCTTTCTAACAATGAGGTGGGGCCCGATTTTAGGTGGACATTTCCCCTTTAAGCATTTCAAGAGGATGGCTGCGACTTACTTGGTCTACACACAATGGACCCAGGCACCCTTTAGGTGATGGTGGACAAGTGGGTGATGGTATTGTGTGGTTGTCCAGGCTGGAAGATGAGACGTGCCTAATCAAAGAGAGAAATGTAAGTGGGAAAAATCCCCTGTCATATGTTCCCCACTGGGGGTGAATGGGACATAGTGGAATGAAAAACAAGTGGAAATAGTGGTGGTTCTCAAGAAAACAGAACTGTTATGTTCTCCCTGCCTATTTACAGCACCCAGTCAGAAGTGTAAGTCCAGGATAGAATATGAGGGGAAAGTCAGGGGGTGTCTGGTGGTCAGTGGTAACAGTTCAGTGGGTGTGGGATCAAGGGCTTGTCAAAGAACTAAAGGAGAGCCCAGGCCACTGGGTGAAACATGAAAAACAGAAAATAAAAAACACACCAAAAGACTCAAATACAAAGGATTTTACAGAAGAAACTATTAAATTCTGCTCAGCACTGAAACAGAAGAAAGGTCTTGACATCCCCAAAACACAAGGGATATTAGAAAGACTTGCTCAACATTTTTAAAGGAACCACTCTAAAACTCAAGCTCCTCTGAACCTGCAGGTGTGCCTACTGAGTCAGATCAGGGCAGCACTAGGCCAATCTGAAACAAAAAAACATGCTTTGGATGTTAACTTTAGTTAACATACCCAGACAATGCTGCCAGTGGTGTGGAAGAAAAAAATTGCTGTAGCCAGCTGTGCTGTTCACACTCTGATAATCTCTGTATGGCTCAGAGTAGTTATGGAGCCAGTAGCCTGTTGTGGCCAACGACAGGATGATGGATGATCTACACACAGTGTCCAACTAGAAAGAATGGCAGAAGTTCACTTCAGGGTTGTTAAAATGCTAATCTTGGTCAGTTAACAAAAGAGTTGGAGAAAAGGAAAGTTAAGGAACTAAACATACCTAATGTTATAGAAGTGTACTGCAGATTTAATCTTGGTTCTTATTTAAATATTTATCTTCTGAAGGACAGTTTGGGTTGTAGGCTTAGAATTTAATAACAAATGTGCCCGAGTGTGCAGAAAAGTGAACTTTGTTTTTTGCCAGCAGTACTGAGAATGTTTTTGTTTTTTGTTTTAAACCAAGCAAAGCTGCCAAAGACACCGACTGCATGTAGCCTCAGAAAAAGGATCATAAGGCTAGTTGAATTATGCCCATTAAATGTTTGTACCATATGTTATGGGAAGGGGTCAAAATAGAGAAACAGAGTTCTTTTCTGGCTTGCAGCTGTCAGGTTTGTATTTAATAAGGCTCAGTGGAATGTTTCAGATTATCAGTTTACTTTTATTTACTTTTCCTTGATCTTAACTAATATACAAAAATAAATACTGAATCTTTTATAAAAGTAAGTCCTGGTGAGCACTGTAGGATCAGTGCTAATGCCTCTTGTAAACATTTTGCCATTATCCTTTTGTTAACACCTTCTTAATGCATTTACTAACAGGGAAAAATATGCCTACATTCAGGTTCAGGCTACATAGCACAAGTAAAGGCAAGTTTTAGCTTTTGAGTTCTCTCATTTACTTAGTGAGGCAGCTGAAACACAGTGTAAAGGAAATAAACAAAAAGTTGAAGTTGAACGTTCCAACTGTATTTCCTGACATCTGTCTTAGAACACAAAACATAGGACTATGAAAATGATACTCCACAGAAGAAAGGGCAGTCACTTACCAGTAACAGTAGATCACGGAGAGAATCTGCTCCAGTGAGCCACACCTGTGGAACATAGATGCCATTGGTGGCAAACCTATCTAGAATCTTTTGCCTAGCAGGCCACCCACAAAGATGCACACTGTCAGCATCTGTATAATGTGGACAGCTTCAAACCTCTGCAGTTCTACCAGAGACAAAGAAACAAGTTTGTGCCAGACTGACAAATGGCAAATACAAGCACATCAAAGCCCCAAAAGGGAGCAGTGACAACCAACAAAGAGAACCCAGTACAGGGTAAATAGGGCAAAACAATAACATCCAAAACCCACACTAGACCAAGGGGGAAGGTGAGAGGGTGCACTATGGTTCACTGGAGGAGATTCTCTCTCGAGGATCCACTGATACTGGTAAGAAAGTGTCCTGTCTTTTTCAGGGATCTCTCTCTCTGCAGTAAGCCACACCTATGGAACAATTTCCAAGCAGTATCCCAGATAATGGGGAAGGGAGATACAAGCCAACCAAATACCTAGGCCAATGTTGCATGGGCCATGAAGAAGAGAGCCACAATAGGATGACCCCTGCACAATATAGGGGCACAGGAGCAAGTCACCTGGAAGCCTCAGTCAGCAACACAAAAAAATGTGTTGATGACAGACAGACAGACACACAAAATGGTCAGCATATAGACATGGGGTCTGGGTATAAACAAGGGAAGTCGATGGGACCAGGCCCTGTGAACAAACCATGGCATAGAACGCTGCCAAGACAAAGCCGGGTGGCAACCAAACACAAAACAGGCAGCAAGGCAAAGCCCTGTAACAAGACCTAAGAAAGCTACAGGCCCTACGATTATTGGGGGGGGGGGCAGCTAGCAGTCCTAAGAATATGTAGAATAGCCAGAAATCATAGCCAGCAGGGAAGCCCACAATGGTGCCGGGAAAAACAGCCATGTTAAGAAGCCAATGGGACATTGATGAAGCAAATTCAGGTGATGACCAGCAAAAATAGAGGGATGCTGAAAAATGGTGACCCATCCCAAACAGCACAAACTCATCAGTGAGGCAAAGCTAGGTGATACAGCTGCAGTGAGCCACACACCCCATAGAGCTGGGCAGTGAAGCCAGGAACTAAGTCTGCTGACCCAAAAGAAAGGCCAGAATGGCAGCAGAAAGTCAAGACAAAGCCAACAATGGCAACAGACTTACAGCCCTGCACAAGGCAGGGGACTGGGCATGCTAAAGATTCAAAGCCTGGAGAGGACCAGTCGAAAACAGAGATGCTATTAATGGCAACACCAACCCAGTCAGCAAACATGTTAATGGAACAAGTCCAGAAGACAAAGTCAGAAGGAACCACCAGCCCATCAGAAATAGAGGTCAGGGAACAAGGCCAGGAACCAACTAAGGGATCCCAGAGGATGGCCAGAACAGCCAGAAAGCCAGGTCGAAGGCAAAGTTAACAACATAAAACATGAAAACAATCAAGCACAAAGCAGAAAGCTGCACATGTAGCAAGGACAAGGCAAAACCAAGTGAAGGGACAGCACCAAAAAAATTGTGAACCCCAACACAACAGCAAGGCCATTGATAAGGCAAGGAAAAGCATCAACAGTGCTGAAGGAAGCCATGGGTCCCACAGAACCGGGGGTTGGGGAGACAGCTGGACCAAGCATAAAACCAAGTCTAAGGCAGAGCCAGTGAAGGAAACATGAACCCAGCCATGCACAAGGCAGTGGACTGGACACAGAGCAGACACATCGATGAGACAGCCAGGTGACAACTAGCACAAAGGGGAACACCAAAAAAAATCAGGATGCCAGACCAAACAGGAAAGCCATCGCTAAGCCAAAGCCAAAGCCAGTTGATTGAGCCAAAGGGACCTATGAGCCCCACGGTAACTGGAGGATTGGCTGTCACACCAGAAACTGACCGTGGCTTCTGAAGATGATTGGAATGGCAATTAAGGCCACATATATATGACCAGCACTTACATCTCCATGAAGCAATGCAGCCACCAGCAGAGAGACTCATGCCAGAAAGGGTGGGATGACAAGCTGGCAGCGGGAAACCAGACAACAATGGGAGACTGGCAGTGAGCCGTGAAAAGAGAAACCATCAACAGAGCAATGCAAAAGGTAGCAGGCAGGGCCGGCAGCACAGGAAACAAGGCCCTTGTGGGAAGTAGAAGAACAGACTCACATTGCTGAAAAACTGAAGACAAAGGCTGCCAAAGCACATAGCAACGAAGTCTAAGGTGGGAGTTCTTTGGCCTGACGTGAAGTTAGTGTTGGAATACGAAAGAACTGAGAATGTTTTGGGCCACCAATGTTACATGGGTACAGACTATAAGCATCATCATGGGTGGCCTGCTAGACAACAGTTTCGGAATAGGTATGATGATGATGATGTCCGTGTTCGATAGGAGTGGCTCACTGGAGGGAGACATCCCTGAAGAAGCTCTTGGTTTGAAAATGTTATGCTTTAAGTTATGGAAACAGTATGGTGAAAGAAAATGAACATGATAGAAAGAAATTCAGCTTTTGAACTGAAAAGGACAGACTTTCTTCAGGTATGGAAGTGAGCAGAATACAGAGGGTGTAAAAGAGGAAAACTTCAAAGAGGAAAAAAAAGCATTTTTTAAGGCACTAGGCAACAGTTTTGTTTTTTTCTATAAAACGTCTCCAGTCTGTGCTCATCTGTACAGGGATATACAGTACCTTGAAGGCCAATGACTCCTGTCTCCCAAGGTCCTGTGCCCAACAACTACCCCCATGGTTACCCTTTCCCAGGCATGTGCTTCAGGGGGAGCCCCCCCCCCCAGGCAGTCCAATGTGTGGACTACAGTTCATTACCAGCAGGCACTAGGACTCAGAATCCAGGGGTCCAGACCATTATATAGATAGACATTGGATTTTCCACCCTTTGGTTTCTTCCCGCCTCCCCTGACATAAGTGCAGCCATTGGATTGGCCTAGCACATGCACAGTATATCCCTTTGGCAGGACCAAGCTACCTGGCCCAGCCACAGGGCTTGCTGTGACACTAGAGTTTGCCAATGAGCCTCCCTGACCAAGGCATAGTGCCGAGCGGCAGCTGCCTCAGCCTGGCCTGCCTCTTGATGCGGCATCTCATGTTCTCTCCTGAACCATGGTCATTTGCATGGCAGTATGACCATTGGGTTGTCCTTGGGTAACAGTTTTTAGATGCCCTCCTGTTTTCCTTTGTGTCTGTGCTATATATTCTGATAAGTTTTGACCTAATTATTTTAAATTAATAATCATTTGCATTATTATCTTTGCATCTATATTGAATTCACCTCTCCCCAGCAACTACTGCTTTCTCTTTTCATACTATGTGAACATTTCTGACATCAGTTACACCATTCGGTGTAATTCAGATGAATAGCATGGAATGGTGTAACTGAGGACATGGTATTCATTGGTCTATGTGAAAAGACAAGTAGCTGCTGAGAAGAGGGGAACACAGTGAAGATTTGAAGGCACTATAAAGCTAGAGTAATCATTTCTTAAACAATAGTCAAAACATATCTGAATACGTGGCTGACAGGGAAAGGAAAACAGAAGGGCATTTAACAGTATAAAAATTATTTTGCATTACCTTTAATCAGGAGTCATAAAATGTGGACCCCAAAAAAGATTGCATATCATTACTTAAAATAGATGAGAGGAAATTATCAGCAAGGAGAAAGGATTTTATTTTTTAAGCTATTAAAACAGTGTGGAAATGAAACATGATGGAAGGAAGCGCATTTGAAAGGGATAGTTAGAACTGCATTTCCTCCTTGCTTTGCACCTCCTCATCTTCTCCCCTAGTTTGCATTCACTCACACCTGAGAGACAGCTGGCATCCTTTCTGGGGCTCACATTTTACGACCCCTGTTTTAAACAACTGTTGTTTTTGTTTTCCTTTTGAAGTTTACCTATTTAAAACTTTAGGCTTCTTGTACCCATACCCAAGGTAGACTTGCTCTTTTCAGTTCAAACACCGTTTATTGTTTCATGTATAGTACTGTATCTTGTATTTGCAAATGTTCTGACTTTTTTCTCTCTGTTAACCGGCCCTAAACAGTGGCCCTGTGCCTCCACCAGTGAGCAGTTTGTTCTTGCCCCACCTAATGAATCTGGTGTGCTTTATGATTGACCCCAATTCTAGCACTGGTCTGGATGGCCTGTTGCCGAAGTTCCTTTTATGGGGTGCCTCAGCTATTTCATTGCAGCTGATCAATATACTTGAGTGCTCGCTGGTGTCTGGTACCT
This sequence comes from Neoceratodus forsteri, assembly GCA_016271365.2. NCBI lineage: Eukaryota > Metazoa > Chordata > Ceratodontiformes > Ceratodontidae > Neoceratodus > Neoceratodus forsteri. Next base: position 729,963,130 of record CM028129.1, read on the forward strand.
TCCTTTTTGCTTGGAAGCAAGCTCTTTTATACCTCTTCATAAAGTTAATGCACCAGATATGTCTAGCAATTATCTAATCTCCCTATCACCTGTTATTAGTGAGGACTTTAAAGGATAAGTCTGTACTAACTCATTGCTTACTCTAATAGTAAACTTGCTCTCTCTTCAGTCAGTTTTTCATGCAAACCATTCCACCACCACATCCCTCCAGAGAATGAGTGATTACATTACTACCAGTATGGACTCCAATCAGGGATGTGGTGCTGTTGATTTTGCAAAAGCTTTTGACACTGTGACACCCCCTACTATTAGCCAAACTAGAATCCTGTGGTGTCACTGGTAACTCCCTCCTCTCAGGCTGTAAGGCTTGATCAGGCAAGGACTACTCCTCTTTGCAGTGTTTGTGCATGATCATCCCTTCAGTGTCTGCTTCTGTAACATACATATGAATGCTAATGATACTGTCCTGAATACTGTCATTTCTAGTTCAGTTGTTATTCAGAGACCCTACCAAGGGTCTTTATTGATTTCTATAACTGATTTATTGCAAACTAGCTTGTACTAAACCAACAGAAAACTTTTACAATGCTTTTTGGCTCCAAACATTTGCTTAATGTATATGCTTCCTTGACTATTAAAACCTGTGATAATGCTGTGTTAGACACTATACTGCAGTTTAAATATTGGGGCCTGTCACTTGATCAGGAATCCATTTTCTCCTGTCATATTAATTAAGTTTTTGCAAAGTGCTTTATAAAACTGGGTGCACTTTACAGGTTACAGGATAACCTCCCCCTAAATGCAAGGAAGACCATTGTTGAGCAAATGCTACTTCTAACTTTGGACTATGAGGATGTCATTCATGGTATAGCCTCAAATAGTCTCTCTCCAGAACTTCACTGATACATAAACATTGATGGCAGATGAAGGCCAGCCGGCCTATCCAGTCTGCCTATTCTACCAGACTGCTCTGCTGTCACCCTAGTGGCCTCCCCACCCCCTTACCTTTGCCTCCCCCTACTGGGGCCATAAGCCTGTTCTACCCTAAGTTCCCCGTTGACCCCATATTTGTGCTCAGAAGGAATATGACCTTGTAGTCTTCACTCTTTACCCTGTGCAGGTACTCGTGTGTTTCTGTTATGTCACCTCTTTTCTTTCTTTTCTTGAAGGTGTACATTTCCACGTCCAGCTACCTCTCCTCATACATCATGTCGCAGACCATCTTGGTCACCCTGTGCTGTACTGCTTCCACCTTATTGCAGTTTTTCCTTAGCTGTGGGCTCCAGTACTTTGTGGAGTACTCCAGATATGATCTCATCAGTGATCTGCATAGTGGGAGGATTATTACCTCACGGCTTCTGCTGCTTATCCCTCTTCCTATGCATCCCAACATCCAATCCACAACTTTGTTACAGTGTGCTATGGATTTGAGGTTAGCTGATATTAAGACCATTAGGTCTTTCTACTCTTTCGTGCAGTCTAGTACATTCCCCCTCCCATTTTGTACCACATCCTAGGGTGGGGTTCTTGCCCCTGATATCTGTTACTTGGCTTTTTTTTTTTTGCATTGAAGCTCACATGACAGATCTTTGACCCTTCTCCAGTCTACCCAGGTCCTCCTTCAGTTTCCTTACCACCTTGTCCATGTCTATCTTTGCACAAGCAATATCTTCATGTCATCTTAAAACAGGTTGACCGTGTACTTTATTCCTTCTCCAGTGTCACATATGAATACATTGCAAAGGACGGGGCCCAGTACTGATCCTGCTGCTTCCCTACCTTATACAAGTTCCCTTTTATCACTACCCTTTGCATCCTTCCTCATGGCCACCTTTCTTCCCCACCCAGATCCCTTAGTTTCTTGATTAGCATCCTGTGGGGGATGGAATCAAAAGCCTTGCTGAAATCAAAGTATACTATATCAACTGCCTGCAGTTTATCAACGGCCATTTGAAGAACTCGATGATATTCTTTGGCACGTTGCCCCCTAGTGAACGTGTGTTGTCTGAAGTCCAGTCTGTACTATGGTGCTCTGTAGATTTGCCTTGAACTGTGTCCCTCATACTCATCACTGCACTATGTATGATATTTTAGTCTGGACAAGCTTGGACCTTGGGCAAACGTACCATGCTGCTCTGCTAGGTGCAACATTTTGGATTGGTAAACTCCTCTGACTACATCTGTAACCTGTTTATCCCTACCTCTAATCCCAGTTATATGCTAAGATCCCAGTTGGAAAACAGGTTGCATATACCTCAGCAATAAAAGCAATCAGTTTTAGGCTTTCAAAAAGTATGGAATAGCTTGCTGCCTGAAATAACTTGCTCCTTGAGTCTTAATATAGCCAAGCTAAATTTGAAGTACCAATTTGTCCTGTCCTGCAAATGCCTGAGATGAATGCACCCTCTCAAATACTGTAGTTACATGTTGGCTATCATGCACATTGTAATATTGTTTATCTTTATTTCTGTGTAGTCCCTGATTTTATTATCACTAAATTATTGCTGTGATCGAGTTACTAATACCCATTTGCTCCCATTCTCCCTCCACCTACGTCTACCCTTGTTCACTCTGCCAGGTTGCATCTGTAAATGAGACTTCAGTGATTCCTTGCATTGTTTGGCTGGCAAAATAACTTCAATAAATACATTTTCTTTGCCATACTGTTTTGATACCTTAGAAAATTATTCTAAATAATCAAATGCCTAAGTTGAGGATACTAAATTTTAGTCTACTAAATGAGGTTAGACTACAAAGAAACTGCCATTTTGGCATTTACAGTAAGCTGAATTGTTTCTTTTTTCATTTTGTGTGTGTTCTTTCTGGTTATAAAATAGTTAACATTATTATATTTATTTAACATTCCTTCTAATGCAGAATATCACACATGCACTGTATATCTGTAATAAATGGTTTTAAGTTCATGTGTTTACTAACTAATAATGGTGCTAGTATATGCAAACCCAAATGGTGTCAAGAAAAATTATCACCCATTATGACTGATAACAATTGAAGGGTGCTAAATAGCTTATAACAAATTTGTTACTGTACTGTCCTTCTAAATGTAAGGTGTTATAAGACCGATGAATAAATCAAAGTATACACAACAATGAACAGCAACAATGATGAACACATTTCGGTGGAAGCAGTCCTTCCATTTTACAAGGCCCTGGTCTGTCCCTTTCAGGAGTACTGTGTGCAGTTCTGGGCTTAATACAAAAAGGACACTGTGACAGTCAAAACGTGGCAGTGCAGGGCCACTAACATTAATGCCTTATATTCACGCTACCTGTTCTCAGCAAGCTTTTTGGGGAAAAAGGAAAAGCTTGTAAACAGACAATGAATTATATTCTCCTAAAATGGGCTACTCGCAGAGGCACAATCTGGATTCCATCCGAGACACTTAACGTGTACAGCACTCTTAACAAGCATTTGTCAATGCCGAATGTTTGCTTGCTGGCATTGGCAGTGGTAGTGTAGAAGTTACAGAGCTGCGTAATAGGAATGGCAGTGAAGTATTGAACTGAAGCCAACCCCACCACCACCCTGCAGAGAGTGACAGGCAGTGGGGTGTGCGTTTGGGTCGTCAGGCATAACGGCCACGCCATTTCACCACACCCCACTCTGCAGAGACTGACAAGTGTCACGTGTTCTGGGGTCTTTGGTCCTTATGCTCACCCCATTTCATTAGGAAATATGGTGAGATGGTGCGATATAGGAGAATGTGGTGAAGTTTAATGAAGAGTCCAAGGCATACCTCGATGCCTCTCAGTGACTGCAGGTGTGGAATGGTATGAGCATCACAGGCAAGAATCCAAGTCACACCCCTGATTCCTGTCATTCTCTATAGGGTTGGGCAATTTAGTTGAAAAGCCTAATACCTCAGGCATTCGTTGGTATTTTAACTCCAAATTTTCAACATGTTTGTTTTGTGACCCACCTCATGAACAGGGGAATATCAGTTTGGTAGCAAGCTGCTTATGCACAGTGACTACGGGATTTAGTACTACAGGTGCAAAATATTCGAACAGGATGTAAAAATGACAGCTGTACTCTTTCATGGAGAGGGGTATAAAAATGGCTATGTTGCAAATGTAATGAAAATATTTAAAAATGGTGAAGTCACGAAGCGATATAGAAACTGTGCAACGCATACCCGTTATATAATTCGTTGGGGATATTTTATAGCAGATTGTCAACTCAGGCATTTTGGTGCCTCCGATCATGAACAGTGTCACTGTGATTTTCTTTAACTGTGCCCGAACAATGATTTCCCACAGCGACCACGCATCTCTGCACTGAAAGTGTGAAAACACTTCGGCCATGTTGTGAAAAATGGCAGCTGTACTGTTCATAAGGAAGTGTTGAAAAATGCCACTAGTGAAAATCTGGACTGAAAATAGTACAAAGTCATGAACTACCGAGGATGCGTGGAAACTGCACAATGCTCACTCGTAACACAGTCATTTTATGGACTTTTGTCACCAAATTTTCAACATAGCCATTTTAAGACCTCTGCTCATGAACAGTGTAACTGTGATTTCTTAATCTGTCCTAAACATTGCTTTCGCACACCAACAGCACCATTGTGCGCTACATGTGCGATAAACACATTTTGGGTGACATATGAAAAATTGCAGCTGTACTGTTCATAAGGAAGTTTAATAGAATGGACATGTTGACAATCTGGAGTGAAAATATTAAATTTGCAAACTTACGAGCATGCATAGGAACTGTGCAACGCACGCTCGTAAAAGTCATTTTTAGGCATTTTTTCACCAAATTTTCAACATAGCCATTTTAAGACCTCTGCTCATGAACAGTGTCACTGTGGTTTTGTTAATGTGTCCCATACATTGAGTTTGCACACCGACTGCGCCATTAAGGCACTCCTCACCCAGATAGACTGGTCCCCCATTCAGCGGGCAACCAACATTGATACTGCCCTCGCCTTTTTCACTCACAACTTCAACATGGCCTGTGATCTCTTTGCACCCTTAACCAAAACCCGGTCCAAAAAACAGAACGCACCCTGGGTTAGCCCGGCCCTCCTACAATTACTTAGAAACCGATAAACCTCTGGCACCTTGCCACTGAAACAGGTCGTCTGTCTGATAGGCAAGCATACAATGCAGCCCGAAATAAATGCTCATGGGCCATCAGGAAAGCCAAGGCAGACCATTACCAGGCCTCCTTACCTCCTCCTGGGGCTCAGCCCGGACCTTCTGGGATAATATTAAGCAACTCAATGGTAAAGCTTGCTCCCCGCCCCATCCCAGCTCACTAGAAATGGCACAACCTCCACGAGCCTGCCACCATAGCTAACTGGTTCAACACCACTTTCACTGACCTTAGCTCAGTCCTCCCTAGTAATTTCTTTGACCCTCCCCAGCCAAACTCCCCTGTCCTCCAGCACCCCAGCTTCCTCCTGCAAAGATTTCCACCGGAAGCCAGACCCATCCTAACCAAAGCTCTCAATGGCAACAATCCCGCAGTGACTCACTGGACCCAGCATCCTCAGGCTGGTGCTAGATGAAGTCCTTGCACCTCTCACAAGCCTAATTAACCAGTCACTCTGCCTGGGACAATTTCCCACGGCTTGGAAAACAGCCATTATCACACCTATTCATAAAGGAGGCGACAGGTCGTCGCCAACAACTACCGCCAATTCCATCCTCCCTCCCTCTCTAAAGCCCTGGAGAAAGTGGTGGCCATTCAAATCACTGATTATCTGGCTACATAACATCTTATGCCCAGAGCAACACGGCTTCCTTGCAAGGGTCACAGTACCAGCACTGCCCTTATTGAATTCTCCAACTTCCTACACTCCTCCTTGGATACCAGCTCCTAGCTGGTGCAGTGTTCATTGACCTCTCAAAGGCTTTCGACACTGTCTCCCATCCACTGCTGCTGAACGCACTCTGCCTCACTGGTCTCTCGGCTGGCCCCCTGGCATGGTGTGCTAGCTATCTTGACACTCGATCCCAGTGTGTCAAGATTAATAGCGCACTCTCCGATACCCGTCCCATTCTCTCTGGGGTCCCCCAAGGCTCCATCCTGGGCCCCCTTCTCTTCTCACTGTATCTGAACACCCTGCCCAGTGCATGCTCTGGCAAAATCCTGCTGTATGCAGACGACGCTGTCCTGTTTGCCACCCACCATAATCCCATCTCCCTACAGGACTCCCTACAGCAGTCTTTCAACAGTGCCGAGGCTTGGTTTAAGGAGCGCAGACTCATCATCAATCTTAAGAAAACCAAAACTATGCTCTTTTCACACCCCAAAACAAAGCTAGCAACCACCCACTCTATATCCTTCAAGCACCAACCAACCACTGGAACAAGTCTGCTCCTACAAATACCTTGGGTTACTTTGATTCAGCCCTCACATTTCACACCCACATCGACACCCTAACATCCGCCACCAACACACGGCTTGGCATCCTATTCCGCCATAAAGCTGCCTTCCCCAAATGCTCTCGCAGCGGTTACATCGTCCATTCTGTCCCTTGTAGACTATGGTCTACCAGTATCACGGTGCTTAGCCAACCACTGCACTAAACAAAATTCACCTAACCCTGAATAAAGCGCAGATTAATTACTGGTGCCCCCAGACTCTCACACACCTGTCAGCTATATGTCGATGCTAACCTGCTTACCCTGGATGAACGGCTCCGATACCAGACCTGTCTCCTCACCAAAACCCTACTGGGCTCTCCCCTGGGGTAACAGCATCCATCCACCAGAGCCCTCCCACCATTGCCATACGGTCTTCCTACAAGACCACTCTAAAGGTCCCAGAACAAGAACCAGCCGTGGCCAGAGGTCCTTCAGCTATAGAGCCCCAACCTGGTTTAACTCTCTCCCTGCCACCATCACCAATGCCATCACCATCTCCACATTCAAACCGCACTGAACCACATCTTCAGCACTCGTAATCTCCCCTGTCTCTGAACATAGCCTCCACCTCTTTATTTCTCTCCTGACAATGCCCCCCGGCAGCTCTCCACCCAACCATCCCACACCACTTCCATGTCCACCATGCCTAGGTTTAACCTGGCCAGTGCCAGCTGTTTCAATGTTTATCTACCAGAATTGCTCACTTGATACCAACTTGTTTAATACCTGCTATCGATTACATGTACCTGTACCCAATTGTATCTGTCTGACCACAATGTGACGTGGCACCTCTGGTGAATGCCTACTGATTTTGGCAAATCTGTGCTATGTAACTGAAGCGCAATGTATGTCTTTATGTGTGAAATACCTTTGTAAGCGAGCCTCTGATAAAAGGTTGTAAACTGATTCTTAAATAAATAAATAAATAAATTGTGCGCTACATGGGCGGAAACACGTTTTGGGCAGGATGTGAAAAATGACAGCTGTACTGCTCATAAGAAGGTGTGGAAAAATGGCAATGTTGAAAATCTGGAGTGGAAACATTGAAAATTCGCAAACCTATGAGCGTGCGTAGGAACTGCACAACGCACGCTCGTAAAACAGTCATTTTAAGGAATTTTTTCACCAAATTTTCAACATAGCCATTTCAAGACCTCTGCTCATGAACAGTGTCACTGTGATTTTCTTAATTTGTCCTGTACATTGATTTCGCACACCGACTGCGCCATTCTGCGCTACAAGGGCGGAAACACATTTTTGGTGAGATATGAAAAATGGCAGCTGTACTACTCATAAGAAGGTGTGGTGAAATGGCAATGTTGAAAATCCAGAGTGAAAATATTGAAATTTGGTGAACTTACGAGCCTGCGTAGGAACTGCGCAACGCACGCTCGTTAAACAGTCATTTTGGGGAATTTTGGCACCAAATTTTCCAACATGGGGTTTGGGCCCCTTCTCATGAATGATGTCACTGCCATGGTGGTATTTCGAAGGGGTGATTTTGCAGTCACTGCGCCATCACCCGCCGAGAAATCGCGCCATGATAGTGACATCATTCATGAAGATCCCAAAACCCCATGTTGAAAATTTGGTGCAAAAGTCCCAAAATACCTGAGATATGCAATAAAGTTGAACCCCTCCTATCTAGCCCATTATACAGCTTACCAGCATTTCCTCAGTTAGCGGTCGGCTTTGAAGAGTGCAGGCGTGTTCCGGTCCACGAAGATCGTCACGCCAGAGTCCGGAGGTAAGTATGGGGTGAGGGGTGTGGGAGGCTGGGTGCGCAGTGGGTGGAGTGCGGGTTGTGGGAGGGTTCGGAGGCAGCGCCGCGAGGACGTTTTGTTTTACAGGTTACAAAACACAAAAAGACTTGTGGGACGGCTTGCCACGCTGGGGTGGGCTCCCAGCGTCGCACAAAGGGCCAGAGGCGTTCAGCCAGCAGGGGTTAGGCACCCCGTCGGCAACAACAACAAAAAAAAACCATGGGCGTTTGCCACGCTGGGGTGAGCTCCCAGCGTGGCACAAGGACTTTGAGGCGGTCAGCTGACGGATTGGGCACCCCGTCGGCAAATGACTGACTGCCACGCTGGGGTGGGCTCCCAGCGTGGCACCAACTACTGGGGAGATGATGCAGCTCAGTCGGCAGGGATTGGGCACCCCGTCGGCCATCCACTGCGTGCAGGGGCGGCGCATGCCTGCAGCTGGGGGCGGGGGAGCTGGCGTGAGCAGCTTCTTATAGCTGCTCACTCAAGCGTAGCTCCCCTTTCAACTGTATGCCACTGCATTTGGGCGTGTCATAGACAGCTCCAAAATGCATTGGCTTACAGGGGCCGCGCCTGCCAGCACACTGCCTGATTTGGAGGAGGAGGTGACACACCTCCGAAATCTCCGATGATGGCATTATGTTTCTTGCACATGCGTGCAAGCAAACATAAAAATGACATGATCTGGCAACTGCTCTTGACCCTGGCCATCACACAGAAGCAATATTCATCAACTTCCTCCCCTTTCTTGATGCCAAGCACTTTAACCACTGTGCTTCCTTTATCTTCAAATATTGGTTTAGCTCTTTCCCCCTCATATCTTGCTTTCCTCCTCTGTTCCCCCCCTTCTTCCTCTTAGTCCTGTCACAATTCTTGCTCTGGCTGTGTTGCTCTCACTCAAATGACATCTACTGCTGGCCCCAGCTGACTTTTCGTTCCCCTTCCCTAAACTGTGGGTCTCTTCCTTCCGTTCCTGTTCTGAAATCTCTTCTCCACGAGTTCTCTGTTCACTCCTGCAGTTGCTCCTGATATTGAGGTGGACTCCTATTCACCTGCAACTCTTCCAACACTGACCGCCAGCACCACCCCACACTCCCTAATATTGGTCATTTCTCCCTGTTCCTTATTTTGTTGTGTTGCTTACTGTTACATGTTGTTTTGCCTGTTCTATGATTTCTTGTATGGTAATTTACTGTTTGGCAATTTATTCTTTAGCATTTTTGAATTGTCTTGACATTTATTTCCATATTATTGCATTAAATTTAAATATTGTACTTTGTTCTCTCCCCCAGGATGCACATGGAAATGACCTGATAACAGCCATGTATGACTTCCCTGCTTAAACTTCTGAAATAAATAAATTCACGAAAGTATTTGAAACTGTGGGCCACACCATCCTTCTCCTGAAAATGCAAAATATAGGTTTGGATCACAATGTAATCTCCTGACTAGAATCCTTAAACTAAAAAAAACAGCAAACTGTAGAGCTCAGAAGTCTTCTGTCTAAATGATCTCACCTCACCATCTGAGTCCCTCAGTGCTCCATCCTGGGGCCACTTCTATTGTAAATGAACATACTACAGTATGCTTTAGCCACAATGTCAAAATACACCTTTACACTGAATCAGATACTTTCAAGGGCCTTGCTAGATGCTACAAACAGTTTTTAACAAGACACACATCTGAATGGATACTAAAAAACTACACCCGAAATATAGTAACAAAAGTTAGTCTTCTTCAGAAAATCCCCACCTTACTATTTGCTACAGATACAGACTCTCTCAGCACCACATTTTAAATCTATTTAAACCTTTAAACACCTAAGTCTATGATGGAACCTAAAACTAAGCTTCCGTGAACACATAAAAATGATGAGAGGAATTCACATCAGAATCTTGGAGCCCTATACTGAATCCAGAATTGGTCTCCCTAAGCCAAAGAAACTAATTCTGAAAGTCAGTTGCTTGGATAGTGCTGCCATTTATCCGCCAGTGATCTGGTGGATGGTGGCACTATTCAAGTGGTATCCATCCCGGGATCGGGCCGAATACGGAGGTCAGATCCCGGGTTGGATCCCGCGTTATATGGTGCCAGATCCAGGGATCCAGTGCTGGATCCAGTCCAGCATCGGATCCCTGGATCTGGCCATCAAATAACACGAGTTCCAACCAAGGATACGGCTGGATCCAGAGACAGATGGTGTGGTATCCGGCGGATCCACTAACTTGCTGCAAAGGGCAGGTATTTGGTGGATCTGGATTGCCTAGGATCCATCTGAGCACCACTATTAATTACTGCTCTAGAATATGGTAGCACAGTCAATAGGATGGCTGCAACAACTCTCCAAGAAGTCAGAGGCACAACCACTGTCTGCTTCACAACAACCTTGACTTATTGTCTCCTGAAAAGAGATGAGGAGTGGAGATAGTTATCTCTGATCTACAGGTCTGTAAATGGTCAATACCCAGCTTACCTCATCAGCCTCCTAAAAAAGCCCAACAAATTCTGTATGCTGAGGTCATAGTCCAAGTTTATTATACATGTCCTGAGAGTATACAGAACAACAGCCTTCACCATAGTAACTTCTACCATCTGAACAACCTTCCTCAAGTACCAAAAAGATAGCAAACATTATTGCTTTCAAACATGAAATGTGCTGACATGAACACCCTATGCAACTGTATCGGCTCCCACGCCCTTGGTGTACCTCTTTGCCCATCTTTCATCCCTTATTTATGACCCCTAATCAGTTACCTGTGAAAATTACTCCTTACATATATGTGTATAATGTAAACAATACAGAACATACTGGATGGGCAACTATGCACAGCCAGCAAGTTCTACCACAGAGGGGTTCTGATTCCCTCTGACCTCGAGAGCAAAGCTCAAGAGACCCATGGGAATCAGAACACCAGTGTGGCACGCTGGTTCTGCATAAAGTTGCACATCCTTTCTTTTTGTATAGTGTATCATATTATATGAATTGTGTGCAAGGCAGTTCTTTCACTTTCAGAATGAAACCAACTTGTGCAATCTCTAGAGGTTTCAGAATGCTGTTGTACCACAGAAGGGTACAGTCACACCCCATGACCTTTGAACTGTGGTACAACAGTATTTTAAAAGGGATGGAACTGTATACAGAACAATGCTCTACTCTGCATATTTGTGTATTTAAAAAGGACACTATCTGCCTTTTACTTATGTTTGTGGCCATATTCCGTGTCGGAGTGTGGAATTACAGTGACAACACAGGACTCGAGAATTCTTTTGCACACACTAAACTTTGTGTGGCTCAGGATTTTGTTTATAGCAAAAATTAAACCAAACGAATTTACTTCAAAAATAAAAAAAATAACTTCACCAAACTCTTTCAGAGTTTCAGTACTTCCAACAAAAGTACTGCCACAGAGTGGCACCAGACGACCAACAGGACCACTATCTTCTGTGTCTTGGACCTATCTGACAAGAATGACTAGTCTTACTCAATTTATACTGCCAACAGGATGACATCACAGGTCATCTGATCTGCCCCTATCACTAATACAAAAAGAAAAACTATGCTAATACAATTATTTGGGCATTATCAGAGACCACCATAAAACTATTTATACCTTACTAACATACTAATTGCCAGCAGATTAGGCCTTATGGTCTATTGAGTCTGCTCGAACCTCAGATCCCTAGTTGGGTGCTGAGGCCCTCCCCCCCTTGTGTTCCAGAAACCCCTATCATCCATCTCCACCCCCGTGGGCCAGGCCATCATCTGATACATCCGTTTTCTGTGTCTGTCCCACCATCTCTTGAAGCCCTCCAATGTGGATCTCTGAACCAGCTCTCCAGGCAGTGCATTCCAAGGGTCCACCACCCTCTCAGTGAAAAACCTCCTCCTCTTTTCCCCCTCACCCTTCCACCTTCCAACTTCAAACCATGCCCTCTGGTGATACCCCCTGCTTTAGTCTAAAGATCCCCTCCATGTTTACCCTATTTATTCCTTGAGGTACTTGAAGACCTCAATCATGCCCCCCATTTCTCCTCTCCTCCAATGAAAACAGGCAGAGCTCCTCAAGTCTGTCCTCATCGTCAAATCCCCTAGTCCTAGTATCATCTTAGTTGCCCTCCTCTGTACCCTCTCCAGGAGCTGTATGTCCCTCTTCAAGTGTGGTCTCCGGCACTGTGCACAGTACTCAAGGTGTGATCTAACCAGTCCATTGTACAGCGGCAGTATCACTTCCCTGCTCCTAGAGGTGATCTCCCTTACGATGCATCCCAACATCCTGTTTACCTTGCTAGCTGCTCTCCTGCACTGCTCAGAGTTATTCATACATGTATCCACCATGACCCCTAGGTCTTTTTCCCCATTGAGGCCTCCAGCGCCTCCCCTCCCAGGGTGTACCTGTGTTTAGGGTTTCCCCACCCAAGATGTAACACCTTGCACTTGGCGATGTTGAAATTTAATTTCCATGTGTGAGCCCAGCTTTCCAGAGTGTCCAGGTCCCCTTGCAGGGCCAACCTCCCCTCTTCCCCCTCAACAACTGCTCCCATCTTGGAGTCATCAGTGAAGAGACTCATTTCACACCCTATAACCTCCCCGATGTCCAATATGTATGCATTAAACAGGGTCGGACCCAGGACCCAGCCCTGCGGTACCCCACTACCGACCTCTCTAGGGTTTGAGAGCTCCCCACCGACCACTACTCTCTGCGTGCGTCCAGCTAGCCAGTTTTCAATCCATCTGACCATCAAAGGGCCTACTCCCAACCCATCAGTTTCTCACCAGACCATTGTGAGGGGACAGAGTCAAACGCCTTGCTGAAATCCAAGAATAATACATCTGCAGGCTTTCCCCCGTCCAGTTCTGATGTTACCCATATGTAGAACTCCACAAGATTGGTTTGACATGATCTACCTGGCACAAACCCATGTTGCCGACTATCCAGACCTCCCACCTCCTCCAAGTACACCCCCAGTAGTTCCTTTAGTATACTCTATATTAATTTTCCCACCACCAAGGTCAAACTGATGGGTCTATAGTTACCTGGTGCTTCCTTCGACCCCCCCCTTTATGGATTGGCACCACATGTGCCTCTCGCCAATCCCTAGGTACCCTCCCTGTCTCAAGCAACCTGTCGAAGAACTCCACCAGGGGTGCAGCCAGTATGTCCACCAATTCCCATAGTACTCTCGGATGAATGCCATCCAGCCCAGGATATTTATCTTTCTTTAGGGCCTTGAGGGCTACCCACGCCCTTTCGGTGGAGGTAGCATCATCCATCCCCTCCACCTTACTGGCCTTTTTGTCCTTATCCTGATGTGACACCCCTTGGGTACCTCTCCCTCCCTCTTGCTCCATTTCTGTTGCTCCCCTGATCCCACTCACTACTGCTTCTATTCCCATCATGCCTTGCTTTGTAGATATCCCATCCCCCTCCCTAGTGAACATAGAGGCGAATTACTCATTTAATACCTCTGCCTGGTCCCTCGCCTCTTCCACCCACCCTCCTTCTGATCTCAGTCTGCCAAGATGGCTCTTAGTTTTTCTCCACTCCCCAATGTACTGGAAGAACTCCTTTTCCCCTCCCTGTATCCCCTGTACCAGCCGCTGCTCTTTACTGGACTTTGCCCCCCTCACCATCCGGATGACTTTTCTAGATGCAAGATGGTACATTTCCTTTTCCCTTTCCCCTCTTGTTGTTTTATATTTTTTGTAGGCCACCTTCTTTTCTCTGACCGCTACTTGAACATCACTGGACCACCAGCATGGTTTATGTGACCTTGCTCCCTTACGTTTCACCTTAGCGCAGGTCCCGACTGCCTCATGAAGTCCCCGGTTTATGACCTCCCATCTCTTTTCCACATTTGTCATTAATATGAATCCCCTTCAAGTGATCCTTGAGAATATTTCTCACGCCCACAAAGTCTGCCCCCTCTTAGATCTCTCCCCCCCTTCCCCCATGCTTATTTGAAACCAGACAGTATTGTGGTCGCTCCCAGTCAGGGGATCGTCTACAACCAGGTCCCTTACCAGATCCCCATCTGCCAGAACCACGTCCAGGACATGCCCCTCCCTTGTGGGATCCATCACATGCTGTGTTAAGAACACAACCTGGAAGCCGTCCAGCAGCCTTTGCTCCTTGGCCACCTTAGAGAACATGGTTCCCCAGTTTGTACGTGGCATATTAAGGTCCCCCATCAACAACACTCCTTCCCATTTTGTTCCACACTGGGCAATGCTGTTGTCCAGCAAACCATCCTCCAGAACATCACCCATCCCTGGGGGCCTATATACTACACTCAGCTTGACCTTACCTCCTGCTGGGGTTTGTAAGGTGACCCGTAAGGCCTTCACATTTCCCTCTGCCTCTTCTACCCTAGCAATTTCTGTGTCATCTCTAATGAACATAGCCACTCCATCCCTCTGCCCTCCTTTTCTATCCTTCCTAAGCATAGTGTACCCCATACGTTTAGGTCCCAGTCATGGTTTTGTTGTCACGCCGCTGTGACTGCCGCCACATCCACCCCCCAAACAGCATGGGCCTGGAACTCTGGCAACTTGCTTCCCAAGCTCCTGGCATTTACTAATACCACCCCCCACCCTTAGTGAACCCACCCAGGTTCCTTATACTTCCATCCTCTCTCTGCTCCTCCTGAAACCTCCTCCCCAGTCTGTTTCCCCCCTCCCCCTTGGGTTTGAAGGCTACTCCCTAATCTGGAGGAGGGCTTCTGGTCAGCCCCTCCCTTATCCCTCCCCCCTCACAAGTTTAAACCCCACCTTTCTTAAATGTAGTCAGCCACCCCCTTCTAAACATTCATCTATTTTATATCCTAATAATATTCATTGAAAGCGAAAAATAATAGTATGCATACATAGGGGTCACTTAACATCATGGCTTCGCCTCCTAAATGTGACCTCACCATAGTCAAAAGCTATAAGGGCAGTGAAGGAAGGGGCGGCTGGTGCCTAAGAACCCTGCCTGTAATTGTCTGCTACTCAGGAATTGGAAAACCATTTCTAGGTATGTCTTGTTTTATTATTTAGAAAAGGAACTATTAAGGAGAGAAGAAAGAAATATCTTTGTTAAAACCGACACTTACATTTGTACAGTGCCGCTAATTCTATCCCCTAGCAATGCATCCGGGCGTTGGAAATTATGGGCTAGAGCTTCTTATTATGGGTTATCCTAACCTATCTTCATTATGCCTGCCAAAAGCTTTTCTTAATTTTATGCTTCTGTTTTGTTTTTAATTGACTGAAGCAGGAGGACACTGCCTTTTCTGCCCTTTAACATCAATCCTTTAAAAGTCTGCTGCTTCCCAAAAATGGGCGGTATATTTCATGGCGTTTTGTTGCCTCTAAAAGAGAAATTGCGAGGCGTTCTAGTACAGAGGGTGCCTTACTCGTTTAGACAGCCCTCGTAAAAGAAAACCTATCCCACGGAAATTCTGGCTGTTTGAGGACCGGGGGGAGGAAACTGAGAAATCAAATTAGCTACAGAAACTACAGTGGGGCTTACCAGTACTGAGGGTGCCTACTCCATGTACACTCCGAGAATTTCATTCTGGCTATTGCAGGACTGCAGCGCAACTCCGTTGAACTGCAATTCAGTTTGTAAGGTACCAAAACCACCATTCTCACGGGCCACCTAAGTCCCGAGAAGATATACTTAAACAAAGGGGAAAAGGGAAGTTTTTAAGAAATATTTTGTGCATAAAGAGAACTGAAAGGAATAAAATAATACTAAAGGTACTTGATTATTCTGATCCTTGTTAGTACCTTACATTTCATTCCTTTGGAATATGCTCAACCAAATATAACCCACCTCATGGACTAAAGAAGTAAATTAGAGGGGTTAGCAGCATAAGGATACCATAGAGCAGAAGGATCGCGAGGTCGCGAGGGACCTCCAGCTGCCCTCCCTCCTGGAAGCCCGCCGGTTCCCACTGCAGCCGTTCCCCAGACGAAATTCATCCTAGCCCAGCAGAAGGATCGCGAGGTCGTGAGGGACCTCCAGCTGCCCTCCCTCCTGGAAGCCCGCCGGTTCCCACTGCAGCCGTTCCCCAGACGAAATTCATCCTAGCCCAGCAGAAGGATGGCAGTCGCGAGGTTTCAACTGCCCTCCCCTCCTGGAAGCCGCCGGTTCCACTGCAGCCGTTCCCCAGGCAGAATTCATCTAGCCCAGCAGAAGGATCGCCGAGGTCGCGAGGGACCTCCAGCTGCCCTCCCTCCTGGAAGCCTGCGGTTCCCACTGCAGCCGTTCCCAGGCGAAATTCATCCTAGCCCAGCAGAAGGATCGCGAGGTCGCGAGGGACCTCCAGCTGCCCTCCCTCCTGGAAGCCTGCCGGTTCCCACTGCAGCCGTTCCCCAGACGAAATTCATCCTAGCCCAGCAGAAGGATCGCGAGGTCGCAAGGGACCTCCAGCTGCCCTCCCTCCTGGAAGCCCGCCAGTTCCCACTGCAGCCGTTCCCCAGACGAAATTCATCCTAGCCCAGCAGAAGGGTCGCGAGGGACCTCCAGCTGCCCTCCCTCCTGGAAGCCCGCCGGTTCCCACTGCAGCCGTTCCCCAGACGAAATTCATCCTAGCCCAGCAGAAGGATCGCGAGGTTGCGAGGGACCTCCAGCTGCCCTCCCTCCTGGAAGCCTGCCGGTTCCCACTGCAGCCGTTCCCCAGACGAAATTCATCCTAGCCAAGCAGAAGGATCGCGAGGGACCTCCAGCTGCCCTCCCTCCTGGAAGCCCGCCGGTTCCCACTGCAGCCGTTCCCCAGACGAAATTCATCCTAGCCCAGCAGAAGGATCGCGAGGGACCTCCAGCTGCCCTCCCTCCTGGAAGCCCGCCGGTTCCCACTGCAGCCGTTCCCCAGACAAAATTCATCCTAGCCCAGGTAAACAGTCACGGATTTTCAGCCCATCGCTTCGCAGCCTGCCTCGCCTCCCAAAAGAAAAGACTGCTGCACAGTTTACTCCGAGCCCTGGAAACTCTGCATTTTAAGACTAAATTACTGGAATTCTCCCTAAATGAATAAGCGGACTTTAAAAACTGCAGCTGCTACTGCACAGGTTCCCTGGTGCTAAGTCGTGCTGAAAGGGAACGTTTTGAATTTCTTTTTGGCGCCAAAACCGCTCACATAGGCGTTTTTACTCATAATACCTTTCTAGATGAATTGCTGATGAACTCCTGTTAAACAACTGTTCAGTTGTAAAAAGCAGATAATTTCCACACTCCTACTAGAAACTGCTAGTGTTACAACTGATTTTTACTGAACTGTAGCTCCATAGGCAGGGTTGTTCTGGAGCAATATTGTAATTGCAGGCTGTAACCCTTTTAGCGTTTGTAACCCCCCCCCGCCTACCTGTATAATTTTGACCCTCTCTATCTCCCTTGTCCACAGCAGAAGGATCGCGAGGTCACGAGGGACCTCCAGCTGCCCTCCCTCCTGGAAGCCCGCCGGTTCCCACTGCAGCCGTTCCCCAGATGAAATTCATCCTAGCCCAGGTAAACAGTCGCAGTTTTCAGCCCATCGCTTCGCAGCCTGCCTTGCCTCCCGAAAGAAGACTGCTACAGATTTGTCCCGCCCGGCGCTGTCCTTGCTCCCCGCCCCCCACCACTCTTGTTCGGCATTTAATTATATAGCTATAGACCACGTGAGGTACGAAACCAATCAGCCCACTTTACCATTTGCAGCTTATACTACTGCACCACCAGAGGGCTCACTCCTTTGATTTCCATTAACAGGTTTCATTTTCCAACATAATGAACTCCACCTCCTGTATCCTACAACTAATCTTTATTTTTTCACATACCCTGACTGCCCCCGTGGTGCTAAGAACCAACTGGGATACTATGAAGTGCCCCACTACGCATCCCACTGGTAATGCAGCTGAGTCAAATCACCTACAACTCCCCTACCCAATCCTTAACAGCAGTAACTGTACACCTAGCTTTAGCTGCACCACAAATGGCATCTGGATTGCCCCACCAGCCTCCCCCACCTGCGCACCCCCTTTTTCTACCCCATACTGCCTAGTCTCCCTAGCTATCCTAGCCCAGTTTGTGTTCACCCTCCACATACCTACTAGCCCCACCAAACAGCCATCTAACCCAGGTCCTTCTTGTAAAGCAACTAAACTAATGAGGAAATTTGCCCTCAGGCAAACGCTCCTTCTCCTCCTACTTTTATCCGGGAATGTCCATCCCAACCCAGGCCCACCAGGGTCCAGTAGCAATAAAAAAGACACACATAGTGGCCTATTTCTGGCCTCCCTCAATATCTGCAGCCTACCAAAAAAATTTACCCTGCTGCAAGGATGGCTAGCACAACACCAAGTGGATATTCTTACCTTATCAGAAACCTGGCTCTCTAAAAATGTCCCTGATGCCTCAGTCTCACTCAGAGACTATACCATTTTCAGAACTGATAGGGTAGGCAAAAGGGGTGGGGGATGTGCCATATATGCTAAAACATCCCTCAACCCTCTATTAGTCCCATTTCCCTTGCCTGACTACGGTGCACAGGCCATCACCATCAAAGTTGCCCTTGGTGCCCTGTTAAACCCCTTTACATTATGGCAGTCTACATTCCACCAACTAACCAGAAACCAGCATTTGATTCTATTCTTTCTGCAATCACATATCTTCCCCTAAAGTGAACTAATTATAATGGGAGACTTTAATGTGACTGGCTATCCTCTACGTCGGCTGTTTTCAAAGACACAACATGTGCATATGACCTTACCCAAGTAGTAACGTCACCCACTAGGCTGGACCCTCGGTCAGGCTCCACCTCTCTGATAGACCTTATCTTTACTAACCACCCAAACCACCTTACCAAAGTCAGCGTGCTCCCAGATGTACTTAGTGACCACTCCTCGGTCGCATGTTGGTGGTCAAACAAAACCACTCCCAGTAGACCTAAAATCTCCACCCAAAGGCACATCAAAAAAGGTGCCCTCTCCCGCCTCAGGGTGTACCTCTCCACCTGCAACTGAGAGCCTGTTCATACTGCCCAATCCTTGGACGCAGCGCTCACTGCATTTATTACCATTTTCAATGCAGCCTGTGACTTATTTGCCCCCTACTCAAAGTCGGTATTAAAATCCTGGAACACCCCCTGGATTACCCAGTCCCTCCTCCATATGATGCACCATAGGGATAACCTCTGGCACACGGCAGTATCATCTCAGCTGCCACATGATAGACAGCTCTACAGAGAAGCGCGAAATAAATGTACAAAGGCTATCCGGCAAGCCAAGGCCACATACTATCAACAAGCCTTCACTACCACATGGAGCTCTGGGAAATCTTTCTGGAGCAATGTTAAGGAACTGTGTGGGAAAAACACCAACCCCGACCCTACCCAGCTCCTAGTTCAGGGCACCCTCTCACAAGACCCCACCGCCATAGCTGAAACCCTGAACAAGACCTTCACTGACCTTAGTTATGTCCTTCCTCCAAATTTCTTTGACCCCCTTTTCCCATACAGCTACTATCACACCTTGTTCTCATACACACCCTCCGTTCAGGCTGCGCATAATCTCCTGCAACGAGGCTAAGCGCTACCTCTCAAAGCCCTGCAAGCGTGCGTTTTAGTAGTGACTCCCTTGATCTTAAAATCCTTAGACTTACCCTTACTGAGACACTACCGCATCTCACCAAACTCCTCAACTTCTCACTGTGCCGTGGCCAAATCCCTACTCTATGGAAGAGGGGCATTATCACACCTATCCTAAAAAAAGGTGATCCAACAAACCCTAGCAACTATAGACCCATTACGATCCTCCCTCCCCTCTCAAAAGCACTAGAAAGAATTGTATCCGACCAACTCACAGAATACCTTGACAGATATGGACTCCTCTGCCATGAGCAACATGGTTTCAGAAAAGGGCACAGTACTACCACAGCACTACTAGATTTCACATCCTACATTCATGAAGCACTTGATCAGGGGGCAGCAGTTGGGGCAATCTATGTTGATTTGACTAAAGCATTTGACACTGTCAGTCATGAGCTACTTCTGCATGCCCTTGCATCCCTCAATATTGCACCCGATACTATCTCCTGGTTTAATAACTATCTGACTGACAGAACACAGCAGGTAAAAATTAGAGAAACACTCTCCCCCAAAAAAACGGTCCTTGCTGGTGTCCCTCAAGGGTCGATACTTGGCCCCCTACTGTTCACTCTCTTTCTAAACTCACTCCCTCAAGCCTGTAGTGGAAAGCTAGTGCTTTATGCTGATGATGCTGTGCTTTACTGGAAACATACCAACCTCACCCACCTCCAAAATACTCTTCAAGGCTGTTTTAGGGAGCTGGAGGGCTGGTTCACTGAACACCGGCTCATACTTAACTATGATAAAACAAAATCCATGATGTTTGCCCATCGACAAAACCCTCTCAATACCTCCCAGCTCTCTCTAACAAACATACTGGGCACCCACATTGAACAGGTCTCCTGCTTTAAATATCTTGGCATCACTCTTGACACATCCCTTACATACCATCAACATATTAAGCTTCTCTCCACCTCTGTCAATACCCATCTTGGCATCCTCTACAGACATAAACATTGCCTCCCCCCACAGGCCCTAAGGCTAGCGGTTACTAGCTCAGTTCTTTCGTTAACTGATTATGGTATAACTATTTATGGTAGCGGCTGACCAATCGGCACTAAACAGCATCAGAACAGCACTCAATAAAGCCTGCACGCTTGGTCACTAGCAGCACTAGACAGACTCATACCTGCTTGCTCTACTCTCAAGTGGGCTGGCTTACCTTTGAAGGAGGCTTAAATATCACACTGTCTCCAAGCCAAAAGATCCTTATGAAACTCTCACCAACGGATTACACCACCTCATCCAACTGGCCCCAATAGGAGCACCCCTAGGCAGCTGGCCAGGACCACCTTCAAAGTCCCCCACTATAGGACCTCGCTTGGACAAAGATCCTTCCGTATCATGCTCCCTCTGGCTTAACAACATACCGTCTTCCATCCTACTTGCCCCACCCTAGGTCAATTCAAATCTGGGACCAAGTTTTCTCCTCAACTCTGTGACCTGCAAATGTTCCCCTTCTTTCCCTGGACTGGCTGACCACGAGGGCCACCTCACCCGGCTCGATCTTTTCAACCATAGAATTTCTTTTAACTGTGCCTGGCTCTAACCCTATCCTGTATTGTTGAACATGGTAATGCCCTGTTGGAAGCAGCTGACCAGCGGCCTCTATTGTGTAAACCTATGATTTTCTATCTGACGAATAGCTTTAACTTATGCTATGATGTTAATCTCTGTCGTATTGTAATATCCCTGGTTTTGTGGAATTTTGAACACTCTGTTGTTGTTGTCATGTCCTGTCCTGAATGACGTGGAGCCTTTGCAAAGGAGTCCTTGACTCAAAGGTTGTAATTCCGAAATGTTCAATAAATAAATAAAATAATATGAGGCCAACCCCATTATGGTAGAAAAATGAAATATGGAAAAGAACCAGAGGATAGAGAGGTACTACTGCAGTAGATTTTTCAGAAACGGGGATAGAATAGAGGTGAAGTCCAGAAGGGGGGGGGGGAATCCTATCCTACCACATTCCGACATGTGCCTAAGTCTGTATTGCTGCAGTGTATTCTGGATCATATTATAGATTGCTGCAGTGGGTACAGGCACGTTTCAGAATATGGCCAAAAAAGTAAGTAAAAGACGGACAGTGCCCCTTTAATACCTGTATCATTTATTGTGTACACTTATGGCAAATGTGTATAACCAACAATTGTTATAAGCAGCCTACTACTGTAACTGTTATCCCAGGGACCCACTTGGAAACTACGTTGTTTATCCTATATGTGGATTTCCCAGTGTGCAAAATTCTAAATATATATATAAGTAAAAGGATGCTGAGACAGGATAAATTAACAGTAATCTGCACATTCAAGGGTATCAACAAATCAAACAAATGGAGATGTTTGATCTGGTGTGCTCCAGAAAGACCTAACAACACACCATGAAGCTCAGAGGTGCAACATTCAGGGATAACATTAGGAAGCACTTATTCTCTCAGAATTTGGTGAAACCGTGGAACAGCCTACCAATGGAGAAAGTGGATCTATTGACAGTACAGTCCTTCAAGGTAAGCCTGGACCTATTTCTGCTTATAAAGGAAATCAGAGGGTACCCTAGATAGTACAGTGGGTGGGGAATTCCTTTAAATTAGCACGTTTCCACAACATGCAAATTAATACCTGTTTACAAAACTCCTATAAATTCACACATGTGTGCACAACATACAAATTCAATCAATCAATCTTTATTTATATACTGGAAAGGTATGTGAGCAGAAATGCCCATTTTCACAAATGTCCAGTGTAGGGTATATGTATACATAGAGATAACTGAGAACAATACAATAAAATATAGTACAGCATGATAACAATAAAATACAATACGATACAATATAGTACAGCATGAGAAAAACAAGAGACAGTGATATGAGAGTTACACAATGATGGGAACAGGAAAAAGGCAAATAGTGTAATGAACTAGGGCAGTTGCCAAAGTACAGTGAGGCAGGATGCAGCAGGGGAAGGGGAAGAGGTGGGGAACAAGCAGAGGAAAATTGCAACAACAATGGTAGGAGTAGAGGGGGTGATTGCGGTGAAATGGAAGGGATAGAGATCTCAGGGGGTAAGGGGCTGAGAGAGGAGTAAGCCAGATAAGAAGTAAAGGGGAAGGGACAGATGGGAAGGGAAGAGAAAAGTGCAGTAATTGGCAGACATACATTGGACCAAGGCCGGGTGCAGCTGGTGATGTTAAAAGGAGGAAGGTGTCTGGTTAGGTTCAGAGATTAGGTCTGGGAAGGACAGCTGCATATTGAAGTACTAAGGAGGTGCACCTCGAGGGAGGAGATGAAGGAGAGGATGGTATTACATGCCTGAATTTCTGGGGTAATCTGTTGTACAACTTGATCCCGGCATAGGAGATTGAGTTCTGGGCAAGTTTAGTTCGGAAAAATGGGGTGTTGAAGACCATGGTTAAGGATCCCCGGGTCAGATGACCAGAAGCAGCAAGTGGGATGAGGGAGTTTACGCTGGGAGGCAACAGTTCAAGGTGGATTTTGTGTAGGAAGGATAGTGATTTAAGGTGAAATCTCCCTTCAAGGGAGGGCCAGCAGAGGGATGCATAAAGGTTGCAGTGTTGTGTTTTCCAGGGTAGTCCAGTAACAAAATGCGCTATACTGTTGTATGTGACTCTTAGTTTGGAGTGGAGGGGAGGGGATGTTGGTGGGGTATACTGTGAAGCCGTAGTCAGTGAGTGGTAGGAGAAGTAAGGAGGCCAGGCATAGTTTGGTGACAGGAAGAAGGAACTTACGGATCCTGTAGGGGAGGCCAAGTCTGGTGTGTACATTCTTGATGAGGTTGTTTACATGCAAGTTGAAGGAGAGGTGGGGGTCAAGGTAGAGCCCTAGGTATTTGAATTCCGTTATCTGTTCTATGGGAATACCCGAGTTGTCAACTAATGTCATGTTGGTGATGGAGGCTTTACGAGGCCCAGAGAAGACCATGAATTTGGTCTTCTTGGAGTTGAGAACTATCCCATGCCCGGAGAACCATGTGTGCAGTTTGTTAAGGTCAGATTGAAGATTGTGCAACATAGTGGATGGGTTTTCGTTACTGCAGTAAAGGGCCACATCGTCACCGTATAAGACTAGTTGAGTGGATTGGCCGATGGAGGGGAGGTAATTTATGAAGGGAGAAAAAATGGGGCCTAGGATCGAGCCCTGGGGACCCCATATTTGATTGGACAGGCAGAGGATAGGTGACCACCTATGGAGGTTTGATGAGACCTAGCAGAGAGGTAGCTATTGACCCGATTGACAATATTATCAGAGAGATGCAAACCTCGAATGGTGTCGAGGAGTAGGGCATGGTCCACCAGGTCGAAGGCCTTGGTCAGGTGAATGAAGATGGATCCTGTGTAATGTCCTTTGTCATTAGCCTTGAGAATGTCATTAGTGAACCTGACCAGGGCTGTTTCGGTGCTGTGACTGGATCTAAAGCCAAGCCATGTTGGGCGCAGGAGAGAAGGTTATGCGATTTGAATTAGGCGGTGAGTTGAGTGTGCACTACCTTCTTGATAATTTTTGAGAGGGGCTAGGATTAATACCCGTTTATGAAACAGTGCCGGGGGGGGCGCGATGACCTGATGGACCTATAGTTCCTTACAGCCATAAATTACTATGCTACTACAAAGCAGAAACATAGAATTTGTTGGCAAAAGAGAGAGTTTGGCCGGCCACGTCTGCACAGATGTTCCCTGCCTACTCTGTCTCTGCAGACTGTACTTGTGACCCTCCCTGCCTATCTACCATATAAACAAAGAAGTATGTTACTATATGTATTAAAAGACGTATAAACAAATAAACTCAGTGAGTTCACTTTGTCACCAGACTAATGCTTATGGGAAAGTCTGAATACATTTTTGTCTGGTCAAGATCTCCACGTAGTGTGCAGCAAAGATTCACAGAGTAGGGCATTTTACATGCTTGGTACAGTGAGCAAAAAAGCTCTAACTTTAATTGATTTTAATCTGGAAGGTAAGATGACCATTAATATTTTAGCAGACTATAGCAAGCATTTATTGATGTATGGGCACAGGAAATCAGAGATGGAGAGGCTCCCCATCTATGAAAACTCAATCCTTCACCTAATCAGCAACAATCAGTGCAACTCAGTGAGTAGTAGCATAATATGATCAGCTGTCCTAACTAACATTGGAAGCTTTGCTTTTGCATGAGCTGCAGGTGGTGTAGCTGACCAGAAAGTAAGTCCACATAGAGCACATCACTGTAATCTTAAGTGACGAAAGCATGGATTAGTGTTGCTAGGTTATCATGAAACAGGCACACATTCTGTGGATGCTCTGTCAGTGATTAAAAAAACAATAATGCAACCCCTGGATCAGGTAATGTGAGGTCCTGCAACCTACTCGGTTGCAGCTGTTACTTTCAGCTAAGACTGATGACAGATGACAACCCTCCCTTGGTGTCAACCCAGGCATAGCCCAGGGATTCCTTCCTCGTTGATTGGTAAGGGGGCATGCTCACTGGAGGGACCCCCGTAATATCAGAAATGCACTAAGCACATTCTCAATCCAGCGTGTATTCAGCAGTACCTCATTTCAGTCAGAGCAGAAATTACCACACTACACCAGTGCTTAAGCAGTTGTCACTCTTTTTTGAGCAGTCACTGTTTTACAGTTATTTCACTGGGGACCAGGTCACCAGAACACTCTCCTGGTTGGCGCTGTACAGCTGTGATCCTGACTTTAGACTTGAATGAAAACCTGTAGGGTCCCCTTGTATGGTTTGTAGCCCCCTCACATCACATCTAGGGCCACACAACCTCTCTTACTCCTTGAAATCAAAGGTGGGTGAGGTTATACCTCGGGACAGAACCTTTTCTACTCAGCACTGAATGTATCAGAACTCCCACCTGACTATTACACTGTTTCACGTAACGCAGTAGCATCTGATTGTCTTGTGCCCAGGAGGTACCATATGGATTTTATCTGACTATCCTGATTGACAGCCACCTGGGCCAGCAGGTCATAGCTTTACTTACCCCAGTCTCACATTGGTGAGAACTCCCACCTTACTATTACCCTGTTTCACATAATGCAGTAGCATCTGATTGGCTGCTGTGCAGGAGGCACGATAGGGATTTTATCTCAGACTATCCTGGTTGACAGCCACCAGGAACCCTGGGCCAATAGGCCATAGCTTTACTTATCCCAGTCTCACCTTGGTACCGGAAGCTACCCTGGATGCAGGAGCCTCACATCAGTCCTTTTTTGGCAGTGTTTGACAGTCTTTCTAAGCCCTCTGCTATAGACAGCATTTCCAGTGTCCATCCTGACATGAGATTCTGGTTTACAAGTAGTAGGCACATCTCCTACCTTATTCAGCAGCTTAATCTTTTTGCTAGGTCTCTCAACATCTTCAGCACTGCTGACAACATCTTGGGAAAAGGACTGTGATTATCCCCCAAAAGGAGGAACACCCACGTTTGGTGGGACCCTCTGTGTGTCACATGGCCACCAGGAACTTTCCTTGAGGGGTAGCTCCATTTGGTACCCATACCCTTCCAAGGACTGTCTTTCTCTGACCCCCAGAATTAATGACAATCTACTCTAAATACCTCCAGACTTTGAAACCCCTGGAGTCACAGCTATCTTGGTGCCCATCCCTAGAGGCTACCAGTTGACTGCATGAGTTCTGTTGTTCTCATACACTGGCTCCGTAGACAGCTGCTACTGTAAGGAACCCTTGCCTCTTCAGATGGTCTGCAACCATCCTGAGGCAAGGGTGTCCTGAAGGTGCACCAGTACCCTCCTGTCACTGCCATTTTGACATCCGCTCCCTCACACAACAACTGGCATTTAAGCTCCACTCACTGATTGTCAGATGGTCTACCAATCAGTAAGTGCCTAGATCTGGCATTCTGGTAATCAACCCTCCACCCCCTGCTAGCAGGAATTGGTTGTTACACAAATTGTTTTATTTATTTAAAACATATTTTACCAGCTAAACAGACTGAGCCAAGAAGACAGATTTTCCAGATGCAACGTGGGGAGGTAGGGGAGCATAGGAATCGATAGGGAATATGTACAGTTTCAGCTGAAATATAGTATACATTTTACAAGGAGACACAAATTGATCACCAACACCCATTTCTGCAATGTTAGCATGTCATCTTGGGCTACTCTCAAGATTCTACACACATTGCATGTGCTTCAAGAAAACAAAATGGGGAGATAGAAGTCCCTTGAAAGTTCCTCAGTCTGGGAGATTGTGCCCCACTGCTGGCACATCTGTCTTATCCAGGTTCAGTTTTAGCAGATTTATGCTATCTAGCTCCAGATCTGATCTGGCATCAACATTGACAACTGGAATAAATAAAATTATAGCTTGGTTTCACCTGCTTATCAGTGAAACTCCAGACCAAAGATGCACATCCTACGGCCCTTTCTGTGTGTATGTTACTCAGCAGCTACTCACATCTCACATGTTCTATATTTAAACTTTTTGGCAGCAGTTTGTCTATATTAAAAGTCTTTGGAGCACTAAATGCTAGTTTTCTGGCATTTCTTCTATGTAGAGCCATTTTACATGGACCACATATGCACAGCATCACAAACAACCTGCTGTCCAAGATGCTGGGTCAATTAGAGGCATTCCAGCATCGTCAAATAACCATTGCAGTTGACACTAGAATGGGCCCCAGATTTTAAGTTTGTATCAGTATCATCAGATGTGTTACAGGTCTTGGCCAATGGGATGCGAGCCAGCAAACTTTCAGAAAGCTTCATGTAGAGCTGCCTGATGGCCTAATGAAAAGCGTTACTGCTTACCAAGTTGGTGACCCAGGTCAGTACAGAAACTTGAAGCATCACACATCAAGTGACATGCAACCACACTGGATGTCTCCTGACTCTGCATGACTGTCCCTTGGTGGCACAAGGGCAGGAATCTGCAGTGCAGATCATGTTACCAGATATCAGAAGGGCTTGTGATGCCCATCATCTGATGCAGGGGTACCAGACTTCCAGTTGGGGTGCTGACTTGGGAGTGGGCTGGGCCTGGTGGAGGGCATGCTCAGCTGCCTTAGCCCAACTGAGACATTTGTGCTCTGGGTTTTTGAGAGCATTGCAACAAAGGTAGTAAAATCCAGCACGATTGGCTAGCAGAATGAAGTCCTGCCCTTTGCCACACCAAACATGGCAACCAAATCTTTCACTCTCCCTCTCTGCTCCTTAAAATATGCTTAGCACACAACACACTGTTCTTGGTGCTAGCCATATGGTGCAAGTGTGCGTGTGTGTGTGTATGTTTATGTTATATATAAAAAAAGAGTTGGGCAACCGTGGATGCATCAAGATGTTACGTAGATACTACACTGTGAGAGAGGCAGTGGAAATGGAAGGGGAGCCCAAACAAGGTCTGCAAAGGCAAAAACTGCAAGAAACAAGATTTTGTTCCGTTTTTCAAAAAGCTTGCTATTTAGTCTTAAAGTGGCACTGGTATCAGTGAATTAGTCAAAAGTATTTTTTTGTATGTGTTGTCGAGGCACAGGTCAGGAAGCATAGGAAAAACCAGGAGCAGTTTCAGAATTCGCAAATAGCATTTTATTTTTCTCAATAACAGCAAAAGAAAAAATAAAAATGATTCAGTATAATGCTTTACAAATGCTGTACAAACATAGAAAACGAAGTCCATTTTCTGAGGGTATCTCTTAATTCCAAGTTTCAGTCTCAGTCTCTCACTCTCCTCGTCTCTCTAGCAAAAGCATTGCTGCTCTTTTTATAAGTCTTTATGTGGGAACTCGTTACGAGAACCTGCTTCCCACAGAATGTTCTTGTAAGTGTCATTCCTTGCAGGTGCAACAAAAAGAACATAGTGACCCAGAACTGACCTCTTGTTTACAGTTCTTTAAAAGGCTTCAAAACTGCATCTCAGGTTAACCCCTTCAGGGCTCTTGGGGACGCGGGTTCCCATATCCTTCACACACATTTTGTGCATCGAGATGCTCATTTTTATTTTATTTTTTTTTTACCCCAAAAGTTCCCAAGATGCTCAGCCACCAAGCCCCAGGAGTCACTTTCAAAGAGCTGCACCCCCGCGTGTAAAGAGCGGGGTGGGGGGGGGTGTGCTCCATTAGTTTCTATTGAGGTATTTTAAACTACATCTTTTTATGTTTCCGAGAGTGATTGCAAACAAATTATGGTTATTGCTCAACTAACAAGACCCTTGCTAGTTGAGCAGTGGCTGTAATTTGTTTGAATTCACTCTCCGAAACTAAAATAAATGTTTAAAATGCTCCCATAGAAACTAATGGAGCGCGCGCCCCCAGAGCTCTACAGAATATTACAGTACAAGCAGTGCGGGCGTGGGGGCACAGCTCCCATGTATTTGAATGGGGACCCACAGAAATTTTCCAGGGACCACCCCTTTTTTTTTTTTTTAAAGCCAGTCCTGGGCTCCCAAACAAAAAATCCTACCAAGAACCCTGCCCTTGAGTTCCAGTAGCTTTGCAATCATTTCAACAGTATAACTATACACAGTTTTAAACAAAAGGATCCCAGTGTCACATACAGTTTTACAGAGATTCACATAGGTTTTCTTTTATAACTGCAGATATGCAAGGGGGAAGAAAAGACAGGTGTAGTAAGGGAAGGCAGAGAGATAATGAGAGGCGGAGAATTGCGAAACCATCAGAGTGAGAAGTTCCTAGGTCTCACAAGAAAATTTGGTTGCGCAACCAGACAGACAAGAGACAGGAAAGGATAGAACAGACCCTTGCGTTTAAACACTTTCTGCATAACAAATGGGGCAGGGCCTTATTCAACCCTGTCACAATATGATACAATGTAGATGAGAACTGAACTAGAAGTCTTTGCTTGCTCTTGGCTTGAGTAAGAATGGATTCATGTTCCCTGTGATTTGCAGGGAAAACCTTGCTGGTAATAGGTCTTATTCTAGGGGCACATCACAATCAGATATTCTTCCTGTACCAGCAGATGTGAAGGAGAAGCATGGAGGAAAGTCGTGAGTTTAAACATAAACTGAACAAGATTATTGCTTTGACTTCATGATCTGTATCTAGCTAAGCAATACAGACAACTATATTGGAGCCCTGCAGTTGCTTTGTAGAGGCAAACATTTCACAGATGGTGAGTTTGTGAAGGATGCGTTTTTGCCCCATAGTTGCTTGCAGATTTCAAGGAATATGGCAGAATTATACTGTATGCCAGAGTGATAACCTACTGTTCTCTATAAAGACTATGAAGAAAAATATAGGGAATGTGAATTATATGCTTTTTTTATGACTTTAGACCAGATTATTATGTTTCTCTTGTGCTTGATGAATCCACAGACATCAAGGACACAGCACAGCTGGCATTTATGGTCTATTCTCTGTGTACATCAGGAATAAAGGTAGAATTCCTAACCACTTGGCCTGTGAAACTGCAGAATCCAGGATAAGACTTTTTAGTGCTCTCTGGGAGGGTTTGGAGAAGCTATTCTTAGATAAGCTTGTTAGTCTCTGTACAGACTGCACCCATCATGACAGTCCATACTGAATAGGATGTATGTTTTGGAATTGTACAGCTACTGTAGATGTTGGAGTACGCTGTAATTTGTGCGCTTATATATCTTGCTGTTATAAAATTTTGTGAATAAGCCTACAAGTATTACTGTTAATGATTTAAATTCATAAATCACCTTTTTCAATGTTTACTTTGTTGCAGCAGTAGTACAGCTTTGCATTGCCAATTGTTTCCTGCTTTGCAGCCTCCTGTGCCAGATTCTACCTAATGACTCCCCAGAGGTGATACACACAGCACACTGCAAACAACATTGTGATTCTGGGCATGCCACACTTCAGGGCTGCTGGTGAGACTGAATGAAAACCCAGAACCACTTGCTATATGGCCAGGAGGGACTAGAGCTATGACAGTACCCTTCCCCCATCCCTCTCAAAAGTGCCAGGAGATTTAACTAGAACTGAAGGTCCAGGGTATCAAATTATGTAGAGAGACTGCAGAAAAATTAAAAAAAGTTACTGTCTACTTTTTGCTATAAGCAGGTCATTTGTGACTTTGGCCAATGCCAATTCAGTGCTGTGGAGCCATGAAACCTAACTAAAATAGCTTATAGGTGTTGGAACACTGCATGAGATTCTGAAGCTGGGCCATAAATACCTCTTCCACAACCTTCTGTCCCAAAAAAGGGGACGAGATGGATCTAATTTGCGTGGATTAAAGGTCTAAACTAGCCTTCATAGGTAGGGGTGAACCATGCTGTTTCAAAGCAGAACATGATATACCTGCCTTCAAATAGCATTCACAATCTCCACAAAGATAGAAATATTCACAACTCCCTAGTAGGATCCTAGTCTGCATCGAGTCAGGTCTCCAGAAATGGGGTCCATTTAGCTCACAAAGGATTTCCCAGTTTAAAACTGGCCTGAAGTCCACCCGAGCTGGCAGATTTGGACACTATGCAGTCCAACACTTCTGCTCTCAAAATGGCAGCACAGCAAGGGATACCAGGCTTAATCCCCAAAATGTCATGAAAGAAATGCTGAAAGTCCTCATACTTTTCAGCAGAGGTGGCTTGTCTTGAATGAGATAGTTAGGATGGATAATGGAACCCGCTGTATGAAGAAAGTGCCACAGAATAGTTTCTGTATGAAACTGTGACTCAAGACATTAGTTATGGTGTGGCATTCTGAGGCATACCCCCTAATATTTTAAAGTCTCTCTGCCACTGATAAGTATCCAGTCAAGTCAGAGTCACATTCTATTTACCTAATTAGGACTGACACCCCAACTGCTACCCACATTTTGTTCGTTAGCTACTGGCCAAACATAGGAAGGCAATGTGGAATAGAAGTTAGAACACAGGCCTGAGAAACAGAAGACCCAAGTTCAAATCCTATATTTACTGTAGTCTGTATTTTTAATCATACTGTACTCCCCACGACGCCTCTAGAAGCAAGTTATTTCAGTTCAGTATGCCTTTCCTGGTGAAACTCTTCAAATAAATAAATAAATCCTGCCAGACCTCTGTCCATGCTGGGGACTTAAGGCTTGCATTCCAATTGTTGCAATGTTGAAAATCTGGAGTGAAAATATTATACATTCTCGGAGTTACGAGCGTGTGTGAAAACTGCGCATCGCATGCTCATAACGCTGTCATTTAGTGGAATTTTTTCACCAAATTTTTAACATAGCCATTTTGGGCCCTCTGCTCATGAACAGTGTTACTGTGATTTTCTTACTCTGTTCTGAACATTGTTTTCCTACAGCAACGCATCACTGCACGCCGGATGTGTGAAAACGCATTTCAGGTAGGATGTGGAAAATGAAAGCTGTACTGTTCTTAAGGAGGAGTGAAAAAATGGCAATGGTGAAAATCTGGAGTAAAAATATGAAAAATTATCGAAGTCACGAGCGTGTGTGGAAACTGCACAATGCACGCTTGTAATACAGTCATTTTAACATAGAAACATAGACTTTGATGGCAGATAAGGACCTCTTGGCCCACCCAGTCTGCCCATTTCCCTACATATTGGATAAGCTGCAGATTCTAGTTAACCAACAGCCTACTTCCTGCAACCCCACACTACAATTGCCTTATGTCTGTCCCATGCATGTTTGAATTCCCCTACTGTTTTAGACCCAACAATGTCCCCAGGAAGGCAGTTCCATGCATTCACAACTCTCTCCGTTAAAAAATATTTCCTTACATTACCCATGAGCTGTCCCCCCTCTATCTTTAAATTGTGCCCCCTTGTTCTTACACATCTCTTTTTCTGAAAGATGCTACCCTCCTGGAATTTTTTGATTCCCTTGAGGTACTTGAAAGTTTCTATCATGTCCCCCCATCCCTCCTTTCATCAAGGGTATACATATTAAGCTCTCTCAGTCTCTCTTCACATGGTTTCTGATGCAGACCCTGCACCATTTGAGTTGCCCTCTTCTGGACTGCTTCCATCCTGTCTATGTCCTTGCGTAGATGGGGTCTCCAAAACTGCACACAGTATTCCAGATGGGGTCTCACCAACTGTCTGTACAGAGGGATAACCACTTCCCTTTTTCTACTTGTGATGCCCCTTCCTATGGATCCCAGTATCCCCCTGGCTCTCCTTACTGACTTGTCACATTGCTTACCCACCTTTAGGTCATCTGATATGACTACCCCCAAGTCCCGTTCCATTTTTGTTGTTGTTAGTACCTCCCCTGCTATTGTGTACTCTTCTCCTGGGTTTTTGTTTCCCAGGTGCATTACTTTGCACTTCTTTGCACTGAATCTAAGTTGCCATATGTCTGACCATTCCTCCAACCTTGCCAAGTCCCTTCTCATCCTTTCTACCCCCTTGTGTATCAACTCTGTTACAGATCTTTGTGTCATCTGCAAAGAGGCATACCTTTCCCTCCAGACCCTCTGCAATGTCACCTATAAAGATGTTAAAGAGGACTGGACCCAGTAGTGAGCCCTGAGGTACTCCACTAGTAACCCTCCTTTCTTCGGAATGTGTTCCATTCACTATTACCTTCTGTGTCCTGTTGTGTAGCCAGTTTGCTACCCAGGCTACCACCCTGGTACCCACTCCTAGGCTGGCTAACTTGATTATTAATCTTTTGTGAGGGACTGTGTCAAATGCCTTGCTAAAGTCTAGGTAGACCATATATTTTATGGATGTCTATCACCTAATTTTCAACACAGGCATTTTAGGACCTCTGCTCATGAACAGAGTCACTGATTTTCTTAATCTGTCCCAAACACTGATTTCCCACAGTGACCACGCTATTCTGCGTGGGAAGTGCGAAAACACAGTTCAGCCAGAATGTGAAAAATGACAGCTGTACTGTGCATAAGGATGTGTGAAAAAATGCCAGTTTTGAAAATCTGGAGTGAAAATATTACAAATTTGCGAAGTTATGAGGGTGCATAGAAACTGCGCAATGCACACTCATAAATCAGTATTTTAATTTCTCACCAAATTTGCTACATAGGCTTTTTAAGAGCCCACCTCATGAACAGTGGCACTGTTGCTTTTTGTTAATCAGTCCTGAAAGGTGATTTCGTGCAGTGACCACAAAATCACCTTTTCAGACTGAATAACGCCATGACAGTGACTGAATTCATGAGGAGGGGTCCCAATAACCCCATGTTGAAAATTTGGTGCCAAAATTCCCCAAAATGCCCAAGATATGTACCAAAGTTGGAAAAAACCCTATTTATGCCATTATACAGCTTACCAGCATTTCTTTAGTTCGCGGTTGTCTTTCAAGAGTGCAGACATGTTCCCAGTCCACTGAAGATCATCGCTCGGGGCTCCAGAGGTAAGTATGGGGTGGGGGGGTGCAGAGGTGGGTTACACTGTGGGTGGGCATGGGTTGGGGGAGGGGGCCGCAGACAGGGTGGGATCATTTTCTATTTTACAGAGTTAAAAAAAAAAAAAATTGCGGGAAGGTGTTTTTTTTTCTTCTTTTTAACGGATACTTTTGGCACACTGGGGTGGGCTCCCAGTGTGCCACCTGCATGTTTTGGGGTGGGAGGACTGGAGCCAGTGGGGATTGGGCACCCCGTCGGCATATAAAATGTGTTGGAGGGGGATGATGCCAAGGGGGATTGGGTACTCCCCTCAGCAAACAACTGGCATGGGACATGATGCCGATGGGGATTGGGCTCCCAGTCGGCAAATGAACTCAGGAGGGGGGGCATGATGATGCCGACGGGGATTGGGCACCCCTGACGTTGGCTTTTCTGGGGACTGTGCAAGGCAGACAGCACAGCCGCCACCGTGTCTGATTGAAATGTTATACCAGGAAAGGCGTGCCCTGC
Organism: Neoceratodus forsteri; assembly: GCA_016271365.2. Lineage (NCBI taxonomy): Eukaryota > Metazoa > Chordata > Ceratodontiformes > Ceratodontidae > Neoceratodus > Neoceratodus forsteri. Next base: position 729,997,686 of record CM028129.1, read on the forward strand.
AATGAGGTGGAGCTCCCTCATTGCAGCGGCTAAAATGTTTTAAGTTGGTGGCATGCTTTTGCACCGCTGTCATAGACAGCATGCAGTTGAATTCGTGCCACAGAGCCCAGCCCCAAAAAGCAGTGGCACCACTGGCCACAACACAACTGCACCTCCAAAACTTGCTACTCTAAAGTTACCCCAACGTGTTTCTTGCACACACGTAAGACAACATAAAAATGGATAAGCCAGACCCCACTGAAGGTGAGATGCTGCATCTCTTGTTGCCAGTTCTGGGTAAAAACAATTGTAAATAGGTCCTTGGTAAACCAGTTAGGGGTTTTCCAAAGCAAGCTTGTCTTGTGGGCTATATAATCGCTGCCATTTGCACTCTTAAACCTGCAGCCCAAGGGTATAAGGTGCCTAAGTGTTGCATTAAACCATAAGACATTGTGTGCGTGTGAAGCGGTATACAAAACATTGTCAAGCCTTTATAGTGTTCCAACTTTATTTTATTTATTTATTTTATTTTGACTTTGATAACCGAGCAGGTGCACTGGTCCAGTGGACCGTTTACAGGCACGACCCGGGCCATAAGGCATGAGTGAAAAATATTATACTAAACAATGAAGGCAGTGACAAGGTTACATTAGAAGTAGCAACATACAACAATACAGAGTCAGTACAAGGTGCAGTAATGATAGTTAGCAGGTAAGTAAAAAATAAAGGATATATAATATATACACATACAGAGTACAGATTTATGGGTAGGCATGGTGCTGGGATACCATGCCACAGGCCGACATAGCCAACTATAGCAAGAAAGGGAGATAATGACAGAAGGCCAGGCAAAGGAGGGAATTAGCAGGCAAAGCAGTTGCATTTATCCTTGTCCAAAAGCCAGGACTTGAGATTCAGCTTAAATGTTTGATGGGTGTTGGAGATTTGCAAGGATGTGGGCAATCTGTTCCACAAACAATTACAAAGATTTATTCCAATGCTCAAATCCATTTTTGTATTATTTATTTACCAGTAATACTGTTGAGTTATGTAACATGCCATTTTCTGTGCAGTCCCACTTCTGTCTCATTTAATAGCCAAGTGGATTCAGTGTCTTCCTTAATGCCATTCAAGCGTGTGGCTCTGGTGGGATTTGAACATTAGCCTTAGAATACATAGATCTGCATTCAGACCACTAAGCAACACTGTGCTGAATCAATCCAAAAGAAATGTTGTATTAAAAAAAGAATGAAATATTTTACTTTTACTGTACTTTAAATGGGTACTATTAAGTAGTACTCATTTAAAGTACAGTAAAAGTGCATTATCTTCAGGCCCATCTCTTGTTCCAACAGAACGACCCAATTGATCTAGTGATTTGTCCTTACTTCAGCTAGAGTAACGGAGTCTGTTCATAGTATCTGCCAGCACAACAGAATATGACTGTCACTCACAACACTAATCGTGATTACATACAGCTTTATTTATTGAATTAGACATGTACCATGAAGGAAATGGCTAGCTTTTATGGTGTGAAAAAGCAGAATAAAAGCCTATTAGTATGCACCATAAATGTGATAGGTCAGACGCTAACCAAACTTCCTGTGAGCTGGACTACTCACGAATATAAACAAGGGACCTTTGAAAAGTTCCCTTTGATAGTCTTTTCAGTGAAGTAATACAACAGGATTAAAAATTCAGTAAAGAATTAAGAGGAAATCCCTGCGATGCACATCATCGTCAAGTGAGAACTGCAGTACCTGAAAAGCAGAGCTTTTTTTTTTTTTTGTAACAGAGATGGAGTTTTATTTTGTTAGCCCAGTAATTCATGTAAAAAATTTTTTTTTTTGGCAGGACTCTAATCTGTGAATTAAATTATTAATGAAACATAGGACATAATGAAAAACATACATTAGAGCAAGTGTTGCAATTATAGTGAGCGTGCCATATGTTTTTTTGTTTTGTTTTAACTCTGGCAAGTGAAGTACATAGGTTTCCTGAGGCCACATGCTGGATAACATCACCACTGTTAGGAATCCCAGCTTAGTGGCACTGCAGTGTAAATAGAAATCATACTATGTATAGAATAATATGTATACCCTTGAGGAAAGGGGGGGGGGCATGATAGAAACTTTTAAGTACCTCAGTGGAATCAACAAAGTCCAAGAGGGTAGCATCTTTCAGAAAAAGAGATGTGCAAGAAAAAGGGGACACAATTTGAAGATAGAGATGGGCGGTTCAGGGGCAATGTGAGGAAGTATTTTTTCACATAGAAGGTGGTGGACGCATGGAACAGCCTTCCTGAGGAGGTTGTGGGGTCTAAAATTGTGGGAGAGTTCAAGAATACATGGGACAGACATAAGGCCATTTTTGTGGGGGGTAGGAAGAAATAAGCTGTTGGTTAACTGGGATCTGCAGCTTATCCTGTAGGCAGGGAAATAGGCAGACTAGGTGAGCCAAGTGGTCCTTATCTGCTGTTAGAGTCTATGTTTCTATAACATCATGTGCTAAGATTACATTTTCCTTAACAAATAATACAAAATCTAGTGCCAAGGTTGATAATAAGCCCCCCAAAACTAACTAGTGAAGAAAATCAAACCTTTCACGCTCATTAAAGAGAAGGTATCTGGATCCACTTCATTATGTATGTTCATAAACACAGTTCAGCTATTACATAGTCATTTTTAGTAACTTGGAACTGTCTTTGCTAAAAGTAGTATTAATGGACACATGATGGCTGCATAAAAAAAGCTTTCATAAATAAGAATTTTCTGACTTCATTGTGCGCTTTCTAAGAACATTACAACTCCAATTATTCCTTTCCCCTGTGCATGAGAAACCCTTATTCTCTAAAGAGTGTGTCAAGAGCAGGTGCTCTGGAAACAGGCTTGTTCAGGAGAGCTTTTTTAAAAAATGATTAAGTAACCTCGGTAATATAGTTATACTGCTACGAGTACCACACTTACAGTTGTAAAAGTGGTCTTGCTTGCATTATTAGGGTATCAGAACCTCTCACCAGTTTGTGGAACTCTTATCCTTAGAATGCACGAGACCACTCTTAAAACTGTAACCGTAGTCTTCACAGAAGTATTTACATACATGACAGTTCTTTCTATGAACTGACAACACACTGTGATGTCATAGACAGTCTTTTTGAGGTCAGACTGACAGTCTAGTGTTTTTGAAACACACAGAATATAAACACTACTTCATGTGACATCAAACGATGGAACAAAGTAAACAAAATAGAATGCATTGAAGTTAAATAGCATTTCTTAAAAAATGTTTTCAAACTTTTATTCCAGTCAGTACCTGTTCTTTATATACTTAGTTGGTCAAATAAGATGTTAAAACCATGCAGATATAGAACTCCTTTCACAAAGGTGTACGCTGCTAGCTAATGAACAGATTGTCCACGTCCCTCGAGTACTTTCTTAAAACAGGCTTTCTGTTGGAGATTGGTGGGCAACTATAGCTGGCTTTATAGTAGCCAAAGCAGTGTTTTGGTAGCCTAAGGCTACTGCTTTTTTGTGTCCCCAAGTAATTACAGTTAACAATTACACTGGGTGCCAGCACAGCTCTGTCTTTTACAGGGAGGCCTTCCTTATTTGGGTCTATACTTCTGACATGTAAAATAGTCCACATCTGAAGAATCTGTTCCGGATGCTTATCTATCAAGCTATGTTATATTATAGTTTCTCAGTTGTTTAAAACCGTGACTAAACGGAGGTTATACTTGAGTAGTAGTAGGGTACAGAAAAAAAGACAAAACTAGTATGAAAAATGCCTCTAAAGTCAATAGAGCCGATATAGCAAGTCCCACACAGGATTAGCTGTATGACCTTTGTAACACCATTCAGTGTTTATAAATAAAGGAGTATGCGGTGCTGTCAGTTTAAGTACTTGGCAAAAAGTTTCATTAGCAATTTTGTTTAAAAAAAAAAATCATAGAATTGTTCTGACTCTAATAGTTGTACATTACAGAATACTCTTGCTTTTCCAAATGATACTGACACTGATTTTACCATCTTGTTTGTTTTCATCTATAATTTATGGGGAGGAAGAAATGGAGCTCTGTTTATATCTTTTGGCATAGCTAGCACTAATATCAGAAACCAGTAATCTTATTGGCACATTTTTCCAGCAAATTAAAATCACTTTAGATTACCAAAATTTAGAAGGATGCTATTTTATTAACTTAGTTGCATTCAGTTTGCAGAGTGTTCTGTTGTTAGTTAAAGCATAGTTTTAAACAGAAGCTACACTGGAAAGTTCCAGTCATTCCTTATCTACAGTTCTGTACTGTGTTCTAATCAGTTCTGTTGAATCTGATTGAAAATAGAAGTTGACACATTAACACCAATACAAATGACTTGGAAAGGTACCCATTAGTACAACAAGAAAGCGCATTTCCTGGATTTATTTGTGAAAAAAAAACTGATGAAATGTATTAAAGACATGGTTTTATGACTTTAAACCCATTCATGTGATGGAATTTAAGAACCAATCCACTAATAATTTTGTGTTGCAAACAAGACCAAAACTGTTAACAAATTTAGACATTTGCTCAAGAGAATTATTATTTGCCTACCTGAATCTTTTTTTTTCTTTATTAAAGATTTTTAATGGGTCTGCAGGTCTTCCAACTTCTAGTTGTAAATCCCAGATTGCAAGTTGCTTGAATCCATTGTTAACTTTGAAAACCGCTTTTCATCAGCTGTTCAGGCTTGCTTCCTCCACTGTTTATTATGGCACTTTAATGGTATTTTTATCCAGCTGCAGAGTGCAAAATGTATAAGCTCCAGTGAGAGAGAGAGGGAAAAAAAAGCTTTTTCTTGTTGTCCCGTAAACCCCAACTGCTGTCCAGAGGCCCAGCTGTAATTTTTCTGATCTTCAAAGCCCTGGCTTGATCAAATGGCACCAAGACAGCACCCCTCCCCCTCCGCTACCACCCCCCCTTCTAGTTAACCCAATACACCTCTGACAACAAAACAAGCAGGATCTGTGCTTAAGCCCGAGTATTTGTGTTAGGTGTCCAGTTATGAAATTTCAGATTCTTAAATCGGGAAGAAAAGCAATGCACAGAATTGTTGCATTTCAGATACTCTGCAGTGATGATGTATACACCCATAAAAGTAAAAATAGCACTTGCCTAACACTATTTTTGTACACTCACAAGCCAGACTAGAAACCTACATTTCAAATGTTGTCAAAACAAGGTTAGCAGTATTATTTTTCTGCAGTTGCAGCCTTATCTTTCTGGTGTTGCTAATTCAATGCCTACAGTTCTTTCAAATGTAACTTACCTCATTTAAAAACACACAAAAAGCTCTTAAAATCCGTTGCTGCGTTTTAGCTCCACAAATATAATGCTTTAACCAGGGACCTTCTCTTGTGCTCGTAGCAATGGGACAGGCCAAGAGAAAAACAAACTGAGAGGCAGCAAATGGTGTAATTCGATACATCTCGTCAATCCATCAAGAGAGTAGGAGGCAGCCTACTGAATCCAGGGTCCCTCCCTCCAAGCCAGGCTTCTACACTACATGAAGATTCCGAATGCCCTGGCTTGCTGGCTGCATTTGCTGCTGAGGCCCCTTAGCTTACTTTGACCCTTTAGTGGCCTCCCTTCCCAACCCCCACCTCAAATAAGCCACCATAGCCTAAGTAAAACCTTTAGCAGATTTGTTTTCAGCAGGATTGGTGTGCAGCAGGCCTGAAACAGCCACTCCATTCTATTGTTTGGAGCTTATTGCAGAAATCCTGAGGACAAGTTTACTACCAAGGAGCACATCTCTAAAATCCACTAATAAAGTTCGCCCATGAATGTTTCAGTTTTCCAAGAAAAATAATCAAGCATTAGTTTATTTTTCAAAGCATTGGGATTTTTTTCTAATTTATTGAATAGGCAATCTGTATTAGCATCTTCATGAGAAAATGAAGTGTTTGAACTATATTTAATCTTCTTCATGTGTATCCTAAAAGGCAGTGCTACTTTTAAGGCTGCAACTTTTTCAAAATACTTTGTATAGTTAATGAATATCGAAATGGCTTACTCACATGTTCATATTACACTCACAACAAAACATTTTGCAGCAGTGTTTCAGGATGCATTTTTTAAGCTCCATATTATACAAGTATTTTTAATTATATAATTGTGTATGATAAAACAGTAAACTTTGTTTTTGGTTTTTTAAATTTAAACAGTCCATCAGGAATATTCTTTTTAGCAGACATGTCTTCCTTAGCCAAAATGGAGCATCGTTTATTGTTTTTTTTTTACTCTGACAATGACTAGTTAAAATAAATAGAATTTGCATCCATACCTCTCAACCTTTTGTCCCCCAAATGTGGAAAATTGCCTCTCAAAATGTGGAAAAAATGAGTAAAATGTGGAACACTTAATCAAATCTTTACCTAGGAAGCTCAGAACACTGTTAAAATGTTTGCATTTGTGTTCAAAAAGTCTTATTAGTTGAATAATATATTTTTTGCATCATTTACTATAGCTTTTTGCTTTAAAATGTTAATACAGAACGTGGGACAAGTCCTCACAGTGTGGAACTGGGAGCTTTTGTGAAGTAAAATGAGGAAAGTCCCGCCTAATGTGGTACAGTTGAGATGCATGCTTGCATCATCCTTTGAAAATTATTAAAACTATCATACTGAACATCTGCCAGTTTTAACTGGTGCTCTCCACCTAAACTGTAGGATATGCAGAGATCTGCACAGAAAGCCATTTTCATTTTGGCAAAGCCTTCTCAGGTTACCCCTACACAAGGATTGGGATACCCACCATGACACTTTGGGCTAGGTTTGAGGCTTCTGAGTACATGTGTGTGATCTGGAGAAATCTAGGAAACAAATATTGAACAAGTGTGTGAATATTCAGAACACATAGTGCTAAGCGTGGGAAGTTGGAAGTACTTTATCAGCCCTTCCCATTCTGTCTTGGGTTTATAATCCTTCTAGTGTCGGAGCTACTTTTTTGTGGTTGCCAACTCCCCCTCCTCTCCCCTTTTTTTGCCATACACACACTGATAATTTTGGTGGCCTCTACTGCATTTTTTCTTCCAACTATGAAGGTGACTGAGGGACTCACTGCCTTCTATAATATTTTGTTGTCCGTTTGTTTTGCACTCTAATTTTTTTTTTTTGTAATAATCACAGATTAACCAGTCTTTTACAGTTTTTCTTCCATGTATAGTTTAGCCTGTAACTGTAAGCAACTATTCCTGATGGACTATGTTAATTTGTTGACTGCAGCTATCCTCATTGGGACCCCCATGAAAACGAGATGCTGTATCTCATGGGTTATCTGGGCTGGCGTAATTTCAGATAAGTAATATATGCTTGGCAGTATGCAGATAAGTATCTTGATTTCTGTTTCTCCCACAGTGACATCCAGTTGGGGGGAGGGGCAGCCAGGATGCCCAGAGGAGTGCGGGCATTGCATTTTCCCCACTAATAAGCAGTTCTTACTATGGCAGGGATTCAACTTGCAACCATTCAGAAGGGATGTACTTTCAGATGTTGTGCAAGCTTCCTGAGCCTATCACACAAATGTGCATTTAGATAACAAAAACAAGTACCATAAACCTTGCATATATAGGGATTTTTTTTTTCAAATTCCCTGACTCTGCTTCTTATAAATCTTCAAAGCCTTTCAGGAATCATTGTTACTTCTCATTTATGGAAGTGAAGTCAACAAAATGGAAATGCTTAAAATAGCTAGTAAGCATTTGAGCACGGCACCATTTTAGTTGCTCCATTTCTTACAATTATATGATACTGTGTAAACCTCAGATTGGCAATGAGCCAGTCAGAGTGCTCCATTAGTGGGCTGTGTCTGGCAACAACATATCCTGCTGATTTTGTCCATCCAACCCATTCCATTTTCTAAGCTTTCACGCTCCTAGCTCCACCCCAGTCTCTAACAGTTTGAGGTAAGACCTATAAAACTAGTGCAAAATAAATGCAAAGCTAAAAAGGCATGTTTATAACTGCCCTAATTCCATGTGGATAAGACATCCATGCCAGGTAATGCCTTTGGTGTTTCTTAAGCTCCCTTGCCTGGGGTTTGGCTGATCAACAGCTGCCGTAGCTATTGTCTGATGAGGAATCCTACTCCCAATTAGAATTATTGCTGAAACATTCCAGTACATTTACAAATGCAAACCCCTCATTTGTAACCAGTAGCAGAGAAAGTCTAAGCTATTTAAGGATCAACTGTATGTTTTTTGATTAATAATCCTCAAAATCTGTAAGATTTCTTATTCACGGTAGCTGTTAATTATGTGGAAACAGAAAACACCAGCTAAATGTCATATGCTGCATACTGTGGTTCCTGGGTGGGGCGGTTACCCATTAAGTTACAAGTACTGTCAAATAAACCTAGCTATATGCCAGTATCATATTGCTGTTACTGAGTAAAAGTGGCCTGTAGCAATTTAACTATTGTTGTACTGGCACTTTGAAAGTGTGGAGCAAAAAATAAGATGGAAATGTATAGATCTCTCGATCTCTTTCTCTCCTTTTAATGAGTACATTGCAAAATGTTTTTTTTTCAAAATCCAGGAATGAATAGTTAATTATCAGATAAAGGGGGTGGGGTTATTAGCAGTTGAGGATTGTAAAGCTACAGTATAAAGTTATTTTTTAAGACTAGACTGTAAGAATAGTCAGTGGTGGAAATGGGGTAAGAACCCTGGGGAACTTAGTTCCGGGAGTAAAATTAAACAGCCTGCTCCTGTATAATATTCACCCACCAAAAGACTTAAAACTGAACAAATAAAGTGTTAAAATGCAACATGTAATGAGGAAATGTGTTCTCAGACCCTTGTCAGGTATGTCTGATCCTACACAAAAGTGGTGGGTGGGTTCCCCTGGTGAATTGTTTCCATTTCCAGCACTAAGAACATTCCACTTAAGAGTTCAGTGTAAAGGTTGTTCCCTGTAATAGGGGTAACCGGGCTAAAAAGGCTTTGCCACCAGTAGAGAAGAGGTGGATTAGAAGGAACTGCTGAAGGAAGGCTGGCTCCAGAGGAACATAATATTCAAATGAGGGAGCAAAGGGACTGACAGCAAAGAAGGATAAATAAGCAAGAATTGCCCGGCACCAAATGGTAGCTGGTTCTGTGTTTTAGGGAAAGGAAATTGTGTGTGTGTGTGTGTGTGTGTGTGTGTGTGTGTGTGTGTGTGTGTGTGTGTGTGTTTTATGAGTTATGGTAGCATGTTTTTTGGTTTTCCTCTTTTATTTTCGCAATTCCTTAAAAACAGTTGGTGTTTTGAAACCCTTGGTCACAGTGTGAGTAGCGGGGCCCTCCATTGCTTTTCAGTTGCTGCCAGACCCCTGAATGCCGTAAATCAGCTGTCCCAGCTGTGCAGATGCAAATGTAGGTAAACTGTGGCAAGACCAAGGCATAGTGCTAACTATTTCCATCTGTCCGGCATTAGAAAGAGTTATGGTTGTGGGTTTTGTAAATGGGCAACCCCCTTCTGTTACAGGATGTAGTGTCTTCTGTAAGGAAGTTGGCCATCATTCCTGTGGTACAACCATACGTACATTAGAACACGTACTTCCAAATGCACACTTTATCTTTCAATAAGTACTGTAATAATAAAACATACATTATACTTGGGTCACTGGTACAAAGAGTACAGCTACTGTAACTGTCTGACTGGTGATTTACTTTGTAAAACCAAGTCTTACAGTTGAAAGGAACCAAATTGTATCTTGCTTAATATAGAAACATAGAAACATAGAAATTAATATGCTTAATATAGTATTTATAATTGCCTTTAAGTAGGCTTCATGTTTCTAAACTGATTGTAATTGTCTGCTACCCTGTAATAAACAGAGGCCTTATCCTAGTAGTTTAAATATCAATAAATAAATAGTCTTTATTTCCATAGTGAGTAAAGTTCTCCGAGGTCTTGTAATCATAAGTGATGCCCATAAACAATCTGATCAGTGTAACAAGGCCAGCAGTAAAGCAAACAGGATGCTATGGTGTATTGGGAGGGCTTTTGACAGCAGGAAGAAAAGAGTTATCACTACCTCTCTAAAGTTTACTGGTGAGACTTCACTACACATAAGAGTATTGTGCCCAGTTCTGGAGTTCTCAGCTAAGGAAAGACAAAGACAGGCTGGTGAGGGTGCAGCATAAGGTAACCAACATGATTAAGGGCCAGCACGGCAGATCCTATGAGGACTGGCTCAGAGTACTTAACATGTACTCGCTTAAGGCCATACGAGAGAGGGGTGATCTGATATGGCCTGTTTACATGGTTGATGCGCTGCGACTTCTGCAGCACTTTAACTTGCACTGACTGCCGAAGACGATGTAATTTTTTGTCCACATCTCCCCTCTTAGTAGTGCTGATGCAGGTCACGCTGATGAGAGGCCGTATGTCCTTGAGTGTTTGGCTAGTTGGTGTTGGCTGTGACATCAGGCCTCATAAAAGAGAACAGGTACACCTCGAACATCTTTTACGAGAGCATGCCCCCAACAGAGCTCAAAAGCAGCTAATATTCAGGCATTCTGTGTTGTGTGCTGTTTTACTGTCATCCTTCTTATCTTTAGTGAAGAAGGATTTGCATAACCGCATACTGGCTTCTCTCTCTCTCTCTAAGTCTTCCAGAGACTCCTATACGATTGTAATTTTTAATCCAGAATGCTACAGGATTTAGTGTTTAACTGATGACCTACTGCTACAAATGGAATTGCTATTGCAATGGGACATTATTTTAAGGGTGATCTGGAAGTTCAGATAGGTATTGGACCCTCCCTCTGGCTGATGACATGATTTGGGTTGTCCAGTGTTGGAGTCAAGGGAACTGGCATCTAATTTGAATGAATTTGTTGAACAGAGGTGCTAACTGTCCTTGTTAGATCAGAGCAGCCTGCCAGAACACACACGGAAGTCTGCTGCAACTCAATGAGAGGAGAAGTGACTGACTTGCCACAATCTGGTAAGTGTCCACACTGCCACATTGGCACCACAGCGGCCCTAGCGCTTGGGTTGCTGTGGTGCAAATTTGGCAGTATAAACAGGCCTATAGAGACCTTAATGTAACTAAAAGGACTAAACTAGGTGAACTGTGAGGAACTATTCAACAAGACTACTGAATCTAGAACACAAGGTCATGAGTGGAAGCTGGTGGGGGGGTCAGGAGAAATGTAAGAAAGTTTTAATTTACAGAGAAAGTGCTTGAGTCATGGAACAGTCTGCCAGCAGAGGTGGTTGGCGTCAAAACCATTAATGGTTTCAAACACAGTTGGGACAGATTTAAAGGAAAACTACATACAAAAATTATAAAACCACATGTTGTGCACTGTGTGTTTGCTTTTCTGATGGTCCCAGGCCTTCTGTTCCATGTGTGTGTGTGTGTGTGTGTGTGTGACCATTTTTTTGTTTGTTTGTTTTTTTTTTTTTTTACTTTTCCTTGCCAATTTTGTGGCCCCCTGGAGACAACCATTCAGACTTCTTTTATTGCCTTTGATCTGCTGGAAGTTTCCTAGAATGCCTCTGGGAATTATGTGAATTAGACCAGAGTCCTTCGAAGGTGTATTGGCATTATTATCACCCAGTGGCAGCACTTTACAGCGAACAAACAGTTGACACTTATTAAAGTCTGACTTCACATAGGGAGGGAAGGCAAACACTAAAAAGCAGATAACTTTCACAAGCAGTTGTGGTTAGATGGTGTGACTAGATTATAACTAGGATCCTGGGCTCTTAGTTCTAATGCAAGGTCTAGTTCACATCATTTCCAGAGGCATTCTGGGAAAATTCCAACAGATCAAAGGCAGTAAAAGTAACCTGAATGGCTACCCCGGGGCAATAAGACTTGCAGAGAAAAGTAAGGAAAAAAAAAGACTTGCTACAGATGCAGGTAACAGAACACTAGGGATCATCAGAGAAACAAAAAACTAATGCACACCATGTGTTTTTATAATTTTTGCATATAGTTTTCCTTTAAGGACTTAGTGTTTACTCAGGGGAGTAATAGTAAAACAAGGAGCAAGGGAATGGATAGTGTAGACAGTGACCTCATATTGAAAAAGGTATCCGTGTGTAACATAGTGTTACAGGCAGCCTAGATGGACTATTGGTCTTTTTCTGCCATCATTGTCTGTTTTTTTCTGTCGTACTACTCAAGTTTTCTTAGGTCTCTACTCATTCTCTTCGTCCCTTCCAGAGTGTCTACTCTATTGCAGATTTTGGTGTCGTCTACAAAGAGGCATACCTTTCTATCAGCTCTTCTACAGTGTCACTTATAAAGACATTAAAGATGACTGGTTCCAGTACTGAGCCCTGAGGCACTCCGCTGATCACTCTTCCCTCCCCAGACTAAGTGCCATTCAGCAACACCCTCTGTCTGGCCATTAACCAGTTTCATGCCCAGTTTACCAGCTTGGCACCCAGCCCACACTTCCTAGTTTCCTCATAAGCCTCCAGTGTAGTTTGGTGTCAGAGGCCTTTCTGAAGTCTAAGTAGACCACATCCACCACCCCACCCTGACCTAGTTCCCTGGTGACCCAGTCAAAGAAATCGATCAGGCTTGTCTGACAAGATCTCCCCGTGAATCCATGCTGTCTTGGGTCTTACTACCTGCTGGATCCAAAATTCTCCACTAGCCTGTCCTTCAAAAGAACCTCCATTAACTTCCCCACCACTGATGTCAGACTGACCAGTCATAGTTGCCAACCTCCTCCCTGCTGCAGCTTTTATTTTATTTTTTATTTATTTAGATCTCAGATTACAAATACCTTTGAGCTTAGAGCTCTTTCACAAAGGTTCCACGTCAGCAGTATAATACAACAGGTTAACAGAACAAAAAGTATGGCAAAACAATATACACAGAGAAAGGGGATCAGCAGGTTTACAGACTAAAGAGTGTATGGTAAAAAAATTGTAAATAAGAAAAGAAAGCAATAGTTGACATTCATAGTGAATTAAAGAATAGAAAAAAGAAACACTAAGCAGTTTCACACACAGGAATGCATACAGTAATTTGAAAATCAGCCAAAAACAAGCTTTGTCAGTTACTGGTAAAATCATAAGGTAAGTTGAAATCAGCCAACAGACCTTGTCGGGTAGAGGGGAGGAAAGGTGAAGGGGATAGGGTAGCAGGGGGGAAGGGATTGTTGAATAGGGCTTTCAAAGGTGCAGCTAGTACCTTAGAGTTCCCTCGGCACTCTTGGGTGTACCCTGTCCAGTCCCATAGCTTTATCCACTTTCAGATTTGCAAGTCACTTCACAACTCTTTCCTCTGTGAATTGACTTGTGTCTACCTCCCTACTTCCCCACAGTGTTTCTGCTGCCTTTTGTGATCCAGTCCCCTCCCACTGTGCTCCACCGTGAAGATTGAACAGAAGCATCTGTTCAGGGTATCTGCTTTTTTTTATCCTCCTCTGCATAGTCTCCCCCTGCCCTACTTAATCCCTCCCCTTGTCTTCCTCTTTTCACTTAAGCACCTAAAAATGGCTTGTCCCCCTTTATTACCCGTTTGGCTATCCTTTCCTCAGTTGGCATCGTTGTGCCCCTCACTGCCTTCCCCACTTCTTTCTGCTTTTCCTGCTACACCTTCCTGCCTTCTTCCCTCTGCGTCTCCTTGTACCTGCTGAATACTACACTTTTAGCCTTTTCCTTTGTGCAGCCACTTTCCTTGCAAAACATAGTGGTCTCTTTTTTTCTCCCATTCCTGCTCGCATCTTTTGTTCAGAGGTTTGTTGCCTTCACTATGGCATCCCTTTATCGGACCCACTGTTTCTTCACCCCCCCCCCCATGGCAATCCCCCTGTTAGGTCATTAACTGAGGCATCCATCCATTTTTTTAAAATCTGCCCTCCTTAAGTCTAGGACCCTTGTCCTTGTGTGGTTTGTCTCTGCCTCCGTCCTTTTGTTAAACCACATTGTGTGGTGAGTGCTGGTCTCCAGGTGGCATTGCACCTTGACCTCTGCAATACAGTCTCTGTTTGTGAGCTCCATGTTCTGTATTGCCTCATTACAAGTGGGCTGTTTAACTAGTTGCCTGAGAAACAGTCCTTGCAGAGAGTCTAGGGTGTCCCTGTTTCTAGTCAAAAGCCAAGGCCCTTTCTAGAAGGCTCCAATCTACATATGGCAGATTGAAGTTCCCCACCAGCAGCACTTCCCCTTCTGCCATTGTGCTGCTGGCTTCCCCAGTTGCCTTATTCAGTTCCTCCCCTGTGCTGGGGGTTTATATATCACCACAGTGCAAATGGTGGCTCTGGTTTCTGTCTCCAGGGTGACCTACAGTACCTTCCACCCCTCCCTGCCCTCCTGGTTCCTTTGCAATTCTGTCACCTTGATGGCCTCCCCAACATACAGAAAAAAAAACCCTACCCTTCCTCCCCTCTCTGTACTTCCTCAATTGAGTGTAGCCTGGTATGGCTATGTCCCAGTCATGTCTTCCTGTGCACCATGACTCAGTTGTGGTCTGCCTCCACTATGATGGCCTTTAGGTCTGGAATTTCCAAGACTCCTTGCATTAGCACACATGACTCTCCACACCTTGTTTCCACTCTGCCTGCCTTCCTCCCCTTGTGCCCTGCTGTCTCATTTTCCCCTCTCTTTTTGCAACCATTGTTCCTGTCCCCTTTGTCTTCTGCTTCTCTGCTGTTCCTGTTTTATTTATTTATTTATTTATTTGGATTTTGGTAACCGGGTAAGCCCACTGAGACCAGAGGTCCCTTTTTCAGGGGCGACCCAGAATTAGTTACTTAAAGAGACATTTAAAGGCAATTATGTACAGTAATTACATAAGATATACAGATATACACTGCAACAGCATACGGGGATAGGACAATCGGGCTCATAATTAGACTTCAGTCATGATTTACAGCTATTACATTAGTTTCATAGATAAACATTAGTACCAGCATCCAGTATTAGACATCGGTTTCACATTCAGACACCTGGATACCCACCAGTTAGAAGGGTAGTTAGACAACAAAGAGGATTAACGTCGTAGGCTAGGCAGAATAAAGACAGGATGGAGGGGGGTTCAAAGCAGTTCAGCTGGAATGAGACCAAGACTTGGGAGTGAACAGTTGCAGCCTCAGAGACTGAGATTGAGAAGATAAAGTTTGAGTCCAGACTTGAACTGGTTAAGGGTGGGAGAGTCAGTCAAACTAGCTGGAGGTGAGTTCCATAGGTGGGAGGCAGCAAATCTGAAAGAGCGTTTGCCTTGGTTGGAGCATATCCGGGGGATGTCCAGTAGGTGTTTCACAGATGATTGCAAGGTTCGGGTTTGTTCTTTAGGGGAGAGTAGTCCTCTAAGATGGGGAGGGGGACCTAGGGTAGAGAACTTGAAGGCAAGACAAGCGACGGGGTACGCGAGTTTGTGTCACAGAGTGGGCCATTTAAGTTCCCTAAGTGCCTCACAGTGATGCCTCCTAGGAGAGGAGCCTGTGCTCCCTGGGAATGTTCCTCCTCTCAGGTCCTCCCATCCTACTGCCTCAGTCTGTGTGTGTATGTGTGTGTGTGGGCACAATTCATGCCTCCCTTAGTCTTGACCATGTCCCAACAACCGTTCCCTGGAGCTTGTTTAAGGTACAGGACCGTTGTGCAGTGTGAACGATCACTTTGAACTGACCAGTACCTCTTTCATGTATGATTGTCACACTTCAGTATGAGAAACTCCATAGGTGAAGAGGTTTCTATGGTAAACCCAGTCACATTTGCTATGCTCTATTGACCCACACCATTGCTTTTAATGGGGAGCGATATAATTTTTATAAACTGATTTCAGGAATAGTCTGTGCAGTTCCAAATGTCTCCCACTTCTCAAATTTCTGTATTGTTATTGTTTTTCTTTGCACACCATTTTTAGACCCTTGTGATGTCACTGATGATCAAGCTGTGGCTAGCCACATTGTAGTTAGGCACAGCTGGATTGATGACAGAAGGTTCTAAAAATGGTGGCAATGTAGAGTCAATATGGGGCAGACTTTATCATCACTGGACTGCCGACAAGCTACAGAGAAGCCAGACACCTCATTTAAAATATATTTTCATGGGCTTTCAACCAGTGATAGGCCTTGTTCAAAAATGTGCCCCTTTGCCAGCGTGGCTCTGTTGGTAGCACATCCACCTGTGGGCCAGAGTGTTATGGGTTCTAGTCCCACAATGGTATTGGGCTCATACCCTTCAACACTGAGATCTGAGAGCAGTACTGGGGGGTGCTGTGCTGTCAGGGTATGCCACTCTTCAGATGAGATGTTAAACCGTGGTTCCTTCTACCCATCCCTGGTGCTGTCCTGGTGGGTATCCAGGTGGGAGTAAAAGAACCAAAGATATTTTTCACAAGAGTACGGGAGTTTTTATTATAAACTAAAGCAAAGAAAAACAATACAATAATAATAAGCACAAGCAAACATGGAAAAGCAAGAAAAACAAAAAAGGAGAAAAGAAATGACAAAGAGAAACAAGCAACAACAAAAGAATCAAGCTCAGGAATCCCTAGTCCAATGTGGTAGAAAAGCCAAAATGAAAAAAGATACAGGAATCCATATTGCAGAGACAAAATCAATCTTACCGGTAACTAGCAAAGGGAAAAAAGAAAACCTTTTCCATCCCCAAATCAGTATCTCCCAAGGATCCCAGAAAATCCACTTCACAGAACCTGAAGATCCTTGTGAGAGTGAATCAAATGATAACTGTTTCTTGAGCTGCTGGGAGCCCGAACAGGCAATTCCGGAGCCGCATCGGTGGCGGGAAAGAACACTTGCTGGGTGAATGAGTTTGATGGTGGGAGCAGACCGGAGCTACATCAGCAGCAGGAGAGCAGGACCGGGCTGACTGGAGCCGCATCGGCAGCGGGAGAGCAAGCAGGGTAAGTGTTTTTGGAGGGCTGCTGGCCGCTAAGGAGTGAGGAGTGGAGGGGCCAGTCAGCGCTAAGGGTGCACATTTTCGGACTGTGCAACTTGGCTATAAAGGCCGTTAGCCCAGTCACATTCAGGAGAGCTGTTTCTTGTCCCACACCACCCACCTCGGCCCCGACCTCTATTAAAAGGTCAGTGGGGGTGGAGCCTTGGAGAGGGGCAAACTGTGAGTGGGTGATCTGGTTTGTTGCTGATTGGGGGAGAAAAAGGAATTGTACGCTGTGCCTGATTGGGCACCATTGACTACCTACCTACTATCTTGGAGAGGGGCAAACTGAGAGTGTGTGATCTGGATTGTTGCAGATTGCGGGAAAAGAGAACTGTGTACTGTGCCTGCTTGGGCACCAGTGACTACCTGTTACCTACAGCTGAGGGACATGACAACTGTGAACTGATCAATACTATGGCTGGTGAACTGGTTACAGCTGATTGGGGGACAAGGGTCCTGTATGCTGGGTTGCATGGGCAACATTGTCTACTACTAATCAGAGGGGGGTATATTATAGCAGATTGTATAATTGTGTATGCAGTCCACAGTTGAGGGATTAGGCAAACTTGTGGACTGTTATTGCTACTGATCACTGTTGGGGGGGCAGAATTACTACTTGAGAACTGGGGCTGAAAAACTGGCTGTTGTAGGGAAAGGGGAGAACTGTTATAATCTGAGCTCTGTTGGGAGAGGGGACACACAGCTAGGGTCCTTGGGTACTACTGTCTAAATTGGTTCAGCAAGAGGGTTTTATTGCTCCCACCAAAATGAGGGTGGACTGGGGGCTAACCAGAGCAGGCATCTTCGGTAGGGTGATTGGGTGTGTGGGGTGTGGGGCACCAATAATCTTAAATTGGGCATGGAAGTTCAGAGGGTGTCAAATGTGTTTTCAGCTGACAGGACTTAGGGAGGAGGTCGCGGGGATCAGAAGAAAACTGGAAGGCATGAGGGGGGAGGAAAGGAGTGGAAAGGACCTCACGAGAATAGGAGATGCCACTACGGTACACCCCAAGAAACAGGTGAACATGGACCTTATGGGTACACTGGAGGGATAGGGCATGATACAAGCAACAGACGAACACTTAGTAGGAGGGTGGCCGAACAGGGGGACCAAAGGAGGGAGGGGGGTAGGAGAAAGCAAGTCAGGGCAAGCATCACACTTAGGAATTGATTCACCCAGCTGTATCCAGGAGAAGAGGTGGAAGAGGCAGGTGGGAGAGGGACAGGAGGACAGAGAGGTTTGGTCTGCAAGCCAGGGGTTGGGGCAGAAGAGGTAGCAGACCAGGGGCAGGCAGACAGATAGGGTCTGGCCAGTAAGCCAGGGGTGGGGGTAGGGGAGGTGGCCACATCCACAAAAAGGGTGGGAGGAGGAGGACATGAACCAAGGGTGGAGGGAGGAAGGGGATGGAGGAGCACAGGGAGGGGGAGAAATGGGGTTGGGCAGGCACTCAGGTTGAGGAAGTCAGCCAAGGAGAGGAAGGTTGTAGGGGGTACTCTAGAAAGACCAGCATCAGGGCGGGCAGTATCAGAAGGGAGGTTAGGGTGAAATATGCCAGATGGGGTGGGGTAATGCGAGAGGGGATGGAGGCTAGGAGCGAAGCAGTAGAAGAGTGCCTCGGTAGGGGACCTGTGGATCCTGGCCCAGAAAGGGAACCCGGGGGAGATCTGGGGGGGCAATCAGTGCCACCAGTGAGGTTGGGGGGTGAGGAGCAAACTGGGAGCTGCAGGCAGAAGAAATAGCATGGTAGGGCACATACAGACTAGTGATCCCCGGACTAAAGGAGGTGGGAGGAGTAAGCTGGGAGTCGAAGAAAGAAGGAAGACCCTGGAAGGGATCAAAAGGGCCAGTAAAGTGGGGGGGTGGTGAAGGTGATCTGCTGGGTGTACTCCATGACTGGGGGCATCTAGTGGGAGGGGTTGGGAGGGAAAAAGCAGCCCAGTCAAGGCTAAATGTATCGCAGGTCTGTCCGTACACAAGGCCAAATTCCAGCTGTACTCATTCGCATTGAAATGCAGGGGATCCCCAGATTTACTAGTACAACTGGGCATAAGTGACTTGGAGGGGAACAGTGAACTGGAAATCCAGGCAAGGTTTCAGGAACTGGCCAGGGTCTGCCACTTTATAGGAAGCTCAGTCTCCTTCTCAGAGATTCTACCAGTACCTTGGGCATCACGGAAGACCAAGCATAAACTCAGAGGGGTGAACCGATGGCTCAAGGACTGGTGCAGGGTAGAAGGGTATGGGCTGGTGGGAGACTGGGGAGATACATGGAAGGACAAGGGGTTGTATGCTAGGGATAGGATACATCTCAACTTAGAGGGGAGGGAGATCTTGAAACTAAAACTCACTGGATTCATAGTCGAGAGGTGGGGTTTAAACTTATAGATGGGGGAGGGATAAATTAAGGAACCAGGAGAGCTGCTTGAGGTGCCAGGTCTAGGGCACGAGAAGAGGGCAGGTATCAGCAAAGTAAATACAGCCAGAGTTGGGCCAGAAAGGGAGAATAGGGATTGTACAGGGACACGACAGTTGGGGAGGGGATGGGGTGGAGGACGGTCCTCATCAATGCCAGGAGCATGGGCAACAAAATGCCTTAGCTCCAGGTGATGATGGCTGAGGGATCAGTGGGTGTGGCAGTGATTACAGAGACATGGGCCACCCAGAATGACTGGGACCTAAACTTGGATACACAATATTCAGGAGGGATAGAGAAGAGGGTAGAGTAGGGGGTGTAGCGCTGATAGTCAAGAATGGCATAGTGGTTAGTGGAGTGGAGGAGGCTGAAGGGGGTGGAAGCAATGTGGGTAACCCTGCAAATGATGGGAGGTAAAAGATTGAAAATAGGGGTGGTGTACAGACTCCTGTGATGGATGAGGCCCTGGAGGAAAAATTAGTTGAGAACATCAGGAGGATCTGTGAGCATGGAAAGGGTAGAGTTGTGATCATGGGGGACCTTAATATGCCGGGGGCAGACTGGGACACTATGACATCAGCGGTGGCCAGGGAGCAGAGACTGATGGATGTGTTTCAGGATGCCTTCCCGGTCCAGCAGGTGGGGGACCCTACTAGGGAGGGGAGGATACTGGACATTGTCCTTGCAGACAGTGACCAGATCAGAGGTTTGGAGGTGTATAGCCTGCTGGCAGGTGGCGACTGTACCATGGTCTGGATTCCACTGTGTCTTGGGGGGGGGGAGGATAAATGCTCTACTACAGTAGTAGTGGATTTCAGGGGGCAGACTTCGTGGGCATGGGCAGGATTCTACCGGGGAGTTTGGACAGGATTAGGCCAGACATGGACACTGGTAGCTTGTGGTAGACCATTAAGAAAGGGGTGCAGGAGGCTACTAGCTCATGTACAAGGGTAGGATGTAAGAATGGTAGAGCCAACAAGCCGTGCTGGTAGACCAGGGAGGTACAAGAGGCGGTGAGGGATAAAAAGGTTGCCTATGTATGTTTTAAGTGCTCCGGGGGGGTAGGGAGAGAGGCAACTATGAGTTGACAGCAAGGAGGGTCACCAGGGTGGTGAGGGGAGCCAAGTCGAGGATGGAGCATAACCTGGCAAGGGTCATCCGGGGGGGGGGATTCTATAGATACATAGGAGAGAAGAGAAAAGGGAGGGCACAGATCTCCAGGATTAAAGCTAGGGACGGCTGGGTTCAGGAGGCGGAGGATCAGACAGAGGTGCTTAATGAGTACTTTGCCTTGATATTTAGGGAGGAAGACAGGGATCTAGTCAGCCTGAGGGGAGGGTGGGGGAGATAGCTGAACGGAGAGGTCAGATGGAGTCAAGAGGACCAGAAGAGGCTGGGCCACTGGATGGGCCAGACCTAGAAGGGGACGGGTGCTTAATTGAGGGGGAGGATTGGGAGAGAGAAATTGCAGAGGACAGGGTGAGGGAGGCCCTTCAAAGGCTAAACACTGACAAGGCACCAGGGTCCAGATGGGCTGCATCCGAGGGTTCTGAAGGAATTAGCAGATGAACTAGCAGCTCCACTAGCTGCACTCTTCAGTGCCTCTCTGCAGACAGGATGGGTGCCTCAAGACTGGAGGGTGGCTCATGTGGTGCCTATCCACAAAGGGGGGGGGTCTAGGGAGGAGATGGGAAATTACAGGTCTGTCAGCCTAACGTCAGTGGTAGGCAAAATAATGGAGGGCATCATCAAGGAGAAGCTCAGGAGGCAACTGGAAAGGTTGGGGCACATGGATGACAAACAGTATGGTTTTGTGCCATGCAGATCGTGTCAGACCAACCTCATTGATTTTTATGGCAGGGTGACGGGGACCCTGGACCGTGAAAAAATGGTGGATGTCCTGTACTTGGATTTCAGTAAGGCGTTGACGGTACCCCACTGTGAGTTGCTAACAAAGCTGGGGGTGGGGTGGGAGGACAGTTGCAGATGAGAGTAGAAAATTGGTTAACGGGATGAACACAGAGGGTAGTGGTTGGTGGGATAGTCTCCTCCCCAGGAAGGTCCTCAGTGGGGTTCCCCAAGGTTCGGTACCAGGACCACTCCTATTCAGTGCCTATGTCTCCAATATGGGGAGGGGGGTTAGGAGTAGGATGAGCCTCTTTGCCGATGACTCAAAACTGGGAGCACTAGCGGATAGGGACGAAGCAAGAGAGACAGTCCAGAGGGACCTAGGTACCCTGGAGGGGTGGTCAAGGAGGTAGGGACTGAGGTTTAATCCAGGGACGTGTAGGGTGCTGCATCTGGGGGTCAGAGACCCAGGTCATGTATACACCCTTGGGGGGGGGGTCTCACTGCAAGCCACATCAAGTGAAAGGGACCTGGGGTGGTGGTACACATCGAAATGAACAACACTGGAAACTGCAGAAGAGCTGCAGCAAAAGCAAACAGGATTCTGGCCTGCATAGCCAGGCGAATTACGTCCAGGAAGGAGGGGGGTGATCCTTCCCCTGTATAATGCCTTGGTCAGGCCCAAGTATCTCAAGTACTGCGTGCAGTTCTGGTGACTTCACCTCAAGAAGGACATAGCACTGCTGAAGAGGGTCCAGAGGAGGGCAACCAGGATGATTCAGGGCATGAGTGAAAGGACCTATGAGGAAAGGCTAGAAGAACTTGGGCTGTACTCACTGGATAAGAGGAGAGATGGGGGGGCATAATATGGATCTTCAAATATGTGAAAGGGATAAACGGGGTGGAGCCCAATAAATTTTCAGGCTAAAGAAAGGGGGCACGAATGGAAGCTGGAGAGGGAAATTACAGGGGAGAATGTTGAAAGCACTACTTCACTAAAAGGGTGATGGGACCATGGAATGCACTACCTGGGAGTCTGGTGGAGGAGGGCACAGTAGGAGGCTTCAAGAGGGGGTGGGACAGGTGCATGGGTTGGCTACCGAGCAGACACGAAAGACCGCCAGGCCTATTCTGCTGGCTTTTAGTATGTTAGTATGAGAACTGAGGGAGCAGCTACTGTCAGGTTGCTGCTTGTCACTGGACTTCGATTTTGGCCTCCTCCCACCCACCACCATATTAAATGCTCGGGGCAAACTACTCCCAGGTATGATTGGCCAACTGGGTGCTGAGTAGTGGGCTTGCTGGTTAGAGGAAGGTGGAGCTAGTAGTGTTTGTAAACTAATTCCCCTTTTGTGTTTCTGGGGGCTCTCTAGGTGCTGCTTGTAAAGTTCACTACAGGAAGGACATGCAACTGAACTAAGGGTCAGAGGAGGGTAAGTATTAGCAAGGGGTATAGAAATTGTGAGGGTAGTGTGAAATATAGCAGCCTAATAACTAGGTCAGGGTAAAAAGGAAAAAAAATCTGCAGGAGGGAGAATGGAACAGAGGGAGCATGGGGGGGGTTAAAGAACCCGAGTCGGCAGAGTGAGACAGACAGTGGAAGAGACAGGGTAGGGGGCAGGCCTGAAAGAGGGGGCAGAATGAGGGTGTAAGGGACCAGGGAAGAGGGGGAATCAAAAGACATAGAGTGGGAAGGATCGTGGGTTGCAATAACTGTGGGGCAGCCATATTTATGGACACCCTGTGGATAATGGGGGGGAAGGGGCCCAGTCTGTCTAAGGCTGGGATTACCGGAGAACGAAATCTTAAGGTTAAGGGAGGAAGTGTCACGGTTGAGAAGGCAGGTCAAATTAGAAAGGGAAGGGAATGGGGAGGCACAGTGCACAACAAGGAGAAGATAAAGGATAGGGAGGACGGGGGCTAGAACAGGGGAGCATGGGGGTGGCACAAGTACAGGAGAAAAGGGTGGAAAGAATTAGGAACAGAAATGCAGATAGTAGGTAACATAGCAGGCTCAAACAGGGACAGACCTCTGACAAGGTGTTCAAAAGGGAAGGGGGATGGGGAGACAGCGTCCATTGAAACATTGAATGGCTCGGCTGGGGGGAGGTGGGAGACATAGGCGTAGCATACGAAGAGGGGCAGGAAGGGCTGAGCACTGGGGGAGAGAGAAACAGTGACAAAAGGTGAGAACAATGTGCAGGAGGATGAAGGAGAGGAGAAGGGGGAGGAGGGAAAGAAGGGGGTCTTGATATTAGGGGACTCGATACTAAGAGGGGTCAGATGGGGCAGCAGAGGGGAGAGACGCAGCAGAATCTTGGTGAAAGCAATGCCAGGAAAGAAGGCGGAAAGGGTAGGGAAATCAGTGCTAAGGTGTGCAAGCGGGAAAGGGACAGACCTCACCTAATATTACACCTGGGGACAAATGACCTGGCTGATGGGACAGTAGAGGAAGTGAAGTGAAGGGGAGGTTTGAGGAACTGGTAACTCTTTGCAGAGGAGCAGGAAGATCAGTCACTTTCTTGGAGGTACTTCCTGTTCCCAGGGCTAGTATACCAAGAGAAAAAAAGAGAACACAGGAGTTTAATGAATGGCTGGGAAACTGGTGTCAGGTAAAGGGGTATGGGCTCGTGGGGCCGGTGGAGAAGGGTACCTGGGAGAAGAGCAGTCTTTATGCAAAGGACAGATTGCACTTACATGAGAAAGGAAAAAAGGTACTGAAGGAAAGGAAAGAGAGGAGCACATAGAGGGTATTTAAACTAGGTGGGGGGGTAGCAAGATGGTTAGAGGAGTACATAGGCCTAGAGTCATGCAACCAAATGAGCCCCCCCCAATAACAGTAAGGTAACACAAGAAGGAAATACTAAGGGATCAGACATGAGGGGAATGGGGTGGGGGAGCCAGGGACAAGGGTTGGAGGGCAGTAACACTAAATGCAAGGAGTCTGGGGAATAAGGGGGCAGAACTCCAGGATCCCCAAAAAAGGTCACTAAGATTGGAGGTGGTGTACAGGCCACCATCCCAATCTGATGGGGAGGACAGATCAGGAGGAACTGTGGGAAGGGGGGAGTCGTGATGGAATTCAGCCAAATATGGATACACACCAAAGATGAGTCCTGATAAAATGGGGGTTAGTGGAGGCAACGGATACCTGCCGCAGGGCCAAGACTAAAAGGGCTACGGGGAAGAAACCCAGCTGGATAAGCAAGGGGGTGTTTGACGGAGTGAGGAGGAAAAGGGCAGCATATAGAAAATGAGGGAGCGAGGAGGATAGGGAGGTGTATCTGAAAGAAGTGAAGGAAGTGACCAGGGAGGTAAGGGCAGCCAAGGCATCAAGGGAACTCAGACTGGCGCAAGGCATTAAAAAAGGGAAGAAAGACTTCTTTAGGTACATCAGGGAGAAAAGAAGTTGCAAGGACCAAATTGTGAGAATTAAGGAAGAGGGATGGGCAGAAGAGGGGAGTGAAAAGGGAGACGTGCTGAACCACTACTTCTGTTCAGTTTTTACGAAGGAGAAAGGGGGGACGGTACCCATAGTGGGAGGAATGATAGACAGAGATGGGGGAGTGATGGATGGAGAAATCACAGTGGGGAGGGTGCGGGAGGGGTTAAGGGCATTGAAAGTAGACAAGTCACCGGGACCGGATGGGGTGCATCCAGGGGTACTAAAGGAGCTTGCAGAGGTCCTGGCTGGCCCCTTGGCAGATTTATTTAATACATCTCTAGACTCAGTGTGTACTGCAGGATTGGAGACTGGTTCATGTGGTTCCCCTCCGCAAGGTTGGATCCAAGGACGAACTATTGAACTGTAGGCCAGTAAGACTGACGTCCATAGTGGGGAAGCTAATGGAGACCATCCTAAAGAAGAGGCTAGTGGCACTGCTGGAGGTCAGCGGGGTCCAGAACAGGAGGCAGCATGGCTTCGTCAAGGGTAAATCATGCAAGACCAACCTAGTGGACTACTATGGCTGGGTGAATAGGCAGATTGATGGGGACCATGTGGTGGATGTCCTATACCTTGACTTCAGTAAGGCCGTCAATTCGGTACCACATGGGAGACTTGGAAGTAAACTACGGTGCGGTGGGGTGGTTGTAGAACTGGCTAAGGGATAGACAGCAGAGGGTGGTGGTAGGAGGGGAGTTCTCATCCCCCAAGCCTGTGACAAGTGGGATCACACAGGGGTTGGTGTTGGGGTTGGTGCTGTTTGGCATATTTATCGCAGACATCTCAGTGGGCATCAGCAGCAAGATCAGTCTGTTTGCAGATGACACCAAGATGGGAGCAGTGGTGAATGACCAGGAGGGGTGGCGGGGGCTACAGGAGGATTTGGTGAGTCTTGAGGCATGGTCAGGCAGATGACAACTTGGGTTCAATGCAAAGAAATGCAAGGTGATGCACTTCGGAACAAAGAATCTAAGGAGAATCTACCATTTGGGGTGTGTGAGGCCAGAAGTTACAGAGGAGGAGGAGAAGGATCTGGGGGTGCTCATCATGGGGGCTATAAACAATTCTGCGCAATGCAGGAGGACAGTAGGGAAGGCCAACAAAATGCTGGGGTGCATAGCAAGAGGTATAACCTCGAGAAGAAGGGAGGTGATTCTGCCTTTATACAGATCATTGGTTAGACCCCACCTGGAGTACTGCCTACAGTACTGGTGCCTGTACCTGCAAAAGGACATTAGGCTGCTAGAAGGGGTGCAGTGTAGGACAACAAAAATGATTCAGGGTCTGGGGGAGTTGCCATATGAGGACAGACTGAGGGATTTGAACATGTACTCGCAGGAGGAAAGGAGGGCCGGGGGATATGATTGAGAGCCTCAGATACATGAAGGGATAATCAGGACAGACACAGGGGGTCTACTGAGGGAGGTGGGAAGAGACACTGGGGACATGACATGAGTTTGGAGGGGGGGTAGCTTCAGGAGAGAAAAGAGGCATTTCGTCATGGAAAGGGTGGTGGCAGCCTGGAACACACTGCCAGCAAAGGTGGTGGCTTGTAACACTGTGGAATGCTTCAAGAAGGGGTGGAACTTGGTGGAGGGGAGGGGGAAGGGCAGCTGCTGCATAGGGAAGCTAGCACAGACTCGATAGATCATTATGGCCTTTTTCGGCTGGCAGTTTTCATATGATCATTATGATAAACATCCTGCAAAACCTCAAGCACTAGCCGTGCAATTACTGAATAAGGTAGATGTAGGTGTTGTAGCACCAATCGACATTGAGCTTGCCACAAACAAAATTTCAGACTAGCAAACAAGACAAAGTGCTGTTATAATACTTCCGAAAATATGGCAGAAAGTCCCCTAGAAACAGGCATTCATAGGTCAAACTTTCCAGCAATGGAAGGTTACAGTGCAAAGCTGGATAACTCCAAAAGCCCAAGTAGAAATGTTCCATTGTTTCCATTAATGCAGAGCATTCCGGAAATGGACAAGTGCAGTCCTTGAGGCTTGTGATTATGATTTCCTCTGACATTGTCTCCCATAGGAACTAATCCAGAGCACATCCCAAAGGCGCTCTGGATCTTGAGGCAGCTGAAGTTGTATCAGAACCTCTGGAATTTTAGCAAGAACACAGTACTTAAAATCCGGCACCTGTGGACAAATGTTACTCAAAACCACATCGTACTGTACAGTTGTTTCTGACAGGAAACTAACAGTGATTTAGAGATCCTACATGTGTAAAGTTTAAGAAATGGACGACGAAAATAATCAGGAACCTGAACTGTATGGCAAACCATCAGAGGGGAGTCCACCCACCGAGATAAAAAATCTCATAGTAAAAACCATGACCATACAGTCTGCTGGGTACAATGAGGAAGGAGAACCAACTTAATGAGATTAGTCCAAAATATAGTGTAAAAAAAAACAGAGGATGAGTAATCTGCACCCCTCCCTTACTTACCGGCAAATACGTAAAATCCCATTTAATGGGATTCAAACAACTCCCCCAAAGCATGTGAAAAAAAAAATCCCATTGAGTTTAGTTTCTTTTTCTATATGCATTTTTAGAGTTTTTCCCCCTTTTCTCCCACTGTAGTGCCCGGGACCCTGGCAGTCATGGCAGTGCGTGTGCAAGGAGGGGCACACACACTCTGGGTGCCGACTCAGTCCCTTCTACCCTACCCCTGGTGATCACTGGGCTCCCCCGGAGCCTGACTGCCCTCTGTCCTCCACTAGGTGGCAGCTAAGGGCCGGGGAAATCTCTCGTCCCTCTTTGGGAGAGGAGAGCTGCCTCATGGCAGCTCATTCCTGCTCCATGCCCCCGCCAACCTCCGACAAACTGGGCTTGTTCCCAAACCCAGGTTGCCAGTGCGGTGCAAGGTGGGGTGTCTAGTGCCTCAACCCTCAGTGCCACTGGGCCATAGAGTTTAGTTTCTAAGTTGTCAAAGCCCTGTTGGGTGAAACATCAGTCTGTGTGGTCACCTCCGGCCAAGGTGCTTCATCTGCCTATAAACCTCCTGATTTTTCAAGTAAACCTACTGCATTTCAAAAGCTCTAAGTGAGGACAGTGGTTTTTTTCTGCTGGAGTGAGTTCCGTGACCGTTGCTACTGGGCTTATGGTAAAATCAGCTAAGGCCGCAATGGAACTTCAGCTTGCAGAAGGGGTAAAAGAAGGGAACAAACAATTTTCTGTTCGATATATACAAGGAAAAAGAAAGAAAATGGGAGGAATAGTTAGACTCAAAGACAGTGACAGAATAGTGAAGGAGGATAGTCAGAAGGCCGCTATTCGGAATAACTTTTCAAACAACATGAAGTCTTGCTATATTATGACAATTGCAGTTTGTCCCACCATTAGAACTGCTCCGGAGGTGAAAGAGTTAACTACCATTCTAAGAATGGAGTTTAGAGCGCGAGCTCGGTTAGAGAAGCTCTGTCTGGATAATTTCAAACTGAAACTGTCAGATTCTTTACTCCGCCTCACTGAACAGTCGCTCGGAGATTTCTCCTACTGCTGTTCATTTCTCGGTTTAAACAGTATTTTCTCGGTTAAATTCAACACATGAGTATTATTATTTTAACCATAAACCAATCGGTTCAAGCTCTGTCTGTAGTATTGTAAGTAATAGACAGGTTTTATTTCTGTGTGGAACTTGTAAATGTTTATCGGTTCGGTTCGAACCGATCAGGTTATTAAAACTTTAAAGAATAAGCATTTAAAGCTTTTAGAGTGTGGTTCGGTTCTTATCGGTTCTAAAAAAGCAGTTTCATTATGGTTTTCCACGACCCGTGACACGTTGGGAACCGATAAGGGTGTCTTGCCTGGCACTGCTTAAAGGGCAAGTTTCTTGGTTGAGCTGGCATCATGTCTGAGAAACCCAAAAGAAAACGGGCCCACTGGGTTTCAACACTGTAGTGTCTGTGGGAAGCCTTTGCCAAGGCTGACCCACACACTACATGTGTTTAATGTCTGAGGTTTGACCACCTCAATTCAGACTGCCAGATTTGTAAAATTTCCTGCAGCCACCCTGGATAGAGAGTGGGCAGGCTCAGGGAGCAGAGGCCAAAAGTCCGCTGACCGGATGGCCAGCCGGTTGGGTGCCAACCGAACCGGAGGAGTGCCCTCTGACCAGGCGAGACTTCCTCGGGCAAGCGGTAAAGCTGGCTCTGAGGCCAGTTCCAGCAAGAAAACTGAAAAATCAGCAGGTATGAGTCCAAAATTCCTTCTCCAACTGCTGCAGAAATAACAAAAGCTATACAAATTGTACAGTCACTTTCTCTGGTTCCGTCCGAACCGCCACTGTCTGGTAAAAGGTCGGTTCGGCCGGTTCCACCGGTTCAAGAATATGATATTGGAGATTTTTATGAACCAGAGGAGGGGGAGGAGGATTATGAACAGTGTGAATGTGACTTTGAGAGTCTGGATGTGCCCATTGAACCGGACATCTCCCCAGACAGACCTTTAGAATCTCCCCCTAGGCTTTCTGAGTCCCCTTCTCATTTTCTGTTTTATAAAAAGGTTGCTGAAACCCTCCAGCTCCCATTAGAGGAATCTGTGGATGAGCAAGAGGAACCTGATTTTGTAGAAATGATGGATATCCCAGAGTCTAGGAGATTATCTATCCCCTTACATAAGTCTTTTAGGAAGCAAACAATAACAATTCTAAAAGCCCCTAATTCTGTGCCTCCTGTTGACAAAAGATGGACAGGAGGTACACTTATCAGTCCTGATACAGACTTTCTTTCACAGCAATGCAGTCATGTTGGGAGTAGTTCAGGCTGCAGCCTGTGATAAAGCTAACATTCCCTGGCTTCACATCCTCCTGACAAGGACTCAGGAAGATTGATGCCATGGCTAAAAACAATACATGGCAGCGTCCTTGGGACTCAGACAAGCAAATTACATGGCTTATGTTG
The DNA here is from genome assembly GCA_016271365.2 of Neoceratodus forsteri. Classification (NCBI taxonomy): domain Eukaryota; kingdom Metazoa; phylum Chordata; order Ceratodontiformes; family Ceratodontidae; genus Neoceratodus; species Neoceratodus forsteri. Next base: position 730,027,187 of record CM028129.1, read on the forward strand.
CAAGATACCAAAAATCTAGATGGGACACTGTCATGGCTTTGGCCAAACAGGCCCCTGGCCAGCTTGCCAAGGAGCTGGAGCAGGTGGCTACTGATGGTATTGAGGCTTCCAAGGTGCAATTCCATGCTGCTGTGGATTCTAGTGATGTATCCTCTAGAGTCATGGTTACATCTGTGGCCTTTCGTAGGTTAGCTTGGCTCAGGTGCACTAATTTGTCACAGGATACCCAGACTAAGGCTATGGATTTTCCTGTGGTGGGGAATTCTCTGTTTGGGGAGCAGACAGAGAATTACATGAAAAATGGATGAATACAGAACAACATATAAGGTGCACAAGCCAAGGGCGCAAGCCACTCCTCAGAAGCAGACCCCCAGGGGTAGAGGTAGGCCCTTTCACAGGCCTTTTACCAAACCAGGCTTCTGCTTATGCTCAGAGGGTTCTTCAGAGGCAGAGAGGCAGACAGGGGTGCAAGTAGGTCTGCTCCACCCCTCAGCCTAAAGCCCCTGCCAAACAGGCACCCTGATGGGGTGCCCAGGGCGATTCTCCACTACCTGTGAGGGGCAGGCTGGCTTACTCGTTCAGGACTGGGAGTCTCTAACATCAGACAAATGGGTCCTGGAGTAGTAAGCCAGGGTCTGATTCTCAGTTTCAAAACATTTCCAAAGATGAGAGCCAGATTTTTCCACCTGCAAACCCTCTAGAGACCTTTACCTTAGAAACAGAAGTCTCAACCCTCCTAGCTCTCAGAGCTGTAGAAAGGGTTTCCCCCCTACACCAGGGCAAGGTCTGTACTCCAGGTACTTCCTTACCCCAAAAAAGACAGGAGAATGGCGGCCCATTTTAGACCTAAGATATCTGAACAAGCACCTTTTGAAACCAAAGTTCAAAATGGTGACTGGCAATGATTTTACCTTCTCTAAGGCCAGGGGACTGGCTAGCTTCCCTGGACCTCAAGGATGCCTATTTCCATGTTCTAATCAGAAGCTCCCACCGAAAGTACCTCAGATTCGAACTGCCCTCAGATCATTACCAGTTCAAAGCAATGCCCTTCGGCCTCACCTCTGCCCCAAGGGTATTCACAAAATGTCTGGCAGTAGCAGTTGCTCATTTAAGAAGGCAAAGGATTGCTGTCTTTCCCTATCTAGATGACTGGCTCATTGTAGGCCAGTCTCCAGAACAGGTCAAATCACACCTGCAAGTTACCCAGCAGCTGCTCACCTCTCTGGGCTTCTTGCTCAATCTTCCAAAGTCAGTTCTGGAACCTGTTCAGGTACTCACCTTCATAGGTGCAGAATTGGACACAAAGCAGGCCAGAGCCTTCCCCCCTTAGAGGGGTAAGGAACCTGGTGGCCCTGGCCTCCTCCTTCACCCTGCAGGTCTCTCGACCAGCAAGGCACTTCTTACAGCTCCTAGGACACATGGCTGCTTCCACAGCTGTAGTGCAAGGAGCAAGATTTCAGATGAGGGACATTCAGTTTCACTTGAGAGCCTTTTGGTCTCAGAGAAAAGATCCCCTTTCCAAGCTGATCCCAGTGACTCGAACCTTGATCCAGGCCCTTCAGTGGTGGCAGGATCAGAGCAATTTAAGACTGGGGGTCCCCTTCATCCCTCTATCTCATTCCTTGACCCTCACTACGGATGCATCCCTATGGGGAGCTCACATGGGCGACCTCTCCACCCAGGGAGTGTGGTCCCCTCAGGAATCTCTGCTCCACATCAATTTGCTGGAACTCAGAGCTGTCTTTCTAGCACTTCAAGTGTTTTCTGCATCTGTGCAGAACAAAGTGGTACAAGTCAGAACAGACAACACCACCACAATGTGGTACATCAACAAACAAGGGGGCACTCGGTCTTCGGCCTTGTGCACCGAAGCAATGAAGTTGTGGTCTCTGGCTTATTCCCTGAACACTTCCCTCATAGCAGTTCACCTCCCAGGAAAGGACAATGTCCGGCAGATGCTCTCAGCAGGATTTCCCAGGGCCATCACAGAATGGTCACTGGATCCCCAAGTACTGGGGATAGTTTTTGCCAGATGGGGCACCCCTCAGATAGACCTTTCGCAGCCCCAGACAATCACCACTTCCGACTGTTTTGTTGCAGGCCCCAGTGATGGGCTCAGTCCCTCTGGATGCCTTTCTCCTAGATTGGGAAGGGAAGTTTCTATATGCTTTTCCTCCCTTCCCTCTCCTATTCAAGGTGCTAGTCAAAATCAGATCCCAGCCTTGCAGGATGATTCTGATTGCTCCAGATTGGGCCAGGCAGCCCTGGTACCCACTCCTTCTGTCCTTAGCAGTCCATCTCCCCTGTGCCTCCCAGGAGGCACAATCTAATATCTTGTGCCCAGGGAGGGTTTGGTATCCAGATCTCAAATCCCTCAACCTCAGGCCTGGCTCTTGAGGAGTTAGAGGTTGCTGACCTACACCTTTCTCACGGTGTTCTCGACATCCTGAAGGCTTCTAGGAAGCCTTCCACTAGGGCTACTTATAATTCTAAATGGAAAAGGTTTTCCATCTGGTGCTCAGGAAGCATATTTCCCCGGAATCTGCTGATTTGCCCATTGTTTTGGACTATATGGTCCATCTTAATTCTTTGGGCCTGAGACCAGCTACCCTGAAAGTTCATTTGGCAGCTGTCTCTGCTTTTATTTCAGCAGGAAAACCCTCTTCTCTTTCCACTCACCCTGTTTTTTCCAAGTTTTCAAGGGATTACTTCATACTAATCCACCTTTCAGGGACCCGGCCCCTGCCTGGGATCTTAATGTTTGTATTGCTCAGTTGATGCAACCCCCCTTTGAACCTCTGTCTTCTGCAGAGCTCAAGTATTTGACTTGGAAAACTGCTTTTCTAGTAGCCATCACTTCTGCCAGGTGCATAAGTGAGTTACAAGCCTTGTCAGTGGAGACTGACTTTATTTCCTTTCACAGGGATAAAGTAGTCCTTAGGACTAACAGGAAGTTTTTGCCTATGGAGGTTTCAGACTTCCATCTTAACCAATCTATCTCCCTTCCAGTGTTCTTCATTGACCATTCCTCCTCTGGTGAGAGGAGGTTGCACAGTTTAGATGTTAAGAGGGCCCTTAGTTACTATATAGAGCGTACCAAGGGTCATAGGTTCAAATCCCTCCAACTTTTTCTCACTTTTGGTGAGGTTGGAAAATGTAAACCTGCCACTAAGAGATCCATTGCCAGGTGGATTGTCTCTTGTATCCAATTTTGTTATCAAAAACTGGGAAAGGTTCCCCCTTCAGGCCTGAGGGCTTACTCTACCAGAGGTACAGCTGCGTCTATAGCTGCTGCCAGGGACATCCCTATTTTAGAGATATGTCAAGCAGCTACCTGGAAAACGGTGTACACTTTCACCAAGCATTACTCCTTGGATATCCAGGCCAGGAGGGATGCTAGATTTGGCACAGCCGTGCTTCAGAGCCTATTCCCTAAGTAGGTTCTGTCCCTCCTCCATGGAGGTACTGCTGTGTATTCTGCAATTGTCATAATATAGCAAGACTTCATGTTGTTTGAAGAAAATTACTCACCTTAGTAATATTGTTTCTTCTAATGGATCTTGCTATATTATGACCTCCATAACCTGCCCTCTCAGAACTTCTACTTGGGTATGGGGTGGGCAGTCCAGTGTGGGCACAGGTTATGCCCATTATATGTTTTCACCTTCTTGGGGCTTTGGGGTGTGGTGTTTTATTCTACCTTATTTTATTATTTTCTGGTTCCCTGACTTGAGTCTTTGTGTTGGGACCAGGAATATGTTAATATTAGGTAGCCAGTTGGCTAGTGTGAGTTACAGCTTCACACAGAACCTTAGTGAGTTTTTGCTCGTAAAGATCTGACAGTTTCAGTTTGAAATTATCCAGACAGAGCTTCTCTAACTGAGCTCGCGCTCTAAACTCCATTCTTAGAATGGTAGTTAACTCTTTCACCTCCGGAGCAGTTCTAATGGTGGGACAAACTGCAATTGTCATAATATAGCAAGACTCCATTAGAAGAAACAACATTACTAAGGTGAGTAATTTTTTCTTTTTGCTCAGTATTCGCCAAGGAATACATGGGCCCTGTACCAGATAGTGGCATCAAGGCTGCTGACAAATGTGTCCCATAAATGGAAACACAAACAACCACCAGCAGTAGGGTTAGTGAGGCCTTGAATCAGCTCAGAGAAGACAAGTCACCAGGACCTGATGGAATACACCCAAGGGTGCTAAAGGAGCTAGCAGGTGAATTGACAGATCCCTTAGCACATTTATTCAGCAGATCACTTCAGATGGGTAGTGCTGGGGGACTGGAAAAAAGCTGATGTGCCACTCCATAAGGGAGGGAGGAAGTAGACAACTACTGACTGGTTAGCCTTACGTCAGTAGTGGGAAAACTGATGGAAACCTTGATAAAACAGGATTTGGTAGAGTACTTAGATAAGAACGGTCTGCAGAATGACAGGCAACATGGGTTCATGGTGGGAAGGCCATGCCAAAAGAACCTAATCACATTTTTTGATTGGGTCATTAGGGAACTCATAAGAGGCCACCCAGTGGACCTCCTCTACTTTGATTTCAGTAAGACCTTTGATTCGGTGCTGCACAGCCACCTTCTGAAAAAGTTGGAGGACGTGGGTGCAGCCAAGAGCATAGTCAGTTGGGTAGGTGATAGGCTTAGGAATAGAAAACAGACAGTAGTGGTCACCCAAGTGAGGTCTGATGAAGGCGCAGTCACTAGTGATGTGCCCCAAGGCTCAGTGTTGGGGCCAGTCCTGTTTAATGCCTTTATCAGTGACATCAACATAGGTATTTGGGGCAAAATTGCCCTTTTTTGTGGATGATGCCAAGCTGGAAGGGTAGACAGCAAGGAGGTAGGGACCTACAAAAAGACCTGCAGAGGCTGGAAAGATAGCCTAATGTCTGGCAGCTGAGGTTCAATGCAAAGAAATGCAATGTGATGCATTTGGGTAAAGGGAGCCCTAGGATAGAATACTACCTCAGTGGAGTCCAGCTCAGCACCAGCAGGAAGAAAGGGGCCTAGGTGTCATCATAAGCAGTACCCTTAAACAGACCAGCCAGTGCAACACAGCTTATGGCAAGACCAACAAACTGCTAGGGTGCATAGGAATTGGATTTGACACCAGGAGAAGGGAGGTGATACTGCCACTCTGCAGGATCCTGGTAAGGCCCCACCTGGAGTATTGTGTCCAGTTCTGGAGTCCACATCTGAAAAAAGATATAAAATCAGGTTAGAGGCTATCCAGAGAAGAGCGACCAAAATGATTCAGGGCCTTCAAGGGCACTTGTATGAGGAGCATCTTTAAGCATTAAATACATTCTCAGAAGAGACAAGGAGGGAGAGGGGAGACATGATTGAAACATACAAGTCCTGAGAGGAATAAATAGGGTCCCATCCTCTGACCTGTTCAACAGAGTCTCTGACTCTACTACTAGGGGGCACGAGTGGAGGTTGGGGGGGGGCTTCAGGAGGGAGCTTAGGAAACACTGTTTTATAGAAAGAGTTGTGGAACTATGGAATAAACTACCAGCTGAGGTAGTGGAAGAAAAGTTCATGACATCGTTCAAACTGGGGTGGGACAGGACTAAAGCAAGATCAAAAGCAACAGGAGCAGTAGGAGGCATTACGCAGAAGGGAGGGGTTAGGTACTGGGATCTGAGAAGTCCAAAAACACATGAGCAGACTAGATGGACCTTTGGTCTCCTTCTTTTGTCTTTTTTCCTATGCTTCTGTGAATGGGGGCAAAGTTATTAAGGTGCAGAAATAAGGTTTAACATTAAAGTGCTTACTCAACCCTAATATACAGGTGCCTATGTAAGATATCCACTATATATATATAAAGGGATACATGACAGGGACCTATGGAATACATGATTTATTTTCACAAGAGCTGTTTGACCTTGGGTAACCTCACGAGTGGCGTAAGCCACAAGTGATGTGCCCAAGGTCAAATCGCTTCAGTGAAAATAAATCATGTATTCCACAAGGTCCCTGTTATGTACAGTATTCCATTTATGCAATAGGGATCCTTTAGGACAGTGCAGGTAGTTTTGTTTTAAACTGTTTAATTTTTTTTTGAGTGTATGTGTGTTATCTATTTTTCCTCCTCCTTGTGGCACCCCAGCCGGCCTCCCTTTCAGAGCACTAATGCCCCACACCTCCACTCAACCTCTGCACCACCACTCTCCCGATCCTGCCTTGCAGCCTTACCTTCGATAACCCGACTTATCCCTGTGTTGGGAGGGTATCTCTCCTTCAAGGGGATGTGCCTGTATGCAAACTTCGTATCCCTGGTAAGCTGCCACAGGGTTGGTCTGGGCTAGTCCGGGGCTTTGTGATGGTGCAGGCTGGGCGCTCGTCATCCGATTGGCAGGGAGACAGTTTTTGCCCCATGTCGTAGCTGTGAAGAGACAGCATCCTGAGGTAGGGACATGCAGGGGGGCATGCCAAGACATGCTTTTCCAAGCTCATCCACCAATCACCTCATAAGAGCCATGGCTCATTCCCACCCACCCCTGGGAGGGCAGCATCCAATGGATGCTTGTGAATCCCCTCCTTGCTGGTCTCCATTCTTGGATTGTATTGGAACCCACTCGAGAGGGAGCAATCTTAGACCTGGTACTCTCAAATGGGGATGGAGATGGAGAAGGAATCTCAGATTTAGAAGTGGGTAGCCATCTGGGAACAAGCGACCACCAAACAGTGTGGTTCACGATAAACACAGCCATACAATCAAGCCATACAAAAACAAGAGTACTGGACTTTAGGAGGGCTGACTTTGGGAAAATGAGAGGTGCCTCAGAAAAGCACTAGCAAACAGGCAAGAAGGAGGGTGGGAGGAACAATGGGGTGATCAAAACAGCCATCACAGAGGCAACAAGCCTTTGTGTAAAGCAAATCAATAAAACACAACGAAGGAAAAAAGCTATGGTTCTCAAAAGAGGTGGCAGGGAAGGTTAAAGAGAAAGGACAGTATTCAGGAAATATAAGGAAACACAGAAGGAGCAGGACAGAGAACTTTATCAGTTAAAGCAGAAAGAGGCTGGGAAGGCAGTCAGAATAGCAAAGGCCCAAACCGAGGAAAGGATAGCCAATTCTGTTAAGAAGGGGATAAGACCTTTTATAGGTACATTAGGAGCAAAGAAAGACCAAAGGAGAATACTGAAGCTTAATAAAGGGAGGGAGTGTGGGTAGAGGGTGACAGTGAAAAAGCAGGGATACTGAGCAGATATTTCTGCTCAGTATTCACAAAGGAAGAGGAGGAGGTTACCTAAACCAAACAAGAGAAACACTCTGAAGGCAGGTCGATACCAGTCCATTTACAGAAGAAAGAGTTCTGAAAGAACTAATAAAATTGAAGGTGGACAAAGCAATGGGGCCTGATGGGATTCACCCAAGAATTCTAAAAGAACTAAGGGTAGAATTAGTGACACTGTTGACTACTCTGTTTAACAAATCATGGGAGGATGGGGTGGTACCCAAGGACTGGAGGAGGGCAAATGTGATTCCTCTTCACAAAAGTGGGAGCAGGACAGAGGCAGGAAACTACAGACCAGTTAGTTTGAACTCAGTGGTAGGGAAAATGATGGAATCACTTCTGAAGGAAAGAATTGTTGAGTACCTAGAGGCCAGTGGGGCTGGGACCCAAGGCAGCATGGATTCATGATGGGAAGGTCATGTCAGGCAGAATCTAATCGATTTCTTTGACTGGGTGACCAAAGTAGTAGACCAGGGAGGGGCTGTGGACATGGCCTACCTAGATTTTAGCAAGGCATTTGATACAGTCCCACACAAAAGTAATACACAAGATAGCCAGCCTTGGAGTGGGTCCCAAGGTGGTAGCCTGGATAAAAAATTGGCTAGACAACAGGACACAAAGGGTAGTAGTAAATGGAGTACACAGTGAAGAAAGGAGGGTTACTAGCGGGGTACCGCAGGGTTCAGTACTGGGACCTGTCCTTTTTAATGTCTTTATAAGTGACATTGCAGAGGAACTGGAAGGAAAAGTATGTCTCTTTTCAGATGACACAAAGATCTGCAACAGGGTTGATACACAAGATGGAGTGGAAAGAATGAGAAGGGACTTGGCAAGGTTGGAGGAATGGTCAAATGTATGGCAGCTCAGATTCAATGCAAAGAAGTGCAAGGTAATGCACATGGGAAACAAAAACCCAAGGGAAGCGTACACAGTGGGGGGTGAGATACTGACAACAGCAAAAATAGAAAGGGACCTGGGGGTAATTATATCAGATGACCTAAAGGTGGGCCAGCAATGTGAGAAGGCAGTAAGGAAGGCTGGAGGGGGGATACTGGGATGCATAGGAAGAGGCATCAGTAGTAGAAAACAGGAAGTTGTTATCCCTCTGTACAGACAGTTGGTGAGACCCCATCTGGAGTACTGTGTGCAGTTCTAGAAACTCCATCTCTGCAAAGATATAGACAGAGTAGAGGCTGTCCAGAGGAGGGCAACCAAAATGGTGCCGGGTCTGCACCAGAAGACATACGAAGAAAGACTAAAGGAGCTTGATATGTATACCCTTGAGGAAAGAAGGGAGAGAGGGGACATGATAGAAACTTTCAAGTACCTCAAGGGAATTAACAAAGTCCAAGAGGGTAGCATCTTCCAGAAAAAAGTTGTGCAAGAACAAGGGGCACAATTTGAAGATTGAGGGTGATGGCTCAGAGGTAATGTGAGAGTATTTTTCACTGAGAGGTGGTGAATGCATGGAACAGCCTCCCTGAGGAGGTCGTGAGTCAAGAACAGTGGGGACTTCAAGAATGCATGGGACAGGCATAAGGCAGTCCTAGTTGGGGGTAGGAGGAAGTAAGCTGTTGGTTAACTAGGATCTGCAGCTTATCTGTTAGGTAGGAAAATGGGCAGACTAGGTGGGCCAAGCAGTCCTTATCTGCCGTCAAATTCTATGTTTCTATGTTTTGGTACCCGGGTCACTAGCGTGCTGAGCGAACCCCTTCACTTGGCACCATGGAGCCAGCATTTATTTAATTTTTAATGTAAACTTACATGGACTTTTTGTGTGTTCATCAAAAAAGTGAATACTAATTTAATTTTCTGCCATTTTTTGTGGTTTATAAAAAAAAAAAAAATCTAAAAGGTATCTATAAATGAAACACCTCTAATTTTGCAGATATTTCTGTGCTGAACAACTTTGTGCTCAAAATACCTTGCTATAATTTTGCATTTTAAAGTTATTTGCATTTGTCTGTCAAAAAAGTGCCAAAAAAATTACTTTTCTGCTGTTTTTTTGCAAGTTATAAAAAAAAAACTGAAATGTATCTATAAATGAAACACCACTCATTTTGCAGATATTTTTGTGCTGGACAAATTTCATGCTCACAGTACCATGCTATCAAGTTATTCACATTTGTTTGTCAAAAAAATGAAAACAAATTTGAATTTTCTGCTTTTTTTTGCAAATTGTAACAAAATCTAAAAGGTATCTCTAAATGAAACAACCCTCATTTTATAGATATTTTTGTGCTGAACAACTTTCATGCTCATGCTATCATTTTTCATTTTAAAGTTATTCACATTTGAAGATGGTTAGTACTGGCACTGTGTCGAAACGTTCAAAATTGGTGCTGAATGATAGTGCGGACCTACTGACATAACAACTGTGTAGATAAATTGACTGATGACATAACTGTGTACATAAATCCTGATTATGTAGCTACTATGTAAATACACAAAATTGATGTACACAGTAGCTCAAATATCAGGATTTATGTAATGGATATTTTGTCCACACCTATTGCATAAATATATACATATATGATATTCAGCAGTTTGTAGCTGCACTAAGTCCTGTACCGTTAAACTCAGAAATGTTCAAATCATGAAATTAAAAATTTGTATAGTTTGAATCGCATAGAAAGGGTTCACAGATTATTAAAATATGGGTTAGGAATTTCCTGCTTCTTGCTTGACTAAATAATTCCAAAACCCACATGTTCCTCCTCCACAAATGCACAGGTTGCAGCAAGTTTAGGCAGTGGGATTTGGAATTTGGTCAACTCACATGCACAATTCATATTTCACTCATCCCTGATTGTCATTACAAACATGGTTGTCACCTTTATTCACTGAAAACCTTCTCCTTAAATTTTAAAATAAATGCTCTTTCCTATTACGATCTCCTCCTTGCACATTAAAAACAGTAGTGCATGTTAAGAGTGAATTCTTTTACCTGTATTTTATTCTGTTGGACTGCTCCTTATCATTTATCTTGTAAAATACTCTTTTCCCCCAATTTTGAGTTTGCTTTAATACGTTTTAACAGTTGAAATTATAAAAG